>CM057459.1:108317500-118317500 GCA_016271365.2 Neoceratodus forsteri | reverse complement strand
GTTTGTTAGGGAGGGTCAGTACGAGTTGCACAATCTATTTTTAAAAGAAAATTACCTAGCAGTAATTAGTTATGTATGATTACATATAAAAATGTTTGCAAAGGACTCCTTCAGGCAGTTTTTTTTGTCAAATCTATGTGAAGCATGGCTATTTTAAATACATATACAATTTTTAAAATAAAAATTTAAAATAATACATTTTTAAAATAGTCATGCTGCATGATGGTTTTCATCCCCTGAATGATTTTCATAGTCTTTGTGAGTATAAGAATTATTTCATAAAATATTTGTGTTTCATGATGATTTTCCTGCCTTCTGATGGTTTTCAGTTCTTAAAATATTCATGTTCTGTGATGAGCTTCAAGCTTTTTTTATTTTCAAAATTATTCAGGTTCATGACAGTTTCTGTGCTTTGCAGGGTTTTTCAAAATCTACCAGATGCACAATGATTTTTACACTTCACATACAAATCCTTAATGAAGGTTTTGAAAATATACATGCTGCACAAAGGTTTTGAAAATCTATCTGCAGCAGGAAAATGTTCACAATGTACAGGTATCTGCAGGAAGGTTGTAACAATGTATCTGCTACTTGATGGTCTTGAAAATGTACATGCTGCAGCAAGATATTGTTTTCTGAACCTTCGTGCTGAAAGATGGGTTTGAAAATCTGTGTGCTATTCCACAGTTTTTAACATGCATGTCTCTTGCAATGGTTATAAATAGTCTCATAGTTAGATATTTTGGTTTTTTTCTTGGTTGAGTTCACATTAGGACACATTATTTCTTTCTCACTACAGTTTGTGTTTTTAATATTCACAAACAATTTCTTTCTCACTGCAGTTTGTGTTATTAATATTCACATACAATTTCTTTCCCACTACAGTTTGTGTTTTCAATATTCACATACAGATCATTTATGTAGGTTTTGAAAATATGCATGCTGCACGCAGGTTTTGAAAATCTATCTACTGCAGGTAGGTTTTAACAATATACATGCTACTCATTTTTTTAAAAATCTACATGCTGTACAAAGACATTTCTTTTGAAAATGTTGTTGTGCTTAACTTTTTAATTACTCAATAAAAACTTTAATGTCAAGTACATTTTTAAATACTTCAATGTTAAGGATGATATTTTACTCTTTGTGATGGAGAGGTTTAATGACACACGCACAATGGGCCCTACTGTATGTATCAGCAGCTTCAGCATGTGCCACAAAGGGCATGTACCAACATGGCAAAGTGAATGCTGTGCACCCACTACTAGCTGGACAGATGTGGCTCGGATTCACTAGCCATTGTTGGACTGATGCATAGCTCTCTATTTCTGCACAGAGTGTGGTATCATCTAGAAGGCCTGACCACAGATGGGCTTTTGTTTTTCAATTCTAAGGGCCAAATGGTCTCATGGCCTGTGGGAACAGATGATTATGGTATATATCACTCCATGGAGGAATGTCCTTTCTCTCAACAGAAGTTCTTCTGGCTTTTCACAGACCAAAAAGTGTCCTATGAAAAGTACGTTAGGTGTCACCTCATCCTTTATGTAGGGTGTCAAATGCCAAGAATAAATGAAGTTACACATACATTCTTAAAATGTAAAGACATTTATAGCAGACAAACTATGTTAATGCTCATTACTGTTGCTGCTGCATAAAATGTAAACTGCAAAAAGTTGTAATTAAACTATGAGGGTTGTAAATCTAATGCCCACAAAGTTTGGAAAAGTGCTATTAGGGTTTTTATGTCAAACACCCACCCACCCTATCATGTCCCTTACCCTTATGTCCCAGGGACACTCCACAGGTATAATACAGGGGCGTGCATCAACAGTATGACAACCCATACAGTGTCAGCATACAAAATTTGACATATAGCAATCTTAATCCCCACCCTTCCCCTTCCCCTCCCATCAAGTCCATGGTGGGACAATTTTGTTAGCCAGGTGGCTGATGGCTATTAAAAGTAATTGGTTTCATTACCACATTTTGATGCTTAGTAGCCAACAGGGTAACTGTCCATGATGTGATTTTTGAGCTCATTAAATATGATGGTCACTAAAAATATTGAATTGGCTAACACATTTTGAAACCTACCAGCCAAATTAACCACCAGCTCACAAATTGATTTCTCATACAGTGGTGGTGACACAAGGCCAGCCTACAGATGTGCCATTGCTCTACAAGGCTTTGCTAGTTTATGTGATGCACTGATGGTACAATGGTGACTTGTACACTTACCACATAGTTCTGTATGTCTGTGGGGAAATATTGTTGTGGACCTTGTGTAGAGTATGGCATACTGTACATTTAACAGTAACAGTATGTGTCATATATTGCTTACTAATATATGTACCATCCACTCGTGACTTGTTTTATGCAGCTACAACAAGACCCCCATAAAATAGTATACAGTACACTTCCCAAACATGTAACTTGCTTTCTATTTCTAAGTGCTGTATGTGTCTTAAGGAAAGGAACTCATGACTATGTCACATGTATAGCACTTTCAAATTTGTTGCAACTACCACTGCTTTGTGGTGGGACTACAACACTGTGTGTCAAGTGAAGTACAGGTTATAAATGATTGTAATCCTTTGCAGGTATTCACCCCAAAGTTTTCTAATTACAGATCCATGTGAACCAAATGCTTGAAACACTACATCTGAATGGCATAATTCCAGGCATGTACTTTGGCTATCAGTCACAAGGTTAGGGGAGGGGGATTAGGGTTGCTGTACAGTATATCAACTTTTAATTTGTTGACCATGCATGAGGTACCATACTGTTGCTGCATGGCACTGTACCTGCAGAATGTTCTTGGGCCACAAGGGTAGAGGACATGGAAGGGTGGGTGGGAGTTAGACATAAGAAGCCTAATAGCACATTTCCAAACATTGTGGGCAATTTGTTGATGATCTTAATTGTTTATTTCAAACCTTTGTGTTGTTTGTGATTTGTGCAGTAGCAACCCTAATGAGTATTAATGTTGTATTTTGCAATATAGAGGGGATATGACATGGGCTGAAATAAGATATCATTTTTGTCTTCATGAGAAGCTATTGCACTGCTGATATCTCATGAGTGATAAAGCCACACATGAGATAGCAATATACCAATACCCTCAAATGAAGATAAAAATATCTTATGTCTACCCATGGCATATTTGATTTCTACAACAGGCCTTTAGGTGGTTTGGCACAGGAATGGTAGAAAACTATAAGAGTAAAAAAGTAAAAATGCACAGTACACTCACACCTGTATATTCAGACGAAAATAAATGACATCTCACATTTTATTTATTTATTAAAAGAGCCTTATCAGGAAAAGCCTACCAAACTATAATAACTCATTTTCATAGGTGCCGGGGGGAAAGCAAATGAAGTTGGTCATTGGGCATGCTCAGAAATTTATCTTCATATGAAATAATAAATTTCTGAGCATGCTTAGTATGACAAATATGTGAAATAAAATGAGCATGCTAAGAGACCAACTTCATTTATCATGTGCATGTTGCCCAACATACCATGTTACCTTAGCAAATGTATTTTCACACCTATTGTATAAATATATATTATAGCTGCACAGTAGTGCAGCTATAGTTAGGGTTAGTGTGAGCATTTAATGTTAAAGGTCAATGTTTGCAGGTTAATAACTTTATGCAGGTTCAACAGATCTGCTTGAAATTTAGCATACTTCATTGGAAGGGAAAGGTCTATTGATTTGCCAAATTTGGTTTGAATCCCTTATATGGTTTCTGAGACACAGTGTTGAAAATTAAGAGATTTGTATTTTTTTTGCTGTTTTTTGGGTCAACCTGCATCTCAAAAGTGGCCACAGCTACAGGGCTGACATATTCAGGGTTGAAAACTGTGGCCTCACAGATGTGCCTTTTGAATGTTTGATGAAAAAATATAAATCTGTTCCAAAGTTATGAAATGTTCTTTTTCCCATTACTTTCTATGGGAAAATAAATACTTTATATACTCGCATATAAGCTGAGATTTTTTTACCAAATCAGCATTTCAATTTAGGGGACCTCAGCTTGTACACAGGTCAGTCATTGTTGCACAGTAATATTTAGGGTTGGGTACAATGGGTTAGCATAGCCAGCTAGGGAGAGGAGTCTTCTTTAAAAAAAGAAATAGGAAAGAGAACAGATGCGGGGTGGAACAGATGCCAGGAGGACTGCGGCAGTGAACAGCAGTGCAGAGTGCCCCAAATATGGAGCTGATCAAAAAAAAAGAGAGAAAGTAACAGACAGGGAATGGAAAGGCGATTAGGCATACAGGGTCACAAATTGCTCAGCAGGAGTAAGTAACAGAGTGGGGCATTAGCTGGAGTATTGCAGGTGCCTGCTGGCATTACAAACCATGAGGTGCATTGATATTTGACATCACCAGCAAGCCACCTGGATGAAGGGAAGCACAGCGGACATGGGATATGGGGCTGAGAGGGAGGGGATTGGTGAAAAGGGAACAGGGTTGGTGGGTTGTTGAGCGACTGGCGGTAAACAAAACAAAAACAAAATGAGCCGAGACACTACACCGAGACACCACATTTATTAAAACAACACTCTCTTGCCTGTGCTTGATGTAGATATTCAGTTGTAAAACTTGACATCGGCTTATACATGGGTTACTGCATTTTTTTGTGAAATCAATGCAGCATTTTGGGCATTGGCTTATATGTGAATTGGCTTATAAACGAGTATATACAGTAGATGTCCCTGGAGGCACAGGATTCTAGTTCGATGCAGAATCCTGCATCAGCATGGGATGCTAGTTCAGTGCAGAATCCTGCATTGGCATAGGATTCTAGTTTGATGCAGAATCCTTCAACGTACTGCCATGTTAGATTCAGAATGATGATGGTTATTGTGTTCTTACATTGTGTCTTGAATATAATATTGTCTCTTGAATTGTCTTGTCAGCTGTTATTGTACACTGTAATTTATATGTATTTTACCATACCCCTGTACCCCCAATATGCATCTGGAATAGAGCAGCAGCCTGCTCAGGATTCCTTCTTGGTAAAACTCTTAAATAAATAAATAAATAAAGAAATAATCCTGCCTCAAAGTGTCATTTTAAGATGCAGAGTCCTGCATTGAACTGCCATGTTGCAATGGACCCTAACACTCACCCCATTCCATGTGTAAGGAACCTGACATGGTTCTGAATAGAAGAATGGGATGAGCATTCGGGTCCATGACCCTAAGACACACACCGACACTTATTAGTGTATGAAGGATGAGGTAGTGTTGTAATGGTAGGGTTGGTGGGTGGGGCCCACAACCCTAAGGCACACCCTGATGCTTGTTTGTGTGTTGAGGGTGAGGGGTGCAGTTACAAGGGTAGAGTTTGGTGAGGGGTAGGGTATAACAGTTGTAAACCCTAACAACCCATTTTCTGACCTGTATCACTTTGGTTGAAAACCTATTTCTAGAACTCTAACTCTGTTTCAAATGATGTTTTTGTTAAACATGTATAGATCTATATTTATATCTGTATGTATCTACCTATCTCTCTCTCTCTCTCTCCATATATATATATATATATATATATTATATGCAACAATAAGACATGAAAGGTGTGGGTTATCTCCTGATAAGAGCACACCCAGGTGCATTGTTATGCATGAGGTGCTTGTGCCAAGCACCTTATGCACCTGGGTGTGCTCTTATCAGGAGATAACCCACACCTCGGAATGTCCTATTGCGCTTATAAAATGGGTTCATCAAGTCACTATTTATGGAAAAAAATAAAAAATGAAAAGAGGGAAAACATGTTAAGAATTTGAGCTTTTTTTTTGTTTTAGTTATTTAACCAGGTGAGACACACTAAGCTGAAAGCTTTATTACAGGTGCAACCTGGGAGCACAGGGAAGTTAAGTGACTTGCTCAGGGTCACACAGTAAGCAAGAGGAAGCTTTGGGATTCAAACCCAGGTCTGGTCTGTTGGATGTCACCAGATTTGCAGCTTAGAGCCTTAAACCACTGCGCTATGCTGCCTCCCATACTTTTAAAACATAAACTAATAAAACAGTCCCTTTATTTAGGTACTTACTATGCCTCCCCCATCTCCCCACCAGAAAAACAGACATAATGGTTAGGTTGTTTTGTCTGGATATACTTTTAATTCCCCTTTGTGTTCTTCCTTTTCAGATACTATAAATTATTTACAGTGCTTGCCGTTTAAACGTAATGTTAATGTTGCATTGCTCCAGCGACCGGCTGCTTTGAGAGTGAGTAGAGGGCTTTTGGTTTTGTGTGTGTCTGCTGGTAACTGTATAAATTTAGGAAGACAGAAACAGTTTTTAATTATTTTTTATTTATAGACTTTAAGGTTTGGTTGACTATTGATGCAAACAGCTGGTTTGTTTCGGAATGAGCATGTCCCATAGCGGCTGCCATATAGAGCTGTTTTCAGGTTGCGCTTTTTTCCCCAACTTTCTGTATCGCATAGTGCCATGATAGTGTGTAGAAATATAAGCAGTTTTTGTTTGATGGAAATGTTTCAAGCAAAGTTTGTGAAGGGGACAGGGTAACAAGTGTGGAGGCAGCATACTGTGAATGGGAAGACATCGGCACTAAGCGCTTGCTGCTTTCATGGTGACAGTGAGGTATTTATGTTTTTTTTTTATGTGAGGGGGGAAAAAGGTCTGGATGGATTTCTTGCAGTGTTTTTGTGCCTAAAGAGAGACAGACAGGCTACTGTTGCTTGATGCCTGCTGTTACAGCACTGCAATGTTTACTGTTGAAGCTGCTCTTTGTGTGGCTAGTTTTCAGAAGTAGTGCAGGTAGGTTACTGATTTGTGGTTGTTGTGAGGTTGCTCAGGAGAGAATAGTGCCAGTTGGCATAGATACATGCTGATAAGGACACGGCTGGAACGTCCTTTCAGCCAGAGAAATTGAGACTTTTTTTAAACCCATTTTATAAACTGCATTAATGCATGAGTTTGGATTCAGCTTAATGCAACAAAAGTAGAGAAATGTGGCATTAAGGTTTACAAATCTAATCCCCCCCACCAGCAAAAGGATAAGACCACACAAGCAACCACCCACATTCAGGTAGCTATCATCAGGTAATGCAAACAACATGCAGCTGTTTACAGATGTTATTGACTTCGGCAGCTGCAGGTAGACATCAGTGATACTCAAATTGCAATGCTACTTCTGTCTGCAGAAGCACAGGCCACAGTGGGACCAGTGCTTCTGTAGCCACAGCTACTCATGCACACTATAAGATTTACAGGCACTTATTCAGCCTTTGCTGTATGACATACACACATTACCTTCTGGCTGCAGAAGCCCATGCTATACTCTTCTGCAGTCACAAAAATAAATCCATACCACCCAAATTGCAACACTATTTCTAGCTGCAGAAGCACAGGCCCGAGTGGATCCAGAGCTTCTGCAGCCACTGGTACTCATGCACACTACAGGACTTTAGGTTGCAAACATGCAGGACCCTGTGGGGCATGCATTTCTGTAGTCACAGGTACAAATCTGTAAAGGTAGCATATCAGTGCTACTTCTTTTGTGTCATCTAGAAACAGTTTTATGTTGTTTGCCTTACCTGCTGGTGGCTGTCTGTGGTTGCTTGTATGGTCTTGTCATTTTGCTGTTTGGAGGGTGGGCAGTTAGTGATCTAAACCCTAATGCCACATTTCCCTCCTTTTGTGGGGTAATAATGAACTCTTACTGGTGCATTAACACAGTTTTTTTTTAATTACTTTCCTTTCTTTTTTATATATATTATATTATATCCTCATTCATGCAGGTCCCCACCTGTATAAACAGATTTAGATGCAAAGGCCCTCCAGGCTTTACATCAAGAGAATAGTCTGTGTGTTTGTCTGCAGAAGAGCAAGGTACAGAAGGTCCTGCACTTCCATATGGCTATGGCTATGGATGCAAAGCATTCATGAGCTGATCTACGGGTCTGGGGAAACACAGGCCCATATAGACCCTGCACTTCCATGTGGCTACAGATGCAGATGCACAGAGCCAAGTGTCCATCTTGCTTCAGAAGTGCAGGGCCCTCTGGGCCCCGTGCTTTCATGCAGCTACAAATGTAGAGATGCAGACCCCTCTTGGCATAATTCCAAGAGAAACTTTCTCTTCATTGAATGGTTACCTGTCTGTAAAGCTAACACTGAACCATCACTCCCCAGACCGGGAGTGGTGCTGCTTGGCAGCACCATTCCCCCAGCCCTGGACTATCCAGCTGGTTCACTGAGCTTGCCTCTGAATTCAGCTCACTAGTATGGGATCACATCACACTACCCACTGTGCCAAATGCCAACCCTGTACACAACATTTCTTCAGAATTTTATTTTTTGACATTTTGACCCCATGCCATGAACTTGGTCACTAGAATGTGTTAAATCCTTCCTGGAAGGTGGCTTTATAGAGCGACTGTGAAATCACCTTTTGATTTACTGTATATTTTAAAATTCCCACCATCCTTGTTCATGAGGTAGGTTCATGTAAACTGTACTGTATATTCAAAATTTGGGACTAAAATTTTGTAAAACAGCCAAGTTGTAAGTAAAAGTATATGAGACACACACCAAAAAGTCTAATTTTTATGTTGCAAGTCAGCATTCCACTGTTAGGCTTAAAGCAGGCATTCCACTATTATACTAAATGCGTGACCTGAAAATTTTGATTCTCATAGCCTTGGAAAATTCAAAAGCCAAGAATTTTAAGTTCACAAAAACAAATCTTGGATCACACTTAATGTGCTCTCAAAGAATTCTTCTTCCTCATATTAAAATCTCCATCTGGCACTAACCTTTTCTTTTTTTTTTTTGTTAGTTTGCATGATACATTTTTGGTCACACTTAAATGAGTGACTACAGAATTAATCTGTTAGAAATACAAGCATTTTTGGTTTGCATGAAAAAGTCTTGGGTTGCACTTAAATGTACAAGCCCAGTATTCTATTTTTGGTGTGCACAAAAAATTCAAAAGTTTCACTTAAATGTGAAACTCAAGAATTTAGAGCTCGCAACAGAAGAATCATCCATTTCACTAAGCTGAAGGCCAAATAACTTTTGACATTTTGACCCCAGGGGCCAGAATCACAAAACATTGCCTGGAGGCAAAATGGGTTTGCATGGGGCAAACTGGACTTTGCCCAGAGGTGGAATTCACAAAGCGCATTTTGCCCAGGCAAACTGGGTTTGCACCTGGGCAATGCAATAAAGGGGGTCACAATGCAAATGAGAGGAAGGGGACCTGAATATCCCCACAATCCCATACACAAAACTTGTGATCCATGCAAAGGCCATTAGTGATGGCTCTTGTGTGAAAAAATACAGCTGGCAAAAACCTGGTGGTAATCCATGCAACCATAATGGTTTGTGGCAATACTGTGGCCCTCCAGATATCCCACCCAATATCTAAAAAGCCCTCTTCCATAGTGTAGTGTCTCTCCACCTCCCTGATCCCCACCTGATATATAAAGCAGCCCTTTTCCATAGTGTAGTGTCCCTTCCACTTCACTGATTACCCACCTGATATCAAAACTTTACTTTTCCATACTGTAGTGTCTCTTTCACCTGATATCAAAGCCACCTTTTTCCATAGTGCAGTATCTCTACCCCTCCCCAATTGCCCACCCGATATCAAAACTGCCCTTTTCCATAGTGTAGTGTCCCTCCCCCTCTCGGATCTTCTACCTGATGTCACAAAAGCCCTTTTCCATAGTCACTGGCCCCGTAAAAAACAGAGTTAATACTGGTGGTCTAGTGGTCCCTCCCCATCCCACTTCCCTGATCCCTGACTCTGAAGCAGTAAGAACTTCCTGGCAGTTTAATGGACCCCACCACCTGTTAACAGAGAGTCCTGCCACTCTACTCTCCTCCTGCCTGACCCACAGCCAGTGAACAGCTCAGCCCATTGCTCAACACCATGGCTGGCATGACTGAGCTCTCAGTGACTGCGTACTGTATTCAGTATGGCTCATTGACAGTGATCTGTCAATCACTGTCAATGGAACATGCTGACTACAGTGTGCAGTCATTGAGAGCTCAGTTGGCAGCCAGCTGTGGTGATGAGCAGTGGGCTGTGCTGGTCGATGACTGTGGGTGAGGCTGGGTAGTAAGCAGGGTGGTGGGACTCTCTGTTACTGGTTGGGGGTTGGGCAGTCAACTAGACTGCCATGGAGTTTTGACTGTTTCAGAGTCAGGGATCAGGGAAGGGGGAGGGACCACTGGACCACCAGGCTTAACTGTATAATCTACAGGGCCAGCGATTGGGGTACAGGAGGGGGAAGGGACCACTGGACCACCAGTAGTAACTCTATTTTGTATAGAGCCAGTGATTGGGGACCAGGGAGGGGGGAGATACCACTTAACCACCAGGAATAACTCTATTTGTTATGGGCCCTGTGATCAAGGTTCGGGTGGTGGATTGCACATTACATTAAAGGAATTGGCTGAACAATTGGCAGGTCCTATAACCTGCCTTTTTCAACAATCTATAAAAGAGGGGAATGTACCAGAAGCATGGAAACAGGCAGTGGTTATCCCTATACATAAAAAGGGATCCATGCAGGATGTGGAAAATTAGCCTAACTTCAAACTTGGGCAAGGTACTGCAGAGAATTATAAAGGATTATATTATAGATTTCCAACATCAGACTGGGAAATGGATAATACTCAGCATGGTTTTGTAAAGGGCAGATCATGTCAGACAAATCTCCTTGAATTTTATGGCAAAGTAAAGTAAATAAGGCCTTGGACAAAGGGAGCTCAGTGGATGTGATTTTCCTGGACTTCGCCTAGGCCTTTGATAAAGTGCCACATGCCAAACTGATTAATGCACTTAGCATGTTGGGGATACATTCTGATATTGTTCACTGGATTAGGTCATGGCTTATGGGTAGACAGCAGAGTGTTTGTATAAGGGAATAGTATTCAGGATGGACAGATGTGACCAGCAGGGAACCACAGGGCTCCGTGTTGGGTCCCTGCCTGTTCAGCATATATATCGGGTCTATGAGCTCTGCACTGGATGTATGGCTTTCAAAATTCACCAACGATACCAGATTAGGTAGAGTAATAGATGATAAAGAAGATGCAAACACACTTCAGGCCACTTTAAAAGATTTGGAAGAATGGGCATTAAGACAAGGGTCAACTTTCAGTGTGGCAAAATTTACTGTTATGCATATTGGTAAAAATAATAAAATGTACCAGTACAGGTTGGGCAATGAGTTATTAAAGGTCGTCACTGAAGAAAGAGATTTGGGAGTAAAAATATGCAATAACTTAAGTTTTAGGCCACATTATAATCAGATAATAAAAAAGGCTAGTAATATACAATATTGCATAAAAAACACATTAAGAGCAATAAAAAAGAAGTTCTTTTACCACTTTACACATCATTAGTGCCTCCTCATATGGAATACTGGACCCAGTTTTGGGCTCCTGGGGGCAGAGACGATATAAGATCTTTGGAAAGGGTGCAAAGGAGAGCAACACGGAGCATAGCTGGGGTCCAGGGGCAGGACTATAAAGAGAGGTTGGCAGTATTAGGCCTGTATACTCTAGAGTATCGCAGACTGCGAGGTGATCTATGTCTGATATATAGGGCACTAAATGACCCCACACTCTGGGAACAGCTAAATCTTGTATTGAGGGATAAGCCCTACAATACTAGAGCTCATCCATTACAGATTAAATCAGATAGGCATAATACACTTAGAAGGAAGCATTGGTTAACTGTGAGAGTGGTCAAGATTTGGAATATGCTTCCAATTGAAGTAATAGTTAGTAGAACGATGGAATCTTTTAAGATGCAAATTAATCAATATATGATCAATAATAATGTTTCTGGATATACATAAGACAATGTCGAGTATATGGACTATGGTCTTTAAAAACTCTGTAAATCTATGAAACCTATGAAACTACATTATCAAAAGCTTTTTTTCCAAGCTCTGCAATCAAAGATTGGGGTGTGGGTGTGAAACTACACAATGGAAAAGTGGTATTCTGTCACTGGTTCAGCAATCAGGGTACATGGATGGTGGTGGGAACCACTAGACTACCCGTTGTGGCTGCATGGGGTTTGGGCTGGTGGGGCAGTTGTGCAATTCCACACTTATGCCATACAAATGAGCACTTAATGGGCATGCTAATGGCCACTAGCATCTAGCATGCCCAATGGGCTCATATGCAAAGAGACTTTTGTGAATAGTTCTTTAGCGTGTGAGTGCTATTGGCTGCGGGGCCATTTTTCTGGCTGGCTGTGGGGGCAGCACCCCTGGGTATCCCACTGCTTTTCCTGGGTTAGTGCTGCCATGCTGGCCCCTGTTCACAGTCAGGTAGCACACCAAACTATCCGACTGTGAATAGCACAATTGCCCTTCAGCACAACTATGAGGTGCAACAAAACCTTTTGCATGGCACTTTGCATGTTTTAGTGAATCCTGCCCCATGTTATGAATTTGGTCACTAGAATGTGTTCAATCCTGTCTGAAAAGTGCTATTGTAGAGTGACTTCAAGATTACCTTTCAACTTGTACTTGAAAATTTCCACCATCCTTGATCATGAGGTAGTGCCATGAAAACAGTTCATTCAAAAACTTGGACTAAGCTAGTGTGAAATGGCCAAGTTGTGAGGAAAAAGTATGAGAGACAAAAATGTTTATGTGTGCCACAAAAATGGAATTCTTGTGTTTCACATTTAGGTGCAACAGAATAATTTTTCATGAGCATCAAAAATGGAATTCTTGGGTCTCACATTTAAGTGCAATCCAAGAATTCCCTTTTTGGTGCACACTAAAAATTCTCGTGTTGTAAATTCTTGTGTTGCACTTAATTGTGCAGCACAGGACTTCTCAGCTAGTAACACAAGAATTTGCCATCTCAGTAAGCTGATAGCAAAATAACTTAACAAAGGGCAGGATTCACAAAGGAGATGTGCTTGGCACATCTCATCTGCCCAAGCACAGAGGAGATGTGCTGAGCAGAAACTGTGATATTCACAGAAGATGTGAGGGGGAATGCCCCCGGCACATCCCCTCTGTGAATACCACAGTTGCGCCCAGCCCTGGATGTGCCAGTGCATCCCCCATGTCAGGCTGGGAATCCAATAGGGCAGTGCATCTCAGGATGAGCTGTGTTCAAAATTGCCATTCACAGCCATGAACATGCAAATGGAGCCATTAGGCATGCAAGGTGCAATGGGGCCATTTGCATGTCATTATGGCCCCATTTGCATGCATGCTACAGGGGTGCACCTAGAAGATTGCACTGGGTGCCCTGCAGGGCTGTCAGGACAGCCAGAGCACAATACCCCAACCGGTGGTTTCGTGGTCCCCCCGCCCATACCAAGAAAACCTTGTAAAGTGCACTGTCAGTGCCCTAGTGGTATAGTGGATCCCCCCTCCACACCCGTACTCCAAACCCCAGAAATACCTCTGGAATGTGCCCTGGTGGTATAATGGAACCCCCTCCCCACCTGTAGCAAGAAATCCTCTTAAAGTGCACTGGCAGTGCCCTGGTGGCATAGTGGATCCCCCCTCCCCTCCCCGACCACAATGAGAAACATGCCCTCCCATGCACCCTGGTGGTCCAGTGGTCCCACCACCCCTCTACCAACTCAGACTTCTCCCAGCCAACTCCCACTTCCAAGAAGTATTAGTATCAGTTTGGTGGGCAGCACAACCAACCCGCATACTGCCATGGCTGCCCACCAACCATGCTGTCTGAAACTGACAGCATACTGTACTACTGGAACCTCATTGGTGGACCATGCCTACCAATGGACTTGCAGTCTGTACTGAATACTGTCATTAACAACTTTGTGATTGTGGTTGGGGTGGGGATGGGAGATCCACTATGCCACCAGGGCACTGCCCATGCACTTTAAGGGGATTTCTTGCTAGGGTTGGGGAGGGGGTTCCACTATACCACCAGGGCACATTCCAGAGGTATGTCCATGGTTTGGAGCTATGGACAAGGAGGGGGAACCACTATTCCACCAGGGGACCTTTCAGGGATATGTATGGGGGTTTGGAGCTATGTGTTGGACTGCCAGGGTGTGCAGGCTGTCATGCTGCTGTCTGCAGTATGGCAGCTTGCCTGTGGGTGGCCACCCACTTAAGTCTACTATTTTTAGCCTTAACTTTGGAGGGTGCATCCCTGGACATGCCCTGGGGATGCACCTCCATGTTGGGCAGTGAATGGGGTTGTGCTCAGTATGCATGGGCATGCCCCCTTCACAGCCCCTACAGATGCACCGCATATCATTATGGGCAGTATGTAGTGCATCTGCAATGCGTTGATGCATTGGGGTTGCACCAGCACATCAGCGCCCTCCCTGAATCATGCTACGGTTCATGTCGGGGATGCGCAGGTGCATCTTGGATGCGCTGGGTGCATCCCTTTTGTGAATCCTGCCCTCAGTCTAAAAATTATATTTCTGGACCCATTTTTGACAAAAAAAGGAACAACACCAGAAGTGAACTTAATGGGTCCCCTTTATCAAGATTCATGTGTTTGTGTGTTTTAAAGTAACTCAGTTTTATGTATTTTCAAGTTTTCTGTCCAGAAAGAGGTTGGTGCTGTCACAAGCAAACATTTTTTTCTCATGACCCAAAAACACAATTAGTTGTGTCCTAAACATGGCTCTTGACAAAAGACTTTTTAGTTATATCAGAATGTTATCCTGAAAACTCTACTTTGCATGCTCAGAAGCCCAACTTAACAACCATTCAACCCTGGAACCTAGTCATTTTTTTTCAGAAACCTTCAAAAGGCATACCTTTGGCACAAGTCCATTCTGCCCTGAAAGTTTCAGAACAAAATTTCATAATGTCATGGCTTTAGGTGAGAGAAAATACTGTAAATAGCCAAAAACTACACTTTTTATGTAATTGACTTTTCTGGATATTAGAATCCAGTGACGAGGCAATCATCAAACTCCCCACATCTTGAGAACATGGTACCTATACCATGTATGCCAAATTTTATGTAATTTTGTCAAACACCACAAAGGTTATTAAGGTGAAAAGATAGGGGTTTAACACTGAGCACTATGCTTAATCCTTACTATATAGTACTTGTGCCACAGCAGAAGTATAACATACTATGCAAGCATGATACTGCCTGATATTACAATTCAGTAAGCACTTTAATGTTAAGCCCCAATTTTTACACCTTACTAATTGTGTCCCTGTTCAACCAATTTACCTGAAATTTGGAACATGCAGAGATGGTGCCAGGATATCTGGATCCTGAAGATTACATGTAAACTGGTTAATGGGGGACAAAGTTACAGAAGGGCAAAACATCCACAAATTACATAAATTAAAATAGTTTTTTGCTCACCTGTAACTAAAAAAAAAGAACTAGGAGGATTTGAAACGTGAAACTGCAGATTTGATAGAGTGAGGCCCAAGGTGTGTGACTTTGTATTTTTTAGCTCCCAAATTAAAGTAATTTTTAAAACAGTTAAGAAAAACAGTTCAGTTTCTGAGCATGCACAGTTAGAAAAATCAGCATTGTAAAGATAACTGAATTGTTACAACTACATTGCTTCATGTGGTCATATTGCGAGAATGCAATCATTTATTATCTGGCAGGGCTATTTCCATGTGTGCTTATTATGCTTTTCAGTGATCATTCAGCAAGGTCAAGCAAGGTCATACAAAAGCAAGAGTACTGGACTTTAGGAGGGCTGACTTTGGCAAAATGAGAGAGTGCCTCAGAAAAGCGCTAGCAAATAGGCAAGAAGGAGGGGTGGAGGAACAATGGGGAGTGATCAAACAGCCATCACAGAGGCAACAAGCCTTTGTGTAAAGCAAATCAATAAACCACAACGAAGGAAAAAAACGCTATGGTTCTCAAAAGAGGTGGCAGGGAAGGTTAAGGAGAAAAGGACAGCATTCAGGAAATTTAAGGAAACACAGAAGGAGCAGGACAGAGAATTTTATCAGTTAAAGCAGAAAGAGGCTGGAAGGCAGTCAGAATAGCAAAGGCCCAAACCGAGGAAAGGATAGCCAATTCTGTTAAGAAGGGGGATAAGACCTTTTATAGGTACATTAGGGAGCGAAGAAAGACCAAAGGAGGAATACTGAAGCTTAATAAAGGGGAGGGAATGTGGGTAGAGGGTGACAGTGAAAAAGCAGGGATACTGAACGAATATTTCTGCTCAGTATTCACAAAGGAAGAGAAGGGGGAGTTACCTAAACCAAACAAGAGAAACACTCTGAAGACGGGGGTCGATACCAGTCCATTTACAGAAGAAAGGGTTCTGAAAGAACTAATAAAATTAAAGGTGGACAAAGCAATGGGGCCTGATGGGATTCACCCAAGAATTCTAAAAGAACTAAGGGTAGAACTAGTGACACCACTGACTACTCTCTTTAACAAATCATGGGAGGATGGGGTGGTACCCGAGGGCTGGAGGAGGGCAGATGTGATTCCTCTTCACAAAAGTGGGAGCAGGACAGAGGCAGGAAACTACAGACCAGTTAGTTTGACCTCAGTGGTAGGGAAAATGATGGAATCACTTCTAAAGGAAAGAATTGTTGACTACCTAGAGGCCAGTGGGGCACAGGACCCAAGGCAGCATGGATTCATGATGGGAAGGTCGTGTCAGACGAATCTAATAGATTTCTTAGACTGGGTGACCAAAGTAGTAGACCAGAGAGGGGCTGTGAACATGGCCTACCTAGATTTTAGCAAGGCATTTGATACAGTCCCACACAAAAGATTAATACACAAGATAGCCAGCCTTGAAGTGGGTCCCAAGGTGGTAGCCTGGATAAAAAATTGGCTAGACAACAGGATGCAAAGGGTAGTAGTAAATGGAGTACACAGTGAAGAAAGGAGGGTTACTAGCGGGGTACCGCAGGGTTCAGTACTGGGACCGGTCCTTTTTAATGTCTTTATAAGTGACATTGCAGAGGAACTGGAAGGAAAAGTATGTCTCTTTGCAGATGACACAAAGATCTGCAACAGGGTTGATACACAAGATGGAGTGGAAAGGATGAGAAGGGACTTGGCAAGGTTGGAGGAATGGTCAAATGTATGGCAACTCAGATTCAATGCAAAGAAGTGCGAGGTAATGTGCATGGGAAACAAAAACCCAGGGGAAGCGTACACAATGGGGGGTGAAATACTGACAACAGTAATAATAGAAAGGGACCTGGGTAATTATATCAGATGACCTAAAGGTGGGCAAGCAATGTGAGAAGGCAGTAAGGAAGGCTGGGGGGATACTGGGATGCATAGGAAGAGGCATCAATAGTAGAAAACAGGAAGTTGTTATCCCTCTGTACAGACAGTTGATGAGACCCCATCTGGAGTACTGTGTGCAGTTCTGGAGACCCCATCTCCACAAAGACATAGACAGAGTGGAGGCTGTCCAGAGGAGGGCAACCAAAATGGTGCAGGGTCTGCACCAGAAGACATACGAAGAAAGACTAAAGGAGCTTAATATGTATACCCTTGAGGAAAGAAGGGAGAGAGGGGATATGATAGAAACTTTCAAGTACCTCAAGGGAATTTTCAAAGTCCAAGAGGGTAGCATCTTCCAGAAAAAGAGATGTGCAAGAACAAGGGGGCACAATTTGAAGATAGAGGGGGGATGGCTCAGAGGTAATGTAAGGAAGTATTTTTTCACTGAGAGGGTTGTGGATGCATGGAACAGCCTCCCTGAGGAGGTCGTGGAGTCAAGAACAGTGGGGGACTTCAAGAATGCATGGGACAGGCATAAGGCAGTCCTAGTGGGATGTAGGAGGAAGTAAGCTGTTGGTTAACTAGGATCTGCAGCTTATCTGTTAGGTAGGAAATTGGGCAGACTGGGTAGGCCAAGCAGTCCTTATCTGCCGTCAAATTCTATGTTTCTATGTTTCTAAGCTATGTGTCAGTTTGTAGCCCGACCCCTGTTTTTTTTTATTTGTTAGAGGTAAAAAACAATTAGGAAACAAAAAACAAATACATTGATTTTCATACACATACATATTTGAATAGGTACTTATACATCAGTACATATGTTAAGTCAATATCTTATATACTTAGCCTGCATTATAATAAATCTGTCAGTTATTTGTCAGCTAGAATTAGAACTCAGAGGCCAGTGGTTATAAAACATAGGCATTCTTTTATAAGTATGTCACAGTTTCTTAATTCAGCAAATACATTGTGATTTAAAGGGCTAGAATTAAGTTCATTTATCTCTAACTTATTATTGTAATTTTAAACATTTTCCACATTTTTTCAAACACATCCTCTTTTTCATTGGTGTAGTAGTGAATGCATTCTAGCTTATATAGATCTAACATAAAATTTTCCACTTCTGTACACAGGGGGGTTCTGTATCTTTCCAATGAAGCAGAATACATTGTTTACCACTACATAGCCCAATGAAATTATTTTTTTTTTCCACTATAATTTCTCCCTGGTCATTTGATACCCAAGCATAATTGTGTTTTCATGTTTGTTTAGGGTTAGATTAGTGTCTACTTGTAGTTTAGGTATGATTGTGTCCCAAAATTTAGGAGCCTGGGTTGGAGAAGCATCTGGGACATTTATCAGATAATGCATCATTCATTTTGTTCAATCAAGTTGGTGTTACATATGTGTGGTACATAATGTTAAATTGTAATTGCTGTAATTTAAAGGAGCAAAATTCACTCATAGAGTTGCTAATATTTGTTCAATCCATCTCTTCAATTTCAGCTGCCAAATGTTTTTCCCATTTACCCTCTAACATCAGTAGGTTGTATGGGTTTGCTGACTGTAGGCATTTATATATTGCTGATATGGGTTTTTGGAGTAGGTTTTTTTAGTGCTACTTCAATTGAGGATTCCATTGGTCTATAGTTTATCTTCTGTATGTAATTTCATAGCTGCAGATATTGGAAACGCTGTTTTGCTAAGCCATATTTATTTTGTAATTGTTGAAATGACATTAAAGTATTATTATTAAAAAATGTAATCGAAGGTTTGGATTCTATGTTGTTCCCGCTCCAGAAACCCTTTGTCCATTCATAATGGTTTAAAGGAATAATTTCTGTATACTGGCATGTCTAATGAATTTTGTTCATCCCATTTTATAATCTGCTGCACTTTTTTCCCAGCTGGAACAAGAGTTTTGGGTTGCCATTAGTATTGTTTCTCTCTGTCTTCTATTATAATATTCAGAGTGTAAAATGCTCCTGATGATGGGGAATTTATGAATATTTTGTTCTATATTCTTATTTATTGTGTTTTGTTTTTTGAGCCAATCTTCAATCTGGGAAAGTTAAAAAGCATAGTAATACTGAAGAAAATTTGGCAGTGCCATTTCTTCCTGTTCTTTAGGTAGTTGTATTTTTTCAAAATTTAGTCAGGGTCTTTTATTATTCCAAAGAAATTCAGTAATGATTTTGTCCAGGTTTTTAAGGTATTTGGTTGGTACTTCTAATGGTAGTGTTTGAAATAAATATAGCATTCTAGGTAAAATGTTCATTTTGATGATGTTACAGCCTCCTATTAGTGTTAAAGGTAATGTTTTCCACTTTTCCAAATCTGTTTTTATTTTTCTAGGTATTACTCCATAATTTTGGTGGAATAAATTTCCTTTTTCTTTAGTCGCCATAATTCCTAGATAATTAAATTGTTTGGTAATTCTATTGGCTAAAAATTGGGGTATGGCTTTTTTGCCTTTTTTGAGAGTACCACAATTTTAGCTTTGTTTTAATTTATTTTGTAACCTGATGCCTTTCTGAATTTTTCAATTATTTGCATGCAAGTTTTAATAGAAGCGGTGGGATTTGTTAAGTATAGTAAGGTATCATCAGCATACACACTTATGCAATGTTCTGGAGATCCCATATGGATTCCTATTAGATGCTGGCTATTTCTTATTGCTGTTGTCAAAGATTCAATAATAAAAGTGAATAGCAGAGGGGACAGTGGGCATCTCTACGTAGTGCCCCTCAATAGAGTGAAGTGGGATGAGATGTTTTTGTTGGTTTGTATTCTTGCTTTTGGATTGTTGTATAGAGTTTTAATCCCTTTAATGAGTTTGTTACCAAAGCCATATTTTTCTATACTTCAAATATGAAATTCCACTCCACTCTATTGAAGGCTTTTTGGCATCCAGAGCTGTAATTCATGCATCTTCTTGTTGTGTATGGTCTATAGTATTATATAATCTTCTTATGTTAGTTCCTATTTTTCTTTCTTTCATAAAGCCATTTTGATCATTTTGAATAATACCCCCCCATTACTTTTTCTAATCGTTTGGCTATAATTTTGGTGAATATTTTTATGTCAGTATTTAATAATGATATGGGTCTGTAGGACAAGCTTAATTCTGATTTTTTACCTTTTGTTTAGGAAAACAGATATTTTTGCATCATAAAAGGTAGTTGGAAGATTTTCTGTTTCCCAACAATTATTATAAAGTGCTAAAGGGGGATTCTGTAAAATATCTAGATATGTTTTATAAAAATCAGATGGAAAGCCATCTGGTCCTGACGCTTTTCCTGGAGAAAGCGTTTTGATAACAATTATTGATTCTTCTAAGCTAATTGGTTGCTCTAATGCAGTTGCTTTTTGAGGATTAATTTTAGGTAGCTGTATGTCAGCTATGAATTACATCATTGTGTTTGGATGCTCTGGCCATTCTATAGTGTATAGTTTAGAATAGTAATTCAAGAAAGTGTTAATTTCTTTTGGTTCTGTGCTAATCTCTGAAATTATGGTAGGGTCCTTTGAAATGTGGAAAATGTATCTTTCTTATTTTTCTTTTTGAAGTTGATAGGCCATTACTTTATCAGGTTTATCACCTAAAGCACAGTATTTTGCTCTTATCCTCAAAAATATTATTTTAGGCTTGTTTAGATATTAATTTATTATAGTCTTCTTTTTTCAGCACTAAGGCTTGAAATATGTTTGGGTTTTGAATATTCATGTGGCGAGTTTCTATTCTTTTAATTTAATTTTCCAAAAATTGTAGTGGTTCTCTTTGTTTTTTTGTTTTTATTTGTGGAGTATAATATAATGGAGACTCTTAACATGGCTTTAAAAGCATCCCAGTGGTTATTATATGAGGTATGAGTGAGTGTATTAAATTCAAAAATTCTTTTATAGCTTCTTTAATATTTTTAGTGCATTCTTTATCTTTGAATAATGTAGCGTCTAGTGTCCAAGTTTTTACTTCTTCTTTTTTTGTGTATTGAGGATAATTTCCATAGGGGCACACTCCAATATTATTATGCTGTGATATTTTGTAGATACTGTACAGTGTTTTAAAGGTTAGGAGATTAATATGGAGTCAATTCTAGTACAGCACTGATGAGCTGCAGAGAAATATGAATAGTGATGTAATGGTGGATTAAGTTCTCGCCATATATCTATTAATTTTAAATCCTCCATATGAATTCTCAATTGTTTTCTTAAACCTTTCATATTGTCAGTGAATGTGGAGGATTTATCTAGTCTGCTATCCAGTAACACATTAAAATCTCCTCCTATTAGATATGGGCCTTCATACGTTATCAAATTAAGGAAAGAGGTAGTAATGAATTGGGGTTCATAGACATTAGGAGCATATATTAGCTAATGTAAAATTGCCCTCTGAGGTCTTGATTTCTGATATTACAATGTGTCCTTGAGTGTCAATTATTGTTTGTCCAAATTTGATCCCTTTATTATTATTTTTCTTAATAAATATGGCTGCTCCTCTGGCCTTTGTACTATAGTTAACAAATTTGTCCTCTCCCCATTTTGTTTGAGTGGAATAATGCCTCTTTAGTTCAAAAGTAGGTTGCCTGTAATAAAAGTATATCAATACTCTTATTGGCCTCATATTTTTTGCTTTATTTTGGTCCCTGAACTCTTTTATGTTCCAAGTCATAACTGTAATCATTATTATTTTGATTTGTTCAGGCTTGATCAAAATTTGTACAGGTCATAAAACAGTAATTGTTCCCCTTAGTTTGTTCCCTATGTCTAAGTTTTGAGTTTTTTTGCCTTGATTTTTTCCCTTTTTTTGTCTAAAGATTCTTTCTTGTTTTTTACTCTCATAGCTTCTTCCCATGATTCTATCATGCACATTCCCCCTCCCCTTCATTATCCTTCTTTTCCATACAAACATATACAATATATACAGAACTTGTAGCCATTTTTGTAATACACATAATTCATCTGAGTGGTATTCGAACATCCTTCTTTCCCCCCTTGGTGGGAAAAAAGTGCTCACCATCCCCTTTTACTTCTACACTAAATGGTGCTAGTTTCCACACTTGCTCTGTTCTGATTGAAGCAGGATTCAGCATCCACTGGCATTTTTAACAATTAATTGTTTTTCTTATGTGCAAAGTCTTATAAAAGAAAGTAAAAGAAAGAATATAAAGTAAGGAGGAAGCTTTTTGTGGTGTGATTTATCTGTGGTATACAGCATTTGACCATGCATCCCATCATGCTATTAGTCCAGTAAATCTTATCTCTCATTCTTACCATCTCTGCCAGAGGGGAAAAACCCCAGAAATAAATAAATAAACATGTCTCCTTTTTTTAGCCCGACCCCTGCTGAATGCGCTGTACATGTGTTTGTTTTGTTGTTTTACAGTTGTCTGCCATTAGCCACATGAGCAGCCTCTTTGCTTTAAACTGGACACCGGGGTGCCAAACCCCGGGTACCAGTTAAATTTCCATGATTTTTTCCTATACCGACATTAGGGTGGTTACCACAGGTACCATTTTGTCTCCACCCTGTTAAGGTTGTCGACTCTCCCACCACTCACCACTTTAATTGGCTGACACTGGGGTGCACAGTACTTGGTGTCAGTCTAGTCTACCCCCTGACCCAGCAGTCTGGGACACCAGAGTGTCCATCCCAGTGCCCCCAACTATGATGCCAATAGTGGGGCGCCCAGTCCTCGGTGTCAGAGACTGTGAAACAAAGAAACCATTCTGTGATGTCTTTTTTCCTTTTTAAAGTTTGGAATAAAAAAATGGTCCCTCATTGTCTTCAACACCATGCTGTCACCACCACCCAACCCCCCACTCAACATCAACACCCCTTACCCCCCCTTACTCAATACATACCTACTGAAAGTCCAACAGCTTAATTCTCTCAGGAATGGAGACACATCTTCACTCTTCAATGCTGGACTGGGAACTGAAGAAATATGGTAAGTGCCATGTAATGTATAGTATTTCAATGTATTTTGAATTTTTACTCATAAGTTGGTCATTTTTTTATATTTTTATCCCAAATTTACAACATGCCCTTTTCTGTACGCAACCTCATAAACAAGGTAAGTGATTTTATTTTTAATCTGGCCCAAAAGGTGATTTCCCAGTTGTTTTATGAAATCACCTTTCGGGTAGGATTTCAAGACTTTTACCTACTGGGTACATGACGTGGGGCCATAAGAAGGCCATGTTGAAAAACTGGGTAAAAATATTAAAAACAAGAAAGATATGAACAAATGTTGAATTTTTTAATGCTTATTCACAACTTTGGTAATTTTAAATATTCTGACCCCAAATTATCAACATTGACAGTTTTTTTCACATCATGTCATGAACGTGGTAGTTGTTATTTTTCAAATCCTGGCCTGAATGTGTTTTCACACTTGTGGCATGAAATGATGTTTCAGTTGGGATTTGAAAACTGTCACATATGGTGTTTATGCGGTGAGGTAATAAGAAGGCTATGTTGAAAATTTGGTGTCAAAATATTAAACAGCATCAAACTTATGAAGGCATGTTTTAATTTTTCCACCTTCACTCATAATTTTGTTAATTTTCAATATGTTTGACCCCATATTTTCAACAAAGCCATTTCTTCACACCACCTCATGAAACTGACAGCTGCCATTTTTGAAATCCTGGCCAAAGTGTGATTTTGCATTTGTGGTGTGAAATTAAGTTTTATCCAGTATATTATGAATGACACCTGTCATGTTCAGAAGGTGGGGTCATGAAAATACCATGTTGAAATTGTGGGGTCAGAATGTCACAACAATGATGAAGTAATGTTGTTTATAGTGACATCCATTGGCCCAATGGGGACTACATTGCATTTCCATGCCACTGACCTGAGTTTGGGTACAAACTCAGTGAGCTGGCTGAATGGGATGAGGCTGGGAGGAAGGCACTGTGGCATGCAGCACAGGCTCCAGACTGAACAGGGACAGAGCAGTGTTCAGGCACAGACACAAAACCTTGTGGCAGGCCAGTGAGCCTTCCCTCACTAGATGTTGACATATGTTTTGAGGCCTGGTGGGCCCATGCACTACATCATGATGATCTCTAGTATCCTATTTATTTTATTTTGTGCAAAGAAAACTATGTTAATGCAGACATTAGGGTTGAAGAATGCAAAAGTGGACAGAGTAGTGAAATTAAAAACATTAGGAGTTTGAGTCTCCAGAATATTGATAAAACAGTGGTGGGGTTTTCCTTGGAGTTGTCAATCCTAATGCCCACCCCCACCTGTCAGCAAATGAGGTCAGACATTTCCTCTTTTCTTTGTGCAAGGTCCAGGGAGCCCTGGATGTAGAACACCATAACAGACTTTGTTGGCAACATGTGGTGAGCTATACCTCTCTACATTTGAAGAGTGTATCACTATAAGGCACTGGCTTGGGACTGTACCTTGTGCTTCAGACAGGAGGCTATGGATTGGAGGGAGGGTGTGGGGATTAGGGCTGACTACCCAAATCCCTAATGTTTTTCATTTTTTCAACTTTGTGCACTTTACATTCTTCAACTCACATAGTTTTTTGCAATATATTATAGGGGCACTACCTAGTGCTAAGTAGGTTGTTTAATGTTAAACCCCTAAGTTTGCAGTTCAGTAGGTTTGCCCCATTCAATGGTTTTGCACATTTTCTGTGCATGGTCTCGGGGACAAGTTCTCTTTTTTCAACTCTATTTTTCACCCACTCTATGGTTGGGGGCATGTACCTTCCTTATCAGCCCCTGCACATGACATCTCATCATTCCCCACCTGGCTGCCAGGACTGGGTGGCCCACAGATTGCCACCTATGGCAGGGCTCCCCCAAGGTGATGGGGGATGAATCAAAATCAGCCAGAGGCTCCAGCCAAGGCTTATGCCTTGGGTATCATCCAGGCAGTGGTCAGGGGATGTCATGGAGCTCTGTGACCAGGAGTTTCCTACTTGGTTACCCCAGAGGCATGGATGTGCAATGATGACACTGTGGAGTGTGCACACTTCTGCACCCACTCCACAGATGTTTGCCATCATCTCCATAGTGCCAGGCATGCCTGGATGCCTGACACCTAGCCTCTACTGGGTGTCACTTGTGCACCAGGAAAATGCAGCCCACTCCCCCAGTGGAGAGTTGTCCATGGGATGCTCATCTAACCTCCCCTGGCTGATCCTCTGACACACTGTTCTCACTACTGAACATGAGTCATCAGCACCTCAGGCAGTAGTGCTACCGCTGCACTGGTAGTTCAGCTCTTGGGACAAGTTCTCTTGATATACCAAGTTTTGTTGCAGTCAAATGTGTGGACTCCGAGAACTGGATAGTAAAAGAAAGTGAAACAAAATTGTGTGGGGGGGCTGCTGTTTTTTTATCATCACCTATCACCCAGACAGTTTGGAATTGTGGCCTGAAATTGTGAGGGTAGAAAGGACTTGCCCCAGAATGGTGCCATTCTCTGGTTTGGTGAGCAAATATTAAAACATGCTCAGTATGGTCATTTGGATAGCTGCTTCATATGAAACAAGAATTTGGTCATATGAAACTACATTCTGTTTTTATGGGCGTCATCTTGTTTTGTGACAAAATGTCTTGTTTTGTCTGGCTGCCATCTTATTTCCATTTTCTTTAAAAAAAAGTAACAAAATTGAAAACATAAAAATCATATCCTGCAGACATCAGCACATTCAGTTCAATTCAGTTCAGTTCAAGTTTATTGCCGTTTGGTTATGAACCATTACAACATTAGTACAACTAAAAGTTCTAATACATCAGAAGGCATTTTAAGCTATAAAGGCACTACAGTGCCCACAAATTATTCACAAAATATTAATCTATAAGTTTCCTTTAACAGACTAAGCTCTGTAATTTATATACAAGTATATTAAAATGAAAAAAAGATAGCTTAATTATTTCAATCTGTGAGCACTAGAATATATATCTACAAGACACACATATATATATATATATATATATTATATATATATATACTCCTTGTAAGAGCATTTTGAACTAGATAGATAAATAAATAGCTAAATCCCATGAAACTTTCCACACTGTCTGGTAAGAAAAGTCAGTCAGAACGAAGTGGGTACAGAACAAAATGCCCAACTTCAAGTTAGGAACACTCCACTAGATCTTCCACTTGTTATCAAACACACAAAAAACCTTTCTGGTACAATCCAGAACTTTTTCTGACTTGTCATCTCTGCACACATTAATGGGACCCCACTCACTGAATCACACTTTAAGTGAATAAAGGGATTCTCTCCAGGATTTTCCCTTTTCTCTTGGTGACATTATGCCATATACAGTCTGGATACTAATCCACCATGGCTAGAAAGCTTAGGGCGACATTCCATTTAGACCAGTGTCAGTACACAGCTACTGAACTTGGGAATAAGGGATTCTGAAAAGGCACATTTTCAACAAGGTATGGCAAAACAGCCGGTCCTGTTCCAATGTACATATTGGACCACCAGTTATACTTTTGCACCAGAATTTCCATACTAAATAATTATGTCCATAATTGTGGGGATGCTTAAAGTACACCTCTCCCAAATTTCAGACTAAATTGTTGAACCACTCTGAGCTAGACAAACCAGTCCCATACTGAAAGAGAAAACTGATTCATAGGGACACCTCAGAACATTTACCTAGTACTTTAAACATTTAAAATACATAGATATCTTTATCGTTCTATTCTGAAGCACCTGAAAGCACTAAACTGTATGCCGGGAGGGTCTCAGTTCCAGTATTTAGTATAACTCAGGAAAAAAGAAAGAAAAAAGGAAACTTAATAGATTTTAAGCAAGACCAGACTTTGCTAATTTTGTAATTAAATCTGGTTAAGTGCTGCACATTAAAATATGCCTTTCACTAAATACATAAACTATAAAGTATAATATCCACCCTGACATAGACCTTAGTATAAAATACAACATTTACACATTTACTCATGGACATAAAAAGTGAAGACTTCAGGAAATCAATGGATTTTAAAAGTGATAAGTCCCATGCCACAGCTGAGGATAGCTTATTACCAAGCCCAAATCCATTCAGCAGCATAAAGCTCCAAATAAGAGTCCCATTTCAATGTATATTATTTATTTGGACATTTTATTTCAATAAAACACCTGCCAAAAAAATCCATACTGCTATAAGTAACAACTCTTCAGTGACTCAAGCTGTATTAAAGAATCTCACACAGGCATGTCTCTGTTTTTTAACTACAATGCTTGAGATGGCATATGTTTTAAAGGGAACAGTTTATTGTTTGTAGTGTCAGCTTCATTTGAGCACTGGAGTCCCAATTATCAAAAATTCACTGGTACAACGTTAATATGTTGTTGGGTACTAGAGTTTGCAGCATTTAAAGCCATGTTTTGTTTTGAGAGTGCAGCAGTAGTTTAAACTCCATATTAATAGGCAATAAAACTTCTAGAAAAAAACAAATACCTATATTCACTTATCAATCTGGATTTTGAGTCAGCAGCAGTTAAAACATAAATCAAATACCTCTTGAGGAAATTCCTCCTTATCCAACCTCTAATATCACTCAATATACCAATTGCTGCACCAGCATCAGTTTAAAATCTTGCCTTGGAGGAACTCTGAAAATATAATAGGTAAGCACAGTGCTTTCCTGGCCCCCTTACCCATCAGAGTCCTTAGTATACAGTACTTCTACCAGGCAGGTGTTTAAAATTTTCAGTAGTTCCTATTTTCTTTCTCCTTCATTGTTCACACCTTCATCTGTCCTTCTCCTCCTCTTTTCTGCTCCTGCTGGGAATGTCTGGATACTCCAGTTTGCAGACACCTACATCAAATGGTACACACAAAAAAGAAAAAGAAGTGCTCCTCTAAGTGCAGTAACTTGGATACAGCAGAGCATAAAATTAGCCCAGGTCCCCTACCTAGGCAATGTGTAGCATACCTGTAATAAAGAAATAAAATGCCTCTCTGCACTCTTAGTGCTTCACCAGTCTTAATGTTTTCAACAAAAGTGTCCCAACTTGTTGCATCATCTTCCATAGGGGTATGTTGTACCTAGTAAGCAGTTTAAGGCACACCTACATGGCACATGCATCTTGCTAAACAGTACCCTAGTAGTCAGATTCTGCAATTAGTTCTTGGAAAAAGGACCCGGAAATGTGTTTTTCAGACATTTTTAAAATCTTGTTTTTTGAGATGATTTTCTTGTTTTGAATGGCCTCATGAAACAAGAATAGGACCATAAAGAAAAAAGATTTGGTTCATATGAAACAAGAATTTGGACTTTTTTTTCACATTCTTACTTTGTATGAACAAATCTTGTTTCATCAGAATGGTGCAATCTCACAAAGCAAGACTGGTTCATACAAAACAAGAACTTGGACTTAGTTTTTTTTTCATATTTTTATTTCAAATGAAGCAGTCCTGTTTCATGAGAACAACACAATCTCACAAAACAGGATTGGTTCATAAGAAACAAAAAATTGGTCTTAGTTTTTTTTCACATTCTTGTTTCATATTAACCTATCCTCTTTTGTGAGAATGATACACCCTCACAAATAAAGACTGGTTCATATGAAAGAAGATTTGGATTTCTTTTTTGCACAGTTGAACTTTATAACTCTGTCAGTATTTGGAATTTAAGGACAATCTTTAAAGCAAAATAAAGGACTCAATGAGTAATACAATATTAACACATAATACCCTCCAAATAATTCAGAAATAATATAAATAAAACATATAACTTTAAAAATTAAAATTACAATTAGATAACATTGCAACATTAACAAGCCATAACTCCACCACTCTTTGGAGTTAAGGGACAATCTATGTATCAAGAAAGAGGCCTCAATGAGTACTACAGCCTTAATACATAATACCCCCAAAGATTTAGGGGTGATATAAAAAACATAAAAATATAAAAAATAAATCCCATATGATAACATTGTAATTCTATCATCGGTGGCTGAGAACATGGCAGATTCATTAAGTGATCACTCACCAATCATCTGGACCTGGTCTAATAAGCTCCCTAAACTGCTTGCCAGGGTAACAGAAGCCAGAAACTATAGCAAACTTGTACCGGCAGACTTCTGCTGTGACCTTAGAGCTGTAAACTGGGATCCTATAGTCTCCCTTCCCACTGGGGATGAGGTGCTGAATTACTTTACCAACTCATTTATGTCTGTGGCCAACAAACATGCCCCATGAAAGAAACTAAGGGTACAGGGAAGTGTCATAAATGATTTAACCCTAGCCTTAAATGAAGTATGCTGCTCTGTGAGAGGTCCCTGGGGCATTACAAATCCTCAGGCCACAAATCAGACTTAGAGAAGTACAGGGAGCTGAGGAATCAATGCAAGAAAGCTTCCAAATAGGCAAAGTCCAAATACCTGCGTGATTTACAGTCTAGACACTTACAAGATCCCAAGATATTCTGGGGCCAAATAAATCTGCTTCTAAAGGGTGCCTCTAATGTCCAGAATGGAGCACTTCTGGTTGGGGATATCCTGACTAATGATTCCTCATCAGTAGCAGAGACATTTAATGCCTCCTTTTCCAACCCAAGTGGACTCAAACCCCCTGTCCCTTCTGGTGTTCCTCACAGCAGCAGAACTGACTGGGAACATGCTAGCCTCAGTTTCACCTGAAACTGGTCAAACCTTTAGATGTACTTCCTCTTCTACTTAAAATAAACATCAACTCCTCCCCAAGACATGATCTGCTTGAACCGAGGCTGCTGAAGGCTGCTGTCCCAGCTATCACCTGCCCTGTCACTATGCTCATCAACATGTCCTTCCTTGAAGGATTAGTCTCAAGCAAATGGAAAGTCATGACTATAGTCCCCATCCATAAAAAAGGTCCCAGGGACAAAGTGGGGAGCTACAGGCCAATCTCCATTCTCTGCCCTCTCGGGAAGGTGCAGGACAGATTGGTCTACAACCAATTGTAGGATTACCTTGAGTGGCACATACTCCTAGCTGACATACAACATGGCTTTAGGAAATGCCATGGCATCGACACAGCTCTTATCTGGCTCACATCTGACATCCTTGATGCCATGGATCAGGACTCCCTGACAGAAGCTTTATTCATCAATCTGTCCAAGGCATTTGACTTGGTCAGCCATGAACTTCTTCTCTCCAAACTCCACCTACTAGGACTGGACAGACTCTCAGTTTCCTGGTTCAAGAGCTACTTGCTCAACCAAACCAAACAAGTTATATGGAGAGGAATCCAGTCTAGCATTAGACCTGTGATCTCCGGGGCACCACAGGGTACAATCCTGGGCCACCTGCTATTCACCCTCTTTGTCAATGACATTGAGGGGGTTTGTGGGCTGAATAACCTTATCCTTTATGCAGTCAACACTGTTGTCTATTGCAGTGATCTGCTACCAAGCATTATCTCTGCCAAACTCCAGACCTGTCTCTTGGCACTTGAAGCCTGGTTCTCCACCAACTCACTTGTGCTGAATGAAGAGAAGATGAAGGCTTTCCTATGTAGGACCAGACACCTTGGAGCCAAAAGGCATGACCTGCTCCAGCTTCACACAGCCCAAGGGATGAGAACTGAGATCATTGACAAGATTAAGTACCTTGGGATCCTCCTTGACCATGAGATGTCCTACAAGCCTCACATTGACTCCTTAGCAAAGTCCACCCACCAGAACAATGGACTCCTCTACAGGCTGGGTAACTGTCTTTCTGATGAGGCTGAGGAAGCCATAGCCAACTGCACCCTACTCCCCACCCTCCTCTATGGGGCCCCCCAGCTACAGTTCCTCAGGGAGGGGGACTTAAGAAAACTTCCTGTGCTCTACCATAGGGTGGCATGATTTGTTACTAACTCCTCTCCTACAAGGCACCACTGTGAGGTCTTTGTGGACATCTACTGGCCCACTATATGACACACACTGGCCTACTCCTCTCTATGTTTGACCTTTAAATTCACCACTGCCAACCCTCCTCCCCATCTGTGTGGTCTGCGCAATCCTAAAGTCTAGTACCACAACAAGAGATCTTCAACAAGCTGTCCCCTTGACATCCCACGGGTACGTACTAACCAAGGCAAGCTATCCTTTCGGTACACTGTTCCTCCCTTATGGAACACTCTCCCAGAGAGTCTGACTGACAAACCAACTCTCCATGGATTTAAGTCTGGCTTAAACATGTACCTGCTTGAAATTAATCTCTGTGGCTGCAATCACTAGCTCCCTGCCTATGAACAGAGCTGTGATCATAATATCCTACAACTTTACTGCTGCTACTATTTCACCCACAGAGTTCTTGTGTAATGTTGTCACATGTACTGTGTACCTATCTAACATATTGTGAGCATGCTGTTACACTCTGTAAGTACACTGTGTTTATTCCAATGTGTGTAACTACTGTATATAACTACCAATTTATGTAACTTCTGTTTGTAACTAATCCTGGGTTGCTCCTGAAAAAGGGACCTCTGGTCTCAGTGGGCTTACCTGGTTATCAAAATTTAAATAATTAAATTAAAGTTGTAACTCTGTCAATCTTATTAGGTTGAGGGAGGAGCTATGTATCAATAGAAAGGTCTCAATGAGTATTACAACACTAAGTTCTTAAGGAATACCAACTTACAATACACATATAAAAGAATAAAAATATAATGAAAATCCCCATAGAAACATTTTGCTACTTTAACAAATATAACTTTGTCTACATTTGCGTTTAAGAGAAAATCTATACATTATATCAAGAAAAAGGTCTGCGTGAGTAGTATATTACTAACACATGATACACCCCAAAAAATTCAGGGGCCATATAAAAACATCACAAATTTAAAAAAAATCCCATTGAATAATATTTCAACTTTAACAAGCTGTAACTACATTACTCTCTGGATTTAAGGGACAATCTACAGTATATATCAAATGAAAGGTCCCAATGAGTACTACAAGACTAAGTCCTATGGAATACCAACTGAAAATAGACATATAAAAACATAACATTAAAACAAAATAAAAAGTTCTTCTGAAACACCAACTGAAAATAGACATATAAAAACATAAAATTAAAAACAAAATGAAAATTCTCACAGGATAGCATTGCAAATTTAACAAGCCATAAATCCATCAATAATTGGAGTTAAGGGACCATGTATATATCAAAAAAGGTGTCAATGAGAACTTCAATACTAATGCATAATCCACATAGAGATTCTTGGGGTATGCACTGCACCCCAAAATTACCTCCAATCTTCACCATGGTGCCAAATCCACAATTAAAACATCATTACCATTATCATCATAAATGCAGCAAAGGTGTATCATCTTCTGCTATAAAATAGCAAATTTCAGAGCAAACCAACAAAAATCTGCTGACTACAGGTAACCCCCCCAAACCCAACACTTTTGCCCATATACAATCAACCACTGACAGTTACGATGGACACTTAATATATTTTTTCCTTTGAAGTAAGCTCACAAAAAACAATCACAACCAAGCACATAAATTGCTTTTCTGGAGGCATGGAAGCATAGGGACTGGAGGCCAGGTGGATGTGTGTATCTGTGGAGGGATGGAAGCACAGAGACCTGTATAAATGAGGATACAATTTTACTATCTCAAACAGTAAGGACAATCATTGTCCCCCCCCCCCAAAAATGGATTAATGCACCAGTCAGAGTTCATATTAAAGTGACAAAAGTAGGGAAACTCTGGCATTAGGGTTTCCAGTCCTACATCTCCACCCCACCCTCCAAGCAGGAAAAGGAAAGAAAAAGATAACAGTTTGTACTGTCCTGACTGCTGATGAATCCAGGGTGGGATCTTACTTGGGGATCTCAACCCTAACGCTCACCTCATTCCATGACCAAATAAGGTGAGATGTGACATGTTTTCTTCAGGCACTGCCTACAGGTTGTTACTGACATTTGAATAGTATTTCACTTGGAGTGAGTGTTAGGGTGTTGGGGGAGGTCATGGTTGGAAGCCCTATTGCCACATTTTGTTACTTTTGTCACTTTAATCTGAACCCTAACTGGTGCACTAACACAGTTTTTTGCAACAAATATGTACGTGTCAGTATATATGTGTGTGTGTGTGTATATATATATATATATATATATATATATATATATATATATATGGAACAAGATGGGCAGGAGTGTGATATGTAAAATATTCTTACTCATGCAGAGTGAGATATCCAGAGCTCATGATGCAGGAGTGAGAATATTTTCCATAGAATATGATTTGCACATCATGTGTGCAATTTATACAATAGGGATGAGTGGTAAATGAGTGAGAGAGTTTTATGTATTAAGTTTGTGGATGGGTTTTTGGGCTGTTGAAATTTCTTTGTTATTGGGGCTGGGTGTATGTTCTGTACTGTTCTGACTGGTTGATGTATGTGTTGCTGATGTGTGCTTGGCTACATGTTGTCTATGTGTTATGTTTCATTGGATGTTGTGCCTTGGTGGGTGGGACTTAGGCTGGTGTTGGGGAATGGGGTTTCATCAAAACTTTCTTTTATTTTCATAGATTTCTGTGTTTGTGAAAATTTGTATTTAGTTTGTTTCTTACAGCTTTAGTGAACTGCTTGTGTGACTGTGTCAACTTATGTTTGTTCTGTTCAAGTCGGTTCCTTTCAGCTAAAGTGTGGATGTTCCACTTTCAAGCATACCTCTCAACTGTCCCTGATTTTCAGGGACGTCCCTGATTTTGCCTCAGACTTTTCCTCTGTCCCTCGTAAAATTTGAGTTTTTATGACAGAACAGTGAGGATTAAAAGCACAAAATAATGTCAAACATTAAAGTTACAGACTTGTTCTTCTTCAAATAATGTACGTTAACACAAATCTCTTTATTCTATCAGCTTTCTGAATGAATGGTAGCAGTTTTTAAAATGTGTCCCTGATTTGGGGTCGTTGTCCCTGATTTTTTTAAGCCTTGTCCCTGATTCATGAGGCAAGAGGTTGAGAGGTATGCTTTCAAGTTATAGAAGCAGTTTCACTTCTGCTGTTTATTGTGTTTTGCAACATATAATATAAGGTAACACAAGTTATTGTTTAGTGGTTTTACAAGTTGAATTGTTATAAATTTTGCTCTTCATAATGATATGTTGCTTGTTTGATGTGTTTCATTTTACTATATTTTTGGAGTCTGATTCAAGTACTCTGGCCTACTTTCTGTGCATCTGCTTGCAGTGGGGACCTGGAGGAAGAGAAACAACACAGTAAAGAGTTATCTTTTCCTTTGTAGCTTGTTACTTTGTGTCTGTTTTGTGAAGCAGTCTTTAATGGAGAAACATGTTTTCTTAGGAGCAGCAGCTGTGTTTCAGGTGAAAGCATTGCACTTCTGCATTTGTTTCCATGGTAACAGCACAGGTTGTTCTTGTATGCTGCTGAAGGAAAGCTGCCTAGAGTGATGATATCAGTGACCTCTGTGTGCACTGTGTGTGTAAATGGCTGATATCACTGTAGAGCAGAGGGTAAAAATATCACACTGCAGTGGATAAAACACAGTTTTATCTCATTCATTTATGACTCACCCTATTGTATAAATATATAAATATACAGTATATATATATATAGATAGATAGATAGATAGATAGATAGATAGATAGATAGATAGATAGATATAGGGGATACATAATGGGCAGGAGTGTGACATGGAAAATATTCTCACTCCTGCAGAGTGAGCTCTGGATACTCACGAGTGCCGAAGGCATGAGTGAGGGCATCCAGAGCTCACAATGCAGGAGTGAAGACATTTTCCATAGCACATGATCTGCACACCATGTGTTTGATTTATACAATAGGGGTATGAGTTTCGGAAGTATTGTTATGATTTTTTGAGTTCTGTTGCTGTTTCTGCCTTTGCTGTTTCTGTGTGTGAAATTTTCTGAATGGGCTGGCAGTGTTACAAACTCTGTGGGAAAAGCTGCATGTGTTTTGCCATGCTAAGTGAGCTAGCTTCAGGCAGCAGTGAGAAAGAAAATGTTTTGTGAAGGTGTCTGTTTTAGAATTCTGGTTGCAGTCAGGCAGAGAGGTTCACAGCAATGGGTTGGGAGTGAGTGAGAGTATAGAAAACACCTGAGAATGTTTTGCCATGGTAACTGAGTCTGAGTTGGGTGCAGGCAGCAGTGAGAAAGAAAATGTTTTGTGAAGGTGTATGTTTTAGAATTCTGGTTGCAGTCAAGCTGAGAGGATCATGGCAATGGGTTGGGAGTGAGTCAGAGTATAGGAAACACCTGAGAATGTTTTGCCATGGTAACCGAGTATGAGTTGGGTGCAGGCAGCAGTGAGAAAGAAACTGCTTTGTGAAGCTGCCTGTTTTAGAATTCTGGTTGCAGTCAAGCTGAGAGGATCACAGCAATGAGTTGTGAGTGAGTCAGAGTATAGGAAACACCTGAGAATGTTTTGCCATGGTAACTGAGCGGGTTGCAGGCAGCAGTGAAATATCACTCACAGTGGAGATGTCACAACATGATTTATCTCAAGCCGTGATGTCACGACATGAAATACCTCATGTGGTTATGTCACTACAGTGAAGATACATGTTTTTGTCACACGCATTTATCCTTCATCCCATTGTGTATATATATATATATATATATATATATATATATATATATATATATATATATATATATATATATATATATATATATATATATATATATATATATATATATATATATATATATATATATATATATATATTCTATGCAAAAAAACCTTGTTAATGCATCAGTTAGGGTTTTCTACAGTGACAAAAGTGAGAAATTTTACATTAGGGTTCCCACCCTTGCACCCCACCCCTACCCCTAGCCCCCACCCTGCCCCCAACAACAGGCATCAGGGTGTGCATTGGGGTCATTGGCCCTAACTCTCACCCCATCCCATGTGTAAACAAGCTGAGGAGGTGCAGTGTAGGAGAATGGGGTTTAGAGTTAGGACCAACAACCCCAATGCACACACCAATGCCTGTTGGTGGGGGCAGGTGGGGTGGGTGCAAGAGGTGGGAACCCTAATGTTGAATTTCCTCACTTTTGTCACTGTAGAACCCTAACTGATGCATTAACAAAGTTTTTTTTGCATAGAATTTCCTTGTTTTTTAATAAAGAATAGAAAAGTAGAAAGTTACACAAGTTGGTGGGCTCCCACCATGTGATTTTGTGTGACATAGTAACAGTAAGTGCAATGCAAAAGCAAGTGCAAATGGTTACACACATGGTGACACAAACGTAAATGGTAATGCAAACGGTAATAGAAATGCAATTGCAAAGTGATGCCAAAGTGAACAGTGATGCAAACAGAGACACAAACGGAAGTGCGTACTGAATGCAACTGGTAATGCACATGTTCACAGTACCGCAATTGGAAACACAAATGCTAATGGTAACAGCAACAATAACACCAAAGGAGACAGAAACGGAAACACAAATGCAAGCACGTATGCAAACACAAACCATAACGCACATGAACACAGAACCGCAATTGTAAATGCAAATGGTAACAACAGCAAGAATAACACCAAAGGAAACAGAAATTAAAATGCAAGTGCATATGGAAATGCAAACCGTTACACGCATGGTCATGGTACCACAATTATAAACGCAAATGCTAATGGTAACAGCAACAATAATGCCAAAAGAAAGAGAAATGCAAATGCAAACACAAGCGTGTACAGAAACACAAACTGTTACATGCACTGTCATGGTACCGCAATTGTAAATGCAAATGGTAACAGTAACAGCAACAACAACACCAAATGAAGCAGAAACGGAAACACAAGCGCAAACGAAAATGCAAACCATAACGCACACAGTGGCCTAGATGGGAAGGTGACGCTAATAATAACGGAAGTGCAATGGGAAATGTTAATTGGCACAGTAATGAAAGGGCACACCCTTCTTTTCCCCAAAAACTGCATTGAAAAACACAGTGAAAACAAAGAATGTATGCACAATAATGGACCTCAGAGCAGAAAATTAGGACTTGGAATGCTAAATTACTTATATCTCAGGAACCGTACGATGTAGAAAATATATTAAAATTTTGTATGAATTATGACTGTCCTGGCTAGTTTTGTACTTGGGCCCCATTTGGGGGGCTAAGCATTTTTGTGATGAAAAGACTGTATCTCACACTGTTTCCAAGATATGGACCCTGAAAGGTGTGACAGACACCATAATGTGGGAAAAAGTGTCAAATTTGGAGTGCCATCATTTTGCTGCCCTGCAATAATTTTTCACCAAAGCACCAAAAGACACATCTGTGAGATGTTGGTTTTCTTTCCTCCAAATTTCAGCCGAAAAGACGAAACCATTATTTTACTGCAGGGCAGCAAAAAATTCCTGTAATGCAGTGGACGCCGTAATGTTATCCTATGGGAAAAAGTGTCAAATATGTAGTGCTGGAACTTTTTCACCCTGTAATATTATTTGACCAAACAACCAAAAGGCACATCTGTGGGATGTTGCCTTTCTTCCTCCAAATTTCAAGTAAAAAGACCAAAACGTTTCCAAGATATTGAATGTCAAAGATTAGTAAAATTTCTCTATCAGTTCCACTATAAAAAAATCTGGCCATCTTGTCCCTATTTTACGATCAAAGATTGCAATCAAAGAATCTCACGATCAAAGAATTTGCAGGCTTGTGATCAAAGAATTTGCAGGCTCACAAACAAAGAATAAAAAACTTTGTAAATCAAAATATTGAAGGAACTACAGTAAACCACCACCATGGTTCGACAGAACAAAGGCCCCTGAGTAAAACCCACCTTCATTTGACTTCCTAGGACACCCCTAGACTGAGAAAATTGATTTTTAAATTGAGCCATCTTGTCCCTTGCTCGCGATGCACAATCGCAGTCAAAGAATCTCATGATCAAAAAATTTGCAGGCTCGCGATCCAAGAAATTGCACGTTCATGATCACAGAATAAAAAATTATGAAACACAAATTTTTCAATGATTTGAAGTGAACCAATATCATGCCTCAATAGAACTGCCCCTCCTGAGCAAAACTCACCCTCATTTGTGTCCCTAGCCTACTCCTGAGCAGATATATTTGTGTTTTTAGGTTGTGATGCAAGATTGCAATCAAATAATCTCATGATCAAAGAATTTGCAGGCTCGCGATCTAAGAACATTAGCGAACCACGAATTAAGATTTTAATAGCTTATAACTCTATTTTTTGACTGATTTGGATGAACCCAAAGGCATGGCTTGATAGAGTGGAGCCCCCTCAATAAAACCCATCCAAGTTTTACTTCAGAAGTTACCCCTGAGCCAAGATAGTTGTGTTTTTCCGATCGGAAATTAAAAAAACAAGATGGCGGACCTTGCAATCAAAGAATTTTGAAAATCCTTCGGGACAAAGATTCTTGAACTGTGAGGTTGAAAATTTATTGATCGCCAAGTGGGACCAGATGGCCAGAATCCAATTCTTTGTTCGCAAAACATACATGTAAATTTTCCCATTGATTTATAATGGGAAATTAAAAGTGACATAACTTTTGAATGCCGTAATATGTTTTCACTAAATGAAAAGTGGCATACATGGCCACCAAAGCTCTTTCAAATGAGCCATCCTGCACACCAGCATACCATACGATGGCCGCACAGGGCCACATCCAAAATCCCAAAAGCTGCCTCCAAAAATGGCTAATTTTGCATTTTTCAGTGCTTCCGTATGGAAAGACTGTAAGTACGATCAAAACACAATTTGGCAGATCAAGAGACCTACTGTGCCCCACCACACATTTCAAATGTCAGGCAAATCCATTGTATGGGTCCAAAGTTATTAATGCCCAAACTTTTGACTTTTGTATGTACGTGACCGCTGAACCCTAACTATAGTGGCGCAGTCTAATATACAGTATATATATATATATATATATATATATATATATATATATATATATACATACATACATACATATATATAGACACATATTATAGTGTACGGTAGGTACTACGAATTAGTCATTAACACCCTGACTGAGTTAAATCTGAAATTTGGCTGTAATAACTTTGCAACCATATGATGGATTTACCTTGATATTTGAATGCAAGTCCAATACCATAGAACTCTGGATCTCAGGGTTTTAAATAATTGATTAGCACTTTTTTCCTTGGGAAAATACTAACTGTATATAAAGGATTTATATAGGTTTTCTAGAAGTGTTATGTTTTTCAAACACAGTGAGGCAAGGGCTATGCATTTTCACAATGTTTTAGAACTTTTATGAACAAAATGCTAATCAATTTTTAGAGTTAAATAAAACCCTGGGATCTGCCAAGTTTTGCAACGGTCGGATATACAGTTGCAGAGTTACAGAGCACCTCAAAACACACAAATTACACATTTTTGTGCATTATTTGCTCACGTCTACAGGTCGCACGGTTTGCACAACTGGTCCAAAATGCAGCTGGGGTCCCCAATGTGCCTTTCAAAGATTTTGTGAAAAAATATTAAACAGTTCAAAGGTTTTGCAAAAAACAAGTTTCCAATTATCTTCAATGGAAAAAGTTAACAAAATATGTGAAAGTGTCACAAATGCAGTTTTAAGTGTCACAAATGACCCTTGTAGTGCCGCAAATCTGCCATCTTGTTTTCAATTGGTGGTCACAGAAATACTTGGCATTTAAATTTGGGATCCTCTAGGGACACAATTCTTGCTGTGTTCACCTAGTCGAGCCCCAAGGATGCTAGCCTTGTCTTTTTTGGGGGTTAAACACCCCCGAAATATGTTTTCAAAATTTTTGTAAAAAGTAGTGCCACAAATTAGTGTCGCACATTCGACACTTTTGTAATTTTTTTTGTGAAAGTGTCATGATTTGTGACATTACTTTCTGACACTATGTCCAAAACAATAGGGAATCTTTGCCACCCTATTGCTAAAGAACAATTTGGTTTTTTGGACTGAAATTTGGAAGGAAGAAAGACAAGATCCCACACATGTGCCTTTTGGTGGCATGGTGACAAAATATTAGAGGGCTGCAAAGTTATGGCTCTCCAAAGTTGACACTTTTTCCCATAGGCTAACATTACAGCATTAGCAGTGCCTTTCAGGGCCCGTATCTCGAAAATGCTTGGAGATACGGACTTTTCGTTGGAAGACTGCTTAGTCCCCCACTGGGGGGGCTAAGTACAAAACAAGCCTGGAAAGTCATAAATAATATGAGATTTTACATTTTTTCCTGCGTCGTATGGTTGCTAAGATATAAGCAATTTAGTATTCCAAGTGTTCATTTTCTGCTCTGAGGGCTATTATAATGCATACAGTACATTCTTTGTATTCACTGTGTTTCTGAATGGACCTTTTTGGGAAACTAAATGGTGTGCATTTGCATTACTGTTACAGTTAACGTTTCTGCTTGCGTTTCCATAACCGTTTGCATTTTTGTTTCCATTTACGTCACCATGTGCGTTACCCTTTGCATTTGCATTTGCACTTGCATTTGCATTACTGTTACCATTTGGGTTTCCATTACTCTTTTTGCTTGCATTTCCTTTTGCGTCACCATGTGCATTACCATTTGTGTTTACGTATATGCTTCCGTTTGCGTTTGTTTTTCCTTTGGCGTCATCGTTGGTGTTACTGTGTTTGCATTTACAATTGCATTACCGTGACCTTGCGCTTTACCATCTGCTTTTGCGTATGAACTTGCATTTGCGTTTCTGTCTGTGTTAGTGTTTCCTTTGGCGTCATCGTTGGTGTTACCGTAACCTTTTGTGTTTCCAATTGCGTTACCATTACTGTTTGCATGTTCATCACTGTTTGCATTTGCCTTTCTGTTGGCCTTAGCGTTGGCATTTTTGGTATCATTTCCATTGTCGATTGCATTACTGTTTCATTCTGCATTGCTGTTGCCATTACTGTTTGCATTTCTGTTTGCGTTTGTGTTACTGCTTGCATTTTGTTACGATTTGTGTTTGTGTTTCCGTTAGTGTTAGCGTTTGCGTTACCATTTGCATTACCATTTCTGTTTTCATTAACGTTTGTGCATGCGTTTCTCTTATCATTTGCATTATCATTTACTTTTGTGTCATCATATGCATGACCATTTGCGCTTGCATTTGTGTTATTGTTAGCATTACTATTTTATTTTACCTCACTGTTCCCATCACTGTTTGAGTTAGCATTACCGTTTATGTTTTTGTGTTTGCATAGTGCAGTGCAAAACATTGTTTTTGCTATTTTTCTGCACTGTTTTCCATGAGACATAGCACAGCCAGTGTGTGGTTGATTGGTTTGAAACTTGGCACGTGGAAATACCTTTATTGAAGGAACATGCCAGTTTTTGTTTGGTGAAAAACTGTTTTTCCATTCCAGAGTTATGGCCATTTGAAGTTTGCCTGCTGTTTAGTTATTGATTTTTTGGCTGCCTGGTCTGCCATTTTAGTGCATTTTCAGCTGCAATTTCTGCCATTTTGTGGAGGAAGACTTCTTAAAGGTACAGAAACATAAAAATTGAATATCTCTGGAATGGTTTGGTCTTTTCACATGAAATGTGTAGGGTGTTGAGTGGATGTCTTGGAGATGTGAATTATGCCATTTACATATTTGAGAAATAAATTGCTGTGGAGATACTATGTCACATAGTTAATGTTTTGCACATAGCGTTCTGCATGGTCCTACTGCCTTTAAATTTATAGCATAGGTAGCCCTATTGGCATGGAGGTGCCCTACAGTGGTTTCATGTGCAAAACTTTAACAGGTGTGGAATTATGCCACTCTGACAAATGAAAATTTGGTTCATTATGCTTTGATGACTTCTGAACCGTGTGTCCGATTTGTCTAGCATTTGGAGTGTACAAAGATTTATAATTCATCTTTCACTGTTCCAATTTTTGGGTTGCTGGCACTTACATTTTCTGAATTGTGCATGTTATGTTGTTTGCTCCTGGTGCTGTGCAACTGTTGAATGGATGTACACACAGTTCTGGAAACACGGTGTGCCATGGTACATGTCTTCATTTACCAATTTTCATTTCTGTCAGTCATACAGTTTTTGCACTGCGAAGTGACAAAAAAATCACATGGTGGGAATGTGGGGCCCAAAGGTCCATGCACTCCCACCACCACATTCCATTCTCTATTTATAGCATACATTCTCAAAAGAAGGAAAATTCATGGCAAAAAAACTCTGTTTAATGCATCAGTTAGGGTTGTCCACAGTGACAAAAGCAAGGAAATTCAGTGTTAGGGTTGCCACCCATTGCACCCCACACCTGCTCCAACTCCACCAACAGGCATCGGGGTGTGTGATGGGGTAGTCAGTCCTAACTCTCACCCCATTCTCCTATACTGCACCACATCAGCTTGTTTACACATGGAATGGGGTGAGACTTAGGGCTGATGATCCCAACGCACACCCTGATGCCAGTTGGTGGAGGTGGGTTGGGCATGGGGTGCAAGGTGACAACCCTAACACTGAATTTCCTTTCTTTTGTCGCTGTGGAACAACCCTAACTGATGCATCATGAAATGGAGTTTTTTGCCATGAATATATATATATATATATATATATATATATATATATATATACACACACACACACACAATAGCGGTGAGTGGTAAATGAGTGCGATAAAATAATGTATCATCCACTGCAGTGTGATATTTTTATCCTCTGCTCTACTGTGATGGTATCAGCCATTTATACACACAGGTCACAAAAGGTCATCACTCTAGGCAGCTTCCCGTCAGCATGCAAGAAACACCTGTGCTGTTACCATAGACACAAATGCAGAACTACTAGAAGTCTCACTGCTGCCTACAGCTAACTCAGTGAGCATTACAAAACACACCTATCCCCCCACCAACTTTTAGGTCATTGCTGTGACTGCAGCCAGAATTCTAAACAGCACAGCTTCACAGAGCAGTCTAAACTATTGCCTGCAGCTAACTCAACTACCACTGAAACACACTCTCACTTGTTCCTCAAACTCTGATTCTCACCCATTACAATTACTATGATACTATCAGCTTGACTACAGCCAGAATCCTAAAGAGCACAATTTCACAGAACACTCTGCACTCAGCCTGCAGCTAACTTAAATACCACTGAAAACAGTATCAGCTGTTCTGACACTCTGCCTCTCAGCTCATTACAATTACTGTGATGATCTCAGCTTCACTGCAGCCAGACTTCTAAACAATACAGCCTCACAAAAGTATGTTTGTTTATCACTCCTACCTAAAACTAACTCATTTAGCATTGCAAAACACACTCATGTGTCTCCCAGAGTTTATAACACTGCCAGCCCATTCAGAAAAGCTCACACACAGAATGAGCCAACACATAAACAGGAACAGAACACAAGAGAGCGTAACAAAACTTCTAAAACTCTTGGCCCTATTGTATATATTGAATATATGAAGGTCAGATCATGTGCTATGGCAAATATTGTCACTCCTGCATCATGAGCTCTGGATTTCTCACTCAGCAGGAATGACAATATTTGCCCTATCACACTCATGCCCATCATGTATCCCATATATATATATATATATATATATATATATATATATATATACATACATTATAGAGGCATGGTTGTGCCTCAGTTGTTTGGAGTGAGTAGCATGTTTTATGTTAAACCTCAAATTCTGCACTTTAATAACTTTGCAACCAATCAAAGGATTTGCATACAATTTGGTAGGCACTGTCCTGTGGGGCAGGTCTCTTGATTTGTCAAGTTTTATCTTCGTATTGGATGTGCAGATTCTGAAAAATAGATAGTCAAAAAAAGTAAAAAATCCCCCATTTTTGAAGTTTTTTCCTCCTCACCTTTTGCCCAGTTGGTGTAGAAGTTAAGCATGAGTTTTGTAGGATAGAAAGAACTTGGGCAGCAAAACAGACAGTGAAAATGTGGTGCAATAATATTAATCTGTTTCAAAGTTATTAAGTTTTAAGTTCCCATTATATCCTAAGGGAAGTTCGTTTTTCAGGATAAATGTATTTTTTTGCAAAAAAGCATTTAATCTCACAAAAAAGGATTAAGTCTTGTGAGAGCATTTCTTTTCGCGAAACCTGAAATCTTTTTTCATGAGGAAAACTCCTTTTTCGTGAGTCACCATCTTGTTTTTTTGTTCTCATCAAGTAGGAAACCTGTGAAATATATACAAATATTGTTATTTTAAAAACAAACACCAGAATCTAGCTAAACAGGCCCTGTTTAGCTAGATTCTGACCTTGGTTTTTTTTTAAATAATGGCCAGAAATACCGTTGCCAGAAATACCTATGCCCAGCATAGTGAGAAGAGTCTTCAGCTGTAGGTCTGCAGCCCCATTTTTCCTGGTATTTAGTGGAAACCCTCACTCCCCCAATCACTGTCTCCACCCCATTTCCTGGCCTCTAGTGGCCCAGACTCTCTGATCACTAACCCCTGCTTCCTTTTATATTAAATTTATATATTCTGACACTGGGATGCCCACCCCCAGTGTAGGATGACCCCCACCCCTGCAGCCCATTCCTTTATTGATGTGCTGACATTGGGGGGCCCAATCTCTGTGTCAACATTTAAACCCCCAGCAGTGTGGGACACTGGGGAGCCCACCCCAGTGTCCTGAAATCTTCATTTTATATATTTATACCCCTGAAAAAAGAAAACAGGCCCCCAACATATTTTTTTAAATTCATCCTGAATAAAAGAAAACCATCCCTCATTGTTCCCGCCATCCCCCCTCTCCCTGGATACCCTTCCACTAAGCACCCACCACCCCCACATCCCCTCTTACCCTATACTTGCCACCAGAGGTTGATGGCTGTCATCTTCTGTGGACTAGGACATGTCTGCACTCTTCAAAGCTGAACTGCAAACTGAAGAATCAAGGTAAGTGCCATACGATGGCTGTCAAAGGCATTTTGAACTAATGCTAATATCTCAGCCATGTTTAGGTATTTTTGAACCAAATTGTCAACATGGGTATTTGGGGCCTCATGAACACTGGCACTGTCATTTTTGTTACTTGGTCCAGAAAGGTGATTTTGCATTCACTGAGCAAAATCACCTTTTGGGACTGAGTAACAAAATAACAGTGCCACTGTTCATGAGGAGGGGTCCCAAAAAGCCCATGTTGAAAATTTGGTGCACAGATACCCAAAAAACACCTGAGTTATGCACAGTCATTGAACATTTTCTATGCACACGTGTAAATTTGGCAATTTTTTTTATATTTTCACTTCAAATTTTCAACATAGCCATTGTTTCACACCACCTCATGAACAGTACAGCTGTCATTTCTCACATCCTGCCTGAAATGTGTTTCCACATCTGTGATGCAGAATGCTGTTGTTTCTGCATGAAATCACCCTTTGGGACCAAGTAACAAAATGACAGTTTGAGTGTTCATGAGATGGGGTCCCAAAAATCCTATGTTGAAAATTTGGTACAAAAATACCCAGAAACACCCGAGTTACATGTGGTCTTTGAAATTTGTCTACACACTCACATAAGTATGGCAATTTGTAATATTTCCACTCCAGATTTTTAACATTGCCTTTTTTTCATACCACTTCATGAAAAGTACAACTGTCATTTTTCAAATCCTGCAAAAAATGTTTTTTCTCATCTGTGGTATGGAATGGCATTACAGTTGCATATAAATATGTTTTGGTGGGGATTCAAAATATCCTGTACTGGGTACATGTGGTGAGATCATAAGAAGGCTATGTTGAAAATTTAGGGTTAAACAAGGATACTGTTATACTATCTCAATGGAGAGATGAGAGTATGGGGTCCTTCAGACCATGTGCCCCCAATGTAACATAAGGATACTGTTATGCTATCTCAATGGATGGATGGGAGCACAGGGTCCAAAGGACCTTGTGCTCCCCCTGTAAACTAAGGATACTATTATACTATCCCAAAAACTAAGGAAATAAATTGCAAACAACGTCATTAATGCATCAGTTAAGGTTAACGGGGCAAAAGTAGGGAAATGTGGCATTAGGGTTTCCAACCCTAACACCACACCCCAACCCTTCACAGACGAAGAGGGATTGGTAATTGCATTGGAGTCATCAGCCCTAACGCTCACCCCATTCTCCTATGCTGTGCCACCCAGCTTATTTTCTAATGGGATGAGATGAGCATTGGGGCTGACAACTCCAATGCTGCCCACTGACCCCTATTTGTCTGTGCAGGGTGGGGGTGTGGTGCTAGGGTTGGAATCCCTAATGCCACATTTCCCTAACTGCAACTGGTGCATTAACAAAGTTTCTAGCACAATTTATATATATATTTATATATATATATATATATATATATATATATATATATATATATATATATATATATATATATATATATACACATAGTAGATATATATATATAGCTATATATATATATATATATATATGTAAAAACAAGAAGATGTGTCAGTATGTGGTCTGAGGGCAAAACAAAATGGTTATAGTAAATGCATGCTGAAAACAGAAAACAGAGTTAAAAATCTATGTTTCGACCTTAAGTCTTCTTCACAAAATATCTAAAAGAGAAAAAAAAAACAAAGTTAGTTCAAAGAGGAGGTAACATAAGGGATATATATATATATATATATATATATATATAAAGAAAAAAAGAGGATGCTAAGGGAGAAGAAGTGATAAATGGCAAGATTAAGATCGAATCTGTGAAACAAAAAGGTGATGATGGGAAATACAAAACATAATAAGAGTGAAAGAGCTACAGAAGTCCCCAGGTGGGGACTAATTAACAGGGCCTAGTAACAAGACTGAAAAGTGACCAATGTGGGGGAAGGAGACAGAAATGGAGACTTATGGTGAAAATGAAAAAGAAATTAAATGTGTACAGCTACAAACAGACTTTAGGGAACATAAGGGGTGACTGAAAGATGTTAGTAGAAAATAAGTCTATCATTTAAACCAGAGGGCTGCTCAGAGCCAAGGCAGATGATCATCTTGATTTCTATGTTTTTTCTATGGTCAGTATCCCAGAAGCCCTGCTGAAGGACACAAACAGAAAGGTCATTGGCACTGTGGTCCCTGGCGATAAAATGGGATACCGTGAGTTTAGCAGTATCTCTATTCTTGACTGCTCTATAATGTTCCCTGAAATGGTCAGCAAGGCATCTACCAATCTCTCCAATATAAATAGCTGTACACTTCCTGCAAAGAATACAATATACCACATTAGTGGAGGTGCATGAGAACTCCTTGCTGATGTGAAAAACACCTGTAGGCCCCCAAATTTCAGTCACACTAGAAACAAATTTGCAGGTGTAGCAGTGAGTTCTGTTGCAAGGTTTGGTACCTGTTAGGGAGGAACTGTTAGGAGTAGGTAGGCTGCATTTAACCAGGAGATTCCACAGGTTGGGTGGCTAGCGGTAAGAGGCAATAGGTGCTTCTGTAAAGGAAGCACCAATGTTGTGGTCAATTTATATAAAATTTATTTATTAAAATTTTGGTAACCGGGTAAGACCCACTGAGACAATGATAGTCCCTTTTTCAAGGATGACCCAAGATTAAGCACAACAAGTACACATCTTTACATTTCACAGGTAGATACAATAATATACATCTTTACATTAGAGTAACAGGTCAATATTTTGTGCAGTATACAGTAGAACGTGGAACATAACAATAAGTTGGAATACAACAAGTGAGACCATGTTTATAAAACTGTATCAGGCTGACTTTATGGTAAGTTTCAATAACTGCATTTAGCATAAGCTGAGACAGAAAGGTGAACGTACACTGACTACAGACACGGTAGCAGTAAGGAGGTATACATCATATGTGAGTGCCAGTTTCAGAGATAGCAAGCGCATTGGTTGAGTTCTAAAAGGTGAGCCTTGAGTCCCTTTTTCAAACCCCCAAGGGAATCATGTGTCTGTACACTAGCAGGAAGCAAGTTCCAGAGGATGGGGATGTTGGCAGAGAATGACCTCTGTCCCTGGGTGGACCAGACTTTGGGCACAGTGAGTAATTGATGGGTAGAAGATCAAAGGGGTCTGGCATTTTGTTTGGTAGATAACATTTTAGCCCAGCTATGTGGAACCTCATCTGACCATAGCTTGTAGGCTTAGCACAGGGATAGATATTCTAGGTGCCCTTTAGCAGTTAGCCAGGATAGAGCTTGGAGCACATGGCAGTGGTGCTCCCTTGGCTGGGCCCCAGTGGCAATTTGGCATACCCTGTGATAGAGGGTGGTAGGTTTTTGCATTTCCCTGCCTTTTACTGTGAGTAGCACTGGTGAACCATACAGCAGGGTGGAGAGGAGGATTCCTTTGGCAATCCTTAGCTTGGAGGCCTGAATGAGGAATGGGCTTAGGTTGTAAAGGCCAATTTTCTGATTTAGAGTCTTAGTCATCTGATTGATATGCAAATTGAAAGTGCAGTCCTGATCCAGAATGAGGCCTAAGTATTTTATGGCATCTACTACTTGGATTTGTGAGCCATTTCTGAGGCTTGGAGTTAGAATTGAGGTTCTATCTGGCCTCAGGCTTGTGGGACCAAAAGGGATTGCCTTTGTTTTTTTTATTTAACACAAGTATATTGCTTTCCAGCCATGCCTCTAGGAGTTGCAGGTCCTTTGTCAGTGTGCTGTGTAGAGAGCCCAGGTCATCTGATGACCTGTAGAGCACTGCATCATCTGCATATAGCAGAATGTTTGCATCACCACAGTGATTTGGCAAATCATTTATGAAAATTGAGAATAGCAAGGGCCCCATGATGGACCCTGGTGAACACCGTCTGTAATTTGGCGATTCTCTGATTGCACTCCTTGCCATCTGATAAGTTGAGACCTCCCCCAGAGGTAGTCAGTAAACCACCTAACTGTCAGGCAATCAAGGCCTATGTGTTTGAGTTTTTCAAGTAGTAACTGATGGTCCACCAGGTCAAAGGCCCTAGCAAGGTCAATGAAGACTGATCCCATGGATTGGCCTTTATCTAGAGCTTGGAAGATGCAGTCAGTGAGGCAAACTAGGGTGGTGTCTGTTCCATGTGTTTTTTTTCTAAATCCATGCTGTCTGGGTCTAAATAGCCCACTCCTCTCAATATAATCTGTTAGTTGATTATATAAGGCCCCCTCCAGTACCTTGCTCAGTATGGAGAGGATCGAGATGGGCCGATAGTTTTCCACAAGTTCATGTGATCCACCATTGTGGATGGGCATGACCATGGCAACTTTCCATAGTGAGGGGGACTTTCCCATCAAGTAGTGATCTGTTTAGCAGTCAATAGACTGGAGCAGCTATGGCTGGGGCTGTAATTTTCAGGAGTCTTGGTTCAAGCTTGTCATATCCCACAGAGCCATGTGGTTTTATGTTCATCAGTAGTTTAAGGACCTCATTTTTGGATAACAATTTAAAGTGGAAGTTAGGGTGGTGGGGTGTGTTATAGGGGTCAGGTGTGGTGGGCAGGGGAGCCCCAGCATAAGGGGTCTTGAACTTACTGAGGTCAGTGAAGAAGGAGTTGAATGCATTGGTAGCATCCATCGAGTTCATTGTGTGGGAGCCATTAGCTGTTACAGGGCATTCACCCTGGGTGGGATTAGCCTTGATGAGGTAGTTTATCTGGGATCAGAATATTTTAGGATCAGAGAGGTTTTTATGCTGGAGATTCCTGATGTAAAATCTCTTCACTGATGTGAGCTATTTTTTTACATTTATTCCATAATTCCCTGTATACTTGCCATGCTTTGGACTAATGTTTGATTTTAAAGATTTCCCAGGATCTGTCCCTTTCTTTCATGAGTTTTTTTAGGCCCCAGGACAGCCCTCTGGCATCCTGACCCTTCACCCTGATTTTTTTCAGTGGGGCATGTTTATTGGCTGCGGACAGGAAATTATGTATGAAAAATTCAAGGGCATCATCTAGATTTGGGACGTGTTTGATATAGGTCCAGTTTACCTCTGATAGCATGGCTAGGAAGGATTCAGTGGCAAAGTCAGAGAAGTTTTGGGCCCTGAGTATCCTAGGAGGAGGGACTAGATAATTATTCTTCCACACTGTGAAAACTGGAGAGTGATTGCTTAGGGCATTGGCAAAAGTGCCTGCCAGTTTAATGTTTTCTGGTTCAGTGATCAAGATCCAATCCAATGTGGAGTGGTTTCCTATTTTAGTGTTCAGTCTGGTGTGCTCATGAATTAGCTGAGTTAGGTCAGCGTCTAGTAGTAGGTTCTTCAGTTCCTCTTTTGTTTGTGGCCCCCAGTGTATATTGAAGTCACCTAGTATCACCCTTTCACATTTGGGGAGGTACGGCAGCACCGAGAGTAGTGACTTTAGGGCTGCTTCGGATGCTTTGGGGTGGTTGAAGACACAACCAACAGTCAGGGGTTTGGTACCTCCCAAGAGCAGGGTTATGAAGACTGCCTTGCAATGAGGGTTATTCAGGGTTGGGGGTGTTACCATGGCAGCAATTAAGGGTGTTCTTACATAGATCAGGATCCCTTCACCCTTTTTTCCCAGCCTGTCTTGTCTGAAAGTCTTGAACCCTTTTAGCTCAAACTCTTGGTCCAGTACAGGTGGTTTGAGCCAGGTTTCTGAGATACCGACAATGTCTGGAGAGTAATGATTTACCCAGGCTTCCAGCTCATGCATCTTTGGCCTGAGGCTGTTGATATTCATATGGGTTATTTTTAAACCTCTTGAATTAGCCCATGTGTACTGGTTTGAGGAGATGATGTGAACGTTTGTGCCATGGGGGCCTGAGTTAATTTCTATATCACCTCCAAGTAGAAGTTTTATCTTGATTAGGTAGCTGGTCAGGGACCATGGAACTGGGAGTGGGATCTTATCCCTAGAGGCACAGGTGTAAGATGTTATAAAATACAAGTTTCTTTTATGTTTCAGACCTTGCATGTACCGTAAATAAGAGAAGTGTTAATACCAGTTTGGGGGTATACATCTGGGCTTTTGTGAGGTGGGATGCCCCCCCCAGGGCTGGGTACATGTGAACATGGTGTAGCAGGAGGTCAGAGCATAGGACTACCGTGATATAGAGAGCTACAATCGTGAGACCCTGCACCATTTAGAAATAAAGCATAGAGAGACAAGATAATGGTATTAATAAAACAAGGTTGAGGTGAGAATTAGTGAGAGCTAATCAAATGTGGGCTTGGATAACAGTAATCATTAATAAGATTAGCACAATAGGTGAAGGGAATTTGGTGTTGCCTTTTTCCAGTAAGAAGCAGGGGGTTGGCAGGGGAGTTGGTTTGTTGCAAGTGGGTGTTGACTAGCAGTGTGTGAAGCTTGCCCAGTAACCAATCAGAGTGCCTGGACAGAGTTTGTGTGTATTTAATAGAGATCGGGGCCAGGGTGGATGGGCAGGACTAAAATTAGTGGTGAACTGGAGAGCAGCTCAGGCTTCAGCAATTGCTCCTTTGTCTTACTGATGGAAAAAGGCGCCGAGTTTAAAATTAACAGCAGCTGTGTTACGCAAAGGAACACCCAGATGGTGGTCAATACTTGCAATTTCAGTGCTGCTGGGAGGGTCGGAGCTCCTTCACCGGGTCAGGGAAGCAGCAGGTATGCTAACTGAGACCCTGGGGAAAGTAAAGAGGGAAGATAGAAAAGATGGGAGGGATTAATTAAATGTATGAGACTGCTGGCTCTAGTTTCAAACTATGGGGATGGAAATTCCGTTCTGTCAATAACGCAGCCAGAGATAAATGTCTAACTGAAGCTCCCCTTAATCTGGCAGAAACAGCCCTTCAGAAAATAGGACTGAATCCAGAACATAATTCAAGAGCCATATTCTACAATCAGAGCAGTTTAGTACAGGCTGGTTTAAGCACAGATGCAGTTTTAAAAGATACCTAAACAAGCAGTTTTTTTAAAACTGCAAACTCCAAAATCTGGCTTCATTGTGAGGTAAAGTAAAGGCTACTGTTTACATTTATGCTAAAACTGCATTTATGTAAATAACATAAATGCAGTTTCATAGCTTTTGAAAAATGTAAACATCAGCCTTTCACTTACAAAAAATAGACTGCCTTCTCCCTAAGATGTCTACCAACTGTGTTAAGAGAGGAGTCATGCTGACATCATCGGAGCCAGAGCCAGAGACCAATATAGATTCCAATAGGCTAACTAGTTCTTCTTTCCCTCTTTGTTCTGATTTGTTTTACCAGAATGATCAACACCATGTGTTAACATGTGGATTATTTTGATCAGTACACATGTTAGGCTATGATTTTGTTAATTTTATTTACTTTAACTTGCTGAAAATGTTTTGCAATCTGTCTGACTTTCTCTTTGGCAAACTGCAGAACAGTACAACACTTCAAATTCCTGATGATCTAGTGGTTATGTAACACCCTGAATTTGTTTTTGTTAACCAGGAGAGAGACATTATGTTGAAACCTTGTTTACAGGTGTGGCCTGGCAGCACAAGGAGGTTAAGTGGCTTGTTCAGGGTCACACAGCGAAGTACTGGTCTGGTCCAATTCCAAAGCTCATGCCTTCTTGTTAATCCACAAAAAAAGCTTCTCTCATATTCTTTTTCCAAGTGAACCCCCTGCACCTAGCCTGACTTCTGTTGAACACCCCACCATCCATACCATGTCCTTAGTATTGCCTGCGGCTGCATATGAGCTTGCAGTCTCATGAAGAGAATTGTCACACCTCAGACTGTAATTGTATACCTCAGATAGTTATGCATACCTACACCTATACAGCTCATCAGCTGGCACTGCTAAAAAAGGCCTCCCAAATCACACTTAAGTCCACTTTTTCAATGTTTGACATCTGCTCCCACAGTAAACATTGAGTAGATCACCACCCTTCTACACAGTGAAGGCAGTATGTACAGTTCCCCAGTTGTGTTTTTGTCCCGCCTCATTAACCAACAGTTGGGTCTTCATGGAGGGCCAAGCAATAAGCCTCAGGACTCACCAGAAAAACTACTGTTCATGCCCTCATAAGGGCTGTACTTACTACGGATAACAATATTACTAGCAGGAGAGGCATACTAATGCCTTGAGCGAATCCATAAGACTTCCAGTGTCAGTCTACTCCTTTACCTGTGATCTGCAGAACCCTGCAGGACAGTTCCCTGCAAATTTTTTTCAGTACTTTTTAGTGCCCTACTCCACAATGCGAGCTGGTTGGCTACCACCCTTCTAAATTGTGAATGATCTATACACAGCTCCTTCAATACTGTCCTAACAAATGTCAACCCCCACTACCTGAGGTTAATCTCCCTAAACTGAATTCAAGTAACAATTTAAGTGCAGGCCTGCCACTTGGTATTTGTCATCGCTGGCTGCTCTCATTGATAGTCAGGTAGTGATCATGGTGCTGGAAGCTCTACATTTCAGATCTCACAATGATCTGCTAAACATCCCTCTTCCTGTCTTCCCCTAACCTGAATATAGCTGAACCCTGCAGGAATGGCCTCTTCAGCCCCTCTCTGGCATTCATTCTTCTCCTCTGCTTCCCACACCACAAACTGGTGAGCTCACTACCCTTCTGCATCATGAATGCGGTTAGTACAGTCACCCATGTCATTTTTACATGTTAATAAGAAACATGATCGTCTGGTAAGCCAGGCTGATAGCAGCATGGCACAAGGGGAAACATAGGCATTCCTACCCATATAAGATCTAATTCACCTATGATTAGGTACTGTTAAATGACATGCATAATGATGTTCACACCCATCATTTAATAGTGCCTAATCAAAGGTAGCCTAATCTTTTAAGGATAGGGAAGCCTATAATTCCCCTTGTTCCCTGCTGCTATCAGCCTGACTTTACTGGAAAGATTTGTTTATTTTTGATATGACAGCAATTCTGGGGACTGTACTACCTACATTCATGATGCACAAGGGTGATGAGCGCACCAGTTTTTGGTGTAGGGAGCAGTAGTGAGAATGAATACCAGAGGGGGACTGAGAAGGCCACTCCTGCAAGAGAAGGGTGAAGACAGAAGGGGAGAAATATGAGCAGATCACTGTAAGAAGTAAGATGTGGAGCTGCCAGCACCATGATCACTACCTGACCCTATTGTGCTGGCCAGCATTCCCCTTCCCATAAAACCAGTTCATGCAATTGTTCAAGGCTGTGTGTGCATACTGTTTTGTGAGTTGGCTGTCACTACACATTCAGTCACTTCACTACCAGTCTAGTATTACTTGTAAAGCACTTTGGGATACAATGTATGTGAAAGCACTATATAATTACTGATTCTTCTTTTTATTGTTTCCCATGGATAAAGAAGACAAGACAAGCATATTTCTGATTTCCAAGAAAGTATGAACTCTGGCATTGGACTACAGAAGAACTTTGCTACAAAAAAGTGGTGGATCTATGGGGTGGTGAAGGGTGTGGCTGTAACCCCACCCCACTGTAAAGTACTTGCTTGTTGCTGCTGCATTTCACTTTGTTAAATTAGTCTGATTTATTGAGTGAACAAAACTTTACATTCAAAAATATGGATTAGATTTCTAGTTTCAGTCAAAAACATACTAGAAAAGCATAATAGCAGAAAATATAAAGGTTTCATAAAAATGTTAAAAAGTGCATATCAAGTATGCACACACCCTCTCAGCACCCCCCATTGTAGCATCCTGAATCCACCATAATCACTAGATCACCAGGTTATTCAAGATTTGTACTGCACAGTGGTTTGCCAAAGAGAAAGTCCTTCGGATTAAAACACAATTTCATCTTGTTAAAGTAAACAAAATGAATAGAACCATAGCCTAACATGCCTATTGATCGAAATAATGCACCTGGTTTTGACAATTTTGGTGAAACAATTCTATATAAAGGGAAAAAATAACTAGTTAGCACTATAGAGAGCCATATAGCTCTCTGGCTTTGGCTCCGATGATGTCATCACTTAATACATTTGGCGGACATTTTATGAAGCAGGTAAGGCATTTTTTTTTTTAAATTGGAAGACTGATTTTACATTTTTCAAATGCTTTGGAACCACATTTCGGTAACTTATATAAATGTAGTTTTCACATTAACGAATTCAGCAGCCTTTCCTTTAGTCCTGTTTGAGGTCAGAGTTTTGAATAGTTTGTTGTCAAAATGTTGTTTAGGTATCCTTTAAAATAATTGAGTTCAGTACAGATTAGTTTAAGCACAAACACACTTTCAATTCCCAGTTCGATTCAGGCTATTTTGCGCACAAGCACTGAGATATATATATGTATGTATATATATATATATATATATATAGAGGATATGACATGGCCTGACTGAAGATATAATATTTATCTTCACGAGAGGCCAATGATATCATAGTATCTCATGGTGGCGAAGCCACGAGTGAGATATCATGATGTCATTGGCCTCGAGTGAAGATAAATATGATATCTTCAGTCAGGCCATGTCATGTTCTGTTTATACTATGTATGTTTTGGGCCCCACTCAACACAACCCACAAATGGCCCCTCAATACAATCACTCACATAGAGGTGATGGTTGTTGCAACTCAGGTGTACATATCTCTCCCAACACATGGCATATGTTATTGAAAAAAAATATATATATGTTTCAGCCTGCCACTTTGAAATTATGATAAAACAAAAAAACTTGTCTGGATTGTGGTTGACACCCCCCCACACACACACACACAACTCAACAAATTACATATATTTAAAAAAAAATCTGATTACAGTATTTAATAAAACACACACATTTGGTTGATCCTGTCTGTATCTTTAAACAAATAACTTTTAGAAACATACCTGATTGATTTTGAAATTTTCTTTTACCCACTTCCACCTGAAACTAGTGTGACCAAGCAGCTATCCCAGAAATGTAGTGTCACCGAGCGCTATAAACATTGAAATGTAAGACACTGTCAGACTTTTAGAAAAATGGAATCGGTACTGAAACACCAAGGAAAGTGTGCCTTTTTGTTAATTTTAGGTTTATTTTCTCAAAAGAAGCTGCTGACAGTACTGAGAGGACATTGAGAGAGTTGGCAGCTTCAGAATACCAGACAGAAGCGCTAGCATGTATTGCAGTGACAGCAGATGCTCGTGCTTCCTTCTGGTGTTCTGAAGCTACTGACTCTCTCAATGTCCACTTAGTACTATTGGCAGCTTCTTTTGAGAAAATAAGCCTAAAATTAACAAAAAGACACACTTTCCTTGGTGTTTCAGTACCGATTACGTTTTTCTAAAAGTCTGACAGTGCCTTACATTTCAATGTTCATAGCGCTCAGTGACGCTACATTTCTGGGGAAGACTGTTTTATCATGTTATGTTCCAGGTGGAACTGGATAAAAGAAAGACATAGGTGCAACAGGATCAATCAGATATGCTTTTTAAATATTTGTATGTTTAATGATATGGGGAGGATCAAGGAAATGTAAGCGATGCATGTGTGTTTGGGGGGGGAGAGTCCTTCTAGTAAAGAGAGACAGTCACAGAATGGAAAGTGAAAGACTTTCACTTTCATTAGAATGACGTATAGGAACATGGAGATATCATTGATAACTCCACGACCTGGCTGAGATACTATATTTTATGCTGACATTTATCCCAAAACATACATTGCATATATATATATATATATATATATATATATATATATATATTTTAGAGGCAAAAACTCACTTTAATGCATTAGTTAGGGTGTTCACACTGACAAAACTGAGGATCAGTGTTAGGATGAAAGCCCCTGACTGCCTCTGCCCACACCCCCAACTGGCATTAAAAGCATTAGGGTTGTCGGGCCATAACTCTCACCCCATCACATGTGTAAAGAAGAAGAGGTGTAGGAGAATGGTGTGAGAGTTAGGACAGACAACTCTAATGCACACCCCAATGCGAGTTGGGGGTGTGGGCAGGGGGGGCCAAGGAGGGGCTTTCATCCCTAACACCAAATTTCCTCACTTTTGTCACTGTGGAACAACCTTAACTAATGCATTAAATGGAGTTTTTTGCCTCTAATTTCCCTTCTTTTTGAGAATGATAACGAGAAATAGTGAATGTAATGCAGCGGCGGGAGCGCGGGGTCCTTTGTGCCCCACGCTCCTTCCACATGATGTCTTGTCACATATGACATTATGCCTGCAAACTAAATTAGTAATGCGATGGTGATGCAAAGCGAAACAGAAAGAGAAACAGTAGTGTAGACAGAAATGTTAAAAACATCACAAAAGCAAGCGCAAATGAAAATGCAAAGGGTAACGCACATGGTGGCGTAGACGTGAATGGTAAGTGAAACAGGAATGCAATCGCAAGCAAAAACGGTAACGGTAACAGTAATGTAAGTGCACAGGCTGGTTTTCCCCAAAAGCTGCATAAAGAAAGACAGTGAGTACAAAGAATGTATGCATAATAATGGTTCTCGGAGTAGAAAATGAGGAGTTGGAATACTAAATTGCTTGTATCTCAGGAACCATACTTCATAGAAAAAAAATGTAAGTCATATGAGTTATGACTTTCCTGGCTAGTTTTGTGCTTATCCCCTATTATGGGGCTAAGCATTTTTCTGACGAAAAGTCCGTATCTCTTACCATTTCCGAGATACTGGCTCTAAAAGGCACTGTGAATGCCGTAATGTTATAGTATTGGAAAAAAAGAGAAGTTCAGAGTGCCATAACTTTGGTTCCCTGTAATATTTTTTCACCAAACCACAAAAAGGAACACCTGTGGGATGTTGGCTGTGGTCCCTCCAAATTCCAGCCCAAAAGACCAAACCGCTATTTTGCAGCAGGGTGCCAAACGATTCCTGTAATGCGTAGGATGCCATAATGTTATCCTATGGGAAAAAGCGTCAACTTTGGAGTGCCGTAACTTTGCCACCATGTAATATTTTTTCAACAAAACACTGAAAGGCACATCTATGAGATGTCAGCTGTGTTCCTTCCAAATTGAGGCCAACACACCAACCCGTTCTTTTGTAGCAGGGTGCCAAAAAATTGCTGTCATTTTCCCACAGCCCAGAAAAGTACTGTCAAAGTTTGCAAAAGCCGCAGAATTCATATTTACAGTGTCGCAAGTGCGATAGTATTTTTACAAAGTATTTTTCCAGAAATTTGAAAATAGATTGGGGTGTTTTACCCCAAATAAAGATATGATTGGCATCCTCAGGGTTGACTGTGAAGCAAAAAAGAATTAGGTTGCTAGAGGGCCCCAATTTAAAATGCCAAGAATTTTTCTGATCGCTAACTGAAAACAAAATGCAGATTGGCGACAGTAAAAGGCCATTATAAAGTAAAACTGCATTTGCGACACTGCTTCCAACTTTTGTTAACTTTTCCATTGACTTATAATAGGTATTTCTGTTTTTTGTTTGAATATCTTTGAACTGCTTAATATTTTTCATGAAAGTCTTCGTGCAGCATATCGGGGACCCTGGCTTGCGCTTCTTCGGAAGATATTTGATCGGTCACGCAAAACCGCTGCCTGTTGAGACAATAACAGTAAAATTCCAGAAAAGGATAAACATGTACAAGAGATCATGTTAATAACTCCACAGCCGTATATGCATTTCAGAACAAAATCCTGGCAGATCCCATGCGTATAGGTCTGGATCGTAGTATTTCAAATTTCAGGCAAATCTGTCATAGTAGCAAAGTTATTAAGTGAAATTTTAGGTTTAATATGCAAATGACTCTAACCCTAACTCATAGTGGCACCACTGCCACTATATAATATATATGTATATATACAGTATATATATATATATATATATATATATTATAGTGGCACGTGTAGTGCTCACTCATAGTTAGGTTGAGGAGCCATTTCTATGTTAAACCCCAAATTTTGCACCTTAATAACTTTGCAACCGTTTGATGGATTTGCCTGAAATTTGGAATACACAATCAAAAACCATAGGCCTTGAGATCTGCCAAGTTTCGTACTGGTCAGATATATGGCTGTGTAGTTATTAAGTGTGATCTGTGTGCACGATTACGCTTTTTCTGGAATTCTACGGTTGCACCTACAGGTCATACGGTTTGCGTGACCAGCCCAAAATCTTCAGGGAACATGCAGCCAGGGTCCCTGATGTGCCTTTCAAAGATTTCATGAAAAATGTTAAACGGTTCAAAAGTTATTAAAAAAACAATTTCCCATTATGTCAATGGGAAAAGTTAACAAAAAGTTTGACAGTGCCGCAAATGCACTTTTTAGTGTTGCAAGTGGCCATGTTACTGTCGCAAATCTGCCATCTTGTTTTCAGTTAGTGATCAGAAAAATCCTTGGCATCTAAAATTGAGTCCCTCTAACAACCTAATTCTTTTTGTATTCACCTAGTCGGGCCCTGAGGGTGCTAGCCATGTCTTTATTTTGGGGTAAAACACCCCAGAAATATGTTTTTCAAATTTCTGGAAAAAGTAGTGTCGCAAAGAAATGTTGCACTCACGAAAGTGTCGCAAATGTTTGTAAAGCTGCAATTGCGATAATTACTTTTATACACTATGCCCAAAATAACGGTAATTCTTGGCACTCACTGCAAAAAGAACCGTTGGGAGTTTTGGCTGAAATTTGAGGAACGCAGATGACATCTCATAGATGTCTCTTCAGTGTTTTTTTTGGACAAATATTATGGCAGCAAAGTTATGGCACCTCAAATTTGACATTTTTCTCATAGGATAACATTACGGGCTCTTGACGCTTACAGAAATCCTTTGGATCCCTGCTGCAAAATAACGGTTTGGTCTTTTTTCCTGAAATTTGAGGAAGACAGCCAACAGCCCACAGATGTGCTCTTCAGTGGTTTGGTGAAAAATATTACAGGAGGCAAAGTTATAGCACTCCGAACTTCTCTTTTTTCCCCATAGGATAACATTATGGCATTCGCCGCGCCTTTCAGGGCCCGTATCTCGGAAACGATGCGAGATACGGACTTTTCGTCAGAAAAATGCTTAGGGGACTAAGTACAAAATTAGCCAGGACAGTTGTAAGTCATACGACTTTTAAATTTTCTTTCTACGTCATACGGTTCCTGAGATATAATGTATTTAGTATTCCAAGTTCTCATTTTCTGCTCCGATACTCATAATCATGCATACATTATTTGTACTCACTGTCTTTCTCTATGCAGGTTTTGGAGAAAACAAGCCTGTGCGCTTACATTACTGTTACTGTTGCCCTTTCCGCTTGCGGTTCTGTACCCGTTTCACTTACCTTTGACGTCTGCGCCACCATGTGCGTTATCCTTTGCGTTTTCATTTGCGCTTGTGTTTCTGTTATTTTTTGCCATTTCTGTCTACAGTACTGTTTATCTTTCTGTTTCACTTTACGTCACCATGCCCATTGACATTTCTGTTTGCAGGCACCATGTTACTATGACAACACATCACGTGGGCAGACCATTCCTGCTCACGCCACCATGTGCAGCACTTCTGTTCTCATTCGGGCTTGTGTGTTACCATGTGTGCCACTGTTAGCATTTCTGTTTGTGTTGCTGTCCCTGTTAGTATGCCACAAGACATCATGGTGGTGGGAGCGTGGTCCCAAGGTCCCGCCCTGCCACCGCTGTATTACATTCTACTTTTTCCGTTATAATTCTCAAAAGAAGGAATTGAGGCAAAAACTCATTTAATGCATATGTTAGCCTGACAGTGAGTTATTAGGTTGGAGTTCTTTGTTCTTCAACCGGGAGTTGGGGTGTATTGGGATTGTGGGTCCCAACTCTCACCCCATTCTCCTATACTTCTGCTGCTTTACTCATGTCATGGGGTGAGAGTTAGGGCTGATGATCCCAACGCTACCCCAATGCCGGTTGGGGTGGGTGGGTGGGGTCCAAGGGTGTTTTCAACCCTAACAGCAAATTTCACTTTTGTCGCGTGGAACAACCCTAACTAATGCATTAAACTGAGTTTTTTGTCTCTAATATATATATGTGTATATATATATATATCAAAGTTTCACAGTTATTTACAAGTCTGTTGTTGTGAGCTTATCACATATTTGTCACATATCAGTGGTACTCTGTGACTCAGTCTGGTCCCATAAGTGCATCAAAACTTTTCTTAAACTGGTCCATTGATTTGCTTTCTACTATATCGGTGGGCAAGCTATTCCATATACTGATTACTCTCTGACTGAACCAATGTATTATTTTTTGCATTTTAGTCATTTCTCCTTTTAACTGGTACTGCTGTGATTTAGTCTGTCTATTCATTTCTTTCTTAGTTAATCCTGTTGTAATCCATAAACTGTCTTCATGAATTGCTGTATATACTGTACATAGCACATGTCACCTCTCATTTTCTTATAATTCATTGAGTACAGGCCCAGATCCCCCAACCTTTCATCATATGGTACATCTTTTAAGTTTTTGATATTTTTAGTTACTTTACTCTGTTCACCTTCAATTAATTTATTACTCTTCATGCCTGGGTCAAAATTATAGGGGCACAATATTCAAGATGTGGTCTAATCAAGGATGCATAAAGTGGAACTATCACTTCTTTGTCCCTATTGTTAATATGTTTCATTATACATCCTAGTAACTGGTTGCATTTCTTTACCATTTCTCTGACATGTTTGTCAAAAGTCAGAGTATTGGATTGTACTTTATACCAGTAAGTCTTTTTCAATCTCTGTTGTCTGCAAGTATTTGCTTCTCATTTTATATTTGGGTATTAAGCAGTTTTTCCCAAAATGAATTACCTGCATACGTCTATATTAAATTCTAAACTGTGGTTCCTTGTCCACACACTTAGTTGTTCCAGTTCTTGTTGTAGAGATCTAGCCGCCTGTTCATTCTCAATGATTCCTCCTAATTTGGAGTTGTCAGCATACCTACAAATCCATGAATTTCTAGATACTTGCATAGAGGATACTAAAATGTTAAACAGTACTGGCCCCAGTACTCATCCCTGGGGCACCCCACTAGTCACCTCAGCCCACTCAGAGACATGTCCCCTGACACACACACTCTCTTTTTCCTGTTATCTAACCAAGTTTCAATCCATGAAACTATTCTATTAGCAAATGTAAGATATATATATCTGTTGCAAAAATGTGGCATCAAGGTTTCCAACCCTAAAACCCCACCCCCACCATGCATACACCAAAAGGCATCAAGGGTGAGCCTTGGGGTCATCAGCCCTAATGCTTGTCTCCATTCCATAAGTAAATAAGCTGATATGTGTACAGTATAGGAGAATGGGGTGAACATTTGGGCTGACAACCCCAAGGCACACCCGCGGGATGCCTGTTGACCTGTACAGCAGGTGCTCATTCATGCATAGCTCAGTCTGTGGCCAGAAGTGAAGGTTAGAGCAGGGCTGTGTTGGTGCAGACAGGGAATTGTGATGGGGGAGCGGGGTGATGGTCATTACCTAACAGTGTTGGGGGTCTTGGGGCCACTAGACCACCAGGAAAATCAATGCCTTTTCAGGGGAGGGGTATCAGGGAGAGGCCTCTAGAATACCAGGTAATTTTTTTTTTATATGAGGGCAGGGATCGGAAATTTGGGGAGGGACCAGTAGACTACCAGGATCTTTTTTTTTTAATAAACAGATGGCAATCGGACATCGGGGAGGGGGGAGGGAATGCTAGACTACCAGTTTTTTTTTTCCTTATGGGGACAGTGATTGGATATCGGGCGGAGGGATCACTAGACTACCAAGATTTTTAGTAACTTATGGGGACAGCAATTGAACATCAGAGTGAGGAAGGATAGCGCTCCTATCAAGCAGGTTGAGCTAGCTGTTTAATGTCAAACTAAATTTTTTTGTACCTTAATATCTTTGGCTTTTTGTGATGAAGCGAGCTGAAACTTTGCATGCTTTGTCTAGTAGTCAAAGTCTTGCTGTATGGAAATTTCTGTGATGGCAGCTTGTGTGGTTTCTGAGATCTGCATGTGTCATTTTAAGAAAAAAACAAAATGTTTTCTATATTTAACATTTTTTTTTGCTGTCACCTATAGCATACATGGAAAGGATTTGTTGCCCCAAACTAGCAGAGGATATGTATCATGTCTCAAGCTAGTGCCTTTGACAGGTCCGGTGAAAACATTTCAGGGGTTTTCAGAGTTATTAAGTTTTACATTTTAGTGTTTTCCAACCTGTGCATGTGCACTACAGTTTTTTGGGTGAAGTTTTATGGCAAAAGTAAAATGTTGATTCCACAAATGCTCGTTTTGCTATTGGGTCACTTGTTTGGCATGGCACCATGCATTTTTTTTGTGCCATGCCAACTGCCATCTTGTTGCCTTTTTTCATGAACCAACAAACGTGGAAAAAACACAAAAATGCTGAGATTTTAATAAACAAACATTAGAAACTAGCTAAACTGGACCTGTTTAGCTAGATTCTGATGTTTGTTTTTAAGTATATTGACCAGAAGTATGTTTACTGGGCACCCAAAATATTGGGTGCCCAGCTTAGCTAGAGGAGTGGTTCCCCTACGTTCTCTGTATGAGAACAATTGGATTTTCTTGACTTCTGCAGCTACAGCTGGAACTCACGCTGCTGGTTGCAGTTTCATCTGTGAGCCACCGTTTTCTCTAATGTCTAGTGACACCCCCCACCCACCGATCACTGTACTCTATCCCTGTTATCTAGTGGAACCCTCCTCCCATATCTTTCCCTGGTGTCTAGTGGCACCTCCACACTCTAATTACCATTATTTATTTAATCTGACATGGGGATGTCCACCCCCAGTGTCAGATATGCCCCAGCAGTCCCTTGTCTTATTTGCTGACATCGGGAGGGCCCAATCTCTGTGTCAACATTAGAAGCCACCCCAGCAGGGTGGGACACTGAGGAGCCAACTCCTAGTGTCCCACAGTATTTATTTAGTTAAAACCTGTAAAGAAGAAAAATTTCCCTCAATATATTTTGTTTATTTTAATCTGAAAAAAAGATTCCTCATTGTCCCATGCTATCCCCTCCCATCCCAACCCTCCCACTGAGCACCCACCACCCCACATCCCCCATTACCTTATACGTACTTCTGAAAGTTGTAGGCTGCCATCTTCTGTGGGCTGGGACATGTCTGCACTCTTCAAAGCTGAACCATGAACTGAGGAATCTAGGTACGTGCCATATAGTGCATTTCAATGGATTTTTTTTGGCAATGTATTTCAAAGGCATTTTGAACCTGTGTTCAAAACATTGCCATTTGTAGCACTCTTTTCATCAAATTTTCAACATGGCCTTTTGAAGAGCCCACCTCATGAACACTGTAACTGTCATTTTGTTATTCAGGCCCTGAAAGTGATTTTGGGGTTGCTGGGTGAAATCACCTTTCAGGACAGAATAGCAAAATTTCACCTCCAGTGTTCGTGATGTGATCACGAAAAGGACATGTTGAAAATTTGACAAAAAAATCCTAAAAATGGCTAAGTTTTGCATGCACATTGAAACATGAAAAAATGGCTATGTTGAAAATTTGAACTCAAAATATTTAAAATTACTAAAGTTATGCGTGTGCATATAAAAATTTCATTGAACATGTGTAACTCTGCCATTTTTAGGAATTTTTTCACCAACTTTTCAACATGGAATTTCAGGACCCCACCTCTTGAACACTGGTGGTGAAATTATGTTATTCAGTCCAGAAAGGTGATTTCACACAGCAACCATAAAATCACCTTAGAGGCCTGATTAACAAAATATCATTGGCAGTGTTCATGAAGTAGGGTCCCAAAAAGACCATGTTGAAAATGTGGTGAAAATATTCAAAAACATGGCAAAGTTATGAACATAAGTTTAAAATGCCTTTCAAATGCATTATATGGCACTTACCTTTATTCCTCAGTTTCATGGTTCAGCTTTGAAGAGTGAAGACATGTCCCAGTCCACAGAAGATGACAGCCTATGACCTCTGGTGGTATGTATAGGGTAAGGGGTGGGATGGTTGATGCTCAGTGGGAGGGTCACGATGGTGGGGGAATAGCAGGGGTGATGAGGGACCATTTTCTTTTTTTTTCAGTTTAAGAAAAAGATGTTAGGGACTATTTTCTTTTTTTCAGGTGTGAGTAAATTAAATAAATATTTTGGAACACTGGAGGTGGGCTCCCCAGTATCCCACACTGCTAGGTGGGGGAACAAAATGCTGACATGGGGATTGGGCCCCCCGATGTTGGCTTATTAATAAAACAATAGGCTGTGGGGTGGCATCCGACTAAAATTTTCCCAACCTTGTAAACAAATATCTTATACTACCACTGCCATTCATTGAAATAAAAAGTGTAGTACTACAGAAGCAGTGTGACTGGAAGACATATTGTGACTGGACCAGCAGCCCTAATGGAAATCCAACATTTATTCACTGTTCTCATTCTTTTTTTTATAATTACACTTTTTGCAGCCCCCAGCCACCTGAAACCTCAGCCAGGTCATGGACCCTTGCTCTCACCTCCACATTAGATGCATCCCTTCAATACCCCTTGGCTTACCTCCCAGGGCGGGGGTGTGGCACTGACCCAGCATGGTGCTGCAGATGACGGGATAAGTCAAAAGGGCCATCCTGGAGACTGACTGAAGCAGATGGCTGGCTTCCTATAGGGTGGCCAGCAGCTTGGTTTTCCCCATGTAGGCAGTGGCAGGGATGTGCAATGATGCCAGCGTCTGCCTCACCGCTCAAACATCAATTTGGTGCCTGTCACTGTGGTACCCCTGGTCTCTCCCGGGGACCATCAAGCACTGGTCACACACCCCTTCCTTCCCCCAGAGAAGGAGAGCAGCCCTAGGGACTCTCGATCCTTCTCCCCCAGCCAGCCCTCTGGCATCTTACTGCTCTCATTCTATTATGCACACACTGCGACAGGTGGCTGACACTCACACAAAAATGCTGATGTGACTGGTGTGATTCACTGTAAGAAATAAATCCACATATATTAATTAGGGTGGTGAACAGCTACATTTCTGGAAATTTCTGTGTTGTGTAACAGTTTCAGGTAATCTATATGTTTTATAACAGTTTCAGTTAATTAAGCTTAAATTGCTGGGAGCAGAAGTTCTTTTCCTCATTCTGCTTTGGGGGTAGTGAACAGCTATATCTCTGAAAGTTTCTTTGTTGTGTAACAGTATTAGGTAATCTCTGTGTTTTGTAACAGTTCCAGCAAATTAAATTTAAATTGCTGGGAGCTGAGGTTCTTTTCCTCAGTCTGCTTTGGGGGTGATAAGCAGCTTGAGGATGGGACTGGGCTGACTGTCTCATGAGTGGAGCACCAGTGTAAGCCATCCTCCCTACCCACAACCCACCCACACCCTCGGGCTCATCCACCTATATAGGGTGTGCACCCATATGTATTACACCTTCCTGCCACTAAACAGGAAGTACCAAACTTTTATAGGTTGAGTGCTTTTAAGACTAAGGGACAAATGGAGGGGCAGAAACAATGGAGGAGTAGCTTAGGTGGGGGAAGGCAAGTCTTGGGTATGGTCCCCGAACTGCAAGGACAAGAAGCAGCCTCAGAAGGGTAGTAGGGTGCAATGAATGCAGGACAGCCATAGTGTTTGCTATAGCATGAAAGCTGGGGGAGCTGCATGGTATATAGTCAGCTGGTGCAGCTAAGGGAGGAGGTGGGGTGGTTTTGATGGACACTGAATAGGTTATAGGACAGAGGTATGGGGAGGTCTGGCAGGGATCCGCAGGGTGAGTAAGACAGGTGAGGGGAAGTTGAGGGATCACAGCTGGAACTGAGGGGGGTCTGGAAACAAGAATAGCAGTGGACAGGGGAGTAAGTGGAGAGGACTGGACAAGAAGAACAGGATACACAAGCAGGGAAGGAGGAGTAAAGGGGAGCATGGGGGAGAAGCATGGGACCAAGTAAAAAGTGATGAAGAAGACTTGAGGGGCTGGGGGAATGGCAAACAATAAGGTGCAAGGTTATAAGGCCTGCACAGAAAGAAAAGGGGAGAAAGCAAGAAGGGGGGTGTGGGGAGTGGGCATAGAGCAGAAAAACAGATTTTCACCCCTAGGGACACATGTAGAGGAAGAGAGGCAGAAGAAGGGTGGAGAGGAGGCCTTAAGAGAAAAAGGAGAGACAAAAACAAAGGAATGTTCTGGATGTAGGGGAAAGGGGGACACCCCTATGGGAAGGCACCATGAGGAATGTAAACATAAGAAGAAAGGTGAAGGGGTAAATGCACCCCTGGAAAGGACAAGCCCCATGGAAGGGAAGGCAGCAAGCCCAAGACTTGAGGGGCCAGTCGATGCAGGGAAGGTGGAGGTCAATGGCTCACCAATTGAATCAGTCAAAGCACAATCAATAGAAGGGCAAAGGGAGGGGACAGTGTTCGAGAAAGGAGGGAAGGGGTGAATGAAACAGGAGATGATGCTGGTAAAGGAGGATATGGTGGGAGTAGCACAGGGGGAACTGGACTCGGGGGATGTGATAGACAAGGGGAAAAATAAAAAAAATGGAAGTAAAAGAAATGCCAGGAGGTAGGAGTAGGATAAAAGAACAAATGAACAAACAGAGGGAGAAGGGGGGCAGGGTCCTACTCATTGGGAACTCAGTAATAAAGGGAATAAGATGAGGGGCAGGGGAGACAGGAGCAGGGCAGCTTTGGTGCAGTGACTGCCAGGTATGACGGCACTACAGGTAAGGCACAATATACCCTCATGGGGCAAACAACAGGATGAGAAAATGCACCTGGTGTTCTACAAGGGCACCAATGATCTGGAGGGCAGTAGCCTATTGGAGGTGCAGGCGAGATTCAGGGAGCCTGCTAGGTACTATAGCAGTCTGGGGTTTCAGTCTTTGGCTTTTTCAGAGGTGTTGCCCATGCCAAAAGCAAGTAATGGGTGGAAGCAGAGGATTAAGGAGTTTAATCACTGGTTAGTGGGATGATGCAGGAAGATGGCATATGGGTTAATGGAGGACTAGGGTTTAATGTAACAGATGAGAGCCTGTTTGCCCAGACTGCCCTTTAACAGGGAGGTAGTGGCAGTGCTGAAAAGTAAATTAGGAAAGTTCGTAGAGAGGACATATAATTTAAACTAGATTGGGGGGAGTTAGGAAACAATCCACACCAAAACTTAAGAGAAACAGGGGACTGCCAGTGTCCCCTCCAAGATAGGAATAATATGTTAGACAAAAGCTTGGCAAAGGGAAGAGGAGAAGGGGGGATTTGGAAGGGATTAGCAGCTAACACCAGGAGCTTGGGGGAAAAAATGGTGGACTTGGAGGCCATCATGGGTGGATGAAGAACTGGACATAGTAGCAATAAGTGAGACTTGGTGCACAGAGCATCATACCTGTGAGATGACTATTCATGGCTACAGGCTTTTTAAAAGGGTCTGGGTGGGAAGGAAGGGGGAGTCACTTTATACATCAAGAACAGCCTAAGAGTAACCAAGAGGCATGAGGAAGATTGGGAGACAGAGCTCCTGTGGGTAACACTGGACAGAAGGAATGGGGAATCATTGCAGCTGGGGTGGTATACAGACCTCCTACATGTGGAGGAGCTAGGCAACTGATACAGTCAGTCATGTGGGTGGCACACAAAGGAAAACTGCTCCTGGTGGGGAACCTAAACCTCCCAGCTGTGGACTGGGACATCCTGGATGCACCGCTGGCTAGCAGAAGAGGGATACTAGACATGCTGCAGGATGTATTCTTACAGCAGCTGGTTAGGGAACCTACAAGAGGAAACAACCTGCTGGATGTAGTCCTGACAAATAGGTAGCATGTGGAGGAGGTAGAGGTGGAAGTTGGACTGTGCACCATTGATCACAGGATGGTAAGGTTCAAGGTAAGGTCAGGAGAGGGAGGGAGGGAGGGAAATGGACCAGCACAACAGTTCTGGACTTCAGGAACACAGACATTAACAAGATGAGAAGAACAGTGAGGGAAAAAATGGCGGGAACAGAGAATATAGGGGAAGTGGAGGAGTTATAGGAAATTATTAAATGAGAGGTGATGAAAGCCACAGAAATGTGCATAAAGAAGGTAAGGAAGAACAGAAAAAAAAGGAGACTGCTTTGGTTTACAAAGGAGGTGGTGGGAGTGCTCGGAGGCAGGAGGAAAACCTTCAGTAAATGTAGGTGGAACCAAAGGGAGGAGGACAGGGAGGCTTATAGGAAGATGAGGAGACTAGCAGGGCAGAAGATAAGGAGAGCAAAAGCAGATACTGAGGAAATAATAGCTAAGCAGGCCAAAAGGGTAGACAAAACAAGGCAGGAGATTGCAAGGCTGAGGGGAGGGAGGGAGGGAGGGATACCTCTGGAAGGAATGGGGAAAAAGCAGAGGAACTCAAGAAGTACTTTTGCTCAGTATTTATGGAGGAGGAAGAGAGCAGGGGATCTAGGCTCAGGGGAAGGAACAGTGATGACAAAAGGGTGGACCCAAGCCCATTCAACATAGAAAGAGTTAGGGAGGAACTAGCCAGGTTGAAAGAGGACAAGGCAATGGAGCTGGATGGTTTGTACCCAAGGGTGATCCTGGAACTGAGAGATGAGTGACCTGCCTCACTGAAGTGGATATTCCATGTGTATCTGGACTGGTGGAGTGTGCCGGGGGACTGGAAGAGGGTGGATGTGTTGCCATTGCATAAGTGGGGGGTGGCAGAGTGGTGACAGAGAACTATGGCCTTGTCATCCTCACCTCTATGGTGGGAAAGGTCATGGAGGCAGTAATAAAGGAGAGGGTGGTGAACTACCTGAGGATAGTGGATTCCAGAATGGCAGGCAGCATGACTTCATGACAGGGAAGTCATGCCAGACAAACCTGACTGAATTCTTCGATTGAGTGATTGGGAGGGGCGGTGGACGTAGCCTATCTGGACTTCAGCAAGACCTTCAACACCATCCCTCACAGAAGGTTGGTAAGCAAGCTGAAAAGTATAGGGGTGGGTGGGAAAATAACCAGGTGGGTGGAGAACTGGTTGGCAGGCAGAAGCCAGAGAGTGGTGGTAAATGGGATGTGCTCCAGGATGGAAGGTGATAAGTGGGGTGCCCCAGGGGTCAGTGTTGGCACCCCGCCTTTTTAATATTTACATTAGTGATATAGTGGGGGGGCTAGGGGGAGGGTGTTCCTATTTGCTGAGTATAGGAAGATCTGCAATAGGGTGGACACTCTGGAGGGGTGGAGGACATGAGGCAGGACTTGATGATTCTTGAAGGATGGTCAGAGACTTGGCAACTGAAATTCAATGCCAAAAAGTGCACTGTGATGCACTTTGGGCATAGAAACCTGTGAACAGGATGCACCATAGGAGGGGATGTCATTAAAGTAATGGAACAGGGCAGGGATCTGAGGATTATAGTATCAAGCAACCTTAAGGTAGGTAACCAATGTAGCAGAGCAATGGGGAAACCTAGTGGAATGGTGGCATGCATCAGCAGGGGCATTACTAGTAGAAGGAAGGAGGAACTGATGCCCCTCTACAAAGCCATGGTGAGGCCACATCTGGAGTAAGGAGTCCAGTTCTGGAGACCACACCTGTGAAAGGACATAGACGGGATAGAGAGAGTTCAGATAAGGGCAACTGGGATGGTGCAGGGTATGCAAGGGAAGACATATGAGCAGAGGTGTAAGGAATTGGATTTGTACACATTGGACACTAGAAGAGAGAGAGAGGGGATGTAATTGAAACTTTTATGTATGTGAAGAGGATCAACAAAGTAAAGGTGGGTTGTTTATGTAAAAGGAAGATGGGGGCTTTATCTGAAGGACATAGTTTAAAACTGCAAGGAAGAAGATACAGAGGAAATGTGAGGGGGCAATTCTTCATGGAGAGGGTGATGGAGGCCTGAAACAGACTACCAGAGGAGGTGGTGGGGGCTGAAAAGGTGGAGGGATTAAAGTGGGCATGGTACAGATGTAGGGGGGCTGAGTAGTGGGGAAGGGGGGCCAGTGGGAGGAGGGATGAGTAAGGGGGCAAGGGGCAGACTAGATGTGCTGAAGGGGTCCTTTTCTGCCATCAAGATTCTTTGATTCTATGGTGATTCTATGATTCTATGATACTAAGGTGGAATCACATCAGATACATACTGAGACTCATTCTCACTTATTCATTCATTCATTCAGCATTTACATGCTGCAGTGCAGACCCATGGCACAAACTCGTCCTGTGTTCCTCACAGCTGTATGCAGTTTTATGCAGCAATTTATTGTTCTTTACCTGTTTTAAACCCTGTTGTCTGTAATGTTCACTTAACAATTAACAAATTAATCAATTTTTTGGTGTATAATATTTGTTAATAATGTTAATTGAAAATGAGTCACAGTATGCATATGTTGAGAGCAGCACATTAAAGACCCCTGACAAGGGCAGGCCAGTGGCACTGAGGGTTGAGGCACTGGAAGCTGTGCCTTGCACTGTGCTGGAGACCCAGGTTTGGGAACAACCTTGGGTCACCGGGGGGTGCTGGCATGGGGGGAGTGTGGGAGCAGGATCGAGCATCAGCTCTCCTCTCCCAGGAAGGGGGGGTCACCCATCTGTAGTCCCACTGCCACGGGATGGAGGTCTGTTGGTTGTTGTAGATGGCAATGGAATGACTCGTAGGGTGGGGCATCCTGCAAGGTGAGATATGCGTGTGCTTCCACACATGTGCGTCATGTCAGGGATGCGTGGGTTGGGTCTGGGACAAAGTAAAAAAAAAACTGAATAAAGTACCTAAGGAAAAAAAAGACCCCTGACAGGTTGTAGGCTGGTACAAAATATTCACAATTTTTTGTTTAACATCCAAATAGTTTGGTTATCTGCTTGTGAGGTACAGCTCCGACTCGAGCAGCTTTGGTAGTGAGCAGTTGTTCTAGTATGAGTGCCTTTAGGTTGTGCTGTAATCACTGTGCTAAACTGATCATGGTGGGTTTTTTTTGTGTTTTTTTCCACTGGTTTGATGAAATACCTGCATGGGGATAGTGATCATTGATTGAGGGGTGCCTCTAAACACCAGGGAAAATGGGGAGCTCACAACTCACACTGCAGCCAGCTGCAGGAGTTCAGCTGCGGCTGCAGTACTAAATAAAATCTGCTGTTCTGCAAAAAACGTGATGGAAGGCTCCACTCTCTAAGCTGGGCAACTGGGATTTTGGGTGCCCAGAAAAAGTAATTCTGGCCATAATTGAGCAAAACAAACACCATAATCTAGTTAAACAGGGCCTGTTTAGCTAGGTTCTGGTGTCTCACTTCTGAAATGACAAAATTTTTATGTATTTTCCACACATTTTAGTTCATGGAAACTAAAAAACAAGATGGCGGCTCATGAAAAAGTATTTTTGCCTCATGACAAAGGATTTTTTCTCAGCGAAAAGGAAATGATCTTGCGAAACTGAATTTTTTTCACAAGATCAATTGATTTGTCAAGTTTTTTACCTCTATCCTGAAAAATAAACTTCCCAAAGGAAATGATGGTAATTTAAAAACTGAATAACTTTGCAACAGGTTAATATTTCTGCACCAAACACTGCCAGTACTGTTTCCCAAGTTCTTTTTACCATAAAAAATCACACTAAAATTCTACATCATCTGAGTGCAAGGCGATGAGGAAAAAACTGCAAAAAGTATGACTTTTCACTTTTTTACACTGTCCAGTTCTCAGGATCCACACAGCCAACCATAAATAAACTTGCCATGTCAAGAGATCTACCCCACAGGACAGCACATTCCAAATGTTATGCAAATCTGTTAAATGGTTGCAAAGGTATTAAAGTTCAGAATTTGAGGTTTAACATTAAACAGGCTACTCAACAATAACTGTAGGGGCACAACCATATATATATATATATATATATATATATATATATATATACATATACACACACACATAGTCAGTCCTGGTTAATCCATAAGCATTTGTGTTAGCCCAAATTGTTACACAATAAAAATTTACATAGTAACTAGTCTTTGACCAGATGATGAATTTTTTCAAACATTTATTACTGTAAAAAATTTCACTTTTTAAAATACAGTGCAAAAGATATTCGTACTGTATATTACTTTGCTTCATTTACATTTCAGTGACTTTTCAGTTACATTTAAAATAATCCAAGATTCCTTTTTGTTTAGCATTCCCTGCCCCTTTTGCATTTACAATTTTTTTAGAGCATAATCCACAAATTTCTGTGTTTTGTCTGATGGGTTTTGCTCCAGGTAGGAGTTAATCAGATGTAAACATTTTGTGGTCTCTGATGATGTTATTGGAGGTGTTGGTGCTGCTGGCTCAACGTTAGAATCCTCATCCTCAGTTTCAGGCATGCTTGGGCATATAATGCCCATAATATCCAAATCAGTCAATAGGGGAGAAGTCTCCACCTCTTCTTCAGCTGTTACATACTGTTCAGCTGTCATTTCTGTGCCTACTTACGATGCTTGCTGTATCAGGGTTTGCAGTTCACTAATGGAGCCCTCTACTGATGCTGTTGTTGCATGTCTTGGTGCATAGTCAGCATGTGGCATAAAGCAGACATGTCTCCAGCAATTCTTTATTGTTTCCTCTGACACTGACCTCCAGGAACTGTGAATGAACTGCAGTGCTTGGCGTACTGTGACTTTCATATCTGTATCATTCTCAGCACACTGAATGAAGTGATGACAAAGTTCCTTCTTATAAAAGCACTTGAAACTTCATATAATCCCTGCATCCATAGGTTGGATATGTGATGTGGTGCTGGGTGGCAAAAAATGAAGTGTCACATTAAACGATCCTGTTGGTAGGGTATGGCTTGTGGCATTGCCTGCAAGTAGGATATCATGTTTTCACCATAGGCACATTACTCTGTTGAAGTTAGTGAGACATTCTTTAAATTTGTTCCCTGTCATCCATGCCTTTGAATCTGCTCTGTACTTGGCATACAATTCAGGGTCAAAATTGCCTGTAAAACAACATGGTTTATGAGACTTCCCAATAACAAATGTCTTCCACTTGTCTGAGCCATCAGCACTGCAGCATAAAGCTACAGTCAGCCTGTCCTCAGATTTTTTTTATCCCTGCCACTGGAGCAGAGAAAAGAGTGGCACTGGGACCTAGTCTATAAAATAGACCAGCCTTATCAGTATTGTAAAGTGCACTGAGTGTTAATCCAGACAGCACCTCCTGTAAATTTCCCCTCCCAGAAACAGTTGCTGAGTGGTCAGCACTTGCTGCCTCCTCATGGTACAGTTTATGACTTGGAAGCAGTATAGCACAGTGGATTAAGGCTCTGAGTTGCAGATCTGGAGAGATGGGTTTGAATCCCACTGCTACCTAGGTGCATACTATGTGATCCTGATAAAGTCATTTAACTACCTTGTGCTCCCAGGTCACATCTGGAAACAAGCTTCGGCTTAGTGTGCTACTCCTGGTTAAACAATGTTCCCTTTCCCTATGACTCAGCCCATATCTTTTTTATATCCCTGTATCCACCACCGAGAATATAAAAATGTTGTCACCCCCGGCTGTTCAGCAAAGAATTTTGCCTTTTCTGTCACCATAGCATCAGAGATGCTTGATCCTTAAGAATTCATTTCAGCTACCCACACACTGAATGCTGCCTCCACCTCTAGGTGCTTCCCACTGCAGATGAGGGTTAGGCTACTTGAATCAGCAGCAGAAGCTAGCAATTTCTCACAAGCTCTCTAAATGTCATTGCAGGTCGAAGCTCCAGGGGTAAGCTGAAACTCTGAAATTGCATACAGTGCCATATCTTTGTAAATGGGATTTGGATTATTCTGCCTCCAAACACATAATAATCTTTTCTGTGCTATTGTGATCTCTGTCTGGCCCCTTTTTCCAGATGTAGCTTCCAAAGCTGACATTCTGTCTGTTGCAGAAAAAAAGGTTGTTAGTGTTTAAATTCACTAAAAATACCACCAACAGCTTAATCTAGTTCAAGGTCAGTTGGCATTCATCTGTATCCCCCTCCCCAGGGTTGTGCCTGAAAACAGGCAGAATTTGTTTACTGCACTTACCCGGTCCACAAAAACTAAATAAATAAATAAAATAAATACAAATTTCCACATTTATTTAACAAGATGATTTTTTAATTTTTTTAAACAAGCTGATGAAAAGAAAAAGTGCACATAAGCACTGACATATGCCTTTAAGCAATTAAAAAATGGTAGTGGTAAAATATTTTTTTTTTTAACAAGCAGATTTTATCCTTTTTTTTAAACAAGCTGAGAAAAAGAAAAGGTGCACATAAGCTAAAGGGATTAGAGTACATAAGCTTTTAAGCAATAAGCTGATTTAAATTATAGATAAAAAATGAATTAAATCTGGATAGCAAATTGCATCACTGTTCAACACTATTAAAAACTGTTGCAGAATTGGACAACATATTTTGAAAATATTCATTATTACAATAGCATTACACAGATTGACTGCGGAACAAGCAGATCATGGAGCACTTTTTATCAGGAGCAGCATCATGGAGCAGAAGAAGTGGACTACTGTTTGTGGGGTCAGAACAGAGCACTTCAAGACCAGATGTTTGTGAGCAGAACGAGGGTGTCTGAATCACAGGATTGAGTCCGGGAGCTAACAGTGGGACGGGGCCGTGGATCAGAACTATGGGGTAGGGCAGGATTGGCAACCAGGACCAGACACCTTAAAACTTTAAACAGGACAGGGCACTTTAATGGGAAAAGGGAAGTTGTACGGAGCACAAGATCGGGGAACAAGCTGAACTTTTTTTTTTCAGTGCTGGCAGATTGTGGAGCACTTTTTATCAGAAGCAGCATCATGGACCAGAAGAAGTGGACTACTGTTGGGTCAGAAAAGAGCACTTCAAGGCCAGATGGCTGTGAACAGAATGAGGGGATCTGAATCACAGGACCAGGACCAGGAGTTAATGGTGGGAAGGGACCAGGGATCAGAATGATGGGGTCAGTCAGGATCAGGAATCAGGACTGGGAGCTGAACAGGCACTTTAAAACTTCAAGACCAGATGGCTGTGAACAGAATGAGGGGGTCAAACAGACAAACAACAAGCAGGATGGGGCCATCTTTTTTTTCAACAGTGGCCATCATTTGGGAGTCGAAGGAAGGGGGTTGATTCAAAACAAAATGGGGGTTGGGTCCGAATCACAGGATCAAGAACGGGAATTTTGTTCAGGGCACAGGATCAGAGAACAAACTGAACTTTTTTTTTCCACTGCTGGCAGGACTGGGAGCTGAATGGGGGAAGTTTAAAACTTTAAACAGGATGGGGTTTGGGGCTGAATCACAGGACTGGGACTGGGAGCTGAACGGGGCACAGGATCGAGGATCAGAATGGTACGGTTGGGCAGGATCAGAATGATGGGTCAATACTGTATCAGAGCACTTGGGTTCAGAGCAGAAAAAGCACAGCTTGACCAGAATCACAGGACCGGGACTTGGAGTTGAACATGGCACAACAAAGGAAGTGGAGCACAACGGTGAGTTTGTGAAAAGAAGGGAGGTTGGGGGACTGGGCTTCACAAAACTAAATCAACAGCACTTTCACAAACTCCAGCAGTTACAGTACTAACCTAGTTGAGAGGAAAAAGACAATTTTCATCAGACCCTGTGGTGGTGGAATCAGTTTGTGAATTAGAGCTGAATCAGAGCTGAAAAAAAGAAAAAGACAGGGAGAGAAGTGTCACTAATATACTGCCATTAAAGATTAAGTTAAAAGAAAATTAAAAAATATGTTATTATTGTAAAACTGTAGAAACATTTAATATACATTACCTAAAATGGCAGCAGGAGAACACACTAGGGCAGGTAAGGAAAGTGTTGCATTCATCAGAGGTAACATGCCAAGGCATTAGCAGGGATTAAAAGCAATTGCAATTATTACGTGCAATTATCACTCTATTACAACCTGTTAGCATCTCCACCTGAGCTCACTAAAAAATGGACAAAAGAGGTCATAAACAGTGAGAATTAATTAATCTGGTTAAAGACAACTGCAAATGGATTCAGAATCTCAGGTTTACATATTAAAGAGGTCATTAACCTGAGAAAAAATCCATTTGCATTGTTTCTCAACCAGAATGTCAGCATATGGCCTAATGAGACACAGATAAAACAGGTCTGACTGAACATATATATATATAAGGGGCAAAAAACTCTGTTTAATGCATTAGTTAGGGTTGTTGCACAGCGACAAAAGTGAGGAAATTAGGTGTTAGGGTTGAAAGCCCCCCTTGGACCAACCCACCCACACCCCCAACCGGCATCAGGGTGCGCGTTAGGGTTGCCGGCCCTAACTCTCACCCCATCAGATGTGTGAAGAAGCAGAGGTATAGGAGAATGGGGTAAGAGTTAGAACTGACAACCCCAACGTACACCCCAATGCCAGTTGGGGGTGTGGGCGGGGGGATCCAAGGGGGGCTTTCAACCCTAACACCGAATTTCCTCACTTTTGTTGTTGTGGAACAACCCTAACTAATGCATTAAACAGAGTTCTTTGCCTCTAATTTGCCTTCTTTTTGAGAAGTATAATGAGAAATAGTGAATGAATGTCTTGTCACATAGTAACACGGTGCCCACAAACGCAAATGGTTATGCGCATGCTGACACAAAGTAAAACAGAAAGATAAACAGTACTGTAGACACAAATGGTAAAAATAATGCAAACACAAGCTCAAAAAAAAACCTCAAAGAGCAATGCACATGGTGGCGTAGACGGGAACAGTAAGTGAAACGGGTACGAAACCACAAGTGGAAGCAGTAATGGTAACAGTAACGTAAGCACACAGGCTCATTTTCCCCAAAAGCTGCATAGAGAAAGACAGTGAGTACAAAGAATGTATGCATAATAATGGGTCTCAGAGCAGAAAGTGAGGAGTTGGAATACTAAATTGCTTATATGTCAGGAACCGTATGACGTGGAAAAAAATGTAAAAGTCATATGATTTATGACTTTCCTCGCTAGTTTTAAACTTAGCCCCAAATAGGGGACTAAGCATTTTTCTGACGAAAAATCTGTATCTCGCACCATTTCCGAGATATGGGCCTTGAAAGGCTCGGTGAACGCTGTAATTTTATCCTATGGGAAAAAAAGAGAAGTTCGGAGTGCCATAACTTTGCCGCTCTGTAATATTTGTTCACCAAACCACCAAAAGGCACATCTGTGGGATGTTGGCTTTCTTCTCTCCAAATTTCAGTGTAAAAGACCAAACCGTTATTTTGCAGTAGGGCGGCAAAGAATTCCTGTCATGCAGCGGAAGCTGCAATGTTAGTCTATGGGAAAAAGTGTCAACTTCGGAGTACCGTAACTTTACATTCAAGCAATATTTTGTCACCAAACCACCAAACGGCACATCTGTGAGATGTTGGCTGCCTTTTTTCAAAATTTTAGCCCAAAACACCAAACCGTTCATTTACAGCAGGGTGGCAAAGAACTACTGTCATTTTGGCCTTAGTCTAAAAAAGTACTGTCATGATTTGCGACACTTTCGTGAGTGCTACACTACTTTGCGACACTACTTTTTCCAGAAATTGGAAAAACATATTTCTAAGGTGTTTAACCTCAAAATAAAGACATGCCTAGCATCCTCAGGGTCCGACTAGGTAAACACAAAAAGAATTGTGTTGCTAGAGGGTCCCAAATTTAAATGCCAAGCATTTTTCTGATCACTAACTGAAACCAAAATGGTGGATTTGTGACACTACTAGGGCCATTTGTGACACTAAAAAGTGCATTTGTGACACTGTCAAACTTTTTGTTAACTTTTCCCATTGACTTTATAATGGGAAATTGTTTTTTGAATAATGTTTGAACAGTTTAATATTTCTTCACGAAATCTTCAAAAGGCACATCGGGGACCCTGGCCGCACTTTCCCTGAGGTTTTCAGACCGGTCGCGCAAACAGTGTGACTTGTAGGGATGAGCAAAGAATTCAAAAAAGCATAAATGAGCACGAAGATCATGCTTAATAACTCTGCAACTGTATATCCAAATAGTACGAAAGTTGGCAGATCCCAAGATGTATGGTTCTTGATCATGTATTTCAAATTTCAGGTCAATCCGTTGAATGGTCGCAATGTTATTAAGGTGCAAAATTTTAGGTTTAACATGTAAATGGCTTCTCAACCCTAACTATGGTAGCACTACCGTGCTACCATAATATATATATTATAGTAGCACGGTAGTGCTACCATAGATAGGGTTGAGGAGCCATTTACATGTTAAATCTAAAATTTTGCACCTTAATAACTTTGCAACAGTTCAATGGATTTTCCTGAAATTTGGAATACATAATCAAGAACCACAGATCTTGGGATCTTCCAACTTTCTTACTGTTCGGATATATGGCTGCGGAGTTATTAAGCATGATCTGAGCACACATTTACGCTTTTTTGGAATTCTTCGGTCATCTCTAGAGGTTGCATGGTTTGTGTGACTGGTCCGAAATCTTCAGAGAACATGCGGCCGGGTTCCCTGGTGTGTCTTTTGAAGATTTTGTGAAAAAAATTTTAAACGGTTCAAAAGTTATTCAAAAAACAAGTTCCCATTATAAGTCAATGGGAAAAGTTAACAAAAAGTTCAACAGTGTCGCAAATGCAGTTTTTACTTTTGCAAATGGCCCATTTACTGTCACAAATCTGCCATTTTGTTTTCAGTTGGTCATCAGAAAAATTCTTGGCATTTAAATTTGGGACCATCTAGCAACATAATTCCTTTTGTATTCACCTAGTAGGACCTTTGTTTCTCTTTCTGTTTCACTTTGCATCACCATACACATTACCATTTGTGTTTGCGGGCACCATGTACTATGTGACAAGATATCATGTGGCGGGAGCGTGGGGCCCCTGCCACGGCATTACATTCACTATTTCTCGTTAGTATTCTCAAAAAGAAGGGAAATTAGAGGCAAAAAACTCCATTTAATGCATCAGTTAGGGTTGTTCCATAGTGACAAAAGTGAGGAAATTCAGTGTTAGGGTTAAAAGCCCCTCTTGGACACCCCCAGCCCACCCCTCCAACTGGCATCGGGGTACGCATTGGGGTCATCATCCTAACTTTCAACCCATTCTCCTATACCTCTGCTTCTTTACACAATTGATGGGGTGAGAGTTAGGGCTGATGACCCCAATGTGCACCCCAATGCCGGTTGGGGGGGTGGGATGGGGGGTCAAAGGGGGAGGGCTTTCAACCCTAACACTGAATTTGTCATTTTGTCACTGTGGAACAACCCTAACTGATGCATTAAATGGAGTTTTTGCCTCTAATATATATACATATGTGTGTGTGTGTGTGTGTATATATATATATATATATATATATATATATATATATATAGATATGTTATAGTGGCGCAGTCGTGCCACTATAGTTAGGTAGTTAGGGTTCAGCGGTCACTTTTATGTTAAACTCAAAATATTGCATGTTAATAACTTTGGACCTGTTGAACGGATTTGTCTGAAATTTGGTATGTACAGTGGGGTATGGTAGATCTCCTGATCTGCTAAATTACGTTTCGGTTGGATGTACGGTCTTTATGTACAAAAACGCCGAAAAATGCAAAATTATCCGGTTTTGGAGGCACCTTTTGGGATTTTGGATGTGGCCCTGCACAGCCACTGTGTGTCATGCCACTCTGTGAGATAGTTTGTTTGAAAGAGCTTTGGTGATTTAACATGGCGCTTTTCATTTGGTGAAAAAATATTAAGGCATTCAAAAGTTATGCCACTTTTAAGTTCCCATTATAAGTCAATGGGAAAATGTATGTATGTTTTACGAACAAAGAATGGGGTTCCGGCCATCTCATCCTGCCTGGTGATCAAAGAATTAGCAGCCTCATGGTTCAAGAATCTTTGTTGCCAAGAATTTTAAAAATTATTTGATCACGAGGTCCGCCATCTTGTTTTTCATTTTCCAATCGGAAAAACACAAATTTATTGGCTCAGGGGTCACTTCTGAAGTAAAACTTGGCTGGGTTTTAATCAGGGAACTCTGATCTATTTAGCCATGCCTTTGGTTTGATACAAATCGGTCAAAAAATAGAGTTCTGAGCTTTTAAAATCTTAATTTGTGTCTCGCTAACAATCTTTGATCACGAGCCTGCAAATTATTTGATCACGACATTCTTTAATCACAGTCGTGCATCGCGAACGAGGGACAAAATGGTCAGATTTTAAAATTTATTTTCTCAGCCCAGGGGTGGCCTAGAAAGTTAAATGAAGGTGGGTTTTGCTCAAATGGCTTTGTTCTGCCCCATCTGAATAAAATAAATAATGTTTTGAATATCCCTGTTAGTCTAGTGGCTCCCCCTGGTCATGCTAAAACAGATAACGATCTATAATTCTCTAGTAGTCTAGTGGCTCTCAATGTGTATTTTATAAATATTGCTTTTCTATTTCCCTGGTAGTCTAGCAGCCAACCCCCTGATCATGATAAAATAGATTATGATGTGTAATTCCCTGGTACTCTAGTGGCCCCTCATGTGTATTTTATAAATATTGCCTTTCTATATCCCTGGTAGTCTAGTGGCCCCGCTGATCTGTATAAAATTATTATAACAGTTGATATCCCTGGTAGTCTAGTGACCCCCCATCATAATAAAATACATAAGGACATGCAATTTCCTGGTAATCTAGTGGCCCTCCACCCAGCAATGCCAGTCCACCCAGCACCCCCACCCTTCCTAGCTGGCGAATGGCACAGCCCACCTCTCATCCACAGCCAGCTGTCAACTATGTGTATTAGTAGTACTAACGGAAAGAGTCACTCAGAAATTATTTCTGAGTGCCTCTTTGCATTAGCGGTCCTAATACACACAGTCGGCAGCTGGCCATGGAGGTGAGAGGCTGTGCCAATCGTAGGCTGGGAAGGGTGGGGTGCTGGGTGGCTGGCATGTATGGGTGGGGGTGGGGCCACTAGACTACCAGGAAATTGCAGATTCTTATGTATTTTATTATGACAGGGGCCGCTAGATTACCAGGGATATCAAGAACTATAATAATTTTAAACAGATCGGGGGGGCCAGTAGACTTCCAGGGATATACAGTAGAAAGGTAATATTTATAAAATACACATGGGGGGCCATTAGACTACCAGGGAATTACACAGTGTAATCTATCTTATTATGATCAGGAGGGCACTATACTACCAGGGTTATGAAAAACTATAATAATTTTATACAGATCTGGGGGGGGGGACAAGACTATCAGAGATATAGAAAAGCAATATTTATAAAATACACATGGGGGGCCACTAGACTACCAGGGAATTATAGATTGTAATCTATTTTATCATGATGGGGGGGCCCACTAGACTACCAAGGATATTCAAAACATGATTGTTTTTATTTAGATGGGGCAGAACAAAGCCCCCTGAGCAAAACCCACCCTCATTTAATTTTCTAGGGCACCTCTGGGCTGAGAAAATAATTTTTTAAATCTGGCCATCTCGTCCCTTGCTCTTTGTTCACAAGCGAGCAATTTCTTTGATCGCGAGCCTGCAAATTCTTTGATCGTGAGATTCTTTGATCACGATTATGCATCACGAGTGAGGGACGAGATGGCCAGATTAAAAAATCTATTTTCTCTGCCCAGGGGTGTTCTAGGAATACAAATGAGGTTGGATTTTACTCAAGGGGCTTTGTTCTGATGAAACATGGTGGTTGTGTACTGCAATCCTTTGAATTTTTTAAATTAGAATGGTTTTTATTCTTTGGTCATGACCCAGCAAATTCTTTGACCACGAGCATGCAAATTCTTTGATTGCGAGATTCTTTGACTGCGATCATGCATTGTGAGCAAGGGACGAGATAGCCATATTAAAAAATCTATTTTCTCAGCCCAGGGATACCCTAGGAAGTCAAATGCGGGTGGGTTTTGCTCAGGGGCTTCGTTCTGTCGAACCATGGCAGTGGATTACCACAATTATTTCAATTTTTTAATTTATAGCATTTTTAATTCTTTGTTCATGAGCCTGCAAATTCTTTGATCATGAACCTGAAAATTCTTTTATTGTGAGATTCTTTGATTGCCATCTTTGATCATGGAGGGGGCGCAAGATTGCTAGATTTTTTATAATGGAATAGATAGGGAAATGTTACCAATCTTTAAGATTTAATATCTCGGAAACGGTTTGGTCTTTTCACTTGAAATTTGGAGGGTTTTTATGGCATGTCCTGTAGATGAGAATTATGCTGTTTATGTGTTGGAGAAAGTTTTTTATGGCGATATTGCATGATGCACTTTACATGCTGCGGACAGTGTTTTGGATTGTGCTGGTGTTTTGAAATTGATAGGGTGCCTAGCCTTAGTGTCATGGATGTCATTTACAGTTGTTGTATGTGTTAAATGTCAACAGGTGTAGAACTGTGCCACTCTGATGAATGAAAATGTCAAATTTTGACATGTTATATTTCGGACACAGTTTGGTCTTCTTACTTGAAATTTGGAGGGTGTTGATGGCATGTCCTGTAGATGTTAATTACGGTGCTTAAATGTGGGACAATATATGTTTTGTGAAGATATTGCATGGTGCAGTTTACATTTTGCAGATAGTGTTTTCTATTGTTCTAGGAGACTAACATTTGTTTGGTGGCTGGCCATGCTGTTGTCAATGGACTTTTTAGTTATTGGGTGTGTAATGTGGCCCGACACTTACATGCTCCCACCATCTTGTGCAACTTTCTACTTTTCTGTTCTTTCTTAAAAAGTAAGGAAATGCTATGCAAGAAAAACTTTGCTAATGCATTAGTTAGGGTTCTTCTACAGTGAAAAAAGTGAGAAAATAAAATATTAGGGTTCCCACCCCTTGCACCCCACCCCCAGCCTACCCCCACCAACAGGCATCAGGGTGTGCATTGGGGTTGTCAGCCCTTACTCTCATACATTCTCCTACACTGCACCACCTCAGCTTGTTTACACATGGGATGGGGTGAGAGTTAGGACTGATGATCCCAATGTGCACCCCAATGCCTGTCTGTGGGGCTGGAATGCAAGGGGTGTGAACCCAAAAATTGAAAGTTCTCACATTTTTCACTGTAGAAGAATCCTAATGGATGCATTCACAAAGTTATTTGCATAGGAGGTGAATATATATATATATATATATATATATATATATATATATATATATATTTTAGAGACTAAACTCTGTTTAATGCATCAGTTAGGCTTGTACCACAGCATAAAAGAGCTAGGAAATTCAGGCTTAGGGTTGAAAGCCCCCCCCTTGGACCCCACCAGCCCACCTCAACTGGCATCGAGGTGTGCATTGGGGTCATTAGCCCTAACTCTCACCCCTTCACATGTGTAAAGTAGCTGAGGTATAGGAGAATGGGATGAGGGTTAGGACCGATGACCCCAATGCACACCCGATGCTGGTTGGGGTGGACTGGGGGTCAAGAGGCTCAACCCTGACCCCAAATTTCCTAGATTTTTTTTGCTGTGGAACAACCCTAACTGATGCATTAAATGAATTTTTTTGCCTCTAATTTCCCTTCTTTTTGAGAATGAGGATGATAAATAATGAAAGGAATGCCATGGTGGCAGCGTAGGGCCCTTCAGGCCCTGCTCTCTTGCCACATGATGTCTTGTTACACAGTAACAGGAACTGCAAAGCAAACACAAGCGGCAACAGTAATGCACATGGCAAAGCAAATGTAAATGGCAAAGCAAACGTTAATAGAAACACAAGTGTAAAGTGACGCCGAACCAAACAGTTATGTAAACAGAGACATCAAACAGAAGTGCATATGGAACGCAACTGGTAACACACACATTCACGGTACCACAATTGTAAAAGCAAATGGTAACAGTAACACCAACAATAACACCCAAGTAAATAGAAACACAAGCACGTACGAAAACACAACCCGTAATGCACACACTCACAGAACCACAGTTGTAAATGCAAATGGTTATGGTAACAGCAACAATAAAGCCAATAAAAACAGAAATGCAAACTGTTACGCATAAGGTCATGGTACCGCAATAGTAAATGTAAATGGTAACAGTAAAAGCAACAGTAAAGACAACAGAAACAGAAATGCAAGCACATACGAAAATGCAAACCGTTACGCACACGGTGGCGTAGACAGGACTGGTGATTTGAATGGTAACAGAAGCACAACTGGAAACGCTAGCTGTCACAGTAACAAAAGGGCACACCCTTCTTTTCCCCAAAAACTGCATTGAAAAACTAATTGAAAACAAAGAATGTATGCATTATAATTGACTTCAGAGCTGAAAAGTACGACTTGGAATACTAAATTGCTTATATCTCAGGAACCGTATGATGTAGGAAAAAATTAATATTTTGTATGAATTATTACTTTCCTGGCTAGTTTTTTGCTTAGTGCCTCAGTTGGGGGGCTAAGCATTTTTTTGACAAAAAGTCCATATTTCACACTGTTTCTGAGATGCGGGCCCTGAAAGATGCGACGGACACCATAATGTTATCCTATGGGCCAAATTGTCAAATTCAGAGTGCTGTCACTTTGCCACCCTGTAATATTTTTTCTCCAAACCACCAAAAGGCACATTTGTGGGATGCTGGCTTTCTTCCCTCCAAATTTCAGCCCAAAAGACCAAACCATTATTTTCCAGTAGAGCGGCAAAGAATTCCTGTAGTATGGTAGACGCCGTAATGTTATCCTATGGGAAAAAGCGCCAACTTCACAGTGCCATAACTTTCCCACCCTGTAATATTTTATGACCAACCCACTAAAAGGCACATCTGTGGGATGTTGCCTTTCTTCCCTCCAACTTTCAAGTGAAAAGACCAAACCATTTCTGAGATATTCAATGACAGAGATCGGCAACATTTCTCTATCTATTCCATTATAAGAAATCTGGCCATCTTGTCCCTATTTTGCAATCAAAGATCACAATCAGAGAATCTCAAGATCAAAGAATTTGCAGCCTCATGATCAAAGAATTTACAGGCTCATGAATAAAGAATAAAACATTTAATAATTCAAAAAATAGAAGCAATTGCAGTAAACCACTGCCATGGTTCAACAGAACGAAGCCCCCTGAGTAAAACCCATCCTCATTTGACTTCCTAGGACACCCCTGGGCTAAGAAAATTGAATTTTAAATTGGGCCATCTTGTCCTTTGCTCGTGATGCAAGATCGTGGTCAAAGACTCTCACGATCAAAGAATTTGCAGCCTCACGATCAAAGAATTTACAAGCTCACGAACAAAGAATAAAAAATGTAATAAATCAAAAAATTGGAGGAATTGCAGTAAACCACCACCATGGTTTTACAGAACAAAGCCCTCTGAGTAATACCCACCCTCATTTGACTTCCTAGGGCATCCATCTGCTGAGAAAAATTATTTTTAAATTCGTCCATCTCATCCCTCACTCATGATGCAAGATTTGCAGTCTCACGATCAAAGAGTTTGCAGGCTTACAATCAAAGAATAAAAAAAGGGTGAAATGCAATTTATTCACAGATTTTAACCAAACCAGTGGCATGGTTCAACAGAATGAACCCTCCTGAGAAAAACAAGCCCTCATTTGTGTCACTAGCCCACCCCTGAGCAGAGATATTGGTGTTTTAGGTCACGATGCAAGATCACGATCAAAGAATCTCACGATCAAAGAACTTGCAGGCTCGCGATCAAAGATCATTAGTGAGCCGTAAATTAAGATTTTAAAAGCTTATAACTCTATTTTTGACCGATTTGGATGGAACCAAGGCCCATGGCTTGATAGATCAGGGTCCCATGAGTAAAACCCATCGAAGTTTTACTTCAGAAGTGACCCCAGAGCCAAGATATTTGTGTTTGTGTGATTGGAAAACTGAAAACAAGATGGCGGACCTCGCGGTCAAAGAATTTTGAAAATTCCTCAGGAACAAAGATTCTTGAACCATGAGGCTGCAAATTCTTTGATCACCAGGCAAGACCAGATGGCCAGAACCCCCATTCTTTGATCGCAAGATATACTGTACGTTAAATTTTCCCATTGACTTATAATGGGAACTTAAAAGTGACATAATTTTTGAATGCCTTAATATTTTTTCACCAAACAAAGAGCAGCATGTTCAGCCACCACAGCTCTTTCAAACAAGCCATCTTGCAGAGTGGCACACCACACAATGGCTGTGCAGGACCACATTAAGAATGACAAAAGGTGTCTTCAAAAATGGATAATTTTGCATTTTTCAGCGCTTTCATACACGGAGACCAGCAATCTGACACAAATGCAATTTGGCAAATCAAGAGATGTAGTGTTCCCCAACATGTGTACCAAATTTCAGGCAAATCCATTGAACGGGTCCAAAGTTATTAATGTCCAAACTTTCGACTTCAGTATGTAAATGGACCCTCAACCCTAACTATAGTGGTGCGACTGCGCCACTATAATATATATATTCTTTGCAACAAACTTCATTAATGCATCAGTTAGGTTTAAAGCAACAAAAGTTCTGAGGAAATGTGGTGTTTTCAACCCTAACAATTCACCCCAACCCCACCCAACACATACCAACAGGCATTGGGGTGTGCCTTGGTGTTGTCAGCCCTAACACTCACCCCATTTCATGACTAAATAAGCTGTGATGGGTACAGTATAGGAAAATAGGTTGCGTTTTAGGGTTGACAACCCCAAGGCACACCATGACATCTGTTAGCAAGTGCAGGGTGGAGTGGGGTGTTAGGTTAGGAAACCCTAATGCCACATTTCTAAACTTTTGTTGCTTTAACCCTAACTGATGCATTAACAAAGTTTTTTGAAAAGCATTTCCTTACTTTTTGATAAAGTTGAGGGCTTGTAATTGCATCGTACACATGTGGGAGCACATGCATTATCCATGCATCAGAGTCCAAAAGCAGAATTTTGTTATAGCAAAACATTATGTGGAAGTAAGACATAGATTCACAGCATTACTAAGGTTCATTGGAATTGATCATGTTGTTTTGCCAAGAAGATGGGATAATTTTGCATTAACAATTATTACAAATGGAGGCATACTGGATTAATGAACTTGAAGCCATGCAAACTAGAAGCTGTAATGATGATCATGGGCAGCAATGTTTTTGAGTTAGATTACGGTTAATGTAGCTGGGGAGTTCTCAAGTTAAACATAAGCTGTATGTGTCTCTGTAATATAGTATAGTCTGAAGAGGTATATTTAAACTGAGCTTTTTACAGTGCTGTGTTCCCATTAAGAATATTTAGATTGTGTGTCTTTTTTAATCTCCATATTCATCTAATATGTAGTAGATTTAAATTTTATTTGCCATAAAAACTGTTATTAAATTTTCGAAAGAAAAACTAGAGTACCAATAAACAGATACAGCAATATCAAAACAATTCTTGAGTATACACAAATTTCAGTATTGACACTTGTAAGACTACATGCCAAAAGAGAGCATAAGAAATAAACATATCTAGTGCAGTACTGTAGTATTTAGGTCAAGTATACTGTGTAGAACCTCCTAGGTACAGAAAAAAAAAAACAAAGACTTATAAGTCAATGAACTGAATCAAAGACCAAGTAGGGGTGCATAAGTGGTAACCCAAGGAAATGAACAAGGGAGGGAAGGGGAAGGGAGGAAGGGAAAAGGTGGGATGGGATTCAGGAGAACCAATTGCCGTAAGACCACAGAGTTTTCAGAGCTAGAATTCCTGGGCTAAAGGTCCAAAAAGAAAATGGTTTAGACAGGGCCTCAGTGAGCTAATCACTCAGTTATTAGGATGTGTTGGGATGAGAGTCCCCCAAGTAAATTTGTTAATAAAGGGTTGCCAAATCTTCTGATAAACAGACATTTTGCCCAAAATATGGTGGGAAGTTTTCTCATAATGAGCATTTAGAGAAAGCAGATTGAACCACTCTTCATAAGGTGGTGGGTCTGGCTTACACCAATGGTGTAGCAAGACATGTTTAGCTGCAATTAGGGCACAGTTTAATCAAAAACATTGATGGCTAGTTAGATCTAGGTTTACTTAGGGCATGCAGGGGTCCTGAATCCCAGTGTTGGGCATAACCAAAGAACAGGTAGCCCACATTCTGGTCAAAAAACAGTCTATAATGGGACTATACCATAGAATGTGGGTTAGAGACATCTGTGGTGAGAAGTACTGCCAACAATCACTATTGTTTAGCAGACTGGCTCGGTAAAACTATTAGGTGGCTCTGCACGCTCAATATAAAATCTTAAACTGTTTGGATTGTGCTTGTAGCTCCCTGACTGAGTGATGGGCATTGGTCCATACTTGTTTCCACTCTGAGGACGTAATCAGAGTTCCCAGTTCCACCTCCCATTTAGCTTTCAGGACTTCTAGTGGAGAAAGAGGGCAAGAACATGCCCAAAATTATTTTAATTTAGCGGTCAGGTGTTGTGGACTGTCTAGAGTAATAATCCATTTATCCAAGGGATGCAATGGAGGGAGAAAGAGATTCCTGCCATAATTTTGTTTCAAAAGAGTCCGAATTTGCAGGTACCACCAGAAATGGCCTCAAGGTAAATCATATTTCAACTGGAGATCTGTGAAGGTGAGAAGGTAGCCGTCATAGGACCGAAAAGGTTCCATAATACATTGATACCCTTCTCTTCCCAATATTTCCAGTGGACAGAATGGTTATCAATAGTTAAACTGGAATTGGACCAGGAAGGTTTCCCAGGTGATTGATTAGCCACCCAGTCCAATTATCCAACATATCTATTCCAGATGTGTCTCATATAATGAGCACACAGAGATATGCCTATCTGGAGGGATCAGTCTTCAAAAATCAAGGCCTGAGAAACTGGAAACTGACCCTGATATAATTCCACAAAGATCCAACCGGGTTTGTTGGAAGTTAAGTGGGTTGCATAGCTGAATATTGCTTGACGGAGAATAGTAAAGTCATGAAATTGTTTTAAGTCAGGTAGTCCAAGGCCCCCCTTTTTCCAGGGACATTGTAAGGTCTTGAGCTTGATTTTGGAGGGTTTTCCTTCTTGAATAAAAGTAGGAGGTTTGGACAAGAGAGTCTTGAAAAAGTTATTTTGGAGAATCAACGGTAAATTAGCCAGGACATATTGCAATTTGGGGAGGGCCACCAATTTCAAAGCATGTACATTACCACACAAAGAGAGAGAGTCAAGTGCCTCCAATGAAGTCTATCAACATCTAAGGTGTCTAACACTTTCTGGGCATTAGCAGAAAGAGTAGTAGACAGAGTAGGCTTAAGAGTAATGCCCAGAGAGAGAACCCCATCAGGAGCCCACTGATAAGGATCAGTTGCAAAGAAGTCCTATGTACAGGCTGCATTTAGAGGTAATACTTGGGACTCAGTACTATTCAGTTTATTTATTTATTTTCATTTATTTATATAAAGTCTAGGAATTACAACCTTTTGAGTCTGGGACTCATTTACAAAGGCTCCACATCATGCATTGAATGAGGACAAATACAGAGTATAATAAGGTACAGTGACTAAGTACAGAGACAACATGGAACAATACATATACAGAGCAACACCAAAGGTGTGTAAATTTGAATCATGTATTAGAATCAGAGTTAAATAAGCAATGGAAAACTTAGCCCTTATAGAAGAGTTTATCTGCAATCACAGTTACAGCTGGGTATAATGTGGGCATCTAGCACAGGTTTAAAAAGCTCCAACCTGGGAATAGAGAGGGCAGTATCAGGAAGGGAGTTCATCCAGAGTGGTGCCCTGTAGCAAAAGGACATTTGGTTGGCAGTGGTCCCTGCAAAAGGGATGTGAAAGGTAGTAGTGTCAGAATGTCTTGTGGCCCACGTCAGCTAGCACATTTGGAGGAGCGAGAGACAGACAGGAGGACCTAACCCTAGTTGTATTTTTTTGGCCAATAAGCAGGTCTGACAGAGTAGATGCCCCTGAAAGTTTAGCCAAGATGACCATTGGTAGAGGTCACAGGTATGTGTGAGGCAATCACAGCCTGTGGCTAGTCAGCATGCTTTGTCAAGGGTGCGTTTAATACTGGACAGGGCAGTGTCAGAGGCAGTGCCATATATGACTATGCCATAGTCTACCAGGGAAAAGATGGAGCTAGAGATGGCTAAATGGAGGGCATCAGGTGGGAGATAGGGCCTATATTTATACAGGAGACCGATTCTAATGTTTATAGCAAATCAGGTCTATGCTATATCTCACAGAAGGTAAGGGCTGACTCTAGGGTGACCTCTAGATATTTAAAACTGGCAACTGCTTCCAGCATGGTACCCTGGGAATTTAGTATAGATAGCTTGGTTGTGTTATGTTTATGGTGAGGGTGGGCGAATTGCATGACCTTTGTTTTTTCGCAGTTGAGAACAAGTTTGTGGGAGGTGAACCATGATTCTACTCCTGTGAAGAAGCCTTGCAGGGATTGTTGGAGCTGGGAAGGGTCTGGGTGCAAGCTAAAGATCACAGTGTCATCTGCATAAAGGAGCAGGCACTCAGAGGAGGCCAAAGGGAGGGAGTTTAAGTATAGGAAGAAAATGGGCAGGCCAAGGATGGACCCTTGTGGGATGCCCAATTGGAATGGAAGGCTAGTAGAAAGGTTGCCTTTTTATTTTTACTTGCTGGGTACAGCCATGGAGGTAGTTGGAGAACCAGGCTTCAGTCTCTTGGGAATCACCAACAGAGAGGAGGTAGTTTATTTCCAGATAATGATGATTATTGAGACACTATCTCTAGTACGTCCGGGAGGAAGGATGCAAAGTCTAATAAGTATAAAGTAACATCATCTGCAAAAAGTGCAATTTTATGAGGGACTCCATTCACCACTATCCTTTAGAAACAAGGATCAGATATAATTTTGATAGCCAAGGATTCCATCGCAAGAACAAATAAAAAGGAGGAGAGAGAGCAACACTGCCGGGTACCTCTGTGAAGAGAGAAATGGGAAAGGACTGAGTTGGTAACAACAACAGCCTTGGGAATTTTTAACCAAAGATGCATCAGTGAATTAAAAGGGGGAGAAAAGCCAAATCTGGCTAGGTCATCAAATAAATATGCCCACTCAACTCAGTCTCACACAAAAGATTAATATACAAGTTAGCCAGCCTTGGAGTGGGTCCCAAGGTGGTAGCCTGGATAAAAAACTGGCTGGACAAAAGCGACGCAAAAGGTAATAGTAAATGGAGTCCACAATGAAGAAAGGAAGGTAACTAGCGGGGTACTGCAGGGTTCAGTACTGGGACCAGTCCTTTTTAATATCTTTATAGGTGACATTGGAGAGCACCTGGAAGGAAAGTATGCCTCTTTTCAGATGACACAAATATCTGCAACAGGGTTGATATACAAGGTGGGGTGGAAAGAATGAAAAGGGACTTGGCAAGGTTGGAGGAATGGTCAAATACATGGCAGCTCAGATTCAATGCAAAGAAGTGCAAGATAATGCATCTATGAAACAAAAACCCAGGGGAAGAGTATACAATGGGGGGTGAGTAAATACCAAAAACAAAAATTGAAAGAGACCTAGGAGTAATTATATCAGATGACCTAAAGGTGGGCAAGCAATGTGAGAAGGCAGTAAGGAGGGCTGGGGGGATGCTGGGATGCATAGGAAGAGGCATAAATAGTAGAAAACAGGAAGTTGTTATCCCTTTCTACAGACAGTTAGTGGGACCCCATCTGGAGTACTGTGTGCAATTCTGGAGACCCCATCTCCGCAAAAACATAGACAGAGTGGAGGCTGTTCAGAGGAGGGCAGCCAAAATGGTGCAAGGTCTGCACCATAAAACATACGAGGAGAGATGAGGGGGGCATGATAGAAACTTTCAAGTATCTCAAGGGAATTAACAAGGTACAAGAGGGTAGCATATTTCAGAAGAAGAGATGTGCAAGAACAAGGGGGCACAATTTGAAGATAGAGGGGGGACGGTTCAGAGGTAATGTTAGAAAGTATTTTTTCACAGAGAGAGTTGTGGATGCATGGAACAGTCTTCCTGAGGAGATTGTGGAGTCAGGAACAGTGAGAGAATTCAAGAATGCATGGGACAGGCATAAGGCAAACCTAGTGGGGGGACAGGAGGAAGTAAGCTGTTGATTAACTAGAATCTGCAGCTTATCCATCAGGTAGGGAAATGGGCACACTGGGTGGGCCAAGCGGTCCTTATCTGCTGTAAAATTCTATGTTTCCACTCCACCCTATTGAAAGTCTTTTCAGCATCTAGTGACGGGGGAAGTGGGTTGGGCAGAGATAAGGGTTTCCCAGATTAGGTCAAAAGTGCGATGAATATTGTCTGACACCAACTGCTGTGGGACAAATCCCACCTGGTCCGGATATATCAAGAGGGGTATAAATGGTTCTTGGCTTAGCCAAGACTTTAGCAAAACTTTTCACATCGACATTAAGCAAGGAGATTGGTCTAAACTGAGAGCAAAAAATGCTGTCCTTGCCTTTTTTAGGAATTAGAGTAATGATCGCCTCTGAAAAAGTAAAAGACAGGGCCCCAATTTTCCACGCTTCCTTAAATACAAGGGCTAGTCTTGGAGCAAGCAAATCAGAGAAAACTAAGTAAAATTCTGAGAGGAAACCATCCAGACTGGGAGATTTGCCCCATGCCATACTTTGAATGGCATGTAGAACTTCTACCACTTGAATGGGGGTGGAAAGGGAGTTGGTATAATGGTCAGTGAACTTAGAAAGGGTTAGGTTCACTTAAAAGGAGGAGTATTGATCTGGGGAAGGATTAACTTCTGACAAGTACAAGCACTTATAATAGTCTTGAAATGCAAGATTAATATCAGCCAGTGCTTTCAACTGGGTACCTGAAGAGTCCTGGATGAGAAAATGTACTTTTCCATGGTGTAAGTGTGATGCCGTTATGCCAACAATTTACCTGGGTGACTCCCCAGCTTCTCAATACTTCTAATTAAGTTTATAAAGGACATACTCAGTAATATTGTGTAAGAGGTCCTCTATCTCTGTTTCCAACTGAGTGAGTTGGGACCATAGAAGAGGATCTCCAGGGGGAGTTTGGGCTATGGAGAGTTCAACAGTTTTCAGTATGGCTTTCAGGGGTTTTAAAAGGGACTCTCTGGATTTCTTAAGGTGGGACACTTCTGCAATGAACTTTTCCTGAAGTACAGTCTTAAGTGCCTTCCATCAGTTGGATTGAGAGCAGCCTACTGATTCATTAAAGTGATAGTATTCCTGGATAGTTTGCCACAAAGAGGTCTGGATATCTACCCAGTTTAACAATAAGATATTGAGGTTCCAGGTATTTTGTCTGCTTTGCGTGATATCCAAAATGAAGGGACATCACAACAGGAGCATGATCAGAAACCAAAATACTCCCCAAGGAGACATCTTGAACCTTAGAAAGTAAATCTGAGTAGGTTAACATAGCACCAATACCTCTATATCAGTCATGAAGTGTGGAGTAACACGTAAAATCAACAGTAGAGTGATGAAGCACCCTCCAGATGTCTTGAAGACCAATATCTTAGAAAAGGGATGACACTTGTTGGGACAAAATAATCTCATTACGAGGTCTAGGGTGGTCCAGCTGAGGGTCCAATGCCAAATTAAGGTCAGCACCAATGATAACAGAGGCAGGGGCATCCGGGAGTTCTGTCAAAACAGAGCAAAAGAAAGGGAGGTTGAGGTCAATATGAGCATAAATGCTACCCAACACTATAGATAAGCCTAGGTAATTGCCATGAACTAGTATGAATTGTACCTCTGGAGCCTTGAATTCCTTTGATATGCCTTACTGTAAGTTTTTCTTACATAAAATGGCTACCCCCCTTTGCTTTTACAAATAAGCACTATAATGATGTTGCTCTACCTACATGTGACCTGATAGCCTAGAATCCGCCTCCACCAGGTGCATTTCCTGGAGGACAGCTACGTCACATGGCATCTCATGGAGGAATTGAAGGATGGTTCTATGCATTTTGGGACCATTCAGACCCCTCACATTCCACAACACTATCCTAAGACAATTGGAACTAGTCATGGTTGCAAATATTATAGACATCAAAGATACAGATACATTACAAGGGATAAACTGTATATGATCCCACCCACCCCACCCTGAGATTCTACAACAATAATAAGGAAGCTACCTATAACTAACTAAAAAGATGCATTGGTAAAACCAAAACAGAAAGGAAGATTCCTGTATGAAAGGTAAAGAAAAAAAAAACAACATTAGGCTAAGCTAATAGTTTCAGTAACAAACAATAAAAATAAACCTTAAAGACATTGTTAAGTGATCCCACACCCAGTGGAGGCACACTGGTCTCTTCCTTAAGGGAAGATGCTGGGAGACTATTAAACCATCACTTGCATGGAACCTGAAGAGGTGACAAAACAATAAGGATCCCCTGCTGCCCCCGAGTTCCCCTCCCTGTCTAACGTGTAGGGGGGACAAATAATATCAAGCATAAATAAGGGGGAAAGAAATCAAATGGGAGTGGGGTCTTCTCATAAAAATAAAGTACAATGCTCAGATATGAGAGCAGTGGAAGATTAACAACTCACAGAATATGGTAAAAAAGGGTGAGCTAAAAGGGACAGATCACATCACTATGGGCCAAAAATGTGGAGGTGACTTAAAGAATTGCTGTCCTAGGGGACATCTAAATAATATATACCAGTTGTGGGCAGTGCATTAATACTCCTGTAATGTACCCTGAAAGGCAAAAAGGGAGTTGTTAGTAAGATCGACATGCTTGGAGGGGGAAGGCACAAATAGAATAACATCATCTCCATTTCTCTATGTGAAACAAAAAACAGTGATTCTAACACCTAAGGATAAGTAGTGAAAACCCTATAAACAATACAAGAACAAGACAATTAGAGCACTGAGCTGGACTTATATATCATGAAAGGAAACAGTAAAAGTTACTAAACACAAAGCAACTGTAACATTGCCTATAAACAAAATGAATATGTCATTTGAAACAAAGTAACTATCACATGCACTCGTTAGCCCCCATTTAATGAATGAAGCAAAGGGATAACAAGAAACAGTATTCATGTAAAATTAAGCTGTTTGCAAAGTTTCAGAAATACTATCAGAAAATAATAGTCCTGATGCTTCCAATGTAAACACCCTTAGTCCTCTAAAAGAACCAGAACTGCAATTCACACTGGAGAGTTGGTAAACTTAGAACAATATATGGTGAAGAATTATACCAAACATAGTCTCCAGCTGATGCTCATGCTCAGGACACCAAATTCATAGAAAGAAAAGAGACAAAGAGGGCAGACCCCAAAATAAAATGATCCTCCACTACATGTCAGGTCTAAAAATTGTAAATGGGTCCATTGTCAAATTCTATCACAACTTTCAGTGATCAGTTTTGGTCAGATTGAGCATGGGACATCTGAACGTAACAATCTCCAACAAAGGTATTACCACCAGCACAGCACTGAAAGTAAAAGACAAAATAAAACAATTGCAGTCCATTCAAATCAGGGAAAGAAGAAGAGTCCTGCTAATAGTAAGCCTGGGAGATGATGAACTAACCATTAGTAAAATGAATGAAAGGTAGTGCTCTGGGGAGGCAGTATAGCACAGTGGTTTAAGGCTCTGAGCTGCAAATCTGGAGACCTGGGTTTGAATCCCACAGCCCCCACTTGCATACTGTGTGACCCTGAGCAAGTCACTTAACTTCTCTGTGCTCCAAGGTCACACCTGTAAACAAGCTTTCAGTTTAGTGTGCTACTCCTGGTTAAGCAGTTGGGGAAAAAAAGTTAGTCCCCGGCAATAAATTAAAAATCAAGGTATCTGGTGCCATGTAAAGGAGAAGTACAAACTCCAGAAGAAAACCTTTGATTGAGTCATGACGAAAGTATTCAGGAAGGACACCATTCATTCTAGTCACTAGCTCAATGAAAAAGCAATTTAACAGATTAGCCCCACAGTACTTACACGGGAAGGTGCAGACAAGGAGTGCACACACCTAAGAAGCACTGGGTAAATAGAAATACAAAGTGATCCAAGTCAGCTCAGTGAGTTTGGGGAAAGCACATTTCCCAAGAGATAAGCTCCACAGACTCATGTTGGCCCTTCATGCATGGGAGGGGCACTCTCAATGCTCACAATGTCCATCTGATCTACAGAAGCAGTAGGCTGATCCACTCTGGAGGGCTGGGAAAGAGGGGGTCCCAAATGAGCCTGGAGATAGCGATCCACTTCCTCAAGTGTTTGAAATTGAAGAACCTGGCTGTGCAGGGTAAGAAGCAAGGTTGCAGGATACAGGAGGGCATAGGCAATGCCCCGATTGCATAAGCCCTGTTTTATTTTATCAAAGGCTTGGTGCCACTCCAAAGTGCTTTTGGCATAGTCTGGCTAAAATTAAATACAGACACCATTGACTGTGACACCTTTTAATTCTTGAGCCTTGCTTAAAATCAGTTCTTTATTCTGGTAGCACAGCAATTTGAAAATGAATGGCCAGGGCTTCGAGGAAGAACATAATGACTTGAGCAAGACTTATTCTATGTACTCGTTCTATCTCAAAGTTGTATTCCTCTGGTGAAAGTTGTAGCCATTTTGGGAGAAGTTCTCTCAAAAATTGCACTGGATTCTGACCCTCTATGCCCTCTGGAAGGCATTCTATCCAAAGGTTCTTATGCCTTCCTCTGCCATCCAGGTCCTCAATTTTTGTGATGAGCCAGGAAATCTGAGCTTCCGCAGCTTGAAGCCGATGATCCTGAGTCAAGGTGCAGTCTAGAACTTCAGTAAAGAATCTTTTAGTTTGTTCCACTCTACCAGTAAGTGCCATTAAACTTGTTTGTGAATCAATGACTGTTACAGGCATTGCCTTTACTTTAGCTGCAATCTGTTCCAACAACAAGGCTTGTCTCGTGGGGTCCAGTGGCTGAGCATTACTGTCTCTAGTAGCTGCCATCTTTGGGTCTGGAAGCTGACTGCAGAGAGGTGACTTGTCGATTGATTTCTTCTGTTTTTGTAAAGCAGATAAATCAACAGGAGTTCCATCTCTCTGAAGCATGGCTATTTAGCTTCCTACAACACTAGAAATATTGTAGTCCTACTTGATGAGTAATAAAAATGGAGGGGAAAAACAAGAGGCAGCATGGAGCTATAAGTTTAGGCAGCTATTCCCTTCAGGCACCCATGTGACCTGCTCCTACTAGATTTAATTTTCACATTCTCCCAGTTTTTCTTGTTTTTCCTTTTCCCATTCCTCTTCTGTCCTGCCCTCCACTTCCAAATGCATGATTTTATAGTTTACTGAGATTTATGCTCCATCCATGTCCATTTGCCCCACTAAGATGTTAAGACTATCTATTATTATTCAAATTTTGGGCTATCCCTCCGGTTTTGGTAAGATTGTAGTAAGGGAAGTAAGTTCGGTGATAGCTGATCAAACATGCACACCACCTTGGCTGCATCATTTTAATGGGTGTTTGTTAATGTTGTAGATCTGGCTTGCAGCACAATTGAAATGAACAATTAAGTTTGCTGTGAAGATGTGTATAGGCTCGAATTTGAGCAATTGCAACAGCAGAAAGGAATTTGAATATGGGACACCCATACAGGAGTGTTCAAACACATGGTATCAGAGTAAGGAATCATGATTATGGCCCAGTATGCAGAATGTTTGCAACAATGTAGTGCATTTTGTTACAAAAGAAATGAATGTAGAAGTGGGATAACCTAAATGACATAGCTGTTACTAGTATAACAGTAGTGGCAATTGTAAGTAATTAACCATAAATTAAATATTTGAATTGGATACTTACCAAGTAAAAAGGTGAAGCACAAGAACAGTGACATCAGGGGTGTTGAAGCACATGGATATATGCCGGTGCAGTCTTGTGGGTGCAAACATTAGGAAAGATGAGCTCGATGTGGTGTGCCTAGTAGGAGACCATCGCAATGTTACAGTAAAATTAAAAGGCAGCAAAACATAAAAAAATTGGAATGACACTGGGTAAGAATACATATATTTTTTTAAAGTTTTCAGTGGAGAGAAATGCAGCTTAAAAGCTCTCAAGGGCATTGTAGCATGAAAAGGTAAAGAGCATTACATTTAAGGATGGAACTAGCAATGGGTCCATATCTGTAGCAATCGCTGGTAATTCAAAGGGCGGTCATTATTATATGGCAGGAAACAAAGGAAAGGCATTTCTTAACTTTAAAATTATTGCCTTCACAAGGCATTCATGAGATAAAGTCATGCACTTTGGAGATACAGTATCTGAATTAGTTTCAGTATTTAGATGACATATCTGTGGTGAGAAATGGTGCTACAATGTTTATCCAATCAGATTAAAATAGACAGAACATTTCTTAATATGACATAGAATTGAGGTGGGTCCCATGAATAATAAAAAGGGCTTTATGTTGTATGTGAGTTGACTTTTGAATAGTCGCTTGCAAATTGGAGTTGTAGCCATTTTGAATAAGGCCTAAATTTGTCTGAGGTACATCTGGTGGGTACCTATAGAGGCTGGAAAAATTATCTATCATAAGTAACAGTCACAGAATAAATTTAGAAATATATAAGTTAGTGATGGTCGCTTACAAATGCCATTTTAACCTAGCAGAGTGCTATGCAATAAAACCTAAGTTACTGGGATCATTTTTATAAATGCAAATTAAATTTAGTAGCCTAATATAGGTACATTATGGAGTGTAAAAAGACCAAGGAGAGATATGACGTACAGATTTAGTCTTTGCCATGTTGGTCCTTGTAAGAACAGATCCAAAAGCAAATGATTTGATATTTTTTATTGGACCAAAATAGATGTAGCAAAAAGAAGAAAGTGCTTTAGCTTTCAGACCAACCAAGTCCTTCCTCAGAAGCTTAATGACAGTTATTTAGAAAATCCCATACTTTTAACACCCAGATCATACAGAAAAAAAAAGGAAAAAATTCCCATTGGTTTAAAATACTCATTTAAAAAATAACCAAAGAAATGTCAGAGAAGCTGAATAGTACCAGTTCACTTCCAGCTGAAAGGGCCTAAAGGTCAGAAGTGCTTAGAACATAACAACATGCAGGGAGTACACTACACATAAATTATAATGACTTAGAGGTACCTTGAGAATAAGATAAGAACATCTCAAGCAGAGAGCTGCTCAATCAAATTATGAGTGTCCCAGTGTCTTTAAGAATGCAGTTCATGAAAAGCAAAATCCACCAGGATTTCAGCCATGCTAAAATGTGACATAATTGTAAGTTAAAAACAAGCCCCACAAAATAGAACTACAAAAAGTAGCTATATATGGCATACAAAGGATTTAAAGTAAAGTTTACCTAAAGTACTCCTATACACAATGCCAAGTTTGGAGTTAACAGATTTACAAGTTAACTGTATGTGTTGGTCAAAGCTTAGGATGGGTCCAGAGTTACTCATAGGTATTTGAATGATGTGACAATGCCACTGAGTGAGTCATTGATACAGGATACTTGGAAATTGTGTTGGCTGGACTTGAGCCTGTGGGTGGATCCAAATAGCATAGATTTGGTTTTGGCCTCGTTTACAACAAGTTTATTGTGCAATAACCAGGTCTGTGTATGTTGGAAATCCGTGGACAGACACCGATTGATGTTAGTAATGTCCTTAGCACTGGTGTACAAGACTATGTCATCAGCATAGAGCAAGACAGAGGTGGAGGAGAGGTCGAAGGAAATATTATTTATAAATATTGAGAATAGTAGAAGCCCTAGAATGGAACCTTGTGGTACCCCAATGTTCACAGTGGCTTGACCTGAGTAGGTCGAGTTGAATTTAACCACTTGGATTCTGTTAGGTAGCTACAGAACCAGCTGGCTACATTCACTGTGAAGCCCCTGGTTTTTAATATGAAATATGTTTGCAAGTTCATTATATGAATGACAGACAAAGGTGGAGAGAACCATCAGGGAATGAGAGATTGGGAAATACAGTGAGCATGCACACTGCAACCATCAGCAGGAGTTCAGCTGCGGCTGCAGAAGACAAGAAATTCCTGCTGTTTTTGTACATAGAATATGGGGGGAAGCGCTCCTCTGACTAAGCTGGGCACCCGGGATTTTGGGTCTCCAGAAAAAGTATTTTCTGGCATTATTTTAAAAAACATTCATCAGAATGTAACTAAACGGGTCCCATTTAGCTAGGTTCTGATGTCTGTTTGTTTTTTTAATCCATTCATTTTTATGTGTTTTCTTTCTCTCACTAACTGAAAAAAATGGCAGCAGCTCTAAAAAGGATTTGCCATCTGCAACACAGGATGCCCGTCTGTGAAAAAGGATTACATGCCTGCAACAAAGGATCCTTTTTGAGCTGAACATCTATAATTTTGCATTGAAAATATTGGAAACTTCAACATTTAATAACTTTGGAACAGATTAATATTTTTTCACCAAACCAGCTGAGCAAAAGGCAAATCTGTGAGGTAAAGCCTACTTACCTGAAAATGTCAGACCACAACTTGAAACAGTTTCTGAGATACAAGAGGACAAAGAAACAGCAAAAATCACATACATTTCTGTATTTTTCACACTCTGTATCTCAGAAACCACACAAGTAATTCAAATGAAATGTGATACAAGCAGAGACCTACTCCACAAAATTATACATACAACCATTCATGCAAATACATTGAACCATTGCAAAGTTATTAAGGTACAAACATTGGGCTTTTAACATTAAACTGAGCACTCAACACTAACTATAGTGGTGCTACCACACCACAATCTCTCTCTCTCTAATACATATATATATATATATATATATATATATATATATATTATGCCTACACAGTAGTGCAGGTATAGTTAGAGTTGCCACGCCACTTCTATATTAAACCACAAAGTCTGTACTTTAATAACTTTGCAACTGTTAGTTCAATTTGACTGAAATTGAGCATGTGCAGTGTCCAACCATACATCTTTGGATCTGTAAAGTTTTGTTCCAGTCAGAAGTACAGTTGTGGAGCTGCAGAGTGTCAAAAATGTGAAAAGTCCTCAACTTTTGCACAATTCTTTGTCAGGGTCCACAGAGCCAATAGGGTGTGTGTCTGGCTTCACATGTGCATTTGTATATGTGATCTGGGTCAGGGTGGTGCCTTTTGAAAATTTGGTAAAAAATATCAATCCTTTCAAAAGTTATGGAAGTTTTTCATGTCCCATTTTAGCTTATGGGAAAATTTATATGGGTGACATGAAAATGTTTACGAAAACATTTTTGTTTTTGTGCTCCAGATTTTTGTTTTCATGCTGTCGCTATCTTGTTTTCAGTTAGTTAGAGACCAAAACGTTGTAAATTGAAAAATACTGCCTCTTGCTAAATACCAGCACATGTACTTACCTATTCGGGTCTTGAGGAAATTGCCTCTGGTATCAGTTTTTGTGTAGGTAGTCTGGAAAAATGTTTTCAAAATGTTTCCACCATTTTGGCATTTTGTTTTCGTGAAAACATTTTTTTGTGTATGCGATAATGACCACGCACAAAATAAAAAGTGTCTCAACAACATATTTTTGTGCATGGAAAGATTTAACTATAAGGTATAGAGGGCCGTAAAAACTATATGTTTTTTGAGGAAACAATGCTCAGAAACATTGTCCCATGTGTTGTTTTTCTTCGTCACTTCATTATGCCAAGGTGTATTGTGCTTTTGGGCTGTAATTTGCAGGTTGGCCAGCCCTGGTCCCACAGATGTGCCTTTTTGTGGTTTGGTCCCAAAATATTCAACCTACCCATAGTTACAGTGTTCTGAAATCATGAAATTTCCCATAGGAAAACATTGTGGCACCTATGGCATGTTTTGGCACCCATATCTTGAAAATGATTTGAGATATGGATTTTTCACTACCCGTAGCTTATCACACATGGAGGTTTAGAAGTCATGATTATAACTGCAGTGGAATTTTTTTCATAGTTGCTACGGTTACTGAGATATTGCCACATAAGTGTTATGAGGGTTCCTTTTCAGCACTATGGGGCTGCTGTATGGCTCCATACTTATGTGTAAGTGGGAACGCAAGGCCTAGAGGGCCTGGGCTCCCACATATGTATACCATTAAGCAACAAATGGGCAACAATCTTGCAAACACATGCCAGTTACCAGTTACATTACACTTTCTCAAACAGAAGGGAAATTCATTGCAAAAAACTTTGTTAATGCATCTGTTAGTGTTGATAACACGTCAACAAAAGTATGGAAATATGACGTTAGGGTTAGCACCCCTACCATCCCACTCCCAACCCCACTCCACCATCCATACACCAACCAACAGACATCGGGGTATGCTATGGGGTCACCAGGTCTAAATCTCACCCCATTTTCCTATGCTGTATCATGTCAGCTTGTTTACACATGGAATGGGGGTGGTGAGAGTTGGGCCTGACATCTCCATGGCACACCCCAACATCTGTTGGTGTGTGGATGGTGGAGTGGGGGTGGGATGGTGGGGTGATAACTCTAACATCACATTTCCATACTTTTGTCACTGTGCTATCAACCCTAACTGATGCATTAACAAAGTTTTTTGCAATGAATATATATATATTGCAAAAAAATCGTTTAATGCACTACTTAGTGTTAAAGTGACAAATGTAGTGAAATGTGGCGTTCAGGTTTCCAACCCTAACACCCCAGCCCACCTCCTTCAGGCAGCACAGCATATGTCAGGTGTACCTTGGGATTCTCAAGCCTAACACTTACCACATCCCTCCATACATAAGCTCACATGTGTACAGTGTATGAGAATGGGGTGAGTGTTAGGCTTGATAACCCCAAGGCACACTCCACACATGCTGTGCTGCTTGAAGGGGGTTGGAAACCCTAACAATACATTTCCATACTTTTGTCACTTTAACCCTAACTAGTGCATTAACAAAGTTTTTTGCACTTAATTTCCTTACTTTTTGAGATAGTATAATGATATCCCTAAGTGACTGTCGTAGCACAGGGCCTTCCAGACCCTGTGCTTCCATGCATTCATAATTTAAACTACATTTTAGCCATGTTATGTAGTGCTGGCCCCACTCTCACATGGCAGTTACCCTTAATATTTATGCTTGTCCTGGTGCCCAGTGGGCCTCTCCTCCCTCCAATGTCCTTGGGACATATTGCACCCAATGTAGGATTCTAACCTCTGTAATTGTTTTTATTCCTAAATGTTTGACTCTTGCATGTTTGTAAATATAAAAACATGTATTATTATTGCAATTGCACATGTATCACACTGTAATTCTGTGAATTGTATTTGTACTACAGGACAGCAGTGAAAATGAGCATTTGACCCCATAGCCTTGCACAATTCCTGATTACTTTAATATGCTTATTATAAACTGTATTTATTATACTGCAACCTATTAATCAAAACCTATCTGATCTATTCTATGGTTTGTGTTTCTATGTCTCTGTGCAGTTAATGGAAACCCAATTCTCTTGATTCTTTGTGCAGTTAATGGAAACCCAGTTCTCTTGATCCAGTTACCTAACACACATATACCACTGCTACTTCCTAAATGCTTGATTCTCAGTAACAGCTTCATATAGAATTTTCACTAAATGTCTATTATAATCATTCACAAAACCAATGTAATAACATTATAATACTTTAGAAGTGCATTTCCCCCCTATATTTTAGTAAGTACAACATGTTGTCTTCAGACACTTTCTCATGTATGCATAATTAACTGTGCATAGATTAAAGTATTTTCACTGAATTAAATTTTCATGCTTAGTGTGACCCATTTTTCCATTGTCTGGCTAAAAGCAATTTGTTATGGTTTTCAATCACGTGTGCTTCTCTATTCAAGTTTATTGAAAAAATTATTTATATTGGCCATTTCATTAAAATATTGCACTTTGAATTTGTTTAACCAAAGAAAAGTTTTCCTTAATTCTTCTGACAATTGCTGATAGAAAGAAAACACACGTGTTGAGGTTTAAAGTAATTAACTGATTGATTTGGAAATTAATATATTCAAAGAAGTTTCAAGACTACCATTTGCATAACATGAAATACAAGTGCTGCTGCTATTAATGAAGTTCTGAAAGAAGTAATTCTTTCATTATAATGTAATTTTTTGTCTTCTTTCTTCTCCTCCTCTATTAATGGTGTTTAAGTTATACAGTATCAGTTATAGGATGTGTAAAGCATGATGATTTTCCAACCTGTAACCTCATTCCACACACCTCCACCTTTCCTTTAAATTTCAGCTGGCATCTTTACTTAGTTACACAGTTGTTTTAATCCCTGGACTCATTATTGATTGTAAATTCCTAGTTTTGTGTGAAAAGATCTTATATTGTAAAACTGAAAAGCTGACTTCTGGGAGTTTTAGAACTCCCTAGTCTTTATCTGTGTTATGTAAATGTAGTCATTCTATTTTTTTTTCTTTTCTTTTGCACACTGTCCTCCTAAGTAATCAGCTGTATTCAACTAACAATCCACAAATTCCCCCAACCTCTTGAATAGAAAAAAAATGAAAAAAGTCTGAATGGTTTAGAATTTTAGTCTTTTACTACAGTCAGTATGCTGATACGTTAGATATCTCAAGGGGACCTGCTTGATTAGCCTGGAGAATTATGGATAGTGATGCCTTTTTTTAAATGATCATCAAATGACATACAAATGCCAACCAGTTCAGACCAGACCTGGAAAATAGAAAACATTACACTGCTGTAAATGTATGGATTTATTCATTTGATTCTTTTTCAAATCTCTAGAATATATTTCTAATACAACTGTATTATCCAATGTAAGTAGAGATAATGTGGTAGAAAATTGAACCTAATTAACTTAAATTGCAGATGTAAATGAGCTTAATAGAACCGTTATCCATTTGAGTTTCATAGGCACAGTAGTTTAATAGAGGTGTTTGGCACTTAACCCCCATTGTTTCTGTCTTTAAATATGACATTAGAACAATTGCCATAGCAGAACAATTTGGCAGAAAAAAATATATGTCCTTTACAAGATCTACTATGCATTTTTCCTGGTCAGGAACATTTCTGTGATTTTCTTTTTTAAGTAGTTTGTACATTTTGTGTTGATATATCAATGGTCACATATGTATACTGAGTGAAATGGATACAACAATTGCTTTATTAACATTTCTTGAAAGCATTTAGGTGAAACAAACCCTTTCAAAAACAAAAGAAACCCTGCTCACTGTGAGACTCTGTAAGAGCAACTACAGCTAAATACCAGAGGCATACTGAGGTATAAAAAGACAAAAAGCAAAAGCAGAAACAGAAAGCATTCATGATAAATAAAAGGGCAATCATCTGTTGGGATACAATAGACATATCAAACAGACAGATAAAGGGTGCAGACTTCCAGACAAAAGGGGCAGAACTATAACATGAAACTACAAAGAAAACTGTAAAATGTTGACTTTGTTGACAAGAAAATGAAATCTTTTTTCCTATTTCAGTGCTGTGAAGCATTATTATTAGTATTCAATTCAGAACACTTTAATCTGATCGCTACAGAATGCATGTAGCATCACCAGTCTTAGTTGGAATGGGCACTAAGGATACGTAGGCAAAGGAGAAGATGTGCAATATGAAGGAAGGGGAATAAATAAGACTGAGTGAGAGAGGGAAAGAGGATTTTTGTAATGGAAGAGCAGAATTGTTAACTGGTTGCTTATGAATGGCCAAGAGGGAGAAAGGAGGCAAATAAATTTAGTTCATGAAATAAGTGGTAATGAGTTTGGCACTGGGAGCATGTCCATTGAACATTACAAGGATAAGGAGGGAAACTAGAAGGCCAATGTTAAATCAGTCCACACCAATTATTAAATGTTATTCTTTTGCAGTAGGCTCCAATGCAGTTAAAAAAATATAGTAACACAGAAACATAGAATTTGACAGCAGATAAGTACCACTTGGCCCACCTAGTCTGCCCATTTCCCTACCTAATGGATAAGCTGCACATCCTAGTTAACCAACAGCCCACTTCCTCCTACCCCCCACTAGAATTGCCTTAGGTGTGTCCTGTGCATTCTTGAATTCTCCCACCGTTCCTGACTCGACAACCTCCTCAGGAAGGCTGTTCCATGCATCCACAATGCTCTACATGAAAAAAATACTTCCTCACATTACCTCTGAGATGCCCTCCCTCTATCATCAAATTGTTCCCCCTTGTTCTTGCACATATTTTTTTCTGAAAGATGCTACCCTCTTGGGCTTTGTTGATTCTTTTGAGGTACTTGAAAGTTTCTATCATGTCCCCCCTCTCCCTTCTTTCCTTGAGGGTATACAAATTAAGCTCCTTTAATTTCTCTTTGTATGGCTTATGGTGCAGACCCTACACCATTTTAGTTGCCCTCCTCTGGACAGCCTCCATCCTGTCTATGTCCTTACAGAGATGGAGTCTCCAGAACTGCACGCAGTACTCCAAATGGGATCTCACCAACTGTCTGTACAGATGGATAACAACTTCTTGTTTTCTGCTTGTGATGCCTCTCCCTATGCATCCCAGCATCCCCTTAGCCCTCCTTACTGCCTTCTCACATTTCTTGCCCCCTTTAGTTCATCTGACTTGACTATCCACATGTACCTTTCCATTTTTGTTATTGCTAGTATCTCACCCTATATTGTGTACTCTTCCTATGGGTTTCTGTTTCCCAGGTGCATTACTTTGCACTTCTTTGCATTGAATCTAAGCTGCCATTCATTTGACCATTTCTCCAACCTTGCCAAGTCCCTTCTCATCCTTTCCATCCTGCCTTGAGTATCAATCCTGTTGCAGATCCTTGTGTCATTTGCAAAGAGACATACTTTTCCTTCTAGTTCCTCTGCAATGTCACTTATAAAGACATTAAAGAGGACCAATATCAGTTCTGAACCCTGCAGTACCCCGCTAGGAACCCCCCTTTCTTCACAGTGGACACTGTTTACTATTACCCTCTGTGTCCTGTTGTCCAGCCAGTGTTTTACCCAGGCTACCACCTTGGGACCCACTCCAAGGCTGGCTAACTTGTTTATTAATCTTTTGTATGGGACTGTGTCAAATGCCTTGCTTAAGTCTAGGTAGGCCATGCCCACTGCCCCTCCCTGGTCTACTACTTTGGTCACCCAGTCAAAGAAATCTATTAGATTCATCTGATATGACCTTCCCACTGTGAATCCATGCTACCTTGGGTCCTGTTCCCCACTGGCCTCTAGGTACTCAACAATTCTTTCCTTCAGAAGTGATTCCATCATTTTATCTACCACTGAGGTCAAACTAACAGATCTGTAGTTTTCTGCCTCTGCCTTGCTCTCACTTTTGTGAAGTGGAATCACATCCACCCTCCTCCAGTCTTCAAGTACCACCTCATCCTCCCATAATTTGTTAAAGAGGGTAGTCAGTGGTGTCACAAGTTCTCCCCTTAGTTCTTTTAGAATTCTGGGGTGAATCCCATCAGGCCCCATTGCTTTGTCCACCTTCCATTTTAAGAGTCCTTTCAGAACCCTTTCTTCTGTGACTGGACTGGTATCACCCCCCCATCCAGTGTGTATCTTTTGTTTTGTTTAGGTACCTCCCTCTCCTCTTCTTTTGTGAATACTGAGCAGAAGTATCTGTTCAGTATCCCTGCTTTTTCATTGTCACCTTCTGGCCACATTCCCTCCCCTTTATTAAGCCTCAGTATCCCTCCCTTCATCTTTCTTTGCTCCCTAACATACCTATAAAAGGTTTAATCCTCCTTCTTCACAGAGTTGGCTATCTTTTCCTTAGTTTGGGCCTTTGCCATTCTGACTACCTTCCCTGCCTCCTTCTGCTTTAACTGATATAGTTTTCTGTCCTACTCCTTCTTTGTTTCCTTATATTTCCTGAATGCTATCCTTTTCTCCTTAACCTTTTGTGCCATCTCTTTTGAGAACCATAATGGCTTTTTCCTTTGTTTTGTTTTGTTGATTTGCTTTAGACAAAGGCTTGTTGTCTCTGTGATGGCAGTTTTGATTTTTCCCCATTGTTCTTCCACCCCTCCTTCTTGCCTGTTTGCTAGTGCTTTTCTGAGGCACTCTCCCATTTTGCCAAAGTTAGCCATCCTAAAGTTTAACACCCTTGCTTTTGTATGGCTTGACCCCACAGTTGTGTTTACTGTGAATCACACTGTTTGGTGGTCATTTATTCCAAAATGGTTACCCACTTCTAAATCTGAGATCCTCCCTCCATCCTCATTTGAGAGAACCAGGTTTAAGATTGCTCCCTCCCGAGTGGGTTCCAACACTAGCTATCTGAGGCGTGCCTACTGTAGGGCATCAAGAATGACCCTGCTTTTGGATGTGTCTGTAGTACAGATGCTCCAGTTAACATCTGGCATATTCAGGTCCCCCATCAACAATATCTCTCCTTTTTCTGCCATTCTAAGAATTCCTTCTACCATTTCCTTGTCCATTGCCTCACCCCAAGATGGGGGTCTGTAAACAACCCCTGTGTAGATTATGGTGCCATTTCCTGTCTCCAGGGTGACCCATAGTGCCTCCTCCACTCCCCTCCCTGTTTATCATTTGGTTCTGTTGCTTTGATTCCTTCCCTTATATAGAGAACTGCTCCTTCTCCTTTTTTACCCTACCTGTCCTTGTGTAGATTGTGTACCCTGGTATGTTGACATCCCAGTCATGGTTCTCTGCATACCATGTTTCTGTGACTGCCACAATAGCCAGGCATCCCTCTTCCATTCAAACAAAGGAAACTGAGCAAATAAGTACTTCAAATAGAATTTCAAGTAAGTACTTCACGAACATAGGTAATGTCCATGCAGCTTCATGTGAAAATAAGCAACAAGCCACAATCCATGGAACTTAATAGTTATTTAATAGTTTTGAAAAGACTAACAGTGTTACAACAAACAGCCTCGTCTCAGCACTTCGGGTAACAAACCCTTCCTCAGGAGGCATGGTTTCATGGGAACATACATGCCTTTTTATACAAAATGTTCAAACCACCTGTAGCAAATAAAATTTAACAAGAGTTAAGTACATACTCATTATAAAAAGTGAAAAATTAAAAGACAAAACACAAAAGCTAGTGTAAAGTAGAGATACTAGTTTCAAATAGATTTAAATATTACAATATTAGATATATTCACATGTTGTTACATAGCATATTTTTTAGACATAACATATTCATTTATTTCAAACTTCTCTACTATTAGCCTAATGTAACGTGCATCTTGTATATTTTATTATTGCATTTTAACTCAAATATATTTCAGATACATATGTTACTAATTTCAGGAAGGATACAAGTTCAGTAAAAGGATGATTCAAAATAACAGAACTATATAATATCTTATAGTGGATTACTACCAAAGCAAGAAGGGATAAAACTAATAAAATGGGGTGGGGAAGGGAAATGAAAGGGAAGGAAAGAACAAAAAAAGGGGGGGGGGAGGGGAGTGCCTTGACCTCCACCCAAATTATAATATATATTTAAATTAAAAAAAAATTGTTTAGAATGTATAAGTTAACAAAAATGTAGGGGGTCAATCTTATTGCAAAAGGTCACAACTTAATTAAATATCAGGCAACACCCCACAACTCATTTTTACAAATGTCATTTTTACTGAAACTACATCAAACTTAAACTGTACCACCTACTTTTAAAGTCAAATAAGCTAATACAGTCTCTGTTAAGTTTGTAAGATACTAGAAATAAAGGGGGTCAATCTTTTTGCAAAAGGTCACCAAGTAATCACATAACAGCTTAAACTAATCAGCTAAATCTTACATAAATGGTGTTAAGTGCCACTATTTAATTACAAAGCATCAGAAAAAAGGGGTGAAGTCAATCTTTTTGCTAAAGGTCACAGAATAATAGCATAACAGACAACATCAATCAGCTCTTTTTTAAAGGCAAATATTCATTATACACAAAATGGTCTAATTGCTTTTAGAGTGTCTATTCAAAGACTTTCTTTTCTTAAAAACATAGGGGAGGTCAATCTTTTTGCAAAAGGTCACCAAATAGTCATGTAACAAACAGCACCAAGCAGCTCTATTCTACAGATGGGGTTTCAGAGGCCAATATTCTTTTAACCCAAAAGGTCTGTTTTTAAGGTGTATATCCAAAAGCTTTCTTTTCCTAATAACATGGCTTTTCTACTTCCTCCATCTTTTGGGTGAAAAACATGTTCCAAACCCACAAATGTCATTTGATCAGGGTCACTACCATGTTGGCTGGAAAAATGTGTACCAACAGGAGCGTCTGACCTCCCATTCACAATGGACCTAACATGCTCCTGTATTCTTTGTTTCAATGGACGCAATGTGCATCCCACATATGTGAGACCACATGTACACCATAATGCATAAACATAGAAAGGGGTGTCACAGGTAACTAACTGTCTTATTTCTACAAAAAAAAATCGATAGTTTGGGATGCTTAAATCCTTTTGTAGTCTCAGAATATTTGCATATGTTACATTTCATGCATTTAAAGAAGCCTTTCGGTTTAGGTGGAAACCAGTCTCTACCTGTTTCTTTTTGTCCTTGAAACCTGCTGTGCATTAGCATGTCACGCAGATTTATGGCTTTCCTAAATGTAACCCTTGATTTGCATCCTATTGCTTGTGACAATACACCATCCGTTTGCAGAATAAACCAGTTTCTAAACAATACATTCCTAATTTTACCATCCACATTGTTGTATTCTGTAGAAAAAGTAATGACCCCATCTGACTCTTTATTTCATTATTCTTCTTCTTTCCCTCTTAGTAATACACTCCTATCCTGTCTTGTGGCCCTTTCTTTAGCACTTTGTAGTACATTGTATTCATATCCTCTATCTAAGAATCTACACTCTACCTCTTTAGCCTGTTGTTCAAAATCCTGTATGTTGCTATAATTTCTCCACAATCTTAGGTGCTGACCATAATGAATAGAGTTTTTTATAAAGTTGTTGCGTGGGCACTACCATGGCGTAAGACTGTGTTGGTAGCTGTTAATTTTCTGTGGCACTTTGTTTCCAACTTATGGTCATAATGTGACACATAAATAGTTAAATCTAAGAAATTAACCTCATTTGGGCTAATGTCATAGTGTTTTGTCTTTTAATTTTTCACTTTTTATAATGAGTATGCACTTAACTCTTGTTAAATTTAATTTGCTACAGGTGATTTGAACATTTTGTATAAAAAGGCATGTATGTTCCCCTGAAACCATGCCTCCTGAGGAAGGGTTTTTTACCCGAAGTGCCAAGGCGAAGTTGTTTGTTGTAACGCTGTTAGTCTTTTCACAAGCTATTAAATAACCAATAAGTTCCATTGCGGCTTGTTGTTTATTTTCACATGAAGCTGCATGGACATTATCTATGTTTGTGAAGTATTTACTTGAAATTCTATTTGAAGTACTTATTTGCACAGTTTCCTTTGTTTGTATCTAATTATTTATAGGCTAGCTACCCATTTCTGCTCAGACCCGATTCATTACTGCTGGCTCGCCCAGCACCTGGTTGACATTATCCCTCTTCCATCAAGGCCACTAGTTCAGGGATCTTGTTACACAGACTATGGACATTGGCAGTCATTGCCCTGCATTTTTTTGATGGCCTTACCCCTTTTTGGCCCATCAATGTCCTTACTGCGATTGCCTTGTTCTGAATTTACCCCAGTTCTGCTCCCTATTGACTTCTCTACCTTTGTGTCTACTTCAATAACTACCCTGTTTTGTGTGTGGGGGGGGGGCTGGGATTTCCCTGCTTCTCTTCAATGCTTCCCCCGTTGGCTAGATTAAATATATCTGTTACAGAAGAGATTTTACTTAATAAGCAAAGCAAAAATGAAAGTGAAAGATATTGTATACAATTTTTACTTGCATGTATATTTTAAATGAATAATTACTTTATATCATTGAATACAAGCTGCCTAAAATAGAAGCTGCCCTCAAATACAAGTTAAAGTTAAAATCCAAAGTTTGTAATGCAAACCACCCTCAAATTGTATTCATGGCTTGTATTCGATGATATACTGTGAGATGTTCTTGGGTATTGTGTAGATTCTCCTGTTGTCTGGCTCAAACATCTCTGCAATGTGTAAGTCTATTTTGTAAAAGCTATCATTGTTTCTGTTTAAATGAATCATTTGGTGTGTGTACTGACCTTCTTTTTGTTAAAATAAATTAAAAAATTATCCTTAGCCTTGTGTTTGAATTTACAGTGTGAGAGTTGTTTGTGAGTGAATTGGCATGGTTGCAGGTTGTCGTGTTACTGGAAGTACTGGAAGTGATGAGGTTTAGTTTTCAGTTTCAACTTTATTCATTTTTAAAACATTAATAAAGCAAAAGATCAATCAATCAATCAAATCTTTATTTATCCAGGCGATCACCATTGAGCAAGCTCATTTACAAGGTGGACCTGCAGTTGGCAGGGACAATTGTACAGTCACAGATAAAATATACATAATGCAAAAATGAACAAGATGTTTACAATAAAGAAACGAGCAAAGTATATACATTCCAAAGGCACATGTGCAAGTAATATATACATAACACAACAGTAACATGATATATACAGCACCCACAGAAGCATGATGTGTATGGTTGTCATATACAAACCACAGGAGAAAAGGAAAATTGTTTATATTCTTGACCATCGGCAACAAGTTATAGGCCTGAATGGAACTCCCTAAGCTATGGGATGCACATGATGGTGTCTGGGTCTCAGGCTTATGTGACAGGGGAAGGGTGGTGTAAAAAAGAAAAAGGGTGCAGAGGATGCTAAGGACAAGTGGTGCAAGTGAGGGGTGGGTAATAGTGGCAGAGGGGGACTAGGGTCACCAACTGGGATTTAGTATTGATGAGGAGAAAAGCAGCAATCAGGCTGCTAGTAACGATGGTAGCAATTTCAGATTTCAGCAAATGTTTTGTCATAGATGGTCTTAAACAAGACAATACTGATAGGGGAACTAAGTCTCAATGATCTTTGTATCATATTCCAGTGTGTAGGCAAGGCATAGCTTATGACGGCCCTTCCAAAATGAGTGTTGGTCCTTGGGACTTTCAGGGAAACCAGTGAGTGACTTCTTAAGGCATAGTTACTGAGCAGACTCAGGGGGAGACAGTCAACAACGTATTGTGGGAGTTTGTTAGTAAGGGCTCGGAGCATCCAAAGGGCTGCGTTTCTACACTGCCTGGATTGAAGGGAAGGCCACCCTATGGCTGCATATAAAAAACAGTGATGTGTGGAGGATGGAAGGCCAGTTATAAATCTCAGTGCTCTGTGATACAATACATCCAGTTTTGCAAGGTGTGAGACAGGACAATGGCCATAAATAAAGTTGGCGTAGTCAATTAATGAGAGGAATGTAGATTGGACAAGCTGTTTTTTTGCATCTGCAGTCAGGAGACGTTTAATTCTGAAAAAAAAGACCAAGTCTCTGCCTCAGTTTTTTCAGCAATTCTTCTGTGTGTTCCACAAAAGAGAGTTTATTGTCTAGCCAGACACCCAACTATTTGAATTTAGGCACAAATTCAAGTTTTTCACCTAATAAGGTGGAGATGGAAGGTAATGGACCAGCAGCAGCAGAGTAAGCCCCTGGGCCTGATGGTGAGAAGAGCATGGCCTTGTTTTTTTTGTATTTAGTAGTAGCTTTTTGCTGAGGAGCTGGTGCTGCAGAATATTAAAGTCATATTGTAGGTCATCACAGGCAGCTTCAGGAGAATCATGGCTTAAATAGAGCACCGTATCATTGGCAAACAAGTGGATACTGGCTTCCATAATGCCTATGTCCAGGCTGTTAATATAGATGGCGAACAATAAAGAGCCCAGTATGGAGCCCTGAGGGCCTCCTCTTTTTATCAGTTTAAGTGGAGAGAGCTCTCCTTCAGCCTTGATTTGTTGCTGCCTGCCAGAGAGGTAGTCTTGGAACCATCCCAGTGAGGTTGAGTCAATGCCTATAGTATAGAGAAGAGCAGGCGGTGGTCGACGGTGTTGAATGCCTTGCTGAGGTCCAAAAATATGGCACAAACAAATTTTTTATTGTCTAGGCCCTGTTGCCAGTCATTAGTGACTTTAGCCAGCGCCGTGATTGTACTATGCTTCACTCTAAAGCCAGACTGCATTGGGTTAAGCAATGTAGAGTTGTCTAAGAAAGATCTCCACTGTAAATCCACAATTTTTTCCAGAAGCTTCGAAAGTATGGGTAGTAGGGAGATTGGCCTATAGTAGTTTAGGTCACAGTGATCCCTTGCTTTAAATAGGGGGATGACGTGAGCAGTTTTCCATTCCTTGGGGATAGAGCCTTAGGCTAGGGACAGGTTGAATAGATGTGATATAGGTATAGCAAGAATGTGGTATGCTATTTTCAAAAAATATGGGTCAAAAGAGTCGGCTCCGGCACTTTTTTTAGTATCTAGTCGTAGTAGGAGGTCTTTGACTTCTTTTATGGTGGTAGGTGAAAAGGAGAGAGAAGATCACATTATTGTTACTTGTTTCTGAAGGCTGAGCGTTGATCTGTGGAAGGAGACTACTTACTGGTGCATTATCAAATGCTAGACCTGAAGTGGCAAAATAATTATTGAAAGCTTGCAGTATCTCATTTTTATCGTTGATGATAATGTTATCAATGGTAATTTTAGAAGGAAGCACACTTCCTGGAGAGTGGCCAGACAGTTCTTTTATGGTGGACCAGAATTTGGTAGGGCAGTTTGATGCAGAGAGCAGCTCATTTTGATAAAAATTGGCCTTGGCCTCTCTGACCAACTTAGCAAAGGCGTTTCTAGCTTCCCTAAGGAGACAGCAGTCTGCGTCAGCATGTGATTTCTGGGCCTTTTTCCATAGATAATCTCTTTTGAGTAAAGCAGACTTCAGGTTCGCTGTAAACCAATGACAGGTTCTGGTTTTTATTCATGTTTTAACCAAGGGAGCATGGTTGTTTAGGGCACTGGTTACGATTTCATGGAGAACGTCATAGGCATCACTCACTGATTTAGCCAGGTAGAAGCTCTACCAGAGCAAGGAGTTTTTTAGATTGTTGAAATATGCAAGAGGATTGAAGTTCCATCTGGATCTTTTAGTGGAAAAGTTTGATGTAGATAGAGGCTTGGTAACCGTTCTTATGCCAGCAATAAAGCAGTGGTCACTAACATCCGCTGAGAGGATACCGGCATGGGAAAAGAAGTGGGGTTTGTTAACAAGGTGGACATCCAAGAGGGTGCTTCTCACTGGATTTTTCTTTTTGATGCGAGTTGGCTCAGTTATAAGTTGAGTGAACCCATGGGAGTCACAGAATTGTTTCAAGGGTAACAAGACTTTAGACAGTCAATTGTAATTAAGGTCACCTAGTTTAATTGTTTCCAGTGGGGTAGCATTTAGGTGGGATGACAGGTGTGACAGGAGTTGCGGTCCTGCTGCAGGGGGGTCTGTAGCAGCCTATGATGTGGAACGCCACTGATGGGGAAGGTTCAACTTTAAGAGACAAGCATTCAAATTCACCAGCAATGGAGCTGGCATCCAATACAGATACTGTGAATTTGTTTTAAACATAAATGGCTACTTTGCCACTCCTGGTCTGCCTGTCGGCTCTGAAGAGGAGGTAGTTAGGGATATTGGCCTCTCTGTCTGGTATGGACGCCCGTAGCCAGGATTCTGAGAGTACGAGTATGTCTGGTGCAGTGTGAATAATCCATGCCTGGACAGAGTTCAACTTCTTTAAAAGGCTATAAATGCTAGAATGCAGGAAGCTAATTCCTTTTAGAGTTGTAAGTTCAGATGGGGATGAAAGCACTTTCGTGGGGCCAGGGTTAAGTTCAATGTCACCTGAGCACAGAAGTAGGAGGAGCACAATTTTCCTCAGGACAGCAAGGAGAAGTTTGAAAGCACAAGTCTTTTTGCATCTGGTGTAGGTTTGAGTACTGGGGTCTGGGGGCCGAAACATCTCCTTGAGCTGCCCTACAGATGCATAGCCTAAGATCCATGCAGAGTAACACCAAACCATACAGCATTTTATTGGATGGGGTGTAAGGCCATGCATTGGATAATGGGTGGCGGTCCCACTTTGAGGAATTTCCACAAACTGAAAGGGGATCAGAGGTGTACAGTGGCAGTATGTTATGTACATAGTGTTGGCATAAGGGTAGACTAGTAGTGTAGGGCATGACTCTTCATTAGGATCAATTCTGTCTTGTTGCCTATCCACATAGGATATTATGCAAAGGCTGGCAAATAAATGGAGCCAACTGAGGCCTCCCATGGTTGTCCTTTGCTTAAAAAGAGGGGCGTACTGCAATAAGTCTGGCTAGCCAGGTTCTATTCGTCCCCAGGGTCATTGTTCCATATGTGACTATTTGAGGATATTAGGAATCGGTGTTATGCAAGGTAATTGAAGGCAGCCCTAGTGGCATAAACATCTTATTTGCTTATTTTTTATCAGGCAAGGTTCATTTATTGCAAACTCTTCGTCTAGGGAAAAAGAAAAGAAGAAGGTGGAGAATACCTGTATTGTGATAGATTACAATACCACTCCACTAGGGATAGTAGAGAGGTCTATCCAGAGTGGATGATGGCCAATGACAGTTAAGGGCGGGGTAAGAGGGGCTATATAATAACACTCAGGGTGGGTGGGCAAAAAATTGCGGCTTTGCCATACCTCAGTTGCAGGAAGTGTCTGGGGAAGTGGTTTCGGGCTGTGACTGAGGAAGCGCCGACCGCCTGGTGGCAGCTAGTCCTGTGGCTGAAGATCTGTGAGCCCTGGAGGGTTCCCAGATAGAGAGGAGACAGAAGGGGGACTATTAGTACTGGTCTCTGACAGGGGCTGAAAACATTTAGTATCCAGAAGCATGTTCATAATAAGCTAAACTATTAATACATATTCTCAGTAGCATCTCATTCAGACATACCTCTCAACCTGCTATTACCAAAATCAGGGACACTCCCCCCAAAAATCAGGGACAAATGACCAAAATCAGGGACACCATATTTTGCTCCATGTGGCAGTGCCACGCCACACCACACCATTGCGTGATAGTCATTACTCTAATGGACTCTGGCATGAAGCACAATGTGATCACGTTTTCTTTTAATTAGCAGAGTGTAACCAATACAGAATACATGTGCCTATAACTTCCTGATAAAACAGCTTTAAATATCGTGTTGCTTGTTATAGTTACTGTACCATTTGTTGAAAAACCTAGGAATAATGTTAAGTCACAGTCATAAACATAATAATCATATGTGTTCTATTTACCATATACCTGCCTCCAATGCTGGAGTGACTTTAAATTTCATTAAAATATTTTTATCTCAATGCTCAAATCTTATACTTCATGGTGCTTGTTTTATTTTTATGCTGTCCTTATGACCTGTGCTGGTAAAATAGTATGACTACTTAATATCAGGCCGATAACTACTGTGTATCCAACTGTTTCTGTATACTTTAATTTATTCCCTGTTACTGAGGCTAACCTGTAATTATTCCCTCCCAATAATGTTAAACTCCTTCTAGAGTAGTGCTACCAGTGCTAAATTTATATAGTCACATGTAAAGGAAACACCACCAAGTAAGTAAATATATGAAAAATATTGAAAGGTAATGGTAAACATTTTTAAATTCTTAAACATTAGGGGCCCCATATTCATACATGGCAGGCTGCACCATGCAAGAGCCTGTGCTGTGCAACTCAACTCTGCTGGTACAAAAAAAATGGTATATTCAGAAGATGTGCCATAATATGCTATCATGCACGTGCAGCTGAATATCCCGAACATGCGTGATCGCACAGTGGGAGATGCACTGCAGATACCCAGAGCCCAGTGTGGGGCATACAGAAGTGCACAATGTGAAGCCCCTTGTGCAGCATGCAGAATGGAATAATATGCCAGGATATGCAAATGGCCTCATTGCACAGTCAGAGCCCAAGCAGCACATTTGTATCTCATTACTGGTATGTACTCAGACCATTTGTATACCATTGGCATGCACAATACCAGCATTTTGGGACAGCAACACCACTTCACAAAGGTGATCAGGAGGTACTGCAGCCTAGCAGGCAGGTTGATTTTATGTGGGTGGACTGCACTGACATGAGTACAGTGCTACATACCCCCCAACCCTTTAGCACCCAAATATGTGCCAAGGTGTGTGACAACTGGTCAGAATGTATGATACAGTAGCAAGCATGACAGTGCAAGCTCAGAAAACTGTGGAAATAAGTACACTAATGCTTGCCACTATGTACTAATACCTATGATATTATATTATACAATTCTGCATAATGGTCTCAGTGGCTGGTGGGTAATGTCTTCCACTCTATGTGGGTCAGAGGATGTCTGAGTGATAACATGAGTGCCCTACCATGTACTGTATGACAGTTGAGAGGTTTGCAGTGCTACTACCCATGACCATGTCCATACCTTAGGTGGCTGCATGAATGACACTGGAAGGGTACAGTGCCCTTGGGGCATGCCCATGCAACCTCCAGGTTGTACCACCCCTGCCCTGTGCTGCTCACGGTATTGCACTGTCCACCACCAGTACACCACAGTGACCAGAACCCAGGGCCACTGTGGCATTGCCACACTGCAGGGATGGCATTGGTGACATGTATGTGGTTCTTGGTGGCATGGGTCTTGCATGGGCATGCTGTGTGCACCTCTGGTGTTCCACCATGGGTGTGTGCCACCTGGCTTTTCCTGACCCATGCCATGCTGCCACCATAACTGCTATGCATCCTGCTCACCATTGTCCCAGATACCACCATAGGTGTATGCCTACACCTGGAGGCATCTGATGGCCACATGAGTGCAGGCCATGGTACTTGGCACATGTCTCACAGTGTAGTTGTCTGCTCCAGTGGTGTGTTGGGGGACACATGACATGTGGCTGCTAGGTGTCCTGACCTGGCTGTGGTGTGGGGGTGGCTGCCTGGGCAGTGCCAGTGGTGTCACCCAGCAGCACCTGGCAGGTGCCTGATATGCAGGCACAGCATGACTGTGGCTTTGAGTGCTACCATCCTGGCATGACTGCTGTATGTGGATACCTGGACCACATCCTGTTGCACCTCTGAGGGCTGTCTCAAGGTTGCCTGTCTGCATTTCTGCAGCCTTCATGTGGGTGGCTGGCCAATTTAGGCCACCCCCTTACATACCTAACTTTGTGTAGCACAGTTTTGTGATGTACGACACATGCACTGTATATTTTGGTTGAATATACTGTACCCTTGCATGGCATATTCAGGTGTATTTTTGTGCTGCATACATTATTTCTGCATGATCGTGCATTTGTATATGAGCAACGCATCTCTCCCTTTTGAATATTGCACTTCCATGCATTTACTGAGATGCGCCGTGTATCTCCATTTTGGGCCATGCATCTCCTTTGAATATGTTGGCCCAGCAATGGCTCAAGTGGTTGTGCAGCACAACTGTGTTGTGCTGATGAAACTCAGGGATATATTCAAAGGAGATGAGCAATGGCACATCTCCTCTGAATATATCAGGTATTGCGCACTGCACAAAAATGATATGCTGGTGCATCCCCCCAGACAGGGCTGAATACCAGGAAAGGGAACTGCGCCATCATAACAGAGTTATGCTGTGTGCGAGTTCCTGATATTCAGCCAGCAGTATACAACTGGTGCCATAATGTATGCAAGGTGCAACTGGGGCCATTTGCATGCCATTTGCATGCCATTATGGCCCCATTTGCATGCGTTGTGCAGGCCAGGCCAGCGACTTGCGCCTGGCACCATGCACAGCATGCAGTGCCCCCAGAGGACATTAATGATAACCCCCCCTCCCTTCCCATAGTGGCAATCATCATAGAAAACACCTGTACCTAATACCTGGAAGTCCAGTGGTAACCCCCCTCCCACCCTGTAGCGGTGATCGCTGTTAAATACATGTGTCATCCCTCCCTGGTAGTTGGCTGGTGCCCCCACCCTTCCAACACTTCAATCACCCTTAAACAGATATGCACTCCTTCCTTGATAGGCTAGTGGCACCCCCCCCCCCGCCTGTAGCTGCTACAGCCATACAATGACATTTCCTATTCCCTGGTAGTCTAGTGGTAGCCCCCACCCTGCACGTATCCCTGATCACCAGTATGTGCCATGTAGATATGTTCCTGGTGGTCAAGTGGCACCTCCCTCCCCCCAAACACACAGGACCCCCAACCACCCAGCACTTGCCCGCTTACTGCCTGGCTTCCTGCCAAATGACAGCTTACAGTAACAGCTGAAAGCTGGAACAATGGGCTTGAAGTGCATACTGTAATAGACATTCATGACTTCATTCACTTATTTGTGAATGACTTGTACAGTACACACTGCAAGCCCATTGGTTCACAGTGTGGACCAATGAGCTTACAGCTGCTACTGTAAGCTGTCATTTGGTGGGCAGCCAGGTGGTAAGCAGGTGGGATTGCAGCTGCCCGCTGATGACGGGGGGGGTGCTGGGTGGGTGATGGTCCTGTGTGGGTGGGGGTGCCACTGGACCACCAGGGACATATCTGCATGGTACATACTGGTGAGCACCGACACAGGCAGGGTGGGGGTTACCACTATACTCTCAGGGAATAGTAAATGTCATTGTACAGCCATCATAGATATGGGCAGGTTGGGGGATGCCATTAGCCTACCAGGAAAGGAGTACATATCTGTTTAATGGTGATCAGAGCATCAGGAGGGAGAGGGGTACCACTCAACTACCAGAGAGGGATGACACATGTATTTAATGGTGATTGCCACTATGGGGAGAGAGGAGGGTTACCACTGGACTGCCAGGGAATAGGTACAGGTGTTTTCTACAGCAATCGCCACTATGGGGAGGAAAGGGAGTGCCACTAGACTGCCAGGGAGATATGTGGGTGCTTGTGGATGGTGTTCTGGGGGGGAGTCACCCACGGCTGGCTGCCACTGTGTTGCACCCTGCAGTACAGTGGCCTGCCAATGGGTGGCTCCCATTTGAGCCTTCATTTTCAGGCTCAGCTTTGTGCACCGGTGTGTGGCACATCTCAGGGTTGTGCCAGCATATGTGCCACACATCCCAGGCTGAATATTGGGATGTGCCGTGATAGCGTATGGGCACGCCCGAAGATGCGCTGCGATACCTTATCTTTGTGCCCTCCGGCATATCGAGACTTGGCGCTGCACAAGTCCCTTTTTTTAATTTTGCACTGGGATGCATTTCTGGGGTTGCACTGGTGCAACCCCATTTGAAAATCTGGGCCCATATGTTTAAATGTAAGCTTGAAGAAAAACACCACAAAATTTATACAGCTATAGAAGCTCATAAAAGAAATGAATATTCCCATCTCCAAGGTACAACTGGCAAGTGCACTTGTAATAGACGGATCGGTTTAAAGTAAAGAAGGTACTATAAACCTCCAAAACCTGCAGTATTATCAGCACCTTGTGAGTTGTAAGATAATCTAGGGTAATCACACTGGACCTTAATCAGTGTCTAAATCCATTCTGAAAAACACATTGTAGATGCATGTCTCACTGCTAGATTCCTGAGTTTTATTTATTCATTGAATTTTTCTTTTTTTGCATAAAAAACATTAGATTACAGTTCCCAAATTCTTTTGGATTTTACAGTATGGTCATTTTCTTAAAAATATATATCTGTCTGTACCTTTAAAAAATAGGTAGTTTTATTTTCATAATCAAATATAACCATATACCAGCACCACTGTACTATTCATATTTTTGAGATTCATAGGTAGTTTTCATTTATCCATCCAAAATGTATGTCAATTAAGCAATACTTAGCAATATTGTTTTTCAAAATGTGGTAAGATACTGCAGTGAGCAGAAAGCTAGATGTTCAGTAAGTTGTTTCTGATGGAAAAACAGGTTGTCATTTAAACAGTGCAGGTAAGCATGGAGAGAAATAAAGTGTTAAGTGTAAACAGTGTGAACAGTAGAAAGAGCTCCATCTGGGATAGTGTATCTAGAACTTTTTAAAAGGTAAAAATCTCTGTGGAGGACAAGTTAAACTTAATTTTCCAATAGAAACTTTTTAAATGAATCCAAAAATTGCCATGCAAAACATAGTATAGTACAATGATGCAGAAGGAGAAGAACTGCTCCTTTTAAAGGTAGAAACACAATTCATTTCATGCAGAGATGATCTGGACTAAAAGTCTTCACTATTTATTTAAATATTTTACTATACAAAACCACATGGCTTAGGACTCACCATTCCTTTTCAAAATATCAAGGGGTGGGGAGAATCTGCTTCCAGATGCCCCATCAGGACCACTTGCAGCAATCCAGAGAGCTATTTTTCTTTTTTCAGGTAACTGTATTTTTAAGTGTCATCCAATCTTCTTCTATTGTTGTGTCTATTATCATTTTTACTTTGTTTCTCCAATCATTATGTATTGTTTCAGTATAATAAATGTAACTCTATTTTATTTATTTTATTTTGCAATCAGTTTACAACCTTTGAGCCAGAGGCTTATTTCCAAAGGTACCTCGTCAAGTGTGGTAGAAAGAGAACATAATGCATAAAGATGCAGGCATACATGGATCCAGGGTCTAGATTACACAGTTTGCATTACAAGGTGCAGATTCAGGTATTGTAGACAGAAAGGAAGGTTACAGAGTTTAGCAGCATAAGTGAATGATACTTGCAAAAGAAAACATGCGTAACAAGTTCCATGGTGCAGGTTACAGAGTTAGCAGAGCATGCGACCAGGCCAACACAGCAGATAGTTTGATTTGGATACAGTAGAGCATTCTAGTAGGACAATTTAGCAAGCAGTATATTAGGATTCTAGCATACATGGTACATTCATGAAAACTGAGAGAAGGTAGGCAGTCGGATATGGTAGTAATGTCGAGGAGGTAGGATTAGGCGATGCGGTGAGGTGCAGCCCAGTGCAGGGCCTTAATAGGTAGCCACAAAGGTGTTGTACACCGTTATGCTGGGTGCAGCAGCGCGTGTTGATTAGCTCACTTTTGAGTGCAGTTTTGAACTTGGAGATAGTGGGATTTCCAAGATGGAGAGAGGGAGTGTGTTGTACCAAGAAGGGGCTCTGTGTCGGAAAGATCTCTGTTCATGCGAGGTCCTAGATCGAGGAACCAGGAAGATGGCCTTGCAGGAGGTCCGAATACTGACTAGCGGTTGAGCTAGGAGGACGGAGGCTGTCAGCCCGGGTGGTGACAGTCCTAGCAGGTTTTTTTTAGCTATAAGCAGGTTTGATAATGCAGCCGTTCGTTGAGGTTTAGTACTGTTGCCATGTCATAAAGCTGACACGTATGTATGAGCCTAGGGGCCCCTGTGATAAGCCTGCATGCCTTATTTAGGACGAGGCGGATTTTGTTTAGGGCAGTCATGTTGGCAGCACCGTAGACAGGTAGCCCATAGTCAAATAGGGATAATATGGAGGATGTAACTGCAAGCCAGAGGGCATCGGGGGGGGGAGACAGTTTTGGTAGCGGTATAAGATACCGAGCCGTATATTGGTAGCAGAGACAAGTGCATCGATGTGGATGTGATAGGTGAGGCTGAGTCAAAGGAGATCCCTAGGTACTTATAGGAGTGGACTTGCTCCAGTTGCTGTTTGGAGTAGGAGAGGATACGGAGAGGGGATTTGAATGCTTTGTTTTGGGGGTGGGCAAAGAGCATGGTTTTAGTTTTTTTTAAGATTTACGACCAGTCTATGCTCTTTAAACCAGGTTTAAACGTCATTATAGGAACGTTGCAGGGAATCCTGGAGGGAGGAGGGGTTACGGTCAGTAGCGAAGATGACAGCATCATCTGCATACAGCATAATTTTCCCCGTGCATGCACTGGGCAGGGTATTAAGGTATAGTGAGAAGAGTAGGGGTCCCAGGATGGAGCTCTGTGGAACCCCAGAGAGGACAGGACATGGATTGGAAAGTGTCCCACCAATATTGACATGTTGGGAGCATGCAGATAGGCAGCTGGAGCACCATGCAAGTGGCCCAGTGGTGAAGCCTGAGTGACAGAGGGCTTCCAGAAGGAGGGGGTGTGAGACCGTGTCGAAGGCCTTTGATAGGTCGAGGAACATGGCCCCAGCTAGGGAGTCTGTGTCCATGGAGGAGTGTAGGAATGATGAGAATTCAACAAGAGCTGTGCTAGTACTGTGTCCTGCACAGAATCCATGCTGTTCGGGGCAGAAGATGTTGTGTTTGGTCAGGTATTCAGTGATTTGCGTGGCAACCAGTTTTTCAATGGCTTTGGAGAGGGGTGGGAGTATGGAGATAGGTCGGTAGTTCCCAGCTAAGGACCTGTCACCCCCTTTATGGATAGGAGTAACAGTGGCAGTTTTCCAAGTAGTGGGGAATTGTCCCAGGCAGAGGGATTTGTTGAGGAGGCTGGTGAGTGGGGTAAGGACCTGATCCAGTACCAGCCTGAGAATTCTGTGGTCCAGGGAGTTGTCACCGGGAGTGTTGCCTTTTAGTGCACGGGTCAAGTGCAGTCTGACTTCTTGGGCAGTAACCCTACGCAGGTAGAAGCTAGGGCATTGGAGGGCAGGGGCAGGTTTGGAGGGTGGTTGGTCAAAGAAGTTGCTGGGGAGGATAGGGCTAAGACCAGTAAAGGAGGTGTTTAGGAGGTTTGCAATGTCTGCAGGGTCCGTTATGGTGGTGTTGTCAGTAATAATCTGGGATGGGGGAGGGGAGCGAGTGTTCCCACTCAATTGTTTGACGTTATCCCAGAAAGTACGGGAGCACCCCCAGGAGGTGGTGAGGGTGGCCTGATAGTGGTTAGCCTTGGCTTTCCTGATTGCCCATGTGCACTTATTCCATGCAGCGTTGTAGGCCTGTCTGTCTGCTTGTCGCCCAGTTTCTATGGCAAGGTGCCATAAATTATCCCTATGCCCGAGCAGCTGTAAAAGGGCAGGAGAAATCCAGGGCAGGTTATGTTTTTTGGTTCGGATGGCTGAGAGGGGAGCAAAGAAGTCACAGGCTTTACTAAAGGTTTGGGTAAAGAAGGCAAGGGAAGTGTCTATATCAAGAGTGCGGTGAATGGGGGACCAGTCTTGCTGGGCAAGATATTGTTTAAGGTTTTTCAGACCACACGGTCTGAAACACCGGCGAGATGAGCACTGAGCAGTGGGTTGGGGTGAGGTGTAACTTTAACTACCAAATCACTGTGCATACAAACAAAGGCTCATCCCTGGCTGGTATAGTAATTAGTTATGTTTGCTTGCATGCATGCACAAGAAACATTATGTGACAGCTTAGGAGGGAAGTGAGTTCGGGAGACACGGCAGTGTGGCAGCCAACAGAGGCATTACATTTGGGGGCTTGGCCATGGTGCACCAATAGAGGCCCAGTGTGCTAATGACACTGGCTTCCAGAAGTGCCACCAACTTGTAACATTTTCACCGCAGCAATCAGGGGCCACCTTGTCATTGCAGCATCAGCGATTTGCTGCAATGAGGGAGCGACCTGTCATTGATGGGCAGAACGTTGCAACTGTAATATTGTTTGTGAACATGGCGGCACCTTGCTGCCGTGTTCACAAACAATATTAATTCGCCCCCAGTGCTAAGGGGGTGCCCAATTCCCCTCGGCAGCAGGTGCCCTTCCCCACGGCAGCGGGTTTTTGCCGACAGGGGCCACAATCCCTGTCGGCTTCCATCCCCGGTCCTATGACTTGCCAACAGGGGAGCCCACTCCGCTGACATTATGTCCCCTCCCACTTTAATGTACCAATGGAGGAGCCCACCCCATCAGTATAAGTCCCCCCAAAACAGTAGCAAGACAGTTCTGCTGAGAGGGTGCCCAATCCCCCTTGGCTCTTGTGCCCACCCTGCTTTGTGCTGATGGGGGTGCCCAATCCCCCGTCAGCTACAGCTGGCCCCCTCAATAGTCAGTTGGCATGCTTTGGTCTCCAGATCGAGCCTTGCGTTCTGCAGGCTGGGAGAAATCAGCTGATGGCATCACTTGGATTTCAAATTCCGTTCCGACTGCTGCGGAGTTGCAAAGCCAGACAGTTGTGTCAGCATCTGTTACTCCCACTGTGGTTCTGCCTCACCCTGCTTGTTCTGAAGCTCATACGAATGCTTTCCTTGTCGAGTCCTGTGGGGCTCAGCTACAGGGTGCTTCTATGGATTTACCGATTTTTGACAATGCGATGTCTGAACTGCTTGCTTCTCAGCCTGTCTTGACCTCTTCGGTAAGTGACTCTCAATCTTCTGTTCCAGCCATTCTCCAGGTTGTGCTCCCTCTGCATGAGCCTCCTTCTACAGTACCTCCTGGGCAGATTTGGTGGAGACAGCTGCTCCTGTTGATCCTACTAATGAGCCTTTGCTGGATTCCATTTTGCCTTCGGTTACTACGGGTCAACTAGCTGATCAGTGAGGTCCTCCTGCTCCCTCTAAACCCTTCAGGTTGTCTTATTTGTTTTCTAACTTAGGGGAACCTGCAAAATTTAAAAACTCTGTAAGATTCAAATATGCTGGCAGCTTAGAGGTGCCTCCAGACAGAACTTATGTTGCCAGAACCTTTTTGAATGAAACTATGCATTTCACAGCTACTGAAATTTTGGCACTTATTCATACTTCTAGGGACTCTCAGTTTGATGTCAGCTTTCGTTCTCCTGTTCTACTTGATAAGTTCTTGTTGAAATATGGTACTTTAAAGCATACTCCTGCCTGGTCACCTTTTATTATTATTCCTTTGATGAAACCAGTATGGAAAACTGTGAATATTTTATTTAAAAATGAAGGGGTCTAAATTTCTAACATCTTGCACTGGATGAAGCAACAAGTGGAGTCTATGGAGAGAACCTCTTCTATTCTGGATTCTGAGAATATTTGGACTGGGGGGCTGGTGACTCAAGGTTAAACTTAAAACCTCTGACTCTGGTGTTCAGCACCTGAATAGCAGCTTTTTTATTGGATGGGATAGAGGCTTTTGTTTTTATCCTGGGCAGCCTAAAACTTGCCACAGATGTGGCTCTTCAGCCCATTTGAGTAATGTTTGTGAGGTGCGGGTCTGTGACCTATGTCTTCAGATAGGTCACTCCAACCATTATTGTCCTAATCCTGTCCATCGCAATATTTGTGATGAGAAAGGCCACTCCTATAGACTGTGTCCTTGGGCTGCACATAATAAGGGTTCCTTTTATGACCAGGAGGAGATGGTCCTGGAAGCGCAGGAACAGAAACAATCCAAAACTCGGTCATTGATTTATCTTCCTATTCCTCCTCCTATTCCTGTTCCCTCAGTGGAGATTTTGCTGACCCAATCTATTCCCTCTACCGCTCAGTCAGTGGAACCATCACTTCCTTTGCTGGCCCAGTTGGATAACATTCCAGTTTTGGACACTGCTGTTATGCTCCCCTCCAATGCCCCTGCTTGATGACTTTATAGTGGTGGGGGTAAGAGGAAACAAGACAAGCTGCAGCCTAAACCTAAGATCTCTCCTAGAGACTTTCTCAGATCTCGGAACAGTTTTTCAGTTCTACAAAACTGTGAGACTAATGAGAGTGAGGAATCTGACTTGTCGTCTGTGGCTTCTTCTCATAAGGAAGTATCAGAGGGTGAGGAAGAACGGAAACAAAGGAAGGCCTATAAAAGAACTAGAAAGAAACCTGCTTGATTTTTTTCTTTTTCTACCCTGGTAATTTCTGCTTTACATTTACTAACTTTAAATGTCAATAGTATTAGGAATGTACAGCATTGGATTATTCTCTTCTTTGCAAGGCTCTACTGCTAATATCTTTTTTTACAGGATACAAGGTTAAAAACCACTTCCGACATTACTCATGCCCAACATTCTTGGCCTTATGGTCCTTCCTTTTGATCATTGGGGACTGAGTCCTGTTCGGGATTTGGTATACTCTTTAAATTCTGGGATTTGCAGATTCTAAAGGTTCTGGATGTTGAGCCTAGAAGGTTATTGTTGGTGGATGTTTTAGTGGGTGCTGTCCCTCTCAGGACTGGTACTATCTATGCTCCCCAAACAAAAAGCTTAAGGATTTCGCTTTTTAAAGCTTTAGAGCCTTACCTACATACTGCCAAGTTGGTTTTGATTGGTGGAGATTTTAATTGTCTCTTGGATTTTGTAGACAAAACAGGTTTGACTTCTAAACTTTTTTGTGACACAAATTTTCTGACTTCTGTTATGCACACTGCTAGGATGATTGATTCCTAAAGGCGGTTTCATCCTACAGGGAGACACACTTACTTTAGAAATTCTATATCTACCAGGATTGATCTTCATTTTGTTTCATAGCATAGTCACCTAAAAGGAGCCTGGACTACAGTTTGTGCTACCTCTGATCACATGGAGTTGCATGTTTTGCTTTCCTTATTGACTCCAGATGTATGGGTTGCGGTTTGTGGAAGCTAAATGTTTCTTTATTAACAAATGATGATTTATTTCAGGATTGTATGGAATGTTTTAGATCTTGTTTTTTAGTGTTTATTTTTTCTGACTCCATTTTGGACTGGTGGGTACAGTCCAAGATGGATTTAGTTGTTTCTTTTCTTCAAGGGGTAAGAAAAATAATGCAGCTACCTATTTACTTTATTTACAGTTACGTCAGCAGCTTTCTAAGCTTATTTCCCTACAAACCACTACTAAGCATAGTCATGCCCACCAAATAGATGTTTTGAGATCTAAAATAAAAACCTACCTGTATGATAGGGCCAAATCTTTGGCTACTGAACAATGTTATGGGACTCGGCTTCAGTGGGGTGCTTTGGATATTTTTAAACATAATTCTGCATTTATTAATACTAAAGTCATCCAGGGTTTAAGAACTAGTTCTGGGATTATAGTACAGACTAATGAAGAGATTCTGCATTTTGCTGAATCAGTGTATCATGATTTTGTTTCTGGTAATGTGGTTCTGCAGCCTGGAGATGCTTTCTTTTCTAGTTTGGGACCACGTGCTCTGTCTGCCATTGATTCTTCATTACTGGTTAAGCCCATTACACAACTTGAGGTTGAGGCTGCTATTAAGTCTCTCCCTTCACATAAAGTTCCTGGCCCAGACGGTCTCCTCTCTGAGTTTTATAAATGGTTTAGGCAAGTTTTGGTGCCTGCGCTGACTGCCTTATATAACACTATTCTTGATACAGGTTATGTTACCTGTGATTGGTTGCAGGCCTGTATGATTCTGATTTTTAAGAAAGATGACCATTTGGATCTTAAGAATTGGAGGCCAATCTCTCCATTGAATACTGATTTAAAGATCCTTACTAACATTTTGTCTACATGGTTGAATGGTGTTACACCCAACATTGTTTTTCTTTTTCAAACTTGCTCTGTTCCTAATAGAAGTATAACTGATAACCTTATACAGATTCGTGATATTATGCAATCTGGTTTGGACAATAAATTATCTGTTTTTTTGCTTTCTATTGATCAGGAGAAGGCGTTCGATCAAATTTCCCATCACTTTTTGTACCAGGCCCTCTGGTTTCATGGTATTCCTGAGAAATTTATCTCCTGGATACAGATGTTCTACCATAAGACCACGTTTCATCTGCTAATTAACGGTTTTCAGGGTCGGGTTATTGCTCAGTCTATAGGTGTTAGGCAAGGTTGTCCGTTGAGCCCTATTTTGTATGTTTTGGGGCTTGATGAGCTCTTGCAAAGAATTAATTTACCCCCTCAGATTACTTCTATTAGAACTTCTACCCTTTTTGCTGTACCTAAGATATTGGCATATGCGGATGATATCTGCATTTTTATGGCTGATTTCCACTCAGGGGAAGCTTTGCTTAATATTTTTCAGGCTTTCTCGCATGTCTGCAATGCCAAAATTAATATCCGTAAAAGTAAGGCCTTACGGCTTGGGACTGCATTGAGTGAATATACTACAGTGGCAGGTATTCCCATCACTACTGATTATTTGAACATTTTGGGTGTCCTTTTTGGAAGTTATGATGCTAGTATTCTGAACTGGAATTTGAAATTGAATGAAGAATATGCTTTAATGCTTAAGTGGAAGAGTATGCAAATTTCTAAGCTGGAGCAAGTTATTTTAATTAAAACTCTGCTTCTTCCCCAGTTTATTTATCTTAGTGCAGTTTTTCCTTTACCTGAGAATTTGGAGACCCATTTATATAGTCTTTTTTTTCAAGCATTATGGGGTTCTAGACTTAACTCTATTAAATGCAATTATAACTACCTCCTGGTAGTTCGAGGTGGATTGGCAATGGTTAATCCTGTGGCCTTGTATTTTTCTAATTTTCTTTTTTATAATATTAAGCCTCTCTTAAGTAGTCCTACAAAAAATTTGCACTTTTGGTTGTCCCATGATTTATGATGTCTCCTTACCTTGTGGGAAGATGCGCATTGGCATTTTCATACTCTTTGGAGGAAAATTTATGTTTCAAACTGTATGGAGGTAACTTTTAAAAGAATAAGACAATGGCATATTACTTGAGAAGTGGTTCTTTTGTTCTCCAAAACAGAATTATATGACCATATTATTGAAAGTAAATTTTGGGTCCCTTTGCTTTTCCCTTCTGGCTCCTCAGATAATGTTGACTCCACTCTTCATCTGTTGACTGAACCTAGATTACCTGCATATTTATGGGATGTGATTTGGCTTTCCTGTCATGGTAGGTTAAATGTCAGGGACTGTCATAAACAAAAATACGTCTCTGACAGGTTTTGTCCCAGGGATACGTGTAATGGTCTTTTTGAGACACAACACCATTTATTTTTTGATTGTCCTTTTATTTTGACATTTTGGTCTACATTGGCTGGGTTTTGGCATAGTCCGGAGTTTGCATCTATGGATAATGATACATTAATCTTGGGTGTATATCATTCTGTTTGGCAGAAGTATCATAAGAGCACTCTAAATGTTGTTTTGGGCTTTTTGAAGTATTACATTTGGTTGGCCAGATGTACTTGGATATTTCAACATGTCTGGTGGACTCAATTAGATGTTATACGTATGGTCACTGCTCAGATACAGTCTTTGTATTCCAAAGAGATGGCTTCTCTTTCCGCTTCAACTTTGTCCTGCCTTTCGAAGAATTGTGATAATTGGTATTATGAACCTCCTTGAGTTTCCTTTTTTGCTTTTTGCTTTTGTATTTTTCTTTTCTATACTGTGTTTTGGTCATTTTCCTGCATATATTTTCATACGTTCTGTATTTTTACTTTAGTTTCTTATGTTCTTAATAAAAAAACTCCCCAACTCTTTTCGATAAGTGCCATGGGATCTTTAACACTCACCTGAACTACCACCAATCCAGGCAGATAGGACCTCGATTTAACAGCTCATCCGAAAGACGGCACCTCAGAAGTGCAGCACACCTCTCATGCTGCATTACAGTGTCAATACTGGGATATTAACCCAAGTGCCAGATGTGGGAACTGAACCCACAGCCCTCTGATCTCCCAGCCTCAGAGGCGAGTGTGCTACCTACTGAGCCACTGACACTAGAATAGCACAGTCACTGTGGGAAATCAGTGTTGGGTGCATATTATGAAAATCACAGTGACACTGTTCATTAGCAGAGGCCCAAAAATGCCTATGTTGAAAATGTGGTGATGAAAGTCCATAAAATGACTATGTTATGAGCGTGCGTTGCACAGTTTCCAGTCATGTTCATAACTTCGCACATTTGTAATGTGTTCACTGCAGATTTTCAACATTGCCATTTTTCCGCACCTTCTCATAAACAGCACAGCTGTCATTTTTCACATCCTGGCCGAGATGGGTTTTTGCACTTCTGGTGCAGAATAGCGTGGTTGCTGTGGGAAATCAGTGTTTGAGACACATTAAGAAAATCACAGTGACACTGTTCATGAGCAGAGGTCATACAATGCCTATGTTGAAAATTTGGTGACGAACGTCCATAAAATGACTCTGTAATAAGTATGCATTGTGCAGTTTCCACGGACCCCAGTACAGATTTTCAACATTGCCATCTCTTCACACCTCCCTATGGATGGTACAGCTGTCATTCTTCATATCCTGCCCCATCTGTGTTTTCGTACATGTGGCGTAGAGTCGCACTGTCACTGTTGGAAGTCAATGTTCGGGACACATTGACATAATCACACTGTCACTCTTAATGAGAAGATGTCCCACATGCTTTCATGAGGTTGGATCACAAAAAGGCCATGTTGAAAATTTGTAGTGTAAATAGCAAGAAACTCCCAAGGTGTTAGGGTTTCTAACCATAACGTTCTACCCTGTACAGACTGACAGGCATCGGGGTGTCGTTTTGGATTGCCGACTGTACTGCTCATGCGATCCCACCCCCACCTCCAGCCAGTGACAGGCATTGAGGTGTACCTTGGACTCTTCCACCCCAGACTTCACCCCATTCTCCTATGCTGCACCCATTTCAGCGTATGTCCTTATGGAATGGGGTGACTGTAAAGTCAAACACCGTAAGGCACACCTCAATACGTGTCGCTGTCTGCAGAATAGGGTGAGGTGACATGGCATGCCCGTCATGGGTGATGACCCAAACACTTACCCCAATGCCTGTCCATCTCTACAGGATGGAGGTGGGGTTGGCATGAACTTCAGTACTTCACTGCCATTCCTATTCTGCATCTGTCTAACTCCTGCATTGCCAATGCTAATAACAGCAAGCAAACATTCAGCAATGACAAATGCTTGTTTTAATAGACACAGCCAGTCTAAAAACACCTTCTAAATGTAATTCTTCTATGCAATTCTTTAGAAACTGAATATGTCAGTGAATAAGGTTTAAGCAATTAGATTTTGTTACTGTATTTTCCAATGGACAAGCAAGAGAGCTGAGGCTCATCACATAGCTGATGTCTAAGAGTTCGCAAGCAAGTGAATTCAGACAGAATAATATATGCACTTATCTGAAGATTGTAGTTGTCTCCCCAGAGAGAAAAGCCATTATGTAAATCAACTGGCTGTGGCTACATCTTCACACATACATACATCGAGAGAATGCCATACTGATCCATGACTTTTCAGGACTGTAAGAAAAATACCCCATTTTGAGACTGACTTGAGGGAGGAAAAGGTGATAAATTACCTGGTTTGGCACTGGCAGGAAACAGGCTGGCAGCCTGTGCATTGTGTGTTTAAACTTCATACCTCTCGCTTGTCACAGCATACTAAGAGAGTGAATGCACCTGATTGGCTGTTGGTGCACCCACAAGACATGAGGATGCAGACTGGCGTCTCTGGCAATGAAACCAGGACGTTAAATGCTGAGCACAGTACTGCAGTGTTCAAATCTGGGATAATCAAGAAGGCAATCAGGACCTCAGGGCAGGGAGGCAGAAATTGGTATGTCCCAAAAAAATCAGGACACTTGAGAGGTATGCACTCAGTCAGTCTTCAGTTCTTTGCCAAAATCAGGATCAGAACAGCTCAGAGGCTCCTGTGTGTCAGTTCACTGCATGTGGTGTCAACATCTAAGGCATTAACTGATGATTTTCTCTCTACCAATTTAGAAATCAGCTCACCTCAGATGTCTTCAGCAGTTCCACTCTCCTTTGTACAACTGATCACATCTGGGTCACTACTTGCTATAGCACACACCTAGTTGAAAAGGAAAAAAAGACAGGTTCATTTTGGTTACAATATTAGAATTAGATCTGTCTGAGTGTGTAAGTACGTTTTCAGTACCTCAAACGATTTTATTATCATCTCACTAGTTACTGCCTGCCAAAAAAGTTTGATCCACTCAAGCATCTTGTCCTTGCTAGGTACTTTGGGTTTGACAGCTGCTGTTAGCTCCCACTCCTCCATTGACATCCATCTGTCATAACACTTCCTATAGGCAGATTTGAAAGGAGCTTTCCAGCTAATATCAGCAGGTTGTAACAGCTTAGTGCAGCCACCAGGTATCACACTGATTAGGGTTCTCTTTATTTTAGCAGCCTTCTTAACAGCAGGTGATATGCAGCACAGGAAGGCATCCTGCACCAAGAGATGCTTATTGAAAGACATGGAGCCCCAGAGTTTGTCTAGCCAGAGGAGAGTCAGCTCCTCACTTATCCAGACTTTGATGACATGACCACTACCACTCCAGATACACCAAGAATCTCTTTAGGGATCCCGTTTCCTTTTAGGACCACCCAAGTGGGCAACTTGCATCTATTAGCCATAGGTGCTAAACACAGTGTTACTTACTCTTTTTCAAGGCCAGTAGTTTGGAGAGGGACAGATTTTGAGCCGATAGGGTCTATGGTTTTAATACTAAGCATGTCAGCCCAAACAGCATTCTTGTCCATATTGCTGATCACAGCTGACAAAAGCTGATAAGATGTAATCTGACATGCATAGAAGCAGGAGAAACTTACAATCTCTGGGAAAAAGTCTTTGGGTAGATGCTGACCAATAGTTGACCATTATCTTATAGTGAATCCCTAGCACCATCAAAATGTATCTATCCCTCCCATGCTGGTAGTAAATGGAGAGTCTTGAACAAGCGTCATTGTTTTTAATGTCACATCTTTTTGTGTTGCAAGATAGTATTCCTCTCATTTTGAAGTGACCCAGTTGGCCAGGATAGCTTCAGCCTCTGGGTACCTTCTCTTTCTTCACCCATAATCCAGTCACCTGTATTTTTTATTGGATCCAATGGAACCCAATAACAGTCATCTTCTCCTCAAGTTTAGCTACCTTTGTACTCCACTGTCTAACCCGTTTTTTGTCTATGTGGTAGGCTGCCACAACTGAACAAGTTCCCTCTTACTTAGATCTCCTGGCAGGGGTGATTTTAAAATCTAGATCAAAAGATTGTCTCTTTTATATCTTCTGGCAGGTAAGCACACGTAGTATCTTGCTCCTTGCACTCAGTGTCAAATGCACCTCTGTATCGCTGCAGCTACCACAAATCCTTTTAACTTCTCTCTCAGCTGATTGTCAATCACAGCTGATTAATAATAATAATACAAGCCACCCTCCATTACAGGTCATCATTTGATAGAAGTTGTGGCTGATTCAACCATGTAGTTAGTAGAAGCTTCGGCTTCTATTCAAAGATATATGGTACTTTAATTATTTTAGTTATTTATTTATAAATCAGATTTACAACCTTTGAGTCAGAGACTCATTTACAAAGGCATCTCATCGCAGGGAGAGTAGACAACACGTGACAGTGAAATAAAACAATGGAGGATGATACATGTGTGGTACAGCAAGGGGAATATACGCAGCAATTCCAGATAATACAATTCATTACAGATTCAACCAACATTCTTAAAACAGTATAATAGGCCTGTTCTAGTGTATCTATGGAGCAAGTGCCTGGTGAGAGTGAGAACCGTGGTCTCAGGAGGGGGGGGAGAGGCAGTCCGAGAGGATGTTGTCAGTTACAGAGAGCCGGAAAAGTGCAGGCTCTAGGGCAGTCAGGGGCACCTACAGATCCGAGTGTCCATGAGGTGTTTCTGGAGGACAATTTTAAAAGGGCCTATTTTGGGGATGCTTGTGATATGAGGTGGGAGAGAGTTGAACCAGGAGGGTGCTCTGTAATAGAAGAACCTTTGGGTGAGTAAGGTCCTAGCTCTCGGAACCTGGAAGATGGCCTTGGCTGCACTTTGTGTGGCAACTGTCTGGGAGGTTGGTTTTAGGGATGAGGTAACCCCAGGAGGGAAGAGCCCAAGTAGTTATTTTTTGGCCAGTATGCAGGTGTGGTAGCGCAGGTGCTCATCAAAGGTGAGTAGATTAGAGGAGGAGTAGAGTTGGCATGTGTGAGTTTTGCTATGGGCACCTGTCAGGAGCCTACAGGCCTTGTTTATTGAGATCTGGACTTTGGTGAGGGCAGTGGTGTCAGCTGCATCATAGATAGGAAGCCCGTAGTCAACCAAAGACAGGATAGAGGAGGTGATAGCCAGCCGGAGGGCAGTCTGAGGGAGACAGTCTCTGTGGCGGTATAGGAGACCAATCCGGGTGTTTACTGCAGTGGACAGGGTTTTGAGGTGGGCGTGGAAGGTGAGTGCTGTGTCGAAGGTGATGCCCAGGTATTTGTATGCTTTTACCTGTTCAATGGGGTGTTTGGTGATGGGAAGGATGACGTGGGAGGCATTACTGGTGTTGCTCTGACGGTGGGCGAAGAGCATGGATTTAGTTTTTTTGAGGTTCAAGACCAGATGGTGGTTGAGGAACCATTTTTCAGCTTGACTGAAAACGATCTGAAGGGAGTCCTGGATGGTGGTGGGGTCAGGGTGGTAGATGACGAGGACTGCGTCATCGGCGTATAGGAGCATTTTGCCTGAGCAGGAGCTAGGAAGGGTGTTGAGAAAGAAACTGAACAGAGTAGGGCCCAGGATGGATTCCTGGGGGACACCGGAGAGGACAGGTAGCTCGGTTAATAGGGTACCGTTTATCTTGACCTATTGGGATCTGTCATTGAGGTAACTGGAAAACCAGGCAAGGGGGCCAGATGAGAAACCCAATTTATGGAGGGAGTCGAGCAGGAGGGGGTGACACACAGTGTGGAAGGCCTTAGATAGGTCTATGAACACTGCCCTGGTAACATCACCTGAGTCAGGTGCAGAGTGTATGTGTTGTGAGAACTCCAGTAGGACCGACATAGTGCTGTGTCCATGGCAGAAGCCATGCGGCTCTGGACACAGTATGTTGTAATTGGTGAGGTATTCCATGAGTTGGGTGGAGACTATTTTTTCCAGGGCTTTGGGGGAGGATGGAGATTGGCTTGTTGGAGGCGATCCAGGGTGGGGGAGGTTGAAGAAGTGATTGGATCAAAGAAGTGGTTAGGTAGGACCGAGCTGAGATCTGAGAAGTGTTGAGGCATTCAGCAATATGTAGGGGCAGGTGATCTTGCCATTGATTGCTATCTGGGATGGGGGGTGGGTTTTTTCATTGAGCTCCTTAATATTGTCCCAGAAAGCGCGTGCAGAGCCCCAGGAGGAGGCCAGGGTGGTTTGGTAGTGTTTGGCTTTTGCTTGCCGTATGGCCCAGGTGCATTTGTTATAGGCCTGTCTGTCATCAGGCCTGCCTGAATCCACCACGATATGCCATAGGTTGTCTTTCTGTCTCAGTTGTTAATGAGAGTGGGGGAGATCCAAGGGGCATTTTGTCATCTAGGGAGAGTGCTGGTTAAAGGGGCAAAGAGGTCACAGGCCTTGCAGAAAGCACTGGTGAGTTAGGCTAGTGCGGCGTCTATATCGGTTGCGAGAGAGAGACTGGAGTCCAGTCTGATTGGGATAGGTGCTGCCTCAATTCACTGAGGCCCCCTGGGCTGTTAATAATCAAAAGATCCTTAAAAGGGATGGGCAAAGGTTGCTTACTGCACTTCCTATAGTCTTTGGAGCACAGTGAAAAGAAACTAAAACATTTTCCAGAGTCTTTATCATAAAAATGAGAGAAATGGTTGTATTTCATGTTTTCCCAAGTTTCAACAGCAAAGTCCATTGTTAGCCAGCCCAGGAGCATTGAGGCTGAAGCACTGGATGCCACACCTCGCGCCATGACAGCGATCCATGTTCGGGAGTGAGCACGGGCTGCTGGGGTTTGGGTGAGGAGGAGAAGGATCAAAAATCCCAGGGACAGCGCTCCTTCTCTGGAGAGGGGTGTGATCAGATGTCAGTGCATGCCTGGCCCATAGTGGTGGCTGGGGGCTGGTACACCAATGCTGCATCTACAGGGGTAGAGATGTGGCAGACACATGATGGGGTGTGTGGGTACAGAAGTGTGCATGGCACTGTCACTGGTGTCATTGCACACTCCACCTGTGGAGAACATGCAGACCAAGGAAAAGGGCTCCTATTTGGGCAGCATGAGTTTCCCTCCTCCGCGGCCCAACCCCAAATGGCACTTCTCTCAGCGTGGATCCTTTCAAGGTGAGTTGAGCTTTGGGGGCTACTCACCATCCTGCCATGGAGGACAAGCCATGGGGGATATGGGGAAGTCAGCCTGATATCGGGGTGTGGACCAGTAGGATGGTCAGGATATACAGCCAACCAGGAGCCCGGGGCGGGGTCATAGCTAAAAAGAAAATGGTCATTTTACTTCACAAACTGCACATCGGAAAGCATGCTACATTACTGATTTATTGTACAAAAGCATAGTCACATACTATAATACAATGCAGCAGAAAGTTCATCATGTGACTCCAGACAGAGTGTACAGTCAAACAGTGCTGGGAGAAGGAGCAGGAACAATTTTCTTCATGCTGTGAAGACAATCAGTCATGATTGTCATGAGAGAGCGATGAGGATGGAGACAGAGACAGAGGTCTCTGAAACGTCAGCACATTGAATTTAATTTACCCACATGACTATGGTGAGGACAACCGGGCTGCTGGAAGTAGTAGAAGGAGCCAGTGACCTTGAATGGGGAGCATAGTGACAGAGTGTATTAATGTCTGAAGAAGTCTTAAGGGCTCAGAAAACTGCACACAGATGGAAAAAGGAAGTCTAGAATCTAAATAAAAGCAGTGGCCATCTACAACAAAGGAAGATAAATGCGGGTTAGGCAATTGAGCCACAAACAAATTCTAAATCCGACCGAAAGACTGGCATGTGGAGTCAGGAAAAGTGACTTTAACCTTAGTGGGTACATGACTTTGAAACTTACAGCTGATACAGTTTACAAGTTAAAAAAATTTTTGATGAAACTCTTGCATTTTATAAATAAATTGTCAGAACATATATTTATGCTTTCAGAATGTGGTTTACAAAGCTATACCTAGAAATAAAGCAGACTAAGGGAAGTGCGGATTGACAGTTTACATGAATAGTGAGCATTTAACTGAATCAGTCGTGATAGTTTGAAAAATTATAGATAGTTTAGAAATCATTGCTCAGTGTGAGTGCTGAGAGTGTGTGTAGGTTTGATTTTAAAAAGTTTTATTTACAGAGAACATCTTACGCACATATCTTACAGTGTTTTTCTTGCTTATTCTAAGTGTATCTGTGAGCTGAGTTTGGAGAAGGGGGAAGGCAGCTCCCTGATTCAGCGTTAGTTGTTTCATTTGTACTGCTTTTTTTGTAACAATCTCCATGCTCACCAGTGTCACTGATTCTGAGTGGTAATACATTGTGACTTTGGAAGTTAACTGGCTGCGGTTGGGATCCACAATTTTTTTGCTATATGACAGAACAATTGGCCTTTGTGTAACCATCTTGGCAGAAAAAAGTGAACAAGCAGTCCTTTCCTGGTGACAAATTCTGTGTTTCTATGTGTATGTTTGTGTAAACATACTGTAAGTTCTGTTGTGCGGTTGATGCAGTGCCCGCGTTTTTTTGCACACATCTTTACTATAGAAAAGTGTATCTTATCCTTTTGCATAGGGCTGTGACAGCAATAGTCCTGTTGCACTCCTGAGGCAGTGACCATTGTTGTAAATAATGTTATTATCAAAAAGAATGATATCCATTTGTATCGGGCTAGGACATAATCAGTTCTGTTGTACAGCTATATCGGTGCACATTTTTTGCAATAAACAATGTAGAAAAAAATAATATGCATTTGTGTAGGACTGTGACAGAAGCAGTCCTGTTGTGCAGTCAAGGCACACACATATATTTTGTAAATAACATTTTTACAGAAAAATAAATTATATCTATTTGGTGTTGGGCTGTAACAGCACCATGTCTGTTGTGCAGCTTAGGTGGTACAGTTTACATAGATACATAGATACATAGACAGTGTCGGCAGATAAGGGCCTATGGCCCACCCAGTCTGCCCATTTGAGCTTGTAAGTTCAGTTTGTTTTCCTAGAAGTCTGTTGCCCCTTTCCCCTGTTTATTTACAAATAACTTTAGTAGACAAAAATAAGTCTTTTCCATTTCTGCAGGGCAGCACCACCCATTCTGAGTCACCTATTCAGTGTGAATGGTAGTATAAGAAGGAAGGAAGGATCAAAGTCAGGTTTGATCAGGGCAGGAGAAGTCATTCCCAAGACGACAATAAGGAAAACTGATTGTCAACAGATTTTGTTGTAGCAGCTACCAGCACCATAATTCAAAAGCATAAAAAAGAGGCAGTGTGGCAGCAGTTCACTTAGCTGCTATGATTCTTGTTAAGGAACATAGAAAGAGTGAGCCAAAATCTTCTTCCACAGTAGTTCCAAATCTAAGGAGGGGGCAGTCAGTCAAGGAAATGGTTGTCTAAAATAAGAATGGGAAGATTTATTGTGAAGAGACCATAGAGAGAGATCAAAGAGACTGAGGGTGATGTTGATGGATCTAATGCTTTCTTGGAACCTCAATCAAAAACAAATCTCAGGAAGTGCGATGACCAGTAGCTGATCCCACTACTCAGTATAGGGGTGAAAGTACAAAAATGAGAAAGGTACTGATTCAGTGGGCAAAACAGTTAGTCTAAGACATCAACAAATTAATTATAACAAGTAACACAACCACAGAAAGTAGTTGGAAAGCCACAGCCCCGGAGTGGCTGGCCCAGTGGTGCTGAGGGTTGAGGCACTGGACGCCACAACTCACACCACGCTGGCAACCCAGGTTCAGGAACAAGCCCATGCCACCGGGGGTCGGCAGGGGGGAGAGAGGATTTAGCAGCCGGAGGACTGTTCTCCTCTCTCGGGGGGAGGAGGGTTAGTTGTCCAGCTTGCGGACTGCCCTCTGGCGGTGGCTGGAGAGCAGTACAGGTCGGGAGGTTTGATCTGACGTCTTTACATCAGAAGGGAGGGGGCAGGGCAAAAAAGGAAAAATGAGCCTGGCAGGCTCAATGATGGTCCCCTTCTCTCGGGAGCAGTCTCCAGATTCTGGATTGAGACTCCGGGAGGGGGGAGAAGGCTGCAACCTCCTCCTTGCCCCACCAATGAGGGGCAATCCATGAGGGAACTACCAGGGACCACCTAGCATGGGAGTGACTGGACCAGAGAGAGAATACATCCATTTGGAGGACCGGAGCTGCTTGTCAGGGCTCCGGTGGATAAAAGTGCTTATGGAAAAAAAAAAAAGCCACAAACCCAGCCCACAATCCAGTGAATCAACACTGCACATCAAAATATTTTGGTTGGGTCTATTTTATTATTTATTTAGATGATAGCCAGGCTTTATCCCAATTATGAGAGGCACATGTCAGCCATGATAAAAAGGGATTACATATGGGCACAAGTGGGCAGCAGGCCCACCTTAAACACAATCATCTATCAATCTTGCAAAACACCAGAACAGGGCAGCAAATTATGTTGTTCCAGGTACAGTCCATCTTGTTCATGACACACTGAAATTAAGAGCAAAGGGGTTAAAAAGAGGTAAAGGAGAAAGAAGGGCCAATAAGGGAGTTACCACTAGTGTTACTGGTACATCTAAGAAACTGAGAAGGAAAGTCAGCTCATTTTTGTCACAAACTGAGTCGTCTTTTGGTGGTGGTGCTCAGCCTTCCAACTCTGGCAGAAAAGCTGTGAAAGGAAAGACTTCTGGTCACAAAAAGGTATTTCATCAGCCAACAGTAATACAGCCATTGACATGTTTCAAAAATTTGCCCCACAATCACACAAAGTACAGGAAGCTTTATGATGCTGTGGCAGAAATTATTACTGCTGATTTCTAGTCATAATCTTTCATGGAGAATACAGGCTTCAGGAAACTGATGGCAATACCCTGTCTCAAATAAATAAAAAAAATCTTTGTGTATATATTTCCAAACTGGGCTGTTTCCAAGCTGAAAGATACTGCTTCCTGCTCCCTTTATCATGTTGTGTCACACTCGGCAGTTGACACAAAACACCTGACCACTGATATGTAGAGCAGTTAGTTCTCTAATGCAGTCTTTCATCTGCTCATGAGAAATTGGAAACAACTGCAGGATGTCTGTAGTCCCAGTGCACTGTCTGGTAATTGTATCTGCCCAACTCATTACATTTGACAGCAAGCAACTTTATCAATGATATGCATGCTACAAGCACATACTGTGACTAATATTGTGATTGAGCTGTTGGACAAAATTGACACTTGACTGCACCCGCAGTTCTTAAATGGTGGCATCATACCTGGTGATAATGAAAGGAATATGGTTAAAGTGGTAGAGGATGGTTGTTTCTACAGAGTTCCATGCATGCTGTGTTGTATTAACCTGGTAGTATAGCAGTTTTTCAGCCAAGCAGAAATCCAAGAGTTTCTGTGTGTGTTATTTCATTTGTGACCATTGTGCCAATAATCGAAGGCAAGGCAGCATTTGTGAGAGCAACACATGTAATAAACCAATCTCAGCACTGTATCTAGCAAGAGGTGGTCACATGGCAGAACTCAACCCTCTACATGTTGAAGCATGTGCCTGAATGGTAATTGGTGCTATCAGACTATATGCTGGTTCACACCACCAGTGATGCCTCCACAGTTCCCATGTTCTTAGCAACAGAGCAATGGCATCTCATGGACGGCCTATTATCTTTTCATACATACTTTATGCTTCTCCTGCTGGGCCCAGCAGGCAGTCACTTCACCATGCTACCACCTGGGACTGTCCACTGCCCTCCCCCCACCCAGTACTGTCGAGCCCCTGATCCCCCGCAGATTTCCCACCATGGTGGGTCGGGGAAGGGGAGGGCCAACCCCCCCCCCCACCTAGGACTTTACTATCCAGATCTGGGCTTCCAGTGATCCAGCAGTGGAGTGATACAATGGTTGGCTTGCAGGACTTCATGGAGCCTGCAGGCACCCTTTTTATGTTTTGTATCCTTCCCCTTCACATCCACGAGCTTACACGCATGGAGGTGTGCATGCACCATATAGCCAAGTTCTTTGCTCTCCTAACTCCTGGTGCTGCCACCCAACTTCCAGCAGGAGGCAGCCAAGGAGTGGGACAACCTTCCCCTCCCTCCCTGACAGAGGAGAGCAGTTGTCTGATGCTCAATCCTCTCTCTCCTCTGCCGACCCTCGGCAACCTGAGTTCGCCCTGAGCCCGGGTTGTCAGCGTGGCACAAGATGTGGCATCCTGCACCTCATCCCTCAGTGTGACTGGGCCAGCTTGCCTTACTAATATCTTATTGTTCGTTTGAACAGGAAAACCAGGCAGTAATTAACCACATGGAATCCATAAGCCAAGAGATTCCACATCCGTGAATGCTCAATAAAGGTGAGATGATGCCAAAGCTGAGTTTTGTGGACCAGCAAAGGACCTGCAATTTTGGCTCAGATGAAGGAGGTCAAATGTTTCCTGCCTTTATTTCAGCACTTTGGTACTTTAGTGGCATGACAAAGCATTGCTTTTTTTTTTATATATTGAGCTGTTTCTATGTCCCTGGATGGGGCTAGTTGCTGCTACACCCATCCAACTGACAGCTGTCTCCCAGAGCCTACTGTGAGTACCCCTATGGGTTTCTCCCCACAGCATGGCCAGGGGAGGGAGGTCTACCCTAATGAGCACAATCCAGTAGGTAGTGGTCCGAGGTGGCAGCATGGGTAGGAAGAAGGGTTGGGCTTTATTAGCTCAAGCAAGATTTTTCACACTTCTTTCTGCTGTCAAGTTGTATTCAAAGATGCAGTATGCATGTGTGTAGAGGCACACATGCAGTGAGCACCAGACTTCCCCCTCCAAGATGTGCTGAGTGCCATGCCCCCATACCTCCACATGGCAGCAGTCTAGGAGTGGAATATTGTGCCTCCTTCCGGGAGAAGAGAGCAGTCCTTCAGATGCTTCATCTTCTCTCATCCCTGCTAATCCCTAGTGACCTGAGCTCACTTCTGAAATTAGGTTGCCATCATGACAGGAGGAAAGGCATCCAGTACTTCAGCCCTTCAGACCACCAAGCCAGGACAAAATGGTAGTGTGCCTTTCCCGGTCACCAAATTTTAAATAAATAAAAATAAATAAATAAAAAATAAATAAATAAAAAACAGTTTTTCTTCAGGGATCACACACTAAGCTTGTGCAAGCCACATGACCTAAATCAGCCAATCATGACATTCTCATGCTCTGCATGTCTCAATGCCGTTTTCATGTCTCTCTTGGCAGAGAAGGACATGGTTACCAAGAGCTGTCAAGTACATTGGAGAAAGACATATTTTTGATGTGAAAATCTTTAAAATCATCCAGAATTATTATTACTAAAATTAGGTAGTTCACAACAGTTAATCGTTTCTGTGCATGGCAGACAAGTAATTCATGTGCTGCTGCAGAAAGGAGTCAGTGCAGTGTGTGCTTACTGCGGCCTGCTGCATGGCAGTGATTCATGTGCAGCCTAACAGATGACAGGGACAGGGCAGGGGCATTTGTTTTGTTTTACTATTCATTTTTGTGTTTGTCTGCATGTGCTAAGCAAACCTATTGTCAGATTAGTGGCCTTCAGAGGTGTGTCACTGTCCCAGCCAATGCACCTGAGGCTCCAGGTGGCTCAACATTGACACCCCAATGATCAGTGAGACTAAGCATAACACTATTCTGCTGCTTCATGGACAGAAATTTCATTTAGTTGGAAAGGGCTAGTCACTCCTACTGCACAGCAGCTGAATCCTTTTGTCCACCAACACTACCAAGCAAGCAGCTGAGCAGCGTCATTATCATTTTCAGTGGTCTCCATTTCCCTTTCTCCCCTCCCCATCTCTATTCCTCAGGCCCCTCAATGTCGTTCCCCTTGTGAGTCCCGGGCTGTAAGGTAATGCTGTGTGTGTGAGGTAGGAGTCGAACAGAGAGAGAGTAGAGCCTGGCAGATCGAGTGGTTCCCAGACTCCATTCCTCACCTGGCAGGCTTCAAGCTCATCTCATTTTTTTTTTTTTAAATGGTCTCCATCCCCCCCTCCCCCGCCCCATTCACCTCACTTCCCCTGACTCAGTTCCCTTCACCACTCCTGGCTCCTGTTAGAGAGGGAGGAATCACTCAGGCTTAAATGGTCTCTGGTCCCATGGCCCCAATCCCATTCCAGATGCACCCAACCCAGTTCCTGATGCCCACAACTCCATTGCCATGCTCTCTCTGACTCCATTTCAATCCCACCCCTCTCCACCGACTCCATTCCATATGCCTTCACCCCCTAACATGTTTCCCTTTCTGGTCCTGGCCTGCAAAGAAGTGCTGTGCACAGAAGATGGGGTTCAGTCAGTGAGAGAGGGAGAAAGTGGAGCCATGCAAAGCAATATTTGCACAAGTTTCAATCCCACCCCCCGAATCCATTCCTCAGGCCCCACAACCTGATGCTGTTTCCCTTACCAGTCCCAGACTGTGAGGGGAGCACTGTGCACTCAAGGTAAGAGTCCATCAGTGACAGCGAGAGAGAGAGAGAGAGAGAGAGAGAGAGAGAGAGCAGAGCCAGGTACGAGTGGTTCCCCCGACTCCATTTCTCAGACCCCAAATGATGCTGTTCAGCTTGGCAGTCTGAAACTGTGAGGGAGTGCTGTTTACAGAAGGTAAGAGTCATCAATGTGAGAAAGAGAGGAACTGGGCAGAGTGAGCAGTTCAGTCTCTCACTACCATTCTTCAGGATGTGGCAGGGGAAAATGGGACAAGAATCTGGGCTGACAATGCCCCCAAGGTGTTTCTGCTAAATATAAGTATTCCAGCAGTGTATATACTCACTAAAGAGTGCTTGCTTAATTTAAACCATCCTGAGAGGATGTAATAGTAACATGTAATGTGTATATCCCTAATTACTATCCAATGTGCTGCTTTTAAAAAAAAGATGGGGCCCAATTCACAAGGCCCTTAGAATGACGCAAGGTGCCTTCATCAAACATAAATGATGCAAGTGGCACCTTGTGCCAAAAGATGCCCCAGGAGCTATTCAGAAAAGCAGCCTGCATCAAACGCAGTCTGCATGCACCAAAGTGGGCTTGTGCCACAAATTGGGCTTCTGCATGGTGCTAGGAGGTTTGCGGCAGATGCAGGCTGCCATATCCCCTAATTTGATATTCACAAAACCCTCCTAAAGGGCAATATTCTAAGTACTCTTAGACTGACCAGGGCTGGTCTAACGGTGCTTAGATGTGTCCTCTGGGATGGTTTTGACTTTTGCAGCAATATGCCACAGATCTCCCATCCCCGATGTCCCCATTATATATTTATTGATAATTCCCTGGTGGTCTAGTGGACCCCCTCTCTATCCTTATCTTCCCATTAATAAAGAATAGCCTACTTGGTTCTGTCTCTCCCAGCAGATCTCCTCGTTGTAAAGAAATATCTTTCCTTTGTGGTCTGGACCTTCCCCACTACGTGGGTAGTTCTCACCACCCATCTCCTTGTCCAATCCCAGAGCTGCGCCTGCACAGTTTCCACTCACCACCACGGATATTCATCTGAGCTGTCAATGAGCTACTGTATGCAGTATGTAGCATATGTACTATATACAGTAGCTCATTGACAGCTCAGTTGGCATCTGGTCATGATGGTGAGCAGAGGGCTGTGCTGGGAGCCAAATCTGGGATTTGACGGGGGATGAGCCGGATAGTGGGGAACTGCCTGCTGGGGTGGGGGGTCCACTAGACCACCAGGGAAAGATATTTCTTTATTTACAGGGAGATCAGGGATAGGGAAGGTGTCCACTAGACCACCAGAGAATTATCTATAAATACGTATTGGGGACATTGGAGCTGGGGAGCACTAGCCACCAGGGACTGCTGTCCATGGTGCTATTGCAGCACGGCTTGTGGCACCCCTGCCAGATGCACCATCTGTTTGGCACAGGGCCAAGGTTTCTGCAAGCCATGGGACATTGTCGCTGGAACTCTGCCAGATAGTGAATCGAGCACAGGGTCCTTGGTGCACCGGTGGTCAGTGCAAGCTGCCTTTGGCACAGCTTGTGCTGACATTTGTGAATCAAACCCATGGTCTCTGTTTTCTTCTCTCCCCTCCCACCATTTCCATTGCTCCCCCAGCCTCTATTCCCCCTCACCCCTCCCAGCTCCTATCAGTAAAGAGAGGACTCAATCATGCTTAAAGTGGTCCCCATTCCCTATGTCCCTCACCACTTTTCCCAATTCTCCCTTTTCATGTTCCCAGTTTGCCCACACAATCCAACCCCCTGCCATACATCCTGCCCACCACTATTCCTTCCCTGGTGTTCCCACATATTCCCACATTTGCCATTTCTTCCCAGATATGCCCACGCTGTCCCACCCCTTCCATTCATCACTCCACTCCCATTACCCCTGACTCTGTTCTCCACACTCCCACCAACTCCATTCCCATGGCTGCCCTGGAGTTCCTGCAGAGTTCCACCCCTGCCATACATCCCACCAACCTCTCCATCCCCTGCCCAGTGTGCCACACAGTCACATACCTGCCATCGCTTCCTCAGTGTGCCCAAACAGACCTACCTCTCCACACATCCTGCCTACCTCGCCAATTGCTTTCTTGGTGTACCTGTACAGTTCTACCTCTGTGATGGCTTCCCCAGTGTGTCTGCATAGTCACACCCCTGCCATACATCCTGCCTATTACCCTCATCACTTTGCCAGTGTACTCACACACTTCTCCCCGCCATACATCCGGTCCACCTTCCTGGTTGCTTCCCTGGTGTGTCTGCACAGTCCTACCCCTGCCATATATCCTGTCTGCTTCCCCTGTGTGCCTGCACAGTGCCATCCTTATCATATGGCCTGCCCATCTCCCTTATCTCTGCTTCAGTGTACCTGTACAATCAAATTCATGCAGGTTTCCTATATCTTTACCATGTCTTGTATTCCCACTGAAAATTACTTCAAGTGCATATCATTTGACCTTTGACCTCCCTGTTAATAAAGATCTTCTTATATTTTAGTGCTTGTTGATTTATATATTGGGATCATAAAATGACGGGCTTTATCAATTGTATGGAACAAGCCTATGAGGCATTTGACTTGTTATTCTAGTAATAGTAATTTCTGTGCTATTATTTTCAATATTTGCTTTTTGTGTCTGGCCTTGGTTAACTACTGTGCAATGTTTACATCTCTTGCACCTTTTACATGCACACAGTGGTTGATGTCACCATACATCCTGCTTATATTTTGGTTGCACTGAATGCACCAGCTGGTCTCTGAGATTTGTTGCTGTCCGCCATCGACTTCTCTCCTAGTGGGAGCAGGGTGGGTCAGGATGCAAGGCTGTGCTGCAAAGCACTGCTATGTATCCCAATTCAGTCTTTTTGGTCTATATTCACAATAATTATTTATTCTAAATAATTTTTGAAAATGGTTTGCAAGAAACTTTAATTTCTAGAAAAGTATTTAAATTACTAATATAAATCACAATGTCCTTAGTTCATCTAATTAGTGATTCTTGGTTTGGCAAACCGGGTTTTACATGTGGGTTTCTGTTCACATTATAGAGTCCAAATAGGTAAAGGTAAGAAAAATACCAACTATGCAAGTGGGGGGCTTTGGTGCGAATTCTGTAATGGTTACCATGGTCGCTACAAATCTATATAAGGGAGTGGGAGGTAACAGTTAGTGCCCACTTTATCATGTAGAACACCAGAGACTAGAAGGAAGAGCATCTTTATGCTGACTTTATTGTTGACATCATAGAAAGCTGCTGACAAAAAAGGATGCTTAGGCCCATTCAGTCTGCCTGCAACCCCCCAGGAAGATTCCTTCCGTCCCTTTGCAGCCTACACTCTGCCCACCAGTCCCATGTGCGTGTCCCAGGTCCTCTTAAAACTCTCCACTGTAATCCACCCCCACCACCCACTCCAGCAGCCTGTTCCATGGCTGTACCACCCTCTCAGTGAAGAATCTCCCCCGATGTCTCCTCTGAACCTGCCCTCCTCCAGTTTGAGAGTATGTCTCTTAGTGGAATTGTTCGTACTCAATTTTTGATCCAATTCAGCCTACCTCACCACCTGAGATCCTCCACCCCCCTTCAAACTCAGAGTCATTACCCCTACGGAAGCGAAAGCCTACCTGTCCAAAGCCCTCCAGGGCTCCAATTACTGCAAAGACGCCTTTGATATGCGTATCCTATACCTTGAGTTAGACTCAGTTATCTTCCCACTCACAGACCTTCTAAATCTGTCCCTGCACCTGGGCCAGTTCCCAACCTCATGGAAAATAGCAGTGATAACACCGATATTGAAATGTGGTGACAGCTCCCTCCCAAACAACTACCGGCCCATCTCAATTCTCCCCCCACTCTCTAAAGCCCTTGAAAAGATCATGGCCAATCAACACACTGACTACCTCCTCGCACACAACCTCTTATGTAGGGAGCAGCATGGTTTCAAAGCTGGTTATAGCACTATGACCGCCTTCACAGAATTTGCTAAGTCCCTGCACTCCACACTTAACAAGGGGCACCTTGCAGGGGCCGTGTTTATAGACCTTTCAAAGCCCTTTGACATGGTTTCTCACCCCTCCTTCTTAACACATTACAACAAATTGGGGTCTCTCATTGTCCACTCTCATGGTTCTCCAGCTATCTTTCATCTAGAACCCAATGTGTTAAAATTAATTATACAATGGCAAGAAAATTTCCTGGTCTCTGTTTGGTCAATCTTAGGCTGGACCCGTGATGTTATCCCAGTACAACATCATGGGTCTAGTCTCAGAGCACAACCTCACAGTATTGATTTGGATGATGAGCTAGATGACCTCTTTTTTTGCATCTCCTCTTAAGAAACAAAAATATTTTTCCACACTAAAAAACATTCTTTATAATTATTTTTTTATTTTATGTATAACAACGAGCCATTGTATAATAGCAATAATTCCCTTCAGGGTGTGTGTCATTTGGGATAACATCATGCCTCAGTTGTTGGATGCACTCGGCCTGCAGCCTCATGCCCAACCACCTGAGGCGTGACGTTATCCCAGCACGACACACACCCTGTTGGGCATTATTGCTTAATAATACCATATCTACTATGCTGCCTGTGTGCTCAGGAGTTGCCCAGGGATCTATCCTCGGCCCCCTGCTATTCAGCTTCTACCTTAACGCCCTGCCCAAACCTTGTGCCGGCAACCATCTCCTCTACTCGGACGACACTGTTCTTTATGCCGCACATCCTGATCCTCTCTCTCTCTCTCTCTCTCTTCTCTCCAGCTTACCTTACAAAACTCTTTCTCTCAGATTGAACACTGGTCTGCTGAACAGAGATTGGTGGTCAACATTAAAAAAGTAAGATGATGCTGGTAACCGTGAGGTGGATGCATGAGGAATGGTGCCGTCCGTAACAGCGACTCCTTCAGGCACAATCCCTCACAGCGATGGAAGGGTAGGGCGACCGGATGAGGCTGTGGGTGAACTGGGTGACAGGATGTCGCTATGCATACATGTGCAGGGGGTGGGAGCGAGCACAGCGAGCATGGGCTGGGACTGGGCGGAGAGGCTGTAGGTGGTGGTGCAGCAGTAGCTGACCCAAGCTGCATTGTGGCATCGGGGTTGGCTAGTGGTTGGGGTGAGTAAGGTACCAGGTTCTGGTCCGGGCCTAGTGCGATTTATGGCATCCAGCCCAAACCTTTATTTTTTACTGCTTTCACCCCTCCCGACGTGCACCCCCTGGGTTGAGAATCCTTAAATAGGGGGTGCAGGGTGATCGGGGAGAGCCCCACAGCAGTAAAAAACTGTCCTGGTGCCGTTCTTCTGATGCGCTGGGGTTGTCAGAGTGCTGAAAATGTTTTCGCCACTCTGGCTGAGGGATAACAGTGATCACCTTTAGGTGTCCGCCGTTATCACATAGACCCGACGATGCTCTATACCCACCGCCAAAACAGTTCAAAGGATTTCCCCATGGAAATACTCTCCGCTTCTCTCATCCCACTGGAACAGGTCCAAAAGTATAAGTTTCTAGGTATTACATTTGACTCTTCCCTCTTGTTCCACGAACATATAAAAATCCTCACCTCTGCCACCAACTCCCGCATTGGTCTCCGGTACAGACATAAAGACAACCTGCCACCTGAAGCACTTCACCTAGCCATTACCTCCTCAGTCTTATCGCTGGTGTACTATGGCCTCACAATCTGTGCTGCTGCCAACCCTACAGAGCTTCATCAAATACAAGTAGTCATCAATAAGGCATGCCGGCTCCTCTCTGTTGCCAACAGAAATAAACATACCTGCACGCTATACTCGCTCACCAATATCCTCTCCCTTGAAGAAAGACTATTATACCAGACCTGTGTCTTCACCAAAAAAATCCACCTGGGTTTAACCCCAATAGGTGTCATGGTTTCTCTTCAGGCAGCCACCATCTCAGCATCCACACGGGCCACCCCAAAAACTATCTGGAAGGTGACTAAGGTCAGGACCACCCTGGCCCAGCGATTCTTCCCCCTTAGAGCTCCATCCTGGTAGAATGCCCTCCCACCGGCCATCACATCAATCACTAATCTAGGTCCTTTTAAAGCTGCCTTAAGAGCCCATATCCTCTCCTCACATCAATGCCAGTGTAATTGGTAGCCTGTGGATCCTGCACCACTCCGCTAGGCCAGGCTCCCGCCCTTGGCCTAGTAGTGGACAGCCCTCACTGTTTCTAGTCCACAGGCTCCTCACCTCCCTCAGTTACCATATAGTTACAGTGGACTATGAATCAATTGTATTATGTATAAGATAAGGCCTCCCTGAGGTGGCTTACTACCGACTCATATCATGTATTGCTTTAGCTACCAATTATACAGGTCTTAACGACTCATTAGGTAAATATGTTGGTAGTTATGCCCTGTTTTAGCTACCAAATGTATAGGCATTAACCAGTGCTTATTGTACTTATACTCTGTATGATTGCACACCCACATTTATTCTGTGTATGTACTGTATGAAATGTTTTATTCTGACATAGAGCCTTTGGAAATGAGTCGATGACTCAAAGGGCTGTAATTCCGATCTCCTAGATAAATAAATAAATAAATGCATTTGAATGTGCTGTCAACTCTCACCCCATTTATGTCCTTCATGTATTTGAATGTCTCCACCATATCCCCCCTCTCCCTCCTCTCCTCCAGTGAGTACAGGCCCAGCTCCCTCAGCCTCTCCTCGTATGTCCTCTTCTGCATCCCCCACACCATTTTGGTCATTCTTCTCTGGACCCTTTCCAGCTGGTCCTTGTCCCCTTGCCGGTATGGCCTCCAGAACTGGACCCCACATTCCATGTGTGGTCTGACCATGGTTTTGTACAGTGGCAGGATCACCTCCCTCTTCCTGTTTGTGAAACCCCTTCCTGTGTATGCCAGCATACTTAATATCTTTCCTGCTGCTCTGTTGCACTGACTCCAGACTTTCAGATTTTCTGAGATGGTTATCCACAGGTCTCTTTCCTGCTCTGTCTCCTCAAGCTCCTCCACCCTAGTCGGTATTTCGTCTCCAGGTTGTTAAGCCCCATGTGCTAAATTCTGTACTTTTTTATGTTGAACTGTAATTGTCACCTTTCTGGCCACTCCTCCATCCTGGCCAAATCCTCCTTCATATCCTCCACCCCCCCTTCCATCATATCCACACTGCTACTACAGATTTTCATGTCATCTGCAAACAGACACACCTTCTCGAGCAGATCATCTGTGATGTTCCCTATGTATATGTTGAAAAGTATGGGTCCCAACACAGACCCCTGTGGAACCCCACTCATCATTCTTTCTTTATTCGAGTTCACCCCATTAACTATGACCCTCTGAGTCCTCCCCTCCAACCAATGTTCCACCCATCTAGTAAGCTTGTTCCCCACCCCAAGCTTTCCACCTTGCCTATGAGTCTCCCATGGGGGACGGTGTCGAATGCCGTCCTGAAGTCCAGGTAGGCTATGTTCACCACTCCCCCAGTCCCGTATCTCCTTCACCCTGTCAAAGAATTCAATCAGGTTGGTCTGGCAAGACCTGCCACCCATGAATATGTGCTGATTGTCATTCATTAGGCTGTCCCCCTCTAGAAGCTTAACCAGTCTTTCCTTAATCAGTGCCTCCATCAGCTTGCTGATCACAGAAGTCAGGCTTATTGGGTGCTAGTTTCCTAGCTCTTTCCTCTTGCCTCCCTTATGTACTGGTACTACCTCAGCCTTTTTCCAGTCCTCAGGATTCCTTCCCTTGTGCAGTGACAGGTTGAATAGCCTTGTGAGTGGTGTTGCCAATTCCTGTTTCAATTCTTTAAGCACCGGCAGGTGAATCCTGTCTGGCCTCATCGCCTTATCATTCCGCAGCTTGCTCAATTCCTCCTGTACCCTAGCTACTGTGAAGGGACTGGAGTCCGTCTCCCTATCTGTCCTCCCCCAATTTTCCAATTTTGGCCCCCTTCCCTCCTCCACTGTAAAGACTTATGCAAAGTATCCGTTTAAGACTTCAGCTTTTTCTATGTCTCCCTCCATCAGTGCCCCCCATTGATCCTCTCTATCCCTCTCTTCCCCTTTTTCCTGTCACTCACATATCTAAAAAAAAACTCTTGTCCACCATTTTCATCCCCCCTCCCCCATTATACATTCTTCTGTTTCAGCCTTGGCCCTCTTGATCACCTTCCTTGCTTCCCTCAGTTTATCCCCATGCACCCCCTTATCTACCTCCTTTTGTGTCGCCTTACATACCCTGAATGCCCTCCTCTTCTCCCTGACTGTTTTCCTCACTTCAGTAGTGAACCAAAGCAGTTTCCTAACCATCTTTTTCTTGCTCACCATCCTAACACAAAGCTCTGTCACCTTCCATAGTCCTCTTTCAATTCCCCCCATAGTTCCTCCATGTCTTCAAAATACTGAGTACTTTGCATGATATATGAGTTGGACACTTTGATATTTTGTTTAAAATACTCCATTACGAATATGTTGATTAACTGTATCTACCACACCTACAATGTAGCAGTTCCTTAAACCCCAGTATTTGGAGTAGGTCACAGGTCTGGTGCTTATAAGTTTACTTTACAGCACTGTCTTGAAAGTATGCTAAATGCAGTACATTTAACAAGTTTACAGCCCAATACGGTTTCAATACGTGTTAAAGGGTAGTGGAAATTACAAAATAAAAATAAGAGACTGTATTTGCTAAATGAACACTGAAATAAGTAGCTGTAAAGGTAAATTTAACATTTTAGAGCTGTGGTTACTAAGGTTTAAAAGATAGAATAAAAATAATGGGTGAGTTCAACATTGTTATCACATATATGAACTAACCTAATACATGGTCTATTAGGTATAATGGGACTGCTCCTATGTATTAACAACACAAGAAATGATAACAATATTCTAGACATAAGAATAATTCAGCCGATGTTCTTCATCCAGAGAGCCAAATTTCTGTGTCTTTTATTATTTTTGGCCCATTTCAAAACTAAAAAAAAATTAAGTGGGCAAGGAAGGAGCTTAAGGCTTATTAGAAACATAGAAACATAGAATCTAATGGCAGATATGGAGCGTTTGGCCCACCTAGTCTGCCCATTTTCCCTACCTACTGTAACACCGCAGACCCTACTTGAGCTCTGACTTAGACCTCCCTTCCCTAATGACTAAGGTCCCTTTATGTCTGTCCCATGTGTTCTTGAATGTCACTGCAGTTTTGCCCCCACAAACTCCACTGCAAGGCTGTTCCAAACATCAACCACTCTTTGTGTGAAGAAGTACTTCCTTATGGTTCCCTTGTGTCAACCCCCTCCAGCTTCATAGCATGCCCCCTTGTTCTTGAGCATCTTTTTTTTCTGAAAAATACTTGCCTCTTGCACTGAGCTTATGCTCATGAGGTATATGAAAGTCTCTATCACATCTCCCCTTTCCCTCCTTTCCTCCATATTGAGGTATTTAGTCTCTCCTCCTAGGGTCTCTGGTGCAGATTAGAATAAATCATTAGAAGTTTAAATTGCTTTTTCTTAAAGTATTATGATTGTACATATAATTAAGGACAGTTCCCACTAACTACTTTCTACCTTTATTTCTACATGTATTAATTTATTTTTACATGTATTAAATATATACAGTTTTGTTAAAAACAAATAGATAAAGAGGAATTCAGTGTTAAATTTGATGCAGTACTGATGACCATTTAAAAAAAAAAGTTAGTACCTCATTTTAAATTCCCTTGATCCAAATAAGTGTATGTATTTGATGTTATTAGGTAATCAAGTTCAGAGAAGAACTTTTACACAGATATTTGGGCTTCCTACATCTTATGGTGAGAATTGGGGTTATTTTTCATTTGATATGGTACCTTGATTTAACAGGTATATAATCATTTATGGTGTAAATTTTTGTTTATATATAAAGAATTTAACTGAAGTATAAGAACACATGTTAAATTTAATGAAGAATAAGTAACATCTTGAATAACCAGTTAGGTGCCAGTGATTTCTTGATCTAATATAAATATCAACACTGATGTAAGTAATTGTTAGTACAGTGTAGTGGATTAGACCGAGTTAAAATTAATATGTTTTATAATTTAAAGCTAAACAGCTGAATCTATGAATCTAATTTTTTATTAGATCCTGATGAAATAGTGGGTCACTACAAAACATTGATGAATTATTGGTGGATTGTGATTGGTTGGATAAAAAATGTTTACACTTATTACCAGTGAGTGGGTCACTTGTCTCCATTTCTGGCTTACTGTTTGACACTTCACACAGTCAGGGATCTGATCTTAGCCCCACCCCACCCCCAATTTTTCTGAATAATTGTATTTATCCTGTATGCCCTTGTATAATGTGTAGAAATAGAGTTAATTTTGTTACCCTCACTTTCAATAGTTAGTTTAGTGGTGGCTTTGATTTGCTAGAATTGTCACTCTACAATAGTAAATTAAAGTTTTTAAACATGCCCTATAAAAGTAGATGGAATTAGCCCCCACACTGTCTGTATTCTTACATCACGTAACATGCTAGCGCTGGGAAATGTCTCCAAATCAGGAAGTGAAAGGGATTTGGCACTTGTCTCTACAGAACCAAAATATAATATCATCCTTCTTAAACTACAGGCAGCAAGAAAATCAGATTTATGCAACACTGGACATTTGAGGGCAGTAAAGGGTCCTCGTGTGATTTTGGGGGGAGTATCAGGAAAGGTGCTCTTTAACAATAACTTCTTTGGCATAGCCCCTTGCTTCAAAGTGTTTTTGAAAGGTTTCCATGTCTAAGAACACATTCCTTTTGGTTAGCTTCTCTTAACACTGTCACACCATACAGAATGTTCCCAAGACCCTGTTCTACAGAACTAGGAGAAACTGAAGACTAAGGCACAATTTCAGACAGAAGAAACAGTTCAAGAACACTTGGAAGTAAGGGGCTATGATGAGGAAGTTATTGTTAAGACTACTGTAAATGGAAATGTATGGCAGTTGACAGAGAGGGCATACTCAGGCCAAAAAATAGAACTGAAAGTGAGAGCAGCAAGATGAACTTCATTGCTACTGTACATATTCTGTAAGGGCCCACAGAATAAGAAAGATTATTAAGAAAAATTTGGGAGTCCTAATATCAGATCCAAGACTATGTGAAGTGTCAAAAATGGCACCCTGTATGACCTATAAGACAGCAACAAATCTCAGGGACAAGCTGGTGCATACAGTGCAGCCAAAACATTGTGGCCTCATCCACCATGTGGATGTAAAAGGTGCAAGAGGTGTAACTAGTGCACAGTAGTGGAGGAACTTACTAGTTTTTTTAATTGAATGGAAAACAGAATGATGAAAATAAGAAATCTGATAACACGCAACACTCTACAAGCCCATTGCCAGGATTTTTACAAGGGTGGTTCTTTTTTGTAGTCTGTAACCTTTCCAAAAAAGCTGGGGGTCTGGGGTCTGCCAGGCCCCCAGAAGTCCAGGGGTCTAGATGCTCTGTGGTGCATTTTCTGGCTTATTTTGAACCTAAATAACTCATATCTTAGCTCTTCTCCACCCCCTTGCTCTAAAATTATGATGTGTCTGGCTGCAGGGTGAATACATACTTGTATTGTGTACATGAGGTTAGCAAAATGCTGACATTGTAGTATAAGTGATATATACATATACTGTCCACAGCGGTCACCTGCAGGCTTGACATAGGCTAGGTCATGAATGTCAGTATTTTGTTAACCATACGTACAGAATAGAAGTATCTATTCACCCTACAGCCAGCCAGATAATAGGGGTTTTGGTGCTGCTAGGTCCTTATCAGACTTTTTACAAGTGGTGTACTTGTTTTGTAGTCTGGGACTATTTTAAAAACGCCAGGGGGTCTGGGGGCCACCAGGTCTCCAGAAGCCCAGGGGTTCTAGATGCTCTGTGGTACATTGTTTGGCTTATTTTGAAGCTAAATAACTCATATCTGAACTCTCCTCAACCCTCTTGCTCTACAATTATGATATGTCTGGCTGTAAGGTGAATAAATACAGCATGGGTTCAATGGGGGAACACTGTGTCAAACAAATCTGATTGACTTCCTTGAATGTATCACTAAGACAGTAGATGGGGGGAAGAGTTATCTGGCATCAGAGAGGTAACCAGTGGAGTCCTGCAGGGCTCAGTGCTGGGGCCAGTGTTGTTCAGTGTCTTCATCAATGACATTGGAGATAGCATTAAGGGCAAAATGTGCCTATTCATAGATGTCACCAAGCTCTGTGTGAGAGTGGACACAGCTGAAGATATACAGGACCTACAGGAAGATGTGGAAAAGCTGGGGAGGTGGTCCAGGATCTGGTAGCTTGGCTTCAATGCCAAGAAATGCAAAATTATGCATATTGGAGCCAAGAATCCTAGGACAGAGTACTACCTAGGTGGAGTCCGAGTATGTCCATCAGAGGAGGAGAAGGACCTGGGTGTGATAATCACTCATGACCTGAAGCACTCCATGTAGTGAAAGAAAGCAGAAGCAAAGGCAAACAAGATGTTGGGATGCATACCTAGGAGGATCAATAGTAGGAGAGAGGAGATTATACTGCCCTTGTACAGGTCACTGGTAAGGCCACATCTAGAGTATGGAGTTAAGTACTGGTGCCCACACCTCAAAAAGGACATTAACCTGCTGGAGAAGGTCCAAAGGAAGGCTGCAAAGATGATAGCTGGTCAGCATGGTTAGGCATACGAGGAGAGATTGAGGGCACTGAACATGTTCTCCATGGAAGACAGGAGAGAGAGAAGGGACATGATTGGGATCTTCAAGTTCTTGAAAGGAATAAATAAGGTTGATAAGGAGAGTCTCTTTAAGCTAAGTGGAAATCATAACATGAGGGGGCACAGTCTTAAGCTGGAGAGTGGAAGGATAAGGAGGGAGGTCAGGAAGCACATCTTCACAAAGAGGGTGGTGGACACTTGGAATGCACTGCCAGAAGAGGTCATCCCATTGAAGACGGTGGGCAGCTTTAAGAGAGGCTGGGATAGGCATAGGGAGAAGGTAAGGATCATGGGCAGGGAAGATGGGAAGAGTGGGGAGGGAGGGCAGGGACATTAGCTCAAGCTGTGGACCCTGCAATATGAGCAGACTTGATAGAACAAATGGCCTTCTTCTTCTGGCTTCTTCATACGTTCATATTGTGTACATGAGGTTAGCAAAATGCTGACATTGCAGTATAAGTGATACATATATTGGCTATAGCTGTCACCTGCTTGCTTGACACAGGCCAGACCAAGAATGTCAACATTTTGCTAACCTCACATACAAATTAGAAGTATATATTCACCCTGCTGCCAGCCAAATAATAGGGGTCTGGGTGCTGCTAGACTCTCAGAAGCCCTGGGTTACTATATGCTCTATGGTTCATTTTGTGACTGTTTTAAAGCTCAATAAGTCAACTGTCAACTCCCCTCCACTCCTTGCTGCCAGGACAATTATTACTATCTGTGTGGCTCACATTGCATACTTACACATATTCATTACCAGGGGATGGGAAGAGTCAGTGTACAGTACCCCAGGTCAGAGTTTGCAGCTGATTTGGGCTGGGTATTGTACAGTACTAAACTTGCTGTGTCAGCTAAACATCTGTAGGTCCCCCCACTCACCCCACCACAGTTTGCTCCAAAATCATATTATGAAACCCTGCTTGCCAAAACAGCTGCACACCAATGGGTGAAGTAGCAAATGTGCCAAGAAGACGAGCATTTATTTATTTATTTAATAAGTTACTAAATAATTTAATACAACCCAAGACTTTAGACAACCTCTTGGTCATGCAAGCAGCCAATTTTCATCAAGGTGGACCAGTGGCAGTATTAACAAAAGAGTAATTAAAATGTTTCAGCAAATTCAACTGGTGCACATTTCTTTTGCCATCTTTGCAACATATGACCTTCATGTTACTTTTCTCACAACCAAGATGAAAAGTAAAATAAGTAGCAGGTGCATTGAGAATTCTTTTTGTAAAAGCTGATTTGCCAGATGTCACTCACAATTCAATCTCTGACTGTTCAGAGGCAGCTGAAGGCATAGAGTCAGTCAATGTAGCTAGTAGCCAAACTAAATAATCTCCATATTGGAAAATCATTATTGCTGTGAAAGAGCTCAGCCTTGTCTGATGCTTTTGAGAAAAAGATGACTCTGAGCTCTTTCTGTGACTCCAAATAAATGCGAGGCATTTAGAAGACTCTCAGCTCATAATTAATTTTTTTTCCTTCAATGTTTACTGACAGCTGTCCAACTACTCTCCCCCCAACTAGCCAGTCACATCCATCTTTCAGCCACTTTTTTTTTACATTTTTCAAAGCCATCCCTAGCTGAAAACTTGAACAGCCCAATGCCAGCAAGTTGCTTACCTGCCATATTAAAATATGTCCTTATTAGCCCCAGCCACCACAGCTGAGATGGCCTTTTCAGGGCCTTTCCCCTCATGTCACAAATGCCACACTCCATCCTCACTCACAGTCTGTACCAGCGTAGTGTGAATTCTGGGCAGAGCCATCCTTTGATGCACTTCTCATCACATCCTGATCTGATTGGAACATCCAGTGATGGGGATAGGACCAGGACAGGTGGCCATAGTGTGAGACCCAGAGCAGATCAGCTATTAGTGAACTGATAGGGCAGCACAAATCGAGGGGGCAGGTGGTGACTTCTCAAGGGCAGTTCCACATTGCAGTTCAGAGGGATGGGGGTAGGTGTGGGAAGCCAAGGCACCTGCCTGGTCAACCTAGGGACTCTTAAAGCACCAGAGTCCTGAATTGTTTAAAGGGACATTAATTGAAAAGGGGCAACAAATATTTAAAAAAAGGAGGTTTCAAATGAGGAAGGGGGTTTGTTTGAACCTGACGAACCCCAACTAGCAATGGGCCTGCTCTGTATGTTCTCTATATGGCAAACTGCTTGTGTAGGACCTACTATGTGAGCAGAACAAAATGAAAATTTAAAGAGAGTGTGGGAGACCATATGAGGGCTATTGTCAATGAAAATTTGGAATATGCCCTGGCTGCCCACTTGAAGGCCTCAGAGAACAGAGACAATCACAAAGTGAGATTCACAGGAATGAAAAATGTGAAATTAGGGCCCAGGGTGGATAGAGACCTGCTCTTGGCAAAAAAAGAGTCCTTTTGGATTTTTAAGATGGATGCATGTGAGTGTCAGGGTCTTAATGACCAACTGGGGATAACATTGTTTTTGTTAAATAAGCTTACCAAAGGACTTTTGTGGGACATATAACTATAATGTTCTTTAAAAAATCTCCCCCCACCAAAAAAAAAAAAAAAAAAAAAACCACAATGCTCCAACTGGCCCTCTTGTCAAAAAATAAAAAAGAGTAGAATGTGTGCTTATTTGTACTATATATATTTTAGAGCACACAGTATATGTGTGTCAATAAGTATGCCTCTTTCTGCTGACTATGATTACCTGCAGATTCATTACTTTTCTTGTTTTGTGTTTAGTGCTGGGTGAAATTTCTAGTACTCTTGCAAAATTGCATGAGATCACTGATTTTGCATTCATGAAATTTTTGTGAAATTGCATCAAAATACAATATATTTCCATTTCCCTTTTTTCTCTGAAAGTACACATTTTTCCACAAATTGAGCATTTTTTTAAATTTAAGTTCTTATAAATGTACAGTTTCAGCACATAGCACCTTTCCCCTCCCAAGCTGTACAATTTTAAAAATGGAAATTCTTAAAAAAGTGCAATTTCAGCAAATATTGTCACAGGCTGAGCATAAACTTTCAAAAGTGCACTTTTTTGTAAACATTAATCTGCGAAATTGTGCAATTTTGAATATTTTGTTCAAAGAGCTACATAGTACTGTATACTGTGCTTAGTTTGTGAAATTGTATGAAATTACACAAAAATTGTGACACTTCACAAAAAATGCTTGAAACAGATTTTCACAACTTTGCCCAGCCATGCCTGTGATATAGGTAAAGGAAAAAAAATGTCTTTGGTGGGTCTTTCCCTTAGGAAAATATACTTATCAGTATGTTCTCTTAAATATGACTCTGTAGCTCCTTGCATGAGATATTCAGGACCTGAAAGAATAATGTAGGCACACATCAAGATGTAATCAATTTTTTTATGATAATTTATATTTCTTATAGCCTAAATGTATTTAGCACTTTTTTTGGCATATATTGTGTGCTTTGTGGCAGGATTTGTGGATATGAATTTAAAAGTAGGAATGAACAACCAGATTGCAAAAATACATAAAAATTGCTGTCTTCCATTTGTGTGCATTTGTAATCCTGTTTTTAATACATTGAGGTGGTGGGTAATTTATTGAAAGTGAATGTGATAGTTACTGTATTGGTAGTAGGATAAATTAAAGATACATTTTGTACTTAATACTGCAGTTGTCTTTGATATTAGTGTCCATTTTATAGAACTGCCTGCTTTAAATAATGTGTGAAATATTTGAATTCTGGATGTATAAATTTAGGGAGACAGTAGAGGATGCACACCCTTGAAAAAGTTAAATTTTCAGTGAAACTTTGGGGGCTTTTGTGCCAGCTGTTTGTTTTAAATTCTATGTCTGACTAACACTGAATAAAGGAAATGACTATATCACCAAAATAACAAGTGGCCAGCATTCGTGTGTGTGGTGAGTGCTATGTGCTTTTGTTTTGAACATTGAGCTGTGCTTTTACATGGGCACCAAGCTTTCTGACAGCAGTCTTCTTGCAAATTTAGATTGAGCATGAAGGGTGGTTGACTGAGGAGGATAAGCTAATACAGGGACTGGAAGTGTGGTTGGCTGCAAGAGGGGTGGTATGTGGGTCTGGACTCTATCAAAAACAACAGAGTTCCCACACCCACCAAAAACATACAGTACTGGTGAAATCTGTACTAGACCAGCATTGCACAAGTCACACAACTTGTAGCTACTGTAGTCCAGCTTTTACCAGTCATGTGTTCAACAACACCCTCTTCCCACTTGTACAATTTTTAGGGAGTCTGCTATATCTTGCCCATTTTTTAGCATTCCATCTGAATCAATCAATGAACCATTTTTCTGGTCTTTTACTAGGGGTAGCATTTCTACTAACTTATACTGAAACAAAAATATTTGGGCCCTATGAAAATCTTCCCAGTTTTAGCAGTCACAATCTGGCTGTCTCTCTCATTTCAGGGATGTTGATGTAGAAACTTTAATATTATGTCCATGCTGTTCGACCAATGATCCGCTCCAGTTAAAATATTTGTTCTGAATGAAACACTGAAATGTTACAGCATCACATTGTGTACTGTGCTGTGAAGGGAGTCAACTGGAGTGAGTTCTGCTTTTATGCTAGCCAGAAGTCCAAGTCCATGTGCAGTAGCATGCACCCCCACCATCCCTGGGGGGGGGGGATCACTTTCCAGAAGAGGAAGGAGAATCCTAGATTGACTTATCAGTGTTCTTACTGAAACACTGCCTCTCACATGTGGTGTAGTCCAGCTTAACCCCCCCTCCCATCTGGCTATATTACTGTTATCCTCTTCCATTCAGTGATGGAGCCAGGAATTTGGATTGGCTGAGGCACCTCAGGCACTGCCATGGTTCAGAGATCCTGATATGGAGGCAGACAGAAACCTGACCTCACATAGAATGACAGATAGTTTTCATGTTCCAGTGATGCAATACAAATAATAATACACTACAAGGATATGAAAACAAGAAAACTGGATAAAGTGAAAAAAAAAAAAAAAAAAGGGGTACAGAAAAGCAACACATTAACAATAGAATGGACGGGCTTATAATGCAAGCAGAGTACATCATCCACTTCCTGAGGTCTGGCCCAGTCTTCCTTGGTAATAGCTCAATGTTCATGTACCTATGTGGAACCAGCACAGCATGTGATCTTCACCTCCAAGACAGACACTGTGTCCATGTCCAACCAGTAGCTGGTCAAGGACTGCAGGACAAAAACATTACTTTGTTTAAAGTGCAGCAAAGATGCTGTCCTTTTATTCTTCCCCATGGAAACCTTTACGCACTGTGTAGAATAAATAACGTTAAGGTACTTTTCACAGGGAAGCAGTACACAGCCTGGTGGCCAACCTAACTTGTAACACCATGCAAGCAAACATATTTGGCATTGACAAATGCTTATTTTACTGTTGCTGGTGCTGTGCACAGCGTGGCAGCTGGTCAGTTAATGAAGTGATTAGGGAGGAAAATGAAGTACTGTAGTCTGCTTCTGTCTCATTGTGAGACTTGAGAGTGTTAGCTCACTTGATTGAATATCTCTCAGTGGGGTCTGTCAGTTGGGTCAGGTAGTTTCTACCTCACTCATTCTCTCTCTCTCTCTCTCTCTCTCTCTCTCTGTCTCACACATGCTTCAAGTGGTCATGTAAACTTTGACATACACTTTATTGTAGTGAAACATCATAGCGTGTTCCTTGTTCTGATGTGTGTCCTAGTGGTATTTGTGTCATAGAAGACATAAAGAAAAGAACAACGGGAGAAAGTGGTACATGGGAATGGAATGGTGCAAATAAAGGTCCCACCATGCCAGTTCCTTGCAAATGGTACAAGTTCTGCAACTGGTGGTAGATGTGGAAATGGTCATGGTTGTGGGACTGGGAGATGTGGGGCTTTTATTTATTTTATTTTATTTATTTATTAAACTCTAGGATTACATTATTTGTGAGCAAGAACAGCTCATTTACAAAGGTTCCATGTCATTATGGAGGGTAAATAAACATACAAAGGTCAACATAGTTACACGGTATCCAATAACACAGAGAAGGCAGAAGTATAACTATTACAAGGATTCATGAGGAGAGAGTACTAATGACAAAGATCTAAGCAGACTTCTAAGGTAACCTATCTAGAAGAGCTTAGGTAGTATGAGGACAGTAGGGAGAAGACCCAGGAAGAGTAGGCAAGCTGGAGGGCCATTGTCATTGTGGGAGAAGGGAAGGAGAAGTGCTATGTTTTTTTTTTTCTTTTATTTCATTGTTTAACCAGGTATAGCACACTAAGCTGAAAGCTTTTTTACAGGAGCGACCTGGGAGCACAAGGAGGTTAAGTGACTTGCTCAAGGTCACACAATATGCAAGTGGAAGCTGTTGGATTCAAACCCAGGTCTGGTCTGCTGGATGTCACCTGGTTGGTAGTAGATAGTGGACAGGGGTCAGAGAAGTGCCAGTTTGGGGATGAGGGTATGTGTGGTAGGGGTGGGGGGGAACTGGGTTGAGGAGGAAGGAGTGGGAAAGGGCAAACAGGGGGGACTGCAGTATCAATTAGTTAGTTGTGGAAGAGCATTGTGAGCCAACTTAAACTGGAGCGCATAGGGAGGTGGTCTCCTTAGGAGAAACAGTCACAGCTACTGTTAGAGGTGAGGTGCTGCTGAAGCAGCCATTTGAAGGGACCAAATTTGGAAGTTGTCAGGATTTCTCTGTGGAGCACGTTGTACCACTGAGGTACCCTGTAAGGAAACAACCTCTGTCCCATGGAGGTCTGACATCTGGGGACCTGAAAGATTTGATAGCTAGCACTTTGGGTACACTGGGAGCTACAGTGGGTGTTTGAGAGCTTTTTGACACCTAGTGGCATGATACCAAGGAGCACCTTTTTGATTAACATGGACACCAATGTAATCCTGTCAGCAGAGGAAAACTTCAAGTCAAGCCTGAGACCTCACATCAGCTTCATAGTGCTGTACAATGTCCTGCTGCTGCTGCCAATTCCCAGCAACATCATTCTACATTTCCTTAAGGGGAATGGTTAACACAAAGGGCCCCACACTCAAGTGTGGGGCTGGTTCCAATGTGCACTTTGTGTGCAAAAACATTTTGCTTTACTCACAGTTTATTGCAGTATAGTACCTTGTATCAGACTAATTTTGCTTAGTTCTGGATTGACATCTTTTGTTACTACAAATCCCAGAATCCCTTGCAGCTGACATCGAAGAAGTGGCTATCAGCTGGAGATTCAATAGCCTGAAGTGCATGTTAGAGCTTTTATAATCTCTGATCAGATATTTTCTGGTTTTACTTTTCTCTAGGGGCTTAGTACAGTCCTCTGTGACTGCACGTTTAACCCAGGGAGGACAGTGGGGCTGGAAAACAAAATATAAGAGACATACAGCTCCTGGAGAGGGTACAGAGGAGGGCAGCAAAGATGATACTAGGGCTAGGGGATTTGACTTACGAGGACAGACTTGAGGAGCTCTGCCTGTTTTCATTGGAGGAGAGGAGACACGGGGGATATGATTGAGGTCTTCAAGTACCTCAAGGGAATAAATAGGGTAAACATGGAGGGGATCTTTAGACTAAAGCAGGGAGGCATCACCAGAGGGCATGGTTTGAAGTTGGAAGGTGGAAGGGTGAGGGGGGAAAAGAGGAGGAGGTTCTTCACTGAGAGGGTGGTGGACCCTTGGAATGCTCTGCCTGGTGAGCTGGTTCTGAAATCCACAGTGGAGGGCTTTAAGAGAGGGTGGGACAGACACAGAAAGTGGATGTATCAGATGATGGCCTGTCCCGGGGGGGTGGGGATGGATGATAGGGGTTTTCTGGAGCACAAGAGATGGGAGGGTCTCGGCACCCAACTAAGGATCTAGGTTCGAGCAGACTCGAGAGACCATAAGGCCTAATCTGATGGCAAATAGTATGTTAGTATGTTAGTAAGAGCACAAATAAACTATAACATGCAATAAAGGCTACTGAATCTCCACTGTTGCCTACTGTTCTGATGTCAGCTACAGGGGATTCTGGGATATGTAGTAATAGAATATGTCAACCTAGATCTATGAAAAATTTATCTGATACGATCTACTGTAGTACTATAAACAGTAAGTAATCCAAAATGTTTTTGCATACAAACTTGAAGGTGGGGCCCTTGGTGTTGACTGTTCCCTATTAAAACAGTCATCTCACAGTTGCCACCCATTTCCTCTAGAAGCTCACTCACCTTGAAGCCATTTTCATTAAAAAGCCAAAAAGAGCCATTGCAGTGTCAGAATATTTTATTGATGATCTCCAAGGCCACTGATTTACAATGATTAAAGTAATGAAATTCCATTTTCAAGACATGAAATTCTGGGAATTGCACTGGTGACTGTTATTTTTGTAGCATGTGTATAAATAAGCAGAATAAAAGAAGGGTTAATATACAGAGCATTAAATGAAGAAAACTAAGAATAGTACAGGAAGCAATTATAAGAAAAATACAAGTTCTGTAGAATTATTGATCTGGTATAAAATGCCAATTTCTGTGAAATTCTGTTTTTACTGGTGTGTAGGCAATCCATGTTCTGGAATTTTACTGGGCTTTCCAGTAAAAAATGAAAAGCAGTAGTCTGGTGATGGCACCACAAATCCACTGAATGCATGTTCAATGAGTAGTAGAAAGATCAGTCGGGGCATCTGCACAAACATTGGGAGCAAGTGTTCTGGTTATCATTACAAAAGTGAACACTGCCTTCTCTTAACAGCCAGGCCTAGTCCCAACTGAGGTCGTAGTCAGATTGTTTATCAGGGGCAGTCAGATATGGGAACTGGGACAAAAACTCCTTCTTTGAGTAAGCCTGACACCATGGCGGAACCTAACTGATGCACCCTCAGATCCCAGCACTGTTTCAGAAGGGGTCCATGTACCACCATCAGTCACAGCCAGGTCCAGTAACATACTAGTGGTATTGACTTCATAACAAAACAAACTATACTACCAGATACATTCCATGTCTGCTCTAAACTGCCCATAAACAGTTGAGTTCCATATGGATGACAATTCAGCCATTCTTCATCAAAAAAAACACTGGCACTTAAAAACACTTCGAGGGAGTCGAGCCCAACTACAATATTTCATCATTATTCACAGTTTAGCTACATGTTACCTAAACTATATATGGGGTGCTGGAAAATATGATAACAGAGAGTAAACACAGTTAGCTGCAGAGAAAGGAGCTCACCACGGAGCTCTCCCAGTTTTTTATTTTTATTTTTTTTGTTTTTTTTTATTCTTTGGTAACTGGGTAAAGGCCCACTAGGCACAAGTGCCTGTTTTCAGGGGTGACCTGGGAGCACTGGGGTGGTTAAATGACTTGTTCAAAGTCACAAGGAATGCCAATGGAGGTTGTGGGATTCAAACCTATGTCTGCTGGATGTACCAAGCTCATCCACAGCTTGTTACTCTAACCTCTAGGCTATACTGCCTAATTTCCTTACTTTTAATCAAAATAAGCCAGTTGCAGAGACTGAATAAGGTCAGAATAAACATCAATGTGAGTCACACTGGATTACTTCACAGGTGTCAGACTAGGCTGCTAGCCAAAACAGACACAGTCAGAATGAAATAGTGGCACATTGTTTTATCCAAAACTGTTTAACCTAAATAAAAACAAACATAACTCATTATTTTAAAAACATGCCTTTATTGGAGAAGCCACCAACATTTCACTGTGCCTCCCCAATGTTTCACTTCAAACAAAGGCTTCATCAGGAGGCAGGGAGGTGACAATACTTTACCTATATGAAGCAGATACATGATCATTTTTTATCCTGTCAGTTAATGCACATATATTTATATGTGACCCCGAATCTTCCGTTAAATAATTATTTTTTCCCTACATACTTTACACTTCCTTTGGAGCTGGCAAGTGGCTCCAGCCCTCCTTCGGAGGGAACTCATCTCTCCAGCAAGACTTTTCCCCACACTCACCCCAACCAGCCAACCCCAATGGGTTGCCCCCCCATGACAGGGCCAGTGGCAAGGGGTTCTGGCCTCCCCCCACCCCCCAAAGCCAACATCTGGATTACCAGGGGAGGCACTGGCACAGACTGCCATCATTCAGCCTGCCAGCTTGGAACCTTTTCTGTTTTCTCCTGGATCCACGACCGTGCAATGGGTGGGGTGACTGTCTCCAGCTCTGAGAAGGCAGTCTTATGCCCTGTGTGTGGGTCCACCCTTTTCTAGCACAACACCTGTGCTGAACCCCAGCCTCTGCTGGGTGTCAGCCCACAGCGCAATGCTGAGTCCCCCAACCCCCAAGAAAGGAGAGTTGTCAGTGGACTCTCAATTCTTCCTCACCACGGCCAACCCCTGAGTGACTCAAGTCTATTTCCAAACCCGGGTCACTGTCATAGCATGAGGTAAGGCATCCAGCTCCTCAGCCCTCTGCACCACCGGCCTGTTAAATAATTATATCACACTATTTTTGTTTGGCTTTGACAGATCTCCAGACATTTTGGAAAATAACTTACCAAGTCAACTGCTACTACTGTATCTATAAAAAGCAAACAGAATTCAGTCCCAAGTCATGTTTGATACTGGTATCCAGTGAGGTCATATTGATAGTGAGCCAAATAAAATCAGTAACCCATGGAAAGTTCCCAAGGGCCTCTAACACCACAATGTTATACCTCAAGTACAAAGGAATCCAGTGTAGTTTTCCAAACACTATCAACAAAAATACAAAGGTTCTTGGTAAGTGTACCTATACTGAATGCAGCAGAATGACCAGGATGGTGCTGAATGCCCTTGTGGATCTTAGATACAATGTGAAAAGTAGGAACTGTTGGGAAATCCTACTTGAGAAACATGCATTCTTAAGAAAAACAAACTGGAAGAAGTGCTGCACAGCCAGTTATTATGCCAGTGATAGTCTGGTGCACCTGCCTGAGGCCAAATATACAACAATTAGCACCTTGGTGGTTCCTGACAACTGACAGGTATTGGTGTGAGCTCAACGGGAAGAAGAGCTTATTAAATGTTTGCAGATAGACTTGTGTTCACTATCAATACATTTATTGGTCTCTTGCCTCTCACAGAGATGTTATAATTCAAGAAACAGTTCCTTCATTGCTGATAATGGAGGTTAAGAGACTAATCCCTAAGCAGACAGAAGTACACAAAAAACATGCATGGAGGATGACTGCATAGTAACTGCAAGTGGCTGCACCAAGAGTTGCGCAGTGGTTACTTTTCAATCTCACAGTTAGCCATCAGTTTCCTATTTTGTTAATATAAAAGCACCATTAGTTTGAGCTTTCATTTGAAAAATGTTTTTGATTGCTCCAATTAAAATGGGTGTCCACACTACTTCTGTGCCTGGCCCACTGACCTCAAAGTTCCAACAATGCTTATGTTTTGTTGATAGTCTTCCTCAGAGTGTGATATGTTCATATACGGAGATCCATTTAAATCCCCATATTAAAGTGACAGTGCCACAATAAAGTGCAAGTGAAAAAGATATAAAGTGCCACCTTAACCTTTAGGCTGTCGACAGAATTGGAACACATAGGTATTCTGAACTGATAGTCCACAGCACAGCAAGGGTTAATGCAGTGTCTGCCTACCTCTATGGCTGACCACCATCTTTCTCGTTTTAAATAGCACTCATTTGTGCTTTAAAAGGCAGTATTATATTTTCACCACACCCCACACTGGGAACACCCTAGTGCCACCCTTTGACCCTCCCCAGCACCCACTTCTCAGTATGAGAAGGTGACTGGTACAATCTCCTCTCCCCCCACACCACCATGGCTGGCAACTTTCTCATGAATGAAACTACTAAAGTGCTTGCTCACGCTGTATAGTAAAACCAGCTGATCACATAATTATTTTTTAACGTGCAAGCTAGTGTTATTTACAATGAGAAAGACAGCAGCTGGCCGTGGAGGCAGGAGGGTTGTCCTGTTCACACATCATGGGACTTTTTCAAATGTATTTTGCATCCAATTGCGGACGCTGGGGGGAAGAAGATGGGATTGAGCTTCTGCCAGTAGGTGGAGAGATGCGGGTATTGTATTCAACTGGATTTGGGCTGTGGGAGGAAGGGGGCTGTTTGTTTTTAAAATAATAGTATGATTTGAGGATAAGTAGTCCCCTACTCAGGAAGGGTTCCAGAATACTGTTTGGATTTTTGGGAAATACTATTTGGCCCCTGCAAACCCCTCAGTCTGGTTTAGTATCATTCTTGAAATCGAATGCTTAAATTTAGTATCAATATTTTTGGTTCTCAAAAGGGTAGATTTTGGAAATGTGGGCAACTTGAAGAAAATTGTATGAGTCGGGGATGAAGAAGGAGCTAAGGCTAAGTGGAAAATCATTATGCTTGGAACTGTGGTGGGAACTAGTTTCTGTCTGAGGCAAGTAGGGAATGAAAAGAAACACAGAAGATTACTTTGGTTCATAAGTAAAGTGGCAGAATCAAAAAGGATGAAGAGAACAGCTTTCAGAAAATACAAGGGAGTCCAGCAAATGGGAACTATTGTAATTCTATGAGGAGAAAGAAAGGGAGGCTAACCGAGTGGTAAAAAACGCAAAAATGAAGGTTAAGTTGAAAAAACAGAGGGTATAAAGGAAGGTGACAAAACTGCATTCTCCTACATCAAGGATCAGAGTGGGACAAAGGTGGGAATCATTAGATTGAGCAAAGGAAGGTAACTTAAGAAACATGATAATATGAAGGCAGGTGTTCTAAATAAATATTTCTGCTCAGTCTTCATGAAGGAGGAACCACTCCCAGAGTGTGGCGTTCTAGTTAGGGGTTAAAGAGTTCAGAGAAGGGACCGATAGCAGCAGAGGGTATTCCTAGAGCTCAGGAACTGGAAGCTGGGCAAGCCACCAGGCCTAGATGGCTTGCACCCTAGGATGCTACAGGAGGCTGCGCAGTGTTGGTAGAAACACTAACTGACCTCTTTAACTGTTCCTTAAAAATGAGGGTGTTTTCAATGGATTGCAGGAATAGATAGGAATCAGAGAACTACATGCCAGTCAAGCAGACCCGTGATCCTAGGGAAACTACCTGAATCTGTTTTAGTATAAAAGGGCATGTTGTGGAATAGCTGGAGGCCATTAGGTTCCAAAACAAGAAGCAGCATGGGTTTGTGTCACGCAGATCATGTCAGAAAAAAATTGATAAACTTCTTTAGGTGAGACATGAAGGCAGTTAATAAGGGCTAATCAGTGGACATACTCTATCTAAACTTTGGCAAGCCTTCGACTCTGGGCCCCACAGGAGACTTGTGAAAAAGCTGAGTGATCAGGGGATGGTAGACAAATTAACTACTGTATGTCGATTAGTAGCTAGCTGGGGTGAAGAACTGATATGGTAGTTGTCAAATTGGAATTCTCATGGGTTAGACAGGTAGTTCGGTACTACAGAGGCTAGTCCTGGGGACAGTTATTTTCAATACCTTCATCTGTGTTATTAGGAAAGGAACCCAGGGTAAAATAAGTCTCTTTGCAGATGATACTAAAATCACAGGTAGGGTGGATACAGCAAAAGGAATACTGGGAATACAAATGACCTAGGCAGAATGGAAAAGTGGTTCAAGATATGACAACTCACATTCAATGGCAAAAGATGTAAGGTGCTGCATACTGTCAATATAAATCTAAAAACAGAGGACTGGTTTGGGGGGAGTGAGGGTGGAGAACACATTAGAGGAAAGGGACCCGGGGATCAATATTAGCAACAGTCTAATGTCCCATAAACAATGCCAGAAGGCCACAGGGCAAGCAAATAGGATGTTGGGGTGCATATGGAGGGGGAATTCCTAGCAGAAGGAAAGATGATTCTGCCCCTTTACAGTTCCTTGGTCAGACTTCACCTGGAGTACTGTGTGCAGTTCCAGAGGCTACATATAATGATGGAAAGGGACCTCTTAGAAGCTGTGTAGATGAGGGCCACATAGATGATTTAGGGGCCTAAGTGGAATACATGTGAGGAGAGGCTATAAAGTCTCAATATGTACACACCTGAGGTCAGGAGAGCGAGGAGAACATGACAGGGACCTTGAAATACCTTAGGGGTATTAATAGAGTGGACAGCAGGACCACGTTCAGAAGAAGTGAGGGAAAGATAGCAAGAGTCATGAATGAAAACTTGAGGAGGGTAGCTTTAATAGGGACGTAAGGAAGTCATTTTTGGTATCCCGTCAAGCTGCCAACTACATTTTGGCGCCACAACTAGGGCGCCGCAATAAGGGCGAGAGTGACAGGGGTGATCTTGGCTTTTGATCATCCCGCACTCATGCCATCCTTTGCACCCATGCAATTTTCCTCCCTTTGGGGCATGCCTGCCCCAGAGTTTGTTATATTTACTGGTGGAGCAGTGCTTGGGGTGGTCCCCCACAACACAGGAATGTTCTCTGGCTTCAGGAAGACACAATGCCTGGTGCTGCAGAGCCAGTAGACAGTATGTGCTTATTGGCTGACCAGTCAGCCAATGAGCATGTACTGTCTACTGCACATGCTCAGAGAAATTTCAGTTGGCAGCTGACCATGGCGGTGTGAGGAAGGTTGTGCTGGTCACCGGCTCGAGTTGGGTTGAGGGGACGTGGTTGTGGGTCACAACTTGCCAGGGTGGGGGGGCCACTAGATTACCAGGGCAATGGATTTTGTAGCTGGGACAGTGATTGGAGAATGGGAGGGGGAGGAACCACTAGATCACTAGGTCTTATGTACTTTGTATTATACCAAGGGATCGGGGCTGTTGTGCATATTAATAATTTTACACTGCATCCATTTTAATCACATAACCTGTCAGACATAGAAACATAGAAACTGATGGCAGACACGACTGCTGGGCCCATCTAGTCTGTCCATTTTTAATTATGATCACTTTTGCTGCAGACTGTACTTGATCTACAGCACTGTCTCTTCCACCCTGTTCCTTCCTCCTAGGATTCTTTTGTGCCTATCCCAGGCATTTTTGAAATCTACCACTAGTTTCAACCCCACTATCTCCCATGGAAGGCTGCTCTAGGAATCCACCACCCTTTATGTTAAGAATTACTTTCTCAGATCTCTCCTGGATCTATCTTCTTCCAGCTTCATATCATTACCCCTTGTTCTAGAACACCTTTTTCTCTGAAACAGATCTCCCTCCTGTACCTTATTAACCCTGTGGGATATTTAAAGGTCTCTGTCATATCCCCACTCTCCCTCCTCTCCTCCAGAGTGTACATATTAAACTCCTTTAATCTCTCCTCAAAGGGCTTTTGATGCAGACCTTGCACCATTTTGACAGCCCTCCTCTCGACTGCCTCCACTCTGCCTATCTCTTTCTGGAGATGTGGTCTCCAGAACTGGACACTGTACTCCAGGTGGGGTGTTACCCAGCACCCTATATAGAGGCAACACCACCTCCCTCTTCCTGCTGATGATACCCCTACCTATGCATCCCAGCATCCCACTAGCCCTCTCAACTGCCTTGTCACATTGCCTGGCCACCTTTAGGTCATCCACTTTGATTACTTCCCAGATCTTCTTGCCTGGTCATTGTCAGTATCACTCCCCCCATTTTGTACTCTGCCCATGGGTTTCTGTGGCCCCAGTACATTACTTTTTATGTTTTTGCATTAAAACCTAGCTGTTTGGTTACCCAGTCAAAGAAATCTATCAGATTTCTTTGGCATGGCCTTCCACCTGTGAAAATATGCTGCCTTGGATCCCATAATTTGTTGTATTCCAGATATTCCACAATTTTTCCCTTTAATAGTGTTTCCATTAACTTCCCCACCACTGATGTCAGGCTTACTGGCCTATAACTGCCCACCTCTTCCTTGCTACCACCTTCGTGAAGTGGGACTACATCTGCCATTCTCCAGTCTTCCAGGACCATGCCAATCTCCAGTGATCTGTTAAATAAGTCTGTTTGAGGTGCAACTTATATCTCCCTGCACTCCCTCAGCACCCGTGGATGCACCACATCCGGACCTATAGCTTTGTCCACCTTCAGATTAGTGAGTCCTTTCTGGACTCTCTCCTTAGAAAAGGAACTATTGTCCATCTCCTTCCCCTCAAAGCCCCTGGTTCATTGGTAAGGTCCCGCTCCTTCACCTTCTAGTCTGAACACTGAACAGAGGTATTTGTTAAAGATGTCTGGCCTTTTCTTGGTCCCCCTCCATACAGTCCCTCCCTACTTTAACCATACAATTCATCCTTTTGTCTTAATGTTCTTGGTAACATACCCCCAAAATAATGTCTTGTCCCCTTTTAATACTGCCTGAGCTATTCTTTCCTTACTTTGCACCTTTGAGCTCCTTAAAGTTTTCCCTGCCTCTCTGTGTTTTCTCTGATACACTTCCCTATCCTCCTCTTCCATCTGTGTCTCATTATACCTTCTGAATGCTACTCTTTCTACCTTTACCTTTTCTTGCCACTTCTTTCAAAAACCATTGCAGTTTCATCTTCCTTTTGCTTACTTGCTTGACACTGAGGTTTGTTGCCTTCACTATGCCCTGTTTTAGTTTGACTCACTTTTCTTCTACCCACCCCCCGCCCAGATCATCTCCCTGTGCCAGGTCATTCCTGAGGTATTCAACAATCTTTTTTACCATCAGCCCTTCTGAGGGCCATGACCCTTATCCTTGTGTGGTTGGAGTCGGCCCCTGTTCTTATGTTCAACTACACTGTACAAAGATCACTGGTACCCAGACAGCTTCCAACCTTGATATCTGCAACACTGTCCTTGTTAGTAAGAACCAGATCCAGTATTACCCCATCACGAGTGGGTTCACTGACTACTTGCCTGAAGAACACCTCTTGTAGAGAGTCCAGGATGTCCCTGGTCCTGGCTGACACTGCATCAGGATCCAAACTACATCTGGCAGACTGAAGTCCTTCACCCACAAAACCTACTCCTTTTCAGTCATTTTGCACATTGCTTTTAACATTTCTTAAAGTCCTCCCCTGTGTTGGAGGCCTGTAGATCACTCCTGTTTGAATAGTAGCTTTGTTTCTCAACTTGAAAGTGACCCACATCACCTTGCCCCCGAATTCCCTGTACTTCCATCACTTTTAGGTTTTCTTTCACATTAAGCCCCACCCTCCTCCTTTCTTCCCTACCCTGTCTCTTTTGAAGATTGTATAGCCTAGTATGACTATGTCCCAGACATAGTTGTCAGTGCACCGTGACTCAGTAATGGCCACAGTATCGAGGTCTGCCTCCACCATGATGGCTTCTAGGTTTGCGATCTCATTTCCCAGACTCTAGCATTGGCACACATGGCCTTCCATGTTTTGTTAGCTCTTTTCTTGTCACTTTCTCCTTTTTCCAATTGTTCCTCCTTCCTCACCTTTCTCATTTGACTGCTTCTTTTTCTCCTCTTCCTCTTTTGCTAACCCTCTGCTTTCTTGAATAAAAAAAACATCCACTGAGGACTATGAGTCCCTCCTGGATGGAAGCAGGCTATCACCTTGGCATAGGCTCTTATTCTTCCAGATTGGCCCACAGTTCCCAATGTAGTCATACTCCTCCTCTCTGGATGATTCCTTCTACCTATACTTGATGGCCTTGGTGAGGAGCTACCTTTCCTTCCCCATGTAGTACAAGGTGCACAAACTGCTCACATTTTTTTTATCCCCCTGCTGCTCTGCTGTCCACTTCTTTGGACCACCTAGGGCCCCCAGCTGGCCAGGTTGTCCTCTCCTACCATCCTAAGCTGTTTACCCCCTGATTTGCATGCCCGAATGTGCCCAATGTATCCCTTCATTGCGGGGGAACCCTTCCCCTGGGGTTCTTAGGAGAGGAGAGAGACTGGGGTTCAACCTTGACCCAGATACCACTGTTATGGGGGCGGCCATAGAGGCATCTGCTAGGCTTCATGGCACAGGGTACCGGGCACCTGTCATCTGCTCAGCCGAGTGGTCATTTTTTGCATGTCTTGTCCCCCCACCCACAATGCGGCCGCATACACACAGCAGCCTGACAGCACACTGTGGTATGTGATCACTCATGCCACAAAGTGTGCCACCACTACGGGCCACCAGGAACCACTCTAGAGTGATACTGGTTTGCACCCCCCACCGGGCAGGTGAGCATCCAACGGATGCTCCTAGCCCTCCCCGCTAACCTCCACTTCTGCTGTCTGTGGCTCTGGCACGAACCCGGTCACCAGCATGCTGAGTGATCTCTTATTGCTTGGCGCCATGGAGCCAGCATGCCAAATGCATTTTAAATACATGGGAAGCACAGGATCAACAAGATAAACAATTTAAATTTACCAAAAATGAAATTTGCACACTGAGCTGACTACGGCAATTGATCTTTATGTTTAAGCCCATGAAACACCCTTATCAAGTTAACGCATTAGCAGTCATAGTGGCTTTGACCAGAACTTCTTTGTACAGACACTGCTCCAAATGCTGCAAGTTAGATCAGCTCCCCTTGAGTCTAACTTGTGCCTTTCATTTGGGGAGCCTTTTTACAGGGTTTGCACCAAATATTTGGTTCAAGCTGCTGTAAAGTGTGGAAACTATCTCAGCCACACCCAGTGTACTAAAATTGGGACCAGTTGCATCAAAGGAGATTGACGCAGTTGCACCAAACAACAGGCCTTTGAAAATTGGGCCCCTAATCTTACATGTGTATACAGTACTCTCCATTTACCCTTACTTTCACTTCCATTTCTCTTAGTCTTGCTGAATTTTTATTTGCTAAGATCCTGGGCTAAATTTTCAAAGGCTGATGCAGGGCTTGCATCCTGCCCTGCTTTAAAGCTATTTTTTGGTATAGCTGTGCCAAACACCTTTACCACAACTGCACCCGAATTTGTATTGTCAGGCACAGTTGCAACAGTTTCTTCAGTTTACAGCAGCTTGCACCAAAGATTTGGCACAAGCCCCGTAAAAAGGGTCCACCAAATGACACATGTTGGACCAGGGAAAAGCTTGTCTTACTTGCTGTGTTTGGCACTTGGGATTGAAAATCCTGATAGCCGACTGGAAGAATGCCGCAAGTCCCATGTGACAAATGGTCAGTGCACCACAGGCTTGTGGTATTCTCGGGACTTTGAAAATCAAACCACCAACATCTAATGGATGCAAGATGACTTGGCTCCTTTTGTGTATTCCTATGCATTCCTGTGTTCTGTTACATTACTCTAACCTTTGTCAAAATTAAACTCTTACAGTCTGTTACATCCAACTTCTGTCCTAATGCCTCAGTTCCCCGGCTGTTTAAACACTGGCCATACTTAAGTAAAAGTCCACTATAATCTCAGAAACCTCTCCAGTCCCTGGAAAAGTGGAAACACTCTGCCATATGCCAATCCTTTAGCTGCATGTTAAATCTGTATGAATATATTCGTTCTACTCAGTCCTGTACATGGCATGGAAAGCACCACTGAGAAGGTGACTGTATCTGCTTTGACTCCAAATACTATCTAATTTCCTGAAGGTGACCTTTAACTCCTCTACACTGCAGTTTACCAGGTTGTTAATACAAAGGCGCAGCACAACTTCTGACCCTCCCCCCCACTGTTAATTAGCCTTTCCAGCTGTGGAGTTACTCCTTTTGCAGTCTACCCAGCTAGACACAGAACCGATCTCTCCCACTGGCAGGAGCGGCACACCATCGTCCCCATTCTCTAACTATAGAGTTCCCTACAACTATGATATGCTTCTTTCTACCCCTCATGCTGCCTGATTACTTTCCCTCTGGTGCATCCCAGATGGTCAGAGTCATGCTCTCAAGCAAAACAACTACTACTTTTGTTGTGTAGCAGTACTTCTGAACTAATTTTGCCCATGACACAAATTGACTTTTGGTTTTTATCCCTACAGTTCCATCCTTGCTGACTGAACTCCTCCTTATGGTGCATTTTGAGGTAAAGGGATTACAGCACCCAATGGTTCTCAGGCTGAATTGCTTCTCAGGTACTGAACTGCATTACTGAGGATATCTAACTACACACCGAGGTCTATGACTCTCCTACAAACTGGACACCAGCTTGACTCGAATAATGTCCTCTAGAAAAATTGCCGAGCCACAGCCCCTCCAGCTAGCTAATCAACTACCCTCACCTCATCCCTGTACTGCCTGTTTATGCATCTTAGAGTGCTTATGTTATAGAAAGTTAATGTCAGATTAGTCCTGCAGAGTTTCCTGTCCTTGCCAAGCTTCTGTCTTTAGTCACTCATACTTCATAAGTTCTAGCACTTGCACTCATTACATGACTTGGTCCCATTAAATACTCACCTGCAATCATCTGACAGAAAGTGCTTACTATCCCCTTCCTGTCTGCAGTAGCTTATAATAGGTCAAACCTTGTCAGCCCTCTGTTTGATCACAAATATATGTGCCATTAGGTAAGAGGCACTTGTTTAAATACTGCTCTAGCAATACCCTCAGTTCTTTTTGGGAAGCAGGTTACAAAGGCGAAAGACTAGAAACTGAATTCACTAAGGAATGTGGTTTAGTCATTCATCCAATTATTGCCTAGCTATGGCTCCGAGCCTAACAGTTGTTCCTCAGCTCCCAAAATGAAGGGCAAGGCACAACTCTTTAATATTTCACCTTACTTATGGGCTACTGTTGCTAATCCCAGTTTACCATATAGACACAAACTCAAAATCTTTTCCTCACTGCTTACCTTACTTTTTTCATCTCACAAAATAGTGTGTTGCTTACATTTTTATGTTGCTTGCACGCATGTGCAAGAAACATAGTGCCATCATCGGAGATTTCGGAGGTGTGTCACCTCCTCCTCCAATTCAGTCAGTGAGCTGGCAGGCACGGCCCCTGTAAGCCAATGCATTTTGGAGCTGTCTATGACATGCTCCAAAATGCAGTGGCATACAGTTGAAAGGGGGAGCTATGCTTCAGTGAGCACCGATAGGCGTAGCTCCCCCTGCGCGAAGCGTGCATGCCCCTTGCGTTCTGTGTAGCCGATGGGGTGCCCAATCCCCGGCTGAGCTGCTGTCGTCCCCAGAGCTGGTGCCACGCTGGGAGCCCACTCCAGCGTGGCAATCACTTCTTTGGCCGATGGAGGTGCCCAATCCCCGTCGGCTGAAAGCCCATCCTTGTGCCATGCTGGGAGCCCACCCCAGAGTGGCAAACGTCCTGTAGTCTTTTTTGTTTTAAACCTGAAAACAAAAGCGGTCCCATAGGCGGCCTCCGACCCCCCTCCCACAACCCGCACCCACCCACTGCGCACCAGCCTCCCACACCCCCCTCTCACCCCATACTTACCTCCGGACCGCGGCGCGACGATCTTCGGTGGACCGGGAACACGTCTGCACTCTTCAAAGCCGACCGTGAACTGAGGAAATGCCGGTAAGCTGTATAATGGGCTAGATAGGAGGGTTTCAACTTTATTGCATATCTTAGGCATTTTTGGGAATTTTTGCACCAAATTTTCAACATGGGGTTTTAGGACCCTTCTCATGAATGATGTCACTGTCATTGCGTTATTCGGGCCTGAAGGGTGATTTCGGGCAGTGACTGCGAAATCACCCTTCAGGCCTGAATAGTGCCATGACAGTGACATCATTTATGAGAAGGGTCCCAAAAACACCATGTTAGTGATCAAAACCAAAAATGACTGTTTCTGTCGTTGCGCGGTTCCGACGAGGCTCGTGGGTTCACAATTTCAATATTTTCACTCCAGATTTTCAACATTGCCATTTTACCACACCTTCTTATGAGTAGTACAGCTGTCATTTTCACATCTCACCCAAAATGTGTTTCTGCCCTTGTAGCTAGAATGGCGCAGTCGATGTGCGAAATCAATGTACAGGACAAATTAAGAAAATCACAGTGACACTGTTCATGAGCAGAGGTCTTAAAATGGCTATGTTGAAAATTTGGTGAAAAAATTCCTAAAAATGACTGTTTCACGAGCGTGCATTGTGCAGTTCCTACGCAAGCTCGTAAGTTCACAAATTTTCAATATTTTCACTCCAGATTTTCAACATTGCCATTTTACCACACCTCCTCATGAGCAGTATAGCTGTCATTTTTCACATCCTGCTCAAAACATGTTTCCGCCCATGTAGCGCACAATGGCACAGTCGGTGTGCGAACTCACTGTATGGGACACATTAAGAAAATTGCAGTGTCACTGTTCATGAGCAGAGATCTTAAAATGGCAATGTTGAAAATTTGGTGAAAGAATTCCTAAAAATTACTGTTTTACGAGTGTGTGTTACGCAGTCTCTACGACGCCAGAGGGTTTGGCGAATTTCATTGAAGTTCCACTCCAGATTTTCAACATTGCCATTTTACCACACCTCCTTATGAGCAGTACAACTGTCATTTTTCACATCCTGCCCAAAATGTATGTCAGCCCATGTAGTGCGCAATGGCGCAGTCGGTGTGCGAAATCAATGTATGGGACACAGTAAGAAAATCACACTGACACTGTTCATGACCAGAGGTCTTAAAATGGCTATGTTGAACATTTCGTGAAAAATTTCCTAGCAATGACTGTTTTACGAGCGTGCGTTGCGCAGTTCCTACGCACGCTCATAAGTTCGCAAATTTTCAATATTTGCACTCCAATGACTTCCAAATACCTAAACAGCACATAGAAGCAAGCAACATTCGGCATTGACAAATGCTTGTTGTATTTACTGCTGGCAGAATCTTTGTTTTGTGCAGTTGTGTACATTTAATTCCATTTCCTGTCTGGTTTTTTTTTTTTCACTTCTCAGACTCTGCTGTTAAATCACTCTACTTGGCTGTCTTCTTTTATGAGGTAACATGTCCAGAAGTGTATGTTCAGTTAGTTCCCAATTTCCTTGTGGCTTCATAAGCCTTCTGTGTCCCTCGCCTCTCCTCTGTGTGTTTAATGCCTTCTAATTGTGTTGATTTGTTCCTTGGGTATTCTATCTCCTTTTTCATTAAAGTGCTGTCCATCTCACTAACAGATATTTCATTCTATCAAATGCTGTTCAATTTCTAAGGAAGCTGGATCTAACTTCCTTATACCATTACCTGGTCCAAGTGTTTACCCTCTGAATCTTGCTTGAGCATCTTTGATCTTTAAACTGGATTGGTTGTATTTCTGAGAAGATGGTGCCCTCTTTCCTGTCTTAAGTCTTCCTTCTAAGGTTAATGAAGTCATTCTTAATTTTTTTTTCTTTTTTCTTGCCTCTAGTGTGATTTGTTACAACATATTTCACTACCAGAAGTTGATAACCAAGGGGCCCCAACAATCTGCCTGTTCAATCAGTTACATGTTTACTGCTACTACTGTATGTCTCTTTAGCATAGATGCTAATTTGTGAACTTCAAGACTGAGTCAGTCAATAACATTTGGATTTTGCTACTATTTTATCATGTATAGTTCACCCTCAGTTACCCCCCCCCCCCAATTAACTGCCATCCTTGGTTGTTCACTTGTCTGCTGGCTGTGCCTTTTTTCCCTTTGCATTTTCTGGGGTGCTGCTGCAAGTGTTGTCAATCAACCTCCACTTGCACAGCCTGTTATCTGGTCACAGAGACTGTTTTTGTATTATCAACAGAGACTGTACTCCAGCCTTCCATCTGCCCCCCCCCCCCCGAGCTTGGTCAATGCCATTATCCCCAACCAGAATTGTCTCCATGCTGTCTTTAGTTCCTGCGGTGAATGATGCCATCTAGAGATGAAGTTAGCATCCTAAAAAGGAGTGTAGCTACAAGTGACACTCTGCAGAGTGTCACTCCACATGAGTATCTCCCACAGGAGTGGTGGGAGTCACATTCAGGAGTCCAATGAGGGAGGCCAATGGGGAAGCCTTTATAAAGAAAGTAGTATTGACTAGTTTATCAGCCAAGTTTTCAGTAACTGCATCAGATCCTTCTGAGGATTTGCTTTTAATGAAAGGGGCACAATTTATTTTAGTTTGGGGTACTTTTGGCAATAGGATTCAGTAAGACTGCAGAGTGTACTCTGAAGAGTCTGACTAGTAGATATTTTAGGATTTTAAATTAACTCATATAGGTTTGAGTAACCTGGGTGTTTTTTTTTTTAACTTTTTTCAACTAGCAAAATTGACATTGGTAATATTTACTCTGTGTATTGATTTTATATTACAGTTCAATAGTATCTTTAAAAAATGCTCAAAATGAGGAGTAAGATACTTATGACTCAGAGATCTATCCAATTACTGATGCACAGGTAAAATACATCTAGGCTGACATTTAAATTTTAATGGTATTAAGGAAACAATCATTGTGAATTGTGGTGTAACACTAAAAATACAGTACAAATAGTCAGTGTGCTAAAAAAACTGCTCCTAAATTATTGTTATCAAAGGATGTGGGAAACAAATTAAGCCCTGAAAATACCACAACCAAAGGGAAGTTTGACATTTAGACTAAAGCATCAAAGAAAAGGGCTGAAATTGTCCATATGAATATATTTAACTTGATTAAAAAAAAAGAGTTGGAGGCCTAGATTTATGCACATAACCCCAATATGCTATATTGGCAATAAATGACTCATGCTTGACTCCTAAAGTGTCAGATACGATTATTGCTATAGCTAGATACAGAACATTCATAACAGATAGAGAAAGTAGAAATAAAAGGGAGGGTGGGTTACTTTTTTATGTTAGGGATTGTTTTGAATCTAATTTAAATGATCTTAGCACTTTACCCACAAGATGTGAAAGCCTAATTCTTGATCTACAGTACTACTATTGGGGAAAACAACATCCTACTGGGTTGTACTATATGTAGAACCTGCCAAAAGGGAAACTAGAGGACCTAGACTTGAGGAACTTATCAAACTATTACAGTAAGTAATGTGACCTCCGAAATATAATAATTTGTTAGGAAATCGTGTCTGCTTATAACAGAAATCACTGTCACTGATACTGTATTTATTGTCTTGTAAATGGTTAAACCATTAGCTATACAAAGTATTTTAAGAATCACTGATAGTTATTTTTGTGGTTACACTATGTGAGACAACAGATCTGCTTTTTAAAGCCTCTGAGAGACTTTACGTTCATTGCAGGAATTTTGGGGATTACAGGTTACTATACACTAGTTAGGGAGTGTAGGTAATCAGATCCGAACTCTTCAGATCCGTACCGTTATCTTCAATTTAAAATCTTACAGTTTCTGTTTCGCCCCGTCTCATCTTGCTCGGATGGCCAGGCAGTCCTCCACCACCTGTACTTGATGCGGTTTAGAGAAGGATACTCTTATACATATTTTATGGGATTGTGCTAAGGTACAGCCATTTTGGCCTCTATTCAGGTGCCTCTGGACCCCCTGTTGGGCTTAAATGACTTGTTTACCCCGGAGATCTGTCTAGTTGGCCATTATGGTGTCAACATTTTTGGTCCTAGGAATGGGTATATGGCTTGATAGTCATTATGGCCAAGTTAGTTATTTTGCATCACTGGCTTGCCACCTTTGGGGAATGGCATCAAGAAATTCTTCAGGCATTGCATATAGGAAAACAGACTGCCACTCTCCAGGATAGTCTGGATCTTTTCCAGACACGGTGGGAAACCTTTTATACACTTTTATCTTTTCTTTAATGCTACCTGTTGTTTTTTTTACATTTGATTTTATACTGTGGCCTCCCATTTCATGTTTAAGTCCTTTTTGGTGCTTCCAGAAGGAGGTGGGGAGGGGTACTGTGGTGTTTTCAGATTTATTGTTTCTTGTTTTTAGTATGTTGCTGTGCATCCTGGGGGACATTTTCAAAGGAGATGCACCGACGCATCTCAAGAAATGTGCTGCAGTGCGATATTCAAAGGGTGGAGATGCATCACGCATTTCCGACTATGCTGAAGCACAGTCATAATGCATGTGGCACATCTCCTGGGGGCATGCCCATAAATATGCGGCACATCCCCGTATTCAGCCAAGATATGCAGTGCATCTGCCTGCACATCTCAGAGATATGCTGCACAAAGTTAGGCACATTAGAAACAAACCAAACCTGAAGCCCCCAAAGGCAGGCTGCTGTACTGCATACATGAGCAGAGCAACTGCCAGCCCCTGCAACCCAGTGGCTAGCCCCCTCCCAGTCCAGTGTACATGCATACCCCAGTTTGTTCTGATCCCCATGTGCAGCAAAAATGATTACATCCCCTGTCCACCTTTCCATAGTGTAGGGACCCGCCCTCCTGTCCCGATCCCCGTTTGATATAAAAACAAGTCCATCCCCAGCCCACCTTTCCATAGTGTAGTGGCCCCCCCCATCCCTGAAACCACTTATCATGGTATCAGCATGATTAAAATAACTCCATGCCCTGGTAGTCTAGTGGCAACCCCCTCCCATCCCGGAAACCTGATCGCAGTACACATGTCAGATAATCACAACCCCAATTCCCTAGCAGTCTAGTGGACCCCTCCCCCCTCACCCACTCAGGACCCACATCCCACCCTGCTCCCCCTGTCCAAGCATGCCCGGCATTCGACGGGCAGCATAGCCCTTGGCACACCTCCATAGCTGCCCACCGACTGAACTGTCAATGAATGACAGCTTACTGTATTCACTGCAATCCCATTGGTCGACACTGTCAGCCAATAGGCTTGCAGTGTGTACTGCACACTGTCATTCACAATTTTGTGCCATGTAAGTGTACAGAGGGCTGTGCTCCCCAGTTACTGCTGGGCCATGCTGGGACGGGGGAGCGGGGGGGATGTGGGGTGGGGGTCCCTACACTATGGAAAGGTGGGCAGGGGATGTAATAATGTTTGCTTCAAATGGAGATTGGAACAAACTGGGGTATGCATGTACACAGGACTTGGGGGGGGGCATGCCGCCCGGCTCATCCTGCCAGGTGTATCCCTCCAGACAGCATACAGATGAGGCCATAATGACATGCAAATGGCCCATTTGCACCTTGCATGCCTAATGGGCTCATTTTAATGTACTTGGCTGAATATCTGGAATTTGGGCCTGGTGTATCTGCAGTTGTGCTGTGCGTCCCCATTCCAGGTATTCAGGCAGCCCAGCGAGAAGTGCTGGCACATTGTCAGTGGCCCCCATTTGCACTGCCCAATACAATGGCTATATTCAAATGAGATGCATGATCGTGCATCTCATTTGAATGTAGCATTTATTTGTGCAGCCCATTTATTTGGGTGGTGCATCTAGATGTGTCAGCAAGCCCCCGGGCTTTGAATATGGGGGTCATTATGTGTTCATACTTGTCTTGTTTATGTTATGTTGGAAAAGTTAATAAAGTATTTACAAAAAAGATCCAGACCCTTTGGAGTCTTGTTTACTTTCTGACTTATGTCTAGAATTATCTAAAACAAGTAGCCACTATCTCACATCTAGTTTCATTTATTGAAGATATTTGTGTCTCCTTATTCATATTCCAATGTGCTAAAAGCAAACATATTGTGTTATGTTGTGTATAAATGCTTTTCAATCAACAACAGTTGTGAACTATACTGCTTATATTATAACAAACAAGTTCCCCTGCATTTTTAACTGAAAATTGTAATACAAATATTTTTGTCTTGTTTATATATAATTAATCATATTTATTGTATTTCACTGTACTTGACACTATTCATATTGTCTTTTTGTTGTATTACAGTGCATAATAGAGCATTAGTCAGTATCAAATTCCATCCTTTTCAAAATGCTGTTGTACCACAGTTCAAAAGTCATGGAACATGATTCTACCTATTCTGAAACCCACAGAGACTGCACAAGTCAATTTTATTTTGAAAGTGAAAGAACCACTGCATGCACATTTCACACATTGGACAGTGAGTGAGGTAACTGTGATGGGAGGGTGGGGAGTTCAGTGACTTGACGGCACAGAGTTCATTGACTTGATGGCATGGCAGTTTGCAGTTTTCTTTTACTATACAGTATAAACATACCTTTATGCACAACCAATGTGTCCTGCCACTTTGGGGTTCTGATTCCCATGGACCTTTCAAACTTCCATCTCAAAGTTAGAGGGAATCAGAACCCCGAAGTTTCAGAACACACTGGTTGTGCATAGCTGTCCATTTAGTATTCTCTATGTAAAGACTTTTTAGTCGATTAATAAACTTGAACTTGAAAAAAAATATATAATAATGAGAGATGGTCATTCTAGGAGACGTAAACCTAAACTGGACAGGACCTGACAATGCTAAATTTAAAAGTGCTTTACAGAAAATAAACTTGAATCAGATGAGAAATAACATGACTTGGCAAAATAATTGGATAAAGGCTTAAAACTCGATAGACTAGGTTTTAATAAATAATGTGAATAAAATACCAGACATAGGTGTCATGTTGGAGTCATTAAGCGATCAAGCTCCAGTGTATAGTATTAAGCAATAAAGCATGACCAGGGATTAGATTAACAGTCTGTTAATTACCCCCCAAGGGGTGTAATGTGGCACGAGGCATAGTCGAGTGCCATATTGCCCCTAGGGGGTGATTAACTGACTGTTACTCTAATTCCTGGGAGTGCCTTATTGCTATTATAAAAAATATTCCAAAAGAAAAGTGTTAAAAGTATACTTTGTGAACGTTTTCCTCATTTAGAGAAGGATTTTTAATAAAATAGTTCTTCCACCAACAGTTTAAGAATGCTGGCTTAGAATCAGAATGCATCATTCCAGTCATTCAGCAGTGCTAGAGGACTGAATGCTGACAGGAAGAATCCTTGTGCCATGGTGATCATGCTGTACATGACAGTATAACATGGATTAATGTAAAGCTGTTGAAATCCTAACAGCCAATCAGATTGCAGCATTTCTGAGACATTTTTTTAAGTTGATTGTGCACATGTGCAAGAAACATATTGCGGCAGCTTTCTCCAGAAACAGGTTGTGGAGGCATTGCCCTGTTGTGGCCAATGCCCCACAGCCTTTAAAGGCTTGGCCCGCTTCCCTCAATGCCGTGGCATGCTGCTGCTGACACTAGTTCAGCCAGCATGTCACAACCTTGTAAAAATTTAGTCGCTGCAATCAGGGGCCACCTCGTCATTGCAGCATCAGCCATTTGCTGCAATGAGGGAGCGACCCATCATTGCAGGGTGGAACCTTGAAACACTGATATTGTTTGTGAACGCAGCGTCATCTTGTTGCCATGTTCACAAACAATATTAAACCTCCCCCCTGCCAAGGGGTGCCCAATCACCCTCTGCAGCAAGTGCCCCCCCGACTGTGTTTGTTTGCCGATGGGGGCCCCAATCCGCATTGGCTTCAGTGGCACAAGGTTTATGTTGCATATGGGGGAGCCCACTCCCCATCAGCATTGTTTAACCTACCCCCCCACTTTTGTTGTCTGCCGACAGGGTGCCCAATCCCCATCAGAATAATATCACCCCCTTTTATTGTGTGCTGACGGGGTGCCCAACTTCGCTGGCTACAATTGCCCCCCAAAAGACTCCATTGGCATGCTGGAGCCCACCCCAGCATACCACATGCCCCAGTAAAATCAAAACAGTCCCGTGATGTCTTTCATTTTTTAACCTGTAAAAGGAAATGGTCCCTCTGAGGTCTCCCTGCCCCCCTCACAACCCTTGCCCACCCACTGCGCAGCCTGCCTCCCCACACCCCTGCTCGCCCCATACTTACTTCTGGAGTTCATGAATGATCTTCGGTGGACTGGGAATACGTCAGCACTCTTCAAAGCCGACTGTGAACTGAGGAAATGCCGGTAAGCTGTATAATGGAATAAATAGGGTTTTTTCAACTTTGATGCATATCTCAGGAATATTTTGGAATTTTGGCACCAGATTTTCAACATGGGGTTTTTGAGATCCCTCCTCATGAATTCTGGCACTGTCATGGTGTTATTTGGCCCAAAAGGTGATTTTGCGGTCACTGTGCGGAATCCCCTTTTGGGACCGATTAACAAAACAACAGTGCCAGTGTTCATGAGGTGGGCTCTAAAAAAGCCTATTCTGCAAATCTGGTGGCAAAAATCCCCAAAATGACTGTTTTATGAATGTGCACTGGGCAGTTGCTACGCACGCTCATAACTTTGCAAAGCCGAGGTCCTAAAATGCCTATGTTGAAAATTTGGTGACAATACTCCATAAAATGACTGTGTTACAAACGTGCATTGCGCAGTTTGCACGCATACTCGGAGCTTCACAAATTAATAATATGTTCACTCCAGATTTTAAACATTGCCATTGTTCTGCACCCCCTTATGAATAGTACAGCTGTCATTTTTCACATCCTGGACGAAATGTGTTTTCGCAGTTCCGGTGCAGAATAGCGTGGTCACGGGGAAATCTGTGTTCGGGACACATTATGAAAATGACAGTGACACTGTTCATTAGCAGAGGTCCTAAAATGCCTATGTTGAAAATTTGGTGGCGAAAGTCCATAAAATGAGTGTGTTATGAATATGCATTGTGCAGTTTCCATGTACGTTTGTGCCTTCACAACTTTGCAATATTTTCACTCCAGATTTTCAGCATTGTCATTTTGCCACACCTCCTTATGAACAGTGCAGCTGTCATTTCCAGCACACAATAGCGCGGTCGCTGTGGGAAATCAGTGTTTGGGATATATTAAGAAAATAACACTGACACTGTTCATGAGCAGAGGTCCTAAAATGCCTATGTTGAAAATGTTGTGATGAAACTTCATAAAATGACTGTGTTACGAGCGTGTGTTGTGCAGTTTCCATGCACCTTTGTAAGTTTGCAAATTAGTAATACAGTATTTTCATGCCAGATTTTCAACACTGGCATTTGTTCATAGCTCCTTATGAACAGTACAGCTATCAGTTTTCACACCCTGGCTGAAATGTGTTTCCCTGCTTTCGGCGCAGAATACCGCAGTTGCTGTCAGAAATCAGTATTTGGGACAGATTAGGTTCGAGCAACTGGGGGGTGGGAGTGACCGAGTTCAGCTGAGCTCTGTCAGGACTGCTGCAGATTTCTTTGTGGGCAGGAAAAGGCAACAACACAGGCAGGAGCCCAGTACAAAAGGGCAGCCTGCAGCATCAGCAGAAACAGAACGAGCGAGTGAGAGAGGGGGAGTGACGGAGCTCAACGGAGGTGTATTGTGAGTGCTGTGGATTTCTTTGTGGGCATGAAAAGGTGACAATGCAGGCAGGAGCCCAGTACAAAAGGCTAGCCTGCAGTGCTGGCAGAAATGGAATGAGTGAGTGAGAGAGGGGGAGAGAGCAAGTTCAACGGAGCTGTGTTGGGACTGCTGCAGATGCCTTTGTGGGCAGAAAAAGCCACCAGTGCAGGCAGGAACCCAGTACAAAAGGGCAGCCTGCAGCAGCAGGAGACACCGAATGAGCGAGTGGGGGGGTGTGAGTGAGCTAAATGGAGTACTGTTGTGACTGCTGCAGATTTCTTTGTGGCGGAAAAAGGCAGCAATGCACGAAGGGGCCCAGCACAAAAGGGCAGCCTGCAGTGGCAGGAGAAACGGAATGAATGAGTGAGACAGGGGGATTGAGTGAGCGAGCTCAATGGAGCTCTGTTGTGACTGCTGCAGATTTCTTTGTGGGCAGAAAAGGGCGGCAATGCAGGCAGGAGCCCAGCACAAAAGGGCAGCCTGCAGCGCCAGCAGAAACGGAACGAGTGAGTGAGACAGGGGGAGTGAGTGAGGCCAACGGAGCTCTGTCAGAACTGCTGCAGATTTCTTTGTGGGCAGAAAAAAATGCCAACAGAGGCAGAAGCCCAGTACAAAAGGGCAGCCTGCAGCACCAGGAGAAACAGAATGAGCAAGTGAGACAGGGGGAGTGAGCGACCTCAACAGATCTCTGTCGAGACAGCTGAGGATTTCTTTGTGAGCAGGAAAAGGTGCTAATGCCGGCAGGATCCCAGTACAAAAGGGCAGCCTGCAGCACTGTGAGAAACAGAACAAGTGAGTGAGAGAGAGGGAGTGAGCGAGCTCAATGGACCAACTCAATCAATATTTGGCATTGGCAAATGCTTGTTTTTAAGTGGGCTCAGTTGGTAGTGAAAGTACATCTCTTAACCAATCAGATTCATGGATTTTTTATGCTAATTTTCTAATATTGGATGTGTTCTGGTACCATACAGACTCTGGAAGTGAGCCCTTCACATTGAGCAGCATCCTGTCCAGCTGAGATACTGGAGAAGAGGGAGGGAATGAACGAAAATCAGAGACAGTGTCTGAGGGAGTATGAGGAAGGGTGGGAGCAAGCAAAGAGAGAGCTACTGTAAGGTGGCAGGGTAGAATTTTAAATAGTAGTTGACTTATAATTTACTATTTGTTATAGTTTATTAGTAAATTACCTGCAGGACCCTCCTTGTATCTTGATTGGATGGTGGTGATGATGTTATAGTTCATGATGACTTAGTATAGATATATAAAGTATCTGATCATTAATACTTTCATATAGAACTGTCTGTTTTTTCCTGCCTGCTTTTTCATTTATTTTATTTTCTGACAGTCTGACTCTCCCCCCACCCCCCACAAAGTGTTTTACCTTGAAGGGGAGGAAATTCTGTCCTCACCCCTTTGACCAGTGTCCACCCCTCTGAATCACTGGAGGCCAAGTTCTTTATGGATTGACCCCCCAATTCTGCACATGGGCAAGATCATTATACTTCTCCCCAATGGCAAGGGTGCTCACCACCTCAATGCTTTCAGTTCCCTTCCCACTGGCCAAAGGAACATAACAAGGCTGCGCACTCTCCCCCCTCCTATTTGTGCTAGCCGTTGAACCTCTTGCAGCAGCAATATGCCAACACAGTGAAACAAAAGGTCTTCAACTGGGGAGCACCTCATATTCTATGATGTTACACACAGATGACCTACTAGTGCTCTTAGGAGATGCAACTTCACTTGTCGGCACTTCTAACACGTGCCACAACCTTGTTTGTCCTTAATGTTAATCAATCCAAAATGGAGATGTTACCCCTTAACAGGCAGTGCTCTTCATACAACTTACTTCACTGGTTCCCCCCCCAGGCAATTACCTACCTGGGTCTACAAATCACCTCTGATCTGACTAAACTCAGTGAGGTTAACTCCAATACTCAATGAAATAAAAACAGAATGTGACAGTTGGACATCTTCACATCTCACTCTTGCATGGAAAATCTCTACATTAACAAGCATTTGTCAATGCCGAATGTTGTCGTTCTGGCATTGGCAGCGGGAGTGGCGGAGCTAGAGAAGCATAGTGCTTTGATTTTGTGAATGTGTCTGAAAAGGTGATTTTGCACAGCGAGTACACCATTGTGAGCCACAGCTGTGGAAACACGTTTAGGGCAGGCTGTGAAAAATGGCAGCTGGACTGTTGATAAGGAGATGTGCACAAATGCCAGTGGTGAAAATGTGGCATGAAAATATTGCAGATTGACAAAGTTACAAGGGTGTGTGGAAACTGCGCAATGCACGCTTGCAACACAGTCATTGTATGGAGTTTCGGCACCAAATTTTCAACATAGGCATTTTAGGACCTCTGCTCATGAATAGTGTCACTGTCATTTCCTCAAACTGTCCTGAAAACTGATTTCACACAGCGGCCATGCAATTCTGTGCCGGACGTGCGAAAACACATTTCAGGCAGCTGTAGTGTTCATAAGGAGGTATAGAAAAATGTCAATGATGAACAGCTGGAGTGAAAGTATTACAAATTCACAAAGTCATGAGCGTTCATGTAAACTGTGCAATGCACACTCATAAAACACTCATTTGAATGACTTTCGTTCCCAAATTTTCAACATAGGCATTTTAGGGCACCTGCTAATGAACAGTGTCACTGTCATTTCCATCATGTGTCTCGAACACGGGCTTTCCACAGCGACCACGCTATTCTGTGCTGGAACTGCGAAAACAGATTTTGGTCAGGTTGTGGAAAATGACAGCTGTACTGTTCATTAGGATGTGCAGAACAATGGCACTGCTGAAAATCTGGAGTGAAAATATGACAAGTTTGCGAACGAGCGTGCGTGCAAACTGCGCAATGCACGCTCGTAACACAGTTATTTTATGGAGTATTGTCACCAAATTTTCAACACAGGCATTTCAGGACCTCTGCTCTTGAACAGTGTCACTGTCATTTTCGTAATTTGTCCCAAACACTGATTTCACACCACGACCATGCTATTCACGCCGGAAGTGCGAAAACACATTTTGTCCAGGATGTGAAAAGTGACAGCTATACAGTTCACAAGAAGGTGCAGTAAAATGCCAATGTTGAGAATCTGGCATGAAAATGTTGGGAATTCACTAACTTACGAGCATGCGTTGCGCAGTTGCTACGCACGCTCATGAAAACAGTCATGTTTCAATTTTTCCCATGAAATTTGCAACATAGGGTTTTAGAGAGTCCCCCTCATGAACAGTGGCACTGTCATTTCGTTAGGCGGTCCCAAAAGGTGATTCCATGCAGTGACTGTGAAATCACCTTTCAGGACCGAATAACGCCATTACAGTGCAATAATTCATGAGAAGGGGCTCTAAAAGCCCCATGTTGAAAATTTGGGGCCAAAATTCACAAAAATGCTTGAGATATGCAACAAAGTTGAAAAAACCCTATTTGTTCCATTACACAGCTTACCGGCATTTCCTCAGTTCGGCTTTGAAGAGTGCAGATGTGTTCCCGGTCCACCGAAGATCATCGCGTCGGGTTCCGGAGGTTAGTATCGGGTGAGGGGAGATGTGGGGAGGCAGGGTGTGCAGTGGGTGGAGCGGGGGCAGGGGAGCACTGGGAGACTACGAGGGACCATTTTCCTTTACAGGTTCAACGGAAAAAAAAAAAACATCGTGGGACAGTTTTTTTTTTACAGGGATTTGGCATGCTGGGGTGGGCTCCCAGCGCCACCTAACTGTTTTGGAGGGGTCTGTAGCCGATGGGGTATTGGGCACCCTCATTGGCAAACAATACAGGGGTTATTGTGCTTATTTGCCAACGGGAGGGCCCCGGTCGGCATTCAAGGAAAGGGGCGGGTAAGAGTCGAGGGGATTGGGAACCCCCCTCGGCATATCACAAATGGGGGGGATGCTTTATGCCGACGGGGAGTGAGCTCCCCCGTCAGCACATTCACAGGGGGCAGGTGCAGCCTATAGGGGGACTGGGCACCGTGAAGTCAGCAGTTTGGCAGCCAGTGTGCAGCCATGTACATAATGGCAGCGAGCATGGCAAGAAAAGGACCCTGCATCTGACGAGCTTTGCTCGGATTGCAGCAGACCTTTTCTTAGATGTGCTCGCCACATTATGTATGCATGGTGTGGAGCCGGCATGCAGGCTGATTGGGGAATGCGGGACACACCTACTGGTACATGCCCTGCATTCACCGAACAGCAACCACGCCTCCAAAGCTGCACTGTCCCAAGATGTTGGTTTGCGCAAGCTCGCCAACATAAAAATGGTAGCAGCCCCAAAAATATTTTACATCTTGTCACATCTACCTGTTACCTCTCACGAGAAATGGTTCCCTACACTGGATAAAATAATAGGCATCTTCCTCTGGGAAGGAGCCCAACCTCAATATAGCCTGAACAAACTGTGGGCACTCTGGTCATGGGTGGATGGGGGTTTCCTTGGCTTACTGGGTACTTGTGGGCTTTCCAAGCAATTCAAACTTTGCAGTGGCACCATAGACACGATAAAGAGTCACCACAATGGGTGGAAATGGAGCATTCACTCATTCAGGACTGTCCTCGTGCCACTCTAATCTACTATCAAAAAGAATTGAAATCTCACCTCACTGTGACATCATCTGTTGAATGTTGGTTTATAATGCATAAATGGTTAGGCCATAACCTCACACCCCTTTGTTACTCTCTGCTATGCAGTAACCCAGAAATCAAAGTAGACAATCAGCCTACATGTTGGCCCCTCTTGGGCTGTCAAGGATATATAATGACTGCAGGACATTATGGACAAAGGGGGGTGTGAGCTGTGATCATGTTCCAATCCCTATAAACCAGATGGAGGATTTCCAGAATATATTTCTGGAGATCTCTGCAGTTGCAAAGTGCAGTACAACATATCAGCTGTATTGAGCCTTGTCACACATTAGATCAAGCAGGAGAAGGGTGTGGCAGGTGCCATATGTAGCACAGTTAGGGAAAACATTCCCAATCAATCCCTACAATCAAAATAAAAATGGGATAAGATGCTAAACTCTTGCATTTCAGAACAGGATTGGAATTTGTGGCAGCTCCTGTCTCACACAACTTTTAAGGATGCCAATAGCAGGCTCATCAAAAATAGAATTCTACATGCATGGTACCAGACCCCCTCCATTCTGCATAAGATTAATCTACTACCAGATGACAATTGTTGGAGGTGTGGGACATCAGGAGGTGATCCACTGCATGTCCTCTGGTCATGTCCCCTCATGCAACCCTTTTGGGATGAGGTGCATGGATTAGACTCCGGGGTACTCCAATGTGTGATCCCTCACTCAGCTCACCTCCTCATTTTAGTGGTACAACAAACAACCCCGCACATCTAACCAGCAGGCCACAGATGGCTAGCCCTGCTTAATATAGAAGCTAAAAGACTGCTATTGTGCAAGTGGCACTCCTCTGAAATACCCTCCCTCCAAGAGTTGTTGGCCAAGCTTACCCAGACAGCACCTTGGACCATCTATTTCACTATGCCATGGACTCTCTCCAGAAATATTATATATGCTGGCTCCCTTACCTGCAATTTGTGGCCCCAGGACAGACATCGGATAATGAGTTGCAAAATTTATTGACCAAGCTGCTTAATGGAAGCAGAAATACCAGATAACTCATTCACCATGGGTCACTCTAACTGCATTTTTATGTAGTTTTCCTAATGCTTTATTCTTGAAGTTTGTTGGTATGCACAGCTGCCCTGGAGCCAATACTAATCAACATTTGCTTAATTTAAAACATCCTGAGAGGATATAACTGTGGTATATCCCTGATGATCATTTGACATGGTGCTTTATACCTAATAATAAACAGCACTTGTGACAAAGGGAAGGAGGGAGGGAGGGAGGGAGGGGGCAGCGGTGCTCCTATTTCACCAATAATCCACCAAATGCCATACATTCTGCTCACCTCCCCGATGGCTTACCTGGTGTGCCCACACAGTCCCAGCCCTGCTATACATCCAACCCCCCTCCCCAATCACTTCTCCAAACTGGGCTCACAGTCTGACCCCTACCATACATCCCCATCACCTCCATGAGCACTTCCCCTCTGTGCCCACACTCTGCCACCTCATCATAGATCTGCCTATGCCTCCCCAATCTCTTTACCAATGTGCTGTCATTGCCTCACCACTACCATAATCCACCCACCTCCCCAATCACTTCCCTAATATTCCAGCACATTCACATCCATGCCATATATCCCACCCACCTCCCCAATTGCTTCCTGTGTGCTTGTGTCCTCTGCCACCATAGCCCATCCACATATCCCATCCACATCCCTGATCCCTCACCTGGTGTGCCTGCAGAGTCCCATTCCTTCCATATATCATACCCATCTCCTCAATCACTTCAACATTATACTCACACAGTCCCACCCTGACATATATTCCTCCACCGTCTCAATCACTTATACGGTGTGCCAGCAAAGTCCCAACCCAGTCATATATCCTGCCCAACTTCCTGATCGCTTCCCCAGTCTGCCCACACAATTCCACATCTGCCATTTATCCCAGCCACATCTCCTATCACTTCCCCAGTATGCCTTTATGGTCCCAACCCAGCCATATATCCTGCCCTTCTTCACAGTTGCTTCCCCACTGTGCCCACACAGTCTATCCACTGCCATACATCCCCTACCTCCCTGATCTTTTCTTTGATGTGTCCGCAGAGTCCTATCCCTGCCATACATCTATTCCACTCACCTCACTGATCGCTTCTCTGCTGTGCCCACACAGTAGTACCCCTGCCAAATATCATTCCCACCTACTCAACCTCATGTGTCATCATGGCTCCATCCCTGCCATATAACCCACTGACCTCTCTGATTTCTTCATCAGTCTGCCGGCACAATCCCACTCCTGCCATATTTCCCACGCAACCCCCTATCACTTACCCCATGTGCTCACACAATCCTAGTCCTGCCAAACTCCACGATGTGCCTGCATAATCTCATCCCAGCCATATATCTCGCACATCTCCCCGATCACTACCTGGCTGTGATCACACAGTACCAACCCTGCCATACATTTCCATCACCTCTCCAATCTTTTCTACAATGTGCCTGTGCAGCTCCACCCCTGCTATGCATTATCAATCACTTCTGTGGCATGCACGCACAGTCCCACGATTGTCATACATCCTACCCACATCTCCAATCACTTCTCTTGTGTGCCAGCATAGCCCTCCTTTGCCATATATCCGCCCAACTCCTCAACCGCTTCCTCAGTCTATCTGCACTGTCTTGCCCTGTCTGTCCTACCTACCTCGATCACTTCCTCAGTGTGCCTGCAATATCACCCCTTACATACATCCTGCCTACTTACCTGATGTGTCAGTAGAGTACCACCCCTGTTACCTATCCCGGCCACCTTCCGGTCACTTCAGTGGTGTGCCACCATAGTCCAACTCCTGCTATGTACCTCATCCACTACCTTGATCACTAGTCTGCCTGCACAGTCCCACCCCAGCCAAATATGCTACATTCCTCTGGATTGCTTCTGCAGTGTACAGTGTCACCTCTGCCATACATCCCACCCATGTCATTGATCGCTACCAAGATGTGCCAGTATAGTTTCCCCTGCCATATATCCCCCACCCCTCTCACTGATTGCTTCTGCAGTTTGCCGATCACTTCCTCGGTTTTTCCAAACAGTCCCACCCCTGGCAAATATGCAACCCACCTCTGGACTGCTTCCCCAGTGTACCAGCACACAGTCACAAATCTGCCATACAGCTCACCCTCCTCCTCCTCCTCCTCAATCATTCTCAGGGTGTGCCAGCATAGTCTAGCCCCTGCCCTATGTCCCATCTACCTCCTTAGTCATTTCTTCAGTCTGCCCACACAATCCCTCTCCTGCTATATATACCACCTGCATCCCTATCACTTCCTGGGTGTGCCTGTACAGTCCCACCCTTGCAACATATCCAGCCCAACTCCCCAATTGCTTCCCCAGACTGCCCACACTGTCACTCCCTTTCCATGTATCCTACCCACCTCCCCGATGTGCCTGCACTGTTCCTCCCCTGCCGTACATTCCACCAACCTCCCTGATCAGCTACTTGGTGTGCCACTAAGTCCAACCCCTGTCATATATCCCACCCATATACCTGATCACTTTCCTGATCTGTCCACACAAATTCACCCCCGCCACATATACTGTCATTCTCAAAAATTGCTTCCCTACTGTTTCCACATTCCCTGCCATACACACCCACCTCCCTGATCTCTTCTCCAATGTACCCACACTGTCCCACCCCCGCAAGACATTTTATTTATATATTTATTTATTTCATGATTCGGAGATAACCTTTGAGCAGGATGCTCTTTTCCAAAGGTTCCACATCAGTGAATATGATGAAAATACATAGGGAAACATTTTACAAGACACAAAATGCAAAGCCACAAACAGGTTCAATGATTACAGGTACTGGTAATCTATGTTACAGTATCTACAGAAACACAAATTACAGGCTACAGGCACTGAGCAGCTCAACGCTTATGAATTGACTATGGTAGGCAGCCAAGAGAATTGGCTTTGTCAAGCGGTTGGCATGAGTTGGTAGGTATAGTAAAGTAGAGGATATAGGATGGGCCAGAGTTGGCAGGTGAGTGGAGGGTGGCATTCAGAGGAGTCAACCAGGGCATCCATCCCATCCATTTCCTTGTTCACTTCACCATTGTGCCTGCATGGCTCCATACATCACACCCACTTCCTGGGTCTGCCCACACAGTCCTACTCCTGCAAAATAACCATCCTATCTTGAAAACTGCTTCAATGGTGTGCCTGCAAAGTCCCACTCCTGCTGAATATCCCACCCATTTCCCCAATTGCTATAACAGTGTGCACATAGTCACAACCCTATTCTAAATATCCCACCTCCCAGTGTGCTTCCAAAGTGTGCCTGCACAATTCCTTCTGCCTCCCTGATCACTTCCCTTGTGTGCCAGCACAGTGCCACCATGCCATATACACCGCCAACCACCACAATCGCTTCCCTGGTGGCCAGCACAGTCCCACCCCTACCATATATCCTACTCACCTCCCTGGGCTGCCCACACAGTCCCACCCCTGCAATACTGTATATTTCACCCACCTCCCCAATTACTTCCCATCGGCCCACACAATCTCATTCCTTCCATATATTCTGTCCATCTCCCCAATCACTTCCCTGCTTTGCCGGCACAGTCCTACCCCTGCCATACATCCCCCACACTTCCTCAACTGATCCCCTGGTGTGCCTGTACAGTACCAGGCCACCCCCTGCAATATACCCCACCCACTTCCATGACTGCTTCCCTGGTGTGACAGGACCATCCCACCCCTGCCATATATCCTGCTAACTTCACAATCACTTTCCCAATCTGCCCACACAGTCTCCTCCCCACCACAAAATATCTCCCACCCATCTCCCCTATCATTTCCCCGGTGTGCCTGCACAGTCCCACCCCTGCCATAGAGCCTGCCTTCCTCCATGATCCCTTTTCTGGTGTGCCTGTAGTGTCCCACCCCTTTCATTTCTCTCATCCACCTTCCCAATCACTTCAACAGTGTGCCAGCAGAGTGCCACAGTATATTCCCCTACAGTCCCATCCCTTTCTCACTCTGCCTGCATTGTCCTACCCCTGCCATGTTTCCTATCCACCTCTTAGATGGGTTCCCTGGTGTGCCTGCATAGTCCCATCTCTACCATACATCCTCCCCCTCCCTAATCATGTTCTTGGTATGCCAGTAGAGCCTTATCCCTGTCATATATCCTTCTCACCTCCCTTATTGTTTTCCTGGTCTGCCCACACAATCCAAACCATGCAATATATCCTGCTCTCTTCCCCAGTCACATGCCTGCTGTTCCAGAAAGGTCTGACCCCTACCACATATCCGTTCCATCAGCCTCCCTGACTGGTTCAACACTGGGTTGCAAGGCTCCATCCCTGCCATACATCCCACCCAACCTCCCCTGCTCTGTCATCACAGTGCCACCCCAGCTATATATCCCACTCACCTCCTGAATCACTTCAACGGTGTGCCAACAAAGTCTCACTCCTGTTGAATATTTCTCCCACTTCCCCAGTCACTGCAACATATTCCCTACCTCCCCATTTGCTTCCGCAGTGTGCCATCATAATCTCACCCACCTCCTAGATTGCTTTTTTGGTGTGCCAGCACAACCTCACCCATACCACACATATCGCTGACATCCAAAATCTGCTGTGCTTGCTGAACCAGCACAGTCCAAACTTTGCCATATATTCCACCCACCTCCCTGGTCATTTCCTCAGTCTGCTGCACAATCCCACACTTCCAGTGAAAGATAAAGAAGCCACTCAAGGGTTCATGCAATGAGTCAGGTCAGCTAAACCCAGAAACATGAGTAACCCAAAAGGTTACTCAATGAACTCAGATGCAGGTACAGAAAAATAAAACTTTGCATGCACTCAAAAGCTTAAACTATCAGCTGGTAGAAAAATCCAATGGCTCTATACAAGCAATATGTAAAAGGGACTGATAAAATGGGGAGTAGTTGGCAGCCTAAAACACACTCCCACCTCCCCAATCTCTTCCCTGGTATGCTTGCTGCCCCACTCTACAGGGAGGTCAGATTCACGCAGGTATTCTACTTAGTGCCAGTAAAAGGTAATGAGTTAACAATACTGGCTGACTGCTAAAAGTAACACGCTCAGTTTCACTGTCAGATGGTCACTGCACTTGTAATAAATAAATACGCAGACAAGAAAATCAGCCTTAAAAACAAAAGACATGCACAATAGTGGCATCCTAAAAGAGGTGCGCTCACACAGCCTTTCTCAGAATGATGACGGTCCACTCCCAGAACCGTAAATCATGATTCTTAACTAATCCTTTTTTGGTGATGTCTTGGGGTCAATGAATAAATAGAGCCAGAGACTGCTTTTTCAGAATAACAAAGGCACATACCTATTAACTGTCTCTCATTCCGAGAGACGTCCCTGAGTTTACTCCTTGAAAGTGCTTTGTCCCACATACAGTATATCCCACATTTGGGCGGTGCTGCCCACACAGAGGAGATACTGTAAAAAGTCAAAAAACTGTAGTAAAGCAAAATGTCATAACATTCTGTGATGCCACAAATGAAACCTTGATCAACTTAAAGCAAGGGGTTCCATGGTGTTTGGGCTTTAAATCTTCATGTTTGATGATGTGTCCTGTCCCTCACTTTGAGGTTCAGTGTTCCTCTCTCATTTGTCCCTCATTTGAAGTGCATCTGTCCCTCAGGTCATAACGGTGATAAAAGGTTAAGAGACAGGCTGCGACTACTGTGAGGTAAGGACAAGGGTCCACTCCAAATTAAACATGATTGCTTTTAAGTTCTGTTTTAGTGTGTTGGGTCGGTGAATACATTCAGCAGCAGCCCCCCCCCCCAACCAAATGATGAGCCAGACACTCCATTCTCAGAATGCTGTGGGTCCGTTACATCGTAAACACTCATGAGTATTCTATGTTTCATTATTACATTTGTGGTCGGTATATAAATTAAATAGGCAGCTCCATTAACCAGAGACTCAGAGACCCATACCTGGTAACCGATTAGAAAGGTAGAGATGGAGAGTGCTGGAAACTCAAAGAGCAAGAAACTGGAAAAGAGATACTACACTGGGACAGGAGGGAAACTGGGTGCTGGGATAGGTGTCTGATATCAGGCAGCATAGAATAAAAGGAAAAAAAAAACAACACTGAGAAAGAACCCCCAGACGCTGATGTATATAAGTGACTTTTGCTTGGACTTATGTTAATGAGCAGTGCAGAGACAAGTGCTTGCGATTGTTAGGGTCCAGGGACTAGGACAGGATAGAAATCGATAGTGGGACGGGGAGGGGGGTTTAAAGAAGGGTCAGTGGAACAGGCAGCACACAATAAAAGAAAAAATAATGCTGAGAAAGAAATCCCTGATGACCCCAGTGTATGTTGGCATATGTTTAAGAACAGTGTAGAACAGTGCATAGATGAGTGCTTGCTTTCTCAGCTATTGTGACAATCTCTGCCTTATACTGTGCCGTGTTATATTTTCCACTGTCTGTTGTTTGCTTGCGCTCTATTGACCCACTGTTAGGAGGTCTAAACCTCACTTTCAGGTTCTTGGTAATATTGGGATTGCAAGTAATCACAGACACATTGCATAAGAGTAATAAACAAGTTAAGATAAATCACAGTTTCCCTAAGCAGTTCTTACCAATACAAACCGGGAGCCAGTGCTAAGCATTCCCTATACCTTGAGGTTTCTCTGTGTCTCCTGGGATCTCCTGGGGTCTCCGAGGTATGAGACTAGTGTGTCACATTATACACGTATGATAATTACTATGGTTACTGTATGATAGAAACATTTCTAATTACAGAGATGAGCCCTATTGGCTAAATTAGAGGTGGATCCACAGTCCAAGATAACATTATACAGTTCTGTATAGTCATCAGTTTATGAACAAAAGAGTTTGTATACAGTCTTACATAACTCAGAGTAGTAGTACGAATCACCAAAAGGTGGCAATGCCGACTTACGTATCATAATTATTCCAAGGACACAGATGCCTTGGCATCTTGCAAGTAAGAAATACACAGTAAATACATAAGAGAATATATGCATTAGCAAGCAAAGTGTATTACAACAATATGCATTCATATCCTGACATCTACTCTTGTACGGTAGATGCCCTTAGCCCTATATGTTAGTATAACATATGCTTAAGTGCTAGCTGTCTACGGTGTACCTCTGAGGGTACCAATTATGTTGCAGGAACCTTGTATAACACCCACACTGTATCTGCCTACCCGGTATTAACCCATGCTGTATTTGCTTACACGGTATTGACCCAAGGACCATAGTTTATCAGATTATACTCAGTTTGTTACAGTTCCATGTATTTTTGGGGTAACTCTAGTCACCAAATCAATTTCCTGAGCCACAAACCCTTTTTACCCTATACCAAACTCTCTATCCCCACCATCACTGCACTTCCACCTTCGATACCCTCTGTGTGTACCCTTCCACCTTACTCAGTTCCTTGGACTACTAAGGGGCTAAACTGCATACTGGGCTGGCATACACATTCATGGTGACTTGATGCTACATGGGCCCACCAAGATGGCACTCTCTTACCATGCCCTGGTAAAAAATTACTATAATGAATACTACATTTTAAGTCAACTACCATTTAAAATTCTACCCTGCCACTTTACAGTAGCTCTCTCCTTACTTGCTCCCACCCTTCCTCATAATCTCTCAGGCACTGTTTCTAATTTTCGTTCGGTCCCTCCCTCTTCTCCAGCACCTCAGGTGTGGAATGTGAAGAGCTCGCTCCCAGAATCCGTACAGAACCAGCCCACATCCAATATTAGAAAATTAGCATAAAAATCCATGAATCTGATTGGCAAACAGCTGTACTTTCACTACCAACTGAGCCCACTTAAAAAAAACAAAAAAAACAAAAAACAAGCCAGTGCATAGATACCCTTTACCAATGAAATCAATTAACTTCCTGCAAAATGTTCAAAGATAGCCGCCATTTCCTCCTCACTACACAGCCAAAATAAAAATGCTAGCTTTAACACTATGCAGATGTTCAGCTTAAACTGCTGAGAAACAGAAGCTGACACTAGTTCTTTTGGTCGGTATCCGAAGGGACAGCACTAGCTGTATTATGCATCCTGCCGCACGAAGGCACAAACATTGCTCCAGATCGGGTTCTTACTCTCGCAACACAACCCCACATGCTACAACTGACTCCAGGTCCCAATTGCAACAACTGTTGCTGGAAAAACATCGCTGTCGGAAATCAGTGTTTGGGACAGATTAGGATCAAGTGACTGGGGGGGAGTGACCAAGGTCAACTGAGCTCTGTCAGGACTGCTGCAGATTTCTTTGTGGGCAGGAAAAGGTGACACCGCAGGCAGGAGCCCAGTACAAAAGGGCAGCCTGCAGTGCTGGCAGACAAAGAATGTGTGAGTGAGTGAGTGAGTGGGAGTGAGTGAGTGAGTTCAACAGAGCTCTGTTGGGACTGCTGTGGATTTCTTTGTGGGCAGGAAAAGGCAGCAATGCATGCAGGGGTTGAGTAAAAAAGGGCAGGCTGCAGCGATGGGATAAGTGTGTGGAATGAGTGAGTGAGAGAGGGGGAGTGAGCGAGCTCAACGGAACTATATTGTGACTGCTGCAGATTTTTTTGTAAGGCAGAAAAGGGTGGCAACGCAGGCAGGAGCCCAGTACAGAAAGGCAGCCTACAGCGCCGGCAGAAACAGATCAAGTGAGTGAAATGAGTGCTTCACCTCAGTTTTCACCAAGGAAAATGGGGGTGCTTAATCATACATGGGAGGAGACAGTGATACGGAGGAGGGGGGACCCTTACCGATCGGTGGGTCTGGGGAGAGAGGGAGGCATCACTGGCAGGAGGGAGGAAGGCTAAACAGGGAGAAGGGGGTAGTGAAGGTGGGTTAGTCCTTGGGCCCCTCCTGTTCAACGCCTATGTCTCTGACATAAGGACAGGTATCAGGAGTGAGATGAGTCTCTTTGCGGATGACTCAAAATTGGGGGCAGTGGTGGATGGGAAGGAGGGGAGGGTGGCCCTACAGGGGGACCTGGAAGCTCTGAAAAGATGGGCTAGAAAGTGGAAGCTGAGGTTCAATGCAGGAAAATGCAAGGTACTGCACTTGGCGGCCAGAAACCGGGGCCAGGTGTACACCCGGGGGGGAATGCTACAAGTCTCGATGGCTGAGAGGGACCTGGGGGTGGTGGTGGATATCAAGATGAACAACTTGGAGACTTGTAGGAGGGCAGCAGCCAAGACCAACAGGATGCTGGGATGCATTGCTAGAGGGGTCATCTCCAGAAGGAGGGAAGTGATACTCCCTCTGTGTAATGGCTTGATGAGGCCACACCTCGAGTACTACGTGCAGTTTTGGAGGTCACACTTAAAGAGGGACATTAAACTCCTGGAGAGGGTCCAGAGAAGGGCAATCAAAATGATTTGGTGCTTGAGGGACAGGACCTATGGGGAGAGGCTCGAGGAACTGAATATCTACACATTGGAAGAGAGAAGCAACCGGGGGGACATAATAGAGGTCTTCAGGTACGAAGGGGTAAATTGGGAGGAGCAGTCAAGGTGTTTTGAAGGAAGGAGGAGGGGCAACTAGGCGGCATGGGTGGCAGCTGGAGGAAGATTCGGGGAGAAGGAGGAGGTGCTACTTCACTGAGAGGGTAGTGGAGCCATGGAATGCGCTGCCCAGGGGGCTGGTGGAGGCAGAGCTGGTGGAAGGGTTCAAGAGGAGGTGGGACAGGTACAGGGGAAGGGTTCTGGAAGCAAAATCCAGTGCAGTGAGAATATCCAGAACTGGGAAGGGAGAAGCCAGAGAAGGCGAGGTGGGCAGCAAGGTCAGCTCCCAGGGTGGGGGCTGACCAAACGAGCAGACATGAAAGACCGTTAGGCCTATTCTGCTGGCATTTTAGTATGTTAGATGGGGGAGTGAGAAAGGCCAATGGAGCTCTGTTGGGACTGCTGCAGATTTCTTTGTGGGCAGAAAAAGATGCCAACAGAGGCAGGAGCGCAGTACAAATGGGCAGCCTGCAGCACCAGGAGAAGCAGAATGAGTGAGTGAGACAGGGAGTGACCAACCTCAATGGAGCTCTGTCAGGACAGCTGCAGATTTCTTTGTAGGCAGGAAAAAGGTGCCAATCCAGGCAGGAGCCCAGCACAAAAGGGCAGCCTGCAGCACCGGCAGAAACAGAATGAGTGAGTGAGAGGGGGGGGAGTGAGTGAGCTCAATGGAGGTGTATCGTGACTGCTGCAGATTTCCTTGTGGGCAGAAAAAGGCAGCCCAGAACAGAAGGCCAGCCAGCAGCACCAGCAGAAATGGAACGAGCGAGTGAGAGAGGAGGGGGGAGAGAGCAAGCTCAACAGAGCTGTGTTGGGACTGCTGCAGATGTCTTTGTGTGCAGAAAAAGCCACCAACGCAGGCAGGAATCCAGTACAAAAGGGCAGCCTGCAGCAGCTGGAGACACAGAATGAGCATGAGGGAGGGGGAGTGAGTGAGCTCAATGGAGCTCTGTTGGGACTGCTGATTTCTTTGTGGGCGAAGAGCAGCAATTGCAAGCAGGGGCCCAGTACAAAAGGAAATGCAGCTGGGGCTCAGACAGATAAGTGAGAGAGGAGGAGTGAGTGAGCGAGCTCAACGGAGCTCTATCGTGACTGCTGCAGATTTCTTTGTGGGCAGAAAAGGGCAGCAACACAACATGGAGCCCAGTACGAAAGGGCAACTGGCAGCAGCCAGCAGAAACAGAACGAGCGAGTGAGATAGGAGGAGTGAGTGAGGCCAATGGAGCTCTGTCAGAACTGCTGCAGATTTCTTTGTGGGCAAAAAAAAAATGTAAACAGAGGCAGAAGCCTAGTACAAAAGGGCAGCTTGCAGTGCCAGGAGAAACAGAAGGAGAGAGAGTGAGATACAGGGAGTGAGCCACCTCAATGGAACTCTTTCAGGACAGCTCAGATTTCTTTGTGGGCAGGAAAAGGTGCCAACACAGGCAGGATCCCAATAGAAAAGGGCATGCCTGCAGCTCTGGGGGAAACAGAATGAGTGAGTGAGAGAGGGGGAGTGAGCAAGCTCAACGGAGGTCTATCGTGACTGTAGCAGAATTCTTTGTGTGCAGGAAAAGGCGGCAAAGCAGGCAGGAGCCCAGTACCAAAGGTCAGCCTGCAGCCTCGGCAGAAACGGAATGAGCAAGTGAGAGAGGGGGATTGAGCGATCTCAAGGGAGCTGTGTTGGGACTGCTACACATGTCTTTGAGGGGAGACAAAGCTGGCAACGCAGGCAGGAACCCAGTACAAAGGGGCAGCCTGCAGCAGCAGGAGACACAGAATGAGCAAGTGAGGGAGGGGGAGTGAGTAAGCTCAGCAGAACTCTGTTGGGACTGCTGAGGATTTATTTGTGGGCAGAAAAAGGCAGCAATGCAAACAGGGCCCAGTACAAAAGAGCAGCCTGCAGCGCCAGGAGAAACAGAATGAACGAGTGAGACAAGCAAAGTGAGCCACCTCAACAGAACTCTGTCGGGACAGCTGCAGATTTCTTTTTGGGCAAAAAAAGGTGCCAATGCAGGCAGAAGCCCAGCCCAGTACAGAGGGCAGCCTTCAGTGCCAGGAGAAACACAATGAGTGAGTGAGACGGGGGGGGGGGGAGTAAGCGAGCTCAACAGACACCTATCATGACTGCTGCGGATTGCTTTGTGGGCAGAGAAAGACAGCAACACAGGCAGAAGCCCAGTACAAAATTTCAGCCTGCAGTGCCGGCAGCAACGGAACAAGTGAGAGGAAGAGAGTGAGCTAGCTCAATGGACCTGTGTCAGGACTGCTGCAGATTTCTTTGTGGGCAGAAAAAGCCACCAACAGAGGTGGAAGCCCAGTACAAAATGGCAGCCTGCAGCACCAGCAGAAACAGAATGAGTGAGTGAGAGACGGGGAGTGACCCACCTCAACAGAACTTTGTTGGGACAGCTGCAGATTTCTTTGTGGGCAGAAAAACGTGCCAATGCATACATGAGCCCAGTACAAAAGAGTAGCCTGCAGCACTGGGAGAAACAGAACAAGCGAGTGACACAGGGGCAGTGAGCGAGCTCAGTGGACCAGTGCAATCAACATTTGGCATTGGCAAATGTTTGTTATAATATGGAGTAACTGAAGAATTCAAGGACAACCAAGGACAAGTTCAACAAAAAAGTATGATGAGGCTACCACTGAGAGAATTAAATTAGAATTGGAAACAACTGATTGGAGTTCCCTGGATATGCTCCCTGAAATTAATCAAACACTAACATTTTTTTTAGATATTTTTTCTTAAACATGAAACACTCAAACTGGTCATGCAAAGAAGGGAAAGTAACAGTTGAAATGACTAGACAATGGCAGTGTGCTATGGTGAGTGGCTTCCTCTAAAGTACAGATGAAACAATTTGCAGATTTGCACTGTGGACTAAAAGGATGGCGCATCATTGTGATCTGTGCAAAAGATTGTGCTGTTTACTGCTAGAGTTGAGCGATCAGCTGAATTTAGGTGTTATGATACAGCAAACTATTAATTGTTGTACAGAGAATTGACTTTCAGTTTTAGTTATAGTAAAATGGGATGAAAATGAGTTGAGTTGTAAGAATGTTTTTACATTTGCTACTCACCCCTTTTAAGACAACAATGGAGCAGAAATCATTTTTGTAGAACATCAAAAGCTTGGAATGCAATTCCTTTTGCTATTAGACATTCTAGCACCTCGCTTATGTTTAAAGCAAATTTTAAACAGTACCCGTTTAGTGTTGCTGGCTGTAAATGATATTGAAAGCTGTACTATGAAATGGGAAATAAGAGCCCTACATCCTGACTGGCTGAAACTTGCTCCATATATTGGAGTGAGGTAACACAACCAATCAGTGTGGAAAAGTCCCAGTGCCAATATTTCTCAATTGCTAAAAATATTGTAGAATAGGTAATGAATGTGTCACTCATATTTAGCACTAGCCACAAAGTGGCTGAAAGTTTGTAAATTTATTTTCATGCTAAACTAAAAGTCCTCCTTTCACCTTAATGGGAAAAGTGCTGATTAGTGTACTTTTATTTTCATGCTTCTGAGCACGTCAGCGAATACAGCAAAAATTAATTTATAGGGAATATTTCCTATTCTACAGTATCTGTGTGCAGCTCCTTGATGCTGCAGTCCCATATCCTAGCTTCACGTCATTTACACTACTACCTTGCTTGGTCTACTTGATCACTGAATTAAAACTCCTGAAGTCAATCATTTTCATTCTAAGTCCACAAAGTGAAAAACATAGTGGAACAAAAGGGGGTATTTCCCAGACATATTCACAAAAAAGTGCACACATAGTGGCGTCAACGTTTTTACTGAAAAGGTAGGTTTTTGTGAAAAATTCACTGTCTTTCTGGCTCATACATTTAGCTCAGACTATCATCCTATAGTTACAGCTCATCTGTGGAGGGACTCTTTCACACAAAACTATAGATTTTTAAGGGTTTTTTTTGTTTCTCACTCAACACAAAACCTATTTTATAAGTGCAATAAGACATGATGGGGTGTTGGTTGTGCTGCCACAACCACACTCCCAGGGGCTGAAGATACTTGGAAGGCAGTTTTGTGCCTTATTACACCCCTGGGTGTGGGTTGTGCAGTAAAACCAACACCCCATCATGTCTTATTGAATACTTAATCTAAGAATTTTGTACTCTTGTTGTTTTTAATATTTCTTTGTCTAGGTCATGCCTAGAAAAGGATCATGTGATCTAGTGTACCCACCCAGTGATCAAAGAATAAATAAAAAAACTTCCCCTGCATCTCTGCCACACTCACTTATCACCATTGCCATCCTTTCCCCAGGTACTGTCTACGCCATTACCTATTTGTTAGCCCTCAATTTTCCACCCAGTCGATTCAGTCATTTTATGGCAGTTTATAAGCATGAAAGTTTAGCTGATCGGTTTGAGTGCTCCAGATGTCAAACTCTTATCTGATTTTGGGAGGATATGAAGAGTGATTTCTTAGGGGACTCAAAAAAATCTGCCTGCTGAAATTGTTGATTTTGGAAGGGTAGGGGATCTGTTTTGTTTTGTCTGGAAATTCTGCTTGCCTGGGTGCTTGCTATAAAAAAACACCCAGTTTGTCCAATACCATGGCAGCATGGCTGATCAGTTTCAGTTCTGCAGTGGTCAAACGTTTTTACTAAAAAGGTAGGTTTTTGTGAAAAATTCACTGTCTTTCAGGGTCAAACTCTGTCTAATGATTGTAGTTGGGAAGTGTGATTTCTTTGCAGGCTCTTAAAAACACTGCTGGGTGACATTGCTCATTTTGGGAAGGTGGGGAATATGTTTTGTTAGCCTTCCTAATTGATTTCTGGAGGATGGGGATGTCATTTCCTAGGGGCATTTTAAAAATTGATCCTTTGCCTCATGCTGTACTATAATAGTCTGTGTAAGCTTGCCCAGTCCTAAGTGAAAATAAAAACTGACATTGCTGATTTGGGGGGCAGTTGCTATGGAACACTGTATTGAACATCAGCTTTTAGGCTTGCCTCGGCTAATTTATTTTGTGACTCATATTGTGCTGCTATAGTCTGTGCTAGTGTGTCTGCAAATCACTCATTGTAACCGGGGGTTAATTGACATAATAAAAATAAAATCTCTGTAGCCATTCATTGATTGTGCAATAAGATGATTTATTTCAGTAATTTAAAACACTGTTTCTTATTTCCCACAGTGCTGTGTGTTTTGAAAACTTCTTACAATAAATATAGCTTTTAAATGTGAGTTTAAATAAGAATATACCATTATAACTATCACTATTACAACTGTGTTGATGTCAAGTTGTACATAAAAAAAGCTATTTTCTGTTCTTTTTTAAATACCTCTATCCACCACCATTGATTATCTTCTCACAAGGTGCTCGTACCAAAGTGGGTTGTACCTCTTCACAATTAATATGCTGTTCTTGCAAAGAGTGGTTCCTCTATGGAGGCACCTGCAGTGGAGACCTAGGAGGATGCTGGGAACATCCACAAAGGAGACCCACAGGAAGGTGGCACGAGACCCCACAGGGGAAGGAAACAACTCCTGATAGGGGACTCGATCATTAGGGGGGTAGAAGTGGGGGATGAAGGGGATAGTGAGGTAAGGTGCCTGCCTGGCACCATGGCTTGGAGGTACAGGAAACGAATCCTCAGGATCACGGGAGCAGCTGCATGAGGGAGGGAGCTGGATGTCATTGTCCACCTAGGGACAAATGACCTGGCTGTTAGTGGGATCAGAGCAGTGCAAGAGGAGTTTGTGGAGTTGGAGAGGGGCCTTAGACAAGTAGCATGTATGGTAACCTTCTCGAAGGTGCTGCCTGTCTATGGCAAGGATGATGCTAGGGTATTCTGCACCACGGGATTCAATGAATGGTTGAAAAACTGGTGCGGAGCTCAGGGTTTTGGATTCATTGGGGACTGGGGAGCCACCTGGAGGGATTCAGGTTTATACTGGCGTGATGGCCTGCATCTGTCCGGGGGGGGACCAGGATCCTAGGTGACATGTTTAAATGCTTCATTGGCAAGCATTTAACTAGCCAAGGGGGGAGGCACTCAAACAAAGCAGGGGAACCCCAGGCTCCCATCACAAAGCACAGTAGGTAGAGAGGTAAACAACAAGGTAGAGAAGTCAGTAGGGAGCAGGACAGGGATAAATGCAGAAAAAGGCAGTAAGGGCAGGGATGGGGCTAAAAGGGGTAAGGCCATAAAAATACATGGAAGGGGATGAGTACCAAAGCCTGCAGTCTGTGCAAAAAGCTCCCTGAGCTGGTGGCCTTGATGGAAGAGGGATGCCTGGATATTATGGCAGTCACTGAAACATAGTACATAGAGACCCATGACTGGGATGTCAACATACCAGGATACAGAGTCTACAGGAGGGACAGGGTGGGTAAAAGAGAAGGAGGAGTAGCTCTTTATATAAGGGAAGGGATTAAAACAACAGAACTAAAGAGTAAACAGGAAGTTGATGAGTCACTATGGGTCACCCTGGAGACAGGAAATGGCACCACAATCCGCATGGGGGTTGTGTACAGAACCCCATCTCGGGGAGGAAATGGACAAGGAAATGATAGAAGGCATCCTTAAAATGGCAGAAAAAGGGGAGATATTGTTGATGGGGGACCTGAATATGCCAGATGTTAACTGGAGTATCTTTGCTGCAGGCACATCCAAGAGTAGGGTCATTCTTGATGCCCTACAGGGGGCATGCCTCAGACAGCTAGTGTTGGAACCCACCAAAGGGAGCAATCTTAGACTTGCTACTCTCAAATGGGGAAGCAGAAAGGATCTCAGATTTAGAAGTGGGTAGCCATCTGGGAACAAGTGACCACCAAACAGTGTGGTTCACAATAAACACAGCCATAGAGTCAAGCCATACAAAAACAAGAGTATTGGACTTTAGGAAGGCTTACTTTGTGAAAATGAGAGAGTGCCTCAGAAAAGCACTAGCAAATGGTCAAGAAGGAGGGGTGGAGGATCAATGTGGAATAATCAAAACAGCCATCACAGAGGCAACAAGCCTTTGTGTGAAGCAAATCAACAAAACAAAACAAAGGAAAAAAACACTATGGTTCTCAAAAGAGGTGGCAGGGATGGTTAAGGAGAAAAGGATAGCATTCAGTAAATACAAGGAAACACAGAAGGAGCAGGACAGATAACATTATCAGTTAAAGCAGAAGGAGGCAGGGAAGGCAGTAGAATAGCAAAGACACAAACTGAGGAACAGATAGCCAACTCTGTTAAGAAGGGGGATAAAACCTTTTATAGGTACATTAGGGAGCAAAGAAAGACCAATGGAGGGATACAGAGACTTAATAAAGGGGAAGTAATGTGGGCAGAGGGTGACAGTGAAAAAGCAGGGATACTGAATGAATATTTCTGCTCAGTGTTCACAGCAGAAGAGGAGGAGGAGGTACCTAAACCAAAAAAGGGAGAAACACTGAATGGCGCGGTCGATACCAGTCCATTCATAGAAGAAAGGGTTTTGAAAGAACTCTTGAAACTGAGGGTGGACAAAGCAATGGGGCCTGATGAGATTTACCCAATAATTCTAAAAGAGCTAAGGGTAGAACTAGTAACACCACTGACTACTCTCTTTGACAAATCATGGGAGGATGGGATGGTACCTGAGGACTGGAGGAGGGCAAATGTGATTCCACCTCACAAAAGTGGGAGCAGGGCAGAGGCAGGAAACTGCAGACTAGATAGTTTGACTTCAGTGGTAGGGAAAATAATGGAATCACTTACAATGGAAAGAATTGTTTAGCACCTAGAGGCCAGTGGGGCACAGGACCCAAGGCAGCATGGTTTCACAGCAGGAAGGTCATGTCAGATGAACCTAATAGATTTCTTTGACTGGGTGACCAAAGTAATAGACCAGGGAGGGGCTGTGGATATGACCCACCTAGCTTTTAGCAAGGCATTTGACACAGTCTCACACAAAAGATTAACATACAAGTTAGCCAGCCTTGGAGTGGGTCCCGAGGTGGTAGCCTGGATAAAAAACTGGCTGGACAACAGGATGCAAAGGATAATAGTAAACGGAGTCCACAGTGAAGAAAGGAAAGTAACTAGCGGGGTACCGCAGGGTTTGGTACTGGGACTGGTCCTCTTTAATGCCATTATAAGTGACATTGGAGATCACCTGGAAGGAAAGGTATGTCTCGTTGCAGATGACACAAAGATCTGCAATAGGGTTGATACACAAGGTGGAGTGGAAAGAATGAAAAGGGACTTGGCAAGGTTGGAGGAATGGTCAAATATGTGGCAGCTCAGATTCGATACAAAGAAGTGCAAGGTAATGCATCTGGGAAACAAAAACCCAGGGGAAGAGTAAACAATGGGGGGTGAGTTAATAACAACAACAAAAATTGAAATACACCCAAGAGTAATTATATCAGATGACCTACAGGTGGGCAAGCAATGTGAGAAGGAAGTAAGGAGGGCTGGGGGGATACTGGGATTCATAGGGAGAGGAATCAACAGTAGAAAACAGGAAGTTGTTATCCCTCTGTACAGACAGTTGGTAAGACCCCATCTGGAGTACTGTGTGCAATTCTGGAGACCCTATCTCCGCAAAGATATAGACAGAGTGGAGGCTGTTCAGAGGAGGCCAACCGAAATGGTGCAGGGTCTGCACCAGAAGACATACGAGGAAGACTGAGGCAGCTAATATGTATACCCTTGAGGAAAGGAGGGCAAGGGGAGATGGATAGAAACTTTCAAGTATCTCAAGGGAATTAATGTACAAGAGGGTAGTATCTTTCAGAAGAAGAAATGTGCAAGAACAAGGGGGCACAATTTGACGATAGAGGGGGGAAGGCTCAGAGGTAAGGTTAGAAAGTATTTTTTCACAGAGAGGGTTGTGGATGCATGGAACTGCCTTCCTGAGGAGGTTGTGGAGTCAGGAACAGTGGGAGAATTCAAGAATGCATGGGACAGGCATAAGGCAATTCTAGCGGGGGGTAGGAGGAAGTAAGCTGTTAATTAACTAGAATCGGCAGCTTATCCATCAGGTAGGGAAATGGGCAGACTAGGTGGGCCAAGCAGTCCTTATCTGCTGTCAAATTCTGTTTCTATGGGTGGATAAGTGATAACATGAAGTTATCCAGGGTATACGAAGGAATAACTGGCTTATGCAGGTGATTAAACGCCAAGGCTGAAGGCCAAGGTGTTTAATCAACCAGATAAGCTGGTTATTCAGAGTATACTCCAGTTAACTGAATGTTACAACTATTGTATGACTAGGAATTTTGAACCCACGATTTTGAAAGTTCTGCGATAGCTAAAGTGCAATGTGCGCACCCCCCCCCCTTTTTTTTCTGTGGACTAATTGGATAAACTACTGTGGGCTTGTCTGAAATGTGGATAAGCTATTGTAGGCATGTGTAAAATGTGGATAACCTACTGTGGGTGTGTCTAAATGTCATTGTATTCATTTGTGGGGTAATAAATGTCAGTTTTCCTGTGTTTTGACTGCTTACAATAAATACCTGTCTTATAACTGAAGGTAGAGTGTAGTCTCTCATTTGCCTGTTTAGTCAGTATATTGAACTGATTCTTACCAAGTAATGACATGTTTCCTGATGTTGATCACAGTCCTTTTAGCTTGCTTGTCTGCTAACAGCTTCCCACTGAGTCATCTCCCTGTGGGAGGGGAAAACAGGTGTTATTGCCAGTGTTGTGATGAATGGCCTACTGCAGCTGAAAGGGATCTGGAGGATATCAAGGAGAGCTTCAGTGCCCTCAGACCTAGGCTCAGAAGTCTGGTTAGCACTGTGATCTTGTCACAGGTGCTCAAAGTGCATAGGAGGAGGGAATGTAGGTAGCACATTATCCTCAACATTCAACTGCTGGCCAAAGGGCTGTTGTGCTGCAGAGGGGTTTCACTTCCTGGGAAAATACTGGGGAGATTGGACAATGTTCAGACTGGATGGCCTCCATCCTATCAGGGAGGGAGGTAGTACTTTGGGGCAGAAGTTTGAGGGCTATGTATTGGGGCATTTAAACTAGTTTAGGTGAAGCTTGTGCTGGGGTCAACCTAGGGGCTAGGGCACTCATGAGAGAACTGGAACGTACTCCCCAGATGAAGTTGGGTAGGGACAGTGTAGAAAATGTGAATGTCGCAGGCAGGGAGAAATCAACAAACAGTGGGGGGAAGCCCTGCATGTTAGGTGTTCAATGCACTGAGAAAGTAACAAAGTACAGGATGTTTGACTGGCACATGTATAGACAATCAGTATGTGATGCAGTGCACTGAGAAGGTGACAACGTGTATGATGTGTGACTGGCCCTTGAATAGACAATCAGCAGAAGGGAGGCAGTATAGAGGAGGCTGGAAGTACTAAGCTGGAATGCCAGAAATTTAGGCAGGATGGGGTATCTCCAGGCTTTAGCAGAGAAAGAAAGGCCAGACATCACTGTATTTACAGAAACATGGGATACTCCTAACAACTACTGTGACCTCACAGTTCCAAGCTATGTTTTATTTTGATGGTATAGTACAATAGGTAAGGAGAGGGGGGTTACCTTTTATGTACAGGAGGGCATGAATGTAAGTAAGTATAGTGAGATAGGTGAGTGGGAAGCAGAAACACCATGGGTACAACTAATCTCTGAGAAGGGGAAGCTGGTCTGTATGGGTGTCTAAGGACCACCTAACCAGACTGATAAGGTGGCTTAAGACAAAGGTGTTGAAATAGAGAAGGGGGCATAGGGGACTAGTTCTGGTGGGGTACTTCATCTTGCCTCATGTCAACTGGAGCATCTCAGTGGGGAGACATACCAGGAGTCAGCTGATGGTGGACACCCTCCAGAACTACTTTCTGACCAAGCATGAAGAGGATTACACCAGGGAAAGGTCTAGTCCTGACCAATGGCAATGGTGTGGGGGTGATTATCACTGGATTAATCAATTGGTGCAAGTGATCATTACACAATATGGTTGGACCTATTACTGAACGCATACAGGCAGGCTATTAGAACCTCAGTGCTAGACTTTCACATAGCAGACATCAGGCAGATGGAGGGGAACTCAGGTCTGGGCTTGAAGGATACCATAAGATGGAGGGAGCAGAGAGGAAGTGGGAGTTCATTAAGGAAAGAGTTATGGAGGTAACAAAATAGGTTATTAGGCTGGTGGGAAATTGGAGGAGGCAGACAAAGCCAATTTGGTTCCCCAAGGGTGTCAGGGAGACAATAAGAGCTAAGAGGGCTGCATTTATGGACTACAAGACTTCTCAATCAGAGGCACATAGGGAGGCTTACCTCAGCTGTGATAGGGAGATATGCAAGGCAGTGAGGAAAGTGAGGGCTGATGTAGAGCTCAAAATAGCAGGGAGCTGAGTGACAATAACAAGGCATTCTTTAGTTAGATCTGAGAAAGGATAAAAAAAGTGGTATAGAGAGAGTCCAAGGAGGAAGGGTAAAAGTGGTATATGGAGACTAATAAAGGGTGAGTCATGGCTGGAGAATGACAAACAAAAGGCAGAGCTTGTTAATGAATACTTCTGCTTGATCTTCACTGCTGAGCAAGGGAATACACTCTATGACTGCAGCATCCATGTAAGATATAGGCTGAGATGGTCCATAGGTATCAACACTGAGAAGATGGTGCTCAAAGAATAAAGGGGTTAAATGTTAGGAAAGCCCCCTGTGCTGTATGGAATACACCTTTGTGTACTGAGGTAGCTTGCACATGCTCAGACACCACTACTGGCAAACCTCAACTGCTTCTTGGACATAGTGGTAGTCCTAATCAAGTGGAGGACAGCTGATGTCATCCCTCTGCACAAAAGCAAGGATAAGGGGTTCCTAGGGAACTGCATGCTCGTAAGCCTGACATCCATACTGGGGAAGCTCCTGGAGTCAATAATAAAGGAAGAGCTAGTAGACTTCGTGAAGGCACAGAGGCTCCAGGACAGCCAACAGCATGGCATTGTGAGGGCAGGCCCTGCAAGACGAACATCATTGAATTCTTCAATGGCACATCATAGGAACTGGATTTGGGAATGGCACTACAAGTCCTGTACCTGGACATAGTAAAGACTTTGACTTGCTGCCCCATAATATGTTGATCAAGAAACTGGTGGATCAGGGGTTAGTGGATAGGCTAACTTGATGGGTGGGGAATTGGTTTTGTGACAGAACCCAGATAAAGGGCCAACTCAGGGGTTACGAAGGTGATGAGTGGGCCTATGACATGTTGGCCATATCCAAACAAATGGGGGGCCTCTGATTGTCCCATTTCTCAATGTATTACCTTGCTAGCCATGCTAGCAAATACCTTAGGTGGTCTGTGCATGTGGAGGATAAGGTCACCTTTTAATAGACAACCATATGGTTGGATTTTGAACTAGAAATCATAGTGAAATTAGGTTGGTCACCTTCTGCAATGCTTTTTGTCTGTCCCCACATTTTACCTAATGAGGTCTGAGACTCTATAATTGGCACTTCTCTTAGAGCCCATATGCAGTTGGAATGGGCCCTGCAATACTACTTTGCTAAGGACACTTCCCAACCTTTGTTTGGAAACCCCAATTTTATGGTGAGGGGTAAATGTCTCACTAGAAACTGTCTTCCTCAGCTGGAAATTGACGATGTGTGTTGCCTGCTCAATGAAGGAATTTTCATGCCATTAAATAATATTTGCTGTTCATTTCAGTTGGGTACTGGATCCCATTTTAAGCCATTTTTACTCAAACATGTTATTTCACCACACTTTGGTTTAGGGCTTTGGATTACTAACTACAGTGAATTTTTAGATTTGGCCACTGTTTTGACCTCTCAACTCCATGCTGTATCCCAGTTATACATCCTGTTTCTTGAACATTTATTTCCTAACATCAATCGGACATGTCACTACTGGGAGCCAGTTTTTCCCTCTAAGCAATTTAACTGGATGCCCATTTGGAAGGATATGCATACCTATATTACTAGTGATAAATTATGGCTCACACAGTTTAATATACTTCAAAATTTACATTACACCCCAAGCAATTGTTTACAATAGGTCATATCGAATCATATACTTGTACCAAATGTGATGAGGCTGAGGGCACCCTGTTTCACCATTTTTGGGAGTGCCACAAAGTTCACCCCTTGTGGGATATCATTAAAGAGAAAGACTACCCCCTTTTGGGTATTGACCACCATTTTTCATCAGAAGTGTTTATCATAGGGGACTACAGTGGGGTGTCAGTCAAAGAACCTAAGTATTCAATGGCCATAATGTCAATGTCATTTAAGAGGGTTGTCCTCAGACACTGGCTGGATCAGACCACTATACCATACCATGAGTGGTTACATGAACTACTTTTTAATTTGCAATTGGAGAAGATGATAACCAGTGTCCATAATAAACTTAGTTCTTATGATATGAAATGGAGCTGGCTGCACACGTTATATTCCTCTTAGTCTAACCTGGAATGAGTCCCATCTGCCCTAGTTGCATACAGTGGTTATTGGGATATTGTTTTGTTGCCTTGTGTCATATTATTCATTTTCTTGTGATTTCCCTTCCATGTCATAGATATACTGTCTATTGTTTCTTTTTGTACTGGCATGATCATGTTCTCTACTCCCTTGCATTTGGATGAGTGGGTTGTGGGAGGAGGAAGGGTGGGGTGTTTTGTTTTGTGCTTCATTTTGTATTCAAAACTTATGAAATAAAGTAAAATAAGAAAAAAAGAAAGTGATGAGTGGTGCACCTCAGGTCTCAGTCCTGGGCACTGTGCTCTTTGATGAATTCATTTGCGACATTAGAGAGGGTTTACAGGGCAAATTGTGTCTGTTCATGGTCAACACCTAGATTTACAGCATGGCTGATGGTGAGCTAATAGGGGAGCTAAAATAGGACCTCATAATACTGAAAGAATAGTAAGAGATATGCAGCTGAAATTCAATAAACAAAAGCTCCATGAATTGTGTTATGGCAGGGAGGAGACGGCAACCTCAAGTCACTATATTTTTCTGTAATGCTGAATATGTATGGCATAATTGAAAATTATCCTTTAAGAGGTTGGGCTGGCTGGGTAAGCCATTATCCCAGACACGATATTCTCTGAGATATAATATCTGTAAGATAAAGTAAGTCTTCTAACAGTAACTCATATACCACTGCCACCTGAAGAAGTGACCTCACCACAAAATGTTGAAACATACTGACAGTGGATAAATAAATGAATAAGAACTGATTTATCTAAATAGGAGTGGAGCATTTCCTTATTCTCTTGATATTTGGTTCTTCTGGTGTCCATAAAGGAAGCTCCTTCAGACTAACTTGATAATACAGTAGATCATATCAGGGCCAAAGGTAGCCTGGGAATTCATTTGCAGAATTTGAAATTCAATGTGAAAAAATACAAGTTCATACATTTGGAGAGACATTACACAAAATCTGACTACTGGGGGTTGCGTGGAAGCAGGGAGTCATAAGGCAGAAGTGCTAAACGATTACTTCTGCTCGGTATTTACTAAGGAAAAGAGAGGGGTGATACCCAAGGGAGGAGGGAGGGAGGGCAGAAACAGAGGGGGATGGGGTGACAGATGGGTAAATCACGGAGGGCAGGGTTCTGGAGGATTTGAGGGCACTGAGGTTGGACAAGGCACCAGGCCCAGATGGCATCCACCCCAGGGTACTGAAGGAGCTGGCAGAGGTCCTGGCAAGACCTTTGGCAGACCTAGTTAATGCCTTACTACACTCTGAATGTGTAACTCAGGATTGGAGGATGACTCATGTGTGCCTCTCCACAAAAGTGGCCCCTACGATGAACCGGAGAACTACAGACTGGTGAGCTTCTCATCCATCATGGGTAAGCTGATGGAGACTATCCTGAAGGAGAGGCTGGTGGCCCTCCTGGAGGCCAAAGGACTACAAAACAGCAGATATCATGGCTTTGTAAGTGGCAGATCCTGCCAAACCAACCTGGTGAAGTTCTATGACTAGGTAGCTAGGCAATTGGATGGGGGACATGCAGTGGATGTCCTGTACCTGGACTTCAGTAAGGCATTAGACTCAGTGCCACATGGGAGGTTGGGAGGTAAATTAGAAGGCGCAGGGGCCAGAAAAAAGCTGGTGAGATGGGTAGAGAACTGGCTTCAGGGAAGGCAACAGAAGGTGGTGGTGGGTGGGGAGCTCTCGTCCCCAAGGGTAGTGATGAGCAGTGTTCCACAGGGCTCAGCGTTGGGATCACTGTTGCTTGGGATATTCATTGCAGACATTTCACTGGGCATCAAGAGCAAGACCAGTCTGTTTGTTGATGACAACAAGATGGGAACAGTGGTAGACAACCTAGAGGGATGGCAGGGGTTGCAGGATGATCTGGCAAAGCTGAAAACCTCATTGGACACCTGGCAACTGGGGTTCAATGCTACAAAGTGCAAGGTGCTGCATTTTGGTGTGAAAGACCCAAGGAGGATTTACCAGCTGGGGGGAGTGCAGCTAGCCGAGACAGAGGAGGAGGAGGAGAAGGATCTGGGGGTGCTCATTACAGGGTCAATGAACAACTCAGCACAATGTAGGAAGGCAGCTGCAAAGGCCAGCAAAATGCTGGGTTGCATTGCAAAGGGTATATCCTCGAGGAAGGGGGAAGAGATTTTGCCACTGCATAGATCATTAGTTAGACTGCACCTGGAGTACTACATGCAGCACTGGCATCCGTTTCTGAAGAGGGACATTAAGTTACTGGAGGGGGTGCAGTGCAGAGTGACTAAGATGATCAAGGGACTGGGTGACTTACCATACGAGAGGAGGCTGAGGGAGTTGAACACGTACTCGCTGGAGGAGAGGAGGGACTGGGGGGAGATGATTGAAACCTTCAAGTACATGAAAGGAATAAACAAGAGAGGTACAGAGGGGCTATTTATGGTAAGGGAGGGGAGAGACACCAGGGCCATGATATGAGACTGGAGGGAGGAAGGTTCAGGATGGAGATGAGGAGACACTTTTTTCAGAGGGGGTGGTAGCTGGGCGGAATGCGTTACCGGCAGAAGTGGTATCCAATAGAACAGTGGACTGTTTAAAAAGGGGCAGGGACAGAGCAAGGGGAAGGGTCAAGGGAGGGGATGGGAAGGAGGGGCAGCTGCAGAATAAAGAGTGCTAACTGCACATTTGAGCAGACTTGATAGGCCTCTGGGCCTTTGTCTGCTGGCAAATTTCGTATGTTCATATGGATAGGGGAGAAAGCCTGGAACAAACTAATGAACAGAGAGATCTAGGAGTTGTAATAGGATTTAAGACCTCTGCACACTAAGACAGGGCACACAGCAAAGTTAACAGGATGCTAGGGTACATTGGAAGGGCCTTCTTGAGAAAGAGAAGGAATGTGATAATGGCCCAGTACAGGTTATTGGCTAGGCTACAGCTGGAATTCTTTGTACAGTTTTGGAGCCCTCAACTGTAAGCAGATCGAGGCTGCCAGGAATCAGCTCAAAGGAGGATGACCAAAATGACCCAGGGCTTGCAGTACTCATCATGGATTTGAAGAGAGAGCAAGAATTGATCGAAACCTTCAGGAACTAGGAGGGTATAAACAGGGTTGACAGCCAAGAGTTGTTTAAGCTACTTCCTCAATCTCTTTTTCTCCTTCCCCTAGCGCTAAAAGTGAGATCCTTGGACAATGCCAGAAAAGCTGAGTGTGCTTTCAGTCTGTCCCCTGGTCTTTAAAAGTTGAACTTCACCATCTCAATAGGCTATTTCACTGGGACATTGGCACCTAAGTGTAGCAGCACTCCATGCTCCCCCCCCCCCAACTCCTCTACCATGCTCCCTATTCTATCCATGTCCCAGATGGCTGATGCAGCTGGAATGCAATTAATCATCCCCTTCCCTCCACCTCCCACCACATTTTCCACTCCTTTAATCATAGATTCCTCTCCCAATAGGATATTCCTTGCTGCCTTCCTCATCATCTTACCACTGAGTGCCGCCAAGTTATCATGTTCACCTTTCCTGACTGACTGTGAGCCCCCTCCAAGGAGTCAAGTACCACTTTCTCCTCCAGCAGTGCAATGTAATGTGCTGTTGGGATATTGTGAGCCTGGATGACTTTCTTCTGACTGCCACTGTCACCCCTTCCCTTCCCCGCTACCCTCTAGCTCCCAAGGCCAGTCAGCCTCTAGGGAAGTGAGGGGTGCCTGGTAAGTCTGTGGGGACCAGCTCAGCTGCTGTTACAGCTGAGCTATCTCTTGCCTTGCTGCTACCAGATGTGCATAGAGCTCCACAAGTGCCCTACCTTTAGGGCAGTGACCTCTTCTCAGAACATAGCCCAAGAAATGAGCTTTGCACTCTGAAGCAGACAGAAAACAACAGCAAAAGACATTGCAGGATGGTGTCAGTGGAGCCAGAGATCTCCAGCTGTATTACTGTGCTGTTGTACCACCATGGTACAGTGTATTTATTATTGTCCCTTGCCCAGTTTTGATTAATTTAGTACAAAATGGTATATTAGCTTGTGTATTGCAATCATATCCACAAGCTAATTATAGATTTTTTTCTGCATACAATCATTGTAGCATGTCAATCTCTTGGACCCTACTCATTCATATTGCTGTTTTACATTAGCAGTCGTCTGTTTAGATGTTCTTAACAATATTTCCAGAATTACATTTTGTGTCTACAAAATGTTAATGTTTTATTTTTAATTGCTTTTTAATTTTACCCAACAACTCAAAAGATAATTCATGGTATGGCAAAATAAGTAAATGAAGGTAAAACACATGGTAAGGACTGGCCCACTTTGGGTTGATATTTTAATGGTTACCTTAAACTACAATGGTAGCAAGTGACAAGATGCAGAATATCCAGGTATAACAACATATCACAGTACATTCCCATTTCATTTTAATAGGATTTCTTGTAATAGTTCTGAAGTCTATCCAGTGAAATAGTGCATCTTGTCACTGGCTACCATCATATTGTAGAGTCTGTAACTAGAAAGATGGCATACTTGATTTGATTTATTTATTTAATCTGGTGGGCCCATGGGCCAAAGACCCATTTTCATGGGCAACCAGAGTACATGACAAGCATTTGTCAATGCCGAATGTTGATTGCGTTGGTCTGTTGAACTCGCTCACTGCCCCTCTGTCACTCGCTCAGTCTGTTTCTCTCAGTGCTGCAGACTGCTCTTTTATACTGGTCTCCTGCCTGCATTGGCAGCTTTTTCTGCCAACTAAGAAATCCACAGCTGTCCCGACAGAGCTTTGGTGAGGTGGCTCACTCCCACTCTCTCACTGGCTCATTCTGTTTCTCCTGGCGCTGCAGGCTGCCCTTTTGTACTGGGCTCTTGCCTCTGTTGGTGGCTTTTTCTGCCCACAAAGAAATCTGCAGCAGTCCCGACACAGGTCAGTTGAGCCTGCTCACTCCCCCTCTCTCACTCACTCATTCTGTTTCTGCCGGCGCTGCAGGCTGGCCTTTTGTACTGGGCTCCTGCCTGCATTGACGCCTTTTTCTGCCAACAAAGAAATCCGCATCACTCATGATAGAGCTCCGTTGAGCTCACTCACTACCACTTTGTCACTCACTCATTCTGTTTCTCTTGGCACTGCAGGCTGCGCTTTTGTACAGGGTTTCTGGCTGCACTGGCACCTTTGTCTGTCCACAAAGAGATCTGCAGCTGTCCCAACAAAGCTCCGTTCAGGTCGCTCAGTCTCCATGTCTCACGTGCTCATTCTATTTTTCCTGGTGCTGCAAGCTGCCCTTTTCTGTGGGGCACCTGCCCGCATTGGTGCCTTTTTCTGCCCACAAAGAAATCTGCAGCAGTCCTAATAGAGCTCTGTTGAGCTCACTCAGTCCCCCTGTCTCAATCACTCGTACTGTGTCTCCCACCATTGCAGGCTGGCCTTTTGTACTGGGCCCCTGCCTGCATTGACACCTTTTTCTACCCACAAAGAAATCTGCAGCAGTCCTGACAGCATTCCAGTGAGTTTGCTCACTCTCCCTCCCTCACTCGCTCTCTCGTTCTGTTTCTCCCAGTGCTGCAGGCTGCCCTTTTGTACTGGGCTCTTGCATTGGGGCCTTTTTCTGCCCACAAACAAATCTGCAGCAGTCCCGACAGAGCTCAGTTGAGCTCAGTCACTCTCCCCTCTCACTCGCTCGATCTTAATCTATTCCAAACACTGATTTCCTACAGCGACCGTGCTATTCTCCAGCAGGAGTGCAAAAACATATTTTAGCCAGCATGTGAAAAATGACAGCTGTACTGTTCATAAGGAGGTGTGAAAAAATGCCACTGTTGAAAATGTGGCGTGAAAATATTACAGATTTGTGAAGTTACAAGGGTGCATGGAAACAGTTCAATGCACACTTATAACACAGTCACATTATGGAGTTTCATCACCAAATTTTCAAGATAGTCATTTTAGGACCTCTGCTTATGAACAGTGCCACTGTCATTTTCTTAATCTGTCCTGAACACTGATTTCCCACAGTGACCACGTAATTCTGTGCCGAAAATGTGAAAACTCATTTCGGTCAGGATGTGAAAAAAGACAGCTGTACTGCTCATAAGGAGGTGTGAAAAATGTCAGCTTTGAAAATCTGGCATGACAGTATTACAAATCTGCAAAGTTACAAGGGTGCGTGGAAAGTGTGCAATGCACACATGTAACACAGTCATTTGATGGGCTATCATCACCAAATTTTCAACATAGGTATTTAGGACTTTTGCTCATGAACAGTATCACTGTCATTTTCTTAATCTGTCCCGAACAGTGATTTCCCACAGCGACCACTCTATTCTGCGCCGGAAGTGCAAAAACACATTTTTGCCAGAATGGGAAAAATGACAGCTATATTGTTCATAAGTAGGTATAGGAAAATGGCAATGTTGAAAATCTGAAGTGAAAATATTACAAATTCGCGAAGTTACAAGCGTGTGTGCAAACTGCGCAATGCACGCTCATAACACAGTCAGTTTATGGAGTATTGTCACCAAATTTTCAATATAGGCATTTTAGGACCTCTACTCATGATCAGTGTCACTGTCATTTTCTTAATCTGTCCCAAACACTAATTTCCCACAGCGACCGTACTATTCTGCGCCTCAAGGGTGAAAACACATTTCAGCCAGGATATGAACAATGATAGCTATACTGTTCACAAAAAGGTGTGAAAAAATGCCAATGTTGAAAATCTGGCGTGAAAATATTCAAATTTGCGAAGTTATGAGCGTGTTATCAACTGTGCAATGCTGCGGCTTTCATTAAAAAACCGGTCATTTTTGGATTTTTCTCACAAATTTGCAACATAGGCTTTTTGAGAGCCCACCTCATGAACACTGGCACTGTCATTTTGTTAATCAGACCCAAAAGGTGATTCCATGCAGTGACCGCAAAATCACCTTTCAGGGCCGAATAATGATAGTTCCAGAATTCATGAGGATGGGTCCCAAAAAGCCCTGTTGAAAATTCGGTGCCAAAATTCCAAAAAATGACTGAGATATGCATTAAAGTTGGAAAAAAAAAACATTTATTGCATTATACAGCTTACCAGCATTTCCTCAGTTCGCAGTCGGCTTTGAAGAGTGCAGACATGTTCCCAGTCCACCGAAGATCATTGAGCCAAGCACCAGTGGTGAGTATGGGGTGGTGGTGTGTGTGGAGGCATGGTGCACAGTGGGTGAGCACGGGTTGCGGGAAGGGGGCAGGGAGACGGCCAAGGGACAGTTTCCTTTTTTACAGGTTAAAAAAAAAAAGACATTGCAGGACCATTTTTTATTTTACAGGGGCATGTGGCACACTGGGGTGGGCTCCCAGCATGCCACCGGAGTATTTCTTTTGGGGGGGGCAAGCTGTAGCTGATGGGTTTGGGGACCCCATCGGCACACAACAAAAGCGGAGGATATTAGCCGATGGAGACTGGGCACCTTGTCGGCAGACAATATAAGTGGGGGGGGTTTACATAATGCCGATGGGGAAGTGGGATCCCCATCGGCAACATAAAGGGGCACTGAAGCCAATGGAGATTGGGGCCCCCGTCAGCAAATAAACATGGTGGGGGGGGTTAATGTTGTTTGTGAACATGGCGGCAAACCACCGCCATGTTCACAAACAATATCAGTGTGTCAAGATCCCACCCTGCGATGAGGGGTCACTCCCTCATTGCAGCGAATGGCTTACGCTGCAATGACGAGGTGGCCCCTGATTGCAGTGGCTAAATTTTTATAAGCTGGTGGCACACTGGCTGAACTAGTGTCAACAGCAACATGCCACAGCGTTGGGGGATGCTGGACACACCTTTAAAGGCTGTGAGGGCATTGGCCACAACAGTGCCATGCCTCCACAACCTGCTTGTGGAGAAAGTTGCCACAATATGTATCTTGTGCACGTGCGCAATCAACATAAAAAGGCATGGTTACACTACATCTGTTAATAAATATACAGATATATAAAACATTACAGATTAAAACGCAAAACAATTAGTTTTAAAGGGAACATATATGACACAGTCAAGGTAAGATTATTTCATATAGCATGTACATTCACTATCTGATAAATTGTCTTTCAATACCTTTCTATATCTACACATTGTATTTCCTAAGCTATCAATTTTGGTCACAATTGTATTGACTATCAATAGTAGGTTATACAACAATGATCTCTGACCAAGCACTGTTTTCATTTCTATAACAGAAAAGTAACTGCAAACAGAAGAATGAGTAAATTTAGGATTTGAGTATTTTTGGAAAATCGTTTGAAAAAAAGCAGGAACTTCATACGTGGTAACCTTCTCTGCCAGGATTCCAATTTGAAGTTTAAATCTCTGCTCTAAAGAGAGCATTCCTGCTTTGCTTAGAATTGTCATAAATGAGGCAAACCAATCACTATCGATCTACAATACAGTTCACATTAATCTGTCACACCTGTGACTTGGTGCTGCTGCATTTCTTGTAAGTTAGCAATGCACTGGGAACTCAAATTGTGTTATTTTGCATCACTTAGCTCAGTTAGTTCAGTTTTAAATGACACAATTGATAATGAGCTACAGGATATGGACCACAATGTAGGCCCACACCCTAGAGTGTTGAGACAAATGGCACCTGTACTAACTGAACCCATGACAGAAATATTTAGCTGCTCCTAGAGTCTGGAGTAGGGCCAGTGGACTGGAGAACAGTTGATATAGTGACCCATCACAACAGCAGATGTAGTGCCACAACACAACAGTGAGGCTAGGGATGCTGGAGCAAACTATAGGCCACCAGGGCAGTTAACTTGACATCAGTAATTGGCAAACTGGTGAACACCATACTGACATAAAGACTGGTTCTGCAAGACTGCAGACAGCATTGGTTTGTGGTTGAAAGGTTGTGTCCAAGAAATATGATCAATTTTTTCAATTGAGTGATGTGGGCTGTGGGCAGTGGTTGAGTAGCAGACTTATTCTATTCAGACTTTAGCAAACCCTTACACTTTCTGGCACACAACGTGGACAGCAATTGTCTGGGAGAAAGGACACAAAGGATGGAGAGTAATATGGAATACTGGGGGTAACTAGTGTGGTCTCACAGGGATTAGTACTTGGTCCAGTACATTTTAACATCTTTATTAGTGACATTCAAGCTGACATCAATGGTTCAATCTGCATTTTTGCAGATAACTCCAAGCTCTGTGGTAGGGTTGGCTGTGATGAAACGAACCAGCATATGAAGGATGACCAAGAGATGTTGGAGAGGTGTTCCTGGATCTGACAACTGGGTTTCAATGCCAAAATGTGCAAGATCATGCACATGGGGAAAATTAATCCATGGGTTAAGTACAGGTTGAAGAGAGTAGCAGTCATGGTGACTGTGAAGGAAAAGGATCTGGGAGTGGTATTTTCAAACAATCTTAAAATGCTGGAGAAATTTGATTAAACAGTGGGGAAAGCAATCAAAATGCGTGCTGTGTCAGCACGGGACAGTGATTGATTAAAATAAATGAATAAATATCAAACAATTCTAAGATTTATGACTTATACAACTTCTGTATTAGTCTGATAAGAATAGGGGACCATCAGGAGCCACTGGGATTGAGGGTGCCAAAGGTCAGCTCTGCAAATACCCACAAATGATTTTGAAGGTTATCTCTGCATGGAAAATCACAGACAGTAATGTGTGTGTGACATTCTATAGTGAAATCCACCCATCAGGCACTGATGCTCTGCTGAAACCATATCTAATGTGTACAAAATAGTGCTGGGAAGAAACTGTGGCTCCTAAATTTATAGATGTTTTGCAAAATTTGGCAAATTTCATGAAATTCTCTGAAATTCAGACTTGGACAAAATCTGGATCCTTGAAATGTGTTTGGGTGAATTTGTTGGCAGAATTAAGTAATGATACATGTGAACTGCAGAGTGACAGTGCTGCAGAATTCTATTTCGCAGTTTAATACATCAATCCACAGCATATGCAATTATTCCATAGTTCAGTGATCATTTCTGCAACATTTCCACAGTTCAATAATATTAATCCACAATCATACATTCATTCCACCCTTCTAAGTCAAAATTTCATGAAAGTTGTCAGAGTGCACTCTGAAATTAAACTGAAGGAAAATTCAAACTTTTGTGGTAATTCAGCTGGCAGAATTTTATTTTCACATAGCACTAGTGCATAGGCCAGCTGACATACAACATTGTACATCATGTGTGCTCCAGCTTCTACCCATTTCTGCAGTTGTATGCACTGCAGTAGTAGGATGTCACTAGTAGGACTGTTAAGAAATGAAAATTCTCCCACAAATTGTTGTGAATTCACCTGGTACACACTATGAATAGCATTTGCATAGTGCACACTATGTAATTCACTGCACTTGTGGCAAATTTCAGTAAGGGAAGTGGCACAATTCACATGTTGTGGTGAAATTTTGTTGCAAAGTGTATCAATCTGGGTAGAAAATTCTGTATAAAATGCGTACTGTGTGGCAATTCCTGCAGTTGCATGAATTTTACTATGCAAATTATCATACTACGCTACCATGCTACATGAATTGAAGAGTTTTTTCACTTCACCTGCAGCTAGTCACCAGATGTGCACAAGATTGGAGTGTAAGTATATTGACTGGAGTTTAGGACAACTATATATCATATAGAACTCATCATCAGTAACAGTTGTCTTCTGACAGGTACATAAAGGGATATGTGTGCTGTAACACTGCTCTTAACTTAGTTATCCCAGAAGGAGATCTGCCTCAATAATAAATTCAAATGCTATGCTGTGATCATTCCTGTGGATATTGGAGAATATGACAACAAAAGTGTACTTCTGTATTTCAAAGCAATTACCTGCAATACCTACACACTTCACAACAGTTCCTGCTATCTTGTGCTACTGACAACAATGGTCTGCTGCATCTCCATAAGGTACCTTTTCGCATGGGGTTGTAGTATGTAACTTTACTACAGTGCCCCCAGGCTCAATTCATTCTGTAGAACAAAGCCTTGATGATATACTATATCAAATGGCAAGGTAATCAGAGGGTTAAGTGACGTTAATGTCTTGCATGAAGAATGAGGTAATTTGCACGCTAACGTTCCAATATATGAATGATGGGCTCAAGCACAAAGAACTTCGTACCATCCAAACTGATACTTTGCACTTGAGAACAAGAAATGCCTGTTCCCTGTCTTTTGCTGGATCCCATTAACAGGCCCGCATGGGACTTTATAGCAATGCATTGGTGTCTTCTTAGTGCCACTCTTGTTGGTGTATTCCATCAATGATTGCTCTAGCAAACAATGCTCTGAGCATGATTAAATATAGCACCCATAAAACATCACCTATCACCCTGCTAGCTAGCTAGCTAGCTAGCTATCTATCATCTATCTGTCTATCTCTCTCTCTCTCTCTCTCTCTCTATCCATTTTGGAAGTATTTGATGTCCAAAGTAAGGTAAAAACATTGACAATAAATGGCAGAAAGTATTTGGCTCCCAACAGGATAAAAATAAAAATTTGGTATCATCCAGTTTTGTAGGCATGGAAGTCAGTAAGTTTGAGTTTACTTCTATAAGAAAGAGAATTTGTTGTAGACATGTTTTATGTAATATTAACTTCTACAAATTGGTAGCTATTAGAATAAATACTTCCAACATTTGTTATTTGCAATGAATTGTGATGTCCATAAAACTGGAATGACTTCCAAATTTTGATCTATGGTCATTTTTGGCTTCCATCACAAAAACATTATCCTTCTATCTAGCCATCTATATCGTTATCTCTGTCTAGCTATTTAGTAATATATACACTACTGTTCCTAATGTTATCTTACTGTGTTCTTTAATGATTATACTTCTCTAGAGATATAAACAGCTCATTTGAAACCTTTTTTTTTTTGTATGTACGGGAAATCACTTTCACTCTGGCCAAGGAAAGAAACTTAGTTTTCTAATTTTATGTAAAAGAAATTTTTACAAATGAGGATGTTTCTGTGCATAAAACCTCTAGGTCTCAATTATTTATAAAAGGATTGAACAGCTGAGTAGTTCCCAATCTCATTACTTCAAAAACAGGCTTAATGAGAAATCTGTTACATTGCAGAGGTGCTTAAATACTGTATTTCATTTTGCATTTCAGAAGATATCAGGACAAAATTAAAGTTAAAGTACAGATGTAAGAAAAATAATATTTTAAAGCTTATCAGTGATTAAAAGAAATCTTATTGCACATGCTTACAGTCCAAGCTTGGATTACATTATGGAATAAAAGGATTTTGCAAACCAAATATGAGTATTAAATCAATAAATTATACATGAAAAAGAAGAATGCACTGTAAAAGTATTAAACTGTATGCACATGCTTTCTTCCTGTCATGTGGGTGGTGAGTAGAGGGTTATGCTGTTTGCTGTCACTGCAGTATAGCTGGCAGCTATTGTCACTTTGGGAGGGTGAGTTGGGTGTGGAGAGGGGTGTGAGTGGTGCATGTTGAGTGAGTGGGACAGTAAGGTGGGTCCTGTGATATATCAGTACCCAAGCAGGGTGAAGAATTACTAGATGAACAAGGAGGGACTGGTTTTGCTATTCATTACATGATTGAATGGACATCATGCAGGGGGAGCCACTTAACATCAAAATACTGGTTATGCAATTTATTGCACTATAGAATGGGCATGAGGGAGGGAGGGGGCCACTAGACTACCAGGGAAAATTATTTAAATACAGCACACACTCAGATGGACATTGGGGAATGATGGGGCCATTAATTTCCAGGAACATTCATTTAACTACCTGACACACTAGGTAGGGCATTGTGGAGGAATTGCAACCACCAAACTGCCAGAGACACTAATTTAACTATCTTATACACATGGATGGGCATCGGGACTAAATTTCCTAGGTATGACAGTTCATGCTGTCAGTAAGCAACAGAGAATGGGGCAAGATAAGGACAGGTGAGGCTCTGCATGCCTTTGCACATTCATGCATGCAGGTATTATGCAGAGCAGTTACTGGCCACACAATGATTGCAAATGGCTCCTTAGTTATGAGCATGTCATACAGTATATGGTAATTAGCATGCTGGCCACAGAATATGGCTCCCAGGAGCAAAGACACTATTCCATTTGTGATGCACTCTCTCGCTTTGCTCCTGGAGGTCAGTTTCCAACAGGTGCTCTGTTACTACTGGGCATAGTAATGTTTCACAGCAGTAATTTGGCCCCAAATGGGAAGGATCCTTAAGGAGCATTTGGATGTGATTGAGTCAGACATGGATGCTGATAATAGGTGGGAAATCATCAGGAGAGGGGTGCAGGATGCTACCAACACCTGTACAAGAGTAAGACGAAAATGTGGTAGGGCCCAGAAACCCTGCTGGTGGACCAGGGAGGTCCAGGAGGTGGTGCGGGAAAAGAATGCAGCCTATAGGCAATTCAAGTGCTCAAGGAGTGAAAGGGATCGAGGGGAGTATGAGCTGATGGCTAGAAGGGCCACTAGGGTGGTGAGGGCGGCTAAAGCAAGGAAGGAGCAGAACCTGGCCAGGGAAATTAGGAGAGAGAACAAGGGGTTCTTTAGATACATTGGGGAAAAACGAAGGGTGAAGGGGCAGATTAGCAGGATTAAATCAGGGGAGAGATGGGTACAAGACCTGGGGGAGCAGGCTGAGGTACTAAATGAGTACTTCACCTCAGTTTTCACCAAGAAAATTGGGGGTGCTGCATCATACATGGGAGGAGACAGAGATACTGTGGAGGGGGGCACCCTTACCAGTCGGTGGGTCTGGGGTGAGGGGGAGGCATCACTAGCAGGAGGTGGGAGGGCTAAGCAGGGAGAAGAGGTACCAGAAGTGGAAATCACAGCAGAGAGAGTGAGGGAAGCCCTCAGCTCCCTTAAGACGGAGAAAGCACTGGGGCTGGATAAATTATATCCCAGAGTGCTGAAGGAGCTTGCGGATGTCCTGGCGAAACCCCTGGCGGAACTTTTCACCATTTCTCTGAGGACAGGGTGGGTGCCCCAGGACTGGAAGGTGGTGCATACAGTGCCTATTCACAAGGGGGGATCAAGGGAGGTGGCAGGGAACTACAGGCCTGTCAGCCTGACATCGGTGGTGGGCAAGGTGATGCAGGGCATTGTCAAGGAGAGGCTGGGGGGGACCTGGAAAAGTCAGGGTGCCTGGACGATAGACAGCATGGATTCATCCCGGGGAAATCGTGTCAGACAAACCTTGTGAGTTCTATAACTGGGTGGCCGAGGTGCCTTGGACCTGGGTAGACCAGTGGGCGTCCTCTTTCTAGACTTCAGCAAGGCATTTGACTCTGTTCCTCACATGGGCCTGTTGGATAAGCTGGGAGAAATGGGGTGGGAACCAGATGATCAGATGGGTAGGCAATTGGCTCCAGGACCAGACCTAGAGGGTCATAGTTGGTGGGATAGTCTCATCTCCTAGGAGGGTCATTAGTGGGGTCCCACAGGGATCAGTCCTTGGGCCTCTCCTGTTCAACGCCTACGTCTCTGACATAAGGACAGGAATCAGGAGTGAGATGAGCCTCTTTTCGGATGACTCAAAACTGGGGGCGGTGGTGGATGGGGAGGAGGGGAGGGTGGCCCTACAGGGGGACCTGGAGGCTCTGGAAAGATGGTCTAGAAAGTGGAAGCAGGGAAATGCAAGGTACTCCACCTGGGGGCCAGAAACCTGGGCCAAGTGTACACCCTGGGGGGGGGAAATGCTACAAGTCTCGATGGCTGAGAGGGACCTGGGGGTGGTGGTGGATGTCAAGATGAACAACTCGGAGACTTGTAGGAGGGCAGCAGCCAAGGCCAACAGGATGCAGGGATGCATCGCTAGGGGATCACCTCCAGAAGGAGGGAAGTGATACTCCCTCTGTATAAATCGTTGGTGAGACCACACCTTGAGTACTGCGTGCAGTTTTGGAGGCCACACTTAAAGAGGGACATTACCCTCCTGGAGAGGGTCCAGAGGAGGGCAACCAAAATGATTTGGGGCTTGGGGGACAAGACCTATGAGGAGAGGTTCGAAGAGCTAAATATGTACACATTGGAATAGAGAAGGGACAGGGGGGACATGATAGAGGTCTTCAGGTACATGAAGAGGGTAAATAGGGGAGGAACAGTCAGGGTGCTTTGAAGGAAGGAGGAGGAGGGGGCAACTAGAAGACATGGGTGGAAGCTGGAGGCGGGAAGATTCAGGGGAGAAAGGAGGAGGTGCTACTTCACTGAGAGGGTGGTGGAGCCATGGAATGCGCTGCCTAGGGGGCTGGTGGAGGCAGAGATGGTGGAGGGGTTCAAGAGGGGGTGGGACAGGTACAGGGGAAGGATTCTGGAAGCAAAATCCAATGCAGCAAGAATATCCGGAACTGGGAACGGAGAAGCCAGAGAAGGCGAGGGGGGCAGCAAGGTCAACACCCAGGGTGGGGGCTGACCAAACGAGCAGACACAAAAGACCGTTAGGTTTATTCTACTGGCATTTTAGTATGTTAGTATATTCATATAGTCAATGCATGCCAGACAGGGTGCATTGCCGTGAAGAATGCATGCCACCATTGTTTGTGCAATGCTAACAGCCAGCTCTGAATATGGATTCTATAGTTTATTTCAATGTTTATAGATAGTGCCATTGTTACTCTTTAGGTAGAAATTAAAAAAAGAAAATGGAGCACACACCAGAAGGAGAGATTAAAGTTTTATTAATGCACTGAACAGCCACTGAGCTTACACCCCTATGCATCACCTCTCTCTCTCTCTCTCTAGATGCTGCATCAGGACCTATTTATTTTTTTTTGCTTATTATACCTATTGCAGTAGCACCTTCAAGTGGAATAAAGTACACCTACCTCCTGTTTTTCCTACTTTGTGGGTAGCACTCCCACCTCTGATCCACAAGGTCATGAGAGGAATTCCTGCACCTGAGACATGAGTTCAGAAATAGTTTTGATATTATACTTTAATAAGCACTGTGGTTAGAGTGCTGTGCTGTTGGAGTTACTTTCCTTTGGATGAAATGTCAAACCAAGATCTATTCTGACAAAATACATTGTACAAGAGCATGGGATATCTCTGCTTTCCTGGCAAATATGTAAACAATGAGATATAGGAGTGTGTTGATTGCACTGGGATAAACACATGACCTGGCGTGTAATGAGACACAAGCCATAGATCAAGTGCCTTCCACCCTGGCAGTATATTTATATTAGCATAGCCAGCACCTGAGGGGGTATTATTGTGCTTTTGAAATGGCTAACTATATACATTTATAAACAAATATTGAAAGTTTGAAAAGACTAATAATGACAAATAATATTTTTTAAACAAATGGGAAATAGTCTGTCTACAGGTGGTTGGCACAAGGGGATACTATAGTGTCATGCTTCTTACTGATGGTGTGTTGCCAGAACTCTCAGGGGCTTTCTAGGTTCTGACTTTTTTTGTACTTTGCCCCCCCCCCAACACTTTTTTGTGCCTATTTTGCTAGGCATTCTTATGTTAACAGGACTGGTTTACACTGTAGTCTGGGTTCTGTTTCTTGCTTTTCTCTTGTGTGCGGTTCAGCAGGAGTTGATTTTTAAGAATTGGAGATGTGTTTCTCGTTGGAGTTTAAATTTTGTTTGGTCTGAGCACAGGATCAGACAAGTACAAAAAGGGATGATATTGGCTCGCCATTTTGTGGTGCAAGTTTGGGCTAGCAGATGAGAAGATATGGTTATCATGAGGATGTGGGTAGTAATACTGCTGATGTGAGACAGAGCAAGGTAGTGAGCAGCAAACAAGAAGGTGGGTGGAGAAGGGGGCAGCTGGAGAGAAACTGCACTAAACAAAGAAGAAATAAAAGAAACAGGCAAAGAAATATAATAGTAAATAAAATTAAAGGAAACAAATTCACTGGAGAGATAGTATCAACACTACTAATAATGATAAATGATAGTTTTTTTTCTTACCTTACAAACTGAAGTGGCTGCCACTTTAAAAGTGAAACTTCTGAGATTGACACATTGCTATTTATTTTAATTTTTTTTATGTTAGCTTTTGTTTACCGGGTAGGTACACTAGACAAGTAATATGCCTATTTTCAGGAACGACCCGGGAGAGCACAAACATGCAGAATACATACAAGGCAACTTGGGAGGAATAGCTTATTACAGGAAATAATAACAATTGTAGAAAAGCAGATGCACAAGCAACAATTACACAACTATTAAGAGTACATAGATTGACATTAGTTACAGCAGAATTCAACTAGATTCATTTCACTACGGGGGCTTGTAATACTCACACACTGATGATAGTTTTAAGTGAGACCACAGGGAGGTGCGAAAGATATTGGGTGATGGTGTAAGACTGGCACTGGGGCATATTTTCGTACCCAGTGATTGTTCTAAAACAGACATGTGGGCAAGAAAGTACCTTGGCCAATGAGGATACAGGATTGTTTTCTTCCCTACCATGCCCCTATAGTTTGGGTAGCTGGTGACTTCTAGGTAAAACTTGTTTTTTTGTTTTTTGCTGATTGCAGAAAGAAGACTTTACAGTTGTAGCTGAAATGTTCAAGATTTATTGTATCAGTCAGAATCCACAATCCCTGAAAGTCTCATTTTAATTGGTTCAGTATGTTTAGAGATATTAAAGTGTGAAAAAAATATACTTTTCCCATTGATTTTAATGTTTTTTTTTTCTGAATGTTTGCTCTTGTCTTGCTACAAAAACTATAATTCTTTAAATTGTGAAATGTTTGTGTGGGTTGGTGGGGAAGGATTTCTGTGGGGGGGGGGTGCTTGGGAGTTTTTAATATTTTAAGATATATAAATCTGAAAATTGGTGTGTTTAGTGTTATCAGTCTGTTCCATCACTTGGGCCTGGAGTTAACATACCACATGTGCAGAAGGACTTCAATTTATTTGACTGGCAATTGTACTGGGTCAATATTGTGAAGGTTGTAAAGGTTTGCTCCAGTGTAGAGAAAAAAGTCTAAAAGATTAAATTGTGAAAGTCTGTGTGTATATACAGTATATGGATCGGTGAGAAATGATATCCTAGGGGGTAAGAAATAGATATATTGTTTTGTGTTTTAGTTATTTATGTTTAAAAACTGAGTTTGAGGTTTGTAAGTGAAAGTGAAAGGGAAGAGCATGACTATTCACTTTCAAAGGCTCTGACTGCAGAACCATACTAGTACTGCCAGGTTGGATGTCATGCCAGGGACCCCCCCCCCATCCACACACACACACAATGTTTGGATTACTGTCCATTCACACTCTCAGTTGGTGGTGGTGCTGTGTAGCATTACTCTGCCCTGTGGTTGCTGGTCAGGCAGCTCTTACTCTGCCCTGTGGTTGCTGGTCAGGCAGCTCTTACTCTGCCCTGTGGTTGCTGGTCAGGCAGCTCTTACTCTGCCCTGTGGTTGCTGGTCAGGCAGCTCTTACTCTGCCCTGTGGTTGCTGGTCAGATAGCTCTTACTCTGCCCTGTGGTTGCTGGTCAGGCAGAGCATTTTGTTTTTTATCCATTCATTCCTCTCAACTGTTCTGTATTCCTAAACTAATCAAGTCTGAGAAGGGGAACATCATACAAAGAGAAAGGTTACATTTTAAATGGTAAACTGTAAGTAATATCCCCAAAATTACTGTGATCTGATTCAAAGTAAATACTGGAAAACAGGTTACATGTAAACTTAGCAACTGATTACTTCAATATCAAATAGGCTATCAGGTACAATATCAGATATAATTTCAGACATCAGGACCAATTCTTGGAAACAGTTCTCTGTATATTACAGAGAACTGTTTCCAAGAACTGTTCCCCATGTCTGAAATGTTGTCTTTTATTGGTTGATACCTTATCTAATATCATATTGTACCTATCTATCTATCTATCTATCTATCTATCTATCTATCTATCTATCTATCATGCTAAAGTATTTTTTTCTTAAAGGACATGGAAGAAAAATATAACAATTTCTTAAACATGATTTTGTAGGCACATGTGTCATTCACATGTTGATCAATACATTTTTGTATGTTTAATGTGTCACAAATGCACTCAGCAAGTCAGGCCCTCTGCTCCCACAGTGCCAACCTCAGAGTGCAATAGTGTGAACAGGTAACAGACAAGGTAACACTCCTGTGTGCTTTTGGGTCCGAATCATCTTTAGTCTCAAGTTCTGGGGGGATTCAAACTGTGAACCTTATGCTAGCATACTCAATGTACAGGCTCAGATATGTACCCTCTTCAGGGATTGCTGTACAATCTTTTGCTAGGGGCATCAAGCCAAGCTTCCAAAATGAACCCTTAAAACTATATAAAAGACCTTAGGTATATTCTTACCTTTTCCCAGTTTAATAACACCATGAAGCTGTTGAACAATTGTCAGACTTAACCATCTATATGCCACATGCAAAAAAAGAACTGGCAGTTTCCCAGGCAGTCTTTCAAGTAAAAGGTACTTTACTAAAAGATGATAAAAAATATGAAAAATGTAAACACAGAACAATGTATCAAAGAGCATACAAACACTTAAAAGAAAAGCAAAGAAAACTACAGAACAAACTCCTATCAACACACAGTTAGATCTTTTCTATCTAATGTATTACCTGTAAGTGATTAAATTAAATAGAGAGCTGTGTCTTTCTAGAGCCCCCAGATGGTATATAACAAACAGATGAGACACAAGTATTAGTTTAAACTGTGTCTCTCCACTCCCCTTCTGTGAGTCATCTAGTACCTCCTTTTAGAATATAAAAAAATACAGATATGATGTCCTATCAGGAGGTATATTAAATGAGGTGACATCAGCAAAAACTCATTTCCCAAACTATGAGTCTCTGATCCACCAGTTCCTTTGAAGTTTACAAACCTGCAATTCCGTCACTCAGGTGTGAGATAGCCTGTCAGGAATCAGCTAAATGTATATTTAGCTTCCCAACTTAAAAGCAGCAGCAGGTCATAAAAAGGCCATAAAATGCAATTTCTCAAGGAAGTTAATTACATTACAGAGATCTCCTGGTCAGTAACATCCTGTAGCTTCATGAAACCTGAGGGGGGGGCACCCATGGAGCACAGGCTGTCTTATGTGAGACAATCACATACTATATTTTTATGTTGCAAATATCATACAAAAATCATAACCAGTTGGCCAAGCATCACAGTCCTCCCCACCTAGACTGAATGTGGGGGCTCTATCCCCTGCATGGGATGAGCTTCCCAAATCAGTTCACTCCTCATATAGATGCAATAAGCCATCTACGTTCTGATTGGTCACCCCAGCCCTATGTAAGATCGTCATGTCATGCACTTGCAAGGAAAGACTCCATCTTAATTGTCTATCTTTAGTTTTTGCCATTTGTGTCAGCCAAACCAGGAGATTGTGGTCAGTTTGTACCTCAAAATGCTGCCCATATAAGTATAGCTCTAACTTCTTTAGAGCCCACACTATGGCAAGACACTCTTTTTCCACAGCAGAGTATGCCTGCTCCCTGGGAAGTAACTTTTTACTCAGGTACACTTCAGGGTGATCTTTCCCTTGGTTGGATGTCTGACTCAGTACTGCCCCAATACCCACATCTGAGGCATCTGTCTGGACTAGAAAGGGTCTGCTATAGTCAGTACTTGTCAGTACAGGGGCACTGCACTGTGCCTCCTTCAGTCTGGTAAAGGCTTTTTCACAGGATGGTTCCCAGGTAATTTTCTTAGGTATCTTTTTCTTAACCAGGTCAGATAGGGGAGCAGCCAGGGCACTGTAATTGGGTACAAATTACCTACAGTACTCTGCTGTCCCTAGAAAACTCCTTACCTTCTTCTGCATTTCTTGTCTGGGCCATGTCTTAATCACATCTATTTTTACTTGGTTAGGACAGAGCTGTCCCTGGCCTACAACATGCCCGAGGTATGCCACTTCAGCCATGGCCACCTGGCACTTCTCACCTTTGGCAGTGAGCCCGGCCCTCTATATTCTGCCCAGCACTTCCCTAAGGTGAGACATCTGTACCTCCCAGCTGGCACTAAAGATGGCAGTGTCATTCAGGTATGCCATGGCGTACTCCTCAGCACCATTTAACACCTGGTTCACCAACCTTTGGAAAGTGACCAGGGCATTCCTTATTCTGAAAGGCATTACTTTAAATTCAAATAAGCCTAACAGAGTGATGAAGGCTGACCTCTTCCTAGCTCTGTCAGTTAACTCTACCTGCCAATACCCCTTTGTCAGGTCAATAGTCATAAGGTATGTCGCCCCTCCCAACTTGTCCAGGAGTTTGTTCATCTGGGGCATTGGGTGAGTGCCTGACATCATGACTGCATTCAGTCCATGATAGTCCACACAGAAATGTGTAGCACTACCTGGCTTGGGCACAAGGACTACATGTGAGGCCCAGGGGCTGTGGGACCTCTGGAGTACCCCTTAATCCAAGATTTCCTCCATCTCCCTCCTAATGTCCTTTTGGACAGCCTCTGACACCCGATATGCTGTCCACCGTATGGACATCTGTGTCTCTGTCTCCACATTTTGCATTGCGAAGGGGGTTAGTCCAGGCTTGACGCTAAACAGTGCGGCAAAGTCTACTAAAACCTCCCTTACTTCCTGGATCTTGTCTGGGGCCAGATGGGGAGAAAATTTAACTGCCTCCACAGAGAACTCCTGCTTGCTTTCTTCCAGCAAGTCCAGAAGGGGGTCTCCTTCATCCGTCCCCTTCCCAGGACTTCTTACTGCTAACACCATGTCTGCCCTATTAGCATATGGCTTCATCATTTTGACATGGTACATTCCTTCTGTATGTCTTCTGTCATGTAACTCTATGATATAGTGCACATCATTTACCTTTCTAACTGCTTTGTACAGTTGTGCCCACTCAGCCTGCAGCTTGTCTTTCAGGACCGGAATAAGGACCATGACTTCCTGACCCACCGAGTACGAGTGAGCTCTGGCTCTGCGATCATACCACACTTTTTGTTTCTGTTGGGTAGCTGTCAGTTTGCTCTGGGCTGTTCCCATAAGCTCCTTCAGCCTTTCCCTAAACCTAAGGATGTAATCCACTATGGGAGTGCCCTGGGCGGTGTGCTTACCATCTTCATCCTCCCAGATCAAGTCTAGTGGCCCACGTACCCGGCATCCATATAAGAGCTCAAAGGGGGAAAACCCTGTCAACTCTTGGGGCACTTCCCTGTGTACAAAAAACAAATGGGGAAGGTATTTCTCCCAGTCTTTCACATGCTGTTCAGCAAACACTAGAAGCATTGACTTCAGGGTACCATTAAATCTTTCCACAAGCCCATTGGCTTGCAGGTGATAAGGTTTCATATGCCTTTGCACCACCCCACACTTCTCCCACAAACATTTCATCAGGTCCGACATGAAGGAACCCCCTCGATTGGTGATAACTTCCTGTGGAAACCCAACACGTGAGAAAATCCCAAGTAAGCAATCTGCCACTTTGTCCGTCCTCAGTGAGGATAGACCAACTGCCTCTGGGTACTGGTTGGCATAATCCACCACAGTCAGGATGAACCTCTTCCTGGAGGAGATGGGGGTATTTAAGGCCCCCCCCACAATATCCATTCTGACCCTCTGGAATGGCTCCTCCACTCTGAGCAATGGAATTAGGGTGGCTTGGGTTTTCTTACCCACCTTCCATATTTCTTGGCACCGGTGACAAGACCTGCAATACTCCTTCACCTGCTGGGCAAAATTGGGCCAATAGAAATTCTGAGCCAACCGCTGCATAGTGTGCATGATTCCCAGATGACCAGACAAGGGAATATCATGTGCAGTCTTCAGCAGCTGCTCATGGTACCCCTGTGGAACAATAAGCTGCCTGCCTATCACTCCTCCCTTTGTCTTTACAGCCTGAGTATACATCAGTCCATTTTCCCAACAGACTTTATGTTTACCATCACCTCCCTGTGGTCCTTCAGAGTCTGCCCAAGCTCTCAGCTTCTGTAGACTAGGGTCACTTTTCTAAGCACCTGTAAACTCCTTACACATTCCCCAAGGCATGGGTCAGGTCTCTAAACTAGGGTCCCTAGCACTAGCATCAGGGCACTCAGGATCACTGTCATCCCTAACCCTCTGAAAATGGGTCATCCCTCCTTCTTCTGGAGTAACCCTCTGTAGCTGTGTGGTTAACTGCTACTGGGGAAATTTCAACCCCTTTTTCATTAGTCTCCATATCATTAGACACAGGCTATGGAACCAGCCTCCCAGTGGTTTACACAATGGCTTCTGTGGGGTCCAGGGAACTACAATTTTCCCTTGCTGCTTGGCTATGGGTAACTGCACACACCATCCCCTGTTGGAGATTGTTGCCAAGGATGATGTCAACTGCTAAAGTTTTGGCTACAGTCACCTGTTGCACAGTTCCCCCTGTTTCACCCCAGGCTAGAAGAACACTAGCGAATGGCAATGTTTTCTCCTCACCAGTGAAGTCTTGTACAGTTACAAGTTCATTGGATATAAGCTGACCAGGGCCTACCAGATCCACTTTTACCAATGTCAGGGATGACCCTGTGTTTCTTAACCCTTGTGTTTGTACACCATTCACCGTGACTGGGTGCATGTGTTCTCATGTTCACAGGGATGCTACCAGGGACACACAAACAGCCCACTTCTTTCCTAGCCCCATTTGCGTATTGCTCATCCTTTTGAGACACTGTCTGACAATATGCCCAGTTTTCTTTACAAACCCACTTTTCTTTGAAACCTGGGGCTAACTGGTTTCGGTAGAGGCAGTGAGGGTTTTAGCTGCCCTGGAGGCATACATTTCCCTTTCTGCACTGCCACACCCACCCCATTCACTCTCAGAGCAGGTCTGCACTTGGCATAGTGGTCCGAGAGTTCAGGAACCTCTTGCACTGTTTTGGGATCTCGGTCCTCCAGCCAGGTTTTCAACTCTGCTGGGCATGCCCAAAAAAACTGTTCTAACAAAACAGCATTTTCAATTTTATCTACAGAGTTTGCTTCAATTCTCTCCCACCAACGTTTTAAACATTGACTCTGTCTCATGGCTAGCTCCTCGTAGCTCATGTCAGGGCTTCTACTGAGCTTATGGAATTTAGCTCTGTATGCTTCTGCAGTTAAATCAAACTTTTTTTAAAGTGCAGCTTTAAGTTTGCTGTGATCATTACTGTCCTCATTGTCCATTTGACTCAATGCATCCCAGGATTTCCTGGTAAGTAGCAGGGATAGCTGGAAGCTCCAGGACCCTCTAGGAATATTTGCCTGAAAGCAAACTTTTTCAAAGGAATTTAAAAAGGCATCCATATCCTTCCCCTCCTTAAATTCAGCTATCAATTTGAAATTCAATTTGTAACCCAGTCCTGTAGTTCCAGTTCAACCAAAGCCACTTACCTGGTCTGGTGCTGGTGGTTTGAGTTGTAACTTCTCCAGTTCATGTTGTTTTGACACTCACGCTCTTCACGGTTCACCTCTCGCTGTTCAGCTTCTTGCTGTTCTCACTCCCTCTTCTCCTCTGCAGCTCATTTCTCCTGTTCTGCTTCTCACCATTCCCACTCACTCTTCTCCTCTGCAGCTCACTGTTCTCACTCCCTCTTCTTCTCTGCAGATCACTGCTCTCGCTTCTCTTCTCTCTAGAACTCCAGCTCCATTCTGTGCAACGCAATCTGCAGCCTGATTGCTTCTGGCTCCAGAATGCTGGTGACCCCTGCTGCTGTGGTCCTGAGATTGCACTGGCCCTGCTGTCATCCTCTCTGGATCTGGACACTGCACTGGCCACTGGTCTTCCACACCCAAGGTTTGGTCCTTTACAGTTACAGTCTGTGATGCAATGCTCTGAGCATCTGCTGCCATCAGGGCATCCATGAGGTTCTGCTTGGTGGCTCTTCCCTCATGCAGAATTCCTCTGTCCTGGCACAACTGCCTCAAGTAGTCTGCAGTGTGCCCGCTGTAGTTGGAAGCCATCTTCTTCCCTAACTACAGTTACTCTAACTTGCACTTTAGAAAAAAATAAAAGAGGTAGGAACTTGACTGTAAGAAAAATGATATAGTTCTGTTTTATTTTTTAAAAATAAGTCACAGCTTTATTTTGCAAGTGAGCTATACAGTATTAAGCTGACACACTGAACAGTTAAAGCTTGTGTTGCCAAATTTTTTGCACCACTGCTAACCAAATCTGTTACAAACACACTCAGTAGGTCAGGTCCTCTGCTCCCACAGTTCCAGCCTCAGAGGCAATAGTGTGGACAGATAACAGACAGGTTAACCTTCCTGTCTGCTTTTGGGTCCAAATCACCTTTAGTCTCATGTGCTAGGGAGATTCAAACTGTGAGCCTTATGCTAGCATACCCAATGTACAGGCTCAGATACGTACCCTCTTCGTGGATTACGGTACAATCTTTCACCAGGGGCACCAAGCCAGGCTTCCAAAATGAACTCTTAAAACTCTATAAAAGACCTTAGGTATATTCATATCTTTTCCCAGTTTAGTAACATCATGAAGCTGTTGAACAATTGTCAGACTTGACCATTATATGTCACATGCAAAAAAACCCCCAAAAAACTGGCAGACACCCAGGCAGTCTTTCAAATAAAAGGTACTTTATTAAAAGTTGATAAAAATATGAAAAATGTAAACACAGAACAATATATCAAAGAGCATACAGTCACTTAAAAGAAAAGCCAAGAAAACTACAGAACAAACTCCTACCAACATGCAGTTAGATATTTTCTATCTAATGTATTACCTCTATGTACTTATCTTAAATAGAGAGCTGTGTCTTTCTAGAGTCCCCAGATGGTATATGACAAACAGATCAGACACAAGTATTAGTTTAAACTGTGTATCTCCACTCCCCTTCTGTGAGTCTTCTAGCTCCTCCTTTTAGAATATAAAAAAATACAAGCATGATGTCCTGTCAGAAGGTATATTAAATAAGGTGACATCAGCAAAAACTCATTTCCTAAATTATGTGTCTTTGATCCACTAGTTCCTTTGAAGTTTACAAGCCTGCAATTCTGTCACCCAGGTGTGAGATAGCCTGACAGGAATCCGCTAAATGATGTCCTGTCCTGTAATAAACTGTATATTTAACTTCTGAACTTCAGAGCAGCAGCCGGTCATAAAAGGCCATAAAATGTAATTTCTCAAGGGAATAAATTACATTACAGAGATCTCCTGGTCAGTTACAACTTGTAGCTTCACTGAAACCTGGGGGGGAGCACCCATGGAGCACAGGCTGTCTTATGTGAGACAATCACATACTATACTTTTATATTACAGATATCTTACAGCAATCATAACCCATTGGCCAAGCATCACATAATGTACAGAGCCAATATGTCTCTGTTCCATGCCATCCAGTTTGGAATTCTTGGATGGAAGGTATATATTGTACAGTGTAATGTAGATTGACTAGGGTATGAAACAGTTTACGACCTAGACTATTCTCACAGAATGTGAATGTCAGTACTGGAGAATGCCTGGCAAGCCAAGTGGTTACTGAGCAATTGTACTGCCAGCTGAAGTGCAAACATGTACAATAAATAAAATCACAAAGAGAGTGAATCACAGTGAACATCACTCATGTGCCATCTGATGTGCATGTCAGAAAGTGCACGAGAGGACACTAATCCATTTCTAGTGGTGGTGTCACAATCATAGTGCGAGCAAATGACTGCTATCAGGGCTCCAGCTCAGCGAAGATGTAGTGCTACGTACTGTGAATTAAGCTGCCTAGGTCCAGTGCAAGGCCAGGGTGCAAGAAGCTGGAAGCGGCCACTCAAGTTTCATATAACTTGCGGTATGTCAGACACTGGTAGATTTGTTTGTGGATCAGACATGCAGCATCCAGACATGTATGAAGCAGAAATGGTGCTACATCCATACATTCATGACAGTCTGGCACATTTTAATGCTACATCCCTATCTGAGTAGACTGCAAGTGCCATGAATGCCATGGTGTCAGATGTGGATGAAGCACATAGCGTGGCATTGGATGTAGGGCCAATTATTGCCATTGTTGCATCTGCAGATGACTGTGATGTAGACTCTGTTTAGACAGAGAGCTGTGGTAAGGTGCGTGAGAGTGTTCTGGTAATAGTGCAAGTCGTGGAGTATAGAGGTCCATACCCTTAGCACCAGTTGTGTCACAACTTGATGCTGATTGCAAAGGTAACCCTACAAGCTGGATGCTCACAAATCCCACATGATGACCGAGTGAGTTTAGTGTTCAGTGTGTCTGCTATTCTCTTTCATCACTGATGAAGTTTTGACCACATAAGCCATACACTGGCAGGTCAGCATATGCATGTCATGCTGTAGATAGCGTAGGTAGATTATTAACTTTCTGCTGGTCTTGGTGTGCTCACCTTGGAGAACAGCCAAGGCGTGCTTCAGCACCCAATGCATCTGTAATAGCAGTAGCAGTCTACGCATTCCATAATGGTATCTCATGTTAGACTTTGTATTTGTTGTGACAGAAAGGAAAACTAAGTAGTTAACTGTGGGGATTTACTATGACTATTTTCTGGTCTTCTGAGTCTCACTGGGAGTTTTTCCTTTGCTAACATCAAGGAGAGGAAAAACACATTGGGATTCTACATCACTAGCAGGCTGCTGAAGCAAGGTAATTTTGTAATAAATCTTATAGAGCGACCACGGAGGTAGGCACAGACACACACACACCTACACACACACACACACACAGATTTTAAAAGAGATTGGTCCATTCAAATAAAAGCTGGTTACAGCATTGATCTAATTAGATATATGTTTTTGTTTGTTTTGTTTTGTTTGTTTGTTTTGTTTTGAATTTTGTTGACCTGGTAAGCCCACTGGGCCTAGAAGTTCCTTTTCCAGGGGCAACCGGGGTTACAGATGGTAAGTACTTGAAATTGAACCAGATTAAGCTGTTGGTGGTATTTTTAGTGAATGAGGGAAATTTGGCCAGGACACTGGGGGAAATTCCGCTACTGTTGACCAGTAGGGGGACTGAGTGACTGTGGGCTTGGTCACTTTCATTCGGTCCTTGAAGGAAGCTGGACATCTCAGGGGAAGGAGAGTGGCTGTCAAGCTCTGCCCTGGATTCTATGGATATTAATGTGGATAACTTTGTATGTGATGATATGGTACTTGAAGAGAAACAGATGTTTGCTTCTACTAAAGATTCAACTCAGCCTACGATTCGGCCGGTGAGCAGTATGGACCTTACTGATATTCTTAGTCAGAACACCCTTCAAGAGCAGCTTAGGCTTCAGCTCGCTGCTTTGGTGAAAGAACAAGACCAACTTCAGCAACAGCTGTGCTCATTACACTCCTCAGCTATGCCTGTCAGTATTCAAGACCAGGCTGTCATCTGCTGTGATGCTGAGACTATCAGGGAGATTCCCGAATTTGACAGGTCTGGTGAGTCTTTACAAATCTCTACAATTGAGAAGTCTGTTATAAATGATCCCGTGTTGGCTGGCAGTAAAGAATCAGGAATGATTCTGTGCCTAGAGCCCTCACTGGACACAGGAGAACTTAAACATGATTTGAACTTGCCGCCTGCTGATAATGTACAACCTAAGGACCCAGATGAGCCCAACTCAGTCAGCGGTAGCTCTGTTTCTGAGCTACTCCCTACCACACTTACTAAAGCTGCAGGGTTTGTGTTTTGGAACCCGATAGTAGCATCCCCAACTGGCAGCTCTAACCCTGAGGTTCCCTGTATATTTTAAACTACCCCCTTAAACCAAGACGGGGTTTTGGAAATTTCTTTTTCAAAATAACACCATCTGTTATAAGAGAAGTCTGGGGATGACGGTAAGGACAAACGGGCAGCTATTATTTTTTCTAAATGAAATTTGGGGACAGTGGACACTTTGAAAGCCTCTACATCTCAAAGGTTTACGGAACTTAACTCAGGATCTTTCTCACCTGGTCCACACTCACAACCCCTTGCAGCAGATTCATGGTCCCCACAGCAAGCTTTGAGTGAAGCAGGGTGGACCTTGCATAAAGGTACCTGGCTTGCCACACCTGGACGGGATCCAAAATTGAACTTCTCACAGAATGCACTGACCTGGAAACCCAAGTCACCTGTTGAACCTCTGATATCTTCTGCTAGTTCTGAAGTTCTACCCTTAGTAGGGCCCTCTACTGCGGCCTCACAGACAAGTACTTCAATGACTACTGAAATTCCTGATTCTGCTTTGATTAAAGGAACTGAACATTTCTCTAATATGTCACAAAATAAACCTGACCTTGAGAAGCCATTAATGTCAGATCTATTTTCTAAGATTAAGAAGGAAGCTGCACCTCATAGAAATGCAGTAAGACTTCATTATCAAGGGGGTTGGAGGTTAGGTGTGATAGGCATTATGTGGGAAAAAGTTTATTAAAGGATTCTCTAGATTTTTAACCCAGAGAGGTCTTCGCTTTTATTGACATTTCAGGTGAAGACAACTTTGACTTTAGCTTTCATTCTGCCTATGCTTTGCATTTATTTTAGAAGCGGTATAACCAGGTAATGTTTTCACCCATATGGACCCCCTTTTTAGTCATACCATTGTCTAAACCTTTGATAAAATATGTGACGATTATGTTTCGGAATGAGGGGGTTCACGTGGATGATATTACCTACTGGTTGTCCCAAAAATGTGAGGTACTGAGCCTTCCTGAAACCATTCTGGATTCTGAGCAGTTTTGGACTGGAGGCTGGAGGTTTAAAGTAAAACTTCGACAAACTGATATTGGTATTGATCATATTCTCAATTCTTTTTTGCTGGGGAGGGACGGGGGGGTTGTTTTTATGCTGGGCAGCCTAGTGCCTGTTATAAATGAGGGTCTCACACCCATTTGTCTAGTTCCTGTGACAAGCCTTGATGTGATAATTGTGGGGAAATAGGTCATATTGCCTTTCAGTGTGCTAATCTTACCAAGAGTGACCTATGTGAAGACACTGGACATATCTTCTCAGAATGTATATGGGCAGCAAAGAATAAAGCTTCTAGTGGTAGCCCTGATCTGCTCATTCAGAATGCCCAGGATTTGGCTGCTGGTCCTCTTCAGATGGAGGCTGCCCCCTTAATAGAAGTTGTCACCCCACCCTTGGCTACATCTCAGACTTTGGGACAGTCTGATGGACAACCTCTCCCTGCCCCTTCTGGGCCTTCCCCCTCCTTTCTCCTGTCTGTTACAGTTCACAGCAGGAGCTTCCAACTCCAGAGCCTCTGGTTACTCCCCCTGTGGTTAATGTTCGGAGGTCCGCAAGGAACCTCAAACCTCCCCCCCATGTGGATATTGAATCTAGCAATCCCTTTGCTGTTCTATCCATGCAGTGGGGTGATACCAACATGGACTGTGGAGAACCTGATTATCAGCCAGTACAGGATAGTCCTCCATCCCCCTTTCATTCACAAGAGGGTATAAAGGGAAAAACAAAAAATGATGGAAAATGATGGTTAACCTGTACTCTGTCAAATGGGTTTTACAATTGGGTCCTTAAACATTCATAGTTTATTGAATCGAAGCCAGCGACAGATAGTTTATGAGTATATTCATAGTACTTCTATTGATATATGTCTCCTCCAAGAAACATGGATGTTTACACTTGATCAAGCCAGGTTTTTCCAAAAGGAATGGTGCTGGGGCCCTTCCTTCTGGTCCTTTGTTCAACAGACTGCCAACAGAATTGGCTTCCTTTTTAATTCATATGATTTTTCTCTAAACAAAATTATTGATTTAATTCCAGGGAGACTGATGATTCTTGAAGGAAAATGGAATTCCATGGTATGCAGATTTATTAACGTTTACTGTTCTCAGATAAAAACAGAACAGGTTGCTCTTTTTTCAATGATTCAGCCCTTTCTAATCACCTCCTTACATGTTTTTCTATGTGGCAACTTTAACTGTGAGTTACAGCAAGTAAAAGGAGGACTTACAGGTTAAGGAAAAAATCTATTGTGATTCCAATGCTTTATTTCAGTTATTAGACACATCTGGATTGGTAGACAGTAGACGTTTCCAACAAGGTGGTCCAAAATTTACTTTCAAAAGGAATACCCTTACATCTACGATTGATTATATTTTTCTTTCTAATAACCCCCCCTTATAAATTTTATACTTTCCCAATGGCTTTTTTGGACCATTTGCTCCTTCAGTGTGTTTTTTCTTCTAGTACAGTATCATCACCCCAAAAACCAAGGAGGAAATTGAGTTCTCCTTTGTTGAATGGTCCATTAGTGCTAAATCTTATTAGATCATTAATCAGTGCACAGCTCTCAGTCTCTAACCTTTATGAGGATTTAGAAGAATGGTGGAGGGAGTCTAAAGAGGACCTAAAAATAATGTTACTAAATCTAGGAAGGTCAGGAGAAAATTTGAAGTTTCTGCATTATTTGAAATTGCACCAGCAGTTATATTATTTATTTTCAATGGCAAACACTTCAAAATGTGATTATTATACCCCAATAACAACCATAAAACAACAATTACAGGATGTTCAATATGATAGAGCAAGTACAATGAAAGTACTTTTTCAAGAGGGCACTCGGAAACAAACTTATAGGAATCCCTATGAGGCTTTTAAACAATATAAATCTAAAATAACAATGTCCACTCTGATAACACAGGATGGGTGCCTAGTACAGGATACAGCTAGTATTCATGATACAATCAAACAGTTCATGCTATTACATAACCCAGTGGAACCCCCCTAGTGTGGAGGATATGGAGAATTTTTTGAAAATGATAAAACTTCCAAAAATAGGGTTTGACATGTCTAGTTTAAATACTCCTATTACAGCCATAGAAATTGATGGTGCCATTAAATCCCAAAAGAGTGGGACCTCTCCAGGGATTGATGGACTAACATCGGAATTATGTAAAACATTCCCCTCTGAATTTTCAGAAAGTCTGGCTTTAGTGTTTAATTTTTTCCCCTCTACCTTTAAATTTCCTCTTTGGTTTTCAGAGGGTTTGTTGATTTTTTTTGTTTAAATCAGGGAATAAGGAGAATCTAGACAATTGGAGACTGATTATGATCCTTAACTGGGACTATAAATTATTGACTGGACTTTTAAACTCACGACTCAGGACTTTTGCAAATAAAGTCATCTCTCCTTCCCAATATTGTGGGCTCCCTGGAAGAAAGATACAGCAGGCTGTTATGATTATCAGGGATTTAATTGAGCATTTTTCTTCAAGTGGCCAATCAAGGTGTATCATATCACTAGAACAAATGAAGGCATTTGATCGGGTTTATCACCCCTTTTTGTTTTTAACTTTACATCTTTATGGGGTTCCAGCATTTTTTTTTGGAGTGGATAAAAACACTTTATGACACTGATATCATCCATCCTGTTCTTCATAATGAAATTACAGAAGGCTTTCATATAACTACAGGGGTACGTCAGGGTTGTCCAATAAGCCCACTACTATATTTATTCATGATAGATACACTAATACAATCCTTAACACAATATCCAAGGTGGAAGGGGGTATCAGAATCCCCTATTTAGGATGAACTACATTTGCAAGCATATGAAGATGACATTTGTGGGTTTTTTTCAGATTATAATCAAATTCCTTCATTTTGAAATTTATGGTCACTTACTGTCTAGTTTCAAATTCAAAAATTAATAAACAAAAAATTCAGGATGTATTTATTGGAGTTGATTTTCCTGATGAAATTCATATTCAAGGTCTTCAAATCTCCTCAAATACGGTTAAGATTTGGGGATTATTATATGGGCCTCAGAATCTTCCAAATTTGAATTGGGAGATTGCATTATTGTCTGTTAATAGTAAAGTTCAAATCTGGAAACACTGGAGATTGACTAAACTAAAAAGGGTACAGGTGATTAGACAGTTTTTAATTCCCAAATTATTATATACTGCAATGATATTTCCACTCCCTCAAGAATTTGAAACTAGAATATACAGTTTTTTTTTTTCAAATGCTTTGGGGTAGCAGACTTAATCCCATCAAAAGGCAATATACCTATCTGGCTAATGACAGAGGGGGGTTAGGAATGGTGGATTCAGTCACATTTTTTATTACCTTATTCATTTCGCAAAATATTACGGTGGGGTTATTACCATCAGTATCTAGGTGCAGTACTTTACTGAAACATGTTTTAAATCATTATTTTTCAGCGTGGTTTATAAATCCCCAAAAACTATCACAATTTTTGCAGGTTCCACAATTTTTTAAACCAGTAGCAAAAAAACTTTTCAAGTGCGGTCTTTCAAAACAGACTATAAAAGAGAGTAAGGGGCCTAAATTGTATGAAACTGTAATGTTATTATTATATCCTTCAGTGCCAGCTTTAAAAAATTGTCCTTACACATTAATCTCAGGGGTACTTTTTCAATTAAATAATCCCAGATTACCGGGCTATATGTGGGAATTTTTATGGTTAACTGTATATGGTAGGATGGGGGTTACGGGAAATGCCAAACATAAGGTTAAAGAGGAAAGGGTATGTCCATTTTCTGGTTGTATAAATCAGGAAGAAACAGTTGAACATTTTTTCTTTCATTGTTTCTATGCTAGTTCCCTTTGGAAATTCGTGGCTTTTAATTGGCATATGAAATGGTTATTGCACCTCAATTATGATATCCTGGTCTTGGGTCATTTCCCTCAGCTCGGGAAAGATTATAATATAGAAACTTTACAAGTCTTTTGTTGTTGTTTAAAATGCCATGTATGGCAGCCTAGATGCCAATTGGTCACAGAAACATAGAAACATAGAATATGACAGCAGATAAGGACTGCTTGGCCCACCTAGTCTGCCCATTTTCCTACCTAACAGATAAGCTGCAGATCCTAATTAACCAACAGCTTACTTCCTCCTACCCCCTACTAAGACTGCCTTATGTCTGTCCAATGAATTCTTGAATTCCCCCACTGTTCTTGACTCCATGACCTCCTCAGGGAGGCTGTTCCATGCATCCACAACCCTCTCTGTGAAAAAAAACTTCCTCACATTACCTCTGAGCCGTCCCTTCTCTATCTTCAAATTGTGCCCCCTTGTTCTTGCACATCTCTTTTTCTGAAAGATGCCACCTTCTTGGACTTTGTTAATTCCCTTGAGGTACAATTCATCTGACATGACCTTCCCATCATGAATCCATGCTGCCTTGGGTCCTGTGCCCCACCGGCCTCTAGGTACTCAACAATTCTTTCCTTCAGAAATGATTCCATCATTTTACCTACCACTGAGGTCAAACTAACTGGTCTGTAGTTTCCTGCCTCTGTCCTGCTCCCACTTTTGTGAAGAGGAATCACATCTGCCCTCCTCCAGTCCTCAGGTACCACCTCATCCTCCCATGATGTGTTAAAGAGAGTAGTCAGCGGTGTCATTAGTTCTACCCTTAGTTCTTTTAGAATTCTTGGGTGAATCCCATCAGGCACCATTGCTTTGTCCACCTTCAATTTTATTAGTTCTTTAGGAACCCTTTCTTCTGTAAATGGACTGGTATCGACCCTTGTCTTCAGAGTGTTTCTCTTGTTTGGTTTAGGTACCTCCCCTTCTTCTTCCTTTGTGAATACTGAGCAGAAATATTCATTCAGTATCCCTGCTTCTTCATTGTCACCCTCTACCCACATTCCTTCCCCTTTATTAAGCCTCAGTATACCTCCTTTGGTCTTTCTTTACTCCCTAATGTACCTATAAAAGGTCTTATCCCCCTTCTTAACAGAGTTGGCTATCCTTTCCTCGGTTTGGGCCTTTGCTATTCTGACTGCCTTCCCAGCCTCTTTCTGCTTTAACTGATAAAGTTCTCTGTCCTTCTCCTTCTGTGTTTCCTTATATTTCCTGAATGCTATCCTTTTCTCCTTAACCTTTCATGCCACCTCTTTTGAGAACCATAGCGGCTTTTTCCTTCATTGTGTTTTATTGATTTGCTTTACACAAAGGCTTGTTGCCTCTGTGATGGCTGTTTTGATTATTCTCCATTGTTCCTCCACCCCTCCTTCTTGCCTGTTTGCTAGTGCTTTTCTGAGCCACTCTCTCATTTTCCCAAAGTCAGCCCTCCTAAAGTCCAATACTCTTGCTTTTGTATGGCTTGATTGTATGGCTGTGTTTATCGTGAACCACACTGTTTGGTGGTCGCTTGTTCCCAGATGGCTACCCACTTCTAAATCTGAGATTCTTTTTCCATCCCCATTTGAGAGTACCAGGTCTAAGATTGCTCCCTCCTGAGTGGGTTCCAGTACTAGCTGTCTGAGGCATGCCCCCTGTAGGGCATCAAAAATGACCCTGCTCTTAGATGTGCCTGCAGCAAAGGTGCTCCAGTTAACATCTGGCATATTCAGGTTCCCCATCAACAGTATCTCCCCTTTCTCTGCCATTTTAAGGAAGCCTTCTATCATTTCCTTGTCCATTCCTTCCCCCTGAGATGGGGGTCTGTATACAACCCCCATGCGGATTGTGGTGCTATTTCCTGTCTCCAGGGTGACCCAAAGTGTCTCATCTGCTCCCTGTTTACTCTTTAGTTATGTTGCTTTGATCCCTTCCTTTACATAAAGAGCTACTCCTCCTCCTCCTCTTTTACCCTCCCTGTCCCTCCTGTAGATTGTGTATCCTGGTATGTTGACATCCCAGTCATGGTTCTCTGTGTACCATGTTTCTGTGACTGCCACAATATCCAGGCAACCCTCTTCCATCAAGGCCACTAGTTCAGGGAGCTTGTTACACAGACTATGGGCATTGGTACTCATCACCCTCCACTTTTTGATGGCCTTACCCCTTTTAGCCCCATTCCTGTCCTTACTGCCTTTGCCTTTTTTTTACATTTACTTCGGGCCTGCTCCCTAATGACTTCGCTACCTTGGTGTTTACCTCACTAATTTCTGTTGTTTGTGGGGGGAGGCTAGGATTTCCCTGCTCCTTTTCAGTGCCTCCCCCTTTGCTAGTTTACATGCTTGCCAATGAAGCATTTAAACCTCTCACCTAGGTTCCTGGTTCCCCCATTGGACAGATGCAGACCATCGTGCCAGTATAGGTCTGCATCCCTCCAGGTGGCTCCCCAGTCCCCAATGAAGCCAAAACCCTGAGCTCCACACCAGTTTTTCAACCATTCATTGAATTCCCTGGTGAGGAGTACCCTAGCATCACCCTTGCCATAGACTGGCAGCACCTCTGAGAAGGTTACTGTATGTGCTACTTGTCTAAGGCCCCTCCCCAACTCTACAAACTCCTCTTGCACTGCTCTGATCCCATTCCTAGCCAGGTAATTTGTCCCTAGGTGGACAATAACATCCAGCTCCCTCCCTCATGCAGCTGCTCCCATGATCCTGAGGATTCGCTTCCTGTCTCTCCGAGCCTTGGCGCCAGGCTGGCACCTTACCTCCCTCTCCCCTTCCTCCCCATTTCCTACCCCTAATGATTGAGTCCCCCACCAGGAGTTGTTTCCTTCCCCTGTGGGGTCTCATGCCACCCTCCTGTGGATCTCCTTTGTGAAGGTTCCCAGCATCCTCCTTGGTCTCCACTGCAGGTGCCTCCGTAGAGGAACCACTATCCACCAGAAGAGTGAATTAATTGTGGAGAGGTACGGCTGGAGGATACAATCTGTTCCACCACCCTCTCCTCCCTGAGCCCACCCTGATCTAGCCTCTCTCCTTCTTGGCAACCTCTGAGGTAGTGGCATTGGCCCTGGTGGTCCTTGGGTGGGGGAGGAGGTTTCACGAATCCTAGCCTGGTCAGCCTGGAGATGGGTAACCTTCTCCCTCAGACCAGAGAGGTGCCTGAAAATAGGGCAGCATCACAGCCTCCAGAATGTCTCCTGGAACACTGCCGCCCCACAGCCATTGCACTGCACCACTCCTATCATGTCTTATTTTGTGTCCCCTCTCCTGTTTCTCTGTATGCTTACCCTCTCCTCTCCTTACAACTCTCACCCTTCCTGTTCTGGGACAGTAACTTCCTATATTCTTCAGTAGCCTCTATCTTCCTTGCTCAATGTCAGACCACCAGCAGCTAGGGGGAGAGTGAGCTACTTTTTTTCTTTAGGGTTGACAAAACCAGTGTTTCTCTATGATCCTTCCCTTCCTACTGCCAAACAGGAAGTTCCTGTTGACAGTCAAATCCAGTGGCTATAAAAGTAGAACTGGCTTTGGGTGGGTGGGTAGAGGGTGGGATGGAGGGCAATTAGTAAGAAAAAAGGCTAGCAACAGGAAGTTGTAATTTGAGTCACCTGTTTTTATAGTTCCTAAACCACACCCCCCAATTAAGCTCTCTTTCCTCCTACTGGTTTAGCAAAGTAAACTGATACAGAACCCTTCCCAGCACAGAACACACACTGACTTTCTTTCTTTTTCTTTTTTTTAAACCCTAAATAAGGCCCCTTCTACTTCTAATAAAGTATCTAATAAAGTCCTGTTTCAAAGAGTGATGTCTTATGATAAAATCAGTTTGCTGATTCAAGGAGCTATGGAGAGGGTTTATTTAAAAGATTTACAAATTGGTACTTCATGAAAGGTGACTAACTGGTGGAAAGGGTTTACACTGTTTATAAAATATAAATAGATTATGAATATCTACAGGTTTTTTTTTTGGGGGGGGGGATTTTACTTCCTGATAAAACAAAAAACAAATGGGGAAAGATAGAAGGGTTTTTCTCTTTCATTAGGATAGGTATGGGATCTTTAACATCCACCTGAACTACCACCAGTCCAGGCAGATGGGACCTTGGTTTAACATCTCATATGAATGACGGCACCTCAGAAGTGCAGCATCTATAGGGCTTTAAACTGATTGGAGCAATTAAACACTTACTTGGTAAATACTGGGTGAAGTAAAAAGGGAACAAGAAGTACCTACTATCAAAGGGGACTATACAATCTGAAAGACACTTACAAGAGTAAGCTTTTGCTAGGTTACCATCTGAGAGTGTTTTTAAGCTGTGTGCCTACTGCTCTAGTTACGGAGGTTTGTAGGGGATGGTATAGATAACATAGGATTTCAGTCTCTCTCTCTCTCTCTCTTTCTCTCCAAGCATAGCAGAGGGTAAGATGGGGTAGCATACCTCAGTCCAGGATTTTTCAACAGGGGGTCTGCAATCAACTCCTAGGGGGTCCGCAGAACACCCGCTGAAAATCTCAACCACACTGAAAAAGTAATGAAATAGTAAAGTAAAAGTAATGAACCGCATGTACTACACAGATGCAGTTTCAATTTTGACTGTTTGCCTGGCTGCATTCAGTATGTTTTGACATCAGCTTCTTCATGAATGAGGTATATTAACACCTACAATTACCATAATCTTTTGACTGTGAGATCCAATAGCCTGTAATTAGCTCCTCATTGATCAAGGCTGTATAACCCTCATAGTGCAGCACTGTAATTGTAATTGACTTTTTAAATGCCTTGTTATCTGATACTAGCAGCTGGTGCCCTCAGAGAAGTGACTCATTCATTACTTTGATCTGCGCCACACATTTGAGGAAAAATAATTACATATTAATTTACTTTTCCCTCACGGAAGTGAATTGTTTCCCTCATAGTGTTATGTGAAACTGGAAAATTTTGCCCTGTGAAACATGTTTCAGAATTTGTGCATTTCATGAAGTGTTTTGCTGGGCGAAATGTGAAATTTCACCTGTGGAGTGGGTGAAATTTCACCCTCGAACCAGTGAAATTCACAGCTCGTGGGCAATTTTGCCACCCATGGGTGAAATTTAGCAATTTCACCACTAATAAGACTCCCTGGTGTTTAGTGGATCCCCCTGGCTGATCACCAGCTGAATTGAAGAACCCTCCCCCAAGCTTCACCGGAAGAGCTTCCCGGCCATGACCCTGGCCACCAATCTTTAAAAAAGAAACAGTCCCCTCCCCGTCCCTGGTGTCTAGTGGCCCCCCACCTGGCTGATCACTGGCAGAATTGAAGAACCCCCCACACAGTACAGTATACAAAATAAGTGTATAATGGTAGATACAAATTTAACAGATTTATTACAATTATTCACTTTTTGCTAGTTTGAGTCATTGTTTATTACAATTAGTTACATCTTTGCTTCTTGAAAACATGTATTCCCCGAACGAAAATATATACTGTATATAACCGGCCAGAATGGCTTTTCTGATGCAGGGTACAGGTGGCACTACCAAGATGAAGAACTATGCAAAAATGGCAAACCAGTGCACCCACTACCCCCACTATCCCATACAGGCACTATGTCCCACGTTATAAGCATGGCTGATTCACTGATATTCATGTTGTGAAAAAAAATTATTGCACATATCTCCATTAACTCAGTTGATTAAATAGCCTTACTGCAGATATAGTGCTGTCAAAAAAAGCAGGTACTGTAAGTCACATTATATTATACAAGTTAACATTTCTCAGACTCAAACATCAACAGTGATGGACTGGAACCAATGTTTCACCCTTGTGACAAAGGAATCTTTCTGATATGAATAAGACAGGGCAACTAGATATTTTATGTGATGGCAAACACAGTTTAGGAGTGGTTTTAATATGGTGTTCAAACCTGAACCTGTAGGTCTCCCTGGAAAGAGGATGTTGCACAATACAGATTTTTGAATGCCAGTGCTTACAAACTAGTCATACAGTATGTGGAAAGTGATTTTCAAGTGTATTTCTCTTGCATTCAGAAATTCACTGTACCTTGAGATCTATATCCAGAATTTGCTGTATCTCACCCCTTATTTTAGTTGTGGGGCCTTTATTCAATTTAATTTATTTTAACTGTTTACTGACCAGGCTTTCACTATGACATGACAAACAGAAGGAATATGACAATGAAGGGAGGAGAGAAACAAGCAGAATAAAGCAGAAGGAGAAAACAGTGTTTTCAATATATTAGGAGGAAAAAAAGAAAGGTGAGAGGGAGAATTGTAAAGCTTATTGAGTGGGGAAAGGTAATAGAGGAGGACAAGCGGGAGGCAGATGTTTTTAATGACTGTTTCTGTTCAGTATACACTGTAGCACATGCTTATTCATTGAAGCACTTATTCGGGCTGCCGGCTGTGGAGGTGAGTGGAGGGCTATGCAGGTGGCCCAATTGGAGTACTTGGGGGAGCTAGGTGGGTGCTATCTGACTGAAGACGGGGTGGGGGTCCACTAGACACCAGGGACAGGAGGGATTTTTTTTTAAAGATTGGGGGCTGGTGTCATGGCTGGGGAAGGGAAATGGCTCGGGGGTGGTTCTTTAATTCTGCCAGTGATCAGCTGGGGGGACCACTGGACACCAGGGAGAGTATAAGTAAAAAATAATGATGCACATTTGTGGGTGAAATTGAGGGCAAAAATGAGCAATTTCACAAAATATTTTGCTTGGCAAAATTGCTGATTTCACAAATTAATATTTTGAAGCATCTCTAGTCCCTCGTTCCAAGACCATGAGTTAGTGTGCTCCAGGTAACAAACTCTATCACTCTAATTACATTTTCACTTTCTGAGTAATACGATTACTTCAGCTGTCCCCCTCATTCAAACACTGAATTAATCCCATGTGCCCTGTGTATCTGTGTGCACCTACTTTAGAAATGTCATTCATGCACTATTTTTATTAGTAATTAAGTCTTAGAAACATAGAAATTGCTGGCAAATAAGGATTGCCAGACCCATCTAGTCTGCCCATACACCCTATCTTTTGAAAGTGTCGGCTGAGTTTACTTAGTCATTGACCTTAGCTGATATTTCCCTTCCCTATAATTCCTTTGTGCCTATCCCATGCCTGTTTGAAGCCCTGCACTGTGCTGTTTCCCACCACCTGCTGTGGCAGGTCGTTCCATGCATCTACCACCCTTTCTGTGAAAAAGAACTTCCTCATATTCCCTCTTAGTCGGCATCCTTTTAATCTCATGTCTTGCCCTCTTGTTTTACTATTTAGTTTAAAATGAAAAAAAGTCTGCCCCTTCACCTTATTAATGCCCTTGAGATATTTGAATGTCTCAGTCATATCACCCCTCTCCCTCCTTTGCTCTAGGGTATATATATTGAGTTCCTGTAATCTGTCCTCATATGCCTTCTGTTGCAGGCCTTCTACCGTCTTCATTGCCCTCCTCTGCACCGTCTCCATCTTGATGTCTTTGTGCAAATGCAGCCTCCAATATTGCACACAGTATTCCAGATGGGCCCTAACCAGTGCTTTGTAGAAAGGAATAATTACCTTCCTCTTATGGTTTATTATACCCTTACTAATACACCCCAACATCCATCTAGCCTTCCCTACCACCTTTGCAGTTTGTTTGGATGCTTTTAGGTCATCTGTAATGATGACACCCAAGTCTCTTTCTTCCTTAATGACTGTTAACAACTCACCCCCAAATTATAACTTGTTTAAAAGTTCCTCCTACCCATGTGCATGATGTTGCACTTCTTTGCATTAAACACCAGTTGCCACTCTTCAGACCACCTCTCCAGTTTTTCCAGATCTTTCCTCATCTTTTCCACCCCCTCTGGAGTATCTGCTCTGCTACAGATCTTCGTGTCATCTGCAGACAGGCAAACCTTTCCCTCCAGCCCATTTGCAGTGTCACTGATGAAGACATTGAAGAGGACTGGTCCCAGAACTGATCCCTGAGGCACACCACTGGTAACCCTCATCACCTCAGACTGTGCACCGTTAACCATCACTCTTTGTTTTCTGTCTCTTAACCAGTTTCCCACCCAGCTCACCAGACTTTGGCCTACCCCTAGACTACCTAGCTTGTTCACTGGTCTTCTATGTGGAACAGTATTGAAGGCTTTGTTGAAATCAAGGTAGGCAACATCAACTGCACCACTTTGATCTACCTCCTTGATTGCCCAGTCAAAGAAATCTATAAGGTTAGTCTGAAAGGACCTTCCTGCTGTAAAACCATGCTGTCTTGGATCCTGTGTTCATATGGCTTCCGGGTGTTCCACAATCCTTTCCTTAAGGAGCGTCTCCATATTCTTACCCACAACTGACATGAGACTGACTGGCCTGTAGTTTTCTGCTTCATCCCTGCTTTCGCTCTTGTGCAGAGGGATCACGAGAGCCCTTCTACAGTTCTCTGGGACTTCTCCTGTGCTCAATGACTCACTAAACATTTCAGCTAATGGCTCAGAGAGTTCTTCTCTCAGTTCCTTTAGTATCCTTGGATGAATGCCATCAGGCCCCATAGCTTTATCAACTCTAATCTTTTTGAGCTCCTCCAGGACCCTCTCTTTTGTGAAAGGACTGGTGTTCACCTCCCTGCCCCCTTCAGCGTGGCTCAGTTGGTAGCACATCCGCCTCTGGACCAGAAGGTCGTGGGTTCTTGTCCCACACTGGGATTGGACTTCACCTAAAAATCGCTGGCATCCGAGTGCAGTATTTGGGGGTGCTGTACTGCTGGGGTGTGTCGTCCTTCAGATGAGATGTTAAACCGAGGTCCCTTCTGCCCATCCTGGTGGGTGTCCAGGTGGAAGTAAAAGAACCCAGGGCACTCTTCGCAAAGAGTAGGGAACATTCCTGGTGTCCTGGCCAACATTCCCCTTCCCATAAAACCGGATCATGCAATTATCCAGGTTGTGTGTGGGTGATGATGTGCAATATGGCTGCCTCCACACATTCAGTCACTTCACTACCAGTCTAGCATTGCTTGTAAAGCGCTTTGGATATATGAAAAGCGCTTTATAAATGCTGATTCTTCTTCTTCTTCTTCTTCCTCACTCCCCCCTGTGTATTTGATGTCAAGCTGTGGGCCCTGTCCATCCTTTTCCACAGTAAAGACTGAGCAGAAATATCTATTAAGGAGAGATGCCTTTTCCCAGTCCGCCTCCTCATACTCCCCCTTATCCTCCTTGAGTTTTGCAATACACCCTCTAGACCTTCTTCTGTCACTAATGTACCTGTAGAATGACTTGTCTTCTTTCCTCACTGTTTGAGCCAGTGTTTTCTTGGTGTGGGCCTTTGCATTCCTCACTACTTTCCCAGTTTCCTTTGGACTTTTTTGATACTCCTCCCTATCATTGTCACTTTGTGTTCTCTTATATTTCTTGAATGCCAACCTTCCGGCCCTGACCTTCTCTTCAACTGCTTTCAAAAACCAGAGTGGTTTTCTCCTTCTTTTGTTTTTACTTCTCTCCCTAACACATTGGCCTGTTACCTCAATTATTGCCTCCTTGATTAGCTCCCATTTCACTTCTATGCCATCTCCTGCATTTCTCTTTGTCAGGGCTTATTTAATCCTCTCACCCATCTTACCAAAGTCGGCCCCTCTGAAATCTAAGATTTTTGCCTTTGATTTTATTTATTAGGTTTTGATGACTGTTGGGCCCAACAGAGACAAACAAGTCCCTTTTTCAGGGGTGACCCAGGAAACAGTACATTCCATATATATCTTGAGCAAGCATTATAATACATGGTGATACAACTTACAGAAAAACAATTCACAGGAAGTACAGTTTAAACAGCATAAAATGTGAGAAACAATAATAGTAAAATGAAGCATATTTCTATAACAGAGTACATTATAGAAAGGTACAATTGCATGGTAGGGTTAACAGTCATGGCATTTGTACTTATTCCTATAGGAATGAAGGCAAAGTCATGAGAGAATAATAAAGTAAGGATAGGCATAGTGAAATTAATGGGTTGAGAGAGGTTTGAAAGGGAAGGAAAGGGGAGGAATGAGTCGCTTGTGTTCCTGTGGCCAAATTGAAGCATACCATGTGATGGTCGCTGGACCCCATATGTCCTTCAACAAGGAGATCTGTGATTCTTTCACCATTTGTCCGCACCAGATCCAGGATAGACTTGTCTCTGGTGGGTTTTTGCAACAGTTATATGAGTCCCTCCCCTGCACGGAATCTACCATGTTTCATGTCCTGACTGATGCACCAGTTTCTATTGACCAGTCTGCATCTGACATGTTAAAATCACCCATTAGCAGAACTTCACCCTTCGCTGTCATATTTTGTATGTCCTTCATTAGTAATCTGTCCGATCTCTCTCCTTGGTCTGCAGGCCTGTAGACCACCCCTGTACATACTGCTGTTCCCATCCGGTATTCCGTGATATTAGAGGTGCAATAATTGCGATGTAAATATTGCAAATACTTGACAACGAAAGTTAAAATCACTGCCGCCTAACAACCATTACTCACAAATTAAGCTACTTTTGTGCAAATGAAGAGGAAACAACAGCAAATTATGGAAATAGCGAGTGACACCTATTGGTGTCCTCTCCTTTGCTGAATGAATAGTGTGCATGTTTAACACCTTGCCATGTGTCAAAATAGTGACTTTTGGAAGGGAAAAAAATGCAATCTGATTGATTGAGACATCTGTGTTGTGGGATAATTAAAAGTACATCTTTATTGGTATCACACACTGCAAACTTTGAAATGACAGCAACATCTTCTCTTTGCCTCACACTTTAAACTGAAAATTATATGCCAGTCCACGCAAATAGTCATATTTGGTCCTTGTTGAATACTGGGATACAATCTTCTCAACATGGATGATCATGTCTTTGTATTTTCTTTTCTGTGCGTATCCACCTGCCCCTGACACCATTTGCTCTACCTTTAATTCAGTGAGCCACTGTTCTCCCATTCGATCATTTTCCAAATGCTAGGGCGACATGCACCCAGGCAGCAGTTAAAACCTCAATGCACCCTTCCACAGCGTTGTTTGTACATGCAGTTCCTCTGCTTGTAGCATCATAACAATTCCACTGTTCTGGTGGCAATATTGTGGTTCTGCGGTCAGCATAACCTTTTGGTCTCCACACCCATGTTGACTTGTAGTAGTTAAGAAGTGGTGTTAAAAGCTCCTCATTTGCTGCAAAAACTCCCACTCCCTCATTTCATCAAATGATGAAACAACATAAGATGTAGGAACAAAAGTCAAGGATAGGAGCATTCATAGGTGTAGCATAAACTCAGGGTCTGTACAGTACTTTTCCTGGACCTCACTGTACTTTTGTATCCTTCTCCAAACTGCTTGCATGAAGCAGCCTCTCACCTCTGTGTTGGGAAATGCAGCACAGAACAATTTCCAAGCTGATTTCTCAAAATCCATTATAGCAGAGGCTGGTGTTAAACCAGAGCACAATTCATTCTATTTGCAAATCACTAGAGTACGAGCAGCTCTTTCTTGCATACATCAGGACATACACTGCTGTGACAATGCAACCTGCTCAGAGGCAATGAATGGTATATAACTGATTGAATAGCAATGGGCAGGACTTAAAAGTCCCATCAAGCATCCAGTCATTGCTGTCCTGTAACAGCTTGAGATTGCTATGTGTAGTAAAAATAAGAAACCGGTCAGGCTCACTGCCACTAGTGAACAAAAGAGAGGGTTCTTCAGATTTTGTTATGGCAAACTCAGGAGGAATAATCATCTCATGAACTGTGGCAGGCATGGCTGGACACCCTCTATTTACCTGTCTTATCTGTTGTACCATCTGGTTTATTAAAGGTACAGCAGGGAGACGGCCAACCAAACAGTCAGGAGCAGTACTGGTACACTGAATCACCACCTGCGACATTGTCTAGACAGTTCTACAAGCTCACGCTCTTATTTCTGCTATCACTTTCCTTGCCCCCACATCCCCTGCATCTGGGACAAGTGTGTGTTCCTTTATAGGTGCAGAAACTCGATTTCCCGCAGTGTGTAATCTTGCCAAGCACTGAAACTTATGAGAATCAACACACCTCCAACAGATCTTATCTGGGGTTTCCTTATCTTTATGGTACACATAGTCTTTGTAGAGTGCTAGCAGCCTGCCTTTCTAGCTCTGAATAATCTCAAACTCTGTTGCTGTATTCATCACATCCAACAGAACCAGAATCAAGCAAACAGAGCTACCATTTGAAGCAGGAAGGAGGAGGGGTATAGGCTGGAAACAGGAAGCAGTGATCGAGTAAACAACGAGTGCTTCACTAACTACCAGGTAAACAAGGAGTGCTTCATTGCTTCTGTAACATGCTTGCTAATAATACCTTTCAGCTAAACTTGTGTACGCCTTTATGTACAGTTGTGATATTGACAGTCACTATCAAAAAGTCATCAAATTTAACAGCACTATTAAGCACTCACTATTTTTACTTGGAACCTTCCATTCCCTGGTTCCAGGGTGACCCACAGCCTCCTCATTCCTGCTCTGTATTTTGGCTGCTTTTATGCTTTCCTTGACATAAAGGGTAATCCCCCCTCCCTTCTTCCCTCCCTATCTCTTCTGAACAATACATAACCTTGTATATTAGCCTCCCATGTGTGGTTCCTGGTGAGCCATGTCTTGGTAATGATTACTACATCCAGCTTAGCTTCTGCAATTGTAGCTTCCAGGTCTGGGACCTTGTTTCCCCATACTGTGGGCATTTGTATACATGATTTTCCATGTTTTTAGATGACGATTTGTTATCTAAGGGAAAACGTCCAACTCCTTCCCTCTGCAATGTAGGAGGTGCTGGACTCTTTTCCACTTCTGTTGGAGTGAACAACTTATACAAATGCTGTACCAGTGGTGGATTGCTAGCTAAGGGGAGAGAGGTGCTTTCCTCCTCGTATGACTATATGGGTGCAGGACCCCTCTCCCTCCTTGCTAGTTTAAATTACCTGCAAAAATGTTGAACTTCTGCCCCAATGCATTGACTCCTTCCCTAGTCAGGTGCAGGCCATCGAATCTGAAGAACTTCCTCTCCCAGAACTGTTGCCAATCACCTGGCAATTTGTGTCCTTTCTCATAACACAATTCCTTGAGCCAAGTGTTCAGTTTCCCTATGTCTTCTTTCTTGATCCTTTGCCAACCTGTACTCCTTTCCCAGACAGGCAAAACTTCAGAGAAGGAGATGCTGGATGAAATGTTAGCCAAACATTCAGCAAGCCTGGTCAGGTGTCCCTTGGTCTCCTGTACTGACCAAGTGGTGAGATCATCTTTTCCTATGTGGATTAGTACATTGATATTTTCTCCTGCATTTTGAATGATTTTAGCGATGCGTTCAGTGTCTTTCCATGTGGATGTTCCTGGGAGACATCTGATCATTACTTTTGTCTGAAGGTGGGTATCAACTCCCCAAATCATGGAGTCATCTATGATCAGAAGGTTTTTCTGTAGTTTTATTTGTCTTTTTTAATTTGCTTAGTTTTTTGGGCTTCATTTTATGTGATTGTTGTTGCTGTTCTGCAGCACCTTTTTCCACTGTGTTTGTTTTTGGAGTTAGAGGCAAAAATCTGTTTTTGGTTTTTATTGGGTTACTGTAGGTGCTGCTCATGTGTGTGTGTTATTTTTGGGGCACACATTTTGCCTGTTCTTACCACTTGTCAGCCTCCAGGACCAACTACCCTCTGTAGACAAGGTGCTTCAGTTTGGTGCTGAGGGAATGGTGAGAGGTTGTCATAGTGCCTTCCCTCTTGTATATGGGATTTGAGGTGGGCTGTTTCCATCTATGCTGCTTGGAGTTGTGTCCTCAGATCCTTGAGTGGCCAGCATGTAGGATGTAGGACAGTCACCTAAGCCTTCAATAACTGCCCCGTTGAACACTGTTCCACAGTGCCAGCAGTTAACAAAGTCCACGCTTATTGTGTTTGTGCCTGGAAATACTGGACAGAAAAATAGAAGCTTTTTAGTATTATATCTTGCTCTCCCTCTTTACAGTGAGGTCGATGGTGATCTGGCTGACCCTCCCTTTCCTGTGCATCTACAGGAAATAGTATGTTGGTCATGCCCTATAAAGGGTGAGTAACAGGGGGTGGTTGGGGATATGGGTGGGTGTGTGGGCCCTTTCTCTTTCAAAAAAGACAGTGGACGAAAAAGAAGGTTTTCAGTTGTGCACCCAACTACTATCAGCCAAAATCCTGAAACAAACAAAAAAATAACAATCACCAAATAAACCAAGCCAGAAACAACTCAGAGTCTAGCCTTTGGTACTCCTTTGAGCACCACTATCCCTCTCCACTGAGCCTCTCCCTTACCTAGCAAGCCATGCAGTTGAGCACCCCTTTGGGACCTGTGTTCTGGTGTGTTCACGTGGCGCTAGGTCCCAAGCAGCAGTGGCAGGCCTCTGTCTGTCGCCGTATGCAAGATCTGTGGCTCCAACAGCCACAAGTGAGGATACTGAGAAGCAGTGGTGGTTCCTTCTCCTCTGAGTTGCCCGGAAGATCAGTGGCACCAGCAGACACAAGTGAGAGTGTGCTGCCTAAAAGCCAGACACAATTCACTACCAGAGCATTTTTCTTTTTGTCATCTGTTATTTAAAACCATTTGTTTAATTTTCTTGTTACTGTGTTCTTCTCTTGTGTTAGGCATATATATCCTGTAATGCAACTTTTGACCGTTTTTTTAAGTAAAACGCTATTGATCTACACAACAGTCATGGCTGTGATTTATTTGCTAAGGTATTGCATGGTTTCCACTGGCTGAGGCAAAAACTCTGTTAGCATATGCCACCTAAGAGGCACACTATGAGACTTTGGTCTGTGCAATTGCATGTTTGACCTCCCAGCTCTGTGCAGGGAGGAGGTGATTTTGCTGGTTGGGGGGCAGCCTAAAGGATGCCAGCTTGCACCTGGCCCAAAGCAGAACCTTCCTTTCAAAAGAGAACCAAGAGCCAGAGCCCAAGAAATGTCATATTTGTGATCAAATGGGGCATTTGAAGTATACCTGCCCTCAGAGATTGGGAAAAGGGCAAAAGTCTGGGGGAGGGGGTGTACAAAATGGCCCTGCACAGATAGTGGGTTGTGTGCAAATTGCAGTACCCCATATCTCCCCCAAGTATATGCATCCTATTGTAGTTAAGGGGGAAGTAACACATGGGTTGAGGGATGCAGATGCCTCCATCTCCTTGGTGAGGCAGGACCTAATTAAGGCAGATCAAATTCTGCCCAGGCAGTACTCCACAATTTGGGGGGGTCACAGGACCAGCTGTCCAAATACCAATGGCCCAAGTCTTCCTGAGCTGGGAGGGTGGCCAAGGAGAGAAGAAGATGGGAGTTGTACCTGATCTCCCTACGAATGTGATTGTGAGAAATGATTTTGAACACAGGGAATTTCTGGTGTGTGTTACTACCCACAGGTGAGCAAAAGGGCAAGCTTCTGAGGATGTAATGTGGGTGACTCAACCAGGACCAGCCCCTTCCTCAGCAGCTGAGTAAGTGGCTAGCATGGGGGTGGGGCTGGCTAGAAGCACCAATCCTAAGCCCCAGTCACAAACGAAGGAGCCTACAGGACATTCTTCCAAATGGACTGGGAAGGGTCAGATGAGAGAAGCTGGGCAGTGCCCAGCTGGCTGATCCTACCCTGCAAAAACTGAGGGAAATAGTTAACAGGGCTGAGGGCCCTCGGGGGGGGTAAAGAGTAAGTTTACTGGGACAATGGACTGTTGTACAGAAACTGTATAACAGGGGAAGGGCTAGATGGAGAGGTGCTTTGGCGGCTGGTAGTCCATAAGGTTCATCACCAGCAGCTTTTGGCCCTTGCCCATGATATCTCTTTTTCGGGCCACTTGCGCGTGCAGCACAAACAAAAGTGGCTAACCAACAATTTCTTTTGGCCTGATATTGACAGGGATGTGGCAAATTACTGTCAGACTTGTCCACATTGCCAAAGAGTGGGAAAGATGGAGGACAAGGCCAATGCAGCCTTGGTGCCCCTGCCCATTACTGATGAGCCCTTTAAGAGGGTAGCTGTGGACATAGTATAATAGCTGCCTCTACAGATTAGATACTTCTCTTCCCCCTTTCGCTCTCCTCAGCCTTTCATAATTTCTTCTCTCCAGATTGTACCTGCACTTAATCTTTCTCCAATCTTTGCTTGCTCGTGTCTCTTCCCCCATCTTATGTCCTGCAGCTGGCATAAGCACCACCTGGTACTTCAAACAAACAAATGGCTATATATATTGATGACAATTTGCACTTCTGGTTTACAAACACTTACAGTATATATATATATATATATATATATATATATATATATATATTGTATGTATGTAGTGATAAAATTGTATTCTGCGTTGTATCTTCGGTATACTAGATGTACCTATTTTTGGAAACTGTATGGCTGTTCTCACCTCCCCTTCCCCCAGGATACACCAGGAGAAAAACAACATGATTGTTCAGTGTGCCTTACTAGTGAAACTTTTCAATAAATGAAATAAAAATAGAGCGGCCACTTAGCACTCCAAGTCACACTGGCAAGCAATTTATCCTGGTGGCAGTCGATTACGCCACAAGACACCCAGAAACAGTGGCTTTATCATCTGTTTAGGTGGAATATTTAGATGGGTGGGCTTCCCTTGGAGATACAGACAGATCAGGGTGCCAATTTCATGCGTGGGTTAAAGAGTAGTTTGTGAGAGAAGTGTAGCGTAAAGCAGCTCAAAATCTGCCCATGCCATCCCCAGACTAATGGTCTGGTGGAGCAATTTAATTCATCCCTTAAGACCATGTGAAGGACATTTGCTAACCAGTAAAAGAGGGAGAGTGACAAATATTTGCCTAATCTCCTATTTGCATACAGAGAAGTGACACACTACTCCACAGGGTTCTCACCTTTTGAGCTCCTGTTTGGCCATAGGGTGAGAGGGCCCCCAGATTTGGTTTGGGATGAATGGGAGGGTGACCATACCTTCCAAATGGAGTTGGTTGTGGAGTATGTCTTGAACTTCAAGAAATGCCTTAAGGAGCTCATGGGGCTTGCTCAGGAGCACTTGGCCAATGTGCAACAGTGGAAGAAAGTCTGGTATGCCCACAGGGCCAGAGCCAGACAATACGAGGTGGGACAGCGAGTGATGGTACTCATCCCTGGCTGACTGAATAAACTACAGGCAGCATGAGAGGGACCATTCTCTAGTGTCCAAAAGGTGAGTGATGTCAACTACATGATAGATCTACCTGGCAGGAGATGTAGGCAAAAGGTGTATCATGTTCACATAATGAAGCCCTACTATGACAGAAGGAATTGGTTCTCTCTGTGTGCAGCACCCCAGAAGAGGAAACTGAGGCTGATCGACTGGTGGACCTCCTCAGGGAGATCCAGGTCATATCCTCCATGCAGAACCTCACCATCTCCGACCAGCTGACACCAATCCAGGTGTAGGAGATTTGGGGTGTGTTGAAAGAATTTGGGGATATGCTCACGGGGAAACCGGGGTACTCCATGCTGACTGAGCACCACGTGGTTACTGGGACCCAGATACCCCTGAAACAGTCTCCCTACAGGGGAAGGGAATGGAGAGTGATATGATAGAAGGTATTCTTAGGATGGCAGAGAAAGGGGAGATACTATTGATGAGAGACCTGAATATGCCAGATGTTAACTTGAGCACATTTGCTGCAGCTCCATCCAAGAGCAGGGCCATTCTCGATGCCCTACAGGTGGCATGCCTCAGACAGCTAGTGCTGGAACCCACTCATGAGGAAGCAAGCTTAGACCTCATACTCTCAAATGGGGACAGTGAGAGGATCTCAGATCTAGAAGTGGGTAGCCATCTGGGAACAAGTGACCATCAAACAGTGTAGTTCATGATAACCTCAGCTACAGAGTCAAGCCATACAAAAGTGAGTGTACTGGACATCAGGAGGGCTGATTTTGGCAAGATGGGAGAGTGCTTTAGAAAAACACTAGCAAACAGGCTAGAAGGAGGGGTGGAGAAACAATGGGGGAACATCAAAACTGCCATCACAGAGGTAACAAGCCTTTGTGTCAAGCAAATAAACAAATCAAAATGAAAGAAAAAGCCACTATGGTTATCAAAAAAGGTGGCAGGGAAAGTCAGAGAGAAAAAGATAACATTCAGGAAGTACAAGGAATCACAGAAGGAGCAGGAGAGAGAACTGAATCAGTTAAGGCAGAAGGAAGCAGGGAGGGTAGTCAGAATAACAAAGGCCCAAACTGAGGAAAAGATAGCCAACTCGGGCAAGAAGGGGGATAAAACCTTTTATAGGTACATCAGGGAGAATAGAAAGACAAAGGGGGGATAGTGAGGTTGAATAGAATGGATGGTGGCTGGGCAGAGAGAGACAGTGAAAAAGCAGGGATACTGAACGAATATTTCTGCTCAGTATTCACAAAAGAAGAGGAGGGGGAGGTGCCTAATCCAATTAACAGAAGCACTCTTGATGGGGGGGCAATCCCAGTCCTTTCACAGAAGAAAGGGTTCTGAAATAACTCCTAAAACTGAAGGTGGACAAAGCAATGAGGACTGACGGAATTCACCCCAGAATTCTAAAAGAACTAAGGGGAGAACTAGTGAAACCACTGACTACCCTTTTTAACAAATCATGGGAGGCTGGTGTGGTACCTGAGGGCTGGAGGAAGGCAGATGTGATTCCCCTTCACAAAGGTGGTAGCAAGACAGGGGCAGGAAACTACAGACCTGTCAGTTTGACCTCTGTGGTAAGGAAAGTGATGGAATCACTTCTAAAAGAAAGAATTGTTGAGTACCTAGAAGCCAGTGTGGCACAGGACCCAAGGCAACATAGGTTCACAGTGGGAAGGTCAAGTCAGAAGAATCTCATTGATTTCTTTGACTGGGTGACCAAAGTAGTAGACCAGAGTGGGGCTGTGGACATGGTGTACCTAGACTTTAGCAGGGCATTTGACATAGTCCCACACAAAAGATTAATAGTCAAATTAACCAGCCTGGGAGTGGGTCCTAGGGTGGTAGCCTGGGTAAAACATTGGCTGGACACCAGGACACAGAAAGTAATTGTAAATGGAGTCCACTTTGAAGGAAGAGGGGTTACTAGTGGGGTACCACAGGGTTCAGTACTGAGTCCAGTCCTTTTTAATGCCTTTATAAGTGACATTGCAGTGGGACTGGAAGGGAAAGTATGCCTCTTTGCAGATGACACAAAGATCTGCCACAGGGTTGATACATAAGGAGGTGTGTAAAGGATGAGAAGGGACTTGGCAAGGTTGGAGGAATGGTCAGAAGTATGGCAGCTTGGATTCAATGCAAAGAAGTGCAAAATAATGCACATGGGAAACAAAAACCCAGGGGAAGATTACACAGTTGGGGGGAGGTAGTAACAATAACAAAAATGGAAAGGGACCTGGGTAATCATATCGGATGACCTTAAGGTTAGCAAGCAATGTGAGAAGGCAGTAGGGAGGGCTGGGAGTATACTGGGATGTATAGGGAGAGGCATCACAGTAGAAAACAGGAAGTTGTTATCCCCCTGTACAGACAGTTGGTGAAACCCCATCTAGAGTACTGCATTCAGTTCTGGAGACCCCATCTCCACAAGGACATAGACAGGAGAGAGGCAGTCCAGTGGAGGTCAGCTAAAGTGATGCAGAGTCTGGAAGAGAAGCCATACCAAGAGTGACTAAATGAGGTTAATATGTATACCCTCGAGGAAAGGATGGAGAGGGGAGACATAATAGAAACATTTAAGTACCCTAGTGGAATCAACAAAGTCCAAGAGGGTAGCATCCTTCAGAAAAAGAGATATGCAAGAACTAGGGGACACAATTTAAAGATGGGGGGGCAGTTCAGGGGCAATGTGAGGAAGTATCTTTTTACAGAGAGGATGGTGGATGCATGGAACAACCTTCCTGAGAAGGTTGTGGAGTCTAAAACTGTGGGAGAATTCAAGAATACATGGGACAGAAATAAGGCAATTCTTGTGACGGTAAGAAGAAATAGGCAGTTGGTTAACTAAGATCTGCAGCTTATCCTGTAGGTAGGGAAATGGGCAGAGTAGGTGGGCCAAGCTGTCCTTATCTGCTGTCAAAGTCTATGTTTCTATATTTCTATGTTTCTGAGTAGATTAAACAGACCATGAAAGAGGAGCTCATGGAGATGCTGGAACTTGGAGTAATCCAGGAATCCAATAGCTCTTGGGCCTCACCCATGGTATTGATCTCCAAAAAGATGGTACCATATGATTTTGCTTTGACTACCAAAGGCTCAACAGCTGCACAGAGTCCGATGCCTATTCCATGTTCAGAACAGAAGAGACCCTGGAGCAATTGGGAAGAGCCAAGTATCTAACCACGACCTAACAAAGGGCTACTTGCAGGTACCTCTGAACCCTGCTGCCAGGGAGAGATCAGCTTTCGTTATTCCATTTGGCTCATATGAATTCAAAGTATTGCCCTTTGGAATGAAGAATGCACCTGTAACCTTTTAACAGCTTGTGGATCGCATTCTATCTGGGGCAGGTGAGTTTGCACTGGTGTATAAGGATGATGTAGCCATTTAAAGCCAGACCTGGGAGGAGCACATCAAGCATGTGTGGGAAGCATTCCACACACTGAAGAACGAAGGGCTGAAGTGCCAGATAGATACCGCAGAAGTGTCCTAACTTGGGCACTGGGTGGGCAGTGGATGCGTCTGTCCAGAGACTGACAAGGTTGATGCCATCCTGGCCTGGTCTACTCCTACTACCAAGAAACAGGTAAAGGCATTTCTGGGGACAGTGGGGTACCATCACAGTGTTTTTTCCTCACTATAGTGATCTGACCAAGCCCCTGACAGACCTAACCAAAGAGGGAAAGCCAGAAAAGGTGCAGTGGACAGCGGGCTAAGAGGCTGCTGTTCAGGACTCAAACAAAGCCTTAAGCAGGCCAGCTATATTAGCCAGCCCCAATTACAGTCTAACGTTCATTGTCTATGTGGACACCTCAGACCATGGGCTAGGTTTCATGCTGAGTCAGGTTACACAACAGGGGGAGGAGCACCTGGAGTGTTCCTCAGCCGGAGGCTGCTGCCCAGGGAGGAGGCTTATGCCACAATCAAGGAGTGCTTGGGAATAATGTGGGTCCTTCAGAAGCTGCAGCCTTACCTATATGGTTGTGAATTTACTGTGACCCTGGATCATAATCCCCTAATCTGGCTTCATACTGTAGGTCAAGTGGGCAAAATGTAAAACTACTACACTGGTGCTTGGTACTTCAGGCAAACAGCATGACTATCCAGCACCGCAGTGGTAAGCAGAATGCCAATGCAGATGGGCTATCTATGCAGATCTAACAGCATGGCTGGATACTTTGGGAACTTCCCAGCAACTGCATGAATGACCACATCTATTAGGGTTGCCAGAGTGACGCGTCTTCAGTACTTGGTGTGTGGGGGATGTGACAGAAAGGGAAACTAGGTACTTAATTATGGGAATTTACTACAACTTTTTTCTGGTCTTCTGAGTCTCACTAGAAGTTTTTCCTTTGCTAACAGCAAGGAGAGAAAAAACACATTGGGATTCTACATCACTAGCAGGCTGCTGAAGCAAGGTCATTTGGGAATCAGTCTCAGAGAGTGACCAAGGGGGGTGGGCAAGCATGCACACACACACACACACACACACACACACACACACACACACACACACACACACACACACACACACACACAGATTTTAAAAAGGATTGGTACATTCAATTATATAATGGCAAGAAAATTTCCTGGACTCTGATTGGTCAGTGTGTGTCTGAGATAGTGATGTTATTACACAATAACATCACTGTGCTGATTTATGGATGATTGTTATCAGCTACTTTTTTTTCAGAAACAAAGATACACTGCCTCACTAAAAATCTACTAAAAACATTTTAATTTTTTGTTTCTATAACATCGAGACATTGTATTATTGCAATAAGGCACTCCAAGGTGTGTGTTATCATGTAATAACATCACTCCTGGGGTGGTGGAAGCACGATAACACACACCTTGTCGTGCCTTATTGCTTAAATACAAGCTGGTTACAACATTGATCTAATTGGATATCTATGGGGCTTTAAACTGATTGGAACAATTAAACACCTACAAGGTAAATGTTTGGTGCATTCAAGGGGGAACAAGAATTACCTACTCTCAAAGGGGTCTATAAATTCTGAAAGACAGTTACAAAAGTAAGCTTTTTCTGGGTTACCATCCAAGAGTGTTTTTAAGCTATGAGCAAACTGCTCTAGCTGCAAAGGTTCGTGGGGGTTGTATAGATAACAGGATTTCAGTTTGTCTCTCTCTCCAAGCATAGCAGAGGGTAAGAAGGGGTAGCATAACTTAATCAATAGCATTTTTCTTTTTGCCATCTGTTATTTATAACCATTTGTTTAATTTTCCTGTAACAGTGTTCTTCCCTTGTGTTAGACATATATATCCTGTAATGCAAATTTTGACCTTCTTTTAAGTAAAACGCTATTGATCTACACAACAGTCATGGCTGTGATTTAATTGCTAAGGTATTGCATGGTTTTCACTGGCTGAAGCAAAACCTCTGTTAGCATCCACCACCCGAGAGGCACACTACAAGACTTTGGTCTGTGCAATTGCATGTTTTACATTCCAAATTTGTGCAGGGGGAATGTGATTTTGCTGGCTGAGCCAGCTGGTGGCAGTGAAACAAAGCAAGCTGACAGCCCTCGTAAGACTGGCCCAGTCTATGAAGGAAGAGTTACTGTCACATTTATGACTCCTCAATGTACCCAGAACATATTAAACATAGAACATAGAAACATAGACTTTGATGGCAGATAAAGACTGCTTAGCCCACCCAGTCTGCCCATTTCCCTACATATTGGATAAGCTACAGATCCTAGTTAACCAACAGCCTGTTTCCTCCTACCCCCCACTAGAATTGCCTTATGTCTTTCCCATGCATTCTTGAATTCTCCCACTGTTTTTGACCCTACAACCTCCTCAGGAAGGCTGTTTCATGCATCCACCACCCTCTCTGTGAAAAAAATACTTCCTCACATTGAACCAGGTATCTGTCTTCAATTTGTGCCCCCTTGCTGTTGCACATCTCTTTTTCTGAAAGATGCTACCCTCTTGAACTCGGTTGATTACCTTGAGGTACTTAAAAGTTTCTATCATATCCCCCCTCCCTCCTTTTCTCGAGGGTATACATATTAACCTCCTTTAGTCTCTCTTCTTAGGCTTCTGGAGCAGACCCTGCACTATTTTAGTTGCTCTCCTCTGGACTGCCTCCATTCTGTCTATATCCTTGTGGAGATGGGGTCTCCAAAACTGCACACAGTACTCCAGATGGAGTCTCACCAACTGTCTGTACAGAGGGACAACAAATTCCTGTTTTCTACTGGTGATACTGCTCCCTATGCATCCCGGTATCCTCCAGCATCCTTACTGTCTTCTCACATTGCTTGCCTATCTTTAGATCATCTGATATTCTACCCCCAAGTCCCTTTCCATTTTTGTTGTTGTTAGTACCTTCACCCCCCCCACTGTGTACTCTTCCCCTGGGTTTTTGCTTCTGAGGTGCATTACTTTGCACTTCTCTGCATTGAATCTAAGCTGCCATACATTTGACCATTCCTCTAAACTTGCCAAGTCCCTTCTCATTCTTTCCATCCTCCTTGTGTATCAATCCTGTTTTAGATCTTTGTGTCATCTGTAAAGAGTCATACTTTCCCTTCCAGCCCCTCTGCAATCATAAAACCTGATGGCAGAAAAGGACCCCATGGTCATCCAGTCTACCTTTTTCCCCTTGTTAAACTATCCTATGAAGACATAGATACTATAAAGACATTAAAGAGGACCGGTCCCAGTACTAAACCCTGTGGTATCCTGCCAGTAACCCCCCTTTCTTCAGAGTGGACTCTGTTTACTATTACCCTCTGCGTCCTGTTGTCCAGCCAGTTTGTTACCCAGGCTACCACCTTGGGACCCACTCCCAGGCTGGCTAATTTGTTTATTAACCTTTTGTGTGTGACTATGTCAAATGCCTTGCTAAAGTCTAGGTAGGCCATATCCACAGCCCCTCCCTGGTCTACTACTTTTTTCACCCAGTCAAATAAATCTATTATATTCGTCTAACATGACCTTCCTGCTGTGAGTGCATGGTTCCTTGGCTCCTGAGCCCCGCTGGCCTCCAGGTACTCAATAGTTCTTTCTTTCTGAAGTGAGCCCATCATTTTCCCTACCACTGAGTTCAAACTGACAGGTCTGTAGTTTTCTGCCTCTACCTTGCTCCCGCTTTTGTGAAGGGCCATGACATCTGCCTTCCTCCAGTCCAAAGGTACCACACCATCTTCCCATGATTTGTTAAAAAGGGTAGTCAGTGGTGTCATTAGTTCTCCCCTTAGTTCTTTTAGAATTCTGGGGTGAATTCCATCAGGCCCCATTGCTTTGTTCACATTCAGTTTAAGGAGTTCTTTCAGGACCCTTTAAGAATATAGGAACATAAGAATGATATGGCAGAAGGGGACCATGAGATCCATTTAGCCTGCCCATTTTGACTACCCCCCACCCTATAATTTTTCTAGATTACCGCAGTACTCATTCCATGCTAACTTGAATGCCATGACAGTCTTAGATTTCACTACTGCTGTGGGAAAATTATTCCAAGGTCCCACCACTCGCTCTGTGAAGAATGACCTTCTATGGTTGGATTTGAATATATCTCCTATAAGACGCATGTTGTGTCCTCTTGTTTGTGGTGATTTGTTTTCTAGGAATAGGTGTTCCCATTTTACCTGATTTGATTTATCCCTTTCATTTATTTAAAGGTTTCTATCATATCCCCCCGGTTCTTCTCTGTTTAAGGGAGTACAATTGCAAGTGCCTCAGTCTAGCTTCATATTGTTCCTGGTATAAGCTGTGCACCATTTTTGTGGCCCTCCACTGCACTGCCTCCAGGTGTTCAATGTCCTTTCTGAGTTACGGCCTCTAGAACTGTACACAGTACTCGAGATGTGGCCTTACCAATGTCCTGTAGAGTGGCATTACCACCTCTTGTTTTCTACTTGAAATGCCCCTAACTATACACCTGATGATGCCACTGGCTTTTTGTGCTGCCTTTTCACATCAGTACTGCGAGGTCATAGAAACTTAGAAACATAGAATTTGATGACAGATAAGGACTGCTTGGCCAACCTAGACTGCCCATTTCCCTACCTAATGGATAAGCTGCAGATCTTAGTTAACCAATAGCCTACTTCATCCTACCCCCCACTAGAATTGCCTTATGTCTGTCCTATGCATTCTTTAATTCCCCCACTGTATTTGACTCCACTACCTCCTTATGAAGGCCATTCCATGTATCCACAACCCTATCCATGAAAAAATACTTCCTCACATTACCTGTGAGCTGTCCCCTCTCTATCTTCATATTGTGCCCCTTTGTTCTTGAACATCTCTTTTTCTGAAGGATGCTACGCTCCTGGACTTTGTAGATTCTCTTGAGGTACTTAAAAGTTTCCATCAGTTCCCCCACTTTGTCCTTTCTTCAAGGGTATAACATATTAAGCTCCTTTAATCTCTCTTCATATGTCTTCTGGTGCAGACCCCACACCATTTTAGTTGCCCTCCTCTGGACAGTCTCCATCTTGTCTATGTCCTGTTCTTTCTTCTGTGAATGAACTGGTATCGTCCCCTATCAGAATGGTACTATTGTTTGGTTTAGGTACCTCCCCTTCCTATTCTTTTGTGAATACTGAGCAAAAGTATTCATTCAGTATGTCTATATTTTCACTATCACCCTCTGCCCATCCCCTCCCTTTTATTAAGCCTCACTATCCCTCCCTCAGTCTTTCTGCACACCTTAATGTTCTTATAAAAGGTTTTATCCCCCTTCTTAACTGAGTTGGCTATCTTTTCCTTGCTTTGGGCCTTTGCTATTCTGACTGCCTTCCCCACTTTCTTTTGCTTTAACTGAAACAGTTCTCTGTCCAGCTCCTTCTGTGATTCCTTATACTTCCTGAATGCTATCATTTTCTCCCTAACCTTCCCCACCACCTCTTTTGAGAAAAATAGTTTTTTTTTTCTTCGTTTTGTTTTGTTTATTTGCTTCACACATAAGGTTGTTGTCTCTGTGATGGCATTTTTGATTTTTCATAGAAACATAGACTTTGATGGCAGATAAGGACCACTTGGCCCACCCAGTCTGCCCATTTCCCAACCTATTGGATAAGCTGCAGATTCTAGTTAACCAATAGCCTACTTCTGCAACCCCATTGTTCCTCCACCCCTCCTTCCTGTGCATTTGCTAGTGCATTCCTTAGGTAAGCTCCCATTTTGCCAAAGTCAGCCCTCCTAAAGTCCAGTACTCTCACTTTTGTATGGCTTGATGCTATGGCTGTGTTTATCATGAACCACACTGTTTGGTGGTCGCTTGTTCCTGGATGGCTACATACTCCTAAATCCCAGATCTTCTCTCCATCCCCATTTGGGAGTACCAGGTCTAAGACTGCTCCTTCCTGAGTGGATTCCAACACTAACTGTGTGAGGCATGCCCCTGTAGTACATCAAGAATGACCCTGCTCTTGGATGTGGCTGCAGCAAATGTGCTCCAGTTAACATCTGGCATATTCAAGTCCCCTATCAACAATATTTCCCCTTTTTTGCCATTCTAAGGATGCTTCTATCATTTCCTTGTCCATTTCCTCCCACTGAGATGGGGGTCTGTATACAACCCCCGTGCAGATTGTGGTGCCATTTCCTGTCTCCAAGGTGACCCACTGTGCCTCCTCTCTTCCCTGTTTTCCCTTTAGTTCCATTGCTTTGCCTCTTTTACCCTATGTCCCTCTTGTAGATTGTGTACCCTGGTATGCTGACATACTAGCCATGGTTCTTTGTGAACCATGTTTCTGTGACTGCCACAATATCCAGGCGTCCCTCTTCCATCAAGGCCACCAGTTCAGGAAGGTTTTTACCCAGACTATGGCTATTGGTACTCATCACCCTCCATTTTGTGATGGCTTTACCCCTTTTAGCCCCATCCCTGTCCTTACTGTCTTTGCCTTTTTCTCCATTTACCCCTGTCCTGCTCCCTATCGACCTCTCCACCTTGGTGCTTACTTTGCTAACTACTCTGCTTTTGGGGGGCAGTCTGTCAATTCCCTATCCTTTTCAGTTCCTCCCCCTTTGGCCAGTTTAAAAGTTTGCCAATGATGCATTTAAACCTATACCCTAGGATCCTGGTTCCCTTACAGAATAGATGCAGACCATTTCACCAGTATAAGCGTGTATCCCTCCAGGTGGACTCCCAGTCCTCAAAGAAGCCAATACCCTGTTCTCTGCACCAGTTGTTCAACCATTCACTGAATCCTGGAATACCCCAGTCTCACTCGGAGTACCCTAGCCTCACTTATGCCATAGACAGGCAGCACCTCTGAGAAGGTTGTAGTGCATTCCACTTGTCTAAGACCCTTTCCTAACTCCACAAACTCCTTCTGCACTGCTCTGATACCATTCCCAGCTAGGTCATTTGTCCCAATGAGTAAAATTACATCCAGTTCCCTCTCTCTTACAGCTGCTACCGTGATCCTGAGGATTTGCTTTCTATCCCTCCAAGCCATGGTGCTGGGCAGGCACCTTACCTTCCTCTCCCCTCCTTCCTTCCCCCAGTTCTACCCCCATAACAGCTGAGTCCCCCACCAGGAGTCATTTCCTTCCCCTGTGGGGTCCCATGCCCCCTTCTGTGACTCTCCTTTGTAAATGTTCCTGGCATCCTCCTTGATCTCCACTGTGGGTACCTCCATAAAGGAACCATGCTCTGCCAGAACATCGTATGAATTGTGGAGAGGTATAACTGGAGAGGTGCACCTCTGTTCCACCACCTTCACCCTCCCTGAGCCCACCACTCCTCTCTCTTGGCAACCTCTTAGGCAGAAGAGGCAGCCCTGGTGGTCCCTGTGTGGGGGAGGAGGTTTTCCTACTCCTTGCCAGGTCATCTTGGAAATGGCCCCCTCCTCCCTCAGAGTATTGCAGGACACTTACAGAATGGATATACTGAATACTATTACATCACAGTTCTCATTGGTATGTACATGACAGTATGTATGTGATACACAATCTAAGTAATTTCCATAAGGCTGGTTAGAAAGGCGGCAACACTATCTTGCACAATACATATGTGAGACTTTCTCATTCCCTACTGCAGGTTGTCCACCATTGAAAGTACTTTCTTCATTGTGTCATTAATCTGATAGATGTGCAGTCATACAGATTTTTTAGCACAGTAGCACAACATGCAAGGACAACATGTAAGGAGCTTGCCCACCTATGTTACATCTCTGTGCAGTGCTAATTTCATTTGTTGAAAAGAGGACTACTTTGTTCTGTGCTTGGGTCTGCCTGTGCAGTCTGAACAAGAGCTATGTGAGTCATACAGATATACTGCAGCATTGTAGGGGTAATGCTCCTCTGTTGGGGCAGCCTTAATCATTTTCAACTTGTACAGAAGTGTCATTTACCTCCAAATAAGCATGTGCAGTGATTCTTCCATGATGACTTAAACAACTCCAACTCTGATTAGCGCTTTGGTGGTGTTACACAAAATAGCTGAAATCAATCCAGACAGCCTTTGATGTGGACACATAAGACAGTTTCTCCTCCAAATCTAAAACAACTGATGAACAACTGGCATCTCAAAAACCAATGCCATTTGATCCAAGCTGGTAAAAATAACTATTAAATCTGTACAGTGTAGTAAAAGCGAGTTACTTTTTAAAATAAAAGACCTATGTATATGCAAAAGCATTTTAGTAAATGCAGATTTGTAATCTCATTTTTATGTATTCTAATCCTGGGCAGAGGATGTAGCTTTTGAAAACTGAGGCTGAGATTTCTTCTACTAAAATAAATATCATATGCTGTATGCTCAGGATTAGACAGGCACGGAAGCCCACAGTGATCCTGTATGACTGTGTCAAATGAAGAATTTTGGCATTTAGCTATCATCTGCTGAATTGACCTCTTAAGCCTATTGCCCAGTGCATAATAATAATAATAGCAGCAACAAAAAAATCTCACTGAATGATAGCTTTGGAGTTACGAATGTATTTGGTAATGAAAAGCTCCTGGTAGAAGAAAATGACAGCACGTTTATGTCTTACTTTCTAATCAAAATAAAATCGCATCTCTTAGAGAACAGATTTTTGAACATTTCTTTTTAAATTAACAGATATAGCTTAGAAGGCAAAGGAGGCTGCTTCATTTACCAGTCGTTAGTTCTTATTTGTCCTGTGTCTGGAACAGAGGAGCTGTTTGTTAAATCATGACACCACACAACTCAATGAAAACAGCATGCCCTCTCTGTCCCCATTTAACCCTGGAAGGCTGCTTTAGGACAAAGATTAATTTGTGTGACACATCGCAGGAAAGCATACAAAAAAAACTGCTCTCCAGGTTTTACTCTTCAAACTCTCACATACATCTTCTGCATCACTGCTGTAATATTTTTCTGTTGTATTAGTGCAACAGGGTTCCATTTCTGGATAGTGCATTTTGCCTCATGTCAAAACTGTTAATCACTGTGTTCATTTTTGCCAGTTCCTGGTGACAAGGGCCAGTCACTGAGGGAAAAATGGAGGTGCCCCTCTGGTGGATAATGAGGCTGAAAAGATGAATATATGCTTTCATGCAGATGGTATACTTGTGTGTTTGTTCATTCTCATGGAGTCGTTTGAGATGAGCATACTGGGTGAACATGAGTTTGTGTTGGAGGTACTGGGTGAACGTGAGTTTGAGGTGGATGTACTGGGTGAATGTGAGTTTGAGGTGGATGTACTGGGTGAACGTGAGTTTGAGGTGGATGTACTAGGTGAACGTGAGTTTGAGGTGAATGTACTGGGTGAACTTGATCTGGCAAAGCTTATTGCAAGGGCATTTCCTCCATCCTTCCATGTCACCCACCCACCCCCTTCCAACTATGTACATGGTGGCATTGTGGTGCCAATCTCCGGTGTCATCAAACCGTAGCTGAACACTGAGGTGCCCAATCCCCAGTGTTGAAATATGTCCTTTGGAATAAAGAAAAGAGTCCCTCAATTATTTTTTTTAGCCATAAAAAAGAAAATGGCCCCTAGCTGATCTGACCCTCCCACACACCCAACACCAACCTCCCACTCAGTGACCATGACCTCACACACCCAACACCTCTCACACATCCTCACTCACTTGAATATGTCCCAGGGCCTAGATTCACCCTATGATGGAAGACACATCTTAGTGCCGGAACCGATGACTGCCATATGATAAAAATCAGGTAATTGCAGATTTAATGAATTGCAAAGGGTTTTGAACTTGTAATTATAACTTTGTTATTTTTTAATATTTTTACACCAAATTTTCAACATGGCTTTTTAGGACCCCACCACATAACCAGTGGCAGTAACATTATGCAAATCTGCCGCAAAAGGTGATTTTGCAGTTGCTTTGTGAAATCATCTTTCCAGCAAGATTTGAACATTTTCACCTCCCTTGCTCATGAGGTGGGGTCATAAGAAGGCTATGTTGAAAATTTGGGGCAGACATATGTAAAAATTTGAAAGTTATGAGTGCACATTGAAACTTTCCTACACTCGCTCATAACTTTGGTAAGTTTTCATACTTTGACCCCAGATTTTCAACATAGTCATTTTTTTCACACCACCTCATGAACGTGAGAGCTATCATTTTTCAAATCCTGGCAAAAATGTATTTTTCCACCTGTGGCACAGAATGATGTTTCAGTGAGGATTTGAACATTTTCACCAATCGGGTTCATGATGTGGGGAAATAAGAGAACTATTCTGAAAATGTGGTGTACAAATATGGTAAAATGACCACATTATGAGTGAACATTGTACTATTACAATGTTCTTTCATAACTGTGCTAATTTTCAATATTTTAACTCCAAATGTTCAACATAGTAATTTCTCCACAACACCTCATAAACGTGGCAGGTGTCATTTTTTTAAACTCCGGTGCAAGAAGTGTCTTCACACTTCTGGTGCAAAATGATGTTTCAGACAATACTATAAATATCACATGTCATGTTTATAAATAAAATCATAAAACACCTACAGTATCTTGAAAATAGGGGGTCAAAATAAAAAAATATATATAAATTATTAGGAAACCTTGTGTGTAGTACCAGTCTTCACCCCAGTGGGTATGCTCTAGGATCCTGTGGCAGTGAACTGAGTTCAGAGTTGGGCTTAGTGGCCCACCTATATGGGGTGGGTGTGCTGGGATGGCACTGTTGTGTGGCATCCCCATCCCAGCCTGGGAATGAAACCTGTAGGGTTGCCCACACAGGTCTTGAAACCATATTGTGAAGACAGCTGTTCTCTTGGCAAGGGGCCCTGCACCTCTGCACCCATTGGTGGTATAGGGCCTGCAATTTGACTGACAAACGGACTGTTTACACTGTGCATCTGTATCACTCAACACATGCAAGCACAGGGACCAGACGGCCATGTGCTTCCGCAGCCAACCAGACAGTCCTATTATTTCTTCACATCTAACCCTGCACAGAACTGTAGGGCCTGCAATGGCCCTGCACTTCTGCAGGCAGACAAAGTCTTCCCTTAGCACAGGGCTCAAAGGGCCCTGTGCATCTGCATCTGTTCATGAATGAGGATTCAATTCCACGATCTCAAAAGGAAAGGAAATTCTTTGCAAAAAATGATGTTAGTGCACCAGTTAGGGTAACTTAACATCACAAAAGTAGGGAAATGTGGCTTTAGGATTTCCAATCCTAACTCCCCATTTATACCCCTCCAAGAAGTAAAAGGAAAAAACATTAGGGTTTTGGGTCTCCAGAGTCTTGGCAAATCTGCAGTGGGGGGTTTTCTTGGGGTTGTCAACTCTAATGGTTACCCTTCCCCTGCAGCATGTAGCCTCCAATCTGAAGCACAAGGTACAGCTCCAAGCCATTGTCTCATAATGATAATCTCTTCAAAGGTAGAGAACTATGTCTTGCCACAGGATGCCAGCAAAATTTGTTGCAACTTTCTTCACACAGGGCCCTGTGGGTCCTGCATGAAAAAAGGAGATCATGTGTGATATTGCTTGCTCATGGAATGGGATGGGCATTATGGTTGACAACCCCAAGAAAGACCCCACCACTGATTCACCAATACTCTGGAGACCCAAAACACTAATGTCTTTTTTTTTTCCTTTTTCTGCTTGGGTTGTGGGTTGGGGAGTTAAGGCTGGAAACCCTAATGCCACACATCCCTACTTTTGTGTTGTTAAGTTATCCTAACTAGATACATAGATACATCGACAGTGTCAGCAGATAACGGCCTATGGCCCACCCAGTCTGCCCATTTGAGCTTGTAAGTTCACTTTATGTTTTCCTAGAAGTCTGTTGCCCCTTTACCTCTGACCTCCAGAATTCCTTCATGTCTATCCCATACATTCTTAAATTCTGTGATTGTTTCAGCCCCCACCACTTCCTCTGGCAGGGTGTTCCACTTGTTCACCACCCATTCTGTAAAGAAATTCTTCTTCATGTTTCCTCTGAATCTTCCTCCCTCCAACTTCATCCCATGCTCTCTAGTCCTGGAACATCTTTTTCACTTAAAAATAGTGTATTCCTGCACCCTATTCCTCCCTGTAAGATACTTGTATGTCTCTATCATATCCCCTCTCTCCCTCCTTTAATCCAGGGAGCACATATTCAAATCTTTCAACCTGTCCTCATAGGACTTGTGATGCAATCCATGTGCCATCTTTGTTGCCCTCCTCTGAACCTTCTCTACCCTGTCTATGTCCTTACGTAGGTAAGATCTACAGAACTGTACACTGTACTCCAGGTGGGGCCTCACTAGTGTCTTGTATAGCGGAATTATAACCTCCCTTTTCCTGCTGGTGATGCCCCTGCCTATGTATCCCAGCATCCTATTTGCTGTACCTGCTGCCTTGTCGCACTGTTTCCCTATGTTGAGGTCATCAGAGATGATAACCCCAAGATCCCTTTCCTGCTTGGTGCATGCTATATCCTCACCTCCCCAACTGATATATTGTGCCAGGGTTTTTATGCCCTATATGCATTATCTTGCACTTCTTTGCATTGAACATCAGCTGCCAAACCCCTGCACTAACCTAGTTTTTTTGCAAAGAATATTTCTTTTACGTAAAAAATGTTCAAATGCATCCATCTATAGTTTTGTGTGTGTTTCTGCAGGGATAGAAACTGTTGAATTTGGCCACACTATCAGTTCCTATTGCTTTTTAAAGCAGTTTCAGATACTTCATGCATCACAGGTGCTATAAAAACTGATTTTCTTCTGTTCGTCAGACAGTCTCTTGAAAATTGAATGATGCAGCTTATTTCAAGACTCTCACTGAATGAACTTACATAGCTATATATTATCTTTAAATCTAGTCTCTGTCTGTGTACCGTAAACAAGAAACAGCAGGCAAACATACATTTGGACAAGTATCATACATAAGCTTTGTACTACACAGCATATTTCGTTACTATGAAGAGTGATACAATTAGGTAATTTATTGTAATGAAAACAGGGTATGGCTGCATCAATTTTATCTCCAAAGAAAACTAGGTCTAATTGTGTGCCGTATGCACTGAGTTTCTGAACACAGTCAAGCTGGTTTAAGTGTCCTATGGAAATGTTACTTTCATAGCTGATTGATAGCTATAACCTACTGCATACTGGAAGCAACTTCTTTTTGATGGAAAGATCTTTTTAGATGCCAATTAGAACTACAGCAAATGGAGTGAAATTGCTTCATTAAATGCCATCCGGGGTCTCATTACCATCCTGATGTTTTTTTGTATTTCTTGTAATTCTCTTAATGGTAAGGGCTAGTGTGTTATTAAAATAAATTAAAAAAATCTATGTTTTATACAATAATAAAGTTGACTACTTATGTGGAAATCACAGTTTAAGGTATAAGAGCATTATATTTTACTTTGTAACCAGCTTTTCTCTTCTTCCAAGCTTCAGGCAGATTACTAGGGAGCACTTAAATTGTTAAGCTATTCCTAAAAGAGGCTTTCAGCTGGGCCTCAGCTAGAAGACAAGGTGTCTGGATGATTGCGCTCTGTGCTGTCTGATTCCACCAGCAAGGAGAACTGGCATGAATATTCATGACCCTACTCTTGCACCCTCAGGTTATAAAGGGAAGAAATTAGCTGAGCCCGGTGTGTCTTATGCCTAGGGTTTTGGCTCTTTCTTAAGATACCTACAGAGGCACAGCAGGAGAAACCTATAGGTGCCCTGTCTCTTCTTGCCACTCCCTATGGTGGGAAAGGCCCTCTAGAGAACAGTGAGAGGAGGGTAATTCATATAACTTTCCATAGTGGAGAAGAAAATTCATTAAACCCAAAAGACTCCTAGAAGTAGTGGTGGTCTTCCTCATAAATGAGGTCTCGGGGGGAGGGGGGGTCCATGCAGAGCTACTTTCCATAAGTATCCAAGAGAGAAGGCAATATGAGTTTTCACCTCCTTGAGCAAGGTCCACAGTAGAAAAGGAAACTTATCTCTTGATAAAATGCATGGTATGATATATGGTATTGGTTGGTGATTACCAGGAATAGGGGCCTGGCAAGAGTCAGTGTCAGTAAGACCCACTTAGGTTGGTCTGAAAAGAGAAGACTGTTGTGCAATAGAGTCACTATTACCTAACTTAGTCATCCACATGGGAACCAATGACATAGCTGCAGAGGAGGTAGGGGTGGTGTGAGGCAGGTTCAGGGAGTTAGCAAAGACCTGCAGGGAGGTAGTAACTTCTCTGACTTTTTCAGAGGTGATACCAATTCCCAGATACAGAATAGGTCAGGAAGAAAAGGATAGACAACTTCAATAACTGGCTGAGGAACTGGTGCAGGGAAAATGTTTTACCTCTATTGGTGACTGGGGGGAAGCCTGGTTGAGTAAAACACTCTTTTCATCAGATAGGCTGCACATCGGTAGGGATGGCTTGAGGTACAAACTGATGGAGTACATAGCTAACAAGCTGTGAACTACTGGGGGGGGGGTGGAGCTTGCCCAAAGACTCCAGGAGGAAGAGGTTAACAGGTCAACATACTGTCTCTCCATACCAGTAGAAGTAGTTGGGAGGGTGGATGTGGAAGGAAGTGGAGCAATTAGTAATGGAAGGTGGAAGAGAGAGTAAAAAAGGAAAAATGTTAGGAAAAGACTAGAAGGAATGGAATGAGGCACAGCATCTAGGTGGAAGGTGGTGTTGCTGAATGCTTGAAGTCTTGTGAACATGATGGAAGACCTGCAGGCACTATTAGCTGAGGTGAAGGTGTATATAGCAGCAATAACCAAGACTAGGGCCACATCACACCAATGACAGGAACCTCTCAGTTCCTGAATACAAACTATATAGGCAGAAAGGGAAATAGGCAAAGGGGTTTGGCTGTTTCTATCAGGGAGAGTATAACAAGCATGAGGGAAGAGTCAGAAGAGGGGAGGGTGGAAACACTGTGGTTTCAGTTACGGTCCAACAGAGCAAGAAAGGTGAGGTTGTGGGTGGTCTACAGAGCACCCAGCTGATTCAGTTCTGAGATTGTCCAAGCAATGAGGAAGAAGAGGTCAGCCTACAAGTGATACAGAAAGACCAAGAGAGAGGTGGATAGGGTAAACTATCTAAGGTTGGCAAAGGTGGCAAGCAAAGTAGTGAGGCAGGCTAAGGCACAAAAAGAACTGCGATAGCCAAAGGAATCAAAAGAGAGGTGAAGGCTTTCTTTTGCTATATAAGAGAAAAGAGTGACAAGAAGGATGGAATTGTTAGGAAAACAGAAGGGTGGGTAGAGAAGAAACGTCGAAGGCTGAGGTGTTTAATGAATTTATCTGCTCCGTCTTCCCCAGAGAAAAAGATGGACTGTTGCCTACAGGGGGAAGAAGAAGGGGATCACCTTCAAGGTGGCTCTACTCAGCTATAAGGCCCTATACAGATTGGGCCAGGGTTATCTGACTGACCTTTTGACACCTGCCTGCCCTGTGCACTCTCTTCGATCATCCACAGAGGGCTTTCTGGAGATCCCAAGGACGAGCTTAAAGACATCTGGTGATCACGCCTTCGATGTTGCTGAACCTGTTTCATGGAACTGCCTTCCTAAAACTCTAAGGGAGGCACCCTCTGTGAATATATTTAAAAACGGCCCGAAACATTATTTATTTAGATTAGCATTTGACAACTTTTAATTAGAGGAATCAGATCACCTATCTGTATGTGAAGACTGTTGATTTTAATATGTCTTGAATGTTCCCTTTAATGATCTGTACAGTGCCTAGAGTCTCTGGGATTAGATGCCTTATAAATAAAGATGACTTTGACAGTGAGGGAAGAGAGCACAGATGTGATAGAGGAGGATAGACTGAGGAAGGGGCTGTTAGCACTGAAAGCAGACAAATCACCAGACTCATATAGCATACATATGAACATATGAAGATACGAAATGCCAGCAGAAACAGGCCATGTGGTCTATTGAGTCAGCTTAATTGTGCAGCTAGCCCCTTATCTTATAGCTGCCCCACCCCTCCTTCCATGCCCATGGTCATTCCCCCCTCACTCTGTCCAACCCCCTCTTGAAGCAGGCCTCCATCCTAAAAGAAACCTCCTCTTTGGGTAGAGTGTTCCACTTGTCCACCACCCTTTCCATGAAATAATTTCTCCTGATTTCCCTCCTGAATTTCCATCCTTCCAGTCTCAGTTGGTGCCCTCTAGTATCCCTCCCCCTTCTGATCCAGAATATCTCTCCTGTATTAGCCTTGTTTATCCCAATCAGATATTTAAAGGTCTTGATCATGTTCCCCCATCCCTCCTCTCCTCTAGGGAATACATGTTGAGCCTCTTCCTCATAGGAATTCCCCTCCAAACCCTGGACCATTTTTGATGCTCTGCACAGAACCCCCTCCAATAGCCTTATGTCCTTCTTTAGGAATGGGCACCAGTACTACACACAGCATTCCAGATGTGGCCTGACCAGTGTCCTGTACAAGGGAAGGATCACCTCACTACTTCTAGAGGAGATCACCCTCGCTATGCAGCCCAGCATCTTGTTGGCTCTTGCTGCCACCTTCCTGCACTGTGCTAAGTTGTTCATCTTCCCAGTTATAATCACCCCCAGGTCTTTTCCTCCTTTGTGCTCCTCAACTGCATCCCTCCCAACTGATCGCTCCTCCTCTGGTTCTTAGCTCCGAAGTGCAGTACCTTTCACTTCTTGGCACTGAACCCCAACAGCCATGCTTCTGACCACTCTTGTAGTTTATTTAGGACTCCCTGCAGTCCCCTCCACCCCTCGTCAACATCTACCACAGCTCCCATCTTGGAATCATCTGCAAACACACTGCTCTTACTCTGGATCCCCTCTGAGATAACTGCTATGAATATCCCAAACAGCACTGGTCCCACTACCGATTCCTGTGGCACCCATCTTATCACCTGTCTTGGTGAGGAGAGTTTCCCCTCCACCACCACCCTTTACTTCCTCATCTTCAGCCAGTTTTTGATTCAGTTGCCCATCTTAGTACCCACCCCTACATACTCCTGCTTCACACCTAGCCTCCCTTGTGGCACTGAATTGAAGGCTTTGCTGAAGTCCAAGTACAGGACAGCCACAACATAGCCCTAGTCCAGCTTCCTGAATACCCAATCATAGTACTCAATCAGATTTTTCTGACAGGACCAGTCTGAGATAAACCCATGCTGTTCCCTGTCCTGGAGACTGTTGTCCTCTAAAAATGTCACCAGTCTCTCTTTAAGGATTGTCTTCATGAGTTTCCCTACAACTGATGTGAGGCACACTGGTCTGTAGTTACCTGGATTGTCCTTTGGGCCACCTGTGTGAATGGGTACCACATGGGCCATTCTCCAGTTCTGTGGTATGTATCCCGTGTTCAGAGAGATATTGAAAAGGTGAGCCATTGGTCCTGCCAGGTACACTGCCAGTTTCTTGAGTACAATATGGTGATTGTCATCAGGCCCCGGTGCCTTGTCCACCCTCAATGCCCCCAATCATTCCAGAACCATGCTATCTGTAATTTCCCCATCTGTCACACCCTCTTCTCCCCTGCCCACTCCACCTCTCCCCTGAGGTATCCGTACCCCCTTCCTACTGTGAATACAGAGCAGAAATACTCATTTAGTGCCTCTGCCTGCTCCTCCCCCTTCTCTACCCACTCCCCATCATTCTTAATTCTCACTATCTGGTCCCTGTTCTTCCTTCTCTCTGCGATGTATCTAAAGAAGTCCTTCTCTCTGTCCTTAATGCCCTGTGCCAGCCTCAGCTCTCTGGATGCCTTGGCAGCCCTGACTCGTCTTGTAACCTCCTTGGACTTCTTTGTGTACTCCTCCCCGTCTTTCCCCCTCCCTGATCTCCTGAATCTCTGAGAAGCACTGTTCTTTGCTCTCACCCCCTTCATTACCTCCTTGGTCAGCCAACTGGGCTTCTTTGCCCTTCCTTTCTTACTCTGTGCCATAGTACACATCCCAGTAGCCTCTGCTGGCCCTGCTTTAATGATAGCAAATTTTTGATTGGCATCCATGGTTGGCTGGATCCCCTCAGGTGGTTTATCAGAATTTCCCCCATCTTGTTGAAGTCTGCCCCCCTAAAATCAATCACCATTGCACCTGAGCCTCCTGTTTGCTTCTCCGTTCTGAGTACGAGTCACACTGAGTGATGATCACTCCCAGCTAGTGGGTCCTCAACCTCCAGGTCCCTTATGACTTCCCCATTTTATAGTATCAGGTCCAGAGACATTTCCAATCTAGTTGGCTCATGCACCAGCTACACCAGGAAGCTATCCAGGAACGTCATCAGTATAATCTGCTCTCTAGCACTTGTGGTGGTTGGTGTGCTCCAGTCTACCTCAGGTAGGTTGAAGTCCCCCACCACCACTGTGTTTCCCTTCCTGCAAACCCTCTTAATCTGTTCTGCCAACTCCTTGTCCAGCTTCTCACCTTGAGTTGGTGCCCTGTACACCACCCCAATCCTTAGTACCCTGCCCTTTGGATCCTGAAACTGCATCCACAGGTCCTCTGTCCTGCCTTCCTCCCCCTCCTTCCTTATGCACCTTATTCCTTCCCTTACATAGATTGCCACACATCCCACCTTTCCTGTTAGCCCTGTCCTTCCTGAACAGCCTGTATCCAGGGATCATCATATCCCAGTTATGGTACCAGGTGGCCCAAGTTTCTGTTATGGCTGCAATCTCAACCTGCCCCACTGCCAGGAGGACCTACAACTCAGCTGCTTTATTCCCCAGGCTCCTCACGTTTAGTAACACTACCCTCCATCCTGCTCCTTTGCCTCCCCCACCCCGATATACCTCCCTTTTTTCTCCTATCCAGATACCCTCTCCTATTGCTTGGGGGTAGGCTCATCTGTCTCTTCCCTCTGGAAACCCTGCCTGCTGGCTGACCACTTGCCGCTCCCCTTCCTAGTTTAAAGCTACCCATGTTGCTATGTAGCCCTTGATCCCCTGCTTCAATAACCCCTTCCCCTCCCCACTCAAGTGTAGTCTGCCCCCTGCATAAAGGTCATTATTGTCACAGGCTCTGCCCCATTCCCTTACTTACCCACACCCCTAGGTATGGCACCATTCCCGCAGTCAATTGTTGAACTCCCCTATCCTTCCCTTCCTCACAGTACTTGCACAGGGTACTGGGATCACCTCCAAGTAGGCCACTGATTTCCCCACCTCCTCACACAGCTTCCCCAGTTCCTCAAATCTCCCCTTTACTACCTCCACCATCTCCCTCAACAAGTCATTCATACCTTCGTGATCCACAACATGTGGTTTCTTCCATTCCCTCCCAATGCCCTTGAGAATGGCTTGCCATGCCCTGCCTGCTGTCAACCCGGGAATAGACTTGATCCATATTAGACTGTGTCTTTCTCCTTTACTGCATACACCCAAGAGTACTGAGGGAGATAGAAGAGGAGTTTTCGGGGCTGCTGGAAGGCCTGTTCAGTAGTTCCCTGGAATCAGGCATGTTACTGTATGACTGGAGAATGGTACATGTGGTGCCCCTCCATAAGAGTGGTCCCAAGGATGACACAGGGGATTACAGACTGGTCAGTCTGACCTCAACTGTGACCAAGCTGATGGATACCATACTTAAGGGTAGGTTGGTAAGGTATTTAGAGGAGAATGGTCTCCAGTATGAGAGTCACCATGGGTTTGTAGGAGGGAGATCATGGCAAACAAATCTGGTTCACTTCTTTACTAAGCCATTAAGTCAGTAGACATGGGCCATGCAGTGGACATATTTTATTTGGACTTCAGCAAGTCCTTTGACTCTGTACCCCACAACAGGTTGATCAGGAAGTTGGTGGATTTGGGGGTTGGGAAGAAGATGACCAGGTGAGTAGAAAGCTGACTGAGGGACAAGAACCAGAGGGTGGTGTTGAGGAGAGAGTTATCTAACACCAGGGAAGTCACCATTGGAGTTCCACAGGGCTCGATGCTGGGGCTGGTGTTGTTCAATATCTTAACCAGTGACATTGGGGATGGCATTAGGGGCAAAATGTGCCTATTTGTAGATGACACCAAACTCTGTGGGAGGGTGGACACAGTAGAATGGATAAAAGACCTTCAGGAAGACCTCAGAAAACTTGAGAGGTGGTCTGGGATTTGGCAGCATGGCTTCAATGCCAAGGAATGCAAGGTTATGCACATTGGAGCCAGGAATCCAAAGATGGAGTACTACCCTGGGGGCAGATAGCAGCAAGGGAGGAGGAGAAGGCTGTGAGAGTGATGATCACTAGTGACCTGAAGCACTCCACACAGTGCAAAAAAAAAAAAAGCAGCAGCAAAGGCAAACAAAATGCTGGGATGTATAGCCAGAACAGTTATCCACCCGACAGTGACAGTTCATCAGTGAAGTCCTCTACAGCGACTACAGTGCCATGCTGCTGTGGGGAACCCGATGGAACCTGGCACTGTCTGTTCGGGGTCCTGCACCCCCCCAATCAGCTCTGACTTGAAGTTGATAATCCTAAAGAGGGGGTGTGGGGTGCAGTGCCCGGCATGGGGGGGTTCAGGGGCAAAGACCCCAGAAGAAAATACATACAACCACAAGGAACTGGCAGCCAACTTCAGAATTCGGTCGACCTGCCAGTTTCACTTATGGGGCTTTCAACATATATTTTGTCGAACACCTGTTGTGAATCCTAGCCAGAGGACTCAGCAGAAGGCTGAAGGATGTTATGCTGCCCTTGTACAGGACACGGGTGAAGCCACATCAAGAGTATGGTGGGGCTGGTGTTGTTCAATGTCTTAACCAGTGACATTGGGGATGGCATTAGGGGCAAAATGTGCCTATTTGTAGATGACACCAAACTCTGTGGGAGGGTGGACACAGTAGAATGGATAAAAGACCTTCAGGAAGACCTCAGAAAACTTGAGAGGTGGTCTGGGATTTGGCAGCTTGGCTTCAACGCCAAGGAATGCAAGGTTATGTACCTTGGAGCCAGGAATCCAAAGATGGAGTACTACCCTGGGGGCAGATAGCAGCAAGGGAGGAGGAGAAGGCTCTGAGAGTGATGATCACTAGTGACCTGAAACTCTCCACACAGTGCAAAAAAAAAAGCAGCAACAAAGGCAAACAAAATGCTGGAGTGTATAGCCAGAATGGTTACCCACCCGACAGTGACAGTTCATCAGTGAAGTCCTCTACAGTGACTACAGTGCCATGCTGCTGTGGGGAACCCGATGGAACCTGGCACTGTCTGTTCGGGGTCCTGCACCCCCCCAATCAGCTCTGACTTGAAGTTGATAACACTAAAGAGGGGGTGCGGGGTGCAGTGCCCGGCATGGGGGGGTTCGGGGGCAAAGACCCCAGAAGAAAATACATACAACCACAAGGAACTGGCAGCCGACTGCAGAATTCGGTCGACCTGCCAGTTTCACTGATGGAGCTTTCGGCATATATTTTGTCGAACACCTGTTGTGAATCCTAGCCAGAGGACTCAGCAGAAGGCTGAAGAACGTTATGCTGCCCTTGTACAGGACACGGGTGAAGCCAGATCAAGAGTATGGAGTAAAATACTGGTGCCCATGCCTTAAGAAAGACATCAACCTGATGGAGATGGTCCATAGGTGGGCAACAAAGATGATTGCTGGTCAGCGGGGTAAAGCATATGACGAGAGGCTTGGGCACTGAATATGTACTCCCTGGAGTAGAGGAGGAAGACAGGAGACATGACTGAGACCTTCAATTACTTGAGAGGGATAAATAGTGATGTCTCACTCTGCCTGAAGACAGTGCAACTGGGCACTCATCTTGTGGGAAGTAGAACTGATGGGACCACATAATGGGAGCTAGGATTAAATAAATTGTGTCTAGCTCTGCAAGCAGTGCCTGTCTTATGTGGAGGTCTTTGGTACTGTATGTGCAATCCTCTCAGAATGAGTTAGGGAGTGAATGGTAATTAGTGTTGTGCGAAACTGGGAAATTTCATTGCGCAAAATATTTTGCAAAATTTGTGCATTTCGATAAATATTTTGAGAGTGCGGAATGCGAAATATCACCCCAAAATTGTGAAATTTTTACCCAACATTTCACCTGAAATTTCACATTTTGTGGCAGCAAAATTTTTGGCAAATTGTGCAAGATATTTCACATGGCAAAATTCCCAATTTCGCGACAGTTTCGCTGGCGAAATTTTATTTTGCTGCATCTCTAAAGGTAATAAAAAGACTGCCCTTCAGTGTTGTGTAGCATCTGTGGCAGAATAATCATGAACCTGCTTGATCACAGCCCCTACCATGGACAGTCTAGTTTTTGAGTGATCCCCTGTTCTATGTTGGTACCCCTTTGATATTGTTTCTGGTCCCTGTGTTCCCAAACCCATATCGGTGAAGATGTCAAAGTTACCAATTTCTGGTTGTAAGTGGGCCCTACCTGGAAAAGACGTGCCACCATATGCCTCTAGACACAGGGAGGGACCCAGCCCTACAACTTATTTTATTATTTTTAATATGGCACTATAGCTGCCAAGATATCACAATTGTCCTTGTTAAATTTCAACCAACAATATGTAAACCTTCAGCATTATATACCTTTTTTAAAGAAAAAATGTGTTCATGCTGGGATTTGAATACAGGACCCTATATAAAAGAAGTGGGTAGAAGATGATATATATTGGCATGGAGTATCTCGTATAGTGGGAACTGCTGGGTTTTTGTTCTCCTGGCAAGGAAATTCATCTGAACTGCATGCTTTTGCTTCACTTTGCGTGGAAGTGTCGGACCTTAAGGGGCAGCTAGCCACATAGAGGTTTTGAAGCAGGAAAGAGCTATACTGTCACAATATTAGGATACAAAATGCATGGAGGTAATGGGGGAGGGTGAAGAGGATGAAACTCTAAGAGAGGACTCAGAGCTGGAGAGGGGGTGGAACTACTGTATGTTAGACAGGAAGTTAGAAGCCACTGCTGAGTAGAGCTGCAGGAGCAGCCATCCTTCATCCTGTGGAGCTGATACTTGACTCAGAATTGAGTGGGGGGAATACTTGGGGCTACGATGTACTGCCATTTTCTGAAATTAAGCTACACATACAGTATATTTTGTGACCTTATGCTAATCTCATGCAGAGTATCACCACTTTTCTTTTGAAAACTTCATCCTTTGTTCCAGACAGTGATGTAGGGGACACACAAGGGAAAGCTGTGCAAACACAGGCAGGACATGCAATGTACCAACTTGTCGCCTGTCAGGGGGGAGTGAGCACAAAAAGCAGATAGTGGAGGCAGTGGATTCATAGATAATGTTCCATACAACAGTTACACTAAGAATCAGATGGTTTAGTACCATCCAGGTGTAATAGTCAAGGATCTCACACACTGGATGGCTAGATACAATAGGTAATGCTCTTAAAAAACACTTCCCTTGCCACACAAAAGCCAAAAAAGGTAGTCTTTAAACTGATTAACACATGTTTTGGGGCATGCTATAAAAAGTCAAGGTTGAGGTTTCAAGGCCGCTGTTAAGTATTTGTAGTAGTAGTAGTAGTATTTGTAATGGAGGCACCCATCCAATGCTCAAAGCAACTATTCACTATAATACAAACAACCATAAAAGCCAACAGTAATTATCAGGATACTACAAAACCATACAGTTTTTTTTTTAGACTTAATTTTTTCACCTTTGGTCCATGGCTTCTCTCAGAGGTACCCTCTCGGTCTGCCCTCTACTCCCCATCGAGACGCTCCTCCTAAGTCCCTCCCAAAGGACTTCCCAGCCACCCTGGATCACCCCTTGGAGAGGACCCACCTCATCTACCTGGCAACTCTTTTTGAAGATTAGAGGATCCATCTTGTGAGTGGTGTGAGGGACTGTCTGAGGAAGGATCACGTATTGGGGATGTGGGGCACAGACCTCTGGGGCCCTTGTTGCCGCCATGTTCCTCTGGGGTTTTTCCATGCAGTTTCTTCCCTCAGTGGATGTGCAATGGCATCAATGGCACTAACGCATCACTGCCCGCTGCCACTGCACCCCTGCATCTGCAAAGCACTGCATGTTCCAGCACTGCCCCCGGCCACCAATAGGAGCCACATAGGAGTGGCACTAACCCCAAATCCCTTCTTGGGAGTGGGGAGCAGTCCTCCAGATGCTCAGTCCCTTCCCTCTCCTGCCGACCCCTGGTGGCCCGAGTCTGCTCCCTAACCCGGGTCACTGGCGTGGAGTGAGGTGTGGTGTCCAGTGCCTCAACCCTCAGCACCACTGGGCCGGCTAAACCATACTATGTTAAACATATAAAATACATCCATACAGCCTAGCACTAGAAGAGCAACTCTGGGCTACATATTAGAACAGGGACCAGGCCTGGCTAGAAGTGTGTTTGGCAGGAATACCAACAGTGATGGAGGGCCCTGCTTCAAGAATAAGAAAGTGGCCCAAGAAGCTGTTGGCAGTCTCGATCAAGGTAGTAAAGAAACCTAATAGTAAGCAAAGTAAAGCACACATAGGGAATGATGAGCTGCCTAAGGAGGAATTCCAGAAGATGGTCATGGGATCTTTCAGGGAAAGCACCAGCTGGGAATCCCCCAGCTAGGAGCTCCTTGCAGCCAAGTTTAAGAAAGTATAGAGTGCGTACATGAATGATGCTGAGGCTGTGGTCATTGATAATTCTCCTTATCCTTCTACTTTGGGGTCCACAACAACTACCCTGCTGAAGGAGCTGGTGCACCTGGACTCGGCTGCCCAGCAGCAGCTGGATGAGCCAGAAGGTCAGTCAGCTTCAGACCAGAAGCTGGACAAATTATTGGAGGCAGTAGTTGGGCTATCTGCAGTGGTCCAGGTCAAGCAGCAGGGGATGACCCCAGCCACAGGTGAGGTTACACGGGTAATGGGTGTAAATGGCCCCTTCAAGGGACAGCACCCAGGGTATGTAACCTTTACGTCAGTGTGGCAAAACTAGTGGAGTAACACCTCTCTGACAACATAAGTCAACAGACCCAAGGTGGGAATATGTTAACCAGTGCTCCTTCTTGAACAAGGCCAAGGACCAAGAGGAGAATTATAATAGAGAGAGTGAGGATAACAAGCTCGAAAAGGACAAAGTAGATAGGATTTCTGAGAACTGTCTGGCAGAGTTTTCCAGCACTCTATATCAGGTGACCCCTGAGAAAAGCATTGGTCTGCTCAATTATTTAAACAGAATCATGTGTGCCCACAGGCACAAAGGTGCACAAGGCTGGTTGGAATACAAGACACTAGTTAGGCCCTACCTGGAGTACAGTGTATAGTTCTGGAGACCTTACCTATGTAAAGACACAGACAGGGTAGAGAAGGTTCGGAGGAGGGCAACAAAGATGGTACAAGGATTGCATCACAAGTCCTATGAGGACAGGCTGAAGGACTTGAATATGTACTCCCTGGAGGAGAGGAGGGAGAGAGGGAATATGATAGAGACATACAAGTACCTTACAGGGAGGAATAGGGTACAAGATTATATTATTTTACAGCAAAAAAGATGTTCCAGGACTAGAGGGCATGGGATGAAGTTGAAGGGAGGGCAGTTCAGAAGAAATGTGAGGAAGAATTTCTTCACAGAAAGGGTGGTGGACAAATGGAGCACCCTGCCAGAGGAAGTGGTGGGGGCCGAAGCAATCACAGGATTTAATAATGCATGGGATAAACACAAGAGATTTCTGGAAGTCGGGGTAAGGGGCAACAGACTTCAAGAAAAACATAAAGGGAACTTACAAGCTCAAATGGGCAGACTGGGTGGGCCATAGGCCCTTATCTGCTGACAGTGTCTATGTATCTACGGATAAATGGATAGACCCCTGATGGTTGACATTATGCAAAGGGACAGAGTTCTACACACCAACAACAGATTACCAATTCAAGTCTATTAGACCCAATGGGCAGAGACAGGCTGGTTCTTAGAATGCCTAGTTATAGCAAAGGGTTGTGTGCCAAGTCTTCTTGTATACTGTGGCATGGAGCTGGCACATGGGCAAACATACCTTTTTGCCCAGTGTGAGCCTAACAAGCTCGGTAGTAGGGCTTCTCAGCCCTTGTGGCAGAAGCGTGCCAAATCTGATCATGAAAAAACTGAAAATAATGATAAAGATGAAGCAACTTAGGCCATAGCCTGAGCACTACTCAGACCACAGGGTAGCAGTTCTCCTGGCTGACAGCTTTATGAAGGGTTCTTGGATTCCATATGAGGGCCTCCTCCATATGAGGAAGAAAACCTCAAGGCAGCCAGAGACAGGCTGCAGGTGGTCCTACACAATCTCCAGAAAGAAATTGTGTTGGGAAAGATAAATGACCTCTATTCATCCCCACCAGTTCAAGGTCTGCAGGTCTTCCCCATTAGTTGGCCACCAAGAATGTGTCAGTCGATACCACATGATCAGCCACCTCTTATGCCTGTATGATGACCTGGAAAATTGGGCACTCATAGCCAAGTCAGACATGGAATCTGCCTTCTGGCTACATCTAGTACTCCCAGATGACTGGGACATGCTTAGGATAAAGTCTGCGGGGCAAATTGTGTGGATAATTGTATGCACATGGGGTGTTCTGTAGGATGCACAGTGTTTGGACATTTTAGAATATTTTTGCACTGGATAATGGCAGAAGAGGTGGGCTGGCAGGGGGTGGTTCCATACTTGGATGACTCCAGATCATTGGCCTGACAGACTCACCAGCCTATTGGCCTGTGTTGTGAGTATTCAAAAAATATGCAAGCTGTTTGGGGTCTCCTTAGCCCCAGGTAAAATAGAATGCCCCAGGCCCATCGTGTCTTTTTGGATAGAGAATAATGCAGAATCAGCTGAATGCTGCCTGCCCTAAGGCAAGATAACAACCCTTAGGTCTTCCCTGGGGTGAGTCAGATTGGTCAGGAGAATAATCCTGAAGAAGGTCCAGCAGATTGAAAGCCACCAGGCATGGGATCCCCAAGAGGAGTCCATTCCTGAGACATGTGGCATCAGTTGTGGCTGGGGCCAGGAAATGGCTTCACTTGTTTAGGGTGACAGAGTGTGTGAGAAAGGACATTTGAAGTCTGGAATGCTTTTCTGGACCATTACAATGGTGTCTCCATGTGGCCTGAAGCCATGGGCAGTGATAAACTGGAGATTTTCATGGATGCATCCAGTGGTCTGGGTTTTGTAGTACAGTTTGCTGGTGCCTGGTGTGGATCTAGATGGCCAGAGACCTGGGATAAGGCTACACTCACCAAACAACTTACCCTGCTGAAATTATTTTCCAATAGTGGTGGCAGTGCTGGTGTGGGAAAGTAAGCTGTGGGGCAATAAAGGTAATCTTCCTGCTGGACAATACCAGGGTAGTTCATACATCAGTGGGCAGCTGGGAGCAAGACTCATTGGGAGATATAATGAAGATATTTATCCTTAGGTGCCTGCTGTCCAACATTAATTTTTAGGCAGTACATGCTCCAAGTGTTGATAATGGTATTGCTGATACATTATTTCCTTCACAGAGGCAGAGGTTCAAGGAACTGGCTCCAGTGGGGAAACAAGATCCACGACTGTTGTTAGCCTTCTTATGGGAGGTGGTGACCCTGTGGTTTGACAGTGAATCAGGAACTCCATTGCACCTTGCACCTAGATGGCTTATCCATGTGGAGTTGAACACTTTCAATGTGCTTGGATGTAGGAGGTAGGAGATATGGTGGAAACAACTTCAGAATCAGGAAGGTCATTGATCTGTTATTCAGAATGATGGAGGACCTATAATTCATTCATGGGATGTGGGATGTGGCATGAGACCAAAATTCTTTGGTCTCACAGTATCCAAAGGCGCCACTGGTATCATGTGAACAATCATCAGGCAATGGACAAAGTGCAGAGGCACATTAACATGGAAATGCATGCCTTTATGGATTCTAGTGGGGGGACCATGGTGAAACAAAACAACACTGGCACAGAGTTCCAGGAACTGTACGCAAAGGATGGAGTACACTTTTTGGCCAACAGTTGGGATATATTTTTAGAATCCCTATGCTGTGTCTTGGATGAGTACCTAGTGTTAGTGGCTTGCAGAGACAGATATATTGTTGTCCACCCTTTGGCAGCATAGGAGTCTCACAAGATTGATGGCACAAGGTGAGGAGGGTGGAAACTGCTTCTGTCTAGATTGTTTGCTCTTGGTTTGGGAAGGCCACAGGCCAACCTCAATGGGCTTGCCTGTGGATATAACACCACCAGATGAGGATCGGAACATAACACCTGGCCATATGACACTCCTGCTGTCAGAGTATTTGGCCTGAGGGAGGTACATTGATCTCTCAGTCAGCAAAGTGAGCCCCTTCACATGAAGGGTTGAGGAGGTTTGAGGATGACTTGGTAAAACTCCCAAGTTGCTTGCATCACTCAGATCTGTATTGCTGTTTATTATTTAATGAACATATGGCTTCAGTAATTTCAACCAAGACACATGTGTGTGATGGTTTTCCCAGGAAAAGGGGAATGTAGGGGCCTATTAAGGCATGCATTTCCATGTTAATGCACTTTTCCTGCATGAGAGACAACTCTACACAAGATAAAAGCTATGATGGCTCCTTCTACTTGATTGACTGAAATCATGTAAATGATTTATACGTATTTATTAAAACAGTGAGAACTGTAGTCAGTGTGCTAGTACTATCACCAAGGGACACATATGAACATATTTCATGCCAGAAAGATGCAAACAGAAACAGAAAAGGAGACACACACAATCACATAAAAACATAAACTCAAGCACGTAAGAGTTTCCAGTATTACAAACCACATGTTTTACATTAACCAAATGAGCTAAGAATGCTTCAAGTCTAACCATTTTGGGGAGAAGTGAATGCTATATTGGAGCTTAAGGGTTTATGTTCTGAGAAGAGTTAAATTGAAAGGGCTGATGACACCAATTGGAAAACTATGGAAAGTACACGTTATTCTGATTGTATTTCTTAGCATCCTCACGTTATATTACTTTAGACATTTGTATAGAAACACAATCTTTTTCCTTCTGACTTCATCTTCCCCTTCTGATTATTTACACATTATATCATAATCCTCTTCTTGTGACATCATAATCATTCCCATGACAACCAATCATGATCCATAAACACACAGACTTTGATATGAAGTGTAGATAAGCAACAATAGCAAAGGCAGTTTGAAGAAGAAGGTATCCAAGTTTCAAGTAGCTGTCCTTAGTAATAAACAAAGAGGGCAAGACAAATACAAAAAATATATGAAATCTAAGTAGCATTTTGTGTAAATATCATGTGTTTAAATTTTTTTCCAGAGATGTCATAGGCTTATTGATTGTAGAAGTAATATTAAGGTCATAACAATGTGCAGTGGGCAGCCATTTTTTGTCAGAATATTTACATTTGAACAATGCTAACAATGAAGTAAAGTACTGCATTCAACTATATTATTCACTAGATACCTATAACTCTTAATTGGTGTACAAGAGAATTTATACTTAGTGTATAATCTTATGGTATGCTTATATTTTTTGTAAAATAAACTTTTATTGAAAATTAATATGGATGGATTTACAATGTCAACCTTCATTACTGAGGCTTCTTTAGGTTACATTATCATATATATGGCTTATACATATTCATTTTTTAGTAAAAACAAAGGATTGTAAAACCACCTAAGTGGATACCATGTTACATAAATACTAGCACAGAATCCAGAGTGATTTTCCTTGTAGTGTCCAGTTTCCCTTCTTATTCAACCTCTTCATTATATCATAGCAGTAGGCTAACTGGTTCACCTAACATTGCAACCCTTTGCTGTGCCCCTTTTTCCCCCAAAAGCTGGGTACAGTGTGAATTATCCCTGATCTATAGCCCACTTCAAGGGCTCACAAATTTGATTAAACCCTTTAAATTGTTTTGATTCTTAAACTGAATATATTAAATTTCCATAAACTCTAACATATGATCACTGCACTTGGCAAGCAGGTGGAACTGATTCTCATCCAGTTTTGAGGATGAAGCTAACACATGAAATTTGTTTTCAGTTGTAAGATGTGTTTAAGATAATTGCACAATAACATATTATTTATCAAGTCATAAATACTGTTCAAGTTTATCACAGGGTTTATACCAAACAAGCTTAAGAGACTTGTGGTCAGTCATTAGAATGAATGAACTGCCATAGAGGTATACATTATAATGTTTACAGCTCCAGACTATGGCCTGTGCCTCTCATTTTGAGAATAGCACCTTTCTTCTGTATGTCAGCTTGCATGTGCTATTATGCCTTGTGGAGACTTGTTCATCTGTAGGATTATGGCACCTTATCTTTCTGAACTTTTATTAAAAATTACTGATGCCTCTCAGACTGGGTTGAAATCTGCCTTTGGTGTTTCACTTGTTAGATATTTCAATTTCTCTAGTGCTGTTTCTTCAGTGTCTCCCTAACATTACTTACATCTTTCCATTTCAGCTCTCTCTGTGATGCAGTAATAGTGGCAAAACAGAATGGATCTATGACAGCAGTTGGTCATTTCAAGTATCTTCACTTGGACCCTTTGGCATCCTAGCGTGCTTAATAGAAGCAAGGTACCTTGGACTTCCTCACTATAACTCTATCCTTCCATTTCTCTGCTGATGTTCCTAATGTAAGAATGATCCTATGCCAACATTTTATTCAGAGAATGTGCCAAAATGTGACACTTTGCCTTCCATTCAGCCCATTTGACTGTGAGGCCACTTGGGGATCAATTCAACTTTCATACAGTTAATTAAAAAAACATTTTGGCCCATACCATGTGATCAGGGCAAGTCCCATGACCAGCTCTTCACCCTACATAGAAACATAGACTTTGACGCCAGATAATGGCCACTTGGCCCACCTAGTTTGCCCATTTCCCTACTTATTGGATAAGCTGCAAGATCCTAATTAACCAATAGCCTATTTCTTCCTTCCCCTCACTATAATTGCCTTATGTCTGTCTCATGCATTCTTAATTTTTCACACTGTTTTTGATCCCATGACCTACTCAGGAAGGCCATTCCATGTGTCCACCACACTCTCTGTGAAAAAATACTTCCTCGCATTGCCCCTGAACCATACCCCCTCTATCTTCAAACTGCGCCCCCTTATTCTTGCACATCTCTCGGGATTACAAGGAGGTGGATGGGTCATGGTTGGTGGAGGCAATTGAGGAAGGGGTGGTGAGTAGCACTGAGTTTGTAAGGTACAAGAGATGCCCTGGGTTTAAACAGGGCCAAGGAAGATGCCAGATGTGTTTGATTTCCATACTAAGGTGTCCCACTAGACTGAGTGGGAAGGTAGCTAGAGGGCTGGCTGCCTTCTCTAATCCTTTTTGGGCAATGCCAGGTTGATAAGGAACAAGACCACTATTTTTGGAGACTTGATATCGTCTGTTGACCTGGCTTGCATTATAGAGATCTGGCTGGGTGACAATGCTGGTCCAGTTCTAGGGGCTGCCGTCCCTGCTGAGTACTCTGTGGTGCACTACCTGAAGAAGGATCATAGGGATGGGGAAGTAGCCATTATTTTTAGAAACAATCTAGGCTTCACAGTGCACCAGGTTGTTTATACCAGATCTTTTGAGTGTGTTTCCCTGTGTGGGGGTCTAGGTGCTGGTTGCAGGATTCTCCTTGTTTACCAACCTCCAGGGCTGGGATGAGAATTCCTGCAGGATGTAGCAGACTTTGTTGCTGACCGGGTGTTGGAGTCCCCCAGGTGTTTAATCTTGGGGGACATCAATGCCTGGATTGATGATGAATCCTTGCATTTCAGTCATGACCTCCTCCAGTTGATGTCATGACTGGACCTGACACAAGCAGTTGCTTCTGCAATCCACCAGCCTGGCCACACCCTCGATCTGGTGTTCCAGCTGGGTCCTGGGGTTGATAACTTTTAAGACTGCTTGGGTCTCTTGGTCCAATCACTGCACCATGGGGTTCATGTTTGGGGCCCTCCCTGAGAATCCTTCTCCAGTGGAGAAGGTCAGGTACCGCTCTTTAAGGAGCTTACACACAGAAGGACTATTGGCATTAGCTGACCTATCTAGAGTTGATGCAGCTTGTGTGATTGGCACCTGTGAGGCAGTGGTCACCTATAATGAGGTGGTGTCCAAAGCACTGAATGTCATCACTCCAATTCATATACAACCCTGATCCTCTCACTTGAGATCCCTCTGGTTTGATGAGGATCTCAAGGGGATGAAGATCAAATTCAGAAGTTGGAGCACTACTGGCAGAAGAACTATCTGAAGGTCAACAGACTGGTCCTGTGTGCCCACTACAGTGAGCACCAGGAGGCAATCTCCCATAAGAAGGCAAAATTCCTCTCCAGGAAGATTGCACCAGGAAAGAACAGACCTTCTCAGCTTATTTGTACTGTGAACAGGCTTCACCATTCTGCCTGTCTACAGCCGAAGAAGACTTTTTCATCCACTTTGTATGAAGAGTTCACTCTGTTCTTCTCTGACAGAGTGTCTTCTATCCAGTCAGGGATTCCACCAGGGAGGCAACCTCCCAGTAGCAGGACTGGGAGGAACAGAGGCACTCTGCCCATCTGGGAGGGGTTTAGGCCAGTAGAGGTATCTGAAGTGACTGGGATGATCTAAGAGCTGAAGCACACATTTTGCAAACTGAACCCAGCCCTGATGCATTTCTTATTGGGATGTGTGAGGCTGTTGGCAAGGTGTTTGACAGGATTGCCAGGTGCTTGATGGAGGAAGAGGTATTCCCAGTGGCTTTGAAAGAAGCACTAGTGAGACCCGTCTTTAAGAAATCTTCTTTTTTCTCAGACGTCCTGGCGAATTACCGTCCAATCTCCAACTTGCCATTTTTGAGCATGGTTGTTGAGAAATTGGTGGCACAGCAGCTCAAGGACCACCTCATGTCCTTTGACATCTATGAGCCATTTCATTCAGATTTTTAGGCTAGCCACAGCACAGAAACAGCTCTAGTTTGGGTGCATAATGACCAACTCAGAGCTACAGACAGAGGAGACAGGTCAGTTCTTGTGCTCTTCGATCTCTCATCAGCATTTGACACCATGGACCAGGTCATGCTTGTTGATCAGCTCTGTGAGTTTTGTGGACTCATCAGCACTGTCATCAGATGGTTTGAGTCCTGTCTGTCTAATAAATAGGGTGCAGCTGGTAGTGATGGGGAATTTCCCTGCTCCCCAATACCCCATCATGTTGAGTTCCACAGGGCTTGATCTTGACACTGATACTGTTTGCAGTGTACATGCTGCCCCTGGGTGAGTTCATTCAGCAAAACAGCATAGAGCTTCACTGCTATGCAGAAGACACCCAGCTGTATTTGTAATTTGCACTTGGAACATCCATCACTGTCAACATGCTTAACAGCTGTGTGGCTAAAATCAATGACTGGATGGCTTGCAGCTGGCTGAGATTAAACCCGGATAAGACAGAGGTGCTAGAGATGGTAGCACTTGAGGTGGGTGCCTGAATTAAGCCGCCATCCGAAACGGTGATGCAATGTGGGCAAAAGCCCGAATGGTGATGGGGGGTAGGGCAACTGGATGTGGTGGGGTAGGTGACTGCAGCAACAGGATGTCACTATATGTAAATGCTCACGGGGGGAGCGAACGTGGTGAATGTGGGCTGGGAGGGGGTGGAGGGGATGTAGGGGGGAGCACTGCGGTCAGCTGCCAAACTGCGCCAAGGTGTCTGGGGTTGTCCTCTGCTTGCGGTGCATGGGGTACCAGGTTCAGGTCTGGGTCTGGGCGCTTCTGCATTTTTGTTGTGCCCAGCCCAAAATGTGTTTTTTTTTTTTTGCTTTCATCCCCCTCCAACATGCACCCCCTGGAATTGAGAATCTTTTAATAGGGGGGTGCGGGGGTGAAGCCCCCCACATGAGAGGGGTTTGGGGGAGCTCAGCCCCCCCACTGGAACCAAAAGATCTAAGTCCTTCGGGCCGTTCTTCCATGTGCCAAGGATTTCAGGGTGGCGAAATTGTTTTCACCTCCCTAAAGTCTCAATTACGTGGGTCACTGTTCGGTGCTCACCGTTATCACAAAGAACCCTAATGAATGAGCCAGGTCATGGTTGTGATGGGTTGCCACCTGGAACAGACATAGGTCTTTTCCTGCTGTCTGCTCCATTGGTGGCTTCTCCAAGGGTGCATAATCTCAGTGTGATCTTGGACAGCAGGCTGACCTTTGAAGATCGGGTATTGTCTGTAGTTAAGAGTGGTTTCTACCACTTGCAGAACATCGCCAGGATCAAGCCCCTCATTCTACCTAAGGATCTGCCGACCCACATGACTTTGTTACCTCTAGTCTCAACTACTGCAATGCTTTATACTTCTGGGTTATGAGAGGGACCCTCTGCAGGCTGCAGCTGGTGCAGAATACGGTGGCCCAGTTGCTGATGGGCCTTCCCAGGTCCTGTCATGTAACCCCAGTCCTGCGTGCTCTGTACTTGCTGACGGTCAGGTGGAGGGTCCTTTTCAAGGTGGGCTTGCTCACCTATAAGGCTCAATGTGGACTGGGTCCTGGCTACCTGTCGGAGCTCCTGACACCTGCGACCTCTGCTAGCTCTCTCTGCTCCTCTTCGAGGGGCCTCCTGGACATTCCCAGGGTTCAGCTCAAGACATCTGGTGATCAAGCTTTTAGTGTCTCTGGGCTGACCCTGTGGAACGCACTTCCATCTGCAGTCTGTGAGGCTCCTTCGATTGGTGTTTTCAAGCTGAGGCTAAAGGCCCACTTCTTTAGCTTGGCTTTTACAGCGTGATCTTCTTGCCAAACCATTTAATTACTGTAACTAATCTTAATAACTGTGATTCTGACTCCTATTCATTCTTGAAATTAGTGGGTGTAGTTGTTTTAATTTTGTTATGTTTTGTTAGGTGCTCAGAGCCTCAGGGAATGGACACTTGAAAAATAAAATTTGCCTTGCCTTACCTTGCTTCTTTTTCTGAAAGATACTACTGTCTTCGGCTCTGTTGATTCCCTTGAGGTACTTGAAAGTTTCTATCATGTCCCCCCCATCCTTTCCTTGAGGGTATACTTATTAAGCTTCTTTAGTCTCTCTCCATATGTTTTTTGGTGCAGATCATGCAACATTTTAATTGTCCTCCTCTGGACTGCCTCCATCCCGTCTATGTCCTTATGCAGATGGGGTCTCCAGAACTGCACACAGTACTCCAGATGGGGTATCACTCTCAACCAGAAAATCTTTTGATTAAACAAAGTCAGCTCCTGGCATTGCTCTAGGTAGTCACTGATTTTGTTTACTTATTTATTTATCTGGCTGAAGAACTATGAAGGGTGAAAAAGGTCAGCATTGACTGGTACGGGTGAAGGGTGGTTAAAAATGTGCCATCAACCCTTCACTTGGGAGCTTAAGCAACAGGTTGGTAGAAAAGAGGCCAGGAGTTATATTTTGTTTTAAACTGAAATATTTGATTAGTTTGTTAGTGAAATTAGTTCTATGTGTTAAAAATTATTACCTTGAATTTGAACTGATACTTGGGCTGTGATATTGTAGGTTTGGGGATAGATGTTTGGCAGGGAAAATTAGAAGGTAATTTAAATGTGTTTGCCTGGTGTTTGGTTACTTAAATACTGAAAGGCCACTGGGGGTTGGGATTGAAGGGCTGAGTATTTCTGTTTGGGACTGAAATTTTGAAGCAACAGGAGTTGGTGGGCCTGTGACATCATACGGTACCTGGAGTCTGCTTACACACACTGTTAGTGGGACTGAACACATACTGGACTGTATGTGTTTGTGAGACTTGGAAACTTTGTTGGTGGGGTTGAAATTGGGTTTGTAAATAACTACAGTCAGTATAGAGAGAAACTGTACTCAGGGAAAGGGACTGAGAAAAGGGGTGTGCTATTATAAACAGAGGGGATAATCAGGGTGGCCATATTCCACCATGGCAGGCATCTTCGGAAGGGTTGTAGGCTGCACAGGCTGTGGGATGGCAATAATTCTAAATTGGGCCTGGAGAGAGGAGGCTGCCCACTCTGTAGACAGCTATCTTGTATTAGGAGTGAGGTATATTGGTTAAGGAGTAAGCTGTGGGGAGCTGGGGGGTGTCCAAGGATAAGGGGTGTGGATATGGGCGCAGAAGGGTGGGGCTGAGGAGGCTGGGCAACGCTCTGAAATTACAGGACATTATGCTACAGCAAGCAGAAGGGGGTATTAGGGACAGAGGACCCTTAGATAGGGAATTGATGCTAAAGGGAAAGCGTACAGGGTGAAAATTCTGAATTCAAAGGAGACTGGAGGGAAAAGTCAGGAGGGGCTGTTGTGGAAGCCTAAAACAGCAGACTGTGGGAAGGAGCTCTAAGGTGAACAGTGCAAGAGAGGAAGAAGAGGGTCAGTTTAGAGATGCAGTCAGGGAAACTCGGGTTACTTGATGGAGGCTGACATAGAGTGTCACAATAAATTTGAGATACTAAGCATCCTAGAGGAGGAAGGGTTGGTGGAAATGAGGAAACTTATACAGAGGCCGGGAGGGAGTCAGATACCCATAGGGCATCACAGAACAGCTATGGAAAGGATAGACATAGTCCCAGAGGAGAAGGGAAACATATATGTTAAGCAAATGGGGAGATGCAACATATTCCAGACATGAGGAGGAGAGCATGATTGAGAGGAACTGGGAGACAAGGAGGTGGGAGGGGCCCCCCTTCAGCAGGAAGGTCAGTACCAAGGATGGGGCCCTAGCTAAAGGGACCCACAGAGGCCTCTGGAGACAGGGGTACTATTACAAGGGGGATAGGGTGTGGGAAGGGAAACCATCAGGGCCAGGATAAATGGTTCAGATAAGAGAGGGTTAAAGGACACCTATTCAGAGTGGGTTTGAGTTAAGTGGGCAAAATAGCAAGGAGGCAGAAGGGAGGGTGACAAGGGGTCTCTAATAAGGCAGGAAGACTCCCATGAAGTTGTGATCATGAATAAAGTGGGGAGGGGGGGCTGAGAGGCAGGTAGTGGAGGTAACCATAAGGATGATGGCGTGTTAAGGTTCTGTTACTGGAGACTCAAGGATTGAGGGTATCCATTGGGAGGGACAGGGGTGGATGCCATAGCCAGGTGAAGGTAGTGAGTATCTCTGGGCTGACAGTGCACAGAGCAAAGTTCATAGTGTATGAAATGGTTAGGGATTGTGGAGGGAAACGATTTCCTGGCATTTGGGAACTAATGATCTAGAGGAAATAGCATTATGGAAATCCAAGCAAGGTTCCAAGAACTTGCCAGAGTCTGTCGGGATAATGGATGCAACATTTCCTTTTCGGAGATATTGCCAATACCAAAGGCCTCAGTGGAGAAAAAAATGAAGCTCACAGAGGTTAATGAATGGCTCAGGAAGTGGGGTGAAGAGAATGGGTTGTGTTAGGGAACTGGAATGGAGTTTGGGAGGATAAGGGACTATATGCCAAGGACAGGTTTCATCTTGCCCCATTAGGGAAGGAAGTCCTTAAACAGGGATGGCTGACTACATACAAGAAAGGTGGGGTTTAAACTTGTAAGGGGAGGAGGGATAAGGGAGGGGCTGACCAAGCCCTCCCCTCCAGATGAGGGAGTAGCCTTCAAGCCCAAGGGGAGGAAACAGACTGGAGGTGGAGGTTTCAGGAGGAGCAGGGGAGTGGAAGTATAAGGAATCTGGGTGGGGTTCGACAAAAGGATCAGGGATAAGGGGGTGGGGGTTAGTGTTGGTAAATGCCAGGAGTTTGGGAAACAAGTTGCCAGAGTTCCAGGCCATGCTGTTCGAGGGGTGATGTGGCGGCAGTCACGAGATGGGCCAACAAAAACCATGACTGGGACCTAAATGTACGGGGTACACTATGCTTAGGAAGGATAGAAAGGAGGGCAGAGGGGTTAAGTGGCTATGTTCATTAGAGATGACATAGAAATTGCTATGGTAGAAGAGGCAGAGGGAAACGTGGAGGCCTTAAGTGGGTCACCTTACGATCCCCAGCAGGAGATAAGGTCAAGCTGGGTGCAGCTATAGGCCCCCGGGATGAGTGATGTTCTAGAGGATGGTTTGCTGGACAACATCATTGCCCAGTGTGGTCCAAAAGGGGAAGGAGTGGTGTTGATGGGGGACCTTAATATGCCAGGTACTAACTGGGGAACCATGTCCTCTAAGGTGGCCAAGGAGCAGAGGCTGCTGGATGGCTTCCAGGATGTGTTCTTAACACAGCATGTGATGGAGCCCACAAGGGAGGGGCATGTCCTGGATGTGGTTCTGGCAGATGGGGATCTGGTAAGGGACATGGTTGTACAGGACCCCCTGACTGGGAGTGACCATAATACTGTCTGGTTTCAAATAAGCATTGGGGGAGTGGGGGTGAGATCTAGGACACTGGCAGTGGACTTCAGGAGGAGCAGACTTTATGGGCATGGGAAGTATTCTCAAGGATCACTTGAAGGGATTACCTCAACAACAAGTGCGGAAAGGAGATGGAGGTCATAAAACGGGGACTTCAAGAGGCAGTCAGGATCTGCTAGGTTGAAACGTAAGGGAGCAAGGTCACATAAACCATGCTGGTGGTCCAGTGAGGTCCAGGTAGCAGTCAGAGAAAAGAAGGCGCTTACAAAAATATAAAACAACAAGAGGGATAGGGATAAGGAAATGTACCAGCTTGCATCTAGAAAAGTCACCGTATGGTGAGGGAGCAAGTCCAGTAAAGAGCATCGCTGGCACAGGGGATACATGGAGGGAAAAGGGTTCTTCCGGTACATTGGGGAGCGGAGAAAACTAAGGGCCATCTCAGCAGATTGAGATCAGAAGGAGGGTGGGTGGAAGAGGCGAGGGACCAGGCAGAGGTATTTAACGAGTACTTTGCCTCTGTGTTCACTAGGGAGGGATGGGATATCTACAAAGCAAGGCACAAAGGATAGAAGCGGCAGGGAGTGGGATCAGGGAGCATCAGGAAATGGAGCAAAGGGGAGAAAGGTACCCCAGGGTGTCACATCTGGTTAAGGATAAAAGACCAGTAAGGTGGAGGGGCGGGATGATGCCATCCCCACCAAAAGGTGTGGTTTGCCCTCAAGGCCCTAAAGAAAGACAAATCTCCTGGGCCGGATGGCATTCATCCGAGAGTACTATGGGAATTGGTGGACATACTGGCTGCACCCCTGGCGGAGCTTTTCAACAGGTCACTTGAGATAGGGAGGGTACCTAGGGATTGGCGAGAGGCACATGTGGTACCAATCCATAAAGGGGGGTCGAAGGAAGTACCAGGAAACTATAGACCCATCAGTTTAACCTCGGGTGTGGGAAAATTAATGGAGAGTATACTAAAAGGAACGATTGGGGTTTACTTGGAGGAGGTGGGAGGTCTGGATAGTCGGCAGCATGGGTTTGTGCCAGGTAGATCATGTCAAACCAACCTTGTGGAGTTCTATGAATGGGTAACATCAGAACTGGATCGGGGTAAGCCTGTGGATGTATTATTCTTGGACTTCAGCAGGCGTTTGACTCTGTCCCCACAATGGTCTGGTGGAGAAACTGATGGGGTTAGGAGTAGGCCTTTGATGGTCAGATGGATTGAAAACTGGATAGCTGGACGCACTCAGAGAGTAGTGGTCTGTGGGGAGCTCTCGAACCCTACAGAGGTTGGTAGTGGGGTACCACAGGGCTCGGTCCTGGGTCCAATCCTGTTTAATGCATACATATCAGACATCAGATGGTATAGGGTGTGAAATGAGTCTCTTCATGGATGACTCCAAGATGGGAGCAGTAGTTGAGGGAGAAGAGGGAGGTTGACCCTGCAAGGGACCTGGACACCCTGGAAGCTGGGCTCACACATGGAAATTAAATTTCAATATCACCAAGTGCAAGGTGTTGCATCTTGGTCGGAGAAACCCTAAACACAGGTACACCCTGGGAGGGAGGTGCTGGAAGCCTCAACAGGGAAAAGACCTAGGGGTCATGGTGGATACATGTATGAATAACACTGAGCAGTGCAGGAGAGCAGCTAGCAAGGCAAACAGGATGTTGGGATGCATGTCATGAGGGGATCACCTCTAGGAGCAAGGAAGTGATTCTGCCACTGTACAATGGACTGGTTAGACCACACCTTGAGTACTGTGTACAGTACTGGAGACCACACTTGAAGAGGGACATACAGCTCCTGGAGAGGGTACAGAGGAGGCAACAAAGATGATACGAGGGCTAGGGATTTGACTTACGAGGACAGACTTGAGGAGCTCTGCCTGTTTTCATTGGAGGAGAGGAGAGACTGGGGACATGGATTGAGGTCTTCAAGTACCTCAAGGGAATAAATAGGGTAAACATGGAGGGATCTTTAGACTAAAGCAGGAGGCATCACCAGAGGGCATGGTTTGAAGTTGGAAGGTGGAAGGGTGAGGGGAAAAGAGGAGGAGGTTTTTCACTGAGAGGGTGGTGGACCCTTGGAATGCTCTGCCTGGTGAGCTGGTTCAGAGATCCACAGTGGAGAGCTTTAAGAGAGGGTGGGACAGACACAGAAAGTGGATGTATCAGATGATGGCCTATCCCGGGGGGGTGGGGATGGATGATAGGGGTTTCTGGAGCACAAGGGATGGGAGGGTCTCGGCACCCAACTAAGGATCTAGGTTCGAGCAGACTTGATAGACCATAAGGCCTAATCTGCTGGCAAATAGTATGTTAACCCCTGTTTGTAGCCTGCTGAATCCCTATACCAAGGACCCAAAATGTATTTTGCCAAAGACCCGGTAGATTTTTTTTTTTTGCAGTTCAACTTTATTAAGATTTTAAAAATTCAGCCACACAAGATCTACAAATTACATACTACATCAAAATGCAGAACAATAGATCATAATTTGACAATTCTAAGGAGTTAACAGCCTGACCTGGTAGATCTGTTCAACAGCTTAATAAGGACAGAGGTAGTTCCAAAGGGCTGGATGGTCATAGTTGTACTTTAGCTGAATAAGGGAAGGAGCAAGGAACAACTGGGGAACTACAGACCTGTCAGTCTTACCTGTATTGTAGGAAAACTGATGAAGTCCCTGATCCAAGAGGACTACATGGACTACTTGGAGAGCAACAGCCTCCAAGACAGTAAACAGAAGGAATGTGTGGCAGGGACATCTTGTCAAACTAACCTGATAGTTTTCTTTGACTTGATAATGAGGGAAAGGCATAGAAGCCATGCTGTGCATCTGCTCTATTGCAACTTCAGAAAGGCTTTGGACTTGATGCCTCACAGACACTTGCTGCAGAATTGGAGGATCCAGGTGCAGCTGAGGTCATAGCTAATTGAATAGGTAGCTCACTAAAGGAGAGGTAGCAGACAGTCGTGGTCAATGCACTCAAATCAGAAGAGAGGAGGTCATGAGCAGTGTACCACAGGGATCTGTCCTAGGTTTGGTCCTCTTGAATGTGTTCATCAGTGACATTAGTGAGGAAATCAGGCAGAATTATTGAGTTATCTGATTGTATTGAGAATTGTATTCATCTGCAGATGACACTAAGCTCTGTGGGAGGGTGGATAGCAACCACGAATCAGGGAAATGTAGAGTGACTTACAAATGCTAGAGGGGTGTGGTGTGGCAGTTGAAATTCAATGCCAAAAAATGCAAGGTAATGCACTTAGGGAACAGGAACCCTAAGACAGGGTACTGGATGGATGGGATAAGACTTAGCCCCACCCTTGAGGAACAAGACCTTTGGAGTTATCATCAGTGACTCCTTCAAACAATCGAATCAGTGCAGCAAGGCATACAGAAAAGCGAATAGGATGCTGGGATGCATTGGAAGGGGTATTAATGGCAGAACGGAAGTGGTAATACTTCCCCTATATAGATCCTTAGTAAGGTGACACCTGAAGTACTGTGCCCAATTCTGGAGTCCTCACTTCAGAAAGATAGGGATACATGGGAATCAGAGCAGTGCTGGGTAACAAAAAATGATTCAGGGCCAAAAGGGCAAGTCCTATGAACAGTGCTTCAGAGCATTCAATATCTACTTGCTGAATAACAGAAGGGAGAAGTGTACCGAAATCTTCAAGTTCCTAAAAGGAATTAACAAGGTAAACTGTGGAGAACTATTTAGCCTGAATACTATCTTGTGGTCATGTGAAAATGAGTGGAAACTGACAGGAGGAAGGTTCAGGAGGGACATGAGGAAACATTATCTTACAGAAAGGGCGGTGGAGATGAGGAATAGTTTACCAGCTGAAGTGGTGTGTGCTAAGACCATTGGTGGTTTCAAGCATGGTTGGGGCAGAAGGAAGAGTATAATGGTTGCTTGCATGGCAGAAACTGGCCAATGTCACTGATGAACACATTGAAGAGGACCAAACCCAGGACAGATCCCTGTGGTACATTGCTCATGACCTCCTCTCTTCTGATTTGAGTGCATGGGAAAACTCAGGGGCCTTAATTGACTAAACTCTCATAGCTCAGCTGGTTAAGAGCTAAAGCAGGGATTGCTGATATCTGGGTTTGAATCCCAATGAGAGTCACACTTTTCCTTTTATTTCTACAATTGGATTTCTAAATGTGCCTCACAGTGGCATATACTGCTCTTGGGAGAGAGAGAGGAGGAATTATTTGAGTCTGTAAAAAGACTTCCTGATTGCTCATTGCAACACCTGAGAGGAATGTATGTGTGATTCACATGGGAAACTCAGGGGCCTTATTTGGCTGAACACTCATTGCTCAGTTGGTTAAGAGATAAAGCACGGATTGCTGATACTTGGTTTTGAATCCCATTGAGAGTCACACTTTTCCTTTCATTTCTACAATTGGATTTCTGGGTTAAATAGGGAACTCAAGCAGACTGGAAGGACCATTGAACTGTTTCTGCTGTCATTGTTTATGTTTCTACATGTTGATGCAAAACCAAAGACAGAAAGTCCCAATCCAAGCCCAACCAAAGTTGCCTATTTCCATTACTCTTACACAAATGTGTGCAGACCTCCTTGTAGTGTATATCCATCCTCTGCTGCATCCACTCTTGCTGCCCATTTGGACATCTGCAAATTTCAGCATCTTGCTGCTACAGCACTTTTATAGGTCATTAATAGAATAAATATGTTAAAAAGCAACAGATCCAGCACTGACCACTGAGGTACTTCACTCGTTATATCTCTCCAGTCTGATAGGTGAACATCCACCACTACTCACTGCTGCCTACCTGTCAGCCAATGTGTTATCAGTCTGTTATCATTACTCCTGCACATTTTCTGTGGTCAGTAGTGCACTACTTTCTCCTTGAGTGTTCCATGTGGTACACTATCAAAGTCTTTGCTGAAATCAGATAACCTCTATCCAACACCCTGCACCTATCCACCTACATAGCTACATAATTGAAAAAGGCAGTCAGGTTGGCTTGGGTACACTAGAGAACAGCCCATTTTCATCCATGTGCTAAACCACCACATCTACTGTGATTGACTCAAACATTATCCAAAGCACCAAGGTTTGTGCAGGCTGTGATTACCTGGGTGTGACCATGCACCTTTCTTGACTATGGAAATGAAACTGTTGGTTTCCTCTGGCATTCTCCCTGTCTGTAGGAAGCCCCAAATGAGATCAATCAGGGGCCTAACTTGAACTTTATTTAGCCCTCATATTAACCCTTGGGTAGATACCATCAGGACCCTAGAAGCTTTCCATATTCACATCCTCCAGATACCTACCGACTAATTCTGGTGTGAGCAACACTTCCACATGTTTGGATTGTAACTATTCCAGAACCTCAACCCTCAGTTGGCAATATGCATTGATTTACTGGCTGAATACTGACATAAAGTAGATTATTAATTCCTCTGTTATACCCACTGCTTTGCTAAATAGCTTGTTCTCTTTGATCAGAAATACCCACCTTATCTCAGATTCTCCTTTTGTTCCTTTCGGTATGTATTAAGAAAAAATGTATTTATTATTCCAGTTGATCCCCTGACAAACCTATCTTTCATACCATCTTTTGCCTGTGCAGTCTTAGCCCTGAATTCCTTCTTTAATGCCCTGTACTGTACATTAACTGCTCTTTCACCAGAATCCTTCCACTTATATACTTTTTTATCTTTTAATGTCCACTGATGTTTTTAGACAACCATCGAAGTCTTACCCTCTAGAAAAATAGAAACATAGACTTTGACGGCAGATAAGAACCACTTGGCCCACCCAGTCTGCCCATTTTCCTACCTATTGGATAAGCTGCAGATTCTAGTTAACCAACAGCCTACTTCCTGTAACCCCCCCCCCACTATAATTGCCTTATGTTTGTCCCATGCATGTTTGAATTCCCCACTGTTTTAGACCCCACAACCTCTCCTGGAAGGTGGTTCCATGTGTCCACCAGTCTCTCCGTGAAAAAGAATTTCCTCACATTACCCCTGAGCAGTCCTCCCTCTAACTTTAAATTGTGTCCCCTTGTTCTTACACATCTCTTTTTCTAAAAGATGCTACCCTACTGGACTTTGTTGATTCCCTTGAGGTACTTAAAAGTCTCTATCATGTCCCCCCCTGTCCCTCCTTTCATCAAGGGTATACATATTAAGCTCTCTCAGTCTCTCTTTATATGGTTTCTGATGTAGACCGTGCACCATTTTAGTTGCCTTCCTCTGGAATGCTTCCATCCTGTCCATGTCCTTGCATAGATGAGGTCTCTAAAACTGCATGCAGTACTCCAGATGGGGTCTCACCAACTGTCTGTATAGAGGGATAACCACTTCCCTTTTTCTACTTGTGATGCCCCTCCCTATGTATCCCAGTATCCCCCTGGCTCTCCTTACTGACTTCTCACATTGCTTACCCACCTTTAGGTCATCTGATATGACTACACCAAGATCCTTTTGCATTATTGTTGTCGTTAGTACCTCCCCTGCTATTGTGTACTCTTCTCCTGGATTTTTATTTCCCAGGTGCATTGCTTTGTACTTCTTTGCATTGAATCTAAGTTGCCGTATGTCTGACCATTCCTCCAACCTTGCCAAGTCCCTTCTCATCCTTTCTACCCCCCTTGTGTATCAACTATGTTACATATATTTGTGTCATCTGCAAAGAGGCATACCTTTCCTTCCAGACCCTCTGCACTGTCACCTATAAAGACGTTAAAGAGGACTGGACCCAGTACTGAGCTCTGAGGTACTCCACTAGTAACCCCCCTTTCTTCAGAATGTGTTCCATTCACTATTACCTTCTGTGTCCTGTTGTGCAGCCAGTTTGCTACCCAGGCTACCACCCTGGGACCCACTCCCAGGCTGGCTAACTTGATTATTAATCTTTTGTGCGGACTGTGTCAAACGCCTTGCTAAGTCTAGGTAGACCATATCCACAGTCCCTCCCTGGTCTACTACTTTGGTCACCCAGTCAAAGAAATCGATTAGATTCATCTGACATGACCTTCCTGCTGTGAATCCATGCTGCTTTCGGTCCTGTGCCCCGCTGGCCTCTAGGTACTCAACAATTCTTTCTTTCAGAAGTGATTCCATCATTTTCCCCACCACTGAGGTCAAACTAACAGGTCTGTAGTTTCTGCTTCTGCCTTGCTCCCACTTTTGTGAAGGGGAATCACATCTGCCCTCCTCCAGTCCTCAGGTACCACCCCATCTTCCCATGATTTGTTAAAAAATGTGGTTAGTGGTGTCACTAGGTCCTCCCTTTGCTCTTTTAGGATTCCAGGGTGAATCCCGTCAGGTCCCATTGCTTTGTCCACCTTGAGTTTTAGGAGTTCTTTCAGTACTCTTTCTTCTGTAAATGGACTGGCATCAACCCCACTATCCAGAGTGCTTCTTCTGTTTAGTTTAGGTAACTCCTCCTCTTCTTCTTTTGTGAATACTGAGTAAAAGTATTCATTCAGTATCTCTGCCTTTTCACTGTCTCTCTCTGTCCACCTCCGCTCTCCTTTATTGATCTTCACTATCCCTCCCTTAACCTTTCTATGCTCCCTAATGTACCTATAAAATGTTTTATCCCCCTTCTTAACTGAGTTGGCTGTCTTTTCCTCGGTTTGGGCCTTTGCTTTTCTGCCTGTCCTTTTTGTTCTTGTTTCACAGAGGGATATATCTATGCCCTACCTCAGTTATATCCCACTTCAGGCCCTCTCACTTGACTTTAGCATTCCCACGCAGTGATGTGTTCATCAATTAGCCACAACCATCTCCCTCAGCATATAAAAATAACCTCTTCTGAAGTTTACTGTCCTAATCTTATTTTGGGTGAATTAGCTCCCTCATCACCATTCAGTCATATTTTGGTCAGTGTATTACCCACCAGCTCCCCAGCCATTACTACTCTGACCATGTCATCCCCACTACTGAGTAGCAGATCAAGATCAGCATCCTGCCTTATCCCATACTTAACATGCTGAATAACAAACCAGTCCTTCATGACTGAGAAAAACATTCCTCCTGTCTTTCCCTTTAACACTTTATACCTCACAATCAATCTCAATACAGTGGAGTCCACCAGGATGCAATGTAATACTGCAGAATTCTACAGCAGTGTTACTATAAGAAGCAATGCAGTTTCAATTTGCAGTTAATCCCTTTTATCATGCAGTTGCACAGGATACTGTTTTGCATCCTGGCAGGCTCAACCATTGGTTGCTATTTCCCATGATAGCCTTAAGCCCCACTGTTGTTGCCATTTTAATTTAATTTGTCAACTTCAAGTTCAACTCAGTTTCAGAACTTTGCAGCTGTAACATACTCCCAGAATAGCCATTTTACCTTCCATGGATCCTAGCTTCTCTGTGGGGCTCTTATTCCATCTTGCTCCCTCTTTCTCACTTGCTAAAAATCCCATCCCAGTTACACTAAGCAGCTACTCTACACCTCTGGCCCTCCTTGTCATTATGGAAGATATTACACTCTACTACCTTTGCATCACACATTATTTTCTTCTTTTACCAAGTCTCTGCTAGTGCTAGACTATCATAGCTTGCCTCAAGAAGTTCATCATCCTACTCATCAGTTTTATTTGTTGTGCTTTGCACAATAGTTGGCATGTAGTAAAGGTTTGTGTTTTTTTCCTTCTTGATTTATGCCTTTTACAGTTAACCTTTTTATCACCCTGTACTTGGCTGGGGGAATGGATGTTCCCCTACACCAACTCCTTCCCACCCTTATCTTAATTTGAAGTCTCCACCGCCACTCCATCTATGGTATGTGCCTGCTCACTCACCCATTCTGGGCTTAGGTGAAGCTCATCCACAGAAGTAGCCCATGATGAAGCCTGTTGGAGTGAAGTGTCAGGGCCCATGGACTGTGAATGGAGTAGTCTGTCTTGTGTGCACTTCACATGCTGAATGTGTACTTAAATGAAAGTGTTGAAGTAAATGTTGGGTTTTTTGCATCTAGAAATACCTGAAGTGGATTTGTTCACACCAGAGTTTTGCACTTAAAGTACAGTTGATCTGCTTCACCCCTGCCCCGAAGTACCCTCCAGCGTGTGAGGAAACTACAGTAAATATTTGCTTCAGTCACCAAACTCTTCGCTCATGCACTCAACTGCTTTATCATCTGTTGCCTTGCTGGCTCTGTGTGTGGCACCAATGGTATCTCAGAGGATACTGCCTTGGAGATCCTGATCCTAATCCTACTACCTGCATCCCTACATCTATGTTGCAGGACCTACAGTCTACCCCTGCCTGCATCACTGAAAGCCACAGACACCATGATGGTCAATTCCTCTTCCCCTCCTGCATGAACATGGTGACCCTCACCATTATGTCTGCAACCTGCACACCTAGCAGGCAAGTTAGTAAGCAATCTTCACCACTGCAATGTCTCTACATACCCTCCATCATTCTGACATACCTCACCATAGAGTCCCCTCTCACAACTACTTTCTTTATACTCTGACTTGCTGCCCTATCTGACCCTCCTATACTATTGGAGCCCCTGTGCCCATGCCCACAGCCATAGCCCTGCCACTAGAGATGTGCAAAGTTGGCAGATGTTGCTTTCCCTATTAAATTACAAAGCGTGCCAACTTTGCCAAGTGCAGATTGACAACTTCTCAAAGTTTTTGGCAGGTGAAGTGGCATTTTTTCAATCAGTCATGCAAATCTGCCAGTGAATTTGAAACTTTGCCATGACTTCACCTGACGTTGCCTGAAAAAAAGTGTCACTTTGCCATGAAAACATATTGTGATGTGGTGAAGTGGGAACTTCATGAAGCGTTTCATGAAGGCAAATTTGGCAACTTTGCTGGAACTTTTCCAGCAAAGTAAAACTTCAAAACATCCTTACCTGCCACCCTATGGTCACCCTCTACATTAACAACCAGTAGCTGATACTGGGTTTGGTTGGTCCCTGGTGGTGGCCATGTTTCACTTGATGATGTCATCCTTGTCCTCTCGTGCATATCCTAATCCATTCCTCATCTCCTAACACCTGTAGCTATCTGCCTAACATCCCTCAGCTGTGTCCATATTCATGCCATGACACACCTACCACTTCATCCTTGAGTGCTGCTAGTTGCCACTCAGGCTTGTTAGTTCTGGCCTGGGGAGCTCCAACTGACTTGAAGTGGTTGAAATAAAATCCATTCACAGTCATAGCTATGAAACTATACATTCTGTAGCCCGTACGACACGAAGGACACACTGTCATAATCATGGACTGATTCCCACATATCTTATGTGAAAATAAATTAGTCATTAGTCCATTGGCCACTCCAATTCAGCCCATTTCCATGCTACCAAGTCTGATTTGCTTTGTGTTTCTTTGTGTAGTTGGATTTCGGACTTTGACCATTTGTCTCTGGCTCATTTCGCATTTGGTTTAGGAGGTATGGCATGCCTCTATTCTGAGGTTTAAGAAAAATATTTTCTGCTGCTTCCTTAATCCCAGACTGTTTTAAGTACACTTGACCTTATGCCAGTATAGTAACTTTATATTGTTGGTCCCTTAAATGTAATCTAAATTATATCCCCCACCCCAGATTAAATTATCCCATTTTATGCCCTTAAGCTAAATTATTTTTCTTGGCCCTTAAAGTATATTATTCCACACTCGCACATCTCCAGTTCAAATTAAACAGAAACACTTGTCCTTAAATCATATTCCACCCATATGTATAAACTCTTATTTGTCTCTGGAACTCTGCAGTTCACTGCAGACTCATTAGTAACACTCAGTCTTCTCCACATGGTTCTTTTATTTAATGTCCTTGCTTGAAGAGCTATTTATATTTAGATAAAGATGGTACACCAAACCCTCCACGTCCACCTCCCAATTGACACTTAGAGTACTTAGAAATTAGCTTTCACAGAACAGCAGCCCTAGATTAAGCAATTTGTTTCAGATACTTCCTTAATCCCCAACTACAACATATAAGTGCTATGTTTATTTGAGAAGAAGAATCTTAGGGAGCAATAGGTCTCAGCTCCTAGAGTTGCCTTGACATGTCATTGAGCTTAACCATTTGGTGCAGTCCCTGTGACCAAAGACTCCTGAAATGACTTTGATGTATGCACATACTGACTATAGTAAAGCATTACAAAAGACATTTCATTACAAACTGAATCATTACTCATGGCAAACACATCAATGCAAATGTTTAGCCATTACTGATGAGTTATAAGCATAAGCAATTTTAACCTTCTTAGGAAAGTGGGAGTACACAGCTCTAGCCCCATTTTATATGTATGATACAGCAGTCATTTTGAAAACAGTTCTTCAATTTGTATCATTTCTAGCTGCTGTGTGAAACCATCCATAGTGTAAGTAAAGCAAAGGAGAAGTTATATGCTCAGTAATCAGTCTGCAAACCCTTTTAGAGGAATAGATTTTAATTAAAATGGAGGCTAGATACATACATTGAGAAAGAGGACACCAGAGTGTTCCATGCAAGTTGGTGGGAGGACGGAACTTGATGGATCAATGGTCTTCTTTCCTCCCTAAGTCTGTAATTATCTGTGTACAGAAAAACTGCTATTAGTTGATTGTGGAGTTTGGCTGCTCCCTTTCTTCCTGTAAAGTCTTATTTTTTGTCAGGATTCACTTAGTGTTATAGTTCTGTCTATATTTAGCATTTCCATCATGTTGGTCCATGGCCTACCCCTTTATCACAATCCTAGGCACAACCTTGATTGCCATATATACTGGACTCTACCTGAATGCAGTGCAGCACTTTGCACTATTTCTGCAGAGTGCTGCAGTATGCTGTAGGGAATAGTTCAATTTAATGGCAATTAAGCCTATATATCATTCAGTGTTTTGACATGTCATGTATTATGTTGCACCCTGGCTGACTTGACCATAAATGGAACATTTGATAAAATAAATGTAGTACCAGTAGTTTAACTGCTTTATTCTGAATGTATTTACACAGTTCAATTCAACTGCAATAACATTGTTTACAGTACAGTGGATTCCTGCTTTTTTCCCATTTTCAGAGCTATAAAGATTGTGACTGAAGTACATGGATGTCATCACTTGGCCATAGTCAGTTTGTGTTCTTGGGATGATCCTGGATTTTCTAGGCTATGTTTTGATTAACTGACTTTACTGAATAATCGTTTTGTTTGTTTTACTAGTAAAATTGGTATTAGCCAAGTAGTAAAGAATGGGAAAGAGGGAAATTCCCAAGGGTTAATGACAAGAGTCAAGAGCCCAATGTGAAGTTGAGGGTCTTTACTGCAAATGGTTGTCATCCGGCTGGGGTGTCATCCATAGGGATCTTTATTACTGTTAAAGATGCTTAGGCAGGATGCTAGAATCATATACAACTATAAAACCGATTCCTAAATGATCAATAGTCTGAAAATTAGGGATTTTGATTTAATCTTAAATATCTCTGATATTCAGATTTGGTACACTTCTTCTCTGTACACATTACTAGCACACCTCCATACTCCAGCCCCTTTAGGAACTCTCTTCCCTTTTCTTTTTTCATCCCATGCACATTTTGGAGTACGACCATTTATGTTATGTCTCCATAATATCTGTACAAGAGCTACTGATTTCAGGTGCTTATGTTCAACAGGACCCTTGGTTATTATGTCCATCAACTCTGCACTTCAGCATGTACTGTACATCCATAAACATGTTGTTTCATCTATTATAGTTTGCTACAGAACACATTTATTTTAATGTTCAGTTTACCTTTCCATGGCTTGTAACACATTTTGATAATATATCCAAAAAGTATGTATAAAAAGAATCAAGCTGTCTCTGATTTACTTCAAAATGCCTTCATTTATGACATCACAGTGTGCATGAAGGCAACAGATTGTCATGGTTACAAACAGCAATTGTGATGCTAGTTGGACAGTAAGATTATTTTTGAAAGACTCGGTGAAATATGTTCTTTGTTATCAAAAATATTTAGTAGAACGACAAGTGAAAGTAAAAGAGACCTAGAAAATGTGACAGTTAAACATACTGTAAATATTGTAAATCTAATAGATCTAAGCTTTTAAATTTTGTACAGAGACTCTTTAAATAGAAATGTTCCCCATACTGTTTAGAAGACTGCATTCTGAAGGCTTCTAGCTATTAGGATTTGTCTTGCGACTGTGCAATCTCAACAGCTGGGGGTGTGAAAGAGGCAAGGCAAGAATTTCAAAGAAGCATTCTTTGTGAATGTTCTTATGATAATAAACCTTTCACCCACCCAACATTTTAGATTAGTAGACAGCAATAATGTTGAGGCTTAGGCACTTAAATAGTCAAACACCAGTGGTCCCCACTTGGATGTGATGGGGGTATTATGGATGAGGAACATCCAATAGTACATCCATGAAGAAATTGGGGTTATTTAAAAAAAATTGGAAAGGGTTCTCTGGGATGATGGTGGTTAATAAAACATTACAGTAATGGAGAGGGAGAGGTGTCTCTCCTACAAAAAGAGCTGCTCAAGGATGGTGGTGCTCTAAAACATCTGAAATTGTATTAAGACTAAAATTCAGGCACTCTCCAAGTAAATAAAAATGGTGCCTCAGGGGTATTTCACTACATATATTGCTCAAACTTCATTTATTAAAATGAAACCCAATAACAAAAATCAACATGCATTAAATACCCATTCCACCGCTGAGAAAGGTGTGTTCGCATAGGTCCTTGGTCACCACAAGACAACATTTTGATATTATTCAGAATTAAAATACATGTTTGTCCTAAATTAAAATCTGAATCTTGGGACTCAAGTATACCCTAGTTTGTGCTGTCCTGTTCAGATAGCTATCTGCAGATTCCTTCAGAATTTCAATCCAGACATTTACTGTGTGCCTGGATAATGAATATTGGTATCCTAACAGTTGTGTGTGGGAATGAGAGAGAATGGAATCTGGGCAAAGCAATTAGGGCAGATGCAATCTGGGTAGTTGGGACTTCAGTGTGGTGGTCATCGTGGGTGGATGGGAACATAGGGCCCTAATTGTGGTCCTGCCCCCCCCAAATGTGTGCAGGGTGGGGGATGTTTATATTTATTTAAGGAGGGTGTGGGTGGGCAAAGCCCCCCCACAATGGGACCAGCCAGGTAAGTGATGCAATTCCCTGCCGTGCACCATGATGTCAGCCATTTTCCTGTGCCTCAGTCGTCCTCTGTGAAACTGAATATCCAGTCAGGATAGTGACTGAATATGGGCGACCGTCAAAATGGCGAATCATATTCAGTGCTGTACCCATGGACTACCCTGCAAGGGTGGTGACCCTATGTGAAAGTGAGCATCAGGAAGGGTGACCAGAAGGAGGGATAGCGAGGGGAAGGGGAGGGACAGGGAAGGGGTTTTAGGGGACTGGTGTGCCTGCTGTCACTGAGCTAGCCATGTGGTGTGGTGGTGTGGGCAGCTAGCTCTGCCTCAGCAGGTACTGGGTTCAGGGCTGGGGAAGGGGGGGTTGACATTTTTCCACTGACTGCTGCTGTGGGGATTAATTTTTTTTGGACATTCAGACATTGCCCACTCCCTGACATGCACACCCCTGGAGCTGAGAATCTAAAATCAGGGGGTATGGGAGGCAAAGGGGGGCATGGGGAGGTACAGGTCCCCTGAAAAAATCACTTATTTTGTTTCTGTATGTCGGGTCACGGCAAGCGTATATCACCAATTCTCTTTTTGGTGATATACACTTGCCATAATATCGATCACTGTTTTGGGATCACTATTATGACATGGAACTGTGAAACTAGTTTTGCCCTATTGTGGGTAACCCATGAATAATTTGAGTAGATATCCTGGATAATGTTGCTGAATAATTGCCAAAATACTGGATTGTTTGATCCAAAGAATCTGATCTGAGACACAAATGACCATTATTTGATGTTTCTGGCCACTGTAAAATTATCTGAGCAACTCTTTTATTTTCAAATGAAAGTTTATTCAGGTATTCAGAACAGAAACAATAAATCACACAATAATTATAGACAACTTCATGAGCTACTGACACATCAAAGAAAACTTTGAAAGACACAATTGTTAGGAACAATTCACTTTGCATTTCATATATCTATTTATATATCTATATCTATATCTATCTATATATATATATATATATATATATATATATATATATACACAGATTTCTCCTACTGATTATTTATTACTGAGGAAATTTTACATGAACGCCTGATTTGTATGTTGAGACTTCATCTGCCTCTTTAGCTTACTCTGTACTTCAAGTCATAATCCTGTGTTTTGACTTCACAATCTGTTGCCATTGGAGTAACTGTGATGTCACAAGCAGTGCATTATGACCTCAAGTAGGGACAAAGCAATAGGAACAGATTAACTCTAAGGAGCAAACATCTTGTTCTCATGCAAATGACCTTAGTAATTGTGTGGAGGAGAAATACAGAACCAATGTGAAACAGAAGCTGGACTGTGTCTAAATATTATGTTTTGTTAAAAGGACACTGCCAGCCCCCTTAGGCCTCAAAGTGTGTCTAGTTTAAAAAACACATTTTATGATTGTTTACATTCCATGCAGACTGTTGATGCAGCTGGTAGTTTGAGTCAGATTCCTTTTTTCTTTTAAAAAGTAAAAAACGGACTGCCCACCATGCTGGTGTTACCACACCAAAACATATTTGTTTACATTTCTTGACCAGCTCCCACTGCATCTTTACTGGACACAGAAACACCCCCAACACAATCTAGCCAGTCATTATGCAATGGGAGTAGAGGAGACTATTGTATCATGAGTGATTGCATTGTTTGTGGGCATTTCAAATGTTCAGGAAGTTTTCGCTAAAAGTAGTTCAATAATTTGAAGCAAAACAAAGCTGGGTATAGCTATACATTACCATGCATTTTGGTTTTAATAAGTAAGGAGGCAGACAAAACAACCAGCAACATCAATGAATTTTAGAGACAGTAAGTGATCACAAAATGTGTTTTTTTACCTAAAAATAATATGGTGCAAAAAAGGTTGACAGTGTCCATTTAAAGTTCTACTGAATGGCATCAGCTGCTCTTCAAAGAAAGTACAGTTCATAGCTCATACCAGGCATACGCTAATCAATAAAGGAAATGTTTATTACTTACAGACCTTAAAAAAAGACTACATACACTATTCATACTGCAACCATTACAACAAAGGATTATTTGATAAGCCACAGTTAACAGACAGTGTTATTTAATCCAAACAGTTCATCATCAGTTACATAAGTTATTCCTCACACAAGTACCTGGGTCTAATAGGATCGCCACAGGTCTGACAGGAGAACCCTCCTTGTATCTATGTATTTTACCACCGCTACCTCATCCAGGTTGACTGGTTAGTTGTTCTAGGGAGGTAGTCCCCTCTGATTGCTCTATAGAATCGAAAAATGGCAACCAGTATGATTTTATTTTCTCCATATTAAACCTCAGCTTGGCTGTGAGCCATTCCATTTGTAAAATGTGTTCACAGTTGGTTAGCTAGTTTTCTTTAGTGGGGGGCAAGGTTTGTACCCATTTTTGGATTACGACATCCAAGGCTGCTACAATTAGGGTGTTATAAAAGTACAACCTCTCCTTGGATCTAATCCCAATTGGGTGAAGTCCCCATAGTAAAAGTAAATATTGCATATTCTGCAGTGGGGGGACTGCCAGTATTTGACCAATCAAAGCAGTCACTTTCTGCCAGTAACAGGACAACTCCAGAAAATGTGTTTGATGCACCTTTGACCCACACAGTCTCCAGCACTTGTCAGTATTATTTGAATTGTAGCGGGTGGTGATGGTCAGAGTTTTAAAATTCCAAACCAGCACTTTCCAGCAGTGTTCCCTCCACGTCTAAAGCTGCCACCCTGGTGACACTAGCCCAACATTTTTCCCATTCCTTTTTCAGTTAATTGTATCCTTGCTTTCTGTTTCCATCTACCTTGTATATTTGCTCTGCCAAGGGCTTGTGGTTGTAAACACAATTTGTATAATTGGAAGATGGGGTGGTTAAGTTTCCTGCCCTCTGATACCCCACTCACCATAGTCCTCAGATGTCCCATCTCCTGTTGGATCTGTGACTTGCAAGGTTTTTTTAACAAAACAATCACTTACTTGAAATTGATATCTAGTAGCATGCTTGGTGTTCCCTTGCCTTCCACTGCAGCCAAGACTTTTAGTAGCCTTCTTAGGTTATCATAGATATGGCAATATAGAAATAAATCCAGTGTGGTGCTGATGCACCATTCAGCCCACCACCCAATGCAACTTATCTGCCAACATTTTGTCAAATATCTGAGCATCTTGGTTCAGGAGGGAAATCTGCCTGTCGCCTGCAGTTTATAGGTCCTTCCCTTCCTTATATAACACTGAGATGGTCTCATCCTGCCATGAGAGTGCAGTGTCCCCCTTTTCTTTTATGACTTGGAATGTCTTTTGCAGGGATGATAACAGCTCAGTGGCAAATGTTTTGTCAAATTCAGGGCTAGACCCATCAGGTCTGGAGGATTTGTTGCTAGGCAAATTCTTTCTAGCCAACTGTATTTCATCCACTAGTATAGGTCCTGTTAGAAATTTTTTGCTGTTGGGATAATTTAGGCAGCAGTGATCTGGCCATGAGTGCCTGAATACAACCTGTGGCACCCTCCCTGCCCTTGTGATATACTGAATTTCATAAAACTTCTCAAAGTCGAGGGACATGGCTAGGTAGCCAACTAATATGGTCACCTAAACTTTTGCTCTGTTACTTCCCTAACAAAAGCTGTACAATATCACTGCTGTGACTAGACATTGAGTTTCTATTTATACATCAGATAAATGTCGCTCATCTGTTGACTCTGACAAGCCAAAATTCAGGTCTCTGCAAGTGTGCAAGTCTCATTTTTTTCCCTCACAGCCATCCACCTGCCTGAGTCTCCAGTACTGTTGAGTAGCATGGAAATCTGTAACCCAGGATGGCAATGGCAGTGGGGAGCCCCCCCAAAGACAAACCTGAAAGAAATAAAGGGTATGTTCGAGCACCTCATCTGTCAGACTGGCAAGCTGGAATTTGCCACACAGAGGATTAATGTAGATATTGTAGATGTGTCCCAATGAGTAAATGTGGCTGAGCAATGGATCACAGACACAGAGAACCACATGGATAGGCTGATAGCCTACATCAGAAACAAGGACTCCTGACTGCTGCGAGTGAGGTGAGGGAGACCATTCCACAGAGGGTCCCCCCTCCTGCTATGGACAATGAGGGAATTCAGGGTCGAGGCTCCAGCTTATTGCTTCGGTAGGGCAGACCTCCCCTGGCCAAAAATCGGGACTAGACTCTTCTCAGAAACAATAGCAAAAAAAAGAGATCGAATCGAACGGTTGACTTTTGGAGCTGCACATCGGGACATGGGGCTGCTTGCTGAAAGGGAACATTTTTGGTGATGCTTGAAAGGGGACATTCTTCATTCTGGTGGTGCAGTGGAGGAGCTTTCTGGTGCCAACTTTTGAAAATTTCACCAGTGCTTCACTGGCTCCCTGCCCATTGCATTCCTTGCCCAGCTAGCTGAAATTGCTGGCCACTGAGCCCTGTGGCTCACTCCTGACTGCTGCAAGGGAGGTGAGGGAGACCCTTCCACAGAGGGTCCCCCCTCCTGCCATGGACTGTGAGGCAATTCAGGATCGAGGTGCCGGCTTATTGCTTTGGTCAGGTGGACCTCCCCTGGCCACAAATAAGGACTAGACTCTTCTCAGAAACAATAGAAAAAAGGAAAAAATCAAATTGAACAGTTGACTTTTGAAGCAGCACATCGGCACGTGGGGCTGCTTGCTGAAAGGGGATATTTTTGGTGCTGCTTGAAAGGGGCCATTTTTAGTGGATCTATATTGGATCACTCTCCCACCTACTGCATATGGGGCAACTCTCCCCCCCCAAAATCCTCTGCAAGGTGATCCAAATGAGGGACTACTCCAACTCAACGTTGGAGACTTCCTTGCTGGCCTATGACACGCTGACTGGTCTCAGGTCATTGCCACAAATGACCCCTCAAAGGCCCTTGACAACTTCCTAAATGTCTACACCACACTTCAAAGCAAATATGCCCCCCTCACAAAAAGGAAAGTGAGGGGCACTGTAACAAAATGGCTCCATGGAGGCCTTTTTTCTCTCATGAAACAAAGAGATAAATGCTGGGTGAGATATAAGTACTCAAAGTCCTGTTCAGACCTACAAGAGTACAGACAGCTGAGGAACTCATGCAAGAGAGCCATTTACTCCGAAAAAAGTGAGTTCTGTCAATCTGTACTGCTCTCCACTGCCAGAAACCAGAGAAGATTCTGGAAGAGCATTAAGAACTTAGTCAGTGCATCTGCCGGAGGTCAGGTCACAGATATAAACATTGGTGGAGTAAACTGCAACAACCCCCTCACAATTGCCAATGCCTTCAACTTCCAGTTCACTGACCTGCCAGTTCTCCACAAACTGCCTCATGATCCCAAGGATCGGGCCTCTCCACCCAGTGGGACAGCCCTCACCTGCCCTTTTACCTCAAGGTCATCTCTGACACGGAGACCCAGAAGCTCCTTGCTGGCCTCTCCCCTCACACTGGTGCAGGGCATGACTGCATTGAGCCCAAGCTACTTAGGCTAGTTGCATCTGTTCTAGCCTGACCCATTGCTCACATCTTCAATGCATCACTTACCTCGGATATAGTCCCAGACATCCAGAAGATGGCCAAAGTCATCCCTGTTCCCAATCAAGATGACCCAAAAGACCCTAAGAACTACCACCCCATTGCGATCCTGTCAGCGATCAGCAAACTCTGGAAAAGGTAGTCACCTCACAGCTCACCCATTACCTACACACCCACAACATACTCTCCCCTGCACAGCATGGGTTCAGAAAAGGGCACAGCACCTCCACTGCCCTAGCAGTTGTTACCTCTGTGATCAGGTCTGCTGCTGACAAAGGCAAACTGACTGGGGTCATCTTCATGGATCTCTTGAAAGCCTTCGACTGGGTGCTCCTCTCTCCTGTCACTTGGCTTCTCCTCCCACACCCTTGCCTGGATTAGTAATTACGTCATAGGCAGGCAGCAATACACCAAGTTTGACAAGGCCCTGTCTGAGCCTGCCCAGGTAAACTGTGGAGTTCCCCAAGTCTCTGTCCTGGGGCCTCTCCTGTTCTCCCTCTTCATAAATAAGCTACCCTTGGCCACGGCTCATGGGCCTTCAGTGCTGTATGCAGATGACCTAGTCATCATAACCAGCTTCTGGGACATCTCTACCATCAACGCCAAACTAAACTCGGACTTCAACCAAATCCAAACCCGATTACAGGACCATAAGCTTATGATTAACCTGCAGAAGATGCAGGTCATTCTCTTTGGCTCAACAGCCAAGACAAAACTGCCCCGACTCACTACAGAGCTCTGGGGCCAATGGGTCCCTACTGCTAGTTGCAGATTCTATCAAGTACCTGGGGGTGACTCTTGACCCATAACTCGATCTGAACCTGCATATACGCAAAACATATAGGGTCTCAAACTGCAAGTTGGGCCATGCATACAGAGTAAAAAGCTGTCTCACCCCAGCTGCCCATCTTGCCTTAGCGAGGGGAGTCCTCCTTCCTATGTTCTGCTATGGACTAGTCACCTTCACCCATGTTGCAAAAACTAGTCTTGCAAAGTGGGACTCAGCGTACAACAGCATATGTTGCTTTGCGTTCTCAGCCCCCCACCTCACCCACCACTGTGCGCTCTACTCCCAGCTTGAATGGCTCCCACTGGAAGTGCACTGCTCTTATGTCGTGGGTAACTTCATAGACAGTGTTGTCAGATCTGCCACCCCCCTTATCCTCACTGAATCCCTCATTCCAGCTACTTCCTCCTATCATCCGAGATCCAGTGAGTCTCATGCCCTCCTGGTACCAAAGACTCCCACCCAAAGGGGAGACTGGGTCTTCAATGCATACACGTCCAGGTTGTGGAACTCTGTTCCATCAAGCACTTGCTCCTCTCCCTCCCACCAATGTTTTAAAGCCTCCCTCTGGGGCTTTCTCAAAATGGCCTCCACCTGTCTCTGCACTAGATAAACCCCCTCGACCTATACTGCTCCAACTGACTGAGACACTACCTAAATAATATGACAGAGACAGTGGCTCTCTGCACTTTCTGTGCTCACAGCTTACTAGAAGGATTAAACCACTTAGGCCCACCTGCCCAACAGGGAGAGCATTGTTACTGTACAATTTCCTCATCTTGTTTTGGGCCCCCTCAATCCCAATTTGTCTCCTCTCTGTCTACCTGCAATCCTTGCAGCATTGCTGCCCAGCATGATGATCACTGACTTTCATAAGAGTACCATACTATTATTCTGCCTACTGCCTGCATTGTAAACCCCTGTTGTTACTTGTATTGACCCTGTGTGCTAATGCTCTTAAATGCAACCTTCACTTGTTTTTGCCTGATGTTCATGTATGTACAGTACCTTGTGATCTCCTGGTTCACACCTGAAAATAGGCACTTGGTTGTCTAGTGTGCTTACCTGGTTAACAAAAGCAAATAAATAAAAACAATTAGAACTCTGTGGAACTAAGGGGAGGACACTGAAAACTGGAGCCACAGAAATAACTTGTGGCTGGTAGGCTTTCTGGAGGGCTGTAGGGCCCAGGTGTTAATGCATTTCTTTAAAAAAAGTACACCCAAAGTGCTGGCCTACAAGTGGCAGGGCCTTCTGGAAAATGACCGCTCTCATTATTCTCACACTCTCCAACCAGCCACTAGAGGATGGCCCCATCTTATTTTGGCCAGATTCTTCTGATTTGCAAATAAAGAGCTCATCATGAGGCTGGCAAGAAAGAAGCAGGATCTTACATGGCATGGCCACTGTATCCAGATTTTTTCTGACTTCACACCAGCACTTTTGGATTACTGCAGGGCCTAAATTATAGCACAGAGGGCCTATGCTGACCTGGGACTGATGAATTCTCTTTGCTATGCAGTGATTTTGCTAATAGTGGTAATTGGAGTATCCAGATCATTTGACCCCAAATGCAGAAGAATACTTTCTCCAAACCCACTGGCTGAAGCTCAGAATGCTAAATTCCAATATTCCCCTGCCTTGAGAAGCAGGAATAACAGCTCTCAGGCCATGGACACAACATCTGCTCCTGACTGCCGTGGGGCAGAAGAGCTGGGTCACATTCGCCAATCCCTTCTAGCAATGATGAGCCAGTGAGTAGTACATCCAGAGCAAAAATAAAAGAACAAGCAGAAAAAGGCAGGTTCAGGCAGAAAAAAAAGAAAATTCCCAAGGCTCAGATTGTGGAGCCAGAGCCACAGTGTACATTCAAAGGCCTCATTGGGCTCTGTGATGGTTGACCTGGGTAGTACTCACTATGCTTCCCTGCAACCACAGCCTGTGGAAGAGACCCAGCTATATCCCCCAAGCCATTCGAAGCCTATGACATGACCAACTCACATACTAAAATGAAGACTTGAATGGAAGCATCTGCAGCAACCTGTCTGCCAGCCAGTGGATCCACTAGCACTGAGGAGAACATGGAGAGACTCCCTGATCCTGTTATTGCACACACCACAATCACATGAATGCAACCAAATGGAACCAAAATGTGACTGTTTCTCGTTTATCTTAATAACCTAACCTGTTTTCCCTTCCAGATTGGTGCCTGTGGTTCCCCATGTAAGTTACACATTTTTCACCACCCTATCAGGACCCTCTATTAATTAAGTAGTCTCTGGCCTTAAAGGGGCAACAAGGCAGAAGGCAGTTACAGTAACACAAGTCATCACTCAGATATAGCCCCTTTAAGTAGATTACTATGGTCATGTACACCTTAACTGATGCATCCACTGCTGTTTAGCTCCCTAATGGTTACCAAAGCCTTGCCTGTTGTTTTTACTCCAGTCAGGACTGAGGGCTTTAGAGCTGCTGGCTGCCCCAGAATGAGAAGTGCAGCCAGACAGGCTTGCTAGGCAAAGTGCATGCAGTTTGAAGATTGGGATGGAGGGGATGCTATGCAAACAATCATGCTGAACACCCCAGGCTTGCAGTTGGCTCCAAGGGGGTCTACCAATGTTGAGGAGCTGTGCACAGTCCACAGTCCTCTGGGCTCTGTTTGTTCAGTAGGACATATGGACTCCATCTCTTAAATCCAGCTCACTCTGGCACTGGGAGAAGAAGGGCACCAAAGATCCCAATGTATGGGCATGGATAGTCAGAGTACTAGGAGTAATTGTTTTGATTAAGGGTGTGGCTGCATGCAGGTTGTGGCTATACATGAACATCACAGCTTACACTACTGGGGTGGTATGTGATTGGACTAACATGCCTCCTTTGAGTAATCTGAAGATGTATTGGCCCCACTTTGGCCCATGCTGAGTTCAGATAAGGCTCTTGACTACGATGGGAGGAAGGGAGGGTTGAGGGGGGCAGTTCCACATTGACAGGGTGTAATTGTTATTGCTTTTGTTACTTGATTCTGTGCTATATATGAACACACAAACATACAAAATTGCTGGCAGAAAAAGACCAACAGGTCTATCAAGTCTGCCCGATTGTGCAGCTCTTAGTTTCATATTACTATAGCTGCCCCAGCCCCACCCAAACCCCTTACCTGTGTGCTAATGAAAAGTAGCCTCAAGGAGGGGCCAGAAAGGCATGATGAGGATAAGGAGGTAACTGATCTAAGCACTTGGTGTCATATCCAGCACTTGCCTGATAGTTATGGAATTTAATATAATTAGTTGGACTGCACAGGGAATCAGCTCCCCCATTAAGCAAATGAAGGCATTGTCATACCTTAAATGCCTTAAAACCCATTGAGCCTTCCTACAAGAAAACAGGCTGTGTGCTGCAGAAGCTGTGAAATTGAACAGGGACTAGGTGGGGAAAGAGAGCCACAGCAAAGCCATTACTTCTAAAAGGGGGTGTCCATTTTCTCTAGGGTGGTGGAGGGATAAGACTTGCTCTGTAAAGGCTGGGAGGTGGGTGTTAGTGGCAGTAATGACTCAAGAAGGTCCACTTACCCTGGTCAAAATTTATGAGGCAAACAACAGTGTTGGAAAGCTGAGCACAGTCCTCTGGGCTCTACTTGTTCAGTAGGACATAAGGGCTCCATCTCTGAACTCCTAGCCCAATCTGGCTCTGGGGGATAAAGGGCATCAAGGGTCACAATGTATGGGTATGGATGGTGAAGGTATTAGGCATAATTGTTCTGATTAAGGGTGTAGCAATATGCAGGCAGTAGCTATACACAAACACCACAGCTTACACTACTGAGGCAGTAAAAAATTGGACTAAAATGCCTCCCTTCAGCAATCTGAAGATGTTACTGGTCCCACTTGGGCCCATGCTGAATTTAGACAAGGCTCATGATTATGATGGAAGGGAGGATGGAGGGACAATTCCACATTGAGGGGCTGTTATTGTTATTGTTTTTGTTACCTGGCTCTGGGCTATATACAGGTTTATTGTTACCTGTGCTCTTATGAAAAGTAGTCTCTGGGAAGGGGGCTAAACAGATATTTCAAGGATAAGGGGGTAACTGATCTAAGTACTTCATGTCAGCTCCAACACTTAACTGATAGCGCTGGAATTAAATATAATTAGTTGGAATGTGCAGGGAATCATCTTTCCCATTAAGCAAAAGAAGGCTTCTGCCAGAGAACAAGCAGAGCACCAGGAGGAAGGAGCTGCTGGTATAACTAAACTTATCTTCTGGGACTAAGAACTAGAACTCTTGTACTGGGACCTTCAATTTAGAGTAAAAAAAAAGTTAGTATGTTTGTCAGAGTTAGTTGAAGTGAATTGTTATCTGCTATCTGTGTAGTTATCTAGGTGCTTGTAACAGGTGGCTGAAGGGAATTATATGTGAAATTAACTAAGTGTAGAAAGATTTGCAAAGTAGAGGGAGTGGCTCAGCTAGAAGGAGCCAGGTTAAAACCAGATTTAAACACTGCCCTAGATAGCTTCTGCCAGAGAACAAGCAGAGCACCAGGAGGAAGGAGCTGCTGGTATAACTAAACCTATCTACTGGGACTAAGAACTAGAACTCTTGTACTGGGACCTTCAATTTAGGGTAAAATAAAAGTTAGTGTGTTTGTCAGAGTTAGTTGAAGTGAATTGTTATCTGTTATCTGTGTTATCTGTGTAGTTATCTAGGTGCTTGTCACAGGTGGCTGAAGGGAATTATCTGTGAAATTAACTAAGTGTAGAAAGATTTGCAAAGTAGGGGAGTGGCTTAGCTAGAAGGAGCCAGGTTAAAACCAGATTTAAACACTGCCCTAGATAGCTTCTGCCAGAGAACAAGCATAGCACCAGGAGTAAGGACCTGCTGAAATACTGTAACTAAACTTCTCTAATGGGACTATATTGCCCTCCTTCCCTCTCCTCCACCCCCCCAAAGGCAGTTCTACTTTAAATAGACAAAGGATTTAACTGACAACAGGAAAATTCCTGTTTGGGAGCAGGAAGTGAGTGATCACAGAACCACCAAAGACTCACCATCCTAAAAGGGCAAGAGTAGCTCTCCGACCCCACAGATGCTGGAGGTCTGACTCTGAACAAGTAAGGAGACTACTGAGAAATATAGGAACTTTGTGTCTCAGAACAGGAAGATCAGGAGCTAAAAGAGCACAGAGGTGCAAGTAGGGACAGAAAAAAAAAGAAATAAACAAACAGAGGAAAGGGTAAGTATTCCAAACAACAATTAGGGGGACAGAAATAAGACATGATGGGAGTGGTGTAGTGCAGTGCTTGTGGCACAGCAGTCTTCCGGGAGATGTTCTGGATGATGCAGTGTTGTCCCATCTGTAGGCACCTCTCTGGGCTGAGGGAGGAGGTTGCTCATCTCTAGGCTGAGTTGGCCAGGATTTGTTAGACCTCCTTTCCCACCCAGCGACCACCAGGGTCACTGCCGTTGCCTCAGAGGTTGTCAAGAAAGAGGAGCAGTAGGACCACAGTGGGTTCAGGGAGGGTGAGGGTGAGGGTGATGGAACAGAGGCACATCCATCCAGTTGTACCTTTCTACAATTTCTGTGCCATTCTGAAAAAGTGTGGTTCTCTATGGAGGCACCCACAGTGGAGACCAAAGAGGATGCTGGGAACCTCCATGAAGAAGACCCACAGGAGGGTGGGATGGGACTCCACAGGGGAAGGAAACAACACCTGGTGGGGGACTCCATTTTTAGGAAGGTAGAACTGGAGAAGGAAGGGGAGAGGGAGGTAAGGTGCCAGCCTGTTGTCATGGCTTGGAGGGACAGGGAGTGAATCCTCAGGATTGCAGGAGTAGCTGCACAGGGGAGGGAGATGGATGCCACTGTCCATCTAGGGACAAATGACCTGGCTAAGAAAGGGAGCAGAGCAGTGCAAGAAGCATTTGTGGAGATGGGGAGGGGCCTTAGACAAATAGCACAAATGGTAACCTTCTCAGAGGTGCTGCCTGTCTATGGCACTGGTGAGGCTAGGATGTTCCACACCATGGGATTCAATCAGTAGTTGAAAAATTGGTGCAGAGCTCAGGGATTTGGCTTCATTGGGCACTGTGGGTCCACCTGGAGGAATGCAGACCTATACTGGTGTGATGGTCTGCATCTGTCCAGGAGGGGAACCAGTATCCTAGAGATAGGTTTAAATGCTTCATTTGCAAGCATTTAAACTAGCCAAGGGGGAAGCACTGGAGACAAGCAGGGAAATCCTAGCCCCCCCAAAAAATCAGGGTACTAAGTGAGGTAGACACCAACATAGAGATGTCAATATGGAGAAGTGCAGGGGTAAATGGAGAAAGTGATGAATGCAGTAAAGACAGGGATGGGGCAAAAAGTGGTAAAGCCATCAAGAAATGGAGGGTAATGAGTACCAATGCCCATAGTCTGGGCAACAAGCTCCCTGAACTGGTGGTCTTGATGGAAGAGAAATGCCTGGATATCATAGCAGTCACAGCAATGTGGTACACAGGAGAAGCATGACTGGGATGTTAACATGCCAGGGTACACAACCTACAAGAGAGACAGGGAGGAGAGGGTAGAAGAGAGGGCAGAGTAGATCTCTATGTAAGGGAAGGGATAAAAGCAACTGAACAAAAGAGTAAACAGGAAGGAGAGGAGGCTATGTGGGTCACCTTAGAGACTAGAAATGGCACCACAGTCCGCACAGGGAATGTATACAGACCCTCATGTCAGGGGCAGGAAATGGACAAGGATATGATAGAAAGCATACTTAGGATGGCAGAGATAGGGGAGATACTGTTGATGGGGGGGCCTTAATATGCTGGATGTCAACTGGAGCACCATTGCTGCAGCCACATCCAAAAGCAGGGCCATTCTCGATTCCCTTCAGGTGACATGCCTCAGTCAGCTAGTTTTGGAACCTACTCATGAGGGAGCAATCTTAGACCTCATACTCTCAAATGGGGACAGTGAGAGGATCTCAGATCTAGAAGTGGGTAGCCATTTGGGAACAAGTGATCACCAAACAGTGTGGTTCATGATAAACTTAGCTACAAAGTCAAGCCATACAAAAGTGAGGGTTCTGGACTTCAGGAGGGCTGACTTTGACAAGATAGGAGAGTGCCGTAGAAAAGTACTAGCAAACAGGCTAGAAGGAGGGGAGGAGCAACAATGGGAAAATATCAAAACTGCTATCACAGAGGCAACAAGCCTTTTTGTGAAGCAAATAAACAAATCAAAACAAAAGAAAAAGCCACTATGGTTCTCAAAAAAGGTGACGGCGAAGGTTAGGGAGAAAAATATAGCATTTAGGAAGTATAATGAAACACAGAAGGAGCAGGACAGAGAACTGTACCAGTTAAGGCAGAAGGAAGCAGGGAGGGTAGTCAGAATAGCAAAGGCCCAAACTGATGAAAAGATAGCCAACTCGGTTAAGAAGGAGGATAAAACCTTTTATAGGTATATCAGGGAGTGTAGGAAAACAAAGGGAGTGATAGTGAGGCTGAATAGAATGGACGGTGGGTGGGCAGAGAGGGACAGTGGAAAAGCAGGGATAGTGAATGAATACTTCTGTTCAGTATTCACAAAAGAGAAGGTGGGGGAGGTGCCTGATCCAATTAGCAGAAGCACTCTGGCTAGGGGTGTCGATTCCAGTCCTTTCACAGAAGAAAGGGTTCTGAAAGAACTCCTAAAACTGAAGGTGGACAAAGCTATGGAGCCAAATGGAATTCACCACAGAATTCTAAAAGAATTAAGCATAGAACTAGTAAAACCACTGACAACCCATTTTAACAAATCATGGGAGGATGGTGCGGTACCTGAGGACTAGAGGAAGGCAAATGTGAGTCCCCTTCTCAAAAGTGGGACCAAGACAGAAGCAGAAAAATACAGACCTTTCAGATTGATCTCTTGGTAAGGAAAGTGATGGAACCACTTCTGAATGAAAGAATAGTTAAGTACCTAGAGGCCAGTGGGGCACAGGACCCAAGGCAGCATGGGTTCACAGCGGGAAGGTCATATCAGACAAATCTAATTGATTACTTTGACTGGGTGACCAAAGTAGTAGACCAGGGAGGGACTGTGGACATGGCCTACCTAGACTTTAGCAAGGAATTTGGCACAGTCCTACACAAAAGATTAATAATGAAATTAACCAGCCTGGAGTGGGTCCCAGGGTGGTAGCCTGGGTAAAACATTGGCTAGACAACAGGACACAGAAAGTAATTGCAAATGGAGTCCACTCTGAAGAAAGAGGGGTTATTAGTGGGGTACCATAGGGTTCAGTACTGGGTCCAGTCCTTTTTAATATCTTTATAAGTGACATTGCAGAGGGACTGGAAGAAAAAATGTGCCTATTTGCAGATGACACAAAGATCTGCAACAGGGTTGATACACAAGGAGGCTTGGAAAGGATGATTAGGGACTTGGGAAGGTTGGAGGAATGGTCAGAAGTATGACAGCTTGGATTCAATGCAAAGAAGTGCAAAATAATGCACCTGGGAAACAAAAATCCAGGTGAAGATTACACAATGGGGGGGGAGGTAGTAGCAACAACAAAAATGGAAAGAGACCTGGGGTAATCATATCAGATGACCTTAAAGTTGGCAAGCAATGTGAGAAGGCAGTAGGGAGGGCTGGGGGGATACTGGGATGTATAGGAAGAGGCATCACCAGCAGAAAACAGGAAGTTGTTATCCCCCTGTCCTGTACAGACAGTTGGTGAGACTCCATCTGGAGTACTGCTTCCAATTCTGGAGACCCCATCTCCACAGGGACATAGACAGGATAGAGGCAGTTCAGAGGAGGGCAACTAAAATGGTGCAGGGACTGCAAGAGAAGCCATATGAGGAGAGACTAAAGGAGCTTAATATGTATGCCTTTGAGGAAAGGAGGGAGAGGGGGGACATGATAGAAATGTTTAAGTACCTCAGTGGAATCAACAAAGTCCAAGAGGGTAGCATCTTTCAGAAAAAGAGATGTGCAAGAACAGGGGGACATAATTTGAAGATAGAGGGGAGACAGCTCAGGGGCAATGTGATGAAGTATTTTTTTTTCACAGAGAGGGTGGTGGATGCATGGAACAGCCTTCCTGAGTAGGAGGAGGTTGTGAGATCTAAAACTGTGGGAGAATTCAAGAATGCATGGTACAAAAATAAGGTAATTTTTGTGGGGGATAGGAAGAAATAGGCTATTGGTTAAATAGGATCTGCAGCTTATCCTATGGGTAGGGAAATGGGCAGACTGGGTGGGCCAAGCGGTCCTTATCTGCCATCAAAGTCTATGTTTCTATGCTTCTACATAAGGCACTGTCATAACTTAAATGCCTTAAAACCCACTGAGCCTTCCTCAAGAAACCAGGCTGTGTGCTGCAGAAGCTGTTAAATTGAAGAGGGACTAGATAGGGGAAGAGAGGCACATCATAGCCACTAAATCTAAAAGAGTGATGTCCATTTTGATACACCAATCCCTAGGGTGCAAGGGAGATAAGTTTTGCTCTGATATGGGTGGGAGGTTGGTGTTAGTGGCAGTAATGAATCAAGAAGGTCCACTTATCCTTGCCAACCTTTTTGGGCCAAGCAACTATAACCCTGCCTTCTTTCACAACCTCAGCCAAGAAATTACTGAATTCAGTTTGGAGATTGCATGACCTCAGGTAGGGGGAGATCTCAACATGACCCTGGAGTCAGATATAGTGTAGAAAGGAGTGGACGAATGCCAGAACCATGCTCTGGGGCTTAAAGGCTGTTAAAGCCATTATGGAAGAACAGGGTCTGATGGATGTGTGGCATGCCCAATACCCTAATGTGAAGCACTATATCTGTTTCTCTGCAGTCTACCACTCATCCAACAGGATAGATTCATGGTTGGTCACACACTCAGTTTTGGCTTAACTAATGGATGCAAAAATACATCCTTTTATCTTAGATCATGCCCCCCTGGAAAGAAAGGTCTTCTGTGGCCCCATACCATCAAAGTCAAGCTCACTGAGACTCAACCCACTATTCCTGGAGGAGCTAGCCTTCCACATGTAGGTGGAAAGTGAAGTTGGAGTCCTTTGGAGGATAGTATCAATAGGGAAGTGTTCACTGCTACCTTGTGGGAGGCCTTTATGGTCTCCTCACATGGCAGGATCATAACTTGTAAAGCTCAGATGAAGGCCAGAAAAGCTGAACAAGCTAAACTGGAAAGGGGCCTAAGAAATGCCTTGCCAAACTGATCAGTACCAGAATCAAAATGAATGAGCTATTGCAGAGAAAGACTGAACTAGCTATTTGACTCCTATGGCACTCATTCTGTTGGGGGGGAGGGTCTAGCAAACTACTTGTCTTCCACCTAATATGCAAACAGCTAGGCAAACTTATCCCAGGCCTTAAAGTTACCACTGGTACCCTGAAACAACAACCTCAGGAATTTAACTTCATTATGTAACAGGTCTATACTGGACTTATGCTACTCTATCCTCCCTGAAGGAGGAGGCTGTGAAGAAATTTCTGGACACTCTGCTTGTCCCCAAAATTTTGCCTGCACAGACCTCAGCACTAGAGGCCCCAATGACAGTCAGAAAGAAAAGATAAGCTATAAAAGATATATATATATATATATATACATAAATATGATAAGTTATAAAATCCCAGTATCTCTGAAGAGCACTGGAAGGGGACAGTTTCCCACAGATTTCTACCATCTGCTAGCTGAAGATATTGCCCTATATCTACAGAGGGTCTTTCTAAGGCTCACTGACATTGGCTATTCTGCCACCTGGGTGGTAGTGTTGAGTGTTGAGAGGAGGGTTGGGGGATATCAATAAATTATAAACTATTTTTTGGCAGTCACTGTGGAATATGGCACATTCTGCCATGAACAAGATGGCCACTGTGCACTACTGCACATGCACTAGCAGTAGCACATGCACAATGTGGTTTGGCGACCATGACAGGTATTTCTTTTTTCTTTAAAATTACAGATACCCCCCCACCTGACCCTCTCTCTCAGCACCCCCCCCAAAAGCATTAAAGTGACACTGGGTGTGCCCAATCACCAAGTGTCACAATTAGGATTGTTATTTTTTTTCAAGAAAAAATAGTGCAGTGTGAGCAGAGTCTTCCACGGACATGTAGACACCTGTGGTGCACATCTAACATGTTGTTAGGTGAGAATGAATGCAAGGAATGCAAAGTCCTTATCTGAAAGTAAGAGGTTTGCAGGGCTTTGCCCACTGCAGCTCTAAAAAGCAACTGCAATATCGTTGGCTATAATACTCACAAGTGCCTGCATGCTCAATGGCCCTACTGTACCTTGTCTGTTACTGTTCACCTGTTTCATATAAGAGAAATATCTCTTATTACCCTTGATATCCTTTGATATACTGTACTGGTGTCACACTCCTGCTTAGCCTTACCTATACTTACTGGTATCTCACACTTTTTCGTTATTTCCTTGTGGGTTACTTTCTTCTACTAGTACTGATTTTTGTTCTACATTAAATGCCTTTCTACTCTACTTTTACTAGTTTCATTACTGCCAAATCCATTCATATTTGATCCATCTAGATTTATTGACCCTTATTCTTGATTAACCTTAGCTTCACTGCAATAGAAAATAACTTCCTTGATAGAGATCAATAAATCTCTGTAGTTTTCAACCCTACTTGTCACTTTATTACTTAGTGCTGTGTTCTTTTCAATTGCCCAATTGATGCATTTACTGTGAGACTTTAAGCAAGTCACTTAACCTCAGTGATCCAGTCAAGACAGCTGTGGAAATGGGTAGAAGCAAAGCTCAGCTGGAAATAAATTAGATTTCAGCTGGCTTTTAGGTAAATTTACTTTGCCACTTTATACAATGCTAACACAACCACTATATTTGTTCATGCATTGTGCCCCTGACATGGGCACAATGTATGTCAGAATATGTCACCTTTAGGGCAGTGCAGTATATATCAAATGGCATAACTGGCCACCTTTGAATATTGGGCTACGAGTCCCTTACTTAATAGCGCACTTTTTCAAAGTGATCACTGGAATGGCTATCTTTGTGTGGTCTACAAATCTGTTAATCTGACACCGCACTCCATAAAGATTATTTATAAATGTTAAAGCATAGCTGTTCTGAATTTGGTCACTGATACATAGAGAATAGCACCAGAAAAAGTCTCTTTGGTTAATGTTTCAACTCGCATACAGCGACCCCACTAAAGTATGTTTAGTAACACAGAGTGACTAGTGTACAATCCATGACCTGAGAAATAAAGGATCAGAATGATGTTTTTCATTTTCCTGGAATAGTAATATGATTTCTGTAATGTATGGTGAACATATGTTACAAGCGCATAATATAGTGAGTCCAAATGAGTTTATATCTGTCAGCAGTCTTGTCTGAATAAATGGCAGCTACCATCAATACCAATGAACTGTTTCACTTTTAAACTACTATTATACAAACATGTCTCAGTCAAGCATGGCCAATACATGCTAAACCACCATAACCTTTGACCACTACAAACTTATAAAATGTAGAGTTCATGCAGGTTATGTTATCATCACAAATATTGGGTTCTGCTTAATTCCTATGATGTTCTAGGCATAGACTACTGTAGGTGGTTTGATAAATGGAACATGGTGAAACTGACTGAATGGGATCTTTGTATCAGTTTTTGTGTGAATATGGTAAAAAATGAGCATTGCAAACTGTAGCACTAAGCATGTATCCCAATGTGTGGCAGTATATTGAAATATATAATAAACAAGCTGTTTTCTTTTTTCAGAAACCTCAGTCAGTATAGACTTATCTTTTGCTTGCTTTTCTGCGCCAACACTTTTGTTACATATTACATAAGCAAAAGAAGTTTCAACTTTTAAATGCATTTTTTATTTCAAACATCATATGTACATTAAGTATTTTAATAAAATATGTTTTCTCTACTTTTCTATACTTTCTAATCTTCTTGAACAAAGCAATATACATCTGCAGAATTGTATGTTAAATGTAGACTGTCGTGAAAGGTTAGGAGTGAGAGAGCACTGAATACTAGCAATCTCTGGCTGCAGGCTTGGTTCAAAGTGTATTTGTTACACTGAGTCATTGACATATACTATGAGTCTAGGCAACAGCAAATAATTTATCAATAGCCAAACTCAATTACAAAAGATTTACATACACAGACCCTATGGAGAAGGTGGCAGAAATTGTACTACAAACTCTGAAAAAGACAATTTCATGTACAAAAACAATTGTTGGCTAGTCTTGTGGTGTGACTGTAGATGAGTGACAGTGTACAGTACAGTATGAAACATGTCAGGGTAGTGCTACTAGATCATCTATTATCAGACATTTTGGTAGAGGCAGGGACAAACAAACAGGCTACCCAGCAGACTTTCCACACCAGATATTTTATATACCGCACAGCTCCACAAATAATCACACACACACACACACACACACACACACACACACACACACTGGAACATGTACACACACACACACACATACATGTTTTAGGTTAAAGATTTTACTTACTTACTTGGATTTTGTTGAAAAAAAAAAGCAAGGCTACACAACACTGCCAATTTTAAGCCTTATACTTGGGGAGGATACAAATCAACTTAAAATGAACCAGATTGAGCTGTTGGTGGTATTTTGGTAAAGATACAAAAGTATCCCAACTAAGAAAGGAAACAGAACAATAATGTTCAGTTCCTTCTATGTTAAGTCACAATTTTCAGCTGCTTATAGCTCAGTTGTCTTTTGACGTAGGGATGTGAAATTTGGAAGATACAACCCACTTCCAACACCAGGAGCCCAAACCAGGTGTCAGAAATTATGTCATCCAGCCACCAGGAGCCCATTTGTTGCATTAAGCTTCTGTTGTTTGAAGGAGTTTGAAGGAGATTTGAGCCTGCCACTGGGAGTGGACTCCCAGATGACACATTAAACAAACTAGGGATGGGAAAAAATGGGCAAGTGGGACTCATCCTTGGCGGCATGCTCCAATCCTCCTGAAACCCACTTCAAGCACTGGGATACTAAAACTAGTTCTGCTGCTCCAACCCCCCCCCCATTTGACTGGGTTTATGAGCCCAAACCTAGTGCCACTGTAGAACCCCTTCCTCCAACAGACAGTGGTCAGGAAACACCCTCCACTCTTCTCTTTAGCCAGCCAACATCACAATTTATTGTGACACTTGGACAGCTGGTTCTAATCACTGTATCATTTTTTATAATATAAAAATGGGTTACGGACTGTCTTTCTTGAGAAATGCTGAAGCAGCATGTGAGTATGAGACACATACACAGGTTTTAGATACAAGGTGTTACCTGGAAGGCCAGAAGCTAATTACAGACTTTAACTAAGTTAATTATAGCTGTAGTTGCTAAGAGGGAAAAATCATAAACTTTGATAATGCTTAGAGGAAGAAGAGCAGGTTGTGATGTTTTAGTGCGAAGTCATAAAAGATGCTTTCATGTCCTGGAAGGGGAAAGCTTATCATAAGATCAAAGAGAGTCATTTGAAGAACATGAGTTATGCTGAGGTTGCAGAATTTAATACTTGGAAATGATATCCTGTTTTTATATACTGTAGATAATTTTTGTTATATATTTGGACAGGGAGGAGCTCAGTGACCTCATGGTTAAAGCAGATACTGTACATAAGCTTGAATGGTGATACCAAACTGGAAAAAGGTAAGCGTTTTAAATCTGAGGTATTTTATTACAGTTTTTAAGGGTTCATTTCTGTACACCTGGTTAGGTGCCCATAGGCAAAGATACCTGGCCCCCTGAAGACAGAATTATCTGAGCCTGTACATTGGGTACACTAACAAGAGCTTCACAGTTTGAAACCTTCCAAGACTAGAGACCAAAGGTTGATTCGAAACCCACAAAACAGACCAGGAGGGTTACCCTGTTTCTGTTAACTGTTCACAAGACTGAACTCGGAGGTTGGCACTTTAGGAGTAGAGGGCTAATCTACTGAGTGGGTTTGTAGCATACATGGCAGCCAGGATTTATGAAATAAAATACAAAAATGCCAGAGCATTCCCACCTTAAAGGGTACTAGCACTAACTACAGAGTAAAGTTGGACTCATTGAGAAAAATAAAAATGGCACAGCACCCACCAGATATAAAAGTGTTACAGTTTTATTAAAGTAGAGCCATATGTGCAGGATGCCATGCAAACCCTACGTAGCTCCCTAAGGTTCTATGTTAAAATTGTGAAAATAAAATCAAGATTGGTAAAATAGCGAGTATATAACAGTGCGAGTAGAAATAGCGAGTGAAAACATAGGCGAATTGCAGAACAGCATTTTGTCAAGTACAGCGAAGTCTGAGTATATTTTAAACTTGCAAATGGGGAAAAAGATAAACTGTTTAGTAAAATGAAGGTGCTTTGCTATTGTGTGTTACCTAACAACAACAAAAAAAAGATCATACTAGTTAAGCACTGTGTGTGCTTTTGTGATACCAGCGAGTTGAACCTCCTGAAGGCATTCAGTGGTACATCCACTCAGCTTCTGGAAGTAGCTCACTATGCACTGGGCATCTTCGTTTTTGAAGATCACAATCCTGAGAGCCACATCATTTTAGATGCTATAGCACCATTCACCAACTGATCCAAAATTTGATTGGCATACCAGTCACTGAACTGCTCCTTAAGTTCATCTTTAAAAAAAAAATAACAGACACATCCAAAGGCTGAAGCCAGTCAGTGCAGGAGGGAGGGATGATTATTGGAATAATGTTGTAATGCTCTTATCTTTTTATCACCTGATTTGTGGTATTACTGCAGAATAGCTCTAGGATGAGCACTTTTTTTGCTGTTCTTTGGGTACAGCAAGATTTTTTTTTTGTTACGGCTGAGATGTATGGCACTATAATGTGGTTTATGTATTGCTCTGTATTTCAAAGTTGGCTCAGTGATTTTTCTGATTGGGTAGCATGCCAGTCTGAGGGGAATTTACATACTAGATGGCAGCATTAAGTTTTGTCTTTGTAAGTGATCAAGAGTGGTAGGCAATGGAATGGCAAAGTTATGCACAATGCCACAGTCACTTGCCTATTATGGCTAATCGTTATGGTACTTGTATTTTATTTTTTTCAGTGAAATTCACAATAGTAACTGTGGGAGGATGGTGCTAGGGGTTAAAACCTTCATTTTACTTGCTATTTTGATGCTGACAACATTCGCTATTTGGTGAGATAGCTATCTATGTACAGTTGCTATTAATGTTTTCTCCATTTTAAAATTGCTATTTCACATTTGCAATTATTTATTCTCTATTTTCATGTGATACTGCTCCCTACATACAGGCTTCATCAGGGGGAGCATGCAACAACATGAAGCAATGTTTAAATATACTTAAAATGTGCACATTCACTAACTCAGTTAAACAGTACTTGTGGAACGTGAGTCAGTATAAAGATATGATGACAAAGTGCAATTATGCTAATAAATAGACATTTTTTAGAAAGACTTTTATTAAACCAATACATTTTTTGTCATAATAATTGATTCAATGAGCCTAAAACATTTACATCCTGATTTTATGTTTTTTGCTGCCTGCAGTTTTCCAGAATGATCCAGAGTGGACTTCAGTAATAGTTTTACATACAGTATGCATGTATCTTCAATTCTCATTATCCAAAATGTTGTCCACTCATACAATAGCACCAATTTATGGCTGTGTTGTCCCAGTGGTACTGGTGGGTATCAATTGAAGGGTGATCTCCATCCTAAACTTTTGACAAAGATGTCCTAAAATTGAACCAGCAGCTGGAACTATAACTACCACAGCCACAAAGGAAATTGAGACAACTCACATACAACCATGAAACAAATAGAGGCTAACACTCAATTAAAATACAATATGTCATATGTGCAGTCAGTTAACTAGCTGAATTTTTTTTGTGCATATTATAAAATATCAAATTTAATTGACAAAGAACCTCTGTGTGCAAACACTGAGGCAAGAGTTACCCCAAAGGGCATTTGGCTGGGAAGCCAAGTTTCAAGAAAATACACAATCACACATGCCCACACAATGCAAAGCATCATGGGCTGCATATGTAAATCACCACCATCAAATTTAATTGCTGACCCACAATGAATTCTGACAAGGGTGAGAAGGAAAGTCACCAGAGAGGGGACATTCTTGAGGAGGGCACTATATGTCAAAAAGAGAAAGGACTTGATATTCAGATCTAACATAAAAAGGGTTAAACATTGATCTCCTCATTAAGTGCACTTGGACATAGTGCTTTTACAGAGTAGATCCAACAAGTGTCCCTCTGTAAGAGAATATCAGTTTGATCCCTTCCCCTAGGGAGTTCCAGAATTAGTCTAATGTATGAAACTGTAAACCCACTGGGCTGAAATTGTGGGCAGTACAGAGATGTAACCCCAATGCATTGTTTTCTTTCCCTTGCACAAATTCACATAAGTGTTCTTGAACCCTCTCCTGAAAGGGTCTAATTGTGTGGCCTACTTACTGTAAATACTGCCAAATGGACATGATCCCATGTATGCAGTAAAGGCGGTATGGCAATCCACTTAATGCTGTAGCTGATGTTTCTGTCCTGTCTTGTGGTGCTCAAAACAATCTTCCGTCTTAGCAGATTTGCACGTTACATATTCTACAACAGAAGAAACCTGGTCTGTTATGGTTGAGCTCTTGTGATGTGTTCACAAAGTGGCTATTAACTGTCTGATTCCTTACATTTTTACTCTTTTGAAATGTAATGCATGGTCTACTACAAACTGAAGGTCCTATTTCCAGATCATTTCTCAGAATTTGCCACTTCTAATTAATTATTTTCCTCACTTTATATGATTCGTGATAGTACTCCAGTACAACAGTAACCTTGTTGCCATAATAATCTGATTTTTCACATTACTCTTCAATAGTGTTCCACAATCAACTCTTTCTTCATTTTCATAAGCATTCTGGGCCACTTCTGCTGAGAACCCCTTCTCCCTGAACCTGGTTGACAGCATTCTGCCCTCTCTTTTCTATGTTTCAAGCTTCTATTAGATCCTTCTTAAGTCTCAAAAACTTGCCAAAAGAGATGTTGTCGACCAGGTTCCATGGGTAGGAGCTCTCAGCCCTCAAATGTGAGTTACCCATTATGAGTATCCATTGAGGTGAACAAATCACCTTATTTTGCTCACTCCCCTCTAATTTCACATCCAGATATTCAATTTCTCTGTCATTTGCATTGAATGTGTATTTGATGTTGAAATGAGCCACTCTACAAATGTTGTAACTTCCTCCATACCCCCACTCGAGTCATACTATATTGTCAATAAAACAAAACCATTTAAAATGTGTGTGAGGTAGATTTAAAATGCGTATGAGGTGGGTGTTGTCAGTATGATGTGCAGTCTTTCTTTCTCAGTCCACCAAAAAGATATTAGCAAATGTAGGTGTTAACAGAGCACTCATGGAGATATCTTGGGTTTGTAAATCGAATTGACCATAAAACTAGAAGTTGTTGTAGTTTAGGTCAAAAGTAAGCATTGACAATATAAATGCTTGTTGTGCCATTCTCATCTCTGGAACATCCCTAAGTGTGTCTTCCACTGCTGTTATGACTAAATGGTATTCAGTACATGTACACAACCTTTCAGTATCGATAGTGAGGCAACAATAATTTTCATCCCAGCTCATTTCTTCAATGTTCCTAGTCAAATCTGCTGTATCTGTCATATAACATGTTGCCTTCTTGACAACCTGCTTCAAAAGTGGTGCACAATCTTGAGGTACCCTCACTGACCAACTCAGTGCCAGAGATTATTGACCTCCCAGGAAGGTCCCTTATGGACTTGTGGACTTTGGGGAGTGCATAGAAGGTGGGGCATAGAGAATGGTCTGTTTTCAAAAAATCAACTTCATTTTTATCCACCAAATTAAGAGAAAATGCCCAATCAATTCAGTCATCCAACATATAGATGATGGATTGTAAATCAACCTTTTATTGCAATTTGTATCAATCAATTAGTGATAAATTTCCTTGATGTATTGGTCTACATTCTTTATCACCACTGTTCCCCTCTTGTCTGTAGGTATGACAATAATAACCTGAAGTTCCCAAATGGCTTTCTTTTCACCTGCGGATAAGTTGGTGAATGGTGGTGGTGGTGGGGGGTGCCACCATTCTCTTAAGGTCTCTTAAGGTCATTTTTAAACATAAATTCAAACACTTTTATTGAGGGGTGTCTCATTTGGTCTGGACAGAATGCACTTTTGCCCCTGAGGGCAGTAGTTACTCCTCTAGCAATTAATGATACATTCTGTTTTTCAGTAGAGCCATCTGCCCCCCCTTCCCCTCATTTACATCTATACTCACAAAATGCATCCCCCAGGGATATGAGCAAATCTACTTCACTTTTAATATTATCATTGTTCATATGAATATATGGTGGCACCTCATTATCCTCATTGTCCTCCAGAAGGAACTGAAGCACTAAATCCAGATTAAATTCAGGTTGTTAAAATAGGTCTTTTGTATCAGTTATTTGGAAGAGACCCACGTTGTCCCTTTGTTCATCCTTATCTGTATTTATGTGAAAATATTTAAGGTCCAGTTTATGGAGGAATTTATAATGATCAACCTCCAGCTGGAAATAATTACAGATATTCATGGGGATAAGGGAAAGATCTTTTGAGAGAACATAGATACATAGACGATGTCAGAAGATTAGGGCCTACGGCCCACTCAGTCTACTCATTTGGGCTTGTAAGTTCACTTGATGTTTTCCTAGATGTCTGCCTTGGTCAGCTGTCATTTCCTGCTTAGACAACTTAATAGCTAATTTTGTTTCTTCCTGTCTGACCTCCAGAGAGTTTATTGACCTATACCTGCTAATCTGCTCCCTCCTCGTGCTCCTTTTCCTTTTCCTCTTCCTTTGGACTAGATGTACTCCTTGATCTCCTCTTCCTCCCCTCCTCCTGGTCTAAAAGAAAACATTTCTATCCTCTCCTTCATTGTTCTGAGTATTATTATTATTTCTCCTCTGTTCCTGTTGATTCCTAGTGGGGTTATGAGACTGAGCTCTCCCATGACTATGGAATACATATTGTTTTTTTATCCCAGTGGAAGACACCCCTCTCCTTGTAGTACTTAAGGTCTCCTTCAGATGTAGTCTACTTCCTTTCCTAAACCTCCTTCTCATATTTTTGTATTTTATTTCTCAAAGCCTTTTTAAAGTCAAACATAGAAACATAGAAGCTGACAGCAGATAGGGACCACAAGGCCCATCCAGTCTGCCCATTTCTTTTTCTACCTTATGAATGTTCCATTGACTTTTGCTCTGTCAATGGTCTATCTATTCATACTCATCTGTATTGCTCCCTTATGCCTATTCCATGCCTGTTTGAAGCCCTGCACTGTATTCATATCCACCACTTCCTGAAGTAGGCCGTTCCATGCATCCACCACCCGTTCTGTGAAAAAGAACTTCCTCACATTACTCCTTAGTCAGCCTCCCTCTAATCTCATGCTGTGTCTTCTTGTCCTGTTATTTTTCTTATATTGAAACTTGTTAGACTCCTTCACCTTGTTAATGCCCTTAAGGTGTTTGAATGTTTTGATCATATCACCGCTCTCCCTCCTTTGCTCTAGGGTATATATGTTGAGCTCCATTAATCTGTTCTCATATGTGTTCTGATGCAGTCCCTGCACCATTTTGGTTGCCCTTCTCTGGACTGCCTCAATTTGGTTAATGTCCTTGTTAAGGTGTGGCCTCCAGTTCTGCATGCAGTACTCTAGATGGGGCCTAACCAGTGTCTTGTAAAAGGGATTATTACCTCCTTCTTATGACTTGTGATATCCCCACTAATACACCCCAACATCCCCCTAGCCTTACCTTCTGCTTTAGCGGTCTGCTTGGATAACTTCAGGTGATCTGTGATGATGATGCCCAAGTCTCTTTCTGCCCTTGTGACTGCCAGCCACTCCCCACCCAGCCTATAGGTGGCTTCAGGGTTTCTCTTCCCTATGAGCATGATCATGCACTTCTTTGTGTTAAACCCCAGTTGCCACTCTTCCAACCATTTTGCCAACTTATCCAGATTTCTTCTCATTCTGCCTACGCCATCTGGATCATCTACTTTGTTGCAGATCTTGGTGTCATCTGCAAACAGACAAATCTTACCCTCCAGCCCATCTGCAATGTTACTGATGAAGATATTGAAGAGGTCTGGCCCCAGGATTGATCCCTGAGGCACCCCACCTGTGACTTGCATCTCTTCTGACTGTAAACCATAAACCACCACTCTCTGTTTTCTGCCCATTAACTAGTTTGCTACCTAGTCGACCAACTTGTGACCCATCCTGGACCTACCCAGCTTATTAATCGATCTTCTATGTGGAACAGTATCAAAAGCTTTGCTGAAGTCAAGGTAGGTGGCATCAACTGCTCCCCCTTGGATGCATTTAAAAGGGGACCTGAAGACCTACCTTTTTAATACAGCTTTTTAGACAGTTTTAAGTGATTTTAATAAGCTTAATGTATTTATTTATTATAATTGTATTGTCTGTCGCATGCTTCATATAACCCTGCTTTTACCTGTAATGGTGCCCAGAGCCAGAATTGGGCACCAAATACAAATAAAAATTGACTTACTTACTTAATGTGGTGCCTCTGGAGTGTGGGAGTGTGGTGGCACTGGAGGGGTACAAGTGGACATCAGAGATAGTTGAAATATGTCAGGGTGTGTAGGTACCATCGGAGGTACTGCTAAATTCCAGGGATAGTAGAAATGGGGACAAAACAAAATAAGTACAGCACTTCATGAAAAGGCTCACTATTACTAAATTTATTAAAGTATTCTAAGCAGCCACAGAAAATGTATTAGAAAAAATATTTGAAATGGGGCAAGGTGTGTGAGGGGTTATCACTGTATGCAGGGATACTTTGAAAGGGACACAGTGTGGGAGGAGGGTGTTTGTAAAGGAAAAGAAGAGGTGGTACTGAGAAACAGTGATGCTTGAAAAGAGGAATGGTATGGGGCACACCGCTGGATATCAGGGACACTTGGAATGGGACAGGGTGGGTATATCATGGGATGCCAGGAATACTAAGAATGGGGCAGCAGGTGGTAGTGTGGTGGCACTGAATGCCAGGAATGATTGAACTGTGGCAGGATGTGCAAGGAGCTACCACAGGATGGCAGGCTTTTGTTGTTCAGAGCAGTTTAATGGATGGGTACAACATAATACCAGGGATTTTTTATCTGGGGCAGGGTGAGGGAAAGCGTACCAATGGATATCCAGGACTCCTTGGTACAAGGGTGAGATGAGGGCATGAAGGTGCCAGTGGACACCAGGGACTGCTTGGTCCATGGGTAGTTTCAAGGTGGACATGCTATTGTATTGCAGGGAGTATTTTGAAAACGGGGGTAAGGGCATGGAGTGGTACTGTGAATAGATACTGCTCACCATTATAAATAATGTAGGCTTCAGTGCAGATTTGGCAATGCAAAGTAGTGTAAATCTGTTATTGCAATTTCAAAGTAAAAAAATGCTTTGGCGTACTGGGAATCTGGGTTTATCCCTGCACCTGTGACATCAGGATTAGAATCCAACAAGGAGGGTAACAGGGTGTCAGGATTCTCTCCTCCCAGGAAGGGTTTGGAACAACACTGCTCTTTGAGTGGGTCTTGGTGGTGGATTGTGGAGACATGATATGGTGACCATGGGTCATGCATGGCCCCACACCAGGATGCCACAGCACAAGCATGCATAGGAAGTGGGAAGGGCAGAACAGTATGGCCCACCATACCACTTATTCCTATCCATACCAACATGCTCCTTCTTGCTCTGGCTCCACCCCTCAGTCAGCTCCCCGATGTTCAAAGGCACTTCTTCCTCCCAGCACTAAGTTGCAGGAATGAGGACAGGGTCCTCTGCAGGAATAAGCTTTAAAAAGAGCCTATTTAAAAAAAGGCAGAGAATGGACTACACTGGGGAGCATGGGGAAGGAGCCAAGATGAGGAAGTTAAAGTTGAGTCCAACTGACAGCTGGGGACAATTGTAAGCCCAAAGGAGTGAGGCACTGGGGGCCCATGAGAGCTTAAAATAATATATTAAAAAAGTAAGGAAATCCACTGCAAAAAAAATATTACATTTTAATGCTTTCAAAGCCACATCCTGTGAATATATACAGAGATTGGGGTTGCTCAGTTAAAATTAAGATTTGACGTAATGCAATTACATCATTTTGGAAATACTATTCGGCTAGTAAGTTAATTTTCTTTTTAAAATGAAAGTTTGGAGTTGAGCTGACATGGCAGTGTCATATTGATACACGTTTCATGCATTGGTGTACAAGAAATGAGGTGTCAGACCATTAAACAGAGGTGGACAATTCTTGACAAAATATGGTCTTGGCATCTGCATCAAAGTACAATAGAGGTTTTCCAAACAGAACCACAATCTTTATTTTTAGATTTATTAGTGGTATTTTGCAGTAAAATTATTAACATTTGGTTTGGTTATCTAAATGTGTTAAAGATGATTTTTAATGAAGCAGTGGCAAAAATCTCATTAGTAGCCTTATAATCTTTGGCATGCTAATTCAATCAGAGTACAGGGAATTTTGTACAGTGCAGTTTTCAAGTAAACTGTAGATTGTTCACAGGCAAACTGTACAGCCAACTGTCTACTGAATGTGCTCAGTGACAGTTCAGTGGGCAGCAGGCTGTGGAGGTGTTGGGAGGGTTTTGCTGGTCACCAGCTCAGGTCAGGTGGGAGGGAGGGAGGGTGGGTAACTACATGCCAGGGTGCGGGGTGGGGCCACTAGGCTACCAGGGCAATGGATTTTGTAGTTGCAATGGCAATCAGAGGATGGAGAGGGTGGTAGGGATCAGTAGACCACCAGGTCTTATTTTATTTGTATTATACCAAGGGGTTGGGGCTGGGGAGGGTGCACTGGACTGCCAATGATTTATTTTAATATACTTGGATGTGGATCAAGGCTGAGGAGGGTCCACTGGACCACCAACAATTTAATTTAGTTCACTTGGATGGGGATCAGTACATGGATGAGACCGCTGGATCACCAGGTTACCCTACCCTTAGCAGTGTGTGGAGGGGGTGCGGGACACCTTCCCCTGCTGTGCACTGGTAAGGGTTGGGTTTCAGAAACTTTAAACTGCACCACTGCTGGTGGCTGTTTAACGCTTCTGAAAACTTTAAATATTGTGCTGTGCAGCATATGCATGAGGGATCCCTCATTTGAATAGGTGCAGCACAGTATTGTTCATGACAGAGCTGTCGGGGGTGTGCCATGCATAGGTGGCCTTTGAATATAGCCACGCCCCCAGTAGCCAACACTATTCCAGGTTAGCACTGCACAATACCAATTTGTGCCACACTAACCTTTTGAAAATGGGTCCACCTCTGTACAAGGGTGATGTTTTCACTAGGCACATCATATAGAATGATAGTGGGTGAGAGTAAAGAAACATAACAGATGTAAGAGATAGACCATGCCATCCCATCGACACAGCAGTTGGATTTCTGCTTGTGACGCTGGCAACCCAGGTTTGGGAACGGACCTTGGCGGCTAGAGGGCCAACAGGGAGAGAAAGATGGAGCATCCTGAGGACTGCTCTCCTTCTAGGGGGGATGGTGAAAAGAGTGTCTGGCACTCAATGGACCCCTGGCAGAGGCCGAGGTTGGGCAGTGACTGATGCCTAGCACATCCAGGGTGGGCTGGATGCAGGACATCATTGCATATCCCCACCCCCCAGAAAACCAGGAAAAAGAGCAGCTGCTGGATGCCCATGATGAAGCCCACCATGGCTTCATTTAGCCCCCCAGGCTGACCCTCCAACCTATCTCATTGGCTGAGGCACTAGGGGTGGCACCACAGCCCCACCAGGGGGGGTAACCAAGGGGGTATCAAGGGGTTACAGCCATTGTTGGGGTGGAAGCCTATGGTCCAAAACTGGGCAGATGGTACAAGGTGGCTGGCTTCAGGGGAGCATAAAGAAAGAATAAAAAAAAAGAGATAGACCATGACAGAGAAAGAGAGAGAGAGACAGGCAGACAGGTAGAAGGGGAGCTTTCATACTTATAGAATATTGTTACTACTTTTTATTTCTCTTTAAAATTTGTATAATTATTGGAGGTTTAACAAAACACTTTGAGCTGACTTCTATGAAGTTCCAGAATATTGTTTAAGTAAAGGAATAGTGATAAATACACTGTCACTAATGCAGCAGGCTGTAGTTATGTATTCACTGTGTGAAATAATTGTGTGCCACCATATTCCTACTTGTCTGTACAGTAGGTGATGCCATAATACTTGCAGGAAGACAGGAGTTTTTCCAGATCATACATAACCATACCTTCTTCTCCAGCAGTGCACTAAGTGAAGACTAAACATCGGTAAGAGATGGAATGTTTCACCAGGATCAATGTGACCCTGTCTCCCTCCTCACATAAATCTGGTATGGCAGCAGGGAAAGTAAAATCATTTTGTGGGTGTGCATACCCATACCTCCCATAAGAGAACCTTGATTTTGCATTTCCTGATACATAAGCTCAAGATAAAGTCACATCTACCGTAAATAAAAAGGTCAAATGGGTTCGGTAGCTGAGCTGTGCAGAATGTGAAAATTCCAAATTCACAGAATCCCCATGGAATGTCATGGAATTCTGCAGAATTTCAATGGAATTTTGCAGAATTTCTGAAATTTATTAATGTGGCCATAACTCAGCTGTCTATTAAGTTTGAGATTTGAAATTTGGCATGATTACTTGATGAAAGATATTCCAATCATGCAGCAAATATCTTGACATTAGGATGCATTTTCTTGAAAAGTCATCATGCCACATTTAGTGCAGGTTGTACAAGTACATTAGATGGAAATAACTGAAATCCAAATTTTGGTGAACATGTTTGTGAAATTTTTGTAAACATTTTTAAAAATTTCTTGGAATTGAAATCAGAATTTTGCTATAGTTTCACTGGAAGAAGATACTTTTTGCCCAGCTCTACCCCCTAATTTCATGACCATAGACAAGGACAGTACCCTCCCCCTCTTAGCACAACAGCAGAACATTCTGAGCATGCAGACATTCCTTGCCCCAGGATGCACTTTAACTTGCCAGAAAAATGAGACCCTTCCCCTTTTAACAGAATGTTAGAAAAGTTTAGCTTGTTTAATTGATGCCACTGTCATTCCTCAAAGACCTCAGAATGATGAGGGTCTTGGAAAAGATCCCTCTGGATAGCTTTTTCTTTAGAAACCACTCTCGTTAGATAAGAAATATCTTCATGTCCTCGGAACTTGCACTTCCTATCACAATTCACACAATGGTCAGCTAATCCCACCACATGCAGTGCTAGAAATGAATGTTTTTATATTATTTGATTCTAACATGTAAAACGCTATGATCTGCTATGGAATAGTATTTCAGAAATAAAGTTTGGTTGGTTGTTTAGCTACAGATCACACTCAATTGGCCTGCAATGCAGGCAGGCAAGTCACCATACTAGCATTATCATAAAGGTCCTGCAATGCCCATTCAACCATCATGCTGTGCTTATGGTGGTATTCACACATTAATCAAACCTTATTATTATTATTCTCACTAAACTGTTCATTTCTCCTACATGGCAGGTCAGGTGTATGACTGGGAAATATGCATAGTCATAGTTAAGGCATCCATATAATTTTCATGAAATTCAACAATTTTCACAAAAATATGATAGCTTACAAAGAAGTCACCAAGGATTTAAAATTAAGAATAAGAAATGCAAAAAGAAATGCTGAATTCAAGTTAGCAACATCCATAGGGGACAATAAGAAGAAATTCTTTAACTATATAGGTTCTTTAAAAAAATGATAGAACACTAGGACCTATTTTAACAGACAATGGAGTAATAACTGCAGAAAGCAAAATAGCCACAGCCTTTAATGAATACTTCTTAAGTGTCCATAAACCTAAGGAAGAAATCTCAGAAGAATTACCTCCCTTGCAAGACAATCAACCGATTTTCAATCCATTGGATATTATGGAAATAATAAAGCTTATAAAAAACACTAGTTCAGCAGGACCAGATGGTATACCTGTAACATTCCTAAACGAAGTAAACCAACAAATAGCTGGCCCATTAAGTATGCTATTTAATGCTTCACTTAAATAGGGAGAATGCATTGAAATACAGAATCAGGCCAAGGTAACCGCTGTACATAAAGGTGGGATAAAGAATGATATAAAAAACTCCAGTCCAATTAGTTTAACATGTGTCCTGGGAAAGATCTTAGCTAGATTGTTACAAAAATATATTGTGGATCGCCTAAAAAGCATCTCATTTTATGATCTGTCAAAACATAGTTTTGTCTCTGGTAGATCATGTCTTACTAATCTTATGAGCTTTTTTGAAGCTATAAGTGTAGCATTGGAAAAGGGCATGCCGGTTGATGTGGTATTTTTAGATTATTCTAAAGCGTTTGACTCAGTATCACATAAAATTCTGATTGAAGAATTAGTTAAGCTCCAACTTCATCCTAATGTAATCAACTGGGTCAATTCATGGTTAAAGAACCATACACAATGTGTGACTATAAGGGGATTTGAATCAACGTGGAGAGAGGTGACATATGGAGTCCCTCAGGGATCGGTCTTGGGACCTATTCTATTTAATATTCAACTATTGCCAATGCAAACATTGCCCTGGGTCTGGTCTTGTAAATATGTTGATGATTGCAAAGTTGGTGCAATTGATCATAATGAAACATCATCAAAATTATTTCATGATAATTTTAATTTCCTGGCTAACTGGGCAGCTGATCATAAATTACTATTTATCGAACAAAAATGTATAGTGATGTTTTTTGGATCTAATAATCCAGGTTATCAGTATAAATTGAACAATATTCCCTTAAAGGAAGCAGTAAACCATATGGATCTAGATGTCTGGATCTCAAATGACAAAATTTGATTATCATGCTAGTCATATTATAATAAAATGTAACCAGATAATTAGAAGCATCCTACGATCAATTAAAAGTAGAGAGGCTGAAGTAACTCTACCCTTATACTCAGCACTAATTCGTCCCCATATTGAATACTGCTCTCCATTTCGTGCCCCATATTCTGTCCAGGAAAAACAAGATGGAAAAAGTTCAGAGAAAAGTAACTAAAAAAATCAAGATGGTAAGACATTTGAACTATAACAACAGATGAAAACATTTGAATTTATACTCAGTTGAGTATAAAAAAACTGATAGGTGACTTATGTTTGGCATTTAGAGCTAGTAGGAATGATGCCTTCTTAGAATTAATTGGGTTAACAAAAAGCAAACATGTGATATATAATATAACTAGATCTCATAATCTCTGCCCTGTCTATCTTGCCAACCTCCTGACTCCTGCCGCACACACCCGTACCCTCAGGTCTTCCTCTGTCCCCATGCTCTCCACTAGACCTTGCATGACAAAAATGGGTGAACAGGCATTTGCCCATTTTGCTCCCAAATTCTGGAACTCACTCCCCCTTATGGTGAAAACTTCAGTCTCCCATCGAGAATTCAAAAACTTGCTGTTCACCCACCTCCTAGCCTCTGGCCAATGCAAATGCTCTTAATTTGCTTTGTCCCACTGCAGGCTGTCGGGTCTGACCCTGAGTACTACACTAATGTTCTCCCATGCAATATGTTTGTCTAGGTGGTTATGAACCTTGATGTCTTTACTGTCCTCAGCTGTCTTATGGTTACCCTAATTGCTTTATTTTACATCCTTATTATGATCTATGCCTAAAATGTACCCTTATGTAACTATTACTGTGCTACCCAATGTATATCTAGTTTTGCTCCTGTACACCTATATTATGTCTGTGCATTTCTGCATATTGTAACCAATGTCCTGTGCTCTCCCGGGTCGTGCCTGAAAATAGGCAGGTCTGTTGCCTGGCGCACTTACCCAGTTACCAAAAGCTAATAAATAAATAAATAATCAAAAATTACTAGGAGAAACTTCTAAAACATTAAAAAGAAGTAAATGATATACCCAGGGAATTATTGGTATATGGAATATACTTCCCAGTAATGTGGTTGAAAGTGAGAATATAGATAGTTTTAAGATGAGACTCAATACCTTTATGGGGGATAGAAGATTTGTCAATTCCACCATGCCAAATTGACATGGTGGCTAGTTCCATTATGGGCATTTGTCCTCTGAACTTGAACCTAACCTATGAACCTATGAACTCATGGCATCTGACTTTAAGTACAGAGGTTATTTTGCAATCTTAGCAGCTTATAACATGGACATCCTTTAAGCAAGTTATTAATACAATTGACACATGAAGTCTCTTTTTAGTGTCAAAGAACCTGACAAATGTAATGGCATTGCATTCTCTACTTTTAAAGTTTCATGTTTATAAATTTATAGTTTACATACTTGCAAAATTTAATTTAAAAGGTTGTGAATGTTTGACTACTTTTAAATGTCCCATTTAAAACTATAAATGTGAGCGACATCAAACACAACCATGGGGTATAGTAATTTAAATGTTTCAAATTGGTTAAATTTGGACATATTGTTTTAAAATTCGAGGGAAATAACTGAACATTAAATTATGGCAGCATATTTGGCAGCCTATAGCTCAGTCTTCTTTGAGGCTAGAATTCTGAAACTATGTACATAGATAAATGTGGTAAGAAACTGTATATCTGCAAAATGTTATAACATTTCAATGAATGCTTTCAAAATTCTAGTACAATAACTAAAATCTAAATTTTGTCAAAATGTTTGTCTACCTATAAGTCAGTCCCCTTTAGAGCTTGCGATTTAAAACTTGGTGCACATACTTAGATTACATTTTTCTCTAAATGCTGAAGCTATTGAGACATTTGGATTACAAATGTTAAAATTAGATGGCAATAACTGACAATTACATTTTGATTAAATGTTTGCCCACCCATACCTCCTCCCCTTTTTTGTCTAAGAAATGCTGGTAAACATATGGATGTGATCCGTACCTATCTATCTGCCATATGAGGTGTCCTTTGGATAAGTGCTTTTAAAATCAAGCTAAAATAACTGAAGTTTAAAATCTGGCAAAGCTCTGCTGACTTTTCATGTAAATTCTGTGAAATTCTGTGGAATCGGAACGATAATTCTGTGGCCATTCTGTCAGTGGAATTTTATATTCCACACAGCTGTTCCTGGAAGTGGTGTCAGTACATTTGTAAACATTATTAAATTAGTTCAGAATAGAATGGGAAATTATTAGATCTGCAATTCATGCTTCAGTTTTAGTTCCTTCTCATATGAATGGGGGGCATGGGCCATTTTTTTACTCTCTTAGTATTGTTTCTGATTTGCTATTTCTGGCCACAATGCAAATGGCATGCACAATCATTTTCAGTCACAAGGAAGCCTATGATGGCTTGTTTCCACAGAGCTGTGACCTCCTGGAATTCACATAGTAGAGTTGTGGTGAGCTGCAGTGGTATAAGTAGATGCTGGGCAGCCAATGTGTCAGCCAGCCTTGAAGGAATGACTATCTGACCTACCAGTGCAGCATAATGCCACAGCTGGGGGACTACTGGATCAATAGGGATGTTGCGTACCAGGGGAGTGCAAACAGGTCACTGGACCTAAACAGAGTGAGTTGATGGTGGGTTCAGGAATAGGAATCACTGGACAAACAGGAAACAATGGCTAGGGAGGTCAATAATGGGACACACACCTTGATTTGTTTATAACATATATATATATATATATATATATATATATATATATATACTCTATATCTATCAGCCAATCTCTTGATTGTTCATGAGAAGATATGGGGCCTAAATTTCTGTCAAAGTAATGGGTGACTTAACATTTATGTTACATTGCTATTCAAAACTGAAATACACAATTGTAGGTATGTATGACAAGGGAGCATCGATGAGTGTGGGCATACCAATAAACAGTTCAGCTGCTAGCTGATGCATTTATAGTTTGTCTTTGCTAACACCCTCATATGCACCTACAAACAGCACATTGTGACACTTTAATTCATAAATTTGCACTGAACTAGTAACAGCAGCTTCACAACCATCTGGTCAAGGTGTGCATCCCATTCTTGACCTCCTTATCTATTGTCTCATGTTATATCTATATATTATAGGGGCACAGCCATGCCCCTATAGTTAGGGTTGAGTAGCATGTTTAATATTAAACCTCAAATCTCAAATTTTTCACTTTAATAACTTTGCAACTAATCAATGGATTTGCAGAAGATTTGGCATGCTCTGTCATGTGTGGTAGATATCTTGATGTGAAATGTTTAATACCAGTTGGATGTGCAGATGTTAAGATATCAGTTGTGTAAAACTGTTAAAAGTCACCACTATTTGCAACTTTTTCCCCATCACCTCATGCCCAGGAAGTGTGGAATTTTGGGGTGGATTTTTTATGGTCAATATAGCTTCAGAAACAGAAATGTCATTTGTTTGTTTGGTGAACAAATATATCTCTGTTGCAAAGTTATTAAATTTTTCAGATCACATTATTTTCAATGGGAAGATCACTCTCCAGGATAGAGGTTAAAAGTTTGAAAAAATAATTTGGCCTCACAATAAAGGATTCTTTTTTGTAAGTTCAAAGCCACTATTAGAGGCCATATTTTATCTCATCAAATAAAACTGAATAAGATGAATAGAGATACAGCTAATAAATTAGAAAGGGAAATCTTAGTCTTACAAGACAAAAAAAAAATAAGGATCCTATAACCTATCAACAAATTTTGGATCAAAACATTAATGAAAGAAAATTATGTTAGCAAAAACAACTGAAAATAATATCATGAAACTCAAGAATGAACTATATTTTTTGCTGACAAAACATAAATTACTTGCACGTGCTCTTAAAAAGCAGAAACAGTGGAATACTATCACAAGTATTAAAAACTCTGAGCAGGAAATAGTGATTAGTGATATAGAGATAGCAAAGGTATTTATGACATATTATAAGTCCATATATAATTGGAGTAAGCCTGAGGATAACAGTGTTCACAACCAGTTGGAGCAGGGTGTATATTTAATAAACAATAATTTAACTAAAGTGCAGATTGATGCAAATCAGTTTACCAGTGCTGAAGTTCTGCAAGCCATTAAAACAATGAAAATAAATCTACTCCTGGTCCTGATGGATTTACAATTGAATTCTATCAAGTATTTTTTCAGGCTCTAACTCCATGGTTATCAAAAATGGCCGATGAAATGTCAAAAGATCATACACTCCCCAAATCTTCCTATGAGGCCGATATTGTATTAATATACAAAAGAAATAAAGATGCAAAGTTACCTGAGAACAACCTCCTGATTGCTTTATTAAATAGTGACTACAAACATAGAAACATAGAATTTGCTGGCAGATAAGAACCGCTTGGCCCACCCAGTCTGCCCATTTCCCTACCTAATGGATAAGATGCAGATCCTAGTTAATCAGCAGCCTACTTCTTTCTACCTACACCCTCTAGAATTGCCTTATGGCTGTCCTATGCATGCTTGAATTCAACCACTGTTTTTGACTCCACAACCTCCTCCGGAAGGCCGTTCCATGCATCTACAACCCTCTCTGTGAAAAAATACTTCCTTACATTACCTCTGAGCCACCTCCCCATCTTCAAATTGTGCCCCCTTGTTCTTGCACACCTCTTTTTTTGAAAGATGCTACCCTCTTGGACTTTGTTTATATACAATCTTAGATTTCAAATATTATACATATGGATCAAAAAGGATTTGTTAAAAATAGAAACATATTTGACGACTTGGGAGAGGTACAAGCTGCAATTTCATTAATATCAGTGGAAGACACAGAAACTATTGCAATTTCCTTAGCTGCATATAAGGCATTTGACTTAGTGAATTGGCACTTTATGTTCCATACATTAGAAATCTGGGGATTCCCTGAGCATATTACTAAAGCAATTAAAGTCTTGTATAAATGTTCACTGCATCATTCAGAATTAATCAGTATAAATCAGATACTGTTAAGATGAACAACAGTGTGAGGCAGGGATGCCCCTTATCACCTATACTTTTTATTTAATCACTCAAGCCTTTATTGAACCATATTAGAGCAAATGATAGTCTAGTTGGGACAACAGACTGTATTAATCATTTTCATATGATTGTTTATTCTGATGATATATTTATAATAATATCAAACCCTAAGTTAACATCCCAAATTACTAGAAGAGTTTAAAAACTATTCTGTTTTTTTTCTAACTTTACTTTAAATAAGAACACATTTGCGGTTCTGTCTATAAATAATATTTCTCAAGAATCAAGAAATATAATAAAAGAAATGCAAATTAAGGAATCAATCAAGCACTTAGGGATACAATTAACAAATAACTTACAACAAACAATAGACTTAAATTTTAAAATATGAATGGATGAAATCTTGAATATGCTTATACCCAGGGAAGATAAAGCTCTTGTCTCTGTGGGGAAAATTGGACACACTTAAAATGATGATTATGCCACACTTAATGTATTTATTTCAAGGTATACAAGAAGGAATACCTGTGTCATGGTTAGAACAAATGAGAACATTTTTTCTTAAACTTGTATGGCATGGTGGAGTTCCTCGTATTGCATGGGAAAAATTGACTATATTGCAGAAAGGAGGGGCTATGGGGTGCCCAGACCCAATTAGATATTATTGGGCAGTTAAAATGAAACAAATCTTATGTTGGATAAACAAAGATGAGATAAGTGCTGTGGCAGATCCCCAGTCCCTTAGCAAAAAGATGTTTTCAAAGGATAATCCTGAACTAGAAATATTAAATATAATAGCATATCCTCAAATGTTTATAAATTGCTCAGATTCCATTATACTATCTTTAAAAAAAAACACCAGTAATAAAATTAACAAAATGTTTCCCAAAAACAATTTTAACTTGGTTGCTACCATTACTGCAAATAAGAAGCTATGACATGCAAATGCATGCTACCAAGGAGAATGAAAAAATATAGATTATTACCATTTGCAATGGGACTGCGAAGCTATACACAGTTGGTGGCATCAAACAAGACAAGAAATAGAAAAGATCATCCAAATTAAAATACCCCTTACTCCGAATATCTTTATTTTTAATCAATCTGATGCATTGAACTTAAGGAAAAAGGAAATAAAAATATTTGCATTAGCTAGTATGGCAACCAAAATAATTATTTTGGAGAATTGGAACTCCACCAAGCTACCTATGTTTTATATTAACAAATGGAGTAACATGTTTAAAACAACACTGTACCATGAGAAATTATTTGAATATATAAATGCAGTTGAAAATTGGAGGAAAAAACTCTTGGAATAAAATACTTGGGTTTCTACCTACACTGCTACAAATATAAATGTTTATATACAATGATAAATTGGTACCCAGAAGACCATCTGTGTGTGAATTGGATGGGGGTGAAATGTTTGATAATCTGTCAAATACAGCTGCCTATAGATTAATATATTGTAAAAATATTTATTGATGGTGTAAATTTTTATTATTTCAAATAAAAAGAAAATTAAAAAAAAAGGATTTTTTTTTGTAAGGGGTCAATCCTTTTTCACCAGCAACATTTCTTTCTCATAAGCTGCCATCTTGTGGGTTTTTTTTGCAAGCTAAAAAGCATGGAACATGCATAAAAATGTTGTCATTTTAAAAATCGGACACCAGCAACTAGCTAAACAGGCCATGTTTAGGTAGATTCTGATGTTTGTTCTTCTCAATTAGGGCAAGAAATACTGTGTCTGTGCATTCGAAATCCCAGGTGCCCAGCTTAGCAAGAGGAGTGCTTCCCCCACATTCTCTGTATGAGAACAGTGAGAATTTATTGACTTCTGCAGCTGCAGTGTGAACTGCGAGACCCCTATGTCTGGTGTCAAGTGGCTCTCCTGACATCCCAATCACTGTCCCTCTAAATAAAACAGTTATATTCCCTGCTGTCTAGTGGCACCCCCCACACTTTGATCACCAGCCCCCTTATGTTTTCATTCCCTGGTGTCTAGTGGCATTCCCCATCCACCAGTTGCCATCCCCATTAATAGTTTTTTCATTCCCTGGTGTCTTTGGCACCCCCACTCACCAAATTTCCATCTCCATTACTTTTTTTCATTCCCTGGGGTCTAATGGCACCCCCACCCTCCAATCGCCTTCCTCATTATGTTTTCATTCCCTGGTGTCTAGTGGCACCCCACCACACACTGACTGCCATCCCTGTTAATTGTTTTTTTTTTATTCTCTGGTGTCTAGTGACACTCCCCATCTGCTGATCACGGTCTCCATTTTTTTAATTCCATGGTGTGTGTATATATATATATATATATATATATTTATAAAATGGGCAAGGAAAATCAGTGAAAATCCATTATCCTGATTGGCTGAAACATGTCAAATGACCATGCATTATTCCAAAATGACCGCATGCCCTCCAGTACGACCGCAAGCCTGAACTACTTTCTAGCCCTCAAAAACTTCTCACCAGCAGTGAGGCCACTCCACACCTGGTGCAGCTAGGCAGCCACATACACACACACACACACACACACATATATGCAACTGGCACCCACAGGCATAACCAAATATATCAGTTGTAGTCCCACACTGTACAACCTGGTGTACTTGATCATGCCATCAATTTATAAATCAAATGTAATGTAAAAATGAAATCCTGCCTGCCATTTTCACAGTCTCTTAGTGCAGAACCACAAACTTTTATTACTGGAAGCAGTGTCACCAAGCAGTCTTAATCCTACTAAAAAATATGTTGGCAGGTGTGTAACAGAAACCTAGCTGTGTACAAAAAAGCATAAGAACGGACGTTTCTTTTAGTTTTCTGCTCCTACTTTCCGTGAAAAAAGCTCCGTTTGTATGGAGCAGAGTAATCGTGGAGCACTTTCACTTTTCATTGCTGAAATATAACGTGACCGAGTGGTGCACATTGCAGAAAGTGACAACCTGTTAAGAGTACGAAATGAGCCCCTCTGTGTTTAAAAGCTATGAAAAATCTGTCCCTCCTGTTAGCATGCCTGAGGTTTTAGTAATAGAAGCTGCAGACTGTATCCAGAATGGAGTGAGGAGAGACCGAGCGAGTCGGCAGCTTTGGGAAGCTAGACGGAAGCCAAAGCGAGTGTTGCCATAGCAATAAAGCAGTGATAAATAAATGAAATTGAAATTTACAGGGATGGTTCCAGTGTATATGATAGTAACGATAATACTAATACAGATTACATTCCATCACTGGTGACACAGATAACTCAAGTGAATGAGGTGAGGAGATGGATGAGTAATCCAGTGAGCAGATGAAAGGAGAAGGCACAAAACAACAGATAAAGAACAGAGAACACACAAAAAATGTGATGGGGGAAAATCAAGAATGTCTCCAGATGTCTTGCCTAAACATGACAACAAACAGAAGACATCCTTGTTTTTTCTGTTCTGTGTGATCAACAAAGCCAATTATTGCCATGTGGACTGCACCCTAAGAAGGGTTTAAAATAGCGAAGGGAAGCCTGGTCATCAGGGAATGCTGTCCATGCATACACTAACATCTGCAGCACAACAGTATCATAACCGAGAAAAAGAAAGAGGGGTCTCAGAATAAGGAACAGGAAATCAGAGTGTGGCACCCGGAAGTATGGAAGGGAAGGAAAAATGCTGAGACTTGTGCTTGCTCCCTTTGACAAAGACAGAGAATGATTCACAGTGATTTTCCTGCGTTTTGTTCATGTTGGGCTTAAAATACTTTTGTGGTGCTTTTTGTGCTTTAAGTTTTTTATTTTGTATTCCACATGGAAAACTTTTTACAATTATTTTTCACATTTTATCATGGGTTAGCAGGGGCATGAGATGTACAGTGGAGCTAGCCAGAACGCAGCACAGTATCATGTGACACTGCATGACAAAAGAGATTTACTGCCCATTAAAACTGCTTAATTTAAAGGCTGCCCTGTTCAATAGTAAGCTGAGGCACTGGTTGCCAACCCACCTACCACACTAGCAACAAGGGTTTGGTTAGGATGCAGGTCACCTGGGGGCTGGATGGGGAGGAAGGATTGAGATACCCTAAACCGTTCTCATTCCTCAGGAAGGGGATACACATGTCCCGCTAGACGGCTGCCACCTGGAGGAATCTGGGTGGCAGTGCAGCAGGCTGAAAGGGAAAGGAATCCTACCCCATAGGATGCTGGGGAGCATGTCCATGCAGACAGAGAATGCACAATGTGACATTGCACACACTGTGAACCCTAGTGCAGAAAAGGGTGCAAAAAATCCCAGCCATAGCAGGATGACAGCATGGTCACCTGCAGGTCTCACATCAGTGACTGGGCATCTCTGGGTCATGTGGCAGAGGACAACTGGAGCATGAGGTAAGTCCCACAGAAGCTGGGTGATGAGACTGGTTGGATCATTACAGAAAGGGGTAGGTCAGTAAACAACAATAGATAGAAAACTGATGAAAAGGAAATTATCTTGTTTATTGCAAAAACTCTTCAGCAGTATTACACTGCATCCTGGCTGGAGTGGCTCCACTGCATGTATTGCACCCATGCTGAGTTAAAGTCTTTCACAAAGATGTCCTGAGTATATCACAGAATCTTTATTTTTCTAATTAAAACAGTGCAATATTTTTTTTGCAAAAGTCAACACATGCTTCTGATGAATCATGCAACTGTTAATTTTTACAGTTAATTATTTTTTAAGATTTTAGCTTTTATATGTGTCCAACATTAATCTGAAAAAAAAATGTTTGCATTCTTTTCAGATATTTTTTCAAGCAATCTGTGTATGGGTTAGATTTTTAAACTTTAAAACCTTATAACTTAAAACATGTTCAGCTATTCTTTTGCAGGCAATCTGAGCATGGGCTAGATTTTCAAACTTTCAAACCTTCTAACTTACAATACTTTCAGCTATTTTTAAGGGGGGTATTTATTTATTGCCTTCCTGGCAACCCCCTTCAATGCAACCAGCCCCCCCCAGCCCCCGACATACCAGAATTATTAGGGCTTACCTTATGCCCGGTCCGGGAGAGGAGCCTGCAGAGGGCTCGGGTGTCATCCTATGACAGGTTCCAGTTTTTCCTCTCTTTTCTGTCCTCCCAATTACCCCGAAGCCACAGGAGTAGACATCCACGCACATGGAGGTGTGCATGTGTACTACAGCCCCGGTGATGGCCCCTTCCACCCACCTATTGTCCTGGTGCCTGGTGCTCCCTCTGGCCTCCGCTGCCCCTTGGCCTCCACCGTGAGGCAGTCAAGAGCCAAGGGATACCACCATCCCTCCCAGAGAGGAGAGCTGACTTTCGGCAGCTCCATCCAGCTCTGTACCCTCCCCCCCACGACCTCCGACAGTCTGTTCTTATTCCCGAACAAGGGTCGTCAGCATGGCGTGAGATAAGGCCTCCAGCACCTTAGCCCTCAGTGTCACCGGGATGGACGCTATTTTTTTCTCAGGCAATCTGTGCATGGGATAGATTTTTAAACTGTTAAACCTTATAACTTAAAAAAAAAAAAGGTTTTGATTTCAAATAATGGAAAGGCCCGCTTCTGGGATGAAGTCTAACAAACCTATAAGTCTCATCATTTGAATCAGTTTACTTTTTTCACTATCCAATGGCTAACAAAAATATATTAATTTTGATAATTTTGTGTAATTTCACAAATTAAAAACTTTTGAATCACAAAACAGGTTTGAACCAAACTTGCTCAGTAATTAGCCCCTAAAACTGGGAAGATGCACTCCAAATTTTGCAGTCCTGTTCTCCGATATATACAGTATGGTGTCAAAAATCTTGTTTTTCACATAAAGACTAACTCAGCCCTAACATGCATTTGCTACTGTACCTGTATAGTATCTATCTGTCTGTCTGTCTGTCCATCCATTTGTCTGTCTGTCTACTTATCTATCTATCTCTCCATCTATCAATCATCATTGCAAGAAACTATGTCAACAAACTAGTTATGGGTTTTAAAGCAACAAAAGTCAGGAAAAACAATGTTAGAGTTCTTTTAACCCTAATTCTACCCATCCAATAAACCAACACTTAGTGACCTCAAGCAAACTGAATGCCAAAGCACACATTTCAAACACATGTTATAACATCAGAAATAAATAACATAATATGTGGAATACAACTACATCCCATGATGATCCCTAAACTCATATGTTGTGAGAAGCAACAATGCTAGATATAATGGGTCGACATATGTGTGTGTGTGTGTGTGTGTGTGTGTGTACGCACGTGTGCGTGTATGCATGCCTGCATGGGTGTGTGTGTGTGTGTGTGTTTGTGTGCTAATCACAAAGCACCTGCATCATCCCCCAAAATGCACCATACCTATAGAGGACATTGTGAGTGGCCATGCAGAAGGCTCACAAAGCAGCTGCATGGTTAAACCAAGTGGACCAGACCTAAAGCCACTGCACGGTCACAAAAAGCGCAAAAGTCCAATGGCAGATTTCATGATTGGACCTGTGGACCACTAACAAAACAGTTGTATGGTCCCACAAACTGTGCTTTGTGGTCACCCAAAGTGTGCCAGGCCTGTAGTGGACTTTGTGAGAGGCCCACACCAGCAGTATGTGCGCGGCTCATCATGGGGTGCAGGAGTGTTCCTTACACTATGTTATTCATTTATGATGTTAACATTGCAGAATGTTTTTGAGAAAAAAATGAAACCATCTGAGCTGTGTGGAGATGTGTTTACCATTTAGGAAACTTCTGAAATTAACAAACAGGGATAACCATGGGTGATCATGGCTGCTCTGTGGCAGCTCAACAGTTGTGTTCTGTGCAGAAACTGTGTTTGTGTGGGAAGGGTGGTAGACTCCCTATAGCTGACAGTTTACTGATAGAGACTGATTTCAGCTTCTGTGTGTGATCCTGTTACTGCAAGCTTCCAGATGTGTAGCCGCCATTCATCATCAGCCAGTGTATACTCCAGCCAATTATCTCTCAGTGGGGGTGGGCACAGTACATTTAAATATCAGCCAGTCCTTGAGTGGCAGCACTCTGTGGCAGCTCAACAGCTGTGCTTTGTGCAGAAACTGTGTTTGTGTGGGGTGGGTGTCAGACACCATATAGCTGACAGTTTACAGCTGGAGACTGATTTTAGCTTCTGTGTGTGCTGCTATGAGTACAATTGTCTATCCTGTGTAGCCATCATTCATCATCGGCCAGAGTACAGTCCTGCAAATCATCTCTCTTTCGGAGTGGGCACTGTCTGTTTAACTATGAGCTGGTCTTTGAGAGGCACCGCTCTATATCAGCCCTCAACAGAGTGGGTTCAGCTACATCTGCTTAGTCAGCTGTGAAATCTGTGACTCTGGCTAGAACGCTTGATTATTTGCTGTTTAAATTGTATTTTGTGTTTTAGAAGGTTTAAAAATGTTTTATATTGTTTTATTTTTTTTTTTGTATTTGGGGTAGGGCTGGGGCAATTAAGTACTCACAATTGCAGAATTTGGTAAGCGTTTCTCATAACCTTTCTGCCAGATCTGAGGCTATGCTTTCCTACCAACAATATCCTAAGGTCAGTAATACCACATTTTGGGCTAGATTCACAAAACTTTGCACCAGGACAAACCCAGTTTTGTGTAAGCAAACAGGGTTTTGCACTGAACTGGTATTCACAATAGCCTGGTTTGCATGCTCAAACCAGGTTTGTGCCAGGAAAAGTGTGGAGGAGGCCGCAATGTAAATGAGGGAGCGGGCACATAACTATCAGCACTGTCCCATTCACAAAGTATTTGCTCCACTCTAGGTCCTTATGTGGGGTCTCCTTGCTCAGAGCAAATACAACTGACCGAGACCTTGTATTATCCCGTATGACCCCAGATGTTGACGGAAGTACTGCAGCATCCTCCTCCAATTGATGGCCCAATTCCATGTAAAGTAACCAGCTGCCAGTGCCCACTCTGTGATTAACAATCATGGACCCAAGTATAAAAATAGTAACCTTTCCTGGTGGTAAAGCCCCCCCCCAACTTGATCGCTGAACACTGGCCCAAATGTACAAAGATACATTTTCCCTGACACCGAGTGGTTCTCCCCCACCTGATCCCCTACCCAGTTATACAGAAACATATCACATGGTTGCTAGGGGTCCCTTCCACTACCCGATCCCCTGCATATGAAGTTGACACCATTCCCTGGTGGTCTAGTGGACCCCCCTCCCTATCCCCAATCCCCAGTACAGGAGTGAACATCCAGTCCTTGGTGGTATAGTGGACCCCTCTCCCTATCCCTGATCCCCAGTATGGGAATTAAATTCCAATCCCTGGTGGTCTAGTGGACCCCATCTCCACCCCAGCAAGCTGTTCCCCATCACTCGCTCCCTCTCATCTAGACCCTGAGCTGGCAACTGGCATAGCCCTGCACTCTCCACCATGTCTGGCTGCAGACTGAGCTGCGAATGAATGCCTAATACATACAGTATGCACTCATTGAAAGCTCAGTTAGCATCCATTCATGGTGGAGAGCAGAGGACTGTGCCTGTCACTGGTTCAAGGTTGGGGTGGGAGGAGCAGGGTGATGGGGCACTACCTGCTAGGGTGGGGGGTTGAGAGTCCACTAGATCACTAGGGACTGGATGGTCATTCCTCTACTGTAGATGGGGGACAGGGAAGGGATCCACTAGACCACCAGGGACTGGATGTTCATTCCTGTACTGGGGATCAAGGAAAGGGAAGGGTGCTCCACTAGACCACCAGAGACTGGATGTTCATTCTTGTACTGGGGATTGGGGGCTGGGAGAGACTCCTGTAGACCACCAGGGACTGAATGTTCATTCCTGTACTGGGGATTGGGGATAGGAAGGAGGGTCCACTAGATCACCATTCCCTGGTGTCAGTTTTCTATACAGGAGATCAGGTGGGGGAGAGACCTCTAGCCACCAGGGAATATGTTTATAGATGTCGGGTATGGGATTGGGAGTGGGAGGGTCCACTAGCCACTGAGGAATATGTTTCTGTATAACCAGGCAGGGGATCAGGTGGGGGGGGCACTGGTCACCAGGGAAACATTCTTAATATATCAGGCATGGTTGCGGTTGGGGGGAGGGACCACACAACACCAGGGTATATTACCTACAGATTAGGCATGCGGGCATGTGTGAGTGGGAGGGGGACCACTGTTACCAGAGAAAGATGGCGATCAGAGGGAGGGACAACTAGCACCAGGGACTGAAGCTGCATATTGGACGGGGGCTGGGAGAGCCCATGCTAAGCTCCATGCAGCCCATGTAAATGGCCCAGTAATGGTCATGCAAATGGCCTCTGACACCTTGCATGTCCAAGCAGCTCATTTGTATGGCTGCCATTGTGAATTGGGAATAATGCACCTGTGCTCTTTATTGCAGGGCCATATTCCTGGTTGTATGTTGGGGCGGCACTAGTGGGGTAGCACTAGAGGTACTGGGGTTACTGCTGCCTCAACCTAGACCTATTCACAGTTTGATAGCACAGTGCACTATCTGACTATGAATAGCAATTTTGGACACCTGCAAAAGCATAAAGCGCAATGCAAAATTTTGCACTGTGCTTTGTAATCTTTTATTAAACTAGCCCCTGTTGTTTTAAAACAGCAGAATTTCATTTATATTAGGCTTTAATTGGGTTTCAGTTTGTTTTGGCATTTCAGGGAGTTTATAAATGTGCAAATCCTGGTAGTTAGATATCTAAGCCAAAATACTATCAGTTAAAACAACATCAGTCCAAATGGGGTTACTGCATTACTGATATTTTACTTGCTAATGATTTGGGGAAACATTCTGCCTAACTCAAGTCCTTCTGATAATAGTTCCCTATTCATTAACTCTTCAGGTTGAGGCGGTCTTCAGCTGGCCCATGTAAGGACTGAAAGCATTACTTCAAAATTTGATCAGTTTGTTATTTGGGTTAAACAACATAACTGTGATGTAGTTTCTCCATCTGAAACATGGTTAACACAATGAATTAGGGATTGTGATTTGCTTATTCTGGGTTATCACATTTTTAGATGTGACTAGTTAGCTAAACGCAGTGGGGGTGGTGGATTCTGAGTAAAGATACTATTAATGCAACTAAACTGCAGATTTTATATAATAACCCTAGCTATGGAATTATTACACTTAATCTGATACTAACTGGTCACAAAAAATGTGATTATTGCTACTGTGTATATTTCTCCTGCTAGCCAAAACACTGGATTTGCTAATTTTTTGACTTGCTATAAAGAACAAAACAAAAATTCAGAAAAATAATCATTTTTGGTGATTTTAATGTTGCATGGCCATGATACTATTTGTTACGTGTTTTTTAAGGAACCCACCTGAATTAACTATTCTACAGGGATTAATTATTTTTATTGATTAGATATTAGCAACCAATAATTAAATAATTAGAAGTGTTCAAATTCTTCTTTAGAAAATGGGTAGAGAGAACTCTTAATGCTGACTGGCTAAAACCACCAACCAGCTGGTCGGGTATGAGGCAACAGAGACCAAGAAATAATAAGTGCCATTCTCTGTGTGCCTCATTTCCTTCTAATATTATTGTGCCCATAGAATGTTAAAAAAAAACTGCCACCATGTTCTCTTTTTATGTTAGTGAAGGAAAGCCTCCCCAACCTCTCCCCCCCTCCCCCCGGCCTCGACTCGCTTCACTAAAATTCCCACAAGGGCAGTCTCCACACACAACTGGCACAAAGGCTGAAACCCACAATTATTTCTTTCAAGTAATCAACAAATTTACTTGCTGGCACTGCACCCGCTCACTTGTGGACAATGATCGCAATGTACAGTATTTGAAACTCTGACTGTTCCATGTGAAAAACTTTATTCTCTGCTTTGTGCTTTTAGGAAGAGATTATAACCCCACCCTTATCACAAGAATAGCTTCCAGCAGTTGTTCTGACCTTCTCGGGTATTTTGAATGAAAAAAAATAAATGTTCACCTTTTTGGCTTCATCATGGACTCTCTGTATCATCTGGAAATCTCGCTTCAGTACGAGAGCATCTTACAACACCAGAGAGAAACTGCTGAACTGCTTAAACTGCTGCCTGCTTAGTGAGTGGGATTCAAATCAAGTAAACCGTATTCAACACACACACACACACACACACACACACACACACACACACACACACCAAAAAAGCAGCAATAAAATGAAAAAGAAAGCCATCAGCCAGATCGGTTTCTGACAGCATGGAATATTGTATTCAAAAGTGTAGTGCACTGCTGTTTAGCAGCTAAATGCACAACTGCTGCTTCCCTGTGCAGATTGCCATACACTGCTACCCACCAGAAAAAATATATAATAGTAACAAAAGTCATCTCTTCGCAGCTTACCGTGATCAGCGACAGAAAGCAGGGAAGGGTTTGTGTCAGTCACAAGCAGTAGTGCTGTTGTGGGAGATAGACTTGTTTCTCTCTTTCGCTGGCTCACTAAACTAATTTTGCCTAGCGCCCCTTTTTCCCGACCTAGTCTATGGTGTGTCAAATATAAAAAAATTAAATGCTACACTAACTCTTGCTGCTCCCAAAAGCCCTGTGTGTGTGGGGGTAGAGGTGGGGGAACTAAGGCAGAGGCTGTATTAACATAACAGTTTTCCACCTAAAAAAAGCATTCAAATGCAGGTGGAGGAACTATTTTCAGACAAAATTTATTTGAAAGTCAATCAATCAATTAATCAAGTCTTTATTTAACCAGGCATTCATCGTTGAGCAGAAGCTCATTTGCAATATGGACCTGGGTGGAGCATGAACAATTGTATATACAGGTCAACACAGGTATTTACAAGGCAATACAGATAATACTCTTTACAGACAGGAAGAAAAAGAAGTTCATATGTACATAGAATTATACAGATATTGTACAGATTACATGGTATGTACATACATAGAAGTGTCTTATAGGAAGATAAAGCAGGTTATCTAAGGTTGCAGGAGGAAGTAACGGAAGAAAAAAAATAAAAATAAAAATATACACCAGGTAGAGGTGAAGGTAGGGGGAAGGGAGGAGGTAGGGGAGAAAGGCTAGGAGGGCATGGTGCACAGAGAGGAGTTGGTAAAACAGGATGTAGAGAAGGTGGATGGAGAAAGGAGTATGTGTGAGCCCAGGTTGAATGCTATAAAATGCAGGGCATCGTAGGATGTCACAACCCAGGGTAGTGAGCTCCTATCCGAGGTTGGGAAAGAAGAATAAGGGATGGACGTCAGTGTTAATAAGACAGGGGGATAAGAGAGAGAGAGAACAATTAGGCTGGTGAGGAGCAAGCTGGGGGGTCAGTACTTAAAATTGGGTCTAGGCATGGCTATATACCAGTGCAGACATCGGTACTGGGTCTCAGTGGGTGAAGCAGTTACATACTTCTCTGATTGTATGGAAATAAAGCATCTTGAAGGCATTTATACCGATTAGAGTGCTTAATTTGAGGTTTTTTTGTAGAGCATTCCATAAGGTAGGTAGCACGAAGCTTATGGCTGCCCTGCTGAAGATGGGGTTTTGCTTTGGGTACTTTAAGTGTAATAGCTGAGTAACCTCTTAACGCGTATTTCCCAATTATACTCAGGGGAAGACAGCAGGAGATATAGTAAGGCAGCTTATTAGAGATGGCTCTATTGGTCCAGAGAGCGGCGTTTCTGTGGTGCCTGAACTTTAGTGATGTCCACCCCACTGCCGCTTATAGGGTGCAGTGATGCATGTCGAAGGGGAGTCCCGTTATAAACCTCAGTGCTCGATGGTAGACTGTGTCCAGTTTAGCCGTGTAACAGTTGGGGCATTGGCTGTAGAGGAAGTCAGCGTAATCAACCAATGATAGGAAAATGGATTGGACCAGTTGTTTCTTGGCATCTCTGGTGAGAAATTGGTTGATTCTAAAAAACAGTCCAAGCCTTTGCCGAAGTTATTTTAGCAAGTCCTCGATATGTTCAATGAAGGAGAGTCTTTGGTCTATATAAACTGCCAGATACTTGAATTTTGTAACAAATTCTAGTTTTTCACCTAGAACTGTGGTAATTTGGGGAACTGTCCCACTGGACACAGGGTTAGCTGTATGGATAAAAGGGGAGAGGACCATCGCTTTAGTTTTTTTTTGGCATTAAGGAGTAGCTTTTTTTGGAGGAGTTGGCTTTGCAAAAGGTTGAATTCTGACTGTAGGTCATTGCAGGCAGCTTCAGGTGTTGGGTGACTCACGTAGAGAACTGTATCATCTGCAAACAGATGGATGTTGGCTTCTTTTATACAGTAGTCGATGTTATTAATGTAGATTGCAAAAAGTAAGGGCCCTAATATAGAACCTTGAGGTACCCCTCTTTGCAGAGTTTTTAAGGGGGACAGGCTTTAACTTGTTGAAGGCGCCCTGTAAGATAGTCAGTAAACCAATGCAGAGAGGAGGGATCCACACCTATGGTTTGAAGGGAGGAGAGGAGCGGACTATGGTCGACGGTGTCAAAAGCCTTGCTTAGATCAAGGAAAACAGCACAAATAAAGTTTTTGCTCTCAAGATTACGCTGCCAGTCATTAGTAACTTTGGTGAGGACTGAGATAGTGCTATGTTTAGCTCTGAATCCGGACTGCATAGGATTTAGCAGTTCTCTAGACTCAAGTTGAGTCCTCAGTTGTGCATTTACAATTTTCTCTAGGAGCTTGGACAGGACTGGAAGGAGAGAAATTGGCCTGCAGTTATTGAGATTGCCAGGGTCACCTGATTTGAACAGTGGTATGACATGTGCTGTCTTCCATATAGGTGGTAAGGTGGCCTGAGACAGGGATAAGTTAAAAAGGTGGGTGAAAGGTATTGCTAGTACGTGGTAGGCAATTTTTAGGAAGTAAGGGTCAAGGGTGACGGCCCCAACACTTTTTCTAGTATCCAACTGAAGCAAGAGGACCTCTACCTCTTTCAGTGGGGCAGGTTGAAGCAAGAAAGGCGGTGAAGCTATCGGAGTTTCAGGCAGTTGGCTGGCAGTCTGGGAGCGAAGTATGTTTGCAGGGGAGTTATCAAATGCCATGCCTGCAGTAGCAAAGTGGTTATTGAATGCGTCAAGTATATCCATCTTTTTGGTTATAGTCAAGTTGCCAGAGGTAATCTTGGTCAGGAGTGAATTTCCTGGTGAGTGGCCTAGCAGATCATTGATTGTGTTCCAGAGCTTGATTGAGCTCTTTGTGGCAGAGTCGAGTTCAGATTTGAAGAAGGTGCCCTTCGATTCTCTGATTGTTTTGGTACATAAATTTTGTAGTCTCCTGAACTGGTTCCAATCCTCTGCAGTGTTCAGTCTGCGCACTTTTTTCCTGAGCTTATCTCTTTCTAGAAGCAAGGACTTGATCTGAGGGGTGAACCATTTACAGGTTTTAGTCCTAGTTCGAACTTTAATCAGGGGAGCATACTTATTAAGGGCCCTTGATAGAATGTTGTGGAAGATATTGTAAGCTGATGCAATCGTTTTGGCCAGGTAGAAATCTTGCCACTCAGGGGAGTACTTAAGCTCGTTTAGGTAAGCATGTTCATTGAAGTTGCACCTGGATCTCTTCATAGACAATTTGCTGATGGGTGCTGGGTTGCTGGTGGATCTTACTCCCGCAATAAAACAATGGTCACTGGCGTCTGAGAAGAAGACATCAGCATGGGAGAAGAGATGAGGTTTGCTCACCATTAGCACATCCAAAAGTGTACTTTTACTGGGGTTCTTCACGTTTGGGTGTGTTGGTTCAGTAATAAGTTGCGTCAGCCCATGTTCATCACAGAAGGATGCAAGGGGGGCAGCTGTGTTTGACAGCCAGTCAAAGTTGAGGTCTCATAAAATAATAGTTTCTGGCAGCCCCTGTCCCAACTTGTCACTTAGATATGACACAAGCTGTAGGCCAGCAGACAGTGGTCTGTAGCATCCTATACGCAGAGTGCAGTAGTCTATGTAATTTCCACTTTGAGAATTAGGCATTCAAATTCACTGGTGACAGATGCCAAGGATAAGCAGAAGGCAGAACATTTGTCTTTAACATAGATAGCTACCCCTCCTCCTCTGGCATGCCTATCAGCTCTGAACAAGGCATAGTTGGGTATGTTTACTTCTCTATCTCTGGTGCTGGGTCTAAGCCAAGTTTTGGAAATCACAAGTATGTCAGGAGAGGTATGATTTACCCTGGTTTGTATTAAGGTTATCTTTTTAAGGAGGCTACATATGTTAATAAGCAAGAAGCTTATTCCTTTTAAATTTGCTAGTTCTGCCGGCAAAGCAATAGCTTCAGGGGGGCCATGGTTGAGTTCTACGTTGCCTGAACATAGCAGGAGGATAAGTAGGATTTTTCTAAGAGCACTAATTATAAGTTTGTAATTCCTGCCTTTCTCCCGTCTAGTAGATCTGATGTTTTTAGGGACTTGAAAGTAGCCACCATAGAAGAGCTGATCTGTTGTAGCAAGAGCTAGTACCCCTACCACAATAGGCTGGGAGGAGATAGAAGTTGGCATGGTGGGAGGTGGGCCTTGTGGTGGGGGAGTGTTATAAGTACTACTGGTATATGTGGTCCAAGAGCAAGGTTCAAGGTATTGGTACTTGGAATCATGGAGGAAATTAAAGGATAAGTTGCCATGTGGTATACAGCACAAGGTGCCATTGTAGACCAAACATCATGGTAGTTCAGGTGTCCAATGCTGGGCAGCTGGTATCAGCAGAAGAAGGGGCAGTATAAGGAGCCATATAGGGCCCAACATGATGGTACCTCAAAAAAGGAGCCACTCAATTAGCTCAGGGGCCAGTGGGGTTGCTGGATTAATGCAGCTTATCAGTAGCTTTCCGATCCAGGTTGACCGAAATTTGATAGCATTAAAAATATTTAGTGGTGAAGGCACAGCCAAGGAGAACCTATGCATTTTAGTAAGGCGAGGCCCTGAGAGATGGATCCCGTAGGCTGGACGAAGAAGAGGGGGATCACGAGCTAAGTCTCTATTGGTGGGGCACTGTGCCAGGGGACGTGGACTAATATTTTGGCAGGGGCTACTGTATTTAATAATCAGTGGAGGTGGGGGGGTGGTCAAAAAAGTTGCAGGAGTTGCCATACCTTGTAGGGCCTTGGGTCCATGTCTGTGGTCTCGAGCGTCTGCTAGAGGGGTGCCGACTGCCCGGTAGCCGGGAATCCCGCGGCTTAGGAGCTGGGAGCCTGGGCGATAGCTCCTCAGCTGAGGGAAAGTAGGAGAGTAAGGGTTAATAAAGGGGATTCACATAAAGGGTTAGACAGAACAGTGGGCAGTACAAAATTTGCAGAACAAAAGGACGTGTGTTACTTTGGCACCCAAAAGTGTCTAGGGCCAGTGCACGTATGTAGGGAAAGAGCTGTAAACACTAGATTTCTTTCCCAAACCACAAATCAAGTCCTTTCAATTACAGACTGGGTTAACACTTCAGCTTTTTAACATTTGTCACAACATAAACATTTTTAGAGTTTAAAATCAAAGAGCAGAAGCCGGCTTCTGCCAGGGACCAATCAGAGCATGGTCTGAGAGGGCGCTCACAATCCGGTTGGTTGCAGCAGTTGCCATACCTTGTAGGACCTTGGGTCCATATCTGCAGTCTTGAGCATTGGCTAGAGGGGTGCCGACCACCCGGTAGCTGGGAATCCCGTGGCTTAGGAGCTGGGAGCCTGGGTGGCAGTTCCTCAGCTGAATCTGTACGGGGGTCAGTCGGGTGGTCTGCTAGCTGAGGCCTGCTTGGAGAGAGCCAAGGCCACAGGAGCAGCTTGGGAAGCCCACAGATGGGCTGTCTGAATCTGTCCGGGGGTCAATCGGGTGGTGTGTTAGTTGAGGCCTGCTCAGAGAGAGCCAAGGCCACAGGAGCAGCTTGGGAAACCCTCACATGGGCTGTCTGAATCTGTCCAGGGGTCAGTCGGGTGGTCTGTTAGCTGCGGTCTTCTCAGAGAGAGTCAAGACCACAGGAGCAGCTTGAGAAGCCCACAGATGGGCTGTCTGAATCTGTCCAGGGGTCAGTCAGGTGGTCTGTTAGCTGAGGCCTGCTCGGAGAGAGCCAAGGCCACAGGGGCAGCTTGGGAAACCCTCACATGGGCTGTCTGAATCTGTACAGGGGTCAGTCGGGTGGTCTGTTAGCTGTGGCCTGCTCAGAGAGAGCCAAGGCCACAGGAGCAGCTTGGGAAGCCCACAGATGGGCTGTCTGAATCTGTCCGGGGGTCAGTCAGGTGGTCTGTTAGCTGTGGCCTGCTCAGAGAGAGCCAAGGCCAAAGGAGCAGCTTGGGAAGCCCACAGATGGGCTGTCTGATTCTGTCCAGGGGTCAGTCGGGTGGTCTGTTAGCTGTAGCCTGCTCTGAGAGAGCCAAGGCCACAGGAGCAGCTTGGGAAGCCCACATATGGGCTGTCTGAATCTGTCCGGGGGTCAGTCAGGTGGTCTGTTAGCTGTGGCCTACTCAGAGAGCCAAGGCCACAGGAGCAGCTTGGGAAGCCCACAGATGGGCTGTCTGAATCTGTCCGGGGTCAGTCGGGTGGTCTGTTAGCTGTGGCCTGCTCAGAGAGAGCCAAGGCCACAGGAGCAGCTTGGGAAGCCCACATATGGGCTGTCTGAATCTGTCCGGGGTCAGTCAGGTGGTCTGTTAGCTGTGGCCTGCTCAGAGAGAGCCAAGGCCACAGGAGCAGCTTGGGAAGCCCACAGATGGGCTGTCTGAATCTGTCCAGGGGTCAGTCGAGTGGTCTGTTAGCTGTGGCCTGCTCTGAGAGAGCCAAGGCCACAGGAGCAGCTTGGGAAGCCCACAGATGGGCTGTCTGTAATTTTTAATTAAAATTTTTTATTTAACTTATTTTGTTTTACAGTGCCCAATTTGTAAGTGCAATAATACCCTCCAGAGTGGGTGGTATGGTGCTATGCCAGACCTTCCAGGGACTATAAGGCCCTCCGCCTATGACGTGAGGCCAGGGGTGTAGCCAGGGATTTCAGATCTGCACACCAAGTGGACTCGCTGCTACCCAACCCCCTTGTTAGGGTGAGCTACCCCCCCAAGGGGTGTAGCCAGACAATATACAAATGTACAACAGGACCGTATTTGTTGCCTCATTTGGTACAATAAATACAACTTTTGTTTCTCATGACAATGGTTGTTGCCATACAAAGGTAAATACAAATGCCATGCACTAAAAATACCACCAACAGCTTAATCTGGTTAAAATTCAATTGCTTACCATCCGTATCCCCCTTCCCCGGTCGCCCCTGAAAAAGGGACTTCTAGGCCCAGTGGGCTTACCGGGTCAACAAAATTCAACAAACAACAAACAAACATGCATTACTCCCTAAAACACCCACATACCAGCCTAGAGCCGGTAAAGCTGTATTGTCCTTGGGATGCAAAGACAGTATTAGTGACCAGTCCTTCTAGTTTCGACTTCTATGAATAAAATTACAGAAAGGTTCAGCATTTTCTATGTTAGTTTTCATGGAAAAAGGAAGCAGTTCAGATCCTATTTACTACCCCCCTTAAATAAAATTGCACACCATGGAGTACTTGGAGTATGCCTGCCTACACCCATGCGTGAGTCCTCATTACACCCCTGGGCGGTCCGGTATAACGCCATACTGCACACCCTGTTGGGTATTACTGCTTACATATTCACAAAGTGACCATCGTTCTGTAAAGTAGAGCTGGTCCAGTGAACTTCCAAAGCACCAGCGAGTACGGCAAGGGTTAAGGTTTTACTCAAACACAAAATGGTTGATTATAGACATGCTTTATTTAATGTACTGTAGATTGCTCTTTCATTGACTATTTACCTGGTATTGACCTGGGATTTGATTTCTTCTAATCTGAGTTTGATAGAATCTCTGACATTTTTTCCATTTATAAAAATATAAGAATGAGTGGAAATTCACACAGATGGAGCACACAAGAATTATTACAGCAGATGAGGGAAATGGAAAGGGATAGGGTTTGGTAAAAATTTAAAGAGAGAGAGGAGAGAATGAGTTATTAATTTAATAAAGAGAGCTAAGAAATCAATGTAACAAGCAGATTAGAATGCAGAAGAATTTTTGTCACAAGCAGTTTTCTTCTATGAATGATTCTCATTCTTTCTGGCAGGGTATCAAGATGCTTTTAGCAAACAAATGTAATGTCTTTCCCAATAAGTTAATATTAATGCATTGCTGTTTTTGACACAGTTTGATAGGGACCGGATTCAATCTTTATTTTACTAATGAAGTAAATAATTTAGAAGCTCTTTGACAGCTACTGAGATTAACAAGTCTGTGTCTCCTGTCTCAGATATTAATAATGTTCATCCCCAGTGCTATTCTTGAATCATAGAACAAACCTGCCTGAATTATCTAACAAAGATAAACCTAAAAACTTGGATACAGCCAGATGTGGTAGATTTAAAACTGTTTAAGGTTGCACTGGAAGAGTAAGTTGTCCCAGTAACTCAATTATTTAACATTTTATTTATCTTAAAATAGTCTTATTTATCTGGAAACATGTATTTGTTTTATGTTTCTTCAAAAACTGAGATTGGGAAGATACTTCAAATTATAAGCCTACCTCTGTTCTATCATCACTATCCAAAGCCCTAGAAAGAATAGTACATGATCAGATAATGGATCATCTTCAAAAATACAATATAAAATCAGTTGAACAATATGGTTTCAGAAAGAATCTCAGTACTATTTTAGCATTGGCAGAATTTACTAACTCTATACACAAGGCCTTGAATGGTGCTGAACTAGGCTGCTCAGTCTACATTTATTCATCCAAAGTGTTCAGCCATATCCAGCATTTATTTTTGCTTCAATGTTCATGCTGCCTTGCCCCCTCCCACTCCCAATCTTATGGTTTAAAGATTACCTGTACAACTGGTCAAAATTCAAAGTAAATTATTCACAATTATTCCTGTAACAGTATATTTGGTGTTCTGAAGGGGTCAGTTTTTGGTCTATTACTTTCAATTTATTTTTAAATGATTTACCTGCTGTTGTCAAGTCCTGAATGGTGCTGCAGTACATGAATCTTCTCTCAAAACAAAAATTTAAATAATTTGGTTAATACCTTGCATTTGATTTTGGCTCTGTTCATGAATGGTTTATTAAGAACATGTCGTGTTTTGAGTTCAAAAAGGACAAAAAACATGCTTTTCAGTTGAAAGAAACAGTTGTTTATTTCCACTCCTTGCAACAAAAACTTTGGATGGAGCTATCTTTGATCCAGTCGACACCTATAAATACCTTGGTTTGAGCCTAGATAGCAGCCTTAATTGTCACTATCATGTTGAAAATCTTGTCAAATCTGTAAATCAGAAAGTTGATACATTGTTCAAAAAGAGATCTAATTTTACTTTTGATCCTAAAAAAGTGGTTATTTTGTCACATGGTTTTCCAATGATAGAGTATGATTTAGTCATTTACTCTTCTGCAGGTAAAAACACTTCTACACTACATAAAATTTAAATTCTTTTGAAAGATGGCATGTAGACTTGACTTTGACCTTCCACTGGAATTTTATTTGTGCTCATAATACAGTGTCTCAAACTGGCAATTGTTAAAACAAAACATCCAGTATCATTTATGTTGCTGGGCATGGAAACTGGCATATGGTGACTCAGCAACTAAACCAAGATAGATGGTGATTACACCATCTTCATCAAGTATAAAGAAAATATAATTACTGGGTAGCACTTTTTCCCACAGGGAAACCCGGTTATAATTAGCTGTTATAACCAGCCCAAACACTCACCAGGTTTCCCTCGGAGCAGCCATGAGCAGTCCCCAGTCTCTGATCTTCACATTCCATGCAGCAATCCTGAAACACACTTTCGGATCCCTCTTATTCGATGGTAATTTATTTTTTCATTCATTTTTTTTAAATGAACTCTTTCTTCACTTAACAAAGGAAACAAAACAAAAGTAAAACTAGTGCCGTGTTTCTCGTCAGCATGCGATCTCAGTCGTGTGAATGACACAGACTGTCCCTGCCTTGCGAAGCCGGGAAAGATGCTGCAACTGCCATGCAGTGGTAAAATCAATGTTTCCGTATATTTCAAAAAAAATATCCAAGTCCTTTTCCCACCAACAAGTGTACTACTGTAACTATGAAGACCGCAGACTACACAGAATCCAATCTGCTCTGCGGCTTCCTGAACAGCAATCTAATTTTATTTTTTATAATTGCTGAGGTGAAAAAGCGCACACCAGCAATTATAAAAATAAAACATGGGGTTGTGTGTGTAAAACTTGATTTTACACACACCCTCATTGTGGGATGCCTTTTATAAACCCCTCGGGCTTTGCCCTCGGAGTTTATGTAGCATCCCACAACTCGGGTGTGTGTAAAATCTCGTTACACACACCACCCCATATATTATTCTCTATATCATCTGTGGACCAATCCTTTAAACTACCAAGATGCCATAAAAATATTGTGCAAGCTTCTTTTTACTATTGAATTTGCAGTCTTTGGAATGCATTACAGCCATATGTCAGGCTAAAAACTAAATCTGGGCAATTTTCTGTTTTACTTAGTAAACATGTGAGTACCATCAATTGTTGTATATGTTACAATACATAACTAATCAACTTATTATTATTTGTTGTCAGTTTCTACTGTTGTTTGTGTAACTTAATCATAGTTTATGAAAACAAGAAAGTTTGTTCATAGGCTTTTGTTTAAATGAATTAAATGAAATAAAAATATTGAATCATTTTCTAACTGCATTGAATATGGTCATTTTTTTATTTTCTCTAGATTGCTTCTTTATCCCCCTTCATCTCCCTGAGCAGTCTCCCATCATTCTGGGTTTCCCAGACCTGTCACCTGGCTTCTCCCAGTTTCAAATAAACAAACACTGGTCTTGATAAAACGTCAGTGCAACGTGAAATGTACGTCAATGTTTTTTTATGGCGGTGGAGTGCTATTTTAAATAATAAATCTTTTTTCACTACACAATAGCTTGTGGCATCGTTTCTGTTTGTGGGTGTGTGCCTAGAGTTTCTTTTATTTTTATTGTTCTCCCAGTTTGACCTTTACCTCTGGTCCCCCAGGGCTTACCTTCCATGGTATGGTTGGTGGGACTCTCCAACAACTGCCAGAAACAGGGTCCAGTTGGCGGTGGAGCCTGGATCACAATCATGGGGCCTGCAGGAGGCTGGATTAGTCATCATACCTTGTTTGGGTATTTTCCCTTTTTGGTCCCCAAACCCGCAGAATCCTGGTGGTAAGGGTCTGTATGGGCACATGGACAAGCATGCACAAGATGGCACCAGACAATGTCCTCCCTCTCTCAAAGCTGCCATAGATTGCACTGCCACCTGTAGTCACTCAAGAGGCAATTCCTCAGTGGAGCCAACAAACCATGCTACAAGGAGCAGGATGGAGGCATCCTCTGGGACACACAATCCTCCTTTGCAAGTTACTATCCAATGACCCAGGCTCATTCTTAAACCTGGGTCACCAGTGTCATAAGCAGTAGCCTTACTGCTGTGCCAGTGGGTCTGGTAAACCATGGTCATTTTTGATCTGTCAGTTGGGAAAGTTACCATCAGTGATTGTCCATGGATAACCATGGTTAAAATCATAGACAAACCAAAAATGACTATGGTCGTTGACCATGTATAACCATATTTTAACCATGTACAGCCATTGGTTATTCAATTATCCTAAGTGTGAGGCAATATGTTGAGGCACAAATGGTGGCTATTTGCACCCATTTTGCACTCCAAAACTTCTTTGTGGCAGCACTGGGACCACATCTGTGTTTGTAAAATGCATTCAAGAATGATTAAACATAAACCACACACAAAAAACATTCAAGAGTTCCAAAGTCATCATTTGCATCACATTGACAGTATTATCAGCTCCATATTATTTTTTCCAGAGAAGGGCTTGTACATGTAGGGAATACAGTCAGCATATATTTATTCATCTCTCACATTTCCTTCACATTCACTTTGCCTTCACGGTGGCTGATATCTTCTCCTTTGTTTGTCAATAAATCCTCCCTTAGATAACATCCCACTCAGATATCCATCAAAGACCATGGGAGTGGGTGGAGATGGCTGTCTGAGCACTGACAGTATTAGTCAAAGACATAAAAACATAGACAATAATGAAAGAAAAAAAAAGGCCATTGGTCCAACCAGTCTGTCCACTTTTATCTTACCCTACTTGTGACCTGTACTGTAGATGGGGTTTCCACACTAACCCCTTTCACTCCCTGCCTTACTGCTAAAACCCCCGAGTAACAATTATGCCCTTTAATCTGTCCCAACCATGCTTGAACCCAAGAATGTTTTTTACACCCACCAAATCTACTGGTACACTGTTCAATGACTCAATCACTCTCTCTTTAAAGAAAAACTTTCTTTCATCCCTCCTGAACCCCCCACCAGCTTCCATTCATGTCCTCTTATCTCACCATTCCTGCTAAATAGTTCCTCACAGTTTACCTTGTTTATTCCTTTCAGGAACTTTAATGTCTTTGTTATGTTTCTCCTCTCCCTTCTAGCCTCCAGCAAATACAAATTAATTGCCCTTAGACAATCCTCACTGGAGCTGTCCTGTTGGCTCTGAATTATTCTGGTTACTCTACACTGCACCACATCCATCCTGTCTTTGTTTTTCATCAGTTGAGGATTCCAGAACAAGACACAGTATTCCAGATGGGGTCTCAACAGTGTTCTATAGAGAAGTAGTATTTCCTCTTTCCTCCTGCTATCAAAACCCCTTCCAATACACCACAACATTCTTGTTTATTTACTGTAGGACCTGTTAGATTGGCTAGTTTGTTTGAAGGATTTGCTTATCTTGGCCTGTGTTCCTTCACCAACTTTGCTGAGGAACATATTTGAAAGAATGGGTCCCAGGACTGACCCCTGCAGTCTGTCACATGTGATCTCCCTTCCCCCAAATTCACCCTGATTACCACCACCCTCTTATCTCTCCCATCACTAACTTCCCACTCATCTAATTAAGTCCTTTGCTGCTCCCAGATTCTCAAATGTCTTTAACAACCTTCTGTGTGGCTGAGTCTACAGGTCATTTCCCTTTAAGTAGTCCAGCAGGCCCACTTTGACCAGTGTCTCCATTAGTTTAACAACAATAGAAGTAAGAATGATGGGCCTGCAATTTCCTGAGTCTTAATTGACCCATCTCTTGTGAAGTGGCTCCACATCTGCTGTCCTGCAATCTCTTAGAACCACCCCTGACTGTAGTAAGCTACTGAGTAGCCCTACCAGGGGTTCAGACAGTTGTGATGCCAATTTTTTGGGCACCCTGGGTGCATCCCATCCAGTCCTGGAGCCTTATATATCCTTTCTCCTGTAATTATCACCTTCCTCATTTTTGGGATCCCTCTTGCAGCAGCCTTTTTGTTGCTTTTCATCAGAGGTCCACTTTGTTTCACTGTTAATTATGAGCAGAAGTAATTGTTTAGAATAGCTTCCTTCTGCTCCTTGTCCTGTACTACCCTTCCACTCTTTGGTAGCCTGGCAATGCCCATTCTCATCTACCTTTTTCCCTGCTGTGCCTGAAGAACGTTTACCCTCCCTTGCCATCTCTGCAATGGGCAGCTCTGTGTTGGCTTTTGCATCACTGAATACTTTCTTGGCCTCCTTAATCTTTACCTTGTACAGTATTTGCTCCATACCTCATCCTTCTGTGTATAGTTAATGAGTGCCCCTTTTTTCTTCACTGCCTGCCTGACCTTCCTAAAGACCCAGCTTGGTCTCTTATGTCTGTTATCCATGGTAGCTACTCTCAAGCATGATTTGGTTACTTTGAGAATATCCCTTTTCATTTCTTCCCACCTCTCCTCCACCACCTTGATTTTCACCATTTCTTCCAAATTACCCTTGACTAATTCCCTCATTAACAGCCTATGCAGTAGGCAGCCCATTTCAGTGTTGTATCCTCTTGAGCACTGCACCCACTTTTCTCCTGAGAGTGCCATAGAACTGGACTGTTTATGATAATAGATTAATTGCATCTTTCTATTCTACAGTTCACAACATGTTAAGATGCTGGTTTACATTAGTGTTTATATGGTGGAAAGCACTTGCCATACTGTAGCGATGCTTTTCCTATGGCAAGTTGCAGAAAGCAAGGCTCGCAATTATTGTTTTTATGTAGCTGCTGAACACCTGATATACATGAATGTTCAAAGATTCCACTGACATATTTAGAGATACTGTAGACAGACTCTGGGATTCTAATACAGTATTAACATTTTTTCTCAGTGCCTGCCGAAATATTTTGTAACTCCTTTGCTCTGTTTCTGACAACTCCTGGTTTCTCACTTGCTCTTGCCCTTAACAGCATTCATTAATTCACGGTACCATGTCTATCAGGCCTACATCATCTTGATTAGAGCTGTTATCCTAATCAAAAGGCTGATAATGAGGCCCATCCATCTGTACAGTTCCAAGTGCTAGAAGAGTAGAAGATCCTAATTAAGATTATTTAGGTGTTACTTAAATGCCACCATTTGATTCAGCTAATCACACCAGCAGGTATTGTACAGTATATTAGATTTGCATTAATGGCTACTGGCACCAGCACAATGAAGTAGTTCAGAATTTAGATAACAAAGCCTGTTTTCAAGTTAGTGCAGTATATACAGTGCATATTTTACTGAGGCAGTGAATTAATCAGTACTGATGTCAGATTTTTTTACAACTCACTAATTATATTAACATCTGTATGAGGTCACCTATGATTTTATCACAACAGATCACATAATCAGTAGCCCTTAATAAAGACAGAATGCTGACAGCTTTAGAATAAGTTTTTAAATGATTTGTAAACAAAAAGTGAATGTCTGTGTTGCACTTGCCATAATACTCTTCTCATCAGGAACTGTTAATATAAATGTTTCCATTGTTTTTATGTTTGCTTGCCCGAGTTTTTGTAGGTGTGTCACCCTGTCTTCCAATTCAGTCAGTGTGTTTGCAGGCATGGTCACAGTTCACCAATGAATGCTGCAGCTGTCTATGACAGCAGTTGAAAATGCAGTGCTGTACAGTTGAAAGGGAGAGCTCCACTTCAGTGAGCAGCGATAAGATAGTGTTTATTAGCATATTGCTGGCAATCCTGCTTGTATATGTCTCTGCTTTCTCCTCCTGGAACATAAATTCAGTTTGAAGTGAACGTAACAGACTTCCAGTTGCCACGCTGGGAGCTCACCCCAGCATGACACACGTCTGTATGGCCGACGGGGGTACCCAATCCCGCGTTGGATCCACTGCCCCTCAAAAAAAATTCTTCCTGCTGCTATGCAGGGAGTCCACCCCAGCGCAGCACAAGTCCTGCATTGTCATGCTCAGCTCCACTGCCCCTCTCAAAAAAAAATCTTCCAGCTGCCATGCTGGGAGCCCACCCCAGTGTGGCAAAGTCCTGCGTCATACTCCTGAAAAGAAAACAAAAACCTGAAAAGAAAAACGGTCCTTCATTGACTGTCTTGTCCCCAACCCACGCCCACCTCTGTGCATCCACCTCCCCACGCCCCTACCTCACCTCATACTTACCTTCATAGGCCAGTGAGATGATCTACGGTGGACCGGGAACACATTGCACTCTTCAAAGCTGACCGCGAACTGAAGAAATGCTGGTTAGCTGTATAATGGAGTAAATTTTTTTTTTCAACTTTGATGCATATTGCAGGCATTTTTTGGAATTCTGGCACCAAATTTTCAACATGGCGGTTTTGGGACCCCTCTTCATGAATTCTGGCACTGTCGTGGCGTTAATCAGCCCTGAATGGTGATTTCTCAGTCACTGCGTGGAACCACCTTTTGCGACTGTTTTATGAAATGACAGTGTCACAGTTCATGAGGTAGGCCCCCAGAAACCCTATGTTGAAAATCCGGTGAAAAAATTCCCCAAAATGACTGATTTATGAGTGTGCATTGCGCAGTTCCTACGCACACTCGTAAGTTCACACATTTTTAATATTTTCACTACAGATTTTCAACATTGCCATTTTACCACACCTCCTTATGAGCAGTATAGCAATCATTTTTCACATTTTGCCCAAAATGTGTTTCCACGCATGTAGTGCACAATGGAGCAGTCAGTGTGCAAAATCAATGTTTGGGACAGATTAAGAAAATCACAGTGACACTGTTCATGAACAGAGGTCTTAAAATGGCTAAGTTAAAAATTTGGTGGCAAAAGTCCATAAAATGACTGTGTTACGAGAGAGCATTGTGCAGTTTCCACGCACCTGCGTAGGTTCATGAATTTGTAATATTTTCAGTCCAGATTTTCACCACTGGCATTTTTCCACACTTCCCTATAAACAGTACAGCTATCATTTTTCACACCATGGCCGAAAAGTGTTTTCGCACTTCCAGTGCAGAAATGCATGGTTGCTGTGGGAAATCACTGTTCGGAACAGATTAAGAAACTCACAGTGACACTGTTCATGAGCGGAGGTCCCAAAATACCTGTGTTAACAATCTGCTGTAAAAAATCTCCAAACTAATTACATTATGGGTGTGAGTTGCACAGTTTCTACGCACGCTAGTGACTTCACCAGTTTTTTTTAATATTTTCACTGCAGATTTTCAACATTGCCATTTTTTACACCTCCCCATGAAAAGTACAGCTGTCATTTTTCACATCCTGTTTGAAATGTGTTTTCGCATCTATGGTGCCAAATGGCCTACTCACTGAGCAAAAGCAGCTTTCGGCTAACAAACTGATATTGCCACTGTTTATGAGGTAGGGGTCACAAAAAATACATGTTGAAAATTTGGAGTGAAAATACCAATGAATGCCTGAGGCATTAGTGTTTCTGACCATAACGCTCCACCCTGTAGAGAATGACAGGCATCAAGGGTGTCACTTGGGACTGTCGCCTGTAATGTTCATACCATTCCACCCCCACCCACACCCTGCAACCAGTGAGAGGCATTTAGGTGTGCCTTGGACTCTTCAGCCCAAAGTTCCCCCCATTCTCCTATACAGCACTCATCTCATCGTATTTCCTGATGGAATGGGGTGAACATAAGGGCCAAAGACCCCAAGACACACTGTGACACTTGTCAGTGTCTGCAGGGTAGGGTGTGGTGAAATGGCATGGCCGTTATGCCTGATGACCCGAAGGCACACCCCAATGCCTGTCAGTATCTGCAGGGTGGTGGTGGGGTTGACTTCAGTTCAATAGTTCACTGCCATTGCTATTATGCAGCTCTGTAACTCCTACAAAACCAATGCCAATGCCAGCAAGCAAACATTCGGCATTGACAGATGCTTGTTTCGCTATGTAACTTCATCATGCTCTGGACACAGAACTTCACCACTGGTCCTTTTCAGACAATGCTGACATCTTTATTTGGAATTGTCTTCTACATCTTTTAACATTGCAAGTTATATTTAGTTACAACGTACTGCTTCTCTTAAGTTTGCCAGACACAAGAATACACTCTTGAACTTGAGACAATTTACTAGAGTACTTATGTTTCTTCTTTTGTGTCAACATGAGGACAAATCATAACCCTGATCTAGTGCTTAAGAAAATTTTTCCATCATTGGAACCAGGTAGAAACATGAATTCTGCTATTGTGGACTTTCCACAGGAAAAAAAAAAACTACACCTTTTCCACTTATGATAATCTTGACTTTTCCACTGGAGCAGAAATCTGCTTTGCCTGCAGAATCCCTGCTTTTCAGCAGAAGAATCAACACAGCTGGTGGTTCTACTGGAAACTGACTGCAACTCATGGGTGATGCGATTACGGACAGGAAGGATAGGCAGCAAGATAATCAAGACTGGGTGCTGCTGACTTTATATTCAACAGGTACTAGTATTTTAAAGAGGCCAGGGGAATTATGGAGATGTGGAATGCAGAGAGAATAGAGGTTAGAGTAATGAGCTGTGAGTGAGCTTGGTAGATCCAGCAGACCTGGGTTTGATTCCCAAAACCTTCACTTAAATATTGTGTGACTCTGAGCAAGTCACTTAATCTCCCCAGTGGTCCAGAGGCACCTCTGAAAACAAGCACTTGTACATAGTGGGCCTTACCTGGTTACCAATGAATGCATAAAGGAAGGAAGGAAGGAGTGAAGGAGTGACTAGAATAAGTCACTGCAATAATGTTTGCCATAAACACTATAGCAAGAGTTACATGCTATGATACAGGCTACATTATGTATTGCAAAAAATTCAAGGAGGAATTAAAAGTATAAGGTCCATCTGGCCATCTGTGTGCAATTGTCGCACTGTCTCAGAGAAGATTATCAGCTTCAAATGTCAGTGTTCTGCAGAATAAACTGAAGATGGTAATTATTCTTCGCTGTGGCTGTGTTGCACAGAAACCATGCTGTAGTGCTTAAGCAATTGGTTTGCTACTTAAGAGAGCTGGGTTCATGTCTCAAGTCAGCAATTCTCAGTTAGGCTGGTGAAAGGCATACGGTAGTCTGATTAGGTGTGCAACACCTCCAGCGATGGTGAATGGCATCTGCTGCTGCATGGCAGCTCCTTGGTGGCCCAGAGTATGGCTGACATAGTCCTGTTTGCACATCCAGTGTATGGCAGGGCTATGATTTGTGCCTGCATTGGTAAGCACAAGTGGCCGAATGCCAGCATCCCATGCAAGTGCATCAGATAGTCATTTCAACAATGCTCAGCCTGAGACTGACATTTCCTATACTCCCAGCTCCCAGATTGCTGCCACCAGGAACGGGGACCTGCTGAAGCAATGGCTAGGATTTGGCTGGTTAGTGGATTCTACAGGGGAAATAACATTGGCAAGGAGTAGGAGCAGAAGGGATACGTTCAAGATCTAATAGGACCAAAAATAGCAGACAAAAATTGGTAGTAGTTTGTAATACTCATCAGTTCTTACATTTTATTCATGAAGTGTTTATTTTTAGTCTTGCTCATTACAAAGTGCTCTATGTGACATTATTAGATGTGCTGTGAAGAGCATTGCTTTACCTAGCAGCTGACGTATGTATTCTTCCCTCTTCGTACCTCATCAGCATTGTGACCTCACTCAGTGCTGCATCACAAGTGACTGATTTGGAAGCAGGTTGTTGGCTCTTTCTCAGTAGCTGTGATGTCACAGTGAGTGTGCTCACAGAGTGCTGATGAGTTATGAAGAGAAATATACAGTAACTAGCTATGCCAGCCTCCATGCAGAGTACTATTCCATTAAATCACACATGGTACTGTCAAGTAGAAAATCTTATAATTAGCAAAATAGGGGAGAAAAGGTGCCACAGATATGAAAAGTAATGGTAGTGGAGGTGTGCAAAAAAAACCTTGCGCCATTGAAGCGAAAGTCAGATTTTCACTTCTGCCTAAGTTCAGAAATCCATTTCCAAACTTTTGCAGAAATTCTGTCTCCCCTGCATTGCTGCCTGATATAGAATTAAAGTGGTTCCCTGGTGTCTAGTGGTCCTTCCCCCACCCAATCACCCACCCCATATTTAAAAAAAAAAAAACCTGTAATCTCTGGTGGCTGGTGGTCCCTCCCCCCACCTGATCTCCCACCTGACCAGTCCAGAATATCATGCCCTACCAGTTAATACCCCCATCCCAATCCCCCACCGTACAGTGAAAAAAACAAAAATAAAACATTTCTCCTGGTGATCTAGTGACCCTCCCTCCCTCCCTATCCCAAATCCCTGAATTAAAAGTTTCATCTCTGGTGGTCTAATGTACCCTCCACCCATACAGGCAATGTCCCACCTCCCAACTCCCCCATCCCAAACCCTATAGTGGGCGACCAGTGGTGGGACATTGTCTGTAAGGGTTGGGGGGTGGGGAATATTAGACCCCCAGGGATGAAACTTTTAATTCAAGGATTGGGAACAGGGAGGGTGGGTCACTAGACCACCAAGATCAATGCTTTTTCTTTTTTTCACTGTACAGCAGGGGATCAGGATGGGGGTGTTAATCAGGCCGGAAATGATGTCCTGACTGGTCGGGTGGTGATCAGGTGGGGAGGGACCATTAGCCACCAGGGATTACAGGCATTTTTTAAATGTGGGGCAGGTGACTGGGGTGGGAGGGACCACTAGACACCAGGGATTTTATTTATTTATTTTTTTATCATTTTTCTCTACTGCCGCTTGTATCTTTTCAGGAGGGTGGCCCCTCAGCCCTGTCCCCTGCAGTGTCCACCAGCCAGTCAAAGTCGGAACCTGTGAGGAGCCCTCCACCATTCTGCACTGCAGTGTTCTTTTTCTCCTGTTCTCCCAGGAGTCGGGACCATCCAATGATGTCAGCGGAGGAGACTGCGCATGCATCCACATGCACTCCCTCCAGACTTCTGGCCCTACTCCTCCCCTACTTGTGATATGGCACCCTGTCCTCCAGCCTCCGCCGGGGGGTAATCAAGCGCCAACCACCAGGATCCCCCCTTCCCCGGAGAAGGAGAGCAGTCCATCAGATGCTCAATCCTTCTCCTCCCCTGCCGACCCCCGACGGCCCGTGCTCATTCCCAAACATGGGTCACCAGCGTAGCATGAGGTAAGGCACCAGTACCTCAGCCCTCAGTGCCATCGGGCTGGCTGGGATTTTTATTTTTATTTTGGGCAGGGCTTTGGGGGGCGGGGTGGCTGGACACTACAGGTTACTTTTTTGCTTTCTTCCATCTCTGGGTGAGCAGAGCAGGGTGAAATTTCAACCAAAACCTTTAGAAGTTTTTGGATCTTCAGCAAGCAGAAGTTCGGAAACTTCCACAAAGATTTCAAACTTTCACAGAAGTTCCACTATGGCAGAAAAACAACTTTTGCCCACCTCTAAATAATAGGCCATTAAATTTTGCAAAAATTGACCCCATCTTTTTGTTACTATAAAATATCTTAGACATCTTCCAGTTTATTTGGTGGTAAAATTGTCCAGTGCTACTGACATTTGGACTTTTTATAAATGTTTTAATTTAGTTTGTTTTACAAGAACAAAATATGGTCACTACATGTGGTTTAGAAGTAGCATTGTAGACCTGCAAGGATATGAATTGAGAAAATAAAAAAATCTCATGGGTCCTTATTCTCCAAGGTGTGGAGTGGCTATGTGCCACATATCTGTGGCACATATACCCTCCACAGCCACTGCACCCCATTCTCCAAAGAGGCACTGGGCTGTAACACACCGGATCCCCTGGCTGACCAGTAAGCTCTGCGTGTGGGCAGTCCAGGGGGCATGCCCACGCTCTGCACTATTCTTGAAAGCGCAGATTGAAGGTCGAGGGGAGCACAGGCTACACATTACAGGGGCAGTCGTAGCCTCTGCATGCCCTTTCAATGGTATGCTGCCTACAGTGGAAAACACTGTAGGGCCCCACAGACATGTTACCCCAGCCTGCCTGGACCACTGTGAGGGCTGGGGGTAGCCATCCAGGCACACACCCAGTGTTTGTGTGTGCAGCCCCGCTGACTGTCCCTGTGGCCATGGTGCCACATGGTGCAAGGAATCTATCGGCTGACCAGGTCTAGTCATCGCATTGGATGCCCACTCAGATTCGCTCAAAGGCCCCCTTACACCTGTGCTCTGGGGGGGATCCGTGGAAGAGAGCTGAGCAGTGGCTAGTGGACTTGAATACTTCCACCGTGCAGTGTTCTGGGGGTGCGGGGCTACGCAGGTGGGATACGTGCCATTGGTGCATACTTCCCACACCATGGAGAATCATCCCTAAGGTGCACAGCATAGGAAGTACCTAGAAAAGTAGCCCTGAGAAGTACAGTATGATAATTATTCAATGTAACTGAAACTAGCATTTTGAAAAAAAACATATTTTGGTACACTGCTGCTTTAACGATAGTTTCTTGCAGTACATTAGCTCTTTAAATTGGCGCTAGTAGAGTCAGGTAGATAATATGAAAACAAAGAAGAAGGGAAACACAATAAAATATAAACACTGTCAGTTTGTGAGCACTCCCTCTTCAGTTACCTCATCTTTATAATTGTCCAGCAGTTCCTTCTCTGACATTGCCCACAAGTCAGAATTGGACAGTAAACAATGATCTTACTTTGAGTTGGAGCTCTTGCAGCAGGCTACACAATAAGGACTATGTCACCAGGCACTAGGACCCCAAAGAAAAATTCTAGCTAGCAGTATGCAGGGGGGACCACCCCCTGACATCTGACTAGCTCTAACATCAGCCAATGGCATACTCACCATCAACCCGTACGCTTCGGCTGATACCTCCTGCTACCTGTCGACTGCCATTTCTTTGTGAGTTCTGCATTCTATTATTTTGCTACCATTTTCATAAGTTTCTTCCATATGTGTCTTCTCTGTCCTCCACAGAGAGGCAAAAAACAAAGTGTGCCTGTGGAATACATGTTCTGGCAAAAGACAGCCATTTGGCCTGCCTTACTTGTTTAGTCCAGTCTCACAACTTGGAGGCCTGCCTGTATTGCTACAGTTTTAACAGCTGCAAACGCAGTCATCAACTGAAGGCTTTGAAGACCTATCTCTTGGAGCAGCAACTAGCTGCCATGCAGACAGCCCCCTCCAGCCAGAGTTCCTCTTCATCCTTGGTCCCTAGGTCTTTGACTTCTTCCCACAAAATGACCAGTGGGGAAGCACCACCATAATGCAAAAGAAAGACCCAGGTCAGACTCCTGCTCCAGATCTCTGCATCAGAAGGTGGTTTCCTCAAGTCCCCACTCCCATGGGAGAGTAGACTCTGCCCCCCCCCGGCCACTTTCACTTTCTCTGGGTTACTGTCGATGAAGCCCCCCACCCTAATTCAGATGTCGAGTTGGGGGACATCAGGGCAAGGACCTTCAGCCCCCTCCCGGAGTCTTAGGCTTATCCAGCATCAGTCAGTACCTAAGCCAGGGGGTGCAGCCGGCTTCTCCTCAGATGGCGAGCAAGGGCCTGTCGTCCACCCAGCTGGAGAGTCCTCCTCGTCAGGCCTCCTGTCTGGGTCTGACAACAGGAAAAGATGCCCTGAGCAAGAACTCCAGTCTGGGGTAAGCTCCTGTTACACAACATCCCTGCACCCTAATTGATACCCTCAGGGGTACACCGTAGACAGCTAATGCTTAGGCATAGGCTATACTAATACATAGAGCTAAGGGTGTCTACCGTATAAGAGTAGATGTCAGGAGATGAATGCATATTGTTGTAATCCACTTTGCTTGCTAATTTACACATATTATACCATGTATTTTCTGTCTATTTCTTACTTGTCAGATGCCAAGACACCTGTCCTTGAAGTAATTATAATATGTAAGGCAACATTGCCATCCTTTGGCACCACTACACCTTGTTATGTAAGACTTTGTATAAGAACTTCTTTGTTCTAAAACTGATGACTTTACAGAATTGTATAATGTTATCTTGGACTATGGAGCCACCTCTAATTTAGCCAATAGGGCTCATCTCTGTAACTAGAAATGTTTCTATCTTTTAGTAACCATAGTAATTATCACAGGTATATAATGTTATGCACAGGCTTTACACCTCGGAGACCCAAGAGATCCCAAGACACTACAGAGAAACCTCGAGGTGTAGGGAACATTTAGCACTGGCTCCCGGTTCATATTGGTAAGACCTGCTTAGGGCAACTGTGATTTATCCCTTTTGTAGTAATAAACTTGTTTATTACTTGAATGCAACTTGTTTGTGATTATTTGCATTCCCAATATCGTCAAGAATCTGAAAGTGAGGTTTAGACCTCTTACAAATTGGCGACCATGTGCAGGCGATATTTGGTGTTTGTAAGTTTTCACTTGTTGCTGAAAATTTCCCTTTCCCCCACGGGGACTGTAGGTGTACATTCCCATACCACCTCTCCCGTTTTTCCTACCAGTTTGTAGATACTTGTAAAGTCTGGCTGACTCTTTGGGTGTGGTCGATGCCGTCTCGACCCACTCCATAGCAGCTTTGAATTGCAAGCCTATAACTTATACAGTAGCCCGGCTGTGTTTAAAGTACTCGTGTTGTGAATTGATATGCAACACGCTGTCTTTTTCACAGTTTGAATTTTCGTTCTCTCCCACACAATGGCCACCGTATCAGATATCTGCGCAGAACTGACACTCGATGTCTCTAACTTCCTTACCTCCCATGGAGGATGGGCTGACTTTGCGTGGGACGCAAGTCAATCTGACAACCCTGTACTGGGGATTTCAACTCAGTACACAGAGATGCGAAAATCAACTAATAAGCGTTGTGCTAAAGGGTTGATGGTCACCACTCTCTACGCTGCTTTGGAAGCCTCCGAAGCTAAGTTTTACACCCTTGATCTGCAGATCGCATCTCTCAAGCAAGAGATGGGTTTACAGGAAACTGAATGTGTTAGAATACAGCAGAACTTGGAGTCAGAGCTCCAATCTCTGCAAAATGAAAAGGATTCACTATTGCATCATTCAGCGCAGGCTGGTGAACAAGAAATGTGTACTCTGAAGCAGGAGTGTGAAAGTTTTAGACAGGATAAGAGTCAGGTTGTGCAGATGAATGATTTGTTGAGTGCTGCGAATGCACAGTTGAGTGATGAAATGGGTGAGCTTCAGGATGAGATCAACCAGGTATGTAATGATTTAGAAATAGCCTATAGGGACAATCGCGAATTGAGCGCCGCGTACCGTGTTTTGCAAAAGCAGAAGCAGGATCAGGTTGATATGGATGTTGCGAGTGTGAATCATGATGAATGTAGAGCTAAGATGGATAAACTGCGCCATCAGCAAGAGGTTTTGGCTGGCCACATTAAGGCAATGGGAGGCGTAGCCCCTGCCTTTCACTCGTCATCAGAAGGGGAGTTATCTGATGATGACGTCTCACAGTACAATGCCCAGTCACGCCCCTACTATGGCCCAGAATCCCCACCCAGCCATCCACAGTATGGCGGGTCCCTGCCCACTACTCCTCAGGTCACATGTCGATGCCGTTGTGACGCTCATCATGGGAAACGCCAACATGGCGGTGCCCATGATGGGGGGGAGCAGGCCCAAGCCTGGTCCTGACAGCACCTCCGGTAGCCGATATTAGTGTGGAAGACAGGCAAGAGAGTGAAACCATGATTGATAGAGCATTAGGTAATGTTCCTCTTCCTGAAAGAAGCATGAAAGCCATTAAAGGTCAGATTCAACAACTTTTTCCAAGAAGCTGGCACTCAGAAAGGTGTTGTCCATACTGCAGCTGAAGCTGCAGCTCACGCAGCGACGGTGCACAAGACGCGTTATCTTTGCCTGATCGACCACCAACTAATCCCCTACAAATGGCCTACTCTGTCCAGCAAATTGCTGACAGTATCGATCGGATGAGCCTGTCCGACAACCTTAGCTGTCACTTGGAAAAGGTGCACTCTAAATGCGAGATGCTCAGCCTCGCTGCAGAATATCAGGTCCAAATACTATGCCAGACCATCGATCCTGGTTTATGGGCCAAACTCCCCGAAGCAGTTGGCCAGGATGGTAACGCTACCTTTGATGAGGTTGCAGCTGAGCTCATCTCTGCTCATAGCCCAGGTGTGGTAGGAGCGATGCTGGCATACCCTGTGAAGCAAAATGCAAAAGAAAGCCCAGCGACCTACCACTAGAGACTCTGGATGGCCTACCGAGCAGGAAAACACCTGGCACAAGAAGCTGCAGATGTAGATCTTATTGAATATAAGACCTTGTTCCTTAGGAACATGATCCCAGCCGTAAGAGAAAAGGTACAGCCAACCACTTACCCAAATACAGATAGGTTTGCCGATATTCTTCGGAAAACCGAGAGGGTGTATCAACTGTACATCTGTGATTTGGGTTCTGGTTCCAAGAAAGTTACTGCTGTGGAACCCGCCTCCGGGACCACAACACACTATACCATGGAAGGGCAGGCCCAGCAACAGCAACCCAAACATCCGTCGGCCCCTCCAGCTAATAACCAACAAAACTCCCAACAAGGCCAACAACAACAACAACAGTGGGGTGGGAACCGGAATTGGCCCAAAAACAGAAGGCATAAGGGTAGAGGGAAATCATTACAGAGAACGGGTCCTTCATACATGGAGATAGCTGAAGAAAACTGAAAATTCCGAGAGCTCCTGGGGAAAGTGTGCTCCGTAGCGGATGCTGTTCCCACCCTTGCGGCAGTACAACCGGCGACCCATGCCACTACTGGTCACGGAAACACTGGAAGTACGAGCCCTCAGGCCCATACAAGCCTGAACCCAGAAGCTCCTCCCTACATCGCATCAGTACAGCACTGTGAAGTCATTCATGCAAGTCAGGCCCAACCTCTGCATGCCTCCGGCAATACAGATTGACAATTACAGGCCCCAGTCCGTATTGTAAACAAGCTGGTCTTGGATACAAACGGAAGGCCCTGCACTGAGGCTGAGGTCGGGGGCTGCCAACTAATTGTCTTACTAGATACAGGTGCAGCTGTATCTGTGTTACACGAAGAACACCCAGACACGTCCCCTTGGTCTACCCAGACTGAAGACCAATATGTCAGGAGTTGATGGTACTAGGCTGCCTGCATACCGTTCTCTACCCTTACCAGTGGAGCCAGGCCATTTGAAGGCCTCACACACTTTCCAACTAATGGTATTGCATGATCATCCTAGTATCATAGGGATTGATTTCCTTGCACCACACAGCTGTGTGGTGGATCTAGCTAATATGCTGCTGATACAGATCCAGGGTTAATATCACACCGTCTTAATTCCTGACTCACACGCTGTGGCAACAGTATCTATGAACAACAAAGAGTATGACGTCATAGATTTGTTCAAGAACCATGAACTTTTTCAAAAACTCCTACCTATTCTGCAACGATATCTGGAAGCGTTTGCAGTTAACAAGCATGATTGTGGTAGAATGCATACTTTTATTGAGGTGCCAGGCCTGGCACATGAAAGACAAAGGCAATACCCCTTTCCCACTGAGGCCTCACCACAAATACTTGAGAGTACCTCTTTGTGTCGTATTTTCACTGATGGTTCATCATCGTACTATCAGGGAGAACAGATTGCAGGGATAGGTATTTTGGTAGTCTATCCTTATGGGAACACTGTCAAGATATCTAAGTGCTGTAGTGTAGCTTCATCACAGTATGCAAAGATGTCAGAGGTGGCCTGTGCTCTTGAGTTTATCCAACATGGAATTCAGGATACCATCATTTTTACAGACTCTAATTGGGATTGTTGTTTCCTTACAGAATTTCTCCCTTTCTGGCAGAAGAACTCCTTCCTCTCCTCTGATGGCAGTCCAGTGAAATACAAAGAATTGGTAATCTACACACATGCATTGGCACAAAAATACACACACAAACTTTATGTGCACAAGGTCAAAGCTCACTCTCTTCATGACCCCTATCATGCATTCAATGACACAGCAGACACCCTTGCTAAGGAAGGGGCCTGGGGGGAGGGGACGTCTGGATGATGGATCATCCAGAAGCCAATGCAGCTGTACATGTTGCAGCCCTCAAGAAGAAATCTGAGTCTTTTTCTCCTCTGGACCTCTCAACAGCCTAACATCTGGACACTGAACTTAGAGAAGTGTTCAGATTCCTTGACAAGGGTACTGAAGAAAGACTCCCTACACATAATCTATATCACAGGCATGAAGGTAAATTACACTTATCCCCTGACGACAAACTCATTTGGTTCCATCCAGAGGATGCTACCACCACATTGTGGGTAGTCCCCAGACATTTGAGATCTGAATTTTTACATCAAGTACATGATACTCCTACTGGTAGACACCAAGGAGTGGAAAATACCCTCCAAAGCCTGAAGACCACCACCTGGTGGCCCGGTATTACCAAAGATGTTAAACAATACATTGACAATCGCCTCGTTTGTGCACAAAATAATCCCATACCTACAAAACGAAATGCCAAACTCTTACCACAAAGACACTCTGGCCCTTGGTATGCCATCCAAATTGATTTTATTGGCCCTCTGACCAACACCAGTAGAACAACAAGTACGCTCTGGTGGTAACTGACCTATTCTCTAAGTGGGTTGAGGCCTTCCCCACTAAGACATGCACTGCAAAGACAACTGCCAAAATCCTGGTAGAACAGTTTTTTTCCAGGTGGAGCCTGCCTCTCATGGTAGACTCCGACAAAGGAACTAGTTTTACAGGTGAGTTGATGAAAGAGTCCCTTGAACTCCTTGGGGTTCAGCAAAAGTTCCACATACCTTATCACCCTCAATCCTCAGGTCAAGTAGAAAGAGCCAACAGGTGGATTAAGCAAATGCTTTCCAAATTCATTGAGGACAATCACAAAACCTGAGATTCCCTATTACCTTTACTCCTTATGGCAATCAGGGGCACACCCCTCAGCCACTACCCAGCTGACACCCTTTGAGGTGATGACTGGAAGACAAATTAGATTACCTGAATATCTGCTGTTTGACCTGCACACCCCCACTGCAGACCATGTGTCTGTGGATCAGTATGTGGAACAGCTCAGAAAAAACCTCATACACACACACTTGTATGCTACAAACTGCATGGGCAAAGCCCAGCAACAATCCAAAATACAATTTGACAAACACACACAAGAAGTGGATTGGCAGGTTGGAGATCAGGTAATGGTACTTCGATTTGCACATCCCACCCACTCCTTCTCCAACAAGTGGGAAGGCCCTTACCCCATTGTCAACGAGCTCAGTCTGGCAGTCTATCAGGTTAGACTCCTCCACAACAACAAAATTGACTGACAAATGGTTACATGCAAACCAATTGAAACTGTACAAAGGAACCTAACTTACTTTTCCCAACCCCATTGGGCGGAATTGTACTAATATACTAATCTTTGATCTTCCTTTTCAGATACACTGACAAGATGGCTATCTTGTTCCTATATCTCCTCCCTGCAGGAGTGATCCCTTGCACTCAAGGCACGGTACCAGACCTCCTTCGATAACTGGATCCTCCAGCACTTCCTACAGAGGGGGTTTCCATCAAAATACCAGATACTATGATTACTGTCCAGGAAGGTTCCGATGCATACCTCACTGCATCGGTCGTTGCTGCTGACAAATCTACCCTTCAAATTGAGTGGCAAACCACATCACAAGGACAAATTCTCCCTGTGGCCAAACTATCCAAGGGAACTTTTCAGGGTTGGCCCAACGCTAAATTATCCCCAAATGGTTCACTGTCCTTGTTACAAACTGCATTAAGACATTCTGGTTTGTATAATATTACTGCTTTAATAGATCCTTCCTACTGTAACTCTCTCTCCAAAGATTCTGCTCGCAGATTCTGTGCTGTACACCACATGGCCTCTGCTGCCATGTATCTCTCTGTTTTACCGTCCACTGAAAAACAACTTTTGGAATGTCCAAAACATAACCCTGGTCCCCGTAGCAGTCTGACAGCCACCGCCCTCCCAGGTTCTTTGATTAATAGTTTACAGTTTATGCATATACCTGTTTTGTTTAACCTTACTTACTGGAACATGAAAGAATTTGGTATGTGTCACAATACTAATTCATCTGCATTTTATAGTATGTTATTACTTGATAGTTTAGCTGCATTTCAGATTCGTACTAAGGATCCCTTTACTGGGGTTTATTCTACTGAACATAGAGGTAATTTTAGGAGGAAAACCCCTCCTGGTACACTCAATCATAAATGTAATAAACGTGAAGTTGACAGTTCTGATGTTACAGGTGCTACAGGTACTGTCACAGGTCTTTTTGGTACTGCTATGTCTATCTGGAATAAAGCAGGCATTGCTGCTATCAAAAGTCATTCTGCAAAGTTCTCCACTGGTTTGGTTAATAATGTTCTACCTCCATTATTGCATGGTGTGGATGGTCTTAGTCAGGAAGAAAGATACACTGTATACAACATGCATGACATTGCAAAAGCATTTACTGATTCAAAAGATAAGATTAATGCACTCATACAACAGAATAACAGAGAAGCTGAAAAACAATATATTGGTAGGGAAATACTTTGTTCCGCTTATGGCTCATACATCCTCACTACCATCAACAACCTCTTCCGTGATTTAGAAACTGGAAGAATCCCTGACATAATACATGATAGATGCATTTCCAAATGGTATTGTCCAAAGTGTAAACTATCTACTTGTGTTTCCATGTGTATGCAACAGACTTTGTCTATTCCTCTCTCCACAGCAAGAAATCTGAGGTTTGTGACCAGGCACCCTAATACTGGTCCTTGTTTCTCTACTAAAAAATGCTCCTTAACAGATACCATGTTTGTCTCTTTTACTGTCTCCTTACCACGTTTTGATCCCACTACAGCTTTGTTCGACAAGCTTGCACTGGCACACTCAATAGGGCATTTGGACAAAGACATCTACAGAGAACGCCTGGATCTACCACCTCTACTGGTCTACCATTCCTTCCTGGATGCCTGGGTGGCACCGCACACGGACTGCTGTGTGAAAAAGCAATACATCTACTTGTGCTGATGTGATGTGTTCGATGTCATACGCCCTGTTTGTGGCTACTCTCCAGACAGCATCGATTGGACTTTCACTATGGATGATGACATCACTGAGAACAGCACCAACTCTTTTGACTCGACTTTGTCGCCTGATCAGCTCTACCAGTCCAATCGCAAGGAAGCTCATCGCCTGTCAACACGGATTTCGAAGACGACTTACACATGCCCTGTCCAGTTGCAAAAGTGGAGACTGCCTACTGTACGCTCACAGTACAACTCTGATGGAGAGTATTGTATTGTCATGAATTACAAATCTTATACATATGGTTCTGTTACTTGTCCTATTGATTACCCCAACTTCTGTTTCGTTCCCCATCAGATGACTGTTATTGGACATACTGTTATAACCCCCGTCCCCCTTATGGATGCAGACATTATTGATGGTAACCCAGATTATTTACTTACACTGTCAGAATACCTACCATACTTTAACGTACACATAGATCCACTTACTCTCACACTGAAATCCCTTTTAGACAGAAAGGACACACACGTCATCCACATCAGCAATAATATAACCAAAGCCAATGAAGCTGTTCTTGATTTAATCAAGGATGGAGATATGAATAATGCATTGACTAACACCTGGTTAGAAATCACTTTTAAAGGTTTTGTTATAATACAAGCATTTTTGATATTTACTTTGATTATTATGCTTTGCTGCCTACCACGTACACTACGCCAACACCGTGAGCAGCTTGAGTTCCTTTACAAGGCTCGCGCATCAGGATTGTAAAGGACCACTGCTCCTATCCATTCCCTGGATTATTTGCCTATGTTGCCCTTGGAGGCAACAAGGGGGAAATTGTTACACGAGGTCCCTGCACCCTAATTGATACCCTCAGGGGTACACCGTAGACAGCTAATGCTTAGGCATAGGCTATACTAATACATAGAGCTAAGGGCATCTACCGTATAAGAGTAGATGTCAGGAGATGAATGCATATTGTTGTAATCCACTTTGCTTGCTAATGCACACATATTATACCATGTATTTTCTGTCTATTTCTTACTTGTCAGATGCCAAGACACCTGTTCTTGAAGTAATTATAATATGTAAGGCAACATTGCCATCCTTTGGTGATGTGCACCACTACACCTTGTTATGTAAGACTTTGTATAAGAACTTCTTTGTTCTAAAACTGATGACTTTACAGAATTGTATAATGTTATCTTGGACCGTGGAGCCACCTCTAATTTAGCCAATAGGGCTCATCTCTGTAACTAGAAATGTTTCTATCTTTTAGTAACCATAGTAATTATCACAGGTATATAATGTTATGTACAGACTTTACACCTCGGAGACCCAAGAGATCCCAAGAGACTACAGAGAAACCTCGAGGTGTAGGGAAAGCTTAGCACTGGTTCCTGGTTTGTATTGGTAAGAACTGCTTAGGGCAACTGTGATTTATCCCTTTTGTAGTAATAAACTTGTTTATTACTTGAATGCAACTTGTTTGTGATTATTTGCATTCCCAATATCGTCAAGAATCTGAAAGTGAGGTTTAGACCTCTTACACTCCCCTAAACACAAGACAATGGATACCCATTATCAGACCCCAACGTGCTCTACATCTGCCTCCCATCACCCAGGAGACTGTCTCATCCACCCAATAAGGTCATGCCTCCACCACATCTTTCAGATGAAGGATCCCCTAGGCATCATAGATGCAGACATCACTCTTCATCACAGTCCTCCTCCAGACACCAGCGCCACTCTCGTGGTCGCCAGTCCAGGCGCTCCTACACCAGATCTCCCTCTTCGGACTCATCCAGAAGAAGTTCTGCTTCATCTTCCAGGTTCTGGGAGGGATTTGCCTCCCCTGCTCAGCCTGATGTCCACAGTGATTCCTCCCCGGTCGCCTCCAGACAACGCTACTTTCATGGATGTGATGCACCATCTTCAATTCTTAAATCAATGGGATACCAAGGACTTGGACCCGGAGGCACAGCAGCTTGCCCGCTTTCTGGGAATGAGCGATCCTAAGCCACTGGTTGTGCCACCCTTGGCAGCTCCCTTTCAAGATGTCATCAAGCTAGTTTGGAGACATCCTTCTTCAACATCAGCTGTCCTGAAGAAGATAGACAGGCTGCACAGGACTCCTAAAAATGAGCCCTTTTTGGGAGAGCAGTCAAAGGCTCACTCTGTGGTCCTCACGGCAGCCCATGGAAGGACTAAACAGCCTCAGCACTGGAGCTCACAGCTCCCTGATAAGGTATCCAAGAAGCTGGACCAATTTGGCTATAAGATTTACTCCTTGGCCATCTGCACCATATGTTCACTAAATTTCCTGGTACATATGATGCCATAACAAAAGTCTTCATGGCAGAAAGCCCTGGAGTTGGCCCCAAAACAGCCTGACTCCCCCCAGAAGTTAGAACTATTAGACATCCTCCAGTCAGGCCTGGATGTAGGAAAACACATTTTCAGTCTTCCTCAGTGGACACTGCAGCTAGAGCAGCAGCCACCGTGTCTGCATGAGGAGATATTTCTGGCTCAGGGTTTCTGGCTTCAGGCAGTACCTCCGGGAAGCCATCATGGGTGCTCCCTTCCATGGGTCTGTGTTATTCAGAAAGGACTCTGAGAAAATTATCACAGTCCTTCAGGACTCAGGCAAAGCGGTCCAATCCGTGTATCAGATGTACAAATCAGAACCACATTCAGCAAGACAGAAGGATTTTCATTGCCCAACAAGTCAAAGATTCAAGGGACAACAAGCAAGAGGTCCTTTTAAGCATAAGGCCCCCTCACAGCCCTGTGGTGCCATGGGATCTCAGAATGCTAACTCCCAGGTTGCCCTGCCCACTCCCAGAGCCTCTGCCTGACTCCCTGCCCGACCTCCCTCCTCCGACAGAGTCACTGGGGGAAGCAGTAGGGAGTCAGTTCCCCCTCTATTTAGAGGGATGGACCAGAGTAACATCAGATGCCTGGGTCCTTCAGATAGTAGAAAAGAGGCATGCACTGGAGTTCCTGCAAATGCCTCCAGACAATGCTTCTGTCCCTTCCACCTACTTTCCATCCCTTGCCGCCATCATCCACGAGGAAATTCAGTCCCTCCTGGAAAAATGGGCCATAGAACCCATTCCCCTTTCCCAATGGGGGAAAGGATTCTATTCCCACTTCTTCTCGATCCCCAAGAAGACAGGGAATGTCCATCCCATTCTAGACCTAAGCCTCCTGAACAACTACATCGAGTACAAGAGGTTCAGGATGGTGACCCTGCAGAGTCTTCTTCCCATGCTTCATCAATTTTGTATTTACTGCTGGTACCAAATTTTTTAGCTATTCTGTTTTGAAACTTCTAACTGTACATCATGCATTATCTCTCTATACCATTGCTTATTCTGTCATGTACTGTTTTCTCTTGATTTATCTGTAGTGCCTGTAACCTGCTATTACTATTTGCTTGTATAATGTCTCAAATCATTTGTTCTGTGCCATTGTTTGTGGCCCAGGTCATGCCTGAAAATTGTCCTTGGATCAGTGCACTTACCCAGTAAACAAAGACTTAAATAAATAAATAAAATAAAGGAGATTGTTTTTTGTTCCCTCTATATGCAGGACACCTACCTACATATCTTGGTATTCCCAGACCACAGGAGATTCCTGCAGTTCCCCTTCCAAGGGAAGCATTACCAGTTCTGGTCCTTGCCCTTCGGCCTTTCCTCACCACCATGCATGTTCATGAAGTGTCTTGCAGAGGTGGCTGTATCTCGCAGAAGACTGGGTCACTATGTCTATCCCTGCTTCTACAATTGGCTTCTGAAAGCCCCCAAGAGGGATTGGCTACTGTCCACCCTGTTGCAATCCTTCCAGCTGTTAAGGGATCTAGGTATCACACTGAATACTCAAAGTGCTCCTCTTGGTCCAGCCAACATCTGCAATACATATGGGCCACTTTGGGCACTTTACAGGGAAAGACCTTTCTTCTCCCTGACAGGGCAGCCCATCTTTAAGCACTGGCTCAGAGTGTGTCCTTCCTCCAGCCAAGTTCCATCCCAGACTATGCTCTGGCTACTCCGCCACATGGCAGCAGCCACAGTGATGGTCCTATTAGCATGACATACATGAGGATTCCCCAATGCAGTCTCAGAGCTCAGTGGGACCAATTGGCAGACAAGCTCGATCAACCCATTCTGATCTCCAGAGCAGTGACTCAGACCGTTTCTTGGTGGCTGACTCCTTTCATTTTGGAGTTGGGAATGCCCTTCCAGAAGGGCTCTCCACAACAAATCTTGATGACAGACATGTCAGATCTAGGATGGGGAGCCCATCTTAGGGATTGACAGACACAGGGCTCCTGGTCTCCAGTAGAACAAAACCTGTATATCAACGTCCTGAAGATGAGAGCAGTTCTTTATGCTCTCCAGGCATTCCAAATGGACCTTCTTCTGGGGCCCCTGTTGATTCAGACAGAAAACATGTCCATTGTATTTTACATCAGAAAACAAGGGGGGACTGACTCCTATCCTCTCTGTCAGGAGGCTATGAGGGTGTGGCTTTGGGCCATAGATCATGCCTCACCGCAGTTCATGTTCCAGGAGCCCAAAACACCTTGGCTTATGACTCAGCTGCTTTTGGTTCAAGGCTCATGAGTGGGAGCTCCTACAGTCAGTTGTGGAGGACCTATTTGAAAGATGATGACATCCAGATCTGGACCTCTTCACATCCCTGTCCAATGCCAGGCTGCCCAATTTCTGCTCATTAGATCCAGGGCCTGGTGTTTTCTGGTGAGGTGCATTGTCCATTTCCTGCACAGGGAGATTTCTGTATGCCTTTCCTCCCTTCCTTCTCCTCCAAAGGGTCCTCCTCAAACTTCAGGTGGAGTGTGCAGCCATGATCCTAATTGCTCCACTCTGGCCTCACCGGATTTGGTTCCCACTACTACAGCAGCATGCTGTGGAACCTCCAATTTTCCTGCCCCTGTCCTCACACTTGCTGTCCCAGTAGCAGACCACCTGATCCATCTGGATCTCAGATCTCTACATCTGAATGCCCGGCTCCTACAGACATAGTCATGACCTGCTTCAGTGTTTCCCTGAGGGTTGCTGAGGTCTTTGTCGTGGCTCAGAAACCTTCCACTAGGGTTACTTATGCCATACAATGGAATTGTTTCTGTCTATGGGTTTCTGCCCATGGCCTGGACTCATTCACCTGTCCAGTTCACTGTATCCTGGAGTACCTTCTTTTCCTCTTGGACTCCAGTCTCTGCTATTCTTCCATTAAGGTGCATCTTTTGGTGATTTCAGCCTATTATCTACCTGTGGAGGGCAAATATGTTGCCCAACTGGATTTGTTCTGCACCTTTCTGCATGGCATGCTTCATCTGAAACTCCCCATCAGGGACCCTATTCCCCCATGGGATCTTTTATTTTTATTAGAGAAGCTCACCCTGCCCCCCCCCCTTTTTTATCATGTCATTCTTTATCTACCCTGCTGCAGTGTGATCGGTAGGGGCATCCAGCCACCAGCTCCTTCCACCCAGAGGGCAGCAGGCTCACTCACATGATGAGGGGGTCAGTACAGCCTTTCCCTGACTCACTGGGAGGCCCCCCCATGCCTTCCCATGCTGGGCCAAGACAAAACCCTTCCGGTGTGATTCCATGACAGAACCTCCAGGTGGTATGAGCACAGCTATCAAGCTGCTCCCTTGTGCCCAGCCTTTTCCTCCATTGTTCTTCTTGGCCCCTTGGAGTGCAGACATGCAATGACATCGAGGCACTACATGCCAACATCTGTCACACTCCACTTCTTAAGTGCACCAGCTCTAGGTAGAGCCCCTGATCATCACCATGGGCCACTGCAGAGCAGTGGAGTCCCTCAACCCTCCCCAGGGATAGGAGAGCAGTCCACGGACACTCAAACCTAACCATCCCCTGCTGACCCCTGACACCCCAGGCTTATTTCTAAACCCGGGTAGTCAGCATGGCATGAGGTGTGGCATCCAGTGCCTCAACCCTCAGTGCCACCAAGCTGGCATTATCCTGCCCCCTTTTGAGCCAGCTGCAGATTGTAAGCTTCTCTTTCTGTCATGGAAAGTGTTATTTTTAGTTGCTGTTACCTCTGCTTGGAGGATTTCCAAGCTTCAGACTCTTATGTGTAAAGAGCCCTACTTGATTTTTCACAGGGATAGGGTGTCTTTGAGAACCAATCCTAAGTGTCTTCCTAAAGCGGTGTCTAAGTTTACTCTCAATCAGGACATCCACTTACCTGTATATTACCCGGAGTATGCAAATTGGGGGGGAAGCCCTTCTGCACACCTTTGACGAACATAGGGCACTCCATTATTATGTGGCTGGCACCAGATCCATTCGGAAATCAGAACAGCTGTTCATCTACTTTGCCCCAAGGACCTTGGGCACACCAGTGGCTAAACAGACACTCAAGGTGGCTAGTGAACTGTATCACCTTTTGTTACAAGTGTGACAAACCCTTACCGGGCTTGGTTAAGGGCCACTGTACCAGAGGGGTTGCTGCCTTGTTCACATCCATCAGGAATTTCTTGGCAGCAGACATTTGCGCTGCTGCTACCTGGAGCTTAGTGCATACCTTCATAAGGCACTATAGCTTGGACATTGCCACATGGTGGAGAGCAGGCTTCGGCCTTGCCGTCTTTCAGGGACTCCTCTCTTGAGGGCTCTCGCTGCCTTTGGCATCACCACCATTCCGACCACGGTCTCTTCCATATTGCTTGGTACTCAGTCCTTCTTGTGTAGCCTGCTGCAAGAGCTCCAACTCGAAGTAAGATAGTACAGTTACATGAGAATTTAACATAACAGTAGATCTTCTAGAAAAGCTCTTGCAGCAGGTGCTGCTTTCCCTTCCTCCATCTCCCTGGTCTCTTTGCTTCCTTTATTTGGGAACAGTCAAATCCCATAGGTTCTCCAACTCTTTTGACTTAGCTGGGTCTCTGGGTGGAGAACTGAGGTGGGGCTGGAGGCCACCCCCCCTTATACCATTGTTCCAATGTCAGGGGACAGTCCTCACTGTATACTGCTAGTTAGAATTTTTCTGTGGGGTCCTAGTGCCTGGCAACATAGTCCTTGCTGTATAGCCTGCTGCAAGAGCTCTTCTTGAAGATCTATTGTTAAGATCCAAACTCTCGGCAGCTGGGATAGCCCACCCAGCTATAGAATAGTTCCGAGATTACCTAGCAGGAAGGATGCAAGTGGTCAAAATGTCCACGCACACCTCTGACCCCCTCCCAGTCACATCAGGTGTCCCCCAAGGATCTGTCCTCGGACCGATACTTTTCTCTATATTTCTAAATGACCTCCCTACAGCATGCTCCCACTCTTCCATTCAAATGTATGCTGACGATACTGTTCTGTACATCTCTGGTCCCTCAACTAGCAGTGTGGCAACTGTCCTACAGGAGGATTTCATAGCCATCCAACACTGGTTCATGTCAAACCAGCTATCTCTTAACCCAGCAAAGACGGTGTCACTTACTTTTGGCTCCCATCAAAGACTCTCCCACCAAACACCCTGCCCCCCGTTCATTACCCTCCAAGTGGCACATCTCGAACAATGCACTAGCTATAGATATCTGGGTGTCTGGCTTTTTCAACACCTAGATTTCACCTCCCACATTGACTCCCTGCACAAGAAACTGCTCCCTAAACTGGGGTCTCTCTTCCATAACAAGACATGCCTCCCCAAAGAAACAAGGCTTGCCATAGTACAAAGAATGATACTCCCAGTTCTGGATTATGGTGACATAGTATACTCCACAGCCCCTGCATCTGCACTGACAAGTCTAGACACTCTGTTCCACTCCTTCTGCCGCTTCATCCTAGACTCCCCCCCTTCCACCCACCACTGTACGCTATTCAGCTCCCTAGCCCTGCCATCTCTCCACAACTGGAGACAAATAAACTGTGTGAGGCTTGCTGCCAAATTCTGGACTCACTCCCTCCCTCCCTACCTTGTTTCTACTTTATCTCAACAACCTCCCCCTGTGTACTCCTTAAGAGGTACCGACCCCAGACTTCTACACATCCCACTAATGCACACTACCAAAGGATAGTCAGCTTTCAAATACAGGATCCCCCAGATATGGAATGGCCTTCCAGCCCCCATCAGACATGCACTAACTCCATGTCAATGCAACAGACTACTCCAGTCACACTTCTCCTCCAGCTGCTCATGCTAAAATGCTGCCGCCGCTACTAAGTACCCATTATTTGTGCAGTAGTACTCCTGGTTGTGATATGTTTTCTGTGATATGTATTCTGCCTGTACTTTTACCTTCCTGCTTGTGTTTATCCAGAACTGTACTACTACGTTTGATATCACAGACAATGTTCACTGTTTTTCTTTTCTGTATCCCGCGACAAGTGTTCTGTCTGTATATTTTTACCTCCCTATTTCTGTATTAAATGTACTACTATTGACATATACTGGGCTAGGCCCCCAGGTCGCATCTGGAATCGAGCATGTTGCTCAGTATGCCTTCCTGGTAAATCTCGTAAATAAATAAATAAATAAATAAAGATAAGTTTTTATGTAACTGTACTTTCATTTTGATCAAAAGTATCCTTCCTCTATGATGACATGTCCTGTAGTCCCAGATAATTACTCCAGCTGCGCTACATAGTATATAGGGGTGTGCAAGTTGGATTTTCTGGTTCTGCTGGGTCAGCTGGGTTGGATAGGGCAAATCAGAACCAGAACCAAAACCAGAACCAGCCTCAATATTGCCTGACTGTTCTCACTGAATTATCTTCTGTATTTTCCATGGCCCATTCCCTCCCCTTTCTCCACTCCTCCCTAATCACAATCTCCATGAGGTCCCTAGCCTATCTACTCCTTGTTATTAGCTCTTATCTATGACAAAATCTGCTATATCACTAGACTGCCTACTGATTACTTGTGAATTTATACTATTTTTGCACTGTATAACTGCTTCAAACTGAAAAGCACGGAGCACGGAGGAGCTGTATTTGTGTTGCGGGAGCTGCATCGGCAGTGGAAGAGGAGGCGGAATTGCTGGCCACACCAGTGGTGCTAAGGGAGCACTGGGCAAGTGGTGGAGGAGTGGCGGGATGCGCATTAGGAGGCAGGCACTAGGCTGCATCGCCAGAGGGTGACCAGGGCATCAGTAGACCCAGCGGCTGCAAAGACAATGGGCCAGGGAAGGAGTGTCAGGGCTGCTGGGAGGAAACAGCTTCTACAGGAAGGTAGCCCAGTCAGGAGGCAGGGCGCCTGTTTTGAACTCGTGGCTGGCTATAAAAGGAAAGCCCAGCCATCTTTAACTGAACATGAAGGAGCTGTATTTGTGTCCTGGGGGCTGCATCGGAGGCAGAAGAGGAGGCGGGATTGCTGGCCACACCGGTGGTGTTGAAGGAGCACCAGGTAAGTGGTGGAGGAGCAGTGGGAAGCTCATCAGGAGGTGAGCACCAGGCTGCATCACCAGAGCGTGACCAGTGCATCAGTAGACCCAGCGGCTGCAACTGCAGTGGGCCAGGGAAGGAGCGTCAGGGCTGCTGGGAGGAAACAGCTCCTACAGGAAAGTGGCCCATTCAGGAGGCAGTGCGCCTGTTTCAAACTCATGGCTGGGCTATAAAGGGAAAGCCCAGCCACCTTTAACTGAGCACAGAGGAGCTGAAATTCTGTCCACCCCCACCCCAACCACTATTAAATAGTCAGTGGGGGAGGAGTCTGGGCTGGCCTGGACTAATAGCCTGAGTCCCTGACTCTGGTTTGTTAAGTGTTGAATCTACATAGCCACTTGTGGCTCTGATCACTAGGGGTATTGGTGGGATTGTTTTTGTATTTACGGGGGGGCTTTTCTTTTCTTTACCTTTAATCCTATTAGGGTGATGCTTTGGTAGTGCTGGCTACTGCAACTTGGGTGCTGTCTGTCTTGATTGTGTGGGCATGCTGGCTACTGCTAGAGAGAGGGTAGATTGATTGTGTACTGATTGGAGGGCATTTTATTGCTGAGGAGGGCCCATATTGCTCACATCCAACAGTGAGGATGGGATTGAATGATACAAGAGCAAGTATCTTTGGGAGGATAATTGGGTGCACGGGGTGCAGGGTGGCCATAATGTTGAATTGGGCATGGAGGTTTGGGGATGCCCAGTGTCTTACCAGTTGGCAGGTCTCAGGCAGGAGGTTGAGGATCAGGAGGCAGTTGGAGGGAGGGAGGAGGAGGGTGGGTTGGAGAGGGAAGGGGCAGGAACCATATGATGACAGGTGAGGACAAATGACATATCCCAGGGTATAGGGGTGGGAGTGAGGGACTAGGACATCATGGTCACTCTGGGGGGGAGATACAGGAAAATACCAGAGTATAGACTTCACTCTGAATGGAGGGGGCTGCCCAGAGAGAGCCAAGGAATGGGAGGGAGACAGGAGTAGGCGAACTTGGGGCAGGCATCACACTTACAAATCGTTTCACCCTGCTGTATCTGGATGATGATGTGGATGAGGTTGTCGGGCAGGGGGTGCAGGCTGATGGGGAGGGATTGGTCAGGTTTTGGAGGGGGCAAGGGATAGGAGCCAGGGCATGAGTCAAAGGAGGGGAGGTCATGGGGAACGTAAGACCAGGGCACAGGATGGTTGGGGAGGGGAGAAGAAGCATGGGTCTGAGGGAGGTAAGGCAGAGGAGGATGCACAGAGCAGAGTCAGGGTGGACGAGGCCAGCATACAGGATAGGGCAGTGTTGAGGAAGGGAAAATCAGACAAGGAGGGGGTGAGGAGGGGAGCACTCTTGAAAAACCATCTCCAAGACTGGAAATACCAGAAGAGGGCGGTGTAGGGAGCACTAGATCACAAGGGTCCATTACTGCAGAACCTTAGGGGGGAGAGGGAGGTGAGAAGGGAAGCAGTAATAGAAGGCTTGGGTGGAGGAGCCAATGGCAACAGTCCAACCAGGGAGGAGTTAAGGGGGGCGACTAGTGATATGCAGGCTGTGAGGGTTGTGGGGAGCAAGCAAGGAGAGGGAGACAGAAGAGGGTGCCTGGAAAGGCACAATCAAGCTAGTGACGCCCAGGCTGTGGGAGGGGCAAGGAGCAAGCAGGGGGTCATAGTTAGGAGAAGGAGTCTGGAAGGACACATACAGACTTGTGACCCCCAAGTTGATGGGGGTGAGAGGAGCAAGTGGGAGGAAGTAGGCAGAAGAGGGAGCCTGGAAGGGCACACACAAAATAGAGACACCCAGGCTGTGGGGTGTGCAGGAAGCAAGCTAGGGGACATAGACAGAAGAAGGAGTATGGAAGGGCACCAATGGGCTAGTAACTTGGGGGGAGAGGTGAAGGTGCTCCTGCTGGGTGATTCCATGATTAGGGGTATCCAGTGGAAGGGGGTTGGGGAGGAGAAAATGCGGCCCAGTCAAGGTTAAATGTATACCAAGCTTATCAGTACAAAAGGCCAAATTCCAGCTATACTAAATAGCAAGGGAATGTGGGGGATCCCCAGACTTTCTAGTTCACCTAGGAACAAACAATTAAGAAGGGAACAGTGAACTGGAGATACAGGCAAGATTCAGGGAATTGGCTAGGGTTTGCCACTCAATAGGATGATCAATCTCTTTTTCTGAGATACTGCCGGTACCAAGGGTGAGCGGGGAAAATAAGCAAAAACTTAGAGGGGTGAACCAGTGGTGCAGAGAGTGGTGCAAGTCAGAAGGATATGGGTTGATAGGGACTGGGGTGATACATGGGACAACAAGGGGATATATGTCAGGGATAGGCTGCACCTTAACCTGGATGGGAGGGTGATCCCTAAAGTGAAACTTTTTGGATTCATAGGTGATAAGTGGGGTTTAAACTTGTAAAGGGGGAAGGGATAGAAAGACTGAAAGCCCCAGCAAGAAAGCTTGAGGGTTCAGGATTAGATCATGCAAAGCGGGCTGTGGGCAGTGTTAAAAGACCAGGGGGGAACTGAGTGGGGAAGAGAGATGGGGATCCGTGCTGGACAGAGAGGTCTGGAGAGGAGAGAGGGTGGAGGGTGGTCCTGATTAATGCCAGGAGCATAGGCTATAAAATGCCAGAGCTCCAGGCAATGCTAGTTGAGGGTGCAGCAGATGTGGCAGCAATTACTGAGACATGGGCTACCCAGAGGAATGATTAGGATCTAAATTTAGAGGTTTACACATAGTTTAGGAAGATAGGGGTTGGGTGGGGGCATTGATAGTCAAAAATGACATCATATTTGGTGGAATCGAGGAGGCAGAGGGAGATGTGGGGGCAGTTTGGGTAACCCTACAAATGATGGGGGGTAAAAGATTAAAAATAGGGGTGGTGTACAGACCCCCGCAATGGAGGCAGAGCTGGAGGATGATCTGGCTGAGAACATCAAGGGTCACTGTGGCCTCAGAAAGGGCAGGGCGGTGGTCATGGGTGATCTGAACATGCCGGGGGCAGACTGGGGCACTATGACATCCTTGGTGGCCAGGGAGCAGAGGTTGATGGATGTCTTCCAGGATGCCTTCCAAGTCCAGCATGTGGGGGAGCCTACTAGGCAGGACAGGATCCTGGACATTGTCCTAGCAGATAATGACCAGATAAGGGGTCTGGAGGTGAATAACCCATTGGCAGGCAGTGACTATGCCACGGTCTGGTTTCTTATGTTCTTAAGGGGAGAGAAAATTCACACTGACATAGTAGTAATAGATTTCAGGGAGGCAGACTTTGAGGGCATGGGAATGATTCTTAGAGGGTGCTTGGATGAGAAAAGGCCAGGCATGGATGCTGGTGGCTTGTGGGAGACCATTAAGAAGGGGATGCAGGAGGCTACAAGGGCCTGCGCAAAGGTAAGATGCAAGCAATGTAGGGCCAGTAAGCTGTGTTGGTGGACCCGGGAGGTGCAGGAGTGGTGAAGGATAAAAAGACTGCCTATGCATGCTTAAAGCACTCAAAGGAAGTTAGAGAGAGGGGAGAGGATGAGTCTGTGGCTAGGAGGGTCACCAGGGTGGTAAGGGGGACCAAGGTGAAGAAGGAGCTTAACCTGGCCAGGGGTATCTGCAGGGGAGGAAAGGAGTTCTATAGGTACATAGGGGAGACCAGCAGGATTAGGACTAGGGAGGGAGGGATCAGCTCAGGAAGCTGGGGAACAAGCAGAGATTCTAAATAAGTACTTTGTCTCACTCTTTACCGGGAGAGGTGGGGTCTTTGCAACCAGATGGGAGGGAAGGGGAGCCCACTGAATCAGGAGATCAGTTGGAGAGTGAAGTACTGGATGAGGCTAGGGCAGGGGATGGGCCATATCTAGAAGGGGAGGAGTGGAAGCATGAGGAGGTGGGATGGGAGGGCGAAATCACAGTGGATAGGGTGAGAGAGGCCCTCCGGTCGCTAAAGACTGAGAAGGCACTGAGGCCAGATGGGCTTCATCCAAGGGTACTGAAGGAACTGGTGGATGTGCAAGCAGCTCCACTGGTCTCACTCTTTAACATCTCTCTGATAGCAGGGTGGGTGCCTCAAGATTGGAAGGTGGCTCATGTGGTGCCTATCCACAAGGGAGGTCCAGAGACGAGATGGGGACTTAAAGGCCTGTTAGCCTAGTGTCAGTGGTAGGCAAGGTTATGGAGGGCATTATCAAGGAGAGGCTGGGGGGGCAGCTGGAAAGGTTGGGGCACCTGGATGACAGGCAGTATGGTATTGTTCCTGGGAGGTCATGCAAACCAACCTGGTGGAGTTTTATGACTGGGTGACAGATGCCCTGGACTGACAAAGGCCGGTGAATGTCCTCTATCTGGATTTCAGTAAGGCATTTGATTCGGTACCCCATAATGGCCTACTAGCAAAGCTGGGGGATGGGGTGGGGGTGCAGTTGCTCAGGTGGCTGGAAAATTGGCTTATGGAGTGAATACAGACAGTGGTGGTTGGAGGGATAGTCTCGTCCCCAGGAGAGTCATCAGTGGGGTCCCTGGGTGTTCGGTCCTGGGGCCACTCCTGTTCAATTCCTATGTCTTGGACATAGGGAGGGTGTTAAGAGTATGCTATCTCTCTTTGTAGATGATTCAAAACTGGGAGCACTGACAGACAGGCAGGAGGGGAGAGAGGCCCTCCAGGGGATCTGGATATCCTAGGATGGTGGGCAAAGAAGTGGGGATTGAAATTCAATGCAGGGAAATGTAGAGTGCTGCATCTGGGGGTCAGAAACCCGGGCCATGCATACACCCTGAGAGGGGTCACACTGCAAGTCACATTGGGAGAGAGGGACCTGGGGTAGTGGCGGACAGCAAAATGAATAACACTGATAATTGTCAAAGTGCTGTAGCAAAAGCAAATAAGATACTGGGCTGCATAACCAGGGGGATTACCTCCAGGAAGAGGGAGGTGATTCTTCCTCTGTATAATGCCCTGGTTAGGCAGCATCTTGAGTACTGTGTGCAGTTCTGGGGACCCCATCTTAACAGGGACATGGCACTGCTGGAGAGGGTCCAGAGGACGACGATCAGGATGATTCAGGTCAAGGAGAGTAGGCCCTTTAAGGAGAGACTGGAAGAACTCTATCTGTATGCATTGGAGGAGAGGAGGGACGGGGGGACATGACAAGTTTTCAAGTATGTAAAGGGGATAAATAAAGGTGGAGCCAGGAAAGTGTTCAGGCTTAAGAAGGGGGGACTACCAGGGGCACGAATGGAAGCTGGAAGGGAAGTCAGGGGGAGCACAGAAGACACTTCTTCACTGAGAGGGTGGTGGAACCATGGAATGCACTGCCCAGGAGTCTGGTGGAAGAGAACACAGTGGAAGGATTCAAGAAAGGTTGGGATAGGTACAGGGGGATACTGAAGCCGGGGAAGACTACCTCTGGGGCTGGGGGGGTGGAGGAGCGAGCTACCCATGGGGGCTAGCTTCCGAGCAGACATTATAGACCATGTGACCTATTCTGCTGGCTTTTACTATGATACTATGAATAATCTCTGTATAGCCTGTTCCCCAGTTGTAATCACTGGTGTATTTATTTGCTCATTTGATTTCTGTACATTGTTTCTTTATTTCTATTGTGTCATATTGTTCCTTTATTAATTGTCTTGCATTGTTATTATCACTTGATGTGGAACCTTTGTAAAAGAACCCCTGGTTCAAAGGTGTTTGTAATCCTAGTAATGAATAAATAAAATAAAAATAAATAAATTAATTAATATAGGTGTTTGTCAGCTCCCTTATAGATAGGGTTGAGTAGGGTGTTCAATGTTAAACCCCTGACTTTGCATTTCAATAGCTTTTGCACTGTTTGATAAAATCAGCTGAAATTTTGCATGTGCTGTCTAGGAGGCAATATGAAAATTTGTGGAAAGTTGTGTGACAGCAGCTTGTGCAATTTCTGAGATCTGCATAAGTAATATTTCTGTAGATGTCTATTTTTTCCTATACTTAACTTGGGATTCTGACATGGAATTAATTTTCCCGCCAAACTTTTAGGGTACAGGCGTGATGTCCAAAGGTTGTGCCTTAGAAAGGTTTTGTGAAAACATATTAAATGATTTCAGAGTTATAAGGCTTTAACATTTTGTGATTTTCTGTTCTGAGCATACTCAGTAGGGTTCTTGGGATAATGTTCTGGCACAACATTAAAAAACAATCTGTGTCTCAGGGCCCTTTTTAGTTTCTCACCATTTGCTTCTTACAGCACAAAGCATTTTTTTTTGTGCTGTGAGACCTGCCATCTTATTTCTTTCTTCCTCGAACTAATAAGAATGGACGTTAAATAAAAATGCCATCATTTAAAAAACAAACACCAAAACCTAGCAAAACAGGACCCATGTGATCTGTTTAGCTATATTCTGATGTTTGTTTATTCAATTAATGGCCAGAAATACCTTTTCTTGGCACCTCAAAATCCTGGGTGCCCAGCTTAGCGAGTAGAGCCATTGAAACATGTACTCAGTATGAAAACAGTGGAACTTTCTTGAATTCTGATGTCACAGCTGCAACTCGTGCTGTGGGCTGCTCTGGAAGCAGTAAGTCACTATTTTCCTGTTGTCTAGTGGTGCCCCTCACCCACCTATTGCCATCTCCTTACATATCTAATGTTTCCCTGGTGTCTAGTGCTGCCCCACCTTCTGATCGCTACCCCATTATATATGTTATGTTTCCCTAGTGTCTTGTAGCACCACCTACCCTCTGATCGCCATCCTCAAATTGATATAATGTTTCTCTGGAGTCTAGTGGCATCCCCCATCCTCCGATCATTGGCTCCATATTTATATAATGTTTTCTCGGTGTCTAGTGGAGCCCATCACCCTCTGATCACCATCTCATTATGTATGTTACATTTCCATGATGTCTAGTGGCACCCTGCCACCCTCTGATTGCCATCCCTGTATTGCTATAATGTTACCCTTGTTTGTGGTGGCACCTCCCACCTTCTGATTGCCATACACCCATTGATATAATGTTTCTCTGGTGCCTAGTGGCACCCAAAGAACCATCCCTGTATTTATATAATGTTTCCCTGGTATCTAGTGGCACTCCCATACCCTGATTGCTGTCCCCTTACTAATATAATGTTTTCCTGGTGTCTAGTGGCACCTCCACCCTCCGATCGCTGTCCCTTTTTCTAAATAATGATTCCCTGGTATCTAGTGGCATCCCCACCATACAGTTACTGTCCCCTTATGTATAGTGGTGCTCCCAACCCTCCCATCACTGTTTCCTGATGTAGTCAAATGTTTCCCTGATGTCTAGTGGCACCCCCACCCTCCAATTGTGGTCCTCACATTAAAGTTACTGTGACAAAGAAAACCATCCCTCAATGTTTTTTCTTTTGTTAAACCTGTAAAAAAGAAAACTGTCCTCTCTGATCTGACCCCTCCCCACCCTGACCTCCCACTGAGCATCCACCATTGGCACTTCCCACATACCCCCACATCCTCACTTACCTGAATAGGTCCCAGGGTGAAGATCCACTCTCCAATCAAAGAAAAGTCTTGCTACTGGAACCACTGACTGCAATATTAGAAACTAAGGAGGTAAGTGCAGTTCAATGTATTTCAATGAGGTTTTCAACTTTTATGTATATCCTTTTCATTTTTGTTTATTTTGACCCCAAATGTTCATCATAGTCTTTTTGGGATCCCACCTTATGACCAATGGTGGTGGAATTAATCAAGTCATGGTCACTTGGCAAAATCATCTTTTGGGCAGGATTTGAAATTTGTCACCATGCTTGTTAATGAGGTGGTGTCATAAGAAGGCTATGTTGAAAATTTTGGGTGAAAATATGTAAAAATAGCAAAGTTATGCATGTGCCTTAAGATTCTTCTTTGCTCCCTTATAACTTTGATCATTTAAAATATTTTTGACCCCAGATTTTTAACATAGCCACGTTTTCACACCGATGCATGAACGTGACAGCTGTCATTTTTCAAATCCTAGCAAAAATGTGTTTTTGCAGCTATGGTGTGGAATGACATTGCGGTGGCACTGAAAGATGTTTCAACGAGAATTTTAAAATTTTCACCTACCAATTTCATGAGGTGGGGTAATAAGAAGGTTATGCTGAAAATTTGGTATACAGATATGGTAAAATGCCCAGGTTATGAGTTAAAATTGCAGTATTTCAGTCTTCACTTATAACTTCAATAATTTTAAATATTTTGACCCTGAACCTTTAACATAGCCATTTTTGCACACCACCTCATAAATGTGACACATGCCATTTTTTTATCTTGGACAAGATATGTTTTCAGGCTTCTGGTGTAAAATGACATTTCATCCAGTATACTGAACATGGTACATGTCATGTGTATAAAGTGAAACATAAAATGAGTAACTTGAAAATTTTTGGTAAAAATTTTGAACAAAATTAAAAAAATGTGTGTGTTGTATCAGTTTTGACACCAGCGGGTATGCTTTGTGATCCCATGCTGATGAGCTGAGTTCAGTGGTGAAACCAGTGACAAGCTGGATAGGGTGAGGGTGGAGGGAAGGCTGTGTTATGTGTCACCCCTACAGCCAGGAAATGAAAGGTGCAGACCTGCAGGCAATAATGACAAAGGCTAAATTGGACATAGTAGCCATTATCGAGACATGGTTTACCAGTAACCACACTTGGGAGACTTCAGTACCTGCTTATGCACTGTTCAGAAGAGACCGAGGTGCAAAAAAGGGGGGTGGAGTGGCCCTTTCTGTCAATGAAAATATCAAAGCTACAGAAATTCAGAATACACATAAGTAGCCAGAAGAACTGTGGGTCACGCTGGAAACAGGAAATGGGGCAGCCATATGAACTGGGCTTGTGTACAGGCCTCCAGACCAGGGATAGGACACGGAAACATTACTGTTAGAAGATATACAAAACATGACAGCTAAAGGGGAGGTTCTGATAATGTGAAACTTCAACATGCCAGATACAGATTGATCAATACCAGCAGGAACATCTGTCATAACTAGACACATGGTGGATTCCCTGAAGGGGGAGGGACTCAAACAACTGGTACACCAACCCACAAGAGACAGGGCTATCCTAGATCTAGTACTGACTAACAGGGAAAGGATCACAGATCTCCAGGTAGAAGGTCACCTGGGGGCCAGTGACCATCACATGGTAAGGTTAAATTTGACCACTAGAACTAAATCATCCCATTCCAAGGCAAAAATATGGGATTTCAGAGGAGCCGACTTTGATAAGATGGTCAACAGAGTTAAGCTAGCCCTAGCAAAATGAAATAAAGGTGAGGGGATACAGGCAAAATGGGCAAGCATTAAAGATGCAACACTTGAAGCAACATCCCATTGTGTTAGAGAGAAAAGGAAGGGCAAAAGAAGAAGGAAACCACTTTGGTTCTCAAAAACAGTAGCAAAAAAGGTCAGAGCCAAAAGGCTGGCCTTCAGGAAATATAAGAGAAGGCAGCAGGATGAAGATAGGGAGGCATACCAAACTTCCCTAAGGGAAGCAGGGAAGGCAGTAAGGCAGGCAAAAGCCCAAACCAAGGAAACACTAGCACAAACAGTAAAAGACAAGACTTTCTATAGATACATTAGTGAAAGGAGAAAGTCCAGAGGGGGTATTGCTAAGATCAAAGGGGATATAGGGGCATGTGAGGAGGAGGACCATGTAAAAGCATCTATCCTAAATAGCTACTTCTGCTCAGTATTTACTGAAGAGAAGGTAGGGCAGGGCCCACAGCTCAGCACCAAGGACACGGGAGGGGGAGGTGTGCACTAGTCCCTTCACAAAAGAAAGGGTCTTACAAGAGCTTGATAAGCTCAGGATGGACAAGGCAATGAGACCTGATGGCATACATCTCAGGGTACTAAAGGATCTAAGGGTGGAACTAGCAGAGCGATTATCAGAACTGTTTAGTGAGTCTCTGAGCACAGGAGAGGTCCCAGAAGACTGAAGATGTGATCCCGCTCCACAGGAATGGTAGCAGAAAGGAGGCAGGGAACTACAGACCAGTCAGTCTTACCTCAGTATTGGACAAGATTATGGAGGCACTCCTTAAGGAAAGGATAGTGCAACACCTGGAAACCATAGGAGCACAGGATCCAAGACAGTATGGGTTTACAAAAGGAAGGTCCTGTCAAACTAATCTCATAGATTTCTTTGACTGGGTAACCAGAGTGGTGAACCAAGGGGGAGCAGATGATGTTGCCTACCTTGACTTCAGCAAAGCTTTCGATACTGTTCCACATAGAAGATTGATTAATAAGCTGGGTAGGCTCAGGGTGGGTTAGAAGTTGGTCAACTAGGGGCAAATTGGTCAACGGGCAGAAAACAGAGAGTGGTGGTAAATGGTATACAGTCAGAAGAGACGCAAGTCACAAGTGGGGTACCTCAGGGATCAATCCTGGGGCCAGACCTTTTCAATATCTTTATCAGTGACATTGCAGATGGACTGGATGTTAAGGTCTGTCTGTTTGCAGATGACACCAAGATCTGCAACAGAGTGGATGATCCAGATGCGATGGGCAGAATGAGAAGCAATCAGGATAAACTAGCAAAGTGGTCAAAAGAGTGGCAACTGGGGTTTAACACAAAGAAGTGCAAGATCATGCACACAGGGAAGAGAAACCCTGAAGACACCTATAGGCTGGGATGAGAGTTACTGACAGTCACAAGGGAAGAAAGAGACTTGGGTGTCATCATCACCAATGACCTGAAATCATCCAGGCAGACCACTAAAGCAATAGGTAATGCTAGTGGGATGTTGGGGTGTATTAGTAGGGATATCACAAATCAGAAAAGGGAGGTAATAATCCCTCTTTACAAGACACTGGTTAGGCTCCATTTGGAGTACTGCATGCAGTACTGGAGGCCACACCTTCTCAAGGACATTAACCAAATTGAGGCAGTCCACAGAAGGGAACCAAAATGGTGCAGGGACTGCATCAGAAAACATATGAGGACAGATTAACAGAGCTCAATATGTATACCCTAGAGCAAAGGAGGGAGAGAGGCGATATGATCGAAACATTCAAACACCTTAATGGCTTTAACAAGGTGAAAGAGTCTAACATGTTTCAATATAAGAAAAATAGCAGGACAAGAAGAAACAGCATGAGATTAGAGGGAGACCAATTAAGGGGTAATGTGAGGAAGTTCTTTTTCACAGAATTGATGGTGGATGCATGGAACGGCCTATCTCAGGAAGTGGTGGATATGAATACAGTGCAGGGTTTCAGACAGGCATGGGATAGGCATAAGGGAGCAATACAAATAAGTATGAATAGATAGGCCATTGACAAAGCAAAGGCAGATGGCACATTCATAAGGCAGAAAAAGAAATAGGCAGACTGGATGGGCCTTGCGGTCCTTGTCTGCTGTCGACTTCTATGTTTCTATTTTTCTACGTTGTCTGCATGAGACTGGCTAACATATAGTGAAAACAACTGTCCTCTTGGTATAGGGTCCTGCATCTCTCTCCCCTTGGGTGGCAGAGGACCCTGTGCATTGGCTGAAAGATGCTCTCTTTGCCCTGTGTATCTGTATCTGCGACCACATAGAGGTGCAGGGACCACAGGTCCCTGCACTTCTGCAGCCCACCAGACAGCCTCATAAATTCCTCACATACAGTACATCATTGCACAGAACTGCAGGACTTCCAAGGGCACTGCATTTGTGAAGGTGGATGGAGTCTTCCCTTGGTGCACGTCATCTTCATCCTTTGATGCAGGTCCCTTCTGGGCTTGCGTGGATGAGGATATGATTCCACTATCTTAAAAAGAAAGGAAATTCTTTGAAAAAAACTTTGTTAATGCAGCAGTTAGGGTAACTTAACACCACAAAAGAAGAGAAATGTGGCATTAAGGTTTTCAATTCTAACTCCACCTCCCCACCCCCCAAGCAGCAAAAGGAAAAAACATTAGGGTTTTGGGTCTCCGGAGTCTTGGCAAATCAGTGGTGGGGTCTTCCTTGGAGCTGTCATCCCTAATCACCCCATTCCCTGAGAAAAATACATCAAACATAATCTCTTTTCTTCAAGCAGGGCCCAAGAAAGCTACAACAAATTGTGTTGACAAAATGTGGTGAGACATAATTCTCCAGCTTTAAATAATCTATCACTACAAGGCACTGGCTTGGAGCTGTACCTTGTGCTACAAACTGGAGGCTACAGGATGGAGGCAGGGGTGACCATTAGGGCTGGCAACCCCAAGGAGGACCCCTCACTTATTCACCAAGACTCCAGAGATAAAAAAAACCCCTAATGTTCTTTCCTTTTGCTGCTAGGGGGTGGGGGTTGGGAGTTAGTGCTGAAAACCCCAATGCCACATTTTCCTACTTTATTGGCATTAAGTTACCCTACTTGCTGCATTAACAAAGTTTTTTTTGCAAAGATATATATATACAGTGTGCATATGTGCATATATATATATATATATATATATATATAAAATGGGCAAAGGATTTGAAGCAGTCTGATTGGTTGTTAGCCGTGCATTAGAAGTGTCTAATGCACAGCTAATACTGAAAACCCCATTTAGAATACACAGGCCAATTTTATAAGTGCAATAAGACACTCCGGGGATGTGCATTAGACAGTTCTAATGCACAGCTAGGGGACTGGATGAACTCGCCCTGTGGCCTCATGCCTCACTACATCCCCATAGCCGTGCATTAGAACTGTCTAATGCACACCCCATTGTGTCTTATTGCTTACATATATTCTTTGCAAAAAAAAAAACTCTGTTAATGCACCATTTAGGGTTAAGACTACAGCAACAAAACTAGGGACATTTGATATTGGATATTTCAACCCTAAACCCACACCCCATGCTTAAAACAAATCAGTGGTGAAGTCTTCCTCAAGGTTGCCAACCCTAAAGCTCACCCCATTCTATACACTCCATGAAAAGACAGACATAATGGGGTGAGCTTTAGGGTTGACAACCCTGAGGAAGACAGCACGTCTTTAGGCACGGGGGTGGATTTAGGGTTGGAAACCCTAAAATCACATTTCCCTACTTTTGTTGTTGTAGTCTTAACCCTAAATGTTGCATTAACAGAGTTTTTTGCAAAGATTTTCCTTACTTTTTGAGATAGTGTACTTGTATCCTCATGTGCTTGTGGGAGCGCAGAGCCCTTGGGCATGTATGTTGCTATGGAGGGCGCTGAGTCTGTATTTGTAGCAAAACAGTAACCAAATTGTCAGCATAGCCTTCTTATTACCCCTCCTCATGAACCCAGTACTGAAGATGTTCAAATCCTCACCAAAACATTATTCCACACCATAGGAATGTGATTATGCACCACAGGTAAAAAACACAACTTTGGCAGGATTTGAAAAATGACAGCTGTCTAGTTCAAGAGATGAATTAAAAAAATGATTATGTTGAAAGTTTGAGGTAAATATATATAAAATTACCAAAGTTACCAGCAAGTGTCGCAAAATGTAAACACATGTTCATAACGTTGCCATTTTTACATATTTTGACCCCATATTTTCAATGTAGCCTTCTTATTACCCCACCTTACGAACCAGAGTGGTGAACATTTTCAAATCCTGTCCAAAAGATGATTTTGCAAGTGACCATGAAATCAACTTTTGGGCCAGATTTACAATATTCCACCAACATTGTTCATGAGGTGTGGTCCCAAAAAGGCCATGTTGAAAACATGGGCTCAAAATATGCAAATATGGCAAAGTTATGCCACAAAGTAGAAAATCCCATTGAAATGCATTGAACTGCACTTAACTTACTTTCTCATATAGCAGTTGGCATTTCTAGCAGCAAGACATATCTTCAATCAGAGATTGGATATTCACCCTGGGACCTGTTCAGGTGAGTGAGGATGTGTGGAGGGTATGGGAGGGATGTGGGGTGGTGGGTGCTGAGTGGGAGGGCAGTGTAGGGGGGTCAGATCAGTGAGGGACTGTTTTCTTTTTTACAGGTAAAAAAAGACATCTAGGGACTGTTTTCTTTATTACAGGCACAATGGCAACTGGAGGGTGGGGGAGGTAGTCACTGTATACAAGGGAAAGAAATAATTGTGGTGGGGATGGCCATCAGAGGGTGGGAGGGGTGCCACTAGACACCAAGGATATAAACCATGCTGGGATGATGACTGGTGGATGGGGGGCACTGCTAAACATCAGGGGAAAAAATAATTACAGGGATGGGATCAAGGGGGTGCACTAGACACCAGGGAAATAAGAAACCATTTGGGGATGGTGATCTGTGGGTAGGGGGTGCCACTAGATACCAGGGAAAACAAATAATTACAGGAACAGAATTGGAGGGTGGAGGGGTGCCACTAAACACCAGGGAAATTAGAAAACATACAGGGATGATAATCGGTGGGTGGTGGGCACCACTAGACACCAGGGACAAAATATAGGATTTTTCCACTCACGAAAAAGGATTGGCCCCAAACAAAGAAGGATTCCTCTTTTGTTTCCTATAGCTTGAAAGAGAGTGATGAAAAAGGAGTTAAAATATAATAGAAAACACATTTGGGGGTAATTTTTCCTACAGTTAAGTGCAGAATCTACCTGACGGGGTGCTGCTGAGCCAGACAGATATGTTGGTCTCTCTCTCTCTCGAGGATGTCATTTTTGTGGCTTTTCAATTTTCAATTTTCATTTTTTTTTATTAGCTAGACATGGAAACAAGACAGTGACAAATGAAAAAGGATTGGCCCCACGTGAAACAAAAAAGATTCCTTTTTCATTTCATGTTGCTATCTTGGAAGTGCTTACTGAGCATGCTCAGAACCAATATTTAGAAATTAAATTCAATTAAATAACTTTGGAATGGATTCATATTTTTTCACCAGACAAGCAAAAGGAACTTCTGTGGGGCAGCCCCTTTCTACCCTGAAAATTTCAGACCAAAATTCCAAACTTTCTGAGTGGTTGCCAAGTTCAAAGAAAAACCAGCAAAACCAATGGGGCAACACACCTGAAAATTCAGTTTTTGCACTATCCAGAACTCAGAATCCACACCTCCAAACAAAATGAAACTTGGTACAACCACAGATCAACCAAACAAAACCGCACATGCAAAATGTCATGCAAATCCATTGAAAGATTGCAAAGTTATTAAAGTGCAAAATTTGAGGTTTAACATTAAACTGCCTACTCATCCCTTGATATACTGGCACAACCACACCACTGTAATACTGTATATATATATTATAGGGTTATGAAGCCATTTCCATGTTAAACTCAAACTTTTGCATATTAATAACTTTGGATCAATTTAATGGATTTGCATGAAATTTGGTATGCGTGGTGGGGCATTGTAGAACTCTTGATCTGCCAAATTTTGTTTCAGTCAGACAAACAGTTTTTACACAACAAAATGCTGAAAAATGCACTTTTCACCAGTTATGTGGTCAGTTTTTCAGATTTTGTCTGTTGTACTGCGTGGCCGTTGAGTGGTGTGCCACTCTGCAACTTGGCACATTGAAAGGGCTTGGGTCAAGAAACATGCCACTTTTTCTTTAGTGAAAAAATATTAATCCATTCAAAAGTTATTAAAGTTTTAAGTTCCCATTATTGGTCTATGGGAAATTTTATATGGTTATTTTACGAATGAAGAATGGGGTTTTTGCCATCTGGTCCCTCCTCATGATCAAAGAATTTGCAGGTTCACAATCAAAGATTTTTGATCCCGAGGGAGGGACGAGATGGCTAGATTTAGAGGGACCAGATAGCCCAATTTTAACAACTTTTAAAATTAAATACCTCAGAAACGGTTTGATCTTTTAACTCGAAATTTGGAGGGTGTTGACGGAATGTCCTGTAGATGTAAATTATTTATTTAGGTGTCAGAAAATACATTCGTTATGGAGATATGATGTGGCACAGTTTACGTTTTGCGGACAGCATTTTGCATTGTGGTAATGGCTTGAAATTTATAGGGTAGCTAGCCTTACTGCCATAGGCATACTTTTCAGTCGTTAGGTGTGTAAAATGTAAATAGGTGCGAAATTCTGCCACTCCGACCAATGAAAATCTCAAACTTTAAAATGTTATATCTTGAACACGGTTTGGTCTTTTAAATTGAAATTTACAGGGTGTTGAGGGGATGACACAGAGATGTGAACTATGCTATTTAGGTGTTCAGGAAATGACTTGTTGCAGAGATATTCAATGAAATAATAAAAATTTTTTCCATAGGATTACACTGCAGTCTGTGTCATGACTTTCGGCGCTGTTATCTCAGAAACGAAGCAAGATCTATACTTTTTGCTACAGATGGCTTATATCACCTTTAGGTGCTCTATCCACTGGAAAAAGATTTGAAATCATAGAATAAGCCTGCAATGGAACTGTGTTCATACATTGAACGGTTCATGAGATATTGTAAAATGACTGTCACAAGGGTTGAAAGCATGCCTGTCCAGTGCTTTTCGGTGCTCATATCTCAGAAACTATATGAGATATAGGTTCAGTCTGTGATTGTGGTATGATCAGTTCACTGTCTTGGTTACAATGATACTTGAATTGTTTTTCTAGCTGTTACAGTTCCCAAGATATGTCAAATTACAGTTACAAGCAATCGGTGGCCAATAGGAACACTGCATGGCTCTGTAGCTTTGGGTAAGAGGCAGCACAGGCCAGAGGACCCACACTCCCTCAGATGCATATTGTTATGCAGAAATGGGCAAGTTGGTGGGAGCACAGGGCCCTCTATTTATTCAAGTTAAGACGTTTTGCTGCCTAACAGGTGTGCAACCCTGTTTTTCATTTCCGGGTCATGAGGGATTTAGATCTCACCCCTCGGTGAGCCTTTCACTGCTGGCACACATAGATCATCCGTTTTCCCACACTGTGAGACACCTTCTTGTGGTGTGAGACAGATTGGAGACAAAAGTGTGTCCATTGAAGCGCTGGTTTTAACACTGCTATGGCAGTATAGGCACTAGGCTGAACCAGAAAGCACTCCGGTGCTACTAGTATCCAGAAAGAACCTTACTACAGCTTTTAACAACAGTTTTAACTGCTTTTTGTTTGCATTAACTGCTTTATGTGGTTTTTTTGGGCACTGAATTAGCACTATAGTGCTTTATTCAAGTTAGGATTTTTGCTGCCTAACAGGTGTGCAACCCAGGTTTTCATTTCCAGGTCATGAGGGATTTAGATCTTGCCCCTTAGTGAGTGGAGCGAGCACGTGGCTCCACTCGTGGAGACGCACGTCTGCCATGTCTAGAGTGTCAAGACTGTCACAAGGGTCCTAGGGCAGTACGCTAGGTATGTTTTAATCATGTTTCATATATTGAGTATTAGTTAATACTTGCAGGCATTTACAAGTGTAAATAAGATACAAATCGTAACATATTCGTACACCATGGCCACTAGTGCACATTCACTTATTACTACTACCTCTACGGGAAGTGTGGGTTTACAGTGCATTGTTTGCTCTATGTATATATTAACATCATGTGATTTCCCTATTTGTAATATATGGAGATGGCCTAATAATACCATCTCATCCCATACAAAAATTTTCTTGTAATAGCACAGTACTGAAAGTGATAATACCATCATTCCAAACTGATAATACTAACGTTCAGAGCTGATAATACTACAGTTTCAGCTCTCAACGATAGTATTATCACTACAATCACAGAACGCATGTCCAGATCTTCCTGCCAACAAACCCAGTTGCCATGGTCACACGTCCCTTCCTGCACAACCATACTGATGGCGTGCATCTCCATTGGCGGCTTTTCTTTAGTAGGCAGGCATAACAGCATGAAAAACATGGCATCTTTTTCCTTTCGCTTAGCGAGAGGAATCTGTTCAATTTCTACTTTCATTTTTTTGAACAAATAATGACTATGTCACTCATCCCATGTTTCCCAAATGACAAAAAAGCTGAAAGGTAGGACTGCCTACTAAATTAAGGGAAACCAAATTTTTTTTGAAACGAGCGATGGGACACTCGTTAGTGCTGTGGGCAGTTCAGAGACAGCGCGTGCTGAGTCCGGCGGCAGGCCAGCCCGTTTAACAAAAAGCAAAAAGAAATTTCCATAATGGGGCCCATATATTACAAAAAATAACAAATAAAGGACTATGTATTATAAGGCAGTCAGACCATCTCGAGGTTTTGGAGACTTTAGGAACCTCTCGAGCTTTGCTTTCGAGGTTCCAAGTCCCCAAAACCTCTCGATGGTCTAACTGCCTTATAATACATAGTCCTCTATCTATTATTCTATTTATTCATTCACTTGTAAAAAACGTATGGAAATAAAAGACTTGCAACAAATTGTGGACTGTTTTAGTTCTTGATTAATGTTGTTAGAACAAAGTCAAGCCACTATGCACAAGCGGCTAAATGCCTCTAATTCTACACTGTTAGCGGATACTAATTTTACACAGGATAGTTCTGTAATGTGCAATAAACAAGATGTTAACACCATAGATAATCTTTTTACCCCAGTTTTAATCAGAGATAATTCAAGAAAGAGAAATAGAGAGGAAGATGATCATTTTGATGACCACATGAATGGTGACGGTAATTGGTTTAGAGTTCAGGGTAAGAGAGCAAGCAAAAAAGGAAGAAAGGCTGAATTATTTAACACAGTAACATACAATAGATTTGACTCCCTTGTCATTGCAAATGATAACAAGCATTTGTCAATGCCAAACGTTCGCTTGCAGGTATTTGCAGTGGTGTTTGGCACATATGGTGCTTTACCCTAATGCCCCATGCGATTGCTGGTATTTGCACAATCAATTTTCAGCATGACCTTTTTGTTACCCCCATTGTGCGCTACATAGGCGGAAACACATTTTGGGCAGGATGTGAAAAATGACAGCTGTACTGCTCATAAGGAGGTGTGGTAAAATAGCAATGTTGAAAATCTGGAGTGGAAATATTGAAAATTCGCAAACCTACGAACGTGCGTGGGAACTGTGCAAAGCACGCTCGTAAAACAGTCATTGTTAGGAATTTGTTCTCCAAATTTTCAACATAGCCATTTTAAGATCTCTGCTCATGAACAGTGACACCGTGATTTTCTTAATGTGTCCCATACACTGAGTTTGCACAGCGACTGTGCCATTGTGCACTACATGGGCGGAAACACGTTTTGGGCAAGATGTGAAAAATGACAGCTGCACTGCTCATAAGGAGGTGTGGTAAAATGGCAATGTTGAAAATGTGGAGGGAAAATATTGAAAATTCGCAAACTTACGAGCATGAATAGGAACTGCGCAATGAACACTCGTAAAACAGTCATTTTTAGGAATTTTTTCACCAAATTTTCAGCACAGCCATTTTAAGACCTCTGCTCATGATCAGTGTCACTGTGATTTTCTTAATGTGTCCCATACACTGAGTTCGCACACCGACTGTGCCATTGTGTGCTACATGGGCGGAAACATGTTTTGGGTAGGATGTGAAAAATGACAGCTGTACTGCTCATGAGGAGGTGTGTTAAAATGGCAATGTTGAAAATCTGGATTGCAAATATTAAAAACTTCGCAAATGTATAGCGTGCGTGGGAACTGCATAATGCAGACTCATAAAACAGTCATTTTAGGAATTTTTCACCAAATTTTCAACATAGCCATTTTAAGACCTCTGCTCATGAACAGTGTCACTGTGATTTTCTTGTGTCCCATACATTGATTTCGCACACCGACTGTGCCATTGTGTGCTACATGGGCAGAAACACGTTTTGGGCAGGATGTGAAAAATGACAGCTGTACTGCTCATAAGGAGGTGTGGTAAAATGGCAATGTTGAAAATCTGGAGTGAAAAAATTGAAAATTCACGAACTTACGAGCCTGTGTAGGAACTGCGCAATGCACACTCGTAAAGCAGTCATTTTTAGGAAGTTTTGCACCAAATTTTCAACATGAGGTTTTTGGGACCCCTTCTTATGAATGATGTCACTGTCATGGCATTATTCAGGCCTGAAGGGTGATTTCACGCAGTGACTACACAGTGACTGTGAAATCACCCTTCAGGCCCAAATAACACCATGACAGTGACATCATTCATGAGAAGGGGTCCCAAAAACCCCATGTTGAAAATTTGGTGCAAAACTTCCAACAAATGCCTGAGATATGCAATAAAGTTGAAAACCCCCTATCTAGCCCATTATACAGCTTACTGGCATTTCCTCAGTTCGCAGTCAGCTTTGAAGAGTGCAGACATGTTCCCGGTCCACCAAAGATCATCATACCTGACTCCAGAGGAAAGTATGGGGTGAGGGGGTTGTGGGGTGGCGGGGTGCACAGTGGGTGGGTGCGGGGTGGGGGAGGGGGCTGGGAGACTTCATGGACCATTTTGCTTTTCAGTGAAAAAGATGATTCGGGCCATTTGCCACGCTGGGGTGGGCTCCCAGTGTGGCACCAAAGCTTTGGGGGGGCATTTGGGGGACATAGAGCCAAAGGGGATTGGGCACCCCTGTCTGCAGATGACACGGGATGTTTGCCATGCTGGGGTGGGCTGCCAGTGTGGCACAAAAGCTTTGGGGGGACATGGAGCCAACGGGGGATTGGTCACCCCGTTGGCAGAGCACCCAGGATGTTTGCCATGCTGGGGTGGGCTCCCAGCGTGGCACCAAAGCTTTGGGGGGGAGCGTGAGGCCTACCAGCACTGTGTATGACAGCGGTGGTTTTCTTTGAAGCGAAGACCACTACTGTCACACACAGCTCCCACACCCATTGGTGCAGGACCATCACGCCTGCTCAATGGAGCAGTGGACTGAACGGGAGAGGCACACCTTCAAAGTGTGCTACTCTCTGAAAACGTTCCTTGCGCCTGCACGCAAGCGAATGTAAAAATGACACAGCCGAAAATAACAGAGTTGGGGTTAACTCAGGTGGAGAATTAGCAAATGCAGCCAATCATGTGGCTTTGGATCCCAGTCCAGTCACAATAAGTCCTAATGAATCTGAAACAAGTCAATTGCCCCTTATTGACTTTCAACATACTGAACCTACTCATGATCTAGAATGTGGTAACACTGGATTGAAACAATCAATTAGACAGGTTTACGTATTTGGAGAATCAATTACTAAGCATCTTGACTGGGCTATATGCAATGTGGATAAAACAAATAGGACAAATTCTAGTTTCAGGGGGGCAAAGATATCAGACATTACTAAAATGACAAACAATATATTAAAGGGCTGTGGTACACCCCCCATTGTTGTGATGCATGTTGGAGCTAATAATATTCTACATGATTCTATCACTGTAATTAAAAGAGATTTTGTTGCCTTGACCAACAACTTGGTCAAACTTGGTTGTGATGTCTGCCTGTCTGAAATATTACCTATTCCCCACTTCTCCTCTTTATTGAATAAAAAAATTAAGATCATAAATGCATGGCTTTGTAAATGGTGTTTACGTCAAGAACTTACTTGCATTACACATTGGGAAGAGTTTAATTGTCATGATGAACTCTTCTGTTCAGATGGTTTGCACTTGAGCAAACGCGGTAATGCTTTGTTTGGAAAATAAATGCTAACTATTATTAACAATTGTTTAAATGAATTAGAGGGGGGAGGGGATGATGGAAACATTACCACCCAATTCAGGATCTAAATGCATCATTAAACATCACAATTTAAATTGTTTAAATATTAATGCAAGGGGTTTGAATTATAAACTAGATGAACTAAAATGTAGAATTCACTTAGAATATTTGATGTTGTTCAATTTGTGAAACTTGGGGAAATGACTAATCACCTTGGGATTTTAATATACCTGGCTTTACTTTATATAAGTTAAATAGACTTAATAGAAAAGGTGGCTTTGCCATTTATGTTACCAGCAGTTTAAATTCAAATGATATCTCTGAAAATATCAAAGATCCGGATATACAATCTAAAACTGTTTAGGTAAAGGTGTTCTTTTCTACTTCTGATTTCATTATTTTTGGATGCTGTTATCGCCCACCTATTTCAACTGTGGACATTTTAGAGGCTATATTGCATGAAATGGAACTGGCTAAATCACTGTGAAATGTTGTGATTACTGGGGATTTCAATATGGCAGATATCAATTGGATTAATTTCTCAGCAAATAATAGCTTGGGGAATAGATTATTAAATACATGTTCCCAATTAGGAATTAAGCAATGTATTACAACTCCTACGAGAGGAAATAATGTATTAGATCTTGTTCTAGCAGATGATGATCTAATAATTGATAGTATTAAAATTATTGAGACAATTGGAAACAGTGATCATAATGCAATTACATTTAGTATTAAAAAGGACTTTGTCTATACTCCAAATATAACAGTCATACATTTATATGATAAAACTGATCTTATTGGCATTAAACAAGATGTAAGAGAACCAAACTGGGAAGCAGCATTATTACTTTCTTCCCCACAGCATTGTTGAGAATCTTTTAAGAAAATAATTTATGATTTCAGAGATCAGTATATTCCATGCAAAATAAAAATCCCCAATCACTAAAAAGCACCACAATGGATAAATCAAACTAGTAAAAGATTAAAAAAAAAACAAAGTAAAATACTTTCTTAAAAAATAAATCCTTAATACATTGGAATTCATACAAAATTCTTCAAAAAAATGCAAAAATATGATTAGAAAAGCTAAATCAAAGTGGGAATATAACTTGGCATGTAACGCAAATAAAACAAATAGCAGGGCAACTTTTTCTTATATAAATTCATTAAAAAAACCTAAAAGTCAAGTTTGTCCATTATTAGATAATAATAACATTCTTGTCTATGACTCCAAAACAATGGCGGATTTACTTAATACCCAATTTTGTAAAAACTTTACTGATATATTAAGTGATAATTCAGTTTCAACTTTACCTGATTCTGTCAGTGATAAACCAATTAGTTTTTCTAAAGATGCCAATCATAAAAAAAAAATTAACTCAAAAAGGTAAATATAGCCCAGGTCCTGACAATATACCTGGTCATCTATTATTTCTATTGGCAGACATTTTGGCTGAACCCTTAGAATTATTTTTTGATTTTTTTTCTTGCTGAATGTTATGTCCCACAAGATTGGAAGGATGCTAATGTTGTTCCAATATACAAAAAAGGGCCACAAAATAGGTAAGAAAACTATCATCCCGTAAGCCTTACATCTTCAGTCTGTAAAATCCTTGAGAGTATAATAAAAGACATGACTGAACCTGTTTTAAATGTTTGTGACTCTAAACAACATGGGTTTAGCAGTGGACGTATCTGCATCACTAATTTGATGTGTTTCTATGAAAACATTAGTTCTTTCATGGATAATAAGACTCCCTGTGATATTATATTTATAGGTCCAGATTTTCAAACTGCGCTATTCTGAGGCGCAAGCCCTTGCGCAGCTCAAAATAGTTGCGCAGGGGTGTGGCCGGGGTGATATTCAAAGGAGTTGCGCTATTGAGTGAGTCCTTTGAATATCACCCCCCAGCCACAGCACTTGTGCATGGCGCAGTGGAACTTGCGCCACCGCAAGTTGCCAGAGTTGAGCATTAAACTTGCGGTGGCGCAAGTACCATTGCGCCATGCTCAAATTTCCGATATTCAAAAGGTGACATGCAAATGGGGCCATAATTTATGCAAGGCACAGGGGGGGCCATTTGCATCTATTTATGGCCCCATTTGCATGCCATTTGCATGTAGGTGCGCCGATCCACGAGGACTTGCTCCTGGCCACCCTGCCAGGCAGCAGCCGACGCACAATGCAGCCCGATCGCGGGCATCACAGTTACATGAACCCCCCCACACATATCCCACAGCCCGATCATGGGCATCACAGTTACATGAACCCCCCACACATATCCCACAGCCCGATCGCGGGCATCACGAGTCATGAACCCCCATTTCCCACAGCCCGATCGCGGGCATCACAGTTACATGAACCCCCCACTTATCCCACAGCCAGATCGCGGGCAGTACAGGTACATAAACCCCCACATATCCCACAGCCCGATCATGGGCAGAGCGTGTATGAACCCCCAGTGCCTGATCGCTGGCAGAATGTAACCCTCCCCCAACCGAATAGCTCCCTGGTGGTCCAGTGGACCGTGAAAGCCCGATCATGGGCAGAATGTCACATCACACCCCCAAACATCTCCCTGGTGTCTAGTGTCCCCACCCACCCACAAAGCCCCTCCACCCACTCCCTCCCGGCGGCCGGCGACAGCATCCACCTGCCTGCCGCCCACGCCCGCTGACTGACTGTTCGGTAGGGCTGCCGCCCAGCAGGTGGAGGGCCTGTGTGGGTGGGGGGACACAGACACCAGGGAGATGTTTGGGGTTGTGATGTGACATTCTGCCCGCGATCGGGCTTTACGGTCCACTGACCACCAGGGAGATATTCAGGTTGGGGAGGGTTACATTCTGCCCACAATCGGGCACTGGGGTTCATAGCATGCTCTGCCCACGATCGGGCTGTGGGATATGTGTGGGGGGTTTCATGTACCTGTACCGCCCGTGATCGGCTTCGGAATGTGTGGGGGTTCTGTAATCTGTGATGCCCGCGATCGGGCTCGGAGATGTGTGGGTGGGGGTTGTTTTAATGCCTGCCCACCCATCAGGCTGGTGGGGGGCATAGGACCGAGTTGGGGCCAGCCAGTGGTGGCAGGCTGCTGTGTTGAGCCCTGCAATACAGCAGCTCACCTGAGGGTGGCCCTCAACTTGATCCTTTTTTTTTTGGCTCAAGGTTGTGCAGGCGCAGGTTGGGGGTTGCGCATGCACAACTCTGCACAACCCAACTGAATATCGTGTTGTGCAGGTTATGCATGGTTCCTCCCCCTCCTGTTGAGCATGCATTCATTTGCATTGCTCTTTTGCGCAACCTGTTGTCAGTGGCGTAACTGCCTCCTGCTGAATATCGCAGAATGGCACATTTTTGGACTCGCGCATGGCGTAACCCTTTTGAATATCTGGGCCATAGACTTTAGTAAGGCATTTGATGTAATGCCACATTGGGCTCTATCATAAAAACTCTGTAAATTGAACATCAATACCTCTTTGATAAAATGGATATTGAATTGGTTACATTTCAGGACTCAACACGTTTTTATTAATGGAATAAAATCAGGTAGCTGCTCTATACCCAGTGGTGTGCTGCAAGGATCCGTCTTGGGACCTTGCCTTTTTCAAATATTTATTTCAGATGTTACTAAGGAATGTTCATCAGTCAATATTGAGTATCTGGATGATATTAAAATTGGGGGTGCTTGAACAACAGCTTCTGATGTACAAATTATTCAGAAAGATTTAAATTATATCACCAAATGGATTAACACATGGGGTATGAAACTGAATACGTCCAAGTGTAAAGTTGTGAACTTGGGGCTTTCAAATTTACATAATCAATATATTCTGGGTGGTACAATCTTGACTCAAACATCAGATGAAAGGGATTTGGGAATTATGATCTCTGATGATTTATCATATAATAAACATATACATGAAATCATTAATAGATCTAATAAAATATCATTTGGTCTATTTTACAAAATATTAGATCCAGAGATCAGAATGTACTGATCCCTTTATTCAGAGCATATGTTAGGCCACACTTGGAATATGCCTCTCGGCTTTGGAATCCATACAAAATATTGGAATGTCAACTGCTGGAGAGTGTACATAGGAAATTCACAAAAAAAAATCTGGTTTTGAAAAAATTCCATATTGTGAACGTATTGACTCTAAAGCTTATGTCACTTTCAACTTGCCACCTTCGAGGTGATCTTTAATTTTGTACGACATTATTAAAGATCCATATCTCATATGCGAAATGGGTCTTGAATTTAAGGATCATTCCTATGAATTCAGAGAACATCCATTACAGTTGATCCTGAAATCATTTCATTGCAATACTAGAAAATATTTTTATACTGTAAGGGTAATCGGTCCATGGAACAAATTTCCACTTTATGTGGTTATTAGTGAAACAAAGAATATGTTCAAACATTGACTAGATGTATTGATAAACTCCAGTTACAAACTGACTTATTTTTCATTGACTTAGTATGGGAGCATTATGGGTCTTGGCATTCTAGCTCCCTTAACTGACCTTAGTATGAACCTTAGTATGAACCTCTCCCACCAGAGTGACTATTATTATAGGGGCATGGTCGTGCCCCTATATTTAAGGTTATGAAGCCACTTCAATGTTAAACTCAAGATTTTGTGTGTTAATAACTTTGGACCCTGTCAATGGATTTACATGAAATTTGATATGTGCAGTGGGGCATGGCAGATCTCTTGATCTGCCAAATTTCATTTCAATTGGACTTATGATTTTTGTGCACTAAAAATGCACTTTTCACCAGTTATGTGGGCAGTTTTTCAGATTTTGTCTGTGGTGCTGCACAACCTTTGTGTGGTATGCTACTGTGTGACTTGGCTCATCTGAAAGAGCTTGGGTCAAGGAACATGCCACTTTTTGTTTGGGTAAACAATATCAATCCATTCAAAAGTTAGTAAACTTTTAAGTTCCCTTTATAAATCAATGGAAACATTTATATGGCTATTTTGTGAAAGAAAAATGGGGTTTTGGCCATCTAGTCCAGCCTCACGATCAAAGAATTTGCAGGCTTGTGATCAAAGAATCTTTGATCGAGAGGAATTCTTTGATTGAGATGGCCGCCATCTTGTTTTCAGTTTGTGGTCAGAAAAATTAAAGTATCTTGGCCCAGGGGGGATTTCTGAGGTTAAACCATGGTGAGTTTTGCTCAGGGGTCTTCCCTCTATTGAGCCATGCCTGTGGTTTATTTCTAAATGGTAAAAAAATAGAGTTTTTAACGTTTTTATTCTTTGATCGTGGCTCGCTAACAATCTTTGATAGTGAGCCTGCAAATTCTTTGATCGTGAGACTAGATGGCCACTTGAAAAAATAAATTTCCTCAGCTCAGGGGTGGCTTATTAAACCAAATGAGGGTGGGTTTTGCTCAGGGGGCTTCATTCTAATGAAGCACGGCTGTGGTTTCATGTATTTCTGCCTAAAAACTGACTTTTAACATTTTTTATTGTTTGATCATGACCCTGCAAATTCTTTGATTGTGAGCCTGTAAATTCTTTGATCGTGAGATTCTTTGACCATGATCTTTGATCGTGAGGGCTTGAGTAGATGACCACATGAAAAATTTAATTTTCTTAGTACAGGGGTCACTTCTAAAGGCATACTAGGGTGGGATCTGCTCAAGGGCCTTCATTCCATCAAGTCATGGCTGTGGTTTCATGTGTTTTTCTGTAAAAATTTAGTTTTAACATTTTTTATTCTTTGATCGTGAGCCTGCAAATTTTTCATCACAAGCCTGCAAATTCTTTGATCGGGAGATATATATATATATTAATAATTAGTGGAGCAGTCAATCAAACAACACAAGATTAGTGTTGCATAGCAAGTCTGAGTCTGCAGCACTGCAAATGCTGATGTGAACCAGTGGCATTATTTTGATCCATCTGTTCCGTCCAGCGCACCCTGATCCACTGGTGCAGACTCAGACAGGTCTAATATTCAGCAAAAGCAGTAAGTGACTGGATGTGACAGAGGCAGGCAAATTTAAGGCAAGCAGAGGCATAGAACAGTCACCAAGATTACCAAAGTTTTTTTTTCCCCAAGAAATAAACAAGTGCAACTAGCTTTTTGGGCAACTGGGTCACAGCAGTATAGAAGTGGACATGACAGCAGGCAGTCAGGCATGCTACGTGACAACAAGCAGAGGCATACCATATTGACCAATTGGTCCTAAGAAAAATACACAAGTGCTTAAACTGCAACTAGCCATTCAGGCAACTGAGACACAGCAGTCCCTAAGTGGACATGATAACAGTCAGCCAGACATGCTGGGTGGCAACAAGCAGAAGCGTCCTACACTGACCCATGGATCCTATACAGTAATTTTTTTTAAAGGAAAAATATGCACATGAATGCTGCAATAAGTTCTTTGGGCAACTGGTTCACAGCAGTACATAAGTGGACATGACGGCAGGCAATTAGTAGCGGTGAGCGAGTAATGAAAAGTATTTCCTGAATACCACAAACAATGCACTGTTCATCATTTGGATATGAATAATAAATAGTGCCACTATTTAAACCTATTCCTATTCAGAAGATACTAACAAAAAAAAAAATCCGCATCATTTAAAATGAAACCACTTATCCCCCCCCCACCCTCTTCTACAGGCCCAATCTCACCTTCCTCTCTCAGTACCCATCATTGTAGGTTTTAATAAAAAAGAAACTCCCACGATGGAAGACAAGAACAACCTGCTGGCTTCTATAGCTGGCCATTGCCTCATCTAGTGCTTTTCCTTTCTAAAGTCATTATATTTCCACCCACCCCAGCGGCAGCAGCACCCACATTTTCTAAACTGAAGGCCGTCCCAGGCACAGTGAAGGCAACCAAGGCAACCCTCCTTCCATCACAGTCAGCTGCTTTCTAATGAATGGAAGAACTCCAATGCTTGCTCACAAAGTAAAATGGCTGATCACATAATAAAGTGGCTCCACCACTAGAAAGGTACCCCAGCAAGCCATGTTGGGTCATGGGGCAGTGACTGCTTTAAGTGCTATGTAGGGCTGCAGGCATGCTCTTCCTACTTTGGAATCCTACCAGGTCAATATGTCTCATGCTTCATCGCACATGACAAAACCACACAACAGGAACAGCACGGTAGGAAAGAGCGAGAGGGTGCAAAACTGCAAAAGGATGTATGTGCAGTAGTGCACCCTCTCACTCTTCCCAGGTAGAGGATAAGACCTCTGCTGGGACAGGGGGCCAGAGAGCAGTTGCTGTGGCTCAATGGGAACAGCCACAGGCAGCTAGGGAGGCAGGCTATGCATTTGGGACAGGGTTTCAATTCCTGGTCCCAGATGCATGGATTTGTTTTTCACATTTTGTGTGCCCCCCATAATGAGGCCCCCCACAAAACACAGACATATGCCACTGGCAATATATTGCACTGCATTGGCAGTGTGGTATATTGCTGCAGCATAATGTCTTGCGACACTATGACCCTGTGCCCTTTGGAATGTAGCCAGAGACATTTGTCTACAGTCACAAAGTGAAGATGAAGTTGTATTACCAGATCACTTCACTGGCTGAGCCTTTTGCCTGCAGGGCCATGTCAAATCTTAGGTCCTGGAGCAAGGATTGCTTTCTTGCAGGTCAGTTGACTTTTAGAGGATCACCACGGTGGACCAGAAGCCTCAGAATGGGATACTGCTTTTTCTGCATAACCATAGTTCCAGCCCAGAACACCTAGTTTCTTTCATTATTGTCAGGACATTGTAGTTTCCTCCAGGATACTAGATACCGAAATGGTTTGGGAACTTTTACACATTATGAAGCATAAGCTACTGTCTTGCAGGTTTTTGGGAAAGAGGCCTTTTCAGCAATTTTATGCCACTGTTAAAGAACGAATTTGCAAGTCTTGTGTCATAGGTCCTGAAGAAGTATAAAGTATGCATGAGACACAACAACTTTTGGTCAAACCTGCATTTTAGCTAATACTGTATGTCCCCTGTCCATTGTACTCATACTTTCTTTACAGACAATTGTTTTCCTGGTAAAGAAAGAAGCAAACAGGAATGCTGTCAGCTGGCACTACACAGAAGCTCCTTTTTAGTATGCACTCTATGTGTTTTTATTTTTTATTTGCACTTGTGTACTCCATGGTTATGTGTGTTTCTAATAAATGAGGTCACACAACATGCTGGAGCATGCTTGCTTTATTTCTTCAGGTGCATGCAGATCTTTTCTAGTATTGCTATAACACTGAACCATTTGTAGCACTAGGTTCTGCCATTCTTTAGTAGGACCTGAGAAGGCAATTAATTTGTTTTTACTGGATTCAGATCTTTTATGTGATATCATTTCTGCCATCTGACATTGAGAGACACAACCTGATCCATCCCAAGTATCATAGCAGTCAAGGCATCTCCCCCTAAACAAAGTGTGACAACTAGGAGTCCATTCCAGTGGTCCTGTAGTGATCCATACCCCCCCACAAAAAAGGTGGCCACTGGGATCCCATCTTTAGTGACAATGAAGAGACCCAGCCCCCCATACTCAAATTGGTAAGGGTGAGCTCATCCCAGGTGATCCTGTAGTAATTCATTCCCCCATATATAACAATGTTGGTAACTGCGAAGCTATCCTTAGTGGCCATGGTGTGCCCTGCCCCCCACACATATACAAATGGTGGCTGGTACAACCCCCTGTTCACCACAGTGACTGGCCACTATCTTAATAACATTTTTTTTTTTTGTAAATTTGGGTTTATTGCACAACTTGGACACAGGGTAATCACAGTTCTACTTAATTTGTACATACATTTACAAAGTTAGTCAAAACAATTTAATTCATATGGTAGTCTAGATTTGCAGGTAAGTTTAATAAAGCAGAAGCAAGAGGTTCATCATTATGGGGTAGACCTATTAGATGAAGTTCCCTCTTCAGGCAGGATTCCTGTGGCACATCCCTGGGAGAGCCAGCAGTGCACAGTTTGAATTGTCATTTCCCCCGGTATGTTTGTGTGGTGAAATCTGGGTCTCTGTCGCCTAGATACAGCACTCATATGAGCCAACTACTCAAGAAGCATGGTTCATGCTGGTTTATTTGGTATATGAGCTGCCCCAGGTGATATGCTTCAGTAGTGATATCTATTCAGTGCTGGAGGCTCTGGCTGTAGCCAGGATTTTGTTAGTCTTTTGCACTGTCAACAGAAGCACATGCCACCGGTAGCAGGCATCTTTTCCTCTAACTCCATCTGTAAGAAAACTCGGTGTAGTTTGTGTGATTGTAAGAGGTTCATCTAACATGAGCAGTTCTCTGAGTGTTTCTCTGATTCATCCCCAAAAGTCAGTCAGCTTCGGTCATGACCAGAATATATGTGAGCGTTGGTCCCCTTAGATTTTGTGCAAAACCTCTAGTTGGCTTGGGATGAGTTCATTGCCCACTTTTCCCATATTACAGGAGTGTAAATGAATCATGTTCTGACTTTCCAGGCTTACTCCTGCCATAATGGGGAGCTGCTAGTTTTAAAGGCTGATCGAAAAGACATAGACCATTCTTTGTCCATTACTAATATGTCATTCTCCTCTTCCCGCTTTTCTTTGATGTTGATGGCTTAGTCAATGTGTATGTCTCTAAGAGCTTTGTAGATGGCAGAGATGTGTTCTTTTTGGAGTTTCCCTTTTAACATGGCTTCCATAGTTGCTAGGAGGTGTTTAACTGAAGGCGGCTCCTGTATTAATCTGCTCTGCATTTCAATGTGAGCTCTAATCTGGAGGTACTAGAAGTGATCTATATTATTTTGACAAAATGCACGCTGGAGGGCTTGAAAGTCAATAAGGTCTCCACCTGTTCAGAGTTGCATCAGAAAGCACAGCCCCCAATGTGCCCACCTCCTGTAGGTCAGATCTATTGTGGATGGCAGGAACAGGGAATTCTATGCGGCCATTTAAGCGGCCATAGGTTAGGGCTCAGGGCTAGTCGGTCCCATGGTCAGTATCCCACTGTGAAGGTGGAGCGGACTGCTGTGAGTGTTATCTCTGAATCTGCATGTCTAAATGCTTTGTCCATTGCTCTTGCTCCTATTGGTGCTCCCCTTCTTCCATTTTTCTATTTGTTTCCAGGTAGTTCTGCATGAGAACAAAGACCACAGCAGTAGGGACATTACATGTACTGCAAATTAAAACATTTTGAGGTATGGTACAGCTCTCCCCTCTTATGCAGGGTCTTCTGCCTGCCCAGAGGTATTTAAAAAATAATTTTTGACATATCATGAATTGTTTTGTTGGTGTTAATATGGGTATGCATTGAAAAAGGTACAGATAGTGAGGTAGTATATTCATTATTAGGGGTCTGATTCTGGAGCACAGTGGGAAGTTTACTATGGCCCATCTACTTAAATCTTCTTCCACTTTTAGTGTCAAAGAAACAAAATTGGCATTATAGAGTTTGGCCAGGTATTTTGTTACCCGCACCACCCAGGTATTTCATCTCAGTGGCTTGCCAGTTCAAAGGGAATAGTTCTTTTATGTGCCATGAGGGATTGTGGTTAAACTTCAAGACCACCACTTTGGTTTTATAGAGGATGGTCACTGCATGATTTCTGAAGAGTTCTAGGCCTCTCCATTCTTCTGGTATTGAAGTGTTCGAGTTTGCCAGGTATAACAGTATATCATCTGCGTACAACACTATCTTCCAGCCACCCGCTTCTATGCCTTGAATTTTGGGATTGTCTCGGATCCATTTTGCTAGTGGCTAGATATATAAGGGAAATAATAATAGGGAGAGGAGGCAGCCCTGCCACATGCTCCGTTATAAATTAAATCTCAGGGATATGCAACCATTAATTCTAATGTATGCCTATGAGGAGGAATATAATGTCTTTATGAATTCTTCTGGGAACCCAAAACTGTTTGAGGACCATACATTGGAAATTAAAATCTACTTTTCATAGGTAGGGGCATTACCAGTAGGAAGAAGCAGGTAATATACCCCTGTACAGATCACTGGTAAGACCCCACCTTGAGTACTGTGACCAGTTCTGGAGGCCCCACCCCTGCATGGAGGCAGTACAAAAGAGGCCTAGAAAAATGGGGCAGGGCCTGTATCAAAAGTCCTATGAGGAGAGACTCAAGGAACTGAATATGTACTCTCTGGAGGAGAACAGGGAAAGGGGGATATGATAGAAACATTCAAATACCTAACAGGTATTAATAAGGTACTGGAAGATAGCATTTTCCATAGAAAAAGAAGCTCAAAGACAAGGAGTCACTCTATGAAGTTGGGAAGTGGAGGTTAAAAGGAAATGTGAGGAAACACTTCTTCATGGAGAGGGTGGTGGACACCTGTAACAGACGTCCAGTTGAGGTGGTGGGTGCCAAAATAATGATGGGATTCAAGCATGCATGGGACAGATACAAGGGGACCTGGGTAGTAAGGTAAAGGAAGGAAATGACCGGAGATTGTGTAGGGTCTGCAGTGGCACAGTAGGCAGGGAAAACTGGGCTGACTAGGTGGACTAAGATGTCCTTATCTGCCGACAACTTCTATGTTTACTCTTTTTTTCAACTCTGTTTATCCACTTAAGCTGCTGGTCAGGAGCTTCTTCAGCTGACTTGCGGCACCTGATGCCATGCCACAGAGATCCTCCCTAGTCTGTGACCCTGGTCCCCTCTGTCCACCCAAAACTCTCTGGCTTTCACCTGCAAAGGCAGGATCACCTTCAGCTCCTTGCCACTCCCATACAATTATCCCATGCCTAGCAGGAAGAGGTGTAGGCTGCAGGAATGGCAGAGTCCAGTAGGCTAGGATCCAGTAGTAGTCGTGGTAGCAGGGAGCAGCATCATCTGTCCAGCCAACAGGGTTATCCACTTTACAGTTTCCTGTAGGAGATATGCAATGATGTCATTGTGATATCAGGTGTGCTCACACTTTTGACACACCAACGTTCACCTCCCTACCAATCTCCTTGTGTTATGTGGTCTCTGGGTCACTGACCCACAGTCATCACTAGGGAGTCAAAGTTTTGCAGAGGGCCACAGCCCACCTGCCCCAGAGGAAGAGAGCAATCCCTTGGACATTTGATACTCCTCCACATGGTTGATTCTGCAATACTCTGGGCTCATTCCTGAACCCAGGTTGTCTGCATGGCAAGTGGTAGTGCTACCACTTGCATCAGCAGGCTGGCCACTGCTCCAAACGTCCTTATCAAAGGCTTTTTCAGCATCAGGAGTCATTATACAGGTTGGTGTTTTTTGGCTGTTTATTACATCTGTTATATTGGGTATTTTACAGATGTTGTCTGGTGCCTGTTTACTCATAAATCCTGTCTGGTCCAAGTCCATGGTATCCAAAAGTAGGGGGTTCAGCCAATTCTCCAATATGGCTGTGCACAGTTTGTAGTCCATGTTGAGGAGTGAAATGGGATGATAGGAACTACATTGTGTTAGGTCCTTTCCCACCTGCAGTATAGCTTTTATGGTGACATAGTTCCAGGTTGACAGCAGGGCTCCTCCGCCCCCCCCCTCACCTCATTAAAGAATCTTTTAAGTGGAGATGGGTACTTCTTCATAAAGAGTTTTATAAAATTCCCTGCTGCATTCATCGAGTCCCAGGCATTTGTTTGTTTTATGGTTTTTAATGCAACATATATTTCTTGGTCTGCAATAGGGGCCATTAGTGTGGTGCTTTGATCCTCCATTAGTTTAGGGTAGAGCTAGGGATTGTAGGAAGTCTCTCTCTCTTGCATGCACTGGCTATTTCTGCATGGGGCTTTACAGTGCTTTATAGTAAGCCACAAAGGCATCTGATATTTGGTCTGATTTAATAATAATAACAATGATAATAACTTTGTTTGATTGAGCACCTTTCACAATATCAAGGTGCTTCAGAAGTACAGAAATAATTCAATAAATATAAATAAAATCACAGAAAATCAGGAAATACCTTGCTCCATAAAAATGCCTTCAGTGCCTGCTTAAAGCTCCCCACTGTCCTGCACTCCTGCAGCTAATGGGGCAGAGAATTCCAGAGGGTTGGGGCAGCAAACATAAAAGTGGGAGCCCCAGATGAATTCAAACTTACCCTCGCAATCTCCAGCAACCCCTTGTCAGTCGAGCGGAGCTGTCGCATAGGGGTGTTAGGAGTCAGAAGCTCTTTCAAGTAGTCAGGACCAAGTCTGTGTAGGGCTTTGTAGGTTAATAAGCCTACCTTAAAGGTGATCTGCCACTGAACTGGCAGCCAGTGCAGATCACGCAGCACTAGGGTAATATGAGATCTCCTAGATACCCCAGTCAGTAAACGTACAGCAGCATTCTGCACTAGCTGCAAGCAACAGATATCAACCCTAGGAAGCCCTAAGTACAAGGAGTTGTAGTAGTCAAGGCACGAGGTCACAAAGGCATGGACCAAAATGGGCAGATCACTGAACGGAACAAGGTGCTTGATCCTGGAAATGTTCCTAAGATGGCAGAAGGCTAACTTGACAACTGCCGACAACTGATGATGAAGGGTCAGCCCATTGTCAAGTATCAGTCCCAAGTCATGCACCAGTTTAGAGGTAAGGATCTGAGCACCCCCAAAAATAAGGCGGAGGGCAGATCAGTCCTCAATCCCTCTGTCCTGCTACTCGGATCTATTACCAAAACCTCAGTTTTTCCTGCATTCAACTTTAACCCACTGGAATTCATCCAATCTTGGATTTCAATGAGGCAGCTGTTAAATACTGAGAGAGCACTAACCTGGTCAGGGGCAAAAGACAGGTAGAGCTGGGTATCATCAGCATAGCAGTGAAACCTCAGCCCATACCATCTTACAATGTCTCTGAGGGGCAGCATATACACTGTAAACAGCATGGGGGACAGCACCAAGCCCTGGGACACCCCACAAGACAGAGAGAAGGACTCGGAAGAAAAAATTCTCGAGACAACTCTCTGAGTTCTACCAGTGAGGAAAGATGAAAACCATCTGAGCACTGTACCAGTCAGCCCACAGATGGACCCCAGGCGCTTGAGCAGGACCCAATGGTCCACAGTGTCAAAGGCTGAAGAGAGATCAAGGAGTAACAGCATGGAGTGGTTTCTCCAATCTCTCGCCATCAGGAGATCATTGAGCACACGAACCAGAGCAGTCTCAGTACTGTGCCTCTTACGAAAACATGGTTGGAGAGGTTTGTATATATTATGGATGCTTAAATGGTTCTCCAGTTGAGTTGCCAAAACTTTTTTGATGACCTTTCCCACAAAAGGAAGGTTTGAGATAGGTCAGTAGCTCACTAGGGTATCTGAGTCCAAAGAAGCTTTCTTCAGAATAGGTGTCACCACCGCCTCCTTCAGGGAGCTTTGAAACTCACCCGATTCCAAGGAGATCTGGGCCAATGATGTCACTACAACCCAAAATCAGAGAAGTAGGGCCTGGGTATAGGCTACAGCACATGGGGTGCATCCCCTGGACAATCCTTATGATATCAATGAACTCCAGCAGGTCGAAGGTACTCCAGGAAATACAGGGCATGGTGACCGAGCACCGACCAACAACATCCCCCATAGAACAAGTCTGACGGATCTCCACCTGATGTAGACCACCTTATTTGCAAAGAATTGAGTAATCTTATCACACTCCATCTTGAAAAAAAACTCTATGGAGCTGAAGACAGGCTGGGTTGCACAGTCTGTCCACAGTTTGGAAGTGTTGAGCCAGTCTCTTCCAAGGAACAGCGATTTCCCTGGACAGAAATTCTGCCTTCTTACAGGAAATCACTGATTGGTAGAGTTGATAATGCTCTGACAAAATAAGACGGTCAGCATCCAAGGTGAATTTCAGCCATCAACATTCTAACCTATGTCCCAACCTCCGCAACTCCCTCACAGACCCATCAAACCACAAGGCCCAATGGCAAAGTGGAAGGGGGCGAACACAGACAGGAGCAATCAGGTCAAGAGCTGAGGAAATAGCCTTATTCTAGGCCAGAACCAATGCTCTGGACCTGCGCTGGTCTCACCGAACTCTAAGAGGTCAATCACCACCACCAGGTCTTCAGGGACAATGTCCAGCAAAGGGCAGAAACTGACCATCTCCACTGGAGCAGACCTACACAACGGGGCAGAAAAATTGAACCTCACGGTGTAGTGATCAGACCAACCGACAGGTTCCACCCCCAGATTGGAGGCCTCAATCCCCTGGAGGAAGACCAAATCAAGAGAGTGACTGCCATTATGGGTAGCTAAGGGAACAACCTGAGTGAAGCCCAGTGATATCATCAACTGGAGGAAGTGTTGTCCAAAAAGCAAGGATTCGTCATTGACCCAGGCACTGAAGTTGCCCAGAACCATCAGTCCAGGCGACTCCAATGCCATGTCGGTGGCAAAGTCTGCTACTTCCTGCAGGAACAGCTTTTCATCCCCTGGTGGATGGTAGATGAGAGCTATCCTTCACCCCAAACCAGTTACTACAGTGCACTCAAATGATTCGGCCTCCTCAACTGGTACACCAGTGAGGCCCAATTCGGCCTTAAAACAGACCACTACACCCCACCCCGCCCATGATCCAATCTTGGGCAATATATCACCTAGTACCCAGGAGGAATAGCTGCCTCCAAAATTGGAGCAGCATTTCCATCCAACCAGGTCTCGGTAATGCAAACCAGATCCACTGTTCCAACAAAATCTGCAGTAAATGTAGTTTTGTTCTTAATGGATCTGGCATTGCATAACAACACCAGAGTCAGACGATGTTCGTGAGGTGTCCTAGCTACTTGTCCACCCAAAAAGGTGGTGCCCTTGGGTATGAGGACTAGACATGGACCACCACGTCCCAGACACCATTTCGCCTGAGGGTATCTTCTGGTCCTAATAACCTCTATGGGAGAGAACCACTCTTTCGAACTCCAATGGCTGTGCCCCCCTGCCAGCCCATGCCCACCCACCCTGTGAGCAATCCCCAGTGCCCAAAAGTGCTGATAAATGGAGGCGAATGGGAGCAGGGGAGAGAACGGGTGGAGGGCCAGGAGAGAGGAGGATGAATAGAACAGGACCAGGGGAGCAAGCAGGCACAGTCTACAAAATGCCACCAAACTGTGGCAAAAACAACACAAGAAAACCTAATTTCCTCAAAACCATTGTAAATATAAGTACTAGGTGTCCTGTGTGAGGGTGCCTTATTTTAGTTATGGCTGCTTTAACAGCTGACTGTTTCAGCTGAAAGACTAGCAGTTTTAGTGGCTTGAGCTGCCCCTTCATAGTATCTTTGCTTAAGGTACAGAAGCACCTTTTCCATTTTTGCCTTCTTTAAGGCTCATATTTGGCTTCTTGTCTGTTTTATGTCTCTGTCTCTGTTTTGGTACCGTTTTACCTTAAGTTCTTTCTCCAGTTCCTGTAGGGTCTGGGTGAGTGTCACCAGCTTGAGCTTTCCATTTTCTTTATGCCACGACTGACATGAATTTCCCCCACTATACCATCTTAACAGTGCCCCATATTATCTGAAGGGGGACCCCTTGCATGCCATTTTACCAAATAACGTTTTGCAGTTCCTCCTGAGGTCCTTCACTACTACAGGTCTCTAAGGAGAGAGAGACATTTAGTCTCCGGTATGTTTTCTTCTTCAGGATATGTGGATCCATCCGTTAAGAACACCAGTTGGTAGTCTGAGAAGATCAAGGAGCCCACCCACATAGAGTCAGATCTGGTGGTGTCCTGTTGCCATGACATGAAATTGTCCAGCCTAGAGTAAATTTTGAGCCATTGTGAGTAACACATACAGTCCTTGGCTTGGGGTTAATTTTGTTCCCCAGTGTCCGCCATCCCCAACACCAATATTTTGTAAGCTACTTTTGGGGGATGGTGGAATTCATGCCTGGTATATGGGATATTGTGTCCAGGGCCCGACCAAAGATTAGGTCCCAGACACCCCATACCCCAATAATTAGAACGCAGTTTGTTTTTTCAGCTCCCAATTTTAGTAAGTTTTCAGAGAAGTGGAAAGGGGAGCCAAGAGAGGCACCCACATTCACCAGGGTGCCTGGGGTGTCTTGAATTTTCCGTTACAATTAAGTATCTGCCCTCTGGGTCTCAGATCACGTCTGCGTCCTCAAAAGGGAGAGTGTTAGCAATTAAACCCCTCTCTTTTCTCTTTGTCTAGGTACACATGATACACCTTGAAGAAACTTCACTCTTCAAATATTTGGGCCTCTTGTGTATTTAATTACATTTCCCGGATGACTATGATTTCACCCCACTTCCCTTTTATAAATGTTATTAACCATTTCTGTTTGATCAGGTTGTTTATTTCATTTTTACTAAAAGTCAGAACTTTTGTTTGGTCCCCATTTATACAGAGTGTTTGATTTTCCTCCTGGAGGCTGCAGAAAGTGTTCTGTCATGTGGAAGATTTGTGGAATATGCAATTCCGTGCAGTAGTACCACTTACTATGAACCTTTTAACCAACAACATCTACAAGAAATGACAAATACAAAACAGTAGTAAAAATGCCTGTGTGGGTCATTTATTGTTGAAGTTGCAGCACTGGTCTACTTTTGTTATGGTGGCCTTTGTACAGGTAGGACATATTGGATTTTTTGCCCACAGTTCTTTGAAACTCAGGGGCTATTCCACATTCTGTCTCCACAATCTTCCTAGGTCAAGCAGGGGTTTCAGATCTCCCCTCTTGTAGCATGCCTCACTTGTGCCACTGTCTTCCTCAGCATTCAGATCTAAGCAGGATTAGGAGACCCCACAACGTGATTTGCCAACCTGCTGTTTGTCCAGTTGTCTTTCTTGGCATGTTGTGAGTTCCCATTTCAGTCTCCCATCCCCTCCAAAAAGAGCTTGTCATTTTGTATTGCTAAGACTGCTTAAATTGAATTTGCTCCCTCCCCACCCCTCCAAAGTAAGGCGTGGGAGGGTCTCTGCACATACAATCATTCTACTAGCCTTGTCATGACTAAAGACTCATTACAGGGTTGGAGACATTGCATTCCATGACTGGGATGCCCATTCTGTGTGAATACATCTTCCCAGCTGCATGTAATATTGTTGGCTGCTGAAGAGTATGTATCTCCCCGAGTCCTCCCCAGTGGCCAGCCTATCTCACCATGTGGGATGCCCCCCTTTCCCCAAGACCCACCTTGAGCCATGAACATAGCAGTTCCAATCTGGGTTTTACCTGTTATTGGTCATGGTGGTCTACCAGCTGTCCCCTAATCACTCTATCTCAGTGCTATGTAGAGCAGGATTCATTAGGTCCCTTATTTGCATGGTGGTCTGGCAGTTTAGGTGATCCCTGGCCAGAAGGTCCCATCAACTGTCATTCCCTCTACCCCCACCACACACAGGGCATGGTGGGGCACATCAGGCCACCGGCCCTTGAGCCCATGACCACTCTTTCAACTCTTGACTTCATCGTAAATTTAGGGACTTACAGCAGCCCACAGCTATGCACTTATTGAAGGTTCCTGTGTGCACCTTGATTGTGGTGGCTCAGATCCAGGTTCCTAGACTTAGGGCCAGAGTCTCCCATTTTTGTTGTTTACCCATGTGGTCCAGCCTAGATCAGATCTCAGAGTCCCTAGGGCACACACACACCCATCTGAGAAATTAAGCCCACTTTTAAAATTGAATGTGTAACTAGTAAGGGGCCTCCGTATCTCAGCTGAATTCATAGAAACCAGAGGAAAGGACATGGTCGTGGAATAACTACCATGTGTCCTTAGGACCCTATCCAGCATACCTATTTTGGGTTTGTGCTCCATTCACAGGCATTTTGCCACACTCCATTTCTCTTTGATCACATGTTTAGTATATTCACAGCGTTTCCCACTTTTCTGAGTGATTTAGGTATACCTCCATTTTCTCTCTGGTTATACGCAGTCAGATCATAAGTTTCCTGTGGTTATTTCTTTCGCCCTTTTCCTGAGCAGTTTTCAGTTCCTGTATACCCCCCTGTCATAATTACTGTTCCAATCAATGCACACTTTTTATGTTATGCAATGCTATTCAGTTCTTTCTGCATCAGTTCATTGCTCATCATTCAGATTACTGTTGAAAAAGTAAAGTATATCAGCTTTAGGAAGTGTCGTTAGTAACACGTATCAACTCGAAGCAATGTAAGATCCCCATAGTTGTTTCTTATAGCCTTTTCCCAAACCACTATCACATCTTGTGCCCCCCCCACAAAAAAATCCTAATAACTATCCCTGTCTATGCATTTTGTCTCTTACTCCCCCCACATCCTAATAGCTATCCCCCTCTACAGTATGTGTTTTGTCTATGATGTGCCATGCTGGTTCAATTGTTTCTATTTCTCATCTTTGCTCAGCATTCAGATTATGTTTAAAAGGATATTGACTTTAGGCAGTATCGGTATTAAAGAATATTGACTTGGAGCACTGGTGAGTTTGGCGCAATTCTACTGGTGTTGAGTCATACAGTTTCACAGTCAGGCAAAGTGCTATGTCCACGGCTTGGCGATTTCTCAGCATAGAGTTCATTCAATAGAAACCAAAGGAGGCTTTGTTGAAGGGCTCAGTTACCATGTTTTTTGGGTATGATCCACCACGAGTGCAATATGCTGAGGTAACTGTATCTGAAAAGCCAGTCCTGTTCAGATTGTGTCAGGTGGGGTTCTGCAAGAGGCTGCCTGTAATTATCATGGTGGTTTGTCCATTCTTTTTAAGCACACTGACAATGAAGGGGATTAAAGAGAGTCACTGATCTGCTTGGCAGTTGCTGATCACTTGTTACCCACTCTGTGATCCATGGCTACCTTGTTGTTCAGTAGGAGTGAATTAGTTGGAATCAGAGACTATCTCTCCAGTGCCTTGCTTATCTGTGCCAATTGGGGTTTCATGATGTTCAGTGGTGCTCTGCATGATCCAGGTAGGGCTGGAAAAATGATTTAATGTCCACCCATGGGGGGCCCTGCTGGATTCAGGTGCTGTAATTTCTTGAGCCTCCACTGGCAAAATGCCATGCCAAGTAGAGCAAGTCCCTTTCATGGTGGTCCTTGTCTGGTGGCAGGAACTGTATGCCGAGCTCCTCGAGATATTGAGAGTCCTCCAGCAGGTCTGTGAACTGTTTTGTCTCATCGGGTGCTTTAATCTTCAGTCTCACTGGCTACAAGAGCGGTGCCTTTATGTTTTTTGCCCTAAGTTGCTTTATCACTCCACACATTATACTCCTGTTGCCATACACTATCATTGTATAATCATTATCATTTGTTATTCTTGCCTCTTTATATCTCACTTCTTTCTGTTGCCAGGCTTGTTTCAGCAGGTCTTCTTTGCTGACATAGGAGAGAAGTTTCATTAGTGTGGCTCTAGGACGTATGGTGGGGTTGAGGGTTTCAGGCCTAATGCCCAGTGTTTTTGGTTCATAGAGAGATCATAAGAAGGTGCAACAGATCTTTTTACAGCATTTGCAGTAGGAAGGTTGTAATGTTCCCCACTGCTTTCTCTGCCCACTCCGAGACTCCATATATGCGTAGATTCTTCCTTCTGCTTCATCCCCATAAGTCATCTAGTTTGTGGGTAAGCTACTGTTCTCTTGCTAGCAGGTGCAGTATAAGTTTGTTATGTCGGTCCATACTTATAATGAGGCCCACAACTCTCTCCTCCAGTGCCAGTATTTTGTTTTTCCAATTTTGAGCAGGTCTGTTTTAATTGAATCAAGAGTCTTGTCAATTTTTGAAACAATCTTTGCTGTCTGTTTTATTGCTTTAATGAGATCAATGAGCCCCATTTTCAAAAGGTTAGCATGGCACAAAACTGGTTTGCTTCATGCGAACTTGGAATAATGCCGGCCATTGGTGGCATGGCCATAGTCAAAAGCCGCCTATGCACGGCACACCCCTGACAGTGCCACTGCACACAATATTGTGCTGCACCTATGTAAATGAGGGATCCCTCATGCATATGCTGTGCAGAATACTGAAAGTTTTCATGTTCAATAAATGCCCACCAGCACGGTGCAGTTTAACCTTTCTGAAACCCAGCCCATAACATTGCGCAGGAGGGTGAGTGCCCCACACCCTATCCATGCACTATTAAGGACTGAGTACCCTGATGGTCCAGCATGCCCTTCTCCATCCCAATCCCTATTCATGTAAAATAAATGACATCAGTGGTGATCTAGTGGTCCCTCCCTTGCCCCGATTCCCTCTGTCTAAAAATAAATAAAACATCCTTTGTAATCTAGCTGTCCCCCCTCCCATAGCCTTGATCCCAGTGTTTGTAAATCCACCAGCATCCCTGGTATTGTAGCGGTCCCCCATGAGCCCCAAGCCCCACATTGGTAAAGCAAACCATTCCTGGTGGTCCAGCAGTCTCCCCAGCCCCCAGGCCCTGCCAGAACACAGAAAACACACCTGGATGATCTAGCAGTTCCCCTTCTGTAACCCTGACCTGCCCGTAGTTGTCAAGTAACATCATCTCTGGTGGTCAAGTGGACCCTCACCCCCCACCTTGACAGGCAGTGGCTCAACACCTCACTCCCCCAAGTCCCAACATCAAGGGCTGGTGACTGGCACAGCCCTCTGCTCACCACCATGGCCAGCTGGTAACTGAGCTATTGCTGAGTTTGTACTGTATGCAATACCTTCCACTGATTCAAAGTGGCTGTCAACCAGTGGGCCGTACTATATACAGTGCATGCTCAGTGACAGCTCAGTCAGTGGCTGGACATGGTGGTCTGCAGAGTGCTGTGCCAGTCGCTGGCTCTTGATGGTGGGACAGTGAGGGAGCAGAGTGGTGGAGCACTAACTGCTGAGGTGGGAGTGTGGGGGTCCACTACACCACCGGAGATTATGTTACTTGACAGATATGGGCAGATTGAGGTTAGGGAGGGAGGTCTCATAGACCAGCAGGGTGCATTTTTGGTGTTCTGGCAGGGGATTGGGGCTGGGAAGACTGCTGGACCACCAGGGATGGTTTGTTTTACCACTGTGGGGATTGGGGCTTGGGATTTGGGGCATGGGGGACCGCTACAATACCAGGGATGCTGGTGGTTTTACAAAGGCTGGGATCTGGGCTCGGAGAGGGGGGGACCACAAGATTACAAAGAATGTTTTATTTATTTTATGACAGAAGGGCTCAGGGCTTGGAAGGGACCACTGGACCATCACCAATGTCATTTTTGTTCATGGACGGGGATTGGGGCTAGGGAAGGACCACTGGATCACCACTGATGTCATTTTGTTTACATGGACAGAGATCGGGGCAAAGGAGGGACAGCTTGACCACCACCAATGTCATTTTGTTTACATTGATGGGGATCAGGGTTGGAGGGAGACTGCTGGGCCACCACCAGTTTCATTTTGGTTTACATGGATGGGGATTGGTGCTAGGGAGGGACCACTGGACCACCACTAATTTCATTTTGTTTACATGAAGAGGGATCACGGCTGGGGAGGAAGGACCTGGCCCAACGCACATGGCTGCTGTGGTAGCATGCAGATGAGCACATAATGGGCATGCAAATGGCCCACTAGTGCCATGCATGCCCAATGGGCTCATGTGCATGTTTTGGCTGAATATCATCCATAGGGCTCTTGGCCCTAATCAGTTGTGCCATGCTTTACCCCAATGGGCTGTCTTTGGCCCAGTACCCTAGTAGTGAGGCACAAAGCATGGCAGCTGCTGGCTGTGCACCATGCTATCATGGCCCAATATTCAAATGGAAAGTGGGGTCCGTTCGGATTGCACTATCAATTTAAATGTGGCACCAGATCCGGCCAGTCCTATTTTGTCATGCTGTGCCCCTGTGTGTGTATGCAGCCAGCAGGGTCTGAACATGGGGCCCAGTGTGTTCATCTCTGTTTTCCAATGCTTCCCTGTCTTTGTCTGAGAGGACCGCTGTTCCCACCTGTAGAGTGTGGTGTGCTGCAATCATTGTTTCTCCATCTGGAGTAACTCCTTCAGCTTCTGAGTGGGAGTCACTAAATCCTTAGCTTTACCTGCTGTTCAGAGGCAGTATAATGCAATGGTTTATGGATCTGAATGCAAACCTGGAGACCTGGGTTTGAATACCACAGCCTCCACTTGAATATTGTGTGACCCTGAGCAAGTCACTTAACTTCCTTGTGCTCCCAGGTCACACCTGGAAAGAAACTTCAGCTTAGTGTGCATTTCCTGGTTAAACAATTTCCCCCCTAATCTGGTGTTTTTAGATCTGGAATCCATTTTCTTGCATGTGGATGCATCCTGATTCTTTTCAGAGGGAGACGGAGCTGTAGATTCATGCTGCCATCACCCTACCGATGTCACCTGATGTCTGGGAAGGGATCGCGATTGTAAGTAGAATAAAACCTTAATCACAGCTGTGATTTAAAAAAAGGCACACATACAAGCACAGCTTGTATTTTATAATCTGGGTTTATGACAATAAAATCATGTAGATGTGCATAACCATGATGGGAATTATGGAAACATAGTCAGGTACATGTACTGTACCAAAAGGCCCAAGCCTGAAAACAGCCAGCAGTCAGAGGAAATCCTTTTTTCAGCACCCATTCTCATATGAATATAGTCTGCATTCATATATCTGCAAGTGACAATGCAGCTTCATCTTTCATGCTTCCCCCAAATTCATATGTAACAACATGAGTAGCATCTATTGTGTACACAATCAATTTGTTAAAGTGGTTTTCCTGTTGTTTTTTTTTTCAAAAGAAAGATTGCTGGCATTGGCAAGAATCAAACCTCATATTCTGTACCCCAACTCTCAGTTCAGAGGATCCCTGTGGGACTACTTAAATGCTAACTCAAGTTGAATTCAGTATGTTAACATATTGTTTATGCTATGCCAACTGTTATTTTTTTTGCACTGCCCATGTTTATTATCATTTATTTTATCAGTTTACACTGGCTCGTATTCCTGCTCATTAAATTAGTCTAAACTGGTTTATTGTTGTTCCAATGCTCTCCAGTTATTGTGCTGTGTTTTGTTACCTACTTAGTATTCCATTGTCTCTGTCCATCGACATTTACTCTAGATACTGCCCATTGTGCATCCTCCCAAGTCATACCTGAAAATACGTACAAATGCATCTTGCATACTTATCTGGTCAATAAAAGCTAATAAATAAATACATTTTAGTATCAGGATAAGACATAAAGATATTTGCCTAGAATCAGCTTTTGCTATGTCTTCAGACTGTCACTGCACCTGCTGATTTTTGTTCTATATAGGCCATGATCTAATCTAACAGTTACATATATAGAGAATTATAACATTACAGCAGGGCTTACCAATGTGAACTAATGAAGTCTATGGAGAACAGATCTAGTCATAATGAGAATGGGAAAAGGGGGGGGGGGGATTGTTTAACCAGGAAAGGCACACTAAGCCCGAGCTTGTTTCCAGGTGCAGCCTAGGAGCACAAGGAAGTTAAAGCAGCAGTGCAACAATCTGGTGAAAATTCTGACCTATATTTTTTTATGCTATTTTATATTGCCACTTACCTCCTGACTTGTATGATACCATTCTTTCCACTATTTGAGTCTATTTTGGTACTTGCTTTCATGTCCGAAATAATAAAAGGAACGCTCCTTTTAATATGGTGAGGACCAAGTCTTCATCAGTATTTTCAGCTGGTTTTGTCCATCCGTTGTTTAGATATCACTTCTGTTGTGACTAAAATTAGCAATTATGAAGCAGGCAGTGTTCTCTGACCTTAGAGAACAATATTTGTTCAAAAACAGCTGCAAATACTGATGAAAACCTGGTCCGAGCCATATTAAAAGGGTATGCTCCTTTTATTATTTCAAACATGAGAAAAAGTACTAAAGCAGACACAAATTGTGAAAAGAAGGGTATCATACAAGTCAGGAGGTAAGTGGCAATCTAAAATAGCATAAAAAAGTAAAGGACAACATTTTCACCAGATTGTTGCATTGCTGCTTTAAGTGATTTGTTTAGGATTATACAGTATGATACTGGAAGCTGTGGGATTCAAACCCACGACTGGTGTGCTGGATGTCACCAGATTTGTAGCTTAGAGCTTTAGACCACTGCACTATATTGCCTCTTCAAAATGTCTTCAGCAATAACTTACAGAAGGTCCTAAAGTATAAATTTGATATTAATTTTCTGAATCTAAGTTCTGTTGTTGCAACTGTTCTTTTATTTTATATTTTTTGCTGAAAAGCACCTTGATCTGATATTTTTGGGAGCTTCATGTTATGAAAATCTGTGTTACGGAGCACATCACATATTGTAGAATAAAAAAAATGATCTCTGCATCTCTATTTTCAGTTTTGCTATAATGAGTACTGAGTACAGGGATCCCTACTTAAAGATCACTGGAAAAGTAACATATACTGTTGGTGATTTTGTTTGTACCATTAGCATGCTATGTACTAGCAATAGGAACCGTGTTTAAGTAAGTTCCTCAGAATTACAGTGGGGCTCTGGCAACTTGTTTTTTTTTTCACCATTGCTTCATTTATTACCTTTCAGCAGAATATACTTAATGATGCCATTTTAGTCCTTATTCTCTAATCATTTCTACCTCAACATAAAGAAAACCAGTCCAACTAAAATAGAAAATTACATTTTGTTATCTCCCCACAAAATGTGGCTTTGAGAACTCAGGACAGAGATAACACTGACAAAAAAAATGGTTTCACAGTTCAGTGTTATATTTTTAAATAAAGAATATCCATCTGAATACAGTTCAGCAGTAAAACTAACAAAAAGTATATTGTATATTTCCATAGATTTTCACAGACCATGGGTTCAATTTTCTAATGCCTTGGGACTGACTCAATGTGCTTGCATCAAAAACATAAGGGTGAAAGTGTGCCAAACCTTGCATAAGTGCTGATTTTTGAAGCAAGTGCACACAACAAGGGGAGCCTCCTGCGCCAGGCTGACTTGCACCAGATCTACATCCAATGCACGGCCACGCCACATCAGAAGGAGCTTAAACCAGCACTGAAACTCAAATGATCAGCTTTTCATAAGAACAAAATTATATATTTTCAGCTAATTCAACTGAACACAAACCAGAGATTGAGTTAGTAAAAACCCTGGACAGTAAACAATGAACTCTACAGAATGCTCAAATTAGGAAATTTATAGCTCTTCGATCAAGCAGGGACTTGAACTGCAGAAGCAGTAGCTTACTCCAATATAAGGTAATCACTCTCCAAGGTTCTGTCAGAGGGACAGAAACAGTCAGACTGTTTACAGTTAGCACAGAACAAGTTAACAAATGTTGATTTAAAGAAGATCACAAAACCAAATGGTGTGACAGCTTCAGGAAACAATAATCATGAAACAGGGACTTGAATTCAGGCTTTTTTTAACAATGTGTAAAATGGTTGCCATTGATCATTAAATTCAAGCACTGTGCAATACATCAGTTGTGAACCAACCCCTCCCTCTTCCAGTGCCTTCCTTATGTTTGACCCATTATCTTCAACTATAGAGCCAACTGACAGCCACTGTGATGAGAGCCATTGCTATATTAGTTGCATGAGCTCCTCATTGATGTTGTATGAGCTGTGTTCAGATGTAAAATATAATATTCTTAGAACAGCAAACTGAGTTTCACTGCCCCCACAAGAATTATTAGCAGGACATGCCCAATGTACAGTGATAACATGAAAGGTTCAGGCTGACAGCTTGCTCTGCCATCTTTTGAGAGATGCACCACCCTCCCAACAGCACTAGCCAAAACTCATCTGTGTTTATTACATACAACATTGTTCTTGAGCTGTACAAATCAGTGGGTGCATCTGAGTTACTATTCTGTAATGTACATAGCCTTAATTAATTTACTGTCAGCCAATGATATTGAATTAAATCCTGGTCCTTCCACTACTACTCCTACCACCTTCAGTCCACCTCCTTGGCAGCCTACTAAGGGTTTAAAAGCAGAACACCTTAATGTAAAGAGCCTCATCTCCAAACTAGATGAACTTACAGCATGGGTGTCCCACTACCAACCTGATGTGCTGTGTACATCTGAAACTTAACTGGAGCTATCCATATCTCATAGCTTCTGGTTATAACTTATAGCCTCTCCCTGGTTATAACTTCATTTGCAGTGATGGCCCTGGCTTCAAGAAAGGAGGACACACTCTGATCTATTTTAGTTTTCACCTCAGCATCTCCTTTTAAAGCAATGCCCCTCAGCCTACATCCCCCACTGAATACTGTCATGGTGTACTTACGCTGAGAAATGAAATGCTGGGAAATACTAAATTTCTCTTCTTTCTCTGCATTTATCTTCCATCCTCTGGGAGCATTAATCTCTGCTCCACACTGATGATGTCCCCTAGTACAGTGGTTAAAAAAGGAGTTCATCCTGTTAGTCAATTTTAACATGAACCTGCTCTCTGATTGCAGCAGATCTGTGGTCCATACTGTTAGCAAACTTAACTTGACCCAGCTAATCTCTGATACCATCTGGAGATCCAATAATGGAAACATGGCTACCCTCATTGAGTGGATACTCACTCCCTAACCTAACAGGATTAGATTTTCAGGAATACTGTCTGATGCTATAAGTGATCGATCTCATGATTTATTTATTTATTTATTTTTGTACATGGTGTGCTGAGATGATTAAGACTCCTCCTAGAATTATTCAGTTTTGTAATTTTTGTAATCTGGACCTGGAACATTTTAGGTCAGCAGTGCAGCAAACTAACTGGTCCTATCAATATGGAACCACAAATATTAATACAGCAGCATCATTTCTTACCTCTGCTTTCACTGGCATGCAAGACAAATTTGCTCCTTTTACAGTGAAGGGCAAGAAGGCCCATAGCCAAATGGCCAGACTGTCCCCTCTTCAAGCTTATGGAAAGGACCATAAATGGCTTGCCTTCAAGGCCTCCTCTTCCCAGTATGACTTGACATTATGTAAGGAATGCTGAAATGAGTGCACACGAACTATTAGGTTAATAGAAATGCTCATTGTAAACAGCTTTTCAACTCAGCTGCTCACACCCCTAGTTTTTTTGGTGACAGGTCCAACATATTGGGTGAAGCTTGTGGTCAGTCCCATTCTGAAATGAGCCTTAACTGTATAATTTGTATGAGTAGAAGCACCATTGCTAGTGCCTTCAATAATTTCTTCACTCTCTGTATATACCAAGGTCTCCAAATCTGCAGCTACACCTTCTCCTAATAGCAACTGTTCCTCTCATACCTCCTTACCCACTGGAAATCTACTTTTTTATTTTAAGAGGGTTGGCATCCCAGAGGTCCATAAACTCCTTTTGTAGGTTCCTGTCTCAAAATCTGCAAGTTCAGATGGCATTGAGCCCTACCTTATCATGCTTGCAGCTTTTGAGTTTGAACCCAACCCCAGTACCAGACTTATTAATTTATCCCTGTCCTTTTGTGTGGTACCTGATCTCTGAAAAATATCTAATGTTGTACCCATATTTAACAAGTTTGGTCAGATGCAATATGGGTAAAAAATATTGAACTTGTAGCAAGGTCTTATTACCTCACCTCATGAACCATGTAGGTGAAATTGTTCAAATTCCCACTGAAATGTGATTGTACACCACAGAAATATCATTCCAATTCAGAGATGCGAAAAAACATTGTAACCACAATTTGAAAAATGACAGCTGCCACATTCATGAGGTGGTGTCAAAAAACTCAGGCTCAGTGGTGGCAGTGGCTAACTGCAGTCCTGGTGGTGGTGGTCCCGGGGCGGACAGACTCAGGCTCAGTGGTGGCAGTGGCTAACAGCAGTCCTGGTGGTGGTGGTCTGGGGTGGCACACTGCCTTTTAACAACTTCAGTTAAAACCTGCCAACATTAACCACATCATCATCCTCATAAAGAAAGCTGCCCTCACAGTCATCTATGTCTGAAGTCTGACCACTGGGAAATTCTTTCTCCATTGTGTCATCATCTACATCAGTAGTGTGCCGTTTCAGGCAGCCACTGTCAGTGCCACCAGGATGGTTCATTTCCACATCACCAAAACCACCATGACTATGCTGGGGTACGAATACCGAGGTTGCAGTCTGTGCTGGTATGTGCCTCTCATTCATTTTATTGAATGTTAGCAAACTAACATTTTCAGGACACAGGTTTGTCCAATGATGCCTGACTATTGCACCTGCTGAGCTGAATACCCTCTCAACACTTACGCTGGAGGGTGGGCATGTGAGGTACTTCAGTGCCACTGCAGTCAGCGCTGGTCATTCACTGACCTTTCCACTTCAATACAAAAGAGGATATTCAGTTATTGTCAGATGCTTGTTTCCAGACAAATATGACTCAACCATTCTCTGTGACGCACTAAGTCCAGTTGTTGATGCATCATCCTGTTCTCCTGAATCATTTATTTCACAAATACCCACTTGGGACAAAGCCTCCCAAAGCAGGTTGACACCAGCCACTTTGGATGACAGACCACCTGGAACTGCAGTCCCCTTCCCCTTGCAGGATATGCTTGATGGTCCTCCAGGTACACCTTCAGCTGGATTATGCTGCTGAGGTTTGCTGACCATGGCACATGACTTCTATGCCCCATGAACCCAGCGCACCAATTAACCACTGATATTTTTTACCTGTTCAGGCCCTCCCTCCAGTACTGATGCAATTTCACATTTGTATCGTGAGTCCAACATTGTTGCTGTGGCAAAGTTGTCACTACGCTGAATGCTCACAATGTGACAATTCTGGTCGAATACTGTCAGCATGTGTTGCAGCAACATACTGCTACCACCATCTCTGGCAACATTAAGGCTATGCTGTACATTCACCAATGTCTGCCTCAACACCCGCAGCAGTGGAATTGATTGGCTAATGGAGGCAGACTTGCCACTCACTGGCTGTGTGGCATGTTCAAAAGGCTGCAAAATTGTTATTACAGAGTCCATGAGGTGCCACTGTTTAGCTGTCATAGACATGGAGGCCCTGGAACTGTCATGGCTAGTGTGCATCACAAGATATTCTGAGATGGCTTTGTATTGTTCATACAACCTCTTTGCCATGCATAAAGTGGAGTTCCATTGGGTGACAACTTCCAGCTTCAAGCGGTGCTGAGGCAGGCTGTTTTGTATCTGCAACTGTTGTAGTTGGTCATGGGCCTTTCCAGATCTTGAAAAGTGAGAGCAGATATGTCGCGCAACAGTCAACATTTCCTTTACATCAGGGTGCTGCAGAAACTCCTGCACCACAAGATTTAAACAGTGGGACATGCATGGAACAATGAAAAAAAAAACACCATTCGTGATGCATTTCACCACATTTGACCCATTGTCACTTGCTATGAACCCAGTTCCCAGAGACAGAGGGTTTAGCCATTTATCAATTTCAGTCAGTATCATGTCCAATAATGTTCTCACCAGTGTGTGAACAGGTCACATTGCTCATAGGAATCGTTGCATGCTGTTGAATTCCTGGAAGATTGCTACTGCAACAATCCACCTTACTGCACTGATTATTCACACTACCAACATCACAAACAACCCCCAGCACCTGCGCGCCCAGTGTGCAGTTATACACAAATATGAACTCTCAGCTGTTTTGCCACTTGTCCACATATCCACACTTAAATGGATGATTGGAGAGGAGGAATGCTGAAGGGCATGTCTTACTGAGTTGGACACAGTGTGGAACAACTAGGAGACAGCACAGGTAGAAAAGTATGCTCTGGATGGGACTTTCCATTTTGGACAGACACGTGCAGCAATCCACCGGAACCCAGAATTCTCCACAAAGGAGAAGGGCAAAAGATCAATTGCCAGCATTTCCACTACAGCAGCATTACAGTAAGTTCACATGACACTGTATGATTCGGGGGGTACTTCAGCTTATGTGTAAAAACACTCTGCAACGTGGGCTGACTTAAACGTTTTACACAGGGTGTGATCACAAATGGTTGTGCTCTGTGATGAATGGCATTGGCAGGGGGTGGAGTGTGGACATTTGATGAAGACGGTTGCACAGGTGATTGTGACAAACCCAGAAATGTAGTTATTTTGCCAGATTTGCCAACCGGGGTTGATGTACCACTTGCACTAGACATACTGCATTCACCACCACCTCCACCACCACCACAAAACTGCTACTCTCACCAGCACTGGACAACATTTCAAAGTCATTATGGTCCTCCACCTCATCATGCCTGTAGTAATCCTCTGATCTTATTACCTCACTACTGCACACATTTAATTTACTACTGGAATTAACAGTCATGGAAGGGGATAACATGCTCGATATGGTTGCCAGTGACGAGGGTGAATGCCCCACTGTGGTATTAGCTGCCAGCTTGTGCTGGGTCCACAGTGTCAAGTGCCTATTTTCAAGATGCATATGCTGTCCTCCTGTGCCCAGATGGCTCCCCTTTTACCTCGACTCACACGCTTGCATGGCAAACCTGGCAGATTGCAACTGACTCATCATTTGCATCTTGAACAAAAAAATCACAAACAAGGGATTGTGATGCTCTGCTTTTAACATGTCTATGATGTGGCTTATTTAAGTCCGCTATTTTAAGCATTGAAGTGGGGGGCACGTGATGTTTCGGGCACTGCACACCTGGACTGCAACTGACCACCATGACTGCCTATCTTATTTATTACTGGGTCATCATCATCAACTAAAACTGGTAGATTACAAGGTTTTTAGGGGGGGTGGAATTCCTGTAAACAGACTCAGACACTTTGAATTTATTTTTCTCTGGTTCCCAACTGGGGTCAATTACATCATCATCATATTCATCAACGTCACACTCATCCACATCTTCTGCTTGGATGCTAGTATGTGGCTCCATGTTGCAATCACAGCAACATCATCGTCATCATCACGTTCATTATCAGCATCTACACCACCATCACCTGATATTTTTTTACCACACTGAATCACTGCATGGAAAATGCATGACATTAGCTGCCACTTTGGACGGATATCACATTGTATGCTGTTGTTGACATGATTATCAGAATCCTCAGGTTCGGTTACTGGAATGTTACTGGGAAGTATGACATCATCTACTCTGCCACTCACTTGCACTGCTTCACACTCAATATTTTTGGATACGGTACACTGGTCGGAATTAAAACTTGACACAAAAATACTAATACTACCACCACCACCAACACCAGTAACACTAACACCACCGGCTGGGAAAACATCATCTCCTCCAACTATGAGTGAAGCTACTGATTGGGCTGTAAAAAACATTGCAGCAGAAATACATTTCCTCACACCAGCAATGCACTTCTACATCTGCGTACTACTACCATGCCCACAGACTATCTTACTGCCAGCATTGCCATGGCGAGAAACAGCTTTGCTTGCACATCTCTTTGCAGGCATTTTGGGGGATCAACCACAATTTTATAACCAAATTCAGATTTTGATATGTTTACTCTCTGATTGGGGGGACACCGGATGTGAAGCCAAAAAAACAACTGTAGCTTCAGCAATGGATAGATTAGTCTGTCATGCAATGAAAACAACTTCAGTAACCAGTGGTGCTGATGAGGTCACAAAACCAATCCAATCTGGTAAAAGATTCCTTTTGCACGTGGGAGTTGGGGGGGCACTGACTGCAGTGCAGATTTTTATGGCAGTACAAGCAGCAAAACAAAGAAGAGATACCACGATTGCAGTACAAAATCAGGCAGCTGCAGTGGATAGCAGGTTAACACTGCTGTGCCTGCAATTACACTACTCTGTGGCACAATAAAAGGTGTATTATTTGATGTCACACAACACCGCACACACACTCTCACACACACACACACACACACACACACACACACACACACACACAGTTTGTCTACAATGCTGAATGAGTAATGCGTAACAAATGTAAAAGTTCAGTACTATGCCACGCATTGTAATGTAAACAACCTGAAATTATGAACTGCTGCACCAGATCCACACAACAAATAGCAGAAAAATGTCAGCTATTACTGACATTATTACTTTGTGTACATTAACAATTATATAACAAAAATGTAACCAAAAAACAAAGAAATCACTATTTCTCCAACTTAAATCTACCTACACCACAGTTACGCCCCCCCAAAGCACACTTTCACTGTCTTTCACTTCACACACTCAATGTTGTAAATTAACATTCAAAATCCGCACAAAAACAAAAACACTGTATGATATGAGCACATGAGGGTTTTCTACAATCGATGAACTAAAGTTGGAGCTCCCCCAAAAACTCAAAAATGCTTTTTTAGCAGCTTTTAGAAGATTTCAATCACAGACAGCTATCAGGGCACACTGTCTCCTACTCCTTCCTACACATACTACCCCTAACTGAGGCTATGCAGATCAATACATAGCCCATGTGACTTGAAATCCCTTGAATCACTTCAAAATTCACCTTCGTAGCTCAAAAACAAGGTGAAGTGAGGTGAAGTGCACTGTCCTCAATGCACTTCACCTTAAATTTGGTGGAGTGGTGGTCTGGAGAGGCGGAATAACGTGAAGTCATAGTTTTCAATGGACTTCACATCCCTCGTCATAATGCGAAGTACTCCGCTTTGCATTGCGGAGCACTCTGCCAATCCGCCTTTACTCCGCAAATCACTTTGTGGAACATATTGAGCCCATTTCATCCACCACTACCACTGGTGTCCATACCATTAACAAGTAAACACCACCCACATACAGGGAGGAACTACATGCAGAAATGGATGGTTGAGATGGTGTTTAGTAAATAATTAGGTGGAGGGGGCTAATGTCTTGTCTAACCATTTGAGGTGACATAGGTGCAGTAATCCTGAAAATGTGGAATCCAAACTGAGGACATCAAGTCAGTCATTTTGCTGCTCCAGTACAACAGTGGCTCATCAGTAATGGCAAGGTGCTTTGGATCCTCCATGTAGGCCTCCACCATTCATTCTGCTGCTCGGAGTCCAGTTGCCTCATCCGTCTCCTCCTCCTTTTCCTCCATATCTTCCATTCCCACCTGAAAGAGAACATCCAAAATGGGAATGCTTGCTGTTTTCGGCTGTGCTTTGCACATTTTCTCTGATTGGCTTGCCTGTGAGCAGCTGGTGGTGGTAGCAACACCCGTTTTCACTGCAGTGCATGCCTTTTTCATGTGTGCAGCATGTACCATTGTAATGAGGTTCTCTGTCAACTGTTGTACTCACTGACGACCTCCAACAATTGTAGACGGCAGGCCGCATTTGTATCATGGATCGAGCATGGTGGCGATTGCAAAGTCAGCCAACTGTAAAATGTCAGATACATGGGTATTTGTGTCCAGCACATGGAGCATGTGATCCATTAGATCACAACTGCCATGATCCCCACTTGCCTCCATCTGATGTCATGCATTAACTAGTGTCTGCCTCAGCACATGTATGAGGGGCATGGATTGACTTATACAAGCAGTATCCCCACTCACTGCCTGTGCAGCATGCTCAAATGGATGGAGAATGAATATTAGCCCATCCATTTGGCACCACTGCTCTGTTGTTAGAGTTATGGACACTCCAGCACTGTCAATGGAGGTATGCAGCAGCAGGTATTCTGACACTACCTTATACTGTTCATACAGCTGGTCAAGCATGTACAGTGTGGAGCTCCACCTGGTCACAACATCAAGCTTCGTCTGGTGCTGAGGCAGATGGTTATTGTGCTGTAGCTCATGTAGATGGTCATGGGCCTTTGCAGAACTGGTGAAGTGGACACAGATGTGATAGGTGACAGTAACTGTTGCCTTAATGACTGCATGGTTGAGAAATTGCTGAACAACATGATTAAGGCAGTGTGCCAGGCAGGGCACCCTAAAAAAAACCTCCATCACTGATGCATCTCACTATATTGGAGCCATTATCACTTGTGATGAATCCTGCTATAAGTGACTGTGTGTGTACCAATCCATCAATCTTGTCCAGCAGAACATTAAGAATTTTCACAGTTGTGTGAGAACTAGTAACACTTGTCATACGCAGAGTCACATGCTGCCGAATACCAGGTGTGTTGCCACCACCACAGTTTTGCTTCACACAGGTTTTGCCAGGCCCAAAATCAAGTACCGCCCTAGGCAACTGTGCCCAGTGTGCTGTTATGCATAGATACAAGCTTGCTGCTGTTTGTCCAGTGGTCCACATATCCATGCTAAGATGGATATATTGTGATGCACTATGCTTCAATGCATGTCTAATGGAATTAGCAATTCTACTGTTCAGCTCTGGCATGGCACACTTAGCAAAATAAGTGTGTGATGGAACTTGGTATTTGGGACAGGCACGGGCCATCAACCTGCAGAAACCAGCATTCTCCATGAATGAGAATGGCAACAGATCGATTGCCAGCATTTCAGCAGTGGCAGCTTTTAACTCTTTTGCAGCAGCAGCATGATCGGGGGGGGGGGTACTTTGTCTGCCACTCAAGGATGGTCTTCATAGTGGGCTGCATGTTTAGGGCTATTCAACCAGGATGCTGTGCTTGTGGTTGCAATGATGTTCTTTTGGGGTAATACTTGACTCTTGGGGCTGTGTAGACTGCATGAAACCAGTTATTTTGGTTGCTTATGGTTTAGGTGGTGTAATTTCAGACTCAAGGGACTGGGACTGGCACCTCCAATGCTATGCTCACTACTCAAGAGATCAAAGGATTGCTCCCCCTCCTCTCCATGACTGACTCACTCTGCCCTCCCTCCCTCCTGCTTTTGGTCTACTAAATTTAACTTGCCAAGGGAGATGCCACCAACAGCTCTGGCATCCTTCTGGTGCTGCTGCCACCTCAGTGGGTGTTTGTTTTTCAAGTGGGCGTGTTAGCCGCTGTTGCCTACGTGTCTTCCCTTTTTTCCCCAACTAACACATGCTTGACAAAGTTGGCATATTGCTATGGTGTCTTCAGCAGGAACAAGCACATAAAAGTCCCAAGCTAGGGACTTTTGACCTCTGGACTTCAGATACTTCTGGGACTGGGATAATTCAGAAACAGGTGTAGAAATGTGTGTTTTTTGGGCTGCTCTTATCACTTCCATAAGACTACTTTTGGGAGGGGAGGTTACTTGACTGCTTGGAGGTTTGCTTATAGGCTTGGTGACAGACTGACTCATGGGCTGTGTATGTAAATGGCCTATATCACCCTTGACCTTTTTTAACTAAGGCTTCCATGTGGGATCATCTCAGTCGTCATCATCACCACCAATAGCAATGATGTCCTTGTCTTCCTCCTTCACCTCCTCACAATCACTGTCCTCTTACAGCACATCACCTTTTTCTTTCTCTACAACCATCTCAGGGGGCTGACTATCCCTGTCTCTAGGACTGTCAGACTCTAGTTGAACACTGTCATCACTAACTCCAGCAGAAACATGGACAGTCATACCGACAAACTTATCACCTACTCCCAGACCACTGTTCCTGTGCTGGTGTCAGTGTCTCCCTTCTTCTCACTGTCTTCATCCCCCACTAGCATGGATGCAACAGTTTGAGCCTTAAAAAGGTAAGACATGGGTATGCCAGACCCAATTCTGCCAACAGCTCCTTTGCTGGTTCCTACCACACCACCAGAGTCCACATTAGAAAACACTGATGCAGATACACATGTGCTTTCACTGCCATGATGAACTGGAACTGAAGTTGTACTTTTTTCAGAAAACTTCCTAGCTCCCTCATCCCCCCTGCCATGTTCCCCCCTTGTACTGGGCTGTCTCTTAGCAGGGATTATTGCTGGCTGCTGTTTCAAAGCTTTGCCTTTCTATGGGAGTATTTGAAGAAAGGATGTATTAGTAACTGTGTGAATAACACCTCACATGTCACACATACAGTAATGGCTTCCTTACAAGTCCAAACACAATCAGGACAGGTAGCAGCACTTAGAGTACAACTAATACCATGTATGGTAGGTAGCCTATTCTAGTACAAACAAAAAGGTAACTTTTTTCCTTCCTCAAACAGGAATACAAGAAACACACACAAGGAAAAAGGGCACAAGTGACCGACTTTAAATACAGATCACCTGTGTCTGGACAAATAAAGTACTGTAATGTGTTATTACTTAGGTAATACCACATTTTTTTTTCACTATATAAGGGCAGAGACAACCATAAAACCTCAACAAAGGTGAGCACCACAATATGGTAGTGATCTGGATGGGAGGGATCACCCAGCAATCTCTTAAAAATTACTTTATTAATATGCAGTTTTTTATAATGTGCATGTCAGGTGTTAAACAAACAATGCTGTAACAGAGAAAGGGTAAGGTATGTCAACTAAAACAGGAACACTGTGCAATATGCAGAGGCAAGTTCTAGCAATAAAATACAGGGGAGCAAGTCATCAAAGCATTACAACTGTAAATGGACATGTTCAAGTGATCAAGTAAATCTACTTAAGCAAACATACAAAACATATAGAACTGTTGATTTTCACAGTTTAAGTGATACATGTTAACACTCCAGCAAACAGAACTAACTGCAAACAAATAAAAATAAAACAATGGATCAGCTCTGTGTGTTAAAAACTTTAGAATTCACAATCACAACTAAAAGCGGAAGAATGGTATAAATAACATAGGCTAACAGTCGAAGGAATGTTCTTAAAAAGGTTAGAGTAACTTTTCAGAGGAAAAAAATGGCAAGATATAACAAAATGAATAAGAAATAACAGTAAATAAATAACTCACAATTTGTGAGTGATATGTGTGTAAAAGGGTAGAAATAACCTATACTGCTTTACATTCCTATCCTAACCCACTCAACTCCTTCAAAGACACAGACAAAAGTAAAACCTAATTAAACTACGTATTATGCAAAAATCAACAAAATTAGAACATGTTCCCTAGCAGCACTAGGAAAAAAACATATTTTGGAGCAATTAACTCTCAAAAACAAGTTTTAATGACATTTTAAAAGGCTTTATTGACTCTGATGAACCACCACAGACTGCTCTCCAACTCAACATGCAGCAGAATGAGCTGTAAACAAGCTGCACATGATATTAAACCTATTTACCCACAATGCATTCCACATTTCTCCTTTGGAGCAAAATTTTCCCAGTGAAATCAAGTCTAGCGAAATTGAGCCACAAGGCAAATTTTTGAGCATCAATGGGTGAAATTGGCAGACCAAGGCATTTATGTGAAATTTTGCCATTTTGCAAAATTGTGACACCAGGCAAAATTTCATTTTGCCTAGGCCAAAAATTTTGCCAAGGCAAATTTTGTCATTACGGGAAATCATGAAAACAGGCGAAAAATTTTGCATAATTGTGAAATTACGACAGATGACATATTTCAGTTTCACACAACACTAATTATACTCAGTTAAAAATGTGACATTTTGTTCTGATTCTGGTTTTTTATTTAGGTTTAAGCAGGTGTCCTCCATGTTGGGTACCTTTTTAGAGGTGCCCTCAGTCATTTCCCCTGTCTTGTAACTTCACTTCTGAAATCTGAGTTTCAGTTCTTCTGCTTTCAGGTCATCTTTGACCACTTAAGAAAAGGTTTATCACACAAAGAAATTAGTCATTGGGTATATGTTCAATCAAGTTTTTAGTTTCAAGTTTGTATTTGTCGAACCGATCATCTTCATTTTTTTAAAAGAAAGACAAAATTAACAATTTTAACAAATTAGCATGAATATACTATATATATATATATATATATATATATATATATATATATATATGTAGATATACCACTTGATTTGCATTTTTACAAAAATTCATTACCAATACATAGCAGCAATTATGTAAATGTCCATATGGTAACAAGTTGTACAACTGCAGTGGTTATATGCTGGTCTGGTATGCATACAAGCAGGGTGTGGTGGTGTGAACTATCAGCTTGGAAAAGGCTATTCCCTGCAGTATACACTATTTTACCATTTGAAGAACGAAGAGTGATATCTAGAAAACTAATAGTGCCCCTGTGCCCACATCAAAAAATCAAGATAAATCTGAGATTCAGATCATTGTCATTGAGACATGTATAGTTAGAATTTTTTTTTTTTGGCTTCACTTTAAATACTCCACCAAGCACACAACACATCTTCAATATAGTGATGCCAACTGATGATGTGGTTGAAAACACAGTTACAAATTGGGTCATGGAGGGTTACCTCCTCCTATGAAGCTGAAAAGAGATTTGGTGAAACAGGGGGCTATCTTTGCCCCAATCAATGTTCCACAAACCTGTAGGTAACAGTGTGACTCAAAAGTATTAACATTTGAGTACAACACAATTTCCAATACCTAAGTATGAAACTGTTAAATTTTCAAAATCAGGACCAAATTTGCTGAGCAGTTACTTAGTGGGTCTAGAGCCAAAATCCTGCCTATTTCTGCTAAAAAATTTGACAATGATGGCAGAAAAAGACCAGGCGTTCAGGTTGTCAGGAGGTCTAAACCCTCACTCTCAGGTTCTTGGCAATAATGGGAATACAAGAAATCACAAAGAAGCTGCATAAGAGTAATAAATCTTGTTTATTACAACCAAAATGAAAATCACAATTGCCCTAAGCTGTTCTTACCATTAGGAACTGGGAGCCAATGCTGTGCCTTCCTTATACCTTGAGGAGTGTAGAAATCTCAGAGGTCTCAGGTAGAAGACGTAATGTGTTACATTATATACCTAAGATAGTTACCATAGTTACTGTAAGATAGAAACATTTCTAGTTACAGAAATGAGCCCTACTGGCTAAATTAGAGGTGGATCCACAGTTCTAGATAACATTATACAATTTTGTTATAGTCATCACTCCATGAAAACAAAGAAACTAGTTTGTGTACATAGCCGTAGTAATAAGACAAATCATCAGAAGATGGCAGTGCCGACTTATATATCATAACACTACAAGGACACGTGTCCTAGTATTTGCTTACAAGAAATATATATATGTATACTGTATATATATATATATATATATATATATATTAGGAAAAAACACATAAAACAATCATGTGCATACATATCCTCACATCTACTCTTATACGGTAGATGCCCTTAGCCATAAATGTTAGTACAACTTATACATAAATGCTGACTGTCTGCAGTGTACCTCTGGGGTATCGATTAGGGTGCAGGGACCTCATGTAACATCCCCCCTTGTTGCCTCAGAAGTGGCAATAACAATAGTAGAGAAGTGGAGATGGAGCAGATATCGTTTACAGACCCGACACATGGGCCTTGTAAAGGAACTCGAGCAGCTCACGGTGTTAGTGGAGTGTGCGCCAGAGGCAGCAAAGCATGATAATGAGGAAGAATATCAAAAAATGCTTGTATAATAACAAAACCTTTAAAGGTGATCTCTAACCAAGTATTAGTAAGTGCACTATTAAAATTATCATCATTAATGAGATCATATATTGCTTCATTTGCTTTGGTGGCATTACTGCTGATATGGAGGAGGTATGTGGCTTTACTGTCTAAAAGTGACTTCAGTGTTAAAGTCAGAGGATTAATATGTACATTAAAGTAAGGCAAATACTCTGAAATGGTAAGAAGATAATCATGGTCACTGTCAATGATATCTGGTTTCACAAGGGCAACAGGGTTAATAACTGTGTGCCCAATAATAGTGGTTTGATGGGGAATGAAGCAGAAATTAGGTTCAGCAATAACACATATTGTATTACCATAAGTAAACTGTTTAAAATGAGTTACCACACAAAATTCACCATCTGAATTATATTGCATTTTCACAGTTGATTGTCTCCATTTCTTTAGCTGTACTGGCAAGTGTAAGTCTGGTTGGATATCCATGTTGACAGCCGATGAACCTCCTTCTGACTGATACAATTGAGAAGTGTCTGGAGCAGATGTTCAGTCCTGGTATTCTGTGCCATTGGTGGTGATGTCATCATCCACGGTAAAGGATACTGTCTGGGGAATATACACACACAGGTTTAATAACATCAAATACGTCACATTGACACAATTAAATATACCCTTTCTTTGCACAACAGTCCATGTACAGTGAGACCCATGCGTCCAGAAGAGAATGAAAAACCAGAAGAGGTAGCAAGTCGAGTCATTCTCTGTAGATATCTTCATCAAGGTGCCCAATGGAGTGAACAAATGCTAGTTTATCAAATAAAGCTGTATTGGGATCAAAACATGGTAAAGTAAAAGATACAAACACAGTATCCTTAATGGAACATTTCTTAGAAGTAAAATGAGGACAGTATTAGGATGTCTGGTCACAAATGTTAAATTTCTAGCAGTAGAGATAGGAATAGAAATGAACTGTAACATACACATGGCAACGCAGTTAGGGGATTTGCAGTGAGGGCAGTACCACTTAGAGAAACGTCTGTCATGTATGATATCAAGGATTCTTCTAGATTCCAGATCATGGAAGAGATTGGTGATGGTAGTGATGTTGTATGACCCATAAGCAGAGCATAAGATTTCACTGGCAATATATTGCTTATCTGCCTCCTTATTGTTCTGTGCAATAAGGGCATTAATCTTTTGTTTAGAATCTGAAAATGCCTTTGCAATATTGTGCATATTATACACAGTGTATCTTTCTTCCTGACTAAGGCCATCCACACCATGCAATAATGGGGATATGATGTAATTGATCATACCAGTTTCAAACTTCTGTGAATGCACTTTGATAGTAGCAATGTCTGCTTTATTCCAGATAGACATTGTAGTACCAAAAAGACCAGTAAGGGTGCCTGTTGCTCCAGTGACATCTGGTATGTCACATGTGTTTCTTTTGTGACTTTGTGAATCATCTGTTTGAGAACTAGGTTTCCTCCTAAAATTGCCTCTATGCTCAGTGGTATGTACCCCAGCAATAGGGTCTTGATTGCGATTCTGAGAAGCTGCTAAGCTATCGAGTAACAAAGTACTGTAAAATAACAATGTGTTAGTAGTATGACACATACCAAATTCTTTCATATTCCAGTAAGTTAAGTTAAACAAAACAGGTATATACATATATTGTAAGTTGTTAATAAGTGTGCCAGGCAAAGCAGTGGCTGTGAGACCACTAAGAGGGACAGGGTGTTGTTTGGGACATTCCAAAAGTTCTTTCTCAGTGGGGGGTAACACAGATAAATACATGGCGGCTGAGGCCATGTTGTGTATGGCACAACATTTCCTGGCAGAATCCTTAGAAAGTGTATTACAATAAGAAGGATCAATTAAGGCTGTAATTATATATAAACCTGAATGTCTAAGAGAGGTTTGGTGCAAGGACAAAGTACCATTTGGGGATAATTTTGCATTGGGCCATCCATGGAAAGTTCCCTTGGAGAGTTTGGCCACGAGGAGTATTTATCCTTGAGACTTGGTTTGCCACTCAATTTCTAGGGTAGATTTATCAGGAGCAACAACCGAGGCAGTGAGGTAGGCATCTAAACCTTCATGAACTGTAATAAAATTGTTTGGGACATTGATGGACAGTCCATCTGGGGTAGTTGCAGGCAGATCAAGATGAGGAAGGATGTGCTTTTTCATGCCTTGGATGCCGTGGATTACTCCTGAGATGAGGAGAAAATGGAACAAGATACTGTAGCCATCTTGTCAGTGTATCTAAAAAGTAAAATTAAACATTAGCAAGATTAGTTCTATTCCACCCAATGGGGTTAGGAAAAGTAATTATACTCCTTTATAGAGTTTCAACTGGTTGGCATGTAACTATTTGTCAGTCAGTTTGTTGTTCTGCATATGTCTAATTTGATAGACTGCTGGACTGAGCTTGTTGACAATAGGGTAGGGTCCTTCCCACTTGTTGGAGAAGGGGTGTGTTGGATGCACAGATCTGAGAACCATTACCTGATCTCCAATTTGCCAATCTACTTCTTGTGCATGTTTATCAAACTGAATTTTGGACTGTTGCTGGGCTTTGCCCATGCAGTTTGCAGCATACAAATAAGTGTGTATTAGGTATTTTCTCAATTTTTCCACATATTTATCCATAGAGACACAATCTGCTGCAAGGAGTGTGCAGGTCAAATAACAGGTGTTCAGGTAATCTCATACTTCTGCCAGTCATCACCTCAAAGGGTGTCAACTAAGTGGTGGCTGAAGGTCTGCCCCTAGTTGCCATAAGGAGTAATAGCAGTAGAGAATCCCAATCTTTGCGGTTGTCCTCAATAAGTGTGGAAAGCATTTGCTTAATCTGTCTGTCGGCCCTCTCTACTTGACCTGATGATTGTGGGTGGTATGATATGTGGAACTTCTGGTGAACTCCAAGGAGTTCAAGGGCTTCTTTCATCAACTCACCTGTAAAACTGATTCTTTTGTCGGAGTCTACCTTAAGAGGTAGACCCGACCTGGAGAAAATCTGTTCCACCAGGATTTTGGCAGTGGCTTTTGCAGTGCAAGTTTTGGTGGGAAAAGCCTCAATCCACTTAGAGAAAAGATCAGTGACTACAAGGGCGTATTTATTGTTTCTACTGGTACTGGTGAAGGGACCAATAAAATCGATCTGAAAAGCATGCCAGGGGCCGGAATGCCTTTGTGGTAATAAGTTGGTGTTCTTTTGGTAGCAATGGGGTTGTTTTACACACAAACAAGACAGTTATCTATGTACTGTTTGACATCCTTGGTGACACCAGGCTGTGGTCTTTAGCCTCAGGAGTGTATTTTCCACTTCCTGGTGTCCACCAATGGAGTTGTCATGCACCTGGTGCAAATATTTGGGCCTAATATGAGGGGGAACTACCCATAATTTTGTGGTCGTGTCATCTGGTTGGTATCAAATGAGCTTGTCTTCTGGGGACAACTGTAACTTACCTTCATGCTGATTGTATGGGTTATGGGCATGTAGATTCTTCTCAGTGCCTTTGTCCAAGCATCTAAACATGTCCTTGAGTTCAGAGTCAGCATGCTGAGCTTCTGAAAAATCCAAGGGGGATAAGGGTTCAGGTTTCTTTCTAATGGCTGCAATGTGCACGTCCAATCTGGCTTCTGGATGGTTCATCATCCAGATGCCCCCCCCTTGGGCACCTTCCTTAGAAAGGGTGTCAGCTGTGTCATTGAAGGCATAATAGGGGTCATGTATGGAGTGGGCCTTAACCTTGTGTACATAGAGTTTGTGTGCAAATTTCTGTGCCAGTGAATGAATGTATATTACCAGTTCCTTGTGTTTCACTGGGGTGCCATCAGAAGAGGTAAAGTAGTTATTCTGCCAGAAAGGGAGAAACTCTGTTAGAGAACAACAAACCCAATTCGAGTTTGTAAAAATGATGGTATCCCCGGTTCTATGCTGGATTAACTTGTGGGCACAGGCCACCACTGTCATTTCTGCATACTGTGATGATGTTACACTGCAACATTTGGAGATTTTAACAGTGTTACCAAAGGGGTAAACCACAAATATACCCATGCCTGCTATCTGTTCTCCTTGATAGTAGGAGGCTGATCCGTCTGTCAAAGCATGACACAATGAGGTGTTCTCAAGTAGTTGTGGTGTAGCAGGAAGGAAAGGTCCTGGATCTGGTAGATCAGAGTGTACAGTCATGTGGTTCTCCTTGGAAAAGGAGGCCATGCACCAGCATGGATGGTATTTTGGTTGGGTGAACTTTGATGTCCCTATTCCTGGAGGAGGAGGGACCAGTGTGTCAGTCTGGTGTTAGAGACTGCTCTATCCTTTACTCTATCTTAGAGTAGGAATGTTATAGGGGTGTGGTTTGTACTGATGATATGAGGGGAATACCCAGTGATATACAAAAAGTGCTTGACAGCCCAGTAGGTAGCCAGAAGGTTCCTTTCACAAAGGCTGTACTTTTGTTTCACTGAGGTCAAGAGCTGTGATGCATATACAATGGGTCGTAGGGTGCCATGAACCCTCTGGGCCAACACTGTAGACACTGCAATGTCAGAGGTGGTGGATTCAAGATGGAATGGCAGAGCTGGATTGGGGTTGATCAAAGCTGGAGATGAGGCCAGGGCCTGCTTCAGTGACGTTACAGCTTGGGTATGTATGGGGCCCCAAGTCCAGGGAACATCCTTTTTCAGCATTTCATACAGAGAGGCAGCCTTCTGGGCAAAATTACAAATAAAATCTCTGGAATAATTTACCATACCTAAAAATCTTCTAAGGGTAATCACACTGATGGGGAATGGCAAGTCCTTTAACCCCTGTATCTTCTTCCATGTAGGGCTTCTGCCTTTGTCTGTTATCCTTAATGCCATGAAAGAGCACCTCCTTCTGGCACATCTGTGCTTTTGCTGGGTTACATTTGAGGCCTGCCCTCTGAATGAGGGTCAGCAATTCATCCAAGAGGTCCAGATGTAGCTCCTGTGTGGCTGTTGCCAGCAAAAGGTCCTCCAAATACTGCAAGAGGCACTGAAGAGTAGAGAAACCCTCAAGAGCATCCATCATGTGCACATGGAATAGGGAGGGGCTGCTGTGGAACCCCTGTGGTAAGCAGGTCCATGTGTACAGTACAAGTCACATTAAACTGTTCCATCAACTCACTGGTGTAGCATTTTTTTTTGATGCTACTGGAGTGGCAACTTGAACTATTGAAGCTTTCAACTATTTTCCAACCATCCTTCACTGCCTATTCAACTCACTTGTAACTGTTTAGTGAAATGGCAGTAGCTACATTTTCATGGCATTGTTTATAAATATCACAGCATTCCTTAAGAGCATTGTTTATAAATATCACAGCATTCCTTAAGAGCTGTTTAGTCTGCCTTCTGAAATGAAACTCATAAGCACCCAGCTGAAAATAAAGCTTATAGTACATAACAGCTAGTTGCAAACCAATACTAACCTTTTACTAATTCACTGAATTAGACACTGCACAGATTAGGAAACTCATTGAACAATGCTAAACCAGTGAGTTGAGGGAACAGTTTAATGTGACTTGTACTGTACTGCCTGGGTGAAGGCAAACTTATATTGATTCTTGGGGGCCAATGGCAATGACCAGAAACCATTGGAAATATCCAGGGCACTAAACCATTGTTGGTCAGGGGTCAGTAGTCGTAGCACATCTGGTGCTGATGCCACCATTGGGGCACAACTAGGGGTCTCCTATCATCAATTGTAAGTCTTCATGCGCCTGTGTTTTTTTTTCACAGGCCACAAGGGGGAATGTGCAGTGGAAACACATTTCCTGATTACTCCTTGTTTGAGAAGTGATTCAATTATTTCCCCAAGAGAGGGCAAGGCCTCAGATGGAAAGAGGTATTGCCTTTGCCCCTCATGGGCTGCACCTGTCACCTCAATGATGGTATGCATCTTGCCACAATCGTGCTTGTTGATGGCAAATGCCTTTGCAAGATGAGAAGGAGCTTTGGGAAAAGCATGTGGTCCTTGAACAAATCTATGACATCATATTCTTTGTCATTTGTGGCAATTGTTACAATGACATGTGAGACAGGAATCATGACAGTGTGGTACTGTCCCTGAATCTGTATTAACAACATATTGGCCAGGTCTACCACACAGCTGTGTGGTGCCTAGAAGTCAATTCTGATAATACTAGAGTGATCATGCAGTACCATAAGCTGAAATGTATGATATGCCTCCAGGTGTCCCATTGTCACAGATAGTGGCAATGAGTGGTACGCAGATAGCCTAGTTCCGTCTATGGCAGACATACTGGTCTTCTGTCTGGAGTACCAAGGTGATGTGGCTGGGTTGTCATCATGCAATACAGACACTTCTGTGTCTGTATCCAGCAGTACAAGTAGGCGGCCCCCGACCTTGGCATCTGTAGAGGACCATCCATTTGTATCCAAGACTAGCTTGTTTAGAATATAGACTGAGGCCTTTAATTGTCAATCTGTATTAGTAGAGGCATGGGGATGCACCTGAAAAAGCATTTGGGAATGGTTTCTGTGGACCGTTTCACCATGCTGTACTGATGCTATATAGGGATCTGCTTCCGGGTTCAGGCCTGTAAGGGCCTGAGAGCCTGGGTTTCTGGAATCCCTGTGGCTTGTTGAGGCCTGCCCTCCTGATAGTACTGCAGCAAGGACTCAAACTGGGACAGCATCCACTACAGAGCACACTTGCCCGAGAAAGTCTCGGAGGCTTCGGTTTTCATCGGCCATTTCCCTATATGAAGGGCCTGGTCTCTGTTGTTTACCTTTATTATATTTATGGTGTTTCTTGTTTTTGTTGTAGTTCTGGTTCCCGGCCCAGGATTGTTGTTGTTGGGCCTACTGGGGTTGTTGGTTATCTGTAGGGAAGGGCTGTTTCCCTTGGTCCTGCCCCTCCACCATGTAGTGCGTTGTGGCCTCTGGGATGGGTTCCATGGCAGCAACCTTCTTGGAGCTGGAGCCTGAATCATGGATGTAGAGTTGATAAACTTTCTCTGTTTTCCAAAGAATGTCAGAAAACTTATCCATGGTGGGCTAGGTGGTTGGCTCTACCTTCTCTCGCACTGCATGGATCATGTTCTGAAGGAGCAAGGTTTTGTATTCAATAAGGTCCACATCCATGGCCTCTCCTGCAAGATTCTTTCCTGCTCAGTAGGCCATCCAAAGCCTCTGGTGGAAGCTCGCTGGACTTTCCTTTGCATTCTGTTTCACAGGGTATGTGAGTATCACTCCTACCACACCCCAGTTATGTGCGGTAATGAGTTCAGCTGCAACTTCATCAAAGGTGGCATGGCCATCCTGCCAGATAGTATCAGGGAGATTTGCACATAGGCCAGGATCGATAGTCTGATGTAGGAACTGGACTTGGTAGTCTGCAGCAAGCTAAGCATCTCGCATTTGGAATGCACCTTTTCCAAGTGGCAACTGAGGTTGCCAGACAGGCTCTTCCGTACAATGTTGTCAGCTATCTGCTGAACAGAGTGGGCCATTTGTAGAGGATTACTGGGATGATCATTTGGAGGCAGATTGTCTTGGTTGCCCTGCAGGGCTGCCTGAGCTGCGGCATCAGCCACGGTATGGACCATCTGTTCCAGAGTAGCACTCTCCTACAGCATCTGTCTGATCTGCGTTTGGAGGGTCCGCTTGCTTCTCTCAGGAAGGGTCACAGTGCCTAAGGCATTATCAATCATTTGTTCTATCTCTTCCCTATCATTCGCAGAAATAACGGTGATCAGTGGTGCCATTGGGACTAGGCCTGGGTCTGCTCCCCCCCATCATGGGGGTCGCCATATTGGCGTTGCCCATGATGGTTATCATGCCGTCAATGATGTAGGGACATAGTGTCATGTGAAAGGGGTTCGCCATGTTGTGGATGGTGGGGTGGGGTCACTGGGCCATAGTAGGGGTGTGACTGGGTGTTGTACTGAGAAATGTCCTCAACCAACTCCACCTCATCAGATGACATTCTCAGGATAGGAGCTACCCCGCTTATCGCTTTGACACGACCAGCCAGTACCTCATGCTGATGGCACAGTTTCACCATCTTGCATTCACATTCATCATGACTAACTTTTGAAACATTCTGATCCACACCATCCTTAACTGCTTCTGTATCACTCTATATGCGGTGCTCAATTTACTATTGTCCCTAGTAGCTATGCCTAAATTATTACATACCTGGTTTATCTCGTCCTACAGCTCTCCCACTCATCATGGATCTGATCATTAGTTCTGCTTAATATATCATTCATTTGCAATGCCTGCCTCTTATCCTGTCTCAAACATTCATAGTCCTGCTTCAACATACAAAGTTCCTGCTCATTTTCCTGAATGGAATGATGCAAATGATGCAAAAGTTAATCCTTTTCATTTTGCAGAGTTTGGAGTCAGACTCCAAATCCTGCTCTCACTTCAAACATTTAGTTTCTTGCAGTCCCACCACCTGCTTGAGAGATGAGACTTGCAGGTCAAGGGTTCGAAACCTTGCTTCGGAGGCTTCCAGAGCAGCATCGAGAGCTGTGACTAACAGCCCTTTAGCATAACACTTTCTGGCTGTTTGTCTCATCTTAGAGTACTGAGTTGAAATCCCCAGCACGGGGTTGTCAGATTGACCTGCGTCCAGCACGAAGTCAGCCCAGCTTCCATGGGAAGCAAGAAAGTTTGAGACATTGAGTCTCAAGTCTGCACAGATATTTGGTACGGTGACCATTTAGTGGGAGGGAATGTAAAATCAAATTGAGAAAAGGCACCATGCTGTGTATCGATCCACAACAGGTGCACTAATTCACAGGTGGGCTACTGTGTACTGGTAAGCTTGCAATTCAAAACTACCATGGGGTGAGGTGAGTCGGGATCAACCACACTCAGTAAACAGCCAGACTTTGCAAGGAGTTACAAAGTCGAGAAGAACGGGAGAGATGATGCGGGTGTGCACACCTTCTGTCCCTATTGGGAAGGGAAAGCAGTAGCAATGAGAGAAAACTTTGCAAGCTCCAAATATTGCTTGCACGTGGTTGCCAATTGTCAAGAGGTCTAAACCCTCACTCTCAGGTTATGGGCAATAAGGGGAATGCAAGAAATCACAAACGAGTTGCATAAGAGTAATACACCTTGTTTATTACTACCAAAAGGAAAATCACAGTTGCACTAAGCAGTTCTTACCAATAGGAACTGGGAGCTAATGCTATGCATTCCCTATACCTTGAGGAGTGTAGAAATTTCAGTGGTCTCTGAGGTAGATGACGTAATGTCTTACATTATATACCTAAAATAGTTACTATAGTTACTGTAAGATAGAAACATTTCTAGTTACACAGATGAGCCCTATTGGCTAAATTAGAGGTGGATCCATAGTCCTAGATAACATTATACAATTTTGTTATAGTCATCACTTCGTGAAAACAGAGAAATTATAGTTTGTGTTCATAGCCATGGTAATAAGATAAATCATTAGAAGATGGCAGTACTGGCTCATATATCATAATACTACAAGGGCACAAGTGTCCTAGTATTTGCTTACAGAAATATATATAAATATATATATATATTAGAAACAAAGCATATATCAGTCATGTGCATACATATCCTGACATCTACACTTATACGATAGATGTCCTTAGCCCTAAATGTTAGTACAACTTATACATAAATGCTGGCTGTCTGCAGTGTACCTCTGAAGGTATCAATTAGGGTGCAGGGACCTCCTGTAACAAGGTAGTCTGCCATAGTTCCCAATATGCTCTGGGACCTTTTGTCCATTCAGGGTGTTATCCAATAGAAACAGAGACATGGGTGGCATTAAAAAACAACAGGGGTCCTTCTAGTCTGGATGTGCAGTATGGGGAATAAACATAAATTGATAAATGGAGATAGTTTGAATCCAGTTTAAATTTCTTAGATATCGCCAAACATCCATAGTGTTACACGTTTAGCATGGTAGAATAACAACAATTTCTTAAGGTAATAGTCAATAAATGTAGAAAGGATTTATGTTGGGACCTATCCTAGACACTGTGGGATGTCCTGGACTGTCTATGGAGTCCTTGTGCTTTTTGGCATAATGTAAAATGTAACCCCTTCTAGTTCAACCTACTGCTAACTAATTCTTAACAGTTTCAGCAGTTAGTCATCTATTGACCTGTTTCCTAATTAAAAATTAACTAATCCCCTTGAATTGAGTATTAGCTTGGCATTCATTAATTACTAGTTGAGCTTATGTAATAAATAATTTATTTACAGTCAATACTCTACTTGTGGAGCATTAGCTGATAATTAACTGTACACCACATAGTAATGCATAGATATTAGTTAAGAATAACCAATTCTTAATCAGCTCATTGGCACAATGGTGATAGAAACTGGGAGTCCAGCTGGTGTAGGTAGGTTGTAGAAGGACATCCACCCCTCACTGCACGTACTACACATCTGATGGAGGCACTCCGAGGTACCCCTCCACTCTACAGAAGTCAAAAATGAGCCTCTGTCTAGAGTAGGGCCCCATCCCAATGGTGCCTCCCTTGGGGTAGGCCCGAGTGTCAAACAGGAGGCAGAGGTAAGTCCCAGGATAGGTGTGTGATGGGGCTGATTAAGTGGTCAGGACCAACAGGGCTGGCTGGCTGGCAAGAGTGTGAAAAGGCACAATAGATAAAAACAATAAAAACTTGTTACCTTTCCATGTGCATTTGTAGACAGCAGTTTAAATCTATCTTGAAAATCAGGATTGCATGCTCTACTCCACCTTCTCATGTACAGCTGCTTGTCTTAAGCAGATGTTGCACCTAAAGATGGCACTGCTATGTTGCACCTAAAGGTGTCACTGCTCCCAATAGCATTATAATGCTATCCATAGCTCTTTAACCTCTTACCTGCTTTGCATTACCAAAACGCAGTTTTCTGGGCAGGGCTGCAATGCTTGTTAGGTGGCTTCAAAAAGACAAGGAAGTGTGATCACACTACTATTAAGGTAAATATCTATTTAATACTTGGACAAAAAAATTAAAAATACTTTGGCTACTTTGAGTCCTGGGGCATGCAGCTACTGTACATGAGTTGCATGCCCCACATGATGGAATGTGTCAACAGCTCTTTAAAGCTTGTGAATCAGCTGAACCTTGATTGTGCATGAAGCAAATCCAACAATAGACTGATGATAATACACACGAGTTATACTACACTATCCCTCATGCACAGAATTAAGGGTTTTAAAACCAGAAAATCTGTGCATCAAAGTACAGTACCTAACCAATAATCCTAAAAGGGCAATAACACACTCCATTGTGCTGCATTTTTGGGGATATAAAGGCATTCCTCTGGTGTGTGGTGGTATGCAGCCTCCTACCTCAGCACGCCCTGGAGTAGACTATATCTCCCATTAAATGCAGACTCTGTCACGTGTTACTGCCCACGTAGGTTTCACACAGTGTGTATGCAATATAATTTCTATGAGTCACTATGTGTAAATGAGCACAGAAAACACATTGCACTGATACAGAATATATGAATGCACTATCTGGGTGCAATGCTCTTTCCGGTACTCTCAGTGTATACTATATACAGAAGATTTATGCAGTGTTGTTCTTTTTTCTTTAAATACTGCCAGGTTTTCCATGCAGCTAATCTGCAACAAGCTGAAACTCCAGACCCAGTATGATCTCCTACAGACTCATGTGTGGCTTCATTTTATCTTCAAGATCACCTATAACATAAAATGTATTTTATCATTAAGATCAATTTGTAACAAAATAAATAGTTTCAAATGAAAGTGTTGAAAAGTACCACTGTCAAGTGTTTACCACTGTCCTCTTGCTCTCTCTGCCCCCAGGTTATCAGCATAACAACATTCAATGAAAAGTAGCAGGATGTCATCTTACTCTCCCTCCCCAAGCTGCTAACCCCCAATCCCAATATTTATCAGTCTTTCACCCAGCTGCGGAACCCCACAATCCCAATATAAAATCCATCTATCTTGCACCCAGCTGCTGAAGACTCCTTAAAGAAAACAATTTTTTTTTAAATAAAGGGCAGCCTTACCTCACAAAAATACTCTGGGTATTGTACTTGGGGCCTCGTGGAGCCAGCAGCCCAATCGCTTCCACTTTCCCCCAAAAAGTACACAGAGTGCATATATTTTGGAATTTCTCCGTTGGAAAGCATGGGAACATGCTCCACATAACTCAATGGAGGCACTTTTATAGCTATTTTCTGAATATTTTAGCCCCATTTGTTGAAAAAATCTAAGCCAACCTCCACTATCAAGGAGGGGATAGGCACTTTACAGCACTTGAAGCTGCATTAGTGGCTATGTGCCCCCCTTCCACACAAGAACAACTTTGGTCCTAGAGGACGATCCCCTGGTACCGGCCCTCAGCTCTAAGAGCATCCACATGGGACAGGGGGAAGTAACAGTACTGATTGTCATAGGTTGGAATTATGCCAGCATTCTGATGGAGATATGGAAGTCCTGGAGGACTGCTGTATCCAGACAGTCCCTACACCCTGCCGGACCATGGAAGCCCATCCTTGTCCCAGGACAAAGCTCTGCACCACCAACATATGGCAGATGGAGCTGTGGATATATGGCATCAGGAGCCAAGAGCCACACTAGGATATGCTCAGTTTGATCATATCCTGGGCAAATATGTGGGCCTAGCTGTCAGTACAGGAAGAAGGTGGTACTGGACAGCTGGGTCCTCAGAGCCCAAATATGATATGAAAGCAATGAACTGATTTTAAAAATATGCCTGCTGTTTTTCCAGGTAATAAGACTCATTTCTGTTTCCTGGGGGCCTTTTTTTATTACTTACACAGTCAATCTAAGCTGAGGAGTCATTTCCTTCATGGAAATCCTGATGGATGTCTGCAGTGGAAAAAAAAAAAAAGATTCCACGTGATAACGGCGATCATGGAGAGGCGATCGCCGTTAGGGTGAGTGTACATAGCCAAAAATCAGTTTCTGCATGTACACTACTGGCGCAAGGCAAAAGGGTGCCAGAGACTTACTTTTTTTTATTTATGAAGGGGGTGCACCCCCCCAACCCCCTACTTAAGGATTCTCAAATCCAGGGGGTGCATGTCAGGGGGGGTGCAAAACAACAGCAAAAAAATTCCTGGACAGTGCACAACAAATCAACCATGACTAGGACTGAACCCGGTGCCCTCTGAACCCTAGCCTCCCACCCACCCACTACACCACACAGTCAGCTTGGCAGCCAACTGCCACACTACACCCCACAAATCCTCCCTTCCCTTCCACCCATTGCATGGCATGCTTGCAACTCCCACCCCCACGCATCTACATATAGCGACATTCTGTCGCTATATTCATGGACCCCTCCCATCAAGTCACCCTCCCTGTCTGGTAGTCCTGTGCACAGGTACCATGATTAAGTCACCCTTTCTGAAAGCGCTCAATCGCCATCGCCATTGTCACAGGCTACCAAACAAATATAGCATTAGATTATGTGAACCATTAAAACATTAGGCAATCTAAGGGTTGGGTGCAAGAGGAAGTGTTTTTTTTTTCTGGCAAAAGGAGGACTAATGGTGGGGAAAGGCCACCTGTATTCTCAGAATGTGCTGAATAAATGCCAGGTGGATGTACCAACTGGGAGAATGGACACGGCAATTAGGAGAGGTGTGTGTGTGTGCGTGTGTATTTATTTATTTGCAATCGATTTACCCAGAATAGCTCTGGTATGATGGAACAGGTCATTTTCACTGGGTTCCTGCTCTTATTTTATAGTTGGGTGGACTGAAGTTTGTATCTTAAACTACCTGTAAGTGTACTTTTAAACACTGATGTTCCTGCCAGTGCTATAAAAGTACAACAGTAATATCCATGCCATATGGTTTTCAGTATCACTACCAGTATGGTGTGATGTACGTCACTAAATCAGGGATTTTACCAAGAATCCTTTGAAGTTGCTCAGCCTGGCCCCTCCTTTAGCTGCCTTTGCTTCTGCATTCACCAAAACTCTTAAAATGAAACTAAAAGACAAAATGGATGGAAATCATCACAGAGACTGGTCTGGAGACATCGGCTGGCAGGGTAAGTAATAATAGAAACATAGAAACATAGAAACATAGACTTTGATGGCAGATAAGGACCGCTAGGCCCATCTAGTCTGCCCATTTCCCTACCTACAGGATAGGCCACAGATTCTAGTTAACCAACAGCCTATTTCTTCCTACCCCCCACAAGAATTGCCTTATGTCTGTCCCATGCATTCTTGAATTTTCCCACAGTTTTAGACCCCACAACCTCCTCAGGAAGGCTGTTCCATGCATCCACTACCATCTCTGTGAAATAATACTTGCTCACATTGCCCCTGAACCACCCTCCTTCATCTTTAAATTGTGTCACCTTGTTCTTGCAAGTCTCTGTTTCTGAAACATGCTACTCTCTTGGACTTTGTTGATTCCACTGAGGTACTTAAAAGTTTCTATCATGTCCCCCCTCTCCCTTCTTTCCTCAAGGGTATACATATTAAGCTCCTTTAGTCTCTCCTCATATGGCTTCTCTTGCAGACCCTGCACCATTTTAGTTGCCTTCCTCTAGACTACCTCTATCCTGTCTATGTCCTTGCGGAGATGGAGTCTCCAGAACTGGACACAGTACTCCAGATGGGGTCTCACCAACTGTCTGTACAGAGGGATAACAACTTCCTGTTTTCTGCTGCTGATGCCTCTCCCTATACATCCCAGTATACCCCCAGCCCTCCCTACTGCCTTCTCACATTGCTTGCTAACCTTAAGGTCATCTGATATGATTACCCAGGTCCCTTTCCTTTTTTGTTGTTGTTACTACCTCCCACCCATTGTGTATTCTTCCCTGGTTCTTGTTTCCCAGGTGCATTATTTTGCACATCTTTGCATTGTATCCTAGCTGCCATACTTCTGACCATTCCTCCAACCTTGCCAAGTCCCTTTTCATCCTTTCCACGCCCTTGTGTATCAACCCTGCAGATCTTTGTGTCATCTGCAAAAGGCATACTTTTCCTTCCAGTCCCTCTGCAATGTCACTGATGAAGACATTAAAGGACTGGACCAATACTGAACCCTGCGGTGCCCCACTAGTAACTCCTCTTTCTTCAGAGTGGACTCCATTTACAATTACCTTCTGTGTCCTGTTGTGCAGCTAATGTTTTACCCAGGCTACCACCCTGGGACCCAATCCCAGGCTGGTTAATTTGACTATTAATCTTTTGTGTGGGACTGTGTCAAATGCCTTGCTAAAGTCTAGGTAGGCCATGTCCACAGCCCCTTCCTGGTCTACTACTTTGGTCACCCAGTCAAAGAAATCTATTAGATTATATACAAGTTAGTCAGCCTGGGAGTGGATCCCAAGATGACAGCCTGGGTAAAGAATTGGCTGGAGAATAGGACACAGAGAGTTATAGTGAATGGAGTCCACTCAGAAGAAAGGAGGGTTACTAGTAGGGTACCGCAGGGTTCAGTATTAGGACCGGTCCTCTTCAATGTCTTTATAAGCGACTCTGCAGAAGGACTGGAAGGAAAAGTATGTCTCTTTGCAGATGACACTAAGATCTGCAACAGAGTTGATGCACACGGTGGGTGGAAAAGATGAGAAGGGACTTGGCAAGGTTAGAGGAATGGTCAAATGTATGGCAGCTTAGATTCAATGCTAAGAAGTGCAAGGTAATGCACCTGGGAAACAAAAACCCAGGGGAAGACTACACAATGGGGGGTGAGATACTAACAACAACAAAAATGGAAAGGGACCTGGGGGTAGTCATATCAGATGACCTAAAGGTGGGCAAGCAATGTGAGAGGGCAGCAAGGAGGGCTGGGGGGATACTGGGATGCATAGAGAGAGGCATCACCAGTAGAAAACAGGAAGTTATTATCCTCTGTACAGACAGCTGGTGAGACCCCATCTGGAGTACTGTGTGCAGTTCTGGAGACCCAATCTCCGCAAAGACATAGACAGGATGGAAGCTGTCCAGAGGAGGACAACTAAATGGTGCAGGGTCTGCACCGAAGTCATAGGAAGAGAGACTTAAGGAGCTTAATATGTATAGCCTCGAGGAAAGGAGGGAGAGGGGGGACATGATAGAAACTTTCAAGTACCTCAAGGGAATCAACAAAGTCCAAGAGGGTAGCATCTTTCAAAAAAAGATGTGTGCAAGAACAAGAGGGCACAATTTGAAGATAGAGGGGTGCAGCTCAGAGGTAATTTAAGGAAGTATTTTTTCACAGAGAGGGTTGTGGATGCATGGAACGGCCTTCCGGAGGAGGTTGTGGAGTCAAAATCAGTGGTGGAATTCAAGCATGCATGGGATAGTCATAAGGCAATTCTGGGGGGTTGGGGTAGGAAGAAGTAGGCTGCTGGTTAACTAGGATCTGCAGCTTATCCAGTAGGTAGGGAAATGGGCAGACTGGGTGGGCCAAGCGGTCCTTATCTGCCATCAAATTCTATGTTAGATTCATTTGACATGACCTTCCCGCTGTGAACCCATGCTGCCTTGGGTCCTGTGCTCCACTGGCCTCTAAGTACTCAACTATTCTTTCCTTCAGAAGTGACTCCATCACTTTCCCTACCACAGAGGTCAGACTGACAGGTCTGTATTTTCCTGCCTCTGTCTTGGTCCCACTTTTGTGAAGGGAATCACATCCGCCTTCCTCCAGTCCTCTGGTACCACACCATCCTCCCATGATTTATTAAAAGAGTAGCCAGTGGTTTCACTAGCTCTCCTTAATTCTTTCAGAATTCTGGGGTGAATTCCATCAGAACCCATTGCTTTGTCCACCTTCAGTTTTAGGAGTTCTTGCAGAACCCTTTCTTCTGTGAAAGGACTGGGATCGACCTCTTATCAAGAGTGCTTCTGTTAATTGGATTAGGTACCTCCTCCTCTTTGTGAATACTGTGCAGAAATATTCATTCAGTATCCCTGCTTTTCACTGTCCCCTCTGCCCACCCACCATTCATTCTATTCAGCCTCACTATCCCTCCTTTGTCTTTCTATTCGCTGATGTACCTATAAAAGGTTTTATCCCCTTCTTAACTGAGTTGGCTATCTTTTCCTCAGTTTGGGCCTTTGCTATTCTGACTTCCTCCCTGCTTCCTTCTGCCTTAACTGGTACAGCTCTCTGTCCTGCTCCTTCTGTGTTTCCTTATACTTCCGGAATGCTATCTTTTTCTTCCTGACTTTCACAGTCACCTGTTTTGAGAACCATAGTGGCTTTTTCTTTCGTTTTGATTTTTTTATTTGCTTCACGCAAAGGCTTGTTGCCTCTGTGATGGCAGTTTTGATGATTCCCCGTTGTTGCTCCACACCTCCTTCTAGCCTGTTTGCTAGTGCTTTTCTGAGGCACTCTCCCATCTTGCCAAAGTCAGCCCTCCTAAAGTCCAGTACCCTCACTTTTGTATGGCTCGACTGTAGCTGAGTTTAACGTGAACCACACTGTTTGATGGTCACTTGTCCCCAGATGGCAACCCACTTCTAGATCTGAGATCCTCTCCCTGCCCCCGTTTGAGAGTACGAGGTCTAAGATTGCTCCCTCACGAGTGGGTTCCGAAACTAGCTGTCTAATGCCTGCCACCTGTAGGGCATCAAGAATGGCCCTGCTCTTGGATGTGGCTGCAGCAATTGTGCTCCAGTTAACATCTGGCATATTCAGGTCTCCCATCAACAGTATCTCCCCTTTCTCTGCCATTCTAAGAATGCCTTCTATCACATTCTTGTCATTCCATCCCCCTGACATGGGGTTCTGTACACAACCCCTGTGCGGATTGTGGTGCCCTTTACAGTCTCCAAGGTGACCCACAGTGCCTCTTCTCCTCCTCCCTGTTTACTCTTTTGTTCAGTTGCTTTTATCCCTTCCTTTACATAGAGAGCTACTCCTCCCCCTCTTCTCTCCTGCCTGTCTCTCCTGTAGGTTATGTACCCTGGTATGTTAACATCCCAGTCATGGTTCTCTGTGTACCATGTTTCTGTGACTGCTACGATATCCAGGCATCCCTCTTCCATCATGGCCACCTGTTCAGGGAGCTTGTTGCCCAGACTACAGGCATTGGTACTCATTACCCTCCATTTCCTGATGGTCTTACTCCCTTTTGCCCCATCCTCCTTCTTGTCTTTGTCACTTTCTCCATTTACCCCTGCCCTTCTCCCTATCGACACCTCTATGTTGGTGTTTGCCGCACTTACTACCGTGATTATTTGGGGGGGGCTAGGATTTCCGTGCTCCTTTCCAGTGCCTCCCCCCTTGGCTAGTTTAAAAGCTTGCCAATGAAGCATTTAAACCTATCACGTAGGATCCTGGTTCCCCTCCTGGACAGATGCAGCCCATCATGCCAGTATAGGCTTGCATCACTCCATTAAATTAAAGGGGTAGCCCTGTACCAAACACCTTTACTGGTCTTCTTTACGCACCAGGGCCACATATTATTTTAATAAAAGCACTACTGCTGATGGAGTCTGTAACCCCCCTTCCCCCACTGCACTTTACTTTCTTTTCTCTGTCTTCTCCGTTTACTTCTTACCCCCTTTGTGGTCTTTTGAATACTCTCACTTTTAGCTTTAAACTGTACCATTTCCCCTTTTGTATTTTTGTACCATATTTCTGCCCTTGTTTAATACCCACTATCTCTATATTATTCTGTCTGTGCTATCACTGCTGACACATACCCTGTACAAACCTGCTTTTCCTTTTATTCCATCAGGTTGAAACAGACAGAGACTACTGCCTATCATACAATACAAGTATTACCTCTCAATTTATCTGTCTCTCCTGTCATATTACTCTCCCTAACTATGGATCCTTTGTGACCCTTTCTCTAATTTTCTTTTATAGGTGCAACCAGTCTTCAATTCTAACCCTTTACTGTATGCAGACTCAACCAGTAAAGAGATACCTTTGCTTATTACACTTGCTAGGTAGGTGAAATGTTATCATGCAGCCACACCTACTGCAGCTGATTGTGACTTCTCTTTCTGTACCATATTATGCCTTTTTCATACAACCAGTGGACACAGCTGTCACACAGCGAGTAAATTTCTGTGGTAGGATTTGAACCTGGCTTTCCTGGTTCCAAGCTTATACTCTACCCACTACACAGCACTACTTTGTTGGGATGTGTCCTGCCATAGTACTTCTTCTTTTTCACTGTATTACCACTGACAAAGGCAGCTCATTGACTGTAGTCAGTTCTTGTTTAACTGGGAGACTAACGCTAAGCCCAGCTCACTGCCAAAAGGCTCTCAACATTCCAGCCCTCAAAGGGTGAGAGACAACTGCTGCAGACTTTGGGACTAGGCAAACCTATTAAACCAACAGTGCCTCCCAAGTAAGTTCATCACTGTAGGCAGGCTGTCAGGGTCATTACCTGCCCTAACTTTATGTACCCTCCCTCTGCAAGCCCAGAGGGACTTTTAAAAAGATTCTGTGATATGGATGAAGGAAAAATGGAGATGTCAAAAATGGTGTAGGAAAACAGCGCAGCTACAGATTGAGTGGAAATGGTGACAATAGAGCCGCAGTGACTTTTTGCCGGGGGGAAGGTTGCCTCCTCAAACCTCCCACAACACCATTACTAAATATAATCAACTCCAGGAGGGTGCAACTTTGGAAGGAGGAAAAACCTTGGGTCACCTTTTCTGCGATTGCTGTTTTTCCCCCCACTTGCCCTATGTGACTGCACTGTTTTCCATCACCCTTTTTGTAGTCACTCTTTTTCCTCTCACTGTCTTCACAGGATACCTTTAAAAAATAGCATTATAGATCCCCAGTGTTCAAGATAGAAGTTTGGTATTTTCGCTAGTTTCTCCTTAACTTTTAGCCAAATTGATAAACTCTTAGCCAGGTCCAGTTTGCTGGTGCAAGCTATTATGAGCTATACCACCATCAGAAGACCCTAGTTTGCACTGAAACTGACTTCCTTCCCCAAAGGAGTCTAGGTAGCTCTGTAGTGACAATACATTCAGAAGGAGTCAAATGTAACCCCCCCCCCATCCTGAGTCACTGTATAGACATGGAAAACAATTCTCTAGTAGTCTAGTGGACCCCCTGCCCATCTCTGATCCCTAGGTTTACCCATGCCAGTGCGACAGTCATGTTGCCGATGCCGATTATGGAGTCGGCAACATAAGCCCGTAATACAGCACCAGGCATAATGTCTCCCGGGAGTTACAGTTCCAAAGCTCCCTCCCAGAAAACACTTCTCCCCAAATAAATATAACCTCCTCTAGGGCAGGTATGTGCTAGAGGGGACAGAAATTGTGAGGGCACAAAGGACGGCATTAGTGAGGGGTGATCTAAAATCACCCTTGTTGCGGCGCCCTAATTGTGGCAGCAAAATTCAGTCTCAGTGCTAGAGCATTTAATATTTCACATCTGTGCTTTACATTTTACCTTAAAGCAAGCAATAAAAGGGATGCTCAACTCAATAAAATTCTGGATGCTGTCCACCCACTAAAATTACTTGTCATTAGACAAGTTATTGCCTGATATATTTTGAAGTAGTTTGCTCACAGCAGACGTTAGAAAAAGCAAAATGACCAATGTGTGTGCGATAATTTCTCAGAAACACAGAAATAATAGAGGTAGACTTATGGTATGTGCCCCCCTTCCATCGCCACCAAAGGCATTTGCAAATACAGTATACAAAATTACCCTGTGGGTGGATAGCAGTCCCCACCTTCAACTGTCACCAAAGGCACATGTAAATATATGCAAACCACCCTGTGGAGAGAATTGTAGCCCCCACCTCTAATCCCCAGCAAAAGGTTATCAGCTTTCTCCTGCCATGGGCTTCCATGCTGCACCCTGACCACCCCAGCTCCCATAGCCCTGCCCCAGGACAGTCCAAGCTCCGTCTGCTTCAGCCCAAGGCTACCTTAGCCCATCCTGGCTCTCTAAGTTTCCATGGCCCTTTATCTGGACCACACCAGCTCCCTGTCCCAGGCTTACCCAGACTCTCCCACCTCACATGGCCCTGCCCCTGTTCAACACCAGCACTATCATGTCCTGGTCCATACTGCCCTCTGCAGTACCTTTGATCCTGCATCTGGACCATGCCAGCTCCTCTGCCATGCCAGAGCAACCACAATTCCCACCCTGCCTCGCTAATGCCCCCAACAATCACAGCTCCACTCTGCCCCAGCCCTAGACTATCCTGGTCCTTGCTGCACCCCCCCAGTTCCCATTTTCCTGCTCCTGAACCACCTTATTCCACCCCCCTTGCCCCAGCCATCTTCTACCCTGGCTGTATCCCTCATTCACCCCTGCTCACCCTGCCTTGGGCTTGCCTGCACCCCCATAGCTCCAACAGCCCTGCCACAGGACAACTCCAGGTCTGGGCTGCCCGTCTTACCAATTTATTTTTTAAAGCAATACTCAAGTCAAATGCCTATCATGTTTTTTTTAATCTCTTGCGGTTATTTTTGGACTTCATATACTGGAATTACAGTAGATATATTAGGCAGGTGTGCAGGTGCACCTGATCATAGTTGAACACCACATGAAAATGTTTGTCTTACTCACAGTTCGTGTTGTTCATAAGCAGTAATTGAAGAACTCCAAATCACAACATACAACCAAACAGTAGGTAGCATAACTAACATAATGTATTAGCTACACTAGTAACACTTGCCTGCAGTCATCCTCTATCACCCCTACCTTTATGACCATGTCCAATGAATCCCCCACTCCACAGTTCCCTAAAATCTTCCCACAAAAATAGCCTCCAGCCCTCCCCAGATAGCTTACACATCCTTACACTCTTTCTCTACTGCCACCTTGACATCCCCGTATCTCCATGGTTCCCTGACACAACATTGCTCAATCCATGGTCATTTAATAACCACTTAAAAAGCACCCTCCATGCATTGCCATCACTGGACACCACCACCACCCAGACCCCTGATACACACCCACCCTCTATGGGTCCAGACACTCTCCCTCTATGGGCCGTGATATTCCCCATTCCTCCACAGCCCCCTTCCATCCATGCCCCCCCGACACTATCTACCCCTCTTTCCTCAGGTACTAGCCTCACCTGCTTTCACAGACCCTCCCAACACTTTCTTCCCCTCCTTCCACAACCCAGACAGTACCCCCTCCCTCCCATCCTTCCACAGCCCCTGACATTTCCACCCTTCCATACACAACCCAACATTACTCCCTCACTCTACAACACCCAACGCCCTTCTTTCATGCTCCCTTCCATTTACAGTCCAACCCGTTTAACACCCTCACTCTCCCTACAGTCCCCCCACGCCACCCCCAACACCTTTGCTCCAATTACAGCCCTTTTGAGACCTACGTCCCTGGCCTAACTGTACATTTTCATCCCTTGCCATTCCTCTGGATGCCTCTCTCTCCTCAGACACCCAACCCCACACACAAGACACCACCCTCTGTCCTGGGCTCCCCATCCACCATTCTTCCTCCTGGACTCAGGGAGTGTGACTGGATGGAGTGGGAGGTTGGTCCAGTTGGGTGCCACTGGAGAGCTTCTTTACAAAAGGTTACCGGCTGTATGCTACAGATACTTTTTTTTAAATTATGTTCAAATGAATTTTGTTTGAGCTCTTGCCTAGAGGGTTGTTGTTGAATCAAATGACCGCTGCTTCTTGTAAACACGATGGTTTAAAGTTTTCAGTTGCAGAATATCACTCCCAACATTTTAAAATTGAAATAGTAACCATGTACAGGAATGTGGGTAGGGGCACTATGAGAGGAGGAATGCAGTGGGTGTAGGACAGTGGTAACCCCCGCATGACTAGTTCTGCACTAGCCATTCAAGCCAAAAAGTTTTTCTTTTTTTTTTCTTTTCATAAATGGCTATTTTTGTAAACAGTTTAGGCTATCAAATGTTGATGAAAATAAGTCCTGGTTACCTTATGGCACAAAAGAAAACTTTTAGTCAAAGATAATGCCACAGAAAAATTAAAAAAACAGAGCTAGTCCTCAGATCTTTTGTGCCCAGCACAAAGTGATGGTGGTGGAGCAGCAGCAACACAAAGGGCAACAGTTTACATTTCCTGCTTTGCATGGTGCCCTACATTTTTAAATGTGCAGACACCTGTTTAAACCAGAGGCTATTATCCTATAATGGCTTAGATTGTTTTTCTTTTCTAAGATTAAGTGCAGAAAGCAAGGACTCACCTGCTCAGAAAAGGAATTAACCTGAACGTCATCTGGACTATAGCTGAAAGAAAAACACGTGAAAGGGGGTTACAAAGAATCAACAGCTCAGGGTAACTCATCTACATAGCAGAAAAATAGAGGAAAATCATATACTTATATAATATTTGTGGGAAGAGCTGGAGTCAGACCTGTAAAATCAGAGAGTATTCATAATTTGAACCTGGGCATAATCAAGTATAAGGCAGTAAGGAAAATAGGGAGTAGAATAAAAGTAATTAAACATCTTTAAAGGGAATGGCATAGCAATTTAAAGAGTGAAAAAATAGTTTTAGGGAATTCTATCAAGCAGTTACCCCTCAGGACAGCCATAGGTAATAGATACATTACCACTACCAGTCTTTTCCACAAACAATCAATATTTATCCTTCACTTTGAAGGTTCTTTGCAGGCACCTCCCATTCTGCAGGCTCACTGTCCCCCTACCCTTTGTGGGCTTTCCCCTTACTCTTGGAGGCCCCCAACCTTTACACAGCTCTCCTAGGGCTCTTCCTGCACCCCCCCAAAAAAATCAAGTTACTACGTTTTACAACAGGTGTGAGCATCCTGTTATGCCACTCATCATACAGGACAGTTAGGTAATTAAATATTGCTTACCTGCTCCATCTGAGTCATAGCATCCAGAGTTGGGGTATCCTGGTTTTGGGGTATTATGGCAGAACCTAAAAGGAAAGCACAGAGAAAGATTAAAGAGACACAAAGGGTCGGTGGTCCTAGAAGAGAGATTAGGCAGTTAGAATTAAACAACCTAAGATGCTTATCTGAAAGGTAGACAGATGATGTCTGGACAAACCTGTTGAAATAAAGGGAAAATAGGTCAGTGTAGGGCACTTATAGTAGGGAGAGTAGAGAAATAAACAAGGGACTGGCAGTATAGATTAGAGGTTAGCTTAATAAGCTGTGAATAAGTTTGGTACATCCAGCAAACCTGGGTTTGATTCCCCTAACCTCCACTTGCATACTGTATGACTCTGAACAAGTCACTTAACCCCCAGTGCTCCCAGGTTGCCCCTGAAAACAGGCACTTGTGCCTAGTGGGCGTTACCAAGTTACCAAAGTCTAAAAAAAAACTTTGTCAATGCCATATGTTTGCTTGCATGGTGTGTGGGTGGCATATGGAAATGTCACTTTTCCAAACCAATCTCCTGCATAGTTAATCCCTAGTGTGACCCTGAGCAAGCTTCCCACACTGTCTGGGGCACTCACAGGGGTGTTTGGCTGCTTCTTTTCCTGAAGCAGGAGCTCCGTGACAGCCGGGTTTCTAAGGGCCCCCACACACCGTCACTCTCTCTCTCTCCGGTACTGCTTGACCATCTGGCTAATGAGCACTGACAATGCTGCTGGAAATGCCTGTGTGCCACATTTTACCATCAGGCTCCACTTCTCCAGCTCCACTGCTCAAGTATCCCCAGCTCTCCACATCACTTGGCAGCAGCTCCAGCTTAGCCCCACTCACTCTGGATATTTCTGTCTCTCTCTCTCTCTCTTACACACACACACACACACACACACACAGACACACACACGCACACAGACACACACACGCACACACACACACACACTAAATCCACTCAATGAAGTTTTTTTAATGACTTCTAGTTTTTAACTTTTTAAAACTTAGAATACTTTATTTAACAATAAATAGTCATACCAGAGTGGGGAACAGAGGGTGCGAATGACAGCTCACAGAGGGTGTGCTTTTTTTTCTATTAAAGGATTGGAGATTGGGGGTGGGAGAGCACACAAAGGAGGGAGCAGGAGGGATATTCTTTTACATACCAGGATGGAAACAGCAGGTGGGGGGGACATCATGCACAGAGGCCATCTGCATAGGTAGCCCAGATATTTAGCGGGCACTGCCAACCACTTATTCAGTCCCAGAGAGCTATCCCTGGTGCTAGTGGTCCCCCCACCCCTGCTGATCTCTGACTCGATGTAAAAAATACATTTGCCCAATGTAATAAAGAAACTCCCTGGTGTCTAATGGTGATCTGAGAGGAAGGGGGTACTGGACACCAGAGAGTGGTTTTCATTCTACTGTAGAGGAAATCGGGGGAGGGGGGGCACGGAACACCAGGGAATAAGTATGTAAATGTTGAACATAGGTGCAGGAGGGACCACTGGACACCATGGAATGTTTATTATTTACATCGGCGGGGGAGGTGAGGACGACTAGACACTCGGGGAAAAATGTATTTTTTACATTAAGTTTTGAATATAACTTGATGTAAGATCTTATTACACCAGAGATCTAGTTTCACATCATGACTCTGGGGAAAGATGTCCTCTGCCACTGTGCCCCTCACACAGAGTTCAGGGCTCTTTCGAGCCAAACACAGAATTGCACATCTCCATCCTTGCCTCCACCAGCAGAGGGCTCCGTTGCTGCCCCAAAACAGTTTGCTCCATCATTCCCCCATATAGTACAGGTCTCTAGCCTCTCCATACAACATAAGGCTCCACTGCTCCCCAACAGGTAAAAACTCTCCTCACCTCTTCAATACTGGGAGCCCTGTTAGCACTATGTTGTTTCCTCCCACTCTGAGGACTGTATTTTCTCCTCAACACATGCAGATCTACACTATTTTTTTTGGAAGGAAGAAAACATGTTGTCAAGGGAGATCTGTTTCTTTTACCAGAGCAGACACAGTTTTCATTTTTAAACCCAGGTACTATTCACTAGTCTGCTACTTTCCAGTTGGCAAGATTCTCAGATAAAGTATTTAATCTCTCACTCCCTGCCCCTACCCTAATTTTTCAGGCCACCTCCTCCCGTAGTCTTTCACAGCAATGTCTCTACCAGCTCAACCTACCACCCTAAGTATGTTTTCCTCCATCCTGCATGCTTCCCTGAAGAGTAGTCAAATACATCCCCCTCCCTCAAGGCTTCCACATTTAATTTCTTTTCATAGGTCGCAGGCAGTACTGTAGCTATTCTGGTGCCACTTCCCTCAGGTCTGGCAAGCCCCCTCTCATGTTCAGTACAGGATATATGGGCAGAAAAATGGTACAGTACCTAGTTTAATTTGAAACTGATCTTCACAAATAATTTCTTCAATCTGTCCACTGTCCTCCAGCTCTACCACTCCAAGCTGTTTTTAAATGCTAGATTGTGCACCCCCAGAAGTGCTCTCCAGTTGGTAACCCTTCCGGTTGTGTGCATGCCTGAAAAAGGCATGAAGCGGCAGAGTAGCAATATCAGTGAGGATGACAGGCAATAGAAGCTATAAAGGTGCTTTGAAGTTAGATTAAGTACTTTACTCTTTTTATGGCTGCAGTAGGCAGAGCCTGCAGATGTTTTGCATGTACAAAAGGAGTGATGTCATGTTTTCTGTCCATGGAACTGTCTGAAGGTGTAAATAGTCTCTGCCACCTTACCCTCCTCCAAGCAATGTTTTCCTCCCTCAAATAAATACACTTTCATGTTAGTCAATGATTGTAGGGTACTGTTTTCTTTCTTAAATGGGTGGTACAAAAACTGGAACCTGAGTAGTGGGAGGCAGCATTAGGTTTTTTTTTTTTGGAGTAAGATCAACCCCCCTCCACCAGAGAAGCTCCTAAAGATCCACCCCAACCTTTTTTTTTTATTCATGTGGGAGGGGCATGAGTTGGCTCTATCATTCTGTAACAAGACACACTAGTTTGGGATCTGTATCAAGCAACAGAACAAGTCTGTGAAGTTGTGGAACCCCTGCATTTTATTAAGGACTAAGAGAACAGAAGATACTTAATGCCTTTATTAAGGACTAGGAGAACCAAAGTTATTTAATGCCTTCAAACTGACTTAAAAAACCTTTGGAACAAATGATTATCAGAGCCACCTGGGGCCTCAGAAGGAAACATAGAAACATAGACTTTGATGGCAGATAAGGACCACTTGGCCCACCCAATCTGCCCATTTCTCTACCTACTGGATAAGCTGCAGATTCTAGTTAACCAACAGCCTACTTCCTGCAACCCCCAACTATAATTGCCTTGTGTCTGTCCCATGCATGTTTGAATTCCCCACTGTTTTAGACCCAACGACCTACTCAGGAAGGCTGTTCCATGTATCCACCTCTCTCTCCATGAAAAAAAATTTCCTCATATTACCCCTGAGCCCGCCCCCCATCTTTAAATTGTGCCCCCTTGTTCTTGCACATCTCTTTTTCTGAAAGATGCTACCCTCCTGGACTTTGTTGATTCCCTTGAGGTACTTGAACATTTCTATCATGTCCCCCTGTCCCTCCTTTCATCAAGAGTATACATAGTAAGCTCTCTCAGTCTCTCTTCATATGGATTCTGCTGCAGACCCTGCACCATTTTAGTTGTGAATACTGAGCAAAAGTATTCATTCAGTATGTCTGCCTTTTCACTGTCTCCCTCTGCCCACCTCCCATCTCCTTTATTAATCTTCACTATCCCTCCCTTAACCTTTCTATGCTTCCTAATTTTACTTATAAAAGGTTTTATCCTGCTTCTTAACTGAGTTGGCTATTTTTTCCTCGGTTTGGGCCTTTGCTAGAGTGACTGCCTTCCCCACTTCTTTCTGCTTTAATTGATACAGTTCCCTGTCGTGCTCCTTCTGTGATTCCTTATACTTTTTGAATGCAGCCTTTTTCTCCTTAACCTTCCCTGCCACCTCTTTTGAGAACCATAGTGTTTTTTTACTCCGCTTTGTTTTCTTTATTTGTTTCACACAAAGGCTTGTTGCCTCTATGATGGCAGCTTTGATTTTTCTCTATTGTTCTTCCATCCCTCCTTTTTGGTCATTTGCTAGTGCATTTTTCAGGTATTCACCCATTTTGCCAAAGTCAGCCCTTCTAAAGTCCAGTATCCTTGTTTTTGTATGGCTTATCTCCATGGTTGTGCTCATTGTGAAGCACACTGTGCAAGGGTCGCTTGTTCTCAGATGTCTACTGACTTCTAATTTTGTGATCCTCTCTCCATTTGAGAGTACCAGGTCTAGTATTGCTCCCTCCCGAGTGGGTGCCAACACTAGCTGTCTAAGGCCTGCTCCCTGCAGGGCATCGAGATTGACCCTGCTCTTGGATGTAGCTGCAGTACATGTTATCCAGTTAACATCTGGCATATTCAGGTCCCCCATCAACAGTATGTCCCCTTTTTCAGCCATTTTGAGAATGTCCTCTATCATTTTGTTGTCCATTTCCTCCCCTTGAGACGGGGTCTGTATACAACCCCTGTGCGGATTGTGATGCCATTCCCTGTCTCTAAGGTGACCCAGAGTGCCTCTTGTCCCCTTACTTTTTAGTTCTGTAGCTTTGATCCCTTCCCTTATGTATAGAGCTACTCCACCTTCTCTTTTACCTTCACTGTCCCTTCTGTAGATTGTGTACCCTGGTATGTTGACATCCCAGTCATGGTTCTCAGTGTACCATGTTTCCGTGACTGCCACAATATCCAATTGTTCATCTTCCATCAGGGCTAATAGCTCAGGAAGATTGTTTCCCAGACTTCGGGCATTGGTACTCATTGCCCTCCATTTAATGTTGGCTTTATTCATTTTTCCCCCCATCCCTGCTCTTATTGTCCTTGGCTATTTTTCCATTTACCCCTGTCCTGCCCTGTGTTGAGCTCTGTACCTCAGTGTTTACCTTACTACCTGCCATGTTTTGTGGGGGGAGGCTTGAAATTTCCTGCCTTTTATCAGCGCCTCCCCCCTTGGCTAGTTTAAAAGCTTGCCAAGGAAGCATTTAAACCTATCACCTAGGAGCTTGGTTCCCTTTGTGGACAGATATAGACCATCATGCCAGTATAGACCTTTATCTCTCCAGGTAAGCCCCCAGTCCCCAGTGAAGCCAAAGCCCTGTGCTCTGCACCAGTTTTGCAACCATTCATTAAACTGCATGGTGTGCAGTACCCTAGCCTCACTCCTGCCATGGACTGGTAGCACCTCTAAGAAGGTTACCGTGCTTGCTATCCATCTCAGGCCCCTCCCCAACTCCACAAATTCATTCTGCACTGCACTGATCCCATGCCTGGCTAGGTCATTTGTCCCAAGGTGGACTATGATATCTAGTTCCCTCTCCTGTGATGCTGCTTCTGCAATCCTGAGGATTCGCTTCCTGTCCCTCCAAGCCATGGCACCAAGCAGGCACCTTACTTCCTTCTCCTCTCCCTTTCCCAGTTTTAACCCCCTCACAATAGAATCCTCTATAAGGAGACAGCAAGTAAAACTTCATCTCCCAAGGAAAACATAGACACAGTATTTTAATTTACGGCAAGAGCCACATATTTTTCTTAAACATTTAAATACTAAAAACATAAAGTTCAGCTTTTGAGATTAACAATATTTGTTTACCATATTCAATATATAGTTTATATAAAATTTGTCTTTTTAGTAGTTTCAAAACTTTGAAAGCATTGGTGTTAGTAATGCATTTAGAAATACATTTTTTTAATTGTCTTTAAGTTAAACATGCAGTTTCATGTCAGGGTACATTTTTTGGGGGAGGGGGTTCAAATTATTTTAATCCTGGGCACAGTACTTGATAAACACAGACTTTGATGATAAAGTGTGTTTTTTTCTTTTAAGTTTGAGAAATATGTAGTAGAAAACATTGAACAAGAAAACAACTGGTGATTTTAAAACCTATTCTGATCTGAGCTGACACGAAAAAAATCTCAACTGCATTTTTTGTTTCATTTTATCAGGGACACTAGAAACAGGATGTTAACATTTACTCCCAGGAACCTGTTATTCAGTTTTTTTTTATTGCATCTTGTCCCAGGTAATCTTCCCAGAGTGCAGTTTGTCAGAGCACATTTTGGGGGGGAAGGGGTTCAAATTATTTTAATCATGAAGCATTGGTTTTAGTAATGCATTTAGAAATACATTTTTTAATTGTCTTTATAGTTAAACATGCAGTTTCATGTCAGGACACATTTTGGGGGGGAGGAGGTTCAAATTATTTTAATCCTGGGCACAGTACTTGGTAAACACACATTTTGATGATAAAGTGTGGGTTTTTTTTTATTTTTTGTTGTTCAAGAAATAGAGAACTCCCTGTTGTGGTGGTGCCAAGCTCAAAATTAGAAATGCTGCTATGACACACAATGGGACAGCACACATCTCATTTCAATGAAGTAAGCAGGCCTCCTACATTTTCCATTTATGTGGGTTCAGTGATTATCGTTGGCACATCTTGTGATGCTAGTGCTAAGACAGCTCTTTATAGAAAATATAGGTGTCTCAATACAAGATGATAAAGAGCAGCTTGAAAAAAATAACATCCATGTAGAATTCTTACATATTTGTTTAAGACACCCACTCAAAGTCTAGCTGTTAAAATTCCAAACTGATGTTTTACACTTTGCGTATCCTCAAAGTACTGTGCAGCAATTTGTTAGCTATAATTTAAGTTCTGCCAATGTGTATAATAACCTATAATAAAAATGAGGCAGTATAGCACAGTGGTTTAAGGCTCTGAGCTGTAAATCTGGTGACATCCAGCAGGTCAGACCTGGGTTTGAATCCCACAGCTTCCACTTGCATACTTTGTAACTCTGAGCAAGTCACTTAACTTCCCTGTGCTCCCAGGTCACACCTGTAAAAAAGCTTTCAGCTTAGAGTGCTACTCCTGGTTAAACAACTAAATTAAAAAAAATAAATAAAAAAAAACTGACAATGGCCTTCCATTGATCCGGTTCTTAATTACATGCCTACATTGCTTTGGCATACAATGGCTAGGTAACCATAATGTCACCTCTTACACATTCATTCTTTGGCTCCTAAATGGCAAAACAGTCCATTATACACACTTAAAAAAGGCATTTAAAATATGTTATTTTCAGGCTAGAACAGGAGACAAGATCAACATGAGTTTTTTTTTCCATTTCAAAAATGGAAGCTGCAGTCCCAAACAACTTTTGCCTCCCCACCCCCCAATTGTTGTATATCTACATGTCTCTTTGGTAGAATTACTGATCTGTGTGTTTTTTCATTTTCTTTTTTTTTTTTTTATAACAGCCTGCTGACTAGCCAGCAAAGGAGCATACCTTGCTCCTGGGGACACTTAGCACATCCCAAACCACTGACTGTCATAATTTACATTAGTCCGGTCAGAAGAAAGGTGCTACTTCTTTTTATCATTAAATTAAAAAAAAAGAGGAAAGGCCTAATATCTTGGAACAGATTTAAGAAAAATTATTCCGCACTTACTTTGAGACACATTTTTTCAGGTCTCCTCTTTATAATCAGAGCTGCTGATGCCACGGTGAAAACTTTGAAAAAACTAATAACTTGGTACAACTCAGCTTACATTTTAAATATATTCTATAGATTTCTCTTACCTATCTTTCATTACAAAGGAAATTTGGATGAATATATGATCTTTATCTGTTAGAGTATATCTGCATCTGTAGCTTACTCCCTACTTCAAGTCATAATGCTATGTTGTGACATCACAGTCTGCTGTCATGGGAGTAACTGTGATGTCACAAGCCATGCATTATGACCTCAGGTAGGGAGAAAGCACCAGGAATACATGAACACTTCAGGAGCAGCGATCCTCTTTTCATGCAAATGGCCTCAGTAAAAAATAAAGGGGGGGGGAATACAGAACTAATGTGAAATATAAACTGATCTGTGTCTAAATATTATGTTTTCTTTCACTTATCCTGAAGGCTTCAGATGCTTTTTAAGACTTGCACTCTGCTTGGGGGGAGGGTGCTCATTGGAGCAAGGTGGCAACATGTATGTTACATGTATGTTTCAGTACTAAACTGTAACACAATTTCTTTCATTGTTTTTCCTATACTATAACTGTTTTAAGACATTCCAATACATGCTTAAACCCATGGGCTATTACTGACAGCAAAATAGTGCTGCTTGAAAAGTTTTTTAACCCAAATTAGTGAACATGACTGTGACTCTAGGGGCAGTTGCCTCTCCAAAGACTGTCACGACTATAACTTCTCCTGCTGTCTGTCTGTCTATCTGTATGTCTATCTATGTAATTATCTATAGTTCTATCAATTGCATCTAGTTGTATTTTTACCTACTGTGTATGTAAAATAAACCTGCATATCATATTTGCCTGCACTCTGAACACATACTTATGATGCAGTGCATATTTTTAATCCACTCCTGTATGGACCTCATACTGTTCTGATATTCCCATTATCACAGGCATAACTACCTTAACCATATCAGCAGTGACATAGAAACATAGAAACATAGAAGATGATGGCAGATAAGGAATGCAAGGCCCATCCAGGCTACCCATTTCCTTTTCTACCTTATGGATGTGCCATTGGCCTTTGCTCTGTCAATGGCCTATCTATTTATACTCATCTGTATTGCTCCCTTATGCCTATGCCATGCCTGTTTGAAGCCCTGCACTGTATTCATATCCCCCACTTCCTGAGGTAGGCTGTTCCATGCATCCACCACCCTTTCTGTGAAAAAGAACTTCCTCACATTATCCCTTAATCTGCCTCCCTCTAATCTCATGCTGTGTCCTCTTGTCCTGCTATTTTTCTTACATTAAATCATGTTAGACTCTTTCACCTTGTTAATGCCCTTAAGGTGTTTAAATGTTTTGATCATATCACCTCTATCCCTTCTTTGCTGTAGGGTATACATATTGAGCTCCTTTAATCTGTCCTCATATGTTTTCTGATGCAGTCCCTGCACCATTTTGGTTGCCTTTCTATGGACTGCCTCAATTTGGTTAATGTCCTTGTGAAGGTGTGGCTTCCAGTACTTTTGCAGATGGGGCATAATCAGTCTCTTGTAAAGAGGGATTATTACCTCCCTCTTCTGACTTGCGATACCCCTGCTAATACACCCTAACATCCCCTTAGCTTTACCTACTGCTTTAGTGGCCTGCTTGGATGATTTCAGGTCAACTCCTTGTAAAAGTTACTATCACATTTTCTCTCCTAATGAAGTCCATCATTACACTTGACTGCCTGATATCAACACATTACTTAAATATAACTTACATCATCACATGGACAAACCCCCTGTTTTTCTCTATAAAACTGTGTAAATAATCCCAAGACGGAACATATGCCAGCCATTACTTTTTCATTTACTGCCACCTATTCTACCTGTCAAACTTATATTGCTTACCATTCCTTCCATTGAAATCTACACCTCCATATCTTTTCCTGATAATGTATTTGCCTTCCTTAGAATGCAAAATAAAACAAATCTTACTAGGTAAAAATCATTGTGTTGTTTCTCCATGTCTCCTTAACAGTTCCACACAAACTCACTAACTTCATTATGCAGCCATGGTGGATCTGACCAGAATTTGTTTCTGCTCCTAGGAGTTCTGTATGTGTGTGCAGGGGAGTTAATTTAAAACTCTAAGTTCAGAAAACAAACACACCACAAATGGCAGAGGTGCTGAAGTCTGCAGTATTTTATTTGTAAACACGAATGTCAAGAATGGAGATGACTGTTAGGGGCGGTTGTGTGAATCAGTCACATTACTTGTTTTCTGGCCATAGAACATCTCCATATGTGTGTGTGAGAGGTCTTTCTCTGTGTAACTTAAAACCGCAAACTACCAGAAACAAACATTCCATGAAGGGCAGAGGTGCTGGAGTCTGTAGCATGTACATATAAAAAAAAATACAAAGCTGATAAGTAATAGCAGATTTCAATTTAAATAACTGCAGAAAGTTAAAAACAGTTTCCTAGCTTTTGAAGTTATAAAAGCACAGCAAGTATGTACAGAACTGTAGGTGACTACAAACCTTTAATGTAATTTACACAATACATTACATTTACTGGAGTGAAATTGTAATATATCATGTACTATATATGTATATCTACACACATGCTTTGGGAATAGATGTCACCTGCACATTTCCTTTACAAACAGTGTTGGAAACTGGAATGGAGCTACGGCTTCATCACAGTGCTCATTTAAAATACTTTTAATGAGCATAATTATTTTATTACTTTAGATTTTGTTGACTGGGAAAGGAGTGCTAGACTGGTCTATGTTTTTCAGCTTTGTTTTGGGGGGTGGTGGGATAATGCAGACAACAATTTTAACTAGATTAAGTTTTTGGTGGCATTGTAGTGAATGGGGGAAAATTAGGCCAGGTCACTGGGGAAGATCCCTATTATTTTCCAGATCCAGAAGCAAACAGTTTGATACCTTTTATTGGACCAACATAGATGTTACAACAAAAGAACAACATGCTCCAGCTTTCAGACCAACCAAGTCCTTCTTCAAAAGCTTTATGACAGTTATTTAGAAAATTCCATACTATTAACACCTAGATAATGCATAAAAAACAGAAATAATTATCACTGGTTTAGCATATTCATTTGAAACATAACAGAAGATTGAGTCAGAGAAGCTAATTAACACCAGTATGCTTTTAGCTGAGAAGCCCCTGAAAGTCAAAGGTTATCAAGAAATAGCAACAAGCAGAGAATTCTCCTCACGTATATTTTAAAATGCTTCAGTGGGTTTCAGGAAAACAGTCTACTGATAAGAAAACCTTAGGAAACAATTCTCCCTAATTACATGTGAGATGATACAACTTTAATTGCAAGTATCCTTGTGCTTTAAAGAACACAGTCAATGAAAGGCAACCTGTGGATGTACATACTAAAATGAGGCCTAATTACAAGTTAAAAACAAGCTCCAAAATTAAAATAAACATAAATTATATGTATATATATATGGCATAGAAGGTTTAAAGTGAAGTTTACTCAAAATTAGCAAATGTTTCACACAAAATAAAATATAGAATTTAGCTGGAGACATTTTCTTAACTGTACTCTCAATCAGTTAATATATTCCATAAACTTTGGTGTTGTAACAGCATTTAATGCATGATAATATCAATTTTAAGTATAAGTGCCACATTAAAAAAACAGAAAAACAAAACTACTTGTCAAGGACCCCAAAGAAATTGAGACCATGAGCTTGTTATGTACAGATTTCAATACAGTGTCAGTGTATAACAAACATGTGCAGAATCAGTCTAAGTAATCTGAATGAAAACTCATAGGCAATGATTCTAGAAGGTTGGTACAATTCGCCGCCAAACTCGACTTACACCAATTGCCATTGTGACATGGACCCTGCGCCCTATTCTAGAAGGGGAAGGATCCCTGCGTCTAAGTCCTGTGACTTGCAACATACAGCCAGGTACGCCAAACAGAGGGCATACCTGGTGAGGAAGTCACAAGCTGCAACCGCAATGCCTCAAGGTGCAAGTTACCCCCATGCCTGAACCCCAGCAGAGCCCTGCAGGGCAAGTGGCCCCCCACCCACTGTCATACCACAATGGGTCCCCCCAACACCAATCCTGTGTCTCCTGCGACTGGTGTACTGTACATTATGTGTATAGTACATGCAGTTCAATGTGTATATTCATACCTGAAGTTCATGTCTTACATTAGTTGAGTTAGTCCATCTAGCACTCCTCAATTATCCTCAGTTGGTGACTGGCACAGTTTCATTCGTTTCTTCACGTTAGTTAGCCATGCATTAGTTGGAGTGTTATCGAATAGACGTGTTTCAGAAATTAATTTCTGAGTGCGTCTATACAGTAAGCACTCCTACTGAATGCAGTCGGCGGCTGGCCATGGAGGTGAGAGGTGGGCTGTGCCAGTCGCTGGGTGGGGATGGATGGATGGGGGGTGCTGGGTGGACTGGCACAGCTGGGTGGGGGCTACTAGACTACCAAGGATGGTGTGGGGTTCTGTAACCGATTATGGCAGAGTCTCAGGGTTGGGGCATGGGGTTGACAGTGCTGCCTTGTGGGGCATTTAGTGGTGGGTGGTTCGGGGTCACGGGGTGTGTGGACAGCCCTGCAGGGCTTTCACTGTTCAGGAGTTTGGGGGCAGGGGGTGTGTGCAGCCCATAGGACATTTAGTGGTGGGGGTTCAGGGGCAGGGTGTGAGTGCAGCCCTGTGGGGCACCTACAGGGGCATGCTGGGCATGGGATGGAGGGCACATGTGGATTGCATGCTGGGCTGCTGGCAGGTCTATAGAACCCCTGGGGGCATATGTAAGTTATACCAGCTAAATGCTGGTGTAACCTACATTGCTGGTTCTCCTCCGGGGGTTCTTATAGAATCCTGACTTTGGGGACTTTGTTGCTGCCCTTCTGGAATGGGGTGCAACTGCTGCCTTAACCCCTCTAGCACCATGTTGCAGGGGGTTTACGGTGCAACTTCTGGCGTAATAACTCTTCGGCGCAAGTGGCCTGCAACATGTAGCAGACCACATTGTAGAATTGCGGATGTCGCAGCTGCTGGTGTAAGTTGCTACTTGCACCATTCTACTTGGTGCAAGTGCTGTTATGCCAGGTGTAACGCTTCTAGAATTAGGGCCACAGGAATAAAATACTACTTGAAGAACTTGAATGTTTCTATCATGTCCCCTCTTCCCCTCCTCTCTTCCAGCAAGTACATGTTGAGGTCCCTTAATCTTTCATCATAAGTCTTGTGTTGCAAGCCCTGTACCATCTTAGTCACCCATCTCTGGTCCATCTCCAACCTGTTAATATCCTTACGAAGGTGCGGCCTCCGGAACTGCACACAGTACTCCATGTGAGGCCTGACTAGGGTTTTATATAATGGCATCACTACCTCCCTCCTTATGCTGGTGATACCCCTGCCTATGCACCCCAGCATGCCAATGGCCCTCTCTGCTGCCTTAGCACTCTGCCTTGACATTCTCAGGTCACCTGAAACAATAACCCCAGGTCCCTTTCCTCCTTTGTGATGGTCAGCAACTCCCCCTTCCCCATCCTGTAGCTTTCCCCACAGTTTCTGTGCCCAAGTGCATAATTTTTCACTTTTTTGAATTATACTTCAGTTGCCAGTCCTCAGACCATTTTTCAAACTTTCCCTGGTCCCTCCTCATTTTCTCCACCCCCTCTGGGGTGGACCAGAAGTTCCACCTTTTTTTGCCCTGAGATGCGTGTGCTACCAACTGAGCCACACTGACACACATAGTAATATAAAACTAAGAAGGGATTCAAGTCCCATCATCCCCCCCCCGGCTATTAAGCAGGGGCCAGCAAGGATGCCATGCAAACATAGACTAATTTATGCAGATCTCCCAGTCCTCATACTAAAGTGCGAATCCTGTTATTCCCTTGGTAAGCAGAAATTTATTCTGGCTTATCTTTAAGACCTGTACTGTCTTTATGAACACTGTTCCCCTTGGCAGGGCATTGCATAGGTGCACCACTCTTTGGCAGAATGAGTGCCTCGTAATGTAACCCTAGAATTTACCACCTCTGAGCTTCAGGGCATGTCCCCCTATCGTGCTGGAACATACCAATTTTGGTCCATTGGCCAAGCTTCCATAAGGTGGCTGGAGCTCCCTCCCTTCCATAATTTCCCTTTTCTTGTGGCTCCCTTGAAGTAGTCCATCAAGGACCTCTCTAAAATCATTCAGGGAAAATGAACACTATTGTTTTTGTCTCTTCTGTCTGCCATCAGATAGGTCACTAAAGCGAGGTGTTTTAGCCTTCATAGGCAGTATGAGGGCTTTCTCCCCTTCATGGTCTCTGATCCTTCATGTTTCTGGGAAGCTCCTACACAGGTAAGTCCGGGTATGTGCTTACAGTGGGGGACTGGTGATAGTTCCTACTAAGGATTAGCTTTTCTATTCTGCCAGCAGGTTCTGAAGGCTTGCGTACAGTAGTGAGTCAGCTTAATGTTGACTAGAAGGGTAGGAAGACTTCATCTGAAATCCAGCTCCCTTGTAGAAGACATCTCTAGATAAGGGGGTGAGTGGTGAGTAGGACCAACTGACCCATATTAGGCAAGGTTGGACAGACTAGATGGTCCCGATGAGCTTTTTCCTGACCTCATATTCTATGTTCCCATGTATAATATGGAGGATCCTGTTCAATGCCTGCTCAGCATGTCAGGGAAGGGCTTTACTAAGAAAGTGTGCATGAATTACCTGGGTCAGCACTGTGTTTGATGTGTGTGTGGAGTACTATATGCCTCAAATCCATAAATTAAGACAGGTGGGTCAGTGTTCTGTTTCTAATAATAAATTTGTGCTTTAAGCCTGAAAGAAAATTATGGGGAGGGGATAAAAGCATACCTCTCAATAGTTAGCCTCTGAAATCTGGGTCTCTGACTGAAAATACAGAAAATGCAGAGCTCATTATAGAGATGAAACTTCAGCATATTACAGAAACTTTAGTGCTTTTATCTGGTTTGATTTAATATCATAATTATGTACTTGTTCTTTAAAGGCTGAGTTTACAGTACCTTCTTGATAACTGTAGGGTATTTTTCAGCAGTGGAGGAATGGGGGGGTGAGGGGCTGTACTGCTGATGGTGCAATTGGGGGTATTACATGTGTTGTTGCAACTCATCTGGGTTGTTCTGAACAAATGAAATGTCAGAACCTGCTCCACCCCACAACACAGGAGCTGCGCTATGCACCCCCACCACAGGAGCTATGCTCCAACCCCCCAAACACATTAGCTGTGCTCTACCCCCCTGACACAGAAGCTGTGCTCAACCACCCCCAATATATTTATTTATTTAATTATTAGCTTTTGATAAACAGGTAAGTGCACTAGGCAAAACCCTGCCTATTTTCAGGCATGACCCGGAACTGTGCTCCTTTGGCCACAGACAAAGAAGCTGTGTTCCCCTGGCCTCCAACACAGGAGCTGTGCCCCACCAAACACAGGAGCTGTTCTCCATTGCCCAGTGACTTTGGCTTGCACTCCCCTGCCCTTGGCTCTCATTCTGCTCAACAAGACTAACTAGGCCTGCTTACCAAGCTGGCCACCCACCCGTCCATCAATCAACCAAATAAACCAACACACCAGAAGTACACCAACCTTTGTGCTGCTGATCTTGCTGTGGCATTCCATTCTCCGTGTCCAAAATGGCCTTGCAAAATAATGGTGATAAGGATAGCTACTGTTCGTGCTCATAGAAATTTGTTCTTTCTAATGTTCATGCTCAGATAAATGGTTTGATCATTTGGGGTCTTCCTGATGGAAGTCCCACTTACTTTCTCCTATTATTTATTAGCTGATCTGGGGAGTGAAAGCTTGTCAATTAATTTATGTTATATACAGATCCTGCTGGCAATGGAATGGTGTAGACCACCTTGGGAGAATCACTGTGCACACTGCAGCAGATTATGTGTAATAAAAAGATATACATCGATATTGTATTGTAAACTACCTATCAGCAGATACTGATCAGGACAAACAGCAGCATATTGAGTCCAGTAACAGTATGAATCCCTTTTTTAATAACCATCCCAGTAGTGGTTGTATTGCCATATAAGCATAACCCTATAATGTGCATGAAAATGATTATGTACTTTATAAGGTCTAAAAAAATCAGACATCCTTCTTTTTGTTTGTTACCCTGCAAAGGCAGCTTCCACTGCACACACTTCAGTATTAAGTGTGGCACTTCAAGTTGTGTTTTGCCATCCACAGCATGGCACCATGTACTCACATCATACAACTCCAAATTACTATTCTAGTCTTTCTTTCCAGTTCTGTGTTGACAGCTTTCACCATAAAGTCGCAGGGTCATAATGTCACAGATGAAACTGCACACATCAAGACCGTGCGGCACGATACCGCATCGGCAACACCTAACTGTTCTTCTTGTGCTTTGCAGGGGCTTCACCCCAGTACCACCCACACCCCACAGAACTATTATAATCAACTTCGAGGGGTGGACACAGAGGCAAGAAATATAATTGTTCAAAAAAGATTCCATCAAAGGGATTCAAACCACTTCCCCAACCCCATCCACTGCTGGGTTGGATGCTGTAGCCACTCCACCATGGGAGTGGCTCAACTCAACACCAGAACAGAAGTGACTACATCCATTTCCTTGATGTTGGTGAGCATCAGGGAGTAGCAATGCTTTCTATCACTATAATTCCCTTGTTGCTGTAAACCAATACGTGGTAGTAGCAGCGCTGTCTTTCTGTGTGTGGTATCATCCACGATAATATGACCTATAAAGCAGCAGTGCATGATAAATGGGACAGATGGGAATATTGCTTTCAAATAAAAATGTTTTAAATGATGTTGAGAATAAAAACAAGTGAGTCTTTCAATCTCTTGTTTGATGCACAGAGCTGCATAACTTGAAGCTATGATCATCTCTGAATATGCAAGATGAATTAGTCAGACCACTGAACTCGATTAAAGACTGGAATGACAATGACCCCCTCTGTGCACATAAAGCATGCCAACATCTTTTGGATGGCAAAAACACGCTGCCTCTGAGGGGTTTGATGCTAGTATGCACATTACATAGGTAGATATTAACTGTGTCTGGCTTCCAAAAGCCTTCAACAATCATCTTACTGCTTTTCTGGCCACCTCAAACTGCAGAACGGGGGCCAGGGAGCAATGTCCATACCACAGCAGGAACAAAAAGCTGCATCGGCATGCACAAGTATTCTGCAGTGCTAAATGCAACAAGCACCAATCCCCTAAATAGTTTAGGAGCTGCCCATGATAGTTCATTGTCCAAACATTGAAAATGGCCTGCAGAGTGGGGAACACAGCAATCACAATTTTATTCTGTCCTACAGGTGCCATGGAACCCTCCGGAGAGGCTTGGGGTCAAAGGGGAATCACACCTGAATCTCTGTAAAGCTCTTCATTCTTGCTTCCCCCCCCTCCCATGACATGCACAGTGCCCCAGATGTGGGGAGGGGGAGATCCAAGGGTGTTGCTCGGCTGTGGAGGCAAGTTGAAGGGCTGGTAGTGGCCCTGGTTCATGAAGGAGAGTCTGGCATGGGGGTGAGCAGCTGAAGAGAAGTTGGTAGACTGGGGGGGATGCAAATTAAAGGTTGCTGAGGTGTGATCCTTCAGATGAGACATTAAACCGATGTTCCTTATGCCCATATCTGGTCACTGTCCAGATGGAAGTAAAAGATAACATAGCTGCAAGAAGACTCAGGAGAGTTACCCAGTGTCATGACCAACAGAGGTGTCAGTGTAAGAAAAATCTTCATTCAACAAAAATCCTGTTTAAGAAAGTTACTATTCACAGAAGTACACATAAGCAGGAACTCTGTCAGTTTAAAATGGCATACACCTTGGGTGCATGTGACAGGATGAAAATAATTATACTATAAGTATAACTGAGTCTAATATAGAAATATGGTATAATGAAAGTATCAGTATACTTTGTAAAACTATATAAGAAATATAATTCCAAGAAACTCAGTATATTACACATATATTTCATATGTGAGTATAAAAGGGTTTAAGTATGGTCATGCTAGTATACTTGAAGCATTAATCAAGCATGTCAGAATACTATGAGTGTATGTGTACTGTACTTCAGTATTCTACTTTTTCATAATTTTAAATGCTTGTGTTTGATAGGATAGTGTATATGTTTGAGGTTTAACTTAAAAGTGCAGACAACTCATCTTAATTTTTAGACACTTATTCATACTTTGAGAATGAAAACATAAAAAAGGAAATAAAAAAATCTCTATCCCCATCACATGCCCAGGACAGCCAGTCCATTGGACACCTCCTCCCCACCTTAATAATTTCCAATCTTACACCTTCCTCCATTGTCCCACAAAGTTGTTAAAAAAATATCTGTCTTTCTAACACTGCCAGAAGCACTTTCTTCTGAAAGCCACCCACCCCTCTGAGCCCATCCTTTTTAGCATCATCAGTGAAGCAGAATGCCCCCCAGCTCTTTTCTGGTCTCTGATCCACTCATTTATCTGATAGACTAACACTGACATTAACTCTAGCAGGCATGCTACAGTTGGAGTGGGAGTGAACTAGCTTGGATATTGAACTAGCCCTCAAAAAATGACAAGAAACATAGGCCAGTGCAGCAGTAGTACCACTGCTCGTGATGACGACCTGGGTTCAGGAACGAGCCCTAGTTGTCAGAGGGTTGGCTTGGGAGGGAGGATTGAACATCCCACAGGACACTCTTCTCCCTGTGCAAAAGGGGGGACCCACCTCCATCGTATGACTGCCATTTGAGTGACCACGGGTGGCAGTGCAGGCTGGAGTGCATATAGGGGCAGGAAGGGACATCATTTGCTGAACCAAACAGACACCTTGTGTTCCACCAACATCAGTGCAGACATCCTAAGGGCAGGTGCCAGGAAAATGGTAAAACCCTCAGCTGATGCAATACAGTATGATGGCCATACAGTAGCTCAGAAGCCTCACAGACCCTGCACCCACGAATCAGACTAGCTCCCTGCACACAATTGATAGCTTCTCCGAGGATCTCCACCATGGGGTGGGATAATGTGGGTGCACAGCAGGGAGCAGGTAAACCATGGGAGAAGGTAGGTGATGAGGATGGGGACCTCTGTGACCTCAAGAGGACCTGAGGCAGTCTGAGAGAAGTAGAGGGAAAAAACATAAGAAATAAAAAAAGAAATAGAAAATGGATTGGTCAAGAGGGGGGCCACCATTAAAAATAGTTATTTTGAAGAGCGGACTCATGATGGTGTCTTTTAAAACAGGTGTCGGCTCCATTCACAGTGCCAGTAAGGCAAAGGATGGGAGATTACTAGGGGGGAGGTGCCCAAGGGACTACCCATTACCACCAAGGAAGGGCTAGATGCTTTTTTATTTGGTTATTGTAAAGGTCCCGAGTGTGAACGCCAAGTATCTAACACCAGGGATATTGAGTATAAATACTTGTATAAGAGATAATACATAATACAATCAAACAGGTAAATACAAACCCATGTTCCTCTGTCACCGTTTTTTGGTGGGTATCTGGGCAGGCCCCTTTTTCTTTAATGTTCTTTTTGTAGTTCTCCTTGAGCCTCATCTCTTTTTTGCACTGTTAATGTGTATTACTATGTTTAATGATGTTGTAATATTATAACTATTGGTCAGAAGGCAACATTGGTCCATTAAGGTGCCGCTCCTGCTTCATAAGCAGGGATGGGTAAGAATGATATGGTCTGATGGAGAAAGTGCCTGCAGCCCAAGGCCCAGGTGATCTATCTCCAGGGTGTTCAGCTTGAAAGAGGCTGATGCTTGTCTGACAGGGGATCAGAGTGGTATCTGGATGCAGGTTATCCTCATAGAAACATGGATGTCGGCAGATAAGAACCTCTTGGCCCAACTAGTCTGCCTGGTTTTCCCTGCCTACTGTTCAACCACAGATCCTACTCGATCTTTAGTCATCTCCTCCCCTTGCATTACTACCAAGGTCTTCTTGTATATGTCCCATGCATGCTTGAATCCCATCACCATTTTGGCACCCACCACCTCTGTTGGAAGGCTGTTTCACGGATCCACCATCCTTTCCATGAAGAAGTATTTCCTCACATTTCCTCTGAGCCTCCCCACAACTTCATATCATGCTAATTTGTCCTTGAGCTTCTTTTCTATGGAAAATGCTACCTTCCTGTACCTTATTAACATCTGTTAGCTATTTGAATGTTTCTGTTATATCTCCCCTTTCTCTCCTCTCCTCTCCTCCAAGGAGTACATATTCAGTTCCTTGAGTCTCTCTCCTCATAGGGCTTTTGATGTAGGACCTGCACCATTTTGGTAACCCTTATTTGTACCACCTCCACCTTATCATCGTCCCTTCATGAGGTGGGGCCTTCAGAACTGGACACAGTACTTGAGGTGGGATCTTACCAATGATCTGTATGGGGGTAATATTACTTGGCTCCTTCTTCCTACTGGTGATACCTCTTTATTTGCACCTGAGCATTCTGCTAACCTTCCTCATTGCCTTATCAAAAATGATTATTCACAGATCATTCTACTGTTTGGTGGTTATCAGTTCTTCCCCTCCCATTTGGTGCATAGCCCCCTGGTTTCTGTGCCCCAAGTGCATGATTTTGCATTTGTTTGCATTGAAACCCCGATCATAGGCAGTGGTGCTATCTCAGCCTGCAACACCCACCCCCACACACATATGGGCCTGTACTTTCTACCATATGCAAGGTCCTCCTGCAGACCCTGCCCACACATGGTCACCTGCACCCCCATTCCCACACAGATCACTGCAAGCTCCTGTCTGTGCAGGGGGCCTGCAATCCCCTCCTGTTTCCACACATGGGCCTGCAACCCCTCCCATTTGCAAGCATGGGCCTGCAACCCCCTTCCCTTTCCATGCACAGACCTGCAACCCTGTTCCCTATACAGGGGCTGGCATCCCACATTCCCCACGCACAGAGGCTTGCACCCTCCTCCCCAAGCAGGGTCCTCTAGCCCTCCCTTCACACTCAAAAGCCCTTGGAACTTACACACACCCACTGACCGCTCACAACTGGAACACCTCCTGCCCTGATGACCACCCAGTTGGACCACCATATCAGCATCCCCATCAACCTCTCCCAAGCCGTGCACCCTGCCTGCAGCTGGACTATCCCACTGCCCCCAAACCAACCTTTCCCCACAGAGGATCAGCCTTCCTGCAGCTGCCCCCTGACCACTGTTTATACCACAGACTAAATCTCCCTGCAGATAGACCCCCCCCACCAGGACCTGTCTCCCCTCTTCAGTGAAACCTCTCCCTGCAGCTGGACCAACCCTCTAGTTGGACCAGCCTCCCTAAATCAGGCACCCTCTTTGGAGCTGGACCAGCATCTCCAAGATGACCACTCTTCCTGTAGATTATGCCACCCAAACTACCCATTCTGCCCACAGTCCAGCCACCCACCCACCTACCCACTTACAGACCAGTCACCTTGCAATTAGAATGCTCTGATGACTGGGGGGGCAGAGCCCAAGCAAGGCGGTAGCCTAAAAATAGAGCTCTCTAACAATAAATACTGTATTAGTAAAAAATACCTTTCTGCTGGATTTTTCAAAAAACATTAATCACACCTACTGATATTGGAATACCTGCTGCTGACTATGAGCAAGTCAAAGGTGGGATCCTCTGCCGATGAACAAAAAAAAAATAGCACTTGCAATCTGGGAATGCAGGGCCAAGTGCACAATCAACACCTCTTGATGGAACTGCAGAGTCTGGACAAGAAGAAACTCTGCAACCTGTGGGAGCAAAAATGTGGCAGCTCCTGGCTTTTCACCCTAATGAATAAGTTTTATGCCCATACAACACAGATGACTACAGTGGAAACAGCAATGGACACTCTTAAAATGGAGGTTCAAGATGTTAATTGCCAATTGTACCTCTACAGTGTGGCTTCAGCCCAATATACTAAAGAATCAAAACTGGCCTGCAGTCATTTGGAGATATTAGAAAACCGGGTCCACTCCATCAATGTCTGTTTTTTGGGACTCCCAAAAGGAGGCAGAAGTCGACCATCTGGCAATGTTTCTCCGGGACTGGCTGGGTGAGCACTTTAATGCACATTCTGGGATTAAAGACTGTCTTATAATTAAAGCTTACCGAGTGCAACCTCGTGGCAAGTAAGATGGTAAGGTCTCGTGGGCAGTAATGGCAGTGCTGGATTCGGTGGCTACCCATGATCATCTCCTTCAATTGGCTAGAAGGCATCTTCCACTTCTCATGGACTGAGTTACCATTTTGGCATTCCCAGACATTTCGTATGCCACCCACCAATGACGCGATTTGATGGAGTAAGGGAGAGTACTTTAAGATCTAGAAGCCACAAACATGCTTATTTTCCCAGTCAGCCTCTGGATTGTGTTCGATGACAAATTTTATGTATTTACTGATCCAACGGATGCAGGGAAATGAGCAGCAACCCTTCAGAAGGCTAAGAGCAGGCAGATGGAGGATCAGAAATAAGATCAGACTGATCAGGATGAAGGCTGGGTGACTGTTCTGGTATACTGGCACCTACAGTATAATGTTACTGCAGGGATCATGTCCCTACTTTGACTGATTTAAGTGCTGTCTCTGTTCTAGCATTTTGCAGAAGGTTTATACAAGTTATGTGCTTCACTTTTGTTGGGCATGAATGTTATATCTAATATTGTGCTGGTTAATCTATACTAATGGAGTTGTACTTTAGCCCCACTATCTTTCGTTTAAATATTCATTTGATACTGTTGCTGGGAGTGCCTCTACTAAGGCTATCAGTTACTACATTTTATGGATATTTTCAATCAATTTATAGATATATGCATGGCACCATGCCCTTTTCTTTAGTGCAGGCAACTTGGGACTTTTATTTGGTTTCTTAAAGACTTTTAGAGCTTTGCCATGTGCTCCTGGTCTATTTTCCCATGTCATACATATGTTATAATACATGGACATTTTGTTTGGGGTCCCCACAACTCAGACAAGATTAGGAGATACAGCTATCCTGTATCGTTTCCTTTATTTGAATTCCATGTATGTTGTTTCCTAATTGTGATATAAGCTTTGTCTTTTCATTCTAAATGAATAAAATAGAAGTATAAAAAAAAGAACACCCTGACCAGGTAGCCGACCACCCTGTGTGCAGCTGCACCATTCCTTCAGCCTCCTTACAAGCCTCCCCAAAGCTGAGCACACTCCATGGACCTCTTCACAGCCCCTTGACCTGCCTCTTCTCCCAGCTAACTACCTTCCCTGCAGCCAGAATCCCCCCAAACTACATCTGGAACACTCCCCCCAGACCACCCTGTTCTCCCCTAGCCAGCCACTGTACCTGCAGCTTGACCAACCATCCAGTCCCTCTCCCCACATTAACAGTCCCAGGACAAGCCTCTCTCCTGACTACGGCCCTCCCTGCAGCTGGCTTCCTCACCAGACCACACTTTCCACCCACAGAGTAGCTGTCCACACCAACCAATCTCCCTGCACCTAAACCACCCTTTTGTTCCCCTAACAAACCTTCTCCAAGCAAAGCACTGTCTGTGGACCATTTCACAGTTGCAAGGAGGGAGAAGGAGGCCCCTAGCTGAGGAGGAAGCAACTTCTGGTGGGAACTTTTGTTAGGGGATAGACTTGCAAGCAGGGTGGGGTAAGGGAGAGGGATGTAAAATACCTGAAAGGTGCTTCAGCTTAGATGGATGGAAAGCAGATCCAGTGAATTGATAGGGCAGCAAGAGAAAAGAAGGAGCTAGATGGTACTGTCCACCTGGGGACAAATGACCTGACAAGAGACAGGGTACGAGTAGTGCAGGGAAATTTCAGGGATCTGGGGTGGTACCTCAAGCAGAGGGTATGTATGGTGCCTTTTGCCAAAATGTTACCTGCGTATGTCTGGGGAGAAGATCAGGCACTCCACATCAGCTTTCAAAAGTTGGTTAAAGGCATACTGCAGAAGAACTGGTAGGGAAGGTATGTCTTTTTGCAGATGGCACCAAAACATGTTAGAGGTTGGACACTCAGGAGGGTGTGGAGAAAGTATGAAGGGACCTTCAGAAACTCAAGGAGTGGCCAAGAACATGTCAGTTGGGGTTCAGTGTCAAAAAGTGCATAATCATGCACCTAGGGCATAGGAACCCAGGAGCTGAGTATAGGATGGGAGGGAGGTACTGACAGACAGGCAGGAAAGGGGCCCTGGGGTTATCATTTCTGAAGACCTCAAAGTGGCAGGGCAATGTGACAAAACAGTGGATATGTCCAGTGGGATGCAGGAGACATACCTCCAGCAGGAGTAGAAAGGTAGTTTTGCCACTGTATGGCTTGCTGGTGGGATGCCACCTGGAATATTGTGTACAATTTTGCAAACCGCATCTCAGAAAGAATGTAAAAAGGGTAGAATAAGTTTAGAGGAGGGCAACTAAAATGGTGCAAGGGTTGCACCAAAAGCCCTATGAAGACAGACTGAGGGATCTCAACATGTACACCCTAGAAGAGAGGAGAATAACAGGGGACATTTATTTATTTTTTTATTTAGCTTTTGTTGACCGGGTAAGTGCACTAGACAAATCCTGCCTATTTTCAGGCACGACCCGGGGGAGGGGGATACAGATGAATGCCAACTGATGCTGAACTGTTTAAACTGTTCATGGTATTTTTAGTGATTGAGGGAAATTTGGCCAGGACACCGGGGAAATTCCCCTACTGGCTGCTGTTTGGCGGCTAGTTGGGCTTTTGCTGATGTCACACAGCAGTATGGCAGACTGCCCAGAACTGCGAGAAGAGATTGAAGTTGGAGATAACGTGGTAGCCGAAAATAACATAGCATCACATACTGGAGTTATTTGTGATTCCTTACTTGCAGCTCCTCAGAGAACCTCGAACTTGGAAACGATCGTGTTGGATTCAGGCTCACATGCTTTAGTTCCGGAAAACTTGCCGAACGATTCATTTTCCGCGGTTTCTCTTCCTTTACCGTTGTCGGGGACGGACACCAAACAAGATGGCAAGGGACCTTCTGAGCCTCACAGGGAACTTACTTCTGTGGATAGCGTTCCTGGGAAGGCACCTTTAGATGACGGACCAAGTACTTCCTCTGTATTACGGCAGCGATTTGGCTTAGTGGAGGAAAATCAATCTGCAGGATCTCAGGACTGGTCAGAAGAGGTGGCTCTAACTGAGGCGGGATGGAGGAAATCGGAGTCGGGAGTATGGACACCAGTATCTTCCTGGACTTTGCCTTCTTCGGTAAATATGCATGCCAACGATAGCCAGGCTATAGATGTAGGTACAGCTGTACATTGTGACACAGACTTATCTAAAACAGCATAAGGGAGGGTGGGAGAGTGTTTTGGCTTTTTCTAAGCCAAGCACCTCTACAGCTGGTTTGGCTGATTTTCAAACTGCTGCTAATCCTGTGTCTCTAGCTCAACCTCAAAACTCCCAGTGTCTGAACTTTTCAAAATAAATTGGAACAGGCTCCTCGAAGGAATGCAATAAGAATCAGATATAAAGGGGGCCTGGCTGAACATCCGGATAGGTATTTTGTTTTCAAGAATTTGTTGAAGAATTCTATGGGTTTTTTGGCTAAAGACATATATGCTCTTATACATATTTCTGGTAAGGACTCTTTTGATGTTAGTTTTCAAACCAATTCTCATATGGAGCGCTTTTGGGAAAAATACTCTATACAAAAAAATACACCCTTATGGTCCCCTTTTTTTGCAATACCCCTCTCTAAACCTCTGATACGTTTTGTAACGATAATGTTTAGGAATGAAGGGGTTAATGTAGGTGATATTTACCACTGGCTTCAATCCAAATGTGACGTTTTGAGTCCGCCAGAGGCCTTGTTAGATGTTGAAGGTATTTGGACAGGAGGCTGGAAATTTAAAGTGAAACTCTTTCAAATTAATTCAGATATTGTACACCTACCTAATAGTTTTTTTCTAGGTAAGGATAGGGGGGTGTGTTTTTATGGGGGACAGCCAAGAGCCTGCTACAAATGTGGGGATAGAACTCATATCAGTAGTGTGTGTGATATTTTAAAATGTCCCTTATGTGGCGGGTTTGGGCACTCTATTGATATGTGCACTAATATATTCACATGTAACCTTTGTGATGAGAAAGGCCATGCATATCACCAATGTCCTTGGGCACGGCGTAACTGTAAAGAAGGCCTTGACCATGATGGTTTACTACGTAAGGCGCAAGCTTCTAATAAGGGACTTAGTGAACTTATTCCTTCTACTTCCTCTACACTTTCTCCTACTTTACCTTCGCAAACGACCAGGGATTCACTCAAAGAAGGGCTAGGCCTTTCTGAGGACTCTCCGGTACTAGTTGAGAAGCCAGGCCCAAGGCCTTCTGTTGTTAACAAACACCCTCCCACTCTAATTATGCCTCCACCCTTTGAAGTGGTTAAAAATAAACATTTTACAAGAGCTTCTGTAAAACAAACTTCCTCTAACCCTCTTCCCACTGAGAATTTTTTCTCCCCTTTACAAGAAGAGATTAAAGATTCAGACCTTGAGTCTCACACTTCGAACATTTCAGAACTTCTTACAGATGATGAAGATAGTAAAACCACGGAATTGGCAAAAGAGAAAAAAGGAAAAAAAGGTAAAAAGCGGAAAGTTAGTCAAAAAAATAGCACTTAGAACCTTATCATGTCCACATTAAAACTAGCCACTTATAATGTCTGTAGCCTGAAGGCTTTCAAAAAACAGTTACCTATTCTCTTGTATTTAACATCCTTAAAAGTGGATATTATTTTTTTGCAAGAAACTAGGCTCTCTTCCCTTTGGGAAATTAATCAATTAAAAAGGAAATGGACAATGGGCCCTTCTTTCTGGACCTTTGGTTCTGATGTATCGGATGGTCTTGGAATCTTATTTTGCAGCACTGCCTTTAAGATTACCAAAGTAATTGATGTGCACCCTGGTAGGACTTTGATTTTAGATTGCTCCCTTAATACTTATTATTTTCGACTGATTAACATTTATGGTTTTCAAACTAAAACTGGTCGCATTACTTTATTTGAGGAGCTCAAACCTTTCCTGTTTACCAAAAGACATATTGTTTGGGGGTGATTTAATTGCTCCATAGATGCTAAATTTATTAAATCCAAGGAAAAAAGTTTATTGTGATTCAAATGCACTTGTTAATTTAGTTAAAGATGCTAATCTTCAAGATGTTTACAGAAGCATGCATGCACAGGCTGGTGAAACCTATCATCGACACACCTTTGCGACACGAATTGATATGGTGTTTCTCTTTATTTGTATCCTATTTTTTGTTCAGTTACACCCACGGAATTCTCTGACCATTCTATTTTACTTTGTACCTTCTCTCTAGAGTGTTTACCTCCTACATTATACTCTAATATTCATCGATGGAGACTTAATACCTCCTTTTTAAGTAGGCCAGTCTATTTTTCTAAATTAGAATCCTTTTTTGCAGCTAAATATTCTACAATGGAATTCTTTTCCTCCCCTTTTGAATGGTGGATGCAGACAAAACAAGAAATAAAAACACTCTTTCAGGGTTGGGGTAAGGAAAAAGTAGATTCTGACTATAGAAATATTTACTTCTCAGAATCAATTATATAAATTAATGTCTATACCTCCTCAGAAACGTGCATGCATATACTTCCCACATTTCCAAATTAAAAACAAATGAAAATGTTTCAATATGACAGAGCTAGGTCCTTAGATTTGAATTTAGATTTGGCAAAAACACTGTCCAAACTCTGACCCTTATCAGGCATGTAAGGTACGATTGGCTGATACCTTTATGACAGGATTACGTGACTCACATAATACTCTATTTACTAAAGATCTGGAAATGTTAGCTTTAGTACAACGCCACGTATCAGATTTTTTTCATGTCCCATCACATCACCTTTGGATTTGTTTCCATTAGAACAATTTGGCACTCTACCCATGGTCCCGGTTACTTTGTTACATCCTTTAACTACTCCTATTACATCACAAGAAGTCACTGATGTCATAAAACAACTTAACACTGGATCTTCCCAGGGATTGATGGCATTCCTAATGAATTTTATAAATCTTGCATACTTTATATGAGTTATTTTTTACCTTAGTATACAATTCCTTTTTGTTCTCAGAACGGTCTTGTAAAAATTTTTCTTTCATTATTGAAATTTATTTATAAAAAAGGTGATAGAACTTTGTTAACAAATTGGCGTCCTATTAGTTTATTGAATAGCGATTATAAAATTTTAGCCACAATTTTGAATATGCGATTAGAAAAGTGGCTAGAATTTTAATCCATCCTACACAAACCTGAGCGATTCTCAGAGAAAATTCAGCACAATCTTTTTCTAATTAGGGATTTGTTTGCAAGTAGGAATAATTTTAAAAATTCTGAAATAGTAATAGCACTAGACCAAACAAAGGCATTCGATACTGTTTGCCATTCTTATCTCTATTTTATTTTACTACATTATGGGATTCCAAGTACTTTTGTAAATTGGATCTCTAAATTATATAATCAGGCTGTTACCACTCCGATTGTAAATAGTTTCCTTGGCACTGAAATATTGATAAAAAAGGGGGTTAGGCAGGGTTGTCCTCTCAGTCCTCTTTTGTATACATTTGTCTTAGATCCGGTCATTAGAGGTATACTTTCAGACCCCGATATTAGTGGCATTGCTCCTTTCCCTCACCTAGCTCCAATTAAAATCACTGCTTTTGCTGATGATGTTACCCTATTATTAGCTGATACCAGATCACTACAAAAAGCATTGGATATTTTCTCCTTTTACGGGACTTTTTCAGGAGCCTCCATTAACTTGCGAAAGAGTTTTGTATTACAATTAGGTCCTCGGGTTCCTGACTTATCACATTGTTATAATATCTCTTTATCGACTTCACCTCAGAAAATTTTAGGGATTTGGTTTGGAATGGAGGATATGGCACTTTTTAATTGGGAGAAACAATTATTGAATGGGGAATTAAAAGTTAATCTGTGGAAACGATGATGCTTGGAAAACAGAAAAGGGTTCTGATTATAAAAATTCCTTTACCATTATTTATTTATGTTAGTCATCTTTTCCACCACCAATCTCTTGTGAAACTAAATTATATAGTATATTTTTCAAATACTTTGGGGAAATAGGCTCAACCCAGTAAAAGGAATTTACTTATCTCAAGCGGAATAACAGAGGGTTAAACATGATTAATCCTGTGGTATTTTCCACTCTATATTTTTGTATTCTTCTTTTCCTTTTATTTGGAGTAATGAAAATTTACCATGGCATTTTGGATACAGTCCATATGGCATAAATATTTCTTAAATGGTCCATTTTTCCTCCTAGAATTCTAGCTTCTGATGATCTACCATTATACGGTCTCTCTACTTTTAAAAACTTTTTCAGTGGAAAGTCTCTTGCAACAATTACATTCTTTGAATAGGAAACTTTTATAACCATATTGTATACGATTTATTGAAAGTTATTCTTATTTTTCCTGATTGTTCACCATCTCACATGCAGTATGCTTTACATAAATTAGCAGATCCTAGAATTCCAGTTAAATTTTGGGACGTAATATGGATGTCAACACACGGGAGGTTGGGAGTTAGAGGGAATTTAAAATATAAACCTCTAAGTGATAGGTATTGCTTAAGGAATGATTGTATTAATGTGGAGGAAAGTCAAAAACATTTTTTCTTAGAGTGTAAGCATAGTCAGGATTTCTGGAAAGTTGCAGCAATGCACTGGCATATGCCTCATTTAAATCATTTAACTTATGGTACCCTAGTTCTCGGGGATTATTCAGGTGTTTGGGACTTATATCACAGAAGTACATTAAATGTTTTCTTTGCCCTCCTACAATTCTTTTTGTGGCAGGCACGTTGTCAATTTATTATGCAACAACTTTTTACTTCTCATTTTACAGTTGTATCTTATATTGAAACAGAATTGAAAGACCTTAAAACAAGGGATAAACTGAAATTTTCAAAACAGAAAGTCATTACTTTATGGAAAAACTTTGTGTTTATTAACTGATATGAATTTCTTTTCTGAATCATTATCTGATGTTACTTTGTTTTCTTTATGGTTTTCATGATGAAATATTTTCTTCTGTGATGGTTTTGTTTATTTGTCAATAAAATTTCCCCTACTCTTTTCGAGAAGTGCCATGGGATCTTTAACATCCACCTGAACTACCACCAATCCAGGCAGATGGGACCTCGGTTTAAAGTCTCATCCGAAAGACGGCACCTCAGAAGTGCAGCACCCCTCTCATGCTGCACTACAGTGTCAGTACTGGGATATTAACCCAAGTGCCAGATGTGGGAACTGAACCCACAGCCCTCTGACCTCCCGGCCTCAGAGGTGAGTGTGCTACCTGCTGAGCCACTGACACTGACAAAACCTGGCTGAACTGCTCTATGCCTCAGCCCTCCATGCCACAAGAGCAGCTTTGACAAGACATGATAGGAGCTTTTAAGTACCTCACAGTGGTGAACAGGGTGCAGAACAGGAGTCTCTTTCAAATGAGAAAGAGTGTGAGGACCAGACAGCCTGTGATGAAGCTGAAGGTGGGGGGGCATTAAGAGGGATATAAGGAAGTATTACTTCACTAAAAGAGTGGTGGATGCCTGGTAGAGACTGTCAGAGGAAGTGGTGGAGGCCAAAACAGTAGGGGACTTCAGCATGCATGGGATACATATCGGGGAAATATTAATAAATAGGCAGGGAGCGGGGTGGGTCTCAGGAGACCAGTTATTTGGGGACGAACTAGGCAGTGTCCACCTGGGCAGACTGGGTGCACCAAGCCACCCTTTTCTATCAACAGATTCTATGTTTCTATGAACCTGCATCACCCCATACAACTATCCTGCCTGCAGCTGCCCCCCCCAAGGATCACCTGTCCTGTCCACTGACCAGCCACCCACCACTGACCATTTTTTCTGCAGCTGGTACACCCCTTCCCCATTTTAAGATGCTGCTTGCCTTGACATCACCACCATGGGCTGTGTGACTGGCAGATGTTAATATGTTGGGAGTGCTAAATGTTTAAAAATAGAAGTGGCATGTTGCCTATCAACTTAGACATGCAGAAAAGTTATCTTCCCATCCCACCACACACACAAAGCTTCAGAATCCCCTTCCCATTCAGCAACATCAACTCATGTCAAGTCTCTTACATGTTGTAGCCCAATAAAACACAGCTCCATGATGAGGCTTATGTGACCATCAGCAATCATCACTTGTAAATTAAGCAAATCATAAAAACTCACCCAAAAAATGGGCTTCATGTGATCATCAATAATCATCACTTGAAAATTAACCAAAGCATAAAAAATCACCATTAAGAATTTGAAAATTTAAGTATTTTTGATGAGCAGAGCACCACCAAGAAGATCATCAAAAATCATAAACTTGATTGATGATCAGATCATGATAATTGATGAGTGGAAGTGATTGTGCACGTCAGCCAACCAAAGATCATGAGTCAAGATCTACCGATTCAACTGTGCATAGCCTTCAGCCCTCACCCACTCCACCTTACAGAAGGGGTCAAAACTGGCACTGACCCACTAGCCAAATGCTAGTAGATTTTGTATTGGGCTAGTATAACATTTTTTTAGGAAATCCCAAATCCCAGTGCTATGCACACCCTGAGGGCCATCACCACAACTGGAGTTTTTAGTACAGCCAAAAAGTACATATACAGAAAGCAACTTGAGTAGCAATAGCCAGTGACAGAGTACTGGTCATGGGTGAGTGGACATGTATGCTGTCCCAGACACAAGAATTTATGACCCTTTTATTTTGCAGAAGGAGAATCCCTTGCTGTTCTTTTTAGCATTTCTAACTTTCGCATATTCTTAATTCCGTCTTTTATTTTACAGGTCTGATCTTGTCTCCTTGCACAATTTTTAGATAAGTATACAATTTGTCCTCTAGTTGTGCATTATTTTGATCTGTTCTCCTATACTGTGGATTATTTGTGACCTCTTTCCACTCTATTTACTTTCCGGGCTCTTTGAGAGGAAGACTAGAGTGGACCCCACTCCTAGACAGGTGTGCCCATTATCAAGTTGTTAGTGACTGCAAACAATTCTAAGTTGAAATCTCAAGTAATTAATAACTGAGAAATTCCCTAAGTCTTGCATTTCAAGTAATTAGCAACCGAGACATTTTCTAAGTCCATATAACAACTAACTGTCAAGCTAGATTATGTTTCAGTTGAGAAATTCAACCAGTCCCTAACTACATTATTTTTCAAAGTCTCATTTCTCAACTAATGCATAAGTGAACAAAAAAATTCCTAACTAATGGCTAGATAGCAAAAGTTAAACTTTAGTTGAGTAAAACCCCTCAACCAATGGCCAGGCTTAATGCTCAACTTTTTAGTTAGCCATTATTTAATGAAAAGGGAATCACTAGCTATTTGCTAACTTAGTTTTTTTGTATGGGTATAGTCTAGTTACATAACATCTACAGATTTCTTATCATCAAGCAGGTCAGTGAAATTATGAAAAAAAAATACAATAAGACTGGTCTGACATGATTACCCTTGCAGAATCTACCATGTGTAATTTTATTTCTGTAAGCGTTCAGCAATTCTTTTTCTTATGATTGCCTCAAGCACCTTTACTGGTATTGACATTAAGCAGATAGGCTAGTGTCAGTGGCTCAGCAGGTAACACACTCACCTCTGAGGCCGGGAGATCAGAGGGCTGTAGGTTCAGTTCCCACATCTAGCACTTGGGTTAATATCCCAGTACTGACACTGTAGTGCAGCAAGAGAGGGGTGCTGCACTTCTGAGGTGCTGTCTTTCGGATGAGATGTTAAACAGAGGTCCCATCTGCCTGGATTGGTGATAGTTCAGGTGGATGTTAAAGATCCCATGGCACTTATTGAAAAGAGATGGTGAATTTCCTGGTGTCCTGGCCAAATTTCCCTCATTCACTAAAAATACCACCAACAGCTTAATCTGGCTCAAGGTCAGTTGGCATTCATCTGTATCCCCCTCCCCCCGGGTCGTGCCTGAAAATAGGCAGGATTTGTCTAGTGCACTTACCCGGTCAACAAAAGCTAAATAAATAAATAAAATAAATACTAATTCTCCAGTTCAGCTCTGAGGATGTTTTTGAATTTTGGTACCATGGGAGCCACCCATGTATGCAGTCTTCAGTGAATCATTTAATATTACTGCCTTTGGCATGAATCATTCTTTTAATAGTTTCTTCAGGATTTTGGGGTGCATTCCATCAGGTTCCTTTGCCTTCTTGATGTTTGCTATCTTAGGTATTCTTTCAACCATTTTGGTTTATCTTGTTTCTCCCCTGTGAACAACTTTTCACTATCCAATATCATTCTAACTCCTCTTTCTGTGCATACTCATTTCATCATACAGCCATTTGTTTTTCCTTGGTAATTATGTTACCATTTTACTGAACCATCAGTGGATCGCACATCATTGGTGGTTTCCTATACTTGTTAATATATCTGAAGAACTTTTTTTTGTTGGATTTGACTTGAAGCCCTGTTCTTTTCCCATTTGTTTTCCAACCTTGATTCTACATGTGCACTCTCTGAGCTTGTTTCTGTAGATTGGTTTGTTTTTCCTGGTGTTTTGCAATTGATACATCTTGTCTGACTCCTTTTCCTCAGTTGTGTCAAGTACCTTCATTACCATCCACACAAGTTTTCAGCTGCTATTACTGTACTTTATCTTTTGTGTGATACATTCCTGCTTCAAGCTATCTAGATGTATTTGAGGGTGTCATACTGTTGCTCAACACTTCTGTCCCTAAGCATGCTTTCCCAAGGAATGTATGCCATGAGCAACCTCATTTCTCTTAAATATGCCTATTCAGAAACATAGTGTATGTCCCTCCCTTTATTTTCCCCGTTCTTTCCAATGTGAATCTGATAGTGCTATGATCACTGTTCCCCAGTGTCTTTCCAGGTCCCACATTTTTTACCAAATAGCCTTACTGCTAAAGGTCCGCTCAAGAGCTGCTTGATTCTTAATGATTCATTTGATACTCGATTCATACAGTAGTTCTCTATGAACTCCAACTGTTGCCTTCGTTGCCTGGTCATATCCAATACCCCCACCCAGTCCATGTCTGGTTGATTGAAATTTCCCATGAGTGACATACTGTGCTTCCTTTGGTGGTTGCCTTACAGATTACATCATGAGGTGCCAGATATTTGTTCTTTTTCTGATTTGGTGATCTACAGTGTAGGCCAAAATTGATTGTGTCTCAGTTTCCATACAAGACTCTCAGCCTGAGTGTTTCAATCACATTTGTGCTAAGCTTCAATTACAAACAGTTTTCTTGTGACATAAAGTAATAACCCACCTTCTTTCATGACAGGTCTATCCTGCCTATATAGTGTGAAGTTGTCTATCGACCTCCCCACAGACCATTGCAATACTTGCCCAAAGGTCAGATTTTCACTTCTGTGAAAGATCAGAAATAATTTTGGCAACATTTGCAGAAATTCTAACTTAGAACAGTGGAATAAATGTATGAACTGCAGATTAATTTATTAAGCTGTGGGAGAAAATTTGGCAGAACTGATCACTGTCGGAGGTCAGTTCTGCAGTTCTGCTGAATTTCTTTTGGCAGTTTAATACATTAATCCACAATTCACACATCATTCTGCAGTTTATTGAGTCACTGAAATGCTGAATGAATGTATGAAATGTGTATTACTGGCCCTGTATTTATGTAGTGTTTCCAATCCCTTGTGTCTAGTGGCATCCTCACCCTCTGATTGCTGGTCCCATAATCATTTAATGTTTTTCTGGTATTTAGTGACACCCTCCAACCTTGATCACCAGCACAGTAAAGTTTATGTTTGCCCTGGTGTCTAGTGGCATCCCCCACCCTCCATTCGCTGGTCCCCCAATAATTTAATGATTCACTGGTGTCTAGTGGCACCCCCAACCTCGAATCACCAGCCCCATCATAATAATGTAAAGTTCCCTGGTGTCTAGTGGCACCCCCCACCTTCCAATCACTGGCCCAGTAAAATATAATGTGTCCCTGGTGTCTAGTGGTACCCCCACCCTCCAATTGCCAGCCTAGTAAACTTTAATGTTTTCCCATTGTCTAGTGGCACCCCCACCCTCTGATCAATGGCCCCTTAATAATTGAATGTTTCTCTGGTATCTAGTGGCACCACCTACCTTTCAATCACCAGCACCACATTTGCTGATTCACCTCAACTAACTCAAGTGCCTGTCACCACTGTGTGCTTGCTCCCATTTCTTAGTCTTTACATTGTGCTGTAGTCATGAAGACAGCACAGACTGTCTCCCTGATTACTGCACAATGTAAAGACTAAGAAATGGGAGTGAGCATGCAGTTGCAATAGGCACTTGAGTTGGCTGAGGTACATTAGCAAATGTGGGGCCAGTGATCGGAGGGTGGGGGGTGTCACTTGACACCAAGGAAACATTAAATTATTATGAGGACGGTGAGTGGAGGTCAGGGGTGCCACTAGACATGAGGGAAACATAACATTTTACAGAGCTGGTGATTGGAGGATGGGGCTGCCGCAAGTTATGGAGCCAGCAAACAGAGTGTGGGAATTGCCACTAGACACCTGGGAAATGTTAAATTATTACTGGGCTGGTGACTGGAGGATGGGTGGTGCCACTAGACACCAGGGAAACATTAAATTATTATGTGGCCAGTGATCAGAAGGTGGGGAATGCCACTAGATAGCAGGGAAACATAAAATTATTGGGGGTCTGGAGACTGGAGTGTGGGGAGATGCCACTGGACACAAGGTTACATTTTTTTCTAATTTACCGGGCAGAAATGAGCTGCGGAACAATTATATGAATTGAGGATTAATGTATTAATTCCACAGCTCATGTGTATTGTTTCATAGTTCAGACAGAAAATTCCACTGAACGGGGAAAATTCTTCAAACTTATTTGGAAGATTTCCAGTTTCACCAAAGATGGAAGTTCAGAAAATTCCACAGATGTTGGTGAACTTTCATGAAAATTCTGCTAAAACATAATTCATAACTTTCACCCAGCTCTATTCTCTGTTATTGTGTTCATCCCTTTTCCTAAGATGCTTGGCTTTTTGATTCAGATGTAATCCATCTTTAAAGAAAAGGACACTTCTTCTACCAAAGGTCGTCCAGTTTTAAAGGATAGTGAATCCTTTTTCCTTTCACCAGTACCTGATCCAAGCATTAATCCTTTGAATTCTGGCTTTCCATCTGTCACTTGCATACTGGACTAGTAGTAGACCAGGTGTAGATAGAGGTGGCATGTCACCTGAGAGCTAAATAAATGCTGATGGTTGTTTAATGTAGCAGATATACCCACAATTCATGTTCTGTCTGTTGATTGCATGAACGCTGTGGCAAAATGGTAGTTTGCATCAATTTTGTACTGACACCTTGACAAATGTTGTGATTTTCAGCTCCATGTACAGTACTTCATGCAGATTCTTGAGCCATTACTTTGAGAGTAAGTGAAATATCAATTCAAGTGTGGTCTCAGTGAATAGGCAGTAGTTAGGGTTTTAAAATGTATACCCATATGCTACCTCAAAAGATTAATGCTAAAAGTTATAGGGTTAAATACCAACCACCAGCCCTTAAATTCTTGTGAAATTTCAAAATATTCTTATATATAATCTTCTCAGACAGGATTTATTGCCCTTTATAATATAATTTTATGTTGTCTAAAAGGGTAAGGATTCTGCTTTAAATGCATATGTGATTTTGAAGTCTAAAGGCAATATAAGAGGATAAATTATATAATATAATATATACATTTCTATATAAAAAATCACACACGCACGCGCACACACACACAAATGCAATAAAAAAAACAAACTAGGTAAACATGTGGAGAGTAGTGCAATGTAATGGCTGTGGGGCAGCAGTCTTCCGGGAGTCTTTCTGGAGGCTGAGATACTGCCCTAGTTGCAGACAACTATCTGCCCTGAGGGAGGAAGTTGCCCGTCTTCAGGCCGCACTGGACAGTAGTAAGGAAACCTTCCCCCAGGCCACACTGGATAGTAGGAAGGGAACCTCCCCCATCCAGGGAGCACTAGCGCCACCACCACTACCTCAGAGGTTGCGAAGAAAGCACAGCAGTTGGACCACAGTGGGCTCAGGGAGGGTGAGGAGGGTGGAACAGAGGCACACCCAGTCAATTGTTCTACTCCACAATCCATACACCATTCTGGGGGAGCATAGCTCCCCTATGGATGCACCAGAGACGACTGATGATAACTGTCACAAGGAGGCCCACAGGAAGGAGGCAGAGGACACCACAGGGAAAGGAAGCAGCTCTGGTGGGGACTCAATTATTAGGGTATAGAACTGGGGGGAGCTGGGAAAAATGAAGTAAGGTGCCTGCCTGGTGCCATGGCTTGGAGGGACAGGAAGTGCATCCTCAGGATCACGAGAACAGCTGCAAGGGATTCCGAGCTGGATGTAATTGTCCACCTAGGGACAAATGACTTGACTCATCATGAGATTACAGCAGTGCAGAAGGACATTGCAGAGTTGGGGAAGGACCTAAGACAAGTAGCACACACAGTATCCTTCTCAGAGGTGCTGCCTGTCAAAAGCATGGGGGAGGCGAGGGTCATTGGCACCATGCAGTTTAATGAATGGTTGAAAAAATGGTGTGGAGCACAGGGGTTTGGCTTCATTGGGGACTGGAGTTCCACCTGAAGGGACACCAGCCTATACTGGCAGGATGGTCTGCATCTGTCCAGGAAGGAACAAGTCTTTGAGCAATCGGTTTAAATGCTTCATTGGCAAGCTTTTAAACTAGTCAAGGAGGCACTGACAAGCAGCAGGAAAATCCCAGCCTCTCCCACAAAACAGGGTACTAAATGAGAAAAGACTGAGGTAGAACGGTCAGTGGGGATGCTGCAACAGAAGGTAAAGCCATCAAAAATGGAGAGCAATGAGTACTAATGCCCATAGTCTGGGTAACAAGCTTCCTGAATTAGTGCCTTGATGGAGGAGGAACATCTGGATATCGTGGCAGTCACAGAAACATGGTACACACAAACCATGACTGGGACATAAACATACCAGGATACACTGTCTACAGGAGGGACAGGGAGGGTAAAAGAGGAGGAGGAGTAGTTCTTTACATAAGGGAAGGAATTAAAGCAACAGAACAAAAGGGTAAACAGGGAGGAGAAGAAGCACTGTGGGTAAATTTGGAGACAGGCAATGGCACCACAATACACACAGGGGTTGTATACAGACCCCCTTCTCAGGGGGAAGAAATGGACAAGGAAATGATAGAAAGTATACTTAGAATGGCAGAAAAAGGGGATATATTGTTGATGGGTGATCTGAATATGCCAGATGTTAACTGGAGTGCAGTTGCAGCTGCCACTTCAAAGAGTGCAGTTATTCTAGATGCCCTACAGGGGGCATGCCTTAGACAACTAGTACTGGAGCCCACCGAGAGGGAGCAATAGACTTGATTCTCTCAAATGGAGATGGAGAGAGGATCACAGATGTAGAAGTGGGTAGCCATCTGGGAACTAGCGACCATCGAACAGTATGGTTTACAATAAACACAGCAATAGAGTCAAGCCATACAAAGACAAAAGTACTGGACTTGCCAAAATGGTTGAGTGCCTAAGGAATGCACTAGCAAATGGGCAGGAAGAAGGAGTGGAAGAACAATGGGGAATAATAAAAACTGCCATCACAGAGGTAACGAGCCTTTGTGTGAAGCAAATAAACAAAACAAGACTATGTAAGAAACCACTATGGTTCTCAAAGGAAGTGACAATGAAGGTTCAAGAGAAAAAGAAAGCATTCAGGAAGTACAAGGAATCGCAGAAGGAGCAAGACAGAGAACTGTATCAGTTAAAGCAAAAGGAGGCTGGGAAGGCAGTCAGAATAGCAAAGGCCCAAACTGAGGAAAAGATAGCCAACTCAGTTAAGAAGGGGATAAAACCTTTATAGGTACATCAGGAGCAAAGGAAGACCAAGGGAGGGATAGTGAGGCTTAATAAAGGGAGGGAGGGTGGGCAGAGGAGACTGTGAAAAGGCAGAGATACTAAACAAATATTTTTGCTCAGTATTTACAAATGAAGAGGGAGGTACATAAAACAAACAGTAGTAACACTCTGGATACAGAAATTGATACCAGCCCATTTACAGAAGAAAGGGTTCTGAAAGAACTCTTAAAACTGAAGGTGGACAAAGCAGTGGGGCCTGATGGGAGTCATCCCAGAATTCTAAAGAGCTAAGGGTAGAACTAGTGACACCACTGACTACCCTTTTAACAAATCATGGGAGGATGGGGTGGTACCCGAGGACTGGAGGAGGGCAGATGTGATTCCCTCACAAAAGTGGGAGCAAGGCAGAAGCAGGAAACTACAGACCTGTTAGTTTAACCTCAGTGATAGGAAAATGATGGAATCACTCTGAAGGAAAGAACTGTCAGTATCTAGAGGCCAGAGGGCACAGGACCCTAGGCAGCATGGATTCACAGCGGGAAGGTCATGCCAGACAAATCTGATAGATTTCTTTGACTGGGTGACCAAAGTAGTAGATCAGGGAGGGGCTGTGGATATGGCCTACCTAGACTTTAGCAAGGCATTTGACACAGTCCCACACAAAAGATTAATATACAAGTTAGCAAGCCTGGGAGTGGGTCCCAAGATGACAGCCAGGGTAAAGAATTGGCTGGACAATAGGACACAGAGAGTAATAGTAAATGGAGTCCACTCAGAAGAAAGGAGGGTTACTAGTGGGGTACCGCAGGATTCAGTATTAGGACCGGTCCTCTTCAATGTCTTTATATGCTTACATTATGGAAGGACTGAAGGAAAGTATGTCTCTTTGCAGATGACACTAAGATCTGCAACAGAGTTGATGCACAGGGTGGGGTGGAAAGGATGAGAAGGGACTTGCAAGGTTAGAGGAATGGTCAAATGTATGGCAGCTTAGATTCAATGCTAAGAAGTGCAGGTAATGCACCTGGGAAACAAAACCCAGGGAAGAGTACACAATGGGGGTGAGATACTAACAACAACAAAAATGGAAAGGGACCTGGGGTAGTCATATCAGATGACCTAAAGGTGGGCAAGCAATGTGAGAGGGCAACAAGGAGGGCTGGCGGTTACTGGGATGCATAGGGAGAGGCATCACCAGTAGAAAACAGGAAGTTATTATCCCTCTGTACAGACAGCTGGTGAGACCCCATCTGGAGTACTGTGTGCAGTTCTGGAGACCCAATCTCTGCAAAGACATAGACAGGATGGAAGCTGTCCAGAGGAGGGCAACTAAAATGGTGCAGGGTCTGCACTGGAAGACATATGAAGAGAGACTTAAGGAGCTTAATATGTATAGCCTCGAGGAAAGGAGGGAGAGGGGGACATGATAGAAACTTTCAAGTACCTCAAGGGAATCAACAAAGTCCAAGAGGGTAGCATCTTTCAAAAAAAGAAGTGTGCAAGAACAAGAGGGCACAATTTGAAGATAGAGGGGGGGCAGCTCAGAGGTAATTTAAGGAAGTATTTTTTCACAGAGAGGGTTGTGGATGCATGGAACGGCCTTCCAGAGGAGGTTGTGGAGTCAAAATCTGTGGTGGAATTCAAGCATACATGGGACAGTCATAAGGCAATTCTGAGAGGTGGGGGTAAGAAGAAGTAGGCTGCTGGTTAACTAGGATCTGCAGCTTATCCAGTAGGTAGGGAAATGGGCAGACTGGGTGGCCCAAGCGGTCCTTATCTGTCGTCAAATTCTATGTTTCTATGTTAAATTGATAAAAGTGAAGACATCATTAATAGACAAAATTTTAGCAAGTTCATACTTTTTGATTTCTTCACACCATGGGCCCAATATTCAAAACTTTGTGGTGGGCATAAACCGTTTGCACAGGTTTATTGCTGGGTTAGTGCTGGCCTGCTATATTCAAAAGGTCAAATACTGTAGTGCACGCAAGCTGCATTAGTGCCGGACAAAATAATAATGCATGCAAGGGGCAAACTGAGGGGCCGTGTCAGCGCATTGCTATATTCAGTTAATAGCCCTGTGCAAAGTGGTTTGAGTGGTGCAAATTACTGCCCAGGAAAAGGTTGTCTTAACTCTGGGCAAACCAGCTTTGCGTGGCTTTGTGAGGCTTTGCACGATGTTTGCGCAGCTTTGCATGACCCTAACCAAGACGTATGACACATAGAAATAAGCCAGACATAGAGGAAACATGCTCACTGATGGCATCACTATGATGCCATCATCTGCCACCAGTCCCAGCCATGCCAGGCAGTAAGTGGTGACCCAGCCCCAAGTGGACACCATGACAGTGTGGCCATACAGCACACACCTGCAGAACACCCTTCTGTGGACACCAATAGATGCCAGCACACACATGCAGCACTGGGGGCATGGGAGGTGTACAGATGACCAGTCTGCACCACATACTGGGTGCTGCCGCATGACTGGGACAATCCATGCAGTGCAACTGGTCCAGTGTAGGGAATACCCCAACACCTGTGTGCCTGTCCAATGGTAAGCCCCCAGCCACATACCGCACAACTGTATAGACACCACAGCACACTCACCCAGCATGTATACATCACTATGAGCATCCCATGCCAGTAGTGCAGTGTCTGTGAGTTGCAAAACAGCAGTACAGTACTGTCCACTGTCGGTACACACCGGCAAGATGGGGCTGTCACTGTGTACAGTGCTGCAGTCAATGCTGCCCACCACCCCATAGGCAGTGCTGTGTCCCACACACCACTGGCCCACCGTGCCACTGTACTGTCTGCTGCGTACTGTATAGGACCTACGGTTGGACTATTGCATCCAGCACCACCACCAGTGCCTGTGCTGTGCAGGTCCCTGGAGCACATTATTCTATGCAGTTCTGTACATATGTAGCCTGCAGCTACCACCATGCTCCTCCTGACTGACCTACAGGTGGAGCTGTGGGCAGACTCAGCCAGCCCCTGTACTTCCGAACTGACCTACAGGTGGAGCTGTGGGGCCCTGCAATAGCGCTGGGCAAACTGCATGCAAATCAGGGCATAATGAGATGTTAATCTGGATGTTTGCCCACTGACTGCCTAAGTAGGCTAATTTGCATGTCACTTTTGAATATAGCAGATTTTTGCCCCAGGCAAATGTGAGAGCATTGGACAAATGGCTTAGTGCAGCACAAGATCTGCGCAAACGTATGTGCACCGCGCAAACCTTACTGAATCATTTTTCATTTCTGCACACTGTACATTCACATGTGCTGATGCTTGCAGCTCTACTGACTCCATTCCTTTGCTGGCACACACACTGGCCATATATTTCACCTCTACAGTCCTTCCAGTCACTGTGCACTGGGTTGCTGTTGTGTGTTGCACTTCCTGGTTGCTATATTCAGAGCTGTCTTATTCACAGGCTATTGTTGCACTGCACTCCCAGCCCAGTTTGCCCAGCTTCCTTAGCATGCTATATTCAGCAGGTTTAGCACCAGGGCTATCCCTTTTGAATATAGTGGGCTATTGGTTCCTGGCTAATTTAGCACACTGGGCAGTGCTCATTTATCGCCAGGGCAAAGTTCTGAATATACAGCCCCATATCTTCTGTGTTTATATTGTGTGGCATATGTATTTATGTATACGTAAGAAAAGTAAAGTAAGTAAAGGACAGCTTTATTTGTATTGTGGTGCCCAATCCCAGAGGCTCTGGGCACCATTACAATTCACAGCAGGTTACAGACATCCTATAATAAATCATATATCTTTTTTTTTACTTTATTTCTCTCCAACCCTGGAGAACTCCTTCCAGCGACCTCGGGGCTCCCATCCTCTACCTCCTGCTGTGATCACTCTCTCCTCCCCTCATGCCGGCAAGCACCACCTCCGGGTCTGAACCCTTTGGAGGTAGGACCACAATATCCACCCCAGGGTGCTCTATCTTATAGGGCAAAGTGCCCAGCACACACGAGCCTGGCTGGAGAGAGAGGAGATAGCCTGGAATTGGGAGTGTGGCTGTGAAGGTCGAGACACCTTCATCTATCCTCAGGATTGGGGTATTTCATTCTTTTTTCCCATTCCCTCCCCCCTGGAGCTCGGCCAGAGATGCAACATAATGCCGTAGCTCTGCCCACCCCTGGCATACGCTGCGCTGCTCAGTCAGTGACCTTCCAGCCACTGCCAGAGGTCTCTCCATGAGCGAGCATCTCCCCACCCTCCTCCGGGAAGAAAAAGCAGTCCTCCGGATGCTCGATCTCCTCCCCGCCGCCGACCCCCAGTGACTCCTAGCTCATTCCCAAACCCAGGTCACCGGCGTGGCGCGAGGTGTGGCGTCCAGCACCTCAACCCTCAGCACCACCGGGCTGGCCTACAATAAATCATATTAATTACTAAAAACAGGTTAACTATAAAATCCCAGTTAAAAACCATCTTGAAAAGCTTTATTGAAAAGATAGGTCTTCAGCCCCCCCCCCCCGAACACCTCCACCATTGGGGCCTCCTTCAAAGATCTTTGCAGTGAATTCCAGAGGGCTGTGCTGGCCACCTCAAAGGAACAATCTGCAAGGTTTTCAGCCTGGCTCTTGGAATTGGCAGGAAGCCCTCAGTGGAGGAGGGGAAGGAACATACCTGGATGGCTGGAGTTAGGAGTTCAAACAGGTGATCAGGGCCGAGTCCATATAGGACCTTATAGGTGAGCAAGCCCACCTTGATGAGTATCCTCCACCTGACAGGCAGCCAGTAAAGATCCCACAGGAACAAGGTCACATGGCAGGACTTTGATAGGCCCATCAGCAGCCTAGCCACCGTGTTCTGCACTAGCTGCAGTTGGTGAAGGGTCTCTTCATTGACCTCGATGTACAGAACATTACAGTAGTCCAGCCTGAAAGTCACAAAGGTGTGCACCAGTGATGGTAAGAATTCAGGTGGAATCAGGGGTCTAATTTGGGTGACATTCCTGAGATGATAAAACTCACTCTTGACAGATGACACCTGGGCGTCCAGAGTCAATCTGTCATTAAAAATAACACCCAAATAGTTCACCCTATGTGTGTATCTGTTATATATACAGTATATATATATATATATATATATATATATATATATACAGTAACCAACATTTTTTTTATTTCAGACTCTTTTAGGATATCTCTAAACTTTTCTGTCAAGCAAAAACATGGAGAGGAAAATCTTGGGACCCCGCAGTGAGTAGTGCATTGCCCTGTCATGACAACAAGAGACTCTGAAGTAACTCCCTTGAACAACAAAAGTTACTGCACACATATAGAGAGCAAAGATATTTGAACTTATTTAGGTGGCGAAAATTGTCAAGATGAGCAGTGTGCATCAATTCCAATGACTAAATATGACCCTGCCAAGCATGGCTACCATAGACAATGCTGTCAAAAGTTCACAAAAGCCAAGAGTATCAGAAAATCTGGAGAACATGCAGATGCTGGTGAACGTAGATCACATCACCATCTCAGGGGCGGTGTTCCTTGTACCTCATCATCTAGAGTACTGTTTCCTGTTAAATGTAGAATCTGAACCAAATATGTAACCGAAGTGAAGGGGAATAAGCAATATCCAAATGCTATTGTTACAAAAACAGCTGAAGCCCCAATGAAAAGGGTGGCAGAGCTATGTGATGACCAAGATATGCTCACAAAAATTAAGACAGAGGACCTCATTTCAAGGGAGTTTGATAAACATGACAAGTGCTACCTCCATTATACAGTTATCACAAGGGACAGGACCTCAGATGATCAGAATAGAAGTGATGTTAAGTATAACAATGAGCAGTCAGATGGAACTGAGTTTGAGGCTGTTTGAAATGTAATTGAAGACAATGTGCTTCAAAGACACCAACCTGTTTCAATGAAGGCATTGAATGAAATCTTGGATGTCAGAGTAGGAGATTGACAATACCATTATAAACTTAGAAACCAAGTGAAAAAGCAACATGGGAATTCACTTTAATTTTTAGCAGCTGATCCTCAAAAACCACTAGTTGTAATCAGTGTTTAATCATTAACTAGTGGTGCATTGGTCACTGAGCTTTTTTATTTTGCTGTTACATCTTTTATTATTATTTCCATTTCTTTTACAATAATAAAAACACTTATTCTAAACATGAGTCTGATAATGAGTTGTTGGTTACATATACAACTCCACATAGAGGCAGAGAGGGCAATGTTACGTTTGACCTGTACTTACCCCACTATATACGATTCTATATCTTAAAGCAATGGAGAGGCAAGGCTTCCATGCTCCATAGTCACATCCCAGACCAAAAGAAGACTTTATATGCTTTGGTGCTGTCCAGGCTTCTGGCACCCCAGCTAAAGAGAAACAAAACATACAAAAAGGAAAAAGAACCACTATTCTATATAATATTAGGTACATTACATATGAAAGAGGGGGCACTGTAGTACCTCCCATACATACAATCCTGGTTAGCCAAGTTTGACAGTTCCCTTTATATAATCCTGTTACCATGGCAGTAATCCTGGTTGTACAGCTTCAGCCCACTCCAGTCTTAGGGGTGGCATATTTGGCAAAAGGAGTCCAACATTCCTCATATTCTACTAGAGAATTGCTTACCAATTGGGAAAGTTTATCCATAGTAGCTATGTGAACCATGGAGGCGAGGAGCTCCTGTGTACTAGGTATCAGTGTGGTTCTCCATCTGTACACAAGAAGCCCCTTCACCTGCATGGCCCACAGTGCCAGCCAGCGATATTCCAACTTCCTTAACTGGGGTGCTTCTGATTTCATACCCAAGAGAAGCAAGGCTGGGGACTGAGGAATACACTTTTTTAACACTTTGGCACCCACTTCACATATATTATCCCACACTGGTTGTATCATTGGACAGGACCAAAGTATAAGTCTCCAGGTTGAGAATTACATCTCCAACATAGATTGGACTTTATTACCCCCGCCTTCTGTAGTACTACCGGTGTGCGGTACCAGCAATGCAGGATTTTATTTTGTATTAACTTACTTCTTGCATCTGTAAAATATTTTTGAGCCCCTTTCCAGCACTCCTTCCACTGCACATCGGTGATCTCCACTTGTAAGGCCCTTTCCCATTTCTGTTTAGACTTTTCAGTTTGGCTAGGTATTATGTCTCAGAGTGCATTGTAAACTGAACTGGCCATCCCTTTTTCCTTTGTTATCCAGGAAGGTGTACTCAGGCTATCTTTTTTTGCCACCTGGGTTAGATATTTTTGGACTACACTACGTATTTGTAAATATTTCCAAAAATCGGAAGTCGGAATCAACCATCTGACCTGCAAGTTAGCAAACAAATCCACCACCAGGGAGGTTGGGGCTAGTATATCTTCCAACCTGGTAATACCCTTGTCTGCCCAACTCTTCCAATATACCACTTTTTTGTCTATACACAGATTACCATTACCCCATAGCGGAGTTAATTTAATAGGCGTTAAGTCTACCTTCAACTTTCTCCTTACTTTTTCCCAGCATTGCAAAGCAGCCCCTATCGTGGGGTGATTTTTTAAGTTTGTTGGGGGACTATTATAAAAAAGCAGTGACAGAGAGACTTTTTGACTTACAGCTTGCTCTATATCCACCCATTGTGGTTGGGGGAAAGTACCCAATCCCAACCAGTGTATCGACTGTGCCAAGTGAAATGCCCACTTATAACCTGTGAACCATGGAAGACACCACCCCCCCACACTCCAATGCGCCTGGAGTTTGTTCCTACTATATCTGGGGGGCTTCCCCTCCCACAGAAAACTCCCTATTGCCTTGTCTATCTTCTGGGTCCAGCCTTGTGGTAATAAAAGGGGAATATATGCCAAAAAATAAAAAATTTGGGGCCAGGATCATCTTAATTGAGGCTATTTTACCCGCTAGGGTTAAATGAAGTTTGGTCCACCTGGATATATCCTCATGTAATTCCACCAAGAGAGGGCGGAGATTATATTCCCATAGTTTCAAGATTTCGGCAGAGAAACGAATACCTAAATAAGTAATGTTTTCCCCGGCCCACTTCAAACCCGTGTCCCCTAGTACCGCTGGTTGACATCTGGAGTTAAGGGGGAGAACTTTGGTTTTAGTGGCATTTAATTGAAGTCCCGAAATTCCCTTAAAGTGGCACAGAGTAGTGAGTATAGATGGTAGCGCCTCAGCTGCATCCGCAAACTAGAACCAAGAGGTCATCTGCATATAAAAGGGTAGTGTATTCTGTATTCCCAGCCACTATCCCCTTTATAGATCTACTACCACGAAGGTTCGCCGCTAAGGGCTCTACAGCCAACACAAATAGGAGGGGAGAAAGTGGGCAACCTTGCCTGGTACAGCGTGCTAACTCAAAAGGTGGGGATAGGGTAGAATGTGTCAATAGTCTGGCCGTTGGGGAAGTATACAGGGCTGTTACCCAGGATCGAAATCTAGGGCCGATTCCCAACTTACCCAACACCTCGTGGAGGTAATCCCACTCCAGGGAATCGAACGCCTTTTCGAAATCTATAGCTACCGCCGCTGCTGGGGTATCTAATTGAGACGCGATAAGAGCTAAATTGGTTAAGGTCCTAAGATGATCTGCACTGAACCTACCAGGGACAAACCCTACTTGGGAGGGGGTGTATTAACTGCGATAACAGGGGACCCAGTCTTAATGCTAATGCTTTAGTAAATATTTTACTGTCTACATTTAAAAGTGAGATCGGCCGGTAACTACCAGGGGAAGTGGGATCTTTCCCTTTTTTGGGTAATATGGTAATAACCACTTCCCGCAACGTGGGTGGAAATACCCCCTGCACCTCTGCCTGAACATAAACTTGTTGAAGTATTGGGGCAATAATGTCTGCTAAGGCCTGCCAAAATTCCACTGAATAGCCGTCCCCCCCTCGAGCCTTCCCTGATTTAAGAGAAAATAAGGCCTCTTTTATTTCTTCTATAGTTAATGGGGCATCCAATAGCTCTGCCTGCTATAAAGTTATAGAGGGGAGTTTCAGTGTTTGTAGAAAAACTTGAATTACTTGGGGATCCACCTGTCTAGTTGAGGCATACAAGGATTGATAATATTCCATCATGACTGCATTTAATTCTTCACCGTTAGTATGCACCTGTCCTGCAGTATCTTTCAGTCCAGCTATGTATCGATCCATTTGCTGTTTTTTTAACCTATATGCTAACACTCTCCCCCCTTTCTCTCCCCTTCCCAATATTTGTGCTTCAACCTCATTATAGAGAGTTCAGCCCTACGTGACAGAAGAGAATTTATCTCCATTTTGAGACCTACTATCTTCCTACAGAGAAAATCATGCCTTGCTTTCCCTCTCTGCTCCTTATGCTGTCTCTGCAATTCTTTGATCTCCTCTTCTAATTCCTTTAATTTTTGGTCCCTCTCTTTCTTTCTTGCCCCTGCATAGGTAATGATCTTACCTCTCATGGTGGCTTTAAAAGCTTCCCACCTAACCCCAGCTGTGGTATCCTGTGCTGGGTTTTCCAAAAAGAATCTCTGAGCCTCCACCTTAGTCCATTCTAGGAACTTTACATCTTTTATTAACAAGGGGTCTAACCTCCAAGAGGTAGATTTGGAGGTACAAGGGCCCCAAGCTATAGACAGACACACAGGGGCATGGTCCGATTTTACAATAGGAAGTATAGTTGACTCCATAGCTGCCTGTGTAATCTGCGGGGACGTTAGAAAAAAATCAATACGGCTATAGGAATTATGTACCGGTGAGTAAAATGAATAATCTCTCCCCCTAGGATTCAATGCTTGCCATATATCTGTCAAGCCTTGGTCACCCATCCAGTTCATCAGGGATCTCCTACCTTTCCCATGGCCAGTGTCTTCCTTTTTAAGGGTTTTGTCCACCATAGGGTCTAGCACTAAATTGAAATCCCTTCTGAAAATGGTGGGCATATTGTCTTTATTCATATCTAAAAGCACTTGGGAGGCTCGGTGAAAAAAGGCTGCATCGTCCTCGTTTGGCCCATAAATGTTTCCTAGTACTATAGGCCCCTTAGGAGTCTGAAATGTCCCTATCACCCATCTGCCCTGTGGGTCTGCCCTTGAAGCAGTAAGAGACCAGTGTAGCTGCTTATGTACTAATATTGCTACTCCACATTTTTTTGTAGCAGCTGAAGCATGGATCTCTATGCCCACCCAGCCCCTATTTAGGAGCCCATGGCCCTTCCCATCTAGTTTTGTCTCCTGCAAAAACACTTGGGCCTTATTCTTTGCAAATATGACATCACCTTCTTCCTCTTCACCGTGTGTTCATACCCTCACATTCCAAGTGATACAGGATATTTCAACCATAGTCGTAACCTTCGAGAATCAATGCAATGTGAAATGCTACCATCGAAGCGCCGGTGAGGACAGAAGGGCACCAATTTACCACACACCAGTACCTGTGACCCAATCTAGATTGGAGTTCCAGACCTTGAGACACTGTTAGGCTCCCTTTACCCTGTACAACCAGTCTACCAATACTTCTGTACAAACCCCTGACCTTCCTTGGCAGCCAGGTTACATTATAACACAAGTACCACCGTAAAATCCTAAAGATAACCCCCCCAAACAACCACATGCTCAGCCTATTTACATACTGCACTTCTGTGCTTCATTGGAACCATCATGCATATAGGGTCCTTTGCCTCTCAAGAAGAGACCTGACCTGCAGAGTAGTTCCTGGAGACGTGGCAGTCTGGCCATGGCTCGACCCCACCATACCTTGTTTATCCAAGGTCATAGCAATTGGGGAGCTGCGTGCCAAGACGTACCCTCAGGAGACAGACTGCATCCTCCTAAATGCCTACCCCGACCTAGCGGTCAGTTGGCCATTTCGAAACAAGGCTAGGGTTACCCATGTATGGAGAAGTTCCGTCTATATATTCCATGGTACTGTATCCCTTCCCACAGCATCCTTCGAAATGAATACAGTTACCCCTTGACTAATAGCTCATCAGACTTATCCCATACCCCACCCGGCTACCATCCTTTATACCCGTCATAACCGGGGTCTACCCTTCAGGCCCAAAATATGTAACAACGGCTGTCTATTCTTCCTTCTTAAAATGCTCAGACCCATCTGCATCCTGCCCCCCACTACCCAGCCTTCAAACGCTTCTATAAAATGCTTCCCAACTCCCATAACATACCCAGGGTTCAGTTGCACCCACAGCTTTGTATTCTGTTTAGTTACTACCCCTGCCCCCCATAAAACTCCCCGCAGAAGGTTTAACTCCAGCCCTGAGATCAAAACGCCCTGAAGGGGTCAAAGTCTCAATGTCTCGTGATCTCCTGGGCCATGGTTTTTAAATCAAAACCATAAACAGCTCCCCAGCCCTAGCAATATCCACTATGCCCGGATACCATCTACTGCCCAGGGTTTAACATAGATGTGGTACTTATCTAATTCACATCCCGATCTGCTGTTCCTTTCAAGGGCTCTAATGCCTCGGTGCCGCTGCTTCAGCGGCTTGGTCCCCTTCGCGGTCTTCAGATGCTGTGCCAGTGGAATGTTGCTCCTTCTGCAGTTCCTCATCCACACTGCCTTCCAACACCGCCACGTTCCTCGTACCACAACTAACCGGGGAGTCTGCTTCTGCCCTAGAAATTTCCTCCTTGGAGTGCGCATTGGGTGGAGGAGAGGGAGATCTCAACGCCTGGTAAGGATTGTGGGTCATGTAACGCACCAAGGCCTTACTTTCACTGCGTTGCACCTCTCTATCCGCTGTCTCAGTTTGCAGGCTGGTTCTGATATGGGGGTGATCCCTTCGCCTGTGACTTTCTCTCACTGCTCTTTTCCTACTTCGGCGATGGAGGCCAGTGGATGACTCAGGCTGCACTCCAAGGTTTGTCACCATCTCTTCTAGTTCCGAGGGGTCAGGGCAGGTGGATAAGCTAGGCAATTCCCTGGCTGTCTGTGCAAAAATTCCTCCAGGGCTTCGGGAGTTTCAAAAAGGAGCAGGGTCCCATTGTGCACTATCCGCATTATAGAGGGGTACCTTAAGGAGTACTGAATCCCCATTTTCTGCATCTTATGGCGCAAGGGGGTATATTCTCTTCTCTTAAGCGATAACTCCCTAGAAAAGTCCTGGTACAGCGATATAGATGCCCTGCCAACTTAAGCGACCCACCTCCCTAGCAATGCTGTAGCAAAGCCCGTCGTGTTTTGGAATGAAAGCAGCTTAAACAGAATTGCCCTTGGTTTGCCCCCTTTAATCGGCACTGGGACCGTAGATCTATGCACCCTTTCTATGTCTAGACAAAAGTCTGCTTGCAGGCCCAGGATCTCAGGGAGGGCGTGCTTGTAGGAACAGGGCTGTATCTCTTTTTTCCACACCCTCTGGGAACCCTATTACCCGCAGATTATTTCTTCTACTCCAGTTTTCCAAATCATCAACTTTAGCCATTAGAATATTAATTTTCCCTTGCTGGTCCCTCTGCATTCCTTTAAATCTCTCGATCTCTGATTCCTGCGCCAACATTTTTTGTTCGATTGTTACTATTCGCCCTGTTAAATTTTTAATTGCTTCTGTGGTATGGTGTGACGCTTCCGTTACTTCATCCATCCTGTGAAGTAGTTTCTCAAATAGGCTATCGAAGTATGCCAGATCGAGCCCTGAGCCCGGTGCCTCCGCCATTTTGCAGGCCGCAATATTGAGACGGGCTTTCAAGCAAGTTTTCGACCAACTATCTTTAAAATTCTTTTATAAACATGTACCAGAGCTCTTTTAGATTTATACCTCAATTCTTCCTCTCAGTTTAAACCTCCACAGATACGAGATCGTCGGATATAAACGTCTACATGCGCAGCTCCAGCAGCTTAAGCTGCCATTTAGTTCAGCAGCTAAGCCACGCCCCCCTCGGTCACTGAGCTTTTAAGAATGGATGGCAATCAAGTTATCAAGCATGCTGCTTCCTTGTTGCATGAAGATATCTTAATATTTGTAGAGATAGCACCTTCACTACCACGGCCACCAACAGTCGATATTTTCCTGAGTAACGAATGACAGCACTCAGAAAGAGTTCAATCATTTTTCTTGCATGTACTAAAATCCCCCAAACATACAGAAAGTGAACAAGTCTCCCAGTTACTAGGTATTACTATGTGTATAAGACAAGAGAAGGATGTATGCCCATCGAGGTTGTCTCCCACTCACAGAAGGTTTATTATGTGGTGTTAAACTATGTTTTGATGTATTCATCCAGTTTGTCTTTAAAACCCACAAAGACTTTTTGTTGTACAATGTCATAAGAGAGTTGGTTCCATATACGTGCTGACCTAATCGTAAAGTAGTTCAGTCTTTTCTTAGTGTTAACCCTGGGAATATTAAGCAATCTCTTGTGAGATCTAAGGTTTGGTGTTCTATCGCAAAAACTTAGTCCACATTGGGTCATTTGATCATGGACAGTGAAAATTTTGAATAGAAGCAACAGATCTAGTATCACTTTCCTACTTTGGGGATCAAATAGCCCAGTTTTATTTATGTATTTATTTATTTTGTTTTTGTTGACCGAGTAAGTGCACTAGACAAATTCTACCTATTTTCAGGCATGACCCGGGGGAGGGGGATACAGATGAATGCCAACTGACCTTGAACCAGATTAAGCTGTTGGTGGTATTTTTGTGAATGGGGGGAAATTTGGCCAGGACACAGGGGAAATTCTCCTATTCTTTTTCAAGAAGTGCCATGGGATCTTTAACATCCACCTGAACTACCACCAGAACAGGCAGATGGGACCTCGGTTTAACGTCTCATCCAAAAGACGGAACGAGTCTGTTTGAGTATGTGTCATGTTTAAATCATGGAACCATTTTAATCACCCTCCTCTGGACCCTTTCCACCAAGTCAATATTATACTTACTATACGGACTCCAGAAAGGTGAGCCATAGTCCAAGATGGGTCTAATATATGCACAATAAAGTGGGATGATACGTTGGTCATTTTTAGAGATAAATGTTCTTTGAGTGACTTTTAGTAGTCTATTAGCTGATGCCACAATTTTATTACAATGAACAACTCCTGAAAGTTGGTAATTTATGAGTATTTCCAGGTCCCTTTCATTATGCATAGGTTTGAGGGGAGTATCCAAAAGTTTATATTTGTACTTTTGATTATTTTTACCAAAGCATAGAACAGTATGCTTGTTTTGATAAAAGACATTTTATTTTTTGATGCCCAGTCTTCAATAGTTTTGAGGTCATCCACTAATGATTTGTATCTTGTGTAAGAGTTTATCTCCCCAACCGGTTTAGTGTCATCTGCACATTTACAAATTTACATTATTAGCGCTGATGTCACTAATAAAGATACCAAATAATGTAGGGCCCAGGACAGAGCTCTGCAAAACTCTGCTGTTAAAGTCAAAGTTCTACTCAGAAGACCTAATGCACGGTGTCACACATGGCAAGTTTCTCACTACTTAACATGTACTTGTTGGAGTTGTGCTGTACAATATGACCAGACAGAAAATGCCCGTGAACATCCTGCTTCATTTAAGAAATAGTTGCAGTTATGACCAAGTGTGTGAAATTGAAACTTGTTTAGTGGAACTATCTCAGTATTTTCAAGATCAAAGTATGGTACTGCCACTTCAGCCAAAGTCAGTCTGTTGTCTTAACAGTTTTCTGAATGGACAACTTTGATCAGAACATTGAAACGGTAACTGGACATGGAACCCTACACAATACATATGGTGTTGCATACCAAGAAGAATCTGAAGGTCCATTCTCAGAGAAGATTGCATTGAAATTCCTCACTCAAAAAGAAGGACTATTGTATCTAAAAAAAAATGAATTAGAACATCGACAGATGAATTCAAAGAAGGAGCCAACCACATTTGGCAATATGGTCAAGTGTACTGTGCCAATATCAGTGGTAAATATTGGCAAGGCAATGCTAATGCTATGGAAACTCAGTCAGGAAGCACACAAGGAAGATCTGCTTGCCTAAAGGTTTAGTAGTTGGCTGACGCTAGTTTGTAACACCCATTCAAGTTCACCAAAGAAGATGGTTATCACATATCTTCCACCCATTCACAAACTCATCACTGATTATGCCACTGCAGTTGAATACCTCATACAAACACACAAGAAATAGCTCAGCAACTAAATATGCCCTATGTTCACCTGGCACTTTATGTTGGAGCAACAGCAAAGGAATATCATGTTGTATGAAATTTCCCTGATCAGTTTCACAATGTCATAATTCATTTGGGAGATTTCCACCTATTTCTGGAAAACATTGGCATTATAAGCCAGTTATTGATGGCAGCGGCTTTGAGGACATAGTATTTCAGGCTGGTCCTTCTGCCTCTGGTAGCATAAGGGGAGTTTTACATGGGAAGCATTACAATCAGGCATGAACTGTACATGAACATTTTGCAGATGCCTTAGAGTGATTTCTTCAGGTCAGATTTCTAGAGTATTTAACAGAATTGAATGCCACCCCTGCAGTATTGCTTGACCTGATCAGATCATCACCTCAACCCATAGACTTCCATAAACTACTTCAGGAAGATGAGAATGTCACTTTCCAGGCTATGTATGAGGCCTTCAGGCAGCAGATTCATAGTGGTGAGCTGGGGAAAACCCCACATCTCTGGATGACATATCTGGATATAGTGGATTGGCAGCGTTTGCTCCACAAAGCAATAAAAGAAAACAACTTTGATCTTAGACTACTGTGTTGCAAATATTCACTGCCCCTGTTCTTCACCTTCAACAAGCAAAATTATGCTTGATATGGGGCTTACTATGTGCACACACTTAAAACTGTTGAAGCTTCTCATCCAGGGTCCAGGACATTAATGGAAAAGCAAGGGCTTTCAGTTCAAAGGAGCCATCACAAAGCTTCTAGGGAATCTGTTGACCAAGCTGGTGAGCAGACATACAATCAAAGTGCCAGAAATCCAGGTGGAATCAAACACTTTGCTGCAAATCAAATGACCTATGATAAATTGGTGTTAAATTGGCCACATCAAGCAAACTTCAGAGAGGCACTTTTGGAGATGACTGGCCTTCACAGTTCAGCCAGTAATCTGTAAAAAGCATGCAGGCCATCTTAAATCATCAAGTCAGAACAGCGCGTCAAAGCCATATTGACTCTTCTCAGTCAAGAGTTATCAACCCATTCAGTGCTACTTTAGATGCTGAACGATTGTACGATTTGTCCTTGGAAGAACCTGTTGCACCTGATATTGAAGAGAACCTCACCATTATCATTGAATGAGGTACAGAAATGTATGAACAGTTTGTCAAAAGAAGATTGTAAAGTGGTAAAAATAAATATTTTTATCCAATTTCAAAAGCCCCAGTGAAAACCTTTAATGATGCAAACAAAATAACACAATTAACTAACAAAGGAAAAGTTACAGAACTTAAATTTGAAAGAACTATATTGGGAAAACATTTGGCCCTTACACACATGCACAACTTCCCTGTAGATATAAACAAGTTATTAACATATTGCCTTGGCCCAGTCCTGCTGAATTTAGCCAATGTAGATGAAACTAGATGGACAACACCAAAGAGTAAGTTGCTTGAGGTGCTAGCAGAATACTGCCCAGTGTTACACATTTCAGAGCTTCCCCCAGGAAAATTGTCTCAGCATACATAGTTGATCTAATGGCAACAGTGAGGGCTATAACAGGAATCCCTGAAACCTCCGGTGATCTGGCAATGAAACACCTGAATGATCTTCCAAAGGGATTTGCAAGAGTGGATGTTGCAGATATATACAGAGAGCAGTCAATCAAAAAGGCTGAGAGATTTCAACAAGGATTTAATGAGAAACATAATGTCCCAGATTCTCCCCTTTTCCCTAACAAAGAAATGGAGACCATTGTTTGTTGTGCTCAGATTGGCAATTAATTTATTTATATACCATAATTCCATGTTCCATTTTATCATCTTTTATTCTTATATCTCTCACAATTTCATTTATTTTCATCCATATATCAATCTCTGATCATCCCTCTTTCTTCCTCTTTTTGCCGCCCCCAGGTGAAAACCTGGGTGCCTTCTTCTCCTTTCTGTTAGGTAATGGTGAAAACCGAGACCGCTTTTCTCCTTCAGCTTCTTCCTCTTTTCATCTTATTCCTTTTTCTTCCCTCTTACCCCCCTTTTTCCCCACTAGCTGGTCTCCAGCTTGTGTTGGATGACTGGCTTTCCCCTTACTTAGGGTATTGTTCCCTTACACCTCAGGGAACCTCCTTCCCAGTCCTCCTCTTTTTTTTCCTTTACCCATTATTTTTTACATGCCTCCTCCATGCTTCTATAAAACCCATCGTCTCCGTATTAAACATATCTATGGCTAGATCTGACCGATGCACACCATCTGACCTGCAGAAATCTTCTACCCACTCTTCCACACCTCGCAGTATTACTTGTCCTCCCATTTTTCTTACCAGTGTCCCTACCCTTCTATTCATCTTTCTCTTGGCCCTATCCACAGCTCTATGGCTGTGCTCCTGTCCCCAAACCCTTTTTGGTATCATATCTGACCAAGCGAGGCATACCCTAGGCCACCAGTGCTGTATTGTCTCTAGGTCCCTTTTTATCTGTATGTATGTGTCCACCCATGGCTTGCCCCCAAGGTCATTATCCCCTAAATGTATAATAATTAAGTCTGGAATGGGTCAACGCTCCTTCAGCTCTTTCAAGGTGGGGAGCAGTTCTGCCCATCTCATCCCACGGATGCCACACCATACCAATTTACATTGTTTCACATCCTGGTAAAGTTGCTTTCCCTCAGCCTTTTTCTCAGCTCTCCTTTCTGCCGAATATATATAAGAGTGGCTGCAGATCCAGACTTCTGAGCTCCTCCCTCTTCCTATAGGGTTTAAACAAAATAAATATATTTACATATGGTCTTAGTTTGTTACCATAATCACCTCTCCCTGCCCCCCCCATGGCTCCATAACTGTATCACTTATAACTGGCGAACTGCCAGTGCCCCTTTTCCAAAATATTATTCACCGCCTCCCCTGCCGCTGCCCACTGTGAGGCAGCCCCTATCCGTAAGGAGTGGGAAGGATAATTAATCGGATCCTCCCCCAGGAATTGCATGCCTTTCTTGAGCAATGCTGTGACTTGATAACTTGTGACTCTACTTTCATCACCATGCACAAATAATCTCCCTGTCCTAGTCCCTCGCTCTGTGGCGAAAGTCCACAAAGCCTGCACTGGGCACACTGTGCCCTCTACATGTTTCTTTAGTGTTACCATGCAACCTTGTCTTCTTTGATCTGTCTTTGATCTCTTAATCCTGCTTTGTATCTCCTTCATCCTCCAGCTTATATCTTCCCATCCTAGTCCCCCTTTCTCATCTTGCCTGCTGTGGCCTATCACCTCACTCACTCTCATGGCCCCTGCAAACATTACCACATAAATCATGTGAAATAACTGGGCCGAGGCCTTTGATCTGCATATTGCCGGAAACACATCCATCAGTTTTGCCAGCCACTGTTCCCCTATTGGTCTTCTATTATCCACTGTCCCTTATTTTAACCTACCCCATCCCTGCATCATTCGTCTAATGAGCATTGATTTTTTTGGGGCCTTCCATCCTTTTAAACTGCAGATCACACTAATCCCTGCCAAGTAGACCCCCATTGCGGCATGGGCTGTTCCCTTCTGCCATTGCTCCACAGTGAACTTCCCCAACTGCTCCTCTGTGAGCAGCCTACTTACCTCCATGTGGTGAACTGCCCTGAATGTTTGAAACACTCGCCAGGCCCCATCATAGGCCCTCAGAGTCCGTGGTGCCCAGGAACTGTGGAACAACATTTCTGCTCCTTCTTGCCAACATCCCATATGCTCATTTTTATGGGCATTTTTTGCTCTTCCGCTGTTGGCGCCAGCCTCTGGAAATGATCCAGCTGCAGACAGGAAAGGCTGTCAGCCAGGGTATTGTGTACCTCTTCTATGTGTTTTGCTCTGAATGACATGTTCAACTATAATGCCTTTAGCGCCAGAAGTCACAAAACTTGCATGACTGTTTCTGACCTGGCTCCCCTGTTGTTCAGGACCTCCACCACTGCTATGTTGTCACACCAACATGTCACATTTTGATCCCGCAATTCTTACCCCCAAACCAGGGTGCATGCCCAGATGGGCATGATCTCTAACAATGTTATGTCTTTTACCTTACCATCCTTTACCCAGTCTGATGGCCACAGTTCTGCAAATCATTTGCCCCTCAGATAGCCCCCCATGCCAAGGCCTCCGGCTGCATCTGTGTAAAGATTGAGGTCTGTGTTATATACCCATTCCTCTTGCCAGAATGAGCAGCCACTATACTCCCTAAGGAATTCCTCCCAAACTTTAAAATCCTCCTTGACTCCTTTTGTCATGTCTACCCATGGGTGTGGTCTAGTCACTCCGGCTGTGACCCTTGCTAACCTTTTTGTGAAAGCCCCCCTGGCCCAATAGCCCTGCACGCAAAGTTCAGATGTCCCAATACTTGTTGTACCTGTTTTAGTTGTAATCTTATTCTACTGGCATGCATGTGAATCAGTTCCTTCAATTTTTTTACCTTTTTATCTGGTAGCTGAAATACTTCCCCTGAGCATCTATCTCAATGCCCAGAAACTCTAACACCTTACTGGGCCCTTCTGTTTTCTCAGGTGCCAATGGAACCCCTAGCTCCTTACTCAGCTCTTGGAAGCTGGCTAACATTTTTTCTGTTTCTCTTATCCCACTGCCTATAAGAAGGACATCATCCAAATAGTGAATCACTGTCTTATAACCAGTTCTTTCTTGAAATATCCACTGCAAAAATGAGCTGAAAGCTTCGAATGTCACACATGCTATAGAGCAACCCATGGGCATAGCTTTGTCAAAATAGTACAGTCCCCCAATTTTAAACCCCAACAAGTCCCAATCCTCTTTTCTAACTGGAAGTAATCTGAAAGCTGACTCTATGTCTGTCTTGGCCATTCATGCATCCACAGTTGCTGGATAATCCGGACTGCATCTTCCTGGGTAGACTACGTCACTTTACTATATTCCTCGCTGATAAAATCGTTCACTGAATAACCTTCTGGAAAGGATAAGTGATGAATCACCCTGTGTTCCCCTTCCTGTTTTTTGGGAACCAAACCCAATGGAGAAAACATCATGTTCTGCAATGGGGGGGGGGTATCATATGGTCCCTCTATTCTCCCTGCTGCCTTTTCCTTCTCTATCTTTTGCTTTAACATTTCTTCCTTCCCTCTCACTGAACCCAGATTGTTCGCCTCTCTGGCTTGTCTTGGGCCCTCACATTGCAATGAAAAACCTGTGTGAAAACCTTTCTTAATCATTTCTGCTGTTTTCCTATCTGGGTATCTGTCTAACCATGCCTCTATCCTAATGGGGGTTCTAGCTTCTTTAAATTTTTCCCTTGTCCTTTTTTCCTTTTCCCCACCAAGGTCTCTGCCTCTGGTTGATGCCCAGCCTTCCTGGTCAATGATTCTGACTCCCTCCGTTTGCATGTCCCCTGCCCCCCCCCATTCCATGCCTGTCCTTTATATCCCTGCCCTCCCTGAAAAAACTGCTGACCTGACCCTTGCCCCCTGGATCCTTGGGATCCTTGGGCCCATGTCATCCCGCACCTTCTCACCAGATGCGATCCCCCACACTTCGAACAGGCATGCCGGAAATGGCACTGTGGCCAAGAGCAAAAGGCCCTGTTGTAAGCTCAGCAACATCTTTGTGGTATGGTACCTTTTTTTTTTTCAAAACTCACCTTCTGGTGTGGACTGATTGGTTACGTAGTCTGTCCACAAGTCAAGTTGCTTCATATCCCATCTTACATCCCCATATGTCACCATTCTCTGCCTAAAACATTCATCATAGTATATCCACCCCACACCCCCTTTTGCTTTTGCTCTCCTTATTATCAAAGAGTATGTGATGAATGGGATACCCAACTCTGGCCTCTTCTCCAATACTATAGCTGAGAATGTGGCAAAACCTACAAACCACCCTTCCCAAGTCTTCCCTTTGGTGAATTTGTCTTCCTCTTTCCTGCCTAACAAAACTACCACTGCTGCCATTTCACTCTTTCCTAAATTCTCTGTCTCCTCATATTTTGCAGCCACTTTCTGGCTAACTAAAGCGAAAATATCCACATACTCACCCTTCCATATTTTTTCTTTTGTGGCCAAAGGAACGTGTTCTCCCACTCTCATCCCGGGAGTTCCTATCTCTCTTGTTCCTTTTTCCTCTTTTTCTATTCCTCCTTCCTTCTCTTTCAGCACCTCTTTCTCTACCCTAATCTCAGCCAATGCTGACTCCATCTGGCCCAAACCCCCAGACCCAAGTGCTGAAACGATTTGGCCTATGTACTCCTTGATACTGTCACCAACAGAACCGGGTGCATTACCTGTGGCCTTATCCGCTCATTGCTGCCTGCTGTCATCCTGGTGCCCCCAACATGTTTTTCTCTGGTTGAAGAGTTGGTTGCCCTGTTAGTGGCTGTGCAGGCACCACTGTACGCTGGGGATCCAGCCGGGGCTCCCCTGGGGGAACCACAACCTGGTCCTGGGGAGGTACTGATGGGACCGAGTCTACTGGTCACAGATGTACTGGCCTAGCCTCTTTGGTAGATCCCGCTCTCAGCGGTTGTACCCTGGTTGTGCTATGTGGCATCTAAGCTGGCCACTTCCCTCTGCCCTCTTTACCCTTCCCTGCTTTCGTCTTCTTCCCGGACCTCCTTGGTTTCTCCCCTTCCACCAACTCCCACATTCTATTAGCCTTCTCGGCCAACTCCATTATAGCCCTGTAGGCGTCTTCCTTTGAGGGCTTTTTCTTCCTGGGTGCCATGTTCCTTGCTTCTGACCCACTGTGAAGATGCTGAGGAAGAAAAAAGAAAATTGCATTATTAAAACTCTGACCGGGCCATTATCCCACATGGCCAGGCCTGCTTCCCTCCAGAGGCAGCCCACTAACGATGACAAACGTGCCCCCCTTTCTTCTTTTTTTTTGTTTCCCCTTCCTCTGTTCCTGGGTCCACTTCTGTTGTTGGACCCCAGTGGTCTGTAAGTCAGGCCGCATGGCCTGGCCCCTTTGATCCAGTCCTCTGGCCTGCTCCCACTCCTCATTGCTTCCTGGCTTCCTCGGTGCTCCCTTATCTTTCTCTCCTCCTCCCGTGCCCCAGCAGAGTGGCAGCTGCTCGCATTCGGCCTGTTCCCTTAACGTGTGATGTCACGCCACATGGCCACTTGTCATCTCCCTTGTTAGACCCCTTGGTAGGCCTTCTTTTCCACTTGCATTGTCCCTTCCTCTGAAACACTAGGCCTAGCACCATTCCTGCTGGGCCAAATTGGCCGTTTTCTCACTCTTGGTCTGTTCTCCCCCTTGGCATGTGACGTCACACCACATGGCCACTCACCTTTCACGTCTGTTTGTCCCTTCTAGACCTCTCCCTGTCCCCTTAGTTACCCATCACGAGAGCACCCCCTCCCCCCTCTCTGAAGTGCTAGTTCCTTTCTGCCGTCTGCCAGGCCCAGTGGACATGTGGGTTCACCTTCGCGTGTGACATCATGCCCGTTGGCTGCTCCTAGGCCTTTTCCCCTTATCCTTTGCCTTCTGACTTTCCATCAAGTGCATATCCCCCAAAACGTCTCCTGACTTGGCCTGCCTGTTCCTATGCCCCCCGCCTCACCAACAAAAGGCGTAGGCCTCTGCAGCCGCTTCCCCCAGTTCTCCGTTGCACTGCGTGGTGCCATAGGCTGTGAGACTGATGCTGTCCCTGTGATCAGTCTCTTTCTCTTAGGCAGTGGGCGCTGCCCCCATGATGGGGATTTGGGTTTGTTTTAAAGCCACGCGGTCAACCGGTTTGTGGTAAAATTTGCCGAGCAGAGTTGATCCAGGCCTCCCCCTGAGTCATTGCAGGGAAAACAAACCCAAAAAGGATTTGGACAGGAGCAAGTAATCCCTCTCTGTCCCATGGCTCCATTGCAAACATCTCTTGGCACCCAACTGCTGCAGCTCTTCCCCCACATTTCAATCCAGCCAAGCTCACCCTGCAAGGCCTTAGACCAACTGTATCCCCCCTAGCTGTGCGACTTGCTTCAATCAGCACTGCCACAGTCCTATCGTGAGCTTTTCTTCATTTATATATTATTATTATTTTTTTTTTAAAAAGGAAAGCACAACCCTGTAACCAGCGTCAGACCAACTCTGGAATCTATAAGATCTGTTTGTTACTGGCCATCGGAGGCCCTGTCTCACCAGCTTCTGCATTCACAGGCCTTCTCTCAACAAACCCCCTCGTCTTTTAACTCATTGTCTACTAGCAGACACCTGTAGTCGTCAGTAAAATACACTGGTGTGTCCTGAGGACGTCTGTAGAAGTCAGCTACTGACTCGATGTGCCTTTAACGTCTGGAGAAATCACTTATATATTTAATATATAGTGTAACAGAATATAATATATATTTGACTGCATAGCACCGTTGGAAAGGTAATTTTATGCTGAACAACTTTGTCACTGATATTTTCTGCATATCATGTATACTTTAGGAGTTGTTTACATTTGTTTATGGTATGGTGTGTATGGCTTATGTTGCCTGTTTTAGTGAAATTTTTTTTTTTTTTTTGCAGTTTCAACCAGCTTAAAAAAAATGACATATTACTATTTGCATACCACCATTGGGAAGTTAATTTTGTGCTGAACAACTTTGCCACTGATATTTTATGTATATCATGTATACTTTAGGAGTTATTCACATTTGTTTATGGTATGGTGTGCATGGCTGACATGTTTTCCAGCATCAAGATTCACCTAAGCAGCTTAAATAAAATTCACTTTTTTGGCACTTCAGCAGGTATAAAATAAAAAATGTATTGATTACAACTGGTTGCATAGCACCATTGGAAAGGTATTTTTGTGCTCATCAACTGTCATGCTGATAGTCTGTGTGTATCATGTATACTTTTGGAGTTATACACATTTGTTTATGATATAATGTGTGTGGTTGAGGTTCATCCCTCAAATCTCACCAAAGTACCTTGACTAATATTGGGGAAAATTACATTTTATAGTAAAAAGATATCTTTTTTTTAACAAACGTAATATTAAAACACCATCTAATGTCTGTATGCTTAATTTGGTGTTGATATTTTACATATTTTCCAACAAAAAAATGGCTTATGTTGCCCTTTTTTAATGAAAAAAAAATATTTAGTTTGCTGTTTCGACCAGCATAGAAAAAAAACAAAATTACTTATTATTACATGCATGCCACCATTGGAAAGACAATTTTGTGCTGAATAACTCTGCCACTCATACTTTGTGTCTAGCATGTACAGTTATTGAGCTATTAGCATTTGTTTGCGACATGCTGACTATGGCTTGATTTTGCTTAGAAAGGCCCAGAATTCACTGTTAAAAGTATACAGGAGATTCAGGAGGCAAGTGGTGTAATATCAGATTGAGCCTGTGGAGGCAATGAGTTAACTGAAAGGACTCTTCTCTGGGCCGCCACACTTTCCCAGCTACACACGTGTCTGTGTGTCCATTCACCCCGCTATTTAAAACCCCAGGCATACGAGAGAGCTGTTAAGCTCCTTCCAACTACCAAAACCAGTATGCTTGAACCAGCCCTGCTAGTTCTGCCTCAACAAAACCTAATAAGCCAGTCACCTACAGCGAGGCGTACAATTCCAACATGCAAAGCCTCTCCCAACAATCAAAAAATGCATTCACTCGCCCAGAAGTGCTAAAAACTTCCTTCCAAGAAACAATGAACTAGCCACATGCTATTTGCCTTAATAAATGATGTCTTTATCACATACTTTTTTTTTTTAGTAAAGGAGTATAACTACCATATACATTATTATTCCCTCAGCTTATTTCTCACTATTAAAAATATATATATATATGTTTTTATATTCCTGGAAGATCACTTACCTGTTGTATCCTAGTGCACAAATCTCTCTAGGTGTTCAGCCAATCTGATGTGCTGCAGTTTCAATCAGATCAAAACTCCAGCAAAAGTGGCTGAACCACTTCTGTGCTGTCCCTTATGTACCTCCACTTGCTCCTCCCCTTCCTCTTGCTTGCCCATTGTTCTATCAACTGGTCCTCCCCTTCCTTCCCCCCTCCCCTTCTGAGCACACCATCTTGATGGAAAGGGAAGGGGTGCACCAGGGCAACCTGATCTGCCCCTTAAAGGGCAAACTCCATTATCAAAGGTCCCTACACCGAAGTGCCAAAGAATTTCAGTTACTTCCATTCTAATGGATTTAAAAAAGTGCACCTGATTGATTTGATCATGCAGGTCTGGGGAGAAAACTGCACATGTTTGTCAGAGGGAAAAGTGATCTATTTTTCAAAGACAGACAAATGCTACATGATCACCAAAGAAGGGACTTAAGTTGTGAATGATCTCTGTTCTGACCAGGATGAAGAAGACACAAAAATTGCCCTTTATGTGCAGCATGCCATTACAATATGTCCAGACCCTATCATCATCTGCTAATCATCTGTGGATACCGATATAACAGTAATTTTACTGTCACTCTTTTCAGAATGCAAGCAAAGTATATACCTGGACAATGGCCATGGTAATAGCAGGAAAATCTTTGACATTAGCAAGTGTGAAATGATCACTGCAAGAAAGAAAGCCATAGTTGGTTTCCATGCATTCACAGGCAATGACAATGTTTCTGCATTCTTCAAAAAGGGTAAGAAGATTTGCTGGAACATCCTACAAAAGTACCCCAAATTCTTGACTGCCTTTCAGAAACTTGGGAGTGATTGGCAAGTGGATAAGTGTGTTTTAGCTCTTGTCTTTAAACTGTATGGAAGAAAGCAAGTTACTAGTGTAAATATAGTGAGACGGCAGAGCTTCTGGGAGAAAAAATAAAAACAATGACAACAGAATATCTGATCTGTCTCTGCTACCACCTTGCCAATTGTAGAGGCTTTCTTCTGCTGCAGTTATCAATGACCCAAATGTAGTTTTGCATGGTTGGACTGATGATTTCAATATAAAGTGGATGGACACACCATTTCCAGATGATATTATGTCTCTGCACTATAATGCAAATGATAAGGACTCAGATGAGGACCCATAATGTATGGGATTACCTAGATGATACTGGCATATCTGATGATGATGAAGATTTTTCCAAGATGGACAAGACTAAATTCCACTACTTTACTAACAGTCATATTTTTAATTTTACATTTTTTGAAATAAAAATGTTTTGTGTAAACTAAGGTGGGTTTTTTTAGATAAATTTCCTTCTTTAAAAACCTTTTAAAAAACCTTTGAGGCAATTTATGGGTAGGCATTTTAAAGCTCTAATTCCTGCCTATTCATTGAGATCACACTTGAATGCATATTTAAATTAGTCTCGAAGTAATGGCCCAAGAATCTGCATTACGTACGCGTAGCTGAAAATTGCAAAATTCAGTATGGTATAAACTTTAGTCTATAATTGGTGTCTTCACTTTTATCAGTTTATCCTCTTATATTACCTTAAGACTTCAAAACCACATATGCATTTCAAAGCAGAATCCTTATCCTTTTAGACACCATAAAAGTATATATTAAAGTGCAATACAGCCTATATGACAAGATTAAATATAAGAATATTCTGAAATTTCTTAAGAAATTAAGGGGGGGTGGTGGTTGGTATTTAACCCTATACCATTTAACATTAATCTTTTGAGGTAACATATGGGTATGTATTTTAAAACTCTAATTCCCACCTATTCATTGAGATCACAATTGAATATATATTTCACTTCTCTCGAGGTAATAACCCAAGAATCTGAATTAAGTACGTGGAGCTTAAAATCACAAAATTTGTCAAGGTGTCAGTAGAAAATTGATGTAATCTATCATTTGCCCCAGCATTCATGCAATCAACAGACAGATCATAAGCATGGGCGAAATAAAAATTCTGCTGGCAGAATTCAAGTGAAAGTTTGACTTTTGCTTCTGCGGAAGTTCAGAAATTGATTTCTGAACTTCCATGGAAATTCTGCCTGCAGTCACCACCCAACCCAGTTGCCCAACTTGCCCCCCAAAAGCCAGTAAGCTACATTAAATATCCCTAGTGGCTGGCGGCCCCTCCCCATCATCCACCCACAGCCCAACCTAAAAATATACCCCCCCAGGGTTGAGAATCTGATCCTCCCCTCCCATCCCCTCATGCAAGTAAATGAGCCCTAGTGGCTAATGGTCCCACCCCTCCAACTCACCTGTCCAAACTAATTGTTCGCTAATAATCACTGAAGTGAAGTAATAACCCCCTTCAGCCCCATCTCCATCTGTAACCATACTTTAAAACAAAATTCCATGGTGATCTAGTGGATCCCCCCTCCCCATCCTCGATCCCCAGTCCCATAATATTTCCCTGGTGGTCTACTGCCTCCACCACCCCATCCAAGCAGGTATCCCACCACCCCATACCCACCCCATCCTAAACCCAGTAGCAGTGGGCTGACCAGCATAGCCCTCCTCTCTCCACCATGGCTGGCCCGCTCACTCAGCTGTCAATGAATGAGTGCATTCTAATGAATGGGCAGGGTGGGGGCACTAGACCACTAGAGAAATGTATGTACTTGTGTGGTGGGGGGATGGGCTACCAGCCACCAGGGCTAGGGATGGGCAAAAGTTCTTATTTTGCCCATAATGTTTGTGGAAGTTTTCCACTCTGCCATGGGCAGAAGTTTGGAAACTTCCATGAAAGTTCATTGATTTCCACAGAAGTTCCATGGGGGCAGAAAACTGCACCTTTGCCCATCCCTTACAGATCATGAATTTGGCGTATATCTGCTCCATTAAAAAACATCAGCATTTATTTAGCTCTCAAATGCATCCCACCTCCATCTACACCTGGTCTATATCATCTCCAAGAACATGGCATCTGATTTCCTTTCTTACATATTCTGTCCTAGGTTTTTGAAATCTCACATGATTTTCTTCTTGCCACTGGTGTCATTTGTACAATATTTGCCACTTTCAAGTGATGTTCTCTAGGTGTCTCCAACTATCGGTCCTTCCTTTTAGTATCATACTTAATTTTGGCTGCTGGCAAACAGCCAAACCCACTGCTTACTTTTGCTCTATGGCATGCTAGTCTATCTGTATGAATCAGGACTGAATCACCCACAATCATTGTCTCACTGTGTTTTGTATTATTTGGCACTATTTGGATTGCATTATCTGGGATGTCATGCTCTTCATTTTCCTGGTCTCCATGTAGGTCAGATCTCTTCTCAGTGGGTAGCAGTAGACTTTCACAGGTGGTCACTGCTCCATATTGGGTTTGTGCCCTTGTTTTGATATTTTGCAGTTAGCTTGTCTTTCATGTTTAACTGTTTGTTAATACTTTTGCCTATTGTTCCTTATTTCAGATCCTGTTACACCATGTCTAATGCTGAGAACAGTGCAGAATTCATGCAAAATAGCAATTATGCTTCTAAAATGCTTTCTGTAATTTCTTGTTGAATTCTGAAAAGCATTTCTATGTAAACTGTGGAATAACTTTCCATCAAATATGTAAACCATAGAACAATATTTCACATATTGTGATTAAACTGTGAATGACTAAACCACAAAAAAAATCCACTTTTGAAATTTCAGACTTTCCCTACCATTGGAATTCCACAGAATTAGGCAGAGTTTTCCAAAATTCTGTGGAATTTTCTTTCGTTAGGATTTGAAAATTCTGGACAGCACTGCTGCTGCTAGTTCCCTCATTGTTTATGTTTCCTGTGTTCTCTGTACTTCTAGTATTGCTTTCTTCCTCATCTTGTTTTGTAATTATCTTTAGCTTCTTCCACAGCTTAGCTGCTTTGTTGATTAGATAATTAATTATCTTGCACTTATTACAGGTGAAATCCTGAATCCATTCTCCTATAAATTTTACTTGAGACCTGCATTGTACCCTAGATTAAGTTGTAATTCATGGAAGCAATTGAGACTCTGCTAATGACTGCCTTCCGTCTATTTAATAATTTTCAGTTTAATTTAAAGTTCTTAACGTATACAGCTGTCTAAGTACAAAGTGAATTAATTACAATCCAGTTAATCTACCTACATAATGGATTTATGATAATCATAACCATTCAGATGGCTGTTAACTGGCCTGTGATATTCTGTCCCACATGATTGGGCATAAGGCAATCAAAGCCCAAAATATCACAGTGGTTTTCTCTGTATGGTATTTTTGTCCACTTATAGTGACTTTTATGTGTTTCTTGGTCTTATGTGTCTATTCAGACTTGTATAGTATATTCACATGAAAATTGTGTCTACATAGCTAATTCATAATAAACTGACCCCAACTTTTCATTAAAAAAAGAAAGTTTCCAGCACTAATAGTTCAAGATTAGTTCTTTCAAAGCATATGTTACTTAAGAAAGGTTAACTTTGAAATGATCAGGCCTAGAAACTATTTCTGTAAAAAGAAAAATTAAAGTATGGAGTCAAGTTTCCTGATGTATCAATATATCATGTTGTAACAATGTCCATCTACTGATATGCAAAAAACATCAGTTTGTAAAACAAAATGAACATTGTAAAGCTATTTTCAAATTTCAGTCCACTTCAGCCTATACCATGTGCTGTTTTGGGGTGCAACCGGCATTGGTAAGCAGGATCTACCACATCACAATGTTACGGGGGATAGTTCTTGCATGCCAGCAAGCTGGGTTCATGCCATGAGCCTGAGATTTCAGAAGCTGAGGCCATCAGGGAGGGAGAAGAACATCCGCATGGACATTTTATTTCTTGAGGGTGGGCGGCTCACTGCACAACTCACTTAGCAACACTGAAGGTGATATTGATGGCATGGGTGGACATGTGCCACTGAGCACTCCTAGGACAGCTGTAAGTACACAATACATGGAGGTAGGAGGGCCTTATGATGTAAACAACATCCTCTCATTGACACAGAATGATTGCTGGAGTTCAGTAATAACCCAGATCTTGAAGATGCTTGCCATCTCCTTCCTTACCACCACACTGCCACTGAATCATACAATCTCTTTCTGACTGTAGTTACCATGTAAGAAGGGAACATCCTACCTCTGGAGTACTATGAAGGACCTTGGCAGTGCGAAATGAAGGTCACTGTCTCAGAAGATCCCACCCATGACAAATAGTGGAGATCCAGGGTGGGAAGCCAACAATAGTACCATGAAACATAAGATCAGCTCAGTGTGAGATCGCATAAACAATAAATTAAAAATGAACTGCATGGTACGGCATATTAATGTGTATTGACATACAAAAACTAAATCGATAGGACTTATCTGTGTCAACCTGACTCTGAGCATTCATTTTAAAACAAATTTATAGGCTGATCCACAAAGGTGTCCAGGGTACACGAGAATCAAGCATGTCCTGTCCATGGCATGTACCCTTGATGCCTGTCTGTAGAAAACAGCATCCTCAGCCACTGGCCACCATGCTGCACCAGTGCAGAGTGCCATGGTGAAGCAGGGATGGCCAAAGTGAGTCCAAATCACAGGCATCCAATCAGATGCTCTAGCCAATCTGCAGGTTGACCCCCTGCCTGCACAAGGGGCTGGGCACGTCAGGATATGGCAGTCCACCAGGATTGTCATATCCCACATGATAAATATATACTTTGCTAAAGAACATCAGCTGAAGCCAGTGATACCCTTCTCTGCAACAGAGGCTCCTAGGGATGGGATGGGATGGGTTCTGGAGCAGAGAGAATCAGTTGGGACTGGAATTGTTCTGTGTGGCCAGGCGGAGAGGGGGCATAACTGCTACTGTTGCCACTAGGCAGGAATAGTGACCACCACAGCCACCAGCCCTCCATATTGTAGAGGATTTCTACAGAATCATGTGCAGAGCCACCAATGCCCCCTGGCTCACTCCTGTCCCAGCCTTCTGCACAGTTAGGCATGCTGGTCAGGGACCATGTGTAGAGGGCCATGTGTGCACGCTGTAGATGCTGTTTTTCAGGGCTATCTGTAAGTGATGAGGGGCCAGGAAGCTTTGGAGGATTTGGCCCTGTGTTTGAAACCCTAACAGTCCCAATTTAAACCCTTTTTAAATATTTCTTTGAAAGTGGTTAATTTTAAAGCCATTTGAAAACAAAAGTGCTTGGTGGCACTAACAAAAAGGTTTAGAGTCAATGTATGCTTTAAGTTATTTACTTAAAGGGCTCCAAGTGCATGATCATACAGACATTTTAAAACTTAGAAAAATGGCAATATTCGAGTACAGGTGTAGCCAGCAAAAATTAAAAAGATTGAGTGTAACTTGAGCAGGGAGTGACATGTGCAGTGCAATTGAATAGGTTCATAGGTTGTTTTAAAGTTCAGTGGGCTTGCACCTTTTTAGAACTTGCCACCTTCTGATTTTTAAAGGTGGAATTCATATTTTTTGGTTCCCATATAGGTGTCTAATCTATTTTTAAAGGTAGTAATATTGTTACTTTCAACTACGTGCTGAGCTGAAGTATTTCAAATTGTTATGATTCTCTGAGTGTACTATTTACCCCTCCTTATTGTTCTATTCTTTTCTCTTATCAGCTTGTTTATATAAATGAAGGTATAGAAGAAGATTAAAAATGGCACAGATCACTGTGTCGAAGTGGAACCTGAATTCAAAACCATTTGAAAATGCATTCTTAGTTTTCATTTAAAATGTTGTACTTTTTCATATGTTGATATACTGTATAAAAGAAGTAATGGCAAGATATACTGATAGTACACATGTATAGCAATATACAGATGATACAATATGTTTGCCATTTATTAATAAAAATGTATATTGATAGCTGGGAAAATATAAAACTGACATCTAAATATCCCTTAAGATTTATATAATGTGTGTGTTCTGAAGATCCTGGAAGTTGTTCCATTAGATAACAACACATCATATTCTAATTTCATGGAGGATCACTATGCTGACAGATTTGCTATAACAATATGTTTCTATGGTTATACACTTAAACCATAACTTGTTATTACTTTTTTATCAGTCATCAAAAACATACGCAACTGGAAAAAAGCAAGCTGTTTTTTGTGATACTAAATTCCATACATACTGTTTACTGAGAGCAATGTTATAACTTGACTACACCTTTGTTAGACAGCTGTTGTCCCCAGCCTCTGCTCAAGTCTGTGGGTGGTAACTGATCTGGGTGGGCACTGGGTGGGATGTTGTTTGGGACTGCTGTTTTTTTACAGTAAACGGGTGCTTGCCCATGGCTGGGGACTGTCAGCTGTATTTAAATTCTTACTCCAGTGTGTAAAGTATTCCTCAATTCATTTCTTTTGTGTTGCACTGGGGATCAGTGTACAGTGTGTGTTGATCTGAGATCAGGAATTAGATGTGCCAAAGACAATTAGGGCTGTTCAAACCTCCCAAAGTTTGACCATGCAGACTTTGACCACTGAATCCTATAAAGTGTGCCAGAGTTTACTCTAAACTGCATGAAGTGTTCACTGCATCTTATAATGTTTTGTATTGGTGCATCTGGGTCACACCTGAAAATAAGCCCTTGGCCTAGAGTGGCTTAACTGGTTATCAAAAAATAAACAAATAAACTAATAAGTTCTCTTACTGGTATACTAGTTTGCACTGGTTTGACCATTAAAAAGCATTATGAAATGGGATAAAATGAAATAAAATAATGTACAGGGCTGATGAAGAACCCAAAACAGAAGGGTGAAGCAGTTGTTCATGTTGAGGGATACTGGTACAAAACACTGTTCCATTCAGTCAGTGCCAAACACGGACAATGCTCATAGTAAACAAGGGCATATGGCTAATAATACTCCCAATAAAATGGTTTGTAAGGCCTATGTATGCCCACAATATATTAGTAAAGAATCTCGCAGCATAGGCTACTGGTTCCAAAAAGTGTGTGTCCATTGGGATGTGCTACACATGAACAAGGATTCCTATTATGCAATGGATAGTTGAGCACACTGGTTTCATGGGCAGCATTGCCCAAAAAATTATTTATTCAGCCTGTGTAGATCTGGCAAAAATTTCACAAAACATTATTCTGAAGAATACTAAGTGAAGACATTAGTGCAGCTTTTCACAGTGGGGGCTACTGCTTTCATAAATTGTGTGCCCATTGGAACAGTGCCACATATGGAAAAGGCTTCCCATTATATCATGGATAAGAGTTGTACTCACTGGTTTCATGGCAAATGTTGGACACTGGGTCATAAAACTGAAAATAAAGGTAGCGCAGTTAAAATCTGTGCACCAAAAATGGTGAAGACAATAGTAGCGCTCAGAAAAAACATTGAGTGCTACTGGGGTTTCACCCCCCCCAAACTATTAATAATCAACTCCTTGGGGGTGGCAACTTGGGAACGGGGAGGAACTTGGGGAGGAATTGTATTTGTAGGGTGGCGGGCAAAAGTGCAGTGTGGGCGGAGAACAAATGAAAAACAAAACTCAGGAGGGGGGAGAAAAAAACAACAGAGATATGGGACTGGGGATAGAACCCTGGTCTCAAGGATGTTCCGTCACCCTTTGCTGCTCATGACCCAAACCTCTGAACCACAGAAGAAACTTGGCAAAGTGGCATGCAACTAGCGTATTGTCCTCTTCCTCCCAAGTGATGGCAGCTACAGTGATAGCGGTACTTAACTTGTGCTACACTATCCCTGTAGCTATTCTATCAGATGTTATTTTTGCCACACGGATTAAACTGTGCTATAATCCACATGGCATATTGACCAGGTACCCCAATGTTGACCCCAAATTAATTATTTGGTCATTGTAGACCTGGCAAAAATTCACAAAACAGTAATATGAAGAAGACAGAGAAGACAAGCGTTCAGAATCCCAGTGTGTGTGTGAGTGTGTGTGTGTGTGTGTGTGTGTAAGCTAATGATTAAAAAAAATGAATGAGCACAGAAACCCTCCTTATCCACCTCATCATCCTCCTCTGTCTGTAGCCCATCTGGAAGTGTAGGAGATGCACCATCCATAATACGTGGTGAAAGGGGCTTTGGAAAAAGGGGCAGATCAATTTTTTTAAGTGAGCATTTCTACATTGTGGGTTGAAAGGCATGTTCTGCTGGTAACAACAGTGTTTGCAACACTGAGAATTCTCTCTCAGTATGTGCTTGCAGGTGAGCAGCTGAGGTGTTTAACAGCTACCTGTGCCAAATACAGCCAAATGGTCTTTTTTTTGGTTTTAGTACTAAAGAGGCTCATCTCCTTCTGCTAGTAGTATGATCTCATTAAGATAATCCTGCACCATTTTGTTTGCTGTTATCTTGGACCCACTGTGTTAGGAAGTGAATTGCCATACTTTTTCATTAAGCTATAGACAGTTGTTTCCATATTGGTTTGCCATCGGTTGCTGTCTTTCTGGGGGGTGCAGCAGCAACAGCAGTGGTAGCAGGTAGACTTTGATACAAAAATGAGTCATCCCTGTGATGTTCAGTAGTAGCAGTGGAAACATATTGGTAACCTCCTTCCTCCCTCTCCTACCTGGCCTGTTGGTATGATTGCAAGGGGTGATAATGAGTGTTGTTCTTTTGCGCTGTTTGTGTTCCTTCCTACAGAGACCAGATGGAAAAGCCATTCTTTGTAAGACTGCTGATTCTTACCTCACTCTTGTATATCAAAGAATGTCTCAAATGTGTTTTTGAACTGAGGGCCCAAGAGAGGGGCCATGAGGTATTTGTCATCATTATGCATTTTCAAATGTGTGTGTCATTCCAGAAAAGTAATTTTATCCTTTCTACTAGATTGAGAGCAGTGGTATTCTCCTTGTTCTCATATTGAATTTAATATGAAGAAGTCATAGGTTAATGAGGAGTACCTGGCTTAGACCTTGCCCAGAAGTCCTTTGTGTTTAGAGCCCCCTACTGGATGAAAGACCTGCCTATATCAATATTCAAGCTTTCTAGCCTTTCCCTCTTTAAGAAGTCCTAAAGCACATCTTCTTAACACCAACGCTTGCTCCTGCCTCGGTTATCCTGTCCCTGTGAAGCTTCTTCAACCTACCTGCTCTGTATATCTACTAAGAGTGTTTTATTTAACCATGTACATATGTTACAGCTGAAAATATCTGTATCCTGTATACAGTATATGTAGATATTTACAATAACTATATCTAACTACAACATGGCCCTTTCAAGTTGAAACCATATGTTTCCCTTCCCTGTTTAACTGTATTTTCCAGACATGGAACCTTTCCAAAAGAGCTTTGCTCAGATACTTTCTGAACCATCCAATAAACAAATAAATAGACCAGCTGTATCAGCACTTACCATCCTGGGGGCCTCCTGAAAGGGCTTCAGCACGGTATAAGGGTCTCCATCAGGTGCCACTGAATTGGGCTGATGTTTATCCTTACATAGCCCGTACCATGCTTAATGTTATACTGGTAGATAGGCTTCTGTTGTTCTAGCAGCTATTCTATCATGTAATTATTGAAATTCTGACTTGTTGCCACATCTTGCATCAGGTGGTGGAGGGCAAGGTAGTTCCACTGCTGAATGTTTCATAGCCACTTCTATGCCTTTATAGAATAGAAAAAATTACCACAATTTTTTTTTCCAGAGCTACACATGTCTGCACAGTGGTGCCGTCCTCATTTAGGAATCCCTGAACTGCCAGACTTATACAGTTAGCAAACATGGAACATGGGTATATTCCACATCATCACCTGGCTTTGCAATGTTATTTGCATTACCTGATACTATAAAGCAGGGTCTTAATGAGTGTGATGCCAGCCACTCATCAAACTTCTTCTGAAGAAGTGTAACAAGTTTTCTGCATGATGGTCATTGTCAAAATCAACAATATATTATATAAAGCTGCCTGCCTGTGATGGTTGGAGAATCCTGGTGACTTGCAGCTACTGCTGCTTCTGCACTTAACACAGAGGTGGAGGGGGAAGAGGAGGAGAACAAAGAGGATACATTGAACCAATGAGCAATCACTGCCATGTAATTAGTAGTCTGACAACTGGTCCACATGTCAGTGGTGATATGAACCGCTGAAACAAATGATGCTTTCAGGGCATGTGAGCAGTCTTGTAGATACTCTGATACAAATCAGGAAGAGCCACTGTAAAAAAATAGGTATGGCTGGGCACCTGATACTTTAGCACTGCAACTTGCATTAATTATACAAAACCTGTCTTGCTCTCAAGGGAAAATGTGGCAGCAAGTCAGTGGCTATCATTTCCACAGTTACTCTTGTTAACTTTTTTTGCCTTTGGTCTATTTACTTTATATTTCTAGCTCATTTCCAAGGATGTGACCAGTGAGAGTTCATAGGGTCATAGGTTCATAGGTTTTCGAACAAAGAAGGCTAAATGCCCATAACTGTTCTCCATATTCTTATTTATGGTATCCTGTGATATTGCAGTTTCTACTGAAGTCATTGAATTTTATCTTAAACGCGTCCATAGTTTGACTACCAATTTCACGCACCTTCAGCTGAGCGAGAACAGAGAAGCGAAGCTGAGCTGTTCTGGCTCAAGCTGAAAGCAAATGAAACCACTCATTTTCAGCAAAAAGGGGCAATGGGGGATGAATTAATAAATTATTGATTGAGAGTGATCAATAATAAATAAAAAAAAAAACTTCCTAGAATGTGCCTGTTTCCAGGGCATCTGCACATGAGATGCTCTTCTCAGAATAAGAGTGCCTCATGCGCAGGAGAAAGGAGCGCTCTGATTGGTCAGGAACACTCCCTTGATCTGTAATGGTATGATTACACTACTCTCCCTGTTATGAATATGTTTACTTATGTTTCCCAGCATTCCATTAGCCTTACGGATCATATTATGGCAGTGAATTTTGCAGGTTAACTCTGTAGAAATAATCACACCTAGATCTCTTTCCTTTTCAACTACCCTTAATACTTGATTATTCAATATATATTTAGCCATTTTGTTATGTCTGCCCACATGCATGATTACACATTTTTTGTGTTAAATTCTAACTGATTTGTTTTGGCCCATGTTTCTAATTCAGATAGCACTGTCTGTAAGTTGGTAACATCAGTTTAATTTTGCACCACACTGCCTAATTTAGTGTCATCCACAAACTTGAAGTGTCATTTGCCTTCTACCTGGGGCATGATAGAGACATACATATTATAAAGACATGGCCTGAAGACTGAGCCCCAGGGAACTCCAGTGGAGACCCTCACCCAATCAGATACAATTCCTCTGGTGTTAACCCTCAGTTTCCTATCAAATAACCATGATGTAATCCATTGACTCTACTGGGCAACTAAGACGAGCGTTGTTTTTTTTCCGTAGGACATGACTATTGTCTCCTATTTTTGCAACCCCTGGGGTTGAAGTGGCTGGAGACGTGCAGTCCTTGGGGGGTATGGGAGTCAATGGACTAGAGAACTGATTAATGAATTATGTTGGAGTTGCACGTCAGCTACCACTTGAAATATTTTTTTTCTTCTTCCTGTCTACCAGGTCTTGTAATCTTCTCCTTCCTATTGTCATCATCATTATCATCATCAGCTTTACTGCCTGGTGGTGCTGCTGATGCTGTGTGTTTGCATGACTTCTCATACTGAGATCTGTGGGACTTCATCAAATGGCTTTTCTTGGTAGATGTTCCCAGCCGTGTTCCCTCCTTACACTGACTCAGCCTGTCTTTACATAAAAGACACACTACATGTGTCTGTGATTCTTTGTCTACTTGAAAGAAATCATACACCACCGATGTCACCGGATTAGTCTTTCCTCTTGTCATTCTCTGTTGCTGTGTAATGGGATGGCTACTGTGACCTGCTTCTACATCACCCTCTTACACCTCTTCCTCTTCCTCTTCCTTCACCAGTTCTTCAGGATCAGATAATGGTTTTCTTCCTCTACCATGTGTCCCTAGCCACCAGTTTTGTCGCCTGTGTCTTCTTTATCCTCTGCCATTTAAGATGCTTGGTGTTGTTGTGCTTCCCCTTGCTGTTTTATGGCATTTTTTAGTACTTTTGGTCCTTTTTTATCTCTTGTAAGCACCTGCCCCAAATACATTCCCACCTGTTACGACTCCTCTTCCCCAGAACTACTGCTGGTGCCACCACTTTTATTTGGTATATAATCTCAATCTGTGTCTCTGTCCCCAGGCTCCACCAAACCACTTTGCTCCTCTTCCACTGCCCTTGTCACTACCTGAAACTCTTTTCTAATTCTTTTCTTTTTTTTTCTACAATTTTTGCTCGTGTTGCAACCCTGGCAGTGCCAATGTGAGTGGTTCCTACAATGTGTAATACTTTATGGACTGTTTGACCACTACTGTCATCTTCCTCTACATGGGTAGCTCCTTCTGAGGCAGAGAGTCAATGACAAAGTCCATTCCCCTTTGTTTTTTCTTTGATGTGATTGAATGATCTCATGCAACCATCTCCTTGGCCTCTCTGTTGCTCCATTTTCTATTGCCTACTACATGACTCTGCCATTTAGGTAATGAATCATGAATACTTTATTTTACTTAATGTTTTGATGTTTTCTTTTGTTACTTTTTATTGTAATTTTTTATTTATATTTTTTTTATTTTTTTATTTTATGGGATACCACCAGGGCTACCAGAGGCCAGAAATTGACTTACTGCCAGCTGGCCCACACTTGTTGCCCACTGCCCAGATCACACTGCAACAGCACGGCTCAGAATAACACATACAGAGGCTGCTTCAGGGTTCAATAGAGGAGGAGGAAGGAACTTGAGCAACTTGAGGGTTTGTGGAGATTGTATTTATTATTATATATTTACATTTTTTATGGGATGCTGCCAAGCCGCCAACTAACAACTATACTGCCAGTGAGCACACACTTCACACTTGCTGCCCACTGCCCAGATCACACTGCAACAGCACAGCTCAGGATGACACACATACACACACACACGCACACACACACACACACCCATATGTTGCTTTAGGACTCACGAGGAGGAGGAGGAGGAGGAGGAAGGAACTTCTGCAGCTTGAGGGAATGTGGAGATTTTCTTACTTATTGTTTTTAATTTATTGGATGCCATCAAGGACTACCTGAGGCCAGGCACCAACTTGCTGACATCTGGCCTACATTTGCTGCCCTTTGTCCAGATCACACTGCAACAGCACAGCTCAGGACCACACACACACACACACACACACACACACACACACACACACACACAGACTGCTTCAGGACTCAGGAGGAGGAAGATGAGGAACAAACTTCGGCATCTTAAGGGAATGTGGAGATTTTTTTTATTCTTTAATTTTATGGGATGTCACCAGATGCCAACTACAAGGGGTGGGTCACTGGCACGCTGCCAGCTGGCACACACTTACTGTCTACTGCCCAGATCACACCTATGAAGCACAGCTCACAACAACAACACACACAGGCTGCTTCAGGGCTCAGGAACAGGAAAGAACCATCGTATCTTGGGGGAATGGGAAGTGTTTGAATTTGAAAACTGCCACAAAAAGAAACGAGCTCTAGTAAGACTGAAGAAAGACATAAAACTCCAGCACAGCTTGTATGAAGATAAAATACTTTATAATAATAATAATAAATTTTATTTGATATAGCGCCTTTCACACATCAAAGCACTGCACAGTCAACTAAAAACAAAACACAATAAATACAGATAAAATCAAAGGAATTCAGGGTAAGCTTTTCCCCACAAAAAGGTCTTCAGTGCCTGCTTAAAGCACCCCACTGTCCTGCACTCCCAAAGCTGACGGGGCAGAGAATTCCAGAGGGTAGGTGTCACAAACCCAAAGGCACGCACACCAGATGACTTTAAACTCACCCTCAGAATCTTCAGCAACCCCTCGTCAGCTGAGCGGAGCTGTCACAGAGGGATGTAAGGAACCAGGAGCTCTTTCAAGTAGTCAGGACCCTGTCCATGTAGGGCTTTGTAAGTCAATAGACCTACCTTAAAGGTGATTCGACACTGAATAGGCAGCCAGTGCAGATCTCGCAGCAATGGGGTAATATGAGTTCTCCTAGAAACCCCAGTCAACAAACATGCTGCAGCATTCTGCTCTAGCTGCAAGGGGTGGATATCAACCCCAGGAAGCCCTAGGTAAAGGGGGTTGCAGTAGTCAAGGCATGACGTCACAAATACGTGGACCAAGACAGGCAGGTCACTGGCCGGGACAAGGTGCTTGATCCTAGCAATGTTCCTAAGATGGTAAAAGGCCAGCTTGATGACTGCCAACACCTGATGACAAAGGGTCAGGCCATCATCAAGCACCACTCCTAGGTCACGCACCCATTCAGAGGTGAGAATCTGTGCCACCCCAGGACTAAACTGGAGGGGAGCTCAGTCCTCAACCCCCTCTGTCCTATGACCTGGGTCCACTACCAAGACCTCAGTCTTTCCTGGGTTCAACTTTAAACTGCTGGCACTCATCCAATCTTGGATTTCTATGAGGCAGCTGTTCAGTACTGAGATAGCGCTAACCTGGTCGGGGGCAAAAGACAGGTAGAGCTGGGTGTTATCAGTGTAGCAGTGAAACCTCAGCCCATACCATCCTACAATGTCTCCAAGGGCCAGCATATACACTGCAAATAACATGGGAGACAGTACCGAGCCCTGAGGTACCCCGCAAGGCAGAGAGAAAGCCTCAGAGAAAAAAATACCCGAGACAACTCTCTGCATTCTACCGGTGAGGAAAGATGTAAACCATCTGAGAACTGACCCCAACAGCCAACAGATGTACCTCAAGCGCTAGAGCAGAACCCCATGATCCACAGTGTCAAAGGCTGATGATAAATCAAGGAGAAACAAGATGGAGTGGTGTCTCCGATCTCTCACCATCAGGAGATCATTGAGCACCCGAACCAGAGCAGTCTCAGTACTATGCCTCTTACGAAATCCTGATTGGAGAGGTTCATATAAATTATGGATGGTTAAATGGTTCTCCAGTTGAGCTGCCACAACTTTCTCAATAACCTTCCCCACAAAAGGAAGGTTAGAGATAGGCCTGTAGTTTGCTAGGTTCTCTAGGTCTAAAGAAGCTTTCTTCAGGAGGGGTGTCACCACCCCCAACTTCAGGGAGCTAGGAAACTCACCCGAGTCCAAAGAGCACCGGACGATCCGAGCTAAGACTGGGCCTATGATGCCACTACAACCCACAATCAGGGAGGTAGGGCCCAGGTCTAAACTACAGCAGGTGGGATGCATCTCCTGGATAATCCTCATAATATCCATGAACTCCAGCAGATCAAAGGTACTCCAGGAAACTCCGAGTTCTGTGACAAGGTACTGACCAACAGCATCCCCCATAGAGTGACGTTGGCAGCACTCTTGCCTGATGTCAGCCACCTTATTCACAAAGAAATGACCGATCTCATCACACTCATTTTGTGAAAAGACTCGACAGAACTGCTGACAGGCAGGGTTGCACAGCCTGTCGACCGTTCTGAAGAGTTGAGCCGGTTGGTTCCATGCAACAGCAGTTTCCCTGGACAGGAATTCTGCATTCTTATGGGAAATTTCTGTTTGATAGCATTTATATTGCTCTAACAAAAGAAGGTGGTCGGCATCTAAGGCTGTCCTCCACCAGTGACACTCTAACCTACGCCCCTGTCTCCGCAATTCCCTTAGAGTTCCATCAAACCATGAGGCCTCAGGGTGAGGAAGAAGGGGCGAACTCGGACAGGAGCAATCAGACTGAGAGCTGAAGAAACGGTCCTGTTACAGGCTGTAACTAACTGCTCAGGATCTGTACTAGTCTCGCCCAACAGCAAGAGGTCAATTACTGCCATCAGATCTTCAGGGACCACATCCCGCAAAGGCAATAACTGACCATCTCCACAGGGGCCGACCTACTCAGGACGGCTGAAAAATTGAACCCAACGGTGTAGTGGTTGGACCAACCGACAGGTTCCACCACCAAGTCGGCAGCCTCGATCCCCAGGAGGAAGACCAAATCAAGGAAGTGACCACCATTGTGAGTAGCTGAGGAAACAACCTGTGTGAAGCCCAGAGTTGTCATGACCTGGAGGAAGTGTTGACCAAAAAGTGAGGAGTCGTCATCGACTGAGGCATTGAAGTCACCCAGAACCATCAGTCTGGGCAACTCCAATGCCATGCCGGCAGCGAAGTCCACTACCTCCTGTAGGAACAGCTTCTCATCACCTGGTGAACAGTAGATGAGAGCTATCCTACACCCCACACCAACTACCACAGTACACTCAAATGACCTGGCCTCCTCAACTGATATACCAGTTAGGCCCAACTCTGTCTTGAAATAGACTACGACCCCCCCGGTCCAATCTCGGGCAATGTATAACCGAGTACCCGGTGGGAATAGCTGCCTCCAAAACAGGGGCAGCATTCCCATCTAACCAGGTCTCAGTAATGCAAACCAGATCTGCTGTACCAACAAAATCTGCAATAAGAGCAGTCTTGTTGTAAACAGATCTGGCATTGCATAACAGCACCCGAGTTGGACGAGGTTGGCAAGCCGTCCCAACTACTTGCCCTCCCAAAACAGTGGTGCCTTTGGGTATGGGAACCAGAACAGGATCACTACATTCCAGACACCATTTTGCCCTAGGGCATCTTCTGGTCCTAACTACCTAAAACATTTTAATTTAAAAGTGGCACCCCTTGCCACCACCAATGTTTCATGCCCAATCATGCACTTTATCAAGGCCTTCACACACACACACACACACACACACACACACACACACACACACACAGTGCCACTTTTAACTTAAAATGCTTTAAATAAAGTATTTTATCTTCATCCAAGCTGTGCTGGAGTTTTATGATGTCTTTTTTCAGTTACCCCGGCTGTCTTGAGGTGATTGCAACTGTGGAAATGATGTGTGGCTCCTGGATAACTGGTTGAGTGCTACTTCACCGGAGCAAAATTCTAGTCAGATCCAACATGGCTGCTATGCTACTTTAAGAGCACTCAGCCTGAGTAAAACAATACTCAGGGGTCCCACCACGAGTGACACCAGACAACCGGTGATACTCGTGCATGCATAATAAATTCATGGTGGACATCTTGGGCACAGCGGGCCCTTGTTTTTGGCCTCAACTGCAGAAGTGAACTCACACATGTGCACTGACCTCACAGTGGTCATCTTGGGCATGGCAGGTACTTTTTTTTTCGGCTGCGACTGTGGAAGTGAAGTGGAAGTGACGGGCAGCAAGAACAAAGAGCGCCAGTGTGGGGGGGGCTAGTGCACCCACAGAGGGGACGGGTGGTGGAGAAACAACAAAACAGCTCTGACTTCACCACTGTGGAAGGACAGAGTGAAGGTATCCCGTCATGTGTTTACTCTATTCCTTCTCTCTTCTACATCATAGCAACACATCAGCATGGCTCTGCCCATGCAGCCTTAAAAATGAATTTAATGTTTAAAAGTTTTTAGGAGATGTCACCAAGGAGCCCACTACAAGGGACAGGCATGAGCACACTGCCAGTTGGCACACAATTGCTGCCTGTTGCCCAGGTCACACTACAACAGCACTGCTCAGGACAACACACACACACACACACACACACACACACACACACACACTAGCTACTTCAGGACTCAGGAGGAGGAGGAGGAGGAGGAGGAGGAAGGAACCTCAGCAACTTGAGGGAATGTGGAGATTTTTTGTTTTACCATTTTTTATTTTATTTTATTCTCTGTGATGCCACCAAGGACTACTAGAGGCTGGGTACTGACTCACTTCCAGCTCTCGCACACTTGCTGCCCATTATTCAGCTCACACTGTAACAGCACAGTTCACCACAGTCTGAAAGACCTGAACACCAGAAGTTTGTGGTGTTCAATTCCATTGTAAAACTGAACTTGTAGTTCTGCATACAATATATCCACAACCATACAAAACAGTAGCCAGTGTTGGCGTTTTGATAGAGCACAGAACTGAAAACATGGAGATCTGGGTTAGAAATGCAGGAATATGTCAAAAAACTATAAACTTTTTATCACTTCTGATTCCTCTTAAATACAATACATGTGTTTATCCACAACATTGACAAGCTGAGATAAGGCTACACTGATGGGAGTCAAGTGCAGGGTACTGTATAGCTCTGGAAGAAGAGAATTGTCATAGCATGAGTTTGACTCTCAGCAACATTTTGAATGTTTAAAGCATTCATTCACACTTTATCAGCATGGTTATCTAAAGAAGTGTGGTGCTGGAATATTAAATTTGCACTAAAAGAGGTTGGATATAGAAGAAAGTTCACTGGAAGAACACACCTTTGATCTAGGATTGACTACTTCAGATGGGGTCCATCTGGGTAATTTTTTTTATTATATGTTGCATTTTTATACTTTATTTTCTCAGTTTTATGTATTCAGGAAGTACATCTTACACAGGTACAGACTTTCCTCATCTTGCTTCTCGAATTGTGTTCCTACATGTCCATCCTCCCAATTACTTCTCACTTTCCCTAGAATGGTAACAGAAGTAGGCAAAAGATACTTTGCTTCTGTGGCTCCTAGGCAATGGAATGACCTCCTGTCTGATGCCCAGGCATGCATCAACCACTTTTCCTTTAAATCTTCCCTCAGGATCACTCTGCTTGCATGCTGCCAATGTACATGTCCTAGCTGAGTTCTTCTGTGACCCACACTGTTACTGCCCAGTTTTACTCAGAGACAGGGTACACCTGTCAATGTTGTTACATAAACGTCTGTATTTATTATAAGCGCTTGTAACTAATGTCAGTTGTCTCCCATTATGTATTACTCATAATTGTGCCTTGTCTTTGCAGGCATTGTAAAATATTCTTAATCACTACTTGTACCTTAATTCTACTATTTGTCATGAGCTGTCGCCTGAATTTGTATGTGATCTCTGAATGTAATTAATTCCAGGTTGCTCCTGTAAAAAGGACCTCTAGTCTCAGTGAGCATACAGTCAGGAGGTCTAAATCTCACTCTCAGGTTCTTGGCAATAATGGGCATGCAAGGAATCGTAGACACATTCCATAAGACTAAGACCATAAGACCATAAGAAGGGAGCAGGTACTGCTGGATGCCTTCCAGGACAGCTTCCTGCTGCAAATGGTCAGTGAACCAACCAGGTTAGGGAATACCCTTGACCTTGTGCTGGCAAATGGGGACTTTGTGAGAGAACTTACAGTGGAGGAACCGCTGTCAGGGAGTGACCACCACTCAGTATGGCTCACATTGGATATGGGCAAGGAAGGAGTGGAATCTGGCACAAGAGTGCTGGACTTCAGGAGGGCTGACTTTGGGAGGATGGGGGAAGTGGTAAAAGGGTACCTGCCAGAATTCAATCTAGTATGGCCACTAACCAGAGGTGGGAGCTCATAAAGCTGGGGATAGTGGAGGCAACCAAAACCTGTTGCAAAGCCCAGAGCAGGAAGGCTAGGGCTAAGAAACCGAGCTGGTTGAGCAAGGAGGTTATAGAAAAGGTAAGGAGGAAAAGAGCTGCCTTTAGGAAGTACAAGAAAACAGGGAGGAGGGGGGAGGACAGGGAGGAGTACTTGACAGAATCGAAGGAGGTGACAAGGGCAGTAAGGGGAGCCAAAGCATCTACGGAACTCAGGCTGGCACAAGGCATTAAGAAGGGGGAGAAGGACTTTTTAAGTACATCAGGGAGAAAGGAGTCAGACCATATAGTAAGGATAAGGAAGGAGGGGTTGGGTGGAAACAGGGTGCGATAAGGCAGAAGCACTAAATGAGTACTTCTGCTCAGTATTTACTAAAGAGAAGAGGGGAGTGACACCCAAGATGGGAGAAATGGCAGAAGCAGGTGGGAAGTGGTGACAGATGGGGAAATCATGGAGGGCAGAGTTCGAGAGGGTTTGAAGGCACTGAGGGTGGACAAGGCGCCAGGCCCAGATGGCATCCACCCCAAGGTACTGAAGGAGCTGGCAGAGGTCCTTGCAGGACCTTTGGCAGACCTATTTAATGCCTCACTACATTTGGGGTGTGTACCTCAGGACTGGAGGATGGCTCATGGGGTGCCCCTCCACAAGAGTGGCCCCAAGGATGAACCAGGAAACTACAGACCAGTGAGCCTCACATCCATTGTGGGTAAGCTAATGGAGACTATCCTGAAGTAGAGGCTGGTGGCCCCCCTAGAGGCCAAAGGACTACAGGACAGCAGACAGCATGGCTTCATACGTGGCAGATCCTGCCAAACCAACCTGGTTGAGTTCTATGACTGGGTAACTAGGCAACTGGACAGGGGCCATGCAGTGGATGTCCTGTATCTGGACTTCAGCAAGGTATTCGACTCGGTGCCACATGGAAGGCTGGGAAGGAAGTTAGTAGGCACAGGGGCGGGTGCAAAGCTGGTGAGCTGGGTAGGGAACTGGCTTCAGGGAAGGCAACAGAGGGTGGTGGTGGGTGGGGAGCTCTCACACCCAAGGGCAGTGACGAGCGGTGTTCCACAGGGCTCGGTGTTGGGACCAGTGTTGTTTGGGATATTCATTGCAGACATATCATGGGACATCAAGAGCAAGATCAGTCTGTTTGCTGATGATACCAAGGTAGGTGCGGTGGTGGATGACCTAGAGGGATGGCAGGGGTTGCAGGATGATCTGGCAAAGCTTGAAACCTGGTCAGACACCTGGCAACTGGGCTTTAATGCCAAAAAGTGCAAGGTGCTGCATTTTGGGATGAAGAACCCAAGGAGGAGTTACCAGCTGAGGGGAGTGCAGCTAGCCCAGACAGAAGAGGAGAAGGATCTGGGTGTGCTCATTACAGGGTCAATGAACAACTCAGCACAATGTAGGAAGGCAGCTGCAAAGGCCAACAAAATGCTGGGTTGTATTGCAAGGGGTATATCCTCGAGGAGGGAGGAGGTGATTCTGCGACTGTATAGGTCATTAGTTAGACCACACCTGGAGTACTGCGTGCAGTACTGGCGCCCGTATCTGAAGAGGGACATTAAGTTACTGGAGGGGGTATAGCGCAGGGCGACAAAGATGATCAAGGGGCTGGGGGACTTATCATACGAGAGGAGGTTGAAGGAGTTGAACATATACTCACTGGAGGAGAGGAGAGGAGGCACGGGGTGACATGATTGAAACCTTTAAATACATGAAAGGAATAAACAAGATGGGTACAGAGGAGCTGTTCAAAGTAAGGGAGGGAGGGCCACCAGGGCCATGATATGAGACTGGAGGGAGGAAGGTTCAGGAGGGAGATGAGGCACTTTTTACAGAGAGTGGTGGCTGGGTGGAATGCGTTACCTGCAGAAGTGGTATGCAGTAGAACAGTGGACTGCTTCAAAAGGGGATGGGACAGGACAAGGGGGAGGGTTAATGAAGGGGAAGGGTGGAAGGGAGGGGCAGCTGCAGAATAAGGGGTGCTAGCTGCACATTCGAGCAGACTTGATAGACCTCTAGGCAAATTTCGTATGTTCGTATGTTCATAATAAAGCTTGTTTATTACTACCAAAAGGAAAATCACAGTTGCCCTAAGCAGTTCTTACCATTAGGAACTGGGAGCCAATGCTAAGCGTTCCCTATACCTTGTGGAATCTCCTTGTCTCCTGGGGTCTCCGAGGTAGAAGACGTAGTGTCTTACATTATATACCTAAGATAATTACCACGGTTACTGCAAGATAGAAACATTCCTAGTTACAGAGATGAGCCCTATTGGCTAAATTAGAGGTGGCTCCACAGTCCTAGATAACATTATACAATTTTGTTATAGTCATCACTTTGTGGAAACAAAAAGGTACAGTTTGTACATAGCCATGTAGTAATACAAATCATCAGAAGATGGCAATGCCAACTCATATATCATAATCATTACAAGGACACAGGTGTCCTAACATCTTATAAGCAAGAAATACATGTGTATGTTGAAAAGTAAAGTGTATAGCAATTATGTGCATACATATCCTGACATCTACTCTTATACGGTAGATTCCCTTAGCCCTATATGTTAGTATAACATATACCTAAATGCTAACTGTCTGTGGTGTACCTCTGGGGGTACCAATTAGGATGCAATGACCTCTTGTAACATTCCCCTTCCCCGTTGCCTCGAAAGGGGCAACACAAGCAAAAGTAAGGAAGTGGAGAGAGAGCAGGGATCATTTACAGACCCAATGTGCCAGCCTTGTAAATGAACTCCAGCTGTTCACGGTGTTGACATAACGTGTGCCATAGGCAACAAAGCATAATAATAAGGAAAATATCAAAAATGCTTGTATCATAACAAAACTTTTAAAGGTAATCTCTAACCAAGTGATAGTAAGTGCACTATTTAAATCACCATCATTAATAAGGGCATATACTGCTTCATTAGCTTTGGAGATGCTATTGCTGATGTGGATGAGATGGGTGTCCTTCCTGTCTAAAACTGATTTTAATGTCAAAGTTAAAGGATCAATGTGTACATTAAAATAGGTAAAATACTCTGAAGGGGTAAGAAGATAATTGGGGTTACCATCAAAGATATCAGGGTCCATAATGGGGACGGGGTAATAACTGTGTGCCCAATAACAGTAGTTTGGTGAGGTATGAAACAAAAGTTAGAATCATTAATAAAACATGTCTTTTCTCTGTATGTGAACTGTTTGAAATTAGTTACCAAACAAAATTCACCATCCGAATTATATTGCATTTTAACAGTAGGCAGTCTCCATTTTTGTAGTTGTACTGGGAAAGTATGAGTTTGTTTGGAAATCCATGTTGACAGGCGGTGAACCTCCTTCCGATAAGACTGCTACAATTGAGAATCATCTGGAGAAGATGTTGAGTCCTGGTATTCTGTGCCATTGGTGGTGATGTCATCGCCCATGGAAAAGGACCAATCAATACTGTCCGAGGAATATCCACATACAGATTTAATAACATCATATACATCACATCAACACAAATAAATATGCCCTTTCTTCACAAAAAATCTGTTTGCGGAGCGACCCGTGCATCCAGAAGAGGATGGAAAACCAGTAGAGGGGGCAAGTCAAGGCGTTCTCGGTGGGTGTCATCATCAAGGTGCCCAATGGAGTGTATGGATACTAGTTTATCAAATATAGCTGTAGTAGGATCAAAACGTGGTAAAGAAACAGTAAAAGACACAAACATAGTATCCTTAATTGAACATTTCTTAGAAGTAAAACAAGGACCAGTATTAGGGTGCCTGGTCACAAATTCTAAATTTCAAGCAGTAGAAATAGGAATAGTCAGAGACTGTAACATACACATGGCAGCACAGTTAGAGGATTTGCACTGAGGACAGTACCATTTGGAGATGTGTCTATCATGTACCGTATGATATCAGGGATTCTTCCTAATTCTAGATCACAGAAGAGGTTGTTGATGGTTGTGATAATATATGATCCATAGGTGGAGCATAATATTTCACGGGCAATGTATTGCTTATCTGCTTCTTTATTATTTTGTGCAATAAGGGCATTAATCTTATCTTTAGAATCTGTAAATGCCTTAGCAATGTTGTGCATATTGTATACAGTATATATTCCTTCCTGACTAAGGCCATCCACACCATGCAATAATGGGGGTATGATGTTGTTAATCATACCAGTTTCAAACTTTTGTGAATGTGCTTTGACAGTATCAATGTCCATTTTATTCCAGATAGGCATTGCAGAACTAAAGACACCAGTGAGGGTACCTGTGGAACCAGTGACATCAGATGTGTCACGTGTATTCCTTTTATGACCCTGATCATCTGTTTTAAGATTTCTCCTAAAATTGCCTCTATACTCGGTGGTGTGTACCCCGGCAATAGGGTCCTGGTTATGAATCTGAAAGGCTGCTAAGCTATTAAGTAACAAAGTACTATAAAACAGTGATGTATTAGTAATATGACACATACCAAATTCTTTTATGTTCCAGTAAGTCAAGTTAAATAAAACAGGTATATGCATACTGTATATTGTAAATTGTTAATCAGTGAACCAGGTAAAGCAGTGGCTATGAGACCACTATGAGGACCAGAGGTTTGTTTTGGACATTCCAAAAGCTGTTTCTCAGTAGGGGTAGCACAGATAAATACATGGTAGCTGAGGCCATGTTGTGTACAGCACAAAATTTACTGGCAGAATCTTTAGACAATGAATCACATTATGAGGGGTCAATTAAGGCAGTGATATTGTATAAACCAGAATGTCTAAGAGAGGTCTGGTGCGAGGACAAAATACCATTTGGGGATCATTTTGCGTTGGGCCATCCATGGAAAGTTCCCTTGGGGAGTTTGGCCACGGGCAGTTTGGTCCATGAGACTTGGTTTGCCACTCAATTTGTAAGGCAGATTTATCAGGAGCAATAACCGAGACAGTGAGGTAGGCATCTGAACCTTCCTGAACAGTAATCAAATTGTCAGGAGTATTGATGGAGACTCCCTCTGGCATAGTTGCAGGTGGATCAAGGTGAGGCAGGAGGTGCTTTACTGTGCCTTGGATGCAGGGGATAACTTATGAGATGAGGAGAAAATAGAACAAGATAGCTATCTTGTCAGTGTATCTGAAAAGGGAAATCAAACATTAGCTAATTAGTACTATTCCGCCTAATGGGGTGAAGAAAAGTAATTATACTTCTTTATACAGTTTAAACTGGTTTGCATGTAACCATTTGTCAGTAAGTTTGTTGTTCTGCATGAGTCTAACCTGATGGACTGCTGGACTGAGCTTGTTGACAATTGGGTAGGGTCCTTCCCCACTTATTGGAGAAGGAATGTGTTGGATGCGCAAATCTGAGAACCATTACCTGATCCCCAACTTGCCAATCCACTTCTTGTGTGTGTTTTTCAAACTGAATTTTGGACTGCTGCCGGGCCTTGCCCATGTAGTTGGCAGCATACAAATGAGTGTGTATGAGGTCTTTTCTGAGTTTTTCCACATATTGGTCCACTGAGACATGTTCTGCAGTGGGGGTGTGCAGGTCAAACAACAGGTGTTCAGGTAATCTCATATTTCTACCAGTCATCACCTCAAAGGGTGTCAACTGGGTGGTGGCTGAGGGCGTGCCCCTAATTGCCATAAGGAGTAATGGCAGTAGGGATTCCCAGTCCTTGGGATTGTCCTCAATGAATTTGGAAAGCATTTGCTTAATCTGTCTGTTGGCCATCTCTTCTTGACCTGATGATTGTGGCTGGTATGGTATGTGGAACTTCTGATGAAGTCCAAGGAGTTCAAGGGCTTCTTTCATCAACTCACCTGTAAAACTGGTTCCTTTGTCAAAGTATATCTTGAGAGGTAGGCCCCACCTGGAGAAAATGTGTTCCACCAGGATTTTTGCAGTGGTTTTAGCAGTGCATGTCTTAGTGGGGAAAGCTTCAACCCACTTAGAGAAAAGATCAGTTACCACAAGGGCGTATTTGTTATTTCAGCTGGTATTAGTCAATGGACCAATAAAATCAATCTGCAAGGCACGCCAAGGGCCAGAATGCCTTTGTGGTAGTAACTTAGCATTTAATTTGGTAGGGATGGGGTTGTTCTGCACACAAACAAGGCAGTTGTCTATGTACTGTTTAACATCTTTGGTGACACTAAGCCACCAGGCAGTGGTCTTAAGCCTTTGGAGTGTGTTTTCCACTCCCTGGTGTCCACCAGTGGGGGTATCATGCACTTGGTGCAGAAATCCAGATCTGAGATGATGAGGGACCACCCACAATTTGGTGGGGGTATCATCTGGTTGATACCAAATGAACTTGTCATCTGGGGACAGGTGTAACTTACCTTCATGCCTTCAGTAGGGGTTGTGGGAAGGCAAATTATTCTCAGTACCTTTGTCCAGGAATCTGAACACATCTTTGAGTTCAGAGTCAGCATGTTGGGCTTCTGACAAATCCAAGGGGGAGAAGGGTTCAGGTTTCTTCCTGACTGCTGCGATATGCACAGCTGCTCTGGCCTCTGGATGGTCCATCATCCAGGTGTCCCCCCTTGGGTCTCTTCCTTTGCAAGGGTGTCAGCAGTATCATTGAAGGCATGATAGGGATCATATATAGAGTGGGTCTTAACCTTGTGTACATAGAGTTTGTGTGCAAATTTCTGTGCCAGTGAATGAATGTATATTACCAGTTCCTTGTGTTTCACCAGGGTGCCATCAGAAGAGATAAAGGAGAGGCCAGCCTGCCGGTGCAGTGGTAGGGCTACCGCTTGCGGTGCCAGCGACCCGGGTTCAGGAACGGACTCGGGCGGCTGGAGGGCCGGATGGGGGGAGGAGGTTCGAGCGCACAGAGGCTGCTCTCCTCCTCCGGGTGGGGTGGGATGCAGGTCCCGCTGCGATACCACCACCTGGGTGACCATGGGTGGAGGTGCAGTGAGACAGCATATAAGGGAGGGAGGATGTCTGCTGGGAGCCGGAGTGTTAGCACGTCATGACGTGCGTCACTCCTTGGCCCCCCTTACGTGCAGATGTCTTGTGGGCTGGGACCAGAAAAAGCAGAAAATACCCTGTGCTGGGATCCTGTAGACAGGACCCGGTTGTCCCGAGATAACCCTTAACCAGGCTCCATAGATGGGGCTGGTGAGGCCTTCCGACGCATACTTGAGGTGTGAGAGGGGGACCAAGGGGGGGTCCCTCTCCTCCCCGCCCGGGGTGTAAACCGAGGCAGTATGGGGTAAGGCTAACCAGTACCCAGAGGGAGGTACCTGGGGTGGAACTATGGGAATACACAGCCTAGGGATCCCCGAAGAAAGGAATCCAGCACAGCGAGAAGGGGACATAAAGAGAAAGTAAAAAAAAAAAAAGAAGAGATAAAGGAGTTCTTTTGCCAAAAAGGAAGAAATTCTGTAAGAGAACAACAAACTCAGTTAAAGTCTGTAAAAATGATGGTATCCTTGGTTCCATGCTGGATGAACTCGAGGGCACAGGCCACTGCTGCCATCTCCACATACTGTGATGATGCCACACTGCAACATTTAGAAATCTTAACAGTGTTACTAAAAGGGTAAATTACCAAAATGCCCATTCCTGCTATCTGTTCTCCCTGATAATAGGAAGCTGATCCATCTGTGAAGACATGACACAGTGAGGTGTTTTCAAGCAGTTGTGGTGTAGCAGGATGGAAAGGACCTGGATCTGGTAGATCAGGTGACTGCAGTGTATAGTCATGGGGTTCTCCTTGGAAAAGGAGGATATGCGCCAACATGGATGGCATTTTGGTTGGGTGGACCTTGTTGTCTCTGTCCTTGAGAAGGAGGGACCAGTGTCTCAGTCTGGTATTAGAGACTGACCCATCCTTCACTCTATCTGATAGCAAAAATGTTGTTGGGGTATGGTTGGTATTGTTGATCAGGGGGAGTACCCAATGATATACAGAAACTGCTTGACAGCCCAGTAGGTGGCCAGAAGGTTCCTTTCACAAAGACTGTACTTCTGTTCAATTGTGGTCAAGAGCTGTGATGTATATGCAATGGGTCTCAGGGTGCCATGGACCTTCTGGGCCAGCACTACAGACATAGCAATGTCAGAGGTGGTAGATCCCAGATGGAATGGCAAGGCTGGATTGGGCTTAACCAAAGCTAGAGCTGAAGCCAGAGCCTGCTTCAGTGACATCACAGCTTGGGTGTGAATGGGGCCCCAAGTCAAGGTGACATCCTTTTTCAGTAGCTCAAACAGAGGGGCGGCCTTCTGGGCAAAATCACAAATAAAATCTCTAGACTAGTTTACCATACCTAGAAACCTTCTAAGAGTGGCCACACTGGTGGGCAGTGGCAGATCTTGCAATCCCTGTATCTTCTTCCAGGTAGGGTTTTGACCTTGATCTGTTTTTCACAGGCCCAGAAAGAGTACCTCTTTCTGACATAGTTGTGCTTTTGCTGGGTTACATTTGAGGCCTGCCCTCTGGATGAGGGTCAGTAGTTTGTCTAAGAGACCCAGATGTTGTTCCTGTGTGGCTGTGGCCAACAACAGATCATCCACATACTGCAAGAGACACTGGGGTGTAGAGAAACCTCCAAGGGCATCCATCATGTGCAGATGGAACAAGGAGGGGCTGTTATGGAACCCCTGTGGTAAGCAGATCCACATGTACTGCCTGCCCTCGAAGGTGAAGGCAAACTTATATTGACTTTTGGGGCTAATGACAATGACCAAAAACCATTGGAGATGTCCAAGGCACTAAACCATTGCTGGTCAGGGGTCAATAGTCATAGCACATCTGATGCAGATGCCACAGTTGGGGCACAACTGGGGGTGACCTGGTTTAGTCTCCTGTAGTCAACAGTAAGTCTCCAGGTGCCTGTGGATTTTTTCACAGGCCACACTGGGGAATTCACAGTGGAAACACATGTCCTGATCACACCTTGTTTGAGGAGTGATTTAATTGTTTCCCTAAGAGAAGGCAAGGCCTCAGTGGGAAGTGGTATTGCCATTGTCTGTCATGTGCCGGGCCTGTCACTTCAATGACAGTGTGCATCCTGCCAGAATCATGCTTGTTGGTGGCAAATGCCTCCAAATGCCTTTGTAGGATGGGGAGGAGCTTTGGGAAAAGATCATGGTTCTTAAACAAATCTATGACGTAACACTCTCTGTTGTTTGTGGAAATTGCTTCAACCACATGTGAGTCAGGGATCATGATGGTGTGATATTGTCCCTGAATTTGTATCAGTAACATGTTGGCTAGGTCTACCACACAGCCGTGTGGTGCCAAAAAGTCGATTCTGATTATGCTAGGGTGATCATGCAGTACCATCAGCTGGAAGCAGTGATATGCCTTCAGGTGTCCTAGTGTCACAGGTATTGGCAGGGAGTGGTATGCAGGTAGCCTAGTTCTGTCTGAACCAGACATATTGATCCTCTGTCCGGTAGACCAAGGTGATGTGTCTGGGCTGTCATCCTGTAATACAGACACAGCTGTGCCTGTATCCAGCAGTACTGCCAGTAGGCAGCCCCCAACCCTAGCTTCTGTGCAGGGTCTTCCATTTGTATCTAAGACCAGTTTGTTTACAATACAGACTGGGGCCTGTAATTGTCAATCCATACCAGTGGAAGCATGGGGAAGCTCGTGAAAGAGGGTCTGGGCCTGGCTCCTGTGAACCATCTCATCATGTTGTACTGACGCTATATAGGGAGCCGCGTCTAGGTTCAGGCCTGTAGGGACCTGAGAACCTGAACTTCCCGTATCCCCATGGCCTGTGGAGGCCTGCTCTCCTGGTTGTATCGCAGCAAGGGCCCATACTAGAACAGCGTCCTCTACAGAGTGCACTTTCCCAAGGAGGTCTCAGAGACTCCAGTTCTCATTGGCTATTTCCCTATATGAAGGGCCTGGTCTCTGTTGTTTACCCTTATTGTTTTTGTGGTGTTTCTAATTCTTATGGTAGTTCTGGTTCCCACCCCAGGATTGCTGTTGTTGGGCCTGCTGGGGGTGTTGGTTATCTGTGGGGGAGGGTCTGTTTCTCTTGGGCCTGGCCCTCCTCCGCGTAGTGCATTGTGGCTTCCAGAATGGCTTCCATGGCAGCTACCTTCTTGGAACTGGAGCCTGAATCATGGATGTAGAGTTGATAAACTCTCTCTGTTTTCCAAAGAATATCGGTAAACCTCTCCATGTTGGGATAGGTGGTTGTCACTACCTTCTTTCTTACTGCAGGGATCATGTTCCTAAGGAACAGGGTTTTGTATTCAATGAGGTCTCTATATGCAGATTCTCCTGCGAGGTGCTTCCCTGCTCAGTAGGCCATCCAGAGTCTGTGGTGGAAGGTCGCTGGACTTTCCTTCGCATTCTGTTTCACAAGGTACGCAAGCATCACTCCCACCACACCTGGGTTGTGTGCAGTGATGAGTTCAGATGCTACTTCGTCAAAGGTGGTGTAGCCATCCTGGCGGACAGCATCAGGGAGTTTTGCTTACAGGCCAGGATCGATGGTCTGGCATCAGATCTGGACCTGGTAGTCTGCAGTGAGACTAAGCATTTCACATTTAGCATGCACCTTCTCCAAGTGGCAACTGAGGTTATTGGACGGGCTCATCTGACCAATACTGTCAGCTATTTGCTGAACAGAGTGAGCCATTTGTAGGGGATTATTGAGATGATCAAGCAGAGGTAGATTACCTCAGGTGCCCTGCAGGGCTGCCTGAGTTGTGGCTTCAGCCTCAGTGGGGACCATTCCCTCCTTGGTGCCAGCCTCTTGTAGGAGTTGCTTAATCTGGGTCGGAATAACCCATTTGTTTCTCTTGGGGATGGTCACATTGCCTAAGGCAGTCTCAATCATTTTCTCTATCTCCTGCTTATCGTCCACATTAATAACGGTGATCGGTTGTGCTGTTGGGACTAGGCCTGGTCCTGCTCCCCCCCATCATGGGGGTTGCCATGTTGGCATCGCCCATGATGATCATCATGCCATTGATGACATGGGGATGTGGTGTCATGTGATGGGGGTCTACCATGTTGTGGATGGTGGGGTGGGGTCACGGGGCCATAGTAGGGATGTGACTGGGTGTTGTACTGGGAGATGTCATCATCTGACTCCTCCTCCTCAGATGACATCAACAAGGCAGGGGCTACACCTCCCATCGCCTTGACATGACCAGTCAGCACCTCTCGCTGATGGCGTAGTTTTGCCATTTTATAGTCACAGTCCTCATGACTTACTTTTGTTACCTTCTGATCCACATTATCCTGCATCTGCTTCTGTAACACTCTATACAAAGCACTCAATTTGAGATTATCCCTAGTAGTTACTCCTAAGTCATTACATACCTGGTTTATCTCATCCTGTAACTCTCCCAACTCCTCATGCATCTGATCATTTGTTCTAATTAATTCATTTGCAAAGACTGTCCCTTACACTGTCTCAAACGTTCACACTCCTGCTTCAACATACAGAGTTCCTGCTCGTTTGTCTGAGCAGAATGATGCAAAATGGAATCCTTTTCATTCTGCAGAGTTTGGAGATCAGACTCCAAATCCTGCTCACGTCTTACACATTCCGTTTCCTGCAATCCCATGTCCTGTATCAGAGATGAGATTTGCAGTTCGAGGGTTCAAAACCTCACTTCGGAGGCTTCCAAAGCAGCATAGAGAGCTGCGAACAACAGCCCTTTAGCTTCTTGCTTTCTGGCTGTTTGTCTCATCTCTGAGTACTGGATTGAAATCCCCAGCATGGGGATTTCAGATTGACTTGCGTCCCACTTGAAGTCAGCCCATCCTCCATTGGAGGCAAGGAAGTTCAAGACATCGATTCTCAGTTCTGCACAGATATTTGATATGTTGGCCATTGTGTGGGATGAAACGAAAAATCAAACTGTGAAAAGGTGCTGTGCTGTGTATCAATCCACAACACGTGCACTAGCTCACAGGCGAGCTACTCTACACTTGTAAGCTTGCAATTCAAAACTGCTGTGGGGGTGAGGTGAGTCGGCATCTACCACACCCAGTAAGCAGTCAGACTTTGCAAGTGATTACAAAGTGGGTGAAGAACGGGAGAGGTGATGCGGGTATGCACACCTACTGTCCCCATTAGGAAGGGAAAGTTGTAGTAACAACTGCAAACTTGCAAACTCCAAATATTGTCCGTACATGGTCGCCAGTTGTTGGGAGGTTTAAACCTCAGTCTCAGGTTCTTGGCAATAATGGGCATGGAAGGAATCACAGACACATTGCATAAGAGTAATAAAGCTTGTTTATTACTACCAAAAGGAAAATCACAGTTGCCCTAAGCAGTTCTTACCATTAGGAACTAGAAGCCAATGCTAAGCATTCCTATACCTTGAGGAATCTCCGTGTCTCCTGGGGTCTTGGATGTAGAAGACGTAATGTCTTACATTATATACCTAAGATAATTACCATGGTTACTGTAAGATAGAAACATTTCTAGTTACAAAGATGAGCCATATTGGCTAAATTAGATGTGGCTCCACAGTCCTAGATAACATTATAGAATTTTGTTATAGTCATCACTTTGTGGAAACAAAGAGGTACAGTTTGTGTACATAGCCATGTAGTAATATAAAACATCAGAAGATGGCAATGCCGACTCATATATCATAATCATTACAAGGACACAGGTGTCCTAACATCTTATAAGCAAGAAATATATGTGTATATTGGAAAGTAAAGTGTATAGCAATTATGTGCATACATATCCTGACATCTACTCTTATACGGTAGATGCCATTAGCCCTATATGTTAGTATAACATATACCTAAATGCTAGCTGTCTGTGGTGTACCTCTCGAGGTACCAATTAGTGTGCAGGGTCCTCGTGTAACAATACCCAGTTAATAAAATCCAAATAAATAAATAAATGTATAAAATGAGGCAGAAGTCCAAGTGATTTATATTTGCCACCAGAACTACAAGATATGTATGTACATTAGGGCATAGTTTAATAATTATAATACATTACATTACAAAAAAACATGCATTCAATACAGTGACACTGTATCCTAAAAAGAATGGAACGATAGACTGTGTTCCCAAAAAGTGGGCTACTAGATGGTAAAAAAAGACAAAAACATTGTTTTGAGTCTTGGAGTCACTGAATGTTCATTTTTATTTTAAATAAATGTCCCATTCTTTATGAGTTTTGCCGTTTTGTTGATTGGTTTAATTTTTTGTTTACTTTGCTGCATAAACTGTAACACTAAAAAGAATGGCTGAGATAAAATAAGCATATTACAACAGAAGATTTCAAACTTTTACTCTGCTGAAATCAATACTTTTAGGGGCTGTTAAATATCTTATTTATACAACTTTACTGTTTTAATAAATATATTTTTGACAGCTCTAGCTGTCAAAGTGGCAGTAGGGATGAAAGGTAAGTCACTCACAGTTCTCTCTGTATATATCCCTCCGTGGGACACATCTAAAGGGTTCAGTTCAATAACTGAATTCATCTATAGCCTGCCCAGTCACTCTGAGATAGTTGTAATTTGGGACTTTAATATCAACAGGCAGGCACCACTGCAGCCCCCTTTAAAGATGCAGTAGCAGTTGCCTGGGAAAGGCTGAGAAAGGAATCAGAGCAGTGCAGGAGGAATTTGTGAAGTTGGAGAGGGGCCTTGGATAAGTAGAACACACGGTAACCTTCTCGGAGGTGCTGCCTGTCTATGGTATGGGTGAGGCTAGGGTGATTCACACCATAGGATTCAATCAGTGGTTGAAAAACTGGTTCAGAGCTCAGGGTTTTGGCTTCATTGGGGACTGGGGGTCCACCTGGAGGGATGCAGGCCTCTACTGGCATGATGGTCTGCATCTGTCCAGGAGGGAAACCAGGATCCTAGGTGATAGGGTTAAATGCTTCATTGGTAAACAGCCAAGGGTGGGCACTGAAAAGGAGAAGGGAAATCCTAGCCCCCCCCCAAAAAAAAATCAGGGTAGTTAATGAGGTAAACACCAAGATAGAGAAGTTGATAGTGAGAAGGGCAGGGGTAAATGGAGAAAAAGACAAAGGCAGTAAGGACAGGGATGAGGCAAAAAGGGTAAGGCCATCAAAAAATGGAGGGTAATGAGTACCAATGCCCATAGTCTAGGTAACAAGCTCCCTGAACTGGTGGCCTTGATGGAAGAGGCATGCCTGGATGTCGTGGCAGTCACAGAAATATAGTACACAGAGAACCATGACAGGGACATCAACATACCAGGGTACACAATCTACAGGGGGGACAGAGAGGGTAGAAGAGGAGGAGGCATAGCTCTCTATGTAAGGGAAGGGATCAAAGCAAAGGAACTAAAGGGTAAACAGGGAGGAGAGGAGGCACTGTGGGTCACCTTGGAGACTAGAAATGGTACCACAGTCCAAACAGGAGTTGTATACAGACCCCAATCTCAGGGGTAAGAATTGGACAAGGAAATGATAGAAGGCATCCTTAGAATGGCAGAGAAAGGGGAGATATTGCTGATGGGGGACCTGAATACACCAGATGTTAACTGTAGCACCTTTGCTGCAGCCACATCCAAGAGCAGTGCCCTTCTCAATGCCCTACAGGAGGCATGCTTCAGACAGCTAGTGTTAGAACCCACTCAGGAGGGAGCAGTCTTAGATCTGGTACCCTCAAATGGGGATGGAGAGAGGATCTCTGATCTAGAAGTGGGTAGCCATCTATGAACAAGTGACCACCAAACAGCGTGGTTCATGATAAACTTAGCTGTAGAATCAAGCCATACAAAAGTGAAGGTAATGGACTTCAAGAGGGCTGATTTTGTCAAAATGGGAGATTGCCTCAGAAAAGCACCAGCAAACAGGCAAGAAGGAGGGGTGGAGCAACAATGGGGAAACATCAAAACTTCCATCACAGAGGAAACAAGCCTTTGTGTGAAGCAAATAAATCAAAATGAAAGAAAAAACCACTGTGGTTCTCAAAAGAAGTGGCAGGGAAGGTTGTAGAGAAAAATATAGCATTCAGAAAGTATAAAGAAACACAGAAGGAGCAGGACAGAGAACTGTACCAGTTAAAGCAGAAGGAAGTGGGGAAGGCAGTCAGAATAGCAAAGGCCTAAACTGAGGAAAAGATAGCCAACTTGGTTAAGAAGGGGGATACAATATTTTATGGGTACATTAGGGAGCGAAGAAAGACAAAGGGAGGGATACTGAGGCTGAATAAAGAGAAGGATGGGTGGGCACAGAGGGACAGTGAAAGAGCAGGGATACTGAATGAATACTTCTGCTCAGTATTCACCTAGGAAGAGGAGAGGAGAGGGAGGTACCTAATCCAGTCAATAGAAGCACTCTGGATGGGGTGCAATATCAGTCCTTTCACAGAAGAAAGGGTCCTGAAAGAACTCCTAAAACTGAAGGTGGACAAAGCAATGGGGTCTGATAGGATTCACCCCAGAATTCTTAAAGAACTAAAGGGAGGACTAGTAACCCCATTGACTACCCTTTTTAACAAATCATGGGAGGATGGTGTGGTACCTGAGGACTGGAGGAGGACAGATGTGATTCCCCTTCACAAAAGTGGGAGCAAGACAGAGGCAGGAAACTACAGACCTGTCAGTTTGACCTCAGTGCTAGGGAAAATGATGGAATCACTTCTGAAGGAAAGAATTGTTGAGTACCTAGAGGCCAGTGGGGCACAGGACCCAAGACAGCATGGATTCACAGTGGGGAACATCACATCAGATGAATCTAATCGATTTCTTTGACTTAGTGACCAAAGTAGTAGACCAGGGAGGGGCTGTGGACATGGCCTACCTAGACTTTAGCAAGGTATTTGATACAGTCCCGCACAAATGATTAATAAACAAATTAGCCAGCCTGGGAGTGGGTCCCAGGGTAGCAGTCTGGGTAAAACACTGGCTGGACAACAGGATACAGAGGGTAATAGTAAACAAAGTCCACAGTGAAGAAAGGGTGATTACTTGTGGGGTACCGCAGGGTTTGATATTGGGTCTGGTATTTTTTAATGTCTTTATAAGTGACATTACAGAGGGACTGGGAAGGAAAAGTATGTCTCTTTGCAGACAACACAAAGATCTGCAACAGGTTTGATACACCAGGTGGGGTGGAAAGGATGAGAAGGGACTTGGCAAGGTAGGAGGAATGGTCAGATGTATGTCAGCTTAGATTCAATGCAAAGAAGTGCAAAGTAATGCACCAAGGAAACCAAAACCCAGGAGGAGAGTACACAAAGGGAGGGAGGCTGAGATACTGACAACAACAAAAATGGAAGGGGACCTGGAGGTAGTTATATCAGATAATTTAAAGGTGGGCAAGCAATGTGAGAAGGCGGTAAGGAGGGCTGAGGGGATACTGGGATGCACAGGGAGAGGCATCACCAGTAGAAAACAGGAAGTTGTTATCCCTCTGTATAGACAGTTGGTGAGACACCATCTGGAGTACTGAGTGCAGTTCTGGAGACCCCATCTCTGCAAAGACATAGACAGGGTGGAGGCTGTCCAAAGCAGGGCAACCAAAATGGTGCATGGTCTGCACCAGAAGACATGCGAAGAGAGACTAAAGAATCTTAATATGTATACCCTCAAGGAAAGGAGGGCAGGGGGGACATGATAGAATCTTTCAAGTACCTCAAGGGAATCAAAAAAGTCCAAGAGGGTAGCATCTTTCAGAAAAAGAGATGTGCAAGAACAAGGGGACACAATTTGAAGATAGAGGGGGGACGGCTCAGAGGTATTGTGAGGAAGTATTTTTTCACAGAGAGGGTTGTGGATGCATGGAATAGCCTTCTTGAGGAGGGTGTGGAGTCAAAAACAGTGGGGGAATTCAAGAATGCATGGGACAGACATAAGGAAATTCTAGTGGAGGGTAGGAGTAAGTAGGCTATTGATTAACTAGGATCTGCAGCTTATCCATTACGTAGGGAAATGGGCAGACTAGGTGGGCCAAGCGGTCCTATCTGCCATCAAATTCTATGTTTCTATGTTTCTGTGTTTCATAGACCTAACCCAGCTGGTTTCCACACCCTCTAGGATCAACTATAGGACCGGTAATAGCACTTTTATTGACCTGATCCTAACCAACTATCCTCACAGATTCTTGGACATAGTGGTCCTATCAGACTCGCTTAGTGACCACTTCTCTGTTCTATGTCATTGGACTAATCAGGCTCCAAAATTACAAGTTGAACCATCTTATCAGCAGTCCATAAAGAGAGGTCTACTAGGGCAGTTCCAATTTTGCCTCCTCTATTGTGATTGGTCATCTATCCACTCTGCCAACAATATTGACCAAGCACTGACTCATTTTATTACCACCTTCAATAAGGCCTGTGACATCTTTGCACCCTTTCGCAAACAGAAAGTCAATGGCATCATTAACCCATGGATCGCCTGCCCTCCTTAATCTCATGTCCACAAGGGACCACCTCTGGCAGAAAGCTCGGGCCACGGGAAGCCCAACTGACTGGCAGCATTACAAGACTGCATGAAACACCTGCACTCCTGAAGTTCGGCTTGCCATAGCTGCCCACTTTAAAAAATTCCTATCTTTTTCCTGGGGAACTGGCTGAATATTTTGGGAAAACATGAAACAGCTTACAGATAAACCCAACAAATCACCCCCACTTATGTTGAATGTTTTTTTAGTACCACCACCCAAGACCCTCAGTTCAACGCTAATACTTTCATCTCTGCCTTTACTGACCTGAGTGTGGTCCTCCCCCCCAAACTTTTCTCTGACACCCCAGTCACCAAACGCTCACATGACATATGACTCCACACAACCCCCCCTCTCTATTTCAGAGTATTCTCACCCAAAGAAGCCAAAATGTATCTTCAACAAGTGCTGGGGAAGACTCATTTCAGCAGTGACACACTGGACCTGAAACTACTTCACCTCACTCTCGATGCTGTCTTATCCTCCCTTGCCATGCTGCTAAACTTGTCCTTCTGTCTTGGACAATTCCCCACACATTGGAAGGCAGCTGTGGTGACCCCTGTACATAAAAGTGGTGACAGGGCCTCCCATGGTAATTACCACCCAATATCCATCCTCCCTCCCCTGTCTAAAGCTCTGGAGAAGATCGTAGCAGACCAACTAAGAGAGTACTTGTCCAAATACACTGTGCAATGCCATCAGCAGCATGGCTTCTGGAAGGGGCATAGCAGTTCCTCTGCCCTTCTTGAGTTCTCTGACTTTACACACAAAGCTTTAGATCATGGTCACCTCGCAGGCTTAATTTATATAGATTTAATGAAGGCCTTTGAAACTGTTAACTATGCCTTCCTACTCACCGCACTGTCTGACATTGGCCTCTCATATGAAACCACATCCTGGTTTTCCAGGTATCTGGGAGGCAGGTCCCAGTGTGTAAAAATCCATGATACACTCTCAGACAGCCATCCCATACTTTCTGGAGTCCCTCAAGGCTCAATTCTCTACCCACTTCCTTTCAGCCTTTTCCTCAATGCCCTCCTCCAAGTCTGTACAGGCAAGCTCCTCCTTTATGCCGATGATGCAGTTATTTTTGTAAGTCATCCTGATTCTCTCCCTCTTGAAAACATCCTCCAGCATAGTTTCACTGAAGCAGTTACTGCTTCAGCCAGTCAGCCGCATCAGGAACCCCCTCACAAATCCCTCCGATCATGGCAAACACACCACTGGCAAGCTCAAGGACTGATGGTGAGATTATCTAGTCATTAAACCAACTGCAAACTCCTGAACAGTAACAAAATCCTGTCCAAAGCTACCAAATGTACTTTGAATATCTACCTCATCTCCCATATTATCTCCTCAGCCTCCACTCCCAATCCAGCCTGCAACTTGGCAAACCGCGATTGTTAATAGGTACGCAAGTATTTCGGTAGCTATGCTGTGTGATCGACATTTCAACAGTTCTAATTCAAATCACACTTTTCTGCTATGTGGGCTCTTAGAAAGACAAGTGGTTCACCCTATCAAATTACAAGAATGACCCCAGCAACTCCAATCAGCGATTTCAAAGGGGGCAGGACTACAGCGCCGTTTGGTTGCGTGGTTAACTAGTACACAGTTCGTGGCGGGCACGGAGCGAAGTCAGAGAAAAAATATTATGAAATTATGCATCTTTTATGCAGTTTAACTTCTTCGCGCGTTTTGCTACTCTGCAGCACCCACAATGTCTCACACAGTCATTTAAATGGGTAAGCTAACAAGAGTCTCCCTACCAGCAAAGACTATTTTTTCTGACGGAGTAATACAATTTAAAACAAATACTTTAAAATACAAAAAAAAAAACATTTTTTTATTTTCTCACAAAAAACCAAAAACCTGAGACATTGTATAATATCAATATACCACTCCAAGGAGTGGGTACATGGGTGGATTTACCACTTCTGGTATGGTTAAATCCACCCATATACCCACTCCCTGTCATGGTATATTGCTTAAATATCTGGGCATAACCCTTGACATCTTTCTTTCTTACCATGAACACATAAACCTGGTCTGTAAGGCAGTTAGTTCCAAAATTGGACTCCTTTACAGGCACAGGTACTGCCTGACCCCTGATGCCCTCTGTCTGGCTGTAACAAGTTCTGTCCTTTCAATAATAGATTATGGGCTAGTTATCTATGGGTCCACAACCAACATGCCCCTTAGTGGAATCAAAATAGCTCTTAATAAAGCGTGCCGATTGGTTGCTGGTGTGGACAGGCATACCCACACCTGCGATCTGTATGATCGTGTCAATTGGCTGAATCTCAAGAGCAGGATCTCATACCAATTCTGCCTGATGGCAATAAAAATTACTCATGGGCTCTCCCCTCCTTCTGCACAAAAACTCCTTGTGCATGCCTCAAACCGACGAGGAGCACAGCTAAGATTTCCTATCAAATCCTTTTCTGCTGGACAGGTCAAGGGCAATGGGTATTCATGTTCAGGGCACCTACCTGGCTAAATGGCCTTCCCACCCACATTCTGTCTGAACACAAGTTAGACCCTTTCAATCTCAAACTCAGGCAACACTTCCTTGCACTTAGTAGCTGTGATTGCTAATAGTACTCTGTCGAGTCAGTTCTCCTAATTGCCCACAAGCACCACTTCCACCCAGCCTCCACCCCTTTCCTCTCTTCACCCACCTCTCCACCCTCCCCCTGCTACTCCCCTTTTTCCTCCATTGATTTATTTTCCTACCTCCCCACCTGATCTTTTCTACTCCTTCTAATTTCACATTTATGTGACAAAGACATTATTGTCTGCCTATGCGCTCTCTCTCTCTCTCTCTCTCTCTCTCTTTCTCTCTCTCGCTCTCTCTCTGCACTGGAGTGCCTGTTGCTAGATCTGGCACCACCCTAGCTACCTCCTACTGGTCTGCTTCTGATGCACATGCATTCAGAACTTGATGCTATTGACAATGTCAACTTACTGACAGCACCCCCTACCTACACAACTGCTTTTAATGCTCCTGCCACTTATCAGTAGGTGCCATTGTTGTAACTGACTCTGTAACAAGCTTGGAAACTCTGTTAGTGTTAACTGTATAATGGTGTAAAAATGTGACTCATTACTCTCCGTATCACCTGACTTGAATAGTTGCTTGATGTTTTATGAATTATTGTATGTTGTATTATCTGTTTGTGCCTGTACACTCTTGACGGGGAACCTTTGTAAATGAGTCTCTGGCTCAAAGGTACTGTAATTCAGAGACTTAAATAAATAAATAAATAAATAATAATAAAAAAAAAAGATCTAGGTAAGAAAGGGAAGAGCAATTGCAGTCTGAAGGCTGAGTACGTACATTGTGGAGTATTTTGAATGCAGCCCTGGAGCTGAGTTTAAAACAAAAAGACCAAAAAAAAAGGGAGGAGAGGGGTTGTTATAACAAAAAAGTACCTATTCTGAGAAAGTGCATGGTTTGCTGACATTCAACAATGTAGCTGGGAAGAATTTTGCATCAGTTAAACAATCTGTTTGTGAAGTTTTGTACCTGAAAACAAGTGTTTATGCATTTGCAGGATGTACATAAACCGCTGAATTAACTACATTCTATTGTAGTTTATAAGGCTTCAAAATATTGTATTTTATACAGTTGTAATCACTTGCTATGTACAGTATAAATATATAGTTCTATTTAAAAAATGAAAACACATTCATTTCAATAGCTTTCCTCAATATCAATACATACCTTCTTAGTCCTGATGACCATATGATAACACCATGATTACTATGAGCCGAATTATCTTCTTCGGCTTAAACTCTGACTTTGCTTGATCCTTGAAATACTGTACTTTCAGCCAACTCCCATTTATTTGAATACTATACCTGTTCACCCCCCTACCCAATAATCTTGCTTTCTGGAGTGTCCATATTCCAGTTTTGCATAGTCCTTCCCATGTTACTGGTGGATGGACAAAAGTGACCTGTCCTTTCAGTCATTACAATTCTATGTTACTAGGTTTAGTACCACTTAAGTACCACTTAATGTATTTTGGTCCTGCGTTTTTTGTAGTTCATCTGTAATGTGTATGTTTTACCAACAGGGTATCCAAAATAGGTGTAAGAGTTTTATTTTTAATTTTTTATGCAGTATACACAATAACAAGAAAATGTGGGCAGTACTGCCAGTTTCAGTGGCAAATTTCATTCTTTACTGAGAACAAAAAAATCATATCTGATGTCATGCTCATTTACATAGTATTATCCATCAGTGCAATAACACTGCATGTTCCTTTAGAAGACAATGCACTGTGATTGCCTACATTCTAAGCTGCAGTTTTTTTGCATCATATAAAGCAGAATAAACTAATCTAAAACTAATTAAGGCACACTGGCATCATAGACATTACCATAATGTTTTATTACTTCAGGACATTTACTCTCACTCAATGTGGCTGGCAGTCTGAGCTCCTGTGAAGTATCCTTTACAGCATGAGTGCTTGAGAAATGAACATTATTTCTGTATCTCACCACCTGCACAGCTCCTAGGGATGCTGATGGTAAGCACACATTGCTACTTTTATACTATGCTAAAGGAACACTCAACTGGGTACTGAAGTATAATTTTCTATTCACGTGTGAAGATGTATGCAGAATAAGCTTCCTCAGGCCATGTAATATCACATGAAAATAGATGTTAGTAAAGAGTTGACATATATAACTGGGCTAAATTGAGTTAGAAATGTGCAAAGTTGTCAGACATGGCTATGCAATTTAATTTGAGAAGATCACCAAACTTGCAAAGGGCAAAGTGCTGACTTTGCAATGTTTTTGGCAGGCGATGTGGCCCTTTTTTGGATAAAGTCATGAAAACTGACTGGTAAAGTTGCAACTTCACCATCACATCACCTGACTCCACCTAAAAAGTTCTATTTCAAATGTTTTAAAGATCAGTTTCCCCCCTTGCAGAGATGAAGTAGTGCTTCCTACCTTAATCAGCAGCCAGTAACACAGTTGCTATGTTTGCCATTTTTTCCCCAAATCCCAATTTCAATACTTTATATTTTAAAAAAGGTGCAACTCGCTCTGCTTGCTCTGCAACTGTGCTGCTTCTTTCAGAGCTGTGACTTTTCACCTTGCGCACCCTCAGTTACATAAATCTCATCGCTGATTTGGTGGGAGCGTTAACCAGGGATTTAAATTTTCAGGTTGTGGAAATGCCATCCTACTAGAGTGAGCATGATAGTAATGCCATTCAGGTATTTTTTTCCTGAACATCCATTTGAATCAGAGCCACTAGCTCCAGTCAGGAGATTGTCCTATCCCGCTGACAGCAGCACCCATGAAGTGAGTGCAATTGGATATAACCTGGAGGCGCTTTTGTCACAACCTGTGGATGGTTAGTGATAATACTGCTTTTGTGGCTATTATACATTTCTGCAGAGTTTCTTTTTTTAATCTGCTTTTTAAAATGAGAATTGTATCTGAAATGACTTTTTTACAATTGGCACATAAATATCAGACCAATAAGTGGTGTTCCCCATTTCATTACCTATAATTATGTTTTGGTCACTTTCATGCCATGATTGCTATAAATGGCATGAATGAAATATATGAACTGCATGACTTTTATGAAAGGAATGTTACCAGTGGGCATCAATTCCCTTGTCTGCAATGTGGCATGCCTCACCACCACAGTGCATACTGTTACTCCTCAGTGTTACTCCTCAGTGCTCCTTCCATCTTATGCACCCTGTGCTAGCCTTCCATTACACATGTAGCACCGTAATAAAGCACAATTCATTTGTGGTTAATGCTTATCAATTTTACTTACACAGTGCTGCATGCAAGGACTGCTTCATAAATACATTTGCATCTCTTGTTTCACCCTACACCACCCTACTGTCCATGTTTTTAACAGTTATGTGTGCATACCCCCTGCCAAATTTTGTTTTTTTCCCTATTTATCTCCCCTATTTTTGCCTTGCCAGCTGCTGGGACGTCCTTCCACCTCCTCAAGCCCTTATGCCCACTGCAGGAGTCCTTCTGTGGCCTGCCACCACTAGACTTCGCTTTACAACCTCTCCAGACACCAAGATAGTAAGCCATGGCCTGTCTCTTATGGTAGGGATCCCGTGGTTCCCCTAAGCCAGATGGAGATACTTCAATCGATGGTCAGTGCACATGACAAGGAGATGACGAAGTGTGGGATGGGTCGAAGTGACTCTGCTGTGGCATGGGGGAGCAAGGTGGCTTCATTTGCCTGGTTCTGCTGGGTGTATTTTTGTCATCTACTAGAACATTCCCTTTATCCCATCCTAGGTGTGCTCCTGATAGGTGACCCGGCAAACAGCCTATCAGGCCCTTTGGAAGGCTGGGAAGACCCATTTTTTCCTTTGGTGCTCCCCTGTCCACTCCTATTCCAGGCAGGTGATGCCTCCGCATCATCTGGCTACCAAGTGGGTATGTGCTGATGTGAGGTGATCCCAGAAGGATCACTTATTCCTTTGGTCAGGTCCCCACTTCCCAGTGGGTCACCAAGGGACAGTCGTGCAGTGTAAGGATGTGCCCCCTTCACAGGGGCATCCAAAGGATGTTTGACACTGCCTCACCAGTTGGCATTAGTCATCCTGGACTTCAGGTACAGACCCATGTCATCTGGACGTCAAGCAGCAGGCCTAATACTGAGGGAGCTATCATGCTGCCCCCAGCTACTTAACATTCACATCATCACACCATATGGTGGTGCATTGTTTATCCCATTCTTCACTGTCACTCACTCACTAATCTGTTACCAGTTAATGCTTTACACTGACCCAGTCATCCTACACTGGCCTCTCTGTCCATCATGTACCAAGCACAACATATGCATATGGTAATATTATCACAGTTCAGCAATTGTACTGTTGTACATGTGGCTTCCCATTCTCAGTGTCCCCTGTTCTGGACATGGGTGTGTCACCAAACGTTGTAACTAAACCACTTTGTGCACTATGTGTGACAGTCCATATTGCCAAGGTGCAGGATGTCAACATACTGTACCACATTGCATCACTATCAGTTCATAGCACAATCTAGTCAGAAACACATTCATGCAGCACCGTTCATGTACACATGGCCATGACTGTACTGAATTTTAATATTCTTTATTTGTGACCATGTTCAAAACCCACACATAGCTAACATGTCACAACATCACATTTGTTGACATGGGTTGACGCACTTCAGACCACAATTATCTACAAATCCAGAAGAATAACTTTAGCTTCCCCCCCCAAGCAGTGTCCATCTGTGTACCTAAGATCAAAATAATGCATAATCATTTCTGTTGACATAACTTTTAATTCAAGTTTTATGTCCAGTAGGAAGCAACAGGACCAGCTGGGATTCACCCTAGGATACTGAGGGAGCTCAAGGAGGTCCTGGCTGCACCTCTGGCAGCTCTGTTTAACTTGTCAATAGAAACAGGGGAGGTTATGAGGGACTGGAGGAGGGCAATGTAGTCCCGCTTCACAAAAGTGGAAACATTGTGGAGGCAGGAAATTACAGTCCTGTCAGCCTGACCTCAGTAGTTTGTAAAGTAATGGAATCACTACTAAAGGAAAGGATTGTGGAATACCTTGTAAATGGTGGATTACAAGATGCAAGGCAATATATTTTCATGGGGGGAGGGCTTGCCGGACAAACCTGATCAGGTTCTTCGACTCTGTGTCTAGGGAAGTGGATTAAGAAGGAGCAGTACATGTGGCCTACCTAGGTTTCAGCAAGGCCTTAGGCACCGTTCCACACAGAAGATTGGTAAACAAGCTAGCCTGTCTGTGAGTGGGTCATAAATTAGTAAACTGGGTAACAAGATGCTTAAGCAACAGGAGTCAGAGGATGGTGGTAAATGGAGTCCACTCTGGAGAAAGAAGGTGACTGGCATGATGCCTCATCATTGAGTGCTATGCCAGGTCCTCCTCAATGTCTTTATAAGAGACATAACAGAAGGGCTTGAAGGAAAAGTATGCCTCTTCAAGGATTACACAAAAATCTGCCACAGGGTGTACACACTGAGTGGGGGGAACGAGGGCGGATATAAAAAAGTTGGAAGAATGGTCAACAGTTTGGCATCTGGGTTTCAGAGCAAAAAAGTGCAAAATCATGTACTCGGGGTACAGGAACCCAGGGGCTATGTACCAAATGGGAGGGGAAGCACTGGCAACCACCCAACAGGAAAGGGACATGTGGGTAATCATTTCTGATGACCTGAAGGTGGCCATGCAGAGTGATAAGGCAGTAGGGAAGGCTGGCAGGATGTTCTGGTGCATAAGGAGGGGTATCATCAGTAGGAAGAAGGAAGTAATATTACCCGTGTACAGATCTCTGGTAATACCCCACTTTGAGTACTTTGTCCACTTCTGGCAGCCCTGTCTCCAGATGGACATATAGGGTGGAGACGGTACAAAAGAGGTCAACCAAAATTGTGAAAGGGCGGCACCAAAAGCCCTACAAGAAGACTCAAGCAACTAAATAAGTACTCTCTAGAGGAAATGTGGGAAAGGGGAGATATTATCAAATCATTCAAATACCTAACAGGTATAAATAAGGTATGGGAAGGTAGTATTTTCCATAGAAAAAGAAGCTCAAGGACAAGGGATCATGCTATGATGTTGGGGGGGGGAGTCTCAGAGGAAATATCTGGTAATACTTCTTCACAAGAGAGTGTGGTGTATGCTTTCAATGACCTGCCAGTAGAGATTTTCGGTGCCAAAATGGTCACAGGATTAAATCATGCATGGGACAGATACAAGGGGACCTATGAAATAAGGCATGGGGTGGAGACGACTGGAGATCGAGTAGGGTCTGCAGTGGCACAGTAGGTAGTGAAACATGGGCAGACTGTCTGTGTCAAGAGGTCCTTTCCTGCTTACAACTTCAATATTTCCATGTACTATGTATTTTACTCAAAGCCTCTTTTTGTATCATTTCCCATTCTTGCAGGTGCACCTGCTCAATGTGTCAACCAATGCCAACACTTGCAGAATGTCGATGTTGTCATTTCTATGTTCAGATTCATGAAAAGACTGATCAGTTTCTGAACATCACCTGTATTACAGAACATCAAGGTTTCCGGACTTTGTGGTTGGACGAATATGTCCTGGAGGAGGCCCAGTAAGACTTTATTTACCTTGATGGTCCTCTAGGTGATGATGAAACAATCGAATAGTACATATCTATCTGGGTCTTGTCCTTTATCAATCTTTCAAAATATCATATTCATCATTCAGTGCATGATTATCAGGTTTTGTAGTATGTCTTCTCCACATAATGCTGTAAATCATAAAGGTTGTTGACAGCATTGAAGCCATTCATGATGATCAACTGTATGTTGAACTTTTTTTTTATATCACATTGTGCCACCCTGAAATGCATCACTCATACTTTGCCTCACAGATCCCTGTGGCTCCACTGCTTAACAGAGACTATAACTATATGACCGGCTTGCCCGCCATCATGCTGCTCCCCCCACCCACACACACACAGGAAGTGAGAACAGTGTATTTTATCTTGTAAGTTAACAGTGATTTTAATGTAACTGACAGTCAATGTAGTACTGTGCATGACCACTTCTGTTGTCTGTGGGATATAATTCAGAGGACTGTGGGTATTCTGTATTTTGTTTCCCCCTCCACTGTGGACACAGGTACACAAATTATAGTGATGGTGTGTGGCACATGAACGTGCTAATGAATGTACTCTCCAACTTAGTTTTGAGGTGAGGACACTGACCCTTCCTCCCCAGATAAGGAAAATGTCCCAATTGTATGGTAAATCCACTTCACCCACGGATGTCACCCTGACCCCAACATTCTGGAGTTTGCCACTGACTTGTCCCATAGCTTGTGTTTCCTTCAAAAGTGTTAGATGTGACACTTCACTTTGTAAACTGCAATTAAGCCTTGATTTTTTTGCAAAAATGATATAATTTTTTTTCAGACTGTGTCTTCATCTTGCCTATCATAAATGTACATTTTGGATCTTCAAGAGGCTTGGGAGAGGAAACCATCAGATCTTACCATCCTGTATCATTAATACAATACACCACAGATTTCCATCTGTTAATTAAAGAGGGTTTTGACACCATGGTTATATACAATTTTACAGAATTATGTATTCTGAATGCATTTATTGAGTTTATGACAATATGAAATGTATTTTGAGCAGATTAAAAATAAATTGTTCAAGATAAAGATATTATTTTATGTAGTATGTGTCTTTTAAAACAGACAACTAAATTGCAGATATAGGCTGGTCCATTGGCACAGTGGCAGTGCTACTGCTTGCGAAGCTGTCAACCTGGGTTTGGGAATGAGCCTGGGAGATGGAGGGCCAGCAAGGGGGAGGAGGCTTGAGCATGCAGGGGACCACTCAACTTCTCTGGCAGGGAGGGAGGGGGGTTGAGGCTCGGTGCTTGGCTGGCCTCTGGCAGAGGCCATAGGCACAGCAAGCATCAGAAACATTCAGATGGGTTGGAGCATGACAGACATCGGTGGTTATGGCTTGACATCTGGGCACACGTCACACTCCCAGAAGACAGGAAAATAAGCTCATGGAGCACCGGGGAGATGGAGTACCCAGTGTAGACCCCATAACTCCCACCTGCCTGTCCTGTCTTGGTGTCCGATGAGAGAAGAAGGATTTCAGGGTTTATGGGCCACACCTTGTAACCATCTGGGGGATAATAGCCATGGCTCCATGGGGTTTAACCCTCAGGTTCAGGTAGGTGGAGAGAGGGGCAGACATCATTTGCAACTCTAGTTGAAGTGGTACTCTGACAGCAGGGGAGAGGATAAATAGAAAGTAAAAAAAAAATGCAGATATATACATTCTTTGGTTTAACAATGTGATACAATTAAAATTTCATTTAAGAAACCTGCAACAAACATCATGTTTAGTGCCTTTTCTATCTGGACAATATTGTGTGTATGTACTTGAACTAGTCCTCTACATCATTGACCATTTCTGAATCATTATTTAAAACTAATGAAATGTTTGTCATCAGAGGAATGATTTTCAAAAGTTTTCTCACTCTCAAGTCCTGGGTTGCACATGAAAACCAGTCTTTGCATGGATTTCCTATATTCAAAAGCCTTGTTTGTCTTTACAAACAGTGTTTACACCCAAGCAAACTGAAAAGGGTGGTGCAGTGCAAAAGAAGGTTATGGAATGGAATATTGGTGCAGTCCAACATTCTGAGCGGACCTTTAGCATGGTGTAAATAAATACAATGGATACCATGACTTGTTCCTACGATAAGCTAGGAATGTAAGAACAAAAAAGTTACTCTTCAAGAGGTGTAAGGAGTCACAAAGGGAGGAGGATATGGAAGAGTATCAGAGAAGCAGAGAGAGGCTTTGAAAGCACTCTGGAGCTTGATGGCGCAAATGGGTGAGAAAATAGCCTATGAAGTAAAGAAAGAGGACAAGGCATTTTTCATGTATGAAAGTAAAAGTAGAATGATCAGGGTTCAGGTTGTAAGGTTAAGGCGGGAAGGGTGGAAGTGTGTGGAGGTTGACTAGGAAAAAACAGATATCCAGGACAAATATGTTTCTTCACTGTTCATTCACAGAGAAAGCTGAAGGTGAGGGATACAAGATAAGTGACGGAAGCATCAAAGGAAGGGAGGTGAGAAACCAGTCAATTTACAGAAGAGATAACTCACTGACAAACTCACAGATCTGAAAATGGACAAGCAATGGCATCAGATTGGATACATCCAGAGATATTGAAGGAGGTCACAGTGGTGCTGGCTGCACCACTGACAGTCTGGTTCAACCAATCACTTGAGAAAAGAGTGGTTACAGAGGCCTGGAGGAGGCAGATGTAGTCCCACTATACAAAAGTGGTAGCAGTGAGGATGCTATCAACTATAGACAAGTCAGCATGACTTCAGTTGTGCTGAAATTAAGGGAATCACAACTGAAGTAAAGGATTGTGAAATATATGGAATCCAGTGGCTTACAGGATGTGAGGCATCATGATTACAAGGACACAGTATATCAGTTGCCCACTCCAAGTCTTCATAAACATGTCACCTGTAAAGAAAAAAAAAGAGAAATTATTTTGCCTGATTTGGCATGGCCACTGTGTAACTGTTTGAATGTGAAAGGAAAACTTTTTTTTACTTTTTATTTTCAGTATTTTATAATGCGTTTACAAATAAACAGATCCAGTTCCAACAAAGTACATATAGATTTAGACCCACTATGAATTATATGAATTATATAGAGAAGACTGGATGGGTAACCATGCAGAACCAGTGTGTTCTGTCACAGAGGGGTCTGATTCTCTGTGACCTAGACAGCGAAGACCCTGAGGTGACAGAACACACGGTTCTTCATGGGGTTACCCATCCTGTATTTTTTTATAGTGCATGGTGCCCCTCAAATTATTTACAAGTATGTTTTTCGGCTTTTAAACTGTATTTTTTCAAATGGAAAAAAAAAATTGTTGGCTCCTGCTTGATAATGTCATGAGTTGTGTGGTTGCTAGGGACTGGGCATCCCTACATTAGTAGTGCACACTCCCATTGTTTTCCATTCCTGTGTGGACGGGATTTACAGAAAAAAGAAACATGGCAGCCAGGCATCTCACTTAGCAAAAAAAAGAAACTCTCCATATACCAAAACTTGTAAGTAAAAATATTTTATTAAGATAACATCTGGTTGATCCAGCTTTTCTAGTTTTTAGTAATTAACTGATCCTTGTCTGACAAACCGCCATGCCATTTTTGATGTGTTTAGTGAAATATTGGCACACAGAGGTTTTCCATTTGTGCTTTTAAAAACAGAGCTCAAGCTTTGCAGTCAAAATGAATAGAATGATGTTCTGCATGTATGGTTAGTACAACATTCCATTCATTCTTGTGTGTGCGGATGAACAGCATTTTGGTATGGTGGAATTTTGAGTGAGAACAGTATTCTGCCCTACACTATATAATAAACAGTCTAGATCTGTGCAGTGGGGTCTAATTCACAAACAAATATGGATATTTACAAGACCATATCAGTGAGGGGGCAACATACTGTAAAATTAAATACATTTTTAAGCCATCATGGTGTAGCAACTACAAATGTGCATTTCAAACCTCTATACGTTTCTCAATATTGTACCTCCCCCTTTATGCAGGTAATAATCCAAATTCCACTGCATATGAAAAAAGAAAAAAAAATGTACACTGTAGCAGGTACACACAAGGAATATATTAATACATATTCATTAACAAGGAAAATGCTCATCACCATTCAGAAGTCCATCTACTTCAAATTGTCCATCATCTCCAACTCCAATACAGTAGGTGGGCCAGATACTTCCTACTGAGAATCATGGTATTGGATACATTCAGCTAGCTCATGAACTTCAAAAAAGATATTTGTTTGTTCCATCTTTTACAACATCAGCATTAGATGAAGAAAGCAGGAAGAACTATGTTCCTATCTCTAGCACTGGTGATTGACATGCTGTGCTTATGAATAAAAGCTACAACTTTTGAGAAGTCAGCCTGGTGTGTGCCCAGTTTCCTTTCATATTTCTATCTCCAGGACCACCTGGGGGGTCAGCCAGGACCACATCTCTGCTAGGTTGTGAAAAAGAAGTCAGAAAAATGTAATATCTGCTATTTTGTAGTTTAAAACACTTGAGAGTTTTGCATACTTAAATATATAGTTCCAGTCTGAAACAAAGACAGAGGTTGCTAGGATTGTTATTTTAGTTGTTGTGTTACTTTCCTGTCTCCTTTTTGGAACTCTGAAAACTTGAGTCAACAATGGAGGATTGTCAGAAGGAAGTTTGAATGCGGATACAAGTACTTCTTTCACAATATCTGAAGTGCTTGAAAATCAGTATAATTGCTATCAGGCTTCCTAACTAAAATAATGTTATGGTACCATAACTGATTCTCATTTGCTTCCAACATTTGAGACATATTGTGTTTTTCCACTATGACCTTCTATAGTGTAGCCTCCAGAGCTTGAACTTTATTGTCGGTCTCTTCATGTTATGCTATATGGTCATTGAGGTATTTCTCCACTGTGTCCCCTTCATCTTTGGTTATTGGATTTCTTTCTGAATTAATTCAGTTACACTTTAAATGTTGCAGTCAATGTAATTTATCATTAATTGCATACAACAAGATAATTACCCTTCAGTTACATCTTTGTTGCAGGAAACTACATAGCAGTTGCAATGCAGTTACAGTGTAGTTACACTGTAACTACACTGTAGTTAACTGACACTTAAAATAAAGTGTAACCATTAATTCTGTCTTTTGGTTTTAGAGCATTGAATTGACAGTTGCATTTTTTTGCCCTGTAGAGCAGTCTATCAATGGATCTCCCTATACAATCCAAAAGGTTGTCAGCTCTGCTGTTAAAACATTAGCAACAGGAACATCTTGGTTAATGGCTGGTGTGTTCTCAGGATCACTGAGGCCAGTTTTTATACCAGACTTAATCTATGACTTCTGGATGTTCTCTGGGCTCACATTATCCCATGCTTCGGGGGCCGTGTAGAGAACATCTTTTAAGCTGATGGCCTTAATTATGGTGCTCAGTGGTGTTTGTTCCTTTTCTTCTGATAACACTGCAGCAATTTTTTCAGATAGACAAGTTTAAAAATTTCAAGAACACCTTGGACACACAACTGGAGCATTGAGGTAGTGTTGGCAAGCAGGAACATAACACAGATGCTGCCGTTCCTTGTTCAGGCATTGAGAATGTCAGAATGGCAGGGGAGTTGTCCACCAACAAAATGTCTTTCAGTGACAGACATTTAGACAGGAGATAGCAGTTAACCTGTGGCACAAAGTGTTCTGAAAACCATCCTGTAAAAATACAACCATCCATCCACACATTTCTTTAGGATTCATGGTGGACTGGTAGAGATGCCATGTTGAGATGTTTATAACATCTGGGCTTTTGAGACTTGCCAATGAGCACTAATTTTATTTTGTATCCCACAGCACTGACACAGCCAAGGATTGCAACATGATCCTTCTAAAGTGGTTTAACCACCCCTCACTTGCCACAAAGGTATGAATGTTGCACAGCCTTTGGTAGAATTGTAGAGCTTTTTTCTATAATAAAGGTCCAGAAATTGAGGTTCCCTTTTCTCATTCTTGACAAAACCAAAGATAAATTGTAGCATCACACTGGTCATCATGACAGGTGTGCATGTCTTTTCATTCACAAGAAACAGCAGTAGTTTCCATTGTGAGATCAAAATCCCTCATCTTTTCCTTAGAGGCTTTTTTGTCACTGATTGTGGATTTACCCACACCATACTCCACTGCCTGCACAACTGCACGTTCCCCATTCTCTAAGTGATCCACAATTTGTAGCTTATCTGACAATAGAAGGACTACTGTCTTTCATTTTGATGCCATTCTTGCTCCAGAATTGATTGTGTGAAATGCTGTAGGTAGGATTTAATCCCTATTTAGCCCCACCACATCACCTATTGCATGTCTCTTTTATAATTGCGATGTACAGCAAATTGGGAGTTAATTGACTGCAAAGCCACGCTAACAACAGGTGATAACATTGACAGAGGAGATAATTGATGCATTTGTTAGTTAGGGGCAGGGCCCCTACTTTTCTGCGGCACAGTGGGACCAAGTTCTGGGGCAAGACTACCATTTGCCGTAGAACTTCTGCAGTGGTGGTTTGTAATTTCTGAGGAAGTTCTGCGGCACTAACAAACAAACACATCACAGTGTCAGCTTGTCATCCTGACTTCACTTTCATGACAGTGGTTATAGCAATCAGGATGGTGGAAAGCACAGTAACACTAGTTCAAAAATAACAGACTTATAAAAATAATTTTATGCCTAAAAAACAAAACAAATGTCTCTCCCTTATGGTCCTAGCCTGTTGCATAAATGAAATATACAGAGGGGATCTTATGTGATAAATAATGTATTTCTATATGCATGCTATCTATCCCACTAATGCGGTTTCCACTATCTATCACTTATATATTTGTATGTGCTTTCTACACCACTCATGAGGTTCCCACTGTGTATCACGTATATATTTATATGCAATCTGTAACATACATACAAATATGTGTGTGTGTGTGTGTGTGTGCGCAAGAGAGACAGAGATACTGTATATATACTGTATGTGAGTGTGTGTGTGTGTGTGTGTGTGTGTGTGTGTATATATATATATATATATATATATATATATTTTTTTTCATGAACTTGCATCCTCATTTATGCAGGTCCCATTGGAAATGGAATAGAGGAGTTATTGCAAAACTCATTTGTCATGTCAACCTGCTTTCCCTGACACACTGCGTAACACCATCAGGCCATGACATGCATGTGAACCAATAGTGAGATAGTGCTCTCCAGCCCATCACAATGTGTCCATCATGTGAGAGAACACTGCACCATACCTTCCCGGTTCCAAGCAGTGATGAGTTCCACCAATCCTTGTGCTGCCCAGCCAGCTCCCAGAGCTAATCTCTGAACCTGAGTTGCTGGCACAGAAATATAGCATGCTACCCTCTGGCCCAACAGCTGTTCCTGCACACAACATTTCTCCATAACTTTTAGGTGATTCTATCAACCATTGACAATATGTAATCAATAACCCTGGCAAAAATGCATACAGTGCAGTTTTTAACAGGTCTATTCTTTCAACGGGTCTGCACATTATTATATTTCACTTTTCTGGGCATAATTATTTTTTTTAAAAATAACAGTTAAATTCATTTTACCAGTTATTCATTTCAGATGGCATCTCTATACCTTAAAGGCACAAATAAGTTTGTACAAAGTGAGGTATGGACTTAACAGGTCTGTGCTATTGACAAGGTTTTGTTTAAGTTGGCCCTAGTGCAATAATGTAAGACTGAAAATTGTATTAGGCTGTAGTGCAGGTTGAGCAACTATCACCATGCATGATGTGCTGTGCCACCGTCTCTGGCAGTGGGAGCTGTGGTAGATAAGTGACTATTCATTTCTGTTGCAGAATGCAGCCATTTCATTAGCTAATGTATGATGTTATAGCAGTGATAACATCACATTCTGAGCATATAGGGGGGTTTTGGATATAAAAAGAGGGGAAGGGAAACAGATTCTATAGATAAACAGAAATATTAATAAAAACTCACCAAGAAGAGTGAATTCTGCAGCACCGCAGAAGTTCTGCGCAAAATTCTGCGGCCGCAGAATTCTAGGGGCCTTGGTCAGGGAGGTACAGTTGAGTGGAGGTCAGTTTAACAGGGTTGGACTGAATAATGTTTGCTATGTAAGTGGGAAAATTGGCTTTGTGATGTGTATCCTTCAATGCTAGCAACCTGTGACTGTTCACAGCATAGAGGAGTGCTGTTTGAGTTTTACCACCAGGTGAGAAGTCACTGTGGCAGTAGCCAGCAGGGTGAATGGCATACATGGAGCTCCCCTACTTCTACTTTCTGGGCTTAGGTTTGCCAGGTGTTTCCACTGGGACAGCAGAGCTGACCTCAGTGAAACAAACTCATCTGCCATCTTGTAGTTTTATTGTAAGTATGATTGTTTTAACTGTTTAGCCAGAAGTTTGCATCTAAAGGTTCTTAATCTGCTGAAATTTACTCAGGCAGATTACAGAAATGCTATACGAAATTTTGAAACTCTCTGGATTACTGCAGAGCTCAGGAAAACATGGCCTGTGTCACTCCATCATTTTGGCTCCTCTTTAAAGGAAAACTTCAATTAAAACTTAAAGAAAATAATGCAAAGATAGTAACTATCAAAGCAGTGATATCCATGCCATGTACTGGCATGATGGTGCCACAGAGAGGGGTGGTGAAAGAAGAAGCAACTTAAGTCTATGCATTGCAGTAGGTTGTCTGAAATGAGAGGCAGACAAAATGAATAAAATGCATTTTAATGTCTTGTAAGCAAGGTGGACACTCCTCCTGTGTGACAACAGAGTCACCATCAACAGTGAGAATAAAGAGTTTGAAAAACATTGAAAATAACTTGCCATCAGAACAGAAATAGTTGGTCCTTGATGCACTACAAGACTTGTTGCCTTGATGGCTGGCTGATTGGATGTTTAGGTCGAGGGCTGGCAGGCTAGCTAGCTAGCTGACTGGAGGTCTGCCTGGCAACAGCATTTACAATGGCGTAAGAGTCCAGGTTTTTCAGTCTCTTTTTTTCTCAGCCTGGATGCATGTGGTGGATGTGATGTTGGCCCATGTTGTTGGTGGATGTGAAGAAGCAGGAGGAGGTGGTGATGTCTTGATTGCTGGGGGATGCATGGTCTACATGGCAGCAACAGTATTTGCACGGGCTTAAGAATCCTTCTTTCTCAATTTGGAATAGCTGTACATGGTGGAGGCAGTGATAGCCCTTGTTGTTGTCTTGTTGGTGGATTTGGAGGACATAAGCTGGCCATAGGAAGAAGAGGAGGAGGTGATGTTTTGATTGCTGGGTGATGCATGGTCTACATGGCTGGCAACAATGGTATTTATGCTGGCTTAAGAGTCTTTCTTTCTTAGTCTGGAAAGGGTGCATGCAGTGGAAGCAGTGGTTGTCCATGGTGTTGGTGGATGTGAAAGACTCAAGCATGCAAGACATGGAGGAGTAGGTGGTATATTTGGATGCTTTGTCTGCATGGCTGGCGGTAACATTTACACTGCCTTAAGACTCCAGGTTTTCCAGTCTGGATGCATATGGTTGAGGTGGTGGTGGCCAATGTTTATTGTAGGCAGACTTGGCATTTAATAATATGTTGTACTAATCACACTGATCTTGTTGTTTGCCTGTAAGCATGACATCCTAGAGGGTAGAAGGTGGTAATAATCAGATGGATGTATTGAACAGCGACACAACTTGATAAATATATAATGACATGAAAGCAAAACTGAGTCATAAAGAAAAGGACTAAACTGATTGTGAGGAAAGGATACAGCAAGCACTTTTGTTTTTATACTTCAATTGTCCTTTTCAAGGAAGCAAACCTCACAGTCTTCCAGAACTGAGTTGTATCTACATGGGAATTCTTTCTCCATCAGATCTTGATCAGCCTAACTGGAAAGAGATGTGTCAGTGCAGATAGCATCAAGCTGTTCAAGTTCTTCTTCATCACTACCATCAGCTTCATGTGGTATGAACACAGATGTGATTGTGTTCTGTGGAGTGTGTCCTTCATCTATTTTACTGAATATTAACATACTAATATTTCTAGAGGAAATACATGTAAGCCTGTCCCACACAATGAGCCCTGCTAAATTGATTACCCTCTCCATGCTGTCACTCAACAGCAGACATCTCAGGTATTTGACTGCTATGGAAGACAGTGCTGGTCAGTCAGTGACCTTGCTACTCAACCACAGCAGTGGTTTTTCTATGATGGTACTGTACCTTGTGTCTGCCAAATATGGATCTATCACACATTGTGCTGCAGACAATCCTTGTGCCTCATCAGCCTTTTCTCCTTTACTTCCACGTCTTAACTTCCTACCTACACAAAGCATCCCAATGTGGATTTATGGATTTTTTGGGGGGTTCCCATGCATTATTTTTCAGTCCATTTACCATGTGAGATGGTAGCAACACCCGGCCTCTGATCACTTTGACGTCTGCCTTGCATAACTTTAACTTCAACATCTTCTGCACCATAGACCCATCTTATTCGCTGACTGATTAGGTTTTGAACCTGAACATGCCCACCTTCAAGAACTTATGACGGGCCCCATTTGTATCATGGGTCAAGCACTGTGACAATACCAAAATCTGCAGACTGCAGGAAATATCACTATTGAAGTCCAACACATGGAGCATGATTTCCATTAAGGCACAGCTTCCACTTTCACCTCCTACCTCTATCACCTTCTATACCTTTAACAGCGTCTGCCTCAATATCCTTAGAAGTGGGTTGCCCTTTCTGAAACAGTCAGTGTCTCCACTCACTGCCTGTGCTGCATGTTTAAATTGCCTTAGAATCATGACCAAGCTAGCCATCCAGTAGTTGCCACTGGTCTGTTGTCAGAGATATGGATACTCTGGCACTGTCATGGCTCCCGAGTTATAAGGCTTTAAAAGTTAGTATTTTCCCACCTGGGCATGCATAGTAGGGTTTTTCAGGTAATGTTCTGTGGCAAAAGAAAAAATGTGGTGCCACAAATGCTCATTTTTGCTTTTGCGCTACTGATTTGCATGGAACCAAGCATTTTTTTGTGCCTTCCGAGCATTAACAAGTATGTAAAATACATAAAAATGGTGGCATTCAAAAACCAACCACCAGAACCTAGCTAAATGGGACTGTTTAGCTAGATTCTGATGGTTGTTGTTTGTGTTAAGGGCCAGAAATACATTTTCTGGGCACCCAGAATCGCATGTTCCCAGGTTAGCCAGAGGAGCACTTCCTCCGCATAGTCTGTGTGAGAACAGCGGGAATTTTTTGACTTCTGCAGCTGCAGCTGAACTTGTGCTGCCAGCTGCAGTATGAACTGTGAGCTACCATAGCCCTGGTGTTTGATGGCACACCCCAAAAAAAAAAAATACAAACAGAATCTCCACTGGTAACAATGCTCAGGTCTCCCACTCTTTCCTGGAGTTACATTAAAATGCAGTTGCTGTATAACTTGTAAGTTCAGATATTCAGACTAATGCAATGATTTTTGGAAAAAACATACCGGTCTGAAACACTGTGAAACCCTGCTAGTCAAGAGAGCCATATAAATAAATGATCCAGTTCATAAACAGACACATTTCATATCAGAAACCTCTCAGTTCATGTTCATTTGACACCTGCCCACAAACCTTTTCAGAAAGAAGCGTAATAGCAGTTCCTCTTTGAGTCTGTTTCGATATAATGTTTTTAGCATGTAAAAACAAAATACCTTACCTCCTCTTTGTCTCTTCTGGATGTTTAAATACTAATGCAGAGCAGTTGAGAACTGGGGATGTCACAGTGAAGAGGGGAGGTGGAACAAGAAGATGGGTGACATGCACCCACTAGTAGGAAGAAGTTTAGTTTCCTAAATAGTTTGCCAAGCACAACACAACTATGTTAACGAAGACAAATCCTCCTGGTATAAAATCAGTACTTCCACATTTTAAACTTTTTGCCCAGTTTCACAATTTGACTTCTCTATGGGAACAGATGCCATCTACAGTATAACTGAATATGCTGCTCACCAAAGGGGATGGGAGTGGAGGAAACCATTCTATTGATACGCTTTCCCGGCAAGTTAATACAGTGATTTGGCGCATATTTATATAAGGAAATAGTTTTCATCTGAAAAATTAATCAATAATCCTAATCTATCCCTGATTAACGGCAATCAACCCCTTGCTCCAACCTCTCACCCAAACAAAAACACTTACCATTTCAGGGCTGTCTTCTGCAAAGAAGTCCAGATCACTTCTATCCTGTGTCTCCTCCATCTCATGGACCCAAGAGAGGCACCCAGGTAACAGCAAGAGGAAGGTCCTTTACATCCCAACAGGGAATCCAATGGTGCAGTACTGAGAAGTCGGGGTTTATAGTGGGATTCAAAAGTGAGTAATACTTGGCAGATATGTATTATGTACCCCCAGTATTATATTATGTCTGCTACATCACTGTCTGCAAGCCATCGGAGACTCAGGAGCAAAGGTGCCTTTGCTTTTGTATGCAGTCTGAGGCTGAGGTCTGTAAAACTGCCTTCATCCAGCAGGGTGGGACTCGAAAGGAGAGGCTGACACTATTACTGCTGCTGCTACAGGACCTCTCCCTATGTGAACAATACTCATACAGAGCATGGTAGTGCCCACAACACAAAGCAGAAAAAAGACACCAGATCTGTACACAGTGCTTCACCAGACTCAGTCCCACTGGTTAACCATTATACAGTAGATAGAGCACATACTTATTAATCAGGAGATCCAGATTTGAACCCCACTATCCACCACCGATGCCCTGCGTGACCCAGAGCAAGTCACATAACCTCCCCTTTGCATCACTCAACAATGTAAAATGGGGTAGAATGAGAACACTGAGAATGAGTCTTTGCTTCTCCACTGGGCTCTACCAACAAAATAAACTGTAAAAAGAAACTGAGTATTGTACAACGTGTCTCTTTACCGTGAACACAATCTCAGTTGACTCAGATGAAAAAAATTATAGTTGTATTCTATCTGGACTCTCTTACTCATTTCTTGACATACCAAAATAAGCTGACCTCAGAAATACATTTGTTATTTTTTTTAAAGAAAACCAATAAATCCATAAAGATATAATTATTAAAAACTGGAACAGTGTATCCACATATTCTTGTTGGGGGCGTGGCCATTAGAAGAGTGAAGTACTGGAATTACTGGAAAACTGCTGGAAAGCTGCAACTTAAACATCATACTGGAGAGAGCTGTAGTAGTGTCCCAAAGGTGGGCTGATATTTTGTACATTTCAAAAGATATGTGGACGGCAGCCCCATTCATAGTTGCTCATATAATGTAGATGCTGATTGGTCATTCTGGTATAATGAAAACCACCTCTGCCATTGTGACTCTGTTGAACCACTCTCAACATGGGGCTCAATCCATTACTGAGCACCTACACAAAGAATTGTGAATGGCTGGGAAAGGGGCAGTGGTCACCATTACAGACCTGCTTGCTACCTCCTGCATCTCCACTATGTTTTTGCCTGTTAAAAGCAATAACACAGCTGCAAACATGCACAAACCTGGCCTTTAGGGCATGGTTGTTTTGTTGTGGGGGAGGGGGAGGACCCTGGACCATGGTGGTGTTTTTTTGGGGGGGGGGCAACAATGCTGGGACTAGGGAAGGGCTCTGTACTTTCTGATGAGTTAAACCAAGGTCCTGTCTTCCTTTTCTGATGATTTTTCTAGTGCAGTTAAATATCCCATGGCACTTTTCAGGAAGAGTATTGGGGCTTTTGCCCAGTATCATGGCAAAAATGTCTCTCATTCACTAAAAATACTGCCACATGCTTAATATTGCTCAATTTCAGTTAGTTTATTTGTATCTGTATTTCCCTCTCTGGAAGGAGGCTAAAAAAAGAAGTATTGTGTGGCCCTCTTTGTCATCAACAAAAACAAAATAAATAATATTTGGGAGTCGGGGCGCACACTGGAAAACCTGGGAAATGGTAAGAGATGTGGCTGAAGGGATAACCACTGGAACACCAGGGTCCCTCATGTATGGGTGGACTAATGAGGAAGGATATTTGGAGAGGGATACTCCTGTGTGCAAAGATGCAGTACAGCATTGTAGCAAGTACAAGTAAGCAAATTCAGATTATGACGTATTTAGTCCAAATTGTTCATTTTTGCTGAACCCAGTTTGTAAAAAATGCTCAGTTCAAAACTTTTTTGTGCAAAGTATATGAATATGCACCATTTTCCCCACATAGCACATTTTTTTTTAAATCCTGATTTTAATAAGCAGTTTGGACAGCTTGTTTAAAAAATATAAGGAAAACATGGAAAAAAACAGCTAAAAATGGTCATCAGGGTTGGTCCTGCTTTGCCCAATTGGTCCTTCAGTGTTTTTTTTATCATAGAAGAATTTAATTAATTTTGTTAAAGGACCATACAACATATAGCATAATGAAACCACAATAGTCACAACTACAAGGAATACAGCTACTGATCACCAACAGACAGCTAGTATATTCTACCACTAGGAGTGCAGCCAAGCAACAGTGCCAGACAGTAGACATTAGTGAAAATATAGAGGGAAGAACCACCAAAGTGGAAGTAAAAACAACACCAATAATAAGAGAGGTGCCAAAGGTTCAGATGGGAGGGTTACTGTGGGGGAAGGGTCTTACAGAGAGGTGAGTGCAGATAGGCATCCCATTTCACTGCATATCTGTCCAGCTGGCCTAGATGGACATAGGAGAGGTGTTCAAGAGAAGATAGTTGAGCTAAAGCAGTATGCCAGGTTTTCTGAGGGGGCAGCACCAGTTGCCAGTATATAAGAAGGAGGCGCTTGACCTCCAGAAGGGCCAGCATCATCCACTCCCGAAGGGAGGGGGTATAGAGAGCTCCGAGCAAGGTTGTGTCCCCAAGCAAGGGTTTTGGGTCTGCCAAAGATACCACAGAGCCCACCACCTGGGAACAATCCAGGGGCAGAAAGGACCAAAAGGGTAGTAAAAGGGGACAAATCCACATGACATGTAGTAAGTGCACCTCTAGTAGTTGACAACGCCAGCAATTAGAATGACCTAGCAGACTTCGAGCACACAGGGCTGCTGGGGTATGATGCCAATGTAGGAGGATTTTAAGCTAGATAAAAGTGGCTTTTCATATCTGTATAGTGCCTGTGCAAGTGCCGAAGGTACTAAGACCAAGCGTCCTCCGGAATGTCACATTTAAGGACCCCCACCCATTTGAGCATACTACCGACTGAAGAGTCTGGCTGAGCATCTCTCCAAGTCCAATAGAAATGACCAATGAGACCATGCAGGCTGGGGGACTTATGATTCATTGCCAGCCACCTCTATTTGCTGTCAGACTCAGAACTAACAGAGAGCCCCTGCAAAAGCACTAAGCAACTGGAGATATCTCCAAAAATCCACAGAGGGGAGCTGGAATTTGGCTTGCAGCTGTTCATAAGAGAGTAAGACATCGGAGTCTGTAACACATACATCTTGGATCCTAAGGATGCCCTTTGACTCCCAAGTAGGCCAACTTAGGAGCAGGCCACCAATCATAAGAAGTTGGTTATGCCAGAGAGGAACATAATGAAAAGGAGGAGCCCAGGCTGCATGGGGTATGCTTTAAATGGACATGAGTGATCTCCATGCCTTACGAGTCTCGAACATGGGGGGGAAGAATGCAGGGAGCCTTGGTCTCTGGATTAAGCAACACCACCAGGGGGTCACCACTGATCAACCCAGCTTCCACCTGCACCCAGGGTATCTCATGATGTGCTCCTGGCATGAACCAGTGGGATGCAGAGGTGGTCATGCAAGCTAAATGGTATGCCTTGAACCAAGGGACCCCCAGGCCACCACAGGACCAGTGCACCCGCATCTTATGTTTGCTCCTCCGTGGAGGCTTGCCATCCCAAAGGTAGCTGGACATGAGACTCTCCAAGGATGTAAATAGTTTAGGAGAGAGGGATATTGGCAGGGTGTTAGGGAAATACATGACCTTAGGTAGGAGCAACATGTGCACAGCCACCACTCTACCAGGCAGGGACAGCTGAAGTCTGCACCATCTTTCCACCTCAGAAGATAGTTAAGTCAACAAGGAGGAAATGTTGGAGGACTCCAGCTCTGGCCACTGGTTGGGGATATAGATGCCTAGATACATAAACCCATGTTGAAAATCTGGGTTAAAAATATTAAATATTACTAAATTTACAAGCCTGCATTGACAAAACTCAACACAGCCAGATAACTTTTCTGTTTTTAAATATTTAACATGAAATTGAGAACATAGTCTTCTTATGGCCCCACCTCATGAACAATGGCAGAGAAAATTTTCAACTCCTGCCTGAAAGGTAATTTCATACAGGGATTGTGAAATCACCTTCTGGGATGTAAAAACAACATTTTGGCAAGGAATTGAAAAATGACAGCTGTCACATTCGTAAGGTGCAGTAAAGCTATGGCTATGTTGTAAATATGGGGTAAAAATATAAAAAATTACCAAAATTACGAGCCTGCATTAGCAAAATTCAACTTAGGCTTATAACGTTGTTGTTTTTAATATGTTTACACAAAATTTTCAACACAGCCTTTTTATGATCCCACCTCATGAGCAAGGGCAGAAAAAATTTTCAGCTCCTGCCCGAAAGGTGATATCAAGCAGGAACAATGAAATCACCTTTTGGGACAGATCTGCTTAATGACAGTTAATTTTTTCAAGAGGTAGGGTCCTAAAGAAGGCGTGTTGAAAATCTGGGCCAAAATATGCAGTAATGCCCATGTTATGCCACTAAGTTCAAAACTCCATTGAAATACATTGCACCACATACCTGTTTCTTCAGTTCGTGGTCCAGTTTTGAAGAGTGAAGATGTGTCAGTGCTTCAAAGATGATTACAGCAATGGACTCCTGATCAGTAAGCAAGGACTTTGGGGGGAGTTGATTGGTGCTGAATGAAAGGTTCAGGTGGGGGGATTTTATGGTCATAAAAGACAACAATGGACGGTTTTCTTTTTACATGGTTTTAAGGAAAAAAAAAACAGAGGATTCCAGATTGTGACACTGAGGGACTGCACAATCCCAGTGTCACTATTCTGTTTTTTTTTGGGGGGTGCTGAGAGGAAGGGTTTGGTGGGGCTATATGTAAAAAACAAACAAACAAAAAAAAAACAGAGAGGTCCTGATCGTGACTCTGGGAGGTTGGGCATACCCAGTTTCACTCTTATGTTTCTGGGGGTGAGGTGGTGGGTGCTGAGTGGGAGGATCAGGTAGGGGTATGTATACTTTAATAATAAAAAATTGCAGCATCCTGATCATGACACTGGGGGATTGGGAACCCCCTGTGTCACTCTTATGTTTGGGGGGTGCTGAGAAGGAGGGTCAGGTGGGTGGGATATTTCTAATTTTAAAGAAGATACCAAATGGCAGTCATGAATGAACACGGCACACTCTGCCATGTCCAAGAGTGCTGTTGTACTCTATTGTGCATGTGCTACTACTAGTGTATGTGCAGTAGAGTGCATTGGCCATCTTAGATACGGCAGAGTGTGCCATGTCCTGCCATGAACGCCGTTTGTTTTTTTCTTTAAAATTAGACATATCCTCCCCACCAGATCCTCCCTCTCAGCACCCACCCCTCCCACACACACAGAAACACAAGAGTGACAAAGGGGTTGTCCAATGCCCCAGTGTTGTGATCAGGATGGCCCAATTTTTTCAATAAAAAATAGTGCAGTGCTAGTGGAGTGCTTCACAGATGCGGAGGAGACTGTAGTGCAACTCCAACATGTTTCTCGGTCAGAAGGCATGCAGAATCCTTTTCTGATAGCAAGAGGACTGCAGGGCTTTACCAACTGCAGCCCTAAAAAGCTGCGTTCTTCATTGACTGCCACTGTGCAGCTCGGCAGATGTCTTCTGGCACAGATGACAGCTGTCCTGTGTGTGTGCATTCATACTTTTTGGCTGCTTACCTGAGGTACTCACACCACAGGTAACACCTGCGACATGCCACTCCATACACCCTTTAGTGTGCCTCCAGTGTCTCTTCATATGCTTACCAGTGACATGCATGTTCACCCTTGGAGATTCCTGCTATATGAGCAAGATATGTGGAAACTGATATGGTTAGGAGATGTCTCAGGTATCCTGAGACATGATGATCCTGGTGTCTTTCTGCCAGATGGTATCAACAACACCTCTGGTGTCACTAGTAGTCCCTGCTGATGGCCTAAAGCCCTTGCCACCACAAGGCAGGTCTAGGACAGCTCACTAATGACCACAGACTCATCCAGTATACTATGTATCACTGCTACAAAGTCAGTTGTGTTGACCTTAATGAGCACTGTATGCCTGTTGGCAGCCAGCTTATTATGATGCTACACAACACTGACTAGACACCTGAGTTACACTGCCATCAACTCTTGTGTTGCTACAGTAGCCTGCAACTGCTGCATGTCCTCATCCATAAGCCAGAGCTATCCCATGGGCTGTGATGACTGACTTCATGGTTTCTTCCATGCTCAGATTCTCATGATGCCTAAGCTCCAGGAGGCCAACAGGTTTCCGGGTTGATTGCTTTGTTGGTGGATGAAACTGGCCTGATGCAGTGCGTATGATGGCCACTGGTATAGAGGTTATACAGGGAGATGAACAAAGGTGTCTGTGGTAGCAGGATGTCTTGCTAGTGAGATAGGAGGATACATCACTGTTACTGATGTGTCCTCCAGAATGTCTGATTCAGTTTTCATAATCAGTTTATCATGCGACATGGTGAAACAAGGATTCACGAATAGGACCAGTGTGCGTTCTTGTTGGCTTCCTGTCATTGATTGTTTCTCCACTGGCACAGTCAGATCATACAGTAGTCCCTTGTGCAGCCCCATTTCTGGTAGGTCTGTCATTCTTACTTGATGTGTCTGCTTGAGCTGATTAAGTATTTGCTAGGGCTGTGTGTAATGTGAAATTCCACCATTGGAACTGCTGCAGAATGGCAATTCCACTTCTGAAATGCTTTGTGGAATTTCAAAAAGTAGTTCTCTGTAAATTGCACAATAATTTTCTGTGGATCATGTAAATCATGACATAATTTTCTGTGGGTTGTGGAAAATGAATCTGCAGTTTATGTGAACTGTGGATAGAGATGTGTGAAATTTTCCAATTTCGTTCTGCAAAGTATTTCACGAAATTCACACATTTTGCAAAATATTTCACGGGTGCAAAATGCTAACTATTTTGATTTTCATTGAACACATGTGAGCAAACAGGGATGTTTTACACTCAAACTTTATGTTGGATGCTGTGTGCATACCAGTAGGTCCCCTTTCTACCCCTGATGTTGCCGAGTAGTTACAAGGATCTCCTCATCTGTGCTGAGGAAGCTCTAGACCTAATAATCAGGGTGGTGGGAGGAGGGTCTGCTAAAATGTCATTGTTGGTCAAGAACAAGTACCTAACTTAATGGGGGAAACATATTTTGGTAAAGTATTCAGTCCCCCCATGCTCCTGAAGGGAACCAACCCTGCATTTGGTATCAGTCACTGTGCAAACAGAGCCCTTCACTTGTGCCCTGTTGGCTAGGATGCACAGTAGTAAGTCATTCCTTGGTGCACATCCCCTTTTGACATATGTGTTTCCTGTTCTCCATCATGCTGCAGGACATGCATTCTACAGCATTCCCAGCTTCTGACAGCTCCTGCTAAACTGTTTGCTGCAGAGTAGTGGGTGCCTTGTTATGGCCAAGCACAGACTGTCTAGCTTCTGTATATGTTTGTGTGCCAGTGCAACATGCTCCTCCACTGAATACTTGAGTCTGCATTTGCACCCTGTCATTAGCACTGCTGGTGCACCTGTGAAAGGTCACGACAGTACAGCACAAAATTACCTAAGGCATGATGCAGACACTGTTCACAACACAAGTTCACTGGGACCAAAGGCATAGTACCCATTCATCAACCATCACTTATCCATTAAAACAATTGCAGTGTCTGCCTGTGGCCTGTGAATGCTGGTGGAGACTGTCTGCCATTTCAATGCTCGCAGGTATTATGATATGCAAATTACACTGAAATGAACATTCATGAGTTGGTAATGTCAGTGTTTACTCACTGTACAGGAACAAAGTGCATTTGCATATGTAGACTGAATATAACAAAACAAAAAAGTGGAGCAACGCAGAAAATTGAATAAAGACCTCACTATTAGGTCTGAGTTAAAAATATATTTGTTAGATGCACAAACAGATCAGCAGCACCCCCAACCTGTATCATCATACATAATGATTAGAGCTGAAATAGTCTCCCAATATTTGTGCCATCCTTTGTGCAACATTTACAGTGTGCCATAGCACTGCTCTGGACACACAAACAATATGCAAGCAAAAACCACAATACTGCTCTCAAGTATAATGTAACAAAGGTGAATATGTATGGACAGCGCAATATTCAGTACAGATAAGTGCCCATCAGACATAACATGGAGGATACAGGTGTTGCTACAAAAAACATATGCATGCTACTCCTTTGTGGCAGAAATATGGTTCTGTGCAATGCTAATGCTGAAAGCATTTTTCATTGTTGTGCAAAATGCGCTGGCACTCTGGACACACTCTGATGGGCTGTAGTGCTTGTGCTGGGTAGTGAAGTCTATTAAAATATCAGAAAGACTGAAGCCAGCAATGGCTAGAAAGAGGAGTAAGAGGTTAATACAGGAAGAGCTGGAGAAACTGGTTAAGTTGGTTACTCTAGGGAGGACAAACTCTTTCAGACAGGATCAGTTCACCCATCAAGGACTGCTGTGTGGGAGTCTATTGAATGATGCCTCAAACACCATTCACATGTTGAGTGTACTGGCGTCAGGTATCTGCACTGGTGGAATGACATGTGCCATCTGGAACAGGATAGACTTGCCTAATTGAGAGGAACTGTGGCCAGTGGGACTGTACCCTGCAGGATTGGTAAGTGTCAGAACTGTTACATGACTATTGCTCTGTGTGTGTATGTGTGTGTGTGTGTGTGGGTGTGTATGTCTGTGTCTCTTGGATGCTGCAAATATTGTGTTACTGCATCCACCATGTTCCCATACCATATTGTCCTGGCCCTTGAATTTGCAGAGGTGGCACTGCTCATGTGTGCACATGTGGTACACTGTGTACCTGTGCTGTGCTGTCCTGCATTTCTGCCTATTATGGATACTTGATTCAACAAATTATCAGTGTGTTCCATGTAAGGCCCCAATGCTATGCTTCAGAATTCAAAGCACAGCACATAGCAGCACACAACACTTTCATCAGCTGCAATATGTGCAGCAATAGTTTCATGTGTTGTACTGTGTGCATATAACATACAAAATAATGCATGAGCAACAATGGACAGCAAGGCTGTAGTGTATGGTCACCTCCTACTGGGTATGGATTTCCATACACATAATATTCTTGCTATGGTTGGGTGCAAAGGTCATATAAAGTTGTTATGGTATTGTTTTAATGTTAGAATGATGCCATAACAACATTTTAGCCCTACCCTGTCACCTCATTCTCTGAAGATGCTCCTCACAGACGAAAGCTGGGGGAAAAAATGACAGCAGCAGTTAGTGAGCACCAAGCAGTGGATCAACTCATTTTGAACACAGACAGTGGTAGATAGCTTCATGTTACCAAACTGAACTAGCTTATTATTTTTTTTTTGTTTTTCTTTTAAAAAGCTATCACTGTGGCCACAGATGAGTGAGAGTGATGGAACACAGTCAGGACCTACAGTGGAGTAGCTGTGACATGCCAGAGCCAGTGGGAGCAACAGACATGATTGAATTGGAATCAGATAAGTTAAAATTTAAAAAGGATTTGAACTGTCTTTTGTTTTTTTCTGTCTCGAACCATACAGTATTTTATTTATTTATTTATTTTTTGCATAAGATCAGAATTACAATCCTTTGAGTCACAGACTCTTTTGCAAAGGCTCCACGTCAGTTACAGGGGGTGGAGGGAGTACCAAAAAATACAAGGAAGCATATATAATCAAGCAGTATTCAGGGAAAACATACATTAACAGTCAGTATTCATAATCAGTACTGGCAGTGCAGTCCATGCTTTAACTTAGTTTACCAGAGACAGTGGTAGGCAGCTTTCAGGATTTCATTTGTTAGAGATGGGTAGGATGCAGATGTATAGGGTCTAGGGTGACCCAGTATATAAAACAGTGGATGGGTGACCATCCACAGCTAAGGCTATGTTTCCATCTTGGGAAGTGATGACATCATAGAGACCTCTTGAGCATCAATAGAGAAAGTGCCTTACTTAAAGTGCTAGTAGCGCCAAAAATAGCAGGTGGAATTTATTTTTCTTCAGTAGCCAGCTGTTTCTTTTTAATACTGATCTATTTTTCTTTTCTGTTTGCTCATTAGATTATCTATCAGATAGTATTAGGTGCGATGTGAAGAGCAGTACTTTATCTGAAGGTTGATGTACATAAGCTTGTTCTCTTCCCTCCTTCATACGTGATCTGTGTTGTTAAATCACTTGTGACTAATCTTGCTTAAAGGTGGCTTTTCTTGGTCAGTCATGATGTCATAACGAGTGAGGTCTCAAAGCTGATGAGGTATGAAGGAGAATACAACCAGATGTCAGCTATTAGGTAATTTGCTGTTCCACACATTACAGACTGTGCTGTCAGGTCCTGTTAGTAATGTTCTAATAGTCTGGGAGCCCAGGCCTGAATGTTCTGGTGACACAGTACCTCCCCCCGTAAAGAAAGTAACAACCATATTTTTTTGATAGAAGTGTCCCTTAGGTACTTATCTAGGGTGGATGTTGTCTTGTAAAGCGGTAGTCAGTTATGCCAATGCAAGATTTTTGAACCCATGTCAAAACAACATTTTGAGCAAGTGAAAAGGTCACAAAAATGTACTAAAGTTGTCAAGATAAATTTGAAAGTAAAAATTACCAATAAAATAGGATTTAAACAATTTATTTTGAAAGAAAAAAGCTAATTTTAGTCAGACAAAAGGTTTCTTTGACACAAATTATTAATAAGGCTCATTGCTTAAAGAATGTAAGCCTTGTGGTTTGTATTGTTAAATGCACAGATTATTCATTGATACAAAAGTTTAAAGTACTGCATTCATTATAATAGAAGCCAGGTATACTATTGCACACCATGGTGCTAGCAAAACACTAATATCAAATGGGCGTCCTATCAGAGATGGGCAATATATATATATATTTCTAACCTTTTTCAATATATTTGTGACATGCTACATGTCTAAGTCTGTATCAACTGTAGTCTAATTGTCATCTGGATCCACACTGGCAACACTGTAAGGATTATAACAGTCTTCACCACCAGATCATAAGCAAGCCTTCGTGCACACAATGCTCTGCCTGGAACAACTGCAGTTGCACTCACACTTGACTTTTTGACACCCACGTGTAATAACACCAGGTTTCATACTAGGTCTCATACTAGATGCTATGAGAAGCAAGAAGGCAAATTTGCCCTTGATTGCTTCTATTCTAATAAATATAAAGAGAATGATGGATAGTTTAGAGTGTATTACCAGTCAGTAATACCATCGAGAGGTTCAGGACATGTAAGAACCTCGAGAGCGAAGCTGGAGAGGTTCCTACGTGTTCTGAACAGCGAGATGGTATTCTGACCGATAACACACTCTAAACTATCCAATATTTTGTTTAATATATGGATCCAAGTTGTTTTAGTCTGTGGTCAGCTGCTGCCATGAAGGATTGTGTCAGTTGCAGCCGACCGCAGCACTGCCTCGCTCAGACTGTTTTTCCCTCGCCCGCTTGCTCACATAGAACACTGTCTCGCTCCATTTCTTTGTGCTCTGCTGGCTTACACAAACACACAGGGCAGTAAAAAAAACCTACCTTTTTTTCATTTTGTTGGGAGGGGGTGCAGGATCAGCCAGATAAGTCCTTTCAAAAACAAGAATGGGAACTGCCGTGGACACTGCGATCTCGCTAAGCAAGACATGACCGCCATGTTTTAAAAACTGTTTTGGCCGCCCACAGACAGAAAGCGGACAATCATTAGTTGCATTAGTGAGCGTCAATGGTTGAGTGACTTTTTAAAGGTTTACTGATTTGGGGAGTTGTGGGCTTGCGCTGTTTAACTTGGCTGGTAATGCTATCGTTCAAGTCCGAAACGATACTATTATTGGACGTGAACGATAGTATTATCACTCTCGGAGTGTGGTATTATCACTTCGGGAGTGATAGTGTTACAGAAAAAACTTTATGCTTTAGTAGCATATTAAATCTGCTATACATATATTAAAGTAGTGTAAGTTATATCCAGAAAGGATTAAATTGTTCGGTCTTCCTTTAAATATTTCCTTTGACTCACTCACTGCCACTTCGAATGGTAAGTTGTTCCATGGGTGAACAATTCTACATGTAAAGAAGTATTTTTGATTTAGATATTTAAAGTTGCTTCCCATAATTTGTAGTAGTTGGCTTCTATTAATTTGCTTATCAGTTTTAAATTCAATACCTAGTTTGCACATTAAGTACGGATCACTGATCACATCATACGTAAGTAATAGATCCTCTCTGAGTCTTCTTATTTCTCAAGGCATAAGGTTTAGCATATTCATTCTTTGCTCATAGGTTTTGTCTTTTAGATCGTGAATGTTTTTGGTAGATATCCTATGTACCTTCTCTAATGAATGACAGTCTTGCTTTTATATATGGGCACCATAATTGGGAGCAATGCTCATGTGTGCATACATATATACGCCCTATATAAGAGCATTAACCCCCATCCTGCCACCGACGAGTTATCTCGTCCTTGTAAAATGCAGTCACTGGTGCCGCCGACGAGTTATCTCGTCCATCTGTACACTTTTTTCCCGAGCTCTATAACATTTGCATAAGTGCCTGTGTCAGAAATCTGCCCAGTGATATGCAAGGCAGGGAGTAGTGGCTTACTTGCACTGGCAAGCAAATCATCCAATCAATGATCCTGTTCGTTTGGGAAGCTTTTTTATACAACATCCTGCTGTTCCTGCTCGCACTTGCTAGTTTCCTGTGTAGACTGCAGTTCTTGCTAGAATATCCTCTATTATTTCTCAGTGCACAGAAATCTACCAGATCTGAAAGAAGCTCTGAAATCGATCTACAGCTTTGTGAAGTCAGCAATCAAGCTTTGTTTGATCAGTTAGTATTTATTTATGATTTCAGCAAAACAATTCATCCTCAGATTTTTTTTTTTTAATGGTCTACTATGGGCATTCGTAACTACAGCAAAATACCTTATTCAGAACATCAATTTTTTAGAAACTGGACCCTGGTCTTGTTCATTTTCTACTGTTTATGATGTCAATAGATAAGGAAAGGGCCATTGTGTATTGGGATAATATTTTTCAGTCACGTCAATTCATGATGAGTTTTGCCGCGTCTTTTTCTCCCCAAGCGAAGTATATGATGAGTTAGATCTGAACATAAGACAATGAAAGATTGTGCTCTCCCTGATCAAGTTTAATTTTTTTTCATCGCTATTTACTGCAGGAGTCTCTGGTTTCCTTATTTTTTATATCAAGTTCGATCTATGTAATTAAACAATTTGGGTGTACTCATGGATGCAGGATTTCATTTTTTTGATCGTCATAAATAACTTACTTTATTTTTTTTATTATTGTATGCAGTTTAGTATATTTTTTCATGCATTTTCTTGATTGGTTGGCGTTTACTTATTTGGCGCGCAATTTGAATTGTGCTACTGTAATGCATTCAATCGGTACAGGCATGGGCTATAAGTAAGAACCAAAAAGGAGCCTTCACTCTTTTAGATGGTAAAGTTGGTAAGATTTGTCAAAGTTGTGTAAAAAAGTTTGACCTTTGCTGTAATTTCCTAGTTGATCGTTTCCAAGTACAACCTCCTTTATCCAAACACAGCAAGAGACAGTGATAGTGTTCGGATAAATGGGTGATTGCATTGAAGGGGGTCAAAAGCAAAAATGCGCCGAAGTAAAGAAAGATGATTTGCTAATTCTTTTGTTATAAAGGCACGAATGCTGCATACTAAGCGATGCCATAAAAAAGGCACAATTTGGCAAAGGCTGTATTGGTTCCACCAAGCTTGTCAAAGTCTGTAGCTTGGATGCTCGGATGCTAGAAAAGGATGGCTGAACTTCTGATGCCAAACCCTTTGCCTTTGTAGTTGTATGTCAAGTGACCGCAGCTCGCCAAGAAAGTTAAAAGAGACAAAGAATGGTTTGCGCTCTCTTAGTCTCTGCCAGATGAATATTTATGAGTTTGAGCAAAATCTCAGCCATTCCAGGAGGTAGCTCGAGACATTCGATTCCTCTTGAGCCTGTTTTCGGTCCCCAAAAACAGAAGTAGGAGTTAGGACTCAATACCGTACATCCAGTGAGTAGCGACCAGTCCCGGAAAGAATGAGAGGCTCGATTGATTACCTCAAGTCCCAGCCACAGCCGATGCCAGTATGAGCGAGGTGTTGAGGCAGCAGATCCAAGGAGGAATAGTGACCCAACGGAATCTTCGGGTCGGTCCGGGGATCTTGAGTTTCGATTCCTTTGTACCCCAGCTAAGACTGGGAGAAGTGTCCTGAGTCAAAACCGGTCCCAGTAAGCCAGTGTCCCTCCTTTCTGCCTGCTCTGCTCTCACCGGGTCTCTACTACACCGACCCTCCAGAACAAAGTATTCAGCAGTGCACAGAACAGTGAACAGGGTAAGGAGGATGTGAGAGGGACAGCCAACTGAGAGTAATGGGTGGTGTGTGTGTTGGGGGGGGACCGGAAGGTGGTGAGGGCCAGGGTAACTTGGTAAGAAAAGTCGAAGGTGAGTGGGATCTCGCTAATCGTGGGGGAATGTGAGTGAAGTAAAGATGGCTAAGGCTGAGGGGATCTGGCCCTTTTACCCTAACTTCCACAGAAAAAGTTCCAGGCTTCTGTGGTAGCTTTGTTATGTGATTTGCAATGAAATGGCAGGGTGCCCATTGTTTATATATGAAAAAGAGAGAGAGAAGGGATGCATGTGTTCCTGTTGTTAGTTGTGTGTGCTGTTAATAAAGTATCTGACTAATAAAATGTGTTTGGCCTTTTTTATGTTTTGATGCCAAGGACAATGTAAATATAGTGGTGCCAGTACTTGGAGAAATGGTTCATGACTTAACCAGCCATTTTGGGAGCTGTATTTTGGGGCTTGGTCATCCTCAATCAGTTAACTTAAGGATAATTTAGTGTCACTATTAGTTGCTGCATAACAGAGCAAGTAGTTCCTGTGTGCTTCATGTGAAGTGAAAACAATATTTTCATATATACTCGTCTACAATTTGACGGCACATATAAGTTGACACCACCCTTATAATGTCAACTTTAGCAAAATTACAAACAATATTTTGCTGCTAAAATTGGAAAGAAAATCATGTTCTGTGACCAAAATTAGGCACAGAATCTCTTTGTAGCCAAAGCAGGACACAAAATCCTGGAGGCAGTATAGTGCAATGGTTCAGGGCTCTGAGCTGCAAATTTGGAGTCCTGGGTTTGAATCCCACAGCCCCCACTTGCATACTGTGTGACCCTGAGCAAGTCATTTAACTTCTTGTGCTTCCAGGTCACACCTGGAAACAAGCCTTGGCTTATTGTGCCTCTCCTGGTTAAACAATTTCCCCCTTCCCCAAATATGTTTTATAGTTGCAAGCCCTACAGATAGGTGAACCTTGCAGATAAGTCAAGTTCCCTTCTTGAGGCCTCTTTTTAGCACTAACAGCTAGACTTCTACATGAGTATATACAGAATGCACTTGCATGTCCATCAGTGTATTTTGCTAACAGTTAAGTGTGGTGATCTTTTTTTCCATCTCTAATTCTTGCATGTGTACTACATGAGTGAAAAAAAGGTCATTGCTGAGTGCTGCAAATGCACACATAAATATAGTTTTAGGCATTAGCAGCCAATCAGAGTGCATTATAATCAAGATCTGTTTTTCTTCTGTTTTAATCCATTGAGAGGGCTTGCTGCTAATGTTGCAGTACACTCATGATCAGTCAGGCTTTCAGCCACTGTGATTACAGTGTCCAACAGACCAGCACTTTCACTGTCCCTTCCCCAAGAAACCCAGGTAGGGTGCAGGAAATTATGATTTTCCTTTCTCTAGGTTGAATCCAGTGAGAGGGCTTGTTGAATATGCTGCAGCATACAGATGGTCTATCTGGCTATTAACCACTGTGATTGAAAACAATCATAGTTGGATTATAGTGTATGGTGGAATGCTATTATGTATAGAAATCCATCCCTACAATAGAGCTGTTGTGCTGCAGTAGCTATGTCACCCTTCGTGTTGTGCTGCACTAGCTACATAGCTACTGCAACACAACAGAAAGAAACATTTGGAATGCCCACTGCCGCAGTTAGCAGTGCTGTGCAATTCAAATGACAGTTTGACAGTTTGCACAGTGCTTCATCTGGAGAGAATGGCAGCTGCGGTATTGTCAAAGCTGTCAGCAAGGCATATATTTATCGAGCCATTATTCATGACACAAGCAGTTCCAATTCGGACTAAAGTGAGATCCAGCATAGACAGCATGGCAGAAGCATTTCTTTTTAGCACTTTACCCTCTAACCCCAGACCGCTATTCAACTTTTTTCCCCTTTTCTGTTTTGTTTCCTGCAGGGTCAGCTTCAGTCATGTGTATACGTTCTGACATTATGCATCTTCCATTGCAGTATCTCAAAGACCCCGTTTATCATTTTTTTTATTTTCTTTATTGATTAGCTTTTTTTTGTATTTTTAAGCTTTAATGTTGTTAACTGTGTGGTCTGCTTGTTTCAGTAAAGATGTTAAATGGGGACTTCCGCTTGGGACGCTAAGTAATGAAGATGCAGGGTCAATCAGCTCCCGCTGATTCCCTCAACATTTTATCATAAAACCTTACCCCTTAAGTTTCCAGCGGTAAATCTGTGTTCAGCAACTTACTGTCTTCATGGAGGCTTGGTCCAGAAATTGAGCGAGGCAGGGATCTGCTCTTAAGCAGCAAAAACTAAATCTGATGCCCCTGCCCGCTGCAAAGGAAGATGTGCCTACCAGGCCTCAAATACACCATGAGCCTGTCTTCTCAAGTGACTCCAAAGAAGAAGGGGAAGACTTTACGCTAACATCCTGACAGTTATGTCAGGATCTCCGATGACTGACTAAAACATTGGACAGCATCAGCTCTGAGGTGAAAGAGAATAAACAAAAAATATAGCAACATGACCAACAATTACAGGAAATGGAGGTTTATCTCACTGAACAGGCTGAAACCCTAGACCTGCATAATGGGGCTCTGATACAACTCCATGATTGTTCCCAGTTACTATTGGAGAAATTGGAGGATCTAGAGAACCGCTCATGCAGAGTCAATCTGTTAAACCTGGACAAGGACACACCCTTAATCATCATTATAGCACGTAGGGCCCTGGCAGCACCACCGAAGGATCCCAAGGTGAGGCCATGCTCAGTGGTAATGGCCTTCCTTGACTACTGCATGAAAGAGCTGGTACTATGCAAGGCCTGGGACCATTTGGAGAAATTATTTGGGGACACAAAATTATTTGTAGAGCCCGAGTATGCCCCAACTACTATGGCAAAATGGAAGCTATGGTTTCCAGTAGTCAAAGCGCTACACGCTAAAGGTTTGAAAGCACGGGTGGACTTTCTAGCTAAACTGAGAATCACCTCTGAAGCAGGCTCTAAGATTTTTGACAGTCCTCAAGATGTCAAAAAATACCTAGCTTCCCTGGAAATTCAACTGGATGACTACATCGACCCAGGGGCAATTAGAAGCCTACAGAAGCATCTTTGGCAACTGGTGGGAGGGCCGAACCCACATCCTCAAGCTGGCAAGCAAGCAGCCAATGGAGGAGCCGGCACCTGGTCCAGGATCCGTTCGACCAAGAGACCCCCCTATAAATGAAGCAAGGCAGCAGGTGACCCCGAAGATCATTATGGAGCTACAGACAGTGAGTGAAGACCTCCACAGGAACGTTTTCTTTTTTTTTTTCTTACCTATTTGTAAGGTGTCTGATAGGCTTGAGCCTCACTGGGCCTACTGGGGAGTGTTTGCTTTACTCATTTGTCTAGTTAAGTTGGATATCATTTTAAAAGGGTTGAGGGGAAGCTAAATGTTTGGAGATAAGGAGGAGGAGAGTCGAAGGGTTAGGTACAAATTTTGAAGATTCAGGGTATAGTAACCCTGAATTTAGGGAGCCTTACACAAATTGGAGGTAAATATATTCTGGTCAGATCCTAATGGAGGAAGATGTGCAATTGCATAGATGGGGAAGGGGATGAGTAACCCTGCCATACAGCTATATTGGGAGAAGAGGAAGTGGGGCCAGTTAAAGTTTACTGCTTTGGTTCACTCACTGAGGCTGCTCTGCAGGAGTAGTTTAGGAGCAGAGCAGCAAGGTGCAGGGTTTGTTCCAGCACCACCCGCCATCATAGGAAACCAAAAGTATGACGGGCTTCAAGTGACACCTTGGGAGTCAATAGGGAATGTTAAATCTGTTTTGTTAGGAAAGAGGCAACAAGCAAGGTTCATGGAGTTGCCACAGTTGTTTTTCATATCCTCTAAGTTATGTTTAAGATTTTTAAATTTTTTCTTACTGCTCAGCCAGGTGTATCCATACCCCATTTTGCTAGCATACCACACATCAGGGTTCAGCTAATTTTTTTTTTGTGGAAGTCAAATTCTTCCATGAGTCAAAATCTGGAAGTCATTTCAATTTTTGGGAAATCAAAATACTTTCCAGATCCCACAATTTGAAAGCCAGTATTCTAAGAAGAATCGATTTATGGATGTTAATATGAATATTAGTGGTAAATTACAATTTCTTTTAGAAAAATCCATAATTTCTGAGCTTCTGTGCCTTCAGTTTGGGAAGTTATCCAGTTTTGTTTTTTACATATGGAAGTCAATGACTTCCTCACCCTTGATTTTGGAAGTTTTTGCCTTATTTCTGGGAGTCAAATACTCCTTAAATGAAGTTAACTGAAGTCCTGCCACACATGGTATGTAAGGGAGGACTCCAAGATTAGCAGCCTAACGGGCACAGAGCCTATGCATGTTCCCAGTGGATATATTAAGAATAGCCACATACAATTTTTGGGTGCTTGGTAATCCTGTTAATTGCACCCAAATTATCTGGGAACTCAAAAAGGCAAACATACAAGTGGCCCTTTTGCAAGAAACCCACCTCACAGCTGCTGAACATCTGAAACTGCGTAGAAGCTGGGTGGGTTCCGTGTTTGCCTCTACCTATGCAGCTCACCCCCACAGTAGGGGAACAGCCATTTTGGTACATAAAGATTGCCCACTTGAGATAGAAACAGTGGAGACAGATCCTAAGGGACAATTTGTGAAATTATGGGCAGTCTATCAGGATGTTCCCTGCCTAATAGTTAATTTGTATGTTCCAAATGAAGACAAAGAGGCTGCTCAGTTCCTTAAGAACACCCTGGGAGAGTTGGTGGATTTGGAGGGTAGGCTCTGCATCCTGGGAGGTGATTTTAACAGTGTTCTTATGCCTTCATTAGATAAGGGGGAGCAGGGGGGAATAGGAGAAGCTGGACTGGTTCAATGTTGGCCAGGTACACCCAGTTAGCAGGCCTATGGGACGTGTGGTGGAATATGAATGGCCAAGCAAGAGATTTTACTCATTATTCTGACAGACATGGCTGCTACACAAGGATAGACATGCTATTCCTGTTGGAAACCTGGTTTTATAGTGTGCGTCCTGTGAAATTCTCATCCGCTGTCTTTCTTTTTTTGCATTATTTGTTTATCCCTACGTGCCCTAGAGCTGCCTCTCCTTCGGGCTGCCATGGTCCCAGACATTCCCCCTACTATCCCCTTTCTGACCACCTACCTTACATCTGCAGCCTTCTGTGGGGTAGCCCGGTGTAACCCTTCACCAGATAGGTCCCCACTCCTCTGAGGGGGAAGACACCAGCGGGAGGAACCAGCCCACTATTTCTCTTGGTCCTGGGAGCTGCTGAGGTATTCTGTGGCTCTCAGGGAGTCTTTGGAGGTGCCTGGGGCTGGCTGTTGTCATCTGGCTAACTTCTGGAGCAGTTTTTCCATTTTCTTTGTTTCCCCTTTGCATCGCTTCATGCAGTGCCTCCAATCTCCATTGGGGGCTGCTATGTGAGTGAAGACAGTCCCTAACCCACCCTAAGATAGGAGAGCAGTCTGTCGGACTCTCAATCCTATCCTCCCCCTGCCGACCCCTGACGACCTGAGTCCGTTCCCGAACCCGGGTCGCTGGCGTGGGTCAAGGTAAGGCGCCAATGCCTCAATCCTCTATGCCACTTGGCTGGCCCACTGTCTTTCTGACCATGCTCCAGTAATCATGAGGCTTGCTCTGGCTCCTGCTACACATAACTCACATTGGAGACTAAACATTGGCCTGCTAAACTCCCCCAGCTTTAAAAGAGTTGATTGGGGACACTATTAAGATGTATGAGAGCCATAATATGAGCGGGGAGACTTCAGAAGTTGTGAGATGGAACGCTCTTAAGGCGATCTTACAAGGGGTGATTATAAAGTTTGCCTCAGAATAGAAGAGAAGATGGGAAGGTAAACTGAGAGATCTTGAATTTCAACACAAGATTACTCTAAATGCAGCCTCTAAACGTCATCTAGAAGAGCATCGTTCAGTTTTGGAAACTGAATTACAAACCTAGCTGGAGGGACAATACAGGAGAATAAGGCAGGGGTATTACAAGGGGGGAGACAGAGTGGGGAAATTACTGGCAGCCAGACTGAGAGAGGAACAGTCGAGTAGGTTAATACTTCATATTAAGGATCCGACCAAAGGGGGAGCCCTAACCAGTAAACCAGAAGAAATAACCCAAATATTTGCCTCATATTATGAAACCTTATACTCTCAGGAATATATAGGTGATTTCGAGGAGCTCACAGAGGGTGTTTTCAGCAGGCCCACATTAGGACGGGAAGCGAGGGACTCCCTTGAGGTAAATATTACAGGGCCAGACATACAAGCACAAATTAAGAAACTCAGAAATGGAAAGTCCCCCAGCCTAGACAGCTTCTCAGCTGAATTCTACAAGACCTTTGAGGCTCAGCTTGTCCTTTTTCTAGTATCACGGTTTCAGGAGATTTTGGAAGGAGGAAAATACCAGACTCGTGGAGGAAGCACAGCTTTCAATTTTACTTAAAGATGGAAAGGACCTAAGGGTGTGGATCATATCGACCCATTTCCATCCTGAACATAGATTTAAAATTACTTACAGGCCTGTTAGCAAGCAGATTACAGAGAGTGATCCCTTCATTGGTGCATGAGGACCAGACAAGGTTTATAATGGGAAGATAACTTCTGGATGATATTTGGAGGCTTCTGAATGCTATCATCTCCAAAAATCAACCCTCAACTTCCAAATAGCCATATCCATGGATGCAGAAAAGGCATTTGACAGGGTTAATTGGAAATTTCTAAAAGCAATCATGGATCGGATTTCAGCCCTACATTTTTAGCAGTTATTTCTGGGTTGTATGCTGGACCAAACGGGTGGCACTGGTAAGAACTAATGGGATTAGCTCCTGCCCCTTTCTTCTAACAAGAGGGACATGGCATGGGTGCCCCCTTTCTCCCATCTCTTTGCCCTAAGCCTTGAGCCACTTTCGGTTCGGGTGCATGGGAGTGAGAGGATTAGAGGGGTGATGGCTGGCGGGATGGACCAATCAATTTCCCTATATGTAGCTGACTCCCTGTTCTTCCTCTCCTCCTTGGACCAATCTCTGCCCCCTCTGGTTGACCTTCTGGGTACATTAAGAAAGATCTAGGGTTATAGAATCAATTTTCAGAAATCTGAGGCCCTCCAGCTAAGCGGTACCTGTCCTTCAAGTTTTAGAGCAACTTTCCCCTTTAAATGGGCCCCCAGAAATCAAGTCCTGTACCTAGGTATCCAGATAGTGGTGGACCTGGAAAAATTATTTGCAGAAAACTATGAACCCCTCTTTGCTGCCATGGTGAAAGATCTGGCTAGGTGGAACCTCCTGCCCCTGGGTCTAACAGGCAGGGTCGCCACGATCCAAATGAACATACTTTCCAGGTTTCTCTTTCTGTTCTCCCTCCCTCCCTATTAGAATCTCGAATACCTACTGGAATAAGATAACTGGCATATAATGAGCTTTCTTTGGAATGGCAAGAGGCCAAGAATAGCTAGGGCAACTTTACAACTCCCAAGGGAGTCAGGTGGGTTGTCATTACCGAATCTTTTTAAATATTACCTGGCTGCTCAGGGAACGGTGGTGGTAACCTGGGTATGGCAGTGTTCTTCATCCCTTTGGTACCTAATAGAGGATGCAGATGTGGGCTTCAAACCTCTATACACCCTGGCCCTGACCAGCACTCCCCCAGACTTGGTTAGAACCATTAGAAACTGTTCGGTCAGACACAGCCTTCAGATTGTTCAGAAAATTAAAAAGAGCACTAACACTCCTGAAGGTCTGAGCTCTCTCTCCCTAATAAGACATGAGACAAGCTTTCTCCCTCCAATGCTAGATGCTGGTTATATGGCGTGGGGAAGGCAGGGACCCTTGCGATTCACACAGTTTAGAGACTGGGAGGTGTATATCTTTTCAACGTGCAAAAGAGACATTTGGCTGGTTGAATAGGGAATTTCTTAGGTGCATGCAGATACGAGACTTAATCAACTCAGACAATAATATTCATTACCTCACTAGGCAATATACAGGGTGGGAAGACTTTCTTTATGGGGCAGTCAGAATTAAGGGTCCTCACCATTATATCTCTAGCATATATAAGCACTCGGGGATCCCAGTGGAGGTTGCATTAGATTCATTAAGGGAAATCTGGGAGCAGGAGACAGGCCTCCAAATAGATTCGTCCATTTGGGGACGCAGATTGAAGATAGGATGGAAGGTCTCATCAGTCCCCGTGGTGTGAATTTTTCTGGAAAATGTTGGTACTTTTTTTTAAATGCCACCAATCACATGCCATTATAGCACCTCATGCTCCAATATGTGCTGGAGGAACTGTGGCAATGTTGGCAGCCACTGGCACATCTTCTAGGGGTGTCCCTCCCTTTCCCCTTCTGGCAGCTGATTCAGCAGACCGTATAGGCTGTGTCCGGGGTCCTTCTTCCCTTATAGTTTTCTTAACATTTTACACTCTGGTAGAGAGGAGAGGGAACAAGAAGTGGCTATAGCCAGGGCTTCAGATAACCTTTTTGGGATGAGTACTGTACTCGTTTTAAAAGTGAGGTGAGAAAAAGCAAATTCAGATGCATACAAATGTTTGGACAAAGTGGAGTGAGGAGTACCCCCGATAAGAATTGATCAAGTGCCAACAATATTCCAGATAATGTTGGCAGGTAGGAGTAATTTATTCACCAGTTTTAAAATATAGTGAGTGAAACAAAATTGGGATGGGTACAAGTGCTGTAAATCTGGAAAACAATTCTGCTTTTGAATCATCAGTTATGTTATGAAGCACTATTCTTTAGCGTGTGGAGTATTTACAAATTCTAGGTGAGTACTGGTAATCATTAAAAATTTTCTGAAGAGTATTTCTTAAAATGAGGTGAGTAAAATAGGTCGGTACTCCCCTTATCTGCAGCCCTGGCTATAGCCATTGACACAGAAAAAGCATTTGGTCGCTTGCACTGGGACTTCTTTTGGATGTATTGCATAAATTCAGCTTTGGAAATCAGTTTATAGAGTGGGTAAAAGGGATTTATGACAACTTCATCACTGGAGTGAAGGTAAATGGTACGGTTTCACAACCACTGACAATTAACAGGGGTACCAGGCAGGGCTGCCCTCTGTCCTCAATCCTCTTTGCCCTTAGTTTGGAACCTTTAACCCAGCTCATTAGAATACATGAAAACTTGGTCGGTATCAAGGTGGGGGGGGGTAGAATTTCTATGCTAATGATGATACCACCATATTATACTTAAAGGACCCCCTGCAAACCTTCCCCATGCTAAACCAGATTTTGGAGGAATATGGTCAGGTGTCTGGCTTCAAAATCAATAAGGACAAAACAGAAGTGATTCTAGATAGTGGTCCACATACCAGAGATTTAGAACAATTAATCCTCTAAGTGGTTCACTTCCCAAATCAGATATCTGGATATTTATATTCCTATTGATATGACACTGTATCATGTAAATTATAATAGACTGTTTCACAAAATTTCTACTGATCTAAAGAGAGAGTATTCTTCCCCTGTCCATGCTTGGGAGAAAATGAACATACTCCCCTGTTAGCCATTTTTGTTTAACGCCCTACCCCTACGAATCCCAAAGACCAAATGGGGGGGGGGGGAATCACCAAAGATTTACACCACTTTGTCTGGGGTGGAAGGTGAGCCAGAATTGCCTGGGAGACATTGCAAAGAGCGAAGGAAAGAGGAGGTCTTAGGCTTCCCAACCTCAAAGTTTATTACCAGATGGCCCAGTTGGTACCCTGGGTAATTTATCTTGCAAATGACCCCAGTGATACTTGGGGATCTCAGGAAACCCAGGGTGAGTCTGGCCTGAATCCGCAGTTGGATTTCCATGGGTCCCCAGCCTGTCTTCTTAAAAACATAGGTAGTCCTTGGGCAAAGCAAACATACAGGATCTGGGGTGAAGTTAAAGATCTGGCCATGTCAGACACATTTATCTGAGAAGACAGAAATTACAAACTGTACAGATTTCACTCCCTCACGGATAGATTTGGCTTTCACCCGTTGGAAAAGGCCTTGTTTTTTTTTTATTCAGTTTATTCCCTTGTTTCCCATCTGCTTCTTATAGTCTCTTGCCACTAGAGGTTGCCTTAATTCCTTTCCTTTGTGCTTTCTCCTACGTTGCTGTCTGTGCTGGTGCAACAGTTTTCTCTTACTCACCCTTCACTCCACCGTATGCCCTAGCTCCCCCTTTTCTTTATGTCCTCTTTCCCTCTGTTCCTTTTGTCCCATTATAATTCTATTTCATTATGGCTTCCACGCCTTTACTCACCCTCCTCTCTGTTGCTCTTATATTATTGACACCCTCTGCTCTCACCTGTCCTGATAGGATTACCACATTCTCTCATGCATGCTCACTTGATAATTCTAGTTTCTCCAACCTCTATCTGATCCCATCCCTTATTGATGTACAGTATGTATTCATGTTTCAGAATTAATTCAGGGTTTGACCTCATGAAACTGCTAACAGTGTTAGTCCAGCTGGGTACCTCAACAGTGATTCACACTTGCTACCCATATCTAGCAAAAGGGGTGGTGAACTTTGTTTTTTTACCTTTATTTATTTATTTTTTTTTACCTTTGTCATACCAGGAGAGAAACACTGCAATGATGCTACATTACAACATTTTACATCTTGACTTCCTATGATACTACTCAACTGATACTTTCTCGGATTACGGTAAGAGACAAACTAGTTTGTCTAACAGGCTGTGGAAACCTTGCGGTGTTAACATAAATAGCCTTGTAGACCTACTAGTACGCATTGCACCACAACAAACTTCACCTTCACCGTCTCATCAGTTGGAATGAATTATAATGCATGGACTAGTTCTGAACACTCCAAGAGATGACTTCATGTGAGGGTGAGCTACACTACTTTGGTTAAATTAAATATCACAGAGTATGTAAAATGTTGATGCAATGGTGTAGCATAGGGTAAGATCAGACAGTTTTTTATCTACAGGTCACAAGCCTGAAGACGATATATAGAATTTAGAATAGGGAAAGGATATGGCTTTTCTCCACAGGTTTTAGAATAGGGAAAGGATAGGGTTTTCTCCACAGGTTTTAGAATAGAGAAAGGTATGTTTTTCTACACAGGTTTTAGAACAGGAAAGTATAGGGTTTTTCTCCACAGGTTTTTGAATAGGGAAATGGTAGGGTTTTTCTCCACAGGTTTTTTGAATAGGGAAATGTTAGGGTTTTTCTCCACAGGTTTTAGAATAGGGAAAGGATAGGGTTTTTCTCCACAGTTTTTGAAAAGGGAAAGGATATGATTTTTCTCCACAGGTTTTAGAATAGGGAAAGGATAGGATTTTTCTCCACAGGTTTTAGAATATGGAAGGAATAGGTATTTTCTCCGCAGGTTTTAGAATAGGGAAATTAGAGGGTTTTTTGCCACATATTTCTGGCATTACCATGTCTGATGGAATGCTCTTTGTGTATGATGATCCATACACTTGAAAAGCTTTGCATCAGTGAAATGTGGAACACTGATGGTAAATGCTAATGGTAATAAAAAATAGTAAACTATTTTGGTTTCTTTCATACTGTATAGTACACTATATAAGATACTGTATGGTGGTCTAAATACACACCGCTTTCGTTAACACCACTTACTTAATTTGCTGTCCTCACTGTAACCGTGAGATACTGAAGAAACTAGGTCCATTTTCTATTAATTATATAAAACTCATGGGTGACGTATATCTTGTATTTCATCTTTGAACCTTAGGGTGAAGGTGTATCATTGCTATGTATTGACAACCACCAACTATTTTATATAATGTATGGGGAAAAAATATCACAAAACATGGGACTAAGGCATAGTAGGATAGGGTAACATAAGAAAAATGTGTTAATTATCCAAGGGCAATACAGTGATCTAAAACATAATAGTATAAAGTAATACTAGATAGGTTGTTCCACTGTTCACATGCATAAATGCTGGAGATAGATTTAGGAAAAGACAGATCTTACTTCGAGAGGGTTCCATCAGTAGGTCATCACATATAGGACTTGCACCACCTGGCATCGGGCCGCACAGCAGACTTTTCTAGCAATACCTGAAGGGGGACCACCCACCCAACGTCACGTGACCAACAGAACCCCTTCCAGTACCAGGTTAGGTTGTGCCGGTTACGACATCGGTGACCCTGCCGTGGGCTGTCGGCGCTGGACCCTCCCCATCTACAGCAGCGGGTCCGGCGTGGATTCCTCTGATGCAGGTCTGACATTGGGGGCTTATAATCAACCCTGAACTGTCGCATTACCCTTTGGGTATCAAGGATCCTACCGGGGTACTCCACTCCAGATTGAGTCATTTGGGGCAGTTCAACCCTGGATTTTGCCCTTACTCCAACTACATGGGGTTTCAAGGGTATTATCCTCCACTGGACACCCCTCCTCCTCCTCCCCAGTCTCAACCAGATCCACTTCCCCTTCCCTGGCTACTTTGGATTTCAAGACCCTGATTCAGTCTTGGTGGCAAGAGCCCAGGTCAGAACTGGTTTCAGATCTGGAAACTAGGCTCCTGCAACCACAGCTTCCTATGTCTCCTTCCCCGATCAGCTATCTTGCAACTGTCCATGTCTTGGGGAAGACTCGGCAGGACGTTTCCCTACTGGACTTTAGACACCGTCCTGTCAAGGAGAGTGGACTTCATGACGTGTTATATAATAGGGAAAGGATAGGCTTTTTCTCCACAGGTTTTAGAAAAGACAAAGGGTAGGATTTAACTCCACAGAATTTAGAATAGAGAAAGGGTAGGGTTTTTCTACACAGGTTTTTGAAGATGTAAAGGATAGGATTTTTCTCCACAGGTTTTAGAATAGGGAAAGGATAGGGTTTTTCTCCACAGGTTTTTTAAATAGGGAAATGTTAGGGTTTTTCTCCACAGGTTTTACAATATGGAAAGAATAGGGTTTTTCTCCACAGGTTTTTGAAAAGGGAAAGGATAGGATTTTTCTCCACAGGTTTTTGAAGAGGGAAAGGATAAGATTTTTCTCCACAGGTTTTAGAATAGGGAAAGGATAGGGTTTTTCTCCACAGGTTTTTTGAATAGGGAAAGGGTAGGGTTTTTCTCCACAGGTTTTAGAATAGGGAAAGGATAGGGTTTTTCTCCACAGGTTTTTGAAAGGAGAAAGGATAGGATTTTTCTACACAGGTTTTAGAATAGAGAAAGGGTAGGGTTTTTCTACACAGGTTTTAGAACAGGGAAAGGATAGGGTTTCTCTCCACAGGTTTTTTAAATAGGGAAATGTTAGGGTTTTCTCCACAGGTTTTAGAATAGGGAAAGGATAGGGTTTTTCTCCAAAGGTTTTTGAAAAGGGAAAGGATTGGATTTTTCTCCACAGGTTTTAGTACAGGGAAAGGATAGGGGTGTTCTCTACACATTTTTGAATAGGGAAAGGATAGGGTTTTTCTCCACAGGTTTTAGAATAGGGAAAGAATAGGGATTTTCTCTGCAGGTTTTAGAATAGGGAATTGAGAAGGTTTTTGCCATATGTTTCTGGCATTACCATGTCTGATGGAATGCTCTTTGTGTATGATGATCCATACACTTGAAAAAGTGTTGCATCGGTGAAATGTGGACAACTGATGGTAAATGTTAATGGTAATAAAAAAATTGTAAATTATTTTGGTTTCTTTTCTACTGTATAGTACACTATATAAGATACTGTATGGTGGCCTAAATACACACCACTTTCGTTAACACCTTACTTAATCTGCTGTTCTCACTGTAACTGTGAGATACTGAAGAAACTAGGTCCATTTTCTATTAATTATATAAAACTCATGGGTGACATATATCTTGTATTTCATTTGTGAACCTTTGGGTGAAGGTGTATCATTGCTGTGTATTGACAACCACCAACTATTTTATATAATGTATGGTGAAAAAATATTGCAAAACATGGGACTAAGGCATAGTAGGATAGGGTAACATAAAAAAAAGTGTTAATTTTCCAAGGGCAATACAGTGACCTAAAACATAATAGTAAAAGGTAATACTAGATAGGTTTTTTGCACTGTTCACATGCATAAAGGCTGGAGATAGATATAGGAAAAGATAGATCTTACTTCGAGAGAGTTCCATCAGTAGGTCATGACATATTGGACTTGCACCACATGGCATCGGGCCGCACGACAGACTTTTCTAGCAATACCTGAAGGGGGACCACCTGCCCAACGTCACGTGACCAACAGAACACCTTCCAGTGCCAGGTTAGGTTGCGCCGGTTACGACATTGGTGACCCTGCCGTGGGCTGCCTCGACGCCGGACCCTCCCCCATCTACACAACGGTGGGTCCAACATGGATTCATCTGATGCCAGGTCTGACATTGGGGGCTTATAATTGACCCTGAACTGTCCCACATTATCCTTTTGGGTATCAAGGGATCCTACCTAAGGTGCTCCACTCCAGAATGGAGTCATTTGGGGTTCTACCTTGATTTCACCCTTACTCCAACTACATGGGGTTTCAAGGGTATTATCCTCCACCGGACGCCTCCTCCTCCTCCCCCAGTCTCAACAGGATCCACCTCCCAAACCCCTGGCTACTTCAGATTTCAAGACCCTGATTCACTCTTGCTGGCAGGGAGCCAGGTCAGAACTGGTTTCAGATCTGGAAACTAGGCTCCTGCAACCACAGATTCCTATGTCTTCTTCCTGATCAGCTATCTTGCAACTGTCAATGTCTCAGAGAAGACTCGGCAGGACATTTCCTACGGACTTTAGAACCGTCCCTGTCAAGGATAGTGGACTTCATGATGTGTTATATAATAGGAAAGGATAGGCTTTTTGTCCACAGATTTTAGAACAGGAAAGGGTAGGGTTTTCTCCACAGGTTTTAGAATAGGGAAAGGATAGGGTTTTCCACAGGTTTTGAAAGGAGAAAGGATAGGATTTTTCTACACAGGTTTTAGAATAGAGAAAGGGTAGGGTTTTTCTACACAGGTTTTAGAACAGGGAAAGGATAGGGTTTCTCCACAGGTTTTTTAAATAGGGAAATGTTAGGGTTTTCTCACAGGTTTTAGAATAGGAAAGGATAGGGTTTTTCTCCAAAGGTTTTTGAAAAGGGAAAGGATTGGATTTTTCTCCACAGGTTTTAGTACAGGGAAAGGATAGGGGTGTTCTCTACACATTTTTGAATAGGGAAAGGATAGGGTTTTTCTCCACAGGTTTTAGAATAGGGAAAGAATAGGGATTTTCTCTGCAGGTTTTAGAATAGGGAATTGAGAGGGTTTTTCGTCATATGTTTCTGGCATTACCATGTCTGATGGAATGCTCTTTGTGTATGATGATCCATACACTTGAAAAAGTGTTGCATCGTGAAATGTGGACAACTGATGGTAAATGTTAATGGTAATAAAAATAGTAAACTATTTTGGTTTCTTTTCTACTGTATAGTACACTAATAAGATACTGTATGGTGGCCTAAATACACACACACTTTCGTTAACACCTTACTTAATCTGCTGTTCTCACTGTAACTGTGAGATACTGAAGAAACTAGGTCCATTTTCTATTAATTATATAAAACTCATGGGTGACATATATCTTGTATTTCATTTGTGTGAACCTTAGGGTGAAGGTGTATCATTGCTGTGTATTGACAACCACCAACTATTTTATATAATGTATGGTGAAAAATATTGCAAAACATGGGACTAAGGCATAGTAGGATAGGGTAACATAAAAAAGTGTTAATTTTCCAAGGGCAATACAGTGACCTAAAACATAATAGTAAAAGGTAATACTAGATAGGTTTTTGCACTGTTCACATGCATAAAGGCTGGAGATAGATATAGGAAAAGATAGATCTTACTTCGAGAGGGTTCCATCAGTAGGTCATGACATATTGGACTTGCACCACCTGGCATCGGGCATGACGACAGACTTTTCTAGCAATACCTGAAGGGGGACCACCTGCCCAACGTCACGTGACCAACAGAACACCTTCCAGTGCCAGGTTAGGTTGCGCCGGTTACGACATTGGTGACCCTGCCGTGGGCTGCCTCGACGCCGGACCCTCCCCCATCTACACAACGGTGGGTCCAACATGGATTCATCTGATGCCAGGTCTGACATTGGGGGGCTTATAATTGACCCTGAACTGTCCCACATTATCCTTTTGGGTATCCAAGGGATCCCTACCTAGGGTGCTCCACTCCAGAATGGAGTCATTTGGGGCAGTTCTACCCTGGATTTCACCCTTACTCCAACTACATGGGGTTTCAAGGGTATTATCCTCCACCGGACGCCCCTCCTCCTCCTCCCCAGTCTCAACAGGATCCACCTCCCAAACCCCTGGCTACTTCAGATTTCAAGACCCTGATTCACTCTTGCTGGCAGGGAGCCAGGTCAGAACTGGTTTCAGATCTGGAAACTAGGCTCCTGCAACCAAAGATTCCTATGTCTTCTTCCCTGATCAGCTATCTTGCAACTGTCAATGTCTCAGAGAAGACTCGGCAGGACATTTCCCCACCGGACTTTAGAACCATCCTGTCAAGGATAGTGGACTTCATGATGTGTTATATAATAGGGAAAGGATAGGCTTTTTGTCCACAGATTTTAGAACAGGGAAAGGGTAGGGTTTTTCTCCACAGGTTTTAGAATAGGGAAAGGATAGGGTTTTTCTCCACAGGTATTTTGAATAGGGAAAGGGTAGGGTTTTTCTCCACAGGCTTTAGAATAGAAGCAGTTTGATACAGAAAATGATGAAACGGTAGCTGCCATCTTGTTTTTGGTCATGTGACCCAGGGGATGTAGCTATGGGTACAGTCTGGGCCTTGATTTACTCATTCACTTCCCCGTCATGTAAAATAAGCTACTTTTTACTTTTACTTTTTGAATTTATTGGCATGCACCCCATAATGCAATAGGTGGACACCCCATTGGCCAGCATGGGCTAACCAGGGGTTGTTGGTTATGGCACACTGGCTATCTGCAAGTGGGTCTGTAATGTGAAATTATGGATCAGAAAATTCATCCAAGTCCCTGCAGATGTAAGAAATGTGTAATCTATTGACATTTATCACTTTTATAATGTTGTTATCCCTACAAACGTGTAACAGAAGCAGTTTGATACAGAAAATGTTTGAATGGTGTCAGCCATCTTGTTTTTGGTCATGTGACCCAGGGGATGTAGCTATGGGTACAGTCTGTGCCTTTATTTTCTCATTCACTTCCCCGTCATGTAAAACAGGCTACATCTTACTTTTCCTTTCTCAATTTATTGGTATATAACCCATAATGCAATAGGTGTACACCCCATTGGTCAGCATGGGTACACCAGGGGTGGTTAGGTATGGCACCCCACCTATATGCTGATGGGTCTATAAAGTAAAATTAGTGATCATAAATTTCATCCAAGCCCTGGCAGATGTAAGAAAAGGTGTAATCCATTGACATTTGCAACTTTTATAATGTAGTTATCACAATAAATGTGTAAGATAGGCAGTTTGATACAGGAAATGATGAAACGGTAGCTGCCATCTTGTTTTTGGTCATGTGACCCAGGGAATGTAGCTATGGGTACAATCTGGCCTTTGATTTACTCATTCCCTTCCCTGTCATGTAAAATGGACTACTTTTTACTTTTACTTTTTTAATGTATTGGCATACACCCCATAATGCAATAGGTGGACACCCCATTGGCCAGCATGGGCATACCATGGGTGGTTGGGTATGGCAACCCGGCTATCTGCAGGTGGGTCTGTAATGTGAAATTAGGGATCAGAAAATTCATCCAAGCCCCAACAGATGTAAGAAAAGGTGTAATCCATTGACATTTATCACCTTTATAATGTAGTTATCCCTACAAATGTGTAACAGAAGCAGTTTGATACTGAAAATGATTGAACAGTAGCCGCCATCTTGTTTTTGGTCATGTGACCCAGGGGATGTAGCTATGGGTACAGTCTGGGCCTTGATTTACTCATTCACTTCCCCGCCATATAAAACAAGCTACTTTTTACTTTTCTTTTTTGAATTTTTGGCAGGCACCCCATAATGTAATAGCTGGTCACCCCATTGGCCAGCATGGACATACCAGGGGTGGTTGGGTATGGCACCCCGACTATCTGCAAGTGGGTCTGTAATGTGAAATTAGGGATCATAAATTTCATCCAAGGCCCAGCAGATGTAAGAAAAGGTGTAATCCGTTGACATTTACCACTTTTATAATGTAGTTATCACAATAAATGTGTAAGATAGGCAGTTTGATACAGAAAATGATGAAACGGTAGCTGCCATCTTGTTTTTGGTCATGTGACCCAGGGGATGTAGCTATGGGTACAATCTGGGCTTTGATTTACTCATTCACTTCCCTGTCATGTAAAATGGACTACTTTTTACTTTTACTTTTTGAGTTTATTGGCATGCACACCATAATGCAATAGGTGGACACCCCATTGGCCAGCATGGGCATACCATGGGTGGTTGGGTATGGCAACCCGGCTATCTGCAGGTGGGTCTGTAATGTGAAATTAGGGATCAGAAAATTCATCCAAGCCCCAACAGATGTAAGAAAATGTGTAATCCATTGACATTTATCACTTTTATAATGTCGTTATCCCTACAAATGTGTAACAGAAGCAGTTTGATACAGAAAATGATTGAACGGTAGCCGCCATCTTGTTTTTGGTCATGTGACCTAGGGGATGTAGCTATGGATACAGTCTTGGCCTTGATTTACTCATTCACTTCCCCGCCATGTAAAACAAGCTACTTTTTACTTTTCCTTTTTGAATTTATGGCAGGCACCCATAATGTAATAGGTGGTCACCCCATTGGCCAGCATGGACATACCAGGGTGGTTGGGTATGGCACCCGGCTATCTGCTAGTGGGTCTATAATGTGAAATTAGGGATCAGAAATTTCATCCAAGCCACTGCTGCCATAAGAAAGGTGCAATCCATTGACATTACCACTTTTATGATCTAATGAGCTCAATAAATGAGTCACAAGCATTTTGACACAGAAAATGGCTGAATGGTGTCAGCCATCTTGTTTTTGGTCATGTGACCCTGGGTAGGTAGCTATAGGTGCAATCTGGCCCTTTATTTACTCATTCACTTCCCTATCATGTGAAACAGGCTACTTCTTACTTTTTCTTAATGGATTTTGTGACGTGTACCCCATAATCCAATAGGTACCCCTCCATAGGCCAGCATGGCCCTACCATTGGTGGTCCGTTCTGGTCACTCTCATAATCTGTAGGTGAGAAACCAATGTGAAATTTGTGTTTATATGAAGAATTTGTAGCCTGAAAGTGAAAATTAGTTACATTTTAGACAACAATTTTTATCAGTGATGCAACCGATTTTAACGTTTTTACAAACTTCAGTATTTTTGCGAATACAAATTCGTAAAACAATCAAATTTCACTAAATAAACATATATATCTCCAAATGTCTTTGTCGGAAAAGTTATATTTTCACTTTGAATTATAGTTGTGTTAGTTTCTCACTACCCTGACAAAAAAAGTTTACCAGGGAATTAAGAAAAATTATGTAATAACGTCATAACCGATAAGTGTACAAACCCAGTGAAAAAACCTCTGGCAGCAGGGATATGCAATTTTCATAAAAACCTTGGCAGTGTAAGGGTTAATACTTCTGATTTCTTGGAGTTAATGTTCTGCTTGATTGCCCATATTACTTTGTTAGTTTTACTGAATGCAGAGTTAAGATGTTGCGTACAAGTGAAATCTTCAGATATATGGACACCCACGTCCTTTTCGCTGTCTGTTGTGTTCAGTTTGGTTTCATTTAACATGTAGCTATGTCTCAAATTTGATTTACCCAAATGCATAACTCTGCATTTGTGTGGATTTAATTTTATCCCCCACTTGGTAACCCACATAGAGATCTTGTCTTGATCTCTCTGAATATCTTGTTTTTCTGCACTAGAATTACAAGGGCCACCAATGTTTATATCATCAGCATATTTCACAGAGTTATTTAACAGATCTTTGGTGATATCTGAAATTAATAGTTGGAACAGGGTCAGTCCTGGCACTGAACCCTGCAGTACCCAGCTGGTAACCATCCTATCTCAGACAAGCTACCCTCAATGATTTTCTTTAGTGTTCTATTTTTTTTTAATCATTCACAGATCCATGTTGGTATTGGCGTGAATATTGTGTTTTTTGATTTTTTTTCAGTCAAGGAATTATGAGGTATAAAGTGAAATGCCTTACTGAAATCTGAAAATATGGCATCATTTGATACATTTTGTTCATGCATTTCTCTTATTTTATCATAAAAACACATTACATTGGTAATAGTACTGCATTTTTTCATGAACCAATGTTGTTCTGTGCATGGGGTACTCAGTAAAGGTGTCAATATATCCTTAAGCAGGCTTTCCATGATTTTACAAGTTATTGAGGTGAGACTTACAGGTCCGTACTGTACTTTCCACAGTCCTGTTATGTACCTTTTTCATGTATCGACACAACATGTGCAAGTTTCTAGTCCTGTAGAATGTAGCCCTCTTTTAAACAACTTTGAAATAAAATTTTCATATGAAGTTTTATGGTGTCCGCCAGCAAATATAACATCTGGCCACTTATTCCGTCAGAGCCTAGGGTTGTTTTTCCCTTTTGTTTTAGAAGTTATTATATATATATATATATATATATATACACACACACACACACTAGAGGCAAAATCACCATTTAATGCATCAGTTAGGGTTGTTCCACAGCGACAAAAGTGAAGAAATTAGGAGTTAGGTTTGAAAACCCCCCTTGGACACCCCAGGCCACCCCCCCAACCGGCATTGGGGTGCACGTTGGGGTCATCAGCTCTAACTCTCACCCCATCACATGTGTAAAGAAGCAGAGGAATAGGAGAATGGGGTGAGAATTAAGACTGACGACCCCAACACACACCTCTGATGCTGGTTGTGGGGTGGGCAGGGGGTCCATGAGTCAACCCTAACACTGAATTTCTTCACTTTTGTCACTGTGGAACAACCCTAACTGATGCATTAAACAGAATTTTTTGCCTCTAATTTCCCTTCTTTTTGAGAATGATGACGAAAAATAGTGAAAGTAATGCGGCGGCAGGAGCAGGCCCCATGATCCTGCCTCATGATGTCTTGTGACATAGTAACAGGAACAACAACACAAACAGAAGTGCCAACAGTGGTGCACATGGTAACAGAAATGGAAATGGTAAAGGAAAAGTTAATAGAAATTCAAGCACAAAGTGATGCCAAAGTGAACAGTGATGCAAATGGACATTAAAGCGCATACAAAAACACAACGGGTAAGTGTCACAACAAAAAGAACACGAAAGGAAGCAGAAACTAAAACACGAACGCGAGAGCACACGTAAACACAAACCATAATGTGCACAGCCATGGTACCACAATAGTAAATGTAAAGGGTAAAGTTAACATGAAGGATAATGCCAAAGGAAACAGAAACATAAATGGGAATTGAGGTACATACGGAAACGCAACCCATAACATGAATGGTCACGTAACCGCAATTGTTAACGCAAATAGTAACGGTAACAGCAACAATAATGCCAAAGGAAAGAGAAATTCAAATGCAGGCAAGTACAGAAATGCAAACTGTTGCACGCACGGTCATGGTACCGCAATTGTAAATGCAAATGGCAACAATAACAGCAAAAATAACGCCAAAAGAAACAGAAACTAAACAGAAATTCAAGCGAGTATGAAAATGCAAACCATAACGCATGTGGATGGTACCGCAATTGCAAATGAAACCGATAATGGTAACAGCAACAATAACACCAAATGACACAGAAAAGCAAATGCAAGCAAAAACGCAAACCATAATGTACTCGGTGGCGTAGACAGTAATGGTGCCACAAACGTTAACGGAAATGCAACTGGAAAAGCTAACTGGCACAGTAATGAAAGGGCACACTTTTTTTACCCAAAAAATGCATTGGAAAACACAGTGAAAACAAAGAATGTATACATAACAATGGGCCCCAGAGCAGAAAATGAGGACTTGGAATATTAAATTGCTTATATCTCAGGAACCGTACGACGTAGAAAAAAAATGTAAATTTCATATGAATTATGACTTTCCTGGCTAGTTTTGTACTTAGTCCCCATTTGTGATGAACAGTCCATATCTTGCACCGTTTCCAAGATATGGGGCCCAAAAGGTGCGATGGGTGCCATAATGTTATCCAAAGGGAAACAGCATTACATTTGGAGTGCCGTCACTGTGCCACCCTGTAATATTTTTTCACCAAACCACCAAAAGGCATATCAGTGGGATGTTGGCTTTCTTCCCTCCAAATTTCAGCCCAAAAGACCAAACCGTTATTTTGCAGCAGGGCGGCAAAGGATTCCTGTAGTGCGGCGGATGCCATAATGTTATCCTATGGCCGGCCCACCGGCGCAGAGGTTGGATTTCCGCTTGCGACGCCAGTGACCTGGGTTCAGGAATGAGCCCGGGAGGTGGACGGCTAGCCGGGGAGAGGACTTGAGCATCCAGGGAACGCCAGTTCCCTTCCGGGGGAGGGGTGCTAGAGCTCGGCTCTTTGCCTGACCTCGGGTGGAGACCCAAGGTACAGCAAGTCCGATGCAGAATGAAGGGCGACATGTTGTGACATCGGGCGCCTTAGCGCCTTGATGTCGGGGGCATGGCACATCCAGAAAAATGGGAAAATGCCTCGCAGCCTACAGGTAGATGGAGCACCAGGCCCTGACCCTCAAAGCCCCTACCAGGCCCGAAGACAGCATCCCGACGAATACAGATGATTTGGGGTATGAAGCCCCTGCCCCGTACCCACCTGGGGGGTACAGCCACGGCTCCATGGGGGACGGACTGCTCCGGTCACCTGGTAGGTGAGCGAGGGCTAATAAGGCCATAAGTGTCTCCCGAAGAGGGGGAGAGCTGCGAGGAGAGGGGGAGCATAAAAAAAAGAAAAATGTTATCCTATGGGAAAAAGAGTCCAATTTGGAGTGCCGTAGCTTTGCTGCCCTGTAATATTTTTTCACCAAAATACAGAAAGGCACATCTGTTCGATGTTGGCTGCTTTCCCTCCAAGTTTTAGCCCAAAAGACCAAACCGTTCTTTTGCAGCAGGGAGGCAAACATTGCTGTCATTTTGCCATAGCCTGTAAAAGTAGTGTCGCAATTTGCAAAAGTTTTCACAAAAATTTGTGACACTTTCGTGAGTGCGACACTACTTTGCAAAAGTACTTTTTCCAGAAACTGGAAAAACATATTTCTAGGGTCTTTAACCTCAAAATAAAGAAGTGCCTAGCATCCTCAGGGTCTGACTAGGTAAACACAAAATGAATTGTGTTGCTAGAGGGTCCCAAATTTAAATGTCAAGCATTTTTCTGATCACCAACTGAAAACAAAATGGTGGATTTGTGAAAGTAAAAGAGCCATTTGCGAAAGTAAAAACTGCATTTGTGAAAGTGTTGAACTTTTTTACTTTTCCCATTGACTTATAATGGGAAATTGTTTTTGAATAAATTTTGAACTGTTTAATATTTTTTCACAAAATCTTCAAAAGGCACATAGGGGACCATGGCCACACATTCCCTGAAGTTTTCGGACCAGTCACGAAAACCAAGTGACCTGTAAGGATGAGCAAAGAATTCCAAAAAAAGCATAAACGCGTGCACTGATCATGCTTAATAACTCCACAGCCGTATATCCGAACAGTACAAAAGTTGGCAGAACCCAAGATGTGTGGTTCTTGATTGCGTATTCCAAATTTCTGGCAAATCTGTTGAACAGTTGCAAAATTATTAAGGTGAAAAATTTTAGGTTTAACATGTAAAGGGCTCCTCAACCCTAACTATGGTAGCACTACTGTGCTACCATTACATATATATAAAACCTCCAAATTCTGGTTCAGAGTACTCCCCGCTATATTTTATCCTGTCTCTGCACTCCACCTCCTGCCACCCACTCTCTCAGATCTAATGATGCTCACACCTTGATGGTCCCTCATCACTCCACCCTCATCGGTAAGACTGGTTTCACCCATTGCTTCCATAAAATCTGGAATTCCCTCCCCCTGAAATATGACACTCCTCCTCCAACTACTCCCTTACCTTTGCCCTACACAATTACCTCTCCCTCAGCTATTCCTGCTTTAACCCTCCTTAATACCTGTCCCTAGTTTCTGCCTTCCTACCCTGACCCACCCCAGCAGGGTTCTCAACATCCTGAAGGGGGAATCAGGAAATGGCTACGCCTTCTCCTCATATTCAGTTCTTGCCTATCCACATCTTTTTTCCACCTGCCCTTCTGGGTCATCAATGTGCACAATCTACACCATCCTTTTTATTCCAACAGCACTTGTGTACTGTCTCAAGCCTGCTCCTGGTAAACCCATGCACTATAATGGTTCTGTTGCATTATTACTGTTCTGTACATTTATATGTTCTTTTGTATGATTTTGGACATGTATTATAATTTACCTAATGTTCCACTACTGTTTATTGTACAATACCTTGTGTTCCAACTGCTGCATAATCTTACAATGTGTCATTGTTTGTACTACCCATACTATTGTAAGTGATCATGCTTCACAACCCTATGTAACCCTTCCCCCCAGGTTGCACCATGATATCAGCAACTTTTTGTTCAGTGTGCCCTCCTGGTGAAACATTTCAATAAATAAAAAAAAAAAATAAAATATATCTCCTATATATCAAACACAATAGGGGTAGCCTGTGCATCTAGCAGTGTGATGCTATCTTCTGATTTAGGATGTGTATGTGTATATATATATATATGTATATATATATATATATATATATATATATATATATATATCAGAAGTGAGTATTTAATGCATTGGCCATTTGAGCTATATCATTTAGTAATGTCCCAGCATTAAGGATCAGTTCAACTTTATTAGATGCTGTTTTTCAATGAGTTAACATATGAATAAAAACTCTTGCCATTATCTTTCTTAGCTTTGGCTACTAGTTTATTTTCAAAGCTGCTATTTGCTCTTCTAATTTCTTTCTTACATTTATTTTGTAAGGATAAAAAAGCTTCCCATTTAAGGGCCATTATAATTTTCATATAGTTTTTATGGGCCTTGTATTTTTTTCTTTAGTATTTTTTTTAATTTTATGCCCCAACCACTTTGGGTATCTTTTTTTGTTGTTATATTTTAATTTAATCAGTGTATTCTGTTTGCAAGTGTCGAGAATTGCATTTTTAATTAGGTTCCATGTTTCCTCTGCTGGTTTATTTTGCAAGGCCTCTGTCTGTTTAACTTTTTTAACAGCCTCCATCATTGCCCTGATGTATTGCCACATTGAAAGACTGTTGTTTTGCAGCTGGCTCTTACTGTATCGCCTGAAAGTTGAATTCTGACCATATTGCATTTGCTGGTACTAAGAGGTGAACTACTTTTGCAGTTTTTTATATGTAGATTATCTGTACCCATAACTAAATCTACTGTAAGATCTTATTGCCTCTAGTACAGGCCTTCACATACTGCATCAAATGCATCCTTTCACACTGTGATACCAGCTTTTTTACCTTTTGCCCTCAGACATGTTTTGGTTGGCCAGTCTCTCTCTCCCAAGTTAAAAATCACCCATTAAGATCATATTGCCCAATTCCCCTACCATCTCCATTTATTTAATTATTGCATTATAGATGTCATTTGAGCAGTTTGGAGGTCAATAGCAGACTCCTATATATAGTGGGTTCACATGCTTAACCTTAACATTGTCCCATAAAGATTTAGTAGGCAGCTGGTAAGTTTTAATTTTGTGATCTCTAGGGACACTAGATTTTCATCTAAAAGGAGGGCATCACCTCCTTCCTTTCTGGAGGTCCTATTACCCCTGTATGTGTTAAATCCCTGTATTCTTTGTTCCCAAGCAAATTTGTCATCTCACAAAGTCTCAGTTATGGCCACAATTTGGGGTTTTGTGTATTTCCTTTTGGACTATTAATTCATTCATTTTGTTATTTAGACATCTTGAATTAATAACATGACATCTACATGGCTTCCTTGAGAGTCTTGTATACTCTTATCTATCAATTTGTTGTTCAAAGGTGTCTAAAGATTATTTGTTCCCCCCATCAGTTTAAATCTGTATCAATAAACTGTTGTTCAAAGTTAACTCTCAATAACTCTGCTCCGAGTTTATTTAAATGTGGACTGTCTTTGGCATACATTTCGCTTTTATTGTTCAAATCATTCCAGTTGTTGATATAATTTATTTCACTTGTTTTACACCAATTAACGAGCCTACAGTTCATTCTTGATATTGTTTTGTTTTGTTTCAGGGTGTGTCCTGGGTATTGGCAATATACCTGAAATGACCATTTTGTGTCCCTGTAGTTTCAATTTCTTACCAAGTGAAACTAAATCAGTGCATATATCATTCTCTTGGCTACTCCCCACATTGCAAGTGCCTATGTGCCATACAGTATAGAACAGTTCTGTGGTTTGTGCATTTTATCTGAACACTTTTGTGAGTTCCAGGTGTGCTTCTTGGGCAGGCGTTTGTGTTATCTGTGTTTGTAAAATGCATCCATCCTTGTTGTGATGCCAGCCATTTCCAATTGGAGATGGGATGTAAGGCTGAGCCTCCAGAGTATGGTTCCAGATAAATGTCTGGTCATTTGAACACTTGACATGTTGCGTAAGACTATCAAAACTTGGGGAGAGGGCTTAATTCCAGGCTTGTTTGTGGCAAAAAAAGCATATATTGCATACCATTTACATCCACTGAGTTAGCCATTGGGTCATACAGAAGGTTTATCAGGAGTTCTACTAATTTCAACTGTGCAGGAGGTACTGTAGTTTCTGTTATATTTGCTGTCTTTTAAGTTTTATGCTCTTCGTGATGCTGACTGGCCTGCTAATATTTAATGCTCGCTAATAATACCCAAGAAATCATTCTGACTTTTTAGAGGAGGAACTGTGCATGACCAGTAAAGCTGGGCCATTTCAGACCAAGCTGTGCCCAATTGTCTGTCAATGGGCAGGAGGGACAAAGAGCCATGGAAACAGAAGAGAAAAAGAAATAAAAAAAAACTAAAAGCCAAGACGACCTCTCTCCCCCCCCAAGCTAATCAGCAGGGACCCTGGTTTTCCATTTTTAACGGTAACACCGGTAACAATCATTGAATCCTGCTTGGTTGGCGGATTTTGAATTCTTGTACCGGTGCCTCACGGAAACTGCAAGTCACTGCACAGAATCTCTAAGATTTCAGCATCTTTTTAGATTTTTTTTTATTTTCTCTTTCTATGTCCCCTTCTCACAGCATCAGTCTCCACTTTTCAGAGATCCCTAGGCTGGCTATCCCTTAGCTTCACCCCAGCTAATGCTCAGGAGCTCCTGTGGTCCTGCCCCTATCCTGCCTGGATTGTACCCCCAGGTGGAAGGGACGGACCCCAGGTCACCCCTCCACACTCCCTTAGTGTGTCGCAGGCAGCTCAGTGGGTCCCTCATGGAGCCTGGTTATGAAGTCTGGAGCACCTGGGTCCCTTTCTGCCAGTGGCCAATGTGGGGTGATTGTTCCTGGTTTTCTGGTCTTTGTCCCTGAGGGCACCAGCACTACAGGAGATCCAAGGAGGTAGGTCACATAGAAACATGCCACTGCTCCAGATCCTGGCTAGCGTCGTCCCCTCCTGATCACTCTGCAGCACCACTGCATCACCACCCGTGGTCACACTGGTGGTAGTAAAGCAGCAGGACCTGCAGCCCACCCTCCCTACTCCCCTGGCCAGACCTCCAACAACTCGAGTTTGCTTCTGACCCTGGGTCACTGGCATTGCAAGCAATAGTGCTACCGCAGCGCCAGTGGACCGGCCCAGATTTCAGCATCTTAAAATGAATGCTGCTGTGCTTTGCATTCTTTCTGCTTTACTGCATATAGAGTCAGTAAGGAAATCACCTGTACTGCTTTGTTGTAATCAGCCATTAAGTTTAACCACCCATGCCTACTGGTTAGAGTAACAAACAGTGAATGAACTGGGTACATCCAGCAGACCTGGGTTTGAGTCCCACAACTGTCACTTGCATACTGTGTGACTCCAAGCAAGTCACTTAACCTCCCCAGTGCTTTTAGGTCACTCCTGAAAACAAACAGTTCTGCCTTGTGGGCCTTACCTGCTTTACAAAGAATGTAAAAAAAATACCAATATATGTTTACTACATCATAGAATAGTAGTCAGGGTAGCATGTAATTTACCTGAGTTTTACTTGGGCTGCAATGATTTTGTATAGGTAAAGATAAATGTTCAGATACATTTTATATGTTTTAAAGCTTGTTTTAGATTTTAGTCAGGTTTTTATTGTATTCTTTGCATATAAGCATCTAGGTTGTAGATTGCTAAATGCAGGATCACTGTTACCAACTAGCTTATTCAAGTTTATAATCAGTAGGGCCATCCAAAATCCTCAGTTGTTTGAATGAAACCTAGTCGAATGAAAGTATGTTCACAAAGAAGAAACCGCTTTACTACTTATGAAAAGACTTCACAGTGAACACCCCATTTAGGTGAATTGGATAATTTGCACCTTTTCTCCCACCTGCTGTTTCAGTCTCTGTGACAACAAAAGTTTTCTGATAGACTGCTTCAACAAAAAGCAAATGTTAAGTATTTAAGTGTACTTATGTTTGGCCAGTGGATTTTGAAAGCACAGTCAATGACGTACAGAAGGTAAGACCCCAGGGGCAGTATGATGCTGGTGGGCTGAGTAGTGTTCAATTCACATCTGAACAAAGACATGAAAACTGGGAGACACCCTTTTCATGGACACCAAGTAAAAAAAAAAGCATCCACATGTCTGGGAGATGCATAAATCCATTTGAACGTCCTCCACTAATCACTTATGGATTTTTTAGGTGAAGACACTGTATTTCAAAGAAGCACATTCAAGCAGTTCTTTTTTTTGCTCCTCCTACCCCCTGGCCATTCACTCCTTCAGGCCTGCCAAGGCCCCCTACCACCGCTGCTGAATCCCAACCACCATCCACTGCCCCTTACTGCTGTGCTACCAGGTAACCCAAAGTAACCCTTCATTGAGTGGGCCCCTACCCCTGTGGGAGGCTACCAGGGGAGGAGAATTGCCCTAAAGACCTTCCTGTGTATCCTGGGCATGGCAGGGGTCAGAACAGACACATGTCTGGGGCTTCCGGCTTACGGAGGGACCAACAGCTGTCCTTCGGTTGGTCAGCAGGTGTTTTCCTATTTTCTTGGGAGTGAGACAGCCACATGATGTCAAGGCACAAGCTGACGTCCATCATGCTCCCTCCTGCAGTGAGGGCTGACATGTTGTCATGCCTCTGGCCTCCATCAGGGGCCAGCAAATGCTGAGCTGTGAACCCACCCTCCCTCCCAGGAGAAGGTGAGTGGTCATTGGACACTCAAGCCTTCACCCACCAGCTGGCCCTCCAACACCCAAGTCTGTTCCCTATACCTGGTCAGCGGTGTCACAGACAGAAATCCAATTCAGGCAGTTAAATTGTAGATAGGAAAAAACAAAGGTAGCCCATCTTAGCAGTGATGGTTCCGATTAATTCACATCTGAGTTCTAGAAGCAAAGAGATCAAGTCATTTGTAACTTGTGCATGTTGGGTGTGGGTGTTGAAGAAAGGGGATCATAGTGCTGTCAGTACTGCCATCACCCAAGAGGAATGTGGACTGCATTGTTGCTACTGCCATTACACCAAAGGGGTGGGGGCTGCAGTGCGTCTGCCATCACCACTGATGGATAGGGAACGTAGTACTGCTACCATCACACTTAAGGGATGGGGGCCGCAGTGCTGCTACTTCTGTCACACCTGAGGAATGGTGAACATAGTACTGCTGCCATCACACCAGAGGGATGGGGGCTGTGGTGCTGCTGGTGCTGCCATCACACCTAAGGGATGGGGCCACAGTGCTGCTGTTTCTGTCACACCTGAGGGAGGGAGGTCATAGTGCTGTTGCTGCTGCCATCACACCAGAGGGATGGGGGCCGTAGTGCTGTTGGTGCTGCCATCGCACCTGAGGGATGGGGTCGTAATGCTGCTTCTATCACACCTTAGGGATGGGGGCTGTAGTGTTGCTGCTGCCATCACATCTTGTACCTAAACTAACTTTAAATTGGTACAAGGATGGAAGGATGTGTAATAGTGGAGGTCAAAATTGCTAAAATGCATGTTAGCTGAGTTAAAAATTGTTAAATAAAGTACACAAAACTAAACACCGGTAAAACCGGATTTTGGCTTAACAGACACCGGTGACAATACCGTTTTTTACAATGTGCAAAATGGAATATATCCTTTCTCAATCCCGGTAAACCAGTGTCCCTGCAGCACTCACCCCTTAGAGCACATGGAAACTCAGTTCAGTGACTGTCCCTAAGGCTCTCCCTCTATTCCCCACAAGAGTGTTTCAGCATTTTCTGTGACATCTGAAGCGTGTAATTAAAAGACTGCAGATAAGCTGGGAATGGACACATCGCTAACATTTCAGGACTCTAATATTTTCTGGACTACAGTATATCCACTGTAGTGCCAAACTTGTTAAGGCTTCTAAATTTGTATGAATTATTTCTGATAAGCTTCCATGGCTTTAGTCTGCCAACCCTTGCAAGGCTGCTGATTGAATCACACCCAGTTAGGACGTGTACTGCTGGCAACATTCTGCATAATTGTTGGCCAGGTACAGCTGCTATGATGAGGGTTGGTATAAATCTGGCTTTGTCCTTCACATCAGTATGAAACAAAAGCTCTTCAGTTGCTTCCAACTTGTGCATAAAATGTACACAGAGAACTGCAATGTCAGTGTCTGGAGACCACACCACTACATGAGGGTATTCTTGTGAAGCATGTGCGACACGAAGTAGAAGCCTAGTATCTGATTCTTCATGCAGTAAGAATAGATCTTCTTGGTCTGCAACTCCATCTGAAGTGACTATGCAAGCAATGAGGCTGTCCCTGAATCCACCCACAATAACCATTTTCTAATCTGGGCCAAGTAAAGTTTCTGCTGTATCACACCATGATTCTGACAGGAATTTTACCAGATGTTCTTTATTCTTAGGGTTTCCAATGAACTTACTCCACTGCATTGGAATGGATGTTTTGGGACTATGGATTTTGACTTCATTGCTTTGTGAGGATTGCCTTCGTGCACGCTCAAAAGTTTTAATTGAATCTTTAACATCATATCGATCAAAGACGATATGTACTCTTTTGCAGCTCTCATAACTCTGTAGAGGCTGGCATACTATTTTGAAGACAAATTCGGCAAGTTCTCCAAAGCTAGTTGCACCTCCTTACTCAACCATTTGTTTAACAGCCGTGCCATTCACAGTTCAAGCTGGGGGCATGTTGGATGCTGAAAGTTGATACACTGACTCTGCTTCTTTTTCTAATTCAGGCAATAGCCTACTCCTTGCAGTTTTGTTCAGGGTACCATCAGAGAATGCTAGAACATATGGAACTGTGGAATTCTCATATGTGAAAACTTGTTTGTGTAGCTACAACAAGATGGCTAAACAACTCCCTTTCTGCATTGATATTCGCTGTCTTATCAATACTAACTTTTGATTTCATCTTCTTGCTTAGAAATGCAAATGTGGTTTAAGGCTCAGAGCTGCAAATCTTGAGACCTGGTTTTGAATCCCACAGACCCGACTTGCATATACTGTGTGACCCTGAGCAAGTCACTTAACTTCCCCATGCTCCCAGGTTGCACCTGTAAACAAGCTTTCAGCTTAGCGTGTCTCACCTGGTTAAACAATTTGAAAAAAAAATGTCTTGATGTTTAGGTTGTGCAGTGGTTGAAAGAATCCAGTGGTATCTGAAGTCAGTCTGTCTTCCACAAACTGTTACATTGCTTTGATTACTGTATCATTCACAGTAGCAAGCCTGGGGGCAAACTCTGTGGGTGCATTAATGCCAGTTGCAATGTTGGTGAGAGTTATCAAGTCAGCATTAAAATCAAATGGGTTTGTCATGGCATCTGTGATTGCATTAACAATTTTTTTTCTTTCTCACCTCCGTTTGTATGTGTTCCATAAATATGCACGTCACACCCATGTGATTGAAAAATGAAGTAATTATTTGTGTAAGCAGCAAGTTGTGCATTGGAGAAAGAGTAATGTGTGCTCCAGGATGGCCCAGGTTCCTGTTGCCTTGGTGGCACAGCTGGGTAGCTTGACCAGAGTGGTATTCCATGCAGCATGGATTCAAGTCCCAGCTAAGGCACTTACTTCTTCCTCTCCTCTGTTTTTATGTGTTCCATAAATATTCACACTGCACCCATGTGATTGAAAAATGAAGTCATTATTTGTGCAGCACCAGGCAGTGCATTGCAGAAAGAGTAATGTGTGCTCTGGGATGGCACAGGTATCAGTTGCCTTGGTGGTGCAGCTGGTTAGCACAACCAGAACTGTATTCCAGACAACAAAGATTCAGGTCCCAGCTGAGGCCTTTACTTCTTTCTCTCCTCTGTTTTGTATGTGTTCCATAAATATGCACACCACACCAATGTGATTGACAAATGAAGTAATTATTTGTGCAGCACCAGGTTGTGCATTGGACAAAGAGTAATGTGTGCTCTGGGATGGCCCAGGTTCCAGTTGCCTTGGTGGCACAGCTGGTTAGCATGACTGGAATGGTATTCCAGGTGGCCTGGGTTCAACTCCCAGTTAAGGCACTTACTTTGTTCTCTCTTCTGTTTGTATGTGTTCCATAAATATGCACATCACATCTATGTGATTGAAAAATCATGTAATTATTTGTACAGCACCAGGTTGTGCATAGGAGAAAGAGTAATGTGTGTTCTGGGATGGCCCAGAATCCAGTTGCCTTGGTGGTGCAGCTGGTGAGCATGACCAGAATGGTATTCTGGGCGGCCTGGGTTCAAGTCCCACCTGAAGAACTTACGTCGTTCTCTTCTTTGTTTGTATCTACTGTTTTGCAGTTCTCCTAACTCTGTAGATGCTGGCATAATATTTTGAGGACCAATTCAGCAAGTTCTTCAAACCTTGTTGCATATCTTTGCTTGACCATTTATATAACAGCCATGCCATCCATTGTTCAAGCTGTGAGCATTTTTCTTTATTGATTTATTTTTCTCTCCTCCATGGGCACGACAGGTGCTATGATCCCCCCTTACAGAGGGGTACTTCCTCTGGCACTGACTGCTCTGCCTTGCAACTCCCGACATTCCCCTGTGGTTCCCCCATGGCAGGATCAGAGCTAGGAGTGCCAGCTTGTCTCCCAACCCAGGCAAGCAATCTAGAACTAAGGCTGCCGTGATGGCAATCAGGGCCATCACTGGTCCTGCCGGGTCCCAGTACTTTCCTCTTGGTTTATCCTGCACCCTCACCCATGCAGTGAGTGCAACTGCTGTCTCTGCTTCTGTGGAGGCAGCCAAGCACCTTGGATGTGGGCCAACCCTTGTGTGTTGGTGACTGCACCGGCACCCAGCCAGTGATGGGTGTCAGTCAACAACACACAGCACACATCCCCCTCCCCAAGGAAGGACAGCAGTCCACCAGAAGATCGATCTTTACCTCCCTGGCTGACACCCAAATGACCTGAGTCTGTTCCCAAACCTGGGTCACCAGCATGGTGCAAGGTGTGGTGTCCAGCACCTCAACCCTCAGCACCACTGGGCCAGCTGTTGTGAGCATGTTGAATGCTGGCAGTTGTTACATTGACTGCTCTTTTTCTAATTCAGGCAATAGCTTACTCTTTGCAGTTTTTTCGGGGTACCATCAGAGTGTGCTAGAGCATATGGAACTGTGGAAAGCTCATGTGTGAAAACTTCCTTCTGATCAATTTCTCTTGTTTGTGCAGCTACAACAATATGGCTAAATAACTACCTGTCTGCATTGCTAGTCACAGTCTTATCACTACTAACGTTCCATTTCATCTTTTTGCCTAGAGATGCAAATATCTTGATGTTGAGGTTGTGCAGTAGTTCAAAGATTCCAGTGGTATTTGAATTTAGTCTGTCTTCCACAAACTGTTTCATTGCTTTGATTCCTGTATAATTTGAAGTAATAAGCTTGGTGGCAACCTCTGTGGGTACAACAATGCCAGTTGTAATGTTATTGAGTGCTATCAAGTCAGCATTCAAATCAAACGGGTTTGTCATGGAGTTGGTGATTGCGTTAAGAATCTTATTTACATCTTCATCTCATTGCATGCAATGTGATGTAGCCTCTTTGTGTTTTCCTTGTGAAATATCTGAGTCCACCATATCACACATTACCTGCATGGAAGTTGTGATAGCTGAGCGCTCATGAGCAGTAATGAACCACCTAGCCAAGGCTCCTGGTTTCAAAGTGAAACCCACTATACCCCCTTTTGCTATACTGTCACAGTTTACAGTTTGTTCAAGTGCCATGTCTGTCCAGACTTTGCTGAATTTATTTTTAGACCAAGCTACAGCATGATTTCCTTGCACAAACTGCTCATGAACTTCTGAGGCATAATCTGGCAGAAGATTCATATCACTGATGTACACAGATACCCAGCAGGCATAGTTGGTGTGGTCAAAGATCAAAAAATAGTGGAAGCATCTCTACAACCACCACAAGATGCAGGTCCCAGTTGCTATCATGATCTGCCTTGATGAACTGCAGTAGATGTTAACCATTTCAATGTAATCATCCCAGATGCAAATGTTTGGAAAGTTGCTATTCCAAAATTGCAGCATCTGTGCGATGCATCCTGTACATTCTTGAGTGCATCACCAAGCTGGGAAATTGTTTCTGTTAGGCTTGTTGCATCATTGTTTGATACCACATTTTGACATTCCTGGAACTTGCTGTTGATGAGGTCTACATCGCAATTAATTTCATTGTCTTGTACCCAGTTACAAAATGCCTGCCACCTCAGTCTGGGCAGAGCCTCCATTACAAGCTTGTAGGTCCTCACGCCACGGTTATATGATTTGCCTTTAAGTAGATTGCTTACTGTGTTGCTACAATACACCTGTGGTTCTATGCGGATGTCTTTCAGACCACTCTCTTCATACTTCTTTCCAATTATAGCCATAAATGTCTATGCTATGTGGAAACTACCCATTTTCAAGACTTTTTTTCTAAAATTCCTCCAGGCATATCCCATGAATCTCTTTGGCCTTACAATATACAGCCTTGTCAATGTCAAGATACTGTAATCTTGGCCAAGTGTCCTAGACATCTTTCAGATGTTCTTCATCGTAGTGAAAACTGTACTCCATTCAGTAGGTAATGCTGGCATCATTGGACAATACCCAATAGATGTTACTCTTGGTACAGTAGATGAAATCATCATATTAAAAGCTGTCCATCCTGGTACTTGTTGAGCATCCACCTTTTCAAACTTAACCTCAAATAGTTTGGTTGCACAGTATCTTAGAATCATTGCTGATCAAAGTTGGTGGCTTGTCAACAAGCCTCAACATCAGTATACCAGCTACTTTTTACTTTTACCAAAAGATTTGGTGTAGGGCATCTGTCACAAGGATAGTACTACAGAATAGCTTGGCACATTGCAGGAGTTTCAAATGACTGTGCTTGTGATGCTATTTTCTTTGTTTGAGCCTGAGCTGGCACTGTGCCAATGTTGTCTTCCAGAATTGTGGGAGTCTGACACTGATTTACTACTATAGTTGTGGCATGGGTTGTGTGCTTTCCATTTAATGTTTCCTCATTTATATCATTATTGTCAGCAGCAAACTGAACAAATTCCCCATGCTGTATGTTTGATGGAATTATGATATTGTCCCAGGCAGCTTTTTCATGCTGATCCATTGCAATAGCTTTGTCCATTCTCTCTAGGGCTTCGTAACTGACAGTGTGCTAGCTTGTGCACCATTATTACTACCTGTTTAAAGCCTGTCATAAGGTGTATGGACATTGCAAGCCCAACATGTTTAGGTGTACATTTTGCACTTCTGGATACTATATGAATGAAGTCCTGACCAACTGATAATATCTGTCTGTGGAGGGTTTTGTTAGTGGCTGTTACTAAAGGTCTACCATCTTCAATAGCTTCATCACCAACATCCCCTTGGGACACATATTTCCGGAACCTATACACATTGTCAGGAATCATGTCTAATTCTCTTTCTAAATTGACAGTGGAATTATCTATTGGATTAATATCCAGTCCCTCACACATTTTGAGTTCACTACAGAGGAGCTGTGCTGCTTGAGACAGAGTAAATGCAGTTGAATATTTATCTTTATTTTCCGATGTAGGGAGAGGGTTTTCCTCTTCATACTGTTGCTTTGAATGAAACCATGAAGCTATGTTGATGACGTCTTCCAAAGACACAGCACTGCTATACACAAGATCTGGTTTACTTGGGTCGTGCTGCATTTGAAAAATTATTTGGTCGCCAAAATATTTTTTTGTCTCTTCTTTAGCTTCTTACTTTGGTAACTCTCACTGCTAGGAACTTTGCCTTTCAGAATATCCCAGTATCTCTGTAACAGGTAAGACATGGACAAGGCTTTCTGCTGATAAAAAGGTCATTCTCAATTTCAGAAATCAGTTCACTGAAACATGCTTTATACACAGACTCATCTTCCTTGTCACTGGATAGTGAAAATATTGTCTGTACATTTCTTTAGCAGGTGAAAGTACTATGACAGTCTTTGTGGACTTTTCTTCAAATGCAGTTATGTCCAGTCCAGCTACAGTACTTGCTTTAAAACTGTGTCATCTTCTCCGGCTTTAGCCACATCAAGCAGTTTCTTGCCCTCTAAAGGTTACAATCTGTGATAGATTTTTGTCTCTTTTGTGATACACTTTCTGGCGTATTATATAAAATTCCAGTTAACAGGCTGGTGAGTTGGTCACCTACTCTGTGAGCTTGAACACTGGCCAGTATCAGTGGAAAAGCCAGGACTTTAGCTTCTTTCTTGACCTTCAAAATGCTTCAGCTTTGTTTTGCTGGTGTTGGACTCATTACATCATCCATGATAATGTACTGCAGGCAAAGTTAATAATGTGTCAGTGTTGAATGGCAGCAATCAAAGATAAACCTGGTCTTTTCTAACAAGGCACACATTATAAAATGTCTTTAGTCCTCCAGGGGTTGCAGCCCTGGGTGTTCCTATGTTGTTATTTTTCAGATGATACACTTGGACCAGTTACTAGTCAGGCAAGGTTTTTTTGGTGAGAAGGGTCAAAGTCTCAGCAGGGTCTTCAGCCTTTCTGTTGCCTCTCAGTTGTTGTCATAATCTGAATGGGTGGTCTCACTCTTTCTCATCATCTAACCCTGATTTCCTTCCTCCTGAGTTTAGGCTCAATTCTCTGTCTTCTCACCTCACAAGTCCTGCATCACATGGGCAAAGTAATGTCTTAAACGCAATAGCACCGGGCTAAAACATAATGTATGCAAGGGGCAAAATGGAGGGGTGGGTACCTGTATATGGGTGCAGTGGGATATTCAGAGACACAGCACTGCACTATGAACCATTGCACGACACACAGCGCAGCGCTACTTACCTCCTATAAAAGGGAGGCCTAATCCCAGGGCAATCCACAGAGAAGGGAGTGTCCAGATCAGAAAGTGAAACAAAATGGCTATATTCAGTAATGCTGTAGTGCTGCACCTTATGGAGCAGGTTGTGGAAGAGGAAGAAAGGGAGCAGGCTCAACAAGGCCCATTACGCAGGCAAAGGAGGAGATGTACTGCACACAGATGATATTGGCCCAGAGCCTCCTCTGAGACCCTGTCTGATGACTACATTGTTGGCCAGTACAGGTTGGACAGGGGAATGTTGAGGCAGTTACATGAACTCTTGCATGAGGAGCTGCAGCCAAACACCAGGCGCAGCCACGACATGTCAGTTGAGGAAAAGGTGACGGCAGCGATGTGCATCCTAGCCACGGGGACATTTCAGCACCCAATGGGGACACCATTGGGGTATTGCAGTCCACCACATCATGCCTCCTGACCCAGTTCCTTGATAATCTCCTGCCACATGCTGGTGAATTTATCATATTCCCCAGCACAGCAGCTGAGCGTACAGCAACCATGCAGCAATTCCATTGAGTTGCGCACCTACCCGCTGTACTTGGTGCCATTGACTGCACCCAAGTTGCCATCCATGCACAACCTGGTAATGCCAGTTACCTGTATGTGAACAGGAAGGGCTACCACTCAATCAATTGCCAGGTGGTGTGCGATGCGACTGGATGCATTACCAATGTGTTTGCACAGTACCCTGGCAGTGCCTGTGATGGCTTCATCTGACACCAGTCCCAGCTGTGCCGGACATTTGAAGAGGGCAGGATACCACGTGAGCATCTAGTCGGTGAGTATGGGCAGCCACAACAGGGTAAGAGCACAGGAGAGGGGGATAAGCAAGGGTAGCCATGGAAGGGGCAGGGAGCAATGGTACAGAGCAGCAGTGGACACTGTGCAGGACAGAAACACTAACAGCTATTATTTCTCCACAGGGGATAGTGCCTATTCCCTATGACCCTGGCTGCTGACACCAGTACCTCGGCCACGAACAGTGGCTGAGATATAGTACAATGAGGCACATGTTGCTACAAGGAACATTATTGAGAAGGTCTTAGAGATGCTCAAGATGTGGTACCATTGCATAGACCAGTCAGGCAGTGCCTTACAGAATATCCCTCAGAAGGTATGCCATATCATCCTGGCCTGTTGTATGCTACACAACATGGCACTGAACCATGGGACATGTGCACCTGAACCTGAGGTACATTCTGACAATGAGCCAGAGCCAGGGGGATAGTAGAGCAACTTGAGAGGAGAGATCCATGCATGGCCCGGCAGGCCATTGAGCACAACAGCATCATCATCATCGAGACACTAACCCAGGGTGGATGGTGAGTAAATGCAACACAGACAAATAATATGGTACCAACAGTACATTTAATGGCAGTGCAGATACAGTACAGTGTGAACAGTGTAATATATAGGTGCTGTACAAGTTGCCAGTGTGATGATGTGATGTGGTGTGGTATATGTGAAGTGTGTTGCCCACCACCATACCCCTCAACTGTAACACAGTACGAGGAACAGTCCTCCTGTTACATCACAGAAGTTCGCTGTTCCAGTGTGTGAGGACCTGTCCCTGCACACCACCACTGCTGTGTCTGTGCCATGACATTAGCCACCGGCTAATGCAACAGATTCATGGCATTGGTGCCCTGTTGTGCTGCACACTGTCAAGGGTGTAGGCAGCATACTCAGTGTATTCAGTTTTATACAGTCATGTAGGGTGCCTGTCACATTCGGAATGCATTTCTGTCATCATTGTCATTCTAATCTATAGTCTTTGGGTTGGTGTATGCCACTGAGGCATGTCTGTGTTTCCACATCTGTTGTTGAGGAGTTAGATACTTGTGTACCCTTGTTACAGGTTAGAGGAATCATCTGGCTACATTCCGCCTTGTTTGTGAAGGGGTACCATCTGGAAGGGCTGTGCACATATCATAATGGGGTGGGCTATTGCAGCTTGTGTGTACAGAATTGCAATATCAGGCTCCACCCCTGCACACATTGACCATGTACTGTGTGTTCTGCAGTGTCCTGTGTCATGCTTGGCATGGCTTTGGTGCTGCACTGTACCATGGAGCCAGTTATGCATGTGTTGTGCCATGCCACCAGGGTCAAGGGTGGTCTTTAGTGTACCGTGGTGGCTAACATTGTAGTAATGCTGCTGTACCATCTTCTCAATGCAGAGTGCAGAACCACACCAGCGATGGGATGGGTGACCAGCAGGCCAACCAGAGGCCCACCATGGACAGGCGAAGGGTGCCTTCAATGCCACAGCGTGTGAAGAAGAGCAGTGAAGGGGACAGCAGTTTATTGCATGAGTACTGTTTGCCATTGTGCATTTTTACTATATCTCTGTGTCATCACTGCAGGCATTGGACTGATGTGTCTAGTGTCGTGGCAGAGTCGACTGGGTCATCCAGGTCTGATGTGATTTAGCTATGTTGCATTGGGATTCCAGGGTGCTCACTTAGAGGGCCCCTTTGCCATGGTGGCTACAATATGCACAGTCACATGGGGCTACAGTGTTCACACATGACTATGTGCCAGATGGTGGGGACTGGATGCTTCACACCAGTGACACCATTCAGTGCACCCATGACCATTACATAAGTGGGGCCTGATATGCTAGCTGCATGCATTTGTGTGGTCTTCCGTGCCTCCACTGACTTGCCTTCTGTTGCACAGCCTGTGACATTGCTGGCTCTATCTATGGTCTACTGTTACCATTACCGCCATGTGCACTGCTATCTGCCTTGTACTGTGTCATGTGTAATATGTTGCTGTTACGTGTACCATTGTGGAAGGATGCAGCAGATCTTTACATAGCTGGTGGCCATTCACTCTGCCTGCAGCTGGGGGATTACTGGGGTCAGCCTGCTGCGCTGACTGTTTCTGCTGCCGTTGCCCTGTCTGCCATGGCATCACTGTTCTGCACTTCACATGGCATGTGTCATTCACAATACCATGTATAGTGTATCAGTGTTTATGCATGACATGTTGCAGATGCCTGCCAGAACTGTTCATGCTGTGACCTACAGGGGGCCACAGTGTCAAGTGGTGCCTGCAACTCCCTACCAGTGTGTTGCCATTGCAGTATGGACACTGGTCTATTATTGTGTGCCCTTGACTGAACTCCATGGTGTACATGCACGGGGGCTATTGGGAGGCCTCTGGGGCTATGGTGCCACATGGGCCTGTGTGGCTGTGCACGTCATGTGTGCCTGTTGCCTCCAGCTGTGTTGTGGGGCCCATGTTCCCCTACAGGGTGCTGTCCCTCAGTCTCTGCAGTGCATGGTGTTCATGCATGGAATATGCATGGGTGCTGCAGAGGTTGTTCAGTGGTAGCATGGTGTTCTGGGTTTCAGAGCCTATGGCAGGTGCTGCTCCCACCAGTGGGGGGGTGTGGGCCTTGACATGACTTGGCCACCCGGGTAGCACTGTCCTGTGCATGTCATTGTCCTACCACTGCCCTGACACTGGTGGAACATGGCCTGTGTCCCTGTTTCATGTGTGTGTGTCTCCTTACATGTGTACATTGCATGTGCTGCCACTGTGGGTGATGGCACAGCCCCATGCCATGCTCTCCACCAGTATGGGCTCCTCATCCTTTTGTTGTGGCAATGGGTGTGGGTAGGCATTGGCACTTTCCTTGGTTGTGTACTGCTTGGGTATCTGTCCTACATTCTCTTCTGTTCTGTTGCCACTGTCGTTGTCCTCTGTAGTCACTCAGTCTCTGTAGACCACATCGTGCGTCTATCTGTTTCACCTGTCAATGTTCTGCGCTTATGTCAGTGACCTTCCTGTTCAGGGATTGCTGACATCATTTGTACTGCTGCTATTTTATGGCATTGTAGGTAGTGGTTTGGCTCAGTCTGTACAGTTCTTGTTGGGGGGCAGCAGTCGGGGGGGCCACTGTTGGGGAAGATGTGTACTGGACAGGCATATCTGCTTATACACCTGGTTGTGGCTGTGGCGCCTTCTTGAGTGGGTGCCATCTGTGTTGTGTATCATAGTTGAGTAACTGTGGGCAGCATGTCCCAACACGTGTCATCCCATGTGCATGTCATTCAGTGTCCAATCGTCGTTTGCATCTGAGAGGGTGGCTTTCTGTTTGAACTGTTACAGTGTGCAAGCCACTGTGCTGTGTGGGTTCCACTGTGTTTGGTTTGTCGACATACATCTATGCATGTCCATGTACATTGGGGTGGTGCATGTTGCCTGTTTAATACTGCTTTGTCCTGCAGGCACATGTCAGTGTGCATTGTGGTTTGTTCTGTACTGGCACATGGGCATGGTTGTTGGGGCACGCTGTCTGCCATGTGGTGATAAGTGGTGCCTTTGTGTCATCGTCATGTCCTGATATGGTCCCCCTTTCTTCTATAGGTCCACAACGGTCATCACTGTGGGCTACCCATCCAGAGGAGGCTGAAGGGAGGGATGAACTATTGTGGAGGGTGGTGCAGCAACAGCGAATGCTGATTGAGCAGCAGGCTTTCCTTATTGCAGAGATGAGATGGGTTGCAGCCATCCTAGAACGGCTGCCAGCACCTGCCCACACCTAGATGCTAATTCACATTGTCATGTCCTGCTTCCCAACCCAGCCCACTTTCCCTAGCACTGTTTGTGACATCCTGTTTCCCTCCATTGCTCTCTGTGTCCACATTCCTCTGCCTTCCACATCCTTTCCCCATTCAACTGTATATACTGTACATACTTGCCATTTTGCACTGTCACTGCTAAGTTCCCCATTGTTTTCAGTTGCTTTATTTTGTCATCCCTTTTACCTTTCATTTTGTTAGTGTTGTGCCCCTTTTCTGCATATTCTGTTCTGCTGTGAATTGCTTTTTTGTTTTCTGTACATCTGTTCCTGTTGTCTTTGTGCCATACCTGTTTCCTTTTTGAATTACACATTGTTATACTTGACATTCCTATGTTCTGTGTCTTTTTCTCGGGGGGGGGGACTCGAGATTTGACAGTGTTATGTGGTATTCCATTGTCACTTGTGAGTCCTGGTTATTCCATGCCATTCATTGGTACTGCAGTTGTGTCTGCTCCTGTGTTCCCATCTAGGGCTATTTTTCTTTCCTGTGTTCCTGGACAGCCGCTTACACCTCTGCACTTTGTTTCCGTGGGTGTTTGCACTGCCTCTGTCTGGGTGCTACAGTATATTCAGTGCTGTCTTATCTGTTATGTTCAGTGCTGTCTTATTTGCTATATTCAGTGCTGTCTTAATTCCGGGCAATTTTTGTTGTGCATTCCTGGCTCTGTTTGCCCGGCTTCCTTTGCTTGCTATATTCAGCTGGTTTTGCACTGGGCTATTTCCTTTTGAATATAGCTATGTTAATCTCTGTGCTAACTTTGCCCATCAGGCAGTGCTAATTTAGCCCTGGGGCAAATCTTTGAATATCTGGCCCTTAGAGTACAGTCGATGAACATCATCCTCAAATGAAATCTGTTTTGAATCTTCTCATTGTCCTCATGAAATATTATGAAATCTAAATATATAAATTATATATTCTCCACTTTAAAAAAAAGTCCAATGGCTTTGATTATTTATTCACAATTCATGTTATCTTGGCATATAAGCAGAAAATAAATAAGCAATTAGCATATTATTAACAAAGTATTATTTTTATCACTCTTAGAGTCCAACTGATAAATGCTTCATCCTCAGATTAATTCTTTAGTTGATCCAGTCCTCATCCTCATGAAATATTATAAATATTCCTTCATGTGGAGAAAGTTAAGCAGCTTTAATCATGTAGTCAAAATTCACAGGATTCATATTTTCTCAGCATATATAAAAAATAACAATTAACGGTAAATAAGAAGTGATAAAAAAGTATTATATTATAGTATTGCAATATAATTTATTATCATTATGGCTTCAGATGATCAATACCTTATCCTCAAATGAATTGTGCTTATCCTTAGGTCATCCAAATCTGCCCCTCTGGCCTCCATGTTTATTCCTGTTGATCATGTGTACTTCCTTTGTTCTAATGATCATTCTCTCCTGGCCCTATCCATGTGCTACTCCAAAATGGGTGAGTAGGCCTTTACCTGTTTTATACCTGGGGTATGGAACTCTCTAACCCTCATCTATAGTTTGCCAGTCCCATCTCACCTTCAAAAGGGAACTACTCAGCTATTTGAGTTCCTCAGACATATGCTCTAGCACCTGAATCAGCTGGTGGTTATTTCACTATCCTAATGATGTCCATTTTGATGGTGGCTCTTATGCTCTGATTCTTAGTTACTTTATTTTTGGATGAATTCACAATTTATGTCACTGTTCTTGCTTTGTCTTGCTGTTATTGACTTGCTTATTACCTGACAATTTATTATATCTGTATTGTTAGTAATTTTGCTCATGCTCCTTAATCAACCAGTGGTTATGTGGTATTTCACTTTCATTATGTCCGATTGTTCACTGCTCTTATGCCTTGACCTAGTAGTATTTGTTGTTCTATACCTGTAGTCATAAATGGTGCACTAGACTTACAATTTGCTGTTTGCTGATTTGCAGATCCCTGCCAGACCTAATGTCCACTTTATTAACTGAATTTGATGTAGCCATGCTGTTTTGTCTTTTCCTCATCACTTTTGCAATCTCCCAGGTCATGTCTGAAAATAGGCATTATATTGTCTAGCGCACTTACCTGGTCAATGAAAACTAAATAAATAAATAAGCAACATTATTAAACTACTCTCACCTTCATCTTCATACTCTTGAAATATCACGCAATGTAAATATGTAAGAATTATATTAAGTGCTATAATAATTAATATAGTAAAATTTGATCATATAACTTCAAAAATAGATAAAATATTATAAACGTACTATAAAAATGTGTTGAATGGATGTGGCACATTTGGATTGTTGGCACTGGTGCTAAAAGAGACACATAAAGGCAGCACTCAGATAAACTTGGAAGGTTATGTTTTGAAATAAACAAAGTCAAGCCATCCAGTGTAATTGCATCAAGATGGAACCCACAGTACTTACCCCAGTAGTTCAAGACACTGGTGACAGCAGGGCAGCACATGTTCATTCCCACTTGATAAATGGAATATATTAACCAGAAACTGTTACAGGCAGTTATGCAATGTCAAGGCAAGAATGTGCATATACCCAACTCCCAGTCATCCTGCTCCACCTTCTCATTTGTCTTCCCAGTCTGCCACTGCGAGATGTGGTATTGTTATCCCCAAAAAGCTCAGTATTGTGTGTCATACACACAAATACTTCTGACCATACCATGAAAGGGAAGAAGAAATGTTACCACACATTTCACAGTTTCTTGCATCAGTTTGCTACAACTTCAGCTCTTCCTTCTCCTGATCCTTCTCACTTGTCTTATGGTAGTGTTAGTGTCAGGTGTGGCATTGTCACCAAGCAGCTTGATTCTGTGAGTCAGTCACAGTACTTGGTCATGCCTTACCCTAAACAGGAATGGGAACAGTGAGCACACACTTTATAGCTTCTCTTCCTCTTCATCCTGCTGTACAACCATTGGATGTGCTCAATTAATAACAACAACAAAAAAAAAAAAAAATCCAAACACAGCCTATAAATGTTGAATATAAAAAAAGAGACAAAAAAAAATCAATGGCAGGTAAAACACTGTAAAGGCAAAATAATGCTTTAAAGTTAACTTGCTTAAATTTGTTTTGTATGTGTCATGAAGTCTTCCTTTTTTAGGGATGAATATCATTATGTAATTTAAAAATGTATAGGGCTAGTGAAAATATATAACTGACATGGAGGAAAAGCAGAGATTGCAAGTTGGTGTAAACCTCGAGGCCAGCTAAGAATATTAACTACAGTATTACTATAGCTTAACTCTTTGCCATGGTTGTCTTAGTAGGTTGTAGATTTGTCACAGTGCTGCAAACACATTGATATATGGTGGTAGCATTACAGCACCCCCATCCAAAAGGAAGAAAGAGTAATAAATATTAATTGCTGACCTTTGCTGTGGCTTTTATGACTTCCCAGTTGTAGTCTTCTTTATTCTTTGCCAGTTACTGCATTGGGATGTGCAATGGAACCTGAAGTGGTTCTGCCAGATTCTTTAAGTTGAATCAAATTTGTGTGGTCCAAGTTGAAGCCAAGCTGAATTTGCCAATGGGCCACTTCCCTCACCTTTAATCCACACTCCCTCTTGAACAGACAGAAAAGGAATGGAAGTAACAGTAGAGGGATTGCCTTCTGTTTAATGAGTACTACATCCATTCTCAGTTCCCTTGTGGATTGTGGAAGACTTCGGTTAGGTGGAATTAAGGGTAAGAGAAGTGGGTCAGAAATAAATTTGGTTCAGCTTTGTCTTCAGATCACCACTTGCACTTTAACCAAAGACACTTTGAATCCACAGCATGGGTTTTGTAGCAGGCGTAGCAATTTTTCGGAAGGGCCTCCTTCACCAGCCATCCATCTCCAGTCACTTCTTGCCTTCTTCATGGTTTCCAAGCCTTTTTTCCAGTTTTTTAAAAAAATGACAATTCCCAGCTATGTGCTTGGATCCAGCTGCTTCTTTTTAGAGAGAAGTAATTGTATCAGTGGTGATGCTAGGTAATCAACCCAGTCAGTGTGACAATTGTCATTACTGATGCCATTGCTCCATCCTTTCCTTTCCTTTCCTTTCAGATTGTGTGCATTGTGTGAGTGTGAGACAGTGACTAAAATAGCCTGAGTTTCTGATTCGCTAGCCCCCAATAAAAGGGTTGGGGCTCAGGATGGCACACTGACAAAGGAAAATGTGTTTGGAGATAGGCATCAGGTTATGGAGAGAGACTTCGTTTAGGAAAGGTTGAAAAAAAGGGAGGGTTTGCAGTATACATTTAAAGAAGCATTTTATTGGAGAGAGAATTTAAATTAGGAATCAGGGCAGAACCCTGACTGTTAATGTGGTTATAAGTCTGACTTTTTCAGGTTTGAGAAAGGTACAGTAGTAGTGGGTACTATTTACATACCACCAGAGTCCAGTAAAGTGGGCCTTGAGTCCTTTGTTAATTGCTACAGTGATGCCAGCCAGTATGCAATGCAGTAATGCTGCAGTCTATCACAACATGTTGCGGTATACTGCACAGAATAGTGTAATTCAATGGCAATTAAGCTCTTTTGTCTTGCAGTACTTTGTAACATGACATCTAATGCAAGTTATTTCTTTTGCATCTTGGCTGGCTCCACTGTATAAGCCACTGAAGTTGAACTACATAAAACTATTTTTTTTAATTTTAGTGGATTAAATTTGACCAGTACTCCCTTATAAAGACATGAAAAGCAAATATAGTCTGAGCCAACTTATAACTGAGCACATGAGATCAAATTATAAGAAGTAGCAAAACATTGATTGATTGGGCCCTTGAATACAGGCCTCAAAGGTATTAGAACTGTGAAAGCTTTACCATTTATGCTTAGTGACCACTGGCCAATATCATGTAAAGGGATTTTCAGAATTCTCAAGTTAATACACGCGAACAGTGAAAACAATGATATTTTCTGTAATAAAGTAAATGTATTCCATCAAATAATACTTAATACAGACTGGACAGAAGTGAGGATCACCATGGTGCAGTGCAATATTGCAAAACTCTGCAGCAAAGTTGCTGAAGGAAACATGACAACTTAAATGGCAGTTAATCCCTTTTGTCATGAAAGGACCACTCTTTTATGTATTTTAGTAGCTGTGATTAGAGCTGTGCGGAATATAAAATTCTGTCCATGGAATGACCATTCCAATGCCCTGGAATTCTGTGGAATTGCCATGAAAATGCTGTGGAATTTTGCACAATTTTAAATTTCACTTTTTTCACTACAATTTTAAAAGAGCCATATGGCTTACAAATGTGTACCAAATTTTAGAGTTATATATCAAAAGGGGGCAGAGTTGTGGGTTGCCAAATATTTAATCAAATTTTAATCTTCAGTTATTTTGAGATAATTTAAAATTTTCTTCTCCAAATTTCTCCACAATATCAGGATTTAGAAAAGCACATAGAATGCGTATATGCATGATGTTGTAAGTCTCAAGCTTTAATGAGAGCTGAGTTATAGGTAATCAAATATGTTGCCAAAATTTGGATTTCTGTAATTTTAGTATAACTTTGATAGTATTCATTGAAATATTACGAAAATTGCCAGGTATACAGGTTAGTACTACAATTGTTTATGCACATACTTTCAGATTTCTAGCATTAAATAAGACTGTGTTTTAGCCTGCCGAACATGTTGCCAAAATTAAAATTTTGATTAGTTCCCTCTAATTTTAAAACTACATATCCAAATTTAACCAGAGTCAAAACATTCAAACTACTATACTACACCGTCATTTCTGAAAAAGTTCATATTTTCAGCTTTAAATGGGATTATATGAAAAGCAGTCAAACTTTCACAACATTTAAAAATGTAATTTTCCAAGAATGTAAATTACAAATTTATAAACCCCTGAAACGTTAAAACTAGAGAATGCAATACCATTAAATTTGACAGGTTTGTAGGCCTTACAAGGGGCCTGTGAGTGCCAGTATTATTAATTGCAAAATAACATCTCTACTTAAAGTCAAATCCCATTAGTCTTTGTGAACATTGCAGCATTTCATGAAAAATTCCATAAAAGTGGAATTTTCTAATTTCACTCAACCTTATCTGGGGGGGGGTTCTAATTAAAGGATAGGGGTATAAGAGCCAGGTAGTGCAGGGGGTCACCAGGTTCAGAAGTTAGATGCACAGTTTCACCAAGAAATGGACAGCTGAGCTGGATAGCACAACAGTGGTGGACCCCCAGGTTGAAGCAAGAAAGCACAGAGTGTCAACAGTTCCAACCTGAATGCAGGATATATGAGGATCACATCCAGTAAATTTATAATCCAGGGAGCCTGGTGTACATGCAAGTCTAGGACTTAGAGGTACTCAAAAACACTTAGTAGGGGAAGACAGTGTCTTGGGCAGCAGGAAGAAAGAATTCTGGCTATTCCAACAGGGTAGGCTGATAGGAAATGGAGTTGGTGACTCACATTGTTAAGAAGTTTGTCATTGTAAAGAACAAGTTGGCTATCAGTGGTATCAGTAGTTCTACTGAGTCAATCTGGCTATACCAAAAGAGAAGGGTGATAGTCTCCCAGTGAGGAACAGCAGGACTGCAAAACGTGCAGCCCAGCTTATCAAATGAAGTAGTGATATGTGCTTTTTTTTTGTACTCTACATTTTTATTTTATCTTTATGCATACACACATAACATTCTCATATCCAGGGCAACCATACATCAAATAGTATCCTTCAGCAGAATAACATTTCATCTTCATATTTAGGAATTACATGCATCCTCCATATAGAGATACCACAGTGAGGGGTTACTAAATATTTAAAATCTATTAAGTAATATCAGCATCTTAAGCTGCAAATATAGTATGAGCCCATGAGCAGTATGACTTTTCCTATGATACTTAAGTCCAAAAGAAAATGTCCCATATAGTCTGTTCCCTACTAGAAGGCTTTTGGTGTCATACTTTAAAGCTAGAAGTCTGAAAATAACATCAGGTTAGTTCTCAGATCAGCAATTTCTTACTCCAAGCATATATTAAGCAGGCATGAATACAAAGAAGCAGAAATAACCATTTTAGGTCCATCCAAATATTCACTTCAAATTTCAGTAATTCAAGTTAGTTTAGAATAAACTGAGAAGCCCCCAAGCATATGTTTAATCATTGTATAACCCCAGCTACTGTACATGAGAACAAAGGAAGGACAAGATAGAGCATCATTATCCAACCCATAACTTGTAATACTTTCTACATTTAAAACTGCAATGCCAAATTATCAAAAGAAGAGGGTCAGTTTACACTCTTATCTGGTTATACGTTACAGTTTTTAAGAAGAGTCAATCTTCGGTATTAGAGTCTGATTCCTCTCCTTCTCATCTCTTCTCCCAATCAGCAACAAAATGAGAGGCATATTGTCCTGCTTCAGTGGGGGTAGAGAAGGCCTAAACTGTTCCTCTGTGTACAACATGCAGCCTTGCAGGAAAAAATGTTGTGTGGATAATGGAGGCATCCCGTAGCAGTTTTCTTACGCCATCAAACTTTTTCTTCCTCATTTGAGTCACGTAGCTCAAGTCTAGAAACAGGTAGATGTTCCGGTCATCTTCTGTTATTTAATGCACTTTTCTAGCCAGTCAAAGAACTTTGTATGTAGACCCAATGCCATCCGTAACCAGAAGAAATGTTTGTGGTTTCTCCAAATCCTCCTAGTAGCCATGTGGAATAATCCGGTAGGCTTTTTGAAAGTTTATATTTAAACTCTGGCCCTCTGGCAACAATTTTGAGTTGAGCCACTCCTGAATGAACATACAAGGGTGATCCCCCTTGATTCCCTTGGGCAATCCCAAGATTCTGACGTGTTCAGATCTGGTCTGATTTTCTAGGGTTTCAAGCCTAACCCGCGTGTGGTGGTTCTGTTTAACAAGGAGAGCAGAGGAGGCCATGGCCAATTCAGCTTGCCTTTTTGCATGTCCAACCTCCTGCTGGATCCCTTCCACTGATCTCTCCATGATTGTGACCCTGGTGGCAAATGAGTCTAGCTTAGAATTTAAGTCAGCGACTGAGGTTATCAGTCTCTGGCGCTTGATTCCAATTGAGGACACGGTTTCTTCAGGCTCCCTCTGGGATATGTCCTGTTCCTCAGTTCCAACTCTTACCACTTGTGAGACTCCAGACGACTTAGTGCTCACGCCTCCAGTTCTATCTTTTCTGGGGTTACCCATATTAGGTTTTCTGAATTCATCTTTTGAGCTGTATTATTTGTTTTTTGAATAGACTGCAGTAAAATATATATTTTATATGATTCTAGTAAATCTTTTCAGAGTTGCTGAAAGTTGCTGCCTGTCATCTCAGGCTCCACACCGCCTGCCGATATGTGTTTTGCTAATGTTAAATTCCACAAAAAGAATTCTGGTTGCTTCATCTACAGAATATGCTATCATAAATATTTGAGAAAATGCTACCAATCATTTTTTCTCTTCTGCAAAATTAAAACTGCTTAACCAGTTTATACAGTTGTGTTAGACAGCAGGATACACATACTATGGATACGCATGTCAAATGTTAACTTTATACATGCAAGAGCAGAGAAGTTACAAACACTCACATTTTTGATAGTTTTCAGAACATTTTGGAAATATTTACATAGTAAAGTTTTGAACCCCTGTAACTTAAGAATCTCTTACGTAATTCACTCCATATTTATATCATTCTATAAGTATTACGAAAAGGTTATCAATACTAATTTAAACATGTCTAGCTCCAAAGGTGCCCTTGTTATATGTAGATGAAATTTGTTCATGAAATTTCCTGAAAAATATAAAATGACAGATTTTGAGCACATATAATTTTGAGATGATCCATCGTATTGTCATGAAATCTGGCACATTGTTAGAACACCTATCATCAACAAATCATGCCACATTTAAGAACCATGATCCAATAGATGGTTAAGGTATATGCACATAAAAATGTTCATGAAACTTCGCACAAACAATAAAATGGCAACATTCAGGCCCCTATAATTTTGAAACTGGCTAACTAAATCATGAGATATTTGGCATGTGTGTGTGGTATCATGGCAGGAATGCTACAAAAGTGTTATAAGTGTAAAATGGGTTTTTACTACAATGTTAAGGCCAGGTAAAATGGTGTGTTACAAGCAGAATGGGGTGAAGGAGCATGTGTTGCATCCAAAGCAGATGTTCTAATCAAAGCAAATTTGCTGTGCTTGACAGGAATATTTTGTACAAAGCTCATCATTCTTTTTGTGCAAAATAAAAGGTCATGGCTAAACTTCAATTTATTCATCCTAGACAGCTATGCAAGCAGAATAAGAGGGTATGTGCAAAGTAGGTTCTGGGCCACTTCCCTATTTTATGCTGTTTATGTCTAAAATGTATAGCATAAAGCAAGAGTCAGTGACTATCCATTATGTTTTTATCTTGAAACATTGGCTTTTCTGCCTTCTTACACAGGTTATTTTTAATAATGTATGTTCCCCTTATGACCTATGACAAATTATGTTTTCCATCTAAATCAAATGTCAGATTAAACTGGGCCTCTATCTCATGGCTTATTTAATGACTTGTTGTTTTTGGCTTTTTGGCTAAAAGGTTTTAATAACCTTGGAATTCCCCTTCTCTGCATTTTCTTGTAAGCAACCAGTGTATAAATAAGACTTAAACAGTAGGTCCTGTGTGTCCAATAGGAAATAGCCAGAGAAGGCTGTGATAGATGCTTGGAGACACCCAGAGAAAAGGGGGTAATGTTGCTTAATTTTCTCTGTACACCTGTAGCCCTGGTGGTGGAAAGCCATCAGCTGTTTAGACTTAAATCATGTTAGAGATCATTTTTTTAGGGCTTATTTGGGTATTAATAAATTGCAACTAATTTAAAACAACATCTAGTGTAAGGTGGTTATATTGGGATCCAGGGAACACTAACCACGATCCTTGTACATTTACTACCTCACTGTCATCAGTGTGATACAGTTTGTTTATTTACATATGTATGTGTGTCTATGATGTCAAAGAGTGTATATTCCAAATTTCAGACCTCCAGCTTGAATGTTTATTGAGTTATAACCAAATTACTAAATTGTAAAAATTCCACGAAATTTCAATGAAAGTCTGGAATTTCACAGAATTTTTAGAAATGTTGATGAAATTCCATGGATTTGGAATTTTCCCATTCTGCACAGCTCCAGCTGTGATTATCTGTTTTTTTCTATTTCTTATTTGATTATGTTCTGTTTATGTTTTGCAAATCTGTTAAATTATGTACAGCACCCTGAGCCTTTGGGAAAGGGTGCTTTGTAAATAGTTTGCCTTACCTTGCCAGGAACCTCCAACACTGTGATGCATCCTCACAGGCTCCACTGTACTTTGATTCAATTTTAGATGTAAATTTATCTTTAGATTTCTTTCCATAGCTGAATTCACAAACATTTGTAAATTATTTTACCTTTGAAACAGGTCAGGATCAAAGGTAATACTCAGAAGCAGTTCATGAAGGCTAGAAATGGATTCTGGTATACATTTAAAATAACGAGTTATGGAATGCTTGTAAGGTTAAGGCACATCAGGCAAAAGCTGAATGTTTTGTGTAAGAAACACACACATTTACATTAATTACAGTAATTCTAAGAACTCCTGGTCCTAGCTAAATGGTCTTTTGTGGACTAACAGAAATATGGTACTAGGAGCACTTTATAGTGATGGGCAGTTATGTACAAGTCCACTGGAAATAGCTACAAAATGCAATAACTATTTTAGAACAATAGCAAAACAGTTTGCTTCCCTACACTAAAGAAGAAACTATAGTTTCTTTTGACCCTTTAGTTATGTACAACAGAATCCTCCATTTAACTTCAAACATAAACTGTAAGAGATGGGCAGAATTATTTGCAGGGTCTAAATGAAAAAATCTACAACAGGGGAAGACAGAATAGATAAAAAATTAATACAGATTGTATAGTAAGACCTAGCAGTACCTGTAACTAAGATAATGAACTTGCCACTTATTACCCAGGAGGTTCTTGATTTATAGAAGCAAGTGTAGTACATGTTTATAAAGGAAACAGTGTCCTGGAAATGAGCAATTAAATACCAGTCTCTTTCCTACCCCTCTGCCATGGCACTTAGTAGTGTACATGATCAGACTATATAATATATTAATATGTAACCCCTTTGTTACCCGGGGTTACTAGAATCCCAGTAAGACCTAGTGGTAGGCAGAGAAGGCAGCTTGTGAAACTCCAGTTAAATGGGTTTCACACTGTCTCACTCTGTCCTCAGTCACAGCTGAGACTAGAGGGATGACATCATTATAGAACTGTCGCAGCTGCATGAGCCACATTTGGAATCTTCAGCTCAGAGTAAGTTTAGAACCTTGGGAATTCAAAGTGAGTCTCAGTTTGTCCTTAACAAACAAGAAGGACACCAGTAGTATTGTTTACCCCTCCCACTGGGGGTGAGGAAAAGTTCTTTGTGGGTTCCAGGGGCAATCCCCTTCTCCCACCTTGGGAAGAAAGCTGCCTGTTTTAATTTAAGTTTAGTCTGTTCATGTATAACAGCAAAGGTTACATTTCTTCACCTGTGGGGCACCTGCAATGAATGGGTGAGTGTTTGACCCCATTGGAAGGGGCAAACAACTTCATTTCTTCAGTTGGATTTCAAGTATTGGGGACTGCTATTTGGGAGGACTATGTCAACTAGAACAAACAAATAGAGCAGTCATCTGTTTAAAGTGTTAATGGAGTTAAAGTTCATTGTAGAGGAGGTGCTTCAGGTCATCCACCGTCAATCTACATTTTAAAGTCTAAAGTTCTGTGTGTCCAGAGAAATGGCCGGGTATGTGCTGTGGGAGCTGGAGGTGGGAAAACCCCCCATCTTTAGTAACCAGGTCCACCTCTACGGATTTCTTCTGTGTTTTTGCTACTTGCCTCATGTGCTTGGCCAGTGATGGGGTGGGTACCCAGACATGGGTCGCAACTAGAAAATCTCTCTAGGAGTCACAGACTCTAAGTGGTGTGGGGAGCCACAGGATGGGAAAATTACTCCTTGTTGGATGGGAGTTTCGATTTGGAAGTACAAAAACAAAATCTCTCTAGGAGTCGCAGACTTCAAGTGGTGTGGGGAGCCACAGCTTGGGGGCCTCCTTGTTTGATGGGATGTCTTTCCAAGTAAAGTTTGGGTTCATTCGTCAAGTGGACCATCAGTCGAGTGGCCGGCAGGGGAGCCGGGCCAGTCGGGCTGTGTATCCAATGCGCATGCAAAGTCCAGGCTGAGTGCCTGGTGGGTCCAAAGCCAGACAACTGTTGTATTGTGTTCATTCCTCAAATGGACTGCTGTGTTTAACCTTTAATCTGCATTACAGTTACGTAGCCCTGTGGGGGACCATACAGAGCTTTGTTTATGTTTAGTGAGTTAATAAATAAAGCCACACTGAAAAATCCCAATTCTGGTTCTGGACATTACAGTTATTGCTTCCTGTAGTTGGATTTACTTGGGTGCCCCTGTGCAGAGTAGTCAAACCTAGGTCTCTTGTGCCAGGTAACCTCATCCTTCCCTGAACCCATAGAGACATATGTATATCCATGTTACAAAAATGGACATATGCCTTACAAAAATGGAGGCAACGCCCGACTGGCCCGGCTCCCCTGCCGGCCACTCGACTGACGGTCCACTTGGCGAATGAACCCAAACTCTACTTGGAAAGACATCCCATCAAACAAGGAGACTCCCAAACTGTGGCTCCCCACACCACTTGAAGTCTGCGACTCCTAGAGAGATTTTGTTTTCGTACTTCCAATTCGAAACTCCCATCCAACAAGGAGACTCCCATCCAACAAGGAGTAATTTTCCCATCCTGTGGCTCCCCACACCACTTAGAGTCTGCGACTCCTAGAGAGATTTTCTAGTTGCGACCCACGTCTGGGTACCCACCCCATCACTGGCCAAGCACATGAGGCAAGTAGCAAAAATACAGAAGAAATCTGTAGAGGTGGACCTGGTTACTAAAGATGGGGGATTTTCCCACCTCCAGCTCCCACAGCCCATACCCGGCCATTTCTCTGGACATACAGAACTTTAGACTTTAAAATGTAGATTGACAGTGGATGACCTGAAGCACCCCCTCTACAATGAACTTTAACTCCATTAACACTTTAAACAGATGACTGCTCTATTTGTTTGTTCTAGTTGACATAGTCCTCCCAAATAGCAGTCCCCAATACTTGAAATCCAACTGAAGAAAAGAAGTTGTTTGCCCCTTCCAATGGGGCCAAACACTCACCCATTCATTGCAGGTGCCCCACAGGCGAAGAAATGTAACCTTTGCTGTTATACATGAACAGACTGAACTTAAATTAAAACAGGCAGCTTTCTTCCCAAGGTGGGAGAAGGGGATTGCCCCTGGAACCCACAAAGAACTTTTCCTCACCCCCAGAGGGAGGGGGGTAAACAGACACTACTGGTGTCCTTCTTGTTTGCTTAAGGACAAACTGAAGACTCACTTTGAATTCCCAAGGTTCTAAACTTACTCTGAGCTGAAGATTCCAAATGTGGCTCATGCAGCTGCGACAGTTCTATAATGATGTCATCCCTTTAGTCTCAGCTGCGACTGAGGACAGAGTGAGACAGTGTAAAACCCATTTAACTGGAGTTTCACAAGCTGCCTTCCCTGCCTACCACTAGGTCTTACTGGGATTCTAGTAACCCCGGGTAACAAAGGGGTTACACTCGCCCTTGACCAGGAAAATGACTGTCCCCAGTCATTATGCACCTGGCCTTAGGCCATCCCACCCTATGTGCTACCTGCGGAGGGGGGTGATCAGGCCTCCTCCTACCATGTGCAAGCACAGGTAGGCAACACTAAGGGCCTAGAGGCCCATAGCTGACATATCAGCCTCTACTCTATCCACGTACTATGGACACCTAGTGGCTCTGGTAGAACTGTCCAGAGCATAGCCCTGATAGATCAGCACTGCAGTCCCTATGGCCACTGAGGACCACAGCCTGTCTATCCCCCCTAACCCTCTAGGGAAAACCTATCTGCCTCTTACATAACATCCCAAACAGAACAAAACCCGGGGACCTCCCCGACCTTGGGCAGCCTGCAACTACAACATTAGGAACACAAACAGTACTTTAATTTCTACACAAGCACTGAACGAGGAACTCTGATGAGCCCCTCCTCCTCTTCTTGTCTTCTCTTCTGTCCTCCAGGAACACCTGTAAGAAAAGACAAAAACAAAAACAAAAAACACACCCTAATCTGCATTTACAATCTACCTAAACAACAACAGTGACAACAACAACCCTTACCATACAGGAAAAACAGAACACTAAACAATCCCAAAAAGAAAAAAAATATTTTTTAGAAAAGTAGAAAAGACAGTATATACATTAAGTACAGAAATGACATTGATAACAATACACTTCTTTGGGGGGATGGAATGCCCTAAATGTCCCACTAGTGACTACAAGGCCCGAAGGCCAGTCCATTAAAGAGTCTCTCCTGGGCGGAACCTCTGAACATAGTCTTTTAAGGCCATAATCCCAAGGAGAGTCTTTATGACAGTTCACACACTGTTTGAAGTCTGTAGTGTAAGGTGTGTATTGCAATATCATAAAGATAGAATAAAAGAATTTTGATGACTCACCAGCCTCTTGAAGTATTCAGACATCACCAACCTGGTCCCTGCCAAGACTCTCCCTGGCAGCATTTCTTCTGATACAGCTGCGGACATCTCCGGGAACCCACAGGAGTGCACATCTGGAAACAGCTGGGCTGATGTCATAACTGGAGAAGGAACCTTAGAACAGGAACAAAAAGAGAAACAGCTGGTCCGGCGTCATCCGATTACCAGGCGATGAACAGGCAAACAGCTGGGATGGTGTCCTCTCTCGATCTGAAGTCATCTGGTGGTACCAGTAAATGGTTGCTGAATAGGACAGTACACTGTGGACTGAAGAATATGGGGCACCTGAGTTCTTGTTTATTCATATTGGCAGTTCAATAAAGGTACTTCACAGTTCAGATGTGGCAGTATTGACTACCACTGCTCGGCTCTCCATTTTGTAGGCTCGGGCTTAATTTCTGGGAGGTCCTTGCACTGAGGCCAATAGTAGAGGGGGTCAGGGGCTTGAATTATTACTCCATCTGGACGCACATAATTCACACAGTGGGAGACTTCGTGTCCCTCTCCGTCCACTATTCTCATCTGTCCATAAACAGTGTCCTGCCTCTCTTCCACTGTGTATGCTTTTCATTGAACAGTCTATTCTTTACATGCTGGTTGGCCCCAGGATGCACATGTTTCATTGCTTCATCCCAGATCCAGGATTTTCTGCAGTTCTCAATCTCCTCCCAGACTCTCCGAGGATAGGTAGGAAAGGTCATACCAAAGATTTCATTGGCCTTTCTATGAACCAGACTCTCCTCCAGTGTTCCTGGAGGACAGAAGACAGGTGTTCCTGGAGGACAGAAGAGAAGACAAGAAGAGGAGGAGGGGCTCATCGGAGTTCCTCGTTCAGTGCTTGTGTAGAAATTAAAGTACTGTTTGTGTTCCTAATGTTGTAGTTTTCTTCTTCTGGGGGGCAGCTCAGAGGTAATTTAAGGAAGTATTTTTTCACAGAGAGGGTTGTGGATGCATGGAATGGCCTTCCGGAGGAGGTTGTGGAGTCAAAAACAGTCCTGGATCTGCCAGCTTCGCATCCTCAATGAAATTAAAAACAGATCCCTGACTTCTTTTTCTTCTGGTGAAGCCAGGGCAGTGGCATCACCACCTTCTTGAACACATTCCTCCGAGGCAAGATCTTGAGGCTGTGTACCCGTTCCTTTCTCACAAGGCCACATAGGTTCCCCCTCATCTTCCTCTTCACTGAGGATCTGAGCCCAGGAGTGAGCAGTAGTTCTCACCCCCGAGACTATCCATTCATCACTAGGACCGGAGGTCGACACCTCCCATTCAACGGCCTCCAGCATCTCATCTTCACCTTCGAGACTTGGGCTAGGCCCCCCCACCCAGGGGTCTATTGATGCTTTATCTGAACTTGCCTTCTGAGATCCAGCATCCAAAACTTCAACTTCAGATTCAGTCTCTAATTCTGCACTCTCTAACTTTGTGCCACACTCCCCCGGGGGACCTTCCTCCACAGGCTCCGCCTGATGTTGTGTGCTGCCAACTGCAGATTCTTGAAGTTGTGTCCATGTGGAGCCAACGAATTTGAGGCACTTTATACAAGCCATATTTTTTGTAGACAACCAGCACAGTGAGGAATCATGAAGACATCCCTTCCAGCACTAAAGCACATCTGGCATACACGCACTGGATAATTAGGAATTGCCACATCAGGAGGGAGTTGCCCTCTATAGCACCAATTTTCAATGTCTCTCAATCTATTTACTGCTGCTTTTACTGCAACCTGGGCATGATCCGGGTAACGAGCTGGTCCTGAGGCCATAACTGCAGAAAAACAAACAAAAGTTCACTGTAACTGAAAGTCCCACTTTAAATGAACACACTCTGTAGCTTTAAAATGGCTCCTCTGCTGTTGTGTTTACTTTACTACCCCACCCTGTAATGGTAGGGTGCACCTGTGCATCACCATTCAGACTCTGGTCAAGCCACTGCAATTATGTACATCAGCTACTAATAACTTTTATTTCAAACTGCACAACTTGCTCTGTTCTGGCTGTTCTCACATTTACAGGATTTTCCTTGGACTTTTCACATGCTGGCAACATTTATTTAATCACAGTCCCTTTTAAAACTTCAGGTTTCAGCACAGGATTGCCTGCTTTTACTAGTGTTGCACTTATTTTACAACCCACAGTCTCTTTCTGGCTACAAACTTTAAACTGAGGCTACTTTCATTGCTATGCACACATTTAATGGCTTTACAGACTTGCACTTGCCAGCAGGATATCACACAATCGTTACTTGCAAAGCGACTATACAGCTGCACTGACATTTTATATGGCATTACTGAAAATCACTGATTTGAGCAGTTTTAAATTGTTTACTCACTGTTAAGGTAGCAGATTGCTGCAATGGAGGAAAACGGCCTGCAGCCAAATTTTTGAAGGCCTTGAATTTTAAACGGGCTGGCAGTCTCCGCGATCGTAGTATTAATCACACAATTCACTGATCCCACGACCGATAAGCGGGTTGAGCCCAATTTTGAACTAGAAAAGTCACTTTTCACTGTTTACAGCACTTTGAACACTTCGCGAACACTCCTCCACTGCCAGTACACGCATTACTCTCTGTCTCCCTCTCAAATGCTGAAGCAGACTCTGAAGAGCTGGCTGAGGGGCCGGACTAATGGCAAACTGACCAACCACACGACACCATGCAAATGAGCCTCTTCTTCCTCACGAGGGCCCTTCCTCACACGGCGATCCTGCCGAGCAGGCAAATTTAAACTGAAAAGATGCACTTTTTTTTTCAACTGACTCCACGGTGGGAGCCATTTCAACCATGTAACATTGCCATTAACTCTGCAGTCTCTAGCATTGCACAGAAAGCATTTCCAACGTCCAGGGCATAATTTCTCTGTTGCTACCCCTAGTTTTCCACACTTTCCTTCACAGAACTTTATTTTAAACTGACAAACGCTGTAAACTATGTTGATGCAGGACAAGGACACACACTTTGGCTTTACAGCTCCTTGGTAAACAGTTGGCATTTTTTAAACAGCAGCACAAGATTCACAGCACACAGCACACACTAGGGAAATTGCTTCAACTTTTTGGGCTACCGACTGCCAGATAGCCAAAATGCTAGCCTACTTGCCCAAGCACCTTCCTTCCCAAACAAATCCAAAGCGGTGCCTCCATTTTTGTAAGGCATATGTCCATTTTTGTAACATGGATATACATATGTCTCTACGGGTTCGGGGAAGGATGAGGTTACCTGGCACAAGAGACCTAGGTTTGACTACTCTGCACAGGGGCACCCAAGTAAATCCAACTACAGGAAGCAATAACTGTAATGTCCAGAATCAGAATTGGGATTTTTCAGTGTGGCTTTATTTATTAACTCACTAAACATAAACAAAGCTCTGTATGGTCCCCCACAGGGCTACGTAACTGTAATGCAGATTAGAGGTTAAACACAGCTGTCCATTTGAGGAATGAACACAATACAACAGTTGTCTGGCTTTGGACCCACCAGGCACTCAGCCCGACTTTGCATGCAGATTGGATACACAGCCCAACTGGCTCAGCCCCTGCCGCCACTCAACTGATGGTCCACTTGGCGAAATGAACCCAAACTTTACTTGGAAAGACATCCCATCAAACAAGGAGACTCCCAAACTGTGGCTCCCCACACACTTGAAGTCTCGACTCCTAGAGAGATTTTGTTTTGTACTTCCAAATCGAAACTCCCATCCAACAAGGAGTAATTTTCTCATCCTGTGGCTCCCCACACCACTTAGAGTCTGTGACTCCTAGAGAGATTTTCTAGTTGCGACCCATGTCTGGGTACCCACCCCATCACTGGCCAAGCACATGAGGCAAGTAGCAAAAACACAGAAGAAATCCGTAGAGGTGGACCTGGTTACTAAAGATGGGGGGTTTTCCCACCTCCAGCTCCCACAGCCCATACCTGGCCATTTCTCTGGACACACAGAACTTTAGACTTTAAAATGTAGATTGACGGTGGATGACCTGAAGCACCTCCTCTACAATGAACTTTAACTCCATTAACACTTTAAACAGATGACTGCTCTATTTGTTTGTTCTAGTTGACATAGTCCTCCCAAATAGCAGTCCCCAATACTTGAAATCCAACTGAAGAAATGAAGTTGTTTGCCCCTTCCAATGGGACCAAACACTCACCCATTCATTGCAGGTGCCCCACAGGCGAAGAAATGTAACCTTTGCTGTTATACATGAACAGACTGAACTTAAATTAAAACAGGCAGCTTTCTTCCCAAGGTGGGAGAAGGGGATTGCCCCTGGAACCCACAAAGAACTTTTCTTCACCCCCCCCAGAGGGAGGGGGGTAAACAGACACTACTGGTGTCCTTCTTGTTTACTTAAGGACAAACTGAAGACTCACTTTGAATTCCCAAGATTCTAAACTTACTCTGAGCTGAAGATTCCAAATGTGGCTCATGCAGCTGCGACAGTTCTATAATGATGTCATCCCTCTAGTCTCAGCTGTGACTGAGGACAGAGTGAGAGTGTGAAACCCATTTAACTGGAGTTTCACAAGCTGCCTTTCCTGCCTACCACTAGGTCTTACTGGGATTCTAGTAACCCTGGGTAACAAAGGGGTTACAAATAAATACAATATTCAAATTTCTGCTCAACATGGATTTTGAAAGAGAATACAGTAAAAATACAACTTCAACTGATCAAACTAATTATCTTCATAGTGCCTTGGACAGAGGGAACTGGGCAGGGATGTTCTATATTGATTTATCGAAAACCTTTGATTCAGTAAACCACAGTTTCAGCTCACTCTTCAGCAGTTCAAATAATTTTTTTCTGAGCCTGGCACTAGTGTGGTTTAAACATTATTTAGCTAACAGTGGGCAGAAAGTGAAGATTAACAGGAATTTTAAAAGGATCTGTGAAAGATCCACTAGCCACAATTTGCAACATGGAAATCCATTCACACTGCTTGACCAACTATTAAGTGGTTTAACTACAAGCACATTTTGCATCCCAAAACAGACACAATTCACCAAAAAAGATACACATCACATTTGCAGCAATTATTTTACCAAAAATCGTGACTTTTTTTTCATTATAGGACACATCTTTTGGAAAAATGCAATAGGGCTGCTCAGAAGCAAACTGATCGATGCAGATGCAGGACAGCGTACATTTGTGTCCATATCTCACTCTTGAAAATCCTGTCATAACATAAAGCTTGACTCACTACCAAAAGGAAATGGAACAGCCTCACCTCGTTTGGTGCAGGATGAATATGTTATTGTGCATAACTTGTAAATCATCACAGAGATTGCTTCCCAAACAGGCCGATGTTTCATACTACCTCCTGGTGCTCTATCAAGGCTAACATAATCATTCTGCTGCTGGTTTAAATAGTTTGGTCTATTACATTAAGAGTCACCTGACTTACTATTCACATTAATATGAAGTGTAAGCCATTGCCTGAGCAAATGAATAAAACAATTTCTTACCCCCCCAAAATATCAGTGAATCCAAATCACGTACAAAAATGCATAATACATTCATCTAATACGAAAAGAATAATGTACCTATATAATACTATGAAAAAAATTGACATTATGTTACAAGCAATAATTAAATATATATCATTTAAAAAGTGGCGTTCTATGCATATTAAATAGCAAACAAAATTATCTAAAAACTATATTGTCAAAGGGACATCCCCACCTGAAATACAAACTCTCACAAAATAATGTATTTTGGGTGCTCAATTGGCAATATTTATTTAACAGTGAAACATCTAACTTATTTCTTCTCAACATAAGGAACACATAATAGCACACATAACAATGAATCCCCACTTTCTTCTTCTTGAGCCCCGGTGTGTCACCTGGTACCCTAAGATGCCTTCCCCTGTCCATCTTTGTTCATCTTGTGGCTCAGGTGCAACACCTGATGCCTTGTTCTGTTCCACTCCATCATGTCACCTTCTCCTCAGGAGGTGACCCCCACCCGCCTGGATGTAGACCCAGCCCAGGCCTGCTGCTAGTGTCCCCCACCCTGATGTCTCCCCCTTTCCCACTTATTCCTTCAACTAGCACACTTCCAGCTCTGCAATGGATGGCGCACTTTTACCCCAAACTCCTCCTCTCCCCCTCCCACTCTTTATTGCTTCATCAAGTTTGTTCACGAACAATACCATGCCCACCTCTGACAATTAGGGCTGGCAGTATAGCCTAGAGGTTAGAGGAATGAGGTGTGAACAAGCTTGATACATTCAGCAGACCAGACCTGAGTTTGATTCTCATAACCTCCACTTGCATACTGTGTGAATCTGAGCAAGTCACTTAACCGCCCAGTGCTCCCAGGTCGCCACTGAAAACAGGCATTTGTGCCTAGTGGATCTTACCCAGTTACCAAAGACTAAAATAAAAATGAAAAAAAAATGAACCCCATCCTGTCTATATTCCCCTTGACTATTGTAAGCAATGCCATGCTTAATGTATATCCCACCTGATGTCTTGATAAATTCCAACATCCTCCTGTTTATCCTTTTCCTTGCCCTTTCTACCACTATCAAATTCCTGACCTGCCTCCAAACCCACCTAGGGATGATCTCTGACCATGCAATCCAGCCCCAGGCCATCAGGAGCATATTATTCGCATATGATTCTGCATCTGCTATAACAAATCCACCCACAGCCTTTCCCCCAGGTCATTACCCCCAAATGAACAATTAAGAGGTCTGGTTTTTGTACTCTAATCCTTTGTTCTAGTAGAAGTGACAGCAAATGCCCCCCTCTCATACCCCATATTCCCTTCAACTGCAGCCTGACCGAATCAGCTGCCCTCTGCAGCTGCCTGACACCTGGCCTGTTGATGACATTCTTTTCAGCCAGAAAATAAAGGAGTGTCCTATGATTGAAATAATCATCTGGCTCCCCTCACCTGTAATAAAAGAGCAGAGTACTGTAACAAAACCTATTCCCAAATGTATGACTTAAAACTATCCGACTTCCATCCCCCCCCCTTCTCTTGATGCCCTCCACCAAGGCACCCCCTGCTGCTGGCTCTGATGCAGCCCCATCCACAATGAGTGAGAGGAAACCATGCTGGGGTCCTTCCCTACAAATGCCATACCTCTTTTTGTGATGGCTGACACCTGATATGCTGTCACTGGGCTCCCATTCCCATGCACAGAGAAAAACTCCCCAGTGGGTCTGATGGCCCTTAACACATCTAAGGCCCTGTAAATGCTCCCAATCCCATCTGCTTTATTGGGTAAGCAGATCCTTACTCCCTCTCACATTTGATTTGTCTTCAATCTCCTCAAGTGTATTACTACCCCTTCCTTGTCCCAGTATGTGCAAACTGCGGGCATCTTGGCAGATGCTATCACAGACCACTCACACACTTTCTGAGTATGGAGCCCGGAGACTGCTCCCACTCCCCCTCTGCGCTACATCACAGTTACCAGCTTTGCCAAACTGGACGTGGAAGCTTTCCTCTATGATGTATCCTGTAACATCTGGTTTGACATCTATCACTCCCATGATGTTCAAATAGCCCTTGATATCTTCATTGATAATTTCACAGCACTTCAGGATAAACATACCCCGAAGGTCACCAGAAGGGTCAGGGGTAAACAAACAAGATGGCTACACAAGGACCTGCTGGCTAACCTACGCACACAGGACAAACTCTGGAAGAAGTATAAAGTGTTCAGACTACTGGAGGATTACAATACCTACAGGGCCTCTAAGAGCACCTGTAGAAAACAAATCAGAACAGCAAAGAGCATCTACTGCAAGGAACTGCTCACAAACTCTGCTGGTGACTCTAGAAAATTCTGGACACACATCAAGACCTTTCTTGGGGCTGCCCAGTCATCGACCCCAGGGGATATGATCCTAAATTGTGCGCATTGCAACGACTTGAACACTATAGTGAATGCCTTTAACAGATTATTCATGGACCTGTCTCAGTACACCTCGTCCTTCACTTCACTTCCCACAGCATCTCAGCCTTATTGCACACCCCAGAGATCTGCATCTGGTGCTGACCACTGCCAACTAACTACTACCCCCCCTTCCACTTTAAAGCTATATCTAGATCTGAGGTCCAAAGGCTATTGCAAAACATATCCGACAACATTAGTCCCAGCTCAGATTCACTCGAGCCATGACTCCTGAAGCTAGTGGCACCATTGATTGCCTCACAACTGGCTAAGATTTTCACTCTGTCTCTCTGTCTCTTGGCATTGTCCCAGATCTCTGGAAGATTGCCCAAGTTATGCCTATCCTTAAAAAAGGAGACCCAAAGGATATCAACAACTACAAGCCCATAGCCATCCTCTCTATACTAAGCAAGCTAGTGGAGAAGCTTGTTGCAATCCAAACCATTGACTATCTTACAAAGAACAACCTTATCTCAGACACTCAGCATGGTTTCAGAAAAGGACACAGTACCTCAACCACTGTCCTCAAATTCTCCACCAATGTACTGTAAAGGTCTACTCACTGGAGCAGTATTTATCAATCTTACCAAAGCTTTCAATCTTGTTGATCATCCCCTGCTTCTCTCAACCCTGCATAGACTTAACTTCTCATCCTCAGTAGTTGACTGGTTTAACAACTACCTATCAAACAGATTACAAGTTGTTAAATTCAACTCCGCTCTCTCGGATGTGACCAGCACTGACATCGGAGTACCCCAGGGCTCCATCCTAGGACCCCTTCTCTTCTCGCTACACATCAACAACATAGCGTATGCCATACTCTCCTGCTCAGCTATCCTATACACTGATGATCTTGTCCTCTACTCCAGTGCTGACAAAGTTAACATCATTAACGAAAACCTCTCCTCAGATTTCAGAAATGTGCAAACATGGCTAAATGCTAATAAACACATCCTCAAAGCAAAAAAGACCTAATCCATGCTATTTGGCACTGCCCCAAACTCAGAGCCTGTAAGGAACCCCTCCTAGTCCATGACTCTGGGGGATCTGTCATTGACTGTGTCACATCCTTCAAATACCTGGGAGTCCTCTTTGATAAATCCCTTGATTTCAGTCTGCACATCCAGTCAACCTGTAAAGCAACAAATGCCAAACTTGGAATCGCCTATAAGACTTGTCACCTGCTTACACCATCTGCCAAATTGGCAATTGCCAAAAGTATTCTGCTTCCAGCGCTGACCTATGGTGTCTCCACGTTTGCTATTGCCCATAAGACTGCTCTCCATAAATGGGATGTTGCGTATAACAACATATGTCGGTATGCCTCCTCTTCCCATCGCCTCAAGCACCATTGCACACTGTATAGCAACCTAGGCTGGCTCTCCCCAACTGCCTACCGACTATACTCCCTAGGGACCCTCACAGACTCTGTAATCTATAACCAAACCCCCTCCTCCCTTGCAGCTCTACTTGCACCACGGACACCTTCCCACAAACTACACTCTGCAGACAAATTTCTACTTACTGTACCCAAGTGTATTACTTCAAAAGGCTCTGGAGCATTTCACTGCTCCAACCAGCCACCTGAACTCCCTCCCTCCTGCTCTGAGGCAGGCTAACTCCCACCCAATCTTCAAAAAAGAACTATATCGCCACCTATCCCGGGATCCCTGTAAATGCTTTGATCCCAATTAATGCCTCACAGCTAACCACCCTATTTCAGCCAAGACGCTGCTGCACTTCTAAACAAGCTTTGCTATAAAATGTCTTTATAGCTGCCACTTAGCCCAGTTTCAGTTGTTATTTGCATGTACTAATGTCACTTTTGTCATCTCTGCATAGCTATGTATTATCTCGAGTACTGTCTGACTTGATCTGTATTCTAACCAACCTGTACTATATACTATGTACCTGTACTACATACTGTGTATTGTGTAATCTCATCTCAATTTATGTATGTATTCTCCTGGGTCATGCCTGAAAATAGTCAATTTTGGCTAGCGCACCTAACCCGGTTAACAAAAACGAAATAAATAAATAAATACGTCCTCTCCCCGCAGTCCTCCTTATCGAGCTCCTTGCTTGCTCAAAACTACCTTGCTGACTCTGAAGGTGCCTTGTTGCATGGCTAAAAATATTGCTCTAAATGCCGTCTCCTCATATGTTGACCTGCAAATACTGCCCAAGCTGCACAGCTGCCTGTGGAAAAGCCTGCCATAAATGGGGCACCTCCCATCCTTCGATTTCCCTTTCAATCTCAGCTATCCCACCAGCATTCTGTGAACTGCTGCACCTATGCCCACTAAGTATGTCCCTATGGTGGAATGTGCTAACCCTTCATCCCATTTAAGCACCATAAACCTGATGACTTGATGTCATGACACCTTTCCCTCTAACTCCCAACCCATTTCCAGATGGAACTCCTGGAATCCCTCCCAAGTTCTATAATATGTCCTTCGAGTGTTAGCAGACCACAACTCATGGTACAGCATGCTGGGTCTCCCCAAGCAATCTCCCACAATGGAGGAGTACCACCATTTTCTTGGCTGCCACAGCCAGGGCTGCATCCCTGAACCTGTGAAGTGGCAAACGGGAAAGACTGTCAGCTATCTCATTGTGGATCCCTGCAATATGCTTAGCTTTGAAAGACAGGTTCAACCTTTACCCCTTCAAAACCATCTACTGCATCAACCTGTTAACTCTATCAGTGGAACCTCCCTGCATTTAAGATCTCTACCATCCCCATATTATTGCACCAGAAAAAAAATTTCTGGTTGCGCAACTTCTCACTCCAGACCTTAACCACCACCCAGATAGGAAATAGCTCCAGAAATGTGATGTCCTTGAGTAGACCCTTCCTTTCCCATCTGCTCGGCCAAGCTTCTGATAGCCACTCACCTTGGAAATATGCTCCCATCCTACATGCACCTGCCACATCCATGTACAACTCTAGTTCTGTGTTGTGCAGCCAATCCTTTTGCCAGAAACTTACCCTGTTAAAGTCTTGCAAGAATTGCTCACATACTCTCAGGTTCTCCCTCACCCCTTTCTGGGTGACCACCCAATAGTGGGGCAGCTTCACCCATCCTGTGGCCCTTGCTAGCCTCTGCGTGAACACCCACCCTGGTGCCACTAGTCTACTTGCAAAATTGAGGTGACCCAGCAGTTGCTGCACTACCGACAGTTGCACCCACCTCCTGCTGATGGCCAATCTCAACAAACCCTTCAACCTCTCCATCTTGTCTACCAGTAGCCTGAAAACCCTGATCTCTGCATCCACCTCAATATCAAAAAACTCTAACTTCCTCACCAGACCCTCCGTTTTGTCCTTTGCTAGCAGTAACCCCAAAATTTGGCACATCTCCCGGAACTGCCCCAGCATTTGTCTGGTCCCCCTTTCCCCTTCCCCCACTAATGAAAAATCATCCAGATAGTGTACCACCCTCTTTTACCCCATCTGTGCCCGAACACCCATTGCAGCCAGGTGCTGAACATTTCAAAGGCAGCACATGCCACCAAATAGCCCATTGGCATGGTTTTGTCAAAATAAAAACTCCCTCCGAATTGAAAACCTAACAAATCCCAATCCTCTCCCCTCACTGGCAGTAATTGAAAAGTGGACTCAATGTCCAACTTTGCTAGCCAATCCCCATCCACTACCCTGATCAGGGTGATGGCCTCATCCAGTGTGACATAAGAAATTGCCCTTTCCCCTTCTGAAATACCATCATTTACTGACTTTCCCTCCGGGAATGATATGTGATTAATGAGCCTATATTTCCCTGGCTTCTTCTTGGGCAACAGGTCCAATGGGAAAACACTAAGTTCCACCAATGGTGGCTCTTCAAAGGGGCCCTCTACCCTCCCTGCCTCCATTTCCTTCTCTATTTTCTTTCTTACCAGCCCCTCCCTCCCCTTTGTGGACCCCAAATTCTTGGCCCACATCCCTACACACAGTCCTGTGTACTGCAGGTTAAAACCCTTTGTGAAACCATCCCTGAGTCACTCCCTCTCGTTCCTGTTCTGATAACCCTCTGTCCATTCCCACAAAATCTCTCTCCTGATCGGCATGCACGCCCTCCTGTACCTCCTGCTCCCCCCATCCTGCACCCTGTCTCCTCATCCTTAACTGCTACCCCCTGTCCCGAATGCCCACTTCCAATGTAGCCCCTCCCTCTTCCCCCGTGCTCTGTCCCCCCAGTACCCCATCCACTCCTGCGAAATGGCTACCCTCCATATTGCTGAAACCACCGAACTCTCTCCCATATTTCTGCGTTGTGCTACTGGGTGTGGCCTGAAACATTTTGAGCAGATGTGCCGGAATTTGCAAGTTTGCCCAACTGCATGTGGCTTTGTTAAATCCCCAAAACGTCTGTATCCCTGCACCACTGAGATTCCTAGCTCCTTCAAACAGTCCTGCATTGTTCACTGTGAGAGTTCAGACCCACAGGTCCAGGTGCATGATGTCCCATCACGCTTCCCCCTGGTCTGCCATGCACTGGTGGAACCACTCATCATGTATGAGCCATCCTTAGCCCCCCTTTGTTTTGTATGCATTGTGTGATTGTAGCTGAATATGTTAGTAAAGTAATGGCCAGTTTGGGCTGTTTCTGCAGTAGGATGGCACTGAAGTTCGTAAACCCTGCTAGCCAATTATGAAATGCTTTCCCCTTGAAACCCTTGTCCTCTGTGGACTTGCCCACCAAAGTTAGAGCCACCGCCATCTCTAATCTCCCCACCAACTTTCTCTGCATACTACTTCACCACCTCTTTGTCCACAAATGCAAACATATCTACATATTCCCTTTTTCAAATATTCTCTTTTACTGTCTGTAGAATATGATCCCCTAGTGTCATTCTTATAAGCCCGTTCCCTTGTTCCCTCACCCCTTCCTTGCCCCTTGTACTTTCTCCCTGCCATTGTGACCCTTTCCCTTTTAATTCTATAAGCACTTTTTCCATCTCTTCCAAGCCCTTCTCCCCTCTTTCTTCTATCAGCCCCGACAAATACTCCTTCAAACTCCCATCTTCATCAAATCAACCTTGACCTTATCTTCTCCTACTGGTGTTTCTTCCCTCGCCACCTTCTTTATTTTTTTTTTCCCTCTCTCCCTCCCCCATCTCCTCGCTTCTCTAGCACCTTCCACTTCTTTGCCCCAAGGTCATCTTCCTCCACCTTGAGAGCCCTCTCCAGCATGGCATGCACCTGCCCCATCATCATCGCTGCCTGCTTGGTCAAGTTCTCCATGGCTGTTTCCTTCTTGCCTGTGTTTTTCTTGGGTGCCATCTGCCATCGCCAAACAAACTAAACCTCATGTTCAGCAGGTATCAAAAAATGCCCCATCCTTGCCCCCTTTATTCCCCTGTTCTGCTTTTGTTGTTGTTGTTGTTACTTTTTAATATATGTACCCCAGTAGTCCACCCCCAAGGGTAGATATGGCCTGATCCTTTTTACTTAGTATTCCTTGTTTTTTTTTTTTAAAGTTTCACCTTTGAAAGTTTTGCCTTTAAAATACAGCCAGTGTCCTTTACCCCCATTCATAAATCAAAAAGAAACCTTGCCCATCTAATCAAATGTCATGTATTGCCCCCCTCTTGAAAGTGCCCCAGATTGAAGTGTCCCCCTTTCTTTGTTGTAGCTTTTGAGAATATGATGCCTTTCCTTTTTAAAGCTGCAGCTATAGCCAATACTCTATGTGGGCAACATCCTACCTCCAGGAGCAGGACCATTTTTTATGGGGTATAATGAGCCATCATCCTATTATGAGGGGACAGTTCACCTTGTGTTTGAATTCAGCCTCTGCAATATTGTGCCTTCCCTTAACTTCTGGAGTTGCAGCACAGATTATGAGTGGACAGCCCCATTCTTCCAGGTGCAGACCCGTTTTAGAGGAGAACTGGGCTACCTCCCTAAGCTGGAGGACAGCTAACAGTATGCCACTACTGTAGCAGGTGGCTGTGTTGCACCCGTGCCATCATCCCTACAGCTGTCCCGAGTCGAGCCCCCAAATGGTGCCTACCTCACTGCCGCACGGCTGATACCACTAATTATGAAAGTCAAAGGTGTGTCTCTCATAACTTTATCTTATGTGGGACCCTGATATCTATAAGCATTTTTGTTATGGCCACCTGGCGGCCACTCGACTGCTCACAGATGATGGCTGCCTCTTGATCTTGCAGCATATCGTAAAATGGAGGCTGCCTCATGACTTCCCAAAATGGCAGGCGCCCAATAGCAAACTTCTGTGGCTGCATAACCTCAGCCTCCTCACTCCTGCGATGGTCTTCTGCTTTCTCTCGGAGAGACACCATACCGCCCAGGCTACCCTCTGTTCACATCTTTCCCTCTGTTTTATTTTATTTTTTTTTTTTTTAAAGATGAACCAGACATGCCTCACTGCTGTAGCCTGCAGCTGTTGGGTAAACTCCTGTCCTTCCCCCCCATCAGCCAGTGCATCATGCTACGCTGCCTTCCCCAGTCCCGATCGCTGATTACTACTGGTGCTGGCCTGCACCTTCCCTGCCTGATACCAGGCCTCACCTCTCGAGCCCGGTGAACTCCCCCACTCTCCTGGTCCACTCCCTGCCAACAACCTCCACCACTCACCAACACTGGGGTAAGTGAAAAACCCCAACCAAATTGTCCTGCACCTTTGTACCTACCGGGGAACCTTGTGGATCAATTACTCCCCCAGCCCAGAGCCCAGCCCACTCAAGGCCACTCAGGAGATGCCTTCTTCACTTGATCTGATCAGAAGCACCCCTTCTGCCAGTGTGACTGCACTGAAAAAACTCTGTCTGCACCTGGACCACTCAGGGGATCTTCGCTGCTGACGAGCCACTTGGGGGACAACCCCACCACTGCCTGGCCAATCATAGGATCCTCCGCTCTTCCATACTGGGACCTGCCATCCTGTTCCAGGTTCCTACTTCCCCCTACAAATCTAATGTGTAGCTTCCCACTCCAATCCACTGGTGGATTCCCTTCCCCAGCCCGCCTGGCACATGCGGTCCCTTGCCTGCTTGCCCCATCAGAAAAAACAGCTCCACATGTCAGGCCGTTGCACCTCCTCACTAGCGCCTCCCTCCCTCCATCCAGGCCTCCATATACTCTCAGACCCCAGGAGATGCTATACCCTTTCTTTCTCCCAATCCTTTCTGTTTTCTTCCTTTTTTTTCTTTTCTTTTTTTTAATTATTCTTGTCGGGAGAGAAGGATCCCTCAACACTTACAATTCTTTTGCTACCCAACCCCTCTACCTTACCTTGCTCCCTTATGCAAATCTTGCCAATTGATGTGCTGTCTCTCTGGTATCTCAGAAATCCAGCAGCAAGTGGCAAGACACTACCTGACACCTACCAATATCTCCTAGTGGCCACTTCCAGTATCCTACTGGCCAACCGCCTGGCACCCATCCTTCTAATTTGCACCCCAGCACCTCCTCTTCTAGGCTCCCCCTTTTCTCCTCTCTCTCTCTCTCTCTCTCTCTCGCTCTCTCAAATCCCCCATTCCAGGTAGGGATGTCCCTGACAATCTGGGTTGCCCTGCATTGGTAACACCATTTTATCAATATCTAACAGTCATAAATACATAAGTTGCTACTAAACACTGTATAGTAAGGATGTAAAGTACAAGGGATATATAGCTAGAAGTGCTACATAAAAATTTAACTATTATTATTTGTAAATAATCTATACAGTTGGTAATAGTTGTATATATTATTTATTTGTAGTATTATATAAGTACTTTATTCTTTCATATTTGCTGAATCTGACTTTGCTGAACATATGTATTTTATTTGTATGAGATTTGGAGGGGTAAGTTATATTTTTACTCATTTACTCATGCACTGGTTTGTACTTTATATTAATGTGGATAGTGACGTTATGTGACTGTTGATGTAATACTCCAGACTATATAAGCCAGCAGCAGAATGTTGATGTTAGCCTTGATAAAACACCAGGAGAGACCACAAAATGTTGACCTATTTGGGGAGCACTTTCTGTATGATTTACAAGTTGTACCATAAATATATTCTGCACCATACAAGATGAGACTCTTCAATTTCCTCATGGTAGTAAGCCAAGCTTTTGTGTGACTGTTGATCCCTGGTTGCTATTGCTCTTACCTTACTTCCTGTGTGCTATCTTTTTGTTCTTTCTTTTGAAAAATGCCGACCCACAGCATCATCTGCATATTGAATAATTCTAATGTCCTTAGAAACATAGAAACATAGAATTTGACGGCAGATAAGGACCACTTGGCCCACCCAGTCTGCCCATTTCCTTACCTAGTGGATAAGCTGCAGATCCTAGTTAACCAGCAGCCTACTTCTTCCTACCCCCACCCCCTAGAATTGCCTTATGACTGTCCCATGCATGCTTGAATTCCACCACTATTTTTGACTCCACAACCTCCTCCACAAGACCATTCCATGCATCCACAACCCTCTCAGTGAAAAAATACTTCGTTAAATTACCTCTGAGCCGTCCCCCCTCTATCTTCAAATTGTGCCCCCTTGTTCTTGCACACCTCTTTTTTTGAAAGATGCTAACCTCTTGGACTTTGTTGATTCCCTTGAAGTACTTTAAAGTTTCTATCATGTCCTCCCTCTCCCTCCTTTCCTTGAGGCTATACATATTAAGCTCCTTAAGTCTCTCTTCATATGTCTTCCAGTGCAGACCCTGCACCATTTTAGTTGCCCTCCTCTCGACAGCTTCCATCCTGTCTATGCCTTTGCGGAGATTGGGTCTCCAGAACTGCATGCAGTACTCCGGATGGGGTCTCACCATCTGTCTGTACAGAGGGATAATAACTTCCTGTTTTCTACTGGTGATGCCTCTCCCTGTGCATCCCAGTATCCCCCCTGCCTTCCTTGCTGCCCTCTCACATTGCTTGCCCGCGTTTAGGTCATCTGATATGACTACCCCCAGGTCCCTTTTCATTTTTGTTGTTGTTAGTATCTCACCCCCCATTGTGTACTCTTCCCTGGTTTTTGTTTCCAGGTGCATTACATTGCACTTTAGCCTTGAATCTAAGTCATACATTTGACCATTCCTCTAACCTTGCCAAGTCCCTTCTCATCCTTTCCATCCCACCTTGTGCATCAACTCTGTTGCAGATCTTTGTGTCATCTGCAAAGAGACATACTTTTCCTTCCAGTCCCTCTGCAATGTCGCTTATAAAGACATTGAAGAGGACTGGTCCTAATCAATGTCTTTATAAGCTTCAGGCAACTTGAGTACAAATAAGCTAAAAAAGTGACCCTAAGATAGAGACATGGGGGGCTACCAGAGCTATGGGAATGTACTCTAAGAATGAATTATTAGGGCATGCTGGCCTGGTGTCACTGAGGGCTGAGGTGCTTGGTGCCTTACCTCTCACCATGTCGGTGACCCATGTTCAGGAGTAGAGAGGCAGCAAAATTTAATTTCACTGGCAAAATCCCCTGCAAAATTGCAAATTTCGCCTTGCAAAATATTTCTTTAAATTTGCATATTTCATGAAATGTTTTGTGGTTGCAAAATGAAGAATTTTGCTTCAAAATGTGGAATTTTGCCCACAAACAGCGGAATTTCCCTCGCAAGTGGCAACATTTTGCCATTCGTGGGCAAAAATTCTGCAGTTTGCTGGCAAAATCTCTCAATTCACAGGTGGAATTTCACATTTCACACCCATGAAATATTTTGTGAAATGCACAAATTTTGTGAAATAGTTCATGGAATAAAATTTGTGGATTTTGCCCATCTCTATTCGGGAACAAGAATGGGTTTCCAGGAGTAGACCAGTGTGGAGGGCTAGGAGTGGATAGAGTGGCTGTAAGGCAGCTTTCCTCTCCTGGATCATGGAGGTCAGCTCTCTCAGCCTACCACCACCACCACCACATGGAGGTGTGATGGGGGTGCAAGTGGTGAGGGAGCTGGGCTGCAGGCCAGGTGTGGGTGGAGCAGAGTCATCCAAGCCAAAGCATGTTCATGCACCTACACATGCACATCTGATCTTGTTTGGGGCTCTGAGGAGTAAGGGGAAAGAAAAGTGGAAGAGCAGAGGTGGCAGCTAGATAATGCCCCAAGGTCAGCACTGGTGGGCCTCCCAAGGAAGTGGGGGTGGCCTGAAAGGGACCATGGATGTCTGCTATGGACAGTTGACACAAGCCACTGCTCTGCAGGGAGGATAAACACCTATATGGAAAAAAAAAGAATTATTAGGGAAGTAATTTCAAAAGCGTCAGAAGGTGGGGGGGACATCAAACCAGGGAGCAGGTGTTTTCTCCCAACTGCCAACTGGTTGTTGGCTACAGTGTCTCTGCAGCCACTAGAGTTGTCCAGAGGAAGTCGGCCTTTTATTGGTGGTACTTCACTGTTCAAAGTGGCTGATGCTATTCCTTTTGGAAAGTGCTAGTGGGCTGAATATTGCTCTGTGCCAGTATTCATGTTCCCACCCCTCCCTTTGCACATTGATCCTTGTGTGCATGCTATTATATTTAGCATATGCTCCTAACCTCTTTGAGTGTTGTGCATGGGTACAAAGTCCGAGCAAATGGTGGGCAATCACTTTGCCCACCAGGCAAAGCTTTGACTATTGTGCCCCATACCTTTAATGTGCTACAGCTGAATCTACTGCTAAATTAGCATGACGTTTTTGGGGGACTAGATGACTCAGTGGATTAGCAGTGGGTTAATGTATTGTCAGCTGATCTCAGATAGTGTACTATTTGAAAATGAATTTTGGTGGCCTCATTTCAGAGGCAGACTGCATCTAGCCTAGTTGCTGGAATGCAGAACTGTGATCTTAGACAGACAGGTTTGAATTCTACCACCACCTACTCACTGTGTGACCCTGAGCAACGGACTTAGCAGGCCAGTGCTAAAGCCCCTCTCTCTCTCTCTCTCTCTCTATATATATATATATATATTCATAGAAAAAACTATGTTTAATGTATCAGTTATGGTTGTTCCACAGCTACAAAAGTGAGGAAATTCGCTGTTAGGGTTGAAAACCCTAACTCCGAATTCACCCCCCTCAGCACCACACACACACAGACACACACACACATTCAAGTATGGGGAGGACCAAGTCAACACAACCAATGACAGACATCCAGCAGAAGGTGACAGAAATAACAAACAATTGTCTAAATGTACTCACGAGACATCCCCACCCACCTGACCAGGTACTGCATGCTCAGTGGAGATCAACAGCAAAACTGAGGCCATGTACACCAAACGTACACATCCCTGATTGCAGCTGCACACAACGTACCACACTTAGTAGTTGCATGGCCTTACCTACCGATGCCCCACATCACACCACAACTGGTACTGTGCCGTTATTCAACATAAATGCTGAAGGTGCATGATGACAGTTGTAGAAAGGTTTTAACACTAGTGAGTATACATTAATTAAGAGAAGCACATAAATTAACTACAAGACACTAGCATGCTCAAGATAAAAGTAGTGATACATTTAGTAGGTGATTTACATAGTAGTACATTTACTGCAATGGTTTACTCAACATAAGAGGCTGATGTAAACGTATGAAAAGCATTGCCTGTTCAACGCTGTGAAATTCATACTGCCAGTATCACATGCATTCTTACTGATGAAGGTGTACTGCTGATGTACATACATAGACCTTCAGTGTGTTTCAATACTAAAGATGCAGTAAGTATTCTTTGTAAGAAACATTGTAATTGCATTGATCAGGCCAAGCAACTTCTAAATATCATAGCACTACTGAGCCAACAATGATGTACCTGTATTGGAGATGTATATAGGATAGATTTTCCTGTAGGCACTTTCTGAGTATGTTGTACCTGATAAAGACAATCTCATTGCATCTGTGATGACTAACTTATTCAAATAGTAATACAATTACTATTGTTGCAATGAGTGATCTATGCCACTTATGGACACAGTGTAATTTTTTTTAACAGTTGTTTCATACTCAGGCTGTATGCCTACTGTTTGGGTTTACCACACTTCTGTCACTGATGCTATCAAAGTGATAACTATGTTAATTGTGGTACAACAGGAATCAAGTAGGTATGGTGTAGATATAAACAGAATGTCTTTTAGTATTGATTTCACTCACAATGGGGTAAGTGTACTAGGACAGCAGGGGTTATCCTCTATCACTGACTCTGTCAGTTATAAGCACACTAGGGTTTTGATGACTGTAATGATCAAGTTACACTGTTCATCTTCATGAGTTCATATTCACAGCCATTCTCCAGTAACTAGACAGTGTATGGTGTAACTGGGTGGGACACTGTGTTGCAAAGCTGCTGCAGTGCCTAGCAGAGGGAGACTATCTACTCATAAAGACAATTAAACAATAAGGCATGACCAACAGTTATGTTAAATGGTCTGTTAATCACCCTGTAGGGGTTTAATGTTGAATGAGTCATAGCCGAGTGCCACATGTTGTTAGACAGTGATAAACTAACCATTAACATAATACCTGGGAGTGGCTTATTGCTATTATAATAAAACTGTTTTTTAAACAACATTAAACCATGTTCATCATATGGTTAGGCTCTACATGTATGTTAATAAAAACTAAACATAAGGCTGTTACAATGTTTACAGTCAATTAGAAAGCTGCATTTCTCAAACCCTTGTTATAATCAGAGATATTATTCCTGTACAACTCCTTGGTTTTGCTGAACTCTATTGCTCAGGTGGCCCACCACATGTGGTGTGGTCTGGTGTGGGAGCATCAGTAAGTAGGAAGGCCATGCAACTACTAATTGTGGTACATTGTGTGCAGCTGCAATCAGGGATGTGTACGTTTGGTGTACATGGCCTCAGTTTGCTGTTGATCGCCACTGAGCATGCAGTACCTGGTCAGGTGGGTGGGATGTCTCGAGTACATTTAGACAATTGTTTGTTATTTCTGTCACCTGCTGCTGGATGTCTGTCATTGGTTGTGTTGACTTGGTCCTCCCCATACTTGAATGTGTGTGTGTGTCTGTGTGTGTGTGTGGTGCTGGGGGTGAATCGAGTTAGGGTTTTCAACCCTAACAGCGAATTTCCTCACTTTTGTCGCTGTGGAACAACCCTAACTGATGCATTAAACATAGTTTTTGCTATGAATTTCCTTCTTTTGAGAATGATAATGAGAAATAGTGAATGTAATGCAGTGGCGGGAGCATGGAGTCTAAAGGGCCCTGTATTCCCCACATGATGTGTTGTGGCATACTAACAGGGACAGCAATGCAAACAGAAATGCTAACAGTGGCGCACATGGTAACACAAGCGCGAATGAGAACAGAAAGGGTAACGCACATGTGGCGTAGACGGGAATGGTCTGCCACGTGATGTGTTGTCACATAGTAACATGGTGCCTGCAAACGGAAATGTCAATGGGCATGGTGATGCAAAGTGAAACAGAAAGAGAAACAGTACTGTAGACAGAAATGGCAAAAAATAACAGAAACGCAAGCGCAAATGAAAACGCAAAGGATAACGCACATGGTAGCGTAGATGTCAATGGTAAGTGAAATGGGTACAGAACCACAAGCGGAAAGGGCAACAGTAACAGTAATGTAAGCGCACAGGCTGGTTTTCCCCAAAACCTGCATAGAGAAAGACAGTGAGTACAAATAATGTATGCATAATAATGAGTATCGGCGCAGAAAATGAGATCTTGGAATACTAAATACATTATATCTCAGGAACCGTATGATGTAGAAAAAAAATTTAAAAGTCATGTTATTTACAACTGTCCTGGCTAATTCAAATCTTAGCCCCCAGGAGGGGGCTAAGAAATTTTCTGACGAAAAGTCCATATCTCACACCGTTTCCGAGATATGGGCCCTGAAAGGCGCGGCGAATGCCGTAATATTATCCTATGGGAAAAAAAGAAAAGTTTGGAGAACCATAACTTTGCCTCCCTGTAATGTTTTTTCACCAAACCACCGAAAGGCACATCTGTGGGCTGTTGGCTGTCTTCCTTCCAAATTTCAGGAAAAAAGACCAAACCATTATTTTGCAGCAGGGTGCCAAAGGATTTCTGCAATGCGTTGGGCGCCGTAATGTTATCCTATGGGAAAAACCATCAATTTTGGAGTGCTGCAACTTTGCCGCCATGTAATATTTTTTCAAAACAACACTGAAAGGCACATCTGTGAGATGTCTTCTGCGTTCCCTCCAAATTTCAGCCTAAAACTCCCAACCGTTCTTTTGCAGGGAGTGCCAAAGAATTACTGATTATTTTAGGAATAAATGCCATAAAGTAGTGTCATGATTTACGAAAGCTTCATAAAAATTCACATCATTTCACAAGTGCGACACTACTTTTCCAGAAATTTGAAAACATATTTCTGGGGTGTTTTACCCAAAATAAAGACATGGCTAGCATCCTCAGGGCCCGACTAGGTGAATACAAAAAGAATTAGGTGGCTAGAGGGTCTCAATTTTAAATGCCAACCATTTTTCTGATCACCAACTGAAAACAAGATGGCGGATTTGCGACACTAACAGGACCATTTGCGACACTAAAAAGTGCATTTGCGACACTGTCAAACTTTTTGTTAACTTTTCCCTTTGACTTATAATGGGAAACTGTTTTTTGAATAACTTTTGAACCGTTTAATATTTTTTCATGAAATCTTTGAAAGGCACATTGGGGACCCTGGCTGCACACTCCCTGAAGATTTTGGACGGTCGCGCATAAAACCATCGACCTGTAAGGCGACCGTAGAATTCAGAAAAGCGTAAACGCGTCGCACAGATCATGCTATTAACCTGCACCGTGATATCCAGCAGTACGAAACTTGGCAGATCCTAAGGCATATGGTTCTTGATCATGTATTCCAAATTTCAGACAAATCCGTTAAATGATTGCAAAGTTATTAAGGTGCAAAGTTTTAGGTTTAACATAGAAATGGCTCCTCAACCCTAACTATGGTAGCACTACCGTGCTACCATAATGTATATATATATATATATATATATATATATATATATATATATACATACATACATATATGTATCTTTCTATCTATGTTGCTCCATTTGTACTTTAACTTCCTTTGCTTTCCTCAGTATTATTCTTTGTTTTCAACTAATTGCCATTGCAAATATTTCATGGAATGGAAAGTACTTTGGGATACAATCTATATAAAACATGTTATTCAAAATAAAATCCATGCCTTTGTCTCCTGTATACTATGCTATGGTATACCCTAGTGGTTAGAACACTGACATTTGCATCTAGAGATGAGGAGACCCAGGTCTGAAGTCTACAGCAGTCACTTACAGTCATGCTCAGTGTCATGTTCCTTCATGTCCAGTCATGCCAATCAGTACCTTTGGACACAAACTGACCAGAATGGCCTGAGCCATCACTGTTAATTACTTAATTGCTGTGTGTTTCTAATGATTATGTCTAGCCACCACTCAGGGCATCAAGACAATGGTGTAACAATATGCCTAGACAATAAGGAACATTACACTGAGCACCACTGTATTTACAGTGTGACTCTGAGCAACTCACATCTCTGTACTTAAATTTCTCTCTCTCCTTTGTCTTTCCCCCTCTGTACTAAACCCCAGCTTTCCTTCATCTTTATGCACGTGCCTAATGACTGTTGGATTTTAAAGCACTTTGGGATATAGTGTGTATAAAGATACTATATAAAACATGATGTCTACCTTTATCTCTTATTTTATATTGGGGTCCAGAAGCAAATGGTTTGTTACCTTTTATTTATATTGGGATATAATATAGCACAGTGGTTAGAGCACAGAACTGTAATCCAAGATATCCAGGAGACACAAGTGTGAATCCTACAGCCACTATTTACTTACTGTGTGTCACTAACAAATAATGGCTTCTACCAACTGTTCATGGATAGCAAAGTGCTTTGGAATACAGTGTATAAAAATGGTGCTACATAAAAACAAGCTTTGTAGAAGTCATGGCACTTACCCAAGGCATATATATAACACCAAATGAAGAGTCCAACCAGGTTTTAAGGTTCAAGTAAAGACTTTTTCTTCATTTCATAGCCATTATAACAGCAAAACTGACCCCCCCTCCCCCCCCCGGGCCAGAAGACCAAATGATCAGCGTTTCATCTCAAACAGAGTCTTTATCAAGATACTTCTCCTTTTGGGTGAATTTGTTTTATAGTGAAATAACCTGTCACATGTTTAGCAGTTAACTGCTTTTTAAAGTGCTAGCATTTCAAATAGCTTAAACATGCACAGCAACATTTCAAGAAGTGCAGGTGCCTAAATGTTGCATAAATAAGTGGCACTACATAAATAACAATACACACAACTTAAATACATATTTAAAAACTCTCTATTTTGGCGAGCCAAGGTAAATGTTTCTGTACTCTCTTACTATCTTTATCTTTAACTTAGTACCATGATATAGATACATAATAAAATTGTAGTTCTGCGATAAACTTATTTAGCTTACTGTCCAGATTTAACGTACAGAGTTTTTAAATATATCTTCTTGTTGTGTGTATTGTTGTTTACATATTATCACTTATGTATACAATATTTAAGCGCTTGCACTTCTTGAAATGTTGGTTTGCTCATAGGAATATATGATATCTTAAGTGTATCTTTAAGCTGTTTGAAATGCTAGCACTTTAAAAAGCAATTAACTGCTAAACATATGACATGATATTTCACTACAAAACCAATTCACCCAAAGGGGGCAGAATCTTGACAAAGACTCTGAGTTGAAACATTGAACATTTAGTACTGTATATACCCTGGCCAGGAGAGTCAGTTTTTCTGTTAAAACTTGGTTGGACTATTCATTTGATTTTATTTATATGCCCTGGGTAAGTGCCATGACTTCTCCAAAGCTTCATGTGTACATATTTTCACTGCGCACCCCAGGTCACCTTGGTGCAGCACTTTTTTGCTCCTCAGTGCTACATAAAACCACATTCCTTCCACCATCCATTAAAGTATAGCTTGTGATGAACAGATATTCAAATCGCAGGACTAGTAACACAATTGACACCACTAAGCACCCTTGTTGGCAGCTTCATATGATGCCAAGTGTTAAATGAGCATGACATCAGAGCTGGCCTCTCACCTATTAGGTGGTCCCTCCATAATTAGGTTGAAGCATACAGTATTGGCAGGACTCAGTGAGGGCAGATTATATTGTGAGAGTCTGTGCTCTCTATGTCAAGTACTGTACATTAACAGAAGATGTCTTTCTCTGTCATTGTCAATCTGGCACCTTTTATGTGTGATGCATTTAAAATGAAAAACTGTAAACAGATCCAGTTCTTCATTAGGACAAACAGTTTTTGAAAAGTGTGGATTCCTTTCTATTGAGTGGAATGCTATATACACAGGGGAGTCCCACCAACTTTATGATTTGAACTGCAGGTATGGTTTCAGCTGTGAGGTCTTTGGAAAGTACTATATTTTACATCAGAAATAATTTATCATTCTAAGAAATACAAAACCATCTCTCACACTGAATAGATTGCTCAGCTTTGAATTTCTTACAATAAATAATGGCAAACTAAAAAAATGTAATTGAACTCATGACATGCATTTGGCACAGTCTTTTAAAATTAGAAAAAAAAAACAGGTTTCATAATGGGCGAGAAAAACAACCTAACAGCTTGACAGAAGTTCTGTCGCACCTTATTTGTCTTGTACAGTCATGACCAGGAGCTCATGTAGAGCACTGCTGTTCTTCCTTGTAACATAGTAGAATATCAGCTTTAAGAAGTCTATCTGTCATCCTTGGAAATTTCAAGGGGTGGGTGTACATTTGGAAACAAATTAAATGCATGCCTTGTTGCACTACGAACTAAAATTGCTTTGACATCTTTGAAACAAATGCTAATCTGCTTCCATCTGGTTGAACCCTACCAACAGTTAGATTAGGTAATCAGCATAATACACTATAATATGCTTTAGCAACAAGAATCATAACAGTGTCAGCCATTTATGACATGGAGAAGAAAATATGACTTGAACAAAATGGCAAAACAATATACTAGTTGTGAACGCAGGAGTCATGTGACCTCATAATTGAAGTAGTGGGGTTACACTTCACTTCTTTCCTTTGACATTAATGCTGATGAATTGTTGTTTTGATTATTTCATATGTTGCTTCTTGCCAGAGATAACAGCTTGCCCTCAGGAATGATCCAGCTTTTTGGCACATATTAGGGGGCCCTTCATCTGAGTTCTTACTGTATGCCGAGGTTGTGGTTTTGTTTAGGGAGGGGGAGGACCAGGGAACCCTGAACATATTAGTTCAAAAAGATTTTGATGGTTTAAAAAACTGGTTAGGCAGAATAAGATAATCTTACATAAAAACAAAGGCCATGCTTTTTGCTAGCCAATGTAAGAGAATAAATTTAGATTTTAAAATCAAGGCACTTGATGGTGATTTTATTGAAATGGTCAACACATTTGAATATCTGGGTTTGACACTGGACAGTTCATTAATGTATGATCCTCATATTGTATTACTAGGCTAGTTAGGACAATTAATCAGAAGATTAATATACTTTTTAAGATCAGAAAATATTTGGTATAGGAAACTTGTAAACTGTTGGCTAACAGCTTGCTTTTCTCCTCTGTTGACTAAGGGCTAATGTGTTATTTTTCAGCAAGGGAAGGGTTGTCAACCAGAGTCAACTACTTATACAATTTGGATTGTCAACTTGTAGCTGGCTTCCCATTTCAAACTCTACATTGCACTCGTTATGAGAGCATGGGGTGCATCTCTTTAAAAGATTACAAACATGTTAAACTTGCTACCTTTACACATAAGATGCTATGGGCAAGTACCCACATTATATAACTAGAATGAAGGCATTCACATATGTGGGACTGCCTAGTACAGTATGTCCTGCAAGCCCATTGGCCCACACTATGCAGCAATGGGCTTACAGCCCATACTGTACCTGTCATTCGACAGGTGGCCAGGTGGTATGCGGGTGGGTTGCAGCCACCCACCAATGATGGGGAGTGGGGTGGGCAAGGGGTCCTGTGTGGGTGAGAGGGGTGGGGGGGTGCCACGGGGATCACCAGAGGAATTTTCATACGGTGATTTAACATGATCGCAGCAATGGGCAGGGGACTACCATTAGACCACCAGGAAATTATGAGGGTTATTAACTGGCAATCACAGCAACGGGGGGGGGGGAGTTACCACTAGAATACCAGGGAATGATATGGAGGACATTTACCATGATTGGGGAAGTGGGAGGGAGGAGGTACCACTAGACCATCAGGGTATTTCTTACGGCATTCAACAGCGATCACAGCTATGGGGTGGGTGATGCCTCGGGACCCCCTCCACACACATCAGTCTGTGCAGGGTGTCAGGTACAATTCACCAGACCACCGTGTGCAAGGCTTGCAAGTGGGACCATGATGACATGCAAATGGCCCCATTTGCACCTTGCATATATTATAACCTCATTTGCATGCCCTCTACTGAATGTCACAGGAGATGTGCCCAGAACAACTGCGTTTCCCCTGGCGCATCTCTGTGCTCTCTATCTGAGGCTTGCGCCAGCATAGTGCCACTGCACCATGTACTGTCTGTGTCATATTCAATGGTGCTGCACCAATATCACCTGGTCCTGGCCCTAGCGCATCCCAGTTGTGCTGCACCCACGCTTGCGACACTGCCAGGCACAGTCTGAATATCTGGGCCATACTGTTTTTATTTATATTGTCTTTATTATGAATGTACAATTTGTTATAAGTTTAACTTATTCAGGTCGCTAGTGAAAATGGGCATTACTTTGCCTAATATGCCTACCAGTATAATCAATACAAGAAAAGAAAGAAGTAAGATGAAAGAAGAAGAAAACCACTTTAGTTCTCTAAAACAGTAGCAGAAAAGGTCAGAGCCAAAAGGCTGGTCTTCAGAAAATATAACGGAACATAGCAGGATGAAGATAGGGAGGCATACCAAACTTACCTAAGGGAACCGGGGAAAGCAGTAAGGCAGGCAAAGGCCCAAACCGAGGAAACACTAGCACACACAGTAAAAGAAGGTGATAAGACTTTCTATAGATACATTAGTGAAAGGAGAACATCCAGAGGGGGTACTGCTAAGATCAAAGGGGATAAGGGGGCATATGAGGAGGAGGAGGACCATGTAAAAGCATCTATCCTAAATAGATATTTCTACTCAGTATTTACTGAAGAGAAGGTAGGGTAGGGCTCACAGCTCAGCACCATGGACGACTGGGGGGGGCAGGTGTGCACTAGTCCCTTCACAAAACAAAGGGTCCTACAAGAGCTTGATAAGCTCAGGGTGCACAAGGCAATGGGACCTGATGGCATACATCCTCGGGTACTATAGGAACTAAGGGTGGAACTAGCAGAGTCATTATCAGAACTGTTTAGTGAATCTCTGAACACAGAAGAGGTCCCAGAAGACTGGAGAAGGGCTCATGTGATCCTGCTCCACAAGAGTGGTAGCAGGGAGGAGTCAGGGAACTATAGAAAAGTCAGTCTTACCTCAGTAGTGGGCAAGATAATGGAGGCACTCCTTAAGGAAAGGATAGTGCAACGCCTGGAATCCATAGGAGCACAGGATCCAAGACAGCATGGGTTTACAAAAGGAAAGGTCCTGTCAAACTAATCTCATAGATTTATTTGACTGGGTAACCAAAGTGGTGGACCAAGGGGGAGCAGTTGATGTCTCCTACCTTGACTTCAGCAAAGCTTTCGATACTGCTCCACAAAGAAGATTGATTAATAAGCTAGGTAGGCTCAGGTGGGTCAGACGTTGGTCAACTGGGTGGCAAACTAGCTGACGGGCAGAAAACAGAGAGTAGTAGTAAATGGTATACAGTCAGAAGAGATGCAAGTCACAAGTGGGGTACCTCAGAGATCAGTCCTGGGGCCAGTCCTCTTCAATATCTTCATCAGTGACATTGCAGATGGACTGGAGGGTAAGATTTGTCTGTTTGTAGATGACACCAAGATCTACAACAGAGTAGATGATGCAGATGGGATGGGCAGAATGAAAAGAGATCTGGATAAACTAGCAGAATGGTCAGAAGAGTGGCAACTGGGGTTTAACGCAAAGAAGTGCAAGATCATGCACATAGGGAAGAGAAACCCTGAAGCTACCTATAGACTGGGAGGGGAGTTGCTGGTAGTCACAAGGAAAGAAAGAGACATAGGTGTCATCATCACCAATGACCTGAAATCATCCAAGCAGACCACTAAAGCAGTAGGTAAGGCTAGAGGGATGTTGAGGTGTATTAGGAGGGGTATTACAAGTCGGAAGAGGGAAGTAATAATCCCTCTTTACAAGACACTGATTAGGCTCCATCTGCAGTACTGCATGCAGTACTGGAGTCCACACCTTCACAAGGACATTAACCAAATTGAGGCAGTCCAGAGAAGAGCAACCAAGATGGTGCAGGGACTGCATCAGAAAACATATGAGGACAGAGTAACTTAGCTCAATATGTATATCCTAGAGCAAAGGAGGGCTAGAGGTGATATGATCGAAACATTTAAACACCTTAAGGGCATTAACAAGGTAAAAGAGTCTAACATGTTTCAATATAAGAAAAATAGCAGGACAAGAGGACACAGCATGAGATTAGAGGGAGGCCGATTAAGGGGTAATGTGAGGAATTTCTTTTTCACAGAAAGGGTGGTGGATACATGGAACAGCCTACCTCAGGAAGTGATGGATATGAATACATTGCAGGGCTTCAAACAGACATGGGATAGGCATAAGGGAACAATACAGATGAGTATGAATAGATAGGCCATTGACAGAGCAAAGGTCAATGGTACATTCATAAGGTAGAAAAAGAAATGGGCAGACTGGATTGGCCTTGCATGCCTTATCTGCCATCATCTTCTATATTTCTATGTTTCTGTGAATAAACTCAGTGCATTTTTTCCAAGTTAAGCTCTTTGCCACCAAGAAAAGGCAATGGAGGAGTGAGAAAGTAATTAGATTAAGTGATAAGAACAGCATTTAAGTAAATAAAGTATAATTATGGTAACAAATCACCATGCTAACTGTAGAGTGATTAGCAAGGGTTGATTTCATGGTAAAATATTAAAAATTCACTCTCAAGGCAATGGTTTGCTTAATATTAGATTCCATGTAAACTATATGTGAGTACTCTGATGTGCTGTCACTTCAGGAATTAGGATGAATAATGTCAAGATATAGGGGATATGTGTTGGGCTGTGATGAAATACACTATTTATCTGCATGAGTGCATATTGACCTCCTTCACGCGTGGAGGAGCACTGCAGAGCCACTAGTGATGCAGAGGTCGGTGTGTATGAGTGCAGATGAATAGTGTAGTCCACCAACAGCCCAACACATATTCAGTTTATACAATAGGGGTGAAATGATAAGGCATTAAAATGTGTTGTGTTGTTGTTTTTTGCAGTGTGGTTTTAGTGTGTTTAATATTTATTTTCCTGTTTGTCATATTTTTTTAGAGGTTTCCGTTAGTTGAAATGTTTTTCTCTACGGTAGTTTAAAGGTCTGCATTTTGTTTCTTCATGTTGCTTCACCTTCTGCTGTTGGTCTCCATCTGTTTGCTTGGGTTTTGCTTTTATTTTCTAGGTGTAGCTCTGTGTTGAAATGTGCTTTCAGTGCTGTTCTGTGCAGGTGTGTTGCATTTGGTTTGGTGGGGGAGTTCAGGTGTTTTGAGATTTGTTGTTTTCTGTAACATAGCAACTGTGTAGATAAATGTAGCTACAGTGGTGATAGATGCCATTTATTCCACCGTAGGTATATTTATCACACCGTTGCTCAGGCTGCACTGCAGCAGTGCTTTTTCTCTACCAATAGCTGTTGATATGGTCTTTTATACGATATCATATCGCTTCACACCTATTGTATTCACTGTTATGTTTGCATTGCAATACAGATTTTACTGTCTGTTTATGTATTTGTTCTATATAGGACACAAGACAACACTGCTTGCTTAACATGTCATGATCTTGCTTTATATTGCTTTTAAGGGCTCTTGTTTAGAACTTCCTAGAAACTGAATATTAGAAACAGGAAATAACCCACAAAGGTTTGCCTCCATAATATACTGTAGCATTTGTATTTCTGCATTCACAATTATGCCAACTATATAAAAATTACATAAAAAGTAATAAGTAAATATGTGACACCTGCAATATGAGGTGTAAAAATATAAAGAAGAATCAAATTGTTATCTCCATGGTGATCAACTGAGCCGCTATGTGCCTAAGGTACAGTTCTGTAAACTATTTAAACTGAAAGTCTGCTATCACTTGCACTACAAATTAGCTGCTGTGAATGTTAGAAATGAATGTGGCTCTCATGTTTTCTAATATTATTTTCTGTACTTTACTCTCCCCAACTGACCCTCCCTCTCAGCACCCACCACCCCATTCCCCCTGAAAAAATAATGTAACAGTGCCACTAGGGGGTGTCCAATCCCCCAAGGCAGGGATCTGCATTTGTTGTTTGTTTTTTCGCTGTAAAACAAAAAAAGTCCATCAATGTTTTTTGCACCATTACTTTGCTCCCCCACCTGATGCTCCCACTCAGCACCCCCCCCCCACTGCTCCAAACCCTTACTTACCAATTGGGAGTCCAATGCCATCATCCTCTCTGGACCACAGACAGGTCTTCACTCTTCAAAGCTGGACCACAAACTGAAGAAACAGGTATGTGGATTAATGTACTGAATTTCAATGGGATTTTGAACTCAGTGGCATCACTTGGGCATTTTTGCATATTTCTGGCCCAAATTTTCGACATGCCTTATTTAAGACACTGCCTCTTGAACAAGTGCACTGTCATTAGGTAGATCTGTCCTGAAAGTGATTTCACGGCCACTGCACAAAATCACCTTTTCGGCAGGAGTTGAAATTTTTCTCTGCCTTTGTTCATGAGATGCAGTTATACGAAGACCATGTTGAAAATGTGTTGTAAAAATATTAAAAAATTAAAGAATGTGTATACATTGAACTCTGTGAATGCAGACTGGAAACTGAGTAATTTTCAATATAGTTAACCCAAATTCATAACATAGCCATATCTTTACGGCACCTCATGAATATGACAGCTGTCAGTTTTCAAATCCTGCTCAAAATGTGTGTTTTTTTTACAACACGAAAGGTGATTTCATGGTTCCTGCACAAAATCACCTTTTGGGCAGGAGTTGAACATTTTCTCTACCTTTGTTCATGAGGTGGCATGATAAGAAGACTATTTTGAAAGTTTGGTGTAAATATATTACAATTTTGAGAATGCAGGCTTGTAACTTTAGTAATTTTCAATATTTTCCCCTCAAATTCACAACATAGCCATATCTCTACATCTCCTCTTGAATGTGACAGTTATCATTTTTCAAATCCTGGCCAAACTGTTTTTTACAACCTGGAAGATGCTTTCATGGTCCCTTTGTGAAATCACCTTTCAGTCAGGAGTTGAACATTTTCTCTGCCTTTGTTCATGAGGTGGAGTCATAAGAAGGCTAAGTTGAAAATTTGGTGTAAAAATACAGCAAAACAAACTTTCAACATTTTTACCCCAAATTCCTCAGCTGCATCGACTCTGGCCAAAGCTTGCTATAGGGTGCTATCAACGCTAACTGATACATTAATATATTTTTTTGCAAATCATTTTTTTCCCTTTTTGAGATGGTGTAATCATAGTCTTATTTGCCCTAACCCTAAATCTCACATCATTAGGTGTGTATGTTTCTGGAGCATATAGAATGGGGTGAGCTTTAGTGTTGAAAACCCCTAGGAAGATTCTGCCCCTAATTTGCTTTAGGAGTGGCATTGGGGTATTTAGGGTTGGAAACCCTAAAGCCACATTTCTCTACTTTGTCAGTTTAGCCTGAACCCTAAATGTTACATTAATGCATTTTTTGCAAAAAATTTTCGTACTTTTTGAGCTAGTATAATTGTATCTGTATTGTCCTGTGGGAGCACAGGGCCCTCTGGGCCCTGCACTCCCATGCATTCGATCTTTGTGAGATAATGTAATCATATCCTTAGTTGTCTGATGGAGAATCCCTTCATAGATATGTAAATGTATGCCTATGAGGAAGCCCGATGCTCACCCCATTCTCATAAATTTTAGACATCTGATCTTATTTACAGATGGAATGACTGCCTAGTTTTGGAGGGTGGGCTGTTAGGGTTGGAAACCCTAGCACCTCATTTCCTAAGTTTTGTCACTTTGATTCTAAGTGGAGAATTAACAAAGTTTTTTTGCAATGTATTATAGGGGCATAAAAGTTAAAACCCCCATTGAAATACATTGAATCACATTTACCTTAGTTTCTCATATTGCAGTCACCAGTTCCAGCAGCAAGACGTGTCTTCAATCAGACAGTGGATCTCGAACATGGGATCTGTTCAGATGAGTGTGGGGATGTGGAGGTGTACTGGGGAGTGTGGGGTGGTGGGTGCTGAGAGGGAGGTGGGGGGTCTGATAAGTGAAGGATTTTTTTTACAGGTTTTACCAAAAAAAAATCAAGAGACTGTTTTATTTATTATAGGCTTTTCCTTTGACTGAAGGGTGGGAAATGCCACTAGACACCAGGGAATTAAACTAGAATTATGGGGATGGAAATCAGAGGGTGGGGGTGGCACTAGACAAAAGGGAATTAAACAGAAATTATGGGGATGGTGATCAGAGGGTTGGGATGTCACTAGACACCAAGGATAAAATCAAAATTATGGGGACAGCGATCTGAGGGTGGGGGGTGCAACTAGTCACCAGGGAATAAAATAAGGTGAATGGCTTTCAGAGGGTGGTTATTACCACTAGACACTAGGGAATAAAGAGTTTTATTTAGTGGGACTTGCTCCTCTCGATAAGTTGGGTACCGGGGATTTTGGATGCCCAGATAAAGTATTTCATGTCCTAACTGTGGAAAGCAAACATCAGAATCTAGCTAAATGGGGCCTGTTTAGCTAGGTTATGATGTTTGATTTTTAAAATGACAACAGTTGTATGTATTTTCCACACTTTTTAGTGTGTGGAAACAAAAAACAAGATGGCAACTCATAAAAAAGTAATTTTGTCTGGTAAAAAAATGATTGACCTCTCACAAAATTGAATCCTTTTTTATGAAGCCAAATCCTTTGTCGAACTTTATACCTCTATCCTGGAGAGTGATCTTCCACTTCAAAATAATGGGAACTAACAAACTGAATAACTTTGCAATGGATATATATTTTTTTACCAAACAAATGAATGGCAGTTCTGTTACCAAAGCTGTATTTACCATAACAGTTTTACACCAAAATTCCACACCATCTGGGTGCAAGGTGATGAGGAATAAAATGCAAAAAGCAGTGACTTTTAAGGTTTTTGCACTATCTGGATCTAAGAATCTGCAGATCCAACTGGAACAAAACTTGTCATGTCAAGATACCTACCCCACGGGACAGTGCATGGCACATTTTGTGCAAATCCATTGATTGGTTGCAAAGTTATTAAAGTGCAAATTTTGAGGATTAGCATTAAACATGCTAATCAATTTAATTATAGGGGCACAACTGTGCCCCTATATTTCATTGCAAAAGCCTTTGTTAATACACCAGTTAGGGTTAAACTGACAAAAGTATGGAAACGTGGTGTTAGAGTTTCCAACCATAGCATCCCACCCCCAATCCTGCAGGCAACAATAGGAAAAAACATTACAGTTTGACCACTCCTGCATCTTCGCAAATTAGGTGTGGCATGTGGCTCAGGGTTGTCAACCCTAAGGCTCACCCCATTCCATCATTAGAGAAGCTAAGTTGTGTAGAGTACATTCGAATGTGGTGAATGTTAGGGCTGACAACCCCGATCCAAACCCCATACCTGATTTGTGAAGCTGCAATAGAGGTTAAACCATAATGTTTTTTTCCTGTTGCTGCCTGAAAGGTGGGGGTTGGGTGTTAGGGATGCAAACCCTAATGCCATATTTCCCTACTTTTGCCAGCTTAACTCTAACTACTGCATTACCGAAGTTTTTTGCAATGAATTTCCTTACTTTTTGAAATAGTGCAATGGACTCCTCATTTGCCTGTGGGAGAGCAGGGCCCCCTGGGCCTTACATTCCCATCTCTCCATAGATGCATACATAAATATTGCTGTGGAAGTTTTCTGGGCCCTGCACATGCATTTCTAGTAAAACAGCAACCAATTTATCAGCATAGCCTTCTTATTACCCCACCCCATTGCTAAATGTTGTGCCATTTCATCAAACCATCTGTCATGCCTTATTGCTTACTTGAAAATGGAAACAAAAAAGTATACATCACAAATTTGAAAATAAGACTGTGAAATAAAAAACAACAATTACGTTCATTTTTTTAAGCTACAATACCAACAATTGAACTGCAATCCAAATAGACATGATAATATAAATTGTAGTGCTTTAATATGTTATATCTCATAACTGTTTTTCAATCTGCAAAATAAAAAACAATGGTGAGAAAGTAAAATTACAAAGATTCTAAGAAACGAATTGCACAAATTCTAAAAATGAGGTGTGCTATCAAATTTGATTACTTGCCTATTTTTTTGTACCACAACACCAAAAAATTAAGTACACAATTGAAACAGTCAACTAAATTAATACTTACAGTGTAGAAAATATTTTATATTATGAAATGAGGATTGCAAATGTAGGAAGCTGATTGGCCGAGAGGTATTTGAAGCTGTGATGATATCGGCTACATAATCATGGCTTCAAAAAGCCTCCAGTTATCAGCCTCTTCACTGAATGTGCAATATTCCTCATGTCACACACTGCAAAGCGAGTCAGACCTCCAGTCAGCTGCTATTTAAAAGAAAAGAAATGAACTCCTCACAACAGTACCCACCACAGAAAGCACAACGTAAGCTGTTGGAAAAAGAACCATGGTCGAGCTGCCCAAAACATTATTCACATCTTACCTTGGCAAGTTGGTATTCCCCACACAAACGTTAGGCAGCAGTCACAGAGCATGTGCTATCTCTCTACAGGACAGAATTTCACAAGTCGCACCATGAATGAGGATTTAAAAAAAAAGTAAATGATCCAAAACCAGCCCATGATTTGTTTAAAAAAAACCTGTAAGCTCCACAAATCCCTTACACGCCGCTCGCTACCACATACCTCTCAATTGTCCCTGATTTTCAGGGATGTCCCTGATTTGGCCTCAAAATTTTCCTCTGTCCCTCGTAAAATTTGTCTTTTTGTGTCAGAACAGTGGTGATTAATAACACAAAATAATGTCAAACATTAAAGTTACAGACTTGTTGTTCTTCAGAAAATGCATCTTAACACAAATTCCTTTATTCTATCAGCTTTCGGAGTGAATAGTACCAGTTTTTAAGATATGTCCCTGATTTGGGGTCTTTGACCCTGATTTTTTTAAGCCTTGTTCCTGATTCATGAGGCAAGAGGTTGAGAGGTATGCGCTACCACAAAGGAACAGAAACCTCTTTAAAATAGCCACAATTCACAATGTAGAGCGAGAGATGAGTTCACACGGACACAACAGCCTCACCTCGATCAACTACCAGTATACTAGAGCCACCTACTGTCTTAAAAACTATTTTATCAAAATGTCACCCTACACCACCCAAAAACTCATTTTAAAATGTTATAAAACCTGTTTATTATACTTTTTTAATTTTAAAACTTTAAACCCAGTTCATAATAGCAATAAGTCACTACAGGGTGTGATATGTCATGGGATATCATCACTTCGCAGATGATTGGATGCACTCAGCCTGTGGCCTGGTGCCCAACCACCCAAGGCGTGATGATATCCCATAATATACCACACCCCATCGTGCCTTATTGCTTAACTGTATAACTATTCTTTGATGTTGCAAAACAAAACAAAAATATGCAAAATTAAAATCAAAAAGAGATCAAAAAAGTGAGTTGAGGATTGGCAAATAGGACCACACAATCACATTATACTTAGTGCTTATGCAACTGATTTTTGTTACTGCAACTCAAAAAAACAGTAATGCAAAACTAAAATTGAAAAGAGATCAAAAAGGGAGTCACAGATTGAAAAATAGTTCCAAGCAATTAAACTATATTTTGCGCTTCATTTTTCTATACCTTGATACCAAACCATGAAATAAAAAAGCAAAGCACGATATGAAAAAATAACCCTTAAAATAAACAACACACTAACACAAAACTTCAATGAACTATGATTTTCTTACAGGAATGGTGATCGGCAGGTGGGGGGTCCACTAGACACCAGGGAAATATGATTGTCTTATGGGGATGGCGATTGGCTGGTGGGGGTGTGCCATTAGACACCAGAGAAATATATTATTTCTTATTACTGGGATAGAGATCTGAAGGTTGGGGGGTACCACTAGACACCAGGGAAAGTTAATCTTACTAGGGGTACAGCCATTAGAGGGTGGGGGTGCCACTAGACACCAGGGCAACATTACACATTTACAGGACAACAATGTGGGGCCACTAGACACCAAGGAAATGGCAGCTCACTGCTCTCACTGCAGCCCACAGCAGGAGTTCCAGCTGTGGTTGCAGAAGTCAAGAATGTCCCGCTGTTCTCATACAAAGAACACGGGTGAAGGGATCTTCTCTGCAAACTGGGCACCCAGAATTTTGGGGTACCCAGAAGCGGTATTTCTGGCATTCAGTTTTAAAAGCAAAGTCCAGAATGTAGCTAAACAGATACTGTTTAGTTAGATCCAGGTGTTTGTTTTACAAAATGAAATATTGTTTTATGTACTTTACATGTTTCTTCTCTGAGGGTGGAAAAGAAGATGGCAGTCTCACGGCACAAAAAAAATGCTTCCCGAACTAAGAAGCAAGTGCTGTGAAACCAAGAGAATGGTCCTTGACAGTAAATTTTTCATTTCACATCAGAACGTTATCTCAAAAACCCCACTGCACTTGTACAGAACAGAAAACACTAAACTTTAAAGCCTTACATGTCTGAAACTGTTTAATATTTTTTTACGAGACCTATCAAAGGCATTACCTTTGGACATGACACGTGTACCCTGCAAGTTTGGGGAACAAATCCTAGGCTGTAGGAGACAGCAAAAAAAACAAACATGTTAAGTACAGAAAAAAGTTAGATTTTTATGAAAAATTACATATGCAGATCTCAGAAACTGCATAAGCTGCCATCACAAAAATGTCCACAGATCAAGACCTTGCCTCCTAGACAACACATGCAACATTATAACTGATTTTGTCAAATGGTGCCAAGATATTAAGGTGCAAAGTTAGGGGTTTAACAGTGAACACCCTACTCAACCCTAACTATGGTGGCACTGCCACACCACTATAATAGATAGATAGATAGATAGATAGATAGATAGATAGATAGATAGATAGATTGATCTACATTCCCCCTCATGTACTACATTCCCAAGGTGCTGTGTGCTGTGTGCTGTGTTTATCTCTCTTCCTGCCTGCCTGTCTGTACCATCTTCATTGTTCATGCTGTGCCTAAGAACAGTCTTTGAGACTAGCACACCTACCCAATGAACAAATCAATAAATAAAGAAGTTGCAGTGAGAAATAAAAAATTCTCACATCTGGGAATCAAACCCAGGCCTCCTACCAGCTGTAGTCCTGGTAGCCTGTAGCTCTACCACTGTTTTATGGTTCTTTGAGAAGAGATGTGCTGTTGCAAAGCACATAATGTAGTGAGTGTAGACCCCTCTACACAGGTGCAGTGAATTTTAGAAATGAACTGTCTGTCAACTTGAAGTAATGCTTTCCACCAAGTTACTTTTAAATCTAGATGGGCCTCAAAGACTCAGCCAGAAGAGGTCAAGTTATCTGCAACACAAAAGTAACAGTTTAATGTTAACAACATAAATTATGGTGATAAAGAAAATGTGTTTACAACTGGGAATCAATCCCAGGCCTTCCAACCAACTATTGTCTTTGTAGCCTGTAGCTCTACCATTGTGCTATCATTCATTGACAAAAAAACGTATGCTGTGGCAAACACCATCCTGCAGGGAGTGCAGGCCACATCCCTATACAGATGCAATGGATTTTAGTAGTGAACTGTCTGTCATCTTGTAGTAATGCTTCCCACCAGGTTTCATTCAAACCTGGACAAGCCTCAAAGTCTCAGTCAGAACGTTTTAAGTTTTCTGCAACATTGAAGTAACAGTTGAATGTTTTGAAAATCTGCTTCAAACATTGCTTAAACTCTATCACTAACATCAATGATGACATCTACTGTAGCAATTCTTGTCATACTACAGAAATTGAAGTAAAAGAGAAAACAAAATCCATAATGAGGATTGAATCTAGACTTGTGTAGGTCTGAAACACTATGCCAAGACCTGAAACCCTATCACTGACATCATCAATGACATCATGCAGCTGAATTACTCAGAATATAACCATAAACTTGACTGAATGCTGGAAAGAACATGAATGATGAATAATATGTCATAACTAGCTGATGCTAGGTTGTGCCTAAAACACGAGAACTAACCCATTTTATAACACAATCCTCATTCATGTCTGTTATATTTTTCCCTTATGGTCCTCTTAGTCTGTTTGCCTGCCTGTCTATTTCTCTTCCTGCCTGCCTGTCTGTTCATCCATTTTTCTAGCTACATGTCTGTCTGTTTGTCTGTCCATCTGTCTGTCTATCTGTCTGTCTGTCTGTCTATCTATCTATCTATCTATCTATCTATCTATCTATCTATCTATCTATCTACCTATCCTCTGTCTCTTTCTGTCTGTCTTTCTCAATTTATTTAAAGAGGAAGTTAAGTGTGCTGGGTCTTTCAACATCTGAAAGTGCATGCAAACATCTTTCAAACATGGTATTAAACTTATCTCTAGGTGTCAGCAGTAAATGAACTATACAAACATACAACAGTGCCAGCAGATTTAGGCCTCAAGGTCTATTGCGACTGCTCAAAAGTGCAGCTCACAAATCCCCCTTCACCCCTACCCCCAGGTTCCTCAGTTTGCCCATCAGTCTCCCATATGGCACCAAGTCAAATGTCTTGCTGAAGTCTTGTTACAGGACATCAACCGTCTGATCTCTATCTAGAGCTTTGGTTACCCAGCCAATTCAACAGGTTAGTTTGACAAGCTCTCCCCTGGACAAACCCGTGTTGCCAGACGTCCTGAAGGCCATTTACTTCCAAGAATGCCACCAACCTCTCCTTGAAGATAATCTCCAGTAATTTCCCAACTATGGACATAAGGTTGGCTGGTCTGTAATTTCCCAGCTCATCCCTAGATCTGCTCTTATAGAGGGGCACCATATGTGCCATCCTCCAGTCCAGTGGTACATATTCTGATTGAAGGGATGCATTAAACAACTCAGACAGAGGTGCTGCCGGGACCTCTACCAAATCCTTCAGGACTCTGGGGTGGATTTCATCCAGTCCTGGTGCCTTGTCTGTCACAAGAACTTAAGGCCTTCCCACACTCTCCTCACTGGGATCTTGCCATCCATCATTTCCCCTCCATCACCACCCCCTGCCCTACTGTTCCCCTGTGGAATTGGCCCTTCCTTTTCCATTGTAAAAACTAAACAGAAGTACTCATTTACTACTTCTGCCTGCTAAGCTCCTTCTTCTGCCAACCCACCATCATTCTTTATCCTGGTGATCTGGCCCCTACAATTTCTCTGCTCTCTGATATACTTGAAACATTCTTTATCACAATCCCTAATCCCCTGTGCCATGAAGTCTTGGCTGACTTTACCACCCTGCTCACCTCCCTCGATATCTTAATGTACTCCTCCCCGTCTTCCCCCCTACAGGTTCTCTTGTAGTTTCTGAAGGATAGCCTTTTCTCCTTTACTCTCTCCTGCTCCTCCCTGGTCCACCAGCTGAGTTTTCTGGACCTTGCTTTCTTACTGCATGTCTTTGTGCTGGATTTTGAGGCCTCTATCAGTACCAACTTCAAGATGACCCACTTGCTTTCAGTATCCATGTCCGGTCTGATCGTTGCTATGTGCCTCTCAAGAATGGCTGCCATCTTACTGAAGTCTGCTCTTCTAAAGTCCAATACCCAATAAAACCCCTAAAGTCCAATAACTATAACTATCTAAACCACCTATAAATCAAATCAAGGCAGTAGCCATTTAACAGCATCCTGCCACAGAAAGTGATGTTGCTGAGGGGCAAGTTGTGCTTAAAAACATGAAGATTAACCCTCAGTGACATCACTTTCTTTCTGAGAATGAAGTGATATGGTATATGATTTGATTTATGAATGATTTAGATATTTATACATGGCAGCCACTGAAATCTTGAAGTATATCACTGGTGATGGCACACCACTATGCAATATCAAATGCTAATGTCTAATTTAACTAAATATGGCTTCAACAATATGGGGTTGCAGTGGGAGATATGATGGCATGATAACGGGCACCCATTGTATCTTCAGATTGCTGACACCTACATGAAAGCCCAGTATCTTATTTGAAAGATCTTTTTATGGGCTTTTAGAGCATGAAGGACCCAGCACACATGCTGTACATTCCAATTTCAGGGTTACAATAGCATGATATAATGTATGGTAAGTGCCTATAAACCACCACAATCAGCAGTCACACAGCTTTGTTATACACTGTTTAAAATTTTAAAAGTTGTTAACCACACTTTGGAACTTCCAAACAGTGGCATAACAAAAAAGAATGCACCAGAGTTCCATAATTCTCTCACATAGAATGCAAACAGTGTTTTTTTGACCATACACTATAAAAGATGATGGCTGGAGATCAGGGGACAACCACGCTGAAATCACCTCTCGTGGTTGCTAGGGCTACAGTAAACCTCTTGAGCCCTAGCAACCACTCGAGGTGATTACAGCATGGTTATCACCCGATCCCCAGCCATTATCCTCTATAGAATCATTAAGGTATAAGAACCTCATTTCCATGAGGTTCCAGGAAGCAGTAGCAATGGTTACAAGAGTTACAAAATGTGTTTTTGCAATTAAAAGTGTAACCAAAATACATGCATGCAACAAGCAGGGAAAGAAAAAGCAATAAACACTAGAAATACATCAAAGCTAGGATTATGATGGGAACCATGTTTATCACTATGCCAAAGGTTTAGGAATTAGATTAGATGAGAAATCACTTTCATCAAACAGTGACAGTCTCATATTTTAGACTAAAAATTATTTTCCTTATCCTTAATTTATATTGGTATGTGCAAAGGATAATGGATAAATGCCATTGTTTCAGTCAGAAAATGTTCAGTTTATACATAAATTGATTTGGGACTAGTCAGAGTTTAATTGCAAGGGCACAGATGCTATTAGAGAACAAGTTCTTTGTCAAGAAAGTGAGAACTGTTTTTTTTCCTACCCCGTCCTTTACCAGTGGAACCATCCCCAAATGATCCCCTGCTGCCTATAAACCTAAAATTCCTAGGGTCTTTAACTGTGTTTAAAAGCTATTTGCTCACTTATTCACAATAGCAGTTTGCAGTCTTTATTTTCGTGCATTCTATAGGCTACTGCTTGAGCAGCTCAAAGATTATAGCATTTAAAGTGATGTGAGCAAGGATGTCTGGACGAGTCCCCAAAGGGCAACCACCCACCAAAGGGAGACTGCATGAAGAGCAACTGGGAAAAAAGGCTCCTTCTGCAATGGTAACACTGCCATGGCAGCAGACAATGGGCAAACACAGAATGAGTGACGCTGGTGGAGTGGGAACCACAAGGGCGCAGGGTCAAAAGAGTGACTTGCAGGGTGGCAAAACAATCACGGGTGCTCATGATGTGGGTGACACTACATGACTGCCAGTCACACTGCCACAAGGTGAAACAGCCCTGCCAATGGCCATCCCACCCCTGCTCACACATGGAATTGAAAGTTGTGAGCAAGGCCAGGGAGTTAGTTGAAGCGGCTGTGGGTGCTGTACTCAGCCACAATGGATGCAATTCTAGCATTCAGGTCACAGTAGCACCAGCAGACCTGAGCTGACTCTGCCCCAGACATCAGTTGCTCAATGTGGACTGTGGACATGTGCTCCTCCTGCTGGAGGCACTGCAAGAGGCACCAGATGCTGGGGTGTCACATATTATTGTGGCTATTGAATGCCCTGTTCCACCCCTCCACCACATTGTTTGTTCTGATGAGGCCCTGGATGGTTGCCCCATGGCAGTTCAACTGGACCTCAGGGAATGTGAGTCATCACCTCCTGGACCGGCCCATCGGACAACCGATCCAGTTGTACTCAATGTAATCTAGAATGGGCTGGAGGACCTCCTCATTGGTCCCAAAGAAGGACCACTCCTGCATCTCCTTGAAGATGCCTGGCATGCTCTTGACTAGCACAAATGCTAACAACAAGAACATGCGGAGATGCAGGGCAAAATCAGGGTCAGTCATATACTGGTCCAGGAACTTGGATCTCCACTGGATATGCTGCCAGAGGGCCTGTGAGAAATGGAAAAAGCAGCCTCCGATTTGTGTGGCAGGGAACACTGTTAAGACCCCACACCAGCTGATGCATTCAAAATCCAGCCGGACTCTCAATGGGGCCAGTGCAGGGCAGTGGATTTTGAGCTGGCCAAGCAGCCGGACATAGGTCTGTGCCTTCTGGGAGCATGTGAGGGCAATGATGGCTGGCATGACTGCCCTGGACCGGACTGCATTCATGGTATACAGCTGCTCAAACAGGGCCAGACACAACTTGAAGGTGCTATCCATGAGCCAGTGAGGGCAGTCATCCAGGAACTGGAGACCCCTGTCTGTGGTATAAATCAACAAACACTCATGCTCACTGCCACTGTCATATAGCAGGAACTGGTCCCCATTGCTGGTCACCGTAAACTCTTTGGGTATTGTCAGTGCAGCCATGGACATAGATGTTATTAGCCACCCCTTCGCCACATGCTGGACCCACTGCACCATCCTCTGTTTGGAGCAGTACGGCAAGCTTCATCCCTGCCATGGCCGCTTGTACCCCCGCCGTACTGTCCACCACTACTTGGGCCACTGTGTCCATACTCTTCCTCGCATGGTTACACAGGTCCATGAGCACCCAGCGCACACCCACATCAGCTGTGTCAGGGACATGGTTATGGTTCCTCATGATCCTCACCTCCATGTCATCCATGGTGTGGAGTCAGGCCAGGCAATTGTACTGGTGGATGTCCACACACATCCAGTAGGTCTTTTTGGGACCCTTCTTGTCCTTGCTGTACATGAAGCCATTGTGCAATGCAAGGGGCATGCCATTCTGGTTACGCAAGAATTGCACTGCCATTGTGCTGTCTAGCAGACAACTGTGTGTGGTTGTCTGCCTGCGCTGTCCCTATGTCTGCCCATCCCACGCTGATGATGTGCTGCATCTGTGCCGGCCATTGCCAATGGTGCATAAGTATGATGGCTGCGCGCATCCCCCCACAGGGACATCCCTGTGAGTGAAGCTGGGACAACCTGCTGTACCTCTCGGTGAGCTCACACTGTGCACACTGGTTCCACCTCCCCCAATTATGGCTTGGTCACCATCCCCTCCAATGTGTGTTCAGGGGGCATGCAGTGTGCTTACAGGCAGTGCCAGATGTAGGTCAGAGGTGTATGGCTGTGTGGGCTATGAGAGGCACAGTTGTGGTTGAACTCTTCCATGCATCTCCCCTTCCCTGCAGGTGAGAGTACTGGTTTCTGTGGCTAATGTCTCTGTTGGTTGTGGCTGCCCATGTCCCTGGTATCTGGGGGGCCTGCGGGCATTGTATCCATGCCACGCATGTGTCCTTGGGGCCATGGTCTGCAGGGGCATTGTGTTTGGGTGCAGAGCTGGCCTAGCCACTATGTCCCCCATATCCCCCTACGTTCCGTGTGCCCCAACCCATTCGCCTGTCCATCCTGACCTCTGTGAGCCCATTCCCTGTCCCCACTGCCTGCTTCCACCTTGCTGAACACTGCACTGGGCCAATGCCTGCCCTGTCATTGACATGTGTCATGCGGCCCACCTTGTTCTATTCTACATCCCACTGTGGGGACGCCGTTGCCATGCTGTGCTGTGCTGCCTGTGGGCCTTGCCTGCCCAGCCCTCACCTGCCTGTGTCTAGCCATGGAGACCTTGTTCATAGTGGGCCTGTGACATTACTCACTCTCTCACTGTTAGGTGGCTTTACGGGGTGGTCACTCTTTCGGCGGCTGCTCTTCTGCAGTCACCCACTTCTACTCACCGTGAAAAACACGCTCTGATCACGGTACACCAATTACAGTAGTTTAGATGCCCATCCACCTAAAACCATTATTCCATCCCTCAATATTTACTGATTTGTAGGGACTACAAGCACCCACCTCCCATTCAGCTCTCAGCAGTGCCTCTATATACATAGGGACAACGTGCAGCACCAGGGACTATCCTCTTTTACCTTCTGTTCTGCGATAGTAATTGGTCTCTACTGATGCCATGAATTATTTTGAGCTTGTAAGAATTTGAATTTGAATATTCATTTGGTACTAGCACTTGTGTTCCTACATCCCTCAGCACCACTCATTGCAATATATGAGTGGTTTCACATGCAATCGGTGCAAGAACAGCAAAGTGCAAATGAGCTGTTCCAGTAGCAGAGCAGACAAGTAAAAACATTCTTAATCCCCAAACAAGTGGCTCTGAGTGCATATTTAGATATTATAGATCCAGAAATGATTGTGTAAAAGTATGTTACCCCATGTTTGTGCCTGTCATTAGCATAGCAATAGGGTGGATATTATGTGCATGAGGGCACAGTAGCCTTTACAATTTCAGGTGCCATTTAGTGCGAGTGGGGCACAGTTAATAGGTCAGTACAGCAACAAAAAACTTAGCACATGAGACACACTTCACAATATCAGAATGTCTCATGCCCTCTATAGCCAATATTTCTGATTAGTTGATCTGTATCTTAGGATTTATAATGCAACATATTAAACTGTTCTGCAAATTTAGCATCATTTTCACACTGCTATACTGAGGGCACTCCATGAAAAGAAGATGCTGTAGCTCAGAAGGTCATCCTGCCATCGGTTTCATGCAAATTTCAAATTCAATCAAACAATCAAAAAGATCTTCATCCAAATATCATATTTATGAGTAAATTATGCTAATCACCACATATAGTGGTGCATGTGGGGATGAACGACCGGGTGGGGATGGGTGAGGTAGTGAGGGAGAGGTTTGAGGGTTTGGGAAGGCTGTACGAGTAGACAGGGAAGTCAGTGGCCTTCTCAGAGGTGCTCCCAGTACCCTGTGCAAGTACGGTGAGGAAAGAGAGGATTGGGGATTTCAACACGTGGTTGGGGGAGTGATGTCAATCCAAAAGGTATGGGGTAGTGGGTGGATGGGGCAGGACCTGGGACAGAAATGATCTATATGCAGGGGATAGGCTGCACTTGAGTGGTGAGGGGAAGGGGGAATTAAAGCAGAAGTTAGAGGGGTATCTAGTGACAAAGGTGGATTTAAGCAAGGTGGAGGGGTGGTGAGTGGACAGCTGGTAGGCAGGGATCCTGAAGAGAGGAGCCAAACAAGCTTAACCCCCAAGCTAGTAGAGAAGGATTCAGGGAAGTTGCAAAGGAGGTAATAGGAGGGAGGAGGAACAAGGAGAGGAAGGGAAGGGGACAGGATGGAGGGTGGTCTCACTGAATGCGAGAATCTTAGGTAACAAATCAGCTGAGTTCCAGGTGCTCTTGGCAGTGGGGAGGGTGGATATTGTGGCCATCGCCCAAATGTGGGCCACTTAGTACTGGGACTGGGATATGAATATCCCAGGGTACAGGATATTCAGGAAGGATGGGGGAAGGGGGACGTGGCAATCCATGTGTGAGAGGGAATAAGGTGCATTAGGGAAGGGGGGAAGAAGGTAGAACAGAGGCCCTAGGGATGCTGACCTGTTCAGTACCTCCCTGGACACAGGATGTGTACCAGAAGACTGGAGGATGGCCCATGTGGTGCTCATTCACAAAGTGGCCCTAGCAATGAGCTGGGGAACTACAGACCAGTGAGCCCCACATCAATTGTGGGAAAGCTCATGGAGACAATCCTGAAGGAGAGGTTGGTGGCATTTTGGAGGAAAAAGGACTCCAGGATGTTCAGAAACATAGGTTTGTCTCGGGGAGATCACGCCAGACAAACCTAATTGAGTACTATGACTGAGTGACCAGGGAACTGGACAAGGGCCATGAGGTAGATGTCCTGTATTTGGATTTCAGCAAGGCCTTTGATTCAGTGCTGAATGGGAGGCTGGGGGAGGGAAAGCTGGAGGATACCAGGGTGGGAACAAAAATGGTCAAATGGATCACCAATTGGCTGAAGGGAAGGCAGCAGAGGGTGGTAGTGGGGGGAAGGGGTCGCTCATCACCAAGGAATGTGATGAGCGGAATGCCACAGGGATCAGTACTGGGACCGGTGCTGTTTAGGATATTCATAGCAGATATCTCACACAGAATCTAGAGTAAGATCAGTCTGTTCACAGACAATGCTAAAATGAGAACTGTGGTAGATGATGTAGATGGGTGGAAAGGGCTGCGGGATGACCTGACCAAACTACAGCAATGGTCAGTAACATGGCAGCTGGGGTTCAACACCAAGAAGTGCAAAGCACTGCTCTTTGGAACTAGGAACCAGGGGTTTAGCTCAGAGGAGTTCAGTTGGAAAGCACCGGGGAGTAGAAATATCTCAGGGTGATTATAATGGGAAATAAGAACAACTCAGCACAGTGCAGGTAGGTGGCAGCAAAAGTCAAGAACATGCTGGGGTGTATAATGAGAAGTATCTCTTCCCAGAACAGGGAGGTGATCCTTCCCCTGTACAGGTCACTGGTCAGACCACACCTGGAATACTGTGTGCACTACTGGTGCCCATTCCTGAAGAAAGACACCAGATTATTAGAAGGGGTACAGTCAGGGAGACAAAGATTATCCAGGGTCTGGAGGGTATGTCCTATAAGGATAGGCTGAGGAGCTGAACATGTATTCACTGGAGGAGAGGAGGGAAGGGGGGGATATGATTGAAACTTTTAAGTACTTAAAGGGGATTAACAAAAATGACACAGAGAGGACCCTCCATATTACAAGTGGGAGGGACACGAGAGGGCATAAATTGAGATTGGTAGGGGGAAGATTTAGGAGGGAAATCAGGAGACACTTTTTCACTGAACAGGTGGTGGATATGTGGAATGCCCTGCCTGAGGAGGTGGTAGTCTGTAGTACGGTGGGGGTTTAAGAGGGGGTGGGACAGAGTCAGGGGAAGGGTAATTAAGAGGAGTGGGAGGGAGGGAGGCACAGCTGCAAGTTGAGGGGCTAATTATACAATTGAGCAGGCTTGATAGACCGTTAGGCCTGTTTCTGCTGGGGTTTTCATAGGTTTGTATGTAATCTTGTGTGTAAACATGCCATCCTGTACCATGCCCCTTTCTAAGGATGCACTTAGAAACAGTGCACAGCTCCAAGGTGTTTTCCAATTCAGTTTTAAAGACATATTTCTGAACAGGAAGTGGGAAGTGGGAGCTGGGAGGAGGAACTAATACTGCCGGACAGAAAACCTTGTTATGTTTAGTTGCCCAAAAGTCATGAAATGCAGAATTTGCAAAATAAATCATTATATCAGTTCTGGGCAAATGCAAGCTCAGAGACATTCGTTCAGTTGTAATGAACCTGTATGGGGATACTTTAAAAAGTCAGTTATAAAAAATGCACTGGATTTTAACGTGATGAATGAATCTATGCTTGTCTGCATTGGGTTCAAAACCAAATCCAAGAGGTGTTTGAAAGCATCCATGTCTCTCAATTGACATTTCCAATGTGTTTTGAAATAAACTAGGTAGATGAGTATTTGCAAAGTTGACACAGTCTGTCCTATGAAGCAATGCAACATCAGATTGCTCATGAAAAAAGTATACTGTATGTTAGACATAAAAGCATATTATGAAGAATACATAAGTATGTGCTATATGAACTACTTAAAGATACTTCAAGTATACTCTTTTGAACACTATTGCTATATTTTTTGTACTATGTATGCCTTATTTTGGTACACTTTAGTATAGTTCAAGTGCTAAAAGTATAAATAATATACTACAAATACACTTCAAGTACTCAGTAATGTTTATTTGTATGATTCAAAATAAACTAATTGTATGGTTACGAGTGTACTATCAGTACACTTAAGAATATTACATATGCAATAGGACACAACAGAGTGTTCATTTGTTTTTAAAAATATCATGCTAAGGTGCATTGTGAGGCATGAGGAGCTTGCACCAAGTGCCTTAAACCACCTGGAACTGAGGTTTATGAAAACAAATGAACACACCGTAGTGTTTGGAGTGTTTATAAAATGAGTCAAATAATTAAAAAGTACACATAAAATGAAATTTAGATTTTTTTTAGTCTGCATAATTTATTTAATTAATGCATTCAGTAAAAAGTAGTCCCTTTATTTTTAATGGACATGCACCTATCAGTAACATTTGGTTTTCATTTTGAATAGCCTGTTGTTATGCAGAGCTTATCCTTTAATGAAGGTACCAATCAATCAATCATCCCCCTCAACTCCCCACCCCCCAAAAGCATTTCTCCAACCACAATACAGTTGATGAGTATTTTATTTTTTATTTATTTATTAGAAATATCGGATTAAACTGACCTTTGATCTAAAAGCTCATTTACTAAGGTTCCTCGTCAGTACCAAAAAAAAACAGTTGTTACAGAGATAAATGATACAACAGAATTGTTATTGTCCTGGCTTCCCCCCTTTCCCCCACAAAAAGACAGACCACTTGTGTGTTGTTGTGCTCAGACTGGTGATCAATTTATTACAATTTACTGTTATATTTATAAATACCATCACCATTCATCATTATTGTCTTTTCAACAAATCTTTGTTTATATTGCATTATATTTCAATATCTGTTCACCCCCTCCTCTTTCTTCCTCTTCCTCTTCTTCTAGCCTCCCCAGCTGAAAATCTGAGTGACTTCTTCTCTTTTCTTTGTAGGTAACGGTGAAAACTGAGACCACTTTTCTCTCCTTCTGTTGCTTCTTCTTCTCCTCATATTCCTTTATCATTCCCCCTCCCCTCCTTCCCCCTTCCCCATATTTCCCCTCTGCCATCCATCTTTGGCAGTCCTCAAATGTCCAACTGGACACCTTCTGCCATCCACCTGTGACAGACCTTCCCAAGGCCCCCAAAGTCCCCTCTCCCCATCCCCCTTTTGATGGGTGGGTGGGAGGCAACAAAATCTTCAGCAAAAGAGGCTGTATCCTCTGTGCTGGCCCTTATGTACCCTGTATTTCTGCCCCTCCTACTTCCCTTTCTGCCTATCCCTATGTTGTTCCCATCTTTGGCTCCTCTCCTTCCTGTCTGCCTGTCCCTTTTCCTGTGGCTCCTTCTCCCTCCCCCTACCTCCTCCCCTCTGAGCAAACCATCTCTGTCACCAGGGGAAGGGTCCACCAGGACAACTTGGTCTGCCCCTTGAAGGGCAAACTTCTTTGTCCTGGATTCCCCCCTTTCCCTCACAAAAAGACAGACCACTTGTGTGTTGTGCTCAGATTGGCAATCAATTTATTATATTTTACATTTATATTTACAAATACCATTCACATTCATCATTATTGTCTTTTCAACAAATCTTTGTTTGTATTGCATTACATATGAATATCTGTTCCTCCCCCTCCTCTTTCTTCCTCTTCCTCTTCTTCTCGCCTCCCCAGGTGAAAACCTGGGTGACTTCTTCTCTTTTTCTTGTAGGTAACAGTTAAATCCAAGACCACTTTTCTCTCCTTCTGTTGCTTCTTCTTCTCCTCATATTCCTTTATCATTCCCCCCTTCCTTCCTTCCCCCCCTTTTTCCCCATAGCCTGTCTCCAGCTTGCATTGGATGACTGGCCTTCCCCCTTCCTTCCACTTTCTCCCCCTTCTATCTTCCTTCCTGTCTCCTCCAGGCCGCAATAAAACCCTTCATCTCCGTGTTGAACATGTCTATCGCTAGGTCTGACAAATGTACCCTATCTGATCTAAGTCCTCTACCCACTCTTCCACCCCTCTTAATATTACATCCCCACTCTCCTATTCATCTTCCTTCTGGCCCTATCCACTGCTACATGGCCGTGTTTGTGTCTCCACACCCTCCTTGGTATCATATCTGACCATGCCATGCTCACCCCCAGCGACCATTGCTTTATTTTTTCAAGATTCTGCTTAACCCATAAATACATGTTGACCCACGCCTTCCCCCAAATATCATTACCCCCAAGGTGTATAATGATTAAATCTGGGGTGGGTCGCCGCTCTCTCATTTTTTCAGGGTTGGGAGTAACTGTGCCCATTTCATCCCTCGAATGCCACACCATACCAGCCTACATTGTCTGACATCTTGGTAAAGCTGCTTTCCATCTGCCTTCTTTCCATTCTCCTTTCCGCCCAGTAAATGTAAGAGTGCCTGCAGATCCATACGTCTGTGATCCTCCCTCCACATATTGAATCAAGCAAAATATATCTTAATCTCTCAAACCATCTTAAACCTGCTCACTCTTTTGTTCTGTTTTTCCCTAAATCCTCTTCTCCTCCCCCCACCACTCTTAGGTTCTGTTCCTGCAAAATAAACACAGATGACATGTTAATCTCAATCCTTTAAAGCACAAATGTACCTCTTGTAACTGGCAGACTGCCAGCGTCCCCTTTCCAACATACTGGTCACTGACTCCCCTTCCACTGCTCATTTTGAAGCAGCCCCTATTCGAAAAGAATGGGAAGAATAACTAGCTGGGTCTTCGCCCAGAAACTCCATGCCTTTTTTGAGTATGGCTGTTACTTGGTAACTTGTCACCGTCTTCCCATCTCCATGCACAAACAGTCTCCCTTCCTTATTATAGCGCTCTGTGGTGTAAGCCCACAAAGCCTATACCGGGCACAAGGTCCCATCAGGGTGAGCCATCTTGGACCTCCTAATCATGAGTTGTATTTCCCTCGGCTCCCAGGTTATATCTCCCCATTCCAAACCTCCCTCTTTGCCCTTTCTTCCATGTCCCACTGCCTCGCTTACTCTCAAGGTTCCTGCAAACATAAGTAAATAAATTGGATGGAACAGCTGCGCCTCATCCTTGGACTTACAAATTGCAGGCAATATCCACCATAATTTGGCTAACCAATGATCTGCTATCGGTCACCAACCATCCTTGGTCCTTTGTTTTAACCTGCTCCAATCTTGCATCATCCTCCACATCAGCATTAATTTTGTGGGATCCTTCCATTTTTTCAGACTACAAACTATGCTGATCCCCACTAGGTACACCCCCATCATGGTGTGAACCATCCCTTTTTGCCACTGATCTACTGTAAACTTTCCTAAATGCTCTTCCATAACTGGCCCACTTGCCTCCATGTGGTGTACTTCCCTGAAAATTTGCAATGCCTGCCATGCCCCTTCATAGGCCCTCAAGGTCCGTGGTGCCCATGAATTGAGAAACAGCATTTCGGCTCCCTCTTGCCAAAGTACCAGATGTTCATTGGAATGGGCATTTTCTGCTCATCCACTGTTGGTGCCAGCGCCTGGAAATGATCCAGCTGCAGAAGGGAAAGGCTGTCAGCTAGGATATTTCTCACCCCATCTATGTGCCTGGCCCTGAATGACAAATTCAATTGCAAGCCTCTTAACACTAGCTGTCTCAACACCTGCATCACTGTCTCAGACTTAGCTCCCCTGTTGTTCAGAGCAACCACCACTGCCTTCTTGTCACACCAAAATGTAACCTTCTGATTCCGTAATTCCTCTCCCCAAACCAGGGTGCAGGCCCAAATTGGCATGATTTCCAACAATGTGATGTCTTTTATCCTTCCATCTCTTACCCAGTCTGCTGGCAATGGCTCTGAAAACCATCTTCCTCTCAAATACCCCATTCCTAACCCCCTGCCACATCCATATACAACTCTAAGTCAGTGTTATAACCCACTCATCCTGCCAAAATGAAAGGCCATTATAGCGCTTAGAAATTCCTCCAATACCTTGAAACCTTCCTTCAACTCTTTTGTTGTATCCACCAAGTGGCGTGGTCTCATTAACCCCACTGTGGCCCTTGCTAGTCATCTTGTAAATGTCCGTCATGGCCCGACTGCCCTGCAAGCAAAATTCAAATGCCCTAATACTTGCTGCACCTGCCTTAATTGTACTTGCCTCCTGCTAATATGCTCCTGAATCAGCCCTTTTAGCTTCTGCACTTTACTGTCTGGTAACCTAAATACCTCCCCCAGTGCATCTACTTCAATCCCCAGAATCTCTAGAACCTTACTGGGTCCTTCTGTTTTTTCCGGTGGCAATAGGACACCAAGTTCACCACACAATTCTTGAAAACTAGCTAGCATCTTCTCTGTCTCCGAGCATCCACTGCCTACTAACAAGAAATCATCCAAATAGTGTATGACCATCTTGTAACCTGTTATTTGCTGGAAGATCCAGTGCAGGCAGGTGCTGAATGTTTCAAGTGTAGCACAAGCTATTGAGCAACCCATAGGCGGCTCCACAATATCAGAATCACAAGCAGTGGCCACAGTATTTAACTCCTTTTTTACCAGTAGCGCGACCTCTCTTCACGCAAACCCACCACCTACACCACACCCTCCTACATCCGCATCCCCTCCGACACAAACCCCCTACTCAGCATTCTCTTTCTCACATGTTACTCTGAACAAAGTACTCAATGCCCTGCGTGCCCTCAATCCCTCTAAGGGTAAATGCCCCTAGGGTTGGACACCAAAATGCTCTATCTGTCGGCCCCAGCTATTGCCAGCCCCCTAGCCTCCCTCTACAACCTCTCCTTCACTATCTCTACTATCCCATCTGATTGAAAACATGCCACAGTCATCCCCATCTCTAAAGGCGGTGACCCCTCCTCCCCTAGTAATTACCGCCCGATCTCCCCCCCCCATTGTTGATAAAATCCTGAAACATCTTGTCCTCTCGCAACTCTTCTCCTTCCTGGATTCCTCCTCCTTCTTTACTCCTTACCAATCAGGTTTTAGGAAATCCCACTCCACTATCACCTCCCTCCTCAGACTCACTGACTCCATCCTTACAGGCATGGATAAAGGCCACATCACATCTGCCATCTTTGTCGACTTAGCTAAGACTTTCGACACTGTCTCGCATACCCTTCTCTTGGAGCAGCTGTCCCGCACAGGGCTCTCCACTGCAGCCATCAACTGGTTCAGATCTTACCTGGCGGACAGATCCCAATCAGTCAGAATTGGGACCTCCACCTCAGACTCCCTTCCCTCCACCACTGATGTCCCCAAGGCTCTGTCCTTGGCCCAATCATGTTTTCCATCTTCCTAAACGACCTGCCATCGGTCTGCCCACACACATCCTTTCATATGTACTCAGATGATACAGTTCTATATACTTCAGGCTCCTCCCCTCTGGAAGTGGCACCCAGACTCCAGCAAGACTTCAATGCTATCCAACACTGGTTTCACTCAAATCAACTTATCTTAAATGCAAAAAAAATGGTCTCCTTGACTTTCAGCACAAGGCAGCGTCTCTCCGCCGGTCCTACTTTTAATACCCTAGAAAGGACTCCCATAGAAAATTGTACCTCCTTCAGACATCTTGGGGTCTGGCTGGACCAGCACCTCGATTTTTCAGCACACATCACCACTACCCATAAAAAATTGCACCCTAGACTGGGTGCCTTATTCTGAAACCGTGGCAGTATTCCTCTGCCAGCCCCTGGGCAATTGTACAGAAAATGATCCTCCCTATTTTTGATTACGGGGACGTAGTCTACAGTACCACACCAAAGTCCACCCTGGCTAGACTGGATCTCCTTTTCCACTCCTTCTGTCATTTTGCCCTGGACTGTACACCCTCCAGCCACCACTGTGACCTCTACCGGTCCCTTAACCGCCCCTTCACATAGGTCACAGATTACTGGTACGTGTAGCACAACAAGCAGTACTACAGTTACTGGTTGAGGAATTATTTATTATGTACAACTGCCACAGTTAATGGTTGATGCGAGTAGAGCATGAAGCTTAGATTTAAATTGACCTAGTCTCGTTGTAGACATGATTTTGTCAGTCAATGTATTTAACCAATAGGGCTCATGATACTCATAGGATCATTGGCCTTGGGAGGTCCGCTTGAATGAAACTAAGAAGGCTCAGCTGTTAATACCACTAGTACTCCTAGTGGTGTTGGTCTTGCTGAGTAGGTTCTGGATGGCAGGAGGAGTTAGACCCTGGGTTGATTTCATGGCCAGTAGGCATACCTGGTACTTTATCCTGCAGTCTAGATTTAACCAACCGGATTGTGCATAAAGATGACAGGTGTGGGAGCCATGATGGGCTCCCATCACCAGTCTGCATGCCTTATTGAGCAAGATTTTAATATGCTTGAGGGCTGAGTCAGTTGTGGTACCATACACCACCAGACGGTTGTCTATAACAGACAGAACTGAACTGGTCACTGCTAGATTTAGTGCCTCATTGGTGAGGTACTGTTTATTCCTGTGGAGAACATCTAGTCTGGCATTAGCTGCTTTGGCAATGAGATCAATATGCTGGGTAGAAGTGAAAAGTGCAGTCAAGGGTAGCCCCTAGGTACTTAGCCCCTAGGTAGAGCTCTGCATATGTGGAACTGATCCTGTGAGCTTTGGAACACCACTCGTTAGCGGGTTGGATAGTGTCTGAACTTTTTATTCTGTGCCTGCTTTCCTGCTCGCAGGTTGACTGCCCGTTTTGCCCTCCTAAAGTGCTGAGTCGCACGGCATGAGAAGCCGTGCTGAACGTACATCTGGACTACCTGCTTGTTAGTTGGAGGTGTGAGTAGGTGGAGCGGGGCTATGCTGCTGAGGGGGCAGGGACAATTTTGTTCAAATTCAAGTGCCGCTTGCAAGCGGTAGCTCTGCATGTGTGGGAACTGAACCTGTGAGCTTTGGAACATCGCTCGTTAGTGGGTTGGATAGTGTCTGGACTTTTAATTCTGTGCTTGGTGCCTGCTTTCCTGCTCGCGGGTTGACTGCCCGTTTTGCCCTCTTAAAGCGCTGAGTCGCACGGCATGAGAGGCCGTGCTGAACGTACATCTGGACTACCTGCTTGTTAGCTGGAGGTGTGAGTAGGGGGAGCGGGGCTTTGCTGCTGAGGGGTCGGGGGCAATTTTGTTCAAATTCAAGCACCACTCACAAGCACGAGCGTGTGAGTGGCGCGAGCGCCACTCTGTGTTGGAATTCTCTGTCTGGAATCAGAGGAGGAAAACGGGTTACTTTATGGTATGGTTTTAATTGTGTGTAAAACAAAATAGTTTGTGATAGGAATGTTTATTTGTTTATTGTTATGGTTCTTTGGTTTGTATTAATGATTTAGCTGTTTATTAGTTTATTTAGTTATGTAGGATAACTATTTATTTTGGTTTTATTTAAGTGTGTTAATAATAGTTTGGGTTAGTATTGGAAATGTGTAGGGGGTATATGGGAGGACCTGTGTGGGCTAGGATCACGTGTGGGAGCTCACAGCTACATGCTTTGCGTCCCTTTATCCCTCTCCCAGTGTCTGATACTACTGTTAGACGTGTAGGGAAGTGGGGATTGTAAAGGGTCATGCTGCTTGTTGGCAGTGGGATGACCTGGAGTTGGTTGATAGAAGGATAGAGGTTGTTAGGTCCAGGAGATGTCCTGGATTATGTTGGGCATCTGGGAGAGGCCAGACGTGGTTGGTGCCCATTTCCAGGGAGACCACAAGACCGAGTGGTCAGGTAACCTGAGGGGCTGCACCACCCTCTATTTCTCTGACGGCAGTGCTGTGCAATGCCAGGTTGATCAGAAACAAGATGGCAATTATTGCCACCTTGATTTCATCGGTCGATCTGGCTTGCATTATGGAGACCTGGGTGGGAAATGATGCTGGCCCTATTTTTGAGGCTGCAGTCCCTCCAGGGTACACCGTGGTGCACTGCCCCAGAGAAAATCGCAGGGGTGGCGGTGTAGCTATTTGTTTTAGATCTAGCCTGACCTTCATCGTGCACCCAGTGGGAACTCCAAGTTCTTTTGAGTGTGTGGCCGTTCGTGGAGGATTCGGCACAGGCTGCAGGATCCTCTTCATCTATTGCCCTCCTGGCCCGATGGGGGGTTTCCTGCAGGAATTTGCCGAGTTTGTTGAGGGCGAAACATTGGGTTCCCCCAGATGTGTTTTTCTGGGGGACTTCTATGTTTGGGCCGATGATAAAGATCAAAGATGCAGCAGCGATTTTCTGTAGCGCATGTCCTTGTTGGCGCTGACGCAGGTCGTTGCTGCACCAACTCATCGGGACGGCCACATATTGGACTTGGTGTTCTTACTAGGGCTCGAGATTGCTGATCTCAGGATTGATCAGGTATTTTGGTCTGATCATTGCACAGTGAAGTTCACGCTTGGGGCTCCAGCCATAAGTTCTTCCCCTGCTGAGATGATTCGCTGCCGCTCTTTATGGGATCTTACCCCTGAGGGTTTTTTGGCGGCAGCTGAATTGTCTAGTGTGGGTGGTGCATGCATCGGAGGTGTTGATGTCGGGGTTAACACCTATAATAAGGTGTTATCTGACACCATCAACTCCCTCGCACCTATCCATGTACGACCCAGAACTTCATACCTGAGGTCTCCATGGTTTGATGGAGACCTTAGGGAGATGAAGAAGATGGGTCGCAGATTAGAGCGCTGCTGGAGGAAGTCCCGTCTGGAGGTGGACAAACTGGTCCTGCGTGTGCATTATTGTGCATATCAGGAGGCAATCAACCGTAAGAAGGCAGCGTTTCTGTCTAGGGAGATTGCTGCCAGGAGAAACTGACCAGCCTCACTCTTCCGGACTGTCGATAGACTTCTCCATCCTGTCTATCTGCAGCCCGGGAAGGCTTCTTCTAATGAAGATTGTGAGGAGTTTGCTCGTTTTTTTTCTCAGACAGGGTGTCCTTGATCCGGCTGGAGGTTTCTTCAGCCAGCAATACCATTGTTGACAGTGGTCGCCAGATGTGTTCTGAGTTCACTCAGCCTAGTTGGGGGGAGTTAAGGCCAGTGGAGGTTCATGAGGTTATTGAGGTGGCAGTCAATTTGAAGCATACCTTTTGTGAGCTGGACCCAGTGACAACGCACTTCTTAATGAGATGCATTGACTCTGTTAGCCCGGTGTTTGCCTCGATTGTACAGTGTTCCCTACTTCAAGGTGTCTTTCCAGATGCCTTGAAGGAGGCTCTGGTTAGACCCATTTTAAAGAAATCTTCTTTGGACCCAGAGATCAAGGCAAATTACCATCCTATCTCCAATCTCCCATTTCTGGGGAAGATTGTTGAGAAGAAGAATCAGTATTTATATAGCGCTTTTCATACATCCAAAGCTCTTTACAAACAATGCTAGACTGGTAGTGAAGTGACTGAATTTGTGGAGGTGGCCATCTCGCACATCATCACCCACACACAGCCTGGATAATTGCATGAACCAGTTTATGGGAAGGGAAATGTTGGCCAGGACACCGGGAATGTTCCCTACTCTTTGCAAAGAGTGCCCTGGGTTCTTTTACTTCCACCTGGACACCCACCAGGACAACACCAGGATGGGTAGAAGGGACCTCGGTTTAATGTCTCATCCGAATGAAGGACGGCACACCCCAGCAGTACAGCACCCCCCAATACTGCACTCGGATGCCAGTGATTTTTTAGGTGCAAGTCCAATCCAGGTGTGGGACAAGAACCCATGACCTTCTGGTCCAGAGGCGGATGTGCTACCAACTGAGCCACGTTGACACCTGAGAAGGTGGTATCTCTTCAATTGGAAGAACACCTCGTGACTCACGAGTTGTATGATCCCTTCCAGTTGGCTTTTCGGACTAAACATAGCATGGAAACTGCACTTGTTGGGGTGCAGAATGATCTCCTCAGGGCTCGAGACCGAGGGGACAGGACAATTCTTGTTCTCTCTGATCTCTCTTCAGCATTTGACACTGTGGACCATTGTGTGTTGCTTCTCCGCCTGAGGGAGCTGTGCAGACTCACCGGTACTGTCATCAACTGGTTTGAGTCCTTTCTTACCAACAGGAGGCAACGGGTTGTGATGGAAAATTTATCATCTACACCCTGCCTCCGTTTGTGTGGAGTCCCTCAAGGTTCGGTATTGGCCCCAATGTTGTTTGCAGTGTATATGCTGCCCCTGGTGGGGATCATTAGGAAGTATGGTCTGAGTTTTCATTGCTATGCTGATGATACCCAGCTATACTTGTCCTTTGCCCCAGGAACGTCCAACACAGTGGATGTGTTAAATATCTGTCTGGCCAAGATTAACGACTGGATGGCCTCCAGTTGGCTGCGACTGAACCCTGACAAGACTGAGGTATTGGTAGTGGAGTCGAACAGAGTTCATGATGGGATGGCCTCTGACTCTGCAACTGGACTTGTGCTGGGAGTTGCGCCATGGATGGCCTCCTCTTGGGTGTGAAATCTTGGTGTGATTCCGGACAGGAACTTGTCCATGGAAGCTCAAATATCTTCTGTGGTCCGTACCTGTTTTTTCCATCTCAGAAACATTGCCAGGATTAAGCCCCTTGTTCCGCCTCTGGACCTCCCTACCTTGATACATGCCTTAGTCACATCTAGGCTTGACTACTGTAATGCCTTCTATCTCGGAGTCTCTGGGGGTTCTCTTCACAGACTGCAGCTGGTGCAAAATGCTGCTGCCCGGCTTTTGACTGGGCAAAACAAATTCTGTCATATTACACCTGTATTGTGCGAATTGCACTGGCTGCTTGTCAGGTGGAGAATACTCTTTAAGGTGGGTCTTATCACCTATAAGGCCCTACACGGGCAGGGCCCTGGTTACCTGTCAGTGCTCCTGGTACCTACTTCCTCTACCCGCCATCTCCGCTCTTCCAGTAGTGGCTTCCTGACTGTTCCTAGAGTGAGGTTAAAATCTGCAGGTGACCGAGCTTTTAGTGTTGCCACTCCCACTCTTTGGAACTCATTACCAACTGCAGTCAGGGAGGCCCCCACTGTAGCCATTTTTAAAGTCCGTCTGAAGACACTCCTATTTCTGCAAGCGTTTGGTGTTTAATGTTGATTATTTATAGGATGTTTTATTTTAATTTAAATGTTTATGCTGTATGAAATGTTATAAAAAATTTGTACAGTGCCCAGAGCCTCTGGGATTGGGCGTCTTTTAAATAAATTTGCCTTTGCCTTGCCTTTACTTGAAGGTTTGCACCATTTCAAGTGGTTCATTATTGCTGTTTATTACATTCAGGTGATGGGATCTATTCCTGCTATGAGAGGAGGCAAAAAGCAGGACTTTTTTTTTTTTCCTTGTTCAGCGGTAACTTTGATTTAAGAAACCATGATACAGCCAGACCGGTGGCACTGAGGGTTGAGGTGCTGGACACCACACCTCGCGCTACGCCAGCAACCTGGGTTCAGGAACGAGCTTGGGTCATTGGGGGTCGGCAGGGGAGGACTAGGATTGAGCATTGGTAGACAGCTCTCCTCATCCTGGGGTGGGCTGGAAAAATTACACCACACTGCAGCGACCTCTGGGGATGCCTGGAGGTACTGCAGGTGACAGTGTAACCAGAGAGGGGACCGCTGCAGACATCTGCACCTATGTGCACAAACATCATTGCATGTCCGTGATCCCAATGGGGAGAAACAAGTGGAAAAATGGCAGCACAGTCCGCGGCAGCTTGATGGCTGCAGTTTCACCGGCCGACAATGCCTAGCACTGTGTGCCGGTAATGGTTCATCACTGGGCACAGGGGTTACAGGGGGGCCCCTTTCACAGGTGTAGATGCATCTGCCAGCTGGGCATGTGAGCTTTGGGGTCAGCGGTGGAGCAGAGGAGCAGTGGCTGGATGTGGAGCAGGACTGTGGCTACAAGGTGGAAAGTGTTAAATGATAAAGAAAAAGGAACCATGATTTGATTGTGGTGAAGTTGGAATGCATTCAGATTTCTAATGCTATTGGATCGGTGTGGCATGAATAAAGTACTGCATCGTCTGCATGCAGTAAGACTTTATCATTAACTGCAAGTGGTAGTTGATTCAGAAACAGACTGAAGAGCAGGGGACCCAGAATGGATCTTTGAGGGACCCCAGTTACTACGCTGTGGCTTTCCAGGAGGATGTCTATGAGTTTCACTCTTTGAGCTCACTCAGAGAGGTACCCCCTAAACCATGCTACAGATTCATTGGATAAGCCAGTGTGCAAGAGCTGGGCTAAGAGTAGGTCATGGTTAACTGTGTCAAAGGTCTTGTTGAGGTCAATGTAGGTTGCCCCCAACAAGAACCCTCAATCTAATGCATCATGTATATACCATGTAAATTCAACTAGGGCAGTAGTGGTACTGTGCTGCTTTCTGAACCTGTGTTGTTCAGGGCATTGCAGCTGGTATTTGTCAAGGTACTCAGTAACTTGGTCATACACGATGCGCTCTAATTCTTTGGACAATGGGAGGGAATTGATATAGGTCTACAATTAGTGTGGCTAGCTCTATCCCCACTTTTGAATACTGTAGAAGTCTGAATAATCCCATGGCTAATGGCACTTCTAAGGTCTGTGTAAATATCAGTTGGTCTGTACCATATCTGGGAAGAATTAACATCAGGTTTTTTGTTTGTTTTTTCCTCTAGCTTGTGCTTATAGCATTTTTTTCTGGCTTTTAGTAGTGACTGAAACAACTGCATTTTTTTTCTTTGAACCATGATCAAGAGTTCATTCATTGATATATGGGAATCTACCGGTGCAGCTGGGTTTTAAGCAAACTTTTGTGAACTCATACCAGCAATCATTAGTCCTGCAAGCAAGAAACAGAGCCTTGGTTTTCATGTAGAAGGAACTGGAAATTTTAAAAATGGATACCAGAAGGTTTTAATGCATAGTTCATGATGCAGCTCGAAGAAAGTGATGTTTGGATGCTGGGAGATTTGCAATGGTAAGCAGGCAGAGTGGGCAAGCTGGTAGATGTGGTGGTGCAAGGGTAGCTGTGGTAAGAGCTTGAATAGGGAGAATGTTTCTTGACACCAGGACCCGGAGAAAAATCTGCTATAGGGCATTTGTGGCCTGGACAAGAAGATAATGTAGATGCTGGCTCTAGTGTTACAAAATGGTAGTTGTGACATCAGCACTGTACTGGGCATGCGCTTAGACATTGATGACCCAAGGAATGACGCTAGTGAGTCTGGTGGCTAAGTAAGGACTCGGTGCACCTCATAATGTGGCCACCGTGACGTCAGTGAGGAACTACACATGCTCAGACATCAATGATCAAGTTCAGAGGTGGTGGTTAGAAGGAGACAAGATGGCCCTGGATGGCTAGAAGTGTGGCGAGAAATCAAGGAATTGATTTTGGGGGAAGATGGGCCACTCCAGCCCTTGCTCGGTTAGGAGGGGTGGGGACTCAACACGCCCAGGGATGCTGCCGGAGTGGTCAGGCAACATGGAGGAATGCTGCATGGGAATGCCCGTACTGAGGTCAGTTAGGCACACATTGTAAAATAGTTGTTTTGGGCCAGCCCGGTGGTGCTGAGGGCTGAGGCACTAGATGCTTTACCTTGTGCTACACTGGCAGCCTGTGTTTAGGAATGAGCAAGGGCCGCTGGGGGTTGGCAGGGGAGGAGAAGGATTGAGCATCCGATGGACTGCTCTCCTTCTTTGCGGAGGGGGGTTCTCAATGGTTGGTGCTCTCCTGCTCCCTAGCAGAGGCTGGGAAACAAGGTGCAACGAAGCAGAATGGGGAGGAGTTGGAGCAGATGCTTGGAGGGAGTGCATGCTGACATGTGCGTATTCCTCTCTGTGGGTGTCATTGGACGCCCCAGCTCCTGGGAAGCAAGACCAAGGGAAAAAGTATTGTTGCATGACTTGATGGCCATCCCAGCATGCATCTCCTGGCTCTGAGGGTGTTGCCCTCAGTGCACTGGATCTGTTCCTGGTGGTGAGTAAGGGTAGTTCACCGCCTCCCCACCATGGGGGTATATCTGGGGAGAGGGCCTTAAATTGGAGCCAGGGGTGCACCTGGAAGGTGACCAGATTTGGGCAGATGATGAGGAGGATAAAGAAATAAACAAAACAAAACAAAAAAATTTGTTTTGGAGAAGTTGTCCTGCATATTTGTGGGGTCCACTCGCAAGGGGACCTGTCCCATGCTAGACAAACCAGAACAACTTGCAAGGTGTTCCAAGGTTTGTTTATTGCCCAAAATGTGCTGTGAACCAGCTCAGAGTAAGAAGGAAGGCTGGTTCTCTTATAAAGTAGTAGTGAGAGCAAACTCCTGTAATAGGAAGGGGGTGGGGGTAATGCTAGGGCATGGAATAATTCTGTGGCACCATATTTAAATGCACCAAATGCTGGGGCTTGTGCTATACTGTGCAAAACATTGTATTACAGCCCATATTCTCCTAAAATAACCCAACTGATGCTTCTGCAATTTCTAGCCCTTATCTAAACTGTAATATCACAGAGACACCAGTTCAATAACAGTAGGTAAATGAAAGGACAAATCTGAGAAATACAATTTCTTTCCTAGTAAAGTAATCCAGCAACACCAAGGGAATGAATTCTGAGCTTGAAATGGGAAGCTTAGTTAACTGTTAGTATGGTGCAAAGCCCCCTTGTTTTTTCTCTTTTGTTTTTTAAATGCTAGATAGTTAAATTGGAGTATACTTATTTGCATCACAGAGTAGCCACTGAACCATTAACTACCCTACATTGCTCTAGCTGCAATTAAATTATTTTGAACTTAAACTTTATGTTAAAAATCTTATCTTATTACTGATATCTGTGGAGATAGGCAAAATGGTTGTAGCCTCTGCAATGCACATTAAGGAACCGGGGTCCTGTGGTAAGTAGGAAGACCAAGGCAGATCGGATTTCTAACATCTGGTCACATGTGCATCTGTAGCCTATGAGAAGGATGTAACTCAGAAGGTAATTGATGGGGTAAGCTGCAAGTGATGCATTATGCAATGTAAAGACAGAAACAATGTGGCAAAAGTTATTAAGCCTATTTAAAGTTTTATTTGTGGGAAAGTAGTGGGTTGGATGTGGGAGGTTAAATAAAGTATTATTTTGTAAAGTATAGTATTCTAACCAGCCACCCTACCAGAATCTCCAATATCTCCATCCTTCCGGATTCTCTTAGTGATCACTCTCCTGTTACCTGTGTGTGGTCTAACAAATTCTGCAGACCTCCACCATCAGTCATCACCAGCAGAATCCAACCCTGTGGGAACTTGAATCTCCTTAAATCCCATCTCAGGCAGCTGGATTGGTTGCCTATCCTCAATGCAAAGAATGTCAATTCAGCCTTGGACTCCTCCATCTCCATCTTCAATACAGCCTGTGACACCTATGCCCCATTCAAAAAGTGTAAAGCTAAGGCCCTTTGTAATCCCTGGCTTACCGCCGACCTAATAGTGCAACTAAAATTGAGGGACCACCTCTGGCTACTGGCCCAAGACTCTGGGTCACCAATTGCCAGTCAGAGCTATAAACGAGCGCAAAATGACTGCACAAAGGCTACTAGACTATGCAAAAGCACCTATTACAGGGAAGCTCTCACTAACACATGGGGAAATGGAAGAGCTTTCTGGAACAACATCAAAGAAGTGACTGGTAAACAGCCCAAAACATCCCCAAATATGCTCCACATTGATGGAACTATAACACTTAACCCCACAACTATCGCAAATACCTTCAACACCACCTTCACTGACCTCAGCTCTGTTCTTCCCCCTGACTTCTTCAATGAATCCAGCACCTCTGCTGACCTTACCAGCACTGCCCACTCTACTTCCTAACCCTCCTTCTATTTCAAAGCAGTCAAGCAGCATGAAGAACGCAAATACATCAGTAAGGCCATCTCCAAATCAAGAAATCACGGGGACTCATTGGACCTAAAACTGCTATCCCTTACTCTTAATGAAGATATCAGACCACTCACTAAGATCTTTAACCTCTACCTCTGCCTTGGCCAGTTCCCCGACAGATGGAAATCCGCTATCATCAGAAGAATGGCGATGAGACGTACCATGGAAACTACCGACCAATCTCCATACTACCTCCCCTCTCCAAGGCTCTCGAACGCATTGTTGCTGAACAACTCACAGACTACCTGGACAACCACAATATCATATGTTCAAAGCAACATGGCTTCAGAAAAGGACACAGTACCACATCTGCCCTCTTGGAATTTACCGGAGCCATCCACAGTTTCCTGGATAACGGTTACCTTGCCCGGTCAGTCTTCATCGATTTAACCAAGGCTTTCGATACCGTCCACCACAAACTGCTACTTGACCAGCTCTCAATTGTTGAGATCTCCACTACATCCATGGCCTGGTTCCAAAGCTACCTGGAAAATAGATAGCAATGAGTAAAAATTGCTGGTGTTCTCTCTAATGCTATGTCAGTCCACTCAGGAGTTCCTCAGGGCTCTATACTGGTACCACTCCTATTCTCCCTCTTCCTGAATAAACTTCCACAATCCTGTCCAGAACAAATTATACTCTATGCTGATGATGCCATAATTCCCTCCTCCCATAAGGACCCACACTCCCTGCAAAATAATCTCCTACTTGGTTTTGCATCAATGGAAAACTGATTCAGCTCACAGAGACTTATTCTCAACTATAAAAAAACGAAGACCATGCTTTTCAGTAACTCCCACAGCAAACACAAGTGGCCCCCCCGATCATCTCAAACCAACATGGGACAACTCTCATACAGGTTCTTACCTTTAAATACTTGGGGATCACTCTTGACAGTAACCTGTCCTATGGGGCCCATATTGACAATGTTGCTAAGGCAGCCAACATGCAGCTTGGCCTTCTCAACAGGCATAGGACTAGCTTAACCCCTGCTGCCTTATGCATTGCAGTTCAAAGCTTGATTGTCTCCATCATTGACTATGGCCTCATCGTTTATGGATCGGCCACTTCAATGGCTCTCAGACGCATCTCAACTTCACTCAACAAAGCCTGTTGACTTATTACTGGGTCCCACCATCTAACCCACACATGTGACCTCTATGCACAAACTGACTGGCTACAACTATCCAATTGCATAAAATACAAAACCTTCACTATGGCTAAGAAGATCACTATGGACCTGGCCCCCCCGGAGGTACTATCTCTCTTCTGCCCAAGTAGTAACCCCCGACACACTAGGGGCTCTGAATCACAATGCCTGTTGGTCCCACTCTGCAGAACCTCCCTGGGTCAATGCTCATTTGCCTACCAGGCTCCTTGCCGGTGAAATAGCCTCAACATTGAGATCTCCTCCACTCCCAAGCTAGGCCCGTTCAAATTAAGGCTCCAGCTCCACCTCTCTGCCTCCAGCATCTGCAACTGCCATATCTAGCCGGCTCTCACAGCTATCCTGCAGTTCTAGTCGCATTTGTCCCCCTACAGCACTTTGCACCTCTTTTCCTACCTTCCCTTCTCCCCCATCTCCCCCTTTCCCCCCAACCTGCCCCACTACGTGCACTTCTCTTCTGGTTGACAACTGCCTCTGGTAAGCTCTCACCCCTTCAGTGTCCCCCCTCTCCTCTGTTACCCTAGTACCTCTGCCTGTAGTTTCCTATAAGTATTCTTTGGTCTTATTTACAAATGTGTGTTAATTCTGATTTACAGTATCCTTCCTAATTTTGCACATGCTTTATTGTGTATTGCATTTGCTCCACTGTGTACTATTTTAATGTCCAGTTTCTGACTTGGAACCTTTGTAAAAGAGCCTCTGCTCAAAGGTACCTGTAATCCTAGACTTAAATAAAAAAATAAAAATAAAAGTATTGCTTTGATTTTACAAACATGAATGTCTGAAATAGTTTTAAAAACATTTCTTGGAGTCGTTAAAATAGTCATAAGCTATACCCTGCTTGCTATAAGAAGTCCAAAGTCATGGATTTTCTTCTCTGACATACATGACTTCAGGATTTCTAGAACTATCAGGACATAGAAAATGTCCTACCCATTTTATAAAATATATTACACTCTTCAGAAAGAGCCTGCAAAAGCATAAGAAGATCTGGGGCTACTCAACAAAAATGAATGTTTTATGTAGTATGATTAGACCACTTTGAGAATACTTTATTATGCACATATATATGCCAATACTGAATGAAAAAGTCAGAAATGTTGAAAATATGTTTGTTTAAACTTTGGTTTAAAAACTGCCTATTAGATGTTCACATCAGAATATTTCATTGGTACATTAGTGTGCTGGGTACATCAATGTGATATATTATAGTTGCATGGTAGCATCATTATAGTTGGAGGCGAGTAAACACTTTAATGTTGAGTCAAGATTTTCTCCTGCTTATATTTTGTCTGTTTCATGACAGATAATGTCAAAACTTTGAATGCGGGGTGGAGCCTGGAACTGTACATGGCGGATGCAGCCTAGTTTGGCACCCTACGGCACTGGTTTAATTTTAAAAATTAGAAGTCTCCTCCTGGTATACTTCAACAAAATCAATGAGAGAAAGTTGCTAGACACTGATGGCTTCTGGGAAACATAAAACTAAACAGTCTAAGTTGAACTTTGATGCAGCAGAATCAGCAAAAGAGCAGCGCCATGGTCAGGAGGATAAAGCAAGGCCTAGAGAAGTCAATATGGCACACGTGGGTCTTACTGAATTTGAAAAATCCTTGGCCATGGTCCCTTCTACTCTAGCCCTTACCCAGCATGACATGAAAGCTGGTTTTGCAAATATTACTTCACAAATTACTCACCTGCAATCAGTAGTGACTGGACTGAGTGAGACGTCAGCTGCCCATTCAAATTAGATAGTGGACCTTGAGCAGCGTTTGGGGGAGATGGAAGACTCCTTGCCAGGAGTCACTAGAGATCAGGATGCCCTGAAGAACATGGTGGAGACCCTGGTGGAACATGTGGATGACCAGGAAAACAGATCACACCTATCCAATTTGCACATTGTTGGGCTCCCCTAGGGTGCGGAAGGTAGAGAGCCTGAATAAAACCCTGCACAAATTGCTGTTCGATAATTTGGGACTGCCCACTGCCATGGAAAACTGTGAAGTTCAGAGAGCACACAGGGTAGGACCGGCCCCGGGCCTGGGAGTGGGAGGTAGGCTGTAGCATTGCTTAATTAAATATTTATGGTACACAGATAAGGTGGCCATGCTGCGAAGGGTAAAGGAGAAAGGGGCGGTTACCATCAACAATCAGAAAGTCTTTATTTTTCAAGACTACAGCAGATACTTGCAGTTAAAGCTACAAACGTTTAATGAGGTTAAAGTCAAGTTGCATAAAATGGGCTGGACCTTTGCTTTTCTTTACCCAGCTAAGTAGAAAATTGATCGCCCAGGATCAGTGCCCCGCTTCTTTAACTGCCCAAGATCAGCGATGCGGTGGGTGGAAGAGGAGGCTAAGAAGGAGAAAAGGGCCCCTTCTCTGGGGATCAATCTGCTGCAGAGAGCGAAGTGCATAATTTTCTTTCGACACTACCTATTTGAACGTTGTGCCATGGGGGGGCTGATGGTAGGTGGGGGCAGAAGTCTCTGTGCTGCTGGGCCTTTATTTTGCAGTGCACATGTTAACCTTTGCATGGTTGCGAGGCCTGGCAAAGTAATTGCCCTGGTCATCCTTCCCCTTCAAGCACACCCCAACACTGTTTCTGCATTGTCTCAGGATGTAGGTGATCCGCCCAAGACTATAACATTTGGTGGAGTTCTTTCAGCCCTACCTGGCCCAGGCATGACATGACAACTATGTATTCACATGGCCCTTGACCTGATATGGGGATCAGGGTAACAGCAGGATGGCCGAACAGGCCTCATTGCGTTCTAATTGAACATTTATCACCAGGCCCTTGAAGCAGCAGCTTGTCCCTGCCCTGGTCTGGAGATCAGGGTAACACTGGGGTTCGGGCGGGGCTGGCTAGATGTCCAGATATGGGGGACTTGGACTCCTTAGCTGACCTGAATTGTTGGATGACACGAAGCCTTGCAAGGCACATATTAATACTGATAGTTGCTCTTGTTTAGAATCCATGACGGGCAGTATGGGGAACAATGTGCCCTTTATGTCTTTTAAATGGGCCCTTATGCTGTTAGTTTCTTGATGAAGTATATTTAAACTTTATTTAGTGGTTAGTCTTTAAGGAGACTTCTATATGCATGTTAAACTTTTGCAGTGCCAAAAATACCATGTTATCAATATGGTGGAGTTTTGGATGCTAATTCTAATGTCCGCTAGTTGTTTGCAGGGGAAGGTTAGCTGGTCTCTTTTGAACCACCAAGGGGGAATCACTGTTTGACAGATGGGGTCTGGGGGATTATGGAGGGGAGGAGAGGGGAGTAACAATAAAGTTTTTTAGGGGTTTAGTGTTAGAGCTCTGGGGGGGGTTATCCGCTGTTGAAGGAGTGCACTTTGGCTTCTGGATATGCCTGCTGGATCCTCGGAGGCCTCTTTTTTCTCAAATGGATGTTGGGGAGGGTGGGGTATATGTAATGTTTGTGGGGGGTTTGTTTAAAATTGAAATTTGGATGTTACTGCAATACGTTAATTGTACTACTTTTGTGAGGTTGCATGAGCAGATTCCAAAATTTGGAGTTGGGAAAAATATTGGTCTCTGACCCACGCTCAAGGGCAATGCTATATGCCTCACTTGTACTGGATTGTGGCTAGTCCTCTGAACATTGTCACATGGAATATCAACGGACTTAAATCCATTATTAAATGAAAGAGGTTCACAACAGACGTTAAAAGATCTAAGTAGCAGGCTGTTCTCATCCAAGAGACACACATGTCCGGGGGGAGTCTTTTAAAATGGAGGCCGCTTTGGGGGGTATTTGGATGTTCTCTACATTTTCCCCCAAAGTCAGGGGTGTGGCAATTTGGTTCCCTCAGGGGGCCGGGGGCTCAGTTCTGGACAGGGTGGTGGACCAGGCAGGTTGATATGCTCTGGCACGGGTAGAGGTGTTGGGATTTGGACGACTTTGCTTGGGGTCAGTCTACGGCCCGAATGTGGAGGATCCTGTTTTTTTCCAGAAGCTGTCCTTTGAGTTGGTGGCCTGGTTGGGCCCATGGTTTCTTGTGGGCAATTTTAATTGCATCCAAGATATGGTCCTAGACAACTCCAATGTGACGCTGGTCGCCTCTGTCTAGGAACACGTGTGCTCTGGGGGCTATGGAGACTGAGGTAGGGCTGGTAGACACATGGAGGCACCTATACCCCTCTAGCAGGGACTACAGCTTTTACTCTCATGCGCAGAAGTCATTTGCAAGGCTGGATAGGATGCTGGTTAGTCCCCCTCTTCTCACCTTCATTCAGAGGGCAAGCTACTCCCCAATTATAGTATTGGACCATTCCTCTCTGACTCTGGAGGTGCATCCTGCCGATGAACCACCTGTGACCCAGCAGTGGAGATTAGACCCTTTTCTCCTTAAATATAGGGAATATGTGGAGGCCATATCCAGGAGCATGCAAGAACTTCTGGGGTTCAATAAAAAAGGGGGCACCTTCCACCATGTCAGATGGGAGGCCTTGAAGGTCTTTATGCGGGGTCAGTCCATTGCATTCAGTGTACATTAGGCTACAACTGCAGAACAGGAGCTGGATAAACTTAGGACTAAGATAGAGGCATGTGATCAAGCTCATAAAGCCAAGCCCACTTCCGCACTCTATCAGGTGGTCCAAAAGCTCAAATGGCACTTCAATACCCTTAGTAGTGCTAAAATGGAGAGGGCCATCCTCCTGGCACAGGCCGGGGCTTATTTTGATGGTGATCGAGCCAGAAAATATCTTGCACGGCAGCTGCGAAGGAGGAAAGGTGAGAGAGCAGTGTACTAGATACACAACTCAATGGGTCAGCTTATAGATGATCCTAGGGAGGTGGGGGAAGTCTTTGGGAGATTTTACTAGAACCTATACATGTTGGAGGTGTCCCCTACTGAGACGGAGCTGGGCTCCTTCTTTGCCAAAGCACCCATTGGGGCCTTAAACCAAGAACATGCAGCGGAGTTGGAGGGGCATATTTCCAAAATAGAGATTAGCCTGGCCATTAGGTCACTTAAGGAGGGGGTAAGGCCCCGGGGCCGGATGGGTTACTGATGGATTTTTTTTAAAAGGTTTCATGACCTAGTGGTGGATCCCCTCCGGGATATGGTACAAGAAAGTTTACAGGCAGTTGAGCTACCCCCCTCCACACGGTCTACCATTATAACAATTCTCCCTAAACCTGGGAAGGACCCAATGTGGTGTGCCTCATATAGGCCCATTTCATTTCTTACTTCTGACTATGAAATTCTGGCAAAAGCCCTGGCGATACGTTTGGAGGCCTTGCCCCTGGAACTTATTTATCCTGATCAAACAGGGTTTGTCAAAGGGCGTCAGGGGAAACGTAATATTCAACGAACCCTAGACATCATCTATCTGTGGGGGAGGTGCCCACAGAAACATGGGGCAGCAATATTGGCTATTGATGCTGAGAAAGCTTTCAAGCATGTAGAGTGGGGGTACCTTCTGAAGACCCTGCACAGATTTGGATTTGGTCTCGCATTCATTTCTTCGGTTAAAACCATGTATACCTGGCCTAGTGCCCAAATCACCGTTAATGGCCACTTATCCTCTCAGTTTACTTTGGGGCGGGGTATGCAACAGGGCTGTCCCCCTTCCCCTTGCTCTATGCCCTGTCACAGGAACCCTTGACGGCAGCTATCCAGGCACACAGTAGGATTCAGGGTTTCATGGGGGGAGGCAGTGAGCACAAGGTGGCCCTGTATGCCGATGAATTGCTGTTTTACCTGGGCAATCCAGGGGTGGACCCTCCTGTTGTGCATGGGCTGATGGAGGAGTATGGCCATCTGTCAGACCATAAAGTCAATTAGACTAAAACTGAAATTATGCCAATTGGGGTTCAGGGGAGACAGGCTCTCATCTCCCATCTTAGTGGGTTGCAACTGGTCTCAAAAATTAAATACTTGGGGATCCATGTGTCATGTAGAGTTAGCTCCCTCTATGCTTTGAATTTTAAACCATTGGTGTGGGGGCTAGTGGAGGATTGTGACAGATGGATGGGTTTGCCTTTATCCCATATGGGAAAGGTTGGGGTCATTAAAATGATAATCCTCCCTAGGTGCTTGTACCTCTATCAATCCCTCCCCAACAAGGTCCCAAAGACTCACTTCCAGCTCGACAACGCATTGATCCACAGATTTTTGTGGAGCGGTAAATCTGCCAGGGTGGGCAGGAGTCTGTTACAACTTCTGCAGCGCATGGGTGGACTGAGTCTGCTGAATTTTTACTGGTACTTCTTAGCCACTCTACTGGCATTTTTGTCAACTGAGACTGGAGATACAGGTCTTAATTGGTTGGAGTTGGAGTCGGGGGGACCTCGGCCCCTGAAGGGGCAGTCTTTCAGCAGAGATACTGTGGACCAGGGGTTCGGTGGAGGTCCCTAATCCTTTTCTGGCCACCACACTTAGGGTTTGGTATGAGGTTCATTCCATCACAAAGAGATCACCGGGTCCTTCCAGGTTCACAAGAATAATTGAGGCAGTCAGGTTAAAGGGACCATTTATAGTTGCTCATATCCAAAGGTTATTGGCTTGGAAATGCAGGGGTCTGGTATGGGTGTTTCAGTTGTTCGAAAGGGACATCATTCTGAATTTCCAACAGCTTTGCACTAACTGGGATATTCCTAGAGGGGATATTTTTATATACCTGAAATTTAGGAATATTCTGGGATCCACTCTGACCCCCGAGGAGGGGTGGGCTCCTTCCTCTTCCTTCGAGGAAGAACTGTTTAAACCCCAACTGGAGTCTAAGCCTCTTTCAATTTACTATAGAATTTTGCAGGGGGAGGGATGGGAGGTGTTGCAGAAAATACAGAAAGTGTGAAGCTCAGACCTTGGCACACCATGTAATACTCATATGTGGCAGAGGGCATGCAGGCATTGGGTGACATGCTCCAGGAGTAACAAACTGAGGCAAGTATAATTTAATTTCTTGTACCAGGCCTGCATTTCACCAGTTAACCTCCATAAGTTAGACCCTTCAAAGTCTATCAGCTGTCCTAAATGCTTGGGTGCCCCCGAGATTTCTTTCACATGGCCCTGACATGCCTTAAAGCTGCTCCCTTCTGGTATGAAACCCATAGAATTATGTTTGGAGTTCTGGGCTATTCGCCCTCACGTAGCCCAGCTGAACTTTTATTGGGGTGGACCTTCAACATCCAGGTGGGAGGTGTGGTAACCCTTTGTGGTCCCCGGCATTAGTCAATGTACATAAAACAGTTGCCCAGTCATGGATAGCATCCTCCTTTCCCACCATTCAGCAGTGGGTCAATAACCTTAAATCCTGCACGACAATAGAGTGAGTCCAGCTGTTTGCTGTGGGTAAGAGTGATGTGTTTTTTGACACATGGAAGCCCCTTATATCAGCTATTGAATTGGGTCTGTTTCTCACCTGAGCCCAGACCCCTGAAGATGGCCTGTAATGGGGTGGCTAATTCTTGCTACAAGGTGGGGACAGGTCATGAGGTACATTACAGAACTGGAGCATGTCTCACCCAGACTCCTTGGATAGGTAGATGTAAAGCAATGGTGGGGGGATCCTGTGATTCCGAACATTGGAGGCAGCCTGACTGGTACTGTGAATACCTCCCTGAATAGAATGTATTTTAAGTATTGCTACTTACCAAATCACTCTATAATCTGGCTTGATTTTATCTTAAGCATGGCAACTTATCAATTCAAGTGTATAACTTGTCTTGACATTATTAATGCTGTAACATCCTGTTTCTTGCAATAAAATATTCTGGTAAAAAAAAACTTCTGAATGCACGATTGATGGCCCAGAATCTCATGATGTGGCAAGTATGGTGACATTTTTTAGAGCAGTTTTTTTTTTTTCACTAGAGAAGAGCAAAACACTTGAAATGTCCCCATTTTTGTGTTTGCTTGCACGCATGTGCAAGAAACATAGTGCCATCATCCAAGTTTTCGGAGGTGTGGCAGCCCTCTTCCAATTCAATCAGTGTGTTTGCAGGCGCGGCCGCAATTCTCCAATGGCTGCTGAAGCTGTCTATGACAGCAGTCGAAAATGCAGTGGAGTACAGTTGAAAGGGGGAGCTACGCTTCAGTGAGCAGCGATAAGATATCGCCTGCTCATGTGCGCTCCCCCTACACACACACACACACACACACACACACACACACACACACACGCATACACTCCAGCTGACGGGTGCCCCTCCTCCCTGCCATGTTCAAGATTTATTTCAGCATTACTACATACTGCTGAAAGTGCAAGTTTAAAAACAATCACTAAAAACTTTTCAAATTATTATAGCATGTTTTTCGGCAAAGTATTAAATGAGCAGTTGCAGCGAAAAGTTATGTGTCCTGTCATTCCGTTATCCTCTACTCGTCTGCTAAAACCACGATGCTAATGTACAACTACTTACATGTTTCTGCATAACTTCTTGCACAATTGCACTACGTGACATGGGCAAAGCTCTCTTTTAGCTGTTGCATACTGTACCTTAGAAAATTAATCAAGCTAAACCATATTAGTGGTACAGTAATGTTTCCCACTTCCAAGTCTTTTAATAACCCTTGCACTTTATCACTACAGTAAAGTCTTATGGCTGCCGGACTGTCTCACACACACACACACGCATGCATACTGTGTGCTCGCCCCCCTCATGCACTGTGTAGTCGATGGGGGTGCCCAATCCGTTGGCTGTGCACCCCCAAACAGAGTTTCATATGCCATGCTGGGTGCCACCCCAGCTGGCTACGATATATAGCCAACAGGGGTGCCCAATCCCCGTCGGCTCCACTGGTCCCCCAGAGTACAGGGTGCCACGCTGAGAGCCCACCCCAGCGTGGCAACAGATGCTGTCACCCGACAGGGGTGCCCAATCCCCATCAGCTCCCGCCCCCAGCGTCCTTGTGCCGCTGGGAGCACACCCCAGTGTGGCAAGCGTCCCACGTCGTCATTTAAAACAAACAAACCTGAAACTGAAAACGCGTCCTCGCTGTCTCTGCCCCACCTGTGCCCACCCACTGCGCACCGCACCTCCCCACACCCCTCACCCCATACTTACCTCCGGACTCTGGCACTATGATCTTCAGTGGACCGAACACATCTGCACTCTTCAAAGCCTACCACGAACTGAGGAAATGCCGGTAAGCTGTATAATGGGATAGATAGGGTTTTTTCAACTTTGCTGCATATCTCAGGCATTTTTGGGAATTTTTTCACCAAATTTTCAACATGGGGTTTTTGGGACCCCTTCTCATGAATGCTCTCACTGTCATGGCGTTAATCGGGACCAAAAGGGTGATTTTGCAGTCACTGCGTGAAATCACCTTTCTGGACCGAGTAACGAAACGATACTGCCACTGTTCATAAGGTGTTTTCTTAAAAAGCCTATGTTGAAAATGTGGTGGAAAAATTCCCAAAAATGACTATTTTACAAGCGTGCATTGCGCAATTCTTACGCACGCTCGTAAGTTCGTGAATTTTCAATATTTTCACTCCAGATTTTCAACATTGCCATTTTACCACACCTCCTTATGAGCAGTACAGCTGTCATTTTTCACATCTTGCCCAAAACGTGCTTTTGCCCATGTAGTGCACAATGGCGCAGTCCGTGTGCGAAATCAATGTATGGGACGCATTAAGAAAATCACAGTGACACTGTTCATGAGCAGAGGTCTTAAAATGGCTATGTTGAAAATTTGGTGACAAAAGTCCATAAAATGACTGTGTTACATGTGAGCATTACGCAGTTTCCACGCACCCTTGTAAGTTCATGACTTTGTAATATTTTCAGTCCAGATTTTCACCAGTGGCATTTTTCCATGCTTCCTTATGAACAGTACAGCTGTCATTAGTTACAACATGGTCAAAATGTGTTTTCACACTTTCAGCGCAGAGATGCGTGGTCGCTGTGGGAAATCGTTGTTCAGGACAGATACAGAAAATCACAGTGACACTGTTCATGATCTGAGGTCCCAAAATGCCTGTGTTGACAATCTGCTGTAAAAAATCCCCAGACTAATAACATTACAGGTGTGCATTGCACAGTTTCTATGCACGCTCATGACTTCACCAGTTTTTTTAATATTTTTACTGCAGATTTGCAACATTGCCATTTTTTACACCTCCCCATGAACAGTACAGCTGTCATTTTTCACATCCTGTTCGGAATGTGTTTTTGCACCTGTGGTGCTAAATGCCATAGTCACTGTCCATAAGCAGCTTTCGGCTAACAAACTGATATTGCCACTGTTCATGAGGTGGGGGTCACAAAAAACCATGTTGAAAATTTGGAGTGAAAATACCAATGAATGCCTGAGGTGTTCTGGTTTCCAACCATAACGCCCCACCCTGTAGAGAATGACAGGCATGAGGGGTGTGACTTGGGATTCTTGCCTGTATTGCTCATACCATTCCACACCCTGCAGCCAGTGAGAGGCATCGAGGTATGCCTTGGACTCATCTGCCCCAAAGTGCACCCCATTCTCCTATACCGCACCCATCTCACCATATTTCCTGATGGAATGGGGTGCATATAAGGGCCAAAGACCCCAAGGCACACCGTGACACTTGTCAGTGTCTGCAGGGTAGGGTGTGGTGAAATGGCATTGCCGTTATGCCTGACGACCCAAAGGCACACCCCAATGCCTGTCACTCTCTGCAGGGTGGTGGTGGGGTTGGCTTCAGTTCAATACTTCACTGCCATTTCTATTATGCAGCTCTGTAACTTCTACACTACCAATGCCAATGCCAGCAAGTAAACATTCGGCATTGTCAAATGCTTGTTTACTTTAATAAGGTAGGTCACACACCACTGGCTTTGACCTGCACAGAACAAACAGTTCCACATGGGTCTGACTTCTGATGGAAACCCTGAAGTCCCCATTACTAACAAGCATTTGTCAGTGCCGAATGTTGATTGCGTTGGTGTGTTGAGCTTACTGCCCCTCTGTCACTTGCTCAGTCTGTGTCTCCCGGTGCTGCAGGCTGCTCTTTTGTACTGGGCTCCTGCCTGCATTGGCACCTTGTTCTGCCCACTAAGAAATCCACAGCTGTCCCGACAGAGCTCTGTTGAGGAGGCTCACTCCCCCTCTCTCACTCACTCATTCTGATTCTCCTGGTGCTGCAGGCTGCCCTTTTGTACTGGGCTCCTGCCTCTCTTGGTGGCTTTTTCTGCCCACAAAGAAATCTGCAGCAGTCCCGACACAGGTCTGTTGAGCCTGCTGACTCCCCCTTCCTCACTCGCTCATTCCAATTCTGCTGGCGCTGCAGGCTGCCCTTTTCTATTGGGCTCCTGCCTGTGTTGCTGCCTTCATCTGCCCACAAAGAAATTTGCAGCAGTTATAATAGAGCTCCATTGAGCTCGTTTACTCCCCCTCTCTCACTCGCTCATTCTGGTTTTCCCGTCACTACAGGCTGCCCTTTTCTACTGGGCCCCTGCGTGCATTGCTGCCTTTTTCTGCCCACAAACAAATCTGCAGCAGTCCCAACAGAGCTCTGTTGAGCTCACTCACTCCTTCTCCCTCACTCTCCCATTCTGTGTCTCCTGCCGCTGCAGGCTGCCCTTTTGTACTGGGCTCCTGCCTGCATTGGCGGCTTGTTCTGGCCAGAAAGAAATGTGAAGCAGTCCTGAAACAGCTCCATTGAGCTTGCTCACTCCACCCTCTCTCACTCACTCATTCTGTTTCTGCAGGCTCTGCAAGCTGGCCTTTTGTACTGGGCTCCTGCCTGCGTTGTCACATTTTCTGCCCACAAAGAAATCTGCAGCAGTCACAGTACAGCTCTGTTGAGCTCGCTCACTATCGCTCTGTCACTCACTCATTCTGTTTCTCTTGGCGCTGCAGGCTGCTCTTGTATACGGGGCTCCTGGCTGAGTTGGCACCTTTGTCTGTCCACAAAAAAATCTGCAGCTGTCCAACAGAGCTCCTTTGAGGTCACTCAGTCTCCCTCTGTCACGCGCTCATTCTGTTTGTCCTGGCGCTGCAAGCGGCCCTTTTGTACGGGGCTCCTGCCTGCATTGGCACCTTTTTCTGCCCACAAAGAAATCCGCAGCAGTTCTGAAAGCACTCCGGTGAGTTCACTCACTCCCCCTCCCTCACTCGCTCTCTTGTTCTGTTTCTCCCAGTGCTGCAGGCTGCCCTTTTGTACTGGGCTCTTGCATTGTGGCCTTTTTCTGCCCACAAACAAATCTGCAGTATTCCTGACAGAGCTCAGTTCAGCTCGATCACTCCCCCCTCTCACTCATTCGATCTTAATCTGTCCCAAACACTGATTTCCCACAGTGACCATGCTATTCTCCGGCAGGAGTGCAAAAACATATTTTAGCCAGGATGTGAAAAATGACAGCTCTACTGTTCATAAGGAGGTGTGAAAAACTGCCACTGTTGAAAATGTGGCATGAAAATATTACAAATTTGCGAAGTTACAGGGGTAAGTGGAAACAGTTCAATGCACACTTGTAACAGTCATGTTATGGAGTTTCGTCACCACATTTTCAACATAGGGATTTTAGGACCTCTGCTCATGAACAGTGCCACTGTCATTTTCTTAATCTGTCCCAAACACTGATTTCCCACAGCGACGACGTTATTCTGTGCCACAACTGTGAAACCACATTTCAGTCAGGATGTGAAAAATGACAGCTGTACTGCACATAAGGAGGTGTGAAAAAATGCCACTGTTGAAAATCTGGCATGACAATATTACAAATCTGCAAAGTTACAAGGGTGTGTGGAAAGTGTGCAATGCACACTTGTAGCACAGTCATTTGATGGGCTATCATCACCAGATTTTCAACATAGGTATTTTAGGACCTCTGCTAATGAACAGTATCACTGTCATTTTCTTAATCTGTCCTGGACAGTGATTTCCCACAGCGACCGCTCTATTCTGTGCTGCTAGTGCAAAAACACATTTCGGCCAGGATGGGGAAAATGACAGCTGCACTGTTCATAAGTAGGTGTGGGAAAATGGCAATGCTGAAAATCTGGAATGAAAATATTATACATTTCGAAGTTACGAGTGTGCGTGCAAACTGTGCAATGCACACTCGTAACACAGTCATTTTATGGAGTATCGTTCCCAAATTTTCAACATAGCGATTTCAGGACCTCTACTCATGAACAGTGTCACTGTCATTTTCTTAATCTGTCCTGAACACTGATTTCCAATAGTGACCGCGCTAGTCTGTGCCAGAAGTGCAAAAAACACATTGCCGCCAGGATGCGAACAATAACAGCTGTACCTGGAAGCTCCTCCACCTCATATGTGGTTTCCACAACGGTTACGAAAACACCTCCTGTAACGTTACCAGTGTAAACGCACACCGTTACCAATGCGGTTTACACCCTCGGTAACGTTACAGAAGGGTTTTCGGGTTGCAGTGTGGCCAGGGCCTAAATGAAAACAGCAACCTGCTCAGTTTATAAGGAAGTCTATGAAATTTGCTTTGTCAGGCTGACTATTCAGAGGAGAACTACTAAATAAACTGGCAAAGGGGTTGTTGCCACCCCCCCACACACACACAGGAGTGATGAGTAAGGTATTTAACACAATTAAAACACGAAGTATTATTCACAGGTGGTCAAACTAAAAGTATTCAATCAGAGTTAGAGATTCATAGAGAAGTGTCAAGAGCCATTTCAAATCAGCAAAACACACAGATACAGATACACAGAGGTGATAGGAGATAAGGACCTTGTGGCCCACCTAGTATGCCCCTTTTCCTTATCTAATGCATTACCACAGACCCTAGCTTACCCTCTCTTCCCTATTGCTAGAGTACTCTTATGTCTGTCCCATGCATTCTTGAATTCCTCTACTTTTTTGCCCCCTCCACCTCCATAGGCAGGCTGTGCCAAGCATCCACTACTCTTTCTATGAAAAAGTACTTACCTATGTTGCCCCTAAGCCTACCCCCCAGACTCATATCATGCCCTGTTGTTCTTGTACACATTCTTTTCTGAAACATGTTACCCTCCTGTACCTTGTTTATACCCCTGATGTACCTGAATGTCTCTATCTTATCCCCCTTCCCTTTCCTCTCCTCCAGGGAATACATATTGGTATCCTCTAGTCTTTCCTCATATTACTTTTGGTGCAGTGCTTGCCCCATTTGTGTTGCCCTTCTCTGGACTGTCTCTACTTTGTCTATGTCCTTTTGGAGATGTGGCCTCCTGAACTGGACACAATATTCCAGATGAGGTCTCACTAGTGATCTGTACAGTAGCATAACCACCTCCTTTTTTCTGCTAATAATACCTCTCTCTATACACCCTAGCATCCCACTGGTTCTCTTCACAGCCTTCCCAAATTGTTTGGTTACCTTTAGGTCATCAGATATGATTACCCCCAGGTCCCTTTCTTGACTGGTGGCTGTCAGTACCTGCTCCCCCATCTTGTAGTCCTCCCTTGGATTTTCTGCACCCCAAGTGCATGATTTTACACTTCTTTGCACTGCATCTTAGCTGCCACTCTCTCAACCCTTCCTCAAGCATGTTTAGGTCCTTTCTTATTCCCCCCCCCCGGGGTGTCAACCCACTTGCAGATCTTAGTGTCATCTGCAAAGAGGCATACCTTCCCCTCAAGCTGCTGTACAATGTTGCTTATAAAGACATTAAAAAGGACTGGCCCCAGCACGGATCCCTGTGGCACCCTACTAGTTAACCCTTCTCCTTGGATTGAATGCCATTTACCACCACCCCCCTCTGTGTCCTGTCACTCAACCCATTTCTGACTCAGTTTACCACCTTAGAACCTATTCCCAGGTTGCCCAACTTATTTATCAACCTCCGATGCAGGACAGTGTCGAAGGCCTTGCTGAAATCTAGGTAGGCCACATTCACCACCCCTCCCCTACCTACCTCATTGATAAACAGTCAAGGAAATCTATCAGATTTGTTTGACAAAACCTTCCCTTTGTGAATCCATGCTGCCTTAGATCCTGTGCTCCACAGAATTCAAGAAATATCATAATTCTTTCCTTTAGCAGTGACTTCATTAATTTCACCACCACTGATGCCAGGCTGACTGGCCTGTAGTTGCAAGCCTCCTCCCTGTTCCCACTTTTGTGGGGAGTGACTTAATTTGCCCTCCTGTCCCCTGGAAACACCTTGACTCTATCGATTTGTTGATTAAGACTGTTAGTGGTGCTGCCAGCACATCTCTACGTTCTTTTAATATTCTGGGATGTATCCCATCTAGCTCCATAGCCTTGTCCCCTTTCAGATTCTTGAGTTCCTTTAGGACTCTTTCTTCTGAAAACAGGATGGTGTCCACCTCTCTCCTACTGATGCTCCTATCCCCCCATAGTGGTCCTTCTCCTTCCCGTTCTTTTGTGAATACTGAGCAAAAATATTTGCTCAGCATTGTTGCTTTTTATAGGTCCCCCTTCATACACCCCACTTCTTCCTTTTTTAACCTCAAAATCCCACCACCAGTTTTCTTTCTATCACCAATGTACCTGAAAAGGCCATGTCTCCTTTCTTAAAACAGTACTAAAACACATTATCTGAATATAGCATCATATAAGGAGACAGTTTAGTGTGTCAGAGAGATGGTTTAAAATCTAGCTGATCATTGAGGCCAACGGAGATAAGAGTGTTTAGCCTCATGATCCATTTGATTTCTGTTCAGCAAAATCCTTTGCCTGTCACTCCCACAGGGGAAGGATTTGACCCATTACAGTTCCCTGAACTTGAAAACTCTAGTTATAGAATTATGTGCATCCCTGAAGTGTGCACCCAGGGTACTAGTCATGTTTTGGTTAAAAATGACTCTGATATGCTCCTGGATGCAGCACTTCAGGGGCAGATGGTGCAGCCAACATATAGCTGGACACAGCTGCACCATACCACATACACAATAAACTGTGTCTGGAAGTCCACAAAGTCATGTAGTGAGTATTCCTTTCTGGTCAGTGGATGCTTAAACATTGAGCCAGTAGAGGTTTAGCAGCAAATGTTTCATTTCCTGCAACAGAAAAAAAAAAATTTTCAGCAAGAATCCCTTGGTCTGTCTATTCTAGTATCTTGGTAATGACTGCTCACCAAGTGGTCTTTGAGACTAGTACCCCAACAGAAGGAGATAAGAGGAATCATGCATATTAAAGGACCCAGTTCTTTGCTTGGGGATAGGATGGATCACCTCTCCCTGACAAAATTCCTAACTGTCATGGCTGAGGAATCGTAAGGGGTCACAAATCTGACCTTAGCTGTTTGTTCATCTTGTTGTCTGGCTCACTTCATTAGCACTCCAGTTTCTTTTGGTGCATGTAATTTGAAACCAATTCAATGTGTGATCTGCTCAACCTTGGCTTTATAAATTTATTTAATTATTTTTAGAGGGGCTCCTGGTTGTGACCAATATCAACAAAAAAATGAAGTCCAGTGTGCCCCCCTCCCACCCCCACGCAGCCCAAACAGGCCTGTAATGGAGGACTTGTGGCTTGTTCACATTTTGGCCAAAGTTTGATAACTAAGAACCCCTATTTGGGACATGAAAGATGGAAAAACCCTCCACTACAGGCCTGTTTGGGCAGTGTGGAGGGGGGGCACACTGGACTTCATTTGCTTGTTGATATTTGTCACAACCAGGAGCCCCTCTAAAAATAATTAAATAAATTTATAAAGCCAGGGTTGAGCAGATCACACATTGAATTGATTTATGATTAGGGGAAAGCTGTGAGAACTTTCCTAGTGATTTGCTCCCAGCCGCATTACAGGTCTGCTTGGGCAGTGTGTGTAGGGGGTGGGTCACACTGGACTTTATTTGTTTGCATGTAATTTGACCAAAGACTATGCTATCGACCTGGCTCCTCAGATGGCAGGTATCAGCTCTAAACAGGGTGTTCCCAGATATGGTTTCCCTATAGGGTGAGACTTAATCCTCGTGTCCTCACTAATTCTCAATTTTACATATAGGAAAGCCACTATTTTGTTATCAGTCCTGTATGTACATGCCAGATTCATGTTATTGATGTTAAGCCAACCCATGAAGGCATTCAAGTTCACTGATTTCCCCCACCACAGACACGTAAGAGGTCATCAGTAAAATTATACCAGCAACAATGTGCCTGAGGTGGGAGTTCTGGACAGAGAACACCACATGTTCCTCCCACTATGCGAGGAAAAGCATTCCATATGATGGTGCTAATGCTGCCTCATCTCTGTTCCCTGCTGTTACAGAAAAAATGAATTGTCAAAACAAAAATAATTTTGTGTTAGTACAAAACTGAGCAGTTGCTTATTGATCTCTTTGTAGAATGTTCCATATCAGGGTCCCTGTCTAGAAAATACTTGCTTGCAGCCATAACTTGTTCATGCCTGATGCACATATATAAAGGTGTTATATCTATGCCCTGCCAGCAGTAATCCTCTGATCACTGAAAAGATTGTTTTTTTTTCCTCAGATGTGTTGTGTCCCATATGTGGCTAAGTGTTTTAACCACTAACTTTTTCAGGAAATGGTCCACAGCTGTGGAGGGACCTTCACTAAGTGACTCCACTCTGGAGACTATAGGTCAACCAGGAATGTCCATCACAGACCTGTAGACTTTTGGCAGTATGTACAATTTAGGAATAACAGGAAAATTATTTTTTTGATTTGCCATCTCATCCTTAGTTATCCAACCATCAGAGAAAGCATTCCATATTAAGTCATGCAGTTTATCTTTAAATGGTGAGGTTGGATTTGAAGTACGCTTTCTTGTAGCATTCAGGATCAGCTAGTTGACTCTCTATTTCTGTCACATATTGCCCATTGCCCTGTATCACCACTGCAACACCCTTGTCCACAGGCATAACAGTAATGTGGAATACATCTTTCAGTTCTTTTAGTGAGAATAACCCAAGAGGTGACAAAAGAGGACAAGACATTTTTTATGTATGTGAGCAAAAAGAGGAAGATCAGGGAAGGGATTTTATGGCTAAAAAAGGTTGGTGGGGGGCAGTGCATAGGGGGACCAGAAAAAGTTAAACATCCTGAACAAACACTTTTGTTCAGTGTTAAAAGTGGAAGCAGAGTGGTAGGGGCCAAGCAAATGTAACAGGAGGATTTGTAAGACAGAGGTGGCACCAGTTCATTTTCAGAGGAGAAAGTCCTAAAGAGACTCACAAATCTAAAAGTGAACAAAGCAATGAGACCAGCCAGGGTACATCCTAGGGTATTGAGGGAGCTAGGAGAGTTATTGGCTGCACCTCTGACAGTCCTGTTTAACAGCTAACTGGAAAAAGGAGTGGTCCCAGAAGACTGGAAGAGAGCAGATGTAGTCCCACTTCTAACAAGTGGTAGCATGGAGGAGTATGGCGATTATAAACCAGTCAGCTAGAAATCGGCAGTGGAGAAGTTAATGAAATCACTGTTAAAGGAGAGGGTACTGGAATATCTTGAATCTAGATGGCTACAAAACCCAAGACAGCATGGATTCACTGGCGGGAGGTCATGGCAAATGAATCTGACTGATTTCCCACTTCTAAAAAGTGGTAGCAGGGTGGAGTATGGCGATTATAAACCAGTCAGCCAGATATCGGCAGTGGAGAAGTTAATGAAATCACTGTTAAAGGAGAGGGTACTGGAATATCTTGAATCTAGTTGGCTATAAAACCCAAGACAGCATGGATTCACTGGCAGGAGGTCATGGCAAATGAATCTGACTGATTTTCTTTTTTTTTTTTTTTTTTGGTGGCCGCCAGCCACCCAAGATCCACCCAGTCTCAGACCCCTGATCCCACCTCCAGATCGAGTGTACCAATACCCTGAGACCCCCTGGCTTACCCCTCAGGGCAGGGCTGTGGAACTGACCCCTTTCAAACGGCTCCATGGTCAATGGGAATAGGGCAAGGCAGGGCCACCCTGGAGGTTAATGTGGCCAAAGGCTGGCATCATGAAGGCTGCCGGCAGCTCTACTTTTCTTTATTTTTGCCCACTGAAGAGCCAGACATGCACTGACTTCAGCGCACAATATGCAGACATCTGCTGGCTCCTCTCCCATATGGATGTCCACACCCTGCTGAACACCCAGCCTCTGCTGTGTGTCACTGCAGCGTGGCGCATATCCCTCATCCACCCCGAAGGAAGGAAAGCTGTCAGAGGATGCTCAATCCTTCCTTTCCCCTGCCAGCCCCCAGCGGCCCGAGTCCATTCCCGAACTTGGGTCTCCGACGCGGTGCGAGGAGAGGCATCCAGTGCCTCAACCCTCAGTGCCACCAGGCTGGCCCCTTACTGATTTTCTTAATTGGGGCAGCAAGAAATTAGATCATGGTGGAGCAGTGGATGTGGCCCACCTAGATTTCAGTAAGGAATCTGATACCGTTCCACATAGGAGACTATTAAGCAAGCTGGGTAGCATCAGAGTAGGTCCAAAGGTGGAACACTGGGTAAGAAATTGGTTAGGGGATAGGCGACTGAGGATGGTGATAAACAGAGTTCACTTGGATGAGGAGAGAGTGACCAGTAGGGTGCCTCAGAGTTTAATGCTGTGACCACTGTTTTTTAATGTCTTTATGGTGACACTGCAGATGAGCTGGGGAGAATATTTTCCTCTTTGCAGATGATACCAGAATCTGAAGTAAGGTATACACTCCAGGAGGGATGGAAAGAATGAAGAGAGACCTGCGAAAACTTGAGGAGTGGTCAAGGGTATGGCAGCTGCCAGCTGGGTTTAAATGTGAAAAAGTGCAGAATAATGCACTTGGGGCACAGAAACCTAGGGGCAAAGTACAAAATGAGGGCAGTGTTATTGGTGACCACCAAACAGGAGAGAGACCAGGGAGTAATAATCTCTGATCACCTGAAGGTGGCCAGGCAGTGCAATAAAGCAGTTGGGAGGGCTAGTAGGATGCTGTGGGGTGCATAGGGAGATTTATCACCAGCAGAAGTAGGGAAATAGGGCTGCCTTTGTATAGTTCACTGGTAAGACCATACCTAGAAAACTGTACAGTTCTGGATGACACATCTCCTGAAGGATATAGACAGAGTAGAGGTGGTCCAGAGAAGGACAACTAAAATGGTTCAGGGCCTGCATGAAAAGCCCTATGAGAAGAGAATAAAGAAACTCAATATGTACATCCTGGAAGAGGGGAGGGAGAGAGAGAGGATATGATAGAGACAATCCAGAACAGCTTAAAAAGTGGCTATGGGAGTTTGCATTTGGTGCCCATGAAAAAATAAATCAAAGACAAGAGCTGCAAGCAGTGGGGCTACTCAGACTGCGGCGTTATAGTCAAACCATGGCTTGGTTTCAACTTGATGCAAAATGTATTATTTAACTTAAAAAGCAGAAGTCTTTCACTCACCCCACCGGTGTCTGCTGCCAACTTTTCATGCAACACCACGTGCACTTTCTCATGGTGTGGTTTCTCAGTTTATAATGTTCCCAGTTTTATATGTAACCCTAATGTGATGCACATTAATATTCAATGCCTCTAGTAACATTCGTGAATGGCATAACTTTACAAGTGCAAAGAGAGACTATCAATAAATAAATACTCCATATCCAAATACTAATACTTATTGCACCAGGTAACCCTTCCACTATAGCCTGACTGAGTGTACAGTATTAGAATCCAGTACAAATACATATACAGTAAGTGTGTGGATATATAGATATATAAATATAGTTATGGCTATAGATATGGATATAAAAGAGATTACCTCTGAGTTAAAAAGGAGAGGTGAGAGTAAGGGAAGGTGGAGTAGGGGTTGGTGGGGGTTGGAGGTTGCAGTGAAAAGGAAGGGAGGGGGGACCGGGGAAGAGATGGTAAGGGAGAGGGGTGCGGCTGATAGGTGGGTAAGGCAAAATATGGGTTTTGGTGGTTGTTGGGGAAGGAGTTGGGGTGTGCTAGGAAAGGGGGAGGGGGTTGTACAGGATAATGCATCAATGGAGACCTCAAGCCATTTAAAGGAAAACATCTACAGTATTTATACAAATATAATGGATTATACACATGTACCACAAAAAAAACACCATGTGAATGACAATATGGTAAATCTTATAAATCTAACTAGAATAACATTAATACAATAAATAAGAAGATGTCTACAGTATACTGCCATTCCTCTCAATATTGTATTATATATGATGACTGTTATCCATGTTTTCTTGCCGGTACTGGCACAGTATTACATTATAAATGGTCCCAATTTAAATAATTAATTTAGCCCTGGATAAGTCATTGCTATTAACTCACATTGTCAAAAAAGCCTCTCTCTTTAGGAGTTTGTTGTTAACCCTCCCCCCTCCATATGTGTTCTGCCTTATGTTCTTAAAACCCAGTAATTTGGTAACCATGTCCTGCACCATAGTTTCATGTGAGCTGCTTATGCATTAGTAACATCATTTTTATGTTTGCTTGCATGCATGCGCAACAAACATTATGCGGCAGCTTAGGAGAGAAGCGTGTTTTGGAGATGCGGCACTGTAGCAGCCAACGGAGGCACTACCTTTGGGGGCTTGGCAGTGGTGGGCTAATGGAGGCACTGTGTTCTGATGACACTGGCTTCCAAAAGTGCCACCAAGTTCTAACATTTTCACCACAGCAATCACAGGCTGCCTCATCACTGCAGCGTCAGCCATTCCGCTGCAATGAAGGAGTGACCCGTCATTGCCGGGCAGAACATTGGTACTGTAATATTGTTTGTGAACACGGTGGCAGTGTGTTCACAAACAATATTATTGAGCCCCCAGTGCCAAAGGGGTGCCCAATCCCCCTCGGCAGCATGTGCCCCCCCACAACAGTGTTTGTTTACCAGTGGGGGCCCCAATCCACATAGGCTTCAGTCCCAGCATTGAGTTCAGGTTGCCGACGGGGCTCACCTGTCGGCATAATGGTTACCCCCACCAAAACATTTGGTTTATGCTGAGGGGGTGCCCAATCCCCTCGGCTCTTGCCCCCCCAGCACTCTATATGTGCCAACAGGGGTCCCCAATCCACCATCGGCTACAGCCCCCCCAAACATTCAGGTGGCATGCTGGCATCCCACCCCAGTGTTCCCAATGCCCCTGTAAAGAAAAAAACATCCCGCAATGTTTTTTAATTTTTTCTTTAAACCTGTAAAACTGAAAATGATCATGTGCAGTCTCCCAGCCCCCTCCCACAACTCACGCCTACCCACTGCGCACCCTGCCACCCCACACCCCCTCATCCCATACTTACCTCCAGAGTCCTGCACGACGATCTTTGGTGGACTGGGAACATGTCTGCACTCTTCAAAGCCGACTGTGAACTAAAGAAATGCCAGTAAGCTGTATAATGGCATAAATAGAGTTTTTTCAACTTTTTTGCATATCTCAGGCATTTTTTTGAATTTTGGCACCAAATTTTCAACATGGGGTTATTGGCCCCCCTCCTCATGAATTCAGCCACTGTCGTGGCATTAATCCATCCCAAAAGGTGATTTTGCGGTCACTGCGCGGGATCACTTTTCAGAACCGATTAATGAAACGATAGTGCCAGTGTTCATGAGGTGGGCTCTCAAAAAGTCTATGCTGCAAATTTGGTGGGAAAAATCAAAAATGACTTTGCTCATTTAATAAATAGCGGTACACTACGATAACCTTCGTCAATTTGCAATATTTTCACTCCAGATTTTCGACATTGCCATTTTTATGCACCTCCTTATGAACAGTACAGCTATTATTTTTCACATCCTGGCCAAAATATGTTTTTGCAGTTCCGGTGCAGAATAGCACGGTTGCTGTAGGAAATCAGTGTTCGGGACACATTAAGAAAATCACAGTGGCACTGTTCATGAGCAGAGGTCCTAAAATGCCTATGTTGAAAATTTTGTGACTAAAGTCCATAAAATGAGTGTGTTATGAGCGTGCATTGCTCAGGTTCCATGCACACTCGTAACTTCACAAATCTGTAATATTTTCACTTCAGTTTTCCAACATAGACATTTTTCCACACCTCCTTATGAACAGTTCAGCTGTCATTTTTCAAATCTGGCCAAAATGTGTTTTTGCACATCTGGCACAGAATAGCACGGTCGCTGTGGGAAATCAGTGTTCAGGATGCATTAAGAAAATCACAGTGATACTGTTCATGAGCAGAGGTCCTAAAATGCCTATTTTGAAAATTTGGTGATGAAAGTGCATAAAGTGACTGTGTTACATGCATGCGTTGCATAGTTTCTACATATGCTCAAGCATGTTTACTATTCCCACTACAGATTTTCAACATTGTCATCTCTTCACACCTCCCTATGGATGGTACAGCTGTCATTCTTCATATCCTGCCCGATCTGTGTTTTTGTACATGTGGCACAGAATGGCAAGTTCGAGACACATTGACAAAATCACACTGCCACTCTTCATGAGAAGAGGTCCCACATGCTTTCATGAAGTGGGGTCACAAAAAGGCCGTGTTGAAAACCAGTAGTGCAACTACTAACAAATGTCCAGGGTGTTAGGGTTTCTAACGCTAACATCCCACCCTGTACAGACTGACAGACATCGGGTTGTGCCTTTGGATTGCCGACGGTACTGCTCATGCCCCCCCACCTAGTGTCAGACTTCGAGGTGTACCTTGCACTCTTCGGCCCCACTGTGCATCCCATTCTCCTATGCTGTACCCATTTCAGTGTATGTCCTTATGGAATGGGGTGACCTTAAAGCCAAACACCCCAAGACATACCTCAACATATGTCGGTGTCTGCAAAATTGGGTGAGGTGACATAGCATGAACATCATGGGCGACGACCCAAACACTTACCCCAATGCCTGTCCATCTCTACAGGATGGAGGTGGGTTGACGTGAAGTTCAATACTTCACTGCCATTCCTATTCTGCATCTGTCTACCTCCTGCATTTCCAATGCTAATACCATCAAGCAAACATTCAGCATTGACAAATACTTGTTCTCTACAGCCTTCAGATGATCACTTACTCAAGTTTTAAACATTCTCAGTGTTTTTCAAACGTAAAAAGCAGACCATGTGTAGATGGCCAAATATAATACTGAGTCTGTGGAGCAAGACATGAAGTCTCATACCTCATAGCTCTTACTCATCACTGGATGAACAAAGACTTGGCTGGGTAAAATGTTGGAACAAACTTACATGAGCCACATTTAAAAAAGATTCTCTGGCTAATGATGTCATAGGAGAAGTACCAGGTTGTTAATACAAGTGTTCCAGTCTAGCTTTAAGATTCTTGCCTCTTCTGTATACTATATGGGGGGGGGGCACTGCAGTGAATTCATCCAGTTTTCTTTCTAATTGTAAGATGTGCCAGTTCTTGTATATTAATCAATAAACCTGACAATCCTGCAAAATGTAGGGCCATGCCCACAGTTCCTACAACAAGACGTACCATCACTCAGTGACTTTAGTTTCTCCAACCTACTCCTCTACAATCACCACCCAAATCCTGCCTTTCACTACTTTCTTCAAAAAGAAGGATGCACATACCTGGTACTCATGAATTATTCGCATCAAAGGAAAAAACAGAAAACATCCAACTCTCTACTCATGGTGCAGCTTGAATTCCTAGCACCGCGACTACTTCTGCTGGCTGGTGACATTGAACCTAACCCTGGCCCTCACCAAAACAGCATCCCAATAACCCCCCTTACCAAACCAAATAAAGGCCTTCTAATTGCTCACATGAATATCAGAAGTCTGCTAGGTCATCTAACTGAGCTTCAGGCCTGGACACAAATGGTTGGTCCGGACATTTTATGCCTCACAGAAACATGGCTAAAACCCCATATCCTGGATGCCCAGTGTACCTTGCCTGGATATGCTATTATCTGACAGGATAGGACTGGTTCTAAGCGGGGGGGGTGTTGCCATTTACTATAAAACCCACCTTATGCTAAAAGCTGCCCCTATCCCTAGTCTCCAACTGCTCTGTGAGTCCCTGCATGTAACCCTGTCCCTAGGTGCGAAATATCTGCACATAATATGTCTATATAATCCACCCACTGGTGGATTGGAAAGTCTCCAGGAACTACTACAACATTCATCACAAGCCGTTAACACGAATGAGACCATCTTGCTTGGTGATGTAAATCTAAACTGGCTGGGCCCGAATCACAGCACTCTGGCATCACTAGTTCAAAGGCACAACTTCCACCAGTTAATAACTGAGAATACGAGAATGACCAACTCCCTATCGGGGACACTGTTAGACTGGATCCTCATAAATAGATCAGATCATGTAACTAAGGCATCCGTACTGGCTGACACTATAACTGACCACTCGCCCACGATCTGCCACTGGCACTCCTGTCCACCACCCACTCCTCGGTCCCGCCTGGTCACCTTTACTAACTTTGCACAACTGGATCTAAACGCCTTTCTCCTAGACATAGCCAACACTGACTGGACTGAAATCTACCTAGCAACAAGTGCTGAGGATGCCCTAGATGTGTTCCTGACCAGGTTTGGAGAAGTACAAAATCGGCACGTACCTAAAGCAAAGAGAAGGGTCAGAGGTCAACAAACGAGATGGCTAAATAAAGAACTACTCCATCAACTCAAAACCCGGGATAAACTCTGGAAGCAGTTCAAGACCACTGGCCTACCCAGGGATCACCTACTCTACAAACAGCATAGAAGTGTCTGCAAAAAACAAATCAGGCTCGCAAAAAGCAAGTACTGCCAAAATCTGTTAACCAGCTCTGCAAACGATCCACACAAATTCTGGGGTCATATCAAGACCTTCTTGGGCACTCCTCAGTTAGTCACCCCCTCTGAAATGATTCTTCAAGGTATCCACAGCAACGACTCCCTTACCATAGCAAACGCCTTCAATCAACAGTTCTCTGACCTATCTCCCTATACGTCCACCCTAACAATGGCATCTGCTGTCCCTCAGCCCCTCTCTACCAATGAGAAAGCCGACACTTCGACAAATAACCCTTTACCAACAGCAACAAAAACTCTTTATTTCAAAGCTGTGTCTAGAAAACAAGTTTTTAAACTATTAAACACCATATCCGACAACACCAGCCCAGGCTCTGACTCACTGGAACCACGACTGCTAAGCTGCTGCCCATCTCATCTCCTATCCATTAGCCAGAATCTTCACACTGTCCTTCTCCACTGGCACAGCCCCAGGCATATGGAAGGCTGCTAGAAACACCCCCATTTTCAAAAAAGGAAACAAGAACGAAATATCAAACTACAGATCCATAGCCATTCTCTTGGTCCTTAGCAAAATCTTAGAAAAAATAGTAGCCACCCAGGCCACTGAATTCCTCGAATCCTCAAATTTACTCTGTGAAGCACAACATGGTTTCAGGAAACATCACAGTATCACAACTGCGTTAGCAAAGTTTACCTCTGATACTCTTACAAACATGGATGAAGGTCAACTTACTGGGGCTGTGTTCATTGACCTCACCAAGGCCTTCGAACTTGTGGACCACCCCCTACTACTAACTACCCTTAAAAATCTTGGCTTCTCATCTCCTGTAACGAACTGGTTCAGAAGCTACCTAACTGACAGGACACAAGCTGTCAAACTCAACTCTGCAATCTCGGACAGCACCACTATCAATATTGGAGTACCTCAGGGCTCAATACTAGGCCCTCTCCTATTCTCACTGTTCATAAATAATCTTCCCAGCAGTATAGTATCTGGTGCCTCGCTACTCTACGCAGATGACCTAGTCATCTATGCTCGTTCAGGTAGTATTGACCATCTAAGTGCCACTCTGACATCTGCTTTCCACTCTGCTCAACACTGGCTAAGTGCTCATCGCCTTATCCTTAATGCCAGCAAAACAAAAGCCATGCTACTGGGTACGACCCACAAACTAAGATCCTGCTCATCTCCCCTAAATGTGATCGACCTTGAAGGGACCCCTCTCAAGGTTTTTAACACGTTCTGCTATCTGGGCATACTGCTTGACCAATCCCTGGACCTGAACCTGCATATCCAAGAAAGCTGCAAAACTGTTAACTGCAAACTGGGGGCTGCCTACAGAACCAGCTACATGCTCACACCCACTGCCAAACTGGCCATTGCCAGGGGAATCCTCCTTCCAACTCTAACCTACTGTGCCCCATCCTGACTATTGAGCACAAACAACACTGCAAAAATGGGACATCACCTACAACAATGTTTGCCGATATGCCTCAAAGGCCCCCCATCTCAAGCATCACTGCCAACTTTATAAAGACTTAGGCTGGCTCTCCCCCTCTGCCACCAGACTGTACTACCTATGCTGCCTCTCGGACTCAATCATCAGAGTGGTTAGACCTGCTTCACTATCAGAACTGTTTCAGCCTATTATCCCTTCACGTGAACTGAGATCATCTGACAAGTCTCTCCTGAAAGTTCCCCACTGCCGTACGTCTAAGGGCTGAGGTGCATTTGGACATGCTGCCCCACAAATGTGGAACTTACTACCACTTGACCTAAGACAAGCTTCCTCACACTACATTTTCAGATGAAGACTACGGAACCACCTTACTTCTATGGACCAATGTGCCTGTTCTGATCTTACCTGAAGCTTTTCCTTCGTGCCCACTTTTTCTAAACCTCCCCCTGTCTACCTTCACCTCCTTATCCCTTGTATATGCTTAACGTCTACATCTCCCCTATTTGCCTTACAAGTCAGTTGGACTACTTGCACTTTTTATGTTGAGGCTAAAAATTTCTATGGCTCAACTGTTTTTTTTGCCTTTCCAATGCCTATGTGTATGACAAATGCCTCTAGTCACCTTACTGTTTTTGCCTGTTTTTCAACTTGCTGTTTGCACAATCTGTGATGTAATTTTTTGTATTAGGTACTGGTTCTTCCTAAATCTCTTAGCCTCATCTGTTCCCCCCCCACAACAACTAGCCCAAACATACTATCCGGCTTTCAGTTCCATGAGACCGGGCCTCTTCCACACCTTTTCGCACTAAAGCCGCCTCTTGCCATACTTTTACCTCGGAGACCGAGTCCTCTCACCTGCCGCGCCGGAGTATGGTTCCATGAGCCCGGACGCAGATTGTAGCAATCTGCCACTCTTGCCATAATTTCCTGCTTTCACCCCACCCTGTTTCCGCTGCTCCCGTTATTACATTTTATTCACAGTAGTTAGGGCTTCATCCCTGTTGCCGTTTAAACCCCCTAACTCTGCTGGGACCTCACCTGGCTTAACCCATTAAATGTCAACCTGACCATGTTTTTTGCCCCCTTCCCATTGACTTCACAATACCTAGCCCTGTGTCTATCCTGCTGCCATGCTATAAAACCAGGCTTCCTAAGCTGCCTGTCTGCCTCACCCCCCCTCTCCCATCATCAACCTCCTCACTGGTTCCTTACCCGTGGAAGGAACCGTGAGGCTGGGTACTCTTCGCATGCCCAAGTCACCAAAACTGTCTCTTTACAACACCCTTCAGCTGGTTCATGGTGCCATGAGCCTGGCTACAGCCCCCTGCCTCCAGCCGGCTCACAGTTCCATGAGCCCGGTCACAGCCCCCTGCTTTTTCCGCTAAAGCCGTAATTTTGCTCTTTGTTGCCAAACTCTAGCTCAACTCCCACAGTGGCTCTACCCCCATGCCCGGTCACAGAACCAGTGGCCCGGACACTTTTTTCCCTTCCTTCCGCTATTGCTGGTTAGCCTTTTACTGTCTTCTACCCCGCTCCCCCTCCTTCCGTTTCTTCAAGCCGTGAATCGGTTCCATGAGCCCGGCTACAGGCTCTGGCCTCCCGCCGCTAACGCAGTAACTTTTCTCGTCCCACCCTACCGTTGCCTGCCACCTCGCCTGGCCCGGACGCTCTCCCTCCAACAGTCACTGATGCAGTATGTCCCTTCCCCCAACAGCTCCAATAGCTGGTAGGGCTACCCTTACCTTGGTCTCTAGCCCCGGCACCTCCCACTGAACATAGCTGTGCACTCATCTTCTCCCTGATCATGTCCCCCCCCTTTGTTTCTCCAATACTCTGAAGTCTCTCCTATCATCAGTACCCACTGTTTGCACTACATACTTGTAATAGTGTCTACTTACTTCAATGTACCTTACCATGTACTGTATAAATTGCACTGTACTATTTGTATTGTAATTGTACCTCCCGGGTCGTGCCTGAAAATAGTCACTTGCTGGCTAGTGCACCTACCCGGTTAACAAAAACTAAATAAATAAGTGTGGGAAGAGTTCCTTCCACACTTCCTATATCAGCCAACAGGCTGCACGCAGTCCTGCTTAGAGCGAGTCGCACTCAGAGTGCATTACGCTTGTTAGTCGTGCGCTGCTGGTCTGGGGCTGCTCCTTCATTTCCTTCTGTGGCCTATCTTCTCCTGCCTTCCTCTCTCTCCCCCCCCCACTTCCCCTGCATTTCTGTCCCCTCTCCTGCTCCCATTCCTGTTCCTTGTTTTTGTTTGCTGCTTCTCTCATTCTTTTCTTTTGGGGGAGCTCTCCCCTCCACCTCTCCTCTCTGCCTGGATGCTCCGTCCTCTATGGCTGCTCACTCAGCTGCCGTTTTCTTCCACCTCTGCTGCCACTGTTCCTGCTCTTGCTGACGCTGTCCTGTCTTTTTCCTCCTTCAGCAGCTGCCGCTCCATGCTGCCTCCCAGTTCGTTGTTGGATGCCGCTCGCTCCTGCAAGTCTACCGCTCCACTCTGCACATGATTAGTTCCTCACCTCCTCCTCCCATCTGAACGGACTCTGTATGCTAGGCAGGTGATGCTTTGGACATTTCACTGCAGCCATGACTTAACTTCCTCATATTAGGCTGGTGCTTCACAGCATTTTCATTATTTGATATTCTGCTCCTGTGCCTCGCCCCCCTCCGCTGCTAGATGGCACCGATGCACTGCTGCTGTTACTGCCATGCTTGCGCTCCTATGAATTGGAAATATGGCATTTAGGAGTTAAGGGAACTAGTGAAGGCTGGTTCATAGGCTCACGTTCTGCATTTGTGTTTCATCAATCCCATTCATGGATCTCACTTGGCTCTGTGACATTGCAAGGACTGGGGCATGTATACCATGTTCCAGATGCAGTGCAACTAATAAATGCTGTTCACTTTTGTAGGGCACTGTACTGTTATCCATTCACTAACTGGAGTTGGGTTCTGATGTCCTGTCCTATGCCCTGCTGACTTTGCACTTGGTACTCCATCTCTAATGCTACTTTCCCTATGGCCTGGTTGCCCTCTGCAGGGCCTACTGCTTGTAGTACAGGACTTTTCAGATTTGCTATTACATTGCAACTCATCCGATTCCACCCAGCCCTGACGTTTCTACTTTTTGGCAGCCCCACCGTGGTGGCACCAGTCAAGCTAGCCTACATGGGGTCTGGCTTGATTCACTCTTCTTTGGCCTACGTATGCGGGGTCAGGCCTTGCACCGCTGCCCACGAGGGGGCCTTGCTGGTGTGCTTTCTGCTCCTCATTGTCCTCCGTAGGGTGCTTCAGCTGCTAGCCTTCATGGGGCATAGCTGCTGCTTCTTCCTCCTTCTTTTAGTTGACCTATGTGGACCTAGCTACTCCATGTCTTCAGCCTGACTCATTACATTCAGCGCCCTGTTCTGGATCCTTCCTGCAGACCATCATCTGTGCTTCTTCATCAGAACTGGACACTTCACAATTTCTTGTCTTCAGCCATGCTAATCGAGATCTGGATGCTGCAGCTCTCACCTTGCTTCATCTCTCCATTTGTCTAGGATATCCAATTGTGCTCACTATTGACTTACTTTACATTATGTCTCAGGATTTACTTCATGTCCCTGGATGCTTACCATGTTACTGCTCTGCATTTGCTTATTACTACTCACTTATCAACCGACCTACATGTAGGCCAGCCGTACTTGGCTACCCTTTGTGGGGCCTAGATGTCACTTTTTACTTACCTTACTAGCTGACCTATGTGTGGTCCAGCTGTGCATGCTTGCTTACGTGGGGCTAGCAGCCACTCTTACTTACTTACTAGCTGACCTCATGGTCTGGCTGCATGCTAGCCTTCTTGGATTTTGGCTACTACTTTTATTTACTCACCAGCTGACATACTCATTCAATTGTACCATCTATGGTCCATAGGCTGACCTACACGCAGTCTGGCAACACTTCCTTATCTCATTGGGCTAGCCCCCTTTTGTTCCCATGGATGCTTCCTTAAAGCTACTTTTCATTCGAACCTACCCTTCCAATATGCTCCCTAAGCTCTGCCTTACATTGGATTATTTCTGGAGTACATCAGATGTTTCCTTCAATGTTTGGATTCTCCTCGCCTTGCCACTTCAATGTCCCAGAGTTACTACTACCGTCTCTGCCAGGACTCTCTGCTGACTTTACTCCATATTGTCTTCCTGGATGGAACTAATGCCTCAATCATTGACTATCTATAGTTTCAGGATGCTTATTGCCTCGTCAAACTGCCCACTCTTCTGCCATAGTCTCTTTACTACAATCTCTACCATTCTTGATCTACAAGATACGCCAGTCTACAGCACCAATCCACTCTCATATGTCTAGCTTAATAACTACAGTACTACTCCACACTAAACTGACTCAGGATATGCCACCTTTTTGATACCACTTATAATTTATTCCTCACTACTTCGCTGCTTTCTGCATTGCATGCAGTTTGATATTTCCAATACGTTATCTACTACTGCCCTGCAACCTACCTCGCCCTGCTGGGCCAAAGGTTCGTCATTACATTCGCCTGACCTGTGCCCTTATGAGCCCGGAGGTCCTTTGCTCTTATATATATATATTGCACCTTATTTGCATACTACTATGATCTGCTGGGGTTTAACTACTTCTACTCCACGACTGCCTCACCAGCTCAGGGCCTGGAGATTCGCATATACTGCTATAAGCCTACCTGCTGCCTTGTCAGCCTGGGTCCAGCAGCTCCTTTACTATGGACTCGCATCTGGAATATTTAGACATTCATTCATCTACTTTTTGGATGCTTTACCCTGCCATTTCAATCACATAAAATTACTATTGCTACGCTCTTACCAGGGCACTTTGTTGAGCTTATCCTGAAGACCTTCACTATCCTGATTTATGCTCTAAGGCTTCTCGGACCCTGTGACAATGCTATTTCATTTGACTCGGCCTCTTCAGTAACCACCATCCAAGACTCCTCAGCTCGAATATTGCGGTCTCATCAGACTACTGTTCATAAGTCAGTTCTATCTATGGCATCATTCTGGCTTTGAAACATAGATGTCAACATCATTACGCAACCATCTGGATCCACATGTAGCTCTCCGATTCCCTTGCTAGTATCATTCTCCATATCCCTTGCTTTATGCTATACGTAATTTTGCACTACTACTTCCAGCTACTACGTCTGCATCTTGCAGCTTTACTTACTGCTTCAACTGACCTAGTACAGGTCCACTTATTACATTACTTGCTCATACTACCTGCTTCTCCCTTACAGAGCCTAGAGGTCATCATGACTAACTCACCATTTACAATCAACTGCGCTCCTCATGAGCTGGAAATACATCTGACCTGTGTCTACCTATTCACTTCGATCTCTACCTACTTTACATACTTGCTTCCCCTCTCTGGATCGGAGGTTCCTACTGCTCCATCCTCCTGATCAAGCAGCATACGCCATTTCTTTTGCTTCATCGCTATAGCCTTCATTTTCTAATCTTGCCATGCAGAACATGACCCAACGGTCCTCCTTTAAGACATGGATGCTGAATCTTTGATTCCTCGATCTCCTCTGCGAAGTCATCCTCACCTGCTGGAGTGCTTCACCACCTGTAACTCATCACTTCAAATTCATATCAACCTTGTATTCAACTCTACTTCATTCTGGCCTGCTCAAGGATTCTCGAACTTGGAGTTTACTAGAATGGATGATTGCTTTATTCACCTGACATGTCATGATTCAATACGTCTTCAGTTCTCCGTTTCTCTGGATTGGGTACTACAACTTGGGGTTTGGATTAGCTGATTAAAATATTTAGGATTACTCTCTTTTAGTATGCCCAGAAGGATGGGCAGGTCAGTAGCCAAGGGTCCTCAGAGGTTCCCCCCAAAGGGGGGTTTCCTCTCCTGCATGCTACTGGTCACACTCTCTGGAGTTGGAGGAGGTGATCATACTGCTACTTATTTTCCTGGGGGTGTCATCCTACTGGACTCCTTCAGCAGTCGGATACAGAACACTCGTGGATATCTTTATTTTTTGGGGGGTCTCATAATACTGGACTAAGCATCCTCCCTACAGGTGGGATACAGAGAATGGCCAAATAAACTATCAAATTATATCAAGTGACTCATCAGTTCAAGCATCTAAGCACCTTGGATATATCATCCAGTTCATATGAACTGTAATCACTGACTTGCTCATGCCTATGCTAAAGTACCTAAGCACGAATCATTTCATACTACTAGTACCTTGCAAACATTGTCCTACTTATTGATCTGGCCTCTGTATCCAAGCACTACCTACAGCATCCTGCTACTGTATGTAACATAAACACTGAGCTCTGAACCACAGTTAATTAAAAGTTGTCAAAAAATTAAGTTTCTTTTCATCAGCACCATGTTGACTTATATTTTGCCTCCTATTCCCTCTTATTAGATCTGTCCTGTTACAGTCATCTACCCTTGTTACAGCTTTTTGAATGCAAGCATCATTACACCCTCTCTGTTTAAAATGATAATCTAACTCTGTAGCACCCTTCACGTAGTCCTATTATCTGGTACAATTTCTTTCAAGATGCATATGCTCTCTGACAGGAATATTTTCAACCAAATGTCTGGGATAACTAAAGGGGAAGAATAACAAATAATTCCTGTCATTAAAGGGGTTAAACTCTGGTGACAACAGAAAATTCTTGTCCCTTTCAGTTATATGATAGGGACTTTTAAATACCTCAAGAGAAAGAATAAGGTACATAGATACATAGACAGTGTTGGCAGATAAGGGCCTATGGCCCACCCAGTCTGCCCATTTGAGCTTGTAAGTTCAGTTTATGTTTCCTAGAAGTCTGTTGCCCCTTACCCCTGACCTCCAGAATTCCTTTATGTCTATCTCATGCATTCTTAAATCCTGTGATTGTTTCAGCCCCCACCACTTCCTCTGGCAGGGTGTTCCACTTGTCCACCACCCGTTCTGTGAAGAAATTCTTCCTCACATTTCCTCTGAATCGTCCTCCCTCTAACTTCATCCCATACCCTCTAGTCCTGGAACATCTTTTTCACTTGGAAATAGTGTATTCCTGCACCCTGTTCCTCCCTATAAGATACTTGTATGTCACTATCATATCCCATCTCTCCATCCTCTCCTCCAGGGAGTACATGTTCAGTTACTTCAACCTGTCCTCATAGGACTTGTGATGCAATCCATGCACCATCTTTGTTGCCTCCTCTGAACCTTCTCTACCCTGTCTATGTCCTTACATAGGTAAGGTCTCCAGAACTGTACACTGTACTCCAGGTGGGGCCTCACTAGTGTCTTGTATAGTGGAATTATGACCTCCCTTTTCCTGCTGGTGATGCCCCTGCCTATGCATCCTAGCATCCTATTTGCTTTACCTGTTGCCTTGTCACACTGTTTCCCTACCTTGAGGTCATCAGAGATGACAACCCCAAGATCCCTTTCCTGCTTGGTGCATGCTATATCCTCACCCCCCAAATGATATATTGTGCCAGGGTTTTTGTGCCCCATATGCATTATCTTGCACTTCTTTGCATTGAATTTCAACTGCCAAATCCCTGACCATTCTTCAAGTTTCTGCAGGTCCCTTCTCATTCTGTCTACACCCTCTGGTGTGTTTTCTTTGTTACAGAGCTTTGTGTCATCAGCGAACAGTGAAATTCTGCCCTCTTGGTCCTGCGCAATGTCACTGATGAAGATGTTGAATAGGACCTGTCCCAGCACTGATCCCTGTCGTACCCCACTGGTCACTCTTCTCTCTGTGGAGTGACAGCCATTTACCACCACCCTCTGTGTCCTGCCGCCCAGCCAGTTACCTACCCACCACACTACTGTCCTGCCCACACCCATATTCCCAGTTTGTGTAATAGTCTTCTATGTGGCACAGTGTCAAAGGCCTTGCTGAAGTCCAGATAGGCCATGTCCACTGCCCTCCCCTGATCCACCTCCCTAGTCACCCAGTCAAAAAATTCAACAAGGTTGGTCTGACATTACCTCCCCCTGGTGAAACCATGCTGCCTTGGGTCCTGTAGTCCATTGACAACTAGATGTTCCAGCAATCTCTCCTTCAGTAGCGCTTCCATGATCTTCCCCACTACCGAGGTGAGGCTGACTGGTCTGTAGTGCCCCACTTCCTCTTTGTTCCCACTTTTGTATAAGGAGACTACATCTGCTGCCCTCCAGTCTTTGGGTACCTCGCCTGTTTCCAGTGATTGGCTAAACAGGATAGCCAGAGGTTCAGCCACCACCTCCCTTAGTTCTTTAAGGACCATTGGTTGCACCCCATCTGGCCCCATTGCTTTATCAACTCTTATTACTTCCAGTTCCTTCAGGAGCCTTTCTTGTCTAAATGGACTTGTGTCCATTTCTGCACCATTCTCACCCCTTGTACTCCCTTCAGACCCATTACCCTCCTCTTCCTCAGTAAAGACTGAGCAGAAATACCTGTTCAATATGTCAGCTTTACTGTTGTCATCCTCTATGCGGCCCCCATTTTCCCCCTTCCATCTCACTATCCCTCCCTTTGCCTTTCTGTTTTCACTTATGTACCTGTAAAAGGTTTTGTCCCTCACCCACTGATTTTGCAATGTGTTCTTCTGTCTGAGCTTTGCCTTCCCTTACTGACCTCCCTGCCTCCCTTTGCTTCTCCTGGTACTTCTCCCTATCCCCTTCTGCCTCTGTCTTTTTGTATTGCCTGAATGCAGTCTTTTTGGCTTTCACTTTCTTTGCTACCTCTTTGTAAAACCATAATGGTCTCCTCTTCTTTTTCCTCTTGCTAACCTGCTTAATACATAATTCTGTTGCTCTTGTAATCCCCATTTTAAATACTGCCCATTGTTTCTCAACCCCTGATTCCTGCCCCATTCCCCTTAATGTCTCTTTCAAGTATCTCCCCATTTTCCCAAAGTCTGCCCCCCTAAAATCCAGGATACGTGTTTTTGTGTAGTTTGGTTCTGCTCTTTCTGTGATTTCAAACCACAATGACTGGTGGTCACTGTTCCCCAGGTGCTCCCCCACTGTTACCCCATCACACTGTCCGTGTTTGTGAGCACAAAGTCCAATATTGTCTTCTGCCAAGTTGGTTCCATGACCAGTTGCTTGAGGAAGGCACCCTGAAGGGAGTCCAGGATAAATCTGCTCCTAGCTGCTGCTGCTGCTGGGATGCTCCAGTCCACATGTGGAATATTGAAGTCTCCAACCAGTACTACCTCCCCCTTGTCTGCCATCCTTTGGATGGCTAGCATCAGCTCCCTATCTGTTTCTTCCTCCTGGGCTGCTGGTCTATAGACCACACCTGTGCAGATGGCTGGTCCCATTTTCCTTTCCAGCTTAACCCACAGTATGTCTCCCCCATTTTGTTCCTCCTGGATCTCTGTGGCCCTTATGTCATTTTCACATAAGGTGCCACTCCCCCTCCCTTTCTGCCTGCCCTGTCTCTTCTGAATATGTTGTAGCCAGGTATGGCCATCTCCCAGTCATAGTGATCATTACACCAGGTTTCAGTGATGGCCACAAAGTCCAGGTCTGACTGCACCATGACAGCCTCCAGATCTTCCATCTTGTTGCTAAGGCTCCTGGCATTTGCACACACGGCTTTCCATGATTTGACCTACCTAGACTGTTTCACTGTTCTACTCCAGCCCCTTCCTTGGTTGTCCTTTATGCCTGGTTCTCCTTGCTGTCTGCCCTTCTGCTGAATTTTGCCCCTTTTCTGCCTATCCACCTCTTGGGCACTAATCTCCATCTTTTGCAGACTGCTTTGTAGAGACAGCCACTCCTCTGGTTCACTGGTTCCACTGCTAGCTGTGGGGGGTGAGCAAGTAGGTACCCTCCTTGCTGGCCTGCCACCCCTCTTTGCTAGTTTAAATGCTTGTCAATGTAGCATTTAAACTTATCATTGAGTGCTTGGATTCCCCTCCAGGATGGATGCGCGTCAGGCTTGAATAAACCTCCATCCCTCCAGGTGGGTCCCCAGTCACCAATGAATCCAAACCCTTCCTCACACCACCAGTTCTTCAACCATGAGTTAAAGTTCCTGGTGCATGCACTCCTATGCTCTCCCTTGCCTCTCACAGGTAGTACTTCTGAGAAAGTGATAGAAGTAGCTACTTGCTTGAGACCCCTCCCCAATTTCCTAAACTCTTCCTGAACTTCCTTTGGCTCCCCATTTGCCAGGTCATTAGTACCTAGGTGGATAATGACATCCAGCTCACCCTCCCGTCTTGCCTTCCCAGTGATCCCCAGGATCTTCCTTCCATCTCTCCATGCCGTGGCACCTGGTAGGCACCTCACCTCCCTGTCCTTCCCCTCCTGTGTTCCTAGCTGGATCCCTCTTATGATGGAGGTACAGAAGGAAAGTATTTTTTCAGAAAAAGGTGCACAAGAACAAAATGTCATGCCATGAAGTTGGAGGGGGGTAGATTCAGGAGAGATGTGTGGAAGTACTTCTTTACAAAATGAGTGGTGAATACCTGGAACAGCCTACCAGACAATGTTGTCAGGGAGACAACAGTGAAGGGGTCAACAATGAATGGGATAGGCCTAAGGGAATCATAGTGGAAAGGAATGGGGGGGAGAAAGAAAGAACTGGAGATTAGGTGCAGTGTATGGAGATACTGTAGGTAGGGAAAAATTAGCAGGTTATGTGGGTCATGCGGTTTTCATCTGCCAACAAATTCTGTGTTTATTTTGCTAGTGCTTAGTATTTCTGCTTGGACAAATTTTGGTACAGTGGATCAAAGACTGTACTGAATAATTAATTGATACATTCCCTGACCATTATTTTAAACATTTTAGCAATGAGGTGGCAAGGAAGATTAGTGCAAAAAGTGCTTCCCCCTTTAGACCCATTTGTGCTTGTGCAATGAATTCATGCTGTAGTAGGGTAGCAAAAAACATTACTGACATCACCTAAGTTCTTAATAATAAAATCAATATCTTCAACAACTGAGTCTCATTGTGTTGATATATTTGCAATATTGTCAGTTAGGATCTCTCACAATCTGTATCTAGATTTAATTCAGTGTCCCACAAGTCCTGGGCTTTGTTTTCAAAGATTCAGAACCCCATGTTTGTTGCCTCATTAATTCAGGTAAGCTCATTGTAATGGGGGGCAGAGGAGTCTGTCCCCATATTGCCGTATCCATATATAACCTTTGTTGGCACACATTGTAATATTATAATGTAAGACTAGATGTAGCCTTGAGTTGTGGTTTGGGTGAGTCATAAGAAGAAGGAACAGAGCAAGCACATAAGCAAATATAAAGCCATGTCCCCTTATCTGGGCAAGCAGAGATAGCACGTAATGGAGGACGGACTAAAAAAACATTGCTGACTCTAGTCAGACCATAATTGGGCTTGGTCTCTCCTAGTTACTTCCCAAAGAATGCTTGCCACACCTATGGCCATTTGTGGCAGTAAGCTAATAATTACCTGTTCCAGGGAAATGACCACGCCTAAATAATCAGTATATAAGCTTGTGCATTCCATTGTCACACTGAAGAAATTATCTGTGTTTAGCATTACCATTGTACGTAGGTAAAAATAAAATTTCTTCCATCACCGGACCCGGTCTCGTTCGTATCTTTAAACAACGCAGCTTACATTTTTGGTGCCATGACTCGGATCGCTGTTGCTAACAAACCATAGGTGCCGGAGTGGTCAACGGTGGGACGGACGAGCCAGCTCCGAATTTAACACTGAGGAACAGCGGCTAGTTTGCCTGGCTGAAGGTGGACCGAGACTCGGTCCGGTGACTAAATCAACTACACCTACAAGGACAGAAGGGACCCAGTCTGCACACTAGGTGATGTATTAACCTCTTGTTTTGATCCTTTTGTTCTGACTAAAAGTATTTAAATTAGTAGTTTTTCACTCTATAAGGTATAACCTTGTAAGAAGTCATGCGGCAAGGTATATGAGTGTGGCTGCTGGGACTTGCAAGCCGGGGCGCACAGAAGGGTCGTAAACCTTGGCTAAGTAAACGGAGGCATCAGTGCACGGGTGACCCTGTTGAAAATATCCAAGTAGACCAAAGGCACAAAATGAGCATGGAAACTATAATAGGGAAATTCGTGGGGAAGTATTGTAAACAGAGGCCGTATGAGACCCCGTTGGAAGACATCCCCTCACAGGTCTATTTCTCAGAACAAGTAGCAGACAGAAACAAGAAGGTCAAGAGAGAAAAGGAAATTTTTGCTAATGCCTTACAAGGCTTGTATCAGTATAATCAAACCGTAGTGTACAGGCTGGGAAAACAAGTAACAGAGAATGCAGGTTTAAAATACATAAACAAAAAACAGGAGGAAGAGTTAGAATTATTGCAAGCAAAATTGCAGCAGAGCGTCCCCTTAACTGAACTTGACGCCATTAAAACCCAGTTGGGGCAAAAACAGAGCCAACAGGCCAAAGCTCAGGATGATCTGTGTTTATTGAGTAGGGATAATTCCTTGCTACACATAAAGTTAGATCAACAATCACAGGAACACGTGACAGAGACCAGGTGGTTGTATACTGAGCTAAAGGAGGCGACTGAGACTATTCAAAAACTAAAAAAACAGTGTGAGGAATTAAAAGCACAGGTCTCAGCCCTCTTAAAGATGGCACCCGTGACCACCCATGGACAGAGCTCCTCGGGGGCACAATGTTGACTGTCACAAGACACCAACTAGAAGAACAACTAGTTAACCTAGTAGCAAGACAAGCAAAAGCTAAACTGAGGAAGGAACGGGAGAAAAGGAAAGAGGAGGCTGATAAATATGAAGCTGAAGAAAAGAAATGGGAGACCAAGGCAAAACAGTTGGAAGACCTCTTAGAGAAAGATGAGGATGCTAGGATGGCGCAAGTACAGGAGGAGGGACCCGAAGGTAAGGAAGAATGGACAGAGGAGGTAGAGGAAAAGGAGTATGAGATGGAGGGAGGTAATTGGGTAGAAGTGCCCTAAAAGAAAAAAAAGGTAAAGAAAAATATAACCCAGCAGAAACCCCGAGACTCGGAGCCAAAACTAAGATCAAAGATTTATCTATAGATGAGATGACAAAACTGGGCACAATGATAGGCCAATAGACCATAAAACCAATTTGTCAGAGCTGAGACAGAAACTAAAACAGTTAACTAGCACTGTAGGTTAACAAATCAGACGTCTGCGGTTGGTGATGTTTAAACTGCCTCACACCATAGCGGATGCAATGCCCTCAACAGTACAGGGTACACACCCAGAAGCTGAGAGCAATGTCAACTCCTGGGCAGATTACAGTGAGGTAGTAGAGGCCATAAGAAAGGCAAGGGGAGAATCCGCCAAGCAAGAAGTAGACTGGGACAGGATTTTACAAACAACGCCACAATCAGGGAGGGCCCCGAGTATTCATTCCCAGGCTTTTTGAAGTATATCAGAGATATGGATGGCAGGATTGTCCTTCGGAGGATGACACCACATTTAGAGACCTGTGGGTAAGAGCATACGACCTAGACCCCACCCTTAGGACGGTAGTTAAAATGGTGCCAACCCAGGAAGAACGTATAACCTTGTTGGAAACTTATTTAAATGAGAAGGAGAGGAAAGCAGAGGTAGCAGCGGTGACCTGGAAAAATGAAAGGGGAACAAAGGGGAGAATCTAGGACATGTTTTAACTGCAAAAAGCCTGGACACATCATGAGTGACTGTTGGGCGAAGGGTGGAGGCAGAGAGGGTCAAGGACCAAGACAAACAGGCAGACGGAGAGGACAGAGCCCACAAAGGAAGGATCCAGGAGCCCATACAAGATATAGACCAGGAGCTGGGTCAGATGAAGTTCAAGATCTCATAACTAGGCTTAACCTGGTATTGGGACAAGCCGAAAAAAGAAACTGACCGCCCCTCCATATGATAGTGAGGAGGAGGAATGCCTCCTAAGGAGGCTCACAGCAATAAAGGAAAAACAACAGTAGGGGGGGCGGAGGCCCCGAGACGTCTCCCTTAGTGCAACGGGTATGTGCGTTAAGCTTTGATAAACAGGGGAGACCAATAGTGCCGCTAAAAGTGCAGGGAAGAACAATAACCGCTTTAGTGGACACTGGGGCAGCCGTCTCGCTGTTAAATATGCACATACCACTGGATGAGAAAAAGGAAGCCCATTCTAATTGAAGGGTGCACAGGACACACCTTAACCGGAAGATTTTCACAACCTACATCAGTATTTTTAGAAGGAAAATGTGTCGGTAAAGGCACCTTTGTGGTCCTGCATGGAGGGACCGAGAGTCACATCCTAAGGATTGACTTTCTAAAAAAACATAGTCTAATTATTGATTTAACAAATAAATGTATTTGACAAAATAAAGGAGGAAAATGTGAGACCGCTCAGATACCGGAAAGTTATATATGGGGGTCAGTGAAAAGTAATAAACAACTGGCTGTGCCAGCAGTCAATGATCCTAATATGCAATAAGTGCTTGAAAAATACCCACAAGTATGGGCACAATCTGGGAAAGACTGTGGGAAAGTAAGTGATACAGAAATAGCTATCGAGGGGCCAGACCCAGGGCATACTAAACAGTACCCCTTACCACAAGAAACCATAAAAGGAATACAGCCTGTTATTCTTGATCTCCTAAAACAAGGAGTATTGAGGCCTATTTGCTCCACAGCAAATAGCCCCATTTGGCCAGTAAAAAAACCCAATGGTAAATACCGACTGACCATTGACTATCAAAAATTAAACAAGGTAACACCACAAATAAGCCCAATTATTAACACAACAACTGAAATGTTTAATAAGATCAAACCAGGAAGTAAAATATTTTCAGTAATAGACTTAGCAAACGGATTCTGGTCCCTACCCCTGAGAAAGAAAGATCAATATAAATTTGCATTTACATTTAGGGAACGACAGTACACTTTTACTAGACTACCACAAGGGTTCCACTCATCGCCAACCCTGTTTCATCGATACGTACAACAGGTGCTACAGGAGGAGGGACTGGAACACAAGGTAGTACAATACGTAGATGATCTACTGCTTCAGAGTAAGATGCAAGCAGAACATTTGCAACTGCTAGACCGAGTGCTTAAAGCACTAAGTAAGAGAGGGTTAAAAATAAATCCAGAAAAGGTGCAACTCTCACAACCTGAAGTAACATTTTTAGGGACTCTAATATCAGAGAAGGGAAGGTGCATAGACCCAAATAGAATAACATTATTACAAAACTTACCCCTGCCAACTACGGTCACAGGATTATGAAAATTGTTAGGAATGACAAACTTCTGTAGGGATTATGTAGAGGGGTATTCGGAGATTACAAAACCCTTATACGCCCTGCTCAGGGATAATCCACAAAAGGAAGACAAACTAGTGTGGGAAGGGGAGGAGTTGCAAAGCTTTAAAAAACTAAAGATAGCATTAATGCAAGCACCCGCACTAGCAACAGTTGATCACAGTGCTCCCTTCATAATACAAGCCTTGGCCACAGAAGAGACACTTATGGCGGTGCTCCTACAAACCAAATGGGGAAAAAGCATACCAGTATTGTACTTGAATAGGCAACTGACAAAAGTAGAGCAAGGATTTAGTATGTGTGAAAGAAATCTATTAGCTGTGGCTTGGGCAGTAAATGCCAGCGAACCTGTGGTAGGATTCAGCAAAATTATTATACAAACAATGCACACGCCTATTAAACTGCTAGTAGAAGGAAAGGCTAAGGGTGTCAGTCACAGCAGACAAGCCAAATGGCTACTAGCCTTACAAGACAAACAAGTGACAGTACAAAAACTAACCGCCCCACATATGCTCCAATACTTAGATTACAATGGGGAGGCCCATGACTGCGGAGAGATAATTGATAATATGGAGTATTTATCCCCGTTTGTGGAAAGATACCCCGAAGGAAGGAGTTATACCATGCTGTGTGTAGATGGGGCCAGGTTTTGGGAAAAAGGCCAAGCTTATACGGGGGTGGCGGTATATTTTAATACAGGGGATGATGATGAGAAAAGACCATTGAGTGAACAAAGGAAAATAATTAAATTATCACCGAGAGACTCATCACAATATGCAGAACTGGTACAGTGGCGTGAAAAAGTATTTGCCCCCTTCCTGATTTTCTCTATTATTGCATATTTGTCACACTGGATGTTTTCAGGTCTTTAGACAAAATATAATATTAGATAAAGGGAACCTGAGTGAACAAATAACACTTTTTTTTTTTAGTTATTTCATTTATTTAACGAAAAAAGTTAACCAACACCAACTGGCACTGTGTGAAAAAGTAATTGCCCCCTAGTTAAATCAACCTAATTAAAGGGATAATTAGAGTCAGCAGGTTAAACACAGCCAGGCTTGATTACAGCCAGCCCTGCTCAATATAAACCTCACTTATTTTGACCCTTACCATCAGAGTCACGTTGCCTGCACAAAGATTCAACAAGCACAGTATGCCATGATCAAAGGAAGTTCCTGAAAAGATCAGAAAAATTTGTTGCCCTCTATCAGTCTGGAAAGGGTTACAAAGCTATTTCTAAAGCTCTGGGACTCCATCGAACCACAGTGAGAGCCATAATCTCCAAATGGAGAACACTTGGAACAGTAGTGAATCTTCCCAGGAGTGGGCCTGCCAAAATTACTCCAAGGGTGCAGCGTAAAATCATCCAGGAAGTCTCAAAGGATCCTAAACAACATCTAAAGAACTGCAGGCTTCTCTGCCTCAGCTAAGGTCAGTGTTCATGACTCCACAATCAGAAAGAGACTGGGCAAAATGGGCTTCATGTGAGAGTAGCAAGGCGGAAACCACTGCTAACCAAGAAGAACATAAATGCTCGTCTCTCATTTGCCAAGAAGCACTTGATGATCCCAAGCCTTTTGGGAAAATGCTCTATGGACAGATGAGTCCAAAGTGGAACTTTTGGATGACATGGATCCCATAATGTCTCGCGTAAAGCAAACACAGCATTCCACAATAAGAACACCATACCAACAGTCAAACATGGTGGTGGTAATGTGATGGTGTGGGATGCTTTGCTGCCTAAGGACCTGGATGACTTGTCATAATTAAAGGAACCATGAATTCTGCTCTGTACCAGAAAATTCTTAAGGAGAATGTCCGGTCATCCTTCCATCAGCTGAAGCTGAAGCGTAGTTGGTCATGCAGCAAGACAATGATCCAAAACACAAAAGCAAGTCCACATCAGAATGGCTAAAAGAAGTAAAATTAAAGTTTTGGAGTGGCCTAGTCAAAGTCCAGACTTAAACCCAATAGAGATGCTGTGGCAGGACCTGAAACGAGCAGTTCATGCTTGAAAACCTACCAAATGTTACTGAATTAAAGCAGTTCTGATGAGGAAGAGTGGGTTAAAATTCCTCCACAGCGATGTGAAAGACTGATATTGAATTATAGGAAGTGTTTGGTTGTAGTCATTGCAGCTAAATGTGGTAACCAGTTATTAAGTGTAAGGGGCAATTACTTTTTCACACAGTGCCAGTTGGTGTTGGTTAACTTTTTTTCATTAAATAAGTGAAATTAAAAAAAAACAAGTGTTATTTGTTCACTCAGGTTCCCTTTATCTAATATTACATTTTCTGTAAAGACCTGAAAACATCCAGTGTGCCAAATATGCAATAATAGAGAAAATCAGGAAGGGGGCAAATACTTTTTCACGCCACTGTAGCTATTTACGAAGCTATAAAAGCAGTACCTGAGGGATGAATAAAAATAGTAACAGACTCACAATTTGCAATTGGGTCGTTAACAACATGGCTACCCATTTGGGCAAGGAGGGACTGAGAACCAGTACCGGGGAACACGTAAGACATAGGGAGTTATTATGAGCCATCTTAATAGAAGGTAAGAAACAGCCAGGAGGATCGCCATAGAGAAAGTAAAAGCCCATAGCTCATATAGCAGCATGTGTAAAACAGGGACATTTGAGGAATGGGGAAACGAAAAGGCTGACAAATGGGCAAAAATTGCAGCCAAGTCAGGAGAACCGTTGGAAGGAATTCGACCCACACAACAAAGTCCAGTCAGTATGACTAGCGTAAAAGAGACAGTAGACCTAAAGGGAGCTCAAAGGGGGGATGATTGGATCAAAAATAAAATTAAAGAGGTAGAGGAAGGGCAGCAAGCAGACTACTATATGCAAGATGGGATCTTACTATATCAAACTGTAGAGGGTGAGCCAAGATGGGTGGTCCCGAGAATCTCCAAAGAGATATAGTATTAGAAAACCACAAGTGGGCGGGGCACCCAGGAGTAGATAAAACCCTCCAAATTATAAAAAGCAAATACCATTGGCACCACCTAAAGCAGACAGTTACGCAAGTTGTACAATCATGCCTAGTATGCTTGCAGCAAGACCCTAAAAGGGAAAAATACCCTCTACAGAGATTACCCTTGGCAGAAGGACCCTGGGACGTGCTACAAATTGATTATGTTAGACCCTTGCCCACAGCAAAAGGGGGATATAAATATATGTTAGTAGTAATTGACATGTTCTCAAAATGGGTAGAAGCTTTCCCAGTTAAAAGTGCAAATGCTATAATAATGGCACGCATATTATACACACAGGTATGTGCCCGATGGGGATTCCCAAATGTAATAGAGTCAGATATAGGGACTCACTTTGTTAATCAAGTCATGCAAGAAATGTGCAAAATAATGGGGGTGCAACAAAGATTACATACACCCTACAGTCCACAAGCGTCAGGTATGGTGGAAAGATTAAACCGTACACTAAAAAATGCTTTATAAAAAGCTGTACTTGACGAAGGTAAAGACTGGGAACACATCTACCAGGCATTTTAATGGCTATCAGAGGCACGGTGCAAGCAAGCACAGGGCTAACCCATAGGGAATTAATGATAGGAGAAAAATGAGGCTAGCTCACCCAGGAGACCTACCCAGTCCCGGGGACGGCTACCACAGACAGGATCAAACATAGAGGCATTTCTAAGGAAGTACAAACACAGCTACAAAATTTCTTACCCTTTAGCATTTAAATATGGAAACAGTCATGAGTACAACAAATAATACAAAAGCCCTAAAACAGGAGATGGAATAACAACGATTAATGATACAGTAATGGTTAGAAATTGGGAACAGAAAAACCCCTGGAAGGATGCAAACTGGTTGGGACTATACCGAGTCCTTAATACCCTTGGGGAAAGTGTGATATATGTGTCGAGATGTGAAAAGAGAAAAAAGTCAGAATTTTGGGTCCACGTAGACCAATGTAAAAAGGTTACAAAGTACACAATAACTAAATGTTCGATATAAATGCACAATTTTATTTTTTATTGCAGCTGACAAAAGGAATTAACAGGACACCATGAACTTTAAAACTACCGTCACCATAATTATATGTGTGGCCAGGACAATTTTCTTCTTGTGGAGAACAGGAAGTGACCTCAAATTATATAAATGGAGCGGAGATTCACTCCATACCACAAACACCTGGTGGACTTTAATGAGACTGTATGCAAATAATGCAAATGTGACTGACTGTTATGTGTACACACTCACCCTTTTCATCAGCTGCTGGACTCACTTGAGACCAAATCCTTTGGACTGGTATGATATATACCAGCTATTGTTCGCAATGGCAAAAATCAATGACTCAAACTTTGTACAGTATGTATTGTCTAATGTAAATGCATCTGTTTTAATAACTCTACTACCACATAACTGAGTACAGCCTCAAACATGACAACTGATGGGCCAACTGTTATTCATCTTGACCATAGAAAGACATCAGCAATTCCTTATTGTATATGTAAAAATGTGAGCTCTAAGACAAGTTCAAGTTATGTTGGATCAACCCAAAACTGTACCTCCAAGTATTACCCTGATGTTAGATACATTAAAACCCTAACTGTCACAGTTTGTAATGACACTGGCAACAGTACTAGTAATAACAGTAGCTGCACCAACAGCACCTATTTAGCCAATGCAACAAATTTGTATTTCCCTCGGGACTTATGTAACACAGGGCTTGGCTCTGTCACAGGGCTATATTGGGTATGTGGATTTAAAGCTTACACTTACTTACCACTTGGATGGGAAGGATGCTGTTACTTAGGGACCCTCCAAACTAAGGCCAATATGCACATAATGTTAAACTCAAGCCACCCTAAACCAACAAACCGTATTAAAAGGGAGTTACAGGAAGTGCCACAAGACTCCAAACAAATATCAGTAGGAGAGAAATTTGGAGCTGGAATTTTTCCCTGGTGGGGGTCTGTCCAAGCAATGCATTATATTGATCAGCTAAGCTATGAAGTAGAAACATTAGTCAATGAAACATTACTATCAACCGCTTTATTAACAGCAGAAATTAAGGCACTTAGAATCACTACATTACAAAATAGAGCAGCGCTTGATTATGTATTAGCAGCACAGGGTGGAGTATGTGCTATTATTGGAGAAGAATGTTGTACCTATATACCAGACAATCGGAGGAACTGGAACAAGTAATTGAGGGGGTACAAAAATTACAACAGCGTATTCTTAGTGAGCATGCTCCAACAGATAGCAGTTGGGACATTTTCCAATGGATAAAAAGGATCTTTGGTGACTGGGGAAGCTCAATCCTACATGGAATTGTTATAATATGCAGTATATTGCTTGCACTCTACATATTTATATCATGCATCAAAATCACGTGCTCTAGTCTGACCAGACCCAGCAGGGGTAATTACCTCATATAACGCTTGTCTACTACGTGTCTGATTTTCAAATTTGGCAATATGGTGCCAAAGGGGGGAATGTAATGAGGGGCAGAGGAGAGTCTGTCCCCATATTGCCGTATCCCTATATAACCTTTGTTGGCACCCTTGTAATATTATAACGTAAGACTAGATGTAGCCTTGAGCTGTGGTTTGGGTGAGTCATAAGAAGAAGGAACAGAGCAAGCACATAAGCAAACATAAAGCCATGTCCCCTTATCTGGGCAAGCAGAGATAGCACGTAATGGAGGACGGACTAAAAAAACATTGCTGACTCCAGTCAGACCATAATTGGGCTTGGTCTCTCCTAGTTACTTCCCAAAGAATGCTTGCCACACCTATGGCCATTTGTGTCAGTAAGCTAATAATTACCTGTTCCAGGGAAACGACCACACCTAAATAATCAGTATATAAGCTTGTGCATCCATTGTCACACTGAAGTAATGATCTGTGTCTAGCATTACCATTGTACATAGGTAAAAATAAAATTTTTTCCATCACCGGACCCGGTCTCGTTCATATCTTTAAACAACACAGCTTACACTCATGTTCTTTAAAGTGGACTTTTAAATCTGTTTTACAAATGAACTTGAAAAGATCTATTTGTAAATCAATATAGTTCAGTTTATACGATAAGATAACCCCTTTGAAAGAAGCTTTACTTTTGCTTTTGTTAAATTTACTTATGAAATGTTCAGTAACTGCTGTGTTAACTCTGGTTCTAAGCTGAGCATCTTAGATCCTATTGGTTGACATCTCTTCCTTGTACTCCTTCAACATTCCTGTTTCTTTTCCATTTTAACTCTGGTTCCTTCTTTGTGTTTCTTGTTTTTGTAGCTCTGGTGTTAGATCTGCTGCAGGAGATTTGTCTTTGTGGAGGAGAGATGCTGCTTGTATGTGTCTTTCTTTTCATTTTCCTTGTTGGCTCAGATGGCAATCTAAGCTGTATGAGTGGAGGTTATTTTCTTAGCTCCACATATTGCCAGCCTCATAGTCAAACCAGGCATTCTCAAACGTGTTGGTCTTGTACTCCTCTGTTTCAAGTTTAAAGATTATTTTTCTTTGAGCAATTCATCCAGCACTTTGAAGTCACCAGTGTGTCTGAACAGGTTCAGGTCAGTCTGGACACTCTTTAGCTCTTGTTTTAATCTCTGATAATAAATTAAGAGCAAGCCATTTTGTCCCATGGACCCAGCCAGAAAGCTAGGAAAGGGGAGGAGGGCTGGGCTAGTGACATCTCGTGGGGGGGACAGGTAAGGTTAATATGACCAAGCATGGGAGCTCACTGGCCATTGGCCAAGGGGCAACTTACAGGGGTCCTTGATCTGGGGCCTTACGGGCTATATAAGGCTAGGCTGCCCTAAGGGCCCTCTTTTCTTCTTGATTTGAATTCCACATCAGCACATATTTAACAATTCGTGAGGTAAAGGCACCACATGGGAACCTAGACCTCTAGGCCTTAGGGGCCCAGCATTGGTGGGTTTTAAGGCAGTTCTATGTTACTGCTTTCGTTTGTGTGGCTTTGCAAAATGCTGCAAGCTTATGGTTACTGATGGAGTTCAGTTAGTGAGGGGCAGTTGTTTGCCATGTGCAGAGGTTTACATCATTTTTTATGGGTGGAAAGGGAAAGCTGTGCAGCATTGTCAGGTGTTTTGGTGCTTATGCATTGAGAAGCTGAGCTCTAGGGTTGCTGTGTGCAGGGCTACTGTATCTATGGTTGCACGATGCTGAATAGAGCACAACAGCATTTGGGGCAAAAGTTACAATGGGAACACAGTGAGCCAATGGCTTGGGCCACAGCCGAGCTGGATCTTGGGTCCTTAGGGCTCACTGAATGGCCTAGGTGGAGGTGCAGAGGTTTTTGGCAGCTGGGACATGCCGCGACCGAGGGAGACGCTTGATACAGCCTGGAGGAAGTGCTGGTGGGAGAGTTGGATAGTGGGCCCAAGGCAGAATGTGTGGCGTGGGCCTACTGGCACCGAGGAAGATGGCTGAGGAAGGCATGGGGTGAGGGAGTTAGGCAGCTGCGGTGCTCGCTGTGAAGAGGAGGCTAAAGTACCTAAGAAGCAGCTTGGAGCTGTGTTTATGTGCATTTTGGTCAAATCTGCCACTGTTTTGCTGTGCTCTTTCTATTCGGGGGGATGCCTGTAGGACACGGATTGGCGCAGCTTGGAAGGCCTCCAATGTTACAATGTTAGAGATGACTTGAACTGATGTATAGCATATGCTTTGTTCTTCTGGCTAATCGGCTGTATTAGGGTTATGCTTCAATAATGGGGTTGTCATACTGGGGTGTTATATTTCTTAACTTGATTCTGGTATAGCATTTCAACAGTTTGCAGAGAGGCGGCATGAGGGCCAAGTGGGCTAAAGGGCTCATGCACGCAGGGGTATATGGCTTTCAGGGCAGTATGGTGGGTTGAATGTAAGAGGGGCACAGCGAGACATGCTGGGCAGGTCCAGGTGTATCATGGGAGGAAGGTGCAGGACTGAACGTCCAGAGGGGGTCCTGAAAGGTTTTCCTTGTCAGCAGCCTAGGATAATTAAAAGCAGATGGATGGGCCATTTGGATGAGGGGTTATCCCTCAGCATGGGGAGCCTGGAGGGATGAATAAAGCCACTGGAGACAAGGTAGAGTTTTCCACAGTTACAGCTCAAATAATGTGAAGGATGATGGGGGGGTCTTGAGAGAAACACAATGTAGCTGCTGTGTGGGGACTGTGTAGGTGGCAAAATAAGACATTATATGTATCTGATGCAGGCGAAATCATGTATGTGGCAGTTGGTTTGGTTTGGTGGGGGGCTCACAGAGAGCCCCCCTCCACTCGCAGTCCCGTGAGAGGTCTCGGAGGACCAGGAGCAGTGGGTCTGCATGGACATTGGTCCCAGAGATCATGCGTGCATGGCCACATGGTGGGCCACCATCTTGGATGACAGCAATAGTAGTCAGGAGGGGCAATACACCATGCGGGCACACCAAGGGTAAAGGAGGCATGGAGGCTGGGCTTGGTGCTTGGTCCAGAGCTTATGTAGGCACATGAAGGACAGGACCACCTGTTCGAAGTGCGGGGCAGTGGTAATTTAGTTCAGCACCAAAGTTAGCCTGAATACTTGCACCAGCCACAGTTGCAGGCTTGCGGGTGGAGGGGGCTTTGGGGGGCTGCCAGGACAGTTAAAGGTACTGGGGGCAGGGTCTGGGGGTGGCGCATTAGGATGACCAGTCATCAGTGCAGCAGAAAGCCAGGCAAAGAAGAGTATGGGGAATTCTGGAGGAGAGGCCCAGAGAAAGGGGGCGCTGCCAGAATGGGTGGCAGCGGGGGAGGCAGGGTGCCACCACCCACTGTGGGGGGAGGTGCATGGCCAACCCTGGAAGAGACCAACAGGAGTGCCACAGGGCAGAGGCTGGTGTGCTATAGGTAACTGGGGAAGAAGGAGGTGGAGGGAGCAGCTGGGTGTGGATAATCACTGTGTTTTATATGCATTCTAGTAGGAAACAGAGAGGATGGCTCCCAAGAAAACTCCAGCATCCAGTGCCAAGATGATGAAACAGGCAGTGAAACTGATGAGCAAAATGACGGAGCTGATGGAGGCAGCCAAGAGGAGAAAAGCAAAGAAGGAGGAAGCCCAGAGGAAAAGGAGGGAGAGAGATGTGGGGGGCTAGGGGCAGGAGGCTGAACAAGAGACCCAGGGGAACTGGACTCATCACTGCTCCGGCCCCGATCCCTGTACCAGATGCAACGCCAACACCACCAGTGCCACAGCCGGCCGGGGGGAAGAATAGAGAGGACATCAACAATGAAGGGGATTTGAAGGAACATCTAGAGGGCCTGTTGGGGGACATGGGTGATGAGGGGGTGAAGAAGATAGAGTATGCGCTGCAGGCCATCAAGGATGGGGGGCAGAGTGGGGACAGCAGGTGAGCAAGACCACAGGGAGCCAGAAGTTGGACAATGGACTGCTGGGTTTCACCCTGGGGGACCACATTCCATCCTCCTTGAAATAAAAAATTTGGAAGGGTGAGTACGTGGATATTTTTGTCTTGGTGGATGAGGAGATGGCCAAAAAATATGAGCAGAAGGAATCGGTGGGCAAGTCGAGATGGCGGTAGCACTGGCAGTAGTAGGAAATAAAGCTGAGGAGGTGAAGTACAAGGGGAAGAGCATTGACACTTGGCAGGCAGGTTTTCTGATCTATGGTGTGTTGGTACTGGAAAAACAGCCGGAGTTGGCCATATCACTTCTGACCTATACGTGGATCATTAGGGACGCATATAAGGCAAAGCTTGGTTTTGGATGGTTGAAGTACGATGAGGCATTCTGGAAGTGGATGGCGGTGAAGGGGGATTTAAGATGGGACTGTACTCATTTGGAACTATGGGTGAGGACCCTATCTGAGCCAATGGTGGGACAAGAGGTCAACCAGGCGAGGAGAACCACGCAGACCCCAGGAGCCAAAACCTGCTGGGCTTACAACAGAGCATCATGTACCTGGCCCAGTTGCAAGTTCTGACACATTTGTTCCCGGTGTGGGGGGACGACCGGCAATGAGCCTGCAGGGTAGGAGGGGACAAAGCCTTCCAGCAAGGGAGGCAGCACCAGGAACAGCCCTTTTGGGGAGATTGGGGGACCGGGCAGGGGGCACGGGGTAGTGGCAGAGGGAGTTATAATTCTAACTAAGGATGGAACTAAGGGCAGGAAGGCTGTAGGGTGGTGGGGCAGTGACCTATTGTGCTTGGGGTGATCAAAGCATGGACAGTAGGATACCCCAAGACAGGTGAGGCCAAGATGCTGATGGAGAGTTTCTGGGATGGCTTCCTGTTGGGTTTCAGGGGGGACAGGTGGTTATGAGGGCACAGAACCTAGGTTCAGTAAAAGAAAAAGAGGACATTGTCTGGGTAAAGATCCAGAAAGAGGTTCGGGCAGGAAGGGTGGAGGCACCTTTACAGGCCCTACCTTTCAGGAATATTTGGGTATCACCACTGTGGGTGGTGCCCAAGAAGCAGGAGGGTGAGTTCAGGCTCATCCACCAGCTCTCTTACCCAAACAAGGGGTTGGTCAATGAGGGGATCCTGGAGCATCTGAGTGCAGTCTCCTACACATCACTGGACCAGGTGGTCACATTGATTACGGCAGTGGAAGGGGCATGGTTGGCAAAAATGGACATTAAGTCAGCTTTCTGCCTATTGCCAGTGTGGCCGGCAGATTGGGACCTGCTCGGTTTACAGTTCGATGGCGGGTTGTATTTCAATAAGGCCGTACCTATGGGGTGCTTGATAGCATGCCCAACATTCGAGACCTTCAGCTCCTGGGTACAGTGGGTGTTTGGGTCTCATTATGGACTCCAGAGGGTGGTCCACTACTTGAATTACTTCCTGTTTATTAGGGCTACCCTTGCTGAGACGTGGGCGATGCTCCGGGACTTCCAGGACATGTGCGGCATCATAGGAATCCCCCTAGCAGAGGGGAAGACTGAAGGACCAGCCCACCATTAGAGTTCTTGGGGATGGAGGTCGACACAGAGTGGGAGTGTTTTTGGCTACAGGGGAACAAGGTAGCACAGTTGCGGGGCCTGCTGGCACAGGTTGGGGGGAGGAGGAGGGTGCCGCTGGTACAAGTGCAGCAACTACTGGGGCACCTTAATTTCACCAGCAGGGCCATCTGTCCTGGCAGAGCATTTATGAGGCAGTTGGGGAGGGCCACGGGGAAGGCCAAACAGCCCCACCACTGCGTGGATATCAGCAAAGGTGTACAGGAGGATCTCAGTGTGGGAGGAATTCTTGGGGACATACAATGGGGTGACATTCTGACAGGAGGACCGGGTATACAATACAGATCTTGAACTATATATGGATGCCTCAGGGGCCTGGGGATGGGGACTTATTTTAGAGGGGAATGGATGACAGAAGCGTCACCAGCACAGTGGAAGGAATGGGGAATTGTCATGGATATCACCTTCCAGGAGATTTTCCCCATTTGGGTAGCAATGGAGGTCTGGGGAGAACAGATGAAAGGTAAGCGTATCATGTTGTGGTGTGACAAAAAGGGGGTGGTGAAGGTCATCAACAGACAGAGTGGGAACATGGAATTAGTGGGCTGAATCTTGAGGTGCATGGTGCTGCAGAGTTTGCAGCTGAACATAACATTCAGGACGCAGCATATCGAGGGGCTCCAAAATGAGGTCACTGACTGTCTTTCCCGTTTTCAGATGGAGTTAGGTCTAAGAGCAGCACCATCCCTGACCAGGGTTCCAGACAGGCTTTGGGGGATCAGAGGCAAAAAGCCAGGGCCTTGTATAGGGGGTCCTGGTCGGACAACACCTTAAGAGCTTATGAAGGGGCTTGGGCAGACTTCCAGGAATTCAGATCCCAGCAGGGTTGGGAGATGGCGGAGCCAGTACAGGAAGAGCAGGTAATGCAATATATAGTGGAAAGGTGGGAGGCAGGAATGGCCCATGCCACCATGGTGGTACAACTAGCAGGCATCAGTTGGGTGTGCATTGACCATGGGTGGGCGGATGCAGAGGGAGGGAGAGCAGTAAGACAGATGGTGATAGGCTGGCAGAGGGGACAGGGCACCAGACAAGATAGGAGGCAGTCCATAATGGGACCGTTGATCATGAAGGTGATAAGGGCCTTGGATCAAGTGTGTACATCAGCCAAGGAGGCCTGCCTGTTCAAGGCGTCTTCTCAGTCATGGTCAGGGGTGCATTCAGGGTAGACGAGATAATGACGCCCAAGAAGGGGATGGCCCCCCAGGTGCTTCAGCTGGAGGATGTCACATGGGGGAAGGAGGAGGTGGGCATTTGGCTAACTAGGTCTTAGACAGACCAGAGAGGAAGGGGCACCTCAGTGATGGTGTGTAGGCACCCGTGGGATGGGGTGTGTGTGGTCAAGGCCATGGAGGAATACAAGATAGTACAGGGGGGGGCAGAAAAAGAAGCATGGTTCCAACATGGAGATGGAGCTCCAGGGATGAGTTTCCAGGTTGTGGCTGTCCTCAAGAAGGCCCTGGCATTTATGGATGAGGACCCTAGGGAGTATGCCCCGCACTCTTTCAGGATAGGTGCTGCATCCGAGGCAGCCGCTAGGGGGGAAACGGTAAAGGTGGTAAAAGAGGTGGGGTGTTGGCAATCCAACTGTTACAACAGGTGTGTGAAGTGCTGATGGATAACTCTTGTTCTTTTCTTTCCTTTCCACAGAGGGCTCCAAGCGACAGGTCTGGATCATGGGGCACTTGTTCATCTATTGGGTGGAGAGGTTTGCGGCCACCATGAGGAGAGGGATGCAGTTGCACCCGGAGGTGGAGCATATGAAAGTTCAGTGGAAAGGCATCAGGGGCATGAGGTGGGCCCAGTTACTGTCTCTACTGGAGGAACTGTGGGTGTAGTGGCCTAGGCCAGACTGCATTATCATTCATTTGGGGAGAAATGATATGGGAGGTACCATGGGGAACCCTGGTGAAAGACATCATAGCTGACCTGGAGAAGGTAAAGAGTTAGTGGCCAAGCGTGATGCTCAGCTTGTCTGAGGTCACATCCCTACGGGTTTGGAGGGGGGGCAAAAAGGGTCAAAGCAGTGGATATGGCATGAAAATGCCTAAATAGGAAAGTGGCTAGGACAGTGATAGAAATGGGGGCACATTCAACACAGAGAGATCTCATTTGAGCACACGGAGGTGTACAGAGTGAATGGGGTGCACCTGTTGGAATTTGGCATGTGTCAGTTCCTGCAGCCATTAGGGGACCGAGTAGGGGTGATCAATAAGAAAGGCCTGAGATATTAGTCTGCAAGGTGGGAGCCCCATCTTCCATTGCAAGCAGGAGATGGGTCAATGGAACGGGGGTGGGAGCATGGGAAAAAGGAGGACAGGAAGAGGGGGGCGGGGTAGGCACCACAGGCTGGGGACAAAGGAACCCAGGCATGGGATTAATGGAGGGAAGGGGATAGAGCTGGGGTGGATCACTGTGTTCGCACATAGTGGGGGAGGGGAATCTGGGTAAGAGTCTGGTACCTGGTTGTGGTGATGGAGGGGGGAACTGAATCAGACTGTCTGGACCCCGAATAGCAATCTGAAGCAGAAGAAGGATTTGGAAAGGAAGAAGTACAGGGAGGAAGACATGGACTGATAGGTCCAAGAAAATGGACTGATATGTATAACTGTAAAATGGACTGTGTGTTTTCTATGATGTATTGGGATGTAAAGATTATAACGTGCGCCTTTAAATAAATATTGCCAGCGAGCATCCAAAGTTAGAAGTTGTAGCGTGAATCATTTCTGGGGGGATCAGGGGACAACTGCATTTGTTTTGCTCAATAAAGATGGATACCAGATTACAAGAGCAAGTTATTAGTTAGCCTTCACACCATTCTTTTAGATCTTCATTCAGTGTGCCTGATGCTGGTGCTTTATGCACCCTCAACCCTCTTGGCTGATGTGCAACCTGCTTACACTACTCGGGGTCAGTTGATCAAACCACACACAGGTCTCTTGCACCAAAAGTTTTTCCAGTTTCCTAAAGACTTCCTTCAATTCGCTGTTTGCTGAGGTAGATGGTTCTGATTTTTGAAATAAATGTTCCCTTATGGTTTCCCTTTGAACACTGTCCTCAGCACTGAACATGCAAAAGCGGTTTGCTTCCTCAGTTAGCTCATCTGCTCCATCACCACTCTTTTTCTGAATCTGGGATCCTGCTCATGGACGTGGATACTGGTGCAAGTTGAGTGCTCTGTTCATCCTCTGGTAGGCAGGTAGCTGTCAGGTACAGACAGAAACAGCTGTTCCATTGGGTGCTATCCCCACAGACTTCAAACAGGTAGCAGTGCAAAAGGAGGGATGCACTCTTTTACCTGCAAAGGTGCACCAACCCAGGATATGGAACACAAACAAAAAAAAGAAATGGAGATGGGCACACATCAGGAGCAGTATGCACATTTATTTAAGTTTGTCAAGCCAACCAAAGCTTTTACAACACTGGGCTAACACCCCTACATATTGCCTCTGACCAAGGCCTCTGTAGAGGGTGGAGTTAGCCTGAGCTGTCACTCTTTTATACCCCTCCTGTGTCACATCATTTAATTTCATTGATTAGAAATGCATTCAAACATTTCAGCTGAACAACAAAAGGTAGTGATAGTGAATAAAAAAAGAGCAATTAATAGAAAAAAATAAAAAAATCAAAGCAGGTGTTACAATCAAAAAAATGTCTATTTAGAGGTGCAGAACATGGGCTCAATTGCATGGTGGTCCCAAATGAAAATAAACTATAAGAGGGGTTTCTTAATTTGAACCAGCATGGGGGATGCCTAAATGAAAAAAGAACAAGCTCAGTTCACAAGGAGGTCTGTGTAATTTACTTTGTTAGATTGACTATTAAGAGGAGAACTATGAAATACACTGTGGACACCAGCAATCGTTGTCATTTAGCAAGGTCCAGATAACGAGGGTTCAGATGCAATGGAAATTACAGAAATCATCACACATGAGATGAGTTCAGGCCATAGACACTACTTCCTCAGTAGGAGACAGGGTTTTGGATATTCCAAAGACATGGTCCAAAACAGTAACAAACAAATGGGTCCTAGAAGTAGTATGTGCTCCAGAAACTCCCAAGAAAAAAATAATTCATCCCATCTCACTTCTCCCCAGAAAAATACTCTCTCCACATGGTCATAACCTTGTTGAATCAGCTACTAGTGGACCAAGCAGTAGCCACAGTACCACATTAAGAGTGGGCCCAGGGCATTTACTCCACTAATTCCTAAATTATGACTCTGGTTACAGAAAGAAGGGTGATCTGAGACCAGTCTCGGGCATCAAGTTCTTAAATCAATTCAGAAGATACAGGAGAGTCAAGATGTAAATGCTGAAAACAGCCATAGCAGCATTCAAATGGAGTGACTCCTTCACATCTGTAAACATAAAAGATGCCTACCTTCACATTCCCATTCAACCATCTCATTACAAGTATCCCTGATTAAACATCCTGAGCAAATACTTTCAGTGTCAGTGTAGCCCCTTCAGACTGGCATCTGAATCATGGGTATTCACAATGATAATGGCCATGCTAGCAGCAGACCTGTACAGGAAGGGAATATGTGTGATCCCTTACCTGAACAACTGGCTTATCAGGGCACGGACAAAGGACGAAGGTAAAAAATTAACAATAAGTCCAGCAGATACTCACACATTACAACTAGAACAACAACTAGACCAAATGCATCCTCAAGCCATTCAGAACTCTGGAACACCTGGGGGCAGTGTTCAATACAATACATGGAAGAGTATTTCCTTAGAAAAACAGAATCAGAAACATAATTCTGCAATGCATGGTAACACTAAAAAGAGCCCATTCAACAATATGCGCCCTCATGTAACTTCTGGGTCTAATGGACTCATATATAGACCTCCACACTTGGGCATGGTAGCACATGAGGCAACTTCAGTTATTTGTGTTCAAAAGATGAAATCACTCAATGCAAAAATACTAGGAATGCTCAACCCTGACACCCAAAGTAAGAACCTCTGTCCTGTGGTGGACAAACCAATGAATCATCAGACAAGGAGCTCATCTAGATCACCAAATAACAAGAACACTCAAAACAGATGCAAGTCTATGGGCTTGGGGCAAGGAAAGGCGAATTTTATTAATATGGCGCCCAATAAGGGAGGCTGTGGGTGCAATACAGAGAAATATAATAAAGCAGGCAATAAAACATTAAAACTCGATTACAATAATATGATTATAAATAGATTATAAATCAAATTAAAAAGCTTTCAGTATGCCATAATTAGGGACTGAACAAAAACATGACGTAATTCAGCAGTCATTAAAAGCCAGGCTAAAGAGGTGGGCCTTCAGCCTCCGCTTAAACATGTCTACCAAGGGGAGCAGTTTTAAAGAACTGCACAGCTCATGGCTAGTGGTTAAAGCAGGAAGAACACATGATGATCATTGTCCCGGATTCCCCCCTTTTTCCCCATAAAAGACAAACCACTTGTATGTTGTTGTGCTCAGATTGGCAATTAGTTTATTATATATCCAAATTTCATTTTCAATTCTCATCATCATTTATTAATGTCTCTTCCACAATTTTATTTTTATTGCATTCAAATATCAGTCTCTGATCATCCCTCTCTCGTCTTCTCACTTCCCCAGGTGAACACCTGGGTGTCTTCTTCTCTTTTCTGGTAGGTAACGGTGAGCACTGAGACTGCTTTTTGTCCTTCAGTTTCTTCTTCTTCTCATCATATTTCTTCCCCCCTTTTCCCCCTTTCTTGCTGCCATCCACCTCTGGTAGTCCATCATCCATCCTACCTGACATCCACTGTCATCCACTTCTGACAGCCCCAGCTGTTCCCTTCTCGATCAACTCCTCTTTCCATTCTCTTTTTTTGTTGGGTGGGTGGGGCGTAACAAAACTTCAGCAAAAGTGGCTGAACCGCCACTGTGCTGATCATTTTGTACCACCTTTTTGCCCTTCCCCTTCCTGCCAGGCTGCCTATTGTCCTGCTTCCTAGCCCCTCCACTTCCTTCCCCCCTCCCCATCTGAGACAACCATTCCAAGAAAGGGGAAGGGGTGCACCAGGACAACCTGGTCTGCCCCTTAAAGGGCAAACTCCATTGTCCCAGATTCCCCCCTTTTTCCCCCAAAAAAGACAAATCACTTGTATGTTGTTGTGCTCAGATTGGCAATTAGTTTATTATATATCCAAATTTCGTTTTCAATTCTCATCATCATTTATTAATGTCTCTTCCACAATTTTATTTTTATTGCATTCAGATATCAGTCTCTGATCATCTCTCTCTCTCTTGTCTTCTCGCTTCCCCAGGTGAACACCTGGGTGCCTTCTTCTCTTTTCTGTTAGGTAACCGTGAGCACCAAGACCACCTTTCATCCTTTAGTTTCTTCTTCTCATCATATTTAGTTTTCCTTCGCCCCTCCCCTCCTTCCTCCCCCCTTTTTCCCCATAGCGTGTCTCCAGCTTGCGTTGGACGACTGGCGTTCCCCTTGTTAGGATTCTTCCCCCCTCCTTTTTTTATCTCCCAGAATTCTTCCCCTCTCCTTTTTTTTATCTCCCTATCTGTCTCCTCCAAGCCTCAATAAAACCTATCATTTCTGTATTAAATATGTCTATTGCTAAGTCTAACAAGTGCACCCCATCTGACCTGTAGAATTCCTCTACTCATTCTTCTACCTCTCGTAGTATGACATGCCCCCCATGTTCCTTACTAATGTACCCACCCATCTATTCATCTTCCTCCTAGCTCTATCAATTGTTACATGGCTGTGCTCATGTCTCCACACCCTCCTTGGTATCATGTCTGACCAAGCTATGCTTACTTCCAGCCACTGCTGTTGTATCTTTCCTAAGTCCCATTTTACCTGCATATACGTGTCCACCCATGGCTTCCCCCCAATGTCATTACCTCCCAGGTGTATAATAATTAAATCTGGGGTGGGTCGTCGCTCTTTTATTTCTTTCAGTATCGGAGGTTACTGCGCCAATCTCATCCCTCGGATTTCATGCCAAACCAGCCTACATTCTCTGACATCCTGGTAAAGATGCTTTCCCCAGCTTTTTTCTCCATTCTCCTTTCTGCCCAATAAATGTATGAGTGCCCACAGATCCGTACTTCTGTGGTCCTCCCTCTACCTATAGGATTTAAGCAAAATTTACACCTTAATCATCTTCCTGACAGGCTCATCATTTTTTTTTTAAAACCTATCCCCCCCACCCTCTCGGTTCTGTACCTGCAAGACAAAATGACATCGACATGTTAGTCACAAGTTTGCAGGGTTTGGATATACCTTTTGTAGCTGGCTGACCACCAGCACCCCTTTTCCAACATATTATTCACTGTCTCCCCTGTCGCTGCCCATTGTGAAGCAGCCCCCATTCAAAAGGAGTGAGACAAATAATTGCCTGGGTCTTTGCCCAGAAATTCCATGACTTTTTTGAATATGGCCATTACTTGATAACTTGTCACCTTCTTCTTATTTCCATGTACAAATAATCTCTCTTTTTTAATCCTACGCTCTGCTGCATAAGCCCACAAAGCCTTTACTGGGCACATTGTACCATCTCTGTGTGCTTTAATGGTTATGGCACACACGTTACCTCCCTGATCTGTTTTGGACCTCTTAATAATAACTTGTATTTCTTGCTGTCCCCAGGTTACATCTCCCCATTCCAAACCTCCCTCCTTGTCTTTCCTGCCATGCCCTACCGTCTCGCTCACTCTTAGGGCTCCTGCAAACATAACTAGGTAAATGGTGTGAAATAACTGCGCCTCATCCGTGGATCTACAAATCGCTGTTAAAATGCCCCCCAACTTTGCTATTCAATGATCTGCTATTGGTCACCTACTATCCTTGGGCCTCTTGTTCAATCTACCCCACCCCTGCATCATTCTTCTTATCAACATTGACTTCATAGGGTCCTTCCACCTCTTTAGGCTACAAACTAAATTAATCCCTGCTTGATACACCCCCATCGTGGTGTGGGTCATTCCTCTCTGCCATTGGTCTACTGGAAACTTCTCTAGTTGTTCCTCAGTAAGTGGCCCACTTACCTCCATGTGGTGTGCTTCCCTGAATGTTTGCGACACCCTCCACACACCTTCATAGGCCCTCAAGGTCTGCAGTGCCCATGAGTTGCGAAACAGAATCTCGGCTCCCTCCTGCCAACGTCCCAGATGTTCATTGGTATAAGTGTTTTCCGCTCCTCTGCTGTCAGTGCCAGCATCCGGAAACGATCCAGCTGCAGAGGATAAAGGCTGTCAGCTAGGATATTTTTAACCCCTTCTATCTGCCTGGCCCTGAATGACATGTTCAGCTGTAGCGATCTTAGCACTAACTGTCGCAGTACTCTTGTGACCATCTCCGATCTGGCCCCCTTGTTGTTTAAAACCTCTACCACTGACCTGTTGTCACACCAAAATCTAACCCTTTGATTCCGTAATTCCTCCCCCCACACTTGGGTGCAGGCCCAAATGGGCATAATTTCCAACAGTGTGATGTCTTTTATCTTACTGTCTGTCACTCAATTTTTAGGCCAAGGCTCTGAGAACCATTTTCCTCTCAAGTAGCCCCCCATCCCAAACCCTCCCACTATATCTGTATATAAATCAAGATCTGTGTTGTAGACCCACTCATCCTGCCAAAACGAGCAGCCATTGTAGCTGCTGAGGAATTCTTCACATACTTTAAAATGTTCTTTTATTCCCTTTGTTATGTCCACCCAGTGGTGAGGTCTGGTCATTCCTGCTGTAGCCCTCACCAGCTGCTTAGTGAATGTCCTTCCCGGTCCAATTGTCCTACAGGAGAAGTTCAAATGCCCCATGACTTGCTGTACCTGCCTCAATTGTACTCGTCTCCTGCTTGTGTGCACCTGGATCAGATCATTCAACTTTGCCACCTTATTATCTGGTAACCTAAACACCTCCCTCAGTGTGTCTATCTCAATTCCCAGGAATTCTAACACCCTACTGGGGCCCTCGGTCTTATCCGGCACTAACGGTACCCCAGCTCTACACACAGGTCTTGGAAACTAGTCAGCATCCTCTCTGTCTCCCTTCATCCCTTGTCTTTTAACAAGAAGTCATCTAGGTAATGTATGACCAACTTATAACCTGTTTTCTCTTGGAATATCCATTGCAAACAGGTGCTGAATACTTCAAAAGTAGTGCAGGCTACTGAATAACCCATAGGCATAACTTTGTCAAAATAATACTGGTCCCCCACCTTAAAACCCAATAGATCCCAATCCTCCCTTCTAACTGGGAGCAATCGGAATGTGGACTCTATGTCCATCTTAGCCATCCATGCATCAGGCGTCACACGGATAATCTATACGGCCTCCTCTAATGTGGCATAGGTGACTCTGCTATGTTTCTCACTTATAAAATCATTGACTGATTCCCCCTCTGGAAATGACAGATGGTGAATCACCCTATATTCCCCTTCTTGTTTTTTGGGCACCAGGCCCAATGGGGAGATTCTTATATTCCTTAATGGGGGAGTTGCATACGGCCCTTCTACTCTGCCTGCTGCTCTTTCTTTTTCTACTTTTTGCTTCAAAATGTCTTCTTTCCCTTTAACTGACCTCGGATTGTTAGCTTCTCTTGCCCTTCTAGGGCCTTTGCACTATAATGAGAAACCTGTTCTAAAACCTTTATTTATCACTTCCGCCACCTCTCTGTTTGGGTATTCTTTCAATCATCTCTCCCATGCCTCTATCTTAATGGGGGTTTTCACTTCTTGAAATTGTTCCCTTATGCCCCCGATTCTGTGACCCCCCACCTCTCTCCCAGTCTCATTTCTCCCTCTGTTCAGTAAGCTTGGTTTCCCCTACCACCATAACCTCTTCTTTTTGAACCTCTATTCCAGGACTGGCCCTGTAGCCCTGGCCATCCCGAAAGGGCTGCTGAACCGTTCCCTGTCCCTCTCCCCCCTGGGCCCCTTGCATCCAAGATGTCCTGCATCTATTTGCAGGGTGCACACCCCCTCATCTTGAGCATGCATGCTGAAACCTGCATTGGGGCCATGAGCAAAATGCCCTGTTATATCCCCAGCAACATTTTTGGGGTACTCCCCCTCTTTTCCCCATTTCTCCCTCTGGGATGGATTGATCGATCACATAGTCAGTCCATAAATCCAACTGCTTTGTGTCCTACCACACGTCCCCATACATCGTCATTCTTTGGCAGAAAAACTCATCATAATATATCCACCCTATTCCCCCGTTTGCTTTTGCCCTTCTTAAATTAGTGAGTACGTAATAAGTGGAATGCCCAATTCAGGCTTCTTTTCCAACGCTATCGCTGAGTAAGTGACGAACCCCATGAACCACCCATCCCACGGTTTTTTCTGTTATAAATTTATCCTCTTCTTTCTTTCCCAGTAAAACCACTGCTGCTGCCATCTCGCTCTTCCCAATATTCTCAGTCTCCTCGTATTTTGTGGCTGACTCCCTACTCACTAGGGCAAAAATGTCTACATACTCCCCTTTCCATATCTTTTCTTTTGTAGACAGCGGTACATGGTCCCCTATTCTCATCCCTGGCACTCCTATCTCCCTTGTTCTCTTCTCTATGCTTCCTGACATCTTATCCACCCCCCCGTCGATTCCTTATCCGATCTGATCTCTGCTAATGCTGATTCCATCTGCCCCAACCACCCTGATCCCAGTACCACAATAATTTGGCCTATGTATTCTTTAATGCTTTCTCCTACTGTACCGGATACATTACCTGTGGGCTTATCAGTTCCCTGCAGCCTGCTGTCATCGGGGTTCCCTGCCCTGGTTTCCTGTGTTTGGCTTACTGGTTAGGGTATTGTCCAAAGAGGGACCTCTGTGTTCAGGGGATCCGATCTGGGTTCCACCGGTGGAACCACCAATTGCTCTTGGGGAGGTACTGGCGGGTCAGATACACAGGGCTGTGGAGATACTGGGCTAACGGCTCAAGGAGGCACCACAGCTGGTGCCTGCACTCTCTTGGGACTACATGGTCTCCCCGCCGTTCATTTTCCTCCACCTCCTTTCCCTTTTCCCGCTTTCCGCTTTTCTCCGGATCTCCCCTGTTCCCCTTCCTCTACCATCTGCCACATCCTGTTGGCCTTTTCTGCCAACTCCACATTGGCCTTGTAGGCATCTTCCTTACATGGCCTGTTCCTCTTTGGTGCCATCTCCTCTCTTTCTTGCCTATATGAAAGCTGTGAAAATTGTCAAAAAACTGAAAAACAAAACATTCCATTAATGACTTGCCACGCTTTTTTCCTGGCTGTTTTTTATATATATATATATATATATATATCTCTGCTCTCCCCCCGATTCTCCCTGTAAGCAGACTCCTTGCTCCATCGTCTCTTTCTTTTATTGCTAGGCCCCATTCTGATTATTCCCTTGGTCTCCCACACCTTTTATGTTTTTTTTGTTATATATATCTGCACTAGCCTTGTGGCTATGAGTGCCACTTTCCCTTCTTGTTAGGCCTATCCTATGGCCTGCTTTGCTGTGAGGAAAATGGCACCAAAACCACGTGTCATTTCTGTCCCTGCGGTGTCTACTGCCTACCACCTAGCCTTCTGGGTTCATCCCTTCTTTCTCTCATGCCCCCCTGAATTGCTCTTCTTCCCCGTAGCCACTACAGGCCTAATTATTATCCCCCTTTAATGCCCCACTTACCTCCCACTGCCCGCGTGGCCTCTTTTCCTAAACCTTTATTCATCTCACTAGTTGCTTCCTGCTGCACCAGTTGTCCTGGCGCATGCTCCCCCACCAGCTGCTGCTCCGGCTTTTCACCTGGCTCCCCGCCATTCCACTTTAATACGGAGAATCCCCCCAACCCCATGCACCAGTCCTTTTGTCCGTCGAGATCTTGAGAACCTGTCCCCTCTGCATCTTACGTCACGGAGCCACCATCTTGAATGTTGCACTAACCTGTTTGTCGAGTGCCTCCAACAACAGCAGCCCCTCTGTTTGCCTAAACACAAATTCAATCAGCAGTCCAAACGCTAATGCCATAAAACACCAACTTCTTATCACACAGGGCTCCCATTTCAGCCATTTTCAGTCCCTAAGGTCGTTTGCTCTCCAAACCTGCTTCTCATGCCTACTCTCTAGGCCACACCGCAGCCCTTGCCTACCACAACATTCTTACTCACCCCTTCAACATTCTCCTCACCCCCCATAATCCTTGCTTTAGAGGCAGGCCCTCCCAAAATGGGCCCAACTTTGCCTGCCTTTCCTGCTCTGCCCCCTGTGATAGCTCTGCCTTCCATGCAAGGTCGTCCACCTCATCAGCATGTGATTTCATGCCTCATGGCTTTTCAGATTCCTGTGGCCTTTTTCTCCTTCTCAACCACCATCCTGGCTGCAACCTCTCTACCCAATCACGCTTTGTGCTTTTCCTCTCTTCCTTCACTCCCCCTCTACTTTTTGGCCACTTTGGGACGTCCCTTTCGCGCTGTACCAGCAAAACCATTCTTTTTGGGACTGTGGCCCCACCTCCCCTATGGGAGGTCATTCACCCCAACTGCCCTTAAACATCATCACAGGCACTTCTCACCTTCAGTGCATAATTACCAGTCCACAATGCTAGGCTTCATCATTTTGCAACATACCAACTGTATATATTACCTATATATATATATATATATATATATATATATATATATCGCTGAACCGCTATTACCTATCTAATGCTTGTCTGTCCTTACCTTCCTCATCCAGCACAAACCTCAGTCATCTGCTTCCAATGATTCCAATGTAGCCAATCTGATGTGCTGTAGTTTTACCAGTATAGTATCAAACAAAACTTCAGCAAAAGTGGCTGAACCACCACTGTGCTGATCCTTTTGTACCCCCTTTTTGCCCCTTCCTTTCCTGCCTGGCTGCCTATTGTCCTGCTTCCTAGCCCCTCCCCTTCCTTCCCCCCTCCCCATCAGAGCCAACCTTTCCAAGAAAAGGGGAAGGGGTGCACCAGGACAATTTGGTCTGCCCCTTAAAGGGCAAACTCCAATTTCCTGGAAACCAGAGTAGTATGACTGCCCTACTCCATGTCCAGTGACAAGTCTAGTGACACCATGTTCAGATCAGAACAGACAACTAGGTGACTATGGCCTACATAAACAAGCAAGGAGGAACAAGAAGTACTCAAAAGCTGTGCAAGGTCTTGATACTCCTAAACTGATCAGAGAAACACCTCCAAAGTCTATCAACAGTGGTGGGAGAACTCTATATACAGCTAGATTACCACAGTCATCAAATGAGTGGCAACTCAGCCTCAAGGCATTCTGTCAAATCTCTCAAAGGCAGGGTCCATTCACTATAGACCTGATGGCCATGAGCCACAATGTACGTTTACCAGTGTTATTCTCCAGGTACTGGTAATGAGACTCAACAGGGTTAGACACTGTATTACTCTTACTACTTTCATTTACCCACCAATACCACACATCCTGCAGGTGCTGAGGAAAATCCAAAGAACTACAACGATGGCGGTACTCATCGCACCAGACTGGCCCAAATGAACCTAGTATACCACCCTAGGCAGGATATTGGAGGACAACTCAATGAATCTATAAGTCACACTGGAGCTTCTCACTCAGGGACCCCTGCAACATTTTCACCCACACATTCTCAGCTTGATGCCCTGGCCTGTCAAAGGCAGGGACTGTTAGAAGAAGGCTATTCAACACTGGTGGATGAGACTATTCTGCAGGCATGATGAACTTCAACCAACCACACCTACAATATATAATGGTCCATATTAACCACCAAATGGTGGAAAGCAAGACAACTTGTATCACTCAACTGTTCCATGCCACTGTGACTTCCAACAACAGCCAATGGGGCAGTCAGAACTGAAGTGCACCATATGAGGAAATTAACTTATGCACAAAAGCTACTAATAATCGAGGTGATGCTCTTATAACTTAAAAGAATGAGAGGGAACTTATTGCTCCTTTTTGATAACAAAGTTACAAAGGGACATCCTCTGCAATTATATAGAAAGAAAATTTAAAGTGTCAAAAGTAAGTACCTTTTCACCCAAAGGGTAAAAAGTATTTGGAATGACTTACCTATAAGTGCTGTCATAAGCAAAAAGAAATATTATTTCAAGAAAAATTTTGATAGATACATGGCAACAAACACAACTACAAATTACTACCACAGAATTAAAGGGGAAACAGTTCACAAGGGAACACAGCCTCTCTCTGCTCTGTGTACACCAGTATGAGCCATAGTATGAACTTTGTTGGGTGCCCATTGACTGGTTTTGCATTTTCTTCAAAGACACAGGGAACATAAGACCTGAAACTAAAACCCTAGTGGTACCATGGAGGCCATATGTGATGTTTGATGCACTGAACAAACAACCTTTCAGACCTAGACAATCAACATAATTCTGTTTTCTGACTCCCAAGACTCAGTTTCTAACAGCAATGTGTTCAGCTTGTAGATCTAGTGAAATGACTGGTCTCTGTTGATGAGAGACCTTCTTAAGGTTTCTCCATTACAGGGTAATCTTGAGGACCACCTCTTTCTTTGTTCAACGGTGGCCACTCCTTTTCATTCAGTCTGAGACAGATCCTTGCCCTCTTTTGATCTTGATCCAGATGTCCAAAAAAGGGAGGCATTGTTAACCCTCGATATGGCACACACGCTGAGAGATTACTTTAGCAGGTCCACCCCCACCAGGAGGTCAGACAGACTATGCATCCTATTCTGGGGAACTAAATTGGGAACACCTGCCTCCAGAGCTACTTTGGCTTGATGGCTGAAAGCCACCATTACATAAGCATGCAAGAAATATCCACTCCAGATGTTCTAAAGGCACATTCAGCTAAGGTGGTATCCACATCCTGGGCAGAAAAAAATGTGTCTTAGTTCAAGTCATTTGTGTGGCAGCCACCTGGGCATCTGCACACACATTTTCCAGACACTATTGCATCAATATTTTCCATACAGATATTGTCACTTTTTGACAATTGTGTTAAGAGCTGTATTGGAACCAAGAACTGTTTGCCCTTCATAGGTCCATTTGGACGCTGATTCATAATTAACCTAGTAGTGACATCACAGAGTACTGTAAAGGGTGCAATTAGATAATGTGAGTTTGCTAACCTGGGAAAGGTGATTATAGAAGAACACTTTTATAACACTCCATGTCTTATCCCTGAGGGGGATCCAGCAATACCTCCAAATCTTGATTGGTTCTTTCTGAAGAGGTTATTTTTTAACAATGCAATTTTTTTTCCTTCATGGTGTACAGTATTGTAGAAGATGTTTGCCTCAAGCTCTAACCATGAAGGCATTATTCAGTTAACTGTTAGTATACTTGGTAATTATTAAACACAGTTTTTCCAGATGGTATTGTCCAAATTCTTTTTCTCTATCAAATGTTGTCTTTTTTATGCCCAATCAATATTCCTAAGCAAATGGTGATTATTATGTGACAGAAAACCTTTGCAAGTTTTGAACTGAGGAACTCATAAAAGGAAATGGAAGAGTCAGGATAAAGATCCTGAAACTTTTTCAAAGTTGTGTGCATCAGCCTATCAGAGGATGCTTACATCACCCAGTATTGACATCATGAAGGGCTGTAAAAGGAGCTCCTGTAATCATCTTTAGCAGGTGTGTAAGCTTCCATTATGAGGGTGACTGGGATTGACTTGGCTTAATACCTTTATCAGAAGGGGGAAGAGTCTTTTGTTTTGCTAGGGCCATTCAAACATGTTAATATAAAGTAGGAATTATAGAAATTTCCTGAAGGATGGATTTGACCATGATCAGCAGCAACTTTTTGAAAAGTAAATAAGCATTTGCACACATTTCACCTGAGTATGGGGTACAGTTGCTAGACAACAGTGGAATGTGAGAACTGAAATATCTGCTGCACATGAAACACTCTTTGCTTTATAAAAGGTCTTCACAAGCTACATTGTCTCCCGTTTAAATAATGGGATATGAAAGAAGCAGCTTTTTGATTTGCTTTCAAATAAATTTTTATCATAACATTTTATTTTATGTTCACCATATTAGTGCTCCCAGTTTCCCATGAGGTCAAACAGCAGTTTCTGCTACAGACTTATATATCTTAGTAACCAGAAAAGCAATTTAAAATTGAGTACTCAAATATTGCTGAGAACACTGACTAAACCCTTGTATCAGTCATATTTAATGATAATATAATGATTAATTATTTCAAACCTTTAAACATTGTTAAAATAGAAGTCTTTCTAGAGTGGAAAAATGAGGACATAAATTTGAATAAAATGTGTAGGTACAAAAACCTGCATTATAACATGAACTGTTGCTTAAACATGCAAAGTAATTATGCAAATCTGGTTATATTATTGGAACTCAATCATTATGCAAATTTAGTGTACTTAAATATATTATATATTTATTGATAGTAGTATAATAATTTACTAATGTTGTAAGTTAAACATATTTTATGCTACTAAAAAGTACCATTACTGATATATTATAGGGGTGTGATTGCACCCCTATAGTTAGAGTTACATCTTTACTTCTATGTTAAATTGATGATTTTGCACTTTAATAACTTCACACTGGTTCAAGTGAGTCCCATGAAATTTGCCACGTGCCATTAGGGATCATAGAACTCTTAACTGGGCAAGTTGCATTCCACTTGGATGAGTGGTTGCGGAGCTATGGAGTGTGAAATACATGTACAATGCCATGTTTTGTCAAATTGTCACCATATTGTGAAAAACAGTGTGGAAGTTTGGTCTGAAATATTTAGGGTATATAGGTCTTGGGTCACAGTGGTGACGTTTGAAGGTTTAGTGAAAAATATTAATCCATTCAAAAGTTATAAAATGTTAAAGTTTCTCATTATATCCTATGGGAAGAGTTAGATATTCACTTTGGAAAAGGATTCTTTATCACAAATATGGAATCTTTTTCCATGCTGCTGCCATCTTATTTTCCATTCACAAGTCAAACAAAATTAAATTACAAAAATAATACAGAGCTTTTGTAAACATCAGCAGTTGCCTTTACCTAATTGGGCTATGTAGAATTTGAATCTGGAGTTAGTTTTTTGATTATTGTGTCACAAATGTATATTTTTTATCTGTGGAAATCCTCTTTCACAAACCACAGAAAACCTTTACCATGAAAAAGGATCCTTTTCTGCAATTTGTGAAAAGGATTTTTATTTATCACAAATTGCAAAAGAGGATTTGTGAAACTGGATCCTTTTTCACAATTTGCAGAAAATTATTTTCTTTTTCTTCAAACTGTGAAAAAGGAAATGAGGAAAAGGATTCTTTTCAGCAATTTTCAAAAAAAAAATGTATAGGTGTTTTTGTAACTTCATATCAAAGAAACTGTTTGGAATTTTGGGCTGACAATTTCAGGGTATCAAGTGATAGCACAGTAGATGTGCCTTTTGCTGGTTTCTTTATTTCACAGAGGCATAACTGAGAACCTGCTAATGTGGGAACACCTCTGGTGAGAGGATCCTTGTGTATTTCACTTTTTTATATTATTGGGTGCTAATTCTGTTGAATTTGGCATGAGAGGGACTGTGGATGTGGAACCCAGCACTGTGGATATTTTCTGATTCTCCAAGTCATCTTGGTTGCCTGGGAAAAGGATACAGGGATAGAGGAGGGCTGGCATAGCCTCCGTGACATCCCAACTCTTGTCCAGTGGGTTAAGTGCTTTTTGGGGTTGCGATCCACCAAGTTAGGTGGCCACAGGATCAAAGCCACCTTTAGATGGTGTTTTATTATTTTAATTATATATTTCCTGGTGTGATAACATCCGCAGGACCGGACGTAGTGGAGGGAGGCTCTTCCAGTTGTCTGCTACTTCAGACTCTCCCCTAGTGAGTGGGGCAAGTGTGAGTGGGGTGAGCATAAGAGGGTCTGTGCATGGAAATGTGCGCAGAGACAAGCATGCCTGTATGTATCTGCTGTGTCCACTGGGTACACTGGGACAGTGGGTAAGCAGACTCTAGGATTATAAGAAAGGTGCTTTAATAGCAGAAGTTGCTTGGGGGTACAGAAATGTTAATTACTCAATCTAGGCTGTCTGACATAAAAAAACTACAACATGGACAAAGCTAGGGAAGGTATGAATTTATGCAGTTCATGTAAAATGTTTGCACCAATGGAGTCAATACAGAAATTTATTTATGTGACAAATGTTTATTGATTAATACATTGCAGAGGGATATAACATTGTTGAATGAAAGACTGGCCATTCAAAGTGACATTTCACAGCTAGAAGATTTTATTGACCAAGCAGTCCTAGAACTAAATAATTCTGGCCTAGTCAAGTCACAGAGTGAGAGTGGAATACAGACTTGCACCAGGGCACTGGTATCACAGGTGGATAATATAAATGGGCCTAGTTATGAAAAAAAGGAAAATAATTACTGATGAAGACAATGTAGAGGATTTGAGGCCTGAGGACTGGAGTTTGGTTCAGGCAGGCACAAAGAGGTGTAGGAGAAAATCAGAGAGGGTGCAACAACTAAAACTGCATAGCAGATATGAAGACCTAGTGGTGGAAGGTGATATCAATAAAAATGTAGTTTACTTACACAACCAGGATTCAGACATATATATAATGGGGGGCTCAGTACAGAAAATGGAGAACACTGAGGGGGGGACAAAACTGATGTCTTGAACCAACTCAATGTTGCTGCAGCACAAGCCCAGAAACAACAAACCCCTAGAAGTGACTCTATAAATAAACAAATAGAAACTAGTACAGGAAATAGTAACACATTAGGTAGTGAGACAAGGGAGAGAGATATAGTTGTGCTGGATGATTCTGTAATAAATTATACAGATCAAATAATAACACAAAAGGAGAAAAGAACATGCCATGATTTGCTCATTATCAGGGGCCAAGATCTGTGATAGTTAAGGAATATTGGATAGGCTGATGAAACATACAGTCCAACCTCTGACAGTTCTTCATTTCAGAGCAAGTCATATTGGGAGGAGGAAAACTCAAGACATACAAAGGGACATTGAAGAGCTGGGACACACACTTAAAAACAGAGGCTGCAACATTATCATATTGGATATTCTGCCACTGCCAAGAGCTGGGAAAGCTAACAACAGGGAAACTGACAGCCTAAATGGGTGGTTGAAATGATGGGCCCTCCAGCAAGGTTTTATATGTTTAAATAATTGGGGCAATTTTAAGGACACTGAGCTATATAGAGTAGATGGATTGAGTTTTAACAGACATGGAACAATGATCTTAGCACATGGAATAAACAAGGCCATTTCAAACTGTTTAAACTAGGAAATGCGGGTAATGGGGACAGGAGCAAATTAAAAAATCTAGAAACACCAACAAATAAGGAAATCAGACAAAAGAATGATGATAGATACTGGAGGTGTCTTTTGATAAATGCCAGAAGCTTGGTTAAGAAAATGGATAATTAAATAGAGAATAATGTCTAGGAAATTGTGTGTTATGTATTTTCTTTACACACAGAGGGTGTATAAACAAAATCCATTAACTCCACAGTTGCATATGCTTTATTTTTATACTTGCTGGTTCAGGGAGTTTTGCAACATTTAACTCTTCAAACGAGACAGACAGAGACAAGAGAGTGAATGTGATTCAGCAAACACACACTCTTGGTCTGTATTAGAGACATTTTTTTTTCAATCTGCTCTCTGGAACTGGCACTGGAAGTGGAATAGGAAGACAGCAGTCAGTGAAGCATGGTCTGTTCTCAGTCAGACTAGCTGTCTTCTGAAGTCCTGACCAAAGTGAAAGAACAGCAAGATTAACCAGATGGATGTTTTTGTTATACATGGCAGGATCAACCAGATAAATAGTGAAAAAATTATAGCTTACATGTCAGGAAGGTGAGAGGCAAAGGATCACTTTGGGTGAGCAGTGCTAGTCCTCAGACACCGTGAACTGTAACTGCCATATTTCTAGATGTGTTTGACCCACCTGCACACAGACTAAGGGCCAATAAGGTGGCACACTACAAATGACTGATGCTGGAGCACACTGGTATGGACAGAAAGTTTTGAGAAACACCATGATAACTGGTTTTCTTGTCAATATGGCATTTCACAGTACTTGTAGTCTGGTTGATAAAAGGGTCACCGGTAATTATAATTGACATTAACCACCCAATTTATTCAGCTCTGTGTAGTAACAGAAATGTGGTGGAAATGGATGTTGTATGAGACAAACATATTCTGGAATATGCCACCTATAGCAAAGAAAAGTCAACAAAGAGATGTGGAGGGTGACAATATTTGTACAAGACACTATAGTAGCAAAACAGCTCATTTATGATACACATGAAAATGAACAGATCAGGCTTAAAATTTAACCAGATAGAAATGCTAAGATAATACTTGATGCATGTTACTGGCCCCATCCCAGTCAAAAGATGATGATAGTCTGTTCTACAAACAGATAAAAAGCCTTTATCCAACAGAAATGATTATTTTATTGGGGGATTTTAACCTACCAGGGGTGAACTGGGAAGAACATATGGGAACAACAGACATGGAAAGGGAGTTTTGGGCATCCTTAGACACAACTGGGCTCACACAATATGTCTCACAACCAACCAGGGGAACACATTTTCTAGATCTGGTTATAAGCAACATGGGGCCTAAGATGTAGGATTGTGAGGTTACTACACCCCTGGGCAGTAGTGATCAAAGCATAGTGGTTTTCAAATTATTGGAGACTTGTTGGTCTGTACATGGAGTAACCAAAATAAAAATAAAAAACTATGCCAAGGCAGATTATGATAGAGTGAGATCAGAACTGAACTGCTGGGATTGGAAATAAGAGTTCCAGGGAAAATCATTACAAATGATGTGGAATATGTTTCTGAATAAAATAAATAGCCTGGTATCTATGTATGTACCAGTAAAACAAAAACACAATAAGAGTGGTAAAATCCCATCATGGATGAACCCCAGACTTAAAAACCTCATAAACAGAAAGAAAGGGGCATATAAAGGGCTAAAAATGGCAAGGAAATAACAGCTTGGGTAAAGTATAATAAAATAATGAAGGAAACAAAATGGACTATTATAAAAGCAAAAAGGGACTATGAGACAGGCCTAGCAATGAGGATGAAGGATCATAATAAATCTTTTTTAACCGACATAAATAATAAGAAGGGAGGTGCAAACAAGACTGGCCCTCTGCTGGGTCAGCATGGGAATCTTATGACAGATAAGCTTGATGCCAACAAGGCACAGGGACCAGATGGTATGCATTTGCACCCTAGACTGGTGAAGGAATTAGCTAAAGAAATATCTGTACCCCTTACATTTTCCAGAAGTCCTTGGAAGAGGGAGAGACAGTGGACTCATGGAGATGTGCTAATGTAACACCAATACATAAAAAAGGCAATAGGAAGGAGGAAAGGAATTATAGGACTGTGAGCCTAACATCAGTTTTGGGTAAGGTCCTGGAGGGGATAATAAAGGAATTTCTAGAGTGTCACAATGACTTACTGAGTATAAGAGATGAGACACAGCATGGATTTACAAAGTAACGATCCCGTCAAATTAATTTATTGGAATTTTATGGAAAGGTTAGTAGTGCTTTGGAAACTGGAGAGTCTGTGGATGTGGTGTTCCTGGACTTCAACAAAGTTTTTAACAAGATACCACATGATGAATTAATAGATTCCTTAATAGGTATGAATATTCCAGCAGCAATAACAAAATGGATTACCTCCATGCTAGCAAAGAGGCAGCAGATGGTGATGTTTCGGGTATTACATCAAGTTGTATGGATGTGACAAGTGGTGTTCCCCGGGGTCCGTACTGGGCCCTTGTCTTTTCAGATTATACATATCCTCAATGAAGTGTAATGAGATGATATGGGTGTCAAAATTTGCAGACAATACATATACAGTATATGGTTGGAGATTATTGTGTATGGAAAACGATTGTTTTCCAAATGTTGTTGTAGGGCAGTTCAAAGGTCAAAAAAGCTGTAGTACTATCATTGTGACATCACATCGATAGTACAACAACTTTTTACCCTTGACCTGCCACCTGATTGGTTCAGCCGAGGCTCTCTGTAAAACAATAAAAACAAACATGGTGTCACGATTTAGCGAGCACCAGGCAGCGGAGCCAGCGACAGTTGAATTCAGAGCCAGGACACGGTGAGCCATACATGGCTTCATTTTGGAAAGACAAATTCTTTTTTTCCCCTAATTTTAAAACTAAGCAGTGCGGAGAAATTAAAGTTAGAAGCCGGACCGGACAGAGCAGGAGTAGCAGCGGGGAGATCGGGAGTGAGCAGGAGCACCAGGAGGAATGGACCAGCACCCACAGCAAGTAATTTCAATAAAATAATGAGAAACAAAAAAAATATATATACTATATAAAACAGTGGAAGGCTGAACATCCACAACTAAGGCTGCGTTTCCATCTCGGGGAGTTGATGACATCAATGAGACCTCTTGAGCTTCGCTCTCGAGGTCTCTATGATGTCATCAACTCCCTCGATGAAAACACAGCCTTGTTGTGGATGTCCATCCATCCACTATTCTATATATTGATACTAGAGTAAACAGTCATGAGGATGTAAATAATTTATAGCAGGCTCTAAATATTTTGAGCAACTGGGTGGAAGTGCATAGACTTTAATTTAATTTTGGCAAGTGTACCATCAAGCATTTTGGCAATAAAAGATATACAAGCCAATTATATTCTAGTGGGAAGACAACTCAAGGAGGTCAACGCAGAAAGGGATCTAGGGATTATGGTCTCTAATGATTTAAGCTTTAAAGGACATTATTAGAATTCTATGGCAAGGTCAGCCAAGCCCTAGACACCAACAGCATGGTGGACATAATAATTTAGGACTGTTCTGAAGATTTTGATAAGGTTTTGCATGGGCAACTAATTGATGCCCTTATAGAGTATGATATTCATGGGAGTCTCTTCTGCTGGATAGAGGCATGGCTGTTCAACAGGAGACAGAGGTTTTGCGTTAAGGGCTTAAACTCAGGTTGGGCACAAGTGACCAGCAGGGTGTCCCAGGGCTTGGTGTTGGGCCCCTGACTTTTCACCATTTCTGTTTCATCCATGAGATCCAGTACATCGATCTGGGAATCCAAATTCAAGGATGATATGCGGATAGGTTTTGTAGCAAATACCCCAGGAGATGCTGAAATCTTACAATCAGTTAGGCAAATTAGAACAATGGACACTACAGAAGAAATCTACCTTTAACATCGACAAATGTACTGTGATGCACTTAGGCAAAAGCAACAATCACTGTAAGTATAAACTGGATGGAGTAGAGCTTAAATCAGTACAGTATGAGAGGGACTTGGGTATAAGGATTAGCAATGATTTTAGTTTTAAATTACATTGCAATCAAGTTATTAAAAAATCTAGCAGCATATAGTACTGCATCTATAAACATATCAAAAGCAGAGTAGGCAAGTAATGCTTCCACTTTATAAAGCCCTGGTTCATCCCCATGTGGAGTACTGTGCCCACGTTTGGGCCCCAGATGGTAAAACTGAAATCAGAGCACTGTAGAGGGTGCAAAAAAGAGCCACTAAGAAGATAAATTGACTTAGTTGGTTAGATTATCACCAGATGCTAAATTTATTGGGTCTATATTTGCTAGAATACCGCAGACTAAGGGGTGATATGTGTTTGGTCTATAAAGCCCTATTTGATGATGAATTGTGGGAGCAGCTGGGACTCAAGCTGAGAGTACAGGCATATGATACAAGAGCACACTCCTTACAACTAAAAGGGGCCACCTATCAGTCTAACAAAAGGAAACACTGGCTCAGCATTAGAATTATTAAGATATGGAATGAGCTCCCTGTTGAAGTGATAGCGAGTAAAACCATGACAGAATTTAACAAACATTTGTCAATGCCGAATGTTGTCATGCTGGCATTGACACTGGCAGTGGTGGAGCTAGAGGCGCATAATAGGAAAGGCAGTAAAGTAATGAAGTGATGCCAACCCCATCCCCGCCCTGTAGAGAGTGACAGGCATTGAGGTGTGCCTTTGGGTCATCAGCTATAATGCTCATGCCATTGTACCTCACGCTACCCTATAGACACTGACAAGTGTCATGGTGTGCTTTAGGGTCTTTGGGCATTATACTTACCCCATTCCATAAGGAAATACACTGACGTGGGTGCAGTATAGGAGCATGGGGTGAAGTTTGTGGTCGAACAGTGCAAGACACACCACGATGCCTGTCAGTGGCTGCAGGGTGGGCGAGGGGGTGTGGAATGGCATAAGCATTACATCCGATGATCCCAAGTCACAGCCCTGACACCTGTCAGTCCATACTGGGTGGGGTGCTACAGTTGGAAACCCTAACAATGCTGGCGTGTAGTGGTAGTTTCACTCTACTTGTTCAACATGGGCTGCTTGTTAGGCCACCTCATGAAAAGTGGCACAATCACTTTGTTAGCTGAAAGGTGGTTTTGCACAGTGGCTGTGGTATTTGGTGACAGAGGGACAAAACACAGTTTTGGGCAGGATGTGGAGAATGACAACTGTATTGTTCATGAGGAGGTGTAAAAAATGGCAACGTTGAAAACCTGGAGTGGCAATATGAAATATTGATGAAGCAATGAACATGCATACAAATTGCACAGCAGACGTCCACAACCCAATTATTTGTGGGAGTTTCTTTAGGCACATTTTCAACATAGGAATTTTGGGACCTCCCCTCATGAACAGTGGTGCTGTGATTTTGTTAATGTGTCCCAAAAGGTGATTTCCCACAGCGAGCACACCATTGTGCGTCACAGTTGCAAGAACGCATTTTAGGCAGGCTGTGGAAAATGGCAGCTGTACTGTTGATGAGGAGGTGAGCACAAATGCCAGTGGTGAAAATCTGGCATGAAAATATTGCAAATGTATGAAGTTACAAGGCTGTGTGGAAACTGTGCAACACACGCTTGCAGCACAGTCATTTTATGGACTTTTGGCACCAAATTTTCAACATAGGCATTTTAGGACCTCTGCTCATAAACAGTGTCATTGTCATTTCCTCAAACTGCCCCAAAAACTGATTTTGCACAGCGACCGTGCAATTCTGCGCCAGATGTGCGAAAACATATTTCAGGCAGGATATGTAAAATGACAGAGGTACTGTTCATAAGGAGGTGTGGAAAAATGCCAATTTTGAACATGTGGAGCGAAAATATTACAAATGCACAAAGTCACGAGCGTGCATTCAAACTGTGCAACGCACACTCGTAAAACACTAATTTTATTGACTTTTGGACCCAAATTTTCAACATAGGCATTTTAGGACCTCTGCTAATGAACAGTGTCACTGTCATTTTAATAATATATCTCGAACATGGACTTTCCACAGTGACCGTGCTATTCTGCGTCGGAACTGAGAAAACACATTTTGGTTAGGATGTGAAAAATGACAGTTATACTGTTCATAAGGAGGTGCAGAACAATGGCAATGTTGAAAATCTGGAGTGAAAATATTATAAATTCACAGACTTATGAGCGTGCATGCAAACTGCGCAACGCATGCTCGTAACACTATCATGTTATGGAGTATCGTCACCAAATTTTCAGCATAGGCATTTTAGAACCTCTGCTCATGAACAGTGTAACTGTCATTTTTGTAATTTGTCCCAAACACTGATTTCCCACATCGACCATGCTATTCTGAGCCTAAGTGCAAAAATACGTTTTGGGCAGGATGTGGAAAAATGACAGCTGTACAGTTCACAAGAAGGTGTGTAAAAATGCCAATGCTGAACATGTGGTGTGAAAATATTGCAAATTTGCTAAGCTACGAGCGTGCATAGTAACTGTGCAATGCACGCTAGTAAAACAGTCATTTTTTTTATTTTTCCCACCAAATTTGCAACATAGGCATTTTGAGAGCCCCCTTCATGAACACTGGCACTGTCGTTTCATTCCTAGCTCCCAAAAGGTGATTCCGCACAGTGACTGCGAAATCACCTTTCGGGACTGAATAATGCCATGACAGTTCAAGAATTCATTAGGAGGGGTCCCAAAAAACCCATATTGAAAATTTGGTGCCAAAATTCAAAAAAATGCCTGAGATATGCAGCAAAGTCGAAAAAAACCTATTTATTCCATTATACAGCTTACCTGCATTTCCTCAGTTCTCGGTTGGCTTTGAAGAGTTCAGATGTGATCCCAGTTCACCGTAGATCATCGCGCCAGACTCCGGAGGTAAGTATGGGGTGAGGGAGGTGTGGGATGGCAGGGTGCGCAGTGGGTGGGTGCAGGTGGTGTGTAGGGAAACTACAAGGGACCGTTTTTGTGTTACAGGGTAAAAAAAAACATTGCGGGACAGCTTTTTTTTCTTCAGGGGATTTAGCACACTGGGGTGTGCTCCCACCCTGCCACCTAACTGTTTGGGGGGTTGCTGCAGCCAATGGGGGATTGGGCACCCTCATCGGCACACAACAAAAGGATGGGTTAGTATATGCCAATGGGGATTGGGCACCCCGTTGGCACACAAGGAAAGTGGGGGGGCAAGAGCTGAGGGGGATTGGGCACCCCCTTGGCAAATAAGATATGGGGGGACTGCTTTATGCCAATGGGGAGTGGGCCCCCATCTGCAAATACTTTGCGGCAACAGTAAGCCGGCAGGTGGATTGGGCACCCATGAAGTCGGCAGTTGGGTGGCCACCCACCATGAATACAATATGGCCGAGCACGTAGGAAGGGTCCTCTGCATCTGACAAGCTTTGCTTGGATTGCAGCTGACCTTTACTTAGATGTGCTCACCACATTAGTATGCATGGTGTGGTGCCGGCATGCAGGCTGATTGGTGAATGAGGAACGCACCTACTGATGTGTGCCCTGCATTCACCCAACAGCGACCGCACCGCCAAATTTCCACTGCCATAAGATGTTGGCTGTGAAGCACACCAACATAAAAACTGCCTGGATACCCACTTGATAGTCAATAATAATATAGGTTATGTTTAATCACTGGCAACCTGAAATGGACCTAATAGTCTTTAAAGAACTCTGTACTTACCTATGAGACCTATGAGACATTGTGGCCATGTCATTTAGAAATCTAATAGGGTATTAAACAGCATCTCGAGACACATAAAAAGCAGAGCAGGGGGTGTCATAGTGCCACTGTATACCTTGTTGGTTAGACCTCACCTCGAGTATTGTGCCCAGTTCTGGGCCTCTAGTACTAAAACAGAGATTAAAATTCTGGAGAGGATATGGAGGTGAGCCACTCAGATGGTTAAAGACCTCACAGGCTTAGCTTATCAAGCAAGGATCAAAAACCTAGGCCTATTCACCCTGGAATATAAAAGATGTATGGGGCACATGTGCCTCATGTTTAGGACACTGACCAACAGTGACATGTGGGACTGTTTGGGTCTAGCAATGCAAAACCAACTGCATGGCACCAGATCACACCCCCTTCAGCTCAAAGGTGAAACATGTCACAATAATAGAAGGTCTAGCTGGTATAATCAATGAGTAGTAGCAGCCTGGAATTCACTCCCCAAAGAGGTGGTAGGTAGTGGTAATATGGAAGAATTCAAGCATGAGTTAAACATTTACTGTGTAAGCAGAAGCATTAGGGGCTACTTATAAATCACATGGTGAGCTATATGGACTAATGTCTACTGTGCTCTGAAACTGCTTATGATACATAGGATAACATTGTAATGGAGGTTTATGAAGCCATTTCTTTATCACTACACTGTAAAGAAACTATTTCCAATTTTGTTCAGAAATTTGCAGGGTACAAGTGCCACTGGCATGCCTTTTGGTGGTGTTCGTGAAAATATATTAATTTGGTCTCAAGTTACACAGCTTTGAAATTTTACTGTATTTTTTATAGGATAACATTGCAATGTCCGGTGATTTTTGATGCTGTACACTATGGTATGGGAGTGCAGGATCCAGAGGGACTTGCGCTACCACAGAGAAATAAGGATATAAGTACTCTGTCTGAAAAATTTTGCATGGATGGGAGTACAGAGCCCAGAGAGCCCTGTTTCCCACACAGGGAGATAAGGATACAATTATAATCTCTTTAAAGTTATGGATGGATGGGATCACAGAGTCCAGAGGGCTCTGCGCTCCCATGAGCAAATAAGGGTACAAGTACACTTTCTCAAAATGCAAGGAAATTCTTTGCAAAAAAATCTTCATTAATGCATCAATTAGTATTTCAGCAAAAAAAAGTTTGGAAATATGGTGTTAGGGTTTTCAACCCTAACACCCCACCCCAACCCTGCCCTGCATGAACCAACAGGCACTGGGGATATGCCTTGAAGTTGTCAGCCTAACACTCACCCCATTCTCCTATTCTGTACCTATCTCATCCTCCCCACCCACCCACTGCATCTCCCACCACCCAACACCCCTCACGGTCCTGCGGTGGCAGCTCCCTGCCTGCAAGCCAGCAGCCGCCCACAGACTGACAGCATACAGTAGGGCTGTACACCTATTGGTCCACTTTGTGGGCCAATGAGCATGGAGACTCTGTACTTACACAGTCCTGGGTTGTGAATGAACTCTCATTCACAATTCGGGAGTGTGTAGTACAATATCGTCTACCTACATTAGTCCCTGGTGGATCAATAGTGCCTGTCTGTCTGTCAGTCGGCAGGCGATGGGCAGCTTGTGGGTGGGGAGCTGCCACCTGCCACTGACTGGGGGTGCAGGGTGAGGGACACAGTGAGTGGGTGGGGAAGGATGTACCACTGGACCACCAGGCTTTTGAACCTATACCCATGATCGGACACTGGGGGGTGGCCACTGGACCAGCAGGGCTATGTACATTATGCCCACAATCGGGCAATGGGGATTGGTCCACTGGACGACCAGGGAGAGATTGAACAGATGCCCATGATTGGCAGTGGATAGCAGTCCACTGGGCCACCAGGGTGTGATTGTACATATGCCCATGATTGGGCAGTGGATAGCGGTCCACTGGACCACCAGAGAGTGATTGAACATATGCCCGCAATTGGGCAAACAGGAGCAGAGCTCACCAAGGGGCTGCAGGGTGTCAGTCCCTGATGGCTGCAGCCTGGCAGAGCACTAGGTGCAAGTCATCAGGGATCAGCACACCACATGTAAATGGGGTCATAATGACATACAAATGGTCCCATTTGTGCCTTGCATGCATAACAGTCTCATTTTCATGGCCTCAGCAGAATATCGAAGTTGCTGTACCTAGCGCAACCACACTTGCACTGGTGCAGCCCCCTGCTTCCCTCCTGCCACTTGCACTGGTGCAGTGCCACTGCACCATGTGCAGTACATGTGCCCTCAGTGCCATATTCAATACTGCTGAGCCATGGTGCAGCACTGTTGAATATCGCCTGGTCCCTGCCCTGGCTCAATCCAGGTGCGCTGTGCCTAGGCTTGCACCCCTGCCTGGTGCAGTCTGAATATCCCACTCTCTGTGTGTGTGTGTGTGTGTGTGTGTGTGTGTGTGTGTGTGTGTGTGTGTATATATATATATATGTGTGTGTGTGTGTGTATATATATATATATATATATACTGTATATACACACATATGGCAAAAAACTCTGTTAATGTATCAGTTAGGGTTGTTAAACAGCAACAAAAGCAGGAAAATGTTGTGTTATGGTTCAAAACCCTAACACCACATCCCCCCAACCCACCACCAGAACACACACACTTACATGTAAGTAGGGGAAGGATCAGGGAAACACAACCAATCACAGACAACGGTAACGCTAACATCAATGGTAGCGGTAATGGCAATGCTAATGGCAATGGTAATGCAAATGCAAACACTAACAGTAACACTAGCAGTGCTGGTAATGGTGATACTGGCGGAGCACAAGCGGTGATGCAGACAGTGATGCAAGAAGCAAGCCGGTGATGGTGGCATAGAAGGTGGTGATGCAGAGGCGAGATGGAGCCTGGCTGGTGACAGTGGCGATCGGATGGTGTTAGATGCTGGCATGAGTGGAGCATGAGCAGGGTGCCTGTTGCGGTGTGCTAATGGTGGCCAGTGACAGTTGCCAGAATGCTGAACAGTGATGGTGATGCTTTAGCAGTGGCACTGGCATGGTGCAGTGTTAGCAGTAGGCTAATGCCTGACAGTGGCATGAGCGATGATGGTGAGTGCTGCCTTGGTGCTATCAGAGTGACAGTGATGCAGAAACCAGGCCCAGACAGTGGCATGAGCGGGTGAGGACGGATGATGCAGGTATAGTGCAGATGCAGATGCTGGTGGAATGTGGCCATGAGCACTGAGCGTTACAAGGAAACAATAGTGAAGTGTGAGTCTGGGACCAGTGCTGGCGGATGGCGGCACTCTGGTGGTGGTGCTGACGGTGGCCCTGCTGGTGGGGTAATTGATGGTGCCTGAGCACAGATGTGAGATGCTGGTGGTGAGGGTGTGCTAGCGGTGCAAGATGCAGGTGGAGTGCTAGTGGTTGGTGAGTGCAGACATGAAGTCTGCAGCGGTTGTGGTGATACCAGATGCAAGCCAGTAGAGTGCAGGTGGAGTGCGAGATAGCACAAATCACAGGATGCTGATTGTGATGGTGGCACGACTCAAAGCAAATGGTATTGGTAATGGAAATGCAAACGCTAATGGTAACACTAATGGTGATGCCAACAGAAATGCAAATGGTAAAATGCAAGTGCAAACAGAAACACAAATGGTAATGCTAATGGTAATGCTAACGGTGACACAAATGGAAATGCTAACACAAATGATAATGGAAACAGAACAGCAGATGGAAACAGAAATGCAAACGCTAACGGCAGTGGTAGTAGAAACTCAAATAGTAACAGTAACGGTGAAGCAAACACAAACAGCAATAATACTGTAAAGCCAACGCAAACACCACCGCTAATAGTGACAGTATTGCAAATGCAAATGCAAATGGTAACGGTAATGCCAATACAAACGTCAGTGCAAACACAACTGCTAATGGAGTTTGCCCTTTAAGGGACAGACCATGTTGTCCTGGTGCACCCCTTCACTTCTGTAAGGAATAGTTGTGCTCGGAAGGGGAGAGGATAGGGAAGGGGAGGAGCCAGGAACCAGAACAATGGCCAGGCAACAGGAAGGGGAAGGGGGTAGGGAGGTACATAAGGGACAGCGCAAGGGAGCCTCAGCCACTTTTGCTGGAGTTTTGATCGATCTTTCTGAACTGCAGCACATCAGATTGGCATCAAGTAAGAAAAAAGGTTTGGAATATATATTCAGGTAAGAAGCAAACAACTATGGTAGACAAGGCTAAAGTGAAAGAGGTATTCAAAAAAAAAAAAAAAAAGAAGAAGAAATAATAATACCCTGGACTTTATTCAGTGAATCTATGGTAAGTCAGTTGAAACAGGACTCAGAAGTAGCCTGCCTTTTTGTAAAACTTGTAAAATCAGACTTGATAATATTGGTGCTAGCAATTATAGGAGCAATGTATGATGGATCTAGGCAAGAGCATTGCAAGGAGGCAGGATTTAAGAAAGTTAGCCATTGGGGCTGGGAAGCAGGCTGAGAAAACGCTGTTTAGAAGGGCGAGAGCACCACGTGGTTAAGATTGTGTTCAGTCGGCAGGGCAGGCGCCCAGATTGTTTAAAAGCTTTGTAGCAGGAAAAGTAGAAACAAGAATTATTGCCATGAACAGTAAGCTTATTGTTGTTGGGTGAGCAGGGGCAGTGCATTTATGCACATGGGTTTTAATAAGGTGGAATTGGTGGTTGCGCTGCAGCTGGCGGCCGCACCGTGTGTGTAAAAAGCAGTGTCGTGGCTGGGGCGGTGTTTATTTTATGGAGGGAGGTGTTGCTTTTGTTTGGGGCTAATATGTGGTTTTGCTGTAGTGCTATATATGACTTATTGGGTCCTTCTTACCGCTGAGCTGTTTGTTTGCTGTTTTCCGTGGAATTGTGTTGGTGGATTTTAAAGAAAAATAAATGAATAAAATGAAACGCTGGTTAGCAGGGGTGTGGCTGGCCCAGGAAGGGGCCAAAGATAAGGAAGAAGCAAAGCCAGAAGTGGGGGTGGGCCACGTGGTCAGCAAGGAGCTGGGCCTGGTGGGGCCTGCGGAGACTGGAAAAACCTCCAGCGTCAGGGAAGGGGTGCAGAAGAACCTGGTATATTGTTTGGCTGCACGGCATGGGCATCATCGAAAAAAAAATCTATAACAAGTATGGTTGCAGGGCGAGGCGTGCCTAATTTACCTGCAGAGGAGTTTTACTGGTGTCTGCAATACGCTAAGTGGATGGCTGACTACAATGTGCAAAGGAGGAGGTTAAGGGCTCTGGAGTGCGATACATAATGGAGGCTGAGAAAGGTTGTGTGTGTGTGTGCCGTGCGGCGGTTTGATTGGAAGGCAGATGGGGAGAAAGGGGAGGCGTTGGGGCAGCAGGCCTTGGGAGCGAGGCCTAAGGCAAAATCGGCATTTTGCTAGCCGCATGGGATGGCAGCATGCCAGTGGGTGAGGCCAAATGTGAAAATGGTGTTTGCACATCACGTGGGATGGCAGACACACCATACGAAGCAAGATCAAAGCCGGAATGGTGTTTGTTCTGGCATGCCACGCGGCATGGGGTGAGTGGTCCCAAGGGGATGCTGTTTTTCAGCCAGGGAGGGAGGGGTTTGGTATAGGGGGACCAGGAGATCATTTCTGGGCAAGGGAAAAGGCAGGAGTACTAGTTCAGGGGGCAAAGGAAAAAGGGAGCCGGGGACCGGGGGGGGGTGTGGCAGACCACGTGGAGATGGAGAAGCATGCAAAGTGGACAAGGGTTAGGACACTGGGCAGGTTTTGGAGTGTCACAAACACAGGGGCGCAGGGGATAATGAGAAGGGGCCCTGTAGGGCAGGGGGTCACGGGAAAAGGACCATGTGGACGTGACACGCGATTGAGGGAACTGCTACCGGCGGTATAGCCGGATGGGAAGGTTCAGTGCCACAGTCCATGGAGGCTCACGTGGTCCCTCAACCCATGACATCACCCCACGGGGGGGGACCTTATGGTTGCCACAGGACTTAGTCAAGCAGGAGAGGCGGCTATAGGGAGAGCGTTACCACAGCACAAAGTAAAAAAAAAAAAAAAAAAAACCTTTGTAATCGTATGGAGACAGGAGGAGGCAGGGGAAGAAGGACGACATGCCCAGGCAGTATGGATAGAGCAATTCTTGGGGCAGGATGCACCTCACTCTTGGAAGGACAGCGGAAGGAACTTGGGGTGTTTTTTAAAAAAAAAAAAAAAAAGACAACAAAAGGGGTATAATAATAAAATAATATAGTAACTGTTTTTTGTTTCTGTAGTTGCCTTCACAGAGCACAGTGCAGAACGGACGTGGCACCCAGGAAGAGCAGGCAGTCGAAGGAAGAAGCTTACAAGGCAATAATCGAGCTGGCTGAAATGGCAAACAAAATGTGGGAATTGGTGGAAGGGGAGGACTCTGGGAAGCCCGGGGGGAAGAGGAAAGCGGATGGGGAAAAAGGTAGCAAAGGGAAGAGGGCACCTGGGGGACAACGCAGTCCCTCTAGGGTAGCGCCGAGGGCAGCAGGGCCTGCCAGGGCTGCCGAGCTCATACCTATGCAGCCGGGTGACCCACCAGCACCCACCCCAGATCAAAGGGGGTCCCCCCCAGGAGAACCGGGACCAGAAACTCGGAGCAGGGGGCTCGACCCACAGCTCCCGGCATCCCACCATCCGCTTTCACCTCACCCACCTCACCCACAAGATGAAGCAAGGGCATTCTTGGAGGCTTTCAGACACCCTGGGCATGAAAAGGTCGCAGGTAATGCATCCAATACAGTAGGAGATAGCATAAAAGAGTATATAGGGCAAATAGTGGCAGCACTAGGGAAGAGCAGTTTGGGGCAGATGGAATCGGCCCTGGCAGAGTTTAAGACGCGAAAAGGGGTGCCAGGTGACACGGAAAATGGGGAGGAAAGAGAGGGCCTAGGGACAAGAGAGGTGGGGGTACCGGGGATGAGGATAGGTGAACACGTGCCCGTCACCACAAAAGGAAAAATTTGGAAGGGGGAATATGTGTACATATTTGCCCTGGTGAGCCGGGATGCAGCGGCAAAATACGAAGAGACGGAGATCATAGGTAAGAGCAAGATGGCAGCTGCCATAGTGTTATTAGGAAAGAAAGAGGAAGACAAATTCCCGAAAGGGAAGACCTGGGACAGGTGGTTTTTAGGTTTTGCAATCTTTTCAGCCATAACTCTGGAAAGAAGACCGGAATTAGGTATCCTGCTCATTACTTATTCATTGATAATACGGAGAACTAAGGCAAAGGGCGGGGTGGGATGGATATACTACGACGAATATTTTCGGCAGCGCATGGCGACATTCGGGGATGTAAGATGGGACACAAAGCAAATAGATTTATGGACAGGTTATGTAATGGATCAGTCCACACCCGATGGAGGGTGGAGTAGAAAAGGGGCTATGCCTATGAGATGCTGTTGGGCATATAATAGGGCATTCTGCACATGGCCTCAGTGTCATTTTCGGCATGCCTGCTCAAAATGTGGAGGGGGCACTCGGCTAGCAAATGCAGAACTACAAATATACAGGGAACGCAAGGGTATGGGGGGGCAAGGATCAAGCCAACAGTTTTTACGGGATGGTCAGGGATTTTGAGGGCAGACGTGGAGCAATGGAGGGAGGGGCAGAGGTAACGGGGGAAGAGGTGGTCAAAAGCATTGAAACAAAGGGAGAGGGGCAGGCAAGATGGGAAGGCACAGGGGGATGCAACAAGGCTCGATTTTGGATGGCCAGAACCCCCATCAACATAAGGGCCTTGACAGCTCGACTGGATAGATACCCGGATACGAGCGTACGGGATATGATTTTACGTGGTTTTGACACAGGGTTTTCACTACAGTCTAAAGAGCCCAGGCAGGCAAGGGAGGCAAGCAACCTGGGGTCAGTGAAAGGAAAAGAGGACATGTTAAGGGAAAAGATTGAGAAAGAAAAGGCGGTGGGTAGGGTGGAGGGTCCATTTGATGACCCCCCCATTGGAGAACATGCGGATATCGCCTTTGGGTTTGGTATCTAAGAAGCAGGAGGGGGAATACCGGGTAATACACCATTTGTCTTACCCGGAAGGTGACTCAGTAAATGACTATATTAGGGAGGAGCATAGCAGGGTGACTTACGCGACGCTCGAGGACGCCATCCGGATAATCCGGGCCACTGAGGATGTGTGGATGGTGAAAACAGACATAGAGTCTGCCTTCAGACTGCTTCCAGTCAGGAGGGAAGACTGGGACCTTTTGGGTTTTAAAAATGATGGATGGTATTACTTTGACAAAACCATGCCTATGGGGTGCTCCACAGCATGTGCGACATTTGAGGCATTCAGCACATGCTTGCAGTGGATATTCCAAGAGGAAACTGGTTACAGGTCAGTCATCCACTACCTGGATGATTTTCTCCTCATCGGGAAGGGTAAAGAGGAGACACAGAGAATGCTGGTTAAATTTCAGGAACTGTGCCGGGAATTAGGGGTCCCACTGGCACCGGGAAAAACAGAAGGACCCATCAAGGTTATAGAATTCCTCTGGATAGAGATTGATGCTACAAATGAAGTTTTTAGGTTGACAGACAAAAAAGTAAGGAGGTTGAAGGAGGTAATCGGGATACACGCCAGCAAAAAGAGGGTTCAATTGAAATTAGTTCAGCAGGTCTTGGGACACCTGAATTTCGCATGCAGAGCAGTTGGGCCATGGAGGGCGTTCACCAGAAGGTTGGCCAGGGCGACAGCTGGGGTTTACAAAACCACATCACTGGGTTAACCTGACTGGCAGCATCAGGGAGGATTTTAGCGTATGGGAGGACTTTTTGAAAGACTATAATGGGTGTTCTTTCTGGCAGGATGAGTGGTTGTACAACACAGACCTAGACTTATACACGGACGCGGCCAGGGGACTGGGCATGGGAGGTTACCTGAAGGGCAGGTGGTTCGTGGAACCATGGCCAGCAAACTGGGTGAGGGATGGGAAAGTGAAGGATATAACACTTCTGGAGATCATGCCGATATGGGCATGTACCTTGGTTTGGGGGGAGGAGTTACGGGATCAGAAGGTGACATTTTGGTGTGACAATAGAGCGGTGGTGGACGTACTGAACCATAGGGGAGCTAGGTTGGACACAGTCATGCAGGTAGTACGTCGGCTAGTTTTGAGGGCTCTGCAGCTGAACATGTCCTTTAGAGCAAAACATATAGGAGGGGTCCGCAATAGCCTGGCTGACAGCCTTTTCCGTCTGCAGCTGCACTGTTTCCGGAAGCTGGCACCAAAAACGCCCATACCAGCGGACATCTGGGACATTGGCAGGATGGAGCAGAACTGTTGTTTTGTAGCTCATGGGCGCCCCGGACTCTGAGGGCATATGATGGGGCTTGGCAGGTTTTTCAAGCATTCAGGGCAGAACACCAGATGGAGGTAAGTGGGCCATTAACAACAGTTGGGAATGTTCACAGTGGAACAATGGCAGAAAGGGACGGCTCACACCACGATAGGGGTTTATCTGGCAGGGATCAGTGTGATCTTCAGCCTAAAAGGATGGCGGGACCCAACAAAGGCAATGTTCATCAGAAGGATGATACAGGGCTGGGGGAGGTTAAGAAGCGGGGCCGGGGACAGGCGGAGGTCTATAGGGGAGCAGTGGCTAATAAAGCTAAAGGAGGTGCTCCCGGCAATATGCACATCGAAAGGCGAGGCCCAGTTATTTTCACACGATTTATGTGACAATGTTTGCAGGGGCTCTGAGGGTGAGCGAGGTTGTAGGCCACGGGATAAAAGACCGGGAAGGTGGTGTAGAATGGGAAGATGTGAGTTGGGGGGACAAAGGAGATATGGATTAAACTAAGATGGTCTAAGACTGACCAAAGAGGGCAAGGTTCCATAATAACACTAAGAGGGCGAGCAGAGGTCGACATATGCCCAGTACTGGCCCTGTGGGCTTTTGCCACAGGGCAAGTAATCAGGACGAGGAAGTTTTTTATACACAGGGACGGAAGAAGAGTCACTGGCTATCAGATCACGGCGGTTTTAAAAAAGGCAATGGCGTTTTTGGGTGAGAACCCAGCTAATTACTCATCCCATTCCCTGTGGATTGGGGCAGCTTCACAGTGGGCGGCCAGGGGCGAACCTGTGGAGGACATTCTGGTAAAAGGTCACTGGCGGTCAGCCAGTTACAAAAGATACATCAGAGCTCTGATGTAAAAAAAAAAAGAAAAAAGGGGAGGGTAATAAGGTACATAGGTTAATAGGGTTAATAGGTTTATTGGAGACTGCATGTAAATTAACTAACTTTGTTTTGTTACATCCCATAGGTAGAGGGAGGAGCACAGAAGTCTGGATCTGCAGCCATTCCTATATTTACTGGGCTGGGAAGAGAGCAGAAACAAAAGCTGGGGGAAAACAGCTATACCAAGATGCAAGGCAGTGTAGGTTGGTATGGCACGGCTTGTAGGGGATGAGATGGGCACAGCTGCTCCCTGCTTTGCAAGAGCTCAAGAGACATCGGCCCAGTCCAGACCTAATCATTATACACCTAGGGGGCAACGACTTGGCAGGCAGACCGTGGGTGCACACATATTTGCAGATTAAGAAGGACTTAGTGGTATTAAGACAGTGGTGGCCTCAGGTATGCCTTGTCTGGTCGGACATAATACCTCGAAGAGTGTGAAGACAGGAACACAGCCATAGGGCAGTAGAGAGAGCCAGGAGGAAGATGAATAGGTGAGTGGGGACGTTGATAAGGCAGATGGGAGGACAGGTGATACTGCGCGGGTTCGAAGAGTGTGTGGACGAATTCTACAGATCAGACAGGGTGCACCTGTCAGATATAGCAGTGGATATGTTTAATGCAGAAACAATGGGTTTCATAGAAGAATGGAGAAGACAGGAAAACAAATAAAAAAAAAAAGAAAAGGGATATAAGAGGGGAGATGGGGGTACCCTGGGTTGAGGAAGCCAGTCATCCAATGCAAGCTGGAGACTGGCTAGTGGGGAAAGGGGGGACAGGAAGGGGAAGAAAAGGAGTAACATGAGAGGAAGAAGAAGAAGGAGAAAGCGGGCTCGGTTTTCACCCTTATCTAACAGAAAAGGAGAAGAAGAAGGCACCCAGGTTTTCGCCTGGGGGATGGATAATCAGAAAGTGATAGATGGATGGAAATAAATGGAAATTATTGAATATATGACAATAAAGAAATGGAAAAGGAATTATGGATTGATGGATTTAAATAAATTAATTGCCAATCTGAGCACAACAACAAGCAATGGTTTCTGTGTTTTTTGTGAGGGAAGAGGGGGGAATCTGGGACAATGGAGTTTGCCCTTTAAGGGGCAGACCATGTTGTCTTGGTGCACCCCTTCCCTCCTGTAAGGAATAGTTGTGCTGGAAAGGGGAAGGGATAGGGAAGGGGAGGAGCCAGGAACCAGAACAATGGCCAGGCATCAGGAAGGGGAAGGGGGTAGGGAGGTACATAAGGGACAGCACAAGGGAGCCTCAGCCTCTTTTGCTGGAGTTTTGATTCCTCCCACCCACCCTGGAAGGAATGGTTTGATAGGAAGTACAGTCAATCTGGGACTGTAAGAGGGTCTGTCATGGTGGAGGACAGACGTATCCACTAGGGTGGTGGACTGCCAAAGGGAATGGCAGAGGATGATAGTATGGTATGGGCTGCCAAAGGTGGATGGCAGAAAATAATAAGGTCATGGACTGCCAAAGGTGGATGGTGGGGGGAAAAGGTTTAGGGACTGCCGAGGAGGGACGGCAGGCAGAAAGCCTTGAAGTCTGCTAGGAAGTGGGGGCAGATGATAATAAGAAGGCTATGGACTGCCAAGCTGGATGTCAGGGGGGAAAAGGGGGGGTAAGACGGGAAGGTGGGAAGAAAAAAGGAGTAACATGAGAGGAAGAAGAAGATGAAGGAGAAAGCGGTCTCAGTTTTCACAGTTACCTAACAGAAAAGGAGAAGAAGAAGGCACCCAGGTTTTCGCCTGGGGGATGGATAATCAGAAAGTGATAGATGGATGGAAATAAATGGAAATTATTGGATATATGACAATAAAGAAATGGAAAAGGGAATTATGGATTGATGGATTTAAATAAATTAATTGCCAATCTGAGCACAACAGCAAGCAATGGTCTCTGTGTTTTTTTGTGAGGGAAGAGGGGGGAATCCGCGACAACAGTTATGGTAATGCAAATGGAAAAGCAAATGCAAATGGCAGTGGTAATGGTAACATAAATGCAAATGCTAACGGTAACGCTAACGGTGACGCAAACATAAATGAAAATGCAAATGGTAATGCAAACGGTTATGGTAATGGTAACGATAATGGTGATGCAAACAGAAACACTAATGCAAACGGTAATGGAAATGCAAGCGCAAACGTAAACACAAACAGTAACACTAACTGTAATGCTAACGATGATGCAAAAGCAAAGTGAAACACTAATTTTAATGCTAATGCAACACACATTGTGTCCAAAACAGGTGCTTCAAGAAGCACAGTGAATACAAAGAATGTGGGCATAATAGTGGCCCTCGTACAGGAACATGAGCACTTGGAATACTAAATTGCTGATATGTCAGGAACTGTACAAGGAAGAAAAAAAATTTAATTTTGTATTATTTCTGACTTTCCATGATAGTTTTGCACTTAGCCCCCCAGCAGGGGACTAAGAATTTTTGTGATGAAACATTTGTATCTCGAACCCTTTTCGAGATACAGGACCCAAAAGATGTGGCGGATGCAGTAATTTTATCCTATGGGAACAATTGTCAATATTGGAGTGTCATAACTTTGGAACCCTGTAATAGTTTGGCACCAAACCACTAAAAGGCACATCTGTGGGATCTTGGCTTTCTTCCCTGCAAATTTCAGCCCAAAAGTCCAAACCATTGTTTTGCAGGAGGGTGGCAAAGATTCCCTGTCGTTTTGGCCATACTTTCACAAATAACTTTCTCGCATCATGAAAGTTTCTCAAAAAAAATCATGAAATGTTCACATTTGCGAAAGTATTTTGCAAAAACACTTTTCCAAAAAATGTTTAAAACATATTTCTGGGGGGTTTAACCCCCAACCCCCAAACAGATATTCCTAGCACCCTCAGGACCCAACTAGGTAAACAACAAGAATTAGAGGGTCCCAATTTTAAATGCTAGGCATGTTTCTGAGCTGTAACTGAAGAAAAAATGGCTGACTTATGAAAGTGAAAGGGTCATTTGTGACAGTAAAAATGGCCATTTGCGAAACTTTCGCACCTGTTGTTAACTGTTCCCATTGACTATAATGGGGAACCTTGTTTCTTGAATAACGTTTGAACTGTTTTAATATTTTTTCACGAAATCTTTGAAAGAAGAAATGCTCCTTCTCACGATGCATTTAAGCACAATCTCAGAGCTTTCCTTACCTCAATGGACAAATGTGTTTGTTTTGATCCCTCTTGAATCCCATGCTCCTAACTTGTTCTCCTCCCCTTCCCTATTATGTATTATAGGCACTTGTGCTTTTTTTATTCTTGGTTGTTTTTTGCTTTTATGTTTCATGTTTGTTGATACTGTATAACATTGTTGTTCTGATGCCAATTGTAAAGCTCTCTAATTACTGCCTAGTCACTTAGCTTGCCCTCGCTCCTGAGCTGTTTTCCCCCACCTTCATTCCTTATCCTGCACCCTCTGTTCCTGTAACACTTACTTTCCCAGCCCCGCTCTCTTCCCTTCCCACTTAGCCATTTCTCCAGTACCCCGTCATTACCCCCTCCCTTTTTCCTGCCCCTCCCCTCTCCTGCTCTTTGCCGCCTCACTCCCCCTCTAACCGCCCTCCACTCCCCTCTCTGCCGTCTTTCGGTTCCACCGGCCCGGTAACAGGTTGCTACCTTGTACCCCGCTAATGCCAGAATCTCTGCGCACCCTTCCTACCTTTCTTTCACCTTTCTGCCCTCTCCTGCCAGCTTTCCCTCCTTCTTTTATTCTTCCCTCTTCTCCCTATGCTCAGTCCTCACCCCTCCCTCTCCTATTTTATCCGCCTCCCACCAGTTTGCGTGACTCCTCTCTCTCCTGCCATCTCGTAGTTCCACCGCTCGGCGCAGGTTTTCTCTACCCGCCAATGCCGTTTTCACCGCTTTCGCCTCTTGTCCTCCTCCCTTCTTCTGCTCCGCTGCTCTTACTAGGTGCACTCTATCTCCCTACCCCACTCATTTCCCTATCTGTTCCGTGCCCTTCATCCTTTTCCCCCTATACCCTGCCCTTCCCACCCTACCCTTCCCTCCCCCATTCCTTTAGTTCAAATCTCTCCTCACCCTTGCACTAGTCCCCCACCGCCTCCTGCATCACCCTCTCTCCTCTCTATTTTTTGCACCCATAGCTTCACTGTCCTGTTCCTGACCTCTCTGTCTCTCTTGCCGACTCGGTTCCACCCGTCCGGCCACAGGTGGTAACCTTCTCTCGCTAATGCCGCACTTGGCGCCTTAACCTCCCTCCTGTCCTCCCTTTTTGCTATTCGTCCTACCACCCCTGTCAGCGTCTCTCCTGCCCTACCCTTACACCTGTCCCCTACCACCTCTCCCCCTAGTTCTCAACAACTGAATACATGTAATTTTATCCTTATTGCTATGCTTGACTACACTGTGTGACTTTGTCCTTTGCAAATGTATCCTGTTCTGTGTAATTTCTTATGTATCCTGCAAATGTATCCTGCTTTGTGTAATCTCTTATGTATCACTGTGTTCTGTAACTGTACCTCCCGGGTCGTGCCTGAAAATAGTCACTTGTTGGCTAGCGCACTTACCCGGTCAGCAAAAACCAAATAAAAATAAATAAAATAAAAAGACACATCGGTAACCCTGGCTGTATGTTTCCTGAAGTTTTTGGACTGAACATGCAAACCATGCGGACTGTTGACACGAGCAAAGAAATGTGCAAAAAAGTTATTTTTTTGCACTTTTTGGAGCTCTGCAACTCCACAACTGTACATCCAACTATAACACAACTTGACTGATCCAGAGATCTATGGTACCAAAATTTTCATGCAACATTTCAGGCAAATCCGTCATACTGTTGCAAAGTTATTAAGGTGCAAAATTTGAGATTTAACCTTAATGTGGCTACTCAACTCTAACTATAGTGGCACTACTGTGCCACTATTCTATATATATATATATATATATATATATATGAAAATACTACACATACAACACATACTAGGAGTATTTTATTTAATTAGTATACTAATGCTAGTGACATATAGTAGGAAACCTTTTCCCAGTTTTAAATAATTTATGAAACAGTCACAAAACGGAAAAAAACAAAGCAAAAAAATGCATTGCTAATGGAAATATGCTTTAAGTTACATTGAGGCATATGACTTTTTAATATATATAACTGTATTTGTTATGTTATATAATAATTATGATTGTAAGATAGATAGATAGGTAGGTAGGTAGATAGATAGATAGATAGATAGATAGATAGATAGATAGATAGATAGATAGATAGATAGATAGATAGATAGAAAGAATATCCAATGATATAGGTAAGTCAAATTTAATGACCCAATATGAGTGACTCAGTTTGACTGCCTGCTGCAGAGCTCCAAAAAGTCGAGGTCCTAGATAGGATCAAATACCTAGGGATCTTCCTTGACCAGGAACTGTCCTATAAACCACAAATTGACTCATTAACTAAGTCCATTCACCAGAGGCTTGGACTCCTCTACCGTCTGGGAAGCTCCCTTTCTGATGAGGCTCGGCGTGCAGTCGCTAACTGCACCCTTCTCCCCTACCTCCTCTATGGGCCCCCCATTACAGTTCCTACGAGAAGGGGAACTTAGAAAACTCACGGTGCTCTACCACAGAGTGGCATGCTTTGCCACCAACTCCCCCCCAGGAGGCACCACTGTGAGGTCCTTGCTGACCTCCACTGGCCCACCTTAAGTCATAAGCTGGCATACTCCTCCATCTGCCTGACCTAAAATTCACCACCTCTGGCCCTCCTCCTCATCTGCATGGACTGCTCAACCCCAGAGTACAATGCCTATCATGAGATCCTCAAGTGGCCATCCCCTTGACATCCCTCGTGTACACACAAACCTGAGCAAGTGCTCCTTTAAATACGCTGCCCCTCAGTTGTGGAACTCACTCCCCAAAAATCTGGTTGATAGACCTTCTCTCCAAGGATTCATGTTGGGCCTCAAAGTGTACCTCCTGGAACTTAGCCTTTGTGGCTGTAATCACTAGTCCCTTTCCCCTCCTAATCAACTGTGACCATTGTACTACTATTGCCCTATCTGGCAAATGTGTCTACCGTGACTCCTATAAATTCTATGCATTGTGCAACTGTGATTTCTGGACTGTCAACCTGTAATTGCTGTCTCTCCAATGTTATGTCTCAAGTTTAACCACTGTATTATTGTCCACTGTATGTAATCGCTAATGCATGTATCAAATTCCGGGTTGCCCCTGAAAAAGGGACCTCTGGTCTCAGTGGCCTTACCCGGTTACCAAAATCTAAATAAAATATAAAATAAAATAAAATGAGAGTGAGAGGGAAAGCATAGTGAGGAGGGTAATATTGAGTGTCATGGATAAGAATCTTGAGAGGCAGAATATGGCGACTGTGAGAGGAGGTATAGGGAAATAACATATGGGAGGTAGTTTGGCCAGGCAGTTCCTAGCTGGCCATTTGGTGTAGTGTTAGAGGTGTATGCCTGGGGTGTGAGAAGGTCTGGGTTCAGAGTTAGCTATGTTCACAAAAGTGTATTTGCTGTGGGTTGGGAGTTACTGTTTTTTTAATGTGTGTCACATTCTTCCTAATTGCCTCAACCTTAAGTTTTACCTTGTACCCCAGTGTCTACCCCCCAGAGTTGATCATAATCATAATAGGGGGTGCTGGGGCAATGTCCCCCACATGGGGGGTGTGGGGGCATAGCCCCCAGCATAAAAAACAAAACGTAAATATTGCCTGTGTAGTGTATTGTGCCAATCGGTGCTGTTTTTGTTTAAGTTGTAGTGCACGTTCACCATTTGTGTTTCTGGCGATGTACACTCGCTGATATGCCAGTTGTGATTCTGCTGTCACTCATATCACATGGAATCAGATAAACAGACAGATAGATAGATAGAGATGGGCACAGAGAAATACACAACAGATAGACACACAGATAGACAGACAGACATACTGTAATCAGTATGTGCACGATATAAAGCATACCCTAAATGTGAGGGAAGGGCCAAATCATGGATTAGAATATCATGCACTCAGGAATATTGATATATTTAAAAAAATAAATTTTTATACTTCATTTTTTTATTGAAACATTTTTTTTCCCTTTTTCTACACTTTCTTTATCAGGTACATAAAGAAAAGAAACCATGTTGACCACTTAATAATGGCCATGCAGAGAGATGACTTTTACATACAGACAGATGTTAGGTAAGCTAGCCATCATGATGTTACACTTCTAGGTACCTTTTAACATCTGGCCTGGATAAAATTTTGGATTTCACTCTATCCTAACATCCATTCTGGCAGTACTTTAATCAGGCCTATTTATCATTATGTCAGTGTATCTGTATCTCATTTTCTCATTATCTCATAACTTCCAGAATGCCACATGTCTGATAAACAGTGATCTAACAAGATGCCTTTAAAACTTCATTACAACAAAGTGTAGATAAACAAAAATAATAATCAATATAAATACAACCAGAACTGTGTCAACTGCCTTTTCCTTTTGAAATAATTTTGGTATTGTTCTATTAAAAATGTCTAGTTTATTTCTAAGAGGGGATTCGCTCTGATTCAAAAGAGAAACAGAAAGGTGAGTATATATCTGCTTGGGTTCATTCCTTCCTCACAGGGGGTTTATTATTAGGAAGATTAAGATAGGGATATGGTATTTTCTCCTATGCCTGGGTGGATACTCTCAAGATCCATCTGGTCCATCTATTTTGGTAAGCTTCAGCTCTGTTCTGCACATTATAGGTTAGTAACTCAAAACCCTGTATGAACTTTACTATAACTTGCCAATCTTCTATCATGGGAGGATAAGGTTGTAACCACTTCTTGGTTATAGCCTTGTAGGCCACCCCCAATAGTATTGACCATAGGTACTGGCTATCTTTGCCCTTTAAGTCTTTAGGTGGTAAACCCAACAAAGATTTTCTGGTCTGGGCAGCTCCTGTAAATTGAGTACATTTGCAATTTGTTGGGAAACTGAGTGCCAGTACGTCTTAATTTTCTGGGATTGTAAAAAATATGGGCATGGAAGGCATCAGCAGTACCACACGGTCTCCAACAATCAGACGGTGTACCTGGACTATGTTTGGCAAGGACCCTGGGGAACAAAAAGTATCTGGATCAAACCTTCCACACATATTCCTGCCACCCCGGAGACAGAGGAGTGGTCCATGTCATGTGCCATATTCCAGGTCATTTTGTCTGAAGAATAGGGATACCCAATTCCTGTTCCCATCAAATTTTCAGGGCTTCTGAAACATGGGCTTATTGTATTGGCTGGAATTTATATAATTTGGAGACTGCATGGTCACTTTCAGTGGTTGTCCATATTTAGATAAAAGGAAACTCATCCTCAATGATTTGGCTTTTAGAGGTTTGTATTTTAATTTGGGAATTTATAAAGTCTCTAAGTTGAAAATAATAAATTAAATCATTTGAATCCCAAGAAAATTTTTGTCTGGCTTCTGGGAAATACATAACTGTATTTAGCCTAATTATCTGCCAATGGGCCTACAAGCCTTGGTATGCCACTTGAGTGGCATACCAAGAAAACATTACTGCTGGGGAAACATTTGGGTTTGTAAGTAACTGTGCATATTTCCAATTGTGAATAGAGTTTTTCCTTTGTGGGTAACATCTTGTCCACCCCTCTAAAATAGAGGTGACACTGTATGGCTGTACTGCTAACTGTTGTCTCATATGAGTAGTGGAGAAAAGGGCAGCTGCGGGGGAAAGCTGTGGAAATCTCCTTATATCCATCTGCTTCCAATGAGCTGTATAAGTTGGATTCCCCCTCAGAAGAGCCAGCCTCATCTGTGAGGAGTTCCGGTAATATTGAAAATTTGGAAGAGCTATCCCCTCCTCTTTCCTTAGGTTGCATTAATAAATGTAATTTTATCCTCGGTTTCCTGCCTTGCCATAGAAAATGAGTCAGCTCTGTTTGCCATTGTGAAAGGGTCTTAATGGAAACAACACAGGGTACACATTGAAACAAATACAATAGCCTAGGGAGAGCATTCATTTTAATTGCCTGATTGCTAGCATAGAAAGAGAGAGGAATTAAATTCCATCTCCTCATGTCTGTTTTAAGATTTTTCAGTAAGGGAGTGTAGTTAAGGTTAAACAGAAGCTTCAAATCTAGAGGAATTTTAATACCTAAATATTTTAAATCTGATAGACTCCATTTGAAATCAAATTTTTCTCATATCTGGGTTGTGGGGGTATAGTTACAGGCAAGTACCTCTGTTTTGGATGCATTTAATGAATAACCAGCTAAGCTGGAAAATAATTTAAGTGTTTGGAACAAATATTGTCGTGAGGTGTCAGGTTTGGAGAGGTAGACCAAAATATCATCTGCAAACAGAACTACATTATGCTCCATATTACTGAATTTTATTCCTGGGAGATTTACCTTTTGTCTTATCAGTTGGGCCAATGGTTCAATGTAGAAAGCAAATAGTAAAGGGGAAATTGGGCATCCCTGCCTGGTTCCCCTATGTAAACGAAATATTTGAGATATGTGGCCATTAGATTGAATATAACCTTGTGGGTTTAATTAAAACTTAAAAATAAGATTAATAAATTGATCAGGGAACTGAAATGAGTTTAGAACTTCTTTCAAAAAGGTCCATGATACCATGTCAAATGCTTTTTCCACATCTAAACTAAGAAAGAGGAATGGAATTTTTTGTTTAGTTATATGCTCAATAAGGTATAAGCTATGCCTAATATTATCTTGTGCTTGACGTCCTTGAATAAAACCACATTGATCCTGGTTGATAATGATTAGGGCTATTAATTTGAGTCTGTGGGAGAGAATTGTTGCTAAAATTTTGTAGTCACTATTTAGAACTGAGATAGGACAGTAGGAACCAGGCAGGGAAGGATCCTTGTTAGGTTTAGAGATAACAGAAATGATTACATATTGCCAAGATGGGGGGATAGATATTTTTGGGGCACACATTTGGGAAAAAAAGCCTGAAGAGTATGGGAGAAAGTCCCTGTTTAAAAGTTTTATAAAATCCTCTCAACAAACCATCAACTCCTGGGCATTTATTCATTTTAAGTTTGCCTATTTCCATTGTAATTTATTGGGTGGATATTGGGGCCATCAAAGTTTTTGCCTATATTTCCGAAAGTGTTGGTAGATTAAAGGACCTTAAGAAATCTTTAATATTAGATATGGGTGGGGTGTTGGGGGGCTGCATATAACATGGGAATAGTATTTAACAACAATTTCAGATATGTGGGCTATTGAATGTTGTATAGGGCTTTTGGGTGTGGGACTTAAACCTGTTATTTGTGCTTTAACCCGTTGAATTCTTAAACGCCCAGCTAATAATTTCAAGGTCTAAGGACCTCCTTCTTAATATTTTTGCCTTAAAAACAGAAGCTTCTGTTCTACATACTGTAGTAATCTAGGAGCTTATTAAGTTCTTGCTTCAATGTTTTTAGCTTTTTGGAACGTTCAGAAGTAAATCTTCCTTTTTGTTGTTCTTCTAAAATCTGTATCTGTTTTAATAATTCAGATCTCCTTTCTTCCCTCATTTTCTTTTTCCTAGCTGCAATTTCTATGAATTTACATCAGCATATGGCCTTCAGTGTATCCCAGACAATAGAAACATGTATTTCAGGTGTATCATTTTCTAATACAGTCTGTCTAATCAAGTCCTGAATCTCTTGTATAGTCTATTTTTCTCTGATTAAAGATATGTTTAGTCTCCAGATTGTATTTCTCTGGAAATGGTCAGTCTTAATCTGTAGAAATACTGGTGCATGATCAGACAGAATGAAATTCCCTGTCCAGGTCTTGTGGGCCATTTGTATATGTTCTTGAGATAATAGGAAATAATCAATGGTGGAGTAGCTCTGATGATCTTGTGAAAAAAAGGTTTTATAGTTACTCGAGCCATTAAGATATCTCCAAACTTCTACAAGGCCCAACTCTTTCAACAACTTAGACACTTCCCTAGTCTGTTTTTCTAATCTGTGTCGAACAGGACCCTGCTCAAATGTAAGGCCAAGATTCATATTAAAATCTCCACCACAGATTAAAGGGCCCTCCAGCCATTGTGATAACATGAGGAAGAAATTTCTATAATTAGAAATATCTGTATCTGGTGGGAAATAAACTGATGCAAAGGTAATTGGCTTCCCATTAAGCTTACCTTTCAATAAAACATACCTTCCTTCCTTCCTTATCAATCATCTTGTCTGAACAAACAAATGGGGTCCTGGGGGAAACATAATAGTTGTGCCCCTCCTTCTTCCTCCCTTATAGGAGGAAGCATTCCCTGGCTAAACCATAGCCACTTGAATTTTCAATGCTCTACATTGGAGAGATGAGTCTCCTGCAACATACTGTAACAACATCCGCTTTGGAGTGTTTCAGAGAGGATTGAATCTTCGAGCGCTTAATGGGACTTGTTAGTCCATGTACATTATAAGTACGTACCATGTAAGCCATCATACCACAATAAGTGGAAGAAATAGCTGGATTTAACCCACCCCTGAACCTTGTATCGCCCCTTATTTGTAATACTTTCTTGTGTAGCATTTCTGCCAGGACCTCTTAAATATATTTGAAGTCTTCCTTGCTTAATATTGTTCGGTTTAGCTGACTGAATAAGGTAATAACAACAATAAAGTGGCAACAGGGCACATAACTTATTTACACCAATGCACTTCCAAGGCAGGAGGTCTACTACTTGAAGTGACCTCTGCTCCCACTGTATTACAGACATTGGTGGGTAGAAGAGAAAGCCATTCCCTCTTAAAAGGAGGATCTCTTCTTGGGTCAGATTGCCGTTAGGCCCAATCAGTTTAGCAGGCATGAAAAAATATTATTGCCATCTGGACTGATCTACATATTAAAATAATACGATTTTTAACAGCCAGGGTTCATTTCCTTTTTTTCTCTCTTAGCCCCCTTTTTTAATCTTTTATTGTTCAAAAGGAACAGGTTTTATTCCCTGAGAGGAAGAATGGATACCTGCATCCCAGAAAGAAAAACCTCCTGGGTCTCACTCTTCCCCCAACTGAGTATGAGAACATTTGCACTCCTTCCAGGCAACAAACCCCAAGACCGCCACCCCAACCCAGCCCACATCAATCATTAAAGAGAGCAAAGTAAATTGAGAGTAAGGAGAAATAAAGCATTGTCTGCCATGGTACTTTATATTAAGATGGTTTCATTTCTCCAATTCCTCCACTAAACACACATTCCTTATGGTAGAACACCGTAAATGTTCCCTGAGGGGAAGTGTTCTTAGCTCAGCATCCCAGAACTGGTACATATTCAAAACACAAGTACCCTCTCAAGAAAAACAACCATGTGTCCCTGGTATAAGCGAAACATCTGTAGCGCCGTTGCAAAAAAGTCAGCTACGAAACTTGTGCAGATGGTTCTCGTACCATATTCTGGATAGGCAGTTAAAAATTAAAATCAGCAAGCAGGGTTAACTGAGCAGGGGGCTTCAAATGAACCAGTCAGTCCATTTTCCCCTGATCCGGTGAATGCGCCTTAAGGAGAGCAACAAGAGAAAAAAAAAAACAGCTTAGGACTATACCTCATCGAATCCTTCAGCCATCCCCTTGCTGCAGTTCTTCTTCAGAGACACTGGACATCTTTTTAAGTAAGTCCTGAAAGTATTTGATGGTTTCTGAGCTCGTGTTTAGTGCTGGTGGTCTGGTTTTTGGTTTTTGCTGGAACTAGTTGCCACTATTGCCTCTGCTCTCTTCGCTTTAAGCTAAGGGGGTCGGAAAGCTCAGGGATCTCTATGCCTCTCTTCTGTGCTGCTTCCCACACTGCTCATGGGGTATCATAGATTTTGGGACCCTCTTTCCAAAAGACCCTCATTCTAGCTGGATAGGGAGTTTGAATGCGCAGTTTCTGAGAGCAAAGGGTCTTGATCAGTACCGAGTATTCCTGTCGCTGCTTCTGTATATCTGGGGGATAGTCATGGTTAAAGAGGAGCCAGGAGTTCAGGTATTTAACCTCCCTTTGTTGCCAGGCTCTTTTGAGTATACCTTCCTTCATCTTATAGCTGTGGGATATAATTATTATCGTGCTGGGTCGAGATGTCTGGTCTTTTGGTTTTGGGATGAGGGCCCTATGCGCTCTCTCTATTTTTAATTTGTAACCGTTGGGCAAACTGAGAGCATTTCACAACATATTTGTTAAAAAATCAGCCATGTCCCCCTCCTCTGCTCCTTCATGTAAGCCATAAAGCCTGAGGGTCTCTCTCTGAGATCTACTTTCAAGATCCAGGTACTTTCATTCTGTGGCTATTGCCTGTAGACAGAGAGCAGACACCCTTCTCCCTAAATGCTGGAGGCCATCTTCTGTATTTGAAATGCAGTCTTCGGCCTCTTGAATGCGGCTTTCCACTTGGGTTAGCTTCAGGTTTAATTGTTTAAATTCTGTTTTGTTCTCCACCCTCATATCTTTAAGCTCCTTCATCAAGAAGGTGAATCTCGTTCGCAAGAGATGATCTCTCTCCTTGTCTGTATTGTAGGCCTGGTTTGCTCCATGTTGGCGGGACAGTACGGGACCTCACATCGGGGAAGTCTGCCTGGAACCCGGAAGCTGCCTCTCTCTCCTTGCCTGTTACGGTCGATTTCTGGTACCCTTTTTTTTCTGCAACCCTCTGGACACGATTTAAAGTAGACTTTTGATCAATTTGTAATATTTGTGAGGGTTTTTTCCTATAGATCAGTTCTGGGAATTTCTCTTAGCTGCTTGTTGGAGCCATGCTGGAACCAGAAGTCCAATATATTTTACATTTAAAGGATGAAGTCTATTTATACTACCAAATACAGTACATGACATTAGGTAGTATATGCATCTGCAAAACATACATTTATGGAGCTAGAAGCTGCACACATATCAGCCAGAAAATGTTATTATTCTAAGTGCCCACCTGCCAATTTTTATTTTTGAAGTATTTTTTAATTTTTTATTTTATTTTTACCCATCAGAATGTTTTCTACCTGATACTATTAGGTGTGATGTGAAGAGTAGTATTTTACATGAACATGAATATGAACAAGTGTTCTTTAAGCAATAAGGCATGACCAAGGGTTATGTAATGGTCTGTTAATCACCCTCTAGGGGTGTAATGTGGCATGAGGTGTAGTCGAGTGCCACATGCCCCTAAAGGGAGTTTAACTGATCATTAACATAACCCCTGAGAGTACCTTATTGCTATTATAATAAAAGTTGTTTTAAACAGTGTTAAACCATGGTTAGCATATGGTTAAGCTCTACATGTATGCTAATAAAAGATTAACATAAGGCTGTTAGAATGTTTATAGCCAATCAGAAAGCTCCATTTCTCAGACCCTTTTTATAATCCCCTTTATACCTCATCAGCATTGTGGTCTCACTCATCATGATATCACAGAGAGCAACCTGGCAGTAGCTATTGAGTAATTTTGGTCAGTTGTGATGTCGCAGTTAGTGACACCACCATTCTGTTGAAAGATGAAGGGGAATGGAACTCAGTATGTACCTACTGTAGTACAGTATGGTTCCACACCTCAGACCAAGTACTACCAAGTAGAATATATTCTATTTAGCAAAAGGGGGAAATAAAGTACCTCATTTATAAAAGGCAACTGCTGACTACTTTTTAAACTTAAAAATTACTTCAGGCAGTCAAGGTTATTGACTTAGCATGTTTTTATTTGTAGACCACACACATTACATGCATTTTTTTCTCCCAGGACATAAACACTGTTTCTAAGAAGTCCAAAAGGCTGAATGAAATGTAATGAGGTCTGTTTCATCAAACAATCTACAATGTGTCATCAAATCATGGAGAAAACAGTTTTTATATGCCAGCTCTTTATTAGTAAATATTGGAGAAAAGAGCACACTGGGGCTTCAACTCTGAGTTTGTACACTAGAATCATCTTTTGACTGTCAAGCAGATCTACTGGTGTCCTTTGTCAAGAAGAGCATATCTAGATTAGACATGACAGCATCAATTGATATGTAAGCTATGCCTAAAAGAGTAAAAGGCTGAAAAAAGAGATTGTAAAGATTATCACACATGTCTAGAGATTGCAAGAGATTGCTTTACTGTTTTTGTCTGCCTTTTATGCATGAGCTTTGCTGTCTCTTCTGTTGCTTATATTTTAAGAAGATAACATACCGTAGCTTGGAAGATCTTCTGTAGCCAAAAGTATGTTATGTTTCTGGGCTTCATTTTTTTACAATAGTTACAGTATTCTTTGTTTTCTGTCAGTATTGCTAAACTATCTGTCATTTGGTGTTTTGATTATAGCAATGTGCAAAGAATTCCAGCAGACCTATTAAGTGTACACTCATGATTTGAATGCCTTTTCAAGGACACCTAGTCATTTCAATTATCCTTAGCATTTTGTTTAAATCTGGTGAGTTTCAATCCTAAAATCACTACCAAATATCAAGAAATTTCTAATACTTGCTTTCTAATTTTCAATTGTTTCATCTCCTACCTTGCCTGCCCCAGTGACAACAAAGCTTCAACACAATCACACATTAAAATATCAATGTTATTTTATTTTCTTTTGGAGAGGAGTCATGTATCAACCATACCTCTTTGGGTTAAGAAGCACATACTGTAGCTGAAGCCATCACCTTTGGATAATTGAGACAATATTCTTCTCATAACTTCAGGGTATTTCTCTTGACCCATATGTCTTCCTTGAATCTGTGACCATTGTTTGTACACCCTAGTGTTCTCCTCTAAGTTCAGGAGTTCTCAGATCAGGACCACACCATCTTTCCATTATTTTCCTGTACTTCTTTTTGCACCACATTTCTTCAATAAACTATAGCTTTTCCTCTCTTATCCTAATGTTTGCCCCAGACTGCCAGTACTTATTCAGAGACCTTGAAATTTCAATGGATAGCTTCAATGTTGTAGATAATTAATGAGCTGGACAGCAATTTGGCTTGTTATGTTTTTAACCAAACGTCTGGGAAATTATATTTTTAATCACTATAGAGGCCCTGTTATAACAAGACATTTGTAGAATAAATCCAGTTGTTTAATAATATTCAGAAATACATGTGTATGGTTCTATATCGTAACGGAGAATGTACATCACCCAAAACGGTGATGTACATTTGCAGTGACTAAAAACACTCTTAAGTGTTTATGCAGGGGGCTTCACCCCTGCACTCCCTGTGTGGGAGGCTGTGCCCCCAGCACCACCCTTTACTAAAATAACTAACTTGGGGGGCGCATGTCGGGGAGGGGGATGAACCAGGACAAAAGGGAAATATAATGGGCACAGAAAAGCACAAAAATGTTATGCTTCACCCAAGTACCCTTGCCACCAAAGCCAGCCACCCTACTCACCATGCCACTAGGCCAGTTCAGTGGCTTCCTCGCTTACCACCCCCCCATGTACCTTTCAGATACCTTCCAGTAGACTGTCACGTTCCCTTGCCCTGCACTTTTCTGTCGCTACCCTTTCAGGGTTGCCCACAACACAGGCGTTGAGATTGAGTCGCTCATATTTGAGTCGCTCAATCTCAGTCGCCCTTTTGACAGGATACCCATGTGTATATAGCAGAATATTAAGTTTACAGATGTACAATTTATATAAAAGACTACAGAAATGGTGGTTCTATGTATTTAAAGAAAGTAGTCATAATATAAACAGTGCTGCAGGCTGAGTTTGTAAACGCATTAAGTTTCAAACAAGATTTACAGGCTAAACAGAGCACATGGCAGTTTGAGTTGGGGGGATGACATGAGGTAAACATTTGATAGCATTTAATTTTTTTATACTGTGATGGCCAATTTACAGTGTACTTCAAAGTTCTAAAGAAAAGAGGCAGTGGAAAGTAAGCCTCCAAGCCTCTACTTTTATGCTGAAACATAAATCTTTGTTTGCTCACATAGATCTATGGATAAGACTGTATGTAATCTTTTCCAGCATAAGACATAAATTCATCAGGAAATGTGGCTCTTACTTTATGAGAGTGCTGAAGATGCATTATCTCCACCTGAACTCAGTTTGGTATTGGGTTACTAGAATGTTACATGTTTTGTTGAAACAGATGGTGTCCTTCTTTCCAAGAATACATCTGAGCATATGAGGGACAGAACAGAAACTGCATTTGTGTTGAATATGTATGAGTTACTAGCAGTTGGTTCTTGATAATGTTTTACAGATGAATAACTAACTATGTTTTTGGTATATAAATACCCAGCAGATTTAAATTATTTTTATGAATTTAATGTGTGTGTGTGTGTGTTGTAGACCTTTGTCTATTCAGAACAAAACTGACACCACCAAGCCTATTCTGTTAGTATCCTGAGTTAGATTTAACTAGCTTTTTGGAGCTAAAAAGCAAGTATATTGATTTACTAGCCCACTCAAACCCCTTAAACTGCTTGCTGTGTCAATACTTTTACGTGGTGAGGCCTCCACTATTCTGCATTAGATTAGCAAGCAAAAAAATGCTCTGATCTGCTTTGGTCTACTTGCTGTTTGTAGTAAAAAGAAGCACATATTATGACTTAGAAAATACTAAAGAGCACATTTAAAATATGCAATATTCTTAGTTTATAGCAAAAAAAAGTTCCCTAAAAACAAAATTGAATATATGCCATCATTTTAAAAAGAACATGAACAGAATTAAATTAAAGCTACTGAAAGAAGAGCGTGTGCGTATTTCAAAATTAATAGGAAAGATTACAGCTCAAATTCATTACAGTAAATGGATAAAAGTCAGAATAAACTTTTAGTTAATTATTCCACACCAGGAATTTGGGCTAATTGCTAATGTTGACATGGTAATACAGCTCTGGGGGGCACTATTAAGGTGACATCATTTGGATGGTAGGTTGAACCAAGGTCCCATCTGCTTATCTCTGTTGGCTGTTAGGTGTAAGCTGAAAATTAAAAGTTAGTCCAATGTCACTCATCACAACAGGTGATGATTTTCCATGGTGCCCTGGCCAAAATTCCCCCAACATTATAACATGGAATGCACCTCTAGGACACACCTGAAAATGAGCTGCCACAGCTCTGTAAGCATTTCCTTGATCAAAAGGTACAAATAAACTCATTCTTCTTTTAGCTTGCATCTTAAGCACAGCAAGAAAAACATATAAACATTTTATACACATTGCGTAAGTGTCATGGCTTAAAACTCATAGATGATATTTATTATTTATCTGAGCATATTTATTATTGATATGAGCAAACTGTATGGACAATATAATAGCAAGGATATTGTTTGGGGTACTGCATCTATAACAGTAAAAAGTAACTAGTCATTCATTTAGTGAGTTAGGAAAGAGTACTGTATATTACAAAACAGGATTCAGTAGGGTTCAGGAGAACATTTATTTTTAAAGATTGATGTTTCTTGTTAATAATATGGCATCCATTAGTACTGCAATGGTAATGATGGCAGCATTGGCTGTTATAGAGAATCCATAGTCCCGAGCAGCCCCTTTTGACTATTGTTGCTGTATTTGGCAATTTGTTTTTAATCTCTAGTCATCATTAGGTTGTAACAGCTCCTCATTTTTGACAAATTAAAAAGACTCAACACATTTTCTTTTTAGCAGTGCAAACATGTGTACTAGAAAACCCAAATGAAAGGCATAGCAGGTTCACTGCCAAACACCAGTGACCAGTTTTGACTCTTAATATGATGTGCATCATAGGATGTGTTTATCTGAAACAGCAGTGTTAAATTACTGAACTCAATTCATTTTTTATTTGTTTGCAATTACTTTAGTGCCATTTATTGCCATGTCAGTCTGGTCCCATAATCAGGGACCAAGCACCCCTGCCCAATTACCCTGGACCCGTATTGACTTACTGTCCATTTTCCATCCTCCCAATGCCCCCACCTGGCAGGAGCAGCCCACAGCTGTGAAATAGATCCTCAGATGGGAAGCGCCCCATAGAGCTAGGTGCAGAGCCCATGACTGGTTGGTTCTGCCATGCTGGCAAGCAATGTTTTCTCCTCCTATTACATTCCCCAGGGAGTGCAGCCATACAGTGCCACCCAGATGTGCATATGCAGACTCCCACATGCAGGGCATTGGCAACTGCTACTCCTTCCACACCTAGATTTCTGTCCTTAGGTGACTGACCCCCAGCCATCACTTGGGGGAAAGCAATACACTGGGTGCAGGAACCCTTCCTTCCCAATGGAGGAGAACAGTCCTTCAGATGCTCTATTCTCCTCTTCTTGGATAACCATCGATAATCCAAGTTCACTTGTGAACTGGGGTTGTTGGAGCTGCAAGTGGTAGCTCTACCATTGTGTAAGCAGGCAGACCAGTGATGACTTTTTATAAAGAAAGACAGCACTCACACCTCAGAAAGCAACTCACAGAGCATTAAATTCTGCTTCAGTGTGCAATTCATTTATAGTGAAAAATACAGTTGCAGGTGGTATAGCACAGTAGCCCAATTCTGGACAAAATGAATCCTAGTTTATAATGCTTTATATTAATGTTGAAATGAATGTAAAAATGAATAAAAAAACCAAAAAAAAACATTACATGCATTGCCCTGGACTCAATGGATGAAGTCTGAAAACGAGGAAGAGCTAGCTTACTGAAGAGCAAAATGATGAAATTCATATGCTGGAATTCATGTGTTTTCAATATTTATTATACAGTAGAGACTGCTTAAGTGCATAGCCTAGGGATACAGAAAATTTGTGCACTTAAGCGGGCTGTTTTTTTATCCAGAGTTTACATTTTTGTGCCATTACTGCAAAGAACGCAAAGACTCAAATGCTTACTACAAGGCCGTGAGGCACCTTCAGTCTATTAAATACACTTTATTTTAACTCTTTTCGGTGCTTACAGCCACTGCCAAGTATCCTAAATTAAAATGAGTAGCCTGTATCTGTATTTTTTGTTCATTACTGTATAACTAAATGCAGACTGCTAGAAAACATTAAAAAAGAAAACACCATCCAGTGCAGTAACCGTTATACGGTACTGTATCAGCATTAGTTTTTGAAAAAGTCAGTTATCTTTCATTGTTTAGTGCCCTGTAAAGCTAACTGATTGACATCATTTTCAAGTTGAAAAAGAAGTGAGAGATCGGATTTCTCTTGCCCTACCACAAACTTCCTCACAGTCCTCAAGCAGCTCAGTACATTTGAGTAGCTATTGGTTTCTCTGGCTCTATTTCTGTAACAAAATAAAAATACAATTCTCTCTAAATTGTGCAATTATCAGGGCTGAGAACCAAACATTACTGTCCGTGGATTAGGGGAAAATTGTTCATTGAACTGAAATGTGTACTTACGTGTAACACACTTAACCAGAAAATTTAACATGGGCAGTATTGAGAAAAAAAAAACAGGATAAGAGAATTATCCGATGAGCACTTAAGTGGGCTGCACTGTACTAAATTATTCACAATGATGTTGTTTTGCAATTTGATGTATGGTAGTGGTATATTCCAATGAGATAGCCAAAAGGTAATTAAATTAGAATATGTGAACATTTTGAATAGTATTTTTTTTGTGCCATGTGTCCCATATTATTAGTCCTACCTCCCAGACCCATCCAATAACAGATCTCTGATTCACCCTGGCTTACCCCCCCAAGGCAGGAGCACTGAGATGACCACACCCCACAGAGACAGGTACAGGTTACAGGCTGCATCACCGCAACTGGCAGATATCCCTTTGCATACCCCACCCAGGTGGGACCGCGGGGGGGGGGCATCCAGTGGAACACGGTCTCAGTCGGGGTCGAGTACTTTGGGAAGCCACGGTACCAGGATGCGGCATCATCTCTGGGACAGGCAGCATTTTTTGTGGATGCTAATCCCCTCAGGAGGCGGGATGTGCAATGACATCAGTGGGATGAACCTGATGTCCATCCTGTCTCCCCAAGTATAAGGTGCCAGATGCATCAGATCCCCCAGACTCCACCAGGGTCCACACTTTTGTGCCAGCCACTCAATCAGACTTCCTCCCCCAGAGGAGGAGAGCAATCCATGGGATGCTCAATCCTCCCCCCCGGCCAGCTCTGTAATGGCCCAAGTCCCGATACAAACCTGGATCACCGGCATCGCAGGTGGAAATCCTACCCTTGTGCCAATGGGCTGGCTCCATTTTGAATAGTATTTAAAGATCTGCTACTTCTTCATATGACATAGCACCCAGAAATAGGAGTGAATGATTACATTTTGTCCAGTACTCAGCTGCTGTGCTGTACCACCTGCAACTGTATTTTTGCACTTCAAATAAATTGAACAATGAAGCACAGTATAGTGTATAGTGCCCCCTTTTTACACATAGAAATCCACTGCAGTCAAAATGTTGTTGTACCACTGTTCAAAGATCATAGAATGCGGTAATACCATACTGTGGTACAACAATATTTTGTATGTTTTTCAGAGTGCACGAGATAGCAGTTCAAGTAATGGGAAACCGCTGCATGCTCATCTCAGTAAATTGTATGACAGGATGGTGGCAGCATTTTTCTTGAAAGTGGCTGAGGAGAGCAAATAAAATTCACCGACAGACCCGATGATTTCCAGGATCTGAGCCACACTCTCTAAGGATCAAATAAGACTTTTCATTTGGAAGACAAAAGAAAATAAAAACCTGTTAATTCCGTTGCATCTGACAAAGTGTTTTAATTGAGTGTTTTTCCATTTATGTAACTGTTTATCCCTTTTGAAAACTATTGATAAAAATGCTTAAAACTTGACACTGTCTCTTGGAGTTATTACAAGGTTAGTTTTTTTTGTATGTTAAGCTATAAAAAAATACTGGTTGGGCCACTGTGCCCAACCAGCCAAAGCTGCCACCTCAGGGTTCTCAATCTGTAGGACCTCTCAAGCTTTGCTGTTGAAGTCTAATGGAATCAAAATCCCTAGGTGGTAGCACAGGCTAGATGCACACAGTTGCTCAGCCAGTATACTCAGGACCAGATATTCAGAAATGTGCCAAAGGCTGGCACAAGTCCAGTGCAAATCTGATGTGCCGTGGTGCAACAGGAGCCATATTCAGAGGTTGCACTGGCTGCACTGCACCAGCTCAGTCTGGCTGAATATGGCACAGTTGCACCATGGTGCAACCACAGGGGCACTATGGGCAGACAGAGAAGCCCCAGGGCAACCATGGGAGCAGAACAACAGAGCAACAGAGGGGGGTATGGCACAAAGAGGATACTGAGAGACATAGACAGGAAAGCATAGTGACAGGCCACAGGAGGCCATCACCAGCTGGGCATGGCAGGGTGCACACAGGCACCCAGACCCCCACCCCAGAACACAACAGTGGCACAGACAGTAGACAACAGGGGATGCTAATGGTGGATGGAGGGCCACCAAGGGTGCCCCCACAGGCAGCAGGCCATGCCCCCCTGCACATCCAGACCAGGACAGGCCACACCCAGGACCATGCAGCCAAGCAGACACACCCACCACACAACCATGACAGCCACCCCAAGAGCACCCCAAGGCACAGCCATTGACCGAGGGGAGGGACACCACCACCATGGGACACACTGCAGCACACAGCAGTGATCCACAGAAGCACAACATGTGCCCCAACACATGCACACCACATGGACAGGTACTGGATAACTGCAGCATGGCTCCTCATGCCATGTACAAAGCAGACACAGACACAGGAAGGTAAGTCAAAAGTAATGTAATGTGCAAAACAACTGTATACAAGAGAAGGGTGTGGGGAGGTGGGAAAGGAAGGGTAGGGTAGGGAACAGGGACTGTACAGTGGAATGAGGGACTGGAGGGGGAGGTCCAGCTGGGGAAATGGGAATTCAGGGCCTGACTAGTGGTGGCCATGGCCTGGTGCCCCCTGCAGATGTTGCTTCCTCCTGTCCACCAAGAACATTCTGTGGACCTGCATCACCACCTCCATCGTTGTTGACATGATCAGGATGAGCTACCTCAGGAGCCAGCAGTAGAGGGTCCTCCTGCACCACCGCTGGACACCTAGGCAAGGGACAGGACAGGTGATCAGCGCAATGTCCCAAAGAACCATGCCCAACCACAGTGTGTACTGGGCAGTGGGAACACCCCCTCCGGAGGGCCCGTACAGGCCACCCACAGGGGTGTGGGTCAATGCCTGCCAGCAATGTGGCACACCACATCAGCGTGCAGTGGTGGTCCCCGCTGCACAGTGGCCATCCGACTGTGCCATGGCAGTCACATGGCACAGTGCACTGGCAGCACCACAGCATCATCAGTGGCGGACGGGTACACACCCACCCCGCCAGCAGCCAGCACACGTGTCCAATGGATGTGCCACAGTTGTGGGCACCACACACAGTGCAACACACACATCTGCCATGGCACATGGCACAGGCAGCCATTCCCTCACCCATGCCCCCATCATCCCCCAATGACAGTGAGCAGGACAATGTCAGTGCCAACCTGCCCTCTGTGGCCCTACTGGTGCCGGAGCCACTCCTCCAACCTGGGATGCTGTGTCCTGGAGTCCTGCCAGTGCCACCTGTCTTCGGTCTTCAGGTCCTGGGAATGGAACAGAAACAGGTACATGTCAGTAACCAACCACAGCAGCCACCTACCTCCCCCACCCCTGTGCACAGGGTGATCCCCTGCCCAACATGTCCCACACAGTGGCAGTGCAAAGCAAGTGGTAGAAGGTGATGCCACCCTGCAATGCACATGATGGTAGTACACTGCCCTGCAGGACATGCCAGGCAGCCTAGCCAATACCACAGTACAGCACCAAGGCACACATGCATCATAGGCCTACTGACCTGGCTGTAGTACAGCCCCAAGCCTGACATGCACCACCAGCCTCCTGAGGTGCTCTGAGTCCCTTTGAGCCAGGTCCCCATAGTGGTAACAACATAGCTCCCCTGTCATGGCCACCGCTGTATGTTGCCGCAGTGAGGCAGCAATGGCCTGCCACACAGCCACCCAGGGCTGCTGCAGTGATGCCTGCCTAAAAAGTTGTGGTGCATGGGGCAGGACGCAGACCACGAGGTTGACAAGCTCAACCTTTGTCCAGTTTGCCACTCATCCTGATCGCTGCTGTGCCATGTCTGTGGTGTGAGCCGTGGAGCAAAACGGTGGCAGTAGGTACCCATGGCCACTGTATGCACCAGATGCATGGGCTTAGGGGACATGCACTGTGTCTGCCCATTGTGCAGTTCCAGGGATGCGTGGCATGGCTGTGACTAAGTGGGGTCACTGGTGCGGGAGTCACCCAGGGACAGAGGTCAGAGCAGGGGTCAGCGGTCGGCTGCCACACAGTGTGCACATACACAATAGCAGGCAAGGTGCACCATGCACCACAGCCCCTATTGTTCAGTGGGTGCACAGTGTGCAATAGGTGAAGGTACACCATCTGGCTCATGCGCACTGCGGTCCTGCACACTGCGTATGCAGGTGCATTGCACTGCGACTTGCTCCAGAGCAATCTCAATGTGCATGGAGCAAAATCGTGATATTCAGCTGCCACATGCAAAAGAGCTCATCAGCCAATGCGTGGTTCACTGGAGAAATTAGCATATCATTAGCATTGTACCAAAGCTCATTTGCATGCGATGCACTATAAAAGCACCATTGAATGGCATGGACCATGGACTAGTATTGCATCCTTTTGAGGTAAGTTGCGCATGCTGCTGGAGCACACTGATCCCAGCCAGTATAGCAGGGGGGATGGAATAGGGTGCTCCTGCCACTGACACACCGTGCTGTCCATGTCCACAGGAAGTGACATGTCGGAATGTGAGGAGGGTGAGGAGCATGGGCCTGCTTACAAGCACAGGCCCAACTTCACAAAGACAGAAGCAGAGGCCCTTTTCAAGGCCTACCTCAACAGGAAGCCACTGTTGAGTGGTGCCACAGACACTCCACAGGCCACTGCTGGAGCCTGGAAGGAGGTGGTGGCATGTGTGAACCAGCGGGGCAGCCACCAGTGGTCAGAGCAAGAATGCCACAAGAAGGTGGGCACAGACAAGAAGTGCATTAGGGAGAAAGTGGTAGCCATCTATGTGGCCCAGAATGCCACTAGAAAGGGGCTTGCATATGCACCACAGCTCATGGCGCAGGAGGAGTTAGTGGCAGCCACCATGCACTGCAGCACTGTAGAGGGTGTACCTGGAGGAGGATTCCAGACAGGTGGCAGTCCATCACTGCATAGTATGTATGTCTGCCATGCACAGCATGTAGTGGCTGTGTTGGGGGGAACTTGTGGGCATTGCATCACTGACAAACCTGTGCTGTCTTTCAGCACCTGGGTGCCGAGGATGGGGCACTGGAAGCAGCCGAGGAGGCAGGACCAGCCCTGGAGGACCAGCCATCCACCTCCACAGGCATCCAGGGGCCTGATAGGCTGCAGCACACCACCACTGTGCAGCCTGATGTCCTAGGCATGGGGTCGGATAAGGCCCTGGATGTGTTTCTGCAGGATGCCAGTCTCAGCATCCTCTGCCTGGAGACACAGATCATGGTGGGGTCCAACACTGATGAGGACCGCACCCTAATCCTGGACAGCATGGGCGGTGTTGTGGGGGAGACACCCATACCAGACACCAACACAGGCAGTGCACCCAGAGACCTGACAGCAGGGGAACAGCTGCTGGCCACAACTGCAGGTGCAGCTGTGTGCACTGCCACAGATGTGCCATATGGTGGTGTGACCGCGGAGGTGCTGGGCAGCATTCGGCGGCTGGATGGGCAACAGCAGCAGGATGCAGGTGCCACAGGGCAGCCAGATGCAGGGTCTGCCACCAGGGCACCAGCTAGGGGCATGCCCCATGAGGACCCCACTGTGCAGCGTCCACCTGAGAGGGGAGTTGTGCAGCATGGCTGGTCACCTCAGGAGGTTCAGCATCCCACCCAGGAACCCCAGGATGCTGACCCATTGGCAGAGCACACCCCCTTTTGCTGTTGGCCTCCTTAGAGCAACAGGTGCTGCTTGCTGCTGCGGTGCGTGCACTGCATGCGGAGGTGTGCCAGGTGGGCAAGTAGCCCCAGAGGGGCACTGCACAGCTCCTGGCAGTGATAAAGCGCATGCAGAAGGTCACAACTGTATCCCAGGATTGCATTGCAAATGCTATCACAGATGGCCTTGCACTGCTGGCTACTACAGGGCATGGCTGGCCACCACGGATCCCATGCAGTGAACTGTCCACCCCATGATCCCAGCATCAGGTGACACCCTCACTGTCAATGCCGGGCTCTGATGTTGGCATCCCAGGCACACCTGAGGTGGGCCTGTTTGGGAGCCTACACACCCCTGCATGGACCTGGCATGGTCCCACAGTTCAACTCCTGGGGGGGCTGATGCAAACACCCCCTGTAGCCAATGAGCAGCCTGTGGAAAATGATCGACCATGGTGCAGCCACCCTCATGGCCGCAGTGGCCATGGTTCCACTTGGTGGCCCTGATGTGCATGCCACCCTGACCACAGTCTGCAGCTACTGCCATGTGCACCCATAGGCAGCATGTGTGTGTGCATACCATTGGTGTGGTGCCTTTGTGTTGCACCACATGCTGCCTGTGTGCGTGCCAGCCCAGCTGCTGGACCATGTGGTGTGGGCATGATGAGGGCAGTTCTGCACTGGTTGTGCCTGTGCACAAATGCAATGAATCTGATTCCTGCCACATGCCAGCGCCTGGGAGTGTGGGTGTGTGGGTGCATATGTGTTGTGTGTGTGTGTGTGTGTGTGTGTGTGTGTGTGTGTTGCTGTGTGATGCTGTGTGCAATTGTGTGGTTGTGTGCCACTGACTCCCCATCCCATACACCATGCCTCTGTGTGTGCATGCCCATTGCCATGCACACCCTTGCCTGTGTGCTGTACCTGTGTGTGTGTGTGTCTCTTGCATGGGTTTTGCACCACCTACTTGCATGCACCATAGTGCTCCTATGCAATGGTGTCACAATGCTGAAGCAACATCTGTTGCAGCCAGGGATCTCTCCTGTCCACCACCCTCCAGTCTATTGCCTCCATCGTCCCCACTATTGTCACCCTCAACAGCCTCGACAGCTATCCCACAGTCAATGGCTATGTTGTGCAGTATGCAGCAGGCCAGGAATAGGCCACAGGCTTTTGAGGGGTTGTACTGTAGGGCACCACCAGACCTGTCTAGGAAATGGAAATGTGCCTTCAGCATGCCGAATATATGCTCAATGATGTTGCGCGTGCTGGCGTGTGCCTCTTTGTAGCGTTCCTCTGCTGGGGACGATGAGTCCCAATAGGGGGTGAGCAGCCAGGGCCACAGTGGATAGGATAGACACTGTCTACTGTGTGGATAATGACATGGTTAGCCTTCTGACATCCTTTGCTGTGCCCCTTGCCTGTTCCTGTTGCCCTTACCAGTATGCCTGCCCTGCCCTCCTCATCCCATGGCCTGCTCTGCCCATCACCCCTTGCCCATCCCATACTCACCCACTAGGTAGCCATGGTGATGTCCACATGCTCAAACCTGTGGCACAGCATAAAGCTGTGCCAGATGAAAGCATCATGGGAACTCCCAGGGCCTGTGGCACAGATACGGGTGATGCGCCCCATGGCATCGCACATCACCTGGTGGTTGACGTTCAGGAACCCCTTCCAATTGATGTAGGCCACACCCTCATGAGCAGGTGGCATGTGGATGCCCACATGGGTGCAGTCAATAGCCCCAAGCATGTCAGACATACATGCTATGCTGTGGAAGTCCTGCATGGTTGCTGTACACTCTGCCTGTGTGCTGGAGAAATGGATGTATTCTGAAGCACACGGCAGAAGAGCATTGAGGAACTGCATGAGAAGGCATGATGTGGCCAACTGGGTTGTGCCTGTGGTGTCCCCTGTTGGTCTCTGCCAGGTGCCTGTGGTGAGCAGGCACATAACAGCTGTCACTTTGGTCTCCACAGACATTGCGTGGCTCCATCTTGTAGGTGCCGGCATCTCCTCACTTCACAGCTCACAGACCTGCCTCAGAATGGCCCTGTTCAGGTGGTACCATCCCACAGTCTCCATGTTGGAGTAGTTCTCAAAGGTGGTGTGGGCACAGTACCACCTGTTCCAGGCATGCTGCTGGCAGGCTCTTCCTCGGCCACGTCACTGTTCCTCCTGCCCCCTCACACTCCTCATTACAGCCTCCATCAAGAAGGGTGCACTATCCATGGCCCCTGATGTCCTGTATCCCCCTGGATGGTCAGCTGCTGTGGGCTGTGTGCCACCCTTGTGTACTGCCTAGCACTATGCCTGCCTGCCTGTCCCTCTCACTCTCTCTGGCCCTGTCTCCCTCTCCATTGCCACCTCTGTCTCTCTCTCCCTCTGTGGCTGCTTGTGTCTGTCTGTCTGTCTCTCACTCACTCTGTCTCTCTCGGTCTGTCTTTCCGTCTGTCTGTCCTTCCTTCTTTAGTTTGTTCTGGCACTCTCTCTCTCTCTCTCTCTCTTCCTCTCACCTGGTGCAAGTGCTGTCTGTGTACTTGTGCCCTGTATTTATAGGCTGAAGTCTGCTCAGTGCATTCTGGTTTTGCTCCGCACTTGCGTCATGGTTACACGGTTGAATATCGCACTGCGCCGGATATTCATGGCTATGCCCCCAGTGCTTGTGCCTGCATTCATTATAATTAAGCATTGGCACAATGGGATTTGTACTGTGCAATGACTCCTGCTGAATTTCACTCCTTGGCACAAGTCCGCATTTGTGCCGGTGCAACTCACAATATCCCGGCCTCTATGTATTGCATTAACTGCATGATGCTTTCCAAGTGATGGGTACTGTCTATCTTTATAAATAGTTTACCAATCTTTGGAGCACCACAGATCTGAGAGCAAGCCCATCCTTGACATTAATAAATACAATGTGTTTGGTGATTTAAAAAAAAAACTTTACAAAGAAAGTTAACCTTTAAAATGATTGGTTATTTTAATACAAAACTTATCAAGGTTTTACATTTCAATATATCAATTAACATTTTTACTACTACAACTTAAACCAAACTGATGAATACATAAATTTAAATATGTGACTGCAGAATATATTTATTATGGTAGAGTACCCCATTTAAGGTTAAATGGTGAAATTTTGCACCTTAATAACTTTGCCACTGTTCAATGGATCTGCCTGAAGTTTGGCAGGCTTGGGGCATAGCCATAGCTCTTGGGATCTGCCAACTTTTGTTCCAGTCGGATATACGGCTGTGGAGTTATTAAGCAACATTCTGGAGTGCCTTTACGATTTTTTGTGCATTATTTTCTCCCACCTAAAGGTCACGTGGTTTGCACGACCAGTCCAAAAACTTCAGTGAACATGTGGCCGAGGTCTCCGATGTGCCTTTTGAAGAATTTCATGAAAAAATATTGAACGGTTCAAAAGCTATTCAAAAAACAAGTTCCCATTGGGAAATGTTAACAAAAATTGCAACACTTTCGCAAATGCACTTTTTAGTGTCAGAAATTACCCTAGTAGTGTCACAAATCTGCCATTTTGTTTTCAGTTACTGATCAGAAAAGTGCTTGGCGTTTAAAATTGGGACCCTCTAGGAACACAATTCTTTTTGTGTTCACCTAGTCGGACACTCAGGTTGCTAGCCATGTCTTTATTTTGGGGTTAAACACCCTAGAAATATGTTTTTTCAAATTTTTGACAAAAGTAGTGTCACACTTGAGACACTTTCACAAATTTTTGTGAAAGGTGTCTCAAATCACGACACTACTTTTCTAGACTATTGCCAAAATAACAGGAATTCTTTGCCACCCTGCTGCAAAAGAATGGTTTGGTCTTTTTGGCTGAAATTTGGAGGGAAGGCAGCCAATATCTCACATATGTGCCTTTTGATGGTTTGGTGAAAAAAATATTGCATGGATGCAAAGTTATGGTACTCCGAGGTTGACGTTTCGCATAGAGTAACATGGTGGTGTCTGCTGCCTTCGTCAGATTCGAAATAAAAGGATACTGAATTTCAATATAAAATGCATAGCCATGTGGGCTACACATCCAGAGAAAACCTAGCCAGGAAACTCATTAATCATGTGAAATTAATTTTTTTTTTCTACATTGTATGGTTACTGAGATATTAGCAATTTAGTATTACAACTGTTCGTTTTCTGCTACGAAGCCCATTATTATGCATACATTCTTTGTTTTCACTGTGTTTCTCAAAGGAGCTTTTGGGGTAAAATAGGGTGTGCGCTCCACTTACTGTTACATGTAGGCTTTACATGTCTCTTCCTCACCATTTGTGTTAGCGTCCTGTGTACCTACACCGTGCATTCATATCTTTGCATTTCCATTTGCGTTCATTTGCGTTACTGTTACCATTTGTGTCTCCACTACTGTTTGTGTTTGTGTTTCACTTAGCATCACCATGTGCATTACTATTTCTGTTGGTGGCCACCCTGTTTGCGTTTGTCTTTCGTTTTGCATCATCGTTGTTCTTACCATTATCATTTCTGTTTCCAATTGCATTCCCGTGCCCGTGTGCATTATGGTTTGCATTTCCATACACGCTTGCATTTGCGTTTCTGTTTCCTTTGGCGTTATTGTTTCTGTTACCATTACCATTTCTGTTTAGAAATGCGGTACCGTGACCATGCGCATTACGGATTGTGTTTCCGTATGTGATTGTGTTTGTGTTTCCGTTTCTGTTTCCTTTTGTGTTACTGTTCTTGTCACAGTTATCATTTGTGTTTACAATAATGGTACCATGACTGTGCGTGTTACCAGTTGCATTTCTGTATGTGCTTGCATCTCTGTTTGTATAACTTTTTGCTTTGGCGTCACTTTGCACCTATGTTTCTATTAACGCTTGCTTTACAATTTACATTTGCGTCACCATGTGCATAACCATTACTGCTTGTGTTTGAGTTGCTGTTACCGTTACTATGTCACAAGACATCATGTGGTGGGAACGTGGGTCCTGAAGGCCCCGCACTCCCACCATCACATTCTATTCACTATTTATAGTCCTTATTCTCAAAAAGGAAGGGAAATTCATGGCAAAAAACTCTGTTTAATGCATCAGTTAGGGTTGTTCCACAGTGACAAAGTGAGGTTGAGTTATTGGGATGACAGCCCTGCACCCCCCAGCCCCCAGCTGGCATCGGGTGTGCGTTGGGGTCATCGGTCCTAACTCTCACCCCATTCTCCTATACCTCAGCTTGTTTACATGTGATGGGGTGAGAGTTAGGCTGTTGATCCCAATGCACACCCGATGCCAGTTGGAGGGTGGGCTGGTGGGGTGCAAGGAGCTGTCAACCCAATCGAATTTCCTCACTTTGTCGCTGTGGAACAACCCTAACTGGTGCATTAAACAGAGTTTTTTGCCATGAATATATATATATATATATATATATATATATATATATATATATATATATATTTATTGTGTGTGTATATATATATATATATATATATATTATATGTACTGGCACGGTTGTGCCAGTATAGTTAGTGTGAAAGTGCACTTCTATGTTAGAGTTAAAGCTTTGAGGGTTAATAACTTTGGAGCAGTTCAATGGATTTGCATGCAGTTTGGCATGCATAATCTCTAGGCGTCATGACCTGCCAAATTTGATAGAGATCCTTTGAGTGGTTTCTGAGATGTAAAGGGCAGGATTCACAAAGCGATTTGGGACCAAGTCCCACTCCGCAACCTCAGTTGTGCTTTAAAATTGCCGCAGCTGCGGAGCGGCTGATCCACAGCTGCAGCAGTTGCGGAGGGTGCTACGGCAGGTCCCACTAGCTGTAGCAGCCTCCCCCAGCTGCGGTGCTGTCCCTGGCAACAGCACCTGCAAGCTGCTGTAATCTGTGGAGCTGGTTGTACTCTGGCTCAACCTTAGTGAATACCTGCATCTGCGGTTGACCTGCGAATTCGCAAGTGGAAACCCACTAGCACCAAGGTTTTCCCGCAGCTGCAGGACCTTCCCCGATGTTTGTGAATCCTGCCCAAAGTGTTGAAAAAACAGAAAAACCTGGATTTTATTTTTTACTTTTTTTTTGTCATACTGGATCTCAGAAATGGTTGTATGTTGTGAGCTGAAATGTTCAGGGTAGAAAGCCTTTGAGTCACAGATGTGCCTTTCAAAGGTTTGTTGAAACATATTAACCCATTCAAAAGTTATTAAAATGTCTAATTTCCCATTATTTCAAATGGGAAAAGCTCAGTGTTTAGCACAAAACTGAGATTTTCACAAATATGGCCGATTTGCAAAAACAAGATTTTCGCAAACATGCTAGATTTTCACAAATAAACTGAGATTTTTACAAATACAATAGTAACCAGAGACATGATCAGCTATTTCCAGATAGCTCACAAAATTTCTAAAGAAATTCTCTCTGCTGCCCCTACTGTGAAACTGCAGAAAGCAGGAGATTTCTCCAGAAATATCACAGAAATTTCAGGAAATATCTGACCATGTCTTTGGCTGTGACTGTATGGCCAATTTGCAAAAACAAGACTTTCGCAAACATGCTAGATTTTTGCAAATAAAGTTTAAACTGAGATTTTCACAAATATGGGTGATTTGCAAAAATAATACTTTTGCAAACATGCTAGATTTTTGCAAATAAAATTAAAACTGAAATCTTGAGAGTCAATGGGGGGATTTCAACATGTGTTGATATCTCTGCCATTTTGGGGAATTTTGACCCCAAATATTCAACATGAGGTTCTTGGGACCTCACCTCATGAACACTGGCACTGTCATTTTGTTTCTTGCTCGTGAAGGGTGATTTTGTGGTTGCTGCATGGAATCACCTTTTGGGTAGCTTTGGGTAGCTTTAAGAGGGGTTGGGACAGGGTAAGGGGTGTTAAGATGAAGTGGGCAGAGGAGGGTGGGGCAGCTGAAAGTTGAGGGGCTAGCTGTACATTTGAGCAGACTCAATAGACCATATAGGTTTGCTTCTGCTGCCATTTCTGTATGTTCATATGTATGAAAGGACAGTGTCACGGTTCATGAGGTGGGGTCCCAAAAAGCCCATGTTGCAAATTTGGTGAAAAAATTCCCAAAAATGACAGCATTATGAGTGTGCATTGCATAGTATCTATCCACGCTTGTAACTTCACCAGTTTTTAATATTTTCACTTCAGATTTTCAACATTGCCATTTTTTCACACCTCCTTATGAACAGTACAGTGGTAATTTTGCACATCCTGCCCAAAATAAGTTTTTGCACCTGTGGCACAGAATGGAGTGGCTGTTTTGTGAAATCAGCTTTTTGGATGAATGAACAAAATCACAGTTGCACTGTTCATGAGGGGAGGCCCCAAAATGCCAATGTTGAATATTTGGTGAAATAATTAAAAAAATGACCACACTGGTGGTGCTGGGGAGTGCTATTGCCGACATGGAGATTAGGCATCCCATGTCTGCAAAAAACTTCAAGTGAATTAAAAATATTTTAGGACACTGGGAGTGGGTTCCTCAGTGTCCCACACTGATGGTGGTAGGATGGGGCTAGTGCTGACATGGGGATTGGGCACCACATGTCAGCCCAAATCCCAGCCCCCAAGCCATTCCCTGTTTGTCATCCATCAAAATCTCTGTTCACGAGCCAATCCCTGTTCATGAGGTGGGGTCATGTGGCCCTCTCCTTACAAATAAGGATTTTGACAGCTCAAGAACAGGGATCGGCCCACAAACAAGGATTTCAAAAGCTTGTAAACAGAGATCGGCTCACAAACATAGATTTTAAGATTAAAATTGAAAAAACATTTTTTATGTACTTAAAAGAAACCAAAGTCATGAGCAGGTAGAGGACCTACCCCTGACCAAAATCCATGCTTTGGTTTCCCCATAAAACATCCCTGGGGAAAGTTTCACATTTTGGTTGTCTGCCTTCGCTAAGTAAGAAAACAAGATGGCAGCATGTAAAGAGGGTTTTATTTATCACAAAGAAGGATTTTATAAATCTATATTCATGAGATGACAAAATCCTTAATCATGAGCCAAATCCTCTTTCACAAAACATACATATATCCCAAAGATTGAACAGAGCATGCTCAGAACACGAAAATTCAAAATTGAGTAACTTTGGAACGGAATAATATTTTTTCACCAAATCAATATTGGATTGTTCTTCTACCCTGAAAATTGCAGACCAAACTTTCAAACTGTGCGGCCACAGTACAATGGGCAAAAATCAGCAAAAATGGGTGAAAAAAGTGAAAAACACACTTTTTTAACTATGCACTGCACAAAAGCTGCACATCCAATCAAAACAAAACTTGGCATGTTCATAGATCTACCCCACAGGACAGTGCATACCAAATGTTGTGCAAATCTGTTGAATGGTTGCAAAGTTATTAAAATGTAAAATTTGGGGTTTACTATTAAACTGCTTACTCGACTCTAACTATAGGGCTGCGACCTCACCTCTATAATTTATATACACATGTACTATATATATATATATATATATATATATATTATAGGGCACGGTCATGCCCCTATAGTTAGGGTTGAGTAGGCACTTTAATGTTAAACCTCACATTTTGCGTGCTAATAACTTTGCAACCATTCAACGGAGTTGCACAAAATTTGTAATGCGTGGTCTGGTATGTTAGATCTCTTAATTTACAAAGTTGCATTTTGGTTGGACTTAACAGTTTCTGCACGGCAAAATGCTAAAAACTAATTTTTTGCCACTTTAGACACATTTTTTACCCATGGTGCTGTGACCACACTGTGTGGTCTTTTTCTCTGAAATGTGGAACATAGAAAGAGCTTGCAACAGGGAACAAGACAGCACTAGTTTGGTAAAATAATTTCAGTCCATTCCAAACGTATACAATTTTAAATATTTGGGTTCTGAGCATGCTCAGTTCATGCCAATATTTATATGGTTATTTTTCAGACAAATATTGCGCTCACAGTCAAGGATTTTGTAGCTCAGGAACTAGGATCCTGGTTCCCCAGAAAATTCCTTGTCTGTGAACCACCATCTTGTTTTTCAGTTTTTCCCCAAAACAAAATGCTCTAGCTTTCTCCACAGGTGACATTTGGGTCAAATGAGGCATGGGTTTTGTTCACTGTGGCCCCCTCTACAAAGCTATGCCTTTGGTTTGGTTCATTTGGTTAAAAAATAGCTTTTTAAAATTTCAAAATTCTTTGACTATGACTCGCTAATGATCCTAGTCCGTGAGCTGTCAAAATCCTAGTCTGCTAGCTCATGGTCAAGGATTTTGCTACCTCACAGGTCTGGATTTTAAAAACATTACCATGGCATTGCTAATGAATGGTTTGGTCTTTTTACTTCAATTTTTCAGGGTATTGAGGGGATTCCCTGCATATGTGAATTATGCTGTTTGGGGAAGTAAGCGGTTCCCTACATATGCCATCACAAAGTTGAGATTTTCCCTATAGGATAAAATTGTGGCACCTGTTGTGCTTTTTGATGCCCATATCTCATAAACGATATGAGATATGGATTCAGTCAATTCATGTTGCAAGCAATGATCGTTGTCATGATTACAATGACACTTGAACTTTTTTCTAGCTGCTACAGTTCCCAAGATATTGACAAATTAGTGTTACAAGGGTTCCTGGCCAGCCCGGTGGAGCTGAGGATTGAGGTGCTGGATGCCACACCTCACGTTACACTGGCGACCTGGGTTCAGACGTGAGCTCGGGCCACCAGATGTTGGCAGAAGAGGGATAGGATTGAGCATCCAGTGGACTGCTCTCCTATCCTGGGGAGGGATCCAAGGAACCACCACTCTGTAGCGGCCCCTGGTGATGACCGGGGGCACTATCAGAGTGATGGCAGCAAGGGGGTCAGAGTGGGCAGACGTCAGCACATTGTGTCTTAGTCATCATTGCATGTCCACTCTGCAAGGGGTGAAAAATCAAGAAAGAAACATGATGGAGTGATGATCTTGGTGGCTGATGGCAGTGCCCAGCACCCCCCCCAGTTCCCGAGAGGATCCTGCCACAGAGTGCGTGAGTAACAATGGTTGGCTCTGTGGGGGGTGCCAGATCAGGCCCGGGGGTGTGGGTGTTGGCGGCCAGAGATTGCAGAGATCCATGCCACTAGGAGGAGGTATAAAGAAATATAAGATAAAAAACAAGTGTTCCTTGCCCTATAGGGTTGCTGTATGGCTCTGCAGCTATGTGTAAATGGGAGCACAGGGTCCAGAGGATCCATGCTCCCACAGATGCATATTGTTATGCAGAAATGGGCAGCTTGGTGGAAGCGTGGGGCCCAATGGGCCCCATGATCCTAACACATGCTATTACTATTTATATTACACTTTTCAAAGTAAGTAAATTCATGGCAAAAAATGCATTTAATGCATCAGTTGAGTTAAAAGCAACAAAACTGAGGAAATGAGATGATAGGGTTGAGCCACTAACCCCCCCATACCACAACCCCATCTTCCATAAAGTGACAGATGCCAGGGTGTGCAGTGGAGTCGTGAGGCCTAACTCTCACCCCATTCTCCTTTACTGTAGCATTTAAACCTGTTTACACATGGAATGGAGTGAGAGTTGGGCCATGACCCCATGGTACACCCTGGCATTTGTCACTGTATGGAGGATGGGTGTGTGGTGTGGAGGGGTTAGGGGCTCAACCTAATGTCTCATTTCCTCACTTTTGTTGCTTTAACCCTAACTGATGCATTAAATGCAGTTTTTTCCATGAATATATATATATTAGAGGCAAAAAACTCAGTTTAATGCATTAGTTAGGGCTGTTCCCCAATGACAAGTGAGAAAAATTGGTGTTAGGGTTGAAAGTGCCTTGATTCCTGTCCACATCCCCCACCTGGCATCAGGGTGCGCATTAGGGTTGTCAGCCATAACTCTCACCCCATCACATGTGTAAAGAAGCAGAGGTGTAGCAGAATGGGATGAGAGTTAGGACTGACAACCCTAATGCGCACCCCAATGCCGGTTGGGGGTGTGGGCAGGGGGGTCCAAGGGGTGCTTTCAACCCTAGCACCGAATTTCCTCACTTTTGTCAGTGTGGAACAACCCTAACTAATTCATTAAATGGATTTTTTTGCCTCTAATTTCCCTTCTTTTTGAGAATGATAACGAGAAATAGTGAATGTAATGCGGCGGTGGGAGTGTGGAGCCCACCACATAATCTGGCGGTGGGCCCGCGCTCCCACCACATAATGTCTTTTCACATAGTAACATTGTGCATGCAAATGCAAATAGTAATGCGCATGGTGACGCAAAGCAAAACAGAAAGAGAAACAATAGCGTAGACAGAAATGTTAAAAACAACGCAAAAGTAAGCGCAAATGAAAATGCAAAGGGTAACGCACATGGTGGCGTAGACATGAACGGTAAGTGAAATGAAAAAGGAACCACAAGCGAAAATGATAACGGTAACAGTAATGTAAGCGCACAGGCTGATTTTCCCCAAGAGCTGCATAAAGAAAGACAGTGATTACAAAGAATGTATGCATAATAATGGTTCTCGGAGCAGAAAATGAGGAGTTGGAATACTAAATTGCTCATATCTCAAGAACCGTACGATGTAGAAAAGAAATTTAAAAGTCATATGATTTATGACTTTCCTGCCTAGTTTTGTGCTTAGCCCTAATCAGGGGGCTAAGCACTTTTCTGACCGAAAGTCCGTATCTCGCACCGTTTCCGAGATACAGACCCTGAAAGGCGTGGTGAACACTGAAATGTTATCCTATGGGGAAAAAAGAGAAGTTCAGAGTGCCATAACTTTAGCCCCCTGTAATATTTTTTCACCAAACCACAAAAATGCACATCTGTGGGATGTTGGCTGTGTGATCTCGAATTTTCAGCCCAAAAGACGAAACTTTTATTTTGCAGCAGGATGCCAAAGGATTCCTATAATGCGTTGGATGCCGTAATGTTATCCTATGTGAAAAAGCTTCAACTTTGGAGTGCCATAACTTTGCTGCCATATGATATTTTTTCAGCAAAGCACTGAAAGGCACATTTGTGAGATGTCAGCTGTGTTCCCTCCAAATGTCAGGCCAAAATACTAAACCGTTCTTTTGCAGCAGGGTGCCAAAATATTGCTGTAAATTTTCCCACAGCCTAGAAAAGTACTGTCGGCGTTTGCAAAAGCTTTCGCAAATTCATTCGACAGTGTCGCAAGTGTGACAGTACTCTGCAAAAGTACTTTTTCCTGAAATTTGAAAAACATATTTCTGGGGTGTTTTACCCCAAACTAAAGACATGGCTAGCACCCTCAGGGCCCGACTAGGTGAATACAAAAAGAATTAAGTTGCTAGAGGGTCTCAATTTTAAATGCCAAGCATTTTTCTGATCACTAACTGAAAACAAGATGGCAGATTTGTGACAGTAACAGGGCCATTTGTGACACTAAAAAGTGCATTTGCGACACTGTCAAACTTTTTGTTAACTTTTCCCATTGACTTATATTGGGAACTTGTTTTTTGAATAACTTTTGAACCGTTTAATATATTTTCATGAAATCTTCAAAAGGCACATCGGGGACCCTGGCCACACGTTCCCTGAAGATTTTGGACCGGTCGCACAAACCATGTGACCTGTAGGTGAAACAGTAAAATTCCAGAAAAGTGTAAACACGGGCGCAGATCATGCTTAATAACTCCGCAGCCGTATATGCGACCAGTACGATACTTGGCAGATCCCAAGGTGTATGGGTCTTGATTGTGTATTCCAAATTCAGGCAAATCTGTCAAACGGTTCAAGTTATTAAGGTGCAAAATTTGGGGTTTAACATGTAAATGGCTCCTCAACCCTAACTATAGTGGCACTACCGTGCCACTATAATATATATATATATATCTATATATATAGATATATATATATAGATATATATATATATATAGATAGATAGATAGATAGATATAGATATAGATATAGATATAGATATAGATATAGATATAGATATATAATAATAATAATAATAATTTCTTTATAATGTGCCTTTCGAATACCAGGCACAGTACAGTTAAAACAAAGTCATCATCATATTAAAATATACAATACAAATCAACAGTATATATGATGCAGTTTGTCTCCACTTTTGAAGTAGATCTATTTTGCTTTTATTTTTCTTTCAGCTGAATACTGACATCACATCTCTGAATACCATGACAATAAGCACCAAACAACAAGCTACAGTGATGGTTCCCCAAAGGATGTCAATCTTAAAAGCAAAAAAGACATTTTTCCTGATAAACTGGTGGTCTCTTTTTTTCATATGATGCACTTCTGGTTTATTAAAAAGAAAACTATAATTACATTATATCCCAATGGGTACTACACAGTCATAAATATGGAATTTGAACTACTTCCTATTCAAAATTAATTATAAATAACATTCTTTAATACTCTTCACAATTTGTATTACACCCCATTTAGGCTATACCGCATGGGTAAGCGGCAATATCCTAAATGTCATTGGTATCTCCAGGAGGATGGCTCTTTGCTTCATATGATTAGGACCTGCCCAAATGCGAAATCTTTTTATCTTTTTTCCAGTCAATCAAACAAACTTACTGCCCCCTTTTTAGAAGCAATGATCATTTTTCTTTAGATATCTATGTGGTGGGTAAATATTCAGCTATAAAATCTCTGATCCACAAGGTATATATGGTGTTAATTCCTACGATGTCATTGCTTCTCATTATGAGACATTGGCTTTCAAATTCCCTTCCAAATAGGAGAGAATAGGTTCAAGGTATGTATATAGCAACCAATGTGGAAAGAGTCATTGCTATGCAATACCATTCTTTACCATCATTCAGAGAAAGATTGGAGCCATTTTTACAGTTTTTAGCTTGGTGGTGAAAGGATTTGTGGTACAGACACTGTATGTAACTCATCCAATCTCTCTCTAACAGCAACTTGTGCAACAAGAACAGTTGACATTCTTATAATAATATTATGTTATGTGAGGCATGGTCAATTTTAAGCAGGTACCTCTGGTATATACTGTAGCCCATGAAGTAGTTGATAAGGGTGTGGGTGTGGGAGGTGTGTTCATGGTAGAGGGGATGGGATTGGGGGGAATGTGGCTGACTAGTAGTACATAACAGACTGTCTTTATATTGGGGGTTGCAGAGTGGGGTTGTTATTGCCTAAGAGTTGACGTTCTCATTGTGATTTGTGACTAACATTCTGTATCTTGTTTAAATCGTTGTTTTTAATAAAGTCTTCTGAATTGCAGAAAAAATACAAATAACATTCACTTTACACCTTCATACATAGTTAGAAATACTTTGAAACAATAAAGTCATTTACATGCCTCAAATCTCACTGCTCTTCTTTATAGTGCATTAATCCATTGAACTACTATGGATATCTGCTGGAGTCTGAATACACAGCTAGATGTTTTAAAAAAGTTCCCCATTCTTCACCTGTCTATATTTAGTGAGTCTGGTTTTAATTTCAAGTTTCCAAGTCATTGCAAGTAAAACATTTTTTTGAAAAATATAATCTGTCAGCTAGGCAGATATACTTTTTCTTTCACTCAAATTACACAATTTTCATATTCCAATACTAAGATCTTACATTAATAATATGTTCTACCGATGTCTTATTCAGACCTTGGAGTTTGAAAATATCTCCAAACTAGAAAATAAATAGATTTACTTTATATTATTATGTATTTTGGCTTTAGATAGCTTACTTTTCCCTTTTTTCATATATAGTACAAAATAAAAAAAATGTTTCTCACAATTTGCTCTTAACTTACTCATGCAGATCCACATCAAAAGACCTATACTCAAATATGATATAAAAATGTTACAATTAAATTAGGGATCTGTGGACATAAACAAAAGACTCGGGGCCAGATATTCAAAACTTTGCCCCGGGGCAAAATTAGCACTGCCCGGCGGGCAAACTTAGCCTGGAGCACAGATCAATCTATATTCAAATGGAATAGCCCAGGGCAAACAGCTTTCGAATATAGCATGGTAATGAGGCCATGCAAACTGGGTTGGGAGTGCAGGGCAAACATTGCCCTGGAATAAGACAGCACTGAATAAAGAAACCAGGAAGTGCAAACCACAACAACAACACAGTACACAGTAACGTGAGGGCAGGTACAGACGAACTACGTGGCCAATGTGTGTGCCAGCAAATGCATGGACTCAGTACAGCTGCAGGAAGCAGCAGATGTGAAAGAACAGTGATCGAAACTGTATAATATTCCCCGTACCATTAGCGCCGCGCTAACAAATTAGCATGGCATTAGCGCGGAGCTAAGCAGTTAGCCCAGAGCAAACACGTTTGCCTGGAGCTAAAATGTGCCATATTCAAAAGTGCCATGCAAATGAGCCTACTTAGGTAGTCTCTGGGCAAACAACTGGATTAGCATCTCATTATACCCTGATTTGCATGCAGATTGCCCAGCGTTACTGCAGGGTCCCACAGAGCCACCTGTAGGTCAGTCTGGAAGTACAGGCGCTGACCAGGTCCAACCGCAGCTCCACCTGTAGGTCAGTCTGGCAGTGCATGATGATAGCTGCAGGCTACATGTAAACAGTACAGCATAGCATAGCATATTGTACCCCAGGGGACAGGACAGCATAGGCACAGGAGGTGGTGGTGTTGCATGCAACTGTCACACTGTAGGGCATGCTACAGTGCACAGCAGCAACTACAGTAGCAAGGGGGGCCAGTAGTGTGTGGACACAGCAATGCCTATGGTGTGTAGGGCAGTGATGATGACTGCATTATACACAGTGAGAGGCCCAACCTGTGGATGTTTATTGACACTGGACATTACTGTTACTCTGTTGTGTGACCCACAGATGCTGCACCTGTGGCATTGATACTCACAGTGACATGTACATTCCTGGCTTTGTGTGCTATGGCAGTTGTACAGCTGTGAGGTATGTGGCCAGGGGGGGATCTATCATCCGAAAGGCACACTGGTGTTGGGGTATTCCCAATAGTGGCACACGTACACTGCATGATGTGTCCCAGCCTTGTGGCCACACCTGGTCTGTAGCACAGCCTCGCCACCCATACATGCTCCCCTCAACATCCTCCATGCCCACAGTGCTGCATGTGTGTGCTGGAATCTGTTGGTGTCCCTGGCAGTGCGGTCCACAGGTGTGTGCTGTATGGCCACACTGCCGTGCTGTCCACTGGTGGCAGGGTCACAACTTACTGCCTGGCATGGCTGGGACTGGTGGCAGATGATGGCATCATTGTGATGCCATCCGTTAGCAGCATGCTTCCTCTATGTTTGGCTTTATCTATGTGTCATATTTATTTGTTAGGGTCATGCTAAACCCGCGCAAACACCACACAAAGCCACAGTGTGGCACAAGTCTGCTTGCCTAGGATTAAGACGGGCTTTTCCTGGGCGGTAGTGTGCACCGCGCTAAGTGTCGCACTAGGTCGCGCTAAACCACTTAGCGCTGCGCTAGCTGTTGAATATAGCATTGCACCTGTATTCATGTCAGTTTGCCCCTTGCATACATTATAATTTTGTCCAGCGCTAATGCAGTTTGCACGCGCTATTTGGCCTTTTGAATATAGCAGACCTGCGCTAATCCCACGCTAAACCTGAGCAAACGGTTTTTGCCCAGCGCAAAGCTTTGAATATCTGGCCCTCGGAGTTCTATTGGCTTTTAGGGTGAAATAGGGTAAAGAAAGAAAGATGGCTTTGAGGCTGTATATGTGTGTGTGTGTGTGTGTGTGTATATATATATGACAATTTAGAAGTATTAAATAATAATAACTTCATTAAAGAACAGTTGACACTTTCTGAAAAAAATATCAGAAAGCATAATATTTAGACAAAATTCAGCTTGAATTTCATTTATCTTCTATAGTTTTCTCATATCCATTTTTTATTACTAAATCCCACAAAAACAAGACATTTAGCCCTCAGAGTTCATCTGCCTTTAAAGCGTATACTCTCCTTCATATGATAATTCTGTGTTGTGACATCACAGTTTGTTGCCATGGGAATAACTGTGATGTCACAAGCAAAGTATTATGACATTGATTTGAGCAGAAGCAGCAGGAGCTGGTGAACTCCCAATGAACAATTATCCTGTTTACTTGCATTTGACCTCAGTAATAAATAATGGGGATAAAAAATACAGAGCTAATGAAACATATAAGCTGCTTTGTGTCCAAATATTACGTTTTTTAAAGTTCTTCTTGAGGCATCAGTGGCTCTTTAAGAAACAGCAACAAAAGTTGACTGGTTCAAAAAACAACTGATCTTATTCACCCTCATCCTTCCCCCATTGTAACTTATGTTTTCCTTATCATGCATTACTGAGGAGTGTCAGTGACATTATCTTTTACCCTGCCCCATTACTAGGGATTAGTAATAGATTTTTCACCTCGTTGCTCCTTTGAGACCTTTGTATATATGGATGTATGAACACACTGCACATCACATGATACAGTATGATTAATAGGAAAAACTATAGGAGATGGTGACACCACCAATTCATCTGAGTCATTGCAGCAGCAGCAGGGGCAGGAGGATACATTACTCATTAAAGAAGGGGCAGAGGTTGTTTTTTTTTCCTTCCATTTTCTGTGGTTTGGATATATCACAGCAGCATCAGTTGATTTTCAGATCTCCACTTCCACTTACACAGTGGTAATTCTGAGTTGCATTTTAATATGTTTCATCATCACCCCAACCACCCCTCCTAACTACTCTAAATTAAACTAACTATTCTGCCTATGTCCCACCATTGATTCATGGTCCATTATTGGCCCATCTCCATACTACCCCCGCTCTCCAAGGCCATAGAGCATATAGTATTGTACCAGCTTAAGGAATAACTTGATAAATACAATGTCCTGTGTGCTCAACGGCATGGCTTTAGAAAAGGTCACAGTACCACCTTAGCCCTCCTTGAATTCACTGGTGCAATCCATAGTTCTTTGGACAAAAGCCTTCTTACAGGGGTGGTCTTCATTGATCTGATGAAGGCATTCGATACCGTCCATCATCATCTACTAGCTGTTAAATACCAGACTGCCTCCTGAATATACATCCTGGTTTAAGATCTACCTGGAAAACTACTCACAAAGAGTGAAAATAGCTGACTTTCTCTCTGATGCAAAACCAGTGTGCTCTGGAGTGCCACAAGGGCCAATCTTTTGGCCTCTTCTCTTCAGCATCTTCCTAAATAGTCTTCCATAATCCTGTCTGGAGGAACTCCTCCTATACGCTGATGTCGCTGTCATCCACTCCACCCACAAGGACCCCCGCCTTCAAAAAAGCAAACTACAGCATGGCTTCTCCTCAGTTGAAAACTGGTTCAGTAAACACAAACTTGTCCTCAGCTATAAAAAAACAAAGTCCATGCTCTTCTGCAGCTCGCAAAACAAGCACCAGGACCACCCCCTCACTATTGCAAACTGTGTAGGTGCAATCCTAGAACAAGTGAAAACCTTCAAATACCTTGGAATCACTCTTGACAGTTGTCTGTCCTATGGGGCTCACATTGACAATGCTGTCAAAGCGACTAACACATGTATTGGCCTGCTTTACAGGCATAGGCAATGCCTAACTCCGGAAGCCTTTAGGATTGCAGTTCAGAGCTCGGTGATCTCAACTATCGACTATGGCCTCATCATCTACAGTTCTGCTTCCACCACCACCCTCAGGTGCATATATATGGCTTTGAACAAAGCTTGCTGACTCATTACTGGATCCCATCGTCTCACCCATATGCGTGACCTATACACCCAAACTGGTTGGCTTCAACTCCCAAGCCGCATCAAGTACCTAACATGCATAATAGCTAAAAAAACATTTATGGGCTTTGCCCCCCCTGGAGTTCAAGCTCTGCTACAACCTGCACAGGATCCCCACCTCACCAGGGCTCTGAATCTCAATTACTGCATATTCCAAGATGCCAGACCTCACAGGTACAAAGATCCTTTGCCTACAGAGCTCCCAGCTGGCTAAATGGTCTCACCAGGGACATTTCCTCTCTCTACCTAAGCTAGGCCCATTTAAATCAAACCTCCACCTATTCCTCTCTACCTCTAGCCATGCAATTGTCTTCTCTAACCTGCTGTTCCCGTTTTGGCACTTGTCCCTTTTCATCCACCCCACTACTCTCCCCCTCTGCCTTCCCCCCTCCTCCTCCTACTTGCACTTTCCATCTGCACTTCCTGTGTGTTTTAACAATTGCCTCTAGCAGCATCTTCTTCTCGTGTCTCACCAAGTTCTCATTATCAGTGTTATCCCTGTCCTCTGCATGCGCCTAGTATCACCTAATCTGTATGTACCCATGTGATGATAAACAACTGTAACCTGTTATCCTGTAATAATTAATGTCCTGCTTGTTTGTTCTCATCCTGATGTAGAACCTTTGTAAAAGAGCCTTGGCTCAAAGGTAATTGTAATCCCAGACTCTAATAAATAAATAAATAAATAATTTTTGTTAAAGGATGTATGAACGGGGATGAAACCAGGTACATTTAAAATATCTGAAGTCCAAATTCCCCTGCCCCATTTTATATATACAGAACATAATGTAATGCAGTCTAGTGAATATGCAGTTTTATAAATTAATACTGCAAAATTAACTGCAAAAATATTGAGGCATTCTTATTTAATGTTACATGGGTACTTATTGTGCTTTAAAGAGTTGTTGCACTTACTGTAGTGGTGTGTAATTAAATAAAAGTATTTTTTTCCTTGCCCCCCCCTTTTTTCCCATTTCTTTCTTCTTTCTTCTTTATATTGAAATTAAATATAGAATATAAATACTGTTCATCAATATTGTATATGTTAGTGTTGCAGCATGTTTTTTTTTAAATGAAAATTATTTAAATGTATAAGTGTGTCATAGAAATTAGTGAATGTTAGCTATTAAGTTATTTAAATTAGTAACACCTGATGGTGACACTATAAAAAATTGTAAGGTTCTATAGCACTTCATTCTCTTGCTAAAGCACAGGTGAGTCTGCATGAAATGTTGAGTTTGTTGGCGCCGTGTTTTTGCTATGAGGGTATGCTAAATTTAAATTAAAGACTATCTGCCTTTTTTTACAGATGCATTTGTCTTGGTGTCAGTGTGTGCCAGAGTTTATGTTCTTTGACTTTACTGGTACTTTGTGCACCACATACTGAGTAGCAGCTCTGTTTTTTTTTTCATTAGAGCTGTATTCATCTTGGAATATTAGGGCATGCCTGCCTTAATGTTGATAGATTTATGTTTTGTGGTGCCTCTGTCATAGTGTGCCGAAGGAAATTCTTTTCTCCATTTAGTTGTATAAGCTGTAGGTGGTGTAGTTTATTGGCAGACAAAGTACAAACTGTTATTTCCATGGCCTTGCATGGTATAGACTGTGAAGAGCCCAAAGGAGTCATCTCTCTCCAGTGACTCTGGAAGAGTATCTATCACATATTGTGCCTGTGCTGTATATGGTGCACTTCTGCAGACGTGACCAGACCAGATGTCCCAATTTTATGCAGTTGTGGAATGTTTCTTGGTGGAACTGGCACATGTCTTGCAGTGGTTTCTTCTACACTGGTAGCAAGGTTGCTTAGACTTGACTTGTGCCAGTGGTTTTTGATGAGCTTGTTGAGGAGGGAGTGATGTTGTGTGGCCTTGCCTTGGTTGAGGCTGACCCTGAGAGATTGAGAGGGGCAGCTCTGTTGACAGATTCCCTGTGTGTGTTCATGTGACCTGTGAGCTCCCTGGTGTCTTTCTAGGCAACTTCAAGTGCTAATTTTATGTCGCCTGTGAACATGAAAGTCAGATCTGGTTCTGTAAGTTGTTTTGTGTAATGGTCACCATAAAGACCACAGGCAAATTTGTCCCTTAAAGTGTCATGGTGGAATTGTCCATATTCACATGGGGTTACCACATTTTTCAGGGTGATTATCAAGCCAGCAATTGACTCTCCCTCTCTTTGGAGGTGGTGGTGGTGGTGGAATCAATAGTGCTTTGCTGTTATGATGGGTTAGGATGTGGACTTAAGTTCATCATAGTAGCACCCATTTAATGGATCTGGTGCCACTAGACTCTTAAAAACAAAACGAACACTGGGGCTTTTAGGATAAACAAGAAGAGGGCCCATCATTCATTGTCCTTTTTTTGAATTTTGCTTGCTGAAAACAAGTATTCAAACCTTTTCATATATGTGTCAAAAGTGTTCATTAGATTTGTCATATTCAGGTGCTCTTTCCTGGAATGAGATTTTGCCAGGTGATGCAGTACATTGTAGTTATTGGAGGTGGCCAGGGTTGTTTGAACTGCTTGTGATATTTTTTCCTTGCACTTTGCACTATTGTGCTGTTCTCAGCTTACTCCAGAGGATGGAAATCTCTGTTCCAATTACATGTTAACTAAGCAGCCCTGTTGTTGTTTGGTCCTCAGCCATGGATGTCCTGGTGCAAAGTTAGCAGCTTTTCTGTTTGTCTTGATCAGTAGGGGATGGTCAGCAGTTTGCAATTCCCTGCCTTTTTTTTATAGCTCCAGATGCCTAGAATCAAAAGCAGTGAAGTACAGCTCTTTTATGCTGTGAGGAAAGCAAGTTTATAGCTTTTTTCTTTCTTTGTTTTTTAGTGAATAGCATCTGTCAGCAATTTTCTGTAAGACACAGGGAGGACAGTAGTTCTAGACAATGCATAGCAGGCTGGGTTTGTTCCTATCTAAAGAAGACCTCATCAGCTCAGCACAATTTCTGCCTTTTATCTTTATAAAAAGGCAAAAAAACAAAAAAGGACTTATTGGATACATGTATGGATACTGCACCCACGGATTATTTTTTTTTACCTCATCACTACTGTATTATTCTTGTTATAAAGAACAGACTGACACAGACACAGGGAACTGCTAGCATGTGGCCATTATTACTCAAACTGACAACAAAAACTCTACACTCATGGACCAAAGGTTAATGGGCTTCGGACTGAGCAATACAAGAAACTACTAGAACTGCAAATTGCTAATACAGGACTACAAGTAATAAGGTTGCCAAATAAGTCCCATTCTGCCATACATCCAAGGGGCAGCATTCATTCACATGCTGGGCACCCAGCCAGCTAAATGACCTCCCCTCTGCAAGCCTGGCCCAGACAAAGTTTGACCCTTTTAAGTGCAGACTCTGCCAGCACCTCTCCACACTTAGCAGTTGAGACTGCCATCCCTAAGTCTGTCTCACCCCTGAGTCTTGCTATGCCCTCACTTTGCCCACCCTTCCTTCTTCCCCTCCCCATATACACCCCCCTCTGCAATCTCCCACACCCACACCCCCACTCACCCTATAAGAGTAGTTTGTAACTGGCATCTTCGTTACCACTCCCATGATTAACATACCTTCTTCCACTCTCAGCAGCTCGAGCGCAGTCACTAGCAACCTCTTGCCCCTTTATCAGGTACCATAGCTCTCCTTCTTCTCACTTTCCCCTTATTGCCCACCACACTTACATCACCCCATCACTAACAAAGCCAACCTCTGTCTGCTATATGTTCACCTTATGCTCTGCAAATTACTATTTCATCAGTACCTAATTCTCCAATGTAATTAACTTTGTTATTGAATGCCTCTGTCTGAGTGTTATGTAAACTGTTATTTATATTTGATATGTACACTGTTATGCCTACTTCCTGACATGAAACTTTTGCAAAAGAGCCTTTGGCTCAAAGGTATTGTAATCCGAGACACAAATGAATTAAATAAATACTTTCTTAAAGTTGATAGGAAACTGTTTTTACACCTCTAGATGCCCTCCAGTTGTTCTTCAATTATCTACCCAGTATTCTAATATGTTTTTGACCTTTTTTGTTAAATTAATAATGTTTTTGTTGCCTTTTTAACTACCTTGAATCTCTCTTTTTTCAGAACTTGCTGGTGTCTTTTTTCATACTGCCTGTACATTCTATATCAGTAACACCATTTCAGGCCATTCAGGTGAGTAACATGGCATGGGAGTTATTGATGTCATAGAATGTCTTCGAACTATGAAAAGAAAGAGCAGTAACTGGCGAGGAGAGTGGAGCTCTACATAAATCTGAGGGCACCCCAAAGTTCAACTATTTATTTATCAAAAAAAATTATCAAAGCATATTGGAATACATACCTTGCATGGAAAGGAAGATGGATGGTCATTTAGCTATGTAAAATCCATTTCCTATCTCCTTTAAAGCAGCAGTGCAATGAAAAAAGATTTTCTGAAAAGCTAATTTTCTGCTATGGTTATGAAAAATATTGCCGGAACTGTTGATTTGGGTTTTCTGGATGCTTCCTATGCTGCGTAGGGTACGTTTGCATTTTTGTCTGGATTCATACCCTCCTCAGGTCCTCAATATTATTTTAATGCAAAAATGAGATGGCCATCTTTTTTTCTTGACAAATAATTATTTTAAACTTTCATAAAATTCTTAATTGATAACAAAAACTGAAAATTTCACCACCAAAATAAATGGGAAGACATGTATCATCAATTAGGAAGAAGAAAAAAAAGGTGGGGTCAAATTTTAACCCATTTTCATTGCACTGCTGCTTTAAGGTCAGTACAACGTCTACTACATTGAGGAATACTGCTTGCCACTTCCCTTATCTCTGAATACTCCCCATCAAGCACTACCCTATGTGTTATACCCATAAGCTAGTTCATCCCCTAATTTACAGACTTTTTAGAAACATAGAAACATAGACTTTGACGGCAGATAAGGACCACTTGGCCCACCTGGTCTGCCCATTTCCCTACCTATTGGATAAGCTGCAGATCGTAGTTAACCAACAGCCTATGTCTTCCTACACCCCAACATAATTGCCTTATGTCTGTCCCTTGCATTCTTGAATTCTCCCACTGTTTTTGATCCCACAATCTCCTCAGGATGGCTGCTTCATGTGTTCACCACCCTCTCTGTGAAAAAATACTTCCTCACATTGCCCCTGAGCTGTTCCCGCCCCCATCTTCAGATTGTGTCCCCTTGTTCTTGGACATCTCTTTTTCAAAGATGCTACCCTCTTGGCCTTTGTTGATTCCCTTGAGGTACTGTACTTGAAAGTTTCTATCATGTTCCCCCTCTCCCTCCTTTCCTTAGGGGTATACATATTAAGCTCCTTTAGTCTATCTTCATATGGCTTCTGTTGTAGACCCTGCACCATTTAGTTGCCCTCCTCTGGACTGTCTCCATCCTATCTATGTCCTTGTGGAGATGGGATCTCCAGAACTGCACACAGTATTCCAGATGAGTTCTCACCAACTGTCTGTACAGAGGGATCACAATGTCCTGTTTTCTACTGAAGATGCCTCTACCTATACATCCTAGTGTCATCCCAGCTATCTTTACTGCCTTCTCACATTGCTTGCTTACCTTTAGGTGATCTGATTTGACTACTACCAGGTCTCTTACCATTTTTGCTGTTGTTAAACCACCCCCCCACCATTGTGTACTCTTCCCCTGGGTTTTTTTGTTTCCCAGGTGTATTACTTTGTACTTCTTTGCACTGAATCTAAGCTGCCATACTTTTGTCAATTACTCCAACTTTGCCAAGTCCCTTCTCGTCCTTTCCACCCCCCATGTATCAACCCTGTTGAAGATCTTTGTGTCATCTGCAAAGAGGCATACTTTGCCTTCTAGTCCCTCTCCAATGTCACTTATAAAGACATTAAAAAGGGTTGGACCCAGTGCTGAACCGTTCGGTACCCTGCTAGTCGCCCCCTTTTCTTCCGAGTGAACTCCGTTCACTATTATCCTCTGTGTCCTGTTGTCCAGCCAATTTTTTACCCAGGCTACTGTTGAGAGGTCTAAACCTCACTTTCAGATTCTTGACGATATTGGGAATGCAAGTAATCACAGACACATTGCATTAGAGTAATAAACAAGTTTATTACTACCAAGGGATAAATCACAGTTGCCCTAAGCAGTTCTTACCAATACAAACTGGGAGCTAGTGCTAAGCATTCTCTACACCTCGAGGTCTCTTCTGTTTTCTCTTGGGGTCTCTCGGGTCTCTGAGGTGTAAAGCTTGTGCATTATATTACAAACCTATGATAATTACTATGGTTACCAAAAGATAGAAACATTTCTAGTTACAGAGATGAGCCCTATTGACTAAATTACAGGTGGCTCCATGGTCCAAGATAACAATATACAATTCTGTAAAGTTATCAGTTTGAGAACAAAAGAGTTCTTATACAGAGTCTTACATAACTCAATGTAGTAGTACAAGTCACCAAAAGATGGCAATGCTGTCTTACATATTATAATTACTTCAAGGACACAGGTGTCTTGGCATCTGACTAGTAAGAAATACACAGAAAATACATGGTAAAATATATGTGTATTAGCAAGCAAAGTGTATTACAACAATATGCATTCATATCCTGACATCTACTCTTATTCGGTAGATGCCCTTAGCCCTAAATATTAGTATCATCTATACCTAAGTGTCAGCTGTCTATGGTGTACATCTGAGGGTACCAATTAGGGTGCAGGGACCTCGTGTAACATTCCCCCCCTTGTTGTCTCCAAGGGCAACACAGGCAAATGTCTAGGGTAAAAACAGGAGCAGTGGTCATTTACAAACCCAACGCACGAGCCTTGTAAAGTAACTTGAGCTGCTCACAGTGTTGGCATAGTGTGCACCATAGGCAGCACAGCATAACAATCAAAATGAAAATTAAAAATGCTTGAATAATAACAAAACCTTTAAAAGTAATCTCCAACCAGGTGTTAGTTAATGCATTATTCTTATCTCCATAATTAATCAAGGCAAGAACTGCTTCATTGGCTTTGGTCATATTATTGCTGATGTGGATGAGGTGTGTGTCTTTCCTGTCTAAAAGTGATTTCAGTGTAAGTGTGAGTGGGTCTATGTGTACATTAAAGTATGGCAAGTATTCTGACAGTGTGAGTAGATAATCTGGGTTACCATCAATAATGTCTGCATCCAGAAGGGGGATGGGGGTTATAACAGTATGTCCAATGACAGTCTTCTGGTGGGGAACAAAACAGAAATTGGGGTAATCAATAGCACAAGTAACAGAACCATAGGTGTAGGTTTTATAGTTCGTAACCACACAATATTCGCCATCAGAATTATACTGTGAGTGCACAGTAGGCAGTCTCCACTTTTGCAACTGGACAGGGCAGGTGTAGGTCATCTTCAAAATTCATGTTGACAGGCAATGAACCTCCTCATGATAGGATTGGTAGAGCTTATCCGGAGCCAAAGTTGAGTCGAAAGAATTGGTGCCATTCGCAGTGATGTCATCATCCATTGTGAAAGTCCAATCAATGCTGTCTGGAGAGTAACCACAAACAGGCTGTATAACATCAAACACATCACATCGGCACAAGTAGATATATTGCTTTTTGGCATAGCAGTCCATGTGCGGAGTCACCCAGGCATCCAGGAAAGAATGGTAGACCAGTAGAGGTGGTAGATCCAGGCATTCTCTGTAGATGTCTTCGTCCAAATGCCCAATGGAATGTATCAGTGCAAGCTTGTCGAACAAAGCTGTAGTAAGTTCAAAGCATGGTAAGGAGACAGTGAACAAAACAAACATGGTATTTGTTATGGAACATTTCTTAGCAGTGAAACAAGGACCAGTATTAGGGTGTCTGGTCACAAACCCCAAATTCCTAGCTGTGGAGAGAGGAATAGTCAAAGTCTGTTGCATACACATGGAAACACAGCTAGTGGTTTTACACCATGGACAATACCATTTGGAAATGCGTCAATCATGCATAATGTCAGGAATTCTTCCAGATTCTAGATCACAGAAGAGGTTATTGATGGTAGTGATAATGTAGGAGTCATAAACAGAGCAGAGTATCTCTCTAGCAATGTATTGTTTATCTGCTTCTTTATTGTTCTGTTGTATGAGTGTGTTGATCTTGTCTTTAGAATCAGTGAATGCCTTAGCAATGTCATGCATGTTGTACACAGTGCATCTTTCTTCCTGACTAAGGCCATCCACACCATGCAATAATGGAGGTAAAATGTTATTGACCAAGCCAGTGGAGAACTTGGCAGAATGACTTCTGATAGCAGCAATGTCTGCTTTATTCCAGATAGACATAGCTGTACCAAAAAGACCTGTGACAATACCTGTTGCACCTGTGACATCAGAACTGTCAACTTCACATTTGTTATGTTTATGATTTAGATAATCAGGAGAGGGCTTCCTCCTGAAGTTGCCTCTATGTTCAGTAGAATGGACCCCGGCAATAGGGTCTTGCGTACGAATCTGAAATGCAGCTAAACTATCAAGCAATAATGTACTGTAAAATGCTGATGTATTAGTATTGTGACACATACGAAACTCTTTCATATTCCAGTAAGTAAGATTAAACAAAATAGGTATATGCATAAACTGTAAGTTATTAATCAAAGAACTTGGGAGGGCAGTGGCTGTAAGACCACTACGGGGACCAGGGGTATGCTTTGGACATTCCAAAAGCTGCTTATCAGTGGGTGGTAAGACAGAGAGGTACATGGCTGCAAAAGCCATGTGGTATATAGCACAAAATCTGTGAGCAGAATCTTTGGACAAAGAATTACAATAAGAAGGATCTATTAAGGCAGTTATGTTGTACAAACCAGAATGTCGTAATGCAGTTTATAACAAGGGCAGTGAACCATTTGGGGATAATTTAGCATTGGGCCAACCCTGGAAAGTTCCTTTGGAGAGTTTGGCCAAAGGGAGAATTTGTCCTTGTGATGTGGTTTGCCACTCAATTTGAAGGGCAGATTTGTCAGGAGCAACAACCGAGGCAGTGAGGTAAGCATTGGAACCTTCCTGGACAGTGATCATACTATCTGGTATATTGATGGATACTCCCTCTGGAGGAGGTGCTGGAGGATTGAGGTGTCATAGGAGGTCTGGTACCGTGCCTTGGATGCAGGGGATCACTCCTGAGAGGAGGAAATAATGGAACAAGGTAGCCATCTTGTCAGTGTATCTGAAAAGGAAGATCAAAGATTAGTATGTTAGTACAATTCCACCCAATGGGGTGAGGAAAAGTAATTTAAGCTGCTTTATACAGTTTCAGCTGATTTGTATGTAACCATTTGTCAGTCAATTTGTTGTGGAGGAGTCTAACTTGATAAACTGCCGGACTGAGCTTGTTGACAAATGGGTATGGGCCTTCCCACTTATTGGAGAAGGAGTGGATGGGATGTGCAAATCGAAGTGCCATTACCTGATCTCCAACTTGCCAGTCCACTTCTTGTGCATGTTTGTCAAACTGTATTTTGGATTGTTGCTGGGCCTTGCCCATGCAGTTTGCAGCATACAAGTGTGTGTGTGTGTGTATGAGGTCTTTTCTGAGTTTTTCCACATACTGGTCCACTGACACACGGTCTGCAGTGGGGGTGTGTAGGTCAAACAATAGGTGTTCAGGTAATCTTATTTGTCTACCAGTCATCACCTCAAAGGGTGTGAGCTGAATGGTGGCTGAGGGTGTGCCCCTAATTGCCATAAGAAGTAAAGGCAATAGGGAATCCCAGGTTTTGGGATTTTCCTCAATGAATTTGGAAAGCATTTGCTTAATCCGTCTGTTGGCTCTTTCTACTTGACCTGAGGATTGAGGGTGGTAAGGTATGTGTAACTTCTGCGGAACTCCGAGGAGTTCAAGGGATTCTTTCATCAACTCACCTGTAAAACTGGTTTCTTTATCAGAATCTACCTTAAGAGGTAGACCCCACCTGGAGAAAATCTGTTCCACCAGGATCTTGGCAGTAGTCTTCACTGTACATGTCTTAGTGGGGAAAGCTTCTACCCACTTAGAGAAGAGGTCAGTTACCACAAGAGCATACTTATTATTTTTGCTGGTGTTGGTCAGAGGGCCAATGAAATCAATTTGAATAGTATGCCAAGGGCCAGAATGTCTTTGTGGTAAAAGTTTGGCAATTCATTTGGTAGGGATGGGATTGTTTTGTGCACAAATGAGACAGTTGTCTATGTATTGTTTAATGTCTTTGGTGATACCAGGCCACCAGGTGGTGGTTTTGATTCATTGAAGGGTATTCTCTGCTCCCTGGTGTCCACTAGTAGGAGTGTCATGCACTTGGTGCAAGAATTCAGATCTTAGGTGTCTGGGGACTACCCACAACTTGGTGGTAGAGTCATCTGGTTGAAACCAAATGAGCTTATCATCTGGTGACAAGCGCAACTTAACTTCATGCCTTTGATAGGGGTTATGTGTGAGAAATTTCTCTTCAGTGCCCTTATCAAGGAGTCTGAACACCTCTTTGAGTTCAGTATCAAGCTGCTGGGCTGTGGAGAGGTCCAAGGGGGAAAAGTGTTCAGGTTTCTTCTTGAGTGCTGCAATGTGTACAGCTGCATTAGCCTCTGGATGGTCCATCATCCAGATGCTCCCCCCTTGGGCCCCTTCCTTAGCAAGGGTGTCTGCTGTATCATTGAAGGCATGATAGGGGTCATGGAGAGAGTGGGCTTTAATCTTGTGTAGATAGAGTTTGTGTGCAAATTTCTGTGCCGGTGCATGTATGTATATTACCAATTCTTTGTACTTCGCTGGACTGCCATCAGAAGAGAGGAAGGAGTTCTTCTGCCAGAAAGGAAGAAATTCTGTAAAGGAACAACAAACCCAGTTAGAGTCTGTAAAGATGATGGTATCCTCGGTTCCATGTTGGATGAACTCGAGGGCACAGGTCACCGCTGCCATCTCGGCGTACTGAGATGAAGCTACACTACAGTGCTTAGATATCTTGACAGTGTTTCCATAAGGGTAAATCACCAAAATACCCATCCCTGCAATTTGTTCTCCCTGATAGTAGGATGCTGAACCATCAGTGAAGATATGGCACAAAGAAGTACTAGCAAGTACCTGTGGCGTGGCAGGGAGGAAAGAACCTGATCAGGAAGATCAGGTGATTGTAGCGTACAGTCATGGGGTTCTCCCTGGAAAAGGAGGCCATGAGCTAGCATAGATGGAACTTTAGTCAGTTGTACCTGTATATCTCTGTCCTGGAGAAGAAGTGACCAGTGCATCATCCTGGTGTTAGAGACTGACCCATCCTTCACCCTGTCTGAGAGCAGGAAGGTGGTTGGTGTATGGTTAGTGTTAATAATCAGTGGTGAGTACCCAATGATATACAGGAAGTGCTTGACAGCCCAGTAGGTGGCCAGAAGGTTCCTTTCACAAAGGCCATACTTCTGTTCCATTGGGGTCAAGAGCTGTGAGGCATATGCAATGGGTCTCAAGGTGCCATGCACCTTCTGGACCAGCACTGCTGACATAGCAATGTCAGAGGTGGCACACTCCAGATGAAATGGTAGTGCTGGATTGGGGTTCACCAGTGCTGGGATGGAGGCCAAGGCCTGCTTCAGTGATGTCACAGCCTGGGTGTGAATAGGGCCCCAAGTCCATGGTACATCCTTTTTGAGTAATTCATACAGAGGAGCAGCTTTCTGAGCAAAACCACAAATGAAATCTCTGGAATAGTTTACCATACCTAGAAACCTTCGAAGAGTTGCCACACTGGTAGGTAATGGCAAGTCTTGTAATCCCTCTACCTTCCTCCAGGTAGGGCTTCAACCTTGGTCAGTTATTTTTAGACCCAGAAAGAGTACTTGTTTCTGACACAACTGCACTTTTGCTGGGTTGCATTTCAAGCCTGTTTTCTGAATGAGAGTCAATAGTTCATCCAAGAGATCCAAATGTTGTTCCTGTGTGGCTGTTGCCAGCAACAGGTTGTCCACATATTGTAAGAGACATTGGGGAGTAGAGAAACTCTTGAGGGCATCCATCATGTGGAGATGGAAAAGGGATGGACTGTTATGGGATCCTTGTGGCAAGCAAGTCCACGTGTACTGTCTTCCTTCAAAGGTGAATACAAACTTATATTGACTCTTAAGGGCCAATGGCAATGACCAAAAACCACTGGAAATGTCCAGGGCACTGAACCATTTCAGGTCAGGGGTTAGAAGTCATAGCACATCTGGTGCAGATGCCACAGTTGGGGAACAACTGGGGGTGACCTGATTCAGTTTCCTGTAGTCAATAGTAAGTCTCTAGGTGCCTGTGGGTTTCTTCACGGGCCATACTGGGGAGTTGGCAGCGAAACACAAGTTCTGATTACTCCTTGCTTGAGGAGTGACTTGATCGTTTCCCAAGTGAAGGCAAGGCCTCAGTTGGGAAAGGATATTGCCTCTCATGTGTTGGGCCTGGCACTTCAATGACAGTAGTGTTCTACCACAGTCATTCTTGTTAACTGCAAATGCTTCCAAATGTCATTGCAGGATAGGTAGGAGTTTTGGAAAAAGTTCATGATTCTTGAACAAATCTATGACATCATACTCTTTGTCATTGGCAGATATCATCGCCACAACATGTGAATTGGGAATCAAGATAGTATGATATTGACCGTGAATCTGTATCAGTAGCATGTTAGCTAGGTCCACCACACAGCCGTGTGGTGCAAGGAAGTTGATCCCTATAATACTAGGATGATCATGCAGTACCATTAGTTGGAAAGCATGTGAGGCCTTTAAGTGGCCTAGCTCTACCAGTAAAGGTAGAGACCGGTATGAAGGTAGCCTAGTACCGTCGACTCCTGACATGTTGGTCCTCCGTCTGGTGGACCAATGGGATGTGTCCGGGTGTTCATCATATAGCACAGATACAGCTGCACCTGTATCTAGCAAAACTACTATTAGGCGACCCCCGACCTCGGCCTCGGTGCAGGGTCTTCCGCTTGTATCCAAGACTAACTTGTTTACAATATGGACTGGAGCCTGTAATTGTCAATCCGTACTGCCGGAAGCATGCAGAGGTTGGGCCTGGCTCATGTGAATGACTTCACCATGCTGTACTGATGCTATATAGGGAGGATCTTCTGGGTTCAGACCTGTATGGGCCTGAGGGCCTGTACCTCCGGTGTCTCCATGGCTGGTTGAGGCCTGGGCTGCTAGTTGTACTGCCGCAAGGGCTTGTGCGGGGACAGCATTCGCCACAGAGTGCACTTGTCCCAGGAGCACTCAAAATTTCTGATTTTCTTCAGCTATCTCCCTATATGAAGGACCCTTTCTCTGTTGTGGTTTACCGCTACTCTTATGCTTCCTGTTCTTATGCCAATTTCGGTTCCCACCCCATTGCTGTTGTTGATGCGGTTGTTGTTGATGGGCCTGTTGGGGGTGTTGATTATCAGCTGGAGGAGCTGGTGGATGTTGGGTCTGTTGGCGTTGAGCCTGCCCTTCCACTGTGTAGTGTGTTGTGGCCTCCAAAACGGGTTCCACGGCAGCTACCTTCTTGGAACCGGAACCAAAATCATGGATATACAATTGATACACCCTCTCAGTTTTCCGAAGAATATTGGCAAACCTATCCGTATTTGGGTAAGTGGTTGGCTCTACCATTTCTCTTACTGCTGGAATCATGTTCCTAAGGAACAGGGTCTTATATTCAATAAGATCTACATCTGCAGCTTCTTGTGCCAGGTGCTTTCCTGCTTGGTAGGCCATTCAGAGTCTCTGGTGGTAAGTCGCTGGACTTTCTTTTGCATTCTGCTTCTCAGGATATGCAAGCATCACTCCTACTACACTTGGACTGTGAGCAGAAATGAGCTCAGCTGCAACCTTGTCAAAGGTAGCGTTCCCATTCTGGCGAACAGCTTCCAGGAGTTTGGCTCATAAATCAGGATCGATGGTCTGGTGCAGTATTTAGACCTGATATTCTGCAGCGAGGCTAAGCATCTCGCATTTAGAATGTACCCTTTCCAAGTGACAGCTGAGGTTGTAGGATGGATTCATCCGACCGATGCTGTCAGCAATTTGCTGAACAGAGTAGGCCATCTGTAGGGGATTAGAGGGTCGATCAGGCAAAAGTAGATTGTCTCGAGCACCATCCAAGGCTGCACAAGCTGCAGCTTCAGCCGCAGTGAGGACAATACCTTCCTGAGTGCCAGCCTCTTGAAAGAGCTGCCTATTCTGGGTTTTAATAGCCTTCATACTCCTCTCAGGAAGAGGAATATTGCTTATCACAGTTTCAATCAAGGTTTCTATCTCTTGCCTGTCTTCCACATTAATAACGGCTATTGGAGGTGCCATCGGGGCCAGGCTTAGTCCTGCTGCCCCCATCATGGGGGCCGCCATGTTGGCGTTTCCCATGATGAGCGTCACGACGTCGCCGACGTGTGACATGGGGAGTTGGAAGTGGGGACCTGCCATGCTGTAGATGGCTGGGTGTGGAGTCTGGGCCATAGTAGGGGTGTGACTGGGCATTGTATTGTGAAATGTCATCATCAGATAACTCCCCTTCTGATGATGAATGAAAGGCAGGGGCTATGCCTCCCATTGTCTTAACATGTCCAGCCAGAACCTCTCGCTGATGGCACAGTGTCGCCATCTTATTTCTACATTCATCGTGATTCACACTTGCAACATCCATACCAACATGATCTTGCTTTTGCTTTTGCAAAACTCTATACTCGGCGCTCAATTCGCGATTGTCCCTGTAAGCTATTTCTAAATCATTACGTACCTGGTTAATCTCGTACTGCAGCTCACCCATTTCATCACTCATCTGAGCATTCGCAGCACTCAGCAAATCATTCATTTGCACAGCCTGACTCTTATCCTGTCTCAAACTTTCTCACTCCTGCTTCAACATAAATATTTCCTGTTCGCCAGCCTGGGCTGAATGATGCAATAGTGAATCCTTTTCATTCCGCAGAGTTTGGAGTTCATACTCCAAGTTCTGCTGCAATCTAATACATTCTGTTTCCTGCAAACCCATCTGTTGCTTAAGAGATGTAATTTGCAGATCAAGGGTTCGAAACCTTGCTTCTGAGGCTTCCAAAGCAGCGTAGAGAGCCACGACCATCTACACTTTAGCGTAACGCTTATTGGTTGATTGTCTCGTCTTGGTATACTGGGTTGAAATCCCCAGTATAGGGTTATCAGATTGACTTGCATCCCACGTGAAGTCAGCCCTTCCTCCATTGGAGGCAAGGAATTTCGAGACATCGAGTCTCATTTCTGCGCAGATATCTGATACTGTGGCCATTGTGTGGGAGGGAAGGAAAATTCAAACTGTAAAAAAGACAGCGTGCTGCATATGGATCCACAGCACGAGTACTTTAAACACAGCCAGGCTACTGTATTAGTTGCAGGCTTGCAATTCAAAACTGCTATGGAGTGGGTCGAGACAGCATCGACCACACCCAAAAAGTCAGCCAGACTTTGCAAGTGACTACAAACTGGTTTTGAAATGGGAGAGGTGATATGGGAATGTACACCTACTGTCCCCGTGGGAAAGGGAAAAAGTTTAAGCAACAAGTGAAAACTTACAAACGCCAAATATCGCCTGCACACGGTCGCCAATTTGTTGAGAGGTCTAAACCTCACTTTCAGATTCTTGACGATATTGGGAATGCAAGTAATCACCGACATGTTGCATTAGAGTAATAAACAAGTTTATTACTACCAAGGAATAAATCACAGTTGCCCTAAGCAGTTCTTGCCAATACGAACCGGGAGCCAGTGCTAAGCGTTCCCTACACCTCAAGGTTTCTTCTGTTGTCTCTTGGGGTCTCTCGGGTCTCCGAGGTGTAAAGCTTGTGCATTACATTATATACCTATGATAATTGCTATGGTTACCAAAAGATAGAAACATTTCTAGTTACAGAGATGATCCCTATTGGCTAAATTAGAGGTGGCTCCACGGTCCAAGATAACATTATACAATTCTGTAAAGTCATCAGTTTGAGAACAAAAGAGTTCTTATACAGAGTCTTACATAACTCAGTGTAGTAATACAAATCACCAAAAGATGGCAATGCCGTCTTACATATTATAATTACTTCAAGGACACAGGTGTCTTGGAATCTGACTAGTAAGAAATACACAGAAAATACATGGTAAAATATATGTGTATTAGCAAGCAAAGTGTATTACAACAATATGCATTCATATCCTGACATCTGCTCTTATTCGGTAGATGCCCTTAGCCCTAAATATTAGTATCATCTATACTTAAGTGTTAGCTGTCTATGGTGTACCTTTGAGGGTACCAATTAGGGTGCAGGGACCTCATGTAACACTACCATACTGGGACCCACTCCCAGGATGGCTAATTTGTTTATTAATCTTTTGTGTGGGAGTGTGTCAAGTGCCTTGCTAAAATCTAAGTAGGCCATTTCCACAGCACCTTCCTGGTCTACTACTTTGATCACCCAGTCAAAGAACTCTTAGATTCATCTGACATTAACCTCTCTACTGTGAATCCATGCTGCCTTGGGTCCTGTGCCCCGCTGACCTCTAGGTACTAAACAATTCTTTCTTTTAGAAGTGATTCCATCATTTTCCCTACCACTGAGGTCAAAATAACAGGTCTGTAGTTTCCTGCCTCTTCTTTGCTCCCACTTTCATGAAGGGGAATCACATCTGCTCTCCTCTAGTACTTAGGTACTACACCATCCTCCCATTTGTTAAAAAGGGTAGTCAGTGGTGTCACTAGTTCTCCCCTTAGTTCTTTTAGAATTCTGGTGTGAATCCAGTCAGGCCCCATTGCTTTGTCCACCATCAGTTTTAGGAGTTCTTTCAGAACCCTTTCTTCTGTGAAAGGACTAGTATTGAGCCCCCTATCCAGAGTGCTTCTATTGATTCAATTTGGTACCTCTCCCTCCTCTTCTTTTGTGAATACTGAGCAGAAGTATTCATTCAGTATCCTGCTTTTTCACTGTCCCTCTCTGCCCATCCACCCTTCCCTTTATTAAGCCTCACTATCCCTCCTTTGGTCTTTCTTCACTCCCTAATGTGCTTATGAAAGGTTTTATCCCCCTTCTTAACTGAGTTGGCTATCCTTTCCTTGGTTTGGGTCTTTGCTATTCTGACTGCCTTCCCCACTTCCCTCTGCTTTAACTGGTACAGTTCTCTGTCCTGCTTCTTCTGTGTTTCCTTATACTTCCTGAATGCTCTGTTTTTCTCCTTAACCTTCCCTGCCACCTCTTTTGAGAACCATAGTGGTTTTTTCTTTCATTTTGATTTGTTTATTTGCTTCACACAAAGGCTTGTTGCCTCTGTGATGGCAGTTTTGATGTTTCCTTATTGTTCTTCCACCACCCCTTGCCTGTTTGCTAATGCTTTTCACTCTCCCATTTTTAACAAAGTCAGCCCCCCTAAAGTCCAGTACCCTCATTTTTGTATGACTTGACTCTGGCTATGTTTATCATGACCACACTGTTTGTTTTTCTCCACCTTTCAGTCATTTAGCTTTGTAACAAGGATCCTGTAGAGGGACAAGGGTAAGGCCTTGCTAAAACCCAAGTAACGTATGTCTACTGCCTGTCCATTATCTGTCACCTTGGTCACCCAGTTGCATAAGCCAATCAGATTTGTCTGGCACAAACTTCCCCTTGTGAATACATGTGAATGCATGTTGTCTAGAGTCTTGTAGTACAGGTGCCTCTGGAAATTCCAATAGTTCTTCCCTAATTATAGCCTCCATAATCTTTCACACTATACATGTCAGGCTGTCTCATCTATAGTTCCCTTGCTCATCCTTCCTCCAACTCTTGTGTAGTTGAACCATGTCCACTGTCCTCCAGTCACTATGGACTACACTCCTGGCCATAGAACTTTTGAATAGATCTGCTACTGGCTCTGATATTGCTTATGCTGCCTACTTCAAAATCCTTGGGTATAAGTTATCAGATCCCATAGATAAAGTTACTTCAATACTTGTTAACTTTTCCAACATCCTTTAACCTGTAGTGTTCTCTATGCTGCCTGAGAACTTGTTCTTTTTCATTCCTCTCTTAAACCCACATTCTGCTGGGGGGGAGGCACACATCCTTCTCCTTAGTAAAAACTGAACAAAAGAATTTGTTTAGTATTTTTGCCTTTCCTTTGTTTCTGTCTTCACACTAATCCCCACTCTTCCACTTCCTATGCCCCCTAAACTGAAGTTTCTCAGGGATGTCACTGAAGAATAATGTTTCACCTAGCTTAACAATGTGTGCAATCAAGTGTTCCTTTTCAGCCTTTGCTTTGTGTACCTCCCTCCTTGCTACCTGTACTGTTTCCTGGTACTTCTTCCTATCCTTCCTCATTTGGCTTACTTTACATTTCAAAGTAGAAACAGGGACAGGTTTTTTATATATATACTGTAACTAGGAATAATTACTTTAAGGTTCTCACTGGAAATGGACTTGTCTCAGTCGAGTCTCCTATTCTTTTGCTTGTCAATTGAATAAAAATGTTTACTACTACTACTTTTGGAGCGGAGGTGGTGCAGCAAGGTAAAGCCAGCTGCTATGAAAGTAAAGAAAACCTGCGTACTCACCCATGCTGTCACTGAAAAGGCAGTACACTGAGCAGCATCAATATGCAATGTAATTGTGTTCCAAGATGCATACAGAAAAACCCATAAGTGCAGATACATGCATCTGCAATTCTGGGATTTCGCATCCGCACTTCTGGATTTTGCTGTGTCCATCCTAAAATAAAATTAAACTGCATTCTGATGCTGTTCTGTGTGCTATCTCTTCTGTGATAGTGTGGGTGAGTGTGCAGGTTTTCTTTATTTTCTTACTTTATATGTCAAGAACGCTCTCCTTTCATCTTTAACCTTCACCAATGAACTACATGAGGCTCTTCACTCTTACCTCTTGTGTTACTTTCCAATTGAAAATCTCTGCCACATCTTACTATGCTTTTTTTAAATTTGTCCCATTTTCTCTATCACTTCTACTTGTTCTTTTCCCTTACTGCTTCCTAGTAACAGTCCACTCATCCTGACAGAATTAACTTTTTTGAAGTTCCATATCCCTTCCCTGTTTGTCCCCTTGGGGCTCCCAATGTGGCCCTCCAATGGACCTCAGGGTCAACACCAAGAAGTCAGTGTCCTTGCCCTTTTGCACCAGCCCAAAACTTGCCAAGCTCTTACTCTCACCTGTTTTCTCAATGCTGGATGCTAGCCATCTGGAGGTTGTCCCTGCCTTCAAGTACCTTGGTGTGTGGCTTGATAGTAAGCTTGACTTCTCAGCCCACATCAACACCATTCATGCCAAACTTTGCCCTAAACATGGCACCCTGTACCGCAACAACTGCTGCCTGTCCCTCAAGGTCTGCCAGGAGCCAGTCACCAAAATGAATCTCAACTATACGGATGTGGTCTAAGGCACCTCCCTTTTCTCTTCCCTTGCCAGACTGCATACCCTCTGCAATGCCTTCTGTCATTTTACTACCAACTCTTCCCAACATACTCATCATTGCTCTCTCTATTCTTCCCTCTCCATCCTCCCACTACCTGCACATCACCAGTCCCACTGTTCCTCCTTCATTGCTAAATACTGGTTTAGTTACCTTCCATCTTTCCTCTACTCACCCCTCTCCCTGTCCCCTCGTCTTCTTATTCTCTGTGTTCCAGAGACTCATGTTCCTTCTCCATTCTCCACCCTGACCCCTCTGCTGGGCAATCTGCCTTCTCTTCCTGATTCAATTCCCTCTGAACCCTGCTCCCCTCTCCTCTCTGTCTCTCCCCTCTCTCTCCAAGTCCTTAGATGCCAGCTAAGGCACCTTCCTCTGCTCTCCTGCCCTGACCAAGCCTCTTCTTGACACTTCATCCCCTCTCTTGACTCCCTCTCCTGCTTAGAACCTCCATAATTTAGGCTAACTGTGAACACACCCTAAGTCTGAGTCTCTACACTATAACACTGTCACCTTCCACAACACTCACTGCACACTTTATTGTATTCTTGCATGCATGTCCTCGTATCTGTGCAATGACGCATGCTGCTGTTTACATACTTGTTCACCATATTGCTCATGCACCTGTAAAGTTGCATACAAAACCACACTGTGATGTTTTGCAGTGTTATTCTTTTGTACTCCCCTTCACCTCTCCCATGGGTCACACCTAGCAATGAACCTCGGCTCAGTGTGCCTTTCCCAGTTACCAGTTTCTAAATAAATGAATACATACATACATGCATACATACATAAAATGCCACTGTTTTGATGTCATGTAACTTAGTTCCTGAACTAGAACAATTTGGATCCTTTTATTGGTTGTGAGTACCATATCTAGTAAGGCCCCTTCCTTTGCTGGGGACTGAACTAGGTGATCTAGAAACAACTCTTAAAATGTATCCTCTAGGAAATGATTGCTAGCACTTGCCACAACTGGAACTTTTCAGTTTACACCTTGCATATTAAAATCCTCTACACTACCGTCTCCCGTATCTTGGCTGCTTTTCTTAATGCCTCCCCAATTCCTCATCAGCTCCTGATCTTGGCCTGGTGGTCTACAGACCACACTGACTGATTAGCTTCCCATAACCAGTCACTGCTATTACTCACAGGGCTTCTAGTTATGTGGATCTCCAAGGTGATCTAACATACTAACATACTAATATACTAGACACCAGCAGAGTAGGTCTATTGGTCTATCAAGTCTGCTCATGCTTCAGCACCCTGACTAGGTACCGTAGCCCTCTATCTGTCTCCTTCCACTGTTACTCCATCCCCAAGTCCAGCCCCTCTGAGCAAACCAGCCTCTACTTCACCCGTTGCCTATACCTGTCCCACCCTGTCTTGAATCCCTCCACCATAGCTGCCTGTACCTACTCCCCAGGCAGTGCATTCCACAGTTCCACCACTCTCTCAGTAAAGTACTTCCTCCTCCTTTCTCTCCTAATCCTACCACCCTCAATCTTCCAACTGTGTCCTCTGGTGATTTCACCTTCCTTCAGTCAAAAGATCCTATCTCAGCTTACCTTATTTACTCCCCTGAGGTACTTGAATACCTCAATCAAGTTCCCCAGGTCCTTCCTCTCCTCCAGTGAGAACAAGTTGAGCTCCCCTAGTCATTCCTCATGTGTCATATCCCCCAGGCCTCAGATCATTCTGGTTGATGTCCTCTGAACCCTCTCCAGGAGTTGGATGTCCTTCCTTAGGTGCGGCCTCCAGAATTGCACACAGTACTCAAGATGTGATCTAACCAGGCTGTTGTACAGTGGCAAAATCACCTCTCTGTTCCTTGAGGTAATCCCCCTAGTGATGCATCCCAGCATCCTATTTGCCCTGACCACAGCCCTCCTGCACTGCTCTGAATTATTCATGTTAACATCCACCAAGACTCCTAGGTCTCTTTTCCCTGCCATGGCCTGCAACTCATACCCTCCAAGGTGTACACATAGTTGGGGTTTTTCCGCCCTAGGTACAGCACCTTGCACTTGGAGGAGTTAAATTTAAATTTCCAGGTACAGAACCACCTAGCCAGAGTATCCAGGTCCTCTTGCTGAGCCAATCTCACCTTCTCCCCCTCCACCACCACCCCCAGCTTAGAGTCATCCACAAGGAGACTCATTTCACACCCTATACCTTCCCTGATATCGGAGATGCAGGCGTTAAACAGAAGTGGCCCCAGGACTGATCCCTGTGGGATGCAAATTATGAGCTCCCTAGGAGGTGAGACCTCCCTTCCAACCACTACCCACTGAGTGCAACCTGAAAGCCAATTTCCAATCCACCTAACCATCAAGGGGTCTACCCCCATCCCCCCAGCTTCTCTCTTAGGCCAATGTGAGGGACCAAATCAAATGCCTTGCTGAAGTCCAGGAACAGTACATCCACTGGGTCTCTCCCTATTGAGTGATGATGTTACCCAGTCATAGAACTCTACAAAGTTTGTTTGACATGATCTACCTGACACAAACCCATGCTGCCAGTCATCCAGGTAACCCATCTCCTCGAAGAAATCTCCCAGCCTTTCCTTAAGTATGCTGTCCATTACCTTCCCCACCAGCAAAGTCAAACTGATGGGTCTATAGTTGCCTGGCTCTTCTCTCGAACCCCCTTTATGAATGGGCACAATATGCACCTGCTTCCAATCCCTTGGCACCCTCCCTGTCTGGAGCAACAAGTTAAAGAGATCCACCAATGACACAGCCAAAACATTAGCCAACTCCCTCAGTACTCTGGGATGAATAGCATCAGGCCCCAGAGATTTATCCTGTTTTAGGAACTGGAGAGCTTCCCACACCCGACCGATAGGAATATCAGCATCTGTCCCTCCCCCAAATTCAGCAGAACCAGCCTGATATCTCACCCCTGGCCTACCTCCCAAGTGGCTTGTTCTTCAGCAGGTACCCTAATATTCAGGTCTGCTGCACCTTCTGTGTCCCTCAACTCCTTTTTTGGAAGTTCCACAGCCTCCTCCCTAGTGAACACTAAGGCAAAGCACTCATTCAGTCCCTCTGCCTGCTTTCCACCCCCTTTCACCCACCCCCCCAGCTGTCCTCAACCTACTGAGCTGGCCCTTGACCATCCTCCACTCACCAATATACCTAAAGAACCCCTTTTTCCCACCCCATATCCCCTGCACCAGCCTCTGCTCTTTCCAGGCCTTTGCCCCCTCACAACTCTGGTGACTTTCCTGGTTGCAAGGTGATAGTTCTCTCTATCCATCTCTCCTCTCATTTTTTTGTACCTACTGTAGGCAGCCTTCTTCTCCCTTACCACCTCCTGGACCTCCTTGGTCCATCAGCATGGTTTATGAGACCTACTGCCCTTGCATTGCACTCTTGCACAGGTTCTGGTGGCCTCCTGTAGCTCCTGCTTTATGATCTCCCACCTACCTTCCACGTCCAAACCTGGTTTTATCTCCCAAAAATACCGATTGAGAATTTCCCCTATGATCTGAAAGTCTGACCCCTAAAATCAACTATCATTGTCCTTGAATGATTCCCCCTCCCCCCTCCAGTTTAAGCCGAAACAAGAATGTGTTGTGATCACTCCCAGCCAGGAGTTCTTCCACAACCAGATCTCATGGTAGATCCCCATCTACTAAAACCACATCCAGGATATGACCCTCCCTCGTTGGGTCCATCACCTGCTGATTGAGGAACACATCCAGGAAGTCATCCAGCAGCTTCTGCTCCCTGGTTACAGTGGACATCATAGTACCCATATCAGTAGCTGACATATTAAGGTCCCCCATCAACACCACTCCTTCCCTTCCAGTAAACACTGTCCCTTAATGTTAGCCAACAGGCAATTGTCCAGGTCCTGTGCTAGTCCTGGAGGCCTATATACCACCACCAACTTGATCTTCTATTCCACAGGGGTTCACAAGGTGACCCATGGGGCCTTGACATTAAATGTTCCACAGTTCCCAGCCCCGAACCCAGTACCTGCAGCTCTGAAACTAGTCACCCACACCACCACACCACACAACTAGCTCTTACCTTCCCTTACATACAGTGCTACTCCATCTCCCATGCTCTTTGCAGTTTTCCTCCTAAACAATGAGCAACCTGGTACAGAAACATAGACAATGACAGCAGGAAAAGACCAGTGGTCCATCTAATCCACTCTTAGTTCCGTATCAGATCCTGGGATTTATTGTCCATACAAGATACTAGCCCTAACTATCCAACCCCTCTTCATTTCCATACTATTACCACCCTGAGTAACCACTATATCCTTTATTCTGTCCCAGCCATGCTAGAAACCACTTATGGTTTTGCTGGCCACCACCTTGGCTGGCAGATGGTTCCATGGTTCCACCACCATTTCTGTAAAAGGAAACTTTCTCATATCCCTCTTGAACATCCATTACATACATTTCCATTCATGACTCCATGTTCTTGAACTGTTACTCATGCTAAATAGTTCTTCACAGTTCACCTTGATAATTCCAGGAACCTGCAGGAGTCTATCATATCACCTCTCTCTTGTCTGATCTCTAATGTGTACATGTTGGGTGCCTTGAGCTAATTCTCTTGAGATCTGTCCTGCTTGTCCCCAAATCATCCTGGTCACCCTTTGTTGTACCACATCTAACCTGTTTATCATTTCCAAGGTGAGGACTTCAAGACTGAGCACAGTACTCCAAGTGTGAACTTATTGACAATCTATAATAACTTAGTAATAACTCTTTTTTTTTCTCCCCTACCGTGGCTCCTGGTAGGCTCTTACTTTCTAGGCATCTCCTTCTTCCTCCGGCTGCCGTCCATCTGTGGCTGTCTTCCAACTGGGTGAGTACCCTGATACCCCCTGGCTTCCCCCCCTGTGGAGGGGTGGTGGGGAACCCCTAACTCCCCACCAGGACTGGATCCAGTTCAGGTGGTGCCCTTGGTTGATGGGGTGTTAGGAGGACGGACATCAAGCCACACGACCATGGCTGCCATTTCCTGTTTTCTCGGTGCTGGAGCATGCAGTGCCAATGGGCATGCCATGCATGCGTCCACACATAGCAAACCCTCCAGTTGCTCTGCCTCCATGCCCCACTGTATTGGCCTGGTATTCTAACACCCAGCCTCCATTAGGTGTCAGGCAAATGCCAGTCACTGTTCCCCAACCTCCCCAGGAGAGGAGAGGAGAGCAGTCCTCTGGATGCTTGATCATGTCCCACCCCTGCCAGCCCCCGAGGACCAACTTAAACCACAAACATGGGTCACTGGCATGGTAGGAGGAAAGGCATCACTGCATCAGTCCTCCATGCCACCTGGTCAGCAAGTAATAACTCTTTTCTTCTACTGTTAGTAACCTTCAAATACTTCCCAGCAGCATACAGTATTTGCCTTACTATAGGCCTTGTTGCTCTGGCTTGATTCTTTAAGGGGGTAAATAATAATTTCCCCTAGGTCCCTTTCCTCAGCCACAGTATTCAGCTTTGCCCTCCCATCCAGAACTCTGTCCTAAGGATGTCATTTGCTAGGAACTTGAATGTGTCTATCATATCACCCCTCTCTCATCTGCTCTCTAAGTAGTACATGTTCAGTGTCTTAAGCAAATCATCCTAAGATAAGTCCTGCTGGTCTTGAATCATCTTGGTCACCGTTTGTTACATCACCTCTAGCCTGTCCTTATCATTCATGTATTGAGGACTTCAGGACAGGACACAGTACTCTATGTGTAGCCTTACCAACAATTTATAATGACCTAGTAATAACTTCTCTTCTACTGTCAATACCCATCTGATACATTCCAGCATCATATGGTGCTTGTCTTACTACAGACTTTGTTGCACTGGCTTCATTGTTTAAAGGAGCCAACAGTGATGACTCCTAAGTCCCTTTCCACAGCCATAGTGCTCAGCTTTACGTCTCCCATGCAGAACTCTGTTCTGGGGTCCTTGTTCCCTAGGTGCATCACTCTGCACATTTTGGCATAGAATTTCAACTGCCAAGCCTTAAACAACATCTCTAGTCTTTGCCGGTCACTCTGCATCTACATGACTCCTTCAATGCTATCCACCCACCCACAGAGCTGAGTTTCATCTGCAAAGAGACACAGCTTACCCCACATTCCTTCTCCAATGTCACTGATGAATATATTGAATAGGACAGGATGCAGGACAGAGCCCTGTGGAACGTCACTTGTGACCTTTCTGTCTTCTGATTTGATACCATTAATCACAGGCCTCTCTTACCTCTCCTACAACCAATTTTCTTTCCATCTTACTATGTCCTTTGCTTCACCCATATCCTCCATCTTCTTCAGCAGTCTTCTGTGAGGAATCAAGTCTAAAGTCTTGCTGAAATTCAAGTAGAGTAAATCCATGGCATGGTAACTATCCAACACTCTCATCACCCAGTCAAAGAAAACTATCAGGATGGTCTGACATAACCTTCATGCCATGAACCCATGCTTTTTGCTGTCCTGGAGACAGCTGTTCTCTAGGTAGTCTATAAGGCCATCGTGGACCAGTGAACCTGTCAGTTTACCAACAACAGAAGCAAGATTGGCAGGTCTGTTGTTGCCTGTTTGCTCCTATTCTTCACCTTGTATAGGGCAGAACTATGTGTTTTATCCACCTGTCTTTCGGAGCTACACATGTCTGTAATGATTTATTAAATAGCTCTATAGGGGTTCAGCCAGCTTCATTACCAGTTCCTGCAGTACCCTCAGATGTATTCCATCTGACTGCAGAGCTTTATCTATCATTAAGGCTGTTCGCACTTTCAGGACATTTTTGATGGTAAATGCTGACTACCTCATCTCTGAGACCCCCTTTATGACTGTCTTGTTACCACCCTCTGGCAAAGGCCCACTTTATTCTATTGTGTAGACAGAACAAAAGTAATCCTTATGGACTGCTTCCTTATACACATCTTCCTCTGTTACCCTACCCCTTCAGAGAGCACAACAATTCCCCCTCCTGTGTTTCTTTTTTCTCTCTCTCTTTTTGGGTTATATGCCATTCAGGGTTCAGGATTCCCCATGTCACTGTGACTGCTACCTGGTCTATGATCCACTCTGTAATCAATGCCTGTATTTCTGGCAGTTTGTTGCCAAGAGTCCTTCCATTGGTTCACATCATTTTCCAGCATCTGATCCTGACCCCTTCATTCCTCTTTATCCTAGGTGTGATATTTCCATTATCGTGGTTGATGGGGGGGGGGGTGTCTGATAAGGTTCTCATTGTCTGTGCTCAGTGTTCATCCTCACTGTTTGTGCAAGAGAGGGGACCAGAGCTCTGGGGCAGAAATGTAACATCTACATAAGACAGTTAAACTGACTGCTTGGGCCTTTAGGCTAGGGGAACAATGGTAAAGGGAGGGAGGGGAGGGGAACCTAGTTAGTGCTCCCCCCATGCTGGTAGCAGTAAGGTGGGTAAACATAAGGTTGAGGTTCAAAAAGGAGTAGTGGAAGAGACAAGGGGGAGGCTCTCAGGGTCTGTAAGCAACAGGAAAAATAATAAGACAAGAAGAATGGGAAGAAATGCAGGTGTAGTGTCACAAAACAGCAATGAGGATCTGGAGCTGTTTGGAATGGGATCTACCTTAATGCCAGGCGTCTGGGTAATAAAAGTCAATGAGCTCCAGGCATTGGTTGCACACACTGAGAAGGACCTTGTAGCCATCACAGAAACTTTGGAAGCAGAGAATAATCACTGAGACTTGTCATAGACATATAGATACGTAGACAGTGTCGGCAGATAAGGGCCTATGGCCCACCCAGTCTGCCCATTTGAGCTTGTAAGTTCAGTTTGTTTTCCTAGAAGTCTGTTGCCCCTTACCCCTGACCTCCAGAATTCCTTTATGTCTATCCCATGCATTCTTAAATCCATGATTGTTTCAGCCCCCACCACTTCCTCTGGCAGGGTGTTCACTTGTCCACCACCCGTTCTGTGAAGAAATTCTTCTCATGTTTCCTCTGAATCGTCCTCCTCCAACTTCATCCCATGACCTCTAGTCCTGGAACATCTTTTCGCTTAAAAATAGTGTTTTCCTGCACCCTGTTCCTCCCTTTAAGATACTTGTATGTCTCTATCATATCCTCTCTCCTCCTCTCTTCCAGGGAGTACATGTTCAGTTCCTTCAACCTGTCTTCATAGGACTTGTGATGCAATCCATGCACCATCTTTGTTGCCCTCCTCTGAACCTTCTCTACCTGTCTGTGTCCTTACGTAGGTATGGTCTCCAGAACTGTACACTGTACTCAGGTGGGCCTCACTAGTGTCTTGTATGGTGGAATTATGACCTCCTTTTTCCTGCTGGTGATGCCCTGCCTATACATCCCAGCATCCTATTTGTTTTACCTGCTGCCTTGTCACACTGTTTCCTACCTTGAAGTCATCAGAGATGATAACCCCAAGATCCCTTTCCTGCTTGGTGCATGCTATATCCTCACCCCCAACTGATATATTGTGCTAGGGTTTTTGTGCCCCATATGCATTATCTTGCACTTCTTTGCATTGAATTTCAACTGCCAAACCCTGACCATTCTTCAAGTTTCTGCAGGTCGCTTCTCATTCTGTCTACACCCTCTGGTGTGTCTACTCTGTCACAGAGCTTTGTGTCATCAGCGAACAGTGAAATTCTGCCTTCTAGGTCCTGCAATGTCACTGATGAAGATGTTGAATAGGACCGGTCCAGCACTGATCCTGTGGTACCCCATGGTCACTCTTCCCTCTGTGGGTGACAGCCATTTCCACCACCCTCTGTGTCCTGCCACCCAGCCAGTTACCTACCCACCACACAACTGTCCTGCCCACACCAATATTCCCCAGTTTGTGTAATAGTCTTCTATGTGGCACAGTGTCAAAGGCCTTGCTGAAGTCCAGATAGGCCATGTCCACTGCCCTCCCTGATCCACCTCCTAGTCACCCAGTCAAAAAATTCAACAAGGTTGGTCTGACATGACTTCCCCTGGTGAAACCATGCTGCCTTGGGTCCTGTAGTCCATTGACAACCAGATGTTCCACCAATCTCTCCTTCAGTAGTGCTTCCATGATCTTCCCTACTACCGAGGTGAGGCTGACTGGTTTGTAGTTCCCTGCTTCCTCTTTGTTCCCACTTTTGTATAAGGGGACTACATCTGCTGTCCTCCAGTCTTTGGGTACCTCCCCTGTTTCCAGTGATCGGCTAAACAGGATAGCCAGAGGTTCAGCCACCTCTTCTCTTAGTTCTTTAAGGACCCTGGGGTGCACCCCATCTGACCCCATTGCTTTATCAACTCTTATTACTTCCAGTTCCTTCAGGACCCTTTCTCGTGTAAAGGGACTTGTGTCCATTTCTGCACCATTCTCACCCTTTGTACTCCCTTCAGACCCATTACTCTCCTCTTCCTCAGTAAAGACTGAGCAGAAATACCTGTTCAATATGTCAGCTTTACTGTTGTCATCCTCCACTTGGCCCCCATCCTCCCCCTTCAGTCTCACTATCCCTCCCTTTGCCTTTCTTTTTTCACTTATGTACCTGTAAAAGGTTTTGTCCCCTCTACCCACTGATTTTGCAGTGTCAATCCCAGATCACACAATGTTAGTCAGGAGAGAGGGAAAGGTGAAGGGGATGGGTATAGCCATAATATCATGGAGATTATAGAGACTATGGAGGATGGACACATCAGGGGAAGTAAAGGGGAAACAGAGTTGTTGTGAGTTCACTTTATGGCGTTCAGTCAAGAAAATATGAGCTGGGGTGACCTATAGACCATCAAGACAAGGGGATGAGAGTGAAAAATAAGGAGCTTGGGGAAAAAGTGGTGGTGATGGGTGATCTGAACATGCTGTATATTGACTGGGGAATTCCAGTGGCATGGTTCGCCAGAAGTCATACTCCGTTGGATACACTACAGGATTGCCTGCTGGTGCAATAGGTTAAGGAATCCCCTAGAAAGGCAGTCATTTTCAACTTGGTGCTCATCAACTCGGAGATGGTGAGTGGAGTGAGGGTAGGGAGCCACTGGGATTGAGTACTCAGTACTCCATTTGGCCCATTAGACACCCAGGACCAGAATGCCCTTAAGAAAAACTGAAGTCCTAGATTTTAGAAGAGCAGACTTCAACTTGATGTGGGAGTTAGACCAAGACAATTTTACCTGGGTGGAGAGCATCAGAGGTGTAGAGAAAAGATGGGGGACAATTAAGGTGACCGTCCTCATGGTAACAAAGTCATGGATGAGAATTGCTACAAAATGAAACAGGTACAATAAACCACATGGTTTTTAAAAGGGTTAGAGAAACAGTGATGGCCATGAAAAAGGCTTTCGCCAGGTACAAGGAACAGCAGGGAGAAGAGGACTGGGAAGAGTACCAAATAAAAATTAAGGCAGCATAAAGGATTGCCTGGAGGCAAACACAGATTTTGAGTGGTGTATTTTGAAGAAGTTCAAGGGTAGGGAAAACAATTCTTCATCTACATTGAGGAAAAAGGAAGCAGGGTGGGAGTATTGTTAGACTACAAGGGGGCACTAGTGGAAGATGAACAAAAAGCAGCCATCCTTAAGCATTACTTTTGCTCTGTTTTCACAGAGGAAGACAGTGGGCACCTACTCAAAAGAGGCATCAAGGCAGCTATCAGAAGCATTCCTGAAATGAGATAGTAATTACAAGAGAAAGGATCCAGAAAGGACTTGACACCATAGAGGTAGAGAAAGGGTGCTTCAGGAGTTGGCTTTGGAACTGTCTGAACCCCCAGTAGGGCTATTCAATAGCTCCATTCAGACAGAGGTAGTTCCAAAAGACTGAAGGGTAGCAGATGAAGTCCAGCTAAAAAAAAGGGCGACAAGGAGCATGGAATAGTCTGCCAGTGGAGGTGGTGGGTGCCAAGAATGTAAATGCTTTCAAGCATTTCTTTGACAGAGTGAAGGGTTTGGTGTTTGTTATGGGGGGAGGGAAAGAAGGGAAGGGGAAATTGTTTAACCAGGAAAGGTACACTAAGCCAGAGCTTGTTTCCAGGTGCGACCTAGGAGCTCAAGGAACTTAAGTGACTTGCTCAGGGTCACACAGTATGCAAGTGGGCGCTGATGGGATTCAAACTCAGGTCTCCAGATTTGCAGCTTGGTGCACCTAACCACTATGCTATGCTATGGTCGGTAGGAGTAGGAAGGGGAGCAGGGGTTGAACTGGAATGGATAAAACCCTGTATGTACAATAGGTTCTGTGGCAGATAGGGAACTCGTGGAAGAGTAGATGAACCTTTGATCTTTTTCTGCCATTACTGTCTATGTTTCTATGTGCTATTGGATGTGTGCCTTACCACACTGACTCCCCCTTCACTGGTAAAAACCTGATGTGTACTGTTCTATCTTTCTCCCAGTACCCTCCTCTCCTCCTGATAAGGGTGCAAGTCATTACTTTTGAAGAACCTCCAACCACTTTAGGTTTTGCTCCAGACAACAAAGAACCTAAATCCCTCTTCACTACACCAATCCTTTATCCGTACATTGAATTGTTACACATGGAATTGTTCCTTCTGACTGAGGTATGGCCTTGATAGGAACTCAGAGAAGGTTATTCTTCCTGCTCCCTCCTTTGCTACTTTCCCCAGAGAATGGATGTTTGACTTCATCTGTTCCATCCTCCTTCTGCTCAGGTATGCAGGCCTCAACCCTTGTGGGGATAGATTGGGTTACCTATTGTTGAAATAGGGTAAAACTATTTCTGGTGCATGGCGATAGTGCCACTGACTTTGACTTCCCTTCCCCTCTACTTCCCTTCCTCCCTTCCAGTACTGTCCTGCCACCTTTTTTGACCAGTGTTATCCTTGTAGGTGGCTATGGCTGTAGTACCCTATCAGGCCAAGTGGCTGAAGTTCTCTAGAGAAATATTTCTGCCCTCATAGTAGCTTCCTTCCACAACCTTATAGCCAGGAACCTCCTGCAGTTTAACAGAGCCCAAACTCTCAGAGCACCCTCTGGTTTACCACTGTCCTGCACCCCCGCACTTTGCACAAGTTAAACCAACATGACTCCCCCAGCATTGTTTGTATACTAATTAAAACATTGTTACAAGTGTAGTTTATTTTTTTCAGCACTATCACAGTATTAAGGCTCTATATTTCCATATACTGTACACTGTTTGCATTTTTAGACGACCATATATATGGTATGCTTACCCAGTTACACAAGTATACAATTACATACTTAGAACTTAATCTCATTGGCATGTTTTAGGCTGTATTTAGCCAATCTTTATAATAAGCACTGTAATTGTTATGGATAATTTAATAACCTGATGTAATTTTGTACTGTAATGAAAGATCTATGTAATTGTTTGTTATTGTGTGTAACTGCTTGTTGTTTGTTGTATGTAATATGTTTTAAGTGCTGGATGAAATTGAAAATGAGATACTGTTATCTCAACTTGTTATCTAATAAAATTGAAGTTGAAGTTAAAGAACTTCAATATTAGAATACATCAGATAAATATAACTACTATTGTACCTCAGATAGGGTGTCGTAGCCTTTACCACTTTTTAGCTTTCCTTTTTCTATCCAATAGACCTACCCAAGATAAAGTGTTGCATAATTTTCTTCTTTTATCTTCCTTGTTCTAACTTATAGTTATATCCCAGATAGGTTACTGTAGCTTTGTAACCAAAAGTTCTGTAGTTACCCAGTCCATACAAGAAGTGCATTTATGGCATAAACCTGTTACCATTAACACATGTAATAAGTTGAGCAATCTCCTTTAGCACATCACATTTGTTCTAATAACATGTACATTCAATTACAATATAAGAGTAGAACAGCTGGTGTGCAGCATCTCCTGCCAGCTCCTGCCCTATGCAGATGGCTAAGACCACTGGTGAATATGGTACTAAGCAGAAGTAGCAACAAAGGAAAGAGCCTGCTGTGTAGGTAAGCATGTTGAACTGATCATTTTGGGGCCAACAATCCATCATACAGAATACATAATGAAATTAACTGGCTATTTATGTACTGTACTTGCATATGTAATGTGTCCAAGTAGGATTCTTTATTGAGTATGTCTAACCAACATCTAACAATTTTTTTCAAAGATCTTGATCTCGAGACCAAACACTCAGTAACAATTTATTTCTTTGTAAGACCCTTGCACTTCAGCTGTAGTAAGTATGCTCTAAATCATATGGCTGCACATACATTTTTCCTCACTTTAGACCCCTTGCAGTTTACATACAGTACTGTAGCTCTCCTTATATTTTACCCACATCTCTACTGGACTAGTATGAATAACCATAATGCCTTCTGTGAGATTACAGTTGAATAATATCTTACAGTAAGTAAGGGCTCCATAATTAGGATGGAATTATTTTTTTGAACACGAACAATTAGTGACACAATTCTGAATATTTATGTTGTAACTATATCATTCAATATATATGAGCTGTGAACTGACTAGCATACCTCAACTTACCCAGTTCAAGCATCTCCTGCATCTGCACATCTTGAAGGAGAGAGAGTGTACCTGCTTTAATTAGTCATGCAAGTTGCACCTCATCTGGCAACTTGCATTCCCCAGCATCCTCCACAAGGCCCCTGGCTGCATCCTTCCTTCCCTGCTCAATCACCTCTCTCACTGTCTCCCCTACCTGTTACATCCAGACCCTCCTACTCTGTCCCACTAACTTGCCCACTGTGACCCCTGACTGACTCTTTTCCACACCTTTCTTCCACTCCTTCCCCTCTTCCCTCCCCCCACACCTCACCATCCCCTTCCTCCTGTCACCTTCTCCTTCTGTGCTTGCCCCCATTCCCACCCATTCTACCCCTTCCTGCCTCACTCAACATGCTTAACAATGTCGCCCAGCTGCACCCCCCCATTATCTGTCCTGCTGCTACTCTTCATCCCCTGACTCACTCTTCCTGATTTCCAAATGGGATTACCCACCCACGTTTTTGCCTATAAAGTCCTATAATGCCAACTATGTATCTAATTGCAATCACCTATGTTTACTATGTATTGTGCTGTTCTAATGTTCACTGTATTTGATATTATACGAACATGTTATTGGGCTTTATACTCTGTCTGTTTGTAACCCCCTCCCCATTATTGACGTGGAACCTTTGTAAATGAGCTCCACCGTGCTCAAAGGTATTTTCTAATCCTAGACTGAAATAAATAAACAAATAAAAATGCTGAGTTCCTCCTGGGGCCTATTGCATTCATCAGCAGCTTTTGAACCAGTTCTTTACAAAAGTGTTTGTTAATTCTTTAAGGCTGTGTTTTCCTCTCTGGCACTAGAACATTAAGGGTTTGGTTCTCCTCTGTACAGGGGGCTTACTCCCTGAGTCTGCTTTGGTAGACTGAGACAACTGGGGCAGCCAATGTTCTAAGGACATAGCAAGCTCAACCCAGGCTAATTCACCAAGATGTAATCACATTTCTTATACTATATATTTTTTTCTTGTATTTTGTAGGGGTACTACTGATGTTTGATCAATATCACAGACAGGATTCAAAAAGAGCCGTCAGTGGGTCTCGCTTCCTAAAAAAGAAAACACATAAGAGGAGTCTGCTCCAGTAAGCAGCTGAATGCCCATAAATCACTGGAGAATAAGACTCACTCACCAAGCTTTAATTTTCAAAACAATCTTTTCTTTTTATTTATTGTGAGGTAATGTATAAAGAGCAGAAAAAAAGGCACCTGTCCGGGTGTCTATTTCTTTGCTCTTCTCATATCATTTGTGAACAACATAACACAGAAACAGAATACAGTGCAATCACCCCCCCCCCCCAGTGCTGCTCATAAGAGCTTGGAAGTCATATAGAAGTTATTATATTTTCTATAAGCCTTTCTTTAAAAAAGTGAGGCCAGAGAGTGGCCATCATGTAAGACCGATAGTGGTATCACAGCCTATACGGACATATTAAAATTGAAAGAGTAGGTACCTGATCTATGTGGGGTCACCTTGTTGTTGGTGATCAGGCATAACACTGCTCAGCCAAATTATGACACAGAGAACCACTTTTCAAAACACAGAATGAAGAAGAAAAGTGAGTATGAAAATAGAATAATTTTGAAATGATTTGCAAGCTATTTTGAGCAGCATTTTTTAAGGGGAGTAATGGATCCTGTTTGTTTTCAGGCAGAGTTTCTGCCATGAAATGAGATGTCACAAATGTGATGTTGCATACTGTCTATGTGAGCACCCCTGAATAGCTTGTGAATGCTACTCTAAAGGTTCAGATGGAACCAGGGAACGCTAGAGAGCACTTCCTGTGTAAGGCTGTTTGGGAATGATGCTTGTAAGCATGAAATGTCAATGAGTCATCCCTCAACAAGATTTTTTAAATGACTGTATCTACAAGTCAGTTTTGGACCTGGTGGATTTTGAAGTGACTAAGATCTTTCCTTTTTTACATTCGCTTATGCGCATGTACAAGGAAAGATTAGGGAGAGTAGCACACTTTGGAGGTGTGCCTCTCCTGTTCAATCCACTGCTCCATTGAGCAGGCGTGGCGGTCCTGCACCAATGGGTGCTGGAGCTGTGACAGCGGTGGTCTTCTCTTCAAAGAAAACCACCGCTGTCATACACAGAGCTGGTAGGCCTCACACATCCCCAAAGCTTTGGTGCCACGCTGGGAGCCCACCCCAGCTTAGCAGGCGTCCTGTGTCCTCTGCCAGCGGGGTGCCCAATCCCCGTCGGCTCCCGTCCCAAAGGCCCCCAAAGCTTTGGTGCACGCTGAGGCCCACCCAGCGTGGTAAATATCCCGTGTCATCTGCGAAGGGGTGCCCAATCCCCGTTGGCTCCACGTTCCCCCAAACACCCCCCCAAAGCTCTGGTGCCATGCTGGGAGCCCACCCCAGTGTGGCAAATGTCCCGCGTCGTCTTTTTTTTTTTTACCTAGAAATAAAAACGGTCCCACGGCGCTTCTCCCTGAACCCCTCCCACAACCGTCACCCACCCACTGTGCACTCTGCCTCCCACCCCCCACCCCATACTTACCTCCAGAGTGTGGCACGATGATCATCGCTGGACCGGGAACACGTCTGCACTCTTCAAAGCCAACCGCGAACTGAGGAAATGCTGGTAAGCTATATAATGGGCTAGATGGGGTTTTTCAACTTTATTGCATATCTCAGGCATTTTTGGGAATTTTTGCACCAAATTTTCAACATGGGGTTTTTGGGACCCCTTCTCATGAATGATGTCACTGTCATGGCGTTATTCGGGCCAGAAGGGTGATTTCGCAGTCACTGCTTGAAATCATCTTTTGGGCCTGATTAATGAAACAACACTGCCAGCGCTCATAGGTGGCCTCTCAAAAGCCTATTTTGAAAATTTGGTGGAGAAAATTCCCTAAAATGACCGTTTCTGACGTCGTTGTGCAGTTCCTCATGAGCTCGTAAGTTCACGAATATTCAATATTTTCACTCCAGATTTTCAACATTGCCATTTTACACACCTTCTTATAGTGGTACAGCTGTCATTTTCACATCTCACCCAAAATGTGTTTCCGCCCATATAGCGCACAATGGGCAGTCGTGTCGTAATCAATGTATGGGACACAGTAAGAAAATCACAGTGATACTGTTCATTAGCAGAGGTCTTAAAATGGCTATGTTGAAAATTTGGTGAACAAAATTCCTAAAAATGACTGTTTTACGAGCGTGCACTGCGCAGTTCCTATGCACGCTCGTAAGTTTGCGAATTTTCAATATTTTCATGCCAGATTTTCAACATTACCAGTTTACCACACCTCCTCATGAGCAGTACAGCTGTCATTTTTCACATCCTGCCCAAAACATGTTTCTGCCCATGTAGCGCACAATGGCGCAGTCGGTGTGCGAACTCAATGTATGGGACACATTAAGAAAATCACAGTGACACTGTTCGTGAGCAGAGATCTTAAAATGGCTATGTTGAAAATCTGGTGAAAAAATTCCTAAAAATAACTGTTTTACGAGCGTGCATTGCGCAGTTCCTACGCACACTTGTAAGTTTGCGAATTTTCAATATTTGCTCTCCAATGACTTCCAAATACCTAAACAGCACATAGAAGCAAACAACATTCAGCATTGACAAATGCTTGTTTATTTTTGCATTCGCTTGCATGCATGTGCAAGGAACGTTTTGGGACAGTATGACTTTTTGAAGGTGTGTGACCCTCCTGTCCAATGCAGTGCTCAGTGTAACGTGTGCAACCCTACTGCACCAATGAATGCATGAGCTGTCTATGACAGCAGTATGGCTGCAGTGGTCTTCAGTTAAAAGAAAAGCACCACTGTAATTAGCGGTGGTAACGTGTGTGTATTTAGCATATTGACGTCACCCTTTTCCCTCTGACTGCGAATAAAATCCCACCCACTTCCTCCCTCTGCTGCTGTCTACCCTGCTCCTGTGTTATTGCCCCCACCAAACACATTGTATGTGCAGACAGAGTGCACAGTCCCCATTGTCTCCAGGCCCCCCCAACAAACACCCAGGTGGCATGCTGGGAGCCCACCCCAGCATGCCCATTGTCTCTGTAAATGGGAAAACTGTCCCACAACATCTTTTGTTTTTTTAAAACCTGTGAAAACAGAAACCATCCCTCGCTGTGTCTTGTGCCCCTCCCCAAACCCACCCACCACCCTCTGCATACCCCACCTCCCTCACCCTACTTACCTCCAGAGCCTGGTGCAATGATCTTCAGTGGAGTGGGAACACGTCTGCACTCTTGAAAGCTGAACACAAACTGAAGAAATGACAGTAAGCTGTATAATGGCATAAATGTTTTTTTTCCCCAATTTAGATGGCTATCTCGTGCATTTTTGCAAATTTTGGCACCACATTTTCAACAGGGGGTTCTTGGGACACCTCCTCATGAATTCAGTTACTGTCATGTGAGTTATTCAGTTCCCAAAGGTGATTTCATGGTCACTGCACAAAATCACCTTTTGGGATTGATTAACTAAACAACAGTGTCACTGTTAATGAGGTGGGCTCCCAAAATCCTGGGTTACAAATTTGGTGAAAAAATGTCAAAAAATGACTGTGTTATGAGTGCGCATTGCACAGTTTCCATGCACACTCATAACTTCGAGAATTTAAAATATTTTCACTCCAGATTTTCAACACTGGCATTTTTTCACACCTCCTTATGAACAGTACAGCTGACATTTTTCATATCCTGGCTGAAATGTGTTTTTGCACATCCAGCGCACAATGGTGTGGTCACAGTGAGAAATCAATGCTCAGGACAGATTATGAAAATCACAGTGACACTATTCATAAGCAGAGGTCCCACAATGCCTATGTTGAAAATTTGGTGACAAAAGTCCACAAAATGACTGTGTCATGAGCATTCATTGCAGTTTCCATGTACGCTCATAAGTTCGAGAAATTGTTGTATTTTCACTCCAGATGTTCAATATTGCCATCCCTTCACACCTCCCTATGAATGCTACAGCTGTCATTTTTCACATCCTACCCAAACTGTGTTTTTGCACATGTGGAGCACAATGGTGTGGTCGCTGTGGGAAAGCAACGCTCAGGACAGATTAACAAAATAACAGTGGGACTGTTCATAAGCAGAGGTCTCAAATGCTTTTATGAGGTGGGGGTAACAAAAATGTCATGCTAAAAATTTATAGTGCAAATACCAGCAATCACACAGGGCATTAGGGTAAAGCACCATACATGCCAAACACCACTGCAAATGCCTGCAAGCGAACGTTCGGCATTGACAAATGCTTGTTGTATAACGGAACAAGCATAATATGTTGCTGCAGAGAGGCTGAAATAATTATTTAAAGGTAGATCCATGCATGTTCTACATCTCTAACACCACTTATCAGTATAATGCATACAGTACAGTTATATGTTCTGCAAGGATACATATATTTGTTAGCCAACAATCAAAACAAGCAGTTCCATATTTCTGAAGAAGTTCAGTTTCTCTAGCACAATGATCATTCCTAAGATGAAATGTTTTAAATGATTTCTTATTTAGTTTTTTTTTTGAAGTAGTAATATTTTAGAAACAGTTTTGTATGTTCTTCTGAAAGAGATGAGCAGATTTTGTTCCTTGGGCACCTTTTGAGCTTCTCAAAATCATTTTTAATTGTTCTTTTTTATTAATTAGGTATCAAAACATCTGCATACTTTCAGGAATAAATGCTTGTTTACCACTACAAAGTGCATGCTGACTTACATTTTATTACTGAAAATATAGGATATGTGTGTGTTGAGAAGATGGAGTTTACACCCAGAAATACAAGTACATCACTAACAAGCAATATTTTGTATTTTTGCGCTGTCACAACTCCTTTCAAATGTATGCATTTGGCCTCCTCATTCATGATAACCTTTCAGTTTAATTTGGGAATAATACTGTGACTACAGCTAAAGACTGCCAAAACATAATTACTTTTATTGTGTCAGAAATTAAAGCCATCAATTCATGTGACTTGTAATCTATAAAAAAATAAAGTACTTGTAAAAAATGTTGTTATCCTGGGTTTTGACAGCCACCTTTGAGGGGTTAGTCCCACAACCTGCAAAATATGTCAAATAAAATGATTTTTTTTTAATTAAGGTGATAAACTTTCTGTTATTTTTTTCTCTTGTAACTGCACACCCTGAAGAAGAGGGAATTCCACAGAATGTTGCAGTGTAGCTTACATTGTTATTTTCTCGAATATCGGTAGGAACATTTTATGTTTCTAGTTTTATGTTGGCTTGCGCACATGCACAAATAACATAATGGGGATAGTAGCACTTTCAGAGGTATGTCAGTGTTGTGGTGAATGCAGGACATGCTTTAGAAGCTGTGTCCCTCATTCCCCAATGAGCCAGCATGCTAGCACTGACATAAGTATATGCAAAGTGCCACCAACTTGAAAGAAATGTGCTGCTACAATCAGAGACAAGCTTGTCATGCAGCAGCAGATGACATGCCTCCCATAAGTCCCTTTTCTGGTGAAACATTTCAAAAAACATGGCGGGGGCTCCTGCCATCCACCACACAATAAAAAAAGAAAGCCGAAATCAGGGGTGCAATCCCTGTGTCAGCATGTCCACCCCCCCACATTATGTGTGGTACACTGGGAGCCCACCCCAGTGTGCGTCAGCTCATAGAAAGCTGACTGTGTTGGCATGTTCCTGTTCCTTCCCCTGCTTCACCCTCATTGTGTGTGTCACAATGGGAGCCCACCCCAGTGTGGTTAACACCTCCCTGAAAGTCATGGGGAACACTGGAAGCCCACCCCAGTGTGTCCATTTGTTGTATTTCACCTGTAAAGAAAGAAAACCATCCTGTGGCACAGTGTCATTTTTTTATTTATTCTGTAACTGAAAAAAAGAAAATGGTCCATTATCCATGGCGCCCCCCTCCCCAACTCACACCAACCCTCTGTGCATCCCACCTCCCTACATCCCTCTCACCCGATACTTACCTCTGGAGGTCAGGCACTGTGATCTTCGGTAGAGTGGGAACACGTCTGGACTCTTCAAAGCTGACTGTGAACTGAAGACATGCCAGTAAGCTGCATAATGGTATAAATTGGGGGGGGGGTTCAACTTAAGTGGATATCGCAGCCATTGTTTTGAATTTTGGTTCCAAATTTTCAACGTGGAGTTCTTGGGACCCCACCTCATGAACATATGCACTGTCATCTTGTTATTTGGTCCCAAAAGGTAATTTTTTGGTCACTGCATGGAATCACCTTTTGGGACTGATTAATGAAATGATAGTGCCACTGTTCATGAGGTGGGGTCAGAAAAAGCCCATGTAGCAAATTTGGTGAAACAATTTCAAAAAATAACTGTGTTACTAGTGTGCATTGCACAGTTCACATGCATGCTCATAACTTTGACAATTTTTAATATTTTCACTCTAGATTTTCAACATTGCCATTTTTTCATACTGCCTTATGAACAGTATAGCTGTCATTTTTCACATCCTGCCCAAAATGTGTTTACACACAGGTGGCGCACAATGGTGCAGTTGCTGTGATAAATCAAAGTTTGGGCTAGAGTAACAAAATCACAGTGACACTATTCATGATCAGAGGTCCCAAAATGCCTATGTTGAAAATGTTGTTAAAATAATCTACAAAATAATTGCATTACGCAGTTTCTACGCATGCTTGTGACTTCACCAATTTTTCATATTTTTACTCCAAATTTTCAACATTACAATTTTTTTACACCTACTTATGAACAGTACAGCTGTCATTTTTCACATCCTGCCCAAAATGTATTTTTGCACATGTGGCGCACAATGGCGCGGTCACTGTGGGAAATTAATGTTCTGGTCAGAATAACAAAATCGCAGTGAGACTGTTCATGAGCGGAGGTTCCAAAATGCCTATGTTGAAAATTCAGTTAAAAAAATTCCCAAAATAGAAACACAGAAACATAGAAGTTGACAGCAGATAAGGATCGCAAGTCCCATGCATTCTGCTTTACTGGCGTGCGTTGCACAGTTTCTACGTACGCTTGTGACTTCACCAATTTTTCATATTTTCACTCCAGATTTTCGACATTGCCATTTTTTTACAGCTCTTCATGAACAGTACAGCGTCATTTTTCACATCCTTCCCGAAATGTGTTTTTGCACCTGTGGCGCCAAATAGAGCAGTCGCTGTGCAAAATCAGCTTGCGGCTAACAAACTGATAGTGCCACTGTTCATGAGGTGGGGTCACAAAAAGTCCATGTTGAAAATTTGGAGTGAAAATACCAACAAACACCCAGGGCATTAAGGTTTCCAACCGTAACGCCCCACTGTGTAGAGACTGACAGGTGTCAGGGGTATGACTTGCAGTGCTCATGCCATTCCACCCCATCCCCTCCCTGCAGCCAGTGATAGGCATCAAGGTGTACCTTGAACTCTTTGGCCCCAAAGTTCACCCCATTCTCCTATACTGCACCCATCTATGTGTATTTCCTTATGAAATGGGGTGAGCATAAGGCCTGAAGATCCCAAGGCACAATGCAACAGTTGTCAGTGTCTGCAGAGTAGGGTGAGGTGAAATGGTGTAAGCATTATGACTGATGACCCAAAGGCACAGCCCAATGTCTGTCAGTCTCTGCAGGGTGGGGGGTGGTGGCTGGTGTCAGTTCCATACTTCACTGCCATTCCTATTATGCATCTCTCTAACTCCTGCACTACCAATGCCAGTGCCAGCAAGACAACATTCTGCATTGACAAATGTTTGTTTATATCTGGTGAGTGGATCCTTCTTCCAATATTTGTTCAGGAGAACTTTATTTTTACAAAGTTTTAGGAAGAAACATAATGAATTGCATCAAAATGTAGACAATGCCAATGTAGGGGGATGGTGAAAATGCTGGACTCTACAATTGGTCATGAGTACAAATTTTCAGTGGCCTTGCTAATAACCATGAGCCACTTCAATTCTTCCTTCTAAATGATTTGGCCTATGATGCCCACAAGACAGTGCTCAAGATAAACACTCAATGGGATTTTAGAGTGTTGCCTTTATTCTGATATTGCATTCAGTGTGGGCAGTGTTTACTGCTGTGCCTACCATTGAGTGTCTTTTAGTATAATGTGCCCAGCTTAGGCTGTAGTTCCTTACTGCCTATGAAGTGTTCATAGTTACTGTAATGACAATTATTTTAAAATGTTTTCTGAATTGCTGTAGTGCCACCTGTTCTATTATAAGTGCCCATAAATACTGTATTCTATACAACTTATGTCCTTTCAGTGAAATATTGTAGTCCGTGCATGGGGCTATAGTATCCCCACTCAGTGTATGAAGAAGGTGTGCATGTAGAAATGTGGATGCTTATGAATTGTGATGCTATTGCTGTCTCATGTTGAGCCGTTTACCTTGCTAATGCATTTTCAGTAGGATGAAGTCTGATACTTGAATAAATATGTCACGCTACTTCCCTCTATCCCTTTGTGGACACTTATTTTACTCAGTCAGTGTATGCAATGCCAACCTCTTAAGCCTCATACCTGTTGTCCCACTTTAACAAATTCTGACTGGGCTCCACAGTATCCAGCTGTTGTGGGTCAGTTACACTAGGGACAATTCCAAAACTTAATGATATACCAGTACAAAATCACAACTGAAAAATGTCCATAGTTACTAACATTTTCATATTTGTAAATTAGTGCACACTTTCAAACAGCATCTTGGACTTTTAGTGATGTCATCACCCATGCGGGAGCTCTGTTACCTTGGGCATTAAAATATAATTTGATCAGCCCCTTGGCACTGAACCATGCACAGATCAACACAGACAAGCTAACGACTATTAGGATGGCAGCTGCAAACCTCCATGCCTGAAGAACTTTGCTATGGAGTGCCGGAAGCCAGAACACTCCCTCAGTAAAGCAGAGAGCAGCTCCCCAGATTGAGGCCTAGAGAATTATAAAGAAGAAGAGAATGTGACAATTACCTCTAAGTCTCTGGTGGCAGAACTACAATCCATGAATTCAGTCTTGTAGAAACTGAAAGAAGTGGCCCTTCTTACCTAGGTAAGTATACAAGAACTGCATACTAAAACCAGTGACATGGAAAAGGGCCTCACAGAAGCCATCAAACAACTCAACAGCCACAACTCTGTATCTTCTCTATCTTTTCAAGTGCAATCAAGAACTGGTAGTCAGATTTGACAATTTAGAGTCTTGGTCTCATCAGAATAATGCTAGCCTTTATGGTCTTCCCAAAGGTACTAAACCAGTGACATGATTGACTATCTAGCATCACTCATATGTGAGCTTCTGAACCTCCCTACCAATTTACTGATCACCCAGAGAGAGTTCAGAGAGCCTTGGCTCCCAAGCTGCAAAATCAAAAAGTGAGACCCAGGTCTGTGGTAATGAATTTTTTAGATTACCACATGAAGATGCAGATTCTCAAGAAGGTTTGGGATGAAAAAAAAGAGTAACTACTGGGAGATGTGCATTTATATATGGATCATGACTTCACTCCTCGGGTTATGGCACTGAGCAAAAAGATCTTGGAGGTTGTGATGTGGACAGCCAGTTCTCAGTGCTGTATCTTTTTTTTTCAAATATAAAAATGTATTACTGATTGTCTCTGCTGAGAAATCTGGTGCTCTTGGAATGACCTCACTCACCCCCCCAAAGGTCTCTGCTAAAAGATGAAAGCCATGAGCTAATTACAGACCAGACCTTAATCAAGGATCTCCTGTTTGTCTGAGTTAATTATAGCTGTAGTTGCTAAGAGGGAAGATCATATCCATTTTATGATGTTTGGAAGGAAACCCATGTTATTACACATGGGTGTGAAGTTGTAAATGTTCCTTGATGTCTGTGTGAGAGAGGAAGCTTGTAGAGATCAAAGACAGTCATTTGAAGAACATGATTATGCTGAGGATTACAGAATGTAATACTTCAAAAAGACATCCTGTTTTTGTATAGATATATTTTTTATATATTCTGACAGAGGAGGAGCTAGGTGACCTCACACAAAGGGGTTGGAAAATACAATTTTCTTTAAGGAATATTCTGTTTAACTACACAGAGACACTTCTGTCTAGACTCTGACAAAGAAACATCTGTGAGCACTTTAAGCAGGGATTTAGAGAGAGAGACAAATCTAAGTACTGTATTAAGAATTGCAGTGTTAAAACCTGTTTTAAGAGATTTGTATGTCTTGTGATATAAAAGTTCTGTATTTTATGTGTTACATATTTTGTATCTATTTTAGTAAAACTCTATTTTTAGAGCTTACTTGGTCTGTCTTTGATTTCTTTTCCTTTACAAGTAGAGTATATATGGTTAAAGCAGGCACGGTACATAAGCTTGAATGGTGATACCAAACTGGAAAAAGGTAAGCATTTTAAATCTGAGGTCTTTTATTGCAGTTTTTAAGGGTTCATTGCTGTACACCTGGTTAGGTGCCCATAGGCAAAGATATCTGGCCCCCCAAAGACAGAATTATCTGAGCCTGTACATTGGGTATGCTAACAAGAGGTTCACAGTTTGAATCCCTCCAGAAGACCAAAGGTTGATTCGAATCCACAAAAACATACAAGAGGGTTACCTTGTTCTGTTAACTGTTCACAGGACTGTGTTTGGAGGTTGGCACTTTGAGAGTAGAGGGCTGACCTGCTGAGTGGGTTTGTGACAGAGGTCATTAAATGTTTGAAGTAGAAAGGAATTAAAGGCCAATGGCTAGCTCCTGCCCAGATCAAGATTTTTACTGAGACTTGCCCTCACTTTTTTCACTCTCTGAACATGGCTATGAACACCATCAGGAAGCTGGGTATCCAACTTAATGTCTCGGAGGACAGTGAAACTGGACCATTTGAAGTAGCCCTCCAACGCCATTCTTGGACCCTGAACACCACAGCTTCTCAAAGGAAGCCTCATGCAGGGACTGCTAAAATAACACAGAAAAACTCAAAATCTGGATTAAGCACCCAGAAAGACTCCCCCAACTCCAGAACAACAGAACAACATGGGCTGCACATTTTGATAAGTACTTTATATTTTTTTATCTAGCAATAGTTTATGGCCTTCACTCTTGGTTATCAATACAGGGGAGGGGAAGGAGGTTTTCCTGATTTTTTAACATCTCATTTGCAGTGGGTGGATTGAGTAACCAATAAGCCTGTTTCTATCACTGGTCATTCTTCGGATTATATATTTACCTACTAATGCCACGGGCAATAGAATTATAAATGTTCATAAGTTCTCTTTAAGCTGTGGGTTTGTACCATGGCTCCATTAGGGGTCACGTTAGTAAAATTGCTGTTCCCCTTATTATCTTTAGTTTTGTCAATGGCTTAATGTGTTGTGCTTTGGGGCTTTGGGGGGAAGGAGGTGCTGTGCTGTTATGTTGTGCCCCTATGATGCTAATCACTTGAATGGCTCAATGGATCTCGGGGGTCGCTTCCCAAAATGTGTGCCAACATCTATGTGATTTTTTACTTCTGAAGCATTCACTGCTCACAGGCAGTGCTTCAGACATTCCATTCACCATAGCCATGTCTTCTTTTCTGAACCTAGGCTGGGGGGAACATTCCGAACATATATTATCACCTACACCAAACTCTGTGCATCAGGGGGCTCTTGTTTTCTTGCGTTTACTGCTGTGTCTAAGGTGACCCTGCCACATGCATAGCAGGATGGCTGGTGGATTTCTTCTGCTTCCTCAGTCCATTTCTATGGGATGATTGATAGAGGGGCAGGGGTAGCAGGCTGCATGTGATTGGATTTGCAGGCTGCCTTAAGTTGTGGAGCATCCTGGAGCCTTTGTGAACACCTTTGGATCCTTGTACTAGTAACCTATGAGGATGTAGCTGGCTAGAAGTGCTCTTTGTATATCTACTTTTACTATTTTGGCTGGGTTCTATCCTATGGTGCCACATGTGTTAGTATTACACATTGGAGCTTGGGGGTCAGGGGTTGGCTGCCTAAATGGATGGCTGTTGTTTTTTTCCCAATGCCATTTAGAGGATGTTGTTGGCCTGTCAAAAGGGAGGCACTGAGGAGAACCATGTCCTTTCTGGAATGCCCCAGTGGTGTTGGCCTGCTGGTGCACTGCATTTATCTGCATCCTTAGGATGCCTGAGATAATGGCTTTTGGAATGTATCTGTCCATTTTTCTTCCTATTTTGGGTACAGTTTCAGTGAGGTTACATGCCAGTAGTGATGTCATACTTAGTGAGGCAGCTGACAGAAAAGTTGCACCCATAGCCCATTTGTGTGGGCTGTAGGTAACATGCCAAAGCAGAGATATACAATCCAACTGTATTCTAATTACTTCATCTTGAAGTGGAATCTTGTTTGGCATTTTGGAACTGTTCTGTTGACATTGTTTAGTTATGATTGGCTCACTGCAGTATGTGAAATAGTTGCCATATGGTTTACTGTGGGGTCCCCCATCCCACGTGGAAAGGAAGGGCATAAATGTCCAATATAATTTCATTTTATTTATTTAGTTATTCGGAGAAGACCTTTGAGTGCAAGCTCTTTTACAAAGGTTCCAAGTCATAGATTAATACTGATTTAAAAATTGCTATCTATAGTGTAAAAGGTCTGGGAACTCCTATTAAGTGAAGCAGGTTATTACAAGAATTAAATAGACAGAAAGTTATCCTGGTTCTGTTACAGGAAACATGCCTCACCCAGAGGAACACAAAAAATCAATGCACTCTTGGGTTGGAGCCTGCTGTTCTGCCTCTTATGAGGCTCACCCTAAGAGGAGAGGGATGGCCATTTTAATTCATAAAGATACCACTATTCAAGTTAACAGTGTAGTGGAGGATTCTGCCAGGCGATATGTCAGCATAGAAGACCTCTATAGGGATGCCCCTATTTATGCTCTTAATGTGTATCCCCTCAATGAAAAAAAAGACAGGAATCTCTTTTTAAGGAACATCCTCCAACCTTCCCCGGTGTCACCGTCCACACTCAGCATTATATGGGATGATTTTAATATGGTCCTCCATCCTAGCCTAGGCAAGATGGGCAATGGGAAGGGGGGTTCAGGTGCTAAAGAAAGTTGTTAATGAACGGGCTCTTTGCAATGCCTGGTTCCATGTTAGCTCCAGGGTGTTAGACTACACATCTTATTCAACACCCCTACACTCTTACTCCTGCATCAACATGATATTTATGCAAGGGGACTGGTTGCATACTATTCAGAATTATAGAGCTGACCAACCTTTTCTGATTATGCCCCAGTCTATTTAACTTTGACAGTTACCTCTATCAGTAGGGTCTCCTTGTGCCACATAAATAATTTCTAAATAATGTAGAATTTACACAAGTGACAGAAGAGAAAATCGTTGAACATTTTCAAACAAATAACTTGGAGGATACTTCAATTGCCTTTAGATGGGATGCTATGAAAGCAACCATAGCAGGGGCAGTTATGTCTTATGCCTCAAAATGAAAAGAAAAAAGAAGAAGAGCACCAGAGAAAACTGGAAAATTACTTGTTTGATCTAGAGGCTGCACATAAAATAACTTCAAACAACTCACTTCTTCTTGAATCAGTGCATGCAGGGTGGCCTTTCATGCCTTTGAGGAACAAAAACAGAAGGGCATCTTCGCTTTGCTAGGCAAAGATTTAATGAAGGCAGTGGGACAGCCAGGAAAATCTTGGCCTGGCAGATTAATAAACAAGATGCAAATAGGGTGGTCCTTTAAATTAAATCCATGGAGCCTCAGGGCACTATGACTTCTCATGCAGCAGAAACAGCAGAGGTATTTGCCTCCTACTATAGACAGCTGTATTCGGAGGAAGGGGGAGCTACCCACAATGAAGATATATAGGCATACCTCAGGAAAATACAGTTATTGACCCTTATTCCAGAATAGCAGGCTTTCATAGATTCTTCCATATCAGTACAGGAGATCTCCATGGTCATCAGCAATCTTAAGGGCAATAGGGCCCCTGGGCTTGATGGCCTTATTGTCAAATTTTATGAGACCTTTAAAGAAGACCTCATTTCTGAGTTTCATCAGTTATGCAGATGAGATGTTAAACTGAGGTCCCAACTGCCTGGATTGGTGGTAGTTCAGGTGGCTGTTAAAGATCCCAAGGCACTTAACGAAAAGAATAAGGAAATTTCACCAGTGACTTGGCCAAATTTCCCTCATTCACTAAAATACTACCAACAGCTTAATGTGATTCAGGTTCAGTTGGCATTCATCTGTATCCCCCCCTCCCTCGGGTCATGCCTGAAAATAGGCAGGATTTGTCTAGCACACTTATCCAGTCAATAAAAACTAAATAAATAAATGCTTGGCAGTGCGGAGGGAGGAGGGGGCCCCAGTTTCCTGGAAAAGATCCCAGATCCTCAGTTTATTAAAGCCCAGAAAAGACCGGACTCATTCCAAATCATATAGACCAATCACCCTTCTCCCTGTGGCTCTTAAAATCATGACTGTGGCCTGGCTGAAAGAGTGCTGGGAGCAGTGGAGTCCCTGGTCATCCCTAATCAGACCAGTTTTATTAAGTGATGTAATTTAATGGATAATATTTTATGCTTCTTCAATATTTTCCACTCTTAAAAAAGGGTCAGAAAGCTTTCAACTTGCAATTTCAATGGATGGGAAAAAGACATTCTATAGGATTGACTTGGCCTTCCTCTTCTGCAATCTGGAAAAGTTTGGGTTTGGGCCATGGTTTCTTGCCAGTCTTACTACTCTATATACTTCTCCAGAGGTCATGGTTAGGGTTGACAAGGTGACCACTTCTCGATTTCCACTACAAAGAGGCACCAGGCAGGAGTGCCCGCTCTCCCCTCTCCTATTCGCCATGTGTAGAGAGCCCCAAGAAGCCACTGTCCATATCACTTGTCACCCTATTTTTTTCTTAATATCCCAGAAGCCTTTATCCCATCTCTGACTGTGGAACTTCAAAGCTTTGGACATCTTTGCTGCTATAGAATTAACCTAACTAAATCCAAAGATGTAATGATCTCTGGTGCAAATACTCCACAATTTAAATCTCATTTTTCATTTAAGTTTTCACCCTGTAATACTTTTTAGTATTTGTGCATCAAAATTACCTCAGTTTTAAACAACTTATATAAACTGAACTACCTACGACTACCTGATGAAATTGCTTGTGATATACACACTTGGACTCTACCCCCTTTACCGAGGAAAGGCAGAATAGAAGTGTTAAAGATGAATGTCCTTCCTCAATTAATTTCCTCTTTCAGACTCTCCCCATTTCCCTTCCATGAAAATTCTGGACCAGACTGCACAGATTAATTAAAGGGGTAATATGGCAGACTCATAGGGTATGGATAGGCACCCACATCTTGACATTGCCAAAGGAGAAAGGCAAACTGAGGATGCCGGAACTTTATCTTTACTATGTGGCAGCCCAGGCCTTTTATCTGATTCCGATTGTTAAACAAACACTGGATACTGTCTGGTATATTCTAGAAAACTGGACTTTTCTGCTGGCCCCACTACACACCCTTCCTGGAGTTAAATTGACCCCTCTCCTTTTTGGCAGTATTCAAAACCATGGACCAAACATAATTTGAACATCCTTAAAAAAAATCAAACTTCTGACCTTTAACAGTTATAATAATTGACCCAGAATTTAGTCCCATGTACAATGATCCAGGTTTTTTGGCATGAAACCATTGAAAACATGCAAGCTATAGCTAATTAATATAAAATGGTCACTGTATCTCTTTTAATCAGCTTAAACAACAATTTGGGATTCCTAACAAGGATTTCTTTCACTACTTACACCTTCTCCACTACATGTCCTTGGGTACCAATATGGCACAATAGAAGAGGGAAATGACATCCTGGGAGGATCTGTTGTTCTGAGTCACATGTCTCTCCACCAAATGCCATTAAATTTCTCTGATATATAGAATGTTAATTCAATCAAAGGGTCATTCTTTAGGCAAAATCTGATACCAGTAGTAACAAGAGAGTAATGTGCTGATTCCAGATCAGACTTGGAAAAATGTGTTGACAGTTGGATGGACAATGGCAACCTCTCAAGCGTGGCATGAATACCAATGGAAGTTTTGATCTGTTGTTTTACACACACCTGCAATTACAAAACATTTTTCACAGGCTCACCCCACTAGGAGATGTTGGCAAGGAAGCAAACACATGGGAGATCACCACCATATTTTTTGGAGCTGCCCAAAAATTGTGCCATATTGGACCCAAATATGTACAGAGTTGAGTGGCATTTGAGATATAGATATCAGAACTGAATTTCATATCTGTATTTTGGGTGTCCCACCTACTACAGTGGGTTGCAGAAAATACCAGGATGCCTTTTGGGCCATGTGTTTAGTGGCCACAAATGGAATCACTGTCCACTGGCTATCTGAAGTTATAATCACAGTTCAGGAATAGAGAACCTGCATGAAAGCCATGATCGGCATGCAATGGGTTACTGCTACAGCATATTATGGTTTATCTAGACAAATTCAATGATAAATGGACTAAGTGGCACACCTATGCCCTCCTTGAGGACTCATCAGAACCATCTAACATAACTAATTAGAGGTGGATTAACTACAAAGAATGGGTTTCCCTGACCAAAAACTGGTGGGACCTTGCATTTTGATTTAATGGACCTATGAGGGAGAGTACTATACCCATCCAGGGGACACAGAAATATTTAGCTTAATAACAAAGATTTGGACATGATATTATATAGATATTATTATTTAGGAACTCTCAATACTGCAGTTTTGTATTTTTGCAGTTTTTTAGTCACTTAAGGTTAAATTGTTTATATTTTTGGACTTGCCAGTTGTTGTTCTGTTTATTGTAGAAGTAGTGATAGTCCTTGGAAATGAAAGGTTCTTGTAATACCAGGTACAAAGAGTTTATGCTCTCCTGTATTGTAATGTGGCATACTTGAACTTTTCAATAAAGTTGAAGTTACTATTAAACAGCATCTTACCCATAATTAAAATGGGTACCAGAAACTCATTGCCCTTAAACAGAAGTAGTAAAAAACACTAATATCTTAAATAATAAAGATAATTTCAGTTTAGAAATTCACCTATCATTTTTCTGGTTAGATATTTAGAATAATGTATGGAGAATGTGTGTTTTGATTTTTTTTCACATAAGGGATGTGTAAAAAAATGAGTAATCACACATTCTTCCATGCTTAAAAAATAGTTGTTTTTCAGTCATTATACTCTGTTTGTTCCCCTTTCCTTCATCCATTTACAAAAATGTCAGTTTTTTTCCCCAATCCCTCCTATTACCGAAGATGTACAAACCACTTTTGTTCACTTAAAGAATGTATCTGGCTGACCCTGCTGAGTTTTGTTAATTTATTATCTTTACAGAGCCTTACAATTAGAGCCTAGCACTTTAGTTTTCTGGTCTAGACAGATAAATGAGATAAGGCGTGCTCTGTGTCTCTGGTTTAAGGTTAAGATGATAAATGAACAAACCTCAACAGATTCATGCAGATACATCATTTAATTAAACAAAACTAGTATGTGGATCTTTGGTGGCATCGAGGAGGGAAACATAGGCATTTTGTTTTTAAAGTTGGGATTATAAAATAAAATGGCCAATTTGATTGACAGATCACCTGCATTACATGGCTATTATTACATGGTTTGCTGTGTAAGCTGTAAAATATGGGAAATGCCAAAGCAGATTTCTGGTGAATATTTATGGCCACCAGTTACTGTAGTGTTTTTTTTTCCAATTTGTCTTTTAATCTCCCAAGGCCTACTAGCTAGCATCACCTTTGGCTACATTCACTACCACCTTCCCATCCTTAAAGTCCTTCTTGCCAGATGTCCCCATGGTCCTTGGGGCACCTGTGCCTCTCCGAAGTGTTACCTCCTCAGTGTTCCACTGAGGTGGAGTCCTGCCTTCAGCATCTTGACAGCTTTGCCTATGTTTTTTAAATTTATTTTAAAATGTATTGATCAGGTAAAAAAGCACTGGTCCCTTTTACAGGCTTGACCTGCATATGTATAAGACAAGACAAAACAATGATTGAGTACAAGGTCAAAAGAAATACATTGTTAGATGTAAATGACATATGTTTACATTTGAGAATTACTACAGACTTAGTCACTAATTTTGAAACAAATAAATTATTTAAAAAGATAGTGTTCTAAAACACCTATTATGAACAGGATTGAAAAAAAATCAAGGAAGCTGGTTGGTTGAGAGGTCTTTGAAGCCATGATGATATTGGACTACATACTCATGACTTCAAAAAACCTCTGGCCACTAGCCTCCTCACTTATAGCCAAGTTCCTCTGAGTGGAACGTTCCCCACATCCCGCGGTATGGATAGTCAGACCTGGTGGGAAATTTAAATAAACATTTTCCCATAAACAGAATTCTGTCTCCTGCTGACTGAAAAAAAAAAAACCAAAAACAAACAAATAAAAAAACTCCATCATAGACAGGGACCACTGCCTACTGCCAAGCTACCATCACCTCACTCCGCCCACTCATCTCACAGACTACATAAGCTCTAGTACTGCCCACTTGCAGCAAATGCCAGTTCCTCCTGTTCACTCAGAGAATAACTGCTGCTCTCCCTTCACCCCAAACATGTGTTGCCTGTATCCAGCAGATCACAGCTCAGCCAGTACTTTTTGCTGTTTCTTGTGAGACTCAGCATGGAATGGGGGGGCTTGAGCTGAGCTCTGACTTTATATTTCCAACAGCCAGCATATTCTACATATTACAGACCAGTAGCCCTGGCTAGACTTACCAGATTACTCCTGCCTTCCTCCCTCCTTCCATAGCCCTAAAATCCAAAATCAACCAAGTGATTGGGGGAGGGCGGGGGTGAACACCAAGAGAGCAATGGCTGGTACCAAACACAAAAAAGAGCAGCACACCACGCAGCTAGGGAGCAGCAAGTGGCAGCAGCAGCACCACCTACTGGACACATGAACTGTGGACTTTTTTTTAACTACATATCCCTCCATGTACATTGTCCATTTACCAGAACAATATTTAAAACAAATTCTTTAAAACTTTTAAAATTTTAACTAATTCCATAAGGATTCCTGTTCATAATAGCAATAATGCACTCCAGGATATGGTATATCATGAGATATTGTCACTTCTAAGGTGCCGGACGCACTCAGCCTGCAGCCTCCTGCCCAGTCACCCAAGGCATGATGATATTCCATGATATACCACACCCTGTCGTGCATTACTGCTTAATTATACAATCAAGAAAAATCATAGTAACCTGATTGGTCAGTTACCGCCTTGTACATTGATGTTATCCCAGCACAACATCACTATATCAAGGTCTAGCACACAAGCAACTACATAACATTTTTTTTTTAAAGGAATCACTCCATCTTCCTCATCCTGCCTGAAGTCTGCAAGCCACACACCCAGAAAAGTATACAGAATCCACCCACCACCACCACCACCACGTTTTAGTTTAATATCTTTCAGGACTGTAATTTACAGCTTTTTTTCCCATGAATTACAACATGAAAGTGAAGCCATCACTTTGATCATCTCCATTGTCCCAGCAGAAAAAGGAAATGAATGAAAGCTGTCCCAGCGATGAGCTTGACAAGTATATCTATCTCTAGTTATGTGGTTGTGAAAGCTGATGCTTTTGATGGCTTTATGTTTTTTTTCCTACTTCAGTTTTGAGCTTAATAGTTAACATGGTCACCGCTGTCCCTTCACCCCAATTACTCAAATATCCTAAGTGCATGTGTGCTATGCTCCATTTATCATTCTGAGCCACTGTTCCATATCCAATGAAACAAAGGGGCTGGGGAGCAAAACAATTTTTTTTAACTCTTGCCTGTGTAATTTGCATATACGTTCCCTCCAAACAACTGGGAGAGATCAGACTCAAAACCAGAAGTCTCAACCCAGCTGCACCCGGTTGTTTCCATTTTCTATTCACACAACTTTAAAAAGTCTTATTCCCATCCTACTGAGAACACTACTCACTTCAGTCACCAAACGCTGACCATTTCTTTCTGCTTGCTGCAAAACCCAGACAGCAAGTGCATGGGGTGGGGGAGTGGGCACCACCATCACACTACAAGAACAAGCACAATGTGGAAAGGAGACAAGAAATTGCAGCAGTGTGGACTTTTTTAAAACAAATATGCCTCCATATACAAAAATCAATAAAAAAAAATATGTTTCAAATTTTTTCTTTTTGTGTTCACAAACCAGCCATTGTGTAATAACAATAATGCACTCCAGGGGTGTGTGACGTGCTGAGATAAGGCCACTTCTCAGGTGCTGAACACACTTAGCCCATCACCTCGTGCTTCAACTACCCGAGGCCTGATATTATCCTAGCATGACACACCCTGTTGAGCATTATTACTTAATTAAAGAACAACATAGGTTAAAAAAAATATTTATGTACAATTACACCGGGCTTCAGATGTTAACATACATTTAAGAAATTATTTAAGTCATGCAAAGTGGATGCTTTTCTGAGTCTGCTCCATGGTGTCCAAAGGGAGGAGCCTGACTGGATATGTAGGGGTTGGCAGAGCATCATCTGCCCAACTGGTGGCTATTGTTCCCCTTTTTTGTACCACCTACTCAGAGACGGCCATGTGTCATCACATTTTGGAATTCCTGATACACTGATAAGCAAGGTTTCTCCTTCCAGGGCACAGTCCAGGCTTCTGAGACTGCACTGCAACCTGTGGTCACTCAGGTAGCAGTAGTGCAGTGGGATAGAATCCCTCCCTCCCTGGAGAAAGACAGGCTCCTTTGGGATGCCCAATCCTCCAACCCCTGCTGGCTTGCCAATGATCCAGACTCAGGGCATGAACCCAGGTTGCTGGCATTGTGATCAGCAGCCCTGCCCCTGAACTGACAGGCTAGCATATGGCATCTTACATGTGTCTGAGTCCATCTTGTCAATGTATTATGGTCCTACCTGTTATCAGTGTTCCCTGAGACTGACAGGATACTTCATGCCAGTCGCTGAAGTAAAAGTGTTCACTGTAAAGTCAAAAATAATCTCATGTGTCCAGCTTTTTCCTGATCCCATTAATATGGACAGTAACAATATGGCCAGCAGCATCCTTTGAAAGAGACCTAATCAGAGCCTTATGGAAAACCTGATTAGCATGGCTCATGGGTAGCTTGAAGTGGGGCGTGCTGCAGAGCACAAACAGTGCATTAGATGTAGACAGACCCAAGCAGGGCCTCATTAAAAAGCAGACTAATGTGGCTGAGTCATAGTCCAAGAATAAGCATACTGCAGAGTGCTGACAACCAGCTCATTGAAGACTGGTCCAATTAGTGTCTCATTGAAAAGTCACTAATTTTAACTCAGGTTGTGCTTGACTATAGGCATAACATGGATCACTGAAAATGAGCCCAATCATGGCTTCCCAATCAAGGTCTCTAAGAAAAAGTGCTTTATGTGCTTCATTGCTAGCCAGACAATGGATATAACACAGATTGCTGACAATGTGGTTTATAAAGCCGTGTTGATTGGCGCATCAGGGAAAAGTCGCTAGATGACTTTTTCTGTATGTGTGGGTGGAGGGGTGTATGGAGGTGGCTAGAGGACATCACATTGGTTCCGACAAGAGCCATGTTCAGCATCTCATGAATACCGATCAGTTCATATTAAACAGTCATGCGAAACCCCTCCCCCCACACACACACAGAGTCCCACACTTATTGGAAGCTGGAATGCTTTTAACATATTCAGTTGTTAATATTTTATTACATTTATTGGTCAGTGTGTATCTGTTTAATGTAGACTGTTAAAGTGAATTGCATATTTATGATATCTGTGTTGGTTTAAAAGAGAGATTTTTTAATTTTTAAATGGACCATTTATGGAGTGGGATGTTATTGCACAATAAATGTTATAATAATTCAAATATAAATGAGAAATAATGTGTTTATTCTTAAACAAAATAGCAACTAATATCTCCTGACCATTTACAAACATAATTTTTTATAACATTTGATAATGCTTGAAATTATAGTTTGAAAGCTACAACTTTTGAACTATTAGGCTTAGAAATGTAAGGCTTTTTAAATGAAAGCTTGGAGTCTGGTCAACATGGGCAGTCATAGCAGTACAGTTCTCACATGTTGATACATGTGAATATACTGTAGGTCAATGCATGTTATTAAAAATAACAGGATTTAGCAGGGCTGGTAGCATAACGATAGCATTACTGTTTGCTATGTCTGCAACCCAGGTTCAGAAACAGGATCAGACCCCTTGACACTGGGCAAGGATGGAGGATCCAGCATCTCATGAACAGCTCCCCTCCTTAGGGGAGGGGAGACAGGGTACACCATTACATGCTCACCACCTAGAGGGTCAATATGCACTGTGTACTGTGTGTATGCATGTACATGTGTGTAATTGCACACAAGCAGACCTTTGGGAATAAGATAATGGAGCAAAGATCCCTTTAGATGGAAAGATGACAATGCAGCCTTGCAGACTGAACTGCAGACCATGGAACCTACTCTTCATGAAGTGGTCCTGAGCAAGTGGTGGGCAAGGTAGGTGACAGGGCTCTGGGGGGGGGCTATCAGAAGATTGTGGGCTCGGGCAGCTCGGGAGCAGGAAGTGTAAGTAAAAAGAAACAAGATTTAAAAAAATATTTTGAACCATTTTATATGTTTATAAATTGATTTTTGAAACATATTGCAACACTACATATCAGTATCTCAGCTTTGCTCAGGCAAAGATTAATTTAAAAATAAATAATATTCTAGCCCTAATGGTTCCAAAGTTATCCAATTTTAAAGAAATTGGCCTGTAATTTCAAAGAGTTGCAACAGATGGAACAGCAAGTTGTTTCGCTTTTGTTACACCTTGCAGATGCATCTGAATCAGATGGTTGCACTACCATCAGAAGATGCTTGTACCACATTCTTCTGTGCCTGTGCTTGCAGATCCAGATTACGGATACAAAAGTAACACGACAATGACAAAGCCACATTTGAGCCACAAACATGCTGCAATTATAACACAAGAGTACCTTTTGCTGTGGCGTGTCAGTTTTGACTCTGCTACTGTATAAAAATATGGTGCAATTATTTGTCACATATACATGATGCAAATGTATGGGTTTTGATGTAACTGCATCATTATTGTACACTTTAGAAAATGCCACCCATTCTTTAGAAAGGTCTGCTTTTGAAACCATTAGGGCCAGAATTTTTGTTTAACACTTGGAGTTATGATATTAAGGGCAGATTAATTTGATGATATTTTTTTTGTAACAATGCATAAAATTACACAATGGTTTTGAATTCTTTTTTACTTTTTCTAACTTTTTGTTATACTACACATGAAATAGAAACTGTGTAGCTTGCATCTCAATTTTCATTCATTTTATGTTCATAATTGTGTTGCAAATACTTCAGTCTCCCCTCTAGGAAACAATTTTCTTCTTTGCTTTTGAAGACTTTACCTGTGAAAGCATCAGAAGATAATAATATGTCTTCTTTTTTCATATGTAGCATAACCTAGCAAAAGTATAAAGCCTTGCAAAATGAGCTTCAACAATCCTTTGCTCTGATTAGCTGAAACACATTTGTAGCTGTACATTTATTTCCTAATGATGCCCTGTAAAAAATAAGTGCCAGCTGGCACTGCTACTTTACACTAACCGGAATCACTATCCCGCACCTACATTTTTTAAAATCTGGCAGCCATGTTTTATGCTTGTGTAAAAATTGATCAAGCTCTCCCTCAAAAAAAACAATACAAAAACTTATAAAATTGGCATTTATTGCATTTGTGATCAAATGTGTAAAAAAAAGTTACTATGAGGAAACAAATTAGAAAATAAAAACATTTTTACTGTAAAGTAGTCCCTCTAGTAGTACAATTGCCAGTACAGGCACTGCTGTTTTTCATGGGTAACCCATTATTTGGTTAATGCTACCTGGACCCCACCTTGCTCTCACTTTTTCTCTGACTCTGCTGCTGTTTACTTGATCAAGGACCCCCAGAGCCCCATCCTGCCGCCTGCATTATTGTAAATATGAAATGGCTTAACACAGAAAATACTGAATGGACACAAGTTTTAAGTAATAAGCCATGACAGGGTGAGCATTATAGGATTTTAATGCATTCCCAGGGTTATAGTAAGGCATACGGCCAAAGGCCAAGTGTCCTTACACTCCAGTAAAGTGCATTAAAATCCCATGAGGCACACACTGCATGGGCTTATTACACTTATAAAATAGTTCAAAGTAGTTTTTTGGGGGGCAGAAAAAAGATTCAGCACCAAACCATGCATTTATCGAGATATAGTTAACTGTCAGGTGACATCTTTTGACCAATGAAGTTTCTAGGGTTTTTTGCCATTTTATAGATCTCTTTAAATGATTTTTATGTCAGATTCTTAAATGTAGTGGTATCACTCACTAGCCCAACTTAAACACTTAGCCCTCATGAGCCATGATGTCTGCTGGAGATGCCAATAGCCAGGAGCAGATTTACTTCATATTCTCTAGTCATGCAGCAAGTAAGGTGACTTTTAAGCTAGCTTGGTGGTGCTGAGGGTTGAGCCACTGGATGCCACACCTTGTACCATGCCTGCAACTCAATGTCAGAAGCAATCTTGGGTTGTAGAGGTTTGGATGGGGGAAAGAGGTTCGAGCATCCAGAGGACTGCTCTCCTCTCCTCACCTCTCTCAGGGAGGATGGGTTGTGGCTTCCCTGCTAGCAGGGACTCCTAGTGGAGACTGGGGGGATCAACTGCAGAGACCATCAGGAAAAGGGGCGGAGGTGATTGTGAATGTCTACAGGACTGGTATAGGAGCACTCTCATCTCGTGCTGGACATCATTGTACATCTGCACCTCTAGGGGGACCTCACAAGCAAGTGGAAACAACTCAACGCATGGAGGGAAGATGCCGCTCCACTGCCACCTCTCCCATAGCCAGACTTTGTCCTCCTGGGTCTTGTCAACCTCCATCTGTCCCCCTCCCACCTGGCAGATCATTAGATTCACACAGCACTGAGTAGGTGATGGTGGCCCTGCCCTGGGAGGGTAATGACCGGGGGTAACCTGTGGAAAGTGGGACTGAGGAGTGAGGATTGTAGGCTGAAGGATTTCAGGCTGGAAGAGATCAGGTGGAGAGTCAAGTGATGGGGTTCCATGAGTCAGTGACCGGAGCAAAAAAGAGTTGATTAAAAAAAAAAGTTAGGTGACTTTTGCCATCAAATCTATAAGTGCTGCATGTCTCTTCTGAGGGTCACCTTTCTCTTGTCACATCCCCTGTATCTCCTTGGAAGTCCTCCTCAGATCAAGCACATATCCAGTACCCAGTTACACTGGCTCTTAGCCATAAGCCCTAAAGCCAAAGGGTTGGTACTGCAGAATTGCAGAAATGATGAAGTTTCCTCCTGCTCCCAATGGCTTACTGCAGTCAGGAACCTGGCAAACTTGGCCAGGCTGCCCCACTTTGTCAAAATGACTGCAATCACTTACTGTACAAAGGGGGCACAATTTTTTGACCTCCCCCTATTCTACAGTAGATGGTACTGATGGAACAGGTACAGTAGTTAGGTAACTGCTAAGGAATGGATCCTCCCTGCCCCCACAGTTCCCCCACATTGTCCTTCCAGATTTGTATGTCTTCCTTTAACTAATCAATTATTAGGTTGTTATCTGTATAATTGATCCTTGGTTGTGTATACCTTAACCTTTGTAACTTACATTTGCATACTACAGTACAGACTCTGTCTTTGTATGAAACTGTTTCTGCTTTGTATGTGCTTGCTAGAGTGTCTGCTGTATTAGGGTGCACCTTTACATAAATGTTTTATTTTATTTATTTATACTGTGTTGCTGCCATGTATCACTTTGTTACCTGTTAACTACTTCCTGGTCACCCCTGAAAAAGGAGTTTTCAGTCTTCATGTGCCTACCCAGTTAACAAAATCCAATAAATAAATAAACAAATAAATAAAATATAAAGGAGTAACTGCAAAAAAAAAATCATAACTGTAGACATAAAGTAGTCCCTCACATGTATAACAATTTTCTTAGAAAAGTTGCAAACCACTGAGTTTTGCAAGAAGAAATTTTCGCTGAGTAAGTTTAACAAAACTGGATTTGATAATCAACTGTGCAGTGTTTTCATTTTATGTCAACAGTTCATAACAAGAACATAGTTACGCTGATGCAGCAACAGCTGATAAATACAGTTTAAATAAATAATAAAACATTTTATTCTAAAATACATTTTTGTTTCAAGTTCTTCAAGTATTATGGTACATCAAACAAACACCTGTTTGGATAATTTTATACTGAAGGTACTATATGAAAGACACACATTTGGTTCCCTTGAATGCTGGTTAGCATGTTGAAACTGACACTGGGTGGCACGGTGGAAAATTAAGGTTTGGAGCCAGATCTTCTGTATTTTCTTTTGCAGCTTGTTCCATAGGATGAGGTTGTAGTGTACAGGTCAGGGTTGCTGCAGATTTTAGGTGGTTTATGTGCAGAGTAGGGCTCTGGGGAGATGGTGCAATTTTTTTTTTATTCATCCCAAAAAGATGAAGCTGTTCTGGTGCCAACCAGTGGCGATGTGTCCTTTTTTATCTTTTGGCATGTTTTGTGATGAGGCTGCCATGTGCTGAGATGTGATCGGTGATATTGGGCTGGGTTTAGAGATGGGCGAAGTGGCTCCAATTCGCTCCGCAAAGTGAATCGCAAAGTGAAAGAGAGTTAGCAGAGTGCTCAGCAACGCGAAGAGGAGTACTTCACATTGTAATGATTAACTCAAAGTCCATTGAAAACAATGACTTCACATTACTCCGCCTTCCCAAACCGCTACTCCAACAATTCTTAAGGTGAAGTACCTTGAAAACAATGTACTTCGCCTCACTTAGCCTTGTTTTAAAACTTCAAAGGTGAATTTTGCAGTGATTCATGGGATTTCAGGTCACATGGGCTCTAGATTGATCTGCACAGCCTCAGTTTGGGGTAGTGTGTGTTGGAAGCTATAGGAGACAGTCTGCTCTGAGAGCTCTCTGTGATTCAGACCTTCTAAAAACTGTTAAAAAAGCCTTTTGAGTATTTTTTTTTTGCTGAAACTTTAGTTCATCGATTGCAGGAAACCCACCTCTGCTCATATCATTGAGCATTTATTGTTTGAGTGAGGATTTTGAATGTTGATGTACAACATTCAGTCTGTGTACTGAGAGACAGTGGAAGTGTGCTTTGGGGGAGGGGCGTATCTGTGGTGTAGGTAGATTAACTTGGAGAAAAAGACAGTTCATTCTGTTTTGGTGATATTTTTCTTGTATAACTGTGTTAATGTACACACAGTAATATTTTCAATAATTATTGCCATTTTTTTTGCTGATTGTTGTACAGCAGCAGTGCATAATTTTAGTTTGTATAAAATATGTGGTTATATTATTGAAGTTTTCAATTTGCTATGCATTACTTAGTGTGTGTGTGTGTGTGAGTAAGTGTGGGATGTGTGCCATCAAATCAGACACCTTTTATTGTACCACATAGTAATTTCAGCAATGTGAACCTGCTATCCACTGTAGCTGTGTGATTTTTGTACTTCTTTGTGGTATCTTTACTGGTACTAGTACTAGTAACTGTTAATGCAGCAGTGCAGTACACTGCCCCCCCCCCGCTGTGGCCCACCCCAATCGGCAAAGGTATTCTTTTCCAGATTTGAATTTCTGATGGTGAGCACTGGTTACGTGTTGTGCCTTTGCATCTGCATCTCTTCAGTGTGCAGCACAATCTTAATCTGTCTGTGCATTTGAATCTCTTTAGGGCCCAAACTCCATCTGAAATTTAAGTCACAGTTGTTTCTTTGACTTCCCTTCAGAGTTCTGGACTGATGTGGTGCATAATTCTGCATGAACACTGCACTCGTTAATATGCGTTTTAAAGTCAGGTCCATCATCACAAATCTCTCGTGATACAGATTACGTTCTTCATCATCACGGTCACAAATGCAGTCACAAATTATGATTCACGATAATGTCACAAATCACAGCATAAATTTTTTACTAGTTACTTAGATGTATTGTAAGCCCGTTTTGTAGTTTCTCTCCAGGCTTCATCACCCCACCATTGTACTCATTAATACATGTTTTTAAGTCGAGAAGTTTTGTGCTACAACTCACCGGGGAAGTACAGCCGCAGGCATTCCGTGTTCCCAATACGGTTCCATATTGGTTATCTCACACTGTCGACACTGAGTCACGTTCTTCATCATCACAGTCACAAATGCAGTCACAAATCATGATTCACAATCATGTCACAAATCACATTAATTTTTTTACTAGTTACCTGGATGTATTGTAAGCCTGTTTTGTAGTATCTCTCCAGGCTTCACCACCCCACCACTGTACTCATTAATAAGAGTTTTTAAATTGGGGAGTTTTGTGCTACAGGCTTAGCTCATCAGGGATGTACAGCCATAGGCATTCGCGTTCCTTCCAGTACAGCATGTGAGTTACAGTAGTGTAAGTAGTGGTGGGTGAAGTGGCCCCAATTTGCTCCATGAAGTTATTCATGGAGTAATGCAGAATCCATGGAGTACTCCACAATGTGAAGCAGAGTACTTCGCTTCATAATGAGGAATGCAAAGTCGACTGAAACCAAAGACTTTGCATTATTCCAACTTCCCCAAACTGCTTCTCCACCAATTTTAAGGTGAAGTACATTGAAATTAATGTAATTCACCTCACTTCACCTTGTAATTGAGCTCCAAATGAAATTCTGCAGTGATTCATGGGATTACAGGTCACATGGGAACTAGATTGTGCTGCACAGCCTCACTTCTGGCCTGGGTAGTGTGTGTAGTGGTAGCTGGAGACAGTTTGATCTCAGAGCTCTGTAATTCAAAATATCTAAAAACTGTTTAAAATGCCTTTTTGAGTTGTTTTTTGCTCAGAATTTAGGACTTCGATTGTAGGAAACCCTTCTGTGCTCATATCATAGAGTGTTTATTGTTGTGTGTGGATTTTGAATGTTAATTTAGAACAGTCACTCTGTGTACTGTGAAGTGTGCTTTGAGGAGGGGTGTATTTGTGGTGTAGGTACATTAATTGGGAGAAAAAGGCAGTCTTTCTGTTTTGGTTATATTTTTCTTGTATAACCGTCTTAATGTGCACACAGTAATATTTTCAGTAATTCTTGAATTTTTTTTGCTGATTGTTGTGGTGCAGCAGTGTATAATTTGTCTGTTTAAAACATTTGGTTATATTACTAAAGGTTTTCAATTTGCTACGCATTACTTGTGCGTGTGAGTATGTGTGTGATGCATGCCATTAAATCAGACACTTTTTATTGTGCCACAGTGTAATTGTTGCAGTGTGAACCTGCTACCCACTGCACCTGCATGAATTTCTTTATACTGCTTTATGGTATCTTTACTGGTAGTGGATTGTTACTGCTGTGCACTAATCCCCCAACTGGCAAAATGCATTCCTTTCCAGATTTGGATTTGTGACTTGTGAGCACTGGTTAGGTGTTGTGCCTTTTCGTATGTATCCCTCTAGTGCATGTGCATTCTTAATCTGTCTGTGCATTTGCAGTGCACCATTAATTCTGGGAGACTGCATTTCTTGTTATGCTCTCATTTCACTTTGTCAGCACTGGGGAATTTTCTGGACACGAGACAGTAGCATTTCGGGGATTCACATTCATTCTGGTGACTCTGTGTGTGACCACTGAGCACATGACTGAGTGTGCCATTAATTCTGGGAGACTTTGCATTTCTTGTTACACTTTCATTTCACTTCATCAGCACTGGGGAGTTTTCTGGATACAAGAAAGTAACACTTTAGGGATGCATATAAATTCTGGTCAGTGTGTGGGTGGGGTGCTGCCAATATTGTTGTCACTCCACCTTACTTCACATTTAAGGTGGAATGACAATGCGAAATAATAACAAAGCAAAGTGTGTCTTTCCTATGGGGCACTCTGCCTAGTGAAGTGCCAATGCAAAGTGGCCACTTCACATTCACTTCACTGGCAGATTTTAAATTTGCTGCATCTCTAGCTGGGTTAACATCATGTATGGAGGACACAACTCACCAATTCATTACAAGTATTGTTTCTGTCCATTTTATAATGAAATTCCTCACACATAGCTAAGCTTAATTTCTATTATTCACTTATTGCTAAAGATACTGTTAACCTTCGCACTCTTTTCCATTAGATCATATCTTTTCTTCATCCTAAAAACTGTATTCCCTTCTTTCTTTAACATACAGTATTTAAAATGCGAAGAATTTGCTTTAATTTTATTCACTAAAATTAGATATATGTCTACCTTTTCTTCCATTGTTTCTTTAACTTGAAATCATTCCAAACTACAACTTTTCATTTTAAGAGGGAAGCTGGAACATGCTCATTAAATAGAGGTGGGGGAAGGCATATAGCCCACTTCACCACTGAACCACAGGCATAGCTTATTAATTCAATAATTCAGCTGGCAGTGTAGATTGAATGCTTATGCAATGCAAATTTCGGTCATTCTTCTATCTGTCCCAGGAGAGGACTATCATCCTTTAAAGGTAACAGTGAGCTAATTTGTGTGGCTAAGAAATCCACCTGGATGAGAGTGTCACCTCAAGAGGTGCCACAGTTACATGGTCCCCTTTGACTAAGATACCTTAGGGAGTATATTTGTGATGCCCAAAATATCAAACTGAAGGTGCCCTGAAGAATGTACAGTATTATAATGTGCTTTCCCATAAGTAGAATAGTAACAGAACTAGCAATAAGGACCTATACTTGGAGAACAGAGATAATTTCTTGACCACAGCTCACAGCAGAATGTTATTAATGTCAGCAAGGAACAAAAGAAACCATCTTTGTAAATGGCACCATCATGTATCCAAGGCTTTTGGTCGTCATACTTCAAGGCTTAAATGTTTGCCCGTACTAAACATTCCCATGGCTATGGCAGTGTTGATGTTGAGTATGACATCAATGGGTTCTTATGTCCATTGCACATGGATGCAATCAGAATTTTATTTCTAGCATTTGGGAACAGCATCTGCATGTATAGTAGATAGAGTCCTTTATAATGAGACAGAGTAATACAGTTGCAGGCTTCCAAAAGTTTCTGAGATTGAAAATCAGCTAGACTGTTAACTGATGCATGCAAGAAGACTGTATGTTATGCATTCAGTGTGAAAGAAAATGCATCCTCAAATAAAGTGGACTGAGCCTTGACATTTGAGGGTGCTAAGGGCTCATGTTACTGATGCCATATGAGTCTGAATGAGAAATTATTGAAGTTGGTGAAGTCTGAGGGTGGACAGCCTTAGAAGGTTAGGAGGCACAGTGTATGAAATTGTGTGTAGACTGCAATGAGATAAGTAGTTTACCATTTTGAGATCATTCAGGATTGCATAAGGATTTGACAGACCTTAGCATGATCTGCAGGATGTATATCTTCAGTAGAATGAAGAACTAAGATTGGATTTATGTTAATGGTTTAATTTGTGTAGGTAACTGGAATGTTTTTAACTTTAGCTTTAAGGTCATGGCTGGTGGGAAACCTTGTAATGAAGGGTGCTGAACACTATAGATTTAAGCATTGAGTCTTATCAGACATTGAGTCCTAATTTTATGAGGAACTGAAAACATGAAATTCTTATTTAGGTGTTGAACTTGTTTTTAAACTGTACAGAGCTCTAAAGTAAAAAATGCATGGAGAACTAGGGCACAGTTCAGAATTGCAGTATGTCACATGCTTCCATGGTGCTTTGATAGCCTTATGGATACTTCATTAAGTGGTAGAGCATTTGGCCCTTTTCTGTAATTCTGTCCTCATATGCTGAAGTATATTTCTAGCCATATTCCTTCTTCATTAGATGACAGAGCAATTGTGTCCTTTGCTTCATGACCATACACAGCAAAACTTCAGTGTTGTATATAATCACAGTGCAGTAGTTGTCTTAGCCATGTTAGCTTCAGATGTAAAATGGGAGATGTCATTCATATAATGCAAGATTTCAGATAGTTATTTCATGACATATGGAGACAATCAGTGTAGTTCTTGAGCTGAGATGAAACATTGATTTAGGAGGAAAAAACTGCATGAACACTGTGCTCTAAAGTGTTAGAGCTGTGATTGGACAGCTGCTGACCAGCTGTTTGTGTTTGAACTATGAAAGATTCTTATAAAACACACACTCCTGTTTTTTGGTCCTGTGATGCTTTATGCCCTTTTTGGCTAGCAATTTGGGATCATCTGAAAAGTTTTTAGGCCTTTCTTCCCACCTTGAACCAGAATTTTTAATATTTGGTCTCTGGCCACCTGAGTTGAAAGTTAAGGATGCCAGATACCTTTGGTGTATTTTAATTGAGTAAGTTTTTAAAGCTATTACTAAGAAATGGCTCTCAAGGATTACACCAACTGTTTCAGATTGGTTCATAGTAGTTAATTCCATATATATATAAAGGAGAAAATTACTTATTCACTCCAGCAGAAACTCCCCCTCTTCCAGGACAGATGGGCCTGATGGATTTTATATGACGTGTTTCCTCCTTTATAATGGTATTAAGGCCATATCCCCTCTTACGGGTTTCTTTCTTTTCTTTTAGGGCGCCTGATGTTATATGGTTACTTTGTACTTGGAGTTGCTCATTATCATCATTATCATTATTATTACTATAGTTTAAAATTTGATGTTAGTGACGACCCATTATTGGAGTGTGTTCTGTTGATTTTTCTTTTAACAATATTCTTCCCACACTGAGGATGATTTTATTTCTGACTTGAGAAGGTTTCTCAATTTTTGAGGACCCTCTTTTAGCTTCTTCATTTTTCTGTCATGTGCTGACAATTGATCTTTGGCTATCTTGTACTTTAAATGTTATGTTATTTGTTACAGTTTTTATTACCGTGTATTTCATTCTATATATATTTTGTTTCAGTATTGACAGATTTTCTCCTGTTACATGGTTTATTGCATTTGACTAGTTCAATAAAGTTTGAGTATAAAAAAATTAACTATGAAAGATTCACTAATGTACATTGTACAATAGGTGGATAGTCTGTGAAGTCTTAACATTGGACTGAAAGGTCAGTGCTGAAGAATAAATCTGAATCAGGTGCTGAAGCAGTTGAGTATCAGAGGTGTGGTTAATGAATGTCAGATAAGCTGTTGATCAAGTCTTTAAACAAAGAAAGTTACCAATTCCAGGCTGGCCAGAGTGTTTCAGTGCAGGACTATTCAGAACAGGGCTGAAAGTACTGTGGAAGAAAGCCCTTGAGGGTCAGAAATGCATTGGGGCAGTAGAGTTCAATAATTTTTAGAGCATGTGGTTGACCATTGGTGTGGGTGTGAGCCCAATAAGCATTGGGCATGTGCCCAATAGTCATTTGGTTATGAACCCAACATCCATTCAACATGTGCCAGACAATCTTTGGTAGATGTATTAGATCGCCATTGTGGTATGATCCTGATAGTCACTGTTTCATGTGGTAAATAGACACTGTGGCATGTATATGATAGTCATTGGGGTGTGTGACAAGTAGTCATTCATGGGTGTGTTCTGTAATTATTGGGGTATGTGCCTGAGAGTCGCTGGGTATGTGAAGGATAGTAACTGGAGTGTGTACCAGATAGCAGTTAGGGTATGTGACCAGTGGTCCTTGATGCATTTTCCCAGAGCTTAATGGGCCTTGTGCACAATTTTCATCAGACATGTTCACAATAAATGTTGGGTGTATTGTTCAGTAATTGAGGTGTGTCTCTGATAGTCATCAGTCATGTTCTAGAGTGATTGTTTATCCAGATACGTACACATTGATTAAACAACTGCTTCCACTCTGCTAAATAAAAGAAAAGCACTTCATTACAGTTAGTGCAAACATTCACATGGGGAGAAACCACTCTTTAAATTTTGAAAGTGGTGGCACACAGTAGATAGCTTTAAGGATTGCACAGTACTGACAGCTTAAGTGGATAAATGAAGCATAATTTTGGTCAGAGTAATGAATGGGATTTCTTCTGAGTTATTAGACATCTCTGGTCACATAGGAAATAACAGATCTTCTAAAGTAAGTGGGTTTAGCAAACTACTGTGGTACAGATGGCAGATATGAACTTAAAATGAATTACGAGAAAGACAGTTATTAACATATCTAATAGCAATGTACAGTATTAAGGGTCCGTAAATTTCTTTTGAAATCTGGTTGGCCACAAGAAGTTATTAGTTCACTAGTAACGTCCTGCTTGTTTAGGTGGCAGAAATAAATGGATAGGCCATGGAATTAAGCAAAAGTATATTACTGATAGAGGACACTTCAACCATCCAATCTCCTGAACCATAATCAGTGTTTAAAACCTGAAAGAGGGTTGCCTAATGCAATGCAAAAATTTGCTACATGTGAACGTTCCAGCAGCCCAGAGACTATAGTATTGAGGTGAACATTGCAGGCATTTGACCTCCTGAACCTTTCTTTGTGTTTGAACCCTAAAGGACAAGGGTGGCCAGTCCCAATGCAGAAATTCACTACAGGAAAATATTCTGGTGGATTAGAGACAGACCAAAATGAAATGTTGACCAAATGTGATTAGTGTATGAAACTTGGGGAATCAGCAGTCGATGGACAGGCACAATGGATAAGGAAGTATAAAAACAATTTTATTATGCACAATCCTGACGTTATTTATTCTGGAGCACAAATTAGTCCATTCCTTGTTTTTTTACATAATTTCCAGACTTTCTAGAAATAATATCGCATAGGTGATGCTGGAAGCTTCAGAGTGAATTAATCTGTTTGAACCAAATCTAAAATAAATGTTAGTTTCCTGAGTCATTTAAGAAAACTTTGCACTTTAAAGCAACTACAGTACTTTGGAACCAGTGTTTGAGGGATAGTGGTGGGCAAGGCACCACTCTGTGGTCCTACCAAAAGCTAATTTCTTATTGAATGCAGATTGAAGAACTCTCTAAGATTTGGGGGGGGGGGTTGCAGATGCCCTACTCCTTTTAGTTTACCTGCTGGGGGCGAAGGTGAAAGGTATCGCTACCAGAAAAAAACTGGTGTTTCAGTATATGGTGCAAGCAACTTTTAAGATGTTGTCCTCACTTTGGTTTAGTTCTTTGGTAACAGGAGTTGAAGAGAGATAAGCCAGAGTAACACAAATTCTGTATTACTAATGGAGCAGATCACAGCTACTCTCTAACCCACAGGAAATAAATTTCATAAAGCCTGGCTTCCCTGGATGTCATACATGAATGCAGGGGAGGACTAACATTTGTGTGGGGGTAGGAGTTTGGGCCAAATCAATTAATTAATGCAATATTCATTTTGAAGGTGTTTAACTACGCTTATCTCAGACTAGAAAAAGACACACATGATTTTTTTTGTATAACAAATTTTTATTGGCACTTGTTGGTTTTATTTACTGTCTGGTATGCCACTAGTTGTGGCTTAATTTGCTGTTGATAATTTATGTATTTCTTTGAGTTATACAGATACAGGGATGTGCTATATAGTTGGGGTGCCCCTAACATAGCTAGGACATTACCATTTCGAGGCATGTGAGTGTATGCATGGGATGAGAATGCACGCTAATAAGCAGTAAGGACAGCACCCCAACTGAAGTTTCGATTTTCTGATCAGATACATGTATTCTTATCAACTGTAAACACGTTGTGTGTGGGGTCTGCCACTGTGTACATACTGAATCCATGGAGAGCTAAATAAAGCTGAGTTTTAAAACAAAAGCAACTACAGTGTATCTTCCTAGAACAATTCCACAAAGTAGGTATGATAGATTGGCCATAAGTATTCCAAAGCACTAAACAATGCTTGGAAGTAAAATGTTATGTGAGACTGGGAAGAGGGACTGCGTTCTTAAATTTGAATGGTAACTACATGCAACTCTAACTTCAATCTTTCCTGCCAAGTGTCTCTCTGCCCAGATGCGGATGTCCATATCCCAGGATAACTTATTTGTCCTTTTGTAATAGATGGTCTTGGAACAGAGGGATGAATGACGTCCCATTCTGAAAAAAACTGTTAGTGTGCTTAGGCCTTATCCATTACATTGGCGATAGAAATAGCCAGGATGACAAAATAAATTATTACACTTCCCACATAGAAACATAGAATCTGATGGCAGATAAGGGCCGCTGGGCCCACCTTGTCTGCCCATTTCCCTACCTAATGAATATGATGCAGATCCTAGTTAACCAACAGCCTACTTCCTCCTAACCCCCACTAAAATTGCCTTATGTCTGTCCCATGCATTCTTGAATTCCCCCGCTGTTTTTGACTCTACTACCACCTCAGGAAAGCTGTTCCATGCATCTACAACCCTCTCTGTGAAGAAATACTCCCTCACATTGCCTCTGACCGATCCCCCCCATCTTCAGATTGTGACCCCTTGTTCTTGCACATCTCTTTTTCTGAAGGATGCTACCCTGTTGGACTTTGTTGATTCCCTTGAGGTATTTCAAAGTTTCTATCATGTCCCCCATTTCCTCCTTTCCTCGACGCTATACATCTTAAGCTTCTTCAGTCTTTCTTCATATGTCTTCTGGTGCAGACCCTGCACCATTTTCATTGCCCTCCTCTGGACAGCCTCCACCCTGTCTATGTCTTTGCGGAGATGGGGTCTCCAGAACTGTACAGAGTACTCCAGATGTGATCTTACCAACTGTCTGTACAGAGGGCCGGCAACTTCCTGTTTTCTTCTGGTGATGCTTCTCCCTATGCATTCTAGTATCCCCTCAGGCCTCCTTACTGCCTTCTCATGTTGCTTGCACACTTTTAGGTCATCTGATATGTCTACCCCAGGTCCTTTTCCATTTTTGTTGTTGTTAGTATCTCACCCCCCCATTGTGTACTCTTCCCCTTGGTTTTTGTTTCCCAGGTGCATTACTTTGCACTTCTTTGCATTGAATCTAAGCTGCCATACATTTGGTAATTCCTCCAACCTTTCCAAGTCCCTTTTCATCCTTTCCACCACACCTTGTGTATCAACCTTGTTGCAGATCTTTGTGTCATCTGCAAAGAGACATACTTTTCCTTCCTTCTGCAACGTCACTTATAAAGACTTTAAAAAGGACCGACCCCAGTACTGAACCCTGCGGTACCCCACTAGTAACCCCCCTTTCTTCACTGTGGACTCTATTTACTATAGCCCTCTGTTTCCTGTTGTCCAGCCAGTGTTTTACCCAGGCTATCACCCTGGGACTCACTCCCAGGCTGGCTAATTTGTTTATTAATCTTTTGTATTGGACTTTGTCAAATGCCTTGCTAAAGTCTAGGTAGACCATGTCCATAGCCCCTTCCTGGTCTTCTACTTTTATCACCCAGTCAAAGAAATCAATTTGATTTGTCTGACATGACCTTCCTGCTGTGAATCCATGCTGCCTTGGGTCCTGTGCCCCACTATCCTCTAGGTACTCAACAATTCTTTCCTTCAAAAGTGATTCCATCATTTTCCCTACCACTGAGGTCAAAGTGACAGGTCTGTAGTTTCCTGCCTCTGTCTTGCTTCCACTTTTGTGAAGGGGAATCACATCTGCCCTCCTCTAGTCCTCAGGTACCACACCATCCTCCCATGATTTATTAAAAAGGGTAGTTAGTGGTGTTATTAGCTCTTCCCTTAGTTCTTTAGAATTCTGGGGTGAATCTCATCAGGCCCCATTGCGTTATCCACCTTCAGTTTTAGGAGTTCTTTCAGAACCCTTTCTTCTGTGAAAGGACTAATATCAACCCCCCTATCCAGAGTGCTTCTATTGACTGGATTAGGTATCTCCCCTTGCTTTTCTTTTGTGAATACTGAGCAGAATTATTCGTTCAGTATCCCTGCTTTTTCACTGTCACTGTCTGCCTATCCACCTTCCTCTTTTTCAGCCTCAGTATCCATGCCTTCGTCTTTCTTTGCTCCCTAATGCACCAATATAAGGTTTTATCCCCCTTCTTAACCATGTTGGCTATCTTTTCCTTGGTTTGGGCCTTTGCTAGATAGTAGATAGTTTAAATGTGTGGTTACTATTATGTGTCCTGCCTCCTCCCCTTGACAGGCTAACAGCCCAACTCTTGCTCCAGGCCAGGGTAAGTCATTCATGCACCTTCTAGTTCATTTCTAGCACATTTTGGGGTCAACTCCCTGCATTAAAGATCATTTTATTTAAGTACTAGAGGTACCCTAGCATGTATACTTGAACTTTTGCATGAGACTCTTCCATTCTTCACATTATCACTCCAGTGCACTGGTTTCATCATCATGGGTACTACTGCTAACCTTATACAGATTTTCAAATGGATACTGTAGCAAGCTTCGGTTCTATTACCCCTTGCAGCACATTTTCACTTCTGAGCAAGCCTTACCTCATTTTGAATAAAAGAAAAAACATTCTCTTTACCATAGTCTAGAAATTGCTGGAAGAAGAGCTCTGCTATTTCCTCCTCTGAACCCTGTTGCTGTCATTCCTGCATATAAATGATCAAACATCATGTCTGACCTCATCAATTTGCATGTCATCTACAGAGAACCCTTCTGGTCTAAATGTTATCAGCACACATCTTTTGAGGAGATGCCCACCAAGGAATTCACTTTTGCCATCCTGACTTATTTCCCAGCTATTTATTACCCTTCCCTATTCCCTGCTGAGCCACACAATCTGTAAAAAGGCTTCCAGGACTGAAATCTGAGCACCCAGTGACCTCCAGAAGAACCTTGAGAGTGTGGCCTCTGACTGTGATGTCCACATCCCCTCCAAGAGGTGTCAGTGCTCCAATGTGGCCCTGTATATACATGGTTATTAGTTCCCTCTTGGCTTTTATGTAAGACCTCCAGATTACTCAGCCCCAAACCCTTCTTTTCACACTGGTTTGGACAGGAGGAGTTCAGTGAGGGGCATCATCCAACCCTGATCCTGACAGCCTGCCACTGACCAAGGCAAGCTGTTCCCCTCCATCTCTAAATGGTGCTCTAAGGCCTGATAGAATCCCGTGCCATTCCAACACTGGTGCTCTGTCACTGAGGCAAGGCTGGTAGGACCTTCTCAGTGCAATTATTATGCAAACCAGTGCCTTTTTTCTGTTGCAATAAGGTATCCAAATCAGTGAGCTGGCACTTTTACAGACACTACCTCCTCTTGACTGGCTAAGATCCCAGCTCTAGCTCCATGCCAGACTAGCACTAGACTACATTCTGCCAAAACCTACTATTTATACCTCTGTGACCAATCTCTAACTCCAGTTCTTAAGGGCGAAACAATTAGTTCACTGGCAACTGGTGCTTAAATGGACCAGTTTGTAACAACTCACTTCTGTCTGGGAAAGGGTTGTCATATAAGCAAACCATCTTGGGTAATAGCAAGAAGAAATGATCCAAGTTTCAGTGACAGTTTGCATACTGTATATTAGTTGCAAATATGTTGTGAGCATGGAACTCTTTAGGTAATATGCAGGTTAAAGATTGTGTGGAGTAAATGTACAAGAAGCCCCCCAAAGACCTACAACAGAGATGATCAGAAATCACAACAGAAAGTAGAAGTTATCCTCAGGAGCCACACAGGAGCAGCTGGACTGTAACTATAAGCACAAAGAAGCTATGTAGGCAGCATCAAGGAAAGGCAAGCCCAAGGGATGCTGAAGCATCCTCTTAAAATAGTACCCAGAGGGAACGGGGCTTGTACACTGCCTCTCTAAACCACACACAAATCCTAATGCAGTAATTCCTGCTACAGCGTCTCTTCTTACTATAAGACTGTACACTTTTTGAAAAGACATGTTCTTTAGATCCTATTGCTTTTAATTTTGTTTCTACCTGTCTTCCAACTATTGGTCCATATATTTGTGCCATGTTAGTTAACCACTGAATGTTTACTGGTTATCTTTCCATGTGAACTAAAAAAAACCAAAACACAGTTACAACTTCAATTTTGAGAAAACCCTTGCTTGAACAAGATGTAGTTGCCAATTATCACCCTAGACTGAACCAACCACAGGTACTTTAGAACAGCGTTGGGGTCAGTGGCAACGGTATACCATTGCCGCAGCAACTCCCAGATCACAAAGACCACCACAGTGACAGGAATCGGGCAAAATCCACCTGTCACTGTGGTGGTTTGTCTGGCAATCAGGACTGCCTCACTGGGTTTTTACACCCCCCCGCCCAGTCCAACTCTGACTCAGAGTTAGAAGCCTAGAGACCAGGGGGTGTGGGGGTGGAGCCCCCCACATGGGGAGTTCTGGGGGTGCAGCCCCCCCAGTGAATGCATGAACGCATCCCCGACACTGCAATGCCAACAGTCGGCACTGCGGTGGTCACTGTCGGGGATGTCTCCATGCTGACTGTCACTGCGGCATGGGTAAACCCTGTGGCAACACCCACTGACTGGCAAAAAAAAAAATTGGTGGTCTAGAACCACTTACTGCAGCATGGTACCAGTGTGGTGTCTGTTTGTTTTTTTGTTTGTTTATTTGTTTGTCAGCCAGTTCAACTTACACAAATGTGAAAGCTCCCTCCTACCGCTACGTCTGTGACATCACAATGAAATAATTATTATGTTAAATTAGAGCACTAGAAAGTCATTACGAAAAGCTAAATGCTTTTTATATGGAAAATTTAAATAACCATTTCCTGTAGTAAATCTTAATAGTTTTAACAATATATTTATAAAAATACATACTGAAGTGGATACCTACTTTTTTATTCAGTGGATGAGCAGCTGAAGCAAAGTTCGATGACTTTTAGTGGAGCTACAGTATGCGGCATTCAAACCAGAGCAGTGAAGTCAAAATACAGTAACCAGTTACATCTCCAAATGAAATTACATAATTTGAAGATTTACATTGAAAATGTGTGGCATAAAATGGATCCACAATGTCCTGTCTTATAATATGCCATGTACAATGTCCTATCTTAGAATATTTATTTATTTATGTTTTTGGTAACCAGGTAAGTGCACTGATCCAGTGGATCATTTTCAGTCACGACCTGGCCCACAAGGTGGCAGTACAGGAAAATATGAATTACAGGAGTAGATACAAATTCACACTGTAGTGTAAGGTGGTCACAACAACATTAGGACAGTAAGAACAGTCATCATTTTTATAATGTTTACAGGCATAGAGATAACAAAACATGAGACAAGGAAATACAGGCCTAGAATGCAGGGGAGAATTTGTTTAACTACATGCACAAAGCAGCTAAAACAGTTTCATAAGCTAAGCATAAGTAGCAGTTTGAGCCAGTCAGATTGCTTTCAAAGAGGACTAGGTGGAGACACCTGTCCCGGCCAGGTTGGCCGGGGCCAGCTGAGTAGCAGCAGCATGCAAGGTAGGCAGTGAGAGATATTGAGTGAGGCAATGTATGTTCATAGTGCTCCGGAGACTAAGGGGCAGTGGCCAGCAGTTTTGGTAGTTTAAGGTGGTTTATGGGATTCTGCTCTGCCCGGCAAGCATTTGCAGGAGGACTCCATCAGAAGCCAGGCCTTAAGGTTGGCTTTGAACAACGCATGGGATGGGGATGCACAAATAGCAGTGGGAAGACTGTTCCAGAGGGAGGGGGCCGTTACTGAGAAAGCCTTGCTGCCCATCATCATAGAGGCATGAGGAACTTCAAGGGTTGGAAAAGAAGAGGTCCGAAGGGATCTAGTGGCTGCTCTAGGTATGAGTAGGGGAGCATAAGGGGATAGCTGGTTACTTCTGAGAGCATTGTCCGCCAGGCAGCCCACTACATAGTTCTGGCATGCCTGAGGAGAGAGTCATCCTAAGGACTGATAGAGGTTGTAGTGATGGGTTAACAATGGGGCTTTAAGGACAAAGCAACAGATAGCATTATATGCCATGCATAGGTGTGAATGTTGCTTTGTGGGTGTTGGGGAGTAGATAGGGGAGCAGTAGTCTAGGAGACAGAGAAGGTTTCCTTGTGCGATGGCAAGTCGAACTTCTGGAGAAAGCAGGTGAAGTGCACGATAGGCTGCACCTAGTTTCTGATTAATCTTTCTAATGGTCAGGGCTGAATGATCATTGAACATGAGGGAGGAGTCGAGGGTAACCCCGAGGCATGTGAACGAGGTGACCTGCTCGAGTGGGGGGCCAGCGGGAGTAAGTACAGTGAGGGCAATGTTTGATCTGGTGGTCTTGTTTAAGTAGGAATTGGATCTGAAAAGCATGGCCTTCATCTTTTTCTTATTTAGTAGTAGTTTTCTGGATGTGAACTAGCTTTCAGCTGCCCTGTAGTTGCCTGTGAGGGTAGTGGAGATGGATTCCAAGGACTTGTCACTGTGGTACAGGACTAGGTCATCTGCATAGAGAATCGCATTACAGTTTAGACTCTCAGCAGGTAGTGCATTGACGCACATGGAGAAGAGAAGGGGGTTGAGAATTGATCCCTGGGGAGCCCCGGTGCTTGTGGAGAGGGGGACTGAGGCAGCTTTGCCTATGATCATGGATTGGGACCTGTTTGTGAGGTAGCTATGGAACCAGTCTGTGAGTCCAGGGGCACAGCCAAATTATCAAAGGGTGGAGAGAAGGAGATTGTGGTCCACTAGGTTGAACGCCTTTGACAAATCAACAAAGACTGCACCTGTGGCCTTGCCCTTGTCCATATGCCATGCACTTTATCTTCATTGGCGGGGGGGGGACCTTGGTTACTCTCTCATGACTTGTAAAAATAAAACATCCAGTGCCCAGCAACCCTGACAAACATAGACCTGCTTCCAGTCCTGAAGGAGAATGATAATTTTATTGATACACAAACAGCATACAAGGAGCAGTTAGAAATAGGAAGTTGCTTTTTCCAACATTTTGAGTGTGAGCACTTTGTCAAGAACACCTCACCCATTGCACTGCTTTCACCCTCAGCAGCCGTGTTTGCCTTTGCCTGTCACTCATGACTTCTCTAGGTCTTTTATTTTTTTTATATTTTGTTGACTGGGAAAGGAGGGCTAGGCAATTCTGCCTATTGTCAGCCTTGTCCCAGGGGAGAGGGGGAGATACAGATAGTAATCGACTAAAATCTGCGAAAACCATGCAACCCTTCTTGCTGTTTCATATATCTCCCTTTATTTGCCTACTGCTTTTCCTTGCTAAAACTGATCTGCCTTAATTTGCAGTGCCAAGCACCTCCACAGATCATTGTTTTGTAAAGTTTTAAAAACAAGGCACATATCCCCCCTTAGCCTTGCTTTTTCCAAGATCTATATTTCACACTTTTCTAATCATTCCTCATACCTCCAATGATCCCCGTCACCCTTCTCTGTAGACCTTGCAGTAACATTATATCCCTTTTATTTTGAGGTACCCAGAACTGACCACGTTACTCTGTGTATGGTCTCATCAAGGCCTTATACAGTAATGGGAATACCACCCTGTTCCTGCAGGTGACATTTCTTCTAATACATCCCAATATTCTGAGTCTTTTTTTTTTTTGCAATTTGCCCGCCCTTTCTCCCAAATTGTAGGTTGTTTGTGACTAGTATTCCCAGTCCCTCTCTTATTTCTTTTAAATCTTGCCCATATAATTAATAATTTTAAATAACTTCCCCTGCTCTTGTCAAGAAGTGCCATGGGATCTTTAATATCCACCTGAACACCCACCAGAACAGGCAGAAGGGACATGGGTTTTATATCTCATCCAAAAGAAGGTACATCAGGGCCAGACCGGTGGCACTGAGGGAGGGTTGAGGCGCTGGATGCCACATCTTGTACCACACCAGTGACCCAGGTTCAGGACCAGACTTGGGTTGCTGCTGGACTGGCCAGGGGAAAATAGGCTTGAGCATCCCATGATAGCTTGCCCTCTCCAGGGAGGGAAGAGGCCAATGCCAACACACTTGTCTGACTCCGAGTGGAGGCTTGGAGTACTGCAAGCCCTAATTGTAGGGGATGGTCAGCTACTGCACAACGTGAACATCGGTGCCTTGTGTCATGATGTCAGGGGGGTTGCACACTGTAGGGGACAGAGAAAAGAGGAAACTGTCTACCAGCTTTGGGAAGATGGGCTTCCAGGAGCATGACTCCAATGTGCCCTGCTCGCTCGACCACAGCCAAGACCAAAGCAATGAAGGATTACAGCGTGTCTGGTCTCCCACTTCGTCCCCACTAACAGGGGTAAGCCGCAGCTCCATGGGGTCTGGAGGTGAACATGAATAGACCAGGAGGCAGGAGGATGACTCCTTGTGGGACTTTGAAGGGTCAGAGTCAGCAGGATGAGGGGTGGATAAAATGTGTAATTTCAAAAAAAAAAAAAGAAGGCACATCAGGAGTGCAGCTACAATCTCCCCCCCCCCAGCTGCACTTCAGTGTCAGTATTGGGATTTTACCCCAAGTGCCTGGTGTGTAGCTAGAACCCAATCTTCCTGATTTTATGGCCTCTGATGAGAGTGCAAACTGTGGAGCCACTAACACAAACAATTATTAGCTCTTGTCCTGCCACCTCACTTATTAATATAAATGGCATATTATGAGTCAGGCTATTGTGTATCCCATTTGATAAAAGGCACTATACAAAAGTCCTGTTCTCTTCTGTTCTGTTCTGCTCTGTTCTGTTCCGTTCCATTCTGTTCTCTTGCCTGCTTTCCCCTGACTGTCTTGCATAGATGTAACTGGGACAGTGACAGGAATGCTGATGATTAAATTGTGAAATTCTGATAAAACTCACAATGAGTGTTTAACTTTAGAACATGTAATGTGCCAGGGTGCTATATAGAGTAATACAAAAGAGATAAAACATCATACTCCAGTTAATCTGCATACCCACTCAGGTGATGTGTTGGTAGGTAACTGAGGATGGATTTGCTGGTGTTTATCTTGAATTATTCTGAATAAAATTACTTGTTAGAAATATGTTGTTGAGTACATCATCATTCTCTGTTTTAAATGTTCTACAGAGTCTAATGAAAAAACAGACTCATGCTTCCTTTTTCATTTAATTTATAGTGTCCGGATGGCTACATTGTCTTTGGTGTGGCAACATTTCCATGAAATGGTAACAGCAACTCTTCCACATATTATTAAAGGAGAACTGTGCTAAACCTGCAAGTTATTTTCCCAGTAGAAGCTGTTTTATAAGTACTGGTTCTAAGTCTATTGTTTTTCTGTCTATACAGGCCTTTTAGTGACCTCAGTGGGTGTTTATGCTTTGCAATCTGGTGGTAAGTACCATTTTAGAACTGTAAGATGTGGTTTATTTCCCAAACAACCACAGAGTTCTGTAATAGAACATGGATCCATTGTGCAAATAATAGAAGACTAGAACAGGGACATTAATTACATCATACAGTTCTAAAATTATTCTTACCCGCAGCGTGTAAATTAGAAACATCTACTAGGATAACTAAGAAGCCAGTATAGGTAGATCAATGACAAAATTTGAATCAGTGTTTTAAAAAAACAGCTTTGAAAAATAACTTATAGATTAAACACTGTTCTGCTTAGGCTGCCGCCAACAAGATATCTTGTCCTAAAAACCTATCGTTCTAAATCTTCCGGCAGCCTAAGGGTTAAATACTGTAGCTCCCTGGATTGCAGGAAATGTACATGATGGACTTCTGGCAGAGGAGGGTGCAAATGGATCAATCTCAGGTCTGCCCACTGCTATTTAAAATTTTGATTTCTGTCCAATCTGTTTCATAAGCTGCTAGATGGCCTAACAGTTCCTTGCATCTGTCTTACAGCAAATTTCCATTTAAAAAAGACAAAAATCACATTTGCGACAAATTTGTTTGATGCCATTCACCTCAGATCACAACTTTGTGTCACAGACTGATTCACTGAAAACAAGGTGCACAAATTCAGACACAAGTGGTTAGACAAAGACACAGGGAAACCAAGTAGCTGCATCTGTTTTAAACCCTTTTGAAAATCCCCTTCCATGGCCTTTTATCATATAATATTTTCTATACTCCTGCACAAAATGTTCAACTTCAAAATCTTAATTTTATTTGTTTTGACATTAAAATAAACTATTATATCATACACGCATGCCAGCAGATAAAGGCCTTATGGTCTGTCTAGTCCACTTGATTGTACAGCTCCCTGTGTGTATACAAAGGGAACTCCCACCGCCCATTTCCCTTTTGACCTCCTTCTATTCACAACTCACTCACCTTCTTCCCACAATTTTTTCCCTTCATTCTGTCCCAATCCCTCTTGAAGCTGTCCACCATTTTTAGGGATGCTACCTCCTCTGGCAGCTAATTCCACCTGGCCACCACCATCTTGGTGAAAAAGTGTTCCCTTATCTCCCTCCTGAACCTACCTCCCACCAGCTTTAGGCTATGTACCCTAGCAGTCTTGTTGCTGCTAAGGCTGAAGAGGCCCTCAGTGCTCACCCTGTTAATACCCTTAAGGTACTTGAAGGACTCAATCATGTCTCCCCTCTCCTTTCTTTCCTCAAGAGAGTACACATTGAGTTAACTGAGTCTCTTCTCATAGGTTTTGCTCTCTTGGCTCTGGTTTATCTTGGATGCCTTCCTCTGGACTGTTTCCAGCAAGTTGATATCCTTCTTAAGATGCGGGCACCAACACAGTACACTGTACTTCAAGTGTGGTCATACCAGTGACCTGCACAGTGGCAAAATATCCTCTTCCTTCCTGGTGGTACTTTCCCTGGCTATGCATCCCAGCATCTTAATTACCTTGGCTGCTGCTCTCTTGCAGTGTGCAGAGTGTTTCACAACACTTGTGATTATTACACCCAGATCATTTTCTTCTTCTGACTTGATTACCTGATTTCCACCCAACCAGTATTTGATCCCCGGATTCATTGCCCCAAACTGCATAACCTTGCACTTTTCAGCACTGAACCCCAGATTTGAAATTTTAGACCACTTTTCTAGCCTAGCTAAATCTTCCCTGAGTTCTTATCTTCCCTGCCCATGTCTACCCTCCCTCAAAACCTGATGTCATCTGAGAACAGGCATATTTTACCATTGATCACATCAATGATGTCACGTATGATGACGTTATACCTCACTGTGCCGAGAACCGAGTCCTGTGGGACCCCACTGGTCACAAATCTCATTTCGGAGGACTCTCCCCTGAGTATCACCCTTTGGCTTCTATTCTAAAACCAGATTCTGACCCACCCTGTGAGCTTAACCCCTCACTCACTGATCCTCAAGTTTCTAGACCAGTTTCCTTTGGGGCAACAAGTCCAAGGCATTGCTGAAGTCCAAATACTGGATATCAAACACCTAGCCTTTGTTCACTGTCCTAGTGACCAAACTGAAGAATTCAATTAGGTTAATTTGGCAGGACCTCCCCAGCACAAACCCATGCTGCCTCTTTTCCAGGAGCATATTTTCCTCCAGAAAACTAATCAGTCTCTCTTTAAGGATAGTCTTCATTAGCTTGCTCACTATAGAGATCAGGCTAATTGATCTGTAGTTCCATTGTTCATCCCTCGGCCCACTCTTCAAGAAAGGCATCTTATGCTCCATTCTCCCATCTTGAGGCACATTTCAAGACATCAAAGAGTTGTTAATCAGGTCTGCCAGGGGACCCACCAGAACCTCCACCAGTTCTCTAAGAACCCTCAGGTTCATGCCATCTGGCCCTGGTGATTTGTCCACTTGTAAGGCCCTTATGCTCCTGAGTATCCTTTTGCCTTGAATTTTGCTGTCTGTGACTTCCCTCTCCCAGTCCCACCCACTCCCTTGTGGTGCTTGCCTGTCCTTCTCCCAAGTGACTACTAAACGAAAGTACCCGTTGAGCACTTTAGCTTTTTCTTCACTACCCTCTGTTCAATCTCCACCCCCACCCCATTTTGGGTCTTACTGTACAATCTCATCTTTTACATTTTTTCCTTCCTTGTATACCTGAAAAAGGACTTATCATCTGCTTTTACCCCCTGGGTTAGCAGTACCACTCTTGTGACCTTTGCCTCCCTTACTGCCCTGCATGCCTCTCTTGGCATAGTGATGTAGTCCACTTTATCTGCCTCCTTCTGAGTACGCTTATACTTTCTAAAGGCTGCCCTTCTGCTACCTCCTTCCTTCACCAGCTGTTTTTTTTTTTACCTTAGCTGTCTTGCTTTTGATTTTGGCACACTCACTAGTGGCCTCCATCAATTTCTTCTTTATTATGGCCTATTTATTTTCAACATCCATCCCTGCACTGATCCTCATAAGATGTCCTTGCATAACGTCTCCCTGCCTATCAAGGTCAGCTTTCTGAAAGTCCAGAACTCTTGTCTTGGTCCTGACCATCCCTTTGCTCATATCCAGGTGAAACCACACCATGTGGTGGTCGCTTCCTGCTAGCAGCACATCCACCTTCACCTCCTAAACATGTGCACAGTTGTACATGATCAGATGCAAGATGTTCCTCTCCCTAGTGGGATTCATGACAACTTGAGTCAGGAAAGTTCTCTGGAAACCATCCAGCAAAATGCCTTCCCTTGTGCAGGAGGTAGCAGGGATTTTCCAGTCCACCCCAAGTAAACTGAAGTCCTCCATTACTACTACCTCCCCCCTACTGGACATATCTATGATCTTGGAGCCCAATACCCGATCCAATTCCTCATCCTGGGAAGGTGGACTGTAGACCACCCTATCATTTTTTTCCTCTCTTTCATGGATTGGATCTATACCCACAATGTTTCAGGCTTGCCCTCTGCATCCTCCTCTCTGGTGCAAATTCTCCCCTTCTGCACATACATCACCCCCTCCCCATCTGTCTAGTCTTCCTGTACATTTTGTACCTCAGAACAGCTAGATCTCAGTCATGGTTATGTGTGGCCCAAGTCACTGTAATGGCTGATATGTCCATGTCTCCCCCAGCCAACAATGACTGAAATTCTGACATTTTGTTCCCAAGACTTCTGGCGTTTAGAGACACCACCCTCCACTGCGCCTTTGAAATCCCCTTACTCCTGACCTCACCCTCTACTATGTGCATTGTTGCATCTATTTTCTTTTCATGCCAGGGATCTACTTTATTACCCTATGTAACTTCCACCAGCACTGGTTAATGTTTAACATGCACTAGCCCTCTCAAAGTTCTTCTTCTTTCTTAACTCCACCTTCTTCTTTATTCATCTTTTATCTGGTATCTGTTAGACCCATTCCACTGTTTTCTTACTCCTCAGGCTCACTGATACTGTCCTGAATGGGACTGATTGGCCTGTTCACTTCCACTATCTTTCTTGATCTTACTAAGGTTTCATCATGGCACTTCACTCCCTCCATCTTGCAGGTGCTGACCATTCTGAACCCTCAGTCAATTAGGTTGCTTGCTTAGTCCTGGGTCCTACCCTGTTCTGAACCTGTCTTTATAACTTTTCCAGAGCATGTACTTCATTGTACATTCACAAGTAAGAAGATACATTTATGCTCTTTGCCTCTGGACCCTTTGCAAATGAGTTGGAAGTGGTACTCCAGTGAGAATTTGATGGTTCTGTGCCAGCTATCTCATTCTGACCACCAAGAAAATAGTACTAATGATCTCTGATGGCAATCAGAGGTAGCGAGCCTCACACTGAACTTGAATGGCAGAGGTGTACTAATGCCTTATTTCAAATATTTGTTCAAGTATTCATATTTAGGGGCTAATAATTCCTTATTCAATGCTTTGTTATTTATTATTTCGCCTCTGGAACAATGTGTGAGACTTCATGATCTCCTAATACTTGTGGTCCAATCAGAAGTCACTTTGGAAGCTCACCGAAGACAGCCCATGTGACCCATCACTTGCAGAAGCTACCAAGTGAGACAGATGTCTGAACTTCTTTGAAAGATCATTCTATGTCCATCCACCTGTTATTTAAAAGTTGCCAAAAATCAGAAATCTTGACAGTTTTTGTTCCCTTTGTCAGTTCTTTTCTTTCTCTGTGACAATCAGCTAGATGCTCTTTAGTTGATCTTCCTTCTCACTCTAATGAGTTCTTCTGAAAAAAGTCTTATTTTCACAATACTGTGTAAAACAGTCAATTCTCTCTAGCATGGGATTTAGAAAGGGACTGAAAAGTGTTAAGATTTCTGTTTTTGGGCTAATTTTAACAAGTAGCTGGGAGCAGATTGTTCTTTTACAGTAGCTGAAACATCTTTGTGTCTTCCTGTAGCTTCTGCAACTTCTAGACCATGTGAGTTTCCTTCATTGAGCTTACAAAATGGTCTCTGATTTGACAGAAAGTCTCAGGATATCTTAAACTCACGCTGAATTTTAAAATGCTGACTAGCATTGATCAGTGCCGAATATTTGTTTTTCTTACCAAGTAATGAATAGGCTGTTCATCATGGCGCTGGGGAAATACAATACATTACTTGTACACCCCTACTGGATAGCTTTGCCCTTGAGGTAATCCTCTCCTTTAAAAAATTGGTATCTGGCTTAACCATCCCCTTAATTTCTCTTACCACAGTGATGCAAGTCATAAGAAAACCCTGCCCATACCTGGTGCACTGTATCAATAAAAAGTCTTGTCTCCTCCCTGTCCACTGTGAGATCATCCTCAAAATGATCCTCGCTCTACTCAGCTACGCGGCTGTGATCTATAGTGCTGACCATAAATCCTCATTGAACAGATGGGAACCCTCTTCTACTTCTGTGGCTGCTTTGCCTTAAACTGCCCCTTGATTTAGGCCTCTTCTGCCTCTGCTGTTTCTGCTGGGTCACCATGCAGTATGGCCACTTTTCTATCCAGGTGTCTTAGCCATAGGTGAGGCCCTAATTCTCACCTCCTCCAGAGGATCCTGGATTGCCTACTGAAGAACTTTTATCTGTTGAAAACAATGCTAGAGGGAGAACCAGTGGAGTCAGGACCAAAGCTATAGTATGGGGGCTTGCCTTCATCCATGGCCAAATAGAATACTATTACCCCTGAGGAAAGTCTCTTCCTTCTTCCATGAGGGCAAGTGTCATTTCACCAGCTGTGCGGTGGGGTGGGATGTCTTTGTGTAATCCTCCATGATGCTTGGGTTTTCTAATAACAAGGGGAGATGATACGGAGTGAGCAATCTCTACTCCTTGAAGTGTAAGTTAGGACTGAGTTTTAATCCTGGGTCCACACCACACCAGTTAAATAATTTAAACGCAAATGGATTTTTCCATACAAAACAGTCAGAGGAGCAATTCTATTGTAAACGTGGGGGGAGGGGCAGGGAGCATTGTCTTGTCTTCCTTTTATCATTTGACTCCCATATTACTGCACCATTGTGTTTGTGTTTATATACTAATTTACATGTATTTATATGTGTTTATGATGGATGTTACCCGACCCTGTTCTAATCAGGTCCATCTTGTAAAAAGCTCTGCTCAATGATGTTCACCTGGATAAATAAAGATTTTGATTGATTGACTGATTGATTGTTCCAGGGAATTTGCATGCTGTCTGTGCAGTATGCACAGAGTCCCTCCAGCCTGAAGTGTAAGTTAGGATTGAGTTTTAATCCTGGGTCCACACCACACCAGTGAAATAATTTAAAAACAAATCCATTTTTCCATACAAAACAGTCAGAGGAGTACTTCTGGGGTTAACGTTGGGGGGGGGCAGGGAGCATTAGAATATTTAGTATTAGTCCCTGCTTAGTGCTTTGTGGGTACTATGTACAAAACGCAAACAAAATTATTTCAATAAGCTGTCCTTGAAGGGTCATTAGTGGTACAGGGAAAACTTGCATAAATGCATTATTCAGAAAAAGAATCAGAGTTTGTTTGATATATTTTTGAGATATTTTCCTATCATTATTTCTAAGAGCATTTGCATAGGTATAGTACTTTTTTTTCTGTGCACTTTATCTGTTTTTATTGCTCATGTTCACAAAAGGTCATAATCATTAGTTTGTGATAGTGCAAGAATTTATCAACTTTGGGCAGTATCATAAAAGGATGATTAAGCTTATTACCATCTCTGATTTAATGGGACCAACAACCCTTATTGATAATCTGTATTATATACACAGAAGACAGCAAACTCACAGGGGAGAGTACACTACCATTAAAGAGGATGTATACATTTAAAATGTCAAATGAACTTTTATTAACTATATTACTCTTACTGGAAGAATATAACATTTGTTAAAAGTAAAATGCTCATATACTTGCATGCAGAAGAGAGAGAGAGAGAGAGAGAGAGAGAGAGAGAGAGAGAGAGAGAGAGAATCAATGTGCACTAAATATATAATTAGCTTTACATGTGTCAATGAGTACTCAGAAACCCTAAGTTCTGTAGACGATATTACCATGGCAGAAACATGTTACACCTACAGTAAAGAGATTGATGGAAAGCTAATGAAAGCTCCAGCTGAAAATTCTGGGTCCAGATTTCATGCCCAACAACTTACTATATTTAACTGTAAAAAATAACTGTACAAATGGCTTTGGCTAACAACTGATGCCTAGCAGCACACAACATATTCCTCATGATCAAACCAGACCCTACAAATCTTCTCAAGAACCATATTCTAATAACCTGCTTGCCTACAAAATACAAGCTAGAGAGTTTCTCTAACTCCTAGCAAACTCATAGCAAAGAAACAAAAAGGTTATAAAAACAAACCAAAAGCCACCAACGATTGGATTATACTGCGTACAAATCATCATGGAGCTCTAAGAAAACAACTGCAACCTAAACATAGCGTGGATAGACCATTAAAAGGCATGTTAGTATCTGATATTCTTGGATCATTTATTTATTTTTATTTATTTCAGGGAATCAGAAATACCTTTGAGTCAAAGACTCCTTTACAAAGGTTCCACGTCACATATAATAGTACAGAGATACAAAAAACAATTTGATCAGAATAAAGCAATACAGGGAATGTTACAGACTTATTCACATGGATCCATGCCATATACAGTTAGGACAGAGTTCACAATGCAGGTAGTGCATACTAACAATACAATAAGTGTTACAGGGTAAGGAAGCTAAGAAAATATACAGTCCTAGAAGTCTAGCTATCAGAGCTGGTGTGGAGGCAGAAGTTTGCTGGAGACAGTCCGTTAAAGCCCTGAGAAGATGACTTTAGGAATGTGGGGAGAAGCCAGCCAGAGGCTGTTGTCAAGGTTGATAAGGACAGGGTATTGGTTCAATTACAGCTACAGATACTTATGGCCGTAAGATGAGCACCCAGGAGCGATTTGAATTGCCCAATTCTCTGATCAAGACGAAGGGCACTGGGTAGGGAATTAAACCAATTGAGTGCTCGGTAACAAAAGGATCTTTGGAATTGTGTTGTACAACAGGAGAGGATGGAGAGACGTTGAGAATCAGAGCTACGAGTGTGCTGAGTTTTATGGTCCATGGTGATTAAAGGGGTAAGGACTGCCATGGAGAGGCCCAGTGAGATTTTTTTTTGTTAGGACACAAGTGTGGAATTTGATTCTATTGTCAAGATCTAGCCAATTGGTATCCTGATATAGCACACAGGTATGGGTGAGTCTGTCACACCCTAATAAAAGCCGGCAGGCCCTATTTAGGACAAGTCTAAGACTGTCATGGGCTGAGGATTTGCCCCCAAGGTAAGAAGTCCATAGTCAAGCAGGAGAGAACTGAGGAGGAGCTAGCGGAAATATGGGCCTCATGGGTTAGACAATGTTTAAAGCGGGTACGAAGTCCTAGTCTAATGTTTAGAGTCACGATAACTGATGAATATGCTCATGATAGGTAAGGCCAGTATCCAGAGTTATGCCCAGGTATTTGAAGGAATGGACAAATTCCAAGGGGGTCTGAGACCCAGATAGTATTTGAGGAAAACTCCCTATCTTGGAATTTAAATGATGTGCGAAAAGCATACATTTGTTTTTTTTATAGTTAATGATAAGGTGATGGGAGGTGAACCAATTTTCGACGGCAGTGAAAGAGGACTGGAGGGAAAGGTGGAGTTGAGAGGGGTCTGGGCAAGAGGTGAAGATGACAGCATCGTCAGTGCACAGTAATAGATTGGAAGTGCAGGATGCAGGGAGGGAGTTAAGGAATAGGCTGAAAAGGAGGGGACCCAATATCAACCCCTGTGGGACACCTGAGAGGACAGCAGATTTGGAGGAAAGAGTATTACCAATTTTTACTTGAAGAGTGTGATTGGAAAGATAGTCAGCAAACCAACCTATTGCCTCCTTTGAAAGACTTAGATTGAGAAGGGAGGTGAGGAGTAGTGTATGGTGGACGGTATCGAAGGCCTTGGTGAGGTCAATGAAGATAGCACCAGTAATGTAGCCTTTATCCACTGCTGTGTGGATGTGTGATGTCAGCTGAACCAAGGCCGCAGTAGTGCTATGACCTTTGCGGGACACATGTTGTTGTGTGCAGAGAAGGTCATATTTGTTGAGATGGTCAGTGAGTTGATCTGAAACTATTCACTCTAAGGCCTTGGAGAGGGGAGGGAGAATGGAGATGGGGTGGTAGTTGTTGGGGGTAGTGCGATCACCACCTTTGAATATAGGGGTGATAGAGGCCAATTTCCAGGAGTCAGGGAATTTACCTAGGGAGAGTGAGAGGTTTAATATATGGGTGAGAGGAGGTTAGCACTTCTTTAAGGGAGAGCCTGAGGATTCTGAGATCAAGGGAATCAGCATTGGAGGCGCAGCTAAGACAACGATAAGGTGACCGGCAGATATGTGGTGGGAATGCGGCGAAAGTAGAAAGGGGGACACGTGGGTCGGGGAAATGTTGGTGCCAGAGGGTCATGGAAGTTTGGGGAGAACATGGCTGAGATTGAGAAGGTGTCACTGAAGACAGCAGCGATGGTAGAGGGGTCGGAGGTCAGGACCCCATTAGCCAAGACCTGGGAGGAACAAGACTGGGACCTTCCTAAATTCCTTAATATTGTTCCAGAACTTACGCTACTGCCCCAAGGATGAGAAGTTAAGGCAGTTTTATAGTATTCAGCTTTGCCCGCGAATGGCCCGTGCACTTGTTACGGGCCGCTCTGTAATTCTGTCTATCATGGGGGAGGCCAGACTCTAAGGAGAGATGCCATAGTGAGTCTCTAGCTATCATTAGAGACTTGAGTCTTTCAGTGAGCCAGGGTAAGTGATTGCCTTTGACCATTCTTTTCGTGAAGGGTGCATAGAGGTCGCATATATTATTAAAGGCCCAGGAAAATAGATCCAAGGCACTGTCAATGTTTCTGACGATCGTGATGAAAGACCAATCCACGGTCCTGAGGTGAGCTTTTAGTTGTGCCAGTTTGCCAGGACCCAATTTGCGTTGTATAATTATTTGGGGCGGGGATTTGGGGATTTTGCAGGACCATGAGCAGAGCACAGGGGAGTGGTCGCTGAGGGCATCAGGGAAGATGGACACATTGGTGAATTTGCCAATAACTTTATTTTAATTTTTTTTAGAAACAGCACAACTACACCATTGAATAATATATATAGAAATGATGGAGGTACACAGGTTGGTGCAAACGGAGTGTACAAAAACTAATATAGTCTTACAATTAATCAAGAAAAATTAAACAATAAAAAGAAAAAAGGAACCAAATAATAAAAAGGGAATATATAAACAGCCCCACCCACCCCCCACCCCGCAGCTATCCGTAACATTGATAAAAACATGGGATAAATGAAGTCATATTAAAAACCTTAGTTCAGCTGGAATATGAACAATTAAGGGGAGAGAAAAAAAAAAACAATATGGAATGATAACGTTGGAGGAAGGAAAATCATATTGGTGAGAAGAAACATTATTTAATTGGGACCTATGAGACCAAGGGTGTCTCAGTGCCGCTACCGTAAAAAGGGGAACTTGTCCCGCAGACATTGGTTAAAGTCCTTCCAATATTTGTCAAATTTGTGCTGTGTGTCAGAGGCCACATAAACAGACCTTTCAGCAAGTAGTGCGTTCATGAATACCTCCCACCATTCCTTAAAAGAAGGAGTCCATATCTTCCGCCAGTGACGTAATATCACCAGCTTAGTAACCATTACCACCAATGCCATCCGGGCTCTAGAGGCAGTACCTGGGATAAGGTTGTACCTCCCAAACACACAAATCTCTGGCAAAAAAAAAAAAACAGAGAGATCTTGAAAAGGTCTCAATCCCCGCTTAACTAGTTCCCATAACTCACTACTTTTAGGGCATGACCACACCTTGTGAAAAGTAGTAGCTAAGGAGCCACTACAGTTCTCACAAGCTGAAGAGCAGTTGTTATTCCAACGAGACAACCTAGCTGGACCAATAAATGTTATGCAGTAATTTAAACTGGATTTCTGTTAATCTATCCTGTTTAATAAAAGCATAAGTGTCTATCCAGATTTTCTCCCATACTGACTCCGACCAATTCAAAGACATGCTAGCAGCCCAATGGAAGGGAATGGGAGAAGAATAAAGGTCAGTCTTTTAAAGATACCCTGGTAAAGTTTAGAAACCAATTTACCTGATAAACAGGCATCGGATAGATATATCCAGAGGTCCCCACTAGGTTAGATCCATTGCCATGCTTCAGAAAGGACTGAATACAGCTTCTAATTTGAGCCAGATTTAACATAGCTTGGGGTCTAACCCCAAATTTACTACTAGTGATGAAAGTGAGAGAAAGCATTGCCCACATAAAAATCGGTAATTGAATTTTAGATGGGAATATTGAAACAAATTGGTGTATAGGTTGATTGCCAATTAAGAGGTTGGGGTTCTTTAAAGAGGTTGCGACCACGTCGAACCGGGGTTAATCTTTAAACAGGTGTATAGTTGATGAATAGCCCTATATCCCACCTATAGGGGTATTTCTGATTTTATTCGGTACTTTAATCCAAGAGGTATAGAGGAGGGACTCTAAATCTAACTTTAACCCTTTAACTATAGCCCTGTCTAACTCAAGGCCTATGGCAGGAGTACTAATTTTTCCGGACCATAAAACCGCTTTAGCTGCATGAATAGCTAAGTAATATTTAAAAAATTCCGGTGATTGTAGGCCACCCAACTTACGTGACCTACAAAGTTTAAGATAAGCTCTGCGTGGAGGTTTATATTTCCATATAAAGTCTGAGCAGTACCTGCATAGATTCTTAAAAAAAGACTTGGGAAGATATATGTTCAAGTTGAGGAGGGATAAAGAATCTCGGCAGAACCACCATTTTACAACATTGGTTCTCAGAAAAGGACAATGGCAGTTTTGACCATCTATCCAAATCTTTCTAACAGATTTAATGACAGGTAGTAAGTTCAGTTTGGGTTCGCCTAAGTTCTTGGAGATCTGAATGCCTAAATATTCAAAGGATTTAGATTGCCACTGTAGGCCTAAAGACATACACCAACTTTTCACAAGGGTGGCGAGAGGGAAAAAAGTTGTTTTGCAAGGTTTAGTTTAAACCGAAAAGCTACTAAAATTTTCAATTAAAGTGAGGGCTCTAGGTAGGGATAAAGTTGTATCTCTAATATGTAATAAGATGTCATCTCGAATGCTGACAATTTGTGTTCCTGGTCTCCAATTTTAATGCCAAAAATCCGTTTGTCTATCTTAATTGCCCTAATAAGGGGCTCTAAATACAAATTAAACAGATAAGGCGACAACGGACAGCCCTGACGAGTTCCCCTCAGCAACGGAAAAATATCAGATATTAGGTTATTGCATTGTATTCTAGCAGTTGGACACGAATAGAGAATCCTAATTAGTTGTATGAATTGTTGGGGAAAGCCAAATCTAACCAAAACCTCGAACATATACACCCATTCCACGCGTTCGAATGCTTTTTCCGCATCTAAAGAAATTAAAGATGCATCCTCATTAAAAACTTCAGGGGTGGACATTAAATAAAACAATTTTCTAAAGTGATCTGCCGAGGTTCGTCCCTCCACGAAGCCAGCTTGTTCCATACTAATCAAATCTCGCCAGACACTCTTAAGTCTAGTTGCCAATATTTTAGCAAAAATTTTTACATCTAAGTTCAGCAAAGATATTGGTCTATAATTACTAACAGAATCGTTTGACTTCCCTGGCTTAGGTAACAGAATTATTCTGGCTTCGAAGAGAGATGCATCCCTCACTCTATGATCAAACCAAAAAGTAAATAACTCACACAACAACGGGGCCACTTCTGCTTTAAATAATTTATAAAAAAGAGGTGAGAACCCATTAGGGCCTGCTGCCTTGTCAGCTTTAAGTGAATCAATGGCAAATATAATCTCATCATTTGATATATAGGATATTAGTTTCGCTTTAGAGTCTTGTGGCAGGTTAGGGAGTGGTATTCTGTCCAAGAACAACCGCATTTGTGATAACATAAGTGCGGTAGGGGGCTGGGTCGAATATAAGTCTCTATAAAAGGAGACAAATGATTGTAGAATTCCCTTAGGGTCGGTAATCAGGTTGTCAGAGTCCGAAGATTTTAGGGCCGGAACCCATCTGGAATCAGCCTTACGTTTTAGCTGCCATGCCAGTAATTTCCCAGCTTTACTGCCCTGACCCAGGTATAACGCCTTAGATTTAGTTGACATACTAACAACTTTATCATTCAGAGCCCCCGAATAGCATGTTCTCACTGCGGCCAGCTCCTGTTCTTGGTCACTTGTCCTCGTAAGCTCCGGTATAGCCTCTAATTGTTTGATCCTTATAAGATAGTTGGACAACTTCAAGTTATATTTGGCTTTCCTCACCGATGCTGTTCTAATCAGCTCTCCCCTCCATACCGATTTAAGAGCAGCCCAGGCCTGGTCAGTGTTTGGGATCGTACCCCAATTAAATTTAATTGACTCTATCAAAAGATACAGAAACGTTCTAGTGTCTGAGCATCTTAAATATATTATTGTTTAAGGCCCACGTGTAAGATCTCTTCGGGATAGAGGACGAAGCCCAAACAATTTTAATTGGAGAGTGGTCAGATATCACCCTTGGGAGATGCTCAGCATTCTTTATCTCGGGGACAACCTGGCAGTTTACTTAAAAATAATCCAGCCTAGAAAAAGACTTGTGCATCAGTGAAAAAAAGGTATAATCGTGGACTGTTGGATTGAGTAGCCTCCACGGGTCTATCAGGCCTAAAAAAGACTTGCATTCAGCCAATGCCTGTTGAGCCAAAGCAGGAAATGATTTCCTACAGGCTGATCTGTCTAGTATATCTGACTGAACAAGGTTCCAGTCACCCCCCAATATAAGCGGCAACTCCTTAAAGGGAGACAAAAGCACAGCCAAATGGGAAAAGAAGGAGGGAGTCTCTATAGTGGGACCATAAATTGATCCCAAAACTAGGGGCTTTCCTCCAAGCTTGCCAGAAACGATAATATATCTGCCATTCGGATCAGCAATTGTGTCCGAATGTACAAAGGGGACCCCCGGCTATCAAAATAGCCACACCCGGCTTGAGGAAGAATACCCCGCCCCAAACACTTGGCCTACCCATTTTTTCCTAAAATATGAAAGGTGGCCTGAAAGGACATGGGTTTCCTGCAAAAAGACAATTGCTGGTTGATAACGGTCTAAATGGTTTAGGACTACATATTTTTTACAATTGTCCTTCCCCCCTTTGATGTTCCATGACAGGAGATTCAGGTTAAATGCCATTGGTCGTTACTTGCCCATGGAGCAATGTACGGATAGCTGCCCCTCCCCCCCCAAAAAACCAAAAAAAACCCAAACCTTACCAACACCAGCCCCTCACATCCCCAATAAAAAATCAACCCCCAGCTAAACCAATAAACAACCACCCCCAGGCCTGAAGCCAACTCTTGCACTGATCCAAAGTGCGCTAAAGAGGTCAGGCTCCCAACACCCACTCATAAACTTGAATCAGCAACATTAAAAACATGCAAACCTGCAAACGACCCAATAAGAATTGGTTAACATACCTTACCCCAAACAGTTATTGAGTTGTCAAGATTAAACTAATATATTAGGGTTATCATTGCAATAGGAGATCCATATATAAAATCTTATAGAAGATTATGAACTGAACACTCAAAAGCATAGTCCCCTCCAATGCTCCCTGAAAAAAGGGGAAGAGAAAAACCAGAAGGGTTAAACTGGCCCTATTATATGGAAATCCCCTGCCTGTTAAGGCCTCCCACCTCTCCAAATGCCACCATACCAGACGATGGCTAGTTAATAGTCCAACAGGGAACAGCGGTGGCTTATTAAACATTGCCACAACAGAAGGGACTAGTAATTCAGTGGAGAGGCGGGGGGGGAGGGGGGACAGCCTTTACTCAGCAGAACCAAACAACTCGCTGGTCCTTCCTAGAATGGGATTACCCAGCCCTGCCATATATATAGGGTACGCTACTTGGGCCATTCAGACCTCCTATCACATGGTCAAGGCAATAAAACTGTGAGTAAGCCTGATTTCAACAACCCCACAATTGTTGTAGCGTCAGTACTCTGACGGTGCAACACCAAATTAACCTCCTCCTGGGCAATACCAAAATTAATCTATTTCTGGAAAACTGATATAACAGGTATTCATTTAACAGTTCAACTCGAAATAATATATCCGTCCTGGTATAGTAAGATATATAAACAACAAAAAAATTAGTAAAGCCCATGGAGCCTCTATGTAACACCGAGGTTAAACATAATATAGTCCACTGTTCCATATATTAGCGTGACAGTCTAATCATACTGTCTCTTGGAGCATCTAAGCCCACTAGATCAGCATTAAACATCCCATGACTCAACCTTTGAAAACAAATCTGGCATCAGCATTCGGAGTGAATTCAGAGCTTCATCCACTGATTCATATAACCGCCTCCTTAGTAGTGACCTCAAGCTTTGCTGGATATAACATACGGTGGCGAATCCCCACCGCCACAGCTTCAAGTGACGGGCGAAGGAAGCTCTGGCCTGCCTCATCTTCCAGGTCAGGTCGGGACTAGGCCAAGCTTGTTGCCTTCCCATTGAAAAGAAGACAATTTCCTGGTTTCTTTTAAAATGTGTTCCCTGTCCAGGAAATTAAGCAATTTAAAGATAATGGGATGTGGTGGTTCTGTCGGTGGTGGTCTAGCTCTTAGGGCTCGGTGCCCCCACTCAATAATATATTCTGGCCCATTTGGTGAGGGGCCTGCAGATTTCCTCAGCAATTTTTGTAGAAAAAGCAGCATGCTTGTGCCTTCTTCCCCCTCTGGTAAGCCAAGTAAAACGAGGTTATTGTGCCGAATGCGCCCTTCAAGGTCGTCCACTCTTTCTTCTAATTTGGCCACAGCTTTCTTATTTTCAGTGATCATGGGTTTTACTTTATCTAACGCTCACTCCACAGACGATATGCGAGCCTCTGTATCTGTCACCCTGCGTGCAAGCTGCGTAAGGGCTGGTTTAATATCAGCCATTTCATCTACCAGCTTAAACAGGGCCTCCTTAATAATGGCTAGATCACTGCTAATGCTGCCGGCAGAAGTACTCTCTTCCTCGGTGCTTGGTGAGGCGCTGCGGCGGGGCCGCTTCGCTTCTGACTCCTGATACTGCACCATTTCTCTGCCGATCAGAGCACCGAAAACGTTAAACCCGTCGGACCACTGATCTAGCAGCTCGGGGAGGTAAATACGAGTGAGTTTGATGGGAAGAGCAGGATTGCCGGTTTGGTGCGGGAGCTCCGGTTAACAGCAGCTACCCCTCCATAGACGTCACGTGGTCTCCCACATTGGTGAATTTGTATGGGCGATTGGAGAAGATGAGGTCAAGTAAGGAGGAAGATCCAGTGCACAAATCCCGACGTGTGGGTGAGGTTACCAGTTGAGTAAGGTCTTGGGCAGTAGCGAGATCTATATATGGTAAGGCATCTTTACTTAGCCAATTAATGTTAAAGTCGCCAAGTACTAATGATTCCGATTGGGATGGCAACATGTCCAGGTATGACAGAAGTGCTTGAAAGTATAAGTCTGGTCCTTAGGGGGAATGTATACTGTTGTTAAGTATAAAGGATATTGGGCTCTACCCTGAGGCAGCTTAACAGTAAGTGCCTGGTAACCAAACCCCAGCTGGGGGGTTTGGTGTAGGTGACCCTGTAGAGTATCCCTAGTGTAAAGGGCACAACCACCCTCTCTTTTCCCATGTCTATCAGCATGGTAGAGGGTAAACCCAGGCAGTGAGATGGTGGAGTCCGGGGTCTGAGGGGTAAGCCAGGTTTCTGTTAGTGCTATAACATCTGGTTGGTTCATCTGCACCCAACCCTGGAAGGAATCCCATTTTTTTAGAATGCTACAAATGTTGAGAGATATGATGTGTAGGTGACCCTGAGTACTATGGGGAGGGGTTTTGCTCTTTTGTGGTCCTGGGTTAGGGTGTATGTTGCCAGACAGTAGGAGGAGGAGAAGCAGGAGTCTAAAGGGGGGGTGCCTCAAATATTTTCTCCTAATGAGGAGGATTGTACGGGTATGGAGTTTGGTGGAAGGGACAGTGGGAATGGGTAGTGGCTGGGAGTTTAGGTAGGCATGAAGTAGGTGGCGGCGGTCAAGGGTGTTTGATGGGGACCAGATCAGGTGGCTGAAACTGTGCACACCATAGTGGGGTGGTAAGGGTAAACAGGCTAAATTGACATGTATGGCGAGTGTGAGGAGAATAGTCTAATCTCCAAGCTCCAATAATGGAGTCCTGGGAGAGGCTCTTGGTAACACAGAGAGTCACAAGTTGCCAGGCATTCATATAGTAGGCTGATGTAGTGGAGGTGGATAAAGGAATAACTGGGTGTGACAGAGTGAGTGGCTGGGCAGGAGGGAGTAGCTGGAAGAATAGTAGAAGGATAGAAGTAATCATGTCAGTTTGTTTAATGTAGGCTCTGCTTGTGGCCAGGAAATTGGAGAAAATTCTGAAAGCAGCCTCAAAATATACAGAACTCACACTACTCTGAGCAACTTAAAAAATCACCCTACGCCTATAAGCCCAAGTTATAATAAAACGCCTGAGCATCATCCAAAGTACTGTATCAGAATTCAGCAAGAACATTGCAGGGAGATTTCCTGTCACAAACATGTAGGTTGCTATGCAGTCACAGAGAAATGAAGTGAGTGGACACACTAACTTAGTGTAATTCCCAAAGCTTTTATTAAAGCCCCCAAAACCACCATAACAGAGGTACAAGTTGAATGCCCAGTCCTAAGATGGCAGCCACGCTCGGCTACCGTCTGTTTGCTCTCTGAATTGAGAGCAGCATTTATGCTTAGAGCATTTGTGCATAGAACCTCTTCTGCATTTATCTGTTTTTAACTTTTCACTTTTGAGAGCACTAGTAACATTAGGAGAGTATAACGGCTCTATGTGATAATGGCAATCGCGAAAGGCGATTGCCGTTAGGGCGAGTGTATATTGGTAAAAATCAATTTTGGTAATGCACACTCATGGCACAGACCAAAAGGATGCTGAAAACATACAGTATCTTTTTTTCTTTATGCTGGGGGCTGTGCTCCCCGCAACCCCCCACAGGAGGGCTTCGTCCCCTGCACCCCCCCACTAAAGGATTCTCAACTCCAAGGGGTGCATGCCGGAGGGGGTAAAAACAAAAAAAATTTAATCCTGGAGTGGCACAAAAATACCCATGCTCCCAGTATCGAAATTGGCACCCTCCCAAACCTAGCCTGCGATGAACTCATCATGCCACACAGCCAGCTTGACAGTCCGCCTCCACACTTCACCTCGCAAGCCCTCCTCCCTCCCTTCCGCCTGTCACATGGCATGCTCAATCCCCCCCGGGCATGTGTACATACTGTATAATTACAGGATGTCACTATATTCATATTTGCCCCCCATCCAGTAGCCCTGTAAGCAAGCACCACTATTGAGTCACCCCTTTTGTAAGAGCCCAATAGCAGATGCCCTTATCACAGGATACTGAGCATAATTTGGTGCATGTGTGCTTAGCTGATAGCATCAACTAGGATACATAGAATTGTGAAGGATACTCTGTAGCGAGGTTAGCACTGAGTTATGGCTTTTAGTTATAGGCAAGGCAGGGGAGTGATACAGACGTAGGAGTTAGCTTTTTTGGTTTTCAGGGGAGAGTTGACCTGTAGATTTACTTCTTTTCACTTGTGTATCCAGTGGAGTTGCAGAAGCTGCCAAAGCCTGGATTCCACCTGTAATGTTGCCTTTTCATCTGCCTATACATCTGCAGATGACTGACGACAGAGTGATACTGGTCCCAATATCCAACCTGTGTTTAGAAGGTGTCTGCTTTTTCATGGCAGGACTGACAGCCATTGGAGTGGAAAGTATTCCCAGAACCAGTGCTTGTTGTCAGAGGAACCAGAGGACAGAGGCCCCAAAGACAGCTGAAGGTGCCTGTTAGACACCATATGAGGGGCTGAAGGTGCGACTGGTGTCTGCTGTGGCTGGACTTCCTTCCCAGGAGAACACGGGAACATAAAGGGTGTTATTCATGTTTTTCCTTGTCCAGGGACTTTCAAATCTGGAGTATAGTTGGAGAAACCTTTGTCGCGATCAGAGCCAAACTCTGGATACCTTTTGTCCTCTTGGCTGGTGTGTTTCCAGCTACAGAACGTTGGAGACCATCAGTGACTGTTGGAGGGATTCTGTTGTGACAGCGGACAGCTTCAGGATTATTGGCAGACTTTGTGCCCCTGTAATGTTTTTTTCATCTTTCCTGGAGCTAATGAGATGAGCTCCAGGTCATTAAGGAAGGTGCTTTCTTCATATGGACTGCACAGGTACGCTGTATATTGTCAGTTCCATTGACTTTCTGCCCAGCAGAGACTAGGGACAGTGACAGGGCCAGTGGCCTCCTGACCATCCTGGGCTGAAACTGGTTTTCTTTCTTTGCATATTGACTGTTTCTTCAAATTTAAAAGACATTTAGCCCTGCCTTGTAGGGCATTATTTTAAATTCTGCAGGTTGCTTTCCTGGAAGGCTGAGAAGCTTGGCTCCTTGTCTATTTTTGCTCTTTTGTGGGGGTGTTTTGGGGTGGTAGAGTGGGGGGGGTTGGGGTTTGGCATTTTATTTGCATAAGTGTTTGTGTTGCATGATTGGTTAGGTCTGTGTATATTAGTTGCGTGGATGTTAGTATGATTGATAGTTATTGAGGCTTTCTGGCTGGGACAGTATGTTTCTGGGGTGGGATAGAGTTGTGTACGAGGTGTGCCGGCTTCTCGATCTGTGGCTCTTTACTGACCTCCCAGTGTCCAGCACCATGGCTCGCCACTGTAGGGAGACCAGAATCAAGAGGACTCGTGTTGATCAACTTTGGTGGTGTGCCTTGGACACTTTGGTGTGGGGTAGGATTGAGGTTATTGGTTGCAGAAGGAGCTCTGGGTATTGACAGACCTCAGGAAGAGGCCAGGCATGTTTGTTCCCTGTCCAGGGTTGCCACCCAACCAAGTGGACTATGACCCAGAAGGGTTACACTGCCCACCAATCCCTGGAGGGCAGTGCTTTGCAATGCCAGATCAGTCAGGAACAAGACTGAGGTTATAGCAGACTTGATTTCCATGACCAGGGCCCCGATTTTTCTGCGGCACATCGGAGCGAAGTTCTCTTGACGGGGTTCTGTTTGCCACAGAACTTCTGCACTCTAACACCTATTTCTGTGGCAATTCTAGGCACATTTTACCCTTAATTTTTCCTTTTTTGTTTTTTTCCCATATCTGACACAATGCACGCCGTAACACAGTCATTTTATGTAGGCGCTTGTCACCAAATTTTAAACATAGCCAGTTTAAGACCTCTGCTCATGAACAGTATCACTGTGATTTTATTAATCTGTCCGAACATTGATTACGCACCGACTGCGCCATTATGCGCTATATGTGCAAAAACATTTCGGTGAGATGTGAAAATGACAGTTGTACTGTTCCATAAGGAAATGTGGTAAAATAGCAATACTGAAAATCTGGGTGAAAATATTAAAAATGCTCGAAATTCTACGGCGTGCGTAGAACTGCGCGCGCTCGCTAAATAAAACAATCGTCTGGGGAATATTTTCACCAAATTTTAACGTAGGGTTTTAGGGCCTACCTCATGAAACTATGACACTGTCATTTCATTAATCATTCCAGAAAGGTGGTTCTGTGCAGTCACTCGCAAACCACCTTTCGGGACCGATTAACGAAATAACAGTGTCACAGTTCATGAGGTGGGGCCCCAAAAACCCCATGTTGAAAATTTGGTGAAAAAATTCCCAGAAATGGCTGAGATATGCACTAAAGTTGAAAAAAATCCATTTAGTCCACTATACAGCTTACCGGCATTTCTTCAGTTCGCGGTCGGCTTTGAAGAGTGCAGACGTGTTCCCGGTCCACAGAAGATCATCGCGCTGGGTTCCAGAGGTAAGTATGGGTTGAGGTGGGGGGTGAAGTGAGTGTGGGGATGCGTCTTATGAGGGTGGGTGTGAGGTTGGGGAGGGGGCAAAAGAAAGCAGCGATGGAAGGTTTTTGTTTTATTTGGATTCCCACACAAGGAGGGGCTTTTGCCACGCTGGGGTGGGCTCCCAGCGTGGCATACTAACATGTGAGAGGGGGCACATCAAATATTGTAAGCAAATACAACAAATTTAGTGTGTGCTTAGGAGTATTATCACTACACCTTGGCTTCTACTATTGGTTTGAATTCCTGGTTATTACCACACATAGGCTGCAAACACTTGCCCAGGGTAACCCTGACTCAACATTGTTCGCGGAGCGGCCGTGAATTCCGGTGACGATTCCACCCCGGATATTTCCGCGGTTTGCCGCACCCGCGGAATCGCGGAAAACTCGGGGCCCTGTCCATGACCGATCTGACATGCATTACTGAGACCTGGGTTGGTGATGATGATGGCCTGGTTTTAAAGGCTGATGTTCCCCCTGGTCATTCAGTGGTTCACTGTCCCAGAGTGAAATGCATGGGTGGGAGAGTGGCCATCTGTTTTAGATCTGAGCTTTACTTCACTGTGCACCAAGTGGGAAGACCGGGTTCCTTTGAATGTGTGGCTGTATGTGGGCGGCCTGGCGCAGGCAGAAGGGAAAATGATGAACCAGTTGCATTCTTGTAATGGTTTAGCAAAATCCCACTTTTAGAACTATTACCTCGAAGTAAAAAATGTTAATGGCATTGACCTGGGAAGAGCTTTTCAGTGGACATAGATCTAACTATACTTGAGTTGTTTTTCTCAGACACAAGAAAAACAGAATCACAGTCATACTCCATATTGATATGGGGCATGGCCATGCTCCTGTCAGTCAGCATGTAGTCAGCCTTGTGACAGAGATGTCAGGTATCCCACTGTTGGATGCTTATGAACTATGGCTATGGGGCTGAACAAATGAGTAAGAGCATGGGTACTTTTACAAATGTAAGAGATAGGTCCTCCGGGGTATTCCAGTTTTCTTGGTGGAGATGGCAGAAAGTAAATATGGCAAGGATTGCAAAGAGACCTTGGTGTTGGGGTGCTATACCATGGGGTAGCTTTTTAAGATATCCAGAGGTGGGAGAACATGTCACTTTTGTAGTTTGTGAGAGAGCGGGGGGTGGGGGCTATCTGACAGTATACTGCAGTTTTTTATCTGCAGTATGCTATTTGATGTTAATGATAATTTTAAATAGACTGTGGGCATCTGCTTTGTAAAACTTACTGTACCATTTATTCTACGTTAACCACTCAGGGGACATTTGAATAGTTGCATCATATTCCATATAGTAATGATGCAGGCAATGCATGAGCATTTCAAGATTACTATACTAGTAATGATGCGAACATATGAACATACAAAATTTGCCAGCAGATAAAGGCCTAGAGATCTATCAAGTCTGCTCGAATGTGCAGCTAGCACCCCTTATTCTGCAGCTGCCCCTCACTTCCACCTTCCCCTTCATTAACCCTTCCCTTTGTCCTGTCCCATCCCCTTTTGAAGCAGTCCACTGTTCTACTGGATACTACTTCTGCAGGTAACGCATTCCACCCAGCCACCACCCTCTCTGTAAAAAAGTGTCTACTCATCTCCCTCCTGAACCTTTCTCCCTCTAGTCTCATATCATGGCCCCTGGTGTCCCTCCCCTTCCTTACTTTGAACAGCCCCTCTGTACCTGTCTTGTTTATTCCTTACATGTACTTAAAGGTTTCAATCATATCCCCCCCGTCCCTCTTCTCCTCCAGTGAGTACATGTTCAATTCCCTCAGCCTCCTCTCATATGATAAGTCTCCCAGCCCCTTGATCATCTTTGTCACCCTGCACTGCACCCCCTCCAGTAACTTAATGTCCCTCTTCAGATACTGGTGCCAGTACTGCACTCAGTACTCCAGGTGTGGTCTAACAAATGACCTATACAGTGGCAGGATCACCTCTTCCCTCCTCGAGGATATACCCCTTACAATACAACCCAGCATTGTGTTGGCCTTTGCAGCTGCCTTCCTACATTGTGCCGAGTTGTTCATTGATCCTGTAATGAGCACCACCAGATCCTTCTCCTCCCCTGTCTGGGCTAGCTGCACTCCCCCCATCTGGTAACTCCTCCTTGGGTTCTTCATCCCAAAATGCAGCACCTTGCACTTTTTGGCATTAAATCCCAGTTGCCAGGTGTCTGACCAGGTTTCAAGCTTTGCCAGATCATCCTGCAACCCCTGCCATCCCTCTAGGTCATCAACCACCACCCCTACCTTGGTATCATCAGCAAACAGACTGATCTTGCTCTTGATATCCCATGATATGTCTGCAATGAATATCCCAAACAACACTGGTCCCAACACCGAGCCCTGTGGAACACCGCTCATCATGACCCTTGGGTGTGAGAGCTCCTCGCCCAACACTACCCTCTGTTGCCTTCCCTGAACCCAGTTTCCTACTCATCTCACCAGCTTTGCACCTGCCCCTGTGCCTACTAACTTACTTCCCAGCCTTCCATGTGGCACCGAGTTGAATGCCTTACTGAAGTCCAGATACAGGACATCCACTGCGTGGCCCCTCTCCAGTTGCCTAATTACCCAGTCATAGAACTCCACCAGGTTGGTTTGGCAGGATCTGCCCCATATGAAGCCATGCTGCCTGCTGTCCTGTAGTCCTTTGGCCTCTAGGAGTGCCACCAGCCTCTCCTTCAGGATGGTCTCCATTAGCTTACCCACGATGGATGTGAGGCTCATTGGTCTGTAGTTTCCAGGTTCATTCTTGGGGCCACTCTTGTGGAGGGGCACCACATGAGCCATCCTTCAGTCCTGAGGTACACACCCCAAATGTAATGAGGCATTAAATAGGTCTGCCAAAGGTTCTGTAAGGACCTCTGCCAGCTCCTTCAGTACTCTGGGGTGGATTTCATCTGGGCCTGGTGCCTTGTCCACCCTCAGTGCCTTCAAACCCTCCTGAACTCTGCCCTCCATGATTTCCCCATCTGTCACCCCTTCCCCCCCTTTTCTGCCATTTCTCCCCCCTTGGGTGTCACCCTCTTATCTTTAGTAAATACTGAGCAGAAGTACTACTTTAGTGCTTCTGCCTTATTGCAACCTGCTTCCACCCAACCCCCCTCTTTCCTAATCCTTACTATGTGGTCCTTACAGCTCCTTTTCTCCTGGATGTACCTAAAGAAGTCCTTCTCCCTCTTCTTAATGCCTTGTGCCAGTCTGAGTTCCGTAGATGCTTTGGCTCCCGTTACTCCCTCTGTCACCTCCTTCGATTCTGTCAAGTATTCCTCCCTCTCATCCCCCCTCCCTGCTTTCTTGTACTTCCTAAAGACAGCTCTTTTTCATCTTACCTTTTCCATGACCTCCTTGCTCAACCAGCTCAGTTTCTTAGCCCTAGCCTTCTTCCTCTGGGCCTTGCAGCAGGTTTTGGTTGCCTCCTCTATCCCGGGCTTTATGAGTTCCCAACTCTGGTTAGTGTCCATACTAGATTGAATTCTGGCCAGGTACCCTTTTACCACTTCCCCCATCTTCCCAAAGTTGTCCCTCCTAAAGTCCAGCACTCTTGTGCCAGATTCCACTCCTTCCTTGCCCATATCCAATGTGAGCCATACTGAGTGGTGGTCACTCACTGACAGCGGTTCCTTCACTGTAAGTTCTTTCACAAAGTCCCCATTTGCCAGCACAAGGTCAAGGGTATTCTCTAATCTGGTTGGTTCACTGACCATTTTCAGCAGGAAGCTGACCTGGAAGGCATCCAGCAGTACCTGTTCCCTTCTGTTCCTGGTTGCTGGGGTACTCCAGTCCACTCTTGGCATGTTGAAGTCCCCCACAATCACCACACTACCCTTCTCACGGGTCCTCCTGATCTGTCCCGCTAGTTCCCTATCTAACTCCCCCATCTGAGATGGTGGCCTGTACACCACTCCCATTCTAAGAATCCTATTCTTAGAATCCTGGATTTGCATCCAAAGTGACTCCGAACTACCCTACCCCCCCTTCCTCCCTTACACACTTCAGTCCTTCTTTCACATATAGTACCTCACCCACTCCTTTCCCAATCACCCTGTCCCTACAAAATAACCTTTACCCTGGTACAGACAGGTCCCAGTCATTATCTTGGGTGGCCCATGTTTCTGTGATGGTTGCAATGTCCACCTCTCCCTCTGCCATGAGCACATGTAACTCTGCAGTTTTCCTCCCAAGGCTCCTAGCATTAAGGGTAACCACCTTCCCCCCCCATCCTGCCCTCCTTTACTAGCATCACCAATAGTACTTGCCATTTGTCCTTTGTCACTGTTATGGGGGGTAAGCTCATATGGTTTCCCAACCTGTGGTCTCTGCATATCTCTTGCTCAATTGCCACCCCACTCTTAGTTTAAATTCCCAACTTGCTCTATGTACTCCTGCATCCTCTGTTTCAACACTTTCTTTCCCTCCTCACTCAAGTGTAGTCTGTCCTTGGCATACAGACTACTTTCCTCTCCAGTCCCTCCCCACCCACCCAACAGTCCATACCCTTTAGCACAACTCCAGGTTCTTAGCCATCTGTTAAATTCCTCTATACTCAGCTTTCACATTGTGCTTGCCTTGGGCACTGGAAGAATCTCTGAAAAAGTTACTGATCTTCCTGCCTCCTCACAAAACTGTGCTAGTTCCTCAAACCTCCTCTGGACTATATTTACTATCTTGTCAGCCAGGTCATTCATCCCAAGATGTAAAATTAAATGAGGCTTGTCCCTACCCCTTCTAGCATATTTCAGAACAGATTGTCCCACCCTTTCTGCTGTCATTCCTGGCATGGCCACCACCCAAATGTGAGTATGCCTCTCCCCTTGCTACCCCACCTGACTCCTCTTAGTATTGAGTCCCCCAGCACTAAGATTCCACCACTCTTACTCCCTACTTGCTTCCGTTCATCTCCATCTCTCATTTCCAGATCCTCTTCTTCCTCCTGCACATTATTTCCCCCTTTTTCCCCTTTTGCAATTCTCCCAGCAGAACTTCCCCCCACTCCAGTTTGGTCCAGGCATTTATCAATTACTCCTCTAATTTCATCATTTCCTTCCTCCACCTTCTTCCTCTCTAGCAGTGCAAAACTATTTACTGAAGACCCTTCACAAATGCCCACTCCCTTTCTCTTCATAGTAACCTCTTCTCTACTTACCACTCCATGGGCCAGATATTCAAAACTTTGCGCTGGGCAAAAATCATTTGCGCAGGTTTAGCGCTGGATTAGCGCGGGTCTGCCATATTCAAAAGGCCAAATAGCGCAGGCAAACTGCATTAGCGCCAGGCAAAAGTATAATGTTGCAAGGAACCGAAGCGGCCCCATGAATACAGCGCAATGCTATATTCAATTAATAGCGCGCTAAGTTTACTTAGGCGTGACCCTGGCCCCAGCGACAGTTGGCGCGGTGTAGATCCGCCAGAAAAAGCTGGTCTTAATCCTGGAATCAGCTTTGCTACAACATAAATGGCTAAAGGATTTGTTGGTTTAGCGGCTCTCATGGACCCTAATACATAAATATGACACATAGATAAAGCCAAACATAGTGGAAGCTTGCTGCTAACCAATGGCATCACAATGATGCCATCATCTACCTCAGTCCCAGCCATGCCAGGCGGCAAGTGGTGACCCTGCGCAGTGGACAGCATGGTAGTGTAGCCATACAGCACACACCTGCGGATCACACATATCTGTGGACAAAAACAGATGCCAGCACACACATGCAGCACTGTGGGCATGGAGGATGTTGAGGGGAGTGTGTATGGGTGGCCAGGCTGTGCCACAGACCAGGTGTGGCCACAAGGCTGGGACTCAGCATGCAGTGCACATGGGGCAGTATTAGGAATACCCCCAACACTAGTGTGCCTTTCGGATAATATATGCCCCCCAGCCACATACCACACAGCTGTACAACTGCCACAACACACAAAGCCAGATATGTACATGTCACTGTGAGCATCACATGCCACAGGTACAGCATCTGTGGGTCACACAACAGTGTAACAGTAATGTTGACTGTCAGTAAACACCTGCAGGTTGGGCCTGTCACTGTGTACAGTGCAATCAGCATCACTTGCCCTACACACCATAGGCAGTGCTTTCGTCCCTCACACTACTGTCTCCCTTGCTACTGTAGTGTCTGCTGTGCACTGTAGCATGCCCTACAGTGTGACAGTGCTGCATGCAGCACCACCCACCACCTGTGCCTATGCCTGTCCTGTCCCCTGGGGTACAATATGCTATGCTATGCTATGCTGTACTGTTTACCTGTAGCCTGTAGCTATCATCATTGCACTGCCAGACTGCCTACAGATGGAGCTGCGGTTGGACCTTGTCTGCCCCTGTACTTCCAGACTGACCTACAGGTGGCTCTATGGGACCCTGCAGTAACGCTAGGCAAACTGTGTGCAAATCAGGGTATAATGAGATGCTAATCCGGTTGTTTGCCCAGAGACTATCTAAGTAGGCTCATTTGCATGGCACTTTTGAATATGGCACATTTTAGCTCCGGGCAAGCGTGTTTGCTCCAGGCTAACTGCTTAGCTCCGTGCTCATGTGTTAGCACGGCGCTAATGGTACGGGGAATATTGTAAAGATTTGATCACTGTTCTTTCTCATCTGCTGCTTCCTGCAACTGTACTGAGTCCATGCATTTGCTGGCACACACATTGGCCACGTAGTTCGTCTGTACCTGCCCTCACGTTGCTGTGTACTGTGTTGTTGTTGTGGGTTGCACTTCCTGGTTGCTTTATTCAGTGCTGTCTTATTCCAGGGCAATGTTTGCCCTGCACTCCCAGCCCAGTTTGCATGGCCTCATTACCATGCTATATTCAGAAGCTGTTTGCCCTGGGCTATTCCATTTGAATATGGCTTGCTTTGTGCTCCGGGCTCAGTTTGCCCGCCGGGCAGTGCTAATTTTGCCCCTGGGCAAAGTTTTGAATATCTGGCCCAATGAGTTTTGCCACTTCTTCGCCTCCCCTCACAAAACCATATCTCCTCCTTCCATTTGTCTTTTGTCTCCTGACCTGGTTTCCCCAGCAATTGTTTTTCCTGGCCTGGGCCCCTTTGTCTCTGCTTCCCTTCTTCTGACCCTCTGCTCACCACTGTTGGCTTAAATCACCCTCCCTCATCTCCCCTTCTTCCTCCCTCCAGTACTGGGCTAAACCCACCCCCAATCTGCCTTGCCTGTCTTAATTCCTCCTGCATACCCTCAATCTCCTTTCTAAGTTTCTCTTTGTGGTTGCCCACTAAACATCCTCCCACACTCCAGGCAATTTTTAGAAAGATTGGTGTATCGTAGTTGTTGCAGCCTACCACCCTAATTATTGCAGTCGTTGCCCACCAGCAACCCCACAACCCTTCCAGATGCAGGATAACAAACACTCCCACAAGTCTCCTCTCTCCCCCCCTCTATCAGTGCAAAACATTCTTTTCTTAATTTTCCTTACCCCCTTTGTTGTACACGTTTAGACAGATTGAGCAACTGTTTTTTATATTCCTATCCACACTCAAAAAGAGACTTTAAGTAGCTACTGCACAACCTTCTTCAAACTCCTACTACTCCTTTCTCCAATGCAACAGCAATGCAAAGAAGTAACAATGAATGCTCCTAGATTTGCAGTTACTTCCCTTCCACCTAGATAACAGTCTCCTCTTCATTTGCTGCTGTTCCTTTCCTGGATGTCTGCTTCTGCTATGACAGGTACATATCCTTTGCCCATTTAAGGAAGTGATGTCAGAACCCTTGGTATAAAGGAAATAATGGACCAGAGGTGGGTGGGACCAGACCAAGTCTTCCAGAAACAATCAGGTAGCTGATGCCCCTGGTCAGACCATTAGCACCCTTCCCACACTCTGCATTAAACTTTGCAGCTAGTGAAGCCAGCAAAAATGAATCACAATTCTACTCAAAGACCCCAAAATAGGTGTGCTACCAAAAGAAACAGGACTCCAATTCAAACAGCTTCATCAACAACACATCAAAATAGGCCTGAAATTAGAAGATATAGGTTTCCAAATCAAAGAAACAGCCCCAGTTAAATCACACCAAATAGGTTTTAAATCAGAAGAAATAGGCCTCTACAAATGCAGCTTGCTACACAGTGAAACATCAAACAAATGAGCCCACTTATAGCTAACAAAACAGGTTTCAAAATTCCAACAGCCCAAGCATTACCCTGCTAGCCCCTTAGAAGTAGTCAGAAAGAAAAGAAATAACCTTCTACCGAGTAGAATCCACAAGAAGCAATGTAAAAACAACAAGAAGAAGCTACTGCACTGTAACAGATCTGATTCTGTCCCCTTCTAGTTCCCAAACTTGGAGACATTACCTAGAGAAAAAACTTTCAAGTGCACTGACTAAGGGAAGGGTTTCTCAGGCATGCAAATGGCTGACCTCTCCCATGTTATGGAGTCCCACAATTGTGATCAGTTCAACTACCCTGATTACACCATAGTCAGGCAGAAAGGGGAGCTCCACCATGGTAAGTAAGCCATGGTTATATTGGTGTACTTTTTCAAGGAGGGTAAACAACTCTATAGTGGAGAAGCAGCTGAACACCAGGGCTGAATTAAAGCACAATTCAGGGGCATAGGGCTAATAAGAATCCATTCTTGCTCATGGCTGTGGAGAACCAATGTAGCTGGGGCTCTGTGTTGGGAGGGCTGTGCGTGAAGGCTTGTATGACAGCAGTTTAAGCAATTCTTGATTCTTTTGACATTCTGGTGTGGGTAGAAGACACCTGCACCTCTCCAACAATTCTACTAACATTGGTAAAGGAGAAGTTACTCAACATGTTCCTATAGCATGTGCAGCCAATATTTGCTGTTCCCAAGCGTACAAACTCACTTCACAATGAAGACTAATGGCTGGCATACATTACTAGAGATCTCCTTCTTATTGTATGCAGCAAGGGGCCTTGTGGCTATCTAACATGGTACTGAAGGGAAATAAAATCCAGTAACATGATGCATTGGCTAACATTTCCAACAGCCCATGTGAGTGACACTGTATACAGTACATGCAGCACCACTTATCAACTGAGGTTCTGAGACTGTGGGAATAAAAGATGCATCAGATTGGAAATAGGAAAATATAAGCTTCTTCTGGCCTGGAGTGGTTCTGGGTGAGGTGGCAGTTAAAGGTGAGGGGGTCTATAGTAATGTGAACTAGATGTAGGAGAAAGTTGGGGGGGAACATGCCCCCCCAACCTTCCCCCTAAACTTAAGCCTATGAAAACAGTGATGGCAAAAGCAGAGCAGTGAAGTCCCCAAAGTCATTTTCACCCAGTATAAACCCCTCTCAACATCACTGGGTAGGAAACAAGGAGTAAACGGAGAATCAGTAAGGACAATGAAAACGTGGTACCTGATTTTATAAAATGGCCAGTGCACTGATGCATGTCACCAAATGGCAGTACTCTTATGCTTGCCAGGAAGTCAATGATTTAGTAGAGTGCCACAATTTACACTTTCACAGCTACATGAAAAGGAACTTTTCTTACAAATTGCTGAAAAGGATTAAAATGGTAGACTTGTTCCATAGGCATATCACAGCTTCCAGGTAGAAGTGAGCCAATGCCGAATTTGTATTCAATGGACGTACCAAAATCTGGTACTTTTAATTTTAATTTGGACCAACTGACCTTTTTTGGGCACGTAAATAAGAAAATAACAATTCTGCCCTTCACAGGCAACCAGGAAAGGCCCTATGTCCTCCACGTTTCCCATCACATTCGCATTACACTTTTCTTCCCCCTCACCAGACATGTTTTTCATTAAAACAAAAATGATGGCCCCTGCTACTGTGCCAGGATATGATGAGTTAAAAAAAAATACTTGCAGAATGGGTGAGACGTAAACAGGTTGAGATTGACTGGATTGGGCAAGAGGTGTGAAGGAATGTTTCTTATCCCAATTTTGAGCCTTCTTGACTGCCATAATAAGGACCTTTTAAGCCTTCTGAACTCCCATAGCAGGGACCTTAAGTGTGTTTAACTAAAGTACTGAAGCCAAATACAAAACAGGGTGCCTGCAACAAAGACAAACCAAAGTTACCAGTTTTCACATTCACTCACTCTTACACCAAGTGCTGCAACAGACCCAAAAGTTCTTCCAAAGTGCTTTTATTTACTTTTTTTTTTTTTGTGAATTTGACTATTATCCTCTAGTACAGGCCTTATTATCCTGGTCTAATCCCCCCAGCCCCATCACCCAGCATCCCAGGGACTTAGCTCAACCTCTATTCTTTCTTTTAGGCTTGTCCCCATGGCATGTTGGCAGGTCCCTCCTTACCTGCTGGAGAACAGATCCAGTTCATGGAGGGAGGGTCTTGTCACTGCTGTGGGGCCTGTGAGGGGTCAGATGTCTCATCGTCTGGGGTTATACATCTTAGTTTTCTCCCCGGGACATCGGCTTTGTGGTAGTATGAAAGCTCACACCCAAGTGTGGAGTACATCACTACCAATGTCCCTCACCCAGTAAATCTCCTCAAGCCCACTGCAACCTGTGGTCACCCAGGTGGCAACATTATACTGGAGCATAACTGCCCCTCCCTGGAGGAGGCAATCATCCTTGGAGTGCTCAATCCCCCTCCCTAGGCCTGGTCTTTAATAATTATTTACATAATTCAAAAGTTTCACCAGGAAAGCCATACTGAGCTGGTATTAGCTTGTTTCTGGAAGCATCCAGCTGGTTTTTTTGGGGGGGAGGATCTACAATACTATTACAAAATATCATATTCAGATAAATGCAATAATATGGAAAGAAGTAAGACAAAACAGGCTAATCACAGGCAATGCCTCTGAGTAGGAAATGTGTAATACAATAAATGCAAAAGAAGAACAATAAGAACTATATGCAGTGTGCAACAATGCAGCACTATGAAGGGGTGGATTATTCCTTCTAAATTGGCTCCATGGAATAAGTTCCAAAGAGTCCATGAAAACAAGTAGCATAAATGAGTGTACGAGAAAATGCAGTATTGCAAACAGTCGAGGGAAACCAATAATAACAAGCATTTGTCAATGCCGAATGTTGCTTGCTTGTATGTGCTATTTAGGTATTTGGAAGTCTTTGGAGTGCAAATATTGAAAATTCGCGAACATACAAGCGTGTGTAGGAACTGTGCAATGCATGCTCATAAAACAGTCATTTTTAAGAATACTTTCACCAAATTTTCTATATAGCCATTTTAAGACCTCTGCTCATGAACAGTGTCACTGAGATTTTCTTAATGTGTCCCATACATTGATTTCACACACCGACTACACCATTGTGTGCTGCATGGGCCAAAACACGTTTTGGGCAAGATATGAAAAATAACATCTGTACTGATCATAAGGAGGTGTGGTAAAATGGCAATGTTGGAAATCTGGAGTGAAAATATTGAAAATTCGCAAACTTACGAGCGTGCATAGGAATTGCGCAATACATGCTCGTAAAACAGTTATTTTTAGGAATTTTTTCACCAAATTTTCAACATAGCCATTTTAAGACCTCTGCTCATGAACAGTGTCACTGTGATTTTCTTAATGTGTCCCATAGATGGATTTCGCACACTGACTGCGCCATTGTGTGCTACATGGGTGGAAACATGTTTTGGGCAAGATGTGAAAAATGAAATCTGTACTGCTAATAAGGAGGTGTGGTAAAATGGCAATGTTGGTATTCTGGAGTGAAAATATTGAAAATTCACAAACTTACGAGCCTGCATAGGAACTGCGCAACACATGCTCGTAAAACAGTTATTTTTAGGAATTTTTCCACCAAATTTTCAACATAGCCATTTTAAGACCTCTGCTCATGAACAGTGTCACTGTGATTTTCTTAATGTGTCCCATAGATGGATTTCGCACACTGACTGCGCCATTGTGCACTACATGGGCAGAAACACGTTTTGGGCAGGATGTGAAAAATGACAGCTGTATTGCTCATAAGGAGGTGTGGTAAAATGGCAATGTTGAAAATATTGGAAATTTAATGAATTCTGGCGTGCATAAGAACTGCATAGCACTCATTAAAACAGTCATTTTAGGAATTATTTTACAAATTTTCAAAATAGGTTTTTTGAGAGCCCACCTTATGAACACTGGCAGTGTCTTTTCGTTAATCAGCCCTGAAAGGTGATTTTGCACAGTGATGGCGAAATCACCCTTCGGGCCCGACTAATGCCATGACAGTGCAAGAATTCATGAGGAGGGATCTTAAAAACCCCAAGTTGAAAATGTGGGCCCAAAATTCCCAAAAATGCCTGAGATATGCAACAAAGTTGAAAAAACTCTATTTATTCCATTATACAGCTTACCGGCATTTCGTCAGTTCGCAATCGGCTCTGAAGAGTGCAGACGTGTTTCTGGTCCACCAATGATTGTTGCGCCGTGCTCCGGAGGTAAGTATGGTGTGGGGGTTGGGGAGGCAGGGTGGAAGTGGGTGGTGCTGGTGGGGCAGTGAGATCATGAGGGACTGTTTTTTTATTTACAGGTTTTTTTTAATTAAGATGGTGTAGACATTTGCCACGCTGGGTGGGATCCCAGTGTGGCAGCTGAAAGACTCTTTGGGGGCTGGATCTGATGGTTGGGCACCCCATCAGCTATAACAAGATTTGCCATGCTGGGGTGGGCTCCCAGCGTGGCACCGTGAAAGTTTTGGGGCGTGCAGCTGTGGAACCAACGGGATTGGGCACCCCATTGGCTGTAACATTTTTGCCATGCTGGGTGGGCTCCCAGCGTGGCACCTGGATAGCTTTTTGTGGGGGCATGGAGCCGATGGGGATTGGGCACCCCTTCCCGGACATGCTGGTGTGTGCGTGGGGCGCATCAGCACACAATATGCGTGCTTGCATGCGCACGTGTGTGTGTGTGTGGGGGAGAAAGCTCTGCTTACTGAAGCGGAGCTCTCCCTTTCAACTGTATGCCACTTCATTTTGACTGCTGTCATAGACAGTTGCAGCAGTCATTGGAGAACTGCGGCCATTTCTGCAAACACACTGACTGAATTGGAAGACCGGGTGCTACACCTCCGAAAACTCGGATGATGGCACTATGTTTCTTGCACATGCGTGCAAGCAACATAAAAATGAGTACAAGAGAAAATCCAGTATTGCAAAGAGTCCATGGAAACAAATAGTATAAATTAGCATAAGAGAAAAATGCAGTATATACCAGAGGAGAGAAGGATAAGGTGAGAAAACTGGGAGGTTGGACACAGATCACTTAGATGAGGGCCATGCTGTTGGGCCAAATATTCTTTTCTTCTTCCTAAAATGTGCTGTTGTTAAGAACAGTAAATTGCTTTGTGACAGCTACATAGAATACTGTAGCATACCATAAATTCTGTGCACTTACATGTGATGAATGTTTTTGTCTTGATGCTCCCATTTCTCATTGATCTCCATCATTCTGTAGTGATTTTCAAACAAATACACTGTGTACTGCATGTGAAAGAAAGATCTGTGTGCTTATCGTGATTGTGGAAAAGAACCTTCAACTCATTCTGAGAACTTATGAAGGGCAAAGACTATTATATTACAGAAAGCAATTGGCTCTGTAGCACCCACATATTATTCTGATAATATTCCCTCCTGGGAACAAAAACAACTGGTTAATGAGAAGGGTTACAGCTGGGAGACATGCCACAACTCATCAAAATGACAGGCAGGGAACCTCCAACCCAGGGTGGTAAGAAAGAAAGCAACTTCTAACTATTTTATAATTTTCTTTAATTTAAATCAGAGTCTAATTTGTTGTCACAACAGATTAAAAGAGACTGTGTAAACAAGTTTAATGAATTCAGAGTGTGAGGAAGCTAAAGGCTAAAGCCACCTTTTCTACTCACATGCCTTTGGAGCATGAAAAGGTTGAATAAACACTTGGTCATGCTTTCCTACTTAAAGAAAGGTCCCTACTGGAAGCAAACTAATAAGAGGAAATGAAAGCAAAGAAGCCCACCCAACCAGACACATTTTATTTTACAAGCACATGACAAAGTGGTACAGAGTGCTGCTATAATTGAATGCTATGTATACTTCATTACTTTTTATCTGGTCGACTTCTCCACTACACCACATAGTTTCTGTTGTTTGGCACACATCCTTGGAATAATTCAATACTGTGATTCTAAAATTCTATCTAAAAGGCTATCTTAGTGCCAAGATCCATATGAAGTCACTTCATTTCTGTATTTATTAGGGCCAAACAAGGTCACTGACCCCCTTGTGGTTCACAAACACACGCTGCATTACATCTGCAAAATTGCTTTCTTTGCAGACACACACACACTTACTTCTTTGACAGACCTTTATCCACATTATCCTAGAAGCAGTACAACAGTCATTTGACTTGAGGCAAAGTAATCCCCAGGGCTTCCAGGTTAGTTTGATATTTTCCCCTTTAACTCTCATGTGACTTTTCTGTATTGTTCAGTAGATTGCTTTATTTTCTAACAGGCATGGATGGCTTTATTTTCCTGTATAAATAATATAAGTCTATGGCATTGACAACAATGCCCCTGTAGACTGCTTAATTTCATGTAATATTCAAGAATCCATGCAGCTCAGTGATCTCTGAATATGAATTGTACCCCCCCATTGAGGGGAAAGAAGAGGTAGTGGCTGGTAGGAAGGGATCACCCCTTGTTGGGTCCACTGCCAAAACCCTAAAAGGTTAACTTTTCAATCCTCTGAGGAGGCTACAACCATTGGCTGGATGTGTCCCTGGAGGGCAAGACTTGTCTGGCCCTAGAATGAGAGTGTAGGCTAGTAGGAGTCAGTCTGAAGGCAAGAGTGGAGGTAATTGCCCATTCCTACAGGAGTTCCTTTAGTTTTGGGGGGCATGAGAGATCTTGGATGCAGCCCTTTGTGGATGTGGCAGCAGTTGTATCCTATAAGCTCCTGTGGGGATTTCCCATCCTGAAAGAGAGAGGGAAGTAAAATGTCCTGCTCAGTATCAGTGAGACTCAAACCCTGGGTATTGTGGACTGCATAGTCCCCATTGTGAATTCTAAGCCAGACTGCCTAGTCCATGGTGGTGAAGACCACCACTAGCCAGAGGGTCCCTGTGTCAGACTGGGGCATGACTGCTGCACTCAGCAGAAAAATGAGGATTCTGATACTGAGCAGGCTTTAGGGGATGTTGGAGTGGACACCACTGCAGTATCACTTGACTGCCCCACTGAAACAGAGTTACTCCTTCAAGTACCTGGGTGTCATTGTGGATGATACCCTCTCATATGTTCAGCATATTGACTTGATGGTGAAAGCTGTGCACACTAAATTAGGGATCCTGTTTAGGCACAAGAAAAGCCTAACTGCTGAAGCCCTCCGGCTCTCAGTCTCCAGTTCTGTCCTCTCCCTGGTCAACCACAGGCTGGTGGTTTGTGGTGCTGCCACTGATACGGCGCTCAAAAGGGTTGCCACTGCCGTTAACAAGGCTTGCAGACTATTGCAAAATGCTGACCGCTTCATGGACACTTGTATCGTGTATGGTCTGGTCCACATACTACTGCTTCAATCCAGAATCAGATACCAAACTTGCCTGCTAGGGAGAAAGGCCATGCTCCCCCTAACCCCCACCTGTATTGCAGACCTGGTAAAGGAAGCAAGCTACAAATACAACACACGAAGAACAGTGACAACACAGCTTGATGTCCCATTTCGTAGAACTTCATGTACTGAGCTCCTCTATGGCTAAATGAGATCCCTGCTGTGGCTCGTAATACAGCAAATGTTCGGTCCTTTAAAAGAGAACTGAAGCAATACCTGCTGAACTCAAATGCTTGTGACTGCCTTACCTGAATCCATATCTTCAACCTGGATACCCCCTCTTAAACACCTCTGACTCCCTCACCTGAGTAAATATCCTCAACCTGGATACCCCCATCATCTGTCTGAACTTTCCTCCTGTTTTACCTATCCTGGACCCCCACCTTCCATACCTTGTCACACCCCCTCTCTAGCTCCCTCCAACTCTTACCCCTCCATACTCACCCAACACCTCCACTTTCCACCCACTCTCCCCCTAAATATTCTCCTTCTCCCAATCCCTTTCTTTCTCTCTCTCTCTCTCCCTGTCTCCTTCTCTCTCTCTCTCTCTCTAATCTATCCCTCATTTGCACTCTCCCCCCTTTCTTTCTCCTACCCTTTCCGATACTCTACCTTGACAGGCCCACTGGGGGCAGCTATGCCATGTGTTGCTAACTGGGAATCTCCTCCCGCTGTTTAATTTCAGTTGTCTAGGTTACTCAAATGTATAATTTATCTATTTTCTGTATTACATAGCAATCTTATGTTTTGTGTTAACTGTCAAGTTTTTGTTATGTCTCTGCTGTTTTACATCCTGACATGGAACCTTTGTAAAAGAGTGTTACTCAAAGGTTGTATCCAGATTACCAAATAAATAAATATGCTGCCTGAATTCACTTAGGTACTGGTAAAGCTCCTGTGTGGACCATGAAGAGGATTGTTGTCCTAGAGAGGGATTGTTGTCCAAGGGACAAGAAGTTATGAACTACTGAGTGTGGGAAATGTCAGGGATTTCACATACAAGTAGAATATACAGCAAAGGAGAGCTGCCTGTACCAAGTGTTGGAAACGTTAAGGAAAAAGTATAAAGCGTGCTTGTACCAAGTGTGGGAACAGTGTGCTGAGTGTGGGAAAAGCAGGCTGCCTACATTTAGTCTGAGGACCGAGCCAGTATGGAAACGGGTGATGAGAAACTTATAGTCAAATGGACAGTGCTTGGACAGTGTGATCATGGACCCCTGGCTCACTGTGCCAACTGTTTCCATTGCTGAAATACGTAACATCAAGTCCCTATGAGAGCTCTGGATATCTGTTTGATTGTCATTAAAGGATTCTTATTTGATATTTAATTGGAGTTGCAGTTTATTTCTGCTTCTTGACTTCTCTGTTGCTGGTAATCAACTTTACATCCTCGCCCAGTGCCTGAGTGAAGGTTGGTGTGCCGATCCTGAAGACAACAAAAGTAAGCCATCTTAGTTGTTACTGTTGTTGTTGCCCCTCCCCATGGACAATTCTGCCATTACATCCCTAGGCATGGGGGAGGGGGCTACACAGATGACTGCTGGGGCCACTGTACATGTGGGGTACCCCAGACAAGACAAGTGCCCGACATCGATTTTGGAAATGTAAATCTTTTTTTTTTTCATGCACTACACTTTTTGAAATGGAATCAGTGAGGCATCATTGAGATTCAAAGAGAATACTTACAGTATGTGATGTTACATCAGGAGCTATGACATTACTAGCCAAGGTACAACAATGCCAATCAGAAGCAACAAAGTGAATAGGAATGGTTGACTGAAGGAACTAAAGTGCTATGTTTAGAAACATACTCTCAAGCAAATCACAAGTTGTCAGTCATCACTGCTTTTATTTCAGCCAGTGACACTGCACTATTGATCAGAGCTTTTGGTGTCCTTTCTTTTGTTTGCAATTGATTTTATTTGTTTTTCACTGGCTTAATTAGTTCGGATGAGGGGACCATGTGTATTTATGCTCGAGTCCCACCCAAGCTGCTGCCTAAGTGCTTGGTTTTGCTGTCACTGATTATACAGATAGAGCATGTTATAAAGATGTAACTGTTTGCTGGGAATTGTTGAGACTAATAATGAAGATACCATTTGTTCTAACCTGTTTTCTTGCAGCCTTGAACTGTTTCGGTAGTGCCCCACCATGTTGGTCCCGAACTGTTGAAATGGATCAATCGGATCGTGAGGACGCTCTAGGGAGTTGGCTGACCAATGAAGATACAGCTGGTGATGCTGGGAAGTGGCATTATGGGCTATGGCACTCTTTTGCACCACTGAGAGCCCAAGTAATTGACTGGCATGTGAAGCCAGCCAATGGAATCTGGTAGCACCCGAACTGCAAGGATTGCCCCATGCTGTTAGGGGCAGAAGCGTGGTGATTGTGAAAGAGAGTGGAGCTCTGAGCTTCTGTGCCATTGAGTGCTCGTGTGATAAGCACGTGAAAGGCCTGAGGGGCCGTTTTTCCACAGTTAGAAGGTGCCAGACTATATCCACTGGCGTGTGGTCACAGGAGGCTGTGTATAAACACAGCTACCTACCAGGCTTCACATGAACAGGACTGGAGAATCTGCTGAATCACGCTCGAAATTGCTGTGAGTTCGCTCAGGTCCTGGGAGCAGCTCCCTGGTATGGTACCCCTCTGTTGTTTTCCATATAAATGCGTGAGGAGGCTGTTGAAGCTCAGACTCGGCCCTGCAAGTGGTGAAGGAATGGTTATCTGCTGGAGTCGTGAGTACTGAATCATGGTAGCTCCCTGTTAAGCTTGCAAACAGTGGCCAAAAGTCTTTTTTGTTGTACTGCTGACTGTACTAATTGAGCGTCCTGCTCCATTTGATCTTCTCAGGGATTACATGCTCACTTGTGTCAGGGCCCCATCCAGCTGCATTGAGGAACTAGCCATTAGGGCTTGGGTACCCAGAGACAATAACTGATAGGGTCAGGCCTGTGCACAGAGCCGTAGGTAGTTAAACATAGGTAATAGTGATAAGTCAGTCACCCTGATTTTCCCTGGTCCTTGTTATCCTCCCTCTAATAAATCAGATTGTTTGTCTTGCAATTGTACCCAGGCTGGTTTGTGTTTTACTGAGGACATACTGCACAGTGAATGTTTGATAACTGTACCTTACTTTTCAGGGAGTCCCCTGAGTGAGCTGAGTGTTTCGAGCCAGGGGGGTAAGTGTTCAGGGGAAGAGCATTGTGAGTACCTCGTTTGTGCCACTAGTGGGAGGAAAGGGGGGTTGCAGCAACCCAGAGGGCTGTGAACGAGTCAACCTAGACTGTTCTAACCCCGACCTCTGGGTGCAGGCACCCATCAATGGATCTGGGCCCCTTACCCTGTCACTGCTGGGTGTACATCATTGTAATTCATTTTCGGTGATGTACACTTGCCCAAACAACGATTGCCACTCTGCAATCACCATTATGATGTAGAACCCATTTTTACATTCTAAATGCCTGACCAGGTTTCCCCTTGGATTAGAGACTAAATAGTTAACACAACTCAACATATCTTCCAGTATATGAGGCTTTTGTTAACCTGAAAAAACGGAATTAAGTCATGCATTCCAGTAACAAACTCAGTCATAGTTATGGGTGGGAGTTGTTACTTCTTAGAGAGTCCTCTCGGAAGGCTTGAAAGTGTAAATGTGATGAAGGTACAGTATGTGGCGTGGGGGCATACCTGTGCCCTTCTCCCAGCTCACTTTACCTACAAGGGTAGAGGGGAGGGTGTTGATGGGCATGCCTAGTTTCCCACCGGAGGGGAGTCTATGTTACATTAAGGAGGCAGCATAGGGCAGTGGGTTAAGGCTCTGTGCTGCCGATCTGGAGACCTATGTTACAATCCCATAGTCGTCTAGGTGCATACTGTGTGATCTTGATAAGTCACTTAACTTCTTTGTCTCCTAGGTCACATCTGGAAATAAGCTTCAGCTTAGTGTGCTACTCCTGGTTAAACAACGTTCCCTTTCACTAGGTGCTACTGTGTAACCTTGCGTATGCATCATCTCTTGTCTCTATCTCTATTTCTATTGTTATCTACATCTTTACCCCACTTACCCAGCCCCAGCTTCAGTCCCTGTGCCATTTCTCAGTAGGGTGAGGGGTGCTCGGTGGGTGCTGGAATTTGGTACTCTGCAATTCTTCAAGTTTACTTATGGGCCCCATAGCTTCAGATATAGTGGTAGCCTATTCTGCACATTGAACATCAGCCTTTGAAAACTGGCTGTTTTGCCCAGCTCTTCCAGCTATTCCTGCATGCTATTAGAATTTGTGTCCCTCCAGTGTCTCAGGAGAATATGCTTGGCTTTTATTGGTGCTCCCAGTTGCCAGAACCTCAGGGTTTTGGTAATCTGTTACCTGGGGGGGTCTTGGAAAATTCCCAATAGCACTAACATGGGGTAAAGATCAATGTTACAACCTAAGATCTCATCACAAATATTTCTTATTTCTTGCCAGGATCCTTTGGTGCTTTTACAGTTTAACAGAATGTCTGATATATTCCCTCATATTGGCACCTCTAGTACTCATCCTGTGAGATGAGGCCCCAGGCTTTCAGTTTAGTGGGTGTTCTATGCCATCTCTGCACTATTTTCAGTTGGGTAAATCTGTTTTTTGTATCCTTTACTGCAGCCTGTAGGCCTCTCCAACTCTTCCCCCATATTTCTAACCTGATTTCTGCCTGGAGTACTTCTGTTGATCTATGCTGCAGTGTAGTTTCTTGTCCCTTTACGTCACTATTTCTGAGTCAGTCAGGAAAGTAAATTCATCAGCACATACCTTTTACCTGACTTTTTTATTTAGACTTTTTTTAGCTAGGATAGTGATCCATATCAGACCTGTCATCTTTTCTCCCAGGAACAGCTCCCCCATCTGCAGTTACCAGTGACTGACCACTGCCCCCACAACTCCCTTGATGGGGCTCCCACACTACACGGAGAGAGACTGGATCCAGTAGTGGTGGGCAGACCCAGGTTTTGGTGCTGTTGATTCTAAACCTGTTTTGCAGTTTCTGTTAGTTTCAAATGTTCTATAGGGAGCTGTCAACAGCAGTCATTACTAGCAATAGCAGGCACTCTACTCTCTCATGCCTTGTCCACCTAATCAACACCCGTTCTGTGCTCAAACCACTCCTATGAGCATAAGGATAAGGACTTTGCAACCTTCCTTGGACCCACTGCAGAAGTCACTGCCAAAGCATAAAAATGGTGCTCCCTGCCACAAATCTGAGAGCTTTGGCACTGACAACAATTATGTCTTCAGGCCACATGACATGCAAGAATCTGGTCTTGCTTTCAAACCCAGGTACCCTGGTTGCCTTATGGTAGAGTGGCATAGTTCTGCCACTGCTATACAATCAAACAGCCCTTCAATGTCCCTTTTTTTCTTTGCATCCTCATGCCCCTGGTGACTCAGTCCTTTAATCTCACCTACAGTATGCCAAATTGCCTAATTGCCTATGTGAATAGTTCTACTGTTTACTGATACCAGCCTCCAGATACCCCTGTGCAATCCCAACCAGAGGTATTCAGTTTATCCCTGCATTGGGGCCCCCTGCTAACATCAGGGAGCAGCATGCAGTTTGACTTGGCTGTGGCGGAGGGCAGGGCATCAGAAGCTAATAGGCAAGGGTTATCAAATACACACTGATGAAGTATTCTTGTATTTTATCCTTATGCCCCCCCCAAAGTAGAAAGATGCCTTCAGAACCCCTCCTATAGGTGGGGTCTTGACTGATGGTGTGGAGTTAACCCTGTCATTAATGCTTTAAAGTCAGATGCAGAAGGAGTCATCGTAAAAGCAGATATCTCCTTTACTCCCTCCTGGAGTCAACATGCTGATTCTGCAGTGTGTCCTAGACTTAAACAGCCTAAGACAAGGAGCTGAACTTGTTACTCAAACTCAAGTCTCCTTGTTTGGCAGAGCAACCCCTCACCATCACCACCATGTTACTGGATCAGTTTTTTTAAGTAAATCTTGTAAAGTAACCTGCAAACTGCTCTGTATTTATATGTATTTTACTCCCTAATCATAAACCTTAAAAGTAATACAGTACAGTAGCATTGTTTGTAATAAATCTGAGATTATTATCTACATTTAAAAAAAAATACATGCTTTTTATAAGAACATATTAATTTATGTGCAAGTAAATATAGCTCCTTCCTATTTACAATGGTGGATTCTTTGGTGACAATTTAGTAACACACATAACTGAAGAAAAGCAGGCATGATTAACATACTCTGCAAGCACTTGGCATTTTAACACAAAGTTAGCAAACTCATTGCAAAAAAGTACGTTAATGAATGTATACATTAAGATGACAAAGTCACAAAGGGAGGAAAATGTGGGCTTAGGTTTCTCACCCCTACAACCACCCCTTCCTCATCCCCATCCCTCACAGCTCAAAGCTGAGTAGCAGTACTAGAGTCACACCCATGTGTCTGCTGCTTCAAGCTTCAGGTTTTGAGCTGTGCCCCATGTGTCTTTAGCTTCAAGCAGTGTAAGTTATAGGTTTGGGGCAATGCTCCAGGGGGTCTGCTGTTTCAAGTTATAGTTCCAAAGCTGTGCCCAATCCTAGGCAATATACAGGTCTGTGACTTTGCTCACTGAGTCTGCTTCTTCATATAGGATCCTCAGGGTCCTGTACAAAGCAAGGTACAGATTGAGGTCATGCAACAACTGGTTTACTGCTTAATGTAATTCCTACAGGGCAGTATGTAAACCCAATCTACATACCCACAGCTGTGTCCCACAGGCCTACTGCACTGTGTAGGACTTGGCGAGTCCTGTGCAAAGCAAGCTACAAGTCTGGAGTTGTACCACACTGTGCTGCTGCTTCTTCCAACCCACTGGTTTGGGACAATGTATCATGCTTCTATTCCTCTAACCTCCATATAGTAGGGTGCATGTCTAGGGATGCTCCAAACAAGTCTGCTTCCTTTCATACGGAAAACAAAAAAGAACAGAAAACAACAACACCAGCTTTCAGGGTACTGAGGTGCTTAATATGTTATTACAAATAAACTGTAATTGTGCTAATGTGCTTCAATGTGCCATAGTGCATAAAAAGGCAATATAAAACACTTCTAGCCTGTTAGGCTATCAAGGCACAGGACAGAACAAAAACAACAAACCACAAATGCTTCTAACGAAGCCAATGACCAAACGGTTGAGTCTCTGCAGTATGTTTTATTTGTTCTGTTCTATGACTCAAGAGCCTAACAGGCAGTAAGTGCTTCACATTGCTTTTTTTTCACTGCTGCACTTCTCATCACATTAGCATGACTGCATTTTATTTGTAATAAAATATAAAGCACCATGATATCCTGAAAGCTGGTGCCATTGTTTTCCATTTCTTTTGGTTTCACGTACCAGACTATGGCAGAGCCTGCCGTTTGAGAAGTGGCCCTTTTTGTTTTCTTCTTTGCATATGATCTTACATCAAATATGACACCTATGTGGCACCTGTGAGACATGGACCTAGATCTGTAGGTTGAGAAGAATCAGACCCATGAAGTAGAACCCCAAACCAGTAGCTTGGTCTTGGGCCATAAGTGTAGTGGATGAGGAGGTGTTGGGCATTAGGGTTGAAAACATGTATGTATTAAAGAAAAACTGTGCCAAATCTGTAAGTATTTTTTCCCAATAGAAGCTGTTTTTTAAGTGCTAGTTAAAATTCTGTTATTCTTATCTATTCTTATCTATACGGGCCTTTTAGTAACCTCAGTGAGTGTTTCTGCTTTTCTGCTTTTCTGTCTAGTAGTAGTGTGGCGACCTACTCAACTGTTAGTCCTTATTGGTAGACAAAATTCTGTTGTATATATGTTTTTTTATGTACTTCTATATATATGCACATGCAACAAAATGCCAGTTTTAATACAAAGGCACATACAGAAAAGACTAGATTTTTTAAAAAAGGTTTTGACCTTCTTTTGACCTGGAAGGCCAACTTCCTTGCCAGGAATCTGACAAGTTATTGTCAAAAGCTTTTGGGATAACTGATCAAAGGGGTATTTCCAATAATTAACTGACCAAGGGAAACAGAGGTGAATAAAGTGTTCAGGAGAGAGCCCTTTTAACTTCAAAAAGCAGAACACTATGTTCCAAGGTATTGCCTTTCATGAGATGAAAGAAAAAAACAGGAAACTTCCTTCTAACAGACCTGTATGAGATTGTAATGTCAGGTGTCATAAATGTAGGCTGGGTAACATTACCAGGTGGCAGAACATAGTGTTGGGGAAGCGCAAGAAAGACACCCAGTGGCCTAAAATGGAAAGGCCAACTTCTATTCACAGACTGGGATGGCCATCCCTATAAATAGCCCCAGATCAGGACATTTGAACATACATTTTTATCTGAACACTTTGCTTGACACACACCAGAAGCCAAACTGCTGAAACCCAGTGTGGCTGCCAAGGAATAAAGGAAACTTGAAAACCTTCATCCACTATTTCTGGACTTACGTTTGCTGCAAATATAAGGTAGACTTTTTAGCTAACAGTTTTAGTGTGTTTCACTGTGTAGTTTTCCATTTTGGTTTATGTATACTGTAACCCAAATTAGTGTATGTTCTTTTTAGTTGTAACTATATTTATTTAAGTATTTTAGTAAAAACATTTTCAAAATAAATTGTGCCTGGGTGAGATTTATATATCTTTGTGTGTGAATTTGGAAACAGTATTAATAATCTGTGACAACTATTAATTGCTTAGAGGGGTCACCAATAGTAACCAAATTGAGAAAATGTTATGGAAGGGATCTGGAAGGATAGAGAGAATACCAGAGTCTGCAAGGATTTTGAGCTAGGCTGTTGCATATCCTGTAGGGAGAAGGTCAGATCAGGAGTTATGCTGCTGCCCCCAAAGACAGTGTGATGCCTGGGTCATTCTCCTTTGTGTAATAGCCAGGGAAGGGTTCATATCTGGCCACAAGACTCGAGACTGCTATTCTGCCCTGATGCAGTGTGAGAGGGGCAACCTGGGTCCTCGTGGCAGAGGTGCAATTGTGACCTTAGTGAGCATTCTAAAAGCACAAGGAGGGTATCGAGGTTCCCCCGTCATAGATTGCAATTACGAGTGGGCCTTGTGAGCTCAGTGGGCCTGACCCCCAAGAATGGGTTTGTGACAGTAAATTGTATGATGCAGACAGTGTCCCTTTCAGCCACAGAGTTCTATAGTAAAACTTGGATGCATTATGCCAACAATAGAAGACTAGAATAGGGACATAAAATAAATCATGTACTATAGTTCTAAAATGGTTCTCACCAACAGCATGTAAATCAGAAATACTCATTAGGATTACTAAAAAGCATGGATAGCTAGACCAATAACAGAATTTTAACCAGTATTTAAAAATCAGCTTCTATTGGGAAAAATGACATATACTGTAGTTTCACTACAGTTCTCCTTTAACTTAGTTTTATGCAATGAATATGATTTATACAGAATTACCAGTCAGGATGCAATGCAGAAATGATGCAGTATATAACAGAATGATGCAGTATACTGCAGGAGAGCAATGTACTTCAGTGGCAATTAAGTATTTTTTCATGCAGCGTTTTGTGACATGTCATTTACTACAAACAGTTGTGTTGCATTATAGATGGCTCCTCTGTATATGTATTTATAAAACTGCAAGAAAAACATCTAGAAATTTCATAAGCCAAGAGACATCACCTGACTGTGCAATAACTCTCTATAAATGTATGGTCAGGTGCTGAATTTCATTTTCCTCCCCCCAAAAACCTAAGTAAAGCCACTTTTTTATTTATTTATGTATTTGTTTACTGGGTGAGTGCACTGATCCAATTGATCATTTTCAGGCATGACCCGGACCATAAAGATGGCATCTGTGTTACAGAGGCACGATACAGTATAGGAGATGAAAAAATACATAAGGTACAAAAATAATTTACAAGATACATTGTGGGAATGCCTGGGCAGGAGTATAAGAAATATACATGACTTATACAGCAGGGTGCAGAAACAATGGATAAAGTTATGTACTGAATTTTGCATACTCGAACTGGGTTATTTTCAGTAATTATACATACTGACTGAGAAGAAAGGTTTAGTGGTGGTTGCTCTGCACAAAGGACAGTAGGTTGCTAAGACATAGCCACAAAATGGTCACCCTGGGGGGCATGTACATGTGGCGGTAGACAGTAATGTTTTCTTGTAGCATGACTTAAAGAAACAATGTGAGTTCATGGAGCAGAGTGAGGAGGGTAATCTGTTCCATTGTTTGGGCTGTGGATGTGAAGGCTGTACTGCCTAGGTATGTGAGGATCTGGGGGTATCCAGCAGAAGATCTGAGGAGTTGCAGAGGTTTCAGAGGCAGTGCTTAAGTCAGAGCAGGAGGAAGAGAGGTGGCTGGTCCCCATCCCTGATGGCCTTTTCTATGGTGCAACTGAGAAGGAGGTTGGTTTTAGACTGTAGGGGGATCCGGACAAGAGACTGATATAGGGAACAGTGATGGGATGAGTACTGTGCAGGCAGTGAAAATCTGCATGTATTATTGCACGTGATATGCATCCTAGATAATTCATGAGCTGATGTTTGTGTGTAAATAATCCATCAGGGGAGAAGATTTCCCTGGGCTATGGCCAGTCATGCTTCAGGTGTCAAGTTGTGCTTCAGCCTGTACCCTACTGCTAGTTTGTGTTTGATGTGCTAGATAGTTTTTTTCAGTATGCTCGAGGAAGGTCAGTGCAGGCTCAAGGGTGATGCCCAAATACTTAAAGAGGACACTATGTTGAGTGAGGGGCCAGAAGATTTAACACTGAGAGGGAATCCTGTTTTGGCAATTTTAGTCAGCTTGTGTTTGGATCCCAGGAGCATAACCTTGATCTTGTTAGAGTTGCTCAGGAGCCTGTTTTCCAGGAACCATTGGTGCATAGTGCAGTAGTTTGTTGTAAGAGTGGTGGAGAGATTAGACATAGTGCTGTCACTGTGAAACAAAACCAAGTCATCACCATAGAGAAAGGCATCAAATGTAAGGCTGCCTTTGGGAAGGGAATTGATGAAAACGGAGAAGAGGAGGGGCCCAAGGATGGAGCCTTGCGAGACCTCATGTACACTGACATGGCTGAAGAGGTAGACCCTCCAACACTAACCATTTAGGAGTGGCCAGCAAGGTAGCTTTGGAACCAGGTTGTAGTTCCTGAGGAGCAGTCAAGGCCCTTTAGTTTGACAAGGAGGAAGCTGTGGTCCAACAGGTTAAAGGCCTTGGTCAGATCCAAGAAAATCACACCCATGACATTCCCCATGTCCATGTTCATAAAGCCTTGATTGTTAAAAATTGTTAAGGCAGTGGTACTGCTATGATATTTATGGAAGCCATGTTGCTGGGAGCATAGAACAGTATACTTAGTGATGTACTCTGACAGTTGATGATGTCCACTTTTTCAAGAAGTTTGCTGAGGTGAGGTAGAATTGAGATGGGTTGGTAATTTTCTGTAGCCTTTGGATCACTAGATTTAAAAATGGAGACCACCCTAGCTTTTTTCCAGAGAGAAGGCAAGGAGGATGTGGACAGTGAAAGGCTGAGGACTATGGTCAGGGACCTGGCTAGGAGACAGGCAATAATTCTTAAAAAGTGTTGGGAGAGGCGGTCTCTATTCAAGCTTCCCTGTTTGGGAGACCTAAAAGTAGCTTTTAAATGGAATTGGGGTAGATCCTGATTTGCGGTGTTGTCAAGGTGGGGTTGATTTACTGGGTCTGATGGAGGCAGCTTGGTGAGATGGGTGGACAGATAAATAAACTTGATGTTGAGAGTGTTGGCTGTCTCAATGGGGACAGTTATGTAGCCCACCAGGGTGGTTAGGAATGAGATGGGTTGATGTACTCTAAGGGGAAGTTAGACTGCCTGTAGAGGACCAGAAATGACATGGGTTACTTAGACTGTCACATTGGAACCTACCAAGATAATTTGCCTAGTGTGAATTTAACTGTTGTTTGCACTGGTTTCGCAATCATCTATGGTCATTCCATAAAGATAGGAATGGGGAGGCACTAAATGCAGCCCATTTGATGTCCTTTTCCTTCATCTGGAATACAACATCTTTGGTAAGCCATCGGGTGTTTCCCCCTCATACCTTTCATGTGATTGGTGGAAAGTGTTTATCTTGACAGGTTACTAGGGCATCTGTGAGAAAGCCAGCTCCTGTGGAGGCATCCGGTAGGGTGTGCAAGCTAGCACAGTTTATTGCCCATATGTCCTCACACAGTCAGGTGGTCTCATACTTTGAGAAGTCAGGGAAGGTTAGATAATTGGGGGGAAGTCGTTTGGCCTTGGTGTACCAAATACAGTATATGGGGTGGTGGACACTTATAGAATCAGACATTGTACTAGTTTGCAGGATCCTGTCCTCACGGTTTGTAACAATCCAGTCCAGTAAAGAGTCATTCTGTAATTGATTGTGTAGGTGAGTTGATGATTTGGGTAAGGAGTAGCTGTTTTAGCAGGACACTGTACTCAGTTTGGGTGGTGCTCAGCCAGTTTAGGTTGAGATCTCCCATCAAAAGGAGTTCCTGGTGGGGAGGCTGTCCTAGGCCTGACAGCAGGCCAGTTAGACCTGGTATGGCCCCTTTGGGGGGTTGTAGTAGCATCTAATGTAAATTTTCTTTACAGACCCTAGATTGAGTTCAGTGATGACCCATTTACTAGGGGAGTTTGAGATGGAGCAGGGGGATATGGTAGCTCTGAGGGGGTCCTTTACAAAGAGGAGTGCCCCACCTCCCTTTGTAGATCTGGGTCAATTGTGTCTGAGCATGGTGTAGCCTGTCAGTTGGCATTGAGAGTCAGGGGTGGAGGGCTTTAGCCATGATTCTGACATACCTAGTATAGTCAGGGCTGGCAGTAGTGCCTAGAGGGTTAGAGTAACGAGCTATGAATGAGCTTGGTACATCCAGCAGACAGACATGGGTTTGATTCCTACAACCTCCACTTGCATACTGTGTGACGTGTGACTCTGAGCAAGTCACTTAACCTCCCCAGTGCTCCCTGGTCACCCCTGAAAACAGGCAACTGTGCCTAGTGGGCCTTATGTGGTTACCAAAAAAATTAAAAATAAGATAAAAATATCTGGCTTATAGAGGGCTACCCATGCTTATAACTCTGCAAAATTGGAGAGAATGTTGCAGTCATTTAGGTGGCATGTTCTTGGCCCATTGTTCTTGGTCCAGTAGTGGTTGGAGTGTGTAATGGAGATGTTGGCAGGGCCTGGATTGCTCTCCACATCCCCTGCTAGGGGCAGAAGTGCAAGAAGGGGCTCACAAGGACAGTTAGTGTGAGGGGACAGTGCAGTAAGAAGATTCAGGGTCAGTGAGTGAATGAAATAGCCAAGGAGGAGGTGATCTCTCCTGGAAAGGAAGGCAAAAAGAACAAAACTGTTCATGAAGCATGGACCAGTGTCCACTTTTATTGAGGGATCGGTTGGCTTCTGAGATGGCTGGAAGTAAGCTAGCAGTGCTTGGTCTCATGACAAAGAATATGCGCAAAGCTCCAAGCCTAGGTGAATCCCTGTTATGAGAGTGATTAGCAATGGGTTTAATGCAGGTTTCGAGATGTGGGGGTTGGGGGACAGAGCCAGTATGCATTGCAGTGAAATCCATTAAGAGCAGGGCAGGAGTGGGTGTCTAATCAACCCCATAACCAGTGGCTTAGGTAAGGAGAGGCTTGGTCTGCACCAGTCAGGATAGTGAAAGGATGACAATGGTGAACTCTTGTATACAGATTGATTGTAGCTCCTTTAGGACAACTCATTGCAACTACGGACTGCCCAAATTGTTCCTTTATCCTTAGTAGGGAGTGTTTGATCAGGGCACTACCAAGATGTTGTGATCATGGGGTAGGTAGGGCAACTCCAAAACTCTACACAGTGGGGGTGTAGGAATGGGCTGATTGGTTAATTTGCAAATCAGATAGTTTATAACACAAACCATCTAAAGGTAGTTGGGATGGGAGGGTGGCATGAGAGAATGTATGCCCCAAACCAGCTGCGCTTTAGGAAAGGCAAAGTGGCACTACATGCCAGTCTGTAGTCCAGCAGTACAGTCAGTATCTGGGGATGTTTCAGCTTCAGGGGTCCTGTAAGGGGGAGGGTGGGTGTGCTCTGAGAAACCGACTCCCCTCAACTACCTTCCTGGTCTATCAGTGGTGACGGACTAACCAGGATCAATGCTGAGAAGAGGAAAGAAGAGAACAGGTAGGCAGAGAGTAGGGAGGGGAGAGATATTGTAATCCAGCCATGGGGGGGAGAGGGAAACTGAGGAGCAAAGATCAGCAAGGATTGTAAGGAAAACAGCTCTGCCCTAGATACACAATGAGCAAGTTTACACTGTGCCTGAGTGCTGTGCAGCAGCATGTAGTCTAATTCTGGCCGACTGCAGCAACTGAAGGTTTGGGGCCTTGGCCCTCAACAATCACTGTATCGCTAAAAACCAATGGAGCCCAACATCTCAGTATGCAAGGTCTCCAGGTAACACAGCGATCAGGGAGAGCAGAGAGAGGTATAATAGATTAACAGCAAGAAAGCAGCAGGAAAGAAATGTAAACAATTATCCCTATTAGTTGCTGTGCAGTGCCCCTAAACAGTTCAGTCAGCAGAGATCCCTTTAAGGTGCTATACTAATTATTTGTGCAGTGCAGTAAAAACAATTCATTCAGACATATGCTCCTTTAAGGTTACAGTGCTATAACTGAACTCCTAAAATGACTTGTCAGCAGTACAGCGCCTTAAGGTGCAATATAGAGTTATGGGCAGTACAGGATTAGGCAATAAAAACAGTCTATGTTAAAAACTATCAGTACAGGTTGACTGACTGGTACTGATAAGTGTAATAATCTCTTCCAGGGTGTGCATCATAGGATTTGAATGCACTTCACAGGGGCATAAAGACACTTCCCCTTAAGCCCCTACCTTACTACACCCTGAGGTATGCATTAAAATCCTACAATGCACACCATGTCATGTCTTATTACTTACAGGCACACAAATAAAAGTGTATATATATATATATATATATATATATATATATATATATATATATATATATATATTAATATATATATTTATCTAATGAAATCCATCTGAAAAGTCAAAAGGAGTTCCTTCTGTGGAGGTGCTGTCCTAAAGGGAAGTAATAATTGAAACAGAAAATCGGTTATCTTCTTACCAGTAAATGTAAAATATATGTATATATATATAGATATATATATCTATATATCTATCTATATATATATATATATATGTATACAGTGGGCCGGATATTCAAAAGGGTTGCGCCATGCGCAATAGGGTTGAGCATGCGAAAGTCCGAAATTGCACCATTCTGCGATATTCAGCAGGAGGCAGTTGCGCCACTGAAAACAGGCTGAGCAACAGCGCAACGCACATGAATGCATGCTGAACTGGAGGGGGAGGAACCATGCATAAACTGCACAGCCCGATATTCAGCGGGCTGTGCAGAGTTGTGCAGGCGCACCCCACTACCTGCGTCTGCACAACTTTGAGCCCCCCAAAAAAGGCTTAAGTCGAGGGCCACCCACAGGTGAGCTGCGGCATTGCAGGGCACAACACAGCAGCTGCCACCTGTGACTGGCCCTCAACCCACACCCTGTGCCCCCCCTGCAGCCCGATCATGGGCAAAAGAGAGTAATATCCCCACCACCATCCCCACTGGCCCGGTCCTGGGCATAGCTTTAATTCCCCCTCCACCAGCCCGATTGCGGGCAGCAAAGTGTGGAAATGGACTCATTCACAAATCTGGACTGTCTTGTACGGTATGGGCTTGCACGCCCATTGGCTCTTGCTCTGCACCAATGGGTGTGCAGCCCTGACACCGATCAGTCTGTGGGCAGCAGCGGCGCAGGCGGGTGGGATGCTGCCGCCCGCCGCCGGGGGAGCGGGTGGGAGGCTCGCAGGTGGGTGGGGTGGGGACACTAGGCACCAGGGATGTTTCTTGGGGGTTGTTTGGGTTGTTTGCACACTCCATCCCGTGATTGGGATGTTTGGTCCACTGGACCACCAGGGACATAATCGGAGGTGTGGGGATTAATACACAATCCCGCGATCGGGATTTACAGTCCACTGGACCACCAGGGATGTGTTGGGGGACACATTGCTGCCCGCGATTGAGCTGGTGGGGGTTCAACTATGCCACGATCAGGCCAGTGGGGGGTGGTGGGGGATCCTACACTGTTTTGCCCGTGATCGGGCTGCAGGGGGCGTCAGTCCCCAATGGCTGCTGCCTGGCAAGGTGCCAGGCGCAAGTCCTCGGGGATCAGAGCACCTGCATGCTAATGGCATGCAAATGGGGCCATAATCAGATGCAAATGGCCCCCCCTGCACCTTGCATGAATTATAGCCCCATTTGCATGTCACCTTTTGAATATCGGGATTTTGCGCATGGCGCAATGGTACTTGCACCACCACAAGTTGAATGCTCCATTTTGTCAACTTGCGGTGGCGCAAGTTCCACTGCGCCATGCACAGTGGCTGTAGCTGGGGGGTGATATTCAAAGGAGTTGCTCAATAGCGCAACTCCTTTGAATATTGCCCTGGACACACCCCTGTGCAACTGTATTGTGCAGCACAAGGGCTTACGCCTAAGAATAGTGCAGTTTGAATATCCAGCCTATATATATATATATATATATATATATATATATATACAGTATATATATATAAATATATTTTCTTTCTGGCTGCCATTTGACCTGACATTTTGCGACCTTGAAACTCACTTTATCATTGATACAGTCTTATATTAAAAACAATATAATAACTGGTTAGCAACTTTTCCCATTGCCTGACCAAGTTATAATTTGCCATTATGACCCGACACGAGCCAAGTCACTCAGACACAGCCACTACCTCATTGGCTGTTCACATCCTCTGGGTGGGCTAAACAGTTTTTCAAACATGGCGGCTCCTCACTCGCTTAGGGAGGAGCTGCTGACTGAATTCTCCTTGCTTTGTCTTTTAAAAAATAAATAAATAAATAAATAAAACACACATATTAAGATTAAAAGCAATGTATCTGGTTGATCCTACCATTCAGAAACTCCAGCACACAACATTTCCAACTCTTGCCCTCTAGTTCGCTCGCTCATTTGGCGGCCACACAGAACAGGAAGTGGCAAATGCTGGAAAGATGCAACCGTGAAATAAAGGTAAATTAAAAAATTGCTAACCAGGAATTATAAATAATAAAGGATGGAGAAGTCTTCTTAACTTGGATTTAATGATTGTCCTCAGTGTAGGATGCTGTAATAAACCCCTCAGGCTTCGCCCTTGGGGTTTATGTAGCATCCCACACCTTGGGCGATCATTAAATCCTTGTTAAGAACACTTCCCCATCCATTACTGTATATATTAGAGATGTGTGTTATATAATATTTTTCTCATCTACATCAAAATAAAATGAAGTAAATCAGCTGGCCTGCTGGCACAATGGTAGAGATACCACCTGCTACACTGACGTTCCATGTTCAGAAGCAAGCCTAGGATGTTGCAGGGCAAGAGGAGGGGAGGAGGAGGAGGAGGATTGAGTGTCCTAAGGACTCATTTCCTTCTCTGAGGTGGAGGGTGGGGATGCCCTGGTGTTTTACCGACCCTTGGAAGAGACCAGCTGTCTGTCAGCCAGAGCTTGACTGAACTCTGGGAGGCAGTCCAGATGTCCGGAGCTTAGCACCACTATGCCATTGTATGCCACACCTCCCTGGGGGACAACATACTCAAAAAATTATTGACTGAGTAGAAAGACATCCGAGATCCACCAGACCCCATGCTTCTGACTGAGACACTCCTCTGGATCACCTTCAGTCTCTGTTTAGGGAGTATAGACCCCTCCCTAATGGCCCCTCCCAGGGGAATAAGCCAGGGTGCACTCCAATAATGGTAGATAAGTCTCAGAAGATGGTGCCTGGGAGGTAGGGATGGACAGATGGTGGCTGGTCAATGCCAAAAAATAAAAAAATAAAAGAATGAAAGTAAATCAGCCCCTTAGCTGATAAGTATGTATCTTGAATTCTTTAACTTATTCACATTATATATCTAACACATAAGTAACAATAGCCTTTCAAGAGTCTAGGCAACTAAGGTGCATAGGTAGTTTATTTATTAATGTAATTCTTCCAAGGCTCAGAGTGCCAGCATGATGCTGAAATTATGTATCAGGGCAAATAATTCAGTCTAGAACATTCAGCTAGACAACAGCATTCAAATACAATTAGAAATAAGCATACTGTTTTGTCATACAATAAAAATGTAAGGCATAACAATAACTAAAATGTTTTAAAGTACATTCTTTGTTCAGTTTTTTGAGATACCAAATGAACTGTGTACAGTTGTTCCACATGATGTGGCTTACTGGTTAGCTGGAGAATGCAGAATAAGTGACATCTTTTCATTAGATTTCCAAAGCCAGTGAACACTATAGCAGTAGTCTAAATTGTTCTCTGTACTTATGTGATTATTGTGCAAAATATACTGATAAAAAATAATTCTTACCTGAACACAAAACAAAACAAAAAATATATGTATTTGTTTGTGAAATAATGTAGCCTTTTATGAAAATAAATGTTGTAGTCACTATTCAGACACATACAGGGGTTCTACTCTTTTAGACAATCATCCTATCACATTTTACAAAAAATCTATTAAATATCAAGGTCAGTATATGGCTATGTGATCCAGGTGTATACAAAATAGTTGCAAACCTCAGCTATTCTTACCAGAACATCAAGTAGACATAAAATCCTGTTTTTGTTTCCATGGTGGAGTATTGCTTCTGTACTAATAGTTTTTATATCTAAGCAAACTAATTTTAAATGCTTCTTTTTATCCACAGTGTCACTAACAGTTTTTGCAAAGGTAAAAAATAAGTGAAAACACATTAACAACATGTCTACCTACTGGGGTAAACAAAAAGAGCCCACTTTCTTAGCCTGCTTAAAACATTTCAAAAGTATGACATTGACACATGAACACCAATTACTCTGCTGGTATACATGGTCACTCAGTAAAGAGACCACTAAAACAGTAAAAAGGATTTCAAGCTCTGTAAAAGCCAGGGTGCTGACAGAAGCAATATAAACAATATTAGGTGTGATGGTGCACAACTTAACACAGAGGGACTGATTTAAGAAGGGTGCAAATGGATCTTTCAATGCATTAGACAAATAAGCAGCAGTTCAGAATGGTGCTGTAGAATGGCTGACTTTTCACAGGCTGATTGTTTGACCACAGGAAGGAAAAAACAGTGAATTGCAGGAAGGGGCTTACAATATATCTTTGAGGAGTCTGCGCCAGCTCCCTTGTATGGGAAACTCAACACTATGGCACAACACAATAACTGCTCAGAATGGTAAGTAAAAGAAAAAAAACTGCACTGTATTGTCATGTAAACTATCTCACTGTGACACCCAAGCAGAACAAAAGGATGTTATTTCCTTTATTTTTACTATTTTTAGTTTGGTTTCCTGACCTCCCTATATGCTTACCATAACATGACTTGTACAATAAAAAAATTCACACATCTCATATTTCTACACAGTTTTAAAAACAAAGAAAAGATAGGAGCCATACTGGATTCCATTTCCCCTTTTTGTGTTAATTGAAGGAACATCTCTGAGAATCTTTGCATCTGTTTTAGTCAAATACAAACTATATAAATTGCTGTATAATAGCATGAATGGTGAGGAGATATTGATGGCAGTAATGTTGTCATTTTAAAACAGGATTAGTCCTAACAATTAAGTAAAGGCACTTTTACAATGAATTTGCGTAATGCTGATGACTACTCACATGTAATACATCAGTTATTACTTTGAATATTTATTAGTTATATTTCCATTATAAAAGATGAGTCAGGAAAACAATTACTGTACCTATAATGTCATTGAAAAGAGGGAGATTCTGTAGAAATATCAGGAAGAACTACATCACAGAACAAGCAGTGGACACTTGAAACAGGCTTCTAGAACAAATAATGTCAAGCAACACTGTTTCTGCTTGAAGTTTAAATTACACTATGATTACCTTGAAGAAAAAGGGGTTACTGGGTATTGCTATTAAATTAGTTAGTGGGAGAACTTGATAGGTCAGCAGTGGGCTTTGTTCTTTCCTACATATGAAAACACATATCAAATTAAATACAAAAATACGATATTAGTTAAAAATACAGGCCTAGTACAGTGGTAGCACTACTGCTTGGAATACCAATGACCCTAATTTGTGTGTTGTTGTAATTTTGTAATGTTTATGTACTGTGATGCCCTGTTTTCCCAGGTGTCTGAAAATGGCTGTCTTGATCCAGTCCTCCTTCCTGGTAAAATAAAATAAAATAAATAATTAAATAAAGGGCCAGAGAGAGCAGTGAACTTGGGACACTAGAGCCAGCTGGGGTGAGGGGTCAGGAAGACTATGTGTCCCAGCTGATGCTCTCCTCCAGGAGAGAGAGAGAGAGAGAGTGCACACTCCACTAGCACACTGCCGCATAGGTGACCTCAGGAGATAGTGAAGCAGGAGGGTGGCATGTAGTGGAAAGTGCTGGCTGACTCCAGTGCTCATTCATGCACATATGCATACAAATGAGCCCCTGCACTCCTCAGAACTCTAGCCATCAATTTCCCAGGAGAAAGCACAGAGAGCAGGAAATACACTGCTGCACTGCAGAATGGTTTTGGCCCTGGCAGTCCCCATTGCTCCTTACTACTCACTGGTCTCAACACTTGAAGGGCCTGAGCAACACTATGACGTTCAGTTCTCTCAAGGGAGCCTCCTACATAGGGGGCATGTACTCCCAAGAATGAAATGCCCCCAATGGGACTGGGTATGAGGCAAAGAAGGGATGGACCTGAAAGTTTGCTTGTCAGAGTAGGGAATTAGCAGCTGATCAATAGAATATGTAAAAAATAAAAAAAAATGCAACTACTGTCATTTGGGCTCAGCATGGCTCTGAGACCTATGATTGACTGCAAATTCTCATATCTAAGGTAGTGAAGGACTCTTTTTCTTTTGTTTTTAAATGGAATGTGCCTCAGTCATGGGAAAGGAGGCTGGTATCTGCCATTGTGTTGGTATCTTATACGGAAGAGGTATGCAATGGCTGTTGCCAGTGTGAACAGGCAATGGAGCAACATATACCTGTATATGTGCTACATAGGGAATACAGCTTGAATGTTTGTGGAATAGAAATAAGGAGAGATGGAGTATATAGTGCTTGTGTAAATTGTAGTACTTTTTGTGGCTTTACTCTTTGCCCAACCTTGAGTAGTAGGTAGGAAGTAATTTGTAGGGAATAGAAGGCCCCCCCAAAAAAACACCTCCAACTCACAGAAAGTATGACCCCCGGCACTCAGAAGAGGAAAAAAACCCAGGTGGAGGAAACCTCTGAGGATCCTTGGCTGGAGGTCTGCCAATCCTTCTAGGCATACTAAATGGAGAAGGATCTAGGTTCTAGTAACCACAGCTAATTCGATGTTGGTGAGTTGCTTAGAAAGATGATAATCCATCTTCGATCCATAGATGATGCCGATTCCATGATGATCCTGAGATTGAAAGGGAGATCTGTTCTTCATGAGCGATAGAATCCTAAGTATAAAGTAAATCTGAGTGAAGGAGGATGAAGGAAGTCCAAGTATCCCAGATGATGAATGATGCCTGTCTGATGGAATTGTAACGGGCAGAGGGATCATGACTAGATCAATAAGGTACTAATCTGTGAATGGTGGAACTACAATGGTAGAAGAAGTCATTGGTGAATAATTCAGCTTGTGAGAGGCAGGAATGAGAGGTATGGTCTGGAGACTTGGAATTCTGTATTGAACAAGAAGTCGCTAAGGAAACATCCTTAGAGTAGAATTTATAGAAGAGTCTTTGAGAACTATGGAGATGATGGTTCATTCTCAATCCAAGGATGATACAGCTTGAATGATGATCCTGATGATGAAGGGTACATCTTTCCGTAGGGATGGTAAAATCCTATGTGTAAAGCAGATCCAGTTAAGGAAGGGCTAATGTAGACCATATTTTGAAAGTAACAAAGGATAGATGTCCAAGGGATTGTATGGAGATTATGAGGTGGGAGAGCAAGATAAAATTGATATAAGACCAAACAGTATACTGTGGTATTTGTGACAATTAGAACATTTATGAGTGACTACTCCAATTCATATAAGGTTTGATATTCAAGGTAGTTTGAAGGTAAAGAATTGATTAGTGAGCGAAAGTCATTAGGTAAGCACCCCTGAATAAAATGAGTAGAGGAGTCTGAGTGCCTGATGAAAGTAATGCCAGACGTGATTAGTAAAGCCCAGCAGATGATTTGCAGAGCCATCTGGATGGTAACCTAATGCATATGAGAAATGATTGGAAATATGGTACAGTATAAGGATTAAATGGCTTCCTTGGTCATTATGTTCATGACTTTATGCTTAATCCTTTGCTGGTACACTGCCTGAAGTACGTGTGGATATTCCTGTGGTGTTGCCATTTAGGAGATGCACTGTGGTGGCATAGGTGGTTAAGTTTACAGGTAATCCTATTGCTGAAGTACATGAGAAAAGCTTGGGATATATGAGAGGAAAAATCTGTAGGCTAGTTTGGTAGTGAGATCGATAAATGCAGGATGCCATATGATTTAGTGCTACAGCTGAGAAATACCGATTGGGATGCAAGGTTGAGTTGGTGAATTTGTCCTGGCTGTTCCAGATTACCAGACAGAATTCAGGAGAGCCAGTTCTTGGTGATGGTCTTTACTGTAGAGATTAACGAAAGTACTTTGAAAAAAAGGGGCTGAATGGTCCACTGGAAGAATGATTAACCCAACAGAAAGTACTAGGTTAACAGGTGCAGATAACAGTATAAGGAATAATGATGTCCAGGAGGGAAATTGAAGGTGTGGATGGCGTGGAGTCAGGAATCAGCTTGGCGATGAAGATCCCATGATGAATATTCTTGACAATATCTGTGCAATTCCTAAAACTAGCAATGAATGTTGGGAAGTAGGAGTCGAGTAACTTGTCATCAGAGTCATTGTTGAAATACAAGGTGGCATAAGGTAAAATGGATGAAGTCCATAGTTGAATGGTTATCTTGCGATTCCCACTATCTGTAGAAGTGATGCTGATTATGAAGTCTGAATAGAACAGAAGCATTTAAGTTCTTTCCATGTATGAATAATGGCCAATGAGATGAGACATCCGAGGAGTCATGGTGATTGGATGGGCTGGAATCAGAGGTATCCAATAAAGACAGAGGAGATCGTCCTATTGTCCAGGTGAATGGGATTCCATGAATGATTGCAAAGAACTGAATGGGCAGTGTGAGACTTTAATAATAGCATAAGTGTCTATGGGGGCATGTGAGCCAAGAAGTTATTTTGCTGGCAAAAGTATTACTCCAGAGTAATGAATAAATGATCACATAAGTAGTGGAAGGTACTGTTACAAGGGCAGGAGTAGAAGTAAGGGATGGATCATATGGAAGCAGATGATTTGTTAGGAGTACCGGTCGGAAATGAGGTACAAGATCCAAAAGAGCCACAGCAAACAGTACAAAGCCCCGAGCCAGCAAAACGAAGAGGAGAAGGCAGCCATACATATAAGAAGGAAGTACGGAGTGGATCCTGAGCAACTGAAGGAAGAAGCAGAGGAAGCTATGAGCCAAGTGAAGACAGATGACATTTAGAGCAGGAAGGAGCAGGATGACATCAGTTCCATGGTGAATGGCAATGAAGTGCGAGAATGCTGAAGAAAGGCATAGGATGATGGTACATGGAAGCCAGGGAGCCAAGCCAAGTCCTATGAGCAATGGAAGTCCCATTTCTGAGGAAGACCTGAAGTGACCAGAGAAGAGAATGGAAAGTGATGGAGCGATGAAGGATAAATTCCAATCAGCAAAGAAAACAAGTTCACACTACAGCTGGATGGAGAACCAGTAGCAAGGAAGTCCATGAGGCAGTTGACCAGGAGTGGGAAGGATCAGACAAACCATCAGGATCCATATGAGGAGGGAAGGATGCCAAAAAGGGCTAGAGAATGAAGGTCCATGGAAGAACAGAATGTCCAGTGGAATCAGCAAATTGGAAGTGTCCAGCGATGGAAGGAACATGGCAAAATGACATGATGGAGGCAACCAATCAAGGAGGTCCTGGTTCTGCAGTTAAAGTAGCAGGCAGAGCTGAGGATGAAAGACTGGTGGAGTGAAATGCCCTGGTCCTGAAGGGAAGCAGCAACCTGCATTAGGGAGGGAAGGAGAAATCAGACACAGCGAAGTGAGCTAGGGCCATAGACCGGGCAAGGTAGTTTCTGTAGTGTGTACATGTTGTGACTGGAAGAACAGCTGCAGTGAGAAGAACTGGAGACTGCTTAGCAGTAGGAGATACAAGTCCAGAATGGACAGTAGTAACCTGAAGCAATATAAGTACCATGATTATGGTATGCAGAGCATGAGAGTTCTGTTCCCAAAGGGAAGCGGCAACTGACATAAGGTAGAAAAGGCATGGTATAAGTCTGTAGCTTGGGGACATAGCGCCCATCCCTGGTAGTTGCTTCCACTGCTTTTACATCCCTCACATATCACCACCCCTGCCACAGGATGATCTCCTTCCAGCTGCCAGTTAAACATGCCCACCATTGTGAGGGGGGAGGAGGGATAAGGGAGGGGCTGACTAGTAGCCCTCTCCTCCAGATGTGGGGAGTAGCCTTCAAAACCATGGGGGGATGAGGGAAACTGACTGGGGGACGAGGTTTCTGGAGGAGCAGAGGGAGGATGGAAGTATAAGGAACCTGGGTGGAGTTCAACAAGGGGGATCATGGATAAGGAGTGGGGGAGTGTTAGTAAATGCCAGGAGCTTGGGAAATAAGTTGCCAGAGTTCCAGGCCATGCAGTTCAAGGGGAAGGTGGATGTGGTGACAGTCACAGACACGTGGGCCAACAAAAACCGAGACTGGGACCAAAACATGCGGGGGTACACTATGCTTAGGAAGGATAGAAAGGAGGGCAGAGGGGGTGGAGTGGCTATGTTCATTAGAGATGGCATAGAAATTGCTAGGGTAAAAGAGGCAGAGGGAAACATGGAGGCCTTATGGTTCACCTTACGAACAGCAGCAGGAAGTAAGGTCAAGCTGGGTGTAGTATATAGGCCCCCGGGATGGGTGATGTTCTGGAGGATGGTTTGCTGGACAACATCATTGCCCAGTGTGGGCCAAAAGGGAAAGGAGTGGTGTTGATAAGGGACCTTAATATGCCAGTTATAAACTGAGGAACCATGTCCTCTAAGGTGGCCAAGAAGCAGAGACTGTGGGACGGCTTCCAGGATGTGTTCTTAACACAACATGTGATGGAGTTCACAAGGGATGGGTATGTCCTGGATTTGGTTCTGGCAGATGGGGATCTGGTAAGGGACCTGGTTGTAGAGGATCCCCTTACTGGGAGCGACCACAATACTGTCTGGTTTCAAATAAGCATGGGGGAGTGGGGGAGAGATCTAGGACACTGACAGTGGACTTGAGGGGGGAAGACTTTGTGGACATGGGAAATATTCTAAAGGATCACATGAAGGGGATTACATCAATGACAAATGTGGAAAAGAGATGGGAGGTCATAAAACAGGGACTTCATGAGGCAGTCAAGACCTACGCTAAGGTGAAACGTAAGGGAGCAAGGTCACATAAACCATGCTGGTGGTCCAGTGAGGTTCAGGTAGTGGTCACAGAAAAGAAGGCAGCCTACAAGAAATATAAAACAACAAGAGGGTATAGGGAAAAGGAAATGTACCATCTTGCATCTAGAAAAGTCACCCGGATGGTGAGGGGGCAAAGTCCAGTAAAGAGCAGCGGCTGTCACAGGAGATACATGGAGGGAAAAAGGGGTTCTTCCCGTGCATTGAGGAGTGGAGAAAAACTAAGGGCCATCTCAGCAGATTGAGATCAGAAGGAGTGTGGGTGGAAGAGGTGAGGGACCAGGCAGAGGTATTAAACGAGTACTTCACCTCTGTGTTCACTAGGGAGGGGGATGGGATATCTACAAAGCAAGGCATGATGGGGATAGAAGTGGTAGTGAGTGGTATCAGGGGAGCAACAGAAATGGAGCAAGAGGGAGGGAAAGGTACCCCAAGGGTGTCACATCAGGATAAGGATAAAAAGGCCAGTAAGGTGGAGGGGACGGATGATGCTATCTCTACCGAAAGGGTGTGGTTAGTCCTCAAGGCCCTAAAGAAAGATAAATCTCCTGGGCTGGATGGCATTCATCCAAGAGTACTATGGTAATTGGCGGACATACTGGCTGCACCCCTGGTGGAGCTCTTCAATATGTCGCTTGAGAAAGGGAGGGTACCTAGGGATTGGCGAGAGGTACATGTGCTAATCCATAAAGGGGGGTCGAGGGAAGTACCAGGTAACTATAGACTCATCAGTTTGACCTCAGTGGTGGGAAAATTAATGGAGAGTATGCAAAAGGAACAATTGGGGGTGTACTTGGAGGAGGAAAGAGGTCTGGATAGTTGGCAACATGGGTTAGTGCCAGGTAGGTTATGTGAAACCAATTGTGTGGAGTTCTACGAATGGGTAACATCAGAACTGGACAGGGGAAAGCCTGTGGATATATTATTCTTGGACTTCAGCAAGGCATTTGACTTTGTTCCCCACAATGGTCTGGTGGAGAAACTTATGGGGTTGGGAGTAGGCTCTTTGATGGTCAGATGGACTGAAAACTGGCTAGCTGGATGCACCCAGGGAGTAGTGGTCAGTGGGGAGCTCTCTAACCCTAGATAGGTCGGTAGTGGGGTATTGCACGGCTTGGTCCTGGGTCTGATTCTGCTTAATTCATACATATCGGACATCAGGGATGGTATAGGGTGTGAAATGAGTCTCTTTGCTGATGACTCCAAAATGGGAGCAGTAGTTGAGGGGGTAAGATGGGAGGTTGGCCCTGCAAGGGGACCTGGACACCCTGGAAAGCTGGGCTCACACATGGAAATTAAATTTCAATATCACCAAGTGCAAGGTCTTACATCTTGGGTGGGGAAACCCTAAATACAGGTACACTCTGGGAGGGGAGGAGCTGGAGGCCTCAACAGGGGAAAAAGACCTATGAATAACTCTGAGCAGTGCAGGAGAGTGGCTAGCACAGCAAACAGGATGTTGGGATGCATCGTAAGGGGGATCCCCTCAAGGAGCAGGGAAGTGATTCTGCTGCTGTACAATGTACTGGTTAGACCACCCCTTGAGTACTGTGTACAGTACTGGAGACCACACTTGAAAAGTGACATACAGCTCCTGGAGGGGGAACAGAGGAGAGCAACTAAGATGATACGAGGACTATGGGATTTGACGTATGAGGACAGACTTGAGGAGCTCTGCCTGTTTTCATTGGAGGAGAGGAGAGACGGGGGGACATGACTGAGGTCTTCAAGTACATCAAGGAAATAAATAGGGTAAACTTGGAGGGAATCTTTAGACTAAAGCAGGGAGGCATCACCAGAGGGCATGGTTTGAAGTTGGAAGGTGGAAGGGTGATGGGGGGAAAAGAGGAGGAGGTTTTTCACTGAGATGGTGGTGGACCCTTGGAATGCACTGCCTGGTGAGCTGGTACAGAGATCCACAGTGGAGAGCTTCAAGACAGGGTGGTACAGACACAGAAAGCAGATGTATCAGATGATGGCCTGGCCCAGTGGGGTGGGGATGGATGATATAGGTTTCTGGAACACAAGGGGGGGGCCTCGGCACCCAACTAGGGATCTAAGGTTTGAGCAGACTCAATAGACCATAAGGCCTAATCTGCTGGCAATTAGTATGTCACTATGTATGTTAAGCCCATATCTGTTAAAATGTACCCCATCCTGCCTATACAACCTGGTGCATTTGTATGAGATGACCTTGTGCGCCATGTAAAAAAAAAAAAACCTTTACTTTGGCCACCACTTTTTTTGTTTAGCTTCATCCTGGCTCCTTCTACTGCCATTCCCACCTTGTAATGATCTCTGACAAAGTGATCACTACCCTTGGCCACCATCCTGTCTCCCCTGAGGCCTCACTGCCGCTTTTCTCCCCACCCTATATATAAATGGGAAGGCCATTTCTCTCCCTCAGAATGTCCAGCCAAGGTCATTCCCCCAAATCATTCCTACCAAATGCAAAATCAGTAAGTTTGGTCTTGGCCATTTCCTTTTGAACTCCTCCAGAAGTCGCAGCAGCTGGCCCCTCGCATGCCCAGAATTCCTTTCCACTGCACCTTTGCCATCCTTACATCCATCTGCAGCTGCCTCCCCCTGGGCATAAAGCCACTCTTCTCTTATTCCAATATATAAATTTCTCCTTACTGATCTTATGTTAGCAGCCATCATTGCTCCCCACCACCCTTCCTATTTGCAATTTTAACCCCCTTTTTCCCCTTGTCCGGCCCTTTTCTTTTCATCTACCTCTATTGCCTGGGCCAGTTCCGCCCCACCATAGAAACCCCTGCCTCTCCCCCCAATCCCCCCAAAGCCCCCTTTGAAAGGACTGCATGTGGAGGGGCTGTGGGATAACAGATGGACCAGACACCGTACTTCAGGTTCTACACACAATCTCTGTGTGATGTTTATTTAGAATACAGAAAATAAGCTTCAGCAATGGCATATTCCTTCTTCAGTACATCAGTTTGCAGCAATAGACTGGCCCAGATATTCAAACTGCACCAGGCTGTGGTGCAAGCCTGGGTGCAGCGCAACTTGGCTGTGCAGGGGCGTTGACTGGGAGATATTCAACGGAGCTGCACCGTAGCTCAGCATCATTGAATATTGCACCCTGGCCACCCGCAGTGCACATGGTGCAGTGGCACTGCACCAGCGCAAGTGGCCAGAGTGGAGCAGGGGGATGCGCAAGCGCAAGTTCCATTGTGCTAGGTGCAACAACCGCGATATTCCAAAGTGCACACACAAATGGGGCCATAATGTATGCAAGGCGCAAATGGGTCCATTTGCATGTTATTATGGCCCCATTTGCATGCAGGTGCACTGATCCCTGGTGACCCATGCCTGGCACCCTGTCAGGCAGCAGCCATTGGGGACTGAAGCCCCCTGCAGTGCGGCAATATGCCCCACAGCCCGATTGCAGGCATTTGAAAAATAATAAAGTATCCAATATCCCTGGTGGTCCAGTGGACTGCTGTCAGCCCGATCGCAGGATAAAGTAAAATAATAAAGATTCCTTTTTCCCTGGTGGTCCAGTGGACCGCTGTCAGCCCGATCACGGGCTTCAGTAAAATTATAAAGATTCCAATATCACTGGTCATCCAGTGGACCGCTGTCAGCCCAATCATTTGCTTCAGTAAAATAATAAAGATTCCTATAAACCCTGGTGGCCCAGTAGACAGCTGTCATACCAATCGCAGGCTTAAGTAAAATTAAAAAGATTCCTATATCCCTGGAGGTCCAGCAGACCCCCCTCCCCACCGGCCCACTGATCCCCACCGCTCCACTCCCCCCAGTCAGCAGTGGGTGGCAGCACCCCACCTGCCTGCCGCCCCGCCGCCCGCTGACTGACAACGTTGGTAGGGCTGTATGCCCATTGGTCCACAGCATAAGCCAAGGGCTTGCAGCCCATACTGTACTACACATTCCAGATCTATTCACATATCTGGAATTTGTAGTACAAACAAACTGCATATTCAACTCACGCTGTGGACCAATAGGCACTCTAACTACCGACGTGTAGTCAGTCGAGTGAGCGTGGAAGCGGTGGGTGCTGACACCTACCACTGACTGGGGGGGAATGGGGCAGTGGGGATCAGTGGGTGGATGGGGAGGGGGGTCCGCAAGGCCACCAGGGATATAGGAATCTTTATAATTTTACTGAAGCCCATGATCGGGCTGACAGAGGTCCACTAGACCACCAGGGATACAGGATTCTATTTTTTCATACCAATGCCCGTGATCAGGCATGGGGGGGCACCACCACAGAGGTGCAGCCGGATCTCGGGTGGCCACCCACAGGTGGCAGCTGCGGTGTTGCACCCTGAAATACTGCAGCTCACCTGTGGGTGGCCAGCCCTTGCTCCTTTTTTTTTTTTGATCAACTTTGTGTGGCACAACTATGGGTTGCGCATGCATGGCTCAGCACATCCCAGGCTGAATATCGGGATGTGCAGAGTATGCATGGGCACGCCCCCCCCACCTGCACCTGCATACATTACTGATGCCCTCCAGCGCATCAGGATTTGTGCCAGGTGCAATTCCCATTTGAATATTGCGCTGGGCGCATCAGTGAGTTATGCATGGTGCAACACTGTTGCGCCATGAGCAACCCTTTTGAATATCTGGGCCACTATGTATGTCCTTTTTCTGCACTTAGCCAGCACCTACTGACACTGATCTCTGATCTATCCACTTTTCAGTGAAAATCCTTCATCCCTATGTGGGCCCCGTTTTCTTGGGTATAGGGGGCTCTAAAAGAAAAAAAAAATAAAACAAGCTAAAAACAAAGAACCTCAGTGCAGAAACACTGAAAAAATGTTTACCCCAAAGGGCATTGGAAACAAATCAAGTTTAAAAAAAATACAACCTCATACATACTTCCATAATGCAAAGCATCATGGGATATATGCAAGTCATCATGAACTTTCAGACTTGTTCAGTTTACAGCAATTTACATGCATTTTAAACAACACAATTAACTTAATTTCTATAATAGTCACCTACTACTTTTTACTTTGATCAAAAACACCTAGTGCCATGGTATTTTCAGCAATTACAGGTTTCATAAACATAAAGGCCAGGATATTCAAAAGGATTGCTCATGGCACAACAGGGGTGCACCACGCACAACCCACTGAGGCACCCTGGTGCGATATTCAAAAGGGGAAAGTGCCCGGCACAAATCCCAATGCGCCGGAGCGCATCAGTAATGTATGAGGCACAAGTAGGGGGAACTTGCCCATGCATACCCCACACATCCCGATATTCAGCCTGGGATGTGCTGAGCATAGGCAGGTGCAACTCCTATGTATGCCACACACAGATGTGCCATATGGAAAGGGAGCAACAGCTGGCCACCCACAGGTGAGCTGTCATATTGCTGGGTGCAACATGGCAGCTGCCAGCTGTGGGTGGCCACCGGAGCTCCAGCGGCACTATCCGTTGTGGTCACCACCCTATGCCCAATCGTAGGCTTTCATAGCCCTGGTGGTCCAGTGGACCCGATCCTGCAGACCGATTGTGGCCTAACAGTAACTGGAATAACCCTGGTGGTCCAGCAGTAAAACCCTCCCAACCCACCTACTTAGTCCTCCCACCAAGCTCCCCCCCAGTCAGCGGCGGGTGGCAGCACCTCACCCGCAAGCCGCCCAGCTGCCTGCCGACTGACAGCGTACAGTATGGCCATATGCCCGATGGTCCACAGCATGGGCCAATGGGCATGTAGATTCGTACTGTACTACACAGTACCAAAATCTGAATGAATCCATTCATTCATATATTTGGACTCAGTAGTACAGTACAGTCTGTACGCCCATTGGCCCATGCTGTGGACCAAAGGGCGTATGGCCATATGGTATGCTATCAGTTGGAGGGCAGCCAGGCGGCTTGCAGGAGGGGTGCTGCCACCTTCAACTGACTGGGTGGGGGAGCGGGGTGGCAGTACTGAGTGGGCAGGTTGGGAGGGGGATACTACTGGACCACCAGGGTTTTTCCAATTACTGTAAGCCCACGATCGGGCTGTAGGATCGGGTCCACTGGACCACCAGGGATATTAACATATTGAAAGCCCGTGATTGGGCTGAGGGATAGGGTCCACTGGACCATCAGGGATATTAACAGAATGAAAGCCCGTGATCGGGCTGTGGGATCGGATCCACTGGACCACGAGGGATATTAACATATTGAAAGCCTGTGATCGGGCTGAGGGATAGGGTCCACTGGACCACCAGGGGAAATTAATACATATTACAGCTTGCGATCGGGCTGGGGTGCATTGCTGGTGAGGGGCAGGGATGTCAGTCCATGACGGCTGCTGCCTGGCAGGGCGCCAGGCACAAGTGGCCGGGGATCAGCACACCTGCATGCAAATGGGACCATGATGACATGTAAATGGCCCCATTTGCACCTCACATGCATAGTGGCCCCATTTGCATGTCCACAGCTGAATATCATGGTTGCTGCACCTAGCGCAATGGCACTTGTGCTAGCACATCCCCCCTGCTCCTCCCTGGCCACTTGAGCTGGCGCAGTGCTACTGCACCATGTGCAACATGGGTGGTCACGGAGTGATATTCAATGGTGCTGAGCCATGGCGCAACACTGTTGAATATCACTTTGTCAATGCCCTGGCACATCGCAGTTGCACTGTGCCCAGGCTTGCGCCACAGCCTGGCACAATCTGAATATCTCGCCCAAGGTATATACATCAAGGTGTTTTATGACATAGTGCTATTACATACTAAATCCAACAATGATAAACACAACCTGTTTTACATACATTTGGAGGTCACCACAGTAACCTCCCTGTATGAGGACCTGAGAGGGAAAAGAAAAATTAAATAGGAAATAGCATAGCCACGAAAGAGGAGGAGGGGGGTGCTCATAGGTGGACAACCTTATGGACTAGAAATTGTAAAGGATAGAATAGACTAAGAAATAGAAGAACTGTTGCAACAGATTTAAGAAAAGATCAGTCCTCAAGAGTGGCAGGAGCTCCCTGTCACATATCCCCCACCTTGTTATTGCAGACTGCTTATCACCTTACTGTACCAGGAAGGGATGGAGATTCTGCCATCCATCTGCAGAAGGTCTGTCTCAGGGTCCCTATTAATGATAAACATTCTATCATAAACACAGTGGATATCATCATTCTTTACCCTGAGGCATTAACACATTTCTCAGTAGAGACTAATGGTACCTTCCATGAACTATCTCCTTTTAGTGAAAGTATGTCATATTTCTTAACTAAAAAATCTGAACAGCTGTAAAGTCCAGTACCATAGACACAGTTTCTCTGGGGTGAGTAATTACCTTCTCCAATCCCACCAGACATGTCAGTTTTAAGTAGTGGCCCAGTCCTAGGTTCATCCACTCTGTGTACACCCACTATGTCTCCTGTTTCATTTCACTTGCTACAGATACAGACACCTGAGGGTAGACACTTTTTTGGTGTCACCCCAACACAGGTTCCAATCCATTTTCAATCCACCTTCTCCTTTATAGGATTTTCATCAAAAAAAATAAAAAACATGTACCACCTCCTTGATCTTAATATACTGTAACATTCTGGCAATATTTGCATCTTTAGCTTGCAGTATACCCCCAGTGTCAGTGGCTCAGTAGGTAGCACACTCGCCTCTGAGGCCGGGAGATCAGAGGGCTGTGGGTTCAGTTCCCACATCTGGCACTTGGGTTAATATCCCAGTACTGACACTGTAGTGCAGCATGAGAGGGGTGCTGCACTTCTGAGGTGCCGTCTTTTGGATGAGATGTTAAACTGAGGTCCCATCTGCCTGGATTGGTGGTTGTTCAGGTGGATGTTAAAGATCCCATGGCACTTATCGAAAAGAGTAGGGGAATTTCCCCTGTGTCCTGGCCAAATTTCCCTCATTCACTAAAAAAAATACCACCAACAGCTTAATCTGGTTCAAGGTCAGTTGGCATTCATCTGTATCCCCCTTCCCCAGGTCGTGCCTGAAAATAGGCAGGATTTGTCTAGTGCACTTACCCGGTCAGCAAAAGCCAAATAAATAAATAAATAAATACTGTTAATAGATTTAGCTTCATCAACACAAGAAAATGTCCATTCAGCCTCATAGGTTTCTTCTCGCTTGGTGTCTTCAACCCCAGCACAATATCACTAGGCACAGTCTTGCCTGGGGTCCCAACCTCACATTCCATATTTGCATCTCCGACCTCCAACAGGTAACATCCTGGGAACACATGAAACAAAGGAACATCCTGCTCAGTCACGGAGTCCTCCTCAAACTGAGACCATGAAAAATCCTCCTCTGACTGTTTATCCAAACTCTCCAGTAGGGACCTCTCGAGCACCTGCCATTGATGTTCCACCTCTCTGCATATTCAGTCTGCTACCAGTCATTGCCCACTCATCCAGTGGATCACTCTCATCAGAGTCTGCAACTCCTGGGTGTTGTCTTCACACTTCTGGTCTTCTTTGACCTCCATCTCTTTGTCATCTTCAGGCTTGGCCTTCCTCTGAGCTCCTAAGTCCAGTCCTGGCAGCACCTTCACTCCATCTGTCAGCCATAGTTCTGGTCAGAACTCCATGGACTTTCTTCTCCAGGTTCTCTTCTGACACCTCCTGGTACATCAGCCCACCTGGGATATCTGGGGGATATCTATCAGAAAACATCCCCCTTCAGCCAGTCCATATGCTTCCAGCAAGTTATCCCACTGCTGACACCAAGTCTGTGGAGGGGTTGTGGGATAACAGATGGACCAGACACTGGACCATAGGTTCAACACACAATGTCTGTGTGATGTTTATTCAGAATACAGGAAAAAAGCTTCAGCAATGGCGTATTCCTTCTTCAATACATCAGTCTGCAGCAACAGACTATGTATGTCCTTTTCCTGCACTTAGCCAGCACCTACTGACACTGATCTCTGATCAAACCACTTTTCAGTGAAAACCCTACACCCCTATGTGGGTACTGTTTGTGTGGGTAGTGAGTGCTCAAAAAGAAAAAGGAAAAGCTAAAAACAAAGAACCTCAGTGCAGAATCACTGAACAAAGGGTTACCCCAAAGGGCACTGGCGACAAATCAAGTTTCAAAGAAATACAACCTCATACATACTTCCATAATGCAAATCATCATAGGATATATGCAAATCACCATGACATTTCAGACATGTTCAGTTTACAGCAATTTACATGCATTTTAAATAGCACAACTAACTTAATTTCTATAATACTCACCTAGTACTTTTTGCCTTGATCAAAAACACCTAGTGCCATGGCATTCTCAATATTTACAGGTTTCATAAACATAAGGTATATACATCAAGGTATTTTATGACATAGTGCTATTACATACTAAATCCAACAATGATAAACACAACCTGTTTTACATATGTTTGGAGGTCAGCACAGTAACCTCGCTGTATGAGGACCTGAGAGGGGAAAAGGAAAACTAAAGAGGACACTATAGCATAGTCAAGAAAGGAGAGGCAGGTGCCCATAGGTGGCCAACCTTTTGGAGTAGAAATTGTAAAGGATAGAATAGACTAAGAAATAGAACTGTTGCTGCAGATTTAAGAAAAGGTCAGTCCTCAAGAGTGGCAGGAGCTCCCTGTCACACTGCACCTCATACGTATGTTCCCCAAATCCCTTCCCCACTCCTGCAGTGTGATAACAGTTGTGGCCTGCCACAGTTTGAACAGACATGTTTGAACTTGCAGCTTGCTCATACACACTTTGCCCTATTATATGCCCAACATAGTTTCTGCTGGTTGCCCATTTCTGTTTGTAGTCCTTCCCCCCCAGCCCACATCTGCACCATTATTGTTTGAAACCAGATGTTTGGGTGCCTTGCATCCCACCAAACATCCCCAAGAGAAGCCATCCTCTGATGAAACTTCTCATAATATAACAGCCACCCATAACCTCCCTGCATCTTGTATGTGTTATGTATAATCTGATAAAATGCAGATAAAGAGATGGAAAGCCTCAGCTGTTATTGGAGCATGATAGTGCTGAAATATGTAAACCCTGTATCCATGCTTCCATAGTCATCCGCATTCATTCAGTCATTCATTTTTAGTTTATACTGAAAGGTCTGTGGGTTAACAGTCCATTTTCACAGATGTCCAGTGATTACATATACAATTATAATATAAAAGGACAACAATACATAATGAATTCAAACATATAACAAAAGATAATACATATACCTTAAAAAGTCATGTAAAACACTTGCAAATAAAGTTTCATTGACTTCTTAAATGACTTCTCCTCCTGCAGCTTCCCCAATAACACTAAAGTCACTGCCATCTCCTTCTTCCCTATCCTGTCCTACTCCTCATGTTTCTTTGCTGCTTCCCTGTCTACAAGCGTAAAGATGTCATCACACTCCCTTTTCCATATTTTATCCTTCAATGCCAGGGGAATGTGGTCCCTTACTGTGACCCCTGGTGCCCAATCATCCCATGTATTGTCACCCTTGTCCCCGCCCTACCCCTGCCCCACCTCTTTAGTTCCTTTTATTTCCTGCAGCACCTTCTCCAGTTTCTCAAGCCCGTTCTCACCCAACTCCTCTATGACACCATCCATAAATTATCTCATATACCCTGCTTGGATGATAACAATATGATCATCCATACACTTTTCCCCCTGCTGTTCCCTTGGCCCTCTTTCCAAGTTGTCCTACATCCTTGCTTGTGGCCCCTTCCAGCACTTTCCTCTTCCTCTCCTGTGTCTTCTTCAACTCCTTGTCCTTCCGGGCCACTTCTAGCATGGCCTGCACATGTACCATCATTGCCATTGCCTGCTGGACTGGGTCTTCACTTCGGCCAGCCACTGCCCCATCATTGTTGTTCACCCTTCTGGAAGCCATACCTGCCAAAAACTCAGAAAAAACACCATATCAGTTCAGCATCTCTTGTTGCAAATGCTAACAAAGCCTCTGGATCTCTAATTTCATCTCTTCTGTTTTCCCCTCTTTCCTGCAAATGCCAATAACACCCCCTTCCTCTCATTTACATCTCTTCTCTAATAAACTGTCTGGTGCTTTGATTGGCGCACACTGCCTTCAGAGACACCTGTTGTCATGGCACTATGTAACCCAGTAAGCAGCCTTGTCTGCTACAAAAAAAACTCAGCAAAGACTCCCAATATCAGTCCATCCAGTTCTTTACTCTGCATGCCCTAAACTCTCCCCCTCTTATATCGTTTATAAAATCTTATTTCTGACATTCCGACTATCGCCTCCCCTTTTGACCACTCTTGGGCATGTGGTTCGTCCTGTTGGTAGATATAGATTAGATAGATAGATAGATAGATAGATAGATAGATAGATAGATAGATAGATAGATAGTTAGACAGACAGACAGATAAGCTGTGGAAAACTGTTAATTCTCCAGTTAGGGTCAAAGCGACAAAAATCGGGAAATGAGGTGTTAAGGTTTCCAACCCTAACAGCCTCCCCCCAAAACCAGACAGAAGAGCAGGCTGGGGTATGGTGTGTGCCTTGGGCTTCTCGAGCCTAACACTCATCCCATTCCATCTGTAAATAAGGTTGGATGTGTAGACTTTATGAGAATGGGATGAGCGTTAGGCCTGAGAAGCCCAGGGCACACCCCTCTCCTGCTCTCATGCCTGGTTTGGGAGGGTGGGGTGTTAGAGTTGGAAACCCTAATGCCTCATTTCCTAACTTTTGTCACTTTGACTCTAACTAGAGCATTAATGAAGTTTTTTGAAACTTTTGTCCTTACTTTTTGAGATGATTAAATAGTGTTGTTATTTTACTGTGAGAGCACATGTTCCTTTGGAGCTACACAGCTCCATTCTAGACTTCATGTCATCATTCTATTATTTTTAGGGATGGTTCCAAAGCATATTGTGGCAGCTCAGCTGTTACATCACTGCATGCTGTCTACATAGCAATTTAAATGACTGATGGTGTACTGCAATTATCACTGCTAACCAGTCCAGCAAAAAGCAATAAGGAACTCCCAGGGGTTACATTCTTTGCCTTGTGCCACATTAACACCCATAGCCGGGGATGATTAACATACTGTTAATGTATGCCCTGGTCATATCTTATTGCTTAATTAAAGCCAGCCAGAAACCAATCAGCACAAACATTACTGCTTCAATGAGACATCATGATGAGCTCATCCATAGTGCCAGCCTTAGCAATCACAGACACCCAAGGCAATGATATGCCAAGTCACCAAGTAAACCCTCACATTTTTATAAATTAATGAACTGTAAAAAAAAAAAAAAAAACTCTCACTGCACTTACTTTCACACAAGCTCCCCTCCTACTGCATAAATGAAATATATATATGGGTAGAAGACCACTTATCCAATTAGAATGCAGGACTGTCTTAACTAATTTTATAATACCATATAATGTTCACACCTATATTTATAGTACCTTGAGTATCACTAGAACATTTTTGCTAATGACCAACAATAAAGATTAAATATTAAACCATATCAGTGTCTGAGTTCTTCTATGCTTCCATGCACCTCTGAACAAGCAAATAGGTTCTTTCTGACTGTTCTGTCTTCTCTAAATATGAAAGGATAGACAGGCACTAGGATTAAAATAATCTGCTTGTCACCATCCAGTATAATTTTTACCATTTCTTGGATACATTTACACTTTTTTCCTGCTGATCAGAGTACAGTATATACCTGTGACCAAGGTATATCCTTGAGATGAGCTACCCGTCAGGGAGAAAAAAGCTTAAGTTACATAGAAAAAATAACTTTAAAATATATTTTGATCTCAAACTGTGAATGCATATTAATGATACTCAATAAAATGATTATTTCAAAACTAAAAAAATATTTAAGCAACCTCACAGCAGATGTGAATGTAAGAGGATGCATGTCGTATTTGAAATCGGTAGAACCCCACAAAACTACAGCCAGCAAATTCTGGTAGGAACTGAAGTGAATGTTACTGCAGTCAGCAGGTTCTTCAGAATTTCAGACAGCAGTTACTAAATACTAGACCCCAAGGGACACTGACAGATGTTGGAGGAACTGTGGCAATGAAGCTTTCCATTTCTTTTGGACACACGCAGGCCCTATTTAACTCCACAGCTGCAGCATGCAATCTGTTGAGGGAGGTATTCATACAATTCTTGGCATCACAGCTGTATGACCCTGACACCCCCCCCCACACCACCACACCCATCCTCACCTCCAGGGTCCCTCCTTGTCCTTGGCTCAAGGAGTGCAGTGACCAAGAAAGTAAAGTCAAACAGTAAGTCAAACACAGTACTCACCTCTGTCCTCCTGATAACACTCCAGACTTAATTTCATTGACTGCCGAGCAACTGGATGCTGCACCTAGGGCAGACTAGGAAAGGATAGCACAACAAGCAACACACTCATTGACAGGCTTGATGGCAGCAGCCTCTTTCAGTTTCTTCAGAAAGAGAGCAAAACGCTCTCAGTCTCTCCTCTCAGCTGGGAGACCATTTGGTGTGATGGCCACCACCGAGGGAGACCAGCCTGAGAGCCAAACCGATGAGTGCAGATGCAGACCACAGAAAAATAGCAGAGTAGGCTATGCTGCAATGGTGCTGCTGAAGGCCAGAGAATATGTTGTTGAGTCAAGTGACCAGGACAGATTCGGAGTTGTGGTATGGGGATGAAAACAACACGTTGCAGTCAATGAGTCAAACACAGTGACATCAAACAACAACAAAAGCACTGTGCTAGCGCACCACTACTTTTAGTCTAAGTGATTCAGAGTATAGCTGTATATAGTAGCCCCTCGCTATAGCGAACCTCATTATGGCAAACTGCTAGTTATAATGAATGGGTCCCCTGGCTCTTGACATCAAGCAGCTTATCTCACACCTGTTGACTGGAGAACAGCACTGTACTTTTATTTTGTGTACTTCTTGCGAGGAGCAATACAGTGGTTATAAATATACCAGAAATTGCAAAAACTGCATGTATAACTATAAACAGACTACAATACAGTACTGTAAAAGCATCACAGAGGACTGATTCTGGGTTCATCGCCAACACTGCTCGCTCTATGGTAAATCACCCTGTACAACAATTTCAAGTTCCATTTCACATTCGTTCCTTTCTGTGTTACATACATTATCCATACCATGCTCTGCTGATTTGCTTTTTCTGTCCAGATTCCACTCCCACACACACTCACAATTGTAACCTCATTCATCACACACACACACACACACACACACACACACACACATACACACACACACACACACACACAGAACATGATCGCGATGAAAGCTGCTTGTGTACCTAGTTGTGTATGTCTCTCCTGTCCCCACCAAAAGTGATCATGATCACAGAGCTTGCATGCTGGGACTGTCAACACTGTAAGTATTCACTAAAAGAAATAAATATTCTGACACACATGAACTACTTAAAGTAGGTAATGGGACTGGAGTAATAAGAACACTCATATGTGTGTGTGTGTGTGTGTGTATGCGGGGGGTCAGAAGAGCACACAGTAAATGGCAGATGATGTAAATACTGTATGCTTTAGAATATTTACATACCTGCCATAGAATATTTACCATACAATAATCTCCCATATAAACATTAAATAAAATGGAAGAGGGCGGTATAGAGGCATGCAAGTGAACATAGGGCTGCTGAACACAGTACAGTACTGTACAGCTCTAGGATTGTCTTTTTCAGTGTCCCTCGATATAGTGAACGGGGAGCTATAAGGAACACAAATTATGGCTCCCTTTCCATTCTTTATAGTGAGGGGCTACTGTAAAATCAATCTTCACCTAATCTCACATGATACTCACTAACGGAAGTGATCAGAGAATGCGAGGAGGCAACTGTGTGTCTGTGGTGACCAAGCACAAGCACACTATCTGTGGTGGTGGATAAAGAGTGTACAAGTCCAGCTCCTCATTATACCATATGATGTGAAGTGGTCATGGTGATGTGTGGTCAGTGCTATACTCACTGAGGAGATGGGGAGGCCTGGCTCTTGAGCAGCAGTTAAGCAAAGCACTCTCTCCACTGTCAGTCACACTACTTTGGTGACAGCACACCAGTCAACCAAATCAGTGCATTTGAAAATTTATTTCCCATTGCCATGACTGGAGACTGCCCCAAACTCCCACACAGAAAGCCAGCCCATAAAGCTGGTTGGGGGAAGGGAGTAGTGGACTAGTGGACTATGGGAACCAGCAGTGACCGACGTTGATGGTCAACAGAGCAGGGTCCTGAAAATGAAAGTTTAATTCAAACACCAGCAGTCGAGATTGAAATCAGCACCAGTCAGCAGCAGCAGTACTGCCCCCCCCCCCAGAAAAATGCATTTTTCCCCTGGCATTGCAGTATTGAACTGCATGGCAAAAAAAAAAAGTGCAGAAGCATATAATGGTGACTGATAGATTAGGGAGCACTGTGCAGCTGGTGGGGCCCTAGGTCTTGGCCTATTGTGCCTATGTCTTAATCCAGCCAAGGCAACGGCTTCCTTAGTCAGTTTCAAAGGAGCTGACATAGCCTCTGCTGTTAGTTTCAGCTGCTGTGAAGTAACAGTGTAATGGGTGTGGCTGCCCTGTTACATTCCACCTATCATATATACAGTATGTAAAATAGAGGGACTTATCTGAGTGCAGGGTGCCAAGGTAGTGGTCTCGGAGCAGATGTTGTCCATCACACCTGTAAAAAAAGAATAGAAAGGGGTCACAAAGAATCCACAGCCCTTAAGGGGGTCCAATTGGGTGGAAAGGATAAGATAGACATAAAATTATACTTATGCGATGCGGTAGGAGTCCACGTCCTGTCAGACCTGTGAAAAAAAGAGAAAAGTTAGGTTAGTTTAGGAAAAAAAACAGTAACAGAAGCAAGCAGAGGAAGCGAAGTGTTGTTTGGGGGGAAACTCATCCACATCCCCTGGGTCCATTGGTGGCTGAGTGGCCAGCATTTTACTGTCAACCCAGGTGGGCTAGTGGAGCCTCTGGGGGGCTAGCAGCCCTTTTGTTTAACAAAGAGAGGCATTGGTGGTCTTGCAGGCTAGGAAATGCCCTGGGGGAGCCATTATGCAAATGATAGCCCTGGTGGTCTAGTGGACTAGCACCCTGTAGATGAGGCCAATGTTTCTTTTTTAATAAATAAGTATCCCTTCCCTGAGGGTCTAGTGGGGTTCCTGAGCCCTTGTATGGTATGGGTAACTGTGGAGCAGTGGCAGAAGGAGGAGGAGAGCAAGTTGGGGCTGCAGTGCTGCCTGCCACTAGTGCAATAGCATTAAAGGAGAATGCCTGCAGGTATTTAACTCCCAGCCCACACAGAGCTCAGGCTGCAGCCTACTCCACATGGGTGTAAGACAGACAGTAAAGGGAGCCAGTGGGAGGTGACGGAGGCATTTATAGAAGCAGCTCCCCCCACCTTCCCAAATTGCTGCTTCTATGGCAAAGTGTTTTGCCTTATGGGGCTTAAAAGGCAGCCAGAGAAAAGGAAGCAGCAAAGAGGAGCTGTCATTTAGTGAAGCTACTCCTATGACATTAAAGAGAGAGGGATAGAGTGCAAGAGGGCTGCTGGAGCTGCCAGTGAGTCAAGTCACTCCCATGGCAATGTAAAAGCCTGGGGAGGTGTTCTTGGAGAGTGAGTGAGAGGAGCTAGCAGCAGCAAGAATGGCAGGTGCCTCATAGTGTAAGCTGCACCTCAACTTGTGCTATGGCCGGTGGGCTAATCTTTAAATTTAATTGAAAAGCCTTCAGGATGCAGGCAAGGACAAAGCACTCCATGAGGGAGAATCAGATAAGCCACACCTTGGCTACATGCAAGCCCTAAGGGGCTATATTGTGAACTGGTGGGGCAGAACAAAAAGGCACATTTGGCCCAGGAGAGCCCAAAGACAGAACAGTGGCCTGTACCAGAAGCCCAAAAAGGGGCATGAGCAAATGAAAAATTAAACTTATAAAATATAATGGAATTACTGGCTACCTGGGGGAAGAAGTAAGCAGTCCCAGGGCAAAACTTCAGGCAGGTGTTATAGCAGCAATTTCCATACCTGCCAGCCAACATCTAAGAAAAGTCTGCTGCAATGAGAAGCAAGCTTCTCATTGCAGCGGCACAGCCTCCCCACGTAAACATGGTGACTGAGTGCCCCATCCCCCTGTCACATTTTCCGATCCACTTCATTTTCCGATGGGGAGCCCACCCCCCGTCAGCATAATTAACCCCCAAGTGTGTGCTGAGGGGGTGCTCAATCCCCTTCGGAATCATGTGCTCCCCCCAACAGTCTTCCTTTGCTGATGGGGTGCCCAATCCCCATTGGCTACAGTCCCCCATCTCTGTTTTTTTAGCCAATGGGGGAGCCCACTCCCCATCAGCATAATGTGTCGCCCCCATCTTTTGTGTGCTGAGGGGGTGCCCAATCCCCCTTGGCTTATACCCCCATGTGCTTATGGGGGTGCCCAATTCCCTGTTGACTACAGCCCCCCAAAACAATCAGGTGACATGCTGGGAGCCCACCCCAGCGTGCCAAATGTGCTAAAAAACAAAAACCGTTCAGCGATGTTCCCTATTTTTTTTTTACCCTGTAAAAAATAAAACGGTCCCTCACGGTCTCCCTGCCCCCTCCCACAACCCATGCCCACCAACTGAGCATTCTGCCTCCCCACACCCCCCTCAACCCATACTTACCTCTGAAGTCCGGTGTGACAATCTTCGGTGGACTGAGAACACGTCTGCACTCTTCAAAGCTGACCGTGAACTAAAGAAATGTCAGTAAGCTGTATCATGGCATAAATAGGGTTTTTTCAACTTTGGTGCATATCTCAGGCATTTTTGGAAATTTGACACCACATTTTCAACAGGAGGTTATAGGGACCCCTCTTCATGAATTCAGTCACTATCATGGCATTATTTGGTCCCAAAAGGTGATTTCGCAGTCACTGCATGGAATCACCTTTTGGGACTGATCAACAAAATGACAGTGCCACTGTTCATGAGGGGGTCTCTCAAAAAGCCTATGTTGCAAATTTGGTGGAAAAAAATCAAAAAATGGCTGTTTTACTAGCATGTGTTGCGCAGTTTCCATGCACACTCGTAACTTTGTGAATTTGTAATATTTTCAGTCCAGATTTTCAAAATTAGCATTTTTCCACACCTTCTCATAAATGCTACAGCTGTCATTTTACATATCCTGGCCAAAATGTTTTTTCGCATGTTCAGCGCAGAATAGCATGGTCACTGTGCAAAATCAGTTTTTGGGACAATTTGAGGAAATGACAGTGACACTGTTCATGAACAGAAGTCCTAAAATGCCTATGCATAAAATCTGGTGACAAAAGACCATAAATTTACTGTGTTACAAGTGTGCATTGTGCAGTTTCCATGAACCCTTGTAACTTCACAAATTTGCAATATTTTCATGCCACATTTCCAACAATGGCATTTTTTCAGTCCTCCTTATGAACAGTACAGCTGTCATTTCTCACATCCTGCCCAAAATGTGTTTTCACACCTGTGGCACACAATGGCATGGTCACTGTGGGAAATCAACGTTTGGGACAAATTAACAAAATCACAATGCCACTGTTCATTAGTGGAGGTCCCAAAATGCCTATTTTGAAATGTGGTTAAAAAAATTCCAAAAATAATTGGGTTACAGATTTTGAAATGTGGTTAAAAAAATTCCAAAAATAATTGGGTTACAGATGTGTGTTGCACACTTTCTATGCATGCTCATGACTTCACCAATTTTTTATATTTTCACTCCAGATTTTCAACTTTGCTATTTTTTTACACCTCCTCATGAACAATACACTTGTCATTTTTCACATACTGCCCAAAATGTGTTTTCGTCTCTGTGTCGCCAAATGGCATAGCCGCTGTGCAAAACCACCTTTCAGTTAACAAACTGATTGTGCAGCTCTTCATGAGGTGGGGTCACAGAAAGCCCATGTTGAAAATTTGGAGTAAAAATACCAACACACACCTACAGTGTTAGGATTTCCAACTATAACATCCCACCCTGTACAGACTGATAGGCATCAGGGGTTTGACTTGGGATCATCAGCTGTAATGCTCATGCCATTCCAACTCCATCCCCACCCTGCAGCCAGTGACAGGCATTGTGGTGTGCCTTTCAGTGTTCGGCCCCAAAATTCACCCCATTCTCCTATACTGCACCCATCTCAGTGTATTTCCTTATGGATTTTTTTTTTACTTTCTAGTTTTGAGGGTTAACTTTTGGAGTGGGGGGGTCACTGGTCTTGGTGATAATAAAGTATATTACATCTCTACAAGTGCAATGGGAGACAGGCAAGTTAATAAACGTGATAGAAGGTTTTATATAGTTAATTGAACTACTTCATTACTCTATATTATGGAATGATTATATACTGTATCAATAGGGTCAGCTACTGGTTTTATAAGGAGCTTAAATACAAGAACAAATGGAGCACACATTGAGACTTGCAACATGGAACTCAAGGGACTTCTTTATAGAACCAAGGCAAAAAAATATATTTAATTATGTAGATAAAAATAAGATATATTGCATAATATTTCAAGAAACACATTTACAAACAGATGCTTTCAAATTCCATACTAAAAAATTGGGAGATGGCCTTAATGCACCCTATAGCAACAATGCTAGAGGCATGGCCATCTTTCTCAAAAGAGGATCTGGCCTTATATATGGGTGGCATAAAACTGATACTGATGGTCAATATATTATTGCTGAAGTATCTTACGGGCAATTTAGATTTACTCTTATAAATGTATATGGCCCTAATGATACTTCACTAAACTTTTATAATGAGTTATTTCTAGAAATTGCTAAATTGACTCACCTTATATAATTGCTGGAGACTTTAACACAACATTAAGTCCTGTTTTGGATAAATATATATTTTTTTTTTTCGCTGAAAGTTTGTCAGCTAACAGAGTTCAAGTTAAACAATTTAGTGAAGATTATAGTTTAATTGACCCGTGGTGTAAACGCTATCCTAATAATAGACAATATTCTTTTTCTCATCAGTTCATCAAAACTATTCATGAATTGATTATTTTTTGGTCTCTGAAAATATGGATTATTTGGTTAAGGATGTTTTGTATAAAAGTGTTATTCTTTCTGGCCATTCTCCGGTTTTACTAGATATGATTTTGCAAATAGACATTAGCTGTCCTTTATTTAGAATGGGTCCTTCGATTTTCAAAGAAGAACAATATACTCAATTTATGAAAGATAAAATCAAAGAGTAGTTTTCTCTGAATGCGGACCTGAAGTGTCCTGTCAATCGATATGGGAAGCTTTTAAAATATACATTCGGGATTTAATGGTGGTATATAAAAATTGAAGAAATAAAAAAATAATTAAAGACATCCAAGAGCTAGAACATCAAAACTGCACATCTGGAAATGGTTCATAATCAAAACAATAATCCATTAGTATATCAGATGCTTATTCAATATAGGAATTGTTATAATATGATAGCTACCGAAAATGCTGAATGACAACTATTATTTAGCAGAAGCAGATATTATATATACGGTGAAAAACCCAATAAAATTTTGACTTGGCAGTTAAGGAAGGAACAAGCTGAAAATTGCATTAATAAAATTTGTAATTCTGAAGTTAATACAGTAACCCATCCAAAAGATATTAATGCGGTCTTTAAAAGCTATTACAATTTACTTTATACTCCTGATCAAAGACTCTCACATGAAGAGATCCAAGACTATTTTAACAAAATTAATTTTCCTAAGATTTCACAATCTCATCAGGAAATACTCGAAGCTGATATATCAATTCAAGAGCTCGGCAAAGCTATTAAAAAGTCCTCGCCATCTAAGGCACCAGGCCCTGATGGTATAAGTATTGATTTTTATAAACATTTTTCTAGTATTCTGGTACCCCATCTTCAAAATTTATTCTAAACAATATTGGATAATAAGGAACCATTGCCCTCATCATTTACGGGGACCGTAATTTTATTATTTAAAAAAATGACCAAAATCCTTTAGATCCTGGGTCATATCGTCCTATCTCCCTGGTTAATTCAGATGCTAAGATATTGGTTAAGGTCCTCTCCATGAGACTGGAAAAGGTCCTTCCAGACATAATCCATCTGGACCAAAATTAATTTATCAAAGGGCGAAACATAAAATCTAATATTAGATTAACTATAGATATTATAGATACAAATAAAGATGTTAATTATTCTGTAATATCGCTTGGTGCTGAAAAAGCCTTTGATCATACTGAATGGAATTATCTTAAACTAACATTGATAAATTTGGGGTTTGAACCCAAATTTCAGTCATGGATGGACTTGTTATACTACGGTCTCATGGTGAGGTTCAAAACAAAAATGTCTCAGAACAAATTGAATTAACTAGGGGCACTAGGCAGGGATGTCCCATCTCACCTCTTATTTTTGCGTTAGCTACAGAACCCTGGGCAATATCAATTAGAAGTGATGAATTGATGAAGGGCATAACAATTCGGTCTATAGAACATAAAATAATCCTATATGCTGATGATGCACTACTATATACAAATAATATGAATGACAATTTCCCTCATATACTAAGTAACTTGACTCAGTTTGCAAAAGTCTCTGAGTTTAAAATAAACTGGTCCAAATCCCAGCTAATGGAGTCAATTGGTCATTCATCTCCCTTTACCTCTCCAAGTGGTTGTGACATTAATAATGTTACACAAATTAAATATCTTGGGGTAGTTATTCATGAATATCTACCGAATTTGGCTGACTTAAACTTTACACCTCTTAATATACAGACTTCGGCCAGTTTATCTTGTTGGCAAGACCCCCTATATCTTTATTAGGAAGAACTAATGCATTAAAGATGAATATATTGCCCAGATATCTATATTTATTTCAGATGCTACCAATAAAGATACTGGATATATTTTTCAAAAAAATGGTCGCGATGCAGAAAATACTTTTATAGAAGAGTAAGCACCCCAGGCTTAAAATGGGAAAGTTGTTTATATCTGGTGAGCAGGGTGGTCTTGCCTTCCCAAACCTTAAGTTCTATTACTTCACGGTCAATATGACATATTTGTATGAATATTCAAAGAGGGCCAATATTCTATGGAACTGCAAATCGAGGCCTGTTCTACTCCTTATGCTAATATGATATTATGTCTACTAAGTGGGCCTAGGAGAGCTAAACAAAATGAGTATTTACAGTCACTCAAAACCCTTTGATCTATTTGGGACAACTTGAGCAAAATTATAAAATCAGATACAGTATGTTCTGAAATGACCCCAGTATATTTGAACAGTCATTTTCCCCGATCTTTGGGAAACTCTGTTTACAAGACATGGCATGAAAAGGGTCTAAAACAATTGGTCAATTGATGTATGATAATTTGATTAAAACTTTTCATACTTTAAAATCCCAATATGATTTATCCCATAAACAGTTTTTTTGCTTATCTTCAGATTAGACACTTTATATCTGCAAATATCAATTCCCTGAAAAACATCCTTTTTGAAGAGATCCTGGCCACATTGCGATGGTCAGAAGGGAAAAAGTTAATCTCATATTTATATAAATTAATTATAGTTAATGTACAATATGATAAACATTCCATGGATCTTAAAATGAAATGGGAAGAAAAAACTAATCTTAAATTTAGTTTAGAACAATGGTGCCAAATTGTCAATATGAAAGAATGGGGCTTGAAATCCGCCATACTGATTCAAATTCAGTTTAATATTCTCCATAGGGTGTATCATACACCCCATAGATTGCATCTGTTTGACCCTAATATTTCAGACAGATGCCCTAGAGGATGTGATTAGGATGCAACTCTTGAACATATGTTCACAACTTGTCCAAAATTAAACCAGTGGTGGAATACAATATTGAATATTTTTACTCAGATAGAAGGAATCCATTTTTACAGGATGCAAAATGAATGCTTCTGGTGTCGGTAGGTCCCCTACTTCAAGTTAATAATGTACAAATTAAATATATAAGACTATGTCTTATATTAGCTATAAGGTTATTCTTTTTTACTGGAAAGACTTTAATCCACCAAATTTAAAAATGTTGATTAACTCTGTGATTATGATCCACCATTTGGAGAAAGCACACTATACTTCTTTGAAGCAAATGAATGGCTACTATAGTATGTGTACTCCATTTATAGTCTTTATTAATTAAAATAATTTTGTTGAAGTGGTGGACCCCTCAACCCTGAATTAAAAATTCTACGTAAATGGTTCTATGGGGGATATTGTATTCCAATGAGTAGAGATATCTCACTACTGGCAGGTTAGCATATTTGAAATTAGGTCAAGGAGCTCTTACGGATTTACGTTTCTGACATTATAGTCCCTTTCATTCCAAGATAAAATAACCTCTACATTAGGAGTACAGGTTGATCACAGTTGTCTACCTTTTTTAAATGTATACAATAGCTAATTTAACTAAATTGTCTATTATATTTATATTCTTAATGATATTTGCAATGTGATTATGAATAATGAGGATTTATATATAGAATATACTTTGTTATTATGACTTTTAGTGCTTGCCTATGGATCCCAATTTGTAATGCAATGTGAAGTTTATGTATTGCATTTATTTTGCAAAAAAAAAATTAAAAAAGGATTTTATTCTCATGAAAAAGGAATGGGTCTCACACAACAGAATCCTTTTTTGGGAGATCAAATCCTTTGTTGAACTCTGTCCCTCTATCCTGAAAAGTGATCTTCCCATTGAAAACAGTGGGAAATGAAAAACTGAATAACTTTGCATCAGATTATTTTTTTTTTTTTACAAAACAAATGCATGCATGTTATGTTACCCAAACTGTTTCTACCATAAAAAAATCACACCAAAATTCAACAGTGTCTGGATGCAAGGCGTTGAGGAAAAAACTGCAAACAACGGTGACTTTTAGACTTTTTGCACTGTCTGGATCTCAGAATCTGTATATCTGACTGGAGCAAAACTTGCCACCTCAAGAGATCTATCCATTGGGACAGCACTTACCAAATTTTGAGCAAATCCACTGATCAGTTGCAAAGTTACTAAAGTGCAAAATTTGAGGTTTAACATTAAACATTCTACTCATCCTTAACCACAGTCTCAACCATGCCCCTTTCTATATATATGCATATATATCTATATATATATATATATATATATATATAGATATCAATATTAGGATTTCCAACCCTGATGCCCCACCCCCACTGTGCAGGCAGCAACAGGTGTGGGGGTGTGCCTTGGGACCGTCAGTCCCAATGCTCACACCATTCCATGTGTAAGTAAGCTGAGATGGGTACAGTAGTACAATATATAAGAATGGGGTGAGTATTAGGGTTGACAATCCCAAGGCAAACACCCATGCCTGCCGCTGCCTCAACGGTGGGGTGGGGTGTTAAAGTTGGAAATCCTAACACCACATTTCCAAACTTTCTTTAATAGAAGCCTAACTGTTGGACTGACAAAGTTTTTTGCCAAGAATGTACTTACTTTTTGAGATGGTATAATTGCATCATCCACTACAGTATGTCTCATAGCCTTATTTGCCTGTTGGATCGCAGGGCCCTCTGGACACTGTGCTCCTATCCCACCATCAGTGTGTATGTGCATGTACCAGTGGAAGGGCCCTGCCCTTCCATTTATAGGGTAACAGTGACCACATTGTTAGCATAGCCATCTTATTACCCACGTTATGAACCCGGTACAGAAAATTCTTGAATGCCTAACAAAACATTATTCCATGGAACTGCAACACCATTCCACACCACAGGTGCAAAAACATATTTTGGCCAGGATTTGAAAAATGACAGCTATGACATACATGAAGTGGGATAATAAGAAGGCTATGTTGAAAATTTGGGGTCAAAATTGTCAACATTTCCAGTGTTACGAGCGTGCATAGCAAAATTGCAACAAATGGGCATAACTTTGCAATTTTTAATAATTTTGACCCCAGATTTTCAACATAGCCTTCTTATGACCCCACCTCATGAACAACGTCAGGAAAAATTGTCAAATCCCACCTGAAAAATGAACTCACCAACTGACCTTGAAATCACCTTTTGTGTGGGAGTTGCTTAATAACAGTCATATTGTTCATGAGGTGGGGTCCCCAAAAAGCCATGCTGAAAAGTTGGAGTCAAAAGTTGAAAAAATGGCTGAGCTATTCATAAAAGTTGAAACCCCCACTGAAATACATTGAACCGCATTTATCTTAACTTCTCATATTGCAGTTGCCTGTTCCAGCATTAAGACATGTCTTTGCTTAGAGAGTGGATCTCAAACCTGGGACCTGTTCAGGTAAGTGAGGGTGTGTGGAGGTGTAGAAGGGGTGTGGGGTGGTGGGTGATGAGTGGGAGATGTGGGTGAGGGAGCTGATCGCCGAGGGACCTTTTTTGTTTGCCAAAAAAACACTGAGTGCTTGTTTGAGAAGTCTTTACAGCTTCATATTGACAGTACAAAGAGCAAGGAAGAAGTCAGTATAGCAATATCTGTTGACGATTGGTAAAGGAAGCAATGCTATAAAAATGCATTTTATTGATTGATTTAGTATTTTTTAGTCAATGCCATCTTGACATCATGAATAACATCAGTGTGCATAATGTATTGTGCCTATGTTTCTTATAGCATTATGTAAGTTCATTGATTGCCATGTACTATTCCAGTTATCATGGTGCATACTGAGGCAGTAATGGATATATTGTTTTTATATGCATTCAGTCAGTTTGTCTAACTTCCATTGTAATACATTTCATATGAACATCAACCCAGACTGCGTTATATTCATTAGGTAAATGGCACTGAGTGAAAGTAAAAGTGCCATCAGAATCATCACTAGAAGTATGTTTGTTTTATTTGTAGTTTAATTGTTCACATGTATATGGGCGTGTAGTTTAGATCAATTCATCAGCATCTAACTGGTGTGTCACAACTGTCACCTCTGTAACTTTTGTCTTGATCTCTCACAAGCAGCAAGGGGCCATAGTCACAGATACTGTATACACAGCTCAAGTAATCTCAACCCACATCAGATGAAAGCCTAATATACAGAGTGCATCGTAACTGGGGGGTTGCTGTTTGTTAATACCTCATCAAGCACACAACTAAATATCACAAGAGACATGTGAGACAGTTAGTGTGGCAGCTTAGATTCAGTGCAAAGAAGTGCAAAATCATGCACATGGGGCACATAAATCTAAGGGAGAAGTACATGATGGGGGGAGGGACTGGCAGCCACCAAGCAAGAATGTGACCTAGAGGTAATCATAGCTGATGCCCAAAAGGTGACCAAACAAGGCTGTGGGAAAAGTCAGTTTGGTGTTGGGGTGCATAGGAAGTGGTATCACTCACAGAAAAAGGAAGTGGTTATGCCACTGTACAGATCACTGGTGAGACCTCAGCTGCAGTACTGTGTCCAGTTCTGGAGACTGCATCTCCGGAAAGACATAGACAAATTGGAGGCAGTCCAGAGAAGGGCTACAAAGATGGTGCAGGGTCTGCATGAGAAGACCTATGAGGAGAGGCTGATAGAACTTAATGTGTGCTCCCTGGAGGAGAGGAGAGAGAGGGAGGATATAATAGAGATGTTTAAATACCTCAATGGTGTAAGTAAGGTACAAGAGGGTAGTATCTTTAAAAAGAAAAACTTTTTCAAGAACAAGGGGCCATGATATGAAAATAAAGGGGGGGTAGACTTAGGGGTAACATGACAAAGTATTTTTTCACAGAAAGGGTGGTGGATCCATGGAGTAGCCTCCTGGTAGAGGTTGTAGTGGCAGAAACAGTAGGGGACTTCAAAAATGCATAGGACAGGCATAAAGGAACTCTACCGATAGGAGAGAGAGAGGGTAAGCCACAGATCATTTAGGATCTATGGTATATGAAACCGCTAGGAAAAGTGGGCAAACTAGTTTTGGGGGCAGCCTGTAAGCCTTACATATGATCTTTAAGGAGACAGGAAATAAATTCCACCTCTACAGCGCTGATCTGAATATTTGTCATGTGTATGAGGTACTTTTGTATTTAATAAAGTAAATTTGAAGTAAACGTATATGTTTTTTGTAGTGTTTACTGTATTCAACCTTTTAACTCAGCAGTGGTTTCTCCTTGATTTTGAATATTGTTTTCTCATGGCTACTGTGTTCAAAAACACACCACTGAGTCCTGACATTTTTGTTATTCACCCACTTCACTTACAGTACAGATCTTTACTTGCTAGCTGCTCACCTACCCTATGCAGCACTTTCAAATAAATCAAACTAAGCTAACTTTTGATGCTGCAAAGATAATAAATAATAAATCTTTATTTATATGGCATCTTTCTATAACCAAGGCACCTTACAACAATTAAAACAGAGTAAATCATAAAATCAATCGTATAAATACTTAAAAGAGATAATACAGATAAAACCAAAATATTTATCAGTCCCTGATTGCTTTCTTCCACAAGTAAGCTTTGAGAGCCTGTTTGAATCCCTCCATGGTCGAGCACTCCCATAGCTGATGGGGTAGAGAATTCCAGAGGGTAGGGGCCACATGCATAAATGCCCAGGCCCCAGAGGATTTAAACTAACCTTTGGAATCTCTAGCAACCCCTTGTCAGCCGAGTGGAGAGATCGCATGGGAGGTAAGGGACCAGAAGCTTTTCAGGTAGTCCAGGCCCTGTCTGTGTAGGGCTTTATAAGTCAGAAGTCCTACTTTAAAGGTGATCCACCACTCTACCGGCAGCCAGTGCAGTTCGCGCGGCACCGGAGAAATATCACAGGACCGAGACGTTCCTGTCAATAACCAGGCTGCAGTGTTCTTCACCAGCTGCAAGGTGCCTTAACTAAAAGAAACACATCTATTTTTGCTGGTATTCTGACTTGGTTTTCATTCACATGGAATAACGCCCCCACCCCTCACTCCTGCAGTCTACTCTGTCAACTGACTACAGTAATCAAACAAATCTGCAAGGTTCCCTCTGAAAAGAAACTGTCCTAATTAAAACACTGAATATAAATGAAACAGACCTCACATCACAAATGGGGAAATCACTATGTATTATCACTATGCATACTCAGAATTAAGGTATGCTATTAGAAACTGGGGGAAAAATAAATAATAAAACTGATCAATAAAAGGTGACTTTTCTCTTTGTTTTTTGTCAGGGAATATAAAGAAAAAGTACCTGGCCAAGCACACCATTTGAATATGCAGGCAGTTTGTTCAGATGCACTTTCACTTCTGTTCCCACTTTGGCAAAACCCTCAGACTGCTCGCTTGCTAACGGGGTACATACAAGTTGCAAGCAAACAAAGAAAAATGCTCCTTTACAAAATGCTCTCAAATTAGACAACAGCCAGCAGTACAGCTGTTGAACATTTTCAGGGCTTAAGTAATTGATTTCTTTCTTTTTCTCAGCCAGGACTCTTTTACTCTCAATCAGAATAGATAATAATAACAAGCATTTGTCAAAGCCGAATGTTTGCTTGCTGGTATTGGCACTGGTAGTGCAGGAGTTAGAGAGGTGCATAATAGGAATGGCAGTGAAGTACTGAAGTAACGGCAACCCCCACCCCACCCTTCAGAGACCAACAGGTGTTGGGGGTGTGTCTTTGGGTTGTCGACCATAAAACTTATGCTATTCCACCTCACCCCACCCTGCAGACACAGACAGGTGTCGCAGTGTGTCTTGAGGTCTTCGGTCCTTAGGCTTACCCCATTTCATAAGGAAATAAGCTAAGATGGGTGCAGTATAGGAGAATGGGGTGAACGTTAGGGCCAAAGACCCCAAGGCACACCTTGATGCCTGTCAGTGGCTTCATGGTAGGGGTGGAATGGCATGAGCATTACGGCTGATGGCCCCAAGTTACACCCCCCGATGCCTGTCAGACTGCACAGAGTGGGCGTTACAGCTGGAAATCCTAATGTCTCGGGTATTGGTTGGTATTTTTGTTCCAAATTTTCAACATGGGCTTTTTGGGACCCCACCTCATGAACGGTGGCAGTAACATTTTGTTACCCAATCCCAAAAGGTGATTTTGCACAGCAAGTGTGCTATTTTATTTATTTAGTTTTTGTTGACCAGGTAAGGTGCGCTAGCGATAGCAATGACTATTTTCAGGCACGACCCAGAAGTTTACAGAGACAAAACATTTGATTTAACATTTGATCAACAGAGATAGAAACAAATACAAAACAGTAAAACACAATAAAGTAAACGCATAGACAGTAGTTATACAAAGTAGTCAGCAAAGAAACAAAATACAAATTAATCAACAATTGCATGGAGTGAATAAGAGAGCAACTACAATAAATAAAACCATTATGCAGTAATACATGTAGAGAAAATGGTATTATAAAAAAACAAATACCCAAATTATAATTATAAATAAAGGATAAAGTAGAACCATGATATGACATGGGTGAGGATGGAATAAAAAGGGAGAAGGATAGGATAGTATAGAAAGAAGGCAAAGGTAGGGGATAGGGACTTGGTGTACTAAAAGTGCCAGTAGATGACTAGAGGAGTGTACAGCACTTACATGAGGTGAGAGGGTGCATAGATCAGGAGAGAGATAATAGGCTAGGATGGTTTGAAGCAGGAGCATGAACAGGAATCTGCAAGATAATCACAAAGCAATTTCTTGAAAGAGGCATGGGATGGTGCTAACCTTATAGCTAGGGGGATGGAACTCCAGTGATAGGGGGCATAACAGGAGAAAGCACTAGCTCCTTTGGTGGAGTGGTGTTGAGGAATAAGCACAGGGGCAGTAGCAGTCGAGCGAAGACCGTATTTGGATGGCTGGATGAGAAATAGATCTGCCAGGGGCTTCTGAGTTTGGTTACGGATGACATTATCTATGACCGAGCCATATGCAAAGTCTCTTGATGCATTCAGAGAAAGCAACCCGAGTTCTGAGTATAGGAGGCAATGGTGTTTCATCTGATGTGAGGAGGATGCATACCTACAGATATTATTGTAGGTGACATCCCACTTCCGGATTATAGTTTTTCTTGCAGATTCATACACTACAACTCCATAGGTGTATGCCCCAGCTGATTCAGCACTACAAGTGTGAAAACACATTTTGGGCAAGATGTGAAAAATGACAGCTGTATTCTTCATGAGGAGGTGTGAAGAAATGGCAATGTTGAAAATCTGGAATGAAAATATGAAAAAGTGGCAAAGTTACGAGTGTGCTTAGAAACTGTGCAATGCACGCTCGTAACGTAGTCATTTTATGGACTGTTTTCATCAAATTTTCAACATGGCCTTTTTGGAACCTCCCCTCATGAACAGTGGCACTGTGATTTCATTAATCTGTCCTGATAGTTGATTTCACACAGTGACTGGCATTCTGTACCACAGGTGCAAAAACAAATTTCAGGAATGATGCAAACAATGACATCTGTACTCTTTATAAGGGAGTGTGAAAAAATGGCAATGCTGGAAATTTGGAGTAAAAATATTAAAAAATGAAGTTACAAGTGTGTGTAGAAACTGCACAATGGATGCTCATAATGCACTAATTTTTTCAAGTTTTTTCACCATATTTGCAATAAGGGATTTTTGGGACCCCACCGCATGAACAGTTGCACTGCTGTTTCGTTAATTGGTCCCAAAAGGTGATTCTGCGCAGGTGACCAAGAAATCACCTTTTGGGACTGAGAAACAAAATGACAGTGTCAATGTTCAGGAGGTGAGGTCCCAAGAACCCTATGTTGAAAATTTGGGACCTAAACTCCAAAAACTGGCTGAGATAGCAACCTAAGTTGAAAACCACATATTGACTGCCATTATAGGACTTACTGTCATTTCTTCAGTTCACAAATGGTCTTTGAAGAGTGCAGACATGTTTCCGGTCCACAGAAGGTAATTGCTCCTGACCTCCAGAGGCAAGTGTGGGTGAGGGGGGTACTGGGAGGTGTGGTTTGCACAGAGGGAGGGTGCGGGTTGGGGGGGAGGCCAGCATGAACTACAAGGGACCATTTTCTTTTTTTTTTTTTTCAGGTTTAAAAAAAATATGTTGTAAGACTGTTTTCTTTTTTTACAGGTGAAATATTGACAAAACAGATTTTGTCACACTGGAGTGGGCTCCCAGTGTGCCAGAGTACTGGAAGGGGGGATCAGTGCCAACCCAGGGACTGGGCACCCCAAGGTCAGCTGAGAACACAGGGGCATGGGGGGGTGGTACATCCAACACTGGGAGTGGGCATCCTGGTGTCAGAAACATCAAAGAAGTATTTTTTGGCACTCTGGGGTGGGCTTCCAATGTACCACATTAACGGGGCTGGGGAAATACATGCTGACACCTGGATTGAGCACCCCAATGCCAGCAGGGGACAGAGAATGGAGGGTGCGGGGCAGGCAGCAGCAGTGGGAGGGAGCTAACATTTAAATTTGTTGTCCTGCTGGTTGCCTGGTTGGGAGGGAGGAGGGACTGCCACTGCAATGATGAAACTGCCCCTGATTGCAGCAGCAGATTTCTTTCAAGTGTGGTGCTCACTCTGAAACTGCCATCATTGGCAGTTTCAGCATTAATTGGTGGCTGAGGGATGTACCCATTAAAGCATATGCTGCATTGGCCACAACACTGCCACACCTCTGCAATGCTCTAGTACCTCAATATGTTTCTTGTGCACTGCACACACAAGCAAACATAAAAAGCATGCATGCCGCTGACTCGCGAACATGTTACCTGCTGATTGAGCAGCCCAGACCACTGATGAACACATGGGACATCATAAGAAAGTGAGGTGATTTTTTAAATAAACAAAAAGTAGGCAATTCCCAATCATACCAGTACTACTGATGAATAGAGAGAAGCCCACAAGGCTCTATATAACTAGTATCACGACATTGCTTATTTCAGCAAAGGGAAGGAAAGCTGTATCACTTTTTCCAACTGCTATAAGATAGTGTTGTCTGTAAAATCAGAGAAAAAATAATTAACAAACCCAGACTTGATTCAAACATACTAAAGGTGGAATCATCCATGAGCATGGAGGATCGGAGTTTATTACGTCAGGTTTTAAAAGCTAGGCTAACGGTGGGTGGGCAGAGGGGGACAGTGAAAAAGCAGGGATACTGAATGAATATTTCTGCTCAGTATTCACAAAAGAGGAGGGGGAAGTGCCTAATCCAATTAACAGAAGCACTCTTGATAGGGGGGTCGATCCCAGTCCTTTCACAGAAGAAAGGGTTCTTCAAGAACTCCTAAAACTGAAGGTGGACAAAGCAATGGGTCCCGATGGAATTCACCCCAGAATTCTAAAAGAATTAAGGGGGGAACTAGTGAAACCACTGGCTACTTTTTAATAAATCTTGGGAGGATGTGTGGCACCGAGGACTGGAGGAAGGCGGATGTGATTCCCCTTCACAAAAGTGGGACAAGACAGAGGCAGGAAACTACAGACCTGTCAGTCTGACCTCTGTAGGGAAAGTGACGGAGTCACTGTGAACGAAAGAATAGTTGAGTACCTAGAGGTCAGTGGAGCACAGGACCCAAGGCAGCATGGGTTCACAGCGGGAAGGTCATGTCAGACGAATCTAATAGATTTCTTTGACTGGGTGACCAAAGTAGTAGACCAGGGAGGGGCTGTGGACATGGCCTACCTAGACTTTAACAAGGCATTTGACACAGTCCCACACAAAAGATTAATCATCAAATTAACCAGCCTGGGAGAGGGTCCCAGGTTGGTAGCCTGGGTAAAACATTGGCTGCACAACAGGACACAGAAAGTAATTGTAAATGGAGTCCACTCTGAAGAAAGAGGGGTTACTAGTGGGGTACTGCAGGGTTCAGTATTGGGTACAGTCCTTTTTAATGTCTTCATCAGTGACATTGCAGAGGGACTGGAAGGAAAAGTATGCCTTTTTGCAGATGACACAAAGATCTGCAACAGGGTTGATACACAAGGAGGCATGGAAAGGATGAAAAGGACTTGGCAAGGTTGGAGGAATGGTCAGAAGTATGGCAGCTAGGATTCAATGCAAGAAGTGCAAATAATGCACCTGGGAAACAAGAACCCAGGGAAGAATACACAATGGGTGGGGAGGTAGTAACAACAACAAAAAGAAAGGGACCTGGGGTAATCATATCAGATGACCTTAAGGTTAGCAAGCAATGGAGAAGGCAGTAGGGAGGGCTGGGGTATACTGGGATGCATAGGGAGAGGCATCATCAGCAGAAAACAGGAAGTTTTTATCCCTCTGTACAGACAGTTGGTGATACCCCATCTGGAGTACTGTGTCCAGTTCTGGAGACCCCATCTCCGCAAGGACATAGACAGGATAGAGGTAGTCCAGAGGAGGGCAACTAAAATGGTGCAGAGTCTGCAAGAGAAGCCGTATGAGGAGAGACTAAAGGAGTTTAATTTATATACCCTTGAGAAAAGAAGGGAGAGGGGGTACATGATAGAAACTTTTAAGTACTTCAGTGGAATCAACAAAGTCCAAAAGGGTAGCATCTTTCAGAAAAAGAGACGTGCAAGAACAAGGGGACACAATTTAAAGATAGAAGGAGGGCGGTTCAGGGGCAATGTGAGGAAGTTTTATTTCAGAGAGAGGTTAGTGGATGCACGGAACAGCCTTCCTGAGGAGGTTGTGGGGTCTAAAACTGTGGGAGAATTCAAGAATGCATGGGACAGACATAAGGCAATTCTTGTGGGGGTAGGAAGAAATAGGCTGTTGGTTAACTAGGATCTGCGGCCTATCCTATAGGTAGGGAAATGGGCAGACTAGATGGGCCAAGCGGTCCTTATCTGCCGTCAAAGTCTATGTTTCTATGTTTCTATGTTTCCCCTTCTCTCTTAGGATCACCCTTCCTTTTATCCCCTCTTGTGCCTTGATTTGCTTTTTCTGCTGCAAACCCCTTCTAAATTGTATTATCTCTTTTAATTTACTATGTCTGCATATTTCTTATAAAATATCAGTGTGTCCTCCACCCATGTTTATGGCCTCCTAAAATGGCATCTATTTTCAAAATGGTTTCCATGCCCCTTTCACGCATATGCACTGCCTCCCATGCTCAAGATGGCAGACAGTATTTATGTTCATGCACGGTGTGTATCCTAACTCCATGATCAAGATGGTGGCTGCCTTCTCGCCACACATCCCTGCTGACTCGACGCCATACTCTACATGCCAGCTGCTTGTAGGATGCATGCATGGCGTGGTCATCATTCCTTTTCACCCACGGATTTTAAACTCCATTCTAATGGTCAAGTACAACAGAAGGACCACAATGCAGCCCATCCAACATCTTGTGCTCCACTCTCCTACACACCACTGTGTCTTGCCATTGGCCATTTCAACTGAACTCACCCCTCCCTGCTCCCCACAGTACTCTCCCTACCCTTGATGTCCAGTGACTGTGGAACAGGTTCAACATGTCCCTCCCTCACTAGATCATGATTCTGACCTGCATGTCCCCATCTCAGATGCCTGCCACTTTAACCAAAGAAACTCCTCAAGAAAATTACTGTTTTTCATTCATCACTCATTTTTATTTATTTTTTTAAACCTAAACATTTCACAGGGGTAGTAGTACTGACGTGAACTACTAGCCCACTCCAATTAAATAAACCTTATCCAAAATTCCCCCTGCTACAACCTACATACATTTTTTTTTTAAATATCAAGCCTTAACCATGTTATATACCAATAACATCTTGCTGCTAGCAGCACAACATTATCACACTGTTCGGTATCCTGAGCCAGCTCCTACTTCAATTCCTGTGTGAACCAGTCTCTCCTTTTCTAACTGCAAACAACTGTCCCTCAATACCATGTACTGCTAGAAAAACCTAAAGTTTTCCCCACAACCAGGTGATTATAGGCCAGCCTTCCTCAACACATACATTCCTTTCCTTGTTTAATATTTTCTTTTATCTCTCTCTAGCCTGCCCAGCCTCCAAAATCACCCACTTTCTCTTGTCTGTACCTCTCAAATTTGTTCCAGAAATCATAGTCCAACACAAATACTTGCCAACTGACATGCTAGAGTGTCTCAAACAAACCAAACTGCTCTCTAGCAACAAAGAAGGGTGGTCCTAGCTCTGCTTTCCCTTAAGTACCCTTTTCCTGTAGTCCTTTTGCTTGCTTGTCTCCACCAAACCTTACCCTATTCCTCTCCCCCTCCCCTGTTTTACCTAATCCTGAACAATCCTGCTAGTTTGGTCTGGAAATCCCGGACAAAGGCCCTCTCCCCACCCCCTCCCCCTACTCCTCCCACAAGTTACCTAATTCTGAACAACCCTATTTTGGTAAGGAGACCCCTGGCAATAAGTCTTGCCCTTTTAGCTGGCAATCCACTATTGTCTGTTCTTCTTTGTTGACACCATAATCCACTTGAACAGAAATCATAAATGGACACAAGATTCAGCCAGAAGGTCAGACAAAAAAATCTAAAGGGATTTTGTAAGTAATCAGTAAATGAGGGAGCAATAAAATACCATCTACAGTATAAATGAAAAGGACCGATTCCTGTACTTTATTTGTAACAAATCAAGCCTAGTTGTCCTTATTGTGGATAAATTAATATATTGTACAAGCACTGCAATTGAAAGGCAGTGCCTGTACAGTAGTTATGTGGGGGAAGAGCTCCTCCCCCCACATCCTACATAAACAAGTAGAGTTCCTGCTGCTTTGCTTAGAACAAGTCACACTCACTACATGGCTGAGCTGGTACCGGCTGCTCTCTTCTCCTTCTGTCTGCCTGTGCCTCCCCCTCCTTCACCGCTCGTTCTCTGTTTGTTGGCCTGGTTGTGCCTCCCCCTTCTCCTCCTTTGTTTGTTTGATTTCTTTCTTACTTGGGGGAGTTCTACCTCTCTGGGCCATGTTTTCTGGTCTCCCTCTCTGCCCTACTAGCTTTCCGCTTCTGAGCAGCCGCTCCGTGCTCCACCGTAGTGTCATACAACTGCTTCCTGTCTTTGTTCCTGATCCTCGCCCTGGTGTTCCAATCCTGCCTACTGTTCTTTGATTTTACTTGTACCTTACCTCAGGCTGCCTGCCACCACAGAACTCACCTGTTGCCTGGGCTTCCTCTATTCTTCAGCTGCGGCTCATCCACTTTGAATGCCTCTACCTTGGCGCTTATCTGCGCCTACTGCCGGACCCTGTGACCTTTTCTTTTGCCCAGATACCATTGCCTGCATGTGTTTCAGCTATGTTGCCCTGGAGCTGTATTGCAGCTTCCTGACAATAATTGACATGGCTTGCCTTCAGTTGTTGTCGGCTCTGCCTCCTTGTGTGTAGGCGCTGGAGCTTCTGGTACGAGCTGCCAGCTCCAACACTGCTGAGCCCTACTTTCTGAGAATGCCTTACTATTCAACTTTATTCCCTCATAATTGAGTTTGCATTATGGATAACAATAACTTTACTGCATGTTACCTGCAGGTGCTAATTACACGGTTTAGAGGTACCCTGCCATGACAACATACCAGCTCTGCAGTTCGTGGGTTTATTCATGGCTGTTCTTTGGCCTTCCATTTCAGAATCATAGCAGGCCCTGTTACATGGTTCCTTTGATGCTCCTTCCCTTCACTACCTGTATGAGGCCCCTTTAGGTGGACACATCACTTCGATATGTGAATACCCAGTAGCAGCCAGCGTCCTTTACCTGCTACATACTGTACATATACAACTTACTGCCATTAGCTTCAGCGTGGCTATCTGTCACTTGGACTGCCCTTTTGCACCTTTCCATCCAAAAACTGCTCCATCGTGGATTATGGACTATGTCTAGAAATTACTTCTGTCCCTGGATGCTTCCCATGTTGTTTTGCTCCCCTTGGATTTATTGCTACCTCACTTTCCATCCAGCTGACCTATGTGGGGTCCAGTTGCACATGCTAGCCTACATGGGGCTAGCTGCCCCTCTCTACTACCTTACCAGCTGACCTCTGTGGCATCCAGCTATGCATGCTGGCTTACATGGGGCTAGCTGCCACTCTACTTACCTCACCAGCTGACCTTCTTGGGGTCCAGCTGTGCATGCTAGTTTACGTGGGGCTAGCTGCTACTCTACTTACCTTACCTGCTGACCTTTGTGGAGTCCTGCTGTACATGCTAGCTTACATGGGGCTAGCTGCTACTCTACTTACCTTACCAGCTGACCTATGTGGGGTTCAGCTGCATGCTAGCCTTCATGGGGCTTAGCTACTATTTACTATTCACTTACCGACTGACCTACATGCGGTCAACCGCACTACTTCCTACCTCTCATTGGCTAACCTACATGGTTCAGCCGTATATCCTCACCTCGTTTGGACTCACCCTTTATACTCCCTTGGATGCTTCCTACTGAAATGTGTCATTGCTCCAGATCTACTGCCTCCAATTCTTGCCTTGATTCCTAGCCCAACTCTACTACATTATGCCTTCCTTATCATGGCTTAAGCATTACATTTACCTCTTTGGTGCCATATGACTTAACTATGGTTTGTCAGTTCATCAGCCTTCATCTCAAGCCTGCTGCTATTTGTGAACCCACAAGTCTGAAGGTTTGACTATGTCCACTTCCCGCCTGCCTCGTCAGCGTCGGGTTTGAAAATATACATATTCCTTACTTCACCTGCATATCAATTGCTAGCCTTTCAGGAGCTTTTGCTCTCTATGGCCCTTCATCTGACTTGGTTAGACCTTCCTATGCTATGCTGACCTCCGTGCAAGTCCATCTGGATACCTTACGTGCTTATGCATTTACCTGCTTTGCTCGTACAAGACCTGGAGGCCTCTGACCTTCTCATCCATGTCTACGAACCTTTTATATCTAACCATGAAAAATCTTTTCCTCCGTCACTTGCCTCCTTTGCCCCCACCAGACCTGAAGTTTAAACTATGCTATCTCCAGATCAGAAGCTTCCATCCAGCTCCCATGCTTCTTCACCTCAGCCCACATGTGCAGCCTGCTATCTGATCATCATCTACCAGTTTCATATCTGTGTTTCAGTCCTAATCAGTTGGATACATGTTTGGAAGACTCACTCGCCTTTAGATTGCTCTACTAATACTACCGTTACTTCATTATGCTTACTTGGAATTCCTGGACTAAGTTTTCTCTACAAGGTTGTACTGTCATTTCACTGACATTCTACATCAGTACTTCGATTCCAGCTTCCTTCTTTGTTGGAGCAGCATCTACGACTCTGAAACTCGGATTAGCCGATAACTTATTATCATTAATTTAGGATTATTCTGCTTTAGTATGCCCAGAAGGATGGGCAGTTCAGTAGCCATGGGTCCTCAGAGGTTTCCCCCAAAGTTTTTTTTTCTCCCCTGCATGCAACTGGCCATACTTTCTGGAGTTGAAGGAGATAATCGTGCAATACCTATTATTCTTTGGGGGGTCACATCCTATTTGACTAACCAGCCTTCCTATGGTGGGATACAGAGAAAGGCCAAAACATTAAGTCATAACAAATAACTTATTTACTTATCTGTTCCAGCAACTAAGTACTTGCAAATACCATTCAATTCATCATGTAATATAATCACTGACATACTCATGTCTATGCCAAGCACCTAAGCACTATTCATCCCGTACAACTGATACTTTGGAGGCATCATACTATTATAGGTCTGGCCTCTGTATCCAAACCTAAATCTACATTATTCAGATACAGTACATAGCATAAGCACGAAGCTATGAACCACACATAATTGATCTTTAAAGGTGAACTGCATTTAACCTTCAAGACTGTGTTTTCCACTGAAGCTGGTTTTATTTTCTTTTTCAAAAGTTGTTCTCAGTGTGCTATTCCATCTGTAATGGCCTTTTATTAAATTTGGTGTGTGTTTGTCATTTACACAACTGGATAGTGTCATTTTATAACTGTATGATACTTGTTAAGCTTGTATGTAAGTTACATTATTGTTACAATGCATCTGTGATTTACCATAGAACTCTGATTGAAAGGAATATAATCTACATTATATACACTATTAGTGTTTTCCAAAACAAGCTACGACAGCACCTTATCTCAACCAGCAGCTGTGGCTGCCTCCACTAACATTCCTCCTGTGCCTCAGGTGCACCCTAGCACTCTTCTTTCATGTCTAACCTTCTCATCTGACATGACGTAGCCTTAGCATTTCAGGTCACCACCCTACCTCACAACCTTTGCCACCTCTACCCTACCCATTCCGTATACTCCCCCAAGTCCCTACCCACCATCTAGCACCCTTACCACTATCCTCCTCCTATCATCTCCTATCATGCTACCCAGTAGGGTGCCCAAACATTGACACAGGCAAACTACTTGCTGCCTATGATCCTAAATTTGGTGTGTTCACTATAGGAACTCTGTCTAAAAATGTACTACTGTATTACTGTATCTTACTGTTACCCTGTTTAAAACATGTACTACTGTTTTGATGTACCTTTGTCCTTGTAACTGACAAGAAACCCATAAATGAGCAACTGCTCACAGGTGTAATCCAAGAACTCAATAAATAAAAAAAATACATTATTCAGTTTTAATCAGTCAGCATCTATCTTTGGCAGCTAACATATTTACTCTAAATTATGTAGTTCCTATTTGGATTGTATTATGCCACTTTAATGTTACCTATTTTTATGTTGACTTGCGTGCATGTGCAAGCAACATCTTGTGGTAGTAGCATATTTCAGAGGTATGTCAGTGTTGTGGTGAATACAGAGGATACTGTAGAGGCTGCGTCTCTCGACTGCCAACCAGTAAGCATGCTGCTGATGACAGCAGTTTCAACGAGTGCCATGATGCTGAAACAAATCTGCCACTGCAGTCAGAGACAGGCTCTTCATTGCAGCGGCAGATGACACGCTTCCATTACATGCCTTTCCTAGTGAAACAGTTCAATAAATATGGTGGCTCCTTCCTTCTGCCACATAGTCCCCAGAAAGCCAACACTGGGGTGCCCAATCCCCGTGTCAGTATCCGCCCCCCCACATTATGTGGTACATCATAACATGGCAGCTCCTGCCACCTGCCACACACTCCTGAAAAGCTGACATCTGGGTGCCCAATCCCCGTGTCAGCATTCCCCCTCTTAGTGTATCTTTCCTCTTAGTGTTTCTTTCCTGGTTAAACAGTTTTCACTTTCCTTTCCGAACCCGGGATGCCCACTCCCTGTGTCAGATGTGTGCCCCCCCCCGATCTATACGCCTTGCTGACATCGGGCTGCCCAATCCCGTGTCGGCATCAGCCCCCTCAGACTGTGGCACACTGGGATCCCACCCCAGTGTGCCTATTTTTTATTTGTGTAACCTGTAAATGAAGAAACCTTCCATCATAGCCATTCCCCCGCCAACAAGAAATGGTCCACGGTGGTCTCCCTCATCCCTCTCCCTCCCTCCCTCCTCTGGCACCCACCTCCCCACACACCCCCACACTCACCCTCCAGAGGTTGGGAGCCACAATCTTCTCTGAACTGAGACATGTCTGCTCTCTTCAAAGCTGAAATGCAAACTGAAGAAATGTTGGTAAGCTTTTTAATGGGAGGCAATGGGGTGTTTCAACTTAGGTTGATATCTCAAGAGTTTTTTGGAATTTTGGCCTAAAATTTTCAACATGGGGTTCTTGGGACCCCACCTCATGAATATGTCACTCTCATTTAGTCTCTCTGTCCCGAAAGGTAATTTTGTGGTTGCTGCATGGAATCACCTTTAGGGACTGAGTAATGAAACGGCAGTGCCACTGTTCATGAGGGGATGTCCCAAAAACCCCGTGTTGCAAATTTGGTGAAAGAATTCCAAAAAATGACTGCGTTATGAGTGTGCATTGTGCAGTTTCTATGCATGCGCATAACTTCACCAATTTTTAATATTTTCTCTCAAGATTTTTAGCATTGTCATTTTTTCATACCTCCTTATGAACAGTATAGCTGTCATTTTTCACATCCCTCCTGAAACATGTTTTCACACCTGTGGTGCAGAATGGCATGGTCACTGTGGGAAATCAACTTTCGGGACAGATTAACAAAATTACAGTGTCACTGTTCATGAGGAGAGGTTCAAAAATGCCTATGTTTAAAAATTGAAGAACAAATTTAAAAAAATGATTGCGTTACAGGTGTGCATTGCGTAGTTTCTATGCACGTTTGTAACTTCACCAATTTTTTCATATTTTCACTCTGGATTTTCAAAATTGCCATTTTTTCTCACCACCTCATGAACAGTACACTTGTCATTTTTCACATCCTGCCAGAAATGTGTTTTTACACCGGTGGCACCAAATGGCACAATCCTTTTGTAAAACCATGAAATGCTAGTGCCACTGTTCATGAGGTGGGGTCACAAAAATTCCATTTTGAAAATTTGGAGCAAAAATACCAGCAAATGGCTGAGGTGTTAGGGTTTCCAACCATAACACTCTACTCTGTAGAGATTGACAGGTGTCGGAGTGTGATTTGGGAGTGTCAGCCATAATGCTCATGCCATTCCACCCCACCCTGCAGCCAGTGACAGGCATCAAGATGTGCCTTGGGGTCTTCGGCACCAGCGCTCACCCCATTCTCTTATACTGTACCCATCTCAGCATAGATAATAAAAAAAGTTTTACAGCTATATAGGTTCTCTTAGAGGCACCAAATCCACACTGGGACCCATTCAAACTAAGACAGGGCTTATTAGCAATGAAATTCAAATGACTACAGAACTTAATAATTATTTCCATACCATTTTTACACCAAAGGAAAAAAAAAGATTCTTTTGGTATAATAACAACTTCTAATAACTCAGAAATAACTCATATAACCATTGAGGAAACTATGAGGGCTCTACAAAACCTGAATATCAATTCCTCAGCAGGACCTGATGAAATACATCCCAGGTTTCTCAAGGAAACGGCCAAACAAATTTCAGGCTCACTGTGCAAATGATTTAACTTATCCTTGGATGAAGGACAGTGTATCTTATCATGGAAAGATGCTATAGTTATCCCTTTATATAAATCAGGTAATAAAACAGAAGTCTCAAACTACAGACCGATAAGTCTGACATCTGTAATAGGGAAAACTTTAGAAAGGCTCATATTGCAACAACTAGAAGAACATATAAGAGTTAACAACCTTCAAGATATCACACAGCATGGTTTTACTAGAGGCAACTCATGTTTAACTAATCATTTGCAGTTTTTTGAAAATGTTAGCTCATCTTTGGATGCGGGCCTACTAGTGGATATAATCTTTCTAGATTTTGCTAAAGCTTTTGATAGAGTTTCTGATGATATTCTATGACAGCATATGAACAAGATGGATTTTTCCCAATACTAAATAAACTAGGTAGAATCATGGTTAGATAATCATAAACAATGTACTTCAATAAAGGGATACTCATCTCCATGGGCACAGGTTACGAATGGCATACCTCAGAGCTTGGTATTACGTCCTTGTTTATTTAACATCTTGATTTCATCAATGCAGTCATCAAATAACAGCTGGATGTCAAAGTATGCAGATGACTGCAAAACTGGCTGTACAGAAAATTCCCCACAGGCTGCTGCAGATTTCCAGAGGGAGATATCCTCACTGGAATTATGGGCAGAAAGGAATAAAATAAAGTTTAATGTACTTATATGTAAAGTAATGCATTTGGGACATAATAACATGAGATATAGTTATTTTCTAAACCAAGTGCTGTTGCAAGAAACTGAAAATGAAACAGACTTGGAAGTAATTATAGATAGCAAAATGAATTCTGATAATAACACAATTATCAAGGTCAAGAAATGTCAACAAATAATGGTATGTATTTTGAATCACATAAAGAGTAGACAACCAAGAGTTACCGTATTCTACTGTTATATAAAAGTTTGGTTAGATCACTTTTGGACTACTGTGCACCCTTTTGTGCTCCTCATACAAACAGAGCAAAGAAATTAACTGAGGGAGTACAAAGAAAAATGAAAAAAAAATCACAGGCATGGTAAATAAGACTTATGGGGAAAGATTACAAAAATTAAACTTATACTCTATGAACTACCGACAAACTTGTGGAGATCTTTGTTTAACATACAAAGCTATAAAAGATCCTGTTCTCTCTGAGTCTGTTGGCCTAGAGACAAATTTTTATTAATTCTCAGACTAGATCCCATAACCGTAGATTAAGAAGTGCTCATTGTAAAACAAAAAAGAGAAGGCAATGATATACACAGCGTGTAATTAATAAATGGAATATACTTCCAGGTTCAATATTGAGAGTAGCAACATGGAGACATTTAAACATTGGTTAGGTCAGCATATGGGCAATATAAAATTTGAATGTCTATAAAAACATTCCATCTTTGGGTGGCAAGCTCATATAAAGGCACTGCCTCCTGAGCTTGTAAAACCACTAGGATACTATGATATTTCCTTATGGAATGTTGTGAGTATAAGGCCCAAAGATCCCAAGGCACTGCAACACCTGTCAGTGCCTACAGGGCAGGGTGAGGTGAAATGGCATGAGCGTTATGGCCAATGACCCAAAGGCACACCCCCAACACCTGTCAGTCTCTGCAGGGTGGGGGTTGGGATGGCATCAGTTCAATACTTCACTGCCATTCCTATTATGCATCTCTCTAACTCCTGCACTACTAATGCCAATGCCAGCAAGCCAACATTTGGCATTGACAAATGCTTATTGTCTTGGTACTCAGGTCACTCTGGTCATCTCAATTTTTCCTAGTTGAAGGATTTGCAATACCAGAGAAATGAAATATGTCTGTGAAGAGTCAGGTCCAATCATGTGATCCTATAGCCCAGTGGTTAGAGAACCAGGTTGTTATTTTGGGAGGCTGTGTTCAATTCCCAGTAGGTCACATTATTTCTTTCTCACTATAACTTTTACTCTGGTCACTGTAATTGTGTGTGCATTTGTTATCATTTTTTTCCCATGAATCCCAAGGACAAAACAAGAAATGAGCTGCACACAGCTTAGAATCTTTTTCCTAGAAAACATTTCTTAAGGAAGGAAGGAAGGAAGGAAATGTTTGTAAAAGAATGCTTATAAATGTTATTTATGGTTGTAAACATCTGTAAAAGAATGCTTATAATTGTACTTTATTATATAAATGTTTGTGTTTTTGTTTTTATAGTAACCGGTATGTTTACATACAGGACTGTCTTGTAATTATGGATACTTATTCCATAATGACATATAAGCTGATAAAAATGAAGTTTTTATCTGTCTCTATATCTGTCTGTCTGCCTGCCTACCTACCTATCTATCTATCTATCTATCTATCTATCTATCTATCTATCTATCTATCTATCTATTCATCTATCTATCTATCTATAACGTTATTTGAACAAATACAGCCCCATTCTATGCCTTACCAGTTAGCAGCATCTATTGCATGTTCAGAATTTTACATTTTGAAATGAGATTTTTATTCTTCACTGTACATTCATAAATAAGCATTTGTCAATGCCGAATGTTGTCATGCTGGCATTAGCTTTGGTAGTGCAGTGCAGAAAAACATTTTGGGCAGGATGTGAAAAATGACAGCTGTACAGTGGTGTAAAAAAATGCCAGTGCTGAAAATGTGGCATGTAAATATAGCAAATTTCTTGAAGTTACAAGGGTGCGTGGAAATGTGCAAACCGCTTTGGAACACTGTCATTTTATAGCTATACCAAATTTTCAACATAGGCATTTTAGAACCTCTGCTCATGTACAGTGTCACTGTTATTTCCTCAAAATGTCCAAAAAAGAGATTTCGCACAGCAACCGCACTATTCTGCGCCGGAAGTGAGAAAACACATTTTGGGCAGGATATGTGAAATAGCAGCTGTACTGTTCATCAAGAGGTGTGGAAAAATGACAATGGTGAAAATCCAGAGTGAAAATATTACAAATGCATGATGTTATGAGCGTGAGCGCAATCTGCTAATGCATGCCCATAACACAGTCATTTTATGGAGTATCGTCACCAAATTTTCAACATAGGCATTTTAGGACCTCTGCTCATGAACTGTGTCACTGTCATTTTCATAATCTGGCCCAAACACTGATTTCTCACAGTGACCGTGCTATTATGCACCGGAAGTGCAAAAACACATTTTGGGCAGAATGTGGGAATTGACAGCTGTACTGTTCTCAAGGAGGTGTACAAAAATGACAATGTTGAAAATCTGGCATGAAAATATTGTGAATTCACAAAGTTATGAGCCTGCATAGCAACTGCACAGCGCAAGCTCATAAAACAGTCACTTTTTGGCTTTTTTCCACCAAATTTGCAACATAAGCTTTTTGAGAGGCTACCTCATGAACACTGGCACTGTCATTTTGTTAGTCAGTCCTGATAGGTGATTCCTTGCAAGACTGTGAAATCACCTTTTGAGGCCAATTAACGCCATGACAGTGATAGAATTCATGAGGAGGGGTCCCAAAAATGTCATGTTGAAAATATGGTGCCAAAATTCCAAAAAATGCCCGAGATATGCAGCAAAGTTGAAAAAACCCTATTTGTTCCATTATACAGCTTACTGGCATTTTCTCAGTTCGCGGTCAGCTTTGAACTGTGCAGATGTGTTCCCGGTCCACCGAAGATCATCGTGCAAGACTCTGAAGGTAAGTATGGGGTGAGGGGGGTGTGGTGAGGCAGGGTGCACAGTGGGTGGATATAGATTGTGGGAGGAGGGCCTGGGAAAGCTCCGAGGGACTGTTTCCTTCTTTACAGGGGAAGAAAAATAAAAGACATCGGGGGACCATTTTCATTTTTAATAGGTGCTTTGGCACACCTGGATGGGCTCCCAGTGTGCCACCTGTGTGTGTGTGTGTGTGTGTGTGTTAGTGCTTTAGCCAAAAGGGGATTGGGCACCCCCATTGGCAAACAAGGCAAATAGGAGGGGGAGAGCTGCAGGAGCCGAGGGGGATTGGACACCCCCTTGGCTTTCAAAACTGAAGGGGGACCACATTATGCTGATGGGGAGTGGGCTTCCCCATTGGCAAAATTCAATGGGAGGAAGGGAGGGAGCGATACATGCCGACGGGGATTGAGCACCCCCACTGGCAAAGAGAAACTATTGGAGGGGCGCATAATGCCAAGGGGGATTGGGCACCCCCTCGGCAATGAAAAAAGGGGGGGTGTTACATGATGCTGACAGTTATTGGGCACCCCCTTAGGCACACAATAAAGGAAAGGGGGTTGACAGGCAACAGCGGCAGTCGCTGCTGCGATGTTGCATGCACGTAGGGAGAGGTGCACTGTGGTCACGCTGCATGAGAGCTTCTCTCTCATTGCAGTGGACCTTTTGATAGATCTCTTCACCTCATTAGCCAGGCAGGGTGTTGTTCCCTGCTTCTGGCTGAGTGGGGAATGCTGGACGCACCTACTGGTGCATGCCCTGCATTCGCCCAACAGCGACCGCACCTCCAAATCTCCACTGCTGCAAGATGTTGGCTGCGCAAGCATGCCAACATAAAAATATTGCAGTGCTATATCAATGTGCTATAAAAACAACCTCAGTATCAACACACCCACTGCACATGTAAAAAAGTCCAGCAAAATACTGTTTTTAAGTTTTAGTAATGAACTAAAAAAAATTTTAAAGAGCAAACAGCTACTAAAATAACAAGTTAAAATCTCTGGAGCAGGATCTCCAAAGGCATATGGCCAGGATCAGCCTGTTTCTATTTTCAAAAACATCCATTCATCTGAAGTGGAATGATCTGTCTCTGTCTGACTTTCAGATGCATTGGAATCCAAAATAAAAATGCATTTTCATCACAGAATTATGCAAATTACAAGGTATTCATTTTATGCAACTTTTTGAAAAATCATGGCTTGGATTTTCAAATGTTTGGATGCTGGATTTGGGACAGTTGTACTTCTGCAGCTGCATCACTTTAAATGCACCAGCATGTCTGCATGTGATTTATACACATTCTGTAGAATTTACAACACTTTGCTCATTTTACAGTCCAAAAATGATGCATGCATGACACATCAGACAGAGCATCATTTCCAGTGTGCAACTGGTGGCATTTGTAGCAAGAAGTTAGACCACGTTTTCTGTGGTGTACAAGTCTTGTCACAGGTACTGCATGGGTGGCAAAATTGCCCCAGCATTGACTTAAGATCCCAGCCTATTACTTTTGTTGCAAATAGATGCATGATTTTGAAAAACAAGTCAGTGGTTGCAGATGCAAGTTCATAGATGCTAGTGCAATTGTGTCTATGTCCACCTTTTTGAAAGTCCTGCCCATGATCTTCAGTAGTTAAGTTTAAGCACAGTTTTTTCTAAGATTTTTATTTTTGCATGTTATTGGTTTCACACGTACCATATTTCATGTAACAGAGTACTTAGTTTACTAAACATTTTAAGAAGACTCTGTCTGAACCCACCTGACTTCATGGGAGTATCAGTTTGCGACATAACAGTCAGCAATATATGAGTGTAATTTTTTTTTTTAATGTGAGGATCAACCAAACTGAAAGTCATAATGCCATTGTTCTGATGTCAGGAATACATAATACTATTGTCCTGATGTCAAAACAATGATATTACATGACCTGACCTCAAAAGGATAGTATTACACAATGGAATGGCACTGCAGCTGATGCTCACTTGTCAGCAGTCGCTCCTGTCGTGGCTTTCAAATCTCACCTCACAAGTGATAGGAGAGCGGGCTACAGTTGAGAAGGTGGACGTTATGTCTAAAAATACTAGCAAACCCTTTACCTGGATTAAATTAATTTATTCATAGCATAGACTTTCTTGTTTTTGACTTGTCAGTCTGTCTGGACAGTAGTGGGGTGGTGATAGAAAGGAGGTGACACGTTTATGTCTATTTCTGTTTCCATGTTTATCATTACTGGTGAACAGGACAGAGAATGTAACTTGTGCGTTCAGAGTGAGACCAACGGAAGAGTCCAAGTGAAAGTTAGCAAGTTAGCAACAGTAACAGATGGGGGGGGGGTACAGCACCCTTATATTACAAAAAAATAACAGACGGGCATCCATCTTTTTCAGTTGCTGTTAAATACATCTGGGGATTCCTGCGATTGGATAAACCTCTTGTGCTGTTCTCTTAAGGTTATGATGTCACAGGAATACCTTGATGGGTTTACAGCACCATAACAGATGGATGTCCACTTGTTATTCTATTTGTTGTCATTGAGCCCAATTTTCAAAGGTTAATGCAGGGCTTGGGCCAAGTCCTGCATCAGCCCCAAAGTTTAATGCAACTGTGCCAAACACATTCCTGCAACTTGCGCCCAATTTTGGTACATTTAATGCAGTTGTGACATTTTCCACTATTTACAGAAGCTGGTGCCAAATGCATGGTGCAAGCACCATAAAAAGGATCCCCAAATGGCACAAACGTAGACTGGGGGAACTGGTCTAACCTGCAGCACTTGGGGCACCCAAAAGAAAATTGTGATCTGCATCAAAGAAATGCTGCAAGCCCCCTGCACCATAGTTTAATGCCCCAGGGACTTTTGTCATCTCCAGCTGGGCCCATTGTAATAACAATAATGTCATAAACAAAGGCATTATTTGTTCAGTGTGTGACTGCCGAGTGCTTTATATACACTTCTTAGACAGACAATCAAAAATTTGTTTTTAAATCCTGTATATAAAAAAAATTAAAAAAAAGTTTCAGTTAAGAGGGTGAGAACCCATTTTAATTCATACATATCCTCTGTACTAGAGTAATTCTCCGGTTTTATGGTGCTACACAGGCGGACCATCAGATACAATGTAAAACTGAGATGAGAATACTTTGATGCCTCACTACATCTGTGTGCACATGATTAGAAACATAAGGCCTGAATTTCAAGAGATCAGGAATGGTGCACAGTGTTTTTGCCAGCAAGGAATAGCACAAGGGGCATCTTGAATCACACTGTGCTTCATTACTGATTTTCAGACACTGTCTGTGCCACATGGGGGACCATCTGCTCCAGGAAGACTTGCACCCCCTTGCAGTGGATGCATATCTGTGCCCTGGTCGATGGGGGCTTGCTCCACAGTGGTACTGCCATATTCATATATGAGGATTTTGAAAGAGCCACAGCAGGTGCAGGACCTGCCTAGAGTTAGACCTGCCTAGAGCTGGTCTAACATACCAGTGACAATGGAACAGCAGTGTGGGGGATGGCATAGTGGCTGGCAAAGGGGGGTGGAGATCTGGCAGCAAACTGCCACATAGCCCGGCAAAGGGATAAGAGGCAGCCATTGGCTGTGGTGCCACTCATGCCAGTGAGGGCCTCAGGGCCCCCCACAAGGCCCAGGTCAGAGTGCTGACCATACCCAAGCTCCCATTCCCTGCCCATCACTCCCTTGGGTAAGTGCCAACACCACCTCCACCCAACCTTCAGCACTGCCACGGGCTCTGCTGTCCTCCTGGGCACACAACCAACAGATGCTGGCTCACAGAGCACTGCTGAATGACTGTCCCAGAGTTTGCAGTATTCCCCTCCTGTGTGCCTTTGGTTTGGTGCATGGAAACACTTGTGGCACATTGGCTGACTTTGGTGCCTGGACCCCTCCCATTGTAAAATTAGATGTAAGGTACCTGGCATGCCGGGCTCTGGTGCACCTGCTGTTTGCCACAGCTTGCATCAGTCTAATGAGCCCTTTCAAAATTGAGTCCATAGGAAATGCAGAAATTGTCAGCAAAAAAGGACAGCTTAGTCTACCCAGTCTGTCCAGATTTTCTCTGCATATTCTGTCTCACTGGCCTTAGTTGGTCTCTGTCAACCCTTTCCACTCCTTGCCTATTTACCCATCTTCCCTTATGTCTACCCTATGCATGTCTGAAGTGGCCCACTGTTCCCACTCCCACCAACTCATCTGGCAGACAGTTCCAAGCATCTACCACTCTTTTAATGAGTTAGTACTTCATCACATAACTCATAAATCCACCTTCCAGATTTCATTGCATGTCCTCTTGTCCTGGTGCACTTTCTCATCTGAAATAGCCTTTGTAGGTTTCTATCATGTCCCCCTTCTCCCTCCTCTCTTCTAGGGTGTACATGTTGAAATCCCTCAATCTCTCCTCATAGGGCTTTTGATGTAACACCTGCACCATTTTGGTTGTACTTCTCTGGGTTGCCTCTACCTTGTCTATGTCATTTCTGAGATGTGGCCTCCAGAACTGAACATAGTACTCCAAATGAAGACTCACCTGTGACCAATGCAGTGACAACACCATCTCCCTTCTCATGCTGGTCATACCTCACCCTATACACCACATTATTCCACTGGTGCTGTCCACTGCCTTGTCACACTGCCTTGACACTTTGAGGCCATCAGATATGATAACCTCAAGGTTTCTTTCCAGTTTAATGACCGTCAGTACCTCCTCCCATTGTATGCTCAGCTTCTGGATTTCTATACCCTAGATGCATTATTTTGCACATTTTTGATCTTGAACACTGGCCAGCTGCCATGCACTTGACCACTCTTTGAGGTTTCTAAGGTCTCTACTCATTCTTTCCACATTGCCTGAGTGTCCACTCTATTACAGATGTGGTGTGATCTGCAAAAATGCATACCTTCTTTTCTAGTTCTTCTGCAGTGTCACTTATGAAGATATTGAAAAGGATTGGTCCCAGTACTGAGCCCTATGGCACCAACTGGTCACTCTTCCCTCATTAGATTGAGTGTCATTTACCACACCAGAATTGGGTCCCACACCCAGACTGCTCAATTTCTTTATCAGTCTTCTATGTAGAAAAGTGCTGAAGGCCTTGCTGAAGTCCAAGTAAACTATGTCCACTGCCCTTACTTGATCTATTTCCTTAGTCATCCAGTCAACAATATCAATCATATTCATCTGACATGGCCTCCCCCTCCTCCATTAATTCATGCTGCCTTTGGTCTTGTAACCCATTTGATTCAAGATACTCCACTAAACTTTCCTTTAACAGGGTTTCCATTAATTTCACCACCACTGACTCCATCACAACCACAGCTTGTTGGGTTACAGGAGATCTCAATACCTGAGAAAATAGTCCAGTGACCTACCTTGCAATGTCCTGGTCTGATACCTGCCACTGAAGGTGAAACTAGTAACTTCATCTTCAAACATTGATTCACCAGTGACCAGTGGTCAATGCAGAAGCAGACATTACAGGAACCCAAGGAAGGTCAGGCATCTACTGTGCTTGACCATACTGGAAATTCTGATCCTGCAGGAGCAACACTGTAAAGGAGGCTCTTTAGGACAAGCTGCTTTAGTTTTATATATTATTTACCTGTATTTTACATGTTTTGCCAATAGAAGCTCCACTGAGCAAAGCTCATGTGCAAGGAAGTATTGGTTAGGACAGTTCAGTACAGTACAGTACAGTATAGTACAGAAAAAATCACAGTGACTACAAAAGATGCAAGACAAAGAATAGAACAAAATGTGCAAGCAGGGTATAATCTGATAAATCAATTAAAGATATGCAGCAACAAAAGTAAAAAATATAAAATATAGTATAAGACAGCAAAGTTATTGCAGTTGAGACAGCTATAAAGTAGTGCTGTGCTGAATTTTTGAATTCCGTCAGAACAAAATTCCATGGAATACTAAAATTCTGCTGAAATTCCACCAAATTCTTCTAGAAATGGAATGGCAGAGTTCCACAGCACAAAATAGTTGTGGAATGATTTTCTGCAGAAAAATCACTCTTCCACGGAATATTATTCCGCAGATCTCAATATTTTCCACAAAATTGTTGTGGAATAATTTTCCACAGAAAAATTACTGTTCTGCAGAATATTATTCTGCAGATCACAGCAGGCAGAATTCTGCAGGTGAACAAGTAAAATTCCAGCAGAAATTCCGCTGGTGGAATGGTCATTCCACACTAATTCCACCGGTGGAATTCCACATTTCGCACAGCACTACTATAAAGCAGCAATCAATTGGCTACAAGAATCAACAGAGGGATTAGGAGCAGGTACAGCTATCAGTGTGAAAGGTATCAATCAATATTTTAAGAGTACAGAGGGTCACTATCGAGTTCATATTGAGGGGGGCCTGATGTTTGTTCCAGTACATTGGACTGAGCCAGCTGAATGCCATTTTGCCATATTTTTTTGCAATTCAGGAAGTTTCAAGTAGAATATAGTTGCATACTCTTTTAGAACTTGGTTACATCAGGGCAAAAAGATAGACAACTGAAAAAAATACTGTACTTAAAGAAATAAATAAAGAAATTGGGCATGTCTTTGTCTAAACAAAATCTTTTAAGATAAAACATTAAAGATCAATCACCACTGTGTGTTTTTGTCTGAGTAGGTACTGTTGTTGTTCATGTATCCATCACACCAGGTACAAGATTAGCATGCAAAAGAGGACTAACAAACCACCCCAACCAATTATGACTGCTAAGTCTTTCACTAGGGTTGTAACATGCCACATAGACCAACATTAATTGTGACCACAAAAACATAATTGCTTACACACAGATTCAGTCAAACATTAATATCATTCTATGAAAAACACATTTTGATCACCTTCTCATTGTAGAAAAAATGAATAATTTATAATTTTAACATATGACTATGCACCACAAAATTGTCTGTGGCGTGGAGCTAGGGGCTTGTGACTGATGAAGGCTGCCATATCCCATAAATCAGGATTCTCAAAATTCTCCCAGAGGGAAAATTTCTAAGTACCATTAGACCAGCCAGGACTAGTCTAATGCTACTTAGAAATATGCTCTCTGGGAGAGTCAAGCAATGTGTGGCAATGTGCTACAGTCCTCCCTCCCCAGCCCCAATCTCCCTCTTAGTACAATAAGTCCCTGGTGATCTAGTGGATGCCTCCAAGCCAAGGTCCCATGATAAGAACATTAGAACTTGCCTGGTGGTTTAGCGGACCACCCCAAGCCCCAATCCTCCATTCTGATGTTTAAAAGCTTCAAGACACCCGTCCAAACCCTGATCCCCCATCCTTACATTTTAAAACATTCCTGGTGGTCTAATGGAACCACCCAGGCCCTGATCCCCTACTGTGTAAGTTTGAAACTTTTAGAGGGAGCCCCCTAAGCCCTGATCCCTCATCCCAAATTCTTAAAATGTCCCTGGTTGTCTAGTGGAACCCCAGCCCTCCCACCCGGCAGGTAGCACCATCACCCTGCTCCCCCATCCAAAGTCAAGCTGGTGACTGGCACAGTCCACTACTCACCACCATTGCCAGTTGCTGACTGACCTCTCTATGAGCACATACTATATACAGTATGTGCTTACAGATTGACAGCTCAGTGGACTGTCAGTCACTGAGTGTGTACTGTATACAGTATGCACTCAGTGGGAGCTCTGTTGGTGGCTGACCATGGTGGAGAGTGGTGGGCTGTGCCTGTCACTGTCTCAATTTCAGGATGTTGGAGCGGGGTGGTGGGGCATTGCCTGCTGGGGTGAGGGTCCACTAAACCACCAGGGATGTTTTAAGATGTCAGGGCTTGAGGGGATCCATCTCAAAGTTTCAAACTTACACAACAGAGGATCAGGGCTTGCGGGGTCCACTAGACCACTAGAGATGTTTTAAACTGTCAGTACAGGGGATCCAGGCTTGTGGGGACATCTCAAAGTTTTTAAATATCAGAACAGAGGATCAGGGCTTGGGGTGGTCAGCTAGATCACCAGTGAGGATGTCATATTTCATAATGGGGGATCATGACTTGGGATGTCCGCTAGACCACAAGGGAGGTTTTAAACTGTCAGAATGGGGGAATGGGGCTGGGGAGATACCGTTAGCCACCAGGTACTGGTACATGGCCACCCAGCAGCTTGCAGCACACCATACAGATGCACCATCTGTTAGGTGCATGGCCTTGGTTGTCGTGAACTGCTGGACATTGCCTCTGGGAACCTACTTAATAGAGAATCTGGCACAGTGTCCCTGGCACACTGGGCTTTGATGCAAGCTACCCTTAGCCACAGCTTGCATCAATCAAAGGGCCTTTTGAGAGCCAAGCCCAATTATTCGGCTTTAATGTCCAGAAGTTGCAAAGTGTACTGATTTTCAAAGCTGTAGCGTTAATTATTATCAGAACAAAGCAGGATCAAGTAAGCACCCTTAGTCAGTGAGCCACAAAAAACAGTTCAAGGTGAAAAAAAACATTTATTCAATAATACATAGTGCAATGACAAGTGTCCACACAAACCTGACCGGCATAACGCCGCCGAATGCAAGACAAAAGTTGCCAATTGCTCAAGTTTCACTCAGCACTAGCCTAGCTTCCTCAGAGCTATCTATTGCAGTGAAGGAGTGCCAGTGAATTTATAGTTATAGGCAAACCATTCAAAAAAACTTTAGTCCAATCTATGTTCTTAAAAATTTGTGATGTTACACTTATAAAAACAACTTGATGGTTCCAGACCATTTTTATGTTGTTGCAATGGGTGATTACCCAAGAATTCCATTAATCAAAAGAATTAATGAAGAGTTAGATATAAAACATCACCCATAATCCCAAAGTAGGAAATGAAATGAATGAATGCACCACTAGACATCAGGAAATAAACACAGCAAAATCGAACTCCCAAAATAGAAGTTCATGATAATGTTGTGTCAATATACAGTGAAAAGTCCATAATCCATGGACAGTTACACAGCACGGTGATCATGCAATATCCATCCTGTTAATATTTATTTTCCACTCAAAAAAGAGTAAAAGGCACCACAAGATTGTGCTACGGGGCTTCACAATATTAGCACAGGGGCAACAGACTTCTAGGAAAACAAACTGAACTTACAAGCTCAAATGGGCAGACTGGTTGGGCCATAGGCCCTTATCTGCCAACACTGTCTATTTATCTATTTATCTAGCACAGAAAAAATAAATGAAATTAGCACCCGTAGTTAGTAAAGCATACAAGATCACGTCTAGAACAATTATGTACAAACAATCCAATCTGTGTCAATAATTATAATTGACTGACAGAATAACAATCATAAAAATAAAAGGTGCCAAAGTGTTAGTGGATTTAAGCTTGATTCAAAACACCAGGAAATCCACAGTGGTTTATACAAAAATGGAATGTTCACATCAGGCACAGACCTTACAGTTAAGAAATTTGGTAGGACAACAGTGCAACCCCAAAAAAACTTTTATGGTATAATTCTAATACAGAAGTGTAACTACATATCATTGCCACCATCACTGGACACAATCCTAAAATCACTAACTGAATACTACAGTTTTTTTCAGAAAAACGGACAGATTGATATTGTCATTAAATCCCCTCCCACCTCGAGCTCCCAACTCATAAATCTAATAATTCTCCCTTTTGCCAATGTTTTTGCTAAATCCCCTCCTCTGGGTCCAAGTTGTACTCTTTCTATCCCTATAAACTCGATCTTTTGTTTTACAGCAGGCATGCTTTTAATATTTTTGACAATGGTGTAGGATTCATCCTTACTGTGTATCACCCTCACATGCTCCCCAATATGTTGTTTAAATTGGGAGTGGTATGCCCTTCATAAAAAGTCCCACTGTCACAAAATAACAAGTACACCGCCCCCAAGGTGTTGCTAGTAATAGAATCTTTTATTGACATCTGTATTAGAGTTCTTGGATGTATAAACTCTGCATTGTTTCACATAAGGGCAGTATATACATCTGTCACACCAATGTGTACCATTGGGGGGGAGGCAGCTTTCTCTGGGAGGATTGGTGTCAGGGCTTATGTTAGAGACCACAAAATCTTTGACCATTCTTGGTCTTCTGTGGACTATCTGGAGACCCTAATCTACAATATCCTTAAGTCTTGGTTCCAATTCTAGGATAGGCCAGTTACTAGTAATAATCCCTAATATCTGATCAAATCTAGTGGAAAAATTAGTTATAAATGGACACTTGTGTGTCAAGCCCCTTGTGGGACTTTTAGGGGTCAGTGTAACAGTTTAATCCAGATACTCAACTGATAATAGAGCTGTAACAATGTTGTTATTGCTGTAGCCATGCTCCTTGAACCTGTGGATTTGTTCTGGTGTTTTTATTTTCAACTCAACTGTTTCTGTACAATTTCTAATTGTATGAATTAGCTGCCCCTTTGGTATATTAAATTTTACTTGATGTGGATGGCAGTTATTGTACTTGAGAAGACTGTTATGGTCATTTTATTTTTTTATGTAGTGTAGTGCAAACACCCCCCCATACATTTTTAAACACAGATACACAACCTCTGAGGTGTCTATTGTGTATTTAAAGCAGAGGTAGCCACTAGACTCCTCCAGCCATTCCACAAATGATGTAAACTGTTCAACCATCCCCCTCTACACAACTAAGATGTCATCAATGAAGTGCCACCACAAATTCAAGTATTGAAAATATGGATTTGTGGCAGTGCTATGCAACACATCTGCCTCCCATTTCCCAATGAATAGATTTGCATAAGGGTGGGCCATAGTGGCCCCCATTGCAGTGCCTCTAACTTGTAAAAAATGCTTGTTCTGAAACATAAACATGTTTTTAGTTAGGACGCATTCTGTAAGTTCCAGCTGAAACCATGTGGATAAATCCACCCATTCGGTCTCCACCCTCTGTTCCAAAAAATGCTTGAAGGCAGTCGATCCTCCATTGTGGGGAATTACAGTGTATAAGACTTCAACATCCAGTGTAGCAAAGAACCATTGATCATTCATATTGAGTTTTTCGATGATGTTAATAACATCAGTTGAATCCCTAACATGTAACCTCAGATTTTTAATAAAATATTGCAAATGATTGTCTTAAAACATGGAAATGGGTTCTGTTAATCACCCCTTGCCCAACATAATGGGTCTGCCTAGTGGTTTTGTTAGATTTTTATGTATCTTGGGTAGTACATAAATAACAGGGACAATGGAGTGTGCCACAGTGGGACCATAAAAAGATTTCCATTCAGCTATCCTTTAACAGCCCCCTGACTCAATAACATGACAATTTCAGTTTTAAATTTGGAAATGCATGTACTGGCAAGTTTTTGATAATATTTAATGTGTGATACCTGTTTTAAAATTTCCTCTACATAATCCACCACATTCATAATCACTATAGCACTGCCTTTATCGGCAGATGTCACAAAAATGTCCTTGTTCTCAGTTAGGGATGTAATGGCATCCCGCTCACCCTTGATGCAATTCTGCATAAATCTACCATCTGGTTTTTGCCTTAGTGCCTCAAGATCTAATTCACTTTTCTTCAAAACAGTAGATAGCCTTGGATTATATATAGGATAATAGTGAGATATAGCACGTAACATAGAGGTGTCAGATCCTTCAGTAACATGCATACCACTCTCCTGACCAACTTCTCTACTAGCATAAATACATTTAAAAGTTATATTTCATGTAACACTGTGTAAATCAACAGTATTATTGAAGAAATTGATGTCTGAGGTGTGTGCAAAGGATAAACCTTTGCTAAGCACACTTAATTATGTGTTGGTCAACACATGATTAGAAAAATTAACCACCGATGTAAGGTTCATGGGGGGGGTATGGATTTATTTATGAAAGACAGATGTTGCTTTGCTATCAACCTCTCTTTTTCTTTCCTCCATGCAAATCCCCCTTATCTTCTTCCTCCTCCTCATTGATAGGGTTCCTGAAAGTGTATTTTGCACTGGCCAAGGCTCACCATCAATCTCTGTGTTTATGCGTGTGTACCTTCCTCTTCTTCTAAAAAAACCTCTGTCTCCAAACCCTCTGTGTCAGAAGGGCCTGTTGTCTAGTCCAGGATTGTTCTACCTGTGTCATCTAAATCCCCAGCTGTTCTTTTCAAAATTGATCTGGATCTCTCATTATCACTAGGCCCATCCTCTTTATTGTTCCAATCAAAAACCCAGTTCAGTTGATAGTCATTTTCGTCATGGGTGAATTTCTTTAGTTTTTGTTTTTTGAGCTATACATCATATCTTGAGACTTTATCAAACAAAGTTTTGTTCAATTTGGCAAACTTTTCTGGGGATGCTTTAGATTTTAACAAGCCTTCAGTGTTAACAATTTAAGCAGACAGTTCATCTGCTGTGTGTTTGGCATGTTTGAGAATTAGATGAATATTCTTTATTGAGACCTCTTCCATATTAGCATGCCTATCTTTCATGAAAAGGAGATCATCAGTTCCATGTGATGGTTTGTTTAAAATGCGCAGTCCCCTAGGAACTCTTTTAACTTCAATGTAGGCTTCTAATGTAATCTTATGCCAGTACATGTGCCTACCATTCAAGCCCCCCCGATGAACCTTACACCAGTGGTTCACACGTCTAATCATATGTTGACCCCGTTATGAATTAAATCCTCCCTGTTGGTCTAGTGAACCCCTCCAAGCCCTGATGCCCAGTTCTGATATTTAAAAACTTGGAGATGCCTAGCCAGCCCTGATCCTCTGTCCTTACATTTTAAAACATCCCTGGTGGTCTAGTGGAACCACCCAAGCCCAGATTAGATCCTTCATTGTGTAAGTTTGAAACTTCAAGAGGGACCCACCCAAGTCTGGATCCTCATCTCAAAATCTTAAAATGTCCCTGGTGGTCTAGTGAATCCCACCCCTCCCACCCCAGCAAGCAGTGCCCCACCACACTCTCTCATGCTAAAGTTGAGCCAGTGACTAGCACACCCCACTGCTCACCACCAAAGCCAGTTACCAACTGAGCTCTCAATGAGCACATACTGTGTACAGTACGTGCTCATTGACTGACAGCTCAGTGGACTGTCAGTCACTGAGTGCATACTGTATAGAGTATGCGATCAGTGAGAACTCAGTTGATGGCTGGCCATAGTGGTGAGCAGTGGGCTGTGTCAGTCACTGGCTCAACTTTGGCATGGGGGAGCAGGGTGGTTGAGCACTGCCAGCCAGGGTGGTGGTCCAAACCACCAGGAACATTTTAAGATGTTAGGATGAGGGATCAGGGATTGGGGAGTCCTTCTCAAAGTTTTAAACTTACACAACAGAGGATCGGATCTTGGGGTCCACTAGACCACTAGGGATTTTTTAAAATGTTAGTACAGGGGATGAGGGCTTGGGGGGGCCATCTCAAAGTTTTTAAATAGCAGAATGGAGAATCAGGGCTTGGATGGGTCTGCTAGACCACCAGGGAGGTTTTAAACTGTTGGAACAGGGGATCAGGGCTGGAGAGGTAATGCTAGCTACCAGGGACTGGTGCAAGGCCACCCAGAAGCTTGTGGCACATCATGCAGATGTGCCATCTGTTAGGTGCATGCCCATGCCCATTGTTGCCACAAGCCACTAGACTTTGCCTCCAGGCCCCTACCAGATAGAGAATTGGGCACAGGGTCCCTGGCGCATCAGTCTTTGATGCAAGCTGCCTTTTGCTGCAACTTGTGTAAATCTAAGAGCCCTTTGAGTATCAAGCCCAATTTTTCAGCTTTAATGTCCAGAAGTTGCAAAGTGTACTGATTTTCAAAGCAGCAGCATTAATTATTATCAGTATTAAGTTGCCACTCGCAACCCTAGAAAATTGAAAGGCACAGGGATAGTCAAGAGATATACAATTCAAATACATACAAGATGCTGTAAAAGGCAACAATTTCCAAATGTTCCTTTTAACCATGGTACTGTACAGCATTTATTTTAAATATCCAATAGGCACCTCTCTGGGCCAAAAGTTTATCTCTGTCCCCACCCCTTGGTCCCACACATACTTTTTTCACTCGTACAAATTTCTATCTGTGGTTGTCATATTCCTGAGTTTATAATGTGTATGCTACAGTGGTTAAATCCATGTCCCCCTTCTGAATGGCCCTAATGTGTTCGCCTGCTCACTTCTTGAACTTCCTTTTAGTACACCCCTCATAACATGCACTGCAACTGCAAGTTGTCAAATATGTAATATAGGCTCTGTCAAAAATGACAATTTTCTAAATGGTGAACACCTTCCCAGATATTGGATGAACAAAAGCAGTATTGCTGATAACAAATTCACAATATTTACAGCAGCCACATTTATGTGTGCTGTGGGAAGGGCAGGGAGCCATCTATGGGGTTGTGGGTTTGATTGTAATGAATGTGTCACTCTGACCCCGCTGTTCTGAGGACTTCTATGCACCATGCGGGGTGGGCAGAGACAAAATCTTATAATTTAGGTTCACTTTGCAAGATAATCCATTTTTTCCTAATAACATTCTCAATTTATCCTGCTCTTGTACTAAAAGAAGTTGTAAAATTCATTCTAGTGCTCTGTTGAGATATATAGCTTTCCTTTGGTGTAAGCAAATCCTCTCTGTTAGGGCTTTGAGCCCATTGCTAGGCCCTGTTGATATCAATAATGCTGTATACTCTCTGTTGGAATATTTCTCCCAATTCTTCAGCTCATTTCTCAAAAGCTGAATCAGTACTACAAACTTGTCTGACACTGAGAAACTGATCTGATGGAAAATTTGTGATGGTGTTGTTGGGATGAAAGTAACTAGCCAGAAAAATAGTGCTTCTGCAGTTGGCTTCTGAAATAGGTCATTAACAACTTCTTCCTCTTGATTTTTAATAATCCCTATATCCAGGAAGGAAATAGCATCATAGCTATAACTGACAGCAAACCTAAGATTTGGATTTGTGTTCTCTTAAAAAGCAACAAATTAAAACAATTCTGTTACTGTACCCCACCATACCACCAGATTATAATCAGAATAGAGCATCCACAGCTATATTTTATCAAGATATTGGTTGTTAGATCTTTCATAGATAAAACATTCCTCCCCGGACTAGATATAAACTGGCAAAGTTGGAGACAAACATTGCACCCATAGCTGTGCTACTAACGAGTAGGAAGAAATCACCCATGAATACAATGCATTATTTTCAAGAACAAACCATGACAGCTCAAGCAAAAATTCAGTAGGTGGATTCAAAACATGGCATTCATCCAGATAGAATTTCAATGGTGCCAGTTCCTCATGGTGAGGTATATTTTTGTACTGGGATGTCACATCAGGGTCACCAAACAACGTGAACCCTCAATGTAGACATCCCGCAGCAATGGCAAAACCTCCACAGAGTCTCTAATGTGACAATCTAAACTGCTCACAAAGGGGCGCATGTAATAATCTACAAATTGTGAGAGGGGCCCAGTAAGAGAATTAATGCCCATGATGGTAGGCCGCTCTGGTGGTGATTCAAGACTTTTGTTTACTTTAGACAACAATTAAATGGTTGGATGTACAGGATTTTTACAACTGAGAAATGCCCAAGTGTCATTATTTATGTCACCCACTATTCAAAGCTTGCATCAAATAATGATGCATTTTCTGATTAAAAGTAACAGTGGGGTCAAATGATAATGCTCCATAAAATTTAGTGCTGCTGAGTTGTCCTTTATGGTAATTCTACCCAACAGCAACTTTTTCACAGTGAGGTCCCCTACAGTGACTACAATGCCATGTCTCTGTAGGGAACCCACTGGAACTTGGCACTATCTGTTGGGGGTTCTGAACCACCCCGAAATCAGCTCCAACTCAGAGTTGATAATCCTAAGTGGGGTGGGTGCGGGGGGTAAAGCTCCCCGATGAAAACACTCAGGCCCAGATATTCAGAAATGTGCCAAAGCCCAGCACAGGTCTGGTGCAGTGCAAATCTGAAGTGCCATAGTGCAACAGGAGCCATATTCAGAGGTTGTGCAGGCCGAACTGCACCAGTGCAACCTGGCTGAATATGGCAGAGTTGCGCCATGGCGCAAACAGAGTTGCGCCATGGCACAATCAGAGTTGTGCCATGGTGCCAACAGAGATGCTCCAGTGCAACTGTGACAGCACAGCAGCAGAGCAACAGAGGGGGCCATGGCACAGAGAACAGATCCAGGGACAGAGCAATGGAAGCACAGTGGCAGGCCACAGGACACCACCAGCAGGGCACAGCAGGGCACACACAGGCACCCAGACACTTGACCCCAGAACAGAACAGTGGCACAGATAGCAGATGACAGGAGGTGGCATTGGACACCGTAAGGCCAACAAGGGAGCCCCCCTATAGGCCACTGGCTGTGCCCCTCCAACCCAGACCATAGCACTCCACACCCAGGACCATGTAGCCAAGCACACACACACCACAGAGGCACACAGGAAGCTCACCCCATAAGCACTGAATGTGCTGAGCTGCAGGCAGCATGGCAGATCACATGGGACAGGCCTCACAATGCCAATCAGAGGACCCCAACACAGTGTGCAGACAGTACCCGACCAATGACCGTGGCCATGTGCCACCACCATGCACACACCCACCACACACCCCTGAAAGCCATCCTGTGGGTACCCCAAGGCACAGCCACTGACTCAGGGGATGGACACCACCACAGTGGGATACACCACAGCACACAGCAGTGAACCACAGAAGCACAACACATGCCCGTCCCATGCACACCACATGGACAGACAATGGGCCACTGCACAGCATGGCTCCACACACAACTTGCACAGCAGACACAGACACAGGCAGGTAAGTCAGAAAATATATTTTGAAACAAACTATTTACAGATAAACAGGGGCTGGGAAAGGGTAGGTACAGCTAGGGAAGAGGACAGGGAAGAGGGACTGTACAGTGGGAGCAGGAACGGGACTGTAGGGGAAGGTGCAACAGGAGAACCGGGGAAAACAGGGGCAAAACTCATGATGGCCCCATCCAGCCGCCCTTGTGAGTAGATGCTTCCTCTTCTCGGCCGTAATGATCCGCTGCATCTGGACCACCACTTCCAGGATGTAGGACACCACAAGCAGGGTTTCTCGCATGAGCCTGCTCAGCATACATCTGGAGGGTCTTTCCACTGGCCTCCAGACACCTATATAAAGACTACTACTCCTCACGTCCATCCTCACATCTGAGGCCTCTTCCTCCCTGACTAATGAACCCTCTGGTACCTCTACTACTTCCTGTCTCCCACCCAAACTCACTCCCCCCCAATTTTCCTGTCCCCTCTCACTTTCTCTCCCACTCACCACCTTTCCCTCCTCTCTAGCCTCCTTTTGGCGCCTAATGATCACCCCTCCCTGGAAGTTTCCTTAACTCAAATTGTCTACTCGCTTGAACCTGTTATAGCTTGTTTTTCTATGAAACTTAAAAACGTTACTGCCTTAAACTGTTAATAGCAAATTTATGATGTAACTTTCCTGTCTGGTTTTACCTGTAATGTGTATCATGCTTTGTTAAATGTTCTTTGTGACGTGGAACCTTTGTAAAAGAGCCCTGGCTCAAAGGTATTAATTCCTAGACTAATAAACTAAACTAAACTAAACCTATAGCAAGGGACAGGACAGGTGATCAGTGCAATGGCCCAAGGAACCATGCCCACCCACACTGCACAATGGGCAGTGGGAACACACACACCCCTGAAGGGCCCATAACAACCACCCGCAGGGGGGTGGGCCAACGCCAGCCAGCAACTCAGTGCACCATGACAATGCACAGAGGTGTTCCCTGCTGCACAATGGCCACACAGCTGCACATTGACAGGCACATGGCACAGTGCACTGGCAGCACCACAGCAACATCAGTGGCAGTCAGTCTCACACCCACCCCTCCAACAGCCGGCACACATGTCCAATGGATGCACCACAGTGGCAAGCACCATGTTCAGTGCAACACACACACAGCTGCCATGGCACATAGCACAGGTAGCCATGCCTGCACCCACTACCCCCACCACCCCCATGTACAGTGTGAAGGACCATGACAGTGCTTACCTGCCCCCTGTGGACCTGCTGGTGCACTGCTCCCTGCTGCACTGCTGCAACCCTGGCCGGCCAGAGGTCCTCCGGTCCTAGGAATGGAAAGAAGACAGGTGCACATCAGTAACCAACCACAGCAGCTGCCCCCCCAACCACTGTGCATAGGGTATGCCCCTGACCAACACATCCCGCACGCCTGCACAGCTGCATCGAAATGCAAGAGGGAGCTGGCAATGCCACTCCATGATGCACAGTACTGCAGAAGCAGTTGGGGTCTGGCAAAGGTTGTCTAAACCTTCTTTTGGAGTTGGGGAAAGGATTTAGTTGCTGGATAAGCTTTTAATTCTGTTTCAGTCTGTGGACTTTAGGGCAGTAGTGCTGACTTGTGTAATAGTGCTGTGTGGTGTGGGGGATCCATAGTGGAAGCTGGATATTCATTTATCTTTTCTACAGACATTGTGAGCAGCTTTCTGGAAGTTTCTGTCCTTTTCAGCCAGGATCAATTTATATCTCATTGGGGCTTAAATACCAGAGCTTCTCACATAGCAGTACTGCAGAAAACATTAGGGTCTGGCAGAGGTTATCTGAACCTTCTTTTGCAGTTGGGGAAAGGATTTAGTTGCTGGATAAGCTTTAAATTTTGTTTCTGTCTGTGGACTTTAGGGCAGTAGTGCTGACTTTTTTAATACAGTGTGTGTGTGTGTGTGTGTGTGCACTACCTTCCTCTGGAGGAGGTTGCAGTGCTTGGAGGTGCAGTGAGGGGCAGAAACAGGGCTGATACACTCTCATGAGAGTCAGGTGTAAGCCCTATGCTCCACCATCCCCCACCCCTCCCTCCCCAGAGCACAACTCATTTACAGAGGAACACCTACCCTGCAACTGGAGGAAGGGGCTTCAGGTGCAGCTTATGTAGTTCTATCCAATAATGCAGCCACAGGGCAGGGAAAAAGCGTAGGTAGGTTTCAAATAGGAGTACAGCATCCACAATGAATTGCTGATTAGTGTGATAGGTGGATATAGTGGAGGGCTTTCATCTGGAATATATCAGGTAAACTTTTTGTTAGAGGCTGGGCTATGATTAGTTAATTCTACTTGCTGTAGGGATAGTTAGTGTGGAGAGGCTGCTTAGGGAGTGTGGACCTTGGGTAGGATTGTTGGGTGCAATGGTTGTGGGGCAGCAATGTGGATGAATATACTGTGGAGGCCAGGAGGGTGCCCAATATGCCACAGGCTAAAGAAGCTTGAGAAAGAGGTTCAGTGGCTTGGCAGGGAGCAGGGGAGGCTGAGGGATGAGGGGAGGATTGCGTTAGTAGGAGGGCTGATATCTGAGAGTATTGTGGGGGCACCACAGAGAAGAAACAGTGGGTCAAGGAAGGGGGGAAGGGGCAAACTAGACAGGAAGCCAGCTTATGAAGGGTGGACTCTAGTAGGACCTAGGAAAAGAGGAGCAGCAGTAAGCAGAAGGGAGGAGAAAGCACATAGTAAGACAAAGGGGATAGGGACCATGTTTACTTTACTAGCAACACATGAGAAAGAGGATGCAGGAGGTGATTGCACAAGGGATAGCACTCACAAAGAAGAGGGAGTGAGGAGCATTACTAGTGGAGAGATTGAGCATGGTGTGGCAGGGGGAGGGATAATACTCAGAGAGGTGAAGAGGAGAGGAAAGATGGCAGTCAAACAGGAGGAGGGGGGTCTTAATTGGGAGGCACAGGGGGAAGACACTGGGGCACATGGTAAAAACAGTCTTGAGTGACTCCATAAATAAGAACCTGGGTGGGGGGGTGGCGACAGGCACAAGGAAAGAAGAGGGGGTGTACTGGTGTTGGTGGACTCCATACTCAAGGGGATCAGATGGGGCAGCAAGGGGGAGAGGCTCAGTCAGATATGGGTGGAGTCCATACCAGGATTAAAGGCAGACATGGCAGGACAGGCAATCCTAAGGTGCATAAAGAGGGGTAGGAGGAAACCACACATTTTGGTACATGTGGGGACAAATGACCTAGCTGGGGAAATGGTGGTGGTAACAAGGGAGAGGACTGAGGAAGTGGGAAGGTTGTGCGAGGAGACTGGGGAGTCTGTGGCCTTCTCCAAAGTGCTCCCAGTACCCTGCGCAAGCACAGTGAGAAAGGAGAGGATTAGAGAGTTGAACACATGGTTGCTAGAATAGTGTCAAACTAAGGGGTATGGGGTTGTGGGTGGCTGGGGCAGTACCTGGGATAATAGCAATCTGTTTGCAAGGGATAGGCTGCACATGAGTAGGCAGGGGAAGGAGGTATTAAAGCAAAGACTAAGGAGGTATATTGCAACAAGGGTGGATTTAAACTAGATGGGGGGGTGGCAAGTGGACAGCAAGTAGGCAGGGATCCAATAGAGTGGAGTCACAGCCTACCCCCCCAGGCTAGCAGAGAAGGACTCGGGGCAGCCAAAAAGGGAGGGAGTAGAAGGGAGGAGATGGAGGCTAGTGAAGGGAAGGGGGCATTATGGAGGGTGGTCTCATTGAATGCAAGAAGCCTAGAAAACAAATCCGCTGAGCTACAGGTACTCTTAGTAGTGTGGAGGGTGGATAATGCAGCTGTCACAGAAATGTGGGCAACTGAGCACCAGGACTGGGATCTGGCAATCCCAGGATACAACTTATACAGGAAGGACCATAAGGAGGGTGGGTTGGGGTGTCAGTCTATGTGAGGGACGGGATCAAATGCACAAGGGACAAGGGAGATCAAAGGAGAGCAGAGGCAATCTGGCTGCAGCTCCTAGACTCAAGAGATAGGAAAAGGAGGTTTGGGGTGGCATACAGGCTGCCATCCCAGTCTGAGGAGCTTGACAGAGAGTTAGCGGGACAAATCCAAGAGGTATGTAGAAAAGGGAAGGTGGTCATCGTGGGGGATTTCAACTTGCTGGGGGTTGACTGGAGCATTCCGGTCACCTCCAGTGCTAGGAAGCAAGTGCTCCTGGATGCAATCCAGGAAGGTGTCCTGATACAGTTGGTTTCTGTACCTACTAGGCTAAAGAACACTTTAGATTTGGTGTTGTTGAATGGGGAGGCAGTGAGGGAAATAAATGTAGAGGACCCACTAGCCGATAGTGATCACCAAACAGTGCGGTTTAACATTACGAAGTGTGGGGAGCCAGAAAATTCAGTTTCTTGGCTGGTAAACTTCAGGGGGGCAGACTTTGGGAGGATGCAGGAAGTACTGAAAGGGAAACTGGAGGGCATAAGGCAGGAGACGGACGTAGAGCAGAAATGGGATATTATTAAACGGGGGGTTACAGATGCAACAGCAGCTTGCACCAAGGCACAAAGTAAGAGGAGCAGAGCAAGAAAATCATGCTGGTTGAATAGCGATGTTCTGGAGGTGGTGAGGGCAAAATGAGTGGTGCACCAGAGGTTTAGGAAGATGGGGAAGGAAGTGGATAAGGAGGAATATGTAAGATAGTCCAAGGAGGTGACCAGAAAAGTGAGAGAAGCCAAGGCCCAGAGGGAGCTGAGATTAGCACAGGGAATTAATGGGGGTGAGAAAGACTTTTTCAGATACATCAAGGAGAAAAGGAAATGCAAGGAGACAATAGTGAGGATAAAAAGGGTTGGGAGTGGACGGAAAATGGGGAGGAGCAGGCAGAAGCACTGAATGAATACTTTTGCTCAGTGTTCAAGGAAGAGCATGGGCTGGGAAGGTGGGGGACAGGGGAAGAGGAGGCGACAGGTGGAAGAATTGAGGCAAATAGAGTCCTAGAGGGACTGAGCGCACTGAAGGTAGACAAGGCACCAGGGCCAGATGGTATCCACCCCACGGTGCTCAGAAAGATGGAGGTGATGGTGGAGCTGCTGGCAGATCTGTACAGCACCTCACTGGAGTCAGGATGTGTGCCAATGGAAGGGAGGATGGCACATGTAGTACCATTACACAAGAGCCGGCCAAGGGATGAACCGGGTAATTATCGTCCGGTAAGTCTCACCTCCATAGTGTGCAAACTCATGGAAATGACACTAAAGGAAAGACTGGTGTTATATCTGGAGGACAATAGCCTCCAGGCTGTGATGCAGCATGGGTTTGTTTCAGGGAAGTCTTGTCAAACCAACCTCATACAATTTTATGACTGGGTGACAGGTGAGCTGGATAAGGGTCATGCGGTGGATGTTCTTTACTTGAACTTCAGCAAAGCCTTCGATTCGGTGCCTCATTGGTGGCTTGGGGGGAAGCTAACTGGTGTAGGGGTAGGGGCAAAAATGATAAACTGGATTGCAAACTGGCTGAGTAGCAGGCTGCAATGGGTGGTGGTGGTGAGAGGGGAGCACTCAACTCCAAGGCTGTGACAAGTGGGGTGCCACAGGGCTCTGTGTTGGGGCCAGTATTGTTTGGGCTCTTCATATCAGACATTGCACATGGGGCGGTGAGCAAGGTAAGTCTGTTCGTTGATGACACCAAAATCAGAACACTGGTGGATGGAAAGGAGGGATGGAAGCAGCTGCAGGGCGACTCACACAAGCTAGTGGAGTGGTCAGAGAGGTGGCAGCTGGCGTTCAATGCAAAGAAGTGTAAGGTTATGCACTTTGGGGTGAAGAACCCAAAGAGAGAATACTGGCTGGGGGGGGGGTTAAGCTGGGGATCACTGAGCAGGAGAAGGACTTAGTGGTAATGATACCAGGGACCATGAACAACACTGCCCAGTGCAGGAGAGTGGCTGCAAAAGTGAACAAAATGCTGGGGTGCATAGAGAGGGTTTTTTCATCCAGGTGAAGAGAGGTGATCTTACCCCTGTACAGGTCACTGGTAAGGCTGCAGTTTTGGAGGTCATACCTAAAGCATGATATCAGGCTACTGGAAGGGGTGCAGAGGAGGGCAACAAAGATGATATGTGGAATGGAGGGGAGAGACTATGACAGCAGGCTGTGACACCTGAATATGTACACCCTGGAGGATAGAAGGTACAGGGAGGACATGATAGAGACATTCCAGTATCTGAGGGGAATCAATAAGGATGGGGCAGATGGGGACTTTAAGTTAAGGAGGGGGAGGGTCACCAGGGGGCATGGGCTAAGAATAGAGGGGGGAAGATTTAAGAAGGAAATGAGGAGACACTATTTTACTGAGAGGGTGTTAGCAAAATGGAACACCCTACCAGCATGGGTGGTATCATGTAAATCTGTGAACAGCTTCAAAAGGGCATGGGACAGGGAACAGGGAGAGTGAGTGTGGAGGAGGTGGGGTGTGGCAGTGGGATGACAAAGGGGAAGGGGGTGGGGCAGCTGCAAACTAGGGATGTGGCTGCACACTCGAGCAGACTTAGATAGACCAGGTGGTCTGTTTCTGCTGGAACATTCGTATGTTCATATGTAACAGTGTACCCCTCTGCAGGGCATGCCAGGCAGCCAAGCCAATGCCACAGTACAGCACCAGGGCAGACATGCAACATGGGATGATCTACTTGGCTGTGGCACAGCCCCACACCTGGCGTGTGCCTGAAGCCTCCTGAGCCTGTCTGGATCCCATCGTATGAGGTCCCCATAGCAGTGGCAACATTGCTCGCCAGTCCTGGGCACCCCTGCCCTGTGCTCCAGGCTGGCAGCAATCTCCTGCCACACAGTCCCCGGGCCCACTGCAGGGGCACCTGCCCAAAGAGCTGGGGGGCATGGGGCTCCACACAGGCCACAAGGTTGGCCAACTCCAGCTGTGACCAGTTATGGGCCCATCTGCCTCCTCCCTGCACCATGTTAAAACTAGCGAGTTCAGTGGTGAAAATGGCGGGCAGAGGCACATGTGTCCGCAACATGTGCCTGATGCACTATGCACGGGCCAATGCACAGTGGCCACCCATCACGCAGTGCCGGAGATGCATGGAGTGGGCGTGACTATGCAGGGTCACAGGGTCAGAGGTCCGATCCAGGGGTCATGGGTCACCCGCCATTGCACAGTGCACACGTGTGCGATAGGGCAAGGTGTCCCATGTGTGACCCTGTGCGTAGCTGGCCATCTGCGACATGCACAATGTCATTGCATTGCACTGTCTGCGCGTGGTTTGTGGTTGCCACCATGATAGCGGGACGCACATGTGCACTGCTGGCCTGTGCTCCGCACATGCATGCACAGTATGACGCGACTTGCTCTGGAGCAATCCCATTGCACATGGTGCAATATCAGGATATTCAGATGCCACATGCAAATGTGCTCATCAGTCCATGCGTGGCGCAGTGGGGTGCATTAGCATGTCATTACTGTTGCACTTGACCTCATTTGTATGCATTGGGCCTTACAAGCACCACTGATCAGCACAGGTCATGGACTGGTATTGCAACCTTGATAGGTAGGTGGAGCATGCCACTGCAGCACACTGGGAGCAGACAGCACTGCAGGGTGGGATGGACCAAGGAGATGCTGCCACTGACACACTGTGCTGTCCATGTCCACGGGCAGCAACATGTTGGCACATGAGGAGGGTGAGGAGTGGAGGCCTGCATGGAAGTGCAGGCCCAACTTCACAAAGGCCGAGACTGATGCCATGTTTGAGGCCTACCTGGACAGGGAGCCCCTTTTGAGTGGTGCCAAGGGCACACCACAGGCCAGGGCTGGTGCATGGGAGGAGGTAGCAACCTATGTGAATCAGCATGGCAGCCACCAATGGTCAGCGCAAGAGCACCTCAAAAAGATGGGAACAGACAAACAGCAGATCAAGGAGAAGGTGGCAGCCATCTGGGCATCCTGTACCATCACAGGAGGAGGGCCAGCAGATGCATCCACACTAACGCCACAGGAGAAGTTGGTGGCAGCCACCATGCACTGCACCATGGTGGAGGGTGTGCATGGAGGAGGATTCCAGATGGGTGGCAGCCCATCACTGCATGGTTTGTATGTCAGACATGCTGGTGGCATAGAGAGTGCATACCTGGGCCTGCTGGTGTGCATGTGGCCAGCATGCATGTCATGTGCATGTGTGTGCACCCACATGCATGCCATGCTGCAGGCCACATGCAGCAGCAGTGCCTGGGGGGGCACATATGGGCATTGCATCACTGACACGCCTTTTTCTCTTGCAGCACCAGCTTGCCTCCATGCAGATGATGGGGTGCAGGCAGCAGCAGCACCGATGGATGCCGGTATGGCCCCGGAGGATCAGCCATCCACATCCACCCGGCATCCAGGGTCTCGACAGGCTGCAGCTCAGCACCACAGTGCAGGCAGATGTCCTGGACCTGGGGTCGGATGAGGCCCTGGATGTGATCCTACAGGATGCCAGCCTTGGTGTCCTGTGCGTGGAAACACAGATAGGGGTGGGGTCCGACTCCAATGAGGACTACTCTCAGCTCCTGGACAGCATGGGCAACATTGTGGGTTTGTTACCCCTGCTGGCAACTGACACAGTCACCACACCCAGTACTCTGCCAGCAGTGGAACAGCTGCCTGCCACCACAGCATGTGCAGCAGTGTACGCTGACACAACTGTGCCCTGCGGTGGTGATGTTGCAGCCTCGCAGGAGCAGGGCAGTGTACAGAGGCTGGCTGGTGACGGCAGCAGGCTGTGGGTGCCACCTGGCAGCCAGACACAGGGTCCACCACCGGAAAACCTGCTGCGTCCATTCCCCCTGCAGACCCCACTCTGCAGCATCCACCGGAGAGGGGGGCTGTGCAGCATGGCTGGTTTCCACAAGAGGATCGCTGTCCCACCCAGGAGCCCCAGGACACCGACCATCTGTCTGAGCACAGCCAGCTGCTGCAGGTGTCCATTCAGCAACAGGTGCTGCTTGCTGCTGAGGTGCATGCACTGCATGCAGAGGTGCACCAGTTAACTGAGTAGCAGGAAAGGAGCACTTCGCAGATCCTGGCTGGGATGCAACGCATGCAGGAGGCCACGACTGCATCCTTGGATTGCATTGCCAGTGTGATCATGGATGGCTTTGCATTGCTGGCTGCCACAGAGCATGGCCATGCACAGGTGACCACCCGCATTGCACTGTCCACCCCATGGAACCGGCTTTGGGTGACCCCAATGCAGTCAATGCCAGGCTCTGATGTAGGTATCCCAGGCACGCCCTGGGCTGGCCTGTTTTGGTGCCTGCACTCCCCCGCAAGGACACGGTCATGGTCCCATGGTTGCACCCCTTGGGGGCTGTTGCAAAGCCCCACAGCTGATGCACAGCCTTTTGCTGCTGATTGGCCCAAGCAGAGCCACCCTCGTGGCCGTGGTGGCCATGGTACCATGCAGCAGCCCTGATCCACAGGCCGCCTTGACCGCAGTCTGCAGCTGCTGCCCTGTGTGTACATGGGTGGTGTGTGTGTGCCCATCACTGGTGTCACACCTGTGTGTCGCACTGCATGCTGCCTGCATATGTGCTTGACTGGCCTCTGGACCATGTGGCATGGGTGTGATGAGGGCAGTCTAGCATCGGTTGTGCCTGTGTACTGGTGCCATGTGTCTGATCCACACCACATACCAACACCTGGTAGGTGGGTGTGTGTGTGTGTATGCATATGTGTTGCTGTGTGTGGTTGTGTGCCACTGACTCCCCTACCCCTGCATCACTCCTCTGTGTGTGCATGCCCATTGCCATGCATGCTCCTGCATGTGTGCTGTACCTGTTTGTGTGGCCCATGCTTGTGTACCACACCACCTACCTGTGTGCACCCTAGTGCTCCTGTGCGATTTTGTCCCAGTGGTGTTGCACCTGCTGGAGCAGCCAAGGGTCCCTCTGCCCAGGGGGAGGCTGTCCACCACCCTCCGACCCATTGCCTCCTTCGTCCCCACTACTGTCACCCTCATCAGCCTTGACAGCTATCCCATGGTTAATGGCCATGTTGTGCAGTATGCAGCAGGCCAGGAATAGGCCACAGGCTTTCAAGGTGCTGTACTGTAGGCACCACCTGACCTATCTATGCAAAGGAACTGTGCCTTCAGCATGCCAAAGACATGCTCAATGATGTTGCATGTGCTGGCATGTGCCTTGTTGTATTGTTCCTCTACTGGGGATGACGGGCGCCGGTAGGGGGCAAGCAGTCAGGGCCTCAGTGGGTATTCGCTGTCACCTGTGTGAATATTGACAAGGTTAGCCCTCTGCTATTCTGTGCTGCACTCCTTGCCTGTGCCTGGCACCCATGCCACCATGCACACCCTGCCCACCCCCATCCCCAGGTCTGCTCTGCCCATCGCCCCATGGCCATGCCATACTCACCCAATAAGTGGCCCGTGGGCATGTCCCCATGTTCAAACCTGTGGCACAGCACAGAGTTGTGCCAGATGAACACGTCATGTGCACTCCCAAGGTGTGCGGTGCAGACATTGGTTATGTGCCCAGTGACATCGCACACCACCTGTCAGTTGACATTCGGGCCCCCCTTCCTTTTGATATATGCAACACCCTTGGGGCTAGGTGGCATGTGGTTACCCACGTGGGTGCAGCCAATGGCCCCAATCATGGCAGGCATGCATGCTACCCTGTGGAAGTCCTGCATGGTTGCTGTATGCTCTGCCTGTGTGCAGGGGAAATGGATATATTCTGAAGCATGTAGCAGCAGTGCATTGAGGACCTGTGTGAGTAGGCAGGATGTGGCCAACTGGGTTATGCCTGTGGTGTCCCGTTGGTCTTTGGAAGGTGCTCGTGGTTAGCAAGCACATGACAGCGGTCACCTTCATCTCCACAGGCATGGCGTGGGTCTGTCTGGTGGGTGCCTGCATCTCCTCACTGCACAGCTCACAGAGCTGCCTCACAATAGCCTTGTTCAGGTGGTACCAGCCCACGATCTCCATGTCACTGTAGTTATCAAAGGTGATGCGGGCACAGTACCACCTGTGTCGGACATACCATCGACAGGTCCTTCTTCGGGCATGTCATTGTTCCTCCTGCCCCCTCATACCCCTCATTACTGCCTCAATCATGAAGGGCACACTATCCATGGCCCTTGCTCTCCACTGTCCCCATCGGCGGTTGGCTGCTGGCTGTGTGCCACCCTGACACACAATATGTGTGTGTGTGTGTGTGTGTGTGTGTGTGTGTGTGTGCATCCCTCTCTCTCTCTCTCTCTGCCCCTCTCTCCTTCTCCCAGGCCACCTCTCTGTCCCTGTCCCTCTGTGTCTGACCTTTGTCTGTCTGTCTGTGTCTCTGTCTGTCTCTCTCTGTCTCTCCCTCTCACTCTCACCCCTGGCACAAGTGCTGTCTGTGTGTTTGTGCCCTGTATTTATAGGAACAAGTCTGCTCAGAGCAACTTCGATTTGCTCCACACTTGCGCCATGGTTTCATGATTGAATATGCCACTGTGCTGGATATTCATGGGAATGCCCCCTGCACTTGCACCTGCATTCATTATAGTTGCGCATTGGCGCAATGGATTTTGCGCTGCACACTGACTCCGGCAGAATATGGCTCCTTGGCACAATTCCACACTTGTGCTGGCACAACTCAGTTGTGACAAGCACAACTGCTCTGAATATCTGGGCCCCAGTTCCCTTCGAAACTGGCAGCTGACTACAAAATGCGATTGATCTCCTGGTTTCGCTGTCCGGTCATTTGACAAAACTTTTTTCGACAATCAGTCTTGGATCCATTTTTTACTTGCCCAATGTACCAATTAGTATTGAGTACCACCACATTACCCCCATTATCTGAAAATGTAATGTGTCATAGCAGTGTTATATTGTAGACTAATTAAAGCATCAAACTCAGCCTGGGACATATTTACAAATGATGGTTCAAATTCCTGATTCAAATGCCTACTAATATCCTGTTCACAGGCTCTTAAAAAAAAACTCCCACTGTATTATTCATTGGTGATATAAAGGTTGATTTAGCCATAAACGTTCTATCACTTGGTACTACAAATGAAGACTTACTGGTAGCTGACTGTGAGGAGGGCATGTCCCAATTGCTTAACACACTCATATCCAGTAACAAAGTTACCCATCTCTCCCCCATCTCAGCAGAAAAATAAAACCAAAAAAATCCCACTTAAGATTCAACAAACATTCAAACTTATGTAGATCAATAATTGTCTGAAAATTGATCAATCTTTTGTGTAGGGATGAATTTAAGTCTGTGATTGAGAACCGAAGGTTTGGCAGGAGAAAGATCATAGGATTACAAATTTATCATGTTGTTCTGTCCTTGCCTTTGCCTTTCCCTCTGTTGTTCCCATTCTTCCATTGCTGATTCCAAATCTGTTGCTGTGTTTTCTGTTGGTGTTCATTGCCACCTTGGTATCCTGCTGCCCATCTTACCCCTGCATGTTCTTCATGAAATGTTAATCTAGGGTTCCTCCTGTGCTGTGGGTCTGGACTGTCCAGATTGTACTCTGAAGATAAGGTGTCTTCTAAAAAAAATAGAAAAAGCACCTTCAGATTCACTTTCATTTCTAACTCTGGCACCAGCATTATTTTTTAAGATAGACTTTGGCTGTTGAGATTACTTCTCCTTCTTCCAGTCAAAAACAAAGCTATTTTTATAATCATGCTTGTCCCTCCTCCACTTACACTGTTCGTAAGATTGGGTTCTTTTGTCGAGCTGTTTGATGGAATTATCAAGCTCTCATTTTAATTCATCAAATTCAGCCGAATCAGCAAACTCCTGTAATATTGCTTCTTTCTGTTTAACTTGCTCAGTTTTAGTTTGCAGGTGGGGAGAATTACTAGCAGACAGGCTGACAGATAAAAACATGTATACGTGTGTATGTGGAGGTGGGTTTCATGATGCTCCCTCCCACCTGGTATAAGACAGATTATTGGGGCCTCCTTGGAGGCAGTATACCTCCACTCGGTCCTCCCTCCTTTGAAGAAAGTTGCTATCCACTATTTCAAATTCATCTTTACCAGAGGAGCTATAAACCTGCCCCTCCCATCTATTTCCTACCCCATTAATCCCACATTGCAACCCTGCCCTCAATATGCCAACTATTTCCAAGCAAAAGAGACCAGAGGACATTTCATTTATTTATTTATTTATTAGCTTTTGATGACTGGGTAAGTGCACTAGGCAAGAAACCTGCCTATTTTCAGGCACGACCCGAGAGAGTACAGGTACAGTAGTGCAGCAAATACATCAATGACAACAATGAGGTACAAAGGCAGAGAATAACCGTCAAGGCAATCAACAAAAACGCATTAAAAAGATAAACTCCTAGCCAGAGAACAGACAAAATCAAGCCACAAACATAACGGAGTCCCAGTAGGACATTAATATATCAGTTCATTGGTGGAAAGCACAATTATAAGACCAGCAGGTACTGATTCAGAACAGCTATCAGATGGACAACCAGCTTTTTTGGAAATGAGACAAACAATACCTTTGAAAAAACTGAGCATGCTCTGCTGTTTGGAACAATTGTCAGAGGTTACTAAATCAACAACACACCTTAAAAGTTGCACCTGCAAGCGAATGAGCTGCTCTACTAGAGAGAAATGGAATGCATCTGCTCTTGATTAAAGCCAGATCAAATGTCCATGTGCAACATTAAATGTTATGTGCAGAGTAGTATTGAAAGTTATGTAAAGAAATTACAGCAAGCTCCCCAAAATAAATACACAGACTGGGCTACACTATTATGTCTTTCTCCAGGGTAAACCCCATAATGTAAGGATTTAGAAAGAACTCAGAAGAATGAGATTGAGGCCAGCAACACTGAACACCTTATATGGTAAACAGCAGGGAAAGGCGCCTGCATCACAGTAAATACATAATAATCAAACAGTATAGCTGGTGACAATTTCAGAAAACTTTAATGAATTTTGCAGCCATTAAATATTAACTGCATAATGGAATATACCTTTTAGAAGATAAAGCAATGGGGCCAGATGGGGTGTACCCCAGAGTCCTTAAAGAACTAAGAGAGGTGGTGGCTGAACCTCTGGCAATCCTGTTTAGCTGATCACTGGAAACAGGGGAGGTACCCAAAGACTGACGGACAGCAGATGTAGTCCCCTTATACAAAAGTGGGAACAAAGAGGAAGCAGGGAACTACAGACCAGTCAGCCTCACCTCAGTAGTGGGGAAGATCGTGGAAGCACTACTGAAGGACAGATTGGTAGAACATCTGGTTGTCAATGGACTACAGGACCCAAGGCAGCATGGTTTCACCAGGGGGAGGTCATGTCAGACCAACCTCATTGAATTTTTTGACTGGGTGACTAGCGAGGTGGATCAGGGGAGGGCAGTGGACATGGCCTATCTGGACTTCAGCTAAGGCCTTTGGCACTATGCCACATAGAAGACTATTACACAAACTGGGGAATATGGGTGTGGGCAGGACAGTAGTACAGTGGGTAGGTAACTGGCTGGGCGGCAGGACACAGAGGGTGGTGGTAAATGGCTGTCACTCCACAGAGGGAAGAGTGACCAGCGGGGTACTACAGGGATCAGTGCTGGGACCGGTCCTATTCAACATCTTCATCAGTGACATTGCGCAGGACCTAGAAGGCAGAATTTCCCTGTTTGCTGATGACACAAAGCTTTGTAACAGAGTAGATACACCAGAGGGTGTAGACAGAATAAGAAGGGACCTGCAGAAATCTGAAGAATGGTCAGGGGTTTGGTAGTTGAAATTCAATGCAAAGAAGTGCAAGATAATGCATATGGGGCACAAAAACCCTGGCACAATATACCAGTTGGTGGGTGAGGATATAGCATGCACCAAGCAGGAAAGGGATCTTGGGGTTATCATCTCTGATGACTTCAAGGTATGGAAACAGTGTGACAAGGCAGCAGGTAAAGCAAATAGGATGCTGGGATGCATAGGCAGGGGCATCACCAGCAGGAAAAGGGAGGTCATAATTCCACTGTACAAGACACTAGTGAGGCCCCATCTGGAGTACGGTGTACAGTTCTGGAGACCTTACTTATGTAAGGACATAGACAGGGTAGAGAAGGTTCAGAGGAGGGCAACAAAGATGGTACATGGATTGTATCACAGGACCTATGAGGACAGGTTGAAGGAATTGAATATGTACTCCCTGGAGGAGAGGAGGGAGACAGGGGATATGATAGAGACATGCAAGTATCCTACTGGGAGGAACAGGGTGGAGGAAGACACTATTTTTAAGCGAAAAAAAATGTTCCAGGACTAGAGGGCATGGGATGAAGTTGCAAGGAGGACAATTCAGAGGAAACATGTGGAAGAATTTCTTCACAGAATGGGTGGTGGACAAGTGGAACACCCTGCCAAAGGAAGTGGTGGGGGCTGAAACAATCACAGGATTTAAGAATGCATGGGATAGACATAAAGGCATTCTGGAGGTCAGGGTTAAGGGGCAACAGACTTCTAGGAAAACATAAAGTAAACTTACAAGCTCAAATGGGCAGAATGGGTGGGCCGTAGGCCCTTATCTTCTGACACTGTCTATGTATCTGTGTAACACTGGGACCATATGCAGAAACAGTGTTATACAGATGCAAGTGTAGTTACAGACCTCTGAGTGTAAAATAATGTGAAATACATACTATACTGCTAAAGACTGAACACACAGACTGATGATATTTACTATAGATATTATAATAACAGTTCTAAGTGGCCTATCAGTAAGATGTGTTTTTTGAAATCAATGCAAGAATAAGCATATCTGCAGAGAAGTGTGGTAATATTATAAGGTATGCAATTACAGTAGGAGTAGACAGAGTTACTAACATATAAGTACATTTTCAGTGTGATAGAAAGTACCTTTTTATGGTTGTGGGTGGAGCCTGCAGCCATTTTGGGATCACTCTGAAAATGAGTGACTGTCTCATGCTTCCATTGGAGTTTTGGAAGTATCCCTTGGAAACTCCAACAGAGCTTGAAGCAGTCTACCATGGTCACTCACTACAGTGGCCCTATTTTGGCCACTATGTCTTCATGCTGGATGAGAACTGTGCATGCATGCCACGTGCACATGCACTGTTTCTCTGGTACCACCATCATGGGAATGGCAGTGTGCCATGCACTGCAACTGTACATGCATGAGTGTCATGCATGAGCAGTTTTGTCGCTGCCACCATCTTGGGAATGGCATTTGGCGGCACTTGTTCCATGGAGTTTCTATAAGCTCTTCACAGCCATATTAGCTCTGACTATAATTTGTTTAATCTTCAACAGAGTAAAAAGGCTAACATAAAAGAGAAGCATTAGAAAAGGTGTGTTCATGTGAAGGACAGTGTGTCACTTTCCAAGAATCAGTCATGTAAAAGTAATACTGCTGTGCTATGGAGGGGTCTGATATTTCTAGAAATGGATTCACAAGAAAAGATTATGTGGGTGTAATTGTACATGACATTATAAGTGATATTTTGTCCGGAAGGATAGGAACCTCATGAAGAGAGCCTTTAAGCTCAGTCTTTAATGGTAGCAATTTTTTTTTTTATTTCCCAGTAACAAACATTCTGCAATGCTACAGTATTTAAAAGATCTAACACAGGATAATTCACTAGTGTTTGTTATCATGGCAAACATGTAAGAAGCATTTACTCCAATATTAAGAGCAAATTAAATGTCTAATCACCAGTGCTAATGTGTATGAGCGGAGTCCTGTGTTGGATAACAGAAGGGTTAGAGATGGATAAATTTGCTTATAATTGAAAACAAAATGGAAAAGAATTAAGTCACCTTTAGAGATGGATAATTTTACTTATAACTGAACACGAAATGGAAAAGAATTATGTCATTTTACAAAGTATTATTTGACATCTACTTTATACAGAAATTGAGACACACCTGGATGTGTGGTGAAATGTGTTGGGTGCTGCGCTGCTAAAAGACAAGTAGTCTGCACTGACACTTATACTGTGGGTTTTTTTATGATCATATAAAAGGTTACCATCATACCTTGAAAAAGTGGAGCTACTCCACAGAACATCAGTCACTGATGTTTTTTAAGGTGTCTTGTTAAAAAAAAACACTGCGAACTATATCCAAGGAGTTGAGTTCCCACTGTTTCTTTACCTTATTCTAATGGTAGCTCCTCTGCATGTTTTACACAAAGCTCAATACAGGGCTCTAGCAATTAATGATATATCACCCCATTTTTCCTGTAGTTTTGGCATGAGTGTGTAGTACACCTGTGTGGATCCTTGTGGTTTAAACTGTTATGGACATAGTACTTTAACACAATACAGCCACACATAGCATAATCTGCACAACTGTAAACCCAAACACGTCTCAGTCTATTTTTATATCAACAGTTAATTTGGCTTGCAGGATTGCTATTAGACAGATAAATTCTCTTCGCAACATCCAAGGGATAAATACTTACATTGAAATATGGATTATTTTGAAGACATTGCTTTAGGAGCAACAGGAGACAGGACACAATTTGCATTTAACGATAAACAAAGTAAAAGCACGGCTGATCAAGTCATATCTTGCAAATTATGGAATAGTTGTAACCACAGCAGAAGCATACACAACAAATTCTGGTCAGAGCCAACATAGCTGCAATAGTGCTTTAACAGCACTCATGGGGCTGGTAAAACAAGGAGCTCATGGAGCTCATGGCAGAAAAGTCTGTCATGTCCAAGATGGCCATCGCAGCTCACTGTGCATGCACAACTTTACCACAACTGTGGATGTGAACTCATGCATGTGCAACTATTAAAGTCATGAATGAGCATTGAGCTACAGCGACCATCTTGGGACAGTAGATGTTTTTGCCGTAAGCTAAAATAGTGCACCTGTGGGGGGAAGGGGACTACTGCAGCAAAAGAGGGAACTGCAGCCATGCAAGGGAGGGGCAGGGAAACACCACACACCACCAATGCGTGCATCAGTGTGGAAGATGACCACTGCACTGTAAAAGAGAACTGAGACAGAATACGGTCTCCATCCATCCTCTCTTCTACAGTGATAGCAAAACGTTAGCATGGCTCCACCCATGCAACCTTAATAAAGTAGAACATTTATCATAGAAACACAAGACATTACAGTGGCATGCCATTACACTAGCTGAATAGCTCAAACATGAAAGAATTCCATGTGGACTAAGAGTACTGGTTGAACACAGTTTGGGCATTAATAGTAAAATATTAAGTGACAGATGGGATGGGATTAGGTATAAATATTCACAAGAGTTTATGATTGCTTTATGCAAAGCGATGCTAGCTAACATAGCAAATTGGTCACAGATATCATAATGCAAAAGGAAGAGTAGAAATGAAAAGTAACTGAAAAGGAATTATTAAGTAATTTGAGAAAAAAATACAGAAAAATATCTGGGAACTCGAGAAGTACATCAGAAACCAAAAATTTTAAAAAGTCAGTGTGACACCAATGATTACAGAGATAATATAGTTTACACATGAATACTACAATCCAGGTAGAGACAAACAGGGTATTACTCAGACAGTGATAGTATGGACATTTGAAAAGAGAAGGAAACAGCCAACAGTACCAAGGGAATAGAGGGAGGAAAGGAAGATGGCAGTCTACAGCTTAAGCCACAGACCTTTCACAAACACTGAGATGGTAGTAGTTAACAAATGTTTATTATTTTTACGAACAAATAGATCAGATAATTACCATCTGTGTATACATTTAGAAATATTCTACCAGAAAGAAAGGCTTGAAGCTCAATTTGCTGGCATAACTGAGACAGAAAGTGAAAAGAAAAAGGACTTAAGGCAAGCACTCAAAACAATTTCTGTATACAGTGCCTGAAAGGCCAATCAGCACAGGTTGAAACATTTATCAAAATTATGGAAATAGATTTGAAGAGGTACCCGGATATCATGGAAGAACTCTGAGTCTTGACTCTCCCCCAGGATCCCAGATTCCTCAGTTGTCATCCCTGGTTTCACCATTGTTCATCATCGAATGAAGTGGGATGGTGAAGTAGCCATCTACCTCTCCTCAAGCATATAGTTTAAGCCTATGCCCTTGGCCTCTTTTCCCTCTACCTATAAGATGTTTCTTCTTAATCTATCCCTCCACTTCTCTGTCCCCATATTTGTAGCCGGTGTCTACAGCACTCCTGGCATGTCCCCAGTGTCAGTAACTGAGCTACTCATTATCATCTCCTTCCAGGCCTCCTCTGGTGAGTTACTCACACTGTGATTTCAACATAAATAGGCTACCCCCAGTTCAAAAATATGGCCTTAATGTTAAGTCCTTCCTCCTAATCTTCCTCCTAATCCAACTCATCTCTTTTCCCAAATCTCTGAACCACTCACTCTTGGACTGGGTCCTCTCCTCTCATCCCCATCATATTGTGAACACTGAAACCCTCCAAAAGACCCTCAGTTACTACCATATGGGCTACTGTCTGTGTAAGGTTCATTGTCCTGAAGCTCCCCCAAATTCATCCAGATTTGTCCCTCCTGTTCACTGGACATATCCTGTCTCCATGCTGACCTGGTAGCCATCAACTTGTCCCCTGTTCTTACAGCTCATAACATTGACAATTCCCTCAAATTCTTCACCTCCAAATTCATGTCTGTATGTGATCATAATGCCCCTCTTAGAAGAACATGGGCCAGAGGATCTCACCTCCTATGGATCTCAACAGAGTTGCTGGCTTGTCACCATACGTGTGACATTGCCTGGAGGACCTACAAGTTCTCTGGCTCAACTTATGACCTTATAAAATATTGAACCCTTTGCAATGCCTGTACTAGAGCTAAAAACTAGAAGAAGTGCACACTTACCATGGAGCTCCAGAAACTAACCATAGAGGACAAAGAAAAAGTTTTCAGCACACAAAAACCCATAAGAGGGACACAGACAAATTATAAATCATGTGGAATTTATTCTAACATTTATTCTAACATATCAAAATACAAACAAACAAACGGACAGGACGCTGCCTTGTATTTTGATGTGTTAGAATAAATTCCACGTGATTTATAATTTTCCTACATCCCTCTTATGTTTTTTTTTTGTGTGCTCGAAACTTTTTCTTTGTACTAGAGCTACTAGACTTACAAACACTTCACATGGGGACATGGCTTAGCAGCCAACAATGGTGGATGTATTTTAATCAGGCTCCCATTAGCACCATATATTCAGCAGCTCTATTAACATTGCAACCAATGGGAAGCCTGTTCCAGAATTGATTTACCAACTGATGGCATCTGATAAATCTAGTAAATGGCAGACTATGATTACTTTTGAGCTGACAAGCAAGTCCGTTCTCCCTCCCAGTGAAACTCACACATGATCGCAGAGCATGGCAGTAGAGGTGGGAAAAGACAAAGACAAAGATGGACAGAAAAAATCGGTCATTTCTCTACTCCTTACTCTACAACAAGAGGTCAAGGCTGGGTTTAAAAACATAACAGCACAAATTACCCACCTGCACACCATGGTTACTGGACTGGCCAAGACTTCTGCAACCCATACTAGGAGAATTGATGAGGTGGAAAGACAGATTAGAGAACTTGAAGACTTGGTAATGGACCTGAAGAGAGGCCAAAATACTTTGTTGGAGAAAGTCATTAACCTCTGCAAGCATGCAGAGGACCAGGAGAATTGTGGTAGATGGTCTAATATAAGACTAATTGGTTTGCAAGAGAATTTTGAGGGCAAAGAGGATGGCATAACAGTCCAGCCCATGCTAGTGGAAAAGCTGGGTCTTGAACCTGAAGCTGCAGTGTTTGAAATATAAAGGGCTCAACGCACTTATCCAATGCTGCACCCTGGAGACAGACCATGTCATTATCTAATTAAATATCTTGAGTATCCCAAAAAAGAGAAAATGTTGCTGGCTGTTAGACAGCATGGTCCCCCAGAGGTAAATGGAACCAAGGTATTTCTGTATCAGGACTTTAGCCAAGAGTTATAAATCCAGTGGCAAAAATTCTCTGGAGTCAAACAAAGTTGCGTACTCTTGGTTTCGAGTTTTCCCTATTGTGTCCACCAATACTGAGGATTACATGCTGCTATCACCCACCAAAGTACTTCTATAAGCCATTGGATGCTGAGGAATTTGTCAATACTGTTGAGGCTGCCAAGGAAGGTAGATCCCAGCCATGGAATAGCCAGCCAGCTAGTTAAGTTATGTCTAAGACTGTGGACGGAAGTAGGAGGTGCGTACAGACAATGCTATTTTCTTTTTACCATTAAATATACTTTATTGTATTTTCACGTAACCTGGAATCACAACAATCAAAGGGTTATGGTACAATAACAGTAACATAAAACAACAACAAGAAATAAATCCTTATACCCCTCCTCTTAACAACAACCATACACACACCCTCCCCTCCCTATCCCATTCCCCATTCGCATTCCCTCCCCAAGGAATACTAAATAATTGTAAAAGTAAGTCATGATAAATATACCATCCAGAAAGAATTTACTTTAGGGGGGATTTATAATAAATAGGGCATGGTACTATTTAATAACCAAAATGACCGTGGAGGTCCAAACACAGGGAAGACCAGCAATCCTGAAATTTCTTCCAAGAATGACTGGTGATCATACGTTCAGCATTTAATGTAGTGAGGAATTCATTCCACCATTCCCCAAAAGAAGGTGACCAGTCCCCTCTCCAATGTCTTAGTGTAAATGAGTTTAGTAACCGGGGAGACAGTCGCCATTTGTATTCTCTGTTTTCCTCCTCTCCCCTCCAGCTCTGGTCTCCTCAGGAGTACCTAGGAGTCATCCCTCTACAGTCTGCTCCTACCTGGTCAACCCTCATTTGCCCATGTAGCCACAGTTTATCCCCCGGGCAGGGACGGGGTGGACCCCAACACCCCGAACTTCTCTGGTGGTGTCGGTCGGGAGTGTGCCAGGAAGGCAGCCACAAATCAAGGGCAAGGTCCAGTGCTCCATCTCTGCCTAGAGCTGAAGGGCATTTTCTCCTGTTCTAGGAAGTGACTAGCACCCAGACATCAAGGTGTTGCCACTCCCTGGTGTTGCCACTCCCTGTCCCTTCTCTATGCTCCTTTACTTGCTGTGCCTCCGGCTTCCATCAGAGGCCAGCCAAGCATTGATCAGTAACCCCTTCCCTCTCAGGAGAGAAGAGCTGTCCTCCAGATGCTTGATCTTCTCCCTCCCCTGCCAACTCCAGGCAATCTGGGCTAATTTCTGAACCCAGGTCGCCGGCATGGCACGAGGTGTGGCGTCCAGTGCCTCAACCCTCAGTGCCACTGGGCCGACCTTGGGAATGGAGGAATAGTGTCCTAAAAGGCAAGCATCTTCAAAAAAAAAAAAGGAAAGGCCCAAATATGGAGAGGTCCATATCTTAACAAGCTCCCAAAAATCTTAAATCAAGGGGCAGAGCCATAATATATGATGTAAGGTAACCTCCTCCTTTCCACAGTTTTTTCATATTGGGGATGTACACTTGCCATTCAATACAATTTGCTAGGGGTAAGATAAATGTTGTGAAGTATATTAAATTGGACCAGTCTAAGGTGATCCTGTTTAATCAAGTGATAAATGTCAGACCAGATCGTTCCCCAGATACTATCTGAGAAATGTCGAGATTGTGTGTGCTTCCAGTAGAAGGCCACTGGAGAAAGTTTAACCCAGGACTACTGGCCTGTTTGGTGGTAAAGTTTAGAAACAGGTTTCTGACTTCTTGACAGATCAGATAGAGAGAAAAAAAAAGTTTACCTGCCACATCAGACCATGGTGCTGGGCCCAGAAAAGAGAGGACACAGTGGTGGACCTGACAGAGCTTGAATATATACTTGGTAGGGACTGCAAACTTATGTTGCAGGTCCAGCACTGGCAACATCCTTCCTCCACAGATTAACTCCAATAAATGAGGCTCTGGAGCTGACCACCACCCCACAGGATGAATAGGGGTCTTAGCTATAAGTTGAGATTGTGGAATAATGGCTGTGTCAAACCTTTCTAGACTTGGAAACCCAAATAAAGACTAAGTTGACGATGGGCCTTGATGTCCCAACTGATTGGGGAGTCACGTAAGGCAAACAGAATCCCTGACCAAGGTCCATACAAGGATATTTCCAAGGAAATTGTGTACTTTCTGGCCAAGCTTACATCTAACAATAACCAATTAGGCTGGGTGACATTCCTCTTCCCCAGAGAGATCCATTGTAAAAATTTAGATGCATGAATAGCTAAATAATAGAGGCAGAAGTCCAGCAGTTGTAACCCCCCAGGGGTTTGGGATGACAAAGTTTCCATTATGCCCTACAGGGAACTTTCCCATTCCATAAAAAAATCAGAACAATACCTCTGAAGTACAGAAAAACAAGATCTAGGTAAGTAGATATTAAAGTTGTTTAAGAGATAAAAAAGTTTAGATAAAACTGCCATTTTGATATCATTGGCTCTCCCCGAGAAAGACAGTGGCACTTTTCGCCATTGTTTAAGCTCTTCATCAATTTGTTTTAAAAGGGGATCGATGTTCAGGTCTTTTAATTTCTCCAGGTCTCTAGAAAGTTTATTACCCAAGTATGTTAAATTGTGGGGCTCCCACTGCAAGTCGAGTCCCAGTACGTGGTCTTTAATCCCAACACTGGACAAAAAATAAACTATGGTTTTATGCTTGTTCAGTTTATACCCTGAGAACTCTTTAAACTGGGATAGTATTTGCAGGACCTGGGATAAGGGACTTTCCCAATTTGAGAGGTGTAGGAGCAAATCGTCTGCAAATAGGGACAATTTGAATTCCATGTCACCAATTGTTAGGCACCTTATTGCCTGCATCTGGTTAAGAACTTTGGCAAGAGGTTCAATATAGAGATTAAACAGATAAGGTGATAAGGGGCATCCCTGTTGAGTACCACTAGCCAACCAGAAGACCTCAGAGAGTTCATTGTTGCAAAAAATACATGCTGATGGACTTTGGTATAGTCCTCGGAGCCTCCAAAAGAAATTAGCTAGAATATCACACCTGTCAAGGGCTGCAAACAAATAGGGCCAGGCCACCCTATCAAAAGTTTTTTCCGCATCTGGGGAAAACCAGCACTGCGCCCAGTGCTGGATCCCTGGACACAAATATAAGGTGAAATAGCTTACGAAAATGATCACCAGCCAAACAGCCAGCCACAAAACCTACCTGTTCAGGGCCCAGTAAGGAGGACCAAACTTTAGCTAAATGAGAGGCTAGAACTTTAGCATATACTGTAGCTTTATATCAACATTAAGAAGAGAGATTGGGCAATAGTTCTTGACCTTAAGAGGGTCCTTCCCAGGTTTCAGGAGAAGAATCACCCTAGCCTCAAAATGGGGTGTAGCTGTCACCGATGATGTCTTCCAAAAGTTAAACAGTAATGTCATCAGTGGAAGCAGGTCTTCCTTATAAGTTTTATAAAAAAGGCCTGTGAACCCATCGGGTCCAGGGGCCTAATCCAGTTGAAGGGCATCTATTGCTTGTGAAACTTCAAATGGAGTAACGGGGCCTGATAGGAGGGTTTGCTGATCACTTGTAAGATGGAGCAGGTCTGCTCAATCTAGAAAATTATTCATTAACACCTCTTGAAAAGCATATTGTGGTGATGCAGAATAGAGGGACTAATAAAAATCTTTAAAAATAGTGGTCATACCTTTGGCATCTGTAACCAAGGCATTGGAAATAGGATGTTTTTAGATGAAATCCACCTGGCGGTGGCATGTTGGCGCAGTCATAAGTAAAATCTTTGGTCTGAGGATATAATAACCTCCAGGGCATCTAACAGCCCTAGGTGTGAGGTAAATTTGTGTAAAGTCTTTTGCGCCAGGGGCAGATCTTCACCTGACCGATATGTGCTGTCTAAGTCATTGGCAAACACCAAGTTCCAATCCCCACCCAGCAAGAGCTTGCAGTGACTGAAAGAGGCTAGAGCCGAGACCAAATGTGGAAAGCAGGAATGGGTATCAGAGTTGGGGCCATATATGGAGCCCAGCACCAGCTTGAAATTACTGATTTTAGTATGGGCTAATACATAACGGCCTTCAGAATCACTGACTGTGTCCAAAGTAGCAAAGGGAAAATTTTTCGCTACTAAGATAGCTACCCCTCAGCGTCAGGGACTAAAGCCTGCTCCAAAGACCTGGCTGACCCAGCATTTTCAGAGCTGTCTTAAAGGGGGTGGCATTAAATGAGTTTCTTGGATGAAAGCTAATTTTTGGGAGAATTTAGCTGAATGGTTTAGTACTATATGTTTCTTAGTATTATCTCCACCCCCCTTTATGTTCCAAGTGAGAAGGTTAAAAACATTGGACATTTTTACCGCATGGAAAATGTTGACTGACCTGTTAGGAATGGGATTGCACATGAGGAACATCCCGCTCTCTGCCCCCCCAAAACCATTAAAATTGCCCCTAAAACCCCTGTTAACAACTATATATAAATTGTAGAGAATTAACAACCAACAGAAAAGCAAGAGAAAAGCAGTGTAATTCCTCTCAGGGCCCGAAACCTCCTCCCCATGCAAGGGACCATAATACTCACCAGGGGGGAGCTGACATAGACCCTCCTACAATGTGCAAAAAGTATATCTTTGCTCATGTACCAGCTTAATACAGTCCCCTAAAACAAATAGGTTCTAAAGGGAGAAATCTTCTCCCTTGAAAAAAGAAAAAAGAAAAACTTATAGGATCCCTTATCTCAGGGCCCTAAATATAGTTAATAGGAGTGCTAAAAAAAAGAAAGGATTAAGGGCAAATGAAAAATCTAAGTAAATTTTCATTTATAGAGTAAGATTGGAGCCCCTCTAACTGACTGACTAAATCTCTGTGTTGCTGCAGTCTTAAATATAACCATTTTTTATTTATTTTATTTATTTAGTTTTTGTTAACCGGGTAAGGTGCATGAGCCAAAAGACTATTTTCAGGCATGACCCGGGAGGGTACAGAGACAAAAAGACATACAATGGATACATAATTGTACAAATAAATACAAGTAATATATAAATGTTTAAAGCATATACAGTGGTAAAAATTAGACAAAAGGACAATACAGCATTTAAGTTTACATATAAGAGAGCAGCAATTAGGTCATTATTGACGTAAACTGGTGGTATGTTGCAAGTGAGGAATAGAGTGCCTTGAGAGTAGGCAGTAGATAGGCAGAGAAATGGTGAGGGGGGGAAGAGGGAGAGAAGGAGTCAAAAATTAGATAGAGGGAGACGAAATTTAGTGGGGTATTGGTGGTAGCCTAGTACAGTACTGAGATGAGGGAGATTGAGAGAGAAAGGTGGGGAGAAAGTAGGTCGGGGGAGAAAATTGAGATGGTGAGATAAGTGCTGGTAATCCAAAAACTCATCTAGTTTGTGAAAGAAGGAGAGAATTATGCAGTTTTAGTGAGAAAGCATAAAGCAGAGAAAAACTGATAGAATGGTAAGAAGGAGTGGAAAGAGGATGGTGCAAGAAAAAAGGAGAACGGGAACTGAAGAAAATTGCACCTCATTAGGGAGGGCCCCAGGGGAGCAATAAGGGGGGGTGGGACTTAGCCGTTTGGGCTATGGTGGTTTAAAGCAGGAGCATGCACACGAAGAGAAGAGATGGTGGCGTAGTTCTCTTTTAAAGGAGACGTGGGAAGCATTTTGATGGAGAGTTAGGGGGAGTGTGTTCCAGAAGAGTGGTGCATGACAAGCGAAAGCACGACCATCTTTCCAAGTACAATGTCTTGGAATGAGAACAGGGATATGGTCCACAGAGCATAGTTTGATTTGTGGAAGAGAAAGAGATTGGCCAGAGGTTTAGGTGAGGAGGATCTGATGATGCTGTCAGTGATGGATCCTAGAGCATAGGATCTGAGTTCTTTAGGGGGAAACCAACCCAGATCTGAGTAGAGGAGACAGTGATGCTTCAGACGGGTGGAGCAGGCTGCGAAGCAACAAATATTATTATAAGTAATATCCCACTTTCATAGACATGAGTTGCAGGCAGAAACATACGTGGCAACTCCATATGTGAGGGAGGGAAGTAATATCCCACGGGCAATGGCCAGCCTAGCTGGGGGGGTGAGCGCATAACAAGTGCGGTAGGCAATACCGAGTTTGGAGTTTACCTGCTTGCAGGTAGCTTGAATATGGAGGTAAAAACTCAGAGATGGGTCTAAAGTGACCCCTAAATATTTGAAGGAGTTTACGACACCTAAAGATGTTCCATCAGGGGAGGCGACACTGAAAAGTGTTTGGGCATGTCTGAATTTGAGACTTGAACCACATAGCATTGCCTGGGTCTTTGGTTTATTAAGTATGAGTTTGTGATTTGTAAGCCACTGGTGGATAAGCTGAAAGTCACAAGAGAGTTGAGAGTTTATGTCATCAATATTCTTAGAACTGGTATACAGAACAGTGTCATCCATGTATAGTAGAGGGGAAGTATTACAAAGATTTGAAGTGATGCTATTGATAAAAACAGAGAAAAGTAGAGGACCTAGGAGAGACCCTTGGGGAACCTCAATGTTGATGGTGACCTTGTCGGAGTGGGCATAGCTAAATTTCACATATTGGGACCTGTCAGTCAGATAGCTATTAAACCAATACACAACGCTTGGTGCGAAACCTAGAGAGTCAAGGGTGGTGGAGAGGATGGCATGGTCAACGAGATCAAATGCCTTGGTCATATCTATGAAAATGGCCCCAGTGAGCGAGCCAGAGTCCATGGCCAGTAGATTGTCAGATGCAAGTTTAAGCAGGGCAGTAATAGTACTGTGGCCCTTGCAGAAAACATGTTGAGCATCAGTTAGGAGGTCATGTTTCAGAAGAAAGTCTGTTGTTTGGATGGCAACTAGTTTCTCTAGAATTTTGCTAAGTACAGATAGGATGGCAATGGGTCTGTAGTTAGTAGGATCAAGGGGGTCACCTTTCTTGAGCACAGGGGTAACTCTGGCCGATTTCCATATGTCAGGGAAGGAGCTTTGACACAGGGAGAGAGTATATATGAAAGCCAGGGGACCAGCTATGTGTGGAGCAGCTAACTTTAGGAGCTTAGGTTCCAGGTTATCCGACCCCATGGCTGCATACTCTGAGATGTTTCACAGAAGTCTGAGAACCTCATTACTCTGGATAGATTTGAAGTGGAAAGTGGGTCCAGATGATTTAGATTGTAAGACAGGATTTGATGGGGTGGAGAAAGTGGAAGTGAATTGAGAAAGATCAGCAAACTGTTTGTTAAAGTTTGCAATGGTGAGAGGATTGTTACAGTGGGTGCCTTTTAGGACATAGTATTTGGAGTAACAGACTGGTTTGAGCCCAGGAAGAACTTAATATGGGACCAGAATTTTTTCCGGTCTCCCTGGGAATCAGTTAATAGATCCTTGCAGTAGGAGCTTTTTGCTTCCCTGATTTCTCTTTTGCAGGCACTTCTCAGTAGCCTGCAGGTGTGAAAATCTTCTGGGAGGCCAGATTTCTTGTAGCAAGACCAGATTTTGTCTCTCTGTCTTAAATTATTGAGGAGGCCAGATTTCAACCATCGGGTCTACCTGTTTTTTACTCACCTAGTCACAAGTTGACTATGCTTTTCTTGTAGGTATTGGAAGTTGGTCAGGAAGATGTCTAGAGCAAACTGTGCATCAGAAGAGTTATATAGGGAGGACCAGCGGTGCAAGTAATGTCAAACAGAAAGGCCCAAGGGTCAAAATTCACATACATAGATACATAGATACATAGACAGTGTCGGCAGATAAGGGCCTATGGCCCACCCAGTCGGCCCATTTAAGTCTGTAAGTTCAGTTTATGTTTTCCAAGAAGTCTGTTGCCCCTTACCCCTGACCTCCAGAATTCCTTTATGTCTATCCCATGCATTCTTAAATCCCGCAATTCTTTCAGCCCCCACCACTTCCTCTGGCAGGGTGTTCCACTTGTCCACCACCCGTTCTGTGAAGAAATTCTTCCTCACGTTTCCTCTGAATCGTCCTCCCTCCAACTTCATCCCATGCCCTCTAGTCTTGGAACATCTTTTTCACTTAAAATAGTGCATTCCTGCACCCTGTTCCTCCCTGTAAGATACTTGTATGTCTCTGTCATATCCCCTCTCTCCCTCCTCTCCTCCAGGGAGTACATGTTCAGTGCCTTCAACCTGTCCTCATAGGACTTGTGATGCAATCCATGCACCATCTTTGTTACCCTCCTCTGAACCTTCTCTATCCTGTCTATGTCCTTACATAGGTAAGGTCTCTAGAACTGCACAGTGTACTCCAGGTGCGGCCTCACTAGTGTCTTGTATAGTGGAATTATGACCTCCTTTTCCTGCTGGTGATGCCCTGCCTATGCATCCCAGCATCCTATTTGCTTTACCTGCTGCCTTGTCACACTGTTTCTGCCTTGAGGTCATCAGAGATGATAACCCCAAGATCCCTTTCCTGCTTGGTGCATGCTATATCCTCACCCCCAACTGATATATTGGGCCAGGGTTTTGTGCCCCATATGCATTATCTTGCACTTTCTTGCATTGAATTTCAACTGCCAAACCCCTGACCATTCTTCAGGTTTCTGCAGGTCCCTTCTCATTCTGTCTACACCCTCTGGTGTGTCTACTCTGTTACAGAGCTTTGTGTCATCAGCGAACAGTGAAATTCTGCCTTCTAGGTCCTGCGCAATGTCACTGATGAAGATATTGAATAGTACCGGTCCCAGCACTGATCCCTGTGGTACGCCACTGGTCACTGTTCCCTCTGTGGAGTGACAGCCATTTACCACCACCCTCTGTGTCCTGCTGCCCAGCCAGTTACCTACCCATTGCACTACTGTCCTGCCCACACCCATATTCCCCAGTTTGTGCAATAGTCTTCTATGTAATTACATAATTTCATAATTTCTTACATAATTATGGAAGGTAGTGTAACGGGGCTTCAGTGGTTCAGGTCTGCTTTCCCCCAAATGCAGAAAGTGGGAGAGTGGTCAGTTATGGCATCAGGCAGAATACCAGAATCAACAATGTTTTTAGGGTGGATTGTCATAATCCAGTCTAGCAGTGTGCTGGTGTTTGATTGAGGAGTGGTTCTGGTGGGTAAGTGGATAAGCTGATGTAGATTGTAGCTTTGCGGTTTAGTCAGGACTGTCGCTTGTGAGCCAGTTGATATTAATGTCCCCTAGAAGGAGAACTTCACTATTGCCTGAGTGGGAAGCAGTTTGGTCAAGTAATACATCCAGTCCTTTTTGGCTATTGGTAGGGGGATTGTAGGCACAAACAATATGCAACTTCTTAGTGCCTAGGGAGAGGAGAGTATGAAGAGCCTCACAGTGGTAAAGGGGAGACGATCTAACAATAGAGAGCTGGAGGTGAGACTTAAAGTATATAGCTGTACCCCCCCCCTTTTTTGGGTTGGTCTGTCATTTCTTGGAAGATTATATGATGGTAGGGAGCATAGAGAGTCAGGGGTAGATGGTTGCAGACAAGTTTTGGTGAGGCATATGATATCAGGTGGAGTGCGACCCAGGATTCGAGTTCTGCAAAATGCCGCACAAGGCTCCTAATATTGTGGTGTGTAATAAGCACATCCTCTAGTGTAAGGACTAGGAGGAGCTGCAGGAGTTTGGGACCCTGGATTGGGTTGAATGTCCTCTGAGAGCAGCAGAATGGCCAGCAACAGGAGGTACCAGAGCTTGCGATGATGGAAAAACGATTTGGCACTAGCTCAAAAGGAGCCCCGTTGGTGAGCGTGGACAACCAAGTGGATCCATGCCTTGCTAGGGAGTAATGATGTGGGATCATAATGAAGTGTAGGATCCACTAGGTGATTCAAAAAAGTGAAGTCATATAATGGAGAGTTGGGGAGAGTGGATTCAGCATGAGGGACATGAGAAAATGATAGGTGCAGCAAAAGTAAAGTGCATAAGAGGAGGAGTAGTAACGATTGGAGGTTCATGTTTTATTTTTTAAGCCCCAGGAACTGGTAGCCTAGGTAAGTAGAGGGACAGTCTGGATGATGCTGAGCAGTGGCCAAGTCAGGCAGCAGGGAATCACAGTATGTGGAAATAAACTGTATTTAAGAGGCTTCGCTTAGCTAAGGGAGGTTGGTAGGTATATAATGAAAAATTTAAAAATACACAGGCAAAAAATTCCTAGAGGTTTTGTAGTTAGAAGTGGGATATTAAGGGTAGGTCAAAGAAAGAGACTGAGAGAAATACAAACACAGGGTAAAGCACCTAACGGTTTGACCTAGGGAATCACCTTGAGACGGCAGGTGGGGGAGGAGAGAGAGAGAGAGAAGAGCAAGCAAATGAGATAAGAGAGGAGGAAGAGGTGGGTGGGGAACAGAAGTGTATTTAAAGTAGGCCTGGGAGGGGGTGGTGGGGGTGGGAAAAAATTGAGTCCCAGAGCCTGCAAGCTGAGAGAAAGGCAGGGGAACAAAAAACATTCACTCTAGAGGAACCGGCTAGCAGGTGCCCCAATTAGAAGCCTTTAGCAGTACCCGCTGTCCAATCAGGAGTCACCAGCTAAAAGGCGCACCAATCAGAAAGGTGCCACCAATGACTCCAGTGGAATACGGTTTCAGCGGCTGTACCTAGAGATGTGATCCAGGGGTCAGGGCCAGGAGGGTGGCCAGGAGCTGGAGATTTCTGTGGTGATGGTGGTGGCGGTCAGGCGAACGGCTGTGGAGGTGCCGCCGAGTCTAGAAGCGCTGCTCAAGGCATGGTGCAGCCTAGAGATGTGATCCAGGGGTGATCAAGGGGTCAGGACCAGGAGGGCGGCCAGGAGCCAGAGATTTCAGTGGTGATGGTGGTGGTGGTCATGTGAACAGCTGTGGAGGTACCGCCGAGTCCGGAGGCACCGCTCGGGGTGTGGTGCAGCCTAGAGACGTGATCCAGTGATCAGGACCAGGAGGGTGGCCAGGAGCCAGAGATTTCTGCGGTGATGGCGGCAGCAGTCAGGTGAACGGCCGTGGAGGTGCTGCCGAGTCTGGAGGCGCTGCTTGGGCACGGTGCAGCCTAGAGATGTGATCCAGGGGTCAGGACCAGGAGGGCAGCCAGGAGCCAGAGATTTCAGTGGTGATGGCGGCGGCGGTCAGGCGAACAGCTGTGGAAGTGCCATTGTAAACCCAACAATAATTAAGGGAGCCCATTGGTAAAAGTATGCAAATAATGAAAAAGCAATGAAATTGAAATTTAAACTAATCTCTTCCACAAGATAAAAGGAGGTCTTTAACCAGAGCCCTATAATTGGATAAAGTGCCAGAGATTCTATAACAAAAATCTTGAGAAAGACCCATTTGGAGTAACATTGGCTATATTACTGGGGCAGCATATTGCAAAGAAAAACTTATTCAGAGTCCTGCAAATGAACTTCTGCCGCAGTCTCTTCTGATAGGTGTAACCCCCCTACAAATGGGGTTCCCAAAAAGTCTTCCTTGAGCTTGCCTAAATGCTCACTGCCAGGCTGGTGTTCTGCATTTTCGCAGTTTAAATGTGATTGCCAGAGAGTGCCTGTATAGCCTCTGTGCACTGTCTCTTTAAGAGCTGCCTGGATTGTAGTCATAAGTAATCTGAGAGGGAGCTCTGTTGAAAGGTGTAACTATCTGCTGAAAATCATTTAGAGTGATAATGATAATGTAGTTTGTCTAACCTGCCTTCTTTGCAGCAAAGACTGTTTTGTTTATCTCCACTATCTTGGTCCTGTCAGTATTTCCAGCTGCTTTTGAATCCCCGGTTTGTGCAGAGACTTTGCGATCGTGACCAGAGAGCGGTTTGCCTGGTACAGTAGAATTTCCTTACATGTAAATGTGCTGTGAATTGTTAGTGGGTCGTGATTTGGTTCCCCACAGTGTGAACTGTGTTCTGCTTGCTGGAAGCCTTATCCAGCCCAAAACGGACTGTATCCAAATTTGTCTCCATTTGGCAGGGGCCTTGACACACTGGCCCAGCCAGACTACTCGCTGCACAGAGAAAGCCATCGATGAGAGACCTGCTGGGAATTAGCCCCCTGCTCCAAGCTTGAACAGGAATGATGCCTTGTTGGTTCGTGTGGGCTCTGCTTCTCCTGGCACTCCAGATTAACCACCTGCTGTCTTGATTTTCGTCCAGCCTGTGTCCAGTCTTGGGTATCGTGCGTAATCATCATGGTAACTCCCTGCAAAAACAGCCTAATCTAAAAGTGTGTCATCTGATTGTCTTGTTACATAGATACATAGACAGTGTCAGCAGATAAGGGCCTATGGCCCACCCAGTCTGCCCATTTGAGCTTGTAAATTCAGTTTATGTTTTCCTAGAAGTCTGTTGCCCCTTACCCCTGACCTCCAGAATTCCTTTATGTCTATCCCATGCATTCTTAAATCCCGTGATTGTTTCAGCCCCCACCACTTCCTCTGGCAGGGTGTTCCACTTGTCCACCACCCATTCTGTGAAGAAATTCTTCCTCACATTTCCTCTGAATTGTCCTTCCTCCAACTTCATCCTATGCCCTCTAGTCCTGAAACATCTTTTTCGCTTAAAAAATAGTGTATTTCTGCACCCTGTTCCTCCCTGTAAGATACTTGTATGCCTTTATCATATCCCCCTCTCCCTCCTCTCCTCCAGGGAGTACATGTTCAATTCCTTCAACCTGTCTTCATAGGACTTGTGATGCAATCCATGCGCTATCTTTGTTGCCCTCCTCTGAACTTTCTCTTCCCTGTCTATGTCTTTACGTAGGTAAGATCTCCAGAACTATACACTGTACTCCAGGTGGGGCCTCACTAGTGTCTTGTATAGTGGAATTATGACACTCCCTTTTCCTGCTGGTGATGCCCCTGCCTATGCATCCCAGCATCCCTATTTGCTTTACCTGCTGCCTTGTCACACTGTTTCCCTACCTTGAGGTCATCAGAGATGATAACCCCAAGATCCCTTTCCTGCTTGGTGCATGCTATATCCTCACCCCAACTGATATATTGGGCCAGGTTTTGTGCCCTATATGCATTATCTTGCACTCCTTGTATTGAATTTCAACTACCAAACCCCTGACCATTCTTCAAGTTTCTGCAGGTCCCTTCTCATTCTGTCTACACTCTCTGGTGTGTCTACTCTGTTACAGAGCTTTGTGTCATCAGCAAACAGTGAAATTCTGTCTTCTAGGTCCTGCGCAATGTCACTGATGAAGATGTTGATTAGGACCGGTCCCAGCACTGATCCCTGTGGTACCCCACTGGTCACTGTTCCCTCTGTGGAGTGACAGCCATTTACCACCACTCTCTGTGTCCTGCCACCCAGCCAGTTACCTACCCACCACACTACTGTCCTGCCCACACGCATATTCCCCAGTTTGTGTAATAGTCTTCTATGTGGCACAGTGTCAAAGGCCTTGCTGAAGTCCAGATAGGCCATGTCCATTGCCCTCCCCTGATCTACCTCCCTAGTCATCCAGTCAAAAAATTCAATGAGACTGGTCTGACATGACCTCCCCCTAGTGAAACCATGCTGCCTTGGGTCCTGTAGTCCATTGACAACCAAATGTTCCACCAATCTCTCCTTCAGTAGTGCTTCCATGATCTTCCCCACTACTGAGGTGAGGCTGACTGGTCTGTAGTTCCCTGCTTCCTCTTTGTTCCCACTTTTGTATATGGGGACTACATCTGCTGTCCTCCAGTCTTTGGGTACCTCCCCTGTTTCCAGTTTTCACAAACTGAGCCCTCCGGCTCCAGATTATAAATAGTGTGTGTTGTGCATGTTGTTTTCTTCCATCACAAGGCCCCAACCAGCTGCAACGTTCCTGGCTAGCACACCGTTCTCCATCTGGGTACCCAGGGTGTGTGACTGTTTATGGACCCTGAAGTGCATGCATAACTGTTTGATTGATACAGCCTTTGAGCAAATTAACCTGATTACGCCCCTCACTTGTTCAAGTCTCTTAAATAAATCAGATCTAACTCTTTTTGCATTTACTCTGACTGTGGTTCCAGTCTGTGTAAGAGTTCTGTACTACTGTTATTTGCTGTGTATAACCTTGTTTTACAGGGGGTTCCCAGGGTTGAGCCAGAGGAAAGCCCTGGTGGTAAGTGCAAACAGTGTGGGTACTTGTGTGGTATATCAGTGGTATTGTGAAAGTCATTATTGTGTATTGTTCCAGCTACTAGTAAGGAAAGAGGAGGGTTACAGTGTCCTGGAAGGCTGTGCCCAGGTTAACTTGACCACTACCAACCCTGACCTCCGGGTGGAGGCACCTGTTTCAGAACTCAGACCCTTTAACCTGCTACTAGCCAAGCAGGCAGGGGTAGTAGCCCTTGGGATAGTGCCACCTAGGGGTTACATAAGCAAAAAGTCCATAGTACATTTTTAGCTGTTGAGTTTAACTAAACGAGATCTGGTTGCCAGACATGATGGAAGGCGTCACCATCGATGGACAAAAGATCTGTTCAATATTACTTTTTTCTGAATCCATCTAAAAATAGGTAAGCCAACAATCTCCAGTGGGAATAAACAGTGAGGACAAATTCCTGTTGAAATTAGCTCATTTGACTAGCTGAAGCCTCAAAGGGAAAGGCCATAACAGGTACACTGGGAGACCGTCAGCACAAGTCAGTTCAAACTGTCTGATGAAATCTTCCGAAATTTCCAATCCCTTACCATATTTAGCCAGTGGACATTGAAACCACAAGGTATTAGCCAAAGTAAGGGACACAAAGCACATCTTCTTGACCTGGAAGGACACTACTTTATTCAGCTGTGAGCTGTGTGGAAAATTCTATATTGCACTTGATATCTGCAACAATGTGCACTTTTGCTCAATTCTGTGAGAGGTGAAACTAATTACCTTTGGTAACTGCTTTTTATTGATATATTTATTTAGTGTTTAACCAAGTAGGGGCTTGCAAACTCTGTTTATTTTGTGAGTAACTTCAGAAGGATTTAAATACTGCATTTGGGTAGACCCTTGGACGTAGCTAGATTATCTACTAGGATTTTCTGACAGTTAAACTATTTTTAAATAAATCACAGGTGGCTGAGGAGTTGAACAAGGAGCTTGCAAACTCTGCTTATTTATTTATTATTTATTTGTTTTTGTTAACCAGGTAAGCACACTAGACAACGAGTGCCTATTTTCAGGTGCAACCCGGGAGGTTACAGTACAAAGAACAATAGTACATATACAGGGTGACATACAGGCCCGCAACTACAAGGGGCCAGAATGGAGTAATAGCACACAGCACATTGTATAGACAAAGAACGATCTCATCCACACACAGGTGGGGCCAGGGAAACAGCATAAGGACAATAATACATGTACAGATCAACAAACTAGAAAGCAACTACAGGCTCAAAAGCAAAAGTTCATATTGAAGTGGTAGTGGGGAGGGGTCAGAAGCAAGAATTAGCAGTGGGCAATATAGGGCTAGAACCAGGGGGAACCACTAAGGCAGGGGCGAGCATGGCAGCAGGGGGGGGACTGACTAGTCCAGGGACCGGCCCCAATAGGCGGGTCTGGAGATGGCGAGGGGACCCCCCTCAGGAGCCATGAGGGTGGGGATCCGAGACAGCATAGTGGGGGGGGAAGAGGGTGCACCCGGGGACGGTGGGGCTGGGAACTGCTAGAGGCAGGGGGAGCGAATAGGTGCAGGGGAGTAGAAGAGGTTGGGGCCGAGCCCTACGAGGTGGAAGAGGAGTCAGGCAGCCAGAGGTGACAGCTACATGTTTCCACATGGGCTGGTGGAGGCCCCTTTGAGGAATTTCCAGAGGGACGTTTTGAAGCCAGAATGTGAAGGGGCAGCACGCACAGGAGAAGGAATGGAGTTCCAAAATCTGAGGCGAGGTGAGAAGGCCCGATCCCAGTGAGGAGGCGGGTCCTGGGACTTGCAGGGTAGTCGAGCTGGGCCTAAGCTGATAGGCCGGATGCAAGGTAGTAAGTGGAGGGCGAGTGCAGGGGGGCAAGCAGTACAGACAATGCTGTCTACCATGCTACCAAAGACAAAAACTCGGTGTTTATCAGGGGGAAGCCACTCCAGGCGGGCATAGAGGGCACACCGATGCGTAAGGCAATGGGCTGAGAGGGCAAAGCGACAAACATTGTTATATGCCGTGTCCCATTTTGCTAGGGAGGCCTTTGGGACAGGCACGAACCCGACAAGCCCATAACAGAGCATAGGTAGGAGGATCCCCCTGGCTATGGTGAGCCGAGTGGCAGGAGTGAGGCAGTCCTTGGCCCTGTAGGCTAGGCCAAGCTTACAGTTTGACGCCTTGCAAATGTTTCGGATATGCTCAGTGAAATCAAGCTGGAGGTCAAGGGTCACTCCTAGATACCTGTCGGAATTCAAGACAGGCAGAAGAGAGCCGTTCCCCCCAATTATGGTGAGGGGGGAGGGGCAAGAAGCAATTTTAGCCGCCGACCCGAATACCATGGCATGTGTTTTGTCAAGATTAACGGTAAGCTTACATCCCAAGAGCCAGCCTTGGATCTGCCCCAAATCAGAATTGAGTTGGGAGTTGACGGTAGCAGGGTTCTGGGCGCTAGATAGTAATACCAGATCATCCGCATATAGAGTAGTAGACCCGAAGGTCGTGACTGAGGGGAGTTCGTTTACATAGAGGGAGAACAGAATGGGCCCGAGAACAGACCTTGGGGTACTCACATTTAACTGAGGGAGGCCGAGGAGGACACGGTTAAAACAGGAGTATTGCTGTCTCCCCTCAAGGTATCTGGTGAACCATTCAAGCACTCGGGGGAGAAGCCTTGCCCAAGTAGGGTGGAGAGAAGGAGACTATGGTCAACTCGGTCAAAGGCCTTTGAGAAGTCAACAAAGATGGCTCCAGTCAGTTTTCCTGCATCGGTGGCAGCTCTGACCTGGGAGGTGACCGTGGTGAGAGCGGTGGAGGTGCTGTGCCCCTTCCTGAAGCCGTGCTGGGCAGGAGAGAGAACTGCATCCTGCAGGTGAGTGGGAGATTTGGCCAGCTACAGCTTTCTCAAGTACCTTGCTGATAGCTGGGAGTATAAATGGGGCGGTATTATTTAATTCCTTGGGGTCCCCATGCTTAAGCACCGGGACAATCTTAGCCACCTTCCATAACTCAAGTACAGTTCCAGAGGTGAGGGAAGAGTTAAAAATGTGGGTAATCGGCTGAGCAAGGTATGGCGCCCCTAGACTCAGGATCTTAGGTTCTAGGAGATCGAACCCCACCCCCGAATGGTGAGAGAGCGCGGCAAGGAGGGTTAGAGTTTCTCTGGCCGAGACTTGCCTCGGGTAAAAAGGAGGCCAAGCGGGGGAGGACCTGAGGATCCATAGAGGGGGAGGGAAGGTGAGAGGGGGCCGGCAGTTCAGAGAACAGATGGTTGAACGCTGAGGCGATTGTCAAGGGTTGTTGCAGCGACCCCTGTTCATGTCAACGTGTCCGAGTGCTTACAGACACACCCACCAAGCTTAATGTTTTTCCAGAAACTCCGGGGCTGTACCGACTTGAGCAAGGCAGATTTACAGAACTCACTCTTGGTTGCGTGATGGCAGCCTTACAAGAGTTCCTCTGTCGTCGATATTCAAGGAGGATCCTGTGGTCACCAGAAATTTTGTATTTGATCCAGCACTTGTCTCTCTGTTTCATGAGAGCAAGTAGTCCACCATAAAGCCACTTGGTGACAGTGCCCCTAACCCTTCTTTTAGTGAGGGGAACATGCTTATCCTGCAGGGGGATGAGAATCGATAGGAAGTGGTCTAATGCAATGGTAGGGTCACTGGTGCTAAATACCCTGGCCCAGTTAGTATGACATAGGTCATTCAGGTAGTCGTCAGGGATAAATTTAGAATAATCCCTGACCTGAATCAATCTACTGGGAATGTTTGGGGTTGTGGATCCCCATATGCAGTAGATGGGTGAGTGGTCGGAGATCGCGTCCGGGAGAGTACCAGATTGCAGAATTTTATCCGGACGATTGCTCAGTAACCAGTCAATCAGCGAGCCTTTGTCCCCCCGGGTGGAGATACGAGTGGGTCCAGAGATGGTCTGACAAAGGGCAAGGCAGGACAGAAGCGGCTCAAATAGCTTGATATTCAGCCCCAACCAGTTGAGGTTGAGATCCCCCAAGGTAAGGACCTCATTTGACCCAACAGTGCCCTTTAAGTGGTCAAGCAGGAAGGAGAGTCCAGGTAACCCGCCCTTGGGAGGGTTATAGGCACAGACCAGGTGGACCTTTTTGGAGTTCCCGAGAAGCAAAAGGGAGTGAATGAATTCACAACCAGTGGGGTTGGGCTGGGATAGGGATAGCAGGGATACATTTAGGTGCACCCTGAAGTACAAGAGTACTCCCCCCCACGTTTGTTTCCAGCCCTGTCCCGCCTGATTAGGCTGTAACCAGGAATGTCTCATGCGGAGTCAGGAGTGCCAGGCTTCAGCCAAGTTTCCGAGAGTCCCAGGATGTCAGGCTCATACAGGGACACCCAGGCAGTCAGTTCCGCCAGGTTGTGTAGGATACTCCAGATATTTAAATGTGCTATTTTTATACCTTTTTTCAGCAGCCAGGCTGGGGGCTGCTTGTGTAAGGGTGGGAGGGTTGGATGCCCAGTGTAGAAGGGTGAGGAGACCGGCAGCACGGGAGGAGCCATGGTCTGGTACGACTAAGCTGCGGGATAACCCAGGCTTGAGAGCAGTCCAGAGAGACCAAATGACTGTTTGACGGTTAGGAGCCTAGTGGAGCTCAAGGCACAGTGTCCAGCAACCTGAGAATGAGAAGAGGGTCCGGGGTAAAGGGAGTCAAAGGAGGCCTATGTGGTTATGTAGGCACACTGAGAGCCCAATACCTTATTGGACAAACAGCAGTAAACATGGAGGGGGGACCTGGCTACAGTATCACAAGAATGGGGTGAGGAGAGGAGAAGGTGCCTAGGGGCCACTCAGGGGAGAGACGTCCAGGAATCACGCTAAGAGGGAGAGAGAGAGAGAGAGAGAGAGAGAGAGAGAGAAGAGAGAGAGGGAAGGAGAAATAGCCCTCTAGTGTCAGGCAGCTATAGCCTGCAGATGGTAAACAGTGCTGATAGGATAAATTTGAACATGTGATGGCAGCTGCAGCTATATATACACTGCTCCACCAAGGTTGGTGGTGGGGGCGGTGGGGCAGCCAGCGAAGCTGGTGGGGCTAGCGGTCTTGAAGGTGAGGGCAGCGTGGGGCAGCGTGGAGAAACAAAGGCGGCATAGCAACTTAACCGCAACATCGGCAGAAACAGCAGGAACCACCAGCAAGCACAGCCGCTTTATTGGATATTGAAAGGTCTATGAGAAAGAGAGTCAGAACCAGCTCCCTTACGGCAGGTAATCCCTCAAGACTGTAGTTACCTGCAGTAGCCCCTCGTAGGAGACTGCCTCGGGGGGTGGGGGGGGAGCAGTAGCGGCAACCCGGTAGGCAGATTCGATTCCACACGGCCCTGTTAAAAGAAGAAACTTGGAAGTAACTTCACAAGGGTTTGAATACTGCATTTTGGTTGTCCCTCAGGGGTAGCTAGATTGACTACTAGGATTTTGGGACAGAAACTATTTTTAAATAATTTACTGGTGCGTAGGATTTTGTGATAGTTAAACTATTTTTAAATAAGTTACTGTGGTTAAGGAGTTGTCATAGCAAAACCTGCAATGTCAATTGAAACACAGACAGCCTCAAGTGCATGAAATTGTTTCCTTCATTGTTTTAAGACCACAAAGTGTTGTATTGGATCAGGAAAGGTTGCATCATAACCATTGTCAACCAATTGCCCTGAGTGGAGACTTCCAGACTTGATCAGATTACTATAAGCTACTGGTGGCTGCAATATTTAGAGACACAAAGCACATCTTCTTGACCTGGAAGGATACTACTTCTTTATTAAGCTGTGAGCTGTGTGGGAAATTCTATATTGCACTTGATATCTGCAACAACGTGCACTTTTGCTCAATTCTGTGGGAGGTGAAACTAATTACCCTTGGTAATTGCTTTTTATTTACATATTTATTTAGTGTGTAACCAAGAAGGGGCTTGCATAATCTGTTTATCTTGTGAGTAACTTCAGAAGGATTTAAATACATGTGACCCTTGGAGGTAGCTAGATTGTCTACTAGGATTTTCTGACAGTTAAACTATTTTTAAATAAATTACAGGTGGCTGAGGAGTTGAATAAGGAGCTTGCAAACTCTGCTTATCTTGGAAGTAACTTAACAAGGGTTTGAATACTGCATTTTGGTTGTCCTTGGGGGGTAGTTGGACTGACTACTAGGATTTTGGGACAGAAACTATTTTTAAATAATTTACTAGTGCATAGGATTTTGTGATAGTTAAACTATTTTTAAATAAGTTACTGGAGGGTAGTTTAATTACTATAAAGGGCAGTACTCACCAGGGTGGTGGAGCAGTGGTGTATTTGATTGTTTCTAACAGTCACCTGTGGTTGTGGACTACCCACCCTCTTCCCCACCCCACCCCCCAGGCATGGCATTTCCTTTATAGCCAAAGTTCTGACATCACTTCCTCAACAGGTCTTGGGGCAGAACTGTCATATTCTTAATAACCCATCACAGTGCATAAAGGGTAAGTACACACCACCCAAAAAAATTATATATATTACATATTATATATTATAAGGGAGAGGGACATGTGGGGAGTGGTGCAATGCACTGGCTGTGGGGCAGCAGTTTTCCTGGAGACATTCTGGAAACTGCGTTGCTGTCCTATTTGCAGGCAACTGTCAGCTCTGAAGGAGATTGCCCACCTCCAGGCTGAACTGGCAAGGACTAAGGAGTCCTCCCCCACCCTATGAGCACCACTGCCACAACCACTGCCTCAGAGGTTGCCAAGTATGAAGAGCAGTTGGACCACAGTGGGTTCTGGGAGGGTGCGGGTGGTGGAACAGAGGCAAAGCCCCCTAGTTGTACTTCTACACAAATCATATGCCAGTCTGGCAGAGCAAGGTTCCTCTATGATGGCACCCTCAGTGGAGACCAAGAAGAATGCTGATGACATCCACAAGGGAGACCCACAAAAGGGTGGCAAGGGACACCACAGGGGAAGGAAACAGCTTCTGATAGGGGACTCAATTGTTAGGGGGTAGAACTGGGGAAGGGAGAGGAGAGGGAAGTAAGGTGCCTGCCTGGTGCCATAGCTTGGAGGGACAAGAAGTGAATCCTCAGGATTGCAGAAGCAGCATCACAGGAGAGGGAACTAGATATCATTGTCCACCTTGGGACAAATGACCTAGCTAGACATTGAATCAGTGCAGTGCAGGATGAATTTGTGGAGTTGGGGAGGGGCCTCAGACAGGTAGCAAGCATGGTTACCTTCTCAGAAGTGCTGCCAGTCCATGGCAGGGGTGAGGCTAGGGTACTGCACACCATGCAGTTTAATGAATGGATGTAAAACTGGTGTAGAGCACAGGGCTTTGGCTTTATTGAGGACTGGGGGTACACCTGGAGAGATGAAGGTCTATACTGGCACAATGGTCTGTATCTGTCCACAAAGGGAACCAAGCTCCTAAGTAACCAGTTTAAATGCTTCCTTGGCAAACTTTTAAACTAGCCAAGGGTGGAGGTGCTGATAAGAGGCAGGAAATGTCAAGCCTCCCCCCACAAAACATGGCAGGTAGTAAGGTAAACACTGAGGTACAGAGCTCAACAGAGAGCAGGACAGGGGTAAATGGAAAAATAGACAAGGACAATAAGAGCAGGGATGGGGGAAAAAAGCATAAAGCCAACATTAAAATGGAGGGCAATGAGTACCAATGCCCATAGTCTGGGAAACAAGCTTCCTGAGCTAGTAGCCCTGATGGAAGATGAACAATCGGATATTGTGGCAGTCACAGAAACATGGTACATGGAGAACCATGACTTGGATGTCAACATACAGGGGTACACAGTCTACAGAAGGGACAGGGAGGGTAAAAGAGGAGGTGGACTAGCTCTATACATAAGGGAAGGGATCAAAGCTACAGAACTAAAAACTAAAGGGGGAGGACAAGAGGCACTCTGGATCACCTTGGAGACAAGGAATGGCACAGGGGTTATATACAGACCCCCATCTCAAGGGGAGGAAATGGACCAGAAAATGACAAAGGACATTCTCAAAATGGCTGAAAAGGGGGAGATACTGTTGATGGGGACCTGAATATGCCAGATGTTAACTGGATGACATGTACTGCAGCCACTTCCAAGAGCAGGGTCATTCTCGATGCCCTGCAGGGGGCAGGCCTTAGACAGTTAGTGCTGGAACCCACTCAAGAGGGAGCAATACTAGACCTGGTACTCTCAAATGGAGAGAGGATCAAAAATTTAGAAGTCAGTAGACATCTGGGAACAAGTGACCACTGCACAGTGTGCTTCACAATAAGCACAACTATGGAGACAAGCCATACAAAACAAGGATACTGGACTTTAGAAGGGCTGACTTTTGCAAAATGGGTGAATACCTGAGGAATGCACTAGCAAATGGCCAAAAAGGAGGAGTGGAAGAACAATGGAGAAAAATCAAAACTGCTATCATAGAGGCAACAAGCCTTTGTGTGAAACAAATAAAGAAAACAAAAGCGGAGTAAAAAAACACTATAGTTCTCAAAAGAGGTGGCAGGAAAGGTTAAGGAGAAAAAGGCTGCATTCAAAAAGTATAAGGAATCACAGAAGGAGCATGTCAGGGAACCGTATCAATTAAAGCAGAAAGAAGTGGGGAAGGCAATCAGAATAGCAAACGCCCAAACCGAGGAAAAAATAGCCAACTCAGTTAAGAAAGGGGATAACACCTTTTATAGGTACATTAGGGAGCACAGAAAGGTTAAGGGAGGAATAGTGAAGATTAATAAAGGAGAGGGGAGGTGGGCAGAGGGAGACAGTGAAAAGACAGAGATACTGAATGAATAGTTTTGCTCAGTATTCACAAAAGAAGATGAGGAGGAGTTGCCTAAACCAGACAATAGAAGCACTCTGGGTAGGGGGGTTGACACCAGTCCATTTACAGAAGAAAGAGTCCTGAAATAACTCCTAGAACTCAAGGTGGACAAAGCAATGGGGCCTGATGGGATTCACCCCAGAATCCTAAAAGAACTAAGGGAGGACCTAGTGACACCACTGACCACACTTTTTAACAAATCGTGGGAGGATGTGGTGGTACCTGAGGACTGGAGGAGGGCAGATGTGATTCCTCTTCACAAAAGTGGGAGCAAGGCAGAAGCAGGAAACCACAGACCTGTAAGTTTGACCTCAGTGGTAGGGAAAATGATGGAATCACTTCTGAAAGAAAGAATTGTTGAGTACCTACAAGCCAGTGGGGCACAGGACCCAAAGCAGCATGAATTTATAGCAGGAAGGTCATGTCAGATGAATCTAATTGATTTCTTTGACTGGGTGATCAAAGTAATAGACCAGGGAGGGGCTGTGGATATGGCCTACCTAGACTTTAGCAAGGCATTTGACACAGTCCCGCACAAAAGACTAATAATCAAGTTAACCAGCCTGAGAGTTGGTTCCAGGGTGGTAGTCTGGGTAGCAAACTGGCTGCACAACAGGACACAGAAGGTAATAGTGAATGGAACGCATTCCGAAGAAAGGCGGGTTACTAGTTGAGTACCTCAGGGCTCTGTACTGAGTCCAGTCCTCTTTAACATCTTTATAGGTGACATTGCAGAGGGTCTGGAGGGAAAGGTATGCCTCTTTGCAGATGACACAAAGATCTGTAACAGAGTTGATACACAAGGGGGGGATAGAAAGGATGAGAAGGGACTTGGCAAAGTTAGATGAATGGTCAGACATATGGCAACTTAGATTCAATGCAAAGAAGTGCAAAGTAATGCACCTGGGAAGCAAAAACCCAGGAGAAGAGTACATAATAGCAGGGGAGGTACTAACAACAACAAAAATGGAAAGGGACTTGGGGTAGTCATATCAGATGACCTAAAGGTGGGCAAGCAATGTGAGAAGTCAGTAAAGAGAGCCAGGGGGATACTGGGATGCATAGGAAGGGGCATCACAAGTAGAAAAAGGCAATTTGTTATCCCTCTGTACAGACAGTTGGTGAGACCCCATCTGGAATACTGTGTGCAGTTTTGGAGACCCCATCTACGCAAGGACATAGACAGGATGGAAGCAGTCCAGAGGAGGGCAACTAAAATGGTGCAGGGTCTACATCAGAAACCATATGAAGAGAGACTGAGAGAGCTTAATATGTATACCCTTGATGAAAGAAGGGACGGGGGACATGATAGAAACTTTCAAGTACCTCAAGGGAATCAACAAAGTCCAAGAGGGTAGCATCTTTCAGAAAAAGAGATGTGTAAGAACAAGGGGGCACAATTTAAAGATAGAGAGAGGATGGCTCAGGGGTAATGTGAGGATTTTTTTTTTCACTGAGAGCTCTTCACCAGCCTAATTGTTCTCTCTCTCTCTCTCTCTCTCTCTCTCTTATCGCCCTGTCTTATCAACACTAGGCCCATCCATCCCCTTATTCTTCCTTTCCCAACCTCAGATAGGAGCTTACTACCCTGGGTTGTGACATCCTACCATGCCCCATACTTGATAGCATTCAATCCCAGGGCTCACACATACTCCTTTTCTCCATCCACCTTCTCTACATCCCGTCTTACCAACTCCTTTCTGTGCACCGTGCCTTCCTAGCCTTTCTCCCCCTACCTCCCTCCCTTCCCCCCACCTTCACCTCTACCTGGTGTATATTTTTATTTTTTTTCTTCCGTTACTTCCTCCTGCAACCTTAGATAACCTGCTTTATCTTCCTATAGACACTTCAATGTATGTAAATACCATGTAATCTGTACAATATCTGTATAATTCTATGTACATATGAACTTAATTTTCTTCCTCTCTGTAAAGAATATTATCTGTATTGCCTTGTAAATCCCTGTGTTGACCTGTATATACAATCATTCATGCTCCACCCAGGTCCATCTTGTAAATGAGCTTCTGCTCAACGATGAACACCTGGTTAAATAAAGACTTGATTGATTGATTGATTGATTGAGAGTGGTGGATGCATGGAACCACCTTCCTGGGGAGGTTGTTGGGTCTAAAACAGTGGGGGGAATTCAAACATGCATGGGACAGACATAAGATAATTGTAGTGGGGGGTTGCAGGAAGTAGGCTGTTGGTTAACTAGAATCTACAGCTTATCCAACAGGAAGGGAAATGGGCAGACTGGGTGGGCCAATTGGTCCTTATATGCCGTCAAAGTCTGTGTTTCTATGTTTCTATAAGGGCTCTCAGCAGAGTTGAGTAACTAAGTTGGGAGGAACGATAGGGATGTTGTTTCCCCGTACAAGTCTGCAGTTCACTGATGAAAGGTAGAAGGGTCACTTACTTCCAAACAAATCAGGGAACAGGTTTTTTAAATCATGCAAATCACCTTCGGGAGAATCGTATTTACGAATACCAGATGTACTGTACAGTAGTAGTGACTTGCAGCTTAGCTGGATACAGCATTCTGTGATGATCTGGGTGGCCTGTAATTGGCTGAAAGGTAGCTCATGCTTGCCTGGTTTTCAGAGTGAGGTCGGGAACCAGATGGAGATTTCTACCCTCCCAGAGTATGGCGGACAATTTCCAAGCTTCTCTTAGAATATGCTCTCTGTCAAGGTAATTGAGTAATTTGAAAATTATGGGCTGAGGTTGGTCTGTAGCGAGTGGCTTGGCTCGTAAGAGTGATGGGTACACTCAGTGATGTACTGGGGTCTGTTAGAATATGGGTCCACAGCTTTCTGTAGAAATTTATGTAGAAACTGAATAGTGTTCGACCCCTCCTCTCCTTTGGGGCACCCAAGTAGAACAAGATTGCTTCACTGGTTACGCCTGTCAAGGTCGTTGATGTGCTCTTCCAGCTTAGCCACAGTTCTCCAAAATGTGACGACCTCGGGCTCCATCTTTTTTTGATAGCACTCTACTGAAACAATCTGGGCTTCTGTGTCAGTGACCCTCCTAGTAAGTTCTTTGAGAGCGGGTTTGAAATCAGAAATGTCCTCAATTAATTTAAACAAAGCTCCTTTTATGTTAGTAAGCTCCATGTAAATCTGATTAAGGGAAAGATCTGTTGGCTCAGTCTGCAGTGAAGAGCTCCGGCGTGGGTCCTTGGCCTCCAGCTCCAGTAACTCTTATTCTTTGGAGGCCCTTTCTGAAGCCACTACAGAGAATTCCTCATCCATGTTTGCACTGTCTATGGTCCGGTAAGCTTAGACAGCAGAATCTTTTGAAAGGAAAGTTGTAAAACAATTTAGCTGGTAAAAATATTTAGAAATGTGGAGGGTCGATGGAGCTCTGCTAAAACACTTTCTACCCCAGCCAGAGCATCATGTGACTCTCGCTTAGAGACAATGCTATTTGATGGCAGGAAGTTCTGAATGGTCCTAGGCATATGCTGCATTAAATAGTCTGAAGGGTATTTGATGAGATGCTGCCCTTTGCTAGCAACATTTCTACCCGATGTGACTGTGTATGCTGTATGGGCTGTGACTGTGTCTGAGCCACTGTATTCGCACCCGGATGTCCCAGAACCAATGTCAGATCATGGGTTTTGGATTGTTTTTCCTTACATACTGTTACAGTTGGAGTCATTTCTGAGGGGAGAGAGAACAATACCCCATTGCTTGCAAACCACTGTGTTTAAGAGTGGCATTACCAGCAGAAGTGGTACCAACCATGTGATACAGCCTGGGTAACACTGTCGTACATTGTCCTGCCAAGAGATTCCCTACATGATCATGTGACCTAGGTTGCTATGATTACCACCTTGCCACCTTGTGGGGATATGCCTCACTCAAAATCTGTAAGTGTCAGCAGTTGCCATGAGGAAGGTGTTTGCCCCAGCTGCTCCACTTGAGGTGGGATATGCTTACACAGCAGGGGCTCTGACTGCCAAAGAGGGATATTTGGGCAGTATATTGACATCACACTTACTGACTCTTGTGTGTTATCCTGGATTAAGCTGTTCAAGTCCAGCAGCATTCTCCCCTCTGACTGCAACTGAGGCTGCAGGTAATTATGGTGGGGGTACCTCTTGATGTAAACACACCGGTCAGACTTTTGTTATCCTGACAGTACGGAGTACTTTTTTCCTACTGGGAATGTCATGGCTGATTGCCCTTTCTTGTGTTCTTGCTCTTTACAGTCAAAGCTATGATATTTGGTAGCAGTACTACTTTGGGACCATTATCCATGACTCTGATGGTGGTGGCATCCTATGTCCTGCTTACTGGGACATTGCTGGGACCAATACTAACTCCCTGTGCCTTGCTGTAAATGATTCTTTTTCTTTTCCTTTCTCATCCAGTCCTCTGTGCTCTCTTCCTGCAAGAGTTTTACTATGTCCTCCAGTTGGAGGGCTGGTAGCGTGCTAATTTCCTGGGACATCAAACTATATAATGTTAAGCAGTCTGGGGATAGCAGCACTGTATCCATGACAGTCGATCGACAATTTAGTTGTCAACTGACGTTACAGTGACTCTCTTATGTCAACTGCATTTGCAGTCGGCATAAAGGGAGTCACAGGACACATTGTTTTCTTCTGGGGGCTTTGCACCCCGAACCCTCTGTGTGGGGGAACCTGCCCCTGCTAATAAAATAATCAACTCCAAGTTGGAGTTGTTTCAGGTAGGGGGTGCAATACCCCCAGAAAGCAGTGCCAGGGTCCCGTGCTGACACTACAGCGACCTAGCACTGTTGTCACTGTAGTGTTGGGCTCTAAAATTGTCATGGTAGCATAGGTATACCACAACACTATGCCTCTTTTTTGGGGAAGCCTGCTCCATGGTTCTTCCTTTCTACATTGATCAGAGGGTCAATCCTGGTCTCTGCAGTGTGCCCATTGTAGTGACTACTTGCTTGGTCTGGGGGATTACTGACAATGTTTCAATTACTAGATAGATGTCACAGTGGTTGGGTTACACTACCCTGCCTTTCCAGTTGGGGGAGGACCTAAACAACCTTCAGTCAAGTCGACCCAATTTCTGCATTAATTAAGGGTGTGAGTTTTATGATACTGTTTAAAGGTGCTTAACCCCAACATCTTATCCACTGACAGTACTGGTGGGATACTGCACCTTTTGAAAGCAATTCAAGGGGGGGGTAGAGTTATTGAATTGCTGTATAGTTTGTTTGGGGTGATGTGTTTCTTAGGGTATGGAAGGGTTGTAATGTGGAGGGTAGGGGTGGATGAGAAGAGTATTAAGTGTTTGAGAGGTATTGTTAACTATTGTTTGAATTTTACTTGTGTTCTATGTAGTTTGGATGTTATGTGGTTACGACACTGGGGAAGGAGTGTGGGTTGGGGGTGTCTATTGGGGGGTTCCCATTTTTATGTTTGCTTGCACGCATGAGCAAGAAACATAGTGCCATCATCCGAGTTTTCGGAGGTGTGTCACCCCCTCTTCCAATTCAGTCAGTGTGTTGGCTGGCGCGGCTGCAGTTCTCAATGCCTGCTGGAGCTGTCTGTGACAGCTCCAAAGTGCAGTGAGTACAGTTACCAAGGGAGCTACACTTCAGTGAGCAGCGATAAGATATCGCCTACCGCGCGCGCCCCCCACACACACACACACACACACACACACACACACACACACACGACACACTGCGTGCTGCCCACCCCACGCACACACTGTACAGCGGGAGTGCCTAATCCTTCACGCCGAAGCTGCGCTTCTACAGAGTTTTTCCACATGCCACGCTGGTGCCCACCCCAGCATGGCAACTAATCAGATAGCCGACGGGGTGCCCAATCCCCTGGCCGGCTCCACTGTCCTCCCCCAGAGTACAGGGTGCCACGCTGGGAGCCCACCCCAGCATGGCAACTGATGCTATGGCCGACAGGAGTGCCCAATCCCCGTTGGCTCCACATCCCCCAAACCAGCTGTCCTTGTGCCACACTGGGAGCCCACCCCATGGCGTGGCAGCGTCCACGTCGTCATTTAAAAAACAACAACCTGGAAATAAAAACTGTCCTCGGCGCTTCTCCCTGCCCCTCCCACAACCCATACCCACCCACTGCGCATCCTGCCTCCCCCACCCCCTCACCCCATACTTACCTCCAGGACCTCGGCGATGCGGGTGGACAGGGAACTCGTCTGCCACTCTTCAAAGCCGACCACGAACTGAGGAAATGCCGGTAAGCTGTATAATGGGATAGATAGTGTTTTTTCAACTTTATTGCATATCTCAGGCTTTGTTTGGAATTTTTGCACCAAATTTTCAACATGGGGTTTTTGGAACCCCTTCTCATGAATGATGGCACTGTGATGGCGTTATTCGGGCCCGAAGGGTGATTTCGCAGTCACTGTGCAAAATCACCTTTCTGGACTGATTAATGAGATGACACTGCCAGTGTTCATAAGGTGGGCTCTCAAGAAGCCTATTCTGAAAATTTGGTGGAAAAATTCCAAAAAATGACTGTTTTACGAGTGTGCATTGCGCAGTTCCTATGCAGGCTTGTAAGTTCGCGAATTTTCAATATTTGCACTCCAGATTTTCAACATTGCCATTTTACCACACCTTCTTATGAGTAGTACAGCTGTCATTTTTCACGTCTCACCCAAAACGTGTTTCTGCCCATGTAGCGCACAATGGCGCAGTCGGTGTGCGAAATCAATGTACAGGACAAATTAAGAAAATCACAGTGACACTGTTCATGAGCAGAGGTCTTAAAATGGCTATGTTGAAAATTTGGTGAAAAATTCTGAAAGTGACTGTTTTACGAGCATGCGTTGCGCAGTTCCTAAGCATGCTCGAAAATTTGTGAATTTTCAATATTTTCAATCCAGATTTTCAACATTGCCATTTTATTACACTTCCTTATGACCAGTGCAGCTGTCATTTGTCACATCCTGCCCAAAAGATGTTTCGACCCATGTAGCGCACAATGTTGCAGCCGGTGTGCGAAAGCAATGTATGGGACACATTAAGAAAATCACACTGACACTGTTCATGAGCGGAGGTCTTAAGATGGCTATGTTGAAAATTTGGTGAAAAAATTCCTAAAAATGACTGTTTTACGAGTGTGTGTTGCGCAGTTCCTACGCACGCTAGTAAGTTTGCGAATTTTCAATATTTTCACTCCAGAATACCAACATTGCCATTTTATTACACTTCCTTATGAACAGTACAGCTGCCATTTTTCACATGTCACCCAAAATGTGTTTTCGCACATGTAGCGCACAATGTTGCAGCCGGTGTGCGAAAGCAATGTTTGTGACAGATTAAGAAAATCACAGTTACACTGTTCATGAGCGGAGGTCTTAAAATGGCTATGTTGAAAATTTGGTGACAAAAGTCCATAATGACTGTGTTACGAGTGAGCATTGCGCAGTTTCCATGCACTCGTAAGTTCATGACTTTGTAATATTTTCAGTCCAGATTTTCACCAGTGGCATTTTTCCACACTTCCTTACTTAACAGTACAGCTGTCATTTTTCAGAACATGGCCGAAATGTGTTTTCACACTTTCAGTGCAGAGATGCATGGTCGCTGTGGGAAATCATTGTTCGGGACAGATAAAGAAAATCACAGTGACACTGTTCATGATCAGAGTTCCCAAAATGCCTGTGTTGACAATCTGCTGTAAAAAATTCCCAAACTAATTACATTACAGGTGTGCATTGCACAGTTTTTATGCACGCTCGTGACGTCACCAGTTTTTTTAATATTTTTACTGCAGATTTGCAACATTGCCATTTTTTACACCTCTCCATGAACAGTACAGCTGTCATTTTTTACATCATGTTCAGAATGTTTTTGCACCTGTAGTGCTAAATGCCGTAGTCGCTGTGCATAAGCAGCTTTCACCTAACAAACTGATATTGCCACTGTTCATGAGGTGGGGTCACAAAAAAACCATGTTGAAAATTTGGAGTGAAAATACCAACGAATGCATGAGGTATTAGGGTTTCCAACCATAATGCCCAACCCTGTAGAGAATGACAGGCATCAGGGATGTGACTTGGGATTCTTGCCTGTAATGCTCATACCATTCCACACCCTGCAGCCAGTGAGAGGCATCGAGGTATGCCTTGGACTCTTTGGCCCCAAAGTTCACCCCATTCTCCTATACCACACCCATCTCACCGCATTTCCTGATGGAATGGAAAGATAAGGGCCAAAGACCCTAAGGCACCGTGACACTTGTCAGTGTCTGCAGGGTGGGGTGTGGTGAAATGGCGTAGCCATTATGCCTGATGACCCAAAGGCACACCCCAATGCCTGTCACTCTCTGCAGGGTGGTGGTGGGGTTGGCTTCAGTTCAATACTTCACTGCCATTCCTATTACGCAGCTCTGTAACTTCTACACTACCACTGCCAGCAAGCAAACATTCGGCATTGACAAATGCTTGTTATTCTATTGGATAGGGGTGATATAGAGGCCCTGGGTTGTCCATGGTGGGGCATTTTCAGCAGTGTGACAGGTCTGTACTCATGTCTTGTTTCTTTTTAAAAAATGGTACTTGCAGAAGTGTTAAGTGTTTTATTAGGTCATCTTCATCATGGCAGTTTTTGAGGAGCTCTATAGGTCTGAAACATGGCTGACAATAACCTTCATATTAGGTCCTGGAACATCAATGGTTTAAAATCACATATTAAAAGAAAGAGACTATTATCTAAAAAATCAAAGCTATGAAAACAGATATTTATTTACAGGAAACCACACGGGAGTTAAAGAGGGCTGTCACATGGCAAAGAATGGGGGGGGGATGGTATGGGTCTTACTTTTCCTCAAAGGTTAGAAGCTGAAATTTGGCTCTACCCATGTTTCCTTGGGAAGTAATAAAGTCTGTGCTGACTGGGGGCTGGGGTATGCGTTGGTGCAGGTGTTATTAAACACTGGGCACAAATTGGTTATTGGCTCAATATATGGGCTGGATATTAATTACTCTGATTTCTTTCACAGACTTTTAGCATAGATGGCTGACTTTGAGGGGCCATGGCTGTTGTGTGGGGATTATAACTGTGTTAAGGATACCTCCCTGGATAGATTCTCCAGGACTGTTATGTCCTTGTCTGGTAATTCTAAGTCCCCCCATGCACTTAATGTCTGATTACTCTTTAATTGATGCCAGGAGGTACACCTCACCAACTGGTAAAGAATATACATTCTGCTCCCATTCAGCCTCCAATTATGCTACAGCAAGCTTCAGGTGACGATGCGCTCAAAGAGCATGGAGCGAGTGCTTGCCCTATAAACAGATACAAGCAAGTAGGCAGCACTCAAATGATAGATACTGTTCTATAATACATAAAAAGTCAAACAAAGTTTAGCATGCAGAAAAAAGGTCCAGAGGAACCCATGGCACTAACCCCAGCACTTCGAGTCTAATCCCGACTCTTCATCGGTTTTGATAGACTGGATGCTATATTGATATCTCAAAGCCTGATTTCTTCCATACATTCAGTGGTGCATGAATCCGTGACACTTACTGGTCATACCCCTTTGTTGCTCAATTTATAGGGTTTGTGGGTCTCTACAACTACAAGGGCCTGGAAATTGCATCCTATTCTTGTAAAGAAATCTGAAGCAGATCCAGCATTATCTTAAGTTTAACCAGAGGGGTGCAACATCAGCTACCATCAAATGGGAGGCCTTGAAGATGAGGAGGGTCATTATTTCATATTCCAGCCACAAGAGGAAGGCTGAGAACCATCAGCTTGTGGATTTAGAAAAACAGATCACTCAGGCTAAGAAGCTGCACATGGCTAATCCCACATCCACTGGGTACCGGCAACTGCAGAAATTAAAATGAGAACACAACTGGCTGACCAGCTCTAAAATAGAGCATACTATCATAATGACTCAAGCGACAAATTTTTTTTGAAGGTGACTAGGGTGGGAAGCTGTTGGCATCACAATTAAAACATAGGTAAAGTGTCAAAAATGTCATTCAAATTGAAAACAATAATGGGGTAATTAAATACACTGACAATGACATAGGGGAATGGTTCTGAAGGTTTTATCAATAACTATATACCTCTGAGGTACAGAAAACTGAGGCAGAAATGCAGTCCTTTTTGGGTGCATGCCCCAACCCCCATTATTGACCTGCAGTGGAAGGCTGACATGGAAGCTGACATCACCTGGGAAAAAATCCAGAAGACCATAAGGCATCTTAAAGGAGGAAAGACCCCGTATCTGACAGGTTCCTTGTTGATTTCTGTAGGATATTTAGTTCAGAGCTACATGAGTGATTTGCAATATGGTCTCTGAGTGCCTGGAGAGTGGCGGTTTGCCTCCATCCATGCGGGCCACTACTGTTATGGTCCTCCACAAGCTGAGTAAAAATCCAGCACTATGCAGCTCTTATAGGCTGATCTTGTTTTTCACAGCTGATTATAAAATAATAGCAAGGATTCTGGCCTGCAGGTTGGAGACAGTGCTCCCCATAATCATTCACATAGACCAGGTGGGCTTTGTCCAGGGCCATCAGGGTAAACATAATGTGCATAATGCAATGAATATTACCTGGCCATGGGCAGGGGGCCAAACTGGCCCAAGAGCTGTTGTTCTGGCCCTTGATGCTGAAAAGGCCTTTGACCGCATGAATGAAGGGTATATGTGTGCTGTACTCAGGAAGTTCGATCTGGGCAATAACATGGTGAAATGAATTTATACACTATACCAGCTTCCCACTGCCCAGGTTTTAGACAATGGTATACTGTTGATGCCATTTATTCTCACCAGAGATACCAGGCAGGGTTGTCCCCTTTCCCTGCTGCTTTATGTTATGTCCTTAGAGCCCCTGGCAGCAGCAAGAAGGGCTGACACCAAAATCAATGGTTCCAAATCAGGGGAACACCATTTCAGAATATCTCTGTTTGCTGATGACCTGCTAATTTTCTTAGATAATCCTGATGTCAGCCTCCTTAGGGTGCACCAGTTATTAACTGAATACAGTAATATATCTAGCCATAAGATTAATGGAACCAAAAGTAAGATTCTACCTGTCAGGTTGGGTTTTCATTCCTATTTAGTTAATAACCTCCTGAATATGAAATTGATCACTATGTTAAAATATTTGGGAGCGTATATCTCCAAACGTGGGCCTAAATTATTTCACGAGAACAATGGCAAACTTCTGATTTTGATTAAGTAGGCCTATGAAAGGCAGAAAGGCCTACCTCTAAGTCTTATTGGTCAAATCAATACCATCAAAATAAATGTGCTTCCAAAATATCTCTGTCTCTTTCAGAACTTGCTTATTCGAGTCCCAGAATTTTATTTTTAAATACCTTAATAGTATCCTACAGTACATAGATTTCTTGGAGGGGAAGAGCCTGTATCCCAAGGAGTATACTGCAGCTTCCCCTCAACAAAGGGGGCATGTCACTACCTAACATGAAATACTGCTATTGGGCTTCACAGCAGGTCCTTTATGCAGATAGAGTAGGAGGCCTCCCCACCTGACTGGTTCCTTTTAGAAGGGGAATGTTATGAAGCAAGTTTATTGCAGGGCTACTTGATTCCTGGCCTTGCAGGTGTGCCATTTGCATCCAAAGGCAATCCCTACCCATGTCAATTAGTTAGAGTCTGCCTGGGTACCAATAAGTTTATTAATCATCCGAAAAGGTTGTCACCCCATGCAGTTGTGGTAGCTGTCTGGAAACAGATGAAGGGATATAATGCCCCCCTGCATCAGGCCCTCTTAAGGTGGAGCAAGAATAGGTTAAGATACATAGGGGATTTATATGAAGGAGGTGTGCTAAAATCATTTAATTTAATAAAAGTGTTTTCCCTGTAGTCATGTGATTTCTTTGCATATCTGTGTATCAGACAATACCTTTCCAATTGCACCGCTTCGACATACCCCATAGAGGAGATTCTTTTCCAGTCACAGTCTGATTCCTGACTCCTGACTGCATTATATAGGTTGTTCATAGGAGCAGCTCCTCCTCCTCATATCAAGGCAGAGGGATATTGGAGTGACTTGGAGGTTACCTTGGGTGCTGGGGAATGGAAAGCTGCCTTTAAACATGTCCACACATGTTCCAATTCTAATAAACTGAGAAGAATTCAGTACAACTTTCTATCTAGAGTTTACCTCACACCAATAAGGCTGCATCAATGTAAAGCTTCTTATGACCCACATTGCCCTAAGTGTCTGGTGGTGTATGAGGATTTCATCCACATGGCGCTGACATGCAGTGAAATTGCTCCATTCTGGAAGGAGGTGGACAATATCATAGAAAAGATATTGCATTGTACACTCCCCAGAATCCCCTCAGAATTTATGATGGGCACAGAAGACATTTGTGCTTCCAATGTAATGGGTGGGGTGTCATAGATTATGGGGTATAGTCCTGGTTAATGCTAGGAAATGCGTTGCACAGAATTGGTTAAGTTCCTCCACCCTTACAGTGGCTCACTGGCTAAATAACTTTTCCCTGTGCATGAGGTTGGAGAGTTATCACTTTAACACTAGGGGTCAGCAGCAGTCATTCCATCAAACATGGGATCCTCTGCTTCGTGCTATTAGTAACAATGAAATTTCACTTTAAGAATGTTGATCTATTCCTGGAATGGTCTATATCATCCCTGACCTTAATAGCATGTTTCTGGTGGTGATTGGTGGTACCTAAGTGACATATACACTCACTTAAACTATAGTGATGTAGTTTAGTTTAGTTTATTGGTCTAGGAATTAATACCTTTGAGCCAAGGCTGTTTTACAAAGGTTCCACGTCAAATAGTACATAAAAACAAGACATGTAATAACAAAATGTTCAGTAATTTACAAAGGCAGCAATAAATCAATAATAATTATTTTTTCAAGAAAGAAAGAAACTCAGAGGCATTTAAGGAAAACTAAGGAGGGAAAAGTAGGAGGAGATAGAGGAAGAAAGAGAAGAAAGAGAAAAAAAAAGAGACTCTGTAGCAGACAGGACCAGTTAGTGGTACTCCGAGTATCTTTGTCAAGTAAAGGGCCATGGTGAGGGATGGACAACTGTGATAGCAGTCGGAGGGATAAGCCTTTAGTCAAAGCAGTTACAGGAGCTGGAAACTGCGAGGTGAGTGTAGAGCATGGATTTGAAAGCTCCCAGTGATGTGGAGGATAGAGTAAGTAAGCTAAGGGCATTGTACAAGGTAGGGGCCCGGTAGGCAAAAGATCTTTGTCCCTGAGCAGTCCGGCATCTGGGGACCTCAAAAGGTTGGTGCTCAGATCTTCTGGTGGGACATGTGCCGTTATTCAGACAGAGTAGGTCTTGGATACATGGTGGAGTCAGTCCCAGGATTGATTATTTTGCCATCAAGCAGGCGAGATACACGAGGAGATTAGAGAGTTGTAACCAGCCGGTTTCCGACTAGAGCTCACAGGTGTGGGTTCATCTCTGTGCACCAACGAGGAGTCGACATGCCTTGTTTAGTGCGGTTGAGATGTGCCTTAGTGCGGTGGTAGTGGCTGAGCCATAGATAATTAGGCCATAGTCTATGACTGAGATTATGGAACTTTGTATAGCAATCCTCAGGGCAGCTTGGTTAAGGAATTGACAGTTCTGAAATAGTATTCCAATGCGTTGGTTCACTGTTTTCGCTGTGTTATCAATGTGGGTCGCAAAGGTAAGAACTTGATCAAAGGTGATGCCAAGGTATTTGAAGGTATTCACTTGTTCAAGTGTATTTCCAGGGGAAGTTTTTATAGTGAGTGGAATATGTCTTTTTCTGTTTTGGTGACTGGTGAAAAGCATGGTTTTTTTTTTTTTTTTTGTGATTTAGGACCAACTTGTGATCAAGGAACCACTTTTCGACATGAGAGAAGGCAAGTTTCAGGCTCTGACGTAATGGGTTGGGATCCTTGTGGGAGGAGAAAATTACGGCGTCATCAGCATATAAGATTAATTTTTCTGGGCAGAATTCAGGGAGACAGTTTAGGAACAGGCTAAAAAGGAGAGGGCCTAGGATTGAGCCCTGAGAGACACCTGAGAGGACAGGTTTAGAGTCAGAAAGAATGTCAGAGATTTTTACTGCCTGTGAGCGTTGTGTCAGGTAACTTTTAACCCAGGCACCTGGTCCTTCAGCGAGCCCAAGCCTAAGCAGTAGTGAGATTAGTAAGCCATGATGAACAGTATCAAATGCTTTTGTGAGGTCAATGAAAACAGCTCCGGTTTGGCACCCTTTGTCCATAGCAGTGTGAACTTCTCCTGAGAAATCTAGTAGGGCCGTCGACGTACTGTGCCCTTTCCTAAATCCGTGTTGCTGCATACAGAGTAAATTATACTTTTGCAGGTAGTCTGAGAGTTGGTCAGCCACAATGCGTTCAAGTGCTTTTGAGAGGTGGAAGTATAGATATAGGTCGGAGTTCCCTGGTATGGATTTGTCACCCCTTGAGCACTGGTGTAACTATAGCAGACTTCATTTGCTGGGAAATTGACTTTGGCAGAGGGAAAGATTGAGAATTTTGGTGAGAGGGTGGATCACTTCTTCCAAGGTGAGAGACAGAATTTTTAGATCAATAGTATCACTGCTTGTTCTGGATTTAGAGCAGGCCTTTTTTATATATTTGTAGGCTTCATGTGCTTTGACTGTTTTGAAATGAAATAGTGGTTGATCAGTTGAGGTGATTTGGGATACGAGATTTGGCAAGAGCAAGTCCTAGAAGAAATCTGACAGGAGGACCCCACTGAAGTCTGTGAAGGTTTTATTTAGGGCATCTGCCTTTGGGCAAGGGTAGTGGAGCCATCAACATTCATAATAGTGGGAAAGAATTTTGACTGCTTACCCGTAATATTTCGGATGTTGTCCCAGAAGGATCTCCCGTCACCCCAGGTGGTTGCAAGGGCATTTTTGAAGTAGGAGCTCTTCATTTGCCTGATTTGTGAAGTGCATAGGTTTTGTGCCTGTTTGTACTTCTGTATGTCTTTCAAAGAGGCCGTGGCTCTGGCTATGGCCCAGAGATGGTCACGAGCTTTGAGTTGAGCCAGTAGTTTGGCTGTGAGCCAAGGATTAGAGAGAACTTTCATTTTATGCTTTTTTAATGGAGTGTAAGTGTCACAGGCAGTGTTGAAAGTTGTGATAAAGTATTCTAGGGCAGCATCAACATCTAACGTATTGAAAATTGGTGACCAGTCTTGTTACTGGAGACAGGTCTTGAGTTTAGTGAGATTTCCGTGTGGTAGCACTCTACTTGAGATGATTTTGGGGGGTGGTTTAAGGAATTTATTTGACCAGGTACAGATCACAGGGGAGTGGTCACTGAGAGAGTCAGAGAGGACAGTAGTGTTTTTTATCCGGTCTGGGTGACTAGTGAGTATTCAGTCAATGAGAGTGCAAGTTCCAGTCTTGTATTTTTTTCTAGTTGGGGAGTTGACCATCTGCGTTAGGTTGGCTGCTAGGATAGCATCCTTGCTGGATCCGATATCAGAGGCGAGTCAATTTATATTGAAATCACTAAGGAGGAGGAGCTCGGTATCTGGAGGTTGCAATCTTAACAAATTCAAGAACTGTCTGGAGACCGGATCGAGGATCTTTAGAAGGGATATAGACTGCAGCCACTGTAAGCACTTTATTTTGGGCACCAAGAAGTAGCTTGACAGGGAGAAGTTGCACTAGGGTGCTTGTGGAGGAGAAACTGACAAGGTGACTAGAGAAGTTGTCCTTAATGTAGACAGCACAACCCCCCCCCTTTTTATTTGATCGGTCAAGTCTGAAGAGATTGTAGCCTTGAAGCCAGACAGCATGATCCAGAGTGCTTGGAAACAGCCAGGTCTCAACAATGGCTAGTATGTCAGGATTTTTTTGACCAATGAAGACTTGAAGGGATGCCAGCTTAGGAAGGAGGCTGCAGATATTTAGAGTAGCAATGGAGAGACTCCTATCTGCTTTTACTAGCTTTGTTAACCTGTTTGAGACAGGGCTAGGGTTTGGGTGGACCACACCTGACATCAGAAGGAAGAGGAGCAGGAGTTTTAGGGATATCTCCCGAAGCTCATAGTAAGTTATGATTTGATTCTGTTTCTTATTGGTTAGGGAACGGTGTAGTCATCTAGGGTCCCAGCAGAGGGCGATGGCTAGTGACAGGTGTTGATTTGTCATCTTTCTGGCAGGATGAGCAGCAATTTGCACCCAGTCCTTAGTATGGGGGTGCCTCATGTAACTGCACAGCTTTGTTATACTTTGTCTAAGTATGTTTACAGTGGTCTATTCTTTTAGGTCTGTAAGTGACTGTGCCTAGCGAAGATTTCTATGGAGATGTTATCTTTTTATACAGCCATGTCTGCTCTTCCAGACCGTGGACAGATTGTGCAATCCAATCTGTCTGCAGTCTGGGGGAACTTTGTCTCAGGATAGATGTGACAAATTTGCTCAATTCTTCGTGGATAAGATTGCCACCATCAGGTCTGGGATCCACCCAGTCCCTTCTATAAGGTATTGCAATGGTCAGCAAGGGGATGCAAGCCCCTGGCCTGTATGGTCTGTCTTTGTCTGACCTGGCATCGTGAACATTGTGAGGATCAACCAGACTTTGTGGCCAACCAGCAGTAGTTTGAACCCAGGCCCAAAGTGCCTATTAGTGGGGTGCATTGAGGAGATCGGCCCGGTCCTGGTGGAGATAGTCTGGATGTCATTGGTGGGGGGTCTTTCCTGACCCCCTTAAGGAGGCAGTCATTCGACTACTCCTGAAAAAACGTCTCTCAACCCAGACTGTCTCGTCAACTACAAACCCATCTCTAACCTGCCCTTTGCGTGTAGGGTTATTGAGAAGATGATAGTGCTGCAATTGGATGATCGTTTATCTACCCACAATGTCTTTGACACTCTCCAATCCAGATTTAGGAAGAAGCACAGCAAGATGGCTCTTGTTCGGATATTGAATGATCTCCTTATAGCAAGAGATGAGAAGGCCCGTTCCATCTTTGTCTTCCTTGATCTCTCGGCGGCATTTGACACGGTCGATCATGGTGTGCTTCTGGATCTCCTGCAGTTCATCTGTGGACTATCGGTTACCATTCTCAGATGGTTTAGATCTTACCTCAAGGGCAGGACACAGAGAGTAGTTTCAGGTATTTATTCCTCTGACCCTTTGACCCTGCCCTGCGGGGTACCACAGGGCTCCATTTTAGTGCCCATATTGTTCGCTGTCTGTATGCTGCTACTAGGGACATCATTAGGCGGTTCAGTTTGAGATTTCACTGCCATGCAGATGATACTCAACTGTACTTGTCCTTCATACCTGAATAGGGAGATATCCTTTTGGTGTTTAACAAAAGCTTATCTGAGATCCAGGATTGGATCAGTGCTAGCTGGCTGAGACTAAATCCAAACAAGACCGAGGTGTTGGTTGTGGACCCTGGTTGGCGGGAGGTTGAGTTGTCATTTGGGCAGTCCTCTGGTCTCTGGCTAGGGGATGCCCAGCTTGCTACCTCTGATCAGGTGTTTAACCTTGGCATTATTTTTGATGATGTCTTGATACAGATGAATGCTAACTGACCTTGAACCAGATTAAGCTGTTGGTGGTATTTTTAGTGTATGGAGGAAATTTGGCCCGGGCACCGGGGGAAATTCACCCATTCATTTCGAGATGTGACATGGGATCTTTAACATCCACCTGAACTACCACCAGAACAGGCAGCTAGGACCTCACTTTAACATCTCACCCAAAAGACGGCACCTCAGGAGTGCAGCACCCCCCTCGTGCTACACTACAGTGTCAGTATTGGGATATTAACCCAAGTGCCTGGCGTGGGTATGGAACCCACAACCTTCTGATTTCCTGGCCTCAGAGGTGAGTGTGCTACCTGCTGAGCCACTGACACTGGTCAATTTAGTTATTGTTATAATGTTTAAGGGTGCCTTGGTCAATTGGAAAGGTGCCCCCTGTAAATAAAGGTGATTTTATTTGATTTGATGTTATGTTTGCACCTTTGTTATCCTGCAGTACCTCAATAAAATATGTTTACAAACACTTTGCATCTACACTCTAGAACAAACTTAATCACTCCTCTAAGTTCTGGAATGAAATCCATGCCCTTTTCACCCCTATGACCCAGTCCCTTTCCCTGTTCTTAAGGTGGGCGACACTACTTTCTCTGACCCCACTGCAGTCACCTCCTCTTTCAATTCCTTTTTCACCTCCTGCAACCACGCCTTCCTCTCTTCCACTTCCTCCTCCTCTCCACCTTACTCTTCTTCTATAGCCTTTCTACAGGCAGGGAAAACAAAATGGACAGACTGGGAGGGCTAAGCAGTCTTTGGCTGCTGTCAAATTCTATGTTTCTTTTTTGCACTCTCCTCCTCTATCCTCCCTACTGCGCCCTCCTCCTTTTTTTTCTTTCTCTCCCACCACCACGATACTGCTCTAAAAGCCCTCTTGGCTCTTTTTTTTATACTTATTTTATTAGAGACATTACAAGTTCTCAGTACATCATTACTTTGGTTGCATTTGATGTCCATTTTCTTTGTGAACAATACATGTTATTCATATTCCTTATTTCTGAATACACATTTCTTACATATCTCTAAGAACCACTTAATTACATACAGTTCTAGTATTTCTAGACTACTAATTCTGAGGGACCCATAACTATTAAACTTATGGCTGATATCTACTTGAGAAGAAGGCACAGAAAGGGATGCACAGGGAGAAGGTGGGGGGGAGGGGGGTTAGGTTGGTTAGTTTATTTAGTACACTGATTCTTTGTATAAGTCCCACCGTGTCCATCTGTTGTTATATAGGCTTATGTTATGATTGATGGCAAACGTAATTCTTTCCATTGCTTGGATTTGATCAACTATTTGAAGCCAGTCAGTAAGCTGCGGCACAGACAGCTGCAACCATTTTTTAGTTATTACTTTCATTGCAGCAATATGTACCACCAGCCAAAGATAACACCCTTCCTTACCTTTAATTTCTGGAGGACATAGTCCCAATATTATGTTTTCTGGGCCTATATTACTACTTAAACTAAACAGTTTGCATAAGTGGGGCTGTACAGCATGCCAGTATACCTGTATCCTTGGGCAGGCCCAGAAAACATGTGCCATACCTGCCTCTATACTACCACACCCTCTCCAACACTCAGCTCTCAGGCTCCTGTTCATTCGAGCTTGCCTATTTGGGGTCAAGAAATATCTCACTTTAATCTTCCAGGTAAATTCTTGCCACATTAGGGATGACGTAGTGTGCCAACTATTTCTAAAAACCTGGCTCCACTGTGTAGTATTGAGTCTTGCCCCAAGCTCTTGCTCCCAACTCCTGTGTATATGGGATGTATTATGTGCTCTGTCTGCTATTAAGTTCCAATATAGCATTGTTATTGCTCCTTTTCCGTGTGTTGTACTCCAAATTGATTCGAATACTCTAGGGAAAGGTCTCTTGTCCTCATAATGAAGACTCTTTTGTAATTTATCATTTATGTAATCCCTTAATTGGTAATAATATAATCGGTCCCTTTCTGTCCACTTATACAGAGCCTGGGCTCGTTCAAAAGGTGTGATTGTCATGCCCTGAAGTATTTGCCATGTAGCGTATATACCCTTCTTTGCCTGCTTTTTATACCAGTTCAAGAGTTTAGCTGGAGGAAAGTTCCTATCTGTTGACCACCAGGTATATCTCCACATATCCCTGGCTGTGTAACCTCACCTGACACCTTGAAACCAACCCGCAAGGGTTACTTTAGCCGGGGTCAACATCTCCCCTAACTCATGGTTTTTATTATTTAGATCAAATAATCTGGAACCAAGCTGTATACTCCCTATCTGCTGTAACTCTATCTGTTGCCAATGAGCCCTATAACTTTGATGTACCCATAACAATGCTATTTTCATTTGAACTGCGGCCCAGTAATCCGCTAAAGCCAGGCAGGCCCTACCTCCTTCACGCTTCGGCAAGAACAACGTTTGCTTGCCTATTCTGGGTTTAATATTACCCCATATGTAGGTCATGACCAATCTTTGCCAGCTTGCATTTCCTTTTGAGGTATCAGGCATGGTACTGTTTGGAATAAATATAAGATTTTCGGCATAATATTTGTCTTAATTATTTGTAACCTTGAGTGGAATGGGAAGGGTATACTGTTCCATTTTTTAAGGTCTGCGCATATTTGTTTAATCAAGGAGGGAAAGTTATCCTCAAATAATGTTGCCGGAGACTTGCCTAGATTAACTCCCAGGTATTTTACAGTCTTGCACTCCCACCTCATAGGATATTTGGTTTTAATCCCCTCAGGTAGAATCGCAGACATCACTAATACATCCGTCTTTGACCAGTTGAGGGTATAGCCCGGAAGGGCTGAAAAATGCTCAATTTGTTTAAAAACTTGAGGCAAGGACCCGTCAGGATTCGTCAAATAGAGGAGGACATCATCCACGTAAAGGGCTATTTTGTGCATTGAATTTCCTATATTTACCCCCATAATCTTATTGTCTTTCTGGATACTCTGTGCTAAAGGTTCTATATATAAGGCGAAGAGTAGGTGAGAGAGATGGCATCCCTGCCAGGTTCCCCTCTTCTGTGAAAGAACCAGAAATATGACCATTTGCTCTAATGTATGCTAAGGGGTGGGCATATAATTTTGCTAGAAAATTTAGAAAAGGAGCTGGGAAGCTGAAGCCGGCCAGGGCACTCCATAAGAAGGCCCACGAGACTTGGTCAAAAGCTTTTTCCGCTTCTAAGCTCATCAAGTAAGCTGGTGTCCCTGATTTTTGTAGGTGTTCAATAATATCCACCGACCTCCTGATGTTATCTGAGATTTGCCTTCTGGGTACAAATCCCGTTTGATCTAAGTTGATTAGTTCCACAACAGACACTCTAACCTTCTAGCCAGTACCCCTGTTATTATTTTATAATCCATGTTTAATATGGAAATTGGTCTATATGAAGTACATAGATTGGGGTCCCTGGCCGGCTTCGGCAACACGGAGATAATGGCTTGAGCCCACAAAGGGGCGCATCTCCCACCCTCCACCCACAGCGAGTTGCATGCCTCTTTTAATAAAGGTGTAATGGTCTCTCTAAATGTATTATAGAACTCGTTAGGGAGTCCATCGGTGCCAGGGCATTTTCCTGCTTTAAAGCAGGAAATCTCTGCTTGAATCTCTTTCTCTGAGATAGGTGTAATTAAGTTTTTTTGGTGTTGGATATTTATTTTTGGTAGTTGAAGGGGGGTCAGATATTTCTCAATAGTTTCGGGGGATGGGTTCGCTCCTTCGCTATATAATGTTTGGTAATAGTATTTAAAGGATTCAGTTATTCCTTCTGCATCAGATTTCCAGATCTTAGGTTTAGGGTCTAAAATTTTTGGTATACATGCATTAGCCTTCCATTGCCTCAGCCTGCTGGATAAAAATCTCAGTGCCCTCGGGCCCCCTTCGTAATATCTTTGCCTTAAATATATCAACTTCTGTTCTACCTGATAATAGAGGATTTCTACATATTCCTTCTTCAACTTTTTCAACAACTTTTCCCTTTCCCTACTTATTTGTTGCTGTTGTTGGTATTCCAGTATAGCTATTTGATCTTGTAAATAGACTCTCCTCACCTCCCTCTTTCTTTTAATTCTGGATGAAATTTCTATGCACTTACCACGCACTATAGCTTTTACCGTATCCCACAAAATTCCTGGTGCTATTTCCGGGTCTCTATTTTCCCTAAGTGCTTGCTTTATGGTTGTTCCTATTATCTCTTTAGTGTCGTCCTTGTGTAGCAGTGAGAGATTCAGTCTCCAAAAGGTATTTCTCTTAACAAGACTCAGTTTAAGCTTAAGATAAATTGGGATGTGATCGGATAGTGTTATATCGCCTAGCCAAGTATCTATACATATCAACATCGAGCTTTTTGATAATAAAAAATAATCTATCCTTGAGTATATTTGGTGTGCTGCAGAAAAGAAAGTATATTGTTTGTTAGTTTTATGCATTTGCCTCCAACCGTCCATAAAACCGAGCTCGCCTATCAATTTTGCCACCTTATTGGCTATCCCCCTCTCCTGTCGAACCACTCCCCCTGATGTGTCCATATAAGCATTGAATCGCAGGTTTAAGTCCCCTCCTATTATCAGATGTCCTTCTGCCCATTCGGAAATTTTAAGAAAGAATTCTCTATAGAATGAAAAATCTGAGCGGGGGGCATACACCGAGACCAGAGAGACAACTGCTCCGTCATATTTACGCTTTAAACCCACAAAACACCCCTCTTTGTCCTTTATAGTGTCCTGAACCTCAAAGGGGCACCTGTTGGGGATCAAAATGACGGAGCCTTTCTCCTTCCCTTCTTATACGAGGATGATACGTTTATTTGGTAACCAAATTTCTTGAGCTTATCGTGCTCTACCTGGGACAGGTGTGTCTCCTGCAACATTATAAAAGACGCCTGTGATTTCTGCAAAAAGGGCATAATTCTGCCTCTCTTGATCGGGTGCGTCAGGCCATTTACATTCAGTGACAATACAACTGGCTCAGATTTATCCATAGTCCATTAACATTATGTGGTGCCTTACATTATTGCCCGTAGTAAGTCTGTTCCCCCCTGCTTTCCCCATCCCGCTCCCCTCATATCAGCCTTATTTAGGTCCCTATAAACATTGAATACCATAAACCTTAAAGAACAAAGCCCCATCCTACTCATGGATGTGAAACCTCAAATATTACTTTAAACTTTAACTTTAACTAAGTCCTTCCAAAAGTGGAAACCCCCTATATTCCAAGGGGTTTCTGTTACCAGTAGCTTCTTTCTACTGGAACGAGGAATAATCCTTGCCACAACGAGTGCAGCTTTCCTCGCAGGGCCTGGGAAATAGTGTGTTAAAATTACCAGGCTCCTAACTATTTGGAGACCAGGAGTCACTCGACCGTATGCCCTTACAAGTGCCATCCCCCCCCCCCGAGAAGACTTAATGGTTTGCCTCTTTGACCAATCTTATACTGAAAAATAACTATACCCGCATTACAGCCTTATATTGGGTAAGTGTAAAGAGAAAGGAAAAACAACATATATATGTTATAATGTACTAGAGACTTGTCTACATTATGAGAAGGCCCAGCTTGAATTACAGTCCCATTAGATTGTCCATCCGTTCTTGTGTGAAAGGGGTCAGGACTGATTCTTAAGTTCCTGCTATTAAACCAAAAAGCAAGGCTCACAGCAGTAATAACTCAATTTGCATTCTGGACCCCTGTTAATTTACAGTTTCATATCAGTCCAGTTCTATGCGGCCCTTTTCAGTGTTTCAGCATTTATTACAAGTGAAGGGCTTAACTGCATTCCCTGACGATTACCCTTTTTTTTTTTTTTCCTTGCTTTACTTTACCCATTCCAGACCATCCCTTTCTGAGATTTCTATGACTCAGTTCAGTCCTGGGAATCGCTCTGCACGCCTTCTCTGCTATCCTGCAGCTTCTTGAGTAGGGCCTTCATTGCTAGGAGGGGAGAAAATGATGACATCTCTCTACGCCAACCTCTCTTCCTTTTACCCAATGAAATCATCCAATCCTGGTACCCTTCTAATGCCTTCTGGGAAATCGAGTTTTTTTGTCCCGTAGCTTGTGAGGTCAACAGTCCTTTCTCCATAAGTGCTTCTTTGGCTTCTTCAGGCGAATCGTAAGTTTTAACGCCTTCAGGCCAAAATATTCTTAATTTTGTAGGGAAAGGAGTGTGAAAACGCAGACACTTAGCCTTGAGTAGTTTAATCAGCTCTGTATATTGTGCGCTTTGCCTTTGTATTTCCTGTGGATAATCATGATCAAAATAAAGTCTGTGATTTAAATATGTGACTTCCTTTAGTCTCCAGGCTCTGATTAGGATATCCTCTTTCGTTTTATAACTATTGAATTTAATAATGATAGATCTTGGTCGTGCACCCTCCTCTGTTGGTTTAGGTTGAAGAGCCCTGTGTGCTCTCTCAATGTTCAATTGATACCCAGCGGGTAGTTGCAAAACATCTGCCAAGAGGTCTGAAAGAAATTCATGCATTAGGCCCATTTCTGAGTCCTCGGATAAGCCATATAGCCTAATATTCTCCCTGCATGACCGGCTCTCCAAATCAATGCATTTCTCCTGCAGTTTCTCTGTTTGTATTATTAAGGCCTGCAGTATTTTCCTGTTTTGATAAACGCCATCTTCCGCCTGTGCTATTTGTTTCTCCGCCCCTTCCACACATTTCTCCAAACCTGTCAGTTTTTGGTCGAGGTTTCTAAACCCCAGTTTTGTTTCTGCTTTCAATTCTTTGATTTCCCGAAATAGCTGCTCAAAGCGTGATCGGGTTAAATGCTCGTTCTCTTCTTCCATGTCTGCCATGCTGGAAGGAGAAGGGCTACAACTCGGCCGTCTGGGGGTGATCGCAATCCTCTCCCATCCTGTACATTTTGCTTAGCTTTCAACTTAACTCTGCGGGATTTATCCCTTACACGACCCATGGGAGTCATTTTTAATGTTTTGATTGAGCAATGCAGGTATTTTTAGTCTTCTCGAGGAGTTTGAGATGGGGAGCTCATATCACTTGCTCACTCCTGGCTCTGTGACGTCACCGGAAGTCAGCCTTCTTGGCTCTAATCACACATGCAGGTGTTGTAGCCCCGATGGTCTTGACCACAAAATGCAGTCTCTCTCTGCTTATCCCATTGCCCTCCCTATTATCTACCTCCTCAGCCTCTCATTCTCCTTATCCTCAGCCCTTCCTAAAGGGGGTAACCTCTATTCCCTAGTAACTACCATCCAATTTCTCCTCCCCACACTGGCTAAACTACAGGAACACCTTGATCTCTTACAGTTCTCTCCTTTTGTTGACACAGTTTCTTTCTTCACTCCTTTCCAGTCTGGTTTTAGGAAGTCCCACTCCACTTCCACTTCTCTCCTCAAGTTCCCTGATACTGTAGTGTCCACTCTGACATGGATCAGGGCATTGTCATCTCAGCTGTCTTTGTCAACTTAGACAAAGCTTTCGATACTCTTGCCCACCCCATTCTTCTGGACAAGTTTAAGGCAGCTGGACTCATTACCTTCTCAGTTGAGTGGTACCACTCCAACCTTGAGGATGGGTCACAAGCTGTCCATATTAGAGACTTCCTCTCCCACTCCCAGTCTGTACAGGCATCCCTCATGGGTCTGTTCTTCGCCCAATTCTTTTCTCTATTTTTCTAAATGTCTGCCCCACTCCTCTGTGTCCATTCACATGTATGCTGATGATAAGGTAATCTTTACCTCTGGCTCTTATTCCCATGACCTCACAACCCAGCTCCAACTGGACTTTCACAACATCCAGCACTAGTTCAGTGAAAACCAGTTATCCATCAATGCCACAAAATGGTCTCTATTACTTTTGGTATCAGGCAGAGGCTTCCTAGAGTCTTCCCTCTACCCGGTTTTCATACCCTTGATGATGCAGCAATTGAAGTCACCTCCTGTTTTAAGTACCTCAGTATCTGGCTGGACTGTCACCTTGATTTCTCTGTTCATGTGTATGAAATCCAGAAATAAGAAGTCTCACCCCAGACCTGGAGCACTTTACAGGGTTAAAAGGAGCAGCCCACTTCCTGCTGGAAGAGAATATTTCTCTAAGATTATTCATCCCATTTTCGACTATGAAGACATCATTTAGAATACTGCTCCCAATTCCACTTTAGCTAGACTGGACCCTCTCTTTCTTCTGTCATTTTGCCCTTGACAAACCCCTGTGTACTCACCACTGTTTGTTATACACCTCTCTCTCCTTCCCCTTTCATGATGTCAGGCCCTTTACGCACTGTACCTCCTTTATCTCCAAATTTTGGTTTGGCTCCTTCCCCTTATATCTTGCTTCTCTTCACTCTTCTTCCTCTTGCTGCCTTTGAAACACTTGCTCTAGCTGTCTTGCTCTCACCCAATAAAATCTGTGGCTGGTCAATATACCATCTCATTCCACATCCCTACACTATTGGTCTCTCTCTCCTTTCCATCTGCTCTGCTCCTTCCCTTCATGCTCTGAAATCTCTCCTCTGTGATTTCTCTACTCACTCCTACAGTTGCTCCTGATACTGGGGTGGACTTCTGTGTGCTGCATTCCACCCAACATCAATGAGTACAGTCCCTTTCCATGAGTCATTGGTCACTACAGTATGCCTCTCAAATTATTGCATTGTTGCTCACTGCTTAATTTTTTTTTTGCTCTTCTTTCTTCAAATTACTGTATTGAAATGTTATTACTTAGAAGCATTTTCCTGTAATTTGCTGATTTTGTAATACTTATTTCCATATTATTGTTGTATTTTTGTACAATGTACTTCACATTTGCACTGTTCTCTACACTTCTCTTCTGATCCCAGACTACATCTGGAGACAAGCTGATACCAGCTCAGTATGTGTTTCCTGGTAAAACTTTTTTGAAACAAATAAATAAATACCTATATCAACCACTATTCATCACTAACCTCAGTGCACATACCCCCTGTAATTGCTGCTTTACCACCATGTCATTTTCTATGTTCTCTCTTGTCCTGATAGATTTTAAAATATTATCCCCACCACCACTACCCCCAAAAACTTTATGCATCAAAAAAAAACATAAAGACAAATTAAAAACAAAATGGTACATTTAGAATATTATATTTCCCTTCACAATGTTTTATCTTCATACTGTAGATGGAGGGTTTTTGCCTTTTTCTTTTTTTTTTTGTTTTTGAATTTTTATTTTTGTGTTTTTTTTTTGTATTGATTGAACTGTCTGAACATAGCAGCTGCCTACTGGCAACCAATCTTTCTGTATTCAACTGATGAGATCATATTGGAAAGCTGCACATCTGTGCCAGGCCAGTAACTCATTCTGTGACCATCCCATTCAAAGTGGGTGGGTCAGTGTGACCGGTCTATTACAGTATATCGACCAGAATTAGATCTGTACTCACCATTGCATGGTAAGTGCAGGCCAGGGGCTTGCTGAACTTTACACTTGGAAAGCTTAGTCTAGGATGGTCTGCACACTCCCAGTCAAGGTCATGGAGCTTTGAAAATCAAATGACTCAAATGCCATATATCAGGTTGCCAATACAATGCAAAATGTGTTGAAAAATAAATTGATATAAAAAGATTAATGATAACCGTTTGATGCTGGAGAAAAAAAGAACAATCTACACCACAACTTGTTGCCCCAGCACATTAATCCATGGAGCTTCTTTAGAGGGTGGGTGCCTGGTGAAACTGACATCCTTTATGTCTCCTGTCTATCAGGGAGAACTATCACATAACTACTAATAGGGATTCTGGCAGTAATGATGGTGGGACTAGCACACAAACACATTATGGGACCATTTAAAAAAATGTGTAATATATGACATAAAAAAGGTATTTATGTATTAAAAGTAAGCAAAAAGAAAAAAAAATCTACCTTGTGTTGGTGTGTTATATAAATTGTAAAACACTGAATGTGTGATTTTAAGCCAAGGATGTCAAGTCTAACATTAAATGGCACATAAATAGCAACAGAAGAATTGCATTAGTAACTGGAATGAAACAGCAGAACAAAAACTTTAAATCTCACAATATGTCATCTTTTTTATAGAAATAACATGTTTCCACAACATTTTCACAGTTTGAATATACAGTGAAAAGGATGCCCTTGGTGTCAGGAGCTGCCTCCATTTGTACAGTGATCACTGTGATTATTCATTGGATCTGGGGAAATATATAAGGTATTCCTGTGCTCTTCAAACCTCCTTCTGCATCTGTGGGAGAGAAACACAGAGATGAAAAAACACTGCTGCAATAAAGGTAAACATTCATACAAACATTTCAGAGAGATAATCCTATTGCATACCATGATGAATCCAATATAATGTTTAGTGGATTTGGTAAACTGAGATGTAGGGTGATAGAGTGAACTAGCAAATGGCTTTTAGGGGAGAATGTGAAATTTTAATGAAACCAAACCATATAGATTTTTGTTTTATGTTAAACCATGAACCACCAAACATGAGTGTTTGGTAGAGCTGTGTGTATAAGAAAATTCTGAATTTCAAAAATTCTGATGGAAATCCACAACATTCTGTGAAATTCCATGGAACTGTATTGGAATTTTATGGGATTTTTGAAATGTGTTAATGTTGCCATAACTCAGATATATATTATTTTTTTTATTTAGTTGTTTAACCAGGAGTAGCACACTAAGCTGAAAACTTTACAGATGCGACCTGGGAGTACAGGGAAGTTAAGTGACTTGCTCAGGGTCACACAGTATGCAAGCGGGAGCTGTGGGATTCAAACCTAGGTCTAGTCTGTTGGATGTCACCAGATTTGCAGCTCAGAGCCTTAAACCACTGCGCTATACTGCCTCCCTGTCAATATCTATTATGCTAGAGACAGACATGACATTTGGAACAGTTACTTCTTTTTTCTTTTCTTCTATTATTTCTTTATTCAGTTTTTCCCTTTTTCTCCCATCCCTACCCACTTGTCCTTGACACAGATGTGCATTAGTGGAGGCACATGCAAGCCATGCACTGCGAGATATCCCACCCTACCAGCTGCCCCTTCCACCCACCTACGCCATCACCAGACCTCCACCTGGTGGTGATGGGACTATGGGAGGAACAGCATCCTCCCGGGAAAGGAGAGCTTCTGGTAGGCAGCTCAGTCCTGGTCCTACCCTCCCCCACGGTCTTCTCCTTGATGACCCAAGTTCATTTCTTAACCCTGATTGCCGGCATAATGTAGGGTAAGGCTAGATGCCTCAACCCTCAGTGCTACCTGGCTGGCATGGAATGATTACTTCTTGATAGGTGCACTAACAGTATGGTAAATATCATGACATTAGGACATGTCATCTCAAAATTGAAGGTGCTTAAAATCTGTAATTTTGTATTTATTCATTTTTTTTGGAGGGGGGGCATTTCATGAAAACGTGTATCTCCTATAATTCAGGCACCTTTGGAGCTAGAAATCTGAAACTATGTACATATACAAATGTAGTAATAATCCATATACCAACTAAAAGTTATAACTCTTTGATGAATTATTTCAAAATTATACTAAAATAACTAAAATTTAAATGTTGGCAAAATGTTCGAGTTCCTATAACACAGCCCCCTTTAAAGCTTGAGACTTTAATGTTGGTGTACACATCCACGTTGCAGATTTCTCTAAATCTTGAAAATATGGAGAAATCTGAATAAGAAATTTTTAAATTAGATGGAAATAACAGAAAATGTTATTTTGATTACATGTTTGGCCACAAATAACTCAGACCCCTTTAATTTAGGACTCTAAAATTTGGAATATTTATTAAAGACATTAGTACCTGTGCACCTGCCAAATATGGCATTATTTGGATGCATACTTTGAAAACTAGTCCAAAATAACTGAAATTTAAAATTTGTCAAAAGCCCATGGAATTTTGAAATGGATTAATTCAGTCATAACTCATCCATCTATTGAGATAGGGGCCTGAGGTTTGCGTTATTACTAATTGATATGTGTTCTGATGGTGTGCCAAACATCCTGACATAATGCAAACATACAAATGTCCCAGCAGAAACAGACCTCCTGGTTTATCAATGCCTGCTTGAGTGTGCAGCTACCTCAGCTAAGTTGCAGCTGCCCTCCCCCTATCCCCTTTTGTCTGCACTCATCTGTTCTCAGCCTCACCCACCCATACTCTCCCCTGTTCTCCGTCACATGCTCTTTTAAAGCTACCCACAGTTTTGTGTTATATCACCCTCTCAGGCAGGGCATTCCACCTCAACACCACTCTCTCTCTGTGAAGTAATATCCTCCTCATCTCCTTCCTAAATCTTCCCCCTTTATTTTTAGCCTGTGCCGTCTAGTGTCCCTTCACTTCCTCAGTTTAAAAACCCCGTCGGCTCCATCCTTGTTGATTCCCCTCAGATACTTGAAAGTTCCAATCGTGTCCCCCCCCCATCCCTCCTCTCCTCCAGGGTGTACATATTCAGTTCCCCAGCCTGTTCTTATAGTCTCCCCCCTCCATTCCCTGTATCATTGTTGTTGCCCTCCCTGCACTCCCTCCAGTAGCTTGATATCCTGCCTCAGGTATGGCCTCCAAAACTGCACACAGTGCTCCAAGTGCTGCCTGACCAATGACCTGTGGAGGGGCAAGATCACCTCCCTCTGTCTGGATGAGAACCCCCTTGCTATGCACTCCAGCATCTTGTCCGCCTTCACTGCTGTTTTCCTGCATTAGGCAGACTTGTTCATGCTCCCTGTTACCATCACCCCTAGGCCCTTCTCCTCCTCAGTGATCCCCAGCTTCACCCCCACAACCAGTGTTCTCTCCTTGGATTCTTTGCCACAAAGTGCATAACCTTACATTTCTTCATATTGAACTTCAGCTGCCACCTCTCCGAACACTCCTCCAGTTTGGTTAGGCCCCCTGCAGTTGCTTCCATCCCTACTCCTCATCCACTACAGTACCCATTTAGTATTGTCTGTGAACAGACTTATCCTGCACACCACTCTGTGCGTGATGTCGGAGATGAAGAGCCCAAATAACACCAGGCCCAGCACCAAGCCCTGAGGCACCCCGTGCAGCCAGTTTGTAATCCATTTTGCCATCTTTGCCTCCACTTCCATGCCAGTCAGCTTCCCCCCAAGCCGCCCATGAAGTACTGAACTGAAGAAACATAGAATTTGATGGCAGATAAGGACCGCCTGGCCCACCTAGTCTGCCCATTTCTCTACCTGATGGATAAACTGCAGATTCTACTTCATCAACAGCTTACTTTCTCCTACCCCCCACTAGAATTGCCATATGCCTGTCCCATGCATTCTTGAATTCTCCCACTGTTCCTGACTCCACAACCTCCTCAGGAAGGCTGTTCCATGCATCCACAACCCTCTCTGTGAAAAAATACTTTCAAACATTACCTCTGAGCCGCCCCCCCTCAATCTTCAGATTGTGCCCCCTTGTTCTTGCACAACTCTTCTTCTGAAAGATGCTACCCTCTTGTACTTTGCTTATTCCCTTGAGATACTTGAATATTTCTATCATGTCCCCCCCTCTCCCTCCTTTCCTCAAGGGTGTACATATTAAGCTCCTTTAGTCTCTCCTTGTATGTCTTCTGGTGCAGACCCTGCACCATTTTGGTTGCCCTCCTCTGTACAGCCTCCACTCTGTCTATGTCTTTGCGAAGATGAGGTCTCCAGAATTGCACGCAGTACTCCAGATGGGGTCTCACCAACTGTCTGTTCAGAGGGATAACAAATTCCTGTTTTCTACTGTAGATACCTCTCCCCTATGCATCCCAATATCCCCTAGCCCTCCTTACTGCCTTCTTACATTGCTTGCCCACCTTTAGGTCATCTGATATAATTACTCCTAGGTCTCTTTCAATATTTGTTGTTGTTATTAACTCACCCCCCATTGTGTACTCTTCCCCTGGGTTTTTGTTTCCCAGATGCATTACCTTGCACTTTTTTGCATTGAATCTGAGCTGCCACATATTTGACCATTCCTCCAACCTTGCCAAGTCCCTTTTCATCCTTTCCACCCCACCTTGTGTATCAACCCTGTTGCAGATCTTTGTGTCATCTGCAAATAGACATACCTTTCCTTCCAGGTGCTCTCCAATGTCACTTATAAAGACATTAAAGAGGACCAGTCCCAGTACTGAACCCTGTGGTACCCCACTAGTTACCCTCCTTTCTTCACTGTGGACTCCATTTACTAATACCCTTTGCGTCCTGTTGTCCAGCCAGTTTTTTTATCCAGGCTACCACCTTGTGACCTACTCCAAGGCTGGCTAACTTGTATATTAATCTTTTGAGTGAGACTGTGTCAAATGCCTTGCTAAAATCTAGGTACGCTGTATCCACAACCCCTCCCTGGTTTACTACTTTGGGTCACCCAGTCAAAGAAGTCTATTAGGTTCATCTGACATGACCTTCCTGCTGTGAAACCATGCTGCCTTGGGTCCTGTGCCCCACTGGCCTCTAGGTACTCAACAATTCTTTCCTTCAGAAGTGATTCCATCATTTTCCCTACCACTGAGGTCAAACTAACTGGTCTGTAGTTTCCTGCCTCTGCCCTGCTCCCACTTTTGTGAAGTGGAATCACATTTGCCCTACACCAGTCCTCAGGTACCACCCCATCCTCCCATGATTTGTTAAAGACAGTAGTCAGTGGTGTTACTACTTCTACCCTTAGTTCTTTTAGAATTCTTGGGTGAATCCCATCGGGCCCCATTGCTTTGTCCACCCTCAGTTTCAAGAGTTCTTTCAAAACCTTTCTTCTGTGAATGGACTGGTATCAACCCCCAATTCAGAGTTTCTCTCTTGTTTGGTTTAGGTACCCCCCCTCCTCTTCTGTTGTGAACACTGAACAGAAATATTCGTTCAGTATCCCTGCTTTTTCACTGTCACCCTCTGCCCACATTCCCTTCCCTTTATTAAGGCTCTGTATCCCTCCCTTGGTCTTTCTTCACTCCCTAATGTGCCTATAAAAGGTTTTATCCCCCTTCTTAACAGAGTTGGCTATCTTTTCCTCAGTTTGTGCCTTTGCTATTCTGGCTGCCTTCCCTGCCTCTTTCTGCTTTAACTGATAAAGTTATCTGTCCTGCTCCTTCTGTGTTTCCTTATATTTCCTGAATGCCATCCTTTTCTTCTTAACCTTCCCTTCCACCTCGTTTGAGAACCATAGTGTTTTTTTTTTCTTCATTTTGTTTTGTTGATTTGCTTCACACAAAGGCTTATTTCCTCTGTGATGGCTGTTTTGATTATTCCCCATTGTTTCTCCACCCTCCTTCTTGCCCATTTGCTAGTGCTTTTCTGAGGCAATCTCTCACTTTCCCAAAGTCAGCCTTCCTAAAGTCCAATACTCTTGTTTTTGTATGGCTTCACTATATGGCTGTGTTTATTGTGAAGCATAGTGTTTGGTGGTCACTTGTTCCCAGATGGCTACCCACTTCTAAATCTGAGATCCTTTCTCCTTCCCCATTTGAGAGTATCAGGTCTAAGATTGCTCCCTCCCGAGTGGGTTCCAACACTAGCTGTCTGAGGCATGCTGCCTGTAGGGCATCAAGAATGACCCTGCTCTTGGATGTGCCTGCAGAAAAGGCACTCCAGTTAACATCTGGCATATTTAGGTCCCCCATCAACAATATCTCTCCTTTTTCTGCCATTTTATGGATGCCTTCTATCATTTTCTTGTCCATTTTCTCCCTCTGAGAAGGGGGTCTGTACACAACCCCCATGTGGATTGTGGTGCCATTTCCTGTCTCCAGGGGGACCCATAGTGACTTATCAACTTCCTGTTTACTCTTTAGTTCTGTTGCTTTAATCCCTTCCCTTATATAGAGAGCTACTCCTCCTCCTCTTTTACCCACCCTGTCCCTCCTGTAGACTGTGTATCCTGGTATGTTGACATCACAGTCATGGTTCGCTGTGTACCATGTTTCAGTGACTGCCACAATATCCAGGCATCCCTCTTCCATCTAGGCCACTAGTTCAGGGAGCTTGTTACACAGACTGTGGGCACTGGTACTATCATCTTCAATTTTATTTTTATGGCCTTACCCCTTTTAGCACCATCCCTGTCCTTACTGCCTTTTCTGCATTTACCCCTGTCCTGCTCCCTACTGACTTCTCTACCTTGGTGTTTACCTCTCTACCTACTGCGTTTTGTGGGGGGAGGTTGGGATTTCCCTGTTCCTTTTCAGTGCCTCCCCCCTTGGCTTGTTTAAATGCTTGCCAATGAAGCATTTAAACCTGTCACCTAGGATCCTGTTTCCCTCTGGACAGATGCAGACCATCACATGAGTATAGACCTGCATCCCTCCAGGTGGCTTCCAAGTCCCAGTGAAGCCAAAACCCTGAGCTCCACATCAGTTTTTCAACCATTCATTGAATCCCATGGTGTGAAATACCCTAACATCATCCTTGCCATAGACAGGCAGCAACTCCAAGAAGGTTACTGTACATGCCACTTATCTAAGGCACCTCCCCAACTCTACAAACTCCTCTTGCACAGCTCTGTTCCCATTCACAGCCAGGTCATTTGTCCCTAGGTGGACAGTGACATCCAGCTCCCTCCCTAGTGCAGCTGCTCCTGTGATCCTGAAGATTTGCTTCCTGTCCCTCCAAGCCAAGGTGCTAGGCAGGCACCTTACCTCCCTGTCCCCTTCCTCCACCACTTCTACCCCCTTAATGATTGAGTCTCACATCAGGAGTTGTTTTCTTCCCCTGTGGGGTCTCATACCACCCTCCTGTGGGTCTCCTTTGTGGAGGTCCCAGCATCTTCCTTGGTCTCCACTGCAGGAGCCTCCATAGAGGAACCACTCTTTGCCAGAACAGCATATGAATTGTGAAGAGGTACAACTGGAAGGATGCACCTCTGTTCCACCACCATCTCCCTCCCTGATCCCATCTTGGTCCAACCGCTCCTCTTTCTTGGCAACCTTTGAGGTAGTGGTGGTGGTCCTGATAGTCCCTGGGTGGGGGAAGAGGTTTCATGAATCCTAGCCAGGTCAGCCTGGAGACAGGCAACCTCCTGCCTCAGACCAGAGAGGTGCCTGCAAACAGGGCAGCATCACAACCTCCAGAATGTCTCCCAGAACACCGCTGCCCCACAGCCATTGCACTGCACCACTCCTATCTTGACTTATTGTGTGTCCCCTCTCCTGTTGCTTTGTATGCTTACTGTCTCCTCCCTCTATGTATTTTTACACTTACTTTCCTACTGCCTATGTGCCCTCACAACTCTCGCTCTTCCTGTTCTGGGACAGGAACTTCTTGTAGTCTTCAGTAGTCTCCTTCTTCCATGCTTGGATTCAGACTTCCAGCAATGAGGGGGGAGGGGGGATAGTTATTTTTTATGTTCCTTCAAGGTTGATGAAACTAATGTTTCTCAGTGATCCTTCCCTTCCTACTACCAAACAGGAAATTCCTGTTGTCAGTCAAATCCAGTGGCTATAAAAGTAGAACTGGCTTAGGTATGGGTGGGTGAAGGAGTGGAAAGGAGGGCAATTAGTAAAAATGCTGTAGTTCTAGACTGCTGTTTCTTGCTATGAAAGCAAAGCTCTCCTCTGTTAAAAACAGCAGGAAGCTGTAATTGGAGACACCTGCTTTTGTACTCCTAAGCTTCTAAGCCACATCCCCAATTAGATTCACCCTCTGCTCCTGACTCAGTAAATTAAGCTGATACAGCCCCCTTCGTCAGAGAAACACACAGTGACTTTCTTCTTTTTTTTTACTTAAATGAGGCCCCCTTCTAATAAAGTATCAGTTTGCTTAATCCAAATATGCACTGACTCCTGCTGAGATAGAAGAGATGTATCAGTAAAAATGCTGTAATCCTGGACTGCTGTTTCTTGCTCTGAAAGCAAAGTTCTCATCTGTCAAAAACAGCAACCTTGCTGAAATCCAAGTAGAGGACATCCACTGTATGGCCCCTATCCAGCTGTCTTGTTACCAAGTCGTAATATTATATTAATATAGTTTGACTGTACTTCCCCGATATGAACACATGCTTGGGGATAATTGACCTCTAGAAATTACACCAGCCTCTCCTTCAGTATCATCTCCATAAGCTTGCCCACTATGGAAGTGTGACTGGCCAGCCGATAATTGCCTGGTTTGTCCCTTGGACTGCTCTTGTGTATCAGCACCACATGGGCCATCTTCCAATCCTGAGGCACACATCCCCTATCCAGGGAGGTACTGAACAGATCTGCCAGTGGTTCCACCAGCACCTCTGCCATCTCCCTCAGCACCCTGGGGTGGATACCATCCGGCCCTGGTACATTGTCCACTTTTAGCACCCTCTGTTCATCTAATACTCTACTTCCCTCAGTCATTCCATCTGTCATCTCTTCCCCACCCCACCCTCCCAGTCCAAGGTTGTAGTGGTCCCCCCTTCTTCTGCTTGAAAACTGAGCAAAAGTATTCATTTAGTGCTTCCACTTGTTCCTCTCACTTTTCTGCCCACTCCCGATCCCTCTTTATCCTCACTATGTTATCCCTGCACTTCCTTTTCACTCTGACATATCTGAAAAAGTCTTCCCCCTTAATTCCCTGTGCTAAACTTAGCTCCCTTGAAGCCTTAGCTTCCCTCACCCTCTTGGTCACTTCCTTGGACCATCTTGCATTCTTCTCACTATCCTCCTCCTTCCCCATCCTTCTGAACCTCTGGTATACAGCTCTTTTTTGCCTCACCCCTCCATCACCTCGCTGTTCAACCAGCATGGTTTCCTTGCTCTGCTCCTCTTACTCTGTAACTTGTTACAAGCTTCCATCACCTTTATAATCCTCCATTTAATAATGTTCCATTTCTGCTCTGCTTCCATCCCTGGTCAAGTGCCCTCAAGTTTCCTTTCAGTATCTCCCACATCCTCCTGAAGTCTGCCCCCTGAAGTCCATCACCTTTGCTAGTGAGCCCCCTGACTCCCAACTCATAGTGATAGTAAACCACACCATTTGGTGATCACTATCAGCTAGTGGGTCCTCCACCCTGAATTCCCTCACTGCCTCACCATTGAACAGTACCAGATCTAGTGTGTTAGTTAGCCTAGTAGGTCCAGTGACCAGCTGTGTCAGGAATCCCTCCTGGATTGTGCCAGCAACACCTGCTCCCAAGCACTGGAGGTGACTGGAGTGCTCCAATCAACCCAGAGCAGATTGAAGTCTCCCACAATGACAAGGTTCCACTTCCTACTTACCTTCTTGATTTGTTCTGCTAACTCCCTGTCCAGCTCCTCTGCCTGGGATGGTGGGCTGTACACCACCCCGAACCTTAGATTCCTACCCTTGGAGTCCAGGAGCTGCATCCAAATTACCTCCATTCTCCTTTCCTTCCCCTCTTCCCTTTTACATTTGATCCTGTCCCTCACATAGATTGCCACCCCACCACCCCTCTCCAACCCATGGTCCTTCCTGTACAATTTATACCCTGGAATTGCCAGATCCCGGTCCTAGTACTCGGTGGCCCACATTCCCATGATGGCCTCAATATCCACCCTCCTCACTGCAAAGAGTGCCTGTAACTCAACTGATTTGTTACCTAAGCTTCTCGCATTCAGTGAGACAACCCTCCATCCTGTCCCCTTCCCTTCCTTTCTGTGCTTCTCCTCCCTCCTATTCCCCCCCCGTGCAACTTTCCTGAATCCTTCCCTGCTAGCTTGGGGGGTAAACTTGTTTGTCTCCTCTCTTTGGGATCCCCACCTACCAGCTGTCCACTCACCACCACCCTAACTAGTTTAAATCCACCTTTGTTGGGGATCATGTGATGAGCTAAGTCTAGGAAGACGTCCTCTGTGCTACTCTGAGGCCCAAAGCTTCTTAAAAAAGCTTTAAAACCTTTGGGAACAACTGGAGCTGCATTAAAAGAGCTGTATTGATCTGGTGAGGTGCCCATGGCCAGATCTGTGATGGGGTAAGAGAAGAGTTGGTATTTCAGTGGGCCAATCTCAGTATATGTGGTAAACAATCGGTGGCAATACTAGACTGCGCCAATAAATTGAAATGGAATCCGAGGTGGTGGAGCCTCTTGCGGGGAGATCGCCTGCCTCCAAATGGCCGAAACCCCAATCCCCCAACCCCAGTGAACAGGAGGAGGTGGCAGGAAAAGAAGGGGGAGCTAATTCTAACAATGAAGACATACAGGAAATAAAGCAGCTTCTATGGGGCTGGTAGTGGATTTTGCAGCGGTTAAACCAGTGCTGCAATCGCTCACTCAGAGAATGGGCGATGAGGAAGTTCGGATCGCATCTCAGGAAAGGAAAATGTCTGCAGTGGAACAGGAGCTGGTGGTGGTTAGAAGGCAAGTCAAGAAACTGGAAGAGAGATTAGAAGACCAAGAATCATGAAGCCGAAGGAACAACTTGATCCTGGTAGGGTTGCCTGAGAGGGCCGAAGGGACAGACTGTGTTTCCTATGTACAAGATATGTTGCTCAAATTGTTTGGCCCCACTCCATATGGGGAAGCTTACAACTTAGAAAGAGCGCACAGGGTGCTGAGAGAGATACCACCACTGGGAGCAAGACCTCGAGTAATCATTATGCGCTTCCTCAACTACAAAGAAAAAGTTTATGTCCTATCTGCAGCAAGGCAAAAGAAATCAATGCAGTGGAATGGTGCCACCCTGTGGCTATTCCAGGATCAAACACCTGCAGTGAGAGGAAAGCAGAAAGAATACCTGGAAATTAAAAAGAAATTATATCTGGCTGGAATTAAGTTTCGGCTACAGTATCCTGCCACTTTAATGGTGTGACTTCAAGCAGGGGAGAAGCATTTCCTTACTGCAAAAGATGCGTTAGAAGGGCTACGTGTGGAGCTCCCCAATTTATTTAGAGCGCCGAGTTGAGCTGTTTTAGAGGCAATGGAGAGTTACAGGATTGACTGGACTGGAATTATTGGGACACTAAAGCTTGTTACATTTCATTTGGTGAACCTAATCCTTATTTAGATGATTTAATTGAAGGATATTGAAGTGGGGGAGAATGAGCTCCCTCAATATATATGGGTTTAAAAGAGCTTATCGTGGGGGAAGAAGGTCTGAAGGAGCTCAATACAGGGTTGGGGAATGAAGAAAAGCTGAAAAGAAGAGCAAAAGTAGTGGGGGGTGAAGATGTTGGAATAAGATGGAGACTGGGGGGTCGGCCAAATAATGGAAATGGGATATGGGAGCCTCACATAGTGGATGGCGTGTGAGGGAGGAACGGATAAAAAATGAGGGCTCTGAAATGAAATATGTGGAAGGGGTCAAAGGATAGAGAGATATTAGAGAAGTCAAGAGTTTAAAGGGGGCTATATATGGGGGTCTGGTGAATATCTGGCCCGGGGTAGAGAGTGGGTACGGACGTTAGGAATGAAGGGAACTCAGAAAGGTGATGACCACTTCCCATTTTTAGAATATTAGGAGGGTGTGTTCAAGGAGTACATTTCTTTTTATTTGGTTTTCCTGATTGGGGTTCCCTGAGATTGCCTTGCCCCCTATTACCCAGATGGCTTGGGAAATAAGGAAAGAGAGATGGCGAGGGTGTTGGGTCAAATATAAATAATAGATTCTGGCCAATAATATCTAGGGAGGAGCTCAGTACTCAGCGCGAGGGACTGAGAGCATGCTAGAGATGGTTTAATGTTATGATTACTCTACGGAGTGGCTATTTAAGGGCCATAGGAATGCCTTGTGGGGGGGCAGGACTTTGGGGTACCTGGATGGGAGCAGAGAGAGACTATAAGGGGGGGGTTTACGACAGGGAAGGAGGGCTAATTTCTGCTGGTACCCACTAATGGGAACTCGAATTGATATCAACTAAAATCTTCTGACTATGACAAGGCGACTATTCCTGAATAGCATAACGAGGTTTTAAGTAGGAATAGAGTGGAAAGCTAAATAGACTGAGGGGACCAGAAAAGGGAGATGGAGGGAAACAACATAATTGTTAGGGTAAGATCCTCTCTGGGTTTAAGAATAGATCAGGGAGTTGGTTGAGGTTATGGAGGGGCATGGGAGTAGCATAAGAGGGAGTTCATCGACGATCCGAGATATGGAAGGTGGGCAATCCAGGGATCGGGGGCAGGGGGAAGGGGGAAGGGATGGGGATCTGGAAAGAGAGAGAGTCCACTTTGATAGGAGTAAAGAAGGCAGGCTCAGACAAGGTTTCAAGGGTCAACAGTCCCAGAATAAGTTTTTGGCATGGCTTATGACGAAGGTTAGAGTAATCTCGTGAATGTTAAAGTACTCAGGGGTAGACATAAGAGAATGGTAATTATGAGACAGTTGGACAAAATGGGGGCCCATATTGCTGCCCTGCAGGAGACACATTTATTGATGGAGGAGCTGAATAGTCTTAAGCGACTCTGGGTGGGGCAGATTTATGGGATAGGCAAGGAAAGGGCCTCAGGAGGAGTGGTGATGTTAATCAGGAAAACATGCTTATTTAGTGTGGAGCAGGTGACTACAAGAGAAGATGGTAGAGGGATCTATATTTTGGGCTTAATGTATGGTAGGGCTATTTCAGTGGCTTCTATATATGGACCGATGCCCTCTAACCTGGAATTCTTTGCCTCAATAGAGAGGGATATAGCTGTTTTTTCTGGGCATTCTCTTATTTTAGCGGGAGATTGGAATGTATATGCTGACAATATAGGAGATAGGATCCCGCCTATAAGTGGAGCATTAACGAAGGCTTAAATTGCTTTAAACAAACTGCTAGAGGTTGCGGCTTTGGTTGATCCGATACAGACCCATGCTATGGGGGGTAATACTATGACATTCTACTCAGCAGCACATAAGACCCAATCCCGTATTGATTTCTTTTTAGTAAATAGGGAGGTACTTATAGGAGTTATGGGACTGATAATGGAGGGCAGAACTTTTTCTGATCACTCTCCGATCGTATTAGTTTGGGAACCGAAACCAGGCCCGCCTAGACCATTCCGATGGAGAACGAATGACTCCCTATTGATGGAAACAGCAACCAGGGGTAAGCTTGAGGGAGCCCTCCTAGAAATTATACAGCAACAATAACCTACATTGGTCGATAGGAAGTTGACAAGGCCAACTTGCAAAGTATTATTTGAGGGAGTGGCCCAGGAGCTGGCAGCTGAGAAAAATAAGCTGAGGAGGGTGAAAGAGGAATTTATTTTGGGGGCCATCAATTCGTTGGCTCCACTGGAGGGGTTTACAGAGGAAATTGACGGGGAACTTAAAAGCCTAAGATGGGAACTAGAGGATATTATTTATGGTAGGGTAGACTTCTGACTAGAAAAGATTAAAGCTAAATATCTCTTGATGGGAGATGTCCCTGGATGTTTTTTGGCAGCTAGAGTTAGGGAATGGGAGGCTAGCAGAATGGTGACATCTATCTGGCATGGAGGGAAGCTTATAACGGATCCCCAGGAGCTAGCAGATACCTTTGCACTGTATTTTAAAGACTTATATTAGATTGGGAATATGATGGGGGAGAAAGAAACTAATGCTTTTTTGGAGGGAGTATCTTTACCTGTGCTTGACTCCATTCAAGTTAATGGATTAATGGCTCCTATTGGCACAGCAGAGATTGTGGACGTAGTCAGGTCTTTACCGGTGGGCAAAACGCCGGTGCCGGATGGTCTCAAGGCAAACTTTTATCAGACTTACATCCATATTCTTTTGCCCATACTTCAAGAATTCTTTAATAATATAATGCAGGAGGGAGTATCACCCCCCCCTTATATCAGGCGTACATTACATTAATCCCCAAACCAGATAAACCAAGGGATCTACCAGGCAACTATAGGCCTATAGCATTAATGAATCAGGACATTAAGATTCTTACAAAAATCTTGGCCAATAGAATTTGGCAGATAGCACCGGCAGTAATAAGTCAGGAGCAAGTGGGATTTATGCCAGGGAGGGGGGCGCATGACACTTTGAGGAAGTTACATCATATTCTGAACTATGCATCAGATTCTCAATTACCCTTAGCCCTGATATCTTTAGATGCTAAAAAGGCCTTTGACAGGGTCTCCCATCCTTTTCCTTTTGCTACAATGGAGAAGATGGGCTTCCCCGATGGTCTTCTTAGAGGTATTAAAAACCTGTATGCTGCTCCGTCGGCTAGAGGCCTGTGTAATGGCTATATCTCACAGGAAATACAGCTGGAAAATGGGACCCGGCAAGGATGTCCTCTTTCCCTGATATTATTTAATATCTACCTAGAACAGCTGTTGAGAGCAGTTAATAAGGATGGATATATATAAGAGGGGTTGAGATAATGGGACGAGAGTTAAAATTGTCAGTCTTTGCAGACGACATGATCCTGCATTTGAGGGACCCGGTGGGTGGTTTTGAGAGGACTAGAGAACTGATAGGGTGTTTTGCTAAAGTCTCTAACTATAAACTGAATTTGACCAAAACTCAAATTCTCCTCCTGATGCCCCATGTATACAAGGCAGACTTTGCTCAGCTGCGAATTCAATGGGTGACTGATAAGATCAAATATTTGGGCATCTGGACTATAGGAAATTTTGAGATGGGGCGGAAACAAATATGGAAGGGACCTTGTCAATTATTAGGGGTGATTTAATAAGATGGAATAAGCTGTCTTTGAACTTTATGGCTAGACTTGAGCTCATCAAGATGAATCTGCTGCCAAGGTTGTTATATTCGGTGTATCTAGCCCTATTTAGTATTCCCAAAAAGTGGTTTAGTAAGATTAAAAAGCTACTTTCAGATTTTTTATGGAGTCTTAAACCTCCTAGGAAAAAGTACAATGATCTGCGCCTATCTCCCTCCTTTAGAGGGGTTAAGCTGCCAGACCTCCATTTATATTATGTTGCAGGGCAGTTGGGTCTCATGACCCAATGGGGTAGAAGTAAGGAGGTAGATGCTTATATCCCGGAATGGTTGCATCTGGAGACCCGAATGATGAAGGACGTAGGCCTCTCTCTGGAGGTGCCCCTGTATGCTAACATAGCTAAATGTTTTAAACAAGGGTTGGGAAACCCAGTTGTGAAGGCGGTGAAGCGTGGTGGTCGTTTTTGACTCGGGTCCAGAAAAAGGACCAAATGAAGGCCCGAGGACAACCTTTGTTGGGTAACCCCAACTTAGTCATAGGGAACCTGGTACTTAAAGGGAAGTGGTCTAGGTGGGTCTCAGGTTTGAAGCTAGAGGATGTTATTCAGGATAACAAGGTGGTCCTCCCAGTACAGTGCAATGGAATGCCCTATTTCCATAGAATACAACTTATATGTATGCTGGAGGGGGTGTTAAGGAGGTTATGAGGCCTTACAGACTGTTCATTTAAATGGGTTGAGCTGAGGGAGATTGATCCAAAATCTAGGGCCCTATCAGAAGTATATAAAGTACTTCTTGATTTCTTTGGTCCGAGCTCTCCTATAGCAGTGCCATACTGGGACAAAATGTTGGCGCCAGGAAATATTGACTGGGCTAGCATATGGAAAAATAGCAAGTATATTGTAATACCTAAATATCGGAGCTTACACTTCTTTATTGTCTCAAATCTATACTATACTATACCCCTGTGAAACTGTGTGAGAGAGGCCTAAGACAGACAGACCTGTGTTTTAGGTGTGGCTTGGAGAGAGGAGACCTGTTACATGTGCTGTGGAACTGCAGCAAAACATCGCCCTTGTGGGGTGAAATAAAGAGACTAATGGACCCAATGCTGGATTACTCGGAATTTATAAAACCAGAGATATGCGCCTTAGGGGACCTATCGCAAATTTGTTGGGGCTACACCTAAGTATCACTTATCCTTGATGGCGGCAGTAATTAAGTCATATGTGGTCCAGCATTGGAAGGATGGCCAGCCTTATGGGTATAAATAATGGGTAAGAGATCTTATTGGGGCTTTGGATAGAATTAAGAGGCATTTACATTCAGAGGGGAGGAAAGAGTTATATGCTAAAAGATGGGCAGTACTGGAGGCAATATACTCCCAGCAAGAGGTAGATGTCTGGACACAGGTCTGTCTTTTGGGCTGTGATTAGCTGGAGAAATCTGGGATAGAATGCTGGAAGGGTATTAGAAATACTAGCAAAGACTGGAGGGTCTGATGGATGATTGTGTGGGAAATGGTTGGGACTCGGAATGTGAATAATAGTTAGGGGTCTACTAGACAAATTGAGGGGACAGGGACTCTCTCTCTTTCCAGGGGACACAGAGGGGTGCCACCCTTAATTAGGTGATAACTGAGCATAAAAGTAGGCTAGGGACTACCCATCGGGCTGCAGATAATTTTCAGGGAGTAAGGGGAAAGAGGTTGATGTATAAGCAACCTGAGGATCTTAACTTAAAGTGGTGATGAAGTAAGTGTAGAGTAGGCTAGGAAGGGTGATGCTCCCTCTGTGTATGTATATAGTTAAATTGTACATAGTTTACACAGTCAGTTTTGGATTGTGTGCCTGGGGATAACCGGGTTTATGTTTGTTTGTATGTCTGTCTGGTTGTTAATTGGAAAATGAATAAAGATGTGTTTAAAAAAAATAAATAAAAAAAATCCACCTTTGTCGCTATATACTTCCTCTAATTTTTGCTTTAATACTCCTTTCCCCTCCACATGCAAGTGCAGTCTATCCCCTGCATATAGATTGTTATTGTCCCAGGTTCTTCCTCCTCCACCCACTACCCCATACCTCTTGGACTGACGCCACTGTAATGATGAAACATCATCCAAAAATGATAGGTACTCAAAGTCTGTAATTTTTTTGGGGTGGGGGTGATTAAAATTTATATATGCATTTATCTCAGCCACCTTTGGAGCTAGAAATATGAAACTAGGTACATATATAAATAAAGTAATAATCAATATACCTGCAAAATGTTATAACATTTTAATGAATGTTTCAAAATTATACTAAAATAATGAAGACCTAAATTTGACTACCTATACCACATCCCCTTGAAAGTTTGAGATTTAAAACTAGTGCACATGACCATGTTGCATGTTTCTATAAATCCTGCAACTATTGAGAAATTTGGATAAGAAATTTTAAAATGTGGTGGAAATAACTGAAAATTTATTTTTTATTAAATGTTTGGCCACCCATAACTTAGCCCCCTTTCAATCTAAGAGTCCGAAATTTAGGACACACATGAAGTCCATTAGTACCTGAGTAGATTTCAAATGTGGTCTTATTTGGGTACATACTTTTAAACCCAGACAAAAATAACTGAAATGTAACATTTGGTGAAATTCTGTGGCATATTCATGCAAATTCCACAAAATTCCACAGAATCAGAATGGCAAATTATTAGGCATTCAACAGGCAGAATTTTATATTCTGCAGAAGTCTAGTGTTTGGTAAAACACACAGTTTTTTAAGTCCCAGGTCACATTTAGACCACTGGGTTGGAGGTATAGAGGGAGAAAATTCAATAACGTTCCCTCTGTAAAAGTTAATTTAGTCTGTTACCACCACATTTCCCTACCTCACTTGTTCAATCCCCATGAAGTTTAGAACCAAATGGCTACTGTCATGTTCAAGCATAATGTACTCAGCAACTGGACTCACTGGATTTTGCTTTCTGATGTCATGTACATGTGTTTGGATTCTGTGTTTCAAGGGGCACACCGTGAAACCCACATAGATCTTGGGGCAGCTACACCAAAGTAAATATATAGCAAAATTTCTACCGCATGACATGAATTGTCTTATTTGTACAGTTCTCTCACAGCCTGCTAATGAAAAATTGTTACCCTGGTTACAAAGGTTGCAGACATTGGAATTACCACACTTTAACATTCCTGGAAGTTTGATAGGCAGCTGTGCATTTATATGAACGTTACATGATGAGAACTGACTCTGCCTTAATTTGTCCTTGGTGTTAGGATGCTTACTAAAAGTGATCCTTGGTTTTGAGCCCAGGGTTTCTTCCACCACTGTGTCACTAAGTAGGATTTGCCAGTACTGAGTATGTATGTTACCGAAGCGACGTGCTAAGTAATTGAATTCAGACACAAAGCAAAGGCAGGACATGTGAGGCAGTGCTATGGTTTTTAGGTTGTAGCTGTATGTTTCTGTCTTGTGATTTGGATATTTCATTTTAGAGGCTGGGTAAAATTAGCAAATTCTGATTTTGCTAAATTTTTACAAACTTCTGGAAAATTCCATGAAAGTTTGCAAAATTTCATGAAATTTTATGAGATTTTTATTTGATCATAATTTGGTCAGTATTACAGTTAGAGATCTGTAGTGTTGCAAGCGTGTTGTTTGGAAGGGGTCCTAAGTGCATTCCTACCTGTACCTCCTTAACCTCTGCCATTAACCACTCAATAGACTTGCACTTATTGGTGAGTGAACACATGTTTTCTATATCTTGTAAATACTGCCTGTTTTCCCAACATTACCCATTGTAATGGGCTTATTGTTATTGTATACTGTACTATGAATACTGCAATGCAGCCTTGCCCCATGTTATATTTCTAAACCTATATGTATTGTTGTTGTTATGTACTTTAATATCTACTTGTCCAGGTCCATCTTGGAAATGAGCTTTATCTCAATGATGTTTCACCTGGTGAAATAAAGATTGATTGCTTGCTTGCTTGATTGATTAAGTAGGTGCCAAGTGCCATGACATTTATATAAGTATTGGGGACATTACAGGGGCTCACAATCTGGTAATTTATGATTCATGTGAACATTTCTGAAATTATGTATATGCTTACAACTTAGCTGCCTTTGGAGCTAGATAATTGAAAATGTATATTCATACATTCTTGAAAAAGTCACAGAAACTGCTAAATAGAGAGGTCATGTAAATTGTTCTGTAAATTGTAAGTTACAGGAGTTAAAAATGTCTCAATGTATTAAACTGTGTGAAAATTGTCAAAATATTTAGATGTTTACAGCTCCACTGCTGTTGCAGGCATATACTCAAGATTTGGCATGCACACCAAAGTAAATATCTCCTGGAATCTAATTAAGCTGGATAAGTATGGCTTAGTAGGTCACAGTTTATTATGGATACTTTAAAAATTATTAATTGACATTATTTGCTCAAAATGTCATGGATGCATAATAGGTAATACCACTAGAATTCCACTTGTGAAATTTAACTCACACAAAGTACTTACCATCACTAATCACCTTACCTGCACTAGCATCATGGTCTTGCAATACTCCTCTAACACTTCTGTGACAGCGATGCCCAGCATCATGCTCCATCATGACTAAACATATACAGATACTTCTGTCACAATGGCATACATTGCAACTAATTTTAAGGCTTCAGGCTTGTTGTCTCCTGGTGACACTGTTTTCAAAGGGCGGGATATTCAGACTGCGCCAGGCTGTGGCGCAAGCCTGGGTGCAGCGCAACTTGGATGCGCAGAGGTGTTGACAGGATGATATTCAACAGAGCTGCGCCATGGCACAGCATCATTGAATATCACTCCTAGGCCACCCGCAGTGCACATGGTGCAGTGGCACTGTGCCAGCACAAGTGGTCAGAGTGGAGCAGGGGGATGCGCAAGTGCAAGTGCCGTTGCAATAGGCAAAACCACACGATATTCAAAAGTGCACATGCAAATGGGGCCCTAATGTATGCAAGGCACAAATGGGGCCATTTGCATGTCATTATGGCCCCTTATGCATGCAGGTGCACCTATCCCCGGCGACTTGCGCCTGGCACCCTGCCAGGCTGCAGCCATCGAGGACCTACACCCCCTGCACATCGCGGCAAAGTGCCCCAATGCCTGATCGCGGGCATGTGTAAATGTAAGAACATGTCCAATATCCCTGGTGGTCCAGTGGACTGCTTGCAGCTGATCACAGGCATATGTAAAATATTAGTCCCATATTCCTGGTGGTTCAGTGGTACCCCTCCCATCTGCCCACTGGAGCCCCACCACCCGCTCACCTTGGTCATCAGTGGGCGGTAGCTTCCACCAGCTGCCGCCCGCCGCCTGCCGACTGACTCCATAGTAAGGTTGGGATGTACCATTGGTCTGAGTTAGTGAGCCATCGGCATGCAGCCATATACTACATAGTCCGTGATATGTGAATGGATCCATTCACATATCTGGACTGTGTAGCACGGTATGGTCTGCATGCCCATTGGCTCTGCGATGGGACCAACGGGCATACAGCCCTACCGTTTGGAGTCAGTTGGTGGGCGACAGGGCAGCAAGCTGGTGGGGAGCTGCCACCTTCCGCTGACCGGGGGAAGCGGGGCGGTGGGACTCAGTGGGTGGGCGTGTGGGGGGGGGTACTGCTGGACCACTAGGGATATAGGACTAATATTTTTACTACATATACCTGCAATCGGGCTGCAAGCAGTCCACTGGACCACCAGGGATATAGGACTAACATCTTTACTACATATGCCCGCGATCGGGCTGCAAGCGGTCCACTGAACCACCAGGGATATAGGACTAACTTGTTTACTGCATATGCCTGCGATCGGGCTGCCAGCAGTCCACTGGACCACCAGGGATCTATGACTGTTAATATTTTCTACATATACCCACAATCGGGCTGTGAGTGGTCCACTGGACCACCAGGGATATGGGACTATTATTTTTCTACGTATGCCCATAATTGGGCATGGGGGGCACCACCACAAAGGTGCAGTTGGAGCTCGGGTGGCCACCCACAGGTGGCAGCTGCTGTGTTGCACCCTGCAACATGGCAGCTCACCTGTTTGTGGCCAGCTGTTGCTCCTTTTCTTTTGGCTCACCTGTGTGCAGCACAGGTAGGGGTTACACATGCATGGGCTCTGCACATCCCGGTCTGAATATTGGGATGTGCGGAGTATACATGGGCACACCCCCCCTACCTGCGCTGCATACATTACTGATGCGCTCTGGCGCATTGGGATTTGTGCCAGGCACAATCCCCTTGAATATCGCTACCGAAACAACCCTTCTGAATATCCAGCCCAGTGAGTAAAACTATACATTGTTATCTACAGGGTTTTTAAAGAAACAGCAGGTGGCACTATACAGAAACAATGCTGCACGTGCATGTGCTTCCACACATCATTAGGTCAGAGTGCTCTAGTGGTTGTCTGGCATATTGTAAGAATTCAGTCTAGTGCACAGTGACATCCATTACTATTCATCATGGTTTGCCACACATGACAGTGGCCTGACACTTGGTACCACTAACATTTTACTATGGAGCCTTCTATGAATACTTCCTTATTGCTACTTTACTCAGCCTTTATCTTCCTGTACATTGGCAACTCATGTGTATTACTAGGCAAAATGAATAGACATGACTTTGACAAAAGTACCACAACATTCCACAGTGTCACAGAAACTCGTGAAATTCAACTTTAATTACTAATGTTATTTTGGAAACTTTGGCTGCTTGTAACTTGACCAGACACTGAACAAGATATTAGAGAGTGCACACACACTGCCTCTTTTTTTCCATATTGTTTTTTTTTCATGGCCAGCAGATCATCTCTCAGAGATGTACTCTGTTCACAGGTATATACCCTGCTCAGGCTGAATCCAGCCATCATTTAGTTGACTATTGGGTTTTCCCCCAACATTTTTCCCTCTCATCTCCTCTTGTCAGGGCAGTGCCTCTGCCAGCCTAGCACAGCCACAGCTATCCCTCTGGCAGGACCAAGCTCCCTGGCCCAGCTGCGGTTTTTGTTGTGTTGGTGTAACTCTCTGCCAACCCTCCTCAACTGAGATGAACTGCTGAGCAGCAGCTGCCTCGGTCATGGCTTGCCTCCCAATGTGATTTCCTGGGCTCAGTCCCAAACCCGGGTCATTAGCAGGGCAACTTGATGCTCTGCTGTTGGGCCGTGGTGGTGGCCTTAACCTATCAAAATTGGTGATATTCTGTTCTCTAGTTTTAAAGTTATTGGTGCTTAAAATTCTACAGTTTACATAACTGCAAAATGTAATTTTAAAATTTCCAAACATTTTGAGGCTTATAACTCAGTCACCATTAAAGACAGACATCTGAAACTTGATACACTTTGGTATGGATCTTGGTAAATGCACCACATCACATGTGGTGCAATGTGGAGAAATACTTTTAGTTTACATAATTGTAAAATGTAATTTTAAAATTTCCAAAGATTTGAAGGATTATATCTCAGTCACCTTTACAAATGCAAATCTGAAGCTAGGTATACTTCTGGATGGACCATGGCTAAGTCATCATACCAAATATAGTGTACGTTGGACCAATAATTATTAAATTGCATGGAAATAACTGAAATCACAAGTTTGGCAATTTTTGCAACATTTTCATGGACATTTTGTGACATTCCATAGTGAAATTAGAAGTTTTCCAAACTTTTGATGGCAAAGGTAAATTTTTCTAGGGTTTACCCATAGCGCTTCAACAGCACTAGTGCCGACATCCCCTACGGCGACAGCTGTGATGCTGACTGTCGGCATTGTAGCCATGGGGATGTTGGCGAACACAATTGGGGGCTGTGCCCCAACCCCACCTTGTGGGGGGCTCCACCCCCACACCCCCTGGTCTCTAGGATTCTAACTCTGAGTCGGAGTTGGACGGGGGGGGACAAACGCCCAGCGAAGCAGTCCTGATTAGCACACAGACCATCACAGCGATGGGTGGATTTTGCCCAATTCCTGTCGATGTAGTGGTCTTCATTGTGCCGGAGTCGCTGTGGTATTGGTATACCTTTTTCTAGACCTACTTCTTATGTTAGATCTAAATCTCTTTTACTATAATTCCAGTTTTCAACTCTATATGGTCAGATTTGATTAAAAATATTCATATTGTAAATTACTTACAGGCCAAAAACCTATTTGCTTTTCTCTCCACCCCCCATTCTTAATTGTGCCAAAACCACTAAATATTGATTCCAACAAGTCTGTTGTCAATGGAATTTACAACAATACTTATTTGCTGATGGCAATCCCATCACTTGGTAAATTTGTTGACCAACTGCCATGGTGCAGGGCCCATTTAGTCTGTTTGCAGGGGGCTTTGCCTCTGCACCACCCACATGGGGAGGCTCTGCTCCCTGCACCCCCCCCAGACTTAAAGACATTAACAGTGTCAGTGGCTCAATAGGTAGCACACTCGCCTCTGAGGCCGGGAGATCACAGGGCTGTAGGTTCAGTTCCCACATCTGGCACTTGGGTTAATATCCTAGTACTGACACTGTAGTGCAGCATGAGAGGGGTGCTGCACTTCTGAGGTGCCGTCTTTCGGATGAGACGTTAAACCGAGGTCCCATCTGCCTGGATTGGTGGTAGTTCAGGTGGATGTTAAAGATCCCATGGCACTTATCGAAAAGAGTAGGGGATTTCCCCGGTGTTCTGTCCAAATTTCCCTCATTCAGTAAAAATACCACCAACAGCTTAATCTGGTTTAAGGTCAGTTGGCATTCATCTGTATCCCCCCTCCCCCGGGTCGTGCCTGAAAATAGGCAGGATTTGTCTAGTGCTCTTACCCGGTCAACAAAAGCTAAATAAATAAAATAAATAAAGATAATCAACTCCAGGGAGGCGGATAAATGGAGAGAGTGGCCAACACTGGGAGTCACTGTATCCGTACAATGCTCCAACAACATGTTCAACACCGTGGATGTTGAACAGGTTGTGTCACTGTCATGGATTCTCTAAATATTATACTGGATTCAATATGATATGCGATAAGATTATCTCTCTGTAATGTTTGTATGAAGGTTTGGTTTTATTGCAAGGGTGTTTTTTCATCTCTGTCTTTCTCTCTCAGAGATGCAGAAGGAGGTTTGGAGAGTTCAGGAATGCCTGTTCTATTTTTCCAGATCTGATGCATGGTCAGGGTCATTGCTGTACAAAACTGGGCAGCTCCAGACTACAAGTGCAATTATTTTTTCTCTATATTCTAATTGAAAATGTTGTGGAAATTGTTTTTTTTTTCTATAAAAATGGTGAAATACTGTATAGTGAGACAAAGTTATTGTCCCGATGTTTCATTCCAGTTACTCGTGCATTTCTGCTGTTGATATTTCTGTCTTTTGATATTGGACATGATATCTTTGGCTTGAAATCACACATTCAGTGGTTTATGATTTATGCAATAACCCAGTACAAAATATAGTTTTCTTTTCTTTTTGCTCACTTGTAATATTTAAATGCCTTTTTTATTCCATTCATTGTATGTTTTTTTTTTTCAAATGTCCACTGAGGTGTTTATATTCTAGTCCCACCAGTGTTGCTGGCAGAATCACTGTTATGAGTGATGTGACAATTCTTCCTGATTGCCAGAAGTCACAATGATGTCAGTATATAAGGGATGTCAGTTTCGCTGGGTGCTGCCCCCAACGAAGCTCCATTAAGCGATGTACTGGGGCACCTAGTTATGGTGTAGATAATGTTTTTCACCAGCAGCATATGGGTGTCATAATCTTATTCAGTCAATTCATTTTCAATAAATTTTGCATTGTATTTGCAGCCTCATCTATGGTATTATAGTCAGTTGATTTCCAAAAATCCATGAACTTGACCGAGAGAGTGAAGATCATCCCAGAGTGAATGTGATGATCTAAGCTAAAGGCTAAGGATTCTTTGTGAACAGCACAACTGTTCAAGTTGTGTTTGTCAGTGATAGTATTACAAAAGATGTGTTTTCAAGAGGAAGGCTTGCACTGGTGCTGTATGTCAAATTAGTCCTTGTGCTGCCACTGCTGCTAGGAGTAGTGAGATGGTATATGGTGAAAGTGCAAGTAGGATTCAAACAGAGAATTGCCAGCAGGAGGTAGAGAAGTGGGAACAGCAGTAGATGTCACTTGATGGATATGTGAATAATCCAGTGGATAGTTAAAGCTGATCCATGAGTTGAGTTTGAGAAAGGCTAAGAATACGAACTTCTCAGGATCTAGCCTTAAGTGAAGTGGTAAAGCAACATTATACACTTGTGCTGAATTGACTTTCTATAGTGACCATTTTTTTGTTATTATTTATTTTGTTTTGTTATTAATATAAACATGTTTTTGCTCGTTTGGGCTAACCAGAAAATTTATCAGCCTTGCTCCACATATCAATGGCTGGTCTCTGCCTCTCTCCATCTTGGGTGTTGGGTGTTCCTCTGTGGACTTCCTCCTGCAGGGGGTCTGGAGGGGGGAGGGCCACCCTCCCCCTGGTGACACTAAAGCAGAGTTCATGGGGCAGTAAGATGGGCTGTGGCACCTCAGGCAGGACTTTATTAAGGCAGGTTCCTTTTCTGTTTTCCTCCTGACTTATTCCCTGAGATCCCAGAGCCATTGAGTGACACAGAAGAGCATGTGCATAGAGGTGCAAATGCACTCTGGAACAACGGCTTCCTTTTGCCCACTCAGATGTCCATCTAGCCCCCTGTAGCAGGCACTGCCATCAGGCCTCCACATGGTGGCAGTCAAGAGCTAGAAATCTGCACCACCCCTATCCAGGATAGGAGAGCTGCCTGTCGGCCACTAAATTGTCTCCCAGCCTTCCCCCTGCCAGCCCCAACAACCTGAGCTCACTCATAAACATGGATCACTGCTGCAGCATGAGGAAAAGTGCTCCATAGGGCATTAGCCCTCTGTGCCACTAGACTGGCCCTGTGACCAATGTTTTAGTGCATTTTAGAAAATCCGAAACTACTTTAGCCAGTGCAGGTCAAATGACTTCTGTCTTCCCAGAATTTCTCAGTTATAGAACTACTTCTTCATCTAAACAGTGGCTCTCCTAGATAAGACAAGGCAATTTTATTTTTCAAGAACCTTATCCTAAGGGCTCAGGCCCCTCATAAGCTTTCCTAGGCTCATATGCCTGCAACATGTACTCTGAAATGTCCCTGTCTTCCTTGAAAATTTCCAAGTGGTACCAGCATTTACTATTGCAAAGTTCTGAAATGGCTGGTACTTAGGCAAAGTGGCAACACTACTGCTTGCAGTTCCAGTGACCAAAGTATGGGAAGTACCCACCACCGACAGTATATGACTGCAGTTGGTGGTACAACTGGAGCAAAAGCAGTAGAGCAAGAATACTGATGGATCCTGGTGCACTGGACATACTCTACATGGACATGCATACCACAGAGCCATTTAACAGGCATCCTGAGGGTTGCAAGAAAACTCAGTAAATCCTGAGGCACTGACACATGATGTCATGACTTCTTGGCCCCCAAAGCTGACTGCCTTCCACTCCCTTCAGAACTGTGCTATCTAGCTAGAAGAAGGCCTGACCAGTAGGAAAGTTAGGCACAAATACAAAATATTATTTAATCATTAATTATTCATTAGTATTACTACTATAATGCCTAGCAAAAGTATTATGATGAAGGAATTGTCAGCCAATCAGGTGTTACTATAAAAGATTCATTCATAAGTTAAAGGACACTGAAGATAGCACAATTGCTTCACCAAAGGATGTTTTTTCACTGTTTTCTAGGTGCTCCAACAATATTTTCTTAATATTTGGGAGCTTGTGGAGGAGAAGGGTGGTTGGGTACTAGAGTGGGATCACGTGGGAATTGCCTCATGATTTAGGGAGTCAAGGTGATTGACAGGGTGAAGGAGGTGGGTGATTACTAGATTTGTTGGTGGTGGGAAATGGATTTTTTATACTATTGCATCAACATTATTAATAACAACGTTACCATGACTGTGGGAGGGGGATGATGGAGGTGTGTGCTAGAGAGTGGTGGAGTGGGAGGAAATTATTTTTAAAGGTCTTGTGTATGGGGAGGTGGGGATGGTTGCACAGTTGATATAGGGGCCAATTAAATATTAAAAAAGTGTATTTTAAAAAAAATTCATCACAAGCAAAGATGGGGGTGAAGTAGGGAACTTTGTTATGCTACACATAACGCAAAGTTCCTGATTTTGTATCAGCTTCTCCAATGAAGTTTAAATTCACAACACCCTTAGCTGTGGCAACCCTTATATTCACATTGGGAGAATTGCTACCCCTCCCCCCAAAAAAGGTGAAAAAATAAATATGACTACCAAAAACAGGACACTTTATAACTTTGTAATAGTAACATTAGGGTTAGCAGGCAAAGTCAAAAAAGAAAATCTTTAACATTATAATATAGTACAGCAGTGACAGAAGAGTCTTACAGTCTATCTTGTCCACTCAAGCAGCACAATAGTGACTTTACCCAATTTGAGTAAGGACACATATCCAGTCATAAAAACTGGAATGCTACCTCTAATCATACTGTGCTACACTTAACGCCACTGTCCCTCAGAAATCTGTCCAGTCCTGCTCTAAAACCTAATTGGTGTTAGCTTCCACAACTTCATCTGGTAGACCACTCCACATGCTAACTCCTCCCTTTCTAGAGTAATGCTGTCTAATATTCCCTTGTCCTACCCCTCAGTTTAAGTATATGTACTATAAAGCTGTTTGCATTCATCATCTCAAATAACTGTGCATGCATACTCCACCTTGTCTATCTATTTTAAAATGTTGAAAACAGCAATCCTGTCCCTCCTGAACCATTTCTTCTCTAGACTAAATAATTTAACTCAGCAAGACAAAAGAAAGCCAGCACCAGAAAAGGATCCTGTGACTGCAAAATTTATTAAGGTGCCACAATAGTGCAAAAAATACAAGCAGGCTTGGCACCCTGAAAAATGTAAGTATATCCAGTCTCTCTATGAACTGTAGCTCTTGCCTTCCAAGCCCCGAATCAATCAGCTTCATGGCCCTGTGTTTGACCCTTTTGATTTCTTTGGTATCCTTCCTCACTGCCATGATAAGAACTGGATGTGGTACTCCAGTTTGGGTCTAACCATCACCTTGGTCCGTGAAGAATTATGAACTTTGACCTGCATGTTAATCCCTCCTAATACATCCAAGCATTGTATATCTGCTCTCTTTACTGTGGCAATAATCCCTGCCTTACTGCAGCTTACTGTTTATTATTCCCCCTCAGTTCTTTTCCTCAGTTGTGATGTGTGCTGTTGCACTACACTTTGTGAATGTAAATGTCCTCTAGCATAAAAAAAATAGAATGAGAAAAAAAATCATGTGCAACAGTTTGTTAAATACTACATTAAAGTAAATTCAACTTTGTGCTTTAAAAAACTTGTGACCCTCCTGCAAACCATTACATACAAGTCTAACACCACACATGTTTTATGCCTAGTTAATTTCATTTTAATATATTATTAAAGTATCATCTTTTTTTTTACTTTATCCACTCATTCATTACACCAGAGGACATTTAGTACATACAGTACCAAAGAGCTTAAAAAATACAAGAGTTGATTTGTGTTTGGCAAATAAGGTTGTATTTGATTTTGCTGTGACATTTTTAAAGTAGACTCTCATTTCTCTAGATATTCTTTGTTTCTCCTAAAGCACTATTTAGTTAGTCAGTCAGTCAGTCAGTCAGTTAGTTAAATTTGATGACTAGGAATGGCACATTGTGCTTGAGTTTCCAGGTGTGTAATGAGAGAGGGGCTCATGGGGAAACTACAGTAAATAAGAGGGTGACAATAAATATAATAAATGTTATAGCGTCAGCTAAGGAAGAAGAATTATTTTAACCAGGAAAGGCACACTATGCCTAAACTTGTTTCCAGGTATGACCTGGGAGCAAAAGGAAGTTAAGTGACCTGCGTAGGGTCACACAGTATGCAAGTGGGGGCTGTGGGATTCAATTGTATGTCTCCAGGTTTGCAGATCACAGCCCTAAACCACTGTGCTATATTGCCTACTCTCAAAATGCAACCTACTGTACATACACGCATAAAGAGGGTTGCCCCTGGAGCCTATGCCTGAATCAACCTGTCCTGTACCTCCCACTGCCCCAGTGCCCATCCCAGCACAGACCACTGTTCTGGTACCTGCACCTTTGCTGGAGCCTACAGGGCTTGCTGCACTAATTCCTCCTGCTCAGGTAGAGCTGGCAAACCTTATGCCGGGACCCGTCATCACCCAACTGGCTCCTACGACAAGTCACAACCCACAGCTGTGCATGCAGCAAGGTAATAAGGAAGTCACCCAGGAGAGCAGTGTGAAAGAATATGTGGAGCCAGTGCTCAAAACGATGGGGGATAATGGGGTGGGGCAGTTTGAAAAAGCTTTGAGTGAAATTGAGAACAAAGAAAAGGGAGAGGGCAGGGGCACTGAGGGCACGTTGCTAGGAGAGAAGGGTAGGGGCTGAGATTGGGGGGCCAGCAGTGCAGATCTGGGACCATGTTCCGATGGCCTCCAAAGAAAAGATTTGGAAGGAGAGTTCATGGATATCTTCACCCTTGCCAACGTGGACAATTTGGACAAGTACAAAGAAAGGGAGAGCTTTGAGAAAAAGGACATGGTGACAGCCGTGGTCCTGCTAGGGAAAGGGGAGGCAGAGAAGTCTATGAAGGGGAAGACGTGGGACAATTGGTCTACCAGGTTTACATATTTTATGGCCATAGTGATAGAGAAAAAGCTGGAATTGGGCAAGCCCCTACTGACATATTGGTTAATCATAAAGAATGCTTACAAAAAAGGTGGACTTAGTTGGTTGAAGTATGATGAAAAGTTTAGAAAAAGAATGGCACATTTCGGGGATGTGAAATGGGATGCCCGGCAGATCGATCTGTGGTAGGAGATCTATATGGGAGGGACCAATAATGAGGGGGAAGGAGAGAAAAAAGGGGGTGTAAAGGCAAAATGTTGTTGAGCATACAACCAAGCATTTTGCGCATGGTCAAACTACTGCTTCTGACATGCTTGCTGCAAAGGTGGGAGCAACCACCCAACCTTCAAGTGCAAGTACAGCTGGGAAAAGGCCACACTAGTCAGGAGGGATCCTATAATCAGTCCTTTGGGGGATACCTTACAGGGTTTAGGGGACAACAGTGTGGGAGGGGCACCCAGAGTAGGGGAAGAGGGGGGAGAGGACAGGCCTTCTACAATCAACAGCAGGATAATTGAGAGAGGGGGAAACAGGACATTTCTCCTGGCTCGCACCCCCATAAGAGTGAAGGTGATAGAGGAGTGGCTGAGGCCCTACCTGGATAAGGGACTTCTGACACTTTACTCAGAGGTTTCTGGGAGGGTTTCAGTTTGCACTTTAAAGAGGCCTGAAAGGAGACTAAAGCAACAAATCTGAGGTTGGTAAAAGGGAGGAAACAGTTGTTGGAACAAACAATTGGAAAGGAGATAGCAGCAGGCAGGGTGGAGGGCCCATTTGGGCAACCACCTTTGCCAAAACTAAGGATCTCACCCCTTGGGCTGGTCCAAAAGAAGCAGCCAGGGGAGTTCTGGGTGATACACCACTTGTCCTATCTGGAGGGTAATTCAGTCAATGATCACATCAGAGAGGAGGATAGCTAGGTGACATACGCCACCTGGGAGGAGGCAGTCCAGTTGGTTAGGGCAACTGAGGGGGTATGCTTAGCAAAAACTGACATTAAGGAGACTTTCTGTTTACTTCCGGTCCGGCCGGAAGATTGGGACCTCTTGGGTTTTCAGGTGGGGGGGCTACTATTTTAACAAATCCATGCCCATGGGCTGTTCCATCACCTGTGGGACATTAAAAATGTTCTGCACATGGTTACAATGGATTTTCCAAGAGAAGTACGGGCACCAGACAGTGGTCCATTATTTGGATGACTTTCTCTTAATAGGACAAGGGCGGGAGCAGACAGAGAGGATGTTGCAGGATTTTGAGACCATGTGCAGGGAAGTAGTTGTGCCTCTGGCTCCAGAGATTACAGAGGGGCCTAGCAGAAGCATTGAGTTCCTAGGCATTGGAATAGACATGGTTGGGGGCTATTCCGACTGCCCGAAGACAAAGTGAACAAACTAAAATCACTACTGGGAGCAGTCAAGGACCGGTGAAGGGTGCAGCTCTAACATGTTCAGCAGCTCATGAGGCATTTGATTTTCACTTGTAGAGCAGTAACACCAGGCCACACATTTACACAGCACCTGGCAAGGGCAACACAAGGGACATCTAGGCTGCACCTTTGGGTGGACATTAACAAAGGGGGTAGGGAGGATTTAAATATATGGGACACATTTCTAAGCAGGTACAATGGCAAGACCTTTTGGCAAGATGAATGGGTATTTAACACTGACCTACAGCTATATATTGATGCAGCTGGGAGCATAGGTATGGGAGGGTACTTTAAGGGAAAATGGTTCTCTATGGCTAGGCCCACCCCCGAGTTGGACTGACGAAGGATATCACCTTCTTGGAGATATTCCCAGTTTGGGTGGCCATGGAAGTCTGGGGTGAGATGCTGCAGAACCAGAAAGTCACTTTCTGGAGTGACAATAGAGTGGTGGTGGATGTGTTGAACAGCAGGGGGCGATGTCCATTAGGGTCATGCAAGTCCTAAGACAACTAGTGCTCAGAGGATTAATACTAAACATGTCATTTAGGGCTAGACATATAGATGGTATGGACAACATAATAGTTGACTGCCTCTTCCACCTGCAGATGGACAAGTTCTGCGCCATCGCTCCAGGAGCAGAGCCAAGGCAAACACCAGTTCCAGATTACATCTGGAGGATTGGATTGGGGAAGCTAAAGATTTGCTTCAGAACTTCTGGTCCCCCAGGATCCTAAAAGCCTATGAAACCTCATGGAGGGCCTTCCAGGGTTACCGAGCACAGAATGGTGGCCAGGTAAGTGAGGTTGCAGCAAGGGAGCAGGTCTCACAATTCATTGTAGCATGGTGGAAGAACCAACTGGTCCACACAACCATGGGGATACACCTGGCTGCGATAAGCCAGGTGTGTATATTGAAGGGGCGGGAGGACCCTACAAAATCTAACCTCATAAAACGCTTGATGCAGGGTTGGCTACGGGAGACCGGGAGGTTGTGGGACAAAAAGAGGTCAGTGACAGAGGAACTACTAGGAAGGCTAGTAGGAGTCCTACACCAGGTTTGCAGCTGTCATAGTGAAGCAGTGCTGTTTAAGACACTCTTCGCCATAATGTATAATGGGGCTTTCCAAGTCAGTGAGGTTGTAGGGCAGGGCAGGACAGACCTGAATGATGGCTTGTGTTGGAAAGACATAACATGGTCTTGGGAGGGGGTTTCAATTTTGGTACAGAAGTCCAAAACTGACCAGATTGGGAAAGGGACCATGGTGGAGCTGAGGTGCTGCAGGCAGGAATACATCTGTCCTGTGGCAGCCATGCATGCATACGTGGCAGGGCGCATGTGGTAGGGGAGCCCTTTACTATTTGTATACGGGAACAGGACCCTGGTGAAGTGGTCACAGATAGTGACTGCATTGAAAAAGGGAATGATGTTCTTAGGGGAGGACCTGACAGGGTACTCCTCTCATTCATTTAGAATTGGAGCAGCCTCAGAGATGGCGGCCAAAGGGTGCACACCAGGGGATATCAAGCCAAGAGGGAGGTGGTCTTCTGATTGTTATAAAAGATATGCTCATAACACATTTCCTAAATAATATTATCTTTATTTCCTTCTCTTTAGCAGGCCAGGTATAGTCCTGAGAAGGTACTGCAGGATAGAATGGGGGCAAGAGGATGGGGGAACAAAAGATGGATGGTTAGTAACTTTTGTTTGTTTATGGTTCCCAGGAGGAAGGACACAGAGGCTGGAAGCCTGGATATGCAGCCACTCCTTCATATATTGAGCAGAGAAGTGGGCAGCCAGGAGGCCTGGGGGGAGGCAGCTGTATCAGGATCTCGGTGGCATCAAATTGACCTGGAAGGGACAGAGAGGCATGAAGTTGGCCCAGCTGATACCAACACTCAGGGAGTTAAGAAGGGAAAACAGCCACCCTGATTTAATTATGATCCACTTGAGAAGCAATGACCTGGGAACCAGGCCATGGTTGGACATCTTTTATTAGATCAAAACGGATGTTGAACAGGTTAGGGAATGGTAGCTGGAGGTGACCCTAATATGGTCAGACATTGTTCCACAAAGAGTGTGGTGAATGTGTATAGCCACAAAGCCCTGGACAGGGCTAGGGAGCATATGAATGCCAGGGTAGGAAGGCTATTTGAGAGCATGGGAGGTGTGGTAGTGCATGGGGGATAGTGGAGGACAGGGATGAGTATTACAGAGGGGATGGGGTACACTTCTCCAGTTTAGGTCTGGCACAGTTTAATGAGGAGATCGGCAACATGATAAGTCCTTGGGTCAAGCAGAGGTTGGCTCCAGCAGATCCTGTCCCCCTCTCCCACTGATATGGGGGGGGGTCCACCATCCATTTCAGCCGGGAGGTGGACTAGTGTAAAAACAGGGGAAGGGGGGAAGGAGACAAAGAAAATGAAAATTGGGTGAGGGAACAAAGAAATTAACATGTTAGAAAAAAAGGTGAAAGAAATTCAACAGGAAGTAGGGAGCCAGAGTGTATGCTAGTACCACCTTTGAAATGAAAGAGGATGACAGAAGACAGCCCCATGATATACATCGGGGGGGGGGGCAGAAGAGGACAGAGAATAGAAGAAATAAGAAGACAATGGGCAACAAAACGTACAAAATGATTATTGGGAAAAATTATTATGGCATAATATAGAGATGTAATGGAGGATGGTTGTAAACATGTTAAACAGAGAAATATGCAAAATGAATGTAATGAGAACAAAAGAGAACATTTAAGTAAATTGATTGACAAATTGGGCACCCACTCATACTTGTCTGTGTATTTCTTGATGGGGTTTCTGGGGGACAACAGAACAATATTCAGCGCTCTAAGTATTACAGTGGCAGAGTTGTGGTTTCATTGTACAGGGTACTAGTCTGTGCCAGAATTTTGACAGGCATGGGGATGAGATGGGGAGGTATCCAAGGTGTTGTGGATGATTATCTGCAGGGTCATAGTGTAAGCTTGGTCCTAATAAGCTGGGTTCTGGCAGAATACTCTGACCTGATGTCAGACAATATGCAGTGACAGGTGTTGTATTCTACAAAGTTTATTATCTGGTACACACACAAAGTAGCTTACCTGGACAGCTGGGAGTTCGACACCTCTCCGAACACTCAGGTGATCATGCAGAAAACTCAGTGAACAAAGAACTTACACCACATTATTTATTGTAGATAACAAGGTCCATTACCTAAGTAACCTCTCACCTGCCAAGCCATGTAAGGCTCTCATTGATGGATAAGGTGAGCATCCAAAACTATAACTTTTTGCAAGTACACATAGATAAGTGATGTTGCTAAGAAGAAGCACTTTTGGATAAAAACAGAGCTTTTCAGAAAGTTATGCTAAGCTTGCAGATTAGCTAATATCAGTAGGTGGCATGCTAAGACCACAAATAAAACACTACATCATAATGCTGTGTTCCCGTATATTATGAACTGAAGGCAGTGTCATGAGGGTTGCTAGGTTATGTAGGTCTACATAATCCCTCCTTGTTTCCCAAATAAGGAGTCAATGCCAACAATGGTAAGTAAGTTGATACAAATATCTCAGTTACAGTCCAACTGCACAAGCTTTGTAAAGAAATTTCAGTTGTTCAAGGTGTTGTTTCAAGGTATGTCTCAAACAACATAAGGTAATGATCATGGAAAATATGAAAAATATCAAAAATACTTGAAGAATAACAACATTTTTAAATGTCATCTCTAAGGCAGTGTTAGATAAAGCAGTGGCGAGATCACTTTCATGGAATAAAACATTTAAAGAATTATCAGCTTTAGTAATATTACTGCTAATAGGTACTAAGTGTGTAGCTTTCCTCTCTAAAAGATGTCTGAAATTAAGAGTAAGTGGATCTATATGAACATTGAATAAAGGTATGTATTATGAAACTGCATCAAGATAGTCAGGGTCACTATCAATGTAATCTGGTTCCAGGGTGGGAACTGGGCTGATAACTGTATGGCCAATAGCTGTGCTTTGCTGTAGAACAAAACAGAAGTTAGGCATAGAAATATTAAATATTAAAGGTTCATAAGAAAGAGTCTAATGATTCGTAACAACACAATACAGTCCATCAGAATTATATGACACACGCACTTCAGGAAGATGACACTTGGTGAGCAAGACAGGCAAGTGAAGGATGAATTGATGATTTTGCTAGTGAGGCATTGACTATCGTCAGCAGAGGTGGCTTTGGCAGGCTTAAAGTTCAGCAGCTTGGGTGTCGAAATGTCTTCAGCAGATGGTGATGTAGCATTTGCAGAAGCAGAGTCATTAAAGTCATTTTGAAAGAGATCCGTATAACAGGATTTAGAACCAGTCCATGAAATGTGCAGCATAACCACAGATGGGCTTGATTACATCAAACATATCACATCTGCACAGGTAATGGTAGACCCTTTTTGCACAACAGTCCATATGCGGGACAACCCAAACATCAAGCTGAAGATGAAACACCAGCAAAGGAGGCAAGTCCATATGTTCTCAGTAGATGTTGCCCTCTAGATAGCCCATGGAATGTATAGTTGCAATTTGTCAAAGACAGAAGATGCTAGATCAAAACGTGGAAGAAAAACTGTAAAAGTCACATACATTGTATCTTTCAAAGTGCATTTACGTGTGTCATAACGACATCCCCTATTGGGGTGATGAGTAACATAACCCAAGTTTCTTGCTGTAGCTAGGAAAAAAGAAACACTTTTATCAATACACTTGTTGGTACAGGTAAGTGTGCGGCAACCTGGACAATACCACTTGGCCACACATCTATCATGGATCAAATCTGGGATTTTCCCTGATTCCAAATCCTGGAAGATTTTATTTTTTATTTATTTTTTTATTTTATTTATTTATTCAGTCTCGGATTACAGAGTACCTTTGATCTAAACATAGGTCATTTATAAAGTTTCAGTGTCAATGTGTGTGTATGTGGGGGGCTACAAACAGATAAAGGAGGAGCTGATTAATTGAGATTCAAGCAAAACACTGGCAAAGCATGATATATCATACATTATAGTAAACAGCAATATTTATGAGGAGCTAACAATCTATTTCTAAGAAAATATTGTTAAAACAATCATACATCATGGTAAACATCAGTAGTTGAGAGAGAGAGAGTGAAAGAGAAGAGAGAGAGAGAGAGAGAGAGAGAAAGAGGAAGTTATATTAGCGCACACTTTGTTGAAGTGCTGAGGTAGGGTATGAGGGAAATTGGGGCAAGAGAAGAGTTGTGGTGAGGGGTGGGTAGGGATGAAGAGGTAGCAGAAGAGAGGAAAAAGGGGGGACGAGAATGAAGAGAGAAGAGAATAAGATGGAGTCAAGGCGTGGGTATGAATGATGAAGTGAGTGGGAGAGGGGGAAGGGGGAAAGATAGTGAGCGAGAGAGGTGACAAACATGATGGGGGTGTTAGGGGAGGGGAAAAGAAGGGGAGTGGAGCAGCCATAGGGCTTGTCTTGAAAAACACCTGTACATAAATTAATGCGATTGGTTATATTATTAATAGCAAAATTAGCATAAGCTGAGCAAAGAATCTCCCTGCCTATGGGATGCTGTGTAACTTCTTTATTATTCTGAAAAATTAACTCATTGATTTTATTCCTTGACTCATCAAATAATTGTGCAATATCATGCATGTTGTAGATCGTGAAGTGTTCTTCTTGTGAAATGCCATCTATACCATATAGCACAGGCTGCATGACATATTGTCCTAAACCATAATTGAATTTGCATGTTTGACTCTTAATTGTAGCCAGATTGGCTCAATTCCAGATAGACATTCCAGTGCCAAATAAACCTGTAACAGCACCTTTTGTGCCTGCTATATTTGCCTAAGAGGCCCTCTTGGGACACCCGAACACTTTTAAGTGCTCAGTAGTATGCGGCCCAGCTGCAGGGTCCTGTGTATGTGCTTGATATACTACCATTAGATCTAACAACATTACTGAATGAAATTTAGATGCATTGGTTGATGAGCAGTAGCCAAACTCTGCCATGTTCCAGTGAGTGAGATTTAACACCCCCAGAACATGCATGAACTGCACATTATTAATGAGGGTTCCAGGCAGTGAGTTCGCTACCAGGCCACTGGGAGGGCCTGGCTCCTGAACTGGGCATTGCACAGGATCGTCCCCTGATGGTGGGAGTGAAGTCAGGAAAAGGGCAGCACTCGCCATTGTGTGTGAGGAACAAATGTGACAGGAAGTGTCATTGGGGAACTGTGTGCAGAAATCTGGATTTATCATGGCTGTATGATTGTAGAGGCTTGAGTGCTGCAGTTGGGATTGGCAGATGGCCAAAGTGACATTAGGGTCAATGTGGGTATTGGTCCAACCTTGAAAGCTTCATTTGGAAAGGTAGGCCACTGGAGTTTGTTGTCCATTGGGTGAATCACTTTTCCACTCAATTTGGAGGGTTGACTGATCAGGGGATACCACCATGGCATTGAGGTAGGCATCTTTGCCTTATCGAACAGTGACAACTTTTTGGGGAACATTGATGGCCACACCAGTGGCAGTATTAGGTGGTGGAGGCTCCTGTGGGGTACCATGGGTTAGAAGATGGAGGAGTATCCATGCCCCAGTCTTTTTTATGTGGGTCAACTCTCTTGCACTTGCCAGCACCAGCAGGAAGAGAAGGAGGTACATCATGGTTTCAGAAAGAGAAGAAAACAGAAAACAGGTTCAAATCTCCCTCCTCCCAAGGGTGAGGAGGGAGTTTAAGTTGATTAAGACAGCGTAATCACCTTTACACAATTTCAATTGGTTCGCATGGAATCACTTATCAGTTGGCCTTTTACAAACAGTTAAGCATATCTGGTACACCGCTGGGCTCAGTTTGTTTATGATCTCATAGGGTCCCTCCTATTTGTTTGCAAGTGAGTGGGCATGGGTGGTGAATTTCAGTACCATGACTTGTTCTCCAACTTGCCAATTGACTTCTTTAATATTTTTGGCAAAGTACATTTTGGATTGTTGTTGAGCTTGGCCCAGGTTTTGTGCTGTGAACAGGTAAATTTTTACCAGATTGTTTTTCAGTTGCTCCACATAGGTGTCCATGGACACTGTGTCTGTGGTAGGAGTTTTGAGATCAAGCCACAGATGTTCAGGTAGTCTCATCTGTCTACCGGTCATTACCTCTAAAGGAGCATGCAGGTAGAGGTTGCTGGGGTCCCCTAAACTGCCATTAAGAGTAAGGACAATATGCTATCCCAACCTTTGGGGTTTTAGTCTGCAGATTTGCACAACATAGATTTGATTCATCTGTTTGCTCTTTCTACTTGTCCTGAGGATTGAAGGTGGTATGTAACTTGGAATTTTTGGTTAACTCATAGTAGTTTCAAACATTTTTGCATTACCTCACCTGTAAAACTGGTTCCTTGGATGGAGTCCACCTTGAGTGGTAGGCCACACTTGGTGAATACTTGATCCACCAGGATTTTGGTGGTTTCTTTCGCCTTACAAGTTTGACATGGGAAGGCCTCTATCCATTTGTAAAAGAGATCTGCGACTAAAAGTGCATACCTGTTGTTCCTACTGGTTGTGGTTAATGGACCAATGTGATCGATTTGAATTGCATTCCAAGGACCTGATTGCTTTTGGGGCAGTAGTTTGGCATTCTTCTTGCTAGGAGTAGGGTTGTTTTGTGGACAGGGTATACAGCTGTCAATGTAATGCTGGACATCTACTGTCATTCTGGGCCACCAACTAGTAGTTCTCAATCTCTGCAGGGTCCTGTCTACCCCTTGATGTCCACCTGTTGGGGTATCATGGACCTAGTGTATAAACTCAGGTCTGAGTTCCTTGGGTATCACCCAAAGTTTTTGAATGCCAAACTTTTGGGACTGGTAAAATACCAGCTGTTGGTCTGCAGAGAGATGGAGGTAATCTGCATGTCGTTTGAATGGATTGTTCATTGACATCTCTTTTTCTGTGTCCTTGGAGAGGTTTTCAAATACCTCTCTGATTTCTGGGTCTGCACTTTGGACTGTGTGGAGGTCCAGGGGGACTATTTTTGTTTTCTTGTCGGCAGCCACTATGTGTGTCTTATTGGGAGGTGGAATGATCCATACCTCCCCCACCCCCAGATCCTTCCTTTGCCAAGGTGGTTGCTCGATCATTCTGGTCATGGAAAGGTTCAGCCTTAGAATGGGCTTTATCTTGTGAATGTATTGTCAGAAAATAAACTGATCAGCAAGACTGATAATGTAAATGAACAGATCTCTGTATTTGACAGGAGTACCCTCTGAGGAGGCAAAATCATGTGTTCTACAAAATGGGAGAAATTCAGTAAAAGAATTACACACCCAGGATGAATCAGAAAAGATGATGGTATCTTCTGTTCCTTGTTGAACCACTTTCAGAGGCCAAGGCCACAGCTGTAATTTCTGCATACTGTGAAGATTGAATGGTACATTTTCTGGATACCTCAATTCATATGTTTTTTTTTTTAGTCAGTTCAGTTTAGTTTATTGCTGTTCAGTTAGTCAAACCATTACAACATTACAGCAATAAAGTATTACAAACATTTAGATCACAATTAAAAGCAGTGAAATATACAATTCCTTATCCGTTATAATTATTAATCTTGAAGTATCCAAAGTGCTACAGTATCTGGCTTCGAAAAACTTAAACTATAGTCTTATTATACATATCTTCTTTCAACACTTTCCTCAAACAATTATAATATAAATTTTATATACGTGGCTACATAAGTATTACTAATATTTAAAATCATCATAAAATGCTTACAGTCAGCTCTCAAATAATATTTCATATATTTCAGCAGGTAAAATTTTCCTGACTGTAGTAATACATTAGATTTCTAGGTTTTACCACCCTTGATCTATATAGTTGTGAAATGGCTTTTCATTTAATATCTTCTTGTTTCCAGATGCATGATACCCTAATACCATCATCTGGGTTTTATCCTTATCCAGGGATGCTGTCCAACGGTTCTAAGAAGATCCTCAGGATATTTTGTAGGGCCCCATTTTATGTCACAATGCCCAGTCATGATTATCTTTTACCCTGCGTTTCTCAGCCATGCACTCTGCATGAGTACATACTTCAGTGACTCATTGCAGCCAGACCTAAAAGCTTCGTCCATATGACCCTTCCACAATGCAAATGACATTTAGATGGAACTGAGCTTGCAACTTTAGTTACACACTTTTAGTTAGGTCATCACCATCAAACTTACTTGTAAAACATGTATTGCTTCGCTACTGCTAGCCCCTGAATATCTGATCATTTAGGAGTGGCCTGTTTAGGACTGTTTCTATTTAGGTGCTAGCATACATCCAGTCTCTATTTCTCTCCCAACTCATGGGTACATAGTGGCCTACCTTAGCCAGGATCAACAGGTCTGTCCGTAAGGCCTCTCCATACTGACAGGCAACACTTAGCCAGAACTGAGCTTACAAATTCTAGTGAGACACTTCAGTTTAAGCAATCACCATCAAAGACAGTAGTAGAAGTCACGGAACTCACTTCCACTGGCTGAAATTGGCAATAAACGTAATGTCCAGGCATCAAATAGCTTCAATTCATACCAAAATGTATTGCCATAAGTGCTCCACAAAGTAGAAAATGCGTGACTAACATTTCACCGCAAAATGAGGCTTTCTCAAAGTCAACAACACCATCAAACTTACTTGTGGCTCACTTATTGCTTTATTACAACCAACCCTTATCTGTCTAAACATTAAGGAATGGCCTTCTCAGGACTATAACCATTCAGGTGACTGCCTTCATCCAGCCTCTGTTTCTCAATCAGCTGCATAACACAGTGCAAAAGATCCCAGGTGTCTGAACAATCAAATATCTGTGTAAAGTAACATAATTTCTAGGTCCCTCCATTGTATGAGTCATCATTCCAACATATCCCAGTGGCCTACTCTGGGATCTCCTTACACGCCAATTACTACAATTAGGCTGTCAACCTCAGAAGCTTAACATAGTAATAGAATAGACTATCCCTGACACAGTGACAAAACACTAATGTTGCTATAACCATTTAAGAAGTTTACACATTCAGCACACTATGAAAGAAAAATGTTAGTCTCCTTAACATTGTAAGAATTCTTCCTTCGCTTCTCAAGTGTTCATTCAGAAGCAACACCATGATCTTAAGTCAGGTTGTACACCATTTTAAGGAAGTTTAAAAGTTTTAGTGAGTAAAAATGCTTCTGGCTTCAAATTCCGGTTGGCAAGTATGCAAGGGAGTTTGTTCAATATAAAAGTGGTACCTTAGTTTAGTTTATTGTATTTTGACCTGCTTTTATCTCTCATATTTTTTATTTCATGCTGGATTGCTTACAGGATTATCACAGTTTTGTCTCGGCCTTGTAAAGCCCTTGTCAGTCTATATTGTCTGTATGTCTTCCTCGGTTCTCAAAATTGAAAGTGTTTCCTTTAATTTCCATTTAGGTAGCCCTCTTCAGTTATACCTGGAACACACAAAAATAAGCACTCCTCTAAGTGCAGTAAATCCAGTGCGTTATAACATTAGCCCTGGCTCCCGGCCCTAAGCAAAGATGGCATACCAGTTTTAGGCAGAAAAATGTCTTTCTGCATTTAAGGTGCTGTTGTTTGTCTCCAAATTCAGACTCAATCCTTATTGCTCTCTCCACACCCCACAACAATGAGGAATAGCTTACTCATAACCATCAGCATCCCGGTGGACTACAGCAATCCAGTTCTTTATATCCCCTTCAGCTCAAATCTTCATTTAGCACCAGAAAGGAAAAAAACACGTATAGGCAGCTCTTATATGTTACAGAGAAAATGCCGAGCGTCGCACCCTTGCATTCCTCCTGCTACACACCAAAACAGCAGAGTTTAAAACTAAAGGTGAAATGGCAAACTTGTGAATAAAAAGTAAAAAACCATATCAAAGCAACTCTTTAAGCAAGAAAAAGCTTCTGAAAACAGGTTAACTTTTAGGAGCAAAGATCAGTGCAGTGTGAAGCAGATCAGCAGAGCAGCCATCTTACTGCTGCTCCACCACCCATGAAATGCAGACGGATACCTCAGTGGTGCCTCCTACTGTTGTCAGAACCAGGACCCCAAATCCTGCAATTTTCTCTCCCTCAAAATATGAGGAGGCGCTATCTGTAAAGATGTAGCAAAATGCGAGGTCCTTTAGGATCCCCTCTGTAGCTGGTCAAAACAGGCCTGAGTCTGGCAAGATGGGTGGCTGTAGGCCACTTTCATGTGGTTTTCCTGTGTACAGGAGGCCATGCACCAAAATGGATGACATTTTGGTGGGGAGGACATTAATGTCCCAATCTTGCAGGAGCAATGACTAATGAGTGAGACTGGTGTTGGACACGTTTCTGTCTTTGGTTCTGTCATTTAAAAGGAAGCTGGTTGGGGTGTGGTTGGTGTGTAACACAATAGGGGAGAACCCTACAATATATGTAAAATACTTGACAGACCAAAAGGTTGCAAGCAGGTTTCTCTCACACAGGGAGTACTTCTGTTCTACAGGGAAAAGCATTCGGGAGGCATAGGCAATGGGCCTAAGGGTTCCATTTGCCTTCTGTGCCAAAACAGCTGACATTCCTGTCTCTGATGTGGAAGTGTCCAATTGGAATGGAAGATCTGCATTTGGATTGACCAAAGTTGGCACTGAGGTCAATGCATCTTTAGCAGTAACAGCAGCTGTATGTTCAGATTCCCAATTCCAGGGGACATCCTTCTTCAGGAGCTCATACACGGGTGCGGCCTTCTGTACAAAACCATAAATTAAGTGTCTAGAATAGTTGACCATACCCAGAAAATGTCTCAGAGTAGCCACACTTGCAGGTAGTGGCAAATCTTGGATGCCCTGAAACTTGTCAAGGGCAGGGCTTCTGCCCTCAGTGGTTATGCATAGGCCCAGAAAGGAAACTTCTGGTTGGCATAGCTGCACCTTTGCAGGATTGCATATGAGGCCTGCCTCCTGCAGGAGGACTAGGAGAACATACAGTAGCTTCAAATGATATTCCAAAGTCTGAATGGCTAGCAGAAGGTCATCCACTTACTGCAGTAGGCACTGTGGCATTGAGAAATTTCTGATGGCCTCCCTCATGTGAATGTGGGAAAGTGATGGTAAGTTGTGGAATCCCTGTGGGAGACAATGCCACATGCATTGTTGTCTTTCAAAGGTGAAAGCAAATGTGTATTGGCTTTCAGGGGCCAGTGGCAAAGACCAAAATTCACTGGAGATAGCCAAAGTACTGAACCACTTGGGTTCAGGTTTGAGAAGTTTGAGCACGTCTGGGGCAGATGCCCCAGTAGGTGCACAACTGGGGTGACTTGATTAAGTCTTCTGTAATCAATGGTGAGTCTCCTGCTGTTGTTGAGCTTCCTCACTGGCCAGATGGGAGCTTTGACTGTTGAAACACAGGGCCTGATGACATCTGGTTTCAGGAGAGATTCCATTGCTGCCTTCAGAGAGGGTATTGCCTCTGCAGGAAATGGATATTGCCTTTGCCTGGGTGGGTCATCTCTTGCCACCTAAATTATGGTATTCATTCTTCCACAGTCATGTCTGTTTTTTGCAAAGGCTTCGAAGTGTCTCTCCAGGATGGACTTGAGCTCAGAGAATAGCTCATTGTTCTGCAGCATGACTATGACATCATAGTCTGCATCCTTTGGTTTCACTGCAGCCACAACATCGGAATCAAATATGCACAGCAATGATCACCGACCTGACATTTGTAGTAATAGCCGGTTGGCCAGATCCACAACACATCCATAGCATGCGAGGAAGTCCACTTCCAACATACTTTGGTGCTGATGTAACACAATTAAATCAAATCAATGTTTGATTTGCAGGCTGCCCACTACCATTGGTATTGGCTTGGACCTGTATGTTGTTAGTACCATCCCATCAAAGGTTTGTGTGGAGGTGACTCTCCCTGTTGACCATGGGGATTGCTGTGGGTCATCTTGATGTAACACAGAAATGGCAGTGCCTGTGTCCAGAGGTAATTCAAGCTGATGGCCTCAATCTGCATTTCTACACAAGGACGGCTGAAATCGTCAGTCACAATGGTAGAGACTATGCGGATCGAGGCCTGACACCATCAGTCTGGTCCTTCTTGAGCCAAATCACCCAAACAGCTCATTTCCTGGAGCATTTGCTGTACTTCTGAGTATGGGGAATTCTGCTTTGGAGGCCTCTTGCTCTTCTCTGGCATTTCCTCTGCCTGAGGGGAGGATGGAATTGCAGCTACAGACCATGTCGGCAGGGTCATAGCTACTGATTGGATATTTGCCATAAATTCCTGGAGCTGATTGTTTTCTTTGACTAGGTCTTTGTAAGAAGGGCCTGGCCTCTTCCCTTTGTATCCTCTCTTCTTATCCTTATCTTGGTTTGATTTTGCTTGGGCCAGTACTTTTTATCATTTTTTTTTATGGTATAGTACTCACCCCCCCTTCTGGTAGAAGGCCTTGTCTGACTGGTAGTCCTTGCCCTCTACCACATACTGGGTGGATGGCTCAGTGCTAGCCTGTATGATGGCCACTTTGGCCTTCGAAGATGTCAAATCCGGGAAGAAAATTTGGAACACCCATTTGACTCATTCCAAAATCTGGTGGAATCAGTCCTGTTTTGGGAACACCATCGCTTCCACTTTTTTGCGGTTCTATGTGATAACGGTGAGCACTGATTGGCGACCCATGTTATCACGACGTCAAGGAGGTGAAAACAATTTCACCACCCTGACGTCCTCAGAGCATGGAGGAATGGTGCTGGGGACTTGGTCTTTGCTTTCTGTGGGGAGTTGGCCCCCACAGCCCCCCTACTAAAGGATTCTCAACCCAGGGGTGCATGTCGGGGGGCAAAGCAAAACACAAGTTTTGGGCCGGGCACAACAAAAATGCAGTAGCGGCCAAACCCAGTACTCCACGCACTGCAAGCAGAGGCCAACCCCTGACACCATGGAGCAGCTCGGCAGTTGACCGCCACCCCCTACATCCCCTCTGCCCCCTCCCAAGCCACGCTTATCATGCTTGCTCCCCCCCACGTCTATACATATAGTGACATCCTGTCACTACAGTTGCCCACCCCACCACATCCGGTCGCCCTACCCGGCAATCACCATTCGGGCTTTCACCCACATCACGTCGCTGTTTCGGAAGGTGCCTTAATTCAGGCACCAATGTCACAGGCTACCCTTTTTTGCAGAGGCTTGGTTGCAAATTTTTCAAAAACAGACTTTTGTATTCAATTGCATCTTGGTTCGTATCCTCACAGGCTATTGTTTTGCCAGTTTGATAAGCCAGCCACAAATGGCTATCAAACTGGGCCAGCAGCTGCTTGGTGTACTGCATGATCAGATGGGCCAGCATTACACCAATGAGACTGGGGTTGTTCAATGCAGGAGAGCTGCAGTAGCAGTTTCGAATTGGGCTGAGTTGTTCAATTGGACTCTTATAGGCAGTTTGGCCCACAGCGTCGGGTCGACGGTTTGTCTCAAAGCTTGCACTCTATGCTCGGGGGAAGGCTGAGCATTTCACAGTGGCTTTTTCCTTTTTCCAGATGGCAACTCAAATTATCAGTAGGCCCCATGTGATCCACCTTATTCGCGATTCTTTGGATGACCTGTACAGACTGCAGGGCATTTGGCTGACGCCCCTCACAATCATTGTTGATCATCTTGATGACAACTTCAGCTGTGGCCATAGCCAAGCCCTGAATGAGGATTTGCTGTTCCACCTCTTTTTCAGCATGTCAGAGATGGCCTTTCAGATCATTGTGGACTGTGCATCTGATATTCCAGCCTTTTTGACTGCTGCTTTGATCATTTCCTCTACTTATTGCTTGCCCTTTTCATTTAGGTTAGCTACTGGTGGAGGTCGAGGCATCTGTCCACTGGAGTCCCATGGACCACCATCTTGGATTTCTCTATCATCACTGCCGTCATCTTCCGATAACATCAGACCAATGGGCAGAGGGCGCGGCATTGCCAGCGCATGACCCTCTAGTATTATTATGATTTGACGTAACTTCACCAGCTTGACTCTACACTGCAAGTGATTTACTTTACCTATGTACTGTCTGTCCCTTAGCTATGTGTTCTTGCAAAACTCTGTATGTGGTGCTCACTTTGTGACTTTCTCTATTTCCCTGTCCAAAGCTTCCTGACACCTTCCTAATTCATCACATAGCTCCTCATTCTCACTCTGCAACATATCATTCATTCCAGTCAACAAATCATTTATCTGCAACACGTTTTTTATCCTGCAAAATCTTTTTGTTATCCTATACAGTATTATGCATTTCACTCTGAGCCTAATTTCAGACCCTTTGAACTTCCTATTTCAAACTGGTCCATAATTCACCCATTTCATGGATTTTAGACCCTAACTCCTTTTTCAGAATAAAGACCTCCACTTCCATTGCTTGTAAAGCAGCAAAGAGGGTGGCTACCATTAAATCCTTTTGATCATGCTTTTTAGCCATAGATCAGGCTTCTGAATACAGTGTGCACAAATGCTGTATCGGATTCCAATGCAATTTTGCGTCCAGCACGAAATTGCTCTAGCTCCCATGAGAGGCTATGAAACCGGAGATGTCAAGTTTCAGCTCTGCGCTGATGGCCATATTTGGAATGAGAGGTCCACTTTTAGTTTTTGTTTATTTAGTTTTTGTTGACCTGGTAAGTGCACAAGACAAATTCTGCCTATTTTCAGGCACAACCCAGGGGAGGGGGATACAGATGAATGCCAACTGACCTTGAACCAGATTAAGCTGATGGTGGTATTTTTAGTCAATGGGGGGAAATTTGACCAGGGCACCAGGGAAATTCCCCTACTCTGCCAGTAGGGGAGCCTCTGGCTGTTGGAGGATGGCCACTCTGGGAGAGATTCCAGAGACAGCGGAGGTGCAAGAGTCAGGGGAGCAGATCTCCTTCCCTACCTCAATAATGCATGACACTGAAACCTTTTATGATGCAACTGGATTTTCAGAACAGGAAACATGTCCGGTGCAGAATGGCAAAGAATTTTGAATAAATCTGAGGAAAGTAAGGAGGGATCCACCTTCTGCACTAAAGTAACTAAGGAAATAGCAACGGGGGTGTTGAGGCATGAACAAACGTCTAAAATGCTGCAGGACTTATCATATGAGGAGGAGGAGGAACGTTTTAAAAATAGGAAGAAAGAAACTGAGGAGGCTTACCACCAGAAGGAGAGTGAACATATGGGAGATATGGAAGAGGCCCTCCCTGGCAACCAAACTATGAATTCTTGTAACCCAGCAGAGTCTGCACAGCATGCAAATTTGAGTCAGAAAGCGGCCACTATACCAATCTCGGAGACAGTCTTTCAAACTCAGTAACTTTAAACAATGGTGGGGAAAACGTAAACCTTTCCCCTTTGCAGCTCACGCAAGATTTACAGCTACTCAAAACCTCACCTTAAACGTAACAGACAATCAAACTTTATCAGGGAATATGGAAACTGATGCATCACAGCAAAATACTTCTGAAGGACAAACAGCACAAGGAGAGGATGGTTTAAACAATGGGTTAGAAACTACTTCAAATGATTTTTGGTCACAGCAGCAATCTAGATCCTATTCTTCTTTTTTTTCATGAACCTCTCTACACATCCAAAAGACATAATGCAGTATGGCTGATATGCAAGGAGGGGCTGGATTTTTTTCCAGACAGGGTCTTTATTGCCCAGAAACTGTTGAAAGAAAGTATGAATTATCATGCAGTAGAAATATGTGCTTTAAAACATATATCAGGGCAACATCCTTTGATATAAGCTTTAAAATGAAAGTGCTTTGGAAAAATTCTGGTTGCAGTACTAGACTTTGAAAAATATCCCACTATGGGCAGCTTTTGATGTTATAACCCTTGCCAAGCCTGCTAATAAAACTATTACAGTTTTATTTAGAAACAAGGGAGTTAGCATTGCAGATTTAATCTATTGGTTTAAACAATGCTGTATTGTGACAGAGATCCAGAGGCTATTTTTGTCATGGAAAACATTTGGATGGGAGGGTAGAGAATCAGGGTGATACTTCAGTCCACAGATTCAGGTTTACAGCACCTCCCAAATTTTTTTTTTTTTTTTAGAGAGGGACAGGGGTGTCCTGTTTTATGCAGGGCAACCCAAAACTTGTTACAAATGTGGATCACCCAGCCACATTAGTAGTGTTTGTAATAAGCTCTGGAGTACTTTATGTAACACTTTAGGGCATACCAGTAATCAGTGCTGCAGTGAACCCATTTGCAACCTCTGTGAGTCTAGGGAACGCTCATACACAAAATGTCCCAGGGCAGCACACAGCAAGTCTGAAACAACTGACTCAGAGGAACAAAGATCGTTGGTCTCAATTGCACAAAGGAAACATTCTAAAAATAATACTCCCAGAGCCCAGACTCCTATCCCCACCCCCCAATCTGCCCAAGCAGCAGACAGACAAGAACAGGCACAGGAACAAGACACAAGTGTAGTGAACAGAGAGCAAGATACAGAACTACAGGATGGGGAAGAGCAAGAGACAGCAATGACAGAGCACACAGATACAGGGAACCAGGAAGTAGTGATAGAAGCAGATCATGCTGAAGGACTAGAGAATGAGAATCAGACTATGCCCCCCCACCTCTTCCACAAGCCCAAGACACAGTTACAAAAAGGGCCACAAGGTGTAGGCAGATGTGGCAGCAACATGTCCCCAAAGTTCCCAAAAAATTGGTGGTGCAAACGTCCAATAGGTTTTCTTCATTACCAAAGGCTGACCTCTCAGAAGGTGATTCAGAAGATTCCTTGGCAAGTTTGGGCTACACGGAACAAACTTCTGAAAATGAGAATGAATCAGGAAAATAATAAAGGAACAAAAAACAAATGTGAAAAAACAAAATGTTAGGAAAAAACAGGGAAAGCAGTCAAATGTAAAGAAACCACCATAATTTCAGAAAACTTGGAATGTAGTGTTTTTTTCTTTGTTCTGTACATGTTAAACCACATTACTTTTTGCATAGTAAATGTGAATAGCATTAAAAACAAAAGTAAGAGGGAATATTTTTTTCCCATCTCAGAACCAATAAAGTGGATGTCTTTTTATTGCAGCATGTTGGATTGAATACCATGTTAGAAGTAAACTAGGCTATGAAATATTGGCTTTCTGGTGTATCTTATTGGTCCATAGGGTTAGAAGCATGCACTGGAATTGGAATGTTGTTTAACAAAACTACAATTACTTTAATAAAATGAATTGACTTAATTCCATGTAGAGTTATAATACTGGATATAACATATCAAGGAACACATATCCGGATTATAAACAATTATGCCCCACAAACAAAAATGGAAAGAATTTGGCTATTTCAGCAAATCCAACCATATCTCTTTTTTTCTCAGAACTTTGTCTGGGGAGGTGACTTTAATTGTGGTTTATCTATTACGGATAGAGGCAAAGGCACTAAGACAAAAAAGTTGTGATATGGCATGTCTTAAAAATATTATGTAAAATGCTAATTTGATTGATGCATACTATACTAAGGAAAATGGGCAGATCCAACCTTCCATAAAGGAAATCTTGCCACTAGGATAGATTTTTTCTTTATTAACAAATCATTTCCCATCCAATCTGTATCAACAAAGATAGTGCAATATCCAGATCATCGGGAATTATATGTTACTTTAGGGACACAGACACCTTTAAAGCATGGAGCAGGTTTATGGAGACTTAATTCATCTATCTTGGGAAAAACAGAGGTACAGCAACAACTGCAATATTTTGTTACAATTAGGATGTCAGTGTAGGAAATTTATGATGATCCAGTAACTTGGTGGGTAGACACAAAATCAGACTTAAAACAGTTATTGGTATCTCTTAGTAAAAGCTTTAGAAATTTGGGTATTTTCACTATTTAAAACAAAGATAACAATTACAACAGCTGATATCTTTGGCACAAAACACACAACCTAATTTCCTGGACCAAATAAAAAAATGTAAAACCATCTATGAATATAAACCATGAAAAACAATCAGAAACATTACAAAAGCAGCAGGTGTTTGGGACACAAGGGGAAACAGCTATGATACATCCATATGCTAGCTGTAAAGAGAGAATTGATAAAAAGACAATTATCTCTATTTTCTATCCAGATGGCAAGGACTGTATTTGTACTACAGATATTGTAGGAGCAGTGTTCAAGTTTGCATCTGCACTTTTTAAATATGTTGGAACAGATACTGATAATTTTCAGTCTTTTTTTAGCAAAATTGACATTCCTTCATGTCCATTAGAAATACAGCAGGAACTAACAAAAAACGATAGATCAATGTGAGGTGGGATATGCAATCTCAACACTAGAGAATGGTAAAGCACTGGGGAAAGATGGCATTACATCCAAATTTTATAAATTATTTTGAACAGAAATCTCTGCTGAATTGGCACTTATTTTTAATCATGTCTTAAGAATTTCAGGCTTACCCCTGGAAATGACAGAAGGTATTCTTGTTTTATTCCATAAATCTGAAGATAAAATATATTTCAAGAATTGGAGGCCAATAAGCCTTTTAAATAATGATTTCAAAATCCTTACAAGAATTTTAAATAATAGATTACTAAAGATAGCAAAATATTTGATTACAACAGTACAATCATGTACAATCCCTGGCAGGTCTGTAACTGACCAACTTATTCTATTACTGATGTTTTTGAGAAAAATAATTCATATGACCTGGAAGGATATGTGCTTTCCTTGGACCAGCAGCAGGCTTTTGATACTGATAGTCACTTTTTTATGATATAACTTTTAACAATATGGTATCCCTATACAATTTATTGATTGGCTAAAAATATTGTATAAATCAGCTACAGTAACTCCTTTAATAAATGAAACATGTGGGCCCCTTATTCCGATACAAAAAGGGACAAGACAGGGCTGCCCAATCAGCTCACTTCTCTATGTCTTCAGTACAGACCCTTTAATTAGAACACAAAATTCAGGTCAGTAGGTACTCCTCATCTATATAAATAAAGATCCATTACCTTTTGTTGTGCTAGCCTATGCAGATGACATCTGTATTCAGAACTATAGAGTGCTGCACTCAGTATGCGGCTGTATCTGGGGCAAAATTAAACATGCAGAAATGTGTTGGTAAGCAGTTTGGAAAATTGCAAGATGCACCAGAACAGGTGCATGGTATCAGATTGACTATAGACCCCATAAACATTTTGAGAATATATTATGGGGAAGGTAATTCAGATACGTTAAACGGGGATAAGAAAATCAAAATGGGGAAAGCTATGTTCCATACATGGAACAAATGGAAAATGAGTAAAGAGAAAAGAATTTATTTAATCAAAACACATCTTTTTCCAATTTTCTTATTCATCAGTAATATGTTTCCACCCCGAAAAGCAAGAGAAGCAACTATTCTAAGTATATTCTTTCAGGCTTTTTGGGGAAGCCGTCTGAACCCCCTTAAAAGGAATATATTTTACTTACTAGTAAAGCAAGGGGGGCAAAATATGGTGAACCCTATAGTTTTTTATTACTGTCAATTTACATATGCAAACTTAAAACCTTTATTACAAAATTCTGGAAAATATTGGGAAAGTCTTCTTCAACCTTTATTTTGACATGGTTTACATTATGGGCAAAAGGAATATAAAAAAAAAATAGTAAAATAAGCCCCATATACTCCATCATACTTGAAGGAGGTTTTTGTTAAAATGAAGTCCTGGGGCCTGTTTCCAGAATGAATGTCGAAACTCGCCGGCATATGTGAGTTGCGAAATTTGCCACTATGCCAGGGACCCTGTGCTGCATTCCAAGAGTGGTGGGGTCCCAGCACTTTTGACATGCAGATTGCACCATGCAGAGGCTAATGCCATGGGCATGGCATAATAGCCCCACGTGGGTCGCAGCCCACTGCAGACAGTCCCCCCACCTAGGAACACCACAGCACACACCAGGGGGCATGGGGCAGTTCAGGTGGCACAGGAGTCCGGGGGCGCAATGAAGAATGGACCCCATGGGTGCCCAACATTCAGGGGGTGGGCATGGTTGTGATTGTGAGGGAAAGGGGAGAACATTGGTACCATTGCCACAGCACTGTGGAGTGGGCATCTCATGGATGGCACCATCGGACGCCCCTTAGAGCAGCTCCAAGCTGCCCTAAGTTCACTCCACCAGTGTGGCACCTGGAATTGCGGCAGTGGGTTATGGCAGGTGCCCTCTTGGAATAGGGCGCAGTTGCTTCCATAACCCACCCTTGTGCCATGTCATTGCGAGCTGCAGTGTAGTGGGTGGAGTAACCCATGGTTGGTATAGCCCACAGCTGACATGGTGCAAGGCACCTCTTGGAATTGAGGCTGGTGTAATGCATGGCACAAGTTGTGGGTTACACCAAGGGGTTTGGCATATCTTGGCTTGCACCGGTGTATGCCAACTTGGAATCAGGCCCCATCTGAACAGACATTACTACTGAAATCCAAAAAGCAGTGTTATATATGCAAATCATAAATTCTAATTTTACAGAACCTATAACCTATCCCAAATGTCCAGTACCATGTTTGCCTTCTGTCAAAACCTTGATAGTAGAATCCCGTATACAAAAAACAAAAATGAGAGAAATATATTGGCTATGCTGTCATGAGAAATTAAACACAAAAAGCAACCAAAAACATAAACAACTAGAAGAAAGATTTTGTTCCATACCAAAGTGTATACAGAAAATAGAAACTATGAATCACTTATTTTTGAATGTACATACATCAAGGATTTTTGGAAGCATGTTGCTCCAAAATGTGGTGAAATTTGTTTTGAAAATGTTAATTATAATATTTTGATTTATGGGTCTTTCCCAAAAGAATGGGAAAAATTGGATAAAATACATTAAATGTACTTTTACTGCTTTTAAATGGTTCTTATGGAATGCAAGATGTATGTACACATTGCAGCAAAAAATGTATTAGCCAAATAGAATTGCTAAAGAAAGTTTATGAAGAATTAAGAGAGATTTATTTTTCAAAGATGAAATTAAGTAACCAGCAATATTCAATGAATATTTGGCATAATTTATCATGGATCACAGATAATGATGCACCTATTGCATAAAGCTTTTCTAAAATGAATGAGGTTAATACAGTTTTATGGAAAATGTATTTTCTGTGTTATGTATGATATGCACATCTTTTTTTGTATAAAGTTGTTTGATAATTTTCAATAAAACAAATTCCCCTTCTCTTTTCAAGAAGTGCCATGGGATCTTTAACATCCACCTGATCTACCAGCAGAACAGGCAGATGGGACCTGGGTTTAACATCTCATTCGAAAGATGGATATCTGCACTAACCCAGAACAAAAAGTGTATCAATCTACTTTATGTCCCGAAATCAGGCAGTCATGTGACTGGGTTATACAGAGTCTAACAGACCCACTTCCACTGTAGGATGAGGGAGAGTAGGCTCTCTCACCTTCCAAGATCCCAGACCCATCCAGGCATGGAGACGCCTGAAAGTTATTCTGTATAAAGTTTTTCTGAACATCTTAGTTTGCTCTGATTTGGTTCTGTCTGATCAGGTCCTGCAGTGGTTGCCAATTTGTAAGCTTGGTCCTAATAAGCTGAGTTCTGACAGAATTGTCTGACCTGATGGTAGACAATATGCAGAGACAGGTGTTGCAGTCTACAAAGTTTATTATCCAGCACACACACAAAACAGCTTACCTAGACAGCTGGGAGTTCAGCACCTCTCTGAACACCCGGGTGATCATGCAGAAATGTCAGTGAACAAAGAATTTATATCACATTATATATTGTAGATAACAAGGTCCATTACCTAAGTAACCTCTCATCTGCCGAGCCATATAAGGCTTTCATTGGTGGATAAGCTGGGCATCTTGGCACCCAAAACTATAACTTTTTTCATGTACACATAGATAAGCAATATTGCTGAGAAGCAGCACTTTTGGGTAACAATAGAGCTTTTCAGAAAGTCATGCTAAGCTTGCATATTAGCTAATTTCAGTAGATGGCGGGCTAAGACCACAAATAAAACACTACATCATAATGTTATGTTTCCTTATACTATGAATTGAAGGCAGTCTCGTGAGGGTTGTTAGGTCATGTAAGTCTACAATGGTTTTAAAATGTGTGGCAGAATGAGCAGTTTAGGAAAATGGGGTGAGCATGAGATTTGGATAGGGAGAGATAGGCTGTTCCAGACAGCTGAAAGGGTGACAGAGAAGAGAGACTGGCCAGTTACAGGGAGAAGGAAAAGAGTGATCATCAGAAAAGCTGAGGGAGTAAGAAGACAAGATGGGGGTATGAGGAACAGTGGTAAGCCAGTATTTAGCAAAGAAAGAAGAGCAGTGTTCTAGGTGACATGTTTATGTGAAGAAAAGAGAGAGGTTTGGATAAAAACAGTAATTGTAAACAATATGGCATTTAGGGTAAAATGACAGAAGAAGTGGTAAAGGAGGTCCTCTTTGGGAAGAATGACTTGGGACCAGCACTGTAGACTAGGTAGAGGTGTTTCAATATGGCTGCCATGCTAAGTGGTCCATCGCGTCTACTCTAAGTGAGACAGTTTTTTTTTTCTTTTCTTTTTCTGCTTGAAGTGCATTTATTTAGCATTACACTACTTAACATTTTACTGCAGGGCTGCTCTCTGTACTCAGTGATTTAGTTTAGGCAGTTTTATTTATTTGTTTTACTGTTATTTTATGTCTTATACAGTCGTATATTGCTTTGTTCAGCATCCATTCTTTGGGCTGCCAATCTACTGTCTAATAGCAGCTTATTGTTCATGGTGAACTCACTTTTATCTGGTGGTGACCCAAATCATTCCTGGGTGCTGCGGAGCTGTGCAGCTGAGTCACTGAGATCTGAAGCTGAATCCCGTCGAACTGCAGCTCATTCTGGGGAGCAGAGTTATGGTGGCTATTATCCCAAGAAGTCCATCTCCGGAAGCCAAAACTGATGTGACTGCTGACTTTGATTTTCAGATGGCAGTTGCACCCTAAGCTTGTCATATGTTTAGCTGACCCAAGGAAAACTGCTTGTTATACTGTGGGTGGTGTTCGTGTTTGGGACAGCTGGTTCCTGGATTCTGCCACTGTACAGAATAAAGAACTGTTTTTTGCTGTGAACAGATGGCTGCTGGTGGTGTGCTCATGGCAGTGGGACCTGTTTTGATTGATCATCTCCCCTAGGTTGACCAGCACAAGCCTCTCCAGCCACTAAATTTGGAATTTTCTTTCCCCTGAGTTTGAACTACACTGAACTGAATTCTGAACTTTCACAACTCAGCTTTGCAGTTTAATAGTTCAGCAGGTAGTGGAAGTACCAGTTGTTCTACCTCCACCTCATCTTTTGGAACTGTTATACCCCTGCAGAAGCTATGAAAGGGCTGACTGCAGGGCAAACTCTGACTGTTTTAATATGGACTTTCTCTGGTAAGACCAGAGACTTCACCTACTTCAGGACTTCAGACATTTTTTTAAGCATTGACCATTATTTACTGCTATTACATTGTTAACTTCTGTGTACTTCCCCTAACCTGCTATTTTCAGCACCACCTGTTCATCCAGAGCACACCTTTTACTTTTTTGAGATTTTGCCTTTGGGGTGCTGCTAGACGACCACCATGAGCATTTCACAGGAGGAGTTACCAGCAACCTACTACAGTAATTGTGGCTGCTTTTACTACCTGTGTCTTCTCCTTGAATGAACTGAAATAGAACTGCAACCAAAACTTGGCAGCTGTTGGAAATATTGAGTAACCTGAGTGAAACTCCAATTTTACCAGTGGAAAGTAGCTTGGAGCACAGTTTGGGGGGAAGAAGAGGAATTGAATTGCCTGGAAGACCCATAGGAGGTGAACAGACACCAGGAGAAAAGACACCATATAGTTTTTGATGAAGGCAGTCCGGATGTGGAAAACCTGACTCTCAAAAATGTGTTTATGAATCTAGAAAGGGAGACTATCAAAGAACCCAATGATTGTTATAACAGGATATCTTTGGAGAAGTATTTGGAGCTTGGATTTTCACTAAGGGGCCTACGTTTGGAGAAGACCCCTACGTCTGGTTTTGATGACAAGGATCTCAAATGGGAGTTGGACAAACAAATGGATGAAGGCGTTAGCCAGTCAGGATTAGACTCTGGCAACAGCTGCAAATGAAGAGATTAAATTAATTCAAACCCAGATTGCCACACACAAAGGTAAGAGAGAATTTGACTCGCTAAATAAATTCAATCGCAAGAAAGAAAATAAATATGAAAAGGAACTCATTGCCAGAAAGAGATCACAACTTGTAAGAGATACAGGGGGTTATAACAAGGTATAGGTGTTTGTGTGGGAACAGAGGGACCACTCGAACAGTCAAGGACACTCTAGGTTACAGAGAAGGGGTTACTGGAACAAAAATCAACAAAAAGACAAATGACTGTGAGCTTTGCTAAAGAAACAGACCTCACAGTCCCGAGCAGTAGAGGAGCAAGTCAGGCCATAGAGATTAATTCCACTAACATCTCAGTCACATCAAACAAGTTTTCAGACAAGATGCAGAGTGCAGAGAACCAAAACAAAACAAAAAAAAACAATCAAAAGGGGCTTTACCAAAAAGACAAGGAGGGGAAAGAGAGGTAAACATCAATCAAAGTGCCAGTACACAGAGGAACTTGAGGAGCAAAGACATAACATCTTAAATTTGAGTGATATAAGATTAATAGAGCAACACAAAATGGTACTGTTGAAGAGCTTTTCATTTGTGCCTACACCAAAGCCAGACTTATTCAAATTCAATGTTGAAATATTTAAACTGATAAGAAAAATCAAGCTAATATACTTCTTTTCAAAGCATCAGAGAGGTAACAACGTAACCACTGCAATGGGTAGATTTGAGGAAAATCAAGTACAATATGCATTATGTAATTCCCAGGAGGTTCCTTCAATTCCAACTACTGAAAGTCAGGAGTATCAACCTACATGGGACATGAATGACTGGGACGATAATATTATAGACCAAATTGACATCACAGGCTTCTTACAGGAATGTAATGTATCACTAGATAATGAATAAGTCGAAGAAACTTTGAAGAGCAGACACCAATTCAAATCTAAATCACTCTTTTGCCATCAGGTGTACAGTGCTACTATTGTGACATTTGAAATGTTATTGACTAATGAGTTCATTTAAACATTCCCTGATGATGAGTCAGTGAGGACCTGACTCACTGGGGTACTGTGTGGCCAGTGAGCTTTTCACTAAACTGGTGAGCTTTATATGTTTATATGAATACATTTTGAAACAGATGCTTGCCATATAGAGGACATTGGAATCTGTGGAGTGCTGTACTTTTCTTGAACCATTTGTATCAGGTTTGGCAGACCTTTTTCTTCATGCACCCCCCCCCATCTCGTTGATTTGCAGTATACCCTACCTTGGAAATTATTGACTAATGATGTTGGGTTTTATGTGAAAAGCACTCCTCCTGATGTGCGAGTCCTGAGTGGGTGACTGCACAAGGGAAATGGGGAAGATGGACAAATGGCAGTGAGAGCACCGGCAGCAGGCAGAGGAGAACTGAATGACTGATAATGGATGACAGCACCCTGGGCAGCTGGGAATGGATGACAGAGCCCTGGGCAGCTGGGAAAGGGTGATGGCACCCTGGGCAGCTGGGCATCAGCAATGGCAACAGACAGTGGTGCCTTGGGTGGATGGCCAATACTCAGACCATGACCATGCGGACACAGTTGGGGACAGGGATGGGCACTACTGTGGCTGTGGACATGTTGCACTACCCACCAGCTCCCACCTGACCAGTGGCCACAGCACAAAAGCACAGAAGCCCAGGTGGGTGGTACAACCACCCACACACATAGCCACAGGCTGACAGCACCATCGGCCCCCTTCTTGCCACCCCTACATGGCATACTACACACCTGGATCTCTAGCATGGTGCAGGGGTGCCGGGGTGTTCAATGGCACATGCCCATCCTATGGTGCCACCTTCACCATGTGGTACCATGCTGCTGCTCACCCCCTCCCCATTGTGGCCTGTCTGCATGGCCTTAGTGGTGCATGCCACCCACAGCTGTCACTTGTCTGGGCCCCATCCTCCTGGTGCTCACCTTCAGGACTGTAGCTGTACCATTAATTACCCATAGTGAGGCTGCAGCTACAGTCGCTCCTTTACTGCAATTCTATTTTCCTAGGCAGTTTCCCTTTTGGCATCCGCTCTTCTTTCCTCACCCACCATCCCTGTGCCTATGTAAAAGCACTCTTCTTGTGTGCTACCATGAGACTGATAAGCTGTTTCACAATATTAAAATGAATTATTTCAAAAATCATAAACAGAAGGAGTTTGCAGCACTGGGGGAGTTGGAAAGGTTACAGGGAATTGTTTTCAAAAAATCAGATAAGCAAGGGAATGTTGTACTTATGAGTTGAAGACATGTATATTGGGAAATGAGTGGACCTATTATCTGATCAAACAAACTATCAAAGACTGAGGAGTGACCCTACCACTAGATTCCAGAGTGAGCTATGTGAATTTTCAGATATAGGCTTAAGGCGTGGATGGCTAACAAACAATGAGGCAGACCTTATGAAAGCAGACTACCCAGTAACACCGACATTTTATATCTTGCCTAAAGTTCACAAAGATAAGGAAAATCCACCTGGTAGACCAATAGTGGCAGGTATAGGTTCATTAACACAGAACCTGTGACTTTCTTAGATAGTTACCTGCAGCCACATGACTTTTCACTCAGATCTTGCATTAGGGACAGTATGGATCTGATCAGTAAATCAGTAAGCAAAATGTGGGACTTGAAGTACAATTGGATAACCATTGACATGTGTACCCTGTATACCAGCATTGTCCATGAATTACTGTAGGTTTGCAAGCTGTTGAAAGTTTTTTTGCAGAATCAAACAGATTTGCACACAATTTATGAGTGATGCAATTAGGTTCGTATTAACACATAATTATGGTTTATTCAACAAGGAGCACTATATAGAAACTTGTGGCATAGCGATGAGGGCAACTTTCGCCCCATCTTATGAAAACCTCTGCATGGGGTACTTCGAAAATAGGTTTATTTATGACAGCTCAAGGAATAAATTTCTAAACCAGATAGATACTTGGTTCAGATTTATGGATGATATTATTGTTGTATTGTCAGGTGAATGATATGAGTTTGAAATGTACATTTGAGATAGATAAAAACATAATCTCATTCCTAGATCTCAAACCAATAGGAGTACAAGTGGAGAAAATCCAAACTGCTAGGGTTAGAAAAGAAACAGCAGGAAACACAATTTTAAATCTAAACAGTGCACATCCCAAAAGCTAGTGTCATCTATACCCTATGGTAAACTGATACGGTTAAAGAGAAACTGCTAAGTGGAATAGGAATTTCTCAAACAGGCAACTGCACTGACACATAGGTTGCACCAAAAGGGGTATACTGAAACAGTGTTGAATGATGCTTTTCAGAAAGTTCAGGAAATCAAAAGGTGTGACCTTTGAACCCCAAAAAACAGAAAAGCTAGGGGGAATTCTGAAGAAGAATCTGATCAAAAAGATCCTGTAACCTTTGTAACTGAGTTTAATCTGACGGCTGAAAAAGTAGGAGGTCTAGTCCACAAATTCTGGCCACTTATGTTATCTGATCCCACACTAAGAGATCAGATATCAGGAAAACCAAGGGTTACTTTTTCAAAAGGAAGAAGCACTGCTGACAAACTAATACATAGGCGAGGCATACTGATGAGTCCTGGTAGGACGAAACACGTGTCTATGTCTTCTGTTAGCACCCTTTGCAAACTGTGTGAGAGGCCTTTCGGCACCATGCAATTCTGCTTAAAGTTGGACCAGCATAACATTCTGTGGTGATTTGCATATGCAGCCCATGATGCTTTGCATTGTGGGGGCATGTGTGATTTTGTATTTTCTTGAAACTTGGCTTCCCAGCCAAATGCCCTTTGGGGTAACCCTTGCCTCAGTGTTTACGCACAGAGGTTCTTTGTCTTTTAAATAGTTTTTTATTTTAATGGGTTCACCACAATATATCCCAGGCACACTGCCTTAGGGGTAGCTGGTCCATTCCACTGGGGTGTCAAACAGACGAGGCATACTGATGAGTCCTGGTAGGACGAAACACGTGTCTATGTCTTCTGTTAGCACCCTTTGCAAACTGTGTGAGAGGCCTTTGGCACCATGCAATTCTGCTTAAAGTTGGACCAGCATAACATTCTGTGGTGATTTGCATATGCAGCCCATGATGCTTTGCATTGTGGGGGCATGTGTGATTTTGTATTTTCTTGAAACTTGGCTTCCCAGCCAAATGCCCTTTGGGGTAACCCTTGCCTCAGTGTTTACGCACAGAGGTTCTTTGTCTAATACATAGGCACTTCACTTCAACTAAAAATATACCATCAGGGAGTGGATGACTTCACACTAAACCCAAGGGTTTATTCAGATGTGGGAGGTATAACATATGCCAATATGCCCACACTGGAAAAACCTTTATGAAGGATGGCAACACATTCATAGTCAGTGAATGTCTAACTTGTACTACACCTTTCAATGTCTACATGTGTTGGTGTCCCTTTAACCATTATTACATAGATAGAGCCACTGGGCCAATAAAGTAACGTATCCAAGAGCATATGAGGGCCATCATAAATGGAATCTGTACAATGCAATTGGGGCACATTTTGTGCTAATCCACAATGGAAAACCTGACTGTATGATGTTTATGATACTTGAACATGTGCTAAGAAATCCTAGAGGTGGAGACAGGGTCAGAGTACTGTCACAGAAAGAAACCAAATGGATTGTGAATTAGGGGACAGTGATACCTGTTGGTTTAAATGATGAAGTGGATTATACACCGTATTTATAATAATCGTTTTCTTCTTCTTTCTTTCCCCACAGAAATAAGTGATCACTGGGTTAGAGAATTGCCTTGGACCTCACTATCTGGACTAATGCTCAAGTGAGAGCTACATGTTTTTGTATGCCCACAGTGCACAGAAATAGTTAAAAAATGTGAACTAGGGGTGAGATAATTCCTCACAGTTTGGATCCTGCATGTCATCGTCCCTTCCCAGACTTAATCCTTGTTGCCATTTCATTCTTCCCCCCTTTTTTCTGTAACTTCCCTTCCCTCCCACCCCATCCTCATCCCCAAAACTCTTGGGAATCAAAGCCCTAAATAAGCATAAAAAATTCAGCACATTGCTTGTTTTATTTGGAAGCAAAATTAATTTAAAAACATGTCCTATGCTGGCCCGGTGGTGCTGAGGATTGAAGTGCTGGATGCCACACCTTGCACCATTCCAGAAACCCAGGGTCAGGAATGGACTTGGGTCACTTTGGGTTCAGCAAGGATCAGGAAGGATTGAGCGTCTGTAGACAGCTCTCCTTCCTTGTGGGGGGAGTACAATGCGCTGTTTGCCTGACACCCAGCGATGGCTGGGTGTCAGCACATGCACACCATCAGAAGGGGAAGGTCCCACTTACAGGGTGTTTGGCTACCTCTGTGGAGTTCAGCCATCTCCACCCATTGCACATATTGGGAGCCAGGGAGTAAAGTGGCAAAAAATACCAGAAACTGGCAGGCTCCATGATGGCCCGATACACCACTGAACTAGCAGCCCCGATTCTGGGTTGTGCTCTGGGGTGATGAGTAAAGCTGATGCTCCTCTCCCTGACCCTGCCATGGGGGGGTAACCCAAAGGGGAACTTCAGGCAAGACTGGGTGGGGTGATCTGGGTGATTGGGGGCAAGAGAATGAGTCCCTCAGAGGGAGGGTGGGAGTTGCCTGCCAAAGGTTCACAGAGGTGAGGAAAAAAATAAATAATAAATAAATAAAAACCTGTCCTAGATGCACACACTGTTTGAGTTCACCCCGATCCTGCATTGCAACCTCCCCTTGTAAAAATATTCTTTCATTAAAATTCTCCCCCCTCCAGTGGTCTTGGCAATTTTGGATTTTGCTATTTTTTGTGTACTCTCTTGTTGTTCTACTATTTTGTGACAGCATCTAAATTTTCTTTCATTTTTGTTATTAGTGCAATTCTTAGGTTTATAATGTTATTAAAATAGCACTATTAAATATTTTACTGAGATTGTAATTAGTAAACACAATACCTAGGTTTAAGTTGACCAAATAGTTAACTTGTGACGTGATCTGTATGCTAAATCATTTTCTGTATTTCACTTAATCACTAATTGGGTGAGTGTCACTTTAATTGCTATGTATAAATTCAGATTGAATCTGTTACTCTGCTGACCTGCCCCCGAGTAAGACCCTGTGTTAGGGTTGAAGTTGCTGGGGAAGAAGGTTGCTGTCTGAGCAGACAGCCACAATAAACTACACAGTTTATAACTACATCTGGTTTCTAGGAGTGCTGAATTTCTCTTTTACAGAAGCTGTAAGAGGGCTGACTGCAGGGCAAACTCTGACTGTTTTAATTTGGACTTTCTCTGATAAGAGCAGAGACTTCACGTACTTCAGGTCTTCAGACATTTTTTAAGCATTGACCTTTATTTACTGCTATTATATTGTTACCTTCTCTGTTCTTCCCCAACCTGCTTTTGTTAAGTTTTATATACTTAGTCGGAGTGCATCGAGGTATGAATGTGTTTTATATAGCTGTACTTAATCTGTGTGAATTGTATATAAATGATGTGTTTTTTTTGATTGTCAGATACTTTACATGGGATTTTAGGGTGGGTTAACCAATTGTTGGGGAGGGTGACTTTATTGTAACTATTGTGTGATCTGAAGAATCAAACTATTGAGGGATGAAAGCAACAGAACTAATGAGTAAACAGGGAGCAGATGAGGCACTCTCGGTCACCCTGGAGACAGGAAATGGCACCACAATCTGCATGGGGGTTGTATACAGGCCCCCATCTCAGGGGGAGATAATGGACAAGGAAATGATAGAAGGCATCCTTAGAATGGCAGACATAGGGGAGATATTGTTGATGGGGGACCTGAATGTGCCAGATGTTAACTGGAGCACCTTTGCTGCAGGCACATCCAAGAGCAGGATCATTCTTGATGCCCTACAAGGGGCATGCCTCAGACAGCTAGAATTGGAACCCACTTGGGAGGGAGCAATCTTAGACCCGGTACTCTCAAACAAGGACGGAGAAAGAATCTCAGATTTAGAAGTGGGTAGCCATCTGGGAACAAGCGACCACCAAACAGTGTGGTTCACGATAAACACAGCCATAGAGTCCAGCCATACAAAAGCAAGAGTATTGGACTTTAGGAGGGCTGACTTTGGGAGAATGAAAGAGTGCCTCAGAAAAGCACTAGCAAACAGGCAAGAAGAAGTGGTGGAGGAACAATGGGGAGTAATCAAAGCAGCTACCACAGAGGCAACAAGCCTTAGTGTGAAGCAAATCACCAAAACACAATGAAGGAAAAAAATGCTATGGTTCTCAAAAGAGGTGGCAGGGAAGGTTAAGGAGGAAAGGATAGCATTCAGGAAATATAAGGAAACACAGAAGGAGCAGGACAGAGAACTTTATCAGTTAAAGCAGAAAGAGTCAGGGAAGGCAGTCAGAATAGCAAAGGCCCAAACCAAGGAAAGGATAGCCAACTCTGTTAAGAAGGGGGATAAGACCTGTTATAGGTACATTAGGGAGCGAAGAAAGACCAATGGAGGGATACTGAAGCTTAATAAAGGGGAAGGAATGTGGACAACGAAAAAGCAGGGATACTGAATGAATATTGCTGCTCAGTATTCACAAAGGAAGAGATGAGGGAGGTACCTAAACCAAACAAGATTAACACTCTGGGGATGGGGGGTCGATACCAGTCCACTTACAGAAGAAAGGGTTCTGAAAGAACTAGTAAAACTGAAGGTGAACAAAGCAATGGGGTCTGATGGGATTCACCCAAGAATTCTAAAAGAACTAAGGGTAGAAGTAGTGACACAGATGAGGAGTCACATGATGTTAGTGAAGGAGTAGGACATGGGTGGAAGAGCTCGGTTGTCCCCCCAGTACTTTTTGCAAATTAAAGTCGCCAAACTACCGGTATTTAAATGACTGACTTTCATAACAACTTAAGAGAGTGCTGTAGAAGATCATAATTGCTAAACTTACTCACGGAGGAAAGGGATTCTTCCCCTTCTCCCGAAAGCTCAGATGCGGCCTCTATGGTAGTTACTACACAGGAGTCAGAGGCCAAATGTCCCCACTGCAGCAGCTCACCTTTACAGGATGCTCAGGAGACCTCCTCAGAGCATATTTGCACTGAACTTACTTTGATTAAGAAGCCCTGTTAAAACTAATCGACAAAGTTGCTGACATTAAACCAGCATTTACCCAGATCTCTCGTCGAGTGGCAGATTCTACGGCAAGGGTCAGCTCGGTAGAGAAGAAACAGGATAAAATGGAGCCTGAGATCAACACTCTGAAAAGGTCTCAAACTAAATCAGAGAAGCGTATTGATGACATCGAAGGAAGGAACAGATGAAATAACTTGGTACTGCTGGGGTTACCTGAAGGGGAAGAGAGCCCTAATACAATCCTCTTCTTGCAAAGCTTTTTGAAGAAAACTGTGAGGCCCTCTCCTAATGTCCCTGAATATATTATTGAGTGAGCCCATCGCTCACTTCAGGCCAGGCCTTCACCCACTGACCCCCCCTCGACTGATTATCTTCAAGCTCTTGAATTTTCTGAACTGAGAATTCATTATGAAAGAAGCTAGGAAGTTATCTGCAATTTTATGGGAGGGTAAATAACTAAGACTGGTACAAGACCAGACATTTAAAACTAGGCAAATACGTGCAACCTTCAGACCAATTAATTCTAAGTTGTGGGCAGCAGAGATTTGTCACCAAATGTTGTATCCAGCCAAACTGGAAGTAACCCTAGAAGATGGCATTAAACGTTTTGACTCGGCAGAAGATTCCCTGAAGGTACTTCAGAAGACTGTCCCGGATTTTGTTTCCAGCATGAGACTGGAGCAGTTTTTGGAGCATGGTGTTTCCTTGAGAATAATCTGTCATTTCTTCAGTGTTTGCTTTAGCTAACATGCCTTAATTTATATTTCATAGGTTCAACTATGTCAAAACCGCCCTCTCTTCTTTTATTGTTGAGACTGAGTACTATTAAAGGACACATGTTGACTGCCATCCTCCTCACTTGTGGACCTACAGAAGCAGGAACAGTATGTAACTTGCTCTGTTTTCTCTAAATACAGAATTGTGAGAGGCTTTTATTTTGACAAATGCCTAACTTAGGCAAAGTTTATGATTTAGCTCCACTCTTAGTACTTTTGTGCTGAAGAAGGTGACTAACATAGGAGGGGTGGACTTTTACTGTTAAAATACCCTCTTTCTCTCTTTGTTCTAGTGATAATCTAACACTAAGGAGGTACTTGCCTCTCAATATTATTTTTTTTTTCTTTCTTTTGCATGGTGATAAGCTACATCAATAAGTTCTTTTGGTACCGGAGGGAGACAGCTCACCTTTGGGTAGCATCAGGACCCGTAGTAGGAGGTGTAGGCCTAGGGCCTGGTCATTGGGTCAATTAGACATTATTTTGGGATGGGTTTTGTTAGATTTTTCTTGTTTTGTTTATGTTAAGCTGGTTTCTATTATTTTTGGGGAGAGGGTTGGAGGGGAAGGGAGCAGGCACTCTTATCCTTCAGTCTCTCCTTATCAGTGGTATACGTATTTGCAGGCATGACTAACTTGAAAATTCTATCTTGGAACATTAAATGGGGCAGAAACAATAACAAAAAATATGTTATACTAAAGCATTTGGCAAAATATAGCCCTATGATTGTTTTTTTTGCAAGAAACCCACCTCTTATCTGCACAAGAAAAATTCTTGCAGAAAAGCTGGGTGTGCCAAGTTTTTGGAGCTGGATTTAACTCTCTCAAAAGGGGTGTGACTATTCTGATAGCAAAAGGGGTGCCCTTCTCTGCTACTCATGTGGTGAGAGATCCAGAAGGTCACTACATTCTGGCTCACAGTATGTTGGGCAATCAGGAGCTACTATTGGGGCCAATATATGGTCCCAATATAGACTGTCCCTCCTTTTTTGCCCAACTGTCCTCTGAGCTGGCTCCCTTTGTACAGTTACCAATTATTCTGGGTGGGGACTGGAACCTTGTCCAAGTTAACAATATTGACTGGACTTACCGCAAAGGTCTTGGTCCATCCCAAGCCCCGCGAGCCTTACTAGAGCTTATGTCATCACTAGGGTTGGTAGACCCTTGGAGGCTCCTCTTTCTCCTAACTAAAGACCATACCTTCTTTTCATCAGTACATAAGAGTTACTCCCATCTAGACTTCTTTCTAGTGAACCAATAACTTTGCTCTGGCATTCTTGATGCTCAAATCTACACTAGAGTGATCTCTGACCACTCATTGATTTCACTTTTATTGGAAACTCATGGACCACCTTTTAGACCCCGTACCTGGTCCCTTAATAATTTTCTTTTGAAAGATCCTCAGATCCATTCCTGCTTCCAAGCTTACCTTTCCCTTACTATTCAAGAGAATATGGATTATATACTTGAGGTAGATAAAGTCTGAGCAGCCTTAAAGTCCGCATGGAGAGAGGAGCTAATCGGAGTTGAGACTGTGGCCAAGAGGAAAAAGCAATCTCATTTAAATTTGTGTTTAGATAAGATTCGTAACTTGGAATTCCAAGGCACTGTAAAACTTCCCCCAGAGAAACTTTTAGAATTGGCTCAACTTAGGGCCCACTATGCTAGCTCTCTCCTGGTAAAAGTGGAGAAAGCTGCATCTCAGATTAAGGCAACCTATATCGGTGAAGGCAATACAGCGGGCAAGTTCATAGCATGGCAATTAAAGAAACACTCTGTGGCCAAATGGATTCCAGCAATTCGGCACCTGCATACTGATTTAATTACTACAGACCCCCAACAAATGGTAACATCCTTTAGAGAATTCTACCAAATCTTTATTCCTCCCAACAGATGTCACATTCTCAGTTCCAACTGATGGGTGCTTTCCTTCAGAAAGCAGATCTCCCTTGTCTGCTAGAAACTGCAAAGATTTTTTTGAATGAGCCTGTCACTGAGGAGGAAACTTCTTCAGTGATAGACTCATTGAAGCCAGACAAAGCCCTGGGACCAGATGGATACACTAGCTTGTTCTACAAAACTTTTAAAATTCAACTGGTTCCTCTATTATATAAGTTGTTCACATTCTGGGAATCTCATACAGTTAGTGATCCTTCCCTTCTGGAATCAAGGATTACTCTCCTCCCTAAACCAGGAAAGGACCCTACTCAAATTGGCAATTACAGACCAATATCCCTGATTAACGTAGATATTAAAATTGATGCTAAAATTTTGGCCACCAGATTAACCAAAGTTTGGTCTCCCTTAATTGGGCCAGAACTGGCTGGGTTTATCTTAGGCCGTTCATCGGCAGATCATATTCGAAAATTGGGCCATTTAGTTTCTGCATCCAGGGACCCCAAGTTAAAAGCCATATTGGTGTCCCTGGATGCAGAAAAGGCCTTTGACAGGGTTAGTTGGACGTATCTATTCACAGTACTTGCCCAATTTGGTCTCCCAGATAATTTCATTAAACAGATTCATATCCTTTACCAATGTCCCTCAGCATGAATTTTGTGCAACAATCAACTCTCATCTGTCCCTTTATCTTTTTGACTTATATATAGAACCGCTAGCAAGGGTTATCAATAGGGCATCTGGGGTTATATGAATCAAAATTCTCACTTTTTGCAGATGATTTGCTTCTCCACTTAGTTAATTGGGATTATTCCCTTCCCTTAGCCTTCCAAATTATTATTCAACTTAGTGAGATCTCTGGTTATAAAATTAACAAAAGTAAAACTATTGTTTATCCCTTTTCAGTTACAGTAGACAAGAAGCAAGCAGAAGTTTTGGACCTTCAATGGGAGAAAGATGCCATAAACTACCTAGGTATAAAACTTACCCCGAGATCTGGACAAACTAAAAGCTCTTAATTTAGATCCTCTTGTGCAGACAATTAAGGAAGACTTGTCAAGATGGAAAACGCTTCCTATTTCATTTTGGGGCAGAACAAATATGTTAAAGATGATAATATTACCTTAACGTTTTTTATCCTTTGAATTGTCTAGCCCTGTGTCTCCTTAAATCCTTCTTTAAGAATCTGCACAACTTGTGTTCGGACTTTATCTGGAATGGGAAACCCCCATGCAATTGTTATTGGAAACTCGCAGGCCCTAAACATAAAGGCGGTCTGCAATTACCAGATTTGTTTTCATATTATCTAGCTATCCATTCCAGCAAGTTTCTGCTCTGGACTTCCCCCAAATGAAAAACCTCTCACAACCATTCCTGGAATTCAGCTCAACCACGAGTGTGCTAAAGTTCAGCACGTCTATTTACAAGCTCTCCAATACTGCCCTTGGGCAGCAGTCCCTCTAGAGATTCAAGAATCCCTGGAAGGATAGAGCATTAGAGCTTTCCACCAGCTCTGCATGCATTTCATGTTATACAGAAGAACAGATATTTCCCAACCCCTTTGTAATAACCCCAACTTAAAGATTGCTAACACAATTTTTCATTCCAAGATCCTTCAACTGCGATCTGATGTAAAACTGAAATACCTTTTACATGGGACTTCACTTCTTGCAGTTTCCCAAATAAAAATTAAATTGGACTCCCCAACAAAAACATGGTTTTATTTTACCCACATATGCCATTGTCTTCAAATGTTTTTGGGTAAACCCCCATGGATAAACAAAATATATTAGATTCTCTTTTGATTGATATAAGACAAGGAAAAATCGTCTCTAGGCTGTATAAAGCATTTATCAACATTTGCTGGAAGGATAGCTCGTCTACAGCCTTCTATTGGAAATACAACCTGGCCACCACCCTATCTGAATCTCAGTGGGGAATCTATTTGGCTGGATAATTATAGACTAATTAAGCACAATAAACTAAGGGGTATTCAGTTTAATGTTTTACACAATCTTTATTATATGCCCAATAAATTATATAGAATGGGCTCATTATCAACTTCAGGGTGCCAAGATTGTGGTGCTTCTAATGCTTCCCTAGGCCACAAATTACAGTCTTGTCCCAAAATTATTTCTCATTGGGAACTGGTTAAACATCTGTGGCTATTTGCCCTTACTTCCATATTTTGAAGAGAATGTATGCATTTTGGGGCACTATTCCACTGTTCCCACACTATTCCTTAAGACACAGATAGCTATGGTTTCCATGGTTACGAAGCTTTTGGTTCTTAGACACTGGAAGGAAACCTGGGTCCCATCTCTTCAGGAATGGTGGACAGAATTTCTTAATGCTCTCAATGCAGAGAGGAGTGTGGCTAGAGCTAATAATTCTTGACCTAGATTTCAGAAGTGTTGGAGTCCCTTGTTTACTACTTTGAAAGCTAAATTTGGTTACTAATCTTGACTCTTTCCCCTCCTTATACATACCTATCTTACATTCAACATAGAATCTACATACCTATCTGCAGTACACTGATTTATGTGATACATGCTTACAATATGATTTTATGGGGATGACTGTTTCTTTGAGTTAGATTTTACTTTAGGTTTATTACTGGGTTTTCCTTTTACTTGACAATTGAAGTGTGCTTGCTGGGACTTTTAGGGGGTGAGGAGGCAGGGAGGTAGGAGGGAGGTTTCTTTTTTATAATTTTTTTTTTATTCTTTTATTTTTTTGTATCATACCTCCATAATGGATTATTATACCTGGTCTATTCCAGTATGATGCTATTTATGTACCTTGTTATGTTATTATGTATAACTTATTCTGATTTTCTTTTGTGGTTGTATTAGTGTATAAAATAAACTTAATTGCAAAAAAAAAAAGAAGTAGTAACACAGCTGACTACTCTCTTTCACAAATCATGGGAGGATGGTGTGGTACCTGAGGACCATAGGAGGGTGGATGTGATTCCTTTTCACAAAAGTGTGAGTAGGGCAGAGTCAGGAAACTACAGACCAGTTAGTTTGACCTCAGTGGTAGGGAAAATGATGGAATCACTTCTGATGGAAAGAATTAAGTACCTAGAAGCCAGTGGGGTACAGGACCCAAGGCAGCATGGATTCATAGCAGGAAGGTCGTGTCAGACGAATCTAATACATTTCTTTGACTGACTAACCAAAGTAGTAGACCAGGGAGGGGCTGTGGACATGGCCTAGCTAGATTTTAGCAAGGCATTTGATACAGTCCCACACAAAAGATTAATAAACAAGTTAGCCAGCCTCAGAGTGGGTCCCAAGGTGATTGCCTGGATACAAAAATTGGCTGGATAACAGGATGCAAAGGGTAGTAGTAAACGGAATCCACAGTGAAGAAAGGAGGGTTACTAGCGGGGTACCTCTGGGTTCAGTACTGGGACTGGACCTTTTTAATGTCTTTATAAGTGACATTGTAGAGGAACTGGAAGGAAAAGTATGTCTCTTTGCAGATGACACAAAGATCTGCAACAGGGTTGATACACAAGATGGAGTCAAAAGGATGAGAAGGGACTTGGCAAAGTTGGAGGAATGGTCAAATGTATGGCAGCTTAGATTCGATGCAAAGAAGTACAAGGTAGTACACCTGGGGAAAAAAAACCCAGGGGAAAAGTACACAATGGGGGTGAGATAGTGACAGCAATAGAAATGGAAAGGGACCTGGAGGTAACTATATCAGATGACCTAAAGGTGGGCAAGCAATGTGAGAAGGCAGTAAGGGAGGGGGGATACTGGGATGCTTAGGGAGAGGCATCAACAGTAGAAAACAGGAGTTGTTATCCCTCTGTACAGATGGTTGGTGAGACCGCATCTGGAGTACTGTGTGCAGTTCTGGAGACCCCATCTCCACAAAGACATACACAGAGTGGAGGCTGTCCAGAGGAGGACAACCAAAATGGTGCAGGGTCTGCACCAGAAGACATACGAAGACAGACTAAAGGATCTTAATATGTATACCCTTGAGGACAGAAGGGAGAGGGGGACATGATAGAAACTTTCAGGTACCTCAAGGGAATCAGCAAAGTCCAAGAAGGTAGTATCTTTCAGAAAAAGAGATGTGCAAAAACAAGGGGGCACAATGTGAAGATAGAGGGGGGATGGCTCAGAGGTAATGTGAGGAGGTATTTTTTCATGGAGAGGGTTGTGGATACATGGAACAACCTTCCTGGGGAGGTCATGGAGTCAAGAATAGAGGGAGAATTCAAGAATGCATGGGACAGACATAAGACAGTCCTAGCGGGGGGTAGGAGGAAGTAGGCTGTTGGTTAACTAGGATCTGCAGCTCATCCGTTAGGTAGGAAAATGGGCAGACTAGATGGGCCAAGCTGTCCTTATCTACCGACAAATTCTATGTTTCTATGTTTTTTTTATGATGTACTTCACTAGGCCTTATCTAGTCTACTCCACGGAGTAGCTACAGGAGTGGTGCCCCTTTGGGGGATTCCTTTATACCTTGCCTGTAGCCTTTTAGGCCTGCCCCTGTGGAGATGGTCAGATACCGCCCTTTGTGGGATGTAAGCCCTGATTGCCTACTGGCAGTTTTAGACCTATCGGGATTTCCAGGGGCAAGCGAGAGCCCAGGGTGCCTAGTTCAGGCCTATAATAAGGCAGATACTGAGGCCCTGGACTCTATCGCTCTGGTACGTGCTCATTCTCTCTCTCTCTCTCTCTCTCTCTCTCTCTCCACCCTCGGTCTCCTTGGTTTGACAGGACCTTGAGGGAGGTGCCCCGAGTAGGACGAAGGTTAGAGCGTCACTGGAAGAAATCTGCCTTGGATGCTGACCCCCTTAGACTGATAGAACATTATCAAATCTATCAATCAGCAATCACCCATAAGAAGGCAGAGATTCTGTCTGGGGAGATTGCTGCCGCTCAGAACTGACCGGCTCAGCTCTTTTGAACTGTGGACAGGCTATGCAACCCAACTTGTCTGCAGGTTTGAATAGCCTTTTTCACAGATTGAATGTGATGAGTTTGCTTGGTTCTTTGCAGATAAGGTGGCCAGCATCAGGGCTGAGATCCTGCCAGCTCACTTTTTGGGAGCTGATGGTGATCGGTGCCCGGTCACTTCTCCTCAGTTTGCCTGGAGCTCTTTCGACCAGCTGGAAATTGTGGATATTGTGCAGATTGCCCAGGGTATGCACCCAACATGCTGTAGTTTGGACCCGGGCACAACTCCCCCCTGAACCACACCAGTGTAGCTATGGATGAGGGTTTGCTCACTGGTGCTGTGTTCATGGATCTGTCCAAGGCCTTTGATTTAGTGAACCATCCCTTGCTGATCAGTACACTCCAGAATTATGGCTTAGCAGAGTCATCACTTGATTGCTTTCAAAGTTATTTAACTGAACAGTCATTGAAGGTAGGATTAAGTGGAACCTATTCTACTAATAGGTTTTTACAACAGGGAGTGCCCCAGGGATCTATCCTGGGGCCACTTTTATTTACCTTATTTGTAGATATTGTTCAATCATTATTGCAGCATACAAAATGTTTGATTTATGCAGATGATATTATTTTGTCTAAAAGTTCAGCTTCAGTGGAATTTATAAATGAGTCCTTAAGTAAAGACTTTAGTGAATTGTGTAGTTGGTTACAAGAGAATCATCTGGCATTGAATAGTACAAAAACTAAATGCATGCTTTTTGGGTCCAGACTGAGACTCAGTAGAGTTCATGATTTGTTGATAATGGATAGATTTGGAAATAAATTGGAGCAGGTAAGACAATTTAAATATCTGGGAGTCCTGCTGGACCAAAATGTATCTTTTTCCAATCATGTAAATGACTTTACCCATCAAGTAAATCAAAGATTGGGTGTTCTGTCTAGGTTTCAATCGTTGTTAATGTTACCGGCTAGGAAGGTAATAGCCAAGGGTGTATTACTTCCACAGTTAAATTATAACTCATTTCTTTTTTCAAATTTGTCCAAGAGAGAATCATCTCTCCTTACCTCTGTATTTCATGGCATTTGTAGATTTGTTTTTAAATTACCTTATTCTGCCCATCATTGTGAATTACATAGGCTCTCTGCCTGGTTTCCACTGAGGCTGAATAGTCTTTATAGTCTCTGTTGCCTGACTGATAACATTCTCCGTAAGGGCACGAATTCTCCCCTTTATTCATTGTTATCAATTAAGATGAATATAAGGGAACTTCGGTCAAAGTCAGATAAAATTAAGTGGTCCCAAAACTAAAACTAAAATGGGAGATAGTTCTTTCTCTTGTTCTGTCGCTAAAAATTGGAATGAGCTTCTTATTTTATTGCATGGAAATGTTAGCCATCAAACTTTTAAAGTTAAGCTAAAGAATTATTTTCTTAGCAAGTTGTACTGTCAGTGTTTTTGTATGTTTGTTTCTGTTATGTGTATCGAGTATTATTATTTGTTTTGTCATTATTGTAATATTTGTAATGTATGTTTAATAATTGTGTACCATCTTAACTCTATAGATATGGACCCAGGTCGTACATGAAAATAGGCCTTGGCTCATTGTACTTACCTGGTAAACAAAAGTTTAAATAAAAAAATAATAAAAATAAATATGGGGTGTTCTGACATCATTGGCCCAGTCTTCAAGAAGATAGTTTGGTGTTCCCTAGAGTCGGGTGAGTTTCCTAGTTCACTGAAGGAGGTAGTAGTGACACCACTCCTGGAGAAAGCTGCTCTGGACCCAAACTGTCCTGCTAACTACAGACCTATCTCAAACCTTCCTTTTGTAGGAAAGGTGATTGAGAAAGTTGTTGCGCTACAGCTGGAGAACCATCTTACCATTCTCGATATCTATGAACCTCTCCAGTCCAGTTTTTGTAAGAGGCATAGTACTGAGATTGCTCTGGTTCAGGTGCTCAGTGATCTCCTGATGGTGAGGGATCAGAAGCGCCACTTCATCTTGAAACTTTTTGATCTCTCTTCAGCCTTTGACACTGTGGACCATGGGGTGTTTCTTGGGTGCCTGAGGGTCATCTGTGGCTGGTCTGGAACAGTTCTCAGATGGTTTCAATATTTCCTCACTGGCAGATTTCAGAGGGTGGTGTCAGGGATTTTTTCCTCTGACCCATTCTCTCTGCCAAGTGGGGTCCCTCAGGGTCAGTATTGTCCTCCATGTTGTTTGCAGTGTATATGCTCCCTCTCTGAGACATTGTAAGATGGTATGGGCTGAGGTTTCACTGCTGTGCTGATGATTACCAGCTCTACCTGTCTTTTGCACCTGACCAGGATAGTATGTGCTCAGTCTTTAATAACTGCCTCGCTGAAATCTAGGACTGGATGAAATCCAGCCAGTTGAATTTGAACTCTGGAAAGACTGAGGTGTTGGTGGTGGATTCGAGTTGCCGGACAGAGGGGTTGGTGGCCGGACAACCTTCCAGACTCTGTCTTGGAGGTGTCCAGCTTCCTTCCTTTGAATGGGTGTGAAACATGGGGTGGATTTTGATGTTGGGTTGACACTGCATTCACAGGTGTCAGCAGTCATCAAGTCCTCATTTTACCATCTCAGGAACATTGCCAGGATTAAGCACCTTGTTCCATCTGGCGACCTGCCAATGCTGATCCATGCCTTTGTGATCTCGCGCCTGGACTACTGCAACTCCCTGCACTTAGGGATACTGGGGGTTGATAGCTGCTGCTTGCAGCTAGTGCAGACCTCTGTGGTGTGGTTGTTGATGAGGACTCCTCATTCAAGTCACATTGCACCGGTGCTATGCAAACTGCACTGGTTGCCGATTGAGTGGTGGATCACCTTCAAGGTCAGACTTGTGACCTTTAAGACCCTGCACAGACAGGGCCCAAGCTATCTGCAAGAGCTTCTGCTGCCTTACTGTCCTGGAGAACCACTCCACTCAGCTGATGAGGGGTTGTTAGAGATTCCCAGGGTACACCTTAAAATATCAGGGGCCCATTCTATTATGTATGCTGCTCTGACCCTGCAGAATTCTCTACGTCATCAGATACTTGAATGCATGACTGTGGAGAGCTTTAAAAGGGCCTTGAAGACCCACTTATGGCATCTTGCCTATCAGGAGTAACTGTATGACCTGCTGTATGTGAACTTTAAGCAATTTATCAGATTTTACTTGTTTTTAAAGTTGTACAGCTCCTTGGGTGTAGAAAGGCACTATAAACATAAAGCTATTATTATTGTTATTATACTTAACTGGTGCAGAGGGTTGAGGATTCTTCAGGGGCACTGCTCAAAATGTAGACCTGCTGCGTGGCAGACTTTGGGGGTAGGATCAGGAGTGTAGTATCCAGGAGGTGCCAGGGAAGCAGAGGTTATCTGGAAAGGGGTCTCGCCTGCCTGACTCCTGTTCTTCCGGCTTCTGAACTTTCCACTCAGCAGGTGGCTAATGGATAAGTGGATTTATCTCCTCCACTTAGGGCAGTTCTTTGAAACACCAGGTCTCTTTGAAATGAAATGGCCTTAATGGAAGAATTCATTGCAAATTCCTCTAAAGATCTGGTACGTACTATGGAGGCCTGGCTGGGGGATGACTTGGGCCCTGTTCTTGAGTCATCTATCCCCCTGGGATCCTCCATGGTACACTGCCCTAGGTGGGAGCACAGAGGGGAAGTATCCATCTGTTTTAGTTCATCTCTGGGGCTGACAGCATACCCCTTTGGTTTGATCAGATCATTTTAATGCATGGCCATAAAAGGTGGGCGAGTAATGAGTTGAAGGACTGTGTTCATAAACCGTCCTCCAGGTTGTGGACATGAATTCCTGCAGGAGCTAGAGATTTTCTTGTCCGATCTGGTTTTGGGGTCACCCAAACGTCTGGTTTTGGGTGACTTCAGTGCTTGGGTTGATGATGAAATGTCTTATTTTGCAATGCAGTTCCTCCAGGTGATGTCATCTCTGGGTTTTGTACAGGTGGTTGCCTCTGGTACTCACCAACACTGCCATGCCTTGGATCTGGTCTTTTCAATGGGTCTTGACATTACTGATGTCAGGGTTGATCTGGTCATTTGTTTGGATCATCAAGTCATTCACTTCCTCTGTGGGTCACCCGGATTAACTTCTCCTGTGGAGAAGGCCAGATACCGCTCATTTAATATTTTGGAGCCTCACTGTATCGTGGCAGTACTGAACATTTCAAGTATGAAGATGGCTCGTGTGATGGGAGCTAATGGAGCTGGGGAGGGTTATCATTTAGCCCTATGGACTGTCATTGACTCTGTATCACCATTCTGTCTACACCCCTTGACATCTGGCCTCAAGTTACCCTGGTATGATGCAGACCTGAGGAGGTTGAAGACTAAGTAGCAGAGGTTGGAGCATTGTTGGTGGAGTTCCTGTACAGAGGAGGACAAACTGGTGCTGAAAATTCACTACCTATCAGGGAGCAATCTCTCTAAAAAGGGAAGCATTCCTGTCATGGGTGATTGCTGCTTGGAAGAACCAGCCAGCTCAGCTCTTCAACACCGTGGACAGACTTTAAACTCTGTCTGTCTGTAGTCTTGTAGAGCCTTTTCTCTCAACAAAGGGGAAAGGGAGAGGTGAAATTGTTTGCCCAGGAAAGGCACACTAAGCCCAAGCTTGTTTCCAGGTGCAACCTGGGAGCACAAGAAAGTTAAGTAACTTGCTCAGGATCACAGAGTACGTAAATGGGGGCTGTAGGATTCAAACCCAGGTCTCCAGGATTGCAGCTTAGTGCCGTAAACCACAGTGCTATACTGCCTTCTAACTCCTTGAGAAGTGTGTGGAATTCAACTGACTCTTACTGGACAAGGTGTCTGCCCTCCAGGCTGGGATATCGTCGAGCAGCCTGTCTTCAGCTGACAGTATCCAACCTTTTCAGACTGTAGGCACTCCATTTTTGTGGGCTGAGTTTGAACCAATTTCAGTGGATGTTGTTTCCCCGAGTGATTTCCAGTTTGTGCCCAATCAACTGTGCATTGGACCCAGGGCCAACCAGACTTCTTCTAGAATACTGGGACTTGCTCAGTCCAGCTGTGGTGCAGATCATCAAGTGTTCCCTTTGAGAGGGGGTCTCCACTGGCTTTTAAAAAAGCCATGATGAGACATCTCCTTAAGAAGGCTTCTCTTGACCGTGATGATCTCTCAAATACAGACCTGTCTCAAACTTTCCTTTAGTTGGGATGTTGATCAAGAAGGTGGTTGCAATGCAGCTAGAACAATACTTAGACAAACACGACATCTATGAGACATTTTGAAAGGGTTTCTGGTTTTATCAGAGTAAGGAAAATTCCTTCATCAGGTTGCATCATAATCTTCTGTTAGTGAAGGAAAACAGTTGTCATTCCATTCTTGTACTGCAAAAGCTCTCATTGGCATTTGATATGGTAGATCATAGGGTCTTGCTGGATCACGTGAGGCACTATATGAGACTCTCAGGAATGGTGCTGCCATAGCTTGAGTCCTACTTATCTGCAGGAATGCAGCAGTTTGCCCTTGGCACTTTTACATTGAGCAGTGCTGTGCTCAGCTGTGGTGTGCCTCAGGGGGCGATCTTGGCCACCATGTTATTTGCAGTATACATACTGCTGCTGGGTAAGATCACGAGATGCTACGGCTTGACATTTCATTGCTATGCCAAAGACATCCAGCTTTATGTGTCTTGTTCCCCTGATATAATGCATCTGTTTCTTAGCTGAACTAGTGCCTTAGGGAGATCTAAGCTTGGATGGCAGCTAGCTGGCTTAGGTTTAATCCATGAAAGATTGAGGTGCTACTGGTGGAACTAGGTCACTCAGGTTCAGCAGAGCCTAGAAGTAGTGCTGCTCTCCCCTTGCTGGATGGCATTGCTCTTCACGCTGCTGATAAGGTGAACAATGTGGGCATAATTGTGGACCCCAAGTTGACCCTAGAGCATCAAGTGTCATCCATAATCTGCAGTTGTTTTTCCATCTTCGGACCATAGCCCAGATCAAGCCCTATCTTGAACTGACTGATCTGGCAACTCTGGTACACACCTTAATCATGTCTAGGCTGGATTACTGTAATGCTCTGTACCTCTTGTTATCCATGAAGCTGGTGTACCACCTGCAGCTAGTTCAGAACGCAGAGGTATGGCTGGTAGCTGGGACTTCATGGTTCTAGCATATCATGCCTGTTCTCCATGCTCTCCACTGGCTGCTGGTTCAATGGTGCATCAGCTTTAAAGTTTGCTTGTTGACATTTAAGGCCCTGCATGGTCTGGGTATGAGATACCTGAATGACCTTCAGGTTCTATGCACTCCTGTTTATGCCCTCAGATCAGTGGAGGTGACCTCTTGTCCATTCCTTGAACATTGCTGAAATCCTGAGGTGATAGGGTGTTTGGTGTTGTGGCTCCTATTCTTTGGAAAGCCCTTCCCTGGGAAGTAAATGCTGCTCCTTCACCAGCCACTTTTAAATGTTTCTTTTAAAAACACATTTCTTTAATCTAAGTTTTGTCCTGGATTCTCCTAAAATCTTTTAGTATTTTTAATTCATTTTTTATTTATTCATTTTTTTCTATTGATTGTGAGGCATCCAAAACTTCTGGGAATGGGCACCATATAAATAAAATTGCTTTGCCATTGCCTAGATTACACTATATAGTCAGGATGGTGTTTGTATGCACTGTGTTGATGTTGGTGGTAAAACTGAGGTTTTGGTCAAGCCTCACACTGAGATTCTTAAAAATGAGGTACCACTTCAATGGATCACCATCCAGAGTCATAAAGACTGGGGTATGTTGGAACCTCACTTGTTTCTGCCTTGTGCAAAATGTCATGGATGAAGTCTTTTTGGAATTGAGCATGAGCTGGTTTTAGTAGAACTAGCATTGGACATTGGCGAAGTTCTGCTGAACTGACAGTTCAAACTCAGGGACCAAGGCTCAGAAGCAAAGAGGACTGGGTTATCCATATACATGTAGAATCAGTAGACACAGCCAAAAGTTAATTTAAGAAAACAGTAGAGGATGTGGCCAAGAATTAAGCCGAGAGGGACACCAGACCTGATGGGTAGGGGGGGTGGATAGGGCATTGCCAACTGGAACCAACAGGTTTCAGTCCATGAGACCGGAGTAGAACCAGACAACCATCGGGCCAAAAGTCATGCCCCCTAACTTAGCCACAAAGAGGGAAGGGGCTACTGTTCTAAAGGCTTTGACCAAGTTGGAGAAAATGTTTGTAGTGATTTGGCACTGATCTATGCTTTTCAGTACAAAGTCAGTGACCTGGAGGAGGGAGGGGGAAGGAGATGATGAAGTGATATTTGCAGAAGGTAGACTGGAAAGGAGAGATGAAGGAGAATGAGTTAAGGAAGGATGAGAGCTGAGTGAGTATGAGTTTTTTTTCTGCACCTCAGGCACAGCAGGGGGGAGGAGGATGGATCTGTGGTTTACCAGTGGAGTAGAAGTCCCCCCCTTTGGGCAAGAGGAGGAGGAGGACTTTAGCTTGCTTAATTCCATGGGATGGATCCAAGTTGAAAGAAAAGATTTAAAAGGGAGGCAAGAGGGGCAGTGAATGCTGAAGCAGCTAGATGAAGCAGTTTAATACCTACACTGCCAGGAGAATGTCCCTTAGGACTTAAAGAGTACAGTATAGCAAGGGTAGCCCCAGACGTGATCAGGGAAAAAGAAAAGGAGTTTGAGGTAGAGAATGGAAGGGTAGAGGGATTTCTAAAAACCAGAAGCTCACCTGAAGGAAAGGGAAAGTAGAAGGGAGGAAGGTGGGTGGAAATCGGGAAGTGGGGCGCAGAAGGGAGGGACAGAAGGAGTAACAGAAGCAGGAAAAAAAACTAGGGAGTGTAGCATGGATAAGTTCAGCATTGTAAGCAAGAGAGCTGGTAAGGGGATGTAAAAAGTGAGCAACTTAGGAGCAGTTAGCCAAAGGGGCGTGGGGAGGGGATAACGTGTACACGAGAGTGAGGGGTTTATGGAAAGGTACTGGCAAGGGGGGCAGGTAGATAAGCAGTGCAGATTAAATCAACAGTGACAAAAATAATTGCAAAATAGCTCAATAATACACAAATAGTAGACAGTATCAACACTAATAATTATGGGGGATCTGTCTACCACCGACTGGTCTCTCATCTCTGGTGCCATCTCCATATATAATGCATGGGACTATTTTAAAGCTAAAGTCCTTGCTGCATTGAACCAGTACACCCCACCACTAATGGGCACTGGGGTATGTGGAAATCATCTCCACTGGATCACTCCTGAACTATTAGCCTGCCTTCGCACTCGTGACCTAACCTGCAAGCTCATAAATATTTCGGCTATCCTGCTGACTACCAACACTACTGTGCACTCCATAATAAGTGCACTTCAGTAATACAGTATGCAATGGCTGAATACTTCCGGGCTACCTTTCAGACCAATTTGAATCACCCTTCTAAATTCTGAAAGATAGTCCAAGCCCTCTTCTCCCCACCTGCCCAGCCCCCATCCCTGTACTTTGTATTGATGGCTCCAATCTGTCTGACCCCTTGGTGGTTGCCAACGAATTCAACTCTTACTATACCACATGTGCCTCTTCTTCCCTCTCAAACATCTCCCCTTTCTCTCCACCAACATCTTCAATCAGTTGACTCACCACTAACCTACTCCTTCTCCTTCTGTCCTGCATCACCATCTACCACTCTAGAGGCTCTCCTTGCCCTTAACCCTTCCTCTGGCCCCTCCCCTCTTGGTCTTGATGCTCACCTATCTGCCCTAGCCATTGTCTTCCCCCGTACTTATCTGCTGAATTGCTTCTTCTCTCTTGCCTCTGTTCAGAAGGCCTGGAAGCATGTCACTGCCCTTCTGCTTCCCAGAGGTGGTGACTCCTATACTTCAGGTAATTATTGGCCCATTTCCCTTCTTCCTGTCCTAGCAAAACTCCAGGAACAGGTGGTGCTCTTCCAGCTCTCCTCCTACCTTGGCTCCTCCAGTTTCTTCACCCCTTCTGAGTCTTGCTTCCAGAAGCAACACTCCACTACAACCTATCTCCTCAGGCTCACTAACTCTGTCCTTACTGGGATGGACAGTGGCCATATCACCTCCACTATCTTTGTCGACATTGGCAAGGCTTTAAACACTGTCTCTCACTCTCTCCATCACACCTAGCTCTCTCTATTTGGTAGGTAGGACTCAACTCTGTTTGTATTTCTGACTCCCTATCCCCCCTCCCATCAAGACAGGTGTCCCCTGGGGTTCTGTACTTGGTCCCCTTCTATTCACCATCTTCCTAAGTGAACTTCCTGCCACCTGCTCCTCCACCAGTATCCACATGTATGGAAATGATACAGCTCTGTATACCTCTGGATCCTCCTCCTCTAATGGGGCTACCAAACTTCAATGCAATGTTGATAATGTTTAGCACTGGTTAAACTCACATCAACTTTTCCTGAATGCCAAGAAGACCATCTCCCTGACCTTCAGCACAAGGCAGAGACTCTCTCAGCTCCCTTCCCTCTGCACTTTCCACACCCTTGATGGGATGAAACTGTAGGATACCCCCCCTTAGGTATCTTGGTATCTGGTTAGACTGGCAACTTGACTTTTTTGGACACATGGATGCTATCATCAAAAACCTGTACCCTCGGTTAGGTGCTCTGTACAGAAACTGAGATTGTATCCCACTGTCTGCCTGTCGGGCCCCAGTCCAGAAAATGATCCTTCCAGCTTTTGACTACGGACACATAGTCTTCAGTGCCGCCCCAAAAACTTCCCTCTATCACTCCTTCTGCAGCTTTGCCCTTGACAGTCCTCTTCATCCTCACAACTGTAATCTCTACCAGTTTCTTTCTTGCCTCTTCCTTGATGACAGATGTCACTCTCATTGCATCTCTTTCATTTCTAAATTCTGTTTTGGTTTTCTCCCCATCTACCTTTTTTCCTGCTTATCTCCTCAACTGCCCCCCCCACAAACTCCCTCCTGAGCAACGATTCTCACACCCTGGCTATCCCTCCTAGATCCTTCACTCCTGGCCAGTCTGTATTTTCTCACTGTCTCCCTAAACTGTGTAAGTCCCCTGCTTCTGGCAATCTGCCACATCAGCTCCACTTCTGCCTTCTCCTCCCTCCTACGCAAATTTCTCTCAGCTACTTGTAAGTGCCTTTTATCTCCCTCTCTCTACTCACTATTTTGACAGCTCTTACTTGTTGCACTTCCATTGAATATGCCTACTATGTGCTTAATGGGAATTATGCATGAAAGACACGCACTGCGCATAGTGCCAGTGCATAAGTGCTACGTCGCTCTGATGTATACACCACCGGAACACAGCATGCATGAAGGGTGCATAGCACATGCACAGCAGGAGTTCAGAAGGAAGCGCCAACACTCCATGGCACCGCTATGCTGGGACTTGTTTGAGGAACGTGGTATGTAGGCAAACGCTACGCATATGCATGACGCTACTTAAGTCAGAATGCCACGCAGGTGGCACCGCATAAGATACACCGAGTGAAAGGTGGCATAGTGGTGAGTGCACTAATATGGAGAATGCTAGCACAGGCCTGCAGGTGGCAGCCCGCATCGACCCAGACACGGCTGGGCATGCACATACACACCGGCGTGATGCCCAATTGCATCATGCTTGCGGGCATATGCCCTGGCAACATGGCAGCTGCACAGCAACACTGCCCACCGGGCATGCTGCACAGCAGAGTACATGTGGTAGCCATACGTGGCATGTAGCTGGCACACAAACCACCACCACATGTGACAGTCATGACCAGCAGCACATCACAGCAGTGAGACATGCTCATGGGCCATCACCATGGCTGCGGATCTGCACCTGTGAGGGACTGTCCATTGAACCGGTGCACATGGGCACATGCCAGAGCATTCCCCCCACAGGCCAGGCCCTGTCTGGCATCATGACATGCAGCCCCACCCTCCCAGAGACAGTGAACACACAGATGGTTGCACACAGCTGTTTATTCATGTACAGTAAACTGAACATAAGAGAGCAATAACAGCCCCCACAACCCCCACCCTAAGAATAGTCCCAAGTACACCCAGAACATCCCCCCAGCAAACAACACCCTGAACCACAGCAAACAAGACCCCAGCCCCCATAGGATCACAACCAGTCACCAAGAAATCCACCCCATATCCCAGAACAACACACCCTGTCTCCCAACACACAGACAGTCCCCCACCCATACAGCACTATGCCCCATGTGCAGCCCATCTACACTGTTCCCCCACACATGCACACAGAAAACAGCAGTCCAGTAGTGGCCTGAATAGTACCCGGAAGCAGCCCCGTACACAGGCAACCCCCTCAGCACAGCCACCACACACTTTGGTAGTCCATAATTGTGCCCAGGCCAGCACTACGCTGTCCCACTGGCAGCCACTGTTGGCCCTCTCTTGGAGCCAGCCACTGCCCAGGGCCTTGTTGGCTTAGGCGCCTCACTGTCTCCATCATCCTCCACCTCCTTCTGGACATCAGATGCAGGCGGGTGTCTGCCGTTAAAGTGCAGCATCATACGCCTCACTGGTCCCCTGTAGTGCTGAAAGAGAAATGGAGAGCGATCAGTACACCCACACACACACACACACACACACACACACACTGGACATCACTCACCCGCAAGGCCTAGGGTACTTACCAGTGAGGGGTCATAAACCTCCCACACCCCGTATGTGCTGTCCTCATAGTAGAGGTCACCCCCTGCCCCCTTCAGAATCACGTATCCTGGGAGTCATTGCTGGAACCACATCCTGCAGGCTACCCTGGAGGAGGCAAACCACTTGGCTCCATCAGGCTGCACCTGTAGGGTGAGCTCCAGTCGCTTGAGCATCTCTTGCTATTCCTATGGGTGAAGGAGGACACACATTATCTTGACACATGCAATACACACACACACCATCACACCACATGTCCCACTGCACAGCATACTTACCTGTTCTAAGGCCCTGGTGGCCCACAGGTCCCTGAAGCCCCAGTTGTCCATATAATCAGACTCTGCCACACAGAACAGATGGCATGGATACAATGCCCTCTCTTCTAGCATGATGCCCACCATGATGAACAGTGCATGCACCACAAGCCACTGCATGTGGTGCTGCCACATTTCTGGGTATGTCAAACTGCCACACGGCCACGACCCCCTTAAATGTGTATCACCCGCAAAGTGGCAGTACATAGGGGAGCACCGTGAGTGGTGCACCACTGCACAGGTAGTGTGGTGAGTACATTGTTATGTGTCCAGGCATACTGATGCATGCACATCTTATTGCTGAGCTTGCAGAGTGGAGACGGTGATGTGGACCATGGGCACGTGTGTTCCACACGTGCCTCGATGCATTAGGATTGTGTGGCACCCACTGCATCGACCATTTCTGGCTGCCATGGACCATCATTGCCCGGCTATGTGACAACATCAGCTGTGCTGTTGAACTGCCAATATGGCAGTCATACAGCATGACCGTGGAGACAAAAATGCTATGCGCTTTTGGCTGCTATGCTACAGGTTCATTCCAGCATGTGATAGGCAACACAGTTGGTGTGTGCCAGTCCTCAGTGTCCAGGACTGTTGCACAGGTGATGGATGCCCTCCTACAGTATCTGGGGGAGCACATCACATTTCCAACTACACCGGCGAAGGTACAGGCGACCAAAGAAGCATTCTATGCAATTCATGGCATGCTTAATGTGTGCAGTGCCATCAATGGCACACACATTGCCATTCTCACACCAGCGTCACATGAGGAGGCATATAGGAACCACAAGGGCCACCACAGCATAAACTGCCAGGTCATATGCGATGCCAGGGGCATCATCACAGACATGTGTGCCAAGTACCTGGGCTCAGCGCATGACTTCTACATTCTGGACAGTTCTGGAATGGGTGCACTGCTATGTGCTGGACACATTGATATGTGGCTGCTAGGTGAGTAGCACATACTGTACAGGTTACTAATCGACACATAGCCACATTTTGCTATGTCACTGACAGGTCTCTCCACACACCTACAGGTGACAGCAAATACCCACTGTGAACAAACCCGATGATACTGTTCCATGCCCTTGCAACCCCTGCTGAGGTGACATACAACTCTGCACACAAACAGACAAGGGCTGTCATAGACAGGACAATTGGTCAGCTAAAGATGAGGTTCCGGTGTCTGGGAGCTTCATGATGAGCCCCACCAAGGCATGCAGGGTGTTCACGGTGTGTGCCAGGCTGCACAACATCGTAAAGCGTGCAGATCTGCCAGTGCCTCCAATGCCTCCATATTCCCCCCAGGGCAATGGGGATGACAAAGACGTGCATGTCTAGGTACCAGGGATGGCGTGTGGTCATGTGACCTGGCAGGCACTTGTGGAGGGCTCGTTCCATCCATAAAGCCACACAAAGCATATGGCTGGGGATTAGTGTCACAGCCATGACATGCTACCTTGGCATCCCACTGTTCCATGCCCTCATGCAGCAGGGTACACATCATGGCAGCCCTGCATATGTGTGATGGGCCAACACGTGTTTGGGGTGATGTGGTGGTGCACAATGATGAGTGATGTCCCTGAGTGCACCTTGTGAAGGATGGGTGGATGCTGGGGTTGATACCATGCATGTACACTTCACATGTGTGTACATGCTGGTGTCCTGCACCTGTCACCCTGTTGTGGCTGTCCCATGGTGGTGGCATGGCATATGTGTGTGTGTGTGTGTGTGTGTGTGTCCATGTCAGACATGATGTGCAACTGTGCATGGGGGAACATCTCTACCCTGTCCCCTGTGAGTCAGGTTGCCCCATGAGACAGGATGATGTCCTGCTTCTGAGTCTACATCCCAATGGTCGTGTGCATTGTCCAGTCTGGCCTCTACATCCACCTGTGGCCCTGTCAGAGCCCATGCCCTCACTGATGGCACTGTCTGCCACCTCCTGACACATGCAGCCCACCAGTGTGCCTTCATCATCAATGTCCCCAAGTGTTGGCCATGTGTATGGTGCCTGTGTCCCCCACCATCAGCCTGGCATGGCATCTCAGACACTGTGTGTAGTGAGGTGTGCCTTTCTCACTCTGGCCGCAGCATTGAATGTGCTACTGGTGGTGACCACTGTGTGCCCATGTCAGTGGCTGCGGCACAAGTGTGCTGGCCTGGATCATCACTGTTCGGTGGGCTACGCGTGAGATCGTGGATGCCCTCAAGTGCAAAGGCACACCACAGGAGGGCTGGATGCAGGTTTCTGTTCACCTCCATCTGTGCTACCACTGTGGCAGTGTTCCAGCTCTGTGCTCCTAGGCAGTCACACTCAAGATGCTGCAGTTGCCAGTACTGTCCCTCAGTGTATGTGCGTCCCCGATCTGCTCAACGGCATGGCCTGGCACTCATCGTCACTGTCAGTGTGCAGTGCCACATTCAGCCCATGTCAGGCTGTACAACCTATGGCACCTCCGCCTGTGTGGGGGTCTGCCCCCGAGCAAGGGGCTTGTTTGTGCATGTCTGTTGCACACTCATCCCATGTGTGCTGCATGTCCATCCCTGCAGCTGTGTCTCTCCCTGTCCTGGTGTCCTCCTTTCATGGGACAATGGTGCTGTCCTCCTCTCTCTCCATCTCCACCATGGGCTCTGTATCTGGCTCCGCACCTGTTGGGGACAAATGGCACGGACTTCGCCGATCACACAACCACCAAGGGGTGTGCATAAGTACCTTCGTGCTACACTGTGGTGTGTCCCATCACAGGGGCAGCCGGTGTTACTGTGATGGTAGGTTATTCCCTGATTGGCACCATGCCTCTCCAGGCAGGGCATGTGCCACCTGTGGTTACATTACAAGAGGGTTAATGTGGCCACAGTGTTGGCTGGAGTTGCTCAGCCGCATGCATGTTTGGTGGCCCTACCTGCCATAGTTCTACCTCATCGTAGACAGCGACATCAGTGAGCGTCTCTGCAATGAGTCACTCCTGGGGGGTCAGCTGACTGTCTGTGCATGGTAAAAACCCTTCCATGCCTCAGAGTGCCCTGCTACCTCCAACAAGTTTCCACTTCACAGTTGCCCTCAGGTCACGCCATTTATGTTTGTTCACTGTTAGCATCCTTGTCTCAGACCCTGTGGCATTTATGGCCACCTGGATGTCCAGCCAGATCCTGACCTTGACCTCGGCGGGTGTTGATAGTGCCTCTGCACCATACAGTTGGTTATAGTTCTGATGTATGTCAGCGACCATGGCAGCGATCTGCCCCCTGTTGAAATGTGTTGCCCTGGAGTGCCCACCACCCCATGTGTGGCCATGTCCATGCCCAAGCCCACCCCAGTCTCCACCACCATCTCCATCCTCTGCTTGCAGTGTTTCTCCATCTGCATCCCCTTCCTGGTCCACCATTGCATAGTGATGGTTCAGCTGTGCGGCATTCACTGCTGTGCACCTGTACAGGGGGTGTTCCCTCTCCTTATACGGTGGGGTCAAGGTGCATTCCCATATGTTGGTGCACTACCCGCTCTACCTGTGTGGATTGCTACACATCTCCACAGGCCATACCACTGCACGTAGTGACGTTCGTGAATACCATGTTGCAGCTGTCATCTGTGTGGTGCATTGCTGTGTGCCTTGCCTATGTCTATTTTTGGCGTATTATACACACTTTCATGCATAGGGCCTATTTTTTGTATATATTGTAATATTTTTTTTTCTCATTCAGTGGTGGCTGTGTTATTGCTGTACTTTATTTCTCTGTATTTTATCCTAATTCCATTGTATTCTTGAATTGTCTTGTTACTATATGCTGTTGTATTTCCATTCCCCTTCCCCAGGACACACCTGGAAATAAGCAGTTTTGCTCAGTGTTCCTCTCCTGGTGAAACTTTTAAATAAATAAATAATAACATTAATGCATGGGTGGCAGACACTGAGTGAGTTCACAGTGCAGCATCTAACTAAGGCATAAGACACAATCAAGTAGTTTTGTAAGAAGGCAAGACATACAGTGACACCAGCCAGGATGCAATGCAGTAATGCTGCAGTATATCACAAAATGCTGCAGTATGCTGCTGGGAACTGTGTAACTCAATGGCAATGAAGCCCTTCTTTACTACTGTATTTTGTGACATGTTATTTACTGCAACTTACTGCATTGTACTGTGGCTAGCTGTGTTGTATACTGCTAATTTGGAAGCACAGCGTCTTTGTTGTGGCAGGTAGGTATGAACAGCAATACATAACATAGCAAAAGGGAGTGTACAATAGGTTATGTTAACAACTGTCTAGCTGTGTGGAAAGAACTAAGGGAGGACCACACTGGGCTGAGACAGATCGGCTTGAACAGTATAAAGTGGAAACAACTATGCAGGAAGTAGAGACAAAATGCTTACTTGAGATTAAGGTCCAGATGAAGCAGCCTCCCAGCAAAGGTTATCAGAAAGACACTCTTGGAGAGGTGCATCTCCTGCAGACTGCTAACATCCAAGCTGATACCCCCAAGTGTGATACCATTATGCCAGTGCCTTTTGCTGGTGATCACTTTGAAGATGAGGCCTAAGGAGGGAAGAGTTACTCCTCCTGTAGTATTCAAACATAGGGTTCCAGTTTTTAATAAATGAATATCGAAAAAGGCCACTGGTTTGCTGACACAATTGCATCTCTAAATCATAAATGACAACCACACTCACTTGTTAACTTGCTGCTATGTACAGTATATGTAAGCAAAGCACATCCCATTCCATATCCCCAGCCATCTGCAGACGCCATCCCCTCCCTATACAAGCAAAGCAAACCCCCACCACCATTCATTCCCCATGTATTTGACATCTCCAACCAAACACCATGCATGCAGACCTCAAAATGTCCACTAACAGCATGCCCCATCCCTTGGCCCCAGTATGTGACACATTACCAAACATGTCACCTAGAAAGTGGGAAGAGGCAGAAGTAAGAGGGAGGGTGTCCATTAGGGCCTCTTCAGTGTAGCTAGGTTGGGTAGGCTGATCATACAATCAAATTACAATTAAAATTGTATGGGCTACTGGGGTTTTCTACCATCAATCCTATAATTCTATGTTTAGAAGAAAACTCTTAAAACTTGGCTGTTAGATGGATTCACAATCATCACCACTTGAATGGCACTCTTGGGACACCAGTGCTCCTACTAGTAATGTGTCTACCCATGTGTATTACAAGTGAGTACTGGTGTCTGAGAGTAGTAGTGGTGGTGGTAGCTGTTGATCATATCCTGGCAGGATACAAATGACATAAAGGTTCTTCCGCTGGGCAAGGCAAATGTATTTGTTAGGCACCTATCAAGGCTCAAGGTGCCATACAGGCAGCAAAATTAAAACAATTTGGCAGTGCATCATATGTAAAAGCACAGTTTCAGCATAACAGACAGAACTAATAAATTACAGGTGAAAGTTGTTTTCTGGGTGATCCCAAAGATCTGAACAAAAAGATGTGTTATAAGTAAGCTCCTAAAAAGTCCCTGAGTAGTCTCCTCTAATTGAAGCTGGAAGTGCATTCAAGACCACCACAGTTGCCACAACAAGCTCTTTCTCCCAAGGATTTTAGGTAGAAGTGCGGAACAGTGATGAAACCTGCCTCTATATTAAGCCCAGTGAAGACAAACTAGAGGAACTGTTAGAACTGTTGTCCAGGCTGTAAGTCTTTATCATCAGCCCAAGCATTGAAATCACCCTGCACTAACATGCTAGATGAGTCCACCACTCTAGGTCAGCCATGAAACCCTGAACTTCTGGACAAAAATCACCCCTATGCCCCAGAAGACAGTATATGGGGAGGATTCTGCAACATGCACCCAGACCCCTTTGAGTGGCCATGCATTCAAATGAAGTAGTTTCCACCATGGGGTATGCCATCAGTGACAGAATGGATCTAAAACAGATGAGAACCCCACCCCCTGTGCCCCACCTTTTGAAATGCACCACTAAGTAACCCAGAGGGATAGATGCCTCCAGCACAGGGCCAGAGTTATCAACCAACCAGATTTCTGTAATGCATACCAGGTATGCTGAGGAGTCCACAATGAAGGCCTCCACCACCTCAGTTTTGTCCCTCAGGGACCTGGCTTACAAAGAACTGTATCGGGGGGGGGGCTGCAGGTAAAGCTGGTCCTCTCACTACCTCTTAAGTTGTTGTCAGGACAGCCCTGGGGGCCAGCACCAGACAGTATGGTCCTCTGTCCTGGGCCAGTCTACATCCAGAGCGACTTCTTGAGCTGACATTCCCAATCATGTCCACTTTCACTACTCCCACTAGGAAAACTGACATCTCTGTCCACACCCACTAGAGGATTCTTTATAGCTTTGTTCCAGAGTAAACTGGAGTTAGGAAGAAGTACCTGCAGGAGGGTGAAGGATAGGGCCTTAGATTTATTTTTGTGGACTACAGACATTGCCTTGGTTTAGGAAAAAGTAAGCTACTGCAAAGGTGTGTAGGATTTGCTTTATTACAGTGCAAACTGAGCTATTAAGGCCAGGTTTGGATTGGGTCTGATACATTGTGAACAAGCTAGCTTAGGGACTGGATTCATAACAAGACACATTCAGTTCTAGCATACAAAATAGACAAAATGCTTCCCTTTGAAAATTAATCTTCACCTGCTTCTTATTCCTCACATGAGGTCATCATTCTTCTGCTAATGGTATCACAGTCATTTTCATGGCAAGGGTTTGTGATGTCAAGTGCAGAGGACTATGACTCCAGTTGGGGAATAAGTTGTAGCAGATTAATTTAAAGTTGAGGCCAATTCTAATGCCAATCAGACTGCCAAATAGTAAAGAAAAAGGGGAAGAGAAATACAGAAAATAGTTAATATATTGTATAAATTGTTTCTCAATATTTGGCTTTAAAAAAATTATGAGAGATTTTTATTAGGTCTTCCAATAAAGTTACTAGCCACCCCTATATATTTACTTGGATAGCATGAGAAACTTGAGGGTGCATACAAAGTGTACATACTGCCAAATGTTCATACTTAACAACTTCTGTTATAGAACTTGGTTTCTCAGGAAACTAATATGATTTTCTTACTGAGCAAAAACTCATAATCATAGAAGTGAAACACAGGCATGCATCGAGGGAAGGGGCAATAGTAGCACTAATTACTAATTGTTCTGATATACAGTAAACCCCCAATAAAAGTCATTCTTTTCTAGATGTACAGATAATCCTGAAGGAGGATATTGGAAATACCAACTGACCCAGAACTGACCCACATACAATAAAATGCCAACCAGATGCAAAGGAACAGCGTTCAATGGGAACATGAGAATATAAAGAAGCATACAAGGCCTTTCAGATCTCTGTTTCTCATGAGTAGTATTACCATGGACACCAAATCTCCAGTAATGCTATTAAGACCTACAGAAATAGTGAGGACTTCAGGATAAAAGCCTTGGATATCAGCTGTATAGTGTGCCAGTAACAGTTTATTCAAAAATCCTTTTCATTTTTTGAATGTCTTGAAAACATTTTTTCCTTTCTATGAATTGGTAGCTGCATTTTCTATGGTGCTTAGAAGGACCCTAATACTCTATTTATCCTTTGTAATAAAACTGTAATTTTATCAGAATGACAAAAACTACTTACAGTATTTAGCTTATAACATGACTCTGTTGTTTAATATTATCTAAAAATATATGAAAAATATATTAGCATTGAAACACAAATGTGTGGATAGCAATGCATAGCACTAACGGCTATTTTTTAACGCAAATTAAGCCAGGCCTTAAATTGGTTGAAAGAAGTGGTGCTATTCTAATTTCATAAAGAAAACAAAGATGGTTAGGTTAATGAAGAACTGGAGGTGCGAAACATTTAAGAAGCAGATTGGCACTCAGGATATTTAAACCATGTACTGTACAATCTTACTTTATAAGTGCTTGTATAGTGCAGTCAAGAATCATGATAATGACAAAAATTAGTGCACTACACAGACTTGATATTATTTTGCAGTTTACTTACTCAGGATTGTTCTACTGAGATGCAACACCTCGTTTTCAAAGTGGTCCTACTTCTACATATTATTTCAGCTGAGAGGATCATAGCAAAGGTAGGGTGAATGATCTGGTGAAGGTTACGCTGAATAAGTGACTCTGGCTCAACTTGAATTGAAAAGTTTCAACCGTGGTTTGATGTGTATCTGCTAGACTCCACTCCCTGCCTTACTTAAGCTACACACTTCCACACCACCATGCTAGTGTTGTCCATGTGAGTTCTTACAGTACTTCTGTGCTGTTTGGCACCCTGCATTGCTGCTCACCTGCTTGCTTGTTATTTCTCCTTGTTCTCTGTACTCATTTGCATTTGCTTAGAAACATAGAAACATGGAATTTGACAGCAGATAAGAACTGCTTGGCCCACCTAGTCTGCCCATTTTCCTACCTAACAGATAAGCTGCAGATCCTAGTTAACCAACAGCTTACTTCCTCCTACCCCCCACTAGGACTGCCTTATGTCTGTCCCATGCATTCTTGAATTCCCCCACTGTTCTTGACTCCACAACCTCCTCAGGGAGGCTGTTCTATGCATCCACAACTCTCTCCATGAAAAAATACTTCCTCACATTACCTCTGAGCTGTGCCTCCTCTATCTTTAAATTGTGCCCTCTTGTTCTTGCACATCTCTTTTTCTGAAAGATGCTACCCTCTTGGGCTTTGTTGATTCCCTTGAGGTACTTGAAAGTTTCTATCATGTCCCCTCTCTCCTTCCTTTCCTCAAGGGTATACATATTAAGCTCCTTTAGTCTTTCTTCATATGTCTTCTGGTGCAGACCCTGTACCATTTTGGTTGCCCTCCTCTGGACAGCCTCCACTCTGTCTATGTCTTTGCGGAGATGGGGTCTCCATAACTGCACACAGTACTCCAGATGGGGTCTCACCAACTGTCTGTACAGAGGGATAACAACTTTCTGTTTTCTACTATTGATGCCTCTTCCTATGCATCCCAGTATCTCCCAGCCTTACTTACTGCCTTCTCACATTGCTTGCCCACCTTTAGGTCATCTGATATAATTACCCCCAGGTCCCTTTCCATTTTTACTGTTGTCAGTATCTCACCCCCCATTGTGTACTGTTCCCCTGGGTTTTTGTTTCCCATGTCCATTACCTTGCACTTCTTTGCATTGAATCTGATCTGCCATACATTTGGCCATTCCTCCAACCTTGCCAAATCCCATCTCATCCTTTCCACTCCATCTTGTGTATCATCCCTGTTGCAGATCTTTGTGTCGTCTGCAAAGAGACATACTTTTCCTTCCAGTTCCTCTGCAATGTCACTTATAAAGACATTAAAAAGGACCGGTCCCAGTACTGAACTCTGCGGTACCCCGCTTGCAACCCTCCTTTCTTCACTGTGTACTCCATTTATTACTACCCTTTGAGTCCTGTTGTCTAGCCAATTTTTTATCCAGGCTACCACCTTGGGGCCCACTCCAAGGCTGGCTAACTTGTGTATTAATCTTTTGTGTGGGACTGTATCAAATGCCTTGCTAATATCTAGGTAGGCCATGTCCACAGCCCCTCCCTGGTCTACTACTTTGGTCACCCAGTCAAAGAAATCTATTAAATTCATCTGACACGACCTTCCCATCATGAATCCATGCTGCCTTGGGTCCCGTGCCCCACTGGCCACTAGATTCTCAACAATTCTTTCCTTCAGAAGTGATTCCATCATTTTCCCTACCACTGAGGTCAAACTAACTGGTCTGTAGTTTCCTACCTCTGTCCTGCTCCCAATTTTGTGAAGAGGAATCACATCTGCCCTGCTCCAGTCCTCAGGTACCACCCCATCCTCCCATGATTTGTTAAAGAGAGTAGTCAGCAGTGTCACTAGTTCAACCCTTAGTTCTTTTAGAATTCTTGGGTGAATCCCATCAGGCCCCATTGCTTTGTCCACCTTCAGTTTTATTAGTTCATTCAGAACCCTTTCTTCTGTAAATGGACTGGTATCGAACCCCATCTTCAGAGTGTTTCTCTTGTTTGGTTTAGTTACCTCCCCCTCCTTTGTGAATACTGAGCAGAAATATTCGTTCAGTATCCCTGCTTTTTCACTGTCCCCCTCACCCACATCTCTCCCTTATTAAACCTCAGTATCCCTCCTTGGTCTTTTTCACTCCCTAATGTACCTATAAAGGTCTTATCCCCTTCTTAACAGAATTGGCTATCCTTTCCTCCATTTGGGCCTTTGCTATTCTGACTGCCTTCCCAGCCTCTTTCTGCTTTAACTGATAAAGTTCTCTGTCCTGCTCCTTCTGTGTTTCCTTATATTTCCTGAATGCTATCCTTTTCTCCTTAACCTTCCCTGCCACCTCTTTTGAGAACCATAGCGGTTTTTTCCTTCGTTGTGTTTTATTGATTTGCTTTACACAAAGGCTTGTTGCCTCTGTGATGGCTGCTTTGATTACTCCCCATTGTTCCGCCACCCCTCCTTCTTGCCTGTTTGCTAGTGCTTTTCTAAGGCACTCTCTCATTTTCCCAAAGTCAGCCCTCCTAAAGTCCAATACTCTTGCCTTTGTATGGCTTGATTGTATGGCTGTGTTTATCGTGAACCACACTGTTTGGTGGTCGCTTGTTCCCAGATGGCAACCTATCTCTAAATCTGAGATTCTTTCTCCATCCCCATTTGAGGTTACCAGGTCTAAGATTGCTCCCTCCTGAGTGAGTTCTAATACTATCTGTCTGAGGCATGCCCCCTGTAGGGTATCAAGAATGACCCTGCTCCTGGATGTGCCTGCAGCAAAGGTGTTCCAGTTAACATCTGGCATATTCAGGTCCCCCATCAACAATATCTCCTCTTTTTCTGCCATTTTAAGGAAGCCTTCTATCATTTCCTTGTCCATTCCCTCCCCCCGAGATGAGGGTCTGTATACAACCCCCGTGTGGATTGTGGTACCCTTTCCTGCCTCCAGGGTGACCCAGAGTACCTTATCTGCTCCCTGTTTACTCTTTAATACTGTTGCTTTGATCCATTCCTTTACATAGAGAGCTACTCCTCCTCCTCTTTTGCCCTCCCTGTCCCTCCTGTAGATTGTGTATCCTGGTATGTTGACATCCCAGTCATGGTTCTTTGTGTACCATGTTTCTGTGACTGCCACAATATCCAGGCAACCCTCTTCCATCAAGGCCACTAGTTCAGGGAGCTTGTTACACAGACTACAGGCATTGGTACTCATCACCCTCCACTTTTTGATAGCTTTACCCCTTTTAGCCCCATTCCTGTCCTCACTGCCTTTGCCTTTTTTTACATTTACCTCTGTCCTGCTCCCTAATAACTTTTCTACCTTGGTGTTTACCTCACTAATTACCATGTTTTGTGGGGGGAGGCTGGGATTTCCCTGTTCCTTTTCAGTGCCTCTCCCCTTGGCTAGTTTAAACGCTTGACAATGAAGCATAAAGCTTGTCCTTTATTCATTGCTCTCCTCTCTTGCAGCATGTCACTCCCCGCTGCCTCTTCTCCCCCATCCTCTCTGTTGCATATCCTCACCTTTCTCACACATCTGCCCCTCCTAGTTGCTTACGCTTCTTCTCTCCCTCTCACAGTTCCATCTGTTTTGTTTTTGCTTTTCATTTCTCTCACCTTCTTTCAGCTCTACTGCTCCCTTCCTGATGTCTGCCTCTGCTTGTTCATCCCTCCTTCTTCTCCTTCTCTTCTTGCTGCTACCTTCTCTGCTTTGGCTATGCTCCCTTTCTTCTGCCTTCTTCCCACCCACCCACCCTCCACAACTCCGTCTCATCTACCTTTCCCATGGCTTCTGCTGCACCTGCTCTTTTCTACTGCTGCCTCCTCCCATTCTCTGGGCTTTCTCCATTGCTGTGATTTTTGATACCTTTCCTGTCTCCCTGGAGTGTTTTGGGATCTTGGCTGCCAGCCTGCCTTGCCTGTGCCCCTGCTAATCTCCTTGCTTCGTCTCCTGGCTAGCGACCTGTGTGTTCCCTGAAAGTCACCCCGAGAACCAGGATTGCTGCTTTTTTTATGCTTCTCATTTGTCTCCAGTTTCTGTTTTTTCCCTTTATTTATTATTTCTGATTTTATCTTCTTATTTGCTGTCTCTGTTTTTTTGTTTTACTGCCTTTCTCTTTGACTGAATCCACTGAGTTTATCCACATCTTAGGGTCAGGTGTTCTGCAGAGTCGCTCTTCCTCTAAACATTCTGTGACATGCTCAGGTGGGTGCAGATTGGAGCCCCTTCTCCACTACCCAATTTTTCAAGCATCCAAATCTCCTGGGTTAAGTGATGTAGTGGTAGTGCAGCAATCTACAAATGCACTATCATTCTGCCATATGCCAAGCCTAGCCTGTACCTGCAAACATGTTCCATCCTCTGTGCACTGCTTGGGATCCCAGGAGCCATCCACCCATAGTGGTTACCTCTTGGGGCAGGTTCAATACCCCAAGCTTCTTGTAACAGTACTCTATTTCTATTCTTTTTTCAAATTTAATAAACTTTATTAAAGTTAATCAGTCCAGGATCACAGAAAAAGTAAATGAGACAGAATGTAGTAATAACCAGTGCAGCAACAGGTAAAATAAGAAATGAAGCGAAAAGACCTCTAGCATTGTACAATAATAACAAGGTGGTCCAGAACTATGAATCAGACCAAGCAAACTTGAATACAGTGATCCAGCCTGCCCCCTCCCTCTAGAAACTTGAACAGCCCCTCCCCTTTTCTCTGGAGACTAGACTGACCATGAGTGTGGCCAGAACAAAGACCGATGGGGCCTAAAAGACAAGGAGCATCCATGTTCCCGGTGTAAATGGATGACAGACTAATGAGCCGGTTCACAGGTGACAGAAAATCACACCACAGGTGTCTGTCAACAGGCCTGGTCCAGCTGTCTCCAATAAGACAGCACATTACAACCTAGGTAACCAGCCATCACCCAGCATTAAGAGTCAATGAGGTATAAAGGGGTCCCCAGACCTGAGTGTATTTCTTCATGGTATCTGTTATATTTGCAATAATACATTCAGCCTGTAGAGCAAAATGTATTTCCTAGTACCATTCCCTACAACTAGGGATATTCTGGTCAGACCAATGTCGAAGAATAATTTTCTTGGCGTAAAATAATATTAAAGCGCTATGAGGTGTTTGGTTACCAATTGCTCTGCCATCATAATCTCCCAGGATGCAAATCTCAGGTGTGAATGCTTGATCAAGCCCCAATGAGGGATCCAGATGCTGTCTGATATCATCCCAAAAAAGAACTACCTTTTCACAAGACCAGAAAATATGAAGTAATGTGCCTGTGTCTTTCTGGCACCTGGTACATAAATCCGTGGTCAGCTTGCCCATCCAATGTAGCTTAATCAGGGTATAAAACATGTTGTGTAGGATTTGGAATTGCATGAAATGATAACAGGTCCCATTTAATACACCTATAGATAGCCTTCCAGATGCATGACCAGTCACAAGGGCCCTGCAGGTAGGGCAGTGCCTGATCACAGGAATAGAAAAAGCCAGGTTCCCTCTCAATGAGAGCCTCCCACAACCACAAATGATAGAAGGCTGTGGCGTGAGAAGCAGGGGCTACCAAAACCATATGAAGCAGCTTATCCCCATATGTCCTGGACCATACGCCAGTATCAAAATGGTGAATCAGCATATTTTATTTATTTATGTATTTATTTTAGATTGGGATTAATACCTTTGAGTCAGAGACACTTTTACAAAGGTTCCAAGTCATACAGATACAATGGACAAACAGTCAACAAATAGATTACAAAAACAGGTTGCAAAATAGGTTATAAAAGTTTTGAGAGTACATAGTAAGCTTGCATTTCAGGTTCAGTGGGTTCATAAATGAATACATATATATATATATATACACACACACACACACACACACACAAAACCTACATATACACAAACACATACACATATGTAAACACATATAGGAAGATAGTGAGCAAGAAAGCCAGGTCAGGATTAGAACTCAGTGCAAGATCAAGGAACTGTATCCTGAATCATAGGCAGATTGTATGGCTATGCAGACAACAGAGTAAGTACAGGATAAAAAAGTAGATAATGACCCACATTATTGACCAGTAATGAAGCAGCTGGAGAAGGTTTTGTCAGGATGTGACATAGAAGCAGTCAGAGAAGGCTTTGTCAGGGTATGCCATCGGGGAAGGAGGGAGAGGAGGCAGCAGAGTTGTTAGGTGGGCAGATGGGGATGGGGTAAGAGGGTGGCTAGGAAGTGTGTTATTGTGAGGGGGTGCAGGGGGAGGGTGGCTAGGTGGAGAAGGCTGTAGAAGTGGGAGAAGTGGGCATGGGGGGATGAGGGGTTGGGGGATGCAGAAGAGAGAACGGTGGTGTGCAGTTGTGGTGGGGGGGAGTGAAGCAATTTCTTTAGTACCTAGAGAGGTGGTATGAAAAGGCTGTGAAGTATGGATTAGTGGAAACATTTGCAGTCATTCTCAAGGGCTAAGTGTGCTCAGAGACCTGATTTGAACTGGCTAAACTTATCACACTCAAGCAGGTCCTTGGATAGTTCATTGAGCCACTTGGGTCAATGGATTGAGAGGCATCTCTGGGCTTGTGCTGTTCATTTAAATGGCACCAACATACCCCCTTTAATTGCATTCCTAGTCCTAACTGTTGGTTGAATGGTTTTGAAAAGGCAGGAGGTTGAGCTAGGGTTAAATAATAGAAATGACTTCTTTGCCAGCAGGTGTGTTTGGTAAAGAATCCTATGATGGAGAGGGAGCCACCATGTCTCTTGATAGAGGGTGCAAGTATGCTTCAGGTGATCAGTCCCCAGAACTAGGCAGCATGCTTTGTTGAGCAGGGTTTTTACCCTTCTGAGGGCAGTATTGGTACCAGCTCCATAGATAACAAGGCCGTAGTCTATGGTGCATAAGACCGAGCAGCTTGCAACTAGCTTCAGAGCTTCCAGGGTCATGGAATTCCAGTTCTGGTAGAGGACACAAAGCTTAGCGTTGGCTGTCTGAACAACATGATCGACATGGGTTCCAAATGATAGGGTGTCATCTAGGTGAACCCTGAGATGTTTGAAGGTGCAGACTTGTTCCAGTATGTCACCTTTGAGACTCTGGACCTGCAGAGGCCCAACCTTCTTCTTATTCTTTTGAATGGAAAACAGCATGCTCTTTGTTTTTTTTGTAGTAGAGCAAAAGTTTGTTATTTGAGAACCATTTTTCAAGATTGTGGAAGATGTCCTGCAGTTCAACTGAGATCAGTGACAGATTTTTACCTTTAAGAGAGATGACCACATCATCTGCATATAGTGCGATGTGCACAAGGCATTCAGAAGGTAAAGGGTTGATAAAGAGACTGAAGAGGAGTGGCCCAATAATTGACCCTTGTGGGACACCTAGGATCACTGTCCTTGGTTCTGAGAGTCTCCCATTGGTTTTGATGCATTGCATCCTCCAGGAGAGGTAGCTGTCAAACCATTTCACCATGTCCCTGTCAGATATTCCTGATTTGGAAATATTTAAAGGACATAGATGGGGCCCAACCAAATTTCAAGTTGAGCCTCCGAGAAAGTAAGAAGCTTACCTGCCTGCATCAGATGTTCCATAGAGAGGATCTGGAGAAAGGACTAAGCTGTCCGAGTCAGCACCTTCCCAGTAATTTTCAGATTGGGGGTTCCAAGAATGGGTTGAATGATGTCTAAATCCAGGTCCAAATTTAGCAGGAGACATAATTGTTTGTGGGCAAGAAGAAAGTTTTTAATGAGAGTATCTTTTAAAGGTCCAGGAATCTTTTTGAGGGTGATGTAAAACAAGACACAAGGGTCCAAGTCCAGGAGGGAACATAGAAAGTGTTCAATGCCCAACTTTTGGGGGACATAAACTGGGTCCTGCTCCATGAGATCCAAGCAAAACCAAGAAAAATATTGGGAACAAAGTACAGCCAGATAGTACAGGTATATATTGAGGGCCTTCAGGCCACCAGCCTCCCTCAACCGCATCAATTTGACCATGGCTCTCTGAGAGGACTTCCCCTGCCAGAGAAATTTAAAGAAAATTCTATTGATATGGAGAAACCAATTCTTAGGCTGAGCCGGGTTGAGCATTATAAGAGGATATGAAAGCCTTGGGAGAATATTCATGTTAAGGATATTTAAATGGTCCCACAGAGACAGGAGCAATAAAGAACAATGGTTAAGGTCAACCTGAATTTGAGCTAGGACTTGGTCTAAATTAAATCGCTTCATTTTGACCATGTCTATACTGAGATATATCCTCAAGTATTTAAGCTTGTCCCTAATCCAGAGAAGTCCCAGGTGCTCCACACCCACATGAGTAGCAGCAAAATTCAGAGGCATAACCTCTGTCTTGGAACAATTTAGCTTGTAGTTGGAAATGGGGCCAAACTGAGAGATTATGTTCAACACAGCTGGTAGGGAGAGGGCAGGATATGTTACATGCAGAAGAATGTTGTCTGCATACACAGACCGTTTGTAATGCCAGGGGCCCAAATGAATACCATGAACCTGAGGGGACATATTAATTTTTCTAACCAGAGGCTCGAGATATAGATACAATAAGAATGGGGGTAAAGGACAGCCCTGGCATGTACCTTCCTGCAAGGGAAATGAATCAGAGAGTACCCCATTACAGAGGATGCATGCCAAAGGGTGAGTGTAGCACACCTTTAGCCAATGCATAAATTCAGGGGGAATACCAAATCTGGAAAGCAGGTGGAAAAGATATTTCTAGGAGTCTCTATCAAATGCTTTCTCTGTGTCCAGGGAAGCCAGAACTGTTGGAATAGGAGATACCCTGAATGTGGAGATAAGGTACAGAAGTTTCCAAAGATGATAGGCAGACAGTCTCCCTGAAACAAAATCCACCTGATCCCTGCTGAGGAGACAATCCCAGACAGAATTCAACCAAGTGGCCAAGATTTTAGCCAAAATTTTGAGGACTACATTGATTAATGATATAGGTCTATAATTAGATACCAGGGATGGATCCCATTCTGGTTTAGTTAGGACCACTATGATGGCAGCTGTGAGCAAGAAATCTGATAAACCACATGAGAAGAGATATTGAAACATGTCCAAAAGGTGCAGTGCTAACAACTCCTTGAATTTCTTATAAAAATTTGAGGAGAAGCCATCTGGACAAGGGGATTTGTCAGAGGCTAAAGAGTCTATCGCTTTATAAACCTCTGTTAGTGTCAAGGGAGCCCTGAGCGATTTGACCTGAGCCTCTCCCAGTGAAGGTAGTTCCAGATCCTGAAAGAAAGCCTTGAACTGGGAGAGATCAAGAGGCTTCTGAGGTTCAGCATGTAAAGAGCTATAGAAGGCCTGAAATTGAGAAATGATATCTCTAGGGGAGGTGACAAGTTGACCGGAGGCTGACTGGAAAGACAGAACAATCCTGTCAGTGAGCTGAGTACGTAAATGCAGAGCAAGAAGTTTTCTGGACTTCTACCCTTGGTCAAAGTATTTGACCTTCATCCTCATAAGAAGATGCTTGGCCTTTTCCCCTAGCAACATATTATACTGAGCCTGAAGGGATTCAAGGTGTTCCCATTTGGGCTGCAGAGAGACAACCAAGAGCCTCTATTTGGCCGCTCTGATCTGTAACAAAAGAGAAGAGGTGGCCTGGGAGATTTGTCTCTTCTGCTTAGCAGCCAGTCAAATAATGTCACCCTGCAGGCTGCCCAAATTAAATGTGCCCAAGAGGACATCAAGCTTGGGCATCGTGGGCAAATTGAGGGTGAAAAATAGGGGGATAAAGTACTGTAACCATTCAACCATCTCAGGACACCTCAATAACTGATTATTAAGGCACCAGGTTTTGTCTTGGTTTACGGAAGGGCAAAGCTGACCTGTAGCACAGCTGGGTGATGGTCAGACACCACCTTGGCACCACAATAGCACAAGACAACACATGGTAAAGCTTCAAGACTCAATAGAAAGAAATCAATACACAAGAAGGAGTTATGTGGAATGGAATGGAATGAATATTCCTTTGCAGTCAGTTGTAAAATTCTTCACGGGTCCACCAGCCCTAAGGACTCTATAATGTCTCATAGAGCCAGTTGGCTAGGGAAGAGAGCTTGGCCATGTCTCATGGTCCTGTCCAGTTCATCTTCGAATACTACATTCCAATGCCCAGCAAGAATCATAGGGAGAGAGGCTTATGGGGACAATATGGAGATGAGTTGGGAGAAAAAGAAAGGATCCTCCACATTAGACCCATAGACAGAACCCAGAATCACCTCCAAATGTCCTAATAAAGCCCTCACAAAGATATATTGGTCCTGAGGATCAGTCACTTCCTGGAGGATACAGCAAGGGACAGAACTAGACACAGAATAGTCACATCTCTCTTGAGAGAATCCGTCCCTGAGCCAAATGCCTGCCCAATCCAGGAACGTCGTAGCAACAGAACTTGTGCTGGGAGGAGATGGGTTTCCTAAAGAATAGCCACATTGATTTGTAATTTATGGAGGTGCAACAGTACTTAAGAATGTTTTGTGGGGGACTCGGCCCCTTTGACATTCCATGATCAGTATGTGAAGTTATGAGCCATGGGCTATCATAACATGGAAGCAGGATGGGGGAAATAAATGAACCCCACAATAGAAACCAAAAATCCCAGCGAAAATGTCAGCCAGCCTCCGGAGAAAAGCCCCAGCCCTACCCCTCAATCCACACCCAATCATAACAGAACATACCCCAAAAAAGACCACCCCTCCCCGACCCACAGAAAGACAACAATAACATGAGCCCAAACAGAACCCTCCCCACCCACCCACTACCTTCCTCAGCTAAAGATTGTACAAACCCACAAAAAACAACATCCAAAACATGAACCAGACAGAACCCTCCCCACCCACCAACTACCTCTCCCACCACCGCATTGAACAGCCCCATAACCCTCATCAAACTGGAACATGAAGATCTTACCTATCAAAGCACTACACCCATCCATCCAGCCCCCTGCCCCCCCACTAGTAGGCTACATATCAATATGTACACTACCATTCTAAGACTTTAACATCAACTAGAAGTACAAAACTTCTCTGGACCCTGTCACAAATGCACTCCGCAGGTCAGGCCCTCTGCTCCCACAGTGCCGACCTCGAAGAGCAATAGTGTGAACAGGTGCAAACAGGGTAACCCTCCTGTCTGTTTTGGGTTCGAATCACCTACTAACCTCAAGTTCTGTAGGGAGTCAAAATGTGATCCTTATGCTAGCATACCAAGTTGACAGATATGTACCCTCTTCGGGAATGCAGTACAATCCTTCACCTAGGGGCACCAAGCCAGGTTTCCAAAACATACCCTTACAACTCTATGAGAGACCTAGATATATTCTTAGCTTTTAAGCAAGCTTAGTAACACATTCAAGACCCTCAACAGCTGTCAGATTTAAACACAGGTTCAGCGATCACATGTAAAATAACTGAGAAAAAGCATGGGCAATATTTTAAAGAAAATGTTGTTTACTAAAAAAAATTGTAAAACAGGTAAAATCAAAGACAGAACAATTATGTCATTAATTTTACAGTCACATAAAAGAAAATGAGAAGTTACAGAACACAAATTCCTACCACAAGTACTTAAGTCCTTTCCTATCTAGATGTTACGCTTAAGTGCTTTCAAGTCCAGATAAATACTTCTCTCTTTGAGTCCAGAATAATATGCAATGTTTCCCTCCTGATGTCTGTTCATTTCAGGATTCATCTCCGCACCCCTATTGGTGAGGTCACAGCCTAGACCCTCCCAGCTTCAACAGGCTTAACATAATTATCTACAAGGATGTATTTTACTAATGTGAACATCAGCAACTAGCAATTTCCAAAATTATGAGTATTTGATCAAAACATATCTCTTTGATCTGTCTGCTGGTTTCTGTTTCCCAGGAAAGATCTGAGGTTTATGACTGACTTATAACACAGTGCTGTTATCAAATAGCCTGTTCCTACAGGAAATCATAAACGTTTATGAGGCCTATATCCTGGCAGATGGCCAGAAAACTTTACTTAAGACAGAACAGGAAACCTTTAATTATGGTTTCTCTTTACTGGTCCATTTAACACATCATGCAGCTGTCAGCCACAATGACACCTGAGGTCAAAGGTCAGCTTACTTGGTGACTGGAGTGTTAGGCAGACAATCACATAACACATACCCTTTATTTATAATACAAATATCATACAGATAACCATAAGCAGAGGGCAGAGTGTCACAGTCCTCCCCACTTAGACTGAATTTGGGGGCTCTATCCCCTGCATGGAATGAGATCCCCAAATCAGTTCATTGCTCACACTGACACAACAATCCATCTGCATTTTCATTAGCTGCTCCATGTCTGTGTGAGGCCGTCATGTCATACCTTTGAAAGGCAAGGATCCATCTTAGTAGTCTACCATTCATTTTACCCATTTGTGCCAGCCAAACCAGGGGGTTGTGGTCAGTTTGTACCTCAAAATGTTACCTGTATAAGTATGGCTCTAACTTCTTTAGGTCCCACATAATGGCAAGACACTCTTTTTCCACTGTAGAGTGAGCTTGCTCACTGGGAAGTAACTTTTTATTCAGGTTGACTATGAGTTGACCTATCCCTTGGTTGGATGTCTGACTCAGCAGTGCCTCAATACCCATATCTGATTCATCAGTCTGGACTACAAAGAATCTGCTGTAGTATGGACTTGTTATCACAGGAGCACTGCACAGTGCCTCCTTCAGTCTGGTAAAGGCTTTTTCACAGGCTGGTTCCCAGGTAATTTTCTTAGGCATCCTTTTCTTTAACAAGCCAGATAGGGGAGCAGCCAGGGCACTGTAATTTGGTACAAATTTCCTATAGTACCCCACTGTCCCCAGAAAACTCCTGACCTGTTTCTGCATTTCTGGTCTGGGCCATGCCTTGATTTCCTCTTTTTTCACTTTGTTAGGGCAGAGCTGTTTCCAGCCTACAACGTGCCCAAGGTATGCCACTTCAGCCATGGCTACCTGACACTTCTCAGCTTTGACAGTGAGCCCAGCCCTCTGTATCCTGCCCAGCACTTCCATAAGGTGGGACAGGTGTTCCTCCCAGCTGGCACTAAAGATGGCAATGTCATCCAGGTATGCCACAGCATGCTCCTCAGCACCATTTAACACCTGGTTCACCAACCTTTGGAAAGTGGCTAGGGCATTCTTCATTCTGAAAGGCATGACTTTAAATTCAAATAACCCTATCGGAGTGATGAAGGCCAACCTCTCCCTTGCTCTGGCAGTTAACTCTACCTGCCAATACCCCTTTGTCAAGTAAATAGTAATAAGGTATGCTGCCCCTCCCAACTTGTCAAGGAGTTCATCTGTCCATGGCATCGGATGGGCGTCTGACTTCATGACTGCATTCAGTCCATGATAGTCCACACAAAAACAAGTAGAGCCATCTGGCTTGAGAACAAGGACTATGGGTGAGGCCCAGGGGCTGTGGGATTTCTGGGTTACTCCTAATTCCAGCATTTCTTCCACCTCCCTCCTAATGTCCTTTTGGACAGCCTCTGACACCCGATATGCTGTCCGCTGTTTGGGCGCCTGCGTGCCTATCTCCACATCGTGCATCACTAAGAGGTTAGTCCAGGCTTGGCCCTAAACAGTGGGGCAAAGTCTGCTAAAACCTCCCTTACTTCCTGGATCTGGTCTGAGGCCAACTGGGGTGACAATTTAATTGCCTCCACAGAGGACTCCCATTTGCTTGCTTCCAGCAAGACCAGAAGGGGGTCTTCTTTGTCTGTCCTCTCCCCAGAACTACACACTGCAAACACCATGTCAGCCCTATCAGCATATGGCTTCATCATGTTGACATGGTACATTCTTTGTGTATGTCTTCTGTCAGGTAACTCTATAACATAGTTTACATCATTTACCAGTCTGACTGCTTTGTCCGGTCTTGCCCACTCGACCTGCAGCTTGTCTTTGCAGTCTGGGATTAGGACCATGACTTCTTGAACCACAGTATATGAGTGAGCTCTGGCTTTGCTGTCATACCACACCTTTTGTTTTTGTTGGGCATCTGCCAGGTTGCTCTGGGAAGTCTCCATTAGCTTCTTCAGCCTTTCCCTAAACCTAAGGACATAATCCACTGTGGGAGTTCCCTGGGTGATGTGCTTGCCTTCCCAGTCTTCCCGGATCAAGTCTAGGAGCCCCTGTATCCAGCATCTGTGTAAGAGCTCAAAGGTGGAAAACCCTGTCGACTCTTGGGGCACCTCCTTGTATGCAAACAACAGGTGGGGAAGGTATTTCTCCCAGTCCCTCCCATGTTGTTCAGCAAACGCTTGGAGCATTGAATTCAGGGTACTGTTAAATCTTTCCACAAGCCCATTAGCTTGTGGGTGATAAGGTGTCATGCATCTCTGCACCATCCCACACTTCTCCCACAAACATTTCATCAGGTCCAACATGAAGGAACTCCCTCAATTGGTGATAACCTCCTGCAGAAACCCAACACAGTAGAAAATCCCTAGTAAGGTATCTGCTACTTTGTCTGTCCTCAGTGAGGATAGGGAGAATGCCTCTGGGTAACGAGTGACATAATCCACCACAGTCAGGATGAACCTCTTCCTAGAGGAGCTGGGGATATTTAAAGGCCACACAATATCCATTCCCACCCTCTGGAATGGCTCCTCCACTATTGGCAAGGGAATTATGGAGGCTTGGGTTTTCTTACTTGCCTTCCCTATTTCTTGGCACCAGTGACAAGACCTGCAATACTCCTTCACCTGCTGGGTGAAGTTGGGTCAATAGAAATTCTGGGCCAACCGCAGCATAGTGCACTAGATTCCCAGATGCCCAGCTTCTCTAAACTAGGGTCACTTTTCTGAGCAGCTGCAAACTCCTCACACATTCCAAAGGTATGGGACAGATCCCCTTCAGTCTCTAAGCTAGGGTCCCTAGCTCTAGCATCGGGGCACTCAGGATCACTGCCATCCCTAACCCTCTTACAATGGATCACCCCTCCTTCCTCAGAGTAATCCTCTGTAACTGTTTTGTTAACTGCTACTTGGGAATTTCTACCCCCCTTTCATTAGTCTCCATATCAGGAGACACAGGCTGGGGAACCAGCCTCCCAGTGGTTTCCACAGGGGCTTCTATGGGGTCCAGGGAACTACAATTTTCCTTGGCCGATTGGCTGCAGGTAACTGCACACACCATCCCCTGTTTGAGATTGTTGCCAATAAGTACATCAACAGCTAAAGTTTCAGCTATGGCAAACCTTTGTACAGTCCCCCCATCTCAACCCAGTCTAGGAGGACACTAGCGAGTGGCAAGGTTTTCTCCTCCCCAGTGAACCCCCATACAGCCACAAATTGATTGGGTATAAGCTGACCAGGCTCTACCAAATCCCTTTTTACCAAAGACAGGGATGCCTCCGTGTCTTTTAACCCTTGTGTCTGTACACCATTCACAGTGACTGGGTGCATGTGTTCCTTCATGTTTACTGGCATGTTTTCAGGGACACACAAACAACCCACTTCTTTTTGAGCATCACTTTGTGTACTGCTTGCTCTTTTGGGACACTGTCTGGCAATATGCCCAGTTTCTTTTCAAACTCAACATTCATTTCTTCTCTCAGGTAAATCTTTTTTATTTGTAACCTGGGGCTACCTGGCTTCAGTGGAGGCAGTGAGGGTTTCAGCTTCCCTGAAGGCATGCTTTTCCCTTTCTGCACTGCCATGCCCACCCTATTCACCCTCAGAGCAGGTCTGTTCTTGGCATAGCGGTCCAAGAGTTCAGCAGCCTCTTGCACTGTTTTTGGATCTTGGTCCTCCTGCCAGGTTTTCAGCTCTGCTCGGCATACCCAAAAAAGCTGCTCTAACAGTACAGCATTTTCAGTTCTCTCTACAGAATTTGCTTCAATTCCTTCCTACCAACATTTTAAAAACTGATGTTGCTTAGTGGCTAGCTCCTCATAGCTCATGTCAGGGCTTCTCTTGAGGCTTACGGAATTTAGCTCTTTATGCCTCTGCTGTTAGCCATTAGTGTCCTCACTGTCCATTTGACCCAATGCATCCCAAACTTTCCCTGTAAGTAGTGGGGATAGCTGGAAGCTCCAGGACCCTCTAGGAATATTTGCCTGAATGCAAACTTTTTCAAAGGAATTTAAAAAGGCATCCATATCTTCCCCCTCTTTAAATTCAGCTATCAATTAAAAACTTAGTTTGTAACCCAGTCCTGTACTTCCAGTTAAACCCAGACCACTTACCTGCTCTGGTGCTGGGGTTTGGAGTCTTAGTTTCTCCAGTTCATCATTGCCTCTGGCTCTCACACTCTTCTTGCTCAGCTTCTCGCTGAAGCTGTCTCTCTCTTTCCTCTGTGGCTCACTGAAGCTGCTCCTTTTTCTCCTCTGCCTCTGGCTGCTGTCAGCTCTCTTCTTTCTGCAACTCCAGGTCCATTCTCAGCAAATCCATCTGAAGTGTGATTGTTTTTGGCTCCATAATGCAAGTGTTCTTCTCCTGCTGCTGTGGCACTTGGCTTACATTGGCCCTGCTGTCCTCCTCACTGGATCTGGACACTGTACAGGACCCTGACCCCTTCATGCCCAAGGTTCAGTCCTTTTCAGTCACAGACTGTGACTTGAAGCTCTGGGCATCTGTTGCCACCAGAGCATTCATGAGGTTATGCTTGTTGGCTTTCCCCTCATGCTGGACTCCTCTCTCCTGGCACAACTGTCTGCAGTGTACCCGCTTTAGTGGGAAGCCATCTTCTTCCCTAACTATGGCTATGCTAACTTGCACTCAAAAAAAAAAAACAGGTAGGAACTTAGACTGTAAGTACAATTATATAATTCTGCTTACGTTTTAAAAATCTCTGCCTTAATTTGCATGTAAGCTGTATTGTATTAATCTGACACACTGGACTGTTAATGCTTGTGTTACCAATTACTTTTAAATTGCACCTCTGCCAACCAAATCTTTCACAAATGCACTCCACAGGTCAGGCCCTCTGCTCCCACAGTGCCAACCTCGAAGCATAATAGTGTGAACAGATGACAAACAGAGTAACCCTCCTGTCTGTTTTGGGTCCAAATAACCTACTAGCCTCAGGTTCTGGAGGGAGTCAAAATGTGAAACTTATACTAGCATACCTAGTTGACAGGCTCAGATATGTACCCTCTTCAGGAATGCAGTACAATCCTTCACCCAGGGACACCAAGCCAGGTTTCCAAAATGTACCCTTACAACTCTATGAGAGACCGAGGTATATTCTTACCTTTTAAGCAAGCTTAGTAACACATTCAAGCCCCTCAACAGCTGTCAGACTTAAATACTGGTTAAGCAATCACAGGTAAAATAACTGAGAAAAAGCATAGGCAATATTTTAAAGAAAATGTTGTTTACTAAGAAAAAATTGTAAAACAGGTAAAATCAAACACAGTACAATTATACCATTAATCTTACAGTCACATAAAAGAAAATGAGAAGTTACAGAACACAAATTCCTACCACAAATACTTAAGTTCTTTCCTATCTAGATGTTACCCTTAAGTGCTTTCAAATCCAGAGAATTGCTCCTCTCTTTGAGTCCAGAATAATATGCACTGTTTCCCTTTGATGACTGTTCATTTCAGGATCCATCTCCCGCACCCCTATTGGTGAGGTCACAGCCTAGACCCTCCAAGCTTCAACTGCTTAACATAATTATCTACAAGGATGTATTTTATTAATGTGAACATCAGCAACTAGCAATTTACCAAATTATGAGTCTTTGATCAAAACATTTCCTCTTTGAACTGTCTGCTGGTTCCTGTTTCCCAGGAAAGATCTAAGGTTTATGACTTATAATGCAGTGCTGTTATCAAATGGCCTGTTCCTGCAGGAAATCATAAGAGTTTATGAGGCCTATTTCCTGACAGATGGCCAGAACGCTCTAATTAAGACAGAACAGGAAACCTTTAATTATGGTTTCTCTTTACTGGTCCATTTAACACATCCTGCAGCTGTCAGCCACACTGACACCTGAGGTCAAAGGTCTGCTTACTTGCTAACTGGAGTGTCAGGCAGACAATCGCAAAACACACACTATTTATTTATAATACAAATATAATACAGATAACCATAAGCAGAGGGCAGAGTGTCACAGACTGCTCCGAAAGAAAAATAAAAGCAATTTGAAAACATGTGCAAGAGATACCCAACAAACCCTAAAAAAATATAAACTTGTACTAAAATAACTGAATCTATACAAAGCCTTAATGTAACAAAAACTAGCTGGGCTAGCATACATTCCCAGTATCTAGTACCTCCTACATAAAAGGTCCAGTATACGAAAAGATCAGCTGGATTAAGAACATAGAAGGGGACTAGAAAACTGAAACAGAAAACAGAAAGCCACAGAAATAGAATACCATGTCCCCAAACCATCATGGTAGCCTTTAGGGAAAGTTTGAACAGAGATCATTTGCAGAAAGACCCTGGGCTCAGAGTACAGGTGAGGCCCTCCCTTCAAGTAAAAAAAAAAGACATAGAGGAGAGCCCACCTGCACAAAAGCCCAGTAATAGATGCGCACCCATCTGAAGCATGCAGAGGTCACAGTGCAAAAGGCGAGGTTCAGATGTCAGGAAATGAATAAGGTGGCACATAGAATGCAGGACTGGGGCCACTGCATAAAAACCAGACAATATTAAAACTAAGAGTGTGGTTGGACTCCCAGGTCATTTAAATACTTGGGCATTAAACTATCCCGTAACCCCCTAACATGGTTTAAGGAAAATCTTGATTCTCTCTCACACCTGATAATTCAAGACCTTGATAGGTGGTCCAAACTTCCCATTTCATTATAGGGCCAGATCAACATAATTAAGATGAATGTAATCCCTAGAATTTTTTACCCTTTATCTCTTCTCAGTACTTTTATCCCACTACTCTGGTTTAAAAAGTTACATGGCATATTCACTAGATTTATTTGGGCCGATAAATATCCTCGATTGGCCTATTATAAATTGGCAGCTCCAAAACTGGAGGGAGGTTTGTGGATTCCTCATCTGGCTATATATTATTGGGCCAGTCATTTAGCAAAATGTTTGAGATTGGTATCTCCTGGCGCAGAAAAAGAACAGCCGGCTTGGCTTAGGATTGAATTGGATGCAATTAGGTCTAAGAATCTGGACCCCCTAACCTTATTCTATCTTAAAATCTCTCAGGTGTGTACAGTTGAGGAATGCCCTACAGTAGTTACCTCATTAAAGGTATATGCACAATTATGTTCATTTTTGTATTATACCCCCCTCAGTTGGACTTGGCCCAGTCTATCTGGAATTCCCCATCTTTCACTATTAACAAGAAGCTTATTCCCCGTAAATGGTTGTCCCAATTGGGGGATGGAACACTACTCTCTTTCGTGGATGAGGAGGGGCAATGGTTGTCAGTAGGAGATATTATTAGGAAATTTCTTATTCCTGCTCCCTCTCACTTCAAAGTTATACAGTTAAGGCACTTACTTAAAATAGTTTTTGGTAACACCCCCCCCCCAGACTGCCACAGCCCTGATACCTGAGGTTTCTTCACTTATTGGATCTTCAGATGTTATATCTAAATTATATCAGGTTTTGTTTTACAAAAAATATGGGGATTCTTTTGGACCCACAAGATTCTGGAACTCTATCTTTCCTCAGTATCATCTGGATTGGCAATCCCTGTGGAGATCCTGTCATAAATATGTTTCTCAAGACAGATTGCGTTTCATGCAATTTCATATATTACATAACATGTATTGTACCCAAGTAAACTTAAGAAATGGGGTCTCTTGAATTCCAATATATGTACTAAGTGTTTGCGGCAAGAAGGAACACTTCTTCACACGTTCTGGTCCTGTCCAAAAATTTCCCTTTTATAGGATTCAATCAAGACTTCCCTGGATCCTTTACTGGGCCTTCAGGAGTATTTTACTCCTGATATTTGCCTTTTAGGGGACCTGTCTTCTATTAGAGTTAAAGAGAAAAAGTTTCATATTTCTATGATTGCCTTATCTGTCAAGAAGCTTATTTTATGTCATTGGAAAGACAAGGCCACCCCAACCTTTCAAGAATGGATGAACGAAATTCTTGCCAATCTGCGTACAGAAAAAGCGATTGCCAGTCTTCATAATAGATCGGCAGCATATACCAAAATATGGGATCCCCTTCACTCCCTAATTTTACTGGCTCAGTCTTAATCATGTCTCAGTCTAAAATGCCCTGCCGGTTCTCAGGTAAACAGCTTAGCACTTAGGGGATACATGGATTTGTTACTGCAGTTAGGGAGGGATGGGTGGGTTGGGCAGTTACGCCTTTATAAGCGACTGTATTTACATCTCATTCTCATTGTAACTGCCTTTTATTGTGGAAAATGTAATAATAAACTTTGAATTGAAAAAAAAAATAAAATAAGGGTGTGGCATAATAGTCGAAACAGCCAAATTTTAAATATACTCACAATTTTATTCACAAGATATACAGTATATATGAAAAAAATACACAGCTGTTCCCCATGGTATATGCCAACATTTCATGTATTACTTTACACTTTATCAAGGCAGAGTTACATGGTCATGGTTCTCTGTTATAAAGGGGTTCAATTTAAAGGCACAGTATCCAGTTAGTAAAAAAATCTCTATGTATATACGATAACCAGTAACCAAAAACAAACTGCTAACAGTCCATCCAACTGACCTCATAAAGTGCGATATTATAATGTTTTAAAGTGCAATTATATCAAAAGTGCAAAGTGATTAGGGGTGTGTGAAAAAAAAATTCTGCATGTGAAATTTCTGCAAAAGTGCAAATTTCACTTCCGCAAAAGTTCAGAAATTATTTTTGCAACTTTCATGGAAATTCCACCTTAAAACTGAAGAATAAATATACAGACTGTGGGTTACTTTATTAAACTGGGGGATTCTGCAGAATGGATCACTGCCAGTGGTCAGTTCTGATGCTTTTTTTTTAACCACAGTTTAATTCATTAATCCATCCCCCACTGATCAGGGGTCCCAGTAAATAAATAAGTAAATAAAAGAAACTCCAATCCATCCCTTGTACTCTCTTGGCATCTAGTGACCCCTCCCCCACCCACTAATAATGGGTCCCAAGTAAAAAATTCCTGATCCCTGGTACCTAGTGGTTGCCACCCCCCCCACCCAGGGATCATGGCCCATGTGTCCTGGTAAAGAAGAAGAAACAAAAACTCTGATCCCTCACTGATGTCTAGTGGCCCCCACTACCCACCGATCATGGCCCCCAAAAACATTTTATTTCCCTGGTATCTAGTGGACCACCCTCCCTATCCTGGATTCCCTTAATCTAAAAAAAATTAGCCAGCAGTCTACCGACTCATCCCCCTCTTTTCATAGTATTCCCTGGTGTCTAGTGGACCCCCCATCCCTGATCCCTTATAAAAAAAAGTAATCCCAATTCCATGGTGTCTAGTAGACACCCCCAGACTCCCACCTCATCAGTTCATCCACTACCACCTTGCTTCCCCCTAACTCTGCCCCTGAGTGGGGCACTGGAACAGTCCTCCTCTCTCCTCCACTACCAGTGACCCATTGAACTGTCAGTGGATGATTGCATGGTTGTACAAGCAAGCGCTCATTCACTGATAGTTCATTAAACTGTGGTTAAAATAAATTCTGCAGTTTATATGCATTTTTACGCAGTTCACAAAAAAGTCCACAGAACCCAGTGAAAATCCATGGAAAATCCCTGTTTCACCAATGACGAAAGTTCTGAAATTTCCACAAAATTTCTGAAATTTTGCGGAAGTTCTGTGAAGGCAGAATTCGTAACTTTCGCCCACCCCTAAAAGTGATCAATAATATACAATAAATACTAACATATTTTAAAACAACAACTTACTATTTTGCAGGATTTCATTGTCAATTAATTTCTGAAGTATCTAATATTTCTCATGAAACTAAAACAAGCAAAATTGCACTGTATATCAGAGCAGTTCTGAAAATACATGATATTCATTATAAAAAATAATATCCAGCTTTTAATCTCTAATTTTTTCTCTCTCAAAAATGGTACAAGGTTAAAAGCCTCATTAAGTCCTTCATCTCCACTGGCTCTTAAAATGTACTGCCACCTACTCTCTGCTTGCAACAATCTATTATCAATGCCCCCCCACCCCCCACCGGATGCCTAGCTTAATCTTTTGTAGACCTTGAAATCTGAACGCATGTCCAGCATGAGTTCTCATAATATGTAAAGCCAGGGCATTAGTTTTGACTTTATAACCTATACTTCTTAAGTGTTCACCAATCCGTGACTTAAAACTACGCTTTGTTTTGCCCACATTGATCTTTTCGCAGGTGCACTTGGCTACATATATCACGAATGGTATTACAGTTAATATAATCATTATTTGTATATATTTGGCCTGTAGTTGGATGCTGGAAGGTCCTTCCTTTTGCAATGTGTGTGCAGAAAGTACAGTTACCACAAGTAAAAGTACCCGTTGGAAGTGGCCTCATCTCAGTTTGTCCAGGTGCTTTATATAAACTCCTTGTGACCTGGTCTGCAATATTCCTTCCATGGTGAAAAACCAACCAGTGGGGCTTATCCACAATATTCTGAAGGTTTGGTTCTGTGACCAGTACATGCCAGTGTTGTATATTATTGATTACTTTGCAGTTTAAGACATTATAATGTTACACTTTCTGAGGTCATTTAGATGAATTAACAGTTTTTGGTTACTGGTTATGGTATATACATAGAGATGTTTTTTACTAACTGGATACTGTGCCTTTAAATGGAGCCCCTTCATAACAGAGAACCATAACCATGTAACTCTGCCTTGATAAAGCGTAAAGTAATATGTGAAAAGTTGGCATATACCTTGGGGAACATTTGCTGCTGCTTTGTATTTGTTTTTTATGTATCTTGTGAATAAAACTGTGAATATATTTAAAACTCAACTGTTTTGATTGCGATGCCACAGGTTCAGAAGTGCAGTTCAGTGCTGGCATAATCCATCTCTGCTTGCCGCAGAATGATGGAAAAAAGGCATAGCAAACCAGGACAATCCAATAGAGCTACAGAGGAAGATCAAACCTGGAAAGTAAAATAGGCCAACAGTGCTCCACAGGGGTGACAGCAATCAGACAGGGAGTAAGATCAGACAACCACAGAAAGGTACAGACCAACATCAGCACCTGCCATCCCCAAAAGCCAAATACAGCTGACAATGGAAGAATGCGTCATCTGGGGAGCAGTCCACTGGAAAGGAGCAGTCTGTTCCATTCACTTAGAGGAACACTCAATCCAGAGGAGATGGGGCCCCTTGTACCAGCGACTGACAAAGGTACACAAGGGGAGCAGAGAGAATGCCCTGTAAAAAGTCAGCAGTAACCCCATATTCAGGGCTGAAGTGTAGAGTCTGTAACAGGCAGGGGTCAAGGTCCATAGACCAAACTAAGGAACATAAAAGCAAGTCAGTCCAGTTCTTAGTAAAGAAACAGTTCTATGTGAGAGCTAAAAAAGGACAATGAAAATTGGCAGGGCATATCAGAAAATTCAAAAGCAGTCTGAGGGGTACCATCCATGCAGACAGGTGTGAAACATCATGGGGCAAGGTCGGTACCCCCCCTAAATAATAACACCAGGGGCTAAGGAAAACAATAATCATTAATCCATCCCTGAGGATCAACCAGCCAACACAGTTTATGGGCAGCTTCCAAACCGGAGGCACAGAACCCTGTCTAAATGATTGGTCTCACCGGTCCTTAAAAAGTTCAGGCAGCAATCATTTAAGATCCTGAGTGGCATTTTCCACCATCTCAAAAGAATGGCACTTGTTCTCAGGCAGGATTTGAAGGTGAACAGGATAAAGCATTTTGAATTTGATCCCCACGGCTATAAGCTTAGCCATCATGGGGCGAAAGGCTGCATGCTTCTGGTGATTCCCTTCTGGGAGATCCTGTGTGAGCCACAATTTGGTGCCCTTCCATAAAATCTCTTTTAGGTCCCACGTCTTCTGGAGAATACATTGCTTATCCAAAAAAGTTTAACAGTTTTAACATGAAGGGATGAGGGGGGAACCAGCCAGAGGTTTGAGGAAGAGTGAGTGGTGGACCTGCTCCACAATATATGCAGGGCCATTCGGAGAGATGCCAGCCAGTCTCTCTAAGAACTTCTGTGCAAATTGGATTATTGTGGCCCCCTCTTCACCCCCAGGCAGCCCAAAAATGCTTAAATTATTGCAGTGGCTTCTCTCCTTCAAATCTTCAATTTTGGCCTCCAGTTTAGTAATTCTATGCCACAGGTGGGTTGCATTGGAGTCTGTTCGGTCCTTCCATGGTTCTAAGGAATGAGTATGGGCTTCAACATCGCCGACACATCTGCCCAGGTCCCAGAGGTCCAACCTGAGTGATTTCAGCTGGTCCGTGAGTTCTCAGAGGTAATCTTTGAAGGGCTCAAATTCCATGAGAAAATGCTCCTCGGCCAGTGGAGTGGATGCTGCAGCGGAAGTAGTGGACCGGCTGTAGCTCAAGCCCTGGGCCTTCAGCTGCTTAGTTTGCTTGTCCAGTGTCTGTGGTGTAATGTGTCATGGGGGAGCTTGCTGCATCTACACTTCAGACATATTTGCAGATTTCAGGCTGAGACTTCACAAGTGCACTCCAGGCATGCTGTAGAAGAGAATCCTGCATGCAGATAAGGTAGAAACACAGATTACTGGTAGTTTTAATATGAAATAAAGTGGAGGAGAAGGGAGCGCTGGAGGAGAGCTACTACACAGGTGAGAGCATCATCTGACTCCCTCTATCTCCATTCTTTCAAGTCTGATATGTCAAATAATGAGGGCACGTGCTCAGGTACATCAGACCCTATAGATTCAGACTGTACTCACTCTAGCCATTGGAAAGCTTCTGCTAATTTTCTAATTTTAGGATCAAAGAGTGGGCTGCACCCAATGTAGTGGCTGCACTCAAATCTATGAAAGTCCACTTTTCTGCATCTGCAAAAGAAGCAGGATCTCTTCATTGTATATGTAGCCACAATGTTGGCCAATCCAACTACTCCAATTCCTACCCCTGTGCCTTCAACTCCAGCTCCTGCTCCATCCCAGTTTACTGAGCTTCATGATGTAATCCAAAGCCTTCAACACCATCAATCACCTTCTACTAGTACTCCAGCTCCAAAGACTGGGTGTGGTACCTAACGCCGTGAATTGGTTCAATGACTACCTAACACACAGGAGCCAGGGAGTCAAAATTGGGCAGATGTTATACAGCTCCAGAGATGTACTCCTAGGAGTCCCTCAAGGATCAATTCTAGGGCCCCTGCTTTTTGGCCTCTTTGTAAATGACTTACCCATAGCCTGTGACACCAAATTTATTCTGTACGCAGATGATGCCGTGCTGCTGAGCAGTAGCACCTCACAGGTTGCCCTACAAACAGAACTACAGAACTCTTTCAATAAACTCAAGGACTGGTTCAGTAGGCAAAAGCTGCTACTAAATTACAAAAAAAAAAAACAAGGTCATGCTACAATCCAGCCCCTACAACAAACACAAGCATGCTCCCCTCGTAAATCACCAATAAGGCTGGTGAGCAGATTGAGCAGGTGCACTTGTTCAAGTACCTTGGAGTCACCATTGATGACTCTCTCACTTATGCACAACACATAGACTCCCTTGTCAGAGTGGTAAACACAAAGATCGTGGTCCTCTATAGGCATAAGAAATCCCTCACCCCGGAAGCACTCCGAATCTCAGTGTTCAGCTCCATACTCTCCACGATAGACTATGGGCTGGTGGTCTATAGAGATGCTACTGATACAGTACTCAAAATGGTCCAAATTGCACTCAATAAGGCATGCTGCCTCACCCTGTATGCAGATCACTACACTCATACTTGCACCCTGTATGAGCGTACAAAATGGCTTAACCTAAAAGACAGGATCAAATACCAAACTTGCCTCCTGGGAAAGGAGGCACTCCTCAGACAAAAAACACCCTGTATAGGAAACCTACTTGAGGCTTCTCTCTCAACACACATCACCAGACGGAGGAAGAATGGAGCACTGTCCATACCATTCCGCCGAACTTCACTAGGGCAGCGAGCGTTCTCCTATTGGGCCCCCCTCTGGATAAATGAACTCCCATTGAAATTACAAACAAAAAACAGCCTGTCTCAGTTCAAAGCAGGCTTCAAACAGCACCTAATGTCTAGCTCAAAATGCACCTGATTCTCAGGCCCCACTTGATAGACAGGCTTACCTCCAAGGTAGCACCCAGCAGGGCACCTAGAGAACCCTTCCTCCATTCCAGCCTAGCCAAGGGCTTAAGTAAGCTATCAGTCCTCTTTAAACACACTTGGTACTGCCCCTGCCAACCACCCCCATGCACACCATACTTGACAAAGCCCTCTGGAGCTGCTCCCCTCATTACAGCCCCTCCAGTTTCACTATACCCCCACTTCTCGCTCTCTGCGGTAGGTTCAAACCCAATCCCCCTTGTTTCACTGTCACTCAGCCTCTCACCATCTGGGATAGCATTAAACCCTATGCAGTTACTCTGCCATAGTCTATCAATGGATTTGGAGGTTTCCAGGGTGTGCTACCTAGGGCAACCAATTAGAAATAGCTTAGCATTTGATTACAACTGCTCTGTTTTTTCTCCTATTTGTCTAATTGTCATGAAATCACTCTTTAATGCCTAATGGTCAGGCCTCTGTAACCACGGAATATGTGTACTGTCTTATTGTCCACCCTGACGTGGAACCTTTGTAAAAGAGCTCACGCTCAAAGGTCTTTCCGAATACTAATTAAATTAGATAAAAATTAGATAAAATAATCTTATAAAACTCAGCCATAATATGATTGCACTCTTAATTTAACTGGATTGGAATCTTGACCATCCAGCAGCTCTTCAGTTTCCAGAACATTCAGTTGGACTTAGGTTCTTCCTTCCATTTTTTAATTTAAATTCCTACAGCTATATTAACACCACTTGTGTCATCCTTTCCACCAATTTCAAATTCTCCAGATCCTCCAACAGAATCCAGTGTCTCCGTAAATGTATCCTTAACATGTACTTCTCTCATATCATCTCAAATTCCCATACCAGCCAGTCTTTCCTACAAATTTAGTAACAAACCACATCAGGAAGAATAATTCAGAACCACTTGTCTCATCACACAAAACTATTTCATATCTTGTGTGGATATTTCCTTTCTATTGGCTAATGATCGTTGCTTACCAAAACATTTGTAGTAGCCTTTAATACTTATCTATAAACAGTGTGTGAAGCTTCTCCATCTCGACTTGAGGACTTGGATTCCTACCTTTATCTTGTCATTGACCTTGCAATCGGATATGGCAGTACCTATTTCTTAAACTAGCACCATTTCTTTTCAGCTAAAGCTGCTATTTACTCATCAAGAGATAACTCAAATATTTCCTGGGCATCCCTCAACAGTGAACTACTCTGCACACATTTCACTAGTCAACGAGTCTTAACTTGCTAAATAAAGTGTTCCTTCTTCCACTTTACTATTTGGTGCTTCATTACAGTGCATGATCCTTGACCTTCCAGAAGAACTGCTACTATTCTTATGGCTCTTCTCAGTGTTTTATATAAACACCTAAGAATCTGCTGGATAAACAAGGGGGGCAAGATGGTACATTTTTCAAGGAGAGCCATGTGCAAAAATTGTAATGAAAAGCTTGCTTCACATCTTCTTGCATTTTATTATAGATTTGTAGCCCCTGTGGAGAGGCTCATTCCAAACTAGTTTGTCTCCAGAAACCAACCTCAACTCCTAATCAAAGCCATAAAAAGGCATTTAGTTCACCCGCCTACTACTGCTTATATCCCTCATCTTTAGCAGTTGTTATCCCCTCATCCATCAAAGTATCTCATTCAGTTCTTCATTTCAAGCCTCTCTCATGGTTTTCATGGTGGTTTCCGAGCAGTTCCTACTACTTCAGTCATTTGACCAAATCTTAAATCACCCACAGTAGAACTTGATTTTGTTGCCACTTTACTAGTGAAAGACATTTCCAGTGCCTTCTTTATTGGTCCCTTTGCTGCTCCCCTTTTTCCTTCTTTTTGTATTAGTCCGATCAGGGCTGAAACCTTAAAATATTCTGTAAAGAAACGTCTCATTATCAACATATTGGCCCCCCATTCTACCATTGATCCCAGCATAAGATCTTTAATTCCATCAGATGATTTTATTCAATAGCTTATGCTCAGATCAATGATGCAACTAAATTCATTAAAATCCCTGAACCTAGGGCTGGTTAATGAAGGCAGTCATTACAGATTACAGATTTCATACTTATACCTATACATCCTTCTTTACCATCTGAGGAACATCAGCCAGATTAGATCTCTTGTACCCCCAGGGACCTGGCTACAATAGTACATGGGTCTGTGATGTTTCAGCTCAAACACTGCAATGCCTGCGCCTTAGGGTCAAAGGAAATACCCTACAATGCCTGCAGCTGGTGCAGAACGTAGCAGACTAGTTACTCCCTGGCCTTCCCAGGATGTGCCATGCATTCCAGTGTTTCATAAACTGCACTGGTTGATGGTTAAGTGATGTATCTCCTTTAAACTTGGTTTACTAACTCACAAGGCCCAATGATGGTTATTACCTATTACATCTCAAGCATCCTTATGTGTCCTCATGCTCCCTTTACCCCACTGAGGTGGGCCTATTAGTTGTGCCAAATCCAAAGCTGAAAACCTCTGGTGACTGGGCCTTCTAGGTGGTTGTCTTGGTGCTTTGACATTCTCTCTTCAGGGCCATTAGAGATGCCTCCTCCATGGTGGCCTTTAAGAGGGTTCTAAAGATACACCTTTTCAATAACCTTTTGGGGACTGATATACCTCCTATGTTAGTGACTATCCCATCTGAGTTTTATCTCCCCAGTCAATGCCAAGAAGCCCCATCACTAGCAACCTTCCAGGCGGGTCTACTCACTCACCTCTGGAAACTTAGCTCCTTCATCTGTCCTGTAGACTAGCCTAAATACACCCTCTGTAGCATGTCCAGCGGAAGTCTAATCTAACTAGTACCTAGTTGCCACCCTTGATCTTGTCTTCCATTTCTGTAAATAGTCACTCTCTCCTTTGAAAACTGGTAATTTCCAATGTAACTGGTTACCTATTGTCCTACAGTGTACTGCGTGCATATGTAATTGTACTGCCTACCCTAAGTCTAACAGCTGCCACTGTTGTATTGTCGTATGTTACCCCCTCTCCAATAATTACTGTAAATTGTCCTCATATTCTGTACGCATTCTACTGCAATGTATACTTTGGTTGTACCTGCACTGCTCTATGTAACTACTATGTATACTTCAATTGTACCTGCACTGCTCTATGTAACTAACTCCGGATAGCCCCTGAAAAAGGGACCTCAGGGGCTCAGTGGGCTTACTTGGTTAACAAAGTTTAATAAATAATAAACAAATAAATAATTGGTTATGTTTAGTATGTGCGTATTTACTGATGTACTGATTTGACACTCCTGCACTTTATTGTAAGGCACCCTGGGCCTCTGGGGAAGGTTGCCATTATAAATTACTAAATTACTTCTACTTCTCCTGTTGTATGGTATGTTTATAAGATCTCTTATGAAAAAACAGTATCATTTTGCAGTCTGTTTGACCTTCAGGGTAAAAGCAGCCCTAGCCTTTTGACACATTCGCAAGCTCAATATGCTGGATCCTTTCAAATGTATACAGATGCTCTTTTCTCACATCTTGTAGGTGACTTTCTTCTCATGGATACTCCAGGTTATCCTCAAACAGTCAGCATCACCTGTCTTCGTCATTTTCTTTCATCACTCAATATTCCACTAGCAGATGATAAAGATCAAGGCCCAGTTACAACTTTGAAATTTTTAAGTATGGAACTAGACTTAATCAGTATGGAAGCCTACCACTCTGTTAAGAAACTACAATCTAATAAAAATCTGTTAATACCCTTTTTGTCAAAACTACCCTGTAGAAAATAAGAATTGTTATCCTTATTGGGTTACTTCAATTTTACTATGACAATTATTCCTCAAGACAAGAGTTTTATTTCTTGTCTTCTTAACCTGATTCATTCACTTTTTGCTCTAGACCACAACATTTCCATTACTGCTTCCACTCATTCAGTCCTTGCCATGTGATCAGATTCAATAGCCAACAGAAGAATACCAAATTTGTCTATCGCATCTGTTCAGTAAAAGATGCAGGGTCCATAGATTATGCCAATGACCATGCCCTCCCATGTGTTTCCCTCCCCTCCCTTCTCCACCTTCTTGGTGCCATGGGATTCATATGTGTTTGTCCCAGGCCTTCTAAAAGGACCCCACAATCTTTATTGAGACCACCTATTGTGGCAGCACATTCCATGTGGCCACCACCTTCTTCATATAGAAATGCTTCTGAATATCCCTCCTAACCCCCCCATCAACTTTAAGTTATTCCCCCTCGTGGTTCTGCTGTCACTCATTTTAGAGACCTTCTCTTTCCACTCTGTTTATCCCCTTCAAATATTTGAAGGTCTCTGTCATATCACCCCCTCTCTCCTCTCCTCTCTTCCAGGGAGTACATCATTATGGATCCCAGCCTCTGTTCTAAGGACATATTCTGTTGTCCCTCGATCATCTTGGTTGCTCTCCTTTATACTCCTTCTAGTATGCTTTTGTCTTTCTTAAGGTAAGGATGCCAGAACTTTACCCCATATTCTAAATGTGGTCTTACCATTGACCTTTCGAAAGGCAAAATGACCTTGCTCCACCTACTATTGAATCCCCCTTGTGATACACCCCAGCATCCTGTTTAGTATTTGTCTTCTTGCATTGAGTGGTGTGTTTTAGCTCTCCAGTTATCACCACCTCCAGATCATTTTCTACCATTGAGGCAGCTACCTGAAGCCCCCCCCAATATAACACTCTGTCCTAGGATTCCTGGCCACTGTGTGCATCACTTTGCACTTTTTGGCATTGAAGCACAGTTGCCAGATTCCTGACCATGTCTCAAGTTTATCAAGGTCCTCCCAGAAGTCCTGGATTCCATCCTTTGTATCCACCCTCCAACAGAGTTTGGTGTCATCTGCAAGCAGGCAAATCTTGCCTTTAATGCCTTCCAGATGCCACCTATGAAGACATTGAACAACAGTGGCCCCAGCTCTGATCCCTGCGGGACTCCACTGGTGATCTCCTTGGAACTGGAAATTTCTCCTCCACCGCCAGTACTCTCTGGGTTCTGCCACTCAACCAATTGTCTAGTCACCTTATCATTTTCTCCCCCAACCCCAGATCCATTAGTTTCATTATTATCTTCCTGTGTGGTATAGAGTCAAAGGCCTTGCTGAAGTCCAGGTATATGAAGTCCATCGCCTGGCCTCTGTCCACCCCATTTGCAACCCAATCAAACAATTCTATCAGGTTCATTTTACATGATCTGCCAGTCACAAAATTGTGCTGCCTACCATCTTGTAGATCATTCTCCTCAATGTGTCTCACTAGCCTTTCCTTTATTATGGTTTCCATGAGTTTACATACTATTGATGTCAGGCTGACCGGCCTATAGTTCCCGGGTCATCCTTACGAACATATGAACATATGAAATTTGCCAGCAGAAAAAGGCCTAGAGGTCTATCAAGTCTGCTCGAATGTGCAGCTAGCAGCCCTTATTCTGCAGCTAACCCTCCCTTCCACCCTTCCCCTTCATTGACCCTCCCCCTTGTCCTGTCTCATCCTTTTTTGAAGCAGTCCACTGTTCTACTGGATACCACTTCTGCAGGTAACGCATTCCACCCAGACACCACCCTCTCTGTAAAAAGGTGTCTCCTCATCTCCCTCCTGAACCTTCCTCTTGGATAAGAACAGTCAAACATGAAATGAAAAAGTTTACATATAATAATGAAACATTGCATTTATCCATTGATATCCAAATTGATAGGAAAAAACAAAAAAGAAAAACAAATAAAACAAATACTGTACCACAAAGGAGAACACCAGATCAAAAATATATTACCCTCCATCAACACCTTTTCTGACACTATACAGCCTAAGACTCTTTAAGGCGGATGCCAGGAAAAATTTCTCCATCAAGATTCAGGACTGGATCTGGAAGTCCCTGTTTTTCTTTTAAGTATACCAGATCAATTTCTTTATAGGTGTGCTCTACCAGTCCTATTAAGAATACTTGTTTTTGTTGCAAAATAAACTGACATTGAACTGGCCAAATAACCCATTTAAGACAAGCACAAATAACTCTCAAAGTACCTGGGCGAAGGTCCCCCCAGTTGTCACCAAAAGATCCATAGACTGAAATATGCCATCCCAGAGAACTGTGGATGTTTCCATTTATTCTCAAGTAATGACCATTACCTGGCAACATAGGAACAGGTGAAAAAAAAGGCTTCATAGTTTCTAGTTCTTGACTATATGGTTCTTTAAGGTAATATCTTTCTAGTATAGACTTATGATGATGATTATTCTGTATATTTAATTTATCATGGCAACAGAACCACACAACATCCAACATTTAATGCAGTATTCTATACTCAATAAATTGATTTGTTAAGCATTTCTCCGGTATTCTCGGGGAGCAGTGAAAGCATGGAAATACATAAACTTGCGTAGTCAAAATGTGAATATAGAATTCATTCCTATATTTATACAATACTTCAGGAATGGTCAATTTCCATTGTTTTATTTCCTTAAAGTGATTCACTAAATTTTCAGCCATTCCCTTTGGTATATTACGAAAAACATCCCATTTCGCAGAATTCCATTTTTGGAAAAAAAAAATCCTCCCCTCTAGCCTTAAAAAGAGGGACCCAGGTTTTCTCATAGCCTTGTACTATTGGTAGAATGTTGGCATATAAAAACATGGTAAAAATGAAAACCACTGGGTTGGTCATGTTCAATCCTTCTTGTTTTATTGGCCTGTAAGTAACTATCCATTTAACAGGATTTAACCTACTGCCTCAGAGAAGTCTGAAAAAGACACTATACAACCTTACTACTAAGTTTCATACTACTAAGAGTGTTAGATGTACAGAAGGCTTTTTTTTAACCCATATAAGTACATCTCCAGTATCTGGATATACTTATACCTTATTTAATTCAAATTTGTCAAGGTTACATTTAAAAGTTTCCACATTATCTGTTTCCAACAAATATCTTGGTAATTTATTCCATGTTGATATAATTCTTTGTGTGAAAAAAGAACAACTAGTGTTTACTTTGGGATAAGTTAGTGCTAATTGAAACCCATCGCTCCTGAGATTACATTCTCTCATATTGAAGGACATTCCTAATTGTATCATTAAATCATTATCTCCAACGATGTTAAACATCAAGAGGAGATCTCCCCTGGTTCTTCTCATTTCCAATGAATACAAGTCCAATTCCTTCATTCTAGCTTGATAATCTCTGTTTTGTAAGCCATCAATTATATTGGTAACCCTTCGCTGAACCTCTTCCAATACATTGATGTCACATCTAAGATTTGGGCTCCATAGTGGTGAACAATAGTCCAAATGTGGTCGCACATAGGCTCTATAAAGTGGGAGTATACATGCCCTGTTTCTGGTAACAAACAATCTTTTTATGCACCTTATTATTTTATTTGCCTTTTTTATATGATTACAATGTGATGTAAATGTGAACTCAGCATTTATAATAATACCAAGATCTTTCTCCTCTGTTACTGATACCAATATAGAACCATTTAACATAAACTGTACATTTGGATTACTATCTCCTAGATGCATAATGACAGTTTTATTAATGTTAAATTCCATATTGTTTTGTTTGGCCCAAATTTCTAGGATTTGAAGGTCTTTGACAGCATCTGTTATTTCATCCGATGATCCCACTTTAAGTGCAATTTTAGTATCATCTGCAAATTTTACAGCCTTGTTCTTAAGGTTTACAGTCATATCTGACACAAAAATATTAAAGAGAATGGGTCCAAGAATGGATCACTGCGGAACCTCACTAGTTACTGCACCCATGGATGAGGTATACCCTCTTATATGTACCACTTGTGTACAATTTGTTAGCCACTCATTTACACAATTTATTAGAAGAGGGTGAATCCTATACAATTTCACTTTGTTTATCAGTGTTAAGTGAGGGACTTTATCAAAGGCCTTACATAGATCCAGGTATACTATATCCACAGGTAATTTATCATAAAGAAGACTGCTAAGTTTTTCATAAAATACCAAATTACTAGTCAGACAAGATCTTTTTTTTTTTTGAAGCCATGTTGGTCAAGATCAACAAGTTGTTTCTTTACTAGGTCCTCTTCCAATCTAGTTTTTAGAATACTTTCCAATATTTTACCCAGTATGCTAGTCAGGCTAATCAGCCTATAGTTTGATATTTTACTTTTGTCTCCCATTTTATGAATCAGTGTCACTAGTGCTGTCTTCCAGTCACAAGGTACTAGTCCAGTTTTTAAGGACATATTAAACAGCTTATATAATGGATCAATTACCCATTGTGTGATACCTTATATCATTCATGGGTGGAGATTATCAGGGCCTGGGGATTTATTTGTTTTAATTGTGTCCAATTTATTTTTTATTTCTTGTTTAGTTATTTCTCGTATGATATAGTCAAAAGTATTTTTTGTAATATTAACAATTATTTTGGTTTTTTGGGAAGTACTGAAAACTAAACAAAAATACTTATTAAATTCCTGTGCCATTCCTAATGGGGTCTGGATTGTATCATCATTTATAAGTAGTGGACCGATAGTTATAGTAGATTGTTTTTTTATTATTTATATAAAAGTAGAAACCTTTACCACCATCATTTAAATGTGCTAACTTAAATTCCAATTTTTCTTTTCATTTTTAATTGCTAGTTTGCATTTCTTTAGTATTGCCCTAAATATTTTTTTTTTGTTATATTCGTTATTGCATCTGGATGCTGCTCTGTAGGCTTTTCTTTTTTTTTAATCAAATGTAAAATACTAGGGGCAACCCATAGTGGTAGTTTACCTCTATTATTGTATCCAACTTTGTGTGGGACATATTTTTGTTCTAAAGTTAATATTTTTTTAATTAACAATTGCCAAAGTTCATCAGGAGACGTAGTATCAATGTCCCATTTCCATACTGTTAGTTCTTTGTTAATGAGACTAAAATTAGCCTTACCGTAGTTTTTAAAAGTTGTTTTACCAAAATTTCTATACAGATTTATCTTTGTTTCAAAAGTTATTATAAAGTGGTTCACGGACTTCAATATTATAAATTTGTTGAGGTATATCTGTTAATATCAAATCTAAAATATTATTTATCCTTCTTGGAATATGAATAAGTTGGACTAAATCATGACATTCACAAAAAACCAAAAAATGTTTTTCCATTTTATTGTTTGTTGTGTAATTTACCCAATCAATTCCCGGGTAATTAAAGTCACCTAATAGAATTATATCAGATCTGTTCATTCTTAACTGTAAGTTGTTTAAGCATTTATAATGTCCAGATAAGTCAATATTAGGTGGTCTATAACATAATCCCATTGTAAGTTTAACTTGAGTATCTCTTACTATTTCAATCCGTAAGGTTTCACTGGATAATTCACTTTCGTTGGTATTTATAGATCTATATTCTATGTTATTTTTAACAAGGAAGGCTATTCCTCCACCTTTTTTTTATTAATCTATTTTTGCATATTGTACTGTAACCAGATATGTTTAAATTCCAACTAGTTTGGTCTCCCCACCATGTTTCAGTAATAGCTGCTATATCAATGTTATCTTTATGAAGTAATATCTCTAGTTCATCTAATTTAGTTGAATAAAGACTTCTTGCATTTGTAAATAGAAAAGACAACCCATGTTTATTTTGTTTAATATGATGTTTTATGGGTTTTCTAATCAGCTCCCTTTGTCCCCTAGTATTTAGTTTTTTATTTGTGTTGAGTTTTTATTTATTTTCTTGTACATAATGTACCCCAGTACTCTTGCGCCTTTTTTATTTAAATGAAGACCATCAAAGCAATATAAGTTGTCTCATCCCACAAATGTCTCCCAAGTATGTATACATGTGATATTGTTTGTAAGACACCATCTACGTAGCTAGTTGTTATAAGCTTTTATTTGTTTTGTCCTAAAGTGGCTTGCTCTTGGAACCAGTAGGACTTCTGAGATAATTGGGGTCACATTTAATGATTTTAAAGTATTTATAGCATCCTCCATGTCTTTGGTAATATTTTCAAATTCCTGTTTTCCAAAATCATTTATTCCAACATGCAAAAGGGCAGTTTTTGGGTTTTCTATATCTTGAAAAATGCTTGGAAGCATACTATTCTGATCTTTTATCGTTGCACCACTATAGCTACAACTGGCTATATGGGCTTTATTTCCCCTAGTGGTATATCTATCGGTATATCTAGTGATTGAATCCCCTAAAATATAAATTTGTTCAGGCATTGTAATTGGATTTAAGGCTTCATTTTCCATCACATTTATTTTAGATTGTAGGGCCAACAGAGTATTACCATCATTTTCTATGTTTACAAGAGGATCCAATATATTTTCTATACTAATTTCTTCACTGTGTGAAAAACCGGGCTGAACAATAGGAGACTGATTTGGTGGCATAGTGGAAGGGACGGATAATGGATCTTTAATCGTTTCTTCATCAATAAGTTGTAGCAAGGGATTAAAATTATTTGATAAAGGTAGCTTAAAACCCTTAGCTTTTCTTCCTATTTTATTTATTTGCTTTGTGCATTGTATCATATACCAATTCTCATCACATGTATCATCAGAATCTTCCAGTCTATTATGTTTTCTGGTGGGATTTGTCTTTGGGTCTACAAAATTCCCAGTTTCCGGGTTTATTATATCATCATTGTTATTTATTTGATTTGGGGAGAAAGTACTTAATTGTTCATTTGGTTCTTTATTATTAACATCTTTGTTAGGTTGTGTATATATTTCAACACACTCTCTTTCATTTATTCTAGACACCATAGATTTTTGACTATATTCAAGTGCCTGTAGTCATGTACCAAACATTGCTATTTCCACTAACATGTTTGTATTTTGTTTACACTTTCGACATGTAAAAGGATTTTCAAGAATAGGTATATCAGAGAACAAATACATCTCACAAGTTTTACATTTTGACCCATTTTCCCCCAAAATAGAGTGTTAAAATCCATTTTAAGTATATTTCCCAATATTACCTTTTTTTGCCTTATAACACCTGTATTTTGTTCCTACCTGGTTTAGTTTACTCCTCACACCCCTCGCAACATGTGTAACACGCGCCGACGTGCATATCTCTGTGTGAGTCTCCACGCGTGCAATCACGCGCCCTGCCTGAGCTCACCCTGCTCACTGCAGGGCTTGTTTATATAGCGGGATATGACCCGGAAATGCCTATCATGATCTTAGTACCCTCACAATGCTAACTGCCCAAAACATTAATAAAAAGAAGTTTTTTTAAGCCCTCAGTAGACACTCATGCGTGTCACAGTGATTTTATAGCTTAGAATAATATGTGACCCCCAAAATTGAAAGATTTTTGCAGCGCTTTCTTCCCCTTGCAACAGTTGCTAGGTGCAGCGTCCCTCTTCCTGAGTGCTTAATAGCAACAGGGCTCCAAGGGACACACTCAAATGCAGTTTAGAAACACACAGTTTAAAAATGAATACAGTAGGCAGTACAATACATGGTGCCTAATCAGTTTAAGCTTGTCCGCGCACTGCAGGGCTTGTTTATGTCACGGGATATGACCCAAAAATTCCTCTCATGATCCTAGTACCCTCGCAATGCTAACTGCCCAAAACGTTAATAAAAATATGTTTTTTTAAGCCCTCAGTAGACACTCATGCATGTCACAGTGATTTTATAGCTTAGAATAATATGTGACCCCCAAAATTGAAAGATTTATGTAGCACTTTCTTCCCCTAGCAACAGTTGCTAGGTGCAGCGTCTCTCTTCCTGAGTACTTAATAGCAACAGGGCTCCAAAGGACACACTCAAATACAGTTTACACACACACAGTTTAAAAATGAACACAGTAGGCAGTGCAATACATGGTGCTTAATCAGTTTAAGCTCGCCCGCTCACTGCAGGGCTTGTTTATGTAGCAGGATGTGACCCGGAAATGCCTCTCGTGATCTTAATACCCTCGCAATGCTAACTGCCCAAACATTAATAAAAATATGTTTTTTAAGCCCTCAGTGGACACTCATGCATGTCACAGTGATTTTATAGCTTAGAATAATATGTGACCCCCAAAACTGAAAGATTTATGCAGCACTTTCTTCCCCTAACAACAGTTGCTAGGTGCAGCCTCTCTGTTCCTGAGTGCTTAATCGCAACACAGCTCCAAAGGACACACTCAAATACAGTTTATACTTACACAGTTTAAAAATGAACAGGCAGTGCAATACAGGGTGCCTAATCAGTTTAAGCTCCTTGTTTCCAAGTGAATATGTAACAGGAACACATAACTGGTATAAAGAAAAAATAGGTACACTATACATTTTAAGCAGAAAGAGCCTTTTCTGTTTCACCATAGGGCAAGATTTCCACTTTTCAACATTGCCTTCTACAATCTGAAGTTTTTCTGTCCAATTATGGGAAGCTGGATCAGGCCTCCCAAAAGCAATTCCCACTAAGTGCAGTGGGCCGTGGGTAATTTGTTTCCCTTCAGTGGCAGTCAGTCAAGTAATATACGCTCCCTGAATAACCATCCCTAAGCATTTCTCCTTATTTAACACAGAGCCTGACACAGAAAAATGTTTTGAATGATAGAGAGTGACCTTGCACCACATGGATGGTCTGCTGCCATAAGGTATCATCTGCGTAAGCCAGAGTGCTTGGAAATGATAATCCATTCAGTCCTAGCACATGAGTAATTTGCGTATCTTGTTCCACCTTCCAATGGATCAATGCTGAAAACATAAAGTAATGAGCTGAGTGAACAACCCTATCTAACTCCCTGTTCTATCTGTATGGGAGCTCCCAGCATTCCATTTACTACTGGTTACAAGACTGCAGAACTATAGAGGCTTTGAAATCAATCAATGCAAATTGGAGGAATCCCATAATGAGCCAAAACCAAAGTCCTGGGCAAGCTCTTTTCTTGAAACCCCAGGCAGCTCAGCCTTTTCTAGCAGCTTAATTTTTTGCTCTAAACACAGCACCTTGTGAGACACCTTCTCCATTGTGGCAGACAAGAAATGAGAGAAGGAATGAAAGCAGTTACATAAGTTTAAATCAATGACACAGCTGATTATGTGGTTGAAAACAAGTAGAAGGCTGTTTGTTCCAACAGAAACCTTTAATTGATCCTTATTACCAGTGCACGTCACACTTACTCTGACTGATTAATACCAATTATCACCTTTTGCATATACAAAACAATGGAAACTGCTTCAATAAATGTGCATACATCTGAAACATCTCATGCATACAAGTGGACAGTTTGTAATGGGAATTATAGGATGAAAATAGGGACATTACATTTTTGTGCCTACAACTGAAATATGCACACATCCGAATGGCATACAAGTGGAATGTATTGTATGAGTGAATGGAACATTAATATATCTGAAGCAATCCTGCTGTTTCTCTGGTGAATTCTACAAAGGCATGTCTACACTTAATCATTATATTCTTGCTGCTGTTAAAACTAATGTAAACTGGAACAGACAATAACAATAGAACACACTTTCTGCAAACAATGTTTAAAGAGTAACCTTTGTGTTGGCCCAAGGCCCTTCTGTATGAATTTGGTGTACTCATGGATCTTCCCCTCATGTGGGGGAATGTCTTGAATAACACTTTTGTCTCCTGTTTACAGTCTCTCGTGGGAGTGGGTACAGGCAAGGGGGTTCCCTAGTAGGCAGGACCCAGCCTTAACTTAACAGCTGGTCTTTGAGATATATGCTCTGAGTGGCTGCCAGATGGCCACAACACAGAATCACTGAGAGTGTTATTACTGATCTCTTATAGCTGCTTATTACTGCTCCAGGAAAAAGTTGACCACTCTTTAAGGAATGAAACATCTAGGAGGATGTACTGTTTTGACCCATAGCTGGGAAACTGCATTTTGCTACTACTATTTGTACTACTGATCAAAAGGGAGGAAGGGTGAAGCTGCAGCAGGAGGACTGAGGAAGGGTAAACTGCATTTTTCTACTACTGTTCATAAGGCTGAAATAGGCTGTGTCACAGTCAACTAAGTAGGACAGGGCAAGGATTGGGATTTGGATTTGCAGTACTGCTACTGCTATTCTGAAAGGCTGCTGTAGACTCAGCCAAATTTAAATTTAAATCGGCGCCTGACACATATATTGGGGAAGCGATAAGACAAGTCTGAAGGTAGGACTAGGGTCACCAGATTCACAAAATCAAATGTAAAAATGGAAGTATGTGGGGATCTAGCAGCTGCTATAGGCAGAGAGGAATCAGGGAGGAGTGGACAAGACAGAAAAAGGAGGATACTGGGGCAGAAGGGGAGAGGGAGGGTATTTCACTGCAATTGATGTGGAGAGGCAGTTTTTCTAGAAATAATTTGGAGAGTGGGGGATGCCTGGTGTGCAGGCACCAATGGCAAATAAAGGCAGAGTTAAATTGGTTAAGATGGGATTTAGAGAGTGTGTGGGGGGTGGAGGAAGGAACAATTGAGGGAGGAACAGATTAGGACTGCTATTGGACAAGTGGATGGCAAAATAAGGGGGGAAGGGACAATGACATTTCCAAGGCATCTGGGATCAATGTCTTCACATAGACTAGGTGATATTGGAATAGGGGATTGGCAGGAGGTAAGGAGAAATGGAAAGTGGGGTGGGAATGCTGTACAAGGATGCAGAGGAAGTGTAAGGCAAGGAGATGCTAAGTCTTGATCAGAAGTAGGGGGACCAGCATCAAACAGTTTTATGGTATTGACAGGGCTGGTTGGCTGGGGGCACATGGGAGAATCAAGGTTCAAAAAACTATAAATAAAAGGTCAGCAATATGGGGATGGGAGGAGAGAGCAGACTGAGGGATGAAGGAGGTATACAAAGTTAATGAGGAGATAAGGGTGGAGGGAAGGGTGGGGCTTGAGAAACCATAGAGGAAAAGGTTAGCAATGTAGGGATGGAATGGGGTGAGTGGACTAAGGGGGGAAGGAGATATACGCAGTCACAGGGAAGCTAAGGGTGGAGGGGAGATTCTAATAGTGAGAGATCAATAAAGGAGTGGGACTGCAGAGGATAACAGTGAACACCAGGAAGAATGTGGAAGAAGTGGTGCAGGGGAGAAAATAGCAGAGAGCAGTGAGGGTACAGAAGGGAGGACCAAAAGGTCTAACAGGGAGCAAGTGAAGGGGAGGAGGCTGACCCACCAGGGGTGGACAGGTGGACAAAGGCAAAGACTGTGGAGGAGGAAAATGTGTAGGTCTTTGGGGATTCCATTATCAAGGCTAAAACAATGGGATGCAAATAGGAGAAGGGACATTGAATGTGTGCCAAGGATGGAAGTGGAGTGGGCAGGACCTAAAATCAATGAAATGATGAGGAAGGTGGGAGATAAACCTAACTCGATCATTCACCTAGGGACAAATGGCTAGGCAGGAAATAAGGTAGGAGTGGTACAGCAGAGGTTTAAAAAGCTAACAGGATGCTGTAGGAAGTCTGTGAGTTCAATGGCATTCTTTGAGGTATTCCAGGTTCCCTGTGCCAGTACAAGCATCCCCTCCATTCACATAGTTTCAAATTAAATAATTTTCCTGGTGTCTAGTAGCTCCACCCCCCTGCCAGATCTCAAGCCAAATTAACAATGATCTCCAAACCCCCAGAGATTCTCCCTCATCCCATTGTCCAAAGTGCAGGCTTGCAGCCCAATTCATTAAAAAAACACACACACATATGCAACCTTGCCCTGGTGTCCAGTGGACCCCTCACCCTCCACCCTATCCGGTAGAAGTATCCCCCACTGTATCCTCCCCATGAAGTACCCCCTCCATGGGCCACTGGAACAGCCCTCCACTCACCTCCCAGCCAGCACCCTGGCTGAGCTCTTTTACCAAAAGGACTGGAGTGAGCCTGCCACTGTCAGTGAATGAGCACACTCATGCACGTGCTCATTCATTGAAAGTGGCAGGCTCACTCTGGCTCTTTTGGCAAAACAGCTCAGTCAGTCTGCCTGCTGGGAGCTGAATGGAGGGCTGTGTCAGTGGTCCATGGAAGGGGTACTTCATGGTGGGGTGTGGGGGGGGTTACTGCTTCAAGACTGGGTGGGAGGGTTGACTAGACATCAGGACAAGGTTGTGTGTGTGTTTTATTTTTTAATTACATGATGAATAAGGCTGCAAGCCCACACTTTGGACAACAGGACTGGGTGAATCTCTTGGGGTCAGGAGATCATTGCTAATTTGGCCAGCGATCGGCCAGCAGGGTGGGGCCACTAGTCACCAGGGAAATTATTTAATTAGAAAGTACATGGATGGAGGGGAAGGGGCTTAATCTCAGGGGGGATTCTTTCTATTTGGACCAGCAATCAGCTGGGGGGACCAGTAGACACCTGGGATGTGGATGGGAAAGCACTTTTTTTTATACTATCCATATGAAATTCTGCATTTCACATGGATGAAATTCTGGCGAAATGCTCAAATTTTGCAAAATGTCTCACACTGAAAAATTCCCAGTTTCTTCAGAATTTTGCCAATGAAATAAAATTTCACTGCACCTCTAGTACTGACAAACAGTGATAAAGTTGTTAATGCATGGACCACCTGGGGGACAGTGATCATCGTATGGTGCAGTTTGCTATAAAAACCTGGATTTTCACTGAGCCGCACAAGGATAAAGGGCAAGGACTTCAGGTGGGCTGATTTCAGGACAATGGGAGAATGCCTCAAGGATGCCCAGGCAGGGAAGGGGATGCTAGGAAGAGTCAAAGACCAGTGAGGAAAAATACAAGAGGGCATAGAAAGAGCTATGAATCACTGTGTCAGGCAAGTTTGCGAACAGTGTTGTGTGAAATTGACAAATTTCACACCGAAAAATATTTCACGGAATACACGCATTTCATGAAATGTTTTGCAGGGCAAAATTTCACTCACAGAACAGGCAAATTTTTGCCCTCGAACCAGTGAAATTCACTGTTCGTTGGTGAAATTTCTCCACCACAAGGTGAAATTCTTACATTTCGCCACTATTCCCTGAGTTCCTGGTGTCTAGTGTGGCCCCCCAGCTGCTCATGGCTAACATTAAAAAAAATAAATGTATACCCTCTCCCTGGTGTCTAGTGGTTTCCCTCCCCAACCCTGGCTGATTTCTGGCAGAAATTAAATAAAGTCCCCCCCCCCGAGTTACCCTCATGTCCCTCCCAAGTCCTCCCAACTCTCCTTTGGTTAGAAAACAATAAATAAATAAAATGTCCAACTCCATGGTGTCTAACGATCCCCAACCCCACCCTGTCAGCAGATAGCACCCACCCACCCACCCCCACCAGTACTCTGATCAGGCCACAGGCACAGCCCTCCACTCACCTCCACTGACGGCAGCCCGACTGAGCACTTCAGTGAATGAGTGAGTGCTGAAAGGATGGGGTTTGTGAGGTCCACTAGACACCATGGAGGTGGACATTTTTTATTTATTTATTTTTTCTTAACTAAAGGAGAGTTGGGAGGACATGGGAGGGACAAGAGGGTAACTGGTGGGAGGGGGGATTTATTTAATTTCAGACAGATATTGGCCAGGGGTGGGGGAGGTAACCACTAGACACCAGGGAGACCCTAAATTTTGGCAAGTGAGCCTTGGGGGAGGGACCACTAAACAGCAGGGAGTGGGGCTCTCAGGAGGAGATGCCCATTTGTGGGCAAAATTGCAGGTAAAATTTCACCATTTCACCACAATTTTGCAAAACATTTCACACAACGAAACTGTCAATTCTGTGGCAATTTTGCAAGAAAATTTTTATTTCACAACATCTCTATCTGTGAGGGCAAGAGGAAAAGGAGACCAACATGGTTCTCAAGAGAGCTAGTGGAAACAGTAAGAGTGAAAACAATAGCATTTTGGAAGTACAAAAAGACACAGAAGAGGAGGATAGGATAAATTACCAGGAGAAACAAAAGGAGGCAGGGAATGTAGTGTGGAGAGTAAATGCACAAATGGAAGAGACTATTGCCTAGTCAAAGAAGAAAGGGGATAAAACCTTCTTTAGATATATTAGTGAGAAAAGGAGGTCCAGTGGGAGCATAACAAGGATAAAAGGTGAAGGGGGTGTCTGTGAGGAAGGGAGGCTGGACATATTAAACAAATGTTTTTGTTCTGTATTTACTATAGAAGAGGTCGGTGACATGCCAGGGATAAAGAACAGGGGTAGAAGTGATAGGTAAGTGGACACAAGTCCTTTTACAGAGGAGGAAGTCCTCAGGGTACTAGCAAAATCAAAAGTTGACAAGGCAATTGGACCTGATGGGGTTCACCATAGGATACTGAAGAAGCTCAGAGGCTCAGAGAGGTTCTGGCTGCACCCTTGACAGAGTTGTTCAACTTATTGCTGGAAACAGGGGTGATTCTAAGGGACTGGAGAAGGGCAGATGTGGTCTCACTACACAAAAGTGGGAATAGATAAGAGGGAGGAAATTACAGACCTGTCAGCCTGACTTCAGTAGTGGGCAAGGTTATGGAATCACTGTTGAAGGGAAAGATAGTGGAATACCTCAAAACAAGTGGACTGAAGGATCAAATGCAACATGGTTTCACAGTGTGGAGGTCTATCCAGACAAACCAAATAGAGTTCTTCAACTGGGTGACCAGGGAAGTGGATCAGGGTGGAGAGGTGGATGTGGCATACCTGGATTTCAGGAAGGCCTTCAACACTGTTTCACACAGAAGACTGGTGAATAAGCTCACCTTTCTAGGAGTGGGACAGAAAATAGTAAACTGGGTAAGCAGTTAGTTAAGCTTCAGGATTTGGAGAATGGTGGTAAATGGAGTCCGCTCTGTAGAGAGCAAGTTGACCACTGGGGTGCCTCAGGGGTCAGTACTGGGCCCAGTCCTCTTCAATGCCTTCATCAGTGACATTGCAGAAGGGCTGTAAGGAAACGTCTGCCTGTTTGAGGATGACACAAAAATCTTCAACAGGGTGGACACACTATTGGGGGGGGGGTAGAAAAAATGAGTCGTGATTTGGGGAAGTTAGAAGAATGATCAAGCATTTGGCAGCTGGGTTTCAATGCTAAAAAGTGCAAAATCATGCATTTGGGGCACAGAAACCCAGGGGTTACATACCAGTTGACTGGGGAGGTACTGGCAACACCAAACAGGAAAGGGACCTGGGGGTAATCATTTTGGATGATCTGAAAGTAGCCAAGCAGAGTGAAAAGGCAGTGGGAAATGCTAATAGAATGATGAGGTGCACAGGGAAGGGTACCACCAGTAGGAAGAAGGAAATAGTGCTGCCCTTGTACAGGTCACTGGTATTATTTTTTTTGAAATTCTCTTTTTATTAATTTTCAACTATACATACATCAATTTAAACAGTGATATCTAAACATCGTACATACTCTTAATAAATTCCATAGTTGGATATATCATTTTAGTCACTGGTATTATCACACCTCAAGTACTGTGTCCAGTACTGGAAGCCCCCTCTCCAACAGGACATAGATAGGGTGGAGGCAGTTCAGATGTGGGCAACCAAAATGGTACAAGGACTGCATCAAATGCCCTAAAAGGAGAGACCAAGAGAAGTGAATATGTACTCACTGGAGGAAAGAAGGAAGAGGAGGGATATGATAGAAACATTCAACCACTTAATGGGTATTAATAAGGTACAGGAATGTAGCATTTTCCATAGAAAGGCAGACATGAGAACAAGGGGTCACGATATGTAGTTGGAGGGGGCAGGCTCAGAGGGGATGTGAGGAAAATTTCTTCACAGAGAGGGTGGTAGAGGCCTGGAATAGCCATCCAGTGGAGGTGGTAGGTGCCAAAACAGTAGCAGGATTCAAGCATGCATGGGACAGATACAAGAGGACACTGGAAGAAACACAAGGAGTGGGGACAACCTGAGATTGTGTAGGAGCAGCGGTGTCACAGTAGGCAGGGAAAAAGGACAGGCTGTATGGGACAAAGGGGTCTTTATCTGTTGACAGCTCTTATGTTTTTATAGCTGGAAGGGATTAGGTAAGGAATAAGGGGAAGGAGCAATAAAACTGCACCTCATAGTGAACTATCATGGTAATTACGAAAGTAAAAAAGGGGGGGGGCAAAATGGTAAACCGACTGGTGCATTTAATATTCCTCTAGTCCCAGTCTTTACATGAAAAGAATGACTATTCTGCACATCATACTGTTGGCTTACTTTTTTTGTTGTTCTTTTACAGCAAACATGTACAAGTTCATAAGTCTGATCTGTTACTAATGTAGAGCTGCTCCTGGTTTATGCTGTCTTGCTTCTGAACAACAATCTAAAAGTTTTTCCCCCTTTCTCTCCAGCAGCCCATGAAATCTCATGTTCTTTACTTGGGTGATGGAAGGGATTATGCTGTAATCCCACCTACTCCACCTCCACCCAATGTCTGCCACCTGCAAAAATGTACCTACTGACTACCTTCAGCTGTGCTCACTGTTAATCTCTCGGGGCTTGTGTCATTTTGTTCTGATCCTCCCTCAAAAAAGTAGAAGTGGCTTGCAGACAGTGGATTGTAACCAACATCTTCATCCCCTAAGAAAAGACTGCACCCCTGGCTTCTTGCACTCATAATGGGCTGCATCCATGTCCCATGATGATCTGTTGGCAAGGTTCACATGCTGGCTGATCTACACCTTCTCAGCATCACCAATGTCACCATTCATTGGTTGTTCCTGTTAGATTCCCTCTGGCATGTTGCTATGCTTTGAAATGGATCTTACCTTCACAAATGCTGCTACATGCATTGTGGGTCAGAACACATCTTTGGGACAATGGTGGGAAAAGGTTTGTAGAGAAGAAGTCTTCACCAAAGAGCAAACCGATAATGGTATGTGACTAGTTTACCGGGTGCCATATTGCATGATTGAGGATTCAGGGAACTGACTGAAAGTGTTTTCTCCATCTGCCATTTTCTTTTGGTCCATCTACTTACACTGGGTCTTTGACTCTCAGGTGTTCAACTAGTCCCTGATGTGCTTCATTGACTTGCTGGTCAATATTTGATGGATCTGGGAGGATAATTTGTTTTCTGAGAGGATTTAAACTGTGAGCTAGGGATGAGTTTGGACAAATATGCTATGGTTGTTTCAGCATTAGGGAACTCTGCATTTCCCTTGTTTATGCTCACACTCAGGAGTGCTGGGTGAAGCATGTGGAATTTCACCCCGGCCAAGTGCATGGCTTTTGTAACATCTTTGCAGACAATTTGCTTGTCACACACTCCCAGGGTGATATCACTAAAAATATAAAATCTATAACCATTCCAGGCCAGATTACGTTTCTCCCTGCCCTTAGATTAAATACAAACTTTATCCTGAGAGTTCAGGCATTTCATGATTATTGCTGTGTGCTTGCTACAGGGAGATGGCAGCAGTTCATGTGAGTGGTGTGCTCTCTCCACCACATACCTGCCATCACGGGGGGGGGGGTTCTACCAACTCCACAAGCAGTGACTGCACTAATACTAGCATGTTATTTCCTTTAGTTTTTTCTGGGATCCCAATGAAGATAAGGTTATTCCTTCAACTTCAGACCTCCTTGTCTTCAATTATGTCTTTGAGCCAATTAATTTTTTCCTCAAGTCACAAATTTATTTTCCTTCCCATTGTTGGGTATCTCAGGGAAGTATTGCAAGCATCAGTGTCCCTCAACCATAGGCTGAAGTGATCAGTTCCTGATTTTGCAAGTTGCAGATCCTCAGCTACCTCCATCAAGGTCAATTTTATTGAAGTGAGTTCTGTGAAAAATCGATCAAGTCTTTTATTTACCTCTTTCTGGTCAGTGGGTGAGTCTGGCAGTTGCTTGCTCATTGGCAACTAAGGGCACAGTGGATATGGAAGAGTTTCACTGGTTTCCATGTCTCCAACTTCTATTACCCCCAACATTTACTTTGATGCTCTGTTGTATCACTATACATATGGCAGTCTTTTGGTCTATTGTTTTGCAACTTAAGGATCACTATGGTGCTAAAAACTATGTTTTGATTTAGTTCAGTGTGAAGCCATTCTCAAGCCACCCCATCAAGTGAGCTGCATCATGAGATTCAACGAAAGAAAAAATATTTGAAAACAACCACTTTTCTCACTTGTGGCTTGTCCTTCCAATCCAAATTCACCTGGCATGATGGAAAAAGGCCCACTCTCTTCACTCTGTTTGCCTTTGAAGTCATACTTTCTTGCCCATATGTGCTGCTCTCCGGCATCTAGGTATGGTGGCTTGCAAGGGACATGCTCATTTACAGGTGGCTGCCACACAAAATGGTATCATTAAAAAACAAAGTCTAAAAGAAAGTCATAAACAAAATAAAAAAAAAATGAAGTGTGTGTGTTTGGAGGGGAGGAGACAGAATTTGGGGGAAGAGACAGACAGACACCAATGCCCTCTAATGGGTGAATTTTACATATGATCTGCACTACAAATACAAGGATTATGAGCCAGAGTCTGAAAGCCAGTGAAAACCCCACAGCAATGGAAAAAACTCAGTGCAAGTGGATTGCCACTTAAGGAACCACAGTTTCTCCTGCATCTATGATATTCTCAAAAGTGGAGCTGGTTTATGACCAGCTCCGTGATTTATGGCAGCTTGCATGTGTTTGTTTCCCTGTAGCTGTTCAAAAATATTACAGCCAGTGGGATCTGGTACAGCATCTTCTGCAGCTGCAGCGGATGAGAATACGAATCTCCGCTGCTGTGGAGATTTTGGTTGCAATTGGTATTGCGGTGTGGGACTTAGTCCCACATTGCTTTGAGAATATGGCCCCATGTTCTTATTTTATACTCCCCAGGTGCTTAAGATACTGTGTGCAAATGCCTCATGCCTCATTATGCACCTGGAATGTGTTCTTCTGAGCCCATAAACCACATCTCAGAGTGTCTTATTCTAATTATAAAATGGGTCCTCCATAAAACCCTACCCTGGAAAAACTGTATGCCTTATACTGTACATATAAAATGTGGCTCAACACACTGGGCTGCATTTTCAAAAGGGTGAAAATGTTCAAGCCCCAGGTGCTCCGAAGATATGGTGCACCAGGTTTGCAGCATTTTCCTGGCCAGTGATTGGGATTTTCTATCCTGTGCGCCAGTTAGAAACATAGAAACATAGACTTTGATGGCAGATAAGGACCGCTAGGCCCATCTAGTCTGCCCATTTCCCTACCTACAGGATAGGCCGCAGATCCTATTTAACCAACAGCCTATTTCTTCCTACCCCCCACAAGAATTACCTTATGTCTGTCCCATGCATTCTTGAATTCTCCCACAGTTTTAGACCCCACAACCTCCTCAGGAAGGCTGTTCCATGCATCCACTACCTCTATGTGAAATAATACTTCCTCACATTGCCCATGAACTGCCCTCCTTCTATCTTTTAAATTGTGTCCCCTTGTTCTTCCAAGTCTCTTTTTCTGAAAAATGCTACCTCTTGGACTTTGTTGATTCCACTGAGGTGCTTAAAAGTTTCTATCATGTCCCCTTCTCCTTCTTTCCTCAAGGGTATACATATTAAGCTCCTTTAGTCTCTCCTCATATGGCTTCTCTTGCAGACCCTGCACCATTTTAGTTGCTTTCCTCTGGACTGCCTCGATCCTGTCTATGTCCTTGCAGACATGCAGAGATGGGGTCTCCAGAACTGGACACAGTACTCCAGATGGGGTCTCACCAACTGTCTGTACAGAGGGATAACAACTTCCTGTTTTCTGCTGCTGATGCCTCTCCCTATACATCCCAGTATATCCCCAGCCCTCCCTACTGCCTTCTCACATTGCTTGCTAACCTTAAGGTCATCTGATATGATTACCCCTAGATCCCTTTCCTTTTTTGTTGTTGTTACTACCTCCCCATCCATTGAGTATTCTTCCCCTGGGTTCTTGTTTCCCAGGTGCATTATTTTGCACTTCTTTGCATTGAATCCTAGCTGCCATACTTCTGACCATTCTTCCAACCTTGCCAAGTCCCTTTTCATCCTTTCCACACCTCCTTGTGTATCAACCCTGTTGCATATTTTTGTCATCTGCAAAAAGGCATACTTTTCCTTCCAGTCCCTCTGCAATGTCACTGATGAAGACATTAAAAAGGACTGGATCCAATACTGAACCCTGCGGTACCCCACTAGTAACCCCTTTCTTCAGAATGGACTCCATTTACAATTACCTTCTGTGTCCTGTTGTCCAGCCAATGTTTTACCCAGGCTACCACCCTGGGTCCCACTCCCAGGCTGGTTAATTTGACTATTAATCTTTTGTGTGGGACTGTGTCAAATGCCTTGCTAAAGTCTAGGTAGGCCATGTCCACAGCCCCTCCCTGGTCTACTACTTTGGTCACCCAGTCAAAGAAATCTATTAGATTCATCTGACTTGACCTTCCCGCTGTGAACCCATGCTGCCTTGGGTCCTGTGCTCCACTGGCCTCTAGGTACTCGACTATTCTTTCCTTCAGAAGTGACTCCATCACTTTCCCTACCACAGAGGTCAGACTGACAGATCTGTCATTTCCTGCCTCTGTCTTGGACCCACTTTTGTGAAGGGGAATCACACAAGCCTTCTTCCAGTCCTCGGGTACCACACCATCCTCCCATGATTTATTAAAAAGAGTAGCCAGTGGTTTCACTAGTTCCTCCCTTAATTCTTTTAGAATTCTGGGGTGAATTCCATCAGGACCCATTGCTTTGTCCACCTTCAGTTTTAGGAGTTCTTGCAGAACCCTTTCTTCTGTGAAAGGACTGGGATCGACCCCCCTATCAAGAGTGCTTCTGTTAATTGGATTAGGCACTTCACCCTCCTCTTTTGTGAATACTGAGCAGAAATATTCATTCAGTATTCCTGCTTTTTCACTGTCCCCCTCTGCCCACCCACTGTTCATTCTATTCAGCCTCACTATCCCTCCCTTTGTCTTTCTACGCTCACTGATGTACCTATAAAAGGTTTTATCCCCCTTCTTAACTGAGTTGGCTATCTTTTCCTCAGTTTGGGCCTTTGCTATTCTGACTTCCCTCCCTGCTTCCTTCTGCCTTAACTGGTACAGCTGTCCTGCTCCTTCTGTGTTTCCTTATACTTCCGGAATGCTATCTTTTTCTTCCTGACTTTCACAGCCACCTCTTTTGAGAGTTGTTGCATGTTAGACTAACTTTTTGTGGTCCAGCTTGCTGCAGTCATGGGGACATCTTTTATGGAGCTCGCACCAAATATTTGGTGTAATCTGTCATGAATCAGGGAAGCTCTTGCAACTGTACCCCAGATTGTAAAATCAGGTGCAGCTGCAGCAAAGATGTGCAGTGCACCATTAGAACCTAAGTGTAAAGTTGCAGAGCTTGGTGCAAACCCTGTGCCACACTTTCAAAATCCAGCCCACTGACTTTTATACAATTCAATTTCTGCTTCATCACATTTTGTTTAATCTTCTCTGTGAGAGATGAAACTTGGATAAAAATGTAAAATCTGAGAAAGAAGATATGAAAGCTCCATTTGAAGAAATGTAAAGCACGCTTGGTCCCAAGCTGCAAAACTGGATATACACGGTGTTTGAGGTAATTTAATTTGTTGAATAAATATATACTGTTTACAGATAGACAGACATACAAACAAATATACTGAACTCTAAGACATCTAAATGTGAAAAAAAATCACATTTTGTATATGTGAGCCTTGACCAGCTTAGTCCTGTAATCTAAATATTATGTCAATCTTTAAAACATCTTTAGTTGCATTTTTTTCTAAGTTAGCCTAACAATTCATGGCACATTTTTATTATTGTATTTCACCCTTTTCCTCTTTGTTGGATACCCTGTTTAACACCTTACTCTGACATGAAGGTGAGAAGTGGGCCAAAAGTGACTTCAGGGAGTTTAAGGCTGTGGAAAGTAGACTACAAATATGGTGTAAAATAGCCTTAAGGTCAGTAATGATCATGTTTAATGTTGCTTACTCATTGCAGTTGATGTAGGAATACAATTGCTGTGCATTTCTTTGCTTTTGGTGTTGTGACAGACTCTGAAACCCAATAAGACTGCCACAGCCTTGCACTGAGCACCAGGAATAGTGAATAGTCATTGTTGACCTCCAGGCATAGAGCCCCTGTAGTCTCTGATTTACATCCATACTAATTACTATAATCCTTCTGGCTACCATAGAGTTCAAATATTATATCGCCCCTAAACAAAAAAAAAACATATAAAACATGTAAGCAAAAAAATTGTGAGAAACTGGACCAGATTTTCAACGGTTGATATTGCTTGCATCAAGCCCTTTGCCAAACCTTTACATTGTTGTGGCTGTGCCAATGTGATATGCTGGAACTGCACTTGAATTTATAATCTTGGGTGCAGTTACAACCGCTGACATGTTTTACAGCAGTTTGCAGCAAAGTTTGGCTGCATGATACACATTAGAAGCTCTGGAATTGATGCATCCTACATAAAATAAAATTGGTCTAATGGGTGTCAATTTGCCACAGTGGATTGAAGATCTCTTTATTTTGCCACAAGTCTGGTGTGCCATATGTTTAATACATCCCAGCTTGCAGCATTCTCAGAGCTTTGAAGATCTGTTCCATTGTAGGTTGGGGATTTTCAAAGTCTTTGGGGGAAATTTCAAAACGTGCATCCATTTTACAGAAGCAAGTGCACACGTCGGCCTCATACGTTTGATCAAAAAAAGTTACGTCTAACTTTTGTGACAGAAGTCTGCAATTACAAGTATCATAGTTGTAGCTAAAAGTGCTGTAAAATATGGAAAACATCCAAATTGGTCAGAATTTATGAGGAAAGAATGTATACATCTTGACTTATTTGCATGGATGCAGCACATGTCCCAAATATGGATGCAAGTGCTGCACCCAGTTGGCTAAAAATCCTTCCCTATGCCCACTGAAGATGCAATTTTCTATTGCACAACTTTGGACATAAGCCACATTTCTGCATATCCAATTTTTAAAGCTAGAGCATACCTAAGTTCAATAATCAAAACTCTGACTTAGTTGTGTCCAAACAAATTGAATCACACACTGTGATTCCAGCAGACAGGCTACGTTTACAGGCACACTTCCTGTTTGATGGCCAGTCAGGAAACAGTTCACATAATGACTTTTAAACCTTTCAGTTTTTTGTTTATTAAACAGTCACAAAAGGAGGGATTTTTAAAAGTAATAAAATGGGAAAAACATCCTAGTTATGGTGGGAGGGCTTTTGAAAAGTCTTATAACGGACCATCTCACATTTACATCAGGTAGGATTTTCAAAAGTCATAACATGTGGCTATTTTTATAAGTTGGACATATCTTCAGTATTTCTATCTGTTTTCTGGTACATTACATAAAATTTTGGATAAAAAAAGCCAGGCATAGATGTACATGATAGACCAGGTTACATACAATCTGGAAATTGTGTCTAGGAATATTTATATCTGAGCTTTGCAAACTGGACAGAAGCCTAAATGAAGCTCTGACCAGAGTAGGGAAAAAGAAAGGTGTAGGGAACAGTGGGAGGCAATCAAAGCTAGGATTGCAATGGTGACTCAACTTTGTATAAAACAGGTGAGTAGAGATGGGCGAAGTGGCCCCAATTCGCTCTGTGAATGATTCGTAGACTGAAGGTGAAATTGAGGAGTGCGCCGCAACGTGAAGCGGAGTACTTCACGTTATAATGGGTAATATGAAGTCCATTGAAAACAATGACTTTGCATTACTCCGCCTTGTTTTTAAGCTCCAAAGCTGAATTTTGCAGTGATTCATGGGATTTCAGGTCACATGGGCTCTAGATCGTTCTGCACAGCCTCAGTTTGGGGTAGTGTGTGTGTAGGAAGCTGTAGGAAACAATCTGCTCGGAGAGCTCTCTGCAATTCAAACCTTTTAAATGCTGTTAAAAAAGCATTTTTGAGTATTTATTTTTTGCTGAAACTTTAGTTCATCAATAATAGGAAACCCTCCTGTGCTCATATCATCAAGCATTTATTGTTTGTGTGTGGATTTTGAATGTTAATGTACAACATTCAGTCTGTGTACTGAAAGACAGTGGAAGTGTGCTTTAGGGGAGGGGTGTATCTGTGGTGTAGGTAGATTAACTTGGAGAAAAAGACAGTGCTTTCTGTTTTGGTGATATTTTCTTGTGTAACTGTGTTAATGTACACACAATAATATTTTCAATAAGTATTGCCATTTGTTGGCTGATGGTTGTGGTGCAGTAGTGCATAATTTTAGTTTGTTTAAAATATGTGGTTATATTACTGAAGTTTTCAATTTACTACGCATTACTTAGTGTGTGTGAGTATGTGTGTGACATATGTCATCAAATCAGACACCATTCATTGTGCCACATAATAATTTCAGTAATGTGAACCTGCTATCCACTGCAGTTATGTGATTTTTGTACTTCTTTGTGGTATCTTTACTGGTACTAGTACTAGTGACTGTTACTGCAGCAGTGCAGTGCACTGCTCCCCCCCCCCGCGTGGCCTGTCCAAACTGGCAAAGGTATTTTTTTCCAGATTTGAATTGTGCAGCACAATCTTAATCTGTCTGTGCTTTTGCATATCTTTAGGGCACAATCTCCATCTGTAACTTAAGTCACAGTTGTGTCTCTGGCTCCCCTTCAGAGTACTCGACAGGTGTGGTGCATAATTCTGCATGAACATTGTACTGATTAATATGCATTTTTAAGTCAGGATCATCATCACAAGGCACTTGTGATACAAATCACATTCTTCATCATCATGGTCACAAATGCAGTCACAAATCACTATTCACAATCACGTCACGAATCACAACATTGATTTTTTACTAGTTACTTAGATGTATTGTAAGCCTGTTTTGTAGTATCTCTCCAGGCTTGACCACACCGCCGTTGTACTCATTAATTAGTGTTTTTAAGTCAGGGAGTTTGTGCTACAGCTCATCAGGGAAGTAAAACCATAGGCATTTGCGTTCCCAATACAGTTTCATATTGGTTATCTCACATTGTTGACACCGAATCATGTTCTTCATCATCATGGTCACAAATGCAGTCACAAATCACTATTCACGATCATGTCATGAATTACAGCATTCATTTTTTTACTAGTTATTTGGCTGTATTGTAAGCATGTTTTGTAGTATCTCTCCAGGTTTCACCACTCCACCTTTGTACTCATTAATAAGCATTTTTAAGCCCTGGAGTTTTGTGCTACAGCCCATCGGGGAAGTACAGCTATAGGCTTTCACGTTCCTTCCCATACAGCATGTGAGTTACAGTACTGTAAGTAGTGGTGGGTGAAGTGGACCCAATTTGCTCCTTGAAGTTATTCATTGAGTAGTGTGGAATCTGTGGAGAACTCCTTCATAATGAGGAAAAAGAAGTCCATTGAAACCAATGACTTTGCATTATTCTGCCTTCCCCAAACCACTTCTCCACCAATTTTAAGGTGAAGTACATTGTAATCAATGTAATTTGCCTCACTTCGCCCTGTAATTGAGCTCCAAATGAAATTCTGCAGTTATTCATGGGAGTGCAGGTCACATGGGCTGTAGATTTTTGGCACAGCCTCAGTTCTGGCCTGGGTAGTGTGTGTGCAGTGGTAGCTGGAGACAGTTTGCTCTCAGAGCTTTGCAATTCAAAACCCCTAAAAGCTGTTTAAAATGCCTTTTTGAGTAATATTTTTTGCTTAAAATTTTGTACATCGATTGTAGGAAACCCTTTTGTGCTCATATCATTGAGTGTTTATTTTTGTGTGTGGATTTTGAATGTTAATTTAGAACAGTCAGTTTGTGTACTGTGAAGTGTGCTTTGGGGGCAGGGTGTATTTGTGGTGTAGGTAGATTAACTGGGAGAAAAAGGCAGTCTTTCTGTTTTGGTTATATTTTTCTTGTATAACTGTGTTAATGTACACACAGTAATATTTTCAGTAATCAATGTACACACAGTAATATTTTCAGTAATTCTTGGCATTTTTTTGCTTGTTGTTGTGGTGCAGCAGTGTACAATTTGTCTGTTTAAAGCATTTGGTTATATTACTAAAGGTTTTCAATTTGCTACGCAATACTTGAGTGTGAGTGTGTGTGCGATGCATGCCATTAAATCAGATGCCTTTTATTGTGTTACAGAGTAATTGCAGCAGTGTGAACCTGCTATCCACCGCCCCTGCATGAATTTCTTTATACTGCTTTGTGGTATCTTTACTGGTAGTGGATTGTTACTGCCATGCACTAATCCCCCAACTGGCAAAATGTATTCCTTTCTAGATTTGGATTTGGGACTTGTGAGCACTGGTTAAGTGTTGTTGTGCCTTTTTGTATGCATCCCTTGAGTGTGCAGCACAATCTTAATCAGTCTGTGCATTTGCATGGCACTATTAATTCTGGGAGACTGCATTTCTTGTTATGCTTTCATTTCACTTCATCAGCACTGGCGAATTTTCTGGACACAAGACAGTAACATTTTGGGGATGCACATTAATTCTGGTGACTCTGTGTGTGACCTGACCACTGTGCACATGACTGAGTGTGCCATTAATTCTGGGAGACTTTGCATTTCTTGTTACACTCTCCTTTCACTTCAACAGCACTGGGGGGTTTCCTGGACACAAAACAGTAGCACTTTGAGGATACACATTCATTCTGGTGACTGTGTGGGTGGGATGCTGCCAATATTGGTGTCACTTGGCCTTATTTCACGTTTAAGGTGGAATGACAATGCAAAGTAATAATAGCAAGGTGAAGTGAGCCTTTCCTATGAGGGCCGATGTGAAGTGGCCACTTCGTGCTCACTTCACTGGTGGATTTTAAATTAGCTGCATCTCTACAGGTGAGTAAGAGGAAGGGAGAGAAGAGACCACTATGGTTTTCTAAGGAGATAGCAGAAAAGGTTAAAGCAAAAAGTAAAAAAAACATTTAGGCAATACAAACTTACTCAGGAGGAAGGGGACAAGTGATATTTCTTGAAAAAGTCCTAAATTTCATTAAAAGCTGATCGCAACTTTGGAACAATTTGGTCTAATGATGCCACTTAAACATACAGTATGGTGTCATCTGTGTACAGATGATACCGAATATCTGGAGACTGGAACTTAAGTTCATTTATGTAGATATTGAAACTCAGAGGCCCTAAAATTGATCCCTGGGGCACTCCACTTCTCAATTCCAGAACTCCAGATTTATATGAAGTCACTTTAACAAACTGACTATGCCCTGTCAAATAGGAAGAAAACCATTTCACCACAAGGGGAGACAAACCAATCCCACTGAGTCTGGACAGGAGCACCAGATGGTTCAGGGTGTCAAAAGCCTTTGAAAGGTCAATCAAAATTGCACCTACCAATAACCTCCTATCCAGACTCATTGAATATCACTAACTACTTTTGTAAGAGCAGTTTGAGCACTATGGAGGGATCTAAAGTCCGATTGGAAGAGAGACAATTTTTTACTGCCTTCTAGAAACTCCTTTAGTTGACGTGATATTATTCTTTCAAAAATCTTTGAATTCTGCGGCAGCAGCGAGATGGGCTGATAATTGCCCAACTCGCTCTTACTACCAGATTTAAATACTGGCCTTACTTTAGCAATCTTCCAGCAGTCTGGAAATTCAACATTAATACAGGATAGATTAAAAATATGGGCTAAAGAAAACACTACACAAGGAGCTGCATACTTCAGGAGCCTGGAAGGAATTTTGTCATGTCCCATAGCCTAAGAAATATTTAATTTTAGGAGTTCAACGTGAACCTCCTCTGGGTTATATGAACACACTCAAACCCTCCCAGCCCACTGACCTCAGGATTAATTCCTAATAAGTCTTGCTCTGTAGAGAAATTTTGGCCCTGGGAAGTGTTAGTAGCTGAGTCCTGAGAGCCCACCTTAATAAAATAATCATTAAAGGCATTAACAAGTCCACCCCCTAAAGAAAACAATGACCCATCAACAGCAACCTTACTTACTGAAGAATATTTATACTTCTCCAAAAGATCAGAAATAATCCCCCAAATGTTTCTCGGGTTCTACCTATGGTTAACACCATGTTTCAATCTTATAAATTCTTGTTTAGCTGCTCTCACCTTTTTGGAACATAGGTTTCTGACTTGTCTATAAAGGACCCAATCTTGGTCCTTCATAGTTTTTTTAGCCTTAGCCCATTTCTTATTCCTGTCTTTCCTAGCTTTATAGATTTCTGAAGAGAACCAAACATTACCTTTATGCTTAGTTCTTCTGGATTTTAAAGGGGCATGCTTATCACAAACTAATGAAAATTCATTTAGAAAATACTCCAGGCTAAAGAAGCTGTGGGGATTAAATACAACCTGGTCCAATTAATATTTTCAACATCTAACATAAATCAAATGTCATCAAACTGTTTAAAACATCTCCAAGTAATCATTGAACTTGGACCAGATTTAGTAATCTTATTTCTAACAATATAAATTACCTGATGGTCAGAGAAAGATTCCAGAAGAACTCTGACTCTCTGGTACAATTGAGGAGAATTTGTAAACATCAGATCCAACATGGTCGATTTTTTTGGATCTCTGTGATTAATTCTAGTAGGATCCAAGATCAACTGAGTCAGGCCCAGGTCAGTTTGGAGTTCAATTAGATTGTGGTTTGGGTCAGTATCTAAACAATTAACATTAAAATTTCAGGTGAGGAGCATCTCATGAGAGCACCTGAAATCACACAGAAATTCTTGTAATGCCTGAAAAACCTTAACAATAACCGTGGGAGGTTTATATAATCCTAATGGTAAAATAGTTTGCTAAAGAGCACCTCAGTTTCTAGGACCAGTGTTTCTAATCCATTTTCAGTAAAGAGGCACAGAACTTCCTTAATAATGAGTTTACAATCTACAAAGGAAGAGGTCCTCAGGGAACTGGTGAAACTGAGAGTTGATAAGGCAATGAGACCAGATGGGATACACCCCATGATTTTAAAAGAGCTAAGGAAAGTGTTAGCAGAACCTCTGACTACCTGTTCATCCTGTCTTTAGAAACAGGGGCAGGTCCAAAGGACTGGAAGAGGGCTGATGTAGTCCATCTATACAAAAGCGGGGATAAGGAAGAGGCAGGAAACTACAGACGGGTCAGCCTGACCTCAGTAGTGGGAAAAGTCATGGAAACACTATTGAATGAAAAAAAACATGGAACACCTGGTTGTCAACAGTCTACAGGACACAAGGTAGCATGATTATGCAGGAGGGAGGTCATGCCAGACTAACCTTAGTGAGTTTTTTGATTGGGTAACCAGGGAGGTAGATCGGGGGGGGAGTGAACATGTCCTACCTGGATTTCAGTAAGGCCTTTGACACCGTCCCATATTGTAGGTTCATAAGGAAGCTGCAGAGCATAGGAATAGGAAAGAAGGTGGTGAAGTGGGTGGAACATTGGCTGGATAATAGAACCCAGAAGGTGGTGGTAAATGACACTCACTCTGAGAGGGTAAGGTGACCAGTTGGGTACAAGAGGGATCACTACTGGGCTCAGTCCTCTTTACTGTCTTTAACAGTGACATTGCAGAGGGTCAAGAAGGGAAGATCTGCCTGTTCACTGATGACACTAAGCTTTACAACAGGGTGAACATGCCGGGGGGGTGGGTAGATAGAATGAAGGAGATCTAAAAAAGCAGAAGGATTGGTAAAAGGATTGGCAGCTGAACATCAAAGCAAAAAAGTGCAAGATAATGCACATGGGGCACAAAAACCCAGGAGCATCATATCATCTAGCGGGGGAGAAAATAGAATGCTCCAAGCAGCAAAGAGACATGGGGGTGATCATCTCTGATGTCCTCAAGGTTGGGAGGTGGTGTGACAAGGAGGCAGGAAAGGCTAGCAGAATGCAGGGATGCATATGTAGGGGAATCAACAGCAGAAAAAGAGAGGTAATAATTCCACTATACAGGACTTTGGTAAGGTCAAATCTTGAGTACTGTGTCCAGTTCTGGAGGCCCCACCTGAGTAAGGACATTGATAGGGTGGAGGCAGTTTAGAGGAGGATAACCAGAATTGTGCAAGGAATACATCACAAACCTAATGAAGCTAGGCTGAAGGAACTAAATATGTACTCCCTAGAGGAGACAAGGGAAAGGAGGGATATGATTGAAACATTTAAGTACCTTACAGGGAGAAATAAGGTACAGGAGGATTCAATTTTTCACAGAAAAAGTTGCTCAAGGACGAGGGGCCATAATATGAAAGTGGCAGGAGGGAGATTCAGAGGAAACATGAGAAAGTACTTATTCACAGAGACAGTGGTGGATAGCCTGCAAAGAGAGGTGGTGGGGGCACAAACAATAAATGGATTTAAAAATGCTTGGGATATGCTTGGGAGAGGCATAGAGGACTTCTGGTAATGGGAGGAGGGGGACAACCTAATACTGACAAAGCATGAAAGAGCACAGTTACTGGAGATATTGGGGCAGACTAGTTGGGCTGAAAGTCCTCACCTGCCAACAGATCTCTCTGTTTCTATGTCAGAGTTTTGAAAACTGGAGTATGTCCAAGCTTTGAAAAGCAGAAAAAAATAGTTACTGTGTAAGGTGGCAAAACCTATTTCCTCCTCTTGCAGAAACTGGTCTCATGAAGTTCTACATCCCAGTTCCTCAACATGAATAGCTCATTCCATTTAAAAAAAAATATATATATATATATATATATATATATATATATATAGAGAAAAAACTCCATTTAATGCATCAGTTAGGGTTGTTCCACAGTGACAAAAGCAAGGAAATTCAATGTTGGGGTTAAACCCCCTTTGCCCCTCAGCCCACCCCTCCAACTGGAATTGGGGTGTGCACTGGGGTCATTGACCCTAACTCTCACCCCATCACATGTGGAAAGAAGCTGGGAATAGGAGAATGGGGTGAGAGTTGGGACCGATGACTAGCGAGCACCCGATTCCAGTTGGGGGGTGGGCTGGAGGGGTGCAAAGGGGGTTTCAACCTAACATTGAATTTCCTCACTTTTGTCGCTGTGGAACAACCCTAACTGATGCATTAAACAGAGTTTTTTGCCTCTAATTACCCTTCTTTTTGAGAATGATAACAAGAAATAGTGAATGTAATGCGACGGCAGGAGCGCGGGGCCCTGCATGCCCCACACTCCCGCCACGTGATGTCTTGTCACATAGTAACATTGTGCCGGCAAACACAAATCATAATGCGCATGGTGACGCAAGCTGAAACAGAAAGAGAAACAGTACTGTAGACAGAAATGTTAAAAACAACGCAAATGCAACCGCAAATGAAAACGCAAAAGGTAAGGCACATGGTGGCGTAAAAGTGAACGGTAAGTGAAACGGGTACGGAACCGCAAGTGGAAACAGTAATGGTAACAGTAATATAAGTGCACAGGCTGGTTTTCCCCAAAAGCTGTATAGAGAAAGACAGTGAATACAAAGAATGTATGCAAAATAATGACTCTCGGAACAGAAAAATGAGGACTTGGAATAGTAAATTGCTTATATCTCAGGAACCGTACGACATAGAAAACAAATTTAAAAGTGATATGAATTATCACTTTCCTGTCTAGTTTTGTACTTAGCCTCTGTCAGGGGGCTAAGCACTTTTTCGACTAAAAGTCCGTATCTCGCACCGTTTCTGAGATACGGGCCCTGAAAGGCAAGGCGAACGCCGTAATGTTATCCTATGGGAAAAAAACAGATGTTCGTAGTGCCATAACTTTTCCTTCCTTTAATATTTTTTCACCAAATCACTGAAAGACACATCTGTGGGATGTTGGCTGTGTTCCCTGCAAATTTCAGCCCAAAAGACCAAACCGTTATTTTTCAGCAGGGCGCTAAACGATTGTTGCAATACGTCGTACGCCATAATGTTATCCTATGGGAAAAAGTGTAAATTTTGGAGTACCGTAACTTTGCCGCCATATAATATTTTTTCAACAAAACATTGAAAGACACTTATGTGAGATGTCAGCTGCGTTCCTTCTAAATTTCAACCCAAAACTCCAAACCGTTCATTTGCAGTGGGGTGCCAAAGAATTGCTGTCATTTTCCCACAGTCTAGAAAAGTACTATCGCAATTTGTGAAAACTTTCACAAAAATTTGTGACACTTTCATGAGTGCAACACTACTTTGCAAAAGTACTTTTTCCAGAAATCTGAAAAACATATTTCTGGGGTGTTTTACCCCAAAATAAAGACATGGCTAGCATCCTCACGGTCCGACTAGGTGAATACAAAAAGAATTAGGTTGCTAGAGGGTCCCAAATTTAAATGACAAGCATTTTTCTGATCACCAACTGAAAACAAAATGGCAGATTTGCGACAGTAAAAGGGCCATTTGCGAAAGTAAAAACTGCATTTGTGACACTGTCAAACTTTTTGTTAACTTTTCCCATTGACTTATAATGGGAACTTGTTTTTTGAATAACTTTTGAACCGTTTAATATTTTTTCATGAAATCTTGAAAAGACACATCGGGGACCCCAGCTGCACATTCCCTGAAGATGTCAGACCAGTCACGCAAACCATGTGACCTGCAGGCGTGACCATAAAATTCCAAACGCACAGATCACGCTTAATAACTCTGCAGCTGTACATCTGACCAGTACAAAACTTGACAGATCCCAAGGCATTTGGATCTTGATTCAGTATTCCAAATTTCAGGCCAATCCGTTGAACAGTTGCAAAGTTATTAAGGTGCAACATTTTGGGTTTAACATGTAAATGGCTCCTCAACCCTAACTATGGTAGCACTACTGTGCTACCATAATATATTATAGTGTAGCACCACTATATTTAGGATTGAACTGGGCTTTCTATGTTAAACCAAAAATTTTGCACTTTAATGTCTTCACAGCCTCTCAACAGGTTTATGTAAAATCTGCATGCATGGTCTCGAGTGTTAGATTTCAGGATGTGCCAAGTTTTGTTCTGGCTGGATGTGTGGTTTCCAATATCTGGATAATGAAAAAAGTGAATTTTTCATAGTTTTTTTCCCATTGGTTTGAATAGAATTTCTTTGAATTTCACTACTGCCCAGATGGTTTGGAATTTTGGTCTGAAATTTTCATGATAGAATGGGGATAACCCACAGATGTGCCTTTGGCTGGCTGATGGAAAAATGTTAATCAGTTCCAAAGTTATTTACCTTTATAATTTTCATAAATTGGTTCTAAACATGCTCAGTAAGCACCTCAAGATAGCTGTATGAAACAAAACTAGAACTTTTTGTTCGTAGTGGTGTCATCCTTTTTTGTGAGAGAATAATCCTTTTCATTTAGCTACCATCTCATTTTTTATTTTTATTTCCTAAAAATTCAAAACTGAAAAACCATATAAATGACCATATAAATGACATCGTGGGGAGCTACCAACACATGAAGTTTTCTTATCGCGACCCCCTTAACTGGATTCTGCATTAAACTTTTTTCAGAAATGCCCCTTAAATATTGCTTTTTGAAGTTTATAAATCTGCTTTTTTGTATTGTGTGATGCAAAAATATTTTTCGTATTGCGAGTGGCAAAAAAAGGATTCTTTTTCATGTGGGAAAACTGCTTTCATCACTGTCTAGTGGCACCCCTACCCCAATTGACTTCCTCATTGATGTCATAATTTTTCCTGGTGACTAGTGGCACCCCCCCAGATCCCATCCCCATTGTAAAAATAACTTTCCCTGGATTCTAGTGGCACTCCCTACCCTCCAATCACCTTCCCCCATGGTGTAATAATTTTCCCTGGTGTCTAGTGGCACCCCCCTGATCCCATCCCATAAGTACAAAATATTTCATGTTGTCTAGTGGCACCCCCCACCACCTTCCAATTATCATCCCTGTTACAGTAATAGATTTACATGGTGTCTAGTGGCACCTCCCACACACTGATCATTGTCCCCATCATTGTGTGATATTTCTTTGGTGTCTAGTGGACTTGCCGATCACTGTCCCCATAATGAAGCATCCTGTAATAAAGAAAATGGTCCCTCATGTCTTTACTTTTTTATCATTTACCGATCATACTATCCAACCCAACATCCCACTCAGCAGCCACCACCCACCAACCACCACCCTACACCTTCCGGAGCCCCCCACAACCCTCACTCACAGTGAAAGTATCCCAGGGTGAAGACCCACTCTGCTACAGGGGATACATCTTGCTGCTGGAATCAGTGACTACAATACATTAACTAAGGTAAGTGCAGTTCTATCTATTTCAATGATGTTTTCAACTTTAGTGCATAACTTTGCCATTTTTGCATATTTTCACACCAAATTTTCAACATACCCTTTTTGAGACCCCGCCTCATGAACAATTTTAGTATCATTTCACAAATCCTTCCTGAAAGGCAATTTTATGTTTGTTTGTGTCTGAAATCACCTTTCAGGCAGGATTTCAATATTTTTACCATACTTGTTCATGAGGTGTGGTCATGAGAAGAGTATGTTGAAAATTTGGGGTAAAAATATGCAACAATTTCAAAGCCATGAACATTTGTTGACATTTCGCTGTACTAGCTCATAATTTTCATAATTTTCAATATTTTCACCCCAAATTTTCAACATAGCCATTTCTTTACACCACTTCATGATTGTGACAGCTGTCATTTTTGAAATGTTGCCAAACATGTTTTTTTCATGCCTCTGGCTCAGAATGACACTGCAATAGCACAGAATAATGTTTTGGTGGGGATTTTACAATGTGTACTACTGGATTCATGAGATGGGGTAATAAGAAGGCTATGTTGATAATTTGGTTGCTGTTCTCCTACAAATGGAAGTGCAGGGCCCAGAGGGCCCTGTGCTTCCTCATAAACATGCATACAGTATATGCATCTAAGGAGGGATAGGAGCACAGGGCCCAGAGAGCCCTTCACTTCATCATAGTACTAAGGATATGATTAAATTATCTGAAAACATATGGATAAATGGCAGAGCAGGGCCCAAAGGGCCTGTGCTCCAACAAGAAAATAAGGATATAATTATATTACCTCAAAAAGTAGGGACATTCTTTGCAAAAAACTGTGCCAATACAATATTTAGGATTCATGCTACAGTGACAAAAGTAGGGAAATGTGGCCTGAACCTTAAATGCTGCATTAAGGCTTTTTTTTTCAAAGAATATGATATTTATGAACGAGAAAATGAAAAATGAGGCACATGTGTTTCAGAAGGCTGCTGTTTAATAGGATGCTGTCAACCCACTACAGTTCAATGCTGGACTTTTTCAACTGATGTGGGGGCTTATTAATAACATAATTAAATTCTATGGTAATGACATCACAGAAAGATTATGTTTTTAAAAACAGATTAGAAATTGTATAAGTCACTCCACTGGTGTGGAAACACTTAAATACAGGCACATACGCTCTCTCACAATAAGCACCTACAGTACCTAGTATGTAAACAATGATATTGTTGAGCTACACACTACAGTGACAAAATATAAAGTTTTCTGAAAGTTCAGACCACATTCAAATTCACATTCACATTCATAAACACAGTATAAAATTATGTGCCTAGATAAATATGTTATTAATTAATTTAAAGTTTTCTTCTGGCAAACATGAGAATCTACACTGAGAATAACTCGTACACAGATATGTCTTGTGAGAAAGTGTGCAGGTGTGTGAAATAAATACTGTAGTATAATATTAAGGCTGCATGCCTGAATGGGTCTGATATGCAGCATTTACCTGGCCCTCACCAAATACAGAGAGCTGAGATGCATAGCCCCCTGCTGGCTGGATTCACAGCTGCATAGGTTTGTATATGGGGAGGAGTCAGCTGTGGAACAGGGGATTGTTGGACATGGTGACGGGTGTACAGACTGCCATACCTCTACAGACTACCGTTCACATTTCAATTTGTTGCAAACAGCACCCCATAGCTGACATCCACCCACAGCTCTGGCTGGTATTGAGGGTGCCACAGTCTGTGGTTGTGAGTGCAGTGTACTAAATGGCCTCTGATTGGGGGGGTGCACACCCATTGTGGCAGCCCTCTGGCTGGCATAACAGAAAGTCCCAGAACATCAGCCCAGAGGAGTGTAAAGGGCAATGTGCATGCTGTGTTCTGTTGGCCCTCTGCAAGCATGCTCACTCCCTATCTCCTGCCTTGACCAGCAGAGGGGTTATATGGGATCTAGTGTGGATGAACCTGGCAGGGATGCACAGTGGTAACATGCCATTTGTGCATCTGGGTAACCATTGGACACCCTGGTCCTATGCAAAATGTAATGAGTGCATAGGGTGGGATACCATTGTGCATAGGACCTTTAGTGAGCAAAAATACTGTAGGTACAAATGGTGCCTAGAGCTAAGAAACAAAATGCACTAACTTAGACAGTGGAAAAACAGTGCAGGAGGAGAGTGAAAACAGTGCAATATAGAAAAGGCACATCGAGGTCAGCAGCAAGACACTGGTACATTCATATATAAAGCAGTATATAATAGTGCTAATGTACAAGCAGTTTAGGCAAGGGATATAGGTGGACAAGGCAGAACGACTGAGGAGTATTATGTTAGACCAGAAGGAAGAAAAGATTTGTTGGTGTGAAGGTGAAATTAGGGCATTTAGGACTTCCAGTGACATCACCAAGGTGAATGGAGGGCTACTCTGAGAGCTCTGGGACACAATGTTTTTTATTTTATTCTCTGCTTATTTTGGTCATTTAGTTCATTGATCTTTGTTCATAGGGGGTTCATTTACCTGCATGAGTAAAAGCAGAAAGTCAAAAGACTGCACCATGCCTGAAGTTTACCTGAAGGGTTAGCCCTTTGAAAGTTGCGCAGTATCAATGGCGGAGTCTCCGGGAAAAGAGAGGATAGTGACTGCATATGGGCCCGAAGGGCTGGCACCTACAAGCATTGGTACTGGAGGAGCATCGTGTCTTCTGGCAGGAAAGTAGGGGAAGGTACGAAGAACTGAAAGCAGCCATTGGAATACTGAACTCGAAATTAAAAGCTGGAAATCCAGTAATCTACCACAGATAATCAGGTAGATAGGCTGGAGAGAATTACAGTTAAGCTTTTACAGGAGTCACAGAGGCTGGGGGAGAAATGTGAGGACCTGGAGAACAGGTCCAGCAAGAATAATCTTCACCTCTATGGCCCCCACCAAAGGAGAAGAAGGGTAGGGGGAGCTATCCGAATTTCTACAACATTTGTTATCAATGGCTGTAGACATTGAGGACTTATGTCCTTTGCCTTTAGAGCAAGCTCATAGGTCTTTGGTCCCCCACCCAGCAGAAACCAAGGTCGATTGTCTTTCACCTGTATAACTGTAAAGTGAAACAAGAACTTTCATCTTGGGCTTGGTGAAAGGGGCCACTTCTTTATAAAGGACATAAAGTTTTCCTGGACCATGATTTCTCTCTGGACCTGGTGGCCCACAGGCAAACCTATTTTCCATTATTCTCAGTCCTGAGACAGCGCAAGTTGAAGTTCTCCATGCTTTATCCAGCAAGATTTTAAATTAATTTTTCAGATGGTTCAAACATTTTTGAGGATGTAGAGTCTGCCACCCAAGAGCTGCATGTCCGTAAGCTTATTTCCTCAAAGGATCAAATGGAATATATAGAAACCAGAGAAAAAAGGGAACTGCAAACAGACACCCGGACCAAGACTTCCCCTGTGGGAAAGAAATGCAGATCAGAACAGACGCAGGTGGAGGTTAAGGAGTTGCTACAAGCTCTTCAGAGGAAAGAGATGACCTGATGAAACAGATTGGGGACTCAGAAATGTCTATTAGAATGAACTGTGATGGAGTGGAGAACCCTTTTTGGCCCTTTAAAGGTGTCCAATGACCTGTTTGTTATCAGTGTTGATTGGTTGAACTGGCTTTGGACTGCAAGATTATTTTTTCCTCCTTTTGGAGATACCCTCCTCTTTTTTCTTTTATTTTTCTGTTTTTATTTTTTGCAGGTGGAACTACTTCAGAAGAGATAGGATGACTCCTGTTTAGTGGAGGACTGAAGACTTTGAAGATGAGCTACATTGGGGTTAGAGGTCTATTCCTAACAGAGGGTTTGGATCCAAATTGCTGAAGAGCATATATGGTTGCAGAATTTGGACTTCAGATCCTGGTTATTTATTTGGACTGACTACAAGGGAGACAGTGACTTGATTCTGGACTACCACTGTGTTTTGAACGTGGAATACCATTTGTTTACAGTGGGTAATTTCAGAGTATGAACTGGCAGGGGGACTCCCTGAATAATATGACTTGTGTTCTCAACTTATTTCTTTTTTGTATCTGGGGGAAGGTGGATATAAAGTCACAATTGTTTGGAATGTATTTCTTTTTTGCAGCCTCCTTTCTAAGATCAGTGAGACAAAGGTTCTGAGGTCATGGCTCACTTGACACAAAGGTTATCTCTAATGCTACTTTTTTAGGCACCCCTATCTTTTTACTGTTTGTTTTCTCTACTGAGAATGGTATTCTGAAGGGGGTTGTTTTGTAAGGCAGGGCTTGGGGGGATACTCCCCTGAAGGATTACTCAGTTTCTGTTTATAATTAAATTTGGGATTATTTCATAATAGTCTTGAGAGTTGAGTAACCCTTTGGTTTGCATCTTATTTCAGGGTAAATGGGACATCTGGTTTCCAGCCTGGCACGTGATTAGGTTTGGCTGTATGGAAAAGGGGGCTGAATGAAGTCATTGGCGGGGCTTTGCCAGAAGTTTCATTTATGGAGAAGGGTGTCAGTGTGGACCTTCTTTTGGAGGGTAGATGGTCCTACAATCTCTATTTGCCCCCAAATGGGGAGGGTGAATACCTCTTAGGGGATCTGGATGGTTCCCCTCGTTTATGCTTAATAATTGGAGGGGTATCATTGTTTTGGTTTTGTGAAATTTACCTACTTTGGTTATTGTTCTTGTGGGATGATTTTCTATCGGAGGGGGGGAGGTGAGGGGAATGTTGACTTTTGATGCAAGTAGGAGTCTTTTGATGGGGGGAAAGAGGGTTGTCTGTGTATCTTACTTTAGGTTTACGAGAGAGTAGGGTGACTCAGTATTTTATTATTCTTCTGTTCCCAGATGGTTACATTAACAGTAGGTTCTTTAAATGTCAAAGGCCTAAATAGCATAGTTAAGCATGTCAGGATACTCCAGGAATTGAAAAGGCTGAAATGTGATGTGGGATTCCTCCAAGAAACAAGGGCCTCAAAAGTCAAACATGGTAAACTTTGTAGACCTCGGGTGGGGCAGGTTTATTCAGCAGCACATCGATCTTCTAAGAGGGTTGGCACAGTGGTGATGATCAGGAAGGGCCTCCCATTTCAGGTTAGGCACATCCATATTGATCAAGAGGGTAGATATGATGGGGTTTCAGGATTATATATGGGGCACTCTCTACATCTGATTTCGGTGTATGCTTCAACACCCACTTCAACTGACTTTTTTAGACTTTTTTTTCCCTTCTTGGAGTCACTCCCAAAGGGTATGATTGTATGTGCTGGAGAATAGAATTGTGTGGAAAATCCATGATTTGATTGCTCCTCTATAGCTACATCAGGGGGTATAGCTGGTTCCAGACTCTTAAGGCCTCTGGTGTCCTGGTGGGGGGCTGGGTGGACTCATGGCATTTGTGTTTCCCTAAAACAAGGAGTGTACATTTCACTCCCCATGATGAATTCATATGCTAGGTTAGATCATTTTTACACCCAGAAAAGTATGTCCTATTTGTTTTCTGACTTCCGGATTTGTCCAATATCCATTTTGGACCATGCTTTGTTGTGGGGGAAATTAGAGTGGCCTTCAGGGAAATCGGTTGGGTTATGGCACTTAAATGTAGGATTGCTTAAACACCCACAATGTGTGGCTAAGATTAGGGAGGTCATTCCGCAGTATAGGGAGGAAAATGACAATCAGGGTTCCTCTTTGAAATTTTTGTGGGATGGGTTGAAGGCCGTGGTTAGGGGCCACATGATTTCTTATGCGTCCTTTAAAAATAAGGAGCATTGGAAGTCATATTGCAGTTTGGAATCTAAATTGTATAGGCTAGAAATGATCCATAAAAGGGTATGGGCCCAGGGTACTTTGGATAAAATAAAAGAACTCCAAGAGGAGTTGCATAAGATGGTGGCTGGGAAAGTGGAAAACTCTCTTCATTTTCTTCATCAGAAATACTATGAGGGGGAAAGGGCAAGTAAGTTGCTGGTAATGAGACTGCATAAGCAAGAAGCTGATATGTATGTGTCCCTCATTATCACTGATACACCACACCAGGAGAGCCATATGGACCCTGAGTAGATTCTGAAGGATTTTCAGGATTTTTATCAACAGTTGTACTTTAGGGAGAAAGTGCATGGTTATGAGGAATTGGTGACTTCCTTTCTGGATAAACTCTATTTGTCCTTTCCCCAAGTAACAAAATTAGTTAGACTCCCCTTTTACTGATTCACAAATTCTAGTTTCCATTAAATCTTTAAAATCCAGGACGTCTCCTGGACCAGATGGTTTCATACCAGAGTTTTACAAAACATTTGCTGAAGATTTAGTACATCTGTTGACGAAAGTTTGTAATGAAGTGCATGAGTTGGGATCTTTACCAGAATCGTGGGATGGAGCTGTAATTAAAATTTTACCTAAACCTGGTAAGGAACCCACTAAGCGTGCTATATACTATCCTATTTTGCTTCTCAATTATGATTTAAATTGTTTACTACAACAGTTAGTGTGAGGTTACAGATGGATATTCCTTCCTTAATTCATAAATATCAGATGGGTTTTATTCTGTGGAGACATCTACAAGACTTTGTCCGGAAGTTGTTAAATGTTATTTTGGTGTCTAAGTCTTGGCAAAAGGGGAGGACGGGAGCGGTTATTTCGATCAACGCTGAAAAAGCATTTGATCGTTTGGACTTGGCCTTCTTGCATAGTACTCTTGCGTATTTTGGTTTAGGCCGTAATTTCTGCAATTGGGTTAGAAATATATACACTTCTCCTCATGCTTGTGTGAAAGTAAATGGCCTCTTCTTCCCTAGATTGTAGATTGAGAGGGGCACCAGGCAAAGCTGCCCTCTCTTCCTGCTGTTGTTTGTGTTAAGTGTTGATCCTATGGTGACTCTGTTCAGACAAGTGCACTGCTTTCAGGGTATTCAAGTGGTGGGAGACGAATTTCGGATATCTCATTATGCTGATGATACCTTATTGTATGTGTCAGATCCCCAGCAGAATACCCTGATGGTCAAAAGAATTTTGGTTGAGTATGGTGTTCTTTTAGAGTTTAAACTTAATGATAGTGTTTGTTATGACCACATTTGGGAATGTTCATGTTTGTACTAAAAAGGTTAATTTACTTTGTATTGATAATTTGTATGTACTAGTTTAATTCTTTTCTGATGAAAATGGAAAAGTGGGACTAGAGAACACTTAAATGAATAATATGCTGAACATGTATCCATTCCCAATGTACACTAAAGTTTGGATGGAGTATTAATGTGTATTGAAATGTACTTAACTTGACTGCATTGACAATAAAATAAGTATATAAAAAAATAAGCTTAATGATAGTAAAACAGAGCTAATGCTTTTTGGTCATTCACCAGATAAGGTTACTCCTTCTGAAGGCAGTTTCCATCGGGTGGTAGAGGGTTTTAGAGATTTAGGTTTCTGGATTCCAAAGAATTTATCCAAGCTGTTTAAGGTGAACTACGGGAAGCTGCTGGGGGAGGTTAAAAAAAAATTGTGGGCATTGGAAGATTTTACCACTGTCAGTGAGGGGGTGCAGGATGGACTCAGTTAGGACAAACATCTTGCCTAGGCTTTTGTTTTTGTTTTTGATTATTCCTATTCCCTTGCTGAGGTCTTTTTGGCAAGAGTTAAATAAAGTATTAAGTAATTTTATCTGGTGGGGGAGGAGACCACCAGTTAAGTTGAAGATAATGACTGCCACCATGGAGAAAGGAGGTATGGCGTTACCAGATTTCAAAATGTATTATAAAGCAGCGCAGCTCAGTGTCTTTAAATATTGCTTCTTACTGGACCCTCCTAGTTGGGTTCATTTAGAATCTAACTCCATTGCTCCCCTCCATACATCTGAAATTCCTTGGGTGGATAGTGTGAGACTTCAGTTTCTAAAAATGCTTAACCCATGGCAGAGCATTTAGTTCAGGAATGGAGAGATGGAGAGATGGATGTGAAACCTTGCAGTTCTGGGATGGGATTGGAGAGGGAATCCCCATAATTTCTTGCATTAAGACATTCTCGAGTGCCTGGGATTTTGGTTTTCAAAAATGGGCCGGGCTGGGGTTAAAGCAACTTGGACAACTATTGGAGGGAAAGGTTTTTGAGTCTTTTTTGCAACTTAGGAGGGAATATGGTCTCCCCCCTCAGGAACATTTCATGTACTTTCAAATTAGGCATTTTGTAATGGAAGAATTATGAAATACAGCCTTCTTGGGTAAAGAGAATCCAATTTGTCAACTGTTTTTGTCCCTGACACATTATACAGAAGAGAGGGGGGTGATCTCCCAGATCTACAAGCTTTTAAGGTAGCATGAGGGGGACCAGCTCTCTCAAGTTAAGGTTAGATGGAAAACAGAGGCTGGGGTTTTGTTGATGGAGACCGACTAGAATTGAGTTTGAGAGGGTATTCATTTCACAACCTCCCCTCTGATGTGGCAGGAATTTCATTGGAGGGTCACCAGTCAATATTCTTATACTCCTGATAGGTTTAAGCACATGAGGAGGAGTGGTACTGATGTCTGCTGAGGGTGTGTGGAGTTCAGGGGTCATTTACATGTATTTTTTGGGGCTGCCCTATGCTCATTTCTTTCTGGCTAAATGTAGAGGGTGTGGTGGGTAGGATTTTTTGGAGACCTATTCCTCTTTTATTTCTGATATGGATTTTGGTGTTGCCACCTCCTGATCTGAGAGGGCCCTCCATTTTATATTTGTTTTACATATTAGTGGGGTATACTTTAAAAACCATTACACAGTTGTAGTTATCCAGTTTACCTCCCTCTTGGTACTATGGTTGAAAAATTGTAGTAGGATTCTATGTATGGAGCAAATCATGGCCTCACTTCGATTATAGATGGAGAAGTTCAAGGTTAGGGGGCTCCTCTTCTTCCACTTTTTGGTGGTATGGGTAGATATCCTCAAGATCTTGGCATGGTATGCTTAGGTTGATTAAGGTGGTTTGCTGATGGCCTTAATCGCTACTTGAAAGAGGATCAGTGAAGGTATTTGCTTATTTCTCTTTCTTAATAATATAATAGCTGTGTACCAGATATTTTGTCTTCTGTTTTTTCCTAATAGTGTATCATGTGATTGGTTTATTTACTTTTGTTGTACTTCGCATTGAAAACGAATAAACTTTGATTTAAAAAAACAAGAAATTAGGGCATTTAGGGAAAGGGGTGATGGGGTTTATACTTGGTGCACAATTATGCCAGTTGCAGTCACACTTATGCACAAATCTCAGTCAGCAGAAGATATTCTTGGTGCCCAAGGATTACCATTTAAGATCATCTGCCTTGGAAAACAGTGAAAGGGGCAGAGTATAGTAAAACAGTTGTGTCAAAACTTCACATGTATCAACTGCTTCAGTTGAACTGTAACATTCTGTACTACCTCCCTTATGTTGTCGGATGTAATAAATGTGTTTAATACATCCCTACCATTACCAAAAAAAAGCCATAACTTTGTCAAGTATTTACATCGTAGAAGACTATATGCTGGCATATGCAAGCCACATCCAAGTTTTTATGTATGAATTATAAGGACTTGTGCATTTTCCTTGCATGAAAAATTCATGCAAGAAAAATGAATTGCTTCATGAAAGAAAAAATCCTTGACAATATCATGAGATGCATGAAAAGGTACGTGTGGCACTACTGTTCAAGGATAGTAGTTTTACATTCTGATGTAGGGCTATAACCTCAAATATTTTGGCTTTAGAGGCGGGTGTACAACTTACTGAGTTACTGACACTGCTGTTCAAGTGTCTTACAGAAAGCAGATAAACAGATATTTAAGCAATGATCTTGATATATTCTTTCATTTTTGTTGCATTTTTAAAAGGAAAAGTCTTCATTCTGCTCCCTTATGTTTAATATTAGTTTCATGTTGCAATTTAAAAGACAGTTTTACTTTAAATTTGCTTTCCCTTAAAGGGACACTGTCAACTCCCTAATGCCTCAAATTGCATCTAGGTTAAAAAACACAAGTTATGATTTCTCACATTCTGTAGAGATTGCTGATGTAGCTGGTAGTTTGATTTTGATTCCTCTTTTCCTTTTAAAAGTAAAAACAGACTGCCCATGCTGTCACCACACGAAAACATGTTGTTTACATTCTTTGATCAGCTTCCATTTTATCTTTCCTGGACTTGGAAATGCCCCAAATACAATCTGGCCACACGTGATGCTTTGGGAGGAGAGGAGACTATTGCATCATAAGCCTACCAGGTTAGAATAGCATGGCTAGAAGAGCACAGTCTAAAGTGCATTTCCTAAACCACATTTGCCTTTAACAGTGACAGGGGTAGAATAGCAAACATTAGCGACCACTACCCCTGTGGCTGTATAGGCAAGACAGGGCAAGGCGGTAGTGGAGAAGAAGGAGAAAAGTGCCAAGGGTGGCCAAGCTTCTCCCGTGGGAGAGTGGTGTAAAGCACAGTTCAACCAGTACAGCTTGGGAGACCAGGGTTCTGTTCCCTGACTCTTGCATATTTACTTTTCTCCCCAACCCAAGTGTTTTTTTATAACAGTGCCAATACAGATAACCCCCCCCCCCAAACATTGTACCCCTTTTCATGTTCTGCCCCCTTGGAGTTACAGTAGTTATATTAGTTTAAGGGGGATGTTGGGGTACAGCTCCCCATGTCGGATGGTGTGCAGGACAGAGCCCCCTGCAAAATGAATGTGTATATTTGTCTTTTTAGCCATGGTAAGCAGCCGTCGATATGGATTTGGACCCCTACCATTGGTGCTGTTTTTATCTGGTGATGTTTCGTCCTAACGCTGTTGTTGACAGAGCTGTTTATACAGCACTGTTCTTGATGGTGCTTCTGTTTTTGGGGCTGTTGTAACCTAGTGCCCATCATGAGTGGCTGCACTGTTTGGGAGTGATTCTTATGTTCAGTATATATGCAATAAAAGCAGATTAAGCATTTGAAGCAAAACAAGGTTGAGTATAACTGGACCATTTCCTTGCATTTCAATTCTACTAAGAAATGAAGCATAAGCAGATCAAACAACCAACACATTCCATTTTTATGTCTCTTGCTTCATTGTTCTACCCTCTAACATAGAGGTCAATTTTCAAATGGGTGAGAATGCCATAAGCCCCAGGTGCTCCAAAGATATCATGTAACAGGATTGTAGCATTCTCCTTGCCAGCAATTGGGATTTTCTATCCCGGTCACCAATTGCCACAAGTTAGACCAACTTTTTGTGGTCTAGCTTGTGGCAGTCTTGGGGGGGACTTTTCTATGGAGCATGGCCAGATATTTGTTGCAAGCTGCTATAAAATGTGGGAACTATTGAAACTGCACCTGATACTGTAAAATCTGGTGTAGTTGCAGCAAAGGGGTTTGGCACATTGCCAGACTCAAAGAGTTGTGGTGCAGGGCCTGATGCAAGCCTTGCTCCACGCTTTTAAAATCCAGTAAATTTCCTTTACAAAATGCTTGGAATATGTAAGACGCTATCACATTATTGTTTGCGTATCTGTTCATATACTTCTTTTCAAGACTCTTGAACAACATGAAGTCAAGTGGCTCAGTAGGTAGCACTATCCTTTAGAGTCAAAATGACAGGGTTATAGGTTCTAGCCCACATCAGGATTTAAAACTAATACTATAATGCAATGAACCCAAATAGATTTTTTCCATCATCTCATGATATTGGTAAGGAATTTTCTTACATGAAGCAAGTATATTTTCTTGCATGAATGTTTCATCTAAGAAAAATATCACAAACCTTACATACAGTATTCCTAGAATATAAATATGTCATAAGAACATGCATGTATCGTAGTGTGTGCATGCCAGCATATATACTTGCATGTTTATCAGTTACTGTCCCATCTGGTCTCTATCTAGAGCACTCTTTGAATATAGTTTTAATCTGTTAAATTATTTAACTTGTTATGTGCTGTTACCTTGCCCTCTCATTGCTAAACATTGCATTGCCTGTACACTTCTGAAATCTTGTTATACCTTTGCACTGTCTGAATATTCTTTGTAATCTCCCAAGTCATGCCTGAAAATAGGCATGTACTTATCTAGTGTACTTACCTGGTCAAGAAAAGCTAAATAAATAAATGTAGTTGTTGCCTTTTTTCAGTAAGGGTACTGCTTGACTAGCAGATCTAGCATTGACAATTACGTTACTGTGTTTTGTTATAAAATAGATGGAAAAAATATTGTTTCCTGATTGGTCGTCACCTATGTGTCTGCGCTGTCAAATGCACAGTTAAACAATATGCTGGCAGACATTCCTTATTGTCATTGCAAATGTAACTACCACTTTCACTCACTTAAAAAATCATCTAGGCCCTAACAAAAGAAAAAAAAAAAGAAAAAGAACAAGCATTCCCCTCCTTTCGCAAATAAAGAAAAAATACATAATGTACTCATAGTTTTATTTTTTGTTTTTTGTAGCATCATTTCTGACCATGTACCCCAACACACACACACACACACACACACACAGACACACAGACACACAGACACACACACACACACGCACACAATCGTGCCTGTCTACCAAGAAAATCTTTGTTGCTTGCCTTAACACAGATGCAATTGAATCCCTGTCCTTACTGAAGCCTTCTGAGTTAAGTGGTTGTGTGAAGAGAAATGAACATTCAGTCAACAGAATTCTACAAAAGTCTGAATTCCTGCATTCCATCCATCTATCAAGTTGATAGACAGATGTTTGACAGCTAGGTAGGTAGGGACTTCTTTTTACTAGTTACTTTTAACAAAACACAGTACTGTTTTTGTAATTTAAAAGAGCTGAAATTTGTTTTTAATTTTCTCAGTTCTCTCAGTGTGTTCCTTTTATAAGCTCAAAAAGGCACTTGGGGATGAATTATGATGATTTAATCACACTTTCTGGAGCTGAAAGCACTTGTGCATGCTCACTACACCCCTTGGCATCTTAGATCAGTATAATGCGTGCTCCATCATGTCTCATTGCTTACTTAAAGTATTTATGATGCTCCTCTACCATGCCTCATACCAGTGGTCCCTCTAAAACCTATAGGAGTACTGACTCTTATGAAGCAGGTCCACTTAGTACTGAATAATAGGGGGTTGACTACACAGTAGCCAATCATAACTCATCATCCAGATGGTGAAACTAAAATTCAAGAATCATGAGGCTATGTCATCATCTCTGAGACAAAGCCACAAAACTGACTTGAACATCTGTCTCTCAGAATCTTTTTCTTTCCAATTTTCAAAAAAAGGATGGGTGGGGGATTAATACAGGCACCTATGTTTCCACCCCCTCTCTCCAAATTAATTTCCTTGTACAAAAAGAAGAGTTTGGCCTTACAGCCCAAAGTCTTCAAAATTAAGCAATTTATTGTATTTATACATTTCTTTAAATTGATTGTAGTGCTTCTCACAGGCCTGTGCGACAGTTTATGAGTGAGTTGCCTTTATGTAGGCATGTTCATTAATGTTTAAAACTGCTCCTCTCTTTTTGAAAAAGCATACTACAGCTACAGGTGTGGGTGCATCAGTATACCCATAAAGGTTACTCCTGTTTATACTTTGCTATAGGAAAAAAAGTTTTGTGTGTCAGTCATAGAAAGTTTATTTTAGCTTAGTGATTTGGCTCAGCCATTTGACAAGTACTTAATGTAACTCAATATAGAGATAATGCTTTAGGACACTTACTGTACATGTGATTGATTGATTCCCCCAAGCAAATCCATGCTTTGAACTTTAAGAAATATGAATATTTTTTACTGTTGTCATTGTTTTTTGTCAGAGCACCTATTACATTAAAACATGACTCCTAATTTTATATTTTTACTTAGTGATACATCAACTTTGGGTGCATTGTTCCTAAAATATCTGAAAAGATATGAAACTTCATCATTTAAAGCCACTGTATGCTTAAGGCTTCTGCTGCTCTTCGAAATAGCTGCAGTATGACATTTTAAATGTCTTGCCATTGTAATCATATCTAAAGGCATTCCAAGTTGATTAGAGACTTTTATTTGTATTTTGTATATATATGTGCATTCATGGTTCTAACGACATACGTGATTAACTGAAAGCAGGACTTTTTAAGAACGTCTGGGCAGTATGCCACTTTTTTGAGTCATGGGAACCTATGAAAATAATCAGCAATACATAAATTTTATTCAAAGGTTTTACTCAAACATGCAAGATATTCATGAGGTTAGCAAACAAAATCCCATATGTTGAGATTTCCTGCACCCAGCGCTAGTTGTGGAATGGAGCAAATTCATTTAACTGAAACCTTTCCTCTGCAGTTAACACATGAACCATAAACTTCTGAAATGTCCATGACTAAAATATGTGTTAAATCAAAGCAGCTGCAGGCAAAAAAAACAAAGGTACTGTAATTTTCTGTTTTTAAGCTGAGTTTTGGTTATGCTTTTCACTCTAAGTCCCAAAGGGAGATTTCCTTGGCTGTATGCCAGTCCAAGGGGAAAAATCAGTTATTTAGTCAGTTCAATCCCATTATCAGGTACTTCACGAGCATAAAAATCACTAAAAAGTGCTGATAAAGTTTGACAAGTATGGTATATGTGTTTATGAATATATTACAACAAGTTCTATAAGACTTCAATCAGAGGAGGGCAAAACAAGGGAAGATCTGGTTCTGCCAATCCCTCTTGCCCAGTAGTGTGTTCTGGCTCTCAAGTTTTGTCTCTATAGGAGCCACCTGTGCTGTCTAGTACTTTATGTATCATTGACACAACAGAGTAGGCATTATTTTTAGAAAACAAACAGTACTTTTCAGTGTGAAATAAAGATGAAAAGTTTAATGACAGCTGAAAAGGTAGGTATCCCTTACCACTCAGCAGTGGGAATATGCCAAACAGCAGAGATTGGAGGGGGGGGTCTGAATGTCCCAGGTATGGCAAATATTTATGACTGATTTATCAGTTATTCTGGCACTGTTACTTGTCCTAGTTCTCCCTCTTCAGATCCACCAGTTGTATAAATATCTCAGCCCCAGTCAGAACTTCCTGCCACCAAGCACATCTTTACATTAGAACCCCATTCTTAGACTTTCCCTTGTCCCCTTCTGCCAGTAAGGAAATAAATGTGCTTTTATATAACACCTTTTTTCATTAGAATATTATCTCCAAAAGATGTACAGTCCAGATGAGTTACTGAAAAAAACACACATAGGAAGATTGAAACAGCACAGAGATACTGGTGATTCATGAATAATTTAGAGACAATAAGCATGAGGTTAAATGACTTATTCTGGGACACACATTCACTCTGTAGGGTGTCATGGCTCATGGTCATCCTCCCCATCTCCAGTCACCCTGCATTACCTTGCTGTCCCTGGAATCCTGTTTGTAGTCTTGGCTTGATCTCAGAATCCATAGGTTCCTTCGACCCTCCCACCTCCCTAACTTTTATTCATCTTACTCCCCACTCCTTCCTCTAAGCTTTTAATTGGTTCTCTTAAACTCTGCATCTCCTTGATGCTTTTAGTTTTTTTAACATATAGAGTTCAACCCTGGCCTTCCCTGTCATCATCTCTCCGCAAAGTTTTTAGAATCACCCACATCAACATCTGTATCATGTTTCCTAAGATCGAACTGTTGCAACCACTCATGGTTATCTTCTAACCTGATTTGTTGGTTAACTAAGAATCTTGGCTCTCCCCCAGGATCCCTGATTCCTCTATTACCATCCCTCCTTTTCATCACCAGTCCTCTCATCCCCATGGTATTGTGTATTCTAGTAGTATCCCTGACACCCTCATTGACCACCACATGGTCTACTGTTTGCCTAAAATTCAGGGTTCCAAAGTTCCACCAAAATCCATACAGATCCAGTCTTTCCAATTGATGGACTTGTCCTGTATTCATGCTGACCTGGCAGCCACCGACTGGTCACTTATTTCTACAGCTAGCAACATTGACAATGCCCTCAAATTCTTCACCTCAAAATTAATGTCTGTCTGGGATTAGCAGACCCACCTCCTTAGAAGAACAAGGTCCAAGGGTTTCAGCTCCCATGCATCTCAGCAGACTTGCTGGCTAGCCACCATGAGTGTAACCTTAACTGGAGGACCTACAAGTCATCTGGTTCCACTTCTGAACTTACAACTTACTGTACCCTTCATAATTTCTATACTAAAGCTACAAGGCTTGTGAAGTCTGAACACTTTGCCTCCATATTCCAGAACAACCTTGATCACCCACCATGTTCTAGAAGGTAATTAATGGTCTTGTGTCCCCTACAACCCAGTCTCCTCTGCCTGTTCCCAAGATGAGTGATTCTGCTATCTGTGATTCTGCTGCAGTCACCTCATCTTTCAATTCTTTTTCACCTCCTGTGCCTTCTTCCTCCTCTCTTCTTCCTCCACATTTCCCCATTTGTCTTCTTCTTTACCCTCTCACTCTCCTCCTCTTCCTGTCTTACTGGCCCTACTCCTTTTATTCATTCTCATCTACTAGCTCTGCTGCTCCTCAAGTTTATCATGCCGTACATGATGGCCCAGATATTCAAACTGTGCCACAAAGTAGCACAATAGCAGGAGCAGGCACAAGTCCACTGTGCCCATGCACAACACAAGCGATATTCACACACTGTGCAGGTCAAGATACATCTGTGGCACATGACTGAATATTGCTCCAACAGTGCCATTGCACAACCAGGGATGTGCAGTGGCACAGGTCAGATGGGCAATAGCACAACCAGGGATGCTCAGTCGAGCAGGGCAGCAGCTCAACAGCACAACTAGGGATGCACAGGGACAGGATGCAGGGGCCCACCACCCAAGGTAGAGATGGGCAGAGAAGTACACAGCAGAACAGACATTGCCCCCCACACCCCGTGCACTGCACAACTGGAGGAGAGCTGGAAGAACCACTGGCCCATGGACACCAGCAACAAACCCACAGCTGGGGCATGGTGCCCCAGATCACCCCCTTTCAAGCTGTGACCATCACACATGGATGTCCGGCCACCCTGTGCCATACCATCCCACCAATGCAGAGCAGACCCTGCACAACAATCCCCATACACCCTGCCCAGGAGTAGCGCCCAACAGTGCAGGACAACCCATGCATGCCACCACCCCCACAGTGATAATGTAACCCTGTGCACAACAGAACCATGCAAGGCAGCCCCACCATGAGCACCCTGCAGTGGGAAGCAGCAGACAGTGATGTAATGACTGCATACACAGTGCTGCCCCTCATGCCCCCCTGAGGTACAGCTGAGAGACTGACCATGCACTCCCTAGCGCACATCTGCCACATGCAGATACTGTGTGGTACAGTGCTGCCATCCTAAGGCCCCCTTAGCTCTAAACCCACACAAGGTAGTAGCCTTGATAGTCCTGACTCCAGTCATCAGCATCACTCTGTTCATTCCATTGCCCTCACTATCACCTACCTCCTCAACCTCTCTTTCTCCTTATCCTGTGTCCCTTGACTCTTGGAAGTTGGCTACTGTCATTCCACTTTCTAGAGGAGGTGATCACTCATCTCCCACTAACTTCCTTCCTGTCTCACTCGTTCCCACATGGGCTCCATTTCAGGAGCACCTTTTTCTCTCCCAACTCTCCCCTTTTCTTGATGCTGCCTCCTTCTTCAATCCTTTTTAGTCTGGTTTTAGAAAGTCCCCCTCAACCTGCTCCTCTCTCCTTGGCTCACTGATATTATCCTTTCTGGCATGGATCAGGGCCTTGTCACCTCAGCCATCTTTGTCAACTTAGCCAAAGCTTTAAGCATTGTTGCCCACCTCATTCTCCTGCACAAGCTTAAGGCAGGACTCTCTGCCTCCTCTACTGAGTGATTGAGTGTTTCTGTGACTACTTTGAGGGCAGATTACAAACTATCCATATTAGAGACTTCCTCTATGACCCACTTACAATCATCTTAGTTATCCCCAAAGGGTCTGTCCTGGGTCCAATTCTTTTCTCCATTTTTATGTTGCTTGCACGCATGTGCAAGAAACATAGTGCCATCAATGGAGATTTCGGAGGTGTGTCACCTCCTTTTCCAATTCAGTCAGTGTACTGGCAGGTGCGGCCCCTGTAATCCAATGCATTTTGGAGCTGTCTATGACATGCTCAAAAATGCAGTGGTATCTAGTTGAAAGGGGAGCTACACTTCAGTGAGCACCTATAAGAAGTGTAGCTCCCTGACAAGATGGTGTAGCCGACGTAAGTGCTCAACCTCAGCCGGCTGAGCTGCATCCCTCCCCAAGTACTAGTTGCCATGTTGGGAGCCCACCCCAGCGTGGCAGCAGAGTCCTTTGCCAACGGAGGTGCCCAATCCCCCGTTGGCTGAACGCCCCCCCTCCTTTTGCCATGCTGGGAGCCCACCCCAGCATGGCAAAAAATTCCATGGCTGATGGGGGTGCCCAATCCCCCATTGGCTGAATGCCCCCCCATCCTTTTGCCATGCTGGGAGCCCACCCCAGTGTGGCAACAAATTCTATGGCCGATGGGGGTGCCCAATCCCCCGTTGGCTGAATGCACCCTCCCCCAATGTCCTCGTGCCATGCTGGGAGCTCACCCCAGCATGGCAAAGGGTCCCACATCGTATTTTTTTTTTTTAAACCTGAAAATAGAAAACGGTCCCGCGGCGTGTCTCCCAACCCCCCCACAACCCGCACCCACCCACTGTGCACCTAGCCTCCCCACCCCCCACCCCATACTTATCTCCGGACTCTGGCGGCGATCTTCGGTGGACCGGAACATGTCTGCACTCTTCAAAGCCTACTGCGAACTGAGGAAATGCCGGTAAGCTGTATAATGGGCTACAGAGGGGGGTTTCAACTTTGTTGCATATCTCAGGCATTTTTGGGAATTTTTGCATCAAATTTTCAACATGGAGTTTTTGGGACCCCTTTTCATGAATGGTGTCACTGTCATGTCGTTATTCGGGCCCGAAGGGTGATTTCGCGCAGTGGCTGCGCAGTGACTGCAAAATCACCCTTCAGGCCTGAATACCACTATGACAGTGACATCATTCATGAGAAGGGGTCCCAAAAACCACATGTTGAAAATTTGGTGCCAAAATTCAAAAAAATGACTGTTTTACGAGCGTGCGTTGCACAGTTCCTACGCAGGCTAGTAAGTTCGCAAAATTTCAATATTTTCACTCCAGATTTTCAACATTGCCATTTTACCACACCTCCTCATGAGTAGTACAGCTGTCATTTTTCACATCTCACCCAAAATGTGTTTCCGCACATGTAGCACAGAATGGCGCAGTCGGTGTGTGCGAAATCAATGTACAGGACAAATTAAGAAAATCACAGTGACACTGTTCATGAGCAGAGGTCTTAAAATGGCTATGTTGAAAATTTGGTGAAAAAATTCCTAAAAATGACTGTTTTACTAGCGTGCGTTGCGCAGTTCCTACTCACGCTCATAAGTTTGCGAATTTTCAATATTTTCACTCCAGATTTTCAACATTGGCATTTTATCACACCTCCTCATGAGCAGTACAGCTGCCACTTTTCACATCCTGCCCAAAACATGTTTCTGCCCATGTAGCGCACAATGGCGCAGTCGGTGTGCGAACTCAATGTATAGGACACATTAAGAAAATCACAGTGACACTGATCATGAGCACATGTCTTAAAATGCCTGTGTTGAAAATTTGGTGAAAAAATTCCTAAAAATGACTGTTTTACGAGTGTCCGTTGCACTGCTCCTATGCACGGTCGTAAGTTTGTGAATTTTCAATATTTTCACTCCAGATTTTCAACATTGCCATTTTACCACACCTCCTCATCAGCAGTGCAGCTGTCATTTTTCACATCCTGCTAAAAACATGTTTCCGCCCATGTAGCGCACAATGGCGCAGTCGGTGTGCAAACTCAGTGTATGGGACACAGTAAAAAAATCAGTGTCACTGTTCATGAGCAGAGGTCTTAAAATGGCTATGTTCAAAATTTGGTGAAAAAATTCCTAAAAATGACTGTTTTACGAGCATGCATTGCGCAGTTCCTACGTACGCTCATAAGTTTGCAAATTTTCAATATTTGCACTCCAATGACTTCCAAATACCTAAACAGCACATAGAAGCAAGCAACATTCGGCATTGACAAATGCTTGTTCTAAATGACATCCCCATTGCCTGCTACTCTGTGTCATTCATACATGTGCACATAATACAGTACTCTTTACATCTGGACCCTCTGCTCATGACCCCACAAACCACCTCCAACTAGACTTGAACAACATCCACCTCTGGTTCCATAAAATCAGCCCTCAATGTGAAGAAATAGTCTCTATGACTTATAGCAACAGACAGAGGCTTGCTATAGTCTTCCCCCTTCCTTCCTTTCATAATCTTGATGGCACAGCTATTGAACATGTCCTCTCCTTCAAGTAGCTCAGGGTCTGGCTGGATCATCAGTTTGATGTTTCTGTTCATGTGGATCCTATACACTAGAAACTCCACCCCAAGCTCTGAGAACTATACAGAAATAAAAGAAACATCTCACTTCCTATAGGCAGATAAATCTTCACAAAGATAATCTCTCCATTTTAGACAATGGAGGCATTGTTTACAGACCCTATCCTGCAAGAGGAAGAGGTAAGCAGACATCCCCATACCAGTATTGGGGGACTGGATGGTGGGGGTGGAGGGGTAACAAAAAGGTTTGCAGCAGGGTAGGTGGGAGGGCACATGTAATTGGCAAAAATGTAACAGACACAAGGGATGGAGCAGAAAAAGGCTCAAACTCTACATAGAAGGGGGTGTCCCTGAGCATATGAAGTTTTGAAAACAAGATAGATGACTGTCAGGCACATTTGATAAAGAGAGGAGTGGATATTGCAGCAGTCACAGAATCATGGACAACACCTAACCATGACTGGTACCTCTTGATTCCTAGGTATAAATTATACAGGAGGGACAGGGAGGTATTAAAAGTAGGAGGGGTGGTGGTTTGCATCTGTGAGGGTATATCTTGTTCAAGGGAAGAGATGGAAGAAGGGAGGGCAGAAACAATGTGAATTCAGTTACTGTCTAATAGATAAAGGAAGGTGAAGCTAGGTATGGTTTACAGACCACCCAACCAGGAGGAGGCAAGAGACCGAGAACTGAAGTTGCAAATATTTACTGCAACAAGAAAGGAAGAGGTGGTAATCTGCCCAATGTGAATTGGAGTGCACTGCCAATGACCCGCACAAGGAGTCAGATGATTCCTGATGTGCTACAAAGTGGATTCCTGACTCAGGGCATCACAGTACCCTCCAGGGAAGGGGCAATCTTTGATCTGGGGCTGACAAACAGGAACCATATCCAGGATATCAAGGAGCTGCTGATAATAGGAGTGATCATCCCACAGTGTGGTTCAGAGTAGATATGAGCAGGGAAGATGCACCCACTAAGACTAAAATCCTGAATTTTAAGAAATCAAACTTCAGAAGGATGGGTGAGCTACTAAGGAGTCACCTGGCAAGCATCAGAGTGTATATATGGGTGGATCAAACATGGTCCATCAGTAAGGAGAAAATAATCAATGCCACAAGGGAATGCATGAGACTCAAGGGGACGAATAAGAAGGTCAAAGAACTTAGCTGGTTTAAAACTAAGGTCACTCAAGCAGTAAGGAAAAAGAGATCAGCCTACAAGAAATTCAGGAGGACCCATAGGGAGAAAGACAAGGAAGACTACCTGAAGATGGCTAACTTAGTAGGTGAGGCAGTCCAGCAGGCTTAAGCCCCAAAGGAATTGCATGTAGATATTTAAAATGAATTGAAAGTGGATGTTATTTATTTGTTTTGCTATATTAATGAGAAAAGGGACAAGAAAGATGGAAGTGTTAGGCTCAGGAAAGGGGATGGGTGAGTGGATAATGAGGGCAAAGCAGAGGTAGTAAATGAGTTCTTCTGTTCCATTTTTGTGAGTGAGGGAGTCGGACCAGTGCTACTAGGGGGAAAGGGGGGTGTAAGGGCAACAGATGTTTTGATAGGCATGGACAAAGTGAAGAAAGGGTTGCTAGCATTGAGGGTAAATAAATCTCCAGGCCTAGAGGGCACATGCCCAAGGGTACTGAGGGAGCTTGTGGATGAACATACAGATCCCTTGACTGACCTGTTCAATAGTTCACTGAAGTTGAGTGTGGCAGCGCATGACTGGAGAAAGGCACATGTAGTGCCTCTCCATAACAATGATCCCTTGGATGACCCAGGGAACTACAGACCTATCAGTCTGATCTCAATAGTGCGCAAGCTCAAGAAGAGTATACTTACAGAAAGGTTAATAAAATATTTGTATGATAATGGTCTACAGGATGAGAGACAATATGGTTTTTTTCAAATGTGGGGTTGTGTCAAATAAATCTGACTTCATTGACTGGGTTACTAAAACAGTAGGCAGGGGCCAAGTGGAGGACATCTTTACCTGGACTTCAGCAAGGCCTTTAATTCTGTACCTCACAAGTGATTGATCAGGAAGTTGTTGGTTCTAGGGATTGGAGATAAGTTGATCAGGTGGGTAGAGAACTGGCTGAGGGGCTCTTCAGAACCAGGGATATCACCAGTGGTGTTCCACAGGGCTCACAGCTTGGATTGGTGCTGTTTAATGTCTTCACCAGTAATATTGGGGATGGCACAAAGGGCAACATGTTTCTATTAGTAGACAATACCAAGATCTGTTAGAGGATGGACATGGAAACAGGGCTACAAGACCTAAATGAAGATTTGAAAAAGTTAGAGTGGTGGTTTGGGATTTGGCAGCTTAGTATCAGTGCAAAGAAATGCAAAGTTATGCATATAGAAAACAAGAATGCATGGACCAAGTACAGTCTGGGAGGGGTCTGGATATTTGCATCAGAGGAGAAGAGGGATCTGGGATTGATGATTACTAGTGACTTGAAATAATCCACACAATGCAGGAAAGCAGCAAAGACAAACAAAATGGGGTCTGCTTTGCCAGAGGGAATCAGCAGCAGGAGAGAGAGAGAGAGAGAGAGAGAGAGAGAGAGAGAGGTAATACTGCTTGTACAGGTCATAAGTGAGAACGCATCTGAAGTATAGTGTACAGTACTTGTGCCTGTGGTGGAGTTGCCTCCCACCCGGGGAAGGTGCCAAAGTGCTTAGTTGTTAAAGTGTATTAGTGTGAAAGTGCATGGTACCATGAATAAAAAAATGTGCTTATTAAATAAAGCTATGAAAGAATATTGCAGACATGCATTCAGATTCTGGGGCTAGTTGAAAATAAAGGTTCCCAGAAAGGTCCCATTTTATGACAATATGGTTACAGATGTAAAGGAGTGGCTAGTTCTTCCCTTTTCATTTGCACCTGCCACTTTGCCCTTAGGATAGTCTACTATTTTAAAAGACATGCATGTGGGAGGCAGTATAGTGCAGTGGTCTAAGGCTCTAAACTGCAAATTTGGTGATATTCAGCAGACCAGACCTGGGTTTGAATCCCACAGCTTCCACTTACATACTGTGTGACCCTGAGCAAGTCACTTAACCTCCTTGTGCTCCCAGGTCGCTCCTGTAAAAGAGTGTTCAGCTTAGTGTGCTATACCTGGTTAAACAACTAAATAAATAAAAAAAAAAACATGTATAAAGAAATATAGTAGCAGCCTGAAAAAGGAATGACCAGATCATCCAGCCTGCTTGTTGGCTGGAAGTTTAAATAAATAAAGGGCATAGTGTGCCTATTAAAGAATTAATGGGATGTTTAAATCTAAATTATAAAGTGCTTGCTGTGCTGAATTAATTGATATGCATATAGCTAAATGCTATTACATGGAATGGCTTGCCTTACACTTTCTCTTTCAGTAAACTTGCCACTCTGTGATTGAAATGTTCCCCGTTTGCCTCTAGTAAAATGAAAGTAGGAGACTGCATGATTAGACAGTTTCCTCTGGAAAATAAATGTTGCAGTAAGTTTAAAGGATTACATTTTTGCATACTGTCACTGATGAGGAGCGGCTTCACCTCCTGCTGGTTACTTTTTGAAGCCACTTCAGTCATATACAAGTCCAGCCATTTAAATGATTAGAAATGAAACTGCTGAAACCGGCAGAAGAAAAGTAAATGCTGTTTTGCTGCCTCCTGCATACAATGGTCGATTGCTAAAGATTGCAAGGAGAAAATTATTTTGTGGGGTATGCTTTTCCCCTTGTATTGTATTTATTAAATGTGTAAAACAAATGAGAGCCAAAGAGCGATGTAAGAAGAATATAGGAGTGCTTCCAGGGCTCACACACTCTCTCTCTCTCTCTCTCTCTCTCTGACTGCAGCAATGGAGCAGTTTTCCTTTTAACAAGCAAACTGTGTAGAAGCTGCTCCAACAATAAAGTACTGCCATTTAGAGCATGGATAAAGATGAAATAAATGAGGACTTTCTTCTGGTGCCCCTTGCAGTTAAGTCCATAGCCATAAATAAGAAAATAAATGTTCTCTAATACAGAGACACATGAATAGTGTAAGACTGTCCTTCCTACAGTTCAGCCTATAGCAATGATACTGTTGAGGGTTTTTTCATAATAAAATACAGTCTCTCCAGCAGAAAGTGGCTAGTTAAAATAAATAAAGATGGAACTACTCTCACCCTTACCTGAATGAAGCAAGGCCAAGAATACATCCTCCTTTATGAGCCAGCGGCTTCAGTATAAGATTTATTTCTAGGAGGACATACTGTCAATTACAGCAAAGTGGAAGGAGCTAAACCACACTAATAGCCATTTAGGTAATCATAACTTAATATCATTTGAACAAATGCATGTAGAAAGGAAATGTGTGAAATCCTGTCTTCCTCCAGTATTGTGTTTGTGGGAAGAGTGTCAACCAGATCCAAAATATTTGTATTAGATAAGGAATTCCTTTGTATTAGAATAGGTACGTATCAGGTGACCTACTCTCACCATATAAAGAACTCTCCTGTACAGAGTTTCTCAGATCAGCCATGGGAGAGGCACCAGGAGGAGCTGTGTCAGGCTTTGTATGATCTCAAAGATATTCACAGAGGAAGGTGAATCTCAGCATTGAAAGTGATCCATTCTGTGGTCAGTGCTAAAAGGTAGTTGTGCTGAAGCTCTGGGTGAACATTTTTTTTATTTTAGTTTATTATTTTATCCTTATGTTTAAAGAAAATAAAGCCACACTGAAGTGCATTGCACCAAACTCTGTTGTCAAGTGTTATCCTTACCCACACCCGTTCACATTTGGTTTTTGAAGTGGGATGCTGAAGTCCAAGATAAAGGGGGATTCCTATCAGCTGGTACCAGCTCTGGGGCCCAGCATAACAGAACAAGCAGGGGTTCATGACACTGAAGCCTGGTGAGATGAGGGTGAATCCAGCTGGATTTAAGGATATGGATGAGGAACTACAGTGGGGTCAAGGTAGACCAGAGATGTGAGATAACACACTCATGGTGGAGAACTTGATGAGACTAATATGGTGGATGAGAGGTCGATGACTGGAAGCAGAATGACTCCACTTGAGAAGCAGAACACCTGTACCAGGTGTTACTCGAGAGGTCCAAGCCAGAGAATTTTGATATAGAATCAGAAGAGGATTGTTCTTGGGCTCAGCTGGAGGTGGAATCCATGACTGAGCAGGACATTCCATTGCTACCTGAATGCCCAGGATGTTATCTATTGGAGGCAGGTGATGCCAACATAGAACCTGTGTATGAGACACAAGGTAAGACTGTGGCTGGTGATATTATACTGGGGTTGAAGACTCCAAGCAAACAAGAAGAAAACTATGAAGCAGAAGGGACTTAGTCTTGTTCAGTTACATCTGATACTATTAACAGTATCCCTGTTACTGATGGAGGTATATTGCAAGCTGAGGATACTGATGTTGCCATTCTATTTCAATATGTTAAGATGAAAGAAGGTATACAGGTCAATGGTGATGTGGGGGCTAAGCAATGTTGGTGGTATGAACAGAAGAAGGGTGTTCTCTACCACATGAGGGCCAATCCCCATATGAATAGAGTGGATGCCCAGGTAGTGGTGCCTGAGGCATACCAGCAACAGATGATAGAGGCTGCATACTCCAGTCCCTGTGGACATCTGAGCCATGGCAGTCTGTTGGCTCAATTAACACCTACATATTACTGGCCTGGTATGTACAGACAGGTGGTGGCCTATTTTAGGACCTGTCTGGGTGCAGTGTAGTGAAGGTTCCTTCTGGGAGCAAAAGTCATCCATTAAGCAGGGGTACTGGTTCACAAGGAGTGGGAAGAGTGTCCAAAAGGGAACTGGTCATCATGGAGAAAAAATGGCACCTTTGGATTAGGGGAACATTTCTGCCCAGGAATCATGGTACCAGATGATAAAATATTGCTGAAATGACCACTGTCTTTAAAGATGATGTTTATTAAGACAAACCAGAGTAAAAAGGGAATTAGGAACTTGCTGTTACATAATAGGTAGAATACAGTATGGGATTTCCTTAGTTTTCTGTAGATAGCACCTATGGCTCTGTCACACGTCCCTGCAGACACTTTTGGTAGGAAAAAAGGACCAGGTTAGTTGCAGGTGCAAAGGCCAAGGGTGGCTTTGCAATAATCCCTTCTTAAATGTCAAAGTGTAGTCTGTTACGTCAGGGGCTGGCCTGATGATTAGAATAAGGGTCTCCTAGGATATAACAGAGTTCCAAGGTAAAACATTTTTTTTAGATTACCCGTAATATTTATAAGGAATTTCAGTATAGAAAAATGTACAGAGGGGGAAGTAGGTGGACAAAATGATTGGACCCTGCTTTGGGGTAACCCTAAAGAATTTACCTTCAGGTGTCTATCTCTGTATACAAGGAAATAAATGGAGCATAGGATATGGTGGGTTCAGATATTGGGTTGAACCAAGGACAATGCCCCTGCTTAAATCCAACATGTCTGGTGGGACTGGGTTGGGGAAGATAATTTCTCACTCCAGGAAAAAAAAAATTCTCTCTATGATATTGGACTTTACAGTTGTCTATGATTTACTGTTCAGAATCTGGAAGCCAGCAAATAACTGCTTATTTCTTCTCTCTCCTTCTTTCTTCTATAGACATGGTGCCACTGTCATGGACCCCAGTGTAATAAATGTGTAAATAATTTATTACTGCAAAATACTACATTTGAAAGTACTTAGATACCCCAGGGTAATAATGTATTGATCATATGAAACATTTACAGCATGTAGAAATACTAGAAATGCTGTGTATAAGGGACCCTGGGGTGATGCTTCTAAGCGAGGGTGAGTGGAAGTTCCAACCAACCCCATTAGTTGAGACAAAGGGTTGGTTGTTTAGAAAACCAGTTGGCTGGAAACACTGGTTTTCTCTTGACCATGGGGGGTGATAGAGTTGCCCCCCCGAGATAAAAGAGTACCTAGAGACATATTTTCTATCTTCTCCTTTTTCCTTTTATTCTGCTGTAGCAGCAAGGTATATATCGTATTAAATTCACCTTTTCTGCCTATCTCCCATCTCACTATCCCTAAAAATATCTTTATACATCCTTTTATGTCTCTGGAAGGGGCTAAAGTGCATTAGTGTGAATGTTCTTGGCGACATAAATAAAAACAATGCACATATTAAATAAAGATATGAAGGAATATTTCAGACGTGCATTCAGATTCTGTTGCTAGTTGAAAATAAAGGTCCCCAGAAAGGTCTCATTTCATGGAAGTATAGTAACAAATGTAAGTGAGTGGCTGGTTCTTCCCTTTCTTTTGTACTAACCACTTTGCCTTTAGAAAATGCTATTATAAAATGCATGTAAAAAGGTGTGAATCGGTGGCTTAAAATGTTGAATTAGGTGCCTGTTGTAATAGCACCCATTGCTTTAAGAAATATAGTAGCAGCCCGGAAAAGGAATGTCCAGATTGTCCAGCCTGCTTGTTGGCTGGCAAGTGAAATAAATAAAGTGCAGAGGGTGCCTAGAAAAGAATAAATCGGATGTTTAAAATCCTAATTGTAAAGTGCTTGCAGTGCTCAATTAAATAAATATTGATATGCATGTAGTTAAACGTTATTACACTGAGAGGCTTGCCTTGCTCTTTCCCTGTCAGTAAACTTGCTTATCTGTGATTTAAATGTTCCCCCATTTGCCTCTAGCACAATAAAAGTATCAGACTGCATGATTAGAAAGTCTCCTCAAGAAAATAAATGTTGCAGTTGGTTTAAAGGATTTAAGTTTTGCATACTGCCACTGATGAGGAGTGGCTCCACCTCCAGCTGCTTGCTTTCTAAAGCTGCTCCAGTCACAGACAAGTTCAGCAATTTAAATGGTTAGAAACGAAACTGCCGAAACCGGCAGAAAAAAAGGAAATGCTGTTTTGGTACCTCCTGCATACAAGGGTCACTCGCTAAGGACGGCAAGGAAGAACTCTTCTTGTGGGGCATGGATTTCCCTTGTATGTTATTTATTAAATCAATAAAACAAATAAGAGACAAAGAGTGATGTTAGAATACAGGAGCTCTTCTAGTACTGATGCTCTCTCTCTCTCTCTGTTTCTGACTGCACAACTCTGACGCAACAATGGAGCGGCTTTCCTTTCAGCAAGCAAACAGTGCAGAAGCCGCTCCAATAAGAAAATGCTGCCATTTTGAGCAGGGATAAAGATGAAATAAATAAGATTTTTCTTCTGGTGCCCCTCACAGTTAAGCCCATAGCAACACATAAAAAAATAAATTTTCTCTGATACAGAGACACATGAATAGTGTAAGAGTGCGCCTCCTACAGTACATTTTGGCATATAGCAATGATGTTGTTGAGGTTTTTCTCATAATAAAATACAGTCTGCCCAGCAGAAAGTGACTAGTTAAAATGAGTAAAGATGGAACTCCCTTACCTGAATGAAGCAAGGACAAGAATGTATCCACCTTTAGGAGACAGCAGCCTCAGTATGAGCTTTATTTCTAGGTGAACATACTGTCAATCGCAGTAAAGTGTTAGGAGCTAAACCTCATTAGCAGCCATTTAGGTATTCAAGACCTAAAAGCATTTGAATAAACACACATAGAAAGGAAATGTGTATAATTCTGTCTTCCTCCAGTATTGTATTTGTGAGAAGAGTGTCAACCTGATCCGAAATATTTGTATTAGATAAGGAATTTCCTTGTATTAGAATAGGGATGGATCAGATGACCTACACTCACAGTATAAAGAGCCCTCCTGTACAGACTTACTCAGATCAGCCATGGGAGAGGAACCAAGAGGACCTCTGTCAGGCTTTTCATGGTCTTGAAGATATTCACAGAAGAAGATGGATCTCTACATTGAAAGAGAGCCACTCTGTGGTCAGGGCTAAAAGGTGGTAATGTTTGAAGATCTGGATGAGCAATATTTTTATTTTAGTTTATTACTTTATTCTGACTTTTAAAGAAAATAACACCACACTGAGGTGTATTGCACCAAAGTCTATTGTCAAGTTTTATCGTTACCCACACCTGTATACAGTGCCCATACCTTAAAAAGGACATAAAACTGCTGATGATGGTCCAAAGAAGGGCAAACAAGATGACCATGGTCCAACAGAGTTGGTCATATGAGGAGAGGGTGAGGACACTGAACATGTACTCCCTGGAGGAGAGGAGAGAGAGGGGACATGATTAATACTTTCAAATATTTGCTTCTGGCCATTCCCCTACCGACCTAGTGGCCAGGCTTCAATGGGATACTGGCAATGTCCAGCTCTGGTTCTGCTCAAATCAGCTGGCCCTTAACACCGAAAAATACAGTTTCTATGACCTTCAGCACTTGGCATAAGCTCTCTAGGATTGGCCATCGCAGCTGCATCACACTCCAGGCCCATAGAGCTGGCATACAGAAAATTATCCTCCCCATATTCAACTACGGCAACATAGTCTACAGCTATGCCCCCAAATCTACCCTTTCCAGGCTGGACTCTCTCTTTAACTCATTATGTCACTTTGCCTTGGACAGCCCCACATGTACTCATCACTGTACTCTTTATATATCCCTCTCCTTTTCCTCCCTTGAATCTATATGTATGGAACATTGCTCCTCATTTATTGCCAAGTATTGGTTTGGCTCCCTCCCTTCCTACCTGTCCTCAACCCTCCCTCTCTCTCTCTCTCTCTCTCTGCCTCCCTCCAACTCCTATGCCCTCTGCAGCTCCCACTCCCGCTCCCTTGTACTCCCCCCTCGATCCTCTACATTTGGCCAGTCTGCCTTCTCCCACCACTTCCCTAAGCTCTGGAACTCCCTTCCTGTCCCAATCCATTCTGTCACTTCTCCCTACTCTCTATCCTCCCTTCTGTGTAGCCTCTCCTCCCACACCCACAAATGCAACCTGTAACCTCACCTAATTTCTCACCCATTTCTAATTTACTATCTCCTCCCCATCTCCCTCTTCCCTCCTTCCTTTCTCTAGACCACTCCTCTCCTCCCCTCCTTGTTCCTCCTTCCCTTCCTTTCACAATCCTATTTCTACACTATCCCATTGCCTCTACTATCTCACCCTTTCCTTCCTACTCTCTGCCCACAATGTTGCACACTGTTGGTTATCTATTCATTTTGCTTGGGTAAAATCCATGTACACAATTTGCTGTACATAGTTGATTTTTTTGTATTCATGTTGTTTACAGGTTGTGCCAAGTTGTTTTTGGTGGTATGTATTTTTCATGTGTACTTCCCTTTCCCATCCCCCCAGAACAAATCTGGAAATTATCATTTTAATTCAGTATGACTTTCCTGGTAAAACTGTTGAATAAATAAATAAATAAAATATTTGACAGGAATAAATAGGGTGAATAAAGAGGATCTCTTCAAGCTGAGTGGGAAATAAAACATGAGAGGGCCAGGCTCAAGTTGGAAGGGGGAGGTTCAGGACAAAGGCTAGGAGGGCAGTGGTAGGTTAGAATATACTTCTGGAGGAGGCAGTTGCACTGAAAATGGTAGGCAGCTTCAAGAGAGACTGGGATAGTGTTAAGGGGGAAATAAGGGTCATTGGGGAGAAAAGGAGGATTGAGAATGTGAGGGAAGGGTCAGCAGCTTATGCTGAGGGCCTTGCTTTATAAGATGACTAGATAGACCTAATGGTCTCATTCTACTTACTTAGTTGTATGTTAGACAATGCTGCTCCAAAGTCCACATTAGCTAGACTGGACACCCCCTTTTTGCCCCTTCTGTCATTTTGTCCTTGACAGACCCTGCAAACTCACCACTGTTCTTTGTAGATTTCCCTCTGCTTCCCCCCTCTTGATGCTGGGTGCCTTACCTACAATAAGCAACAGCTTTACTTCATTTGAGATGGCCTTCCTATCATAGTATTATTTAGAAAAAGCAGACACAAGCTATTCGGGAACTAACACAAAATACATTTATTGAAATAAACCAGGCTGATAAAGGCAATTTAATTGTGAATATGTATAAAACATATTATGCAAAAGAAGATAACCGTCAGCTGTCAGAACTGGACAGCTCTCAGCAATTGTCACAGAACCCTAGTCAATATTTTAAACATAAAATCCATGACTTTCTATATGAGGTGTATGAGAAAATTGAGATTACTGTCAGAGAACACAATTATATGACACAGCAGCATCCTATTATGACAATAATGTACTTATTACTAAAGGTGCTTAACGATGGACCAACCCCAGCAGACCTATTATTTCTGCTCAGGGATCTTTACAGAAAATATATAAACTTTTGTAGACTTTTTCTTGCAACAAACTGTAGTGAAAATCAATCTTTTATACTTGATAGCATGCATATCCTACAAAAAATGTAGGAATTTTTCTGATATGATAAGTACATTCAGCTGTCTCCTGATGTGGTATCATTATACACATCAGAACAACATGATTTGGGCTTAGAGGCTTTAAAATATCATTATTCTAAGTTTTATTTCTATAATGCTTTTACCTGTGATTTTCTTATTTCTGCTGCTGAAGTAATTCTTACTTCTAACCTTTTTATGCTTGATGGGAAAGATAGACTTTAAGCAGACCTGTAGTATGGCTATGGGGACCACCACAGCTCCCTTTTACAGAATTCTTTCTTTGAGTTGATGGGTAGGGGCCATGGTGTTCCACATAGACTACAACTCAGACCTGCCCCGATACTTTTTTGAGGCAGGTATATAGATGATATATTGGTCATTTGGGAAGGTGATGCTGTTTCAGCTACTAAGGTTGTGGGGTTACTTAATTCAAGCCATTTACATTTGTAGTTTACATGGAATATCGAAAATATTATATAATTTTTTTGGATCTCCAGCTGAGCACCATAGCAGGTAAACAGTGACAATTGAAGGATACAAAAAAATAGCCTCAGGCAATACTCTTTTTTGGCATAGAGTGCCCATCCCTATCATTTAAAGCAGACTAGTCTGACTGGACCATTTCTCCGGTTATAGAGGAAGGTTCATCTATAGAATTGTTCAAAAAACATGCACATGATCTTAAAGAGTGATTTTTAAAAAGGGGTTATGAAGAAAATGTTTTAATTGAAGTCTTAAACAAAGCTAACATTATGGACAGATACTATGTTTTACAGACTAAAGATAAAATTAGCAAAGTTACTGAAAGAATAACTTAACAGAATTTAATCATTTTCCCAACCATTGGTTTCAATTGTTAAATACTAGAATATATTATCAAGAGATATTGTACTAAAATATTTGGTGACCAGTAAACCACTTATTTCATATCACAGGGGAAACTTGCTGACTTTGTGACTAGTAGCATGTTCAAATTACCTCCAAAACCTAATGTATTTTCCTGGTTGCAATTGCAACTGATTGACTGCCACATCTGTGGTAGATGCATATCTGCCAATATTGCATTCAAGAGTATGTTTTGCTATCCACACACAACTCTAAAAGTATAAAGATTGAGCAATTTATTAATTACACCATGGCATTTGTAATTTATGTAGTCATTTGCACTTGTCTAAAAGTTTACATAGGATGAACTATTTATCCACTCAGAAAATAGATGCAGGAGCAGATGCAATCAGTTTACACCATTGTCACCTAATACCCCATTGGGGTAGCATTTTGCAAAGTTTTCTAGTTTTAGACTGTCTGATATTTATTTAATGGTTCTGCAGCATGTTAAGAATCCTTCACATGGTGGAGATAGAACTAGGATGTTATTAGAAAGGGAGTCAAGTTACATTTTTTCCTTAAAAAATTTGCATCCTAGGGGTCGCAGTTATGTTATGGATATAGTGTCATTCTCATAGCTGACTCTGTGATTGAATGCTTACATTTTGTAAATATTGTTTATTCAACAATTTATTGTTATTGTTATGTCTAGCATTTGAGGCCTTGACATGTCCTCATGTGGAGTTTCACAACAGTTATCTTGAACAGTGATTTAGGTTTCTGGTCTGTCTGTCTGTCTATCTATCTATCTATCTATCTATCTATCTATCTATCTATCTATCTATCTATCTATCTATCTTATCACAGTATGCCAAAATGTATAACGTTATGACCTATCTTTTGAACAAGCCAGTTATGACACATTTTCAACCACTCCCTGTCCAACGGGATTTTCCCCAGTATCTGGAAAAGTGCTATTATCAGACTTCTCCACAAATCTGGCTCTAAAAATGGCATCAGCAACTTCAGACTCATCCCATGCCTTGCACCACTTACCTAAAATTATTGAGAAAATTATCCTCAAACAGACCACTAAATTTCTTGACAAATACAGCATGCTATCCAGCTCCCAGCATGGCTTTAGGGCCTACCACAACACTGAGACTGCTTTGTTCTATTTTACCCATGATTTTACCAGGCCATTAATGATGATCTGTACACAGGTACCATTTTTGTCAACCTCACAAAACCATTCTACCTAGTCGATCATGGTATTCTCTTTAAAACACTTGCCCAACTGAACTTCTCCAGCAATGTTGTCAACTGTGTCCATGACTATCTCAATCATAGGACACTTAGATCCTTGACTAAGGGTCACCTCTCTGATTCCTGTCATATTAAATATGGTGTCCCACAAGGGTCAATTTTGGGCCCCCTATTATTTTCTCTTTTTGTGAATTCCCTCCCAGGTATATGCACATTTATTTATTTAGTTTTTGTTTACCGGGTAAGTACACTAGACAAGTTTTATGCCTATTTTCAGGAACGACCCGGGAGAGTACAAAAGGGTACAACAGGTACATTGATACAGTAATTGGTTCAGACGAATACATTCAGGTACAAAAACAGGAGAAAAGACAATTTTTACAGTTTTTACATTTACGTGGAAGGTACACCCAGATACAGTGCTGGGGCAAGGTATAAGTTAGAGATAATTTCAATGACCAACAGGGCTGGTGAGGATTATGAGCATAGTAACATCATAAGTCGGTCAAGCAGGGAGGGGGATTTGGGCGAGGACATAAGCGCAAAAGTGAGACACCAGAGCAGGAGAGAAGAAAGCGGCACCAGTGGACACTGGGAGGCTAAGGAGGCTTGGACATTCACAGCGAGAAGCCACCTTAAGATGATCCCACAAGGAGGTCCGGAAACTCTTGTGAAAGGAGGCAGTACGGACTCTTTCAGGAAAGGAGTTCCAGAGCCTGGGGCCATGGACAGCAAAACTCCGGTCCCCCATGTTGGTGCAGGAAGTAGGTACACTTAGTAGGCCGGGGCCTTGGGATCTAAGCAGGTAGGGGGGAGAGGTCAGCAGGAGCAAGAAACCTGGCCAGTTCCGGAGGAGTGCCAGAGCTAAGTACTTTACTCATGAGGCACCCAGTGCTAAAGTTAAGGTGATTGAGCAGGGATAGCCAGCCAAGCTTTTTGTAGAGCTCGCAGTGCTGGGTGAGGCGGGGGGCGGCCAGGGCAAAATGACAGATGTTGTTAATACGTTGTGCTCCACTGTAGGAGGGTCTTAGAAGTATGAGAAAATATGAGGAGAGCGTAGCTGAGGGAGGGAAGTAGTACTCCCTGGCAAAAACTAAGCGAGCTGCTGGATTGAGGTTATGCCGAGCCCTGTAGGCCATCCCAGTTTGCGGTTTACCCCTGCAGGCATTATGGATATGACTACCAAGGTCCAAATGGGGATCATGCATCACTCCAAGATATTTGAGGGAGGTCACGGTAGGAGAGGGAGCCATCTTAGTAGTTGATATGTAGGGGAGTTGAAGAGGCTCATATTTTGGCAGAGGAACCGAAGAGCATAGCCTGGGTTTTGTTTGATTTAGGACCAATTTATGGTTGGAGAGCCATGCCTGGATGTTCAGAGGTCTTCAGATAAGTGAGCGGTTTAGTGTGGCTGTATCACAGGAGTGGGCCAGGAGAACCAGGTCATCCACATACATGATGACACGGCAGCTGGAGACCACATCAGGAGATTGTTGATGAACAGGGAAAGAGTAGGGACCCAGCATGGAGCCCTGAGGGACACCAGAGGTGACAGGCCGGGGGCAGAGGGACTTTATTGAATTTAGTTAGTTGTTTTCTGCCATATAGGTAGTCAGAGACCCAGTTTAGGGTGGTGGGGGACAAACCAAGGGACCTCATCTGCAGAGCAAGCAGGTCGTGGTCATAGAGTCGACGCCTTGGATAAGTCAATAGATACCACACCTGAGAGTTTTCCCTGATCCATAGCAGCTCTGATGCTGGAAGAGACTGAGATGAGAGCAGTGGAGTGCTGTGCCCTTTTCTGAAAGCCATGTTGGGCGGGGTCAGCAGACCATGGGAGTGGATATACTCCGAGATTTGTTTGGCGACCACCTTTTCCAGGAGCTTGCTGACAGCAGAGAGGATAGCTATGGGATGGTAGTTGTCCAGAATTTTGGGGTCGCCCTGCTTAGGGACAGGGACGACCTTGGCAACCTTCCAGATATCCGGGATCAGGCCCTGGGTAAGGGATAGGTTGAAAATGTGAGCCACCGGGGAGGCTATAAGGGGAGCACCTAGTTTGAGAAGCTTTGGCTCCAGATCATCAGGACCAGGGCTAGCATTCTGGGAGAGATCAAGAAGGAGAGACCGCACCTCACTTACCGATACTGCCCTTAGGTAAAATGGAGGGCGGGTCAGACTAGACTCCCATTGGGATGGGGAGGCAGGGCAGTTTGAGTTTGGGCTGAGGACCTAGCGGAGAGCAGAAGGAGGTCTGTGAAATGAGAGTTTAGAGCATTAGCAATCACGTGAGGATTGTTGCAGGAGACTCCTTCGATGAGCATGTCAGTGACCCCTGAGTAGGATCGACCACCAACCAGTGATTGGATGGTTCTCCAGAACCGTCTGGGGTCTTTAGCAGAGCTGAGAAGGGCGGCCTTGCAGAAGTTGCTTTTTGGCCCCCTGATCATTTTCTTGCACTCATTTCTGAGTTTTCTGTATTGCTGCAACAGGGCAGTGTCGTGTGGCGTTTTACCTGATGCCAGCATTTTCTCGCTTCGCATGTGGGAGAGGACCCCCTTTCAGCCACTGGGTGGCTGTCCCACAGACCCTCGCCTAGTGATAGGGGCATGCCTATCTTGTAGATCCACAAAGATGTTGTGGAAAAGCGGCGACTACCGATGAGGGATCCAGTGCTCTGTAGACTGTTGACCAGTCTGTAAGCCTGAGTTCCTCCAAGAACAGGTCAGGGTTTAATCTGGCAAAGTTTCGAACCTGGATGATTTTGTGGGGAACCTTAGGGAGGGGATATTCCATATACACAGAACTGGAGAGTGGTCCGATATGGCGTCGGGTAGGGCACCTACTGAGGAGATCCTCTGGACGGTTTGACATAATCCAGTCAAGAGGGAGCAGGAAGTGCCGTTTGCCTTTTGACTGGTGGGCTCCTTACCAGTTGTGTTAGGGATTTGGTGGCAAGCAGGGCCTCAAACTGCTTGACATCTTCCCATCCAGTTTAGGTTAATGTCCCCCAAGATAAGGAGTTCATTTACCCTGGTACTGGGACAGACAGTATCCAGGAGATGGGAGAGGCCCTGCAGCCCGCCCTTAGGTGGGTTGTAGGAGCATACCACATGCAGTTTCTTGGTGTTGCCAAGCAGCAGCATGGTGTGGAGGAGCTCACAGGTTGACAGCAGCACGGAGGTGTGGTTTATAAGGGATACGTTGAGGTGGGCCCTGTAGTAAATCAGGATACCTCCTCCTCTTGTTCTCCTATTCTGTCCTGCCATTTTAGCTCATAGCCAGGAAGCCTGCAGACCGAGTCGGGAATCTGGGGTTTAAGCCAGGTCTCGGTTATCCCCAGGATGTCAGGCTTGTGAGGTGACCCATGCAGTGAGCTTGTCAAGGTTGGGAAGAAGACTCGAATGTTGATGTGAGCAACTTTCAGGCCCTTTCCCTCCACCATTTCTGAGGAGAGTCAAGGGTGGTGGGGCCAGGATTGACTTCAATGTCACCAGATAGGGCAATGGACAGTAAGATTAGCCACAGAAGGGGTCCTCTTGGGGGGAGCCTTTTGATTTCTGGCCTCCAGACATGTCGTCGCTTAATGTTGATCTGGGGCAGGACGAGTCTAGACAGCAGTCCGCTAGGAGGACAGGGGACCAACGGCATTGGCCATAAGGTTTGAGAATGTAAATCAGCGCAGAGCAGTGGTGGATGGACCTGCCACTGCCACTGTCTCTGTACAGGGTCAGTGTCAAGAGGAGGATGAGTCCCAGGATAAGGGTAGCCAGGAGACAAAGTGGAGGAGAGCAAGATTCTTTAACAGAGATCATGCCGAGAGGCGATCTTAGATAGAACAGGGATTATACTGTAGGGACCTGGGAGCAGTGAGGTGACAGACAGCAGGGTCATGCAGGGCCAGGCAAGCTCAGGGTAAGGCTACTGACCAGGAGTGATAGCGAGCACCAGTGGTGTGGCTACAGACCTGGTGTGATGATAAACTAGCATTATCTGGAGGTCCAAAGACACTAAGCAGTGACAGTACAATTTGGTTAAATAATAGTTTCAGGATACTGCTTAACAGTCAATAACAGAATAAATTATTTAACAAAAGCTGTAGTAATGACATTTTGAGAGTGCTGAGGTGGCCCTGTTTATATACACACACTGAAAACTAAATGGCAATTAATGCTCTAATGCTTTAAAACAGTTATGAACAATCTTATTTGCTAATATTAAGATTTTCCAGAATTAAGCAGTAGAATTTTGAATGAGAGAAGTTCGTACTGTAGAGCCACGGCATTTCAAAGAAACTGGCCAATAAGAGCACACAGTCAGGAGACCAACCAATCAGGTTGCAGAAGTAAAGCACTGCTTTCCGGCTGGTCAAAAGTCACCGTACCTGTCATTGTTGCTGGCTGGAGAGGGTGGCGGCTTTGAAGGTGCGGTCACCCGCTAAAAAGGTCTTGGAGGGCTGTGGTTGCTTGCAGGCTTTTGTGGTCTCTGGTTTTGGAGGTGCCAGTTGGGCTGCTGGCAGAGGCACAGTTAGGAGGGAGCCTGGAGGGCTTGTATGGCAATGGAACGCCGGCTCAGGGAATCCTCCAAGGAGAAAGCAGCAAATGAAATAAAAGATAGATCCAGTGGAAATGATGAACTGAAGAGGACCAGAGTCACAGAAAGTGTTAAATTCCTTCAATGTGATGAACTTTGGCCTGTAGGCATATGCAGGATGTGAAAACCTTTGTCTGCTGTTTCTTTGTTTTCAAAGTGGTTGTAGAGCAGCCCTTTAGAGACAAGTACATTTAAAGTTGATTTAAAATGAAAATGCTGTTACCTGGTAAGTAAATTTCATTCAGTGAAACGATGAACTGCTGAAACCAGGGTCACAGAATATGTTAAAATTCCTGAAAGGTGATAAACTGTCCCTGGAATATGCAGGATGTGAAATCCTTTTGTCTGTATGTTTCCTTTGTTCTTAAAATGGTTGTTGAATAGCCCAAGTAAAATTCCTTTTGGAGCAGGTCAGGCCGAAAATGTTGATTCAATCGCAGGGGCCCAACATCACGAGTTTGCCAGACTTAGTTGCTAGAGTTATTTTTCCTTGGGGTAGCTTCAAAAGTTGATTTAAAATGAAAAAGCTGATACCTGGTGAAGATATTTTGCAGAAATTCAGTCCAGGAGACATTCACAGACGTTGTGTGTAAGAATGGCGAAGTTACTCCAAGCAGAAAAACATGTAAATCCACAAAAACTAACCTACAGACACAGACACAGACAAACACAAACATCCACCCACACAGCACTCCACATAGATCCAAATCATAGGACCAACAGGTCCACTCTCTTGCACATGCACCAAGCTCATACTTTATGTGAACAATGCATCCCTTTACTGCTGTGAAAAAAAAATATTCTTGTCTTCACCACCAGCTCCTACCTAACTTCAATAGATGCTATTCCTGGTTTTCTGCATATGGCCTTGTACCCAACACAAAAAAAACCCCATCTAATCCACAGTTTTCTCCGGTATCAGGAAAGGCACTGACTTCGACTTCACCCTCGCAGACAATTATGGTATCCTGATTAAAAGAGTCTTTGAATTTGAATACCTCAGAATCCTCCTTGACAGTGACCTAACCTTTGATAATCACATAAATCTTCTTATCAAAAAAGTGCATCAAAGACTTGGGATGCTCTACCATATTGGACAATTCCTCACTCCAGACTCTAGGGCTCAACTTCCTAGCAGTTCCTTGATTCCCCTGCTTGACTATGGCTCTCTGGTCTATCCCTGCCCTCAAAAGACTTTGACAGACTGAGGCCCACCCACCACAGCATCCTCCGGTTCTGCACTAGTCTACCCAGGAGGACCTGTCATCGCACCATCTATAAAACAGCAAACTGGCTCCCTCTCGAGGACAGGTTCAACAGAGAAACCTGTACCTTCCTCTTCATATGCATTAAGGGTCTCCTCCCCGACAGTACTGCCTCCTTCTTTTCTAGGCATTCTCACTTTAGCAGTCCAAGACACTCCTCTGGTAGTTCCTTTGGAACCCTACTATACCACACCTCCCACAGATAATGCTCACTTGCTTACAGGACGCAAAACTCTTCAATGCTCTGCCTGTCTATTACCAAGTGCTTATCAATTGCTGTTTTCAAAAACACTCTAACAAGTCTCCCCCTTAACAATTCTTCATGCAACTGCCCTTAATCTTTACCTTTACCTTTCTATAGTTCCTTTGACTCTCCCCATAAATAGTTTGCCTTTCACAAAGTTCCTTAAGCTTCCTCCCAACAAAGCTTTGTAAATTATTGTGTTTCTGCCTCAATGATTTGTATATAATTCTAGGATTTTTACATAATTCCTTGTACATAATTCTCTGGTATATTTTGTATGTTATTTTGTAATTGTTTTGTTTCACTCCCTGTACTGTTTGTTCCTGATTCTGACATACTGGATGCTTATGAAAATGGTCAATTTTGCTCACCTACCTTTCCAGTATAAAATAAAAATGAAAATGAAATACTGCTTGGGCTGGTCTTTTAAGTTCACATAATAATCATTGAGCTGAAGAAATAATGCATTTAAATTAGGGATTGTTTGTGTAAGGATTGTGAGTTTCAAATGAAGAGTTGTTCTCTGTCCAAAGCATGAATCGTTCTTTTACTGATTCTTGTAATATTTTACACGTTGTTCCTTTCTTTTCTGGCGTGTTTGGGTATGGTTCTTGATGCCTTTCCTTATTCATGTAGTGTCAATAGGAACCAGTGAATGGTTTTCTCAACTTGGACTATGATATGTTGTTGTTTTCAACTGGTTTAAGTTGACATGGCATATTATATGCCAGTCAGTGACTGGCTATGGTATCTTTAAAAAGTTGTTTTTTTTTTTGGTGCTATCAGATAGAAATGTTCTTGGCCAATTATATTTCTACTGTAGTCCATTTCAGTGGGCTGTTACAATAATATTGTTCCTAAATTGTTCTTTTATGTTTTTCATTTTAGTTATTAATTTTGCTCTCAGATGACATACATGTATATTTTGTACTGCAGATTTGTTGGGTGTACCAGCCCTAAGTCGACTTTAGTTTTTGTGCTCCCCCGCCACCCCATCTCCTTTAAAGCATGTTCTTGGGTTCTGATGTCTATTTTAGTGCAACAATTTTTTTTTATTATTTATGACCTTGTATTGTTATATAATTATTGTGAGCTTATATGTTTTGCAGAAAATCAATTTGATGAAGTGTTATATCATGTTGTCCACACAAAACTCCAAGTTTGCTCCATTATTAATACATTACCTTGTTCAGTCTTGCCTTTCTAACTCAAATCTTAATTAAGTGGTTTCTTGTTAGTTGAGCACTACAAGTGATTTCTAATTAGTGCTGTGCAAAATTGAAATATTTCACTTGGTGAAATATGTCATGTAATGCAATTACGCAAAATTTTTTGGCTAGACAAAACAAAATTTTGCCTATTTTTCTGATTTCTTATAATGGTGACATGACACAAAAATGCTTTAGCTGCCCAATTTTGCCCATTAATGTTTAAAATTTCAACTTGTGGCTGTCCCAGTGGTGCAGAGGGTTGAGGTACTGGATGCCACACCTCATGCCATGCCAGCGACCTGGGTTTGGGAATGAGCCTGGGTCATCAGAGGTTGGTGGGGGGGAGGATGTGAAAGGCTGCCAGCTGGCAGCCTTCCACTTTGGGAGGGAGTTCTATGTATCCTCAGAGCATGGGTAACCCCCCCCGGTGGAGGCTGGTGTGGAAGCATCTCTCCGAGGAGTGCCAGCACTAGGCAGAGAGAGGGCAGAAGAGACTGGAACTGGGGCTGCAATGTGCATATGTGCCTCCACACACATGCATTACCACTTCTGGGGTCTTGGGATTAGGGAACCTAGGGGAGAAAATGGAGGATAACATGGGTGTCATCCAAGGATGAAGTCTCTGGGACAGGATCTGGGGTTCTGCTGGGGCTCACAAGGTGCTACAAGCTTCTGAAATATTCCAAGTTGCAGTAGGTTGGCAGATGACCAGGCAGCCTGCCATAGGAGGATAAGAATAATTGAAAACAAAATTAACCTTGTGGCCCAATTTCACCAGTGTAACTTTTGATTTCGCCTAAGAAATCTTGCTCCAAAAGTGAATTTTGCATTGTATTCTGGGTAAATAGGTCAAATATCATGTGCAGCTGGTTTACAGCTCATTCTGCTGCATGTTGAGTTGGTGAGCAGTCTGTTGTGGTGTATCAAAGCCAATAAAGCCTTTTAAAACCTCTTTAAAACTTGTTTTTGAGAGCTATTTGCTCCAATATATATACTTTTTTTCCTAGTGTTGCTAGGGAATAATTTCTAATGTTTTGAATTTTTTCATAATACTTAGTTTAATTAGGTTTTACTTTTGCCTGTGCCTTTGAGGGAGTTGAGTGGGGTAGGGTAGGAGTGTGAACCAGTGCAGGCTATTCTTTTAGCCTTTTACAAACAGATTACCTACAAATTGTGAGTAATTTTTTAATGTTATTTCTTATTAATTTTGTTATATTTTGACATTTTTTTTTCCCACTGAAAAGCTACTCCACCCTGCCCGGGAGTTCCTGCCACTGTTAGCCTGTGTTATATATAACATTCTTCCACTTTTAATTGTGATTGTGAATAGAGCTGATCAGTTATTTTATTTGTATTTGGTTGTATTTGGTTATGGTTAGTTCTGTTTGCTAGAGTATTAACTTGTTTCACTTAAACTGTGAAAATCAACAGTTCTACATTTTTTTGTATGGAAACTTAAGTACTTTTACTTGATCATTTGAACTTGTCCATGTAAAGCTTCACTGCTTTGTTGAATTGCTCCCCTGTATTTTATTGCTGGAACTTGCCTCTGCACACTACGTGGTATTCCTGCTTAAGTTGACTTACCTTACACTTTCTCTGTTACAGCATTGTTTGTTTAAGACCTCACAAGCACAGTATAAAAAACTGTATATTAATATAGTCATTCTCTAAAGATTGTCTGCTGATCCCTCCCAATCCAGACCACTAGTATATTGTGGTACTCACCTTTGTCAATGTTTTATGATTGTCTCTGCCCTTCTATAATAAAAACAAATTGTTGTATTAACTAAGTAATAACTCATTACAGTACTTTAGTTGTCCAGACACAGGCGATCTATATTTAAAGGCGGTCAATTGTGCCCTTACTTCCTGTGTGTGCTGCTTTAATTCCTGTTTGTGGAAAGAAAAAAGTTACCTTTTTGTTTTTACTAGAATAGACTACCTACCATATATGGTATTAGTTGCTCTCTAGGTGCTGCTACCTGTCCTGACAGTGTTTGGATTTGTAAGGAAGGCTGTACTGTAGGTATGATGTGTGAGGTGTTATTGACACAGTTAATAATACATAATTTCTTGATATACTCCCAGAGAAAGGCAAAGCTTTGAAGCAGCAGCCAGCAAAAATGCCTGCTAACAGACGACCCAGTACAGGGAGGAAACATGGCAGGGGGGATGAGGGAGCTAAGAAGTCTGCTGAAAAGAGTACAATTTCAGTTCCAGGTCCTACTCCCCATAGCAGTGAAAGCACATATATGTCCACTTCAGTGTCTTCTGTTGTGGGCTCTGGTGGTGCAGCAGGTACCAACAAATGAGTTGTTGGAAGTACTGGCATACCTGCGGCTTACTTTTTTAAGGCTTAAACTGTTGCATCCATGCTGGTGGGGGATGATGACAGTAAGAAGAAGGGATAGGGAGGCACTGCCACCAGCATATGAACACTGGTCCTAGAGGACGGTGTTAAGTCTGTCAGTGTGACTATCCCTGTTCCTGCAGGAGTTGGTGTTGATAGTGATCAACCAGAGTCTGATGATCCTGGAGATAGGGATAATCTGCCCCCCCCGAGATTGTTGTAGAGAAAGAAAACGGTGCTGTGCTGCAAGAAGCTAGTGATAGAGAGGAGGAGGCAGACAAGGACATTATCGCTATTGGTGGTGATGATGATGACTGGGATGATCCCACATGGGACCCTGAGTTAAAAAAGATCAAGGGTGATATAGGCCATTTACATGTACAGCCCATGGGTCAGTCTGTCACCAAGCCGATAAGTAAACCTCCAAGCAGTCAAGTATCCCCCCCTCCCAAAAGTAGTCATAAGGAACTGATGTGAGCAGCTCAAAAAACACACACTTCCTCACCTGTTTCTGAATTATCGCAGTCCCAGAAGCACCTGAACACAAGAGGTCAAAAGTCCCTAGTTTGAGACTGTTATGTGCCTGATCCTGCTGATGACACCATAGCAATATGCCAACTTTAACAAGCATGTATTAGTCAGGGGCCAAAGGGAAGACACATAGGCACAAGTGGCCAACATGCTCACCTGAAAACAAGAACCTTCTGAGACAGTAGCAACACCAGAAGGATGCCAGAGCTGTTGGTGGCATCTCCTTTTTCAAGTTAAATGTAATACAGCAAGAGCAGGAGGAGGGGGGGAGGGAGGGTAGAGTGGGTCGGTGGTGGAGGAGGAGGGTAAGCAATCCTTTGATCTCTCAAGCAGTGGGCATAGCAGTGGAGGTGCCAGTCCCAGTCCCTCAAGTCTGAAAAGTACACCACCACACCCACAAGCAACCAGCATAACTGGTTGCATGGAGTCTACACAGCCCCAAGAGTCATGTGTTACCCCTAAAAGAACATCATTGCTGCCACAAGTACAGCATTCTGGTCAAACAGCCCCAAAGATGCAACCCACTCTGAAGGCCATCCTTGAGTGGCACACAGAATACCCCCCCAATCATGCTGCTGCATGAGATTTAAAGGCTGCCACTGCTGAAATGCTGGCCATCAATCTGTTGCCATTCTCGTTTGTGGAGAATGCTGGTTTCTGTGTGTTGATGGCCCGTGCCTGTCCCAGATGGCAGATTCCATTATGAACTTATTTTTCTAAACATGCCATGCCAGAGCCGAACAGTAGAGTGGCTGATTCCATTAGGCATGCATTGCAGCATAGTGCATCAGAATATATCCATCTTAGCATGGATATGTGGACCAGTGGACAAGACAGCAGCAAACTCATATCTCTGCATAACAGCACACTGGGCACAGTTGCCTGGGGTGGTATGTGATTTGGGGCCTGACAAACCTGCAGAAATCAAAATTGTGGTGGTTGGAACACACCTGGTATTTGGCAGCATGCAACCCTGAGTATGACAAATGTAACTGGTTCTCACACAGCTGAAAAAATGTTTAATATTCTGCTGTCAGAGATTGATGGGTGGCTTCACACACAGTCACTCACAGCAGTATTCATCGAAAGTGATAATGGCTCCAATGTAGTGAAGTGCATTAGTGATGGTGTTTTTTTCAGGGTGCCCTGCCTGGCACACTGCCTTAATCTTGTTGTACAGCAGTTTCTCAACCATGTGGACATTAAGGAAACAGTTACTGTCACATGTTGCATCTGTGTCCACTTCACCCATTCTGCAAAGGCCCGTGACCTTCTATATGAGCTACAGCACAATAATTAACTGTCTCAGCAGCGGATGAAGCTTGATGTTGTGACCAGGTGGAACTCCACACTGCACATGAGTGAGCGGCTGTATGAACAGTATAAGGCTGTGTCAGAATACTTGCTCTGCACACCACCTGTGTCAGTGCTGGACTATCAATCACTCTGACAACAGAGCAGTGGCACCAAATGGATGGGCTAATAAGCATTATCCATCCATTCAAGCATGCAACACAGACAGTGAGTGTGGACTCTGCTTTTTTAAGTCAATCCATACCACTCATACATGTACTGAGCCAGACATTTGTTTATGTGCTACACCAGATGGAGGCAAGTGGAGATCATGGCAGTTGTGATGTAATGGATCACATGTTCCACGTGATGGACACAAATAACCATGTATCTGACATTTTACAGTTGACTGACATTGCAATTGCCACCATGCAGGATCCACGCTACAAATGTGGCCTACCTTCTATAATTGAAGGAGGTCGTCAGAGAGTACAAAAGTTGACAAAGAACCCCATTAGAATGGTATATGCTGCACACATGAAAAAGGCATACACTGCGGCAAAAACAGGTGTTGATACCACCACCAGTGGCTCACAGGCAATCCAATCAGAGAAAATGGGCAAGACAGAGCAGAAAACAACAAGTAATCCCATTTGTGATGTTCTCTTTCAGATGGGAGTGGAAGATATGGAGGAAAAGGAGGAGGAGACAGATGAGGCAGCTGGACTCAGAGCAGCAGAATGAATGGTGGAGGCCTACATGGGGGACCCAAAGCACCTTACCATTACTGACAGGCCACTGCTGTACTGGAGCAGCAAAATGTCTGACTGGCCAGCACTAACATCGGTTGCTGTGAAATACCTGAGCTGCCCCCCATCCAGTGTTAGTGTGGAATGAGTGTTTAGTGCAGCTGAGCCATTGTGAGGGACCGTAGGACCAACTTGTCACCCAGGAATGTGTCCATACTAACATTCATCAAAATGAATGAAAGACACATTCCACACAACACAGTGATGTCAGTGGTGTTGCCACAGCAACTGTGTCTCTGTGATGAGGATGATGACAATGCCTTGACTAAAGCATCCACTAACAGCGAGGTGGATGAAGCAGCAATGGTGAGAGAATTCCCACCTGGTGACAACTCCAGTATAGAAGACAGTGAGGGGTGCTTCTTGGATGATGTGGAAGTGGAAAAAGGCTGAGTTTACTCAAAGGCCACCCCCCCCAACAACCTCCAGCTCGGTATAGTGTTATAACTTATTTTTACCTATGTACCATTGTATTGGTTATGGTTATGTGTTATCTGCAGCAGTGTGATTCACTATCAGTTGATCACCTTTTGCCATAACCCATTGTTTGCTCACCAACAGTCCCCCAGCCTGTATAAAGCAACAACAATACATTACCATAAACCATAAAGATTTTGCATGATTACAGTTACAATGTTTTGCAGCAAAAAATATCAAGATACACATTTTACTTTTCATTTTGAATATTAACCACATCTTATAGCAAGATATGTTGTCTTGATGTCCTTAAAAATGCCCATGATGGCACATGCCACATCACCCCCCCTTCCTACCACCTGACACACCCATGCACTCCATGCGACCCAACAAATATTTTCTGCCACTTACTATTCATGACATGTTGAAAAACCCTGGCTCCTAGTACAAGACGCATATGAATGTAACATGCTCATTCAACTGTTAACACCACAATTTGAAAACATTTTGAGAAATGGTGAATGGTGGCAACCTTTAATGATGCTAGCCATTATTTACAAAAGTAATCATGAGAAGGCTGAACAGCTTACAACATCCAATTACCCCAATAAGGTTACTTATGCTATACTACCATGTTAAATTCTTGTGCGAAACTTCATGATGTGGTTCGGGGGGTTCAGGGGAGGGCATGGGAGGTGTATGCTGCCCTCAGTTTGGACTCCAAATTTTCATGATTACTGCAACTCTGCCACCTCAAATGATTAGATAATACATTAGCCTCCTCCAACTAATTATTTACTAAACACCATTTCAACCATCCATTTCCACACGTAATTCCTCCCTGGATGTGGGTGGTGCTTACTCATTATTGGTATGGACACCAGTGGCTAACGTCACAGTTCAAGCAACACACTCTATCTTGTGCACACATTGCAATAGAGCTCCTGTAGGGCCTGGATGTAGTCATCACACAGAGATAGGATGGCACCTCAACATAGGAAAATTATATAGGCAAGATCAAATATAAGGAAAGGTGACAAATACTCATCAGTCTGCATACCTGGTTTTAGCAAGCAAATTAGAACAAGCATAGAAAGAAAACATATAGTTACCATACCCTGTGATGTCATTGAACTGCAGAAATCAACCCCAGAAGGAACATGCTAGGTGATGCACATGATTCCAGACTATGATAAAGCACAGTTGCAGGCATTCCCCTTCCCCTAACAGTACTGTGTAATTGGAAATAAGATAAAAAGAACACATTTTGAGCACTGTAAAAAGTTCCAGCCCCCCACCTACATTCTCCCAGCCCCCACAGAAGACCATAAAAAATGAAGAAATACTTACCTCCAGGACGGTGAAAGTGGAACCATTGCACAATTAAATAAATCCCTGAGATCTGGTTGAGCAGCAGCAGTGGCAGCAGGGGTGAGACTTAACTTATCTGCAATTCCTGATGTTGACAAAAGCAAAAAAAGAACATAATTACTGTCAAACTCAGACATCCAGATGGCAGTAACAGAAGTACCCCACTAGTAATGAAAAATTAAATACTTACTGTCTGCCTTGGGATTGGTGATGAGGTGCATTCCAACATTCCTAGATCCTAATCCTGTCCTGGCATGATGATATCATCCACAGCACATAGCAAAATAATATAAAAGCAGTACAAGCACATTAGAACTCAAGATGCCATAATACCAACCCAACACCCTTTTGTTGCACAGAAAAAAAAAATAAAGACAGATATTACGTGTGCAGCAGCACCAGTATGTACTCTGTGAAGATGATGCACCATCAACCATCCAAAATGGTACTTTTTGTGGCAAATTGGCAAGTTGTAGTCAGAGACAGCAGCAGGCAGCAAGCTACAGTGCCCTGAAATGTCATCCACTCCCTCCCTCCACCAGGCAGACAAGTTAAAACCACAGTCAGTCAATGCAGCCAATCAGGACAGCAGGATAGGGAAATGATAATTCTACTACATGTCTATCTTAATCAGTTGATAAAGCAGCAGCAGGAGGAAACAATTGTGAGAAGCACAGCATTTTCTGGTCAAACTCATTTTCTCTGCATGGCACCCATTTTCAGGTCCATGAGATGGTGGTGCAGCATTTAAGATCAAGACTGACACCAGATTTCAGTCTCAGTTTTATCTACCATTTTTTTTGTCACATTTCTGGACATGTACAGCATGTTCTGCACTCGCAGAACAGAGATTCAGCATGAGATGACTAGTAAACTGTGGACCAAAGACCATGTTTTGGTTTGGGTGGTGGCCTGGCGCAATATAACTACATGGCTGACACATGATTTCTGTCTGAATTTAATGTCACATTTTTGGGGAAATATTTCTGGACTTGTAGGCCCAGTTTGGCTTGATCAGCGCTGAGATTCTGGCTGAAGTACTTGGCAAACAGGGCCGAAAACAGCTATTTCATCTGCGGGTGATGAGGGGCACCACTTCACATAATGACTCAGACCTGATTTCTGTCTCAATTTAATCTACCATTTTTCCTGTCACATTTCTGGAAGTGTACAACCTGTCCTGCTCTTGTAGAACAGAGATTCAGCATGAGATGACTTGTAAACAGTGGCCCAAAGTCCATGTTTTGGTTGGGGTGGTAGCTTGGGTGTCATATAACAACATGGCTGAGACCCGATTTCTGTCTGAATATACTGTGACATTTCTTGGGAAGCATTTCTGGACTTGTAGACACTGTTTGTCATTATCAGCACCAAGATTCTGGATGAAATACTTGCAAATAGGGTCAAAAACAACTATTTCATCTCTGGGTGGTGTTGGGGGGGAACCACTTCACATGATGACTCGGACCAGAGTTATGTCTCAATTTTATAAAACTTTTCTCCAGTCATATTTCTTCTATTACCATACCTGTTCTGCAGAGCATGGTGGCAAGAGGCTGTGTTAATCATTTAAATCCGAGATAATTCAGATGCTAGAAGAAATCAAAAGCTCTATTTCCACTATGACATCTTCCATCTTAGAATTTAACTCTAAATTTGCTCAGCTTACTATGAGAACAGACGAAACAGAAAAAAGGATTTCCACAGTAGAGGACATGGTTAACCCCTTAACCCACAAATACGACCAGGCTGAAAGGCAGTTGCAGCTTCTTCAAAACAAAGTAGCTGAGCAGAAGGATAGAGCATGAAGGGGTAACATATGACTAAATGTCATTCCTGAAGGTTTTGAGGTTACTGGAGGTGCCCTACCTATATTTGAGAAAATACTGACAAATGCTATGAATAGACAATACTCAGAAGACACAATTCAATTAGACAGTGCACATAGAGCTGGTAATGGCTTTTCAAATTCCAAATATCCTAGGATGTTTTTTGTTAAGCAACATAAGTACAGTATTTGGACAAAGAGACGATTCTACAGAAAGCATGTATACTGAAATGCTTCCATTTTGAAAACATAAAATTGAATGTTTTTCCAGATATGTCACCAGAAACAGTGGCAAAATGGAAACTGTTCAACTCACTAAAGAATAAGCTCTACCTGAAAGGAATTTGTTTTTCAGTGATATACCCTGCAAAGTTGAGATTTGTTCTTAAAAGAAAACTACACACATTTGAAGATCCAGATGAGGCCATGGAAGCATATAAGCAAGAATGTGGTGACACTCCAGCATCAGAATATATTTTTCTTTTTTTGTTTCGGGTGCTTGCTATTCCAGAAAGGGCTATTAGCCCTAATATTTACATCCCACAGGTCATCACAAAGGTAAACTGTATCTGAATAAACTAACGATCTTTTGCTGCTTTAGGTAGCTAGATGTATAAAGTGTATAGTGGGAAAATTACTCAATGGTGCCACTCCTTCCTTTTCATTTAAAAATAATCAATGTGCACTTTTATTTAAGGTTTAACATGTATCCTTAGTCAGATAAACTGCAAATTTATCTTGTACACAGTTTAGCACTATGGATAGAAAGCTGTCTTAAAAGATGATAAAATCAAGGGGTGATTTCAGTACAAGGCTATAAAACTTTCCAGCCTGGGTTATTGTCCCTCCACAACCACTGATTTACAAGGTAACCCAGACTAAGGCATCTGATTTCCTCTCTTTAAAACTGCTCTATGTGGGAGCAAAGTCAATCACACCTGACTAAATTTATATGAGGAATAATTGCCTCATCACAGTTTTGTTGTTTCTGTTGGTCTTGATCAGCTGGGTTGCTCTCTACCCTATGCTTCAGTATGCACAGAAGCAGCTTGTGGTTGATTTGGTTTCCGCCGATGACTTGCAAGTGGTATGTGGCAAGGGGGAAAGCTGTTGCCTCTTTGGATTCACTTCTGTATACAACCAGATAATATAATTAAGTGTCCAATACTATGGACTCCTTCAGATATCTAGGCCTAACACTTGACCCTGCACTCACATTCCGCCAGCATATCCACCTCCTTTCTACTACCCTCAACGTGCGGCTCGGGCTCCTGTATCACCTCAAACACTGCTTTACCTCTAATGCCTTAAGGCTAGCTGTCTCCTCCTCAGTCCTCTCCCTACTAGATTATGGTCTGGTCATCTATGGGGCAGCTAACTCCTCGGCACTCAACAGACTACGTGTCTCCCTAAATAAAGCTTGCCACCTCACTTTAGGCTGTGACCAGCTAACTCATACATGCACACTGTACAATGCAACCAACTGGCTTAGTCTTGACAATAGGCTCAAGTTCCACACATGCCTCTTGGCAAAAAAAATGTGCCCTTGGTCCCTGCCCTTCAGGTCTCGCACCACTAATAAGACTGACCCAATCACTTAAGCACACTCGGAGTTATGTTAAACACCTACTGTGTGTCCCCCATTGCTGTACTTCCCTATACCAGAGGTCCTTCAGCTGCAGAGCCCCATCCTGGATGAATAGTCTGCCCCCACAGATTGCAAATGAGAACAGATTAGGATCCTTCAAAACCACCCTTAGGTCCCACCTACAGGCCTCAAACCTCTGTACCTCTCCTTGACTATTACTTCATCTAATGACCGGTCTAGGCTACGGCCAGATCTCCCTCCTCATAACCCTACCACTTACAGTGTCCCTCTTGTATAGCTCAGCTCTATTATACCATATTGTGTTGCTTGTTGCCATCCACTGTTATGCCATGTTGTGTTGCCTGTCTGCCCTAACTTGACCTAGATCTCCTCTGTGAGACCCACAAATGCCTCTGTAACTACTGTTAATGTAAATACCTGACTATGTACTGCTGTGCTGCTGTGTAACCTCTCTTCTCATATGTAATACTTGTGACGTGGAACCTTTGTAAAGGAGTCCTTGACTCAAAAGTACTTCCGAATCTCCAATAAATAAAAAAAATAAAATAAATAAAAAATGTAACAATTTAGGCTAGTCCCTGTGTAATACCTTTAAATAACTTGAGAGGAATTCTTCGGTGAGTAAAAGGACACAGATAAGGGGGAAACAGTGTGTGGTAAAAGGTATTAATTTACTCATGTCTTTTTATACCTGGATAGGTGGCATGGCAAGTTAATTGTAATTTAAAAAATAGGAGCATGACGTAGTAGGCTGTCAGAGTTCCATGATGACTTCATTTGTCATCATGCTTTTCAGAGGGGGGTACTGGGATCCTTGCAATCCCAGAACAAGTTTTTATTTTTTGGTGGGGGGGCGAGGGATCTAATCTCTTCCTTCATTTTAATGGCTGATACCAGCCAAATAGGGGTCATGCTGCATTGATGATGAAAATAAAGGGTGTTAATGATAAAAAGGTAAATTATAAATTGAATTTGGATTTCAGGTGGTCCAGGCCAAACCTAGCTAATCAAAAAGCTAGATGACAGAATTATCTCTTCTTACCTGTAATGTTAGAGGCTTTAAAAGTAAGCCAAAGATGTTAAAAATAATTAAAATTATGCAACAGAAAAAAGTTAATGTCGCAATGCTTCAAGAAACTCTTTTTTTCCAGTCAGAATCTAACTAGTTCTGCAACCGATGGGGAAATGGAGTCCTTTCAAATTTTCAAAATAATTCTAGAGGGGTTGCTATCACTTTTAATAAAACTTATCCATCACCTAAAATACTAAAATTTGATACTGATCTACTTGGATGCTGGGCCATTATTGAAATGAATATTCCAAATCTTAAACCCACGGTAGCTATAACATATGCCCCAATATGAATAGTCCAAACTTTTTCAGTCAATTTTTTTTAATATTGTCAACCTTTTCACCACCACATACTGTAGGAGGCGATTTAGTAAGACATACACAAGATAAAACTTCAAAACTGGATAAAGCTCATAGTTCATCTCATAAAATTACTAAGAAATATATTGCTGAATTAGGTTTGATTGACCCATGGCAAGTTAAATATCCTGAAAATACAATTTTCTCATACTACTCTCATACTCAAATCTCCTGTTCTAGGATTGACTATAATTTGATTTCTGATTCTTTAAAATGTAAGCTTATGGAGATACAATATCCATGGATTCTGATATCAGACCACTCCCCTTGTATTCTTAAAAGCAGAGTCTCTGATCACATTTCCCAAATAAAATACTGGAAAATGTATTACCCTTTGTTAAAGATCCCACAGTGGGAAGAATTGATAGGTAATGAAATGCAAGAATGTTTTGTAAACAATACCACTCAGGACACAGCTGTTAACATCATTTGGAACACTTTTAAAACATGGATTCGGGGTCTACTTATGACTTTAGAAAAATGTAGATACAGGATGCAGAATCAACTTCTACAACAGTTGACAAAAGAAATAACTAATCTGCAATACATCCACAGTCAAACATTAGATAACAATGTATTTAATAAACTGTGATAGAAGAAAGAGCAGTATAACTCTGTAATATCTGACAACATTACATGCCAGATTATTAGGTCTAGATCTAATAATTTATTCCTTTCTGATAAGCTACTAATGCTTCTGGCCTGGCAAACCCATAAGGATCAGCAAAGGAATGATATACTAGCCACAGAAGACCAGCAGGTCTGCACAACAGAAGTCCCTGATGAGATTAATGCAGTGTTTTTAAATTATTATCAAAATTTATATCATTTTGATACCAGTAGCATTTTTAATGAACAAATTAAGGAATATTTACATCATAATCCTCTTACTACAGTCCCAGTTAAGTTTAGAACCAAGCTGGATCAGGACATCTCTGCAGAAGAAATTAATTGTGTCATCATGTCCTTTCTGGGTAACAAATCTCCAGGCCTAAATGGAATAGTTATAGAATTTTATAAACAAAATAGAGCAATACTTACTCCAACATTACAACAACTGTTTAACTCCTTTAATATTTCCAGATATTTGCCTAAAACATTCCAGGAGGCCATAATTCAAGTATTCCTTAAAGAAAAACTGGAATCTGTTGAGCTGTGGGTCTTATCACCCCATCTCCCTATTAAATGTGTATTCTAAAATTTTTACTAAGATTGTAGCTAAAAGATTAGAAATAATTCTTCCTCATATCGTTCATGAAGACCAAAATGGTTTCATAAAAGGCAGATCTCTTAAAGAGAACACCAGATGTGTGTTAAATATTCTCAGCATAAATCAGAAAATGCAATTATATTAGCCATTAATGCGGAAAAAGCATTTGACAGGCTGGAATGGAAATTCATGCTAGAAATTACTAGAGAGATGGGGTTTGGCTCACAGTTCAACAGATGTTTACAATTGACATATAGTCAACCAACAGTCATGCTTAAAACTAATCATAATATATCCCATCCCTTTAGGTTGCATCGAGGTGCACAACAGGGATGCCCCCTGTCACCCCTTATAGTTACCCTAGCAATTGAAAACTTCACTACACATATTTGGAATAATCCCAAAATATATGGTATCCCTATTAATAAGAAGATAATTTATAAGATAGGTATATATGCAGATGACATTTTACTTTATCTCACCAATCCAGTCACTTCTATGACAGAACTTATGAAAGCTGCTAAAACGTTTGGTAAACTATCTGGGTATAAGGTAAACTGGGATAAGATCATTATGTTAAAATTAAATAATTGTATAAAGGTAACCCTTCTGGATGGCTTTAATGGTCAGACTAAGTCCCAAATACTATATTTAGGGGTCCAAATTTCATCTGATCTACAACGTTTAGGTAACATAAATTTTGACCCAATACTTGAAAAAATTGAAGTTGATTTAGATCAATGGTGGAATCTTCTTCTAAATCTAATAGGGAGAATTAATATAGTAAACATTAAAATATTACTAAAATTTGTTTTTATTGCAATCCTTATCTATCATTATCCCTCAGAAATACTTTGTTCAAATAATAAAAAAAAATATATATATATATGGAACCATAGAACCCCTCTTACAGCATATATCACACTTACAAAACCTAAAAAATATGGGAGGTCTGGCCTTTTCAGATTTCCATAGATATTATGAGGCCACTCAGATAACTACGATTTGGAAATGGATACATAACATAGACAAATATACTGGATCCTCTCTATTGGAAAACAATTTACATTCTTATCCATCAATGATGCAACTTCTATACTCTGCATACTGTAAGAAAGCACAAAATATAAATTTGAGCTCTACAATGATCTCAACCCTAACAGCCTGGGATAGGGCACACCATATGCTTAAAGAAGAAGCTATAATTACATTGTATTCACTTATATATCAGAATTATAACTTCTCGCCCTCTGCTATGGATAATAGGTTTCAGATTTGGGCACAACATGGTATTTAAACACTAAAAGATATTCTAAAAGCAGGCAAACTGAAACCTTTTTCAACCTTAAGTCAGGAATTTAATATACCATGCATGCATCATTTCCAATATCTTCAATTAAAGGCTTTTACACAACAATCCTGTAAGAAACAAAATGATTCCTTGACTTTGGCATTATTACAGAATTTAATAAATATGAAAGACAAGAATAAATTAATATCTGTGATATATAAAACATTCAAAAAAACAAGCCAAGGGGATCAACATCGACTTTTTAAAAAATGAGATATGGATCTTGGCATAACAATAATGGACACAATATTGAATGATATATTAAACACTTTTACTAATAATGTTAAAGCAAGTAAATTGCAACAGATACAATTAAATCCTTTTTATAGGATTTATTACACCCCTTCCAAGCTTCACTAATTTAATAGTAGCATTTCTGAAAAATGCCCAAGATGTTCACACTCTTCTGGTACACTTATACATATGATTCACTCCTGCCCATAACTCTCAAATGTATGGCCTAAAATTATAGTGATCTGACAGAGGACACTAAACATCTTTATTCCTAATACTTCTTACTTTACTTCCTTATTAATCCCGGTAAGTAATCTTACTGTAGAACAAAAAAAAGCTCATCACAATTGCTTTCATTACAGCAAGGAAATGTATTCTTTTGAAATGGAAGGACTCCTGCCCTCCGGCTGTTCAGACTTGGATGAACTTTATGGTAGATCTGATGGATCTGGAAACAATACACAATATTGAAGAAGGCAAAGTGCAATATTTTCATAAGATATGGTCCCCATTCCAGGGTATGATACACTCTAATGGCTTTCAAGATCTTCTTAGCTAAGACTACAGTTAAAATCTAATATTAGTTAATGGTCTGGACCCCCTCCTGGCTATGATGATCTCTTTTCTCTGACACAAGGAATTGATATCTGTTTCAGATGACTCATGGGCTGGTACAATATCTGAGCTGGGGGAATAAAGGCTGTGTTAAACTGTGGACAAAAAGCATATTTTGGACTGGGTTACCCAGGCCGTGACCATGTGGTGGTGGTGGTGGTGAGGCACTAATGAAACATTATCATGACTGGAGGAGGGGAGGGACACAAAGTTAACATTTGTGAAGGTGGCAAGGTCAGGGGGACAAATGTTGTTCAGCAGAACAAAACATATTCATGTTTAACTTCACAATAAAAGTGCTTATGTAACTATTTCTATGATTGTTGTGTAAGTATTCAGACTGATGCTGTACACAGCCAAAGCAACTGCCACCAGCCCTTAGAACACACAACAGACAACAACATCTCATAGCTTTGGGAAAAATGTTTGTTCACATAAAACAAACTACAATACTTGATATTTGTGGATAGGAGGAAAAAAATAAAGAAGGAATAACATAAAATAAGCAAAAAGGTACACAGTTTATGAGCATAGTACTTGAGGGGACATGCAGGGTCAGACTCAATCAGGGTAAGGGTATTCAATCATATCAGACAGAGGGGAAAGGGAGGGAGCATAAACATTCCATGAAATATAACATATCAGATAGAAAACCACTGGACAAGAAAAAGAACACAGAGGAAATATAATAGAAGAGAAAGAGGATAGAAAATATTTTTTGTGTTTTTTGTTTACTTTTTTAATTTTTTTGGTGTTTTTCTTATTTTTAGGGGGGTGCAGAGGAAAAAAGAGCAAGACTTGCAAAAGATAAAGGAAAGAAAAAAAGGGGTGCATAGATAGCACTAATCAGTTGCACCAATGCCACTGCTGCCGACATCACCACCACCACCCCCACAATGAAGATCTGCGAGGAGGTTCAAGACCTTCTTTTGGTCCTCCCTTATTTTATCAGGTTCTCCCCTGACCTCCTGGCAGAACTGGTCCACCTGCTGCTGGAGTCCTTACACCTATGTGTGCACTGCCACCACATCTTGGTGCACAGCCTCAAGGTCCTCCATCCTGATGTGACCTGCTGGGGGAGCTGCTACAGGCTGTGATGTTGAACTTGCTATGCCGACTGGTGTAGGGTGTATCACTCCTGCTGCTGCTACTGTGGTGCTGCTAGGCTGCTGGATGACCTTCTCATGCTGGGCCCCATTGCTGCCTCCTGCTGCAGCTTCTTGCTGCTTGGAGAGCCACTCTGCAGCATGGTGGTGCCACAGGTGACTCCTCTGTCCACCTGTCCCAAAGTGGGACCCTTGTTTTCCACACCTGACATCTTTGCCACAAAGGTTGCAGATGACAATATTGTCATCCCCAACCTTTGTTGGAAAAAAACTCCAAACTGCAGAGAACTTGTGAGGGGGGTCATCAGCTTATCTCTCTGCAGTGGCTGCCTCATCCAAAACCGAGACCCGCTGTTGCTGCTGCTTTTGCTGCAGGGCAGGCATGGGTTGCACATGCCTCTGGGAGGGTGCAATGGGCTTCTGCTGCTCTTGCTGTGCAAGGGGGCACATGCTGCTTGGGGGGGTGCAAGGTACTCCTACTGCTGCTGGCAGTGGGATAGGACCTGCTGCTGCTGGAGGTGGCCATGGGCACATGCTTTTCTTGGGGGGATGCTTGAAAAATGCTAACCTGATAAGGCAGACAGCAGATCCTCCTGCTGATGGTGGTGCATTCCCAGCCTCCTTCTCCTTCATAAATAACACTTTTCTTAATATAAAACTAAAGAAAATATAGTAAATGAAAAGGAAAGAAGGAAAGATACAGGAAGGGACTGGGAGATGGGGAGTCAAACACAAACACACACACACACACGCACACACACACATACACTATAGAGATAAAAAATAACATTAAAGAAAATGCCCTAATAGAAAATATTTACTTTCAAAAATAAAGTATGGTGCAGATTTCAATAACACACTATACTCACAATTATTAACTACTGTTTTTTTTTAAACAAAGCTCTCTAATCTCCAGCTCCTGCTATTGTCTCCTCTCTCCTACAGCTGACTAGTCAGCAAAAGCTGTAATGGAAGTAGATTTAGTCTGGTTCCCTAAGTGCAGTCACCCATGTGACCAACAGTCTACTAGAGAGGGTAAGTCATATGACAAGCATTTTGTTTTCCTAATTTTGCCTGATACTAATGTACAGCAAAATGTGCTGGCAAAAAGTGAAATCAATGGTGAAATTTCACTGGAAATTTACTGGTGAAATTTCACAATAAGGGCCCAATTTTGCTAAATGGTTCACATGGTGAAATTGGCAATTTCGCTGGCGAAATTAAATTTTGCTTCATCTCTATTCCTAATTTCCTTTAATCTGTCTTCCAAACACCAACTGGCATTAATTATGATTTGAGTTATATTAGATGACACTAGAAAATCACTTTTTGACTTTGTGATTTTATTATTTGGATGTTTAGCATTTGGGTTAACCTGTTATTGTATTGCAAATCGGCTATAGGTTAATTAATTATGTAATACTTTAGTTATGTAACAACCCCCCTCACTTATTCTGCCATGGAATGTATTTTCTTCATTATCTGTACATAGGATATTCTGATTTGTCTTAAATTAATGATTATGCATCTTGATATATTGGACCAGTTGGACCAGCACAACATTCTGTGGTGATTTGCATATGCAGCCCATGATGCTTTGCATTGTGGGTTCATGTGTGATTTTGTATTTTCTTGATATATTGTATTTTATGTATATGATTTTTAATATTCCCTACCATCAGGACGCATTTGGAAATGAATTATTAGCAGCTCATTATGCCTTTCCTGGTGAAACATTTGAAATAAATATAAAATAAATTAAGTAATCAGAAACACGTGTTTTAAGTGAATAAATTATGCATCTCATTGTCTATTGCTCCACCCCCTGAAAACGACTCATCCCGAGTAGAAACACTGGTGCTATTTGAGCTGTGCTCCCATACTGATGGTTTTGCAAAAAAATGTATTGCAAATAGATTTTGTTGTCCATGCTCTTTCTTTGTTATTTTCTGAGTGTGTTTGTACCCATTCTTTTGCTTTACATATCGTGCCTCCTTTATCTCCAAAGTTTTGGTTGGCTGTCTCCCTCATATCTTGCTTTTCTTCTCTCTTTACACCCTTCTATCTCGTACTTTCTTTGCAATGCTTGTTTTTGCTTTCTTGATTTCCCACCAATGAATTCTACTGCTGACCCAAGCTGCCTTCTTGTTACTCTTCCTTAAATTGTGAGGATTTCTCCTGCCTTCTGTTTGCTATTTGTTTTGCCCCTTCCCTTCTTGCTCTGAAATCTCTCCTCTGGGATCTCTCTGTTCACAGCTGTAGTTGCTTCTGATGTTGGGGTCTACTTCTGTCACCTGCCTTCCCACACACTGATGCTAGCACAGCCCTTCTTCAACAATTCATTAGTCACTACTCCCTGCTCCTCATATTATTCTTTTGCTGCTCATTGTGTATTTACTTATTTGTAAATGAAGATTGCAGCAATCACCAAAACTTGGTGGTCGGATGTCACTATATGGAATAAACACATACCAGGTTACCAAGTCTTCCACAAAGATAGAGTAGGAAGAAAAGGAGGCGGTATCACCCTGTTTGTTAAGGACAATATTCAGTGTAGAAATATAACAGATGAGGATGCATAACAGGAAGTTATGTGGGTAGAAATACTATGAGAAAACCAAAAGAAAGTAAGAGTAGGTGTATGCTATAAGGCCCCAGATTGAAATACTGAAGACCATACAGAGCTATTAAGGAGCAATTGTGAACATATAGCTGAGCACGACGTATTCTTACTTGGTGATTTTAATGCACCAAGCATTGATTGTAACAAGGGTACTGCAAACATCAAATATGAAAAAGCACTATTAAACATGTACTCTGAATATGGGCTGCAACAAAGGGAACAAGAACCTACTTGAAGTACTAACATCTTGGACCTAGTCCTGACTAATAACCCTGATGGAATTAATAATACAAGAATTGTGGAGCCACATATTAGTTGTGACCACAATATAGTTACATTCAAATTAAATACATCAAGAAAAATCCTGGGTATAACAAAAAGAAAAAAAAAACTGTGTTCAAGGGGATTTCAATAAGATCAGATATGATTTGGAAAGATGCATTTGGGATGATGGAACATCATCAACCGAGCAATTATGGTTAAAAGCAAAAATAAATTGCTAGGGTTAGAGGATAGGTATATCCCAAACAAAGTAATGTATAACAAGAAGAGTAAGATGCCTCAGTGGTATACCAACAATGTTAAAAATCTAATAAAAAAAGAAGAGCTTACAGGGCATTAAAAAGGGACAATAACACCTACAACACTAGTAAATATAAACAGACCTGAACGACTGCAATGGGCTATTAAACATGAAAAAAGGAAAACTGAGTTCGGGCTAGCTCATATTAAGGACAATGGGAAATCATTCTATGCATATGTTAATAATAAGGCAGATGGTAGAACCATCGGCCCCTTAATAAATGGAGATGAAGTGATCATCAACCTGACCAAACATGTCCATATATTTAATGAATATTTTTGAATGGTCTATACTGAAAGTGACCATGGCAGAATGGTAACAAATGAAACCATTTTAAAAAGTCTGATAGTATCTGTCAGGATATCAAAAGAGGAAATACTAAATAAATTAAATGGCTTAAATACTGCAAAATCAGAAGGGCCAGATGGCTTACATCCAAGGCTAATAAAAGAAGTAAGCAAGTGGATAGTTGATCCCCTACATGAACTATATACTATGTCCCTGGACAGAGGAGAAGTTCCACAGGATTGGAGAATGGCTGTGGTCATCTCAATTTATAAGAAGGGGGAAGGGGAAGTGGGTAATTACAGGCCCATTAGCCTGACCTCGATCCTGTGTATGCTACTGAAGTCCATAATCAAGGATAGAATACAGCAGGAGATTAATGTAAGTAATCATAATCAAAATGATGAAACACAACATGGTTTTAGACAACACAGGTCATGCCTGACAAAACAATTTTTTGTTTTCTATGAAAAAGTAAGCAAACTCCTAGATAACAGGACACCAGTGAATATTATTTATTTGGACCTAAAGAAAGCTTTCAATAAGGTCCCACACCAACCATTAATACAGAAAATGGAAAATATGGGGATAGATACAATACTAGTGAGGTGGGTTCAGTCTTGGCTAAATGAGAGACGTCAACAAGTATGGGTCAGGTGCCACCTGTCAGGCAGAGGACAAGTGACTAGTGGTGATCCTCAGGGCTATGTGTTGGGCCTTGTGCTGTTCACTGTTTTTATTTCCATTATGACAACAAATATGGAAAATTTCTGCACAAAGTTTGCTTGCTGATGACACAAAGATAGGAGCAGAGGCTGGGCACATACAGCAAGTAATAGCATTAAGCTAAAATCTGAAAAAGATTGAAAAATGGGCCAGTATCAAAGGTATGCTCTTTAACTTGGATAGGTGTGTGATCATGCATTTTGGAGATAGGAATGAGGGGAGTATCTACACATTAAATGGGACACAACTAAATATGGTTGAACATGAGAGAGACCTTGGGTTACTAGTTACAAATTACCTTAACTTTAATGGATATTTGGTGAAGTCATAAAAAAGGCCAATAAAATTATAGGATGTATCACTAGGGCTTTCATTAGTAGGAATAGAGCCTGTTTTATTCCATTATATAGAGCAATGATCAGATCACACTTAGACTATGGTACCCCATTGTGGAGCATGTATTTGAGGAGAGATATTGGTGGACTGGAGAGAGTGCAGAGAAGAGAGACAAGGATGATAGATAGTACCCAGGGTATGAGCTATGAGGATAGAATGAGGAACCTGGATATGTACTCCTTTGGAGCTAAGACAAATCAGGGGCAATCTAATCCAGATGTATAGACTTTCCAAAGATAATAAACTAATGGGTAGTCTTGAGTTTCAAATAAATAGCAAGGGTACGGTGCTGAGGAGTCACAGCTTTCAGCTGAAGTTTACATATCCTAGAAGAACCCCAAGAAGAAATTTCTACATACAAAGAATAATTCCGCTATGGAATAGTTCGCCAAGGGACATAGCAGAAGCTAACACATTTCCATTGTTTAAAAATGGACTAGATAGTTATCTATTGAAGGAACACGGGACCAACTGACCTGCTAGAGCAGGAGATGGACTCCATAGGCAAACACCTTCTGTTCATCTTACCTTCCAAGTACTGCATAGATCCAAGCAAGTATATTCATTTAGTTATTAATTTATTTATTTTTGGGTAGTCTTCAGTTTCAAATAAATAATAGGGATATGGCACTGAGAAGTCACAGCTTTCAGCTGAAGTTTACATATCCTAAAAGAACCCCAAGGAGAAATTTCTACACAAAAAGAATAATTCCACTATGGAACAGTTTACCGAGGGACATAGCAGAAGCTAACACATTTCCATTGTTTAAAAACAGACTAGATAGTTATCTCTTGAAGGAACTCAGAACCAACTGATCTGCTAGAACAGGAGATGGGCTCCATGGGCTAATACTTCTGCTCATCTTACCTTCCAAGTACTGTATAGATCCAAGTAAGTATATGTATTTATTTAATTTTGTATGTATTTATTTGATCCCAGTTTATTGTGTTTTATTCTTGAAGAATTTCTCATAATTTGTATATTTTGTTATACTTATTTCCATATTATCTTATTATTTTTGTACATTGTATTTTGTATCTGTTTTCTTCTCTTCCCCTACCCCAAGGACACATTTGGAAATTAGGTGATACCAGCTCAGTATGATGTTTCTGGTAAAAATGTTGAAATAAATCAATAAACAAACACAGTGGTAAGTGGCAGCTGTGGGACTTAAACCCAAGTCAAGAGGTTTAAAGCACTATGCCAAACTATTTCCCTTATACAAGGTATCCTCCCTTAAAAAGTAAATATGGCCATGTGCTAATCCCCTTCCCACCCAACATCATTTCATAGATTGTATTAATTTATTTTTATGTACTTGTAAATTGGTTACCTTTAAAGGGCACAGAGAACCAATGCTCCTTTCCAGGTATAATCTGAAGAGAAAGGGATTTAGAGAGGAGGCATAAATCCAAGCAATACAGGCAAACAGAAATAACAATAAATAAATAAACACAATAAATAAAGTGTCAGGGACTGTAGAAGTATAAACGCTGGCCAAAAAACAAAGGAAGATAAATTTAAAAATAAAAAAAATTACAATTTATAAAGCAAATTAGGTGAAAATGGCAGTAACGATCAATCACTCAAACACTTAATCAGTCATTCAATCAATCAATCAATCAATCAACCAATCAATGTTTTATCATGCATTGGTCAAAAGGACATCACATCCGATGAGACCATCATATTTCATTCAATTTCATCACACAGTGACAGTTTAAAATACAATTTCTTAAAACCAGAAACTGTATTAAAGCAACCCAATAGAAGACATTTTTAATTGAACAGAACAAGATTGATACTTTAGATTAGACATGAACTTGCATATAATGTAATAACACAGAGGTAGGCAAGTCAGGAGTTGGCTTGCCCACCTCTGTTACAGTACAGCACACTTTATAGTCAGGTATTCTTTTATGTTTTCTAAACCACAGTGTCTCCTTTTTTGCCCAGAAGGTAAATGAAGCACTTTCAAAGGTGGACTGCATGGTCTCAGGCACTAAAATTCACAAGCTGCTGACCTGTGATTGAAAATGTCTGCCACGAAGTAGAGGGTCAAGCCAAGTTCTTAGTGAGTTATTATGAACAGGACAATACAGCATGCTCCACATCCAAATGTAACTACCTCAAAATCCTAAAGGTCAATTACTGTATTTTGGTAATCCAAGTTATTTATTCAAATTTTTCCATTTATAAAAGAGGGATTAAGACTCTATAACCTTAGTTGTATAAGCATTTCCACATATTCTCTGTTTTTAGGGTTGCACAGAAATGTTTCCTGGCCATAAGATAATATTATTTCGATATAAAAAGGACACCACGTTAGTAATTTTACCCTGGTCATATTTTCCTAAGTGTAAATGTCCTCAGTTCTCTTTTTGACCATTAAGTAGAATATTTTAACCACTTCTTGGTTCTTTGACATTATTATTTTGGTGAGTCCTGAAGATACTAAGAAATTATCCAACTTGCAAAGCCATAAACAGTTGGCTGTGCCAGACAGAATACTCCTACCAGTACAATTTTGAAGCCATTTCAAACACTTTTACAAACATATGACACTGCAATGATCAGAAATGCACTTGGGGAATTGTGTCAAATTTTGACTTAGAACAGTGGAATAAATGAATGTATTATGGATTGATGTATTAAGCTGCAGTACGGAATTCCACAGAACATATCACTCTATTATCTCTGGACCTGCATAATGACTGCATGTTTTGCAGATTGATGCACTAAATTGCAGAATGGAATTTCACAGAGCTGTCATTCAGCAGTTAATATGTATCATTCCAAAATTCAGCCATTTACTATATATAGTACAGGCTCAGTAAGCTGTCAATCACTGAGCATATACTATATAGAGTAGGCACTCATTCAGAGCTCAGTCAGCAGCTGACCATGGAGGTGAGAGGTGGGCTGTGCCAGTCACCAACTGGGCTATGGGATGGTGAAAGCGGGGTGGTCGGGCACTGTCAGGTGGGAGGTCCACTAAACCACCAGGTAACTATGGTTTCATGGCACAGGAGATCAGCACAGGTACAGTGTAATAATGGGAGATTGGGGGTTGAGGGTGGGGTGTCCACTAGCCCACCAGGTATTACTGATATTCACTGAATGGGGATCAGGGCTGGGGGCACAAGACTGTCAGAATATATTAATATTTACAAAATGGTGATTGGGGATTTGGGTGGGGGCACTACCCACCAAGGACATCTGTCCATGGTATTCTTGTCACACAGCTGTGGTGTGGAGTGCAGCACACCTGCACAATGCACCTTTTATTTGGTGCAGGGCCAAGGTTGCCACAAGCTGTGGGACTTAGCCACTGGGACACTACTCAATAGATAACTGGGTGCAGGGTCCCCAGTGCATTGGCAATTGGTGGAAGCTGCCTTTGCCACAGCTTGTGCCTGACTTTTGAGAATCAGCCCCCAGCAGTTTCCACAGCTGCAGGCTAGCTCCAAACATTTAGTCACCTGCAAGAATTTCCACAGGGATCTGACTCCCTTCCCCAGTGCAACACTAGAGGGGCCAGGATGATTGGGGGGTGATGAATTTGCATGCCAGGAAGGGTCTGGGACAGAAGGGGTATGGAGTGCCATGGGGGCATATGAGAGACAGGGGGAATGACAGGATGAGATGTGGCACCCATTGGGGGTGTTGTTTGGACAGCCATACAGCTGATGGGATGGGACCACTTCAGAGGGGTCCAGGGACCAACAGTGATGGTCCCAGGTGGGTGCAGCCCCAGCAGCTGCCCCAAAGGTGGCCTTCTAACATAACCCTGTAGGCAGGAGGCAGCTTTCCACAATGTGGGAGGGTGGGTAGGAGGAAACTGTGGCAGCAGAGAACATTACCCCCACCACTGACATCACTCATCTTTCAGCTCCAGCTTACTGCCTACACAGTTATGTGAGGTGGCCACCTATGGGGCATCTGCATGGGCTGTGCCCACCTGGGGCCCTGTCACTGTATGTTCCTGGAACTCCCCCTGTAGCAGTCCCATTGAATTGGCTGTATGGCTCTGTAAATGGCACCCTTGCTTGGTGCCACATCACACTCTGTCATAAGCATTGTCTGTCCAATGCCCCCATGGCAATCCCTGTTCCCCTTCTGCCCCAGCCCCCTACTGGCAGGACCCTGCAAAATTGTCATAGTCTGTGCCTGTGGTGCAAATTCCTTAGACCACCTCTTTATTGATCGGTATCCCCTGTTGCATCCATGGCAGGGCTTAACAAATTGCAAATAAGGGGATGGTGCAGCTGCACCACAGGGCATGTCCACTTGTGACCTCATGAAAGGGCACTTCACTCACAAGCATGGCGCATAGTGGCTTGGGCAGAAGACATCCTGATTTTAATGCAGCCTGCATTTGAAAGTCAGGATTGCCTCAAAGTTTGACACACGGTGGCAGTTGCATCATACACCTTTGGCACAGGCACCTTGCATCAAACATCAGCTTTTGAAAATCAGGGCCAAAGTCTCCAAGTGTGTCAATAGCTCTTTCAAAACCTGCTATGATCTCACAAGGGTGCTCCATCATATTTAATGCAACAAGCCTCAAAACCCTCTTATAGCCTGTTCTTATATTATCTCTTTCTCAGTTTGTTATACCTCTTCAGCTACATATAGTAAACACTTAATCATTTTTCTATTTCCTATAAATAATTGGGTGGCTGCCCAGTGGATGTCTACTAAACTGACTCTTTTTTCCAAGTCCAGCAAATGAGTAACTGAGACAAATTGGCATACTCTATGAGCACTGTCATAACTCAACTCTACCTTATAATGTTGCACATTTAGAAATTCCATTCAGTTTTATCACAGTACTGCACCCTTTTGAGGGAAATGTTATTGAACCATTAGCTTAGCTCAGAATTCTTCCATTATGGATTCTAAGACAGAAGTCATTTAGTAATTAAGCAATTAGCAATTAAAGAATTCTTATTACCCAACTTATGTTTTACCTTGTCAGCAGACCTACACTGTTAGACTCACAGGATATCATCAACCCCAAAATAATCTGAATAGAATTCATTCATATTACCAGTTTTGGCATTCTATCACCAGCTAGAATTATTGTTGCCCCTTCCCAATTTAATTTGATAAAATACTAAAGTCCACTCGGCCTCCTAATGCAGTCAATATACACTGTAGATGATGCATGACAAATGTACATATTGATTATTGCTATTCTTATTAGTCCACTCAGCTGTAAGATTAGTAGCAAAAGGTGTGGTGCACCAAGATCAAGTAAGCTCCATTTTAAATTTTAATCTGAAGCAGCAAAGATTAAAGTCCCATCAGATGCCCTTACTTTTATGCAGGGATCTCAGTTATTTTCTCAGATATCTAAATCCTATAAAACTCAGTCCTGAGCATATAATCAAGGCAGAGTTCTTGAAGGTTCCATGTCAAGTCTGTGCAATCTGAGACAGCTAAAATGGAACTTTGGACAGCAGTTCTACCTGGATTTGTTTAAAAGTTCTAAAGTTCAGTGCAGAATAAATTTTGGAGCAATTTCCCTTAACAGATTCTGTTGAAAACATTAGAAAATTCATCCCATGGAGTTTTATTCATTAAATTATGTGGATTAACTCAGAGGACTCTGCATATGCTTTCTGCACACAACCTTGGGTGCCACATAAATTAACTATTAGAACTCCATGGGATGAAGTTTCAAAGGCTTTCAACAAAATTTGTTAGGGAAAATCTTCATGAAAGGAATTCTGCATTGATCTTTAGAACTTTTTAAACAAATCCAGGTAGAATTGCCATCCAAAATTCTGTTTTAGCTGTCTCAGATGGCTTGGACTTGACGGTGACACTGTTCCTGAAGATGGTGATATGAAAAGATATTCCATATCGTGCTTTGTGAAAATAAAATTCTATTGGTGGAATTACCATGGAAAGTGGACTTTAGCTTTCAGAAAATGTCAGAATGCACTTTGGCAACATCCATGAAATTCCAGCTTAGAACCATGGAATGAATGTATGTACTGTGGGTTGATATGTTAAATTTCATATTAGGATTCTGCAGAACTGATCATGCTGTTAGCCATACAGTAGTAGAATAATTGCATATATTGTGAATCAATGTATTAAATTGCAGATTGGAATTCTACTTAACTGTAATTCCATGGTTCATATGTAACATTCCACAATTCAGCCAAAAAAATACTACACAAAGAGTGAAAATTCACTAAACACATGGATTCAAAAATTTGTCAAGGTCAGAATTCCATAAATTTTGCAGAATTTCACAAACTCTTCCCAAAATTCAGATGTTGCAATTTCTGCTGAGCACAAATTCATTCCAATCACCATCATTTACTATGTTGTAAACACCTGTTATATTCCAAGATAATATCCTGTTCAAATTATTATTATTGGTCTATGACCCTGAAATAATTGTGGGTGTCATGGGGAAATGATGTGTTTTGAATAGTAACTATTTTTATCAGAAAACATACTGTACTGGAATTCATTTCCTTACCATTCTGTGCCTCAAAAAAACATATAATGTAGTGCTGTGTGGAATGCATAATTCCACTGGTGAAATTAGCACAGAATAACCATTCTGCTGGTAGAATTTCCACCAGAAATTTGCTAGTTCTGTGGAATTCTGCCTGCTGAGAGCCACACAATAATATTCCATGGAACAGCATTTTTTCTGCAGAAAGCCATTCCACAACCATTTCCATGGAAAATATTGAGATCCTTTTAATAATATTCCTCAGAACAACATTTTTGCCATGGAAAATCATTCAGCAACCACTTCAGCAGAAAATATTGAGATCCACTGAATAAAATTCTGCAGAAATGTTGTGTAAAACTCATTCCATATCTTTTGCTGCAGAATTCCACCATTCTGGTTCTGGTAAATTTCAGCAGAATTTCAAAAATTCCACATAAAATTTCATTCCACTGGAAATTGAAAATTCTGTACAACACTGATGACAAACTCAGATTATTGTCTTGGCCCCAAAATTCAACCTTTTCACTGATTGTAAGACCATAGAGAATACCATTTGGGCAAAATGGCTATAGCCATGTGTTTGTTGAAACCTATACATTATACAGTGTTCAGTATAATGCATGCAGCTAAGGAGTCTTAACAAGATTCATGATGGTTTAACCCTGGTCCATCTTTTACTGTACCAAATGTAGGGACACAGCAGACAGACCCATTTACAAAGACTCCAGATAAGGGGGCACCTGCAAATATTGAAAAGACAAGGGGCAGGATTTCCAAAGGGGGTGTAGGGCTTGCATCCAGCTCTGCACCATGGGACTTTGAATTCCACTGTGTGCGAACTCCCTTTGCCACAACTGCACCTGAATTTCCATTCTCGGGTGCATTTGTGACAGTTTCCATGGTTTATGACTGCTTGCGCCAGTGCTCTGGTGCAAGCACCAATACATAGGTTCCTAGCAGTGGCACACACTAGACCACAAAACTGTGGTCTAAGGAGCGGTGATTGGCACAAGGGTTGGAAACTCTCGATCGCTGGCAGGGGAGGCAGGAGAATGCCACATGCCCTGTGAGTCAATTCTGGGTGCACCGGGTGCTTGCGGCATTCCCAAAGGTTTGAAAATCTGGCCCTTTAAAGAGTAAATTGCTTCTCATAACACATTTTATTAAAAGTCCATTTGCACAGATATTGTGAAAAATCATTCAAACAAGTACAAGCTGCAACTGGAAGCATTTAGAAAACATAACCCACTGTTTTGACTACCCACATGGTCTTTCTTGGGGAGTTCCATAGTAATGGTTTCCCTCAGTTTACATAGCTGGACTGGAATCAATTAGATTCCCATTCAAACTCAAACTATCAAATCCTGAAAACAATTTATGCCTTTCCTTACCAGACCTGCTAATTATTCTGGGTACTAGGGAAGTCAAATTGTAAGCCTGCTCAGAGATTTTCCCCCCACTCCAGGAGTACTTTCATTGATGTTTTGTTCACATCTATCTATTTTAACACCACTAATATTAATTTAAAACATGCAGACATCATAAGTGCAAATCATGTGAGCACAGCATTGAAGGGCAAATTGTGTTAGCTTCCACAGTTCATTCAATTTAAACATCTCATTTTTTTTCTTTTCTTTATTTCATGTAGAATACAGCTATTTGACTATAAATATTTAGTTCTCAAAATATTTCTAATATTTCATTTTTAAACAGAATTTTAGTCTAATAGACATGGTATAAATTATGGCCTCTGATGGGAGGCTCACCTCTGAGGCAAGAGGGTTCCTCTGGTTGGGTGGAGTTCATCCATTCCCATATGGAGGGGTCTTCACCTGCAGGGCAAGCCCAATGAGGTTATCTCTCAACCTTCTTGAACTAGGACCCCAGTCATCTGGTCCCTCAACTCATGCTAACCTGTGGGAACCTGTCCAGAAATGAAGTGGACATCCCCATTCCCAAAAATAGTCTCCTCCTGTCTGGAACTGTTTTAAAATGATTCTAGAATACCACTCCACTCAGCTACAGAAATTTAGCTATGAAGGTTTTTGTTGCTGGAATGGACAGCATGTAAAGTATTCCAGCTTGTGATGATTTGTCAGTAACCCCGTCTTTGGACACATGAACCCAGTAGGTAGCTCAGGCAGTTGTCATCCTAAGAGTGGTGCCATGTAAGACCACCCAGTGGGTGGTGGCTTCTGGCCAGATGGGTGTAGCAAGGAGCTTAAAAATACCTGAACAGGAACAGTCCCCTCTCTTGGTGTTTCTCTTCAGCTGGAATTGGGATATAGGTGACCTCATTTGCTCTGTCTTTTCTTTGTTAGCAGGTCCTTACCTCAGTGTGACGAGGTTTGGTATATATGGACATTATTTCTTTCACTGGGCATTGAGAAAAGACAGGTAGTATCCCGGGGGAGAGAGTCTCTTGTTTAACCCTTAATGAGCACAAGCACAATAGATGAGCCAGCAAAGGATGTAGTGGAAAGGCTTGTTTTCTGGGGTCAAAGCTGAGGCTTGGTGACAAGAACCTCCCACATTTGTTGGTGGAACACCTGGATGGCAATAACTTGAAGTTGAATAGATCCATCAAGCTGCTGTGCAAGATGAATGATGACTGGTGATCCATCCAGGAAGCATGACAGGTATTATGCTGAACTAGTCCTACATTATTCAGAGATACTAGTGGTACCATGTGAATGATCCCAGAGCAGACAAAACGGATTGTAGAAGGATTAGCATAGAGATGTAGTTACATGCAAAGGGTGGCATATATTTGTCAACCATGAGTTGTGACATATTTCTGGAATCCACATGAGAGGCTGTGGAGCGTAATGTGCTGGGGGGGGATGGACTTTGTCCCATCTGTCATTACACGGGAGTCCCTCAAGAAACAATACAAGGGAGAAGTGGTAGGAATCGGCTACTGTTCTGCACAGATTATCCCCAGTCCAACATGAGTCCAAGCTCCAGTGACTAGTGGCCCAGTTTGGCCATATCAGGGGATATACATAAAATGATTGGGGGTGCTCTAAAAAAAATCAACTTTACAAATAGTCACACTCTTCTCAAGTTTTTTGTAGTAACAGCCTTATTAGAAGTTTCTGGCTCTAATGTCTCATTAAGTTTTAATGGATTCTTCTGGGAGCTCCTTTATGTGTCATCAAATTCTAAAATTTAAAATACTGCACATACATATTTAATCATTTTTTCATTAATTTCCCTTTCTGACATTTTTAGAACAGTCACCAAATTCACTTGACTTTTACTATACCTTGTAGTTTTTTCAATTGTTACTTATCTGCCTTATATTCTGTTTCTTATTTCATGCCTACTAAAGAAAATAATAAAAACAAAATATCTGATACTGTCCCTTATACATAATTTTTATAAATTACTTTAAATCCTGCACCAGTGATGCACACTTCCACCACCATTACACCAACTGCCACGCTCTTCTTACAATGGCTGAGTCAGCCTTTCTCCCTTCTTACTCACTAATGCAAATGTTGCATACATGTTTGTAATGAGAGTATCACTTAACTTGAGCTTTTAAATTTTCATCCTTTAAACTCCTCAATGTGATGTGGCAGTCACTAAAAATAAGTAATGTAAGATTGCCTTTTTAGTTCTGAGTATTTTTTATTCCATTTTGTTAGTTTAGGCCCACATTGCTTGTACTGCCAATTGCTGGCGAACTTACTAAACAGCATACTCTCTCTTTACTCATGGAAACAGAGACTGAATGCTGGGAAGGTATGTCTCTTGAGTGTGCGAGGTGCCTGACAACATGTGACGTGACATTGTTACTCATTGTATGTGTGTGAGTATGTGTGCTGATTTGCTAGGCAAGCCGCTATGCAGGTAAAGCCAGCTACATTGCCTTGCAGACTCTATGTGTGCTCTCTAAACATGCCACTTTCCATAAATTTCTTTGCATTTTAATACATGTTTTCATTCATTATTAAAATGCATGTATTGTTCCTTACATAATTAGTTATATGAAATGTTTTCATGTTGCACACATAAAACTACCCAAGTGATATGCGTGCTACAAGTAAGAATTAAATGTTAAATTGGAACCGATTGCACACATATGGCATGCGTGCAGCAAGCAAGTGTGGAAGCCATAATTTTTATGTTAAAATGGGAACGACTGCATGCTTGTGGCATGCGTGTGAAAGCAAGTGGTCACTGATAATTGCACACATAAAAGTTAAGTGACTTGCTTAGTATCAAACCATTCACAAGTGGGGGTTGATGAGATTCAAACGCAGGTCTTCATCCTTCCAAGCTTACAGTGTAGTGCCTTTAACCACTAAGCCATACTTCATGTACTCATATGGCTCACTAGTACTTCAACACATACTGTATCTGACTCAGTGCCACATGGAAGGCTGGGAAGGAAGTTAGTAGGCACAGGGGCGGGTGCAAAGCTGGTGAGATGGGTAGGAAACTGGCTGCAGGGAAGGCAACAGAGGGTGGTGGTGGGTGGGGATCTCTCACACTCAAGGGCAGTGACGAGCGGTGTTCCACAGAGCTCAGTGTTGGGAACAGTGTTGTTTGGGATATTCATTGCAGACATATCGTGGGACATCAAGAGCAAGATCAGTCTGTTTGCTGATGATACCAAGGTAGGTGCGGTGGTAGATGACCTAGGGGGGTGGCAGGGGTTGCAGGATGATCTGGAAAAGCTTGAAACCTGGTCAGACACCAGGCAACTGGGCTTTAATGCCAAAAAGTGCAAGGTGCTGCATTTTGGGATGAAGAACCCAAGGAGGAGTTACCAACTAGGGGGAGTGCAGCTAGCCCAGACAGAGGAGGAGAAGGATCTGGATGTGCTCATTACAGGGTCAATGAACAACTCGGCACAATGTAGGAAGGCAGCTGCAAAGGCCAACAAAATGCTGGGTTGTATTGCAAGGGGTATATCCTCGAGGAGGGAGGAGGTGATTCTGCCACTGTATAGGTCATTAGTTAGACGACACCTGGAGTACTGCGTGCAGTACTGGCGTCCGTATCTGAAGAGGGACATTAAGTTACTGGAGGGGGTGCAGCGCAGAGTGACAAAGATGATCAAGGGGCTGGGGGACTTATCATATGAGAGGAGGTTAAAGGAGTTGAACATGTACTCACTGGAGGAGAGGAGAGATGGGTGACATGATTGAAACCTTTAAATACATGAAAGGAATAAACAAGATGGGTACAGAGGGGCTGTTCAAAGTAAGGGAGGGGAGGCGAGGGCCACCAGGGGCCATGATATGAGACTGGAGAGAGGAAGGTTCAGGAGGGAGATGAGGAGACACTTTTTTACAGAGAGGGTGGAGGCTGGGTGGAATGCGTCACCTGCTGAAGTGGTATGCAGTAGAATAGTGGACTGATTCAAATGAGGATGGAACAGGACAAGGTGAAGGGTTAATGAAGTTGAAGGGTGGAAGGGAAGGGCAGCTGCAGAATAAGGGGTCCTAGCTGCACATTTGAGCAGACTTTATAGACCTCTAGGCCTTTATCTGCTGGTAAATTTCATATGTTCATATGTTCGTACATCTGCATGCATGTGGCATGCCTGTAGCCACTGTTATGCTTTTCAGTTTTCTTTTTTTTCTCTCACTCATCTCAGTTTCACAGCTGAACTGCAGCACACATACCAAAGGATACACATGTGATTTTTCCAACCCCCAATACACAAACTTTCCCACAAAACTGCTTAATTACTTCTGTCTGGCTTGTAATCCTACCATTTTCTCTCCATAGTTTTGAATGCTTCAACGCAGACTTTGAGGTGTAAACAGAAAAGTAGCAATAACTTGACAGACACCCACAAGGCCAGTCTCCCACTCCCCATGCACACACTGTAGTAGATACTACCATGTTGCTTTAGACAACCCACCAAGTATAGATATAAGTAAAAAGTCTGGTATTTGAATACTAGGAAGCCAGAGGCAGGAGTTGTTAAGAGATGATGTCCATAGATCAGAGTGCTGAGCATACCCTCATGAAATGAATGGATTTATTTTTTCTTACTATTTTATGAGTTATGATGGTGTGGTGAAAAATAATGAAGGCCGCTCTTCTACTAACGATGCCCTTGTTAGTCGAGCTGTGGCCTTCATTAATCTCCAACTCTCCATCAACAATGTATAAAATAGTAATACAAAATACCCCATTCATTTCAATGGCACACCCACCTGCAGTCTCCTTTGCCCTTTGTCATAATGTGCCTGAGCTTTGGGATGTGGAGGTCAGTTTCACTGGAGGTGGCATAAGCATGACTATAGTGGGACTCCAATAGTCTGTGTATACCATACTGCTCAGCTGTCCATGAATGCAAGGGACAGCTCTAGAATGTCTGTAACATCTCTAAAAAGTACAACGTATTTATTTTCACGGGAAAGTGATACGCAAATCAGGAAACATTGAAATGTATAAGATTCATCTGTATATACCCCAGAGCAGTGCATCAAATTTGGGCTTAAACCCACCCAGTTACTAACCAATTTATTTTTCCTGGCTGAATTTCTGCCCCCAAAAAAATAACTTTGCCAAGATTTTTCTCCCAGACTCCATTCCATTCAATACTCATCCCCTATGGGTCATGAAGCCACCTAAAGGTAATAAAATGTGAAAAACACATCAATATTTCAGTTCTTCTTCCTTCCCTAATCTCCCTGTAAAAATATATATATATATTAGAGGCAAAATACTCTGTTTAATGCATTAGTTAGGGTTGTTCCACAGCGACAAAAGTGAGGAAATTCGCTGTTAGGGTTGAAACCCTAACTCCGATCCACCCCCAGCACCACACACACACAGACACACACACATTCAAGTATGGGGAGGACCAAGTCAACACAACCAATGACAGACATCCAGCAGCAGGTGACAGAAATAACAAACAATTGTCTAAATGTACTCACGAGACATCCCCACCCACCTGACCAGGTACTGCATGCTCAGTGGAGATCAACAGCAAAACTGAGGCCATGTACACCAAACGAATCCATCCGATTGCAGCTGCACACTGCGTACCCACACTTAGTAGTTGCATGGCCTTACCTACCGATGCCCACACCACACCACAACTGGTACTGTGCCGTTATTCAATATAAATGCTGAAGGTGCATGATGACAGTTGTAGAAAGGTTTTAACACTACTGAGTATACATTAATTAAGAGAAGCACATAAATTAACTACAAGACACTAGTATGCTCAAGATAAAAGTAGTGATACATTTAGTAGGTGATTTACATAGTAGTATATTTACTGCAATGGTTTACTCAACATAGAGAGGCTGATGTAAACGTATGGAAAAACATTGCCTGTTCAATGCTGTGAAATTCGTACTGCCAGTATCACATGCATTCTTACTGATGAAGGTGTACTGCTGATGTACATACATAGACTTTCAGTGTGTTTCAATACTAAAGATGCAGTAAGTATTCTTTGTAAGAAACATTGTAATTGCATGGATCAGGCCAAGCAACTTCTAAATATCATAGCACTATTGAGCCAACAATGATGTACCTTTATCGGAGATGTATATAGGATAGATTTTCCTGTAGGCACTTACTGAGTATGTTGTACCTGATAAAGACAATCTCATTGCATCTGTGATGACTAACTTATTCAAATAGTAATACATTTACAATTGTTGCAATGAGTGATCTATGCCACTTATGAACACAGTGTGATTTTTTTTAACAGTTGTTTCATACTCAGACTGTATGCCTACTGTTTGGGTTTGCCACACTTCTGTCACTGATGCTATCAAAGTGATAACTATGTTAATTGTGGTACAACAGGAATCAAGTAGGTATGGTGTAGATATAAACAGAATGTCTTTTAGTATTGATTTAACTCACAATGGGGTAAGTATACTAGGACAGCAGGGGTTATCCTTTATCACTGACTCTGTCAGTTATAATCACACTAGGGTTTAGATGACTGTAATGATCAAGTTACACTGTTCATCTTCATGAGTTCATATTCACAGCCATTCTCCAGTAACTAGACAGTGTATGGTGTAATTGGGTGGGACACTGTGTTGCAAAGCTGCTGCAGTGCCTAGCAGAGGGAGAGTATTCACCATAAAGACAATTCACAATAAGGCATGACCAACAGTTATGTTAAATGGTCTGTTAATCACTTTGTAGGGTTTAATGTTGAATGAGGCATAGCCGAGTGCAACATGTCGCTAGACAGTGATAAACTGACCATTGACATAATACCTGGGAGTGGCTTATTGCTATCATAATAAAACTGTTTTTTAAATAACATTAAGCCATGTTCATCATATGGTTAGGCTCTACATGTATGTTAATAAAAACTAAACATAAGGCTGTTACAATGTTTACAGTCAATTAGAAAGCTGCATTTCTGAAACCCTTGTTATAATTAGAGATATTATACCTGTACAACTCCTTGGTTTTGCTGAACTCTGTTGCTCAGGTGGCCCACCACAAGTGGTGTGGTCTGGTGTGGGGCATCGGTAGGTAAGGCCATGCAACTACTAAGTGTGGTAATGCTCAGTGCAGCTGCAATCAGGGATGTGTACGTTGGTGTACATGGCCTCAGTTTTGCTGTTGATCTCCACTGAGCATGCAGTACCTGGTCAGGTGGGTGGGATGTCTCGTAGTACATTTAGACAATTGTTTGTTATTTCTGTCACCTGCTGCTGGATGTCTGTCATTGGTTGTGTTGACTTGGTCCTTCCCCATACTTGAATGTGTGTGAGTGTCTGTGTGTGTGTGTGGTGCTGGGGGTGTGAATCCGGAGTTAGGGTTTTCAACCCTAACAGTGAATTTCCTCACTTTTGTCGCTGTGGAACAACCCTAACTAATGCATTAAATGGAGTTTTTTGCCTCTAATTTCCCTTCTTTTTGAGAATGATAATGAGAAATAGTGAATGTAATGCAGTGGCGGGAGCGTGGGGCCCAAAGGGCCCCGTGCTCCCGCCACATGATGTCTTGTGGCATACTAACAGGAGCAGCAACGCAAACAGAAATGCTAACAGTGGCACACATGGTAACACAAGCGTGAATCAGAACAGAAAGGGTAACGCACACGGTGGCGTAGATGGGAATGGTGTGCCACGTGATGTCTTGTCACATAGTAACATGGTGCCTGTAAATGGAAATGTCAATGGGCATGGTGACGCAAAGTGAAACAGAAAGAGAAACAGTACGGTACACACAAATGGCAAAAAAGTAACAGAAACGCAAGCGCAAATGAAAACGCAAAGGATGACGCACGTGGTGGCATTGGGGTGTGCATTGGGATCATCAGCCCTAACTCTCACCCCATGACATGTGTAAAGCAGCAGAAGTATAGGAAAATGGGGTGAGAGTTAGGACCACGATCCTAATGCACACCACAATGCCGGTTGGGGAGGTGGGTGGGGGAGGGGGTTTTCAACCCTAACAGCAATTTTCTCACTTTTGTCACTGTGGAACAACCCTAACTAATGCATTAAATGGAGTTTTTGCCTCTAATTTCTTTATTTTTGAGAATGATAATGAGAAATAGTGAATGTAATGCAGCGGCAGGAGTCCACCGCATAATGTCGGTGGCAGGAGGCTCCCCACATGATGTGTTGTGGCATACTAACAGGGACAGCAATGCAAACAGAAATGCTAACAGTGGCGCATATGGTAACACAAGCGTCGAATGAGAACAGAAAGGGTAACGCTACATGGTGGCGTGAGACGGGAATGGTCTGCCACGTGATGTGTTGTCACATAGTAACATGGTGCCTGCAAACGGAAATGTCAATGGGCATGGTGACGCAAAGTGAAACAGAAAGAGAAACAGTACTGCAGACAGAAATGGCAAAAATAACAGAAATGCAAGCGCAAATGAAAACGCAAAGGATAACGCACATGGTGGCGTAGACGTCAATGGTAAGTGAAACGGGTACAGAACCACAAGCGGAAAGGGCAACAGTAACAGTAATGTAAGCGCACAGGCTGTTTTTCCCCAAAACCTGCATAGAGAAAGACAGTGAGTACAAATAATGTATGCATAATAATGAGTATCGGCTCAGAAAATGAGATCTTGGAATACTAAATACATTATATCTCAGGAACCGTATGACGTAGGAAAAAAATTTAAAAGTCATATTATTTACAACTGTCCTAGCTAATTTGAATCTTAGCCCCTTTTGGGGCTAAGAAATTTTCACGACGAAAAGTCCGTATCTCACACCGTTTCTGAGATACGGGCCTGAAAAAGGCGCCAAGCACGCCGAATGTTATCCTATGGGAAAAAAAGAAAAGTTTGGAGCACCATAACTTTGCCTCCCTGTAATGTTTTTTCACCAAACCACTGAAAGGCACATCTGTGGGCTGTTGGCTGTCTTCCCTCCAAATTTCAGGAAAAAAGAGCAAACCGTTATTTTGCAGCAGGGTGCCAAAGGATTTCTGCAATGCGTTGGGCGCCGAAATGTTATCCTATGGGAAAAACCGTCAACTTTGGAGTGCCGCAACTTTGCCGCCATGTAATATTTTTTCAAAACAACACTGAAAGGCACATCTGTGAGATGTCTTCTGCGTTTCCTCCAAATTTCAACCTAAAACTCCAAACCATTCTTTTGCAGCGGAGTGCCAAAGAATTACTGTTATTTTGGGCATAGTGTCGCAAAGTAGTGTCGATTTGAGAAAGCTTTCGCCAAAAATTTGTGACACTTTCACAAGTGCGACACTACTTTGCGACACTACTTTTTCCAGAAATTTGAAAAACATATTTCTGGGGTGTTTTACCCCAAAATAAAGACATGGCTAGCATCCTCAGGGCCCGACTAGGTGAATACAAAAAGAATTAGGTTACTAGAGGGTCTCAATTTTAAATGCCAACCATTTTTCTGATCACCAACTGAAAACAAGATGGCGGATTTGCGACACTAATAGGGCCATTTGCGACACTAAAAAGTGCATTTGCGACACTGTCGAACTTTTTGTTAACTTTTCCCATTGACTTATAATGGGAAACTGTTTTTTGAATAACTTTTGAACCGTTTAATATTTTTTCACGAAATCTTTGAAAGGCACATTGGGGACCCCGGCCACATGCTCCCTGAAGATTTTGGACCGGTCGCATAAACTGCATTTACTCGTGAGGCACGACCGTAGAATTCCAGAAAAGCGAACGCCGCAGACAGATCACGCTTAATAACTCCGCAGCCGTATATCCAAGCAGTACTAAACTTGGCAGATCCCAAGGCCTATAGTTCTTGATCATGTATTCCAAATTTCAGGTAAATCTGTTAAATGGTTGCAAAGTTATTAAGGTGCAAAATTTTGGGTTTAACATAGAAATGGCTCCTCAACCCTAACTATGGTAGCACTACCGTGATACCATAATATATATATATATATATATATATATACTTTTACTTATCCGGCCATGTGGCCAGAACCTGAAGCCTGGCACAGTGTGCCACCAGCCCAGTTTTCAGTCTGCTCCCCCTCTCTCCTTCCACCAGAAGCTGGATGCTAGAACTGACCATCACAGGTCCTCACCATGGTGCATGACCAAGTCACCTCACCAACCAATCCCACCCAACTATGATTGCTTGCTTCTTGCTTGATTGCTGCTTTGGCTGCTGCTACACTGCATTGATCAAGCCTATGAAAGCCACCCACACTGCTGTCACCACTACTGCTAAGCCTAGCTTGCTGATATGGTTGCCTGTGCTTTTTTTTTGAATGGCGAGCCTAGTAGAGTAAGTAGATAGCCTAGTCTTAAGTTAGCTTCTAGCTCACCCTCTGTCCCTTCAGTGACCAGGGGAGATGGAGACTCACTAAGAGTAGACAAACAAAAATGTGTTGCCACAACAGTGCTTTTGAGACCTCCATGCTCACTGACTCCTTCAAGCTGTAATGTGCAGCCTGTCTACTCTGTGCAGGAAAGACAGTGCTGCACTTGTAAAATTCTTACTCACTTTCTTGGCTGGAGCTCATCCACATCACATGTGATTGTGCCACCGCTAATAGGTGGAGAGAGTGGACATCACAATACAGACACTGTCGAGTCTGGAAAGTACCTTCAGCATGAGCACACACAGGCCAGATGGGCACTTATTGTGCAAAAGATTAAATCGGAATGAAATGCCATTATTGCCACACAATAAGAACAACTTAGGCACAAATATGAGGGGGGGGTGGTGGAACTGCCTCTGCCCTATCAAAATGGCAACACTGCATAATGGTAGAAATTTATTCTCCACTGATAATGCAATGGTTTCCACTGTGTTCTGCAGTACTGTATCTCTATGTTTCATGATGTGTCCTGATCGTCATTTGGGCTAATGTCCCTCATCCCTCATTTTGAGTGTCTATATCCCTCATTTCAGTGACACAATGTGAGGTATGGTGCATGCTTCCAAGACTCTACTCAGCACAAAGAGTGCTGAGCATGGCCATAGTTTATGTACTCAATACAGAATGACAAGGGGAAAGCGAGATGAAACAGCCATGGAGAAACACATTTGTGGCACTAAATATGCATAAGGAATTTGCATTGTCCAAAACAGAAAGATTTCACAACACAGAGGCCCCTCTTCATACGTCTGGAATAAGGGATGTTGACTGGCTATATCCTAGGCATTTATTGCAGTAAACAATACTTTACAAATCAATGGCGATTTAATGACAAGAATCAAAAGCCATTAAACAACTTGCAAAAGGATCATAATTAATGAGTTTATCTAACTTTTATGGTAGTTCAAATAAAAATGCATTTAAATGACTCTAATTTATAGCAGTAGTATAAGAAATAGAAACAGATGTGTTTTTTAGATAAGATTTGTACCAGCTTAGCTGCTGCACACGTGGCAAGCATGCCGCATGTAAACCTGATGTGATGTTTAAATGATGTTCACACTAACTTAACTGCTGCACTCATGTCAAGCATGCAATACGTGAACCTGATGTAATTTTTAGAAGATGTTCACATTAGTTTACCTCCTGTACACATGTCAAGCTTGCAGCATGCAAACCTGATTTGCTTTTTAGACCTGGTTCATTTAGGATTGCTTTGTGTATGTGAGCTGCATGCAGACATTGCACAATTAAACATGTGGCATGCATTCTGCATGTACCCAGCACACCTATATTTCTGTAAGGACTATTTCTTCAAAACTGTTGGAGATTTCATTATTCAGTCCACATTACTGAAATTTGAACTGTTTAAATTAACACATTCACTTTGATCAGTGTATTACATTTTTCTATTATTCGGTACATAATAATCATGCTATTGGCTTTGACCTTCCAAACACATGTTCTTTAATTAATTTTCTGTTATTTCTGTGTGACATACATTTTCTTTAGCAATCTAAAATGAAATTATCAGAATATATTGCTGTGATCAGTGATACAAAACACCGTTATTGTTTAACAAACATAAATTGATCTTCTTAACTCTCAATAAAATACCATTATACAATGGCAAGACAGATTGCTGGGCTCTGATTGGCCAGTCTGGAACTAGCCCCATGATGTCATTAAGGCATAACATCAATGATCTAGTCCCTGCACACAGATGACCACATCAACTGTTAACAGCATCACTCCATGCAGCCAGCTTCACAGATTCCCCCTCAGCAGCCACCTTCAATGTCCTTGGCATGTTCATTGTTAAATAAAAGTAAAAACCTCACTCCCAGCAAGTCCCAGTGGGCTGTACCCCAGCATAGAAAAACTACCCAGTGTTTTATCCCTGTTTCCCAACCTAGAAAACAGAGTGTGAGAGTGCCCCCAATGGTGACCATGAAACTGGAAATACTCTGCCTCCTGTCCCATTCTGTATTAACATGCTTTCGACACAGAAACCAGGCAAATGAAACTGTCACACATTCCCCCAATCCCTAAAGCAACTTTTGTTCTTATTTGAAAAACAAATTAAAAAAATTGACACTTTCGGTTCACAGACTGAGTGCACTGAGTGAGTAAGCCAGCAAGTACATCTTTAAACAATCACTGAACACCACACTTCATAACATTCACTGTTCAACCCACGTCCTTCTGATTTTTTTTTAAACTGAACCATGTGAAATCAAAACATTCAAAAAACATTCTGTCTGCCACTTCCCTACCTCCTTTCCTTTCATTCTACAGAAATCCTCACAGCAGTGGTACTGGGCAGATGGCAGCTGTGGTGATGGAGCAGGAGTTCCAAAAAAAGTGGTAATTGGCATGAAATATCACCCCAGTCTTAAAATCCCCCCAATGCAATTTTTAAGTACTGTAGAAAACTGTGCAGCAGAACCACAACCAGAATACAGTGTAAGGTGGGGAGGCATAGGGAGGCCATAGAGAAAGAAGACCACATGAGAGGCTGTTGTGCATTATTAATTTAATATAGTGCCATTGTTACAGTCTGAACCTGCAGCTGCAGTTCACCTTGGTAGAAACTGGGTTGGGATGTACTTTATGATGATGATTCCACCCCTTCACATCCTACTAACAGATGATTGTACTAGAATGCTCTTATTCCTTTTCTGCTAAAATGCTGCATAAGTGCTCTTTTTATTCATACCAATAGACAAATTCAAGGGAACCATTTCATAAATCCATGCAGTGTCAGTGGCTAAGTAAGTAGCACGCTTGCCTTTGGGACTAGAAGATCAGAAGGTTGTGGGTTCTAGCCCTACACCTGGTACTCAGAGTAATACCTCAAACTGATCCCGTAAAGCTGTACTGGGGGAGGGGGTGATGCAGTGGAGAAGCACTGTCCTTCAGATGAAATGTTAAACTAAGGTCCCTTCTACCCATCTCTGGTCAATGTCCAGGTGGAAGTAAAAAGATCCCATGGCACTTATTGAAGGAGCGTAGAGGAACTTTTATTTAGAAAGTCAGTAATGCATAATAATACAACTGAGCAAAAACAAACATCCAAAAGAAATCTTAACTAATTCAAAAAAAGTGTAAAACTGGAACATGACTCAAAGTACCCAAATCCCTACCCCCTTGCTACCCACAAAAAAAAGTGGAACAATGACATCCTACTCAGTGTTCATCACAAAAAGTATTCAAACTCTCCATAATATTATATACATTTTCTAATTTTTTTTTATTTTAGTTTTTGGTAACTGGGTTAGGCCCACTAGGCACAAGTGCCTGTTTTCAGGGGTGACCTGGGAGCACTGGGCAGTTAAGTGACTTGCTCAGAATCAAACAGTATGCAAGTGGAGGTTATGAGAATCAAACTCGGGTCTGGTCTGCTGGATGTAATAAGCTTGTGCTCACCTCATTCCTCTAACCTCTACGCTATACTATTCCATTCCATCTTAGGTTCCCCTATGAATCCAGGAAAAGCCCATTCATAGTACTTTGAGTTGAGTATTAGACACTTTCTTAGAGTCCGTTTTATAAACATCTTTTAAAGTTGATTCACACATTTTTGCCAAGGTTTCATAGGATGTTTGTAATTGCTGTAGCACCAGATGACACCTTGCTTGCCACAAATAAAATCTGAGTCAAGCACAGGGTACTATCATCATTCTATTATTAGATTATTTATTTCCAACCATGGAAGCTTCCATTTATTCTCTACATATTTCCAAAAACCTTGTACATACCTACATTCCAGAAAAATAATATTCCATTGTTTCTAGTTCTGTGCCACAGTCCAGGTAGGGAGACGTTCTTTCTCTATCAATTTGTGTTTGATGTTTTCTCGCACATTTACTCTGCTGTATGAACAAATCCATAGTGTGTCGCACATACCTATTGAATTAGGATGTCCATTAATTGTGTCAATTAAGTAATAAGGTATGATCAGGGCTTACGTTAATGTTCTAGTTAATCACCCCCTGGGGGCGTAATGTGGCATGAGACACAGCCAAGTGCCATATTGCCCCCACTGGGTGATTAATTTGAACATTAACATAACCCCCCGGGAGTACCTTATTGCTGTTATTATAACTGGGTTCAGTTTTTTTGCTGTTTTCTAATTACACGTGGTATTTATTTTAGTTATTCTTAACCCTTGACATAAAATAGTCCCTACGCCAAAGGTTTACATGGGGAAAACAAATCTGTTCTTTGGCTGTGAGTCAGCAGTGTGTGTGTGTGTGTGTGTGTGTGTGTGTGTGTGTGTGTGTGTGTGTGTGTGTATGTTGTGTGTGGACTTCACTCCATTCAGCTGTGCTGTAACTCTTTTATTCAAAACTCAAATTCAGAAGTCTGATTCTTTAGCCCAACTGATAACAGTACTTCAAAGGAGTGTCCTGCAATAGAGTTTAGTTTAATACATGCTGTATCCCATCATCGAGCACAATTCAGCCATACAAACATGAAAAAGTAATAGTTCAGTGTTAATCTGATCTTTTTTCAAACATGGGTAAATAATTCCTGGCACTGTCAGCCTTGTTCTAATGGTTGTCATCAATTCCAAACATAGAATGCTGCAAATGTAAGTAAGACCTTGATTCTTTAAATCAATACTGAAGTGATCAGGCTCTACAAGTGTGTTAATAAGGATATTAACATAAGGCTCTCAGAATGATGACAGCCAATCAGATTTCAGCATTCTTGAGACCCTTATAATAACAACCAATGGTTCTTCACAGGTGTGCAATATTTAAACTAAGGGTCCTGTGGAGAAATACATATAGTAACACTGCCATATAAGTGTTTCCTGGATAAAGTCTCTAAAGAAGATCTGGACATCTTCCACTTATTACATTTTTGTAAAGCTGGTTTAAGGAATTCTGGAACCAACACTTTTTGTGTCTGTTTAATTGGTGCCTCCTGCCAACTTCATGAAAGTTATAGAGAATGCTGGATGAGCAACTATGCACAACCAGTGTGTTCTGCCACAGAGGGGTTCTGATTCCCTCTGACCTTGAGAGCAAAGCTCGAGAGGTCCATGGCAATCAGAACCCTGAGGTGACAGAACACACAGGTTGTGCATAAAGTTACTCACCCTGTATTTTTTTATAGTTGTTTAACCAGGACTAACACACTAAGCTGAAAGCTTTTTTTACAGGTGCGACCTATAGTGTATAGAAGTATTATGTGAAATGTGTGCATTGTGTTTTTTTTCTCTTTTTCATAACGAAACTGACTTGAAATGTCTCTAGAGGCTCTAGAATGATGTCAACTCAGAGTGAAATAGAGGAAAGCAACAATGTGCCAGGATTACAAGTGATTCTGCTGCAGTAGTGACATCACTACTGCAGCAGAACAACATAATGGCATCACTACTGCAGCAGAACAAGCATATTCCAGGCATGGAATTTCATACATAACAGCATTCCACTATACACTATAATCTAATAAGTATTTCAGCCATATATTTGTTCTAGTAAACTGGGGCTGTAAGGCCAATTTCACAGTGGTAGACCAAAATGAAGTATGAAAAAACACTATAGGATAAGGCATGTTAACCCCTCCTTTTTTGTTTTGGCATTTTGGCAAGTATGTAAATTCTTGTTTAATGGGGTTGAGACTACTCACCCAAAGCATTAGAAAAATAAATACAGTATACTGTTGTTTCCAAATGAGTCAGTAATGGGAAAATATAGCTGACATATAAAAGGAGTAGAATTATTAATTGTTTAATAATCCACACTTGTTTAGATTTTGAAAAATGCCAGCTGTTCCATCGCTGTACTTTTGTTTCACAAATGGCTAATTTCTCAGACCAGTTTAAAGAGATCATGTCTTTGCCACTAGATTTTGTACCCAATATCTTAATAGGCTCTTGTACTATGGAAATGCTCACTGTTTGTAATTCTCCAGTTGAAGTGTTACCCAATCATAAGACAGTATTTTTCTGAAAGTGTAAAGATATGACAGATATGCAGGAAAATGCAGTAAAGAGCTTACCACTTTATCCCCCCTTTTATTTATCTTTTATATATAAATAGATGTCATCTGCATGAGTAAGTATTCTAAAGAAGCCATCCCCTAATGGTGAGGTTAGGCCCAAAATTCTTTGATTTTCAACAGTATGCCAAATAAGGGGGTCCAAGGCAAACACATAGAGCAAGGGACTGAGGTGGCATCTTTGTTGTACCCCTACCTTGACCTGTATGTCATTTCCTATTCTCTCTTTGCTATAAGATGACACAGATGCTGATTCATGCAGTTTCTTTATCCAGGAAACAAATATATCTCCAGGAGAAAGGACTGCTGTGTGACTGAACTTCTCTACTGGGACTATGGCCTGGTGCCATGGCTTGGAGGGACAGGGAGCGAATCCTAAGGATTGCTGGAGCAGCTGCACAGGGGAGGGAGCTGGATGTCATTGTCCACTTAGGGACAAATGACCTGGCTAAGAAAGGGATTAGAGAAGTGCAGAAAGAGTTTGTGGAATTGGGGAGGGGCCTTAGTTAAGTAGCACGCATGGTAACCTTCTCTGAGGTGCTACCCATCTATGGCATAGGAGAGGTTAGGGTGTTCCGTATCATGGATTCAATCAGTGGTTGAAAACTGGTGTGGAGCTCAGGTATTTGGCTTCATTGGGGACTGGGGTCCACCTGGAGTGATGCAAGCCTATACTGGCATGATGGGTCATGCCTGTCCGAGGGGAACCAGGATCCTAGGTGATAGGTTTAAATGCTTCATTGGCAAGCTTTTAAACTAGCCAAGGGGAGGCACTGAAAGGAGCAGGAAAATCCTAGCCCCCAAACAATCACGGTAGTAAGTGTGGCAAACACCAACATGGAGGTGTCGAGGGAGAAGGGCAGCGAAATGAAGAAAGTGACAAAGGCAAGAAGGACAGGATGGGGCAAAAGGGTAAGGCCATCAGGAAATGGAGGTAATGAGTACCAATGCCTCGTAGTCTGGGCAACAAGCCCTGAGCTGGTGGCCTTAATGGAAGAGGGATGCCTGGATATCATAGCAGTCACAGAAACATGGTACACAGAGAACCATGACTGGGATGTTAACATACCAGGGTCATATAACCTACAGGAGAGACAGTCAGGGAGAAGGGGAGGAGTAGCTCTATGTAAAGGAAGGGATAAAAGCAACTGAACAAAAGAGTAAACAGGAGGAGAGGAGGCACTGTGGGTCACCTTGGAGACTGGAAAGGCACCACAATCCGCACAGGTTGTGTACAGACCCCCATGTCAGGGGAAGGAATGGACAAGGATATGATGGAAGGCATTCTTAGAATGGCAGAGAAAGGGGAAATACTGTTGATGGGAGACCTGAATATGCCAGATGTTAACTGGAGCACATTTGCTGCAGCGACATCCAAGAGCAGGGCCATTCTTGATTCCCTACAGGTGGCAAGCATTAGACAGCTAGTTTCTGAACCCACTCGAGGGAGCAATCTTAGACCTCATACTCAAACGGGGCAGTGAGAGGATCCTCAGATCTAGAAGTGGGTTGCCATCTGGGGACAAGTGACCATCAAACAGTGTGGTTCATGTTAAACTCAGCTACAGAGCCTCGCCATACAAAAGTGAGGGTACTGGACTTTAGGAGGGCTGACTTTGGCAAGATGGGAGAGTGCTCAGAAAAGCACTAGCAAACAGGCTAGAAGGAGGTGTGGAGCAACAATGGGGAATTATCAAACTGCCATCACAGAGGCAACAAGCCTTTGTGTGAAGCAAATAAACAAATCAAAATGAAAGAAAAGCCACTATGGTTCTCAAGAGAGGTGGCTGTGAAAGTCTGGAAGAAAAGATAGCATTCCAGAAGCATAAGGAAACACAGAAGGAGCAGGACAGAGACTGTATCAGTTAAGGCAGAAAGCAGGAGGGAAGTCAGAATAGCAAAGGCCCAAACTGAGGAAAAGATAGCCAACTCAGTTAAGAAGGGGATAAACCTTTATAGGTACATCAGCAGTGTAGAAAAGACAAAGGGAGGGATAGTGAGGCTGAATAGAATAAACAGTGGGTGGGCAGAGGGGGACAGTGAAAAAGCAGGAATACTGAACAAATATTTCTGCTCAGTATTCACAAAAGAGGAGGGGGAAGTGCCTAATCCAATTAACAGAAGCACTCTTGATAGGGGGGTCGATCCCAGTCCTTTCACAGAAGAAAGGGTTCTGCAAGAACTCCTAAAACTGAAGGTGGACAAATCAATGGGTCCTGATGGAATTCCACCCCAGAATTCTAAAAGAATTAAGGAAGGAACTAGTGAAACCACTGGCTACTCTTTTAATAAATCATGGAGGATGGTGTGGTACCCGAGGACTGGAGGAAGCGGATGTGATTCCCCTTCACAAAAGTGGGACCAAGACAGAGGCAGGAAACTACAGACCTGTCAGTCTGACCTCTGTGGCAGGGAAAGTGATGGAGTCACTTCTGAAAGAAAGAATAGTTGAGTACCTAGAGGTCAGTGGAGCACAGGATCCAAGGCAGCATGGGTTCACAGCGGGAAGGTCATGTCAGACGAATCTAATAGATTTCTTTGACTGGGTGACCAAAGTAGTAGACCAGGGAGGGGCTGTGGACATGGCCTACCTAGACTTTAGCAAGGCATTTGACACAGTCCCACACAAAAGATTATTAGTCAAATTAACCAGCCTGGGAGTGGGTCCCAGGGTGGTAGCCTGGGTAAAACATTGGCTGGACAACAGGACACAGAAGGTAATTGTAAATGGAGTCCACTCTGAAGAAAGGGCAGTTACTAGTGGGGTACCGCAGGGTTCAGTATTGGGTCCAGTCCTTTTTAATGTCTTCATCAGTGGCATTGCAGAGGGACTGGAAGGAAAAGTATGCCTTTTTGCAGATGACACAAAGATCTGCAACAGGGTTGATACACAAGGAGGCGTGGAAAGGATGAAAAGGGACTTGGCAAGGTTGGAGGAATGGTCTGACATATGGCAGCTAGGATTCAATGCAAAAAAGTGCAAAATAATGCACCTGGGAAACAAGAACCCAGGGGAAGAATACACAATGGGTGGGGAGGTAGTAACAACAACAAAACAGGAAAGGGACCTGGGGGTAATCATATCAGATGACCTTAAGGTTAGCAAGCAATGTGAGAAGGCAGTAGGGAGGGCCGGGGGGTATACTGGGATGTATAGGGAGAGGCATCAGCAGCAGAAAACAGGAAGTTGTTATCCCTCTGTACAGACAGCTGGTGAGACCCCATCTGGAATACTGTGTCCAGTTCTGGAGACCCCATCTCCACAAGGACATAGACAGGATAGAGGCAGTCCAGAGGAGGGCAACTAAAATGGTGCAGGGTCTGCAAGAGAAGCCATATGAGGAGAGACTAAAGGAGTTTAATATGTATACCCTTGAGGAAAGAAGGGAGAGGGGGACATGATAGAAACTTTCAAGTACCTCAAGGGAATCAACAAAGTCCAAGAGGGTAGCATCTTTCAGAAAAAGAGACTTGCAAGAACAAGGGGACACAATTTAAAGATAGAAGGAGGGCGGTTCAGGGGCAATGTGAGGAAGTATTATTTCACAGAGAGGGTAGTGGATGCATGGAACAGCCTTCCTGAGGAAGTTGGGGGGTCTAAAACTGTGGGAGAATTCAAGAATGCATGGGACAGACATAAGGCAATTCTTGAGGGGGGGCAGGAAGATATAGGCTGTTGGTTAAATAGGATCTGTGGCCTATCCTGTAGGTAGGGAAATGGGCAGACTAGATGGGCCTAGCGGTCCTTATCTGCTGTCAAAGTCTATGTTTCTATGTTTCTATATCCAGTGTACTATACCTTATGAGTACCTGAAACGCATATTCATGACTAAATCTGTGAAAGGTGTTAGTTTGATCCAACAATAACGAATAACTGGAGTGGTCTGTGGCAGTACAAAACTCTAGAACATATTTGGATGATATATAAATGATCCTGTTTACAGTACTTCTTGATGGTATGGAACAGGTTTGAGCTGGATGAATGATAGTAGGAGGAACCTGCATCAGTCTTGTACATAACAGTTTGGTTAAAATGTTACAATCTGAGTTCAGTAAACAGGTAGGCCTCCAGTTGTCAAGCAGCCTTTTATCACCAGATTTTTAAAGGAAAATGAAAAGCTCTTTCATAAAAGTAGTTGTAAAATTGTACTGCTGTAAAACATTATTGAAAAAAACTGTTAAACAATCAGCCAACTCTTCAGTAAAAACTTTATAGAAATCGTGAGGCAGTCCATCCCACCCTGGTGAGGTTATAGTTTTCAAAGACGCGATAGTGTCTAGAAGTTCAGCTTTAGTAATGAGAGTAGTCAACTTAGATTGTTCTATTTGAGAAACATCTTGCATAGAAGAGGAAAAAAAAAGAAACCTGTGTCTGTCAAGACCGGAGGAGCCCTTCCAAAATGGTTCAGACTAGAGGAATCAATCATTCCAGAAATACTGACAGGGTCAGATACTTCTGTCACTGTATGAGTCAAAATACTTCTGTCCATTTTTGACTAAAAGTGTGTTAATACAAGAAGACGCTACTCTTTCCCTACAAGCTAAACAAGGGTCACTATATGGGGTTCTCTGGGTACCATATTTTAATTAAACTTCTAGTGAAGTTGCCCTATGATACTTGTACCGTTGCATTTCAAATTTTGTATTTTGTATTTGGTCAGCATAATTCCCACATCCATCATTACCCAATGAAATTAAATGTAATTATTTATGTAGAGTGAGATACAGGGGTGTAGCCAGGAATTTTAAACTTGTACTCAAAACTGATGCACTGTTGCCCCCCACCATTATGTAAACATAAACCAAAATATGCGCTGCCACGCCACACCAACAATAGTCCCCGCCGCCTTTGCTGTGTCTGAATTCAAGTAATCAGTTTCTTCCTGTAATCCTCCTTCCTTTGTATTTCTACCTGCCTGGTAAGTTGTTCTTGTTTATGTATTTGACTGGTGGCATCAATGCCCCATAGCGAACAACAAAGACAAAAGGGCTCAGCGTGACACAGACACAATGTGACTCACAATGTCCTTGCTTTCTTCTTTTTGTTGCCCCAACCTGATTTGTTCCCCCATCTGATTTTTTTTTACTGTACTCAGCTGAGTACAGTGCGTATGCCTGCCGACACCCCTGGTGAGATACGTAAAATAGACAGATATCTGCTTTTTCCTTCCAAATTTTATGACATTGGATTGTATATTTGATTTAGTATCTTCTCACCAGTGCTCTATAGTGTCATAAAGGCACAGTATTGATTTTCTTGCTTGCAACAGAAACTTAATTTCCTGTATAAGGTCAGGAGACTGTAAAGAAGCAATATTTAATCTCCATCTTGTATTAAATGGAAATGAGGTATACTCACTATTAATCAAAATTCTTGACAACTCATGGTCAGATAATTCAATTGACATAGGTTTTGTGTGTTGTGTACTCAGGCTGAAAGAAAGAAAAATGAAGTCAATTCTGGAATACAAATTCCCTCTCTGGTAAGTACTGCCCACAGGAGGATTTATGGTTCTATAACTATCTATTTATCCAGCTGTGTCTACTATTTTCTTCAGTGCTAGAGAATCACAATATATTTTTCCCCACTTTCATGTCTGATCAAAACAATCTAAGGAACAATTAAAGTTGCCCCCAAAAATGATATGTTGTGACACAAAAGTTTTATCAGATCTAACAGGAAAATATATTCCATTTTGATTTGTGGAGCATAAAGATTAGTACATCTAAATCTTATGCTCTGCCATTGGATATCCAGCAGTAATGCTCTTCTGGGAGAAATCTCTACCAATCTATTGATCTTACAAAAAAACCTCTAAATAATATTCCCACACCATCTGCCCTGTTGTCTCCAAAGGACCAAAGGGGCCACCAATCCTTCTTTATGTTCCTTAAGTCAGTAACATTGACCATCCAGGTTTCTTTCAAAAAGATAATATAAAAATTATCCTGATACAACAAAGAAAATATGGCTTTCCATCTATAAGGGTCTTAATACTACACACATTTAAAGAGACTACTTTTAATTGTTCCATGTGTTATGAAAAGAAAACCTCAAAATATTCCATACTCAGATTTTTCCTCCTTCGCTACCATGTCCTTCGGGCCTGGCCTGATGTTTTTCTTTCTTTCTTCTGCTTCCATTCAAGCTGCTGCAGTTCCACAGGTAGTCAAGAGTGGGAAGATGCCTCTCAGTCTCGATCTTCAAAATCTGAATCACCCCAATTTGTTTTGTGCTGCAGAACCTCAAACTTAGTACTGTGGTAGATTCCAAAGGAATTTTATGAAAGCCAAGAAGTCTAATGCTCCATCTTTACAGTTTTGGAAAATTTATTGATGGATGGGGCATACAGTACTTTTGCTTTCTCCAGGAGAAAGGGCTTCATCTGGAGAACTGGATATTACAGGGGTAGCTTCTTGTGGGTTTTCAGATAGGTAGTCCTGTAATTCTCCAGTCTTGTCTGCTGTTGTAAATACACCTTCTGTGTTTGTCCAAGAAATGGTTGTTTCTTCCTAGGTGCAGGTTCAGGAAGAGTAACATCTTGTGCATGTGTCTGTGATCTGAATCAGGGATCCGAGTGATAATTTTACAATAGTCAATTGTGCTTGCAGCTGTAGGAGGTGGATTTGAAGTGAGTCTAATTACAGAATTAGATTTTTGGGCTGCCTGTAACAAATCATCCTGGTTAAACTGAGTTGTTCTGTTACAGAATGCCCAGTGGGCATTCCCAAAAAGTGTGTCCCTGTTCTTCACAAAGATTACATTTTTGCCAGTTTTGGAATGCTAAACTAATATGTTCAAATTATTCAAAACCCACAGTGCAGCTTACTGCAGGCACTGCATAAATGATTCATTTCCCCACATTTATAACAGGCATTGTGCTGGCCTATGTAAAAACAAACTCTTCTGTCTTGGCCTTAAAAAAAATGTTAGGGAGATGAGAGCAACAAGTCTTTTTTTATTAAGTATACTTTATTATTAAATATACATTATTTACATTTTTAAACAACAAGAAAATACACAAAATGCCACAGATAAAAAAAAACCAAAAAAAATGCAAACAAACAAAGACCTGGGGATGAAAAAGAAATAAAACCTTGATTGACCCCCCCCCCCATACATACACACACTGGTGTGCAGATCAAAACCATATCAAAAAAGAAGAAAAAAAATTAACCTTGCCAATAAAGTAATACATCCTACATAAAAATCCATAAATATACCTGCTGAAAAAGAAGGAAGAAAAAAAACCAGAAGACAACAATTAAACTGTAGAAAGTTAGGCATAAAGTGGGTCCCATTTTGTAAGAAAACCTGCATGATTTTGTTTAACATTGGCTATATGTAATTCCAGATTTAAACACTGAGGAGTTCCTTATGGCACTCTGACAAAGCTGGTATTGCTGTGTCTAACCTGTGACTGAGTAAAACCATTTTTGCAGCTACAGCAATAAGATCTATGTAATTCCTATGGTATGTAAAATAAATGTCATGATACCAGCCCAATAAACACACTTTGGGAGTGAATAATGTTTCTAAATCAAAAACTGGGTGTAAATACATCTTAATAGCAGACCTAAATGGTATAGCTTTATCACATTGCCATAAAGTATAAATAGCAAGCTGTCTGCTCATTGACACCTGATGCAAGTGTACAGCAGTGCCCTTGATGTTCCATCCTATTCAGCCTAATGGGGTAAAATACATATTATGTAGTATCTTGAACTGGGTTTGTCTGTACCAATCTCCTCAATAATCTTGTATATATCTTCCCACATAACCCCCCATTCCCATGGTCCCCAATTTAAAGATAAAACATTTTGCCAATAATATGCAATTCCAGTGGGAGTAGAGGGATGGAGAGACTGATACAGTCAATAAAGTTGAGCAATAGCATGTGACGAGGAGGCAGCTAACTTCAGCTCATCCAAGTGACTGGAGAAGGAATACATCCAAGGTGGAGAACCAAAGTAAGATAGAGCTGACCTGGACAATTGTAAACATTTGAAATAAAATTTGGGGTCTATCTCAAACTGCCTTTAAAATGTCATAAAATCAGCCAATCAATCTTCATTCAATAAGACAGACACTGGAGTAGAAAGTGGTACTCAGAGAAAGGACAGCAGAATGGGTGCCCTATCAATCCATAAATTGGGACTCCCTGATAATGGTTGGGCAGGACAAAATGTAGCTTCAAGTTGAAAGTAGTGGCAAAATTGTACATGTGGTCGAGAAGACCAATATTTAGATGTTTTTTCAGGGGCCAGGGGAGAACTTTAGCAGGGACAAAGAGGAGAGAATAGGGATCCATACTCGTCCACTGACACAGTGTTCTCTCTAAGGTCAACCATTGTGGTATATAACATGCTTGGGAAGGGTCGACATGATCACCCCAACAAACTTATTTGATACCATGACGGGCTAAATAATACAAATAGAAATCATGCAAATGAACACCACCCAGTTTTATAGGAAGCATGCGTTTGCTGGAAGTTCTACTAACGGCACCATTTTTCCATAAAAACTTAGATATTAGGGAATGAAGACTCGAAAACCAAACCCGAGGAATGAAAATGTTGAGCATGCCCAGCGGGTACAGAAGTCGGCGAGAATGTTAATTTTAATATCGCTGTCCATACCCCAAAAGGATAAGAGAAGTTCAGACCATCTCTTTAAATCTTGAGAAATGGTTTGTAACAAGAAGTCCAAATTTAATTTATGTAGGAGGAAAGGCCTTCAAGGAATAAATATACTTTGGTAGGGAAGGGCTTTTGATTCCCATTGTAAACCCAAAGAGAGAATAAAGGCCTTTTCAATGAAGATGGCAAGACCTTAGTTTTACTAACGTTAAGCTTATAAGCCAAAATAGAACCAAAGGACTCTATTCGTTAGGCAGGCAGGGGAATGCAGAAAAGTCATGTGCCCCACCCTTGCCCCTGCACCCCATGGGCAGGTGCACAAATGCCGGCATTCACCCATGACTGCCACTTGTCCACAGATCCTCTGCCCCCCAGCACTCAGGACTCTGCAGGGTGGCTGGGGGAGGAGACATTGTACCAGGTGGGCATCTGCTGGGATGTCCCCTGGGATCCATAGTGAATCCCACATGGTGGTTGACATCAGTCTGGGGCTAAACATGCTGACTGCAGACACCCAGACCCACACCGCAACATTACGTACCAGTGCTGTCACACCCAGACTCACCAGGTGCTTGCCCATCCAACTGTCTCTGCCACTTCCTGCTGCTCAGTGGTCAGGGCAGCATGGTGTGTCCAGTCCCAGTCCTCCAGTGACCAACTGCCTGTGTCCATTGGTGCGTGCAGTGGGTTACAGCAGGATCAGCACCGGCATACCCTGTGCCACTCACCGCACCCATATGACCAGCACTAGTGGGTTAGTGAATCCCGTGTAGTACTGGCATGTCCCTGGAATTGCCCCTGCTCAGAGCTGTCTATGGATGAGGGGGATTGGGTGCTGTGGGCCTGTGCACCCCCCGTACTTTATGCCACATGTGGGGGGCAGTGAGTGCAGAGTGGCTACATGCCCTAGATATGCACACATAGCCACTCCACCCCAATAGGGCATAGCACCCAAAGTTAACAATTTCAGCAAGGGCGACAGGCAAAGAAGTAGTAGTAGAGGAGCACAAATGTTAAAAGAATATTATCGGCTTAAGCCAAGAGTTTGTACTCAATGCCTCCTACAGAGATACCATACATCTGAGGATTTCTTTTCATTCTTAATAAAACAGGCCCCAAGTAAAGATTAAAAAGTAAAGGGGAGAGGGGGCATCCTTAGTGAGTACCAGAAAAAATGGAAAATGAAGAAGACAAAACACTGTTACATAACATAAATGCCTGAGGTTGACAATATAAGATGTGAACTCACTTAATAAAATCCTCTGGGTTATCATAAGCCTTTAAAGTGGCAAACAGGTAAGACTAGGACTCTCTAACAAATGCCTTCTCTGCATCCAAAGAGACCAGGGCAGCAGCAACCCTGGACTCCTCAGAGGCAGAAAGCAAATGAAAGATTTTCTGGGTATGGTCACTAGAATGCCTACCAGCCATGAAGCTTACCTGTTCAGGCCCAATAAGACCAGACCAAACTCACTCCAGGTGAGTAGCAAGAATCTTGGACAAAATTTTTAAATCTGTATTAATAAGTGAAATTGGACAATAGTTTAATGGAGAAAATGTGTCTTTCCTGGGCTTGGGCAGTAAAATATTACATGCTTGATTGAGAGAAATATCAATAAGGCCATGTTCAAATAAAAAGTTAAAGACATCACCAGAAGTGGAATGAGCTCAGAAGAAAAGGTTTTAGAAACATTGATGGGAAAACTATCAGGGCCAGGGACTTAATTAGCAGAAAGTGAGGAGATGGCCACTGTGACCTTGGATGCCAGAATGGGACCACATCAGTGTTGACTCTGCTCCTCTTAGAATTGCTCTACATGTTTGGTATTGCTTGACAAATTGGGGGGAACTGTATAAAGGTTCTCATAATATTGACAAAAAATGCCCATAATGTCCTGAGACCAGGTCACTAGTATATTAGAATCAGGCTAGAGAATCAGAATAGAGGAGGCAGTATAGCGCAGTGGTCTAAGGCTCTGAGCTGCAAATTTGGTGACATCCAGCAGACCATACCTGGGTTTGAATCCCACAGCTTCCACTTGCATACTGTGTGACCCTGAGTAAATCACTTAACCTCCTTGTGCTCCCAGGTTGCTCCTGTAAAAAAGCTTTCAGCTTAGTGTGCTATACCTGGTTAAACAACTAACAAAAAAAGGCTTGTGTAGTCCTTGGACCACCTTGGGCCCTGTCTGCTAACATAGATGTATAGCGAATAGCTTTTCTGCAGGTTCCCCTTGCTCCAAATATCTATGTTTAGTACATAGGATAGTTAATTCTGCCTTCTCATTCAAAAGGGAACAATAATTAGCTCATAGGGAATTAAGAAATAACCAAGTAGCCTCCAGTGTGGTAGAGGATAGAGTGGACTCAATACTCCTAATCCGGACTAATAAATCTTGTACCTGGTTATGCCATTCCTGTACCCTTTCAGTAGCAGGGCGGATATATTCTCCTTGCATAGCAGCTTTGGCTGCTCCCCACATAACATCAAGTGGAACCTCAGGAGTATGATTAACCTCAAAAAAGGTGCCTATAAAATGGTACAATGAGTCAACTATTACAGGATCCTGTAATAATTGAACATTCAAGTGCCAGACAAAGTCCTGGTCCTTATCCCCTTGAAGTCCAAAAGTGAGACACACTGGAGAATGGTCAGAAATTAACAGTTCTTTGATGTCACAACAGGCCACCCCAGAAATTTGCTCTTAAGTGAGCAAAAAATTGTCAACATGAGAAAAAGAGTTGTGTGGGGAAGAATGGAAAGTATAAGTACAATATGAGGGGGTACAATATATGCTAGGGTCTGCGAGGCCTAGGGAGTCCATAAATTCCCTAAGAAAATGCTGAGCTGGAGACAGGCCTTTCTTAACATTAATAGATTTGTTCAGGTCAGCCTGAAGAACCAGATTCTAGTCCCCACCAATTACCATAGGGAGGTGACTGTAAGGCGCCACCAGAGTGAGTAACTGCATAAAGAAAGAAAGAAGGAGAGTCTAATGTGGGGCCATAAACAGAGCCCATTAAAATTTTGGTGGAGTCCAGCCTGCCATGTAAAAAAATGTATCTCCTCTTCTCATCTCCGTGTTCTGTGATTAGTTGAAAAGAAAGGTGTGTGTGTGTGTGTGTGTGTGTGTGTGTATGTGTGTGTGTGTGTGCAGTAAAATGCAGACCCCATTACTTTTAGAACTGTTCTCAGCACCGAAAACAGACCCAACCCAACTGTGCCATAACAAATTAATCTTATCCCTCACCAAATGAGATTCTTGTATGAAAGCAATATCAGTACATAAATGCTTCAGGTGTCTTAGTATCATATATCTTTTCTCGACCTCCTGAGCACCATTAACATTCCTCGAGATATATGCATAAATTTACTCATGACAAAATATAAAATTTAAGACAGTAGCAAGGTAGTCCAGTAAATTAAGAAAAAAATGAGCAGCACCCATCATCCCAGGTCTTATCATCCTCCAACAACACATTCCTATATAGAACAACAACAATAAGAAGCAGAATCTTGCCCCCCCACCCAACAAATATCTCCAACTGAAACAACAAAACCCAACAAATACAATTCCAACATAACTATATTTTATACCACGGGCCCCTAGGACCCCATCTCCTAACCCACTTGGTCCGTGACATATCCCAACCAACACCCTGGATTCATTCACATATCCAGACTGTGTAGTACAGTATGGTCTGCATGCCCATCGGCCCATGCTGTGGACCAATGGGCATACAGATGTACTGTACACAGTCAGTAGTTGATGAAGCTGACAGGCTGGCTTGTGGTGGGGACCTGCTTGCCAGCTGACCAGGGAGCCGAGTGGGTGGGGCTCAGTGGGCGGGAAGGGAGGGGGGTACTGCTGGACTACCAGGGATGGTTTGGACATTTAATTATTTTACTTATGCCCATGACTGGGCTGGAAGCGGTCCGCTGGACCACTAGGGATATAGGACGTTATATTTGTCTACTTATGCCCGCGATCAGGCTGGAAGCAGTCCACTGGACCACCAGGGATACAGTACGTTATATTTGTCTACCTATACCTGCGATCAGGCTAGAAGTGGTCCACTGGACCACCAGGGATATAGGACATTATAATTTTCTACCTATGCCCGCGATCGAGCTGGAAGTGGTCCCCTGGACCACCAGGGATATTGGACATTTATATTCTACTTATGCTTAGGATCTAAAGGCAAGCTGGGTATTGTAGTTTAAATTTAATGCCAGCAGCAGCTAATTTGGAAATAATTGGTCTAAAAGCAGCTCAGCACTGACAAGTCTCAAAATGCAAGTCCTGAAATATAGAGACTCTTGTGCCCTCCAAGTACAGCTTAGGTTGGCTCCAGACTTTAGGAAAGATGTGTTGCTTGTCTAAGAAATTGAGTAGTCTAAGTAGCTGTGGTAGCAGTTTCTCCCCCTTGCCTAACTTGGAATGAAGATCCCGATGTGCCCCTTCCAGAATGTATTGGGGGCCATTCTGGGAAGGACCAGAGATGCCTTCACAGAAACTTTACATGAAGCCAATGATATCTTTGCCCTCCAATTTCTCTGGGAGGCTGAGAATTACTAAGTTGTTTCACCTGCTACGTCCCACTTGTTCTTCCACCTTCAGTTCCAGCTCGGTGAGCTCCTGGTGCAGAGATACTAGTGCAGGGTTGGTTTTCTCCCTCCAGGCATCCAGTGAAGCAATACAGCTCTTATTGTTGTTGACCCTCTGATTAAGCGCAGCCAGAACAGGTTTAAATGAATGAACCTCCTATGTGAGGCAGATAATGGAGTCATGGAGGGGCACCATCTCTTGTGGAAAAACAGCCGCCATTAACAGATCAGAGCCCTCAAAAGATAAAACTGCAGATTCCATGTCCCTTTTGTCACTTTCTTTTCTCTCTTCTTTTTTTTCTCCCCCATCTTTTTAATTTTATTTCTTTTCTTTACATTTTTTTAATTTTTTCCTCCTTTTCTTTTTCCTCATCCTCCTCTTTTTTCTTTTTCTTTTTCACACTTTGGGTGTGCTACCATCACCATCTGTCACCTAGTTGCCTTCTTATTACATACAATACACTTCCTGTCTCCATGTATTTCCATTATATTTAAAAAAGGTTGCAGCCTTTCCAAAGTGTCATCATCTTATTTCCTATGTTCTCCTTCAGACCTTTGTCATATACTTGTAAGGAAATATTTGCATTTCTTAGCACAGCATCATGCGTCATTTGTTGTTGTAATACCAGCTTGCACCTAGCTTGCCATATATGCATGCAATAACACACAACGAGGTGTAGGTTATGTGCTGACAAGAGCACGCCCAGGGGTGTACTAAGGCACGAGGTGCTTGTGTCGAGTGCCTTATACCCCTGGGTGTGCTCTTATCAGCACATAATTCACACCTCGGAGTGTGTTATTGAGCATATAAAATGGGCCCTTCCCCACAATAGATCCACTTAGTAAAATGTATATAATTTTTTTAAAAGTATAGTAAAAGTGTTAAATATGCCAAATATAGAAAAAGAGTCCCTCTGTTGTGCAGATATGACTTGCAGCCACAAGAGGGTGTTGGAGTTTGTATGTGTCTCTCCATGTCCTCTGAAGGCTGTCTGTCACTAACATACATTTTGTTTTTTTTTCTTGTTTTATCATTAATTTTGTTTCATTTAGCATTTGTTTTGAACTTGTAGCCAGCTCCTGTTCGAGTCTGAGTGAGTGTGTGCCTTCGTGGTTGCCGGCAAGGGTTTCTGGTTTTGTCCCCGTGTTCTGCCAAGTATATTTCTCTCCTAACTCACACACTTTTTTGTTTTTTTGTATTCTTTGTATTAAGGTGGAGCTAGCTGCTCACTTGACTGTGTGTGACTGTGTGTCTTACATCAGTGATCTGCACGTCTCTCTGGAGCCTTCAATGTGAAGCCCCGAGTTAGTATTCTGGCAGCACGTGAGATGCAGGTTTAGTCTCTGTGAGCTTTGTCACCATCAGAACAGCACAGTTTGTGGGGGTAGTTTCAGATTCGGAGGAGAGTGGCTGTTTTTTCAATTTTGTGCCCACAGTGTGGTTGGTGAGGCAGGGAACAATCATGATGTGGAGATGGGAGACTGTAGCGAGTGGGAGCAAAGATACACAGTGTGGAATAGATCAGCAGCAGCAGTCCATTGGTAAGCCGTGGATGAGCGACATGCCACAAACTTTTGAAGAAAAGTGACAAGGTTTGATTTTTATTGCAAGATTCCTTTTTTTGGGGTGGAGTTTCACTCAATCATGGCAAAGACCATGCTACGGGGGGAGTTGGCAATGACCATAGATCACCAGCAGAGCAGCATCCAACATTTTTGTTAAAGTCTTCTGGCATGCATGGATTTTCAGAGGTGCTGCATCTTGACTGGCTAAAGAGGTGCCGGTCGGCACAATATGCTCTGATAAGAACACAGCAAGAGACACCTCTCAGCCAATCAGGATGCAGAATTCATTAGACCCATTTTTATCAATTTTAGTCTCACAAAGAATACTTGCAGAGTTCCTTTGTTAAAGTTGTTCCACCATTGGGAATATATTGCTAGGATTATTTCTAAATATGTCAAAGTCCTTAGCTGTGGTACATTCCATATCACTGCAGCCTTACTCCATAGGGCTTTAGCACAGCCACATTCTATAAAAAAGTGTTCCTGAGTCTCTGGGATTTGGTGACATTCAAGCCTTGGGCAATATCTTTCAATAACAGGTGTATGTTTATTTATTCTTGATGTTCAGTCTCCCATGAACAGTAAGCCATACTATATCCCAGAAAAGGCTGGTATTCTGGCATTAGTTAGTTGAGACAGGGCTATTTCTTTTTGATTTACAGGACATAAGGGCAAGAATACTTCTTCCTAAGCTGATGATATCCTTAGTGCATCATAAATCCCTTGTCTTGTGCTTACTAACTTTGTATGATATGAAACTTCCCATCTGATCAGTTTCTGTATCATTGTCTTTACATGAATTGGGACTATATTTGTCCTAGATAGCGTCCTTCTTTTTTCCTGTATCCATGCTTGTTTACAGACACCAACCCATTCACCTACTATTCTTTGCCATGGTTTGGTTATATGATTTATCCATTTCAAAATGTTATACAGTGCATGCTGCTTAACGTGGACAATTCCATGCTCAAGCTTCTTGTCCGCCCAAAGCAATGTCCACAGTTGCTGGCAATAAAAAAAAAACAACTTCACATTGTACTTTTAGCATTGGGTGTGTCTTGTGTTTTATACTGTGCTTATGCCTTCATTTTTTCAGGGCTTTCAGTGTTCTTGTGCTTCTTGTGCTTTATACATATGCCTTTATTTTCAGGGCTTTCAGTGTTCATTCAGTGCTTTGTGTGGGGAGTGTGAAGTGTTATGGACTTGAGCAGGTGACAAAAAATTTTATTTTTTCAATGCTGGTTAAAAAAAGAAGTTATTGTGGTTTGCTTCGATGGTGCTGGTCCATACTTTCCCCATCCCTTCTCCATTTGCTGAAGGAGGTCCCAGTCAGGTTGGATGTCAGACTGTTGTGACTTCGCCATGCGTAGAACATGTAGAGCCTGTCTAACCTCGCTGGCAGGCACAATTTTGATATCTTTTTCATCTTCATCATCTCTGTCTTCTGTGCTATCTTTGTGTGGGGTGGGAGATGGCTGCATACATGACAGAACCCTAGTAACTTCATCTTGTTCCTACACTGGTTCAGGATCATTTTCTCTCAACCGAGAGAGTGCATCAAACTCCACTTATGACAGGCCATCAGGTGTTGGTACGACATCCTCATCAACTGACAGTGGAACTTCATCTGTGACATCCAGATCGCTATTTGTAAAGCCTCCCTTTCTCCAACTTATCTTCTGTAGGGAGACGGAGTCCCAGGCAGTCTTCAGCAACATAACCATGTCAAGAAGTGTTATGCTCTTGACACACTGCAGTGTGGTCAGTTAGGCCTCATTTTTAATCTCTGCAGTGACTCAGAATCTTATTTCTCAAACGTAATGTCTCTTCATTGAGTAGATGATCCCCTGGTCCAACTGCTGAATTACTGAAGTAGTGTTAGGGGTTATGAACACCAGCTTGATGTTCTGAAGGCTGTGCACATCAGGGTGTCCTGAAAAATTATTTTAAAGTAGCTCAATTTTGTGACCTCACAGCCTATGATCCCACCCCCAACCCACTCTGTAAAGATTTCTCCCATCATCCAGGATGTCCAATTGTTTTGGTAAATGACCGGCAAGTGTGCAACCCCATGAAAACACCTGGGTTGTGTAGATTTACTGACAACAATATGCTGGCATTTGTCTGTGCCTGCCATGTTGCAGCAGGCCATTACAGAGACACGCTCCATTGTCTTTTTTTGCCCAAGTGGAGCTGACCCTTTGAATGTCATTGTTCCCTGTCCCACACACCTGAAAAACAGGACAGTCTCATCCACATTGTAGCTGTCGGATGGACCATAGCCTGACAAAAAATTCAGAAAAACATCCCTTATTCAGTTTCTGGCTTCAAGGTCATCTGCATTTTGCTTTTCACCACGTGCTCGACAAAAGCAGATGTTGCTGCAGATTTTCCACCTTTGGAGCCAGCCATCTGTCAGGTTAAATTCTGGCTTACTGAGATTGACTGCAAGCTGCTTTGCCTTCTCCATTAACAGAGGGCTGCTGACCCTAGCATAATGGCTGTGGACATCTGTGAACCATAGCAAAACAGCTTTCTCAATTTCATGGTCCTTGCTGTCCCGCTCACGTTTTCTGTCGGGGTTCTGATTTGAGTGCCACTGTTCAAGAATGCTATCCCTCTACTTGATCAAGTCTGACACAGTCAATTTGGGGATTCCAAGTCTCTGTGCAATGTCCCTCACACTACACTTGGGCAGATCATCCATCTCTCGTAGAAGTTCAACTTTGCGAGAAAGTGGGATCTCAGGATGATGACAAGAAGCCATCTGGTGCACAGTAGGAGGTCCACTTAGACAAGAGAATGTAAGGTGAAGGTGTGAGCAGTGATAATGGGAGGTTAGGTGTTTTATATGATCCTTGTTAACACTTGACGTGCACAGCAATTGATTGCCTTGGAAACTAACAAGCTACTAGACACAATGTTTTGCTCTTTTATGGTATTTTAATGTCTGTGGTAGGTGGAGCACTGAGTCCGCATTAACCAGTGACTTTAACATTAGTGCAGTGTTTTTAGGTTTTGGCAGTTGGATTTTGTCCCACAAAATGATTGTCCATGCAAACTGTGTCCGAATAATGTGGCGCCGACTGTAATACAAATAAATGGTGTAAAAGAAAGCTGGGGGGTAAATCATTCGTAACCCACTTTCTTTAATGGGCCTATATGTGGTGTCTATTTTCACTGGGTTTAGGAGGCTTCCCCATAGTGCTCTAAAGAATACACTAAATAATCTTGTTTCCAACTGGGTTGGGGTGGAAATATATAACTCACGTATAGGAATATTGGTACTATTACAATCTTTATCAGTAAAATCCATTTTCTTTTGGATATTTGTTTATGAATCCAACTGACAGTCATTCCTTCTGTTTGTTTTCTTTTCTTTTCCCAGTTTAGTATGGCTAGATCCCCTGCCCCAGATAGGATCTCCAGAACCAGGATAGGTTCTTTGGCTATGAAGATTGAGGCATAGGTATGACTAAGTTGGGGGTTTTGTCCTAACTGCATTTCTTTACCTTTTTCTGTATTTATTCTTGACCCAGAAACTGCTGAAAACCCCTTAATTTGGTTCATTACATCAGTTTCTTCTGTGGTTTTATTTACAGTAATCACCACATCGTCAGCATATGCTATTATTTTGATTGGAGTAGTGGCTACTGACAGTGGTATATCCTGAATTTGATGTCTTATCATAACTGAATGCAGCAAGGGGTCTATATAAAACACGTATAGTAAGGGACTAACAGGGCATCCCTGCCTCACCCCTCATCATAACTGTACCATTTCCCTCTTCTAGCTATTCATCCTCGGTTGAACTATGGCCGTCTTATATAAACATCCTAAGCATCCAACAAATTGCTTTGGGATCCTGAACGTGTGTAGTACTAGAAACACGTACTCATGGGACACTGAATCAAAAGCCTTTTGCTGAACAAGGCTGAACATAAATCCTTTTTCCCCATCCCAGCATCTCTGGAGGAGCTTCCATAACATGATAAATTATCATGTATGCCTCTCCCAGGTAATGAACAGCACTGTGCTGCACTTATTTGAGTTTCTGAAACTTGGGTCAGTCTTTTTGCCAGTATTTTACCCATAATTTTATAATCAGAATTTAACAAACTAATGGGTCTCCAGTTTGTCAGTTTATGTTTATCTCCTTTTTTATACAGAAATATGAGATCTGCTGTGGTCATTGACTCGGGTACTTTTTGTAAAGTTAATATTTCATTAAATAGCTCTGTAAGCTCTGGACATAATTCATCTAAAAATGTTTTATAGAACTCTGAAGTGAGTCTATCCACCCCTGGGGCTGTGTTATTTTTAAATGCTTTTATCATTAGTCATACCTCTTCTTCTGATATCGGCTGTCCTAGAAGTTCAGACTGCACACTTGTTAATTCCGGTACTTGTAATTTTTCTAAATATTCCTCACAGTCGTGGATTACTGGAGGGGTTCCAAATTCATCTTGTACATATTTGTCTACTATATATAGAATTTCCTTCTTCCCTATCTGAATCAAACCATTCTCATCTTCCAACTGCCTAATTATCTTATTGTCTACCCTTTTTTGATTATTCTTGAAAGGGTCATAAGTTTGTTTTTGGTTTTCCATCCCTAATCTCAATTCTTGGTAAAGTATTTTAGCTCTATCATACTGTATTTTAAACATTTCCTTTTTTTATCTGGGTTATTTATTTACTATAGTCTAGTTTCAGGGTCTCGGTTCTTGATATTAGGGTATGCAAGTGTGTTCTTAATGTTAAGTAATTTAAATATGTGTCCACTGACTGTCTATTTGCTAAATTTTGAAACATAGATGTGAAGTTCTTCTTTGACTCCTCCCACCAGTCTATCAGAGTGTCATACAGACAAATGACCAATTTCCTAGCTTTCCATAGTCGATTCCATTCCTTGTGAATATAGTCTGACTTCAACAGGGCAGATTTTAATCTCCATGGCCCTTTCCCATATTTGACTGACTCTCCCCATGAGATATGAATTTCTAGGAATTTATGGTCTGTGAATGCCCAGTTATGCATTTCAGCTGCTAATACTTCTAAATTCTGGGATATAAAAAAGAAGTCTATCCTTGTTAAATGTGTCCCTCTGCTATATGAAAATACTCCCTGTTTGTGGACTGCTCTACAAGTGCCCTCTAGTTTAGCTGTACTAATGATGGCATTTACAGTGTTGGTGTCACAAAATAATTTCTGTGTTTGGAGCCCTCTATCAGATTGATGCAATCCACAATTAAAATCACCTCCCCAGATTATCAGCCTAGCTATACATAAATATGGCTGAACTTTCTTAAACATCTCTATCCTTTTAGTTTTTGTCTGAGGGGCATAGGAATTAATTAATCTTATCCTGGAATATCTGAGCTGGATCTCTAAAATTAGTATCCTTCCAGGATCTAGGTATAAAAGTCATTACACTTTCAAATTTGGATTAAAAAATAGATTCCCCACCCAAGGCTTTCTAACCCGGTATGATAAATGTTGGCAGCCTTATTTAAGGTCTAAGTATTGTCACAATACATTTTCCAATTCTGTTTCTTAGATTTTTCTCCCCTCACAATCAGGACTGGGTTGTGTATCAGTAGTCCCCTTGTCCCTTTCTCTAATCTGGTTATATGTATGCTTCAGTTAAGATTGCCTTCTGTACATAGTTGATATTACAACATGCAGGGCAGAGGGACATGCTTGAGGTAGAGAAGTTAGAGTACAAATTAGGCCTATTTGTTCCATCTCTCTCTTCTCTGCAACATAGGTATTTTCCTTTTCATCCAGTTCCCTTCTTTTTGGGGGTAGCAAACCTACATCGGTTTATAAATTCATGGAGCCGAGGACTGTAACATGGTCATTATGCTAAACTTTATGGTTTTAAAGTTTGCAACCAATGGAGTGAATATGTGGTAATTGTACTCACTGGCCGTGCTAAATGTTGTAATATGATTCAGATATGTATGTGCAATACTCTGCCTCTATGTGTGTGTACTGTCCAAAAATAATACTAATAAAATGTTAAACAACAATAAATAGATTCCACAGTCCATCACATAACTCTGAGCCCTGAGACAAGAAAGTAACTCCTTTAGTCCACAGTTTTGTTGCTTGTACCACTTCTGATAATGTTTCTAAGCATGCGTCTTGTAAGCACACCATATCAACTTTCTGCTGTCGTAATTCTGTAAGGATTGTTGGCCTTCTTTTGCTGTTCTTTATACTGTTAACATCTATAGTTATTATTTTTAAAGTTGTCATGAGCAGAAAGTTTTGATGTTAATGAGGTAATCATACATTTTCTACTGATGTGATCTGGTCATCCATTTCTTCTTCACTGTATCACCAGGCCCTAAATCTTCTAGGCCAGATGACTAGTCTTTCATAGAGGAAGTGATTAAAGAAGAATCAGATTCTGCCTCCTTTTCTTTTTCTGAGTCCACGGCACTGTCTCAATTAGTAATACCCTATATTTGTTTATTGTAGTCCATTTCTGTTTTCCTTTTATAACTTTCCTTTAATTTTCTCTGGGTTCCGTTGTATTTCCCATATTTGCTCTGGGCCTTTTTTTTATACTTTACTTGTTGAAAGGCTGGTTCTGCAGGCATCTTGGGTGGGGGGGGGCATTGATTCATTATTTCCAGTCTCTTACCCTTGTTCTCCTTGTTCAGGAAGCACTGTGTCATCTACTGCCATCGTATCCCACTCCTGTGTGTGTTTTCTTCTGCACTTAATTGACTTGCTGCTCCTTCCCATTCTGATAAATCCATCATCATTTCCTCCTATTGTGGTGCCAAAGTACTTGCTGCTGTTGTTGCCTGCTGTACCTCATTCTGGGTTTGCACAGAATTTGTGTCTTGCTCATTGTCATTTTCTTTATCTTGTTCATGTGTAGGTCTAACTTCTGTATCCATGAACCTTCTCTTCTCTCTTTCTTTTTCTTCGTAAATTTCTTGCATATGTTTTCCAGTGTTATTGCACAGCTCTTTTTTTGTGCCTGAATTATGAGGGCTTCATGAGTTGAACTGTCCACTCCATTATGTGAGGCCCATGGGCAGCTGACATAGGAATGCTCCTTTTCTTCACAGAGATTGCAGCAGAAAGGATTGACACAGGGTGCTGCAAGGTGTCCCGTATCCAAGCAATGTGTACATCTAGGGATGTTGCAGGTGTTACTCATGTGAAATCTGGACCCACACGTATGGCAAGATTTCAGCTGACCTGGATAGAAAAGGAAGCCACATTATCTTCCTAAGTAAAAACAGCTTGGAAGGTGAATTATGCCATTGTTTGACATAATAAGTTTACATTGAACCCTTCAGCCCCCAGTCCATATCTGTTCAGAATCTACAATAGGGGAGAGATGTTCTAGAACCTCACACCTTTTCTTTAACCAGAACAAAATGTCCACAACATTAACAACTTCATTCTTGAACAATATTGTGATGGTGTGTACTGACAGCTTGGTGATAAGGATTGCCAGTAAGGGGGTCCACAGGAGTGTGTGTCCTTTACTGTATTGTATTTGCCCCAAAAATGATAAAGTGCCTCTGCTATTTTAAAACTAATGTCATAATTATATTTGTCTGTGTGTATTAATGAGAATATTTCAGAGGCATAGAATTCCAGAGAATTCTTCAACAATGTTCTTCCTACACAGACTCAATCTGAGGGATTTTCTAGGCCACCCCATATAGCAGTCTGATTGTGTTTTTCCCAGGTGCTGGTTCCCCCTTATTTTTAAATGGGTCAGACATTCTTAACAGGGACTTGAAAAATTGTCTCTTATTTGGGTTCTGTATGTTCTGAACTCCAAATCCTATGAGTAAAGTTTCCTTATATATTTGAATGTCAGGTAAGTCACTTGAAATATTTTCCTTTGTGTGGGCTTCCTCACTAGGCTTCTTGTTTCTATTTCTTATCTCTTTCTGGGGTTCCTCATTTTTCCCCAGTGACCTCTTTGTTTATCACAATTATTTTAGGCTCGAGTGGGATAAAGTTGTGCTGCTCTATAGTATTCAGCGCTGCTATGTTATCAGTGTTAACAAATGCACATTCATTATCCTGTTCTATGCCTTTAAGAAGCCCCACTGTGTTGTCAGCAACATGCTCTCTACTCTCTGTCTCTACAGTGTTTGGCATTTTCTTTTTATGTCAATGCTGCTCGCCATGATGTGTGTCTGCTCCTGCTCGGAAATACCACGTCCCCATCAGAATCCTCAAACTGGCATTCTTCACCTTTTCTGGATTCAGTTTCAGGTAACTCTGTAGCAATCTTAACTTCCATCTGTATATTATCTGTATGATGTATTGAAATAAGTTGCTCAAACTTCAGGTCTGACAAAGAAAGAGGTAAAAATGAAACCCTATCACATGCACTGGTCTCTGGCTTGGTAGAGGTAGGGGAGGAGAGCTGTTCCCCTGCCTCCCCATGTCCATTCTCTCTGGCTCCAATGTCAGAGTGTCTATCTCTCCAGATAACCAGAGGTTTCCCCTACAGGTGAGAAGGGGATTTTCCTCAGTATCATTCCCAACATTCTCCCTGTCAATAAAACGGGTCCATACAACCCACCCCCAAGATGAACCTGGAAACAAGCTATATTAGCTTAATGTGCCTTTCCTGGTCAAAAATTATAAATAAATAAACAGATAAATAAAATCCAATGCATTTCTTCTTTCTCAACTAGTTTTCTGTCATTTCCATCCCTAATATGCTTAGTCACTTGGCCTAATCCCCAAAACTAGAGTGATACACTACTATGGACACGTTCATGAAAAAAAAACTGCTACTGGACAATTTTTATACTTATTTCCAGTGGATCATTTATGCTTTAGTACTCAAACCTTTAAAGGTCTTAAGGTCCTCCCAATATGGACTGGGAGAGGGTCTCAGAGGACTGTTGTGCTGTGTTGGTAGCTGGACGTGGGAGCTAAGAAGAGCACTGCGTGTCATGACTCGAAACCAAGAACAAAATATTTTTAATTAAAATATTCGGAGCGGGAGAGAAGGAAAAGAATGAGCCAGATGTCATGCCATGGTTGGGACTCAGGAGGGGGTGCTGAAAGCAAGCCAAGAAGGAACACTGAAAGGTGGGTTGGAGAAGCACTAGGATGAGCTTGGGGAAGTCTGTCTGGAGTTGTGGTCTGCCTGCCCAGGCCCTGATGGCAGTCGACCAAATGTCAGATAAAAAAAATGTATTCAGTTCGGAGTTCAGTAAGGCAAGCAGGCTAAGAGAGCAATGCAGCATATGCATATTTTTTTCTGTCTTGGCTGTAGGCAGAAGACTCAGTCTTGGGTGTAATTTATCTGTGCCTGAGATCTAGGTTTGTCCTGGTCCTTGTTGGTTGAACACCAGTGTGGCTGATCACAGATGAGTTGGACCACCCTCTCTCTCCATGGGGCATCAGCTCCCTCTTACTGATCTCTCTTTTCCACTTTCTGTTGGGGCAGCAATTAAGTGGACTCACAGGATTCCTAGCAGTAGCTTTTTCTCATCAAACTGGTCTGTCTTTCATTTGTTTTCCCCTCACCATCTTGTTGGAATGATTGACCTCCTCCAGGGGTAGATGTGGCTTTTTATTTTCTTGTACCTGTGGCAGTAGCTTTACTGAAATAACTGTTTTGCAGTGCACCCTACGTCAAACAGGTCAGCCATCAACTATTTAATAGCTGCAAACAGTTTCAAAATTGCCATTTAAAAATAAAAATCTTTTTTTAGTCTCTTGGTGAGTGCTTCTTTATGTTGGTTTCTAACTCTGGGTCAGATTCAGTTGGGGAGAGATCACAACAGTTTTATTGGTACCACACTGGCGGGTTGGTAACTCTCTTTGTCACAGATCCTAGCCGGTGAGATTGTGTGGACATGGCCTCTCGGTTTCTGGGTGTACCCTCTGTGACCCGGGCCTTTATATTCTTTACCTCCTCCAAGATATTTGTTCTTTGCAGTTTCACATTATTTTTAATGTGTGGGGTAGGTGGCTGATGGCACTGTTTGACAGCCAGTTGTCCACAACCACTTAAACTGCAGACTCCTACACCCCTGAGTCCATGGGGGGGAAGCATTTCTCTTGAAATTAGGAGTAGACAAGATGTAACAAAACTTATTTTTCTTCAAGAAAAACCCTAAAACTCACCACAGAGCATGTAAACTCCCCAAAGCTTCTGGGAGTACTAAGGCCCCAAACCCCCAACTTTTATTTGCCCTTATTCATAAATATGACATCCAAGCACCATCCAAAAATCCTGCATACACCCCTACTTATTGTTATAGTTGGGATGGGAGGGACTCAGGAGAGAAGGAATTAACAGGTGGGTGGTTTAGGTAACTCACTGAACTGTGGGGACTGCAGCAAGGATTATAGTGCAAATTATTAGGCATATGGAGGGGGGACAGGGTAGCTAATTCTGTTTCAGATTAACCGCAAAATGCACCAGAATGCACCAAAAAACAAACATTTTCTGGGGGCCCAGGTGGCCCCCAGACCCCTGGCCTATACTTCAGATCATCGGTGCATACACTTTTTTAAGGCTGGTTACTCCACTGCAACTAATATACTGTCTATTGTCATATTTTTATTTGCATGGTGGTGTGCATAATTTATTTTCTTACTGGATTTATGGTATACTGAGCAATACCTACACTGGACCATGCCCTGTTGTAGGGGACCTAGAAGTAGCTGTCTTAGTTCATTCTCTTCTCTCGGTAGAATGTGCATAGTGTGCACTAATTTTTCTTTTAATATTGGGACCCTTTTGGTGGCAATTATTTATCTGTTGAAATGTTGTACCATTTTTTCAGCAGGTTTTTCAGAATTTTCCAGTTCTTATTAATTATTCTTTTAATCTCTGGCAATGTGTCATTATTATCAATGGCCAGTTCTATTCTTTTACTGTCTGTACTGTTGTACCCTGTTGTTGTCCACCTATTAGTTTCCTGTTCTTGTTATAGTTTGAATACTTATTGTGCCCTTCTCTAAAATTCTTCTGGGATATCCCAGCTGTCTGAACCTTTCTCTGGTATTCTGCAAATTGTGTTCATATTCTTGGTTGTCACTGCAATTACAACATACTCCCAGTAACTGTACGATATGCTCTTTTTTAAGGGTTCTTGGTAGTAACTTTAATGATGCAACAGTGTATTTTGATCATTATGCTTTCTATATTACTTAGCTTGGAAACGTCCATCTTTCACATTAATTCTTACATCCAAATATGGTATTTGATCTGGACTACTGTTAAGGGTAAATGAGAGATCTGCTGAACATCTGTTGCTATAACTGAGGATATTATTAAGGTCCTGATTTGTCCCTTCCTATATTAGGGATATGTAATCTATAAAATGCATACAGCATACTATATTTCCATAATACAAATTGATGTCCTTGTTGAAAATAAAAATAATATTCCTGTTCAAATTCATGAACAAATGAAGTTGTGTAGGCTGGTATCATTGTAGACCGTCTAGCCATTCCTTAACACTGTTTATAAAAATTTTGTTTAAAAGAAAAAATTATGTAAGGATTAACATAGCCATTTCTTGTAATACAACAGTCTTTGGGGTATAAGATCTGTAGTCTCCTGTCCAGTATTGCAACCATGGCTCTGACACCTTTTTGATGCAGAATTGAAGAATATAAATCCACTATGTCTAAAGTAATTAAAAGATACCCTTCCATTCTGTTTTGTAGTCTGTATTCAAAGATCTCAAAATCTGTAGCATACAGTATGGGAGGAGTCTTTTACATCTGTATCCACATTTCAATGTATGACTGAAATGCATGTTAATATAGAGTATGTGGATACGGACTCAAAACTAGTTTCAGTTCCCAACACAGTGGGTTATTTTGGGGGATTCTTACTTTTTATGTGAGTCTTAGGGATCATACAGAATTTTGGGAGCCTTGGATTTTTTAAACAATTGTCACCATCTTATCAATTATAAGCTGGACCTGGACTACCCTTGTCCTCTTCCCCACTGTACCCCTCCCTCCAGGTCGCACCGGGAGACAAGCAGTTCTTGCTCAGTGTGCTTTTCCTGGTGAAACAATTTCAATAAATAAATAAATAACATTATCATGGTATGTTCACTTCCTATTGAATTGGTGAAATCACCATTTAGTTTGACATAGTTCATTTAATCTTTTAACAATTTATCACACGTTATCTTGTATTTTTCATACTGCTTAACAAATATCCCTCCCCCTTATCTGCTGCATTAATTACTATGTTTTTATCTGATTTTAATTATTTTAAAGCTTCTTTTTCTTATTGTGTTGTTTTTCTTTGGTAATTTGTTTCCATGGTCTTCCATGGTCCATATATAAGCTCTTGAATCGGTGAATCTGCTGTTTTAATGAATGTTTCCACAGATGGATTTTTCTCTGCTGGTGGGTTAAATTTTGACTTAATTCCTAAAGCTATATTAACCTGCTTTTTTTATGGTTCTTTATCTGGCAGTTCACTGAATATGCTCTTTAACTGTAATGCATGGTAAAATCTTTCAGTTTGCATTGAAGTTCAAAAGAGTTTGTATATTTTCTAGGTGAGAAGAACAGTCCTTTGCTCTGAAGTTTAATCTATGCATCTGATGGTGTTTTTTGATTTAAGCTGAAATTGGGACCATTTTGGCCATTTCTGAAATTTCAGCTTGGCTCCTTCTACCTCTGTTCTGCCTCTGCCTCCTACTGACCCTCCTGGTTCTTGTTCTGTATTCCTCATGACCTTTATCAGTCCCTTGGACCTTAGTTGATATCTGGTGTCCTGATGTTCTTCCCTCAGTGGTTTCTTCCTGCTGTCTCTGTATTTGTTTTGCACTTCTAAAAAGGTTGCTGTGCTTGTTGTCTTTTTTTAATAAGTTTTCCTAGTATAGCTCCCTTTATTGCTGTCAGAATCAGAGTTTACTTGATTCTGTATTCTTTGTGGCTTATATTTTTTTTTATAAGTATATACTCTGGTGTTTTTATATTCTTTTGTATCCAACTGGATTTTTATATAATGTTATTGCTGCCTCAGGTTGTCTTCATGTTCCTGTGTGTTGTTCTATAGTGATTCTAATGACTTATTATGTTCTGATTCCCCAGTATTTTTTAAAGCATCTTGTTCTTCCTGTAATTCACTAGCTATCTTACTCTTTTCTGCTGTAATAGCATCCATTATGGCAACCATGAAGTCTACACTTGCTCTATTTCTAATTCCATCCCTCTTCTTATTGAAAATGTCAGAGTGTATATCTACTGTATATTTGGTTCCACGAGTCTGTGTAACCCTTTAGGTATTAAGTTGTGTTGAACATATTGTGCCAGTGTTATGGCATGCCATTCAAGTCTTGCATCATTATACATAAAGTTTTCAATTTTCAGTAATGTTGTCTTAACGGAGTCACCAAGTGGGGTCCTCAAATTTCTATTTCCTTCTATCTGATTATCATTTTCCGATTTAGTGAATGTTGTAAGCTGCATTGCATTGTCAATACTACCTCTTGTTGAAAAAGCATCCATGTTCTGGTGTTTATAGGCATTGTATATCTTATTACAGAAATGGGAAAAAATTAATAGAACACATTCAGAGAATATGGATTTTGTTAAAGATAGAATTTTGGAAAAAATTGTGAAATGTTGCAAAATTTTGCAAAATCTGAATTTGCAGTTTTCACCCAATAATGCAAACAATGTGATGTTTGATTAGCATTATTGACTAAATATAATATACCGTATGTCATTGAATTGAATAGCACAAAGTACTGTATGACATTTCTAGAATTGCTTCATCAAAAAAAAAAATCAACTACTGATAAAGTATGCTACTGATTGTGTATACCATTGGCACACTTTTTAAAGTTTAATGTTTTCAGCTAAATAGTCAACTAAGGCAGTTGGACCAGTTTTATTATACTGAAAAATGTGCAATATTTAACAGTGGCAACTGACAGCATATTTGTTCATGAAACAATAGCATAGAAAGTTAGACATAGTGAAGTGTGTGAAGCAAAGGTACTCTCATCAGCATCAAAACAGTAAAAAGATCCTGGCTCTGCATAACACTTCCTACCATGTTGTTACCAATGGTCACTCCCTGAGTCTCAAATGGCTGTAAAGCAGGCTGGCAGGGAGTAGAAAAGAGCATCCAAAAAGAGTGCATTGCAGTGTTCCACAACTATACCCATGACTTTAAGTGGTGGTGTGGTGCCATTAACAAACCATCAGGGTGTCATGGCCAAGCATACTCCTTGAAAGGTGGACAGGAGGGGTGCCGAAAAAAACCAAAAAACACTAAGCCTGGTCGGTCCACAAGTTGATAACATTTGTAGCCCACTTATCATCTGAACCCTGATGTACCATGTCCTCCCCCTACATCACCCAGTCATTTCTGCCACTAATCACAGCACTCCCACCCTCTCACCACCTGTTGGCAGCAAAGGGAGCTTTCTGCAATGGTACAGATGAGGCCTGTGGTAGCAGTTGGCTTGGAGAGTCCAGAGGTAGATCTTTGTGGCAAAGGATGAGTTTGGAAGACAAAGTGTTCCAAGGGACTATATAGGAGATGGTTACCAAGGAGCAAGGTGGGGAAGCAAAAAAATGTAATTAACTCCATTTTCAAAATACAATTGTCTGTTGAAACACACAAATAATGAATATCATCAACTGGAACATAAAAGATAGTGCTATAAAATATTTAAAATAGTTTTCTAAATTGCAATAAGTTTCTTAACTCCATAGAAGGGGTTGTGTCTGTTTTTAATATTGCAACTTCTACAAAGGTATTATCAAATATGCAACTAAACAAATATATATATATATATATATATAGGCACAGTCTTTATAGTTATGATTGAGTAGCATGTTTAATGTTAAATCACAAATTTAGCACTTTCATCACTTTGCAACCAATAAATGGATTTGCACAAAATTTTGTATGTTCTGTGCCGTGGGGTAGGTCTCTTAATGTGGTAAGTTTCTTTCAAGTCAGATGTACAGATTCTGAGATCTAGATAGTGATAAAACCTTAAAAGTCATCTTTTTTTTTTTTTTTACATTTTTTTCCTCATTGCCTTGCATCCACAGTGTATGGAATTTTGGTGTGATTTTTTTTTTTACGGTACAACCAGCTTGGGTAACAGAACTGCCAAGCTTAATGTAATGAACAAATATTGTACTATTGGAAAATTATCAAATGTTTAAGTCTGCCATTGTTTTCAAGGGGAAATCTCCTGTTGATGTTATAGGGATAAAATTCAACCAAGGATTGACCTTGCAAAAAAGGAATCATTCTCGAGAGATCAATTCCTTTTTCAAGAGCAAAGAATCCTTTTTCGTGAGCAGCTGTTTTTTTTCTTCAACCAACTCCAAAAGGTGGAAAATACATAAAACTGCTGAGATTTTTAAAAACAAGCATCTGAACATAGCTAAACAAGACCAATTTAGCTAGATTCTGATGTTTGTTTTTGAAAGTTGTGCCCACAAATGCCTTTTCTATGCACCAGAAATGGCGGGTGCACAGCTTAGCATGAGGAGCTTTCGGCTGTGTTCTCTGTATGTAGTGGCTGCCTGTCAGTGATTTACCCATGGTACTGTAGGATACAACTAGGCAAATCATTGTTCACAGACAGTGAGAGACAGTATCGGCGAGATGACGATATATAATGCTGAATTGCTACACTTTCCTCCATCTCTTTGTCTGTACGGTCTGTGTTCAGGAGACAGTGAGAGATGTTCAAACTCATCATGACATAACTAATTTCTCTCACAGCCCCTTCTCTGTGCCGCTTGTCAGTGTTCCCCCAACTGTACTTTGTCACTGTTGCTGTACACACTTTCAGCCCCTCTGCCCATACATCCATGACAAATCCTCCAAAGGGAAATAGCCCTAGTGCTCTTATTTGTTACACAGTACAGGAGGAATGGAAGAAGTTGGTGGCTGCCTGTCAGTATCTTACCTGTGGTAGGGTACAACTGGGCAAATCATCATTCACAGACAGTGAGAGACACATAGACAGTAACAGCTAACTGGTGATATATAATACTGACTTCCTGCACTGTCCTCTGTCTCTTTGTCTATGTGGTCCCTGTTGGACAGATAGAGAGGCATCTTCATACTCAGTGAGACATACTTAATTTCTCTTACAGACCCTTCTCTGTGCAAGTTGTTGCTATTCCCCTGGCTGTACAGGCTTGCAGCCTTCCACTTAACCCCCAATCCTGGTCCATCTCCACCCTTTCAGTAAGCAGCTCACCTCAGCATGCTCTGATGCTCAGCGCTTCATGCATAGGGTACATGGGCACAGCAGATTAGACAGTTACAGTGGCAAACAGCTGATTATGTGTAAAGTGTCCTCAGCATTCCTTAAACAGAGCGGGAAACAGAGAGATAGTGAGCAAGAGAGACACACACACACACTGTAGCTGTGGGCAGAGAGACAGCAGAGTAAGTTACTCCATGTGTGTTTCCAGGGTGAGGGAAGGGGTTCAGTAGCCACACAAGTGAGATGAGTTTAACTTCAGAACATCTGTAGTTAAACAATAAGGCATGACCAGGGATTAGAGTAACAGTCTGTTAATCACCTCCTAGGAGTATAATGTGCAGCCAAGTGCCATATTGCTCCTATGGGGTGAATAACTGACTGTTAATCTAAGTCCCGGGAGTGCCTTATTGCTACTATAAAACATTCCAAAAGGAAAGTGTTAAAAGTATACATTTTGAATGTTTTCTTCATTTAGAGGGAGATTTTTATGAAAATAGTCCTTCCACCAACAGATTAAGAATGCTGGTTCAAAATCAGAATGCAGCATTCCAGTCATTCAGCAGTGCTAGAGATTGGAATGCTGACAGGAAGAAGCCATGTTCCATGGTGAGCAGGCTGTACATGGCAGTATAACATGCATTAATGTAAGGCTGTTGGAATCCTAACATCCAATCAAATTGCAGCATTTCTGAAACCCTTTTTATAGTATTTGTTATCCAATGCTGGCTGTCAATACAGCGGAACATATCCAGGAAAAATAAGCTTCTTTTAAAAATTTAGCTCCTTTACAACCACCCAAGATTTGAACTGAGAGCACACACTAAGATGCATTGAAATTAAGCACTGCATGTAAAATACCTTAATGATCTATGGCAAAGTAAGGAGTTATACATTGTAAGCTGGCAGAGGTAGTTACTCCTGTCCTGAATGCCACTGCATGTGTGTTGGGGTGGGTCTTATCCAACATCATCTGTGTCCAAGATGAATCCCTTTTGCATGTTCACTGACAGTTGTATTAGTTGGTCATTGTGCTGGAGACAATGCATAGCTTCCCTGATATGGAGGGCATAGATACGTAGATGCACTGAAATTAGGGAGTGCATTTAAAATACTGATATTTACTATAGATTAAAAAATGTCTTTCGTAAAATGCACTACAGTTGAAACTGACAAAGCTGTCAGAGCTGAGCCAAATCTTCCTCCTGGGTCAAAGGACTAACCATCCAGTTTCACTTGGCAAAATCATAAACACTGGTTTTTAACACCCAGATAAAACCTGATGGTAACTGTGAGTACTTTCTAGCTCATAACCCCTAAGTGAAGGTAAGAAACTCATCTGTGTTTTGTCAAGAATAACAAAATTGCTAACCTCCCTTACTTTCACTTATCACTGATGTCCACCAATTTGAAATGGAAGCAATTAGGATTTGAGTTTTCTATAGGTGGCTCATGAACCTCAGCAGAGTCGCAAAACAAGAAAGAGGATCACAGATAACAATGCCAGTTGGCAAATATAGACACAAATTCAAAGTAATGCTCCAGATTGAAGATCAAATGTATTATCTCTTGCAGTTATAATGGTTTAAAAGTTTTATGGCAGCTGACAGGCATTTATAATTCATAGAAGTTGTAATGACAACAACAAAAACCGAAAGAGACCTAGGAGTAATTATGTCAGATGACCTAAAGGTGGGCAAACAATGTGAGAAGGCAGTAAGGAGGGCTGGGGGGATACTGGGATGCATAGGGAAAGGCATCAACAGTAGAAAACAGAAAGTTGTCATCCCTCTGTACAGACAGTTAGTGAGACCCCATCAGGAGTACTGTGTGCAATTCTGGAGACCCCATCTCTGAAAAGGCATAGACAGAGTGGAGGCTGTTCAGAGGAGGGCAACCAACATGGTGCAGGGTCTGTACCAGAAGAAATAGGAGGAGAGACTAAAGCAGCTTAATATGTATACCCTTGAGGAAAGGAGGGAGAGGGGAGACATGATAGAAACTTTCAAGTATCTCAAGGGAATTAAAGTCCAAGAGGTTAGTATCTTTCAGAGGAAGAGATGTGCAAGAACAAGGCGGTATAATTTGAAGATAGAGGGGGCATGGCTCAGAGGTATTGTTAGAAAGTATTTTTTTCACAGAGAGGGCTGTGGATGCATGGAACAGCTTTCCTGAGGAGGTTGTGGAGTCAGGAACAGTGGGAGAATTCAAGAATGCATGGGACAAGCATAAGGCAATTCTAGTGGGGGTAGGAGGAAGTAAGCTGTTGATTAACTAGAATCTGCAGCTTATCCATCAGGTAGGGAAATGGCCAGACTAGGTGGGCCAAGCGGTCCTTATCTGCCATCAAATTCTATGTTTCTATGTTAAAAAATGTAAAAAAAATTACTGTTGCCTTGCTATACATAATACAAACCATTGGTCGCAGGGAGATTAAGGTCCACTGAGCTACAGTCCCATGTGCCAGACTAATGGTGCATGAGGTGAAATGCTCAATTAACAGTTGTTTAAAGCTGTTCTTATCACTTTGTTTAACTCATCATTAACAGGGGCTCAACTTGCTATTGCAGACAGTGGGTGTTTACTCACCTGGTAAAGGTGATTGTGTTGGTTGACATCCATGGCACTCCAGACATTACCTCATGGGTTGTAACCCCACCTGATAGGCTAGTGATGCACATGACTCAGGATCAGATTTCTCCCATATCCAGGTCCCAGGAGCACCTGCTCTCCAGTTCGAATCTTCCAAAGCTGAAAATAAGGTTAGTGAAAACGGAACAGCAAGAAATAACCCCCATACACAGTGTAATAGAAATCAGGCGAGTATACGTGGAGATAAATGAAATCCGGCTAGGGCCCTAATTTATTCCCCTGATAATACAATCTAGACTCGATCTCCTAAGGGGTTGACGGTGGACATCCTGGATGTCAAATGCATGGAAATGAACATTCAGCTCAGTGTAAGGTTGTCTGCCCCTAGTCTGTACATCTCTGACTATTATGTCGGGTGGGCCGTGGAGTGCCATGGATGTCAACCAACACAATCACCTTTACCAGGTGAGAAAACACCCATTGTGATTGGTTGACATCCATGACACTCCAGACATTACCTCATGGGTAGATAAGAAGCAGTACTGTGTAAGTGGGAGGGAGACAAGTGGTCTAGGGGCGGAAAGAATCAGTGTTGGAAGTGGCCGCAGAGAGGACTTGGTTCGCAAAGGTAGGTTGCAACTGGGCCAGGTGATCTAGGCGGTAGTGTCTGGCAAAGGTGTGGATAGAGGTCCATGTGGCTGCCTTGCAGATGTCCTCTGCTGACACGTTGGCCCTCTCCACCCAGGACGTGGCTACCGCATGAGTGGAGTGAGCCTTGATACCCCGGGGAGGTACCTGCTGCTTCGCCAGGTAGGCCTCCTGGATAGTTCTCCGCAACCAGCCAGCGATGGTGGTCTTTGAGGCTGCTTTACCCTGTCTCTGCCCCTTTGAGACTATGAACAGACTTTCTGTCTTTCAGATAGGTTGCGTCCTGGATAAGTAGGTGGCTAGGGTGTTGCCCACGTCCAGGCTTTTAGGGATGGTAGCGTCTCCCGAGTGGGAGTCTCCCTGAAAGGTGGGTAACTCAATACTCTGTTCCCTATGGAAGGGGGATGAGACCTTGGGTCAAAAGGCGGGACACAGTCCGTAGGCGCATCAGGGGCGTGAACACCGTGTATGGTCTCTGCAGGACAGAGCGCCTAATTCCCCGATTCTGCTGGCTGAGCATATCGCCATGAGGAAGCAGGTCTTTAATCCAACCCAGAACAAATCTACGTTCTGGAGGGAGCAGGGGCCCCTGGGACCTGGATATGGGAGAAATCTGATCCTGAGTCATGTGCATCACTAGTCTATCAGGTGGGGTTACAACCCATGAGGTAATGTCTGGAGTGCCATGGATGTCAACCAATCACAATATACTGATTCAAAATCCATATGACTTCCACCAATTTTAAAGGAAACAATTTGGATTCAAGAACCTACAACTCAAAGTAAAGATCTTGACTGAGATTTAAAATGTATTGCATCAGGTTATTTCTGGCTTGAGTCAGTTGTTTTAAAGCTGCTTATTTCAGTCCAGTTAGCCCCTCACTAATAGGAAGGCAATTTGCTAGTGCAGTTACTAAGCTGGCTTAAAAATTCTATAGCAGCCGATAGGTGTTTATATTTGACAGAAGCTGTTCTTAAAAAAAATGTCAAAAAATTACTGCTGTTTTGCTATACATAACATAAACTTCTTTTTGCAGAGAGATTAGGCCCACAGAGCTGCAGAGCCACGGGCCAGCCTAGATGTGCACAAGGTGAAATACACTAGTTAAGGTTGTTTAAAGCTGTTCATATCACTCACTTTAATTCATCAATAGTAGGGGCTCAAATTGCTATAGTAAACAAAATAAGGATTACAATACATATGATAGCTGCTAGGCTTTGGAAATTAATAGAACCTGTTTAAAAAGTTTTAAATGTTTAAAAATGTTTTAAACTGATCTTGCTGGACTATACCATTTGTCGCAGGTAGTTTGTGGCCGGGCTATATTTCCTCGAGCCAACCTAGCTGCACATGAGGTGAATGGCTGCCGGTTGGAGAATGATGCCTCTGCACAGATATGGACTGAAGAGACCATGAATTAATTGTGCAAAATTATGACTATTCGGTTGAAATATGGAAAGCTCCAGAAATGGTACCCCCTGAGGAGGTGGGAGATGGGGGGGTATCTCACTCACAGTACCAAAAGTAAGCACAATGCCTGTTTAGATTCTGACAAATGAAACAGCAAAAAAGTAGATGGGGACAACTCTTCCCGGGCACCCAATGGTAGTTGTGCATTTCTATCACACCCATCTCTTCAGGGCAAACGTTGGTTCTCCCCAGTGCTCTTTTACCACGGATGTGGTACAAAACACAGCTCAAAACAGATCCCTAAATATGAATATTAACAATCATGATTGTCCCTATGATTTGGAAGGGGTCAGGGCACATTAATAGAACATGGGCAATGAAGGAAAATGCAGTCTATACCTGTGCTTCCCGTTTTCATTCCATCATGACAGATGACCACGTGGAAGAGGTGGGATTTGCAGGGATGCAGACATCATCTGAACAAGGCAGAGAAAGCCACCCGTGGGGGTCCCATGCTAAGCCAAACTGCTGTTTGGAATGGGTGATGTTGTGAGTGTAGGACCATGTGGTGTTCAAGTAAATGATGCACTGCTCTAAAATAACTGACAATATGGCATGGCAGGGCTGCTTTTTGCATTATGCTTTAGGTGGGATGCCCTCCAGAGCTCGGGACATGAGACAGCAAATAAAAATCTTAAGTAAAAAACTACAAGAGGCAACTGTGGGTCAGGCTATAATTTGAAACTGCACATTATACACATAAACAGGGCTGATAGCTGTGCTCTGCAGTAAGATATGGGAGACAGAGTACCAACAGTAGTAGTCAAAGGACAAGAGGCTTTGCTAGAAAACCCATGGATCAGAGAAAGGCAGCAGAAACAGGAGAGGGGGTCTTTACCAGTTTGCATACCATGCTGATACTCCCTCCAAAGTGGGGGAAGGGATGTTATAGTGGTAACAACCACAAGAGCAAAGGGGACATGCAACAAATGCATAAAAACAAAACAGGAAAAGTGTTCTAGGCTCCTACTATACCCCCCACAAGGCATGGACCAAATTGTAATCCATGCATTTTCCAACACCCTCTGTTTTTGGTAACTGAGAGAGTAGCAACTGGAAATGTAACAGAGGATCAATGACCAGCAATGAAGGTAAACATTTCTAAGCAGAATTGTACCTGACTGCTACAGCGGTAACACCCAACAATGGCGTAAAAACAACGGCATGTGCTGGTGGGGTGACGCAAGCAGAGCAGCTACTGAAAGAACTACAGTACTGTGTAGAAGAACGACAGCACAACAGCGAGAATAGCAGCCACACTGCTACAGTGACTCCCCAAGCACCACAATAGCAACAGGCAATGCTAGCAAGCCCAGGCAAGGAAATGAGCGGCATGTGCAGGTCGCAAGGAAGGTGGATGCTGGGAGATGGAGACCCACCAGTTCCCACAGACGGACACCCTCCCAGCCAAGCACAACAGCTGCAGCAGAGCAACCACACCCTACACAACCAGAGCACAGGAACTCATCTTATGGAGCGCAGCCGTACAGCGGCACAACAGGCAACATCCACAGGACCTGGGACATGGTGCCACCAGGTGTTGCCTCCTAGCATAGCTGCTGCCTGCTGTGCACAGCCTGTCATCATGCAGTCTGTCCCCCTACCATCTTCCACCTGTTGCTATGTGGCATGTGCACAGCAGGCAGCTCTTGTACCCAGCAGTGGAGCATTGCCACCCAGCATGGGTGCCTGCTCATTTCACACATCCTGCAGAGTCGCTCATTTGACCCACATGCCTGTCCCTCCCCTTGTGGGCACATGCCACCACAATGGTTGGCCATGTTAGTGCCCTGTTGGTTGCCCAGCTTGCTGCTGGGTAGGCAACTGCTGCACAGCTGGTGTGCACATGGCCTGTCCTATGCCTCACCTCATACACTGCCCCCTTGGGTTGGATAGCCACCTTCTGTCACCCTGTACCACCTGCCTGCACTCTTTCACTCATGTTCCTGGCCCTGTGCACTGTGCCACACTCTGCATGCCCTGTGCCATTTGCCTGCTGTGGTCACCCTTGTTCCTGGGCCCTATGCACTGCATCATGCTCAGCACACCTTTTGTCATTCTCCCACTTGTGATCGCCCCTGTTCCTGGGACCTTGTCCCACTCGAGCACGTTTGTGTGCCCATTCAGTCTCGCCCTCCTGCCTGTGTTCCCACCACATGATGCCATTCTGGACCCCTCGTCCTTCTAGTGGTCTGCCTCCAGTACATGCCCATTAGGGACTCATACAACTAGAGTCACCCATATCACATAAATCCGCTACAGTCAATACTCTCACAAAACCTGTATGGTTATGCCTGTATGCCAGAGTAAACAGAAGTCATTTTTTTTTTTGCCTTTCATATGGTCAGGGCCAGATTTACTGTAATGCCAAATAGGCCTATGTTCAGGGCCCTTTGTTTTGGGGGGGCCATTTGTAGGATGTTTTTGTGCTTTGTGTTTACTTTTTCCTATGTGTTGTTGTGTCATGATTAGTGGGTGTGGTATTGTCATTTGGGGGGGCATCAACCAGGTATGTCTGACAGTGCCAGAAAACTGTCTATCTCATCTGAGTAAGTCTCCAAGAAAAAAAGCTGATCCCCAATCCATCCTCAGTCACGCATGCTCTGATGGGCCCCTCATCCACTCTGTTGTTGGCAGGTGCAGTGGCACTGGACTGAATTGATCATACTTTGATTGGTTTAGGCTATTTGTGTCTGACTGCTGGTTGCGCTTGCACCACTGCTGTGTTGAATTAAGTGCATATGAAGCTATTTGGTAACAATTCATTTTGTTTGAGAGTGAAAGTGTAATTGAGGATGGGTTCTCATCACTGTGGGGGGAGTAGTACACCTAACTTATCCCTAGGATAAACTTGGTGGGAGCTGCAAAAAAATGGATGTTGGATTGATGGTAACACTCTGGGAGCTGCCACAGAAAACTGGACTGGACAATGACTGGATATCAGTCCCGGAGGAGCCACCGCCAAGAGGTCAGAGAGTGGATGGAGGGTGAACTTCAGAGCAGGGATGTCAGGCTGTAAAAAAACAGCATTTATTCATTTTGTGGCAGTTTGCAGATGTGTGCTGGACAGTTGGGCTGAATGGGGGAGTGGGAGGTGGGTGGCTAAGGAATGAGGGAGATTGTGGGTGGGAGTGAGTAATGGAGGACACCGAGGACATATGGCGTAGCTAGACCAATAGGGCAGCTGCAGCCAGTATACATTTTCCAAAGAGCCAAGCAACCCCTCATGTGGGCGATCCTGACATGTGAATGACATGATCCAGGAGTGTAGTATCTTGAGTAGTGTCTACAGGGCATCAGCATGGAGGGCAGCAGGTAGCAGGCAATGCTGGGGAAGGGAAGTAGGACACAGGGGAATGGAGTTTTTAAAGGGTAAGCTGACTAGGTATAGCTCAGAAATATACCATATGGCACGGGGGCCCAAGGAGGATGGTGGGTTCTAGGGAGTGGGCCAGTAAACAGGCATGGGGGGGAGGATGTATGTGGGCAGGCAAGAGGGACGGATGGTAAGTTGTAATGGATGCAGGGAAGACATATTCTTGGGGAGTGCATGGGGGCAGGGGTGTGTGTGTGTGATGTGTATGCAGTTGATACAACTTAGGGAAGAGTTTGGATGGCTGAGAAGGGAGCTAAGTAGATGGGGACGGGGATGGGGGAACATCAAGTAAAGGGGTACCTGAGAAGGCAGTCCCATGAGGTTGCAGCAGGCAAAAAAAGGATAGACTAGGTGGGAGAACAAGGGGGCAGTCAATCAGGAACAGGTGGGAGCAGGCAACAATGACTGGAGGGTGGTCAAGCACTAGGGTAAGATATGAACAGGTGCTGGGCTTGGGTATAAGTCTCAGAGAGGGGTGGCTAGAGTAGCTCAGAGAAGGGAGAATGACAGTAGGGAAAGATTCTCAGTTTTGGCTAGCATAGAGGAGCAGAAAGGGGCTTGAGGGAAACTAGAGAAAAATGAGGAGTGGAAGGCACTACAAAAGGTAAGGGTTACAACAGTGAGGTGAAAGCAAATTAGTTAGCACAAGTGGCAGCAGATGTAATGGAGGGCAGAAAGAAGATGGTGATGCAGCAGGCATGAGAGGGGTGAGGGAGAGGCAGGTAGAGAACAGACAGAGGGTGCAGCAAGCAGCCCTGGAAAGTATAGCACAGGCAGGATGGGAGAGCAGGAAAGAGGAAGAGAACAGGTCAGTGGGGATGCAGGGAGCCAGTGGTAAGGGGGGGGGTGTTAGTGATGGGGTGGGAAGACAGGCATGGAAAGGGGGAGTTAGAGCAGAAGAGGAAGTGTACAAATGTGGAATCAGATAGTCTGGGCACAAGTCTTGCAGGGGAAAGGACAGGGCAAAGGACAGGGAACATACATGGCTTAGGGAAGGCACAGGGTACAATAGCAGAGGGAAGGAGGAGGACATCAAGTCAGGGGGCAGAGAATTATAAGGTAGCAGTACAGTGAAAAGGGTAAAGGATAAAGGAGGGAAAGTTATCATTCTGGGCACTCAATACTTAAGGGTGTAAGATGGGGGAAGAGACACTAGGTAAAGCAGCATTCAGGTGGAGTGCATGCCATGCATGATAGTGGGTAGAGTGGAGCAGCATATTAGCAGATGTGTGAGGAAGGTAGGGGAAAAAACACACATTGTAGTACGCCTTGGCTCAAATGACCTGGAGGAAAGAAGGATAGAAGAGGTACAGGACAGTTTCAGGGAGCTAAGAAAACTATGCAGTATGGTGGGAAGGTCAGTAGCTTTCTAGAAATCCTACCAGTGCTAAGATCAAGTAAGTCAGGAAGCAGACAATCCCTGAATTCAATAGATGGCTGAAGGAATGGAGTGGATCCATCTGGTATGGATTGGAGCGGTGGTGGGGCAACAAGTGGGAGAACATAGATCTATATGCAGAGGATAGGCTGCACCTTAGTAAGGAGGGCACTCAGGTACTGAAGCATAAGTTGGGGTAGTTTACCAAAGAAAATTTGATTTGAACTCAGTAAGGGGGGCCAAAAGAGTGGGAATTCACCAGGAGAGGGTATCCCTTGGACCTCCCCCACAGCAATGCAGAAGCCAAATTCAAATATGAGGGAAAATGGAGGGGAGGGTAAAGGCAAAGAGCACAGTAGATCAAAATGGACTGTGACATCAATGAATGCTAGGAGCCTGGGGAAAAAGATGGCAGAGTTGCAAGCATTGATGGTGGAAGGGGAGATGGTCATAGCTGACATCACCAAGATATGGACCTTAGCATGAACCTAGATACATAGATACATAGATACATAGACAGTGTCGGCAGATAAGGGCCTATGGCCCACCTAGTCTGCCCATTTGAGCTTGTAAGTTCAGTTTGTTTTCCTAGAAGTCTATTTCCCCTTACCCCTGACCTCTAGAATTCCTTTATGTCTATCCCATGCATTCTTAAATCCCGTGATTGTTTCAGCCCCCATCACTTCCTCTGGCAGGGTGTTCCACTTGTCCACCACCTGCTCTGTGAAGAAATTCTTCTCATGTTTCCTCTGAGTCGCCCTCCTCCAACTTCATCCCATGCCTCTAGTCCTGAAACATCTTTTTGCTTAAAATAGTGTTTTCCTGCACCCTGTTCCTCCCTGTAAGATACTTGTATGTCTCTATCATATCCCTCTCCTTCTCTCCTCCAGGAGTACATGTTCAGTTCCTTCAACCTGTCTTCATAGGATTTGTGATGCAACCCATGCACCATCTTTGTTGCCCTCCTCTGAACCTTCTCTACCCTGTCTATGTCCTTACGTGGTATGGTCTCCTAACTGTACACTGTACTCCAGGTGGGGCCTCACTAGTGTCTTGTTTAGCGGAATTATGACCTCCCTTTCCTGCTGGTGATGCCCTGCCTATACATCCCATCATCCTATTTGCTTTACCTGATGCCTTGTCACACTGTTTCCTACCTTGAGGTCATCAGAGATGACAACCCCAAGATCCCTTTCCTGCTTGGTGCATGCTATATCCTCACCCCCAACTGATATATTGTGCCAGGGTTTTTGTGCCCCATATGCATTATCTTGCACTTCTTTGCATTGAATTTCAACTGCCAAACCCTTGACCATTCTTCAAGTTTCTGCAGGTCCTTCTCATTCTGTCTACACCCTCTGGTGTGTCTACTCTGTTACAGAGCTTTGAGCCATCAGCTAACAGTGAAATTCTGCCTCTATATCCTGTGCAATGTCACTGATGAAGATGTTGAATAGGACCGTCCCAGCACTGATCCCTGTGGTACCCCACTGGTCACTCTTCCTCTGTGAAGTGACAGCCATTTACCATCACCCTCTGTGTCCTGCCACCCAGCCAGTTACCTACCCACCACACTACTGTCCTGCCCACACCCATATTCCCCAGTTTGTGTAATAGTCTTCTATGTGGCACAGTGTCAAAGGCCTTGCTGAAGTCCAGATAGGCCATGTCCACTGCCCTCCCTGATCCACCTCCCTAGTCACCCAGTCAAAAATTCAATGAGGTTGGTCTGACATGACCTCCCCTGGTGAAGCCATGCTGCCTTGGGTCCTGTAGTCCATTGACAACCAGATGTTCCACCAATCTCTCCTTCAGTAGTGCTTCCATGATCTTTCCCACTACCGAGGTGAGGCTGACTGGTCTGTAGTTCCCTGCTTCCTCTTGTTCCCACTTTGTATAAGGGGACTACATCTGCTGTCCTCCAGTCTTTGGGTACCTCCTGTTTCCAGTGATTGGCTGAACAGGATAGCCAGAGGTTCAGCCACCACCTATCTTAGTTCTTTAAGGACCCTGAGGGTGCACCCATCTGGCCCCATTGCTTTGTCAACTCTTATTACTTCCAGTTCCTTCAGGACCCTTTCGTGTAAAGGACTTGTGTCCATTTCTGCACCATTCTCACCCCTTGTACTCCCTTCAGACCCATTACCCCCCTATTCCTTAGTAAAGACTGAGCAGAAATACCTGTTCAATATGTCAGCTTTACTGTTGTCATCCTCCACGCTGCTCCCATCCTCCCCCTTCAGTCTAACTATCCCTCCCTTTGTCCTTCTTTTTTCACTTATGTACCTGTAAAAGGTTTTGTCCCCTTTAACCACTGATTTTGCAATGTGTTCTTCTGTCTGAGCTTTGGCTTCCTTACTGACTTCCTGCCCCTTTGTTTCTCCTGGTACTTCTCCTATCCCCTTCTGCCTGTGTCTTTTTGTATTGCCTGAATGCAGTCTTTTGGCTTTCACTTTTTTGCTACCTCTTTGGAAAACCATAATGGACTCTCTTTCTTTTCCTCTTCAACCTGGTAATGCATAATTCTGTTGTTCTTATAATCCCATTTTAAATACTGCCCACTGTTCCTCAATCCCTGATTCCTGTCCCATTCCCCTAATGCCTCTTTCTCAAGCACCCCATTTTCCCAAAGTCTGCCCCCAAAATCCAGGATACGTGTTTTTGTGTGGTTTGGTTATGCTCTTTCTGTGATTTCAAACCACAATGACTGGTGGTCACTGTTACCCAGGTGCTCCCCACTGTTACCCCATCACACTGTCCCTGTTTGTGAGCACAAGGTCCAGTATTACCTTCTGCCGAGTTGGTTCCATGACCAGTTGCTTGAGGAAGGCACCCTGAAGGGAGTCCAGGATAAATCTGCTCTAGTTGATGCTGCTGCTGGGATGCTCCAGTCCACATCTGGTATATTGAAGTCTCCAACCAGTACTACTCATTTTGTCAGCCATCCTTTGGATGGCTAGCATCAGCCCTATCTGTTTCTTCCTTCCTGGGCTGGTGGTCTATAGACCACACCTGTGCAGATGGCTGGCCCCATTTCCTTTCCAGCTTAACCCACAGTATCTCTCCCCATTTTGTTCCTCCTGGATCTGTGTGGCCCTTATGTCATTTTTCATACAGTGCCACCTCCTCCCTTCCTGCCTGCTCTGTCTCTTCTGAATATGTTGTAGCCAGGTATGGCCATCTCCCAGTCATGGTTATCATTACACCAGGTTTCAGTGATGGCCTACAATGTCCAGGTCTGACTGTACCATGACAGCCTCCAGATCTTCCATCTTGTTGCTAAGGCTCCTGGCATTTGCACATGGCTTTCCATGATTTGACTCCCTAGACTACTTCACTGTTCTACTCCAGCCCCTTCCTTGGTTGTCATTTATCCCTGGTTCTCCTTGCTGTCTGCCCTTCTGCTGAATTTTGCCCCTTTTCTGCTTATCCACCTTTTGGACACTAATCTCCAACTTTTGCACACTGCTTTGCAGAGATAGCCACCCTCTGGTTCACTGGTTCCATTCCTAGCTGTGGGGGGTGAGCAAATAGGTACCATCCTTGCTGGCCTGCCACCCTTTGCTAGTTTAAATGCTTGTCAATGTAGCATTTAAACTTATCATTGAGTGCTTGATTCTCCAGGATGGATGCAGGCCGTCAGGCTTGAACAAACCTCCATCCTCCAGATGGGTCCCCAGTCACCAATGAATCCAACCCTTCCTCACAGCACCAGTTCTTCAACCATGAGTTAAAGTTCCTGCATGCACTCCTATGCTCTCCCTTGCTCTCTCACAGGTAGTACTTGAGAAAGTGACAGAAGTAGCTACTTGCTTGAGACCCTCCCCAGTTTCCTAAACTCTTCCTGAACTTCCTTTGGCTCCCCATTTGCCAAGTCATTAGTACCTAGGTGGATAATGACATCCAGCTCACCCTCCTGTCTTGCCTTCCCAGTGATCCCCAGTATCTTCCTTCCATCCCTCCATGCCGTGGCACCTGGTAGGCACCTCACCTCCCTGTCCTCCCTCCTGTGTTCCTAGCTGGATCCTCTTATGATGGAGTCCCCACCAGGATTTGCTTCCTCCTCTCTGGGGTCCACTGCTTTCCCACTGAGGTCACCTCCTTGCCTAACCTCCACATCCTTCCTTCCACTTCCTGGGTACCTCTATTTGGTTGTCCTCATTTGCCAGTGTGGCATATGAGCTCTGAGAGGAATAGGATCTGGGATGTGCTCTGCCTGACTGCTCTAACCTCCCTGAGCCCACTGTCATCCAAGTGCTCCTCATTCTCGGCATCCTTTGAGGCAGCTGCATTGGACTGGGTGGTTCCTGGACAGGGCTGATGGTACTCCTGACCCAGTTTACTTCCGCTCTGAGTCTGGCTACCTCATCCCTCAGTCCCAGAGATGCATGCAGATAGGGCAGCACCTCAGTGTCCAGAAGGTCTGCCTGAATATGGCTGCCCCACAGCCACTCACATTGCACCACTCCCACATTATACTGCAATTCCACTACTTATCTGCTACTGAAGCTCTCTTAGTTCTCTTTTATTTATTTACAGTATTAAAATCCTGTAACTGATCCTCAGATATATATTTTTAAGGAAAAGAAACCAATAAATAAATAAATGAGTCAAAACACTTGTGCTGAGGGTGGTCTTCTTCCCCTTATGCCCTCCTACTTCACACCTCTTACTATACCCTGTGTTTAGCTCCTGTCAATCGGATTTATCAGGGCATATAATTAAGAGTTGGGGAAGGGTGGAGGGAATTTGCAGCAATTAAAGACAGCACAGAATTACACCACCACTATTTTTTAAATTTTCAACAGCCCAAAACAATTATAAGTAAAGACAACACAGAAAGAAAGTATAGTGTCACTACAAGCCTACAATCTAAGTTTAAAAGAAAAATACCAGTTACCAGTTACTCTGAAGCACTGAATTGAATATGTTTCTTCCTTCACCTTCTGGCTTCTTCTGAGAAGATGAACTTGTTTGCTGCTTTAACTGTGACTAAGCCCCACCTTCAGTTATCACGTAGCTGAGGTCAGAGGCCAGACATTAACACCCTTCACCCAGCTACAGGACAGTCAGACAAGCCAAGATAAAATTTGCAGCAATTAAAGACAGCACAGAATTACACCACCACTATTTTTTAAATTTTCAACAGCCCAAAAACAATTATAAGTAAAGACAACACAGAAAGAAAGTATAGTGTCACTACAAGCCTACAATCTAAGTTTAAAAGAAAAATACCAGTTACCAGTTACTCTGAAGCACTGAATTGAATATGTTTCCTTCCTTCACCTTCTGGCTTCTTCTGAGAAGATGAACTTCTGTTTGCTGCTTTAACTGTGACTAAGCCCCACCTCCAGTTATCACGTAGCTGAGGTCAGAGGCCAATTAACACCCTCCACCCAGCTACAGGACAGTCAGACAAGCCAAGATAAAATTTGCAGCAATTAAAGACAGCACAGAATTACACCACCACTATTTTTTAAATTTTCAACAGCCCAAAAACAATTATAAGTAAAGACAACACAGAAACCTTAGTATGAACCTTAGCATGGATTTCTGCATTCTATTAATTCCACTTTAAATTTAAACTGACTCATGGGGGGAGGGGAGCACTTAAAGCTCAAATGCCATCATCCTTTCCTCCAAAAGTGTCTAGCAATTCATTGCAATTTCTAAGCTTTAATGCAAGGAGTCTGACACATAAATTTGATGAGTTATTGACAGTTATTACCAATAAAAATTTTGATATAGTCACAGTGGTTGAAACATGGGAGATCCTGATTCACCTTGGATTATGCAAATTCCAGGCTACAAATCCTTTTATTTAAATCATAGGGAAAAAAAAGGAGGCAGCATCGCCACATTCATTATTAATACCTTTAATTCTATTAACATTTCCTGCCTTATTAAAACTCATAATTTGACAACTGAGACTCTTTGGCTTAACATTTTTCTATCTGATTCTGACTTTATTATTCTCAGGAGATGTTATTTGCCCCCCACTTCATCTTGCTTAGTCATGAATGCTATTCTGTCAGAATTTGAATTAGCTACTCAGTTAGGAGATGTTATTATTACTGGTGATTTTAATCTCCCTGACATCAACTGGCAGTCATTTACTTCAACTAGTAGTGTTAGTAATACATTTTTATTTACTTGTTTGGATCTGGATCTACATCAATGGATAAACACTGCTACAAGGGGTAATACTATTCTCAAACTTGTTCTTACCAGTTCCTCCTTAGATATTAAGGATGTATGTGTCTCTACTCCTATTGGTAACAGTGATCATAATTCTATCTTATTTGATCTTCACAGACATGTAGTCTTTAATAATAATTCTTCAATCATTTATGTGTATGAAAAGCTGACACACTTAGTATCAATTATCACTTAAATAAGATTAATTGGTTAGCCTTGTTCAAGGATCAAACTCCTTTACAGTGCTGGAATGTTTTTAAAACCACCATTTTGACTACTAGGGACACCTATATTCCGTCCAAATATAAAAACTATAATGGGAAACAATCTCCTAGATGGCTAAACAAAAATATCAAATGTTTAATTAATTTAAAAAATTAAAAAAGAGTATTTATTTAAAAAACAGGACAGTTTCAAATTGGGACTCCTATCTGAAAACTAGTAGGCAATGTAAGTCTTCTATCAGAAAGGCTAAGGCTAAGTGGGAACTTTATTTGGCATCCTCTGCAGATAACTCTAATTCCAAACAATTCTTTTCTTATATTAACTCTCTTACAAACAATCCAAGTATGGTTGGGCCCTTAACATCTGATAATGTAATTATTCATGAACCTAAAGCTATGGCAGATGTCTTTAATAAAGAAGTCTGTAAAGCTTTTTCGTAATATAAGGAGCAAATTATTACTTATAGTCTAATACAAACTGATTCCTCTATCCTTTTCTCAGAGGAGTCTATTTTTAGTAAATTATTATTATTAAAAGGTAAATTCTGTTCTGTTCCTGATTTAATTGCTGGACACTTACTTTACTTATTGTCCGCATATATTGCTTTTCCTTTAAAAATATTATTTGATCTTTTTTTATTACATAATTTTATTTCTTGCAAGTGGAAAGAGGCTTTTGTTGTTCCCATTTATAAGAAGGGTTCAAAACATTCAAGTAATAATTATCGACCCATTAGTTTGACGTCAGCCATTTGTAAACTTCTTGAAAGCTTACTCAAGGATATGGTGTCTCCTTTAATTGATGACTCTGACCAAGAACAACATGGCTTTAAGAAGGGCAGAAGCTGCCTAACTAATTTGCTCTGTTTTTACGAGATTTCTAGCTCCTTTCTGGACAATAGGGTAGCTTGTGATGTTATCTTCATTGACTTTAGTAAGGTTTTCAATTCTGTACCTCATTGGGCTCTCATTCATGAACTTTCTATTCTTGGTATCAATAGCTATGTTATTAAATGGATTCAAAACTGGCTGTCGGATAGGACTCAGAGAGTGATGATAAATGGTTCTTTTTCTAACATTGGTAGGGTGCTTAGTGGTGTGCCTCAGGGATCTGTTCTTGGTCCATGTCTTTTTCAGCCCTTTATTGCTGATTTAACCAATTCCTGCCTCTCTAACACTATTAAGTATGCAGATGATGTCAAGATCGGAGGTCCTAGCGCTAACCTTGAGCAAATATCCTGTATACAGAATGATCTTGATGTAATCAGTACTTGGGTAACACAATGGGGAACAAAGTTAAGCACTGATAAATGCAAGGTTATGCATCTGGGTTCCAATAATCAAAAATTCCAGTATATTTTGGATGATCTTCCATTGTGTTCCACTGTTGATAAAAAAGACTTAGGTATAACAATATCTGAGGATTTAACCTATTCTAAGCATTTGCATTCTGTTATTAATAGAGGTAATAAAATGATGTGGTCTATTTTGCGCAATATTAGATCCCGAGATAAGGAAGTGTTGTTGCCTCTATTCAGATCTTATGTTCGACCGCATCTTAAGTATGCCTCACAATTATGGTGTCCTTTTAAAAAATCAGATAATTATTCACTTGAAAGGGTCTAATGAAAATATACAAAAAAAAAATTCGGGATTGGAAAGATTTTCATATGAATCTAGGCTGGATACATTAAAATTAATGCCATTAACCATTAGGCATATGCGTGGGGATCTCCTTCTTTTATACGACATCATTAAGGACCCATATATAATGTCCGAATAAGGTTTTTCATTTAAAAAATCTGTTCATAACATGAGAGGTCATATTCTTCAATTAACTGGTAAACGTTTTAAGCATATTAGCCGAAAGTACTTTTTTACTGTTAGGATCATTGGGCCTTGGAATCGCCTTCCATCTGATGTAGTTACCAGTAATAATAAAGTGACTTTCAAACATTGTCTGGATAATTTAATCATGTCAAGGTATGACTTATCCTACTATTCCTTGGCATAGTATAGGAGCATTATGGGCCTCTGCCTACTCGCTCCTTCATTTTACCTTAGTATGAACCTTAGTATATGGGCAACCCAATACCATAACTGGGATCTAGCCATCCCAGGTTTCAAGCTATGCCAGAGGGATAGGGAAAAGGGAAAAGGGGATGGGGTGGCCATATAAATTAAAGAAGGAATAAGGCATAATAGGGAGGAGGGGAAGACGGAAGGGCGGAGGCCATACGGGTGCAACTTTACAACCCAGGGGGTAGCAATGTTAGACTAGGGATAGTTTATAGGCCTCTGAGACAGAATGAGGAGATTGATAGGGATCTGGGGGAGCAGATAAAGAGACTTACCAGCAAAGGGAGAATTATGGTGGTGGCGGACTTTAATCTACCAGGGGTGGATTGGAGCATCCCTGCTACTTCATGAGCCAGGGAGAAGATTCTCCTGGAGTCCATCCAGGACAGCTTCCTGACACAGAAGGTAACAGAGAAAACTAGTGAGGAGGAACATCCTGGACTTGGTGCTGGAGGATGGGGATCAAGTCAGGGACCTCAGAGATCCACCTAAAGTTCTAGTACCATGTGGGGATAGTGACCATAATATGGTCCTATGGACCTTGAAAAGATATCCAATAGGTACAAATGGAATTATAAAAATAAGAAATTTCAATAAAGCTAACTACAACAAAATAAATGAATATTTATTGTCCTGGAACTGGGAAACAGCTCTAATAAATAAAGGCACCGAGGGAATGTGGTTGCTCATCAGGGATAAATTAACTTATTGTATACAGCAATGGGTACCTGAATATAGCAAATATAATAATAATGAAAAAGAAACCATATGTGGCTAAATAAGAAAATACAAAGACAAATAAAAAATAAGAAAAGAGTCTACAACAAATACAAAAAACAACCCACAGCTAACAGATGGCTCAAATTCAAAACAAAGGCTAAGTTAACAAAAAAGGCTATTAGAAGTGCAAAACGGAACCTAGAATTAAATTTGGCAACATTAAATGAAGATAACAAAAAATGCTTTTATAATTATGTTGGTTCCTTAAAAGGTAATCCACCAAAAATTGGACCATTACTTATTAATCAAGAAACTATTACTAATTAACAGAATATTGCTAAAGAGTTAAATAAATACTTTATCAGTGTCTATAAAGGTAAAGATGAAATGAATCTAGATAATCTCTCAACCACTATACGATCTGACTTATTTACTTCAAGCGATATCATAAATACCTTAAAATCTATAAAAAATAACACCTCAGCAGGACCTGACAACATACCTCCTTTATTCCTTAAAAGTCTAATAACCAAATTATCTGGGATGTTAACCCTACTGTTCAACACCTCTCTCACTGAAGGTGTTGTACCTAATGGTTGGAAGGCAACCTATACATAAGAAGGTAAACAGGAACGACCCTGCTAATTACAGACCTATTAACCTGACCTCTTGTATAGGGAAATTAATGGAGAGGTTACTCCTTCCAAAAATCATGCTGCACATTAAGAATATGGGTAATACAGATATAACTCAATACAGTGGCCTATCCGTTGATGTAATGTTTTTAGACTACGAAAATGCTTTTGATACTGTCTCACATGGGGTTTTACTTGAACATTTAATAAGGATTAATTTTTCATCCTAATTTTATTAAATGGGTTGATTGGTGGTTAGGAGATACAGAACAGTATATTACTATAAAAGGACAATCATCAACCTTAACTAAAGTTACTAGTGGGGTGCCCCAGGGATTGGTCCTGGGGCCTGTATTATTCAATATTTTAATATCTAATTTGCAGACCTGCAACGGTGTCTGGATAAATAAGTATGCAGATGATAGCACTATCAGTTGGATCACAAATGATATACAGTCAATCCAAGCTTTGCAAGAAAATATTGATCAACTACCATCATGGGCAAAACTTAACAAAATGACTTTTAACACTGCCAAGTGTAAAGTAATGCATTCTGGAAAAAATAAGTGAGCACAATATACATTGAATGATACTCAGTTATAAACAGTTACAAATGAATTAGATCTGGGTGTTACCATTACTAATGATTTAAAATTCAATGCTCATATAAATAAAACCATCAAAAAATGTTACGGTATTACAGCATGCATTTGGAAGCATATAAAACGTTGTACTGCCGATGTTATAATTCCTCTTTTTCCTAGCATGATAAGACCACACGTTGACTATTGTGCCCCTTTCTGGGGCCCAATATCTAAGGGTACAAAAGTAATGTTAGAATAAGTACAAAGAAGAATGACTAAAAATATTCATAATTTACAAAATCATACATATGAAGAAAGATTAATCACCCTAGGCCTCTTTTCCCTTGAATATAGAACACTAAGGGGAGACCTTTGTTTAGCGTATAGGGTGTTTCATGACAATGCTCTATTTGAATATGTATGCTTTCAAAGAAAACAACTTGATAAAAACACAAGGGGCCAGATATTCAAAGGGTAGCAATGGGCGCAAATCCGTTGCGCTGGATTAGCACCGAATTTGCCCCCGACAGCAATATTCAAAAGGACATTTAGCGTCGGCGCTAGGTGTTAGCACTGACGCTAAATCATAATGTATGCAGGGGAGGGACTGAGGGGACGGGACCTGACTGCCTGCGCAACAGCATATTGAAAGGCATAGCACCGCGCTACAGGCATTAGCGCAACCTGTAGCGTGGCGCTAACTACCGCCAAAAAAAGGCTGGCGGTAATGCGGAGGTGCCCCCCCCATGAAGCACATCCCCTCCCCTTGACCACAACATAAATGATGTATCCCTGGTAGTCTAGTGGTCCATCCTCCCCCAAGCACCGCCCCTGACCCCGGTGTAAATAGAAACTCATTTTCCTGGTAGTCTAGTGGTCCCTCTCAAGCACCGCCTCCTGACCCGTGTGAAAAACAAACCCATTTACCCTGGTAGTCTAGTGCTCCCCAGTATCGCTCCCTACCACGGTTGCTGAATTAATCATCTTATTTCCCTGTAGTCTAGTGGTCCCCCAAGCACCGCCTCCGACCACGGTTAAATAAAATGTTGCCTAATTCCTGGTAGTGTAGTGGTCCCCCCCAGTATCGCTCCCGACCACAGTTGCCGAATTAATCATCTTATTTCCCTGGTAGTCTAGTGGTCCCCACCCCAAGCACCACTGCCACCACGGTTAAATAAAATGTCGCGTAATTCCCTGGTAGTCTAGTGCCCCCCCCACAGTGACAACCTGCCCATTCATATAGTTACCCAGAATGGAGCCGGTGACCGGCTCAGCCCTCCTCTCACCACCACGGCCGGCCGCTGACTGAGGCCTACCTTGGTGCTGGGGCCAGTGCTGTTTAATGTTTTCATTGCAGACATCGCAAAAGGGATATAGAGTAAGATTAGTCTCTTCACCAATTACACCAAGATCTGTGCAGAGGTTGATGGAGAGGCAGGCAATACAATACTCCAGGAGGATTTGGCAAAACTGGAGGAATGGTCTAACACATGGCGACTTGGGTTCAACGTCAAGAAGTGTAAAGCCATGCACTTGGGAGCCAGGAACCCTGGAAATAGTTACAGGTTGGGGGGAGTGCAGTTATCTAAATCAGAGGAGGAGAAGGATCTGGGTATACTGGTGACAGGGTAAATGAACCATTCAGTCCAGTGCAGGAAGGCAGCGGCAAAGGCCAACAAAATACAGGGGTGCATCACAAGGGGGATTACCTCTAGGAGAGGGGAAGTTATCCTGCCCTGTACAGGTCCCTGGTGAGGCCGCATTTGGAGTACTGTGTGCGTTACTTGTGCCCCTACTTGGAAAAGGACATCAAGCTATTGGAGGGGGTACAGTGCCAGGCAATGAACATGATCATGGGATTGGGAGATAAACCTTATGAGGAAAGACTGAGAGAGCTCAATATGTATTTCTTGGAGGATAGAAGGGAAAGAGGGGATATGATCGAGACCTTCAAGTAGCTGAAAGATATGAACAGAATAAACTTCAAAGTATTTTCAAATTAAAATGTGGAAGGGAAGGCATGGGGAGGGGGGCAGCTGCACTCTGAAAGACTGAAGTACTGCACACTAGAGCAGAGTAGATAGACCGACAGGCCTGTATCTGCTGGCCTTTTCGTATGTTCATATAATAACACTCTGGGTAGAGTATATATATTTTCACAGGCTCACAGCTGTAAACTTTTAAAGTATATATGGAGGAGTGGTCGGAGTGAGTGAGTGGCATGGACTATGCAGCAATTTAGCATAGCCACACACCCCTGTGGTACTGCTTATTTACAATTTACAATGTGATCCTATTTGAATTATACACTGCACTTCCAAGGTAGTTGAAGGCATCCAGCTGCACCTCTTGTCTTACAGCCCAGCTGGGCATGTACCAATTTGGCATTGCTGCACACCCTGCCATGTGTTATTGCTTACTTACAATTTACAATGTGATCCTATGGGAGTTTTTTACTGCACTTTCCAGGTGGTGTGCATGTGTATTAATGGCTACAGAAGCACTGGACTATGATGATGGATGCCTATTGTGTCGTGTGGAAAGAGTTGTATGTTGTTTATCTTACCTGATGATGGTTGTCTGTGATTGCTTGTGTTGCCTTGCCCCCTTTTGCTGCTTGGGGGAATGCGGAGTTAGGGTTGAAAACCTTAACATTACATTTCCATACTTTTGTTGCTTTAGTAGCAACCCTAACTGATGCATTAACAGAGCTTTTTTTTTGCAAAGAACATATATATATATATATTTGTAACATGGACAAAAAAAAGGAAAGATAACCGAGAAATGTGATAGGAGGAGCACGGTCAGGTGGTACAGGAGCAACACAGCATTATGAGACAATAATGCCGTGTTGCTCCTGTAGTGCCAAAAGTAGCCAGCAGAAGAGAAGTAGTGGGGTGTGAAGCTGGCAGTGGTGAAAGAAAGAGTCACAAATGTAGGAAGTAGCAAGATAGTAGTAGACATACCCAAGGGGAGAAATAGAGGTGAGGGACATAGGGAGAGAGATATAGAAGGAGGCACATCCACAACCGCATGCTGCTGGCACACATTGACTGTCCACGGCACCGTGAATTTTAACTATGGGCCAAGCGGGAGGCATGGACAGTGTGGTGGAGAGATGGAGTAACCGCAGACAGGTAGGAGAACCTGCTGTGGGAAAGGGAGAGGGAGCAGGGCAGGCACCGGAAACAGCCCAAGCATGATGACATCGTTATGCAAATCACAGAGTGGCCGGCTGCACACAGCTTCCAAGCAAGACAAACGCAGTCCTCCTATGCAGTCTCGTACTCAAATGGCCACTCAGAAATAATCGACATTGCATGAATCGCTAATGCAGTAACTTGAGTTCCTTGTACTGAAAAAGTAGTGGAACGATATCTGTATGTAACAGAGTACTGAGCAGAAATCTGAAAGTAAGATTAAAAATCACAGTACTTCATCCAACTGGCATTGTGTTTTGTGTCATTTGAGCAGCAGCCTGTATAGTCCACAGTAATAACGAGCATCTCTATGTTACAAATGCATTAATCATTGTTGCAGAGCCCATCGTGGAGTTAATTCATGGTTGACTGCTGGACGCCTCGGCCTCCAACCTCGTGCCACAGTGGTCCCAACCATGCATTAACTCCTCATTAGATGCCACCTTCAGTGGTGATTAATGCTTACATATTCAATTTTTTCACTTTTTATTGTTTCCTCCTCAAGAAAAAACAAGGAGAAAATGGGACTAGAAAGTGATTGATTAGTGTTTATCCATAGAACTGCTGCTGTTTTAACCAAAGCTGACCAATTTTGTTAAACTACGCCAAATTATGTGGTTCAGTTTTGTGCAGTGAATTACTGTACACTGGGAATGAAGATAATACCAAACTCATTTTACCTGTGAAGTGAACCATAGTTTAAAACAAAGGATGGGCCAGACCCAGATGTCCATTTCAATTTTTGCATGATATTAGTATGTGCTTGCTCACCAAGTGGATCACGTGTTTGTTCTTGTGGGTTGGATGAAAATGTTCAATCTGCACCACAAGGCAGTTGGAAATACAGTACATATTGTTGCAACACCCAACTAGCGAGTCACAAATACAGCAGGTTGTGGTTTTGCTGCATTATTTGTTCTCAGAGTTTGGGAACAGATAAATACAGAGGGCGAGAGAAACTAAGAGAGAAAAAGAAAGGCAGAAGGGAATGAATACATTCAAAGGATTCCTGGCCTAACAAACCACTCTTGATGCTACAATCATGTGCTGTTTGTGGGATATATGTAGACATATTTTGTTGGTATACAGCTTTTTTTATTCTGCATATTTATTCTTTCATAGAGCAGGTTCAAAGTATAATCATTTAAGCCTAATATTATCCAGAATAGTGTTCTGGTTCATAATTTTGAAACTGTATTGTTACAAGTTTTTTTAACAGTGAGAGTCTCCATTTGTGACATGCTTCAGTGCTGAACGATATATCTGTGATGTAAATTGCTCAAGGTCACAGTCAGTGTATTGTAGGTCACACTGGTTCATTTGGGCATTCACATCCACATAACTAATGTTTGTGGGATGTGGATAGGACAGCACTGGACAATAGTTGACTGTTGACAGACATAACCTATTTTGCATTGGTATTCTCAAATCATACAGTTATAACTAACACAAATACTGTCACATCAGGGTCTACTGAAAACAATTACACCATAATTAGTTCTGATGTGGACTCTGTTAAAAAAATCTAAAACCAAATACTAGCTGTGGACCAGACTTAATTCTAGATTTTTGATTAAAACAGCAGGAAATATTGCCATACCACTTTCCATTATTTTTAATAAATCATTACAGGAAAGATCTGTTCCATCTGATTGGAAAACTGCTACAGTTGTGCCTTTACTAAAAAAGGGTAACTGTTCCATAATGAGTAATTATCACCACATCAGCCTTACTTCCATCCCATGCAAAGTAATAGAAAAAATTATGAAAGGCCCACTAGATGCAGAAATGCAAATTCTGGGCATTATCGACCACTCACAACATGGGTTCAAGCAAGGAATTTCTTGCATGACCAACTTAATAGCATTTTACAATACTGTCAGCCAAGAACTAGACAACAAGATTCCCATGGATGCCCTCCTCCTGGACTATAGCAAAGCATTTGACAAGGTTACTCACTACATTCTCCTAGCTAAATTATCAATCCTGGGTTTTTTTGCAACATAATAAAATGGATAAATTGCTGATTAACCTACAGGACCCAGCAGGTTGAAACATAGAAACATAGAAACACAGAAGTTAACAGCAGATAAGGACCACAAGGCCCATCCAGTCTGCCCATTTCTTTTTCTACCTTATAAATGTGCCATTGGCCTTTGCTCTGTCAATTGCCTATCTATTCATACTCATCTGTTAGAATCAATGGAATCTATTCTAGTGACGTGGGTGTGACTAGTGGTGTGCCACAGGGATCAGTTCTTGGCCCAGTACTATTTAATATTTTTATCTCAGAAATGCAGATTAGCTCCAGGAACATACTTTCAAAATTCGCTGATGATACAAAACTAGGTGGTAGGGTGGATTCTGACCATAACATGGATTTATTAATAAATGACCTTTCTGTGTTAGAGCATTGGGCACAGACAAATAAAATGACATTCAATACAGACAAATGTTCTGTTCTCCATCTAGGCTACAACATTCCTAAACAAACTTATACACTATACAATATTATAATAAAATCTTCAACATGTGAAAAAGACTTGGGCATTCTGATAAATGACAAATTATCCTCCTCTAATCACTGTGATCATGTAGCTAAAGCCACCAACTCACTACTTAGATGCATCAATCATACATTTATCTATCTAAGAGTGAGGAATGTATTGTCCCATTGTTCAAAGCATACATCAGACCATATACAGATTATGGGTCACCAGTGTGGAGTCCATACATGGTCAGGGACATACAAGTGATTGAGAGAATTCAGAGAAAGGCAACTAAAATGATTCCCCATTTAGCACCATTACCGTATCCTGAGAGGCTTCGAAAAACAGGCCTACACTCACTGGAGTTTAGGTGCACTAGAGGCGATCTTTTGTTTTTATATAAATTCCTAAATCACCTTCTCTGCTGGACAGATGTGGTATTGTTAAAACACAAAGAAAAACAGTATCTAGACTTCATAATCAACAACAAATGGTGAGCAAAGTAGAAACAAACAAGAGGCTTCATTTATTTTCAGTAAGAATACCAAGGCTCTGGAATCAGCTACCACAAGAACTAGTAGACTGTAATTCATTTGAATTCTATAAAAAGGATGTAGATCATTGGCACTTCAAAAACTTTAACAAAGTGTGATTTCCCACAAATGTGGGGACAATCAAGATAGGTTACAAAGCTTCCTTTTGTCCTTATTCACCCAGTAAACCTAGTAAACTGATCTAAGAGTGGACAGATTGGCCCAATGTTGGATTCTTGGGGGTCCCCATGCTATACTAAGATACTGCAACTGTTGGCCTGGCACTATTTACTTCAACAAACTAACTTCTGCCAATCCGATACATTTGAACAGAACCAGTTGTTGTACTGGTTTGCTAAATTCAATGTTCTAGAGTTTTGTAATAAGCAATTGGTAGTCTACAATCAGAATATTTTGATTAGATATTTAAATCTATCTTTGATATGAGACATTAAACCAAGACCCCATCTGCCTTTTCCGGTGGTAGTTCAGATGGATGTTAAAGATCCCATGGCACTTCTTGAAAAGAGTAGGGTAATTTTTATTGAAAAATTATTTAAAACTATAACAAATACAAATATATGTGGATGGTACATTTCAGTTCAGAATATCATACCTTTACATACAATGTATATAACCATTATCTAGTTCTTTTAAATCACAGTTTTGTAAGTCATCATATTTAGAATACTAAATGTTACAATTCAACCACCTATATACTTTCTCTTGGAAGTATATTGCAAAATATTTTTTTTTGTATCTGCTGCAGAGCAATCTTTATATTATAAAAAATTTCCATATGTGTAGTTTTCCTTTGCTGTGTTATCCACAGACATCTAGCTTGCTATATATAATATTTCTAAACTATGAATATGATTGGCAGATTTTCTTTTGAATATTTGTGCCATACTTTTGGTAATATCCCATACATTAATCCTATATAAGACAAGGTAGAGTAGAGTGGTTCATCCCACTCATGTGCTATCATATGCCCAAAAGATCTAATAAAATCACGTTCTAGAAATAGGTGCTCTTGGATTTCAAGATTTGTGATATAGATTTGTCTTGGGCAACATCTACCCATAATCTGCTTGTGTTTACTGTTATTTTTGACACCCAGTTTTCCAGAACTACTCAACCACAGCAAGTCCCAAGCATATACTGGTATTCTGAGGTTATTTAATTGATTCAATACCAAAGGTGTATTTGTTGCTAGACATTGTGGAAAAGCTATACCTTATCTTTGCTCATTTTGAATTATTGTATTATACAGTATTTTCTTTTCAGATGTCTGTACCTTTACAATTGCTATTCCCCATTTTGTATCATTTTCAATCGTTCTTTAGCATATGCAGGGATGTCTATGAGTCTTGTCACTAATTTATGGTTCATAGTTGTCTAGGCTTCTTCACTAGGGTTTAACAATTCGAATACTTGCTGTTTCCATATTTTCTCCCTAGGTCTATGTGCATAACCCATACAGTATGCAATGAAGATACTGCTAAAAGAGCTACAGGGTTGACCATATTTAACTCTCCATCCTGCAGAGTCCTGTAGGTCATTTCTCTCTCTACTGGATTTATTTTGCTTCTTCAAAGTGCTTGAAAAATATGCTAAGTAATGGTGTTATCAATTATTGGGGGGACATGTCTCATATACAGGGATAAGTAATGTTTTTATGATTAATACCCTTTTCTTCTTTGAAATCTGCTGACCCTTCAATGGAGTTATTATTCTATTTGCCATCTTTATTCCTATTTTCTATTTTTTTAGTTTCATATTTCCTTGTCCATGGTCTATCCCTAAAATTCCTATGTCTCCTGGCGTGATAGATATCTGTGCCAATTTTCCACCATTAGGAATGGGGTGGAGCCCAATGTGATACCTATTCTCTTATTATAATTTATTCTGGAGCCAGTAACCTTAGATAATTTTTCTAAATGTGCCCCTAATGTTTGTCCTCTGTCCTCAGGTGTTAGTGTTACTTATCATCAGCATGCATCAATATTTTGACTGATGAATATCCAGGCACAGGAGTAATACCTTTAAAATTGTTGTCTGCCTCAATAGTCCTTAAAAAATGTCTAATCCTATCATATATAACGTGGGACTTAGTGAACACCCTTGCCTGACAACACTCTGTACCTGTATTTCTTTGCCTACCAATCCATTCACATTTAGTACTAATTTAGCTTCACTATACAAAAACTGGATCCATGTCACAAATATTTGTGGTAATCTGAAGGCTTTTAGTACATCAAAGAGATATGTGTGTGCTATTCTGTCAAAACATTTCTCCTGATCTAGGCTAATACATAGCCATCTATCTCAGCCTTATTACATTTCTCAAAGAGTTCTGTGAGTAGTAATAAATTGTACTGTGTTTTCCTATTAGGGACTGTGCAGGTCTGCAATGGTCTTATTAATTTTTTAGCCACCTTTTGTGATCCTTTTTAATAAAAATGTTGCTCAATACTTTAAAATCATTCTTCAATAAGCTTAAGGGTCTCCAATGTTTTAGATATTCCTTCTCCCCCTTTTATAAATCAATAATAACATGGCTTTGTACACTGAGCCTGACAATTTGGTAGTTTCTTGCATGTAATTGTACAGGTGAGCAAGAACCGTGGCAAGCTCAGTGAACCCAAGTGTAGACCCGGGACCTCCTTTAGGGTTCCCAGATTGATGTAACCATACTTATACGGGTCAACAAATGCCTAATCTTCTATCTATGTTTTTTCACTACCGTGTCATGTATTTTAAGATTGTACTGTTGCCTAACGTATAATCTGTACCCATTGTTTTCAGCGTGTGACACTTAGTGTATGTTTCTTACTGACATGGAGCCTTTGCAAAGGAGTCTATGACTCAAAGGATTGTAATTCCGACATCTGTCAATAAATAAAATAAATAAACTTCTTATAGAATTCAGATCCTAGTCCATCAGTACCCAGAGCAGTATTATTTTTTATTGTATTCATAGCTTGTTCTGCCTCACTCGCTGTCACTGGTTGCGTTAGGACCTGTGAGTCCTGTCCTGATAGTGTGGGCAATTGTAGTTTCCTATACTAAAGAGGTCTGTATCTATTTGTATTTTACTTCTAAATTGCTTCTCTATATATTTTCCACTGTTTTTAGCAGCCCTGCAGGTTATGTTTCCAGTTGGCCATCCTCATTAATTTACTGTCTAATAACTCTGTGTTCTGTCCTCTCTTTATAGTCCATATAGGGATCAAAGATACTTTTTTGTTGTTTGTCCCAAATCTTTGTTCTTGTGCTAAAGTTTCTGCTCTATTGTATTGTATGTTAAACATCTGTTTTTTATCACTTTGATTTGTGAGCTGTAGTTTATTTTGTCTGTCTCCATTTTAGAGATTAGTTTTTGTGGCTGTCCTCTAAGCATTAAATATGTTAAATATTCACATGTAGCTCTTTATCATAGAAACATAGAAGTTGATGGCAGATAAGGACCACAAGGCCCATCCAGTCTGCCCATTTCTTTTTCTACCCTATAAATGTGCCATCAGCCATTGCTCTGTCAATGGCTTATCTATTCATACTCATCTGTTTTGCTCCCTTATCCCTATCCCATGCCTGTTTGAAGCCCTGCACTGTATTCATATCCACCACTTACTGAGATAGGCTGTTCCATGCATCCACCACCCATTCTGCGAAAAATAACTTACTCACATTACCCCTCAATCAGCCTCCCTCTAGTCTCATGCTGTGTCCTCTTGTCCTGCTATTTTTCTTATATTGAAACATGTTAGATTCTTTCACCTTGTTAATGCCCTTCACGTAGTTGAATGTTTCTATCATATCACCTCTCTTCTCCTTAGCTCTAGGGCATACATATTGAGCTCTGTTAATCTGTCCTCATATGTTTTCTGATGCAGTCCCTGCACCATTTTGGTTGCCCTTCTCTGGGCTTCCTCAATTTGGTTAATGTCCTTGTGAAGATGTGGCATCCAGTACTACAGGCAATACTCCAGAAGGGGCCTAATCAGTGTTTTGTAAAAAGGAATTATTACCACCCACTTACGACTTGTGATACCTGTACTAACACACCTGAAAATCTCCCTAGCCTTATCTACTGATTTAGTTGTTTGCTTGGATGATTTCAGGTCATCAGTGATGATGATACCCAAGTCTCTTTCTTCCCTTGTAACTGCCAGCAACTCCCCTCCCAGCCTATAGGTCACCTCATGATTTTTCTTCCGTAACCCTTAGCTTCTTTAGTACCCTGTGATGTATGCCATCAGGTCCCATTGCCTTGTTCACCCAGAGCTTATCAAGCTCTTGTAGGACCCTTTCTTTTGTGAAGGGACCAGTGCTCACCTCCCTTCCCCTATGTCCATGGAGCTGAGCTGTGGGCCCTGCCCTACCTTCTCTTCAGTAAATACTGAGCTGAAGTATCTATTTAGGATAGATGCTTTTACATGGTCTTCCTCCTCACACACACCCTTATCTCCTTTGATCTTAGCAATACCCCCTATGGACTTTCTCCTTTCACTAATGTATCTATAGAAAGTCTTGTCACCTTCTTAAACTGTTTGTGCTAGTGATTCCTCAAGTTTGGGCCTTTGCCTGCCTTACAGCTTTCCCTGCTTCCCTTTAAGGAAGTTTGGTATGCCTTCCTATCTTTATCCCACTGTGTTCCCTTATATTTCCTGAAGGCCAGCCTTTTGACTCTGACCTTTTCTGCTACTGTTTTTGAGAACCAAAGTGGTTACCTTCTTCTTTTGCACTTCCTTTTCTCTCTAACACAATGGGATGTTGCTTCAAGTATTGCATCCTTAATGCTTGCCCACTTTGCCTGTACCCCCTCACCTGTATTTCTTTTTGCCAGGGATAGCTTAACTCTGTTGGCAATCTTATCAAAGTCAGCTCCTCTGAAGTCCCATATTTTTGCCTTGGAATGGGATGATTTAGTTGTAGTGGCCAAATTGAACCATACCATGTGATGGTCACTGGCCCCCAGGTGACCTTCTACCTGGAGATCTGTGATACTTTTCCTATTAGTCAGTACTAAATCTAGGATAGCCCTGTCTCTTGTGGGTCATTGTACCAGTTGTTTGAGGCCTTCCACCTGCAGGGAATCACCATGTATCTAGTTCTAGCAGATGATCATGCTGTTATTGACCAATCTGTATCTGGCATGTTGAAGTCTCCCATTATCAGAACCTCCCCCTTTAGCCATTATGTTTTGCATATCTTCTAATAGTAATGTGTCTATGTCCTCCCCCTGGTCTGGGGGCCTGTAGACAACCCCAGTTCTTATGGCTGTCCCATTGCCTGTTTCCAGGGTGACCCACTGTTCTTCTGGCTCCTTATGTGTATTCTGAAGTTCTGTAGCTTTTATATTTTCATTGACATACAGGGCCACTCCAACCCCCTTTTTGCACCTCAGTCTCTTCTGAACAGTACATAGCCAGGTACTGAAGACTCCCAAGTGTGGTTACTGGTTAAACCACCTCTCACTAATTTCTACTATGTCCAGTTTAGCCTCTGCCATTATTGCCTGCAAATCTGGGATCTTGTTTCCCAGACTGCGAGCATTTGTGTACATTATTTTCCATTGGCCAGATTTAGGTGTGTTAGTTGTTGGGTGATATCTGGCATTTCCCCTGTGCATCATATGGGGACCTGGTCCTTTTTCCTTACCTGGTGATGCACATGAACTGCAAACATGCTGAACTCCTTTTTGATCACTAGATGAGAGGGAGTGGTGTTCTTCCCATTCAACATATAGGGTGCTGCACCCCCCTCTCCCCATTTGCTATTTTAATTATTCTGCAAAGACATCAAACTTCTACCCCAATGCACTGACTCCCTCCTTAGTCAGATGCAGTCTATCAAATTTAAAGAACTTTCGCTCCCAAACTCTTGCCAGTTACCTACAAATTTGTGTCTTTTTCCTGGCACCAGCCCTTGAGTCACATGTTTAACTTCCTTATCTCCCCTCCTCTGACCTTCTGTCCATCTGCCCCCTCTCCCAGACTGGCAGGATCTCAGAGAAGAAGATGCCGGAATGGATGATAGTTTGTCACCCAGCCTGATCAGCCTGATCAGGTGTTCCTTCGTCTCCACAACTGACCAGCTGGCAAGATCATTAGTCCCTATGTGTACCAGGACATTGATGTTTTCTCCTGCTTCCTGAACAATTTTAACAATGCGGTCAGTGTCTCTCCAAGCTGATTAACCTGAGAGACATCTGCCCATTACCCCTGGCTGGAGATAGGTATCAACTCCCTGATTCATGGAGTCTCCTATGATCAGAAGTTTTTTTTGATTTCCTTTTTGCTTTTTTTGTTTTGGTTCCTGTTTTTGGTGAGTTTTGTTGTGCTAGCTCCTGTGCAACAGTGTCCTGCTCTGCAGTGTCCTCTGCCCCTTTGTTTGATTTCATAGATAGAGGCAGACACTTGTTTGTAGTTTTTATATGGTTTGTGGAGGTAATATGTTCGAGAGCACCAAGTGATGGGGCACCCGATTTGCCCCTCCTAACCACCTGCCAACCTCCCGATTTAGTAGATCTGGATGCTCATGCTTTAACATTCAGTTGTAGATGGTTAGGGGTTGGAGGGAGTGGAATTTATGTGACCAGCTACATGTGATAGGGGAGTGGTCACTGATGGAATCAGGGTGAACTCTTACATTAGAGATGTGATCATGGTGAGTTGATATGATCCAGTCAATGGTGGTGCTAGTACCTGTTTTATAGTTTATCCTGGTGGGTGAACTGATGAGTTGAGTGAAGTGTAGGGATGCTAAGGAGTCCTTTATAGCTCCATTTGCTGATGACAGCCATTTTATATTAAAGTCCCCCATTATTACTGTCTCAGCAAGGTGCTTTTCCTCCCGAAGATGGTCCAGAATACTGTGTAGGCTGTGGGTTGGGTCATACTGAGTTTCATACTGAGTTTTGAAATAGGAGTTAGAGACTAAAAGGCGCATAATTTACTCCTATGTATTAATAATAACTAATACTGTAATAGAACCTGTGAGAATAATTTTATACAGACGTGCTTTGTAGGTCTGTTTGGATTTACTAATAATCACCTCCAAGGGCAAAGCATTCCATAACTTAACAACTCTTACGGAAAAAAAATAATTTTCTGGGAAGAAAATTGAATTTCTTCAATTATAACTGTAGGGGATGTCCTCTTAAATCATGAGACACATCCTTAAAGTGGAAACCCAAATTATCCATAAGAGCAGGATCATTTATGATATTGTACATAAGAAGAAGATCGCCCCTAATGGGTCTTAATGGGTCCTTAGGCAGTATATAGACAGAGAATAGAGAGAGGGTTTTGTTGTGTGCACTCAGGAGCAGTTGTACAGCTAGTGCCTGTGCAGGGCATTGGAGGTCCATCTGAGTTAACGCCAGCCCTCTAATACTATTTTTTTAAGTATATATAGCTTTAAAAAATAATGTGCAGTAAAATTTGCTTGCACTATCACTTATTGCATAGTATTACATAGTATTACAGATAACTATATAGAACAGACCATAGCTGTAGTACATGTACCTCAAAAAATGTATGCAAGAACAATAACTGATTGTATGTGAGCATGGGACAAAACCATACTACGAAAAAAGATCACTGATAGATATATAACTGTACATGGTCTTAAAATAGTGGATATAAAAGAGTGCAGTCACTGTCTTGTTATATTGACCATTATTATGTGTTCAATGAATGCTGTTTCATGTTATCTACCTGAGGAGACCTTAAAATGCTATTTTCCTTAAGGCATACAGTATTACACAGGTATACAGACAATAAAATATAACTCAAGACAACTGAATTCTTAAGGAGTAGAGAATATTAGCAATGTCGAAACAAATCTGTACTGAATTACTGAAGAGATACATACAACACTCTAAAAAAATATATATATATATTATTATTCATTCACAGGACATCAGAGATGCTCCCCACCACACATGCAGGTAGTACTAGCACAGGCTGAGGCTGTGGAGGACCAAGTTTCTGACGCTGATAGTGTCATCTTTGTCGAGTCAGAAGGTAAGACAATCCTATTGAAATGGAATGAATGGCTGTTGTGGGTAGTTGGTAGAACATACCATGGGTGATCTTCTGCAAGTACTCAGTGTCCTAACTTGTGTCCAACTAGAAACAGAGAGCTATACCATTGATGTCCATAGTTTTAATTTCACTGTCTTTGCACTCAGGATTCACTGCCTCATCTGGTAGCGGTGGGGTGCATTGCCTAGCCGAGGCCGTGCAACTCCTAACTCTCTTAACTTGTGTGCACCTGCAATCAGGAAGGTATACTGTTGATGTCCATGGCCTTTGTTTTCCTGTGGCTCTCCACTCAGGATGCAGTACCTGGTCTTGGGGGGTGCATTGCTTGGCAGAGTCCATGCAACTCCTAACTGTGGTAACTTATGTGCACCTGCAATCAGACAGTTCTACCACTGATGTCCATGCCTGTAGTTCTGCTGTGGCTATCCACTCAGGATGCACTACTTGCCTGAGGGGGGCATTGCCTTGCCAAGGCCATGCAACTCCTAACTGTGGTAACTTGTGTGCATCTGCTATAAGAGAGGTCTACAGTTGATGTCCATGGCCTCAGTTTTGCTGTGGCTCTCCACTCAGGATGAGTACCTGTTGGGGGGGGGCATTGCCTGGCTGAGGCCATGCAACTCTCAACTGTGCTAACTTGTGTGCACCTGCAGTTAGAGAGGTCTACCATTGATGTCCATGGCCTCAGTTTTGTTGTGGCTCTCCACTCAGGATGCAGTACCTGCTTGGGGGGGGGGCATTGCCTGGCTGAGGCCATGCAACTCCCAACTGTGCTAACTTGCATGTCCCTACAATCAGGGATGTGTACCGTTAATGTACATGACTTTAGTTTTGTTGTACCTGTCCACTCAAGATGTAGTACCTGCTCGGGAGGGGCATTGCCTGGCTCAGCCTGTGCAACTCCTAACTGTTCTAACTTGTGTGCACCTGCAACAGGGAGGTGCATTGTTGATGTCCATGTCCTCAGTTTTGCTGTGGCTCTCCCCCTCCCAGCCAACCAGCCATTTTGCACCCTGATCAACTTTCTAAGGCCTGGATTTGCCTCTCCTTTCCAGTCTCCCAGCAGCACACCATCCTTCTAGCCCCCCAGACTAGTCTTTCACCCCCTACCATAACTTTCTCCTAGCACTAGGAACACACTTCCAGAACCCCTACCATTCACATCATCTCAGCCAGCAATTATCCCTGCCACTAGAACACTGTTCCAGACTCTGGACCACTCTTCTTTTCACATCTGACCACCCTCCCTCCCACTGGATCACCCTTTCTGTCCACAAACCAGCCTCCCACCCCCAGTTAACCTATGTTCCAATACCAGGACCATACTTCCAGTCCCTGGACCAGCCCTGAGATGCTCAAAACAGGCTCTCCACCTACATTCCCACTGTCCACCCACCCAGAACAGCCTTGGACCCCCAGACATGTCTCTCCCACCTAAGGCCCCATTTTATCCACTTGGACCAGCCCTGGGACCCTTGACTTGCATCCCCTAACTACATCTCCCCTTTCTATCCACCATGAACAGCAATTGGAACCCAGACCAGCCTTCCTCACCTACATTGTCCCTGTCCCCCCACCCTGAACAAGCCTTGGGATTACTGGGCTGGCCTGCCTCACCTATATCCCTATGATATCCCCACTTGAACCAGGCCTGGGATGACTGGAATGGCCTCTCAAGTGTACATGTCCATTGTCCACCCACTCAGACCAGCCCTGAGAGCACTGGATCTTTCTCCACCACCTACAGCCTCCACGTCCCTCGTTCTGGATCAGCACTGGGAAAGGGAAAGGGGAGGAAAAGGGAACATTGTTTAACCAGGAGTAGCACACTAAGACAAAGATTGTTTCCAGATGCCAGATGTGACCAGGGAGCACAAGGAAGTTCAGTGACTTGCTCAGGATCACACAGTATGCACCTAGGTGGCGGTGGGATTCATACCCAGGTCTCCAGATCTCCCATCTGGACCACCTAGAGGACCACGTGAACCATACTGTCCCCATCCAGGACATTGACTGGGGGGCATTGGGTGCCTTCGGCCATGATTGTGGGAAGTCAGGAGTGTAAAAACATGGCTATGAGGGCTGAGAAGCCTAAAGCTGGGATGGGGTGTGAGAGCCTGCTGCCAGACCTAGGATGGGTACAATAGGGAGTATGACACCATGTCTGGAGGGGCTCAAGAACTAATGGCCCCACCTTTGACAGACCTACCTTCCCTGTCACTGAACCACCCTTCCTTACCCTGTGTCAGCCTTTCAGCTGACCTGCCACCCTGAATTTGAACCCTCTTCCCACCCACAGACGCCTGTCTCCACCAGCTTACAATTCTTCCTGAATCTGGACCACCTCCAGATGCTGAACCAGCTTTATAAGCACAGCTGACTGTCCTCCCTGTAGATGGACAACCCTTCCAGCCAAGGACAAGCCTTGTACCCAAGCTGAGTATCCTTCTTGCTGTGGCAGGATCACACCCTAAGTCCCCATACCAGATCCCCCACATAAGGCAACCCTCCCTAAAGCTGGATCCCCTGTGCCTGCCTACCAGATCTCCCAAGCAGACCCATTTATGCTGCAAAAGAGGAATCCCTTACTATTCTGTTTAGTGTTTCTAACTTTAGTGTGTCCTTTTATTTTACTGGTTTGGTCCCCTCCCACAGTTATCAGATATTTGTCCTCTAGCTCATTATTTAGATCAGTTCTCTGAAATGTGGATTCTTCTTGACCCCTTTTCACTTGTTTTACTGGCACTTGTTTTACTTTAGGGCTCTTTAAAAGAAATATCTCAAAGTGGGCCTTCATCAAGTAGTTAGTGACTCAAAAATTCTAAGTTGAAATCTCAAGTAATTAATAACTGAGGAATTTTCTAAGTGTTACATATCAAGTAATTATTTTTTTGTAGACTCTGTTTCTTACTGGATCCCCAAGAAACTCTTTCCAGCAACCTCTCAGCCCAGGCTCTACCTCCTTGTCTGAAGCTCGCTGATCCATGCTGACCCTGCCCAGCTGATCCCCCAGCTCTGAGCCCCCCAAGGTGGTACCGCCTTATGCAGTGATGCTCTATCTATAATCTAATGCACTGGGCTGGAGTTGGGAGGTGAGCCTGGAGAGCGAGCCCAACATCGGGAGTATGGTCGAGACTGGAGGTGCCTTCGCCTACCCCTGGGGCTTGGGATTTCTTCTTAGGTTGCCCACTAGGAACATGAGCATGCAATGACACCTGCACAGAGGAGCTGTAGGCATTCACCACGCTCCTCCCCTCATGTACACCAGGCACAGGTAATACCTCCTGTCTCTACTAGGGGTCTCTATCCCACCGTGGAGCCCCAGAACCCAAACCAGGGACAGGAGATCTGTCCTCTGGAGGTTCAATCGTCTCCCTCCCCTGCTGAACCCCGATGGCCCAGGCTCATTCTTGAACATGTGTCACTGACATGGTGCAAAGTGTGGTGTCAAGCACCTCAACCTTCAGCACCACTGGGCTGGCTTACATTTCAGGTAATTAACAACTGAAATTTTTTCTAAGTCATAAAAACAACTAACTCACAAGATGAATTCTGTTTAAGTGGAAAATTTCAATCAATTCCTAACTACAGTATTTTTCAAAGGCTCATTTAAGAAAAAATGCACAAGTAGACAAAAAGATTCTCAACTAATCACTAGATAACAAGGACATTAGTTGAGTAAAATCCCACAACCAACGGTCAAGCTTAATGCTCAGCTTTTTAGTTAGCCATTATTTAATGAAAAGGGAAACATTAGTTATTTGCTAACTTATTTTTTTTCATATATGGGCAGGTTCACACCCCAAACCTGGGATATCTGAAGCAGAGATTAGAGGGGAGGGTGCAGAGCATGCAAACAGATGCTCTCTTGCGGTAGAGTCTAGTGGTAGAGACATGGTAGAAGCACCGCTGACAACATGGCTGGCCACATGTTGCCTGGCATCCCCCAGGATCATCACAGGCATGAGTGGTCATCTTAATGGAGCTAGGCTGGATGGACAATGGAAAGAAAATGTCATTGGTGGTAGCATGACAAGCAGGCCTGTCACTGCTTCTGTTCACCAGGCACACCAAAAGGACAAGCTTCCAAGACCACACCCTGGGCAATCCTGTAACTCATCTTGAAGTACGTTATAGGGCTGTAAACAGGTACCACACTCTGTGGGTTAGCCAGTGGGAGAATGTCATGTGAATGACAGGGGCACCACAGTGAAAAGGAGGACTCCAAGGGCAAGAGATGGAGACCAGGCACTATCCAAAACTAAGCACAATGTTAATAAACACTGTTCATTTAAAAAAGTGATTGTTGTCCTAGACCTAAAACTGAAAATACTATTAATTGTGTTAAGAATGTATTAACATTGATGACTGCTTTGGAAAAGCACGTCTCTTAGTTGGAGGAAGGGATGGCTTTGCTTTTGCAACATAACTGTATACAATTTGCAGACCTCAGCAAGTCACTGTAAAACTAGAGAACCCCCAAAAAGGAAATAGAATTATAAAGCTCATTATAATGAAGGGAGTTGACCAGTACCCCATTTTGCTTTGTGGTGACCTAAAGTGTATTAACAAACTACTATCAAAGTGGTAATGTATAACTATGACAATTTCTTTACAGACACAAACAAGCTAATAAACCATGAGGCAAATAAAGGGATTATTTTGCAAGTGTACTACTACTTTCCTATCTTTTATTTTATATAACACATTTTCTTAGTCACAGATTGCTTGATTTTACATTTTTATTTACAGATTTCTAAAACTGCCTAGCAGGGCTGTAGTTAAAGCTTGCTAAGGGAGTACTGATAGTTTCTTGTTTAGTGTTTGTGGAGCAAAAAGTGTGTTCATGGTTGCCACAGTTATTAATTGTTGGTTGTTAACATTAAGCAGGATACCAATCTGGTATGCAAACAATATGCCTGAAAGTTGCGCTGGTGTCAGACCAAGATGGAGTCTATTGGTGGTTTATGTGAATTTTCTGTCTCAAAGAGCTTTTGAGTTTTTGAATTATTAACTGACTATGTCTCATTGTCAATGACTTAGTAGGTTGCATGCTCATCTCTGGGGCTGGAAGATGAGATGTTTGTGGTTTGGTTGTGTGCTTGGGCAGGACAGCACTTGGGAACAGACATTTTCCAATGGAATTCAGAGACTGAGCTCACTGGGAAAACCTAGGATGCTTGTTTGTATATGAAGAAATTAGCATGACTTATTTTTGAAATCCAAAGGTGCCAGGTGAAGAGTACCAGATGTCAGTAACAGCCTGTAAAAGGTAACAGGGTGAAGGGGTGGCATAGTCCAGCAAACCAATAGAGATTTTGGCAAAAGGATGAATTGGGAATTTTTTTTTTTCAAATAAATCTCTAAACACATAGCTGATTTGATCGTATTTGATTTTTGGTTAATTTCACAAAAGGCTAAAATCAGAAGGATTTCAATCATAAGGATTTCTGTAATAAAACAGCTCACTGTTATTTTTGGAAAACAAGCAAAATCAAGAGGGTTTTGCAAACTTATCTCTAAACACAAACCTCTTTGAGGGCATGACTAGGAAGTCAAGAGGAACAGACACAAGGTAATTTCACTCCCGAGGAGATTTGCATAAACTGTTGAAGATTCTTCATTCAAACTCAACTTTTCTCTGCAAAAGCCTAAAGACTTCATAATAGCAAGCCCAGCATCCTAATGATGACTCATCAGAATGGAGCATCAGCACATTTGGACTTCTTTAAACCAAAGTCAAGCACATTGTCCTTGAGCAAACAGGCTGCAGATCCCCCATCATTTTTAGCCTTCTGTCTTGTGGAGTACCTCAGGGTTTGGTCTTGTCACCAATGTTGTTTGCCATGTACATGCTACCCCTGCATCCCAGTCTCTCCCTACAAAACAGGGTACTAAATGAGAAAAAGACAGAGGTAGAAAGGTCAGTGGGGGATGCTGCAATAGAAGATAAAGCCATCAAAAAATGGAAAGCAATGAGTACCAATGCCCGTAGTCTGGGTAACAAGCTTCCTGAATTAGTGGCCTTGATGGAGGAGGAACATCTGGATATTGTGGTAGTCAAAGAAACATGGTACACACAAAACCATGACTGGGGCGTAAACATACCAGGATACACTATCTACAGGAGGGACAGGGAGGGTAAAGAGGAAGAGGAGTAGCTCTTTACATAAGGGAAGGAATCAAAGCAACAGAACAAAAGGGTAAACAGGGAGGAGAAGAAGCACTTTGGGTAAATTTGGAGACAGGCAATGGCACCACAATCTGCACAGGGATCGTATACAGACCCCCTTCTCAGGGGGAAGAAATGGACAAGTAAATGATAGAAAGTATACTTATAATGGCAGAAAAAGGGGAGATATTGCTGATGGGTGATCTGAATATGCCAGATGTTAACTAGATTGCAGTTGCAGCAGCCACTTCGAAGAGTAGGGTTATTCTAGATGCCCTACAGGGAGCATGCCTTAGACAACTATTATTGGAGCCCACTTGAGAGGGAGCAATCTTAGACCTGGTTCTCTCAAATAGAGATGGAGAGAGGATCACAGATGTAGAAGTGGGTAGCCATCTGGGAACTAGCGACCATCGAACAGTATGGTTCACAATAAACACAGCAATAGAGTCAAGGTATACAAAGGCAAAAGTACTGGACTTTAGGAGGGCTGACTTTGCCAAAATGGGTGAGTACCTAAGGAATGCACTAGCAAATGGGCAGGAAGGAGGGGTGGAAGAACAATGGGGAATAATAAAAACTGCCATCACAGAGGTAACGAGCCTTTGTGTGAAGCAAATAAACAAAACAAAACGATGTAAGAAACCACCATGGTTCTCAAAGGAAGTGGCAGTGAAGGTTCAAGAGAAAAAGAAAGCATTCAGGAAGTACAAGGAATCATAGTAAGGAGCAAGACAGAGAACTGCATCAGTTAAAGCAAAAGGAAGCTGGGAAGGCAGTCAGAACAGCAAAGGCCCAAACCAAGAAAAGATAGCCAACTCAGTTAGAAGGGGATAAAACCTTTATAAGTACATCAGGAGAGAAGGAAGACCAAGGGAGGGATAGTGAGGCTTAATAAAGGGAGGGAGGGTGGGCAGAGGTGACATGAAAGCAGAGATACTAAACAAATATTTTGCTCAGTATTTACAAATGAAGAGGAGGAGGTACCTAAAACAAACAGTAGAAACACTCTGGATACAGAAGTTGATACCAGCCCATTTACAGAAGAAAGGGTTATGAAAGAACTCTTTAAACTGAAGGTGGACAAAGCAATGGGGCCTGATGGGATTCATCCCGAATTCTAAAAGAACTAAGGGTAGAACTAGTAACACCACTGACTACCCTCTTTAACAAATCATGGGAGGATGGGGTGGTACCCGAGGACTGGAGGAAGGCAGATGTGATTCCCCTTCACAAAAGTGGGAGCAAGGCAGAAGCAGGAAACTACAGACCTGTTAGTTTAACCTCAGTGATAGGGAAAATGATGGAATCACTTCTGAAGGAAAGAATTGTTGAGTATCTATAGGCCAGAGGGGCACAGGACCCAAGGCAGCATGGATTCACAGTGGGAAGGTCATGTTAGACGGATCTGAAAGATTTCTTTGACTGGGTGACTAAAGTAGTAGATCAGGGAGGGGCTGTGGACATGGCCTACCTAGACTTTAGCAAGGCATTTGACACAGTCCCACACAAAAGATTAATATACAAGTTAGCCAGCCTGGGAGTGGGTCCCATGATGACAGCCTAGGTAAAGAATTGGCTGGAGAATATGACACAGAGAGTAATAATAAATGGAGTCCACTCTGAAGAAAAGGGGGTTACTAGTGGGGAACCACAGGGTTCAGTATTAGGACCGGTCCTCTTCAATGTCTTTATAAGCCACATTGCAGAGGGACTGAAAGGAAAAGTATGTTTCTTTGTAGATGACACAAAGATCCGCAACAGAGTTGATGCACAAGGTGGGATGGAAAGGATGAGAAGGGACTTGGCAAGCTTAGAGGAATGGTCAAATGTATGGCAGCTTAGATTCAATGCTAAGAAGTGCAAGGTAATGCACCTGGGAAACAAAAACCCAGAGGAAGAGTACACAATGGGGGTTGAGATACTAACAACAACAAAAATGGAAAAAGACCTGGGGATAGTCATATCAGATGACCTAAAGGTGGGCAAGCAATGTGATAGGGCAGCAAGGAGGGCTGGGGGGATACTGGGATGCATAGGGAGAGGCATCACCAGTAGAAAACAGGAAGTTATTATCCCTCTGTACAGACAGCTGGTCAGACCCCATCTGGAGTACTGTGTGCAGTTCTGGAGACCCAATCTCTGCAAACACATAGACAGGATGGAAGCTGTCCAGAGGAGGGCATTCAAATGGTGCAGGGTCTGCACCAGAAGACATATGAAGAGAGACTAAAGGAGCTTAATATGTATAGCCTCGAGGAAAGGAGGGACGGGGACATGATAGAAACTTTCAAGTACCTCAAGGGAATCAACAAAGTCCAAGAGGGTAGCATCTTTCAAAAAAAGAGGTGTGCAAGAACAAGGGGGCACAATTTGAAGATGGGGACAGCTCAGAGGTAATTTAAGGAAGTATTTTTTCACAGAGAGGGTTGTGGATGCATGGAACGGCCTTCTGGAGGAGGTTGTGGAGTCAAAAACAGTGGTGGAATTCAAGCGTGCATGGGACAGTCATAAGGCCATTCTGGGGGTTGGGGTAGGAAGAAGTAGGCTGCTGGTTAAATAGGATCTGCAGCTTATCCAGTAGGTAGGGAAATGGGCAGACTGGGTGGGCCAAGCGGTCCTTATCTGCCATCAAATTCTATGTTTCTATGTTTCTATCTTTTGGAAGTACAGCTTAGAGTTTCATTGTTATGCCAATGATACTCAGCTGTACTTATCCTTTGCCCCTGAGACATTCAGTGTGGCAGAAGTACCGAACAATTGTCTGGCCAAGATTAATGACTGGATGGCCTCTAGCTGGTTGCGACTGAACCCCAATAAGATGGAGGTACTGGTGGTGGAGTCGAACAGAAGGTGTGATAGGATGGCCTCTGGGGCAGATACTGGATTAGTTCTGGGTTCTGTCCTATTGATGGCCTCCTCCAGGGTACATGATCTTGGTGTTATTCTGGACAGCAGACTTACAATAGAATATCAGGTGTCATCCATTGTCAGGGCCAGTTTCTTTCATCTTAGGAATGTTGCTAGGATCAAACACCTGGTTCTGCCCTGGACCTCCCCACCCTGGTACATGCTTTCATGACATCTAGGCTCCACTACTGTAATGTGCTGTACCTCGGTGTTTCTGGAGATACCCTCCATTGACTGCAACTGGTGCAGAATGCAGTTGCCAGGTTGTTGATAGGGCAGCCTAAATACTGTCATGTCACCCCGGTGCTGAAGGAACTGCATTGGCTGCCTGTTCAATGGAGAGTACTCTTCAAGGTGGGCATGCTCACCTTTAAGGCCCTACATGGACTGGACCTTGGCTAGCTGATGGACCTTCTTACACTCTCTGCTCTGATCCGCTCCCCTCAATCCTCTTCGAGGGGCCTCCTTGTGATTCCCAGGATGAGGTTGAAAACTGCCGATGACTGAGCTTTTAGTGTCACCAGTCCCATCCTGAGGAATTCACTTCCTCCACCTGTAAGGGAGGACCCTTCAGTTGAGGCATTTATAGCCCACCTCAAAACCTATCTGTTTAGCCATGCATTCCCAGACACAGTAAGGTAATATGGAGGTATCAGCCTTTTTTAGATTTATTGGGGGTTTTCTGTTTAATTAGGCTTGCCACTGAAAGGCAGCCCAGGTTGTCCTGGGACTCAGCCAGGAATGAATACTGAAGGGGGAGGGTGAAGGGGGAGTGGGCTGCAGGGGAAGGGGAGGGACTGTGACCTCACAGATGATGTCATTCATCCAGGCTTGGAGCTTGCTGGCCATTGGCCAAGGGGAGGGGCCAGTTGGGGTCCTGATCAAGGGTCCTTAGGGGCTATTTAAGGGCATGTAACCTTCAGTTAGCCATCTTTCTTGCTGTAAAATTTGACTTGATATCACATCATTGGCATTCAAGGTAAGGCACAAAGGCCTGGGGTCTTGCCTCTGTACTGGTAGTGTGCATACTTATAGTGAAGCAAGTGTTTGGCTAGGTATCTGTAGAAGAATTGAGAATGCACTTATCTGTGTCAATAGGGTATACAGAGGGCTAGACAACAGTAACTGATTGTACTGAATACCTGGTGGATGTGAGGGTTTAAGGCAACAAGAATGGCTATGTGGGTCCAGGTCTCCGGGGCATTGGTGGTAGGCACGTGGTTAGTTTTAATATGGTGGCTGTGCAGGGAAGCCACACAGGTTGATACAAAGGTGCATAGATAGTTTACTCCAGCGAGTGGCTGCGTGGCCCAAACAAGCATTGTTGTGTGTCCCCCCCAAAAAAACTGTTTAGTTTAGAGAGCTGCAAGGAGCAGAGTGGCTGGCCATATTTGCTGGTGGGCCCAGATCCATTTCATTGTGAGAGAAGGTAGGGCTGCATGGCCCAAGCAAGCATTGTTTGGTTGTGCAGAAAAACAAAAATACATGAGAACAAAGGAACCCGTTTTGAGAGCTGCAGAGGTGGAGCGTGTATGGGTGTAGCTGGTTTGGTTGCCTGCAAGCCTAAGGCCCAGCCGGGCAAATTCACAGTGGTATGGGGGTGGGGGTGGGCCTGATCTTTTTTCTGGGAGTAGGCATGTGGCTCCAGTTCAGGAGGTGTGTGGGATGACCCTCGCTGCAAGGGGGCACAGACTAGGTAGGCCATATGGATGGTGGCGTTTGGGGCAGAAAAAGAGACTGGGGAAGTCGATGCATAGCGGCATGGTTGGGGTGCTTAGTTTTTGGGTTTTGTGGTAGCATGGTGGTGGAAGTGGGCCTACGGAGGGATCATACAGCGTGAGAGCTTTGGAGGGCATCTCATCTTTATTGGGCCCTGAGGGGCCGCAGCAATTTTTAAATGGTAGAATCTGCTGTTTAATCTCCTTGTTGCCGAACCCCAAATCTAACTGCAGACTTGGTAGTGCGGTTAAAGTTGTGTTCATCCTTCTTATTCTGCAGTGCTGAATTTTTAAATATTTTGGATGGTCTCATTTTTTTTACAGCTTTTTCCCGAGGCCTACCGTGTGCTGCAGCCGCAGATTTCGGGGTAGGTGGGTGACTGCACAGTGGGTCTCCTAGGGGGGTGCAAGAGTGTGTTGGTGCTGCAGGGCAGCAGGCGGTGGCTCCAAAGGGTGCTGACTGACCATGGAGCATGGAAGAAAAAATGCTTCATTGTTTCTTCCATATTTATACAAGCTAGATATGGGCAATTTCCCTCCTCCTTTACTTTGTGCTTAGAATTTCCCCGGACATTAAGCATTCCATACATAGATAACCATATAAATTCCCACATATAAGTGGGAATCCTTTTATTGTTCAATTGTTTAAGAACCTGAGGAATGAGAGTGGTAGGGCAGTTTTTGAAGCTAGTGACCTATGGGTAAATGGCAGTCATTACATTGTGATATAACTGAAGCCTTATTTCTTGCGCTATTTGTTGTTTTGTTAAACCCCATTTATAGAGTTTTGGGGCTGCTGATCAGAAATACTCAGGTATGTAGAGATGGGAAGATACCTTTGGTGGAAAATTTGTCTATGCCCTAAAGTATCTGCTCAGATTCAAAGTTGCCCATTTGTGTTACAAAGAATTAGAGACATTTAGACCACATTTTATGGTTTGGGAGAAAAAGAGAGTATGAAAAAAAAACACAGGGTCAATCATCCCCAGATCTCCTTTTTCTTTATGCAAATAAGTTTATTGTCTCTTTATAGGGTTGAATCTACTGCCCCACAGCATTTGGAAGCAAAGACTATGTAGTTTAGTTTCCACTGTTGTTGGGGGGGGGATCATAGCTATGTACAAGATGATAGGAACAATAAACTGCTTTATAATTTGGATTCTTTTGAGTTTGGGCATTTTCCACTGCTTCCATCATTGTACTTTGAGGTCCACATTTTGGAGAACAGTGTCCCAATTTTCCATTGACATATTTTGCAGTCCAAAAGTAATGCCCAGTATTTTTAGGGGTGTAGAGGAGATAGTTATCCCTTTTATTTGTACAGACTCAGATTGGCCAGAGCCTATAAAGAAACCTCTACTTTTTTGCATATTGAGCCATGCATTTGAAACCCGAGAATAAAGATCCATAAAAGCTAAAAAGTGAGTCAATTAAAAAGGGTCAGAAAAAAATAGGCATATGTCATCTGCGTATGCCTGGAGGTGCATTGCTGCATCCCTCTAGGTCTCAGAAATGCCTTCCCATAGGGGTTGCCTAACCCCCGCCTTTATTTTAAAACCCTCTGTTACTTGATGATTTATAATTTGGTGCACTACTGCTGAGGTGTACAACAGTTTAACCCAACTGATGACCTTCGGGGGCACACCATACGCTTCCAATGTACCAAAAAAAATGGATGATAAACTCGATCGAATGCTTTATACTGATCAAGAGATAGATAATACAGTCTTTCCTGCCACGTAGGGATTAATAATCTATAATATCTCTTATGATAATTAGTGCATGCTGTATATTCTTATCAGGGATACCACTAAACTGAAACGTGGAGAGTACTGTGGCTGCGTAGTTTCGTATTATGGTATTTAAAATGTAGGTCAGGATTTTATAATCAGTATTTAGTATGGTAATCGGTCTCCAATTATTTATGGATGTCTTATCGCTTTTTTTAAATAACAAAATCAGCAGTCCTTCAGTGAACCATTCTGGAATGCTGTGTAAGGACAATAAATAGGAAAAACAGGTTCTAAACATGCAGCTAGATCTTTAGCAAAGGTCTTATAGAACTCATTTGGAAGCCCATCTGATCCTGGGGATGTTCCGTTTTTTAGGGTTTTTACTGCTTGCTCAATTTCAAGAGCTGTAATGGGCTGGATCATACTATTTCATGAATCTTGGGGAGGAAGGGGTTGTATGTGTCTTAAAAATAGTTTTATTTATATTTCACAGGGGGATCTGATGGAGCATGGGAGTGTAAGAAATCTGTAATAATGTTATGGATTTCTGCTGTGGAGGTTTTAATATCCCTGTCAGCATCTTTCAGAGTTACCATGGAGACAGAATTGTTAAATCTTTTACAGGCTTCGAAGGGATCTCCATATGGGGATTTCTGAGTTCCATTTTGCAGTATTGCTTTGATGGTTTGAGCTCAGTCATACTGGTACATTTTCATGTCATCTTTTAGTTTATGGATTTGAGCTGTGTAATCTTGTCTGGAAGTATTTGAAATGGAATATAAGTATTGGAGCTGTTGCCGGAGTTGTAGATATTTAATAAATTTATGGTTTTCTTTATTCTTCCCATATTTCAAAAACCAGGATTTGAAGTCTGCTTTGGAATCTGCCCATCATTCACATAGATCAGTGTACAGAAACCTAACTGATAGTCTCACATTTATTATCCCCAACAGTTTGGCCCTTACTTGTGTGTCGGTCAAGACAAAGGAGTTCAACTTCCACAGAGGCCTTGTCTTTGGCAGACTAGGTGCCACATGAAGCATACATTTAAGTAGAAGGTGGTCTGAGAATTCTATGGGGACTCTTTCAAAGGAATTATTGTGTACATGTTTTGCTGTGAATATATAATGTATGGTGGATTTAGCTTTGTTTCTTTAGTATGTAAATTTTGTCCCTGTTATTTGATTTTAACTACAATTACATAAATTAGCAGTCTCAACTAAAAGCCATAGTGCATTTGAGTCACAATACTGTTTTTTCCAGAATCTTGTACAGCTTTCTTTTTTTGTGGTGAGATGTCACAATTAAAATCTCCACACAGAAAAATAGTATTAGTGGTAATTAAAAAAGGTTGCAGAGCAGATAGTAGGGAAACCCTGTCTACTTTGGCTTGTAGACCATATACATTTATTAGACATGTCATCCCTTTTCATACATCATCCAAAACCAACACCCTACCAGGAATTAAGTCAATCAATTTTAAGAGGGAAAAATCATAAGAGCCAAATGATAACCCCCAACTGCACTGTCTATGCCAAAGGACCAATAAGACGATCCACATTGCTATTCCCTCTGAAGAAACCTAGCCTGGTCCCCCATGAACATCCATGTTTCCTGCAGGAAGAAAAAGTCAAAGGCAGCAAGTCTTACATGATTATAAATAGAGAAACTTTTATCTGGATTCAGCATACTTACTATGTACGTTTAAAGATCCTATACATAAGAAAGCTAGGGTTCAACATTTTAAACTACAGTACTACTGATCTTTTTTCCATCTCTTTTTCTTTTTTTGTTTATAGCTGGCAGTGTTCTGGGTAGTTGGGATATGGTCAGATACAGTGGACTGAACATCAGAGTCGCCTACTTCCATTTCTGAGTCTCCCCACTGTGTGGCAAGGGCTGCAAAAGAGTTCTCAGTCTCAATATTGTCAGGAGGGGGGGGGGTTCATGTTCCTAGAAGATCTACACACTGGCAAGGAGGTATGTGGGAGTTCTGGAGGAAGCATGTCAGGCTTGTCACATGGATCTAAATAGCTAACAGGGTTAGGGGGAAAGGGGGCAGTCCTGGGTTCAAATTTAATAACAGGAACAGGTTGGGGGGCAGGAGCTTGCTCCTCTGTTGTATTTGCATGTTCAGGAGGAAGGTTATGGGAATCTTGAGCTTGCTGGATTAGAAGATCTGGACTATTCCAGCTAGCTTTGTTCTTGGCAGCCCAAGAACACTCAGAAAAGGTATGGCCAGTATCCTCACAGAGGTCACACCTAGTGCGGTTTGAGCACTGAAAGGTGGAATGACCTATCTTCCCACAGTTTTCAAACCTGGGTTTATCACAGGAACTGGGCAGATGGGTTTGTGACCCACACTTGTAGCAAGCTCGGGGCTGACCTGCATAAAAACATACACCCTTGTCCCTTCCCAACATAAAATAATTTGGAATGTGATCTATTCCTGAGTCTGATTGCCATAGCTTCAGTTAATACCTCCAGCCCCAGTCCAAAACATCTTAGTGTCTAAAATAGCCTCCAGGCTACTGAGGACCTCACATTTCTATGAAAGCCAATATGTAATTTTGTCAACATGGACCCCCTCATTTCTGAACATGATGGTAACAAATTTAATGAGGGGTTTTGTCAGGGGAATTATCAGGAAGGGAAACAATAAAAAGGAGAATTTAACTTGACCATAACACTCCCAAAATAAATCAAGAGCATGTGCAGATCGAAAGCTGATATCAAAATTATCCTCCCCTGAAATGTCAATGAAAGTGAACACTTCTCTGGGGGAGAAGTGTAAAGAGTCTTTCAATAGTAATTTCCCAACATAATGTCTATCCGATCTATTCTCCAGTCCACCTTTATACCGGATTCTCACTGCATTTCTTCATGGTGTAGCTTCTTTTATAATTTTTGAAAAGAGTTCTGATAAGAGTGGTATCTGCTGAGCACTTGATCCTTGACTCTCTTCCATATGTTGCAGTGTTTCAGAGTCCTTGTGCTGGTTCTTATGCTCCTGCTCATCCCCTTCCCCAGGCAAAGAAGGGAGCTTGAGAACTTTTTGTTCTTTTGTGATTTGACAGGGTTGTGGAACATCTGTTTTAGAGCTGTCATTAGGTTGCAGCATTGGGGTTTGCCAATTGGTGGTGGGGCGCCACTCAGAAGAGTCCTGTGTGAAGTTAAGCTTAGGGTCCCAATTTAGGTCCAGATGCCATGATCCATCAGAGAACTGCTTCCACCCTGCTCCACTCAGTGCTGTCTGGGGAGACCCATGTTCATATGAGAAGTCTGAATCAATAGGTAGAGCAAAGGCTTTAGAAATAGCTGCAGTGGTAGTTAAATTCTGAGGCTTCATTGTCTCAGGAAGGGTGCTGGTAGTGGTGGGTGATGATAGCATTTTTGGGGATTCAGTAATATTTCTATTTGATAGGGTTATCACTGTGGGTTTGGTCTTATGTTCTTCCCTAGCTCCCATTTTAGCAGAAGACTGTCGTGCAGAGAAAGAAAAGGTGGTTGCATCTTCCTGCAGTTTGTTAGAGGTTTGATAAACTATGCCATTATCAGTTTTAATAGGATCATTCACTGCTGTTTCTGGAGAACAAACCCTGCAGTTTTAGAGAGAGTGGGGGAAGATTGGCATTTCTCTCCAGTAACGTTTCCTGCCTCTTCTGCCCTGACCTCCCCATTATCAGTAGTCATATTATTATTTGACAACTCCCCCACATCGGTGGATATAGAAGTTTGTTTTTTCCCAGTAGTGGAGTCTATCTGAGTCTTTAGGCACTTGCCTCCCTCGGCGCTTTTACTGCCAGCCTGTTGCATATCAGTAACAGAAGGATTTCCCACAGAATGCAAAAGTACAATATTTGCTGACTCACCCACCTTCTCGGTGCTCTTTGATGCTACTATGTCACTTGAAAAGGGTGTTGGCTTGACAGGTAGGCCGAGAACATTGATGGGTGGAGTTCCAGCCTGCAGAGAAGCAAGCCAAGCAGCTAAACGGTCCTTCTCTTGCAAATGACTGCAATTTTCTGCTTGAATTTTTAGCTGAATCACATTCTCAATGGGTGTCATCTCTGAAAGGTCAGGACTCACTGTTTCATTAGTTTTTTCCACTGTACTGAGATCCTCAGTAGATACAAAAATATCAGTCTCATTTTCCTCAGTTCTTGATGTTAACATGAGTTCCTCAATTCCAGATTCAGCATCCAAAGGCTGTTTTAAGGTATCTGTGGAGGCCAGCGCTCCATCTTCTGGGACTTCCATCTCCTCCAGAATCTCATTCACTCTGCCACATCAGCACTTCCTCCTCCACTGCTGTTCAGCTCCAAACTGAGCTCCTTCACTCCACAGGAAGTCAAGCCCCCTGTTGGCAGAGTAGGGGAATTTCCCCGGTGTCTTGGCCAAATTTCCCTCATTCACTAAAGATAACACCAACAGCTTAATCTGGTTCAATTTCAGTTTCTTACCATCTGTATACTCCCTTCTCCAGGTCGCTCCTGAAAATGGGACTTCTAGGCACAGTGGGCTTACTGGGTCAACAAAATTCAACAAAAAACAAACAAACAGCGGGCATCAGGAAGGGAATGGGCAACAACAGTCACAGGGGGCAGGGATAGTTACCAGGTCAAAGGACTCAATGCTGGAAATCTGGGCATGCAGGAGGTTTAGTAGATCCTTGAAGACCGGGGCCTTTTACCACACCAGTCTTGCTGCAGAAGGGGCCTGGATCAGATGGACAAGCAATTTTCTGGTGCAGGGGGTGGGGGCCAGGAGGTGGACTGGGCTGCGGGACCGTAGAGGCCTGGTTGCATGGTGCTGCTGCCACCTGGGTTACACAGGCTGTGTGGGGGGGAGCTGTGGTCGAGATGGTACCTAACATGGCAATAATAGGGGAGCCTTTATGCAGACAACTTTCAGGCAATGGCTTAATGTCCGGTACAGGGATGCACATAGGATGTTTCTGAGGGGCATTAGTGCTAAGTCCCTGCTTGGATGGCTATACATACAGTTTGAGAGTGGATAAAGATTGGCCTGGAAGAGCATGTGTGGGGGAGTGTCGCATATGAGCTGATGGTGCTGGTGCTCCTGGTGACCAGGGGGTATTACAGAGCATGGTGGGGAGAAGGGGGGCCAGATTGGTGGCTGGTGGGCTTTGGTATTATCATGTGTTTTCTAGTGCAGTCTAGGCTGCAGTGGAAGAGATGGCGCCCAAGAGAGTCCCAGTGTCCAGCGTTACCATGTTGGTGGAAGTGGCAAAGCTAATGACGCAGGTGACAGAGCTGATGGAGGCTGTGAAGAAGTTGGAGGCAGAGGAGGAGGCCCTGAGGAAATGGAAGGAGTGAGATGAGAGGGCCAGCACCGTGAAAGGGAACAAAAGTCTGAAGAGGGTGCTGTCCAACCCACCTTTTGCAACGGGGGGTAGGTGGAGCCCATTCTGAGCCGGCGAGGCCACAGCCGGATGGTGGCAAGGACAATGTAGATATGAACAATGAAACAAGTTTAAAGGAGTATATTGAGGGTCTGTTGGGGGACATGGGGGTGGTCAGGGTCTGCAAGATGGAGAGAGCCTTACAGGATATCAAAGAAGCAGACAAAGATGGGTCTGGCACCTCGGGGGGTGTGCGGAAGCTGTATGTTGGACCACCAGGTTTCACACTGGGTGACCATGTGCCATCCTCAATAAAGGACAAGATATGGAAAGGGGAGTATGTTGACATTTTTGGGTTGGTGGACAAGGAGGCAGCAAATAAGTACGAGCAGAAGGAGTCAGTAGGCAAGTCAGAGATGGCAGTGGCATTGGCGGTAGTAGGGCACAAGGCAGAGGAGGCCAAGTTCAAAGACAAGAGCCTCAATACATGGCAGGCTGGTTTCCTGATTTATAGTGTGCTGATGTTGGAGAAGTAGCCGGATCTGGCAATCCCAGTACTGACTTATATGGCGATCATCTGAGATGCGTATAAGGGAAAGCTGTTTTTTTGTTGGTTTACATATGATGAAGCTTTCTGGAGGAAAATGGCAGTGAATGGCAACCTGAGGTGGGATTGCACCCATATAGAGTTGTGGGTTAGGACTCTTTCAGATCCGCCGGCACGCCAGGTGATGGAACAAGGGAAAAGAGCAGGACTGGCCCAGGGCACCAAGGCCTACTGAACTTTTAACAGGGTGTCGTGTACATGGCCTAGCTGCAGGTTTTGTCACATCTGCTCTTGGTGTGGGGGGGTCACACCCAGCAATGACCTGCAGACAAGGGATTGATGAAGCCAGGCATGCAGGGGGGAAGCTTCAGGAGCAGTCTTTTCAGGGGGGTAAGGGAGAGCAGTGAGAGGCCAGGGGGCCCTGGAAGAGGGGGATACAATCCCAGCTATGGCTGGAATTAGCACCAGGCTAGGTGGGGGGAGGTGGTGCTATGCCCTGGCCCACACTACCATCAATCCTTGGATGGTGGAGGCCTGGACAAAAAACTACCCCAACAAGAGAGGAGCGGGGCTACTGAGATCGGCTTTCCAGGGAGGCTTTCCACTAGGTTTTGAGGGCACACGGGTTCTGATGTGGGCTAAGAACTTGGGCTTTGTGAGAGAGAAAGAGGACATAGTTTGGAGAAACATCCAGAAAGAGGTCAGGGCAGGGAGGGTGGTGGGGCTGATGAGTGAACCCCTCTGTGAGCAGTTCCAAGTGTCGTCCTTGGGGGTGGTGCCTAAGAAGCAAACGGGGGCGTTCCAACTCATACATCACCTGTCCTATCCAGATGGAGGTCAGTGAATAGAGGGATCCTGGAGTTATTGAGCATGATCTCTTATGCATCACTAGACCAGGTGGTGGAGTTGATCTGGGTGGCAGAAGGAGCCTGGCTAGCAAAGATGGACATTGAGTCTGCATTCTGGCTGCTGCCAGTCTACCCAGTAGAATGGGACCTGCTCGGTTTTCAGTCTGAGGGCGGCTTTATTTCGATAAAGCTATGCCTAAGGGTTGCTTGGTGGCATGCTCCACATTCATGGGTACAATGGGTGTTTGGGCACCAGTATTGGCACAGAACGGTGGTCCACTACCTCAATGATTTCCTGTTGATTGGGGCCAGGCAGAGACCCAAGGGATGCTGGAGGATTTCAGAGAGATGTGCAACACCATAGGGATCCTCCTGGTAGAGGGGAAGACCAAGGGCCCAGCCCACAAGCTAGAGTTCCTGGGGATTGAGGTGGACACTGAGCAGGAGTATTTGTGGCTGCTAGGGGACAAGGTGGCACAGTTAAAAGGGTTGCTAGTGCTAGCGGGTGGGAGTAGAAGGGTGCCACTGGTACAGGTACAACAGCTGCTGGAGCACCTTAATTTTGCCTGCAAGGCCATAAGCCCAGGCAGGGCTTTTGTGAGAAGGTTGGGGAGGGTCACGGACAAGGCAAAACAACCCCATCACTAGGTAGACATTAGTAAATGCATGAGGGAGGACCTGCAGGTCTAGGAGGTTTTTCTGGAATCATACAATGGAGTGACGTACTGGCAAGAGGATTGGGCATGCAATACAGATAAGGAACTGTACACAGATGTGGCTGTGGGGCTTGGGATGGGGGCCTATTTTCAGGGGGAGTGGATTTTGGAGACATGGCCAGCCCAGTGGCAGGAATGGGGGTGGACCAGGGACATCACGTTCCTGGAGATCTTCGCAATATGGGTGGCCTTGGAGATTTGGGGTGAATGGATGGCAGGGCAGTGCATCTTATTTTGGTGGGATAACAAAGGGTGGTTGAGGTTATCAAAAGGCACAGTGGCCATACGGAGTCAGTAGGACAGGTGTTAAGGTGTATGGTATTGTTGGATTTGCATTTGAATCTGTCCTTTAAGGCTCAGCACATTGAGTGGACACAGAATGAGGTGTCTGACTGTCTTTCTCATTTTCATACTGAATGGTTCCAGCAGCTAGCACTGCATGCTGCACTTTCCCAGACCAGGGTCCAGGACTAGCTGTGGGAAATTGGAGGGAGAAAGCCAGGGCTTTGTACAGAGGGTCATGGTCGGCCAACACCCTGAAGGTATGAAGGAGCTTAGGAAAGTTTTCAGGCATTTCAGTCCAAGCTGGGCTGGGGACAGTGGACCCAGTGCAGGAAGAACAGGTCATGTGATACATAGTGGAAAAGTGGGAGAAAGGGGTGACCCATGCTACCGTGGTGTTCTAGTTGGTGGGGATCAGCTGGACATGCAGGGATTGAGGGTGGGTGGACATAGCAGGCAGCCAGGCCATCAGGTGGCTGGTCACGAGATGGCAGAGGGGGCAGGGCAGGAGGTAGGATGGGAGAAGACCCATAATGGGGTCCCTACTCATGAAGGTGGTAAGGGTGTTGGACCATGTCTGCCATTCAGCTAGTGAAGCCTGTCTGTTCTGGGCCATATTTGCTGTCATGGTGAGGGGGCTTTCAGGGTGGGAGAGGTGGTGGTGCCCAGGAAGGGGTTGTCTGGAGCAGGTCTGCAGGATAAGAATGTGAGAGTGTAGTCAGGTAAAGTGGTCATATGACTGTAGAGGTTCAAAATGGACCAGTGGGGTAAAGGCACCGCTGTGGAGATATGCAGGCAGGCAGGGTCATAGGTCTGCACAGTCCAGGCCATGACAGAATACAGTAGGGTGTGAGGCCACATGACAGGGGCCTGGTTTGTGCATGGGGATGGGTCACCGGTGACAGGGTTCCAGGTCGGGGTGGTACTGAAAAAGGTGGTGGCATTTGTGGGAGAGAGCCCCAGCAATTTCACCCCACATTCCTTCAGGATTGGAGTGACATCAGAGGCAGCTGCTGTAGGAGTGGGGGAGAGTGAGCTCAAGTGGGTGGGGAGATGGACATCCAACTGTTACAAAAGACATGTGAGGTTTTGAAATTGTCTAATGGGTGTTCCTTTTTCTCTTCCTGCAGCAGGTTCCAAGAGACAGGTCTGGATTGTGGGGCACTCCTTCATCTATTGGGCAGAAAGGTTCACAGGTGCCACAAGGATAGGGATGCAGTTGTGCCCAGGAGCAGCGCACGCCAGAGTGTGGTGTAGAGACATGACAGACATGAGGTGGTTACAGATGCTTCCCCATTGGAGGAGCTTCAGGTGTGCTGCACCAAACCGGACTGTATCGTAATGCACTTGGGGGGGCAATGACTTGGGGACATTGCCTTGGGTGTCCCTGATGAGGAACATAGTTGCAGATTTGGAGAAGGTGAAGAGCTGGTGGCCTAGGGTGGTGATCGAATGGTGGGAGATCACCTCCTGGAGGTTATGGAGGGGGCAAAAGGGCCTAAAGTGATAGAGGTGGCACAGAAATGCCTGAACAGCAAAGTGGCCAGGGCAGTGATAGAGATGGGGGGTGCACATTCAGCATAGTGATATTTCATTTGAGCATGAGGCACTGTACCGGGTGGATGGGGTTCCTCTGATGGAGTTTGGCATGGGCCTGTTCCTCTGTCGCTTTGCGGAGCTAGTCTGGGAAACCAACAAGAAAGGCCTGAGGGGGTAGCCTGAGGGGGGAGACCCATCTTCCATCACAAGCTGGAGATGGGTCAGTGTAAAAGTTTGGGAGCAAGAGGAAAAAGGGGGGACAGACAGAGGGGGGAAGGGGATAGGTACCACAGGCTGGGGACAAAAGAACCCAGGTGTGACAGTAATGGGGGAAGGATAAAGAACTAGGGTGTGGATCTCCTTGTCCACACCTAGTGGGGGGGAGTGGTCCGGGTAAGTGTGGTACTCAGTTATGGTGATGAAAAGGGCGTCCAGATCACTGTATCTGGACCCTGAGAATCAATGGCAAAAGAGAAGGAGAACAAGAGGAAGAACCACGACAGGGAAGACAGGACTGTTATGTCCTAGAAGTGATATGGGACTGTTATGTCCGAGTTGTAAATACTGATTATTAGAAATGAAGTGTGATGTAAATTGATGAATATAAATTGTGCCTTTTAATAAATATTGCCAGAGAGCATCCAAAAGTGATAAAGCAGTGGTCTGAGTTATTTGTGGGTGGGGATACAGGGACAATTAGGCTTGCCACTGAAAGACAGGCCAGGTTGTCCTGGAATCCAGCCAGGAATGAATACTGAAGGGAGTGGCTGCAGGGGAAGGGGAGGGCTATGATCTCATAGATGGTGTCATATGACCAGGCTCAGAGCTCGCTGGGCATTGGCCTAGAGGAGGGACAAGATGGGGTCCTGATCAGGGGCCTTAGGGGCTATTTAATGGCATGTAACCCTCAGTAAGCCCTCTTTCTTGCTGTAAAATTCCCCACCACCCTCCCTGCAAGAAACATGATGAGGACAGGAGACAGGCACTGGTAAGGTAGAGACACAAGGTGGAAGTGACCTCGAATAAGGCCCAGCACGAGCCAGCAGGGGCTGCTGATGGGTGGCAGGGGTCCGGAGGGCTTGGTGGAGTCCCACTGGTTGGTGTCAGGAGAACAGTGAGGACAGTTGAAGGGAGGAAAGGGGAAAGGTTTTGGAGCAAGGGGGAAAAAGGGAGGACAGACAGAGGGGAGGGGATAGGTACCACAGGCTGGGGACAAAAGAACCCAGGTGTGACAGTAATGGGGGAGGGATAAGAACTAGGTGTGGATCTCCTTGTCCACACCTGAGTGAGAGAGTGGTCGGGTAAGTGTGGTACTCAGTTATGGTGATGAAAAGGCGTCCAGATCACTGTATCTGGACCCGAGAATCAATGGCAAAGAGAAGGAGAACAAGAGGAAGAACCACGACAGGGAAGACAGGACTGTTATGTCCTAGAAGTGATATGGGACTGTTATGTCCGAGTTGTAAATACTGATTATTAGAAATGAAGTGTGATGTAAATTGATGAATATAAATTGTGCCTTTTAATAAATATTGCCAGAGAGCATCCAAAAGTGATAAAGCAGTGGTCTGAGTTATTTGTGGGTGGGGATACAGGGACAATTAGGCTTGCCACTGAAAGACAGGCCAGGTTGTCCTGGAATCCAGCCAGGAATGAATACTGAAGGGGGAGTGGGCTGCAGGGGAAGGGGAGGGGCTATGATCTCATAGATGGTGTCATATGACCAGGCTCAGAGCTCGCTGGGCATTGGCCAAGAGGAGGGACAAGATGGGGTCCTGATCAGGGGCCTTAGGGGCTATTTAATGGCATGTAACCCTCAGTAAGCCCTCTTTCTTGCTGTAAAATTCCCCACCACCCTCCCTACAAGAAACATGATGAGGACAGGAGACAGGCACTGGTAAGGTAGAGACACAAGGTGGAAGTGACCTCGAATAAGGCCCAGCACGGGCCAGCAGGGGCTGCTGATGGGTGGCAGGGGTCCGGAGGGCTTGGTGGAGTCCCACTGGTTGGTGTCAGGAGAACAGTGAGGACAGTTGAAGGGAGGAAAGGGGAAAGGTTTTGGAGCAAGGGGGAAAAAGGGAGGGCAGACAGAGGGGGGAGGGGGTAGGTACCATGGGCTGAGGACAAAAGAACCCAGGCATAGGAGTAATGGGGGAGGGATATAGAACTAGTGGATGGATTTCCATGTCCACACCTAGTGAGGGGTGAGTAGTCTGGGTAAGTATGGTTCCCAGTTATGGTGAGAAAAAGGGGGGTTGGATCATGGTGTCTGGACCCCAAGAAACAATGGCAAAAGAGGAGGAGAACAAGAGGAAGAACCATGAGAGGGAAGACAGGACTGTTATGTCCTAGAAGTGATATGGGACTGTTATGTCTGAGTTGTAAATATTGATAGTTAGAAATGAAGTGTGATGTAAATTGATGAATATAAATTGTGCCTTTTAATAAATATTGCCACCGAGCATCCAAAAGTGACAAAGCAGTGGCCCGAGTTATTGCTGGGTGGGGATCCAGGGACAAATGTTGATTATGAACCCTCATTTATTGTATTGTTAAGTATTCATTGAATGTTATTTTATGATGTTCTTAATTGTATGTACATGATTGTACGGCACCCAGAGCCTCTGGGATTGGGTACCAGAAAAATAACATTTGCCTTGCCTTGCCTTTTCCACCACAAGAATTGGGAGAGATTACCCTAGTCACTGTGAACTATCTGCTTATTCAGCTTTGCTGTTCGGTCAGTAATATTGACAAAAAAACTTGATATCTTAACAGGTAAAGTGATTTATTTTTTACAGCGCATGGACATCGTACAATCAGTTGCAGAGAAGGTGGAGACCAGTGAATGGAAACCCCAAGACACCTTGAAAAAGCTGATCAAAGAAAGCCAGTCATGGCACTCACATATGCACAACCAATAAAGAGACCAAATGCATAAGCTTATGCAAAAAGTGTTGCCTTTACAGAAGCAGCAGCAGCTTAATGAACTGCATGGACACAGCACAAATCTTCTTCTTATGTTTCATCCAATCGTGGGCTTTAGCCAACTTCTCTGACAGAAGTTAGAGGCAGTGCAGAACCTAACTTGGGCATGCAATCTCCACACTGTTGTTATCCATGGTCCAGCACCACTGATGGTGCCTCCACCTCATGGACAGCAACCTTATATAGGTACAGTATATGTACTAACCTTAGGGAGATGACAGTTATCATAAAAGCATAAGTGCCAGGACCTGTGTTCTACTATGCTTCACTATGTTTTACTGACATATTAGCCATGAGAAATGCTTTTTTCTCTATTCTTGCTGTATTTTCATATGTGAGACAACAGTGCCATCTTTAGTACTTGTACACTACTGGCCTTGTACTACAGAGGTCCATTGTATTGTTCTCTTCTGCAAGCTATGCAAGCTTTACACTAGTTCGGACAGTTGCTCAGACCACCTGTTTCTGTCCAATTATATTCATTTTATGTATCTTCTTTAGCTGTTGCCATAGTAATCATCAGGGTATAAGACACTTTGTAGCATGTAGCTTCTCTGAGAATAGAAGAGAGACTGCATTTACCTAGGTTAGGAAAACTGGTGTTCTCCCAGTGATCACACTATAATAGTAGTAAGCCTGTATTACTGATCTGTAATAAATTTCATTTATTACATGAGTACCATTTGTCTGTTGTCTCATCCTTCTGTGCAGTTCCAACAAGAACCTGAGAGAGTTATTTATCATGCCAGTTACACTGTGGACCTTTCTGAAATGGCATAGGGGGTGACCCTAAACATTTTCTTGAGCCATGGCTGGCCTCTGCTTTGGGGATCTATGAGACTTTGCATACATATACATGCATACATGCATACTTGTATTGTATGGAAATATGTTCCTTAGTTGTTTCTCTGCTCATGTCAAGCAAAATGTTATGCTATCCCTAGCTTGGTGGACTCTAGCCCACAAATGTGTATTTGTGATGTCTATATATTGACTGCTATCTAAGGCCTGTACCATACTGTTTTCACACATGTTGTAATATCTACTGCCTGATAATTCTTGTCTGTAAATTGTAATCTCCAGGGTGTCTCCTGAAAATAGGCACTTGGCTGTCTTCTGTGCTTACCTGGTAAACAAAAGCAAATAAATAAATAAATACACTCTGCTTTGAAAAGCCTATCAGATCACCCCGAGACAGGTGGTAGTCTGTAGTGATGGACCACAGACTTTGCTGACAGTTTGCGCTGGAGTGAGTATGAAAGAATTGTTACTGAAGGCCATCAGGCAGAAGCACTAGGTTAAATTTGCAATAGAGGTGATCTCACTGCACCTGGATAGTTCATAAAGCATGAACAATACAGGAAACAATGTGCCTCAATACAGAGAGATCTTCATGATCTCAAAATTCACCATCAGCTGCTACTACCGGTCAACTTGTTTATTTTGGATGGGGACCATATATCTTTTTCAGATCCCAAGGAGGCAGCAAAGTTTGTTTCCAAAAAGATGGTGGAGAAAGCACAGAGTGAGGAGGCTTTTGCAAAGGATTCAGCAGATGAGGATGGATTATGTGGTTTGACTTGAACATTATCTTTTTCTGTATTTAGTATAGTGGAATTTGTATGCTGGGACTGTAATTTTTGGGGGATGTGAGTGAAGTAGTGCCAAATTCATGCTTCTCTCAGTAGAGTTGGGAGCTTTATTTGAAGATGGACCTTAGCTTTCAGTTTCTGTACTTTCATGGACATATTCTCTTTTTTGAGCCTCAGCTCCCCTGGCATATGAATTTTATGTACTCTCCTTGGATGTGACCCTTTGGCTGCCTCTGTCTCCTTTTAAAGGGGGACCCTTGTTGATCTAAAGGAGGAAGCCTTATTATCATAGTTATGGATGTTTAATATGTTGCTGCTTAAGGCTTAAGCCATATTATTACCTTTCAGTTTGTATAATGGTCTTTTTCTGGGGCCTTATACCTCTTCTGGATTACTGTATATTCCTTATTATACTGGGTGCCTATTTTTGACCATATGGTCTCCATGATAGTCATCTATTCTTACTGATTCCTGAACCACCTAGACACCTGCAGTTCCCTGACTGCTAAAAGTCTTTGTGTTGTATTTTAAAGTTAACTAATTAATTTACTTCTCCACTTGATGTAATGTTTCGGAGTGACACTCTGTATACTAATTATGATTCTGCCTATATTGCATTGCTGTATCTCTCATGGATATTGAGTTATATGGATTATAGATTATTAGAGACAGGGCTATCCTAGATCTAGTACTGACTAACACTGAAAGGGTCACAGATCTCCAAGTAGAAGGTCACATGGGGGCCAGTGACCATCACATGGTATGGTTCAGCTTGGCTACTACAACTAAATCATCCCATTCCAATGTAAAAATATGGGACTTCAGCTGACTTTGATAAGAGGCCAACAGAGTTAAACTATCCCTGGCAAAAAGAAATACAGGTGAGGGGTACAGGCAAAGTGGGCAAGCATTAAGGATGCAATACTTGAAACAACATCCCACTGCGTTAGAGAGAAAAGGAAGTGCAAAAGAAGAAGGAAACCACTTTGGTTCTCAAAAACAGTAGCAGAAAAGGTCAGAGTTAAATGACTGGCCTTCAGGAAATATAAAGGAACACAGCAGGATGAAGATTGGGAGGCATATCAAACTTCCCTAAGGGAAGCAGGGAAGGCAGTATGACAGGCAAAGGCCCAAACCGAGGAAACACTAGCACAAACAGTAAAAGAAGGTGACAAGACATTCTATAGATACATTAGTGAAAGGAGAAATTCCAGAGGGGTTATTGCTAAGATCAAAGGAGATAAAGGGGCATGTGAGGAGGAGGACCATGTAAAAGCATCTATCCTAAATAGATACTTCTGATCAGTATTTACTGAAACGAAGGTAGGGCAGGATCCACAGCTCAGCAACATGGACAAGGGGGGTGAGGGAGCACTAGCCCTTCACAAAAGAAAGGGTCCTACAAGACCTTAATAAGCTCAGGATGGACAAGGCAATGGGACCTGATGGCATACGTCCCAGGGTATTAAAGGAGCTAAGGGTGGAACTTGCAAAGTTATTATCGGAACTGTTTAATGGGGCTCTGAGAACAGGAGAGGTCCCAGAAGACAGGAGAAGGGCCCATGTGATCCTGCTCCACAAGAGTGGTAGCAGGAGGAGGCAGGGAACTACAGACCAGTCAGTTTTACCTCAGTAGTGGGCAAGATTATGGAGGCACTCCTTAAGGAAAGGATAGTGCAACACCTGGAATCCATAGAAGCACATGATCCAAGACAGCATGGGTTTACAAAAGGAAGGTCCTGTCAAACTCAAACTCATCTCTTAGATTTCTTTGACTGGGTAACCAGAGTGGTGGACCAAGAGGGAGCAGTTGATGTTGCCTACCTTGACTTCAGCAAAGCTTTCGATACTGTTCCACATAGAAGATTGATTAATAAGCTGGGTAGGCTTGGGGTGGGTCAGAAGTTGGTCAACTGGGTGGCAAACTGGTTGACGGGCAGAAAACAGAGGTGGTAAGTGGTATACAGTCAGAAGAGATGCAAGTCACAAGTGGGGTACCTCAGGGATCAGTCCTGGGGTCAGTCCTCTTCAATATGTTCATCAGTGACATTGCAGATAGACTAGAGGGTAAGGTTTGTCTGTTTGCAGATGACACCAAGATCTGCAACAGAGTTGATGATCCAGGTGGGGTGGGCAGAATGAGAAGAGATCTGTATAAACTAGCAAAATGGTTGGAAAAGTGGCAACTGGGGTTTAATGCAAAGAAGTGCAAGATCATGCACATAGGGAAGAGAAACCCTGAAGTCACCTATAGGCTGGGAGGGGAGTTGCTGGCAGTCACAAGGTAAGAAACAGACTTGGGCATCATCATCACTGATGACCTGAAATCATCCAAGCAGACCACTAAAGCAGTAGGTAAGGCTAGGGGGATGCTAGGGTGTATTAGTAGGGGTATCACAAGTCGGAAGAGGGAGGCAATAATCCCTTTTTACAAGACACTGGTTAGACCCCATCTGGAGTACTGCATGCAGTACTAGAGGCCACACCTTCACAAGAACATTAACCAAATTGAGGCCGTCCAGAGAAGGGCAACCAAAATGGTGCAGGGACTGCATCAGAAAACATATGAGGATAGATTAATGGAGCTCAATATGTATACCCTTGAGCAAAGGAGGGAGAGAGGTGATATGATCAAAATATTCAAACACCTTAAGGGCATTAACAAGATGAAAGAGTCTAACAGCGTGCGAGCATAGAAAGACAAAGGGAGGGATAGTGAGGCTGAATAGAATGAACGGTGGGTGGGCAGAGGGGGACAGTGAAAAAGCAGGGATACTGAAAGAATATTTCTGCTCAGTATTCACAAAAGAGGAGGGGGAAGTGCCTAATCCAATTAACAGAAGCACTCTTGATAGGGGGATCGATTCCAGTCCTTTCACGGAAGAAAGGGTTCTGCAAGAACTCCTAAAACTGAAGGTGGACAAAGCAATGGGGCCTGATGGAATTCACCCCAGAATTCTAAAAGAATTAAGGAGGGAACTAGTGAAACCACTGGCTACTCTTTTTAATAAATCATGGGAGGATGGTGTGGTACCTGAGGATGGAGGAAGGAAGATGCGATTCCCCTTCTCAAAAGTGGGACCAAGACAGAGGCAGGAAACTACAGACCTGTCAGTCTGACCTCTGTGGTAGGGAAAGTGATGGAGTCACTTTTGAAGGAAAAAACAGTTGAGTACCTAGAGGCCAGTGGGGCACAGGACCCAAGGCAGCATGGGTTCACAGCAGAAAGGTCATGTCAGATGAATCTAATAGATTTCTTTGACTGGGTGACCAAAGTAGTAGACCAGGGAGGGGCTGTGGACATGGCCTACCTAGACTTTAGCAAGGCATTTGACACAGTCCCACACAAAAGGTTAATAGTCAAATTAACCAGCCTGGAAGTGGGTCCCAGGGTGGTAGCCTGGGTAAAACATTGGCTGGACAACAGGACACAGAAGGTAATTGTAAATGGAGTCCACTCTGAAGAAAGAGGGGTTACTAGTGGGGTACTGCAGGGTTCAGTATTGGGTCCAGTTCTTTTTAATGTCTTCATAAGTGACATTGCAGAGGGACTGGAAGGAAAAGTATGCCTCTTTGCAGATGACACAAAGATCTGCAACAGGGTTGATACACAAGGAGGTGTGGAAAGGATGAGAAGGGACTTGCAAGGTTGGAGGAATGGTCAGAAGTATGGCAGCTAGGATTCAATGCAATGAAGTACAAAATAATGCACCTGGGAAACAAGAACCCAGGGGAAGAATACACAATGGGGGGAGGTAGTAACAACAACAAAAAAGGAAAGGGACCTGGGGGTAATCATATCAGATGACCTTAAGGTTAGCAAGCAATGTGAGAAGGCAGTCGGAAGGGCTGGGGGTATGCTGGGATGCATTGGGAGAGGCATCAGCAGCAGAAAACAGGAAGTTGTTATACCTCTGTACAGACAGTTGGTGAGACCCCATCTGGAGTACTGCTTCCAGTTCTGGAGACCCCATCACCGCAAGGACATAGACCGGATCAAGGCAGTCTAGAGAAGGGCAACTAAAATGGTGCAGTGTCTGCAAGAGAAGCTGTATGAGGAGAGACTAAAGGAGCTTAATATGTATACCCTTGAGGAAAGAATGGAGAGGGGGGACATGATAGAAACTTTTAAGCACCTCAGTGGAATCAACAAACTCCAAGAGGGTAGCATCTTTCAGAAAAAGAGACGTGCAAGAACAAGGGGACACAATTTAAAGATAGAGGGGGCCAGTTCAGGGGCAATGTGAGGAAATATTATTTCACAGAGAGGGTAGTGGATGCATGGAACAGCCTTCCTGAGGAGGTTGTGGGGTCTAAAACTGTGGGAGAATTCAAGAATGTATGGGACAGACATAAGACAATCCTTGTGGGGGGTAGGAAGAAATAGGCTGTTGGTTAACTAGGATCTGCAGCCTATCCTGTAGGTAGGGAAATGGGCAGACTAGATGGGCCAAGCGGTCCTTATCTGTCATCAAAGTCTATGTTTCTATGTTCTATGTAACATGTTTCAATATAAGGAAAATAGTAGGACAAGAGGACACAGCATGAGGTTAAAGGGAGGCCAATTAAGGAGTAATGTGAGGAAGTTCTTTTTCACAGAAAGGGTAGAGGATGCATGGAATGGCCTACCTCAGGAAGTGAAGGATATGAATACAGTGAAGGGCTTCAAATAGGCATGGAATTGGCATATGGGAGCAATACAGATGAGTATGAATAGATAGGCCATTGACAGAGCAAAGGCCGATGGCACATTTGTAAGGTAGAAAAAGAAATGGGCAGACTGGATGTGCCTTGTGGTCCTTGTCTGCTGTCACCTTATATATCTCTATGTTTCTATGTTATGCAAAATCAATAAAGAAAGTTATTTAAAAAAAAACAAAGCTCTTTGAATTTAGAGCAAACAGCTAAAATCAGGAGTGTTTTTGTAAAGTAAACACAATAGCCTGTTCAAATTGTGGCGACTCTAGTATACCAGATAACTACACAGGTGCTGAAAGTTTTTGTTTGACTTTCTTTTGTAACAAGAAACTAACAGGTTTTGGAGCATTTCTAGCAGGTCTCCTTAAAGGTGATCACAGCAGAATGAGCAAGAGATTAAGGTAATGTGATAATAATGGACCAATTAAAGTTATACAGGAAGTCCCAGCCTGGGGAAGTCCAAGTTGGAAGCTAAAGGTAGCCACTCCTGACATGTTCCATTCACATTTTTGTGTCCAGAACATGAATGGAACAGAGAAGAGATTGGCATCTTTGGTGACAGTAGGCATGCACGGAACTTTGCTAGTCCAGTAAGGTAAGCTAGACTACCTGTTTACTTGTTGCTGCCTGTTTATTTTATTTTTTCTTGCAATGTTTCACCAGGAGGGCACACTGAACAACCAGTTGATCATCTCACGGTGCTACCTGTGGGGAGGTGTTACATAGAGTTGTAAAGGATGATCACTTACAATAGTATGTGGGTAGTGCAAACAATACAACATTGTAAGATTGTGCAACAGTTGGAACACAAGGTATTGTACAATAAACAGTAGTGGAACATTGGGTAAATTACTACACATGTCCAAAATCATACAAGAGAACATATAAACACACAAAACAGTAATAATGCGATAGAACCATTTATAGTGCATGAGTGTACCAGGAGCATGCTCAAGGTAGTACACAAGTGCCGTTGGAGTAAAAAGGATGGGGTTAGGTTGTGCACACTGGTGACTCAGAAGGGCAGGTGGAGAAGAGAGGCAGAGAGGCAAGAACTGAATATGAGGAGAAGGGGTAGCCATTTCCTGATTTCCCCCTTCAAGATGTTGAGAACCCTGACAGGGGGGTTTATGGTAGGAAGACAGAAACTGGGGATAGGTATTAAGATGGGTTAAAGCTGGAACAGTTGAGGGAAAGGTAATTGTGTAGGGCAGAGGTAAGGTAGTAGTTGGAGGAGGAGTGTCATATTTCTGGAGGGAGGGAATTCCAGATTTTAGGGAAACAATGGGCAAAACCAGTCTGACCAATGAGGTGGAGCGGCGAGGGACCTCCAAGGTGCTGGCATCATTTGATCTGAGACAGTGGGTAAGGGGGGAGGCAGAGTGGAGAGAGAGGATGAGAGATAGAAGGGGAACCCCTGAACCAGAATTTGGAGGTTAGTTTGACACAGTGAGAGATGCATCAGTGAGATAGTAGAAGGAAAGTTAGAGAGCGATAGAGTTCACAGTGGTGGGAGAAGGAAGGGGAATCAATAGCAAAGTGGAAGAAGGAGTTAAAGACAGTGTCCAACTTGGTCAGGGAAGATTTTGGAGCAGCACCATAAACTATGTCACAGTAGTCAAAGATGGGGAGTATCATCTTCTGGACAATTTTGTGCCTCACAGTCAGCGGGATGCAACTATGATTCCTGTACAGAGTACCATGAATGGGGTGCAGTTTCTTCAGGATAGCATCGATATGCACAGAGAAGTTGAGGTGATGCTCCAGCCAAACACCCAGATATCTAAATGAGGAGGTGTCCTCTAAGATGGTCCCATTAAGGGTCTGGAAGTTGGGTAGGGCCGGGAGCCTAGAGAGTCTCTCCCTGGTGCCAAAGGTCATTGAGACTGTCTTCTTGGCATTTAGAAAAAGCTGGTGAGAAGCAAACCAGAGCTGAACTTGGTTGAAGTCATGCTGTAAGCTGGTTTGCACAGCAGCAGGGTTTTTGCAATAACTGTACAAAACAGTATTGTCAGCATACCTGTGGATAGAAGAGGATGAGCAGGCTGTGGGAAGATCTTTAAAGAAAACAGAGAATAGTAGATGACCAAGCACTGAGCCCTGAGGGACACCAGTGTTAATGAGGAGTGGAGGGGAGATGGAATTAAGGATTCTCACTGACTGGGTCCTGCCAATGAGGTAGGATTTAAACCAGTTGTTGGCTGATAGAGCAAGGCCAGCTAAGAAGAGTGAATCAAGAAGCAGGGGATGGGAAACAGTGTTGAAAGCTTTGCTAGGTTGGCAAAGATGGCTGAGGTGATCAGGCCATCATCCATCCCTAAAAGGATGGAGACAGTAAGCCTGAGGAGGGAGGAAGTTGTTGAGTGGTTCTTCTGAAAATCAGATTGGAAGGGGGTGAAGAAGAAGGAATCAGAGAGGAAGGGTGATAGTTGAGAAAGAACTAAATGTTCTTGAAGTTTGGCAAGGGTAGGAAGGAGGGAAATGGGGTGATAGTTGCCAGGAGTGGATGTGTCACCACCCTTGGGGAGAGGAAGGACTACAGCATGTTTCCAGGATGAGGGTACTTGGGAAGAAATAAAGGACAGGTTAAGGATTAGGCAGATAGGATAAGCAATTGCAGGAGCAGAAAGGTTGAGAAGCTTAGAATCAAGCTCATCTGGTGAGGAGTCTTTAGAGGGGTTGAGGGATAGAAGAACATTGAGAGTTTTGTTATAGGAGATAGTAGAAAGGGAAAATGGGGGAAGGGTAGGCACTGGCTGAGGTGAAGGGCTGAAGTAAGTAGGTGGCAGTGGGGAGAGGGAATTTAGAAGAGATGTGCCACAGTGTAGTAGGCATTAAATTCATTGGCCACAGAGTCAGGATCGGAAACAAGGGAGTTATTTATTTTGAGAACTGGAGGGGAAGGATGAGAGGGGAGAGATAATAGGACATGAACTACCCTACATAATTTAGATGGAGAGTTAGTGTTAGTCAGGAATGAGTAGTTGAAATAATCAGACTTAGCCAGTCTAGTAGGTTTAGTACATGAATTGCGTAGCATTCTGTGCTTGGCATAGTTGTTTGGATGTTTAGTAGATTTGTGTTTTTCCCAGGCCCAATCACACTTCCTGAAGCAGGCCAGTAGTTCAGTGGTGATCCAGGGGAGGTGAAGCCCACGGACTCTGGTCCATCTGAAAGGAGCAAAGACATTCCAGGTGGCAATGAATTTATCCTTAAAATAGTCAAGTGCTTGGTTGACAGAAGTGGTAGAGAAGAGGGGAGCCCAGTCAGTGGAAATGAGTGCAGAGCTGATTGGGGTAAGGTCTAAGGATTTAAAGGACTGGAGCTATATGATGTTAGGGGGAGGTTTGGGGCAAAGAACCTTGTGTACAATGAAGATGTGGTTGTGGTCACTAGGGGCATCAGGGAGGAGACCAGATTTAATGACACAGTTTAGGTGAGTTGTCAGTGCCCAGTCAATCAGAGTGTGTTTTTTTGTTTTGGGATTAGTGCATGTGGGCTCAAGTATAAGTTGAGTGAGGTTTATAGCAGCAACATCACTGTGTAGCTTGTTTAACTTGTGAGACAACCAATTTAGATTCACATCACCCATTATGAAAAGTTCACCAGATTGCTACAGGGAGGTGATATTGGCTAAGAGTTCAGTTGTGACTGAGGGTTGAATGCTTGGGTGGCAATAGATGCCAGCTACAAAGATTGGGATTGAGAAAGGAATGGTAATGCAGGTGAAAAAAGGCTTCATTGGTAGCTGGGATGGAGATAGATAGGGTGGTAGTAAACTGCAGTGAGGACAGGATATACATGGCCACTCCCCCTCCACGACCTGATTGATCTTGTCTGGAGATGGCATACCCAGGAATAGCAATGGCACTGTCAGAATTGCTTTTTTTTAGCAATGTCTTGGTAATAATTAGGATGTCAGGGGTGTGTGAAATCATAAGAGTTTGTAGGAGGTCAATTTTAGGTAGCAGGCTGCAGATGTTCAGGTGGAAGAGCTGCAACCCATTAGGGAGGGTTGTAGTGGAAGTGGGGTTTGAAGACGTTATTTGGGTAAGGAGCCAGGGTAGGAGAAGAAATAATGCCAGGGTTGGGGTGGATGTTCCCTGATGAAAGAAAGAGGAGGGCAAGGATGAAATAGTAAAGTTACGGACTTTTGTAATTAGAGTAGGAAATACGTGAGGGTGGGGAAGAGGGAGGGAAGGGTGGAGAGAAGGAGTTAAGGAAACAAAGAAAGGCAAAGTGACTAGGAAGGGAAAACAGAGATGCCAGAGGGTAGTAGGGAAAGTGGGGTCTGCTTACAAGAGGAGCTGTAGGGGTAATTGACAGAATGAAGGAGGTATCTGGAAGGGAAGGGGTGAGAGAAGTGACAATAGGTGTAAAGGGGGATACTGGGATAAGGGTAAGAACCATGAAGGGTGTGAATAGGAGGGAGGTGGAAACCATTCTGGGTAGGGTAGTAGAGGCTTGGTACAGGCTTACAGATTCAGATCACACCACTGAATGTTAGGACATTGATAATTTGCTTTAGGTATGAATGACCCAGGACTAGAAGTGTTAGGGGAGAGCAGTAGGTAGAGGATTGCAATCTACACATTTTGTTGCCCTCTAGTGGCTTTACAGTATAAATTGCAAATGGAGTACTGTAACTAGGTTGGGATAAACAACTGCTGCAGGGAAGGGAGTAAAAGTCCTATGAAGATTAAGCAATGGGTACACAATAAATCAACAGTGTGGGAATAGAGGTAATACCCTATCTAGAGTAGGGGGATAAAGTGAGCAAAATAAGTTAAATATCCTTCCACTCTATCTAGGATCAAGTTACAAAGGGGCAGACACAATTAGGGATGCTTTTTTTGTTTAAATAAAGAGTGGCATTAACTGATAGCTGTTCCTGTTACTGAGTAAAGAGAGACAGAATGGTTTGAGGTGGACTGTGAGCAGTTTTCTTATGAGAAAGCATGATGTAATTGAAGTGTGGAAAGGAAGCCTCAGCTGTGAACATGGGGAGCAAGTGGGGGTACATCTGGAGCCAGACAGAAAAAGTAAAATAGTGGGCAGAGATTTCAAATTATTGCCAATTTCAGCATTGTTAACCCTTACACTGCCAAGGTTTTTCTGAAAATTGCATATCCCTGCTGCCAGAGGTTTTTTCACTGGGTTTGTACACTTATCGGTTATGACGTTATTACATAATTTTTCTTAATTCCCTGGTAAACTTTTTTTGTCAAGGTAGTAAGAAACTAACACAACTATAATTCAAAGTGAAAATATAACATTTCCAACAAAGACATTTGGAGATATATATGTTTATTTAGTGAAATTCGACTGTTTTTTTGAATTTGTATTGCAAAAATATTGAAGTTTGTAAAACGTTAAGATCGGTTGCATCACTGATAAAAATTGTTGTCTAAAATGTAACTAATTTTCACTTTCAGGCTACAAATTCTTTATATAAACACAAATTTCACATTGGTTTCTTACCTACAGATTATGAGAGGACCGGAGCGGACCACCTATGGTATAGCCATGTTGACCAATGGGGTGTCCACCTATTGGATTATGGGGTACACGTCACAAAATACATTAAGAAAAAGTAAGAAGTAGCCTGTTTCACATGATAGGGAAGTGAATGAGTAAATCAAGGGCCAGATTACACCTATAGCTACCTACCCAGGGTCACATGACCAAAAACAAGATGGCTGACACCATCCAGCCATTTTCTGTGTCAAAATGCTTGTGACTCATTTATTGAGATTACTAGATCATAAAAGTGGTAAATGTCAATGGATTACACCCTTTCTTATGGCAGCAGTGGCTTGGATGAAATTTCTGATCCCTAATTTCACATTACAGACCCACTTGCAGATAGCCGGGGTGCCATACCCAACCACCCCTGGTATGTCCATGCTGGCCAATGAGGGTGACCACCTATTACATTATGGGGTGCATGCCAATAATTTCAAAAGGAATAGTAAAAGTAGCCTGTTTTACATGACAGAGAAGTGAATGAGTAAATCACGCCCAGACTGTACCCATAGCTACATCCCGGGAACACATGACCAAAAACAAGATGGCGGCTACCATTCAATCATTTTCTGTATCAAACTGCTTATGTTACACATTTATTGTGATAACTACATTATAAAAGTGGTAAATGTCAATGGATTACACCTTTTCTTACATCTGCAGGGGCTTGGATGAAATTTATGATCACTAATTTTACTTTATAGACCCACCAGCATATAGCTGGGGTGCCATACCAACCACCCAGGTATACCCATGTTGACCAATGGGGTGTCCACCTATTGCATTATGGGTTACATTCCAATAAATTGAGAAAGGAAAGTAAGATGTAGCCTGTTTTACATGACGGGAAGTGAATGAGTAAATCAAGGCACAGACTGTACCTATAGCTACATCCCCTGGGTCACATGACCAAAAACAAGATGGCTGACACCATTCAAACATTTTCTGTATCAAACTGCTTCTGTTGCACATTTGTAGGGATAACAACATCAAAAAGTGGTGAATGTCAATGGATTACATTTTCTTACTTCTGCAGGGCTTGGATGAATTTTCTGATCCCTAATTTCACATTACAGACCCACTTGCAGATAGCCAGTGCTATAACCAACCACCCTGGTATGCCCATGCTGGCCAATGGGGTATCCACCTATTGCATTGTGGGGTGCATGCCAATAAATTCAAAAGTAAAAGTAAAAGTAGCCTGTTTACATGACAGAGAAGTGAATGAGTAAATCAAGGCCCAGACTGTACCCATATCTACATCCCTAGGTCATGACCAAAAACAAGATGGCAGCTACCATTTGATAATTTTCTGTATCAAACTGCTTCTGTTACATGTTTGTAGGATAACTACATTATAAAACTGGTAAATCTCAATGGATTACAACTTTTCTTACATCTGCAGGGGCTTGGATGAAATTTCTGATCCCTAATTTCACATTACAGACCCATCTGCAGACAGCTGGGATGCCATATCCAACCACCCCTGGTATGTCCATGCTAGCCAAGGGGTGTCCACCTATTGCATTATGGGTTACATACCAATAAACTGAGAAAGGAAAAGTAAGATGTATCCTGTTTTACATGAAGGGACGTTTATGAATAAATCAAAGATCAGATTGTACCCATAGTACATCCCTGGGTCACATGACCAAAACAAGATGGCTGACACCATTCAAACATTTTCTGTATCAAACTGCTTCTGTTACACGTTTGTAGGGATAACAACATTATAAAAGTGGTAAATGTCAATGGATTACACATTTTCTTACATCTGCAGGGGCTTGGATGAATTTTCTGATCCCTAATTTCACATTACAGACCCATTTGCAAATAGCCAGGGTGCCATACCCAACCCTGGTATGTCCATGCTGGCCACTGGGGTGTCCACCTATTGCATTATGTGGTGCATGCCAATAAATTCAAAAAGTAAAAGTAAAAAGTAGCCTGTTTTACATGACAGTGAAGTGAATGAGTAAGTCAAGGCCCAGACTGTACCCATAGCTACATCCCCTGGGTCACATGACCAAAAACAAGATGGTGGCTACCGTTCAATCATTTTCTGTATCAAACTGCTTCTGTTACACATTTGTAGGGATAACTACATTATAAAAGTAATAAATGTCAATGGATTACACCTTTTCTTACATCTGTTGGGGCTTGGATGAATTTTCTGTTCCCTAATTTCACGTTATTGACCAACCTGCAGATAGCCGGGTTGCCATACCCAACCACCCATGGTATGCCCATGCTGGCCAATGGGGTGTCCACCTATTGCATTATGGGGTGCATGACAATAAATTCAAAAAGTAAAAGTAAAAAGTAGCCCGTTTTACATGACAGAGAAGTGAATGAGTAAATCGAGGCCCGGACTGTACCCATAGCTACATCCCCTGGGTCACATGACCAAAAACAAGATGGCGGCTACTGTTCAATCATTTTCTGTATCAAACTGCTTCTGTTACACATTTATTGTGATAACTACATCATAAAAGTCATAAATGTCAATGGATTACACCTTTTCTTACATCTGCCGAGGCTTGGATGAAATTTATGATCACTAATTTTACTTTATAGACCCACAAGCATATAGCTGGGGTGCCATATCCAACCACCCCTGGTATACCCATGTTGACCAATGGGGTGTCCACCTATTGCATTATGGGTTACATTCCAATAAATTGAAAAAGCAAAAGTAAGATGTAGCCTGTTTTACATGACAGGTAAGTGAATGAGTAAATTAAGGCACAGACTGTACCCATAGCTACATCCCCTGGGTCACATGACCAAAAACAAGATGGCTGACACCATTCAAACATTTTCTGTATCAAACTGCTTCTGTTACTTGTTTGTAGGGATAACAACATTATACAATTGGTAAATGTCAATGGATTACTCATTTTCATACATCTGCAGGGGCTTGGATGAATTTTCTGATCCCTAATTTCACATTACAGACCCACTTGCAGATAGCCGGGGTGCCATAACCAACCACCCCTGGTATGCCCATGCTGGCCAATGAGGTGTCCACCTATTGCATTATGGGGTGCATCCCAATAAATTCAAAAAGTAAAAGTAAAAAGTAGTCCATTTTACATGACAGGGAAGGGAATGAGTAAATCGAAGCCCAGATTGTACCCATAGCTACATCCGCTGGGTCACATGTCCAAAAACAAGATGGCAGCTACCGTTGCATCATTTTCTGTATCAAACTGCTTCTGTTACACATTTGTAGGGATAACTACATTATAAAAGTGATAAATGTCAATGGATTACACCTTTTATTACATCTGTTGGGGCTTGGATGAATTTTCTGATCCCTAATTTCACATTACAGACCCATCTGCAGATAGCCAGGTTGCCATACCCAACCACCCATGGTATGCCCATGCTGGCCAATGGGTGTCCACCTACTGCATTATGGATTGATGCCAATAAATTCAAAAGTAAAAGTAAAAGTAGTCCGTTTACATGACAGGGAAGTGAATGAGTAAATCAAAGCCCAGATTGTACCCATAGCTATATCCCCTGAGTCACATGACCAAAAACAAGATGGCAGCTACCGTTTCATTATTTTCTGCATCAAACTGCCTATCTTACACATTTATTGTGATAACTACAATATAAAAGTGGTAAATGTCAATGGATTACACCTTTTCTTACATCTGCCGGGGCTTGGATGAAATTTATGATCACTAATTTTACTTTATAGACCCACCAGCATATAGCTGGGGTGCCATACCCCAACCACCCCTGGTATACCCATGCTGACCAATGGGGTGTCCACCTATTGCATAATGGGTTGCATACCAATAAATTGAGAAAGGAAAAGTAAGATGTAGCCTGTTTTACATGACGGGGAAGTGAATGAGTAAATCAAGGCACAGACTGTACCCATATCTACATCCCCTGGGTCACATGACCAAAAACAAGATGGCTGACACCGTTCAAACATTTTCTGTATCAAACTGCTTCTGTTACACATTTGTAGGGATAACAACATTATAAAATTGGTAAATGTCAATGGATTACACATTTTCATACATCTGTAGGGGCTTGATGAATTTTCTGATCCCTAATTTCACATTACAGACCCACTTGCAGATAGTCAAAGTGTCATAACCAGCCACCCCTGGTATGCCCATGCTGGCCAATGGGGTGTCGACTCATTGCATTATGGGTGCATGCCAATAAATTCAAAAGTAAAAGTAAAAGTAGTCCATTTTACATGACATGGAAGGAATGAGTAAATCAAAGCTCAGATGTACCCGTTGCCACATCCCTGGGTCACATGACCAAAACAACATGGCGAGCTACTGTTTCATCATTTTCTGTACCAAACTGCCTATCTTACACATTTATTTTGATAACTACATTATAAAAGTGGTAAATGTCAATGGATTATACCTTTCTCACATCTGCAGGGGCCTGGTTGAATTTTCTGATCCCTAATTTCACATTACAGACCCATTTGCAAATAGCCACAGTGCCATACCAACCACCCTTGTATGTCTCATGCTGGCAATGGGTGTCCACCTATTGCATTATGGGGTGCATGCCAATAAATTCAAAAAGTAAAAGTAAAAGTAGCCTGTTTTACATGACAGGAAGTGAATGAGGTATAAGGCCCAGACTGTACCCATAGCTACATCCCCTGGGTCACATGACCAAAAACAAGATGGCTGACACCATTCAAACATTTTCTGTATCAAACTGCTTCTGTTACACGTTTGTAGGGATAACAACATTATAAAAGTGGTAAATGCCAATGGATTACACATTTTCTTACATCTGCAGGGGCTTGGATGATTTTTCTGATCCTTAATTTTTCATTACAGACCCACACGCAGATAGCCGGGGTGCTATACCCAACCTCCCATGGTATGTCCATGCTGGCCAACGGGGTGTCCACCTATTGCATTATGGAGTGGATGCCAATAAATTCAAAAAATAAAAGTAAAAAGTAGCCTGTTTTACATGACAGGGAAGTGAATGAGTAAATCAATGCCCAGAATGTACCCAAAGCTACATCCCCTGGGTCACATGACCAAAAACAAGATGGTGGCTACCGTTCAATCATTTTCTGTATCAAACTGCTTCTGTTACATGTTTGTAGGGAAAGCTACATTATAAAAGTGGTAAATGTCAATAGATTACACCTTTTCTTACATCTGTCGGGGCATGGATGAATTTTCTGGTCCCTAATCTCACATTACAGACCCACTTGCAGATAGTTGGGGTGCCATACCCAACCACCCATGGTATGCCCATGCTGGCCAATAGGGTGTCCACCTATTGCATTATGGGGTGCATGCCAATAAATTCAAAAAGTAAAAGTAAAAAGTAACTCGTTTTACATGACAGGGAAGAGAATGAGTAAATTAAGGCCCAGACTGTACCCATAGCTACATCCCCTGCGTCACATGACCAAAAACAAGATGGCGGCTACCATTTGATCATTTTCTGTACTAAACTGTTTGTTATACACTTATTGTGATAACTACATTATAAAAGTGGTAAATGTCAATGGATTACAATTTTTTTTACATCTGCAGGGGCTTGATGAAATTTATGATCACTAATTTCACATTATAGACCCACCACCATATAGCTGGGGAGCCATACCCAACCACCTAAGGAAGGCCATGCTGGCACATAAGGGTCACACCTTATTGCATTATGGGTTACATACAAATAAATTCAGAAAGTAAAAAGTAAGTTGTAGCCTGTTTTATATGATGAGGAAGCTGAATGAGTAAATCAAGGCCCAGACTGTACCCATATCTACATCCCCTTGATCACATGACCAAAACTAAGATGGCAGCTACCGTTCAATCATTTTCTGTCAAACTGCTTCTGTTACACATTTGTAGGGATAACTATATTATAAAAGGTAAATGACAAGGCATTACACCTTTTCTTACATCTGCAGGTGCTTGGATGAAATTTCTGATCCCTAATTTCTCATTAAAGACCTAACTGCAGAAGAAGGTGCCATATCCAACCACCCATGGTATGCCAATCATGTCAATGGGTGTCTCACCTATTGCATCATGAGGTACAAGCCAATAAATTCAAAAGGAAAAGGAAAAAGCAGCTTGTTTTGCATGTTAGGGAAGTGAGTGAGTAAATGAAGGCCCAGACTGTACCCATATCTACATCCCCTGGGTCACATGACCAAAATAAGATGGTGGCTACCGTCCAATCATATTCTGTATCAAATTGCTTCTATTCTAAAACCTGTGGAGAAAAACCCTACCCTTTTCCTATTCAAAATACCTGTGGAGAAAAACCCTATCCTTTCCCTATTCTAAAACCTGTGGAGAAACCCTACCCTTTCCTGTTCTAAAATCTGTGGACAAAAGCCTATCCTTTCCTATTATATAACACATCATGAAGTCCACTATCCTTGACAGGACGGTGTCTAAAGTCTGGTAGGGAAACGTCCCCAGCGTATCTCTCTGAGACATTGACAGTTAAAAGATAGCTGATCAAGGAAGGAGACATAGGAATCTGTAGTTGCAGGGGCCTAGTTTCCAGATCTGAAACCAGTTCTGACCTGGCCCCTGCCACCAAGAGTGAATCAGGGTCTTGAAATCATGTAGCCAGGGTTTGGGAGGTGGATCCTGTTGAGACTGGGGGGGGGAGGAGGAGGGGTGTCCAGTGGAGGATAATACCCTTGAAACCCCATGTAGTTGGAGTAAGGGCAAAATCCAGGGTAGAACTGTCCCAAATGATCCCTTGGATACCCAAAAGGGTAATGTGGGACAGTTCAGGGTTGATTATAAGCCCCCCAATGTCAGACCTGGCATCAGATGAATCCACGTTGGACCCGCCGTTGTGTAGATGGGGGAGGGTCCAGCACCAAGACAGCCCACTTCAGGGTCACTAACATTGTAACTGGCGCAACTCTAACCTGGCACTGGAAGGGTTCTGTTGGTCAAGTGACGCTACGGTGGTCCCCTTCAGGTATTGATAGAAAAGTCTGCCGTGTGGCCCGATGCCAGGTGGTGCAAGTACTATATGTGATGACCTACTGATGGAACCCTCTCGAGTAAGATCTGTCTTTTCCTATATCTATCTCCAGCCCTCCAGCCTTTATGCATGTGAACAGTGCAAAACGATCTAGTATTACCTTTTACTATATGTTTTAGTTCACTGTATAGCCTTGGAAAATTAACACATTTTTTTATGTCACCCTATCCTACTATGCCTTAGTCCCATGTTTTGTGATATTTTTTCCCATACATTATATAAAATAGTTGGTGGTTGTCAATACACAGCAATGATACACCTTCACCCTAAGGTTCAAGGATGAAATACAAGATATACGGCACCCATGAGTTTTATATAATTAATAGAAAATGGACCTAGTTTCTTCAGTATCTCACGGTTACAGTGAGAACAGCAGATTAAGTAAGGTGTTAACAAAAGTGGTGTGTATTTAGGCCACCATACAGTATCTTATACAGTGTACTATACAGTAGGAAAGAAACCAAAATAGTTTACTATTTTTTATTACCATTAGCATTTACCATCAGTTGTCCACATTTCACCGATGCGACACTTTTTCAAGTATATAGATTATCATACACAAAGAGCATTCCATCAGACATGGTAATGCCAGAAACGTGGCAAAAAACCCTCTCTGTTCCCTATTCTAAAACCTGTAGAGAAAATCCCTATTCTTTCTCTATTCTAAAACCTGTGGAGAAAAACCCTATCCTTTCCCGATTCAAAAATGTGTGGAGAACAACCCTATCCTTTCCCTGTACTAAACCTGTGGAGAAAAATCCAATCCTTTCCCTTTTCAAAAACCTTTGGAGAAAACCCCTATCCTTTCCCTATTCTAAAACCTGTGGAGAAAAACCCTACCTTTCTCTATTCTAAAACCTGTGTAGAAAGTCCTATCCTTTCCCTTTCAAAAACCTGTGGAGAAAAACCCTATCCTCTCCCTATTCAAAAAACCTGTGGAGAAAAACCTATCCTTTCCTATTCTAAAACCTGTGGAGAAAACCGCACAACCTAACCTGGCACTGGAAGGGGTTCTGTTGGTCACGTGATGTTGAGCGGGTGGTCCCCCTTCAGGTATTGCTAGAAAAGTCTCCGTGCGGCCCGATGCCAGGTGGTGCAAGTCCAATATGTGATGACCTACTGATGGAACCCTTCAAGTAAGATCTGTCTTTTCTATATCTATCTCCAGCATTTATGCATGTGAACAGTGGAAACCTATCTAGTATTACCTTATACTATTATGTTTTAGATCACTGTATTGCCCTTATATAATTAACATTATTTTTTATGTTACCCTATCCTACTATGCCTTAGTCCCATGTTTTGTGATATGTTTTCCCCATACATTATATAAAATAGTTGGTGGTTGTCAATACATAGCAATGATACACCTTCACCCTAAGGTTCAAAGATGAAATACAAGATATACGGCACCCATGAGTTTTATAAAATTAATAGAAAATGGACCTAGTTTCTTCAGTATCTCACGGTTACAGTGAGGACAGCAAATTAAGTAAGGTGTTAACGAAAGTGGTGTGTATTTAGACCACCATACAGTATCTTATATAGTGTACTACACAGTATGAAAGAAACCAAAATAGTTTACTATTTTTTATTACCATTAGCATTTACCATCAGTGTTCCACATTTCACTGATGCGAAACTTTTTCAAGTGTATGGATCATCATACACAAAGAGCATTCCATCAGACATGGTAATGCCAGAAATATGTGGCAAAACCCTCTCATTTCCTAATCTAAAATCTCATGGAGAAAATACCTATTCTTTCCATATTCTAAAACCTTTGGAGAAAATCATATCCTTCCCTATTCTAAAACCTGTGGAGAAAAATCATATCCTTCCTATTCAAAAACCTGTGGAGAAAAACTATCCTTTCCCTTTTCAAAAACCTGTGGAGAAAACCTATCCTTTCCTATTTTTAAACTTGTGGATAAAAATCCTAAGATTTCCCTATTCAAAAAACCTGTGGAGAAAAACCCTATCCTTTCCCTATTCTAAAACCTGTGGAGAAAAACCCTACCATTTCCCTATTCAAAAAACCTGTGGAGAAAAACCCTATACTTTCCCTGTTCTAAAACCTGTGTAGAAAAAACATATCCTTTCTCTATTCTAAAACCTGTGAAGAAAAACCCTATCCTTTCCCTATTCTAAAACCTGTGGAGAAAAGCCCTATCCTTTCCCTATTCTAAATTCTATATATCGTCTTCAGGCTTGTGACCTGTAGGTAAAAAACTGTCTGATCTTACCCTATGCTACACCATTGCATCAACATTTTACATACTCTGTGATATTTAATTTAACCAAAGTAATGTAGCTCACCCTCACATGAAGTCATCTCTTGGAGTGTTCAGAACTAGTCCATGCATTATAATTCATTCCAACTGATGAGGCTTGAAGGTGAAGTTTGTTGTGGTGCAATGCGTATTAGTAGGTCTACAAGGCTATTTATGTTAACACCGCAAGGTTTCCATAGCCTGTTAGACAAACTAGTTTGTCTCTACCGTAATCCCAGAAAGTATCAGTTGAGTAGTATCTTAGAAGTCAAGATGTAAAATGTTGTAATGTAGCATCATTGCAGTGTTTCTCTCCTGGTATGACAAGGTAAAAGAAATAAATAAATAAAGGTAAAAACAAAGTACACCACCCCTTTTGCTAGATATGGGTAGCAAGTGTGAATCACTGTTTAGGTACCCAGCTGGACTAACACTGTTAGCAGTTTCATGAGGTCAAACCCTGAATTAATTTTGAAACATGAATACATACTGTACATCAATACACACATCTCAAAACCTAAGCTAAACTGTAACTTACCGTTAGTGACATCACATACCTTATGCACTTATTATTTCCAGTTTATTTCCCATTCTGACTGTTGCAAGAGTATTTCTGAAGCCAGGGGACATATTTCATACAACGCACTGTGTATATAGATTACAGTGATTGTCATATGGAAGACGACCCCGGCGACAGTCGATAGGGCATTTGGAACGTATATCCGTATACGTTCTTCGCTTTTAAAGACTTTTAGCCTATATACTCCAATCTGAAACACAGAATTTAAAGACATTATACCAATGACGACCTGAAAGTTATAGTCTATTGGATTATATAGTGTACATTCCCCCGCCCACTGCATCTATGGAATTGCATACCTTTATAGGATTGGAGCTACAGCCCTTGATGTCACTGCAGAACATATATCGCCTGATCCGTTAGTGGACACCATCCTGCCGACAGAGTTCTGGGAAGAGGACATGATGCCATCATGCTTGACCATGCCAGCTGACAATCCTCTCATGAATGCCCCCATCTCTGTGTTGATCTTTCCCTTAGTTCTGTCCATTTTCTTCGTATCAGAAACATTCCTCCACTGCCGACGCTGGATGATGTGGGACCAAAGGATCATGGTTTTTGGCATTCGTGCTTGATCAAGGTGATGTCCTCCTTCATCTTCGAGCAACATCACTGATGTCTTCAAACCCTAAATCATTGCCTCCCAGGTGGATGACGATGACATCTGGTTTGGATCCCCTCAGGCACTCCTGTCGCAACATTGGCACCAGTTGATCCTCAACGCATACCCTCTCACCTAACTGGCTAACATTGACTGGAGTATCGAAGGTCAACACTGGTCCCCAGTTTGAGACCACTCCGAATCCCTGCCCAATGCATCGAAGGAGTGTCCACAGATCCACAAGGTCTTCTCTGGACCTGCAAATATCTGAATTAAGAAACATACATATTATAGCATCGGAGTGTATCCAATTTATGACAGGTAGTAGTGCTCAATTCTGACATTTTCTGGCAAAGACAACGGTTCTGGTATCTTCCAGGAATAAAAAACATTCAAGAGTGATTACTAATAGTGGCACTTAGAGCAAAAATTGTGCATTATGCACAAGATCTCATAGAAAACATTAAGTGTGATTGGTGGTTTGAGAAACTGATGGTTACCAAATAGGAATGGTATTTTGCAGTAGTCATGTTTGATGACCCAGCATGAATAAAGCAGCATGTTGTTCACTTCCATGTCATCCCACACTTTTGTATCCCCTAGTGGCACTATCTCAAGGGCCACTTTCACTCCCTGCCTGCATGGCTAGCTGTGTTAGCGGGGCATGTGTACTGACACAGGAGCCCACCTGGAGGACAGGGTTGTTAGCAACAAGGCTAACCTGGATACAGTTTTGGGGCATTGTAATCCCCTTTTCCCCTTCTAGTAGCATAGACAATATGCAACAAACATTTTCACAGTAGCCCCTATTCTGTATATACTTCCCCACACTGTTTGAACTTTCCACCAGGGCTGGTTCCACCAGTTCAACCCTGGAGACCCCCTATAAAACAAGGTTAGGCACAGTATATAACAGTATAGTGTTGGTACAAACTGGAACCACAGTTTGATTAAAGAGAACAGGAAATCATTTCTAATTGGCAGCAGTTTATAAAGTTCTTATTCTTAGAAATGATATGCATTATTCTAAATAATCCACATTTAACTGTACTTGAATAAAAACTTGATACGAAAAACTGTATTTTGCATTGTTTTGTTTTTATGGGCAGCATTCTGGGATGCAGCACTCAGCATCTCCCACCTATCCTACATCTCGATCACTCCGCCATCTCGGTCCCAATACCGGGAATCTATACCAATTAACCATTCCATGGAGTCCAAAGGACACCCCATGTCATCCCACACTGGGAAACAGCAACTATAAAACATGCCATGGTGTCCAATGGACACGCAATGCTGACTATGATAGAGGGGTCTTGTGCAGTCCATTCCAGGATGCAGCACTGGTATTTCCCACCTATCTTACATCTCGCTGATCACTCCACCATCTCAGTCTTCATACCGGAATCTACACATTAGTTCATTCCATGGTGTCCAATGGACACCCCATGGCTTCCCACACTGGGGAAACAGCAACTTAAACATGCCGTGGTGTCCAATGGACACTCAATGCTGACTATGATAGAGGGAAGTCTTGTGCAGTCCATTCCAGGATGCAGCACTTTGTACTCCCACCCATTCACATCTCGATCACCGGCCATCTCAGTCCTCGACACTGAATCTACACCAATTAATCTAACATTCCATGGTGTCCAATGGACACCCATGGCTTCCTTACACTGGGAAACAGCAACTATAAAACATGCCATGGTGTCTAATGGACATGCAATGCTGACTATGATAGAGGGAAGTCATGTGCAGTCCATTCCAGGATGCAGCACTTGGTATTTCCCACCTATCTACATCTCAATCACCCGCCATCTCAGTCTCGATACCGGAATCACAGCAATTAACTATTCCATGGTGTCCAATGGACACCCCATGGCTTCCTACACTGGGAAACAGCAACTATATAAACATGCCATGGTGTCCAATGGACACTCAATGCTGACTATGATAGAGGGAAGTCTTGTGCAGTCCATTCCGGGATGCAGCACTCAGCATCTCCACCTATCCTACATCTCGATCACTCCGCCTATCTCGGTCCGGTTGGTGAATCTATACCACTAACTATTCCATGGAGTCCAAAGGACACCTCATGTCATCCCACACTGGGAAACAGCAACTATAAAACATGCCATGGTGTCCAATGGACACACAATGCTGACTATTTCACCATCTCGATCTTGATACCAGGAATCTGCGCTCTCAAGCGATTTACTATTCTGTGTCGCTATCGCCTGTATTCGGTGATCCGGCATCCCGTGATTTCATCTTTGAATGGTATTCAGAGAAGCATTTATCTAACACACAGGCCCTTGCCGCAATCTGCACACCAAGTAGGTCGATTCCTCACGCTTCCTTTCTTTGTGCACACCACACATCTTCGGTGGGTACAGCTTCTTTGGTGTTCTTGGTATTTTTGATGGGAAGTGCTTTCCTTGCAGTCGCTGGCATGGATCCAATTTGTCGATTCCAAGTTTTGGCTATGCTGTGGAAGATCATCTATTTTGCTTCGTAGTTACAAGTTCTTTTAACTACAGTTCGTTGGAATTCCAAGTGCATCATCTTCTTTCTTTCTGGGAAAATTTATTGTACATTATGTACCCCTGAATTAACATGGCATTCAGTAAATAAAAGAACCTTCTGCCATACCTTCCTGCATCGCCGATTAAAATTGTAATACCCTGCCAGCTGATCATTTTTGTCCACTCCACCATGTATCTGTTGTAGTCCAGATACATTTTGGTTTTTTTATCGAATCTTCAGTCTTCCAATCCTTTCTTCCGGTATCAACAAATTCAGTACTTGATGTTGTTGACAGCATGTATATGTCCTCTTGTCTCTCCACTTCATACAGAGCATTGGCGTCTTCCTGAATGTAACCTTTTCTTTCATCTTCAGCTTTATGTCTTTTATTTTGGGAGGCATTCTCATCGGTTGGGCATAACAGTTCCAGTTGCACCAACTCCAGATAAAAATAGATCTGTGTAGAGTTGAGGTCCAGTGTAGTATCTGTCTGTGTAAATCCTGCAGCCTTTCCTCGCAGTTCTTCTCTAACAAGATCAAAACAAACTCTGTATGTATGTCCTTTGCTCTGGTTCCTCGCCGACTTTGCCTGTATAGAATTGCCAGTTGCATATGTATCCAAGTTTGATTCACATAAGGTGTACACCTTGATTCCGCTTCACTGGTTTTTGTGGATTAAATAAGTTCTGTAACTTGATTTCCTTCCACAGACATATACCTTCATCCAGGGAGAGGTCCCGTCGGAAGATAGGTTTCTCGTGATCTCTTCAGGAATCGCCATGCATATCTCTAATGTGAAAAGTTGATCAAATCCCTCCATCCCTCTAGGCTTCCGATTCGAAAGTTGTCAGCCATGTGGAGAAAAGAAAAATCAGGTTGAATCGGTTCCTTGCCATCACACCGCCCCAGAATGGTGTAGGTGACTTCATCCAATCCCCAGTATTCATCTTTACTGCTCTTCACTACCAGTCCCATCGCAATGTATAATGCAAAACCTTCAGTTCTTCTTTGTCAGTCATCTTCCAAGCCCTGGCCCTTGAATGTGGTGGCAAATCATCAATTGGATGCCAGAAAGAAATCATCGCATATCTATTTGTTTCCCTTGCAATAAGCTCCCAAATCTTCATCCGTCAGGCAAAACAGTTGTACAAACCAAGTGGACTTTCTGGGACTGGTACTTGGAGACCCGAAGTTGCAGTGAATAGGTGTCCATTGTCACTTTGTTTGTCACTTCTTCCCATTCGCCTTCTCTTCTAACGCTTGTTCTGCTGATGACCGAGCCCTTTACCACTAGTCTTCTGGCATTGCACTACTGATGTTGTGGGGTCTCTTCATGATCTTCCTGCTCCACATCCGCATGTAATCTTGATCAGTAACTACTTCATCTTCAGAAGACTCATTCCGCACTTCCACCAGATCCAGATTGTACAATCTTTCTTCAACATCCTCTTCACTATGCGATTCGGAGAAATCGACTCACTACACATCTGGATCTCGGCCAAAACATCCAATGCAGTATTTTTTGCCATGATGATTGTTCTGTCAGGTGTAGAGAAAAAAACAAACAAAAAAAAACACATCATTGTTGCAAGTTATCTCTGTGGGGTGATTCTAATAATAATATGAAAACTGAAGCCCTTTATGAATACCAGTTTGGCTCAATAAACCCTACTCCCCAACTCCCCACTGTGCACTGATTTATATTTTCAAACGCATTCACAAAAAATATTCTATGTTCTGATGAATTATATAAATATACTGCAAGGAATCAACCTGAAAGACAAAAAATAAGTTATATTCAAGAGTTACATGTAATATCTTTAACGGAATACTCAAGCTCATTTTCACACATACGGAAGACACAGTGATATGATAATAGAAACATCCCATCCGTATCAGGTGCAACATCAAGTTAAGCATCCACTAGTACAATGTCAACCCTCAATATATCACTATAGGTTTATGATTGTATAACATCAGTCTGCATGTTACCACCCTCCAGTGAGTTGTAATGCCTCCTGATGTTACCTGGTTATAAACAGATAGTGTATTTCCTTACTAGTCAAGAAAATCACCAAATTGAAACCTTTCTTGTTTTTGAACTTGCAACTTTAATTAACCATACAATATGGTATCACAACATAGGAAGAACTTCACATATATCAAGTTAGGATCAACAATTCAGTACAGCTTATATCCATCAAAAAGTCAAATCCAAAAGTGTCTATGTGTCAGTGAACTGATAAATGTAAAAAATAAACCATTGTTCTCTTCTGATTTTGGATACTGTCCCAATGAAGATGATGCAAAAACTCTAAGGGATCAAGTCAGGATAAGTGTTATTAAATTGACCTTAAACATTTTGCAAGAACACATCATACATTTTAATTCAGTGATAAAAGCAACCAATTTTATGTCTTATTAATAAAGCATATACATCCAAAGTATTGTTTATAGTTTGTGAATTCAATTCTCAGTTCTTCTGATTACATTTGTTTTATATTGTGTCATAATACTAATAGTATATTACATGAACAAAATAACTACTGTACAAGTAGAAGTGAGAGTGAAAAATATGTATTATTATATATTATCTTTAAATGATGAACTGATTTTATCAGCAGCATCCATTGAAGCACCAGAGGTGCAACCTATGTGGTGATGAACACTTTCATAGCATAACATTTCTCACGCTGGCTGAACTGAGTGAATATAAGCAATAATACTCCAACAGGGTTGGCTGTACATGCTATGTACTCAGACCCGCCCAGGCGTAATGAGGCCTGATGCCTATGAGGCGGAGGGCTTATAGCCCCGGAAGTCCAGCATAGCACAATACCGTCCTCCCTGGAGGGTATTATTGTGCTTAGAAAACAAGCACAGCAGAAGTGATTTCATTCTGCCTTGGTTTTTGAGCCCTTTTACATTGAACTCATCTTCTTTTTTCAGAATATGGGCTTCAGGGATTGCTGCTGCCTTTTCCGGGTTCTGTAGGGGGTGAGGAGGACAACATGTCCGTCACAGGGTTTGGGGCAGATTATTGCTATGATTTTCCTATATCTAACACACTGGAGAAAGTCGGCACGAAGCAGCCCCTACACCCCCAACTGTCAGATCACTCCAGCACACTGCATCTGTGTTTACAGGCCTCCAAATGGGCAGCTGGGGGGTTGTGGAATTCATGGCAGAAAGTCAGATCTGTTAAGAGTCACACTTCAGGCTTCCGATATTGCAACAAATTTAAAATCTAACAGCCCTAAAATGTAAAAGATAGCTGTACTTACGGTTTACCAGATAGAGCTTTGAACCTAAATGTGGTAATTTAGGAACTTTTGCGGAGTTTAAATGAACCAAAAGTAATTTGTTTGAACTGAGAAATGAACCGAGCTGAGGAGAGATCCGAGCGAATCGTTCAGTGAGGCGGAGAAGAATCATGACAGTTTCAGTTTGAAACTGTCCAGACAGAGCCCAGCAACAGCGCCATGAGAACTCCACCACACAGACCAACTCCCTCCTCTCCGGGGCAACTAGCGCTGTGGACCACCGCAGAAGTCACAATACAGCAAGACCTCATGTTGTTTGAAGGGACCTGCAGAAATGTGAAGAATGGTCAGGGTTTGGCAGTTGAAATTCAATGCAAGGAAGTGCAAGATAATGCATATGGGGCACAAAAACCCTGGCACAGTATATCAGTTGAGGGGAGGATATAGCATGCACCAAGCAGGAAAGGGATCTTGAGTTATCATCTCTGATGACCTCAAGGCAGGGAAACAGTGTGACAAGGCAGCAGGTAAAAGAATAGGATGCTGGGATGCATAGGCAGGGCATCACCAGCAGGAAAAGGGAGGTCATAATTCCACCATACAAGACACTAGTGAGGCCGCACCTGGAGTAACAATTGCAGTTCCTGGAGACCTTACTCACGTAAGGACATAAGACAGGGTAGAGAAGGTTCGAGGAGGGCAACAAAGATGGTGCATGGATTGCATCACAAGACCTATGAGGACAGGTTGAAGGCACTGAACATGTACTCCCTGGAGGAGAGGAGGGAGAGAGGGGATATGATAGAGACATACAAGTATCTTACAGGGAGGAACAAGGTGCAGGAATGCACTATTTTTAAGTGAAAAAGATGTTCCAGGACTAGAGGGCATGGGATGAAGTTGGAGGGAGGATGATTCAGAGAAAACGTGAGGAAGAATTTCTTCACAGAACGGGTGGTGGACAAGTCGAACATCCTGCCAGAGAAAGTGGTGGGGGCTGAAACATTTAGAACAATGCTGTGCCACAACATCCTCTCTGGTCTCCATTTTGTGACTTTACATTGCAGAGTTATGTAGGGCCGCAGCCTAACAGTTGCAAGTTCGAGGTGGGAAAGACTCGTAAGTAGGGCAGAAACGTTTTTTTCTCACTAAACAGCCATGTAAAGAGACTACGGGGACTTTATAATAAACTGTGTTGTTCTGGAGGAGCTGATGCTGGGGGTGAGGTTGGCACACATGACAACAGAGAAAAACTCTGTGGAGGTGGCAAAACAGGTTGAATAGCCCAGAAAGGGTGGCACTACTTTATAGGACAAAGAAAAAAGTGTTGTTGAAAGTAGTCCCTCTGATTAGTTATGCTGTTGATTTATGTTGCTTCCCTCACGAAACCATTCTTGAAGTGATCCTCCCGACTCATTGCAGAGGAACAGATGAACTCACTATGGCATCGCTTTTTGTTAATTCTTAATAGTTATGAGAGAGCCATTCTCTTGAAGTGATCTCCCGCCTGCTGTAACTTTCAGGACTCCATTATATATGTTTTTTATTTTTATTATATGAGTTCCCAATCCTCGCTGCCTTCCAGAGGACTGGGAGTGGACGAGGAAGCGTCCAGTTTGCATCCAGCGAGGAAGCGAAGTGAGCCTGCCTGTCAACCACAGGAGCCATCAGTTAAATCAGTCAAGGACACTAATGAGCTACATGTGACACTGGACAAGGAGGGGAATCAGAAGCAAGGTGCAACTTGTCTTTATTTTTTTAATATGTCAGGCTTGTCAGGAGGGAAACTGGTTGCTGGAGATGGGGCATGGTCTCTCTGGCAGATGGAGACGGCACACAGAGTGGGCGGCCAGAGAAGTGAGCAGGATTTGTTTCAATTAGACTGTGGCAAAGCGCACGCCTAACAATTGTTTAACGTCGCAGTTCCACAGCTGCAAAATAGGGCTATGGGGTTAGTAGCCTGTCCATTGATCCGCTAAGGTGGTTGTCTCATGAGTCGGAGGGAGAGACTGCTGCTCTCAACATTGTGTTGTCGGGTAACAGGGCAATACAGTACGAGACGAGCATTATAGATCGCTGGTTTAACGCTTAGCTTCATTTTGAAGGGGGCAAGGTTAAAAGAAAAAAGTCATAAAATAAGCCTGTATGAATTAGAGGATTATGTATGATTTCAGAGTTGGCACTGAGTGTTAGAGCAGTATTTCACTAAGCGAGGGGAAAAAACATGCAAATTCAGCTGTGTGGTTTTGGCCAATCATGTGCAGAAAGATACTTGTATGGGTGAAGGGCATTTGGCTGGCATCTTATTTCCTGGACATCTAATGAAAGTTAATGTACTTCTGGCTAGGTACTAGCCAATCAGATGCCAGGAAATAAAAATTCCATATTCTAAATTCTAGTTAACCAACAGCACACTTTCTCCTATCCTTCACTATAATTGCCTTGGTCTCACCTATTTATTTTTAAATCCTCCAGTGTGTTTGACCCCATGATTCCTCAGAAGGTATTCAGTGTCCCCACCCTCTCCATGAAGTACTACTTCCTAGAATGCCCTGATCTGCCCCCATCTTGGTGGCCAACATAACGTTCTTTTATCTCTTCCTGAAAGATGCTCCCGCCTAGAATGATAATACCTTGAGATGAGGCTGCCATGCCAGGCTTAAGAGATTTCAGTCCGACACGACTGCCAATCAATGAGCTTCTTACACACACACACCTCCAAAATGAAGTCAGAATATACTTTAAGATTTAGACTGTACATTTTTTTACCTCCCAACCTCTGGATGGAGCCACAGAACCTAACCCTCCACCTGTCAGTAGCAACAGGCAGGGTAGTAGCCCAGGATAGTGCCACCTGAGGTTACACTTGTGATTCTACCTATGAATCCCAGCATGCTACTGCCCTCACTGTAGCCTTTGAACTCTGCTTAGACACCTTTAGTTCATCAGAAATGATCAGTCCCTTTCAATTTTAGTGGCTATCAGTCCTCCCATCCACCCTGTAGCATCACCAGTGTTCCTCTTCCCAGACATCACCATAACAGGCAGTCAAAATAAAACCAAATAATATATGAACAATCTCTTACCAGGGTAATAGGGAACCAAAATCACCTTGAAGGGAATATGTCCAGCAAACTGTAGTAAAGTACATGACACAAGTCACAAGGATCTGCGTTCTAATGAATAATTAGGCAGCATAGGGCAGGTTAGTCATGAGTATACTGTCTGATGGCGACAAGTCAGCATCCTGTCAGATCTGTTAAAGAGAAAGATAGGTTAATACAAAATATAGGTAGCAATACATAACCCCCACTCTCACCACACACGACAACTCATACCCTCAACCCCATCCCCTCCTTCTCTTTCAGTTCTATATCATCTGTCTAGTACCCCGGTGGATGCTGAGATGGGGCCTCAGGCAGGTAGGACGGGTCAGGATGCCTGAGATAGCCCTGCAGTCAGTGACCGGGAGGAAAAAAGTAAAAAAAAAATATATATGCTTCATCGCTATCTCCCCACTAATGAAGGAAGGAGGAAGGAGGACGCCTAGCCTATTGTTCCGCACCTCATGCAACACAGAACTGCCACAGTAAACCTGAAACAAAATCAAGTAATATGAGGAGAGCTCTTACCAATATACCAGCAGTCAGAAGCACTAATTCAAAGAGACATCTGTCAAACTGTGAAACAGAACATAGGGAAGGACCAGAGGATCTGTAGTCTAGAGAAATAGTAAATATGTTATGGTAGTCATTGGTAATACTTACCTGCTGGAGGCAGGTGAAATCTGTCAGACCTGTCAGAGAAACAAAATAAAAGGTTAATATAGAGATGAATTAGTGGCAATGGAAGAAACTGAGTGTGGAGATATGAATTAATGTAAACAAGGGTATTAGATACAAAGTGATCAAAGCTAAGATTGAAGCTAGAGATGGGCACAATAAATGGTGTGCTAATAAAAAAGAGAAGAGAATTTGATTGGGAGATGATGAGAACGAACATGATCTCTCTCAGATAACAGTTGCCAGCAAGTGTGAAGACCCAGGTGGACTAGAAAATATTCTTTCTGATCAGTGGACTAGTATTACTTGGGCGAGTAGTGAGGTCCATCTGCCATTAGAAAAGCACTTCCTGTTAACCAATGGCCTCCCCAGTCCTCTCAAACAGGTCCTACTCCCAAAAAAAACACATCCCAGTTTTCAGAGGACCTCAATTCATCCCATACCAGACACCACACAAGTTAATCATTCCTTGGCATCAATAGCCCACACAAAACACTCCCCATACCAGGTCTCACCAACAAAATGATTTTGTTGTCCACTGACCAAACTCCCTCCCATATGACACAACACCAATAAAAGCACTTCTCAGTCAAATGTCCTCCATGCTCACCCAAAACGAAGCATCAAAAAACACATTTCCAATTGGACAGCCGACCGCCAACTCATTACCATGTCAGCACCACCATTTAAAGCATTGCAAGGTGTCAATGACTACCCATAACATTCCATGCCAGGCCCCAGCAAAAAAAATTTCTCTTGTCCACTGGTTCCCAAATTCCCCCAGTGCGGGTGCAGTAACAAATAAAACATTCCCCCTAATGTCAGCCATGTCATCCACCCATGCCCTCACAAAACAATGCAAAAACAAAAAAAAGCAATTTCATGGTGTCCAGAAAAAACCCCAACCCCTTTCTGTCCATCCTTCCTTCCTACATCCTTCAACCCGTATAGCTGTCTCCACATGTTGTGAACAGTCCACCAAGTTTCAGTTACTACATGATGTCTAACTTGTCATGCTTGATGATGGTCAACAATTCCCATTTTATATGCCAGATTCCTGGCGTTCACTACCAACCCAGGGCATGGACCTCAGGACACCAGGAATCACCATCCAGGGTTCAGGAGTCCACCCTACCCTCCAAAGCTAAGAACACGAGACATGGGGTCCACCCAACACTCAGAACAGCACCACACAAAAATGCATTCCATGGCATATGTGACCTTCACCCCACACCAGAAAAGAACTCAACAAAACTACTCAGATGTGCGTGTGTTCATCTATCTAAACACGGCACCATAACATAAACTTTCTCACCCTCCGACCTATGAGACATGGCACAATCACAAAACATTCCTGTTGTCTGTGATATCAACCCAACAGTCTGGAAAACCTAGAACCATCTTACAAAATGAATTCAGATGTTCGCAGATCACACCCTCCAAAATCCATAACACCATAACAAATAAACATTTCATGATCCCTCCACCTCTGATAACCAACACTTTCACAGAAACCTCCTAGACACAGCCCAACAGCGGCAGTTAGATGTACACTTGCAAAGTCATGGCCCAGGTTTGGGAATGGCACCGGAAGTCGGACAGCCATCTGGTGGAGATGGAGAGTGACCTGGACTGCTGTCTTCTCCTGGGGGAGGGGAGGAAACCAAACGTGTGGGCTTGACAGACCATCAGAGGTTGCGTGCACTACAGATCAGGCATTTCAGGTTGAACACTTGATGTCATTGCATGTCCAAGCCCACAGGAAGAAAAGAAACAGAAAAATAGGCACCAACATGACAGCCCGGTCCATTGCACCATCACTGCCTCCAAAGCTGCCAGGGGATCCTGCCTCATGGAACCAGTGTAATCTGGGGGCTTAACCTCACTCTTAATGAGAGCTGCCCTGGCAGGCCCAGCCAGGGCATAAGCAGGGACAAGGGAACAGTGAGTGGATGAGAACAAGGAAGGAGTTTGGAAAAGAAAAAAAATTCAAGGTCTCCGTGGATCCATCCCACACCCAGGAGTCAACAAGTGGGGGCCTCCCACCCTCCACCCAAGAAGGTGAGCAATCATCATGCCCAAGCCTGCTCTCCAGCCAGCAGTCCAGCTCAGGGTCCCAGCATCAAGGCAGAAATCCACAGCTGCATGTAGAGCAAACTATTTTTCAAAAACAATCAGAACCATATATTCCTCCTGCAACATCATCAAGTACAAGCTCATGACACAGGCTGCAACTCATTTGATCTGCCTTCTGCTGCTCTTGCATGTACAGAGCTGCTCCAGCCTCCACCTCCGAATCCCACCCAATGCACAGTGTCACAATCATACAGTCTTCTCTGGACCCTGCATATCTGAATTAAGAAAACATACATATTATAGCAGTGTATCCAATCTACGACAGGTAGTAGTGCTCAATTCCTGACATTTTCTGGCAAAAACAAGCGTCTGGTATCTTCAGAAATAAAAACATTCAAAGTATTACTAATAGTGGCATAGAGCAAAGTGTGCATTTAAGCACAAGATTCATGAAAACATTAGCATGATTGGTGGTTTGAAACTGATGGTTCCAAATAGAATGGTATTTTGCAATAGTCTGTTTGATGACCCAGCATGAATAAAGTACATGTTGTTCAGCCTTCCCATCATCCCCTTTTGTATCCCTAAATGGCACTATCTCAAGGCTACTACCCTGCCTGCATAATAGTTGCAGGTTAAGGGGCATGTGTGTAACACAGGGCCTCCACCTGGAGGACGGGTTGTTAGTAACAAAACCAACCTGGATACAGCTTTCTGAGACCTAATCCCCCTTTACACCTTCTAGTAGCATGACAATATGCAACAAACATTTTCACAGTAGCTATTCAACATATACTTCCCCACTGTTTGAACTTTCACAGGGCTGGTTCCCCATTCAACCCTGGAGACCCCTATAAAAAACGTTAGGCACAGTATATAACAGTATAGTGCTTTTAAGTACAAACTGGAACCAGTTTGATTAAAGAACAAAATCATTTCTAATTGGCGACAGTTTATAAAGTTCTTATTCTTGAAATGATATGCATTATTCTAAATAATCCACATTTAACTGTACTTGAATAAAACTTGATCAGACTGTATTTTGCATTCTTTTTTATGGGCAGCATTCTAGGATGCAGCACTCAGCATCTCCACCTATCCCACATCCCGATCACCGTCATCGGTCCCAATACCGAGATATACCAATTAACCATTCCATAGGTCAAAGAGACACCCATGTCATCCCACTGGAAACAGCAGCTATAAAACATGCATGGTGTCCAATGGACCATGATACTTAAACTATGATAGAGGGTCTTGTGCAGTCCATTCCAGGATGCAGCACGGTATTTCCACCTATCTTACATCTAAATCACCACCATCTCAGTCTCGATGCAGAATCTCTACACCAATTAACCATTCCATGGTGTCCAATGGACACCCATGACTTCCCACACTGGGAAACAACAGCTTCTCGGCAATACCGTGGTGTCAATGGACCACAATACTGACAAGTAGAGAAGTCTTGTGCAGTCCATTCAGGATACAACCTTGGTATTTCCCACCTATCTTACATCTCGATCACTCCATACATCTCAGTCGATACGGGATCTACCAATTAACCATTCCATGGTGTCCAATGGACACCGACTTCCACAGAGAAACAACTATAAAACATGCCATGGTGTCTAATGGACATACAATGCGACTATGATGAAGTCATGCAGTCCATTCAGGATCCAGCACAGTATTCCACCTATCTTACATCTCAATCACTCCGCCACCTAGTCTCGATGCGGGAATCTACAGCAATTAACCATTCATGGTGTATGACCCCAGCTTCCACTGGGAAACAGCAACATAAAACATGCCATGGTGTCAATGGACGCAATGCTGACTATGAGGAAGTCTTGTGCAGTCCATTCCGGGATGCAGCACTCAGCATCTCCCACCTATCACCATCTCGATCCTCCGCCATCTCGGTCCCGATACACAGATCTATACAATTAACATTCCATGGGTCAAGGACACCTCATGTCATCCACACTAGAAAACAACTATAAAACATGCCATAGTGCCAATGGACACAATGAAACTATTTCCACCATCTAATCTGATACAGGAATCTCGCCTGTCAAGCGATTACTATTCTATGTCGCTATCGCTTGTATTGGTGATCCGGGCATCCGTATTCATCTTTGAATGGTATTCAGAAGCATTTATCACACACAGGCCTTGCGCAATCTACCCATAGGTCGTTCATACACTTCCCTTTCTTTGTACACCCACATCTTGGTGAGTACAGCTTCTTTGGTGTTCTTAGTATTTTGATGGAAGTGCTTTCCTTGCGATCGTTGGCATGGATCCAATTTGTCGATTACCGTTTTGGCTATGCTGTGGAAGATCATCTATTTTTGCTGGTCGTTACAAGTTCTTTAGCTTTACAGTTAGTTGGAATTCCAAGTGCATCATCTTCTTTCTTTTCTAGGAGAAATTTATTGTACATTATATGCCCCTGAATTAACATAGCATTCAGTAAATAATAAAAGAACTCCTTCTGCCATACCTTCCTGCATCGCGCGGTTAAAATTGTAATACCCTACCAGCTGATCATTTTGTCCACTCCACCCATGCTCTGTTTGTAGTCAGTATACATTTTGGTTTTATCGACTCCCCAGTCTTCCAATCCTTTCTTCGGTATCAACAAATTCAGTACTTGATGTTGTTGACAGCATCTATATGTCCCTCTTGTCTCTCCACTTCATTACAGAGCATTGGTGTCTTCCTGAATGTAACCTTTTCTTTCATCTTCAGCTTTATGTCTTTTTATTTTGGGAGGCATTCCCTTGCGGTTGGGCATAACAGTTCCAGTTGCACCAACTCCAGATAAAAAATAGATCTGTGTAGAGTTGAGGTCCAGTGTAGTATCTGTCTGTGTAAATCCTGTAGCCTTTCCCTACTTGCAGTTCTTCTCTAACAAAGATCAAAACAAACTCTGTATGTATGTCCTTTGCTCTGTTCATAAATCGACTTTGCCTGTATAGAATTGCCAGTTGCATATGTATCGAGTTTGATTCACATAAGGTGTACACATGATTCCGTGCTTCACTGGTTTTGTGGATTAAATGTTCTGTAACCGATTTCCCTTCCACAGACATATACCTTCATCCAGGAGAGGTCCGGTCAGGAAGATAGGTTTCGTGATCTCTTCAGGAATAGCTCATGTATCTCTCTAATGTGAAAAAGTTGATCAAATCCCTCCATCCTCTGAGGCTTCCGATTCGAGTTGTCAGCCATGTGGAGAAAAAAAAAATCAGGTTGAATCGGTTCCTTGCCATCACACTGCCCCAGAATGGTGTGTAGGTGACTTCATCCAATCCCAGTATTCATCTTTACTGCTCTTCACTACCAGTCCCATCGCCAATGCTTATAATGCAAAAAACCTCTTCAGTTCTTCTTTGTCAGTCATCTTCCAAGCCCTGGCCCTTGAATGTGGTAGCAAATCATCAAGTGGATGTGCCAGAAAGAAATCATCGGCATATCTATTTGTTTCCCTTACAATAAGCTCCAAATCTTCATCCGTCAGGCAAAACAGTTGTACAAATCCAAGTGGACTTTCTGGGACTGGTACTTGGAGACCTGAAGTTGCAGTGAATAGGTGTCCATTGTCACTTGTTATTGTCACTTCTTCCATTAATGTCTTCTCTTCTAACAGCTTTTGTTCTGCTGATGACGAGCCCTTTTACCACTAGTCTTCTTTAGGGCATTGCACCTACTTGATGTTGTGGGGTCTCTTCATAATCTTCCTGCTCCACATCCGGCATGTAATCTTGATCAGTAACTTCTTCATCTTCAGAAGACTCACTCGCACTTCCACCAGATCCAGATTGTACAATCTTTCTTCAACATCCTCTTCACTATGCGATTCAGAGAAATCGGGACTCACTACACATCTGGATCTCGGCCAAAACCTATCAATGCAGATCATTTTTTTGCCATGATGATTGTTCTGTCAGGTGTGAAAAAAAACAAAACAAAAAAAAAACACATCATTGTTTGCAGAGATTATCTCTGTGGGGTGATTCTAATAATAATATGAAAACTGAAGCCCTTATGAATACCAGTTTGGCTCAATAAACCCCTACTCCCCAACTCCCCACTGTGCACTGATTTATATTTTCAAGCGTGCCACAAAATATTCTATGTTCTGATGAATTATATCAAATATACTGCAAGGAATCAACCTGAAAGACAAAAAATAAGTTATATTAGAAGAGTTACATGTAATATCTTTAGCGGAGATACTCAAGCTCATTTTACACATACAGGGAAGACACAGTGATATGATAATAGAAACATCCCATCCCGTATCAGGTGCAACATCAAGTTAAGCATTCACTAGTGTACAATGTCAACCCCAATATATCACTATAGGTTTATGACTGTATAACATCCAGTCTGCATGTTACCACCCTCAGTGAGTTGTAATGCCTCCTGATGTTACCTGGTTATAAACAGATATGTATGTCCATACTAGTCAAGAAAAATCACAAATTGAAACCTTTCTTGTTTTTGAACTTACAACTTTACATTAACCATACAATATGCAGTATCACAACATAGGAAGAACTTACATATATCAAGTTAGGATCAACAATTCACAGTACAGCATATATCCATCAAAAGTCAAAGCGTTCCAAAAGTGTCTATGTGTCAGTGAACTGATAAATGTAAAAATAAACCATTGTTCTCTTCTGATTTTCGGATACTGTCCAAATGAAGATGATGCGAAAAACTCTAAGGGATCAAGTCAGGATAAGTGTTATTAAATTGACCTTAAGCATTTTGCAAGAACACATCATACATTTTAATTCAGTGATAAAAGCAACCAATTTTATGTCTTATTAATAAAGCATATACATCCAAAGTATTGTTTATAGTTTGTGAATTCAATTCTCAGTTCTTCTGATTACATTTGTTTTATATTGTGTCATAATACTAATAGTATATTACATGAACAAATAACTACTGTACAAGTAAGTGAGAGTGAAAATATGTATTATTATATATTATCTTTTAAATGATGAACTGATTTTCAACAGCATCCATTGAAGCACCAGATGGTGCAACCTATGTGGTGATGAACACTTTCATAGCATAACATTTCTCACGCTGGCTGGGAACTGGTGAATATGTAAGCAATAATACCCAACAGGGTTGGCGGTATTATGCTATGAACGAGCCAGAGGTGTATGTGGGGCTGATGCGGGGCGGAGGCGTTATAGCCTGGAAGGTCAATGTAACACAATACGGGCGTCCTCCTGGAGGAGCAATGATGTAGAAAAAATGGGCACAGTAGAAGTGGACACCTGCCTTGGTTTTTGAGCTCCTTTTACATTGAACTCATCTTCTTCTTTTTCCAGAATATGGGCTTCCAGGGATTGCTGCTGCCTTTTTCGGGTTCTGTAAGGGGTGAGGAGGACAACATGTCCGGTCACAGGGTTGGGGAGCAGATTATTGCTATGATTTTCCTATATCTAACACACTGGAGAAAGTCGGTCCGCAGTAAAGCGAGCCCCTACACCCCAACTGTCAGATCACTCCAGCACACACTGCATCTGTGTTTACAGGCCTCCAAATGGGCAGCTGGGGGTTGTGGAATTATAGCAGAAAGTCAGATCTGTTAAGAGTCACACTTCAGGCTTCCATATTGCAACAAATTTAAAATCTAACAGCCCTAAAATGTAAAAGATAGCTGTACTTCGGTTTACCAGATAGAGCTTTGAACCCGAGAAATGTGGTAATTTAGGAACTTTTCGGAGTTTAAATGAACCAAAATTAACTTATTTGAACTGAGAAATGAACCGAGCTGAAGGAGAGATCTCCGGGCGACTGTTCACAGTAGATAAAGAATCTGACAGTTTCAGTTTGAAACTGTCCAGACAAAACCCCAACAACAGCGCCCGCGCCGAGAACTCCACCACACGAGACCAACTCCCTCCTCTCCGGGGCAGCCCAAAGCTGTGGACCACACAGAAGTCACAATACAGCAAGACCTCATGTTGTTTAGAAGGGACCTGCAGAAAAAAGAAGAATGGTCAGGGGGTTTGGCAGTTGAAATTCAATGCAAGGAAGTGCAAGATAATGCATATAGGGCACAAAACCCTGGCACAGTATATCAGTTGGGGTGAGGATATGCATGCACAGCAGGAAAGGGATCTTGGAGTTATCATCTCTGATGACCTCAAGGCAGGAAACAGTGTGACAAGGCAGCAGAGTAAAGCAAATAGGATGCTGGGATGCATAGGCAGGGGCATCACCAGCAGGAAAAGGAGGTCATAATTCCACCATACAAGACAACTAGTGAGGCCGCACCTGGAGTACACTGTCGCAGTTCTGGAGACCTTCCTACGTAAGGACATAGACAGGAGTAGAAGGTTCGGAGGAGGGCAACAAAGATGGTGCATGGATTGCATCCACAAGACCTATGAGGGACAGGTTGAAGGCACTGAACATGTACTCCCTGGAGGAGAGGCGGGAGAGAGGGGATATGATAGAGACATACAAGTATCTTACAGGGAGGAACAAGGTGCAGGAATGCACTATTTTTAAGTGAAAAAGATGTTCCAGGACTAGAGGGCATGGGATGAAGTTGGAGGGAGGATGATTCAGAGAAAACGTGAGGAAGAATTTCTTCACAGAACGGGTGGTGGACAAGTGGAACATCCTGCCAGAGAAAGTGGTGGGGGCTGAAACATTTAGAACAATGCTGTGCCACAATATCCCTCCTGGGTCTCCATTTTGTGACTTTACATTGCAGAGTTATGTAGGGCAGGCAACCTAACAGTTACAAGTTCGAGGTGGGAAAAAGACTCGTAAGTAGGGCAGAAAAGCTTTTTTTTCACTAAACAGCGATGTAAAAGAGACTACAGAGGACTTTATAATAAACTGTGTTGTTCTGGAGGGAGCTGATGCTGGGGGTGAGGGTTGGCACAGATGACAACAAGAGAAAAGCTCTGTGGAGAGTGGCAAAACGGGTTGGAATAGCCCAGAAAGGGTGGCACTACTTTATAGGACAAAGAAAAAAAGTGTTGTTGGTAAAGTAGTCCCTCTGATTAGTTATGCTGTTGATTTATGTGTTGCTTCCCCCTCCTCGAGAGCCATTCTCTTGAAGTGATCCTCCCCGGACTCATTGCAGAGGAACAGATGAACTCACTATGGCATCGTTTTTTGTTAATTTTTAATAGTTATGGAGAGAGCCATTCTCTTGAAGTGATCTCCCTGCCTGCTGTAACTTTCAGGACTCCATTATATATGTTTTTTATTTTTATTATATGAGTTCCCAATCCTCGCTGCCTTCCATGAGGACTGGGAGTGTGACGAGGAAGCGTCCAGTTTGTCAGCGGGCGAGTGAGCCTGCCTGCGAACCACAGGGCCATCAGTTAAATCAGTCAGGACCGAATGAGCTACATACTGACACTGGACAGGAGAACATCAGAAGCAGGTGCAACTTGTCTTTATTTTTTTAATATGTCAGGCTTGTCAGGAGGAAAACTGGTTGCTGGAGATTGGGGCATGGTCTCTCTGGCAGATGGAGCGATGCTGACAGAGTGGGCGGCCAGAGAAGTGAGCAGGATTTGTTTCAATTTAATGACTGTGGCAACTGCGACGTCTAACAATTGTGTACTGATGCATAAGCGACATTGCAAAAATGGAGGGCTGTGGGGGTTAGTAGCCTTGTCAGTGATCCGCTAAGGTGGTTGTCTGCGTGAGTCGGGAGGGAGAGACCTGCTCTCTCAACATTGTGTTTGTCGGGATAACAGGGCAGCCACGCAAAAGCGAGGCATTATAGATCGCTGGTTGTAGCACTTATTTCATTTGAAGGGGGGCAAGGTTAAAGAAGAAAAAGTCATAAATAAGCCCAGTGAATTAGAGATTATGTATGATTTCAGAGTTAGCACTGAGTGTTGGGGCAGTATTTCTCACTAAGCGAGGGGAAAAAATAGGCGTTTTTGAAATTCAGCTGTGTGGTTTGGCCAATCATGTGCAGAAAGATGCTTGTATGGGTGAAGGGCATTTGGGCTGGCATCTTTTATTTCCTGGACATCTAATGAAGTTAATGTACCCCCTGGCTGGGGTACTAGCCAATCAGATGCTGGAAATAAAAATTCCATATTCTAAATTCTAGTTAACCAACAGCACACTTTCTCTATCCTTCACTATAATTGTCTTTGGTCTGTTCCATGCATTTTTAAATCCTCAGTGTGTTTGACCCCATGACCTCCTCAGGAAGGTGGTTCCAGTGTCCACCACCCTCTCCATGAAATACTACTTCCTCCGTTGCCCCTGATCACCCCCCCATCTTGAAATTGTGCCTGCTTGTTCTTGCATCTCTTCCTGAAAGATGCTCCGTCTGGGAATTTATTAATTACCTTGAGATGAGGCTGCCATGCCAGGCGTTTCTAAGAAATTTCAGTCCACACGCGACTAGCCAATCAATAGGCTTCTTACACACACACACCCCATATGAAGTCAGGAATATACTTTCGCGATTTGTGACTGTACATTTTTTTTTACCTCCCCAACCTCTGGATGGAGGCACCAGCCATAGAACCTAGACCACTCCACCTGTCAGTAGTCAAGCAGGCAGGGGGTAGTAGCCGCAGGATAGTGCCACCTGAGGTTACACTTGTGATACCTCTACCTGATAGTCCCAGCATGCTACTGCCCTCACTGTAACCTTTGAACTCTGCTTGGAACACCTTTAGTTCATCAAGAAATGATCCAGGTCCTTTCTACAATTTTAGTGGTTATCAGTCCCTCCCATCCCACCCTGTAGCACTCACCAGTGTTCCCTCTTCCAGATACATCACCATAACAGGCCCAGTCAAAATAAAACCAAATAATATATGAACAGTCTCTTACCAGGGTACTAGAGACCAAAATCATCACCTTGAGAGATATGTCCAGCAAAACTGTAAAGTAAAAGTACATGACACAAGTCCAAAGGATCTGCAGTTCTTAATGAATAATTAGGCAGTATAGGGCAGGTTAGTCATGAAGTAATACTTATCTGATGGCGACAGAGTCAACATCCTGTCAGATCTGTTAAAGAGAAAGATAAGTTAATACAAAAATATAGGTAGCATACATATACCCCCCACCTCCTCACCGTCACGCTGGCCTCATCCCCTCAACCCCACATCCCTCCTTCTCTTTCAGTTCTATATCATCTGTTTAGTACCCATGCGTGGATGCTAGAGATGGGGGGCCTCAGGCAGAGTAGGATCAGGTCAGGATGCCTGGGATAGGCCCTGCAGTCAGTGATCGGAGGAAAAAAAGTAAAAAAAAATATATATGCTTCATGGTTATCTTCCCCACTAATGAAGGAAGGAGGAAGGAGAGACGCTAGCCTATTGTTCCCCACTTTCTCTCATGCACAACAAGAACTGCCACAGTAAACCTGAAACAAAAATCAAGTAATATGAGGAGGTCTCTTACCAATATACTAGGCAGTCAAGAAGCAGTAATCTTAGAAGACATCTGTCAAAACTGTAAATAAGAACATAGGGAAGAGTCAGAGGATCTGTAGTTCTTAGAGTAAATAGTAAATATATGTTATGGGTAGTCATTGAGTAATACTTACCTGCTGGAGGCAGAGTGAGTATCCTGTCAGACCTGTCAGAGAAAAACAAAATAAAAAAGGTTAATATAGAGATGAATTAGTGGCAATGGAAGAAACTGAGTGTGGAGAGATATGAATTAATGTAAACAAGGGTGCATTAGATACAAAGTTAGTCAAAGCTAAGATTGAAGCTAGAGATGTAGTACAATAAAATTAGTGTGCTAATAAAAAAAGAGAAGAGAAATTTGATTGGGGAGATGATGAGAGCGAACAGTGATCTCCTCTCAGATAACTTAGTTGCCAGCAAGTGTGATGACCCAGGTGGACTAGAAAATATTCATTTCTGGATCAGTGGACTAGTATTACTTGAAGTGAGTAGTGAGATCCCATCTTGCCATTAAAGTAAAGCACTTCCTGTTGTCAATGGCCTCCCATTCCTCTCACAACAGGTCCTACTCCCAAAAAACACATCCCCAGTTTTCCAGAGGACCCCTCAATTCACCCCATACCAGACACCACCACAAGTTAATCATTCCTTGGTATCCAATGGCCCACCCACAAACCCTCCCATACCAGGTCTCACTAACAAAATGCAGTTTCTTTGTTGTCCACTTTTAAACTCCCTCCATATGAGCATAACACCAATTAAAGCACTTTCTTTGTATCAAATGTCCTCCATATGCTCACCCAAAGCAGGTGCCATCACAAAAAAGCCATTTCAATTGGACAGCCGACCGCAACTCATTACCATATCAGGCACCACCACATTTAAAGCATTGCAAGGTGTCAATGGCTCACCCATAAACATTCCCATGCCAGGCCCCAGCAAAAAAAAAAAAATTCTCTTTTGTCACTGGTTCCCAAATTCCCTCCAGTGCTAGGTGCAGTAACAAATAAAACATTCCCCTAGTGTCATGTGTCATCCACATGCCCTCACAAAGCAGGCCCAAAAACAAAAAAGCAATTTCATAGTGTCCAGAAAAAACCCCAACCCCTTTCCTGTCCTTCCTGTCTCTTCTAAGCATCCTTCAACCCAGTATAGCTGTCTCCCACATGTTGTGAACAGTCCACCAAGTTTCAGTTACTGCTATGATGTCTAACTTGTCATGCTTGATGATGGTCATCAATTCCCCATTTATATGCCAGATTCCTGGCGTTCACTACCAACCTGGTGGCATGGACCCTGTGGACACCAAGGAATCACCATCCAGGGTTCAGGAGTCCACCCTACCTCCAAGGCTAAGTAATCACGGGAGACCATGGGGTCACCCAACACTCCAGGACACAGCACCATCACACAAAATGCATTCCATGGCATATGGACCTTCACCCCACACCAGAAAAAGAACTCAAATAAAACTAATTCTCAGATATGCGTGATGTTCATCCTACCATCTAAAACACGGCACCATAACATAAAAACTTTCCCTGCCCCTCCGACCTATGAGACATGGCACAATCACACAAAACACATTCCCTGTTGTCTGTGATATCAACGCAACAGTCTGAAACCCAGAAACCATCTCACAAAATGAATTCCCAGATGTTAGTGGTGATCATCACCCTCAAAATCCATAACACCATAACAAATAAACATTTCCTGATCCTCCCCACCTCTGATAACCAACACTTTCACGAAAACACACTCCTAGACACAGCCCACTGGCGCTGGCAGTTAGATGTACACTTACTGAAGTCAATGGCCCAGGTTTTGGGAATGGACCGGGAAGTCGGACAGCCATCTGGTGGAGATGGAGAGAGTGACCTGTGGACTGCTGTCCTTCTCCTGGGGAGGGAGAGAGGGTAGGCGTGTGGGCTTGATGGACCCTTGGCAGAGGTTGGGTCACTACAGCATTCAGCGCCAGTACTTCAAGTTGGACACTTGATGTCATTGCATGTCCAAGCCCACAGGAAGAAAAGAAACAGAAAATGCAGGCACCAACATGACAGCCCGGTCCATTGCACCATCCCTGCCTCCAAAGCCTGCCAGGGGATCCTGCTCTCATGGCCCCAACCAGTGTAATCTGGGGCTTAACCTCATTGTTCTAATGAGGAAGCTGCCTGGGCAGTCCCAGCCAGGGGCATAAGCAGGGGTATGGGAACAGTGGTGGATGAGAACAAAGGGAAGGAGTTTGGAAAGAAAAAAAAATCCAAGGTCTCCGTGGGATCCATCCACCTCCAGGAGTCAACAAGTGTGGGGTCACCTCCCACCCTCCACCCAAGAGAAGGTGAGCAGTCATCATATGCTCAAGCCTGCTCTCTCCAGCCAACAGTCCAGCTCACGGGTCACCAGCATCATAGCGAAATCTACCGCTGCATGTAAGAGCAAACTATTTTCAAAAAACAATCGTTAACTATATATTCCTCCTGCAACATCATCAAGTACAAGCTCCTGCGACAGGCTGCAGCTCATTTGATCTGCCTTCTGTTGCTGCTCTTGCATCATACAGAGCTGCTCCAGCCTCCACTTCCAACCCCTGCCCCTACCATCCACCTTAGCAGTACAGGGCTGGCATTCACTAACATAGCCCATAACCAATATGGGAGAACAAAATCAACTCAAAATTCTTTAATCAATTTTTATCTGCAGTAACACATCCAAGGTATCTTTGTTCCATCCTTTAGACTCACTCACACCTGGATCACCTATCCGTCCCCACCCCTAAATATGACAGTGACAGGTCAGTGACAGATAGCACAGATAAATTCATAGTAAAACTTTTCAATAAAACAAATAAATAAATATCAATTAATAATCCATGTGACCTTTGTTTCATACTACACTGTAAAAGCACAAACTGAACACACTCAAACACATGCACACACAGAGCACTCAGAAGCACAAGCACTGCACACACACTAACCCACCCACAGACACAAACACACACAAGTGCAAGTAGACATGCTGACACGCACACTCAGTCACCACTCACACAGTCCTCACCCACACACAAACATGCTCACACATGCATGCATCGCATGCATACGCAAAAACATACATCCTTTCTGTAACATGCACAAGAACAATCAAGAACTGCTACATGAAACCTGACAAACTCAAGTAATATATGTAGAGTCTATTACAAGGTACCAGTGAGCCAGAAGCAGTAATCTTGAAGGGACGACTGTTAAAACTGTAAATTAAAAATATAGCAAAGGAGTCACAAAGGATCTGTAGTTCTTGTAGAAAAATAGTATATATAGCAATTATAGTCACATAATAATACTTACAGTATCTGATGGTTAAGTAGTCCATATACTTTCAGACCTGTAAATCGTTACTATGGAGACAGATAGTAGCAACATAATAAACAGAGTGTGGAGATATATGGAAATGGTTTAGCACAACAGACACTGGTGTGAACAATGGCACATTACATAAAAGGTTACACTGAAAGCTAAGATTGAAAACAGAGATATTGTACAATAAATTTGTAAACTGATAGAAAAAGAGAGAAGAACAGCTTTTGGTTGGGAAGAGGGTGAGAAAGAAAAATTACATCCTCCAAGATAGCGTAATTGCAAGTAATTGTAATGACCAGGGTGGGCTTAGAAAAATTCATTTCTGGGTCAGTGAACCAGTATTGCTTGGGCAAGGTGCGAGGCCCCACCTTGCCATCACTTTTGATGATGCAATACATAGCTCTCTTCAGTATTACCATAATGAGGCAACTGAGGTGTGTGTGTGGGGGGGAGGGGTCTGTTTGACAGCTAGCTTTGAGAATATTATGTGCACAGTGTCAAGAGCGGACAGATACATCTTTGGGGAGAAGGCAGCAATGTTGTTTTTGGGCACAGAGATGTGGAAGCAGATGCTGGTGCAATTATTATAAACTATAAGCCAGTGATCTGGTGCATATAACACTCTCTCTTCCAGGTTGATTGACAAGATGACATTTAATAAATTAGAATTTAGCCCCTATATCCTCCTCCCAAGAACAGACGCAAACATTGTCCCAATGTCTTGACACATTGCCCCCATGCACCTCCATTGAGTCATTGTATTACATGTCTTACCATGATTTTTTTTTTTGGGGGCCAGCCACTATCAATTTGTATGCTGCCTATGGCACAAATAAAACTAACAGCACGCACATCTCCTACACCATGTGCCAGCAGACACGGCTGTGCCAGAAAGGTATTACTGATAAGCGGGGGCTGCAAATTCTATCACTAGTGGTTCAATGCCACCTCCAGTCCTGTTATTATAACAAAAGGTAGATCCACCAACCCCTCAGTCCAAGTCAAAGATTTGTTGCCAGTCTGCTCTTGTCCTGTGTGTAAACACAAAACCACTCTAAGGCCATGAATAAATGTTACTTCTTTGGCCATAAAACGACTCTTTGCTCACCTCCCTTTGCCATGCCTGCGCATACACAGCTTCACTGAGTACAGGAACAAATATTATTTATAATTTATCTATTTGATCCCAATAAATCTCTCCCAGTCCCCCTCCCCCACACACACACACATCCACGATATGGCAGAAGTCAAATAATTATTTTGACAGTCTACACGTGCCCTGCCAGTACACACACAGCCCACTGACACCAGGAATAAACAGATTGCAGTGCTCAGCAATTGCTTTGAAACTGACATGCAGTTAGGTCCTGCTTGTGATCAATATTTGAGGGATTAATGCACAGGGAGGGTAAAATAACTGGCACAAGGTTTGGACCAAACGTATAGTATTACATTCTGAGATGCACGCAAATTTGGTGTAAGAGGCTGAGTTTGGAAGTAACTCCAACTGGGGGGCACATTTAGATGCGTTTTTGTGAAACTGTATGCTCTGTGCTACAACATCGTTATTATATCATTTATGCCTTACCTTTTCACTACCTCGCTTGTATGAGCCATTGAGAGCCAGACTTTCCCTTCACCAGCCTGACAGACCATGACTAAAACTTCGGCTGAAGAAATATCATTACATTACAGTGCGTCTTTGCTGGCTGCTTGCTATGGTATGGGGAACTCGCATTACAATGATCACGACAGAGGAGTAGACAAAAACTGAGCAAGCAAATGAGGACGAACTGGTCAGACAAATGAAGCAAAAGCGCTTTGTTAATGAAATGAAGTCATCTTTCTTTACTTAGCCACATGTCCCCTTCAATGCAAACTCGTTATCCTAACCACCCGTTTATCCGAACGATATCTTAGTCTCTTGCTGTGTTCAGATAAATGAAGTTGTACTTGGAAACAATCTACTAGGCAATTATGGCAAAGCTCAAACTTTTGAGAGGAAATTAATCTGAATACTAAATGTAGTGAGTGTGTGTGGGGGTCTACAGCATCTAAATACTTAATAAAATTCACACAGCACAAGGCCACCAAATACTTGTCTATTTCAAGATACTTACGTTTTTCCTAGTAACACCGTAAATGCAGACAGACATACTCTACAGCCACAATAGTCCGTACACTGGGAGCTACGGGTTTTGCAAATTACAGTTGTTTTATCATCATCATTATTTTGTATCACAAAATTACCATGCTTATTTCCGTAAATGTACCAACTTTACCATCTGAAGGGTGGGCTCCTTTTGATTCTTACTTTTTAGCCCATGCCTGCACCGATTGACAAAATTCAAATCAAGGCCAAATAAGTAAAAGTCACCCAATCAAAAAATGCACCTAAAAACTACACTAAACTGCATACAATGATAAAAAACAGTGAGATATTTATGACGATCAAAAAATGAAATCCTGCATCCATGGGTACACCCAAATTGTTTTACTTATATTGAATATGATATAAAAAATAAAGGAAATAAAGAAACCAGAGACTCCTTCAGGAAATAGCGATGAAAAAAAATCTAACTTGATCAGGGGAAGCACAATCATTCGTTGACTTATGTTCAGATCTACCTCATAATATACTGATTCACTTGGGGAGAAAAAGACGCGGCAAAACTCAACATGAACTGACGTGACTGAAAATAATTATCCCGATACACAGTGGCCCTTTCCTTATCTATTTACATCATAAGCAGTAAAAAAATGAACAAGACCAGGGTCCAGTATTGATGTTCTGAATAATTTATTTTGCTGTAGTTACGAATGCCCATAGTACACCAAAAAAAAAAAAAATCTGAGGATGCCAGTTTTTTGTGCCGAAATCAAGAAATACTGACCAAACAAAGCTTGATTGCTGACTTCACAAAGCTGTAGATCGATTTCGGAGCTTCTGTCAGATCTGGCAGATTTCTGTTTGCTGAGAAACAATAGCGGCGTTCTAGCAAGAACTGCGGTCTACACAGGAAAAAAGCAAGTGCGAGCAGGAACAGCAGGATGTTGTATGAAAAATGCCTCCTGAACGAACAGGATCACTGATTGGATGATTTGCTTGCCAATGCAAGTAAGCCACTACTCCCTGCCTTGCATATCACTGGGCAGATTTCTCACACAGGCGTTTATGCAAATAGTATACAGCTGAGGAAAAAAAGTGTGCAGATGGACGAGATTACTCGTCGGCGGCGCCAGTGAGTGCATTTTGCAAGGACGAGATAACTCGTCGGTGGCAGGATGGGGGTTAAAATAATAGTGCATTTTCATACTGGTAGGTGACCGCATCAATGAGCAGGGGAGCTAGCATCTTCAAGATATAAACATATGAACATGCAAAATTCACCAGCAGAAAAAGGCCCTACAGTCTACCAAGTCTGCTCGGATGTGCATCCAGCAGCCCCTATTTTTCAGCTGCCCCTCTCCCCTGACCCTCCCATTCACTCTGTCCACTCCCCTCTTGAAGCCCCCACTATTCTAATGGATGGCACCTCTTCTGGCAATGCATTCCACCTGGCCACCATCCTCTCCGTAAAGAATAATCTTCTCGTCTCTCTACTGAACCTTCCCCCCTCAAGCCTCATATCATGGTCTTGGGTGTCCCTATCCTCCCTTAGTTTAAACAGCCCCTCTTTACTAGACTTGTTGATCCCTGTCATGTACTTGAAGGTTTCAATCATATCCCCCTTCCCTCTTCTCCTCTAGCAAGTACATGTTCATTTCCTTCTGCCTACTCTCATAAGGCAAGTCCCCTAGCCCTTTGATCATCTTTGTTGCCCTGTGTTGCTCCCCCTCCGTTAACTTAATGTCTCTCTTCAAGTACGGGTGCCAGAACTGCATGCAGTATTCCAGGTGAGGCCTAACCAGTGATCTATACAGTGGCAGAATCACCTCCCCCCTCAACAGTCAATCAGAAAAGCAGACTGGCACCTTAGCCCCATTGTAAATCCTAAGATAATCATTCGCAAAGGTGCCAGTCTGTCACAAGCTCGTGCCACTGCCCAAAGATATAACTCCGATACCCCAAGCAATGACTCACAGCCACCCTAATATCTCCCACTAAGCAAATTTCAAAAACACCGGTACCACAAAAAAAATAACAATGGACACATCCTTCTAGCTCATTGATGATGTGGAACTAGATGAAATCTTCCACATTCTTCAAAATATAAGTCAAGCAGCTGCTGAAACAAACGTACCTGCATTAAATCTGACCTCTCCATCCAATGCTCCGCTACCATCATCTGAAACTGCAGTGATGCAGTCATTCATGCAGCCAGGCCCATTAGCACCTGTATCTGCAGCAAGCAACTTAAACTCGGTGCCTCTCGATGGGTCATATGTACTGTCCAATCCTGTGACAAAAAAAGACAGCTTCACCAGGAGATAACAACTGATAAAATGCTTCAATTAGAAAAGCAGTAGCACAAAATAGCAACCCAAAAGCAAATCCGGTGGGCAATCAATGTATTTTTTGATTGGGCTAAGCAAAAAGAAATAGAAATTAACTTAGCTACCATCAGCCCTTCACAGCTTAACAACATTCTTAGAAAGTACTACAGTACAGTTCACAATAATGATGGAATAGAATATGTGTTAATAAGCTAAGTGTCAGAGCAGGCTTAAATAGATATTTAAGTGATGTTCCCCTAAATCACAGCATAAATATAATGTGTGACACCAAGTTTAACACAGGCAACAACATCTTTAAAAGCTGCAGTGAAACATTTCTGAAAAGAGGGCAAAGACAAGGCTGACTATCATGCCCCACTGACCATAAATCAACTAACCAGACTGAGGAATTCAGCTGCACTAACACGACTCACTGCCACGGGTCTTGTGAAAAAAGTCTAAATAGACATTTTACTACATTTTGCCAGCCACGGTAATGAAGGAGTGAGACCATTAACAATCCAATCCTTTGAAATAAAATACACATAAGACGGTGAAGAATACCTCACAAAAAATGTCTAACAAGCAAAGTAAGAACAATAAAGAAATTGCTGATCCTGCTAAACAATTCGCGAGAGGCTGCATGTTTGCACAGCCAAATGATCCTCTATGCCCAATTAACAGTTCTAAAAAATATATCTCTAAACTCCCCCAAACCCTGCTGCTTTATTCCACCATCTGAAAAAACTGAATCAATCAACACTAGATACAATGGAAGCCTGGTGTACTGCTGAACTGATGGGAGTAAATTATTTGGGCAAAATGCTACCAAAAATGTGCAGAGAGGCAAACCTAGAAACAATATTTGCCAATCACTCCCTCTGTGCACCGCAGTTACAGTACTCTTCTATGTAACTCCGGTATGGAAGCAAGACAAATCATGACCATAACAGGTCATAAAAGTGAAGCTCCACTTCAGCGTAATTGGCAACCCAACCTTTCAGAATTAAAAAAATGGGGCCAAATCATCAGTGGTGAAAATAACAGTAACTCCATGCAATCTTCAGTAGAAACACCACCAAATACCAGCAAAAAGCAAAACTCTGAATTTAGTCCTGCAACAGAGATCAACATTGAGCACACAAGCAAATATGATTCCTACCCCCATTCAATACCTTTCTAAATCCACATCAGCTCCAGAATTCTTGGAGACTACCAAGTCAGTTGAAAATAATAGCACGCTTTCAGAAACTGGGACTGAAGTCACGACGATCGCTAAAAGAACTTTCCAAGCTGAAAATGTTTTCACCCAGAAAGCAGCAGATGACATCAACCAATCAGATACAGAACCATGCCCCAAAATGCCTTCAAAAGGAAACCTATTTAACTATGGGACTTTGCTAATGCATCAGTTTGTCAGTTAGGGTTGTTATTACAGTGACAAAAGTTTGGAAATTCGATGTTAAGGTTACCAACCCTACCCCAACCCCACTCTCCGCACACCAACAGACATTGAGGTGTGCCTTGGGGTTGTCAGCCCTAACTCTCAACCCATTCTATTTCTAAGGAAGCTGAGTGATACAGTATAGGACAATAGGGTGAGAGTTAGGCTCAACAACCCCAAGGCACACTCCAATGCCTGTTGGTGTGTGGAAAATAGGGGTGTGGGTGGGGGGTAGGGTTGATAACTCTAACATTGAATTCCCAAACTTTTGTCACTGTAATGACAACCCTAACTGATGCATTAACAAAGTTTTTTTGTAATGAATTTTCCTTCTTTTTGACAAAGTGTAATGTTACTCATATGTAATTGTATCATGCATATATTTTGTAATTGTCTCTGATTTTCATGTAGGAGTGCAGAGGGCTCTGCACTGCCATCTATATATAAAAGTACTGATATTTTAATATCACATCTCTGTGTGGGAGCACAGGACCCTCTGGACCCTGAGCTTCCAGTACTGCTTAATGTAGGGCCCTGTGCTCCCATTATTGCATAACAGGATCCAAATGTTGGTGCGCAGGGACCTATGGGTGCTACACTCCCATATGCCTATAAGTACAGAGACATTGTGCACACCTAGAGCCATTCGAGGTAACCCTTGTGCTGCAAAAGTTGCAATATCTCAGGAACTGTAACTTTGAAAAAATTAATTTGCACTTGTATTCATGGCCTAGCCACCTCCATGCATGCATGTTTAGTACACCTAAGCTGAGCTTAGCAAAAAATCCTTATCGCGAACTGTTTTTGAGATATAGCCACAAAAAGGCACCATGACCACTACAATGTTATCATATGGGAAAATTCACAACTTCAGAGTTCTGTAACTATGGAACCAGTGTCCATGTCTTCCCAAACCAGCAAAGAGCACAGCGCAAATGTGGTGCAAGGGTTTATCATCCTGCAAAATTCAGCTCAAAAGTCCTAACCATTTTCTTGCTGTGAAGTGGAAAACAAGCTGGTTTTGGGTGCTGTTTACCTGCTTCCACTTTCAGATCATATTTGTTTTCCCCTAGGCTACAATGGGAAACTGTAAAGTTTAATAACTTTTGAAAGGATTAATATTGTTTCACCAAACCTTCAAAAGACACATCTATGAGGCAAATGCTTTCTACCCTGGAAATTTCAGACCACAGCTTAAAACCATTTCTGAGATCCAGCTGGACAAAAAAATGTCAAAAACACAAATGTTTCTGTTTTTTCAACACTCAATATCTCAGGAAAAAAACACAACGGATTCCCATGAAATTTGACAGGTCAAGTGACCAACCCATAGACATTATGTATGCCAAATTTCATGCAAATCCATTGAACAATTCCAAAGTTATTAATGTTCAAATATTTGGGTTTAACATAGAAGTTACCTTATGCTATCCTGTGGGAAAATTTATAACTTAGGAGTGCTGTAACTATGAAAGCAGTGTCCATGTCTTCACCAAACCAGCAAAAAGCACATTTGTGTGGCAAGGGCTTGACATCCTGCAAATGTTAGCTCAAAAGTCTTAACCATTTTTTTGATATGAAGCGGCAAAGAAACTGGTTTTGGGGCTGTTTGCCTGCTTTCATGTTCAGATCATAGATTTTTTCCCCATAGGCTAAAATGGGAACTTTAAAGTTTAATAACTTTTGAATGGATTAATATTTTTTTCACCAAACCTTCAAAAGGCAGATCTGTGAGGCAAAGGCTTTCTACCCTGAAAATTTCAGACCACAACTTAAAGCTGTTTCTGAGATCCAGGTGGATAAAAAAATGTAAAAAAAACCAAGGATTTTTCTGTTTATTCAACACTCAGTATCTCAGAAATCACACAATGGATTCCCACTACATTTGGCAAGTTAAGAGACTGTCCCCTAGACATTATACATGCCAAATTTCATGCAAATCTATGGAACAGTTCTAAAGTTATTAATGTTCCAAAATTCAGGTTTAACATAGATGTTACCTTTCACCCTGTCTATACTAGCAGATTGTTAAATTGCCTAATCAACCCACCATTACAACAATAAATTTCAGACTCAGAGAGTTCCCATTTGGAGAAGAATGGTGGGGGTGGATTAACAAATCAAAGGAATTCAGTTAAAACTAAGAAAAGGGTTAAAAAATGCTATTTGTATCATAAACCAGCATATAATATTTGGTACTATTAAAAAATTATAATGCACAAAACGGATTCAAATAGAATTTCCAATTATGACTGTAAGATCATTATAAATTAATAATTTTAATGTCAATAAAGTTCTGGAACTGACCACAGATATGTTAAGTGGTTGGTCAAATCTTACATAGTTTGTGTTATTTCATTAGCAACTGACTTCAGGTTTACAAAATAGACAAGATACATCTCTTGATTGACTATCACTTTTGCATATGCAGAATCTTCCTCTGAATTTGCATATAAGGTTCTTGAATCCATGCTCTCTTCATAATAATCAGTGTCATCACCTTCTAGTCTGAGTACGTCACTCAGTATAGAGCCTTCTAGTAAATATTCTTCATCTTGAAAAGTAAATGAAAGGAATAAGTAAGTTACCAGCACTATAAGATAAAATCAGTGCATATCTTTTAAGGGATACTTATGTGTTTGTTCATTCTCATCTATGCCACTGCCTTTTGTTTTCCTTTGCAGCTCATTTATTTATTTATTGAAATGTTTCATGAGAAAGGCACACTGAGCGACATCGTTCATCTGCCAGTGTGACCTGGGGGAAGGGGTACAATAGGAATGTGACATTAACATGAAAGTTACAAGATCAACATTAACATTTGTAAGGCAGGAGTTACAAATAGTGTTACAACAGAGTTGCGCATAATAGGTAGAAAGAGTGGGCAATAATAAGTGCAGAGTTAATAGGTAAAGAAGTGCTTACATGAAAGAAAAGGGGGAAGGAGAGGGAAGGGCTAGGTGAAGAGAGGGGGAAGAGTCATGTCCCTCATAAATTAAATCTTTCAAATGCTGGTTTGACTCATCAGTATTCATTAGATCAAGTATGTAGTATTGAAAGTCACTAATACAGGGAAAAAAGTAAAATAAATGCACAAAATACAGAAATGGTTATTGAAAATTAACCATAATAAAAGTATTATGCAACATATTCCAGCAGAAGAAATATTATAATTATGTGACACTAAAGCAAAGTGTAAAACTAAGATGAAAGAACCAAACAAATCAATTTGAAATCGCAGTCTAAAAATATCTACATCCTGTAATGATACAGGCAACAGCCTAACTGCAAACACCATGATAGTGACTGTTTGAAAACAAATAGCTACAAAAGGAAATGGAATTCAGATGATAGATGGTATTTCAGCATGTGAAGACCTATACCATTAAATCAGAGATATTCATTCATAGCAGATTTCTACATTTACTTATATGGAACCAACAATAAGAAACACTTTGTAATTATTTGAATTAACAGTAATATTCAGGTGAATGAGATACATACTTTGAAATGGGCAATAGCAATTACTACTACTATTTCACTCTGCATATACATAATAAGCAGCTATTGGATCATTGCCATCATCCACACTGTCATCAATGCATGACAGAAGTTCCTGTGAATCACTGAAATAAAAAAAAAACAGATTAATAAAATGTAGTAGTAACAATAACAATACTTGTAATATATGATGTATTTTTTAATTTCAAACTAATTAAAGTATTTCTCTCACAGTTATGTTTTTTCAAATAACAGATGAAGCTTGAACATTTTAACAATGATTCCTATATAGCACAGATTCACTAAATCATGATTCCTATACAGCATGGATTCTTTAAATCATGGTCATGTCAGACAAACCTTCTCACCTTCTAGGAGAACATTAATAAGGAACTAGATAAGAAGAACTCGGTTGGTGTTGCCTTTATGGACTTTGCTAAAGCATTTGGCAAACTACCCCATTTAGAATTATTAACAATCTTGAAGGAGTTTAAGTTGGAGTCAAACATCTTATTCTGGATTTCTGAATGGTTTCAGGGCAGGAAGCAAAGGGTTACTATAAAATGTGCATTGTCAGACTAGGTACCAATTACTAGTGGGGTCCCACAAGGTTCAGTCCTGGGCCATTGCCTTTTTAATAGCTTTATCTGTAACCTAAAATTAAATGACCCAAACATTTGGCTTTCCAAATTTGCAGAAGACTTCAGAGTGGGGACAGTTGTCAATAATCCTACTTATGCTTGGAAAGAGGAATTTGATTATGAGAAAAAAATTGGTTCAGTCAAAGGGTAATTTCGTCATGGAAAGAACTCTCATCTATAGTAGTAGATAGCCATAACATGGGTGCCTTTCAGTCAAGATTAATTCTAGTTTGTAGTGATAGAACTACCAAGTTCTAAATTTCAAGGGATTTGCAAGCTACAAGGATGAAAGTCCATAATGATTGATATTTCCTATGATTCCTATGAACAAAATGAGGCATATTTGTATATAGAATAACATTTTATAATTGCATAATAACCTTGTATGAGATATTTCATTAATATTTGATTTAGTATCATCCATGTCATCAATGCCTCCCCAAAATTCCTGTGAATCACTGAAATATAAAAAAAGGTTGATTCATAAAATGTATTGGTAACAATACCAATAAATGTAACTTTTGATGTAAGTTTTAGTAATTTCAGACTAAGTAAATTAAAACTAATTCTCTCATAGTCATGTTTTTTAAAATGACAGACAAAGCTTGAAAGAAAATTAACAAAATGAGGTACATTTATGTATAAAACAGTATTTGATAATTGCATAATAACCTTGTATCAGATAATATTTCACTAATATCCGACTTATTATTTGTTCATTTTTTCCAATATCATTTCTGCTTCTTTGTGGTGTAGAGTGAGAGATGTTCACTATATTCTCAATCTGTGAAATGACCTGGGAAGTGTTACCCATGGTCCAGCACCCCAGACTTTACCCCCGCCTCGTGGACAGCAACCCATACATAGGTACATGTATTAACCTTATGGTGAAAACACTTACCATATAAGCATAAGTGTCAGGATTTGTGTTCTACTAATGCATATTATTCTTTATTATGTTTTACTGATGTATTTTAGCTATGAGAGATGCTTTTTACTCTGTTTTTACTATATTCACATAAGTAAGGCAACAGTGCCATCTTTAGTGCTTGTGCATCACTGTAATTGCAACTGACCATGGGATTTATAGAAGTCATATTGTATTACATTATCTATGCAAGCTAAGCAACTTCTCATGTTAGTTAGGGTAGTTACTCAGGTCACGTGTTTTTGGTCAATTATACACTTTTTATGTGTCTTCTTTAGTTGTTGCCATAGTTATTATCTGGGCATAAGACCCTTTGTAGCATGTAACTTCTTTGAGAGGAGAGACTACATTACCTAAGTAAGGAAAACTGGTAGTTCTCCTTGGGATTACACTGTTGGCAGTAAGCCTGAATTACTGATCTGTAACAAATTCCATTTATTACATGAGTACCACTTGTCTGTTGTCTCTTCCTAGTGTGCCATTCAACCAAGAACCTGAGAAGGTAATTTATTACCAAGTTATATTTGGCAACTGTGTGCAGGCTGGAAGGTACAAAGGAAGATTCACATTCAATTTATTTTTGAATGTCGAGTAGTGTAGTACGATTGTCTCCTACTTGGACCTAATTGTGCTTATAGTGGTAGTGGTTGTGGGAGACCCACTCCATCCTGGTCTTGAGTGGGAAAGACCCACTTTGGACCCCTTTACATTCCCTCTGTGAGTGATAGCGTACCACCTTGGCAACACTGTTCACCCACTGGGGACCAAAAAGCAGTTTGTGATGGTGCCGAGTCATTTTGACCAGTTTTCCAACTGATTATCTGTTTGTTTGTATACCCCTTCTTTGTTATGTCTGACCTGTGCACAAAACTGAGACTCGATGTTTCAAACTACCTCACATCCCATGGTGGATGGTCAGATTTCATGCTGGATGCAAAATCTGCTGAAAAACCATTGCTGCTAATATCTGACTAATATCTAGAGTCCAAACAAACAGCCAAGAAATACTACCTTAATACTACCAATACCTCATCTCCTTTGCCTTCTGCGACTGCTACACCTAAATGGTTATACCCCCATTCCCCACCCTTCCCTCCCTACTCCATCCCTCCTCCTCTACTCCCTCAACACACCTCCTTGCTGATCCTGCCCCTGACCCACCTCCCACTCCCTCTCTTTCCCCCTCTTTATACCAGCCTCTGGCCTCGCCTCCCTCTGTCAGATGGCTACCTATATGAATCTATATTGTTTAAATTGTTATAGAAGTGATTTTCACTATTGTGATGTTTTGGTAATTGACAAAGCCCTCTGGCTGCAATGTTTATTTCTCTTTTGCACAAAACCACTGCCTGTCCTAATGTTTCAAGTAACCTGACATGGAACCTTTGTAAAAGAGCCCCTGGCTCAAAGGTGCAATAAATAGCTGGAGATGGAGCTGGAGCTGAAGATGCCCTTTTGGATCCACACCTACTCCTGCACTTTGCCAGAACATGCCCCCTCCTATCTTCACCTCCCCTGCTAGCCCATGACAAATGCCACCTGGCTGCACTACCTCTATTCTTACCCACCTTCCACCTCTCCTCTCTCTGTTCCTCCCACCTACCTCCCCCTTTCTCCCATCCACTTAGTCTCCCTGATGTCACCCACCTCATTTCCCTTTCCCTTCCCCAAAGTTTCACCTTATTGTTCTTTTTTCTCTACAAGACTATGTGTTTTTTTAATTTTATAAACTGTTATATTTGCTTATGTTTGTCTCAGTTGTACCAGTGACATGGCACCTTTGTAAAAGAGCCTCGTCTCAAAGGTATTTGTAATCCTAGAACAAATAAATAATTAATAAATAAATAAATAAATAAAGGCTTCTTGGTTGCAACTCTACATACTGCTGTTGAGAGTCTCACACCAAGGTGTGCCTCCCTTGAACTGCAAAATGCATCTCTAAAAAAAGAGATGAGCTTGCAGGCATTGCAGTTACAGAAAAAGGAACAGAAACTAATGGAGAAGACACAGTCACTCCCTGATGCTAATTCCAGACTGTTGCACTGTACTGCTCAAGACACTGAGCGAGAGATATGTTCATTAAGAGATAACTGTGAAAGGTTGAAATGTAATAAGAAACAGTTAGCATATTTGAATGATATTCAGAGTGATACAAATAAAGGTTTGAGAGAGAAGAATGCTGAGCTGAAAGAGGATTACAAGTGTGTGAGTTGTGAGTTGTGAGTTGGATAAGGAGCTTAAGGAAAATGTTGAATTGGGTGCCACATATAGAGTGTTGCAGAAAGAGGTTGAGAGAGGTATTGAGCAGGGCACTGCAAAAGTCTGTCACAAGAAATGTAGACAAAAGATGGCAAGATTGCACCATTAATGGGACATTCTTGCTGGCCATGTTAAGGCCATGAACGGGTTTCAGTATACACCCACTGAAATTGCTTCATCTGACAATGATGACTTTGACTTTGATGATGAGTTATGCCACGTCACATACAAGCCCAACTCCTGTGCTGAAGCAACTTCCGCCAGTCATCCACAAGATGACGCCAATGTTGGCATGCTCTTGCATCACCAGGTCTATACAAACATGGCAGATGTCGTGTACAATGCCAAGACGGCAGCCCCCATGACACAGGCAGAGGGCCTGTATTCCGTGATGCACCTCCACTCACTCCTCTCACCAGGGGAGATGAGTCAGAGCTTCCCAGCATGATTAAGGCTGAGATCAGTAGGATCACTATCCTGGAAGATCAAAAGAAAGCCATCCAGGACCAAATTGACAAAATGCTTAAGGATTCTGTTAATCAGGATCACATGTACAAGGCAATAGCTGATGCAGCAGCAGAAGCTGTGCTTCATGGAGCCTGGGAACATAATGAACTAAATGCGAGTATGCATACGTCCAACTCCCTTCAAGTTGATCACTTTGTCCAGCAGATTGCACAGAGCATCGGACAGATGTACCCAATTGACAATCTCAGTTGCCACTTGGAGAAAGTGTGCTCCCTTTGTGAGAAGCTCTCCCTCCAACCTGAGTACCAAGTTCAAGTCTTATGGAAGATGATCAAACGTACACTCTGGGTCAAACTCTCAGAGACAGCACGTAACTCTGACACCCTCACTTTTGATGACATCACGGTGGCCCTTATATCTGCCAGTTTCCCGGGTGTGCAGTCATGTGTTATTGCTTGCTTACAATTTACAATGTGATCCTATGGGAATTTTATATCACACTTCCCAGGTGGTTGAAGGCACTCAACTGAGCCTTGTGCCTCACAACCCACCTGGGGCATTCAGCAATTTAGCCTTGCCACATATCCTTCCTTATGGTATTGCTCACTTAAAATTCATAATGAAATTTTATGCAAATTATATACTGCACTTCCCAGGGAGTTGAAGGCACCCAGCTGCACCGCGTGCCTTGCAACCCACCTGGATCATGCAGCAATTTAGCACTGCCACACACCCTGCCATGTGTATTGCTTACTTACAATTTACAATGTGATTCTATGGGAATTTTATATTACAATTCCCAGGTGGTTGAAGGCACTTAGCTGTGCCTCATGCTTCACAACCCATCTGGGACATGTGGTAATTTAGCATTGCCACAAACCCTGGTATGTGTTGTTCCTTACTTACAATATACAATGTGATCCTATGAGAATGTTTTACTGCACTTACCAGGTGGTGTGCAAGTGTGCATGTATATGCAAGGCTACAGAAACACTGGACCATGATGTTGGATGTCTCTTGTGTCATGTGGAAAGAGCTGTATGTTGTTTGTCTTATTTGATGATGGATGTCTGTGTTTGCTTGTGTTGCCTTGCCTCCTTTGGCTGCTTGCAGGGAAATGTGGAGTTAGTGTTGAACACCCTAACATCACATTTCCATACTTTTGTCACTTTAATAGCAACACAAATTGATGAATTAACACATTTTTTGCAAAGAATATGTAAACGATAAGCTACACTTAGAAAGCTCCTCCTCCTGGGGCTGTGTGGGTGGCTGTTTGTGCTTGTCTGTGTCTGTAGGTTAGTTTTTGTTCATTTACATGTTTTTCTGCTGGGAATACCTGTGCCATTCTTGCACACAACATTGGTGAAAGTCTCCTGGACTGAATTTCTGCAAATCGCCATCATCAGGTATCAGCTTTTTAATTTTAAATCAACTTTCTTGAAGCTTCCCCAAGGAAGCATATGCTTTACAACTAGTCTTACAAACATGGTGATGCTGGGTCCTGCAACTGAATCAACATTTTCAACATTCTCATTAGACCACTCTTGAAGCAACTGCACTTGTGGACTTTAAAGAACAAAGGAATTTTAACACATTTTATGACTGAATCAACATTTTTGTCTGACCTTTTCCAAAGGTATTGTACTTGTCTCTGAGGACTTTGAAGATCAAAGGAAACATACAGACAAAAGGATTTCACACATTGCATATGCCTACTGTCTGACCTACTCCCAAGGTATTGTACTTATCTCTGAGGACTTTGAAGAACAAAGGAAACATATAGACAAAAGGATTTTACATTGCATATGCCCAGCACAGTTTATCACCTTTCAGGAACTTTAACATATTATGTGATCCTGGATCTCAACAGTACTATAGTACTTCTCTTAAACCTCTGGCACCAAACCCTCCCAGTCTTTTTTTCATTTTTCTCTGTACTCACCATAGTGCTTAGCTATCCACCTTAGCCCACTAAAATGCATTCCCACCACCCTCCTATTGCTCGCCACCCACCCCGACTGCCTAGCCCACACCTACTTCTGCGCTCTCCTGCCTTGCAAAAATGCTTTGGCTTAGTCCCCACTACCTGTTCCTGCTCACCCTCACCCTCCTTTTCCCTTATGCCAACTCCCCCACCTCCTCCTACCCTACCCCTCCACCTACTCTCACCTTTCTATACTACTACCGAAACATTGTACCATGGCTTTTACTCTGGAAGTCTTAAACAAACATCACCCAATTAATACCTGGGTGCAAAGAGCCATATTTCCTAATTGAAACTGCCACATCATTATAACTCACTAACGATCACCCTCTACTGGGACTCCAGAAGACAATCCAAGCATCTTAAAAGTACAAGCAGAAACTCACTCCAACCTATTATGAACTACGAATGGCATGCTAAAACTCCTGCTCCTCCTACTTTTAATATCTGGTGGATACACCCAAACCCTGGTCCTGTTGCACTGAAGCCGACAAAAACAAGGAAAGTTGGTAGTGGTCTCTCCATTATCACTCTAAATATCTGCAGCCTCCTTCCCAAATTGGCATCTCTTCAAACTCTCGCTGGACAAAAAAACCCTGATATACTAGCCATTGTGGAAACCTGGCTATCTCCCAGCACCCCGGATCATGCGGTCTCGCTTGAAGGCTACAATCTTTTCAGACTCGACCGGGCAAGCAAGAAAGGTGGGGGCTGTGCTATCTACATAAAGGACAATCTCTCCTGTCAACGTGGCAGCTTCACCCCCACAAAATACGCAGATGCAACTCCTCCCTATCAAACTGCTTCTTGGTGCACAAAACAAAGTTCTCACAGTGGCCGCAGTCTATATCCTCAAAAGACCACCGTGCCAGTATTAAGTCTGTACTTGATTTTGTTAGTCTGCAGCCCTCTGAAATGAGCTCCTCTCCTCGGGATTTCAACATAAACTGGCTCGCCTCTGACACTGGCTCTTACAAAGATGACATCCTAGCAGCAAACCTGACTCAGATGGTAACCTCCCCACCCGGAAAAATTACAAAACTGGTACAAGCACCCTTATTGACTGGGTTCTCACAAATCACCCTGACCGGATAAAAACATTAAAGTCCTCCTGACTCCCTCAGTGACTCTCCCAGTGTCCTGTACCTGGTCTAATAAATTTCTCAAGCCACCCCCCAAAGTTATAACAAGCAGAGTATTGCCTTACGGGAATCTTATCAAGTTGAAAACCCATCTCCTACAACAGGACTGGACGCCAATCCTTGAATCAACTGATATTAATACCGCACTAGAATATTTCATTAAATCTTTCAACTCTGCATGCGACTTATACGCCTCAGTAAAAAAACGTAAAATCAAAGCGCTATCAAATCCATGGATTACTGCCAAACTACTTGCCGAGCTCAAGGTTCAGGACCACCTCTGGGCAGTTGCCAGAGACACAGGCTCACCTCATGATACCCTAAAATACAAGCAGGCACGAAATAGATGTACCTCACAAATTAGGCAAATGAAGAGCGCCTATTTCAAAAATGCCCTTGAATCCACCTGGGGTGATGGAAGAGCTTTTTGGGACAACATCTGAAACATAATGTGGTAAAGAGACATAAAGAGGTAGAAGACTTGGTTTGCTGGCCAAGGCACCTAGCTTCACCTGAGCTCTTTCCTTCTAAGACTGCTTGAAAGGCAGAATAGAGAAACTTACCAGAGCAAGGGAAAAGGATTAAGACTTAGTTTGGCTAAGCAGATTTACTGTGTGGTGGTGTTTTTATTTTTTACTCACAGGGATTGCTACTGTTTGTTGCTAACGTTTTATTGCTTTATTTTTTCTCTGATTCAAATTTTTGTTGCTGGTATACCTTCTTCTGCATTATTACAAGGTGTGCCTACAGGTGTGTGCTAACAGATTACTCCTGTAATCTTCTGATTCAAATTGTCTTTTGCAAGGTATATCTTCTGTTACTGCTTTATTTTTCTCTGGAGCAAAGTGTTTCTTACAGAGTATATCTTCTCTGAAATTATTACAGGTGGTGCTTTACAGGTTTTACAGTTTTATCTAGCATTAGGATAAGCTTTCAGGGTTACTGCATTTGTTGTTGACTGATTGTTTCTGCTCTTACCTCCTTGTTCTTTATTCCGTGGTTCTTCTTTTTAGGCAGGGGAAGGGCCCAGCCACCCACCCCATCCCCAACCACCCCATGCTACACTCCTTTTATAGGGTACCACAGCTGTGACATTTCCTGTGGCAGAGCAGGAAGGGGCGGATCAGTGGGGCCTCCACAAGGTGATCTCATTTACAGGGGCACTAGTAATTTAACTTGTTATAACAAGTTAAACAAAGCACAATTAAACAATTACTTGCATTTTTTTCATTTTTTTTTCTCCTTCTAATTACTCTGAATAGGTTACAAACCCAGCAACTTATTTGGAATGGATTTCATTAACTGCAGGTACTGTGGAACAATTTTCAGAAGGACAGTCTTACAGGATTTAGGACACTATCCTACATGCTGGGCCTTTGGAGATCTTAGGGCTCAGCTCCAGGCAGCATGGGCAGAGATTGCACGTTCAAATTTCATATTGAAGAGGAAATACATTATAAGAACCACCCGCCATTTCCCCAGCATCCAACAGAAAAACCTCGACCGCAGAGGGTAGTTGGTCCAGGAGGTTGGAAGGTGGTTAGGAGGAACAAATCAGGTGCCCCATCACTCTCTGCTCTCCAACACATTACCTCCAAAAACCATATAAACACTACAAACAGGTATCTGCCTCTATCTCTGAAATCAAATAAAGAGGCAGAAGACACTGCAGAGCAGGACACTGCGGCACAGGAGCTAGCACAACAAAACTCACCCAAATCAGGAACCAAAACAAAACAAGCACAAAGGAAATCCAAAAAACTTCTGATCATAGGAGACTCCATGATTCGGGGAGTTGATACCCATCTCCAGCCAGGGGTGATGGTCAGATGTCTCCCAGGTACATCAGCATGGAGAGACACTGACCGCATTGCTAAAATTGTTCACAAAGCAGGAGAAAACATTGATGTCCTAGTACACATAGGGACTACTGATCTCACCAGCCGGTCAGTTGTGGAGACCAAGAAACACCTGACTAGGCTGGGTGACAAACTATCATCTATTTTGTCCGGCATCTCCTTCTCTGAGATCCTGCCAGTCTGGGAGAGGGGAGCAGATGGACGGAAGGTCAGAGAAGGGGAGATAGGGGAGCTAAACACGTGGCTCAAGGGCTGGTGCCAGGAAAAAGGACACAGATTTGTAGGGAACTGGCAACAGTTCTGGGAGCGAAAGTTCTTTAAATCTGATGGACTGCATCTGACTAAGGAGGGAGTCAGTGCATTGGGGCAGAAGTTTGATGTCTTTGCAGAATATTTAAACTAGCAAATGGGGAGAGGGGTGCAGCACCCCATACGTCGAATGGGAAGAACACCCTCCCCTCAGCTAGTGGTAAAACAGGAATTCAGCATGTTTGCCGCTCATTTGCATCACCAGGTAAGAAAAAGGTTTGTCTCCCCATACGATGCACAGGGTAATGCCAAACTTCACCCAACAACTAACACACACAAAATCTGGCCAATGTAAAATCATGTACACAAATGCTCACAGCCTGGAAATAAGATCCCAGACCTGCAGGCAATAATGTCAGAGGCTAAACTGGACATAGTAGCAATTAGTGAGACGTGGTTTACCAGTAACCACACTTGGGAGACTTCAGTACCTGGCTATGTATTGTTCAGAAGAGACCGAGGTGCAAAAAGGGGGGCAGAGTGGCCCTGTATCTTAATGAAAATATCAAAGCTACAGAAATTCAGAATACACATAAGGAGCCAGAAGAACTGTGGGTCACCCTGGAAACAGAAAATGGGACAGCCATAAGAACTGGGGTTGTCTACAGGCCCCAAGACCAGAGGGAGGACATAGACACATTACTGTTAGAAGATATACAAAACATGACAGCTAAAGGGGAGGTTCTGATAATGGGAGACTTCAACATGCTGGATACAGATTGGTCAATACCAGCAGGAACATCTGCCAGAACTAGACTCATAGTGGATTCCCTGCAGGGGGAGGGCCTCAAACAACTGGTACAGCAACCCACAAGAGGCAGGGCTATCCTAGATCTAGTACTGACTAACAAAGAAGGGATCACAGATCTCCAGGTAGAAGGTCACCTGGGGGCCAGTGACCATCACATGGTATGGTTCAATTTGGCTACTACATCTAAATCATCCCATTCCAAGGCAAAAATATGGGACTTCAGAGGAGCTGACTTTGATAAGATGGCCAACAGAGTTAAGCTAGCCCTGGCAAAAAGAAACACAGGTGACGGGGTACAGGCAAAGTGGGCAAGCATTAAGGATGCAATACTTGAAGCAACATCCCATTGTGTTAGAAAAGGAAGTGCAAAAGAAGAAGGAAACCACTTTGGTTCTCAAATACAGTAGCAGAAAAGGTCAGAGTCAAAAGGCTGGCCTTCAGGAAATATAAGGGAACACAGCGGGATGAAGATAGGGAGGCATACCAAACTGCCCTAAGGGAAGCAGGTAAGGCAGTAAGGCAGGCAAAGTCCCAAACTGAGGAAACACTAGCACGAACAGTAAAAAGAAGGTGACAAGACTTTCTATAGATACATTAGTGAAAGGAGAAAGTCCAGAGGGGTATTGCTAAGCTTTAATGGAGAAAGGGAGCATGTGAGGAGGAGGACCCTGTAAAGGCATCTATCTTAAATAGATACTTTTGCTCAGTATTTACTGAAGAGAAGGTAGGGCAGGGCCCACAGCTCAGCACCATGGACACAGGGGGAGGAGGTGAGCACTACTCCCTTCACAAAAGAAAGGGTCCTACAAGAGCTTGCTAAGCTCAAGGTGGATAAGCAATGGGACCTGATGGCATACGTCCCAGGGTACTTAAGGAGCTAAAGGAGGAACTAGCAGAGCCATTAGCAGAATTGTTTAGTGAGTCTCTGAGCACAGGAGAGGTCCCAGAAGACTGGAGAAGGGCTCATGTGATCCCGCCCACAAGAGTGGTAGCAGGAAGGAGGCGGGGAACTACACCGGTCAGTCTTACCTCAGTAGTGGGCAAGATTATGGAGGAACTCCTTAAGGAAAGGATAGTGCAACACCTGGAATCCATAGGGGCACAGGATCCAAGACAGCATGGGTTTACAAAGGAAGGTCCTGTCAAACTAATCTCATAGATTTCTTTGACTGGGTAACCAGAGTGGTGGACCAAGGGGAGCAGTTGATGTCACCTACCTTGACTTCAGCAAAGCTTTTGACACTGTTCCACATAGAAGATTGATAAATAAGCTGGGTAGGCTCGGTGGTCAGAAGTTGGTCAACTGGGTGGCAAACTGGTTGACGGGCAGAAAACAGAGAGTGGTGGTAAATGGTATACAGTCAGAAGAGATGCAAGTCACAAGTGGGGTACCTCAGGGATCAGTCCTGGGGCCAGTCCTCTTCAACATCTTCATTAGTGACCTTGCAGATGGACTAGAGGGTAAGGCTTGTCTGTTTGCAGATGACACCAAGATCTGCAACAGAGTAGATGATCCAGATGGGGTGGGCAGAATGAGAAGAGATCTGGATAAACTAGCAGAATGGTCAGAAGAGTGGCAACTGGGATTTAATGCAAAGAAGTGCAAAATCATGCACATAGGGAAGAGAAAACCTGAAGCCACCTATAGGCTGGGAGGAGTTGCTAGCAGTCACAAGGAAGAAGAGACTTGGGCATCATCATCACTGATGACCTAAAATCATCAAGCAGACCTCTAAAGCAGTAGGTAAGGCTAGGGGGTGTTAGGGTGTATTAGTAGGGGTATCACAAGTCATAAGAGGAGGTAATAATCCCTCTGTACAAGACACTGGTTAGGCCCCATCTGGAGTACTGAGTGCAGTATTGGAGCCACACCTTCACAAGGACATTAACCAAATTGAGGCAGTCCAGAGAAGGGCAACCAAAATGGTGCAGGGACTGCATCAGAAGACATATGAGGACAGATTAACGGAGCTCAATATGTATACCCTTGAGCAAAGGAGGGAGAGGTGATATGATCGAGGCATTCAAACACCTTAAGGGCATAAACAAGGTGAAAGAGTCTAACATGTTTAAATATAAGAAAAATAGCAGGACAAGAGGACACAGCATGAGATTAGAGGGAGGCCGATTAAGGGGGAATGTGAGGAAATTCTTTTTCACAGAAAGGGTGGTGGATGCATGGAATGGCTTACCACAAGAAGTGGTGGCTATGAATACAGTGCAGGGCTTCAAACAGGCATGGGATAGGCATAAGGGAGCAATACAAATGACTATGAATAGATAGGCCACTGACAGAGCAAAGGCCAATGGCACATTTATAAGGTAGAAAAAGAAATGGGCAGACTGGATGGGCCTTGCGGTCCTTATCTGCCATCAACTTCTATGTTTCTATGTTTCTATGTTTCTATGGGTAAACAATCAAAATCGTCACCTACCATTATGAAAGCTTATGGATCCACCACTCTTGACCCAAAGTCTATTGCAGATGCGCTTAATAAGACATTCACAGACCTTAGTGGGGTCCTCCCCCCAGATTTCTTCTCGGATTTACCTGTGCCTAGCCTAGTATCACAAAACACCCCCTCGTGACAAACCACAATTTTACTTCAAGAAAATCAAAGTGCACGAAGCACACAAGTACATAAGAAAGGCCTGCTTCAAATCCAGAACAAGTAGTGACACGCTAGATCTAAAAATCCTGTCTCTCACCCTGGATGAAGTAATTCACCCCTTGCAAAATTCTTAATCTGTCACTTTGCCAAAGTCAATTTCCCAACAAATGGAAATCTGCCATAGTTATGCCAGTGCACAAAGGGGGACAAAACCTCAACAGGAAACTATCGACCAATATCAATACTCCTTCCCCTCTCCAAAGCACTTGAACGAATAGTGGCAGACCAACTCTCTAATTACCTGGACAAATACAATCTACTCTGTAATCAACAGCACGGCTTTAGGAAAGGACATAGTACAACAACAGCCTTACTTGATTTCTCTGGAGAAGTCCACTCAGCCCTGGACAAAGGGTGCCAAACAGGTGCAGTCTTTATCGATCTTACAAAAGCTTTCGACACAGTCCATCATGGCCTACTTACCTCCCTACTTTCTAGCCTAGACCTGGCCAAGGTCCTTGTGTATGGTAAAATTTACCTGTCCAATCGGTCACAGGCTGTAAAATTCTAATGAACTCTCCGACTTCAAACCAGTTCTCTGGTGTACCACAGGGATCAATTCTTGGACCGCTCCTCTTTAGCCTGTTCCTTAACTCCTCCCAGATATCTGCCAGGAGAAAATAATCTTATATGCTGATGATGCTGTAATTCTCTCTTCCCAAGGATCCAAACTCCCTATGAAAAGCCTGCAACTTGCTTTCTCTAGTGTTGAAGGTGGTTCCTGGATAGTAAACTTGTGCTAAACCACAATAAAACAAAAGCCATGCTCTTCTTTCAATCACCAAAACAAAAATAGGCATACTCCACTCACCATACAAACCTCTCGGGAATTACACTGGACCAAGTAAATACTTTCAAATACCTTGGCATCACTTTTGACCAAGGCTCACCTTTGCAACCCACATTGACAACACTGCGAAAACAGTGAACCAACGCCTGGAATACTATTCCATAACCATCAATTTCTAAATCAAGCGGCATTGAGAATAGCTATACAGAGTTCCATAATCAATCATTGACTATGGCCTTATTATTTATGGCTCAGCTACCTCCACTGCTCTAAAGCGTATCTCAATCACTCTAAATAAGGCCTGCCGGCTCCTCACGGGGCTCAAAGACTGACTCACACGTGTGATCTGTACTATGAATCAGGCTGGTTGAACCTATCAAATCGTCTTATTTATCTCACCTGCACAATGGCAAAAAAATCTATCTTGGGACTGACTCCATTATGTATTCAAAACCTACTCCTACTGAATCCTGGCTCAGACCCTCCACCAGATCTGAGCCCAACCTTTCCTGATTCTGAGATGCCGGACTGCACAGGGACAAAGATCTTTCACACAGGGCCCTGACATGGTTCAATGCGCTTAGTCCACCTACTCTATCCTCAACCTCACTTGAAGCTTTCAAATCCATGCTCTATGCCCACCTCACCACCACTAGCAACTGTGATTGCGCTTAGATAAAGACTACTACTCCTCATGTCCATCCTCACATCTGAGGCCTCTTCCTCCCTGACTAATGAACCCTCTGGTACCTCTACTACTTCCTGTCTCCCACCCAAACTCACTCCCCTTTTTCCTGTCCCCTCTCACTTACTCTCCCGCTCACCACCTTTCCCTCCTCTCTAGCCTCCTTTTGGCGCCTAATGATCACCCTCTCCCTGGAAGTTTCCTTAACCTCGAAATTGTCTACTCGCTTGAACCTGTTATAGCTTGTTTTTCTATGAAACTTAAAAACGTTACTGCCTTAAACTGTTAATAGCAAATTTATGATGTAACTTTCCTGTCTGGTTTTACCTGTAATGTGTATCGTGCTTTGTTAAATGTTCTTTGTGATGTGGAACCTTTGTAAAAGAGCCCTGGCTCAAAGGTATTAATTCCTAGACTAATAAACTAAACTAAACTACACCCCTACTGAAAATATTCTTGAGTTTTTTTTTGAGTTACAATTGACCCAATGATATCATGTATCACAAAGCCATTAGTGATATCATCAAGTCAATCAGCACGAGAACAAAAAATATCCACAAGATTTCCAGTACAAGGGTAGCATATTCCATTTATTCCAAATGTCAAAAAAGTGAAAATAAAATTTAATTTTTTGCTATTTTTTGCTGATTATAAAAAATCTAAATGGTATCTACGAATGAAAACACCACTCATTTCATAGATATTTTTGTGCTGAACAACCTTTGTGCTCAAAGTACCATGCTATTGTTTTTCATTTAAAAGCTATTTGCATTTTTATGTTGCAAAAAGTGAAAATAAAAATAGATTTTCTGCTGCTTCTTGTAATTATGAAAAAAAATCATAAAATGTATATATAAATGGAACACCACTTATTTTGTAGATACTTTTCTGCTGATCAAATATTGTGCTCACAGTGCCATGCTATTATTTCTTGTTATAAAGTTATTCACATTTATTTGCTGAAAAAGTGAAAAAACTGAATTTTCTGCAATTGTTTTGCTAATTAAAAAAAGGGGGATCTATAAATAAAACACCACTCATTTTGAAGATATTTTGGTGGTGAACAACTTTTTTGCTTACAGTGCTATTGTTCTTTTTGTTTTAAAGTTACTCACATTTGAATATTAGTATAGCTAGTTTGCATTTGCAGAGCTGGCATCTCGCTCTTCATTCATTGCCATCATCAAAGCAGCCATTTCTGAGTTTTTAGAGCAGGATTTGTGAATCAGGAGAGACTTCTGTTTACAATTTTCAAGTGCTATGAAATTGCATTTATCCTACTTTAATAAATTCAGTTTCAAGATAAATGTAAACAACAGCCTCTCCTTTGCAAGCCTATGGAGTAATTAAAAAAAGGTGTAAAAAAGAGAGTTTAGGTGTCCTTTAAAGACCCTGACATTACATGTTATCAGAGAAGCCTGATCCTCAATCCCCCTCCTCCCTCCATGGCAGAGCAAGCTGTACAGTTAACTGTTTCCTGTCCTTAGTTTCTACAAACACTATTTGTGGTCTGTCTTGAGGTTGATAAAAATCTATAATTCCCATCATATTTAAAATGGATATGCCTGCATCACTGAGACTTTCATTTAACCACCAGCACTGCATGCAATCTAGTCCCTGAATGGAGACAAAGCACCAGTACATAAGGCAAGCCATCTTTATTATTACTCAGGGACATTCTAATGATGCTCTGGATGATCTGGTGTACATTGCATATGCCTGACAACATGCCAGACTCACACACACACACACGCGTGCAGTCATGCACACACACACACACACACACAGGTTGTTTCTGTTACAGCTGGCCTGAGCCACTGGATGTTAGAAATTCCAGGCTTATCAGACAGGATGGCTCTGCTGCATAGATCAAAGGAATGAACTGGCCCTTGATTGGGTCGCCTTTTTGTTTTCAAGTACATGACTTCTTCGCCCAGCAAGCCAAAGTTCCATCATGATAAGCCTTGCTGATGATTGATGTGGCACTGACTTGCCCTTTAAACACTGCTCTGCATTGGACAAACCATGTCACACCCCTCAAAAGGCACTGGAATAGGAAGGTTTTTGCTGTGTGCACATGTGCATTGTGAACATAATAGCAGTGTATTTGTTTTACAGCCTTGAAAACATCCAACAAAATGATCCTGTTACATGATGCAGAGTTGACTATGAAACTCCCCTCATCTGACCCCTGTGAGAGAAAACCAATGTATTCAGACATTTCTATGTGGAGCTGCAGAAAACAACTAATTCCTACTACTCACAGCAAGTTAGTAAGAGAATGGTTGGCATCAGCATGTACATCAAACTTCGATCCCACTGAAGGTGGCGTGTAAAATTTCTACAGGGAAATCGTTTTTCATATAATTTGCATGGACATTAATAGCATTGAAGTGATTCATTTTCTTCAGCATTAGGCGGCATATGTGACCATATAATACATGCAGTCTTTCACTATATGAGGCAACACATGACATTTTTTTACAAAGCTCCTGCAAAACAACATGTTTTACACAATCAGCCATTCACACATGTTGTGCTGCCTAATACTGACTAACACATCTACTCTGAAAATGTTTCACTGCAGCTAGAATTTCTTAATAAATTCTAAGCAGAACCCCAGGAGCAGAGAGGGTGTGAACCAATGACACCACACTCAAGCTACACAGACTATAACAGCAGTTTTTGTTTGAAACATTGTATCTCTTAGAAATGAATGACAGAAACGGCATTGTGTAACATTGTCAAATTTATTTATTTCTTTATTTATGTAACTTTGTTGACTGGGTAAGTACACTGGCAATAAAAGCCTTTTTCAGACACGAACTGGGTGCAAATGCACAGAAAAAGTATACAGTCCTAGTAATACTGTATATGAACAGCTGGTGTAACAATATGTACAGAACAATATATACAGAACAATATTTACATGATTACAAATCAACCATATTTACATGATTACAAGTCATCTTGATGAACATGGGAAGAGATAACAGTATATGCAGGGCTATAGTCACATAAATATGATTAATGATTGAATACAGGTACATGTTAAGAGGGAAAAGAAATGAGGTACAGGTTGTACAGGGTAACAAGGAGGAGTGGGGGTAGAAGAAAAGAGGGGAGGGAGTTAATGGATGCATTGACATTTGACAGAGGAGGAGTAGTGAATTTCAGATGATTAGTAAAGGCAGGGGGAGAGGATGTTTTTCTTATCATAGGAGGTATTGCTTTCTATATGGAGGCAGCACGATAGGAATGGACCGCTGGCCCATACTGGTGCAAAACAGCGGAACAACAATGTTGTTGAGGGAGGAAGACTGCCTGGCTAGGTAAGGCAGGTTGCCAGTATGAAATGTTTTGTTGATGAGGGAGGCAAGAGCAAGATTTGCTCTGAGTTCAGGAGGAAGCCATTTGAGGTTGTTGAGCACTGAGCAATGGTAAGTGTTGCGACCTTAACCAGAGGCAAATTTAGTTATGTTTTAATAGAGGGTATGCTTTTTTGTAGGGCAGATTTACTAGCAGCATTGATGACTTCCAAGCTCTATTCAGGCATTTGAAGAAGATTAGGCTGGGCAATGTTAACCTTGAAATGATTGAAATTATTTACTGTGCTAAAATAGAAGCTGTTTCTGTCACTAAATAAAGTCTACACTAGTATTTTTACTGAAGGGTTTAGAGGAAGTCTCACCTCAGATAGGCTATTACTATCAATTGTCGGCCTGTCACTTGTGAGAACTGTGTGAGCGCATCCCCTGCTGTTGACTTACACTGACAAGATCATGTTTGCTCATCACCAGCGGCTGCTGAGCATCAGAATTACTAGGAAGAGCTCACATAGCAGATCTGAGCTGTGGATTTTAGGTGACCTGACCCTGAACTTCAAAAACATTCAAAATAATTATTCACAAAGTAGTTATTAAAAAAAGAAAGTAGGGTTATAAATAATGAACCAAGCTTTGGTTTACAATGCTTTATTTTAGTGAAAACAAATGCAGTCAGATAGCTGACAGTCTCCCTTTAAACCAGATAATGTGATGGCAAGTTGTGGCAGCCTCACTACAACGTTTACTTAGAGGAATTGGAATTCACACAGTTTGCAATATATGTTGCCATGTTTTTACAATGTTGTTTTTAATCTATATTACCTCTATTGAAATTGAAGATCTTATTTTCATTGGAGTCTTTTTCACAATCTGTTTTCCATGCCGGATAGACTGCAATACTGGGAGGTCAATTGAGTTGTGAAAGGTCAAACAGTGATTATTTGGAAGGGAGCTGTAAATGTGTAATTGGGTGTAATTAAAAGTCATAAACCTTTAAGTCAATATAATTACAAGTCATAAACCTTTAAGTGGATCCACTTATTAGGGTGTATTGATTTGATGATGCCTCAATTTTTACCAATGTCAGTTATGCGGTGGTGAGTCTGCACTTTTCCTACAGGGCAAAGTTGCAGCTATGTATTATAAAAGAGTAAAGCTGGAAAGTGCTCACATAGTTCCACTACTATGACCAATTGCCAAAGTTAAACCCAGATGTGATTTCTTGAGTACATGCTTTTCAAGGTAAACTGTTGCTGGAGGCCTTCAGGAACTGGGTTTACATCTTTAAAAGGATAAATGTGTTGCTATTGCCTTAAACCATTTCCCAGCGGTGCAGCAAAGATGATGCATTTTAGAGGGACCATCTACTGTAGCACATATAGATAAGGCAGTTCAGATTCATGTATCCTGCAGTTAATAATATATTTCATGGTTTCGCCCTGATAACCTTTACATTGCTGGAAGCAGCAATAAAAATGTGTTAACTCATTCCTGCTAACTGAGAAGAACTAAATATACATTTCACAATATCTAAGGTCTACATATGGGTTCTTGTATTGCTCTGTAATGTCACTGTACATTGAGGTTAGTGTCTTATACAGTATGTTTATCAATAATTGAACTGAAATGTCATGTTTCTGTGTCAAGCAGTAGCCCTCAGGTTCAATAAAATATACTGTACTTACTTGAGAGATAGTTTCCATTTGTCAAAGATATACCAGTAGCTATTCAGAAAGCTTTGGAATTAATCTCTAAAGGGAAGAACCATTTTTTCCTGATTGCCATTTTGGTTCCCTTGGTGCTTGCTTGGGGTTAAAGACATAATTTCTACATTTGAGTTTGATGTACTTTTTTTAAAAAAATGGGGCCCAGATATTCAAAGCCTTGTGCTAGGTGCAAAGTTTTTGCACTCTTGCTGTGCATGCTATAGCCCTGGAATCCCATATTCAGAGGGAATCAATCCATTTGCTATTAGTGCCAGAGCACTATTGCAGATATAATTTATGCAGCTCCCAAACCAGGGGCAGAAACTTTTAGAATGTGTGCAGCACAATATACAGTGTGTTAGTACTCCATAATTGGGATTGCACAGGATACATAGCACTGTGCAAATACCACCTATAAAAAGGCCAGGGCAAGCCCCAGAGGTAGATACTGCAGGCCACACACCCAGATGGGTCACATGGCAGCACACATTTGTTTATTTCATACAGAAGGTCATGGAAGATGAGGAGAGGGCCAATGGCCACCCTGGGCACAGGCGCAGGCCATGGAGGGTTCCATGTCAATTCAGTGAAAAAACAACAGCGATTACAATTTCAGCAACTCTTACACAGTGACAGTAAATACCACAAACTTCAATATCAGCGCATGCAATTCCAGTTACAATTCTACATGTTGAGCTGGAAATTGTAAGGGTACATGGTTATGGTCCCTTGTTGTAGCCACTACACAATCAGCAACTGTATGTATCCGTGTTCTACATCCATAGCGGTGGGCATCCACACAACGCCAATATACCTTTTGGGTGATAACCTTATCCCGCCGATGAACATAGTCCCCATACACAAGCAGAGGCATACCACACTGACTTCGTATGATTTCCACCTACATCCTCAATCACACCCTGCCAGGGACTGCACCTTTAAATACCCACCTCACACCTGTACCCACTTAATTATAGTTATGCAGGGGGGCTGCACCCCTGAAGCCACTGCTATTTCTAAATTAACATCCTCTGAGGCACACCTGGACCTCAGAGGTAGGTTATGTGACACCGTGTCTCACTATAATCATTTGTTGATAATATTCCTTACTCGCTAACATTTCAATCACTGTATTTTAGTCGCCGAATATGACTTGCTGAAATTAACACGTTAAATTGATGTGCTACCACTATGGAGGCACTATGCTGCACACAGACAGTACTGTCTATGACAATCATTTAAAGTCTTCAGTGATGACCAGCTCATGGGCCATTGCAGGCTCAACAGGCCCATGCTTAGGCAACTGTGTGAGCTGCTGCATGACCAGCTCCAGACACCCAGCGCAGCCATGCAATGTCGATAAAGCTCAAGGCGATGACTGCACTGTGCTTCCTGGCCACCAGAACATTGTGGATGCCGGGGGGGGGACACCACCAGTATCTCGCTGTCAGCCACCTCATTGCTGTTGGGCTAGTTTATAAATGCCCTGCTGACCCATACTGGGGAGTTCATCATATATCCCAGTACACCAGCAGAGTGAAATGCAACCATGCAGCAGTTCTTGTGAATTGCGCATCTACCAGCTGTGCTCAGTGCTTTTGACTGCATCTATTTTGCCATCCTGGCACCCACTGGTGATGGAATGGATTCCTATATCAATAGGAAGGTATACCACTCCATCAATTGCCAGGTGGTGTGTAATGCAACAGGTGCATCATCAATGCCCTGGCATGGTATGACAGTGGTGCCCACAATGCCCTCATATGACACAACTCCATCCTGTGCCAGAGGTTTGAAAGTGGGGGCATCCATAGTGGCCATGTCATCAGTCAGTGAACCCCAAAGGCCTCTCCCCCTTGCCATGTTGCAGATATTGACACTAACCGATAACCTTTATCTACATGGGGGACAGTGCATATCCCCGCATGCCTTGCTCCTCACACCTGTCCTATGGTCTGCACCTATTGCAGGGGACAGGTACAATGATACACACAGGTCATGTGCAACATCATCGAAAGTGTCTTTGGAAAGCTCAGGATGTTATTTAGGTGCCTTAAAGATTCCAGTGGTGCCCTACAGTACACACCTCAAAAGTCCTGGGTCATATTCCTTGCCTGTTTTACACTATACAGCTTGGCACTCAACCATGGGATATACATGCTGGCCACAGATGAAAAACCAGAGGATACAGGAGCAGCCAGAGGACCAGAGGATACAGGAGCAGCTCAAAAGGTGTGACCATAGTATGGCCAGAAGGGCCCAGGAGTACAGAGCCCGCATCATAACAGACCTCTTCAGACATGGAGGGTGAATACAGACCATACAGGAAACTAAAAAATGTTTGGTCAATTTATTATCACTTAACAACAGCAGTATCTACATAGAGGCAATCCTGGCAGGAAGTTATCATAAGGGGGAGGGAACAGAAATACAGTCTGTCCAGGCAATGGGGTACCATCAGGGCACAGACTTATACAGTCCATTCTGGCAGTGTGAATCAAAAGGGATGGAAATAAAAATACATGCCAGTCATATTGTGGGGTCCACAAGGCATGGCTGATGGACATATGTGCCATGCTGGGAGGAACGACTGGGATAGGTCACAGGGGCAGAGACAGTGGCACGTGGGTACTGTGGCGGAAGAGGAGGCATATGTTGGCGAGTGCTGGCAATTCACAACCTATGTGCATCCTCTACCACATACCTGGGTATGGACAGTATGTGTGCACTGTACCCGGTATGGTTGGGTGGTTATCATCCATTATATGGGGGATGAGAATGGGGACAGTGTTATCTGTCCATGCCTCTGCAGGTTGCTGACCCAGTGAGGAGAAGGTGGCAACCTTGTGTGAGTGGCATCCTTGGTGTCCTGGGAGTCCTGGCTGTGCTGGGCATTATTATTCCAGCATCATGTGACATGGACATATGCTGTGTTGTCTACAGTGGGGTGGCACTACTCTCACTGGACAGCTGGGGCTATGTCTGGCCCTCGCAATGCCTGCCACCATGGCTGCAGCCTCCAGCACAGGGGTACACAGGCAATCCATGCAGGAGGTCATGTCCCATTGCAATAGCTCCATTCTGGAGGTCAGATCCTGGTGCAGGCAACATAGGACCACAAGGTACACTGCATGACATGCCTCTGCTCACTCCTTAGTGCACTGCATGTCCTCGTGTGGCATTTGGTGTATGTGTTTCAGTTCCTGCTGCATGACACTCTGTGCTTCCACATCTGACTGCAACAGATACCAGTTGTCAGCCTCATCTCACTGTTGCTGTGGACTGTCCACTGGCACAGTGTCAGGCTACACCCTCTGCCACTGTATGGCCCAAGGCTATGCCGCCATTGGTGTCGAGGTCTGCTGTGGGAGTTGTGGGCCAGCTTTGGCTGGCCAGGTGTAAGGGGCATAGGGTGGCAGTGCTGTGGCTGTGCTGATGGATGAATCCTGGGGAGGCACAGCAGTTGCTGGACCTGTGGCATCACTGGGGCAGCAGGGTGATGACCATGCCAGAGGTGTGTTCATTGGATGACACTGTGGTGGCTTTCCAAGGGGCAGGGAGGCTGCACCACTGTGACTGCAGAGTCACATGGGGACAGTTACTTGGTCCCATTGACATTAGGGTTGGTGGGGGGAACAGCCCCTGCTGGTCATGGGCATACCCTAGTTTTCCCAAACCCTTGAAGAAGGTCTCATCATCCTGTTCATCCTCATCCTCCTCACTGCTGTCCATTAGAATGTACATACAGGTAGGCAGCAGAGGCAGATGCCATCAAAATGGACCTGCTGCAAGGAGAGAAGAGTTATATATCAATGTACCATACAGAGCTGTGTACTGGCTGAGGCACCATGAATGTCCAGAGTATGGTGACACAACACCCATGCAGTGTGTGCAGTTAATTTCCTATACCCCTATGCCTGTGCACACCACCCACCCCTACACAGGGGAGCACACACCCCAACTCCAATGAGCACACATCTCAGCACGAGTGAGCACACAATACAGCACCTGTGAGCACACTCACAGCAGCAAGAAGCACACATCTCATCGCCAGGGAGCACATATCATGGCTCCATTGGGTACATGTCACAGCACCAGTGTGCACACATCCCATCCACAGGGACCACATGTCCCAGAACCAGGATGCACATGGGTGACAACACATGGGGCACAATAATGGAGTACCACCCACATGGCTACACCCCAGGAGACATGGAAACATTAGTGCGGCCTACACTCATTTTGTCACAAAGCACTGATATATGCATGAACCTATAGATATATATACATACACACAGTATATGCACATGTATACACATATAGCCAATGTGATGTTGTGCAATCGGTCACTCACATGGCTGGCCAGTCCCTCTTGGCTTTAATAGCTGCCACCCAGCACTCCTATCACCTCCATGGGCCAGAGGGTGGAGGCTATTGCCCCTATGCCAGATCCGGGGTATGTGCAGCTGCTGAAATCTGTGGACCCTGACTGTCACATGCATCTTCATGCATCTTTCTGTGCTGACATAACCTTCTTTACCTGCCACCTTATGTCCCTGAAGTGCTTCCGTACAGCATCCATGGGCCTATTCTTCACACCAACAGCACTGACCATGACAGTGATCTCTACTGAGGCCAGCTGTACCTGGGCATTCATACTATTGTTCTGGGACAAGATATCCTCCCTGGTCATGGAGGCCTGTGCCACAGCCTGAAACTCATCCTCAGAGAAGTGGAGGAGCTGTAGTCTGCCTGCATCATCCATGGTACCTGCTGGAGAGGGGAGTGGAATAGAGGTGAAAAAGGATTACACACAGTGAAACACAGCTAAACAGTAATGTGGAGGAGCTGCCCTTCAGGGACATGTAGGTGTCTCTTCAATGCAAGTGCTAACTCAGCCAGCAGCCTGCCTGTCACAGGCCGGTCCATGCACAGACACAGTCATGCTCATGGTCACAATCACAGAGAGACAGATGTTGCAGAGGGCAGAGAGCCCAAAGAAACCTAGGGCCAGAACCACATATGCATGCATGTGACAGTATTGTATCATCTGTCATTATGCACCACTGAGAAGTATAGGAGGGTGCCGCCACAGAGATACAGAAACACCACCACCACCACTACCTGTGGATAGTATGGCTCACCACCTCAACAATTCCAGTGTACAACTGCACAAAGCATACACACAATTCAGTGCTCACCCATGTCCCCTTCCAGACCATTGCACAGGACACCTTTCTCTATCAGCTTGCAGTTCAGCTGTGGAATCTAGGTGGCACACTGTGCTCTTTTATGTGCCCTAGGTGTAACTAGGCATGCTAATGTATGCATTCCTGGTGGTAATGAGAAGCAAATGTCGGTGCTAGCCCACAGACTGCCAAATTTACTCATTTGCATGATTCAGCTAAATATTGCTATTGTGCTCCTCATACTAATGTGATTGCGTTAGCATGTGCTGATGTGTGGCGCCTGTACCTGCACAACATCTGTATGCAGCACAGACATCATGTCACATGCCACATATGATGTCATCACTCAGCGTAGCCAGTATATCACACCAGTATGCAGTTTTACTGTGCAGCCCTGCGCAGGGCCACATACATGCACAAAGCACATGCATGGCCTGGCCACATGCTGCCCCATGCCTAGCACATACTCCCATTACAACCCCACCCCCCAGAAGTATGCATTGTGCTGTGCAACATAACATTAGTGCAGTGCTACCACAGGATCATGCTGCCCAAAACAACAGGACACAACCAGACAGCCCTGAACCAGCAACAGCACTGTGGGAGTGCAAGGCCCACACCTAGAGTGGTACTGTAGCAGGCAGATGGAGCAGGGCCATGCATCAGTGAGACCAATGGTGGTCCATATCTGAGCTGGCCAATTTGTTTGAGCAGGTGGTGGCATGACAGGACCAGCTACTTGGTAGATAGCAGGGTCAGGCAGGCCAGAGAGCGAGGTGTGGACATCTGCATGGCTGCACCTCATTCAAAGCACTGAGGTCACCTGCACCGGTGACCACTGTCAGCACTGCTACAATGAACTCTAGAGGAAGGAGGCATGCTTTCTGTAGGAACTGAGGGCAATGGTGGATGGTGGACTGTGCCAAGGCAAGGTGAGTGCTGATGGCTCTATGTATAGTGTGTGAAATAGCCTGTGTGCAGTCCTGTGTCATAAGACTATACAACAGGGTTATCATCCCTGTGGGACTGTACAGTGTACCTGTGTGTCCCTGTTGTTCCTGTTTGCCCAATGAGTCCCGCCACACTATATGGCCTGCCCATACATATGCTGGTGCCTGGGCCCTCTGTCTGACGTGATGTCCCTCTGCCCTGTACATGACAGGACATGTTGTGGTGTCCTGAGGTGTGCACCTGCCATGACTGCTGGGTTGTGGGCTACCACAGTGACATGGCAACAGTATGGAGATGCATGACAAGACCATGAATAGTATCATAGAATGTTATTCTGGGTTGGTTACCTGGTATGGTGGCCTGGACATGTAGCTGCCCTTTTCTAGGTTTGAGCTGGGAGGGTGTCACATGTGTTCTACATGTAGCTGTGCTGGTAGCTGTATCCACCTGGATGGGGATGTGGGTACCATTTGTGTTGTTTGCACTGTCTACGATTTGCTGTATGGGAGGTCTGCACATGCCAGGTACTGAATATGGTACTATTCCATTGCATGGGGGGGATGGGCATGTATCAGCCACTGTGCAGGGTAACACCTACAGAAGCCTGCCCCCTGACCATTGAGCTGATATGCAATTCCTTCCTATGTTGTATGTGACCTGGTGAACCATGCATACCAATGCATACTATGACATGTACAGGACCTGCAGCTGACATATATGGATCTGTTGTACAGAGTCTGAGGGGATAGCAGGCTGTGGGCATTACATGGGCCAGCATGCATTGTTCAAGGCCATACCTACCACTGGCAGATGTCTTACACCTGCTGTGGCTGGGCCCTGGCACCCATGTGTGGTATCACAGCTAGTCACACAGGTACCTTTCGGACCTACCCAGACCTGTCCACCCACATCATGCACATGTGGCAGGTGGTGCACAGCCCAGGTGTGTGGGCATGTATACTGTATATGGTGTACAGAATGTTGCACTGTGTTCCACTTCAGGATATTGACCACATCTCCCTTTCCCTCCACTACAGACCGCAGTGGAAGCCAGGCCCTGGTCAGGGCTGATGAACTGCAAAGTCATAGGCCGGGCCTGACAGAAGACATGCCAGGTTGTGATGGAGCCCAGCAGATCAGGTCATGGGAGAAGCATCCACGATATTATCTTGCATTGTGTGTTGCACTCAGGGTTTAAGTCTACACTCCTAGGTGCTGGAACAGGTGGCCCCATCACTGTTATAAGTGGTAGGGCAAAGCTCGATCAGTTGTTGCATTCATGGTATTTATTACTATGAAGGACTGTGTCTTTCACATGCATTATGTGCTGTAATCAATGTTACTTAATAATCGCCCTCTTGTGGGCTTGCAGAGTGACAGCAGCATTGAGTATCATTGATGGGGTGGGCTGGGGTAAAAGGCTGCTGAAGTATGGAGTAGTGTCTGACTTTCAAAATGACCATGACAGGCCTGGCCTTTGGAGGGGGACAGCAAACCTTAGGAAGATGCTATCAGTAACTGAGGGGAAGTTACTCCACAGCTCTGGTTGAGAATGCACTAAGGGTGTGGGTGGACCCACTCAATAAGGGGGGACTCTTACCCCTGACATCCTTGGACTTCCCACTATTCCAACTCATCCACCACCTATGTCTACACTATGCTGCATGCCTCTGAGGTGGAGAGGGATGTCAATGTGTGGCCTGTCATGCCGGATACATTCCTCAGGGAACTTCACCTATGCAAGTGTGGTAGAGGTACTCACCCTGCACTTGGGGCATTGTCCCACCATTGACACTGTGGTGCATCATGGTGTGTGTAGTCTCTGTGTCTATGGTGATATGGCATGCCTACACTGTTCAGTGGCGTGTTCCCTGTCTCACTGAGCTGGGGCACAGGGCATTGGTAGTATTGCTCTCAGCCCGGTTGTGAACCCATTAGCATTTGTCAGGTATGGACTGTCATGTGCTTGGTTCTACAGAAGCATAGAAACAAAGAAAATGATGGCAGAAGGAGATCAAAGATCCATCTAGTTTGCCCAGGAGTTTGCAAGACCTACTACAGGTCCCAGGATCTAGCCCCCCTTTCCAGCTTTTGACTCTTCCTGATCCCGTTGTTTTCACCTGAGCCCTTACTCTGTTCCACCTCCACTTGAAGGCTGCTACAGTCCTCTCACCTACTACCTCAATGGGTAGGGTATTCCACAGTTCCATGACTCTTTCTGTAAAGTAATACTTCCTTAGAGCCCTCCTGAAGCTCTGTCCCGGTATCTTCCATTCATATCCTCTAGTGGTTGAGCTGGCAACCCTATTGAATAATCCTGGGTAGCTCACCTTGTTTATGCCTCTCAAAAACTTGAAAGTTTTGATCATATCCCCTCTCTCCTAGTCTCCCTTGAGTATATGTTTAGTGCCTTTAGACGTTCCTCATATGAGAGTCCATGGAGGCCCTGTATCATCATGGTCACCCTTCTCTACATGGTGTCTAGCCTATCTCTGTCCTTCCTAAGGTGCGGACTCCAAAACTGGACACTGTACTCCAGGTGTGGCCTCTTCATGGACCTAAAAAGTGTAAGGACCGCCTCCTTGTTCCTGCTATCAAATCTTTTCCCTATATACCCCAGTATTTGACCTGCCTTGCTGTACACTTTCTTACATTGGCTCAATTCCTTTAGCATGCACTTATGATGATTCCTAGGTCCCTTTCTTCTTGTGAGGTTCTGAATTTGTATGTATGTATGTGTGTCAGTCTTCAGGAGGCGGACAAGGGCTACTGCAGTACACCACTCTGTCCTGCTATGCACATCATACAGCACCCATGGTAGTCTTTATGCAGTGGTGTCATCCCCAGTGCCATATGCACTTATGTCATGACTTTGCATCTAATTGGAGCCTGGCATATGTAGTTTGGGGTCGGCGGTTGGATGGGACATTGGTGGGTGTTGCATGATGTCTACCATATGTAATCAATATTGTTATGCAGAGTTAATGGTGTCTAACCAACACAGTGATGAGCGGGGTATGATGACTCCACTGTACATTGGTGGGGTCATGGATGCATTCAGACATGACTGGGTCTTTGCAGGGCCACTGTCCTGCACTGGCTCTGTATGAGTATTGGTCCTGTACTTATGGGATGATGACATCTTCAGGCTAGGGAGGGTCTTCCATGTGGGTCTCTATCCCACAATGGTGCTGTGCCACAAAATGTAGTGCATAAATTGCCCCACCTATGTACAACACCATGGACCCACACTCTGGCTGCTGTGCACAGTGTGGTATACTGGTGCCATCCATGTACAGCCGCACTGTTTGTAACATGTGTATGACTGGCCTAGACAGTGCAGCTAACAAGGGTGGCTCATAGCTGTCCGTTGTCCTGCATACCTGTCTTGGGCTGTCTGTTGCATGGCATGTGTGCAAGCACAAGGTGTGTGTGCAGCTCCATGCACATCCAACCATTCTATGGCCTATGGCACATTGACCTGGCACTGCTGTTCCTAGTGCTGCAGTTATACATCTGGCATGCCTGGCTATGTTGATTGTCCCTTGCATGACTGTGTCCTTCTGTGTAATAGCACCGCACTCTCATTTTATGTGCAGTCCTCTACTGTGGGGTCCACAATGTTGTCTCTGGTATGGTATGCCATGCCTATTCTACTGTGGCTGCTTGAATCACTCCACCTATGTGTGATACGGCAGCCCATGTGTCAACTGGCTGTACTTCTCATTAACACATGATGCCACTCCTGAATCACTTGTCCTGTGTACCCCACTGGCAGAGTTCTGTGTCTTGTTTGCCACAGGTGCTAATCCAGTGGCAGGTCACTGTCCAGATGTTGTGGCCAGACAGGGTCATGATGATCTGGTTTGGTTTGTTTACTTAGACTCTGGAAAAGTCCACGGGTCAATGGCCTGTTTTCATTGGCAACCAGAACAGATAAACAATAAAATAAATGTAAATACAATATGAAAAATAACAATAAACAACAATACATACAATATTAGAAAACAATAAGAAATTAAATAATTGCAGCACTAAACAGAAAAACATTTACACTGACTACTAGACAATAAATAGTTCCTAAGAGCAAGTTTAGAACTATTTAATGAATTCCCAGCCCAAGTTATAGATGTAGGAAGGGAGTGGAAGAAAGTTGGCAATTTATAGGACATTGTTTTCTGACCTGTCATTGATTTCATTCTGGATACTGTAAAATGAAAATGTAAAGATGATCTGGTAGACACTGTACTGGTCCATTCTTTAAACATTTCATGGAAGAAGGTTGGAACTAGGTCTAAAATCACCTTTTTTGCAAGAATTCCCATTTGAAATAAATACCTCTGTTCAAGCAGAAGCCAATTAGTTTGTATAAATCACAGTGATGTATATGGTAAGGCAACTGAGAGGCAAATCTAGCAATCTGATTTAATAATGTCCTAACCCTATCTAACAACCCCTCTCTTGCAGAGTAATAAAACTTAAGACCATAATCAATCACTGGGAGAAGAAAACTCTGGGAAAAGAGCATCCTAGTTGTTGGGGTGAGCAATGAATTTAGTCTATATACTGTAGAACTCCAAGCCTTGATGGGCTGTTTTAACCATACAAGTAATATGTTGATCATAGTTACGAGAGTGATCCAAAGAAAAAAAAGATATTCAAATGTCTTAACTTGTTCACATTTCAATGTCCTTTAAGTTTTTCAACAGGATAAGAGGTTCAGTCATCAAATTCTTTTTATGCTTATAAAAAAACAAATTTTTTTTTACATTCAATGCCAATTTATTTAACAAAAAAACATTTTGAACCTTTACAAACTCTTTTGCCAAATCATCCTGTACACCCTGAAAATTGGGGCCACTAGTGAGGATCACCGAATCATCAACATAAAGAAATATGTGAGTGTCCATGCAAACATAGGACATGTTCAGAAAATAATTAAATAAGAGAAGATCCAAAACAGAACCCTGAGAAACACCCAGTGACACCACAGACCGAGAGGAAATATATTTTATTTTAGTAGATTGAGTACGTTCATGGAGATGGTTCTGGCACCAACAAATGACTTCCTGAGAAATGCCCAAATTGTGAAGGGCTAATAACAGTTTATGATTTTCCAAATCGAATGCCTTAGTGAGGTCCACAAAAACAGCCACTGCATAATGCCCACTATCAAAGGCCTCATGCAGGGCATTTGTAAACCTCATCAAGGCAGACAAGGTACTAATGCCAGGACAAAATCCATGTTGTTCCAATGTCAAAACAGAATACTTATGTAAATACTAAGTAATCTGGTCAAAAATGTTACGCTCTTGTCATTTTTGATAAAGCAGTTAGCAAAGAGATAGGGCGATAATTCTGAACATTAGCTTTGTCACCAGATTTAAATATCAGGAATACTACTGCTCCTTTCCAAATATTGGAACCCATACAAAGTGACAAATCAAATCTTTCCATTAAAGGAACACAAATGATGTCTGCGGTGATCCTCACGAGCCTATAATCCACCCCATCGATACCACTAGTAGATCAGGGATTAAGTTTTAAAAGTTAGGATAAGACCTCACTTGATGTGAGTACCCTAAAATAAACATTTAGATGAACCACCTTTCCTCTTTTATAGTGTAGGGGCCTTTGTTATCAAGCTCACCAGACGAAATGCATTTAGAAAGATCAGAAAAAACAGCATTTGTCAATGCCGAATGTTGATTGCGTTGGTCCATTGAGCTCACTCGTTCTGTTTCTCCTGGTACTGCAGGCTGCTCTTTTGTACTGGGCTCCTGCCTGCATTGGCACCTTTTTCTGCCCACAAACAAATCTGCAGCTGTCCCGATAGAGCTGCGTTGAGGTGGCTCACTCCCCCGTCTAACTTGTTCATTCTGTTTCTCCTGGCGCTGCAGGCTGCCCTTTTGTACTGGGCTCCTGTTTCTGCTGGTGGCTTTTTCTGCCCACAAAAAAATCTGCAGCAGTCCCAACAGAGATCCATTGAGCTTGCTTACTCCCCCTCTCTCACTCACTCATTCCGATTCTGCCGGTGCTGCAGGCTAGCCTTTTGTACTGGGCTCCTGCCTGCATTGCCTCCTTTTTCTGCCCACAAAGAAATCTGCAGCAGACACGATAGAGCTCCATTGAGCTTGCTCACTCCCCCTCTCTCACTCATTCATTCCGTTTCTGCCAGTGCTGCAGGCTGCCCTTTTGTACTGGGCTCCTGCCTGAGTTGATGCCTTTTCCTGCCCACAAAGAAATCCGCAGCAGTCCTGAAAGAGCTTAGTTGAACTCAATCACTCCCACCTCTCTCACTCGCTCAATCCTAATCTGTCCCAAACACTGATTTCCGACAGCGACTGCATTATTCTGAGCCAGAAGCGCGAAAACACATTTCGGCCAGGATGTGAAAAATGACAACTGTACTGTTAATAAGGAGGTCTGAAAAAATGCCAGCGTTGAAAGTGTGGCGAGAAAATATTATTAATTTGTGAACTTACAAGAGTAGGTAGAAACTGCACAACGCACACTCATAAAACAGTCATTTTATAGAATTTCATCACAAAATTTTCAACAAAGGCATTTTAGGATCTCTGCTCATGAACAGTGTCAGTGTGATTTTCTTAATGTGTCCTGAACACTGATTTCCCACAGTGACCGTGCTATTGTGCACCGAAAGAGTGAAAAACATTTTGGCCATGATGCGAAAAATGACATCTGAGGTGTGTAAAAATGGCAATGTTGAACATCTGGAGTCAAAATATTGCAAAGTTGCCAAGGTACGAGCGTGCGTGCAAACTGTGCAATGCACATAACACAGTCATGTTATGGACTATTGTCACCAAATTTTCAACATAGGCATTTTAGGACCTCTAGTCATAAATAGTGTCACTGTCATTTTCTTAATCTGTTGCAAACACTGATTTCCCACAGTGACTGTGCCATTCTACGCTGGAAGTGTGAAACCACATTTTGGCCAGGATATGAAAAATGACAACTCTACTGTTCACAAGGAGGTGTGAAAAAATGCCAGTGTTGAAAATCTGGTGTGAAAATATGGCAAATTCGTGAAATTACGTGTATGCATTAGCAACTGCTATGACTAAATAAAAGAAACAGTAATGTTTTTGATTTTTTCCACCAAATTTGCAACATAGGCTTTTTGAGAGCCCACCTCATGAACACTGGCACTGTCATTTCAGTAATCAGTTCCAAAAGGTGATTCCGCGCAGTGACCACAAAATCACCTTTCAGGGCCGAATAACACCATGACAGTGGCAGAATTCCTGAGGATGGGTCCCAAAAATCCCATGTTGAAAATTTGGTGCCAAAATTCCAAAAAATGCCAGAGATATGCATAAAAATTAAAAAAACCCTGTTTATTCCATTATACAGCTTACCGGCATTTCCTTGGTTCACGGTCGGCTTTGAAGAGTACAGACATGTTCCCGGTCAACCGAAGATCATCGTGCCAGACTCTGGAGCTAAGTATGGGGTGAGGGTGTGTGTGGGGAGGCAGGGTGCTCAGTGGGTGGGCACGGGTTGTGGGAGGGAGGCAGGGTGACCATGAGGGACCATTTTCTTTTTTCACAGGTAAAAAAAATAAAAAATTGTGGGAAGTTTTTTTCTTTACAGGGGCATGTGGCATGCTGGGATGGGCTCCCAGTGTGCCAACAGAGTTTTTCTGGGGGACAGCTGTACTAGATGGAGGATTGGGCACCCCTATCAGCACAAAGGGGGGGTGCAACAGCCGAGGGGGATTGGTCACCCCCTTGGCACTAATGTACTGGGTGTTTGTGGGGGTGGGGGCAATTATGCTGATGGGGAGTGGGCTCCCCCATCAGCAAATCAAAGTGGGAGGGGGGACATAATGCCTATAGGGAGTGGGCTCCCCCATTGGCAACTGTAACAAAGGAAGGGACTGAAGCTGACGGGGATTGGGGCCCACATCAGCAAACAAAAACTGTTCTGGGGGTGCATGCTGCTGAAGGGGATTGGGCACCCCCTCGGCAGTAGGGGTGCTTTAATATTGTTTGTGAACATGACAGCAAGCCACGACCATGTTCACAAACAATATTACAGTAGCAACGTTCCACCCAGCAATGACTGTTCGCTCCCTCATTGCAGCGAATTGCTGATGCTGCAATGATGAGACGGCCCCTGATTGCTGCAGCAAAAACATTACAAGTTGGTGGCACACTAGCTGAACTAGTGTCAGCAGCAGTGTACCGCCCCATTGGGGAACAGGGGCCAAGCCTCAAAAGGCAGTGGGGGCACTGGCCACAACAGTGCCACGCCTCCACAACTGGCTTCTGCAGCAAGCTGGTACAACATGTTTCTTGCGCATGTGTGCAATCAACATAAAAATTTGTAAATTCCGAGACAATGGAATGGGGATCATTTAGAATCCCTGTAGATGTTTTTTAGAATTTGAGGGGGAAGGATTTGATTTCCTTTCCAATAACTCAATTATTAGATCCCAGGTTGCCATAGTAATTTTCCCTATAAACTGATTCTGTTTTTCAATAACAAAATTCTGTTTTAACTTTCCAATCATAGTTTAACAATTATTATGTGCTGCTTTATATGCCAGTAAGGACACTGTATCAAATTGCCTCAGTCCTGTACAGGAAAGATGTAGAGGTAGGTGGAACCACTAAGCACGATTTCATAGAACCATATGTGCATTCTTGTGGTCCTTGTTTCCACAAAGAAACTGAGTTGTGCAGTCTCTAAAGCTTGTACAATGCAGTAATAACACAAAAGGGTACAACCACACTACACAACCTTTGAACTTTGGTATGACGGCTTTTTTCAAAAAAGAAGGATATTTGTATTGAGCAATGATTTTCGTTCACTATATATACAGGGAATATATATATGTATATATCCCCTGTCTATATCTATATATGTAAATACGTATTCATGTATGTGTATATGTATGTAGCTATAAACACAAAATTGCAAACCTGTATTCTGTATAGAAGTCATCCCTTTGAAAATGGTGTTATACCACCATTCAGTGGTAATGGAATGTGACTGTACCCTTCAGTGAGATTCAGGAACCTTTGGAGGACATCTGTGTGTCACTTTTGGTTTGAAAGTGTAAGAAATGATGCACTCACATTTCACACAGTGACATTACAATACAAAACAATATGTAATAAACAACATTATGCACAATCAGTATGTTCTGCAATGTATGCGTTTGGATCACCATGCACATCTCAAGCTTCAGCCTACAGATCAGAGGGGGGGAAGTGAATAAAAATACAACCATATTAGAACACACTGCTTGAGCCGGGATTCTCCTCCAGTATTATCTGTAGGTCAACACCATGCAGCATAGTACTGAAAGAAGGGAAGGAGTACATTAACAAGCATGCTGCCATCCTACTCCATGGATGGGATGGCCTCCATTCACTCAGGATGTCAGTGGCTGTCCACAGTGGATGCATAGCTAAGCATAGTCATGTGTAATTGGACAAGACAGAATGACCCGTCATTAGAAAAATGGAATTAAACCAAAAATGGACAACATTGTCCTCCATGATAATAGACCCACAATGCCTAGCAAGCTGGCTGGCTACAAGAAGAAAAGAAAAGAAAAAGAACACTGAGGGTATGCATAGGCAGAGAAAGATGCCACTGCTGTCTGTTCTTCAGAAACAGGAGTGCTGGCATGGGGATGATGAGTCCACAGTGGGTTTGAAGCTGCTCCTCTGAGGTTGTCAGGTGCTCTGACAAGCCACACAGGACAGCTTGTCCATCATAGAGTGACAGAGGCAATGGCATGGAAAAAAAGCAAATGAAAGGCAATCATGAACATGTCTGTCAAAACAACAGATGAGCAAGCCTGCACATATTGGGTTCTATGGTCTTTACGGAAGGTACAGAAATCAGCACAGATGTGCCGTACAAGAAGGATAAAGGTGGTGGTGGTGGTGGGGGGGAAGGAAGGCATTCACAGTGCCATCCATCTTGAAACATCACCTACACTGCTGTTTGCACTTTTTCCATAAGTGGACAGGTGCAAGAGGGATATCCGTGGGTACAACACATTTCTAAACAATGTATTGTAACCGGGATAGTGCTTGGTTCAATATCATCAATGTTACATAGCAGCATAGCAACACAGTAGTTGAAGACAGATGACTACCTCTAGATACACTTAGTCTGCCTGTATTCCCTCCCTGCATATGTGTACATTGAACCTACTTGGACATTGTCTTTTTCCTCTGTTCCCCCATAGAGGGTTTAGTTCACCTCCACCAGATCTATGTGTTTTTTCAATGCTGTGGCTGCCATAACTGGTACCCATACATTTGCTTTCATGGCCCCATCCCTGTGGAATTCTTTACCTGATGAGATTAGAGAGCGCCAGACCACTGACCAATTTGAGCTGAGTTAAAAAGGTTTTTATTTAGCCAGACCTTTTTATTTATTTATTTGCACATCAGTTTACACCCTTTGAGCCAGACGCTCATTTCCAAAGGTACCTCGTCACAAGGAGGAAAAATACAAATACAAGCATTCATGGTTCCAGGATGTAGGTTACATAGTTTGCAGACACATGTGATAAAGAACATGATGAATACATATACACGCATTTTGGTTCCAGGATATGGGTTACATCGATAGCAGGCACAAGTGATGAAACAAATATACAGAGAGGCCAGTTTGGTTATAGTGGCATATAGCAGTGGCACATAGAAATACGACAGTATATTTCCTGATGAGGTTTAAATAAATGATTTTAGTACTGAGGTTTTATTAATGATGTGTTAATGCTGAATTTATTTTATGGATTTGGATAGCATGTAAAGCAGTTTGATTCCCTGAAATTTGAGCTGTACAAATAAAGTTTTGATTAATTGATAGATGATGCATCACCAGTGATTTCTACAATGGCATCCCCACCTCTCTGCTTCTGTTAGTGATAACCCATTCTGTGCACCAGAACATCCCAGTATAAGGCACAGTAAATAAAGACACAGTGATAACTCCTAAGCATGCTGCCCAGCACTTGTTTAAACAACATTTATGACAGCAAAGCATGAAGTTAATGAAGGAGAGACTGGCTTTCTATGATGCTTCAGGGTTGTGTATCCATTGTACTTCTGTTGAAAAAAGGTTAAAATGATACAGCTCCAGTGACACTGTCTTCATTGCCCTTTTGTGCCCCCCACCACCCCCAAATAAGCAGTGCACAAACCATGTGTCCTATAACTGATGTTTGTCACTTTGTAGATTGATCTAGTACTATGAACAGTGGAAAACAATTGTGGTGGCTGAGGGAAGATACGCAGTTGTAGGGTGGGGGGAAGACCATGCCAGTAACATGTGGTATAAAAGAACCAGTGAACACACACCCAGTGTTGCAGGTATCCAGACATGGTTATATCCAACCATTGGCCCCCACCCCCACAAAACCAACAACTGCACCAAAAATAAAATTATATATATATTCATTGCAAAAACTATTTTAATGCATCAGTTGGGTTGATTCCACACTGACAAAAGTGTGGAAATTCAACATTAAGGTTACTAACCCTACCATCCCATGCCCCACCCTCCACACATAAGGCATTAGGTAAGCAGGTTTCCAACTCTCACCCCACTCCATGTATAAACAAGCTGAGGTTGTACAGTATAGGAGAATGGGGTGAGAGTTAGGCCTGATGACCCCAACACATGCCCCAATGCCTGTTGTTGTGTGGAGGGACAAGGTGGGGCATGGGGTGTTAGGGTTGGTAACCCTAATGTCGAATTTCCACACTTTTGCCAGTGTGGACTTAACCCTAACTGATGCATTAACAGAGTTTTTTGCAATGAATTTTCCTTCTTTTTGAGAAAGTGAAATATTTCTCATACAGAATCCATAGGTAGGAGAACAGGTCCTCCAGGCCCTGCACTCCCATGAATCTATAACTGTGTTCTCAGGTTAGGAAAATGGTATACCTTCAAATAAAGGTGAGAAAGAAGTAAGTGCCTTAACTGGGACATGAACCCAGGCCACCTACAATACCACTGCGACTGCGTTAACCAGCAACACCACTGAGACAATTGGAAATTGGGCTGTCCCCGAGCACATTACTCTTTCTCAAATGCACAACCCAATGGCAACACAAATATTTACCTGTAACAATCACAAAGAAGTGCGGAGTGCATACTTATAGAACACATACAAACAGATGTGAGAAAGAAGTAAGTGCCTAGCAAAATGGAATCCAGATGTGGGAGCATGGGCTCTCTGGGCCCTGCACTCCCATCCACCTGTAAATATGTCCTCAGGTTTGCAAAATGGTATCCATACATAAGAGTGTGGATCCTCTGGGCCCTGTGGTCCCACCCACCCATAACTATGACCTCATGTTTCCAAAATGTCATCCATAGATGAGAGTGTGGGCCCTCCAGGCCCTGCACTACTACCCACCCATAACTATGTCCTCAGGTTTGCAAAATGGTATCCATACAAGGGAGCGCAGGCCCTCAGGGCCCTGTGCTCCCACCCACTCATGAGTATTGAGACATAGCATAGGAATGCCCAGTGCTCCCAGTTTAGCATTAATAGTATGCGCATGTGGGATTGCAGGACCTCTGGGCCCTGCGCTCCCACCTACATATAAGTGCAGACACATAGCACAGGCCTAGAGGCATTCCAAGCAACTATTCATAATGTTTATTTGGCAATATCTCAGTGACTGTAGCAACTGCGTAAAAATTATTTTGCAGTTGTATTCATGATCTAGCCACCTCCATGCATGCGTAGTACACCACTGTGCTTAGCAAAAATCCGTATCTCTAACCATTTTGGAGATATAGGCTCTGAAAGGTGCTGCAGCTGCCACAATGTAATCCTATGGGAAAAATTGCAATTTCAGAGTACTGTAACTCTGTAATCAGTGTAATTGTTTTCACCTAACCAGTAAAATGCACATCTGTGGTGCATGGGCTTGCCACCCTGCAATTTTCAGCCCCAAACTCCAAGCTGTGTAGTGGCAGTGAGGTGGCAAAGAAACCATGCATTTGGCAGATGCCACAATGTTAACCTATAGGAAAAATTCACAGGTTTGGAGTGCTGTAACTATGGAACTGATGGACATTTGTCACCAAACCACCAAAAGGCAAATCTATGGTGCAAGGGCTGCCACCCTGCAAATGTCAGCCCAAAAGCCCAAACCGTGTAGTGGCAGTGAGGGGACAAAGAAACCATGATTTTGGGGAGAGGACTGTCACAATTTGTGAAAGTTTCACAAATTGCCAAAGTACTTTGTGACACTTTCTCAAATTTGGGAAAGTGTTGTGTTTGTATTTTCAACAATATACATGGCCCAATTAAAAAAACAAAACATATTTCTGGGAGTTATTTTAAAATTCTGATGCAGGGATGCTGTTCCTAGGACCCCGTTTAGGTAAACACTACAGTTGGTATTTGCCTAGGGGCACTAGTTTTTAAACTGTAACTTTTTTCTCCACTGCTAACTGAAAGCAAAATGGCAGCAGCATGACACTACTGTACTTGAGAGCATTTGCAACAGAAAAAAGTGCTTTTTCAACACTACCACTTTCTTTCATGTGGAACATGTATATTTTTTCCCATAGGATATAATGAGAAACTTTAAACTTTAATAACAAATCTTCAAAAGGCACATACTTGACCCAGTCTCCATATACCCTGAAAATTTCAGACCAGACGGACAAACTGTTTGGGCTGTAGAGATGAGCAAATAATTCACAAAAGTTGAGAATTTTTCACACTTTTCAATGCTGAACAGCTCCACAACTGAAACTCTGACCAGAAAGACAATTTCCAGATCTGCGGCATGCCAAACCTCGGGTAAATCGGACAAATGGTTTCAAAGTTATTAAAGTTCAAAATTTTGGGTTTAACATAGAAGTGGCCATGCAAGCCTAACTATACCTCCCCTACTGGGCAGATATAATGTCTATTCATTGCAAAAAACATTGTAAATGCATCAGTTAGGGTTGTCATTACAGTAACAAAAGTTTGGAAATTCGATGTTAGGATTATGAACGCTCTTCATCTCTCCACTTTCATCAACAGATCTGGGTGTGCTCAGTTGTCAGCCCCAACTTTTACCCCATTCCATTTTTAAGGAAGCTGAGTGGTACAGTATAGGACAATGGGGAGAGAGTTAGGCCCAACCATCCCAAGGCACACCCTGATGCCTGTTGGTATGTGGAGAGAGGGGGTGGGGTTGGGGTATAGGGCTGGTAATACTAACATTACATTTCCAAACTTTTGTTGCTGTAATGACAACCCTAACTGATGTATTAATGAAGTTTTTTGTAATGGATTTCCCTTCTTTGTAAGAAAGTGTAATGTTACTTGTATGTGGTTGTGGATCATGCATACATTTTGTAATTGTCTCAGATTTTCATGTGGGAGCACAGCACCCAGAGTGCCCTGTGCTCCCTTCTATACATAAATGTACTGATAGTTTAATGATATCACATCTCCTTGGGGGAGCGCAGGTCCCCCATTACTGCATAATGTAGGGCCCTGAACTCCCATTATTGTAAAATGGGATCCAAATGTGGGAGTGCAGGGCTCTACAGGCCCTACTCCACCATATACCCATAAATATAGAGACACATAACATGCCAAGAGTCATTCCAGGTAACCCTAGTTCTGCAACCATTGCAATATCTCAGGAACTATAAAAAATTTGGAAACAAATCCTTTGCAGTTGTATTTATGGCCTGGTCACCTCCCTGCCTGATAAGTTCTGAACTTAGCAAAAAATCTGTATGTCGAACCATTTTTGAGATATTGCCCCCGAAAGGCGCCACGACCACCACAATGTCATCTCATGGAGAAATTCACAATTTTGGAGTGTTGTAACTATTGAACTGGTGTCCATTTCTTCACCAAACAAGAAAAGGGCACATTGTGTAGGCAAGGGCTTTCCACACTGCCAATTTCAGCCCAGAAGTCCTAACCATTTTCTTACTATGAAGTGGCAAAAAATTGTTTTTTGGGGCTGTTTACCTGCTTTCATTTTCAGATCATATATTTTTTTCCCTTGGCTATAATGGGAAACTTTAGAGTTTAATAAATTTTGAACAAATTCATATTTTTTTCACTAAACCTTTAAAGGAAACATCTGTGAGGCACAGGCTTTCTACCCTGCAAACTTCAGACTACAACCTAAAGCCATTTCTGAGAACCAGGTGGACAAAGAAATGTCAAAAAACACAGATTGTTCTGTTTATTCAACACTCTGTATCTCAGAAATAACACAACAGATTACCACAAACATTGGCAGGTCAAAAGACCTATGCACAGACATTATGCATGCCCAATTTCAGGCAAATCCATTTTATGTTTCCAAAGTTACTAATGTTCAACAATGCAGGTTTAACATAGATGTTACATTTCACCCTAACCATACTGGCAGTATAATAAATATATATATGTTATGGTATCCTGTTCCATATAAGATTTATTTGAATGAGCTGTGAGTGACCTCGGTTGACCTCATGAGTGGCGTAGCCATGAGTGAGTCCACCGAAGGCAAGAGCAGCTCATGCAAATTAATCATGCATGGAACAGGCCAACATTACATATCTGATTTATGCAACAGGCATTGTCTACTTAGTTTTATGATTTACTTTTTAAAAAGTTTTAAATTATTCAAAATGATGGTTTATTTTGTTTGGAACTATTTCTGAAGAGGTCATTTTTGTTTGCTTAGTTTTACGTCTGTGTGAATGGACAGAAGTATCTGGTTTCTGATTGGACACTACATTGTGAATTGATGTAATACGGACAATTTTATTGATGGAACCAACTGTGGGAAAATAGTTGTGATTAGTTGAGGGGTGAGGTCTTGTGTGCTGCTTGCAATGGCATTTGTTTTTGTTGGTCGACGCCTGGTGAAAGACCTCGAAGGACCTCTAGAGGGTTTTGAAGTGTGCAGTGGATTTTGAGGCCTACTTGGATTTTTGGGGACCTGGATTTCGTGTCCTGATCTCTTGTGGAGTTGGATTTATTCCTCTTAATTGGATTTATGGACTGCTCTGCTGTCTCCAGTTGAATCAATGATGATCGATGTGGCCATCATACAGCAGTCGAGTTAACCAGTTGTCTGCGAGTGTCTGTCAGCAGCGTGTGGCATCGGTGCACGGTGGAGGGTGGAGTTCGATGGATGATATGCTTTTTCTTTTTTAATGATTTAACTGCCAGTGCATTTTGACTTGATTGGTTTCGTGGATTGTGACTATACACCTTGGTGACATTATTTTTGAGGGGGAGATAACCTTTGCCATGTGTATTAACCTTTAATCTGTGGATTTATTTTTTTGATTTAGTCGCTTCCTCTGGTTTCACCTGTTTTGTTAATTTTTGATACATTATCACCTTGGATTGCACATTATTTTTAACTTGGATTATGCAAACTGATCATACAGACCAACAAATAAGTAAGGTTAACTGAGGTCATGTGATTGCGGCCAGGGAGTAAGACGCGCTCCACACCAGCTCCGCTTCCTACCTGACTTTAATTACTTAAATTATCAGCATTACTAGTTTAAACTACCAGTGGCGTCCGATAATACCTGCTGGAAACAAGATTTACTTACCGGAGAAACAGAGTAAACATGGAAGTGTACACAAAACGAGCCCCACAGCGGCATTCTCCTCCACCGAGCCCGGAAAAGGACAAGGCCCCGAAACGAGCTAAGCAGCAGATGGCGAACCCGCATAAGCTCTCCGCAGAACAGCCCGCCTTCTCGATGGACAAATTTTTGGAAATAATGAAACCACTACAGGGGAAAATGGACTCAATATCCGAGGACCTACAGTACAACAAATTAAGTCCTCGGTTGCGGATCTAGCTATCCATGTGGGAGATTCGGAGGTCCGTGTTACCTCACTGGAAAAATAGCATGAAAAAGTAGAGCAAGCTATTACAGCAATGAATAAAAGACTACGGCGCTTTGAGGAGAAACTGGAGGACCTAGAAGGACGCAGCCGTCGAAATAACCTGGTCATTATAGGTATTCCAGAGGAAGAGAAAGGTACCACACCAGTTCAATTTGCCCAAAAGCTCTGCGAGAAAATAGTAGGCCCCTCTCCTAATGGGCCCACATATGTCATGGAACGAGTACATCGTTCCCTGCATCCTCCGCCTGCTGCTGGTTTACCCCCTCGACACTTCATATTCAAACTCCTCAATTTTCTGGACAAACAACACATTTTAATGAGGAGTAAGGAGCTTAAAGAAATCAGGTGGGAAGGTAGAGTACTGAGAATTACCCAAGATCTCCCGCACTCAGTCCAAGTTAAGAGGCAAGAGCTACACCCCTTGGTGGTCAAACTAATAGCGGCTGAGAAGCCATTTTGGGTTAAGTACCCAGCGACCCTGCAGGTAAAACACAATGAACAGTGGTACTCCTTTGAGAGCTCTGATCATGCCAAAAAAGAACTTAGATTGTTGCTGCCAGATCTCTTTAAGTGACCTTTAAGAGCTACTTACTGGGGGCCAAGTGATGTGGCTAAAAATGCATTTCCCTTTAATGTATGCATGATGGTGTCATACTCCCTGAATGAATAGCTACAGATGCAAACAATACATATGCCTGATGTATACCTGATTTGTAAAGGAGGAGCACTGTAGACTCCTTTGTACTAATCCTGTTCTCTCTTACATTCCTGGTCACAAGCAAAGAAGGAGCCGAAGAACCCAGCTAGAACAGCGAGTCAAGCAAAGGGAGCTGCAGTTAAGCATAAATGACCCTCAGAATACTTTACTAAAGTAGCAGTGCTGACAATTTGGTAATAATAGAGTGAAGACAGAATAACCCCATGATGTCAAGAAATGGACATAATAAGACTTCCTACTCCCCCCTTTTTTTTTTCTCCGTTATCTGGTTGCGATACTCGTTCAAGAGAAACAATAGCTGGGTGCAGACCCTACTAAAAAGTTCTGGAGAGTCTTAAACTGACTTCACTGAACGTGGCCTCTCTAAATGAGTAAGACTCCTCATTGAGAGAAGCACTATATGCTGAGTTGGACTGCCTTTTACTTAATATATTATTATTTGGAGAGTATAATATAACATGGTAATACGGGGGGGGAATATTAGTCTAGATGTGAGACTGACTCTCTGGCATAGTGCATGTGCACAATAGTTGTTCAAAATTTAGAGTTTACTGCTGTTTAAAGTGTTATTAAAAACTGGTAGATGTATCGAAGGTGGGTGGGGGGGCGAGGGAGGGCAATTGCTTCAACCGGGCTAGCAATAGGAACATCACCTGACAATATGTATGTGAGGAGACAGTTATTTAGAACTGGGATAGTCGGGATTGTTGTAATAGTTGAGTGGGGGGGTAGGGGGGATTTAAATGTTGGTTCTCAGTGCAGGGATGGGGGTCTACTAGGAGCAGCTCCAACACATATGCAGCATAAGAGGAGAGAAGATGAAAATTTAAATAGAAGTCACACAGATGGATACAAGGGTTCCCAAGTCTCAAATTAACCTGTGGGGGGTCCATACAAGTGTGTAACATGGAATGTTAAAGGAGGCCGTGATAGGTGTAAGCGGCAAATCATCCTCAGGCACCTAAACTTCTTAAAGGTAGCCCTTGCATGTCTGCAAGAAACACACACAAGAAGGGAGGATGCTCACCTATGGAAAAAGAACTGGGTAGGGCAGGTTTTTGGGGCTGGAGCCTCCACATCTAAGGGAGGAGTCCTCATCCTGATTGCAAAATCTACACCCTTCAGATTAAATAAAGAAGTCTGGGACCTGGAAGGGCGCTATATTTTGGTTCATGGTTACCTAGCTGCATACCCAGTTCTGTTGGGCGCCATATATGGACCCAATAAGGAATCGCCTGATTTTTTCGTACACCTCCTTAATCTGATAATGAGTGAACCTACAAAGTTCACACTGCTAGGGGGGATTGGAATATTGTCATACAGTCTAACATGGATAGGTCAGATTCTACGAGGGGCAACTCAACCCCTACTCAGAGAGCCCTTAAAGAACTTATGGACTCAGCCAGTTTAATAGATGCTTGGAGGATCTTAAACCCAAATAACCAACAATACACCTTTTTTTCATCCTCACATCGCACTTATTCACGAATAGATTATTTCTTGATGAGTGATTTCACGCTTCCTGGAATCCTGACAATGGATGTCCATGTCAGAGTGATCTCAGATCACTCCCCGGTAACTATTACTTTTTTGTTAGGGCCCGGAGTCAAAAAAGACTCCATATGGAGATTGAATACCCAACTCCTACAGATTACAGATTCTCTTAAGCGTATAACTGATTTCATTTCCTTTTTCCAAGAAACCAACAAGGGGACAATAATCAAAATGGCTATGATATGGGCTTCCCTTAAGTGTGCGCTGCGTGGCGAGTGTATCCGGTTAGCCACTATTAGGACATCCAAATATAGAGCTCATGTCTCAGGAATACTAAGTTCCATTCGGGAACTTGAGATCGTGCCATGCAGCCTCCTAACGGTGAACCAGGAAAGTAAATTAAGCAGATTGTACATTGAGTATGCAGATTTCCAGGCACAGAGGGCAGAACTGGCCTTGTGGCAAACCAAAATCCAATATTTAGAATCCGGTGAGAGAGCCGGGAAACTATTAGCCTATAAAATGAGACAAGCAGAGACAGCTAGATATATCCCAGGCCTTTTCTTCCCTGGAAGTGACCAGGTATGTACAGACCCTAAAGAGCTAGCCCAAAGACTAGGTTCTTACTACCAGACTCTATATTCGGTGGAACCAAGCGTTTCTCCATCCCGAACAGAAATTGTTCAGTTCCTGGATAAGACAGACCTCCCCAAAATATCAGTAGCGCAAGCTGGGTCACTTAAAGGGTATATCACTTCAGAAGAAATACTCCAAGCCATCAATCAATTACCCTCGGACAAGTCTCCAGGCCCCGATGGCTTGCCTAACAACCTATACAAGCAGTGCCACAAAGTGCTACTACCGATACTACAGGAGGTGTATAATTACTGGTATGATAATGGCTTCTCAGAGCAGAGTTTCTCTGAAGCTCTGATTACCCTTATCCCAAAACCTGGGAAAGATCCTATGTATCCTGAGAATTACGTCCTATTTCCTTGTTAAATTCGGACTTTAAAATATTAGCCAAGATACTTGCTAACAGACTAGCCCCCATTATGGATGGGCTTATCAGCCCTGAGCAAGTTGGCTTTATGACGGGGAGGTCTCCAGGAGACCACCTAAGAAAATTGCTACATCTTATTTCGGTCACTAATAACTCCAATAAACCATCGGCCTTAATATCCTTGGATGCCGAAAAGGCTTTCGACCGGGTCTCCTGGGACTTTCTCTTCGAAACCTTATCTCGTTTTGGCCTTCCCGAAGAATATATTAGGTGGGTTAGATTACTGTATACCTTCCCCACAGCTAGAATATGGAGCAACGGCATTCTCTCCAACTCATTTCCCCTTAGGAGCGGTACTAGACAAGGCTGCCCTTTATCACCGCTCCTTTTCAACCTTTATTTAGAACCTTTAATTCGATGGCTCTTACATTCCCATGGGATCGCAGGTATTCAGGTGGGGGGGGGAAGAGATTCTCACTTTCAGTCTATGCGGATGATATACTTATGCACATCGAAGAACTGCAACATACTATTCCCGCTTTATTAAAGGAGATCAGCTCCTTCTCGAAGGTATCGTATTATAAATTAAATTGTTCTAAGACTAAGATCCTTCCATTGAACAGCTGGCTAACATGATCACAAGTGGCATCATACAACCTGTCCTGGGAATCAAAGACAATATTATATCTGGGCATTAAAATAACAAGGGATGTTAGCCATTTGGCGAGAGAGAACATGCGTTCTCTGCTCCAAACACTGACAGCCGACTTAGCACGGTGGGAGTCTTTACCTCTCTCCCTATGGGGCTGAATTAGCATGGTTAAAATGAATATCCTACCTCGGGTTCTATACCCCCTTGGCATGATAGGCTGCTATCTCCCTAAAAGTTGGTTCACTAAAATGGAGAAAATGCTAAACGCATTCATATGGAAAGGGAAACAAACCAGGAGAACATATCATAAATTAACGGCTCCCAAATCCCAAGGTGGGCTAGCAGCCCCTTCTTTCTTCACCTACTACTGTGCACAACATATGAGCAAGCTAGTATTCTGGTTACAAGCCGATGCCTCAGTAGGTAGGGATAGATATGTGCCCCTATGGGTGGAGATAGAAAAGTACCTGGTAGTTAAATACCAATATGCATTACCCACCCTTATGTTCACTGTAACCTCTCGTATTCCCAGACAACTTCATAATACTCCTATAGGTTGCTCTCTTAGAGCAATCCAGCAAATGCAAGGTTACTTTTCCTTGAATTGGCATCACTCCCCCAGTCAACTGATCACAAACAACCCACACTTTAAAATGGGAGGGAGGCCTATTTCATCCTCCTTTTGGATTTTACTTAAAGAACTTAGATTAATAGACTTTTCTCAGCAAGGGGAGTTAATTTCATTTTCTCAATTTCAGTCTCATCATAATGTACCTGACAAGTATAAGTTTAAATATATCCAAGTTAGACAAGCAATCCTTGCTTTCATAGGGCCTATGGCTGACCAAATAGTAGAAAGCCCTGAAGTTCAAGCGCTAATTCAGATAGCATCGCAATCCCACTCTGTATCCGGGACTTATAGGCAGCTGCAAATACTAGACCCACACCTGCCCAAGGGTATATGCTACCATTGGGTGCAAGAGCTACAATTAACGCAGGACCGAGAGGTGTGGAAAAGAATTTGTCAGGACTGGTACAAAATCATTAAACAGGAAAGGCTCCGAATGGTCCAGTTTAATATAATGCACAATTTATATTATACACCAACTAAACTGTATAAATATGGCTTAATCCCTTCATCTCTTTGCACAAGATGCCAGGGGGAGGAGGGCACATTGTTACACATGTTCTGGACTTGCCCGAAAATTCAGCCCCTTTGGCAAGCGGTAATGAATGGGATGGACCCTTTCCTTAGATCACAGTCGGGGTTTACCCCAGAAACCTGCCTGCTACACCTATTTCCCTTACGAACACCCAAACAAACTAGGTCCTGCATAGCTCTGGTGGCAGCGAATGTTAAATTGATTATAGCACAACACTGGAAGGATGGTCAAACGCCCTCGGTTACAGAATGGTATAGGGAAACACTACTGGCATTACAACTAGAAAAGCACATTGCCCACATGAACCACAGGGAGAACACCTACTTAGACTTGTGGGGCCCACTTGATGCTGCACTTGTAACTTGGAAACCCTAAGGACTGCTGCCCTCCTCTTTGCTGCATATCTTTACTTTCTTATGGAGAAAGAGTCTGGTTTAACACATTGGACTCTGAACCTGGTATGGGGATAAGAGGGGGAATGGGGGGAAGGGGGGTGGGAAGGACTGCATGGGTGGGTTTTGTGTGGCCTTTTCTTCCCTTTAAGTCTTTCCCTCCATTGTTTATTGAGATGTCAGAGTAGATACGAAAATGGAATTAGAGATATTTCTTCTTGTTTCACTGTTAATGCCTTAGAGTGTACATTGAATTGTATGGTGTGATATGCAAATAAAGTATACTCAATTAAAAAAAAAAGTAAGGTTAACTGTTTATATCTTGCAAAGGATAGGCTGTGCTCTAAATCAGGGCAAATATTACAAATCTACAATGTCTGATTATTTGTTAATCTAATGCTATTCAACAGATATAGTTGATTCATTTATTTATTTTTACAAAATGCTTTAACCTGTTCGATATCAAACAAATGTTGGAAATTAATTATACCTATTACAAGAACAACTGCCTATGAAAACACATATATAGTTATTAACAGGTAGCTTACTGACTTGATATACACAATCCATAGTATTATATCTCTGCATCAGTCAAACGAGATCAGGAAGAAAATCACTCAATTGTAAAAGCAGCAGTTGATCTCTTTATGCTTATTAAATGTATTCAAAAACAGTGATCATTTTATTCATGCTAAGTTTAACAGTTAACTAGCAGTGTTATAAGCATTTAGCTAGATGACAACTGTCCTGCTTTGGAAGTCATATCAATGATGTTTGTGCATAGCAGGCATAGTATTTTTTTTACTTTCTGAGATACAGTTACTTTTGGATGCAATGCTTTTACAAATGTACAGTTCTTATCAGTTGTAGGACTTTCAACTAAATTGTGCCACTTTTCTACTTTGTTTTGTCCTCATCAATTGTCAGTTTACTTGTATTTGCTGTCTCATCTCTTTTGCAATGCACTGTTGAGGAAAGAGAAAGGAACAAATGTTAAATGTGTTAGTTGCTTACTAATTTTTTTTTTTATCATTACCATTTCATACAGATTTTTGGTTGCCCTTGATTTACTATATGATTTTTTTCTGCAAATGATGCTGATTATTTGTTGTGGTGCTACTACTTGCCCCCCCCCCACAACCACATCATCGCATAGTACAACATTGAACATTTGATTGACTGTCTCCTTTGTAATGTCAGAAAGCTTTCATTTGTACTCAACTGGCACCAAAACGTTCTTTTTATTTTTTGGGGGGGACACTATTGTCTTTGTTGTAGTGTTAGTAGAATTAATGATTATACTGTTGATTACATTGGAATGGTGATTTTGACCATAATTTCTGCTTAAGATGACACATGCCTTTTTTTTATTCTTAATATATATTGATGCATCAATGCTGTTAAGATATGCTTTTTAAAACATTTTTATACTGCTTGGTTATTGATGGTTACTGATACATAATAGATCTTTTATCAATTCTCTGTCAATGAAAAATAAAATACAATAAACAGTTACATTATGCTTTTTGTATATTATTTATGTCTCTTACATTTGCTAGTTGGAGTCAATTTCTGAGTCCAGAACTTGTGGCCTTTTCATTTTGAAACTAACATAGTGATTTCCTGTTGTTTCATTACATGTGGGAAGAGATAAAGTAAAATCATGTTACAGTTGTAATATTATTTTGGATTGCCATTATATTGATTTGAGAACATCTTAATGTTTTGCTCAAAAAAAAAATTATGATGTCAAGATTTTATGGATCATGCAATTTGGCCTAGTCTTACCTGTACCATGTGGTGCACCCTACGCACCCTCTTATATAACACACACAAATTCACACACATGCACTGACATTCATACAGTCCGTCACTCGCATACACATATGACCTGTCAAGCTCACACACTCACTTACTCACTCTTACACACATTCACACACACACACACACACACACACACACACACACACACGAGATTCACAGTCACTGTATGCTAGGTTCTATCTCCTTGACATTCGCTGGTTATGACTCTGTTGATTACATTGTGTGGAGTTTATCTGTTGGAATCATGTACATCACTGTTTACCTGTGTTGTGGTATTATTTATTTTTGTTATATTTTTTAAAACAATTTCCATTATTTACACGTTATACTTTTCTATTGACTGGAATTTAGCTCTTGATTGGTACAATTTCTTTTTGTTTATTTTTTACTCACCTTGGACAATGTTGAATGTTATTGATTTAGCATTTATGGTTGGCTGGTGCAAACAGGAACCAATTATTTATTTCCAGTTTGAAGGCACAGCCTGGAGTCATTCACTTGAGCTAGTGCTTTACTGAACTTTGTTGGGATGTTGGTTACTTAATAAGCTTGAGATATGGTATTGCTTCTCTTCATTAATCCTTGAATAATCGTTCGAGCTTTGGAGCTTGTTTATGCCCTGAAACTTGCATTATTTCAGTTGGTGCCACTCCACTGCCACATAACTTTTCTATCATATGCTTCCTTACCGAATGATTCATTATTTTTTTCTCAGTTTGTATTCCCGCTTTTTGAATCATTGTTTTCATTAGGGTTCTTAATTTATTGGTACCATCTGGCTGATTTTTAAACCACGATGTTGGGTGGTGAATCCTGCTGTTTGTTTTTATTGACAGGAAAAAAGGTGAATCTGCCGTTTGTGAGAGAGCACTAGTACTCTTCCATAATTCTGCTCACTTTGTATGTGTGAAGCCTACTGCAGTAGCATATGTGTGTGACCATGCTATTCCTTTTCTTTCTGGTCTATCCCTCGTTCCTTATTCCAGACTGGCCACCTGGAATGGGACATCTCCTTTCTTGCTAAATCCTTCACTGTCTTTCTGCAGATGTGGATTGTGGTACTCGACCCCCAAGCAACAAACCATAAATAATGCTGGTGCAGCAGTCTGCAGCCTTAAAACATTTATTTATTGAGGCACAGGAATGTATGCTGCTATTTTGCTTTTGTTTTTCCAGTTTGTTTATATTTTTGTTTCTATGAAGAAGAAGAAAGGTATAAGATGTAGTGCACTAACAGTTTAGTACCAGACTAGGTTGGTTGTCCAATCCAAAGGTTTTGCTACTAAGTCCAGTGCTTTTCATAGCAATGCTACTAAACAAACAAATGCAACATTAAGTATTTTCTTTAATATATTGTGACTGAGGATGAGTGAAGTGAGCCATGTAACTACTGCTGTGTGTGCTACTTGCTAGCCTTGCCCTGCTCTCTTTACTAGTTCAAGTTAGAAATTCAGACAATTGTAAACAGAAGTTCAAACAGGTTGAAAATGTGTAAGTCACCTGCCTTAGTAACAAGTGTTTGGTCTCATTTCTAAAACATGAAGTAAGCAGTTCTTACCCAAATAATGAGAAATCCAAGCCTGGTAACAGAGGTGGGTCTGTTTGGGACCTGTTCAGATCCCTGCTATGTTCTGCTAGGAGCCAGCCATCCTCTCACTCCATTTTTATGCTGTGTGTGAAGTGTGGAAGGGGTGGAGTCTGATGTGGTCAACTGATGGGTTCCTAGTATAAAAGGGAACTCATCCTGTGGAACAGTCAGATTTCGTTGGAGGATCAGTAGGTGCTGGTCCAAAGTGTTAGTCTGCAACTCTTCAGACTAAGATTCGTTTTGAATCCAGGTCAGCTCATTGCTGGAATAGTCCTTGGAAGACTGGAGTATTGTTTTGTTTTTTTGTATCTTTTGTATTTCTTTTGACGTTGCAAGTTCACAAGTTTTATTTGGTTATTTACTTGTCTCTACTTAATAAAAGATTTGGCTTGGTAACATTGGCCTTGCCACCTTACTGTGGTTTTAGTGTCCGTCATTGCACCCACACCCTTTGATACCGTTAAACACTTTTCTGGTCTGTGACTTTTGTAAAATAGATAGTTTGCCATTGGACACTTAATGGGGTCACTTGGAGTGGCATAGGCTCTGACCTTTAGTTTGTTGGTCTCTCGTGAATTTGCACCAGACCTTGTCTTTATCTGTTATTGTTGATTAAACTGGATGTATTTTACATTGTTTTCATCACTTTTATGGTCAATGTCACCCCGCTTTATGTTTCTGCTTTCTGTACTACCCCAACACTAAAAAACAATGTCACAATTATCCACATCGTGTTTAGGATGGATTCAGGAGTATGTGGCCCTAACTGATCAGTAGCATATAGATTGTCTATTAGTTTATCTGTAAGCTCATCCACCGTGTTGGGTTTGTTTCCTCTACCTTCACTTTTTAGTACATTTTGCTTCGATTGCAGAACTTGCCTTGTGGTTTGAAATTGAATTGATGTAGACAGGGAGTAAGGGTAGGTTTTAGCCTACCCTTAGGCTTTGAAAAATTGATTGTAGGGATAGTGGCTCATAGTTACTCCCATCCTTTTAATTTGTGTGCATAAAATAGTGACTGAGCATTTTATCTAGTTCTGTTGGTGACAGTAGGTGTAGTTCTGTTCTGACTTTAAAATTGCCTTTTATGTAGGTGCAGAAGCCTTGCAAATCAGCTCTTGTTTTTTGCATGGTTTTGATTTTTCCCATTTTGAATAAAGGCTTCTATGGTTTCCATGTCTATATCTAGGCTTGTGACTGGTTCTGACTGTTCAGCTGCTTCAGTTGTTTGCTGCAAGGACTGGAGGTTTGAATCCTGGGTAGTGTTATTTACAATGCCTTGTAAATTTTTTAAGTGTTCATTCTGTAAATTCTGAGGTTGTTCATTCTGTAATGATGGTGTGATACATTCACTGTTGTTTGCTCCCACATGTTATTGGTGCATCTCTGGTTGTGGTTCTTCAAAAGACTCTGTGTTGTTTTCAGTCTGGGTGAGGATTTCTTCAAGCTCCATGGTGAATGAATTATCTTGATGTGCCATGTCATTTTCATGTTGTTCTGATTTTTTTTTTTAGAACAGCAACAGCTTATTTTATTACTGTTATACTGCAGGCTTGCAATGCAATTTTATTTGTATATGCTCAGAAGGGAAATGCCCATTTTAAAATCTGAAATGCCGTTGCCACGGGGTGAAAGGTCAGGATGCTGCTAACAATGCCTCAAGACAACACTGGTGCTTCTTGCAATTGATTAACATTGCTGACATGCTATTATAGTGCCATTTTGACATCAGGAAGTGGGGCTGCACGTTGGGAGTATTACAGTGATTTTTAAATATAAATACAGACTTTTGTGATGAATTTGGTGTCTGTACTTGCCGATTTTTTACAGTTATGTCAGGGATCATTTATTGCAAATTACTTTAAATAGCACTGCTAATGTATATATGTTGGACACTTTTAAGGCGAATGTGTACTTAGATCTGTTGATTTTTTCCTCATTACTGTTTTACTGACAAACGCAATTTTACAATTGATTGCCAATGACTTTAATGGCAAACTGTAAGAAGCACCGGCTACTTTTACTGAGTAACGTTGGCTGGGTGGGGGTGTGTGTGGTTTTCTGACATATCTACTATGCTAAAAAATATTGTCTGATGTAGCTACTGTGTAAATAAATGGTTATGACATACTTACTATGCACATAAGCACTTTTATTTACACAATAGTCACAATAAACAATTTTTATGAGGTACATTTACTCCTAACATATCTTGCATATATATATATATATATATATATATCAGGCCGGTACAGTTAGGGTTGCATGGTCACTTCTATATTAAATCTCAAAGTTTGTACTTTAATAACTTTGCAATTGTTTGTGCAATTTGCCTGAAATGTTGCATGCACAACCGCCAACCATAGATCTCTAGATCTGGAAAGTTTCATTCTGGTCAGATGTATGGTTGTGGAACCATGTGGCACTAAAAATGTGAACAATCACCAACTTTTGCACATTTTTTTAATGGACTGAAGAATGCATTTGAGTGGCTTCATATTTATTTGTCTACATGTGGCCTGGGTTGAACTGGTGCCTTCTGAAGATTTGGTGAAAAAATATTACTCCGTTCAAAAGTTATTCAAGTTTTTCATGCCCCATTATAGCCTAGGGGAAAATTTATATGTGCATTGTGAAAACTTTAGCGATCACGTTTTTGTTGTTGAGCTCCTTGAAATTGTTTTTGTGCTGCCACCATCTTGTTTTCAGTTAGTGAGAGAGAAAAAACATTATAACTCAAAAAATAATGCCCTTTGATAAACAGCAATGGTTGTGTTTACCTAGTTGGGCCCTGAGGAAAATTACCCTGGTATTAGTTTTTAAGTTTTTTTGAACTTTTGCTGTTTTCTGATCACGGCAATATTTTTTGTTGCTGTGAAAACAATCATGAAAAGAAAAAAACAACCTCAGCAGCATTTTTCTGTGCATGATAACATTTCCATTATAGAGATAGGAGTGCCACAAAAACATTAAAGTAATCGCGATAACACTGCAAGAGCACATTTTCTAATGTGTTGTTTTCTTTGTCACTTCATTGTGCCAAGGTGGATTGTGCTTTTGGCATGATATTTTCAGGGTAGGAAGCCCTGGTCCCACGGATGTGCCTTTTGATGCTTTGGTACCAAAACATTAAATGGGCCGCTAGTTACAGTGTTCCAAAGTTGAGAAATGTTCCCATAGGAACATTGGCACTCCCGTGACACCTTTCAGCTCCTGCATCTCAAAAACAGTTCAAGATATGGATTTTCCATAGCAAAAATTCTTAGTCCCCCCATAGGGGAGCAAAGTACAGAAGTAGGTTGGAAAACCATTGATACCGTGGCTTTTTAATTTTTTTTCTACCTTGTGCAGTTACTGAGATATTTGGAAATTAGTATTCCAATGGCATATGCAAATGATTGTTACAATGGTTCCTTTGTCTATAGGGCTGTTGTCTTATTCTGTAGTTATGTGTAAGTGGAAATGCAGGGCCCAAGGGCCGGCACTGCCACAGATGTATATGATTATGTACAAATGGGCAGCATGGTAGGAGTGTGGGGCACTTACACATATGTGTTTTTTAATAGCTGCTTTGTTTGCCACAGATGCATATGATTATGCACAAATGGGCAGCTTGGTGGGAGCATGGGGCAGGAAGGGCCCCTTGCTCCCACTCACACACATATTGGTTTTTTGGTAGCTGCTTTGTTTGCCAGAGATGCGTATGATTATGCACAAATGGACAGCTTGCTGGGTGCATGGGGCCCAAAGGACCCCGCACTCCCACTTACACCTACTACTTTTTTGATAACTGCTTTGTTAGCTGAGATATTGCCAAATTATTGTTATAAGGGTTACTTGCCCTATAGGGGTGCTCTATTGCTTTGTGGTTATGTGTATGTGGGAGTGCAGGGCCCGGAGGGCCTGTGCTGCCACAGACACATATCAGGTGAGATATTACTAAATAATTGTTGCAAGGGTTACTGGCCCTACAGGGCTACTGTATCATTCTGTAGTTATGTGTAAGTGATAGCGCATGGCCAGGATCACCCGTGTTGCCACAGAAGCATATGATTATGCACAAATGGGCAGCTTGGTGGGAGTGTGGGACCTTTCTTGGTGGGGTCTTATGCTCCAAGGGGCTGCGCTGCTACAGGTGCATATGATTAGGCACAAACTGGCAGTTTGCTGGGAGCATGGAGCACTTCAGGCAGTGCATTCCCACTTACACATTTTTTTTTATAGCTGCTTTGTTTGCCACAAATGCACATGATTATGCACAGATGGGCAGCTTGGTGGGAGCATACATACTAGTTTTTTTGATAGTTGTTTTTTTTGGTGACATATTGCCAAACTATTGTTACAAGGGTTACTTGCCCTATAGGCGAGGTTGGTGGGAGAGAGCCTCACGCTCCCACGTACACATACTATTTTTTTTGATAGTTGCTTTGTTTGCTGAGGTATTCACAGATTATTGTTAGAAGGGTTACTTTCCCTACAGGTGTGCTCTATTGTTCTGTTGTTACATGTATGTGGGAGTGCAAGGCCTGGGTCTGCGGTGCTGCCACAAATGCATATGATTATGTACAAATGGGCAACTTGGTGTATTTGCATATTTTTATTTACTTAAGAGCAAGAGATAAATGTTGTGTTTTTTATTACTTATTCTACAAAAAAAGAAAGGACATAATGATATTAAGAAATATATGTTTTCATTAAGTTAACATAACATATAAAAGTTCTTTCTTCTTATTTCTTATTGCAAAAAAATATAATTCTGAACAATTTGTGAAAATATATATTTATTACTTTTCGTTGACAGTAATAAAAAAATATAAATAAAATAGTTTACAGCCAACTAATGAATTCTGTTTATTTCTTATACTAAAAAAAATGTAATTTTGGAAACTCTGTGAAAAAAATATTTACTGATTTTAGATAAGAAAAATTAACACACACACACACACACACACACACACACACACACACACACACAGAGAAAGGTTTGCACGCAGCTATTAGGTTGCTGCCTCTGCTGCTGGAGGCTGATAGGAGATGTGTAAGGGGTTGGCTAGTTTGGAGGATGCAGGAGGAAATGGAAGCTACTTCTCCATTGGGGCAGGTGCAGAAGAGTGCCAGAGGAGGGGACCGAACATTTTGCTACTGGAGACAAGGGTGTTGCTCTTCTTCTGCTGATGTTTGTTTTTCAGCCAGCTTGTTGATGGTGTTTGTGAGTGACGGGGCAGTCTGATTCAGGTACTGAATTTGTGTAGCATTTGATTTTCTATGAGGCCTAATTTAAACTGTGTGTTTGCTAGATGTGTGTTGTTTGTTTGCATTAATTCAATCACTAGTTTCATATGTTTGTTTGACTGTTGCTGTGCCTTAATCAGACTGTCCAGTCACTCACAAATAGCTCTAGTATGTGTTGAATGTGATTCTGTTGAAAAAAAATTAAACAAAAAAAAGACAATCACATGCTGAGTTCTATGTCTGTTAAATACAACTTGTTCTCCGTCTGAGCCTGAACTGCTACTCACCCTTGTTTGTGTGTTTACATTCTAATTAGCAAACACTGGACAGAAGTTTGATGACCTCCCAAGTCTGGTTAGTGTACATATCATTTTGAATTCTGGGAAGATACACTCTAAGCAGCTTCATTATCTCTTTAACTTGGGGCTACTGAAGTACAAGACTCTTGTACTTGTTTGTGCTACCTTCTTGTACATTTCTAATTAGAAGTAGACTGATTTACTAAGTTAGTTAGTATAGTGGAGTGTGTTCTGTATTGAATTCCATCCCTTTCAAAATGCTGTTGTACCAGAGTTCAGAAGTCATGGAATGTGATCCTACCCTACTGAGGTAGAACAGCATTCTAGAGCCTCTAGAGACTGCATACACTATAAAAATACAAGATGAGCAACTCTATGCACAACCAGTGTGTTTTCCCAACTCAGGGTTCTGATTCCCATGGACCCCTTCAGCTTTGCTCTCGAGGTCAGAGGGAATTGGAATCCCTCTGTGGCAGAACACACTGGTTGTGCATAGCTGCCCATCTAGTATTCTCTATGTTATTAAGTTTGCTCTATTTATGAACATATCTGAACATCTGAAGAAGCCAGCAGAAGAAGGTGATTTGGTCTATCAAGTCTCATCATGTTGCAGGGTTCACAGATTCAGCTACTGTGGCTGCCCCTTTTCCACAGTCCTCTCATCCTCCATGCCCATGACCATTACTCCCCTCCCTATATGCGCCAGAGCCTCTCTTACAGCTGCCCACTGTCTTCAATGAGATGACCTCTTTTGGCAGTACATTACAAGTATTCACCACCCTCTCTGTGAAGAAGTGGCTCCTGACCTCCCACCTATACCTCCCACACTTCAGCTTAAGACTGTGCCCCCTCATGTTATGATTCCCACTCAGCTTAAAGAGAGTCTCTTTATCAACCTTATTAATCCGTTTCAAGTACTTGAATGTCCCAATGATGTCCCCCTTCCCTCTGTCCAGTCTTTCAGGCAGTACATGTACAGTGCACTCAGCCTGTCCTTGTATGCCTTACCCTGCTGAACAGGTATCATTATTCGAGCCCTACTCTGGAGCTTCTCCAGCAGGTTAATGTCCTTTTTCAGGTGTGGGCACCAGTAGTGAACTCCACAGTCTGGATACGGCCTCACCAGTGAGCTGTACAAGGGCAGTATAACTTCCTCTCTCCCACTACTGATCTCCCTAGATTTGCATCCCAGTACCTTGTTTGCCTTTGCTACTGCTTCTTGTACTGTGTGGAGTGCTTCAGGTTTATAGTGAGCATCACTGTCAGGTCCTTCTCAAACTCTGATGCAGATACTTGGACTCTACCCAGTAAGTACTCTGTCCCAGGATTCTTGACTGCAATATGCATAGTTTTTCATTTATTGGCGTTGAAGTCAAGCTGTCAGATCCTGGAGCACATCCCTATCTTTGCCAGAACTTGCTGTAGGTCCTGTATGGCTTCAGCTGTGCACTCTGCCACAGAGCTTGGTGTTACTGCAAATAGGCACATTTTGTCCTTAATGCCATCTACAATATCATTGATGAAGACATTGAAGAATGACAACCCCAGCACAGAGTGTAGCGGGACACCAGTGGTTACCAGTCTTGAGCCAGATAACTCTCTCCATAGTAAATTATATATTTTAATACTATTTAGTTGTGAAACTCTGACATGATATGGAACATTTATATGTTGTGTACATACATTCAGATGTTTCGGGCTGTGGATCTTCCTGTTTAATGACAGGTAGTACCCTCATCTCCAGTGGTTCTGTAAGAAAAAAATGCAAAAGAAAACATTCATAAGTTTTAAGGCGGTGTGACAAAAAAATAATAATTGTATGCTATTGGTTAACTTTAGCTGTTAATGTCTGGCAGTTTATTATAACTAGCTACACATCCATTATTCTCTAATTCATTTAATTTTTGTGGAAAAGGATTATGTATATGGTGATGGTATTGGCATTTGGATCAGTATCTTTATGAATATGGTTATGACACAGTTACTCATAATTACATTGTGACTGAATTTCAAGCTGCCATGAAGACTGAGTGTTCTGTAGCACAGCTACACAGTTTGTAGCCAAACATGGTGCTATTTAGTGTAAATAAAATAGCACAGTTTGTAATAGCTAGAATGACGTGTTCTTGTTTGTATGACCCCCCCAAAAACAAACATTAAATGAGAAAGAGTTGTAATGAGAACAATGTTGTGATAGAAAACAATTAAAGCAATAATGCATGGAGAAATCCCAACCCATTCACACTTCCTATACTGGATAGGTTGTGGCAGAAGACTGTGGAACTGGTGAAAGACGACATGCTACTACATGCTCCATGACCTTGTGGAGTAGGGCTGTGAGCAGGAGGAATAACACTTCACAAAATTGCCTCTTTAAACACTTATCCCCTTTCCAGAAAATCTTTTTGTGCACCTTTGTCCAGTGGTAGTCCCCAATGTTTTACTCTATCTTCCCCACTGCAGAAAGAAGGCATCCCGAAGGTGGTGCAGGATCATCCCTGCCGGGAGAGCAGGACTGCGGTGTGTGAAGGAACGTTGCTTGGAATGGCTAGAGAACTCTTTGACTGTGGAAGGCTGCTGTTTTGAAGTTCTATTTACAGTTTCAGCATTAATGTCCTTATATTATTTTCAACATAAGAAGATTGGAACTTGAACTAAAGGGTTATTTTTTTTTAATTCTTCTATTTGTGTTTAAGTTTTCTATTTGCTGAAGTCTGTCTCCCAGTGGACATTTTGTGCTTTTTTGCTCATAATAATACATCCTTGTGTTGGGATATTAATGAATCTGCTCCTATTTTTGTGGGGTTATAAAATTGTCGTACTAAACTTTTTGTTCTTCTGTATTTTTTACATTTAGCAATTTTGCATTTTCACACCTTATGGTAATTAGCTCACGTGATATTTTTGGTATATACATCAGCACTCCCAGAAGGCTTTAGCATTTTTACCTTCGAATACCTGTGAGTGCGTTGAACGATTTGGGCTCGAGCTGTGGTAGTATTTTTTATCTGTCCAACAGCCATATACAGATGTTCTTTTGACATTCTGCTTTTGTTCTGATGCTTCTACTCTGAAAGCTTTGAAAACCACATGGGGGAAGTACTTGTTTGAGTAACAGATATCATCTTAAGCCTTTAAGATTTTTTTTTTCTGTAGTATGCATGGCTTGTATTCGGTCAGTTTCTTTTTCCTGCCCGACCGGTCGGATACTAGTTTCTCTGAACCTTTTTGCTTCAATATTCAGAAAAGTTTTGCCTCAATTTGCACCTTCTTGGGAGAATGTGAGAGCACAATTTTGAAACTCTTCAGCTCTTTTTTCACTATAATTAACTAGTGAGTGTTTTAAAAAATGATAGTGTGAGTCTGTGTTTTAGAATTGATATTAGAACTGCTGTTGTTAATATTCTCCTATTTTTAACTTTTACTTTTAACTATTCTTTTGGATCCATGATTTTTTAGTTCTTTCAGTAATTTTTAGTTTCACTTGTATCCCCACTTTAAATTTATTGATATGCTATTGACTTTTTGATACACCTTGATTCTAAGCCTTGGTTTTTTCTTTGCTTATTTTGACTTTAGTGGAGCCTCCAGATAAACGTGGGGCAGGTCACGAACTGGAGATAAAATGTCTGTGCTAAGAACTTCCCAAAGCTTTTCCTTTGTAAAGTATCCATTTCAAGAAGGTGTGTCAAGACATCCTGGATACAAATTAGAACCATCTGAGCAGCAAATAATGCTGACAGAGAACATTCAGAGCTCTGTACCTCAGGACTCTGTTTTGCAGTGTCTATTCTAGTGATTCGTGGAACTCACTGACATTTGAAAAAGTTTCTTCTTAGACCCAAAGCTTTTCCTTTGTAAAGTATCCACTTCAAGTAGGTGTGCCAATACATCCTGGATATGAACTAGAACCATGTGAGCGTCAGATAACTCTGACATAGAGATGCAGAAAATTTAAATTCCACTGGCAAAGTGCCTGTGAAGTGGCTACTTTGCATTGGCACTTCACTATGTGGAGTGCCCCAAAGGAAAGGCTCACTTCACCTTGTGATTATTACTTCGCATTGTCATTCCACCTTAATGCGAAGTAAGGTGGAGTGACAACAATATTGGCAGCACCGCACACACAGTCACCAGATTTAATGTGCATCCCCAAAGTGCTACTGTCTTGTATACAGAAAACTCCCCAGTGCTGACAAAGTGAAATGAGAGCATAACAAGAAATGCAGTCTCCCAGAATTAATGGCACACTCAGTTATGCATGCAGTAGTCACACATAGAATCACCAGAATGAATGTGCATCCCCAAAAAGCTACTGTCTTGTGTCCAGAAAATTCCCCAGTGCTGACGAAGTGAAAGGAAAGCGTAACAAGAAATGGAGTCTCCCAGAATTAATCATGTACTGCAAATGCACAGACAGATTATGATTGCGCTGCACACTCTAGAGATGCATGCAAAAAGGCACAACAACACCTACCCAGTGCTCACAAGTCACAAATTTAAATCTGGAAAGGAATACCTTTTGCCAGTTGGGGGATTAGTGCATGGCAGTAACAATCCACTACCAGTAAAGGTACTACAAAGCAGTACAAAAAAATCATGCAGGTGTGGTGGATAGCAGGTTCACACTGCTTCCATTACTCTGTGGCACAATAAAAGGTGTCTGATTTAATTGCACACATCACACTCACACTCACACACACTACAAGTAATGTGTAGCAAATTGAAAACCTTTAGTAATATAACCAAATGTTTTAAACAGACAAATTATACACTGCTACACCACAACAATCAGCAAAAAAATTTCAAGAATTACAGAAAATATTACTGTGTGTGCATTAACACAGTTACACAAGAAAAATATAACCAAAACAGAAATACTGCCTTTTTCTCACAGTTAATGTACCTACACCACAAATACACCTCTTCCCCAAAGCACATTTAACAGTACACAGACTTACTGTTCTAAATTAACATTCAAAATCCACACACAACAATAAACACTCAATGATATGAGCACAAAAGAGTTTTCTACAATCAAAGTACTAAATTATGAGAAAAAAAGACTCAAAAAGGCATTTTAAACAGCTTTTAGAGGTTTTGAATCACAGAGCTCTGAGAGCAAACTGTCTCCAGCTACCACTACACACACATTGCCTAGGCCAGAACTGAGGCTGTGCAGAACAATCTAGAGCCCATGTGACCTGCAATCCCATGAATCATTGCATAATTTCATTTGGAGCTCAATTACAAGGTGAAGTGAGGTGAATTACATTGATTTCAAAGTACTTTGCCTTAAAATTGGTGGAGAAGTGGTTTGGGGAAAGCAGAATAATGCAAAGTCATTGGTTTCAATGGACTTCGCATTCCTCATTATGAAGCTAAGTACTCCACTTTACGTTGCTGTTTGTGGAGTACTCCGCAGATTCCGCATTACTCTGTGAATCACTTAGCGGAGTGAATTGGGGCCACTTTGCCCACAACTACTTACAGTACTATAACTCACAGGCTGTACAGGAAGGAATGTGAATGCTTATGACTGTACTTCCCGGATGAGCTGAGCCTGTATCCTAAAACTCCCTAATTTAAAAACTCTTATTAATGAGTACAGGGGAGGTGATTGGGTGAAGCCTGGAGACATACTGCAAAACAGGCCTACAATACTGGCAAGTAACTAGTAAAAAATTAATTTTGTGACTCATGACATGATCATGAAATGGGATTTGTGACAGCATTTGTGACCGTGATGATGAAGAACGTGATTCGGTGTGAGATAACCAATATGAAACTGTATGGGAACTTGAATGCCTATGGCTTTATTTCCCCAATGAGCTGTAGCACAAAACTCCCCAATTTAAAAACTCTTATTAATGAGTACAGTGGTGGGTGGGGTGGTGAAGCCTGGAGAGATACTACAAAACAGGGTTACAATACATCCAAGTAACTAGTAAAAAAAAATTAATTTTGTGATTCATGATGTGATCGTGAATTATGATTTATGACTGCATTTGTGACCGTAATGATGAAGACTGTGATTCAATGTGAGATAACCAATATGAAACTATGGGAACGTGAATGCCTACAGCTGAACTTCCCCGATGAGCTGTAGCACAAAACTCCCCAATTTAAAAACTCTTATTAATGAGTACAGTGGTGGGGTGGTGATGCCTGGAGAGATACAACAAAACAGGATTACAATACATCCAAGTAACTAGTAAAAAAATTAGTTTTGTGATTTGTGATGTAATCATGAATCATGACTGCATTTGTGACCGTGATGATGAAGAACGTGATCTGTATCATGAGTCACTCGTGATGATGGCCCTGACTTAAAAATGCATATTAATGAGTACAATGTTCATGCAGAGATATGCACCACACCAGTCCAGTACTCTGAAGGGAGCCAAAGAAACAACTGTGACTTAAGTTACAGATGGAGATTGGGCCCTACAGAGATGCAAATACACAGACAGATTAAGATTGTGCTTTGCACTGCAGAGATGCAGACACAAAGGCACAACACCTAACCAATGCTCACCATCAGAAATTCATATCTGGAAAAGAGTACCTTTGCCGGTTGGGGCAGGCCATGGGGAGCAGTGTACTGCAGTAACAGTCACTAGTACAAGTACCAGTAAAGATACCTCAAAGAAGTACAAAAATCACACAGCTGCAGTGGATAGCAGACTCACATTGCTGAAATTACTATGTGGCACAATAAAAGGTGTCTGATTTGATGACATGTGTCACACACATACTCACACACACTAAGTAATGTGTAGCAAATTGAAAACTTCAGTAATATAACCATGTATTTTAAGATAACTAAAATTATGCACTGCTGCACCACAACAATCAGCAAAAAAATGTCAAGAATTATTGAAGATATTACTGTGTGTACATTAACACAGTTATACAAAAAAAATCACCAAAACAGAAAGAACTGTCTTTTTCTCCAAGTTAATCTACCTACACCACAGATACGCCCCTCCTCCAAAGCACACGTCCACTGTCTCTCAGTACACAGACTGAATGTTGTACATTAACATTCAAAATCCTTACACAAACAATAAACTTTTGATGATATGAGCACAGGAGGGTTTCCTACAATCGAGGAACTAAAGTTTCAGGAAAAAATACTCAAAGTCTTTTTAACAGCTTTTAGAAGGTTTGAATCACAGACAGCTCTCAGAGCAGACTGTTTCCCACAGCTTCCTACACGCACTGTACCCTGAACTGAGGCTGTGCAGAACAATCTAGAGCCCATGTGACCTGAAATCCCATGAATCACTGCAAAATGTCTCCTTTGGAGCTTAAAAACAAGGTGAAGTGAGGTGAAGTATATTGTTTTCAAAGTACTTCACCTTACAAATTCATGGAGTACTGGTTTGGAAAGGTGGAGTAATGCGAAGTCATTGTTTTCAATGGACTTCACGTTTCTTTTGACTGGATAATCTCTAATCACTCTGACCATGCCACCAATGTAAGTGTGCACCCTGACTCACTCAGTGACCACTCCCCTGTTACTTGCAATTGGACCAACAAATTCCATGCCCCACCACCTCTAACTATCTACAACAGAGTGCTAAGACGTGGCCACCTGGAACTCCTAAAACAACACCTGCGCTGTCAGGGCTGGTCACTACTTTACTCCTCTACAGACATTAATGCATCACTCCAACATTTTATCACTATGTTCAAAGCTGCCTGTGATGTTCATGCACCCCCTCAAGAAAATGAAGGTGCGCAGCACGGTTTATCCCTAGATTACCCCTGGGCTGATAGACAGCATGAAATGGAGGGACCACCTCTGGTACTATGCTAAATCTTCTGGCAAACTACAAGACTGGCAAGCCTATAAAGCTGCAAGAAACTTCTGCACTCTAGAAATCTGTAAAGCAAAAAGCAATCACCACAAGGAGCAACTTACCAATACCTATGGTGACAGCAGGAAATTCTGGGCAAATATCAATCATGTTCTGGGAAAAGACCCAAAAAAGGCTCCCGTGATGTTAAATCTTGATGGTACCTCCATACTTGACCCATTCACAATAGCGAATACCTTTAATGATGCCTTCACTGACCTAAGTAGTGTGCTACCACAAGACTTCTTTGACGATACCACCTTAATGGCAGCACATCATCCTGAGACCAAGACAAATCATCACCCCCCTCTACTTTAAATGTGTCTCAGTGGCCCAGGTCAGGAAACTACTAAACAATGTGCTGGGAAAGTCCAGGCACAGTAGTGACTCTTTAGACCTCAAACTAATCGCACTCACCACAGAGGAAGTACTTCCACCTATTACTAAATTACTTAACCTCTCTCTAATCCTCTTGCAATTCCCACAGGTATGGAAAACAGCCATTGTTACCCCAGTTCACAAATCTGGAGACCGTGCACTACACAGCAACTATAGGCCTATATCAATCCTCCCACCCCTCTGTAAAATACTCAAATGTATTGTTGCCAACCAACTTGTGGACTACCTCGATAGATACTCCCTAACGTGTGAACAACAGCATGGCTTTCGGAAAGGGCACAGGACCACCACCGCACTCTTAGAATTCACCAGCTATGTCCAGCAATCTATTGACCAAGGCAGTCTTGTGGGTGCAGTCTTTATAGACTTAACCAAGGCCTTCGACACGGTTAATCACCGACTCCTCCTTAAACAACTCTCACAAACTGGTCTCTCCCTTGATACACTGCCCTGGTTTAGAAGCTATCTTGGGACAGATCTCAATGCATGAAGATTTACAATGTTATCTCTGACCATAAGCCTGTTCGGTCTTGGGTACCCCAGGGCTCAATCCTGGGTCCACTCCTTTTCAGCATCTTCCTTAGCAATCTAATGACTGCCTGCCACCAAGGAACACTGCTCTACGCAGATAATGCTGTCATTTTCGGAAGCCACCCTGACCCTTACCTCCTTGAAAGTAACCTTCAAAAGGGCTTCACAGAAGTTGAGCACTGGTTCTGTAACCACAAACTAGTACTAAACTACAAAAAGACAAAAGTCCTGTTGTTTTCCTCAGCCCGCAGTCAACATAAAGAGCATGCTCTTCCCATCCAAAATTCCCAAGGTGACCCCCTTGAACAAATACAGCACTTCAAGTACCTAGGGGTTACCCTTGATAGACACCTCACCTATTCACTACACATCAAAAATGTTGCCAGAGCCATCAATACCAGGATTGGGCTCCTCTATTGGCTGAGAAAGTCTCTAACACCTGAAGCCCTAAATCTTGCTGTTCACAGCTCAGTGCTCTCCTTAATCGACTATGGCCTTGTCATTTAAGGAACTGCTTCCACCACTGCACTCCAAAGGCTCACTGTGACACTAAACAAGGCCTGCAGACTCCTAATTTGTGCACCATGCCTCACCCACACCTGCGATGTCTGTATGCAGGCTGGGTGGCTCAACTTGCATGGGAGAATTAAATACCACACCTGCTTTCTTGCCAAAAAAGATTTTTCTTGGACTCCTGCCTTTGGGATTAGGATGCTTACTTCACAAATCCCTCAAGACCTAACATACGTGCACCTCATCTTCTGCACTTCTACTAGTCCCGATGTGCTGGACTGCCCAGTACCAGCGCTCCTTTTGTATCAAAGTGCCATACTGGTTAAATGGCCTCCACAATGGTTTGGCTAACCTTAGTAGTCTCAGTGAATTCAAACTCAAACTTCATCAGCACATCCTAACTGAAAATTCCTGTGATTGCACCACTTAACATCCTTGTCCCTCTCCTCGGGACCTCACTCCCCCCACCGTTCTTCCATTATTCTCTCTATTTGTCTTGCCCTCTCACTCTCTAGCTTCCTGTCCTCCCATCTCCCCCTCTTTTTCTCCCCCCACTGTCTTCCTTGCTTTTCATCCCTTACTATCCTTGCTGCTACTTGACAATGCTGCCTGGTTGCTCTCCCCTTCCTTGATCTGGCTCCCCTCCTAATTCCCCTCCTCTTCTCACTCCCTGCCTTGAATCATGTGCTAAACTAATGTGTATTTATTTGCTATTCGCTTATTCTGTATTTTGTAATACAAATTGCTTAGTTGTTTGTGAAACCAGTCTGTTTTCCGTTATGGATCTGTACCCCCCACCCATTGATGTGGAACCTTTGTAAATAAGCTGCTTGGCACTTAGATGTACTTGTAATCCTAGACGAATAAATAAAATAAAAAATAAAAACTCCACTTCGCGTTGTGGAGCACTCTGCGAATTCACCTTCACTCTACGAGTCACTCCATAGAGCGAATTGAAGCCACTTTGCCCATCTCTACTATTATGGAGAATGTTCAGAGTTCTATTCCTCAGGACTCTGTTTTGCAGTGTCTATTCTAGTGACTAGGGGATCTCTTTGACATTTGGAAAACTTTCTTTTTGGATCATACCGAGTTTAGGCCTTTTTTTATTTACGTGACTTGGGTTAGCCTATTTTTACAGGTCTTATAAAATGGTGACTACTAGAAGTCAAACTGTAGTATTGGCTAATTTGGAGGAATGTACTATTTTAATTAACTCTGGTTCAGGTCTTTCACAAGAAACATGAATGGGTTCTGATCTCTCTCAGACTGAAAAGCAACCTGAAATAACCTCTCAGAAAATGCCACTAAATCAAAATAAGACTAAAGCTAAAGACACAGCCAAATCTAAACAAGCTAAAAAAACTAAAAAAAAAAACAGTTTGATAGAAAAACTGCTAGAAAGGCTTATTTACAAACTGACAAAGCCACTGTGCAATCTAAAATTAATGATCATTTTGTAAAAGCAAATGTTGCTAAAGTACCTGAAATTGGAACTAGAATAAGTAGCCCTGCATCTTTAGTAATGCCATTAACTCAAAAATCAATAAGAGAAAACGGCTCTGAGCCAGTAATTGATTTAATTGACCTTCGACAAGATAGCTCCAGACTATCATTTACACCTAACATTTTTTCAAAAGGTAACATCTCTCTCCCAATAAATGGTAATTTTATTATTTTTTTACCCAATTGTTTAACAAGGTGAGACACACTAAGCTGAATGCTTGTTAACAAGTGCAACCTGGGAGTACAGAGATGTTATGTGACTTGCTCAGAGTCACACAGTATGCAAGTGGGGGCTGTGGGATTCAAAACCAGGTGTCCAGATTTGCAGCTCAGAGCCTTAAACCACTGTGCTTTACTGCCTCCCTTTATACCCCACATTCTATTCTGAAGGCTCTATTGACCAGTTAAAAGTGTTAGATCTAATAAAGAGGACACTATCAGTAACCTAAGTAAATTCAGTAACACGGATGAGATGATTAGTAATCCTAATAGTAGAATGGGTAATGAAGTCTCTATTGACTTATATCAGGAGACATTTTCTGATAGTCTGGACTTTTCTCCCAAACCTCCTGAAAACAATATGGAGCGGGAGTTAAAATCTATTACAATGGATCTTCATGATACTTTGATTAATATCAACAGAAATGTACACCTGAGTAATAAATGTACGATTGATGGCCCTGTTTCTTCTTATCCATTTGGGTTAGATGAAGAACTAAACATTTTTTTTAAAATTAAGTATACTTCATTATAAAAAAATTTATGAGAGATCCATATGCAGCTCATTTTAATGATAATGGACCAATTAGTTGCTGTTCATAAAGAGATTGAGAATTTAAAAGGGATTGTTGCTTTGAATGGGTTTTGTCTTGACAATATATTAGCCAGAATAGCAAAATTAACCCTGAAATAAAATCTCCTTCCATAATTTTGGATGATGCCTCTCCAAACAGGTTGGATGTTACTCTAGTTAAACCTGACTTCCCTTTTAATCTTATACCCGAAACCTTGGTTAAAACCTTCATTCATCCAAACAATAAATAGAATAATAGATAGGCGAGTGTCTATTACAAGGGAATTATACCATCGAGAGGTTCTGGGGTCAAGAGAACCTCGAGAGCGAAGCTCGAGAGGTTCCCTTGACCCCAGAACCTCGAGATGGTATAATTCCCGAGTCATAGACACTCGCCTATTTGTTATTTTTTGTAATATATGGATTTGCCTTTCTTTAGCCAGTCGCAGTACTGAAGACATGCTTGCAGTCAGCTGACCGTCGCGACTGAGACAGAGTTACTTGCCCACATCCCCACTGTGAACCGCCAGTCTGTCAGTGTCTGTTTGAATTTCGTGAAGTCCTACCTTTTCGTTTATGATCCTTCGGGTAATGCAGGATCAACCAGATAATCCATTTATAGAAAAAAAAAAACGAAGAAACGAAGCAGACTCATTTGGCTCGCTAAGCGAGAGTAACAAGCCGCCATGTTTTCAAAATGAGTGTGCCCGCCCACAGAAGAACAATGATGAATTAGAATGCATGGTGTGACTTTGGATGGGCAGGAAGGGACGTGGCTCCATGGCAACCTGATTTCTTGCTGGGCAGAGTTGCACATGCGCTGTGGCATTTTGGTGATAATACTATCGTGTCTTGCAATGATAGTATTATTGCCAGTGAAGTGTGGTATTATTGAGTCTGCAGAGTTCTCCGAGATGGTTTACGAGGATTTTTTTAAATCATTTTCGATGGTATTATTTGGCAAATCCATATATTACAAATAAATAAATAAATAAATAGAAAATCTAGAAATGAAGGATGTGAAAAGAAGGGATGTGAGAATGAAATCTCATTAGCAGAGGTAAATATGCTGGCCAGTTCAAATTGCACTAAATCCAAAGTTTTGCCCTTTACCCCCACTAGTTTATTTGATGTAACAGTAAGTAATGAAAACAAATATTTAATCAGGACTTGGCTTGGGGCAATGAAACAGAAGGAGGGAATGAAATTAATCTTAATTGCAAGTCATTTGTGCAATTAATTACCTCTCAATTATCTGAGTTTAAGACAGAGCTGGAATCTTTTAAGAAAGACTGGCAAGGCTGGATTAGAAATAATAAAGACAATATGATCAGTGAGGCCCTCAAAATTATGTACAAAAGTTAGTTAATGAATCTCCAGTTAAGGTGTTACATGATATTTCAGAATGTGCAATTTTGGCTTTCTATGGACTTGAGAGGATTATTTATGGCCAATTTGGCTGTAATATAGAAACTTTGGTACATTTCCTAAAAGACACCGCTGGTGCTGATTTGCTGGAAACTGATATTATACAAATTTGGAAAGATAAAGATAAAGATGGTTGGGATTGCATTTTTGTTTTCTGCTCAGCTATTAGTATTTCAAATCAAATCTGGCTCAACAATAATCTTTTAAAAAAGAGAGGGTGCTGTGTTGACTTTGTTAATAGAAAACGAATAAATGTAACAACTGATGACTATCTAAGGTACCTTAGTGTATTTGGGCTAAGTGGAATACTCAAAGATAACAACTGGAAACTGTGTAATGCTTTTCTTAATCTTTGCACACATGTTTTAAATATACCATTAGAAGAAATTAAAATAAAAAAGATCTATAGATGCAACTACACAACTAAATCTGTACAGGTGGATGTACTATTACAAGGTGATGGTACCATAAATGAAATTTTGGGGAAAGTTTCACTTTTAGATCCAGTAGGTGTCCAAATAATTTATAGATAGATTATTGCTCCCCCTCAAAAGGGTATCACAGAAATAAGGCCATCTTTTGATAGTTTGGAAAGGGGTCAAATTCTGAACCTGTATGGGCTGAGCAGAATTAGAAATGAAAACCCAAAAAAACTTAAGTGGACGGTACTTAATTTATTAGAACAGTGTTTACACATTTCAATTGATGTTTCGGATGCTGTTGAAGTCATTCGGTTAAGTAATGACCCTGACTGTGACCAAATAAAACTAACAATTAAGTTCAGTAGCCTATATGGTAAATTAATAGAAAATACATCTATCTTAGATTCTGTAGGTCTATTTATTGCTGAACATGATTCTTATATTGAAATAGAAGAAGCTGGTAATATTCCTAACACCCCAAATGGGCATATTTCCACTTTCCACACTGTTAATTTGCAGGATGAATATAATATGTCTGTCTCAAACAAATTCAAAATGTTATCTATTCAAAGCGATTGACTGGAAAAAGAAATAACAGAAAACAAGAATCCATCCCCTCTAAATAAAGAAAACAGGATTCTAGTGCTCATTTTGTATCTTGGATTATTGCAGGATTGTTTTCCAATATAGCGGATCCAGACTGGGTTGAATTTATTTTGAGCAAAGATGTAATATTTTTTCAAGAAACCTGAGCCTGTTTAGAGTTGAATTTAAATGGATTCCATCTTATACACTGTCCTGCTACTAGAGATACTAAATATGGTAGAGCTAGGGCTGGATTGACTATATACATTAAAATTAAAATAGAAATTATAATCATGGATTCTTTAAAAATAGACCAGTACTTTATTATTCAAAACATCATTTGGCATTCAATTCCCATTACTTTGGTTAATGTCTACATAACCCCCCAGATCGGCTAGAAGAAACAAGGTGTATTTGTGGGAACATTTAACAATAATGATGGATGAGATTCCTGTTAGATTTCCAGTTAATCATCTATTGGTCGCAGGGGATTTTAATGTCAGAATTGCTTTATATGAACAGAGAAATTCTATATTTGAAATGGTCATGACTGAAGTAATTGTCCCTAGAAAAAGTCAAGCTCTGAGGAGTAATTCACAGGGTAAAGATTGTATTAAATTCATAGAAGAAAATGAGCTTTTTTTATTAAATGGCAGGATTATCAGTGATTTAGAGGGAAAGAATACTTATTTTTCTTCCGGTGGACAGAGCACAATTGATTATGCTCTCTGCAATTTAGAATTGGTAAAATCAATTGCTGATATGGATATTGTATTGAAGCCAGAACATGATCATGCACCAATTTATCTGAAGATCCTTCTAAATGAAGGCTCAACGGAGAGGGTAGGTCTCAGTCCTATAGAGAATTTGTGCCAGGTTGGTAAAAAGGTATTGAGGAGAGGCAAAATAATAAATAAGCAATTTGGTGAGGTTATCCAAAATATTATACCTGACTTTGAGTCACTCTGTATAGATGCTGAGTCCCCTGATAAAATCTATAATGTGTTAAGTCAACTGAATCAGGAAATTAGAGCAGTCATATATAGCGATACTACATGCAATAATCAAGCTAATCAAAATCGGTTTGATAATGAATGCAGGAAAGTAAAATCTAAGCTTAATAAACTTATTAAATGGATTAAAATAAGAACCACTAAATCAAACTTTCAGTATTTAAATAAAGTGAGTAAACAGTATAACAAATGGTTAAAGCAAAACAAAAATTAGTGTACCAGCAAAAATTGTGGACAGAAATGTAAAATGTGATACAAAAAATTGATATGCACTCATTCTGGAAGTTGGTTGCACAAGGTGTTAAGGAATATAAACCTACATTATCAACCTTTATCCTGAAGGATATTTGGATTGCACATTTTAAGCAATTTTTTTAGGAACTGACCATATGGACTGTCAATTTATAAATGGGCTATGCTCATCTACAAGTAACTCTAGTACTTCTAATGAGTTAGAAGTTGAACAGACCATATTAAATCTTAAACATAATAAAGTGATGAGTAAGGATGGTATTCTTGCTGAAGTTTATAAGGAATACAAGTCATTTTGGATACCCTTATTGACTTACTATTTTAATTTATGTTTAGAACATACATATGTCACTATATCCTGGGTTAAAACCATCATTGTACCATTGCATAAAAAAGGCTTAGTTTATGAGCCTTATAATTATCTTCCAATAAGTTTGTTTAACATAATTTCCAAAATATTCTCCAGATTATTATTGGATAGATTAATTGAATGGGTTGAGATTAATTCTATTATTTCTCCATTTCAGGCTGTTTTTTGTAAGGGTTTTTCTACAATCGACAATTTATTTGTATTCTCACATTTAATTGAGAGGTATGTCAAATGGAGAAAAATGAATATTTTTGCAATCTTTATTGATTTCACTTCCACCTTTGATTCCCTAAATAGATATAAACTATGGCTAATCCTTTATTCTCTAAATTTGAACAATACATTATCAATAATGATTTATCTCCTTCATTCTGGTACAGTTTCTTCAGTCAGATATGACAATAAGGGTAACTTAACAGAATATTTTGTGACCCAGAAAGGGGTCAAACAAGGTTGTCTACCTGTTCCATTGCTTTTTAATATATATGTAAATGAGTTACTCATTTCAAAAATGAAAAATACTTGATTCACCGAAAATAAATGGTTCCCCTTTGCATGTATTAGCTTATGCTGATAACATAGTATTGTTTGCTCTATTGACAAAGAGACTTCAAAAAAATAGATATTTTTCAACAAAAATGTGAGAACTTGGAACTCTCTATAAAACTGAACAGAACTAAAATAATGATCTTCAATTATTCTGGGAGGAAAAACACTAAACTTAAATTCACACTTAATAATAGTAAAATTGAAATTGTGGATAATTATCAATATCTGGGGGTTAAATTGACTAATACATTTAACTGGGCCACCCATCAAAAAAAAAAAAAACAATACTTAAAAGCAGAAGCGATTGCCAAAGGTCTTCTAAAATTTAACATGAAGTATGGAGGAAATATTATTCTCCCCACCCTTACTGCAGGTGACGCAAAGATTAATTCAGTAACAACATATGGTGCTAAAGTTTGGGGTTTGAATAGAACAAAAGAAACTGATAAAGCTTCTTCATATTATTATAAAGCCCTTCTAGGAGTCCCAAATTTCACGTCTAATGTGATAGATCTGAATTAGGGAAATCCCAGCTAGCACTATAGCTATCTTAAAATTACTGGTTTATTGGTTAAGATTAATAAATAACAAACAAAATTCTCTGCCCCATACATGTATGAAAGAAAAAATTAAATGGTCTAAGGAAGGTCACACTTGTAATTAGCTGAAGGCCTTCGAGATGCATATGGCCTGATTTTGAATACAGTGCATTTTTTTTATCAATCAAAATCTTTATTTATCCAGGCGAACATTGTTGAGCGCTCATTTTCAAGATGGACCTGGTTAGCTCTGGGTCAAATGGTATAATGCATACAGAGATATTTACAATACTGCCAAATAACACAAGTAAAAAAAAAATAATGCAATTAATGTAAGTAAATACCCAATGTTACATCAGTCATATCAGTTCAGAATGCTTCTGTAATTTTTAAGGAGGACATAAGATGTGGCTTAGTAGGAACTTCAGTAGGGAGATGTGATCGGCTGCTCATATAGCGAGCTGACGTAAGCACAGAATTTCAAAAGTAGTGTAATCACACAGTATCCCTAGATGTAACACTCTAAACAGAAGGATAAGGGTCGTAACAGTCAAGGAGAAAAGTAATTACAGCTCTTTTTTGCCAAATTTCAGTATGGAAATCAGATTTATGCTTGGTTTAGAACAGACAGAGAAGCAGACTGCAGGAACCAGTCAGAATCTAACACCAAAGAGCACTCACATTCTGATTAAATGGCTGCTAATGCCATGCTTTGCTAATGAAGAGTTCAAGCTTAGGTTCTCAGTTGGCATTAGAGGCAGCACTGACAACCCAGTGTTCGGGTTTCTTCCCCCCGTATGGGCAGGGAGCCCGTGGAGAGCATATCCTTGGCAGGGGATGGATGAAGGGGTCGGTATTAAGTACTGGGCCATGGACAATGGAACATCTGCACCAGCAGGAGGACCAAAACAGCAGGACAACAGAGTTGGGTATTCCTTGATGCCTAAAGACTGGCCCAACCACAGAAATTTAGAACGGAGTGTAATCAAACAGAGTCCCAACTCCTGACACTCCAAATGTGAAAAAATAGAGGTCATAACTGTTAGGCAGTAAGTAAGTACAGCTCTTTTTTATGCAGGTTTTAGACAGAATATCATACTTTAGCTTAGTATTGAGGGAGACACAGGCACTGACTGCAGGAGCCAATCAGATGCCAGAGCAGAAAAGCACTCACGTTATGATTGGGTATCAGTAAAGTCACAGCTCGCTAGTATGGAGTCCAGTCTGGGTGTCTCAGGCAGCAGCTGTGGAAGCAACAACCACCTGGTATCTGCATTTCTCCCACCTAAGGGGCAGGGAGCCCCTGAAGGGCTAGTCTATGGCAGGGAAGAGAGTTAGGGGAAAAAGGAAAGAGATAGTAAGAGTGGAATGCAGTGGAAAGGGAATACAAAGATGAAACAGGTCATTTAGATGGTACAGGGTAGGGAAATAAAAGCCACAGATTAAGCAATATGTAAAAGACAGCAGGGTGAGTAAGGCATTTACTGAGTGATTACAAAAAAAAACATAAATATCTCTACGTCCTTTAAAATATTGATAAAATATAAATTATTTGATTACATAAAACAACAAGAAATGTTAAAAGTAAGAGGATTAAGGCTTAATGAATGGTTTAGAGATAATAAAATTGATCATTGCCTAGAAGACTACTTATCTCTTCCTTTATCATTTTCAGACAGAAAATTAATTACTTGAGCCCGAGCTGAATTGATAAACTCCAGATATGAGTACTTTAGCAAAGATCTCTTTATTAATAAGGGCCCTAATGGTACATAATTCAATGTAGATGCTCTCTCGGCAAAAGTGAATCTTTAGACCACATAATTAAGTTTTGTCATCTGTATACTAGACCTAGAAATAGTTTGCTTAAAAACTTTCTGAACTGTAAAGAAAAAACTGATTATGACTCTGTATTTATATTGCTGCACCCAAGAAGTGTTGCAGATGCCTTGATGGTATCTAAATGATTTTCATCAGTTATTAAAATAAAGAAAAAGCATTCTCGATCTATAGGGAATATAGCTTAATGTCAGCATGAACTCCTTTTTTCTCTTTACCTGAATGTATTCCTCCATTTCTAGCTTTCTGTTTGCATACATATTTGTATTTGGTTTTGAACTTCTACTTTTTATAGTTGAACCTCATGGAATTTCTGTCTCTGTACAAACTGGTTTTAGGCCCAGGGAAAAGTGTAATAGAGCATTATAAAGATGATACAAATATTTATTTAGTATGTTGCAAGCTGTGTTTTGTACAATGTTGTAATTTTACATTTTTTGTATTTGTGAATCTCTTTTTCTTTTATTTATGATGTAATAATTTTGATTGATAACCACACCAAAGTTGACCAGTAAACTTTTTGAACTTTGAACTTTGAATAATGCATGGCAGGGCATGTGTTGTTCTTGGATTTAAACATGCTTTGTGTGGTGTGTAACAGGGTTCAGCTGAGTGACTTTAACCACACAAGAAGTATGTAAATCTCTCTATGTAAGTTCATTATTGTGATTATAACATGAATCTGCTATTGCAAATTTAAATAGAATTATACAATGGGCTCTGAGAATCCATCACTCTGACTGACTGGCACCATTCGGGCATTGTAAATTCTAAGATTACCTATGCAAAAAGGTGCCAGTCAGCCTCATCTCTATTATCAGTCTGACCCCTGACTAAAAAACTGAAAACCACCATCTAGAACCACCCATAAACCACAGTCTCGCTGTTAAACCAACCTCCATATAGTGTTATGGATTCTCGGTGCCCATTGCATATTAAAAAAACACTCACTCTCCCATACAGTCCCATTCTCGGTCTTGGAACAGTGTTTTAAAGTATTTCACTGCAACCACTTCCACCCCACTCACCATTTTTTTCAGTCTCCGCTCTGCTCCGTTGCCAGTTTCCTGACAGCATTTCCTGATGTCCCATTAAAAAACATACACACAGAAAACCCTCTCCCATACAGTCCCACTCTTGGACTCTGGATCCCCCCAAATAAAAATTAAAAACAGAAAAATTCAACCCAAGTACATCTCCAAAATGCAATATTCAACCTGGAAGCTGTCGGCAATCCAATATGGCTCACACCATGCCACACAAGAGAGAGGCAGACAGACAGACAGTAGATCATTCAGTACTATGATTGCTGTCTATTTTCTCTGTAAATAAAAACAAATGTGGTATGTGGGCATTTTTTTTTTTCAGAAAAAAAACATGGCCACTCTTAGTGGAGCTAGTTCATAATTTGGACTCATGATCACAAATGTCTTAATTAGTAGGCTGTATTTGTGTGCTTTTAGCAATATATCACAGGTGTGTTACTTTAATTTATCATTTTTGCACCATTTTCTGGTCACTAGCATTTCTAGAAACAGATTTAGCCAACTTCCTAGTTGCAAAACATCATGGTAGGCAAAGGTAGAAGGTTACAGTAGCTCAAAAAAAATGTTTGCGAGATAACATTTTTTTGACCATGCACATATTGCAATGTTATGTATAGGAGAGGCTACCGCTTTTCTATAGGTATTGTTGTACGGAGCTCAAAAACTTTCTGGTTACATTTTTCAGCTAGGCAACATGGTGTTTTCAATGGAGCTTGTTCGCGGAGCTTGAACATTTTCACAATAACATTTTGTAACCTCGAGAACATAATGCATTTCAATGGGGCTTGTCCATGGAGCTTGAAAACTTTCACTATAACATTTCCTTACCTCGAGAACATACTGCATTTCAGTGGGGCTTGTCCATGGTGGTCGAAAACTTTCATGCTTACATTTTTAAACCTCGACAACATAATGCATTTTAATGGGGCTCATCCATAGAGCTCAAGAACATTCGCGCTTACATTTTTTTACCTCAGAAACATTATGGATTTCAATTGGGCTTGGTCATAGAGCTCGAAAACTGCCATGGCTACATTTTTTTACCTCAACAACATAATGTTTTTCAGGGTGCCACATTCACAGAGCTCGAAATGTTTCGCAGTTACATTTTTCATCCTCGATAAGATAATACATCTCAATGAGGCTCATTTGTGTAGCTCTAAAACTTTCACAGTTGCATTTTTCTACCTCAAAAACATAGTGGATTTCAATTGGCCTCTGTCAGGTAGCTCAAAAACTATCACGGCATAATTTTTCTGCCTCTACAACATATTGTATGTATATGGGGTTCATACAAAGCACTTGAAAACTTTTGCAGTTACATTTTTTGACCTCGACAACATAATGTATTCCAATGGACCTCATTCATGGAGCTTGAAAACTTTTGTGAAAAGATAATTTTGGTCGTGACAACAAATTAAATTTCAATGGTGGCTTGTTTATGCAGGTTGAAAATCTTGTGGTTACATTTTCAAGCTTTGAAAGCGTTATGCATTTCAATGGGGCTTATTCCTGTAGGTTGAAAACTTTAGAGATTGTATTTGATACGTATGAACTTAATATGCACAGTAAAATATGATTGCGCTGTTATTTATTTGAAATGTTTATTGGGAAATATTTATGGTTCAGAAAACTGATAAAACATTTTCCTTTTCTTTTCTTTTCTAGGTGCGTGATCCTGTATCGTTATATTTCCTCAAACCTGTGTTTTTTTGTAGAGAGAATACCTACAAGACATAGACAACAGAATAAGCGTAGATGGAATAAGTATTATAGTGATGTTAAACTAATGAAAAGTAATGTAGGCATAAAAATGCCACAAGAAAAGTCAAGGACAGTGAAAGGTCTAGTAACAGGAAATGTTTGCCTGGTGATTGTCAGATGCCTGCCTTAAGTTTTTGTTTAGAAACAACTCTACAGTACCCATTTCTGCATCCTGATGTTGAGATTGCAGAGCACAGCAGAGCTGCCCACGTTGCAAACATTTCTATTGCAGCCCGTAAACAGAAGCACAGTTCTGTTATTAGTGGCCATCTTAGCAAGTTAGCATTTTTCCAAAAGTTAGCTTCAAAGGCTAAGGTTAATCAGATTATTTCTACCATAATGAGATGTCAAGGCAAACAACTAAAGAGTCAACTGTCCTTGGTGAAACTACGACTTAGGATTCCTAGATCTGTAAATTTGGCACTTGCTGTTCTTTCACATTTGGGTAACAAAATGAGAGAGATGAAAGTTTCAATGCTACAGTGCAGTCTGTTCATAGTAGGCTCCAAAATGTTGACACTCTGAACAGAGGTAACTTTTGTGAAGTCCTCCAAGGCATATGGCTACATAAACAGCGCTCAGACACTTTTTATGGCATGAGTCTTACAAACCAGTTTCTAAGGAACTTGTAATTTCTGTTGATGAGGTTGGCAAGGCTTGTAATGTGTTGAATGTGGCACACGGTGAAGATCTAAATGTCAAAGATGATGAAACAGACTCAACAGCTGAGACACCGTCCAAAAGTTCTGCATCATGAAGATGTGATGAGACCTGCAATCTGAGGCAAGCATCATTTGATGCTATTGCACAGCTTGTAAATAATGTTCTTGCAACAAAGAAGAAACAGAGATAAAACGTATTATATAAGATTGATCTCTGTGAAATTTGCAAGCATAAAGGGCTATTGGGGCATTCCTTGACTTGCTTAGATAGCGGCGTGTGCAAGAGTGCATTTCATCACATGCGTATGATTGCTGTGCACAATCCTGCAATGCTCAGCTTTGTGCATAAAATATACCAGGCGAGAAAAGCTGTGTCATTATACAAACAGCTTGATAAGTCATTGGCAGCAGGAGACATGGAAGCTGCATAAATGGTGATACAGGATGTGCAAAGTAACAGTAAACATTATGATGCACCCTGTGATGACACGTCTGCCACTGCATCATGTAGTCTCACTCTTCAGGAATCTGACATACAGAAAACATTCAGGAAACTCATTGCCGAGTTTGAACGGGCTAAGAAAGAGAAGTTTGACTCTCTGTGTGTTTCATGTCACAGACTACTTGACAGTCTGCAGGCTGTTACAGCTGATCTGGAAAAGATTAAATATTTTAATGACATGTGGGCACAACTGTTGTCCTACTTAATGGTAAAGAATGATTTTGACTTGGACCCAGTGGTCATTATGTGTCACTACTGTTTAACAAAGGTGAAAAATAACACTCTACCACCAGTATCTGTTTTGAACAATATGGCGGCAGATGTCACACTTATTGAGATTGCTGCACTGAATATATTTGAATGGATACTGATATAAACCATGAAACTGTTCAGACTATTCTACACCTCAATATAAAAACATGTGAAGTACCCCAAAAAGAGCTTGTCAGGTCTCTGAAAGGGAATGTGATGTATTTACCACTTCCCCTGAAAGAGAACATGGAGATAATCTCAAAGGAAAACAGTGTTGTTATATTAGTAAATGGTGTACCTACAAAGTCCAAGGTCATTTGGCAAGATGTTGTCAATATTCAGAAAGTGAAAAGTGTTCTACACTATCTGAAGAGCAATAATCCTTTCTATGATGAGCTTGACATAGATGAACTCTCAGATATGAGTGCTCAGTTTGGACTAGTGTACACTAGGAAGTCAATGATTGAGAAGGTCAATGTTGCAACTCATGAAGATGTGTATGAGCAGTACACAGTTCACCCTCTACATGGCAGAGATCCAGTTGGTGATAACATTGATCTGTATCAGATGAAACAGGCTGAAACTAGTCCTCTCAGCATATGGGAGGAAAAACTTGAAACACTTTGCTTTCCTGATTTATTTCCTCAAGGTACAGTAGGCCATCTGGATATATGTGAGGTGCGTGTTCAAGGTGCTGACTATTGTACATCTAGAGTCTTAAACAAGGATGGCAAATTTCAAAGGAACATACAATATTTGTTCCACCTGATGTAGAAGAGTGAACTTAGTATCCTCTCTGTGTCGATTGCACATACACTCTGATTGATTAGCCCATTAGATGGTATTACAGCAGCTGAGTTTTTGCAAAGGCTGAAAGAAAAGGACGAAATGCTGCAGGTGAATTGGACATCTATAATCTCGAGTCTGCATGGCACAAAAGAATACTGGTATCATAGACACCTGGAAGTCATGACTATGCTGCACGAGTATGGTGCAGCTACTTGGTTCATAACTCTGAGCTGTGCAGAGTACAACTGGGATGAGTTACTTGAACTTTTGAAGTGGACCAATGCTGATGTTGATGGCATTTCATCAATGGCACTTGGTGAGATGTGCTCACTTGATTCAGTTTCTGTGTCCCGACATTTTCACCATTGTTTCCATGAGATATTGACATTCATTTTGTCAAAGGACAATCCTCCTCTTGGCTTAGTTGAGCACTACTTTTGGAGGATGGAGTACCAGGCACTAGGTGCACAACAGATACATATGCAGTTGTGGATTAAAGGTGCTCCTCGTATTGGTGAGAATGAAGCAGCTGCAGTGCTAAAGTTCATTCAACTTTATGTCACTTGCCACATCCCTGACAAGTATGACAGTCCAACACTGTGGAAACCGGTGCAAAAGTTTCAGCTACATCTTTGTGGGAAGTACTGTCACTGACCAGTCAAGAGTCATAATGAGTGGTACACGAGATGTCGATTTGGTTTCCCTAGACGTGTCTGCCAGCAAGGATGTATGAATGACTTGTTCTCAGCCATACATCACCATCTGAAGGCAAAGTCCATTAAGAGGGTGTATGAGTTACCCAGACAGGAGAATTAGGTGTTCATGGATGACTACAACCCTAGTCTTTTCCTGATGTGGCAGGAAAACAGTGATGTGCAGTTTGTGGCAGATTATTCTCTGTCTCTTGTGTGAGACATTACATTGTACATCACAAAACATGAGCAGACCAGTTTGCTAGAGCTTTGGGAAGCTATAGCTACTTACAACTGATCATTGAACTCACATGTCTGGTCACTGGGATTAAAGACACTGTCTCACAGGGATTGTGGAATATATAAGGCCAGTCTTTGTTTGATTGGTACACACTTGAATGGCAAGTCTGACACTATGATTTCCTAGTGTTAACTACAAAGAGAAACGAAAGCGTTTTTTGAAGTATCATGATGAGATTGAAGAACTAGCTGTGAACCATCCCTCATCAAAACATATTTTGTAGAATAACCTGATTGACATGTATTACCCAAATTGGGCTACTGTGATGGATGATATGTGCCTGCACCATGTTGCTAAGTGGTACGACTACAAGACTGATGTAGCACTTGATGAAAATCGAGAGATTTACAAAGTCAGAGGCTTTGATAGGTGCCTTGCTAAAAGGAAGAAACCATGGCTGATTGATCATTGTAAATTCAGTCTATCTACAACTGACAGCAATGAGCATTACTACTTTGCTCTAATGTTCCTCTTTAAACCATGGAGGGATGAGAGTACAAAGAAAGAAGACTGTGAGACAGATGAGGAACAGTTCTACCATATATATGAGACCTGCAAAAGCGAACAGTCTGAAATATACATTCCTAGACTGGATTATAGAAGAAGCAGATGTAACAAGCTAAGAAACAGCTTGAGGAAGATACTCCAGGACATTCTCAGAAAAACAGAGATCCTGAAGGAGAAGGTACTCTTGGAGCTCCTCTACCAACGAATGATCCTGTGGTTCTGATGAGTGAAGTTGAAAGTGCCATGGAACATTCTTCTCATGTGACAGAGGATCCTAGTGTACAGATTGACCAGTTGAATAGGCAGAAGTTTGCTGCTTGTGATGCTGTCACTGAAGCTGGAAGACATAGCATCCTTCATGATAAGAAACAATGTGCGTGTGGAAAGTATGAACTACTGCTAATGTTTGCTAGTGGTTCTGCTGGAACATGCAAGAGTTTTGTTATTGAAGCCATCACAATGGAGATAAGTAGACATGCAGAAGGAGTGATGTCTGTAGCTATGACTGCTCCTACAGGTTTGGCAGCATACAACATTGACAGTGTAACTCTACACCGGTTCATTATGCTGCCTGTAGAGCATGGCAAAACAGGAGAGTACCGCACACTTTCCCGTGAGGTGGCCTCTAAGCTGCGACCAATGTTTGTCAAGATGAAACTTCTGATCATCAATGAGATTAGTATGGTCTCAAATGTCATGCTTGTGTGTATCAATCTGTGTCTCCAAGAGATACTTGGAACTGATCGTGGTGAGCCATTTGGTGGAAAGAGTATTGTTGTGTTTGGGGACCTTCTGCAACTTGCACCTGTGAATAGAGAGCATGTCTTTACAGCACTGACTGTGAAGCAAGCAAAAAAACACAACAGGATGCACTGGAGGAATAAATCTTTGGGAATTGTTCCTTTACATTGAACTGTATGAAAACATGCAAGAGTCATGATCTTGCGAACAAGATACTTTTGGATCAGGCTCGCACTGGGTCATTGTCACAACAGAATGTTTCTCTGTTGAACACATGCCGTATCAGCAGTGAGTGCAGTTCTCTTACTTCAGCATGTCATGTTTTCAGCAATGTGTACTCACACTCTGCTTGGATTGTGTGTCTCATGCCTCGACTCAAGCAGTGTACTGAATTTAACAACATTATGTTGCATGCAGTTGACACCGTTGATGGTGCAGTCTTGAGCCAGAATCTGGTAACAAAGCTGACTGAACAATTGTCTGAGCTAAAGTCAGATATGTCTCACACAGCTGGATTAGAAACAGTTCTAACTGCATGCATGAATGCATGCATCATGCTACATTGAAATCTTAATGTAGACCGTGGCATGGTTAATGGTGCAATGGGACATATAATTGACTTTCAGTACAGTGTATAGAAGACATTCATAGAGGCGCTCACTGTGAGGTTTTACAACATTGAACAGTCTTTACCTATTTCCAGCATGACTGTAAAGTTTCAGATCAGGGAAGACATATACTGTATGTCACTAGGAAACAGTTTCCTATGTGTGTTGCATATGCTGTGTCCATACATAAGTCGCAAGGCTTAAGTTTGGACTCAGCAATGGTCAACATAGGCACTGGCATCTTCAAACATGGCAGGAAAGTGCATACAATAACAAACTGCTCCTGTAAACCCTTTTCCAGTCTGTTGTCCCTAGTTACCATGGATACATCTGTGGTTTGCTGTCTGCCCTGCATTTAATTCACCTGCAGCCTGTTAACAACCCCATTCCTCTTAATCCTGATGCTGGCTGTTTCAGGAGGAGGAGGGGGTGTTTGTTATTTAAAGTCATCGAAAACTAAATGCGGTAGTGTCTGTGTGGTGGCGGCTAAGTGGGGGAAGCAAAGTGGGAACGAAGAAGTCTGACCAGAGTCAGACAGGTAAGACCAGGGCATGTTATATTGTCAGACCTGCAAACCTTTATTTGAGGTGCTGCCAAATGGAATTAATATGTCCCTGTAGGCTTGAAGATGTTTGAGGAGAGAAACAGTGCAATAAAGGAGTGGCTGTAATTGGTGTCCTGAGTTGTAACACTTTTCACATTACTCTGGCCTTTCTTTTTCAGCTGTGAGTGTAACTCTGTGATTATTTTTAACTGCAGTGAGTGTTTTTTCTGTGACTTGTTCGAGCCCACTACTGCAAACCCTGATGTTTGCACTGCTCATAAACCATTGCCATCTGTACTGACTTTGTTCATTTTCTTGCTACTGTTCCCTTCTAAGAAATGCTTCTGTTTTATAAGGGAGTGTTACTGCTGCTATAGTTCACCTGTTTCTGCTGTTTTTAATCTATATGAAGTATTGTTGCTTATGACTTTTTAATTTTGTGCTGCACATACTGCTTAGTGGTTTTAATTTAGTGTTCCTTTGAGCTTTTATTTCTGTTTTAGACTTTGTGTAAGAGTGACTAGTAATATATTAGTATGGCTGTATGTGAGAATAGATTCAGGTGGAACCTATATGTCATATGTTGATGATTTTTATGTAATTACATCAGTCTACATTTAGTCACATCCAATATGGATGCACAATGTGATTTATTTGATTTTTCTATCTCTAATTGTGTGGGGAACAATTTTGGTACTCTGTATTCAGTGGGTTTGCTTTCAAACTAGAAAGGAGTGTTGTACAAATTTGGTTTACTCATTTTGCCTTCTTCTAAACAAATTGTCAAAAAAAAATAGGGGGATACTGGGATGTTTCATCAGATGTTTTGTGTTATGACAATTACTGGTTTTGTCCAGTGATATAGAATTGAATCATGGGCCTATTATTTTTACACCTTTTTGTAAGCCCGACACCAGGCCTTGGCATGTTATTCATGGTTTGACTCTAATCCACTTGAATGTAAGAAGTCTGGTTCCAAAGTTGCCTGAGACTGAGCATTTATCCCACACATATAATCCAGATATAAAAGACCTATCTGAATCTTCATTAAAATCTAAGATACTTGATGCAGTGTGTACAGCTCCTGGCTACTATATGCAGAGAGCTGACAGGCCTGGTAAGAAAAGGGGGGGGGGTTCTCACTATTATAGAGACTCGCTTGAATTAACTGCCATTAGTAGTAGTTCTGATTCAGAGGATTTAACTGATTGGCAACTTATTGAGATAGTTATGGGGGCGCAAAAAACATTTATTACCTCAAAGTGAACTTGTGGGTCTCCATGGAGTCTTTGAGAAATGGTTGCCATATTTATCTTCACATGATTTTGTTTTTCTAGGTGATGTAAATTTGAATTGGCAGGCTTCAGATGATCTTGGTTTGAAAACTTTTCTCCAGTATTTTAATCTGTTTAAAATTATTTCTGAACCAACTAGATCGAATATGAAATCAGGTAAGCACTCTGTTTTGGACTGTATTGTTACCAGTCATCCACAGATGCTGTCTTTCTCAGGAGTGCTACCTGATTCCACAAGTGATCATTAAGCTATGTTTTGCATTCTAAACTTTAAACATCCTGAAATTCCACCCATTTTCTTTATTCACGTAATTTTAAGAAATTTTATTTCAATTCTATTTCTTTTTAACTTTCACAAATTGATTGTTCATATATTGATTCTATTCCTGATACTGACTGTGTTTTGGACTTTTTTTGTAAGGAACTTCTGCCCATTCAAAATTCCCTTTTTTCCCCCTGCAGAAGTTATTAGTTAAAGGGTGACCTAATAAATGGTCTTCATTTGACATTAGGGATTGGATTAAGGTGAGGAATTTTGCTTGGGATAACTATAAATCATCTCCATCTAGTTTTCTTATGGATAGATATAGATATTTGCACAATAAAGTTAGTCTACTGGTTAGGAATGCAAAAAAATATATTTTATAAAAAACTGTTCAATGAGAATTTAGCCAGTCCTGAATGTTTTTGGAATTCCATTAATTCTTTAATATCACCTAATGGAAAATCAACTATCCAGAGGTTTCTGGCTGCTCATGGAATTGTCTCTGATGCAACTGAAATTTCTAATCTTCTGGGTAAAAAGTTTTCTGACCATTCTATGTATAGATCTAGTAACCAATCACTGGGCAGTGTACCTATAGTAAACTCTGTTATTGATGGTAGACCTCCTTTTTATTTTTGCAAGGTACGCCCAAATGAAGTTTTGAAGTTGCTCCTTACCATTCCTAACAGATTTAGTGTCTGTAGTGATGGTTGGATGGCATTTTATTGGAATTATTGCTTTATTTATCACCTCGCCTCTGTGTTCTATTTTTAATTTATGTTTAGTTAATGGTTCTTTTCCTTCCTCATGGATATTTGCTAGAAACATGCCAATTTCCAAGATCTCTCGAGCTGAACATCTGGATGATTTCAGACATATCTATTTTGAATCCATTAAGCAAAATACTTGAAAAAATTGTCTCTGTCCAAATGACTTTCTACCTTGCAAAGTACAATATTTTGTGTGCAGAACAACACAGTTTCCAGAGAAATCATGGAACTGAGACTGCCCTGGTCAGGTTCATGGACACTGCTCTAAGTGGTTTTGATGATGATATTCTGCTGGAGGTGGTCCTCATGGACCTGACCAAGGCATTTGATCTTATTGAGCATTCTTTGTTAAAATCTAAATTGTCTAAACTTGGTTTCTCTGAGAATGTAGTTCAATGGATTCAGGATTATCTGTTAAATAGGTCCCAGTTTTTCACTATTGGTTCTTCTTCTTCATCTATTTTTACAGTTGCTTCAGGTGTCCCAAAGGGATCTCTGCTGAGCCCCCTATTGTTCTCCCTTTTTGTTAACAAATTACCTTACCTTTGTAAAACCTGTAAGTGTTTACTTTGTGCAGATGATTTAATTATTTATTCTCAATCGACTAATATCCTCAATGTGATGTCACAGTTGCAGTCTGAATTTATTGATATCTGTAATTGGTTTAAGGATAATCATTTGATCCTAAACCTTAAAAAGATGAATTGTCAGCCAAGGAAAGAAATGCTTTAACTATGTTGTACAATAACATCTGTCGATTTGTTTTAGATCTTCCCCTACAGGCCCACCACTGCTTTTTGTATTCTCAGTTAGGATAGTTATCTCCCACATCCCAGTTTAAGTATTGCAATGGAGGGTTAATTTTCAAATCATTGTACTCTCAGACTCTTTTTCCTTTGAATAATCTTGTTTCTATTCATGATACAACTTTAAATTTGTGGTCCTTTAAAGGGACCCTTCTTTTTGCTCGCTTTTCTAACACAAAAGCTGGCTCCCGTTCTTTCTCACATGCTGCCCCCCCTCTGGAGTTTACTGCCTGAAAATGTCAGGTCTGCCTCATTGCTCTCTAGTTTTAAGTTTAAACTAAAGAATTTTTTGCTGGAATGTGATGTTTGTTCTTGTATGTGATCTAGTAATGTATTTGACTGTATTGTATTGTTGTCAGTTTTTATATGCATTTTTTTTCTTTGTTTGGGTGGGGCCTGAAAATGGACTTGTTCCAGTGCCCTTGCCTGATTAACAAAATAAAAATGAAATGAAATGAGCTATGTCGTGGTTTCATGTATGCAGACTTTGGCTGGCTTGTATATCATCTGCATAGCATCACATAAAATACATGCTGACAGATGATGTATCGCTGAGTACAACAGACTATGTACTCTGCACCAGCCATCATTGCCTCTTATACCGCTACACATGAATGTGGCAGACCGCAATGCTACAGTTGACAGTTTCTGGCATAAAAAAGAGGTGCCAGACAGACAGACCAACATTGAATGCAGACAGCACAAAGAAAGAATCCACAACTCAACAATAGACAAGCTCTCCTCCATAGAAGATGACACTTGGTATAGCTGTTGTCCCAACATTTGACAATAGCACTGGAGTAAACTGCTACACAAACTCAGCAATGCAAGTATTTCTCCACATGTCTCACTTTGTTGCCACTATCAAATCTTCACATGACACACCACTGTCTCAGTCACTAAAGAAGGCTGTGAATGATAATGATAAGCATGACAATAGCACATAGACTCTGACACCCTTACAGATTGTGTTGGGTGGATATGATGGACATCAAACATTCTCTAATAACATTCAGCAAGATGTGACTGAGTTTATGATGGCTATCAGTAACAGCTTGGAATCAGATGAGTCACGTGATGTTTGCTTACTGAGAGGCAGCAGGGGTTTGGAGCTCTCCCCTCCCGTCAACATATCCGACATAACCGGCGACTTTCCGACCAACTGACTTCAAGAGTCACCCTTACCGGCACAGCCATACTCCGCCTGTCGGCCTTCGGGCGTTGATCTCAATAAATCCCTACAATCTGCAAGGGGATAGAGGCGGACAAAAAGCAGGCTGCAATCAGGCATACGCTGCCTGCCATGCCGGAAAAGCTGCCCAAAAAACCAAGGAATCAACCCGGCACTACCTCCGATAGAATGGGGGACAAGAATCAGTCAGCTAGCCCTCTCACCGAAGAGAGATTTCTGCAAGAGCTTGCTCCATTAAAAGATGTGCTACAAACCATCACCGCTGACCTGAAATCTATTCGGGGGGATCTGACATCTCTTACAACGAGGGTGTCTGACTCGGAGGCCAGAATATACTCCCTCGAGCAATGGAAACTTACAGTGGAGTCTGAGATTTCTTCATTGGCTCATCAAGTCAAGAAACTACAGCTGAAAACAGAGGACCTGGAGGGCCGCAACTGAAGAAACAACCTACTCATCCTGGGTCTGCCGGAGCTCGAGGAGGGACCAGACCTTATTGCCTTTCTGCAAAAATTCCTTACCAAAACAGTGGGCCCTTCACCCCTTAACCCCCACTACCACTTGGAAAGAGCACATAGGTCATTAAGGCCCAGGCCTCCACCGGGCTCTCCCCCACGGCCAATTATCATGAAGTTTCTCAGCTATATTGAAAGGCAGCATGTCTTTAATAAATCTCGAGAGCTGCAGTCCATCATGTGGGGGTCAGCCAAGCTACGTGTTGCTCAAGATCTTCCAAAAGAAACCAGAATGAAGAGAGCTGCTTTCCATCCTGTCATCCAGAAATTGGTTGCTGCGGGCATTCCCTTTCGCATGCTATATCCTGCCACCCTCAAAGTTACCATGGACGACACTACCTACAGCCACGACTCTTCGGACTTGGCCTACAAAGAACTTTCTGCTAAACTGCCTAATCTGTTTAAAATGAATGGCTGAATTGCTGTCCCCAGGTTAAGTTTCCTTGCGGGGTTTTACCCTGTCTCATTTGGTGTGTTGTACCCTTGCTAGTTCTTCTTGGTATTTGCCTGATCTAGCCTTACCTGTCTAGCCGCTCCTGGGGTTGCTGAGTTGACCGGGGACTTCGGGTGGTTGGGCGGATGCTGGATTAGGCCGTGACGTTTTTTTTTAAGTCCACAGTTACCCGGAACTTCTCTGGGGCGGCCGCTGTTTCCCGGCTTACTGTTTTTTGGGATGGACTGGTTTGGTCCCGCCTCCAAAGGGCTCCCCCGGGAAACAGCTTGCTTTCATTGAGATGGTGCCTCTATCTCGTGATCCACTTCATCAGTCTCCTACCCCCTCCTTCTGGCCCGTCGTTGGCGGTGAGTAAATCCCCTCAACTTGGGTCTCTTTTTTCTTCTCTATTTTTTTGTCACTGGTAGGAGTACTGGGGCTACTTCTGGAAAGTCGCAGCTCCTTGATTTCAGCCAGGCAGTCTGTTGGTGGGAGGGGGGATACTCCTGAGCCTCTTGCGACTGCTCGAAGTTGCATTGCGAGCTAATAGAAGGGGGGCATGAAAACCCAGTCCCTTGTTTAGGATTCTCCTTAATTTCTCTGGGTTGGATGGGGAATACCTCTCCTCGGGTCTATGGGGTTTGGTCATTTTCTATCTCGAAGACCCTATAGTTTAATGTGTTCTGGTTTGCATGGGGAACTGGTTTTCAGGCTCTCATTGTTCCTACATCTGTTTCATGGTTGTTCATGCCTGGTGCCAGATTGTATATAGTTGGATGGTTTTTGGGGGTGTTATTTGGGGCGGGGGTGGGTTGTTCCAGCCTCTCTGTGCTCTTATCTGTACTGTCCTAAACCAGCTTTATCTAATTTGCCTAAGATACCACTCCTTTGGCAATCCCCTTTCGACAGGCTATGGGAGGCTGGAATTCTGGGTTTCAAGTGTGCCTTCTCCTTTGGTTCATACCTGTTTGTTCTTGTACCTGCCTTATATTTGAAATGGCTGTAAACTCTCTTAAAATTGCACCGTGGAATGTGCGTGGGCTCAGAGGGAAAGTCAAGAGGACCCAGGTTTTCAAGCACTGTGACTTATTTCACACCGATATTTTGTTCCTGCAAAACCCATTTAACCAATGCAGAGAGAAGTGGCTGTCTCGGTCTGGTTTTTCGCAGGTGTTCGTGGCAAATGGGTCCAGTTCTAGCAGGGGTGTGGCTATACTCATTAAAAAATATGTCATCTTTCTGGTAAATAGTACGATAGCTGATCCAGAGGGGAGATTTATACTGATCAAGGGTTCTCTTAATGGAGACACTATGGTTTTAGGCTCAGTGTATGGCCCAATAGGGGGTAGCCCCGAATTCTTTATGACCCTAGCAGACAAAATTAGCGCCCTGCTTCCCTGCCAAATTATATTAGGTGGCAACTGGAATCTCCCACCATCTCATATGTTAGATAAAGATCCTCATTTAAATCATCCACTTACTTCAGCCCAAAGGTCTCTGATAGATTTCCTGCACATGTTAGGGCTTTGTGACCCCTGGCGTCTCTCCAATTCTTCCCTTCGTTCCTTCTCATTTTTCTCTCAACCCCACAGGTCCTGGTCTAGAATAGACTATATTTTGATTAGCAAAACTCTTCTCCGGTCTCCTTCAATCTGGCATTGAGCGATCGCTCTCTGACCATGCAATCGTGGACAAAATTTCCCCAGACCCTAATTTTCAAAGGGACACTACTTGGAAGCTTAATACCCAACTTCATAAAGATCCCCAAACTGTGACCCATATTAAGTCCCTCATCTCTTCCTTTCTGGAGAATAACCTTGGGTCCACCTCTAGATTCGACGTCATTTGGTGATCCCTAAAATGCTATCTTAGAGGTGAGCTAATTAAGCTTGCTTCAGCAAGGAAAAGGGCTCGACTGTCTTGGGCACCCCTTCTAATGGCTAAAATTAAGGAACTGGAAAGTTCTCATCTCCCTTCCTCTCCCCTGTCCTCCCTTGAAGCCCTTCTGGCAGCTAAAAATGAATATACTGACCTTCTTAAAGAAAAAGCTGAATACTGTCTCATCAAGACTCAAGCCAAATATATTGAGCACGGTGAGAAAGCCGGTAAGCTCTTGGCCATAAGACTTTGGACACTAGAAAGCTCCAGAATAATCCTGGCTATGCAATCTCCTGCTGGCTCCACTGAAACTTCTCCCCAAGAAATAGCATGGATCTTTGAGAGGTATTATAAAAATCTTTATAGTGTGCCTTCCTCTCCTGCTCCTCTATCAGACATCTCAACATACTTAAAGGATCTCGATATTCCTCAACTTTCGCCTTCCCACATAACTACCCTGACCGCCCCATTTCACTCTCTGAAATAGAGGATGTCATTGCCTCTATGGCTCCTGACAAGGCACCCAGTCCAGACGGTTTTCCCGCTAATTTCTACAAGGCTTTCTCCAAGGAACTCGCCCCATTACTCCTCAAACTTTATTATTATCTTTTTTCTTCTATCACCGTAGACTCTACACTTCTTGAAGCTACCATTATTCTAATTCTCAAACCGGACAAAACTCCCACTGACCCGGCAAGCTACCGGCCCATATCCCTCCAAAATTGTGATATGAAAATTCTTGCTAAGGTCTTGGCCGAGCGGATTAAGAAAATCTGGACCCATCTCCTTAGCCCAGAACAGGTCGGCTTTGTTCACTCTCGCTCCCCATCAGATCATCTCAGAACCCTCTCCCATATTTCTCATCTTGCCCAAACATCCCATCTCCCCATGGCCCTAGTTTCGCTAGATGCAGAGAAAGCATTCGACCGCGTGGACTGGTCTTTTCTCTGGGCCACGATGACCAGGATGGGTTTCCCAGCTTCCTTTCTCAAATGGATCCAGATTTTGTATAACTCCCCCTTCAGCCAAGATATACTGTAACAGGTTTTTTTCCTCACGGTTCCAGCTTCATACGGGTACCAGGCAGGGTTGTCCTCTCTCACCCTTTCTTTTCAATTTATACCTCGAGCCCCTTCTTATTAAACTTAAGTCTTCCCCACTTATTAAAGGATGTCGGGTGCACCAGCAGGATTTGGTCCTCTCAGCCTATGCTGACGACATACTTTTACATGTTACCCACCCTGCTGCTTCCCTAGAACAGGCATTATATCTCATTAATCAAATTTGGTAACCTCTCTCAGTATAAACTGAATATATCTAAATCTGAAATCTTTCCTTTAAATGCCTATACATACAAGCAGGACCTCACCAAATTTGGAATGCGTTGGTCCCCTAAATCGATTAAATATTTGAGTATCCACTATTCCTCAGACCCGGTTCTACTTAGAAAACTCAATCTGGATAACCTCAAGACTCAGATCCAACAAGACTTGCTAAGATGGTCCAATCTTCCTATTTCCCTTTGGGGTAGGATTAATATTGTTAAAATGAATATCCTCCCCCGTATTTTTTATCCCCTTAACCTACTAGGTCTTTGGTTGCCGCTCTCCTACCTGCAACAGTTTCACGTATCTTTCTCGAAATTTGTCTGGTGAGGGAAGGGAGTCCGGCGTTCATTCCTTAAATTATCTCTCCCCAGGGACAAAGGGGGTCTTAGACTTCCCAACCTCTTATTGTATTATTGGGCCGCTCACCTTTCTAAATTAGGGAGATGGATCTCAATCCATCCCGACCCCCTTTCCCCGATCTGGCTTCAAATCGAGAAATTGATCATTTCAGAATCTAAGTTAGATCCTTACGCCATCTTTTACACTCCCACCTCTGTCCTTTCGCAGTGGATAACTGACCAAACAGTTCTTACATCCCTTAAATCCCTTTCTCAGTGTTTACATTTTCTAAAGATCTCTCCTAAATTTGACTTGGGTCAGCCTATCACCCTTAATCCCAACATTAAGCTGGGCAACTCGGTGATTGCCCCTGAGTGGCTCCCGCATATTAAAGACACTAATCTAGAACATTACTATGATCAAGGATCTCTCCTCTCATCATCTGATATCCTAGTCAAATTTGGCATTCCAATAATAAGGTTTTAAAATATATCAGTTAAGACACCTCATTGCTGGAAAATTTGGCACACAGGTTAGAGATCCAAGGTCTACCTTCCTCTCTCACATCTTTACTCTTGCTTCCAAACCACATTTTATTTCATTAATATACTCCTTTTTACTGGATTACAAATTTCCAAAACCTACCGCGGGGGTCTAATATCTGGCTTTCCCTACTCCCTGACTCTACCTTTAACTGGTCCCATATCTGGAAGGATCTACACAGATACCACACTCAGGACAGGCTTAAACTTACCCAATACTATATTTTGAATAATATGTATTATACCCCTAAGAAACTTTTCCGGCTCAATAAGCTTGCTCTTTCTCTTTGTACCAGGTGCTCTCACAGTGAAGGTAATCCTTTGCATATTTTTTGGTATTGTAACAAGGTAGACCCGCTGTGGTCTGCCATCCAAGATAATCTAGATCCCCTACTAGGTCTTACCAATTTTTTCACTCCTGAAATATGCATTTTAGGAGACTACACTGGCATAGACTGTATTGAATGCCGGTATCATATCGCCCTTGTGTCCAGTGCGGTTAAGAGGCTAGTCCTAGGCATTGACAGACCAATTGACCCTGACCTATTCTGAATGGTTGACTGAGCTCTCTGCCTACCTTAACATAGAAAGGTTGGCAGCCAGTTCACAATCGTATGGATCTGTTTCATAAAAGGTGGGGTAAATTATATGCGCTTATACTTACACCAATGATCTCCTGGCTTCCTCTGACTTCAATGTGATTTCTTCCTCTTTCTTATCTCTTACCTGTGTCCTTTGTTCTTCTGAGGGCAGGCTTTCATGTTGTCATATCTGTGAACTATTAGTAATTTTAGTTATGTGGTGATTTGGCACACTTTGTCTGGGAGGGGTGGGGAGAGGTGGGGCTGGGGGAGGGATGGGGGATGGGGTAGGGCGTTGGGGGAGGTTGCTGTGTGTTTTTTCTTTTTTTTTTCTTTATACCATATATGGACAATTGGCATAATACATGCAATGAATATGTTACCTCTCATTTTGTAAAATTAATAAACTTGAATTTCAAAAAAAGCTTGGAATCAGATCAGATTTCAATGCAACAGTACTTTACTGTCACCTGTGTGACAAAGTACACTTGCCTGTCTTGTCAACATTCACACAAAGAAGTAACAGAAAACATGCTGTGGATTTCATTGTATGTTTCACAGGCATGTACTGTTAAATTCAGACAACTGTTCAGGAATGCAGAGTGTTGCTGGAGGTGTAGCTTGTGTGGAGGAGAGTGCCTTCAGTCCATATGACTCAGAACCTCTTCTCAGTATCTTCTTTTAGTCTTGCAGAGATTTGATGCAAATGAACTATGCGTAGACACACCGATCACTGATTTTGTAGCTGGAAGAGCACAATTCATGGGAGCATGCTTTGATACTCAGGCTGTGATATTCCACCATGGACACCATGGAGCATCTGTTCATTCAGGACATTGTGTTACATGGCTCAGGTACAGCAATGGCTGGATGGAATGAAATGACTACACGAGCACTTTTAAACAGAGATTGCCTCATAATCTCAAAGATGATTATGTCCTGGTTCTCAAAAATTACAATGACCTTCACTGGGCAGAAGAGTAGTACATGTAAATGTCATTTAACTCTATTTGACACACTGTAGTAGTCATAACAGTGTACCGCACAACTTTCCCTGGACATGTGTAGCTCTTTTCATATCACTTTATGAAATGTTGCAGTAACAGATTATGTAGATGCAGGTATTTATGATGCCAGCAGTCAAGGTAGGTGTTGCTCTTATTTTTGCTTCAATACAGCCTACAGTAAGTGGGCCTTAATTGGCGCAGGCTGTCTGCATGGTCACATTACATACAACAATTGCTTTGACTCTGGAGCAATCTTATAACCGGTACATAGAAATTTCAGGAGTATGCAATTCTGATGTACTAATCTGCTCATTTCTGCGTTGCTGTACCATATAACATAGAATGTGGTTTGTCTGCTGTCACACCATTGCATGGCAATACTGTGCACCTTACATACATTGAGAAACATGACTATGCTTATTAGTTGGCAATGTTCCATGTTCATTGTATGCAGTATGTCTCACATCTGCGTAGTGCTGCATGATGACAGATTGTGCAACAAAGCTGCCACTGCAGCTTTGCATGTGTTTGCACACATACTGTTGCACAATACTTTCCAAGCACAGTAAGGACATGCCTGATATTCTATGTCTACAGCATGACTTTCACTAATACCTGTATATTGTCCAATTGAGGTGGCATATTTTCTGCCAACTTTTCTTAATTATGAGAACAAGACACAAGGCCTATGATATGGTTGATTTAATGCAAACAGTTACTGTTAACATTTTGTATGTATTAAAGGTTAACAACATTTGCTAGTGCTATGTGTTATGTACTGGGATGGCAGCAGAAGTGATACAGTTGGTGAAACATGATGATGGATTCCTCTTTTGGTATGTTTACAAAGTTGTATCTAGACAAGATGTGGTCAATTATAGACACATCAGTCTGACGTCAGTCCTGGGTAAAATTCTCGAAGGTATCATAAAAGATCTTATTGGAAAAGTGATTCAGCCCGACTCTACACAACATGATTTTGTTAAGGCAAGGTCATGTCAGACCAATCTTTTGGGATTTTATGGTGGAGTAAGTAGGGCCTTGGATAAGGATGTGGTGGTGGATGTCATCCTTCTTGATTTCTCAAAAACTTTTGACAAGGTCCCCCACGGTGAACTCATTGATGACCTAAACAATTTTGGAACTGCGGGAAATATAACACGATGGGTGGAATCATGGCTGTTAGACCAAACACAGAGAGTCTGTATAAAAGGCTCTTATTCCGGATGGGAATCTGTGACCAGCGGGGTCCCTCAGGGATCAGTGCTGGGTCAGTGTCTTTTTAACATCTATATTTCATCACTTAATACTTCGACCACCGCCTGGTTAACCAAATTTGCAGATGACACTCATCTAGGATTACCAGTTAACAACTCAAATGCTATAAATACCCTACAGTATGCACTTGGGGAACTAGAAAATTGGGTAAACAATAAGAAATTAACTTTTAATGTAGATAAGTGTACAGTGATGCACTTTGGGAGAAATAATCAGTATGATAACTATATACTAAGTGGCAAAGTCTTAAAGGCAGTCGATGACGAACACGATCTGGGAGTTAGAGTAACAAATGATCTAAGTTCTAAACTTCATTGTCAACAGGTAATTAAAAAGGCTGCAGGTATATTACATTGTATATTTAAACATATTAGAAGCAGAAGCAGCAAAGTTCTGTTGTCATTATACTCCACCTTGGTAAGGCCCCATTTAGAATATTGTGCCCAGTTTTGGGCACCAGGAGATAGGGGCTCTATATTGCTCTTGAAAAAATTCAGAAGATGGTCACTAGAAAAATGGAGGAGGTGAAGGGCCTGGATTACACAGCTAGACTTGGGGAACTTGGACTGTATACCCTGGAATATCGTAGATTGAGAGGGGACCTATGTTTGGTATTTAAAGCTCTGTATGATGACCATTTATGGGAACTGCTGGGTTTGGGACTTCGGAAGACAGTTTATGATACTAGGGCACACCCATTATAACTCACAGTAGACTACTGTAGAACAAAAAAAAGGAGTTCATGGTTTTCTGTTACAGTTTCTAAAATCTGGAACAATTTGCCCTTGGATGGTGGTATCCAGTTATAGCATGGATACCTTTAAAGTGCATTTGGATAAACATTTAGGTCAAAATTCTATAATGGGCTACAATTAATACTTAAGAGCATCATGGACATTAGTCTTTTAAGCTCTGTATTACCTATGATACCTATGATTGCATGTTCTTTCTGTTATCTTATGGTGTCTGTTTCTAATTGGTTGTGTTGCCTTGTACTGTCCCTCACTTGTATGTGTGTTTTGTGTGTGTGTGTGTGGGGGGGGGCAGAATTCGGAGTTAGGGTTGTAAACCCTAATGTCAAATTTCCTCACTTTTGTCGCTGTTGAAACAACCATAACTGTTGCATTTATGGAGTTTTTTGCAAAGAATATCTATCTATCTATCTATCTATCTATCTATCTATCTATCTATCTATCTATCTATCTAACTTCTTTTTTTTCTCTTTTAGATATTTCCTGAAGAAGACCTAAGGTCGAAACGTAGATTTTTAACTCTATTTTCTATTTTCAGCGTGCATTTAATATAACCATTTTGTTTTGCTTATCTGTCTATCTATCTATATAGATATATACATATATATTCTTTGCAAAAAACTCCATTAATGCATCAGTTAGACTTGATAGCACAGCGACAATTGGAAATTTGATGTTAGGGTTCCCCCCTACCACCCCACCCCCACCCTCCACACACCAACAGGTATTGGGGCGTGCCATGGGGTCATGACGCCTAACTCTAATGGCAGCTTTTACTGCTTCAGAGATATGAAGTGGTCAAAAACACAATCATGGAATTTTTTGCTTTCATGTACAGCACACACAGAATCAAGTTTGCCTGTGATTTCTTCAGGGATGATAGTGTGTGTGATAAGGCTGTGACTTTAGATGGTTCGGTTTTAAAATATATTATCAATTTTGAATTTTTAATGATTTTTGTGATAGATGCATGACAGGCTGTTCAAACAGTAAATAACATTTACCATTCAAACATTAAATTGCAAATGGTAAATGTCATTTACCATTCACAATTTACTGTTCGAACAGTAAATGTTCCAGTGGTAAATGCCATTTACCATTTGAACAGTAAATGTTCCAATGGTAAAAGTTATTTACCATTCACACTTTACTGTTCACAATTTCAGTTTTCAGTTCCTATTTCCTCCGTCATGTTTTCAGTAAACAAGGATGGGAAATGTAATTATCCAAAACAATACTGACAATAAGTAAACACTAACAGTTGTGTTTGCCTAATTGGGGCCCAAGGAACATGTTCCGGGCTTTAGTTTTTGTGCAGCAGGTCCCAAAATATGTTCTTTGGGGTGGTAGTGTGTGCCACAAATTGTGGCAGAATGCTGACACTGCCTTGCACATTACAGTGTGTGTGTGGGGGGGTGGAATTTGCTGTCAATAGTCTCTGATCTTTTTTGGGGCAAACAGACCCCAGAATCGGATTCCTTGGCCCACAATTAGGTAAACATATAAGTGTTAATACATTTTTGTTTTCCCCTTTTGCTTCTTCTAAGGGGAAGGGGGCTGAAGAATATTAATATACTATATGACATCTCTACCAACTGATGCACCATCCTGCATTGAACTGCCATTCTTTACCAAACAGCATGGCAGTTCAATGCAGGATTTCTGCATTAGTGTGTATTTCCAATACAGGGGTGTCCAATCCCCCTGTCAGTATTAGCCCCGCCAACAGTGTGGGACACTGGGTAGCCCACTACCAGTGTCCCCAGCTGTGTCCACCAGCCCATTATTGTGGTACACTGAGTAGCCCACTCTCAGTGTCCCCAGTATGTTTTCTCTTCCCCAGGAGTGTGCCCATTTCCCCTTGAGTTAGCCAAAAGTAAGGTGCCCAGTCCCTACGTCAGCAGTAGCCCTTCCCAAATGTAACATTTAGCTGTCAATGGGGTTTTCAACTTATTTTGATATCTCAGTCATTTTTTGAGATTTTTCCACCAAATATACAACATGGACATTTTGGGACCTCCCCTCATGAACACTGTCACTGTTGTTTCATTAATCAGACCCCTAAGGTGATTTCATGGTCACTGTGCGGAATCACCTCTTAGGACTGATTAATGAAATGACAGTGCCAGTGTTCATGAGGGGAGGTTCCAAAAAGCCCATGTTGAAATTTTGGTGCAAAATGTCCAAAAAATGACCATGTTATGAGCATGCATGGGGCGGTTTCTATGCACACTCATAACATTGCCAATTGTTTTTTTTTATTGAACATCAAAATATCATACAAGGTACATCAATTTACATTTTAACAGTTCATGATTGTTCAGTATTTTTCCATCTGGTTCCTAAGATAAGTACTACAAATTACATTTTCTTCATCCTAATATTTATAGAAATATCTTAGTTCTAGCAAAATCAAAATATTGCAGTTTTAGAATAATCCTATTATAGTATATCACTCTCCCTTATACAAGCAAGTTATGTAATAAATCATTTTTTAAAATAATTGCTCTAATTCAGCCACATTTTGTCAAATATATCACATCTTTCATGTACAATATAATATATTTTTTCTAGTCAATATGCTTCATTCATTATATTTTACCCATTTTTATAATCTGATGGACACATATCTTTCCATTTCATTAGTATGCATTTATGGGCATTTATGATTACAATCATTAGCAGCTTTTGCTGGGGATTATTTATTTTATTATTTAGTTGATTCATTGTTAGTACTAAATTTCCTGTATTCCTTTCAATTCACCAATTTTTAATATTTTCACTCCAGATTTTCAACATAAACATTTTTTCACACCACCTCATGAACAGTATAACTGTCATTTTTCATATCCTGCACAAAAAGTGTTTTCACACCTGTGGCACAGAATGGCATGGCCAGTGTGCAAAATCAACTTTCAGGATGAAGTAATGAAATTGCAGTGCCAATGTTCACGAGGGGAGGTCTGAAAAATCCCATGTTGAAAATTTGGTGAAATAATTCCAAAAAATTACTGCATTGCAAGCGTGCGTTGTGCAGGTTCTATACATATTTGTAACTTTGATAATTTTTCATATTTCCACTCCAGATTTTAAAAATTGCCATTTTTCACACCTCCTCATAAACAGTATACAGATGTCATTTTTCACATCCTGCCCTAAACATGTTTTCACACCTGTGGTGCAGAATGGCATGGCTGCTTTGCTTTGCAAAATCAACTTTTGGGACAGATTAATGAAATGACAGTGCCAGTACTCATAAGGGGGGGGTCCCAATAGGCCATCTTGAAAATTTGTTGAACAAATTCCTGAAAATGCCCAGGTTATGTGTGTCTGTTGAATTTATTTTACACACACACATAGCTTTGCGGGATGCGCTCGCACAGTACAATAAGGATACTATTATACTTTCTAAAAAAGAATGGAAATTCATTGCAAAAAGCTACATTAATGAATCCATTGGGGGTTTTATTAAAGTGTCAAGATCTGGGAAATTCGATGTTAGGTTTGCTAACCCTACCACACCAACCCCCTCCAACACACCAGCAGGCATCAGGGTGTACCTTGGCATCATTCTCCTATACTGTACCATCCCATCTTGTTTACACATGGAATGGGGTGAGAGTTAGGGTCAATGACCCCAAGATACACCCCGACGCCTGTTGATGCATGGAGGGGGGTGGTTTGGTACGGTTGGTAACCCTAACGTTGAATTTCCCAGCTTTTGACACCTTAATAAAACCCCTAACTGATGCATTAACATAGTTTTTTGTGATATATATATATATATATATATATATTATACAGGTGTGGTCACGCCCATATAGTTAGGGATGAGTAGGCACTTTAATGTTAAACCTCAATTTTTGGGCATTAATAACTTTGCAACCGTTCAACAGATTTGCATTAAATTTGGAATTTGCACTCTGGTATGGTAGATCTCTTGATTTACCAAGTTGCATTGTGGTGGATCACACAGTGTGGTCTTTTGTTCTGCAATTTAGAATGTAGAAAGAGGTTGGGACAAGGAACAATCCAGTGTTGGTTTGGTAAAGAAATATTAATCCATTCCAAAGTTATTACATTTTTTATTTTCAGGTTCTGAGCATGCTCAGTTCACTCCAAGATTTATATGATTATTTTTCAGACAAGGATTGGGCTCACAGTCAAGGATTTTGTAGCTCATGGACTAGAATCCTGGTCTGCCAGAAAATTCTTTGTCCGTAAGCTGCAATCTTGTTTTTCATTTTTTCTCCAAAACAAAATGTTGTAGCTTTCTCCATGGGTCACTTTTGGGCCAAATGAGGCATGGGTTTTGTTCAGGGTGACCCTCGCTATAAAGCCATGCCTTTGGTTTGTCTTGTTTTGGTCAAAAAATAGTTTTTTACATTTAAAAATTCTTTGACCATGAATCGCTAACCATCCTAGTCTGCGAGCTTGCAGTCAAGGATTTTGCTACCTCACAGACTAGGATTTTTAAAAACTTTGCCACTGCATTGCTAATGAACAGTTTGGTCCTTTTACTTACAATATTCAGGGTATTGAGGGGATACCCTACAGGTGTGAATTATGCTGTTTAGATGTTAGGGAATTAAGCGGCTCCATAGATATGCCACCACATAGTTGAGATTTTCCCCATAGGATAACATTGTGGTACCCATTGTGCTTTTCAGATCCTGTAGCTTGTAAATGATATGAGATTCTGATTGAGTTGATGTATGTTCCGAGCAGTGCTCATTGTCACTCTTACAGCAACACTTGAATTTTTTTTCTAGCTGCCACAGTTTCCAAGATATTGGCAAATTAGTGTTACAAGGGATCCTTGTCCTATAGGGCTGCTGTATGGCTCCATACCTATGTGTACGTGGGAGCACATTGCCTGGAGGGCCCACGCTCCCACACATGCATATTGTTATGCTCAAATGGACAGCTTTTTGGGCCCCGTGCTCCCACCAACATGTTATTTATTAGTTATAGTACACTTTTGCAAAAAGTAAGGACATTCATGGCAAAAAAACTGCATTTAATGCATCAGTTAGGGTAAAAGCAACAAAAGTGAGGAAATGAGACATTAGGGTTGAACCCCTAACCCCCCCAACACCCCATCCCCCTCCGGGGTGTGCCATGGTGTCATGTGGCCCAGCTCTCATCCCATTCCATGTGTAAACAGGTTGACATGCTACAGTAAAGTAGAGTGGGGTGAGAGTTAGGCCTCATGACCCCATGCCACACCCCGGCACCTGTCAGTCTGTGGAGGGGGTGTTGGGGGTTTAGCTCAACCCTAATATCTCATTTCCTCACTTTTGTTACTTTAACTCTTAACTGATGCATTAAATGCAGTTTTTTGCATGAATATATATTTTGCCATGAATTATATATATATATATATATATATATATATATATATATATATATATTCATTACAAAAACTCCATTAATGCATCAGTTAGGGTTAATAGTATAGCCACAAAAGTTGGGAAATGTGCTGTAAGGTTTAAAAACCCTAACTCTGCATTCCATCCTCCACACACACATGCAAGCAGGGGAAGGGCCAAGGCAGCACAACCAATCAAAGCCAGCCAGTATCAGGTAACAGAAGTAACTTAAAACTCTCTAAATGTACTGGATGACCCTTCCATCATCATGGGTCACCAATTGTATGAATTCTGCTGCCATCATAGTGCCTTGGGGTAGGCACGCATGCTGGGCAACCATTGGTGATGTCCCACAGTAGGCATTTTTGTGTTACAAACAGCAATAACAAGATTTAAGCAAATGCCTACATTTCGATAGTGAAGAAGTAGTGTAACACACAGTATATTATCCACAGACAGTTTCTTTGAAATGAGAGTAAGCATAAGCCTACCAACAGTCATTGGATGTTTGGATTTATTTTTCTGATAGAGTGAATCAGTCCTAATAACAAATGGCAGTAATAATAAAATTATTTGTAGTATGGTTTACAAGTAACATGTGAAAGCAACAGTTGTAACATCCAAAGCTAACAATAACATGCTGCTAATGAGTATTTCCAGGTAACACAGCAGTATAACAACATGTGATGGTGCTGGTTTCATACTTGAGCAGTATCTTAAAGGTAGTATGTGTCATCTCTTTCTTTCTTGCTACCACATGCCCATGTGGTAGCCTGCAGCAACCCAATTGTTGAATAGTGACACATAAAAGTCAGTTATTTTGAAAATGTGCACAGACTAAGTTTCATTGTATGAAGAAGATATGTCAGCAATAATGTGTCATCATACTGTACTGGCAGTATAGAATCAATGATACAATATTTGTTTTTTTCATTACATAGTGTTATGTGAAATAAGTACAGTGTTGTGATTATTGTGGTTACAGATGTGACGGAGTGGTATAGTGTCTTACAGTCTTTCATGTGTGTGTGTGGGGGTGGGGAGGAATGCGGAGTTAGGGTTTTGAACCTTAACAGCTCATTTCCAAACTTGTGTCCCAGTATTATTAACCCTAACTAATGCATTAAAGGAGTTTTTTGCAATGAATATATATAGATATATATCTCTACCACACCACTATAGTTAGGCTTGACTAAGCAGTTTAATGTTAAACCCCAAATTCTATACTTTAATAACATTGCAACCATTCATTGGATTTGCAGGAAATTTGGTATGTTCCTTCCTGTGGGGTAGATCTCTGGGCATGCCAAGCTACATTTTGATCAAAGGTGTGGTTTACATGGAGCACATAGTGAAATTTGTGTTTTTTGCTTTTTTCACCAGTGTTTGCTGATTTGTGCCATCGTGCTGCGGCCACACCATTTGGAATTTTGATTTTGACCCCAGGCAACATGATTTCACATCAGGAAGATCATGTCAGAAAAACATGACATGTTTCTTTGACTGGATTACCAAAACAATGGACCAGGGCAGCTCAATGGACATAGTGTACCTAGACTTCAATAAAGCCTTTGACACCGTCCCCCATAGAAGGCTGGAAAATAAGCTGGAGCACACAGGGTTAGGGCACAAAATAGTCAACTGGGTTAGAAATTGGCTGTGGAATAGAAAACAGATTCTTTTGGTAAATGGGGCTATGTCACAGGAAGGGGAGGTGACCAGCGGCATGCCACAGAGGTTAGTGCTGGGTTCTATACTGTTCAAGATATTCATCAGTGATATTGCAAAGGAATGGGAGGGAAAGGTATGTCTGTTTGCAGATGATACAGAGCTCTGCAACAAGGTAGACACACAGGAGGGGGCCACAAACATTGTGGCTGACCTCAGGAAACTAGAGGAGTGGTCAAAACTATGGCAGATAAAGTTTAACATCAAGAAATGCATGGTCATGCACCTAGGAAAGCAAAACCCAGAAGTAAAGTACACACTGGATGGGCACCAATTGGAGGTAATAAAGATGGAAAGGGACCTGGGTGTACTCATCACCAATGACTTCAAAGTCACAAAACAGTGCACAAAATTGGCACAGAGAGCAAGTGGCATCCTAGGATATATAGTATGGGGCATTACAAGCAGAAAACAAGAGGTAACCATGCCACTGTACAGATCCTTAGTGAGATCACTCCTGGAGTACTGTGTCCAGTTCTGGAGGCTACACCTGAAAAAGGACAAAGACAGATTAGAGATGGTGCAGAGAGGGGCCACTACAATGGTGTAGGGGCTGCACCATGAGACATATGAAACTAGGCTCAAGAAATTGAAGTTGTACTCACTAGAAAAGAGAAGAAACAGAGGTGACATGATAGAAATGTTCAAATATGTCAAGGGAATAAACAAGATGGAGAACCTCTTCTAAGAAAACAAGAGAACTCGGACAAGGAGGCACAATTTGGGTCTGGTGGGAGGCAAGTTCAGGAGCAACTATGGAAAGTACTTCTTCATGGAGAGGGTGATAGAGTCATGGAACAGCCTGCCAGCACAGGTGGTAGCAGTTAAAACTGTAAGAGAATTTAAGCTAGTGTGAGACAGACAGTGTGGACAGCTTAGTTGGAAAAATTAAAGGGAAGAGGGTAGACACCTTGAGCAGATTAGATGGATCAAGTGGTCCCCCTCTGTTGACACCATTCTTATGTTCTCATGTTCTTATTCCAGTGTGGTTTTGGAAATTTGGCATTTTTTTCTGAAAATTAAGGACTGTGTGAAAATGGAAGCATCTCATTTTCGCAAGTGATGGAGCGCTTTCGACTATTCTGGTGTGGTTTTGGAAATCTACGGCGACTGATTGCGGAAACGGAAGCATCCCATTTTTGCAAGTGATGGAGTGCTTTTGACCATTCCAGTGTGGTTTCAGAAGTCTACAGCAACAGATCCTAATGCATGGAAAAGCGATAATCAAGCTCACAGCTGCAGTGGCATGGTGGGCAGTGTACAGGGCTACAGTTTTGAACATTCTGGGTTCTAATCTAGCCACTTACAGTTTTTTTTTTCATGATTTTAGACACCTGAGAAATACTTGTGTTTTGTTTGCAGCTTTGTTATAAGGGAGTAGATCAGAGTCAGTATGAACTGGTCAAGATTGGTTTACAATTAAGTGGTGCTTTTCTTAAAATTGTTTCTTACATATTTATTTTGTTTTTCAACATTTTCAGCTGTTTCCGAAAGATGTGGTGTAGCTTTTGAAAATTCTCCTGTCGTGGTTTGAAAGTGTATGTTGTGGCGCTTCCAAAATTACTATGGTCTGTTTGATGTTGCTGTTGAAAAATGTCAATGTCTTTTTTCTGAAACAGTGCAAAACTCTCCGGCATGCTTTCGAAAGTGTGCTTTCGAAAATGAAGCATTGTTCATGAAAGTGGAAGTATACAATTTTCTCTAGTGACTGAGTGCTTACAACCATTCGGGTTAGCTTTCAGAAGAGTACAGCCACAGATACTAATCCATGGAAAAGCAGAAATCAAGCACACAGCTGGCAGTGTTGTGGTGGTGACACACTGGGCTGCAGTTTTGAGCAGTCTGAGTTTGCATCTAGGCACTTATAGTTTTTTTCCCCACTATTTAAGAGACTTGAGAAGTACTCATGTTTTATTTGCAGCCATGTTATGAAGTAGATCATAGTTAATAAGAGCTGCTCAGGGTTGATCTACAATTAAATGGTACTTTTCTCAAAATTGTTTGTTACATACTTACCTTGTTTTCTGAAATTTTCGCTTGTTTCCAAAAGATGTGGTGTAACTTTCGGAAATTCTCCCATCACGTTTCGAAAGCTTATGTTTCCAAAAGATGTGGAGCTGATTTCAAAAATTCTGCTGTCAAATTGGGCTTTGGAAGGCATGTGTGTTTTCAAAAGCATGTTTTCGAAAACACGTCCTTACTGCTTCATTCTATTTCGTATTCCATTTGGTTTTAGCGCAAAGTGGGTGGGGCAGAAAATGCTTTGTGTGAACTTTCAATTCTTTGGCAATTACTGAAAAACAGAGTAGCAACACGTTAATACTTGTGGCACAGTTTTCTGCTAAGGCGTATGTCTGGCTGTGAGGAGTGGGCAGAAAGATCAAATAGTGTTCTTTTTACTATGACTACACTGCAAGGATGGAGATAACTGCACAGATTTGTGCAGAGAAGTTTCTTGTACTTCTAAAAGCAGTAAGTTTTAAGTTTTTATGTTAACATTGGCTTGGTGCTGTACTGCTTGTACATGTTGGGCTAAGGATTATTAGAGTGTCCAAGCTGGATTTTTAAAAGGATTATAAACATTACTTTATATGAGCAGTTTTGTAAAGAATGCCAGTTATACAAATAGGAAGTGTCCACTTCGTACAATTTTAACCACTTGTTGTTGTAAAACTGGCAGCTGGTACTGTATGGGAGGAACATGTTGACTTTCCATTTTAAACAGTTCCTTATCTGTGTCCAGACCTCTTTTTCTACAGGACGAAACAAAACCACAATAAATATGTGTGTTACTTTCATCTTTCATAGAGTGGTTTGTCTTTATCCATTTTCTTCTGTCTACTTCATTCTATAAAAAGATAGAGAATTATTTCTTGGTACTGTGTGATGGTAATGATGCACAGGCAAGACACTGGTTTTTGCTTGTTACATAATACACCTCAATGAGGGTTCAAGGCTCACCTCCTCCAACTTTCTTTTTTCCATTATGTTATTGTTACTGATATTTTTTAATATTACAAATGAAGTACATAGAATGACAATTGCAGAAATAGGGAGTGTCTGTTGTTTACATTTTTAACTATCTGTAGTTACATAAGTGGCAGCTATTACACTATAGCAGGAACATGTTGACATTGCATTTTAGCAGTTTCTTAGCTGTGTTTAGACTTCATTTGCACAGCGGAAAGGAATAAAACAATAAATGCATTTATGTATTCTTTTATATAGTGTGTTGTCTTTTTCTTTATGTCTGCTTGTGTCATTCGGGGTAGAGAATCATCTCCTGTTGTTGTGTGTTTTTGATAGTGCAAAGGCAAAATGCTGTTGATCTGACCATTTTGCATGCTGTTGTACCATCTGGGTGGACTGATGGGAGCACAGGGTCCAAATGACCCTTCACTCCCACTGTGACATACAGTATGAATAGTGCTGTACTATCTGGATGGAGGGGTAGGAGTGCGGGGTCAGGAGGACCTTGCGCTGCTACAGTAAAATGAGGATACAATTATATTATCTGAAAAAATTGGAAATTCATTGCAAAAACTTTGTTAATGCATCAGTTAGGATGAATACCATAGCAACAAATGCAGGGAAATCAGGCATTAGGGTTTCCAACCCTAACACCACATCCCCAGGGTTCCCACCTGTACCACCCCACCCCCATCCCTCCAACCTCTACACACCAACAGACATCAGGGTGTGCTATGGGATCATAAGACTTAACTCTCACCACATTCCATTTGTAAACAAACAGACACAGTACAGCATAGGAGAATCAATTGAGAGTTAGATCTGATGATCCCATGGCACACCCCAACACCTGTTGGTGTGTGGAGGGTGGAGGGATGGGGTGGGGTGGTACAGGTGGGATCCCTGGGGTTGGTGCATTAGGGTTGGAAACCCTAATGCCTCATTTTCCTGCTTTTGTTACTATGGTATTCACCCTAACTGATGCATTAACAAAGTTTTTGCAATGAATATATATAATTATATATATGCATGTATGAATGTGTGTGTGTGTGTGTATATATATATATGTAGCACAAATTCATCCTAGATGCAATGCTGCATTGCAGGGTGACACCAGTACTTCTTGACACATTCTCTCATGGCAGTATGCCTTACATGGAAACCAAAGCTGACACCAACACACCATGCATGAGCATGTAGGGTGATGAAATCAGTTATCCATAAGCAAACAAGGTCAGCATTCAGCAGTCTGACATGACATAAGCAGAGAAATGTATGGTATGGGGACAGAATGGGAAAAGATGTGACTTGTGATGGCCAATCCTGTAATCACATCAAGGACTGCAACAAAGAGGCATACCCAATAGCAGGCAAAATAAGCATATTATGACATCCATTGACACAGGCACACAGGCTAGGAATAATTTATTAACAAGTAGAGATGGGAAAAATTGGGAAACTTCATTCCATTAAATATTTAGCAAAATTTGTGCATTTTACAAAATATTTTGTTGGTGCAAAATGCAAAATTCTGCTGGTGAAATGCAGAATTTCTCCTGCGAAATGTGAAATTTCACCCACAAAATGCAGAATTTTGCCACCCATGGGTGAAATTCCACCATTTGCAGGCAAACTTCTGCATTTTGTTGGTGAAATTCTGCATTTCACAAGCAAAATTCCACATTTTGCCAGTGGAAATTTGCATTTCACACCCGCGAAATATTACGCGGAATGCATGAATTTTACAAAATATTTTGCAGGGCGAAATTCTGGATTTTGCCAGAATTTCGCTGCATCTCTATTAGCGAGCTGACATCCAATCAATCATAGCATTATGCTAGGCATTTTGACAACAAGTAAAGGATCATGGGCAATAACTTCTAAAGCAAGCGGGGATATGAATGCTCAAAGTAACGTGCCAGATTTCACAGATGTGGGAGGGGATTGCTTGTTCATTGAGAGTGCTACTCAAGGAGTAGGGAACAATACTTTGAAGGTGGCATACATCAGGATATGGTGATGGGGTGGAGAATGGGATGCTTTCAGTACCGCATTTCCTAGAAGTGACAGTCACAGGTAAACAAAGTAATACTCATTTGGAAAACCCTAAGTGACAGTGCTCTCCAAGGTGTGATACACACACCTATAGTGCAAGCAATAACGATCACCAGTATCAGTGAACAACAGAAGTCTGTTGCACTTCAAAAATGATAATTCCCCCATTTACTGTTATATTTTCATGCACTGCAATGGAACAGAAAAAATAAATACTCCCCAGGTTTTACAGAACATCGTGGTGTAAAATAATTACTTTAGAAAACACAATAAGGACAACAAGGGAAGTTGCAATGACAGCATTACCACTCTGAGAGATCCATGCTGCCACTTTCATCCTTAGCTTCACTCTTGCTTTTAGCACTGAAAGAATTATTGACTGCCCCTGCAAGTGGCTCAAAACAATGTGGGACAATCTGAGTCCCTGATGGCCCAGTCACACAAGATAGAGTGGCTACTTCATCCAGAAATTTGTCCTTTTCAGAAGACATCCTGCCTGTCAATAGTTCTGCATGCAGAGTCACCTCCAAATGACATCATCCTACAGCATAGGGGCAACACGCAGCAGAACTGTAAACCCAGAAAAGCAGGAGCACACAGTCTGATGCTGGGGAAATAATAAAACATTAATTTAACTTTTTTTTATAGTATTTCTCATTCTTCTCCTGAAACCTGACCTGCGATCCTCCAGCCACTGCTCCACTTCGCCCTAGCGACCCTGGAGGCATGTCCACACACTGTCTGGTAAATGCTGCCATACTTTTGAAATGGACCTTCCCTAATCCCCGTGCCAGTCTAGGAACCAATACCGGTGTGTGACCTTGCACCACGGGCCCCACCTGGCAAGGAAGTTGCGGTTATCAAGCTGCCACGGTCAATGTTGCCATTTTTTCCTTAGGTCCCCCTGGAGTGCAGACATGCAATGATGTCTGAGGCACTGCATTCTGATGTTTGCTGCACTCCACCCCTGATTGTACTGACTCTGACAGTGTCCCCAATCATCACATCACCAGGGACCACTGCAGAGTGGTGAGAGTCCTCAACCCTCCTCGGGATAAGAGAGCAGTCCTCTGGATGCTTGATCCTATCCCTCTCCTGCCAACCCCTGACAACCTGGGCTCGCATCTGAACCTGGGTCATCAATGTGGCATGAGGTGTGGCGTCCAGCACCTCAACCCTCAGTGTCACTGGGCCAGCACATTAATTTAACGTTAATTTCAATGCCTGCACAGTCAGAACATACACCAATGAACTCTAAAAATTATAAGCAACCAAAATACATGTTTGTGAATGTTTGCAACATAAATCTTTGCATTTGATCTTTAAATAAATGTTTTGGATCTGCACTTCCACACAGACCACAGCTCACCCAGTCTGCCCCTGATTCTCTTCTTATGAGGGTTTTTTTATGCTAAGCTGTATGATTCTCCTTCCCCTCAACTAGGGAATTGATATGGAATTTCTTAAGGAGCTCCACCTTTCCACACTTCCACCAGATCAGGTAAGGCTCCTAGAGACCCCACTTTTAATGAAGGAGATCAAATGTGCCATACTTTCCATGAATAAGAACAAGGTGCTCAGAGGTTACAGCCTTCCTATGAACTATTCCAACTTATGGTAGAGGATATCTCCCTTCTCCTCTGCACCTTCCTGGAAGCCCTCTCATGATAATTGCTCCCTACAATTATGAGGGAGGCAGTGATAATTGTGCATCCAAAAAAGGGCAAGGACCCTTGATTCCCCTTTCATTTACTGTTCAATTTCCTTGCTCACTGCTGACACCAAGATCTTGTCAGAACCTTGGCTCACTGGATAGACTCCATCCTACCCCATCTCATACACCCAGCCCCAGTTAGTTTTGTGAAAGAGAGTATGGGCTTTAACCACCTGTGTTCAGTCCTCAATCTCCAATACCCGGCCATAACCTACTCCTTTCCTGCAGAAGCCCTCACCATTGATTTTTGAGAAGGCATTCAGCTCTGTTGAGTGGAGTTACCTCTTTGAGGTAATACAAGCCTTTGGTTCAGGCCCACATTTCACAGTAGGGTCCATACCCTTTACAACAATTCCTAAGCCAGTGTACTTATGAATAGTGCCCTATCTCCAACCTTCGCTCTGCACAGTGACCTTCACCTAGGTTGCTTTCTGCTCCCACTTTTCCTGCTGGCCATAGTGCCACTGGCATTAGCTATAAGAAAACATCTGCAGATCGAGGGTATCTTGGCTATATCTGAGGAATACCAGATCCTCCTACATGCTGATATCATCCTGAGAGTCCTGGAAGATGTACGTCAGGTCATCTCCCCACTAAAAAAACTACTTCAGGACATCTCTTTAGTCTTGGGCCTCAAAATTAATCACAACAAATCAGTGGTATTTCCCCGTGAATGACCTTTGTTCTAAACCGTCTCTAGCTGTGGCCTCCTGGCAGTCAGAAGAAGGAGTGATCACATATCTTGAGATTAAACTAAACCCAATACACACAGCACCTGTGTGGGGCCAACTGTACACCTCTTCTAGAGACTTTTAAGGCCATGTTTGAACAGTGGAACTGCTCAACCTGTCTTTAATGGCAAGAGTACAACTCTTAAAGAGAAACTGTGCACTTCAGCATGTGCTTTCTTAAAGAAAAATTACAGCTGTTACAATTTACTAAGAAATACCTGTTTTTAATTTCATTATTTCTCTCTGAGATTTACAACACATCTTGGTATTCCATCTAAAAAGTCTGTATGCAAAACATTTGGAAACATTTGGCTCTCTCCTGTTAACCGCACAGTGCCTTTGTTTGTGACATCATAGGGCTCACTATGGCAGCAGACTGTGATATCGCAAACAGCAATTGTGTGGCTAGCAGGGGAGAGTCAGATACATTGTGAAAGACTCAACAGATTAAGTGGTGCATAATCTAAAATATTTAGTAGACCAACAGCAAGGGAATTAAAAAAAAATAGAAAAACAAAAGCTAAGACATAACTGGTATAAATATATTGTGCTTAAGTGTTTTATTTTTATAGAGGGTAAATCCTTAAAATGGTAGCCACCCAAAGAATTCTCCATCTGCTCACCAACCTTCTGATAAACATCCTAGAGCATTGGTTTGCAAAGACAGACACTATGGTAGGGAACCTCCTCTGAAAAAGTAGTGCAACCAGGCTATGCTGGGCTAAGCTGATACAACACTCTCCCACACTTTCGTAATTATCACAAGGACTTTATAATGACTTCAACATTAAAGTGCTTCCTGAAACCCTACAATCCACAGCTACTCTAAGTCAGCATAGAGGGGTCCCCCCTTACCACCCCAACCACAGGGAGATTTTATTTTGAGTGGGAAGGCAAGATACCTGACCATCCAATCCTACCCATCTCACACAAATTGTGGAAACAATTGACTGTATTCCTTAAGCTGCAGGATACTCTACCTACACATGCATCCCTATGGGACAATAGCAGGTTCCAGATTTGAAAAAAGCTCATACCCAAGGCCACTGGAAATAAGAGCTGACTCTGTATTTGTGGGATCTCTGCACCTCAGGCCAAACCTTTCTCCACTGCTCTGAGGACCTGCAAGTCCTATATCACCTCCAGAAACAAAACATTTGGAAGTACTTATAACTTCATTCCTTCTTGTCCCCCCTCCTTAAACAGTAGCTGGTGGAAAGGAATATGCATCCACTGGAGGAGTGGATTATGGAACCTATGGGCACAGCTGGTGTTGTTTATAAAATGGAAAATGAGGAAGCGCCATCTGCAACTGCTTCTACCCTCAAGGGGTGGATGGATGAACTTCAGATAAACATCTCTGAACAACAGTAGCAAATAACATGGTATCAGTCACACACATGCTGCTTGGTTACCAGGGCCCAACTGATTCAAGTTAAAATATTGTACAGAGAGTAAAGGGATCCTCAAGCTCTCAGAAAGATTGGTCTGTGTCAGAGTGATAGGTGATGGTGGTGCAACAGCTATGATGACTCATTGTATCATATTCTTTGGATCTGCCCTCTCCTAGTAAACATTTGAGATGCAGTACTGGGAATCTGTAAAAAAAGGTCTGCCCCAATATATTGCAATTTGACCCCCTGTTAGTACTGTTATGTATCATCCCCATGATATCTCTGGGACAAATGCTTCCATATGTGGGGTGGCTGTAGTCACCTTTGCAGTGAAATGCCTCATTCTCGGGCATTGGAGAATTTATTTATTTATTTATTGATTTTTTTTTTGACTGGGTAGGCCCGCTGAGCCCCAAAGGTCCCTTTTTCAGGGGCAACCCAAGATTAGTTACATATAGCAAGGCATAGACATTCAAATAGTACTTTTCAGGGCAGATCAAACAGGATAACAAAGACAGTGTACAGTATTACAGTAGTACAATGCAGGATAATATATAGCTGGGTTATGCAGTTATGGGTTATGGGTTATGGAGAAGTCAGGACATACCGTTCTTGCACATATGCTTAGCATCTTTGGGACAACTGGCCTCTATGGAATGCTTGTCTTACATAGCTCTGAGCAAAATAGAAGTTTACTCTGAAATGTGGTCATCCTTCTTGAAATTACAGGCATCTATCCCCTTTTCCTGAACATCACCCTGCTTAGTACCACAGGTAAAAGTTGGGTTTAAGGGTATAATTTAGGAACTATTTCATTTAGAATTTTTTCTCTGTTCATATTGGGTTCTTCCTCTTTTTATTATTACATCAACTGTTTTATAAACTGAACTGTTCTTTTTATTGGTATTATGTATGAATTTCACTTCAACATGTTATTTATCTATTTTGACATGCTAATCTGTATCTGGTACTGTACGAACTGTATTGCTGTATAAACTGAATATAAAACATTTAACTTTAAAAAAAGGAAGAGGAGTTGTGCCACTACTGTGGGGAGTGGGTGGTGAGCCTGAATGTGGTGGTAGTGCCACTGGTAGGTGTCTGGGGAGACTTGCCTCCAGGATGTATAGGAGTGGAAATAGTAGAAGATGTCACTTGTAGTGATGTTGTGAAATTAAACTTCACCAGGGAAGTTAGAGTGAGGTCAGGAATTTTGCAGTATGTGTAGTGTAGCAAAGTTCATAACTTTTTCCCCAGCTTAATATAACAATATAATATATATATTGTTTTCCCCACCCACTATGCAGACAGCTCCCACCCCTTGCCCAACTCCCAAATAATTTTGACACATATTACCCACCCATCCCTCTACTAGCATCCACCCCTACAATCCCACTGAAACAAGTTATATAATACTGCATTGCATTCACCATGCTGTAAAAACTCTGTCCCCAACCCATTACAAATAAGTAACAACTCCTCCTCAATATCCAGACATAACACATCCATAATTAAAAAGACCACCCCCAAACAATTCCCTTGTAGTACCCAACCTGTCTCTAGTTAAAGGATAAATGGTGGGGTTAGTCATTTTGAAATGTATTCACTTGTAGGAGCGGTCAGCTTGTCTCTTTGCTATTCAGTCTTAAATGAATAAATGATGATGTCCTTCTGAGCAGCAGTACCTGACTGGCTGGACTTCAGTGACATGCAGTTTCATGACTTTGCATGCACCTAGTCACTTGCTGGACATTTGAATAATCAAACAAATAGTTTAAGTTGATCTTTGGTAATTTGAATTTAAGGAAGGCTACAAATTCAAGATTCTCAGAATCTAGGCTTGATGTAAAATCAGCAGAAGAGGAGGAAGAAGAGTATGACAAGGAAGAAGGATGTGTACACACATTCTTGCAAGTGTATTCAAGCTCTCTTTGTTGCTTCACCAAATGTCTACATTAATGCTTATGTTTTTATTGCCTATGCATCCACTGGGAATTAGCACATCTTTATATCTGGGATCCTGTAGTGTTGCCATGGAAATTGTATGTCCAGTCTAATATTATTAAACTTACCTGCACACTGTGTTAGAAATATCTCTTCTACTTTTTTAAATGGAAACAGTTAGCACAAAGGGCCCACATCCAAGCATGTGGCTGGTCCAAATGTACGCTTTGCATGCAATAACATTTTAGTTTACTTACTGTTTACTGTAGTATAATAGTTTGTATTAGATTAACTTTGCTTATTTCTAGGCTGACATCTTCTGTAACAACAAATTCTAGAATCCCCTGCAGCTGATATCAGAGCAGTACTGGAGCAGTGGCAGATTTAATAACCTGCAGGGCATGTTAGAGTTTATATAAGCTCTGATGTTATGTTTGCTGATCCTACTGCCCCCCAGGGTGAAGTGTAGTTACAGAGGACAGTACGTAGCCCCTGGTGTTAAGCAGAACTATAAAATATCTGATTGGTCCTACTGCTGCTGCTCCTAGTACAATGACTTAGTGGAACTGTTAGCATCATCACATCCTACATGATGGATACTGGTCCTACTGCACCATCTACTGTGCAGTGTGTAGTGGAGAAGGTGATCTCAATGAAGAAAACACAAGGAAGGTTTGACTCTCAGTATAATTAAACAATATTGCAGTAGTTTTATTATTTCTCTTTTTCAGAAAGCCAAACCACATGTTGTTGCCTTTCTGCACTTCTTCAGGAAAAATGATGGTAAACTCAAAATACTTCCTTGCACATATAAACAGGGTGTGTTCTGTAACCCAAACATGTTTTCATATGTTCATAACTGCAATACCAACTACTCCCTAGTGGCTTATGTATTTTGTGTCTTTCTGCCAGGTAACTCGTGCTTCTTGACTGCTGATTATAGCAACAGGAAGCCAGTTTCCCCTTTGGCTGTTACTATATTTAGAGCATCATAGGTAATGGTATTTCTTAATATTTTTTGTAGTACCTACACCTCATGCATAATTACTTCATTAAATTAACTTCACTGAAAGTTTATTGAATTCTGACTTGCTAAAGCAAAACTTGTTGCTGATGTCAGTAATTAAACATCAACAAAGGGTAAACTATTTTCTTTACTAAGCCTTTCATAGTTGGAAAAAAAATCCATGAGCCACATATTGAAATAGCTAATGTTCCTCCTTGCAAAGTTCATGTCCTGAGCTCAAATTTGTGCAATGCCCTAAATTGGCTACATTCAACCATGTTTGCAGAGAACATTGAGTGCCCTTAACTTGTTTGAATATAGCCCCATAGAGAGAGTACCATCTGCAACCCTCAACTTTCCACATGCTGGCCAAAGAGAGATATGTGATGAGATATAGGAGCTGTGAAGGAGAAAACTCAGATAGGGCATCCCAAACCTGCTACTGCTTTGCACAAAATGTCTGTTTTTGAAAGTTCCCTTGCAAATTTCCCTGGGGGGTGGGATTTTCAAAAACAGTTGGATGCAGATGCAAATGCATGCTGTCTGTGTGTCTACATGCATCCACTTGCATCCAGGCAGATCTGCTGCTATTTTCAGAAGTTGCACCTATTTACAACAGTAAGTTAGAATCTGTGGCAGAAACAGGATGCAAATGTGTACAAATCCAACACAACTTGTAATTTTGTCCATTTTGGACACAACTGCATCTATTTTTAGATGTAAACTTTGAAGGCTTTTGGACCATTTAGTAGATGGTCTAGGAGGGTTGGACACATCTTTCAAAATAGGTCAGACACATCTTAGGCAGATCCTTTTGTAAATCCGTCCACTGTTCTCACATTCAATGCCCTAACAAATCATTTTATTCATTTATTGATTGATTGGTTCATTCATTCATTCGTTCATTTTTTTCATTGAAACTGTTTGTCCAGATAAAAATACAGAAACACAGAAAGTATCTCATTTACAGAAGTGACCTGAAAGTACAGTAGCAGAGGTTGGGAATGCAAGGTTGGAACAAAGGAGCAATTGAGTAGTTGGCAGTACAATATGATAAAACTAATACAGAAATTCACACAACAAGATATCAGCAGTACAGAAGTTATACAATGTTTACAATAACAGTGTTGCAATATGTAAAATAATAGGTACAAACCAGAGAGCAGGGTGTGAGGTATACAAAATGTACAAAGCAGATTGAGGATTATCACAAGAGCAATCAGATGCAATCACAGCACCATGCAAGAGGAATTTTAAATGATGGTTTAGCAAAGGAAACACTGATAGGTGGGCAGGCACTCAAAGGGGGGTACAGGGGGCACAGACCCCCAGAAAAAAATGATCGGTGACATTGCCGTTTGGTGCCCTAATTGCCCAGCACTGGAACGCTGGTGTGTTCAGATGGTGGAACCCATTAAAGCAAAGACCAGCTAAGCTGATCATACAGAGTACGGGGTGGGTTTGGCAAGAGCAGTGGAGATTAAAGCAACACATGCAGTTGAACAAAATATTAAATTTAGACAGATGACATTTTAGGAGCAAAGGCATAGATGATATTGCTATAGTCAATTACAGGTAAGATCAACCCCTCAATTATACATTCCCTCATACTTTGGAAGAGGAAGTCAATTACTATGGATGTATATAATAATAAAAATAATAATAATAATAATAACTTTTTTTTTATGGCGCCTTTCAAAACCAAGACGCCTATCAAAGTAAAATCACATAATTAAAATTCCAGAGCAGCATAATCAATAACACAACTTAAAACTAATAATATAATAATACAGTCTTAGACTCTTTCCATCGATTTAAATGCCATAAGCCTGGCTCCATAACCAAGTTTTCAATGCTCTTTTAAAACCCTCTACAGTCGTGTGCTTATGTAAACAATGAGGTAGAGAATTCCAAAGGGTAGGGGCTGCATACATAAATGTTCTGGTCCCAGAAGATTTCAAGCATACCCTCAAAATCTCTAGCAACCCCTCGTTGGCTGAGTAGAGCGATCACATGGAGCAGTGAGGAACCAGGAGCTCTTTCAGGTAGTTGGGGCCAAGTCCATGTATGGTTTTCAAAGTCAGCAAACTGACTTTAAAGGTGATCAGCTACTGAACTCACAGCCAGTGCAGTCTGTGCAGCACTGGCAAAATATGACAGGACTGCGAGGATCCCATCACCAGCCATGCCACAGCATTCTGCATTAGCTGCAAGCAGCAGATTTCCACCCCAGGAAGTCCTAGGTACAGGGAGTTGCAGTAGTCCAAATGTGAGGTCACAAAGGTGTGGATCAGAGTGGGAAGGTAGTCAGATGGAACAAGGTGCCTAATCCTGGTGATATTCCTCAAATGGTATGATGAGGAACTGACGACAGCCGACACATGAGCATGCAGGGTTAGCCCATTGTCTAAAATGACCCCCAGATTCTGCACCCATTCAGAGGTTAGGAGTGGTTCACCCCCAAGATATAACTCAGAGGTCGAGCCCCCCCCCAGACTCTCTATCTAGTGACTAGGATCCAGCACCAATACCTTGGTCTTATCAGAGTTCAACTTTAGCCAGCTGGTAGTCATCCATTCCTGGATATTGACAAGACAGTTATTAATGACCAAGAGCTCCATCCTGATTGGGGGCAAAAGAAATATAGAGTTGGGTATCATCAGCATAGCAGTGAAACCTCAGCCCATACCTTCTTACAATGTCTCTGAGGGGCAGCATGTACACTGCAAACAACATGGGGGACAGCACTGATCCCTGAAGAACTCCACATGATAATGGGACTGGGATGGAGGAAAAAAAACCCCGACACCATCCTCTGAGATCTTCCTGTGAGGAATGATGTGAACCACTTGAGAACCATACCTTACAGTCCACAAATTAACTTCAGGTGATCAAGCAGCACCCCCATGGTCCACAGTATCAAATGCTGATGAGAAATCTAGAAGGACCAAGATATAGCAGCTCCTCCCATCTCTAGCCATCAGGTGATCATTGAGCAGCTGGATCAGTGCTGTCTTGGTACTATGCTTTTTTTGAAAACCGGACTGGAGAGGTTTGTAGATGGCATGGATAGTCAAGTGGTCCTCCAGCTGTGTGGTCACTAATTTCTCAATCACCTTCCCTACAAAGGGAAGGTTAGAGATTGCTATGTAGTTAGCAAGGCAGTCTGGGTCCAAAGAAGCTTTCTTCAGGAGTGATGTTACCACTGCCTCTTTTAGGGAGCTTGGAAACTCACCCACCTCCAGGGAGCACCAGACTATCCAAGCTAGGACCAGGCCAATGACATCACTACAACCCAAAATAAGGGAAGTAGGTCCTGGATCCAAAATACAGCAGATAGGGCACACACTCTGGACAATCCGCGTGACATCCACGAAAGCCGGCCGGCCAAAGGTACTCCAAGAAAGACCAAGTTATGTGAACCCGCATTGGTCCACCACAGTGCCCATAGAGACTGCCGGATGGCAGGCTGATCTGATGTTGGCAACCTTATTTGCAAAAAAACAAGCATGTTCATGGCACTTTTCTTGTGAAAATGCTTTCTGAACTTGTAGACAGGCTAGGTTGCACTGTCTTTCCACCATTCAGAACAGCTGAGCTGGTTGATTTTGAGCAGCCGCAATCTTCCCAGATAGGAATTCTGCCTTCTTACAGGACATTTCAGATTGATAGACTTGATAATGGTCCATCAATCTAAGGTGGTCGGTATCAAGAGCGGACTTCCGCCAGCAGTGCTCCAACCTTCATCCAAGTCACCGCATCTCCCTCAAAGTCCCATCAAATCATGGGGATCAAGGGAGACGAGAGAGTGGACAAACATGGACAGGAGCAATGATATCCAGAGCCACTGTAATAGCCGAATTATAAGCCACCACGAGAGCTTCTGGATCATTGTCTGCCTCTGGGAAGGACAAGAGATCCAGGACCGCCATTAGGCCTTGAGAATTTATATCTCGCAAAGGGTGGTACCGAGTCATCTTTACAGGGGTTGGCCTAAAAAGGGGGGCATTAAAACTAAATCCCACAGTGTAATGATCAGACCAACCAACTGGTTCCACCCCCAAGTTGGAGGTCTCAATCCCTAGGAGGAAGACTAAGTCAAGAGAGTGACCTTGATTATGAGTGGCAGTAGAAACAACCTGTATAAGCCCAGAGATGTCATCAACTGGAGGAAGTGCTGACCAAAATACAAGAGCTCGTCATTGACCCAGGTGTTAAAGTCACCCAGAACCATCAGTCTGGGTGACTCAAACACCATGTCGATAACAAAGTCTGCCACTTCCTGGATGAATCATTTCTCATCACCTGGTGGACGGTAGATGAGAACGATCCTACAACCTACACCCGCCATGATGATACACTCAAATGACTCCATCTCCCCCACTGGTACATTTGTGAGGTTGAGTTCAGACTTGAAACAGACTGCTACTTCCCCCCCCCCGCTGCAACCCAGTCTCAGCCGGTGTATCACTGATTACCTGGCAGGAACTGCAGCCTCCAAACCGGGGCCAGAATTCTCATCCAGGCAGGTCTCAGTGATGCAAGCCTGGTCCACAGATTTAATAAGATCTGCAATAGTTTCAGTCTTGTTTTTAATGAGCCTAGCATTGCATAACATGCCCAAGTTGGGTGAACTTCCCAGGCTACCCAGACCACCTGCCTACCATCATTTGTAGTACCCTTGGGTATGGAGACCAGACATGGTGAACCACACTCCTGGTTCCATTTTGCCCCAGAGCATCTCCTGGATCTCTGAGTTTTTGGAGAATCTAGATGCCAGAGAATGGATATGGGAGAAGAAGCCAAGAGATTATCAAGCATGATTTCTACATACAGTATAAATACAAGGTCAAATCAGTTAAGGTGCTCTAAACTTCAGCTGTATTACCCAGGTTCAGGAAATTTAGTAATGATTTCCTGGAGCAAGTTGGCAGTGAGACAGTTTTAGCTGAGTTAAGCACTTGGCAGATTGTTGAAAACCTAGTTAAGAGATTATTGTAGTCCAGCTGAAGAGTGGTGGACATAGCAGTTGAGCTGGGACCAGATATAAACAAAATAGTGTCATCAACATAGATATGAACACTGCAAGGTTAAACAGCAAAGGGGAGGTCATGTACAAAGATATTAAATAGGAGTGAAGCAAGTTCAGAACCCCAATGGACACACAAGCTTTCCTGCAAGGGACCAGGGAGGAGAGTCCCCACAGGGAATGATTGGGAGTGACCTGTTGGGTACAAAGAAAACCAGTATAGAGAAGGTTTGGTGATGCCACAGGCACAAAGTTTGTTAGAAAGAAAGAAATGGTCAGTAGTATAGAATACCTTTGCTAGGCTGAAGGAAATGACACCAGTAGCTATTAATAACATTTGAGTGGATATAGTCAGTTAGTCTTAATAGATAGGAAGTACAGTTGCACCAATACACACGGTCAGATATATCCATAATGTTATATTTTAATATTTCTAAAGTGATTCTCTCTGGTGGCCCTGTAGTTGTACTTCAAGCAGCAAACACATTTATGGAGAGGGATAATAACAGCTTGCTCCCAAAGTGAGGACATATACCCGATGAGATTAAACAGTTGAAAACATGGGCTATGGGATTAGCTATGGCATAAGCACTTATGTTTGAAAAAAATATCAGGGTTGTCATCTGACCCTGTACATGAGCAAGGGTTTATATGTGATAGCTCACACAGAATCTCAGTGTGATTAACATGAAAGAAACATTTTTTTTTGACAAAAGGGTCATTGCCTAGGGTGTGAATTTCACACCATGAAGGAGGGGTGAATTACTCAAAACTTTTGAGCCATCTACAAAGTGGGTGTTTAGAGCATTGGCAACAATGCTGGGGTCAGCACATTAAGCTGAGTTAACCAGCAGTTTGGGTATGCCAGGTGAGATATGAGAAGGCTGGAGAAGGTTATATATACTATTTTGATCCCATTATGTCCTAATTACAAAGCAAAGTGAAGTGAAATGTTTTGCTCCTTGGCTTGCATTGAGACTGAACACTCTGGTGTGACATAGCCCTACACAACCCATATGTTTTGCTTTTTTTTTGTAGGATTACCCAGATCAGGATAGGCCAGCTAACTTGCAATACACTGTTTTCCACTGGTGTTCTGCTGCAACTGAGTTTTGTGAACTGGTACACATATACTGTTGAAGGGGGTTTGTTGGAGAGAGTTTCAGCAGTCTCTACCTATAAATTCAGCAGACAAGCATGATTGGCTATGCCTCCTCTTGTCTGCAGCACCTATATTCCTATGTTCCTAAGAGGTAAAGTGATATGCTCAGTGTCACACACTGAGTATGTGACAGGTTCAGACCCATGCACTCCCATTTTGCCTGTGGTATGGCCCACATAAAAGTGTCCCAAGTTTCAGATCTCTGTCTTTAAAGGTGACTGAGTTATAAGCCTCCAAACTTTCAGAAAGTTTAAAATTGTATTTCACAATTATGTAAACTAAAAATAATTGTCCAAATTACACCAAACATTGTAAGATGACTGTCCCACACTCCCCACAGAAATGTACCAAGTTTTTGATCTTTGTTTTGGAAGGTGCTGATCTATAAGCCTCCAAATGTTCTGAAATTTAAGAATTACATTTCACAATTATGCAAACTGTAGAATTTAAAGGACCTATAATTTTAGAAAAAGATAATTGAATATCACCAATTTTGTTAAGTTTATTGACCCTAAATATTACTCTTTTAGGCCACTCCCATAGCCCAGCAACAGAGTATTGTGCTGTCATACTGACATCCTGAATTGGGAAGCAAGCCCAGGAAGTCACGTTGGGAGGTAGATCACAGCTGAGATTGCTGCTGTTCAGTATTTCATTTTGGTCAGGGAGGGTTGGCACCAGTTTCCACCAACATAGCAACCCTTGCATCTGGCCCAGAGAGCTTGCTCCTGCCACAGGGGAAGCTGTGGCAATGTGAGGCTGACAAAGGCACCTACCCCACTAAGGGAAATGGGAGGGAAAAAATGTTGGAGAAAAATCCAATGGACAATTGAATGATGGCTAGGTTCAACTTGATCAGGGAATGTCCCTGTGACATGGTATATCTCTATGAGATGAGCTGTTGGCAAGGACAAAAAAAAATTATACAGAAAAAAAGAGGATGTGTGTATCAACTCTCTAATCTCTTGCTGAAAGTCTGACCATGTTATGAGTAGCCAAAGGCTTTTGTGAAATTGTGGAATATTGTGATACTTTGGTAAAAGCCATGTCCATACATTCTGACTAGTCATAAATTTGAGTTGCCTTTGTAGAGGAAGGTAAAAGCTGGGTAAAGTGTCAATAAGGTAGCATTCATAGGAGGCTCCATAATAAATGTCTGCTGGTGCCTAGTGCCATGTCACTATCTTCGGTGATGAACTATGAAGAATAGTCATAGACATCATTATGCACTAGCCTGAATTCTTGCAATATGCCAGATAACCACTAGAGCCCCCTGGCTTAATGACTTGTGGAAGCACATACACATACAGCATTGTTTCTGTACACTGCCTCCTGCTGACTTTTTAACACCCCTGTATATAATAATATATATTTTCACTGTTTGTAAACAGTGGCATCAAGTGACACCATGTCTTAAGCCTTACAACTAGTTGTGACTTAGGCCAATGTGACAGAAGTGTCTGGAGCATAATGCTGGGCATCACCATTGCAGGAGTATTAGAGGAGTACTGCAGAGCCATGATACTAGTGCAGATAAGATGATCCAGTGGTGATCAGTACTTTATGAAAGTTAAATTCCACAAGTGGAATTTTAGTGGCATTACCCATTATGCGTCCTTGAAAATTTGGGCAAATGTCTCCAATTAGCAATTTCTGAAGTACTCACAATAAATTTTTACTTACTAAACCATATCAATCCAGCTTAATTAGCTTCTAATACATACTTAGTTTGGTATGTTTGCCAAATATTGAATGTATACCTGCAATAGTGATGGAACACTAAACAACTATATATTCTGAACATTTTCACAAAATTTAGCAAATAAATTGTAAAATTTTGAACTCCTGTAACTTACAGTTTACACAGCCACTTCCCTCTCTGCATTGTGGCAGTGGTCAGGTCTGTATATACATTCGACAGCATTTTGGCTATTAACGCATTTAAACCTCAATGGAACTGTGAATGTGGTGTTCTTTGGAGTGTAGGTGATTTGGATTTCTGTGTTCACATTGAGCTAGCCACCCTTTACCTGCACCCCTTCCAGCATGAGCTTATCATAGTTTAGTCTCTGAAACTCTCTACCTTTCTATATAGCAGTTTCTATGACTCAGGAAAGTGTACAGTACATATAAATTTTAAATTATCTAGCTCCAAAAGTGGCCAAGTTGTATGCATAGAATATTTTCAGAAATGTTCCTATGAATTTTAAAATGGCCAGATTTGAGCTGCTGTAACTTCCCCACCTCTTATTCAAATGTCATGAAACTTGGCATACTTACAGGCCATCTCCAATCAATACACATTCCAAACATCAGATCTCTAGCAATAAAACTGACCAAGGTATGACCAATTAAAGAATTTGGGAAATTATGGAAAATTTCACAGCATTTCGCAACATTTCACAGAAGTTTGTGAAAATTTGACAAAATCAGAATTTGCTAACTTTACCCAGCCTAGTCTGTGGATCTGATACTTAGCCAGGTTAGTTGTCCTTGGTGTGAGCTCCTTCCCACACAATTTGGATGCACTGTTTGCAGAGAATTAGTCTGGTGGTCCACCTCCTCCCAGTGCTCAAACCAGATTCCCCCAGCCCCCAAGATAGCTGTCAGCACTCTCCCTTTGTTTACTTTAACTGCCAGCTGCCATCTAAGTCTTGCAAGTACAGTCATTTGTTTAATTTCCACAACTGTACTCAGCTCCATAGAATGTTGCTGTCTAAGTCATAAAAGTACAGTCATCTGAATTACACAAGTTATTTTTTCAAGAATGTGCTTGCAAGAGTACACTATCAGCAAAAGGACTTGATTCAAGTGACTGTACATGAATGAATTAGGCACTGATGAACAGCAGAGATGAAAGAACTGTGAGTACCAGGTGCTATATGAGGGCTGGCAGAAACTGGTACCAGCAACAGCAGCACTAAGCGGGGTGGTGTCTAGATTACCAGGATGGAGGGTTTTATACCAAAACAGAGATCAAATGATGTAGCGGTACATTACCACTGGCACCAGAGAAATACTTGCTTATTTTCTGTATTGCAGAATGGGGCTCAGGTGAGAGATGGAGGCCATTGGCTTCGGGTAATTTCTTGTTTAATTTTATACTATAGAATGGGGATGAGTTGCTGTTGGTGGCAAGTAGGATGGATGCCAGGGTACATGCTTTAAGAACATGCTATTATAGCACATTGTTAAAACATGGTTCCTGGAAGCATTAACTGGTGCTGTGCTAGCAGCTTCTTAGCACTTACAGGAACCATTGAGAATACCAATGCACACCTCTTGCATTAATTTACATAGGCACATGGTGTATGTTAGTGCTGAAGTGCTAACAGATTAGCACCATGCTAAGCATTGCATTCAAGATAGTGGCAACCATGCAAACAAGCTGATGGCCATGCTATTATCATTAATCCTGTTAGTGTGGCACTAAACTCTCCTGGTTCTATTAGACTTAATAGACATGTATTGTAGGAGAGGTTCAGGTTTTTAAAAATAAATTCTATTATGTTTAAACACAGGCTGTGTTTGTTTTTAATTTGTTTCTTTATACTAGCTGAATGCTGTACTATGTAATGTGTAATCTTCAATGTTTTGTTATATGTCTTAAAAGTTTGTTACATGCAGTCATGAAATGCCAAGGAAAAAGCCACAGACTTCATTGGTCAACAGATGTCACCTGATCATGTAAAAAAATCATCCACACTGAGGTTGTTGGGGGCTGACCAGGGCAAGAAAGTCAAGCATCTGAGAGGAGGCTCCTTTCCTCTTGGTGGGAGAGTGCCAGTTTCTCTACTGCCCCACTGACCCCTTAGAGACCACAGGAGTAAGTGCAGAAGGGACTGTAGGGATAGGAGTATGTCTCCAACATTGTCAGACCTATGTGGCTACACATCTGACATGGCATCCCAGCATGAGACATCCTCAAGAGGGGAACTGCAACATAAGGTGGAAAACCCCAAGCCAAGCAGTAAGAAGACTTTGCTGCACCCATAGACCCTACACTCTCTGGCCTGGGCACTAACTATATGACCAAATAATTGGAACAGAGTGTCATAACCCTAGCCTGAGGGCCCCACCTTGATGGGCAAACCATGGGGGAACTTGAGGAAGGTAAGTGCTGGGGGATGGCAAAGTGATGGGGCTGTGGTGTGATTAAGGCAGGAGGTAGGTGCAGGAGCACAAACAGATAAAAACCCATGTATGGTCAGCTGCTGGATCTCAGTGCAAACTGCAATCAACCTCATTACATAGCACTTTTAATTAGTATATGTAGCCCGCCAAAATTTAGGGGCTTACCATGAGTGTCTCCTTGGGCTCTGCTGATGCCCACTGCCTGGCAGATGTCCAGTAGGGGATGAGCAATCAATGGTTGATGGTGTGCTGCTGTTGCTCTGTGTGAATGTGCCACGCCATGCCATTGTACTGTTCCTTTAAGAGCTCTAGCCAGTGTACAGTGTAAATAGCTTGGGCTAAGTCCAAGTATAATGAAGCTCATGACCAGCCAGGCTTTGCCCTAATTGACTCCATTCTGCCATTGATTTCAGAGCAGAGGGAGCCCTTTTGTACACTGTAAACATTTATTTCTAAATCCTTACTGTTAATGAATAAAAAAGTTGTTTTTGCTGCCAGTACTGAAATCCTCAATAGAAGCCACCATCTTTGGTCCTGGACTCCTCCAATTGGACCAATCAGAACCAAGGTGTCCTCCAGGGGTCCTAATTACAATGCTTTGTGGGTGAAATTGTGAACTTTTCTTGTTGGCACCTAAACTGACCAACAGGGGTGCTTAGACTGTGATTGACAGTAAAGGCAGCCATCTGGAATACAGGGATCCCAGTCTTCAAGCTGGAACTGTTTTAACATAAGTTCACTTCAGCCAGAGCTCTCTCTTGAGAGAGGAAGACTGTGTAGAAGTGAGTCTGCTCTTGCCAACAAGAAGAATGGTCGCAGTGTAGCTGCCGTCCACACTGAGAGGCCTATACTGACCTCCTGTGGGCCCTACTTGGTTCCCAAAAGGGATCAATTGAATCCAGGACTGCCTAAACAGAAAAGAAGCAGTCTGTGTGGTTTCTGTAGCCCTGAGCTAGAAGTTGGAAACTGGTCATTACCATGAAAAGTAGAGTTTTCTTATTCCTCATGCCATTTGTAGGGTGGCACAAACTGCTGAAAGGAAAATTGCTTTTACGACTCCTGCATTAAAAGTGGAGCTAGTTTCTGTGGAGATCCTCTCCTGCCAAGCATTAAGCGGGGGAGACCATTGTGGGTTTCATCTGTTCTGGCAGTTCCAGTTACTCAGTTATCAGCCAAACCACCAAGTATTTAGAAAGACATTTTCTAGTTGGGCCCATGCCATCCATGGCCCAGAAAGACTGTTCCTATAGCAGAATCATCATCCTGGCAAGAGACCAGCATTGGGAATTCAGCCCCTGTGCAGTAACAGAACATAGGTTGTGGCTACCTACAGGGAAAGGCCATGAAGAGAAGATGAGTTGTGTTGGCCCAGATCCCCACCAACATCCTGAAAGGTCTTCAATTTTTCCAGCTGCAGCATCATCCTATCTGGGTACAGTAAGTACAACCAGGGCAGCTCCCTGCAACAAAACATCAATTGTGCAATGGTACCATCTGATTTTTTTTTACCAGCTTAGAGTGTTTAAATGTGACTGTGCCATCCAGCCAGGATTACAAATGCTTTATGGTGTTACAAGTGCGTTTGCTCATATCTACTCACCTTTTCTTCCATCAAGGGCCACAACCAGTTGCAACGCTGACCACCAAGCGGCATTGTTCAGTTTTCCACTCTGGGTACCCAGCAGTTGCATAGACTGAGAAATTCAGGGATTACTTGATTACCAGTAAATTTAATGTGTTTATTTACAACCTAACAATAATTAGCCTAAATTCTCACTCCTTACTTGTTCATGCCCCCTCAATAAACCTGATTTATTGTTCTACTGTTACTTGGCTCATGAGAATATCATTACCTCTTTTAAAGCTACTGAAATATTGGCATTGTATACTGAAAATACATGGCTGTATTATTGAAACTGTCTTTTACAGGGGATTGCATGGTATATGCCAGATGCATGGACCCTGCTGGTAAGTTAATAGTATATGAGAATATCATTAATGCTGGCATTAGCCTATATTCTAAGTGTTAACTGCTGCAGCTTTAAAACTAAGTGTAAAAGGTCACTAGGTGGGATTGTGGGTGGTTATACCTTCCCAGAGGGCTGTACCAATCTTGTTAGTTACCCACATAAGAGTTACTCTGGGTGGAGGCACCGTAATTGTATGAATTCTGTGGGTAGGGTGACCCCAGTACCTGTTAATTTCAAACCCAGGCACCTCAACCTGTACACAGGACAGTAGGCATGGGTAGTAGCCCTTGGTATAATGGTGCCAGTGATACATATAGAGCACTACAGTGGCACAAAATGTTTCTCAGAGCTGCCCAGACACCACCCTTCATTTGACATACTGTGGGTAAAAACAGTTTCTTTGTACAAACATGAGTGACATGTACAACCAAAAGCCATTTGACATTTTTTAAAGAATGACCAAATAAATCTGGATGTCCAAGTATTTTGAAGAAACCTATATACCCCCAAAGGGCAGAAAATCCAAAGGAATATCAAAACAGCAAGCAAGACCACTGTACATGGGCACATTGTGCAACTCCAAACTAAACTGCGAGGCTGACAAAGATGAGCCAAATACAAAAATAAAACCTACATCATGGGTTCCCAAAGTATTGAATTATTCTTTAAAGGAAAAAAAAACACATTACTTAATGATTGTGAAACTATTTTGAGCTCCAAACTCTGTTAACAGTTGAGACATTTATATGCTATTGTTTATAGCACTAATGCAATGTAGCAAACAGTCACCGTGACCTTTCCCTGCACTTGAAAATAAACATATTTAGACAACCCAGAAGTGAACCACAACATTAAAAAGTTAGTGACCCTGTTTTAAAAGAAGCAAATAATGTTTGCAAAGTTTCCCTCAAATACTACTGTAAAGCAGGAAAGGACTCTAGCTCCTGTTTGCAGCTGTCAGTGGATCAAAAGGCATCTAACACTCACCTACCATTTCCCCTTATACAACACTGGCCTAGAAAAAAGCACAGCTGGATTTGCAGATTTTTTTTTTTGCCAGAAGAGGTAAAGAAGAGCTTCACAACTTAACACAATCCTCACTCACATTAAAAACAGGTGAAAATAAAAAGAAAAATCATAAGGCATTAGAAAGCATATGATTGGGGCTATTTACGTTGACCTGACAAAGGCATTTGATCTTGTTAGTTATAAACTTCTGCTTAAAAACTGCTATAGATGGTTCTGTCCATGGATACTGTATTTTGGTGAAGAGTTACTTTAAAAAGAACTGTTAAAATTGAAGATTTGACCTCGGATGACAGGACTGTTTCTGTTGGAGAACCTCAAGGTTCTATCCTGGGCCCATTGTCATTCATCCTATTTATAAACGGATTGCTCAAAGCCTGCCAGTCTGCCAAAGTTCTTTTGTATGCAGATGATGTAGTAGTTTTTGCAAGGCACTTGAGACACCCTGTCACAAGTCCTACAGTGCAACTTTGAATTGATGGAAAAATAGTTCTCCGATAATAATCTGGTACGTAATTATAAGAAAAAAATGACCATGTTTTTCAGCAGTTCACAATACAAGAAGAAAGCTTCCTCATTTGGTGTGTACAATGTCATGAGCACAATACTAGAGAAAATAGAAATGTTTAAATACCTAGGGCTCCACCTGGATGACACACAGTCATTTGTTTCCCATGTGGAAGACTTGCTTAAGACTGTTCATAGTAGACTGGGTGCCCTGTACAGAAACACAAATACAGAAATGTCAGCCCTGAAGCTAGACATCTAATTGTGTCACGCTCCATACTGTGTCTTATTGACCATGGCCTTACTGTCTACTCAGCAGCATATAATTCTGCACTCAACAGGATTAAGGTTATCTGCAACATAGCCTTCAGATTTGTCCTGGAAGCAGACAAGTTCACTCTAAGCAGTGATTTATGTACACAAACCAACTGGTTACCTCTTAACAGTAGAATAAAGTATCAAACCTCCATACTCGAGGAGGGGGTTAAAGGCCTTGATGGGACTCCCCACCCCCAGTATTAATGATTGCCTCAGTTTTGTTGACAATCAATAGCATACCAGGAGTAAGACTTGAACTTGATTCATGAAAACCTTTTGAAGGGCTAAACAGGGTCAGCGCTTCTTATGAGTTTCTGACTAGCTGAAGGAGCTATTCAGGACATTATTTAGCATGTCTAACCGGGATCAATTCAAAAGAGCATTTCATGCATTACTACTCAAACAAGCTTTCTGTAATTGTAGAGGATTCACTTCTGTAACTTGTATGTCCCTGTGTATATTCTGCTTTGTATTGTTTTTGATGTAATCTAATGATTGAAGTGGAACCTCACAAAACAGCACTTGTGCTCAAAGTTATTTCCTAACAACAATACATAAAAGTATGTTTGCTCAGCATTCAATGAGAATACCAAAAACCATGGCAACCCAAATGAAACAAATGAAGAAAGCCACCGCATCATTATGTTTGAACATGCTGGCAGTCCGAATTGACCTATAAGCGGTTTCAAAAAATATATTTCAAAGTGTTCAAACAAGCCAACTTGTATCAAGCTGGCATAATCAGTACTTGATTTACAAACTGTGTGGTACACCTGTGACCCAATGGGTATTAATTATCTAAAAGACATGATGCCTAAATTGCTCATTGATGCTGTTTTCTCCATCCACTATACCAATCATTCCCTACATAGAACAATTCTACACCCACAATCAGACATAGGCCTTAAGTGAAAAGAAACAATGTCCAGTACAGGACTTTGATGTGAATACAGCCTATAGAATAAGTGGAGTGCAATGCATCAAAATTGCAAAGAACAAAGATGCATCATAGCATCTGTAAACAGCTGCTCCAGTGTAGAGCAACCCAACACTTCAGCAGCTGCAGTATGAATGAAAAAATATGCAAAGATCCAAATATCCACTCACCAAAACATATACAGATTGCATCTGATCAATGGCTTGTCTTCACTGCATTTGCCTCCACAATAGTTTAGAAACAGAAAACAAACAACCAAGTACAGGAAGTCTCAACTACTTGCTCCTCAAGTCCAATGAATCTCACTACAGCAACACCTGGAAAGTACATTGGCAGTGCATGACCCTGTACAATGTAAATACTGTACTGTACAATAAACAAGCATGACAAGTAAGTACATCATAAAGCAACCACATTATTCCACTACAAATATATTATTTTTACATATTTACTGAAACTGTAATTACAACAGCTGCATGTCACTGCACCAGCAATTTATTTATTTATTTAAAATTTGATAACCAGGAATAGCACACTGAGCTGAGGCTCATTTCCAGGTGTGACCTGGGGGACAGGGATATGGATCATACAGCCACAGACAAATGACATCAACATCTGAACAGACAGAGAAGCAGTGTGATACACTAATAGAATAAACAAAGCACAATTTCATGTACCTTAACTAAACAAAGTGAAGTAAACCTTGGTAGTGCCTAGAATTATGAAGACTAACACGTTTGGCATAAAATAAGGATGTAAAGGGTAACAAGAAAAAGGGTAGCAGGAACAAGTGGGGGAATAGAAGTTTCAGCTGGCATTTGAAGGAGCTGGAGGATGGGGAGAAATAGAGGGATGAGTGGAGTTTGTAAGGTACCAATCATGTTTCCAAAAACCAATCCAATGGAAATGGATTAGTAAGTACCTCAAATAAATCTTCAATAAATAACAGCATCCCACTACATGTATAAGTGCTACTTTTTTCCATTAATGTGGATCTACAATGACCTGCCTCCTTAACACCAAGAGGCTCCTTCAACCAGCCAAACATCTGCTCAATAACCAAACCAGCAGTCAAGTCACTGTTACTTGAAAAGCAATACATAATTATTTCCATGTTAACACCAATAACTTATCTGTCCTCTTGAAAAAATAAAAGAAACTGTTCAACAATTATTTACAACCCAATGATGAAATGTTTAAAACACAGAATATGGTACAAAATTAATAGAAACATAGAAGCTAACAGCAGATAAGGACCGCTTGACCCACCTAGTCTGCTCATTTTCCTTACCTGTTTCATATACTGCAGATCGTAAATCATATGTGGCTTACCCTCTCTTTCTTATTGCTAGAGTTCCTTTATGTCTGTCCCATGTGTTTTTGAATTTCCCTACCATTGTTGCCCCTACAATCTCTGCTGGGAGGCTGTTCCATGGATCCACCACTCTTTCCATGAAAAAATGTTTTCTGATGTTGCCACTTAGTCTACCCACTCCTCTATTTTCATATCACAGCCCCTTGTTCTTGAACATCTTTTTTTTGAAAGATGCTGCCCTCTTGTACTTTATTTACACCCTTGAGGTATTTGAAAGTCATTATCACATCTCTTTTCCCTCTCCTCTCCTCCAGGGAATACATATTGAGATCCTTCAGTGTCCCCTAATATGACTTTTTTTGCAGCCTCTGCACCATTGTTGTTGCCCTTCTCTGAACTGCTTCTTCTCTGTTGATGTCCTTCCAGAGATGCATCCTCCAGAAATGGACACAGTACTCTAGATGAGGTCTCACCAATGTTCCATACAGTGGCATCACCACCTCTTTCATTCTGCTGGAGATACTACTCCCTATGCAACACAGCATTCCTCTGGCTCTCCTCACAGCCTTTTCACATTGTTTGATAACATTTAGATCATTGGCTATGATTACTCCCAGATCCCTTTCCTTTTTGGTGATTGTCAGTAACTCTCCCCATCATGTACTCCTCTGCCACATTTCTGTGCCCCAAGTGCATGATCCTGCACATTGCATAGAATCTTAGCTGCCACACCCTTGACCACTCCTCAAGTTTGCTTAGATCCCTTCTCATTTTCTCTACACCTCCTGGAGTGTCAATCCTGTTGCAGAGCTTCATGCCATCTGCAAAGAGATACACCTTCCTTTCTAGTCCCTCTGCAATATTGCTTATTAAGACATTAAAAAGGACTGACTCCATTACCTTGTCTACTTTGAGATTAGCAAGTTCCTTTAAGACGCTCACCTCCTTAAATGGACTGGTGTCAACCTCCCTCCCAGTGGTGCTTCTGTCACTTAACTTTGGTCCCTTCCCTTCTCCTTCTTCTGTGAATTCTGAACAAAAATACTTGTTCAGGATTTCTTCTTTTTCTTGGCCCCTTCTGCACACTTCCCTTCTTCCCTTTTTAGTCTCACAATCCAACTTTTCATTTCTTTTCTGTCACTAACGTACCTGAAAAAGTTCTTGTCCCCTTTTGTTATTGTCTGTGCTATATTTTTCTTCTGTCTGTGCCTTTGCACTCCTGAATGCTTTCCCTGCCTCCCTCTGATTTTCCAGATATAGTTCCCTGTCTTGTTCCCTCTGTTTTGAATGCCACCCTTTTGGCCCTCACCTTTTCGGCCACGTTCTTTAAGAACCATAGTGTTTTTTTCTTTCTTTGTTTTGCTTACTTCCATAATGCAATGGCTTGTTGTCTCCACTATGGCTCCCTTAAGATTCTCCCATTATTTCTCCACCCCCCCTTTCTCCTTCTCTGCCAGTGATTTCCTAAGATATTCCCCCATCTTTGCAAAGTTGGCCCGCCTGAAATCTAGGACCCTTACTTTCATGTGATTTGACTTTTCTGTTGTTCTCACATTGAACCACACCGTACTGTGATCACTTGATCCCAGATGGTTCCCTACTTTTACATCTGTAATTCTGTCCTTGTTGGTTAGTACCAGGTCCAAAGTCACTCCCTCTCAGGTGGGATATGTCACTAGCTGTCTTAGACATGCCCCCTATAGGGCTTTCAGGATGTCTCTGTTCCTGGCTTAGGCTATAGCCTGGTTGCTCTGATCCACATCCAGCAGATTAAAGTCTTCTACCGGCAGCACCTCCCCTCTAGCTGTCATTCTGAGGATGGCTTCTACAAGTACCCTGGCTTCTGCAAGTACCCCTGGAGTATGCATTGACACTTTTTAATGCACAATCTGTTGTTGCTTATTGCTTACATGTTGTATGAATGTATGAAATACTGTGGATACGATTTAAGTGTACAATGGATTAATGCTAAGGACTTCTCAGTTAATGCAAAAATCACAAGAGTTAATGACTAATAAAGGTAAAAAAATAAGCATTTTACTTTTAAGGTAGTGTTTACTTAAGTTAAAACAATGAAAAACACTTCCTTTTGCAAATGCATTTTTTTCCATATGAAAACCAAAAAAGGAACTGATTTTCTTTTCTTTAATAAACACTTTCCTGTTGTATTTCATAGACAAAACAATTTCCTAGTTCCACGTTTTTAAGTGTTATTTATTTTATTTATATATTCTAGTTTATAAGTGCAATGAGCCACTCCAGGATGTGTGTTAAATGATTTGCAATGCATGTCATAGGGGCATAAGGACCCTCAGCCTTCAGCCTTATGCTTTACTATACCCCTGGAGTGTGCATTGACAGTCTTTCATGCACACTTTGTAGTGACTTATTACTTACATGTTGAATGAATTTATGAAATACAGTGGATACCATTTAAGTGTACATTGTATTTGTGCACATCCTGCATAAATATACACTTTCTCAGTTTCTTGGTTTTTTTTTTCTCCTATGGTCTCCTGTTTAAAAATAATCCCTGGTAAGTATACATGGTATAAGTGTACATTTCACATAGCTTCACAACCAGAACTGCCAGAAGATGATCATCTTCTGATGAAGTGCACATTAACACAGTGGAATAAGAGCTTAATTGACATTTGTTCACACCCTGATGCTTAGCCTTTTTCCTAGCCCCACTCACTCCCCCACCACACCCCCAACCAGGAATGATTTTAGTGTTGTGGTATACCAGCATTAGACAGGTAGCTAACAAAGGAGTTTCAATGAAGAGCTGTAGAGATCCTGACACAGTGGACACAGGCAGCAAGAAACAGAGAAGACAACCCAAGGGCTAAATTGAGACTGCTGCTGTAATTGGCTGCCCTGAAGAAATCGGGGATTAAGAAGCTTTTGTTTTGACAAATAGTATTGAAATTGTGGCAGAAGTGACACACTGTCATATATGAGGTGATATAATGCTTTTTATAAAATGTTGTCTGGTCAGTTCTGACTCCTCATTGCTCAAGATCCTGTCATTTGGTAATGTGTTAACCTAGCATATACTGCTGCTCAGAAGACATGATTGGGAAGTATTAAATATGAGCACAGCCAGTTGTGGTCAGAAAGTTTCATATGCTAATTATATGCATTCAGGGTCAAAAAAGTAACAATGCAAATCAAACAACCCAGCAACATCAACAAGAAACCCTACCAATTAAAAAGCAAGAACCTCCCCATACAGTAACATTGCTCAAGAATCACAAACTGTAAAGAAAATCCATCTGTCACAGCATGGGTGTTCAGGAAGCACATGAACAGGCATATCTTGAGGAAAATGCAGTACGCATGTAGTTATTTTAAGAAACAAGCATAATAAAATAACAAGTAAAAGGCTAGACTATCACAACCACCTTAATCAAATTCTGCCACTGTGGAACCTTTCTGGGATACTAGGTGGCAAGCTTGAATTCTCTGTAAAGCGATCTGTGCCAGCAAGGTCTCTCCAAGAAACAAGGCTCAGTCTCTGTGAGTCACAGTTCCATCCTTCAGCAATGTCTCCAAGAAGTATGATACATAAACCAGGGATAACTGTGATAACTGAAACCTGGCTAAGCCCAAGAATTCTGGATGCCGACATTGAAATAGGTATGTATTCAATGTATAGAAAGGATAGCTCTAAGGGGGTGGAGGGATACTAGTGTACATAAATTCAGAGTTAAATAGCAAAGAAATTAGAAACATGAACCAGGAAAATGGATTGGAAACCTTGATAGTTGAGATTAGTCTACCAATTACAAGACCAATGTTACTTGTAGGTCTGTACAAATCCCCCAGGGATGTATCAACAATTCTCAATGAATTACAGGATTTCTCGTTCAGTTACAAAGATTCCCATGAAATATTAATGCTGGGAAATTTCAATGTAGATTGCATTTCAATCGATACAAATCATGTTTTGTCAAACCTACAAGTAAATCTGTGTTTATTCCAGTTAATAATGGACATAACCAGAATAAATACTAAGGATTCAAGTAAATCTACCCTTCTGGATTTAATTTTTACTAATTACCCACAGTTATACCCCAAGAGTGGTGTTTCACCTGATTCATTCTCAGACCACTAGCTAATTTTCACCCAGAGAGAGAAACCTTTCAAATTTAAAAAAGATCCTTTCTTATATAGGTGGAATTATAAACATTTTGAGTATCTATAATTTATGATGGATTTAGAAAACGTTCTATTGTATCAGTTGGATCTCATCCCAACTGCATCTGAGGCATGGGATTTTTTTTCCAGCATCAATTCATTCAGGTCTATAATCAACATGCTCTCATTTGCAGGATTAGAACGAAACATATAGATATAAAATGGTACAATTCAGAGTTCAAGAAAAAAACAACAGCACCACTCCAGGCTCTGCAAATAACACTTAAAAGATTTATTACAACGGACGCCAAACAGCAATAACCGACACTATCCCTCTACTGGTTTTGCACAGATAGGTGCGTCTTCAGGAGGTGACGAGTCTTCATATAAACAACACTTAAATAAGATCTTCTTAAAGCCATATTCCTATAAAATTGGTATGAAAAAATGTGTGTAAATATTCACATTTTCACATTTTGAATAATTCTGTCACAAAATTCAATACATTCAGAATTCTATACCAATAGTGGCTGGAAATGATTCTCTTACATAACCATTGTCATTATATGTGGATGCATAGATTAAGAATTATGTCCCCACACTTAGATCGTATATTAAAGACACTACACAGATGTTAAGTGTTCTTGGAGACATGCAGATAGAAGAAGATTGGTATTTAGTGTCTATGGACATTACAGCCCTGTATACCAATATACCACACCAGGCAGGAATAGATGCATTGGATCATTGGTTATCATCCGATGTTGGTGTTACTGAACAAAAGAAACAGTTTTTACTGTCACGTGCTGAAAATGTGTTCAATAAAAATACCTTTATGTTCCAAGGTGAACATTATTTACAGCTTAAAGGGATGGCAATGGGGGTAACTTTTGCTCCCAATTATGCCAACCTCTATTTGGGACTATGGGAAAAAACAACAGCCTATGATGATCAGAACAATCCTTTTTTCCATTAGATTGATGTCTGGCATCATTTTATTGACAACATATTTTTGGTTTGGAAAGGCACACTGGAGGAATTGAGAGAATTTGTACAGTATTTACAGGAGAGTAATGAAAACTTAAGGTTCTCGGTACAGAGTAGTTTAAAGTCAGTTTCTTTCCTTGATTTGTTGATTAACAAACAACAAGATGGAACCTTGAGTACTACTCTTTTTAGGAAAGAAACAGACCACAGCACCCTGTTGCATTCCTGTAGTTGCCATCCTAGACATTTGGTGAAGAACATTCCTAAAGCCCAGTTGTTAAGAGCCAGAAGAAACTGTACCAGTGATGCGGACTTTGTAGTCTAGGGTTTGGACATGTGTACATGCTTTAGAGAGAGAGGGTACAGTTCTGATCTGGTTTAAACAACATTTGAGGAAGTACTTGCAACCCCTATGGATAACCTCTTGCAAGGAAAATTGCCTAAAGAGAATAGAAACAACACAAGGTTGCGATTTATTACTAAATATACAAGACAATCAGATAGTATCCATAAGATTATTTTCCAGTATTTGAATATTTTACAAAATGAGCCCTTACTTAAAAAACACATAGAAGAGAAACTGTTAATTGTGTACAAAAGAGGTAGAAATCTGAGGGACATTTTGGCGAATAGTTACCTACCTAGAATTACAAGTGAAATACAGATGGGTAAAACTTGGTTACCCCCACTTCCACAGGGTAATTTTCCCTGTGGTAGGTGTAAGATATGTCCTGATCTATTGAGAACGGATACCTTCAGTACATGTAATGCCACAAATTTGCATAAGATGAAGAATTTCTTTAATTGCTCCACAGAGAATGTTGTTTATTTAGCAACATGTAACTGTGGAGCATTCTATGTGGGACAAACTTCACGCCCTTTTAGGTTACGTATTGGTGAACACAATCGTGCTGTGATCTGTGGTGATATGAAAAATGCTTTAGCACAACATGTAAACAATGCTGGGGATACAAAACATAAATTTAAATTTTGTGCAATTGAGAAAGTTAAAATGGGCCCTAGAGGTGGAAATTTGAAAGATAGATTGTTATACAGGGAATCTTTTTGGATTTATACCTTGGGGGCCCTAATACCAACAGGACTTAATGACAAAATAGAAGTCATGGCATTTATCAAGAAGAAACACAAATGAATTTAAAGAGCATATTGCAAATGTAAACAAATGTGAGAATACATTGATATAACAGAGTGTTATATAATAAGAATAATGATATATATTTTTTGTTATTTTTTCTCTTTTCAGATCATGCTAATTGAATACCTGGGTACTTTTAACACCTGGAGATATAGTTCAGCAGCTAACACAGGACTCATGAGAACTGACTCTTTCAGTCCCTTGGGTTTGCTTTGATTTCTTTTATAGTTATGTTTATAAAGTTATAAAGTTATGTTTACATTTAATTTATGGCGTAAGGTAATGGATTCACCCTGCTTCTTTGATATAACTACTAACTGACTTAACAAAATCCTTTTTTCCTAACAAATGATATTTTTGGATGTTTTTAAGTATATAAAGAATTCACACTTATAGATATTATACACATCATATATAAATAGTAGTGTAAAATGTTTTTTTTAAATATAATTGGTATAGAATTCTGAATGTATTGATTTTTGCAGCAGAATTATTCAAAATGTGAAAATGTAAAAATGTACACACATTTTTTCATACCAATTTTATAGGAATATGGCTTTAAGAAGGATCTTATTTAAGTGTTGCTTGTATGATGACTCGTCACCTCCTGATGATGCACCTATCTGTGTGAAACCGGTAGAGGGATAGTGTCGGTTGTTGCTGTTTGGTGTCCATTGTAATAAATCTTTTAAGTGTTATTTGCAAAGCCTGGAGTGGTGCTGTTGTTTTTTCCTTGTGCCCTTATATTTACTTCATGCACACCCCGAACAGCTTGTAGATGTTGTCTGCTTTTTCTGTACAATTCAGAGTTACATAAAATTCAAAAAGATAGAGACAGGAAATGGACTTTAGCTAAAAGATTATCTTCTGATGATAACTGGATTTTGTATAGGAAAACTAGAAACAGATATACTTCAGCACTGAGATTAGGGAAACAAAATTGCTTCAAATCAAAATTAACAGATAATATGAAACAAAGTCCTAGGGTTTTCTGGGGTATTGTCTCAAGTAAAGTGAATAAAATTTGTATTAATGAACAGACAGTGTCATTAGGGGAAGAACTTGTTAATGCTTTCAATAATTACTTTAGTGCACTGGGTAAGGTCACTATGAAAGATAGTAGTTCTTTTGATAAAACTGACCTTGATATTTTGAGCAGACCATGGAAAATATTCCAAACGGACAAAATTAAAGAAATTTTATTTTAAAAATATTAGTATTGATCAAGTTAGGGAAGAATTTTTGAAGTTGAATATTACCAAGGCCGAGGGCTTGAACAATATGCATTCCAAAATGATAAAATATGTAGCATCTTGCATAGTGTATCCTCTGGTTATGATATTTAATTTATCATTAGCCACTGGACAGTTCCCAGAAATATGAAAAATTGCACGAGTTGTCCTGGTTCATAAGTCAGGACCCACATGTGAAATAAGTAACTACCGCCCAATTTCTTTATTACCCCACATCTCCAAAATTTTTGAGAGATTGATTTCTAAACAAATAAGGGTCTTTTTGGAATATAAGGAAAAACTAACTTGTTATCAATCAGAGTTTAGATCACACCTCAGTACCCAGACAGTCCTGGTCAAAGTAGTGAGTGATTTTCAGTTCAGCCTGGATGGGAGGATGATGGTGGGTGCTATTTTTATTGATCTTTCAAAAGCATTTGATATGCTGAACAATGGTGTCCTCCTGTTCCGGCTCAAGGATATTGGGATGTCTCATTCTGTATTGAGGTGGTTTGGGTCATATATGCAGGGTAGGAAGCAATTGGTGGAAATGGGCATGTATAGATCTCAGCTGGCTCACATGGACACTGGAGTCCCTCAGGGGACAATATTAGGACCACTTTTGTTTAATGTCTATGTGAACCAGCTGAAGTTTAATAACCCAGAGATAGGGTGCCATCTGTATGCAGATGACACATCATTTCTGTTGAGGGGAATACCCTAGAGTGTATTAAAAACTTCAATCGGCCTTTAGACAAATAGAAATTTTTTTTGAAGATCATTGCCTTGTCCTTAATGACAAAAAGACCCAAACTGTTTTATTTAGAAGAGGTCAGGACATAGGAAAGGGCTCAGATTTAACTATCCTAACTCAGAAGAGTAGACAAACCCTTCAGGTTCATAAGTGTCAGTATCTTGGGTTTTGGCTTGATCATGCACTAAAGTGGGATGAGCATATTGACCCACTTATAAGTAATATTGGGAAGAGAATTTGTGCCCTATATAGATTGAAAAATTATATGACCCAGGAAGTCAGACTTACAGTGGTTAATTCAATGATAATTCCAATCATTGATTATGGAGATATTTTATATGCTGGGGCTGCAAGGTATCGATTGGAAAGGGTTGAAGTTATGTTTAATCGGTTAGCACATTATGTTATGAATGCCCCCCAAAGAACCCATAGTTGTTCTCTGTATAATACCATAGTTGGCTTAGACCCCATGATAGGAGAAACTTTCACCTCCTGTTATTCATGTTTAAAACATGGAAGGGCTCTGTTCCTACATAGCTAACCAAATGTTTTCAGATAAGATCCATTAAGGGCTGCCTCAGATCAGCTAAGGGTCTGGAATTATGTCATAGTTCATATAATCTAGGGATTGGCAGAACAACAGTGATTAACAGGGATTCTATGTCATAACTGGGATCATGGAATAGTGATAGCTGTTAGGGCAAGTGCACATCGCCAAAAATGAATTTCAGCGATTCACACTCACGGCAAACAGGAAAAGGGTGCCCAAAATCTATACATTTGCTTTTCATGTGGGGGTCTGTGCCCCCCACTCCCCCGACTAAAGGATTCTTAACTCTAGGAGGGTGCATGTCAGGGGGATGAAATACTTAAAAAAAAACAAGCTGCCAGCTGGCAAAAAAAGAACCGCACCACATCGCGCCGGACCCAAACCCTGCACCTCCTAACTGATCACCCTCCCCACCATGCTAGCGGACAAGCTTGGCAGCTGCCCACCACACCCTCTCCCACATACCTTCCCTCCCTTTCCTTTTCCCCATGCATGTGAGTGCGTAAATGCACATTCTTCCCATCACCCTACCTCTCCCACCCAGGTATCCAGTCACTACCCTGCCAGATAGCCCTGAACACAGGCACCATAACTGAGTCACTGTTTTTGTAAGCACTCAGTTGTGGTTGCCTTGTTCACAGATTACCATTAACAGGTGTGTAACACTTTGGAACTCAGTTCTGCAATGTCTGAGATCATGTAATTTACCTATTAGACTGTCTAATATTAGAAATTGTTTTTTAAAAGAGGGTGTAGCTCAAATAACTTGCTGCAGTGGACTTCAGGTTTAAAATTTTGAAATTTATTGTTCAATGCTTAGGCTCTTATTAATTGCCTATTATAATTATGTTTTGTACTGAGAGTCTGTTTAATATTTAGCATGGATCTGTATGTATGTATTTATGTAATGTAACTTTATATGCCATGGGACTTCATTGAAAAAGAGCACTTGCTCAATTGAGAAAGGCCCTGTTCATATGTTTTCTATTAATACAATGCTACTAGTGCTACTACTACTACTACTACTACTACTAAGTAATCTTTCCTCTGCAGTGAGCAAACACCAACCAACTCAAGTCCTAACCAGTTGGGATTCCTTTAGAGGAAAAACCCTGCCTTTCAATTCCCATAGGTACCACCGAACATCATTTTTCACAGATAGCACTAGGCTGCACACAACAGTAATGACACTGAGCATAACAAACAGATAATAGGCCAGATTCACAAAGATCAGCACAAGCTGCATCAAACAGCAGTTTGTGATGATCTCCAGTGTGCCAGGTCCCTGTGCACAATTCACTATTGGAATTGGTCCTGTTGCTACTGTCAGAGGTACAGCCACATCAACTCCCCTGTGCCAAACATAAGGCACACAGAAGGGGAATGATGGAGGCTTATGGCATCCCTGGCCCTGGTGGTTGTCAAGCCTGGCAGTGGGCAACACACAGGAGATATGTGTCCTTCCCACCCGACGGACATTGGCAACCAGTCAGCAACATGCCAATGGGGCTGGATGTGTGGGAGGGCAGCTGAGGTGGCATGGCTGGGGTGGGCTGAGGTGGGCTTTGCTCCATCAGGCTCTGTCCTTGCTGGGGCTGCAGGACAATCCCAGGAGCATGCCACAAGTGAATTGTTGTCTGGGTGTCCTAGTGTGGTCCTCAGTAAACTGACAGCTTTTGGGATTTACAGTAGTGCAGAGGCAGGGAGGTACCTCTGCAGTGTGGTATTGCAAGGGATTGCATGTCTTAGGCTGCCCACATATGGGACATGGCATTAGGGCTGAAGGTACTATGCCTGCGGGTGCCACCATGCCTTGCAACCCATCCCAGTACAGTTCCATCCTTCAGCAATGTCTCCAACAAATAATCTTTCCTCTGCAGTGACAAGACATCAACTGACTTAAGTCTCAATCAACAATGATTTCTTTGAAGGAACAACCCTGCCTTCCAATTCCCACTGGTCCACAGAACATTAATCTTTATAGAAAGTACTAGACGGCACTGAACAGTAATGACATTGAGCAATACATAGGGGTAATGGGCTGGATTCACAAAGAAAGGCAAAAGCTGCATCAAACAGCACTTTGAGAAGATCTTTGGTGTGCCATGGACCCCGTGCCCAATTCACTATCGGGATGGGTCCTGGTGCCACTCTCAGAGATGCAACCACATCCGCTCCCCTGTGCCAAACAGAAGGTTCATGGAAAGGGAATGATGGAGGCTTGTGGCAGCCCCTGACCCTGTGGTTATCAAGCCAGGCAGCAGACAGCACCCAGAGGATGTGCATTCTTCCCACACAATGGACATTGATGTCCAATCAGTAGCATGCCAGTGGTGCTGGATCATGTGGGAGGGCAGCTGAGGGGGCAAGGATGGGGTGGGCATTGCTTAATCAGGCTCTGTCCTTGCTGGGGTGGTGTGACACTCCCAGGTGTGTGCCACAAGTGCCCTGTTATCTGGGGGTCTCAATACCCTGACAGCCATTGGGGTGTAGGACACAGGCAGGGAGTTGCCACTGCTGTGTGGCATCTCATGCCTTGGACTGCCTGCATACAGAGCATGGCATGAGGGCCAGAAGTGACCATGCCTGTATACAGCACCATACCTTGTAGCCCATCCTGGTGCCCAGAGTGCATGGCCTCTATGGATGGCTGGTGTGGTGCATGGATAATTAGACCAGCCTTTTGCTTGTCTAAGCTTTGACACCAGTGTTACTGGCTACAGGGCTTCCTGAATCCCACCTTCAGGGATGTTGCAGTTGGGTGCTGGCACAAGCCCTCTTATGCCATGGCACACCGACACTTCCACCTTAGTGTTGGCTCAGGACCTGTCTGGCACACTGGACCCTGTTGGTACTGCAGCCACCATTCCTGAATTAGGAACTCTACAGTTTTTCACACAAAGTACCCCTTGCATCTAATTCGATTGACACAGGCACTTTCATCAAATATTCAGCTCTGTGGATTGGACCAAATGTGTTTAGTACAATCAATGCTATTCAATATCAAAACTGTGTCTTATCACTATAAATATATAAGAAACAAGCAAATATCTAAGAAATATTTGCTAACATAACTAGAAGTGTGGTACATGCTGCCTGAATAAATTGTCATAACAAATTCTAGAATATACCAGTAATTCTGCTGTAGTTCTGCTGCATTGTTTTTCTTTTGTCACAAGATGGCTCTATATATCTAGTTATGCTATATTGTTTCTGCATACATTATATTTCTTCGTCTTTCTTTATCAGCTTTCCCCACCAGATGAGTTCAAGGGAAGGAGATATGGTTGCGGTAATAGAGGGAATACAGAAGGAATAGGACAGAAAAGATGTGCAAGAGACCATGTGAGGCCAAATAGGGGTGAAACAAATGACACTGTATAGAAAAAGGAATCCACTGCCTAAAACCGGGGTCATTCTCTCTCTTTCTCTCCTGTATTTCTAAAGATAGATGTCAGGCCTATCATGCCATCCAACAACTTTGAAGAAGCATACATTACTTTCTACTCACAAATCCAAATCCAAAAAACAGCAGTGCTGCTCACACAAGAAAAATCATGTTAAACCCTTGATAAAAACCCAAAATATTGTACTTCTAAACTATTAATGTACGCAACAGATATATGCATACATACACCACTAAACCATTAGCAAACCCTTTACAAACTTTAAAAAATTAGTAAAATATTCACTTGCCTAGAAGCAAAGGACAGCTCAATCTCAACTGCCCAGCAGTGCAGCCCAGTGAGGTCACATGACATGTAATCGATAGCCTAGGCTACTGAAATCTGACTCAGATCACATGGAAAGAACATGATGCACAAAAAATCCATCTCTTACAGTGCAAAGACAACTACCGAATGCAGCTAATCAGTTGCAACCTAACTCCTGCAATACATCTATTTATACTAGTGCACTAAGGCAATCATGTACAGATACAGCAGCCAATTGCAACACTACTACACTGCTAAAAAACTACATTATTGAACATTTTTGTAAGTGGAATAAATCAATTCCATTTGGGGATTATGCTATATAAATATACTTTGTCTTCGCTGAAATCTCTTCAACCCAGCATTCAGTACATTAACATAGAATACCCCCATCATGCCTTATTTCTTAAGCATTGTATGCCTAAGTAAACAGCCCATTTCAATGCACAAAAATTCTGTTTCCCAAGGGCGTGCAATTATTAGTGTTGCATTGTATTTGTTTGCTCAACCCACTGGATCCCTATGGAAATAAGAAATAATTCTCATTATGGTTTTCCTGCTGGAGAAAAATTGTAAATTAACTCAGAAAAGGGTGTGTCCTCCTTTATGGAACATCACAAGTATCATCCAATGACCAAATGATCCAAAGCTTTTAATTAAAAAAAAGGTGTTATTTCTTACTGTTCCAAAGTTAGGCATTGTCCAAGATAATTTCTTCAAAAGGAGATAACTCCGGAACCAGAGGGGCAGGGAACATTTTTTTTTTCAAATGAAAATGTATACTTAGAGCAACATTGATATAACATATAGTTACTGTGTCAATATATTGATATATGAATGTTTTATCATAATATTCACAATACATTTTCCCAATATGCAGTAGTTTATCATAAAGCTTAATACCAGTACATGAATTCTGTAGTACTGTCACACTGCCATATTCTGCTCGCTGACTCCAAGCTTTTATTTTTAAAAAAGGTCCTCTTTCTAATGATTTCAGAATTAAAGATGATTTCTTCCCAAGGAGACAACTCTGCAACTGGAGGGACTAGGGGCGTTTTTTAAAAAAGATTGTTATTTGAGCAATATTGATATATTTTCTATGGTATGTACAGTTTGCATATATACATTATAGTTGTACAAATGTTTTTAAAAATGATGACATTCATAATGTTTTCACTTTTTGCTAGAGTTTGGTTATACTGCAGCCTATGAAATAATTATCTTTAACATTTTCTATCACATACAGTACATCCACATCTGAAAGTGTAACACACATCTTACTACTTATACTCCTGTGCTTTTGCAGCCTATGCCTGTGAAAGCTGGAGCAGGACTGTTGCACATCTCAAGGAGAACAGGCAGTGCAGGTGTGAGGTTGCTACAGTAGCCTCAAAAAATGCAGAAACAAAATAATAAATAATCTGGAAAAAGCAGTAACTGAGTCACATTGACAAGTTCATTAACCATGGGGGACTTTTTTGGTGTTATGGAAGACAATTTGCCCCCATGCTTTAACCAAACTAAATCTTCGTCTGAAGGCATCCTGATGAAGATCAAGTTCAGTTGAAGTGCTGGGGCTAGGTGTCTTCCATAACACCAAATATATCAGCAGTGGTTGAGTAACTTGGCTATGTAAGCCTGTTTACTGCTTCCTCCATAGTGTGGTTTTTGCTGTTTATAGCATCGAAATCAATAGAAGATATTAAATAATGCAACTAAGGGCTGATACGAGATGGTGACCAGGATATTAACAAATTGAGTGTACCCCAGCCATGCCTCTGCACACCTGAATTCTGCACAGTGATGGATGGGATCAAAAGCAATGCCCCACTGCACCCTGAATGTGTGGACCCCTGTACAGGGGCAGGGCATGTTATCCAATTGAATGCCCTAGTCTGCACTGTAGAGGATCCTCCAATCTATGTGGTTAAGTAGGAGAGTTCTGCAAGTATCTGTGGAGTCCACAGCCCTGTCAAACTACACAGAGAGCTAGATGATGGTAGTAGGAAGTAAACCTGGTCCTAGAGAGTGTTCCACTTCTAAGTGGCGGGGGGCTTATAGATACTATGTCAGCCCCGAAGGCTGCAGAACATTTGTCCCCTCCACAGGCTGTACATGATGCTAGTGAGTCAACCTATATTTTACACAGGTACTGCTCCATCACTTTGTCTACCTTTGATCTGGCTAGGTGCATGGCAGTTGGCATGGCCAGGGATTGGTGGTAGAGGAGGTGAGCAGCCAGAGCTGGGAATGCACAGATGTGTCTGCATGTGTAGAGCAGGACCTATGTGCACCCCTGTCATGCGCATGTACCCCTGTGTGGGCATGGATCCATTTGTGAATTGAGCCCTAATCAGTCTGCAGTTATAAATTGTTCAACTGAGACAGTTATGTATATTATTGTAATTGATACATAAAGAGTAGAAACTACAATGAAAACCAAAATAAGAATTATATTCTCTTGTTGTTTCCCTTAAGTGTTTTCTAGTTTTTTCCCCCTTTCTTTTCAAATAGCAGTAACTTAAGTTCTAAATTACTGGCAAATTTACCTTCCCCCATACCTTACATTATTCCTCTGTTTGAAGCAATATTGTCCAGAGTGTAGAGCTATTAGCTGTGAACCTGAAGACATGCAGATCTGGGCTTGAAGATACCTTTGGGAGAAATGTTAGGATCAGCATGGCCAGGTCCAACACTGTTGCTATCTCTCATGGTTATGGTATATGGTATATCTCCTCACAGATATGGTATATCTCCTCACAGGTACCATTTGATGTATTACAAAACGGAAACATGAATTCCAACCACACAATAACCTCTTCTAATCAATAATATCAGACTAAGTAATCCATTTATGACAACTCAAGATCCTAAAAGAAGGATATGTTTTTCAAAACTGGTATATACACAGTTTTACCAAAATCTGGGTGATGGACTCTGTAACAACTCAGAAGTAAGAGCTGTTGCACAACAGTCTGTGCCACATTCTAACATTCATCCATTAGTAAAACAGAATGACACCAACCGCCAAAATTAATTGCAAAAACACAGTCAATTTATTAAGTGCATATCAAGAGCATGACAAAAACTCATGATACATGCCAAATGGAAATGCCACTCAGTCCCATCAGATAACCTGACCAATTTCATGCATGTGCATTTCATCAGGAACAGCCAGACTGCTGCACTGTGTGGTCCTTAAGTAGTGTAAATTTTAAAGTGACAGTGCTTACAATACAAACAGTGCAAACAGTGAAATTGAAAGCAACCAATGCAAAAAAAATCATACTGGTGCTGACAGCGTTATTCTATTTTCCATACAGAAATACACCTTGCTAGAAATAGCTTATTTAATTATTTTATCAATACTGTATGTTGGATTAAGTCCACAAGACAGAAACAGTGTAAGTCCATAAAGTTCTGGAATGATACAAATCTGTTGCCAATCAAATATCCCTTTCAGACTGCTGTAACTCTGCAAGAAAGTTAAAAATAGTCAATAGAAAAAGGCATAACAATTGATCAATAGTCAGATATAAAAATGATCAAGTATAAATGCTGCTCTTATAATGCCCGATAGAAGCATACATGTTTAGACAGACGTTCTAATATCTCAATATTTTTTTAGAAGTGGAACCACATTGAAATTATCATTCAAACCAAGGGGTCTTAATGCCTCCAGTTGGCATATCCAGAACACCTCACTATGCAACATTTTTGTATCCAAGTCTCCTCCCCCGGTTCTATTATCATCTTTTTTATGCCAACAAAGGTAAAATTGTACCCAGTCCCCTTTAGCTAACATGTCCAAAATACTCTTAACCATAACATTTTCACTGTCCCTCCTCCTGATATCACTAAGGTGCTCACCCATGATAAGTTGGAACATCCGTATTGTTTTACTATGTAAAACAATATAGCGGTTTTACAAATTTCTGGATTTTTACTATTTTAAGATATTATTGTAAAAGCGCTTTGGTACCTGTCTGAACTGCACTTAGAACAAATAAAGTTTATTATTATTATTATTATTATTATTATTAAAAGGTTTTACACATATAAGTGCCAAGATAAATTATGCCTGTACTGGAACAATTAACAAGCTGCCTAATATCATAGGTTTTCATTGCATTTGCAGTTGTAAAAATATTAGCTTTATTAATCACCTGGCAAACATTACAGTGGGTAAACTAAAAGCACCCCTTCTCCTGACCTGGCAGTCAATCCTCATTTGACCTCATAGCAAGTTGCAGGTAATATACATGTACATCTTACAGATTCTGACTCCTTTTAAGTACAATTCTGGGCATTGAGTCAACCTTAGCTTCCAATTAGGGCTCTGTGGACAGGATACTCATTTTTTTATTTGATAAGGTAATTAAATAAGTTATTTCTTGCAAGGTACTTTTTATAATAACTGATTTCCCTTTTTTCCCATAGGGAAACTGTGGCATAATTTGCCGTAATGAAGGAGTGTTCTTTACGGCAAACAAGCGCACGGTTTCCCTGACTGTGCGCATGCGCCCGACAGATTTTCTCATCTCCCCAACAGTCCACTTTTGTTTTCTCACCCAACCACCATCTAAACAGATAGGAACTGCCACTGGGAGTTGTCGGTAAGTTCTCAAAATATGTGTGCCTCCTAAAATAACTTTTTACGCAGCCCAAAAAGAAACAAAACATCAACGAAGAAAAGCGACTGCAGCCTTGCGCTGTAACCTAAGCAGACTGTGGTCACACAGCAAATCCCTTTTATTTTATATAATTGCTGAGGAAAAAAAAGGGAAATCCAGCAATTATATAAAATAAAAAATGGGTCGGTGTGTGTAAACTTGAAGTTACACCTCGGAAGATGCTTTCATAACCCCTCGAGCTTTGCTCTCGGGTTTATGTAGCATCTAACCCCTCGGGTGTCTATAAGCTTCTCATTACACACACCGACCCATACTTTATTCTATATTTATTGAACATAGAATAATGCTGTCAATTACAATATTTTTTTTTGCATTGGTTGCTTTCTGTGTCACTGTTTGTATTGTAAGCACCATCACTTTAAAATTTACACTACTTAAGGACCACACAGCGCAGTAATTTACTAGGTTTACTAGGTTATTTAGACATAAGGAGGCTGAAGCCTATCTAGAATGTCTCCTACAACTTTGTGGGTGAATTATTCATAACTAGTGGTCTAGTTTTAAGAATTTGTGCAGTCTGTTTTTAAAAATTTTGAAATTCTGGGAGTCGAAAACATGTTGTGGGAGAAGATTCCATGCTTTAGCCACTCTGATAGTGAAAAAGTTGTCTCTCTTGTTTGTATTAACTGGCAGAATTTTTAATTGCTTGTTATGGCTTCTAAGGGAAATGCAATGATGTGAAAAATGGAGACCACACTGATTTATAAGGACAGGGTCCTGGATGATTTTGTCCAACTGTAAACTATCTCCCCTGTGGCTTCTTTCTTCCAGGGTGACTAATCCTGTTATATTTAATCTTTCAGGAAATTATATATTTTGTAGGTTGGGAAATAGTTTAGTGGCCCTATGTTAAACCTGCTCAATTAGGCAGATGTCTTTTTTTTAGGTAAGGGTTCCAGAAAGGGGAACAACAATCCAGATGGGGCCTTAAATATAGTCTATAAGGAGGTATTATACAGTACATGTCACTATTGGTAAATGAGTGCTTAATGTGGTTTAGTAACATATTAGCTGTTTGGGTTACTTTTTTACAATGACCTCCTTCAGATAGGGAGTTGTTTATGATAACCCCAAGATCATGCTGTTTTGTAACTTTATGAAGTTGGATATTGTTAATAGTATATGTGAATTGGGGGTTATTATGTCCAAGGTGGAGAACTACACACTTATCTAACACTTATCTAAATTTAATGTAATTTTATTTTCATGTTTCCATTTCAAGATATATTCCAAGTCTTTAGCTAGTGTTAAATGTTTGACTAATGTGTTGACTTCACACTAAACTGCACAAATCTTTATGTCATGTGAAAATTTTACCAGATGGCTATTGATGTTATTATTGATGTTGTTAATAAAGATGTTAAGCAGGGTCAGTCCCAGGACCAAAGGCTGGAAACACCACTACTCATTGAGCTCTTTAATCCTTACTTGTCATTTCCTTCCAAGTAACCAATTACTAATCCAGTTTATCAGTTGCTTACTTAGTCCAATATTGGCTAGTTTATCTAGCAGTTCAAGATGTGGGACTTTGTCAAATGCTTTGCCAAAGTCCAACAGAATATCATCTACAGGGATTCTGTTATCTAGACTTGTACTTCTTTTGTTGTAAAAGACAATTGGATTTGTAGTGCATGACCTTCCAGGAGTGAATCGGTGTTATCTGTGTAAGAAAGAGAAGTTAATTCATTTTCAATTTTATTTTTGATGAGTTCTTCAAGTGTTTTACATAAGACTGATGTTAAGCTTATGGGCATGTAGTTGTGTATATTTTCTCTCTCTCCCTTTTTAAATATGGGCATGACTGTTGATGTTTTCCAATCTTGGGGGGACATAGCCAGTGAATAACATAGTAATAGGTTTGGCTAGACTAGTTGTTGCCTATACTAACATTTTAGGACTTATTGCATCTGGGCCTGGAAATGAATGAACTTTTAGTTTTTTTAATTCAGTTTTAGTTTCATCTGGGGTAAAGAAGAAAGTATTTGTTAATGGGCCAGGGGTCCAAGACTGACGAGATTTGGGGTTGTAAATGGAACAAAAGAAAAAATTACTCACCTTAGTAATTGCTTTTCTTCTCATGGAGTCTTGCTATATTAGGACCTTTGCAGTATGCCCCTGGCTTTTGACTGCCCCGGAGATGAAATAGTTAACTCCAGAGAAATCTGGAGTTCCACAGCGCGAGGGCGCTTATTGAAAGCTCTATCTGGGTTGTTTGAACCCAAACTGTCAGGTTCTTTACGAGGCTAAACTAACATAGCAAGTCTGTGTGGAAAAGCCTTACACTAGCCATTGGCTACCTACTAACAGTAGAACCACAAAAACACAACAACAATAAAGAAAAACAGTATCACATATTATTGTTAGGATAACCCTTGACAATCACTACTAAGGCCCCCTCTGCCCAAAGACTCAAGTCCAGAGTGGGGCCCAGCTACCAATTAACAAAAAAAAAAAAACCCAGAAACTATCTAGTTCCTAACCCAAGAAAGAAAAGAGGGGACTAGAAGCTAAACAGGCATGACACAGTGATTGCACCAATTTGCCAACCCCATACCCAAGTAGGGATTCTGAGAGGGGTAGGAGGGAGGGTTGTCCTAATATAGCAAGACTCCATGAGAAGAAAAGCAATTACTAAGGTGAGTAATTTTTTCTTCAAACACCATGAAGTCTTGCTTATATTAGACCTTTGCAGAGTACACAGCAGTACCCCATGGAGGAGGGTCAGAACCTACTTAGGAAATAGGCTCTGCAGGACAGCTGTGCCAAGCGAGATCTCTCCTGGACTGGACGTCCAGGGAATAATGCTAGTGAAAGTGTGGACTGTCTTCCAGGTAGCAGCTTGACAGATTTCCAAAATGGAATATCTCTAGCAGCCGCTAGAGATGCAGCTGTACCCTGGTGGAATGAGCCTTCAGGCCTGAGGGCGGCTCCTTGCCCAGTTTTTGATAACAGAACTGGATACAAGAGACAATCCACCTAGCAATCGACCTCCTAGTAGCAGGCCTCCCCTTACCCACATCTCCATAGGTAAGGAAGAGCTGGAGGGATTCGAACCTGTGACCCTTGGTACCATCCAAATAATAGCTAAGGGCTCTTTTTACGTCCAAACTGTGCAAGCTTCTCTCACCAGAAGAGGAGTGCTCAGTAAAAAATACTGGAAGAGAGATGGATTGGTTAAGATGAAAATCTGAAACCACCTTAGGTAAAACTTTCTGTTAGTCCTGAGGATCACTTTATCTCTGTGGAAAGAAATGAAATCCTCTTTCACTGACAAGGCTTGCAATTCACTTATATGCCTAGCAGAAGTGATAGCCACTAGAAAAACAGTTTTCCAAATTAAGAACTTGAGATCTGCCGAATCCAGAGGTTCAAAGGAGGTTGCATAGCGGCAATGCAAATATTCAAGTCCCATGCAGGAGTTGGTTCTCGAAAGGAGGATTAGTATGAAGTAACCCTTTGAAAAATTTGGGAAACACAGGGTGAGAAGAAAGAGAAACTGTTTTCCTGCAGAAATAAAACTGAAACAGCTGCCAAATGAACATTTAAGGTAGCTGGTTTGAGGCCTAAGGAATTTAAGTGGACCAGGTAGTCCAACAAAATAGGCAGGTCAGCTGATTCTGGGGTGATTTGCTCTCTGAACACCAAAATGAGAATCTCTTCCATTTAGAATTATAAGTGGCTCTAGTGGAAGGCTTTCTGGAGGCCTTCAAATATCCAAGACACCTTGAGAAAGGTGTAAATGAGCAAACTCTAACTCCTCAAGAACCAAGCCTTGAGGTGGAGGAGTTGAGATCCGGATACCACACTCTCCCTGTGCACAGGTCAGCAGGTCGTGAGCCCTGGGCAAGGTCAGGAGGTGGAATGATAGGGACAGAAGAAGAGGGTACCAAGGCTGCCTGGCCCAGTCTGAGCAATCAGAATCACCCTGCAAGGCTGAGTTCTGATTTTACTAAAACCCTGAAGAGGAGAGGAACAGAGGAAAGCATAGAGGAACTTTCCTCCCAATCCAGCTGAAAGGCATCCAGGGGACTGACCCAGAACTGGGGGCCTGCAGCAAAACAGGGAAGTTTGTGGTTGTCTGGGGCTGCAAAAGATCTGTCTGAGGAGGCCCCAGCTGGCAAAGATTGACCCCAGCACTTGAGGGTTCAGAGCCCATTCGTGATGGCCCTGAGAAATCCTGCTGAGGGCGCCCGCTAGACATTGTCCTTCCCTGGGAGGTGAACCGCTATCAGAGAGGTGTTCAGGAATAGGCCAGAGACCACAACTTCATTGCTTTGGTGCATAGGGCTGAAGAGCGAGTGCCCCTTGCTTGTATGATGTACCACATTGTTGTGGTATTGTCTGTCCTGACTTGAACAACTTTGTTCTGGACAGTTTCTGAAAAACCTGGAGAGCTAGAAGACAGCTCTGAGCTCCAGCAGATTGATGTGAAGCAGAGATTCCTGAGGGGACCAAACTCCCTGAGTTGAAAGGTCGCCCAGGTGAGCCCCCAACCCAACAGGGATGCATCCGTGGTGAGGATGAGGAGTGAGGGACAGGAAGGAATGAGACCCCTGAGGACAGGTTGCTCGATCCAGCCACCACTGGAGAGCTAGGATCAGAGTCTTGGTCACTGGGACCAATTTGGTAAGGGGTCCCTCCTTTGAGACCAATAGGACCTCAAGTGGAACTGAATGTCCCTCATCTGAAATCTTGCCCGGCACAACAGCTGTAGAGGCAGCCATGTGCCCCAGGAGTTGCAGAAGTGCCTTGCTGGTCGAGAGACCTGCATGGAGAAAGAAGATGCCAGGGCAATGAGTTTGTCCACTCTTTCGAGGAGGAATGCCCTGGCTAACTTTGTGTTCAGCTCTGCACCTATAAAAGTTGGTACCTGAACTGGTTCGAGAACTGACTTTGGAACATTCAGCAGGAACCCCAGAAAGGTGAGGGGTTCCTGGGTGATTCCAAGTGGATTTTACCTGCTCTGATGACTGACCCACAATAAGCCAGTCGTCCAAGTAGGAAACACAGCTATCCCTTGTCTTCTTAAGTGGGCCACTACTACAGCTAGACATTTTGTGAAAACTCTTGGAGCAGAAGTGAGTCCGAAGGGCATTGTCCTGAACTGGTAGTGGCCGAGGGCAGTCGAACCTGAGGTACTTTCGGTGAGAGGCCCTGATTAGAATATGGAAGTAGGCGTCCTTGAGGTCCAGGGAAGCGAGCCAGTCCCCTGGCCACAAGGATGGCAAAATCATTGCTAAAGTCAGCATTTTGAACTTTGGTTTTACAAGATGCTTGTTCAGAAATCTTAAATCCAAGATGGGCCGCCAGTCTCCTGTCTTTTTTGGGGTCAGGAAGTACCTTGAGTAAAGACCCTTGCTCTGGTGGCAAGGGGGGACCCTTTCCACTGCTTTGCAGTCCAAAAGAGAGGAAACCTCCGCTTCTAGTGCGAGGGTTTCTAAAAGACTTGAGGGGGGAAAGTGCCTGGCTCTCATCTTGGGAAACTGTTTGAAACTGAGAACCAAGCCTCGGCTTACCACCTCCAGAACCCATTTGTCTGAGGTTAGGGACAACTAGTTCATGCAGAAATAAGCCAGTCTTCCCTCCACCGGTACAGGAGAGTCGGACCCAGACACCCCGTCAGGGTGCCTGCTTGGCAGGAGCAGCTTTATGTTGGGGAGAGGGCCTGCCTGTGCCCCGTCTGCCTCTGCCTCTGAAAAATCCTCTCTGTGCAAAAGCAGAAGAAGCCTGGAATTGGTAAAAAGGCCTATTGTAAGGCCTGCCCCTACCCCTGGGGGCATGCCTATGTTGAATGGCATGCCTCTCCTTAGCTTGGGCACCTTTGTAAGTAGTTTTGTATTCATCCATCTTTTTCATGTAATTTTATGTTTGTTCTCCAAACAGAGAATTTCCTATAACAGGAAAATCTATAGCCTTTGACTGGGTATCTTGGGACAGATTAGTGCATCTGAGCCATGCCAACCTACGGAGAGCTACAGAAGTGGCCATGACCCTAGAGGAAACATCTTTAACATCAACAGCAGCATGAAATTGAACTTTAGAGGCTTCAACGCCATCAGCAGCCACCTGTTCCAACTCACTAGCCAGCTGGCCATGGGCCTGCTTGGCCAACTGCAATATAGTGTCCCATCTAGATTTCTGATATCTAGCCACATAAGCCATATAATTAGCCTGTCTGAGTCCCAAAGAAGCTGCCACATACTGTTTTTTCGCCATGGCATCAATCTTCCTGGAATCCTTATCAGGAGGATGTGAAGCCAGGGGAATATTAGCCTTGTCACAGGCTGCAGCTTGCACCACACCTACATGACTACACTGTTCAGTAAGGAAGTCTGTATTAGGGCCTGACAACGTATACCTTCTGTCCATTTTTTATCTACAGGAGGGACAGAAAAAGGATTTTTTAAAATCTTAGTGGTTTGTCTCCTAAATGACTTATGTAAAGGAATAGACAACCTTCTAGCCTCTGGAATATCCATCATTTCCACATAGTCAGGCTCCTCTTGCTCATCCACAGACTCTTCTAAGGGAGCTGAGAGTTTCTGCTACTTTCTTATAAAATCTGAAATGAGATGGGAACTCAGACAATAAAGGGGAGACTCAAAGGGTCTGTCTGGAGAAATGTCCGGTTCTATTGGCACTTCCAGACCTTCCCAATCACAATTACAATCATCAAAATCTTCCTCCCTCCTGTGGTTCATAAAATCCCCAACATCATAATCCTGAACCACTGGACCTGAACGAGACCCCTTTTTCCAACCAGAGAGGGTTCAACAAGTCCCTGAGACAAAGACTGGACAATCTGTATGGCTTTAGCTATTTCTACAGCAGAAGGAGAGACAAACTGGACTCCACACTAGCTGATTTCTTTGTCCTTTTGCTTTGACTGGTTCCTCAGGACCAGCCTTTCTTTGCCGAGGAAGTATAGCCCTGGTCAGAGGGCACTCCCTCTGGTCCAGCCGTAGCTGGGCCGGGCTGGCCATCCGGGTCAGCGGACTTTTGGCCTCTCGTTCCCTGAGCCTGCCCAATCTCTTTTCCAGGGTGGCTGCAGGAAATCTTACATATCTGGCAGTCTGACAGGAGGTGGTCAGCCCCCAGACAATAGACACAAGTGGTGTGTGGGTCAGCCTTGGCAAAGGCTTCCCCACAGACATCACAGTGTTGAAACCCAGTGGGCCCGGTTTTTCTTTTGGGTTTCTCAGACATAGTGCCAGCCTAACCAAACTTGTCCTTTGTTTCAGGCCTTGCCAGGACAAGACACCCTTATCGGTCCCTAACCGTGTCACAGGTATTTGAAAAAAACACTTTTAATTGCAGGTTTTTTTAGGACCGATAAGAACTGGGTACCTCACTCTAAATGCAAAGAAAACAATTTTTAAAGCAAACTGATCGGTTCAGAGCGAACCGATAATGAGTTTCCACACAGACTAAAATTATTTTACTTACGGTTACCAGATAGAGCTTTAAACCGAAAACCGCGGTAATTTGAAACACTTTAAACCGCAAAGCGAACCGAAATGAAGGAGCTGGTCTCCAGAGCATCTGTTCAGTGAAGCGGAGTAAAGAATATGACAGTTTGAGTTCAAACAACCCAGATAGAGCTTTCAATAAGCGCCCTCACGCTGTGGAACTCCAGATTTCTCTGGAGTTAACTATTTCATCTCCGGGGCAGTCAAAAGCCAGGGGCATACTGCAAAGGTCCTAATATAAGCAAGACTTCATGGTGTTTGAAATAAGTATTAAAGGTCATTGCAATTTTTTGTTTGTCTGTTGTCAGTTTACTGTTAATATTGATTTGACGAATTCCATGTGAAGTATTTTTTTACTATTTCAAATACATGAAGGGAATAAATAAGGTAAAGGGGGCTAGCATCTTTAGACTGAGTGAAAACAAAACACCCAGAGGTCAGGCACTCAAGCAGGAGGGGGGCAGATTTCAGGGAGAGGTAAGGGGGAGTTACTTCTCACAAAGGGTGGTAGAGCCATGGAATAGGTTGCCAGAATGGGTAGTGGAGGTATATACAGTGGATAAATTCAAAATGACATGGGATACTTACATGGGGCTAGGCAGGGGTGGAGAGAGAGGGCAGGTGGGAGGGGCAAAAGGAAGAGGGAGGTGGGATATCATTTTCGGGCAGACTCAATAGGCTGAATGGTCCTTTTCCACTGGCAGGTTTTTATGATTCTATGATTATTTACATAAGCATAAAAAGCTTTATTGTTATCCTTTGTATGGGCTATCTGAAATTCTATTTTATATTTTTCTGATTTGATTAGTTTTTTAATTTTCTTTTGTTCATTTTTATATATGTTATAGTTGGCCATGGTATTCACTTGTTTCAGTTTGGAATATGCCTTTTCTTTAACTTTAATTTATTTATTTTTTAACAGTGCCAGTTAGCCAAGGTGGTATTCTACCCTCACACAGAAATGAAGTTCTGCGATCGGTGTGGAGATTATTGGGGGATGCTGTAAGTTAGGGCAGCCAGCCAACTTGCAAACAGCAGTCAGTAAACCAGCACTCAGAGCCCACAGTAGGAAATCCAGATCCAAACAAAAGTACAGAATAAAGCTATTTTAATAAGTGCTTCAGCACAGTCGGATCTTCAGACATACACAAAACAGAATGCTCACTAGCCCCAGTGCTTCGACTTAGAAAAGAGTCTTCATCAGGGGGTAACAATAAACTGGAAGAAAGTGACCCTATATAGCGGGTTCAATAAATCAATTAATTAAATTAACAACATATGTAAAAAAGTAAACAGGGAAATTATTAAACTACAGAGAGTGCTATAGGAGGCAGTATAGCGCAGTGGTCTAAGGCTCTGAGCTGCAAATCTGGTGACATCCAGCAGACCAGACCAGGGTTTGAATCCCACAGCTTCCACTTGTATACTGTGTGACCCTGAGCCAGTCACTTAACCTCCTTGTGCTCCCAGGTCGCTCCTGTAAAAAAGCGTTCAGCTTAGTGTGCTATACCTGGTTAAACAACTAAATAAAAAAAATAAATAATACATTTTGAACACTAGGTGGTGCTGCTATATAAAAGCACAATAGAACCACATCAATGTGTATAGATATAAAAGTTTTTTTGGAAAACACTGTAAACAGTGAATAACACAATACTTGGTGGTACGACCAACTGAAAAAGTAAATACATGATTAACTAAATAACCAGCTCCACTTTAATAAGCTTTAGAAGTAAGATACCAAAAATAAAATATCCCAAAAGTAAAATAAAAGGACCTTCTAGAAAATGAGGACCAAAAGAGCTGGAAAGAGAATCATTAATCAGTTAAACACAACCCTCATTCCACTGAAATTTTAACAAATAATACAAATAATTCTTTGGGAAATGTCATTAGCAGTATTGTCTAGAGGTTAGAGGAATGAGGTGAGAATGAGCTTGGTACATCCAGCAGACTAGACCTGAGTTTGATTCTCACAACCTCCACTTGCATACTGTGTGACTCTGAGCAAGTCACTTAAGCGCCCAGTGCTATCAGGTCGCCCCTGAAAACGGGCACTTGTACCTAGTGGGCCTTACCTGGTTACCAAAGACTAAAATAAAATAAAAAAAATTAATAAAAGTGCAAATCACACTCAGCTAAATGATTATGAGACACTGAAAACATAAACAGTTAAATGACTGTGAGACACTGAAAACAATGAATGCAATAACAACAACACTGAATGAAATGAAAACAAATTGGACCAAACCTCCAGCATGGCATGGCAACAGGCAGAATAGTAACTGCAAGACAACATTAATAGAGGAACCTTATGTAAGTGAGGACCAAAAACAGCTGGAGGGAAGCCAAATGAAATGGAATAGAAAGAGACCTAGGGAGAGATAAAGAGAGAAAATAATTAAGTTATCATCATATTCATAACATCAGTTTCAATTACAAAAATAATATATATTCACAACATTACATGCAACAAAAGTAAATAGAACAAGTGAACAGCTATATGTCAGTAAATATAATCAAAAGAAAGCAATTTTGTTATTTTTTTAAAAAAGGTTTCAAATACCATTTATCATTAAGTCCTTGGGGTTATACTGGAAACTGACCAGCTCATTGTGTACCTGCAGCTCCTTGCTTGAAATTAATTGCAATTTTTGCTGCAAGTGGTATTTTTTCCTGAATATACAGTGAGTAGATGGGAGAAATATCGAAGCCATAGGTTTGTCCTGGAATGAATCTGATGACCCGGATGTAAGGCGGAAAAGAGCCAGGGAGAGACTTCAAGGGGGAGAGGGAGAATCAACTGCAACTTTATCAGCCACGAACACAGCGACCAGCTTCATAAACATCAGGTCAACACTTAATCATTTTGAAAAGCTCCTTTTTAAGGAAATCAAAATTACATATTACATTTCAACCTTAGAGGAGTACACTGAGAGGGGACTCGCACCTTGGGGAGTACGCATACAAATATCTCCCTCAAGTGGCACAGACAAATTTCCTTTTAAAGATGAGTGGATTCGAGCTGCATGTGAATGTTCTAAAGTATTTCTCAAGTTATTAATTAAGTTTGACAAGCTCAGATATGATAACCTACTGAAAGATTGAAATGAGGCCAAAATATTGATAGCCACATTTCTTGAACATCCCGAGTATAAGGAGTTTCATTTGAAACTAAAAAACAAAGTTCAAAAATATGAACTAGAAATCATCAATAAAAAAATTACCAAACTACTAAGGGACAAAACTGATTATGAGAAGGGGCACATAACTGCTTGGGCTAGAAAGTGTTCTGTCAGAAGGGGGAGACCAAGAGTGAGTTTCCAATCCAAAAACAGAAAGCAGGGAAATCGTAGTACAGTAACTCAAAGAAAAATTATGTTGAAACAAGGCCTTTTTTAGACAGAGCTCAAGGAACTGCTATAGGAAACCAACAAAGAGGAAGAACAAGAAGTAGAAAGAAGAAGAAGAAGCAAGAGGGGTGGCCAAAGAACCATCAAAAATAGAGAGAGCATTAAGGACAAGGAACAAGGAAGTCAGTTATAAATCATAAACTTATCACAACATATTCTGACTCCCATTGACGCCTCAGTACTCCATAGAGGTCTTAATTTTGTCCCTACTCCTTCTATTAATAAGTTCAAAATATCGGTGGATTTACACAAGTTTCTTCGTAAAATAAGACTGAGAACATTCTTTAATCAAAAACAAAATTCTGGAACTATGGGGCTCTATCACTGGAGAATACAAGGGACACTGATGACTAGGATTTACTGATTTCAACCATACAAAATGATAGGGCACAAACTGGTGAAACTAACATTACTGAGGAATATATGAACTTTGATTTGGAGTTAGAAAATGTGGACTTGACTTTAGAAATAATGGAGGGACTTATTTTTCAGAAACAGATGTGTAATGACCTCTTGACCTTCCAGTCTCAACCCTCAGGTAATTCTATTTTGAATGCCAATCTGCATGTGTCTACCCTCAGGAAAAATAGGTTCAGAGGTACCTCCACCTTCTGTCCCAGTATCTTTAACCCCACTATTCAGGTTTTTGAGAAGATGGTCTGAAAGCAGGTACAGGAGATTTTTGCAGTACATGTTAGCCCCACATATTACAACATGACTAAGGTTGAAAAGATTGCACTAGAGGGATCGTGTAACAACAAAACAGTTGTAATAAAACCAGAAGATAAGGGAGGTAATATTGTTCTGTTAAGTAAAGAACAATACTGTGATATAGTGCTCTCACTGTTAAATGATTGTAATAATTATTGCAAACTGCCCTCTGATCCTACACAAGATTTTAAAAAGGAATTGTTTCAGTTATTTAAACACACTTTGACAGTGGTTTGATTGCAGAGAAGAATATGAGTTTATTAGGCAGGATAACCCCACCATTCCAAGCTTTTACATTCTTCAAAGGTTCATAAAGATTTACTGCATCCTCCTGGTAGGCCTATAGTGTATGGTTGTAATTCACTCACACAGACTCTGAGGAAATGTATTGATTTTTTCTCCAGTTTAAAGTGTCTGAACATCCTTCATATATTAAAAACAGTAAAGATGTACTTAATATTGTCAAAAACATTGAATGGAAAATGAACTGTAACTGGACTGGTATAGATGTTGAATCCCTCTATACATCCATTCAACACAACATGGGGTTAAGAACAATGGAATTCTGGATGGAAGAACTAGTGAGAATAAAGAATATCCCTCATGAGTTTATCTTACTGTAGATGCCACTGAATTTTTGTTAACTCATAATTACTTTGAGTTTCAAGGTGAATTTTACTTGCACAAATGTGGCACAGCTATGAGTGCATCAATGGCACCTAGCTATGCCAATTTATTTTTGGACTTCTGGGAGAAAACTAGCATTTTCAGATGACAATCCCTTTGCAAAGAATATTGCATATTGGTACTGCTTTATTGATGAAATTTTGTGCATTTGGGACAGGCCCAGGGATGACATATCTGCATTTATGGGATGGCTTAATATTAGCACATTTAACCTTAGGTTTACATATTACACTGATCCTATTTCCACTACCTTTTTGGACCTCTGCTTAAGTGCCAATAACAACAAAATTGAGACTAAGTGTTATAGGAAGGACACAGCCATTGATTTCTTGCTACTAGCCAGTAGTACTCACCCCTATAGCCTTAAAACCTCTATTCCATTTGGACAGGTAATGAGACTTAGAAGAAAGTATATTTCTGATATAGATTTTAATAACCAGACAGATGAACTGCTGAAAAGATTTAGGGCCAGAGGCTACAGTAGTGAACTTTTAAAACAGACTAAAGAAAAAGTTCAATAAATGAGTAGGGATAATCTCCTCAAGGATGTAGTTAGGAATAAAGAAGCCAAAGAAAATGGCCCCTGCACTTTTGTGACAGATTACGACCACATTGCAGGCTAGATAGTTAATATTGTACACAAGAACTGGCCTATTCTTTTAGGGGACAACAATGTAGGAGTTGCTGTAGGTAAAAAACCTAGAGTCACCTTTAATAGGTGTGAAAATCTAAGAGATAAGTTGGTTCACAGCAGGATGAATACAACTAGCATGGTTATGACCACCTGGCTACCGCAATGTTCTTGTGGCTATTATTGATGTAATCTATGTAATGTGTCCACATTTGGGGTTCCTGCAAAGAATTTACCCATCCCATACATATAAACATTAAGATAAACATCAAGGAACTTATCACTTGTGACACTTCTTATGTTGTATATGTTCTGTGGTGTACCTGTAATTTGCTTTATATAGGGAAAACAGTCAGATCTCTTAAAAAGAGGATACAAGAACATGTTCGTTCCATTACAAGTGGTAAACAGGACACCCCAGTAGGTACACATTTTGCAGACTGTCACAAATCAAAACCAGATGGTTTAAAATTTGTGGGCATTGAACATGTCCCACCAATAAGAAATGGGGGGTGAAAGACCAAATTTGTTATTACAATGTGAAAGCAAGTGGATATACACTTTACACAGTGTAAAACCCCAGGGACTTAATGATAAATGGGATTCGAAACCTTTTTTAAAAAAATAACAAAATTATTTTCTTTTGATTACATTTACTGACATATAGCTGTTTGCTTGTTCTATTTGCTTTTGTTGCATGTATTAATGTAAATATATATATTTTTTTTGTAATTGAAACCGATGTTATGAATATGGTGATAACTGAATTATTTTCTCTCTTTGTCTCTCCCTAGGTCTGTTTCCATTCCATTTCATTTGGCTGCCCTCCAGCTGTTTTTTGTCCTCACTTACAAGGGGTCCACTATTAATGTTGTCGCAGTTACTATTCTGCCTGTTGCCATGCCATGCTGGAGGTTTGGGCCAATTTGTTTTCATTTCATTCAGTGTTGTTGTTATTGCATTCTCTGTTTTCAGTGTCTTATAATCATTTAACTGATCATGTTTTCAGTGTCTGATAATCATTTAGCTGAGTATGGTTTGTGCTTCATTTTAAGCTGCGCTTCTCAAATAATTATTTGTATTATTAGTTAAAATCTCAGTGGAATGAGGGTTGTGTTTAATTGATTAATGATTCTCTTTCCAGCTCTTTTGATCCTCATTTTCTAGGAGGTCCTTTTATTTTATTTTTGGGATCTTTTATTTTTGGTATTTTACTTCTAAAGCTTATTAAAGTGGAGCTGGTTATTTAGTTAATCATATATTTACTTTTTCAGTTGGTCATACCACCAAGTATTGTGTTATTCACTGTTTACAGTGTTTTCTAAAAAAACCTTTTATATCTATACACATTGATCTGGTTCTATTGCGCTTTTATATAGCAGAGTCACCTAGTGTTCAAAATGTATTATAACACTGTCTGTAGTGGAATAATTTCCCTGTTTACTTTTTCACATGTGTTGTTAATTTAATTAATTGATTTATTGAACCCCCTATATAGGATCACTTTCTACCAGTTTATTGTTACCCCCTGATGAAGACTCTTTTCTGAGTCGAAGCACTGGGGCTACTGAGCATTCTGTTTTGTGTATGCCTGAAGATCCAACTATGCTGGAGCACTTATTAAAATAGCTTTATTCTGTACTTTTGTTTGGATCTGGATTTCCTACTATGGGCTCACGAGTGCTGGTTTACTGACTGCTGTTTGGTATTCTACCCTTATTGTTGTATTTTAATTTTGATTGAATGAATCTTGTTTCCGCTTTATATATAATGTTTTTTAGAGCTAACCAACTATCCTCACAAGATGCTATATCCAACTCATTTTCCCAATCAATGTTATTGAAAAAGTTATTTCTTAAGTGGAAGTTTGCTTTGTTGTAATTTTTGACATGGGTAATTTTAGGTGGTCTAATGGAGGCAAATTTAAGAGTGCATCTGATCACATTATGATCATTGCCGCCTATGGGGGGAATTTGCAGTGATACCTTCCACTAAATTATCAATGTTTGTGAGGATTAGGCAGAGTGTGTTACTCTCTCTGGTAGGGACAGTTTCTAATTGAGTTAGGCCCACAGAAACTATTGAGTCGATGAAGGTTAGGTCATGAGGGTGAGAACCCGTCAGTAAATCCCAATTAATATCCAGGTAGTTAAAGTCTCCAAATATTTCTGCATTGCCATTTTCAGAAGCTGAGACATTCTTATCAGTCAAGAATGTGTTATAGTCTCCAGACGAGTTAGGTGGTCTTCAACAGGTCAACAGGTACCTATAATAATCTTGTGTGTATTATTAACAGATAGTTCTATCCATGTTCTTTTGACTGTAATATCAGATGGTGTGATTGGCATACAATGTCTGCAGTCTATGCTGTTTTTTATGTACATACATACACTGCCCCCCTTTTTATGTTGCTTGCACGCATGCACAAGAAACATGTTGTGGCTGCTTGCTGAGAAGCAGGTTGTGGAGGTGCGGCACTGTTGTGGCCAGTGCCCCCCCCCCCACCTTTTGAGGCTTGGCCCGCATTCCCCAGTGGGGTGACACGCTGTTGCTGACACTAGTTCAGTCAGCATACCACCACCTTGAAACATTTTAGCCACTGCAATCAGGGGCAGCCTCATCATTGCAGCATCAGCCATTCTGCTGCAATGAGGGAGCGACCCATCATTGCAGGGCTATACCTTCCATGCCCCTGACCCAGTTTGCTGACGGGAGCCCAGTCCCCATCAGCATAATGTCCCCACACCGAAACGTATGCTGTATGCTGAGGGGGTGCCTAATCCCCCTCGGCATCATGCCCCCCATTCTTTGCCAACAGGGTGACCAATCCCTGTCCACTTCAGTTTCCCCTTCCAAGTTAAATTTGCCAGTGGGTGAGCCCACTCCCCATCGACATAATGCCCCCTAAATGAACTGTGTGCTGAGAGGGGTGTCCAATCCCCCTCAGCTCTTCCACCCAGTATGTGCTGATGGGGGTGCTCAATTCCCCATCGGCAACAGCCCCCCCAAAAAACACTCAGGTGGCACACTGGGAGCCCACCCCACTGTGCCAAATGTTACTGTAAGAAGAAAAACTGTTCTGAGATGTTTTTCTTTTTTTTAAAACCCTCTAAAACTGAAAACAGTCCCTCACTGAGTCAGTGGCCTCGCCCCCAACCCACACCCACCTTCTGTGCACCCTGCCTCCCCACTCCCCTCACCCCATACTTACCTCCAGAGCCCAGTGTGACTATCTTCAGTGGACCGGGAACATGTCTGCACTCTTCAAAGCCGACCACAAACTGAAGAAATGCTGGTAAGTTGTGTAATGGCATAAATAGAGTTTTTTTCAACTTTGGTGCATATCTCAGGCATTTTGGGGAATTTTGGCACCAAATTTTCCACATGGGGTTATTGGGACCCATCTTCAATGAATGTCATGGCGTTATTCGGACCAGAAAGGTGATTTTGCGGTCACTGCGTGGAATCACCTTTTTGGGACTGAGTAACAAAATGACAGTGCCAGTGTTCATGAGGTGGGTTCTCAAAAAGCCTATGTTGCAAATTTGGTGGAAAAAATCTGAAAAATGACTGTTTTATGATCTTGCATTGTGCAGTTGCTACGCACACTCGTAACTTCGCAAATTTGCAATATTTTCACACCAGATTTTTAACATTGGCATTTTTTCACACCTCCTTATGAACAGTACAGCTGTAATTTTTCACATCCTGGCCAAAATGTGTTTTGACACTTCCGGCACAGAATAGCGCGTCGCTATGGGAAATCAGTGTTCGTGACAGATTAAGAAAATGACAGTGACACTGTTCAGGAGCAGAGATCATAAAATGCCAATGTTTTTAATTTATTTATTTAAGAGTTTCACCAGGAGGGCATACTGAGCAGAGTACTGCTCGATTCCAGATGCGTCCTAGGGGTGGAGGGGGAGAGGATATATATAGTAACAAATAGTTCATAGTAATGACAGTACATTACAACAATGACACAGGAATTATACAGGAACAAGATTGCACACATGTACAATAACATCTGTGATGGGGAAAGCAGTTTGTACCCAGAGTGCGGTAGTAAGTTAACTAGCTAGCAAGTCTAGAGTTCAACAATTCAACAATGTCGTATAAGTGCCTATATGAACTTAATAGTCACATCTTTAGAAACAGGAAGAGTTACAATGGCAATGTGGTGAGTGTGGGTCTTCTATACCAAGGGGTACACTGGATGCCTGGGAAGGCACTTAGGGTGTCCAGTGTGAGAAACGGGATATGGTATCGTGGTGGGACTGTCAGCAGCAGCAGGTGGTGAGGAAGTGCCTTGAGGAGCAGGTTTCATTGCTGAGAGTTGTCTGTATGCCTAATGCCCACTGGTAGGGAGTTCCATAGTATAGGTATGCAATAATTGAAGGCGGCCTGCCCTTTGGCTATAGCCATGTGTGAAACATATAGAAGCCAGGAGTCAGTGTTACTGAGGGGGTACACTGAGGGGAGTTGAGCTTAGATAGTGTACTCGAGATAGGGGAGGAGGGTCTGCACCCAGAATTTTGCAATTAGCCTCATGCCATGAAGCGGTCTCCAATCTTGGAGAGAAGGCAGGTCTAGAGCCTTTTAGGGATCACAGTGGTGCATAGAGGGAGGGCAGTCTTGGGCAAACCAGCAGAAGGAGTGGAAGAGAGGGCTGAGTCTTTCTAGGGTGGATTTGGGGGTGGTCCTGTATACTACGTCACCATAGACCAGTATCAGGATCATTTTCTATAGGATAGCCTTGCAGGTTTCCAAAGGGATGCAGCCCCTGTTTCAATATAAGGCACCAAGCTTGGGGTACAGTTTATTGTGGATTGAGTTGATGTACCCTGAGAAGTCAAGATGCTGGTCGAGTCAGACCGCAAGGTACTGGAAGGAGGCATAGGCCTCCAATGGTGTCCCATCTATGGTGTGGAAAGATGGTGTGGTGGGGAGACAGGCAAGTTTCTGCCTGGTTCTGAAGGTTAGGGAGATTGTTCTTTGGGGATTTAGGAAGAGCTGGTTTGAGTGAAACCATTGCTGGACAGCACCAAAGTTGTCCTGAAGTCTGGAGGCCACTTCAGCGTGGGAGGGACCTGACACATACAGTGCTGTGTTGTCTGCGTACATGCGTATGGATGAGTGTTTACATACCGAGGGCAGGTTGTTCAAGAATATGGAGAACAGGATCGGGCTGAGAACCGAGCCCTGGGGGATGCCCATGATTACAAGGAGAGGGAATTTGGTGGCGATAGTTCATCAAATGACTGTGTTACAAGTGTGCATTGTGCAGTTTCCATGCACCCTTGTAACTTTGCAGATTTGTAATATTGTCATACCAGATTTTCAACACTGGCATTTTTTCACATCTTCTTATGAACAGTACAGCTATCATTTTTCGCATCCTGGCCGAAATGTGTTTTCACACTTCTGGTGCAGAACAGCTCGGTCGCTGTGGCAAATCAATGTTTAGGACAGATTAAGAAAATGATAGTGACACTGTTCATGAGCAGAGGCCTGAAAATGCCTATGTTCAAAATTTGGTGACAAAAGTCCATAAAATGACTGTAATACAAGCGTGCATTGCACTGCTTCAACTCACCCTTGTAACTTCACAAATCTGTAATATTTTCATGCCAGATTTTCAACACTGGCATTTTTTCACACCTCCTTATGAACAGTACAGCTGTCATTTTTCACATCCTGACTGAAATATGATTTTGCACTTCTGGCACAGAATAGTGCGGTCGCTGTGGGAAATCAGTGTTGGGGACAGATTAAAATCGAGTAAGTGAGAGAGGGGGAGTGAGCAAGCTCAACTGAGGTCTGTCAGGACTGCTGCAGAGTTCTTTGTGGGCAGAAAAAGGTGCCAGTGCAGACGAGAGCCCAGTACAAAAGGGCAGCCTGCAGCGCCGGGAGAAACAGAATGAGTGAGTGAGAGAGGGGGAGTAAGCGAGCTCAATGGAGCTCTGTCAGAACTGTTGCAGATTTCTTTGTGGGCAGAAAAGGCACCAATGCAGGCAGGACTCCAGTACAAAAGGGAAACCTGCAGCACCGGGAGAAACAGAACAAGTGAGTGAGGGAGGGGGAGTGAGTGAGCTCAACGGAGCTCGGGACTGATGCGGATTTCTTTGTGGGCAGAAAAAGATGTAAACACAGGCAGGGGCCCAGTACAAAAGTGCAGCCTGCAGCATCAGGAGAAACAGGACGAGCAAGTGAGGGAGGGGGAGTAAGCAAGCTCAACGGAGCTCTGTTGGGACTGCTGTAGATTTCTTTGTGGGCAGAAAATGGTGCCAATGCAGGCAGGAGCCCAGTACAAAAGGGCAGCCTGCAGCACCAGCAGAAACAGAATGAGCAAGTGAGAGAGGAGGAGTGAGCCAGCTCAGCGGAGCTCTGTCAGGACTGCTGCAGATTTTTGTGTGGGCAGATAAAGTCACCAACACAGGCAGGAGTCCAGTATAAATGAGCAGCCTGCAGCACTGGGAGAAACAGAATGAGCGAGTGAGAAAGGGTCAGTGAGCGAACTCAATGGAGCTCTGTCGGGACAGCTGTGAACTTCTTTGTGGGCAGAAAAAGGAGCCAATGCAGGCAAGAGCACAGTACAAAAGGGCAGCCTGCAGTGCTGGGAGAAACAGAATGAGCAAGTGAGAGAGGAGGAGTGAGCGAGCTCAATAGAGCTGTGTCAGGATTGCTGCAGATTTCTTTGTGGGCAGAAAAAGGTGCAAATGCAGGCAGGAGCCCAGTACAAAAGGGCAGCCTGCAGCTCCAGGAAAAACAGAATGAGTGTGTGAGACAGGGGGAGTGAATGAGCTCAATGGAGCTCTGTCAGGATTGCTGCAGATTCCTTTGTGGATAGGCAAAGGCACCAACGCAAGCAGGAGCCCAGTACAAAAGTTCAGCCTGCAGCATTGGAAGAAATAGAATGAGCGAGTGAGACAGGGGTGAGCAAGCTCAATGGAGCTCTGCTGGAACTTTAGAGTTGCCCACCCTCCCACCCATTGTCCTCTGTGGTCTTCTTAGGCATGGTACTTTCACTTCCAAATACCTAAACAGCACATATAAGCAAGCAACATTTGGCACTGACAAATACTTGTTTGTATATTCAGTTTTTATGGAAGAGTGTATAAGCTCATATTTCCTTGTACCAGCCATTGGAGTCATCCCACCATGTCTCAGTAACTGCAACAATATCTAAATCACCCCAAATCTCTAAAGCCTCAAGTTCAGAGACCCTGTGAGAGTTGAGACTTCATGCATTTGTTGATAAAATCCTATATACACATGGGTCTTGGGTTTTTGCATTTAGTGAACTGTTTTTTTGAGATAGGTTTTCCCATGTTCCCCCGGTTAGTTAGTTAGTTAGTTTAAATGGTTTGATATATATTTTTTTATCTGTTTTCCCAACTGGTAGTTGCCCTGCCTACTCAGGTGGAGACCATCCCAACTGAAAGCATTATATCTGAACTCAAACTCCTCCCAGTGGGTAAGACATTTGAATCCGTTTTGAAGTGTCCAGTTCTGGAGCCATTCATTTACATGATTGATTTTTTTTTTTTTTTTTTGTAGTATCCAGCCCTTGGTACAGGAAGACTTTCAGATATGGTGATGGAGTATCCCTTTGTTTAAAGTTTATTGCAGAAGTTTGTAAAATCTGCTTTTATGTTTTCAATTGTAGAGCTGTTTATGTTGTTTGTCCCTACATGCAGGATGACCAGTGGGGTTTCTCCTGCCTCATGTAAAATATTATCTACCATGGACTCAATGTCAGCAATTGTTGCTCTCCTTAAACTGCTACATGTTCTATTTGCCTTGTCTGCCCTACATACTGCTCAGTCAATATATTTAATCATCAAGTCCCCTAATACAAAGATTTGTTTATTGGATGTATTCTCTTTGCTAATAGAGGGCATGGAATTTGGTGCAGGTATGTAATGGTTATTTATATTAATAGCAGAAGCCTCTGCAATTGTCTTTGTAGTAGCGCTTAGAGTTGGTTCTGTGGGGTTTATACAGTAGGTGGTATAGTCTTCATGTCTGTCAGGCAGTTGTTTTCTTTATCATCTGCTGGTGAAGCGACATGCACATGATCTAGTGTTTCTGTCATAATTGGTGGCAGTTCACTTAGTGCAGAGAAAATATTTTATAGGGGAATGTCAAAATTCAGTGCTCTTCGGCTCTTTGTATTTTTTTGTTTAGTGACCACTTCTGTCCATACCTCATCCTCCTAACCAGAATCTCCTGCCTGGTCCTCATCTCTGTCCCTTTTTACCTGCCTCTTGTTATTAGTTTCTTGTAAAAGATTAACTGCACTATTAACTTGCTTTAACTTGGTTTCTGTTGGACACATTGTGAGAGCTGTTTCATTTGTCAATGATAATATTTTTTGCATCATGTCATGCTGATGTTTCTCCACATACTCAAGTTTTTTGTTGAAATTAGCAATCTTCATCTCCAACAAGGTGATATGCTTGCATTTTGCATAAATATATGGCTCATTAAAAGTGTTGGTGTCTAAAAACATGTACATTGAGCACTGTTTACATTTTGTGCTGATATCTCCATCAAATGTTTTGATAATAGTGTCCATTGTTTTATCTGTTAATTCATTCATTCATTCATTCATTTTACTTGTTATACTTGTATGCATAATGAGCATATCTGCCCATTTTCATATGCGACAAGTGCACACATAACAATACATATGAAAATATTTCAAAAACAGATTAAACATATAGAAAAAAACATACAATGATAACATTCAGTCAGTGAACACCACAAAAATACTGTATCACAAAACAATAACATTCATCCTTATCATAAAGTCATCTCCATAAAAGTTTTTTTTTTAAAGTAAATAAAGAAGTACACTTAACCAGGTGGTAAGGGAGGGAATTCAAAAAAATGACGGGGCTGTAAATAAAAAGGACCTCTGCCCACCTGATTTCCTACATAGTGGAACTGAAAAAGTTAACTCAGTCTGGGAGTGAGTCCCACATTCATTTAATGCCTTAGGAAATAATGAAAAAATGGAATTCGGCAACAAACCCACAATACCCTTAAACAAAAATTGGGCCGACTTAAAGTGAACCCTGTTATGGAAGGAAATACAGCATGAGAGAGTAAGTAAAACACAAAAGTGAGTACAAGGGGTGGCACCTATCATATATTTTAAAATTGAGTTAAATGATACCTTTAATCGACCCAAAATATTATCTGTAGTAGCAGTGTAAATATTAATACCATAATCTAACAGACTAAAGTGAGAACTGTGGGTCAAGAGTTTTCTAGTCCCATTAGTTAGAAAGCGACGTATCATGTATAACATTCCTAATCTTTAATGAAGCTACTTACATAAGAAATTTATGTGGGATTGAAAAGTCAAATGAGAATCAAGATAAATGCCCAAGTATTTAAATGTTTCAACTTTCTCTATGGTAGCAGTCTTCAGATCAACCACAGGTGGCAGGTGGGGGAGTTCCACCCTGGGCCTAGTGAAAATCATGAACTTGGTCTTTTTTGAATTGAGCACCATATGCTTGGAGATGAGATGTTTCTGAAAATGGAAAAAATCATCCTGAACATTCTTTAATGCCAGGGAATAATCATCATCAATACAATATAATACAGCACCATATGCGGAGGAGACATAGTAGAATGGGTGCAACATTTATGGGCTGAATTAATAAACAGTGAGAAGATCACTGGGCTCAGGATGGAACCCTGGGGAAGTCCACACAGATTATCACAAGGGCTTGAAGAGATTCCATCTGTTATAGTACAGTGGTACCTATTCTGTAAATAATTTGAGAACCAACTAATGACATTTTGGGAAAAATGAAATTCAGAAAAAAAATGGAGAGAATGAATCATGTTCAAGTAAATCAAAAGCCTTGGTGAGGTCCACGAAAATGATCACAACAGAGTGCCCCTTATCAAGGGTGCCCTGTATGCAGCCAGTGAAACCCACCAAGGCTGTTTTGGTGTTATGTTTTTGTTTAAAACCATGCTCACCTCTGAGAGTAAACCAACATTATCCTGGAACTCAACTGTTCGATCCAGGATAATCTTTTCTAAGACCTTAGAAAGGGGAGCCAGGAGGGATCTAGGATGATAGTTGGATACAATAGAAGGACTTCCACTTCATAGGATAGGTTTAATGTTTGCCTTTTTCCACTTAAAAGGGAAAAATCCAGAGTGCATGGACAAATTAAACAAAGTTGACAATGGCGAAGCAAATGAGTCTATTCCAAGCTTAACAAGCCTGTAATCAATATTGTCATGTACTAATTTTGGCCTCAGATTTAATTTGAAAATGTAATCTCTAACTTGTGTCTAGGATACATCACTAAAATGAAATAGGGGATGAGCTTTAGAATTATAACCTATTTGCATTATAGGGGTAACAGAGGACTAGCAAAACCTAAGATATTCAAGGTCTCCAAAATAATTATTGAAAGTCTGTGCAAATTGAAAGAGTTCACTTACAGTAGAGCCATCCAGATTTAGTGTGATGGGAGTATCCTTGTGGCCCTTCCCTAAAAGATCATTCAAAACTTGCCAAGGCTGCCTAGAATTACCAGAAAACTTATTTTGTAGGGACAAGAAATATTGTCTCTTATTTCTTCTAACTTGAGTCTTACATCTGTTGCATAGCATTTTGTAATTATGTAAAGCAACATTATCCATGGTAATTTTATATCTCTTCCAAGCTTTGTCCCTAATTCTAATAGATTTTAGTAAGTCCTGCGTGATCCATTTATGTTTCTGGGCTTTAACCCTAATCCTTCTCGGAAGGGGGGCACTCTATCTATAATTGTAGTATAGATGCTACAAAAGACTTCCAGAAACAAATCAACATCCCTAATTGAATCCAACTGTCACCAATCAACATGTTTACATGCCTCATTAACTTTTGAGGGATCAAGTCTATTAAAACTCCTATATTCAATAAGAACTGGTGGACCTCCCTGAGACTTAGTGGACCACTCACAATAAATGGGACAATGATCACTGATGGCATCCAGCATAACCACAGGGTTCTGGATCTTATTTTTAAAGGTGCCAATTAACCAGTCTAATATGGTTCCCCCATCTGTTTTATAGTTATGCCTGGTGACATCCATGATCAATTGTTGAAGGCCCTGATCCATAAGAAGCTCCCGAACACCATCTTTATACAGAGAACCAAAATCTTTATTAAAATCTCCCATGAGAACCCAGTCTCGATTGGGGGGAAGAACATTCTTTACCTCAACAACTATGTCCCAATCATCTGGAAAATATCCTGGGGGTATATAAATAGTACTCAGGCTTACGTGTTTTTGTTGGCCTAAGACAATGTCTATTGTCATCAAATAACACTTTGACTCAACAGATTTACAGTAATATCCAACACTGTAACATTAAGATGACAATTAGAATATATTGTGACCCCCCCCTTTTAGTACCCACACAGTGTTTTCTAAATAAGATATAACCTGGTATTCAGTTAGTGCTGTGCTACAACACGGTATGTCAGTAGCTGGTGCTACGTGCTGGCTGTGCAGGATAGGAGACGTCAATGGGTAGCACCACAGAACAAGATATATAACAGTAAGTAAATGAAGTCAACTTACTGAGGTTTCTGGCCCTTGCTCCCTTGGATCCCACTGGACACCCCAGACATGCACCAATGCGCATGTCTCATTGCACGTCCCTGCGTGCAGCCTCGCACGCACTCACCCCGCTCACAACAATGGGCTAGCTATCATGCCAAAACTAGACGTTCCTAGAGTGCAACTTCCAGTTTGGTGTCAGGCAATCCCTGTGCTATTACCTTTAAAAATAATAAATAACACCACCTCACGTGGTGGATTTTGCACCAGTGGCCAGCAACTAGTGCTGTAGCACTGCCTAGGGTTCCAAATAACCATGTTTGGTGAATCAGGAAGATGGGGGCAGGGACAGTCCTTCTTTGTCCCACAATGCCCTAGGAATGATGGTTGAGCTGTCAGCAATGCAACAGAGTTCAGGTTCTCTACCACAGACGTCCTACTACTATACAATCAAACGCTGTTAAAAAAAAGTTAAAATATAACCTGCAGTCAATGCAAATGCCTCTCACCAGAGGCTGGCAACTCCAACTGGAATCACTCAATCACAGCCCCACTCACTACAAGGGGCTATAGTGCAGAAACTGGAAGTTCCTAGCATGCACTTTCTGGTTCAGTGTCAGGCAATTGTAGTGCTATTACTGGGACTTTAAAAGGATGAGTGAAATCTTGGGTAGGCATCTGATGGAAATTTAATCACACAAGGATGCCAGCCAAAAATGGGAGATTATTATGGAAGGGTTAGTGAAGGCGACTGGGACATGTGCAAGAACATGGAGTAAGAAAGGAAGGACAAAAAACCCAGCTGTCTGACACAGAAGGTCATGGAAGGGGTGAGGACCAAAAGAAAGGCATTTTGGAGACTCAGGAAATTGGGAGGGAGATAACAGTGAGATGTATATGAAGAAGTCCAGGGAGGTTACCAGTCTGGTCAGAACAGCCAAGGCTTCCAGAGAACTGAGATTGGTGTAGGGCATTAAGAATGGAGAAAAGGACTTCTTCAGATATATCAGCGAAAAATTGGAAAACAGGATCGGATCGTGAGGATTAGAAAAGATGGGGGCTAGGTGGAGAAGGGGATGGACCAGGCAGATGCTCCGTGTTTATGAAAGAGAGGGGGCAGACACCTCCTGGGAAAGGAGGATTGGACAGGGGGGGAGGGGGTAGCTGATATAGGGATTACAGAGGAAAGAGTGCTGAAAGGATTAAAGGCACTGAGGGAGGATAAGGCACCAGGTTCAGATGGTATTCACCCGAGGGTACTCAAGGAACTAGTGGAGATTCTAGCATGACCACTGGCTGACCTGTTCAATACCTCCTTGGACACAGGATGTGTACCACAGGACTGGAGGATGGCCCATGTGGTGCCCATACACAAAAGTGGTCCTTAGGATGAACCAGGCAACTACAGACCAGTGAGCCTAACATCAATTGTGGGAAAACTCATGAAGATGATCCTAAAAGAGAGGCTGGTGGTCTTCTTGGAGAATAATGGTGTCCAGGACGGTCAGCAGCACAAGTTTGTCTCAGGTAGATCCTGCTAGACAAACATGATTGAGTACAACGACTGGGTGACAAGGGAACTAGACAAAGACCATGCAATGGATGTCCTGTATTTGGATTTCAGCGAGGCATTTGATTCCGTGCTGAATGGGAGACTGGGGGAGAAGCTGGAATATATAGGAGTGGGAACAAAGATGGTTAATTTGATCACCAGTTGTCTTAAGGGAAGGCAGCAAAGGGTGGTGCTGAGTGGGGAACTTTCATCTCTGAGGGATGTGATGAGCAGCGTACCACAGGGCTCTGTATTGGGACCGGTGTTGTTCGGGATATTCATAGTTAATATCTCCTACGGGGTCCGGAGCAAGATCAGTCTCTTCGCAGATGATACAAAGATTGGTGGTAGATGACATCGAAGGGTGGAGGGGGCTGCAGGAGGACCTGACTAAACTACAGGAGTGGTCAGATGCACAGCAGTTGGGGTTTAATGTGAAAAAGTGCAAGATACTGCACTTCAGGGCTAATAAGAAGGGGAGGAGATACCAGTTGGTGGGATACAGCTGGAGTCCACCAAGGAAGAAAAGGATCTATTGGAGTATGAACAACTCAGTGCAGCGCAGGAAGGCAGCAGCAAAAACCAACAGGATGCTGGGGTGCATAGTGAGGGGAATCTCCTCCAGAAACAGGTAGGTGGTCCTGCCCCTATAGGGGTCACTGGTCAGGCCGCACCTGGAATACTGCATGCAATACTGGAGCCCATTCCTGAAGAAGGACATCAGATTGTTGGAGGGTGTACAGTGGAGGGTGACAAAGATGATCCAGGGGTTAGAGGGATACTCCTATGAGGAGAGGCTGTGCGAGCTCAACATGTATTCACTGGAGGAGAGGAGGGATGGGGGTACATGATTGAAACCTTTACATAGTTAAAGGGGACTAACAAGACTATGACAGACAGGATTTTCCAGACTAGAAGGAGCAGGGTCATGAGGAGGCACCAGCTGAGAGTGGATGGGGGAAGATTCAGGAGGAAAGTCAGAAGACATTATTTTACAGACAGGGTGGTGGATACATGGAATACTCTGCCTAAGGAGGTAGTAGACTGTAGCACAGTAGGTGGTTTTAAGAGGGGATGGGACAGAGTGAGACAGGGTAATTATGAAAAGGGAAGGGGTGGGTGAGGCAGCTGCAAACTAAGGGTCTAGCTGCACAATCAAGCAGAATCAATAGACTGTGAGGCCTGTTTCTGCTGGTGTTTTCGTATGTTCGTATGTACAGTACCTTTAAAAATAATAAATAACACCACCTCATGCGGTGGGTTTTGTACCAGTGGCCAGCAACAAGTGCTGTAACACTGCCTAGGGTTCCAAATATCAACATTTGGTGAAATCAGGAAGGCAGAGACAGGAACAGTTCTCCTATGCCTCACAATGCCAAAAGAATGAAGGTCGAGTTGTTGGCAGTGCAAGAGAGGTTGTGTGCCCTACCACAGGCCTCCTCCTGCTATACAATCAAACGCAGTTAAAAACAGCTAAAATATAACCTGCAATGAATGAAAAAGCCTCTCTCCAGAGGCTGGCTACTCCAACTGGAATCGCCATTCCTGACAAAGCATGCATGCATGAAACCAGTCAGACCATCTGATGGGACCGAGTGGTATCTCCCTTTTGTTAACTTTTGTTCTTTCTGTATTGCTGAAGTGGTACTTATGTTACTCATTCTGTTTTGTTAAGTCACTTAATCAGTATTGTCCAACCTTTGTTAATCAGTGTTTTTATACTGTCTTTGACATGGTGTATACAAGTTGTTATTCTGATGAGGAACCTTTGTAAATGAGCATTTCTGCTCAAAGTTGTATTTCCAAACTTTGAAATAAAATAAAGTATCATGAGTTTTTGTTTTGCACTTTACATTCACTTAATAAATTAACTGCTTTTGCAATTTTGGAGGTTGACATGCTCTGTATCCTAGTTTCAAGCTTTGATAAGCCTATAACAGAACTATATTAAAAAAAAAAACAGAAATAAACAATAAAATAAGATTAATAACTCAATCAGATATTTTTCTGAAATTCTTCTGGTCATAATTGTTATGCTGAAATAGCAGTCTACCCCTGAAAAGGTTGCGCCTCAGCTTATGTCATCAGCATCAAGAAGAAAGAAACCAAAGATGTTTTGGGTTGAACACAGGGCACCTTTATTAGGTATAGTTACTATTTGCTTGCCCAATGTAGCCTAAAAGAGTACGTCTCTTTAAAGGCAGACATAATTGTCAGTTGTTTCCTTGGGAAAGGCCAAGGAGGGAGGTATGGGCAGGAGCAAGGAAGCACGGGGAGGCAAGTGGAAGTGGGAGGGGGAGCAGGGCACTGTGGGTAAAGGAAGGGGGACTAGCATGAGATTGGCTGAGCCAAGAAAGGGGACGAGTAGTAAATGTGGGTCCTTAAGGACAAGCAAGGAAGGGAAGACCCTTAATTTACTGAGTTTTTCCAAGGATTTACACAAGGAGAGTTCAGCACATGAATTGGCAGTCAAGGTTTGGAGAGAGGAACAGGTATCATCAGAGGATAAGGGTAAGATGAGGGAAGAGTGCACAGTGGTAACATAAGAGCATAAGAGACAGGTACTGTATTTGAGCAGCTTGAATGGATTCCTTGGGAGATAATTTAGTGTATTTCAGCAGCTGGAATTTACTTCATGTGGCTGTTTGTGTTTTCCGCTGAAAGTAATGTGGACAAGTTTTAGAGTCAGGGAGCAGATTTGGGAAGTTAATACAGCAGGAGTGTGTAGCAGAGGTGACCGGGATTGAATGGGAACACAGAGAGGCCAGACACATCAGAAGGAGACAAAGAGGAGGCAACCTGAAAGAGATAAAGGATCAGATGGGTAGCAGTGACAGATGAAATGGAGGGGGGATCCACCAGAGACAGCAGAGAGGCCAGAGGTCGGCCGCAGTTGCGGTATGGAAGGAGCTGGACCACGAGGTTAAAAAATAAATAAACTAAAAATAAGGAACAGAAGGAATCGATTTTAAGAGTGAGTGCAGGGTTGGCTAGTTATGGGAGCAGTGGGAAAAGTGGGACCAAGGAACCAAAAGAGTGGGAGAAGGACAATGGAGGGGCCCACAATGGACAGGCGCAGGTCAGCAATTCAAACCACATGGGCTGAGCCTCTGACAACATACCAGGAGGAGGAGTGAAGGATGAATAGGCCGGGAGGGCAGAAGGCCACAACACAAATGGGGGAATGTTGGATAGAGATCCCAACAAGGGACATTAGTGGGCATATTCCGGGTGATCTGCTAGCAGAGGTAAAAAATAAAAAAATAATAAAATGGAGCAAGAGACAAGTGGTAGATGGGTTGAGGGGATCTGAAGGACATGGAGACTGGCATGGACAGAATGGGAGGGGGCCAAGGGGGCTGGGTGGGCATTCCAAGGAAGGGATGGAGAATGATTATTGGGTCAGTGAGCTCAGCCGCCATTTTATGATGCCACTGTGCTAAAGGGGGACAAAATGGTGGATGAAGACAAAATGGCAGACAAGTACAGGGGGAAGGGAGCCTAGGGGCAAGGCCACATGGCACAAAGAAGCATGGAGGCTTACACGACCAGTTGGGGGGAGTGGGGGGTTTGTTGTTTCAGTAGGGCATGTATGGCACAAGGAAGCCTAAATAAAAAAAAAAATAAGAGGAAAGGGGAAAAACAGAATTGTGGGCCATGAACCAGGCAGATAGACAAGGGATGTCACAGGGCAAAGGGGTACAAAAAAGGTGGCTGGTAATCTTCAGAGGAGCAGTGGGGAGGGGTATGTCAAGGGGAGAAGGTGTCCAAAAAAAAACAAACAAAAATTAATAATAAAAGGAGAGCGCAAAGAGAGACATGGAGATGAGAGGAGACAGAAAGGTGTGTGATCCCCACCGAGAACATATATTAAGAGGTGGGGGTTTAAAGGACAGGTTGCAAGGAGCAATAGAACAAAGGGACTGGAACCATGGAATTGGGGGAGCCCCAGGATCCATACTGAGCAGACTCAGTAGAGGGAGTGCAAAAAAAGAGAATAAATAAATAAATAAATAGTACGACATCAATAAATCAGGGAAGAATGGAGGAGGGTAATAACAGAAGGAAGCAGGTGGGGCAGGGGAGGTGTCATTGCATAGTGTACAGCGGGTTAGGGTTCGATTCCAAGGGAGCACATATTTGGATTGCATAGATAATTATATGCTTCTTGTTGAAATCAACACACTGGCACCTAAAAAGGTACCCACAAAGACGACTCCCATTGGAAAGAAACTGGCAAAGCAGGCAGCTGATCTGATGGGAAAGATACAGGAATTCTTGGATAAGGCGCATACGGCGACAGACAAAGAGAAGAAGGATGGCAAGAATAAGGCCCATGAGGAAGAGGATGGCATGATGAGCAAAAGAGGAAGGAAGGCAGCACCCCCCAGGGATCAGGAGAGGCAGCAGCCTAAGGGGAAGGAACAGACAGTAGGCCTCAAGGTAGAAGGGAGCCTGAAGGACTACTTGGCAAGTATGATATTGGACAAAGGGGATATACAGTGGGAAGACCTAGAAGAGGCTTTGCAGTGGTGAAAAGGGAAAAAAGGTGTGGAACCAGGAAAAGATGGGGCCACAGCTGGGGGAGTGAGGAGGGGATGGGGGGATTCCGGGAATCACATTGGGAAACCATGTGCCACAGTCCATCAAGGAAGAAATTTGGAAATGTGAGTACAAGGACATGTTTGCCCTGGTGGACAAGGATGTGGTGAAAAAATATGAGCAGAGGGAGACGGGGGAGGAAATCTGAAATGACGGTAGCATTGGCCCTAGTGAGTAAGATGACAGAGGATCCAATATACACGGGAAAAACCTTTGATGCATGGGCAGTGGGTTCACCCATTTTAGTGCCATAAGGCTGGAGAAACAGTCTGAATTAGAAATACCCTTGCTGACTTATTCCACCATAATAAGGGATGCTTACACAATGAAGGGGGGTATGGGTAGCTCCACTATGATGAAGAATTCTGTCAGAGAATGGGAACTCATGGGGACATCTGGTGGGACTCTACAGATAGTCCATTGACAGACCAAAGGCCAATGGCAGATTCATAAGGTAGAAAAAGAAATGGGCAGACTGGATGGGCTTTGTGGTCCTTATCTGCCGTCAACTTCTATGTTTCTGTGTTTCTATATATATATATGCTGCTACTCTGTTTCCTCTTTTTCCCTCCCTATCTCTATGGAACAGGGCAAATCCCGGTATTTCTTTACCCCAGTTCTTTTTTTCATCCACCAAGTCTCTGTGATAAATGCCATATCCACATTATTTCCCCTACATATAAGTGCCTCCAGTTCCTCTTTTTTTATTATTCAGACTCTGTGCATTTATGAGCAAACACTGATTTGCAGATTTGGTGGGCTTTATTTCAAGTTTGGATTGTCTGCCTTGCTGTGCCTTACCTCTAAGGTACTGCCCCCCCCTCCCAATTCCTAGTTTAAATATTTGCTCAGATTTCCTTTAATTTCAGTTGCTAATATTTTTGTGTCCAGGGAATTTACATAGAAACATAGAAGTTGATGGCAAAAAAGGACTGCAAGACCCATCCAGTCTGTCTATTTCTTTTTCTACTTTATGAATGTGCCATCGGCCTTTGCTCTGTCAATGGCCTATCTATTCATACTCATCTGTATTGCTCCTTTATGTCTATCCCATGCCTGTTTGAAGCCCTACACTGTATTCATATCCACCACTTCCTGAGATAGGCCATTCCATGTATCCACCACCCTTTCTGTGAAAAAGAACTTCCTCATATTACCCCTTAATTGGCCTCCCTCTAATCTCATTCTGTGTCCTCTTGTCCTACTATTTTTCTTATATTGAAACATGTTAGACCCTTTCACCTTGTTAATGGCCTTAAGGTGTTTGAATGTTTCGATCATATCACCTCTCTCCCTCCTTTGCTCTAGGGTATACATATTAAGCTCTGTTAATCTGTCCTCATATATTTTCTGATGCAGTCCCTGCACCATTTTGGTTGCCCTTCTCTGGACTGCCTCAATTTGGTTAATGTCCTTGTGAAGGTGTGGCCTCCAGTACTGCACACAGTACTCCAGATGGGACCTAACCAGTATCTTGTAAAGAGGGATCATTACCTCTCTCTTACGACTTGTGATACCCCTACTAATACACCCCAACATCCCCCTAGCCTTACCTACTGCTTTAGTGGTCTGCTTGGATGATTTCAGGTCATCTGTGATGATGATGCCCAAGTCTCTTTCTTCCCTTGTGACTGCCAGCAACTCCCATCCCAGCCTATAGGTGGCTTCAGGGTTTCTCTTCCCTATGTGCATGATCTTGCACTTCTTTGCATTAAACCCCAGTTGCCACTCTTCCAACCATTTTGCTAGTTTATCTAGATCTCTTCTCATTTCACCCACCCCATCTGGATCATCTACTCTGTTGCAGGTCTTGGTGTCATCTGCAAACAGACAAACCTTACCCTCCAGTCCATCTGCAATGTCATTGATGAAGATATTGAAGAGGACTGGCCCCAGGACTGATCCCTGAGGTACCCCACTTGTGACTTGCATCTCTTCTTACTGTATATCATTTACCACCACTCTCTGTTTTCTGCCCGTCAACCACTTTTCCACCCAGTTGACCAACTTCTGACCCACCCCGAGCCTACCCAGCTTATTAATCAATCTTTTATATGGAACAGTATTGAAAGCTTTCCTGAAGTCAAGGTAGGTGACATTAACTGCTCCCCCTTTGTCCACCACTCTGGTTACCCAGTCAAAGAAATCTATTTAGATGTAGCCCGTCCCTTTTGTATAGACTTTTATTGTTGATAAACTTAACCCAAGTATCTATGAATACGATATTCTTTGCAACACACCTGTTTGATATTCTATTGTTAATTCTTTGAATGGTGCTATTTTTCTTTGGGTTGCATCTGTAGTTTGGTAATATTGCTGAGATTATTGGTATTTGCCTTCCTGTCTTTATTAAATCAGTGCAATCCATGAGCTCATCCACTATATCCTTTTTGTGCTCCCTTTCCACATTGTTTATCCCCACATGGAGCACAATTACTTTTTGTTTAGGTGAATTTTGTAACAATTTAGGTAATCGTAGTTTAATGCCCCTAACTCTTGCCCCCGGCAGACAGTTTACGGTCATGTTCTTTTTGCAGACTGTAGTAAGTACTGTATTGGTATTTCTAATTATGGAATCTCCTATCACCAATATATCTGTTTCTGGGGTTGTTTCTAGTACTTCTGTACCCTGAATTACACCCATTTTGGGTGTCTCAGTGCTAGTTCCTGATTATGTGCTGAGTGGGGAGTATCTATTATATAATGCTACTTCTATACCTCCCAAAGCCCTCCTCCTTTTTTGTGGGGGGCCTTTGATACTGTTGCCCAACTGTCAGACTCCATTCCTTTGCTTGCTGTTGTCCAGTTACAGAATTCAGAGCCATCACTAGCACTCTCATTTGATATTTTGGGGGGCTCTGTAATTGGTATTTCAGACCTTTCTGATATTGATTGCCCCTCAGCTACCTCAGTCTGGATTTGTCAGTTTATGGGGTATTTCAGCTGCCAATCCTTTAGCTCTAATTTTAGTGCAGCATTTTCTTTACATTTAGTGCACAGATATCCGGGTGTATAGTCCTTAAGGGGGTTTCTTGCATACATTCCGCATTGCTCACATTTTAAGAGGTCTCCTGTGTTACACAGTGTTTCCAGTACTTGTTCTATACTTGTTGTATCCTCCATAATGTATTTAAAGCTGTATGCCTCTGTACTGTCAGTTAATACCCCCACACTTACCCTTACTAGTAGTCTACTTTGGCTTCTGCCACCCTTTGCCCTTCTGTCCCTGCTATGCGCGCTCACTGAGCTCGCGGAGCTCACTCTGGAGCTGCAGTTTGTACCCCCATGGACTGGAAGTTACTTCACTCCCACCCACTGTTGCAGTTACAGATTTGTTTATAAATCAAATTTCTAAATGCTATGCCTGTAAGCAAGTGTTAGCCTGTAGGATTACAGTGCTAACTGTGAAATTCCCATTAAAACAGTCCTGTTTCGGCCCTTCTGTAGTTTGCTCTGTATGACTGCTGAACTACAGCACAGTCCCCTCCTGAAGTTCCTGCTTCCTGTTTCCCACAAACAGATGCACTTGGTATATTGTTTCACAAACACAAAAATAAACTGTACAGATCTTGAGGGTTACACCGCCGAACAAGCTTTTCGCCCTGTCTTAGGTTTTGTAATGCCTTTCAGACCCGTCCATTCAGACCCAGAATCATTGGGTGGACATATCAAAAAGGGTGCAACAGAACCTGGAGGTATGGGAGTATTTTTTGCAGCAACTCAATGGGGTAACGTTTCACAGGAGGATTGGCTATTTAACACTGACCTTGAGTTATATACTGATGTGACAGGTTCTTTGGGAATGGGGCCATACTTCAGGGGGGAATGGGCATCAGAAAAATGGCCGATAGCATTGGCAAACAGGATATTCTGTGGGACATCACATTCCTTGAAATTTTTCCCATATTGGTGTTGGTGAGCATTTGGGAGGAGAAGCTCAGAAACCAAAGAGTCATATTCTGGTGTGATAACCAGGTGGTAGTCAAGGTGTTGAACAAACAGAGGGGGAACACAGAAACAGTGATGAGTGTAGCTAGGCAACTAGTAATCGAGAGTTTGAGACTGAACATGTCTTTTAAAGCAAGACACATTGAGGGTGTAAAGAATGATGTGGTTGACAACATTTCCCATCTTCATTTGGACAGGTTCAGGTCATTGGCACCCAGGGTAGCCCCCAGGAGATCGATGGTCCCACCGGAGTTGTGGGAGATTGAATGTAAAGAGCCCAGATTCTGTTTCAAGGTTCCTGGCTGACAACCATGCTAAGGGCATACTGGGGGTGTGGAATGCTTTCCAGGAGTTTCAAGGACAGGCTGGGATGGAGGAAAGTGGGGCAGTTACTGAGGGATCGGTTATGAGGTATATGATGCAAAAGTGGGAGGAGGGGATGGTGCATGCCACCATATATTTACACTTAGCAGGGATAGGTCTAGTTTGTAATCTACAAGGATGGGGGGAGCCAAATAATTCCCCAGTGGTACGCCAGATGGTGCAAGGTTGGCAAAGATTACAGGGGAGGGTGGTAGACTGGAGAAGACCAATAGCGGGGCAGGTTCTGGGACAGCTGCTGAGTAGCTAGAGGTACATTTTCACCTCGGCATATGAAATTTGTCTTTCTATGGCAATGTTTCTGGTTATGCAGTGGGAGCACTGAGGGTAAGTGAAGTGGTGGCCAAAAATAAGTTGGTCAGGGTGGGGAGACTGCAATGGGGGAATGTAACATGGGGGAAGGGGCATTGAGGTGAAGCTCCACATATCTAAAAAGGATCAGGCAGGGTGAGGGGCAAAGGTACTCTTTCAAAGGGGGGCGGGCAAAGACCATTGTGTAGTGCAGGCCCTTGAGGAATACAAGAGGGCTTGGTCACAGGGGGAAGGCAGTCTATTTAGACATGGGAATGGGGAGCCAGTACCTAGCTACCAAGTGATGGCAGTACTCAAAAATGGCATGGTATTTTCTGGTAAGGACGCCAGCAAGTTCTCCTCACATTCCTTTAGGATAGGTGCAGCCTCAGAGCTGGCAGACAAGGGAGTATCAGCCAATAACATTAAGGAGGTGGGCAGATGGTGGTGGAATTGTATGTGTGTTTTTCTGTGTTCCACACTGGTGCCACAGATCTTAAAGAAAAAAAAAACACAAAATAATTGTAGTTTGATTGACACACATTATACCCTTTAGAAGGTGAAGAAAATGTTTGTATTTGGTAATGTAAGGAAAGGTATCATCTCTCACAGGCAAATACACAGGTGCTTTTTAATACATTTTTTAAGACATAGCTTGGAGAGGGGTTCTCAGCAGTGTTCCCAGGGATCAGTGTTGGGGCCACTACTGTTCAAAACATTTAACATCAGTCTGGAAGTTGGGGTCTGCAGCAAGCTGTGTACATTTGCTAATGATAGTAACGTGGCTTGGTCTGTCAACTCCAGTGATAATGAGGACAGACTTCAAGAGAGCCCAAGCAATCTGGGAGATTGGTAGGGCTCCTGGAGCCTCAGATTCAATGAGGGGGGATTCAAAAGGGTTGGACTCAGATGCAAATTCATGTTGAATCTGTGTCTAACCACTTGCATTGAGGTAGTTCTGCTGTTACTTTCAGAAGTTGTGTTTAGTTTATGATCCAAATGGCAGGGTTTTCACAAGAATCTGCTCAAGATGCTCCTGCCCTTATTTTCAAGCAGAAATACATCCAACCCCACCTAAGACTGTCTATTAGATGGTCTAACAGCATCCAACACTTGTGACCAAAAACAAATGCAATTGCATCCAAACTAAATGCAGTTATGAGTGCCATCCAATCTAGAAGAAACTGAGTCCATTTTATGCTGCAAAATGTGCATTTGTGTCATAAACACGCAGCGTCTCAAAATAGTAGCAGGGCTACCTGTACACAAGAGGACAGTGTAGATGCAGCCTGCATTTGCACCTGTGTCCAACCCTTTTAAAAATTCCCTCAAAGTCACACTTTGTGGTGGAGAAATGGATGCAGCTTGCAATTATACCCATTTTGGATGCAATTGCGTCCATTTTTGGATGCAAACTCTGGATACTGTTAGGCTATCTGACAGATGGTCTAGCAGATATGAATGCATTCCTACTTTGAAAAAAGGGGCAGACTCATCTTGGGAAGATCCTGTTGAAAATATTCTGCATGTATTTAAATGTAAGGTGATACACTTGGGAAGGAAAAACTGAAGCAGAAACTATACACTTTGTATGGATACTCTTGCTGTAGTGGTGGGGGAGAATGGACCTAGGAATCATAACACACAAAGGATTTAAGTACTGCATGCAGTGTGCAGTGGCTGTTCAGAAGATAGAAAAATGCTGGTGTGCTTTAAAAGTGGTGTCACCAGCAGAGCACCAGAAGTAATCTTGCCACTTTACTAGACCCACGTCAGGCCTCACCTGGAGTTCTGCCTGCAGTTCGGGGCCCCTCAATGCAAAAGAAACGTTGAGACATGCAAGATGGTGCAACACAGAGCCACAGAAATGATCAGGTGTACAAAGGACAAAAGCTTAGTGGAGAAACTAGGGGCCCTTAACTTGTTCACCTTAGAGAAAAGAAGACTGGAGTGCATGACCTCAGTTTTCATAATCAAAGGCATATGTTGATCAAACATTCAGAGCTATTTGATCTGGTGTCCACCAACAGAATTTTGCAAACAAATACTATGTGAGTCACGCTGCTGAGATGGAAAGGAGCTGCTAAAGGTCAAACTGAAAGCAATAAAACAGAAAAAGCAATGCAAACAGATGTAAATTCAAATTAGTTTATTACTAGAATATGTTAGCTACCAATATCCTAGCATTTCAGTGCACACTGCATCTTCATCTGAGGGTAAAGACACAGGGAAAAGGTTGGACAATCTATAGCTAAAATCTCATAAAGGCATACTACAGAAAAATACATGACTTGTTGAAGGTATTTTGTCACAATGCATAACATCATAATGAATAAACACATTACTATAATATGGAAACATAGACAATGATACAGAAAAAGACCATAGGTCCATCTAGTCTGCCCAGAGTTCCATATCTGCCCTGGGACATATTGTTCACACAGGATTTCATTCCTCCCAGTCCACCACCCTGCTCCCTTCCCTACTGCTACTGACCTGAGCAACCACTAAACCCTTCTCTGTTTCCCAGTCATGCTTGAAACCTTTTACAGTCTTGGCACCTAACACCTCCTCTGGCAGAATGTTACATGGCACCACCACCCTTTCCATAAAATAGAACTTCCTCACATCCCTCTTAAATCTTTCCTCACCAGTTTCCACTTGTGTCTTTGAGTTCTTGACTCTGTACTCCAGCTAAATGTTCCCAGCAGCTCACCTTGTTTATTCCCTGCAGGAACTTGTAGATCTCTATTATAGTACCCCACCATCTGGTCTCCAGTGAGTACATGTTCAGTGCCTTAGGTGCTCTTCATAGGATCTGTGCTTTTGGCTATGAAACATCTTGGTCACAATGTGTTGCACCATCTCCAACCTGCCTGTGTCTTTCCTAAGGTGAGGACTCCAGAACAGAGCATGGTATTCCAGGTGTGGTCTCACCAGAGACTGATATAGAGGTAGTAGTAACTCCTTGTTCCTGCTCTCAATACCCTTCATATAAACCCCAGCATCCTAATAGCCTCATTATATGCCTTGTCATGCTAGCTTGATTGTTTGAGGTAATCAGTAATGATGACTCCCAGGTCCCTTTCCTGTGCCGTAGTGCTCAGTTTAACCCATCCCATCCAGTACTATGTCCTGTTTCTCCCCTTCTAGGTGCATAACCTTGCATTTTTGGGCATTGAATTTCAACTGCAACAATAGTTAGATAATACTCCAATAACAGTAATAAGTTTTAGATGAATACCAAAACAATATGGTACTGTAAATTCACTGATTAATCTGCAATTTAAAAATTAATACAAGATTGAAAAAAATATCTGAATATTGCAGTGAATTAAGTGCCTCCGAGAAGAAAATTAAATAAAAAGGGGGAAAAGACATCCAGTTACATTGTTGAGCAGTGAGATCAGTGAAAATCATATGTATGGAATTACTTGCCTCCTAGAAGAAAACTAAATAAAAAGGAGGAAACACCCAGTTACTCTTTCATTATTGACCAGTGAGGTCAGTAGAAAATCATGGATTAACTTTTTTACTCTGTGGGGTTAGTTTTAAATTTAAAAAGTAAAAACCGTAAAGGGAAAAGTCTTGTAGTAAATACTGATGATTTAAAAATTGGCTATAGAAGGCATACATCATTGCTGTGTATCACTGAAATAGTACATCTCCGTGGCTAGTGCCTGAAATAATTCAAAGTGCTTAGTGTAGACGTATTCAAATAGCAGAGAGAGAGAGAGAGAAAACAAAAGCAAAAACAAAACAAAAAAAAAACAAGACAGCTTAGTCATAGTTAAGTAAATGGGCAAGATTTTCAAAAGGATCCACCCAAGATGCATCTTCCCCTATTTTTCAAAGCAGAAATGCATCCTAACCTGCTAGACCATGTATTAGTTGGCCTAACAATGTCCAAAGTTTGCATCCAAAAACAGATGCAATCATATCTAAACTGGATGCAACTCAGAATTATGTCCTTTTTCTGCCTCAAATTGTGACTTTTTGCAATACAGTAATAAGATGCTGCTTCTGAAAATGGCAACAGAGCTGCCTGGATGCAAGTGTGTGGATGCAGACACAAGCACAGCATTCATTTTCTTCCACATCAAACCTTTAAAAATAATCCCCCACACCACAGTGTATCCAAACATTTACAAAGTGGCATTACTTCATATTTTCATAAATATTTTCAATTACTCAAAACAGTTTGTTTTACAAAAAGGAATTTAAATCAATAATCTCATTATGTCCTTTTTGCTGTAAGGACTCTAATGAATAGATCAATCATGTCTCTTTCTGCAAGAGTTGTTTGGTTCAATCGCTGTATTGTATATCAACAGCACTTGCCAGGGCTGTAAAGCATATTCATGAAAGGTCACAGTTCTACATCTCTTCAAATGTGCACCCAGGGAGGAATCAGGTCTATCACTGCTGATTTCTCTGATGTTCCTAGATGCACACTTTGATGACACTACTGTAATTGTTCTGCCAGTGTAGATGTGTTGGCATGGGCAGACAAGAATAATAATTTAGATTATCAGTAATTAAACAACAAATATCTGTTCTAAGCCAGTAAGAGCAATGGAACTGTCAGTTATTATCCCACAAACTACCACAGTCACATTTTAGACATGCCCACAGTAGGTTCTTCAGATTCTGACGATGCCCACAGTAGGTTATCCACATTATGGCAATGTCCACAGTAGGTTATCCACTTTTCAGACATATTCCCAGTGGGTTATTCATTTAGTTCACAGACAAAAAAAAGAGGAGCAAAGGCATGTTCCTCTTCAACTGTTTCATGGGAGCCAGTATAGCACAGTGGTTATGAGCTCCGAGTTACAAACCTGGAAAACTGGGCTTGCAATCCATGGCCACCACTTGCATACTGTGTAATGGTGAGCAAGTCACTTAAAAACTATCATAGCACTTTTAAAACACTGGGTTGAAAATTCCTAGTTATATACTGTTTTGTTGACTGAGTAAGTGCACTAGACAAATAACAGTAATAATAGCAATAACATTTATTTAGCCAGACTATGCTCAGAATAACTGGCTTTAGTGGTTGATTAAATGTCTTGGCCTTCAGCCTCAGCATTTAATCATCAATTTCAGCTAGTTATTCCTTCATATACTGAATGTTATCACATAACTGAAAAATGTTGAAATAATTCATCTATGAGGTTTGCACAGATATCAGGTTGTCATGTAAAAGATCCCTAATAGTTTCAAACTTAGCCTTTGCTGAAGAAAGCTTATTTGAAAAGGCTAACTTTTGAAATATAAGGAATAGAAATAAATATAACCATACACTTATAAAATAATCAGCTTAAATATTTGATATTTAAACTTTACTGATGTGAATCTTACATGATGTTACCTGACTCCATACTGTACTTTCATTTTAAAAATATTATGTGCTCGATTTTCAAAAGGTCAAGAATGATGAAAGGTGCTTGAGCCAGAAAGAATAATGCAAGGAACAAGCTGTGTCAACATTTGTTTCAAGTCTGATTTTCTAACATTGCTTACAACAAATGCAGAACAGCCTGCGCCAAAGTGGCTTGTGTCAGACTTGCATCAAAAAAAGGGTGTGCCATGTCGCAATGGGGCTTGCATCAAAAAATTATGCACAGGGCTGGCCTGGTGGCACTGAGGGTTGAGGCGCTGGATGCCACACCTTGCTCTGTGCCTGTGACCTGGGTTCAGGAATGGACTCGGGTCATCGGGGGCTGGTTGGGGGGAGGGAGGATTGAGCATCCCAATGGATGCTCTCCCCCTTGGGGTGGGATGCCAGGGGAATTGTATAGCACCTGACACCCCGCAGGGGGCCAGTGGATGCACCAGCTTTCGGAGGCACGGCGGCTTCGCTTGGCAGAGCTGGGAGGGGGGACACTGTCAGGCGCTTGAGAGAGCATGCGTCTGCATGTTGAACTCTCTGTGCCAGCGTCTCAGGGGTCGGGCAACACAAGGGACTGGAGAAAAAATCCTTCACCTCTCCTAGGTGACGATCTCTCCTGCAGCAAGTGTGCCACCACTGACAAGCATTAGGGCAGACTCCGCTGCACCAGGCCTTCTCCCTGAGAACATTTAAAGGGGAACAGGTAAGGGGAGAGCCTTTCCTCACCCCGCATGGGGGGTAATCCAGGCCATCAAGGAAAAATAGGGGAGTTGAGCTGAGGGCACTCTAAGGGCAGACCCTGAAGTCAGATAGGTCGCAATGCTTGGGGTGCTGAGAGCTCCAATTGAGTGGAGAAAGGAGGGTAGAAAGTAGGAGTTGGGGGATAAAAAGAAAGTAAAAATAAAAATGATGCACTATCACCTTTTCTTGGATTTTCAAAGCTGGAGGCTGTTGACACTCCACCAAAGATGCATGCCACTGTTAGACCAGCCAGAGATGGTTGGACACTGGAGCATATGAAGGTGAGAGTAGATTATTCGGTGGGTTGGTTATATAGCCAATATTCCCTTGTAGCACTACTTGATGGTGTTTGTGGGGCTTAACTTACCATTGTCTTGGTCATTTTGTCTGTGGTAATTTTTGATTCAGCTGGCATCATTTTTGCTCCATGCACTGTTTTTTGACTCAGTTTGCTTCATTTTTTGACTCAACTTGCATCATATTTAGGTTCCCCTTTTCACTTTTCTCCATGTATGTGCTTTTTTACTCAACTTGCTTCATTATTTGACTCAGCTTGCTTCATTTTTTGACTTAACTTGTGTCAATTTTAGACTGGGCTTTTCACTTTTCTCCATGTATCCATTTGTTGACTTACTTTGCTTCATTTTTTGACTTGACTTGCTTCATTTTTCTCACTCAATTTGCATCATTTTTACTTTGCATCATGGGCAGCATTTTGAAAAGGCTTAGTGTGCAGATGATATGGTGCATGGGGCTTGCAGCAATCTAATAGTAGTTTCTATCTAGTGTGGCAATTGCTGCAACTTAGACCAACTTTCCTGGTCTAATGCATGGCAATGCTGGGGACCTTTTCTTACAGAGCTTGTGACAGATGTGTGGTGCAAGCTGCTGTAAACTGTGAATTCTGTTTCAACTGTGCTCGAGATTGTGGAACTGGGCGCATTTGTGGTGATGGGGTTGGTGCACTGCCAGATCCTAAGTGTCATGGTGCAGGGCTTGGCATAAGCCCTGAGCCACGCAGAGTCAGAGTCTGTTATGGAAATAGAACAGGTGGCCAACTCTAGCAGTATGGCTGGAATTGGTACACATTACAATAAAAATATTTCCCAAAAACAAATTCAGAAAAAAGAGGGAAATTCATGCTGAAGTATCATTAATACAATTGATGAAAATGAAGCAACACAACCAGAAATAGATGAAAGAACACAAGCAGAAAAATATTAAGCAACATGATCAGAAAAAGATTAAGCAATACAACCAGAAAAAGAAATGTTGATGAATCCCCTGATCAAAGCAATGCAGTACTGTCAGCAGCATTGCCAGAAAAATCGGATAAAAAAAAAAAACAGAAAAGAGGTAGCCAGAACACTTAGACCTAGAAAGTCAATGTTGAGGGAAAAGGTTCAATCTGGTACCACTAGACATGGCACTCCATGATATGCCACTCATGCATATTGGGCTCCTTCATCAGAAAGCATTGCCCCTGATGAAGAACAGGTTGTAAATGTACAAGAACAAGATCACGATCATGATGTGTCACAGTTATGCTCTTCAAAAGGTTATGAATCAGAATGTGATACTGATGAGGTAGAGGATGCCACCTGGGTTCCCCCATCCAAAAAGAAAAAACACATACAGCAAACACTACCAGTACCCACAGCCAGAAGTGGAAAACAATCAATAATCAAGGTAGCTCTTCTGGAGACAGTCACAGTGTGCATGAATCAGCGTCAGAAACAACTGCCCCCAAAACTGCTGTACTTTCTGGCATGAAAACAAAATGTTCCACCTCAGCTGTGTGGAGCTCTTTTCATGTAAGTCCCAAAAATGAATGCATTGCTGTGCGCATCTTTTGTCATCAGGAAGTTAGCAAGGGGAAGATGAAGGGCCAGTTAGGGGCAACATCGCTGAAAAGGCATTTGCAAAGAGCATACCCTACCACTTGGCTCAGCAGCAGTCCTGAGCAAAGGACAAAAAACTGTGATGAAAGTAATCCTACAGACAATAGGGATGGTGAAGAGACTGAGAGATTGGGCAGAAAAAAAAATGTTTGACTTCACTGTCAAAAGTATTTGGATATCACCAGTGCAATCCTGTGGTTTTTGACCCCTGCACAAACTAAACAGCAGACCATTACTACAATGCATGAACAAAAAACTGCCTATAGTAGATCACATTAAGTCGCATTAAAAATGAATCAGTTAATAGCTGAATTTATTGCCAAGGACCTGCAACCATTTTCTGTGGTGGAGAATGATGGTTTTAGAGCCCTTTTAAAATATTTTGCTCCACATGAGAACATACCAATCCATAAATATTTTGTGACAGCGGCTGTCCCCAAAATGTACAAATGTATGCAAAGTAAAATAAAATTATCTCTTCAAGATAGTGAATGTGGTTCTGTGCACCTGACCACAGACATGTGGATGAGTTCTCAAACCACTGATTATATGTGCATCACTACACATTGGGTGTCACAATTGTCTTCAAATACCACCACAGGCAGCAGTGAACAGGAAGGTAGACAAAGAATGGCAGCTCTTTGTGTTAGCATGTTTGATAAGCATCACACCACTGACAATATTTTGGAAAGGTTGTGTGACAAAAGTTCTGAGTTGTTATAGCCCCTGGGACTCCATACTGAATTTGTGGTTGTAGACAATGGCACCAATATTATTAGTGCATTTAAATGTGGTGGTTTTACTCACATTCTATGCTTTACACACTCATTAAGTCTCTTACTATGAGCTTTTCTTTCCAATGACAACAGTATAGTAATACTAGTGAGAGCTGCAAAGAAAATTTGTGGCCATTTTAGTCACTCTGTAAAATCATGTGGTATCTTGGCTGACTTCCAGAGAAACAAAATGGCTTGCTAATTCATCAACTAAAATAAGATGTTCCAACAAGCTGGAACTTAACACTTTACATGCATGAGAGACTTCTCGCACAAAAGGAGGCAGTCCATGAATACATCATGGAGCACAATGTAGCAAATGGTGTTGTGCTGAACTCATTCTATTACGGCCTCATGGAGCCTCTTTTATTGCTCTTGACTGCCTTTGAGGAAGCAACTCAATGGATTAGCAAAGAGAATGCAACTCTAAACCAGGATATCCCCATCATACATTTATTGAACAAGGAACTCAGAAGGCTGTGTAGAGGTTTTGAACAAAAAGGAGACAAATCTGGTATATCCCTCACAAACCAACTGATACAGCAATTCCAAAGTTGCAGAAGGCATCATAATATCATGACAGACAAAAATGTTCTTGTTTCAACTCTTCTTGACCCTCAATTTGATTTGCAACAGCTGCCTCCTTTAGATCTCCATGACTCTTATATTGAATACTAAAACATGTTGATTTCAGCAGTTGCACAGGAAAAGGACAGGACTCTATTTGACAATACAAGTGAATCACGTGATGCGGATGCTGCATCTGATGATGTAACATCTGTTGGTGGTGACAGCAATATTTTCCACTCAGTGCTACCATGTATTCCTTCATCAGTATTGTGTGGTCCTGTACTGAGTTCTCTTTCATGGCACTTGAAAAAGGCATGTCATTTTGAAAAGTACAATGATGACTCTCACACTTTTGGGTCAAAACTCACGGAAACTGATAATTCAGATCTGCCTGTCATGGAGCCACCTTCTTTGTCTTTGTCTAATATTGTGGATGCCTATTTATGAGAACTACTTATTAATATTACTGATGACCCTTTTGACTACTGGCTGGAAAAGAAAAACATGTGGCCTGTACAATCTGCCTTTGCCATTAAGCTTCTTAGTTGCCCTCCCACTAGCATTTAATGTGAGCATATATTTAGCTCAACTGGAAATGTTGTCTCAGATTGCCACACAAAGCTTACTCATGAAAATCTATACCGCCTTACCTTCCTAAAAGTCAACCTCAACAAATTCTCTTACCAGTTCAGTGAAGAGTGGCAGGAACATGAAAATGATGATGACAAAGAGCTGTAACTGTTTTTTTTTAATAAAGATGCTTCCTTGGTAGTGTTTGAAGATGATGGTGATGATATTATTCAACTTAATTATTTATTTCTTTAATGTCAGAGAACAGAGATAAGCAACCTTAACAGAAAGATCATGTAAAAATAAAATTCCTTCTTGTGTGGTCATGGTGTATATTATATCATGCGTATTTCTGTGTGTGTTTTTCAATTTGGGAACCCAGGTGGAGTGTACAGTGTGGATCCCCACCAGCTTGATGATGGGGTGAGGGGCAAAGATAGGGCTGGGGAGTGCAAGTTGGCTTCATGGCAGAAGTCTGTGGCAGTTGGGACGAAAAGCTCTATAAGAAAAAGAAACCTGCAATGCTGGGGTGGGGGAGACAAGATCAACCAGATAAAAATATAAGTTAGAAAGCACAAGTGATACAAATAATTGGCCAATCATGCAGGAGTATGTTTGATGGTGTGGGGCCCAAGATGCTTGCTATAACACCAAATAGGCAAAGCAAAAGGGTGGGAGGGATGGCCAGGGCCCCATGAAATCCTACTCTTGCTGCCTGTCTCCCACCAAAAAGCATTCCAGACTCAGTGAAGGTCTGCACTCTGTGCTCCACTGTTGTCTTTCTGTTGTTGAATTTGTTAGTCTCCCTCTCTCTTTCCAATGTTTGACACACTGTTTCCTTTCACTGCAAAGCACCAGATGACCTGCATACAGTGGGCTGGATTCACAAATGTTTTTGGGTTAAAGTCTCACACTGCAACTCCAGTTGTGGACCAAAATCTCTGCAGCTGTGGAGATTGCTATTCACCTCAGCAGAAACTGCAGAAAATGTTATGGCTGATCCCACCAGTCATAACATTTGTCTGCACTTGTGGGGATTTCCATGGCAACACCACCTGCAAGCTACCATAAATCATGGAGATGCTCATAAGCTGGCTCCACTTTTAAGATTACCATAGCTGCAGGAGGAATTGCAGTTTCACAAATGGCAACCCACTTGCGCTGAGATTTTCCCACAGCTGTGGGATTTTTAAGAGTTTTGTGAATCCAGACCACTGTTTCCTTTGAATGTCACGTGGTGTCTGATGCACAGGACTGGCAAGAATAACAGTTAATTTTTTTTACCACTGTTGGCTGCTTTCTGACCTTGAAAAATGACATGAAAATACAGACACAAACATTTTTAAAAAAGGTTTAATTTATTTATTTTTTAACAACAGGAATCTAAAAGGATAATATTTCTCATACTCAAATAAACTAAAATAGGACTGCAATTCATCAGAATAAATCAAAGTAAATCAGAACCTTTTTGGAAAAAAATCAGAGCCAGAATCAGAACCAGGTCACAGTCAACTCACCCATCCCTAATTTTAACCTTGTGCTTAATCACATAGTGGACCATAGCCATAGTGCCCCTGAACCACATGTCAAAGCTGCACATGCAGTTGAGATGTGGATGGAGGACCAGACCCTTACCAATGTCTGGGGAGTCTGTAACACAAGAATCCGAGACTATAGTACACATCCTTCTTGGCTGCACGTCAGTCATACAACAGACTGGCTATCTGGCATCTCAACCCATTATTCCAATGATAATGGACTCTACCACTAAGCCAATAGTAATATCAGACCATGAAACACAGTTACTAATGATTCTGTGGGTCCCTGTAACCTGCCACTCCCCTTCCTGGAGGCTTGACCCACTGTTGATGTTTGACCCGCCTTTCATAACTTACAGGAGGCAGCCACAGCCTTCATTCAGATTAATGACAACTGCCAAACATCCATAAGCACCATCTGGGAGGCCTTTAGGGCAACCATGAGGGGACTCATCATAGGCTATGCTACAGGATGAAAAAAAGAGAAGGAAGCATGCCTCATACAGCTGGAGAAGGAGTTCCAGCAAAAGGAGAGCAATCTCAAAACTCTTCTGAAAGGCACCAACGATCCAGCTGTTCACAGGGCTGTACTTAGCCTATGACTGGAAATTGAAACCCTGATTGCCAGAAAGGCTGAACTGGTGATTTTCAGCTTTTGTCACAAATAGTGGGAGGTAGGGGAAAAGTGCAGCAAGGTACTTGCCTACCACCTCAAAGAAACAACAATCAGAGCATCATATTGCAACCCTCAAAAATAATAGTGGTCAAGTCTGCTTTAAGAATTTGCAAATTAACCAAATCATGTAAGAATACTACAGCTCACTGTATGGCTCCAAACACACACTTGAGCACCAGCTTCTGTCAGCTTTTCTGCAACCTCTGAATCTCTAAACTCACTGCTGATCAGATGTAAATTCTGGAGGCCCCACTATCCACTTCAGAAACTGCAATCACAGTTATATCACTTCCACCTAAAGAAGGCTCCAGGAGGGGATGATCTCCCAACAGACACCTACTACACCTATCTCAGATGATTTCCCCATCTTACAAAGAGTCTATGTGGAATCCACCTACATCGGTACCTTTCCCACCACCATGAGAACAGCAAACATAGCAATTATTTTCCAAAAATGGAAGAACCCCATGGAATAAGTTAGGTATAGACCTATTTCCCTCATTTAACTGAACAGCAAAATATTTACAAATGCGCTAGCCCTAAGATTAAAGAATATCTTGCCCAGTCTTATACACCCCTCCCAAGTTGGAACTATCAAGTGCATGATTAGCACAAATCATATGTGCACCATGTTCAACTTAATGCAGAATACTAAAAGTACCCTATCACCCACTGCAGCTATCGCAATTGACTTTGAAAAGGCCTTTGTTTCCATGGAGTGGGGGGTATCTCCATGAGGTGCGTCAACACTTGGGGTTTAGACCCAACTTCCTGAGCAAGCTATTCACCATATAATTTAGCCCACTAGCTAGGATCTATACAAACTGTACCCTCTCAGATCCCTTCCACCTGCATGTGGGTACCCATCAAGGATGCCTGTTATCGCCCCTGTTATCATAGAAACTGAACACTGGTGGTGGCCATTAGAGCCCATAAGGGGATGCAAGGGGTCCAAGTTGCAAAGCAGCAATACAAAACATTGCTATATGCAGATGACCTGCTAGTTTTAAACACCCAAGCCCCTGAGACCATGTCTCTTCAGCTGGACCTTCTATCAACTTTAACCAAAATTTCTGGTCTCAGTATAAACAGAGCAAAGATGGAAGTCTTACCTTTTAGCCACCTATGCATGGAAGTCACAATGCAACCTTTAGGTCTCAGGTGGACAAAAAGTACCCTAACTTACTTGGACATCAAAATCACAACACATTTGGCCAATGTATTCAACATAAACTTCAATCCCCTCCTCACAGAACTTAAAGCTGGATGCGATAGATGGAAACCCTTACATCTCACTATGGTCGGAAAGATTGAGGCTCTCAACATGGTGACCTCCCCCAAAATTCTATACTTCTTAGTTCACCTACTGCTCAATGTTTCCTAACAAATGGTTTGAGCAGATTGACAAACTCACAGGTGGGTTCCTATAGGAAGGAAAAAACCCTTGCTACAGTAGAGCAATGTTTAGGGTGCACTGCAATAAAGGAGGTTGGGGCTGCCATGGTTCAAGGCCTATGCATGGGCTTTTAGAATGGCACAGATGGTCAGATGGCTGGCTTATATGGTGCAAGAATGCATGATATGGCTTGACATTGAGACAGCCCAATGCACTGGCAGTTCGCCTGCAGCATGTTTATATTCCTCTAGGGCTAAAGCATCTGGAGCTCATGCCACCATAGGATCCTCACTCATTGCATGGAGAAACATTCAGAAACTCCTGAACATGCCACTGGCCCACACTTTATATACTCCCCTATGGGATAACCCTGACATTACTGTGAACAAGGCCCCAATTAAATGGCACCAACGGAAAAAAAGATGGGCATCCATGGGCTGAGAGCTCTCCTTATGCAAAATTCAAATAAGATGGACTCATTCCAGGGGCTCCAATCCACTGTTTTCCTGGATAAGTCAGACTTTGGGTGATACCTGTAGATCAGAAACACAGTCTGACATGTTCTTTTTCAAATTCATACCCCAAGTTCCATAGACATAGTACACCCACTGCTCTTCTGGGTTCAAAGCCACCAGGAAAGAGCTAGTCTCATATACATATATATATATAAGAAACTACCTACCCGGTCACATGACCAAAGCCAGGACCCCATGGGCCAAAAGCCTTGTTAAATGACCAAAGGTTATAGACTGGGAACAGTGTTGACATTCAGCTCATAATGCAGTCAGAGACACCAAAGCATGCTTAATCCAGAATAAGATATTACATTTCTGGTATCACATACCAGTAGTACTGCAGAAAGCCCACCTTGTCCCAACAATAACTGCTGGAGATGGAGAGCAGTTTCAGTGACCTACTTCATATCATTTGGAATTGCCCCCACATAGAGATGCAGCAAAGTTTTAATTTGTTTGTGAATTTTTGGCAAAGTCACTGAATTTGCCTCCAGGGGTTGATTCGTGAAGTTGTGGCCGTCAAAGGAAAATTTGCCATTTGTAACTTTGCTTTGCTTTGGGAGGGGTTAAATGTAAATTTCACTTTAAAAACCCCAAAGGTAAAGAGAAGTTACAAGCTGTGAATAAAATAAATCCCTGCTGTCAAGTTCCCCCCCCGACAATCACCAGAACCAATATGTATATATATGTAAACAAAAATTAATCTTAAATCCCTGGTGTTTAGTGGTTCCCCTTCCACAAGTTGGCACCCCAACAATATAAAAGGAAAATAATCTTAAATCCCTGTTGTCTAGTGGACCCCCCACTCAGTCAGGTTGTGGCCACCACCCCACTCGCCCCCACCCTGGTGTAAAAAAAACCATAAATCCCTGATGTCTAGTGGTCCCTCATCCTGGCCGATCGCTGGCCCCAACAATATAAAAAAAATCTTAAATCTCTGGTGTCTAGTGGACACCCAGCCCCCTACCCCATCAGGTAGTGGCTCACCATCCTGCTCCCACCTATCCCAACTCCGAGCAGGCTACCAGCACAGCCCTCCACTCACCTCAACAGTCAGCAGCCCGATTGACCTCTCTCAATGAATGAGTATTTAAGTAATTATATATTTCTGGCCAAAAGACGTTAATATATCACTTTTTCTTTCTACTAGTACAACACAAGGCATAGAAACATAGAATTTGATGGCAGATAAGGACTGCTTGGCCTACCTAGTCTGCCCATTTTTCTACCTAACAGATAAGCTGCAGATCCAAGTTAACCAACTGCTTACTTCCTCCTACCCCCACTAGGACTGCCTTATGTCTGTCCCATGCATTCTTGAATTCCCCCACTGTTCTTGACTCCACGACCTCCTCATGGAGGCTGTTCAAGGCAAGAAGATTTGTGTGTGAAGTGTGGATTTTCATCTGTGAAATTCTATACTTCGCATTCGATCTGGTGCTCTGAGAATTGCGCTTCCTGAACTGAGCGCAATTCACGAAATATTTCACAGGTGAATTTTGGCCACTTTGCACATCATTGCCCCCACATAAAACCCTTTTGGGCAGATATTACAAAAATGTTAATTAAGATCATTGCTCAACCGATTACCCCATCCCTGGAACTGTTTATTTTGGGAATCCCCAAAGAAACAACTCACCTTAACCCTCCAACTCTGACATGGATCTCAGCTGTCTCTATAGAAGCAAAGCACCTTATACTTAGAAGAAGGTGCACTCCTGAGCTGCATAATATCCTGTCCCTTCTCACCTGACTTGAGAGGCTCTCACATCGAAGCACAAATACCATGACAGTTTTTCCAGACATTATGGGACCCTACCATCATTATCTCAATAAAAGAACACAGGCGATAGTCCCACCCTGCTATCATACATCAGATGGGGACAGGCTGAATCTCTGACTGAATTGACAGTCTCTAAAGGGGATCTCCTGGGTATAGCCAGTATTAGCAAACCAACAAGTGGTGTGTATATATGTCTCTTTTACCCATAGATATGCCCACGTACTCAGACTCCAGTGAAAATTATATTGAAATTCAAATGATATTGTACTTACTTTTTGTAGTCATAGTCTCAGGTATGTTTGAGTCTTAGTTTAATGTTTCTCCTTCCCTTACTTCCAATGCCCTTACACATTACTGTGAATGAATACAAGAACCAGTCTGGAGGCATCAATGTTAGCTTGCAAGATCAAGATCAAAGACACAGAGGTCACTCAGACCATATCCACACTACTCTTATAGAACTGCTAGACTCACCCTTTGGAAGTTTTAGTTCTCTGTCAGTGATGGTCATGAGATTTTTTCTTATATATGTGTATTCCTCTACTTACCACTTTTGATGTACTTCATATGTTTGCACAAACCCTGTAAATTATGCAACAATGCTTTGCCTCCTGAATGTATCTGGTGTGTTTTCCTCTTTTTATAATCTCAATAAAAAAGAGTAACCATAAAAAAAAATTGAGAGACATTTTTATTTATTACAGATGACATTAATGTGGGGATGGTGAGGGATGCCACTAGATGCCAGAAATACATTATATCAATAAGAGGATGGGAATCAGAGGCTGGGGGGCATCACTAGACACCAGAGATACATTATATGAATAAGGGGATGGTGATCAGAGGATAGAGGGTGCCACTAGACACCATGGAAACATTATATCGATAAGGGGATGGTGATCAGAGGGTAGGGGTGCCACTAGACACGAGGGATACAATATATCAATAAGCAGATGGTGATCAGAGGGTGGGGGTACCACTAGACACCAGGGAAACATTCTATTAAGAAGAAGCAAGCAATTGGAGGGTGGTGGGCACCTCTAGACTTCAGGAGAAACATTACATAAGGGGATGGCAATGAGGAGTTGGGGGTGCCACTATGCACCAGGGAAATAGCAGTTCATTGCTCTCAGAACAGCCTGAAGCATGAGCTCCAGCTGTGGCTGCAGAACTCAAGAAACTCCTGCTGTTCTAATACAGAGAATGTGAGTAAATGGCTCATGTCACTAAGCTGGGCATCCTGAATTATGGGTGACCAGAAAACGTATATCTGTCAACTTTTTTTAAAAAACAAACACCAAAATCTAGTTGAATGGGTCCCGTTTAGCTAGGTTTGGGTGTTTGTGCTTTTAAAAAGACATTATTTATATGTACTTTCAATGTCTGTAAGTCTAAACAGTAAAATGAAAATGGTGGCCTTACAAGAAAGGATGTTTTCCTCATGAAAAAGGTCTGGTCCCATACTAAAAAAGATCCTTTTTTGTATGGACCAGATTCTTTTTCCATTCCAAGCAGCTATCCAAAAGACTGTACTTAGCATGCTCAGAACCACAATTTTAAAAAGTAATAACTTTGGAATGGATTCATATTTTTTTCACCAAACCAGTGAAACGCACACTTTTGGAGCAATCCCTTTCTACCCTGAAACTTTCAGACAAAAATTCCAAACTGTCCATGCACATGGCAGTGATAGTCTGGGGGCCCAGGCCTAACTTTTTGGTGACATAGCACTCCCCGTACATAAAGCAACAACTATGTTATTTTGATAGAAGTGTCCCTAAGGTACTTATCTACAGCGGTTGTGGTCTTGTAAAGTAGTTGAAAGATATGCCAATGCAAGATTTTTGTACCCATGTCAAACAACATTTTGCGCAAGTAAAAAGGCCACAAAAATGTATTAAAGTTGTCAAGACAAGTTTGAAAGTAAAAATTATCAATAAAATAGGATTTAATGTATTTTAAAAGATAAAAATACATTTTAGTCATGCAAAAGGTTTCTTTGACACAAATTATTACTAATTTATTTTAAAAGACAAAAAAATTTTAGTCATACAAAAGGTTTCTTTGACACAAACTATTAATAAGGCTCATTACATAAAGAACGTTGGCCTTGTGGTTTGTATTGATAAATGCACAGATTATTCATTGACGCAAACATTTTAAATACAGTATTCATTATAATAGAAATCAGGTATACTATTGCACACCATGGTGCTAGCAAAACAAAAATATCCAATGGACTCCCTCTCAGTGATGGGCAATATGACAGTATATATTTGTGCCTAGCCTTTTTCAATATATTTGTCATACACTACGGGTGGGATATTCAGAAGGGTTGCGCCATGCGCAATAGGGTTGAGCCAGCACAAGTCCGAGATTGTGCCATTCTGCGATATTCAGCAGGAGGCAGTTGCACCACAGAAAACATGCTGAGCAACAGCGCAATGCTAATGAAGGTATGCACAACCGAAGGGGGGTGGAACCATGCATAAAGTGCGCAATGCGATATTCAAAAGCTTGCGCAATGCACAACAGTGGATCAGGCGGAAGTTGCGCCACAGCGGAAATGAGCCAAAATAAAAAGGCTCAAGGAAGAGGTGCAAGAACGCGACAGGGAAGCCACATGAGGCAGGGAGACAGAGCAGGCCAGAGCAATAAACAGTGCAGGCCAGGGAGTGCACAGGACAGAAGAGGGGCAAGGGAAGGTGTGTGGGGCCACAGAGTGCAGAGGCCAGGAGGTGTACCTGGTGCAGTGGAGGTAGCAATCAGGACAGTGGGGGTAACAGATCAACAACTGCCAGGGGGAGAACACAAGCCAGGGAGATGGACAGTGCCAGCTTCCACATGGAAGCTGTAATGAGGGGGGTAAGAAGGAATGCTGCAGGGGGACGTGGCCGTGGAAGGGGTCTGTTGGCAGTACGCCCCCAACAGGCAGTACCATGGCCGCATCAGCTTTGAGCTGTATTCAGATGTAGAGATTGTGGGCCAGTACCACCTGAACAGGGCAATACTGAGGCGGCTCTGTGAGCTGTGCAGTGATGTGATGCAGGCACCCTCACGGCAGAGTCACGCTCTGTCAGTGGAGACAAAGGTAACAGTCTGCATGTGCTTGCTCACCACAGGTGCCTTCCAGAGACCAACAGGGGACACCATAGGCATAACACAGTCGGCCACGTCACGCATCCTCACCCAGTTCCTCAGCGCACTGCTGCCAAATGCTGTGGAGTACATCCATTTCACCAGCACCGCGGCAGAGTGTACAGCAAACATACAGGAGTTCCACAGGGTAGCACGTATGCCTGGCCTGCTAGGGGTGATAGACTGCACCCATGTGGCCATTCGCATGCCACCTGGCCCTGATGCGGCTGCCTATCATAATCAGAAGGGGTTTTCCAGTGTCAACTGCCAGGTGGTGTGTGATGCCAGTGGGTGCATCATCAATGTCTGTGCCACGCACCCTGGCAGAACACACGATTCATTCATATGGTACCAATCAGCACTGTGCCATCGATTCAAGAGTGGGGGCATCCCCATAGGACATCTAGTGGGTGCGTATGCATGTAGGATTGGCAAATCGGGGTCAAGGGTGGGTAAGCCACAGGTGCCATGGAAGTGGCACACAGGGTTAAGGGCAATATGAACCTGAACATGACACTAACCTCCACTATCTCCACAAAGGTGACAGTGGATACCCACTCTGTCCCTGGCTGCTCACACCCTACCGGCGGCCCACGACCCCATCGCAGCAACGCTTCAATGAGGCACATGCCGCCACACGCAACATCATCGAGCGGGTGTCTGGGATGCTGAAGGCATGCTTCCGATGCCTAGACACCTCCGGCAGTGCCCTACAGTATAGCACCTCAAAGGCCTGTGGGATATTCCTGGCCTGTTGTATCCTGCACAACATGGCCAAAGACTGTGGGATAGCAGTACAGGTCGAGGAGGGGGACAGCGATGGGGACGCTGGTGATGCTGGTGATGATGGGGATGAGCAGCCCCCCTTGGATGGCGTGACCCCGACTGATCCGGCTGGCCCAGCTGCACCGGGACACCATCACAGAGGAGCATTTTGCCCAACACAGGTAAGTCATAGGGCCAAGTGCAACCAACAGTGGCTAGGGAACAACCCACATACACACAGGGAAATACACCAGGGGTGAATGATGGCGAGGGAAGTGGCAGGGCACAGAAGCACACACACACAACCAGGGAGGGGTGAACAGTAACACGCCACATGGACAGACACACACACACACACACACACACACCAGGCACAAAATGCACAGGGCTCAGGTGCACAACAGAGCAGGAACACAGACATTAAATACACACACACATCCACAGACCACCACCACCACCACCTGTACTGTCCATGTACGTGTGTCAGATGCTGAGCACCCTTGCACTTTTGTGTACAGTGCAATGCAGGCATCATCATGCACACGCACCTGTGGACAGCAGTCGGGAGGTGCAGGTGGTCCATGTAGTCCGCAGGGCAGGGCACCCACTGGTGCACTGCCCACCAAATCACACATTGCACACAGGGCAGCACCAGACAGGGCCCGCACTGGGAGACAGCTCAGTCATGCAGCACAGTGCCATGGCCACCTCAGATGTGTGGGCGGCCCCACTGAGACCCAGCAGCACTGGCAGGCTGAGCATGGGCCACATGGGGTGGCACCGATGGACCACCAGGAGTCCCACTGTGTGAACGTGACCTTGTCCGCACAGGGGTCTGCAGCATACCGAACATACCTTCACCAGGGTTGCTCGGGATGCCCACAGCTGAACCCAGCATTGACAGGGTGGGTGTCGCAAGACACCGGGAATGGGGAGTGGATAGTGTACTGCGCGGTGTGAGCGGCACAGGGGCACCTGACTGTGTACCCAATGTGGCCACGACACCGACCACTGCCTGTGTCAGCCTGTCGAAGGCGGCGGTCACATCCACCCGAAAATGGTCAATCCAGGACAGGATCCTCTCAGTGTCCCCGCTGTGCCACTCCATAGCCACACACAGTGCCTCCACGGATGTTGCAACCCGCATCTGCTGCTGTACTGATGCCTGCAGCAGGCGGGTGTGCTCATCAAAGAGGTCATCTGCCACATCGGCAACCTGTCCCTCAGGGTCTGGAAGGGCCTGATGTACAGCACCCCTTGAGGGTGGGCGCTGCTCACCAGGACCAGATATGGGCATGTCCACAGGTGGTGCACCTACATCACCACCGAGCCCTGTACCCCCAGTCCTGGTGGGTGACTGCTACTGCTGCCCCTCCGCCTGCTGTGCCCACAGGATCAGTGGTTCCACTGCTGTGGTCACAACAGTGCCAGTGACCTGCACAGCCACTGGTGCTGCCCAACCGGTGCTGACAGGCACAGCCTGGGACTGTGCTGACATGCTGGCACACACGTCGGAACCAGCTAGATCCATGGGCGTGAGCTGTCCTGCTGTGTGTCCATTCTGTGACACACACATTTCAATGCCCATAGTGGTCGGTGCATCATCAATGGTGCAGGTCTGTGCCACAGCCACAGCCACAGCCACAGCAGCGACATGCTGGCATGCTTGCATGCCAGACCACTGGGACACAGGAAGGGCACTCCCCACACCTGTCTCAACATCAGTGAAGGTATCCGGGCGTGCACACTGCTGCAGTGCACACTGGCAATCTTCGGAGGTGGATGGTCTCTCCTCCAACTCCGGGTGGCTGTCCACAGTGGACAGGCCCTCCACTGCTGACCCCTGCAGATGCACAGAATCTGTAACAGAAAGGAAAGACATGTTAGTGCATGTGAACTACCTCCCCCCCGACCGTGACATACCATGCAGTGATGGGCTACCACCTGTCTGGAAGCCACCTCAAGGAACACCCTCAATGGCGCTGCACTGCATGCTTGTAGCGAGCATGTCCTCTGCTGGGGTCAGCTGCACCACCTCCGGCTGTCTCCCACCTGTTGCAGCACGTGCCGCCCTGATGGCTGCAACCTTCTCCTTCACCCTCCTCCTGTCAGTCCCCATCTTCTTTTTACACTCCTGCACAGAGCACTGGTGGCTGCTGTGTAGGTTGATGGCACATGCCACCCCCTCCCATGCAGCAGCATGGGCCTGAGGGGTGCCCCGCCGTCCACTGAGAAGTGTCTCCTCAGCCAGGTAAGCCTCAAACAGTGCCTCTGTCTCCGCCTTCATAAAGTTGGGCCTCCTCTTCCGCCCACCATCATCCTCCTCACCCAGTGCTCGCTCGGTCATTTCACAGCCTGTATGGGTGAGTGTGGTCACCTGTGAATGTGCAGTACACAGCAATTCTCTGGGGCCATGGTCCAGAACAGCACACTGCATGCAACTCTTCTATCCACTACAGTAACTGAATATGGCCACTGCAGAACAGTGTCGCACATTTATAGCACAATGCATGCAAATTAGGACTGGAGCAACTTTAATGAGATGCAAATCGCACTGCTGCACCATTGAATGGCTGATCAGATGATTTGCATATGACAGCTGAATATCGCGCTGCTGTGCTTTGCGCACTACGGTTGAACCAGCTGAGCCAATGGCACAGTTCTGTGAATGCATAGTACACCGCACTGCACATGCCCAGGTAGCTTACGCAGGCATCTTCCATGCTGATGACGTGCTGTGCATGACAAGCAATTCAGGACACAGCCACCATTGTGCCAGTGGTGCTACAGCAATGGTCACCACATGGCGCTGTGGCACAACTGCGCAATAGTCCACTGTGGCAATGGCACACAGGCGACCAATCGCACTGGACATGTAGATGTCCGATGGTGCTGTGCGTGACCTTGCACCAGAGACCCATGACTCTGTGCCTGACTTTTGCCCCCTTGGCGCTGTACGCATGGCATGTCTGCAGCTCTATCGTGCTGTTCGGTAACAGTGCAATAGGGACTGGTGGCGCTATACAAACAGCACAATAGGGACTAACGGAGTTGTATTGTGCAACAATTCCACGTGGGGTTGCCGCGCTGTGGAGCGCCATATTGCCTACTATATACATGCAGGGATGGCACGCAGGAGAGCCCCACAATGGAGTGCGGTGGAACTTGCCAACCTAGTGGCCATAGTGGAGCATCACCATGGCCCACTGTTTGGGGATGAACCCCTGTATATGGCGAGGACTCATGTGTGGCAGCAGGTGGCCACTGCCCTGGAGGAGGCCACTGGCCAGCGGCGGTCAGCAGAGCAGTGCAGGCACTGGTACGGTGACCTGCATAGGAGGGAGCAGGCACTACTGGCACGACTTTGTTCACATGCCAGGAGGGGCATGGTGCCTCAGCCAGGTGGGTGAGCCATCTATGCACCTGTATTGTCCGTATGGGCAACACTGTGTATTGTGACCAGCACATGGGGGAGGGGTGGTCTATGGTTGGCTGTGGCGGTGTTTGCAGGATATGTGATGTATGGGTCTGGCTGGGTGGGCAGGCACACTCATTGGGGTAGGGGGATGTCTGCTTTAGGATTTCACTGTTGTGTTTCTCACCTTTTGTTTCCCACTGGCATGGCGGAGTGGAGGAGGGCCCAGGCAGAGGTGCAGCAAGGGGTGGCAGCGGTGGCTGTGCGTGGTGTTGGTGATGAGCCACGACAGCAGCAGCAGCAGCAGCAGTATGATGAGGGTGAGTGTCATGACATCATGAATGCTATTTCATGCTGTGGGGGGGCAGGGTATGGCCACCATCCATGGACAACACTGCCATGCACATGACATGTCACAGTCAGCACTGTCCAGTGGCACTGCATGTCTGGGAGTGCATCAATGGTGGTCCATGCATGCAATGGGCACATGCCTGTGGCACTGCCTTCCCACCGCGTAGCCACGTCACTATACAGTCTTGGTTGTGCTGTGCTGGACATGGGTGGTGTGTGTGTGCAGTGGCACACATGGCTGTTGCTGCCTGGTTGGGCATGTCTTGTGCATGATCACTGTGGGTGGGTGCACTCCATCACAGGATCGGGACACTTGGCTGTATGCCATGCATGTTAGGTGGGCTTCAGGGATGTGGACAGTCACAGCCATTGATTCTGATCCCTTGTCCTAGGTGTCCAGATCCTGCGGAGGCTAGAGCGGTCGGTCCACCAGCTCATTCAGGTGGCCGTGGATTCCCTCGACATCCTGAGGGACCTGCAGCGCCATGGCATCAGGCGCAGGAGGAGGCCCTGGGACCAGCAGCAGCCGGATGATGAGCGGGCTGGCAGGCAGTAACTGCCCATCACCTCCCCCCTCTACCCATCCCTCACACCCTGACTTCCCTCTCCCAGTTGTTCACCCCTGCTCCTTATGCACCCCTACCTTGAACCCGTACCCCCACCCTTGTATTGTATATATTTGTATATAGTTCAGTTTGTTCATATTGTTGTTGTTCATATTTTAATTAGAGAAATATATATTTTGTTATGAATACTGTGGTGGTCTCTGATTTGCAGCTGGCTATAGGTGCTCAGTTGCAGTGGTGTGCATGGCATCTGGGGTGGTATTGTCCTGGGTATGTGTATGTGTGCATGGGGAGGTGTCTCTGGTGTGGGAGTGGCTTTCAGTCGGTCTTGCCATGTGCTGCCACCCACTGCTGGGTGCTCATGGTGGGTCTGGCTTGTATGGCTCTGTGGTACATGAGGTTGCAGTGTGATGGGGGATGCATGGGGATTCCTGCAGTGACAGTCACTGCTCATGGGTGGTGTCTTGGGGTCACAGTGCAGGGTGTGCTGTGCACAAGGGGGGGCTGATGTGCACTGGGGTTGTCCGACCCCTTGGTGTGGCAGTCTCAGCTTGCCAGTGGGTGCGCTGGGGCAACATGGCCCAGCTGTGCTTGGTTGACTTGTCCCCATGGGCCGGTGGATATTCCATCCCTCCCTCACTTATGCTGTGCTTGGGGTGTGGGGTGCATTGTTAGTTCTGCAGTGTGTTCCTGTGCCCATCTATGGCATGGGTGGTGGGCCCCTGCCTACCTCTCTGGTTGTGCAGTTCCATTGCTCTGCTGCTGGGGGGCTCTCTGCTTGTGCTATGGCACCTCTGGACTGCTCAGCTGGGCTGGCCTTGTTGCGCTATAGCGCATCATATCTGCTCAGCTTCCCCTTCCTGGTTGCACTATGGCGCAGCTTGTGTGATATTCAGACGTTGGCTGGTTGCGCAATTTGCCTTGCTCCATGTTTCAATATCGCATCTATTGTGCATGTGCGCAATGGACTTGTGCTTGCTCCTGCTATTGCGCACATTTTGGGCGCAGTTTGAATATCCGGCCCTACATGTCTAAGCCTGAATCAGCTGTAATGTCAGGCTCATCTAGATCCACACTGGCAACACTCTGAGGATTATAACAGTCCTCACCACCAGTACACAAGCAAGCCTGTGTGCATGCCATGCTCTGCTTGGAACAACTGCAGCTTCACTCACACTTGTCTTTTTTACACCCACATGTAGTGAATTCCTGGAGTGCTTCAGGGGCAGGTGTCTGTGTCATTACTGTTCAACAAATGTGTCCATCATTGTCATGATTCCAGCCATTTCCAGTTGGGGATGGGATGTCAGGCTGAGCCTCCAGAGCATGGTTCCAAATAAGCATCTGGTAATTTGTGTGTTTAATATGTTGCAGAAGACTATCAGAAATTGGGGGGAGAGCTTTGTTCTGGTCCTGTTTGAGACAGAAAACCTTATATAGCACATGATTTACATTCACTGAGTTAGCCGTTGGGTCATAGAGAAGTGTTATCAAAAGTTTTACTGATTTCAACTGTGCAGTGCCAAACTTGGTAAGGCTTCTAAATTTGTATGGATTCTTCCTGACAAGAGTCCATGGCTTTAGTTTGCCAACCCTTGCACGACTGCTGGTTTAATCACACCCAGTGAATGTGTGCACTGCTGGCAACATTCTGCATAGTTGTTGGCCAAGTTCAGCTGCTATGGTGTGAGTTAGTATAAACCTGGCTTTATTCTTTACACAGTGTGAAACCAAAGCTCTTGAGTTGCTTCCACCTTGTGAATAAAATGTACACAGAGAGATGTAACGTCAGTGTCTGGAGGCCACACCACTACACAAGGGTATTCTTGTGAAGCATGTGCAACATGAAGTAGATGCTGAGTATCTGCTTCTTTGTGTGATGAGAATAAATCTTTTTGTTCTACAACTCCATCTGAAGTGACCATGTGAACAATGAGGCCATCCTTGAATCCTCCTGCAATAACCATTTTATGATCTGGGCTAAGTAAAGTTTATGCCATAACACAACATGATTCTGACAGGAATTTTACCAGAAGTTCTTTATTCTTAGGATGTCCAATTAACTTAATCCACTGCGCTGGGCTGGGTGTTTTGGGACCATGGATTTTGACTTCATCGCTTTGTGAGGAGTGCCTTTGTGCACACTCAGAAGCTTTAGTTGAATCTTTGACATCATACAGATCAAAGATGATATCTACTCTGTTTCATCTCTCATAACTCTATAGAGACTGGCGTACTATTTTGAAGACCAATTCAGCAAGTTCTCTTGTGCTAGTTGCACCTCCTTACTCGACCATTTGTATAACAGCCATGCCATCCACAGTCCAAGCTGTGGGCATGTTGGAAGCAGGCAGCTGATACATTGACTGCTTCTTTTTCTAATTCAGGCAATAGCATACTGTTTGCAGTTTTCTTCAGGGTACCATCAGAGTGTACTAGAACATAAGGAACTGTGGAAAGCTCATGTGTAAAAGCTTCATTCAGATCAATCACTGTTTGTGCAGCTACCACAAGATGGCTAAACAACTCCCCTCTCTGCATTGGTAGCCACTGTCATCACTACTAACTTTTGATTTGATCTTCTTGCTTAGAGATGAAAAATGTCTTGATGTTGAGCTTGTGCAGTGGTTAAAAGAATCCAGTAGAATTTTAATTTAGTCTGTCTTCCACAAACTGTTTCATTGCTTTGATTCCTGTATCATTCCCAGTAACAAGCTTGGTGTCAAGCTCTATGGGTGCAACAATGCCAGTTGTGACATTGCTGAGTGCTATCAAGTTAGCATTCAAATTAAATGGGTCTGTCGTGGAGTCAGTGATTGTGCTAATCTCATTTACATCTCCTTCATCTCGTTGCATGTGACATGGTGTAGCCTCCTTGTGTTTTCCTAGTGAAACATCTGAGTCTACCATATCACACATTACCTTCATGAAAGCTGTGATAGTTGAGTGCTCATGAGCAGTGATGAACTATCTAGCCAAGGCTCCTGGATTCAAAGCAAAACCCACTATATCACCTTTTACTTTACTATCACAGTTTATTGTTTGTTCAAGTGCCATGTCTATCCAGACTTTGCTGAATTTATTTCTAGACTGAGCTACACCATGATTTCCTTGCAAACCCTACTCATGAACTTCAGGGGCACAATCTGGCAGAAGCTTAATATCACTGATGTACACAGATACCCAGTGGGCACAGTTGGTGTGGCCAAAGGCAAAAAACAGTGGTAGCATCTCTACAACTGTTGCAAGATGCAAATCATGGTTGCTTTCACCTTCTGCTCTAATGAACCGCATTAGGATGTTAACCATTTTGATGTAATCATCCCAGAATGCAAATGTTTGGTAAGTTGCTTTTCCAAAATTGTGAAATCTGTGCAATGCATCCTGTTCATTCTTGAGGGCATTACCAAGCTGGGAAAGTGTTGCTGTTAAGCTTGTTGCATCATTGTTTGATACCACATTTTGACATGGCTGAAGCTTGCTGTTGATGAGGTCTACATCACAATCAATCTCACTGTCTTGTACCCAGTTACAAAATGCCTGCTATGTCAGTCTTGACAGAACCTTCATTACAAGCTTGTGGACACTCACTCCATGGTTGCATGATTTGCCTTTAAGTAGATTGCTTGCTGTGTTGCTACCATGCACCTGTGATTCTGTGAGGATGTCTTCAAAACCACTCTGTTCATACTTCTTTTCAATTACAGCCAGCAATGACTGTGCTATGTGAAAACCACCCATTCTCAAGACTGTTTTCTTAAATTCTTCCAGGCACCTCCACTGAATCTCTTTGGCCTCACAATATATAGTCTCATCTAATATCAAGACACTGTAATCTTGGACATGTCTCCTAGACATCTTGCAGACGTTCTTGATTACAGTGAAAACTGTAGTCCATTCAATAGCTGATGCTGGCAGAATTGGACAGCACCCAATAGACGTTACTGTTGGTATGGTAGATTAAATCATCGCATTAAAAGCTGTCTATCCTGGTACTTGCTGAGCATTCACCTTTTCAAACTCAACCTCAAACTGCTTGGTTGGGCAGCATCTTAGAATTAGCCATTGCAGATCAAGGTTGGTGGCTTGTTGACAAGCCTCAGCATCAGTATACCAGTTACTTTTTAAGTTTCCCACAAGATTTAGTATAGGGCATCTGCCACAAGGAGTGTACTCTAGAATGGATTGGTACATAGCAGCACTTTCAAGTGATCAAGTTCATGGTGCGGTTCTTTGTTTGAGCCTGAGCTGCCATTGTGCCAAATCTGCTTTCCAGAATTGTGGGAATTGGATGCTGATATACTACCAATGTTGTGGCATGGGTTGTGTTCTTTCCATCTAACATTTCCTGATTTATGTTGTTATTGTCAGCATCAAAATGAACAAACTCCCATGCTGTTTGTTTGATGGAATTATGATATTTTCCCTGGCAGCTTTTTCATGCCGACCCATTGTAATAGCTGTGGCAATTCTCTCTAGGGCTTCATTACTGACACAGTGTGCTAGCTTGAGCACCATTGTATTGCCTGTTTAGAGCCTGTCATATGCTGTATGGACATTGCAAGCCCAACATGCTTAGGTATACACTTTTCACTTACTAAAGGGGTGCCATCTTCAATAGGTGCATCACAACCATCCCCTTGGAATACCCATTTCAGGAACCTATACACAATGTCAGGAATCATGTCTAATGCTTGTTCTAAATTGATATTGGAACTATCTATTGCATTGATGTGCAGTCCCTCACACATTTTGAGTTCACCACTGAGGACCTGTGCTGCATGAAACAGCATAGGTGAGCTTGAATTTTAACTTTATTTTCATAACTAGGGAGAGTGGTTTCCTCTTCATACTGTTGATTTGAATGCAGCCGGGAAGCTATGTTGATGACATCTTCCAAAAACACAGCACTGCTATACACAAGCTCTGGTTTACTTGGGTCATGCATATTTGAAAAATGATTTGGTTTATAAAATAACTTGTTAGTCTCTTCTTTAGCTTCTCCCTTTGGTAACTCTCAGTGCTAGGAACTTTGCCTTTCAGACTATCCCATTATCTCTGTAACAAGTAAGACATGGACAAGGTTTTTCTGCTGATAATAAGGTCATTCCCAATTTCAGAAATCTGTTCACCGAAACATGCTTTATACATAGACTCATCTTCCTTGTCACTGGATAGTGAACATTGTGTCTGTATGTTTCTTTTGCTAATGAAAGTACTATGGCAGTCTTTGTGGTACTTTGCTTGAAATGCAAATATGTCCAGTCCAGCTATTTGATTTAATACTGTATCATCTTCTCTGGCTTCAGCTACTTCAAGCAGAGTTTCTTGCCCTCTGAAGGTTACAATCTGTGATATATTTTTGCCTTTTTTGTGAAACACCTTCTGGCATATTATACACAAATTCCAGTTAACAGGCTGGCAAGTTGATTGCCTACTCTGTGAGCTTGAACACTGACCAGTATCAGTAGAACAGCCAGGACTTGAGCTTCTTCCTTGACCTTCAGAATGCTTCAGGTTTGTTTTGCTGGTGCAGGACTGATGACATCATGCATGATAATGTACTTCAGGCAAAGCTAATAATATGTCAATGTCTAATGGCTGCAATTGCTGATAAACATGGTCTTTTCTTACAAGATATGCATTATAAAATGTCTTTAGTCCTCCGGGGGTTGCAGTCCTTGGGTGTTCCTGTGCTGTTATTTGGCAGATTATACACTTGGCCAAGTCACTAGTCAGGTGGGTTTTTTTGGTGAGGAGGGTCAAAGTCGCGGCAAGATCTTCAGCCATTTGGCTGCCTATCAGTTGTTATTATCTGAAAAAAAGAAAAATGCTATTAGAAGTATTTTCATTAATACATTATTCATCTTGTAAAATTATAAAAAGAAAAGACTCGTTGTCCATCTTTTATAGCTGTAAAACTTGATGTTGAAATAAGCTATTTTTTTATAAATTATATAGAGTAAGCTGTTCATAAATTACACATAAACAAAACAACAAGCAGAGAACATATTTAAAGTAAATTTGCCATAATTAAATCAATACAGAATGAAAACACTGTAAAAGCATACAAATGTTAAAGTAAAGTCATTATTTTGACTTTCAAGAAATTTGTGAAGGCAATTTGACATGAATCAGAAAAGCAATCCATAGTTCTCAAAGTTACCACTGCATAATACCACATCCCCCTAAAATCACTCTTAGGGGTTCATCCCTTCATAAAAAGTGTCAAACTTTTCTGTAGTGGGGGTGGCACCAATTTCAAATTTAGGTGGGGTTTTCCATTTGGGCCCCCAGACTATGGCAAAAAAACAGCAAAACACAGTGATTTTGTTAAATTGTTTCACTATCAGCATCTTAGAATTCACTTCTCCTACTGGAATGAAACTTGGACATCATGAGATCTGCCACCTGAGACCACACATGCACAATTTCATGCAAATCCATTGAATGGTTGCAAAGGTATTAAAGGGCAAATTTTCAGGCGTAACAAAGACACCCCTGCTCAACCCTAACTATAGTGGCACCACCACACCAGTATCAAAAAAACAAAATTGCAAAACACTTTGTTAATGCATCAGTTAGGGTTCCAGTGACAAATGTTTGGAAATGTGGTATTAGGGTTTCCAACCCTAACACCCTACCCTCACCCTGTACACACCAACAGGCATCAGGGCTGTGACTTGGGATCATTAGCCTAAATGCTCACCCTATTCCATAAGTTAATAAGCTGAAGTGGGTACAGTATAGGAGAATGGGGTGAGCATTATTGCTGACAACTCCAAGGAAAACCCTGGTGCCTCTTGGCGTGTGCAGGGTGGAGGTGGAGTGTTAGGGTTGGAAACCCCAAATCCACATTTTCAAACTTTTGTGGCTGGAACCCTAACTGATGCATTAATGGAGTTTTTTGCTAAGAACTGCCTTATTTTTGAGATAGCATAAGCGTAGCCTTTTTTACTTCTGGGAGGGCAGGGCCCTTTGGGCCCTGTGCTCCTATCCATCCATAATTTTTGACAGATTGTAATTGTATGCTTCTTTCTCTGTGGGAGCACAGGGCTCCCTGGGCCCTGCATCCCACCAGTCCATAATCATATCCTTATTTCCATGTGGAGCACAGTGCCCTCTGGGCCCTGCTCTTCCATCCATCCATAATTCTTGACATAGTGTAGTGGTATCCTTATTTGCTTGTGGGAGCCCAGGGCCATCTGTGCCCTGCACTGCCATCCTGTAGTGTGCAGCACCAAAAACAGACCTCACTTTGCAATGTTATCCTATAGAAAACACAGGAAAATGTCAAACATATGTAACTAGACACTAAATTGATATACAGTATTTTAATGAAACAAGCAAAAGGCATATCGGTGGCACAAGTCCTTTTGTACCCTGAAAAAGCTCATAGCAAAATTGAAAACCGTTTCTTCACGCAACAACTGTCTAAACCTCACATTACAATGTCATCCTAAGGAAAACAAACCAATGTTTAAAGCCTCAGAACTCCCCAGCAAACTAAGACATTTTCACCAAACCAGCAAAAGACACATTTGTGGGGCAAGCCTTTTGTACCCAGAAAATTTCAGACAAAAATCAACACCCATTTGTGAACTCTACAGTGACAAAGAAACAGCTGTCTTAAAATTCCTTTTTTTTGCAAATTATGAAAAAAAATCCTGTTTCAAGATTATTTTTCAGCAATTTGAGGTAAAAGAAAATCCTTATTTGCAAAATGTGAAAAAGGATCCTGCTTTTTTTTTCTCAGTTAGTGGAAAAGTTCTGCATGTTTAAAAAACACATTTGTACATGACTTATGAAAAAATCTAAGCCCAGAGCTGACTTCTAGGAGTCCTGATTAGATAAACAGAACTGTTGGTGTTTCCTAAAGCCATCCATTTGTTGAGTTTTTTACATTTGTTGTCACTGCTAACTGAAAACAAGATGGTAGTGGTGTGAAAAATTATTCCACATTTATGGCAAAGGATTCCACTTTTGTGGAAGAGGATTCTGCACTTCCAGCAAAGAATCCTTTTTTCAAATGATACATCTAACTGGTCCCAAAGGAAATAATGGGAAACTATGAAATTAAACAACTTTGGAAGGGATTAATTATTTTTTTACCAATCCTTCAGAAGGCACATCTGTGCCCCAAGACCTACATACAGTAAAAATTTCAGAGAAAAATTCCACACCGTTTTAGCACAATGGCATGATGAAGACTTTCACCCAAAATGGTAATTTTCACATTTATTGACAATCCATATCTCCACACCCACAGATCTGACCAGAACAAAATTTGCCACAGCAAGAGATCCTTGATCACTGATGGTGCCTGCAATATTTCATGCAAATCGATTGAATGGTTGTGAAGTTAATTAAGTGCAACATTTCAGTTTAACATAGACGTGAAGACTGAACCCTAACTATAGGGGTTTGACCACATCCCTATAATATATATTATTTACAAAAAACTTTGTTAATGCATCAGTTAGAGTTGAGGATTTAGTGACAAAAGCAGGAACATTTTAAGTTAGGGTTTCTATCCTTAAAACCCCTGCCTCACCCTTGAAGCAATTGGGGGTGAAGTCTTCCTTGGGGTTGTCAACTCTAACACTCACCCCACTGCAATAACAGAAAAGCTGAGATGTGATGGAGACAGATGTGTATGTTTCATGAGTGCATGAAATGGGGTGAGAGTTAGGGGCGGCAACCCCAAGGAAGACTCCACACCTCATTTGCTTCAGGGGTGGGGCAGGGGGTTTAAGGTTGGAAACCCTAACATCATATTTCCTAATTTTGTCACTTTATTCTCAACCCTAACTAACGCATTAATGTAATTTCATTTTTGCAAAAAATGTCCTTACTTTTTGAGATAGAGTAATCATAGCCTTATTTGACTGTTGGGGCTCAGGGCCCTCTGGCCCTTACACTCCCACCCATCTCTAGTTTTTGAGATAAAGTAATCATATCCTTATTTGCATCTGTGAATGCAGGGCCCTTTGGGTCTTGCACTCCCATCTCTCCATAGATGCATATATGGATGTTACTGTGGAATGGCCCTGCACTTCCATTTATAGGACAAGAGCAAACAAATTTCAGCATAGGTATCTTATTATCCTCATGTACCCAGTACAGAAATTTTTCAAATCCCCACCAAAATTGAATTCCATGCAACTGCAATGCCATTCCATGCCACAGGTGTGAAAACACAGTTTGACCAGGATTTGAAAAATGATAGCTGTGACATGAGGTGTGGTAATAAGATGTCTATGTTGAAAATCTGGTGTCAAATCATTTAAAATTTCCGCTGTTACAAGCATGTGTAGTGAAATTGCTACAAATGGTCATAGCTTTACCATTTTTACATATTTTGACCCCAAATTTTCAACATACCCTTCTCATGAGCCCACCTTGTGAACAGGGGCAGGAAATATTTTCAAATTCCACCAAAAAGGTGAATTTGCCAACCGACTACAAAATCACCTTTTGGGCAGCAGTTGCATAATGTCAGCCATATTGTCCCTGAGATGGGGTTTCCAAAAGGCCTTGTTGAAAATTTCTGGTCAAAATGTCAAAAATGGCTGAGTTATGCATAAAAGTTGAAACCCCCATTAAAATGCATTGAACAGCATTTACCTTAGTTTCTCATATTACAGTCACCAGTTCCAGCAGCAAGACATGTCTTCAATTGGAGAATGGATCTCAAACCTGGGACCTGTTCAAGTGAGTAAGAGTGTGTGAGGGGTGTACTAGAATTTGTGGGGTGATGAGTGCTGAGTTGGAAGTGTGGGTGCAGGGGCTGATCAGCAAGAGACCTTTTTTTTAGGCTTAAAAAGAAAAAAACATCTGGATGGCAATCATAGTATGGGTAAGGGAGAGGGACCACTGGACTATGCAGGAACATATTTTGGACATGTGGACAGTGATCAGAGAATGGAGAAGGGTAAGGGACCACTGGACTACCTGGGAATATATTTTGGACATCGGAGTGGTGATCGGAGAATGGGGAAGGGGGAATGGACCACTGAACTTCAAGGAAATATAGTTTTGAATTGGGGATGGTGACCAGAGAATGGGGAAGGGGTGAAGGACCACTGGAACACCAGGGATTTATGTTTAGTAAATGGAGATGATGATTGGAGAATGGGGGAGGGGGAATGACCACTGGATTACCAGAATATATATTTTTGACATGGGGAGAGTGATCACAGAATGGGGAGGGGGTAGGGACCACTGGACTAGCAGAAAACCTAATTTTGAATTGGGTACGGTGATCAGAGAAAAGGGGAGTGACCACTAGACCACCAGGGATACATTATAATGGAAATTGGCAGTTGGAGGTGCCACTAGACACTAGGGAGCTATGACAGTTTGAACTGGAATGGACCTTTACTGTTTGCAGTCTTTTCAGATTTAACATTTAAGATCTGTGAGTGATTATTTTCAGATTGATTGATTCTTAACTAAGTGAGTGATGGGCTATATGAGTATCACCCAAAAAGACATACTTGCCATCAACATTTTAAAATAATAATACAATAAGGGAATTAAGCATGCGACTGAGACCTAATTTCGGATATTGATCATTCCTAAGCAACTATCATGTCCTTAGAAATCAATTTGTAAACCAGAAGAAAAAACAAGATGGCGGAAGCACAAACAGTATTTCTCTTAGCGCAAATAGTAAATCCTTAACAATTAACAGTTCAAACTGTTTTCATGTACCTGCCTGTCAAGCAGCTATCACCAAAGCTGTTATAATTCAAAAATGGTGAGTTATCTCCTCACCACACTATCAAAAGGCATACCCTTGGCACAGACCCCATCATCCCTGAACATTTCAAGAAACAATTTCATTCCATCTGGGCTGTAAAGGAGGACAAAAATCCCATGTTAAACAATGGGGAACAAATGTTTTTTCATTTCAGTTTTTTACCACTCCATATCTCAAAACAAAAACCACACAGGATACCCTCATGAAATTTTTCACATCTTGAGACACTATCAGAATGACCGCAGATGCCAACTGTAGTGATATTAGATCAAAAAATTACAAAGTTAAGACGATACAAAATTTTGAGTTTAACATAGAAGTGCCTGTACAACCCTAACTATGTGGGTGTGACTGTGCCCCTATAATATATTATAGTAGCCCAGTAACACCACTATATTTATGGTTGAGCAGGGTTTTTTATGTTAAACCACCAGTTTTTAACTGTATTATCTTCACAACCATTCAATAGATTTGCATGACATTTTGCATGAGCAATTTCATCGGGTAAGTCTCTTGATGTGGCAGGTTTTGTTCTTGTCAGATGTGCAGATTCAGAGACTGGGATAGTGAAAAAATGTAAAAATTCACAGTTTTGTTCTTTTTTTGCTGTTTTTTTGTCATCGCCTCACACCCTGATGATTTGTGGCTAGACAGTTTGCTGTTTTGGTCTGAAATGTTCAGGGTAGAAAAGGTTTAGTTCACAGATATGCATTTTGCTTGTCTAGTGAAAAAATATTAATCTGTTCCAAAGTTATTACATTTTAAAATCTTGATTTCTGAGCATGCTCAGTACAGTTTTTTGATAGCTTCCAGGAATGAAAAAAAGAATTTAGTCCAAACTAAAAAGGATCCTTTTCTATTTGGGGCCAATCTTTTTCCATGAGGGAAAAATGCTTTTTTCATTTGCCATCTTGTTTTCCATTTTTCTTAAAAAAAAAAATCAAGACCCACAAAAATGACATCCTGCAAGAGAGATCAAGACATGTATTTTGCTCATTGTGCCTCCAATAGGTAGGCTGTACAGTTAACTGTTGAAAAACTGTCCCCCAAAATGTACCTTTTTTTGTTTTATCAACCTTTTTTGTGACTCGCTTCATCTTTTTCTGTAGGAGACAGTTGTTTGCTGGTATTGGTGCCTTGAAGAAGAAGACAGCTATGGGTGCATCATTGACAGGGAAGGAGAAAAGGGGGATGTTTTCAAAGCTCCTGACACAGCTGATTGTACAGAACTGATTGACTTTTTTTATGTGCCTGCTGCTGTGTGCAGCCAAGTCAACTCCTTATTCCACTGAGAAGAAGAGTTGATGTGACCATCTGCATCACCAACATTGAAGATATGAGCCTGCCTGCTGCCTGCCCTGGCAGAAGTATGTTTTTTGCTCTCAAACCCCCATCTGCACTGTCCTCAGACTTGTCTTCCTCTATTGGGCATGCTTGTGTGTAGCTGCTAGTTTCAGATAGGCAGCAAGTGAAAATTGTTTGTGATGGTGGCTGCGTAGCCTGGGATCAGGTGCTGGTGACTGTTATTCACATTTGGCAAGATCTGCCAACTCAAGGCAGAGGAAACTCTCATCTTGCTTTCATCTTGTCCCTTCCTGTTGTTGGTCTGGGCTGGGGCTGTTAGCATGCTGAGGTCAGGCTGGAGCAAGTGAAGAACAGAGTCAGAGAGGAGACAAGTAAAAAACCAGGACACAGGAGCCATAAATCAGCAGGAGCAACTGTCGAGCAGAAGTGGAGACCTTCCAGCAGCACTGTACCAGGAGTCTGGGGAGTGCTACTCGACTGTCATCTGGAGACATAGGGCCTGGCTTCACAAGGTTGATGCAGGGCTTGCATCAAGCCCTGTATCAATGGAAATGTGGGACACAGCTGTGCAAAAAAATCTACTGCAAACTGTGGCATACTTTAGTATATGTGGAACAGCTGTGATGTTTAACTCAATTTATGGCAGCTTGCACCAAAGCTTTGGTGAAAGCCCTGTAAATTGGGTCTCCCATAGATCCAAAGTTAGTCCTAGGGAGCTGGTCTTACTCCCTCTGTCCAGTGCAAGGGACCTGCAGCCGGACTGTTTTGGCTGGTGGCTTATAAAATCTTGCTTGCTGCAATATTTGAAGCAAGTCACCACTTGTGCCCACCTGGCAATCACAAGTCCCTTGTGCCAATCTAAACACATTATAAAATCAGCTCCTCAGAGTTGTGATGAGGAGGGCATTCTGTCAGTGGGTGTCATCTACCATCTTGGGACTGTGGGTTAAGGTGGAGGATGATAGTCACAAGCATGTGCAGTGAAGCACCAGAGGAGGGACAGCTAAATCTGTGTCTGGCAAGGAACAAGGATCCCTTCACTCAAAAAAAAAAAAAAGAATCTGTGAAAAAAGAAATTAAATCCGGATCCTTTTTTTGTATGAAAGAAAAAGCTCATGGTACAATAAAAGTTGAGTCCAATGCTGTAATGATACTTCAGCCTAAGATCCCCCCCCCAAACACACACACTTACTAGGTACGTGCACACTCATTTTTATTTACTGTTTTCCTTCTGGTCACCAGAGTGGTGGCCTCTTTTAGGTGACATCCCAGTTGTCTCTCACCAGCCTGCCCCCCCCATCGCTGGGTCACCTAATGGAGACTTCACTGTTACATTACATGTGCCTGGTGAGGGACCCCTGGCTTATCCCCCACAGGGTGGGGCTGCCACTCCTACAGGCCCCCTAGAAGTCTAATTTCATCCAGGCATTGGTAGTATGTGGAGGATCAGGACCCAGGTGGGCATGGTCCAGCAGTGGGCATGGGGTCAGGGCACTCCATCGCCTACCAGCACTCCAGGGCATTTCCTTATTCTGGTGATTCCACCCCTCAGCCCTCCACTAGGCAAGCATGAACGTGCAATGAGACCCGGTGGAGTTCATGCTCGCACTCCCGAGTGCATTCCTGCCAACGTCTGCCATGATTGCCTCCCCTGTTGTGTACAGGCTGCTGGTACTGTACCTCCCATCTACCACTGGGAGGCACCCAAATGACCCTCCCTCCCCAGGAGAAGGTGAGCTATCAGCAGACACTCCAGCCATCTCCTCCCCTCCTGACTCCTGACAGCCCCTTGCTCATTCCCAAACATGGGTCACTGGTGTGGCATGAGGTATGGCATCCAGTGCCTCAACCCTCAGCACCACTGGACTGGTAACTTACACACTATTAACCCAGTTCAAAAAAGAAGACATAGAATTGTCTTGCTAGTTCCTGCAGGGATCATTCTCTTATCTGTCAGTTTCTCCCAGTTTATCCAATCCTCACCTAACACTGTGTGACTGCATGATGTCTGAGTTAATACAGTGTCTGTCTGTCTATCTGTCTGTCTTTCTATCTATCTATCTATCTATCTTTCTATCAAAATAAAACATACATGTTTGAGCTGTTGTCTACTTTAACAACAGTGTGCATATTATTGCTGCTGACTGCTTTTTGAGAAAAAAAAATGTTGGAAGCTGAACTGTATAATGGTCAGGTTTTCTCACATTTAGAAGGAAAATGCAAAAATAAGTTTAAGTGACTGTTCAGTGATGTCTGCATAATTCCATTTAACATTTACAGGTGAACATATGAGATCAAAGAAATGCTCTGCAGTTATTACAATAATTTTCTGCAACATTTCCAAAGTGACTGTATATAGTTTAGAAAGGGATATTAATTCTTTTATTTTCTTACCATTTATAACAGGTCAGTTGGATATACAGCTCTCATTAATGCAGCATACTTGGCATGAATCTGAAAACACAGGTCAGTACACAAAGAAAAATAAGTGTAAGTTATCAAAATAAGGTTATTAGATAATTTATTAATAATACAAAAATCTTTTCAACTGAACTGGATGGAATAGTATATTCTATATCCAACTTAAATCACAAAATTTGCAGTTTGTGAGTCTCTCTCTTTTTGGATTGATGTAGGTAAACACAAAATTCATAGAAAAGGAAACTGTCGGATGATTTTTAGAAATGAAAAAAAGGTTTTTTTTACATTTCTAATGTACAATAAAATGAAAGCTTGCATTCACTATATACAAAGCTGCTGTGAATTGAAAATGGCAATCTATAGAAGACCAACAAAACCAAAACTGCCGGGACTGCACTAAAGGAACTTACATACTTTAGGCAAAATTATACTGCAATGCATGGGGGAGAGAGGCAGACATGTACTGATCCAATGGCACTTCAAAAGCTATAAAGATGAATTGTAACTGGATGTTTAGATGTGATGTGTTGCACAGCCGCCAATGTATGTGAGATGTATATATTGCTTTACAGAATAACTTCTGAAATGATCTGATCCCTTGTTGATATGAGTTGGATTCCAAACCAGGAAAACATTTTTGGTTTATCATTTTTTCATAATCCCTAAGCGTATTCTGCACCTAAGAATGATACATTTCTTACTCTTACACTTATATAGATTGTGCAACAGAAACACTGCTCCCAACTCAAACAAGGTCTGTTCCAGACATACCATAAAAGAACAAGACCAAAACTGTCAGCACTGGACTAAAGGAACTTACATATTTTATTTGGCAAATTGATATTGTTTTTTCACATGTATCTGTCTAGTAAAGTATGTAAGTTTTGCCAGTTGGAATCCAACTGATATTAACAAGAGACCAGATAGTTTCATAAGTTATTCAATGAAATATATACATTTCACACACATTTTTGGCTGTACAATGCATCACTTTTCAGTTTCAGTTCAGTTTAAGTTTATTGTTGACAAACACCATGTTGTCTTTACAAAATCATATTAAACATAGAAAATAGACACTCCGTTTAACATACATAAAAAACACAATTAAAATACTGCAATATTTAGGTATAAAACAACCATTTTCAATTTCTATTAATTAATCAAGAAGTAAAATGTCCAGTTTTCCCCAAACATATAACCTTCATTCATAACTCATCTTTTCTTATATGCATTATTTTGCTTTCTACTATTCTACATAATTTAGTTACCCTTTCACTTAATTTACCATTTTAGATTTAAGTAGAAATTTGAGTTGATATGTGGGTTCCATATCTAGCCAAGCCAGTGTATCCCCAAATAAGTTCCTTGTTTTATTATTATATAGAGGACAAAGAAGTAATAAATGGAGTGTGGTATCTTTACCCATTTTACAAGCACACTGATAATTTTCAGATTTGTTATACAATCTTCTTAGGACTTGACTATCCAGAAATCCAAAATGAGCTCTAGTGAAAGCTTTCCTCAGATAAGGTTTCTTGAAATTATATAAATAAAATTGAGCTCCACAATAAACATTATCAACATTCTGAACTAACCAATGACTAATCTTGAGGTTATTTGCAAAACTTATTTCTCTTTAAATATAGATATCTTGTATTCTTGTTTTAATATCCTTCTTAAGCTCCTTTATTTCAATATTTTGAGCAAATGTTAATAATTGTAATAATCCATAGGGTCTTATTAATTCTTCCAATGTACGCATACTGGGATATTTGAAAAACAGTACCAAATTTTATTGCTTCCTCTAGACACATTCTAGGAAGCCTGTTGTCAGAAATATTATAAATCTTGAACCAATATTTAATCAATCTTTGCTCTATAGTACATTTTATAGGTAATTGAAATAACTCCAGTCTTATCAATGAGGAAGCTGCACATTGAGGAATTCCAAGTAATCTCCTATAGAAAGGATTCACTATGGCTTCAAGTTTGTCTACATTCTCAAAGCCCAAAATTTCACATCCATACAGAATCTGATTTTTTTTATTTTAGCATTAAAAGTCTGAAGAGAGCCCTTCATGGAGTAGCCCACATATTTATGTTATGTACAAATCTTTCCATAAGTGGTACCAATCTATTTATTTTCTGTTTCAATTGATTTATATGTTTATGCCAATTCAGATTATATGAAAATTCAATACCCAAATATGTAAAAGAACTGACTAATTCCAACATATAATTGTTACATATTAATTTACACAATGTCTTATCCTGTACCATGGTTCTATTAAATATCAGGTATTTCATTTTCTGAAGATTAATAAGCAGATCTGCATTTTCCATTACTTCGCAAAATGTTTCAAGGCTTCTTCTTATACCCCCAAAACTTGTTGCCATAAGGACTATATTATCTGCATATGCCAGGTAAGGGCACCTCCTAGAACCCATTATAGGCATGTGCAACCCAGGGTCTCTCATCTTCACCATAGCTCCATTCAAAAATATATTAAATAATAATGGTGATAATACACAGCCTTGTCTGAGCCCTACATTAGGTTTAAACCAGACTGTATTGTCTCCCTGTTTATTATATCTAATCGTAGTTAGGTTTTCACTATAAAAGATCTTAATAATATTACGTAATTCCATATCAATGGTATAATAAATTAACACTCTCCATAATTTCCCCTATTGATCTTATCAAAGGCAGATTTTAAATCAATGAAAACAAAGAAAATTGTTTGTTTTTTTGATGTTAATGCACATATGTATTAAGTGAGTAAAAGTAAAACATTGGTCTATTGTAGAGTGTTTAGGTAAAAAAATGGCCTGTAAAGCACTAATAATATTCTTTTTATTAATCCATTCCATTAACCGCTCATACAATATCCTCATGAATAACTTTTGTGTGGAGTCCAAAAGGCTTATTGTTGTATGGTTATTAACCTTTCCTTTTTCTCCCTTCTTAAATATTGGTACAATGATGTTTTCCCTCCAAGTATTAGGAATTTGACAAGTTTTAATTATGACATTAAATAATGCCATGATAGCAGGAATCCATGGATCCATATAATTCAAAACAATGTCAGCAGGAATGCCATCTGGGCCAGGGGCCTTATACTTCTTTGTTAATATAATGGCATTCAAAACTTCAGATGACTTAATGGAAGTCTTAAAAGGAATCCATTTAATTGGTTCTAGTGTAATTTCTTCTACTTTGGGGTCATAGAACAATTTCCTGCAATAATTTACTCAGGTGGTTGGTTCTATAAAATTTTTCAGGATAGCAGGTATGTTATCCCAACCCCTGAGTACTATAGGCCAAAATTTTCTATTGTCTTTTGCCCAAACAGCTTGTTCGAATTGATCCCATAAAATTTCTCTATATTGCCTTTTCTTCATTTTCTAGAAGCTTTTTATATTGCTTTCTAGCATTATTTAACTTATGTTTATTAGTCCTAGTATTAAATCTCAAAGTATATTTAGTTAGTTTGTTAATCTCTTTTTTTTTTGTTTTCTACACTCAGCATCAAATCATTTACTGCCATTTATATCATTATAGGTTGTAATTTTTTGAAGTAATGGGGTATAGTTTTAACTAATGCTTCATAAGCCAAAATAAGATCTTCTGATGTATCATTTTGGTATAATTCACTTAATTTGTCATTGCATGGTTTCTTTGAGTTTTTTTACCTTCCAGGAAATCCCATTGTATATTTTTTTTGTTCTGATCAATATTTTATTGCCATCCTTTTTAACACTCTCAATCCTCAAATTAATTGAGGTCTCTAATGGTAAGTGTTCACTATCAGTGCAAGACCCTATTTCCATGTCTAGAATTAAATGAATAGCATTTGGTGACACCCAGCAATGATCTATAATAGAAGCACCTCTTGGTCCTAAATATTCAATTCAATTCAACTTTATTTTTATAGTGTCTTTCATAGCCAAGGCACTTAACATAAAAACAAAAAGCCATTGTAAATACCATTAAAACATAAAATTTACATTATCCATCATTAGGGAAGGCCAAATCAAATAAATAAGCTTTAAGCTCAGTTTTAAATCTACTGACGGTTGTGCATTCTCTCAAGTGATGAGGTAGAGAATTCCACAGGGTTGGAGCTGAAAAAGCAAAAGCATGAAAACCAGACATCTTCAATTGTACCCTAGGAATCTCTAACAATCCCTCATCAGTGGAACAGAGTGGATGGATGGGGCTGTAAGGTACCAGATGATCTTGCAGGGCTTTAAAGGTTAGCAAGCCAACCTTAAAGGTGATCCACCACTGAATAGGCAGCCAGTGCAGCCCATGGAGCACAGGCATAATATGACTGGACCTAGATGTCCCAGTCAAAAGCCTGGCTGCCACATTCTGCACCAGCTATAAGCTGCAGATATCAACCTCTGGAAGCCTTAGGTAGAGGGAATTGCAGTAGTCAAGACGGGTTGTAACAAAGGCGTGAACCAATGTTGGAAGATCGTCCAAGGGAACCAGATGTTTCACCTGGGTAATATTCCTCAGATGATAAAAAGAAGATTTGATGGCAGCTAACACCTGAGATTTTGAAGTCAAGCCATCATCAAAAATAATGCCTAGGTTACGCACCTGGTCTGAGGTAGTGAGTGGCACACCACCAAGTAATAAACCTTATGGTTGTCCAACCCTCAAACCCACCCTCGGATGACCTGGGTCCACAACCAATGATTCAGTCTTGTCAGGATTCAGTCTCAAACAGCTGGAACTCATTCAAGATCTGATCTCAGCAAGGCAACTGTTCAGCATGGAGATTGAATCATTCTGTCCTGGCAGAAAAGACAAATTCAGCTGAGTGTCATCTGCATAGCAGTGAAAACTCAGACTGTATTGCCTGATGATATCTCCCAATGGCAGCATATACACTGTAAACATCATGGGGGCTAATATAGAGCCCTGCAGTACCCCACAAGGCAGGGAATGAGCACCAGAGGAAAAAATTCCAGTGGCCACTCTCTGAAACCTGTCTGTGAGGTAAGAATGAAACCATTTTAGGACTGTACCAGACAGTCTACAAAAAAACCGCAGGCGCTCCAATAGCACATCATGGTCTACAGTGTCAAAAGCAGCTGAGAGATTGAAAAGGACCAGAATGATCTCTAGCCATAAGGAGGTCACTCAATACCCAGACAAGAGCCATCTCCATGCTGTGCTTCTTCCTAAAACCGGATTGGAGAGTATCATAGACGTTGTGAGTTGTAAGATGATCATCCAACTGCAATGCAACCACCTTTTCTATAACTTTACCAACAAATGGCAAATTAGAGATAGGTCGGTAGTTAGCTAGATAGCCTTGGTCCAAGGAGGATTTCTTAAGGAGTGGTCGAACAACCACCTCCTTGAGGGAGTCAGGAAAGACTCCCCTCTCCAAGGATTTACAGACAATGTCAGCAAGGAAATTGCCCTCATAATCTCCAGATGTTCTGCCATTCAACAATAGAAAATTATTATACTCCATTAACTTGGTAACCTCCTTTCCTCTAATACATTGTTTTGAATCTTTAGTCTTTCTTTTATGAGTTAAATTACCCATACCCAGGGTTGCACATGCCTCCAATATTTCCAAAGTGGGAACCAGGCACTGCCCCACCCTGGCATTTAAATCCCCCCAGAGGATTACTTCTGCTTCGGGCTCTCTATTAAAACATTTCTGTAATACAAAACTCAATTTTCCAAATTCATTATCTTTATATACAGAACCTACAGGGGGAAAATAAACATTTATAATCACAATTTTTCTTTTCCTCATTGAAATACAAACTATAGGGATGTGGTCTGTACCACTTTCAAACTCTTCATATTCTATATTTTGTGTTATTTTACCCCAAATTATTAAGCCTCCTGACAATCTACCGAATTTTTTAAAACTCCTGGCTTTTAAAACAAAATCCTATATCTATTAATATTAATCTCCTCATTTTTCCAAGTTTCTTGTACACAAATGAGGTTACATTTTGTAATATATGCAATAAAAGCAGGATCAGCCATTTTTTCACCAATTCCTGTCACATTCCAGGAAAGTAGTTTGACATCCTTTGAGCTCAATGTTAAAGTCTTATGTCTGTTCACCTCTAACAATTGTCAATTTCCATCATCATTTTGTAGAACCTGATATATATTACTTGTCTTTATTAAATTAAGCCACTGTTCTTCTATTTGCTTTCTCCATTCCTTACTGATTGTTTCTCTGTCTCCCTTTAGATAAATCTCTGCAACATCTAATCTTTCTGTTTTAGCCAAAATATAGTTATAATCTGCTAAATCTTTCACCCAAATTGTCAAATGTTCTTCATTTCCCCATCGTTTAGCCTGTAGTAGCTCAGTCTCTTTGAATCTAATGTTATTTTTTGATTCATTTACAAAATGTCCTAGTCCAAAGATTGAAATAATATAATCATCATCCTTATTCTTTTAATAGTTGTCTTGATTTGAAATATTCCAGGAAAACGGACTTACTTCCAGTGACACTTTCTAATTCAAAACCAAACTCACTCATTCTATCTCTTTGATTTTCTAATATTTTTAAAACAAAATATTGGTCAGATAATACTAAGACCAATTCTTTACCTGGTAAAGGTCTTATGACACTCATGTTGTTAATGAGGTTGTCTATTCCTCCTTCCCCATTACAAATTGACTTCAGCAGAAATTTCAAATGTGTATTTAGTTTTATCTCAGTCTTCTCTGGCATAATTTGTACTTTGATTATTGGAAGTACAAAATCTGTCTCCATAGTTCTTGTCAAGAAATCTTTCAAAGCAATTTCAGACACATTAATTTCATCAATTACTTTATGCTGTATTCCAGTAGTATCCCTCATTTCTATACTTTCTTTTGTAGCACTTTCTGTACTTTCTGTTTCATCCCTCCTATTATTATCTTTGTCATTTATTTTTTATTTAATTTTAGCTTTTTATTTCCTTTCTCATTTATGGATTTAATTACCTTCCTATTTCCATACGTCTTGATTGGTATTTCACCAGTCATCTTCATCTCCAATTCCTCTCTTCTCATCCCCACAGTATTTATTTACTGTAATTTGTCTTTCAATGTTATGTTTAACTTACCATGGGATGTATCATAAATTCTATTTTTCTTGCCCCTCTTTTTCCTTTCTCTTTCTTGATATATTTTTTATTTGTTTTGTTTGTTTATTTTTGTCTTATTTATTTTACCGTTATAAGGCACGTCTTTTTCCCTCAGTTTTTGTAACCTACCCTTTTCCCAAAGCTCAGGATTCCCAACCTTAAGTTCTTGAATAATAGAGTCAGGCTCTTCATAATTACTAGGCAACATCACTAAGTCCAATTCTGATTCTATTTCCCCTGAGACCCCCAGAGTTAATGAAGTGGTAGATGAAATGCCAATCCTGTTATCTACCATTTTTTCCTTCTCAAAGATGGGGTTGTTTAATTCTAGACCTGTGGGGAATATTCCCAGATCTTTATCTGCAACATCCTGGTCTAATTCTATTTTGGACCTATCCTTCTGGTACAAAGTATCAAAAATACCATCTAATCTTTTTTTATTCTCAAAACAAATACCTTTTATAAAGGATAAATCTTGTTTAACTACCATCAGTTGTTCAAAAATCAATATGTTAGCAGTAACAGGATTAACTGATTAATTAATGCTGTAGCACTTTCCCTGGTTATTGATCCCATCATTAAGCTATTGTCATATTCTGGGCTCATAAGTTAAATTTCATTATCACTAGGCCAAATATCCTCATTCCTATCTAATTCATAATCTAAGTTTTTAATCAGATTACTCATTTGTTTGTTTTTAATCATTTTATCAGAATCATTAAGTCCTTGTTTTAGGGTAGAGCATTCATGCATCTTTTGGTTAATCCACTGATTCACTTGAATATTTTCCCTTATTTTTTTATGTTTTTTTTTAATTCATGGTTTACCCCTTCCCAAGAGTCTGTATGAGGGGATACTAAAGTATGCTCCCTTCCTTCAGAATTTGGCTCAGGGATAGTAACCAATCTCTTTAATTCAGTCTCAGTTGGTTTACTCCATAATTCTTTAATGGAGAGCTGTCTTAAATTGGTTCCAGAATCCATATTCCATTTCAAATCCGTATGATCAATAGGCAATACTTTAGATTCCAGAGCTGAAGACTTAATCAAGATCACTTCATTATCAGCAGGAATTATATTTTTGCTACTGTTTTTGGTCTTAGATTTCCTTCTCATTTTAGAATTGTTCATTTTAGAATTGCTCTCCTAACAAGCATTATGACTCCTAGTCCTCATTATTTATATACCTTTATGCTAATCAAGGTTAATTACTATTAATTGTTTAGTTGTTTCACACCAATCCAATCACATTTATTTTTAAAAAGCTATCACAATTTACAGCTGACTGGAGTTATACAATTACCATCCAAAGACTATTTAATACAGCAGAACATAAACTTCCCGCTTCACTTTCACAGTTGTCAATCTCATACAATATTAATTAGATAGATTGATATATGATTCAAATGATGTTGGACATTAACAATATTAAAAGAGTTGACTATTAAAAAAAGACATCCAGTGGAAAAATAAGGGTTAAAATAAAAAAAGAGTTAATAGTAGCCTCCACGCCAAGAAATGCAATCTCTTAAAGTTCACTTTTTACAAGCGCTTTAATGAGTGTCAGTGCACTTTCTCTGATTCTGATACGAAGGGGTTCACAAAGATCTGAATTATCCTTCTAGATCTTGGCTGAGGACACAGTTTCAACCCGTACAGAGTGAAATAAAATGTAGGCAAAGTCAACCTCTGGTTTCCACCCTTGTCCCCTAGGACAATTCTAACACTAAAAAAAAAGAAATCCGAAAGAATGTTAAAATATTTTGCATTTGAAAATAAACATTAATGTGTTAAATAGGAACATTTAATTTATTGTTACACAGTCAAACCTAATAACATAGCAAATGCCAACTCTCCAAAATATCCAAAATCTCTATTACCTTGAATAGTATGGCATTAAAGTAAATAATACCTGTTACTGCATAGATTATACCTGTTATTGCTCAAATAGTACTAAGTCACATTTAGACATTGGAAATATACTAAGGTTAAACATGGGAAAACAAAGCCTGCAGAGCACAGAAAAAAAGAACCCCATTTAGAAAACTTTATACTTTAAAATTATATACTTTATACTTTCTAAAAGAAAGTTAAAGCTTTCACTTACAAGGTGGTTTCTATCATTCTAGATTTTATGTAGAATGCTCTGAGATTCAAAAGCTCTTTGACTGCTGCTTTACAAGCACCACAGGTGTCTCAGGCTCTTCAAGCCTCTCGAACCCCTTAATCACCTTGCACTCCACGGAAGAAAGTGAACCAGACCAGCAAAATATATATGAACTTTGTAAATAACTGGCAGAACGACAAAATAACAGTTATCAAAATATCTCAAACCCAAAAGGTTGTCCCAAGTCAGAGAAGAACCCCCCAGTTTTATGCACAGGGCAGCATGCAGCCTCGAATGTGGAGCAGAAGGCAGGAGGCTTGTGGGGCAGGGAGAGGTGGCAGTAGACTGCAGCTGCCTCAACTGTGGAGCAGAGACATGATGCAACAGGATGCCACTTAGTGTTTCTAGTTGCACACATACATGATGTATTTACACACAGAAACCACCAAAGAACTGAAATTTGTGAGTTCAGACAGGTGCCTGTCACACACTGCTACAGTATTTCAAGCACATGTACTGTTTATCATTCTGACATGAAAAATAAATGTTCTTACATGAATGTATTTATGAAGGCTACATCAAAGATAAACTGTTTCTGAGAATGAACACAATTTAGATTTATTTTATATTCATTAAATAGCCCTGTGTTACATAGTTAGAAAAAAGTTGGAGTTTTGATTAGAAAGAACTCAGAGCTGTGATACAGACAAGCTGATTTTTCAAAGAGAAAGATTTCCACTACTTCATTCAGCATTGAAACTGGAATGATCAGCTTTTTTATGAGGTGATAATGATATATTTTAAGCTGATCTATCTAAACACAAGCCAGAGACTGGGTTTGTAAGAAACTTGGAGAGCTCAGCAAACCAGTAACTCTACAAACTACTGCTCTGCTTGGGAATCTGAAACAGAAAGCTACTCCAAAATGAGGTCATCACACTCCAAGTTTGACTGAGATGACAGAAATAACTCCACTGTTTTCGGCCACTGTAGAGGAAGTTAACAAATGCTGCTTTAAAGAAAATCACAAAGCCAAATGGCATGAAATTTTCAGGAAACATTATTCATGACACAAGGACTTGAATTTCAGCTTTTCAAGCTTTTATAAAAAATGAGTTAAAACCGTTGCACATGATCTTTAAATATGCAGATACAATTCTTCTTTATAGTTTAATACACTTTTGAAGTGCCACTGTATTGATATACATCAGTCTCTCTCTCCTAAATGCATTGCCACATACAAAAATTGTCATTAGTATCTTAATGGTTTCTGAAGGGTCAGAGAAGAGGTAAGTTTCTGGTTTTGTGCTTTTTAAGTAATCATGTGATTTTCTTGTTGTCAGATTGGGATTCAGAAGTTATTGTATCAATGGTCTTCCTCATTGTCTAATCTGGCATTGAATTTCTCAGTCTCCAAATCATGGTGTGTGTGTGTGTGTCAATATAAGTACTACAAGAAAAACACATATTCCCCCCAATCAGTGAGGGACATTATAAAAAAAGCACAAAATAAAAAAAGCAATTTCCCATAGGATAATCTTGGAACTTTAATAAGCCAAGCAATAAACAAAACAAATTGCTGTTTTGGCAGAAATAGAAGTGCCCACCACTTCTACAGCAACATACATGTATGCATCTATGGATGGATGGAAGGGTAGAGCCCAGAGGGACCTACAGTACACTCCCACAGACAATTGAGGATACAATTATACTATCTCAAAAAGTAAGGAAATTATTTGCAGAAAACTGCAGTAATGCAACATTTAGTGTTCAGGCTAAAGCAACAAGGGTAGGGAAATGTGGCTTTAGGGTTCCCCACCCTGCATGGATCAACCCTAATGCTCACCCCATTCCATTACAAAATAAGGTGACATGGTACAGCATAGGAGAATGGGGGTGAGCATTAGGATTGACAGCCACAAGACAGACCACCCCACCTGTTGGTCTATGCAGGGTGGGGATGGGGTGTTAGGGTTGGAAAACCTAACACCACATTTCCCTACTTTTGTCAGTTTAACCCTAACTGATGCATTTACAAATTTTTTTTGCAATTTATTTCCTTTCTTTTTCAGATTGCATAATCTCATCTATTGGACTGTGGGAGCACAAAGCCCTGTGCCCTGCACGCCCATCACTCCATAGATGCATACATGGTCAGGGATATTGTGGCCCTCTGGCCCATGTAAGCCCAGTTATAGGACAACAGTGAACAAATTGTCACCATAGTCATAAGACATTCCCCACCATACATCTGGCACAGAACATTTTTGAATCCCCACCAAAAATGTAACTGCACAAGTGTAACACCATTCTGCACCTCAGGTGCAAAAACACATTTTGGCCAGGATTTGAAAAATTACAGATGAGAGATACCTGAGGTGGTGTAATTTGAGGTAAAAATATTTAGAATTATAAAATGGCAAGAACAAATCTAGAAATCTCATTGGCCAAGAGACATCAGCTGACTGTATGTTAAATCTCTATATATGCACAGTCATCCTGGTCCTAAACCACATCACACAATGAGCAAATCAGTCCTCATACAACCAGAACTATCTTTCATCAGTCCCCCTTCAACCAGAACTGATCTTCCATTATAAACATGGCTACTGCCTTTACACTGTAAGAAAACCTTCAACTGGGCCCTAAAAATAAAACTACCATAAAAAAATAAAATAAGTTAATTAAATGTTGTTTCTGATCATCACACTTACACACATAAACAAATTAGAAACATTAAGTATTGTTTATAGTTTTCATTACAACTGTTTGTTTACTAACAGTGAAAATTCCCCCTTCTGTCTTTATCTGCTCATCAGGGAAATCTCTTATGCTTGCCTTGACAGTGATATAATTGAGCCTCTGGCTCTAAAACAGGCCTTTGTTGTCTGTGTGTACAGAATGTCAGGAAAGTAACATTCTACAAGTGGAATAGAGCAGAATTTTGAATCCCTGTATTCCGTGGTAAACATTCCATGATAAACATTCTATGTCTTGCATGTGGGGAAAAACAGAAACCAAAAAACAGGATAAAGAAAGTTGGCAATACAGTAATACTTTATAAACAAAAAGAAAAGGTGGGAAAACACAGTTAAATAGGCAGAGGCAGGCCCAAAGTGCCCAAATACATTGCTTATGTTAATAAAAGCATGTACATTTGAATCATATATAGCGGAGTTTTCAGGTGAAAGCTACCCTCCTTGCCCACCAAAAAAGGCAACCTGGCAGGTTTAAAGTTTTTTTTCCTTACTAACCTTTCACCTCAATCCTATAGCAGTTTTCCTTTTATGTACTAGACCACAGCACATAAGTAAAAAACAAAAATAAAGAGAAGGTTGCCTTCAATGAGACTATGTAACTACAGTACAGTGTAATGAAAATTAAGTTTTAAACACAACTTATGTCTTACAAATTTACAAATGTTACAGTGTATTTATATGATAAAATTTACATGTGACAGAGAAATTATTTATTTTCAACCAACTCTACTAATAAATACTTTTACTGCAAAGTACTTTACTAGTTAACCTATTGCTGACATATTCTATTTTATTCATTAATAGGTTGTCCTTTTTTCAGTTTTTAGACATTTTATGGGTGTAATGTATTATAAAATGGTCAAGAAAAATCATGTCTCCTGATTGGTTGACAGGGCTTGGAATCCAGTGGTATAAGGAATAACAACCACCGGGTTGGGAACATTTTCCAGCCAGCTGTGCAAAGGCCACTCGAAATAAATGCTTTCCCCACATTCTGTAATGGAATGCCTGACCTCCATGTTAGTAAAGAATCTGACTGGCAAGTGAAATCAAAATTTAAAAAATACCATGCTCCCATAGCACAAACAAGAACAAAATCTCACACAATAAATCAAATAAACCTTAGTAGCCATTGCTAGCTGCATCACTGTCCCACTCCTAAACTGAACTGCAGTGTTTTTCTGAGTAGGCCACATATCCCGATGTCCACAGTAGATGAACAACCTGTGTATCCAATCTCAGCTTTGGGAAACTGTCCTAACAGCTGATTGCATGCTCGTTCACCCTTCTCTCCCAAAGCACTGACAAATAATTGAAACCGCTTCTCTCCCACATTGGCTGAGTACTTTCCCCCTCAGCATGCACATGATAAAATGTAGGAATCGTAGTGCAATACAGCCCTAGCTCCATCTCTGTCATACCACAAGCCAGTCCCCACTGCGACACACAGCTCACATTCATAGTCTGGGTGTATAGGTGAATCACCGCAGCACCAGTAAAAAAAACAAACTGATACTTATCATGGCACTGATGTAACTCGCAATCCATAGAGGTAATCGGCCGGTGACATGGGCTATCAGTTAACTCAAACGTACAATGCAACTCAAGTGCAGAGAGGCATTGAAAAAAAAAGCTGATCGCTTCCCGAGATGGAAGTGCAAAGTGCATCATGGTAGACACCAAAGAGTTAAAGAAGTCCACCCCAGCATGGCAAAAACTTCCTTAGCTGATGGGTGTGCCCAATCCCCCCGTCGGCTTCACTGTCCCCCACCAAGCTGCATGGTGCCACGCTGGGAGCCCACCTCAGCATGCAAAAGCTTAATTTGCCAATGGGGCGCCAATTCCCCTTCGGTTTCACTGTCCCCCAAAAATGTTCATATGCCATGCTGGGAGCCCACCCCAGCATGGCAAAAAACTTCCTTAGCCGATGAGGGTGCCCAATCCACTGTCAGCTTCACTGTCCCCCCAAGCCATGCTGGAAGCCCACCCCAGCATGGCAAAAGTCCCTTGTGTGTAAATAAATTAAAAAAAAAACCTAAAACAAAAAAAAACCTTCCCTCATTGATTCTTTTGCTCTCTCCCCCAACCCGCACCCACCCTCTGCATACCCACATCCCCACACCTCCACCTCAACCCATACTTACCTCCGGAGCCCAGCGTGACAATCTTCAGTGGACCGGAAACACGTCTGCACTCTTCAAAGCCGACCGCAAACTGAAGAAATGCCGGTAAACTGTATAATGGCATAAACTGATTTTTCAATGTTAGTGCATACTCCAGCCATTTTGAGATATATTTCACCAATTTTCAATGGGTTTTGGGGCCCAACTTCATGAACTGTGACACTGTTATTTCGTTAATCAGTCCCGAAAGGTGGTTCCGCAGTCATTGCACGGAATCACCTTTCCAGAATGATTAACAAAATGATAGTGTCAAAGTTCATGAGGTAGGCCCCAAAAACCCTATGTTGAAAATTTGGTGAAAATATTCCTCCAAACAACTGTTTTATGAGCATGCATTGCACAGTTCCTGTGCACGCTCATAACTTAGAGCATTTTTAATATTTTCACTCCATATCTTCAGTATTGCCATTTTACCACACCTCCTTATGAACAGTACAACTGTCATTTTTCACATCTCACCCGAAATGTGTTTTCGCCCATGTAGCACACAATGGCGTGGTCGGTGTGCAAAATCAATGTTCCGGACAGATTAATAAAATCACAGTGACACTGTTCATGAGCAGTGGTCTTTAACTGGCTATGTTGTAAATATTCCCTAAAACGACTGTTTTACGAGTGTGCATTGCGCAGTTCTGACTCATGCTCATAACTTCGAGCATTTTTAATATTTTCACTCCAGATTTTCTGTATTGCCATTTTACCACACCTCCTTATGAACAGTACAACTGTCATTTTTCACGTCTCACCCGAAATGCAAAGCCATTCCACACCACTGGTGCGAAAACACATTCTGGCAAGGATTTGAAATATTATAGCTGTGACATACGTGTGGTGGGGTAATAAGAAGACTATGTTGAATATATGAGGTGAAAATATCCAAAGTTTTGAGCGTGCATAACAAAATTGCAATAAATGGTCATAACTTTGCTATTTTTAATCATTTTGATCACAGATTTTTAAAATAGCCTTCTCATTACCCCACCTCATGAATAATATGACTGTCAGTACACAAATCCCATAGGAAAGTTGATTTCATATACCAACCATGAAATCACCTTTCCAGTGAGAGTTATGTAATGAAGGTCATATTGTTCAAGAGGTGGGGTCCCGAAAATGCCATGTTGACAATTTGGGGTCAAAACCTTAAAAAACAGCAGAGTTATGCATAAAAGTTGACACTCCCATTGAAATATATTGAAACTTATGTACCTTAGTTTCTCATGATGCAGTCACTGGTTCCAGGAGCAAGATGTGCCTTTGATTGGGAGAGCATATTTTGAACCTGGGGCCTCTTCAGGTGAGTGAGGATGTGTGGGAGTGACTGGGGGTGTGCGGAGGTTGGTGGACAGTGGGAGGTTGGGTGTGTGCGTGTGTGTGTGTGTGATTTGCAATGGACAGGGTTTTTTATGGGTTTCCCCAAAAAATAAAAGACATCAAAGGAAGGTTTTCTTTATTTTAGGGTATTACATTAATCGGAGGGAGGGGGTGCCATTAGACACCAGGGAAATTATTAAAAAAGTGGGGACAGCAATCTGTGGGTGGGGGGGTGCCGCTAGACAAAAGGGAAATTATACAACAAAGTGGGGACAGTGATCGGGGGGTGCCACTAGACACCAGAGAAACAAAGAATAAAGAAGATGGTGATTGGAGGGTGAGGGTTGCCACTGGACACTAGGGAAATACAGAGAAAGGATTCTTGAATCATGAAAAAGGATTCTTGTTTTGTATCTCATGATCTCGAAAAAAGGATTCTAAACAGTAAATAAAACACATTTCTGCCATATATCAATAACATTGAAGTGCAGATTGCACCGAACAGGGTACTAATGAGCCAGCTAAGTGTAGTGGTGTCTCTCTCTCCAGGATGTAATTTATGTGACTTTTGAAAAAGAAAATTAAGAAAAAACTGAAACAAGACAGCAGCTCATAGAAATGGATTTTTCTCTCACAAAAAAGGATTTTATTCTCATGAAAAAGGAACGGGTCCTGCAAGATAGAATCCTTTTTCAGGAGATCAAATCCTTTGTCGAATTTCCTCCCTTTATCCTGAAAAGTGATGTTCCCATTGAAAACAATGAGAAATGAAAAATTGAATAACTTTGCAACAGATTAATATTTTTTAACAAAACAAAGCATGCCTGTTCTCTTACTCAAACTGTTTTTACCACAAAAAGTCACACCAAAATTTGACACCGTCTGGGTGTAAGGTGATAATGAAAGAACTGCAAAAAGTGTCAACTTTTTGAACTACCTGGATCTCAGAATCCACACATCTGACTGAACAAAACTTTCCTCATCAAGAGATCTACCCCTTGGGGCAGTATATACTAAATTGTGAGCAAATCCATTGATCAATTGCAAAGTTATTAAAGTACAAAATTTGAGGTTTAACATTAAACATGCTGCTCTACCCTAAATATAGGGTGCTACTGTGTCTATATACAGTATATACATATATTACTGGCACAATAGCACCACTATAGTTAGGGTTGAGTAGGCACTTTAATGTTAAACCCCAATTTTTGCATGTTAATAACTTTGCAACCGTTTAATGGATTTGTACAAAATTTGGAGTGCTTGGTCTGGTATGGTAGTTCTTTTGATCTGCCAAGCTATGCTTTGGTCAGACTTACAGTTTCTGTACAACAAAGCACAGAAAAATATGTTTTCTGTCACTTGTGTCACGTTATTTGCCCATTGTGCTGTGACCACACCGTTTGGTGTTTTGGTCTGAAATTTGGAACATACAAAAAATTGGGGAGAAAGAACAACCCAGCATTGGTTTGGTTAAAAATATTACTCCACTCCAAAGTCATTTCATTCTAAAGTTTTGGGTTCTGAGCATGCTTAGTTCACTCCAAGATGTATATGTATGTTTTGTGAAAGAGGATTGGGCTCACGGTCAAGGATTTTGTCAGCTCACATAGGGACCAGATGGCTCTTATCGTGGACAAGGATTGACTGATGGTCAAGGACTTTGCTGCCTCATGAAAGGGGATCTGCTGGCGGACTGGGATTTTGTCAGTTCCTGAAAAGGGATTTCTTTTTTGAATTCCCCTTCACGAGCTGACAAAATCTCCATCCATGAGCTGACGAAATCCCAGTCCGCCACCCGATCCCCTTTTGCAAGGCAGCAAAATCCTTGACCGTCACTTAGGGATCAGATTGCCAAAATCTGATGGTCAAGGATTTCTCTCAGACAATGATTTTGACAGCTCGCAAACAGGGATTGATCTGATGGTTGGGGACTTTGCTACCTTAAGAAATAGAAATGTTTTAAATTTTTAAACACTTTGACACTGCACTGTAAATAAACAGTTTGGTCTTTTGACTTGACATTTGCAGGATATTAAGGGGATGACCCAGAGATGTGAATTATGTTATTTAGGTGTTGAAAAGTTAATCAGTTCCATAGATATGCCATCACAAAGTTTTGATTTTTCCCACCCATAGCGACTTTCGGTGCCCATATCTCAAAAACAAAGTGAGACACTGACTTTTTGCTACTCATGGCTCAGAAAAACACATTTGGAAACCATAGATTACATTTGCAGTGGAAATTTTTTCCTAGGTTGTATGGTTACTGAGATATTGGCAAATTAGTGTCACAAGGGTTCCAAGGGTGCCTTTTCAGCACATTTTGGTGTCCATAGCTTGTAAATGATGCAAGATACAGATTTGTTTGATTAACCAAGAGAGGAGGTTTCACTGTCATGATTACAATGACACTTACATTTTTTTCCTAGCTGCTACGGTTCCTGAGATATTGGCAAATTAGTGTTACAAGGGTTCCTTGCCTTATAGGGCTACTGTATGACTCCATAGTTATGTGTAAGTAGGAGCACAGGGCCAGAGGGCACACGTTCCCACAGATGCATATCATTATGCAGAAATGAGTAGCTTGGTGCCAGTGCTATTTACTAGCTGTATTATACTTTTCCAAAAAGTAAGAAAATTAATTTCAAAAAACCTTCATTTAATGCATCAGTTAGGGTTAAAGTGACAAAAGTGGGGAAATGAGATGTTAGGGTTGAGCCCCTAACACCCCAACCCCCCATCCTCCACAGACCAACAGACACCGGGTGTGCCATGGGGTCATGAGGCTTAACTCCCACCCCATTCTCCTTTACTGTAGCATGTCAACCAGTTTACACATAGAATGGGTGAGAATTAGGCCTCATGACTCCATGGCACACCTCAGTGTCTGTCGGTCTGTGGAGGTTGGGGGGTGGGGAGGGGGTAAGGGCTGAACCATATATCTAATTTCCCCACTTTTGTCACTTTAACCTTTACTGATGCATTAAACAAAAATTTTTGGTGATGAACATATATATAAATATGTATAGTAACACGGTAGTGACACTATAGTTAGGGTTGCATGGCCACCTCTGTGTTAAACCTCAAGGTTTGCACTTCAATAACTTTGCAACTGTTTGTCTGTTTTGCCTGAAATTTGGAACTTAGAATTGTCTGTCATATGTACAGTTTTAGAACTGTAGTGCACTCAAAAAGTGAACAATTATGCTTGTTGCAAACTCTTTTGTAAGCTGTAATGGACTGAAGAATACATTCAAGTGGCTTCAAATATGTTGGTCTACATGTGGCCTGGGTTGAACTCGTGCCTGTTGAAGATTTGATGAAAAAATATTGCTCTGTTGAAAAGTCTTTCAATTTTTTCGTGTTCTATTATAGCCAATTGAAAAATGTGTATGTGCATTGCGAAAACGTTCGCGATCACATTTTTTTGTCGGGTTTCCTGAAATTGTTTTTGTACTACTGCCATCTTGGTTTTTTAGTTAGTGACAGAGAAAAAATGTGTAATTCAAAATATAATGCAGATTGCTAAACACCAGCAGTTGTGCTTACCTAATCAGGCCTTGAGGAACATGACCCTGGCTTTAGTTTGTCTCTGTCTTGTCAGGAAATATGTTTTTCAAGTTTTTGACATATTTTGATTGCAGCAACATTTTTTGTTGCCGTGCAAACATTTACGCTCAGGAACAATAGTAGCTATGGCAACATTTTTGTGTGAGCGATAACATTTCCATAATAGAGATAGGAGTGTCATGATTACAGTAAAGTAATTGTGGTAACACTACATGAACACATTTTGCAAAGTGTTGATTTCTTTGTAACTTCATTGTGGCAAGGTGGATTGTGCTATTGGCCTGAAAGTTTCAGCATGGCACGCCCTAGTCCCACAGATGTGTCTTTTTGTGGTTTGGTACAAAAAAATATTGAACAGGCCCATAGTTACAGCATTCCAAATTTCAGAAATGTTCCCATTGGATAACATTGCAGTGGTTGTTTTTTTGTCACTTCATTGTGGCAAGGTGGATTGTGCTATTGGCCTGAAATTTCCTGGGTGACAAGACCTCATCCCACAGATGTGCCTTTTGGTCTGGTATGAAAATATTGAATAGGCCCATAGTTACAGCATTCTGAATTTCAGACATTTTCCCATAGGCTAACATTGTGGAACCAGTGATGCCTTAGAGGCCCGCATCTCGAAAACGGTTTGAGATACAGAGTTTTCATCACAAAAATTCTTAGTGCCCCATTGGGGGAATATGTACAGAAGTAAGTTGGAAAGCCATGAATACCATGAAATTTGATTTTTTTTCTACCTTGTATGGTTACTGAGATATTTGGAATTAGTATTCCAATTGCTCATTTTTATGTCCTTGGGCCACTATTACACCCACAGAGTTAGCATCACAGAGCTATTATGTGTCTCATAAATGATGTGAGATACAGATTCGGGTGACTTATTTTGCATGCTGTACTCTCTGTCACAATTACAACAACACTTGAATTTTTTTCCTACCTGCTACGGTCCCCGAGATATTGGCACATTTGCGTTACAAGGCTTCCTTGCCCTATAGGGCTGCTGTATGGCTCTGTAGTTATGTGTAAGTAGGATGGCAAGGCCCAAAGGGCCCTGTGTTCCCACCAGTTCAAACCACTTACTGTTTATATTACACTTTTCCAAAAAGAAAGGACATTCTTTGCAAAAAGCTCCATTAATGCATCGGTTAGGGTTGTTTCCATACTGACGAAAATGTGGAAATTCCACATTAGGGTTAACACCCCAACCATCCCACCACCACACCCCCATCCTCCACACACCATCAGGCATTGGGGTGTGCATTGAGGTGGCCATGCCTAACTTTCACCCCATTCTCCAATACTGCACCACCAAAGCTTTACACATGGAATGGGGTGAGAGTTAGGCTGATGACCCCAACACATACCCCAATGCTTGTTGGTGTGTGGAGGGTGGGGTTGTGGTGGTGGGGTGGTAGAGGTGTTAACTCTTTCGTGGAAGTTCCACACTTTTTTTGGTGTGGAAACAACCCTGAGGCATTAATAAAGTTTTTGCAAAATATATATATATTTATATATATATATATATATATATATATATATATATATATATATATATATATATTGCAAAAAACATCATTAATGTACCAGTTAGGGTTGATAACACAGCAGGAAAATTATGGAAATGTGTATTAGGGTTACCCCCCCACCCCACCCTCCACACACCAACAGGCAGAGGGTTTGCCATGGGTCATCAGGCCCAACTCTCACCCCATTCCATGTGTAAGCAAGCTAACAGTATAGGAGAATGGGGTGAGAGTTAGGTCTGATGACCTCATGGCACACCCCAACATTTGTCAGTGTGTGGAGGGTGGGGGGTGGTATGGGGTAACCTTAACATCACATTTCCATACTTTTGTTGCTGTGATATCAACCCTAACTGATGCATTAATGACAATTTTTGCAATGAATTTCCCTTCCTTTTGATAAAGTAATGTAACTGATAACTGGCATGTGTTTGTGGATGTGCAGGCCCTCTGGGCCCTGTGCTGCCATCATGTTACCCATCTTCTGTGTAATCGTATATGTCTGTGGGAGTGTGGGCCCTCTGGGCCCTGCACTTCCACTTACACATAAGTACAGAGCCATACAGCAGCCTCATAGTACTGAAAAGGAACCCTTGTAACACTTATTTGGCAGTATTTCAGAAGCTGTAGAAACTATGAAAAAAATTACACTGCAGTTGTAATCGTGACTTCAAAACCTCTGCACATACTTAGCTGTGGGTAGCAAAAATTCATATCTCAAATTGTTTTCAAGATACTGGAGCCAACGCACCATGGGTGCCACAATTTTATCCTATGGGAAATTTCTCAACTTCAGAATGCTGTAACTATGGGCCCATTGAATGTTTTGGGACTAAAGCACCAAAAGGCACATCTGTGGGACCAGGGCTTGCTACCCTGCAAATGTCAGCCCAAAAGCACAATCCACCTTGGCACAATGAAGTGACAAAGAAAACAACACATGGGACAATGTTTTCAAGCAGGGTTTTCACGTCAACTTTTATGTGTTCATGGCATTCTTATCCCCATAATGGAAATGTTTTCAAGCACAAAAATATGTTGTCACGTTACATTTTTTTGTGTGCGAGATCATTACCGCACACACAAAAAATGTTTTTGCAGCAACAAATGGCAAAATGGAAAAAATTCAAAAAGCATATTTCCAGGCTACCTGCACAAACACTGATGCCATGGTCGTGTTCCTCAGGACCTGATTAGGTAAACAGAAGTGTTGGTGTTTAGCAAGAGGCAATATTTTTTGATTTACAAGTTGTTGTCTCTCACTAACTAAAAACAAGATGGTAGCAGCATGAAAACAAAATTCTGGAGTAAGACAACAAGAAAGTGTTTGCGAAAGTTTTTACAGTGCACATATACATTTTCCCATAGGCTAAATGGGACATGAAAAACTTGCATAACTTTTGAACGGATTAAGATATTTTCACAACATCTTCAAAAGTTAGTAGTTTTGCCCAGGCCACATATAGATGTGCAAATATGAATCCACTCAGACGCATTCTTCAGTCCTTTAAGCCTGACCAAAAAATGCACAAAAGTTGAGGATTTTTCATTTTTTAATTTTTTATCATTTCTTTTTATTATTGTTATTCATATTTTACACATATGTCAAGAGGTAAATACAATATGATGAAATAGGTATATCAATACACAGCAGCATGTAGCTGAAGGTAAAAGCATTTATCCATAAGGGAAAAGTCTTATATAATCAGAGTCCATTCTCCAGATTATGTTTGGTGTATTAAACAAAGTCCATCTCCATGAGATCCATATTATTCTCAGGCAGTGACAAGTCTCCAGCTTGGCAATTTGGGTTGGCCCATAATCTAGTTAATAGTATGATCCTTGAATAGAGCTACTGAATTATATAGATCCTAAATTTGAAAAAATACTCAGAAAAACTCCCCTGCATGTCATACCTCTCTTTGTTTTATTTTGTCTTGTAGTTTTATTAAGCCCCACCTGTATTAATAGTTTAAGAGCAAAAGCTGGGGTTAACCGATAAGTGATGGAGTATCCACTCATTCACTTCGACATGTGAGATGGACTTTTACTTTGGATTTTTGCATTAAAACTTTCAAGGTGATACAAGTCAGACATAAGAGATCTCCATTCTTCAACTGTTGGTATCTGCTCTGACATCCATCGTCTGGTTACAGATTTCTTCTCTTCAAGAAGGCATATAAGTAAAAGTGTGTTTACCCATGGAGGAGTTTGGTCCAGAAAAATTCCCAATAAGGTCTGTTCGGCAGTTAGTTCAACTGGCTGACCAAACAAAGCAGTGAGGTGCATCTGTAAGGTGAACCAAAAAGGCATCAATTTAGGAAATAGCCAAAAAATGTGCCCCAAGGAAGCCCAAGGGCAACCACAACCTCTCCAACAAACCCCATATTTGTCCAGAAGGAATTTAAGGAGAACCACAGGGATCGAAAGTAGCGAGAGTGACATTTCCACACAAACTCCCTCCATAAAGGAGATGAGGAGGTTTTAACCACCTGCAAGGCTGAACTCAGCCATGTCTCCATGGATATTTCTAAGGATAAGTCCTTATTCCATTCTTGTAAGATGGAGGTGGTGGATTCTAGTTGTTCAGTCCTCAACCCCTTATATATAGTACCTATGATACGTTTTCCCAAATGCCCATGAATAACTTCTATAAAGAGTTTTAATTATTCCGGAGTCGGGGAGGGTATTTTAAGTTGAATGATCATATTTCATACAATATGGCTACAAACCTGAAAGTAGCAAAATAAATCCGAGTTACAAAGGTTATAGTGGGACTGCAACTTTTCAAAAGGGAGGACGCCTTGGGGAAAAGAAATTGAAATATTTGGGAAAGTCCCAACCATCTCCAAGTGGAAAAAGTAGAGACCATATGTATACAAACAAAAGCTTCATCCTTGGAGATTAATTTACAGTACTCATATATTGTGCAGGTTGGGCCAGACCTTCTCACACGCTTCCGTAGTTTATAAGTTTGAGCCGTCATGTTCGTAAGGGCTCCTGGTGACACTGATCTCTCATCAGAGGAAAACAGAATCTTCTTAATATCAAAGAGATCATTTAAATGAAGCTCAATAGTGTTCCAGGGGGTCATATAGGATTCTGTCAACCACCATAATATTATTCTAAGAAACGCCGCCTTGACATATAGGTTAAAGTCCGGGAGGTTAAAACCCCCTTGGCCAAGGATAATTTAATGACCGATAACCTGATTCTCGGACGGCCCTTTCTCAGGCAAAGCCTGATATTAATCTGTTCCAGGACTTGAGTTAGTATTTTGAGGGGATAAAGGGGATATTCAGGGTCAAATATAAAAGTTTGGGAAGAATATTAGTTCAGATAATCTCTATTCATTGGTGAAAGGGAAAAAAAAAAAGCTGGACCACTTAACCAGATCTGATTGAATTAATATTGTTAGGGGTTCATAATTTATGGTTTCCTTGATCTCTGGAGTCTAAGGGAACTTGGAGACCCAAGTATTTTATTTTAGTGTTCCACCACTTAAAAGGGTCATCATTTTTAAGCTGTTAGGGAAGGGGGGTAAAGTTAAAAGCTAAAATTTCCGTTTTGGTATCATTTAAGTTAAATCCAGCTATACTCTTGATTTGCCTCAGTACATTCCATGATTCAGAAATTGACACAGTCTGGAACAATAAGGTTAACAATATATCATCTGCAAACATATTAAGTTTGTTTTCCGTTGACCAATTGGGATACCCTGTACCAAGGTCGTAGCTCTCAGTACACACACCAGAGGTTCAAGATACAAAGCAAAGAGGTAAGGAGACAGGTGACACACCTGTCTCATACCTCTTCCCAGTTGAAGTGGGCAAGACAGGGCACCATTGACTCAAACATAGGCCCTTGGAGATCTATAGAGGTTAGTTATGCAGGCTATGAATGAAGAGAGAAACTGGAAGGCCTCGTGAGTGTCCCATAGAAAGGATCACAAGTCACAGTCAAAGGCCTTTTCAGCATCGAGGCTAATAAATAGAGATGAGATTATTCCAGTATGGCCATATTCCTGCAGAACCAGTATCCTATGGATATTATCCACAGTGCTCCTATTCTTAATAAAGCCATATTGATCTTGGTGTATAATCTTTGGGATCATAAACTCTAGCCTAGAAATCCAAATAGCAGTGAACATTTTATAATCTACATTTAAAATAGAAATAGGGCAATAGGAGCCAGGGTCTTAAGGGTTCTTGTGTGGTTTAGGTATAGGGGAAGTTGTTGCAAAATCCCAAGATGGTGGGGGCAGGCCACCCCTAGTTATTTCTATAAATAGATAATGCAACCTAGGGGTTAATTCTTTCATAAACATCTTGTACCACTAAGATGTGTAGCGTCCGGACTCAGACACCGCCCAGTTAAGTTTTTTTATTGCCTCTATGACTTCCAACTGGGAGATGAGGGATTCCAATAAGCGTATTTGAAGGGGGGGCAGTGTTGGAAGGTTAGCTTGTTTCAAATAAGATGAAGTATCAGGTGGAGTGGGGGACGGGTTAGAGGTATATAGTTTGGCATAGTAATTGGAAAAAGCCTGTAGAATATGGCTATCTGCATGTCGAGATTTACCTGTGGTAGGATTTTTAAGCTTAAGAATAGTGGCACAACATTTCCTAGATCAAAGTTTCTGGGCCAGTTCCCTAATCCCCCTTGGGCCACCCTCATGAACTGTTTGCCTAAGATAAAATAGGGATTGCTTTACTTTGTTATCTATGATCTTCTGCAATGCAGCCTTGGTGTCCTTAATTAATTTTTGTAGGTCAGTGTCACCATCTGTATATAGCATCTGGTAATTGAGTAATTTCTCTGACAACTGTCAGTACCTAGCCTCCCTTTCTTTATTCTTTTAGTGGTATATGCTATAATCTGCCCTCTAATTGTTGCCATCATGGCGCCCATTGAACTGCTTTGGTAATGTAAGGGGATGCGGTCTCAGAAAAAACTGAGGAATTCTAGTTTTAATTTCCTTCTGAAATTCCCTATCCGCTAAGGTTAATGAGTTCAGTCTCCATAGGGTCTTTTCCTTTTTTCTTCCCATATCCAGCTTCAAGGTAAAGGGGTAATGGTCAGACAGTATTTTCAGGCCTATATTGATATCCTGGATCGATGATAAGTGTTCATGGGTTGTCATAAAATAATCTAATGAGGAATACAACTTAAACCTGGGCAAGTAATAGGTGTAATCAGGTGCAGAGGGGAATGAGCATCTCCATACATAAACAAAACCTAGGTGATCCATAGTATTTTTAATCTGCTTAGTAGTTGTAGAGTTCCTATGTCTCTGTTGATTAGAGCAATCTATATGTGGAGATAGGGTTAAATTGAGGTCGCCCCCCCAAAATCAACTGGCCGTGGAGAAGGTCCAGCATGGTTGATATAAATCCCCTCAGTATGGGGAATTTTGTCTGGGAAGGAAAGTAGACATTGGCCAAGGTGACCTTCTGGCCATATAGTAAACCCTTGACTATCACATATCTACCTTGGGCATAGATATGCATTTGTAGTATGTCCAAGGGCGTAGTTTGTGGGATTAAAATGGCTGACCCACTTTTTCTGCCCCTCGGATGTGATGATACAACAACCTGCTAACTGTTCCCTCAATTTAATTTAAGATGCTCAGTGTCAGAAAGGTAAGTCTCCTGGAGAAAAATGAGTTCAGATGTATGTTCGTTAAGGTATTGCATAAGGCGAGCTCTTTCAATGGGGTCATGGAGACCATTGATATTTTGTGATGTCATTTTTACTGGGTTAACAGACATCATTTTGGGTCTTTAGAGTTTTAATTTGTATTTATTTTTCCCCTAGGATGAATGAAGATACATCGGCCAAGACCACACTCCTCCAGAGGCCACTATCCAGCTGTCTAAAAAAAGCTGTCCACTGACTGCTTTGTAAAATGTATAACAATAAAACATACTTGATTAACAAAATTTCCCGACACAAGTGTTTTTTCTCCTTCCTCCTGCCCCCACTCCCTTCAAGAGCCTATATGATGAAATGTACACAAATAATCTAGAAATGAAAGGAATAGAATGTAAATAAAAATAAACGCAATTAGTCCATAGGGCAGCTTGTCATAGATCTAGATACCAATAGAGAGTTATTAAAGAATCTCCCACTCCCCTAAAAGAACTCTGAAATCCCTGGATTAAATAACCACAATTGAAACATATGAACAATAACTACCATTATGAACCGGCGATCGTAAATGGACGATTCTGATTGGCCGAGAGGTTTTCGAAGCCGTGATGATATCGGGCTACATCATCACGGCTTCAGAAACCTCAGTCACCAGCCTCCTCACTGACCGGCGCGGTGTTCTCAATTTCCGAGTCCACAGCAAGTCATACTCATAGTCGGCCGCCATTTAAAAAAAAGAAGAAAAAAGCGAACTTTCGTTCGCTAAACGAACGATACTCCTGCTCTCTCCAGGACCCACAACAATAAAGCGAACATTAAAGACATTCTGGAACAGATAAAACAAACCTGCTGCCGCTCTTGAGCTACACTGACCAGACAACGGTTCCCAACTCGCGAGGCTACGCAGATTCAAAAGGCATCGCCAGACACAATTGTCCTGTCAAACCCACTGCTTCCAAATCCAGTAACATTGCTGCTTGCCTTCATTTTCTATACAACTGCTACTCCCATCATCTACTGGGGGTGGAGATGGACAAAGACACTGTTGTAGAGTTCAAAGGTCACACCATCACAATACTGTTACCTCTTATGTCAGCTCCAACTACAACAGCGCCACCTGCTGTCCTCTAGAACTATTTTTTTTAAATGTATTCCTACACTACCAAAAAAGCTTTTTTTAACAGGTTTAAAAGGTTGTTTTTTACTCTTTTATTTATAAAATCATTACTCCTGTTCATAATAGCAATAATGCACTCCAGGGTGTGATATATCGTGGGATATCGTCACTTCTCGGGTCGTTGGACGCACTCGGCCTGCGGCCTCGTGCCCAACCACCCGAGGCGTGACGATATCCCACGATATATCACACCCTGTCGTGCCTTATTGCTTAATTATACAATGGTGTGTGAAAATTATGTAACCTCATTGGTCAAAATATGTCACAAGGCCATAGGTAAATCCTGCATAACCCACGGCTGAGGAACGGCAATTATAAAAAAACATAATTAAACACATTTTAAATTTATTTTGCACATGGGTCCATTGTATAATAGCAATAAGGCACTCCAGGATGTCAGTTATAGGGTGATTTACCCACTTCTTGTGTGGTTAAGTCACTTAGCTGCACCTCGTGACATACCACACAAGGCGTGGGTAAATCCCCAATAACCCACAGCCTGTTGTTCCTTATTACTTAAGTAACACTGTTAACCATAACAAGAACTATATACAGTAAGAATCCCAAGTGGGATGTGCTCGTTCTGAGCTCCCTCTGAAACATCCTGTCAGGATTTCCTAAGGAGGTAGGAGATAAATTTGGGGCTCCATAACCAAACCCAGGAATTAAAATCCCCAGAAGTAGCAATAAAGCCCCTAATGGAGTGGAGTAAATACCACTCCAGGGTGGAACTGGTAAAACTTGAGTCATTTACTAGATGTATCCCTGAGGAGGCTGTCCATCTATAGCCCGTATGTCAGACTGGCATTATAAACCTATGAAATTGCTATGGGGAGGGTATGCAGTTCTGGACTAAAGTGAAAATCAAAGGCACAAAAAAATAAATAAATACTCAGACATTTAACTTAAGGTCCCTTAATAACTGTATGGGATCATTAGAAATAATAACCAACTAGCAGTAAATAACAGTGATTTCCCCATAACCCATCATGTGACCCTTCCCCCCCCCATAGTTCAAGTACATAGGAACCAAGCCCTTCAGTTCATTGATTTAATCCAGTTAAATGCAGAGAACAAGTAGAAGGGAGTCCATAAGTCAAGTAAAAGCTGAAGGCTTGAGAAGTTTTCCTCAGTCTACAATGACAGACAGTCCCTTCTCAAAGCAAAGAGTCATTGTAGAAACATTAAACTGAGGACTTTCAAAATGGTAAGACTGGAAAGGAAAGGAAAGTTGCCTCTGTCTTAGAACCCTCCAGGAATGCTTTTCCTCTAATCCTGTGCTTGCAGCCCTTGGACTAGGTATGCTCTCCATAAGGCCCCCCCCAACGGCAGGCAAGCCCAGCCATCAGATTCAGTGGACTAAAAGGGTGGCAGAGGGGTTCCAGATAGGATGACATGTCACCAAAAGTAATGCTGGGAAATGGGAGCAATAGTCTCCATGAATAAGTTCTCTAGCCTGGGATCCACCCCACCATGGGAGAACTAGAAAAAGGCCAAATGGCAGCCTAAAGCCAAATTACAGAGTAGGGATTTTATAATTTGAGGGTTACTTGTTGTCTGATCTGTTTAGAGATGCCTCCTTCCCTCACCTTGACAACATAGAAACATAGAAACATAGACTTTGATGGCAGATAAGGACTGCTTGGCCCACCTAGTCTTCCCATTTCCCTACCTAGAGGATAAATTGCAGATCCTATTTAACCAACAGCCTATTTCTTCCTACCCCCTGCAAAAATTGCCTTATGTCTGCCCCATGCATTCTTGAATTCTCCCACAGATTTAGATCCCACAACCTCCTCAAGAAGGTTGTTCCATGCATCCACCACACTCTCTGTAAAAAAATACTTTCTCACATTGCCCCTGAGCCATCCCCCCTCTATCTTCAAATTGTGTCCCCTTGTTCTTGCACATCTCTTTTTCTGAAAGATGCTACCCTCTTGTACTTTGATTCCACTGAGGCACTTAAGCATTTCTATCATGGCCCCCTATCCCTCAAGGGTATACATATTAAGCTCCTTTAGTCTCTCCTTGTATGGCTTCTCTTCCAGACCCTGCACCATTTTAGTTGCCCTCCTCTGAACTGCCTCCATTCTGTCTATGTCCTTGAGGAGATGGGGTCTCCGGAACTGGATGCAGTACTCCAGATGGGGTCTCACCAACTGTCTGTACAGGGGGATAACAACTTCCTGTTTTCTGCTGGTGATGCCGCTCCCTATACATCCCAGTATATCCCCAGCCCTCCCTATTGCCTTCTCACATTGCTTGCCAAACTTAAGGTCATCTGATATGATTACCTCCGGGTCCCTTTAAATTTTTGCTGTTGTTACTACCTCCCCACCCCATTGTGTAATCTTCCTCTGGGTTTTTGTTTCCCAGATGCATTATTTTGCACTTCTTTACATTGAATCCAAGCTGCCATACTTCTGACCGTTCCTCCAACCTTGCCAAGTCCCTTCTCATCCTTTCCACGCCTCCTTGTGTATCAACCCTGTTGCAGTTCTTTGTCTCATCTTCAAAGAGGCATACCTTTCCTTCCAGTCCCTCTGCAATATCAATTATAAAGATATTAAAAAGGAATGGACCCAGTACTGAACCCTGCAGTACCCCACTAGTAACCCCTCTTTCTTCAGAGTGGACTCCATTTACAATTACCTTCTGTGTCCTGTTGTGCAGCCAGTGGTTTACCCAGACTACCACCCTGGGACCCACTCCCAGGCTGGTTAATTTGACTATTAATCTTTTGTGTGGGACTGTGTCAAATGCCTTGCTAAAGTCTAGGTAGGCCATGTCCACAGCCCCTCCCTGGTCTACTACTTTTGTCACCCAGTCAAAGAAATTAATTAGATTTGTCTGACATAACCTTCCTGCTGTGAACCCAGGCTGCCTTGGGTCCTGTGCCTCACTGGCCTCTAGGTATTCAACAATTCTCTCCTTCAGAAGTGATTCCATCACTTTCCCTACCACAGAAGTCAAACTGACAGGTCTGTAGTTTCCTGCCTCTGTCTTGGTCCCACTTTTGTGAAGGGGAATCACATCAGCCTTCTTCCAGTCCTCAGGTACCACACCGTCCTCCCATGATTTGTTAAAAAGGATAGTCAGTGGTGTCACTAGTTCTCTGCTTAATTATTTTAGAATTCTGGGGTGAATTCCATCTGGCCCTTGCTTTGTCCACCTTCAGTTTCGACTTCTTTCAGAACCCTTTCTTCTGTGAAAGGACTGGATCGACCCCCTCTCTCAGAGTGCTTCTGTTAATTGGATTAGGCACCTCCCCCACTTCCTCTTTTGTGAATACTGAACAGACATATTCATTCAGTATCCCTGCTTTTTCACTGTCACTCTCTGCCCATCCACTGTCCATTCTATTCAGCCTCACTATCCCTCCCTTTGTCTTTCTATGCTCCCTGAGATACCTATAAAAGGTTTTATCCCCCTTCTTAACCAAGTTAGCTATCTTTTCCTCAGTTTGGACCTTTGCTATTCTGACTACCCTCCCTGCTTCCTTCTACCTTAACTGGTACAGTTCTTTGTCCTGCTCCTTCTGTGTTTCCTTATACTTCCTAAATGCTATATTTTTCTCCCTAACCTTCACTGCCACCTCTTTTGAGAACCATAGTGGCTTTTTCTTTCATTTTGATTTGTTTATTTGCTTCACACAAAAGATTGTTGCCTCTGTGATGGCAGTTTTGATATTTCCCCATTGTTGCTCCACCCCTCCTTCTAGCCTGTTTGCTAGTGCTTTTCTAAGGCACTCTCCCATCTCGCCAAAGTCAGCCCTCCTGAAGTCCAGAAATCTCACTTGTATGGCTTGACTCTGTAGCTGAGTTTATCATGAACCACACTGTTTGTTGGTCACTTGTTCCCAAATGACTACCCACTTCTAGATCTGAGATCCTCTCACTGTCCCCATTTGAGAGTATGAGGTCTAAAATTGCTCCCTCATGAGTAGGTTCCAATACTAGCTGTCTGAGGCATGCCACCTGAAGGTCATCAAGAATGGCCCTGCTTTTGGATGTGGCTGCAGCAAAGGTGCTTCAGTTAACATCTGGAATGTTAAGGTCCCCCATCAACAGTATTTCCCCTTTCTCTGCCATCCTAAGTATGCCTTCTATCATATTCTTGTCCATTCCTTCCCCCTGACATGGGGGGTCTGTATACAACCCCTGTGTGGATTGTGGTGCCATTTCCAGTCTCTGAGGTGACCCAAAGTGCCTCCTCTCCTCCCCGTTTACTCTTTTGTTCAGTTGCTTTTATCCCTTCCATTACATAGAGAACTACTCCCCCCTATTCTCCCCTTCCTGTCTCTCCTGTAGGTTGTGTACCCTGGTATGTTAACATCCCAGTCATGGTTCTCTGTGTACAATGTTTCTGTGGCTGTTACGATATCCAGGCATCCCTCTTCCATCAAGGCCACCAGTTCAGGGAGCTTGTTGCCCAGACTATGGGTGTTGGTACTCATTACCCTCCATTTTTTGATGGCCTTACCCCTTTTTGCCCCATCCCTGTCCTTATTGTGTTTGTCACTTTCTCCATTTACCCCTGCTCTTCTCCCTATCGACATCTCTATGTTGGTGTCTACCTAACTTAGTACCCTGATTTTTGGGGGGTGTCTAGGATTTCCCTGCTCCTTTCCAGTGCCTCCCCCCTTGGCTAGTTTAAATGCTTGCCAATGCAGTATTTAAACTTATCACCTAGGATCCTGGTTCCCCTCCTGGACAGATGCAGACCATCAAGCCAGTATAGGCCTGCATCCCTCCAGGTGGACCCCCAGTCCCCCAATGAAGCCAAATCCCTGAGCTCTGCACCAGTTTTTCAACCACTGATTGAATCCCATGATGTGGAGCACCCTAGCCTCTCCCATGCCATAGACAGGCAGCACCTCCGAGAAGGTTACCATGTGTGCTATTTGTCTAAGGCCCCTCCCCATCTCTACAAATGCTTCTTGCAATACTCTGATCCCTTTCTTAGCCAGGTCATTTGTCCATAGGTGGACAATGACATCCAGCTCCTTCCCCTGTGCAGCTGCTCGTGCGATCCTGAGGATTCGCTCCCTGTCCCTCCAAGCCATGGCGCCAGGCAGGCACCTTACCTCCCTCTCCCCTTCCTCCCCCAGTTCTACCTTCCTAACAATGGAGTCCACCACCAGGAGTTGTTTTCTTCCCCTGTGGAGTCCTATGACACCCTCTTGTGGGTCTTCCTTGTGGAGGTTCCCAGCATCCTCCTTGTCTCCACTGTGGGTGCCTCCACAGAGGAATCACACTTTTCCAGAACAGCATAGAAATTGTGGAGAGGTACAGCTGGAGGGATGCACCTCTGTTCCACCACCCTCACCCTCCCTGAGCCCACTGTTGTCCAACTGCTCCTATTTCTTGGCAACCTCTGAGGAAATGGCAGCGGCCCTGGTGGTCCCTGGGTGGGAGAGAAGGTCCCAAAAATCCTGGCCAACTCAGCCTGGAGATGAGCACCCTCCTCCCTCAGCTCAGAGAGGTGCCTGCAGATGGTACAACACTGCATCCTCCAGAACATCTCCCGGAAGACTGCTGCTCCACATCCATTGCACTGCACCACTCCCATCATGTATTTTTTCTGGCCCCCTAACTGTTGTTTGGAATACATACTCTTCCTTCGGTTTGTTTATTTCTTTTTTCTTCTCTCCCTACTTACTTACTGCCTCTGTGTCCTTTTAGCTCCTGATCTTCCTGTTCTGAGACAAGAAATTATTATATTTCTCAGTAGTCTCTTTACTTGCTCAGAGTCAGACCTCCAGCAGCTAGGGGGAGACACAGAGTTACTCTTGCCTTTCTAGGATGGTGAGTCTTTGGTGGCTCTGTGATCACTCACTTCCTGCTCCCAAACAGGAAGTTCCTGTTGTCAGTTAAATCCTGTGCCTATAAAAGTAGAACTGGTTTAGGGTGGGGGGTGCAGGGGAGGGAAGCAGGGCAATATAGTCCCAGTAGAGAAGTTTAGTTATACCAGTAGCTCCTTCCTCCTGGTGTTCTGTCTGTTCTCTGGCAGAAGCTATCTAGGGCAGTGTTTAAATCTGGTTTTACCCTGGCTCCTTCTAGCTAAGCCACTCCCCCTACTTTGCAAATCTTTCTACACTTAATTTCATAGATAACAATTCCCTTCTGACACCTGTGACTGCACCTAGATAAGTACACAGATAACACAGATAACAGATAACAATTCACTTCAACTAACTCTGAGAAACACACTAATGCTTTTTTTTACCCTAAATTGAAGGTCCCAGTACAAGAGTTCTAGTTCTGAGTCCCAGTAGAGAAGTTTAGTTATACCAGTAGCTCCTTCCTCCTGGTGTTCTGTCTGTTCTCTGGCAGAAGCTATCTAGTGCAGGGTTTAAATCTGGTTTTAACCTGGCTCCTTCTAGCTAAGCCACTCCCCCTACTTTGCAAATCTTTCTACACTTAGTTAATTTCACAGATAACAATTCTCTTCTGTCGCCTGTGACAAGCACCTAGATAAGTACACAGATAACACAGATAACAGATAACAATTCATCCCACCTCATCCCGCATCCCTCACCCCCCTCACCTCCACAGGAGATAGAGAGAGAGAGAGATAATCCCCAAGGCAACAAAATAGGCATAGCTACCAATCCTGAAGACCAGTTCAAGTTGGCATGGTAGGATTTTGTATTGTTGCAATCTCCTCAAAATGACATTGAGTGGCATATTTGGTGTGTGAGGATGCTTTGAACATTCTGACTGATTCATTTGTCCCTGCTGAGATTTTACCACCTCCACTATCTTGTCAGTGATAATTCTCCTGGTTAGAAGGTCTGCTGTAGCTTCTGATGCCGAGTTATATGCATGCTGGCAAAAGGGGAGAAAAACTCTTAATTTGGCTGGATAAGGAGTTTGACAATGTAATTTTTGAGACTGTACTGTAGGAAAGAGTGGGCTTTAATCCCAAAATTGTTTCTGGGTGCAGAGGGCATAATAATTATCAAACATCAGGCACTGTTGTCCCCACATCACTTTGCCTTTTTTCCTAGCCTTTCTTAGGAGAACCTCTTTATTTTGGTAGCTGAGTAAGCATATAACAACGGAGCATGGTCTTGCCTCAGGGCGGGAAGGTTTAGGGCCAAGAGCTCAATGATCCCTCTTGACATCGAGCTTGAAATCTGGTTCTTGTCAAGCATCAGGTGCAATAATAGTCTGCAAAGGCCCTAGCATTGTTCCCTCCCGTCTTCAGGAAGACTGAAAATCCAGATATTCCTCCTTCTTCCCTGATTCTCAGCATCCTCTTGTCTTATAGAAATGGCCAACTGTACGGCAGCGAGCGGTCTAACTGTCTCCTCGAGTTTGTCCAGCCTTGTTGAGTTCAGAGAAATCTGGTGATCAGCCTCTACCATTTGGCCCTGCAAGGCACCCAATTTGGTTAGTATATCTTTTAGCAATTCATGGACCTCTCTTCTGAAGTCCATGATCGCCTGCAGTATCACTTCAGCATCAGGCTCTGGGAATTTTTTAGAGCCTTTAGTTTTCAGTGAAGTGGCAGATTTTTTTAAGGTTGATCCCAGAGAAGGCCTAGACTGTGGGTCACCTTCATCAGACAGATGGTCCTTGGCGTCAAACATTTCTGCAGAGGGCTAAAATAGATTACAGATGTGTTTTGCTATTATCGTAAGAGGAGCACTTGCTGTAACAATATAACTATAGGTAGTACCTTAGTTCAGACTTCTAAAGTACTGTATATTTAGTGCTCTTTTGGTTAGATTTGGTTGGGATCCTCTAAATCTGCGTGTTCACTCAGGCATGCCAAACCAGAAGTCGATTTTTCCCTTTTTTGACACTCTACAGTTCCGCAATCATACATCTGACTGGAATGAAACTTTCCAGATCCAAAGATCTATGGTTGGAAACCATGCATGCAAACTTCAGGCAAATCAGACAAATGTCTGCAAAGTTATTAAAGAGCAAATGTTGGAGTTTAACATGGAAGTAGCCACCAACCCTAACTATACCTGCACTACTGTGCAGGTATAATATATATACATATATATATATATATATATTAGAGGCAAAAACTCCATTTAATGCATAAGTTAGGGTTGTTCCACAGTGACAAAAGTGAGGAAATTCGATGTTAGGGTTGAAACCCCCTTTGCCCCTCAGCCCACACCCAACTGGAATCGGGTGCACATTGAGGTCATTGGCCCTGTCACCCCATCACATGTGGAAAGAAGCTGAGGAATAGGAGAATGGGGTGACAGGACTGATGACCTCAACGCACACCCTGATTCCAGTTGGTGGGGTGGGCTGGAGGGGTGCAAAGGGGGTTTCAACCCTAACATCGAATTTCCTCACTTTTGTCACTGTGGAACAACCCTAACTGATGCATTAAATGGAGTTTTTTGCCTCTAATTTCCCTTCTTTTTGAGAATGATAATGAGAAATAGTGAATGTAATGCAGCGGCGGGAGCACGGGGGTGATGTCTTGTCGCATTGTAACATTGTGCCCACAAAGGCAAATCATAATGCGCATGCTGACACAAAGTGAAACAGAAAGAGGAACAGTACTGTAGACAGAAATGTTAAAAACAACGGAAACGCAACCGCAAATGAAAATGCAAAGGGTAATGCACATGGTGTAAACATGAACCGTAAGTGAAACAGGTACGGAACTGCAAGCAGAAATGGTAATGGTAAGAGTAATGTTAGCGCACAGGCCGGTTTTCCCCAAAAGCTGTATAGAGAAAGACAGTGAGCAGAAAGAATGTATGCAAAATAATGACTCTCGGAACACAAAAATCAGTAGTTGTAATAGTAAATTGCTTATATCTCAGTAACCGTACAACATAGAAAAAAAATTTAAAAGTCATATGTATTATCACTTTCCTGGCTAGTTTAATATGTAATTTTGTGAAAAAACTCCATATCTAGCACCGTTTTCGAGATACGGGCCCTCAAAGCGTGGCGAACGCCGTAATGTTATCCTATGGGAAAAAAACAGAAGTTCGGACTGCCATAACGTTTGAACAGTTTAATATTTTTTCATGAAATCTTTGAAAGGCACATCGGGACCCTGGCCACATGTTCCTTGAAGATTTCAGGCCGGTCGCACAAACCGTGCAACCTATAGGCGCGACTGTAAAATTCCAGAAAAAGCGTAAATGCAAGCGCAGATCATGCTTAATAACTCCACAGCCGTGTATCCAACTGGTACAAAGCTTGGCAGATCCCAAGGTGCATGGGTCTTGATCATGTATCCCAAATTGCAGGCAAATCTGTCTAACAGCTGCAAAGTTATTAAGGTGCAAAATTTGGGGTTTAACATGTAAATGGCTCCTCAACCCTAACTATGGTAGCACTACCGTACTACCATAATTTATATAAAATGGTGGACAAATCCGACTTCAAATCCGAAGTTCTGATTGTATAAAACACATCACATGACCATGCGTATATCAGAGCATGACTGCACACCTGTACTTTTACCCACCTCCAAAACAATTTTGACATTTTATGATATACTATAGATAAACCACTCTGAGTTGTGCGGTCCTGCTCTGATATAGCAATATATATATATATATATATATATAGCAAAACACTCTGTTAATATACTAGTTATGGTTAAAGTGACAAATGTAGGGGAATGTGGCAATAGGGTTCCCAACCCTAATAGCCCACCTCTATCCAACAAGCTGCAAAAGGCTTGCTGAATGCCTTGGGGTTGTCAGCATTAATGCTCACACCATTTCATGAGTAAATAAACTGCAATGGATACAGTATATCAGAATGGGGAGAGTGTTAGGGCTGACTACTCCAAGACACACCCTTCCCCTGTTGCTGCTGTAGGGTAGGGGTGGGGTGTTAAAGTTGGAAACCTTAATGCCACATTTCCCTACTTTTGTTGCTTTAACCCTAACTAGTGCACCAACAAAGTTTTTGAAATGAATTTTCTTACTTTTGAGATAGTATAATACTTTCTGAGATAGAGTAATCATATCCTTATTTGCCTGCCTATATATATGTTGCTGTAGTAGCACAGGGCCCTGTGCTTCTGATTTTAGCAACACTGCAATAAAATTGTTACAATAGACTTCTTATTACCAAATCTCATAAACCCAGTACAGAAAATTCCTAAATCCCTAATAAACTGTTATTCCACACCACTGCAATGTCATTCCATGCCATAGGTAAGAAAAGATAGTTTGACCAAGATTTGAAAAATGACAGTTGTCACATTTATGAGGTGGTGTAAAAAGGCATTATGCCACATGGCAAAATCGTGTTGCCAATACAGCATGATATTGCCATGTGGCATAATTCTTTTTTCTGTAGGAGGGCTCCACCCCAACCCCCCATTATGGGGAGCTGCTTCCCCTGGTCCTTCCCACTAAATATTCTCAACTCCAGGGGGCTCCAACTCGGGGAGTGCACAATCTGTGTAAAAAAATAAAATGTCTGGGACCAGGAATCAAACCCAGTCCCAGACGTGGCACCTGGGTTCCTGCTGCTGTGGCTCAGTCCAGTGAGCCAAGGCAGCTGCTCGGTGGAACCCACTCCCAGCAGAGATCTTATCCTATTGTTTCATTCGCTGCCCTGGACAGCTCTCTTTCAGGTTAGCTATAATGTTCTACACTATGAAGTGTATGACATTATGACCCAGTAGGGAGTAAAGATATGTCTATGTTGACAATTCAAAAGTCAAAATATTTAAAATTACAAGAGTTATGAGGGAGTGTAGCAAAATTATAATGCAGGTGCACAGCTTTGCCAATTTTACATATTTTGACCCCAAGTTTGCAATATAACCTTCTCATGACCCACCATTCTGAACAGGGGCAGTGACATTTTTCAAATCCCACCTGAAAGATGATTCCATCAAGAGACAGCAAAATCAACTTTCCAGATGGATTTGCAACATTCCACTGAAATTGCTCATGTGATGGGATCCCAAAAAGGCCATGTTGAAAAGTTTGTATCAAAATATGCACAATTGGCTAAGTTATGAATCAAAGTTGAAAACCCCATTGAAATGCTATACATTGAACTGCATTTACATTAATTTCTCATATTGCAGTTGACAGTTCCAGCAGCAAGACGTGTCTTTGATCAGAGAGTGGATTTTCAGCCTCAAACATGTTCAGGTGAGTGAGGGCATGTGGGTTGGGGGGTGCAGAGTAGTGTGTGTTCATTGGGAGGTTGGGGTGGGGGCAGGTCAGATTAGTGAAAAACATTTTCTTTTTTACAGGTTTAAAAAAGACATTGAGGGACTCTTTTTTCAGAAAGAACAGCAATTGGGGGGGTTACCACTAGACACCAGGAAAAAGACAAAATTCAAGGGGGACCATGATCAGAGACTGCAGGTTGCCACTAGACACCAGCAAAGATTCTCATATATGGGAATGGCAATCAGAGAGGTGAGGGGTGACACTAGACAGCAGGGAAACAGATAAACATGCAGGGATGGCAGTTGGAGGGTACGTTAGCCACTAGACACAAGGAAATAATTACCCATTACAGGGATGATGACTAGAGTGGTGGTGGGGGGGCACTAAACAACAGAGAAACCTTACAAACTACAGGAACAGTAATTGGATGTTGGGTGTGCCACTAGACACCAGAGAAACCTTAAAAACTACAGGATCAGCAATCGGATGTTGGGTGTGCCATTAGACACCAGGGAAAAGATTGTTGCAAATGAAAAAGACTTCCCCTTATGAAAAAAGAATGAAAGCCCCAAAGATGGCCATAGGCTGGTACTACACATTAATATGCTAGCATTCCCCTTTTTCTCCACTGCCTCTGTGAGGAGACACACCTCCCTGACAGTCCAGAACTTCATGTTGTCACTTCTTTTGGGAAATCTTTTAGAAAAGAAAGAGAAACCATGTATTGCACACATAAGTCAATGACCACTAAGGCATTGCTAGTATTATTACTATTATGGAGATATGATGTTGTACACTTTACTGTGGATTTTAACATTATTTTATTTACATAATACTATGTAAGCAGTAAGATATGGCTGGTTATTGGTAGTACTGAGATAAACGCACACCCAGAGGCATACTTAGGCATAAGACCACAGGTCGGGTGCCTTCCACCTCTGGCTGTGTGGGTATCTCAGTACTACCAATACCCAGTTATATCTTAGTGCTTATATTACATGGGTCCATAGGCAACTTTTTATAAAACAATATTCTAAAAGTTTTAAAACTCACATCAACATATACTACAAGACACCAACATAGGCACCCCACTGCTGTAGTGGCTGTAACAGAGTGGGGTGCCAATAATGCATAGGGCAGGTGCACATCAATCATGGTGGGGTGGGAGGATATAGGCTGTGGTCAGTTTTCAAATGCAGCATAGCCATACTATAGGGCACTGGGGAGACCGGCAGGGCCAGGCAGTCATTCCTTTCCATCATGGATCCTATTCCCATGTGTGCCTTATAGAGTCCCTGGTAGTCTGGTGTCACCCCTCACACAATCTCTAGTTCCTGTAGATATCAAAATGACACATATTCCTTGGTAGTCTAGTGGTACCCCACCCCCTTGAATGTTTCACGACCCCCGTAGATCAAAAAATAACACATATTATCTGGTAGTTTAGTGGCACCCCACATCCCCCCAGCATTATACCTGACCCCAAAACAAATCAGTCCTGGTACTCTAGTGCCCCCTGCTCCCCCTACAAAAAAACCCTGAACTAAGGTGATGACTGGTTCATGCCTTCTCTCACCTCCATGCCTGCCGCCGACTGAGCTACGACTGATCATGTACCATAATGAGCACTGTAGGGGCCAGGGATTAATCTGGGGGTGAGGATCCCACTACACTACCAGGTAATATGTGTTATTTATACATCTATGGGGGTCAGGAATTGTGCTGGTGGGCTGGGGGCACTATACTACGAGGTAATATGTGTTATTTATCCATCTATGGGGATCATGCTAGTGGGGTAGGACTCCACTAGACTACCAGGCAATATGTGTTATTTTTACATCTATGGGGGTCAGGGATCATGCTGGGGGGTGGGGTTTCCATTAGAGTACATGGTGTCTGTGTGCAACTCACTTCTATGGGGGTATGGGATGGTACTGGGGTGGCCAACAGTGCTGCATTGTCATATGCTTTTTGCTGGTGGTAATTAGCACCATGCTATCGGTGACACTAGGTCCTGTAGTGTGGTGCTATACTTTCAAATATCCCACTGTGCCACCATTCATGGTCACTTCCCTGACCCCCCTCCTCTGCATACATTATCTATTAGTGTAGGCACTATGCCACACAGTACCAATACTATTAGGTCTTTTGAATATTGCAGCCTGGTACTATTGCAGCACTATTTCAGTGCAACAAATTTATACCAGCTGCAGTGCTTTCGATGTCTGGGCCCATGTGTCTTGTTATGTGTTTACTTGGCTCAGGAATCACCGTAGTATGTATGTGTTGTCATCTGCAATGTGTGTATTTTTTCTAATTTTTGACCAAGTATTTTGGGGTTCTTAAAAGAACTGTTTTGTGTTCCAGGATATTTTTGCACACTCTGATATTTATAATACTGAGAGGATGCCATCTTGGAGTTCTCCCAGGAAGAGGCAATTGCCAGCATGTGAGAAGTGCACACCATCAGACCTTTTGGGCCCTGACTCCTGAGTGTGGATTATGGCTGAATTTTGGGTTGTGCTTTAGAGGGAACTCCTGGGGGCTATTTGGGGGTTCCTAAGGTTTCTCTGTGGTGGGAACAATTGCCTCCCTCCCAGGGCCCTATTTCTGAGCACAGCCCCTTAGCTTGACCCTAACTTTGGTGTCTTGGCCTGTGTATTGGAGTGTTTCCTGGAAAGGATTGAAGAAGAACTGGTCTCTTCGAGGAATTTTTTGGAGACTAGATTTGGAGGGGGTGAGAGCCCCTCTTGCTACCTCTAAAGGTTCTTTTGTTTGAAAATCCTCATTTGTTTTTAGATGCTGATTTACCGAGACTCTAGCAAGACTTGCATTTCTTGATTTTGCTCTAGAATTGAGGGAGGATGAGAGCCTCTCTTGCTCCTAATACGCAGTATTTTCTGGACATTCTTGGACATTTGTTTATTTAGGCATTATTTATTTGGATATTTTTATTTTGTTTGATTTAATTTGTTTTTATATTTTATTTGGTTTAATTTGGGTTGTTCCTATCTTTGTTTTGTTGGGTTTAGTTGTGTGAGTGTGGGATTTTTAATATAAGTTGAGGGCCTGCCACAACAGTTGTCTGCTATTCGTCCTCTGCTCTTCGTGCCCTCCACCCTTTCTCCCCCTTGCCATTACAGTTGTCAACTTACCAGCACTGTAGAGCACTGGGGATTGTGCGGAGGGGGAGGAGGGGTTTTGGGAGTAGCGAACAATGGAGAACAAATTATCGGGTACATCATATTGGGGTAGTGGAAACCAGAAGACACCCTGGGGGAAAAATGGATTCTGGAGTGAGGTCATTCTTGCCTGGTTTCCATACCCAAGGGCACCACTACTACTGATGGTACTGGGCAAGTGGTCTATACTGCTCCTGAGGCCTGTCCAACCTGGGTGGTGTTACGCAATGCCAGATCCATAAGAAATAAGACTGCAGTTATTGCAGATCTTGTGGAGTCTGTGGATCTGGTTTGCATTACCGAGACCTGGCTGGATGAAAATGCTGGTCCAGTTCTGGAGGCAGCAGTTCCAGCTGGGTACTCGGTGTTACATCACCCAAGGCTGGACCGTGGGGGGGGGTTGTGGTCTGTTTCAAGACTGAACTGGGCCTCACAAGTGTACCAGTTGAGGGGGCTAAATCCTTTGAATGTACTGTAGTGGCAGGTGTGGGTCATAGAATTGTTCTCATTTACCATCCACCAGGTGATGAGAAACATTTTCTACAGGAAGTAGCTGTTTTCATCATCGACGTGGCATTTGAGTCACCCAGGCTGATGGTCCTAGGTGACTTCAATGCCTGGGTTGATGATGAACTCTCGCAGTTTGGACAACACTTCCTCTGATTAATGACATCTTTGGGCCTCACACAATAGGGCCATCTCCTTGGCTCTCAATCAAATTGCTCCTGTCCATGTTCATCCGCTCCCTCTTTGACCTCGGTCTCTACAGCTTGATGGGACCTTGGGGGAGATGTGGTGACAAGGATGAAGGTTAGAGCATCATTGGCGGAGAACTGCCCTTGATGCTGACTATCTTAGACAGAGGGAACACTATCAACTCTACCATTCCGCAGTCTCTCATAAAAAGGCAGAGTTCTTTTCTGGGGAGATTGCAGTTGCTCAGAACCCACCAGCTCAGCTTTTTTGAACTGTTGACAGACTGTGCAACCCAGCCTGTCTTCAGGTTCGGAAAGCCTTTTCACAAACAGAATGTGATGAGCTTGCTCACTTCTTTGCAGATAAGGTGGCTGACATTAGGGCAGAGCTCCAGCCTGCTTCCTCTATAGGAGAAGCTACTGATCAGTGTTTGGTCACATCTTCTGGTCACTCCTGAAGTTCCTTTGACCAGCCTGAGTTCATTGATGTCATGAGGATTGTCCATAGTATGCACCCTACCTGCTGTAGTTTGGATACAGGCCCGACTTCCCTGATAAAAGGTTGTCTTGTTATCATTGGCCCTGTCATAGCACAGATAGTCTGGTGCTCCTTGGATATGGGTGAGTCTCCAAGCTCCCGGAAGGAGATGGTGGTGACACCCCTCTTGAAGAAAGCTTCCTTGGACCCAGGCTGCTTTGCTAACTACAGACCGATCTCTAATCTCCCCTTTGTTGGGAAGATTATTGAGAAAGTAGTGGCTGCACAATTGGAAAACCATTTAACTATCCATGACATCTATGAACTGCTCCAGTCTGGTTTTCAAAAGAGGCACAGTACTGAGACAGCGATGGTTCAGGTGCTCAATGATCTCCTGATGGCTTGAGATCAGAAGAATCATTCCATCCTTGTTCTTCTTGATCTCTCATCAGCCTTTGACACTGTAGACCACGGGGTATTTCTCGCACATCTGGAGTTCATCTGTGCCCTGTCAGGTACAGTCCTCAGATGGTTTAGATCTTTCCTCACTGACAGAACTCAGAGAGTGGTGTTGGGGATAAATTCTTCCTGCTCAGTCTTTCTGTCATGTGGGGTTCCCCAGTGCTCAGTGTTGTCCCCCATGTTGTTTGCAGAGACATTGTAAGAAGGTATGGGCCGAGGTTTCACTGCTATGCAGATGATACCCATCCCATACCTATCTTTTGCACCTGACCAGGATAGAGATCTCTCGGTCTATAATAGCTGCCTCACTGAAATCCAGTGCTGGATGAATTCAAGCTGGCTGAAGTTGAACTCAGAGAAGATGGAGGTAATGGTTGTGGACCCATGTCATAGGGTAGAGGGGGTGGGAGTTGGTCTTCCCTCAGGTTTATTTCTGGGAGGTGTCCAGCTCCCCACCTCTGAATGGGTGCAGAACCTGGGGGTGATTTTTGACAGTGAGCTGACACTTCATTCACAGGTGTCAGCAGTTGTCAAACTTTCCTTTTACCATCTTAGGAACATTGCCAGGATTAAGAACCTTGTTCCACCCACGGATTTTCCAATGTTGATCCACGCCTTTGTGACCTCCTGCCTTGATTATTGCAACTCCCTCTATCTAGGGCTTCCTGGGGTTGATATCTGCCACTTGCAGCTGGTGCAGAACTCTGCAGCTGGTTATTGACAGGTATGTCTCATGCCTGTCATATTTTGCCAGTGCTGCGTGATCTGCACTGGCTGCCAATTCAGTGGTGGATCACCTTTACAGTTGGTCTTTTGACTTACAAAGCCCTACACGGACAGGGTCTGGACTACTTGAAAGAGCTTTTGGTTCCCTACTGCCCTAAGTGATCTCTCCGCTAGGTGGACGAGGGGTTGCTAGAGATTCTGAAGGTTTCTTTAAAATCTTCAGGTGCTCATGCCTTTTTGTATGCTGCTCTGACCCTCTGGAATTTTCTACCCCATCCGCTTCATCAGTGTGCATCCTTGGAGGAATTTAAAAAGGCCCTGAAGACCTATTTGTGGTTGAAGATTTATTTTCATTAATATTGTGATTTTAGAAGCTCAGATTATTATGCACTGGTTTTATTTATTATGTTGTCAGATATTGTAAGGTGCCTTGAATCTAGAAAGGTGCGACATAAATAAATCTTTATTATTGTCTGGTAAATATAGACAATCTTTATGATATTTAATTTCTGGATGATGTATTGTGTGCATACCAAACGTGTCAATATCTAGAGATTCATATGTTCACCTTTCTTCTTGCACTGTCAAGCAGGTACATGTGTTGTTCTGCTTGCCAGGACATCCACTCTGTAATGTCAGAAAAAAGAATCTTACAGGCAGGTAACATACTCATAATAGAAGCCAGGTCCAATTTTGCTTCTGAAACTAAATCTACCCATCTTTGGTCCCTAAATCATTGCCTCCGAGATGGATAAGCAGTATGTCTGGTGGAGGTAGACTGCTCAATAGCCTGCCCATAGTTGGCATGAGATGCTCACATCTCATCCGTCCGCTGGCAGACCACTTCACAGCACAATTTGGCATCTGTAGGTGCTTGTCAAATTGACTATTTTGAGCATACTCAGAACCTCTTCAAATTAAACTGCTTCCCACAGTCCACAAAGGACAGTTGCTGTTTTCTGCCATGCTAAATTATTAAAACAGAGAAGCTGACAGGGAGCTAATAAAAAATCAATGTGTCTTCTGCAGTGTCCTGTCGCTACTGACTGAAGAAATGACAGTTCCCTCTCTATCTAGTTCAAGCTTAGTTTAGTGGGCTGGACAAATAAACAGGAAAAGGAAAAAGTACTGGCTCCCAGTTCTTCCTGGAGAACCAGTACGGTGGCTGTATGTACCATTGTGGTAACAAATGGTTGCAGCTGCTGTCGCATAGATATGTTGCAAACTTCTTAGGAGGGAAATGTCTAGCTCTTCATAATCTAGTTCAAAGAACACCAACTGCTAGCAGCACATTCATTGGTTCACACTTATTTCATGGTACATGTGCAGACTGACTTCTGCCTCCATTTGCAGCTGTCATCTGTGCCGGTGAGTACACACAGACACTGTGACTTTAAACAGCTCTAACATCTTCCCTCAGAGTGACAGATAATTAATAGTACAACAGGCTAATAGTGCTTAAAAAATGTTTTGTTTAATGCTATTTTTTGCTATTATCGTGTTTTGTTATATTTTAAAAGCATTGCAGAAAACTGGACGTACTTACAGAAACAACATTGTGTGGCAAGCAGTTGCACCTAAGATGGATGCTGTGTGTTTCTTCTTTAATTTTCTGTGATTCTCACAGGTCACCTCAGATCACCTGTTCAACCGTCAGACACCTTTAATTAGCACAAATAAATATTCATTTGCTGTACTGCGCTATTGGCTTAAATGTGTGTCAATCAAACAGTAGGTAGCGCCTGATTGGTTCAATTTCTTAGTTGGGTGCTTTTAACAAAAAAAAAAATGGCCACTCTTGGTGGGCAAAGATACTGAAATCTTGCAATCTAACTGTTTAACATTCACACTTAGCTAGTTTAATACAACATAACATATATAGTGCTACAATATATTGTTTTCCCTTCTGTTTGGCTGTGTTTCATGGTTGTTGGCATTTCAAAATGATTTTGGACACTTCCTAGTTGTGCTGCATCATGGGAAACAGTTGGTTCATAGGTCAAAATCATTGTTGTTTGCCAAAGTTTTGTGTTTGCAAAAGTATTTTGTGAAAGTTTCATGATTTGCGAAAGTATTTTGCAAAACTTCTGTGTTTGCGAAAGTACTTTACGAAAGTTTTGTGATTTGCAAAAGTAACTTGCAAAACTTTTGTGTTTGCAAAAGCACTTTGTGAAAGTGCTGCAAATTTAGAGATATTTTCACAAAATGCTTTGGCAAACACGAAACATTCGCAAACTACTTTTGAAACCAACGGAAGTTTTGCAAAAAAACCTTTTGAAAAGATGAAACGTTCATGTTTTTTTGACACAATTGTATTCAACAGTGACATTAGATAATTGGCATCACTAAACATCCAAAAATTATTTATAGTTTTTTTTTCCTTTTTCAATGATATAACATATTATCTGAGCTAATGTAGTCGCATAATTATTGTTTGTAAACCTGTCAACATTTAAATGCTTTTGATCGATTGGGCAATAAATAGATACAATATTTACTACTATTCTGTGTTAATTTTAACTTGATTCTTGATAGTAACTGACTCTTTTTCTTTGTCGTTTTTATGCAGGTGTCTGATAATTATCAAATATTCCACAACATTATATTGAAACAGTACAGAAGAAATACCATCTAAGCAGAGGTGGAATGCTACACAGAGATGTGACAGGTACCATAGCAGTACAGTGTTGCTTAAGATGTCCAAGAAGTTCATGCATGCCAAATCAAAGTGTTCACACACTAGTCAGTCTGCACATAGACCTAGTTTAGGCTTACAAATTCCACAGGAATGGTACGTAGTTGCTCAACTGCAACACAAAAAAAAGCAAAACTAACCAACAGTATGCAAACCATTAGAAAAGCAAGAAACATGTTGGGAAGTCTTCTTCACGCAAACGTACCCGACAAAAACAACCACCTTAGATTGTTGCTAGTCATCTGAGGAAGCAGAAGTATTATGGATCATTAGAAGCTAAAGCTATGATTGATCGACTTATTGCAGCTGTGATAAGACGTGAACGCAGAAAGCTAAAGAATCATCTGTCATTAATGAAACTGTGTCTCAGAGTTTGCACATTTGTCAACAGAGGAATACTTGTACTTCAATGCTTGTGGCATAAAATGGCAGATGTGCTGGAACGGTTCAGAAAAGTTGTGTATGCTGTAAAGATGAGGTTACAACACTACCCAGTCTTGAACCAACACAACTTCTGTTACATTTTCACAAGCAGCTGGCTCCACACACAGCACTCAGAGGCATATTTCTGAGAGGAATTGTATCACACACTAAAGAAGGACAGCAGTTTCTTCTTTGTTGAGGATGGGAAAATATGCACTCTACTGACTGTATGTCATGATACGGCAACCGAGTCTGATGATGAGACTGCCTCAACCGTGGGTCCTCCTAGACGTAACTGTCTATCATGGACATGTGATGTGACATGCAATTGGAGGCAGTCATCTTTTGATAAAGTCAAACAGTTTATTAATATCTTTGTGGTCACTGATCATAAAGACAGATATAAATTGTTTCAGACAATAGACCATTGTGAGATCCACCCACATACTTGACTTATGGGTCATTCACTGGCATGCTTGGACAGTGGTGTTTGTGACAGCGTGTTTCACCATATGCAGATGCTAGCGGTGCACCAGTCTGGCATGCATACCTTTGTGTGCAAGGTTTATGAAGTGAGGTGAGGAGTTTCACAGTGTACTCATCTTTCTGAGTTGTTGCAGTCTGGTGACATGAGTGGTGCAACAAAACTTATTGAAGATGTCCAATGTGGTACTAATGTAAGTGATATCAATGTTGAGCAACCGTCAGCTGTTGATGTTGAATCCATCTCTGTCTTGGAAACAGACATTGTGAAAGTGTTTGTGAAATCCATTGTGAAATTTGAGTTGGCAAAGACATAGAAATTTGACTCTGTGTGTGTCTCATGTGATAGACTGTGTTACCAGAAACAAACTGTTATGGTTGATCAGGAAACCTTACAGTCTTACAATGACATGCGGGTTGGACTGTTGGCATTTCTACTATTACAATGTGACTTTGAGATGCAGCCAAACATTGTGATGTGCAAGTACTGTTTCTCTAAGGTGAAGAATAACACAGTGCTACCAAGGTCAGTCCTGAACAACATGGAGGTACATGTCACACCCAGTGAGATTGCTACATTGAACATGTTTGAATGGATTGTTATTCAAACTATGAAACCATTTCAGGCAATTCTACATTTGAATACTAAGACACAGAACATTCCACAGAAAGTGCTCATCAAGTCTTTAAAGAGTTCTGTCATGTATCTTCCACTTCCTTTACAGGAAATGTGGAGGCACTCTTAAGTGAGAACAGTCAAGTTAATCTTGTTAATGGTGTACCAACTAATTCAAAGGTCATCAGGCACGATGTTGTCAATGTGCAGAAAGTGAAAACCGCTTTCAATTACTTGAAGAGCAACAATCCCTTCTATGCAGACTTTGACATTGACAGAATGAGTTGTGTCTCTGCTCAGTACAGTGTGTTGGACAGAAACAAGCCAATGATTGAGAAGGTAAATGTAGAAATGAATGACAATGTGTATGAATAATGCACAATCCATCCTCTACAAGGCAAAGATCAAGTTGGGGATAATATTGTTCTTTATAAGATGAAACAGGTGAAAGGTGCCCCTGTTAGAATCTAGGAGGCAACATTGGAAACACACTGCTTTCCTGATTTGTTTCCACAAGGGTCAGGTGGTCTTTTAGATGATAGAGATGTGCATGTACCAGGTGCTGAATACCGTACCGCTCGAGTACTGAATAAGGATGGCAAATTCTGATGGAACATACAGTATCTGTTTCAACAGCTGTGGGATAGTGAGCTTAGTATATTCTCTGCATCTATTGCGCATGCTGTATCACTCACGACTTCACTTGATGGAATCACTGCTATATAGTTTCTGCAGAAATCGAAGGAAAAGGATGAGACATTGCAGGTAAATTTGTCATCTGTACTGCCAAATCTACATGGCACCAAGGAATACTGGTATCGTAGACACTCTGAAGTGATGACCATGTTGTGAGAGTATAGTGCAGCAACATGGTTTATCACTCTCAGCTGTGCTGAATATACCTAGGACAAGTTGATTGAACTACTAAAATGAGCAAATTCTGATGTAGAGGGCATTACAGCAATGACTCTTGGAGAGATGTGCTCACTTAACCCAGTGTCTGTATCTAGACATTTTCACAAGTGATTCCATGATATTCTGACTTTCATTTTGTCGAAGGACAAGCCGCCTCTTGGTATTGCTAAGCATTACTTTTGGAGGATGGAGTATCAGGCACAGGGTGCTCCTCATATTCATATGCTACTATGGATCAAGTATGCCCCGTGCATTGGCAAACATGAAGCAGCAGAAGTGTTAAGCATCATAAAGTATTACATGACTTGCCACATACTGGACAAGTATGACAGTCCTACACTGTGGAAGTTGGTGCAAATGTTCCAGTGACATATGTGTGCCAAATACTGTCACTGTGCAGTGAAAGTAAATCTGATTGGTACAACAGATGTCATTTTGGTTTCCATGTCTGTCAGAATGGTTGCATGAATGAACTGTTTTCATCAATGCTGCATCATTTGAAGTCAAAATCAACCAAGAGGGTATATGAGTTACCCAGAAAGGAGAATGAGGTGTATATCAATGATTACAACCCCACTCTTCAACTGATGTGGCAAGCAAACATTGGTGTTCAGTTTGTGGCTGACAACTCATTGACTCTGGTTCAGTATGTCACTGCATACATTATCAAGCATGAACAGATCAGCTTGCAATAACTTTGGGAGGATATAGCCAGTTCAAGTAAGTCACTGACATCTCAGTTGTGGTCACTTGGATAAAAGACACTGTCCCACAGAGAGTGCGGTGCATATGAGGTCAGTGATCATTTGATTGGTACACACTTCTACAGCAAATCTGATGCTATGTGGTTTCTCAGTGTGAACTACAAAGAGAAAAGCAGATGTGTACTACTACCTCATTATGAGATTGAGGAACTGGCTCTCAGCAGACCTTCTTCAAAGCAGATATTGAAGAACAATATGATTGACACGTACTACCCCAGAAGACACAGTGACATGGATAATATGTGTCTAGTTGAGGTTCCAAAATGATACAAATATAAAACAGATGTCTCAACTGATTGTACACATCACATTTACAAGGTCAGAGGACTGGATGGCTGTCTCATTATGAGACATAAGCCTTGGCTTATTGACCATTGTAAGTTAAATCTAACCACTTCTGAGAGCAGAGAGCATTATTACTTTGTCCTTTGAGGAACAATTCAATCACAGTTATGAAACCCTCAAAACAGACCACTGAGACATACCTACAGAAACTAGACATTGAAAAGGAACAGCTTGAGAAGGATACTCCAGTTAGTTCCCAAGACAACCTTAATCCAGAAGGACAGGGTACACTTGGAGTATCTCTAACTATGAATGACCCAGAAGTACTCATGTCAGAAGTAGAAAGTGCTATGGAGCAGAGAACACACTGAACAGTTGATGCAGGTGAGCTGAAACAAAGGCTTAATGAACAACAACTTGTGATTTATGCTGCTGTTACAGACGCTGTGTGACATGGTATACTACACAAACAGAAAAAATTACTATTGTCATGAGTACAAGCCACTGCTAATGTTTGTTAATGGCTTGGCAGGCATAGGCAAGAGTTTTCTTATTGAGGCTATCACAGCTGAAATAAGGAAGCATACAGGCACACCAATGTCTGTTGCTGTTAGTGCTCCAACTGGACCGGCTGCATATAATATTGGTGGAGTGGCCCTGCACCATCTGTTTATGTTGCCAGTAGAGCATGGAAAATCAAGAGAGTATCAGAAACTGTCATTTGAGGTTGCATCTCAGCTTCATTGTATGTTTATTAACATAAAGCTACTGATCATCAATGATATCAGCATGGTCTCTAATGTGATGCTTGTCTATGTATACCTCCATCTACAGGAGATTTTGGGCAGTGACTATGATGATGCATTTGGTGGTAAAAGTACCATAGTATTTGGAGACCTTTTACAACTTGCACCTATCAATGGAGAACATGTCTTTGCAGCTCTCACTGTCAAGCCAGCTAAGAAGACACTGGTGTGCATTGGAGGTTGTAACCTATGGGAGTTATTCACCTATGTCTACTTGTTTCAGAACATGTGGCAGAGTGGTGATCTAGCTTACAAGGCATTGTTGGATCACGCTCATACAGGTAGTTTGTCACTACCACATCTTTCGATGTTGAATACATGTAAAATCACTGTGGATGCCACATCAATACATGCAGCATGTGATGTCTTTAATTATGTGTACTCAAACGGTAGACAGATCATGTGTCTTATGCCACGACTTAAGAAATGAGCTGAATTCAACAGTATCATGTTGCAGAAAGAAGTTCTAGAAATCCTCACATTGCATGCTGTTGATACAGTTGATGGTGTTTGTCTAAGTCAGAAGCTGGTAGCAAAGCTGTCTGAGTGACTGTCTGAACTTAAGTCAGATGTTGTCACGTACAGCTGAACTAGAAGCTGTTCTTACTGTTTGTAAGAATGCATGTGTCATGCTCCATAGAAACCTTGATGTTGAACATGGCATGGTAAATGGTACAATGGGTCACATTATCGACTTTCAGTACAATGTTCAGAAAATGTTTATTGAGGTAATTGTTCTTATGTTTGACAATATGGAACAGTCTGTGGAGATTGATTGAACTTCTGTCAAGTTCCAGATTTTTAAGTATATATGTGACCAGGAAACAGTTTCCACTATGTGTTGCATATGCCGTTTCCATACACAAGTCACAGGGCTTGAGTTTGGACTCAGTGATGGTGGACGTAGGCACTGACATTTTCAAAGATGGCATGAGCTATGTTGTGCTTTCACGTATTCACAGTCTGCTGGTTTGCACATCATCACAGTAGCACCACAGAAGATACGAGCTGACAAGCGATGTATTGTTAAGTGCAATAGATTACGTACTCTGTACAGATGCCTCTAATACCACTACCAATGAATGTGGTACAGTCAAATGGCAACAAGAGGAAATGAGCAACCACTCCTGAATTAACTACCAATAATACCGATAAAGTTACCATCTCAAATACAGATACAACATCACCTGCTCGTAAGAATTCACTTGGTATGGCTGTTTTCCAGGCGTTTGATAACAGTACTGGAGTTAACTGCTATGCTAATTGAGCAACGCAAGCATTTCTCCACATGCCACACTTTGTATATGCAATAACAGCTTCTGATGACCCTTTCTTATCAAAGTCATTGAAGCAAATTGTACATGTGACTTTGCAACAATTAAACTATGTACAGCCAATAACACCTCTACGACATGTTTTAGGTACCTATGATGGATACCGAATATTTGCAGGTAACATGCAACAAGCTGTCAATGAGTTTATGATGGGCATCATAGACAGTTTGAATGATGAGCATATATCGATGTGACAGTACTTTACTGTCACCTATGTCACCAGATATAAATGTCTGTCTTGTGGTCTTTCACAGAGAGAAATCACTGAAAACATGCGTTGGATTTCTTTGTATGTTCCTCAGTCTCGAATTAAGTTTTGAGAACTGTTTAGGAATGCACAAAGTAGTCACCATTGTGTTAGGTGTGGAGGAGCATGTTCTCAGTCTATACGGCTTTGGACTTCTTCTCAATACCTTATGCTTGTATTGCATAGATTTGAGTCTCAGGGACTAAGAGTTGACACACCTATCACAGATGGTAGAGTGTCATTTAATCAGGCAGTATTTGATACTCGTGCTGTGGTCTACCACCAAGGTCAATCTGTACATTCTGGACATTGTGTTACTTTTTTGAGGTACAGAACTGGATGGCTTGAATGCAATTACTCACTAAGCACTTTTAAGGAGATATTACCTCATAGTTTAAAAGATGCTTATGTATTGATATTGAAGAATGGTAACAATCTTCATCAGTCAAAAGAGTAGTCACACAACATGTGACATACATTGCTGTTCCATTGTGTTACACTGTAAGCACACAGACCATAATCCCATTCTTTCATTTCTGTATTAACTTACAACAGTACATTAACAGTAAATCATATAGTGCACATGCCTGTTTTCACAAACCAGACAAGTAAGATAAGTGTGTTAATCAGTGATACAGTAAACATATTTGCAGTGGTCTTCAATTGGCACCAGCTATGTTCATAATCACTAGAGAAAGCACACTTAGATAATTGTTCAAGATTTCAACTAACAAAGCAGATATTCCAAGCTGTTTCATATGTGCTGCCATTATCTTTTGTTGTAAGTAAGCTGTATTCTACCAGTAGAAGTGTTATTTAACATACTTTCCAACAGTGTACCCTTTTTAGGTGTTTCACTTCTACATGTACATACCCATCTGTGCAAAATGTATTTCTACATGTTGATACAGCGTTTCCATATTTTAAGGATCTTTGCTAACTTAAAAAAATCCTTTATGTGGATGTGACACTGTAGTTGTTCACATACCTCCGTAGTATTAATTACAGTTTAATATGCTACTGTACTTAGCACTATCACAGTGACATATTGCTTTGACTGCATAACATGAGAACTATGAGCATGTGTGACTCTTGTTTTGAACCTTTGCAGATTCACATCAACCATCCATTCCCAATAGCAACACTACACTGTTATGTGTGCACTGTTATGTTACATCTGTATTGTATAAATATATATTTTGTATGATTGCATACTACAATAAAATATTGTACTGTTATTCTTGTTAAACACTGTTATTGTTATCTGTTACATTTCATGTATTAAGCTGTAAAAAAGATGTAGATGTTCACCACACTGTTCCTTTAAAAACTATCGGATGAAGTTACTTGTATGAATAGTTTATTTTATCTGCATATTTCACTGCAGTTTGAGAATTTGTACTTACTTACTTATCAGTATTATGTATACAAATTGTTATTATGCTGATTAACTTTTCATTTTCAATACATGCTAACATATTTACTATGTCAATATGATCTGTGTACTATTCACAGTGCCAGATAATCCTATTACATATAATTCACTTCTATGTTTGACTGTTGTTGCTTACATACTGACTTGGTTACTTTGGAATTTTTTAAACGGTTCCATTGTAAATTACAAATGTGTACATTTAGCCATGGTAGTTAATAGTGGTGTACCAGTTGATTTCATTATGTGTAACAGCATGTGATTAATACATATACACATATGTATACTGACTATTGTAAATCAGACACTTGTAATAATAACTGATTTACATGTTCCTGATAATATTTCTTGATCGCCTCAATTGAGGGGTCAGGAGGGAATTTTCCAAATGCATCTATGTATCTGTATCTCTCAACATATATCTATGTGTATATTTATGGATATGTATACTCACACATATATATAAAAATAAAAGTAATGTTACTATTAATAATATGTTTCTATTTTGTGCTGATAGCATTATATATTCATATTGTTATTGATAAATATGTGGCATTTGGTTTTTCGTCCACCCCAGGAACATTGACACTGTCAGTCACACAGTGACAGTAGCGGTATAAAAGTTAACTATATACTAATCAGTGTGCACACATTCATTTGGCATAGAATGTTCATGTGGCATTTGTTACCATTTACATAAACTCATGTTTCACAGGTATGTGTCATACTGTTTAAGTATATGCTTTACATTTACAAAGACTTCAATTGTTTTTAATATTGCATTGTGAGACTGACTGTGTTTATCAATTCGGCTTTCACTTCAGCCTTTTTTTTAATCAAGGAATAATTTGGCAACAAATAATTTCTTTAAGCCTTACCTACCTGTGTTGTATTTTCACTCATATGTAACATTACAGTGTTGCTATTCATGTTCCATTTACCACACCACTGCACATAATGCAAGCAGAACAAGTTTAATGTGTTTCTCTATTATTATTTACAAACTCACTTTGTTAATGGTCAAAGGTTTCCATATTCTGTTGCAAGTTGTACTAAATGAAATTACTGCCACAATACATCATACTTACTAAAAAGGAAAGAAAACTCATACCTAATAACCCTGTGAATGCATCAGATGTGCTTCTTAATACAGAAGCAACACACTAGTAGGACACCCATGTGTTCACTAAATGCATGTAGTGTATAGTGGAGTGTTGTTCTGTATAGAATTCCATACCTTTCAAAATGCTGTTGTACCACTGTTCAAAGTTAATGGAATATGATTCTACCCCACTGTGGTAGAACAGCATTGTAAGACCTATAGAGACTGCATGACTCAGTTTCTTTTTGAAAGCAAAAGAACTCACAAAGACACATTTCACACAGTACTATACACTATTAAAAATACAGGATAAGCAATTCTATGCACAACCAGTGTATTTTGACACCTCGGGGTTCACATTCCCATGGACCTCTTGAGCTTCTGTCTCGAGGTCAGAGGGAAACAGAACCCTCTGTAGCAGAACACATTGGTTCTGCATAGTTGTCCATCCAATATTCTCTACATATTGTTTTACCATTGTCATTGTCACACTCATACAATCTAAAAAATTTAACAATTTACTTTTTCAAAAAGAAGGGAAATTCATTACAAAAACTCCCTTAATGCATCAGTTAGAGTTGTTTCGTAGTGACAAAAGGGAGGAAATTCTGTGTTAGGGTTCAAAACCCTAACTCCACATTCCCCCCACCCTCACCAATATACACATACACACACACATACACATGGAAATAGGGGAAAGACCAAAGTAACACAGCCAATCACAGACAATCAGCAGCAGGTAACAGAAATAACATACAACTATCTAAATGTACTACAAGACACATCCATCATCATGGTCCACCAACTGTATGAGTTCTGCTGCCATCCGAGTGCCTTGGGGGTACACATGCATGCTGTGCAACAATGGGTGATGTACCACAGTAGGTTTTTTCCTCTTACAACAGCAGTTAATCATTATCTCTTACTAATGAGTATGTGTCGCTAATTCATCAATATAACATGATAATCTTAGACAGCATTTTCACCACCCTTTGTTGTGTGTTAATGCCTCCTGATGTTACCTCCAGGGATATTTGGCATAACCAAATGATGTATCAGTACACTATAATGTACAGACTTCTGCTGTACCATTATCTTACCCTGTACACCTGGTCAACCATGTGGGAGCATGGGACCCAAAGGGTACCACACTCCCACTTCACTATATTTGCTTTTGTGACAGTTTAAAGAGATGTGTCTGTTACTGTACAAATTCATACAGAGTTAGTAGTATGGGTGTTGAAGGGGCCCATGTTTCCACTTCTGTGGGTGTGACCAGATAATATCAGACAGCATTTCATGTGTGTTCATGCTTCTTGATGTTACCCTGACATAAACAAATGATGTATCAGAACACTATTATGTGCATAGTACTACTGCACCCATATGTTATCTTCTATACCTGAGCATCAGTGTGGTAGCTTAGGGCCTGAAGTGTGTATGCTGTTGTGCACCCTGATTGACATTTACAGACAAGCAGTTTCAGATATTTAAAACATTAAAGGACGATGTTTTTATGGTCGCATAACATCAGGCAGCATTTATACCACCCTTTGTTGTGTTCTAATGCCTCTTGATGTTACTCTGCAATAACCAAATACTGTTTCTGTATAGTATTATGAACAGAAAGTTATACTGCCATCATTAAACAGTTGAGCATTGCATATCTGCATTCAGTTCTGGGCAGAAGTTGTTGTGAAGAGGTATATGTCTATGATTATGTACACATGCCCATCTTGGTCTGACCGTAAGTATGATGGTGGGAGCATGGCACCATCTGGGCCCCATACTCCCACTTCTGTGGTTATGACCAACTAATATCACACAACATTTTCACCACCCTTTGTTGTGTGCAAATGCATTGTGATGTTACCTCGGCATAAGCAACTGATGTTTTAATCCATTAATATGTGTAGAGGCCTGCTGCTCCATTATTGTATCTTGGACATCTGCACAGCATGCATGTGTATTCCCAAGGCACTTGGATGGCAGCAGAACTCATACAGTTGGTAGACCATGATGATGGATGTCTCTTGTAGTACGTTTTGATAGTTGTATGTTATTTCTGTTGCCTGCTGCTGGTTGTCTGTGATTGATTGTGTTGCCTTGGTCCTTCCCCTACTTGCATATGTGTGTGTGTGTATGTGTGTGTGTGTGTGTGTGTGGGTGTGGGTGTGGGGGGGATGCAGAGTTAGGGTTTTGAACCCTAATACCGAATGCCCTCACTTTTGTTGCTGTGAAATAAATATGTGTGTATATATATATATATATATATATATATATATATATATATAGATATACATAGTATGTGTGTGAGTGTGTGTGTGTGCTTTTTAATAACAAATTAGGCATATTCAATAGATGTGGCATAAATCTCTAGAAGGAATATACTATTTTGTTGATGTTTTCCAGTTAGTCACTTAAGGGGTTGTTGCACAACCTTGTGTGCTTGGAACAAAGCAGGAGCTTCATACTGGAGGACTGATGTACCAGTGCATCTCATAACATACCTGAGCATCATATTCCTATAGGTTTTAACCATAGATATACAGGTAAGACATTGCAAAGTCCCATCATCTCCATTTATCATTTAAAATGAAAAAGCAATTGGTTCCACCAATATAATCCCATTTATAAAATAATTAACTTCAACAGTTACTTCTTCCCAAATGATTCACCCTTGGTGCAGTTTCAAGTAAAGCACAATTAATTAATTTGCCTAGTTCATTTTCATATCATCCGCATATTGGAAAGACTGCTTTATTAGATTTATGATGTACTTATGAAGGATAATATAATCTATTAAAAATGTAAAGATGTCTCTGTATTTATTAAAAGCTAAGATGTCTTCTTATTCCGTCACAATATACTAATGCAATGTTATCACTTTTAGCAAAGGATCTTGGTTTTTTTGTCACCCAGAATTGAATAAATATGGGTGTTACTATAATATTCCTTGAATTAAATATTTTCCCCATAACAAGTTACTCAACTGAAAAGTGAATAGGCTAAAATGGTAATTTCTTAGACCACACATATAACTATGATATTGTAAATATCTATACAAGTGCATACTGTATTTGTCTCACAATTCCATAAATATTAAACATATTTAAATAAATCTCAAATGAATTAAGCTGCCCACATGACAAGAATTATGTGTTTATCTTTCTAAGTGAGATTTTTGTTTGCTAAATTAGATTTGATCTCATACTCTCCATCAAGTAACCAACATGAGTTCTGTATTTCTGTGTTAGTCTGATTTTAAATTAATTGTGAGCAATTTTCAGATGTATATAATTTTCCAGAAGATAAGCCATTTCCCCAACTGGACTGTTGGTCATCATTTGTAACTTAACTCATGCTATCCAACATGGAGTACTGTATGCTGTTTACTGGAAAAGCAGTGCTCCAATCCACTAGTCCCCTAGCTAACAATTGGTCGTTGAAGGGCGTTGATTAAGCAGCTCAGCTTGATGCTGTTTGAACAGCTGCCTGCTGTTATACCTTCTAGCACATCACAAACATGGGATGAAATCAGGATACTTGTTATATTTTATAGTTAAGTAACATGCCTGGGCATATTTAACCTGTAAATAAAAAAAAAAAAAAAACAATTTTCCAAGGTCAACTCTATTTCTAACTTATGATAGAATAATGCAAAGATGTGCCAGTCTAGTCTAGTTTATCAGTCTCAGTGGCACTAAAGAGACAGTTGATGAGAACCATTGCCAAGAATATTGTATTTACTTTGATAGAATATGGAGTCTGAGTCTTTATGTCAAAGAATAGGATTGGTTCAGGTTAAAGGCATCTAATTATCACTAGCTATGAATGTGTTAAATGCAGTCATGAAATTAATTACACAACTCCTCCAGGGATATTTAGCAGTCCCAGGCAAGTCTTGAGAACATTTGAAAAAGTAGTTGCAGAAACCATCTGGGTTGTTAATACTCCCCACCCCACCCACACATACTTGTCATGAGAAAAGTATTTTTTTATCTTTAACAGGACCAATAATTCTCAAAGTGGTTGCTTTAATTTTGCCTACAGTACATTGTAACAAACATCTTTTGATAATAGTATCTTAAGATGTTCATTGCTTATATATTCTAAAAAGGAAATTTGTTATACTGTAAAGTGTGCACTTGTCTAAGACATTTGCAACACACTGTAAATGTACATTAACTAGAGTTAATATTATAATAAACTATTTTTTTTCATTTAGCCATGTCATATTGAACTTGAAAGTAAGCTTGATTTTCCTTTTCCCTAACATTTGTAGAAACATAGAAATACAAAAAAACAAAATTTGACAGTAGAAATCAACCCCTTAGCCTATCCAATGTGCCCAGATGGCTCCTGTCCAATATGTCTCCACAAACTCTAACTGGTTTCTAGTGGCCCTCCCTCCTCCCTGTCTATTTTGCTGATATCAGCCTATGTTAATCCACACATGCTTGAAGCACCCTACTGTTTTTGTCTCCATCACTGCTGTTGGCAGTCTGTTCCAGGTATCCACCACTATTTCAATAAAGTAATACTTCTTCACTTCCCTTTTAAGCTTTCCCCTCCAGCTTTATCGCATGTTTGCTGATCCTGGTATTCTTTCACATTTGAAGAAGACTCCCTCCTGCACCCTGTTTACCCCATGAGGTACTGTAGGTCTCTATCATGTCCCCTCTTGCTTTCCTCTCCTCTTAGGTGCACTTGTCATCTCACCAATTCCTCAGAAATGACTCAATGTCCTGACATGTTTTGGTTTCACGAATAGCAAATTATTTATTTATACCACTTCACATAATATACTTTTAAAACCATTCAAAATTCTTTACGAAAAGTACAGTCATTGTCCATCATTCAATCTTACATTGAATTCCTTCTGATTAAGGTGCAAATCTTCCTCCTTTGGTCTTCTTTCCTTCTTGGGTCAGATACAGAATCCGCCCCCCACCCCATATCCCCCATACCATACAAAACTTCTTTGTGCTTTCCTTTATTTCATAGGTCAGGATGCAGAGACCTGACCCCTAGCACTTCTATGACCCCTTCCCCCACATCACCTCTACTCACACCCAGGTGCTAATGACCGCAGCCCATGTTGCCCTCCCTCCACCTGCCCCTTTTCCCTCTACACCTTCCCCCCTTAATTTCTTTATCGCTTTCATACCCTTTCAAATTCCTTGCTCTTTCAGCAACCATTCCCCTCTGCAGGTACTGGTCCACCTGCTGTAGACCACCAGTCCCCTTTTTATCTCAGGGCTGCAACCTCTGTAGGTCTCCTTTTACAGGTCCCACTAGTGTCCCCTATCCTTATAAGCAATGGGTTGGTAAGAGGGCAAATGAAAGTTCCCAACAGAAGAGAGGGAGAGCACCTTGAAACCTGGGGATATAAACACCCTTAGGACCCCTGCAAGGATTCCAACTGGCCCCTCCCTCTGCCCAATCCTGTCTTACCTGGAGCGTATTCATCACTCACCTTGAACCTGCCAATTATGACCTCATTCAGTTCCTCTTCCCCACCTACTGTCACTCATGACATCATCTGACTCCTCCCTTCCCCTCCTCATCTGTCCTCTCTCCCCTCCACCCCTCCACTTCTGCTTCTAGCCTTCATTTCTTCAGGGATGCCATCTGACAACTCAAGTTGCCTTTTAATGGCAACCCCATTTGTCATCTGACCAACCCCTTGGAAATGACTCAATGTCCAGACATGTTTTGGTTGCACGAATGACAAATTATGTATTTACACCACTTCACTTAATACACTTTCAAAACCATTCAAAATTCTTTATGACAGATACAGTCATTGCCTATCATTCAGTCTTGCATTGAATTCCTTCTGATTAAGGTCCAAATCTTCCTCCTTTGTTCTTCTTTTCTTCTCAGGGTCTGGATATTGAAACCGACCGGGCATACCATACCAAACCTCTTTCTGCTTTCCATAATTTCCTAGGTCTGGATGCAGAGACCCGATCTCTAGCAATTCTATTACTCCCCTCCCCCACCCCCACCCCACCTCTAATCATGTCCAGGTGCTAATGATCCCAGCCTGTGTTGCTCTCCCCCAACCTGTTCCCCTTTTCCTCTACTTCTCCCCTTAATGTCTTTTCTCCCTTTCTACTAGCCCACCTCCATCTTGCACTGAAAGGTGGGCTTTCCCCACTTGAGGGATACCTCCACCCCCCCTTAATCCTTTTCTCAACCAGCTCCCCCAGTGGAAGAATGAAAAAGGCCAATCCCACCTCTGATAGGTGGACTCCATCCCCTCTATATACCCCGGGCCTGTCAAACATTATACCTCTGTGTGACACATATGTCCCCCCATCTCTTCAAGCAGTCCTGCCACTCTCCTGTTCAGTCTTTTTCTGGCCTTCTCCACCACTCGTATGTCCCTCGCATGCCTCCAAACCCATCTAGATATGATTTCAAAACCAAACTATCTCCACCCATGGCCACCACCCTTTTATAGTTTTGAAGTCCACTTTAATTGCCTGAAATAGTGCTCCCCAGGGTTTTTCCCCCATGTCTTTAACTCAGGATGAATGAGCAAGAGGTCGGGCCTGGCCCATGTTAATTTGAACTCCTCCAACATTGGGAGCAGCTGAGACCATCACATCTCCTGGACTGTTTTCCAGTGAACTTGTGTCGAGTTGAGTCCTTATTGCAGCTTCCACCCTCCTGATGTGGCCGCAGCATATTTTCCTGCCCAATAGATGAAAGAGTGTCCCACTATCCACATGTTGCTTTTTGACCACAAACCTGTTGAAATACAAAATAAAACTGGTCACTTTATGTCCTTACATATCTTTTATAGCAACCAGACCACTATCTCCCAAGGCTCTTAATCTTCTCCTCTGATCCCTCCTTGTGGGTGCATTGGTTGCTGCTCCCATCCTAAAGGAATGGGGGGGCAAAATCTTTGGGATTCAGGCCTACAAAAAGTAGGGCTGTTTTGAGAACCCTTCCCACCTGATATGTGGTGATTGCCATCCCAGTCCCATGGCAAAACCAAGTGTGTACACCTGCTAGTCAGATTCTGCTGTAAGTTTCTATGGCTTGTACCACACACCACTTGTCATTTGCCCCCCTCTGGATCACCACCTCTGTCCCTCTGCCTAGTTGATCCATCTTTGACCATCGTAGCCAAATGACCAACCTATTCCTCTGGAATGTAACATCCCTGGTCTGCAATCCCTCCTCCATATCAGCCTTGCTATTAGCTGCTACTTCCCCCACCATGAAAGCCCCTTTTGACATAACTGAGAACACCGCCTGGAAAAGGCAGACCTCATTGATGGAAGTGCATACCGCTCCCAGGGCTGTTAGCAGCTCCACCAGAATGGTATTCATGATGGGTTTCTTAGGGTCCTCCTGCTGCTGCTGCCCTTTTTGCCAACCCAGCAGCATGTTCCTGACCCTCTTGGCTTGTTGGTCTCTGGCCAGCCCCTAGATCTGAATGTCCATCCTATGCAGGCTAGCTGCACTCCCATGGTGAAGTATGCCATCCCCTTTCCCCACTTATCCACCATATATCACATTACCTGTTCCTCCATGGTGGGCAGATTTATCGCCATGCCCTGTTGCCACCAAAACTCCTCAAAGGCTTCCCATGTCCCCTTGTACACCCTCAGAGTGTTGGCCTATCATGAGTTCCAGTTCAACATTCTGGCTCTTGCCACCCAATCTCTCATAGATGATCCGGCACATGGGTTTTCACCTTCGCTGCATGTAGGGCCAATGTCCAGAACCTGCCCAACTGAAGACGGGAAAGACTGTCAATGATTTCATTTTTAACCCACTCCACATGCCTAGCTTTGAATGTGAGGCTCAACTTCAAGCCCACCAACACCAATTGTCACATCACCCTGGTTATTATATCCATGGATCCCCACCACTTATTTATTACATCTACCACCCCTCTGTTGTCGCATCAAAACAGAACCCTTTTGTTACACATACCCTCACCCCAGACTGTCAGTGCTACCCATATGGGAAAAATCTCCAGGAGGGTGATATCCTTCAACAGTCTCACATTCCTTCAACTTCTGGGCCATGCATCTGATATCCAGTGCCCTTTGAAATAGGTCCCCAACCCCAGTGCCTCCAAGACATCTGTATACAGCTCCAAGTCGGTGCTATCCACTCACGCCTTCTGCCAAAATATCATCCCATTGTAATCTGTCCAAAAGGTGTCCCAAATGGCCAGATCCTGCTTTATGCCCTTGTTGATATTGACCCAATGGTGTGGTAACTTCACCTTCCCTGTTGCCCTAGACAGTCTCCTTGTGAGAACCAAGCCCGGGCTTATCACCTTACAGGCAAAGTTGAGGTGCCCCCAGCAGCTGTTGAACTAATACCAGTGGCAACCTTCTCATCCCCATTACCTTTCCTAGCAAACCCCTGAGTTTGTGAACCTTGGAGGCTGGCAGCTGGAAAAACTCTTGTTCAGTGTCTACCTCAATCCCCAGAAACTCCAGAGCCCTAGCCTTGCCCAGTTTTTTCTGCTGCCAGCTGTATGCCTGTCACTTGGCACATGCCTTTAAAATCCTCCAAAATAACCTTGACCTCCCTCTGGCTCTTCCCAATCAGCAGGAAGTCAGCCAAGTAGTGTACCACCCTCCTGGCACCATACCTGTGCCTGAATACTTATTGAACTCATGTGCTAAAGGCCTCAAATGTGGAGCACACCACTGAACAGCCTGTGGACATGGCCTTGTCAAAAAAAAAACAGTCAAACTGAAAGCCCATTAAATCCCAGTCCTCAGTTTCATCGGTAACAGCCTAAAGGCGGATTCTATGTCTGTCTTTGACAGCAATGCCCCTTTTACTGCCCTTATCAGTATGACTACCATATCCAGGGAAGCATAAGATACTGCGGTGATTTCCCCCAGAATGCCATCATTCACTGATGCCCCTTCCGGGTATGACAGATGATGTATTAGGCGATACTCACCCAACTGTTTCTTTGGCACTATTCCCAGCAGTGAAACCCAAAATTCCTTGCTAGGGGATTCCGTAAATGATCCCTCCACCCTGCTAGCCTCCAACTCCTTCTTAATCTTTCTCTGAACAACCTTATCTTTCCCCTTTACTGAGGCCAGATTCTTTGCTCTCATCCCTCTCCTAGCCCCATGGTAAGCCAGCGAAAAATCCCCGAACCCCTCCCTCAGCATCAAGCACCTTTCCCTGTCTGGCTAAGCTTCTGACCATGTCTTCAGCACCCAAGCACTGATGGGTGTTTCCACCAGCATAAAACCCCACTGCAGTGGCTCACCCATGGACCTCTCAATTCCAACCATATTTGGAACTGTAGCAGACTCTGTGGCCTGACCCCCTACTCCTCCTGCTATAAGCTGCATGATCCCTTCCACCTCCCTGCCCCCTCAAAGGACTGTTTTGTGCTCTGTTGACCCCTGCACCATTCCCCATTCCCCCTACACATCAAGAATGAGTTTTGGCCCCCACATTTTGAGCAAACATGCCTGAACTTACAATTGCTCCTGGTGCACGATGCCCTATTTTAAGTCCAACAGGTCTTTGCCACAGGTCTTGCTGTGTTCTTCTCCCCCCCTTCCGCACCTCCCCTGAATTGGCCCAACAAGGTCCAGACCCACAACTCAGAGTGTGTGCAGTCCCATCTCAAATCCCCCTGGTGGAAGGCCGCATTGTATTCTAGCCATCCATAACCCTTCTTTGCCTTATGTGCACCCTTTATAATGGCCATATATGTTAACAGGGGGATGGCCAGTTCTGGCTGCTTCTCTAACAGAATTTCATTAAATAGCAAAAAGCCCACCTGCCATATGTCTAAGTTCTTCCTCTTATATGTGGCCTCCTTCTGTTTGTGCCCTACCATGGCCAGTGCTATTGCCATCTCTGATTTTCCCACTGACTCTTTCTGTTCATATTTTGTGGCCCTTTTCTTATCCAGCAGGCCAAAAATGTCCACTTACTCTCCTTTCCATATCTTGTCCTTAATGGACGATGGCATGTGATCACCCAAAGAAAACCTAGAGGGGCCATCATACGGTTTCTTGCCTGCTCCGAACCATGTACTGTACCTCCCTAGCCCACCTTTCCCCCTTTTTCTTTCTTTAGTTCTCCTAAAATCTTTTACATGGTGTGTAGACCCTTGTCCCCCATGTTTCCCAGAATGCCTTCCAAATAGTCTTTTAGATTGCCCTCATCTGTCAGATCACCTGATCCCTTACTCGCTCCTGTGTTTATATCCCTTGGCTTGGGAGTGTGCTCCAGCATGGGCACTGGTTCCTGGCTCCAGATCAGCCCTTCTCAGATGCTTCCCACCCCTACCCTTGCCCTTCGGTCCTGCTGGCTCCTTCCTCTTGAATTCAGCTTCCTCCTCCTCCTCTTCTGTGTTTTTTCAATAGGTTGTGTCATCTTCCCCATCAGGGCTGCCACTTCCTCCCTCAGCTGCACACTGGTACCTGGTGATGATGGTTTCCCAGGTACCATGGTATCATAGATATGCTGCTAAAAATGATATTGACATAAATATTGTTTAAATAACAAGTCATCTCCTTCTGGGGCCTCAGTGGGCTACTGGCCCTGCTATCCCCCTTTTTGTTTTTGAGACTCCTATAAGACTGTCTGCCTGCATCTCCATTTTGTTGCTGTAATTTGTTTTCCTATTATTAAAAATTGAAAAAAAAACAAGAACATGGCCCCTGTGGTGGCTGTACCAGAGAGGTATAGACCCAGTGCCCCCCCATCATGGCACCCCTTTGGCCTGGGCACATATGCCCACAGTCCCCCTACTCAAGTTCCCTGTTTTGAAAATATGGGCATGCAGCCCTCCTCCCCTTATGACTGGCTAGTTTCCCCTGTTCCACTGCCTTTATCAGAATGTCTCAGCCAGCTGTGAGGGATGGTGGCCTATGATCTTCCCCCATCTTCCCCCAGTGTAGTGGGCCCAGCCCCACCAGTCTCCACCCCACCAATGGCCCTTTATGATATTCCCTCAACCCTGCCCTCTATGCTTGTCCCTTTCTTCTTTTTTTAATTTTTTTTCTATCTTGCTTCTGCTAACTTTTGGCCCCCATCCAGCACAATGCCACCCTCCTTGCTAAGACAAAATGGTGGCCTCAACTACTGTGCCCAAAATGGTGGCCGTGCCTGAGGAATCAAAATGGCAGCTGAAATGTGTCACCCAGCCCCATCTTGCTGAGCTCCATTGTGTAATGCAGGACTGCTCTACTGGTTACTAATGCAAGAGCCATACCTGCAAGCCTGTTGAAGTCCCCACACAGCCCTGAATGGCCTTATTCCATGCCACCAGATGCTAGCTAGACAAACCCTAGCTCAGCATGTACCAATTGGCCCCAGGACTTGGCAAACACTGTACCCCCTCAATTACACAACAGAGCCTATGCCATGGGTCATGCTAGCACTGGTAACCCAGATTTCCATTTCTTGCTGTCAGTGCCTGATCCTCAGGGCAGTTCTCCACCTCCATTCCCAGTCTGGATCCTGGTCACTTGCTGGTGTATACTCCCCGTATAGCTAGCCTAGTAAAACTGCTTAGCTGTACCATACAAAACATCACCTTGTTTTCTTTATTATTATGAATTGTTTTTTCAATTATATCCTATTGCTATTTCATTGCTGCTTATTGTCACCTGCTCCTCATTGTCCAAACTTACAATGCTCCTCAGATGCCAGTGTACCATCTGCCTTGGCTACATGGCCATACCCAAGTAGCTCTTGCGGGCCTAACAATTGCATGGTGATGATGCCAGATGCCATCCCCACACAGCCATGCAGCTAAGTCTTCCACGGATGACCTGCATTGGCAAAAAAAAAAAAATCTGTTTTTAGGTGCTAAAAACAACTGTCAAGAGCTCCCATATATCGGTTTCTTTGTGCTGTGCCCAGAGTCCCAAGGTTAAAGCCGCATTGGATGTTTGCCACCCAGGGCAGCGTCCTGTAGCTGGGCCAGGTAAAAACCTCAATCCACAAACCAGCCAGCAAAAGTTTAATGAGATCCACAATCTAGCCACTGTTACCAAAATCCAGGAAAATGGTCAACTTTTTGTATGAAGTGTTAGCAAATAAAAGAAACTCCCGGCTAGGAAAGTACCATTCACCTGCAACCAATCTGAAGCCTATCCCCCACCAGCAATTCCCCACAATCATGCACCAAGCTACCACAGATCTTCAAAACAAACCAGATCACTGCATTTATTCTATATTAACTTACAAACTGAACTTGCTGGATTTGAATACTCCCATAGTGCTCTCAAGTGCCAACTGGTTTCTTAATTAACTAATTATCTACCAATTAAGCTTGAACTTGCATACTGAAAACCCTGTAGAGTTTCTCTTTTTATTATAATTTTTTTTTTAATTCAGCCTGAGGGAAAATAAATCAGGTCTCCACCCAACCCTGTGGCAGTAGACCACTAGCCAACATATAAGTAGCCATAACAAGGAAACCAATAAAATATAAACCGAGTGAACTCATTGTAACAGTAATTCCAAAAAGGGGCCCACACAGACCACAGATTTCAAAACATAATTCAGTAATATGTTGAGATCTCTCAGTCTCTCTTCATTGGGCTTTTGATGCAACACCTGCCCTATTTTGGTTGCCTTCCTGTGGACTGCCTCCACCCAGCTTATGCCCATTCTGTCGTGTGGCAGGTCCATTTCCTGCTCCCCCTTTTCTTTTAAACTTACCAGGGTGTCCATACCCCTTCACCTTCTCTTCTCCCCATTTCCTGTCACCCACACTTCTCTCCCCCATTTTCCTATGCAAATATTTATCTCTTTTTCTACTAGCCTGTCTCCAGGTTGTGTTGGAAGTCAGGCTTCCCCCTCTTCTATTTTCTCTGTTAGACCCTCCTTTTCAACCACTGATCTGTGCCCCTTCCTAGCTCAATGATGAAAATGTGGTTTCCCAATGTGGATAAGTGAACCTCATCCCATCTGTATAGACCTGGTATCCTCTCTACCAATTCGTCATGTCTCACATTCTGACCCCCGTTGACCAATAAGTACTTTTCTACCCTTCTGTTCATTCTCTTCCTGACTTTCTCCATAGCCTTATGCTAACTGACGTATCTCCACACCCACCTAGGTACCATCTCTGACCACATGATGGTGACCCTTGGCCACCATGTTTTCATAACCTTGACATCCTCCTGTATTCTATTAAAAATCTCCAACCATGGGCAATGCCCTAAGTCATTCCCCCCCAGATGTATTATAAGGGGGTATGGGTCCTTATTGTTCCTCCTCATTTCTGTTAGCAATGGCAGTAGCTATCCCCATCTCATCCCTCGTATTCCTTTCCAGTTGATCTGCAATGCTCTGTAGTCAAAACCCAGTTGCTTTCCACCTGGTATCTGTGCTGACTCCCTTTGCAACCAATAAATGTAGGAATGCTCCACAATCCAAATGTCCTTCCTGCATCTTGTATCTATAACACAAAATAAGAGAATTTGAAAACTGCTCATTCTTCTTCACATCCAGTATCACTATTGCCCACCCCCCTCTATTCTCGTGTTGTTCCTGTTGAGAGAGAACAAATTGACATGATTAGGACATTGCATTTCTTATGTATTTCTTATAACAATTCTATGTCCAATGCCCCAAGGCTTTGATGTCATACCCTTGCATCCCCTTGGCCGCCACTTCTGACGCTGCCCCAATACGAAATGAGTGGGATGAAAATTTATCCAGGTTCTCACCCAGTTTTGTAATGGTTCACTTCAGTAGCTCCGATACCTGACTACCCTTTACTCCTCTCCAATCTTCATGTATAAAAAACAGTCCTTTTTTCTTAGCCCTAATCCTCTTGTTTATCCTTTGTCAGTTGACATGGGCAAACGCCATTGTTTTTTGAGGGCTCTAGAGCAACCCAGTCATCTTTTCCCATTTGGTCCAATTTTGACCTTGATATGTATAACCAAAGGGTCTCTTCTTCCCAGTGCATGTCCTCCTCTTGTAACCCCTTGCCCCTGGCGGGTTTTGCTGGTCCCACCATCTCGGCTACTCGAAAAGCTCCCTTTTCAGGACTGCAAACAAAGCTTTGAATAGCACATTCTCATAAGTAGTGTAGCAAATCTCTGGTAATGCTGTCATTATTCTTCCCAGCAATTGTTCTGATATCAGCCCCCTCTTTTCTTGTCCTCCCCATCTCATTCTCTGCCAACCCATCATCATTCACTTTATAAGTGGGCCCTTGCAAGGCTCTCCCCACCCTTTCATCATGCTCACCCAGCCTATTGCTGCTAGGTGCACTCCCATGGTGGTGTGAGCTTGGCCTTCCTGCCAACCCTCTACTACAAACCTGGTCACCTGTTTTTTCATGACCGTCCCACTTACCTCCATGGTGTGTCATGCTCTGAATGCTTGGAAAACCCTCCATGAAATTTCGTAAGCTCTTATAGTGTTGTCCACCTAGGAATTGCAAAAGAGGTATTGTGCTCCATCCAGCCAATTGCCCACAATTCCTTCCAGGATCCTCACTCCCACTGGGGCTGCTTTGGGTGCCAGTGCCAAGAACCTTGCCATCTGCAAGCGGGAGAGGCTGTCAGCTATAGTGTTCCTCTCATCCGTAATGTGTTTCGCCCGAAAGCACATATTAAGCTTTAGTGCTTGCAAGACCAATTGTCATAAGACTCGTAGCACTACCCATGACTTTGTCCCCCTGTTGTTCAGAACCTCAACTACCACTTTGTTGTCACACGAAATCGTGACACGCTGGTTTTTCAACCAATCTCCCCATATCTGTGTTGCCACCTAAATTGGAATGTAATATCCTTGGTTAGCCCCCTCTTCACCCATTCCTGTGGCCATGGTTCTGACATCCACTGTCCCTGAAAGTATGCACCCACCCCGCACCCTCCAGAAGCATCCATATACAGATCCAGATCTGTATTAAACAGCCATTCCTCTTGCCAAATGGCTATCCCATTATATGTTTCGAGGAACTATTCCCACAACCTGAAGTCATCCTTGACATCCATTCCTAGGTTGACCCAGTGGTGTGGTCTTACCCCCCCCTGACATGGCCCTAGCTGGGTGATGTGTAAATGCTCACCCTGTCCCAATTACCCTACATGTGAAATTCAGGTGACCCATCAGTTGTTGGACTAGGTGTAGTGATACTCTCTTCTTCTGTCCTACCTCTTTCAGTAACCTCCTCAGCTTCACTACTTTTTGGCTTGGTAGTTGAAAAACCCCTTGACCTGCATCCACCTCTATCTCCAAATATTCTAGGCACCTGCTAGGGCCCTCTATCTTCTCTTCCACCAATGGTACCCCATCTCATCACACAATTCCTGGAAATCCTTTAACATCTCCTGCACCCTTTCCTTTCCTTCACCTATGAACAGAAAGTTATCCAGATAGTGAACTACCACACTATGTCCATATTTTTCTTTAAATACCCACTGCAACCATGTGCTAAACCTCTCAAAAGTTGCACATGCTACAGAACACCCCATCAGTATAGCTTTATCAAAATAATATTCTCTACAAATCTGAAAATCCAATAATTTCCAATCCTCGGCCTGTACCGGGAGCAGCTGAAAGGCAGACTTAATGTCTGTCTTCGCCAACCAAGCTGTTTCCTGTGCTTTTATAATGCCCACTGCATCCTCTATAGTCCCATAGGATACTCTGCTATCCTCTTCAGCTATTAAATCATTAACTGATCCATTTTTTGGGTAGTATAGATGGTGTATTATCCGGTATTCTCTGTCCTGTTTTTTCAATACTAAGCCCAATGGGGACACCCAGAATTTCTGGAACGGAGGCTCCTTGAAGGGCCCCTCAATTCTCCCTGCTTGTTTTTCCTTGCCCAATCTTCTCTTTTAGTAGTTCTTCCTTCCCCTGTATTGATTTTAAGTTTTTGGCCCATGGCTGAAACCTACCCCCCTTGTACTGTAGGCTAAAGCCTCTTTGGAAACCTTCTATCAACTCAAAGCTGGTTGCCTCATCTGGATACCCTGCCATCAACTGCTCAATGACCCTTCCTTTAATTGGGGTTTGTGCCAAAGGGAATTCCTGTACCTCCCACTTATTTTCCCCCTTAGTGGTATCCTCATCCCCCAGAGTACCCCTGTCCTCAGCCAGTGCTGTCCCAATGTGCCCCCCTCTGTCCACTTGGCCTACCCCAAAAGGAATAGTTCCCTTGTCCTCCTGCCCCATTACTGTCACTGTACGACCTGCAATGAGATGCCGGGTGGCTGCCCCCATATTTTGAGCATGCATATCTAAATCTGCAATGAAGGAAGGAACAATGCACCCTATTGTAACCCCAACAGCATTTTTGGTAACATGTTCCCCCTTTTTGCCATTCCCCATCTGTCCCTCCCCCTGCTACTGTCATGGTCTCCCATCACAAGCCATTGTGTCTGGAATCCCATCGGCAATCTTCCCCATAATTAGCCATCCACGTCCTGATTTTTTAATCGTATTGCAACCAGTTCGTGCCCCCCATCATTTTATATGCAATTCTGATGATTAGGGAGTTTGCCAATGGGGTATCCCTAAGTCTGGCTTTTATTTTTCTGGGCTATAGCGTTGTAGTACGTAAAGCCTAAAGTCCAAGCCTCCCAAGTTTTTCCCTTGTATGTTGGTCCCATTTGCTCTTCCCCCTTTTTTACCAGCACCACTGCTGCTGCTAATGCTCGTTTACTAAAGCCCGTCTTCTCTTTATACAATTCCACTGTTTTCTTGTCCACAAGGGTGAAAATGTCCACAAATTCTCCTTTCCATATTTTTTCTTTCATTGCTATTGGCACGTGATCCCCTATTCTCACTCCTCACCCTTCTTTTCCCTTAGCACCCTTTTTCTGTGGTGGCCCATCCTCTCGCTCCATGTCATCCATGGTATCCAGGACCTTGTGGGCCCTATCCACCAGTTCCATAATGATTCTCATTGCATCTACGTTCATCACTCTGGCTCCCCTTGTGTCCATTCTCCACCTGCTAGGATGAGAAAATTTTCATTCATCATTCCTCCATATTCTTTTTAACTTATTAGTAAACAAAAAAATGTTGTGTTTTTTTTGCCCTTTTTTAAACCACTGTGATATTCCTCGGGCCTCTGATAACCTCGTCCCTTTTTTGTACTCCATGAATCCATCTAGTTATCAATGCTAAATTTGACCCTAGTCTCCTCTTACTGCTGCCAGTTGGCCATGGCCCAAGATAGCGGCTGCCACTTGTGACTGATCCCTATGCCAAAATGGCGCCTGCTATGCTGCTGAATTTTTGCAGCCCCCCTCCCCCGTGGATCTGGAATGATTGTCCATTCAATGCTTTTATCTTGTAGCAACCCTTTCCTTTTTGCTAAGATTTCTCTGGATTTTTGCCCGGTACCCTTTTTCATTTTTCTTCCGTCAGCCGCTTCTGTTTTTTATTGTGCCCCGTCGCTTCTGGCAAGCTAGGGCCTCCATGTTAAATTCTGATCTGGTCAGACCAAGTTTCCATCCCAAATTTAAATTGACTCCTTCTTGCTTCCATGATCCCTGGAGCCCTGTAACATTCTGTTCATCCTTTATTCTGCTCCCTCATCCCCCTTCCCCTTTCCCTATTATGGCGCTCACACTCGTCGCAACCAGCTCCCCCTACATTCCCTCCCAGAGTGGTCATCTCTATCAATTTTGCTCTTTTAAAACCCCTGGTCATCCCTGTATTCTGCCAGTCCTCCGACCTCTAATTTCTTAAAGGATATTATTTCTATTTTGGTTTTTATTTATTTTTTTTGAATGCTTGCTTGATGCCTTCTCTACCCACTTGCATGACCCTATCCAGGCCTTACCTGATGAGACCCGTTCCCATACTCTTCCCCCGATCTCTTGGGCCTCCAACTTCACTAGTCTGCCATGTGGTCACTCCTAATCAAGATTTTGATGCTGACAAGCTCTATCATTATCGCTCGCCTCCCTGTGAATCAAATTGTCTTAAACACCAACCAGGCCTAGCCCTACAGCCTCCTCCCTTCAACTTCGGTGCCTGATCCCACAAACTGTCCTTTAAATGACGACGGTCAGTGACTATTTTGCCACATAGCCCCCCCGAGGCTGTGGTTCCTCTACCTTCAGGTCAGCTACGGGGAACAGTACCCGTTCGCCACATGGTCAGGTCAGCTAGGCTGATCTTTACCCACTCACCATGTGGTCTCTGAAATCCAGTCTACTTGCAAACTAGCCCTACAACTACAATTTAGCTTATTCTCACGCACATGGTCTACAATTACTGGAGCTCTTTACTGCCCGGTTAGTTAAAGCATTCACATTTTTTATGCTTGCCGTGCGGTCTCCATTCCTGGGCTCAACACCACTCTACCGTGCTAACAACCTCAGCTATCAGCGCGGTTTACTTCAGAAAGCTTCCACTTTTTGCACCATACACTATAACCTGCGAGCCACTCCTTGCACCTAATTCATGAAACAAAACAACTGGCCCACGCTTCTCTACAATTGCTATGAAAACACTCTGTAAGCCAGTTCTACTTACAGATATTCTAATTAAATAGAAAACAATTAAATTGCTCCATTCCTATAACATAAATGATAATCAGTTACCCAACCAACTTCATTACCTCAAAACGGCTACATGCAATTATAAATAAACCAGTTACTCATTACCTTAATTAATTTATATCAGGAACTCTCTGACTGATGTGCCAGACCATAGAAAATTTTTAGCCTGGCAAAAAGTGGCAGAGTTATCTTGTGCAAGGCTATTTAAACCCCCGCTTGCTCCACCCTTGGCTCTGCCCCCTTTCCTTTCCCATTCATCCTCTCTTCCCCCTCTCCTTTCTGATGTCATTCACCTACCCTTCCCCCTTTTGCCAAGACTCCTCCCGCTGCCTGATCTCACTTAGTCCCACCCTTTCCTCCCCTCCCCTTCTCTAACTTTTTCTTGGGTCCTTGGCCTGGAACTACCGGGGTTGCTTTTTATGACACCCCTCCCTGTCACACTGCTCTGCCACTTTGAGGTCATCAGATATGATAATCCCAATGTTTCTTTCCTACTTAGTGACTGTGAGTACCTCATCTCATCTCATCCTATACTTAGCTCTTGAGTTCCTATGCTCTGGGTGCATGATTTTCTATTTTTTTGGCACTGAACCCCAGCTGCCATTGTCTTGACTTTTCCTCACATTTCCCAATGGCCCTACACATTCATCCCACCCCCTCCTGAGTGCCCACCCTCTTACAGATCTTGGTTCCAGCTGCAAAAAGGCACACATTTCCTTCCAGTTCTTCTGCAAAGTAACTTATAAGGACCTTGAAGAGAAATGGTCCCAGTACTGAGCCTTGCTGCACTCCACCGGTCACTCTCCACTTAGAGTGAACGCCATTTACCACCAACCTCTGTTGCCTTTTCATTAGCCAGTGCTATATCCACTTCATCACTTTGGATCCCACTGCTAGGCTGCTCTGGTAGCCCAGGGATGGGACAAAAACAACTTAAACATCCCTTAGCAAATTTTCAAAACTCACAGTACCAGAAATACGCAGTGTCTTAAACAACCAGTCTTCAGTTCTGAAAGGATGCTGTCAAGAACTTCAATTACTGCCACATATCCCATTGGTCAGTAATGCACTTTACAATACATTTAGCAATAAACCTTAAAATAACCAGATTGCCACTGTATTTCATTAATAATCCATTACTTAAACTCAATAACACTGAGTTTGAAGACAGAATTCTCTGAGTTTTTATAAAGTTGTAATTAATGTTGAGTCTTTTGGCAACAGTTACTTTCCACAACACTGTTAACAATATTAAGATTTACACATCATACTGTATTACATTTAAATTCAACCAAACACTTAAAACCCTTAAAATAAAATAATAATTATATAATGAGTATATCACAGCAATTACCATTTACTTCTGACTGTTCTGTATTTGTGAAAACACTATTCTGTATAACATTTAATTCAATTGTATTCTACTTTCTTTACTATGAAAATTATCATATTTGAGGGTTTCCCCTAAATTGTATGTAGTGCCATACCTGTGACATTTTTTTTTATCAGTAGTCCTGTTTGACACAATTCAATGTCTACAGTTGCTTCTAAAGTTGTCCTTTTATAACTGGTCCTCAGTAAATGCAGGATACTCCAATATCACTGGGTAAGATTAGGTTCTGTGTGATAACCTCATATTCATAGCCTAATAAGGAAATCCAAGAACAGATAAAGCAAATCTGGCACATGCTGCCTGCAACAATTAAAAATCAAAAGGCTACATAAAGAAAATATCATGGGAAGTATGTTAATTACTTTTGTATAGACTCTGGAGACATTCCAAGCACACATCAGCAGCACTGGTGTCACATACAGTACTACAAACTCCTCAATCTATTTGTATTGCTGTAAACACACCTCTTGTGGAGTATACAGTTACATATTTTGAAGTGAAGTATCATTAAAATATAATTTGGGCTATTACAGCATTCACTTTCTAAGCTTTGAATTGAACTGTTACTGCCATTTATTAATAAGAAAATAAGAAGAGCCTTGAAATACAAATCGTTTGACAGCCCACTACTTATTGATTGATGCCAGTTTTCTAGTTATGACTTTCAGCCGCAGAGCTGTTCTACAAAAGATTTATATTGTCTTACTGGTATTGTAATAGTGGTAAGAAAGTTTCTGAGACCTGACCATCACTCAGCATTTTAATGAACCATACTAATTCCATTTTACAATAAATTAATCTCTGTAATTATTTCCCAATACTTTTTTTCGTGAACAGATTAATGTGCTGTAGCATTCCTGACAGATGCAAATCTTTAAGAAATAAACTATAATCTCTGAGTGTATGCATTTATATGTGTGTGTGTGTGTATACATGCATGTGCATGTGCGTGTAATTTTTTTTTTTTATTTCCCCTCTGGTTCCATCTATTGCCCACCTAGATGATTGGGAGTTATGACACTCAAGAATTATGTAGTGCTGGCAGTAGCAGCATGATTGTGTCTGTGTGGAGCTCCCACAGCTAAGTGAAACATTTCCATCTTTCTCCTAATTTTAACTATTTTCTCTTGTCTACTGTTGATGAATTAAGAAAGAGAAAACTGTTGCCTACATGAAGGCATGGAATTTATCTGTTTGATGTTAGCTGGGCACAGTATAGTAAACACATTTTCTGTGGTCACCACATTTGTTCTGTGGTGAATCACTTCTAGTGTAAATTTAATTTTATTTATATAGTTTGTCAGTTTGTGTGTGGTTTTTCTGGGGCTGTTGTTGTGACTACGATATGGGGGCTTGCTGCTGTGGCTATCTGTTAATAGTGTGGGACTGTGAATTTGCTTTTTTTCTGTTCGGTGGGCTTTCTGGACTGCTGAGTTCTTGTTCTTTAAAAACTAAAAAGATGTTTTCCAAGTCTTTGTTTAGCCATTATCTGACTGTAGCTTAGAAAAAACCTTCCCTGGTCTAATATTCTGATTCTAATAGGACATCTGAAGTAGTAGCCCACTGAATTCTAGAATACTGACATTTGCTGTAAACATATGGATAACAGTAAGATTTGATATAAGTGAAATAGATATTCATATTATTTTGCATATGGCATTTATGTAAGGTTATGGGAGTAAGGGAGGTGTAGTAAGTACACCATATATTTTGTTTCCAGTCTAAGGGTAATAGGCAGATAGAGGAAAGTAAGAGAAGAGAAGTTGAGAATACTGGGAGTGGTGCAGTGCAATGGCTGTACAGCAGCAGTTTTCAGAGAGATTTTCTGGCAACTGTGGTGCTGCCCCATTGGCAAACACCTCTCTGGGTTGAGGGAGGAGGTTGTTAGACTCCCAGATAAGTTGGCTAGGACTCAGATAACCTCTTTCCCAACCCATGGGCCACCATGTCTGCCACCATTACCTCAGAGGATGCCAGGGAGGAGGAACAACTGGACTAGGGTGGACTCTAGAAGGGTAGAACTGAAGGGAGAGTGGCACATTTCTCAACTGTTACCACTACATAATTTCTGCACCACTCTGGAGGGGTATGATTGCTTGGAGGAGGCACCTGCAGTAGTGACCAGGGAGGAAGTGAGGTTCCTCAATAGTGGAGACCCCAAGGAGGGTGGTAAAGAACCCTAGAGGAGGAGGAGGAGGAAGCAACTTCTGCTGGGAGACACAAATGTGAGGGGGATAGATTTGAGATTAGGAAAGGGGAGAGAGGCAGGTTAGGTGCCTTCCTGGCACCATGGCCCAGAGGGATGGGAGGTGGATCCTGAGAATCACTAGGGCAGTAGGACAGGAGATAGAGGTGGATGTCTTCACCTGGGGACTAATGACCCAAATATGGACAGGAGTGGGATAGTGCATGAGGAGTTTAGGGCGTTGGGGAGGGGTCTTAGACAGGTAGCTCACTCAGTGGTTTTTGCTGAGGTGATGCCTGTCTAAGTCAGGGGAAAGGAGAGGGATCTTTGCACCAAGAGCTTCAACTCATGGCTTCAGGAACAGTGCAGAGAGGAAAGGTTCAGCAACATTGGAACTGGGGACCCATCTGGGAGGATAAGGGCCTACACAGGGGTGATGGCCTGCAACCATTAGGGAGTGGAACTGCAGTTCTCAGTGGATGATTTAAATGTTACTTCAGTGAACGTGTAAACCAGCCAATGGTGGGTGGAAAGAATCGGGGAGGCAGAAACGTCCACCCCCCCCACAGGCTGAAGTACAAATTAAGGAGAACTTAAGGGGAGAGAAATCCCCCAGGGTGCAAACAAATAAATGAAGCAGGGTGGTAGACATAAAAAGGGAAGGGAATGGGAGCATTAAAAGAGAGTGAGAGGCTGGCCTAGTAGTGCAGAGGTGCCTTGCATCTCACCTGCTGACACTGGTGGCCTGAGTTTAAGAGCAAACTTACAGTGCTGGGGGTTGGCTGAAGGGTAGAGATGGAAGAAGACTGAGTGGCCACCATGTAGCTGTCCTCTCCCAAATTGGGGAGGTAAGCCTTCCCAGCCCTTGGCTGCCACCGAGTAGAGGCTTGATGGTAGTGCCAGGCAGATGGGGTGCTAGCACTAGGTCAAGTGGGTGGAGTGGGGCCATTGTCAGTTCTGGTGCATGTGTGCCTCCACGCACATGCATGCCCATGCTCTGCACTGGTGACCAAGCACCCGCCAAAGTCCTGTGGCAGAGGACAACAGCAGTAAGGTAAATCCCAGAGAAGCTGGGTGACAGGGCTGGGGGGGGTTCAGTCAGAAAGTGATTGCTGGGGTGAGCAGGAGAATAAATATAATAGTGAAAAAAAAGAAAAAGAGAGTGGGGAAAGAGGGAGGGCAAAAAGGAAAAAAAGTGAAAAAAGTAGGGTAATAAGTACAGCAGAAACAAAATCTGGAAGGCCATCTGTGCAAATGCTAGAAGTCTAGGAAATAAGATTCAGGACCTAGAGACCACAATCACAGAAGCCATCGTGGATATTGTGACCATTACCAAGTCATGGTGCTCTGAAAACCATGACTGGGACATCACCATACCAGGTTATACTCTGTTCAGGAAGGACCAGGTGGGAAGGAAAGGAGGGGTTGTGGTGCTCCATGAGGGAAAGCATAAACTCAATGGAGATATAGGGAATACAGAGGAGGCAGAGGTACTATAAGCCATTTCGGAGATGGAGAATGTAGCCACTTTTAGCACTGGAGTGATCTACAGATCTCCAGAAGAGGGGGAGGAATTTGATAAGGTACTGTTGGAAACCACTAGTAAGATGGCAGAAAAGGGGAGGTACTGCTGGTAGGGATCTTCAGCCTGCCAGATGTAGATTGGAGCTTCCCAGCAATGTCTTCAACTAGAAACAGGGACATCCTTAACTGTCTGCAGGAGGCATTCCTGAGGCAGCAAGTCAATGAACTCACTCCTGAGGTGACAATACTGAACCTGGTGCTCATTTACAGGGACAGTATTGCAGACATCATGGTGGGAGACCACCTGGGACAAGTGATCACCATATGGTGTGGTTCAATATAAGGGTGGCTGCGGAATAGAACCTCACAAGGGAGAAGGTTCTGGATTTCAAGAGGGTAAATTTTATAAAGATGTGTGAATGCCTCAGGGATGACCTGGAAGGGACGATGGTATGAGTGAAGTGGGAGAACAGTGGGTGAAGCTAAAAAGGAGCATAATAAAGGCAATGCACCTCTGTATCAAGTAAGTTAGCAAAAGCAAGAGGACAAAGAAACCTCTATCATTCTTAAAAGAGGTGACTGAATAGGTAAATTCTAAAAGAGTATCATTCAGAAGGTATAAGGAGACACAGAGGGAGAAGGAAAAAAGGGTATATTAGTGGAAACAGATGAAAGAAGGGAAAGAATTAAGGAGGGCAAAGGTAAGGTGCAAAATAAAAAGAAAATGGCCCAGAAGGTAACAAAAGGGGTAAGACATTTTTAGCTAAGTAAGTAAAAAGAGGAAGAACAGGGGTGGGATTGTGAGGTTAAAAAGGGAAGGGGAGACTGTGTAGAGGGAGACTAGGAAAAGGCAGAAATCCTGAACAAATACTTTTGTTCAGTATTCACTGAGGAAGGAGAAGAGGATGGGCCACTAAAAAGTAAAAGAAGTTTTAGAGAGAAGGTGGTGGAAAGTAGTTCTTTTTTGGAGGAGAAAATCCAGAAGGGACTCACTAATCTCAAGGTAGACAAAGCAATGGGGCCAGATGAGTGCATCCAAGGATATTGAGGGAGCTCAGAGAAATATTGGCTGCACCTCTGACAGATCTATTTAACAGTCTACTGAACCAGGAGTGGTTCCAGAGGACTGGAGGAGGGCAGTTGTAGTCCCACTACACAAACCTGGTAGCAGGGAGGAGGCAAGCACTTATAGGTCGGTCAGCCTGACATCAATGGTGGGAAACCTAAGGGAATCACTGCTGGAGGAAAGGGTTGTAGAATAAGTTGAATCCAGTGGGTTTCAGGACCCAAGGCATCATGGATTCACGTGGTGGTTGTCTTGTCAAATTAATCTGCTAGATGTTTTTGACTGGGTGTCGAAGATTTAGATCAGGGTGGCGCGGTGGGCATGGCCTACCTCGATTTCAGTAAGGCTTTCAACATTGTTCTACATAGGAGACTAGTGAGAGATCTGCATAACTTAGGAGTGGGTCCAAAGGTGGTATATTAGATAAGAAATTGGTTAGGGGATAGGTGACAGAGGGAGATGTTAAACGGAGTTCACTCAGAGGAAGGGAGGGTGACCAGCAGAGTGCCTCAGGGATCATTGCTGGGACCGGTCTTCTTTAATTTCTATGTAAGCGGCATTGCAGGTGAGTTTGAGGGGAAGGTCTACCTCTTTGCAGATGACACCAAAATCTGCAATAGGGTGGACACTCCAGGGGTGGTGGTGGAAAGAATGAGCAGAGACCTGAGAAAACTAGAGGAGTGGTCAAGAGTAGGGTAACTGCATCCTGGAGTGCAGTACAAAATTCATAGAGTTATTGATGATCACCAACCAGGAAAGAGACTTGGGGGGGAGATAATCATATCAGATGACCTAAAATGGTAAGGCATTGTGAGAAGGCAGTCACTGGTGCTAATGGGATACTGGGGTGCATGGTATAGAGTATCGCCAGCAGAAAAAGGGAGGTGGTGTTGCCTTTGTAAAGATCACTGGTAATATCCCTACTAGATCACATCTCCCACAGTCCAGAGGAGGGCAACAAGATAGTGCAGGGTCTCAATCAAAAGCCTTATGAGGAGAGACTAAAGGACCTCAATATGTACACCTTCAAAGAAAGAATGGAGGGGGAATATGAAAGAGATCTTTAAATATCTCATGGGGATAAATAAGGTACAGGAGTGAAGTATTTTTTTTTTTCAAAAGAACAGGTGCTCAAGAAGAAGGGGACTAGCATAGAAATATAGAAACATAGAATTTGACAGCAGATAAGGACCGCTTGGTTAACCCGATCTGCCCATTTCCCTACCTGATGGATAAGCTGCAGATTCTAGTTAATCAGCAGCTTACTTCCTCCTACCCCCCACTAGAATTGCCTTATGCCTGTCCCATGCATTCTTGAATTCTCAAACTGTTTCTGACTCCACAACCTCCTCAGGAAGGTTGTGCCAAGCATCCACAACTCTCACTGTGAAAAAATACTTTCTAACATTACCTCTGAGCCATCCCCCCTCTATCTTCGAATTGTGTCCCCTTGTTCTTGCACATCTCTTCTTCTGAAATATACTATCCTCTTGTACCTTGTTAATTCCCTTGAGATACTTGAAAGTTTCTATCATGCCCCCCCCTTTCCTCAGACCTTGCACCATTTTGGTTGCCCTCCTCTGAACAGCCTCCACTTTGTCTATGTCTTTGCGGAGATGGGGTCCCCAGAATTGCATGCAGTACTCCAGATGGGGTCTCACTAACTGTCTGTAGAGAGGGATAACAACTTCATGTTTTCTACTGTTGATGCCTCTCCCTATGCATCCCAGTATCCCCCCAGCCCTCCTTACTGCCTTCTCACATTGTTTGCCCACCTTTAGGTCATCTGATATAATTACTCCTAGGTCTCTTTCAATTTTTGTTGTTGTTATTAACTCACCCCCCATTGTGTACTCTTCCCCTGGGTTTTTGTTTCCCAGATGCATTACCTTGCACTTCTTTGCATTAAATCTGAGCTGCCACATTTTTGACCATTCCTCCAACCTTGTCAAGTCCCTTTTCATTCTTCTACCCCACCTTGTGTATCAACCCTGATGCAGATCTTTGTGTCATCTGCAAAGAGACATACCTTTCCTTCCAGGTGATCTCCAATGACACTTATAAAGATATTAAAGAGGACCAGTCCCAGTACCGAACCCTGTGGTACCCCTCTAGTTACCCTCCTTTCTTCACTGTGGACTCAGTTTACTATTACCCTTTGCGTCCTGTTGTCCAGCCAGTTTTTTTATCCAGGCTACCACAGTGGGACCCACTGCAAGGCTGGTTAACTTGTATATTAATCTTTTGTGTGAGACTGTGTTGAATGCCTTGCTAAAATCTAGGTAGGCCATATCCACAGTCTCTCCCTGGTCTACTACTTTGGTCACCCAGTCAAATAAATCTATTAGGTTTGACTGACATGACCTTCCTGCTGTGAAACCATGCTGCCTTGGGTCCTGTGCCCCACTGGCCTCTAGGTACTCAACAATTCTTTCCTTCAGAAGTGATTCCAACATTTTCCCTACCACTGAAGTCAAACTAACTGGTCTGTAGTTTCCTGCCTCTGCTCTGCTCCCACTTTTGTGAAGTGGAATCACATTTGCCCTCCAGTCCTCAGGTACCACTCCATCCTCCCATGCCCATGATTTGTTCAAGAGAGCAGTCAGTAGTGTTACTAGTTTTACCCTTAGTTCTTTTAGTATTCTTGGGTGAATCCCATCAGGCCCCATTGCTTTGTCCACCTTCAGTTTCAAGAGTTCTTTCAAAACTCTTTCTTCTGTGAATGTACTGGTATCAATCCCCCTATTCAGAGTTTCTCCCTTGTTTGATTTAGGTACCTCCCCCTCTTCATCCGTTGTGAATACTGAGCAGAAATATTCATTCAGTATCCTTGCTTTTTCACTGTCACCCTCTTCCCACATTCCCTCCCCTTTATTAAGTCTCTATATCCTTCCCTTGGTCTTTCTTCACTCCCTAATGTACCTATAAAATGTTTTATCCCCCTTCTTTAACAGAGTTGGCTATCTTTTCCTCAATTTGTGCCTTTGCTATTCTGACTGCCTTCACTGCCTCCTTCTGCTTTAACTGATAAAGTTCTCTGTCCTGCTCCTTCTGTGTTTCCTTATATTTCCTGAATGCTATCCTTTTCTCCTTAACTGTCCCTGCCACCTCTTTTGAGAACCATAGTGTTTTTCCTTCATTTTGTTTTATTGATTTGCTTCACACAAAGGCTTGTTGCTCTCATTAGGCTGTTTGATTATTCCCCATTGTTCCTCCACCTCCTTCTTGCCCATTTGCTAGTGCTTTCTGAGGCACTCTCATTTTCCCAAAGTCAGCCTTCCTAAATTCCAATACTCTTGTTTTTGTATGGCTTGATTCTATGGCTGTGTTTATTGTGAACCACACTGTTTGGTGGTCACTTGTTCCCAGATGGCTACCTACTTCTAAATCTGAGATTCTTTCTCCTTCCCCATTTGAGAGTACCAGGTCTAAGCTTGCTCCCTCCTGAGTGGGTTCCAACACTAACTGATGGAGGCATGCCCCCGTAGGGCATCAATAATGACCTTGCTCTTGGATGTGCCTGCAGCAAAGATACTCCAGTTAACATCTGGCATATTCAGGTCCCCCATCAACAATATCTCCCCTTTTTCTGCCATTTTAAGGATGCATTCTATAATTTCCTTGTCCATTTCCTCCCCCTGAGATGGGGTTCTGTACACAACCCCCATGCAGACTGTGGTGCCATTTCTTGTCTCCAGAATGACCATAGTGACTCATCAACTTCCTGTTTACTGTTTAGTTATGTTGCTTTAATCCTTTCCTTTATATACAGAGCTACTCCTCCTCCTCCTCTTTTACCCACCCTGTCCCTCCTGTAGACTGTGTATCCTGGTATGTTGACATTCCACTCATGGTTCTCTGTGTACCATGTTTTAATGACTGCCACAATATCTAGGCATCCCTCTTCCATTGAGGCCACTAGTTCAGGGAGCTTGTTTCACAGACTGCAGGCATTGATACTCATCACCTTCCATTTATTTTTTATGGCCTTACCCCTTTCAGCCTCATCCCTGTCCTTAATGCCTTTTTCTGGATTTATCCCTGTCCTCTCCCTACTGACTTCTCTACCTTGGTGTTTACCTCTCTAACTACTACACTTTGTGGGGGGAGGCTGGGATTTCCCTGTTCCTTTCCAGTGCCTCCACCCCCTTGGCTAGTTTAAATGTTTGCCAATGAAGCATTTAAACCTGTCACCTAGGATCCTGGTTCCCCGCTGGACAGATGCAGACCATCCCACCAGTATAAGCCTGCATCCTTCCAGGTGGCCCCCCAGTCTCCAATGAAACAAAAACCCTGATCTCCACACCAGTTTTTCAACCATTCAATGAATCCCATGGTGCAGAATACCCTAGCATCATCCTTGCCATAGACAGGCAGCACCTCTGAGAAGGTTACCGTACATGCTACTTGTCTAAGGCCTTTCCCCAACTCCACAAACTCCTGTTGCACTGCTCTGATCCCATTCACAGCCAGGTCATTTGTCCCTAGGTGGACAATGACATCCAGCTCCCTCCCTCATGTAGCTGCTCCCATGATCCTGAGGATTTGCTTCCTGTCCCTCTAAGCTGTGGTGCCAGGCAGGCACCTTACCTCCCTATCCCCTTCCTCCCAGACTTCTACCCCCTTAATGATTGAGTCCCCCATCAGGAGTTGTTTCCTTCCCCTGTGGGGCCTTGTGCCACCCTCCTGTGGGTCTTCTTTATTTTATTTATTTACTTTTTATTTAGTTTTTGTTGACTGGGTAAGTGCACTAGACAAATTCTGCCAATTTTCTGGCACAACCCGGGGGGGAGGGGGATACAGATGAATGCCAACTGACCTTGAACCATATTTAGCTGTTGGTGGTATTTTTAGTGAATGAGGGAAATTTGGCCAGGACACCGGGGAAATTCCCCTACTCTTTTCGATAAGTGCCATGGGATCTTTAACATCCACCTGAACTACCACCAATCCAGGCAGATGGGACCTCGGTTTAGCATCTCATCTGAAAGACAGCACCTCAGAAGTGCAGCATCCCTCTCATGCTGCACTACAGTGTCAGTACTGGGAAATTAACCCAAGTGCCAGATATGGGAACTGAACCCATAGCCCTCTGATCTCCTGGCCTCAGAGGCAAGTGTGCTACCTACTGAGCCAGTAGAGGTTCCCAGCATTCTCCTTGGTCTCCACTGCAGGTGTCTCCATTGAGGAACCACTCTTTACCAGAACAGCATATGAATTGTGGAGAGGTACAACTGGAGGGATGCACCTCTGTTCCACCACCCTCTCCCTCCCTGAGCCCACCTTGGTCCAACCGCTCCTCTTTCTTGGCAACCTCTGAGGTAATGGTGGTGGCCCTGGTGGTCCCTGGGTGGGGGAAGAGGTTTCACGATTCCTAGCCAGGTCAACCTGGAGATGGGCAACCTCCTCCCTCAGACCAGAGAGGTACCTGCAAACAGGGCCTCATTGCAGTCTCCAGAATGTCTCCCAGAACACTGCTGCCCCACAGCCATTGTACTGCACCACTCCCATCTTGACTTATTTTGTGTACCCTCTCATGTTGCTTTGTATGCTTACTGTCTCCTCCCTCTATGTATTTTTACACTTACTTTCCTACTGCCTATGTGCCCTTACAACTCTTACCCTTCCTGTTCTGGGACAGGAACTTCCTGTAGTCTTCAGTAGTCTCCTTCTTCCGTGCTTGGATTAAGACCTCCAGCAGCTGGGGGAATAGTTATTTTTTTTAGGTTCCTTCAAGGTTGCTGAAACTAATGTGTCTGAGTGATCCTTTCCTTCCTACTGCCAAACAGGAAGTTCCTGTTGTCAATCAAATTCAGTGGCTGTAAAACTAGAACTGGCTTTGGGTGGAAGGGTGGAGGGGTGGGAAGGAGGGCAATTAGTAAAAAAACTGTAGTTCTAGACTGCTGTCTTGCTCTGAAACCAAAGTTTTCTTCTGTCAAAAACAGCAGGAAGCTGCAACTGGAGACAGCTGTTTTTGTACTGCTAAGCTGCTAAGCCACACCCCCAATTAGATTCACCCTCTGCTCTGACTATGTAAATTAGGCTGATACATCTCCCCTCCTCAGAGAAACACACAGTGACTTTCTTCTTTTTTTTTACTTAAATGAGACCCCTTTCTTCTAATAGAGTATCTGTTTGCTTAATCCAAACAGGTACTAATTCCTGTTGCGATAGAAGTGATTTAATGTATACCCTTGAGGAAAGAAGGGGGGGGGACATGATAGAAACTTTTAAGTACCTCAGTGGAATCAACAAAGTCCAAGAGGGTAGCATCTTTCAGAAAAAGAGACGTGCAAGAACAAGGGGACACAATTTAAAGGTGGGGGCGTTTCAGGGCAATGTGAGGAAGTATTATTTCACAGAGAGGGTAGTGGATGCATGGAACAGCCTTCCTGAGGAGGTTGTGGGGTCTAAAACTGTGGGAGAATTCAAGAATGCATGGGACAGACATAAGGCAATTCTTGTGCGGGTTAGAAAGAAATAGGCTGTTGGTTAACTAGGATCTGCGGCCTATCCTGTAGGTAGAGAAATGGGCAGACTAGATGGGCCAAGTGGTCCTTATCTGCCGTCAAAGTCTATGTTTCTATTTTTCTATCAGTAAAAAATAACTATAATTCTAGACTGTTGTCTTGCTCTGAAACAAAAGTTTTCTTCTGTAAAAAGCAGCAGCTTGCTATGAAGCAGGAAAGGGGTAGATTCAGGAAAAATTTGAGGAAGTACTTCTTCACTGAAAGAGTTTTGGATTCCTGGTACAGACTTCAAGCAGAGGCGGTGGGGCAAAAACAGATGTAGGGTTCAAGAATGCATGGGATAAGCAGAAGGGAATCATAGTGGAAAAGAAAGCAGAAGGAAGAAGGAGGTGTAAATTGGATACAGTCTATGCTGTGGTATTAGTGTAGCTAGGGAGTAATGGACAAACAGGATGGGACAAATGGTCCTTATCTGCTGTCAAATTCTTTGTATGTTTCTATGCTCACCATGTCAGTAATGTATCCTACCTAAGAGAATTGGTGAGCAGCTGCATTTCCTGCTGATATCAATGCCACTTTATGGTCAGCTGACAGGGGTGTATGAATGCTGGGTGGCCCACAATCCCTTCTAGAGAGCCAAACGCCTTACCTCTTTGACACACCTGGGCTCAAGCTGTCTCACATGTGGAGTTCTGGAGGTCACAGGTGAACTCTGTAGTTTCCAGTGACAGTGCAACATGCACCTGCTGCACCACCGAACTGGCTGAAATGTAATTATTTTTGAAGTTATTCAGCTTAGATTTTTCTAGCCTCTCCGACAGACACATGGTACAAAAAGCACACAAATGTAATGCCCTGTACCTGCCCATTGGTTTCTTTGCTTGCCTGAGGCTCTGATTGTGACCTTCCATTGCCAGGAGCATGAAAGAGTACATATGATGGGATGGAAGAACCAGTACAGTAAAATATTTCATGTAATACATTCTAGGACTTGTACTTTATGAGCTTCATCTAGTTCAGAATTAGACTGAAAACTATATATTCTTGTCTAGTATAAATCAAATCAAAAGGCATATTTTATATTTACTACCTACTCACACAAACACAATGCACAGCTATCTTTGAACAGGACCAAAAAAAATGTTAGGACAAATCATACAATTTTAGTGGTAAACAACAGCAAATAACATACACATTTCACATTTTGCTGAGCATGTAAACAATTTTATAAAATGTTAACCATACTGCAAAGATACAATGCTTATAGAAGAGGTTGTGCATGTTTTAGTGAAATGTACTCTATTGTATTGAAAGTTGTTTTCTTACTCCTGACTTGTAAGATGCTAATTTTCCTCATTTCTGGTCTGCTTTTGCATTTTGTTAGATAGAAAATATTAAAGTAATGCTTCATTAAATTTGGCTATATTTGTTTCATGCTAGATCATGATGAAAACCTGGGACAATAAATTTAAAATGAGTGATTATTTAATTAATTTACATAGAAAAATATCCTAAAGCAAGCTCAAAATGGAAAATAGCGTATTACAAAATATAAGAAAACAGGCAATGTGAAATTAAATAAAACTGCATAGATATAACAGTGAAACTGTTATATATAATGCTGCTTTAAATTGTATTATTTGTTCAACACTGTACATTAGGCATTAACATTGATTAACTGCCACAAAATGATTTATTTTCAACATAAACATATGTTTAATATATTCCTAATACATACTTAAAAACATGTTGTGTCACAAGCTGCCAGAGGAAGCATCTGTATAATATTGAACCTTGCCATACTATGCTGTTCAGGAATAGAAACAGGATGGTTACTGTAAGGTAGGTTGTGTACCTTCTCCTTGTGTGTCTCTCTTATTCTTTGTACAGTACACACACATACACTGTTCATAAAGAAAAGTTAAATTTTTAGTAGAAAGGTAACATGTTTCTTCTACTTTGTTTCTACAGGAGCAACTACCCTGCATTTGAAAGTAGGAATGCAGGCACCCAATCTCAAATTTGTAGACTAGGGTTTGATATTACTAACATGCCATAGTGTGCATTAACAGTCATCAGAATCACAAGATACTCAGTAGCCATTTTACTAATGCTGAGACAAATACAAATACATCAGATAGCACAGGACACTCCCATCTGTCAAAGTTTAGGCAAACTAGAAAATCCAGTTTTGCAACACGTCAAATAACAGTCAAACAGTTCAAATGAGTTGAATTGGACATTTTAAAGTTTATTTTATTCCTAATGTTTTTAAAACTCACTCTAAAGGGATCAATCTACTTGAGAAAGTAAACCAGGACCTGGAGAATTACTTCATCTGCAGTATATAAACACAAACGGAATGGTTTAAAAAGGTAAATATTTCTGAATACTACTCTGTTCAGTCCTTTCAGCCCCCTATTTCAAATACCATTTGTATTGTACAGGTTTGTGATCTAATATTTCTACTTACCCTGGTAGTCTCATGGTACAACAAGCTTTTAAATGTTCTTTTCCCACATCTTTTTGATTTGCAACATACAGTGTTCTGTTGCAGCTAACTACAATCTCTGTATTGCATTCCCTGTCATGTATATGGAGTCCATAACACCTATTATATCATGGATTGGGGAAAGGAGGCAACCCGATTGGTCAAGGAGCATCAAGTGACTGTTGATTAAATCCTGTTGAAGCAACAGTTACTGTGCCAGAACTACTTCAACTGATTGAAAATCCTTCTGAATGTGCCTTCAGAAGTATCCCTCTACAAACATAGACACATAACAAAGGAATTCTCCAGGCATGGTCAGATCAAAAGGAGAAGTAGCTGAGATCCTCCACATCTGTAAGCAGGGAACAAAGCAGTATTTCTACAATGGAGGTCAATTGTAGCATGTTTGGAAATGTTACAGTCAATCAGTGGGTACAACATTTTCCAGATAGCAGGAAGATTAAAGAAACAATGCAGCATGGGCTGTGAAAGCCTTTGAAGAGTGGCTGACACCCTGTTTACCTTACCTTGTTCTGTGACTGAGGAAATAAACATGAAGCAAACAGTTGATCATAGGTAAGATTTTGCTTAGGCAAGCTAATTTAAAGCCTTTTAAGGGCAAAAAGGCACAGTTGCAGGATTCCAAATATTTTTTCAGGACAGGCAGCAGGTCAGGGAGATTCAGAATTTAGAAATTAGGAAAGTGACTTTGTGTTACCTGAATGTGAACTTTTTCTTAGTTACTTGCATATTGCAGTTGTTGAGCAAATTATGTGCTTAGTGTCCTGTGCCTGAATGTGAATGGTTTCTGGTGGAGTGGGGGCGAGACAGACTAATGCATATTTATTAATTTTATGAACATCCAAATGTCAGAAATCAATTCAGGACTCTATTTCTGGAATTTGTATGTTCATAAACTATATATTATATGCATGACTTCTTGGGAGTACTTTTCAAGTCAGCAGGATACACTCAGAGTTTCCCCATTCAAAGAGCAAAAAAAACCTTTGTGAATTTTTTTTTAAATATAACCCATGTTATAAGTGCAATGACTCACTCCAGAGTATGGGGGTTATAGGGATTTAATGTATGCCTCAGGTGCTGTGAGGGCACTTGGCTGCACCTCATGCCTCACAATGCACCTGAGGCATGTATTAAATCCCTATAACCCCATACCCTGTCATGGGTTATTGCCTACTCAAGGATTCCTACTACTGTTGTGAATATTTATATGTGTACCAGAGTAAATTCCTACTATATATAGGGAGAATGCACAAATGTCTCATCTGAGAGCACACTTAGATCAGGTTACTTGCTTGGGTGTCAGCATGGCTCAGTTGGTAGCACATCCCCTCTGGACCAGAAGGTCGTGGGTTCTTGTCCGACACCGGGATTGGACTTGCACCTAAAAATCACTGGCATCCGAGTACAGTATTGGGGGGTGCCGTCCTTCGGATGAGATGTTAAACCGAGGTCCCTTCTGCCCATCCTGGTGTTGTCCTGGTGAGTGTCCAGGTGGAAGTAAAAGAACCCAAGGCACTCTACGCGAAAGAGTAGGGAACATTCTCAGTGTCATGGCCAACATTCCCCTTCCCATAAACAAGTTCATGCAATTATCCAGGCTGTGTGTGGGTGATGATGTGCAATATGGCCACCACCACACATTCAGTCACTTCACTACCAGTCAAGCATTGCTTGTAAAGCGCTTTGGGATACACTGTGTATGAAAAGTGCTATATAAATGCTGATTCTTCTTCTTCTTCTAGATACTCTGATCTATATTGGAATATTTGGGAACTAAACATATGATCAGATTTTATATTTTCCACAGAAGGATTGGAAATGTCTCATTTTCATGAGACCACCTAATGTACTACTTCAAAATGCACTGCTGAAACTCTGTATAAGCCATGAGAACAAATGCTACTATAGTTACTTAATACTAATATTAAGGAATGGAATGTCTCTGGTCGCCCATGAAATGGGTCTTTGGACCATGGATTTACCAAATTTTAAATAACAAAAACCAAAAAACAACTGACTATGCTAGGTTACTTGATAAAGTAGGGAGTGTGTTAATAGTTGCCCTATATAGTGCTTGAAAACATTTTGAAAACCAGGGTCTTGATTTTCAAAGATCCAGGAATGATACAAGGTACATGCATCAAACAGAAGTAATCCAAGGGGCACTCTGTGTCAGACATTGCATCATTCCCAATTTTTCTATGGTGCATGCGGCATAGTGGTGTCCGCCTGCACCAGAGTGGCATGTGTCATGCTTGCACCACCAACTTGGCTGCTCCATGGCAGAAAAGGGGCACTGTAAACCTGCAACAGCATCCCTATAATTGGTATTTTCAATGCAGGCAGGTCACTCCTGTGCTTAGAGTAGCCATGATTGGTTTAATGGACCTTTGTGATGACACTGGTGCTCATGGCAGCTGAGCTCCAGTGGCTGCCAGTACAATGCATGTCCTGGGATCTGTAGCATCCCACTTGTCACAGCACAGCAAGGCATCCAACACATCATCATTACTGGCCGCATGGGACAGTGTCAGCAGGTCTGTCACCCAGGTCTGTGACTATAGCCCAGGCACAACACTGTCTGTGCTACCATGCTGCATGGCTGATGGGGGCACAACATAGGCATGTGCTGTGGTGTGCCACAGAGTTTCAGCAATGGTGAGCCATGGTGACAGGTGCACCATTTCAGTGCCACCTGCATCCCTAGTATCCCTGATGGAGCTGGTCAGCCTGTGGTGTGCTAGTGGCCCTACCATCTGGGCACTTGAGAAGGCATGGTACCTTCTGTGGCAGGTACATGGATCCACAGTGTGACAATCACACTTGGAGCTGCTGGGCCACTGAATGTGTTTGCTTGGCATATGATAATGAGCAATGACCCACAATGACACATTGCTAATGTTATGGGATGCACACCTATCTCTTATGGTTACTGGACTGGAGTCATCTATGACAGTGGATAGGTCAGGCTGTGCCTCACAAGTGGACTCTTCAGTATGTGGTGATCCAGCATGGAAGCCATTGGTCCCTATTGGTAGATTTCTGGCTAGTGGACTCTTAGTTGTCCTCTTCCCACCATGCATGTACAGTATAACCAGGGCCCCTACTTTTCTGCTGCACAGTGGAACCAAGTTCTGCAGCAAGACTACCATTTGCCGCAGAACTTCTGCAGTGGTGGTTTGTAATTTCTGCAGAAGTTCTGCGGCATAACAGACTACCACATTATGGTGTCAGCTTGTCATCCTGACTTCACTTTCATGGCAGTGGTTATATAGCAATCAGGATGGTGGAAAGCACAGTAACACTAGTTCAAAAAATAACAGACTTATAAAAAATAATTTTATGCCTAAAAAAGCAAAACAAATGTCTCTCCCTTAAGGTCCTAGCCTGTTGCATAAATGACACATGCAGAGGGGATCTTATGTGATAAATAAGGTATTTCTATATGCATACTACTGTATCTATCCCACTAATGAGGTTTCCACTGTCTATCACTTACATATTTGTATGTGCTTTCTACACTATTCATGAGGTTCCCACTGTGTATCACTTATATATTTATATGCAATCTGTAACATACATACAAATATGCATATGTTTGTGTGTGTGTAGTGAGAGAGACAGAGATACTGTATATGTGTGTGTGTGTTTGTGTGTGTGTGTGTGTGTGTATATATATATATTTTTTTATTTCCATGAACTTGCATCCTCATTCATACAGGTCCCATTGGAAATGGAATAGAGGAGTTATTGCAAAACTCATTTTTCATGTCAACCTGCTTTCCCAGACACACTGCGTAACACCATCAGGCCGTGACATGTATGTGAACCAATTGTGAGATAGAGCTCTCCAGCCCATCACAATGTGTCCCCCATGTGACAGAGCACTTCACCATCCATACCTTCCCAGGCTCCAAGCAGTGATGTGTTCCACCAATCCTTGTGCTGCCCAGCCAGCTCCCAGAGCTAATCTCTGAACCTTAGTTGCAGGCAAGGAAACACAGCATGCTACCCTCTGGCCCAACAGCTGTCCCTGCACACAACATTTCTCAATAACTTTTAGGCGATTCTATCAACCAATGACAATGTGTAATCAACAAACCTGGCAAAAATGCCTACGGTGCAATTATTTATTTAACAGGTCTATTCTTTCAACAGGTCTAGACATTATTATATTTCACTTTTCTGGGCATAATTACTTTATTTTTCTTAAAGATTTAGACAGTTAAATTCATTTTACCAGTTATTCATTTCAGATAGCGTCTCTATACCTTAAAGGCACAAATAGGTTTGTACAAAGTGAGGTATGGACTTAACAGGTCTGTGCTTTTGACAAGGTTTTGTTTAAGTTGGCCCTAGTGCAACAATGTAAGACTGAAAATTGTATTAGGTTGTAGTGCAGGCTGAGCAAATATCACCATGCATGATGTGCTGTGCCACCGTCTCTGGCAGTGGGAGCTGTGGTAGATAAGTGACTGTTCATTTCTGTTGCAGAATGCAGCCATTTCATTAGCTAATGTATGATGTTGTAGCAATGATAACATCACATTCTGAACATATAGGGGGGTTTTGGATATAAAAAGAGCAGGAGGGAACCAGATTCTATGTATCAACATAAATATTAATAAAAAATCACCAAGAAGAGTGAATTCTGTGACACCGCAGAAGTTCTGCGGTAGATTGCAAGTTCTGTGCAAAATTCTGTGGCCACAGAATTCTAGGGGCCTAGAGTATAACATTTAGGTAGTTGGTTCTGTAGGGGATTGTCGGGAGGAGGGGGCCATGGACTCGGTTGTCAGTACATGGAGTTGTCTGTACCTCTGACATAATGACACTGGCGATTGTTGGCACATGGCCTCTTCTTAGGGTCTGGCAGGAATTCTCTGCAGGGCCAGCACTTTCCAGTCATCAGGTGGCTCTGGTGTTCTACTGTGGGTGAGAGTTTCTGTGGGTAACTGCCAGTCACATGCATCACAGCTTCCATCCAACCACTCCCTTGCATCATGAGATGGACACAGTGGGTCACTTGCAGCAGCCATGGAGACTTGGTGCCAGGTTTGGTTTTCTACCAAAATCTGGCTCAAAGTTCTTGCTGCACTTGGCTTTGAGGCAGGCAAACTCTTGACACACAGTGGCGTCGCTTTATGGTCACTCTATTAAAATTGAGCCCCTGGTCTCAAAGTTCAGTTAGTGATTCCTGAAACACAAACACCACTTGCCTTTCTCTCAGTCAAAGAAAACAAAAACTAAGTGTATAAAAATATAAATTAGCCCACCCAAATATGTATAGGGGTACGGTCACGCCTCTATAGTTAGGGTTGAGTAAGCAGTTTAATGTTAAAGCCCACATTTTCATGTTAATAACTTTGCAACCATTCAATGGATTTGCCTGAAATTTGGAATGCACGGTATCAGATGGCAGATTTTTTGATATGTCAAATTGTGTTTTGGTTGGATTTGTGGTTTTTATGCAGCAAAGTGCCAAAAAACATTTTTTTTGCTTTTTCTTGCAAATTTGTGCTGATTTTTGCCCATTGCGCTGCAGCCACACCATTTAGAATTTTTCTCTGAAATTGTCAGGGCAGAAAGAGGTTTTCCCAAAGAAAAATCCAGCATTGGTTTGGTGAAACAATATAAATATGTTCCAAAGTTACTTAATTTAGAATGTTTGAGTTCAGAGCATGCTCAGTTCAGTCTTAGATTTATATGTATTTTTTGAGAAAGAGGTTTGGGCTCGTGATCAAAGATTTTGTAAGCTCACAAATCAGGATTTATAAAATCCCCATTTGTGAGGAAAAAAATCCCCTTTTGCAAGCTGCCATCTTGTTTTCATTTTTCCCCACAAACAAAATGTTGTAACTTGCCCCACAGATGTGTTGTGAGTTAATTTAAGCACTGGTTATGCTCAGGATGATGCCCTCTACAATGCCATGGCTTTGGTTTGCTTTGTTTAACTGAAAAAATGGCTGTTTTTGATTTTAAAAATCCTTGTGCATCACTCACTTCCAATCCTAGTTTGCGAGGTGACAAAATTCTTGATCGTGAGCCGATCCTTGTTCGCAAGCTGTCAAAATCCTTGATCACAACTTCCAGACCAGATGACCCTATCTCACAAACAAGGATTGGCTCATGAAGAGGGATTTTGTCAGCTCAGAAAAGGGGATTGGCTTGTGAAAGGGGATTTTGACAGCTCACAAATGGGGACTAGTTTATTGAATCCCATTTCATGAGTTGTCAAAATCCCCTTTTGTGATCTGTCAAAATCCCTTTTTGCGAGTCGATCCCCATTCACCAGCTGGCAAAATCCTTGATCGTAATTTCTAGACCAGATTGCCCATCTTGCGAACAAGGATTGGCTCATGAACAAGGGTTTTGTCAGCTCGCGAAAGGAGATTGGGTTTTTGAATCCCCTTTCGTGAGCTGTCAAAATCCCCTTTTGAGAGCTGATCCCCTTTCGTGAGCTGACAAAATCCTTGATTGTGATTTCCAGACCAGTTTCCCAAAATCTGACAAACAAGGAATTCTCATGAACAGGGATTTTGACACCTCATGAACTAGGAATTTTAAAACTTTCCTAGTGCACTGAAAATAAATGGTTTGGTCTTTTGGCTTGAAGTTTACAGGGTATAAAGGGGGTGTCCCAGAGATATGAGTTATGCTGTTTAAGTGCAACAAGTTTTATTGCTTCCATTGATATGCCATTACGAAGTTGAGATATTTCCATTAGGATAACATTGCAACACCCACAGTGCCTTTCGGTGCCCGTATCTCGGAAATGATTCAAGATATGGATTTTTTGCATGGGGTAACTTAGTTCACCTTTAGGTTGTGTGGAGGTTTCAAAATCATGATTACAACTGCAGTGGATTTTTTTTCATGGTTTCTACGGTTACTGAGATATTGGCAAAATACTGTTACAAGGCTTCCTTTTCAGCTCTATATGGCTGCTGTATGGCTCCATAGTTTTGTGTAAGTGGGAGCACAAAACTGGGCAGCTTGAAGTGAGTGTGAGGCCCAGAGGTCCTGTGCTCCCACCAACACATACCAGATACCACTTACATTACACCTTCTCAAAAAGTAAGGAAATTCATTGCAAAAAACTTCATTAATGCATCAGTTAGGGTTGAAGTGACAAAAGTAGGGACATGAGCTGTTAGGGTTGAAACCCTAACATCCCCCATGCCTTACCACCCCACCACACCCAACCCACAACAGACCAACAGGTGATGGGGTATGCCTTGGGGTCATCAGACTTAACTATCACCATGTTCTCCTATACTGTATCATGTGAGCTTTGTTATACATGCAATGGGGTGAGACTTTGACCCAATGACCACAAGACACACCTCATCACCTGTTGGTCTGTGGTGGATGGGGGGTAGGGTGGGGTGGTAAGGTGTGGCAGGGGTGTTAGAGTTTCAACCCCACACCTTATTTCTCTACGTTTGTCACTTCAACCCTAACTGATGCATTAATGACGTTTTTGCAATGATATATATATATATATATATATATATATATTAGAGGCAAAAAAATCCATTTATTGCATCCAGTTAGGAGTTGTTCCATAGCAAAAAGCTAGGAAATTTGGGGTTAGGGTTGACATGCCTTAGATCCCCAGCCCACCCCAACCAGCATCGGGGGTTGCGTTGGGTCATCGGCCCTGCTCTCACCCATTACATGTGTAAATAAGCTGAGGTATAGGAGAAGGGGTGAGAGTGGACTCACACCCAACGCACACCCTGATGCGGTTGGGGTGGGCTGGGGGTCCAAGGAGGGCTTTCAACCTAACCCTGAATTTCCTAGCTTTTTGCTGTGGAACAATCCTAACTGATGCATTAAATTGAGTTTTTTGCCTCTAATTTCCCTTCTTTTTGAGAATGAGGATGATAAATAATGAAAGGAATGTAGTGGCAGCAGCGTGGGGCCCTTCGGGCCCTATGCTCCCGCCATGTGATGTCTTGTTACACAGTAAGAGGAACTGCAAAGCAAACACAAGTGGCAACAGTAATGCACATGGTAACTCAAACATAAATGGCAAAACAAACGTTAATAGAAACACAAGTTTAATGTGACACCGAACCAAACAGTTACGTAGACGGAGATATCAAACAAAAGTGCATACAGAATGCAACTGGTAACACACACATTCACGGTACCACAATTGTAAATGCAAATAGTAACAGTAACACCAACAATAACACCCAAGTAAACAGAAATGCAAGCACATACGAAAATGCAAACCGTAACGCACACACTCACGGAACCACAGTTGTAAATGCAAATGGTTATGGTAACAGCAACAATAAAGCCAATAAAAACAGAAACGCAAGTGCATACGAAAACGCAAACTGTTACACATAAGGTTATGGTACCGCAATAGTAAATGTAAATGGTAACAGTAACAGCAACAGTAATGAGAACAGAAACAGAAATGCTAGCACATATGAAAACGCAAACTGTTACGCACACGGTGGCGTAGACAGGAACGGTGATTCGAATGGTAACAGAAGCGCAACTGGAAATGCTAGCTGTCACAGTAACAAAAGGGCACACCCTTCTTTTCCCCAAAAACTGCATTGAAAAAAACAATTGAAAACAAAGAATGTATGCATTATAATTGACTTCAGAGCATAAAAGTATGACTTGGAATATTGTATCTCAGGAACCATATGACATAGGAAAAAAATTAAAATTTTGTATGACTTATTACTTTCCTGGCTAGTTTTTCACATATTGGAACTGTGTAGTACAGTATGGTCTGCATGCCCATTGGCCCACCCTGTGGACCAATGGGTGTACAGCCATACTGTACGCAGTCAGTCAGCAGGAGGCTGGGCAGCTTGTGGTTGGGGAGCTGCTGCCCACCACTGACCAGGGGGAGTAGGGTGGTGGGGCTCAGTGGGCGGATGGGGAGGGGGTACTGCTGGACCCCCAGGGATATTAGAAAATGTTTATTTATACCTATGCCCACGATCGGGCTGGCAGCGGTCCACTGGACCACCAGGGATATGGGATGTGTTTTTTTTTATACTTATGTCTGCGATCGGGTTGGAGGCAGTTAGCAATAGCCATAAAAATATACACCATTAACAAATGACATGTCCTTGTTTCCCGGCCCCCCCAAAAAAGAGAGACATTTGTAATGAAAATACTATTGTAAAAAAAATTTACTACTTTTCTTTTTTTTGTCAGTACAGTAACTAAACAACTCAAGCACAGTAATCAAAAACAGAGGGATAACAGTGGCAAGTAAGTACAAAATAAAAATAAATAAATCTGATGACTGAAGACATCAAATGCTGTCACATAAGGGATGGTCGGTAGGCAGCTATGCACAACCAGTGTGTTCTGCCACAAAGGGGTTCTGATTGCCTCTGAACGTAACAGTGAAGTTTGAGAGGTCCATGGGAGTCGGAACCTGGGGAGGGAAACCATATAGGATAATGTGTGGGAGCTCATACACAACCACAATATACTGTTACACAGTGGTTTCCACAGAAAAGCAGACATTGTGAGTGAAGCTAGAGAGGTCCTTGTTGTCATGGAAAGCACAAAGTAATTGAATAATGCAGTTGTGTAGATGGGCTCCATTGCGCATACTTATCTATATGGGTAATGTTCTAAATAAGGCAATGTCAGTGATTGTAGCTATGTCTCTGGGGGCCAGATATTCAAAACTTTTTCCCAGGGCTAAATTAGCACTGCCTGGTGTGGAAACATTGCCTGGACCAAAGACCCGGCCATATTCAAAAGGAATAGCCCGGTGCTAATCCTGCTGAATACAGCATGTGAAGGAAGCCGGGCAAACTGGGCTGGGAGTGCAGGGAAAAAGTAGCCCGGGAATAAGACAGCACTGAACATAGCAACAGGGAAGTGCAAACTGCAACAGAAGCTCAGTAGACACTGGAACAAGCCAGTGTTGCAGGTGAAGAACATTGTGTGTGATTACAAAGATATGTCTCACATCTACTGCACACAACAATGCAAGCCACATACTGCAGAACTGTGCTATGCTGAAGTGAGGTTTGCCCAGGGCTAACCTGATTGTACAGTGCTAACATATTATCCTGGTGCAAACTGGTTAGCCTGGGGCAAACGGGAGCTATATTCAAAGCTCCCAGGCAAATGAGCCTACTTAGGTAATCTGTGGGCAAACAGGCACATTTGCATCTCATTATGTGCTTCTTAACATACATTACCATGTAGTTTGCCTGTTGCTACTGCGTGGTGCACAGAGCTTCACCTTTTGGTCAGAATGGCAGTACAGGCTGGATGCTGCAGGCCAAGGCATGCCCACAGCATCCCCTGTTGGTCAGAATGGAAGTACAGGCTGGATGCAGCAGGAACTGTGTGCTGGCAGGCACAGTCCAAGCATACAATGCACACATGCATCTGTGCAAGCAGGACTTGTGTGTGTGTGTGTGTGTGTGTGTGTGTGTGTGTGTGTGTGTATATGTATACAGAGAGAGATGCATATACAGATTGATAGCTAAACACAGACACGCTGCACATTGCCATACTAGCCATGGAGGACAACCCCCCAACAACATACGTACCCCACTGCAGTAGTGGGTGAAACATAGTGGGGGGACTCAATACATGGGACAGGCATAAGGCAAACCTGGTGTGGGCAGGAGGCCATAGGCTGTAGGTTCACTAGAATATGCAGCATATCCATTAGATAGGGAACATGGCAGACTGGCTGGGCTGGGCAGTCACACAGAAACATAGAAGTTGACGGCAGATAAGGACCGCAAGGCCCATCCAGTCTGCCCATTTCTTTTTCTACCTCATGAATGTACCATAGGCCTTTGCTCTGTCAATGGCCTATCTAGTCATACTCATCTGCATTGCTCCCTTATGCCTATCCCATGCCTGTTTGAAGCCCTGCACTGTATTCATATCCACCATTTCCTGAGGTAGGCCGTTCCGTGCATCCACCACCCTTTCTGTGAAAAAGAACTTCCTCACATTTACCCCTTAAGTGGCCTCCCTCTAATCTCATGCTGTGTCCTCTTGTCCTGCTAGTTTTCTTATATTGAAACATGTTAGACTCTTTCACCTTGTTAATGCCCTTAAGGTGTTTGAATGTTTCAATCATATCACCTCTGTCTCCCTCCTTTGCTCTAGGGCAGTGGTTCTCAAATGGTGAGGCCAGCCTCCTTGGGGAGGCCCCAACCTGTTCAAGGGGAGGCTCAAGCAAATCTAAAAAAAGTAATGTATTTAAATTTTGAGTTTTATGTATTTTGTGTGAAGAGATGAAGCAAACTTTAAGAGGATAATAGTAGGTGAATTTTATGTATTTATTTACTAATAGGTGACAAGGGAAGGTGAATGAGCCAATGCTCATTTAAGGTGTACCCGGGGAAGGGTAGGTAGTGAATGCATTTCAAAGGGTAACTGCAAAACAATCAAGAAATACCCAATGAGCAATAGTGTAAACAAACATGAACAATAAACTAATAATGAGTGGTGGTAATTGAGCAATTTGTAGACTGATGGCAGAACAGCCCAAATACAAGGGTTGAGCATAGAAGTGCTTAGAGCAATAGCAGGAAGGAGTAAAGTAATCCCAGAGAAGTTGCTTAGGAGCAGGGAAGGAGGCGGAGAGGCAAAGTATGTAGGAAGGATATCTCATATAGAGAGGAAACAGAGAAAGTAGTCTGACCCATGAAGGAACTGCAACAAGGGGTAACAATGGTTCAAGAATGAAAATAGCAGAGCAAGTAGGCTGGCCTATGGAGGGGGAGAGGTTACAATAAGTTGAATAATAATATTTGTTTATTTGTTATTCAGATAACACCTTTGAGCACAGGAGCTCTTTTTCAAAGGTTCCACATCAGTATAAGACAAAGAAGTGAGTGAATGAAAAGAACTGAATGTGAGCCAAGTACTCAAAGGGGTTTCAATTTATTCTTGGTGTACTGTGCAAAGTACAGACCAGCAAAGAGGGTGGGGGGCAAAACAGCCTAAGAGGAAAAAGTCAGAAAGGTGGTGGTGGGGTTATCAAAGTTAGTAACGGCATGTGGCCTCATCGAGCAGCCAGGATTTCAGATGTTTCTTGAAAGTGACATTTTATTTTCCCTTGGGCCGGCCCAAGATTATTTCAATTTTTTGGGGAGGCTTAAAATCTTTTCCATGGATTTGGGGAGGCTCACTGTGACAAACTCTAAGAACTACTGCTCTAGGGTATACATATTGAGTTCAGTTAATCTGTCCTCATATGTTTTCTGATGCAGTCCCTGCACCATTTTGGTTGCCCTTCTCTGTACTGCCTTAGTTTGGTTAATGTCCTTGTGAAGGTGTGGTCTCTAGTACTGCACACAGTGCTCCAGATGGGGCCTAACCAGTGTCTTGTAAAGAGGGATTATTACTAGAGATGCAGCGAATTTAAATTCCACTGGCAAAGTGAACACCAATTGGGCACTTCATGTTGCCACTCTGCTATGCGGACTGGGTGAAGCAAAGTGCTCACTCCGCGTTGTCATTACCACTTCGCATTAAGGTGGAATGACAATGCGATGTAAGGTGAAGTCATTGTTTTTAATGGACTTCGCGTTCCTCATAATGATTGTAAGTGATCCACTTGGTGTTTCAGATTTGGCAGCTCCCCCCACACATCACATGGCTTATAGTATTGTAAGTCACATGCTCTTTAGTTAGGCAGAAAGAAAGTGAGTCATACAAACAGACACTTTTACTTTCTCCTGTGCAGACGGAGAGAGAGTAATGTGTTTTGCGACTGCTGATACTTTTAGATCAGAGCGAGGAGATTTGAACTTTGATTTAGACCCAACAGCTTTTTTAAAAGTTAAATTTTTTTGTCTTTTCTGTACTCTTTTTTACTTAATTTGTTCTTTCTTTAAATTTTATTTTTCTTACCTTTATAAGTAGTTAGTTGTTTGTCTGTGTCTGTGTAACTGTGTGTGTGTGTGTGTGTGTGTGTGTGTGTGTGTGTTGTGTGACAATGTGAGTAGTGATTGCTCAGACTGAGGGAATTTAGTAGGAGAGATGGATCAGGGTGAGGGAATGTCTGGGGTGGGGGCAGCTCTGGGAGAGCGTGGTAATTGTAAGTGTTGTACCATGCACATGTGTGGAGGGCATGGGCACCCATTCCTGTTGGACCACTCAAAACCTGTGAGTGTCCCCCGAAGCAGGACCAGCATCGCCTCCAGTCCTGACTCTGAGGCAGTTGAACCACCACCACCACCAAGTCCAAGTCCAGCACCAGGTCCTCTGGAGCAGGAAGTGCCTATTCCCCTGGGCCCAGGTGTGGATCCCATCCCTGTTCAGCACTGTGACCAGCCGGCTGCCAGTTCATCTGGCCATCCCCTGTCTGTGCCTGGTCCTCCCCGCACCTCCTTTGTTTAGTAGTTTTTTGACTGTGTCAGGGGGACAGCAGTGTGGTCAAGTGCCGCCTATGTGAGGTGGAGGTGTACCGTGGCCCTCGGGGGACTCACCTGGGGACTGGGGGCCAGCACACCCATATGCTCAATCACCAGCAGTTGGAGTGGCAGGCTGACACAGAACAGACCATGCCGGCACCTGCTGGCCATTCTGTGGCAGAGGTTGCAGCTCTGCATTGCGGCATTACTAAGAAGAGGAGGGCCACAGCAGCACCTGCTGCTCCACCAGCACCTCCCCCACCACCACCACCAGCAGGTCAGCCTGTAGAATGCGTTGACCCCAGAGAACTGCATGTAATACAGGCCAACTTGGCAGTTCTCTGGAGTGCTGTTCAGGACAACAATGAGAGGGTGAGTGCTGTGAAGCAGCGGCTGGATCACATAGAGGGACATCAGTTGCACATTATGTCCATGCTGGAACTGCTGCTGGATCACCATGGGATCCCACATTAGTTTTTTTTTTCCTCACACCATGTGCCCCCCACACCTTCCTTGCTGTGTTTTAAAATGTATTCTTCCACCATCCCCTACCCTTGTATGTAATTATACCCTTTTTTTGTTGTCTTCCATATGCGTGACACTTTGTATTCTGAGCAGTGCAAGTATACTGTACTTAACTGCATGTGTGCAGTCAGTCTTCTTTCCAGTCTGCGTATGTACTGCAGGCACTGTCCAACTCCCTGACTTAAAAACAAACATTAATGAGTACAATGGTGGAGTAGTGAAGCATGGAGAGATACTATAAAACAAGCTTACAATACATCCAAGTAAATATTTAAACAATTAATGTTGTGATTCGTGATGTGATCATGAATCATGATTTGTGACTGCATTTGTAACCGTGATGATGAAGAAATGTGAATGCCTACGGCTGTACTTCCCCGATGAGCTGTAGCTTAAAACTCCAAGACTTAAAAACAAGTATCAATGAGTACAATGTTGGGGTGGTGAAGCCTGGAGAGATACTACAAAAATGGCTTACAATACATCCAAGTAACTAGAAAAAAAATTAATGTTGTGATTCGTAACGTGAATGATCGTAAATTGCGATTTGTGACTGCATTTGTGACAGTGATGATGAAGAATGTGATTTGTGTCACGAGTGACTCATGATGATGGTCCTGACTTAAAAACACATATTAATGAGTACAATGTTCATGCAGAATTAAGCACCACACCTATCCAGTACTCTGAAGGGAAGCCAAAGAAACAACTGTGTCTTAAGTTATAGATGGAGATTGGGCCCTAAAGAGATGCAAATGCACAGACAGATTAAGATTGCGCTGTGCACTGAAGAGATGCAGACACAAAGGCACAACAACTAACAAGTGCTCACCATCAGAAATTCAAATCTGGAAAAGAATACCTTTGCCGGTTGGGGTGGGCCGCGGGGGGGGAGGGGCAATGTACTGCACTGCTGCAGTAACAGTCACTAGTACTAGTACCAGTAAAGATACCACAAAGAAGTACAAAAATCACACAGCTACAGTGGATAGCAGCTTCACATTGCTGAGATTATTATGTGGCACAATGAAAGGTGTCTGATTTGATGACACGTGTCACACACATATTCACACACATACACTAAGTAATGCACAGCAAATTGAAAACTTCAGTAATATAACCACATATTTTAAACAAACTAAAATTATGCACTGCTGCACCACAACAATCAGCAAAACATTTGGCAAGAAATATTGAAAATATTACTGTGTGTACTTTAACACAGTTATACAAGAAAAAAATCACCAAAAAAAAAGCAGTCTTTTTCTCCAAGTTAATCTGCCTACACCACAGATACACCCCTCCTCCAAAGCACACTTCCACTGTCTCTCAGTACACAGACTGAATGTTGTACATTAACATTCAAAATCCATACACAAACAATAAACGCTCGATGATATGAGCACAGGAGGGTTTCCTATAATCAGTGAACTAAAGTTTCAGCAAAAAAATGACTCAAAAAGGCTTTTTTAACAGCTTTTTGAGGGTTTGAATTGCAGAGAGTTCTCAGAGCAGATTGTCTCCTACAGCTTCCTACACACACACTACCCCAAACTGAACAAGCTAGAGCCCATGTGACCTGAAATACCATGAATCACTGCAAAATTTTCCTTTGGAGCTTAAAAACAAGGCAAAGTGTTTTTAATGTACTTCGCCTTAAGAATTGGTGGAGTAGTGGTTTGGGAAGGCAGAGTAATGTGAAGTCAGTGTTTTCAATGGACTTTGCGTTACCCATTCATAACGAGAAGTACTCCATTTCGCGTTGTGGAGCACTCCGCGAATTCGCCTTCTCTCCACGAATCACTCCGCAGAGCGAATTTGGGCCACTTCGACCATCACTAATTATTACCTCCATCTACCGACTTGTGATACCCCTACTAATACACCCCAACATCCCTCTAGCCTTACCTTCTGCTTTAGAGGTCTGCTTGGATGATTTCAGGTCATCAGTGATGATGACGCCCAAGTCTCTTTCTTCCCTTGTGACTGCCAGCAACTCCCCTCCAGGCCTATAGGTGGCTTCAGGGTTTCTCTTCCCTATGTGCATGATCTTGCATTTCTTTGTGTTAAATCCCAGTTGCCACTCTTCCGACCATTTTGCTAATTTATCCAGATCTCTTCTTTTTTTATCATTGAATACTTTCTTTTACCTGCAGCAACAGTCCTGTTAATCTCCAGCCACTGCTCATCCACCGCTGACCCCGAAGCTGTCATGCCCAGCTGGCATAGGCAGTTACACCATTGAAAGGGGCTCCCTCTAAGCCCCCATGCCCTGTGAGGATCCACTACGAGCGCAAGGCCTCCAGGCATCACCAGACCAGTGAACCGAGGCCATCAAGCTGCCATGGACTTGTGCTGCATTTCCTTGTTCTTCCCCAGTGGGGGCACGGACATGCAATGATATCCACCCACTAGCATGCAGATGTCTGCCATGCCCCCCCTACTTTGGCACCTGCGCATCTGCAGTACCTACGGGCATCCCCAGGGACCACCAGAGTGCGGTGTGCAACCACCTAGTGTTTCCCGGACTAGGAGATCTGTCTCCAGATGTTCAATCCTAGTCCACCCCTGCTGACCCCTGACAACCCGGGCTCATTCCCAAACCAGGATTGCTGGTGTGGAGTGAGGTGTAGCATCCAGCGCCTCAATCCTCAGTGCCACCGGGCCAGCTAATCCAGATCTGTTTTCATTCTGCCCACACCATCTGCATCATCTACTCTGTTGCAAATCTTGGTGTCATCTGCAACCAGGCAAACCTTACCCTCCAGTCTATCTGCAATGTCACTGATGAAGATATTGAAGAGGGCTGGCCCCAGAATTGATCCCTGAGGTACCCCACTTGTGACTTGCATCTCTTCTGACTGTATGCTGTTTACCACCACTCTCTGTTTTCTACCCATCAACCAGTTTGCCACCCAGTTGACCAATGTCTGATCCACCCCAAGCCTACACAGCTTATTAATCAATCTTCTATGTGGAACAGTATTGAAAGTTTTGCTGAAGTCAAGGTAGGCAACATCAGCTACTCCCCCTTGGTCCACCACGCTGGTTACCCAGTCAAAGAAATCTATGAGATTAGTTTGACAGGACCTTCCTTTTGTAAACCCATGCTGTCTTGGATCCTGTGCTCCTATGGATTCCAGGTGTTGCACTATCCTTTCCTTAAGGAGTGTCTCCATAACCTTGCCCACTACTGAGGTAAGACTGACTGGTCTGTAGTTCCCTGCCTCCTCCCTGCTACCACTCTTGTGAAGCTGGATCACATGAGCCCTTCTCCAGTCTTCTGGGACTTCTTCTGTGCTCAGAGACTCACTAAACAGTTCTGATAATGGCTCTGCTAGTTCCACCCTTAGCTTCTTTAGTACCCTGGGATGTATGCCATCAGGTCCCATTGCCTTGTCCACCCTGAGCTTATCAAGCTCTTGTAGGACCCTTTCTTTTGTGAAGGGACTAGAGCACACCTCCCTCCCTCCCTCCTTCCCCCGTGTCCATGGTGCAGAGTTGTGGACCCTGCCTTCCTTCTCTTTAGTAAATACTGAGCAGAAGTATCTATTTAGGATAGATGCTTTTACATGGTCCTCCTCCTCACTCGCGCCTTATCCCCTTTGATCTTAGCAATACCCCCTCTGGACTTTCTCCTTTCACTAATGTATCTATAGAAAGTCTTGTCACCTTCTTTTACTGTTTGTGCTAGTGTTTCCTTGGTTTGGGCCTTTGCCTGCCTTCCTGCCTTCCCTGCTTCCCTTAGGGAAGTTTGGTATGCCTCCCTATCTTCATCCTTCTGCGTTCTCTTATATTTCCTGAAGCCCAGCATTTTGGCTCTGACCTTGTCTGCTACTGTGTTTGAGAACCAAAGTGGTTTCCTTCTTCTTTTGCACTTCCTTTTCTCACTAACACAATGAGATGTTGCTTCAAGTCTCTGCCATCATGGTCCCTGTTCCCATGTGTGCCTGTTACACCCTGGTAGACTAGTGTCCCCCACCAGCATGATCCTCGACCCCCAGTAGCCCCAAAAATCACTGAAATACCTAGTGGTCTAGTGGTCCCCCATCCAGAAGTGCGATGCCAAGTAACCTGTAATAAGCATCTATATGGCACCAGTGACTGGCTCAGCCCTCCTCTCACCACCATGGCCAGCCACCGACTGCAGTATGCATGAGTGCTACTGCTAGTGCACATAGTTTGGAGGCGGTATAGTGCCGTGGTCTAAGGCTCTGAGCTGCAAATTTGGTGACATCTAGCAGACCAGACCTGGGTTTGAATCCCACAGCTTCTACTTGAATACTGTGTGACCCTGAGCAAGTCACTTAACCTCCTTGTGCTCCCAGGTCGCTCCTGTAAAAAAGCTTTCAGTTTAGTGTGCTATACCTGGTTAAACAACTAAATAAAAAAAAATAAAAATAATGAGATGCAAAATTTCTTTCAGTAGCACTCACGCATACTGTAGTCAGTGGCCAGCCATGGTGATGATAGGATGGCTGAGCCAGTCACCGGTGTTGTATAGATACTGTTTATGGGTTACAGGGCATCACACTTCTTGGTGTGGGGACCACTACATCACCAGGTATTTCTGTGATGTTTAGGGCTACTGGGGGTCGAGGATCATGTGGAGGGGGGTGGGGAACCACTAGAACACCAGGGATTTCTGTGTGTCTTGGGACTACAGAGGTTTGGGGATCATGCTGGGGGACCACTAGAACACCAGGGACATCTGAATGTTTTGGGGCTACTGGGGGTCAAGAATCATGCTGGAAGGGTCGGGAGACCACTAGAACACCAGGAATTTCTGTGTGTTTTGGGGCTACTGGGGGTCAGGGATCATGTTGGGGGGGCACTAGACTACCGGGGAAAGTAGTGTTTGGATCGGCTACCAGGCTGTGGGATTCATGATGAGGGGCACTGACACCACATTACCACTGCATTACTGCTAGTGTTTTCTTGGCAGTATTTAACACTGCACTACAGGATGCACTAATGCCTGCAGTGAGGCACTATTTGTTTGAATATGCCACACTGCTGGCATTCCTGGGCACCCCAACCCTGCCCCTGCATACTATTATCTTTTAGCATCGGTGCTACCACACAGTGCTGGTGCTATTAGGGCTTTTATATATTGCAGCTTGGCACAAATCCATTGCTATTCCAGCACTACAGCTTTGTGCCAGGTGCAAAGCTTTGACTATCTGGCCCTAAGTTTTAAACTTTCTTTTTTACTTCATTATATTTTGTTGATTCTATACTTTTCTAACAGAGTACGATGAGAATCTCTTATTTCAATATGTGAGTCTTGAATTGTACATGTACAGCTGCTGGTACTCGCGTTCTGTGCTATCGAGTATAATGTCTTCCTCTTCTTCATCCTCACTATCTTCTGTCCCCTCCTCTGTGGGGACCATGCCTGGAACAGCTGGTGTTTCCTCAGCTGTGGCTCCAGCAGCTGTTAAAAAAAAATTAAAGGCAAAGAAAATCATGTGACTTCATATCGAGCTTTGCAATATTATGTCTATTTAAGGTACTCAATTTTTCTTTTCTTTCTTGCAAATACCCATAACAGAATTACTATAAGATATTCTGTGGTGTATTTTTTGCTGTTCAATAGCCAGTCTCAGGTCCAGTAAGCTGTTGAGTAAATCTGCTCCTTAAAGTGACATGAGGTAGAGTGTTTACTGACTGCAAGGTCCAAACACCCTGCCATTTAGCAGGGTAAGGCATACGAGGAGAGATTGAGGGCACTGAACATGTACTCCCTGGAAGACAGCAGTGAGAGGGGGCATGACTGGAATCTTCAAGTACCTCAAAGAGATAAATAAGGTTGATAATCAGAGTTTCTTTAAGTTGAGTGGAAACCATAACACGAGGGGGCACAGTCTTAAGCTGGAGGGTGTGAGGTTTATGAAGGAAGTCAGGAAGCACTTCTTCACAGAGAGTGTGGTTGACACTTGGAATGCACTGCCAGATGAGGTTATCTCATTGAAAACAGTGGCCAGTTTTAAGAGAGGCTGGGAGAGGTGCAGCGGGAGGGTAAAGGTTATGGGTAGGGAGGATGGGAGTAGTGGGGGAGAGGGGGTAGAGACAGTAGCTCAAGCTGTGGACTCTGCAACACTAGCAGACTTGATAGACCAAATGGCCTTTTTTCTGCTGGCTTCTTTGTATGTTTGTATGTTCACATGTTCGTTACCTGTGTTGTTATCATGTGTATTTGTAACATTACAGTGTTTTTAATGTAAAAGTAATTTGTACTTACAATGAAGCACTCTTTCTCTGAATGTTGGCTTTCCTGCTTGGAGCTACAGCTTGTAATCTAGTTTGTACCAGGCCAGGTCCTTTTCTGGCACCTTCCCCGTGTCTTTCATTTTTTAAAACCTTTGCAAGAGTAGCTTCCATTTCCCTCTGCACTTCCTCCACCTCTTGTTTTCCAGGCCCTTCTCATGCCAGAGATACTTGGCCACCACCTTCCATGTCTCCTCCAGAGGCATGGTGGTGCCCCTCATCACTATCTTAGGATCACATATTTCACTCATAGCCTCCAGCAGCAGAGGCAGCTTTAATGTTGTCCAGTACTTGCTCATTTCTGCAAGACAAGTAGAGATAAGAAAAACAATAATTTGCTATGGTGACATATATACGCCCATAGGAGAAAATCATAAGTGGTATTCATAGCAGATGTAGTTGTGTATATGTGGCCTGTTATGGTGGTATCTGTTTCACGGTATTATGATATTGGCATACTTAGTAGAAGAGTTTGTTAGAATGACTGTGGTATAACACTTTTGAAGACAACATGAATGTTATTTACAAGTCAATATTCTATGCCCTCTGGCCTGTCCCTCCTTAGTTGGTATTTTGAATATGAAGTTGTGCAGGACATTTATGTAAAATTCTCCTTGCTGAAGAAAGGCTAATCAAATGTTGGTGAGCAATGGGTAGGTTAGCAGCATGTGTTATGCATCACAGTAAGTGGTGTTGTTCGTGGGGGTGTGCACAGGGGCAGAATGTTTGACAAGGAGTATTGTACCATTACTGCTATATGTGCTTAGTGCACACATCAGAGGACAGGTCGGCAAGCTGATCAAAGTCCAGGTGAGCAGGTAAAGGGCTGAGAATGACAAACACACTCTGTCGCATAGCATGATGGGTGCGGTCGACATTTCTGTTAAAAAACAGCAAGAAAGTATATCCATGATAGGTAGCACTGGCTTAAAGCTCCATACACCCCACACACATCATGACTGGTGTTATTGCTCAAAAATCAACTCAGGGCCTACTCCCACCTTCCTGCTCATACCCTTACCTACCCTCTACCCCCCCACATACCCACACTCCCCATGGCTGGGTGTGGGTGATAGCATTGTGCCCAACCAGGTTAGGCATGATGTTATGCCAGTGAAACACACACACCCTGTCATGGAGTATTGCTTAGTTGAATGCAAATGTTTTTTGTGTGTATTAGTTTTTCTATTTTTTTGTCAAAGAAAGTTGGCACTTAAAAGAGCCTTTTGTTGGCTTTGACCACTTTTCCAAGACACACTGTTCTTCAGATCACAGAGAGGATTCCATGTTGGAGGTCTGCACAAAACAGGTAATTGCCAGCATCTGAGAAGTGCACACCATCTCTTAGATACAGCCAATCTTTAAATTACTTGATTTCAGGATAACGGATTGTGTGCATACCCAGATCACATAAAAATACAGAGATGTGTATATATTTTTTTTCTTGTCCTGTTGAGCAGATACATGTGTTGATCTGCATGCCAGACCATACACTCTGTAATATCTGAACAGATGATTTTACAAGCTGGTAACAACTCTATAAGTGAAGCTAGGTCCAGTTTAGCTATCCATGTTTTTTTGCCTAAATCATTCCCTCCTAGATAGGTAAGCAGTTTGTTTGATGCAGATTGGTTGCTCGAAATGTGTTGCATAGTTGGCATGAGCTGCTCCCATCTCCTCCCTGCCTTGCCAAACTGGTGAACCTTGCAATTGAGAAGGTTCAAGTCACTACCAAAGTGACTTCTCTTGGCATATTCACCACCTTGATGAATTAAACTGCTGCCTACCATCCACACTGTGATTCTAGAGTTTCCTGCCATGCTAACAGTTTCTTGCAAAACAGAGTGACAAAGAGCTCAATGAGACAGTCTGAGTCTGTTGGTGGCTAGTGGTATCTAAATAACTGTGGCAGCAATTTTCTAATTGATTTTTTATTCTTTCCGAGATAGCTAGCAACAGTGGTCAAACTAAATATTTATTGGCTGTTATTACTTCTAGGGTGCTAATAGAAACATTGCAATTCATATGTGCTAAAAATATTTTGTTATTAGCTGTGGCACAGACAAAACACAGTTTTGTTTTGGTGGGAATTAATGCCATTCTGACTGGATGATTTGAAAGAACACAGCAGAAGATGCATTCTGATTTGCTGCTAGCTAGCTAGATACACGTGCTTTCTGTGCTAGGACTGTCTTTTGAAATGACATGTGGTGGTGAGTACTGTTTCAAGGTCTGTCTTAAACTCTTAAAATTAGGAATAAAATTAGTCATTGAACATTATGAGACTTACGCTAATGTAGATAGGTAGTTATTATCTTTAAAACAGTAGTATTTTAAGCAGGTAACAATATCTGGAAGTTCACTTTTGAAATTACTTTTGAGATGATGTACTTACTGTTAATCCTCTGCTGTACAACAGTTTTTATCAAAATGGTGCAATTTCCTTCTTCTTCTTCTTTTTCTTGGTTTTTATTACAGCATGATTGGCTGCATTAAACTGTTTCCTGTGGCACATCACATTTATTTTTAAAATATGCAATATGTGCATAAACTAGTGGAGTGGTGTCATTTGCTATTGTGGATGGTCAATCTTCTCTCACTGGTGTGTGATTGGCTAGATGTGGTAAGTGGGCATTTTTTTTCAGAAAAAAATGACTATTCTTAGTGGAGCTAGTTCATGAATTGGTGTCATTATCACCAATTTCTTCATTAGTATGCTGAATTTGTATGCTTTTACCAATATATCACAGGTGTGTTACTTTAATGTATCATTTTTTCACTGTTTTCTGGTCACTAGCATTTCTACAAACAGATTTAACCAACATCCTGATTGCAAAGCATCATGGTAGGCAAAGGCAGAAGGTCACAGTAGTTCAACAAAAACATTTTTGCGCGCTAACATTTTTATAACCACGCATATATTGCAATGTTATGTGTAGGAGAGGCTACTGCTTTTCTATTGTTATTGTTGTTCAGAGCTCGAAAATGTTCACGGTTACATTTTTCAGCCTAGGCAACATGGTGTTTTTCAATGGGTCTTGTCGCTGAGCTCGAAGACGTTTGTGATAACATTTTTTTTACCTCAAGAATATAATGCTTTTCAATAGGGCTCATCCACGGAGCTCGAAAACTTCCATGGTTACATTTTTTTTTACCTCGACAGCATGGTGTTTTTCGATGTATCTTATTAACATAATTCAATGGGGCTCATTCAAGGAGCTCAAAAACTTTCACGGTTAGATTTTTTTGACCTTGACAACATAGTGTAATTGAACGGGCCTCATTCACGGAGCTCAAAAACTTTCACAGTTATATTTTTTTACCTCAACAACATAGTGTTTTTATTCACAGAGCTTGATAACATGATACACTTCAATGGAGCTCATTTATGTAGCTTGAAAACTTTCATGGTTGCATTTTTCTGCCTCAAAAACATAGTGGATTTCAATGGCCCTCTGTCATGTAACTGGAAAACTATCACTGTAATATTTTTCTACTTCAACAACATGATGTATCTATATGAAGTTCATACACAGAGCTTGACAAAAAAATGTTTGTGCATTAACATTTTTTGACCATGCACATATTGCTCTATTATGTATAGGAGAGGTACTGCTTTTGTATTTCCATTGTTGTATGGAGCTTGAAAACTTTTGTGATAACATTTTTTAACCTCAAGAACATAATACATTTCAATGGAGCTCATGCATGGAGCATGAATACATTGGTGCTTACATATTTTGACCTCAAAAACATAACGGATTTCAATTGGGCTTGGTCATGGAGCTCGAAAACTAGCGTGGCTACATTTTCCAAGCTCAACAACATAATGTATTTCAAAGGGGCTCATCCACGGAGCTTGAAAACTTTTGCAGTTACATTTTTTTACCTTGATAACATAATGTTTTTCAATGTACCTCATTCACAGAGCTAGAAAAGTTTTGCAGTTAAATTTTTTGACCTCGATAACATAATGCATTTCAATGGGGCTCATTCAAGTAGCTCAAAAACTTTAGTGGTCACATTTTTCTACCTCGAAAACATAGTGGATTTCAAAGTCCCTCTGTCTTGTAGCTACAAAATTATTGCAGTAATAGTTTTCTACCTCGACAACATAATGTATCTATATGGGGTTCATACGTGGAGCTCAAAAACATTCACGGTTACATTTTTTTGATCTCAACAACATAGTGTATTTCAATGGGTATCGTTCATGGAGCACAAAAACTTTCACAAAACCATATTTTTGCCACAACAGCATAGTGTATTTCAATGGTGGCTTGTTTACACAGCTTGAAAAGCTTTGTAATTACATTTTTAAGTTTTGACAACATTATGCATTTCAATGGGGCTTGTTCACTTAGGTTGAAAACTTTAGAGATTGTATTTTTTTCTTATGAACTTAATGTGCACAGTAAAATGTAATTGTACTATTATTTATTTGAAATGTTTATTGGGAAATATTTATGGTTACAGGAAACTGATAAAACATTTTTCATTTGTTTTATAGGTGTGTGATCCTTTATCATTGTAGTGCCTGAAACCAGTGTTTTTTTTGTAGAGAGAATGCCTACAAGACTTGGACAACAGAATAAGTGTAGAAAGGATAAATCTTATAGTGATGTTAAGTTGATGATGAGTAATGTAGGCAGTAAAAATGCCACAAGGAAAGTCAAGGACAGTGCAAGGTCTATCAACAGGAAAAGGTTGCCTGCTGATTGTGAGATGCCTGCCTCAGTTTGTTGTTTAGAAACAACAGTACAGTACAAGCTTCCTCATCCTGGTGTTGGGATTGCAGAGCACTGCAGAGCTGCCCAGGTTGCAAACATTCCTATTGCAGCCCGTAAACAGAAGCACAGTTCTGCTATTTGTGGCCATCTTAGGAAGTTAGCATTTTTCTGTAAGTTAGTTTCAAAGGCTAAGGTTGGTTGGATTATTTTCACCATAATGAGACGTCAAGGCAAAAGATTAAAGAGTCAACTGTTCTTGATGAAACTACTACTTAGAATTCATAGATTTGTGAATATGGCACTTGCAGTTCTTTCATGTTTATGGAACAAAATGATGAGACATTGAACGTTTCACTGCTACAGTGCAGTCTGTTCATAGTATGCTTCAAAATGTTGACACTCTGAACAGAATCAACTTTTGTGAAGTCTTTCAAGGCATATGGCTACATAAACAGCACTCAGAGGCCTTTGTTTGGTAGGATTCTTACAAACCATTTTCTAAGGAACTTGTAATTTCTGTTGACGAGGTTGGCAAGGCTTGTAATGTGTTGAGTGTGACACGTGGGGAAGAACTAAGTGTCATAGATGATGAAACACACTCAGCAACTGAGACACTGACCAAAAGTTGTTCATCGTGGAGATGTGATGAGACCTGCAATCTGAGGCAAGAATCGTTTGATGCTATTACACTGTGAATAACTTTCTTGCAATGAAGAAGAAACAGAGATGCAACTTATTATATAAGATTGATCTCTGTGAAGTTCACAAGCATAAAGGGCTACTGGGGCATTCCTTGGCTTGCTTAGATAGTGGTGTGTGCAAAAGTGTATTTCATCACATGTGTATGATTGCTGTACACAATCCTGCGATGTTCAGCTTTGTGTGGAAAATATACAAGGTGAGAAAAGCTGTGTCAGTATACAAACAGCTTGATGAGTCATTGACAGCAGGCAATATGGAAGCTGCAATAATTGTGATACAGGATGTGCAGCATAACAGTAAACATTATGATGCACCTGTGATGACACGTCTGCCACTGTATCATGTAGTCTCACTCTTCGGGAATCCAACATACTGAAAACATTTAGGAAACCCATTGCCAAGTCTGAACTGGCTAAGACAGATAAGTTTGATTCTGGGTGTCTCATGTCACAGACTACTTTACAGGCTGCAGGCTGTTACAGTTGATCTGGAAAAGATTAAATCTTTTAATGGCATGTGGGCACTACTGTTGGCCTACCTACTGGTAAAGAATGACGTTGACTTGGACCCAGTGATCATAATGTGTCACTACTGTTTGACAAAGGTGAAAAATAGCACTGCCACCAAGATATGTTTTGAACAATATGGAGGAAGATGTCACACCTATTGAGATTGCTGCACTGGATACTCATACAAATCATGAAACCATTTCAGACTATTCTACTCCTGAATATAAAAACATGTACAGTATCCCCAAAAGAGCTTGTCAAGTCTCTGAAAGGGGCTGTGATGTATTTACCACTTGCTATGAAGGAGAATGTTGAGACAATCTCAAAGAAAAACAGTGTTGTTGTACTAGTAAACGGTGTACCTATAAAGTCCAAGGCCATTTGGTAAGATGTTGTCAATGTGCAGAAAGTGAAAAGTGCTCTACACTATCTGAAGAGCAATAATCCTTTCTAAAATAAGCTTGACATAGATGAACTCTCAGATATGAGTGCTCACTTTGGACTGGTGGACACTAGCAAGCCAATGATGGAGAAAGTTGATGTTGCAACTCATGAAGATGTGTATGAGCAGTACACAGTTCACACTCTACGTGGCAGAGAACCAATTGGTGATAACATTGACCTGTACCAGATGAAACAGGTGGAAGGTAGTCCTGTCAGCATATGGGAGGAAAAACTTGAAGCACCTTGCTTTCCAGATTTATTCCCTCAAGGTACAGGAGGCCATCTGGATACACATGAGGTGCATGTTCAAGGTGCTGAATATCATACATTGAGAGTCTTAAACAAGGATTGCAAATTTCATAAGAACATACAATATTTGTTCCACCTGCTGTGGGAGAGTGAGCTTAGTATCCTCTCTGCATCCATTGCATATACACTGTGATTGACTAGCCCATTAGATAGGATTGCAGCAGTTGAGTTTCTGCAAAGACTGAGAGAAAAGGACAAAATGTTACAGGTGAATTTGACATCTGTACTCTTGGCACTAAAGAATACTGGTAGCATAGACACTCGATGGTCATGACTATGCTGCGTGAGTATGGTGCAGCTACTTTATTTGTAACTCTGAGCTGTGCAGAGTACAGCTGGGATGAGTTACTTGAACTATTGAAGTGGGCCAATGCTGATGCTGATGGCATGTTATCAATGACACTTGATGAGATGTGTTCACTTGATCCAGTTCCTGTTTCCCGACATTTTCCCAATCATTTCCATGAGATATTGACAATAATTTTGTCAAAGGACAATCCTCCTCTTGGACTAGTCAAGCACTACTTTTGGAGGACAGGAGTACCATGCATGAGGTGAACCACAGAAACATATGCTTTTGTGGATTAAAGATGCTCCTCATACTGATGAGAATGAAGCAGCTAAAGTGCTGAAGTTCATTCAGCGTTATGTCACTTGCCACATCCCTGACAAATACAACAGTCCAGCACTGTGCAAGCTGGTGCAAAAGTTTCAGTGACATCTTTGTGGGATTTACTGTCGCCGACCAGTCAAGAGTCATAATGAGTGGTACACCAGGTATCGATTTGGTTTCCTTAGACATGTCTCCCAGCAAGGATGTATGAATGAGTTGTTCTCAGCCATGCATCACCATCTGAAGGCAAAGTCCACTGAAAGGGTGTATAAGTTACCCAGACAGGAGAATGAGGTATTCATCAATGATTACACCCTTAGCTTCTCCTGATGTGGCAGGCAAACATTGATGTGCAGTTTGTGGCAGACAAATCTCTGTCTCTTGTGCGGTACTTTACATTGTATATCACAAAAAATTAGCATACCAGTTTGCTTGAGCATTGGGAAGATATAGCTACTTCCAGCTGATCATTGAGCTCACAGTTCTGGTCACTGGGATTAAAGACATTGGGCAAGATTCTAGAAGGGTGGCGCAAGTCACCACCAAACACAACTTGCGCCACCTGCAACTGCAACATTGACCCTGCGCCCTATTCTAGAAGGGGCAGAGTCATCGCAGCTAAGTCCTGCAACTTGGGACATGTGGTCAGATACGATGAACTGTGGGTGCACCTCGTGAGCATGTCGCAAGCCGAAATGGAGGTTGTAGGTGCCCCTCCATGCCCAGCAAGCCACAGGTGCCCCACATGGCTACCTACACCCCCAGCCCCCTGAAGTGTTCAGACAGAGCCCTGCAGGGCTTCCCACACCCTAAGCCCCCTGAAGTGTTCAGATAGAGCCCCACAGGGCTTCCTACACCCCCAGCCCCCCAAATCCCCTGTTGTGAATCACCCCACAGGACAGCGCTGTCATCACCCCCACCCATGCCCCAACCCTGAGTCACCTTCCGCAAATGAGGCATACACCCTGACATATCCTGGTAGTCTAGTGACCCCCACTGAGCTGTGCCAGCCCACCCAGCACCTCCCACCTGTTCTCAACTGGCAACTGGGACAGCCCACCTCTCACCACCATGGCCAGTCACTGACTGAGTTCTGTAGGACTGCTACCAGAAAGATACACTCAGCAGGGTAATTGCTGCATTTGCAGTCATGACTTGGAGTCAGGACACGGGTGGGAGGATGATAGTGCCACCTTGTGGGGCATTGCACATCAGGGGATTAGGGTGCTGAATAACAACTCCTAAGAGCCATTACTGTATGGGGGCATGTACAGTATGGGGATAGAGGCAGAAGCTCGCATGATGCCCAGTGGGGCAACAACAGGGGTGGTCTGGGCATGGGGGGCACATTGGATCGGGTTCTACAGGACCATCGGAGGACAGATGTAAGTTACACCAGCTAAAAGTGACAGCTTCTGGCATGAAAAAGAGGTGAAAGACAGATAGACCAGCATCGAATGTAGACAGCACAAAGAAGGAATCCACAGCTCAACAACAGACAAGCTCCCCTCCATGGTAGAAGGCATTTGGGATGGGTGTTGTCCCAGCATTTGACAATAGCACTGGAGTCAACTACTACACAAACTCAGCAATGCACCATGTCTCACTTTGTTGCCACTATCAGATCTTCACATGACTCACTGCTGTCTCAGTCACTAAAGAAGGTTGTGAATGATAATGATAAGCATGACAATAGCATACAGATTCTGACACCCTTACGGATTGTGTTGGGTGGATATGATGGACATCAAACATTCTCTAATAATGTTCAGTAAGATGTGACTGAGTTTATGATGGCAATTAACAGCTTGGAATCAGATCAGATTTTAATCTGACAGTACTTTTCTGTCACCTACATGACAAAGTACACTTACCTGTCTTGTCGACATCCACACAAAGAAGTAACAGAAAACATGCTGTGAATTTCATTGTATGTTCCACAGGCACGTTCTGTTAAAATCAGACAACTTCTCAGCAATGCAGAGTGTGACTGGAGGTGTAGCCAGTGTAGAAGGGAGTGTCTTCTGTCCATATGACTTAGAACCTCTTCTCAGTATCTTCTTTTAGTCTTGCAGAGATTTGATGCAAATGGGCTACGAGTTGACACACTGATCACTAATTTTGTAGATGAAAGAGTACAGTTCATGGGAGCATGCTTTGATACTCAGGATGTGATATTCTACCATGGAGCATCTGTTCATTCAGGACATTAAGTTATATGGCTCAGGTACAGCAATGGCTGGATGGAATGCAATGACTACATGAACACTTTTAAACAGAGATTGCCTCATAATCTAAAAGATGCATATGTCCTGGTTCTCAAAAATTGCAATGACCTTCACGGGGCAGAAGTGTACTACATGTGAATGTCATTTAACTCTATTTGACACACTGTAATGGTCATAACAGTGTACCGCGCAACCTTCATTGACGTGCAGCTCTTTTCATATCAGTTTATGAATCATTGCAGTAACAGATTATGTAGATGCAGGTATTTATAATGCCAACAATCAAGGTAGGTGTTGCTGTGATTTTTGCTTTAATACAGCCTAAGTGGGCCTTAATCAGTGTAGGCTGTGTGCATGGTCACATTACATACAACAATTGCTTTGACTGTGAAGCAATCTTAATACCATTTCATTGGTATTTCAGGGGCATACAATTCTGACACACTAATCTGCTCATTTCTGCATTGCTGCACCAATTGACATAGAATGTGGTTTGACTGTTGTCACACCATTGTAAGGCAATACTGTGCACATTACATACATTGAGAAACGAGACTATGCTTTTTGGTTGGCAATGTTCTGTGTTCATTGTATGCACTATGTACATGCCTCACATCTGCCTAGTGATGCAAGAGCTCAGATTGTGCAACAAAGCTGCCACTGCAGCTTTGCATGTGTTTGAACACATATCGTTGTGCAAAACTTTTCAAGTACAGTAAGGACATGCCTTATAGTCTATGTCTAGAGCATGTCTCTCACTAATACCTGCATACTGCCCACTTGAGGTGGCATATTTTCTGCCAGCTTTGCTTAATTGTAAGAACAGGACATTGCTACGTTGGCCTATGATATGGATGATTTGAGATAAATAGTTACTGTTAATATTGTGTATGTATTAAAAATTTACATTTGCTAGAACTATGTACATTTCTGTAAACTCTCTGTGCTGTTTTTGGTGTGTAAACTGTAATATTAACATTTTTAAAAATACTAACAGTTACATAGCACTTCATAGCTATGTTCTATTTTGTGTTGCAGATAGTTTTAGCATTAAAGTTTGTTAGATGTTATTACTGCAGTGTCTGAATGCCATGTATTCTGATGTTTTAAGGAAAGATTAATATGTACAATATTTAGTAAGTATCTACCATTTTTATAAATATGTGAATTGTGACTGTTTACTCAGATTTTCTTATGAATAATTCTTATGAAACACTGTCTATTATCAGATTACTAATAACAAATATTTGACTAAAAAATAATGTTATTTATTGTTGAACTATATTAATGTATTTGAAAGGTTTGTTATGTGTAGTGAGATATTTCTTGCTTGTTATTCATGGAAGAGTATTGTAAATCACACACTCTGCTCAATATCAGTTCAAGATATGTTCCTGATTTTTCCTGATCACCTTTATTAAGAGGTTGGGTGAGGAATTTTTCCAGAAGTACTTAATGTTAAAATATTCCAGCATAGTAATGCACTATTGTAGCAATCTTATGATAAGCTGCTTTGGTGTCTGTAGCTTTTTAATTGTTTAACACATTTGTTTTTTTTGGCCACCTCAGGAACATTGACTTGCTCAGCCTCATTTCATTTTTTTGAACTTTTAATATACTTCTGTGATGAATTACACAGTAGTGGTATGAAACTGAATGAGTTGTTCAATTTTGGCCTTCTTTAAAACAGAATTGGCATTTAATGATGAATAATTTTAAAAAAAACGTATTTTCTGTCTCTGTTGTATTTCTTGACTACTGTATATAAATTATATATGGATCAGGTTTGAAAAGAAGTATAAATGAATATAATGAGAATGGTACTATGCATAGATGTGTGTATTAGTTATAGCTTGACATGTAAAACAAAGGTTGGCATATTAGTTACCAGTAATGTATGGTACATTTCTAGGTATGACACTATGGTGTTGTAGAGGGGTTATGATCTCACTGTAAAAAATAATGCTTTAAAAGCTGTGTATGTGTTTACTTTATTACAATGTCTCAAAAAGGAATGAAATTCTTTGCAAAAAACTCCATTAATGCAACAGTTAGGATTGTTTCTACAGTGACAAAAGGGAAGAAATTCAACATTAGGGTTTTCAACCCTAACTCCAAATCCCCACACACACACACACACACACACACACACACACACAGACACACACATGGGGAATGGTGCAAGGCAGCACAACTAATCAGAAACAAACACCATAAGGTAACAGAAAGAATATACAACTTTGTAAACATACCACAAGAGGCATCCATCATCATGTTTCACCAACTGTATCACTTCTGCTGCCATCCCAGTGTTTTGAGGGGTTCACCCACATGCTATGCAAAGATGCTGTGCAAAGATGTGGTGAGGTGTTAAGAAGATGTTGAACATTTTAACATTTTAATTGAAATTTATTTAGTATAGGATGGTTATGAGAATTTCTTATTGTTTTAGTGCACCTACTCATGAAAGAATGACTTGAACTATAGGGCTACACTGTACTGCATTTGCTCAGATAATTACATATGCCTATCTGAGGAAGATAAGCACTGCAGGGTGTAAAGCAGTCCACAGTGTGACTGTGTGATATAGAGAGTGCCTTTCTATATGTTTAGAGGTGCATAAGCACAGGATGTGAAGTATTATGCAGTGCTGCTGTTAGGTATGTGCACTCTTCTACTATCTGTGTGTAGCCATGTGACAGATCAGTAAAAAAGCTCTACACTCCAAACCTCATATATGCAGACTGTTGTACAATTTACATGGAGGAATACTATTCTCAACATAACATTTTGACATTGTTCTATACTTTGTCAGGGCTGGGAGTGCATTGTCTTTTGGACCAAGTACTCTCATCTGTACATTCACATAGTATGTCACAATGTATAGAGCACACTATTGACATGTCACTGTGGGATCCTGCTCTCATAGTACTAAATAAACATAGTGGAGTGGTACCCATATGTCACTATGTTCATATATAACAGTGAAAAGATAGGATGCTTTGGGCCATGCACTACCACAGTTGTATTGAAGTAGCACAACACAATCTGTCACACTATCAATATGTTCCACTGTTCTCATTGTGAGATGTAGGTAGTGTGACTTATGAATTGTGTTGTTGTATGGTGAAATAGGAATGAAAATACAGGATAGAAACCACCCTGTACTGTCACTGTGACATATAGATTGCATTGTACTTATAGCGTGATGGACAGATGCTACTGCAGTATTTGAAGAACCATGGTGTAACCCTGTGACAAAGGAAGATACTGACACATAATCACTGGTGTATTATGCTCATGCAGGGATGGGCATGCAGAGTACATAGGACCTTGGCATAACAGCATGACATATGCACAGTGTTGTTCTATCTCAGTGGAGGGATGAAATAACATGGTTCAACTCACCATCTGGTAGTTGGAGGAATTATGTGCACTCTTGCAGTATCTGCATGTAGGTATACAGTTAATGCAGTGACCATCTTACATGTCTGCACAGCATGTGGGAGTACCCCCCCAAGATACTGGGTGGCAGAAGAAGTGATACAGTTGGTGAAACATGATGATGGATGTCTCTTGTGGTATGTTTTCAAAGTTGTGTGTTCTTTCTATTACCTTATGGTGTCTGTTTCTGATTGGTTGTGTTGCCTTGTACCATCCCACAATTGTATGTGTGTTTTGTGTGAGTGTGTGTGTGGGGGGATTCAGAGTTAGGTTTGAAAACCCTAACATTGAATTTCCTCACTTTTGTCACTGTAGAAACAACCCTAACTGTTGCATTAACAGAGTTTTTTTTGCAAAAACTACATATATGTATATATATATATATATATATATATATATATATATATACACATATACATACTGATGAGAACTCTTCGAATTTTGTGTCTGTGCTTTAAAAATGTATTTTGAAAACCTTGTCCACTGGCAGAAATGGCAATGATATTGCTTGTGATGCTAATGGCCTGGGTTCATGAATGAGCCCAGAGCATCAGAGTGTTCACCTGGGGAAGGAGGATCAAGTGTTCCAGGGACTGCTGCCCTCTTCCAGGGTGGGTGAGCTGTGGCACTCTGCAAAAGTCTGACCCAAAGTGATGGTTGTGGGTTGGTGAGCCTGAGACCACCAAATGCAAGGAGAGTGGTGGGTAGGTCGACATTGGTGCATCAGTCATGGGACCATGGCTGACATCACCATGATGTTGCTGCACAACTTTTACAAAAGGGAACAAGAAAGCAGAAAAAAACATGCAGGCTGGACAGACAACGTTGATCCCTGCCACCATACCCACTAGTGCATCATGCCCTCCCTGGTTCCACTGTCCCTCTGGTCTTCACTTCTGTCTGTTGGGCATTAGAAAATTCTACAGGAGCACTGTGAAGAGGAAGGTGACCCTGCCTGAGGGTCTATAAACTAAGGGGTACCCAAGCAGGTGAGTTGCAGGTGGACCAGGAGATCCAATGTCACACATCATGAAGGATCTCAGTGGGGAAGGATCAGGCACTAGGATTCAGCCAAATGAAGTCCTTTCCAATTGCATCAGCAAATAAACAGAGTTGAAAAAATGTATTTTATTCTTTGCAAAAAAAAAAAAACAACTGACATGATACATCTGTTAGAGTTCAGCTTAAAGAAACAAAAGTAAGGAAATGTGGCATTAGGGTTACCAACCCTAACTCCTCATTCACCACCACCCCCCCCAAAAGCAGCCACACAGATAAAACAACGCAAACAACCAGAGACAGCTATCGTCAGGTAAGATTAGCAACATACAACTCTTTATAGATGATGCAAGAGACATCCATAATCATGGTCAACTCCTTCTGTAGCCATGGTTATACATGCACACTTAAACACATACACACTTACTTCAGGATGCAATTATGTTATCTAATGTGTGACAGTGTCACTGTGTTGTATGTATGCACCAATTTACTAAATGTTTCAAGTATTTTATTTGAATATGAATGTAATTATAATTGTATATTAGTTTCAATGCTACTAAATAGGATCATAATTGCATGCAAATGGTAATTTTTAGGGCTGCAGTGGGCATGGCCCTGCAAACCTCTTGCTGAAAGAAAAGGAGACAGTGCATTCCTTACAAGTGAACAACATGTTGGAGATGTCACACAGTTGCCTCTGTATCTGTGAAACACTCCGCTCGTTGTCGCCATAGGCAGTGCATCATTTTAACTCAGTCAGTGATCACGGTGGAACACAGTACACTCTGCTGTGTCCAAGTTGGCTCCCATACTGTACAGTACATTGCAGCGGCCAGGTTGGTCATGGCGGACTGTGCTGTGTTCTGCCATCACCATCAATTTCTTTTTTAATTACACATATCCCCACCCGACCCGCCCTCTCAGCACCCACCACTCCAGAAACATAATAGTGACACTGGGGTATCCAATCCCCAGTGTCCTGATCTAAATCCAGTGGCACTGGGGGTGGCCAATCCCCAGAGCAGGAATCCTCATTTTTTTCCCAGCATGTTTCCTCCTCCCACCCAACCCTCCCTATCAGCACCCACCACCCCACTCGCCCCCAAAACATAACAGTGGCACTGGGGGTTCCCAAACCCATAATGCAGGAATCCTCTTTTTTTTAACCTGTAAAAGAAAAATGTCCATCGATGTTCTTTGTGGCCATTACACCCCCCACCTCACCCTTCCACTTAGCACCTACCACCCCACAACCCCCAAGTCCTTACTTACGCATTGGAGGTCCAATGCCTTAATTCTCTCTGGATCACAGACATGTGTTCAGCTGGACTGTGAACTGAAGAACAGGCATGAGGTTCAATGTATTTCAATGGTGTTTTGAACTAAGTGGCATAACTTGGACATTTTTTTCATATTTATGGTCCAAATTTTCAACATTCATTTTTTGGGACCACACCTCAAAAGAAATTGCACTGTCATTAGGCACATATGTCCTGAATCTGTCCTGGAAGGTGATTTTGCGGTCCCTGCAGAAAATCACCTTTCATGCAGGAGTTGAAATTTTTCTCTGCACTTGTTCTTGAAGTGGGGCTATAAGAAGGCTATGTTGAAAATGTTGTATAAAAATATTAACAAACAATAAAATTAAGAGCCTACATTGAATTTTGTGAATGCAGGCTTGTACATTTGGTAATTTTCATTTTTTTGTCCCAAATTTACAACATAGCTATATCTGTACCGCACCTCATGAATGTGATAGCTGTAATTTTTCAAATCCTGGCCAAAATGTTTTTTCTCATCCCAAAAAATGATTTCATGGTCCCTGCATGAAATCATCTTTTGGACAGGAGTTAAACATTTTCTGTGCTCTTGTTCATGAGGCGGGATCATAATGTTCTAAATTTGGTATAAGAATGTTATAAAAAAAGTTAAAATGCTATGTTAAATTTTGAAAATGCAGGCTCTTAAGTTTGCTAATATTCAATATCTTTACCCAAAATTTTCAACATAGCAATTTCTTTACAGCACCTCATGAGTGTGACAGCTGTTATTTTTCAACTCTTTCTCAAAATGTGTTTTCGTGTCCCAAAAGTTGATTTCACAGTCCCCAAGCATGAGCGAAATCACCTTTAGGCCAGAAGTTGAACATTTTCTCTGCCCTTCTTCATGAGGCATGGTTATAACAAGGCTATGTTGAAAATTTGGTGTAAAATATTAAAAACAAATTTTCAATATATTTACCCCAACTTCCTTGGCTGCAACCCTGTTGGCTCTGTCCAGAGTTTGTTTCTTTTTACTTTTGCATGCAGTAATGATTGCATGCTAAAGGTAGCAATAGGAAATAGTAGTAAATGGTAGTAGTACACCTTGACATGCTGCTTATTCATATTACTACACTGGAGTCAGAATTTCATGCAGTTGTCCCAAATCTTAAGGGTACAAAATTTACACTTAGTCATGATTGTCTAGTAATTTCAGCTGTAACCAATCATAAGGAACGATAATAGTGTAGTAAAAATATCAGTGAGAAAAATTACTACATTAGGATCCAAATTTCATGCAAATCTCTGAACTTTTTTTCATGAAATCATAATTATTTGCTAATTAGATAAATACATGCAAGTAGATAACAGTGTGATGAAAAATAACAGTTATGGGAATTACAGAATTTTGATCATGAATTCATGGAAATGTAATCTTTTTTTGTAGTGTTTTTGCATACAATCATGAACACATGATAGTGGCTATACTAAGGAAATGGCACCAAAATATATTTGTGTGTTCAGAATTAAAAACTATTAACATTACTGCTCTATGATTATAATTGTATGCAAATTGTCCAATTTATTTGGGGGGGGCTTCATTTTGGCATGGAATAATGATTGCATTCTAAAGTCAATAGTAGAAAATGGCAGAAAATTGTAGTAGTGCACTTAAAAATACTCCTTATCTATGTTACTGCGCTGGGTTCATAATTTAATGAAATTGTTCATAAACATTTTTTTACAACATATTTGCATGGATCCTAACACGGCATTAGGAAATGCCAGTAATTGCCTTAAATGCATTGAGATTAAAATGTCATGCAAATGTGCACCTGGACATGGGCAGAGGGATGGTCAGGACCAAGACAAGGGTCTTGGACATTTGGATGGTGATCTTGATAGCATGGGTAACATTCTTCAAGGACACTTTGCTGGAATAAGAGTGGGGATGGACGTGGAAGGAAAATTGACCATAATTAAGAGGGAATGGATGGAGGCCACTAGTGAGCATGCCAAAATCCTAAGTGAAAAAACTAAGGCCAAAAATACCCAGCTGGTTCAGCAAGGAGGTTGCAGAAGTGGTGGGGGACAAGAGGCAGCCTTTATAAAGTACAAGTGTACTCAGTAAGAGGATGATAGGGTGGACTACACCACTAAGTTAAGACAGGCAAGCAGGGTGGTAAAGTTAGAAAATAAACATAAAGAATGAGATTGTAAGGCTAACACAGGAGGGAGTGGGCAGAGGATAGTGAAGAAAAGGTGGAGGCACTTTATAGGTACTTCTGTTCAGCCTTTACTCAGGAGAAGGATGGTCCAGTACCACAAGGGAGTAGGGAGGTGATGACAGGGCCCCTCCCTCATCTCAGAAAGCAAAATTCAAGCCAACAGGTTACTCAATGGCCTAAGGTCTCTTTGCAGATGACACAAAGATCTTCAACAGGGTTGATACACAAGGTGGGGTGGAAAGGATGAAAAGGGACTTGACAAGGTTGGAGGAATAGTCAAATGTATGGCAGCTTAGATTCAATGCAAAGAAGTGCAAAGTAGGCACCTGGGAAACAAAAACCCAGGGGAAGAGTACACAATGGGGTGAGATACTGACAACAACAAAAATCTAAATGGATCTGGGGTAGTCATATCAGATGACCTAAAGGTGGGCCAGCAATGTGCGAAGGCAATAAAGAGGGCTGAGGGGATATTTGGATGCATAGGAAGAGGCATCACCAGTAGAAAACAGGAAGCTGTTGGCCCTCTGTACATACAGTTGGTAAAACCACATCTGAAGTACTGTGTACAGTTCTGGATACCTCATCTCAGCAAAGAAGAGGGCAACCAAAATGATGCAGGGTCTGCATCAGAAGACATATGAAGAAAGACTAAAGGAACTAAAGATGTATAGCCTCAAGGAAAGGAGGGAGAGGGGGGACTTGATAGAAACATTCAAATACCTCAAGGGAATCAACAAAGTCCAAGAGGGTAGCATCTTTCAGAAAAAGAGATGTGCAAAAACAAGGGGGCACAATTTGAAGATAGAGGGGGACGGCTCAGAGGTAATGTGAGGAAGTATTTCTTCACAGAGAGGGTTGTGGATACATGGAACAGCCTTATTGAGGAGGTCATAGAGTCAAAAACAGTGGGGGAATACAAGAATGCATGGGACAGACATAGGGCAATTCTAGTGGGGGGTAGGAGGAAGTAGGCTGTTGGTTAACTTGGATCTTCAGCTTATCCATTAGGTAGGGAAATGGGCAGACTAGGTGGGCCAAGCAGTCCTTCTCTGCCATCAAATTCTATGTTTCTATGTTTCTAAGGCTCTAATAGTGGACAAATCCTCAAGGCCAGATGGCATACCCAGAGGGTCCTTAGAGAATTAATGGAGGTTCTGTCATGTCCCCTGGCAGACATACAAACAGAATCATATGCACAACCCTTCCCCCACCTCCACCCACTTGGCAAATCTGAGAAATAAAACATGTAAACTGCCTAAATTGGCTATTTTCTTACTTTTAAATCCATTAAAAAGGGATCTTCTTAGTTATCAGATTGGCATTAAAATGTGAGCAAGGCAAACCACCAATCATCAATGTGGAACCCCACAGTTTCATTTCTACTTCCTAACTCTGAAATGCCTGCTGTGGATACTCTTATATAGAGTACATCACCAAAACTGTCTCCTTGTTGTAAATTGCTTCCACCAAGGAACTTTCACTGGTGATCAAAGGGAGCATGCCAAAAGGAGAACCACAAACTCCCTGCCAGAGCTGTTGAACACCTCCCTGGAGTCCTGACATGTTTCCCTGGGACTGTAGAATGGCACATGTGGTGCCTTTCCATTAAAGTTGATTGAGGGATGATCCAGAGAACTACAGACCAGTTAGCCTCACCTCAATAGAGGGTACGCTGGTGGAACCCATCCTCAAAGACAGTTGGATCAGTTTTCTGGAGGAAAATGGCTCCAGAAGTGGATTTGTCGGGGAGGTCTGGCCAACTAACCTAACTGATGTTTCAGCTGGGTCACTAGGACAGTAGACAAGGACCAGGAAGTAGATGTCCTGTAACTTGACTATAGCATGGCCTTCTACTTGGTGCCTCATAGGGGAGTGGTCAGAAAACAAGAGGACATGGGGTGGGGGCTAAGATCACAGGATGGGTCTGAACCTGGTTACAGGATAGAAGTCAAAGGGTGGTAATTGGGGGAGAATTCTCAGAAGTGAGGCCTGTGACCAGTGGAGTCCCAAAGGGCCTGGTGTTTGTTCTAGTATTGTTTAAAATCTTTATAAGTAACATCACATATGGGATTAAGGAGGACACCTGCTTGTTGAGGGAGACACCAAGGTCTGTGGGAGAGCGGATGTGAAGGAGGGAAGGCAGGAACTGAGGGAGAACCTGGACAGGCTAGAAAAGTGGTCTGACATTTGGCAGCCTATGTAGAACACTAAAAAGTGCAAAGTTATGCACTTTGGGGTGAAGAATCCATGGACCAAATAGTAGCTGAGCAGATTGCAGGTAACCAGGTCAGAAGAAGAAAAGGACCTGCAAATGATAATCTCAAGTGACCATATACATGCTGCACATTGCAAAAGAGCAGTAGCCAAAGCGAATTGGATGCTGGACTGCATAGTTAGAGGAATGACTACCAGGAAGGTAGAGGCCATTCTGCTTCTGTTTAAGTCACTGGCACAACCACACAAGCAGCACAGTGTGCAATTTTGATGCCCATCTCTAAAGAAAGATATCACTTGCTGGAGACAGCCAGATAAGGGCAACCATGCTAATCTAGGGCCAGCATATCAACACCTATGAGAAGAGGCTCAGGGAGCTCAACATGTGCTATCTTTTTTTCATCAGCTTTGTTATCTTCTGATGCCTCTTGTGGCCCCATTCTGCCCAATCCTTCACGCCACATCACCTGACCCCCCCAAGACCTATCAAATGTGCCTTAGAATGGCAGGGCTTCTGGTTTCCTGTGTGGGGCCTGTGAAGGTCAGATGCCATCCTGTGGCCAGAGACATTCTGAAATGCCTGTGTTTGGTTGTCTGGTGTGTCCAAACTGCACAAGCACCTGGATACCTCCAGTGGCAGATAAGCAGTGGATCACACTACCCTCCTCATTTGAGGGAAGAGAGCTGTCAGCTGAATTAATTCCTCCCCCAGACCAGCCCCCAAATGACCCAACTCAACTGCCGAACTCGGTCACTGGTGTGGCAGGAGATAAGGTGTTGGGTGCCTCGGCCCTCCACACCATTGGGCCTAATATGTACTCTCTTGAGGAAAAACAGAGATGGTAGAAATGATAGACATTTTCAAGTACTTTAAGGGTAATAACAGGATGAGCATTGATGGCATTTTCAGACTTAGTGGGAACAAGACTTTTAGAGTATAGCTTAAGGTTGGTGGATGGGGTTCTGGAGGGAGATGTAGAGGCACCTTATCATTGAGAGTGTGGTGGCCAAGTGAAATAAGTTGCCAGAGGAGGTGATATCCCTAAAAATAGTGGACAATTTCAAGAGGGGTTGGGAGAGGTTGAGGGGCAAAATTGTGGGAGCGTGTGAGTTTGGGGGGTGAAAGGGAAGTAGATGGAGGTCAAAAGGGAAATTGGGAGGGGCATTTCCCTTTATAAATACATAGGGAGCTGCAGCATTGAACAGACTAGGTGGACCATAAAGCCTTTGTCTGTTGGCTTGTGTGTATGTATTTATATTTTGAAGGGTAGATGTGTATACATGGCTACAGAAGTGCTGGACCATGATGATGGATGCCTCTTGTGTCATCTGGAAAGAATTGTATGCTGTCTGTCTTATCTGCTGATGGCTGTCAGAGGCTGCTTGTATTGTCTTGTGTCATCTGCTGCTTGTGGAAGGGGGAATGGGGAGTTAGGGTGAGATACCCTAATGCCATATTTCCCTTTTTTTGTTGCTTTAAGTTGAACCTTTACTGGTGCATTAATGCAGGTTTTTTTCTTACAAATAAGTTTTTTCCTTTTTAAGATAGCATATATAATATATATGTTTCCTTTGTTTGTTTTACACCACACATGTAATAGATGTCTTCAGCAATGTTGTATGTTTCAGCTGTTCGCATCATCATGTTTTACCCAGCTTCATCTTCAGCACTGATTTTCCTTATTACAAAAGTTGTTTTATAGATTCAAGGTTGTAAAATGCTATAGGCTTTTTAACCCGATAAGTCTCCTTCTTTTTTATTGTTAATGTGATGTTCATGTAATTTTCATTTAGTACTGTTTGCCACCCATGACATTTCTTGACTAACTTTTTGCAACAAAACTAGAAAACATTTTCTTACAATTTATAATAAAATAGACATAGCACATTGAAGAAGTTATAAAAAAAATTATTTACAGACAAAATGGCAATTTAATTAGCGTCAAATTGTTGTAATGTTCATAGAGAGGCTGAAAAACCAAGTGGTACAAAATTGAAAAACAGTAATGTAAATCAGAACAGTAAGTCATTTATTTATTTATTTATTTTGTTTGCTAATGCTGGTGATCTGGTATCATCAGAAAAAGTTGATCACTTTTCACCTCTCAAAGTGGAAGAATCATGTACAGTAGACTTCTTTGTTTTCAATTTCTGTGACCTCTCAGAAGACACATCATGCGTGACTACATCATTTATACATGGAATCAGACATATTGTTATGATAAAAAGTGTGCAAGCACTTGTACTCTATGATGCATCTTTTCTCAGCAAGAATTCTATAGTGTAGAACATTGATAATGTGCAATCCTGCTAGAGGTTTGATGTATGATAAAACAACATGGGCCAGATATTCAAAACTTTGCCCCTGGGCTAAATTAGTACTGCCCAGTGGGCAAACATGGGCACAAAGCAAGTCATATTCAAAAAGAATAGCCCAGGGTAGACAGCTTTTGAATATAGCATGGAAATGAGGCCGGGCAAACTGGTCTGGAAGTGCAGGGCAAACATAGCCCTGGAATAAGACAGCACTGAGTATAGCAACCAGGAAGTGCAAACCACAACAACAACACAGTGCTCAGTGATGTGAGGGTAGGTAGGGATGAATTATGTGGCCAATGTGTGTGCCAGCAAATGGCGTGAACCCAGGACAGCTGCAGGCAGTAGCGCACGTGAAAGAACAGCATTCAAAACTGTATGATATTCCCCGAACCGTTAGTGCCGCGCTAACACATTTGCGTGGCTTTAGTGTGGAGCTAAGCCATTTGCCCGGTGCAAACACATTTGCCCTGCACTAAGATTTGCCATATTCAAAAAGTGACATACAAATGAGCCTACTTAGGTAGTCTCTGGGCAAACATCCAGATTAGCATCTCATTATGCCCTGATTTACATGCAGTTTGCCCAGTGTTACTGCAGAGTCCCACAGCTCCACCTGTAGATCAGTCTGGAAGTAAAGGGGCTGTCCAGGTCTGGCCGCAGCTCCACCTGTAGGTCAGTTTGACAGTGCATGATGGTTGCTGCAGGCTACATGTATGCAGTACAGCATAGCATTGTATACCGCAGGGGACAATGCAGCATAGGCAAAGGCGGTGGTGGTGATGCATGCAACTGTCACACTGTAGGGCATGCTACAGTGCACAGCAGACACCACAGTAGCAAGGGGGCCAGTAGTGTGAGGGACACAGCAATGCACATGGTGTGTAGGGTAGTGATGACCACTGCACTGTACACAGTGACAAGCCCACCTTGCAGGTGTGTACTGCCAGTGGACATTACTCTCATGCTGTTGTGTGACCCACAGATGCTGCAGCTCTGGCATGGGATGCTCATAGTGACATAGACATGGATGGTTCTGTGTGCTGTGGTGGATGTACAGCTGTGTGGTATGTGACTGAGGGGGCATGTATGATTGGACAGGCACACTGGTATATAGGGGTATTCCCAATACTGGCCCATGTGCACTGCATGATGTGTCCCAGCCTTGTGGATGCACCAAGTCTGTGGTGAGGCATGGCCACCCGTACAGCCTCCCATCAGCACCCACCATTCCCACAGTGCTGCATGTGTGTGCTGGCATCTGTTGGTCACCACAGACGTATGATCTGCAGGTGTGTGCTGCATGGCCACACTACCATGGTGGCACCTGGGGGCCAGGTCACCACATACTGCCTGGCATGGCTGGGACTGGTGGCAGCAGTTGGCATCATTGTGGTACAGTCAGTGAGCAGAATGTTTTCTCCATGCCTAGATTTTTCTCTGTGTCATAGTCATATGTTAGCATCGTGCAAGGCCACGCTAAAGCCACGCTACCGCCACGCAAGGACACAATGTCACACAAAGCTGTTTGCCAGAGTTAAGACCAGCTTTTCCTGGGCAGTAATTTGTACCATGCAAAGGATCATGCTATGTCACACTAAACACCTTAGCATGGCGCTTGTTGCTGAATATCCCATAGCACCTGCATTCATGTTCATTTAGCCCCTTTGCATATAATTAGGGTTTGCCCAGCGCTAATGCAGTTTGCATGTGCTATTTGGCCTCTTGAATATAGCAGACCTGCGCTAATCCCGTTCTAAACCTGTGCAAATGGTTTGCGTACCACACAAAGCTTTGAATATCTGGGCCCATAGCTCATACCATCTTTGAAGATAGAATTCCCTATGATGATCATTACAGTGTCTAAACTCAAACCTTGCAACTTGTGAGTTAACACTCCATACACAACACACTGTGGAAACTAATTTCATGTTACATTAATGTTTTTTCACAAGCTGGAATTTTCAGCACATATCAGTGCTTTGTGGGTAATCAAGGTTGTAAAGTTTTACCAAAACAATTTCAACAAATGTTTTCTGGACATTATATTGAAAGTCAACTATGTGCACCTTTGAACAACTGAACATTTGACCAGTCCATGATCCACATCAAGACTGCAAGGTAGCATCTCACGTGCATTTTTACACACTGTAAGAATTGACTGTAGACCAGACATCCTTGACATGTCTACATTCAACTCTTTTAGCTGGTCAATCATTTTCAAGATCACTGTTGGGCATTGACAAACTCCATCAATTGAATCAAGTAATGACAGTGTGACAGTTGCTTGTTGCTGTCTCTCCAGCATTGTCTGATTGAATTGCACACACTGTTTAAGCCTCAGCATCAAACACACAATCTGTGTGCTGTCACAGCATAGTTTGCTAAAGACATCACATGCTTCAGATATGGAACTCTCACTTTTGCTCTCACGTGTGTGTTCAGTATTAAATTATTGGAAGCTGACAAGTTTCCAATTCATACCTCATCAACTAGAGCCTTGTACTGTCGATCAACACTCTGATGCATATTTTGAAAGCATTTAACATAGATGAATAACTTCCTGAGGTTTATTCCAATGAAGCAACTGATAGTTTTACAAGCTTCCTCAACAAGAAGTTTAGAAAATATATGTTTCCCATTCACAGGTTCAAGTTGAAGCAGGTCATCAAATCAACAATGTTTTTTCCTCCAAAGGCAGCTTAATTGTCTGTGCTAACAATCTCCTGCAGATGTAAATGAATGAAGGCAAGCATAACACTGGAGACCCATACTGATCTCATCAATAATTAAATGCTCCATTTTGTCAAACATATTGCATAGGTCACTTATAACTTCAAAAGGCACAACTTGTGACATTCACCAGTTTTTCCATGTTCAACAGGCAGCATAAAAATACAGTATAGAGTCACTCCACCTATGTTATATGATGCAGCTCAAGTCAGAGCAGTCACAACTGTAGACACTGGTACTCCAGTATGTTTCCTTATATTAGCACTCATTGCTTAAATAAGAAAACTTTTTCCTGTACCAGCTGTACCACTGACAAACATACATACCGATTTGTGTTTGTCAAAACAGCATTCTTTTTTACAATGTGAATACCATGGTGAATCACATATGTCACAGCAGTAAGCACAACTTGCTGCTGTTGTTTTAACTACTGTTCCATGACAGAGATGTCAACATCAGGTTGGCATGCCTAGTCCATGGCCATTTAAGCCTCTGACATCAGTACTATGGAATAATTCATAGGAATAGGAGCTCTCAGTGCATTGTCTCTTTCTGGGTCACAGTTACCTGAGACTTCACTGGGTGTTTTCTTCCAGTTGTTCTCTAGCCTTTTCTATAAGTCCATTTTGAATGCCTTGTAGTTCAAATTGAATTGCTCCTCATATGCGTCAGATTCACCTTTCAATGAGCTTCCATTAGAGATGTGTGGGATATAACATTCTGCCAGCAGAATGCCCGCAATATTACCATTTTGATTTCATGGAATTTCACAGAATTTGTGTGAACATTCTGTGGAATATTGCACAATATTAAAAGTCAGTTATTTTGGTCTTGTTTTTAAAGTACACATTTAAATGATGCAGCTCTTGGCAATAATATAGCTACTGATGGTTTTTATAAGTGTACCAAAGTTCAGTGCCCTAGATTGAAAGAGAGCTGAGTTACGGGTGGCCAAAATTTGATCAAAATTAAATTTTCCGTTTTTGTCATCTAATTTTAAAATTTCTTATAGAAACATAGAAATATAGAAGTTGATGGCAGATAAGGACCACAAGGCCCATCCAGTCTGCCCATTTCTTTTTCTACCTTATGAATGTGCCCTAGACCTTTGCTCTGTCAATGGTCTATATATTCATACTCATCTGTATTGCTCCCTTATGCCTATCCCATTCCTGTTTGAAGCCCTGCACTGTATTCATATCCACCACTTCCTGAGTTAGGCAGTTCCATGCATCCACCACCCTTTCTGTGAAAAAGAACTTCCTCACATTACCCCTTAAAAGGCCTCCCTCTAATCTCATGCTGTGTCCACTTGTCATGCTATTTTTCTTATATTGAAACATGTTAGACTCTTTCACCTTGTTAATGCCCTTAAAGTATTTGAATGTTTCAATCATATCACCTGTTTCCCTCCTTTGCTCTAGGGTATACGTACTGAGTTCAGTTAATCTGTCCTTATATGTTTTCTGATGCAGTCCCTTCACCATTTTGGTTGCCCTTCTCTGGACTGCCTCAATTTGGTTAATGTCCTTGTGAAGGTGTGTCCTCCAGTACTGCATGCAGTACTCCAGATGGGGCCTAACCAGTGTCTTGTAAAGAGGGATTATTACCTCCCTCTTCTGACTTGTGATACTCCTACTAATACACTCCAGCATCCCTCTAGCCTTACCTACTGCTTTAGAGGTCTGCTTGGATGATTTCAGGCCATCGGTGATGATGACGCCCAAGTCTCTTTCTTCCCTTGTGACTGCCAGCAACTCCTCTCCCAACCTATAGGTGGCTTCAGGGTTTCTCTTCCCTATGTGCATGATCTTGCACTTCTTTGCATTAAACCCCAGTTGTCACTCTTCCAACCATATTGCCAGTTTATCCAGATCTCTTCTCATTCTGCCCACACCATCTGGATCATCTACTCTGTTGAAGATCTTGGTGTCATCTGCAAACAGAGTAACCTTACCCTCCAGTCCTACTGCAATGTCACTGATGAAGATATTGAAGAGGACTGGCCCCAGAACTGATCCCAGAGGTACCCCACTTGTGACTTACATCTCTTGTAACTGTATACCATTTACCACCACTTTCTGTTGTCTGCCCATCAACCAGTTTGCCACCCAATTGACCAAAGTCTGACCCACCCTGAGCATACCCAGCTTAGTAATCAGTCTTCTATTTGGAACAGTATCGAAAACTTTGCTGAAGTCAATGTAGGCAACATCAACTGCTCCCCCTTGGTCCACCACTCTGGTTACCCAGTCAAAGAAATCTATGAGATTAGTTTGACAGGCCCTTCCTTTTGTAAACCCATGCTGTCTTGGATCCTGTGCTCCTATGGATTCCAAGTGTTGCACTATCCTTTCCTTAAGGAGTGTCTCCATAATCTTGCCCACTACTGAGGTAAGATTGATTGGTCAGTAGTTCCCTGCCTCCTCCCTGCTACCACTCTTGTGGAGCAGGATCACTCGAGTCCTTCTCCAGTCTTCTGGGACCTCTCCTGTGCTCAGACACTCACTAAACATTTCTGATAATGGCTTTGCTAATTCTATCTTTAGCTCCTTTAGTACCCTGGGATGTATGCCATCAGGTCACATTGCCTAGTCTACACTGAGCTTATTGAGCTCTTGTGGGACCTTTTCTTTTGTGAAGGAACAAGTGCACACCTCCCTCCCCCCTGTGTCCATGGTACAGAGTTGTGGGCCCTGCCCTACCATCTCTTCAGTAAATACTGAGCAGAAGTATCTATTTAGGATAGATGCATTTACATGGTCCTCCTCCTCACGTGCCCCCTTATCCCCTTTGATTTTAGCAATACCTCCCCAGATGTTCTCCTTTCACTAATGTAGCTATAGAAAGTCTTGTCACATTATTTTACTGTTTGTGCTAGTGTTTCCTCAGTTTGGGCCTTTGCCTGCCTTACTGCCTTCCCTGCTACCCTTAGGGAAGTTTGGTATGCCTCCCTATCTTCATCCTGCTGCATTTCCTTATATTTCCTGAAGGCCAGCCTTTTGACTCTGATCTTTTCTGCTACTGTGTTTGAAAACCAAAGTGGTTTCCTTCTTCTTTTGCACTTCCTTTTCTCACTAACACACTGAGATGTTGCTTCAAGTATTGCATTTTTAATGCCTGCCCACTTTGCCTGTACGCCCTCACCTGTATTTATTTTTGTTAGAGCTAGCTTAACTCTGCTGGCCATCTTATCAAAGTCAGCTTCTCTGAAGTCCCATATTTTTGCCTTGGAATGTTGTTCTAGTGGCCGAATTGAACCATACCATGTGATGGTCACTGCTCCCCAGGTGACCTTCTACCTAGAGATCTGTAATCCTTTCCCTGTTAGTCAGTACTAGATCTAGGATAGCTCTGTCTCTAGTGAGTTGTTGTACCAGTTGTTTGAGGCCCTCCACCTGCAGGGAATCCACCACGTGTCTAGTTCTGGCAGATGTCCCTGCTGGTATTGACTAATATGTGTCTGGCATGTTGAAGTCTCCCATTATCAGAACCTCCCCTTTAGCTGTCATGTTTTGTATATCTTCTAACAGTAACATGTCTAGGTCCTCCCCCTTGTCTGGAGGCCTGTACACAATCCCAGTTCATATGGCTGTCCCATTTCCTGTTTCCCCTGCTGAAAAAGAAGAACCACAGATGAAAGAAACAAGGAAGTAAGAGCAGAAACAATCAGCCAGCAACAAATGCAGTGGCCCTGAAATCTTATCCTAATGACAGATAAAACTGTGAAACCTGTAAAGCACCACCTGTGATAATTTCACAGAAGATATACCCTGTAAGAAACACTTTGCTACAGAGAAAAATAAAGCAGTAACAGAAGATGTTACAACATTGCTGCCTGGAACGATGAAACCATACTGTACTTCTTCCTGCTGCCTGCAATGTAAACCCCTGCTGGTACTGTTACTTGTATTGACCCTGTGTGCTAATTCTCTTTAATGTAATCCTTCACTTGTTTTTGCCTGATGTTCATGTATGTACCTTGTAATCTCCTGGGTCGCACCTGAAAATAGGCACTTGGCCATCTAGTGTGCTTACCCGGTTAACAAAAGCAAATAAATAAATAAATGTACCTCCAAGATATCAACTAACCTGACCTTTTAACCCTTCCCTCTGTTGAAAGGGACTGAAAGTTTGTCAGCTCCATCCCCAGATACACACCTAATCCCCTGGAAGAGCTGTAGGAGGAAAGCAATTAACTCCTTCAATGTGAGAAGGAGACTGCTACACCTGTGAGACAAAAAAAAAACTACCAAAAAAAAAATAATTTTGCTTAGCCTAATGATAAAAAGTCACAAAAATGTAAGCACCACCTGTAATAATTTCACAGAAGAATGTATACCCAGCAACAACAATTTGAATCCGAGAAAAAATAAAACAATAAAATGTTAGCAACAAACAGTAACGATCCCTTGAGAGTACAAAATAAAAACAGCAACACACAGTGAACCTGCCTAGCCAAAAGAAGCATTAATCCTTATTGTTGCTCTGGTAAGGTTCTTTGCTCTGTCCTTTCAAGCAACCTAGAAGAAAAGAGCTCAGGTGAAGCTAGGTGGCTTGGACAGCAAACTTAGTCTTCCACCTCCAAGATATCAACTAACCTGACCTTTTAACCCTTCCCTCTGTTGGAAGAGACTGACAGTTTGTCAGCTCCTCCCCCAGATACACACTTAATCCCCTGGAAGAGCTGTGGGAGGAAAGCAATTAACTCCTTCAATGTGAGAAGGAGACTGCAACATCTGTGAGACAAAAAAAAAAACTTTTAGTAAAAAAAAAAAAAAGAAATGAAATAGTGGCAAACACTAATTTTGCTTAGTTTAATGACAAAAAGTCACAAAAATGTAAGCACCACCTGTAATAATTTCACAGAAGATATACCCTGTAAGAAACACTTTGCTGCAGAGAAAAATAAAGCAGTAACAGAAGACATACCTTGCAAAAGACAATTTGAATCAGAAGATTGCAGCAGTAATCTGTAAGCACACACCTGTAGGCATACCCTGTAATAATGCAGCAGAATGTATACCCAGCAACAAAAAATTTGAATATGAGAAAAAATAAAGCAATAAAATGTTAGCAGCAAACAGTAACAATCCCTTGTGAGTACAAAATAAAAACAACAACACACAGTAAACCCACCTAGCCAAAAGAAGCCTTAATCCTTATTGTTGCTCTGGTAAGGTTCTTTGCTCTGTCCTTTCAAGCAACCTAGAAGAAAAGAGCTCAGGTGAAGCTAGGTGCCTTGGCCAGCAAACCTAGTCCCACTAAAATTTCTCCACAGTTTCAATATTTAGAAAAATCTGCAACATGGTTATCTGCATCAAGTTTTAAGTCTCAAGCGTTAAAGAGGGATGTGCTATAGGTCGCAAAACATTTTACCAACATTTAGATTTTAGTTTAACGTAATTTTTAAAGTATTCTTCAAAATATTATAGAGTTTTTCAGGTGTACCCAGATTCAGATATCTAGCTCCAAATGTGCCTGAGTTATATGTAGATAAAAATTTCATGAAATCCCCATATTCAAAAAAATGACGGATTTTGAGCACCTATCATTTTGATACCATGCAGCCTAATGTCATGATATTTGGCACATCATTAGAACCCCCCATCAGCAAGCATGCATGCCAAATATCAGATCTATAACTCAAATGAAGGCTGAGTTATGGCCAATTCAATACATTCCAAAAATTCCACAGGATTTTGTCAGATTTTAAATTTCAGTTATTTTGGTCTAGCTTTCTAAGTATGTATCCAAATTTGGTAGGTAGACAAGTATTAATGGTTTTAATGTGTTTGCCAGATTTCAGAGTCCTAGACTGAAAGGTATGAGATGTGGGTGGCCAAACATTTAATCAGAATTTAATTTTCAGTTATTTCCATCTAATTTTGAACATTCTTATCCAATTTTTTCAGTGTCAGGATTTAGAGAAACATGCAACATGGTTATGTGCACCATGTGTTAAGTATCAAGTTTAAAGAGGTCAGTGCTATAGGTAGCAAAACATTTTGCTAAAACTTGCATTTTAGTTATTTTAGTATTATTTTGAAAGCTTTCGTCAAACTATTACAAACTTTTACAGATATAAGGATTATTACTACATTTATATAAGTATCTTCTTTCTGATTTCTAGCATCAAAGGTGCATGAGTAACTTGTAGATAAAAGTTCTCATGAAATTTCCCTCAAAAAATAAAATGACAAATTTTGAACACCAATCATTTTGAGAAAATGCATCCTAATGTCATATTTGCCACACTGTTAGAGCACCTCAACCAGCACATAATTGCACCAATTTTAAGATCTCTAGCTCAATTCACAGCTGAGTTATGACTAAATTAATACATTTCAAAAATTCCATGAAATTTCCAATGACATTCCATTAAATTTCATGGAGCTTCACTGAAATTCTTTGAAATTCTACAAATGCAGAATGTTCTCATTCCACACAGCTCTAGATTTCATGTCTCCATGGTTTGAACAGGAAAACTGGAACAAAATAGTAATATTCTCTCTTTTCTGGAGATTTCAGAGTCAGTTTGCAATGATCAGTCAACCAAGGCTTGTATCTTTTGACCAGTCTTCCTTGCAACCCAGTTACTTGTAAGATATCCTTTGCTGGATTAGACTTGGTTTCGACTTTTCAAATCATTTCCATAATTATAGTCATACATTTGGTGACTTTGAAGAGATACATGTTTTCCATGGCATTATGTCGCTGTGGGTAGTGTGTGTCAATCAGACTGTTTTTGAGAAAGTTTGTGGAAGATGGCTTGTTTGCAACAAGACCCTCACCTGATCATGAGACACATCTGTTTTGTTTGTAGTTGACAATCAAGTACCATATTGCTTTAGATTTGCCATACAGACAAGTTCCATTTAAATGGTCACTTTCTTCATAGGTTCCATATTTCTGGTGTGGCAGACTTTTCAATCCTAGAGACCACAAACATGAACTGGTAGATCTGCTACTGCTGTATGGACATACGAATCTGCCAGCAGAAACAGGCCTCATAGTCTGTCAAGTCTACTCGAATATGCAGCTAACACCCTTAAATTGCAGCTGCCCCACCCTCTGTTCCCCCCTCACAGTCACCCTTCCCCCTCCCCCTGTCCATCCCCTTTTAAAACTTCCCACCATCTTACAGGATTCCACCTCCTTGGGCAGAGTGTTCCATTTAGCCACAACCCTCTCTATGAAAAAATATCTCCTCGTCTCTCTCCTATATCTTCCCCCCTCCAGTCTGTGACCATGCCTTCTTGTATCCCTCCCTCTACTCAACTTGAAGACCCCTTCTGTACCTGTCTGGTTTATCCCATTCAAGTATTTAAAGGTCTTGATCACATCTCCCGATCCCTCCTTTCCTCCAGGATGTACTTATTTAACTCACTGTCCTTGTAGGATTTGTCCTCCAATCCCTGAATGATCTTTGTTGCCATGTGCTGTACCCCTCCAGTAATCTGATATCCTTCTTCAGAAATGGATGCCAGCACTCCACACAGTACTCCAAGTATGGCTTGTCTAGTGACCTGTACAGGTCAGGATAGCCTCCCTATTTCTGGATGAGATTCCTCTCACAATACACCCCAACATCCAGTTGGCTTTTGTTGCTGCCTTCCTGCACTGAGCTGAGTTGCTCATATTCCCTGTTATAACTACCCCTAGATCTTTCTCCTCCTTGGTGATACCTAATTGAACCCCTCCCAAGTGGTAATTCCTCCCCGGGTTCCTTGCTCCAAAGTGTAGAACCTTGCACTTTTTCACATTGAAACCCAACTGCATCATTTCTGACCATTCCTCCAGTCTAGCCAGGTTGTCCTATAGTCCCTGCCACCCTACTATGTTGTCCACCACTGTCCCATATTGGTATCATCAACAAGCAGACTGGTTTTACTCCTGATGCCATGTGAGATATCTGCTATGAATATCCCAAACAGCACCAGGCCCAGTACCAAGCTCTATGGAACCCCACTCATCACAACTCTTGAGGATGAGAGTTCCCCCACTACCACCCACTGCTGCCTCCTTTCAACCAGTTCACGATCCAGTTTATCATCTTTGTCCCCACTCCCACATAGCCCAACTTCCCCCCAACCTTCCATGAGGCAAAGAATCAAAGGCCTTGCTGAAGTCCAAATACAGGGCATCGACTACATGGTCCTTATCCAGTTCCCTCATCACCCAGTCATAATACTCAACTAGGTTGGTCTGGCAGGATCTTCTTGATATGAACCCATGTTGCTGATTGTCCTGTAAAAAGATCACCACCCTCTCTTTCAGGATTGTCTACATTAGTTTCCATATAGTACAAAGGATGTGAGGCTTACTCGTCTGGTTCATCCTTTGGGCCACTTTTGTGGAGGGGCACCATGTGAGCCATCCTCCAATCTTGCGATATGCATCCTGTGTCCAGGGAAGTATTGAACAGGTCCAGCAGTGGCCCTGCCAAGACCTCCACATGCTCTTTCAGCACCCTGGGGTGAAAGCCGTCTGATCCCAGTGCCTTATTAACTTTCAGTGCCTTCAGACCCCCCAGCACCCTGCCCACTATTATTATGTCATCTGTCACCCACTCCCTCCCCCTTGCCCACCTTCCCCATCTCCTGAGGTAGCTGTCCACCCTTCTCCTTTGTGAACACAGAACAGAAGTACTCATTTAGTGCTTCTGCCTGCTCCACCCCTTTCTCCACCCCTCCGTCCTTCCTAATCCTCACTATCTGGTCATTGCAGCTCCTTCTTTCCCTGATGTACGTGAAGAAGTCCTTTTCCCCATCCTTGATGCCCTGTGCCAACCTCAGTTCTCTGGAAGCCTTGGCCACCCTAACTAGCCTGGTTACCTCCTTGGGCTTCTTCAAATACATTTCCCTGTCCTGCCTCCTCCCGGATTTCTTGAACTTCCTAATTGCTGCTTTTTTTTTGTCCTCACCCCTTCCAAGACCTCCTGATTCAACCAGCTTAGCTTCTTAGCCCTTTCCTTCTTGTTCTGTGCCTTGGTGCATGATCCAGTAGTCTCTATCAGCCCTAATTTGATAATTTCCCATTTTTGGCTTGCATCCAAGCATGGATAAATTCCTGCTCAGTGTTGTATTTTAGAATCTTGGAATTGCATCCATATTACCTCCAGTCTACCCTCCTCCCCCTCTTCCCTTGCACACCTTATACCCTCCCTTACGTAAATAGTTACCACTCCCCCTTTCCCCTTGCCCCAATCCTTTCTGTATGTCCTAAACTCCTGGATCATCAAATCCCAGTCTTGTTATTGGGAGGCCAATGTCTTTGTGATGGTCATGATATCCACCATCCCTACTCCCAAGAGAGCCTGTAACTCAGCTGATTTGTTCCCCAGGTTTCTTGCATTTAGAAGACAACCCCTAACTTGTTCCTTCTTCCTTAACTTCCCATAATGCTACCTGGTTCATCCCTGCTAGCTTGGGGGGCAAGTTCATTTGGCTCCCCCTCCAGTGGCCCTGCATACCTGCTGCACATTTGCCTTCCCCCCACACCTAGTTTAAATCCACCTTAATTGCTATATATTCCCCCAGCCTCTGTTTCAAACTCCCCTGTCCTACCTTACTCAGATGTAATCTGTCCTCTGCAAATAGGTCACCATTTTTCTAGATGTTACCCGAGTCTGCCACTAGCCCATACCCTTTGGTTCGACACCATTCTCCCACCAGCCAAGAGTTGAACTCCTTTATCCTTACTTTCATCACTGTGATTGCCCTGGGTGCTGGGAACACTTCTGAGAAGGCCACTGATCTCCCTCCTTCCTCACACTACTTCCCCAGTTCCTTGAACCTCTCCCTTACCAACTGGACTGTATTATCCCCAAGTCATTTGTACCCAAGTGCACCACTACATGTCGGTTTCTCCCTTCCTATCCTTAAACACTTGAGAATAGGCTGTCCCACCCTACCCACTGTCAAACCAGGTACTGATTTCACCCATATTCGACTATGCTGCTTCCCTTTACTTCTCCATCTGACCTTTTTTAGGATTGAGTCTTCCAGCACCATGACCCCACCCCCCTTCTCACATGCTCCTCCCATAGCTCCTACAAGCATGGCTGCTTATATTTGATAATGTATGATGTGACATACTAAACCAGGGCCATGGAATTTCCAGCAACATATTGAACATCTATGTTCACCTGCCACTCAACAATAGTGCATGAGTGTTGTTGTTTATGAATGCCTCATTTTTTCTAGGCAATTTATACAATGTCTTAGTAGATTTTGCCTTTAGATGGTGTCACATGAAAGAGAACAATTAATTCATGTGGCCATTTTCAGACACATGTCATGGAAATCCAAACCAACACCTCAGGTACCAGTTGCCACAATATTTAATCATTTGACAACAGTATTTACAACAGATGTGTCTCTGAAACATGTAAATCCATTTCCATATGGTTGGACTGTTGTTCTTGTCAGGAAATTGACATGTCATGTACTGCATGATAAACTTGAGGATTTCACTGTCATTATCAATTTCACTGGGGGTGCATCTTTTATCCACAATAGCATGTGGATATAAAGAGCCTTATGTGCATGGTATTCAACTCTCCAAAAGTAATGTTCTACAATACTAAAAGATGGATTAATCTTTGACAAAATGAACCTCAGCAGTGCATTAAATAAGTGATGAAAGTGTTGTAACACAGGCATTGGGTCTGGAGAGTATATCTCACCTAGAGTCACTGGTGATACATCATCAACATCTCCATATGTTCACTTTAGCATGTCTTGCAGTTCCTAACAGCTGTATGCAGCACAGCTTAGATCAACAAACCAAGTAGCATAACCATTACTTCTGAGTAGTTTTGGTACCAATAATTTTTGGTTCCACGAATACTTGATAAGGTGGAGTTCAAGTTAACTTCTAGTGTCTCATCTTTGTTTTTCAACTTTTGCAACAATTCTGCAGCTGTAAGACCATGCAACAATGTGGCCATTCACAGAGTATGTGCAATTGATGCAGACAATTTACTTAACTCACTGTCCCATAGGAAGTGAAACATGTCTGAATATTCCTTCTGAACTTCCCATTAGAATTCAGCACTCTAAAAACTTGGTAGTCAGCTTCAGGAACAAGTACCTCACACCTATCCAAGCAACCACCAGTACCATGTGGAAAAAGGTCAGAGAAGCATTGTGCTTGCAATGCACTCTTCCAGATACTGACAGGATTACTTTGAACCTGTTTCATATGATACAAGTCATTGTTGTCACTGCCTGGATCCTTGTCATGGAGAGGATGAATTCTGCACTGCTCATACACACTTTCATCTGTAGACATCAAAACCTTCTCAGTCATTGTTTTCTTGATGCCAAGTATCCCAAATTGAGTGTCAATATCACTCATGTGGTTGACATTTAAATCCTTGTAAAATAGATTTAAAATGTTTAGGTAATGTAGAGCTTTTTAACTCACTTTACATTCACAACATGCTGCCAAATTATCTTTGCTTTTCTTGGAACACCATTCACCAAAATGACAATGCTGTTGTCCCAAGTTATGGTCTCAACATTTTCCTGGAGTGGGAATGGAAGGTACATGATAGATACCTTCAATGACATTATGCATTCTTTCTTTGGCATGTTTTTTTTAAACTCTGTTCAATCTTAGAATTGTTTGGAATGCTTTCATAGTTTGTATCAGAATCCATTTAGAGAAGTTCAAGTAGGAAATATTTGTGGATGTCATATCTGCCTCCATTTTTTTAAACCAGATCTTGACAGCAACACATCTGCTTTCATCTTTTTGAAACAGTACAAGCAGATGTGCACCATGTCATCTACTGCAAAGTCACTTTTAAGTAGCAAGTATGCCACCAAACATTTCCACATCTCATTCCACTTGACAATTTGTGTCAGATCTACTTTCCCTGTTTCTGAGCTATCAAATAGCCACTTGCATGAGAGACATTCATATTCAAATTCATATTTGTCTCTCTTTTCTATCTTGTTTCCAAATTTGTCAGTTAGCTGTGTTTCTGTTGATGTAATACAGCTAGGCATGTGCTGTGAATCTAGAACTGAGAATTCATGAAAATATACATCATTTTTATGGAGTTGATGAATAAAAGCTACTGCACTCCCCATGTCACCTTCTGTCAATAAAAGATATAGGCATGCAAATTTACAAATAGCACTCCTGACATTTTAGAAACAAATCTGTGCATTCCTGTATTATACTCAGCAATCATGCATATGTGGTGCAGTACACTGTCACACGCTCTTTTGTGCCAACATGCCAGTGAGTGATCCATCAACCCAATGTGAGATCTAACTGAATGTTTGTCTATGTTTCCTATCAGTTTTTATATTTGGTTAGTCTTTCTGATGATGAAAAGGTTGATGAACTTCTTAATGTTATGAATAAACTTTTGTCTAACATTACACATGTATTCAGGTGACCATGAAAGACACTGTGGTCTTGTTTCATTCTATTGAAGAGCTATTGTCTTCCTCCATTTTACGTAAATCACGTTGTTCAAACAAGCACAAAACACTGTGTTTTCCCAGTTTCATCAACACAGTCAGGTACTTGCTTACTGTGTGAATGGTACATTTCTTCCCAAAAATATGCCTCTCTCTGCTCACTGTGCAGCAAAGATCCATCAAAGGTTATGCAAAAATTCTGTCTGTTATGATTTGGGAATTCCTTTTCATCAATTAATCCATTTCTCCATCAACTGTGATCATAAACGTGATCAAAAATTTAGAGTCATATGTATAAATTGTTTAACCCTGAGATGTAATTTCATAATCTGTATTTTTCTTTTAACTATCTTAGATTTACATTACATTATTGTAGATATTATCCAGCTTACTTTTGCTTTGGCAGCCAACATCTTAAAATAGTTAACTCGACTCTGATGGATGCTAGCTTAACAGATTTGTTTTTCTTCTGTTTTCTTTGTGCCTGCTACACTGGATTTTTTGCTTGTGTTCTATTCAATCACTTTTATTACTATGCTGTGTGGGACAAGCAAGGAATTCATAGTCATAGCTGCCATGTTTCTTTGTCTCTTTTAACTGTGCTAAGTAATAGGCATCGGTTGTTGCCTGCGACATACTTTGTGTTACTGTGCCATCACAGAAACATAGACAGTGATGGCAGAAGGAGACAAAGGGTCCATCAAGTCTGCCCAAATTTTCCAGAGACCTTCTCAGATCCAAGACCTTGCCACCCCTATGATCCCTACCCATTACAATTTCCGCAGAATTTTATCTGAGTGTTCTCTTTTTACCAGCCCAGTTTGAAAGCTGTTCCCATCTTGGCACTCATCACCTCTGCAGGCAGCCTATTAAGGCTCTATAACCCTTTCTCTGAAATAGTGTCTCCTGAGCTCCTTCCTGAAGCACCATCCCCGCAGTTTTCAGTCATGTTCTCTAGCATTAGAGCTGGAAACATTGTTGAACAGTTTAGAGTAGGGCACCTAATTTATTACTTTCAGGTACCTGAAAGTTTATATCATGTCCCCCATCTTCCTCCTTGTCTCTAGTGAGTTCATATTCAATGCTTCCAAATGCCTGTCATTAAAAAGCCCCTGCATGCCCTGTATCATTTTGTCACCCTTCTGTCTCTGGTCTGTTTCTGTCTTTCTTAAGGAGTGGACTCCAAAATTGGTCACAGTACTCCAGGTTGGGTCTCACAAGGGACCTGTATTACCTCCCTGTTCCTGCTTTCAAATCCTCTCCCAATACTCCCTGCATTTTGTTATGCTTGCTATAAGCTGTGTTGCACTGGCTGGTCTGCATTAGGGTGTCACAAAGTATGACATGAAAAAGCAAAAAAGATGTTCCAGGACTAGAGGGCATGGGATGAAGTTGGAGGGAGGATGATTTAGAGGAAACGTGAGGAAGAATTTCTTCACAGAACGGATGGTGGACAAGTGGAACACCCTGCCAGAGGAAGTGGTGGGGGCTGAAACAATCACACGATTTACAGTAAGAATGCATGGGATAGACATAAAGAAATTCTGGAGGTCAGGGGTAAGGGGCAACAGACTTCTTGGAAAACATAAACTGAACTTATAAGCTCAAATGGGCAGAGTGGGTGGGCCATAGGCCCTTATCTGCCAACACTGTCTATGTATCTATGTATCTATGACACCTAGGTCCCTTTCCTCCTGTGAAGTGCTGAGTCTGACACCATTAAGCCAATATCCATGTCTTTGAGTTCTTTTTGCCTAGATGAATCACTTTACACTTTTTTTGGAATTGAACTTCATCTGCCAAATGCTAAACCATTTTTCCCACCTTTGCAGATCTTTTTGCAGGTTCCTTACCACTTTCTCACTGTCCACCCTACCACCTAGCTTAGTATTATCTGCAAAAAGTGCAACTGTTCTTTGTATGCCTAGCCCAATGTCACTGATGAATACATTAAACAATTCTGGACTCAGGGCTTAGTCTTAGGGAACCCAACTAGTGACCACACCCTCATCTGACCTCTCCCTGTTGACAGCCACTCTCTGCTTTCTATCCTTAATCCAGTATCCCACCCATGTAACAATACTCCTTGCGGTGCCCATGTCCTCCAACTTTTTCAGCAGGTGATTATGTTTTACCAAGTCAAAAGGTCTTGCTGAAACTGAAATAAGCATTGTAAGGCATGCCATACGTATCAGTGTACCTTTTGTGTCCTTTCAGTCTGTGGATACATTGTCTAATAGGCATTTTTAGTCTTAACTGCAGTAATGATATTCTAATGGAATTCAGTATCCATGTAAAGAAAGGAGAAAAAAACAGTGCACTTGCTAATTGTTTTTAGTAAATTGACATAGTGTCATTAACAAGATAAACAAAATTCCCTTATTATAGGCAAATCCAATATGAACATTTGACAACTTTAAATAATGTAAATATACACAGTGAAACAGTTTCCATCTGTAATATTATTATAATACCCAAGTACATAGGTTTTTAACCATTTTCCATTATTTCCATTAAAAAAGTTCTTTCATCTGCTGATTTCTTCTTTTGTCTGCCAAAGTATATTCATCCATGAGCCGCTCCTGAAAAAATAATTTTCAGCTCACTAAAAAAGATAATTTTATAACCAGAAATGGAATCTCTAGGCCAATAGGAATGCAGTTCTGACATCATCACAAAACAGGAAGTCGGCCATGTTACCTGACTACTGAACAAACACAACTACTGCCCAGTAAGTACTGCTCTCATATATATATATATATATATATATATATATATATATATATATATATACATATATAGATATTGCAATCAAATTTTATTATCAAGCACCCTGAAATTGATGTCATGCTGCCGCCATCTTGTTTTCAGTTAGCAAGAGAGAGAGAAAAAATGCTGTAATTCAAAAAATAGTGCTCTTTGGTAAACACCAAAAGTTGTGTTTACCTAATCGAGCACTGAGGAATGTGCACCTGGTATTAATTTGTTAGTAGGTGGTCCACAAATATGTTTTTAAACTTTTCTCATTTTTTGATGGCGGCAACATTTTTTGTTGCTGTGAAAACAATGATGATCAGGAAAAAAAGTGACCTCGGCAACATTTTTGTGTGCACGACAATATTCCATTCTAGATAGGAGTATTGTGAAAACATTAAAGTGATCATGGTAACACTGCACAAACACATTTTGCTATGTGTTGTTTTCTTTGTCACTTCATTGTGCCAAGGTGGACTGTGCTTTTGGCATGACATTTGTACGATGAAAAGCCCTGGTTCCACAGATGTGCCTTTTGATGGTTTGGTACGAAAACATTGAATAGGCCCATAGTTACAACATTGCGAAATTCAGAAATTTTCCTATAGGATAACTTTGAGATGCCCATCACACCTTTCAGTTTCCGTATCTTGAAAATGGTTTGAGATAGGACTAAGTACAGAAGTAGGTTGGAAAACCATTAATACCATGAATTTTGATTTTTATTTTTCGATGTTGTACAGTTACTGAGATATTTGGAAATTATTATTCCAGTTGCTCACTTTTATTTCTGTAGCCACTATTATGCCCTCACATTCAGCATTCACAGTGCTTTTTGGTGCTCGTATCTCAGAAATGATGCGAGATATGGATTTGGTCGATTTACCTTGTGTAGAAGTTTCACTGTCATGATTACAACGACATTTGAATTTTTTTCCTAACTGGTACAGTTCCAGAGATATTGGCAAATTTGTGTTACAAAGCTTCCTTGCCCTATAGGGCTGCTTTATGGCTCCATAGTTATGTGTAAGTGGGAGTGCAGGGCCCGGAGGTCCCATGATCCCACAGACACATATCATTATGCACAAATAGGCAGCTTGGTGGGAGCACAGGGCCCTCACCAACTCATAGCATGTACTATTTATATTACACTTTTTCAAAAGGTAAGGAAATTCTTTGCAAACAGCTTCATTAATGCATCAGTTAGGGTTGTTTCCACAACAACAAAAGTGTGGAAATTCAACATTAGGGTTACTACCCCACCATCCCACCCCATGCCCCCATCCTCCACACACCAACAGATGTCAAGGTGTGCCATGGGATCATCAGTTCTAACACTCACCCCATTCTCCTATACTGTAACATGTCAGCTTGCTCACAAATGGAATGGGGTCAGAGCTGGGCCTGATGACCCCATGGCACACCGACTCTGTTGAGGTGAGTGTTAGATGAGGAGCATGAAGTGAGGTAGTGGTGTGTAACCTGGCATTGAATTACACTTTGTCACTAATGAAACAACCTAACTAATGCATTAACTGATTTTTTCAAGATATATATATATATATATATATATATATATATATATATATAAATATATATATAAATATATATCAGTTTAAAGTTATAATTGTGATAAATTAAAGACCAATCCTAATACATCATTGACTAGTAAGAGGAGTTATGTAACTTTTAGCACTGCAGTCTATATATTTTGGTTCCAATTCAATGTATTCAAAATATCAAGGCCATCAATGCATATATTTTTCTTCTTTCATGCCTCATATTCTTCTTATGTGACTGATTTGTGAGAGAAAATTGGCCCTTGAAAGAACAAAATCAAGTCACAAAAGATTTTTTATAGTTTTCTAAAATGTTTAGAAATGCTTATCAGACTTCAAAAATCGTGCTCCAAAGTCACTCTCCTAGCCAAATCCGAATATTTCTGCTCCACCTTTGAAACCAACATAAACACACCATCTAAGTTTTGGAAGGTTGTACATTCCCTCTTCTCACCGCCATCTAAACCATGAACCCCCCCTTCTTAATATAAACAATGTCCTAATTACTGACCATCTCACTGTAGTGACAGAATGTAATGATTACTTTACCTCACAATCCTTGGCCCTCATTGCCTCACTCCCATCCAACACCTCATGCCTGACAGACACAAGCAGACCCTCTATACACTCCAATGGCCAGCACCTCTTCTCATTTGCTTCAGTCACACAAATAAACATACTAAAGGCACTACTCACTCTCAATCCATCTAAGGGATCCTCACATGACGGGCTTGACCCTAAATTCTTATTCCTATCTGCTCATGTTATCTGCTCTCCTTTATCTGCTCTATTCAAACTCTCTTTTTTCTACCTTTACTGTCCCCTACTCCTGGAAGCATGCCATTGTCCTCCCATTACCTAAAGGAGGTGACCCCTCCTCTCTGGGGAACTATAGGCCCATATCGCTCCTACCTATACTTGCCAAATTGCAGGAACATCTAGTTCTCATTCAGCTTTCTTCCTTTCTCTCTGATTCTGACTTCACCGCCCACCAGTCTGGTTTTAGGAAGGACCACTCCACCATCACTTCCCTAATTAGGCTCACTGACTCCATTCTCACTGCAATAGATAATGGCCTGATAACATTAACCACTTTTGTCAAACTTGCAAAGGCATTCAACACAGACTCCAATCTTCTTCTCTTAGACAACCTGCACATGGCTGGCTTATCTGACTCAGCCACTAGTTGGTTCAGCTCCTATCTAACAGGCAGGATGCAGTCAGACAAATTGTTGACTCCAAATCCCCCCCTTTCCTATTGCCACCGGTGTGCCTCAAGGCTCAGTACCTGGCCCTGTGCTCTTTTACATCTTCCTAAATGATCTCCCATCAGTATGCACAGCCACATCAATCCATATGTATGCTGTCGATACAGTCCTTTTCTATTCTGGCTCCTCCCCTGTTGATGTCACTTCCAATCTCCGAAGTGACTTCAAGAAAGTACAGATCTGGTTAGGCTCCCATCAGCTCTTCCTCTATGCCAAGAAAACAGTCTCTATGACCTTTGGCACTAGACAGACTCTCTTGGCTACCAAATTTGCCCTCCTTTAACACCCTAGATGGTACAATTCTAGAAGACACTTCCTCATTTAGGTATCTTGGGATCTGGTTTGACCAGCATCTCAACTTTTTTGTGTATATAGATGCCATCCTGAAAAAGTTGCGACCCAAACTAGGTGCATGATACAGGAACCAAAGTTGCCTACCATTACCAGCTAGGCAGGAGCTTGTTCAGAAAATGATTCTACCTATTTTTGACTACTGTGACATAGTCTATAGTGGCACACTGTTCTCTTCCTTAACCAGACTGGATACTCTCTTCAATGTCGTCTGTCATTTCACCCTAGACTTTCCTCCTTTTACCCACCATTGTTCTTTCTATCAATCTCTTGCTCTATCTTTGCTGGAAAACAAATGCCTATTACATTGTATGAGGTTCACCTCCAAATTCTGGTTTGAGTCCCATGCCCCTTACCTATCATCTTCTCTGGCCACTTGCCCTCCATCCCAACTCTCTCTCTCAGATCAAACAATTCCTGCACCTTGGTCATTCTTAGACACTCCACTTCTTTAGGCTTAACTGCCTTCTCACACAGGCTACCAAAGCTATGGAAGACCCTGCCTATTTAAATCAGATACTCCTCCTCCTCGCCCTGGTCCATCTTCCTCCTTAACTTCCTCCCTCCTACCTGCAATTGCTCCTATCAACCCTTCCTTCCCCCTTCCTATTATGGTCTTATTCCATTTAGGTTATTCTCTAATGACGTACTGTACATATGCACTTAGTAAAGCAATTTTTGTACAACAATTTTTGTATGTTGTAATCCATGTATTTTACCCCTATGCTGGGTAAATTGACTGTATGCACTTATTCCTGTATTTTTGTATTTGATCTTGTATAGTTTTAGTTTTATATCTTTATCCGTCCCATGAATATCTGTGCTGTGTAGGTTTTGGATTCATGTCTTGCCTGTTAAAAATGAAAATGACAAATGTATGTTGTTGGATTCATACTCCTCTGTATCCTCACCCCTGGGACGCTCCTTGAGATGAGTAATTGTATTTGTTCAGTGGGCCTTTCCAGGTGAAATTTTTCAATAAATAAAATAAATAAATAAAAATTACAGAAATCATGTTGTTTACATGAAAGTATGATGGCAAACCTATCAAACTATTCAAACAGCTTCATATACAGTACCAATAAATATAGCTTCAATTTATAGTATATGCTGTAACTGTGTATTTTTTGTCACAACAGCAGTTACAGTTAAATAATAAGCCAGAATAGTAAGTATGCCTTATATATTTCATATTGCTACACTATGTGCATTGCATTATAGCCTCATAAGAAAATATCAAAGTTTAGATCACAGTCTTAACACCTAAGATGTCTGGCAAAAAGGGGTGGAAAAAGTTTGTGTGGCAAAATATATAGTTTGTACTGGCCAATCAGAGACGTTAACAGTCTTTCAAGTGAAATATTCTTCAGTCATTTATAAATGTTTTCCCTCTCAAAAATATCTCACTTTTCTGCCATTTCACTAGTGACAGATCACTACAGGTAAACCCTGTACAATATTCAAACAAAGATAGTACATCAGCCTAAGTGTTAAGCTTGTAAGCTGACCGGTAAACAATTTTTTGGTGCTTTCCAATAAAATGGCAAGAAAGGGATAAACTTTTTTTTGTATGATTTGCAACCCAGCACTGTTAAATTGAAATTTAAGTGGCAGTTGTCATAGACTGCTGTGAGAGACGCACACATTTACTATTTATGTTACTTGCAGTGTCTTTAAAGACATTGGGCATTGCAGAAAGCTTCACTACTATAGTTGGTATTGTGGGCAGCCCACTTGTTCAAAGGGGTGTAAGTTTGCCAGGAGAAGTAATTTTGGGAATGATTTGCACCTGGAAAACTGTGATGTGTATTGATCTAGTAAGGGGTGCATGCAATGGGAAAAACTCAAGCTGACCATACATAGACTGTTGAACAGTAACCCCAAGCCGGACAGAGATTATCCTTGTTGGAGGTAATGATTTGGGCTAAAGAAGAGGTACAGATCTAATAGAATCAATTAAATCAGATTTCACCAAGCTGCATGGAATGTTTCCTAACTGTAAGATTCTATATTCAGATATTAGTGAATGCATGATCTAGAAAGGCCGGCAGTATGCACCTGGAATTGAAAGGTCATGTGAAAAAGGTGAATATGAATGTAACCATCCCACTCCACTACTTTACCCAGTAAGCTACCCCTTGGTAGCCTCGACTGGGCACCCAATCTACTTCGGACACTTTTTGGTATCATCCCTAGCTTTGGGAATGTATACCAGGCTCATTTCTTCTAGAGGTAAGAAAAGGGGTGGGGTGTACGAAAGCAAATACTACAAATGTGACCATTATACCCAGGTCCTGAGGAGAGAACTTTTGTCCAGGGCTATGCTAGGTCTGTACTTCTGGAGGGATACCCAGTAATTCCACATAGGAAGCAGTAACGAGAATGTCCAGAACCAGGTTGGGGTTCAAGAGTGTGGCTTTATTCCAAAAATGGTACACTAAAGCAAATGTGGACCCCCAAGGGGTTACACCTTGTGGCTCAAGGCAATGCAGAACAACAAAAGTCTGTAGTGAACAGAAACTCTAAACATCCCATATTGCATAGGACCTTGAACTCTCTTCAGCGGCAATGGTCTCAGCTGAAACACAAGTTTTCTTCTCGTTGCACTGGCCACAACAGAGCACACAATTTCTTGTAATGGCACTGGCCACAATTTGGAACATTTTCCATATGGCATAGAATTAAATTTTAGCAATATGGCAACTGGCCACAATGGAGCACTCTGTCGCTCAATTAGCACAACCCATACCACGGGGTAGACTTTCTCTTCAGGCCTTGGCCACCATGTCCTGAATAAGCAGATGCCCTTACAGACCTGTAGTGCTGAACTGGTCACTCCAGATGGGGGTTGCCCACCTTTTGCTTCCACGTCCATACCCAGCCATTCTTTGAGAGTTACACCTCAAACTTTTAGTAAAACAGTAGAACAATGCTCCTTTGAATGACTTTCACATTCAGCATTTGAAATGCCATACTTCTGAGTGTAAATTAAAGTCCTTAACAATGTGTCAAGTCTCACTGGGGACTCCACGATTGTCAGCCAACTTTAAGAAAGGATGAGAACAGTCTCAAACTAGAACAGAACTTGGTGTATATTTCCCTTCGTCAGAGTACACCCCAAAAGAAAACACAGGTACATTCCTACTGGGATACCCAAAGTCAGATTACTCACTGTTGTACACAAACAGGCAGCTTCAATGTCCTGGATCAAAGTCAGGGAATTGCCCCTCAGGTCCATTCTGCAGTCCTCCTCATGTCACAGAGGATAAGAAAAATCAGGAACTCTTGCTAAATGGTTTCCACCACTTCTACTGGCAGGCAGAAATTTCTCAGCACTAGGGTGAGAAAAATAGGCTGTCCTCACAGATCCCATACTGGAGCTCCTCCATCCTCCAGCTGCTCACACTGAACTCCACTCAAGCAACTAACTGAAAATTCTAAAGCTCCCCACTCACAGCTAGCTGCTGTTGCTTATACTGCTGTGAGAGTTCTAAATGACATCACCTCTCTCCTTTCAGCTGAGACCAAGTAAACAGAGAGGGAGAAGATGAAAATCCATTTAACTAGTTATTCACCAGCTGTCTTCTGTACCTAGCACTGACACTGATGGGATTCTAGTAACCTCAGGGGACCAGTGGGTTACACTCACCCCTAGACAGGTAAATGACTGTCTGCAGTCATTTCTCTACCCAGCACCAAGCTGTCCTGCCCTCTGTGTTACCTAGGGGAGGTAGCTCTACTTCTCCTCTACCATGTGCTAGGTACAGACAGACAAAACTAAAGGCCCAGAGGCCAGCTGATGAAACTTCAGCCCCAATCTTAAAATATACCTCTGGATACTCAGTGGTTCCAAGAAACTGCCTGAAGCATGCCCTAATAGACCAGAACTGAGGCCCCTACTGCAGGTCAGGACCACAGCCCTTCTATCCCCCTAGCCCTCTAAGGAAAATCTATCTGACAAGACTGCCCCTCAGAAAACCTCCCCCCAAGCTCCCAGGGTAAATGCAAACAGAAACAACAAGGAAACAACACATTGCAATGCATTACATTTCCCAATAAATTTCCCCACAACCTCACACCTGTGAAGGAAAAACATGTTAACACCTGGTTAACCATAGACAATTCTAAAAACTCTAAGAAAAAGAGGAACTCAGCTGAGCTCCGGCATCCTCTTATTTTCTTTACTTCTCTTATTTTTTTCTTCTTCAGGAACACCTGCAAGAGAAGAAAAACAAAATGTATCCTGCATACCACACAGTGCCTAAACCTCCACCTGAACACTAGAGAATCCCCAAAATATTTTTTCTATAAAAGTAAAAAAGTAAAAAAAATGGAAAGAAAACATTTATACAACACATTTGGGGGGGGTGGGTAGGCCCTAAAAAGTTCATACTAGTGACAGAATGTTGTTGCTCAAAGGCAAGGTCCATAAAAGAGTCTGTCCTAGGCCAGAACCCACTAAAGAACAGTCCTAAAACAGGACAGAGCCTATGAAGCATTGCAATCCATAAGGACAGTCATTACAATTCCATGGACAGTCTTCAAGTGTAGGATGTCTTGTGCAAAGTCAGTTAGATAACAAAAATGATCTTACCAGTTCCTTGAAGACTGAAAACAAAGGATCACCTTACGTCTCCAAGCTAAGAACACTCTCCCTTCAGACCAGGTGGCATCTTTGGATACAGCTGGGGTAATGTCCTATGGAAAACCAGGAGATGAAACAGGAAAACTGCTGGATATATGTCATCTGGAAACCAAATGATGGAACAGGAAAACAGCTGGCCTGATGTCATCTGAAAAACCAGGTGATGAAAGAGGAAAACAGCTGGGCTAATGTCGTCTGAAAGACAAGGCAATGGAAATGGGAAAACCACCGGTGGGATGATGAATCTGGATGTACCTGAAGAATCCTGGAACACCAGTAGAGCTGCATCTTCCTTCTTGGATACTGCTGCTTCTGGATGACAGACACCGGGCTGCCACTGCTAGCTTCCCTCTAGGCATGTTGGGCATATTCACAGTGAGTGGTACCATTAAGGGTAATACCACTCTGGGTGAGATGCAAGAACTATGACACCATCTGGGCATTCAAAGTTGATATTGTGGAATGTCTCATTCTCTGCCTTGTCCACAATTCACACAGTGTTCATAAGCAGAGTTCTGCCCAATTTCCACAATTTATGACTCTGTCCCTGACACATTCTGCTGCAGCAGAGTACAAATTCTTGCATGCCTCTTCCAACAATCAGGATTGCCTGTTCTGTTCAATTTCCTCACAGTCTCTACGAGAAAAGGTAGGAAAGGACTGCCCATAGATGGTGTCAACCCTCCTATGTATCAGTTTCTCCTCTCTGCTGTTCTTCACAAGTTTGTGGCCCATGGCCCAGCATGGGATGGCCAGTCCTGGTTAAGCCAGTGCTGTATACTTAAAGAATGAAAAAATTTAGTCCCCAACCATCTCTGTGGGCAGGTTACGGAAGCCTTTTTCTTCTCTATCTCTCTCTCTCTCTGGCTCCTCTGATGCAAGATCTTGAGGCAACTCATGTGGATACTCAACATGAAGATACATTTCTTCATCCTCCTCTTACTCACTCAGGATCTGAGCCCAGGAGTGAGCAGATGTCCTCACTCCCAGAACAGTCCACCCTTCACTGGGCACAGAGGTGGACACCTCCCAGTTGAGTGTCTATTGCAGTTCATCCTCCCCTACTAGGCTAGGACTTGGACTCCCCTTCCATGGATCCATGGATCCTCCCATTGCGCTGTCCGACTGTGGCACAGGTGTGGAAACCTTTCTCTGCCTGCGCTTGCAGTAGATCAATATTGCTCTCTCCCTCTGTGCCACACTCTATGGGGCTTCTCCCAACAGGTTCAACCTGCTGCTGCATGCTGCTACATGCAGAGTTTCCTACTCTGGTCCATGTGGGAGCCAAATGAATTTGTGATGCCCTCTCTGGCACTGCACCCCTGCTCATATATAGTACTTTACAAGGCAATCCAAAGAATGGGTTATCAGAAACACATCTCTTCCTGCCTTGAGGCACATCATGCACAGTCTCAGTGGATAGCTAGGGATTGCTACATCTGGAGGCAACCCTTCAACATAGAAAGTTCTCTCTATTTCTCGTAGTGCTGCCACCTCCTCTGTAATCATGGCTTGGGCATGATCTGGGTAGCAGGGATTTCCCAAAGCCATATCTGAAAACAAACACATAAACGTTTGTTGTTACTGAATTGTTCACTAGTCTCTTTACAGTCTCACAAAATGGCTCCCTACTTCTGTGTTTACATTTGCTAACCCCACCCTGTAATGGTGGCGGTAGCTCTCCTCACACATCATATCTGCTTCTGACTCAAAATGGTGTTTCCCACCATTTTTGGCTACTGATTTTGCTCAAAACTGTAATCAATTGCACTGCTTGTATCTTTTAGCACATTCATATGATTATTAACTTGACTTTGTGATCAGCATCAAATCAAAGACTATTTACAGATGCTCAAAGTCACTTGCAAACCACAGTATTTCTTTTGCACAGGACTGCCTGTTAACTGCAGCTTAATATACAACTCTCTTGCTTAGAAACAGTTTGCTGTTGCTGAACCCATTATAAATGCTCACAGTCTATGCTCAGAATTTTTGTTTGATGTCCTGTTACAACACACAGTCCTTCTTCGCAAACAATTACACTGCTTGCACACAGATTCAGCTGGCTTGAAAAATCACAACAGTTTGATGCTTGGTTAGCAGGGTCTCCTCACTGAAATCAGTAGCTGGCCTTCTCCAGTGGAAATTTTCAGCCTGGTGCTGATCCTGGCATGCCTCTGGGGTGAAACGGCCTGGTGATTCCAATGATCATAGCCATGAATGCCACGCTCACTTTCCAGTTGGTTGGACAATGGGATGAGCCTGAATTTACACAGCAAAAGTCTGTCTTTTACTGATTAGAACATTCATAAGCTCCTACATGGTAGATCCTGGTCTGACCAGCTCACACGCCATTTGCTCTTTCCTCCTCGAACACCCAGCTGCACACAGAAGCTGGCTAGGGGTGGGACTGATTGCAGTTGCACGAATCACTTGATACCATGCAAATGATCCTCTCTCTCTCTTTCTCTTCCTTCACGGCGATCGTTGAGTAGGAGCAAATTTAAATCGCAAACTGTAACTTTTTTTCTCGGCTGCAATTTCAATCAATCAATGTTTTACTTTTATAGCGCCTTTCAAGAACCAAGGCACTATACACTTTAAATGCACACATATAATAAAACTGAATAAAACAATAATACAGAATAGGTAAAATCAGTCTGGCAAACTAACTTGAATAAATACATTTTTAACATAGATTTAAAACTACTGATGGTCAGGCATTCTCTTAACTGATGAGATAGAGAATTCCACAGGGTTGGTGCTGCAAATGAAAAAGCATGAGTGCCAGAAGTTTTTAATCAAACCCGGGGAATCTCTAGCTATCCCTCGTCAGTGGATTGGAGAGGGGGAGTAGGGAGTCAGGAGATCTTTCAGGTAGTTAGGTCCCTGTTCATGTAGGGCTTTGAAGGTAAGCAAGCCTACCTTATAGGTGATCCACCACTGAACCAGCAGTGAATGCAGTCTGCGCAGCAGAGGCATAATGTGGCTGGTCCTAGAAGTACCAGTCAGCAACCTGGCTGCAGCGTTCTGCACTAGCTGCAAGCAGCAGATATCAACCCCAGGCAGCCCTAGGTAGAGGGCATTGCAGTAGTCAAGATGGGTGGTAATGAAGGCATGGATCAGTGTTGACAGGTTCTCCAGTGGAACCAGGTGTTTCACCCAGGTGATATTCCTCAGATGGTAGAATGAGGATTTAACCACGGGTGACACCTGAGATTTCAGGGTCGGGCCATTGTCAAAAATAACATCCAGGTTGCGCACCTGATCTGAGGTAGTGAGCTGAACATCATCAGGCCATAAACTCGATGCATGCCCAGCCCCAAAACCCACCCCCGGGTGACCGGGGTCCAATACCAACACCTCAGTCTTATCCAGATTCAGCCTCAGCCAGCTAGTGCTCATCCAGTCTTTGATCTCAGAGAGGCAGTTGTTTAGCACAGAAATTGCACCAACATGTCTGGGCATAAAGGACATATATAGCTAACAATCATATGCATAGCAGTGAAAACACAAGCCGTATTGCCTAATGATATCTCCCAAAGGCAGCATATACACTGCGAACAACATGGGTGTCAATATGGAGCCCTGCAGCACTCTGCAGGACAGGGGTAGGGCATCAGAGGAATAAATTCTAGTTACCACCCTCTGAGATCTGCCCACGAGGAAGGATCAAGACCATTTAAGACTGTACCTGAAAGTCCACAAAGGATCCGCAGGGACTCCAAAAGCACACTATGGTCCAGAGTGTCAAAAGCAGATTAGAGATCAAGAAGGACCAAGATGGAAAGAGCCTTTCAATCTCACACCATTAGGAGATGATTTAATACCCAGACAAGGGTGGTCTCCGTGTTATGTCTCTTGCTAAAACCAGACTGGAGAGCTTCATAGACATTATGGGTCACAAAGTGATCATCCAGTTGCAATGCAACCACTTTCTCAATAACCTTACCCACAAAGGGCAGGTTAGAGACAGACCAGTAGTTAGCTGGGCAGTCTGGATCCAAGGAGGGCTTTTTAAGGAGTGGTCATATGACCACCTCCTTTAGGGGATCAGGAAAGACACCCATCTCCAAGGATCTCCAGACAATTTTGGCTAGGACTGGGCAGATAAAATCTACACACCCCACTAAAAGGGGGGTAGGGCCCAGATCCAAACTACAACTGGTTGGGCACAAAGCCTGGACAATCTTCACAATGTCCATGAATTCTGGCCTACTGAAATCTGTCCAGACAGACCGGGTGCTTACCACCTCCCATCGACCTCTACAACCCCTCGCAGGGAGAGCCAGGCCGATTCCAGACCTAATGCTGGCAACCTTATCTGTGAAGAATCGAGCTAGCTCATCACACTTAACCTGTGAAAAAGATCTTCTGGACTGGAGTCAGATTGGATTGAACAATCTGTCAACGGTTTGGAAAAGCTGAGCTGGTCGATTCTGCACCGCAGAAATTTCCCTGGCCAGGAACTTTGCCTTCTTATGGGTGATTTCTGATTGATAGCCCTTATAATGTTCCATCAATCTAAGCCTGTTAGCATCTAGGCTGGACTTCTGCCATGCTGTCTCCATCCTTTGACCAACTCACCTCAACTTCTTCAAGGAATCATTATACCAGGGGGACCTTGGGTAAAGAGTGAGTGGTCGAACACGAAAGGGAGCAATCAAGTCCAAGGCATCTCCCACCACCTTGTTATAGGCCAGTACAAGATCCCCTGTACCTGTACTTTCACCCAGCAATACTAATAGGTCCATGACTGCTTATAGATCATCTGGGGTAACTCCCATTAAAGGGTGGTATCAGACCATCTCCGAAGGGGCAGGTCCATTTGGGGGGGCCCTGAAACTGAACCTTATGATGTGATAGTCAGACCAACTGACTGGTTCCACCTCCAGGTCTGAGATCTCCATCCCCAGAAGGAACAACAGATCCAGTGAGTGACTTCCTATATGGGTAGCGGAGGTAACCACCTGTGTAAGGCCCAGCATTGTCATTAGCTGGAGGAGATTTTGACCAAATTGCGAGAGCTCATCATTGACCAAGGCATTAAATTCCCCCAATATTATCCATCTGGGAGACTCCAATGCCATGTCAACAATGAAGTCTGCTATCTCCTGCAGGCATTCTCCACCATCACCTTGTGAACAGTAGATAAGGAGTAACCTGCAGCCTACACCCTCTCCCATGTTACACTCAAAGGATCTAATTGACTCCATTGGAACATCCACAAGGCCCAGTTCGGTCGTAAAAAAGATGGCTACACCCCCGCCCCTACAATCCAACCTCGAGCAGTGGATCACCGAGAACCCAGCTGGAACTGCAGAAGCCTGCACTGGGCCTGCATTTTCATCCAGCCAGGTCTCAGTGATACATGCCAGATCCACAGTTTCAACAAGATCATCTATAATAGCCATCTTGTTTCTAATGGATCTGACATTGCATAACACTGCCTGAGTTGGATGGGATGCTGAGAAAGACCTCAACTCCTGCCTGCCCAACATCTGCTGAGCCCTTGGATATGGGGACAAGACAGGGATTGCCCCTGTCCTGACACCATTTCACCCCAGAACATCTACTGGTCCCCATCACCCCAATTCGCCCCCACCCCTTTCCATTCCCCCACCAGACCCAGTTCTCTCCCTTCTCCTATGCCTCCTAGCAATCCCTAAAGCTTGACAGAATTTGTAGGTCTCAACTGGTAAGTACAGGCAGTCAAAAGAATGCAGTTCCCTGAGTCTGGTGGGGGAATACTGCTGGACTGACTTTAAGTCCTCCCAGCACATTCCTAAAACTAGCAGCAAGGCATACCTAAAATACTAAAAATACCCCAACCAAACAAATTTATAGTAATAATAGACACAACCAAAAAATAAGATTACAGTAGGACAAAATCCTCCTTAACACAATTCCCCCTATGACAAACAATAAACAACAGGATGCAGTAACAACAGCAATATGAATAGGGAAAAATCATTTGGCAGAGGCTATATTTACAGTTCAAGGCAACAGTTTATTTAGTTCTTCCAGTAAGTTGATATGAGTCCAATGGAGCTCTCACCTCCTCTAGAAAATGAAACATAGAACAATTCATGCTGAGGTCAACCTCTCACATTTCCCTCAGCAGTGGACAGACAGAATTAAACTAAAACTCAAATTATAGGCACACTCACTGCTCAATAATTTATATGGGAAGCCCAAATGAAAAGCAAGTCTGACTAGTAACTAATCTGGTTAAATCCTTCAAGAAAGTTGTGTTCTGGGCCACTGAAGTCGCTACGGTCCTTTTTCAACACAGAAGCTATGTGAGGAACAGAATGGGATTTCCCCCAATGTTTTCTCAGAAGGCTGCTCCCACCATACAGAAACCTAGCACTCCAGATAATAAAACCCTGGCAGGTCCTTCACTATAAACTGAATAGCAGTATAATCCTGAGAAAATAGGATTTAAGGCAGCAACAGTAAAATCCATTGAGTTGGTCAGCCTAACCCCAAAGAGGACATCCGGCCCAAGCATTTCCCCCAAATCTGAGCCACCGAGAAGTGCCGTTTTGACCATTTTCTCCACAGATTCTGGTAATTTCTCTAGCGACTCCTCCAATTTGCACACAAAGCACGTGAAACTTTCAGGTCACATTTCTCTAGCTGTTTCCTAAAGTCCACACTACTTTTGGCATTTGAAAATTGCAATTTAAAAAGTTATGTAAACATTCTGGATGCAGAGACAAGGACATACACTTCCTGGCTTTACTGTCCATTGCAAGTTAACAAGACACACAGCAGTACTCTGTTGTTTCTGTACTAGCAGGCATGCAAGTGGCAAATTCAGATGGCAATGTCCTGGGCAAAATCCTTTTACACAAAGCTTCCTTTTCCATTTTGGGCTACCATGCTACCAGACAGACAAAAACTAGCCATACCAGCAACAAAAATCTCTAGTTATCTCCTCAAATTAAACAACCCGAACAAGACCCCAATTTTTGTAACCACCCTCCCCCCCCACTACTTTACACAGTAAGCTACCCCTTGCTACCCTCGACTGGGCACCCAAACTACTTCAGACACTTTTTGGTACCAACCCTAGCTTTGGGAATATATACCAGGCTCATTTCCTCTAGAGGTCAGAAAGGGGGTGGGGTTGTACAAAAGCAAATACTACAAATGTGAGCATTATACCCAGGCTATGCTAGGTCTATATTTCTGGAGTGGTACCCAGTAATTCCAAACAGGAAGCAGTAACAAGAATGAGCACAATCAGGTTGTGGTTCTAGAGTGTGGCTTTATTCCAAAAATGATACACTAAAGCAAAGGTGGACCCCCCAAAGTTTACACTTCATGGCACAAGGCAATGCAAAACCAAAAAAAAGTCTGTAGTGGACAGAAACTCTAAACATCTCATATTGCATAGGACCTTGAACTCTCTTCAGCAGCAATGGCCTCAACTGAAACACACATTTTCTTGTTGTGGCACTGGCCACAATGGAGCACACAATTTCTTCTAGTGGCACTGGCCACAACTTAGAAAATTTCCAGTATGGTATAGGATGAAACTTTAGCAATGTAGCAACTAGCCATGATGGAGCACACTGGTGCTCAAATTAGCACTACCCACACCAGGGGGTAGACTTTCTCTTCAGGCATTGGCCACCATGTCCTGAATAAACAGGTGCCCTTATGGAACCTGTAGCTCTGAACTGGTCACTCCAGATGGGGGATTGCCCACCTTTTGCTTCCACATCAATACCCAGCCATTATGTCAAAGTTACACCTCAAACATTTAGTAAAACAGTAGAACAATGCTCCTTTGAATGACTTTCACATTCAGCAATTGAAACACCCTAATTCTTATTAAACTAAAGTCCTGAACAATGTGTCAAGTCTCACTGAGGACTCCACGATTGTCAGTCAGCTTTAAGAAAGAATGAGAACAGTCTCAAACTAGAACAGAACTTAGTGTATATTTCCCTTTGTCAGAGTACACAATAAAAGAAGACACAGGTACATTCCTCCTGTGATACCCAAAGTCAGATTACTCACTGCTGTACACAAACAGGCAGCTTCAATGTCCTGGATCAAAGTCAGGGGATTGCCCCTCAGATCAGTTCTGCAGTCCTTCTCATCTCTCAGAGGATGAGAAAAATCAGGAACTCCTGCTAGACTGTTTCCACCTGCTTTCATCTTATATTGGTCATTGCATTGCAAGCATTTCCCACTCTACTCAAGTAATCTCAAGTATTTTTTACTTTTCTTTGCTTCAGCTGCAAAAACACGAGAAGATAATATAAATTAATTTGCTAGACCTACTGATTAGTCAAATTCAAACATAAATTATCTGTAGAAACTGTTAACTTTGAAACTGTTAGTGCTAGAAATGTATTTTATTTTATTTTTGTTAAGTGAAAGCTTGGAGTCAGATTCACATGTTAAGTCCTTTTGTTAATTTTAGCATATGTTCATACAAGACATTATATAAATCAGTACTTTCTTAGTAATTGTTATTGACTCACTCGTTGAGCTGGTCTCAAGTACCATGCATCCATCACTGGCTTCCCACACTGGCTCTTCACTACTTGTGCAAGGACCCTCTTATAAAATTATCACAATTTGCCCTTCCAAGCTCCCTCAATTGTTCCCAGATGTGGGGATGCCCCTTCTGGCCTAACCACTGAAATTGGCAGGGGGTGATAGGATTCAGGTCAGTGTGAAAGAGGAGGAGGAGGAGGAGATTGTACTTTCATGAACCCTTAGGACATGGGTCAAAACAGCAGTTCATAAATCAGTCTGTTCCAATGAGGGAAAATGTTTACCCCTTAAGGACCACCCATCTCCTTGTTTTGCCAACATCATCAGTCCATCCACTCTGCCCTGTTTTACCCTAGTCTACCCCATGATCTATTATCTAGACAGGGTTTTAGCCCCCCCCCACTTCCTTCCTTTCTGCTACCTCACTGAATAATTATTAAGTCCTGATCTCTGTCCAAGCCATGCTTGAACCCCTTAATGATTCCCCCCCACAACCTCAGCCAGTAGCTCTTCTATGCCTTTACCACTCTCTCTATAAAGTAACAGTTTCTCTCATTCCTCCTGAATACCCCCCTCACCAGCTTCTTCTCATGTCCCTTATTCTCATCCCCTATTCTTGTAGAACACTTCCTTGCAGTTTATTCTATTTATTCCTGTCAAGAACATGAAGGTGTCTATTATATCTTTTCTCCCTTCTGATATCCAATGACTAGATGTTTAAAGCCCTAAGCTGATAATCATAGGATCTTTCCTGTTGGATCTGAATAATGTTGGTCATGCTACACTGCACTGTTTTCAGCCTTTATCTGTCTTTTCTTCAGGAAGAGACTCTAACACTAGGCACAGTACTCCAGGTGATGTCTCACCAATGACCCACAGACAAGTAGTATTACTTCTTTCTTCCTCTTATCAAAACCCCCTCCCAATGCACTAAACGTTCTAGATACATTCTGTATGCCTTGTCACATTGGCTAGTTTGTTTTAGTGAGTCACTCATAGTGATTCCCTGGTCTCATTCATCTAAAGTACTGTCCAGTTTAACTCCTCTCATCCATTATTATCTCCTGGGATTCTTGTTCCCCTATGTGCATCACTTTGCATTTTTGTCCACTGAATTTCATCTCATTTCTGAAGTTCCTGCTGCACATCCCTAATCCTCTCCTTGCTCTCTACACTACTGGAGAGCTTAGTATCATCTGCAAAGAGATGCATCTTGCCAGTAAAAGTGACAGCAATACACAGCATACCAAATACTATACGGATAACAGGTGAGAGATCTACTGTATAGAATGAGCGGATGCCTAGTTTTATGGTGGTGGGAAGAGCAGAGCTGGTGAAGAAATATAAACAGTAGGCAGCTAGTGGAGACCCAGCCAGAGGCCATACCAAGGATGGCTAAGGTTCGGGACAGGGATGTGTCAGGAGGAAAGGTAACAGGAACAGATGGGTGGGGTTGAAGTTTCAGCTGGTGCCTGAGGGGGCCAGAGGAAAAAGAGAGGTGGAGGGAAGAGGGGAGTTGGTTCCAGAGCGAGGGATGTGAGCAGCAGAAGGCAGATTACCCAGGAAGGGGGTTGAAGAGTGGAGAAAGTGCAGTCAGTCATTCTTGGAACAAAGAGAACAAGAAGTGTGTGGTGGCTTGGCAGAGGACACCAGAAGGAAGGAGTGCTGTGTGACTGGACTTCTCCACTGGGACTAAATAAGTAGAACTCTTCTACTCTCTACACTCTTCTAAAAAACTATATTGCCCAACTTGCCTCCCACGCAAAGCTAGTTCTACTTTTATAGGCACAGGATTTGAATGACAACAGGAACTTCCTGTTTGGGAGCAGGAAGTGAGTGATCACAGAGCCACCAAAGATGCACCATCCTAGAAGGGCAAGAGTAGCTCTCTGGCCCCCTCTATCTGCTGGAGGTCTGCCTCTAAGCAAGTAATGGGTCTACTGAGAAATATAAGACCTTGTCTCAGAACAGGACAATCAGGAGCTTAAAGGGCACAGAGGCAGTAAGTAAGTAGAGAGTGAAGAAAAAAACAGAGGAAAGAGAAAGGATTCCAAACAGTAGTGAAGGGGCCAGAAATAAGACATGATGGGAGTGGTGCAGTGCAGTGGCTGTAGAGCAGCAGTCTTCCGGGAGATGTTCTGGAGGATGCGGTGTTGTCCCATCTGCAGGCATCTTTCTGGACTGAGGGAGGAGGTTGCTTATCTCCAGGCAGAGTTGACCAGGATTTGTGGGACCTCCTCTTCCATCCAGGGACCACCAGGGCCACTGCCATTGCCTCAGAGGTTGCCAAGAGAGAGAAGTGGTTGGACCCCAGTGGGCACAGGGAGGGTGAGGTTGGTGGAACAGAGGTGCATCCCTCCAGTTGTACCACTCCGCAATTCCTATGCCATTCTGGCAAAGTGTGGTTCCTCTGTGGAGGCACTGACAGTGGAGACCAAGGAGGATACTGGGAACCTTCACAAGGAGACCCACATAAGAGTGGCATGGGACCCCACAGGGAAGAAAACAACTCCTGGTGGGGGACTCCATTGTTAAGAAGGTAGAACTGGGGGAGAAAGGTGAAAGGGAGGTAAGGTGCCTGCCTGGCACCATGGCTTGGAGGGACAGGGAGTGAATCCTCAGGATTGCCAGAGCAGCTGCACAAGGGAGGGAGCTGGATGTCATTGTCCACCTAGGGATAAATGACCAGGCTAAGAAAGGGATCAGAGCAGTGCAGGTATAGTTTGTGGAACTGGGGAGGGGCTTTAGACAAGTAGCATGCACGGTAACCTTCTCAGAGGTGTTTCCTGTCTATGGTGTACGAGAGGCTAGGGTGCTCAACACCATGGGATTCAATCAGTGGTTGAAAAACTGGTGCAGAGCTCAGGAATTTGGCTTCATTGGATACTGGGGGTCTACCTGGAGTGATGCAAGCCTATACTGGCATGATTGGCTGCATCTGCCCAGGAGGAGAACCAGGATCCTAGGTGATAGGTTTAAATGCTTCATTGGCAAGTATTTAAACTAGCCAAGGGGGGAGGCACTGGAAAGGAGCAGAGAAATCCTAGCCACCCCCATAAAAGTCATGGTAGTAAGTGCAGTAAACACCAACATAGAGAAGTCAATAGGGAGAAGGGCAGGGGTAAATGGAGCAAGTGACAAAGGCAAGAAAGACAGGGATGGGGCAAAAAGGAGTAAGGCCATCAGGATATGGAGGATAATGAGAAACAGTGCCCTTAGCCTGGGTAACAAGCTCCCTGAACTGGTGGCCTTGATGGAAGAGGGATGCCTGGATATTGTAGCAGTCACAGAAACATGGTACACAGAGAACCATGACTGGGATGTTAACATACCAGGGTTATTAAACTATAGGAGAGACAGGGAGGGGGGAAGGGGGAGGAGTAGTACTCTATGTAAAGGAAGGGATAAAAGCAACTGAACAAAAGAGTAAACAGGGAGGAGAGGAGGCACTGTGGGTCACCTTGGAGACTGGAAGTGTAACCACAATCCGCACAGGGGTTGTATACAGACCCCCAGGTCAGGGGGAGGTAATGGACAATGACATGATAGAAGGCATTCTTAGGATGGCAGAGAAAGGGGAGATACTGTTGATGGGAGACCTGAATGTGCCAGAAGTTAACTGGACCACACTTGCTGCTCCACATCCAAGTGTAGGGCCATTCTCGATACCCTAAAGATGCATGCCTCAGACAGCTAGTTTCAGAACCCACTCATGAGGGAGCTATCTTAGACCTCTTACTCTTAAATGGGGACAGTGAGAGGATCACAGATGTAGAAGTGGGTTGCCATCTGGGAACAAGTGACCATCAAACAGTGTGGTTCACTTTAAATTCAGCTACAGAGTCAAGCCATACAAAAGTGAGGGTACTGGACTTCAGGAGGGCTGACTTTGGCAAGATGGAAGAGTGCCTCAGAAAAGCACTAGCAAACAGACTAGAAGGAGGGGGTGGAGCATCAATGGGGAATCATCAAAACTGCCATCACAGAGGCAACAAGCCTTTGTGGAAAGCACATAAACAAATCAAAATGAAAGAAAAAGCCACTATGGTTCTCAAAAGAGGTGATGGGGAAAGTCAGGGAGAAAAGACAGCATTCAGGAAGTATAAGGAAACACAGAAGGAGCAGGACAGAGAGCTGTACCAGTTAAGGCAGAAGGAAGCAGGGAGGGAAGTCAGAATAGCAAAGGCCCAAACTGAGGAAAGGATAGCCAACGCAGTTAAGAAGGGGGATAAAACTTTTTATAGGTTCATCAGGGAATGTAGAAAGACAAAGGGAGGGATAGTGAAGCTGAATAGAATGAACTGTGGGTGGGCAGAGGGAGATAGTGAAAAAGCAGGGATACTGAATGAATATTTCTGCTCAGTATTCACAAAAGAGGAGGGGAAGGGGGAGGTGCCTAATCCAATTAACAGAAGCACTCTGGATAGGGTCAATCCCAGTCCTTTCACAGAAGAAAGGTGCTGAAAGAACTCCCAAAACTGAAGGTGGACAAAGCAGTGGGGCCTGATGGAATTCACCCCAGAATTCTAAAAGAATTAAGGGGAGAACTGGTGAAACCACTGACTACCCTTTTCAACAAATCATGGGAGGATGGTGTGGTACCTGAGGACTGGAGGAAGGCAGATGTGATTCCCCTTCACTAAAGTGGGACCAAGACAGAGGCAGGAAACTACAGACCTGTCAGTTTGACCTCTGTGGTAAGGAAAGTGATGTAATCACTTCTGAAGGGAAGAATTGTAGAGTACCTAGAGGCCAGTGGGGCACAGGACCCAAGGCAGCATGGGTTCACAGCAGAAAGGTCATGCCTGATGAATCTAATTGATTTCTTTGACTGGGTGACCAAAGTAGTAGACCAGGGAGGAACTGTGGACATGGCCTACCTAGACTTTAGCAAGGCATTTGACACAGTCCCACACAAAAGATTAATTGTCAAATGAACCAGCCCTGGAGTGGGTTCCAGGGTGGTAGCCTGGGCAAAACATTGACTGAACAACAGGACACAGAAGGTAATTGTAAATGGAGTCCACGCTGAAGAAAGAGAGGCTACTAGTGGGGTACTGCAGGGTTCAGTACTGGGTCCAGTCCTTTTTAATATCTTTATAAGTGACATTGCAGTGGGACTGGAAGGAAAAGTATGCCTCTTTGCAGATGACACAAAGATCTGCAACAGGGTTGATACACAAGGAGGCATGGAAAGGATGAGAAGGGACTTGGCAAGGTCGGTGGAATGGTCGGAAGTATGGCAGCTAGGATTCAATTCAAAGAAGTGCAAAATAATGCACCTGGGAAACAAAAACCCATGGGAAGATTACACAATGGGTAGGGGTAGTAACAAAAACAAAAAAAGGAAAGGGACCTGGGGATAATCATATCAGATGACCTTAAGGTTAGCAAGCAATGTGAGAAGGCAGTAGGGAGAGCTGGGCGTATGCTGGGATGCATAGGGAGAGGCACCACCAGCAGAAAACAGGAAGTTGTTATCCCTCTCTACAGACAGTTGGTGAGACCCCAACTGGAGTACTGCATCCAGTTCTGGATATCCCATCTCCGCAAGGACATAGACAGGATAGAGGCAGTCCAGAAGAGGGCAACAAAATGTTGCAGGGTCTGCAAGAGAAGCCATACAAGGAGAGACTAAAAGAGCTTAATATGTATACCCTTGAGGAAAGAAGGGAGAGGGGGGACATGATAGAAACGTTTAAGTGCCTCAGTGGAATCAACAAAGTCCAAGAGAGTGGCATCTTTCAGAAAAAGAGACATGCAAGAACAAGGAGACATAATTTAAAGATGGAGGGGCGGTTCAGGGGCAATGTGTGGAAGTATTTTTTCACAGACAGAGTAGTGGATGCATGAAACAGCCTTCCTGAGGAGGTTGTGGGGTCTAAAACTGTGGGAGAATTCAAGAATACATGGGACAAACATAAGGCAATTCTTGTGTGGGGGGGTAGGAAGAAATAGGCTGTTGGTTAACTAGGATCTGTGGCTTATCCTGTATGTAGGGAAATGGGCAGACTAGGTGGGACAAGCATTCCCTATCTGCCATCAAAGTCTATGTTTCTATGTTTCTATGTGTGTGGGAGAGGTGAGACAAGAAAGGTAAGAGGGAATGAATATGAAGGAGGTATAGTGAGTCTGGTGACATAAGAGCAGAAGGAGGATGGCTTAGGATGAACAGAGGGAGAATACAGGAAGCAGTGGTGAGTATGGGAGGGGGGAGGTCTGTAGCAAAACACCAGAAGGAGTTACATAGGGTGTCCAGTCTGGCAAGCAAAGTGGAGGAAGCAGTACCATACACCACTTCTGCACAGTCAAAAACAGAGAGCACCATTTTGATAGCAAGCTTCCCATGAACCTGCAGAGATAAGTAGTTTTTATTGTAGTACAGGACACTGAACTTGGGGTGGAGTTTTGCATGGACCTTACTGTCAAGCCACATAATGAGGTACTTGAAGGACTGAACTGCACCCCATCATTCCACTAGCATTGCCTACTGCCTTGCCACACTGCCCTGCCACCTTGAGATCATCAGATATGACAACCCCAAGGTCCCTTTCTTGCTTCGTGACTGTCAGTACCCTCCATCTAATACACAGCTACTGGCTTTCCCTGCCAGAAGTGTATGACTTCACACTTTTTGGCATTGTAACCCAGCCACTGCACCCTAGACCATATCTCTAATTTCCCCAGTTCCGTTTGCATTCTTTTCAACCCTTTATGAGTTTCCAGCCTCCTGCAGATTTTTGGGTTATCAAGAAAGAGACACACCTTCCCTTCCAGTTCCTCAGCAATGTCACTCATGAAAATATTGAGCAGGACCAGTCCCAGTTCTGATTCTTGTGGCACTTCGCTAGCCACTCTTCCATCTCCTGATTGTCTGCCATTTACTACTATCCTCTGCTTCCTATCCTTGAACCGGATTGACACCCAGATTACCACTTTCTCCCCAGTCCTCAGGTTGCTTTGTTTCTTAACGATCCTCCTTTATGGAACTGTGTTGAAGGTTTTCCTGAAGTCCAGATACTATAGGCCACATCCACTGCCCTCCCCTGATCCACCTCCCTTGTCACCCAGTTAAAGAAATCAATGTGATTTGTTTGGCATGACCCTCCCCCATGAAACTGTGCTGCCTGTAGTTATGGTTGTACACAGGGGCCACATAGGCCCTCCTTCAGTCTTCTGGAACTACCCCAGTCTCCAATGAGTTGCTGAATAGTGTTGTCAGAAGGACAGTTTACATTGTTCTTGGTTCTTTTAGAATCATTGGGTGAATCCTTTCTGGTCCCATCATGTTGTTCTCTTTTAGGGCTCCCAATCCCTTTTTAACTCTCTCCTCCAGAAATGGACCTATGTCCACTCCACTCCTCTGGGGCCTGCTGATACATGTCGGTCCACCCACCCCTACTGTGCAGATAAAGCAGAAGTACTTGCAGTATCTGAAACATTAGCTTTTTCCTGATTTTCCTCTGCAAGTTCCCCGCTACCCTTCTGATTCTCATTATCTCACCCCTTGCTTTCCACTTTTTATGCATGTACCTGAGGAAAATCTTATCCCTTTTTTTGACCCCCTTGGTAATCCACTCCTCTGTTAGAGCCTCAGCTGCCCTCACCTCCCTTCCAGCCTCCCTTTGCTTTTCCAGATATACAACCCTGTCAAACTCCATGTGAACTCCTTGCACATCCTAAATGCTGTTATTTTCCTTCATCACCTTGACCACTTCCTTTGAGAACCATAGCAACCTCTGACTTCTCCTTCTGTTGCTTATTTCATTCAAATAGAATGCCATTGTCTTTCTTGTCCCAGGTCTCTAGCTCCAACACCTGCAGTCAGATGAACACCAGATACACCAGCTTCTTCCAGAAAAAAACACTTTATTGCAAATAAATTGAACACCAGTGTTTGGACGTGCTCACTGGCCACTACTTGCCCTGGTGCTTCGGGTATGAAAACCCTTTGTCAGGGGGTGCCCCTACAATAAAGCCTTTATTTTTGAAAGAAGCTGGTGTATTTGGTGTTCATCTGAGTGCAGGTGTTGGAGCTGAGACTTGTGACTTCGGGCTAGCCACCCTTTCCTATACCATTCCCTCTCCTGTGGATTCACAGCCTATTTTTGGTGTTGTCTTTCTAGTCCCTGCTTGATCTTTCTCCACTGGATTTTCTACCCCACCCTCTTTGAAGTGTTTATTGAGGCAGTCTCCCATTTCTTTAAAATCTGCCCTCCTGAAGTCTAGGACCCTCATCTTAGTGTTTTTTTTTTCTTGCCCAACCCATATGTCAAACCACACAGTACGGTTATCAATTGTACCCAAGAGATTAGCCACTGTGATGTCTGCAAAATGAAGTATTTCATCTGCTTAAAGTCTGGTTTTCTGAAATCCAGAACCACAGCCTTTGATGAGGGTATGCGTGTACTCAGGGTTGGTTAGAAACCTATGGTATTCAGGTCACTGGATGCTCGAGGTGCCCCAACCTGCACTCCGCCTTCATCTTTATCTGGTATCTGAGTTGGTGAGTACTATATCAGGAATGGGAGCCTGTCTTGTAGGTTCCCCAAACAGATGCACCAGCAGGTGGTTCTGCAACATATCTAGCACAGGCTAACTTTGGTGCTCTTTGCTGCAGTAATGTCCGAATCTATGTCTGGTAGATTGATATCCTTCACCACCACTACCTCCTGTTTAGAGGTATAGGTCAGGAAGCATAGGCAAACCAGGACAAGTTGCAAAATTCACAAGTAACATTTTATTGTTAATAACTATAAAACAAAACAAAATTGTTCAGGATAGCACTTCACAAAGGCAGTACAAATCAAAAAATGTCCTTCATTTGAGTCTCTTTCAATTTAAATCTCTCTCTCTCTCTCTCTCTCTCTCTCTCTCTCAATTCCAAAAACATTTCTCTCTCTTTTCATAAGATGTCTTTGTCTGGCGGTTTAACCTCTGCATCCTGTTCTTGTAAAGTTCATCTGCTTTTTTTTTCACAAAATGGAACAAGATTATTTTTCATTGACCTGCCTGTAAGCCCGAAGAATACATCAGCCTGCTTTACAGGTGCAACCAGTTAAGACAGTCTGGCCCAAAGATAGTTTCCTGCTAATAATATTTCTACAAAGAAGCTTGCAGAGATCAAAGTATTGCAAAAGGTTAACCCCTTGTGTTACAGATTGCCATTTTTAAAAGAAACCCAAATAACTTTCTGTATTCATTGCAACAGTATAATTACATACATTTGCAAACCAAAAGATTCCAGTTACACATAGAGATTCATATATATTTTTTAATTGCAGAGAAGTGAGGGAAGAAAGAAAGAATCAAAACAGCTAGTGAAAAGCCAGACCAGTGGTGTTGAGGGTTGAGGCACTGGATCCACACCTCACTCCACGGTGGCGACCCAGGCCCGGGGATGAACTTGGGCCGCTGGGTGCCAGCAGGGGGAGAGAGGGATTGAGCACCCAATGGTGGCTCTCCTTCTCTGGGGAGGGTTCTGTGCAAGGCTTTTTGCTCTACTGCCATGTTTCAGGTGAAGCTGGAGTTGACAGTGCAGACTAGGGTCACGCAAGGGGATGGGGCAACATCAGCCGAGACCTGTGGGAGGAGTTGCATCTCTGTGCACACCTCCCAATTGGCTCTTCTAGAGTGCTGATGACTGTGGGGAATAGAACATGGAAAATGGTGGCCTGTCACTCCTAGGTGATGACCCCTCGCCGAGCACATTGGCAACCACCAAGACAGGAGCAGACTCCGCTGTGCAGTACCTGCTCCACCATTGCTCAGGGAGAAGACAAGAAGGGGACCTCTCCTCATCCCACCTAGGGGGATATCCAGGATGCCTAGGCTACTGATGGGGTGAGCACTCTAGGGACAGACTCCTGTGTTGGGACACTGAGGTAGCGAGGCATGTAGGGGCTCCGATTGAGTGGAGCAATGAGGCAGGAAGGAGGCAAAAAGAGTAAGGTTAAAAAAATAGCTAGTGAAGGAATGGGAGCAAACAGGAGGAAATTGTGGGACTGTCAGAGTGGCCAATTCATAAGTGCCACAAGGAAAATATGATTGCACAGTCAGACAGGAAGAGATAGAAGAGTGAAAGAATTGGTGAGCACTGAATAAACCCTTGCTTTTAACTCTCTCTGCATAACAAATGGGACAGGGTTGCCCAGCCATGCCACACCTCCCCTTTGAGGCCCCTTCTCAGATTCTGTCCTTATTCCCTTATCTCCCTTGTCTCCCTGTCCTGTTGGTCTATAGCCCATATCCTGTGCACAACTTCTTTCCCAATGCTGTTGTAAATTGCACCTACAGTGATTCTATCTCCTCATTTTCTCCCCTGGTGGCTGCATCCTCTACTGCCTCTTTACCATCCTTGATGTAGAGGGATACCTCACCTTCCTTTCCCCTTACCCCTGTCTCTCATATATGTATGGTATACTCCACTACTTTCAGGTTCCAGTCATTATTCCCATGTCCCATCACCCATGTTTCCATAATGGCTGCATCCATCACTAATGCCTGGAGGTCATTAATTCTGTTCCCTAGGTTTCTAACACACAGGCAAACTTCATTCTAGTTTTTGCCTATACCATTTCCTGTGTTGTCAGTTCCTTCTCCTTTCTCCTCCCTCTCCCTCTCCCTCCTTACCCTTACTTAACATATTGTGGTTCCCTTCTTTGCTGCTTTCACCCCCATTGCTTCTTGTACCCCTCATTTCAGAGGAGAGTCCCATGTTCAGAGGACATACAGTATTAACACTAATAAAAGTGACAAGGGTATGCCAGTTATGTGCAACAATACTGAAAGCTCACTGGCCATAAGAAACAGCAATATATATAAAAATAAATGTGTCATTTATAGGTCAGGACACAGAAAAAAGCCATTGCTGGAAACTCATGGTAGAAGATCATATACAAAAATATAAACATGAATTAGCCAGTAGAAGAAGGCAGTTTGGTCTACAGAGTCTACTGACATTAGGAGTGCCTGATACATAGATACATAGAAATTGCCAGCAGATAAGGACTGTTAGGCCCATTTAGTCTGCCCATAAACCCTAAACGTGTATGCAGTCACTGACCCTAAGAGATCAATGGCTTTTATCACTCCCTCCCCACCCAATGTTCCCTTGTGCCTGTCCCAGTCATGTTTAAACCTCTACACTGTGCTTGCCCCCACCACCTCTTGTGGCAGACTGCTCCAAGCATCCACCTTCCTCTCTGTGTAGAAAAACATCCTCACTTTACCTCTTAATCTACCCCCCTCCAATTTCATACTGTGTCCCTTCATTCTGATATCTTTTCTGCATTGGACAAAATTCCCCCACCTGCACATTGTTCATGCCCTTGAGGTATTTGAAAGTTTCTATCACGTCCCCCCTTTCTCTCCTCTCCTCTAGGCAGTACATATTGAAGACTTTGTCTCTCCTCATATGTTTTGTGATACAAGCCATGCACCATCTTTGTCACCCTTCTCTGGATAGCCTCCACCATATTTATGTCCTTGCGCATATGTGGTCTCCAGTACTGCAAGCAGTACTCCAGATGGGGCCTTGTCAATGTTTTATACAATGGCATCAATACCTCCTGTCTCCTGCTAGTAACATCTCTACCTATGCACCCCAGCATGCCACTGACCCTCACTGCAGCCTTTGCACACTGCTTTGATACCTTAAGATCATCAGAGATGATAACCCCTAGGTCCCTTTCCTCTTTGGTGACAGTCAGCACCCCCACCATACTGTAGCTCTCCTCAGGGTCCCCCCTACCCAGGTGCATTATCTTACACTTTTTTGAACTGAACCTCATTTGCTACACTTCTGATCAAGCTTCTCCAGGTCCCTCTTCATTTTCTTCAGCCCTTCTGGAGTATCCACTCTGTTGCAGACCTTGGTGTCATCGGCATATTGGCAGATCTTTCCTTCCAGCCCCTCTGCAATGTCACTAATGAAGACATTGGACAGTCCCAGTACTGATCCCTGTGGTACTCTGCTGGTCACCTCTCTCTCCCCCTAGACTGGATTCCATTTACTACCACTCTTTGTCTTCTGTCCATCAGCCAGTTTCTAACCCAATTTATCACCTTATGCCCCATGACCAGACTACTCATCTTCTTAATCAGCCTTCTGTGTGGGATGGTATCAAAGGTTTTGCTGAAATCTAGGTAGGCGATGTCTACTGCCCCTCTCTGATTCACTTCCCTATTCACCCAATCAAAAAAGTCTATCAGATTTGTTTGACAAGGCCTTCCTGCTGTGAATCCATGTTGCTTCAGATATTTGGCACCATTGGATTCCAGGTGTGCCACTATCGTTTCTTTCAGCAATGTCTCCATGATCTTCCCTACCACTGAGGTGAGGCTGACTGGCCTGTAGTTCCCCACTTCCTCCCTACTGCCACTTTTGGATAATCCAGAGATTACAGTGGGCCCCCCTCCATGTTAACTCTGATCCTCCCCTTCACCCTGTCCCACTTTCTCTTTAACCCCCCTGCCAACATTTCTGATTGACAGTCTCAGATTGGAGCTCATTCCACACTGACACCACATGCTCTCTAAAGAAGTGTCTCCTGACCTCATACTTGAACCTCCCCCTCACCATCAGTTTATAACAGTGCCTCCTCATGGCCCTGTTTTTACTAAGGCAAAAAAGGTCCCTGATATCCATCTTGTTTATACCTTTCAGGTACTTGAAGGTTTCAGTCATGTTCCCTCTCCCCTTCCTCTCCTCTACTGAGTGCATACTGAGTTTTCCCAGCCTGTCCTCAAATTTCCTGTCCTGATGTGCCAGAATCATCTTTGTTGCCCCCTTCTGTATTGGCTCTTGCTGGTTGACATCCTTCCTCAGGTAGGAACTCCAGTATTGTGAACTGCAATCCAGGTGTGGCTGCGCCATTTTAAACAGAGTGTTCATTGCACACCCTCCCCGGCCCCATGTAAATCTTTTAAATGCAATATTCTTTCTTCCTGAATTGGCTACTTATGTATTTTATATCCAGTGGGAGTTGGGGGTGTCTCTTGGTGTTTATATCAGAGCTTTGAGTGAAGTAAGCCAGCTGCTAATTGTCTCAGTGAATGGCCCATCAGCTGGGTTCCTAGTCTAAAATGTAACTGCCTGAACTGACTTCTTTTATATACAGTGCACTGCCTAAATTGGCATTCTTTAATTAAAGTATAATCCCCAACCAATGTGTGAGTGACTGGTGAGGAACATTCTTATTTATTTAAATTTGATGACCAGGTAAACCCACTGAGACAATCAAGTCCCTTTTTCAGGTGCAACACGGAGAACTGAACATTCCATACAGATGAAAATAAATAATTGCAGATATTATTTACAGATGGGATAGTCATGAACATACATTCACGGAGCACTAGGTATCTGAGATATATTTACAGAAGATAATTTGCAGATGTCATTGATATGTGCTTATATACATGTAAAAACTGGGTATCAGTATACATTAGGAAGATAGTTCAAAACAGATATCAACAGCAACTGCATCATCACAGTAGGGGGATAACATTCACATATAACCTGTAGAAATTAATAAAATAATGGTGTAAAAACTGAGATGAGATAAGTAAATAAGGTGACGTGAGCCAGAGAGAGGAGAGGTGAGTTAATAGACAAATGGATAGTGGAAGTCTAGGTACAGTTGCCATTGCAGACAGAGGGCGTGTAGATTTCCTTGTATAGTCTTTTGAAAAGGGGAAGAGTCTTACATGAGAGTAGTGAGTGTGGAAGGTCATTCCATTTTTGTGGTGCTGTGAAGGAGAAAGATCTTCTGCCAACCACTAGGTGAGTCCTGGGTAGGCTTAACAATGGAGGTGTGATGACCTGAGTGTTCTAGGGGAGGGTTTCAGGGTAATAAGGTTAGATAAACTCAGGGGGGGAGTGGATTAGCTTGAAGGTGGTGCAATACACTGGGAAATCAAGTTTGGCTTTAAAAGATGGCCAGCCAAAAGTGTTTAGCACTACATAGAAACATAGAATTTGATGGCAGACAAAGATCGCTTGGCCCACCCAGTCTGCCCATTTCCCTACCTAATGGATAAGCTGCAGATCCTAGTTAACCAGCAGCCTACTTCTTCCTACCCCCACCCCCTAGAATTGCCTTATGACTGTCCCATGCATGCTTGAATTCCACCACTGTTTTTGACTCCACATGGTGGTGGACGGGTATGAGCAGAGGCCATTACAACAAAGTAGGCAATCTTGTGATAAGCCATTCTGAGTTTATTCAGGAGTCCAGGCTTAGTGGAGTGGATTAATGAGGCCCCATAGAAGAGGCCTGGTAGAATGGTGGCTGAGGCAATGGTACTCCTAGCACGGTTCAAGAGATGGGGGATGTGCGGTAGAGGATGTCAATTTTCTGAATGGTAGCCTTCATAGTGCTGGTTATGAGTACATCAAAGGATAGGTGCTCATCAAGTGTTACTCCCAGGTACCTGAAATTGGTGATTCTTTCAAGCTGTATGCCAGTGGATGTTTTGATCACTGGGGGGGGGCTGGGTACTTGTGTCAAAGCAGGTGTGGTTGAATAACATGGATTTAGTCTTTATGGTGTTCAGGACTAGTAGGTTATTTTTAAACCATGTTTCTAATGTCTGAAAGTCATTTGCTAGGTCAGAGTTAATACATGAGACATCACTAGAGGATCTATAAAGAATGGCATCATCCATGTATAGCTGGACCGATGCCACTCTACAGTTCAGAGGCAGGTCATTAATAAATATTGTGAATAGGAGAAGCCCTAGGATTGATCCTTGGGGTACCCCATCGGTGATAGTAGAAAAGAGGTGGTTCTGGCCCATTTGACACATTGAAACCTACTGTCTAAGTAGTTAGAGACCCAGGAGAGAGTGTTGCTGTCAAGGCCAAGGAAGCAAAGCCTGGAGATAAGAAGAGAGTGCTTGACTAGGTCAAATGCCTTCTTTATGTCGATGAAGAATGCTCCTGTCACATTGCCCTAGTCCATAGCCTGGAATATATCAGAGCTGACTTGCTGGATAGTAGCTTCTGTCCCATGAGATTTTCAAAAAGCCATGCTGGTGGCTGGTATGGGCACTGTTTTGTTCTAGATAAGAGTATAGTTGATTGTAGATAATTCTTTCTTGGATTTTCTTGGATAAGATAGATATGGGTCTATAGATTTCAATGAGGCTGGTTGGTCCGCTTTTGTGTTCTGGGACCACAATAGCAGTCTTCCACTTGTTGGGGATAGTTTGTGTGAGGAAGGAACTATTGATTAGATGGGAGATTTGGAAGGCAAGAGCAGGTGTGCCTAGTTTGAAGAATTTGGGTGGAGGCCCCTCAGAAGTTTAAGGACCTCTTTTCTAGAGGTGGCTTTTTAGGTGGAAGAGAGGGCATGCCAATAGAGAGAATCATATATCTACCAAGCATTAAACAAATGCAAAATTAGCAGCTTAGATCTTGCTGATTCATAATATTGAAATGGGTTTTCATTAGGGGTGTTACTGCATTCTGGCAAATATCAGTTAAAACACTGAGTTCAGTGTACATCCTCTGCACCAAAGATATACAGTATACTGTACAGTGATAGGACAATCTTCCCCTTCTCTTTTTGAACCCTCTAGCAATACACCCCAGCATTCTGTTAGCCTTGGCTTCTGCTTTTTTATGCTGCATGGCCTGCTTTAGGTTGTTAGCAATGGCTGTCCCCAAGTCCTTTTCCTCCTGTAATGTAGTGACCTTCACCCTCCCCGTGACAGTATTTGGCCCTTGGGTTCTTGTCTCCTACATGCATGACCATGCACTTCTTAGCAGTGAACCCTAGCTACCAAATGCCCAAATACCTCTCCAGGTTTGCTAGGTCCTCTTTTAGGTCCTGTACCCCTTCCTCTGCTCATCCTCCCACATAACTTGGTGTCATTTGCACAGACACTTATCCTACCATAAATGCCATCCACAGTTAAGTTAATCAACATAATGAACAACACTGAGCTGAGTACTGACCACTGTGGGACCCCACTGGTGACCTCCCTCATACCTGAAAGTCCCATCCACCACCATGCTTTGGGTCCTACCACTGAGCCATTTTGCCACCCATCTGGTTAATATGCTGCTTCTCACCTCCAGTTGCTCCAACTTGCAGATCAACTTCCTGTGTGGCACTGAGCTGAAGGACTCTCTGAAAGTAAGTTATAGAGTGTCATTGGCCTGGCTCTTTCACACTGCCTTTGTTATCCAGTTGAAGAAGCAGATCAGGATGGTTTGACGACAGCTCTCTGAAATTAATCAATGTTGTCTTTCATCCTTGAGCCCATTTGCTTCTAAGACCCCAACTAACATTTCCTTCAGAATAGTCTCCCTCAGTTCACCCACAAAAGAAGTCAGACTGACAAGCCCATAGTTACCAGGGTCATCCCTCGACCCACTCATCTGCAATTCACCACTCCTGTTATACTATCTCTGTGACTAATGAACTGTTAAAAAGATCTGCCAGTGAACCCACCAGTTCTGCTGCAAGTTCCCTCAACACTCTTGGGTGTATGCCATCCAGATCCTGGGACCTATTCATCTTTAGGGACATATACCCCTTCTCAACCCTGTTTTCTGTTATCCTACCTCAGCCATGTGCCAGCCCATTCTTTCCCTCCTCCATCCTCCCTTTGCAGTGTTGTTCCAGCCTTTTCTTTAGTAAATACTGAGCAGAAGCATTCATTCAACACCTTTACCTTCTTTTTACTGCTTCTACTGACTCTGTCCCTTTTTTTAACTTCTCTGTGCATACCTTTCTAACTCACTTATCACTGATGCACAGTATCTGAAGAAGGTCTTCTCTGCCTCCTTAATCCATTTTGCAATCTGCAGCTACTTCCTAACCTTGGCCTGCCTGATTGATCAACTAGTCTCCCTCACATTCTCCAAACAGGCTGTCTCATCCTCCTCCTGTCGGGATTTCCTCTACATCCTGTGTGTGGGCCGCTTGTCCCTTACTGCCTGGCTCACCTCCCTATTGAGCTATCACAGTCTCTTAGCTTTGGAGTTTTTCCAGCTCTGATTAAGGTGGGTGTTACATAAAATCATGGCAAAAATAAATGTTGTTCTCAAACTACAGGCTGGAACTGCATTTATTATAATATCACTGTATTGATGGTTATGTTACATTTTAATGGAGTGTACTCCCAGGAAATAACATTTAAAGGAGAAGTCCACCCAAAATGTGCAAAAACATAAGTTATGTAGAGTGTTTTGATACGTATGTTAAGTCCTAGTGTGTCCTTCCCTCTTTCTACTATTAGGAGTTTTTCCTAAATTAGCCTGCTAGCTGTATAGTAGTTTTACGACTCCTAGGGATCTCCATCACAAATAGTTTAGTGGCTTTCTTTCTCCTACGATGCACCCTGGTTCATGTGACAGTGATGCAGCTATGCCCTTAGATTTAGCAGAGTATGTCACAGCTCAGCCACAAAGACATACTTCTTTCAGAGAAGTCACCCTGCTAGATATTGGGTGAGTGCAATCATTATTATTTTTTGATATTAGTACCTTGTCCTGCTATGTTACAACCTATATGGTGATGTTCTATTTTTGCTGCTTAGTACTGGTGCAAAAACTGAAAGTGACTGAGAGAAATAGAGTAAACAGTGACATGATTCACACACACACACACACACACGTATACACACACACACACACACACACAGCAAAACATAGCAGGACAAGGTACTGATATCAAAAAATAATAATGATTACACTCACCCAAAATCTAGCAGCGTGTCTTCTATGGAAGAAGTATTTTCTCTGTGGCTGAGCTGTGACAGACCTTGTTACAAGACACTGGCTTCCTGCAGGGGTAATTGGACATCACACAAAAGGGCACTCTGGAAAGACTATCTGAGAGAAGAGGCCATAAATCAAACCAGAATGGTAACCTCCAAGGGCAATAACACAGTTAGGGAAAGTTAGAAAAAAACATCTCTCTTAGCCAGAGGAAAAGAAAACACTGGGAACTGGATAGAACACAGAAAATAAGACTACTAAATATCTTTTTCTGATTTTAACATGGAGTTTTCCTTTAACGGGGGGCACAACAAGGATACTGTATATCACAGTTCATTTCTGTGCTAGTAATTGCACCATTTATGCTATCAGGTGGGGAGAAAATATTAAGGATGCTTGGGCATAAGTGTTACAGATATTATAACATAAGATTGAACTTTATGCTGCCAATACCATTTTAAATATATACAATTTTTAAACATGCTTTGATAATGTGGTATTTAAGCAATAATACCTGACAGGGTGGGCAGCATTGGGCAATACTGGATCACCCAGGGGCATAATGAGGCCTAACACCAGAGGTGGAGGGCCTTATAGTCCCTGGAAGATCTGGTATTGCCCATACCACCCATCCTGGAGGGTATTTTTGTGCTTAGAAAATGGGCCACTGTATTACTGTATATATGTTTGAAAGAAAAAGTGTTTAAATGTTAAAACTCTTAGCTGTTTGATTTAATTTTGTATGCAAATAGTTCCTCCACCCGCATTAGAATTCTGTTTTTTTTTAACTTAGTGATTTTTGTCCTACTGGAACTTCCTAGTAATAACTTTGAGCTGGTTGTTCAACTTCCCCCCCCCACACACACACACACACACTCAGGACTTAAATTAAAATGATTTTATAGTACTTGCTTTTATATATACATTCATTCCTTTTAATTTTAGATACAAATTCAGCAATTGATTTACTCATTCATTGTTCAGGGAATCTGTCAGAGGAGTGGTGGAGGCTAACGGGTGAGACAGTAGCAAAAGGAAACCTAGGGCTGCTATATAGATACATTTTAGTGCTTTAACAATGTGTTTGTGTTCCATATTGGGCAGTTGTATTGAGAAGTGCTACAGTTTAAACTGAATGATTTGTGGAATCCTGCAGAGGACTGGTGGTGGCAGGTGGCCGCCACACTGTGGAGCAGTCAAGTACAGATGAAAGGTCAGTAGATTTTATGTGAGGGAGGTCACCAAGGTAGGAGGAAAATTACAACTTAGCCTGCAAAAACTTTTTGAGTTGTTTTTGGAGAATTGATAAGGATCGGTGACAGGAGCAGACATGTACAACAGGAGGTTTAAGTGTGGTATGACATTATAAAATGAAGTAATTAATGTTTGATTTGCCTGCAGCTGACCAGAGACCATTGGGACTATGAGAACTAGTGGAAAGCTGGTTGGAGGAGGGACCTAACAGTGTGCTCATCTCTCCAAGAGACATGCTGCCAGCAGTCACGGCAGCAGAATGGGAGATGATGGTATCATTAAAAAAAATAATAATGTGAAATAAGTGCAGGAGAGGTTGAAGTGTAGTTTTGGGTAGTTGGCACTGAACCAGGAAGTGTTAGGTGGGAGGGGACAGCAGTATCTCTCGGTAAGTGAGAGAAAAAAATGGTGGCTCCAACAGATTGAAAATTATAAGGGCACAGTGATTTTATGACTTAATCAGGCAGCCAGAGACTGGGGCTCATTATAGCCAGGATTTTGTTGCCCGATACCAGACTGGGTAGTTGGTGGCATTAGCCAATCAAGAAGTAGAATGCTCCCTACCAATTTTCTAAATAGGATTAACAAGTATGGGAATGTCTTGGTTGTAAGGTGAACATATCTAAAATGGAATAGCTGGCCTACAGTACAGTAAAGAAAACATTGAAAGCATACAGTAGATGTTGAGACTGAAAAGGAACTTTCCAGTGTGTAATATGTGGGAATTCATATTGTGCAACCCTCAAACACAGGCTAAGGATGAACTATGGTGATTTTCTATGGAAAGTGGATCTACATTTGAAAATATAGAATTTGTTTGTTTCAAATTGCATTTTTTTTATTTTTTATTTTCATTTGTATTTTATACTGATACACATATAAGCATAACTGCCCATTGTCATATGCAACCAGTGTACACTAAATACAGACAGACATCAAATACAAATGGCACATTACAACAGTATAAATAGTACAAGCTAATGTTGCAAAAACATTGAAGACCATTTCTGGTTAATATAGCAGGACACTAAGATAGTTACAATCAGAACAATTGTCAAGGGTCTTTTTAAGATCATCTTTAAAAACTGAAATATGTTTACATAGAGTTATGAACTGTGGAAGACTATTAGAAAACTTAATTGCTCTTGAGTTAAATCAGTTTTGACATAATCTAGTATGAAACACAAGAATTTTGAAAGTGAATTTACTTTGTGATTTAGTGCCAAAAGAATTTGGGAAAAAGTTTAACAATACTGTCAGGCACAAAAGCAATTATGGCTTTATGCAAGAAAACAAATGATTTGCAAGCAAAATGATATACCAGAAACAAATATTTCAATGAATTATATAGTTCACAACAATGTGTCATACGCGGTGCTATTCTATCCTTGTATGGTTATACTGAGGCTTATGATGGGTCTTTTAATGTGCTAAGGGACAAGATTGCGCTCCTAATAAGGGCAGCCACAGGGGCGGATATAATAAGTTCTGACACCCCACAAATATGGAGAGATAAGGATGTTGATAGAGTAGACTGCCTGTTTATATTCTTTATTGTACCTTGTATAGCAAATCAGATATGGATTAATAATGAGGCTCTTAAAGATTTGGTTGCCCCATCAATTACCTAAATCGGAAGCTGGCAAATAATGGAAATCATGTGGCAAAGAATCAGCCATATTAACTCTGTGTCTATGGTTTATAACCATCCCCAAATGAGACTTCAGGCAAATTGAAAGTTACATTAACAAATGTATTCACATATGCATTAAAGATTCCTGATAGGGATTTTGGCACCATGAAAGTATTTAGATGGAAAAATGACACGAATACAGGATGAGTTGATGTACTGGTGCAGAATCAAGAAGTATCAGAGACCACATTAAATAAAGCCACATTATTAGACGAGGTGGGGGTACATATAGTTGACAGCTCAATTCTAGAAAAACAGATCAGATTTACAGTAAGACTAAATCAACTGGACAAGAAGCAGTTGAAGAACAATCAATCAATCAAAATCGTTATTTATCCAGGTGGACACCATTGAGCCAGGCTCATTTGCAAGGTGGACCTGGTCATGAATACATCAAAGTACAGTACAGAAGCAGGTATACAAAAAGCAATAATATACAAGGAAGAAAAAGTATATGCAGTGTATACAGTACAGTACATGGTTGACATAAAAAAAACAGCATTATTTTACAATTGAAGAAGTCAGCAGATGTACAATCAACCATAGGCATACAGGGGTTATAAGCAGCGATCTTTTGAGTGAGGCAGCCGGCAACTACACATATAGAGGAAAGAGGACAAGTATGGGGTGGCAGGTTAGAGAGGTAAAGAAGAGCAGGGATATATTAGTGATGACTGGGGGATAATTGAGCTAAAACCACAGAAAGTGACGATGGCTGTTGTGTACTTGCTTATTATAATAATGACAGAGGAGGAGTAGATAATTGGAACACTACTATGGATGGGGTGGGACTTTAGCCAGGCTAGAGTGGACAGTGAAGAGTGAGTGCAGCAGGAAGAGTTAATAGGGAAAGAGTGAGAGCCAGGTGTAGAAACATGGCGAGCATCAAGATGGAAAGGGGGAGTTGAGGAATTAGTGGGCTAGCGGTGAGAAAAAACATTTGCAAGGTGCTTTCATGTAGTGATCATAGAGCGCCTTGAAGATATGCAGGCTAACAGGGCAGCTCAGCTTCAAGTTCCTTTGTAAACCGTTCCACAATGTGGGTAAAGAGAAGCTTAGAGCAGCTTGGCCGAAATGAGTTTTACCCCTTGGAACTTGGAGGGCAATTAGGGAATAGCTCCTTAGAGTGTAGGTGCCTAACACACTCTGGGGAATACAATCTGAGACATATGAGGGGAGCTTGTTGGTCGCCACTCTGAAGGCCCATAGGGCAGCATTTCTATTCCTTCTATAGTTAAGGGAAGTCCGGCCTAACGATGAGTACAGGGAGCAGTGGTGTGTGGAAAGTGGAAGGCCAGTAATGAACCTGATAGCTCTGTGGTAGAGGGTGTCCAACTTAGCCAGTGCAGAGACAGTGCAGTGGCTGTAGAGCAAGTCCGTGTAATCTATTAAAGATAGGAAGGTAGCTTGAACCAGTTGAATCTTGGCCTCCTTTGTGAGCAGGTGGTTAATTCTGTAGAATAGTCCTAATCTTTGCCTTAGTTTTTTCTGTAGTTCTTCGAGATGGTCGTCGAAGGAAAGTTTATGATCGAGCCAAACTCCTAGAAATTTGAATTTAGCTACATACTCCAGTGTTTCTCCAAGAACAGTGGTAATTTGTGGGATAGCTCCCCCCCCCAGCAGGAATTGTGGCATGCAAGGAGGAGGAGAAGAGCATGGCTTTTGTCTTTTTTGCATTGAGCAAAAGGTTTTTGTTTATGAGCTGGTATTGTAGAAGGTTAAATTCAGCTTGGAGGTCTTCACAGGCTGCTTCCGGCATGGGATGACTCAAGTACAGTACAGTGTCATCCTCAAATAAGTGGATGTTAGCTTTTTTGATGGGGTCATTGATGTTGTTAATGTAGACTGCAAAGAGGAGGGGACCAAGAATAGAGCCCTGGGGCATGCCGCTCAGCATAGGTTTTAATGGAGAAAGATCACCTTCAGCTTTAACCTGCTGTTTCCATTCTCCAAGGTAGTCTGCAAACCAGCACATAGATTTATGGTCCAGGCCTAAGGTGCTTAGGGAGGAAAGAAGCAGGCTGTGATAGACTGTGTCAAATGTCTTCCTAAGATCAAAGAAAATGGCACAGACATGCTTCTTGTTGTCAAGGTCTAGGAGCCATTCATTGGTCACCTTAGCTAGGGTTGTTATGGTGCTGTGCTTTGCTCTGAATCCAGACTGAACCGGGTTTAATAGGCTTCTGGATTCCAAGTATACCCCATAGCTGGCTACACACTATTTTTTATAGTAATTTAGACAGGATGGGGAGGAGGGAGATCGGTCTATAATTATTTAGATCACAGGCTCACCTGCCTTTAATAGAGGTATGACATGGGCTATTTTTCATTGAGGGGGAGGCTACCCTGGGAGAGTGACATGTTAAATAGGCGGGTGATTGGCACCGCAAGCACATGGTAGGCACATTTCAGATAGTAAGGCTCTATGAAGTCAGAGCCTGCTCCCTTCCTGGTGTCCAGTTGCAGCAGTAGGTCTTCCACCTCTTTTAGAGAGACAGGTGGGAGGGATAAGGCCTCTTCGGTAGAGAGGGACTCATGGGTTGGTGGGCCATGAGTTGTGCAGAGGTCATTGGCAGGAGAAGTATCAAATGCTAGCCCTGCCTTTGCAAAATGGTTATTGAGGGCTTCCAATATCTCTGATCGGTTAGAGATAATGCTGCCACTGTACTTAATTTTTGCTGGAATGGAATTACCAGGTGCATGTCCAGACATGACTTTTAATGTTTTCCAGAGCTTTGAAGGATTTCTTGAGGCAGAGGCTTTCTCCGAACGATAGAAGGTGGCCTTGGCTACTCTGATCAACTTGGTGCACTTGTTATGTGTTCTCTTAAAAAGACACCAATCTGAGTCGTTCTTGCTTCTTTGGGCTTTTTTCCTATAAAGTATCCCTTTCTAACAAGGAAGCTTTGAGCTCAGGTGAGAAACAACGGCAGTTGCTACTTCTGACCCACACCTTAACCAAGGGTGCATGCTTATTTAAAGCCTCACTTAAAATATCGTAAAAAATAGTATATGCCCTGTTAACCATTTTGGCTAGGAAGAATTCCTGCCATAGTGGTGAATGTTTCAAGTCATGGACATAAATAAAGAAATAAAAGTTGCATTTGCACCTCTTGATAGAGAACTTTGCCACAAACTGTGGGTTGTGCGTGGATCTAATGGTGGTGATTATACAATGATCGCTAATGTCTGAGAAAAATGTTCCGACCTGAGAGAACAGGTGTGGATTGCTAACCAAAATTACATCTAAGAGGGAGCTGTTGTTAAGGTTCTTTTTATTTGGGTGAGTAGGCTCACCAATGAGTTGCACCAGCCCTAGAGTGTCATAAAAGGATTTCAAGGTAGCTGATGCACTTGATAGCCAATCGTAATTCAGGTCACCAAGAATAATGTTTTCCAAGGGACTGAGCCCCAGTACGGAACTGAGGTGAGACAGGAGATGAGGCCCAGAAAAAGGGGGCCTGTAGCAGCCTATTACACAGAGTGCACTGGAAGGAGAAAGTTCAATCTTTAGAGTCAAGCACTCAAATTCTTTAGGGGAGGATGATGCATCTATGCATGCGGCTGAGTATTTGTCCCTTACATAAATTGCCACTCCACCTCCTCTTGAATGCCTATCTGCTCCGAAGAGTAAATAATTTGGGATATTGATTTCATTGTCTGGGGTGGCTGGCCTAAACCAAGTCTCAGTGATCACTAGAATGTCAGGTAGGGTGTGGCTCACCCTAGTCTGGATAAGGGTGAACTTTTTCAGCAAACTACAAGCATTAATATGCTTACAAGGCATTCCTTTGATACCTGCCAGGTCTGATGGAGAAGCAAGCGTGTCTAATGGTCCTGGGTTGAGTTCAACATTGCCTGAGCACAATAGTAAAAAGAAGCTGGATTCTTTTTAAGGCTGCGAACTGTAATTTGTAAATACTATTTGTGGGCGATAGGGAAGGTGGTGTTTATGGGTAGGCCTGTACCCACTCCTGGTGTTATACTGGCCTAGTGTTGCAGCCACTAGTGCCCTAGCAGAAATTTGCCATGAGTAGGAAGTCTCAAGTCTGGATGGGGGATTGATCTGCTGATGCAGCTCAGGGAGATGTCCCACTCCCCAGCAGAGACAGCTGAGAAGCCCAATAGTTCAGAATGGCTACCTGAAAGAGTTGTTGGACACAGGACAGGGAGAAGCGCAAGTGTCATTCCACTTTATGGAGGGATGAGGGTTCTGAAGAATTGAGCTGAGCACTAGTAAAGCCAGTGACACACTGAGGAACAAGCTGTAATTTCCCATGGTAGATCTAAGCACCACAACAGCCAGCAGTAAAAGCTAATAGAAGCCTAGACCAGTCGTCGATCAGGTTTCATAAGTTCAAAATTCTTTTGTTGGCTAAGAGGTGGTTTTGGTGCTGAACATACCTGTGGAGAAACTCTTTGCAGCTGAGCCAGTGAGGTGGTTCAAGGCTGCAATCTGGTGGTTACTAATAAAGTTAAATTTACTAATATGCTGTATCTACATGACCTGGGTAGAACACAAAATGAGAACAGTGACAAACTCAAAGCCACAGTTTTAGAGCTAATGAACATCTCCACTGAAAATCCTGATGCATTATATGTCAATAGACAAAGCTCTGACCCTGATTGTGATTTGGTTCATATTAAGGTGGGATTTTTGAGCTTATATAAAAAAATACTAGAAAACATGGGCCTATTGGATGCGATGGGATTACATATAGTCCCAGAAGATAGATATTACTGACAGAATGATGTAGAACCTAAGTTGTCGGACTGAACAAATTATCAGGTTGAAGAAAAACAGGGTAAGATGACAATCTTTAATATTTCAACATTTAATAAATATGAGACACTTGCTACACAGGTGGACTGATTGGATGCATCTGATAGGATGCATTCAAAAAGTAACTTCTCAAGAATAGCACTAGTCTCATGGAATATTTTAGGTCTTAATAAATTTGCAGATAAGGATTGGATGGACTTTATCACATGAATTAAGATTATATGCTTGCAAGAGACCTGGCACAACAAAGATCAAGATGTAACATTAAATGACTACACAGCTTTTCAGATTTCAGTTGTGAAGGAAGCAAAAAAAGGAAGACTGGCAGGTGGCCTTGTCACTTTAGTAAAAATAGATGAGGTTACACATGTGGATTTTCTGTATTGTAACAGCAGTATAATTATACTATTCATACAAATGCAAGGGAAAAAGATATGTTTGGCTAATGTGTACATACCTCCAATAAATTCTAAGTTTTATGATCTTGCTATTTGCGAGCAGTTAGAAGATCTTATACATAAAAGTTAGGCCATTACCACATGTGAAGAATTTCTTTTATGTGGTGATTTCAGTGAAAGAATTGGACCGTTTTATGGCTATGCAGAAAATGACTACCATAATTGGTGCCATTCAGAAGCATCTAGTTACTCCAGAAAATCCAAAGATGCTAAAATTAATAAGATGGGTCAGAAGCTAATAGAGATTTTAATATTATATAACTTGGCACCTGTGAATGGCAGAATTTGTAGAGATCAAATAGGGAATTTTACTCATTTCACTACAAGAGGCCCGTCAGTTATAGATTATATCTTCTGGAATGGTGACATCACATTTTGGGAATCATTAATAAGTCCCATGAAAGCAGAAAGTGATCACTTCCCTTTGATGCTGAAATCTATAGAATTAGAAAAACAGGTCCATATTACACCCCAGTTTTTGCAACTGGAGATACAAAACAATTCAATTAAATGGCAGGAAAATGCAATTGATTCCATCAGAGGCTTCTTGACAAGTACTATTGCAGAAGTTTCTTATAATAACACAGATTTCATGTCTTTACAACAGGGTGTTCTAATATGTCTTGAGAAAATAAAAGCTTCTCTTACAGTGATGTATAACAACAAAAATGTTACAAACAATGGAACTTGATTTGATGAGGAGTTGCAAAAAGCAAAAAAGAAACTTAAAAGCATGGTTAGGATGACAAATGCTCAAAAGTCTGGCATTATATTTAGAGAGCTTAATAAAAGCAGAGCAGAATACAAAAACATGCTTATACAGAAAAGGAGAGTATATCAACACAAACAATGGAATAATATGCTTACTGCTATCCATAATCATGACTATGACATACTGGCTTTTGGTAGCAAAGGGAACTAATAGAACAAAATATGAAATAGATACATATATTACTTTGGATACATGGACCCTGTATTACTCTTTATTTTTTTTTCTTTTGATATAAACAGTGCATGTGCCATTTCAACCTACAATATGCTGTTATTTCCTCCCCTATCATTTTGTGAAGTATATTGTGCAATTGCCTCTTTAAAAACAAAAAAAGGCTCCTGTCCCAGATCTCATACCTTCAGAAGTGTATCTAGGTATACCATCTCTTTGGGCTATCTTACTCACTGAATATTCCAATTATTGTTGCCAAAGATTATTTTTTCCATCTTCCTGGAAAGGTGCTGCAGTAATTTCAATATATGAAAAAGGAGGCAAGTCCTATCCAGCTATGTATAGGCCAGTTTCATTATTAGACAATGTTTGCAAAATAATATTGAACAGACTCAGGGAGCAGCTTGTACAGTTGGGGGATCTGTCTGAAGCACAAGCAAGATTCCAATCTGGATATTGTACCACAGACAATTGTTATGTAATTAGGCATCTCAATGAAAAATATGTTGTTCTACATAAACAGAAATTATATGCTGCCTTTATAGATTTTATTACAGCATTTGATACTGTCTTCAGAAATATGCTGTAGGATTGAATGACAGAAAAAGTTTTTTGATGGAACTAATATCAATCATTAGAGAACTATATACTTCTACATGGGCTCAAGTGAAATTGGGAGCTGCAGGACAACTGTTCGCTTCTTTCCCAACTAATAAGGGAGTGAGGCAGGGTTGTGTCCTTGCACCACTTCTATTTGGTATCTATTTTGACAAACTCTTATATGAATTAGATTCTTCTCATACCAACTCACCAAAGATCTTGGATAAGCATTGTACTGTTTTAGCATATGCTGATGACCTGGTCTTATTCTTCTTAACTCAATTAAGCCTGCAGGATAAGCTGAGTATATTAGACAGATATGCAGTAAAATATAATCCAAGGATGAATGATCAAAAAAGCCAGGTTCTTATTCTCAAAACAAAAAAAAAGAGGAAATCCTGGAAAATAGTGACAACTAGATTTTTACAGTATATAGCTATATTTACTTAGGTTTATTACTTACAAATGATGGTAAATGGATTAAACATTTGTAAATGGTATTGACTAAATAAAAGAAAACAGCTATTTCTTTGCAGATGTTTAATAAAAAAAAATATGGTGGAAACTCTATTAAGCCACTTTTAGCTGCAATACAGGCTAAATATAAAGCCCAGGCCTTCTACAATGGGGAAATTTGGCACCATCAGAATCTAGATAAATTGGAAGTCCCATTAAATAAACTCCTTATAGTAAGCCCATGACTTAGCAATTCTGTTCCAGCTTCTCTATTAAGGGCAGAATTAGAGACTTCTTTTCTCAGAGCATATTTTGCTGCTAGGAAAGTAAATTACTGGATCAAGTTACTTCAGCATAAACAGAATATATTCACACATTTTTGCCTAAGGGAGAAATATACTTGACTCAGTCTGGGGCATTTAAAACTGGAATGGTTGGTCTCAGTCTTTTTGATATTACAGGAGATTGGGCTAAACTAAGTCAAAAATTATAATGGCAGGAGCATTATTATTATTAGCCTTAAATATCAAGTATATGTCACAAACAAAATGAAGAAGTTCTATAGATTTTTGGAACTTAATAATATTAGACTACTTAAACATCCTTACTGGTACAAATCAGAGAATGCTTTTTACTAGATACAAGATTGAATTATTCCCAAGTAATATTTTGGAGGCTCTATATTGGAGGAATATCACTGAACAAGCCAGATGTGTTTATATACATGTACGTCACCAGAAAATCTGAAACATGTAATGTTTGATTGTAAGTGGTACAATATCCCCAGAGCCAAATGGCTTAGTCCTCTCTGTAGTATTATACAGATGGTTGATCAATATATTTTGCTAAGTCTATTTTTATTTCTAATGATGAAACTATAGTTAGAGCTGTAGCTAACTATTTAGTTAAGATTACTAGAATACATCTCAAATATACCACCTGCAATGCAGCAGCAGTCCAATGAGTATTAATTTAAGTCACAAGGTACTCGGGCAGTATGTCTGAGATATCCTTCAAATTTGCTGCTATTTGTACTATCAGGATGCTTTTAAGATCCAGATATTGTCACTGTATTTTAAGATGTTCATTTTTTGCATTGTAATGTATTTATCTATTTATTGTGGCGTATGTGCTTGTATGGTTTTATATTTATGTGCTTTGTAATTGAAAAGGTCTATGACCGATCAATAAAATTTATAATTTACCACAATTTATGTGGTAGACCTGTGGCAAACCTTACAATACTATGATAAGTGACCTTTAGTTCTTAAAGAGCTACATCAGAGGCAGTGGGTTATATTACAGAGTCATAATCAAACAATGAAAACAAGAATATCTATTGGTTAAGAGAATCTAGACTATGGCACAAGAAAATTGCCCTATGAAGCATGCCAAGCCTTTGACGGAGTTTCTGATGAGGTTGGATATGTGGACCTTAAATGAAAGATAATGATTTAATAGGACACCAAGATGTTTAAATTCATATACCCTTTCATTACTTCACCATGGAATTCAACAATTGGAAACTCAAAGTCATTAACCCTATGGGGTCTTGTAGCAATTTTTTAAATTAATTTAAATAATTATTTTATCTTTATCCCTTTCTGATGTTATTGATATACTCTATGCAACTTACTGCACTCATTTTTATATTTGCTTGCAAACTGCAAAGTAAACATATTGGTTAGGTGTTTGAGTTCTGCAGGTGGTGTCATGCTGTTAGCCAGTGAGCTATGTGTAAAGCAGCTATGACCTTGTTCCAATCAATGGTATTGTTTGACTCTGACCTTTATTTGAATACCTTCATTTGACCATTTCTACAGGATTTGTTGCCTACTGTGTGGTATATTCATCCACCTTGCTGCCTGCCAATGTTTTCATGTTTTCCTTTTAAAAGTCAAGTGTTGCTTCAATGTGATTTGTGATTTGAGGAGTCAGTCTGTATGTCAGGCTGTGATTCATTGTCTGAGGTAACAGTGCCAGTGAGGAAGATACTCAATCAATTTGTAGCTGATATGGACAGACATGGTGATAATTACTTTCTGGTGGCAGCTCCTTGCATGCCTGCCAAGCTGGCTCCTGTCAGTGCTGCCTCTGGCAACTCCTTGCATGCCCACAAAGTGGGCTCTTGTCAGTGCCACCTCCATCAGCTTCTTGCTTGCCTGCCAAGCGGGCTCCTGTTAGTGCCATCTCTGGAAGCTTTTGTGAATGCTGCCTCTGATGACTTCTTGCATGTCAGCCAAAATGGACTTTTGCTGATACTGCCTCAGACAGATCCTGGCATGCCCACCGGGCAGGCTTTTGCAGTGCTACCTCAGGCAGTTCCTTGCATGCCTGCCAAGTGTGTTCCTATGTATCCTATCTCTGCATGTCTATGAAGTGGCTTCTATCAATGCTGCCTCAAGAGGCTCAAGGTATGTGTGCCAGTTGTACTTCTGTTAATGCTGTCTCCAAAGGCTACTTTCATACCACCTAGCATGTGCCCAGGGACTGTACCACTGCAGAAAATTATAATTAAACTGCAAGTTGTAGAACTGATGAAGAGGGAAGCTGCTAGTGCATAAACAGAAGCAACTGAAACAAGTTGTGGCATTTCAATGTGGGGATCAACAGTGAGAGGAGGCTAAGTGCAGAGTGAATAATGTTCACCTTTCCAGTGATCTGCTCAGTGAGCAAGGTAAGGAGCCTCAAGGGTTGCTGAAGTGGGCAGGCACATCTGTCCTGCACCAGCAGCCAGCAGCTGTGGAAATGTGAATGTGTCGAGTAAAGACAGGAAATGGCCACATCAAGGGAGAGCTATTGCAATGCAACCCAAGATTTAGAAGAGAAACAAACAACATGAGTGAAGCTCCACCGAATAACAAGGTGTTAAAACCTAATGTGCAAACATCTTAATCTGTGCCAAAACACTGCATAATCTTCCAAAAATAGATTGGCACAAAAAATTACAAAATGCTGCTCTCAACAGTCAATTACATTCTCCACAGGCAAGTGCTTTCTGGTTTTAAGTGCCTTGTTATTCTGAGGAGCTTTGTTTATGCCAATTTTCTCCACTAAGTCTAGAAATGATATGTGTGTGTCTGCACTAGTACAGGGTATCTGTATGTGTTGTCATGCCAGGGCTAAACTCAGACTTGTACTTGTCTGGTTCATGGGCCAGGACTGAAGTGGATTCTGGACTCCCCATCAGTACTTGTCAGTAAGATCATACCACCTGCAGGATCTTCAGTGATTATGAGGCACCTAGATACCGTATGATCTCCATGGGTTTATTTATTAATACAGCAACTGAGATTAAAGAATGTGCATTGTCCTCTACAGTCACACCAAACTACCCAGCTGTCAAGTATCCTTGGTGGGTTCAGTTTTTTCTCTTAGTCAAGAAATAGCAATTATAAGCTGTAGATACATTTTCTTTGTGCATGAGTATTAACCAGTGTGTTCCATTTCTGCAACATTAAACTGCAATGAGAGTGCTTACACACCCACCTAGGTAGTGGGATTTCTGTAATCCTTAATGCAATACACATGGCACACTGAGTTTTCAGTCAAAGCTCATAAATAATGCAAGCACCTTACTTACTTTGAAAAGTGCTTGAACAAATTATTTATTTATTATTTATTTAGTTAGTTTTTGTGTACTGGGTAAATGCACTAGACAAATTCTGCCTATTTTCAGGCATGACCTGGGGAAGGGAATACAGATGAAAGCCAACTGACCTTGAACCAGATTAAGCTGTTGGTGGTATTTTTAGTGAAGGGGGGAAATTTGGCCAGGACACCGGGAAATTCCCCAACTCTGCCAGCTGGGGGCTTGACTCTCTACAGAGTGGAGTAGCTCAGTTTGGAGCCGGACAGCAGAAGAGGAGGAAGTGCTGATGTGGCAGTGGTCAGAGTTCTGTCAGATTATTGCAGAGTTGCTGGAGAAAGGACGTTTTGGAGGCAGGGGTCTGGGCCTTCACCCCTGTCTCAGCATAGTGTGAGGAGGTCCCTGAAATGATTGGAAAATGTCAGTTCAAGAAGAAGAGAGAGTTGGTGTAGTGATGGAAGTGGAGTGCGATCTATGGAATGAGCCAGAAGTTGCAGTGCTAGAAAAGCAAGTTGAATTGAGAAGTGCACATTCCAAGGAGTCAGGGAGTGCAGATAAGCAAGAAATCAACAAAGTTATCTTGGGGAGAAAAAAGTCTGTAAAAAAATCTAAAGGAAGGTTAGTTGCTAGAAGTAGAGCAGAGCAAAGCAGAAGAACTGGGCACACTGAAAGTACTGTGATGGACTGTCAAAGTCAGCAGATGGAGGTTGACATAGGAGCATCAAAGGAAACTGAACTTGAAGGGAGAAAAGCTGGTTTTAAAGAGACATTGTGGAAAAAAATAAATGAAAAAGAAGCCCCGACAAGAATGGCCTTAAAAAGTCAGAAATGGCTTGGCCTAAGAAGGGCTTCTGGTGAAGGGACTTCTAGCAGGCAAACAGAGGAAGTAAAGGAAGAAGCAGGTATAAATGCACAAAATAAATTAAGAGCTGTGCAGGAGGGATCTGATGTTGAAAAAGCCCTGGAAAAGGCAGATGACTATTGAGGTGTCAAGGTAGATGCAGCAGATCTAAAAGACACCCGGATTGGGTTGCACAAGCCCTGTTAGATGCAGGGTGGAAAAAATCTGAAGATGGGAAGGGCTGGGATCCTAATAGGCCCAGTGGAACAGTGGCCCAAGAAAACCCTATTCTTGAAGGGATTAATATAGAGAGTACTCGAGTAAAAGAAGGGAATGAAGGACCTCAGACTGAGCAGGAAATTATTAATGAAGAGGGGCAAGAAAATATAGAAGATGAGAGGCAAAAAGTGGAAACTGAGGTCCTACAACCTGAGGGAGATTTTAAATGCAACAGTGGAAATAGAAGAAGGGTCTGCTTCACCTGGAACTATGCAAAGGGAAAATGAGGGGTCTAATCAAAAAGAAAAACCCACTGTTTGGAGTAAAAATGTTAAAGAAAAATTGTTCCCAGAAGCCATGAATAGACTAACAGAGCCTGCCAAAAGGAGAAATGCGGTGAGGCTAAAATTTCTAGGCCTAGCTGAGGACGCCCCATATAGGTTGTTTGTAGGTCGAAAGCTCTTGAAAACCAGCATGAAATACTATGCATATGAAATCTATGCACTGATACACTCCCCAGGGGAAACCACATATGATATAAGTTTCAAGCACCCCTCAGGTCTCGACAGGTTTTCAAAGCTGTATAATCAAATCAAAGCCACACCTTCATGGAAAGATTTTCCTGCAATCCCTCTGACCAAACCTGCATATAGAGTGGAAACCATTTTATTTAAATATGAAGGTGTTAATGTGGCAGACATCGCTTTCTTGCTTAAACAAAGGTGTAGCCTAAATGGGACCCCCTGAACCAATTCTGGATGATGAGAGTTTCTGGACTGGTGGATGGAAGTTTAAAATAACTCTTTGCCAAGAAGAAGGAGAAATGCAGCACCTCCCAAACTGTTTTTCTCTGGGGAGGGATGGGGGGTTGTTTTCTATGCTGGCCAGCTGAGGGCATGTTATAAATGTGGGGAAAAAGGTCACCTAAGTAACACCTGAGAAAAGATTAAATGTGGCTTATGTGGCAGCTGGGGCACCATGGCGCCATATAGAATTTGACAGCAGATAAGGACCGCTTGGCCCACCTAGTCTGCCCATTTTCCTACCTAACAGGTAAGCTGAAGATCCTAGTTAACCAACAGCTTACTTCCTCCTACCACCCCACTAGGACTGCCTTATGTCTGTCCCATGCATTCTTGAATTCCCCCACTGTTCTTGACTCCATGACCTCCTCAGGGAGGCTGTTCCATGCATCTACAGCCCTCTCTGTGAAAAAATACTTCCTCACATTACCTCTGAGCCATCCCCCCTCTATCTTCAAATTGTGCCCCCTTGTTCTTACACATCTCTTTTTCTGAAAGATGCTACCCTCTTGGACTTTGTTGATTCCTTTGAGGTACTTGAAAGTTTCTATCATGTCCCCTCTCTCCCTTCTTTCCTCAAGGGTATACATATTAAGCTCCTTTAGTGTTTCTTCGTATCTCTTCTGGTGCAGACCCTGCACCATTTTGGTTGCCCTCCTCTGGACAGCCTCCACTCTGTCTATGTCTTTGCAGAGATGGGGTCTCCAGAACTGCACACAGTACTCCAGATGGGGTCTCACCAACTGTCTGTACAGAGGGATAACAACTTCCTGTTTTCTACTATTGATGCCTCTTCCTATGCATCCCAGTATCCCCCCAGACTTCCTTACTGCCTCCTCACATTGCTTGCCCACCTTTAGGTCATCTGATATAATTACCCCCAGGTCCCTTTCCATTTTTACTGTTGTCAGTATCTCACCCCCCATTGTGTACTCTTCCCTGGGTTTTGTTTCCCATGTGCATTACCTTGCACTTCTTTGCATTGAATCTGAGCTGCCATACATTTGACCATTCCTCCAACCTTGCCAAGTCCCTTCTCATCCTTTCCACTCCATCTTGTGTATCAACCCTGTTGCAGATCTTTGTGTCGTCTGCAAAGAGACATACTTTTCCCTTCCAGTTCCTCTGCAATGTCACTTATAAAGGCATTAAAAAGGACTGGTCCCAATATTGAACCCTGTGGTACCCCGCTAGTGACCCTCCTTTCTTCACTGTGAACTCCATTTACTACTACCCTTTGTGTCCTGTTGTCTAGCTGATTTTTTATCCAGGCTACCACCTTGGGGCCCACTCCAAGGCTGGCTAACTTGTGTATTAATCTTTTGTGTGGGACTGTATCAAATGCCTTGCTAAAATCTAGGTAGGCCATGTCCACAGCCCCTCCCTGGTCTACTACTTTGGTCACCCAGTCAAAGAAATCTATTAGATTCATCTGACATGACCTTCCCATCATGAATCCATGCTGCCTTGGGTCCTGTGCCCCACTGGCCTCTAGGTACTCAACAATTCTTTCCTTCAGAAGTGATTCCCTCATTTTCCCTACCACTGAGGTCAAACTAACTGGTCTGTAGTTTCCTGCATCTGTCCTGCTCCCACTTTTGTAAAGAGGAATCACATCTGCCCTCCTCCAGTCCTCAGGTACCACCCCATCCTCCCATGATTTGTTAAAGAGAGTAGTCGACGGTGTCACTAGTTCTACCCTTAGTTCTTTTAGAATTCTTGGGTGAATCCCATCAAGCACCATTGCTTTGTTCACCTTCAATTTTATTAGTTCTTTCAGAACCCTTTCTTCTGTAAATGGACTGGTATCGACCCCCATCTTCAGAGTGTTTCTCTTGTTTGGTTTAGGTACCTCCCCCTCCTCTTCCTTTGTGAATACTGAGCAGAAATATTCGTTCAGTATCCCTGCTTTCTCACTGTCCCCCTCTACCCACATTCCCTCCCCTTTATTAAGCTTCAGTATACCTCCTTTGGTCTTTCTTCACTCCCTAATATACCTATAAAAGGTCTTATCCACCCTCTTAACAGAATTGGCTATCCTTTCCTTGGTTTGGCCCTTTGCTATTCTGACTGCCTTCCCAGCCTCTTTCTGCTTTAACTGATAAAGTTCTCTGTCCTGCTCCTTCTGTGTTTCCTTATATTTCCTGAATGCTATCCTTTTCTCCTTAACCTTCCCTGCCACCTCTTTTGAGAACCATAGTGTTTTTTTCCTTCGTTGTGTTTTATTGATTTGCTTTACACAAAGGCTTGTTGCCTCTGTGATGGCTGTTTTGATTACTCCCCATTGTTCCTCCACCCCTCCTTCTTGCCTGTTTGCTAGTGCTTTTCTAAGGCACTCTCTCATTTTCCCAAAGTCAGCCCTCCTAAAGTCCAATACTCTTGCTTTTGTATGGCTTGATTGTATGGCTGTGTTTATCATGAACCATACTGTTTGGTGGTCGCTTGTTCCCAGATGGCTACCCACCTCTAAATCTGAGATTCTTTCTCCGTCCCCAGTTGAGAGTATGTAAAAATCCTATTAAATGCAGCCTCTGTGAGGAAGCAGGCCATATATTCAATAGTTGTCCATGGGCTACACACAACAGCACAGACCCCCTGAAGAAAGCTGAACAGGATGTTTATCGTGCAAGAGCCCAGAAGGAAAAATCAAAAAAGGAAAAAAATTATTACAGAAACAGCAGAAATGGAAAGCCTAACCTTAGAGAAAAATGGAACTTCAATAGTAAAAAGGAACGCTGCCAATGGGAGCATGAGAAACCAGGATGAAGTCTCTAGTCCAGTGATACCACCCCCAAAAAATAGAGAGGAGAAAAATCAAGCAGAAGATGGTTACACAGTAGTCACAAGATTTAAGAAGAGAGGTAATGCCCCACAAAAAACACCCAGAGGGAAACGTAAAGAGGACATAAAACTGATTAATAAATATACTACTTTACAATATAAGGAGTGGTCCACATTAGACGAAGACTCAGACGCCACATTATCTCAGCACTCTGGGGGAGAGGATACCTTGGACTATGAATCAATTGATACGCAAGCTTCCAAAAGAAGAAAGAAGGTTCCTTAAAGAGACTAAAGGATGTTTTTGAACTCTACACACTAATCCCAAAAATGGCAGTCTTAAATTGCATCACTAATAATGTGAACAGCAGTAAGAATAGAGAAAAGTGGATGGTTGCTTTTGCCTCTTTAAGGGATTTGAAAGGAGATATTTACTTTCTTCAAGACACTATGTTGCACACTTTAAATGAACTAAAGCAGGTGCAAAAAGACTGGAGGTGGGGTCCTTCACTTTGATCCATAGGGAAAGAGACTTGCTCAGGAATTGGAATTGGGTTTGGAACATCAGATGTTAAAATTATTAAAGTGGTAGATTTGGTGCTGGGGGTAACCCATGAAGTGGGCGTATGAGGAAGGGTGCCGTCCGTTATGGCGACACCTTCCCAGCGCAATCAACTGACGGCAACAGAAAGATAGGGTGACCGGATGAGGGGGTGGGCAAACTAGGCGACAGGATATCGCTATACATACATGCGGGGGGTGGGTGGGAGTGATCACGGCAAGCGTGGGTTGGGAGGGAGTGGAGAGGCTGTAGAGGGTGGTGCTGTGGTTGCTGGTTGAGCTGCATCGTGGCATCGGGGATGGGCTAGTGGCTGGGGTGGCTGAGGTACCGGGTTTAGGGCCAGGCGCTGGTGAGATTTTTATTGCGCCCACCTGAACCTTTTTACTTTTACTGCTTTCACCCCCACCCGACATGCACCCCCTGGAGTTGAGAATCCTTAAGTAGGGGGGTGCGCAGGGCTAAGCTCCCCCGTGAGGGGAGTGTAGCCCCCCACCAGAAAGCAGTAAAAATATGTCCTGGTGCTGTTGTGCTGGTGCACCAGGAATGTCAGAGTGCTGAAAATGTGTTCGGCACTCTGACTGAGCAATAACGGTGGTCGGCTTTAGGCATTTGCCATTATCGCATAGACCCGGTGCCAGGCAGGGTAATGATAGTTGATGCCGAAATAAAGGAGACAAATGTTAGACTAGTGAATATTTATAACCCACAAAGTAAAGCCTCCAGAAGTAACACTATGAGTCAAACAGAACCCTTCTTGCACACATCCAAATTAATATTACGGGAAGGGGACTTTAATTGTGGCCTTTCAAAAAAAGATTGGGGAAGGAAAACAGCTAAGCTGTTCTGTGATACTGACTGTTTAGAAAAAATATTGGCAGAGGCAGTCCTAGAGGACGTTTATAAAATCAGTAATAAAATTCCTGTACTTACCTTCTATAAAGAGAAATTATCAACCCGGATTGATGTTTGGTTTGTGCATAAAAAGACAAAAATTAATGAGGTTAAGGCAATACCATTAGAAACATCTGACAACATGGCTGTGCACTTAGAAATAAATCTAAAAGGAAGCCTTTCCTTTGGTAGGGGACTATAGAGAATGAATACTGAAATCCTGCAAGAAAAAGATATATTAGAAAACATAAAATATTTATTGGGAGCTAGAATTACAGTACTAGATATGTATGAGGACGCTCTAGAGTGGTGGGAGGATATAAAGAGAGACGTTAAACAAATGATGATCTGATGATCACAGTATCCCAGAACAGGGGTAAGACAAAATATCATAAGTACCTGGGTCTTAGAGCACAATTATATAAGGAAATAACAAAGCAAAATGAAACTGGACTGGACTGTACTGAAATTATATCCAATTTAAAAACAAAGATGTTGGAATATCAGTATAGTAGAGAAAAATCATTGCAAATGAGGCAAAGATGCAGACTGCAAGGGACAAAAGCCCAAACCAATCCCTTTGAAAGTAATAAAGAAAGACTAGAACATAGGATAATGTACAGTCTCAAAGATGCTAAAGGAATACAGAATACTGACATAGATAATACAAAGCAGATAGCCCTAGACTTCCTGAAAAACAAATTTCAAAAAGGGAAAATAAGTGGGAGAAGCAAGCTATGGGGGCAAATTAAGGTTCCAAGAATTAATAAGCAAGATAAAGAATATTTTAAAGAACATATTACAGAATATGAAATTAAAGAAGCAATTACCTCACTTACAAATAATACAGCCCCGGGGCAGATGATATACCAAATTGCTTTTACAAGCTGTTGGAAGAGCAGATTACTCCTATGTTGTGTATAGTATATAACTATATATTTGAAGAAAAAAGATTGTCCGAGAGTATGAAACAGGGGGTAACTATATTTCTTTACAAAAAAGGGGGTAAGGAAGAAATTAAAAATTAGAGGTCGATCAGTCTTTTAACAGCAGATTATAAAATCTTGGCAAAAATTATAAATAGAAGAATGATGGAACATGTGCACACCTTGGTACTTTCAACACAGACATGTGCAGTTCTAGGGCATGATATAAGACAGAACTTGGTATACACAAGGGAAGTCTTAAATAGGGGAACAGAAGGTGACTTAAGTGGATTGCTATATTTAATAGACCAAGAAACTGCATTTGACTCAGTTAAGAATGAGTATATCTGGCAAGTGCTAGAACAATATGGGTTCCTGGAGGAATTTGTAGGATTAATTAAAAGTCTATGGGCCAGATATTCAAAACTTTGTGCTGGGCAAAAACTGTTTGCTCAGGTTTAGTGCAGGATTAGCGCGGGTCAGCTATATTCAAAAGGCCAAATAGCGCAGGCAAACTGCATTAGCACCGGGCAAAATCATAATGTATGCAAGGGGCAAACTGACATGAATACAGGAGCAATGCTATATTCAGTGACTAGCGCTGCACAAAGTGGTTTTGCGTGACTTAGCGAGACACTTAATGCGGTGCACATTACCACCCAGGAAAAGCTTGTCTTAACCCTGGGCAATCAGCTTTGCACGACACTATGGCTTTGCGCGGGGTTTGTGAAGGTTTTGCGTGGGTTTTGCATAACCCTAACAAATAAATATGACACATAGACAAAGCCAAACATAGAGGAAGCATGCTGCTAACTGAAGACATCACAATGATGCTACCATCTGCCACCAGTGCCAGCCATGCCAGGCTGTAAGTGGTGACCCTGCCGCCAGTGGACAGCATGGCAGTGTGGCCATACAGCACACACCTGTGGACCACACTTCTGTGGACATCAACAGATGCCAGCACACACATGCAGCACTGTGGGCATGGAGGATGTTGATGGGAGAGTGTATGGGTGGCCAGGCTGTGCCACAAACCAGGTGTGGCCACAAGGTTGGGACACATCATGCAGTGCACATGGGCCAGTATTGGGAATACCCCAACACCAGTGTGCCTTTCGGATAATATATGCCCCCCCGGCCACATACCGCACAGCTGTACAACTGCCACAGCACACAAAGCCGGACATGTATATGTCACTGTGAGCATCCCATGCCAGAGGTGCAGCATCTGTGGGTCACACAACAGCATAACAGTAATATCCACTGTCAGTAAACACCTGCAGGTTGGGCCTCTCATTGTGTATACTGCAGTCATCATCACTGCCCTACACACCATAGGCACTGCTGTGTTCGCACACTACTGGCCCCCTTGCTACTGTAGTGTCTGCTGTGCACTGTAGCATGGCCTACAGTGTGACAGTTGCATGCAGCACCACCACCTTCTGTGCCTATGCTGTGTTGTCCCAGTATAGCTGCAGGCAGCAGCACATGTGGAAGTAGTGTTCAAACTTGTATCATATTCCCCAAGCTGTTTGCACAGCGCTAACATGTTTGTGCAGGTTTAGCGCAGGGCTAAACAGTTAGCCCGGTGCAAACTGCATGCAAATCAGGGCATAATGAGATGCTAATCTGGATGTTTGTCCACAGACTACCTAAGTAGGCTCATTTGCATGTCACTTTGAATATAGCAAAGCTTAGCGCCCGGGCAAGCGTGTTTGCACCGGGCTAACAGATTAGCCCTGAGCTAAGCCCTCACAAACGTGTTAGCACTGCACTAACAGTTTGGGGAATATTTTACAGTTTTGCACACTGTACTTTCACATACGCTGCTGCCTGCAGCTGTACTGGGTCCACACATTTGCTGGCACACACATTGGCCACATAGTTCACCTCTACCTACCTTCACATCACTGTGCACTGTGTTGCTGTTGTGGTTTGCACTTCCTGGTTGCCATATTCAGAGCTGTCTTATTCCAGGGCTAAGTTTTCCCTGCACTCCCAGCCCAGTTTGCCCGGCCTCATTCCCATTCTATATTCAGAAGCTGTTTGCCCCGGGCTATTCCTTTTGAATATGGCTTGCTTTGTGCTCCGGGCTAAGTTTGCCTGCCGGGCAGTGCTAATTTAGCCCCGGGGCAAAGTTTTGAATATCTGGCCCGATATCATGAAGCACAAATCTGGCCCATGATAAATGGGCATATGGGCATTCCAATGTATATCCATAATGGGGTGCATCAGGGGTGTCCTCTGAGACAGCATTTTTATGTATTATGTTTGGACCCAATGCTAAGGAGAATAGAGGCAGAGGAGAACATTAGAGCTATAAAAAGATGGTAAAAGTGTTATTTATAAGACTTTGTCATATGCTGATGACTGTATTTTTTTTCTAAAGGATCAAAGCTTAGGGGAAAGAATGTTAGAATTGTTTCAGGAAATGAAAATGTGACAGGAATAAAGGTGAACAATAAGAAAAGTAAAGTTTTAACAATAGGGGAAGGGGCAGAGATCCAAAAGGAGAGTATAGATTTTGTGCAAGATAGTACAGAAATTCTAGGGGTAATGTTTGGGGGATCAGACCCTTTGCAAGAAAATTGGGAAAAGAAATTTACTATAGCCCAGAGTAAAGTGGAAAGATGGAAAAACTGGAGCATGACCAAGCAAAAAAGGATCATATGATAAAAACTTTCATAGTACCCATATTTTTATATACAGCCTATGTCTTCCCTATTCCTCTTTGGAATCAGACAAAAACATTGGGATTATTTTTTCAACTTTTGTGGGATAATAGACTGAATCCCATTGAAAGGAATCACACGTATAGGCCAATAGCGGAGGGGGGCCAAATATGCTAAACCCCATAGTGTGTTTTTTAAGCATTTTCACTTATACTAATATAGCACCTATGTTGCAAGGTAAAGATAATATATGGAACTCTTTGGTATACAAATGGAAGGATAAAATGTTGGAAGGATGGGGAAAAAGAAAGAAGATACTGGGAAAATACCAGAATATTTCAATACAGCAAAAAAGTATCTGGAGGGGTGGAAAGTAATGGTAGATACACTTTTAATAAAGAACAGGAAGCAATTGTACAAAGAAGTCCTATGAATGAACTACTTTGGATCACCTGTTTTTAAAACAGCACAGGGAATAGATGAGAAATTGATTCTAGAGGCCACACTGGAAAAATGAATACCACATAAAATGAGAGAAACCATCTGGTTATGCAGTCATGGGAAGATAAATATTAAAGGGAATCTTAAGCATAAAAAGGTAGAGGAAAGGATGTGTTTAGAAGCTGCATGTGTGATTGAAGAAGAGACAATGGGACATTTATTTTTTGAGTAGGAGTATATCAAAACCTTTTGGAAACTATTGGCAGGGATGTGGGGCATCAAATTGTTTTAAGGGATGATATATGGTGCCAGATATTCAAAGCTTTGAGCGGTCCACAAACAGTTTGCATGGGATTAGCACAGGTCTGCCATAATCAAAAGGCCAACTAGCGCAGGCAAACAGCAGTAGCGCCAGGCAAAGCATAATGGTATGCAAGGGGCATTGTGAACATGAATAAATTCACTATGAGATATTCAGCGACAAGCGCCACGCTAAGGTGTTTAGAGCAACATAGCGTGACCCATAGCATGGTATAATTTACTGCCCAGGAAAAGCTGGTCTTAACCCTGGGCAAACGGAGCTTTATGTCATTGGTGCATTGCACGCTGCTTGCACGGCCCTAATATAGGAGTACAACACTTAGAAAATGCCAGACATGGAGGACACATGCTGCTCATTGATGGCACCACCATAATGCCAGCAGCTACCACCAGTCCGAGCTAAGCACAGACAGTAAGGGGTGATCCTACCCACAGTGGACTGCATGATAGTGTGGCCATATAGCAACACCTGAAGACCATACGTCTGTGTTGCATAACAGATGCCAGCACACACATGCAGAACTGTAGGCATGGTGGCCAGTGAGGGGAGGGTTTATGGGTGGCCAGACCTCACCACAGCCCAGATGTGGCCACAAGGCTGGGACACATTGCTCAGTGCACATGGGCCAGTAATGGGATTACGCCACCACCTGTGTGCCTGTCGGATCCTACATGCCCCCCCAGCCACCTACCACACAACTGTACAGCTGCCACTACACACACTGTTGGCCATGTACATGACACTGTGTGCATCCCATGCCACAGGTGCAGCATCTGTGGATCACACAACAGTGTGATAGTACTGTCCACTGTCAGTAATTTCCTGCAAGCTGTGCCTGTCACTGTGTATAGTGTAGTGGTCAGCACTGCCTGCATACCATAGGCAGTGTTGCGTCCCTCACACTACTGGCCCCCTTGCTACTGTAGTGTCTGCTGTGCACTGTAGCATGACCTACAGTGTGATGGTTGCATGCAGCACCACCACCTGTGCCTATGCTGTGTTGTCCCCTGCGATATGATATACTATGCTATGCTGTACTGTTTACATGAAGTCTGCAGCTATCATCATGCACTGTCTGACTGACCTACAGGTGGAGCTGTGGTCAGATCTGACCAGCCCCTGTGCTTCCAGACTGACCTACAGGTGGAGCTGTGGGACCCTGCAGTAACGCTGTCCAAACTGCATGCAAATCAGGGCCTGATGAGATGCTAATGTGGCTGTTTGCCCAGAGACTATCTAAGTAGGCTCATTTGCATATCACTTTTGAATATAGCAAAGTTTAGCACCGGGCTAATGTGTTTGCACCGGGCAAACCACTTAGCTCCGTGCTAAAGCCGCGCTAACATGTTAGCACCGCGCTAATAGTTTGGGGAATATTTTACCATTTTGTTCACTGTTCTTTCACATCTGCTGCTGCCTTCAGCTGTACTGGGTCCACGCATGTGCTGGATCACACACATTGGCCACATAGTTCCTCTCTACCTACCCTCATGTTGCTGTGCACTGTGTTGTTGTTGTGGTTTGCACTTCCTGGTTGCTATATTACGTTCTGTCAAATTCCAGGGCTACGGTTGCCCTGAACTCCCAGCCCAGTTTGCACGGCCTCTTTCCCATGCTATATTCAGAGGCTGTTTGCCCTGGGCTATTACTTTTGAATATAGCTTGCTTTGTTCTCCAGGCTAAGTTGCATGCCAGGCAGTGTTAACTTAACCCAGGGACAAAGCTTTGAATATCTGGCCCATGAAGTATTAATATATGGGCAATTGTCAACAGAATGGAGTAAGTGGGATAAGGGCACATTATTTGTAATATTTGCAGTTGTTAAATGGGCCATTTGGCAAGTAAGGTGTCAGAGATTCATCTACAGCAAAACACTGACAATCGATGATCTGTATTTTAAGATGCAAGCAGAACTGGATGAAATATATCAAAAAGAAACTCAGTTATATGGAGAAAATCACATGGGGTGACTATGGAGAAATCTACAGTGTATTGGTTAAGCACAGATAAATTATCTGGAATGTTATGATGTAAATATTGTAAATATTGTACATAATTTCTTTTTTTTTCTTACTTTTTCATTTTTTGGTGTAAGGTATTGTCTATGGTGAAATGTAGATTGTTTTTGGTTCTAAATAAAAACTTCCTTCCCCTACTCTTGGGTAGGGGGAGCCACAACTTCCTGTGTAGGCCCACTTTCCAAGATTGAGTATCCAGAGATGGTGGAAGAAGGAGCTCTGCAGCAGGCTGGGGTGCAATCCTGTCTCCATGTCATGGCAATCCAGGATTATGACTTTTTTTTATTTATTTATTTATTTATTTATTTTTTGTTGACCGGGTAAGTGCACTAGACAAATTCTTCCTATTTTCAGGCACTACCCGGGGGAGGGGGATACAGATGAATGCCAACTGACCTTGAACCAGATTAAACTTTTGCTTAGATACTGGTAGCAGTGAAGAATCCATGGAGGATGACTCGTTATGTACTACCCCAAATACAGTGGAAGAAGTGATGGAACAGACTGGAAAAATGGATATTATGGCAGCAGCTGCACAGCTGGAAAAAGAGATTGAGGACCAAAGAACTGTACTCTTGAACATGCTGGCTAATGATGAGGAGAGATATGAAAAATGGAAAACAGCATTAAAACGGAGGGCTAAAAACCTGAGGCAAGCACCAGAAAACAAATCAGAAATTTCTCTTACAATTACATTTGTTAAGACACATAATACTGTGCATAAAATGTTAACAGTGCAAGAACATATTAGGCAAAACTTGGGAGTTAACACAGTACCTGTGGAAAATGCTGACTGATCTCCAGAGAAAGCCCTTATAGAAGCCTGCTGGACAGCAGCATCAGATGGGTTATGGGTCCCAGACCCTTATTGGGATGAATGCACACAAGTATTAGAGCCTGTTACAGAAAAAGATGCTGTACACAATACTGTTACTATGTATCAGAACCCCACAGCAACACAGGAGGCCTGGGACAGAGAGCCACTCACTACCCTAGCACCAGTAAATCCCGCTCCACTAGAACACAAAATAACACAAGATAAGGTAAATCCTGATGGTATAAGTGAAGGATTAATTATTCAGGACACAGTATTGACTCAAAAGGAACCTTTGGAGACAAACGACAGGGGTATAGTACACAGGCCAAAAACAAACCCCATTGAGAGTACATGCATCCGGGTCATTGATCCAACTGAAAAAGCACACGTTACCCAGAACATGAATGAACAGATACCATCAGACTCCGCAATAGAAATTATTCTAACACCACACGTGGATTTTGGCTGAAAATTTAACTACAAACAGGCCTATCTCTGAGACTGAGAATGTGGGGCATGGTAAGACTCATATTCAATCATGCTGGTTCTGAATTCATTACTACACAACCTTTGGAAAATAATGGAAATGAGGAGATGCCTTCTACAGATACTACTTAAGGGCCTCAGCAGCAAGAGTAGGTCCCCCCCCCCACAGCAGGGTCAGAAGTCAGGGCTCCCCCTTGCCCAAGATGTGCATACTTGTTTAACAAGACAGAGCCAGCCCCTTGGAGAAACACAGTTCATCTGTGATACAAAGGTGGAATGTAGATGCACCCAGACAGGTTCTTTCTGGGGAAAAAACTGTTAAAGTACTCATTAAAATTCACAGCAAATGATGTTTATGCATTAATCCACGTGTCGGGTGAAGACAATTTTGATATTAGTTTTCATTCCCCAGCAGGCTTGGACAGATTTTGGATGCTATATAACCAAATGAAATTTGCACCCCTGTGGATCCCCTTTTATGCCACTCCATTGCCAAAACCACTTATCGGAACTGTGACAGTCATGTTTTGAAACAAGAATATTCATGTGTGTGATGTACATCATTGGCTTCATAATCACTACGAAGTCCTATGTGCACCAGAAGCAATTTTAGACTCAGAAGCCTTCTGGACCAGAGGCTGGAGATTTAAAGTGAAGCTGTGACAAACAGAGGCTGGAATTCTCCATATACCAGTTTTCTTTTGGGCAAGGACAGGAGGGTCTGTTTCTATTCGGGCCAGCCCAAAGCATGTTATAAGTGTGGAGCCAGGACACACTTATCCAATGTCTGCAACAAGCTAAGATATGGGATTTGTGGGGAATTCAATCACATAAGCATGCAGTGCAATAGCCATTCTAAGTGCAATTTATGTGAAGAGTATGGACATTTATTCAAGGATTACCCCTGGGCTGTGCACAATAAAGCCCAGACTGTAGAACCAGATGAACTTATTAGAAAGGCACAAGCAACATCCTATGCATCTGAAGTACCTAGACTGGACTTCCCGGCTCAGAAAAAACAAACACTGGGCACCCCATAAATACACAGGACTCTGATAATGCAGATCTTATTTCAGAGAAAAATGATCTGGAGGTCCCGCCCCCCCCCATGCAGAGAATGAAGCCTTCATAGTTACAGACTGATGATTTATAAGAGAAGGAACCAAGAGCCAAAGAGCCTAGAGGAACTATAGACCTTTCAAAGACAGAAATGCCCGCTCCACAGAGCAGTTGGTCTAAGCCTGGCGCAAGACGAAGCTCTGGGCTAAATAAATAAACAGAGTTTGGAGAGGTTCTAAAAACTGAAAACCAGTTTGAAGTACTGGTTTCCAAAGAAGGGGAGTGATCGTAGCAAGAGGAATTAGGTTTGGATACCTCTTCTCAACCTGGAAATATGAATGTGGACATACAGAAACCTGAAACGAAGAAGGAAAACAAAGGAAACAAAAAAACATATTGGATACATCTGTTAGCGTAGATATTAACTGAAAACATGCTTTTAACTCATGTCTTACTTTTCTTTAGCCTCACTTAATGTACATAGCATTTGTAACACTAGGAAGCAAATAGCGGTGTTTTCTTTATTACATGATCTTAGCACAGATATTTTTCTGCAGGAAATGTGACTATGCACCTATTCATCATTACAAATGGCTAAAAACAACTGGGTTTGGGGACCATTGTTTTGGTCCTTGGGGCAATATAGGGCAGATGGAGTAGGCATTTTGTTTTCAGGACATAGATTCAAACTGTCAAAAATAGTAGACATGCTACAGGGTAGGGAGCTATTGGTAGATGTATTATGATGTAATACTCCAAGTCAATTTATAGTGATTTATGCTTCTCAAAAGGCTGAAAGAGTGGGAATATTTGAACTGATATAACCCTTTTTAGCTACAGCAAAAACAGTGTACTTTGCTGGGGGCTACATTTGTACTATAGATATTAAAAACAGATGGGGAAAAATTTTATTGTGATTCAACAGCCCTATTGAATCTAGTAGAGACATCTGAACTGATGGACTTCACGGATGGGATTTCCCCTAATATTATGCATACATTTATTAAAAATAAACTGACTTCAAAAATAGATTATATTTTTGTATCAAATAAACTTTTTGTTACTACAACAAAAGCTGTACCAATTGAATTTTTGGATTCCGAAATCTAGAGCGTCAATTTTTGGAAAGTGTGTGTTTTTTTCCTATACTTCATATATGTTTTGTTTTGCTCTTACTATGGCTTGGACAACATTTAGTTCTTTTCACAGACCTTTGGGGAAGAAGTGGCCTGTGCCATTTTGAAGGTTTTGTGAAAAATATCAAACGGTTCTAGTGATTTAAGTTTTTTTTTCAGGTGCATGTCCAGAAGGGTTTTTGGATAACTCTCTGATACAGACGATGAAAAACATTAATTGTCAGAGATTATCATTCATGATTTATCATCTGTAAGAAAAACTATTGTTGATGGCAAGTTTCATGACAGCACATTACGTGGTTTCCAAGATCTGGAAAGTAAATTTTTGGGAAAGTGCATTTTTTTCTATACTTCACACACATTTTGTTTTGCTGTCACCTACAACTTAGACAGTATTGAATTTTTTCACAAACCTTTCTGTGTATAATCAATCTCTGCTGAGGCTGTGGATTTTGAAGGCTTCATGAAAAAATATTAAATGGCTTCAGAGTTATTAAAGATTTCATCTTTTTTTTCTGATCATGCTCGGTAGGGTTTTTGGATAAATTGATATGAATGATAAAAAACACTGATAGTGAGAGTTTTTCATTTGTGAGTTATCATTCATCATTCATGAGAAAAAAATATTGTTTGTGATGGCTGCATCTTGTTTTTTAGTCTTATAACTCAAAAACATAGAGAATACCTAAAAGAGGTGTGTTTTGAAAACAAACACCTGAACTTAGGTAAACAGGAGCTGTTTAGCTAGATTCTGGTGTTAGGGTTTTTAAAATATGCCTGCAAATAAGGTTCTCTGAGCATCTGAAAATCCTGAGTGCCCAGCTTAGTGAGTTAAACTATTCACCCACGTTCGTTCTTTCTTTCTTTCTTTCTTTCTTTCTTTCTTTCTTTCTTTCTTTCTTTCTTTCTTTCTTTCTTTCTTTCTTTCTTTCTTCTCTGCCTCTGTTTCTCTCTCTCAATCTGTATCCCATCCATCCATCCATCCATCTATCTATCTATCTAACTATCTATCTATCTATCTGTCTGTCTATCTGTCTATTCCTCTATCTAGTATCATTTCATATTCGCTCCCAATGGAGCCAGCCCTCCTTTGTTCTTCCCCAATCAATCATGAATCTTTTTAATAATTTTAATAAAGCAGATGGGGTGCCCACCCTCAGAACCACTTGTCCACCCCTTTCTCTCCAGGTTGCATGCTCTGCAACTATAGGTGGTGATACTGGGGTGCCCACTCCCAGTGCCGCCCTACAATATAAGCTGACGCTTGGGTGCCAAACCCACAATGTCCAAGCTAATAAGTTTAACTAATTCCTGCAAAAAAGAAGAGTCCTTTATTGTCCATGTTGTTTTTACCCTTTAAAAAAGAAAACAGTCCCTTGTCAATCTGCCCCCACTGATCCCACCTCAACCCCCCACACACACACCATCACTCACTTAAAAGTGTTGAATGGCATAGATCTACACTCCATTTGAAAATACATTTTCCTGCTGGAACCAATGACTGAAATATGAGAAAATAGGGTAAGTCTGCTTTAATGTATTTCAATGGGTTTTTAACTTTTACTTATAGCATTGTCATTATTCAATATTTTTAGACCAAATTTTCAACATAGCTTTTTTGGGACTCCACTTCATGAACAAGCAAGGTGAAATTTACATATCTGTCTGGAAAGGTGAATTTGTGTTCACTCTGTGAAATCACCTTCCAGGTAGGATTTGAAAATGTTCACCTACTGGGTTAATGAGGTACTGTTATAAGAAGGCTAGGTTGATGGTATGATGTACAAATATGGTGAAATGATCAAGTCATGAGTGAACATTGAAATATTTCAAAGTTTACTCATAAAATATTTAGACTCAAAACTTGAAACTTAAACCATTTCTTCACACCATCTAATAAATGTGACAGATGTAATTTTTTAAATCCTAGATGAGATGTGTTTTCACACTTGTGGCATGAAATGACACTTTAGCCAGTATTCTATAAATGTCACATATCATGTTTATAAGGGGAGTCATAAAATGACTGTCTTTAAAATTTTCTGTGAAAATAAAGAAAATAAATTATTAATAAGAATAATTGTGTATAGTGCCAGACTTTACGCCAGCAGGTAGTGCTGTGTTATCTCATGCCAGTGAGCTGAGTTCAGGGAGTAAGCTCAGTGAGACAGCTGGATGGGCTGAGGCTGGGGGGGATGGCATTGTCATATGACACCACCCCAGCCTAGGAAACGAAGGTGAAGGGTTGCCAGCACAGGCCCAAGTACCATATAGTGAAGAGAAAATTCCTTTTGGCATAGAGCCTATGCCTGTACCTATACACCCTTGGGTGCCACAGGCTTTGTGTTTTGGCTGAGAGATGGACTATTTGCCCTGTGCATCTCTATCTGTGGCCACATTGAAGTGCAGGACCAGAGGACCCTGCTTCAGCAGTCTAACAGACAGACTCAAGAATTCTTGACAACAGCTGCTGCAGTTCTGTAGATAGAGTCGTTCATTAACATGGGGCCCAGAGGTCCCTGAATGTCTGTATCTGTTCTTGCAGGTCCCAAAGTGGCCTGCTTGAGGATACACTTCCACTATCTTAAAAAGAAAAGGAATAATTTGAAAAACTTCATTATTGCAGTAGTTAGGATTCAATTTAATGAAGTAATAGTAGGGACATGTGGCATTGGGGTTTCTGACCATAACACCTCACCACCCCCCCCCCCCAAGCAGGAAAAGGAAAAAAAAATAGGATTTGGGCCTCTGGATTCTTAGCAAATCAGTGGTAGGGTCTTTTTTGGGGCTGTCAACCCTAAAACCCACCCCTTCCCCTGAGCAAACAAAGTCATACATGATCTTGTTTCCTCATGCAGGGCTCACGGGGCCATGTGATAAGAAAGCTCAGACATATTCTGTTGGCAACTTGTGATGAGCCATACTTCTCGACCTCTGAAGAGTGTATCATTATAAGGCACCGACTTAGAGCTGTACATTGTGCTTCAGACAGAAGGCATTAGCCTGTAGGGAGGTCGTGGGCATCATGATTGACAACCCCAAGGGAGACCTCACCACTGATTCATCAAGACTAAGGAGACCCAACACCTTTATGTTTTTCATTTCCCTACTATGTGTGCTTTGCATTCTTCAGCCCTAATGTCTGCACTAATTTGATGTTTTTCAGTCTCTCTCTCTCGCTCTCGTATAGTTATATATTGCCAGGAGTTACATAGTTTTTCAGTTGTATTACTTAGCACATGCTTCATCAGCAGTAAAGTCCTTCTTGAAAGTAATTTAATCTCCATCACTTATTAATGATAACAATTTCACTTATCAATCCTGAAAGTAAAATGACAACAATCAGGCTTATACAGAAGCAGTAAAACAAACAGACATACATTGAACTAGTAAGGTTTGAAAGATACCTAACATTGGGAGATGCTTAAAGGACAATGTTTAACTTGGAGACCGAAGATCTAGTCCTGGGTCATGGGTGCAGTTATGTTGGGATGCTCTGCGTGTGGCTGATTTGCAAGTGCTGTTAATCCTGTGTGACCTCCAAAAGCGGTGTGACAGGGCAACAGTACTTTAGAACTGTACTGTCTTTGCTGAGTGTAAATGAGCTGCTGTTTTACTATTTCAATAAGGAACTCTGAAACAGGGGCAGATCAACTGGAAGATCACTGGGGGCTGTAGTTCCTGAAGTGTAGCAAGAAACTATGAGTGTTTTTAATGTGTGGTACTTTTTACTGTACTAGGCAGAACAAACTATCCTAGGCAGCTAGAGACATGTAGAGGTGTTTAAATCTAACATTTAGACTGCTTTATTTGGGATAGGTGTTTTAAGAGACTTGTGACCCAAAATCTAGTTCCGGGTCATGGGTGCAGTTATATTGGGATACTCTGTGAGCAGCACGAGTGTGAGTGCTGTGCATCGTTACGAGCAGAGGTACGCACATCCAGTGCATGTTAATGTGTTGATGGGAGGACAGGAATGGGAAGGTGGGTAAGCAACTGCCAGTTAGCAGGAGCTACAGAAAACAGTTGAAATAGTAGTGTTGGATGTAGTACTGTCTTGAGAGTAATATGACCAAATCATTTCTAACTAAAGATGGTGATCTCTGTGTGAAGTATAGTGGCTGCTCAATGTATCAAATGGCTGATGAGGGTACAAGCTTGATAAGTTTCAGTGTGGGAAATGCGCATATATTCATAAATTGCAGCAAAACCTTTGCACATTTTCAGATAGGTTGGCATATTTGGAGAAGAGCCAGATGGAAATGACTGACAAGTTACATATTTTATCAAGTCTCAATAAAAATGCTGATACAATTCCAGAAGGGCAGGTTAAAAGGAAGGCTATTTCAATTAGCAGTACTTCAGACATGGCGGAGGATAATGAGTGGTACACCATAAGCACAGTTAAACACAAGAGAAGAGGAATGAGCCCACTGAAATCATTAAATAGGTACACAGATGAAGTATGCATAGAGGTGGAAACCAATTCTCTAAGTAACAGTGAAAGATCCTCCACTAGATGTCGAAAGATTTTTTGCCGAACTACCAGACAGCAAACCCGGCAGGTCAACCGCATTTTGCAGTCGGCTGCCGGTTTCTTAGGAAAACAAGAGTTTTCTTCAGGGGGCTTCACTCCCAAACACCCCACACAGGGGACTGCACCCCCACACCCCCTACTTAGGATTCTCAACCAAGAGTCGGAGCTGATTAAGGGGGAGGTGCAGGACCCCTGACAGACAGTGCCAGGTTCCAGCGGGTTTCCTATAGTGACATGACACTGCTGGGGCCACGCTGTCAAAATGTTGCTGATAGTGTGGCATATCACAGTGAAAAAAGGCTGTCATACCTGAGGATGCAACTGAGACAGGAAATGGGGAGTTTGAGTTAGCTTTAACTAATAGTTTTCAGGTGCTTGCAGACACAGCAGGGCAACATGAGGACATAATGGAAACTAGTAATAGTGCTGGCACTCAGGGGAACAATGACAGTAACGGGAAAAGGCAGGTTATAGTGATTGGGTATTCCATCATTAAGTACACTGATAAATATATTTGCAAGGATGATAAGGCAAATGGTTAGCAGCTTCTCAGGAGCAGGTGCCCTGGATTTATATGAAATGACAGACAACAGTGTTAAAGGAGCAGGTCCAAACCCAATAGCTGTAGTACATGTGGGTATTAATGAGTTGGGTAGGTTGTCACTCCCAGCAATCCAAAAGGAGTTTATTAAATTATGGTCAAAATTAAAGGGAAAAGGCTGTGAAATTTTGTTTTCCTAAATACTACCGGAGATTAGGGCATCAGTATATAAACAGAAGAAAATTTCCTTAGCAAATGCTTGGCTAAAAAAGAGGACACAGGAGAGTGAGTATCACTTTATTAAACAGTGGGACTCAATTAATAATAGGGAGAACTTGTCCCTGAATCCTCCCCGGAATGATGGACACCACACCAATTTACTTGTTGGTTACTAGTTGGCAAATTTATTCATGGCACAAAGGACTATATTTACAACCCATATAACTTTGAATTCACAATTCAATTTACATCAACATTCTTTTCCAAATGTTCTGGCTCCAGCCTCCATCCTTCTTTGGGTCCTTTTTTCCATCTTGCTTTCAGTGCCCAGACACTGTGAATCCGGGCCCCTCCTCCACAAGAGAACCAGACAGTGCCACTTCCTTGGGCTTTTGTCCTCCAGGCCTGGACACTTCTGAATCTGGCGCCTGGACCTATCCCCCTCCCAACTTTACCACCACGTCTGAGTTCTTTTTCCCCAGCCCATGTATCCTACCCCTCCCTTTCTCTCCACCCCGCTCCCCTTTTCCTTCCTTCCTCACTGCCCTCCTCCAGCTTACACGGATGGAGGGGCTTCCCTCTTGCGGGCTAGTATCTAAGCCCTTTCTTGGCCATCTGGTTTACTAGCTCCCCAATAGGTCGTAGGAACAGGCACATCCCAAACTCTGACAGGTGGATGCCGTCCGACCTGAACACTGCAGGTTGGTCAAAAGAAATGTCCTTGTGCTACAGGTGAACTCCCCTCATCTCTATTACCATCCTGGCTACCCTCCTGTTCAAATGCTTACCTGAACTTTTCTATCAGTCTGACATCCTGCACCCCTCTCCATACCCTCCGGGAGGTGATATCGGACCAGCCAATTGACACCCTTGGCCATCACCCCTTCAATTTATCCAGGTCTCCCATGATGTTCTGTCCCAATACCCCAGTGGCAGGCTCACTAAATCATTCCCCCCCAGGTGTATCACAACGCAATCCGGGGTGCCCCATTGCACTTTCAATTCCTCCATCAAAAGCATGAGCTGCACCCACTTCATGCCCCAATGTCTTTCCATTACACCCTTGTATGCTCCGTGTTAAATCTCAGTTCTGCTCCTCTGGAGGTGGCCACCACAAACCTCTCAGCCCAGTACATGAAGGAATGCCCCACTATCCAGATTTTCCTCTTGGAACATGCCACGGAAACAAAATACACAGTGTGAGTTGTTATTATTTTCTCACATACCTCCTATAGCTGCTGGACCTCCAATGCCCCACCCTTTGTATCGCCTCCACTGCAGCCCCTTTCTCTGCTGCCTCTGTGGCTGCCACAATCCTGAATGAATGTGGGATGAATTTTCTGGGATCCTCACCCAAAAATGCCAGTGTCTTCTTGAAGACCGCCCCTACCTGGAAACCCGTGGCTGGGGACCCATCCCCATGCCAGAACAGCATCCCCTCTGCCCTTCCCCAAGTACTCCTCCAGTGCACTCACAGTGCAGCCAGCTGACTGTTGCTTCCTCACCAGTGACACTTGTGCCCCCTCCCTCCCTCCCTGGTCTGTCTTGGACCTGGCTAGGATAATGACCACCCTGTCCTGTCCCCACAGGACATCCTCTTGCTGCAACGCCTGCTCTGAGGCTGTTTTCCTCGGGGCCATCACTTACCACACACGGAAGGCCCACGAAGCCATCACTGAAAAATATGGCCCAGAACAGAACCCCTTCATGGGCTGATGTGCATACCTTCCAGGTGGCGTCCAAGACCCTTACCAGTAATTCTCCCCTTATGGGTTGCCTTCTGTCCACCCTGACCCCTTGTCCCCTATGCCACCCTGCTATCATGCATTTTATGATTCTACTGGCCCCTACATTGGGCCATCCCCTGTCCTGGCATACCCAACTGATGCCAGCTAAGTGCACGACCATCATGGTATGGGCCAGCCCTTTCTCCCACAGCTCCACCACGAACCTCCTAACCTGTTTGTTCCAGGCTGGTTTGCCCTTGTCCTACCCGTGCTTCCCCTTAAAGCTCTGGAACTTTTCCCACCCTGTTTTATAGGCCCTCAGTGTGTTCTCTGTCCAGGAGCCTCGGTACAGTGCCCTGGCTGTGCTCCTCCAACCTTCCATAACCAGTCCGGGATCCTGGTCCTGTGTGGCACAGCCTGTGGCATCAACTCCTGAAACCTGTCGAGCTGTAAACAGGACAGTCTGTCAGCCACCTCATTCTTCAAACCTTCAGTATGCTGTGCTTTGAAGGACAGGTTCAGGTATAGCCCCAGTAAGACCATATATCTGAGCTGCCTGCCCACCATCTCTGTCCTCCCCCCCGCCTATTAATCACCTCTACTACCCCTTTGTTATCTCACCAAAACAAGATGTGCTTCCCCTTCATTCTATCACCCCATACTTCCAGGGCAACCCATATCAGGAAGATCTTTGGGAAAGTGATGTTCTTCAGTGTCCCCCCTTCTGCCCAAGCTGTCGGCCATGGTTCCAACATCCATTCCAATTGAAAGTATGCCCCCATTCCCAGGGCACCTGAGACGTCCGTGAACAGCTCCAAGTCTGTGTTCCACTCCCACTCATCCTGCCAGAATGTCACCCCATTATAGCTGTCAAGAAACTCCTCCCACACCCCGAAGTCTTCCCGAACCCATTTAGAGATGTCCACCCAATGGTGCAACCGCTTGGCTTTCCCTGTGGCCCTCCCTAGTTTTTTGTAAAATATCTGCCTGGGCTGATGGCGTTGCAGGAGAAATTAAGGTGCCCCACAGTTGCTGTATTTGTACCAGTGGCACCCTCCTTCCCCCCCACCTGGGCTAATAAAACTTTTAGCTGCTCCACTTTGCTCCCGCGCAACTGAAAACAACCCTCCTCAGTGTCCACTTCTATGCCCAAGAATTCCAACTTCTGAGCAGGGCCCTCCATCTTGCCCTGTGCCAGTTGGATCCCTATCTGCTGGCACATGCTCTCTAAATCCCTTAGCATTTTGTGCACCTCTGCTCTCATTTCCCCAATGAGAAGGAAGTCATCCAAGTAATGAACGACCCTCCTGTGCCCATACCTGGCCCCAAAAACCCACTATATCCAGGTACTGAACATCTCAAATGTGGAGCAGGCCACTGAACACCCCATGGGCATGGATTTATTAAAATATATGTGCCCTGGGAATTGAAAACCCAGCAGATCCCAATCTGCTGGCCTGATGGGCAAGAGCCGAAATGCTGACTCAGTGTTCGTCTTAACCAGCCATGCGCTCCCCCGATTGTTGTAATTAGTGCTACGGCCTGCTCCAGTGAGGCATACAACACTGCCCTAAGGTGGTCTGGAATGCCATCGTTCACTGAGGAGCCTTCTGGGTATGATAGATGATGCCCCTTCTGCCTTCTTGGGCACCACACCCAATGGGGAAATCCGGAAGTGCGCACATGAGGGGCCCTCTAATGGGCTCTCCACCTGGCCTGTTGTGATTTCCTTCTCTATCTTGGCCTCCACAATCCCTTCTTTCCCCTTCACTGACCCCAAATTCTTGGCCCACGTGCTTTCCTGCTCCCCTTGAAACCCCAGTGGAAAACCCATCCATAAACCCTCCTGAAGCAGCTCACCTGCCCCTTTATTTGGTTATTCCACAGTCCACTCCTCCACTGCTGCTATGGAAATTGGAGTCTACAGCAGTGTGTATTCCCACTGCCCATCCCCCCGTGCCTTACTACTGCCATCCCCCGGGGGTGCTATGTTGCCCCCAGTGGCTGCCCCCATGGCCCCTGCTCGGCATTCTCCAGGCACCCTGAAAGGACTGCTCATGAAACTGCCCCCATTTTGCCCCTCTTTGTCCCCATTCTGCCAACATCTGGGGCTGAATGCACTCCCCCACATTTTGAGCAGACATGAGGGAACTTACAGCTGCCCCATGTGCAGGTCCCTTTGTTATATCCCCAACATTCCTTTGCCCCTGTGCCCATATTGTTCCACCTTGCTTAGTCTCCAACCACCTCCTCTTCCCCGGAGAGGGTTCTCACCCACAATTCTGAGTGGGTGCAATCCCGCCTCAGGTTCCCTTTTGCTGCCATTCACTTCTGGAAGGCATCGTACTTAAGCCACCCGTACCTGACCTTTGCCTTGTACTCCTTCCTAATAATGGATGTGTATGTCAGCAAGGGGATTGCGAGTTCCAGCTGCTTCTCCAGTAATAATGCACTATATAATATGAACCTGCCTTGCCAATTCTCTATGGTCTTCCCCTTATACTTTGCTTCCTCCATCTTGTGGCCTACCACCACCAATGCCACCACCATTTCTGACTTTCCCACTGACTCCTTCTGCTCATACTTTGTGGCTGTGCCCTCATCCACAAGCCCAAAAATGTTGATATACTCCCCTTTCCAAATTTTTCCTTTGATTGAGTCCGGCACATGGTCCCTGATTGAACACCCTGGGGAGCCTTCATTCAACTTTCGGTTTGCTGTTGTCCCTCACCGCCCTTTCTCTGGCATGGCTCCTTTGCCTTTTAATGCCTGCACTGTCCACTCCATCCTCTTAATTCCTTTGTTCCACATGTCTCCCAACAGCCTCTCATGGTAACCTTTTAAACCGTTCTCACCTGTGAGATCCACATTGTCCTTACCACCAGCCAAGCTCCCATCATCTGGCTCCGGTGTGGGTAGGGGCACTGGTATCAGTGCCGAACGTGGGCCTTCTCGCCTGGGTCTCTTGTTCCCTTCACCCCTACTTGGGTGCTCATCCCACTCCTTGCACTTTCTCTGCACTTCTTCCTCTGCCTCTCTCTTTGATGACACTAGTAGCTCTGACATCTGCCCCATCAGGACTGACGCCTCCTGCAGCATCTTCTCGCTGGTCATCTGGGCTTGCTTTGGTGCCATGCCTGATCCTTTGTCCTTTCAATCTGGGGGAGTGAAAGGTTAAACATTCAGATTTGCACCATCACTCTATCCCCTTTTTGCCAGAGTGTGGCACCTGCCACATTGCCCCGCCCCTCGCTCCAGCTGCATGAGCCCGAGCCCAGCTCCTGGCCCTCATCCGAATGTCCACTGTTCCTGCGTCCTGTGAGCCCTGCTGTTCCCTTCCTCCTTGTTCTTTTATTTAAATAATTATTTATATTTAAATAATTATTTATCTTGCTTTTTTCTTTTTATAACCCCCATTCTGGTGCCCCAGGCCTGCATAGGCCTGGTACCAGTGGTCTACGCCATTCAAGTGAGGTTATGGGCTCCTCACCCAGGCCACTTCTGCCCCTGGGCAGTACCCCTGCCTTATGCTGTCCCCGAGGTGTGCCCCTAGCCTGCCGCAGGCCATGTTCTGTCCTTGCATCCTGGCTCCAAAACAGTCACATTTGGCCTGGCCCCTTGTCCCACTCAATCTCCCCTGTGCTTGCTGCAATGCCCACTCCGGCCTCAGCCTGCCTGCAGCCTACCCTGCTGTAGGCCCCCCACCATGTGCCCCAGCTACTAAGGCAGCCAGCCTGTGCCAGTCATCGCATGGTCCATTCCTTGCCAGGCCTGCCCTGTGGCCTCCCCAAGCATGCTATGTGTCTCTGGATCCAAAATGTGGGCACCATGGTTTCAAGCAACCAAGTATTGGCCTTTCTTCTTAAAGGAATCTCCATGGGATCTGATCCCACTCTTACTTCCCCCCGCAGCAGGCTCAGGCAGCGATCTTAACCTATGTGCTGCACTGCCAGCACTGAATAACCCCTGCCCCAAAAGCTTCTGGGATGTTGGGACCCCGATCACCCCAATGCAGCTTTCAGGGCTTCTCCAACAACCCCCAGCATCCCTCGAGCACACCACGGCCTTCAGCGACCACCACCGTGGTCCCCAAACACATGCTGCCCTTTCCTTTTACCAGGTCCCACAGCAGCAGGAGCAACTCCTGAACTTCCCCCTCACATGAGGCAATGCTCGGGGCCTGCTCATCCCCTGTGTCATACTGCGCCATACCTCACCACCCATCTGCTCCACGACCCCCTTGTCTGCCCCAGCAACCCAAACAGCCACCCGAGACACCCATGCAAACAAAAAAGTAGGGCCTCCTGCCCCCTGCACTTGTCTAAAACCTCCAATCAAATGCTCCCCCTGCTCTCCTTAACCCTGCACTCTGCACACGAAAACATCAGGCACCAGGTCACTCCTTGCCAAGGCCCCATGTGGTATTCTGGCCTGAGAGATGCTGCCCTGAATGCCGCTGACATCCCCCACCAACTGCATTCTGCTTCCATCCCCATGAAAAATGCTTTGCACCAGCCCAGGGATGGCTCCACAGCCTCCTGTTTTGCCTCCCATACGTGTCCTATGCTGCTATTGACCTCCCCAAATGAACACTATCATTGCCCTGCCCTCAGCGTTCCTTCTCCCTGCTTCTCTATGCCTGGCGCACACTCGTTTGCTCCACCATAGATGCCAGGGCATCCCTGTTAACCGCTTTCTTTCTTTCTTTTTTTAAAAGGGTCTCGACCACACCCGCACAGCCCTCCACTTGGATGCAGGCCCAACACCAGGGCACTGAGTAGGCCCAGCGCCCACTCACTAACCTTACTGCCAAACCACGCTACACCATGAGGGCTCTCCCTGCTGCCCTACCCCATACTCTATGTTGCTAATTGCACTTCCAACCCTCCAGAAAGCCTCAGCCACAGAAAACAGCCCAAAATTGACTTGTTACATTTTTCTGGGGCCTTGTAACACACTTGTGCCAAATGACTCCCGACTTTCACTGTCTGCTTAAATCAAAGCCTCACATGGCTATCTGCCTCTTGCTCTCAAGCCAACCAGCTCTGTCACTGACTTCTTAATAACCATTGCAACATAACAGTCTAAATTTAAAAACAAAACAGTACCCAAACTGCCATATATCCACTGAGTCACTCTATATAATTAACATGCCATGATAGAATTGACCACCAGAAAAATTCTCACAGGGCCCAACATGGCCTCCAGGCCTAGTCATCCCATGTTCCTTACCTAGGCTTTTGCCAACAAAGTGCTGAGATCATCAGTCTGAAAAATTCCCAGTAAAAGAGGTCATCCTGCCTGAGCCCTGGCCTCTTATAACCCTGATAGGCCCCTGGTCTGGACCCCCTTTGGTTTCTGCCCCCAGCCAATCCCTGGAGCTCTGGTTTGCCCTTGTCATATTACCCTTTCCTGCCTGGTGGTTTCATCAGGCCCCCACATAACTCTGTTCTCTCTCCCCTCCCCCTACCCCTTTCTTCTCCTATGCACTTATTCCCCGTAGGGATCACCAGACAACCTGGCCTGCCTTTTAATGGCAAGCCACATCATACTGTAAGGATGGACTTCACCTAAGTTTTAGAGGCAGTAGAGTACTGGGGGTAAGAATCAAAAATGAGATAGGCAGATGTTTAAATGAAGTAAACGGGGGATGAGGGGTAACAGGGTAGCAACAAAACCAGTTATTATTACACAAATTGACAATAAGACCACCAAGAAGATGAACAGTGCTAAAATATTTTTCTGTAAGGCAAGGAGTTTAAATAAGAACAAACTGGCAGAGTTGGTCATTAATGCAAGTGAGGAAGATTTGGATATTATAGGGGTAGTTGAAACCTGGAGGGATCAGGAAATAAACTGGAACATACAGTTACATGACTATAGTCTGATTCAGAATGATAGGATAGGTAGAAAGGGAGGAGGTGTTGCCTTGTATATTAAAAGTGATATTGCATGTTGCTGTAATAGTATATGCAGTTTGGACAATATTGATGTCATCTGGGTAGATATGGTAGGACTTGCAGGTAAGAAAATTAAGTTAGTGACCTTTTACAGACCACCTGATACCCCAGTCAATGACACAGAATCCTTCATTGACTATGTCGCCACAATAGCTGAGGAAACATACATTCTAGTAATGGGCGATTTAAATATTCCAAGTATAGACTGGGAAGTCTCAGCTAATAATAATTCACTAGCAGCTAGGGTGCAGAATGATCTTTCATTATCAGGGGTGGAACAGTGTATTAAAGAGCCAACCAGAGGGGAAAATACTTTAGATTTTATTCTAACTAACATACCAGATACCATACTTAAGATAAGGACTGCCCCTCCTTTAGGCATGAGTGACCATGACACCATTATTTTCCAAATTAACAGGGCTAGAAAAAATATGAAGGGAAGAGCGATACATAAAATGTACAATAAAGCTAATTACTCAGCAATGAGAAAGGAAATGGCAGAAATCAATAGGGGCCTGTTGATGGAAGGCTTATATTAGTACGTAGTAGTAGTAAAAATATATATTTTTAGACAAGATATACAAAACTTTAGGTCTGAGGCCCTATTTTCAAAGTCATCCTGTACATTCATTCATTCGAGTTACTGAGGTAAACATAATTCATAAATACGTTACATAACATACAATAATCTTACTTGATTCAATACATACAATAAACCCACAAAATATAACTATTCATTTACCTAATATTAGTCAGATTACAAAGTTAATACTTCATTCCCTGTGTGGGTATCAAACAGATTACAACTTACCCCCCTTTAAAATAACATCACTTCAGACAAGTACATTCAGAATAAAATATTTCATCCAACCCATATTTGAATTGTGATAATTTTGCCAGATTTCTTATTTGAGGGTGAATTTCATTCCAGATGTTTGCATCCTGAGTCTGCAATGTCATGCTTCCATATTTTGTATTAACTGTTGGAAAATAAGGCCCCTATGTTCTACATCCCTTAAAGCATAATTATGACTCTCACACACGAAGTTTATAGCCATGTTACCTTTTATCAACCCTTTAACTTATAAATGAATATTGTTTTTCATATTGTACCAATAAGCTATCCCATTTTAGATCATTACACATTGTGCAATGATGGGTTGAAAAGTTGCACTGAAGGGCAAATCTTGCCATTCGGTTATATGCTTTGACAAGTTTATCCAGATAATTTTGACCCACAAAATTATACACTAAGTTACCATATTCCAATACAGGCAATATTAACTGCATGGCAATTGTCCTCCGAATTTGTTGACTTAATATTCCAGAAGACCTATGCAGTGCCCCAATTCTATTATTAACTTTCTTTGTTGTATTATTTATATGGTTAGAAAATGTTAAGGCACTGTCTATTACAACTCCTAAATATTTATATTGTTTTGTGATTCTTAATTTTTTCCCATCACTCATTAATAATTCCCTATCATCCACTAATTTTTTTGTTACGTTATTTGATTTCTTGTCAAAGTACATAACCTGTGTTTTCTTTTGACTTAATACAAATTTAGAACTGGATAACCAGTCTTGTAGAATATCAAAATCCAACTGTAACTTTGCCATCATTTCACCATGTGTTTTTGCTGATACTAATAGTACAGTATCATCCGCATAAAGTCTTATATGTGTATTATTTATTCTTGTGTGTAAGTCATTTACACATATTAGAAACAATAGTGGCCCCAGGATTGATCCCTGGGGTACACCTCTTAACAGTCAATCCTCTTCAAATAGTTGACTATCAGTTTCTACTTGTTTCCTTTCACCCAAATAGTATTTAAACCATTGTATGGACCTAGGGGTGATCCTGGTCCTCTCCATCCTCTCATAAAGCAAATGGTGATCAACCAAATCCAAGGCTTTGGACAGGTCAATGAACACTGCATCTGTGGACTCCCACCATTCCAGGGTTTCTGCCACCTTATCCACAAAGTCCATGAGTGCAGTGCCAGTCGAATAACCTGTCCTAAAACCATGTTGAAATTTTGTTAATTTGGAATACTTTTCTAAATAGTTGTACAATTGGTTGTATGCCATCTGCTCCATTGACTTAAAGAGGATGGAGAGGACTGCAATTGGCGAATAATTTGAGGGGTCACGTGGGTTACCTCTTTTAGATATGGGAATGATTTTTTCAACCTTCCAATTACTAGGGAACATATTCTCCATCAGACTCTGATTAAATAAATCTGTCAGTATTGGTGACAGTAGTTAAACTGCATCTTTAATGAATTTGGATTCAATTGTATCCATAGCATATGATTTGTTAGTATGTGATTTTTTAATCTCATCCTTAAGTTCTTTTATTTTTATTTTCCTAAAATAGAATTGGAGAAATTTTCCTCATCACTTGATTTTTTATGAAAATCTGTTCGCGTAGGTTTACCAGCTGGTATCTCAATGTCTGGTAACGTTATGAAATAAAGGTTTAACAGCTGAGCTGCAGCTTTCAGATTAAGAGGGTCTCCGTTGTCATCGGTCATTTTTATTTTCTGTTTAGCTTTTAAAGGATTATCCAGATCTTTTATTAAATTCCAGTACTGTTTTGGATCTTGAGTTGTTTAAATTTTATTACTGTAAAACCTTTTCTGAGCTTGTTTAATTGATCTTGGACATTTATTCTGTTTCATTTTATAATTATCCCAATCAACCCCATTTCTTGTTTTAGGGGCTTTTTTCCAAGCTCTGTCTTTAATACATACTTTTTTCTTTAAGAATTCACTTACCCAAGGTAGATTTTTTTTTATTTTATTTTAATTTTCTTGAAGGTTGCACGCCTATTACAGACCCCCCAAAAATCTTTGAGGATTCTTCAACCCCAAATTTACATCTGGAATTAATTGCAACCTGTCCCACTTTTCACACCTCAGATCTTGAACAAAATGTTCTGGATGATAATTTTTAAAATCTCTCTTTATCAAAATATTTCCTTCTTTACTACATTTGTATTTATCTACTGATAAATGTTGGGTTCTGCTACTGGGAAGTATTAATAAGTTGGAAGCTAAATATATTCCAACAAAAACAGTATATAACAACAGGGGAAAGAAATCTATATGGTTAAACAAAAGGATCACCAAGTTGATCAAAAGAAAACAAGTATACTGTACTATAACAGAATGAAAAAAAACACTGTCCTGTGAGAATAAAATTAAGTACAGGAAAACTTTACAGTTACTCAAAGGTGAAATTAGAAAAGCCAAGAAACAGGTGGAGTTTAGATTGATTAGCAACAACAAAAACAGATATGAAGGGATTCTATGCCTATGCCAACAACAAGAGGGGGACAAATAGAAATATTGGTCCATTAATTATTGATGATCTAATAATACCAAAACCAAAGGATGTGGCTAAAGAATTTAATACCTCCTTTAGTAAAGTGTTCCAGATGGAGGACCTCAATGTGCAAAGTACTATACATGTCACAGGGAACTCCCTATGAAAAGGGTATATTACTGAAGAGAAAGTGTATAGTAAACTCCAGGCTCTACTGTAAATGTTGATAAGTTAGCAGGCCCTAATGGCCTCCATCCACAACTAGTTAAATAATTAGGTAGGGAATTAGCACCAGTCATACCAAAGATTGGCAATAGATCCCTGGAAGAGGGTTACGTGCCTAAGGACTGGAGTACAGCAATGGTGGTGCCCTTTATAAGAAAGGTAACAGGGAGGAGGCATCAAATTACTGACCAGTGAGTTTGATATTAGTGGTTGCCAAACTGATTGAGGGGATCATCTCTGATGCAATTAAGAGCCATTTGATAGACAGGAGCCTAATAGACATGCAGCAACATGGGTTCACTAAGAACAGATCATGTAACACTAATGTAACACATTTCTATAACTATGTTTGTAGCCATATGGATCATACATCAGCAGTGGATGTGGTGATGTTGGACTTCAGTCAAGCCTTCGACACTGTATTTCACAGGTTGCTGATAAATAAGCTGGTTAAGTTGGGCATTGATAACTTCATAATTAAATGGATCGACCAATGGTTGACAGAAAGGATGTAAGCAGTGAGGGTACAGGGGCAGGTATCCTAAGAGGTGAGGATGACCAGCGGTGTCCTACAGAGATCAGTGTTGGGGCCATTGTTGTTTAATGTTTTTATAGGTGACCTGAATATCAGTACTGGGAACAAGCTGGTCAAGTTTGCTGATGACATAAAACTTGGGGGAGTAGTGGATACTTTTGAGGGCAGACTAACCTTAGGGCAAGACATAATAGACATGAATTAATATGGAACTAGTAATAAAATGAATTTCAATTTACATAAATGTATAGTGATGCACATGAGGCAAAATAATATTCATCAGGATTATTACATAAAAGGGAGAACGATTGAGAGACCAGGATGTGAGAAAGACTTGGGAGTATTCATTGGAAGTGATTTGAAAAGTAGGGTACACAGCTCACATGTATCTGACAAAGCAATGTACTGTATCTCATAAATTGTATTCGAAGAACATTCTTCTCCAGAAATGAATGCATTCTACTGCCCATGTTTAAATCATATATAAGGCTACACTTAGACTATTGTTCACCTGGTCAGAGTCCTTTCTTAAAAAAAGATATTAAGGAAGTTGAAAGATCACAAAGGTCACTAACTAAATTAATAACAGGGTTTCATGACATACCCTGTGAAGCTAGGTTAAACAAACTGGGCTTATGGCCACTAGAACTGCATAGGATGAGATGGGACTTATTATTATATAAGATTCTCAAACAGGAGGAATTAAAAAATTATATGGACTTTAAATATAGGGAATCACATTATGCCTTAAGAGGAAACACTCAGCAATTGGTTGAGGAACAGTGTAGAACTGACACTAGGAGACACAGCTTTAAACCTGAGTTATTAGAATGGGGACTAGGTTACTGGAAGGAATAGTTGTGGCACCCAGCTTTGATATTTTTAAGGCAAGGTTGGATCTCCATTTTTCAGTTGGCAACTTCGGTCACCTCCACTAAGCAGTGGGGACAACTATTATGGGCTCACGCCTTCTGTTGTCTTAATGCTGTAAGTATGACTCTAACTATAAAACAGTCTTGTACAGCAGGTTAAGATGTAAAATGCATCCTCAAAGGAACAGAATATATTTTTGAAAAATGTGGGGAAGGCAAGAGTGCCTGTGTGTTTTCCCACTGGTGAAGGAAGGGAACTATAATGCTGAAATAGTTATTAACACAATCATTGCCGAAAACTTCATTTAAAGTAAGTAACAGTTGAGTTTGACACACAAGGTTGCAAAAGTAGAGAAATGTGTTTTTAGGGTAGAATATAAGTCCCCTTTGAATTGATAAATCTGTGGTGTGGTGTTTCTCATAGTGGATCCATGTAGCCTCATGCTGGAACAGCAATGTGAGGCAATCACACCCTTTTGGTTTTGGTACATTGTGTTTACTAGCAAGGAATTTGAGATCAAAAGGATCTCTATTATGGTCAACAGGACAAGTGCCCCCAGTGTGTTTTTGATTATACTGCCAAAAATAGCTCTAATCTTCTCTTGTATTCGGATTCTTAATTTTCTAATGCTGCAACTGACATGGCACCACGCTGTTCATTCTATATTGGTCTTTTTACAAGTAATGAACTAATGAATAGTGATAGATTTATCATGACCTGGAATGGAAATGGAATTATTTCTTTCAGAAATGTATCAAATACTACAATTCTGGCATTTGAAATGCCAATGATCTTTAAATACCAAATTCCACACATTGGTGGATGCTGTTAATAACTATTTAACAAAATATCCTTCAGGTTTTTGCTTCATTTAAAAACTTGTGTGAGGCTTAGGCCTAAGAAAGCAGAAAATGAAGGATTTCTGTCCATACTTCTTCCAATACCTTTGGACGACTTGTATGTCAGCAGTTGCCTTTGGAGTGTATTTGACCACAAAGTCTATCCTATTGTCTAGTTCTGCTCTTTAAATGTGCTAGACTGTGGAGTATTTTAATTCATTTGTATGCCATATTACATAGAAGGCAGAGTACCATTGTTCTTCAAATCTGCATAACAGCTAGTGGCCTTGAGTTTCAACATTCTGTAAATCTTAACAATGTCTACCCGCTGTTATTATATATATTTTCAATTTTTATTTGTAAGTTGTTAACAGGGCAAGACTCATGAGCATTGGATGCCCCCTTTCAATGAGAGGCCTGGAGATGTTAAGAAGAGCAACAATACAGAATGAGTATGCAATATAGAACAAACATGCAATGCATCTGTGTACACAGTAATTGGGAGGCATTACACTTGCACAGAAACAAATCCAGTAGTATTTTTAACACCATTTTAAATGTTTCCTGCAAGATGAAAGTGTGTAATGAAGCAGGTAAATTATTCAAGAATGCAGCTGATTTATAAATAAAAGAACATTAGCCCACGGTGGAATGATATGATATGATAACATTTTATTATTATACAGGTTCATATACTTAGGGACAAGCCCTATTTTCAACAGTAGTCCTGTACAGACAAAGAACAAATACACATAGGAGATATAAGTAGTTTCATAGCAGATAGTATCCCAATTAACTGAAAATAACATGCAATGCATTCTGAAGTGCACTTATTTATGGCAATCACAGGTTTCATGCATTTTCTTGAGATCATTTTTGAATAAATTTAATGAATTCTTTGCTCATACTGTATGTCAGTTGGCAATGAATTCCAGGACTTAACAATCCAGTTTTGCAGAATTAGGTTGCCACATTTAGTATAGGTGGGGAAACCTTTCAGAACTGAGTCAGATTGTCTTAACATAGAGTGATCAGAATTAAGCATGCAGTAACACACAACGAGGTGTGGGTTATCTCCTGATAAGAGCATGCCCAGGTGTGTTATAAGAAATGAGGCACTTGTGCCAAAAGTGCCTTATGCACCTGAGTGTGCTGTATATAAAATGGGTTCCCATTAAGTATTTAAGAAAAAAAAAGAGCAAACAAAATGGCAAAATATTTTTAATTTGAGCTTTTAATAGATGAAGTAGTAAAATAGTACATCAATTTCTATAGTTTCTTTGGTGTGTGATGTTCACTGCATGGTGCCCCAACCCCCAAATACACACAGATACTGATAAGGTTTTTGGTTTTCTTTTCCATGCTTAGCAATGTGCATTCTTTGAAAAGGGGAAAGATGATTTTTTTAAATTTAGATTTAGTGAGCAGTTGACTGAGCAAGTGGACAGCTGAACAGCTACTTCTGGTTCTTCAGTGAGTTGTCCTGATCGCAGTCGGCACTGAAAGACACATAACAGTCAAAGTAGTCTAGTTCAAGGGTTTTATATTATTTTATTTGGTAATTCTGGCTTGCCAGACAACCATCCTGTGTGACTGTCTAGAAACAAGAGACCCATTTGAGAGTGAACATGACCTTCAACAACCGTTGTAGTGAGCGATCACTGTGGTTTTAGTGGGCTGCTTGGATCACTGTAGATTCACTTGGCTGCAGGGTTCCTTGTAATAAACTGTTTTCCCAAACAGTGCAGTGAGTCTTTATTTTAAGGACAATCTTTATTTTAACCCTGGTGTTCTTTCACTGGACCACTAACAGAGAGCTGCTGGATCTGAAGCACAGGATTTGAAACCCACAACACATGCTTCAGTTTCTTCATTGCCAGTGGCGTTTGCAATTGCAGAGGCCAGATTTTACTTAAACAATACATCTATAACAGGACAGGATGAGAGCTGAAGGTACTGACTTTCCAGTTGCAGTGTGTATTCAATATACCAGCCAGAGCTTGAGTGCCCTAGCTGATGTGTATAAGGCTGCGGTTGCAGTCCATCTAGAAAATCGGACTACATAGATAGTGTATAGTGGTGTGATGAAATCCTACCGAATTGCAATACTTAACATGCAAGTGTAGGAAGCAAAAACAGTAATAGTAGCTCATAAAATACATAAAGAAGTAAACTCTGCAAAGCAGAATTTGTATACTAGTATAAACAATTGCATACATGCTTAAAGACATCTTTCAATGACCCAGAAGGACTAGGACTGCATGACGATGGAGACATCTGAAGTACTTGAACCTCTGACCCAGGGCATACATTTTGTGGTGTCATACTTCTTGTTTAACAGTGTGGGTGTGTACCACTGCGTATGACAGGTGAGGTGGCAATCATCAGCAAAAGCCAATCAGATTACAGTGCAGTTATTATGTGAGAATAGATTGACTTGCAGGGCCATTCTGAACAGTTCCTCATCCTGCTCCTCTGTCCTTGTGCTGAGGGGGTAGGAGGAGGCCAAATTATACATCTGGTGTCATTCTCACCTTCAAGACAGGGGACTGTCATGTGGAACATATCTCTAGTGCCTTTGCCCCACAATCCCTGACGCACCTCCCCTCTGGTTCCATTTCCCAGTTACTGTTCCTCTGGGACAGATGTTGGAAAAAGGGGGACCAGGTTATGTGGGGCTGGGGTGTAGGATCATAGACCCACTACCTGACTGGTTTTAGGACAAGGAGAGTGGCATGCCTAAGCATATGCTACTCTGTGGAGGGGGAGAGAAAGAAGAATTGAGCTAAGCACAACACAGCATCAGAGGGCAGATAATCCGTTAGATGTGCAGGCTATAAGTGACTGAGCTGCTCCTGATTTCTAGGAGCCTCACCAGAACAACCTTCAATCATGATTGGACTTTAGCAACCTTGACAGCCTGCCTCCATCCTACTTTCTATGAGGCTCATTTCTGTCTTATGGATTCGGTGCTTCACTCTTGTGGAGTTCTAGGGGAGATGTGCTTAGCAACCATGACATATCTCTAGTGAGTTTAAAGATTCATGCTCTGGAACTAATTGGAAGTGAAGTGGGCCTATGGATTGCCTTGAGAGAATGGTGACAAGGTTAGAGGTCTGCAGACATCTATCTCTGCATGGGTTCTCCCACTAGCCCTGCGAGTGCCCATACCGAGCCAGCAGGCCTGTGACTATTACAATAGTCGCTTGCTTGGCAGCATGTCACTACCATGCTTGCCCTTTCTTTGACAGTGAGAGCTTGGCCCTGTGAGCATTGTGGTGACAAGACAAAGAGGAGGTTGGGAACCTGACTGGTAGTGACCACTCACTGAATGGGAGATGTTTGTTGGGGTGAGGGTGTCAGATTACAGTCTACTGCCTCCATAGTGACTGGGGTAGATAGTTTACTATGTAGAATCACAGCCTCCAGCCACTTCTGCCAGGGCTATCTATACATCAAGTTCAAGTTTATTTTCAGGAAATTCCATTGAGCACATTCATTTATAAGGAGCTCCTGGTAGGACAATTTGGTACAAAGTATACACAATATTACAATACAGTGCAATATAGTACAATTGTGATACATCAAGTTCAAACAGTGTTGAGACAAGTAAACAATATACAGCAGGAGGGGAGTTATAACTAAATTATATACATTTCAGGAACTACGCTAACAGGCAAGAAAGGAGAAAAGGGGGAAACATGAAAGAAGTTTACATTCAAGTGCTTTGTGAGACTATAACGATTTCTCCACTAGGAGGGCTACTATGTGCTTTGGCTGTGGCAAATTTACATAAGCACTTTGTTGGTCAGGGTTTTAAATATGTTTAAGGAGACTGGTTTGGGGACTTTTAGTGAGGCTTGTAGTTTGTTCCAGGTGAATGGGACTACATGGCTAAATGCAGCTTTACCATAAAGTGTGCAGAATTTGGGTACTTTTAGTAGTAACATATTGTGTTGCAATGGAGATGGAGTAGAAAAGTAGCCAGGTTATAATCGGAGAAACAAAGTTTAGTAGTTCATTTCCTTGAGGTGTTGTGCTCAGGACTTGTCATTATACATAGACTATAAGTGGTGACCGAAACTCAATGAGAGGCGGTCCAAGACAGCCACTGTTGGTCTCATCTCCCCTGCATCACTATCAGGAACAGTGTGCTCCACTGGTACCACAAGCGTCCCTTCTGCTACATCAAGCATATTCTGGCTAATATAGTGTACATGGAAGGCCAGCAGTGTAAAGTTCAATCTGTAAACATGCTAGAAGGATATGTTCTGGGCTCCACAGTCTGTGACCTGGCAAATCAAATGTTGCTGCATGAGTGTTCAGAAGAGTTCCATACTCTTTGCTAAGGCAGGAAGAGGGGGACAGAGAGACCTGGAAGAGTGTTCCTGCCTTATGAAGGGACCTTAGGGAGAGTTAAGCTCAGTCAAAGTCAGGGGCTATAAATCTTGTTAGTAATTCAGTTGGTTATGGGCATGTACACTCTATGCATTCAGTATTGTCAGTCAGCAGCCGTGGTGGTGTGAGGAGGGCTGTGCCTGGTCGCCGGCGCCTGTCAGATTGGGAGGGAGTGGGGTATTGGATCTCTGCCAGTTGGGGTGGGAGGAGCCAGTGGACTACCAGGGAGAATGGGAATTGTTTTTATAAAATGGGCTATCAGGGATCAGGGGAGGGGGGACACTAGACTTCCGGGAGATTAATGGGCATTTTCATATAAAATGTACGCTCTGGGATTGGGGGGGACACTAGACTACCAGGGAGATTAATGGTCATTTTCATAAATAAAATGGGTGATTGGGAATCTGGGGAGGGGGGACACTAAACTACCAGGAAGATGAATAGGCATTTTCATATATAAAATGGGTGATTTGGGATCAGGTGAGGGGGGACACTTGACTAACGGAGATGAATGGGACTTTTATTTTATTTATTTATTTATTTAGTTTTTGTTGACCGGGTAAGTGCACTAGACAAATCCTGCCTATTTTCAGGCACGACCCATGGAAGGGGGATACAGATGAACGCCAACTGACCTTGAACCAGATTAAGCTGTTGGTGGTATTTTTAGTGAATGAGGGAAATTTGACCAGGACACTGGGGGAAATTCCCCTACTCTGCTGACGTTCTGTGGCCAGTAGAGGGCTGTGTTAGATCTGCTGAATGGAAGAAGCATTGCTGTGCTGTGTGGAGATGGTCATTAGCGTGGAGGCTCCTGTTATTGGAGCTATGCAAACCGTGCAGGAGGAAGCAGTTGTTGTCCTGGGGAGCGAGGCGTCTGAGCATGGAGTGTCTGATGTTGTGATGGAGGAAGCCCGTGAGCCGCCGGTATGGGAGACTATTACCTTTCCTAGTGTTCCAGGTTGCTCTGCAGTCTCTTCTCTCATACCTTGTGAATTGGGAACTTCTTCGACGATAGCTGCGGTTGTTCCACCGCACCCATTTCACACGCCTGCACTTCCGGATCTGGCGTTGGTTCGCACTGAAGCTTCGGAGCCGTTTTCAGAAAAGGAGCAAAATTCTACTTCACAGGTTGTGAGGCAGCAATTTGGTTTAAAGGACACTACCTCTGATGGATTTGGGGACTGGTCAGCTGAGAGCTCTCTTTCTCGAGCAGGCTGGCTTCGGACATCTTCAGGAACTTGGATTCCTGATCCTGACTGGTTGGGTGATGAAGCAGTCTCTTCTAAGCATGCCAACTGTCTGAGCTCAGGTACAGAGACTGGTTTTTCCTCTAAAAAAAGTATTAATGGTGCCCACCTTCTTTCAGAGGAGTCTGAGGCCATTTTAGGCCCCAGTACTTCCTCGGGGGGGGCAAGGGATGCTTTTGAGTCTGGACAAGGTTCTACAAATACAGGAGGTACTGAGCATTCTAAACATATTCCTATGGCTGATTTGTTCAAAAACAAATTAGAACAAGCTCCCAGGAGGAATGCAGTACGATTAAGATATAGAGATGGTCTTGCCACTCACCCTGATAGATATTACGTGGCTAATACCTTACTTAGGGGTTCTATGAACTTTCTCCCTTCTGATTTGTATGCTTTAATTCATGTTTCTGGGGAGGACTCATTTGATATAAGTTTTAGACTTAATCATAGCCTGGAAAAATTTTGGGACAGATATTCAACCCTGAAAAATACACCTTTATGGGTGCCTTTTTTAGCCATTCCCCTTACTAGACCTCAAATCCGGTATGTTACTATTATTTTCCGGAATGAAGGGGTGAATGTTAGTGACATCTATCATTGGTTACAGAACCGTTGTGACATACTTGGTCCTACTGAAGCCCTGTTAGATTTAGAAGGTATCTGGACAGGAGGCTGGAAATTCAAAGTAAATTTATTTCAGGTGAATTCAGATATTATTCACCTACCCAACAGCTTCTTTCTGGGTAAGGATAGAGGTGTGTGCTTCTATAGCGGACAACCCAGAGCATGCTACAAATGTGGTTCTTGGACTCATATCAGCAGCTCATGCGATATGCTAAAATGTTCATTATGTGGGGGATATGGTCATTCTATAGATTTATGTGAGAATATCTTTCAGTGTAACCTATGTGATGATAAAGGGCATTCTTTTCATCAGTGCCCCTGGGCTAAACGAAATAGGAATGAAGGTTGGGATCATGATGAGTTAGTGATTCAGGCCCAAGAAAAACATCAGGGTCTTTCTTCCACAGATCCCACAACTTTTTCCTCTGCATCACATTCAGTTATAACCAAATCAGTTTCCTCTTCTGTTGAAGTTGGGCCTACAATAACCCCTGACCATGTCCCTGTTCCTGCTCCTGATTTGTGCTCTACTCCCGATATTGCTGATCACACTGTCTCTAACAGGCCGGCTATGCCCCCTCATATTTGAAACTGTTAAAGGGTGGAGATTCACTGGGTCTTCTCTGAAAATTCCCACTCCCTGTCCTATTCCTACCACAAACATTTTCTCTCCCCTTCAGGATGATTTTGGGGGCTCTGACTTAGAATCAGATACCTCTCATAGATCAGAGTTGGTCACTGAAGATGAAGAGAGCAGATCCACTAAGCTCTCTAAGGATAAAAAAGGCAAAAAGGCAAAAAGAGGAAAGCCAGTAGCAGTTTGAAAAGTGGGCCTTGATGAAACCTTTTTATGGCTAATTTAGAGCTTCTGTCTTTCAATGTTTGCAGTTTAAAAACCTATAAAAAACAAATTTCTTTATTCTCCTTTTTTGTGTCTCTTCAAGTCGATATTATTTTTGTTCAGGAAACTCGTCTTTCCTCACTTACTGAGGTAGAGCTTTTTAAAAAATGTTGGCATTGGGGGCCTTCTTTTTGGACCTTTGGTTTGGAAGCTGCTGACGGAATAGGCATTCTCGTTAAATCCACTCACTTCCATATTTCTCGTCTTACTGATATTAGACCTGGCAGGGCCTTAATACTTGATGGTTCCCTTGGCGTATTTTTCTTTTCGTATTTATTAATATTTATGCCCTCAAATCAAATCAGCTAGAATTGAGCTGTTTGAGGAGATTAAACCTTTTTGTTTTCAAAAAAATATATTATTTGGGGGGGGGTTATTTTAACTGTACTTTGGATACTACCCTGACAGGAGTCACCCAGAAAAAAATATACTGTGACTCCAATGCTTTGACACAAATTCTCTCTAGTGCTAGTATGATGAATGCTTTTCGTAAACTACACCCTACGGGAACTGGAGCTACGTATCATAGATATGTATATGCCACTCGTATTTACATGTTTTTTGTCTCCAAACATTTGTTTCCTATTTTTTGTAAATCTCAGTCTTCTGAGTTTTCGGACCATAATATTCTTTTTTGCACTTTAAGTCTACATACTCTCCCTCCTAAGTTTTTTTCTCTACATAATCGATGGAGACTTAACATGTCTCTTTTTGATACCTCTTCCCTTTTTTCTCAGATTGAAGTTTTCTTTGCTAGTAGAGATTCAGTTATATGTTCTTATGACTCTTTATTGAATTGGTGGCTGGATACTAAAATGGAGATGAAGAACCTTATACTCTCCTTTGGTAAACATCAGGATAATTCTAACTATTTAAAATATCTTCTTTTATGGAATCAGCTATATAAATTAATGTCTTTTCCTCCTTGTGATAGGTATGGTTTTACTTCTCAAATTTTGGAATAAAAAAAACAAATGAAAACTTATCAATATGACAGAGCTAAATCCTTGGAAATGGAATTTAAATTTGGTACCAGGAAATCGCTGGCTTCGGATCCATTTGATGCTTGTAAACAGAGGTTAGATAATACCCTCATGACTCAGCTTACCTCACCTATCGGCACTGTAGTGAATACAGATTTGGAGATGTTAGCAATAGTACAGCAATTTGTTAGCAGTACATTTCACTCTAAGTTAGAGCAGTCTTCTCCTGCTCTTTCCGGATTTTCTGTCCCATTACCACAGGTTCCCATCTCTATGGTAATTCCATTAATACAACCTATATCCCCTGAGGAAGTTGAGGTTGCTATATCTCAATTAAGTAAGGGTACTTCGCTTGGGTTGGATGGCATCCCCAATGACTTTTACAAAACTTTTTTGCCTTATATGTGTTATTTTTTACCTAAGGTTTTCAACTTTATGTTGACTTCTTCTTCTTCACATTTTGGATTTAATACCTCTTTACTGTATTTTTTATTTAAATCACGAGATAAAGCCTTGCTAACGAATTGGAGACCATTAAGTTTATTGAATAGTGACTATAAAATTTTTGCTAAAATTCTTAATAAATGATTATTATTGGTAGCTGATTTTCTCACACATCCGGCTCAGACTTGTGCCATTCCCAACAGGTGTATTAAACATAACTTGTATCTTCTACAAGATTTATTTGAAGTCAGCCGTACAAATAAGTTCTCTGGACATGTTGTAGCCTTGGATCAGGCCAAAGCCTTTGATAGAGTTAGGTATGAATATCTATTTTCTCTACTTCTTCATTATGGCTTTCTGAAACCTTTTGTGTTTTGGATTTCTTCCCTGTATAATGGAGCTATTATTGTACCAATGGTTAATGGTCTTTTTGGTATGGATATTCCTCTTACAGTTGAGGTAAGACAAGGTTGTCCCTTAAGTCCTCTTCTTTATTCTTTTGTTTTAGACCCAGTAATAAGACAAATTCTTTGGGATAATATCATTTCAGGTTTGGCCCCGTCACCTGCATTACCTCACGAGAAAGTTACTGTTTATGCAGATGATGTTACTTTGTTAGTTCAGGATATTCCCTCCTTACTTAATGCATTACAAATTTTCTCCCATTTCTGGACTTTATCTGGAGCTCAGCTTAATATGGAGAAAAGCTTTATTTTTTTCTCTAAATTCTACCCTCCCAGTTCCTTTGGATATTTTGGGTATTCTGGTTGTTTCTTCTCCCCATAAAATTTTGGGTATTTGGTTCGGTCTGGGGTATCTAGCAACTTATAATTGGGAGAAACAGTTATATATCGCATAGTTTAAGATTCATCACTGGAAGGGATGGAAATTTGGGAAGAAGAAAAGAATTATGATTATTAAACAATTTTTGTCCCCATTTTTTATTTCTATGTTATATTTTTCCTCCCCCATTGCATCTGGAAACTAGACTATTTAGTCTCTTTTTTCAGATGCTTTGGGGTAATAGATTGAATCCTGTGCGCCGAGACATCACTTATTTACCTATTAATAATGGAAGTTTGGCTATGGTTAACCCTATAGTTTTCTATCACTCCCTATTCTTTTTTGGTTCCTTTACTTATTTATGGACTCCTGCTACCCTGGCCTGGCAGTTGTGGACACAATTTATTTGGTCTAGGTATTTTGACAAACGGTCCTTATTGCCTCCTAAGATTCTGTTAACAGACTTTTTACCATCGTATGGTATATCTGCCTTAAAAAAGATGCAACAGTGGAAAATCTCTTTTCCGAACTTACTCACTTTTACTAGGAAATCATTTTATAATTTTATTGTATTTGATGTTCAAAAAAGTGTTCTAATATTTCCAGAATGGGTGTCCTCTAAAATGCTATTTTCTTTCAGGAAGTTAACAGATTTTAGGATTCCCCCACATATTTGGAATATTGTCTGGCTTTCTATGCAAGGGAGATTGGGAGTTAGAGGAAATTTAAAATATAAGCCGTGACGGAGAGGTTTTGCTTAAGATCTACCTGTATAAACTGTGAAGAAACTATAGTACATTTTTTTGTCACTTGTCCCTATAGTAAAGTTTTTTGGCAGGATGCTGCCACACATTGGAATTTGCCCTTTTTATCTCATATTGCGTACCAAACCATAGTTCTTGGGGATTATACAGAGATCTGGAGATTATATCATAAAAGTACTTTGAATGTTTTTTTTTTTCCTTTATTCAATATTTTTTATGGCAGGCTCAGTGTTAATTTGTATTACAACAACAGACAGTATTATACAGTACCATATTTTTACAGATTGAGAAAGGTTTATCATCTGTTAAAACTAGAGATATTGCTAAATTTTCAATGGATAAAGTGGATTCTTTTTGGTAGCATTTCATTTCCTTCTGATCTTTGTTATATTGCTTGTTTTTTATTTATGAATCTTGTATAATATTGTGATATTGTCATTTTTCTTTTGTGTGATGTTGTGTTTCTTTTCAATAAAACTTCCCCTACTCTTTTCGATAAGTGCCATGGGATTTTTAACATCCACCTGAACTACCGCCAATCCAGGCAGATGGGACCTCGGTTTAATGTCTCATCTGAAAGACTGCACCTCAGAAGTGCAGCACCCCTCTCATGCTGCACTACAGTATCAGTATTGGGATATTAACCCATGTGCCAGATGTGGGAACTGAACCCACAGCCCTCTGATCTCCTGGCCTCAGAGGCGAGTGTGCTACCTACTGAGCCACTGACACTTTTTTATACAACTGGTGATCGGGGATTGGGAAGGGGGTCCACTGGTCCACCAAGGATAGATTCCTTGTACAACCTACTGGGACTGTGGTAGGATGTGTCCACTGGACCATGAGGGCTGTCTTTTTTTTACATCTATGTGGCTCAGGGCTTGGGGGGGACTGTGTACCTGACCCCAGACTGTGCATGGGGCACCAACCTACACAGTGCATAGTTAGGGTAGAGTTTCAAAAGCATAACTATGTGCCAGCACAGCTGGCCATTTTTATGCTTTGGGGGGTTCCAATATTGTGATGGGCAGCTTATGCATGAGGGATCCTGCATTTGCATAGGTGCATCACAATATTTTACGTGGCGGTGCAGTCGGGGATACGCGGTGTATCAGTGGCCTTTGAATATGACCACACCCCCAGTGGCCCGCACAAGTCTGGGGATGCACAGCGCATCTCTTCTGAATATGTGGCCCCAAGTTATAATCTGTAATAGTAGTAGTAGTAGTTCATTTGTTCGACAAAATAGTCATTACAAAATAGAGGTAAAAATGTACAAATAAAAAAATACAATTACAATACAGTACAATACATTCATAAAAAAACAGTGCTTAAAAAATACATAATAACAATCCACTGTTTAAAAAGAAGTAACAATTAAAAGATCCCAGCTCATTAGATTCCATTAATATTCATGGAATAACTTGCCTCACTATTGCACAGATTTTCTTCCTTATTTTTTCAATATTCAAGAAGTAGTTTGTTAAAGCTTTTAAAGCAAAACTATCTTCTGTGTATAACAAAATCACAGTCAACTTTTGATAGTTCATTCCTAATTGATCCACTCTGTCAATACTGAATAGTGTCTTCAACAGTAATTTCCTAGGCTTGATATACCATTCACAAAACCATAGCACATGGAGTAAGTCTTCCCTACCCCGAGCTGGCCATCATATCCCTCAGATTTATTTGATTCTTTGTTAAATCTCTTAGCTAGGACTTTAACTTGAAAATCTTCATATTTTTATCTGGTATAGACAGATCTTAATTTTGGAGCTATCAAACATTTAAAATAGTACTGAAGCTTAACATCATTTTGATTGTTATTGGCAAAACACAAAGAATGTCTAGAGCTGTAATTCAATTTCTGTCTACCTCTGACCAATATTTTCTAATCTTTTTCTGTACATAAGACTTGTATTGTAGACTCAAAACAAGTTTTCTATCTACAAAGCTTTTCAACACTTTTAAATTGTGTTTTTTCCAATAATAGATAGATATATCTAAGCCAAGGGGAAGTGTAACATCCTAGACCAACCCACTTTTCTTTTTCTACTAAACACATTTCTGTGATTCTGTCTTGTGATAATCTGGTTAGTCTGAGCCAAAAGGACAATTTTCTCATGTCCGTAATAGATTGTATATTCTCAAGTCCTAACTCCACCTGAATATATGCACAAGGGAAGGATTTGCAGCTTATGCATGAGGGACCCCTCATTTGCATAGGTTCATCACAATATTGTGCACAGCAGTGCAGTCAAGAGTGCGTGGTGCATCAGTGGCCTTTGAATATGGCCACACCCACAATGGCCCACACAAGTCTGGGGATGCACGGCACATCTCGTCCGAATATGTGGCTGCAAGTTTTTATTGATAGTTTGTGCTAGTGTTGTTTCATCAGTTTTTTCTATGATGGCTATTACTTCATGACTATAAAAATGTCATTGACCACATTGATCAATGCATCTAAGATTCATAATTTTTGCCTTCCAACCAAAGCAACTGGAGGCAGTGGGTTCATATTTGTTAACAACAGAAATTTCCCTCTCCTGAGCAGTTACTTTCAAGGCAAGGGGTGCATCATCACTTTCTGTTCGCATGTCATTTAATAGACTTTCATATTCATAGTAACCATCTGGATTACAAATTATGTAATCAAAAGTATTTTGCCCATTTTGGTCCAAAGTAAGCAGTTTTCCCTTTTTCATCCCCTTTCAATCTGCCATTTTAATCAACAGTGCATTATCATTAATACATTTCTACAACCTTTTACCATTCTCATTAATATATTTATCTTTGCTCTTCCATTGTCCAGTATCTCCCACTTCCATAAATGATTCCAATATTTCAACATTGTCAAATTCAGCAATTCTGGCCTTGAAGTCACCAGCAATCAAAATTATTGCATTCAGAAATTTGAGTGAAGATACATCTAGATCCCTTTCAAAGCTAGTCCAGATATTGTTTAACTCCATAGTAGTGCATTTGGAAGGGGCATAAACATTTGTAATTATACATAATAATCCCATTTTAATACAATTATATCATTTTTTTATTGTGAATATGTTAATAATTTTATAGCTCCTTTCTAACTTTTATATACATAGCCAATCCCCCTTACCCCTTCTGAATTTTTTTGATTTGACTGCTGGTGAGTTTATTGTCTCATAACCATTAATATTCCCTACATCCATTGGCAAGGTTTCTTGAAATACCAAAACTGTGAAAGATGTAATATAGGAATGCCATTCTTTGTCTAATAATTTACCATTAAAAAGCTACTGATGCCTCAAAGAAAACATTGAAAAACATAATAAATAGATACATTTCAGCTTGTATTCCATATATATATTCTATATATTTCTTGTCCTCATTATTTATTACTGAGAAAATTTGCATAACTATATTGTCTTTATCTTTTAGAGTTCCCCTACAGTTGATCTGTCTCCATACCTTACACCCTACTTCAAGTTATAATCCCCTGTTGTGACATCACAATCTGTTAGCATGAGAGTAACTGCAATGTCTCAAGCAGGGCATTATGACCTCAGGTAGGCAGAAAGCAACATGACTAGCTGAACTCTTCAGGAACAAATATTTTGGCTTCAGTAATAAATAATATGGAGAAGGAATATAGAAATAACATGACATACAAGCTGAACTGTGACTAAATGCTATTTTTTGATAAAATTGTCCTAAAGGTGTCAGCTGCTTTTTGAGTCCTATCACATTTCAGGTCAAAAGATTAGCCTTGGTTGCCATCATTTCGCTGTCCTCATTAGTTACATCAGTGCCTTCTTGTTCAATAGGTAGTGAAATAGAAATGGGAGGATTTTGAGAATTAGCATTCATGTCGTTCAAATTGATTAGAGGATATTGGAGTGTTGAAGATTGCTTGCTTTTCCTAATATTTGCTGGGTTCATGATAATTATTTAACATGTATGTCAATCTGATCCCCAATACCCCTTTGATGTACTCTTCTGATATAATAAAAATCATTTTTACTTAGGTTGATGTTTAGAACTCTGGACAATAGTGAGACAACAAATGTAACTAGAGCAGTATTGTTTTCTCTATAAAGTCTTTCAATGTCATAAAGTGATACAATTCTTTGATTATCATGTATTGTCTCTTGGGCTGTGGAAGTAGATGTATTGAAATTTAATTTCAAAGTGGCACAGCTGAACTGAAAGACATTGATTTTTAAAGTGGTCCACGGTTGATTTATGTCAGATTCTAGTTTGTCTGTTGTTCACCAAATTACTGGTGCAGCTATTTCCAGACCCAGAAAATCAAGCCTACTCTGTTTAAAACATACCTGTTTGGCAAAACCCATGCTTGAAACCATTATGTGTACAGGAAGAGAGGTATTGTTTCTGTCTCTATAGACTGATAGAACATTTTCTGCAGCTGTGTTTATCACTAGCTCAGTTTGTAAAAAATCAATGATTAGTTCCTTCAATGAAGGAGTAGATTCATTCTGGTTTAAATAAATACCAATTATTCTTATTATGGTTTCATCCTCTGCTAGGCTCATATCAGGATATTGGCCTATATCTGAGCTGAGTGGTGCAGGAATTTCTTGTACTTTATTTTCTAAGTTTGTTGGGAAGAATTATTGTGCAGCAGTACCATCAGATGTTCAATGTCTGTTTTCCTGTGTTTTTGAGAACTGAATGTCAGTAGCACTTCTAACAACTTCTTGACCATGAGATTGACTATTTATGGTTGTTTGTATGTTCATTTCTTTCCTTGTTTAATGTTACACTTTTCCAAATCCAGAACTGGTGTTGTCTCTTGGTTTACTCTTCAGTGATTGTTTGATCTGGCTCTTTTGTTTCTTCTTCTTTTTTTTAATCTTTATTATCTTTTTCCAGTCTGTGTTTTTTCCCCAATATTTTTAGGGGTTTCTAGTATTATTAATGAGGAAAAGAACATTTTTTGCCTATTTAGCTGTCTTTCAATTTTGTCATTTTTATTGTTTAATAGGTATATTTGGTCATGAATTTTATTTATAAAGTTATCAATTCTCCCTTTTACAGGTATATCATTAAGAGATTCCAATGAAACAATATTTACCATGATTGGGTGAGTGGGGCCTTTATGGTGTATTCTATGAACTTTTCTGGACATTGTCCAAGTATTTCTGGTTCTATCTGAATTTGTTCTACTTTTTTGTCTAATTCTGCAAAAACCATATTTAGGGAGCCTGATAGATTAAGTGGCTCCATGGGATCTGCCTCTTCCATCATTGGGGTCCTTATTACTGAGTCATGGGAATTAACTGTTAAATCTAAAGGTCTTAATAGTTCTAATTTAGTTTCATGCATTCTTGAGGTGGTTTTGGGAGTGATGTTTATGTTTTCTGTAGCCAATACATCTTGAGTAACTAAGTTAATTAATTCTGACTCCTTTTTGCAAGTAGTCAATTCTCTACTGGCTTTCTTAACTGAGATGGGTAAAAAAATATGTGATAATTTCTTTCTGGTTAATTTCTGATTCAGTTTTTTTGTTCTATTATTCTTTTTATGTTTACTTTTTTTTGTCCCTTGTCCACCTTTTTCTTGTTTGTCTTCTGTCTAACGTCCTTCTTGTTTTGAATTTCCCCCCAATCTTAAGTTATTTTTACTTGTAGGGCTGTCAGGTTTCTTATGCAGGGCCCTAGGGGAAACAATCCCTGTGTCATCACATTTGTCCTTATTTATATTCTTCTTCTTTACTGCTTCTGCATAGGTACATTTTTTGTATAATGTTCCATGGGGGTGGATGTGGCTAGACTAAGATCACCCCCAAAAAAACAGCCATTACTGTCTTTTCTTTATTTGCCTTTTTGCTCAAAACTTTCCCACTTCTAATGTTCATTGTGGCCAATTAAACACTTCTTTGTAAGAGTTCTCCTTAACCCAACTATCTAATTTGTTTTCAAAATCTAAATCCTTGTTCAATAAAAACAAATAATAATAGTACATTTAGTACAGTTAAACAGCTGTAGCATAAAAATGTATTAGTTATCAAAAATACAGTTTGGAAATCAAATGGGCAAGGTAGTAAAAGATACTGTGAAGATAAGATATATTAAAAATTGTCAGTTATTTACAAATTCTTCAAAAATCTCCTTCCCAAAATGCAATTTAGTTACGTTCATAGCCTTCAAAGATATATGAAGCCAGTTCAAGGTATTACTATATTGTCAAAATTGTGTAATATTTGTAAGGCTGTTATAAAAAACCAGTTCAATCAGACATGCAACTGTTGAACAAATTTCAAACCAGAAAGTTAAGTGTTGCTAATGCCCTTTGTGTCCATTTATGCTACCCCTCCTCTTCTCCTATACCTACCTCCCTCTCTCCTTCCACCCTTTCTACTCCCCCCACCACCTCTTATCTTCAGATTACCCCCATTTTCCACCCATACTCATCCCCCTGCAAGCTTCCTTCCTCCACCCCTGGATCCCTTGTGCATCAGTTCTACCACCCTCCTGTCTCCATGCCACACTATTCTTCCCTTCCCTCTCCCTTACCCCATCTACTAGACCACATAGCAGTGCCCTCAAGCAGGCTTACAATGTTGCCCCATTACAACACCCCCATGTATTACGAAAATACTTTCCTCTATTGAGTCCCATACCTCTACCAGTGAAACCCACATATTAGCGACTTCAGTCTAAACTGGCTGTCTTCATCCCACCTCAAAATCCACTGCAATATCACCTCCTTAAACCTGACCCAGCTAAAAGAAGAACCAACACGTTTAAACCCTAAAACTCAACCACTCTCTCATCAATTGGACCCTCACCTCCCTCTCTCATTGAATCATCAAAGCTGGCAAGTTAACACATGCTTTAAGTGTCCACTACCTTAACTTTTGCATAAGCAAGATTTACCCACCTAAAGCCCCCAAAAAAAAAACTGCTTATGCTCTCCTTAAAATCTCTGGACCTCACTCCCCTGCACTGGGACCTAAGTTGCACCAATTGGTTCCCTATCTCATTGGCATCCTCCATTGACTCTGCCCTAACTTACTTCAAAACCAAATTCCTAGAAATATGGAACTGCCAGGCCCCCTAATGCCGGACTCATGTAAGAGGTAGCCACCTCCCGTATATCACAGCCAAACTCATAGCTTGCTTGTGAGCACACAATGTGGCCTATTTGACAAAAACAAAATGTAATCCATCCCCCACTGCCTTCCAGTGATATCGTTACCTTTGAAATACATGTACCAGGGCAGTAAGACTTGCTAAAGCTGAGCAGTTTACAACCACTTTCAATGCCAATATTGGACACCCATCTAAATTTTGGAAGGTTGTCCACAGTCTCTTCTCCTCTCCTACTCAACCTCACTTTCCTGTCCTCAGAGTGGGCAACACCCTAATCTCTAACCCCTCCTCTACTGTATCTGAGTTTAATTCCTTTTTCATGACCTACACTTCCTCTCTCCTCTCTCCCTCCCTCCCCCCTTCTTCCCCTCCTTCTCTCTCAGCTGCCGGCCTGCATGGCAGTCATCTCCTTCCTTTCCCCTATTTTCTTTTTCTGCAGTATCTCCATCCTACATCACTGACACCCTTCTTGCCTTTAACCCTTCCATGGGCAAGAGTCCAGATGGCCTTTATAGCAAGCTCCTCTGTCTCTCTGCTCCTGCAATCTCATCCCCTCTGGTTGTCCTCCTAAACCTTTCTTTCGCCTGCTCCGCCATTCCTGCTGACAGGAAGACTGCCACTGTAATCCCTCTACTAAAAGGCAATGATCCATCTGCTACTAACAACTACCAGCCCATCTCTCTCCTCCCTATTTTCTCTAAAATACAGGAAAGAATTGTCTTATCACAGCTCTCTCCCTTTCTGGACTCCTCTTCCTTCTTCACCCCCTACCAGTCTGGCTTCTGCAGGGACCACTCCGCCACAACCTCCCTACTCAGACTCATTGAATTCATCCACAAAGGTATGGATCATGGCCTGTTCACCTCTACTATTTTCACCAATCTAGCCAAGGCATTCGACACTGTTTTCAACCCCTATTATTAGCCAACCTCCAGGCTTCAGGCCTCTCTGACTCAGCCATTGGCTGGTTCCACTCCTATCTCATAAGTAGATCCCAGTCAGTCAAAATTGGCGATGCCTTCTCCCCTCCCATACCTATATCCACTGGGGTCCAACAAGGATCTGTGCTAGGCCCTCTACTTTTCTCCATCTTCCTCAATGAACTCCCCTCCATGTGCTTGTCCACATCCATTCACATGTACAGGGATGACATGGTTCTCTACACAACAGGCCCCTCCATTGATGATGTGACCTGCAGACTCCAGCTCAGCTTTGATCAAGTTCAGCTCTGGCTGCACACTATCCAACTTTTCCTCAACACCAAGAAGACAGTCTCCATGTCCTTTGGCACAAGGCAGAGACTTTCTAGGCTCTTCTTCCTTCCTACTTTCCACACCCTGGAGGACTCCTCTTTTTAGGATGTTACCACCTTTAGGTATCTTGGTATCTGGCTAGACCAGCATTAAGCTTCTTTGTCCATGTGAATGCTATAGTCAAAAAGCTTCACCCCAAGTTAGGTGTACTTTTCAGGAAACATAACTGTATCCCACTTCTGGCATGCGGTGCTATTATCTAGAGAATGATCATCCCAGTCTTTGACTATGGTAACATTGTCTATGGTGCTGCCCCATTCACAACTCTTGTCAGACTAGACACTCTTTTCAACTCTTTCAGTCACTATGCTCTTGGTTGTCCCCCTCACATTCATCACTGTTCAATGTATAAATCTCTCTCCTTTCATTCTCTTGTGGACAGATGCCATGTCCACTGCACCAATTTTGTGGGCAAATTCTAATTTGATTCCTTACAGTCGTATCTCTTGGCATCCCTCTCCTGCCCTCTCCTCCACTGCCATACCTTCAGAAGTGCAAATGAGCGATCCCAAGCAGTCCCTTCAGTCTCCATGACCATCGACACAGCCACATTCAGCCACCACTTCCTCAAAATCTGGAACTCCTTCCCCCAACCATGCGCCAATCCCCATCATCATGGGTCCTCTCTAATCAACATAGAGGTCTCACCTCACCCTCCTGCAGTTGCTCCTAACTCCTTCTCCTGCTTTTCTAGGACTTGTTTCCAATTTAGGTATCATCTGTATTAAAGCACATATGTTATGACTCTAGTAACTATGCACTTTACTGGCATCTCTCAAATGCTTATTAATCCTGAGTTAAATTAGCTGCTCTGTATTTGATTGTCAACACATGTTGTTACTATGTCTAGTGTTTTTTTTTTACTGCGCTGTGTATGCATTGGCGACTGTTTCCCTGCACTCAGTTCTCTGTACTATTCCAAATGTATTTTGCATTTGTGTGATGCTCAACTCTACTCTGTAATGGTACCAAAATGTTATTCAAAATAACCAAGAAGCAAACCAGCATCTGCTTAAAGGCAGACACTAAATGTCAATTTATATAGCCTCTTCATATCAAAAAAATCTCCAGTATGCCCATGTTAGTGCAAAAACACCACAAAGTTTATTATTAATTAGAATTGGTTTAGTCAGAGGGTTGTCAGTAGTTGGAACTCTTTGCCAGAGGTTGTTATTAACAGTACTATTATGGAACAATTTAAAACATCCCTAGACAGACACATGGGTAGAAACAAGTGTAAATTCTTCCACTGATCAGTGGCAAGTTGTATATAGGTCTACGACCTCCTATACTCATATTAATACCCATGAACCTATGAATCTATTAACACACATGATTTTAAAAGGCATAAAAAGGACTCACTACAAATCTTGCATGTCCACAGCATATGAGATATATAAAACCGTTCAGAGCTGTATGTACAGTAGGTTTTTGGCAGAATCATATAATATGAAAGTGATTCAGCATTCCTTCATGGTAGGTCTCAGGTTTGAACCTTGGCTATCTTGTTCCTTCTTTGAAGTGGCCACCTGGCACATTTTGTGATTGTCTCACTATCTAAAAGCCAGTTGTGAAATGTGTCAGTTGACCACTTCAAAGAAGAAAAAGTGCTTTGATGACAAGAGTTGTCAGGAGTAGTATTTGCTTTGAGCTGTAGTAAATACAGCGATCTAGTTGCTGATCCTCTCTCCAATTGACAATACAGGTGTTCACTTTAAATATAAAAAGAAAGGAATATGATGTAAAGAGTTGTCATATAAAACAAGTTGCAATAAGCAAGTTAACTCTAGATATCCTCTCCTTGGAATTGGGTGAAATGTATCTAATACTGTCACTTATTACTATTTACTTGACAGAATACAAAAAAGGGTGGGGGGGAGGCTTAAATTGCTCGAAGGAGAGTGTAAATTCTAAGATGCTATCATAAGTTCACTATACTCATGGAGGAAAAGGGGAAATGAATCATATATAAATAGAAAAAATAGAGCTTATTCCAACACTTACCTTTTTTTACTTGTGCTCTGGAGCTAAAGAGTTAGTGAGAGTATTGCTCTCCACGCTTCTAGGAATAGGTGCCACACGATTAAATAGCTTCTCAGGCTATGAGCTTAGCTATGAGCTTTGAATTAAAAACTAGCAAATAAGTTGAGTTTTAGCCTTTGGAATGTCTAGAAGAAATCAGGACACCATTCCTTTTCCTTTCCTGCTCCTTCTCCTTCACCACCAGTTGCCAGTGGCCCTCAGCACAGGTAACTACTCTACCTGAGAACACCTGTGAATGCATCATGTAGTTGTGGGTGAGTCATCTGATCAACTTGATACAGTTTTTAAACTTTGTTTTATTAATTTTCTTTTATTTATTTTTAGTATTGGTTTAATTTATCAATCTTGATTCAGAGATACAAAAAAAAGAATAATTAAATTTGGGGTTTGTCTAAGGGCAAAATAATAATATACCAAATGAAGGATGGATATATTTGGTATAAGTAAAAAAGAACTTTAGCAAGTCTAAACACTATGGCCCAGATATTCAAAAGAGTTGAGCCATGCGCAATAGGGTTGTGCCTGCACAAGTCTGAAAATATGCCATTCTGTGATATTCAGCAGGAGGCAGTTGCACCCCCCAAATCATGCTGAGCAACAGCACAATGATAATGAAGGTATGTGCAACTGAAGGGGGAGGAACCATGCATAAGTTGCGCAGTGCGATATTCAACAACTTGCGCCATGTGCAATAGGGGAGCAAGTGGAAGTTGCGCCATAACAGAAATGAGCCAAAATAAAAGGGAGCAAGGGAGAGGCTCAAGAACACTACAGGGAAGCCACATGAGAGCAAAATACAGCAGGACACACTGGGCAACAGGGACACACAGGGCCAGGCAGGAAAGGGCACCTGGAAGCAACTGCCACAGGGGAAGGTGTGGGGAGACAGTGCAGAAGGGGGAGGTACACCACACAGCAGTGAGGCAAGCACAGGCAGGTGTTCCCGGTGCAGGGGAAGTATCATTGAGGACAGCAGGGGGGAAATACAGTAACAGCTGCCAGGGGTGGTGAATACAAGCCAGGGACATGGCCAGTGCCACCTTCCAGATAGAGGCCATTATGATGGGGTGAGAAGGTGGGCAGCAGGGGGGCATGGCCATGGAAGGGCCCGTCAGTGGTATGCCCCCAACAGGCAGTACCGAGCCCACACCAGCTTCAAGCTGTACAGTGATACCGAGATTGTGGGCTGGTACCACCTGAATCAGGCAATTCTGAGGCAGCTCTGTGAGCTGTGCAGTGATGTGATGCAGGCACCCACACGACGGAGCCATGCCCTGTTAGTGGAGATGAAAGTGACAGCTTGCATGTGCTTACTCACCATGGGTACCTTCCAGAGACCAACTGGGGTCACCACAGGCATAACCCAGCTGGCCACATCATGCCACCTCACCCAATTCCTCAGTGCACTGCTGCCACATGCTGCAGAGTACATCCATTTCCCCAGCACACCGGCGGAGTGCACAGCAAACATACAGGAGTTCCACAGGGTAGCACGTATGCCTGGCATGCTAGGGGCAATAGACTGCACCCATGTGGCCATCCACACACCACCTGGCCCTGAGGGGGCCGCATACATCAATCGCAAGGGCTATGCCAGCATCAACTGCCAGGTGGTGTACGATGTCAGGGGGCACATAATCAATGTCTGTGCCATGCACCCTGGGGGAGCACATGATGCCTTCATCTAGCGCCAGTTGGCACTGTGCCACAGATTCAAGAGTGGGAATATCCCCACTGGCCACCTAGTGGTGAGTATGCAAACCACATGGACAATCATAGGGCCTGGGGGGGCATGGTCAGAGGTGACATGGGTACTGGCCTACATGGCCCAGGGCAGGGTGATGCTGATCATCAAACTAACCTCCACCCTCTACACACAGGTGACAGTGGATACCCACTCCATCCCTGGCTGCTCACACCCTACCGGTGGCCCATGACCCCATCGCAGCAATGCTACAATGAGGCACACGCCACCACATGTAATGTCATCGAGCGGGTGTTTGGGATGCTGAAGGCACATTTCCATTGCCTGGACACCTCCAGCGGTGCCCTACAGTACAGCTCCTCAAAGGCCTGCGGGCTATTCCTGGCCTGCTGCATCCTGCACAACATGGCCAACGAATGTGGGATAGCCGTACAGGTTGAAGAGGGGGAAAGTGATGGGGACGATGAGGACGCCGGTGATGATGGTGATGGGCAGCCTCCCCTTGGGCAATGGGACCTCTGACTACTCCGGCTGGAACAGCTGCACCAGGACACCATCACAGAGGAGCACTTCAGCCAACCCAGGTAAGTCATGGGGCCATGTGCAGCCAACAGTGGCTAAGGTACAACCCACAAACATGCATGGACACACACCAGGGGTGCATGCTGTCAAGGGAAGTGGGCAGGGCATGGAACCACACACACAACCAGGGATGGGTGAGGTCTAACATGCCACGCAGATGGACACACACACACACGTACACACACACAATGCACCAAACATGCACAAAGGGTAGGAGGCACACTGACATAGAATGCCACCCCTAGCCACACACATGTCCACAAACCACCTCGCCCACTGCCTGTCCATGTACGTGTCAGATGCTGAGCACCATTGCACATTGGTGTACAGCACAATGCAGGCATCATCATGCACACACAACTGCAGACAGCAGCTGGGAGGGTGTGCAGATGAACTGTGTGTCTGCATGCAGGGCCAGGTACCCACCCGTGCACTGCCCACTAAAAGACACAATGCACACAGGGCAGCATCAGACAGTAGCCATGTTGGGAGACAGGTCAGTCACGTGACACAGTGCCCCAGCCACCATGGATGCATGGGTGGCCCCACTGAGACCCGCCAGCACTGACAAGCTGACCACTGGCCCCATGGGGTGGCACTGCTGGTCCCCCAGAGGTTCCACTGCATGAACGTGACCGTGCTCACGCAGGGGTCTGCATCACACCGAATATGCCTGCACCAGGTGTGCTCGGGATGCCCACAGCTGAACCCGGTGTCGACAGGGAGGGTGTCGCACAACACCGGGAATGGGGGGGTGAACAGTGCACTGCGTGGTGTCTGCGACGCATGGGCACATGACTGTGTGCCCATTGTGGCCATGACAGAAGTGAATGCCTGTGTCTGCCTGTCAATGACAGTGGTCACATCCTCCCGCAACTGGTCCATCCTTGCCAGGATCAGAGCGGTGTCTCTGCTGCGATGCTCCTCTGCCCACTCCAGAGCCACAAGCAGTGCATCCACCGACGTCACAAGCTGCATCTGCTGCTGGAATGATGCTTACAGTAGGTGGGTGTGCTCATCCAAGAGGTCATCTGCCTCCTCGGCATCCTGTCCCTCAGGGTGTGTGCGGCCCTGATGCTCAGCACCCCTTGAGGGTGGGCACTGCACACCATGACCAGGTCTGGGCATGTCCACAGGTAGTGCACAGATGCTGCCACTTGACCCTGTACCCCAAGCCCATTGGCCCACTGCTGATGCTGCCCCTCCGGCTGCCACTCCCCAGGGCTCAGTGGTGCCACCTCAGTGGCCGCAACAGTCCCACTGTCCTGAACACACACCAGTGCTGCCCCACTGGTGCTGACAGGCACAGGCTGGGACTGTGCTGGCATGCAGGCCTCCACAGCAGCACCACCCACATCCATGGACGCGATGTTACCTGCTGTGTGGCCATCCCATGGCACACACGTGTCACTGCCCATGCCGTTAGTGACATCATCATCGGTGATGGACCCGGCACCGGCCCGAGTCACAGCATGTTGGCATCCGTGGACGCTGGCATGCTGGGACACAGGCAGGGCTTCCTCTGTACCTGTTCCAACAACATCAGTGTGGACAGCCAGGCGGGCCCACTGTTGCACTGAGCCACGTATACCTGTGGAGGTGGATGGGCCTTCCTCCATCTCCAGCTGACTGTCCTCAGTGGACAGGCCCACCACCGCTGACCCATACAGACACACAGGATCTGTAAGGGAAAACAAAGTCATGTTACTGCATGTGAACTACCCTGCCCCCCATAGACAGACCATGACCTACCATGCTGTGATGGACTACCACCCATCTGGAAGCCACCACCTGGAACACCCTCAATGACACAACACTACATGCTTCCAGAAACCCTCTCCTCCTGTGAGGTCAGGTGTACCACCTCCGGCTGCCTGTCGTAGCTTTGTGCTGCCCTGATGGCAGCCAACTTCTCCTTTATCCTCCTCCTGTCTGTGCCCATCATCTTCTTGCACTCCTGCACAGAGCGCTGGTGGCTGCCATGCAGGTTCACAGCATGTGCCACCTCCTCCCATGCAGCAGCATGTGCTTGAGGTGTTCCCTGCCATCCACTGAAAAAGTGGCTCCTGATCCAGGTGAGCCTCAAACAGGGCATCGGTCTTGGCCTTGGAAAAATTAGGCCTCCTCCTCCTCCTCCCACCACTGTGTTCCTCCTCTCCCACAACTCACTCAGTCATTTTTTAGCCTGTAAGAATGGCAGTTGTTACCTGTGACTGTGCAGTCCCATGCATGTCCCTAAATCCACAGTCCACACTCCCAAACAGCATGCAGCTCACCAATAGACTGCAGTAACCAACTATGGCCAGTGCAGCCCAATGTCACACTTTTATAGTGCAACCCATGCAAATGAGGTGAGGCGCAACTTTAAGTGGATGCAAATTGCAGTGCTGCGCCATTGAATGGCTGATTAGCTGTTTTGCATATGACGACTGAATATCACACTGTTGTGCTTTGCGCCATTGTGTTGAATGTGCTGAGCCAAGGGCGCAGTTCTGTGACATGTGTAGTACACACCTCACTGCACATGCCTGGGTTGCTGACGCAGGCGTCTGCTGCGCTGCTGATGTGCTGTGCACAGGAAGCAATGCAGGGCACGGCCACCATTGTGCCAGTGGTGCTACAGCGATGTTCACCTACATGGTGCTGTGGCACTGGCCCATCACAGGTGCACTGGGGCAAAAGCGTGGTAGGCCACTACTGGAGGTAGCACACAGGCAGCCAATCACGCTACACGCATTGGGTTCCAATGGTGCTGTGCATGTCCGTGCACCAGAGCCCCTTGACCCTGTGCCTGACCTTTGCTCCCTAGGCGCCATGTGTCAGGCATGGGTGCACCACTATCGCTCTGTTCGGTGACAGCACGATAGGGAATGGCAGTGCTGTACTGAGCAGCATCTGCACGTGGGGAGCCGCGCTGCAGAGAGCCATTTTTGCAGACCGAGCTAGAAGAATGGTGCACAGGAGGGCTGCACAGTGGAGCCAGGTAGAATAGGCCAACCTAGTGGACATAGTGGAGCCACACCATGGACCACTGTTTGGGGAGGTACCCCTGGACAGGTCCAAGAGCCAGGTGTGGGAGGAGGTGGCCACTGCACTTGAGGAGGCCACTGGAAGGGGCGGACAGCAGAGCAGTGCCGCCACAGGTATGGCGACCTGTGGTGGAGGGAGCCAGACCTGCTAACCCACCTGTGGGCACGTGCAAGGAGGGGCAAAGTGCCACAGCCAGGTAGGTGTTATGTCAACACACTTTTATCTTCCATATGGGTATCACGGTTGTATGTGTCCAGCACATGGAGGAGGGACCGTCCAGTGTTGGCTGTGGTGGTGGTATCAGGGTGTGGCGTGGGTGGGTCTGGCTGGGTGGGAGGGCACACACCTGGGGTCAGGGGAGCTTTGCTACAGGATTGTACTGATGTTCCTCTCTCCATGTTTGCACAACAGGGCTGGAGCAGCAGCACCTGGCACATGAGCTGCGGCGCCACCAAGAGGACAGGGAGGCAAGGCGGGATGATGGTCCACAGCACCCGAGGGACCGGCCCAATGATGGTGAGTGCCATACCTCCATGATTACTATTGCATGCTGCGTAACAGGGTGGGCAGCGGGGCAAGGCCACCATCCATTGACACCACTGCCATGCACACAACATTTTACAGTCAGCACTGTCCAGTGGCAATGCATGTCTGGGAGTGTGTCGATGGTGGTTCATGCGTGCACCGGGTACATGGCTGTGCCACTGCCTTTGCACCACATAGCCACGTCACTAAAGGTGGTGCTGTGCGTGACTTGGCCGGTGGGGGTGTGCAGCATTCCGCATAGCTGTATGCACCTGGGTGGGCAAGTCATGTGGAAGTGATCACTGTGGGTGGTCACACACCATCACAGAGGCATGTCCCATGGCCGTATGCCATGCACAGTGGGTGGGCTGTATGGGGCTGTGCATTCACACCTATTGACTGTGTTCCCTTGTCCTAGGTGTCCGCCAGCTGATTGACATCAGGGAGGTGTTGCGGGAGATCCTGCACATGACATGGTCATCCTTGGAAATACTACAGAGGATTGACCAGATTGGGGTCCTCAGAAGGCACTGGTGGAGGAGCAGCCAGAGCGGGGAGCTGGGCTACCATTGACAGTCCCTCTGCCCCTGATATCCCCTACCCCCTTGACCCACCCTCACTCCCCTCCTTTCCTGTCCCATTTGTTCACCCCTGCCCCTTACCCACCCCCACCTTGTTTGTGGCCCTCCCCCCCAACTTTGTATATATTATTGTATATAGATTGCTTTGATATTTTGTTTTAATACAGATCTTTTGATATGAATACTGTGGTGGTCTCTGATTTGCAGCAGGCTATAGGTGCTCAGCTGCAGTGGTGTGCATGGCGCCAGGGGTGGTGCATTCATGGGTATGTGTGTGTGTCAGTGGGAAGGTGACTATGGTGTGGGGGTAGCTATCAGTCAGTGTCTGTGGTGTGTGTGTTGTGCCCTGTGCACTGGATGACTGTGTGCAGTGGTCCGTGGTGCATGCTCTGTGTCCATGGCGCCTCTGTCAGCCCGTCCATGGCCTGTGCAGCTGACACCCATGCATGTCTGTGACCTGCACGGTCTGCTGGCATGTCAGTGGTGGCTGTCCATGCAGGGCAGCCACTGTACCTGTCACAATGCTGGGTTGCCTTCTGTCACTGGTGTGGTGCATGTCTGCCTCGGGTGACACTGTGGCCTCCACAGTTGTTGACCCACCTTCATGCTGTGGCTTTTGTGTGTTGCAGAGGATGTGCACCACTGTCTGTGACTTGTGCTCCGGGCAAATTCTGGTGGTGTACAGGTCCACAGTGCCTGCACAGGGTGGCTGGCACTCCTGTGCCATGGAGGACTGCAGGTTGTGTGTACACAGTTTACATGGTCCCACGCTGGAGGCTTGGTTGCCCCGCTACTGAGTCCCTGTGTTGTTGTGCCCTTGGGTATGGGTGGGTGTCTGTCCATGCAATGTGTGACTTCCGGTGTGGTGCATGCTTCCATGCACCACTGTGGGTGTCTGCGCTGGCTGTTGTGGCCAGTGCTGGGTTGGGGTATGTCATTGGGAGTGTCTGCAGGTTGCTGTACCACTGGTGGTGGGGTCCGGGGCATGCCCTGTCCCGTGTGGGGTACCTCATGTGCCGACACATGGTTGGTCTCTCAGCAGTACCTCAGGGGGGGCTGTGCATGGTGGCACTGTGTATGCTGTTGTTGCATCACTGTGTGCTGCCACCCGCTGATGGATGCTCCTGGTGGGGCTACATTGCATGGTTCTGTGGTGCACAGGGTTGCATTGTCACAGTGGGGGTGGTGGCATGCATGGAGTTTCCTGCAGTGGTGGATGCTGCTCCTGGGAAGGGTGTCTGGGGGTCACAGTGCAGGGTGTGCTCTGCATTGGGGGGATGGTGTGGCACGGGGTGGTCAGCCCTTCTTGTGTGCCAGTCACAGCTTGCCGGGGGGTGTGATGGGGCACCATGGCCTGGCTGTGGGTTGGTTGCTTGTCTCCATGGGCCAGTGGTTATTCCAGCCTTCCCCCAGTTGTGCAGTGCATGGGGTGTGGGGGGACAATGTTGTGCTGTGTGTTCCTCTGCCCATCTGTGGCATGGGTGGTGGGCTCCTACCTCCCTGGTTGTGCAGTTGCATTGCTGCCCTGCTGCTGGGGGGCATCTCTGGTTGCACTATGGCACCTCTGGACTGCTCAGCTGAACATCCCTTGTTGCGCTATGGCGCATCTGATCTGCTCAGCTTCCCCTCCCTAGTTGCGCTATGGAGCAGGTGGTGCGATATTCAGTCGTTGGCTGTAGGCGTAGTTTGGCCGGCTCAGTTTTTGAATATCGCCTCTTGCACATGGGCGCAATGGTTGCTCTTGCTCCTGTTATTGTGCACTTTTTGGGCGCAGTTTGAATATCTGGGCCTATATCTATACTATACTAAAAAACCCTTAAACCACAGAGCATAAGAAAGTACAAGAAAAGTTCACTTTCCAGAATTTCAGAAGTCAAATCCAAAGTCAGGGTTATTAAGAGGTATAAAATCTGCTGCTATCCATTCTTTATTCCTTTTCTCTTATCCATTCACCTAGTTCAGTGTGTACCACACAACAGTAGATTCTCAAGCCGGCTGAACAATAGGGAGGGTCAGTCCACAAAATGTTCTGAAGTGGCCTCAGAAACTTTGTGAAGTCTGTTAATTGTGAGAGCAGTGTTCTTTCACTGTACTGGCCTTACTGGACCTCTGCAGGGCTTGTTGCCTTCTCTTGCTTTTGGGTCAGGCTCTCAGCACCTTCAGGACTCCAGCCACCTAAGGAATGAAGAAAAAAGAAAAGAGCCCCCATTCTATGTTAAGGCAGCACAAGCTGGTCTGCTAAGAAACTGATAAACAATATCATTACCAAAACAGTAACAGTGGAATACCTTTTGTAGGAAAAGAAACATGTTGTCTGTCTCTTGCTCTACCTGCTACTCCCCAGCAGGTCAGTGTGCAGCTACAGCCTCCGACCTGTTACCATGTTAGCATCTAGTCAGGTGGTCTATTACTAAACTCCATGCTGTTGATTGGGATCCTCCTCCATGTGCTGCAACCAGTCTCTCTGGGGCTGAGAGAGTTGGACCCTTTTACCTTGGTTGTCCGGAGGCAATTTTAGATCATTAGTTGCTGCTGGTCAGTTTCAGACATGCAGCCCAGGGCCTCCTCTGGCTATTAAATACATGAAAAACTCAATTGTGGGTAATGTGTAGCTTGGTCAGTGGATGCCCTGCTCCTGCAGCATCTTTTTTTACTTCACTGTACCTCTTATGTTTCTGGGCCAGCTCTTTTGAAAAGCCAGTGAAGATGTAGATCCTATAGCCCTGCTAATCCAGGGAGTCATTATCCCATACCAGTGATAGGAAAGTGAGGGAAACAAGCTGATATAGGTTGGGGGTGTTCTCCTTCCCTGGATACTGGACTGAGAGTCCTGTAGGCACGGTCTACTTCAAACTGGATCCTCCTTGTCTGACAAAGAAGCTATGGGGTCACTCTGGTTAGAAAGGCTGCTATGTCCCACCCATCCACTTTCTCTGGGAAGCCCACAAACTAGAGATTATTTTGCCAGCTGTGATGCTCTGCATCACCTTCCTGGTCCAAGAGGGCAATGATCAGGTATTCCAGCTTTTGCATACGGGCTTTGTGATGACTGTCCTTGTCATTTATGTAGGACAGGTGCATCTCTGTGTCTTGGTCTGTTCATGAAAAAGGGTTACTAAAGTGTGACATGATGGTCACATTTTCAAATTACTTCTAGATTAATTTTGTGATGCATTTGATAATACTGTGACATAACAATGAAACAAGAAACATATCGAGAGCTAAATGCCTCACAGGTGCATGAGATAAAAAACTTGTAAAGTGGTGAGTGTTAACAAGTGACACCACATAGCATGGAGAATGTAACAAATGATACCACACATTTGTTTCAGTTATAAAAAGTTTACTAAACATACCTAATGACTAACATAATAGTACAAAACATGAAAAAAAATGTTCACAATAATTGCATTAATGGCAATTATGATGTTTGGTTTCTGTGTAATTAGTAAAGACATAGACACACTGTCAATTAATTCCAGCACCATTTCAGAATTTCATATTTATTGTTGATAGTCTGCAGTTCACTGAGTTGAAGTTTAAATGTACCCTCCCTTCAATGTTTACCGGCCCATAAAATATCCACTTTCTCTTCTGTAATACATCAGTGTCCTGGTGCCGCGGCCATGTGAAGCTGCCATCCCCGTGCTGATGAAGAACAATGGAATCTTTTTTCTCTCATTCACAGCAGTTAGCTGACCAATACAGTTCTTGGAGTAGTAAATGGCATAACATTTGTTGACCTGTATATGTTCTAGTTTCCCTGTGGACTTTACAGTGGCTGAACACACAGATGGAGGAGTGGCAGTGTCAGAACCCTGGTTGATGGTGGTGCTGCTGCACGGTGGTATAGCTGGAGTTTCTGGAACTGTTGACATGTCTTTGTTAGGAAGGGCAGGCATGGTAGAAATAGCAGGCAATGTCAGATGAGATGCTGAGGTCATATGTGTGTGTCTGGCTTGTCATGGCTAGAATCCAGAGAACAAACATTAAAAGGAGAGGTAGATGATGACAGTGCAGCATGAACATGAGTACCTTACATGGTATCACCATCTGTTATAGAAGAATCTCTAGAAGAGTTCCTGAGTTTCCACACATTCATGATTCCACATGACAAGTGTCCTCACATGGGTCATCTTCCATTTGGCATGGTCTGCAGAAACAGTTGAGTCCTGTTGTGACCATGCCATCAGTCATAGACCTAACATGCTTGAGTGTGATTTATTCCCATTGTCAGGAAGTCTAAACCTCACTTTCAGGTTCTTGGCAATATTGGGAATGCGAGTAATCACAGACACATTGCATAAGAGTAATAAACTTGTTTATTACTAACAAAAAGGATAAAATCACAGTTGCCCTAAGCAGTTCTTACCAATATGAACCGGGAGCCAGTGCTAAGCATTCCCTATACCTCGAGGTTTATTTGTGTCTCTTGGGATCTCTGAGGTACAAGACTAGTGTATCACATTATATACCTATGATAATTACTATGGTTACTGTAAGATAGAAACATTTCTAGTTACAAAGATGAGCCCTATTGGCTAAATTAGAGGAGGCTCCATGGCCAAGATAACATTTTACAATTTTGTAGTAGTCATCAGTTTGTGAAACAAAAGAGTTCTTATACAGAGTCTTACATAACTCAGTGTAATAGTACAAATCACCAAAAGGTGGCAATGCTGACTTACATATCATTATTATTTCAAGGAAACAGGTGTCCTGGCATCTTACAAGTAAGAAATACACAGAAAATACATAGAAGAATATATATGTATTAGCAAGCAAAGTGTATTACAACAATATGTGTGTATATATATCCTGACATCAACTCTTGTATGGTAGATGGCCATAGCCCTATATGTTAGTATAACATATGCCTAAACACTAGCTGTCTACTGTGTACCTCTGAGGGTACCAATAAGGTGCAGGGACCTTGTGTAACATTCCCCCCCTTGTTGCCTCCAAGGGCAACACAGGCAATCTAGGGAAAGGTCAGGGAGCAGTGGTCATTTACAAACCCGGCGCGAGCTTTGTAAAGGAACCTGTTGTTAGTGGTGTTGGCGCAGTGTGCGCCATATAGGCAGCATAGCATTATAATCAAAACAAATATCAAAAATGCTTGTATAATAACAAAACCTTTAAAAGTAATCTCTAACCAGGTGTTAGTCAATGCGTCATTCATGTCACCATCATTAATCAACGAAAGAATAGCTTCATTGGCCTTGGTTATATTATTGCTGATGTGGATGAGGTGTGTGTCCTTCCTGTCTAAAAGTGATTGTAATGTAAGTGTGAGTGGGTCTATGTGTACATTAAAATATGGTAAGTATTCACAAAGTGTGAGCAGATAATCGGGGTTACCATCAATGATGTTTGCATCCATAAGGGGGACGGGGGTTACAGCGGTATGTCCAATGACAGTCTTCTGGTGGGGGACAAAACAAAAATAGTTGATAACACATTTCACAGATCCATAAGTATAGCTTTTAAAGTTAGTTACCACAAAGTACTATCTGTCAGAATTGTACTGAGAGTGAACAGTGGGGAGTCTCCACTTTTGCAACTGTACTGGGCAGGTGTAGGCTGTCTTCGAAATCCATGTTGACAGGCGATGAACCTCCTCATGATATGATTGATAGAGCTTATCCGGAGCTGAAGTAGAATCCAAGAAATCCGTGCCATTAGTGGGATGTCATCATCCATGGTGAAAGTCTAATCAATGCTATCTGGAGAATAACCAAAAACAGGTTGAATAACATCAAATACATCACATCGGCACAAGTAAATGTATTGCTTCTTTGCACAGCAGTCCATGTGCTGAGCCACCCAGGCGTCCAGGAAAGGATGGAAAACCAGTAGAGGTGGTAGATCCAGGCGTTCTCTGTAGATGTCTTCGTCCAAGTGCCCAATGGAGTGTACCAGTGCAAGCTTGTCGAACAAGGCTGTAGTGGGATCAAAACATGGTAAAGAAACAGTAAAAGAAACAAACATGGTATCTCTTATGGAACATTTCTTGGTAGTGAAACAAGGACCAGTGTTAGGGTGTCTGGTCACAAACCCCAAGTTCCTAGCTGTGGAAAGAGGAATAGTTAGAGACTGTTGCATACACATAGCAATACAGCTAGGGGTTTTACATCGTGGACAATTCCATTTGGAAATGCGTCTGTCATGTGTGACATCAGGGATTCTTCCAGATTGTAGATCACAGAAGAGATTGTTGATGGTAGTGATAATGTATGAGCCATAGGCAGAGCAGAGGATCTCTCTAGCAATATATTGTTTATCTGCTTCTCTGTTGTTCTGTGCAATGAGTGCGTTAATCTTGTCTTTAGAGTCTGTAAATGCCTTAGCAATGTTGTGCATGTTGTATACAGTGTATCTTTCTTCCTGACTAAGACCATCCACACCATGCAATAGTGGGGGAAGTATATCATTAACCAAACCAGTGGAAAATTTGGCAGAATGAGCTTTGATAGCAGCAATGTCTGCTTTATTCCAAATAGACATAGCCGTACCAAAAAGGCCTGTGACAGTACCTGTTGCACCTGTGACATCAGAACTGTCAACTTCACGTGTGTTACTTTTATGACTGTGATCATCAGGATTGGGCTTTCTCCTGAAGTTGCCTCTATGTTCAGTAGTATGGACCCCGGCAATAGGGTTTTGAGTATGAATCTGAAATGCAGCTAAACTATCAAGCAATAATGTACTATAAAATGATGACATATTAGTATTGTGACACATACCAAATTCTTTCATATTCCAGTAAGTTAGATTAAACAAAACAGGTATATGCATAAATTGTAAGTTATTAATCAATGAACCTGGAAGGGAAGTGGCTGTAAGACCACTACAGAGACCAGGGGTATGCTTTGAACATTCCAAAAGCTGTTTATCAGTGGGTGGTAACACAGAGAGATACATGGCAGCAGAAGCCATGTGGTGTACAGAACAAAATTTTCTAGCAGAATCCTTAGACAAAGAATTGCAGTAAGAAGGGTCAATTAAGGCAGCAATGTTGTATAAACCAGAATGTCTAAGAGCAGTCTGCAACAAGGACAGAGAACCATTTGGGGATAATTTAGCATTGGGCCAACCCTGGAAAGTTTCTTTGGAGAGTTTAGCCACAGGGAGAATTTGTCCTTGCGATGTGGTTTGCCACTCAATTTGTAGGGTAGATTTATCAGGAGCAACAACCGAGGCAGTGAGGTAAGCATCGGAACCTTTCTGGACAGTAATCAGACTATCGGGTATATTGATGGATACTCCCTCTGAAGGAGATGCTGGATGATCAAGATGTGGTAGGAGGTTTGGTACCATGCATTGGATGCAGGAGATAACTCCTGAGATGAGGAGATAATGGAACAAGATAGCCATCTTGTCAGTGTATCTGAAAAGCAAAATCAAACATTAATAGGTCAGTACAATTCCGGCTAATGGGGTGAGGAAAAGTAATTAAGCTCCTTTACACAGTTTCAGTTGGTTTGCATGTAACCATGTGTCAGTCAGTTTATTGTTATGCAGGAGTCTAACTTGATAGACTGCCGGACTGAGCTTGTTGACAATGGGGTATGGGCCTTTCCACTTATTGGAGAAGGAATGGGTGGGATGTGCAAATCAGAGTACCATTACCTGATCTCCAACCTGCCAATCCACTTCTTGTGCATGCTTGTCAAACTGTATTTTGGATTGTTGCTGGGCCTTGCCCATGCAGTTGGTAGCATACAGATGTGTGTGTATGAGGTCTTTTCTGAGTTTTTCCACATATTGATCTACAGACAGAAGGTCTGCAGTGGGACTGTGTAGGTCAAACAGTAGGTGTTCAGGTAATCTCATCTGTCTTCCAATCATCACCTCGAAGGGTGTCAGCAGAGTGGTGGCTGAGGGTGTGCCCCTAATTGCCATAAGGATTAATGGCAGTAGGGAATCCCAGGTTTTGGGATTATCCTCAATGAATTTAGAAAGCATTTGCTTAATCCATCTGTTGGCTTTCTCTACTTGATCTGAAGATTGAGGGTGGTAGTGTATGTGGAATTTTTGTTGAACTCCAAGGAGTTCAAGGGATTCTTTCATTAACTCACCTGTAAAACTGGTTCCTTTGTCAGAGTCTACCTTAAGAGGTAGGTCCCACCTGGAGAAAAATCTGTTCCACCAGGATTTTGGCAGTGGTTTTAGCAGTGCATGTCTTAGTGGGGAAAGCTTCAACCCACTTAGAGAAGAGGTCAGTTACCACATGAGCATACTTGTTGTTTCTGCTGGTATTGGTCAGGGGGCCAATAAAATCAATCTGTATGGCATGCCAAGACCCAGAGTGTCATTGTGGTAAGAGCTTGGCATTTCGTTTGGTAGGGATGGGGTTGTTTTGCACACAAACAAGGATGTTGTCTATGTACTGTTTAACATCTTTGGTGACACCAGGCCTCCAGGCGGTGGTCTTAAGCCTTTGGAGGGTGTTTTCCACTCCCTGGTGTCCACCAGTGGGTGTATCGTGCACTTGGTGCAACAATTCAGACCTGAGATCTCTGGGGACCACCCACAACTTAAAGGTGGAATCATCTGGCTGCTACCAGATGAGCTTGTCATCTGGTGACAAGCGTAACTTACCTTCATGCCTTGGTAGGGGTCATGTGTGGGAAGTTTCTCTTTGGTACTCTTGTCAAGGAATCTGAACACTTCTTTGAGTTCAGTATCAACATGGTCTGCTGAGAGGTCCAAGGGGGAAAAAGGTTCAGGTTTTTTTCTGAGTGCTGCAATATGTGCTGCCGCATTGGCCTCTGGATGGTCCATTATCCAGGTGTCCCCCCCTCGAGCCCCTTCCTTGGCAAGGATGTCTGCTGTAACATTGAAGGCATGATAGGGGTCATGGAGAGAATGAGCTTTAACTTTATATACATAGAGTTTGTGTGCAAATTTTTGTACCAGTGAATGTATGTATATTACCAATTCCTTGTACTTCACTGGACTGCCATCAAAGGAGAGGAAGGAGTTATTCTGCCAGAAAGGGAGAAATTCTGTAAGAGAACAACAAACCCAATTAGAGTCTGTAAAAATGATGGTATCCTGGTTCCCATGCTGGATGAACTCGAGGGCACAGGCCACCGCTGCCATCTCTGCATACTGTGATAATGCTACACTGCAATGCTTAGATATTTTGACAGTGTTCCCATAGGGGTAAATCACTAGAATACCCATCCCTGCAATTTGTTCTCCCTGATAGTACAATGCTGAACCATCAGTAAAGACGCGACACAAAGAGGTGTTGTCAAGTATTTGTGGTGTGGAAGGGAGGAAAGGACCTGGATCTGGAAGATCAGGTGACTGCAGTGTACAGTCATGGGGCTCTCCTTGGAAAAGGAGTCCATGAGCCAGCATAGATGGAATTTTTTTGGGTGTACCTGTATGTCTCTATCCTGGAGAAGAAGTTACCAGTGTGTCAGCCTGGTATTAGAGACTGACCCATCCTTCACCCTATCTGAGAGTAGAAAGGTAGTTGGAGTGTGGTTGGTGTTGATCAGTGGAGAGTACCCAATGATATACAGAAAGTGCTTGACAGCCCAGTAGGTGGCCAGAAGGTTCCTTTCACAAAGGCTGTACTTCTGTTCCACTGGGGTTGAGAGCTGTGATGCATATGCAATAGGTCTCAGGGTGCCATGAACCTTCTGGGCCAGTACTGCTGACATGGCAATGTCAGAGGTGGCACATTCCAGATAGAATGGTAGTGCTGGATTGGGGTTGACCAGAGCTGGGGTGGAGGCCAAGGCCTGCTTCAGTGACGTCACAGCCTGGGTATGTATGGGGCTGCAAGTCCATGGGATGTCCTTTTTCAGTAGCTCATACAGAGGAGCAGCTTTCTGAGCAAAATCACAAATAAAATCTCTCGAATAATTTACCATACCTAGAAATCTTCAAAGAGTTGCCATGCTGGTGGGAAATGGCAAGTCTTGCAATCCTTGTATCTTCTTCCAGGCAGGGCTTCGACCTTGGTCAGTTATTTTTAGACCCAGAAAGAGTACTTCTTTCTGACATAGTTGTGCTTTTGCTGGATTGCATTTGAGGCCTGCTTTCTGAATGAGAGTCAGTAGTTCATCCAAGAGATCCAAATGCTGGCAACTGCCACACAGGAACAACAGGTCATCCACATTCTGCAAGAGACATTGGGAAGTAGAGAAACCGTCAAGGGCGTCCATCATGTGCAGATGGAACAGGGACTGGCTATTATGGAAGCCCTGTGGTAAGCAAGTCCATGTGTACTGTCTTCCTTCAAAGATGAAGGCAAACTTATATTGACTCTTGAGGGCCAATGGTAGTGACCAAAAACCATTGGCGATATCCAGGGCACTGAACCATTTCAGGTCAGGGGTCAAAAGTTGTTGCACATCGGGTGCTGATGCCACAGTTGGGAACAACTGGGGGTGACCTGATTCAGTTTCCTGTAGTCAATAGTAAGTCACCAGGCACCTGTGGGGTTTTTCATGGGCCACACTGGGGAGTTAGCAGTAGAAACACATGTTCTAATTACTCCTTGCTTGAGAAGTGACTTGATTGTTTCTCTGAGAGAAGGCAAGGCCTCAGTTGGAGAAGGGTACTGCCTTTGTCTCTCATGTGCTGGGCCTGGCACTTCAATGACAGTGTGCATTCTGCCACAGTCATGTTTGCTGATTGCAAATGCTTCCAAATGTCACTTCAAAATGGGGAGAAGCTTCGGAAAAAGCTCATGATCCTTGAACAAATCTATGATGTCATAGGCTTTGTTGTTGGCAGAGATTGTTGCCACAATGTGTGAATCAGGGGTCAAGATGGTGTGGTATTGACCCTGAATCTGTTTTAGTAGCATGTTAGCTAGATCTACCACACAGCCGTATGGTGCAAGAAAATCAGCTCTGATAATACTAGGATGATCATGCATTACCATCAGTTGAAAGGTGTGTGAGGCCTTTAGATGGCCTAGCTCTACCAGCAAGGGTGAGACCGGTATGCAGGTAACCTAGTACCATCCACTCCTGACATATTGGTCCTCTGTCCGGTGGACCAAGGAGATGTGTCTAGGTGTTCATCGTGTAATACAGACACAGCCGCACCTGTATCTAGTAAGACTACAAGTAGGCAGCCCCTGACCTCTGCCTCAGTTCAGGGCCTTCCGTTTGTATCCAAGACCAGCTTGCTTACAATCCAGACTGGGGCCTGTAATTGTCAATCTGTATTGGTGGGAGCATGGAGAGGTTGGGCCTGGCTTCTCTGAATCACTTCACCATGCTGCACCAATGCTATATAGGGAGGATCTTCCAGGTTCAGGCCTGTTTGGGCCTGAAGGCTTGTACTTCTGGTGTCACCATGGCCCTTTGGGGACTGGGTCACCGGTTGTACAGCTGCAAGGGCCTGAGCAGGAACAGCATCCGCCACAGAGCGCACTTGCCTCAAGAGCTCTCGGAATTTCTGATTCTCTTTGGCTATCTCCCTATATGAAGGGCCCGTTCTTTGTTGTTGTGGTTTACCCTTACCCTTGTGCTTTTTATTCTTATGCCAATTCCAGTTCCCACCCCATTGCTGCTGCTGTTGTTGTTGTGATTGTTGTTGTTGGGCCTGTTGGGGGTGTTGGTTATCAGCTGGAAGGGCCTGCTGGTGTTGGGCCTGCCCTTCCACAGAGTAGTGCATCATGGCCTCTGAAAGAGGCTCCATGGTGGCTACTTTCTTGGAACTGGAGCCCAGGTCATGGATGTAAAGTTGGTAAACTCTCTCGGTGTTCCAAAGAATGTCAGCAAACCTGTCCGTGTTGGGATAGGTGGTTGGCTCTACCTATTCTTGTACTGCAGGAATCATGTTCCTAAGGAACAGGGTCTTATACACAATAAGATCTACATCCGCAGCTTCTTGTGCCAGGTGCTTTCTTGCTCGGTAGGCCATCCAAATTCTCTGGTGGTAAGTCGCTGAACTTTCCTTTGCATTCTGTTTCACAGGGTATGCAAGCATCACTCCTACTACACCTGGGCTGTGAGCAGAAATGAACTCAGCTGCAACTTCATCAAAGGTGGTGTTCCCATCCTGGCCGACGGCATCAGGGCGTTTGGCCCACAAACTAGGATCGATAGTTTGGCGTAGTATCTGGACCTGGTATTCTGTAGTGAGGCTAAGCATCTCACATTTAGAACGCACCTTCTCTAGGTGACAGGTGAGATTGTCGGACGGGTTCATCCGACCGATACTGTCAGTGATTTGCTGAACAGAGTAGGCCATTTGTAGGGGATTATTGGGTTGATGAGGCAGAGGTAGATTGTCTAGGGTGCCATCTAGTGCGGCCAGAGCTGCAGCCTCGGCCACAGTACGAACGATACCATCCTGAGTCCCAGCATCTTGTAGAAGCTGCCTAATTTGGGTTTTAATGGTCCGTTTACTTCTCTCAGGAAGAGATACATTACCTATTGCAGTTTCAATCATCGTCTCTATCTCTTGATTGTCTTCCACATTAATAACAGCTATCGGCGGAGCCGTCAGGACCAGGCCTGGGCCTGCTTTCCCCCTATCATGGCGGCCACCATGTTGGCATCTTCCATAATGGGCATCACGACGTCGATGACGTATGACATCATGTGGGTGGAGTGGGGACCCGCCATATTGTGGATGTCTGGATGGGGTTTCTGGGCCATAGTAGGGGTGTGACTGGGCATTGTACTGAGAGATGTCATCATCTGATACCTCCCCTTCAGATGACGTATGTAAGGCAGGGGCTACGACTCCCATTGACTTAACATGTCCAGCCAGAACCTCCAGCTGATGGTGCAGTTTTGCCATCTTAGTTTTACATTTAGCATGACTCACAGTTGCAACATCCATATCAACCTCATCCTGTATTTGCTTCTGCAACACTCAATACGCGGCGCTCATTTCGCGATTGTCCCTAGTAGCCACTTCTAAGTCATTATGTACCTGGTTCATCTCGTCCTGTAGCTCTCCCATCTCCTCACTCAACTGTGCATTCGCTGTACTTAACAAGTCATTCATATGCAATGCCTGTCCCTTATCCTGTCCCAAACTTTTACACTCCTGCTTCAACATACAACGTTCCTGTTCTCCAGCTTGAGCTGAATGATGCAAAAGTGAATCCTTTTCATTCCGCAGAGTTTGGAGTTCAGACTCCAAGTTCTGCTGCAGTCTAACACATTCCATTTCCTGCAAACCTGTCTGTTACTTAAAAGATGAGATTTCAGATCAAGGGTTCGAGACCTCGCTCCGGAGGCTTCCAGAGCAGTGTAGAGAGCTGCGACCATCAGCCCTTTAGCTTGATGCTTATTAGTTGATTGTCTCATCTCTGTGTACTGGGTTGAAATCCCCAGTATAGGGTTGTCGAATTGACTTGCATCCCACGCGAAGTCAGCCCATCCTCCATGGGAGACAGGGAAGTTCGAGACATCGAGTCTCAGTTCTGTGCAGATATTTGATCGGTGGCCATTGTGTGGGAGGGAACGAAAAATCAAACTGTGAAAAAGGTGCTGTGCTATGTATTGATCCACAGCAGGGGCATTTTATACACAGTCGGGCTACTGTAAGAGTTATAGGCTTACAATTCAAAGCTGTAATGGAGTGAGTCAGTCGGCATCGACCACATCCAAAAAGAAGACAGCCAGACTTTGTAAGTGACTACAAACTGGTTTTAAAACGGGAGAGGTAATACAGGAATGTACATTTACTGTCCCCGTGGGAAAGGGAAAACTTATAGCAACTAGTGAAAACTTACAAACACCAAATATCGCCTGCACGTGGTTGCCAATTGTCAGGAGACCTAAACCTCACTTTCAGGTTCTTGGCAATATTGGGAATGCGAGTAATCACAGACACATTGCATAAGAGTAATAAACTTGTTTATCACTATCAAAAAGGATAAAATCACAGTTGCCCTAAGCAGTTCTTACCAATACCAACCGGGAGCCAGTGCTAAGCGTTCCCTATACCTCAAGGTTTCTTTGTCTCTCTTGGGATCTCTGAGGTACAAAACTAGTGTATCACATTATATACCTATGATAATTACTATGGTTACTGTAAGATAGAAACATTTCTAGTCACAGAGATGAGCTCTATTGGCTAAATTAGAGGAGGCTCCACGGTCCAAGATAACATTATACAATTTTGTAGTAGTCATCAGTTTGTGAAACAAAAGAGTTCTTATACAGAGTCTTACATTACTCAGTGTAGTAGTACAAATCACCAAAAGGAGGCAATGCCGACTTACATATCATTATTATTTCAAGGACACAGGTGTCCTGGCATCTTACAAGTAAGAAATACACAGAAAATACATAGAAGAATATATATGTATTAGCAAGCAAAATGTATTACAACAATATGTGTATATACAGTATATCCTGACATCTACTCTTGTACAGTAGATGCTCTTAGCCCTATATGTTAACATAACATATGCCTAAACACTAGCTGTCTATGGTGTACCTCTGAGGGTACCAATAGGGGTGCAGGGACCTTGAGTAACACCATAATGCTGTTCTTGGGGCAGCTTCCTTTAGTTCCTTCTACAGCTTACTCATATTGGTGGGTTTTGTCCACTGGCAACGCTACTCCTGGGGCAGCACCCTTGCGCTTCACCTCCCACCTATCCTTATTGGTGGATTTCGTCCCCTGCCCCCAGGGCAGCAACCTGTAGCTGTTTCTTCCCACAAATCTGATTGGTGCAAGTCTGAGGAAGTGAGGGTTTTAAGTGTATATGAGAATGTTATGGAAATGCTCCCCCCCCCAGCAATGTGCACTGCTTGTCTTTAACTATATTGCCCCTCACACCATATTTCCAATGGCAGATAGAGATTTACAGTTATAGAACCAGTTTTTTTTTTTTTTTTGGTGTGGGGAGGTTCATGGCATATAAACCTGACAAAAAGTTAAACATTTCAGAGGACAGTTTTATTGTTCTGATGTTAGTTTGACCAACTTTATTAATTTGCTTTTTCTGAAGGGGCGATATGGAGTAGTATGTCTAGACTTGCAGAAGAAACTTCAAAACGCTTTCAGTGAGATACAGATTTTTTTTTTCAAAAAAGTAAGCTATCTCTGAATGCTAAAAAGACTCAGTCCATGGTGTTTAGAACAAAGAAATGTATGCAGGTGGGGTTGGACCTGAGTTTGGTTACCCGGGGGGGGGGCCCGATCCAGCAGGTACATAGCTATAAATATTTAGGCCTATGGGTGGATGAATTCTTGAGCTGGAATACCCACATAGGAAATCTAACTAAGAATGTGGGTAAAAAAATTGGGAGCATTATAAAGAGTCTGACTATTGTTGAATTTAGAAGCAAGGAATAGGGTAGTAAACTCAATGATTATCCCCATGCTTGATTACGGAGACATACTTTTTCATTGGGGAAATAAGGGTAACTTCAGAAAATTGGAATTCTATTGTGGCAGCCTTGCTAGATATATACTGGGAGCACCCCAATTAACTCATAAGTGCAACTTATACAACCAATTGGGATGGCAACATCTGGATGAAAGAAACCAGGAGCACCTACTGACCTTTATTTATAAGGGTCTTTTGGGAAAACTCCCAGAGTATATCTCAGTAAATCTGAGATACAGAAAGAAGCCTGATACACTTAGATCATCCTGTGCCCCAGATCTGGTGGTGCCTAGATGTAATCTGGAAATAGGGCATCAGTCAGCTTTGTACAGGGAAATATATCTGTGGAATAAAATCCCAGCACAACTGAGAACAGGCTCTGTGTATAGCATTTGGCCCAATTTGAAGTCCTGGTCAGGAAGTAAGTGCAAAAATACAAGAATATGCTGTATACAGTGTGATTAAAAGAAAGTGGGCAGCTTATATGAAAATAACATTACATTTATAAGAGCCCCTAACCCTGGGCTAATAACACCTATTGATGGGGGCAGGCCTAGTCTTCAACCAAGATGGCAGCATAGTTACTTAGCTCCTATACTGTGGGCTGCATCCTACGACATCCTGCAACAAGGGGTTGGTTGATACGCTCAGGAGGCATAGGAGTCAGAAGAGGGACTTAACTGCTACATCACAGGGTCCTTATTTTCTTCTTTCTGAAGAGGCAAAGTATCTTCAGGAGCTTCTCTTTACTCTGCGGCCTGCAAGATGGCTTCCTCCTCGTCAACTCCAGCTGAATCTGCAAAAATGGAAGTCATGTTTAACCAGCTGATGGCACAAATGACTCAAATGACTTTGACTCTAAACAATAATACTCAAACTTTACAAGCAATTGAGACCAGGCTATTTCATACAGAGAGACATCTCAAAGCTCATGACTCAGCCCTGCAATATCTCACTGCCACCACCTGGGAGCAGGCCTATCTCATACATCTTTTACAAGACAAGGTGGATGACCTGGAAAACCGCAGCCGCCATAACAACCTGCAGTTTCTCAGCCTCCCTGAAGGGGCTGAGCAGTGAGATACAGCTAAATTCCTCCAAGGCATCCTTCCACAGATCTTTGGCCTACCACCCGCGACTGTCCTGCATATAGAACGGGCCCATCATATGCTAGCCCCACCACCTAAGCCAGGGGAGCGCCCACGACCAATCTTGGCCCATTTCCTGGACTTTAGGCAGAAGGAACTGATTGCTTCGGTGACCAGAACCACAGGATCTATCACCTGGACCGGGTACAATATCCAAGTATACCAGGATTATTCCAGGGAGCTTAACGAGCGGAGTAAGGCTTACTCGGAATGTCAGAAGATCCTTCACTCCCACCGCATCACTTTCTCTTTACGGTATCCGCCCACCATGTGGGTGATCATTAATGTCATTCCCACCGTCTTCTCCTCTCCTGACAGCCTCATGAAGTATCTGCAGAGGGAGTTTCCAAAATATTTCCAAAACCCCCGAACTCCATACAGCTTCCCATGGCTCCTCTAACACCCTGAGCTGCCTGGAAGCATCACTCAGCCCGCCGCCTCACTCCATCCGGTTACAGGTGTGTCACTTTGAAGCCTCCCTTCCTCCAAGGGGCAAGAGGTGCCAATCACCACTGTGGCATGAAAGAAGGCAACACCAGACCACTAGGCAGCAAGAGGATCCAATCTAAACACCAAAGGCTGATGCTTTGCACCAGTTCTACTCCCCGAACAAATTCACCCCCCTCCTACCCTTAGCAGAAGACTCCCAGCAGGACGAACACCAACCAGCTCCACATGCTCCACTGGAAGTCTGACTCTCGTGGGCTGAAATTGCTGCTGCTGAGTCCCCGGCTCCCTCCAATCAGCCCAGGCAGCAGATGGGTAGTTCTGATGCATTGCAGGTTCCCCCGCATTGCAGACAACCAAGGCACTACCCTGAATGGACTGTGGAGCAAGTGGGCTACCCGCTCTTCATTTTCTCTTTTGCAAGAGGTGAACACGGAGGTCGGGACTTTCCCAGGAAGCAATGTTCTCTTTTCAGCCTTTTCCAAGTTACAGCTAAGTTTTGGATAGGAGGACCTTTGGGCTCAAACTCTCCTTCCTTTTTCCCTAGACTGTGAGGCATTAACAGGACCTACAGGGCCTGACTCCCCACCTATAAGCTGTCTCACATATTGGCTAAGACTCTGATGGACTAAAGGTCATTCAATTTATACAGGGCTGTTTACTTTACTTACCTCCTGCTTTATGTTTGTGCTGCCACTTGCAAACCCTATTACTAGTCCCTTCCGAGTGTCTTCATTGAGGGGCTTGATACCTGTCCGAGCCCCCCCAGAGCTGAATGCACAGCCAGTGTATTAGCCTGTCACTGATTTAGATAGCCCCCCCTTCCTTCCTAAATATAAGGCTTACATAGTTCCTTGGGGCCCTGCCCTGGGAGCCTGCTACAGGCCTTGTTTGGAGGGTGGACAGGAATCTTTTGGGCTACCCTGACTACTCCCTTCCCTTGCCTCCCTGCCCCCCTAGACCCCTGCCTAGGACCACTGTCCTGCTCAGTATCAGGGTGTGGGATACCTTGCACTGCCCTGTATGACTCTGGGATTCTCTAATTTCTCAATTGGGTGTGGGCAAGAGTTCTCCCTATGCCCCATCAGCAATTGGGGACGATTCCCCTCAGTATACCCCATAGCTCTATTTACCACAGAGAGAAGGAGTGACATTGGTTGTACAATGAGCCCCCATGGATGAGCATCAGACAGCAATGTGGCTGCCCTTTCCACCCACCCACCCTGCGAGAGAGGGGATGGATGGCCTCGGCAGCTCCTCTGCTGGTCTAACCATCCCTATCCATTTACTGATTATTCCTTGCTCTTCAATAATGTTGCATATAGTTGTGTGTTCTTTCAGGCCATTTGCCTGTTTTGTTATTGTATATATGGTGATGGCTGGGTACTTCATAGAGATGATTATTATCCTGACACTGCATGGTCTGCTTGTACCAACTGGGTGAGCATCATTTGGACTTTCTTGTGGATAGGGGCAGTGGTCCCCTCTGCCTCTCATTTTGCCTGTTTCATAACTCTGCTTTGCACCCCAATTTTCTGTCAGGACCATGGGTGACCTCCACACCTTCACCTGGAATGTTTGGGGCCTGAACACCCCGGTAAAACATAAACAGGTGTTGTCCCATTTGAAGAGGCTGATGGTCGCAGTGGCCTTCCTACAAGAAACCAAACTTACAAAGCAGAACCACTCTAGACTGGCCAGAGATTGGGTGGGACAGATATTTTTTTCCTCCGCCTCCTCCAAGAAAAGGGGTGTTCCAATACTTCTCCATAAGTCCCTCACTTGGACCCCTACCCAAGTCTGCACTGATCCATATGGAAGATGGGAGCTAGCATTGATGAGCACCCCAGAAGGTCCACTACTCCTGGGGTGTGTATATGCCCCAAATGAGGATGATCCTTCCTTCTTTCAAGTTCTAGCTCAAGAAGTGAGCTTCCTTACCCACAACCCTGTGCCTACCATTATGGGAGGAGACTTCAGCCTTGTGCTAGACCCCAAATGGACTGCAGCACCTGTACCGCGTTACAGCATCCCAAGAGCCATCAGGCACTACAGCACCTGATGGCAGAAGTGGGCCTAAAGGATATTTGGAGGACTCTGCAATCAAGGTTGAGAGATTACTCCTTCACATCCCTGGTCCATGGATCCCACAGCCGGCTGAACTTTTGGCTGGTGTCAGCAGACATCTGCCAAGCTGCAGTGGATTCAGTGATCCTGCCCAATGTCATATCAGACCATGCTCCGGTGCACCTGCATATTTTATGGGTCCCATCTCTCACTAAGTCCACCTCCTGAAAAATGGACCCCCTTCTCTTTAAGGACCCTGAATTTGTTCAGTAGGTATCCTCGGAAACTGCCTTATTCCTTGCAGAGAACCACCCCAAGAAACCTCCCTAGGAATCACGTGGGAGGCCTTTAAGGCCACCCTGCATGCGGCTATTATGGGGCTTGCATCTAGGTGCCACAAGAAGTGGGAACATCATCTGGTCTCCTTGGAAGCCAGACTCAAGACCCTAAAAGATCAGACCAAACAAACCCCTCACATACAACCAGAATCTCCACAGTATAAGGAAATGCTAGCAACTCGCATGGAGATTAATGACCTGTTGACATGTAAAGCCGAAATTGCAATAATGAAGCTGCGGTACCAGTATTGGGAGGGGGGGAGAGAGCTGTCAAACTCCTTGCCTACTGCCTGTGCAAAGAGTAAGCGGAACGCCATATCTCAGGCCTCATTGACCAGGCTGGAGTAACCCATACCGATGCCAAACTTATTAACGCCATCATGCAGAAGTTCTACTCAGAGCTCTATTCCTCCACTAGAACTCAAAATACTGAGGCAGTGGAGCCCTTTCTTGCCTCCCTGCAACTCCCTACCCTCCTACCATCTCAGGCTGCTTCTCTAGATCGGCCGATCACACCAGACGAAGTTGTGTTGGCTATTAAGGCACTAAACTCAGGTAAGACCCTTGGAGGGGATGGCTTCCCGCTCGAGATTTGGCAGATCCTGGCCCCCAGATTTCTCTTCTCCTTTCTCAGGTCTATAATGAAGCTCTGAGTACTGGCATCTTCCCCCCTACTCTCCAAGAAGCAATCATTACCGTATTCCCTAAAAAGGGTAAAGACCCTACCCTTCCCTCAAGCAATCGTCCAATCTCGTTAATTAACATGGACAGTAAAATCTTTGCTAAGATCCTAGCCATTAGACTTACCCCACTTCTCCCCTCTCTTATACACCCTTCACAGGTAGGCTTCATAACAGGACATCTTAGCCGGGATCATATTATATCACTGGTCAATATCATCCATCAGGCGAAGCTTTCCTCTACCCCCGCAGCAGCGGTTGCAGTCGATTTTGAAAAGGCCTTTGATTCTCTGGAATGGGAGTACCTGGAAAAGGTTCTGCACCTCTTCAGCTTTGGAGATCCCTTTCAGTAGTGGATAATGGCACTATACCAACAACCCACGGCCAGATTTCGGACCAGTGCTGTGATCTCCACCTCTTTTCAGCTAGGTAGTACTCACCAAGGCTGCCCTCTGTCCCTTCTGCTGTTCATTCTTGCGGTCGAAGCCTTTGGCAGCTGCCATTAGACAGCACCCAGACATCCAAGGGTCTCCATAGGGGTGCATACATATACCACACTTATGTATACAGACGCTCTTCTGGTCCCAGTTGAAGATGCCTCAGTCGCGCTCCCCGCGCTCCTCAACCTTTTAGCCAATTTTGCCAGACTGTCCGGCCTGCAGATGAACAAATCAAAAATGGAGTTGCTGCCTCTCAACCTAAGATGTAGTCAAAACATAGTTGCCCCCTTGGGGCTCAAATTGGCCTTGAACTCTTTGGTGTACCTTGGTAGCCATATTTCTTCTGACCTCTCTAAAATCTGGGACCTCAACATGGCTTCACTAATAGCTGACATCAGAATGGAATTAGACCGGGTGGAAAATGCTCCACCTTACTCTGACAGGCAAAATAGCCACTCTCAAAATGATTACAGCTCCCAAACTTCTCTACCCCCTTTTCCATATCCCCTGGCCCTCCCTGCAAAATGACTGTGCGCTATAGACAGCTTGGTGGGGAGTTTCATTTGGGAATCAAAAAAACCCCGGTACAGCAGAGGCAAACTCTGCTACCACTGGAAGGATGGTGGTTGGGGTCTTCTGTGGTTTGAGGTTTACTTGTCTGGGCATATTCCATAGCGCAATCCCTTAAGTGGTTCTCCCCTCTCTCTTCTAATTCAATGCAATGGCTCCATATGGAAAAAGCTACCGCTCAGGTGCACACTCTTCCCCTGCTAATTTACTATCCCTTAACCAAATCCACATGAACTCACCCTACTATTGCACCAGCAGTCCAAATCTGGAACAAGGTGCATATCAGGATCAAAGCTAACCCCAGGCCCCGTCTCTATACCCCCATCTTCAATAACAAATACATAGTAGTGGAGCACAAGCCCATCGACTGGCCCCAGTAGGAACGCACTGGTATTAGGTTCCTAGCTGATATCATGGATGAGGCTGGGCTAGGAATGCTTTCTTTTCAAGATCTTGCAAAGACCTAAGGCCTGGGCAAAAATGACTTCTGGAGATACCTGCAACTATGCAGCTCCCTAACCGAATTCCTGAAACTAAGTCAGACCAATTCAGCTGCCTCTCAGGAGCTATTTTCCTGGCTCAAGCTCACAAAGGGCCATGCTAGTGCAGTTTACTCTGCTTTATGAGAGAACATTCCCTCACAATCTGGGAAATTAAAACAGAAATGGGAGAAGGCACTTAACCTGAAGCTAGATGATGCTCAGTGGGCTCTTTGTTGGAAGACGGCACACTCGAGCTACCCAGATGCTCGTAGCAGATTTATTCAGATCAAACTGATGCATCATTGGTACAGAACACCTGATGTGCTGTACAATGCCAAAATATTGGACAATAACATCTGCTGGCGGTGTCACGGTGACATTGGAGACTTGAACCATATCATCTGGCGATGCCCTATATTAGTCCCCTTCTGGCAAACAGTATGCCAAATTGCTACACAGACCCTAGGGCACACGATCCAATGGGACCCCTGGTCTGATTTTTTGGCCTGCCCCCCCAGGAACCTGCCTCAAAGCCCACCAACTCCGCTGGTTAGCCCTCCTTGGTATTTTGGCTAAATGCCTTATACTATGCAGGTGGAGGTCAACTGAAGTTCCCTCAACCCTAGAACTGCTGTAGGCCCTTACACAATTGGCCTCAGTCAATTGATTGTCCTGCTTCCCAGTTAATAATCTTGCAGCATTCACCACTTGCTGGGCCCTCTTCATGGCCTATCTGAAAACTAGGACACGGATTGGGTGAACACCCCTACAGTCTTATGTTGGCTCCCCCTTTAGGCTGCACAGTGGGATGCTTCCGGTTATAAGCTCAAACCTGACTTACCATACACACAGGATGTTATAATTCCAAGTTTAAAATGCTTTAGAATTACAGGTTGTCTACCTATGCTGATACCCAGTTGAGTTTATGTTTTCTGTTTCTCCCTTTGGACTTTGCATTAGTGCTATGGCAGAGAGTACTGGGGGTTCCCCCCATGCCTTTCTTAAACCCTTTAATGCTTTTTACATTCATGATTTTTGGAATTACTATTAAGCTCCTTCTCTGCTAAAGATGCTTGTCATTGTTGTTTGCTGTGGTTATTTTCCTTGTATTAAATAAGACATAATTAATAAAAACTAATAACTAAAAAAAAAAATAACACCTATTGATTTACGTAACTCCTCCTGTATTACTTAGTTGTTGCCTATCTCAAATAACTTCGGGCTTGTTTTGTTTCATAAGTGATGTAAATCTTTTGATACATTGTTTTATCCAATTTGACTGTAACATGTATTTTGTTAAATTTGTGTACTTTGTGATATTTATGTTTTGTGGATCTCGTTGAAAATGAGTTTTACTCAGTCGAGCTAATCCCTATTCATACAAAATATGAATAAAAATATTTTACTACTACTACTAGACTTTAAACTCCTATAAAACAGCAGTGTGCCTTAGTGGCTCATAAGGTATGTCAACATGCTACAGATCCACGGGTCAAGGATTCAGACCTTAACCAGGGAAAACTTTCCTTTTTCTGAAGGATAGATATGGATTAGTGACTTCATTTTGAAAATCTGTTTAGATTTTTTTTGCTTCTGTGGCTCAATATGTATGTCAGCATGCAAAAGATCCAGAAGTCAAAGGTTCAAGCCTTGAGCAGGGATATTTTTTTATGTGTCACTATTCTGAGTAGAGACACAACTTGGGAAAACTAATAAAAACAATGTATTTTGATGGCTCAATGTGTATGTCTGTCTGCATCCAAAAGAGCCAGACTTTAAGGGTTCAAACTTTAACCAGGGAGATTTTTTATGCTTTGTGTCAAACTCAGTTGTCAGCAATTAATCATATAAGTGTCACAAATCACTTTTTTTAAAATATTGCTAAATTAAGACAGAAGTAAGCAAGAGAATATATTTTATTTATAAATTGTAATAAATGGGGCAGTGCCGTGATGGTTGGTTTCTGTTGACTGCCCCTGGGGCAGTGCTTTTGCTTCCTCTGGGGCAGCGCCTATGTAATTGGTTCCAGTGAGCTGCCCCTGGGACAGTGTCCTTGCTGCCCCTTTGCCAGTGCCTGTGTAACTGGTTCCCATGGGCTGCTAGGTTACTGGTGCTGCCCCTGGGGCAGTGCCATAATAGTTGATTTCTGTTAGTTGCCCTTGGGGCAGTCTCTTGCTGCCCCTGGGGCAACTCCTGTGTAATTATGTGTAACTAGCTCCCATGGGCTGCCCATGGGGCAGTGTCTTCGCTGCCCCTGGGGCAGTGTTTTTGCTGCCCCCGGGGCAGTGCCTCTGTAAATGACTCCCATGGGCTGCACCTGGGGCAGTGCCTGGGTAGTTGGTTTCTACTGGCTGCCCCAGGGCAGTGCCATGATGGTTGGTTACTGGCTCTGTCTCTGAGGTAGTGCCATGATTGTTGGTTTTTGTTAGCTGCCCGTGGGGCAGCACCTGTGTATTTGGTTCCTGTGAGCTGCCCTTGGGAATGTGCCTAGGGAGTTGGTCCCCGGGTCTGCCCCTGGGGCAGTGCCTGTGTAATTGGTTCCCATGGGCTGCCCCTGGGGAAGTCCTTTCTGTAGTTGGTCCCTGTGTCTGCCCCTGGGGTATAGCCTGTGTAATTGGTTCCCATGGTGCTACCCTGGGACAGTGCTATGATGGTTGGTTTCTGTTGGCTGCCCCTGGGGCAGTCTCCTTGCTGCCCATGGGACAGTGCATGAATAATTGGTTCCCTTGGGGTGCCCCTGGGACAGTGCTTGTGTAGCAGGTGCCTGCTGCCTGGCCCTGGGATATGGCACAGGAACACATATCCAAACACTGTCCCAGGGCAGCCAGTAGAAACCAACTACATAGTCACTGCCCCAGGGGCAGCCCATGGCAACCAATTTCACAGGCACTGCCCCAGGGCAGTGAGGACACTGCCCCAGGGGCAACCCATGGGAACCAATTAGACAGCCACTGCCCAAGGGGCAGCAAGAGCACCACCCCAGGGGCAGCCAACAGGAACCAGCCATCATGGCACTACCCAAGGGGCAGTACCATGGGAGCCAATTACACAGGCTTTGCCCCAGGGGCAGAGCCAGGGACTAACTACTCAGGCACTTTCCCAGGGGCAGCCTGTGGGAACCAATTACACAGACACTGCCCCAGGGCAGTCCCAGGGACCAACTGCCTAGACACTTCCCCAGGGACAGCCCATGGGAACCAATTACACAGGTACTGCCCCAGGGTCAGCAAGGACATTGCCCCAGGGGCAGCCCATGGGAACCAGTTACACAGGCACTGGCAAAGGGGCAGCAAGGACACTGTCCCAGGGGCAGCCCACCAGAACCAATTACATAGGCGCTGCCCCAGAGGCAGCAAAAGCACTGCTCCAGGGGCAGTCAACAGAAACCAACCATCACGGCACTGCCCCATTTATTACAATTTATCAATAAAATATATTCTCTTGCTTACTTCTGTCTTAATTTAGCAATATTTTAAAAAAGTGATTTTTGACACTTATATGATTAATTGCTGACAACTGAGTTTGACACAAAGCACAAAAAATGTCCCTGGTTAAGGTTTGAAGCCTTGAAGGCTGACTGTTTTGGATCCAAACAGACATACACCTTGAGCCACCAAAATACTGTTTTTATTAGTTTTCCCAAGTTGTGTCTCTACTCAGAATAAAGTGACACATAAAAAAAACATCCCTATTCAAGGCTTGACATTTGGATCTTTTGCATGCTGACATATACATTGAGCCGCAGAAGCACGGTGAATTTCGGTAGGATTTCAAAATGTGGTCACTATCCATATCTACCCTTTAGAAAAAGGAAATGTTTCTCTCAACAAGGTTTGACCCCTTGACCCATGGATATGTAACATACTGACATGAATACTGAGTCACTGAAACACACTGACAGTTTATAGGATTTTCAAGTCTAGTCATACTACTCCATATCTCTCCTTCAGAAAAAAGCAAATTAATAAAGTTGGTCACACTAACATCAGAACAATAACACTGTTCTCTGAAATGTTCAACTTTTTGTCAGGTTCATATGCCAATGACATCCCTCTCCACCAAAAAAAAAAACTGGTTCCATAACTGTAAATCTCTATTTGCCCTTTGAAATATGGTGTGGGGGGGGCAATATATTCACAGATAAGCAGTATACATTGCTGGGGGAGCATTTCCAGAACATTCTCATCTTCACTCAAAACCCTCAATTCCTTAGACTTGCACCAATCAGACTTGTGCCCTGGGGGGCAGGGGATGAAATCCACCAATAGGGTTAGGTGGGAGGCAGAGTGCAAGGGTGCTGCCCCTGGGACAGCGCTGCCAGTGGGTGAAATTCACCAGCAGGAGTAAGCCTAACATCCTGGAGTTTCCATGTTCCTGGGATGGTTTTCACTTCAGGTCCTGCTTGCCATTTTATTTCCTCTCTCCCACTCAAAAGAATGTTCTGAAAAAATAGCTGCATCCATCAGTGTCAGGCTACCTTGAGAGATTATTTTTTCATTATTTGAACAGTTCTTCAGCATTAGAAATCTGTGTGGCCTTTCCCATGATGTGTACCAAAAAAAGCTCATTCTGTTGAAAATCCATACTGTGTCGGTGAGGATGAAATTGAGTTAAAAGCATCTGATTTGTACTGGCTTCCACAACTAACTACGAACTGCACTACTTGCCCAGTATTAAGTGCACAGATGTTACATACTGTAGATGGTTATTAGCAAGTTCCACAAAATGGTGAACGGCATGGTGGTCATGTTTAAGGTCAGTTGATATGCATACATGTGACTCAGTGACATACCTCTGAACTGTCCCTGATTTTCAGGGACGTCCCTCATTTTGACTCAGAATTTTCCTCTGTCCCTCGTAAAATTTGTGTTTTTGTGACAGAACAGTGGGGATTGAAAGTACAAAATAATGCCAAACATTAAAGTTACAGACTTGTTCTTCTTCAGAAAATGCATCTTACTCTAATCCACTTATTCTATCAGCATTCTAAGTGAATAGTACCAATTTTTAAGGTGTGTCCCTGATTTTGGGTCTTTGTCCCTGATTTTTTTAAGTTTGTCCCTGATTTACGAGAAAAGAGGTTGAGAGGTATGCTCAGTGACAGAACCTTCTCATTTAGAACACCGTAATACTGTATGAGACTACAGAGTGAATTGCGGCCTGTTCACGGTGCCAATGACAGGATTGAATGTTGTCTTGAAATTAACAGATATAATTTTTGGCAAAGTCCAATACCATTAAGACCCCACCTGTTGGTATTTAACCTTTCAGACTCCTAAAGTGGTTTTGTTGCCATGTTGCACCATGCAGGCATGCCCCCCCCCAAAAAAAAACTCACATTTTCCATTAGGAGTCCCACAAGTTGTGCTATGGTGGTTTCTTTTCTTTGAAGCACTTTTCTTGCCTTTTTCATCTCAGTGCCACTTATGTCTTAGGTCTCACTAATGCTCTCCCATTGATACCATTTTACTTGTTCATTGCCATATTTCTCTGTTTTTTGCTATTGCATTTTTACTGCAGTTTTCACATGTTTTGTCTGTGCAATCCTTTGAAAAGAATTTCTCACCCAGTATCCATGGATATGTGGTGATCTCAACAGCCTGCTAGATGTTGGGAATTTTGCACTGTGGAATATGTTTCACCTCAGCAAATCAGTTCAATAATCACAGCTTTAGTGTTTCATTAGAAAGTACTCCCACAGGCACTGTTCCATTTTTATGTTTGCTTGCACGCATGCGCAAGAAACATAGTGCCATCATCCGAGTTTTCGGAGGTGTGTCACCCCCTCTTCCAATTCAGTCAGTGTGTTGGCAGGTGCGGCCCAGTCCTCCAATGCATGCTGGAGTTGTCTATGACAGCTCCAAAATGCAGTGGAGTACAGTTGAAAGGGGGAGCTATGCTTCAGTGAGCAGCGATAAGATATCGCCTGCTCATGCACGCCCCCTACACACACACACACACACACACACACACACACACACACACGCACGCACGCATACTGCATGCTGCCCTCCCACGACACACACTGTACAGCCAGGGGTGCCCAATCCTGGCCGGGCTGTGCTGCGCCTCAAAAGTTTTTCACATGCTATGCTGGGTGCCCACCCCAGCATGGCAACTCATCGTGATAGCCGACGGGTGCCCAACTCTGCCGGCTCCACTGTCCAACCCCTCCAGAGTACAAGGTGCCATGCTGGGAGCCTACCCCAGTGTGGCAACTGATGCTATGGCCAACAGGGTGCCCAATCCCCTGTCAGCTCCATGCCCCCCCCAGCCATCCTTCTGCCACACTGGGAGCCCACCCCAGTGTGGCAAACGTCCTGCGTCGTCATTTTACAAACAAAAAAAACCTGTAAATAAAAAACTGTCCCTCGGCGCTTCTCCTTGCCCCCCTCCCACAACCTGCACCCACCCAGAGCACATCCTGCCTCCCCACACCCCCCTCACCCCATACTTACCTCTGGACCTCGGCGCACCGATCTTCGGTGGACCGGGAACACGTCTGCACTCTTCAAAGCCAACCGCGAACTGAGGAAATGCCGGTAAGCTGTATAATGGGATAGATAGGGTTTTTTCAACTTTATTGCATATCTCAGGCATTTATTTTGGAATTTTTGCATCAAATTTTCAACATGGAGTTTTTGGGACCCCTTCTCATGAATGCTGTCACTGTCATGCTATGCTACTGGCTCGAAGGGTGATTTCACAGCCACTGCGTGAAATCATCTTTCTGAATGATTAATGAAAGGACACTGCCAGTGTTCATATAAGGTGGCTCTCACAGCCTATTTTGAAAATTTGGCTCAAAAATTCCAAAAAATGACTGTTTTACGGGCGTGCGTTGCACAGTTCCTACGCAGGCTCGTAAGTTCACGAATTCTCAATATTTTCACTCCAGATTTTCAACATTGTCATTTTACCACACCTTCTTATGAATAGTACAGCTGTCATTTTTCACATCTCACCCAAAATGTGTTTCAGCCCATGTAGCGCACAATGGCACAGTCGGTGTGTGAAATCAATGTACAGGACAAATTAAGAAAATCACAGTGAAACTGTTCATGAGCAGAGGTCTTAAAATGACTATGTTGAAAATTTGGTGAAAAAAATTCTTAAAAATGACTATTTTACAAGTGTGCATTGCGCAGTTCCTACGCACGCTCATAAGTTTGTAAATTTTCAATATTTTCAATCCAGATTTTCAACATTGCCATTTTATTACACTTTCTTATGAGCAGTACAGCTGTCATTTGTCACATCTTGCCCAAAACATGTTTCCGCCCATGTAGCACACAATGGCACAGTCAGTGTGCGAAATCACTGTTTGGGACACATTAAGAAAATTACAGTGATGGGGAGTCACGTGATGCAGGACGCGGAGTAGCTGATCTCCCTAACTGCTCCGTCTCTCGCCTGAAAATTCTGATCAAACTCGCTGTTTCTATCACTCGTTTCTAAATAAACTCGACGGTATCTGACAGAAGAAGTTGTGCTCTCTCCACTTATGGAGGCTGAGGTGAGAAAGCTGCCTCCGAAGCACACCCCACCTGCAACGCCTGAGAAGGCAGCCAAAAAGTCGAAGGCCTCCGCGGTGGCGTTGGTTCAAGGGGCAAGCGAATCCAGCCCCTCGGAAGAGCCTTTAACTCTTCGCGCTTTCTGGAGGAGATCAGACCCCTTAAAACCACGATGGTAGACATGGCAGGGGAGCTTAAAAACATTAAAGCCACGATGGAAGATCTCTCTCGTAGGGCTTCTGATAGCGAAGCCCGCGTCAAATCCCTAGAAGGAAGCAGGGAAAGAACCGAAGCGTCGGTGGTAAAGATTTCGCAGAAGATCCAGAAATTAGAGATGAAGGTGGAGGATTTAGAAGGTCGGAGTCGGCGAAACAACGTTGTCCTCATCGGGTTGCCTGAAAAGGCTGAAGCTCAGGACCCGATTCTCTTTGCCCAGAAATTAACGGAGAAGATAGCCGGACCTTCACCTTTTGGGCCTAAATATATCGTGGAGAGGGCCCATCGAGCGCTGCGTCTGCTGCCGTCACCTGAACACCCTCCAAGGCCTTTTATTATTAGATATTTGAATTATCAAGAAAGGCAGTTGATCATCGGGAAAGCCAGAGAGGACAAAGAGATTTTTTGGGAGGGCTCGCGGGTAAGGGTTGTTCAAGACCTCCCGCGGTCTGTAAGGCTAAAGCGAGCGACTTTCCACCTGTATGTCAAAAGACTGATAGTGGCCGGAATCAAATTCAGAATGGGATACCCTGCCAGATTACAAGTGCTGTTGGGCAACGACTGGAAATCATTCGGCTCTGTGGAAGCGACTTCTTTGGCTCTGCAAGAGGCCTATCCTGAATTATTCAAGGATGTAGGAGGAGGCTGAAAGAGTCGGTGTTCTCTTCTGGGAGGCATTATCACACCATACAGCGGATTCGTTTTAAATGTGGATTGCATATTCCATTGGTCTAAAATTATTAGACTCTAGTCGCAAGGGCAATTTGGGCATTATTTCGATTATTTTGAAGGAGCTTTATGATCCTCGGGGATTTTATAATTTTGGAGATTCTTTGTTATCCTATGATACTCTATATATGTCCGAGTGGTTTGGATTTGCACTTTTTTTTTTTTTTTTTTGGGGACTTGGACACTATCTCTTCAATATGCCCGGCAGAAGGATCTTGCACTCGAACACATCCTATTGGTTTTTGGATGGCTTAACCTTGCACTAGGTCTTATTTTGGGGGTGTATATTCACCGTAATCGCCCAATTTGGGGCTGGGTTTTAACATCGCTTATTTTTCTGGAAGACATTATCACGCCATACAGCGGAATTGATTTAAGTGAGGATTGCATATTTTATTGGGCCAAGACTATTAGACCCTAGTTGCAAGGGCAATTTGGGCATTATTTCAATCATTTAGAAGGGGTTTTATGACCCTCGGGGACTTTATAATTTAGGAGACTCTTTGTTATCACAAGAAAGTCTATATTCGTCAGAGAGGTTTGAACTTGCATGAACCCCTTTTTTTTTTTTTTCTTTTTCTGGGCTTGGACATTATCTCATTTCAATATGCCCGAGAAATGGGTCTTGCATTTGCTTGTATCCTATTCGTTTTTGGAGGGCCTAACCTTGTACTAGGTCTTACTAAGGGGGGGTACGATCCCTGCATTTGCCCAACTTGGGGCTGGGTTTTAATACCGTTTATTTTCTTACAGTGAGGGACTTAATTCCTGTTTGTAAATCTGGGGCGAGAGGGGGAGTGGGAAAGGTAAGCCAGGCATCCTGGTATCATGGGCCGTAAAGCAGAGTGGTGGGGTATGGGTGGGCAGGAGGTGGGGTCGAGAGGATGGAAGGGGTAATGGGACAATTTCTTCATGTTTCAGGGTTTTGAGTTATGGGGACTTTTGGCCTGGTGGGGATTGGGGTGGGCCTACAGGAGGGGTGCAAGGTCACTGGTGCTACAGAGATACTAAGGGTATGCCTACTAAGCTTGTCAGGTTTTATTTTGATTATGAAATATACCTGATTAAATTTTGTACATGGAATGTTAAAGGGCCAGACATAAGGTAAAGCAATTTAGAATCTTGAAATATTTAGAGGTCATGAAGATCAGAATTGCCTTCTTGCAAGAGTCCCATTTGCTTCAAGAGGAAGTGGGAAGCTTGAGGAGAATGCAATTTGGGAGTGTACTTTCATCACAGGGAAACTCCAAGAGTAGGGGAGTATTGATTCTACTGCATAGATCGGTTCCTTTCAGTCCTACTAAAATTATTACAGATGGAGAAGGGAGATTTCTATTAGCACAGGGGAAATTATATGACATGGAAATTTTACTAGGGGTTGTTTATGGTCCCAACTCTGACAGTCAAGATTTTCTGACTAGGCTATTAAGAGCGTTGCTCCCATTTAGCCACCTCCCTATGGTAATGGGGTGGATTTTAACCTGGTACTAGATCACCGGATGGATAGGTCCTCGAGAACACAAGGGTGTTCTACTCCAGCTGCCCTGGGTTTGGATGACCTAGTGGTCCGTCTGGGCCTAGCCAATGTTTGGAGAATGCTCCATCTGCATACTAAGGAGTACACCTACTATTCGCCGGTACATAAATCGGGTTCGAGGATTGACTACATACTATGCTCTCGTTCCCTCCTGAAAGGTGTTGTGGGGGCTGAGATAGTGGCGGCTCCCCTGTCTGATCACTCGGCAGTTGAGGCTATGTTCTCTGTCCCATCGGTGAGTAGTTGAGGTAATAGATGGAAAGTTAACAACCAGCTATTGAGGGCCCCCCAAGTAATCAACAGTCTGACGTCCCAAATTGAGGAATTCATTTTGTTTAATGACAAGAAGGGTATAAGGCCGGATATTTTATGGTCTGCACTTAAGGCATACATGAGAGGTCTATTAATAAGTCAAGCCACTAGGGCTAAAAAGGAGAGAAAGGCCACTATGCTACATTTGCTGGACCAAATTAAGGGCCTGCAGTTAGACTTGGTTACTAATTCCCTGGAGGAGACCGAGGTTAAACTAATAAAAGTCAGAGACGAATACCTTAAAATGCTGGGTGACCAAGCTGAGCTGGCTATGATTAAAACTAGGGCTAGATATGCGGACCAGGGGGAGAAGCCTGGGAGGCTTCTGGCTCGGCGCATTGCACAGCTAGAAGCATCCCGAGTAATAGAAGGGATCTGGTCAGATCAGGATAAATGTATAATAACTAATGCAGAAGGGATAACTCTTGCTTTTCGAAATTACTATGAAGTGTTATACGGGAAAATGCAGTCTCCACCTCCCAATCTGAGATCCAACACTATTTGGACCGCTGCCATTGCTAGCCTAGAGATGATAGATCATAGGTCGCTCATTGTCGATATCACTCACAGTGAAATAGAAATGGCTATCAGAAGTCTAGCCATGGATAAGACACTTGGTCCTGATGGTTTTTCGCCAAATTTTTATAAAACCCTTTCTCACCAGTTGATCCCTTTACTATCTAGGGTATACCAACCTATTCTCTCGGGAGCCGATACAGATAAAAGTTTATTTGAGGCACTTATAGTACTTATACCTAAGCCAGATAAACCTCTTGAGAACCCAGGTAGTTACAGGCCTATTTCCCTGTTAAATTATGATCTTAAGATTTTATCTAAAATTCTGGCCGAAAGAATTAGTAAACTGCTGCCAAACCTAATAGGTCTGGAACAGGCGGGTTTTATGAAGGGCAGATCCTCGGCAGATCATTTTAGAACATGTTCCCATGTCCTCTCAGTAGCTGATGAGGCCGGCCTCCCTTTGGCACTGGTCTCTCTGGATGCTGAAAAGGCCTTTGATAGGGTTCACTGGGCTTTCTTGATGGATAAGGTGGGGTTTCCGGAGAAATTTATTAGCTGGGTCAGGGCCCTATACTTTACCCCCACAGCAAGAGTGACTTGTAATGGAGTGATCTCCTCACCGTTCAACCTATATGTTGGGACTAGGCAAGGGTGTCCTCTTTCCCCTCTCCTATTCAACCTGTACTTGGAACCATTGATTAGGCAGATTGTTCATTCTAATAGGGTCAAAGGGATAAGAATCAGGGATCAGGTGGTGAAAGTAACAGCTTTTGCGGACGATTTATTAATTTATGTATCCAACCCTGCCTCTTCGGTCCCCGTTTTGTTGGAAATGATACAGGAGTTTAGCACCCTATCCAATTACAAATTAAATCAAGAGAAAACGGTGGTATATCCCTTAAACTGCAGAGTTATTAAAACTGACACTACAGGATTGGGTTTGGGATGGAGTCCCAAGTCTCTCAAGTACTTAGGTCTTCATTTGGCGAATAGCCTGGAGCGTATGCATCATCTTAACCTAGATACTTTAGTGCGCACCTTGGAGTTGGACATGAAGAGGTGGGCGCAGCTCCCCTCTGTCACTTTGGGGCAGAATAAGCATAGTTAAAATGAACATTTTTCCTAGGCTTTTTTTACCCCTTAGCTATGCTTAATATTTGGATTCCTCTGGCATGGTTTAACAGGGTACATAAACTGGTTGCCGATTTCATTTGGAATTTTAGGAAGGCTAGAATGTCCTATCTAAAACTGGTGGTGCCCAAAGAGCTAGGAGGACTGAAATTACCCCATTTTGCCCTTTATTTCTGGGCGGCCCATATAAATAAATACGGCAGATGGGCCTTGTCGAACACCTCCTCCCATTCTAAAGACTATGTCCCGCTTTGGGTTAATTTAGAGGTTAGGTGGGTCAAGAGTCTGGGTCTTAATCCTGAAGCCTTGTATTATAGTACCCTTGGGGTGCTTCATTCCTTTAGGGATTCGCCTATACGGACCTCCCTAAGGATACACAACCAACTCTGTAACTTTTTAAAATATGAGCATCTCATTGACAGCACTCAACTAATTGTTGGTAATCCTCACTTATTAATTGGGCATCAAACTATTAGACAGGGTTGGTTATCTAATCTAGAGGAGTGTTCGATTCGAGATCTCCTGGGAGGGGATGGTAAATTAGTCTCACCCTCTCATATATTAAATAAACTTAACTTATCTGGAAAGGACTGTTTCAAAGCTTACCAACTGCATCACCTGCTTATTCAGAAAATAGGAACAAATGGGGCCACCCCACTCCGTATTACTTTTTGGGATACTGTGCGCCTCTTGATTGGAACCCCCCACGCGATCTCAAAACTTTATCAGGTCCTGAGTCAGTGGACCTTCACTGAAAATCTGGCTTTATCGATTGCTGGGCCAGGGCTTTTCCTGATATTGAGTTGGACTGGTCGTTATTTGGATGAACTGTCACAAGTTTCTTAAACAGGACCGCCTTTAGTTGACCAGTTTAAGATTTTGCACAATATCTACTACTCCCTCAAAACTAGTAGACCTTAGGGTCTTGCCTGACCCTAAGTGTTACAGATGTGCTTCGGGTGGAGATCTGCTCCATATCTTTTGGGAATGCTCAAGAATTACACCTTGTGGAGAGAGATTAAAGATAAAGCTAGCCCACTTTTAGGCTTGGAGGAGATGTTTACCCCGGAGGTTTGTTTATTGGGCGTAATGTCAAACTGCCAGGTCAAAGCAAGGAAGTATCATATGTCATTGATTTCAATTACTGTGAAAAGATTAGTCCTTAAGCATTGGAAAGACTCTACAATTATTTCCTATACGGAATGGTTGTCTGAGCTATTAGCGAGTCTCAGAGTGGAAAGAATGATAGCTGTTCTATGTAACCAGTTGCCTCTCTTCTAGAGAATCTGGTCCCCATTATTAGCTGCATATTCTTAGTCTGGTAGGCGTAGTTTTCTATTTCTGATGGGGTGTAGCACAGTGCCTTGCACGGGAGGGGGATGGGAGGGAGGTCGGGTGGGGGGGGTTTACAGAGACCAAAGGTTATGGTGGTGACTTGTCTGGATGTATTGAGTTTGATATTTTTGTACACCTGGTTTTACACTTCTTTTCATGTCTCTGTATTAACTGGTTTAAAATTTAATAAAAAGTGAATTGCAAAAAAAAAAAAAAAAAGAAAATTACAGTGACACTGTTCATGAGCAGAGGTCTTAAAATGGCTATGTTGAAAATTTGGTGAAACAATTCCTAAAATGACTGTTTCTGGGCGTGTGTTGCTGCAGATTCTCACATGCGCTAGTAAATTTGAGAATTTTCAATATTTTCACTCCAGATTTTCAACATTGCCATTTATTACACTTCATTATGAACAGTACAGCTGCCATTTTTCACATGTCACCAAAAATGTGTTTTCGCACATGTAGCGCACAATGGTGCAGTCGGTGTGCAAAAGCAATGTTTGGGACAGATTAAGAAAATTACAGTTACACTGTCCATGAGCAGAGGTCTTAAAATGGCTATGTTGAAAATTTGGTGACCAAAGTCCATAAAATGACTGTGTTACGAGTGAGCATTGCGCAGTTTCCATGCACCCTCGTAAGTTCATGACTTTGTAATGTTTTCAATCCAGATTTTCACCAGTGGCATTTTTCCACACTTCCTTATGAACAGTACAGCTGTCATTTTTCACGACATGGCCGAAATGTGTTTTCACACTTTCAGCGCAGAGATGCGTGGTCGCTGTGGGAAATCATTGTTCGGAACAGATAAAGAAAATCACAGTGACACTGTTCATGATCTGAGGTCCCAAAATGCCTGTGTTGACAATCTGCTGTAAAAAATCCCCAAACTAATTACGTTACAGGTGTGGTTTGCACAGTTTCTATGCATGCTCGTGACTTCACCATTTTTTTAATATTTTTACTGCAGATTTGCAACACTGCCATTTTTTACACCTCCCCATGAACAGTACAGCTGTCATTTTTTACATCCTGTTCGGAATGTTTTGCACCTGTGGTGCAAATGCCGTAGTCGCTGTGCATAAGCAGCTTTCGGCTAGCAAACTGATATTGCCACTGTTCATGAGGTGGGGTCACAAAAAAAACATGTTGAAAATTTGGAGTGAAAATACCAACGAATGCCTGAGGTATTAGGGTTTCCAACCATAACGCACCACCCTGTAGAGAATGACAGGCATCAGGGATGTGACTTGGGATTCTTGCCTGTAATGCTCATACCATTCCACACCCTGCAGCCAGTGAGAGGCAGTGAGGTATGCCTTGGACTCTTCGGCCCCAAAGTTCACCCCATTCTCCTATACCACACCCATCTCACCGTACTTCCTGATGGAATGGGGTGCACATAAGGGCCAAAGACCCCAAGGCACACCGTGACACTTGTCAGTGTCTGCAGGGTGGGTGGTGAAATGGTGTGGCCGTTATGCCTGATGACCCAAAGGCACACCCCAATGCCTGTCACTCTCTGCAGGGTGGTGGTGGGGTTGGCTTCAGTTCAATACTTCACTGCCATTCTTATTACACAGCTCTATAACTTCTACAGTACCACTGCCAATGCCAGCAAGCAAACATTCGGCATTGACAAATGCTTGTTATCTTCCTGTTGAGTTTAATATTTGTTGGTTTCAGGCTACAGATTTTAGTGGATCCTGTTACTGTTTCTGGGTTTTGTTGGCAACATTCCTGATAGAGACTATTAAGAGGCTTGTCAAGGAAAGTATTTGTTTTCCCACTCCTTTATGAAACTGCCTTCTTGTGAGGCAGAGGTGAAGATGAGGCCTAGAGGAAATTGTGAACTTTCTCCACTATTTCTGCAGACAATGTACCCATGTGCTGCTTGACCTTGTATCTTGTTCATGCTGTGATGCCATCACCATCCTCTTCCAACTGATTATCATGGCTGTGCTTGCCCCATAGAGCATTCAGTAGTTTTTCAGTATCAGAAAGGCTCTGGTAAGGATGTTTTTGAATTCTTGCTGCTTTTTTGCATTGTATGTCTTTAACAGGGACATTTTCTCCTTCATGGCCTCTACCAGTTTATTCTAAAAGGTGGCACCAAAAGTCAAGTCCAGGTTTTGACTTAATAGGGTATTCTGTTTGACTGATAACCAGGATGAAATCATTTTTGCAATAGCTGCAGTGAACCATTTTGGTGAGCGTGGCAGTCCTTGTCATGCTCTTTGCACTGCTTTCTGGATAACACTACTTGATCAGTAGTCTACCACTGGGGTCTCACACAGTTTATCTAGGGTCTCACATATCTTATACTTGAAAGACACTGGACCTGTGTCACTGGTGGCTGTGAGTGGGGTGGTGCCAACCCATTTCCCATATTCTTTCTTATTCTTTTGCATTTCTTTTTTTTTTTTTATTCAGTCATCTGCGTTTGTGACTTGACATATTTCTCTGTTCTTTTTGTTTTCTCTCCCTACAACGTGCTCTTTCTTCACTCTTCTTTTGTGCATTTTTTTCTGGTGGTTGGCTTTAAACAAGTAGCTGTGCACTCTACAACCTTTGCAGTTTGGGTCTTTCACTCTCTGTATTGCTGTATTCTTAATTTAGCCTTCTAATTATAGTTTTTCCATTTTCTTCATCCATTGCATCACAATAAGCCTGTGAGTATGCTTTATATTTCTCTAAATGTATTCAATAATGTTCTGGGTCTTTTTTCAAGTTGTCTCAATACCATTGACTTCTTTCCTTTTCTGACCATGCACAGTGGGAAATCTTGAGTGCAACTCTAAGCAAGGCAACAGAGGATACACAAGGTCTTCTTCTCATCTTCATTGCTCCAAAAACAAACTAAAATAAAGTCAAATATTAGAGGCAATCATTTTTTTCTCAAGGTATAACAAATAATTCAACAAAGAGGCTACACATTACACAGGATATGGATGAACTGATGCATAGAGATGCTACACACCTGGCAAACAATGGCATGAAGTAGTCACGTTGAACATTTCACAACATACAGATGGGCCGAAGGTGATGTGCTGAACATGCAACAAGAAACAGAAGACCAAAGCGGATGTACTAAACATTTAACATTTTCAAACAGTTGTTAAAGTGTATTACTGAAGAACAAAAACATGAAAAAATACATTTAACACACACACACACACACACACACACACACACACACACACTAGTGGAGATTAAGGTGGAGTAGCACATTCACAGATAATCTGTACTTGCACCAACAAAATGTAAACTGCTTGCAAGCCTCCAAAAATGGCCCATGCCCATTCAGGTGTGTTTGTGCACACCCCCTTTGGCCACACATTCCCAACACAGAAGCAGAAACCAAACAGCAGTTTTATCCCCCCCCCACACCAAACAGAGGAAGAAGTATGGTGCTCAAAATGGCTGAGCGTAGGGGAACAAACATACCTGGACAAAGGCATGAGCGTTAGCACATTTGCACCAAAAGATGCAGACTGTTTGCAAGCCACCAAAAAAGGCCAATGTCCATCCAGGTATGCTTTTGCACACCTACGTTTGGCTGCACACTCCCAACAGAGAAGCAGAAAAAAAATATCAGTATGCATCCCCCCTAACAGCAAACAAAGAAAGCTACGTGTTCCTAAATAGCAGTAGAATCCCCCAACACCAAACAAAGAAAACTACATGGTCCTCAAAATGGCCAAACATAGGTGAACAAACACACTTGGACAAAGTCATTAGGACAAGCACATTTACACCCCAAAAATGTAAACTGCTTGCAAACCACCAAAAAATATCGATGCCCATCCTAGTGTGTTTGTACACACATACGTTCAGCCACATATTCCCAAAACTGAAGAAGCAACCAAGCAGAAGTAAGGTATCCCCACCACAAAACAAACAAAGGAAGCCACATGGTGCTCAAAATGGCTGAACATAGAACAAAAAGACTTGGACAAAGACAGGAGGGCAAGTTAAAACAATCAAAATGCCTGCAACATATACATCAAGATGCATTGGTCACCTATGTTTGGCCAAACATTCATATCGCCAAGCAAACTAACTCCTTGCAGTTCATAGCCCTCCACCCCAATCAAAGAAAAGCACCTTTACAGGTGTGTTTTCTTTCTTTCTTTCTTTCTTTCTTTCTTTCTTTCTTTCTTTCTTTCTTTCTTTCTTTCTTTCTTTCTTTCTTTCTTTCTTTTCCTTTTTGTCTCAGATTACAACCTTTGAGCTAGAAGCTCATTTACAAAGGTTCCACATCATTAGTGAATTAATACAAACAGTTTACATTAAGTTGAGTAGGTGGCACAAAGTTAGGTCAAGTACAGATCTAAAAAACAGATACATTATAATCATATGGTCAGGTAGGCATATGTTTGGGTTGACAAGTCACAGTACAGACAAGAGAGGCTACTAATTTCAATTAGAGAGATAACAATAATGAGATGACTAAAAGTAGAGAGCTTGGAGACAAGAGGGGAAAAGAAGAGGGTGGCTGGAATTCAGGGCTGAAGGCCCGATTGACTAGGGGCCCTTTGTCAGTATAGATCCTGGCAGGGAGTCTGAGGACTTAAGATTCCGATTGCCAGCAAAGGTGGGTGCGAGGAAGAAGGGAGGGATTGCTAGTCTGGGGAAGGAGGAAAAGTGGATGTGTGAGGTAATTTGAGAGCAATGGGAGCAGAAGGGTGGGGATGGAGGTGGGTGCAAGGGGTAAAGTAGTGTAGGTGGAGGATGGGTTAGGTAAGGTGAGAGCGATGGGAGCAAGGGGTGGGGGTGAAGGAGGGTGGGTGCAAGAGAGGGGAGGGTAGAATGTAGGTGGAGGATGTGTTAGGTTAGCTGGCTTGGGTCAAAGTGCTGGATGTTAGATTTAGTGGCCTATTCGAGATGATAGTTTGTCAATGGAGCATGAGCAGGTCATGGAGCTAGTGAGGTGGGAAAGAAATTTTGTCTTAAAGGGCCTAAGTTTAGGCTCCGTGAGGAGGTCAACTGGGAGTTAGTTAAACCACTTTAGAGCACAGTAGAAAAAGGACCGTTGACCTTGGGTCATTTGGCAGAAAGGGACTTTTTATTGTATATTAAGGGATCTCCTTGTTGGACAAAAGGGTACAGATAGATAAAACATGGAGCCTACACCTGGAGGGATAAGACCGAGTGAGGCTTTCTTGGCCAGGAGACAGATCTGGTATGTATGTGATGGTCAAGGTTCAGACAACCTGTTAGTGACTAGAGGTCACACGTGTTGGTTTTATTGGGACACCGAGGACTAGGCGGCATGTCTTGATTAAGGCAGTCACAATTCTTTTCAGGATTGACTCCATAGCAGAGCCATATACTACGAGGCCATAGTCAATTATGGACAGCACTGAGGAGGTGATTGAAAGTTTAAGGACATCAGGAGTGAGGCATTGTCTGTGCTTATACAGTTGCCCAGTTTTTCTACACACAGTTTTGGAGACATAGTCAACATGTTGTGTAAAAGATAAGACGTTATCCTGTACAACTCCCAGGTATTTGAAGTTGTGTACCATCTCTAGGGTATCGTTTTGTTTGTTGTGAATAGTTAGATGGGTGGATTTATCTTTGTGCTAATGTGAGGTGAAAAGCATAGTTTTTGTTTTCTTATAATTGAGAAGTAGCAGAGCATTAGTGAACCAATCTTCAATCTGGTTGAAATCATACTGGAGACTTTGTTTAAGGAAGGTGAGGTTGGGGTGACTAGAATAGAGGACAACATCATCCACGTACAATAAAATCTTGTCATGGCAAACTTTGGGGAGGTTGTTCAGGAAGAGGCTGAACAGCAAGGGACCCATTATGAATCCTTGGGGGACACCTGTGCTTACGTTCTGTCGATCAGAGAGAGTTATACCGATTTTAACCTGCTGGACCTGCCCGGTAAGATACCTTCCGAAACCAGCCAAGGGTGGTGGAGTACATGGTGGCCTTCCATAGTTGTTCTAGTAGGAGTTCATGATTTACTGTGTTGAAGGCCTTGGTAAGGTCAACAAATGTAGCCCCCACCAAGTGCCCTCAATCCAGTGCATCATGTATGTATCCAGTGAACTCTATCAAGGCGGTCGTCGTGCTGTGAAGTTTATGAAATCCATGCTGTTCTTTGCACTGGATTTGGTACGTATCGAGGTGTTCTACTAGTTGATCATAGACTACACATTCCAGAGCTTTGGAGAGTGGAGGAAGAATTGAAACTGGACGGTAGTTCGTATGGGCTGTCTTGCCCCCACTTTTGAAGATTTGTGTTAAAACTGCTGATTTCCGTTCTTTGGGGAACTGCCCAGAGCTAAGGGAGAGGTTGAGAATTTTTGTTAAAGGATCTAGAACCTCATTTGTGATGAGAGTTAGCAGTTTTAAGTCTAGGCCATCGCTACCCTGCCTAGATTTGTGGATAGCCTGTAGTAGATATTTTTTTAGCTTTGTTAGGTTTGATAACTCTAAGCTAGAAACGTGGGGTAGGGTGTCCTGATTTGAGGTAGAGGGAGCTGCCTTAGTGATATGGGTATTAGAGACAGGGTTAAGGTAGCTGGGAGGGAGCACATATTTGAGGTCAGTGGAAGCCATGTTACAGGTGTTTGCAATGGTTATTGGACCCTGGGTTATGTTACCATTCAAGTTTAACATGTCAGGAAGGGTTAGATTAGGGTTCTCTGTTAGAGATTTTATGTTAGACCAGAATTTTCGGCTGTCACCCAAGGAATTGTCCAATTCAGCCTTATAATACCGTGATTTAGTCTGACAAATTGCCTGGGTACATTTGTTGCGGGCTGAGAGGTAGTTTTGGAGGTCTACCAGGGTGCCGGTACTTTTGGCTAAATGCCAGAAGTTGTCTCTTGCATGCATAAGACCAAGGAGTGAGGGGGTTATCCAAGTCTTGTGGGTACCTCAGACCTTTCTTGTGGTGAGGGGTGCATAGATATCACAAGCAGAGTTAAAAGTCTTGATGAAATATTCTAGTGCCAAGTCCCCATTGGCTGTTGAGAAGATGGGGGACCAATCTTGTAGGAAGAGGTGTTCTTTTAGAGGACCCAGGTGACCTTTTCATAAGATTTGGGTAGTCACCTCTTTGGCTGGTAGTTTTTGAGACTTGTTAGACCAAGTGCAGAGGATGGGGGAGTGGTCGCTTATTGTGTCTGGGAGGACAACTGCACTGGTAATTGGTTCTGGGCAGTTGATTAAGAACCAATCCAGCAGTGTACTGGTTCCAGAGTGGTAATTAGTGCATGTGGGGGTCTCTATTAGTGGGGAGATATTTAAGGAGTTGATGGCATCTCTGTAAGAGGCAGCATCTGTGGACAGCCAGTTTACATTGAGGTCCCCTACTACGATTATCTCTGTGTTTTGGTGGTGGTCAGTGAGGTATCCTATGAGTGCATTAAATCCTTCAACTTGCTCCTTGGGTGGGAGGTAGGTGGCAATTATTGTAAGATTCTTACCGTTTGACCCAAGGATTATTTTGACTGGTAGAATTTGGATGTTCCTACCTGATTCTATAGATGGGAGAGCCTGGCCTTGCAGGTGTTCTTTAATATAAACTGCACAGGCCCCACCACTCTTCTTGACTCTGTCTAGCCTAAAGAGTTTATAGCTATCAATACTAATATCTGAATCATGTGTTCCAGGGTTAAGCCATGTTTCAACCACGGCTAAAATGTCAGGGTTGTGATGGGCTACCCACACTTGGAGAGAATCTAGTTTGGCAGACAGACTGTATATGTTAATAGAGGCAATTCTAGGTGATTTTGCTTCTCAGGAGTGCCAGGTTTCATGCCTTTGGTGCCGGAGTTAGGATTTATGTTCCCTGATATGAGTAGGAGTAGCCAAAACAACCGGATTGCTTGCAGCCTAAGTTGCTTTATGGCTTGGGAGTGGATTTTGTGGTTACAGGTACTCTTGGGGTGTTTGCTAGTTGTTAGGAGAAAGATAAGGAAGGGTGGAAGAAGGGGGAGGGCACTCCTGTGCATCAGAGGATCGCTGCAAGGGTTTCTGTAGTAGGTTTCAGGGGAGGTTGAGAGGGCCAACATAGTACTATGTTGGTTAGCATTAAAGTTAGTGGAGGGGTTGTCCAGGGCATTGTAGTTTGGCTGATCTAAGGAGGGAAGCAATTGGCTGGGGGAAAGTGTAGATAGGATTATGAGGCACAGTAGTAGCTTCATCATTAGCTGTTTAAGAGGAGGGCCAGGAATGGTAATTGTAAAGGTATGAAGAAAATAAGTTCCTTATGGTAGATTATATGGAGGAGGAGATGGGCAAGAGCTCCTATCAATGTATCTTGTTACACACGACAGTCGAGAGCAGTTTTGGTAAGCAGTCCTTAAGGTTGGGATGCCCCTTTAAAGGGAGGGTGAAGCTGTTCCTTAGTTTATACAGTAGCTGTGTTAATAGAAGGGTGAGAGAGTAGGTGTGTTTAGGTGGGGGAAAGAGAGCATTTAATAGAGACCAGGGGTCGGGGAGGTCGGGCAGGACAAAAATATATCAAAACAGAGAGGATTTCTTGATGTGCTAAGTGCTGGTTCAAAGTGCAAGGAAAGTGCCCTCGGAGACCTTGACTGTTGAAAAGACCCACCAAGGACTTGTGGTCCAACCAGGTGAAGGCTTTGGAAAAACCAACCAATAGCACTGCGGCTGTGATCGGTGTGGGCCAATCAAGTTTTTGCCATTAGAGTTTATGGGTCCTGCGGCAATGTGCAAACCATATTTGGGAAGCTTGTTGGGTGGGCAGGCTGTCTCCAGAGCGGAGCTGCTGGTGGAGATCTGTGATGGATGCTTGGCCTTTACCGGACCTGGAAGAGAGGGAGAGTTAGTCAGGGAGGCAGTAGTTAAAGTCTGGGAAGCTGGCTGTACATAATCGGTGGGAGGCCCCAGGCAGGTTGAACAATAGATTTGGACAGGGCTTGGGAGGTGTTGATGGAAGTAGTGTGGATGGTGGGGGCAGCGGCAGGCTCCAGCAATTCCTGTGAAAGCAGCAGTGGGTTTTAGTAGGTAAGAGATAAGTGGATTAAGGGAATTAATGAATTAAAATGGTGTCAGTTGAAGCTGTGAGGTAGGCAGCTGAGGGTGGAGGGGGAGCAGTCAAGAGCCCGCTGAGACAGAGGGGATATGGGGAGGGAAAGAAGGTTAGGCTTAACAAGCTTCAGACATTACTAGTGGGCTAGATGGAAGGGGTGATCGCTGGTGGGTGGGGGGGTAGGAGAGCTAGAACAGGAGTGTGGACTGAGGTAGAGTAGCTAGGTGCTGGGAGAAATGAAAGTAAGCAGAGAAAAAATGTTTTAGGATAGCATTTAGGGTAGAGAGAGAGCAGCTAGAAGGGAGCAAGGTTATAAGCAGTAGGGGTACAAAAATTCAGCACAATCAGCTTTAGCAGATTAAACAGATATACAGTAGCACTGTATACATTTCAGCTTTAACTAAACAGCACAACAAAATACAGCAGGATTAAAGAGCAGTAAGGCTACCCTTATGCTTCTAAATAATTAGGCAATTGGTTGAGAGAGCAAGGCATGAAATTAGGACTAGCCAAGATGGACAAAATATATCAAAACAGAGAAGATTTCTTTATATGCTAAGTGTTGGGTCAAAGTGCAAGGAAAGCACTCTCGGACACCTCTGCTGTTGAAAAGACCTGCCGAGGACTCATGGTCCAACCAGGTGAAGGCTTTGGAAAAAGCAACCAATAGTGCTGCAGCTGTGATCGGTGTGAGCCAATCAAATTTTCTCCATTAGAGTCTATGGGTCCCGTGGCTATGTGTGATCTGTACCTGAGATGCTTGCTGGGTAGGTGGGTTGTCTCTGGAGGGGAGCTGCTGGTGGAAATCTGTGGTGAACGTTTGGCACTTACAGGACCTGGGAAGCTTGCTGGGCAGGTGGGATGCCTCTGGAGGGGAGCCACTGGTGGAGATCTGTGGCAGACACTTGGCCCTTACAGGACCTGGGAAGCTTGCTGGGTTGGCGGGTTGTCTCCACGGGGAGCTGACAGTGGAGATCTGCAGTGGACACTCTGCCCTTATAAAACCAGAAAGAGAGGCTTTGCCATATATGGCCCACAAAAATGGGTAGAAATAGTGTAGAAGGTAGAAATAAAATTAAAAAATTAAATAAAAACAGTAAAAACACATAGATTACCCTTCTCCATCAAGTGATCTGACCCTTCCCCCAAACACTAAAACTGCCTGGCATAATTAATGTTACTGTATCACAAGGCACACCATGTGGTGAGTCAACAAGTAAACAAAAGTGCCTGGTGTCACAACTGCATTAAAACATTAAACTGTGTCTTACACCCCCCCTTGCCAGATGGATTGTGATTTCAAGGGGCATTTCCATACACCTTGCACAAATACCCCTATTACTAGCAAGCACAGACTTTTAAAAAATAAAGAATAATCACACACTGTGTGATTATCATAAATGGGACCCTACATGTGGGCAATTGTAACAGCTGAGGCAAGCTGTGACGTAATGCAAACAGTCCTACAGAAGCAACAAGCAATATGGGGATCCCGGTTGGTGTTTGTGGCTTTTAAATCGCAAACAGAGTCCACCCTGTCCTGCACATACTCAAGAGTACTGCCTAATCCAAAGCAGTGTATATATATATATATATATATATATATATATATATATATATATATATATATATACACACACACACACACATATACTGTGTGTGTATATATATATATATATATATATACAGTATATATATATATATATGTATATATATATATATATATATATATATATATATATATATATGACATGTTAACCCACTATAGTTGATTCACCCATGCCACAATGACAATGAATCTGGCAGTGTAAACTACAACACAAGCAATCTGCTGACACCAGCCACTGTGCTCCAACAATTTACCATCTGGCAATAGGACTGTAACCCCCATATCCCCCAATGCAGGGGGCTTCTTCCCCCACTCCACCCCCAGTTATTTATATAACAAACTCAAAGTCACATCCTGGTGGAAACTAGGAGGAACTGTAGAACAGCTATATTGCAGGATGGCAAAAAATTAAAGTCGCAGAAGAAGCGTGAGACATAATTCCCTTGGCAACATCATGGGGGCAGAAATCAGTTGGCACATTGATGGACTACTCTATAGTTAGCAATAAACTGGGGTTTCTATGTTAAGGCTGAAGTTTTTCACTTTAATAACTTTGCAGTTGTTCAGTGGATTTGCATGAAATTTTGCATCTCCAATTTCATGGGGTAGATCTCTTGATATGCAGTTTTATTCTGGTCGGATGTGTGGTTTCCAAGATGTGGATAGTGAAAAAAAATGAATTTCTTGTAGTTTTATTCCCTTTGACTTGAAAGGGATTTCTTAGAATTTGACTACCACCCAGACCGTTTGGAATTTTGTTCTGAAATGTTCAGGGTATAAGGGGGCTGGGGCACACGTGTGTCATTTGCTTGTTTTGTGTAAAAATATTACTTCTTCATAGGTTATTTAATTTTAAATATTTTATAAATTGGTTCCGAGCATGCTCGGTAAGCACCTTAAAATAGCTGATACGAACTGAGAAAAGAATCTTGTTTCATTTCTGATGTCATCTCTTTTTCTTGAGTGATAAATTCTTTTTCATTTGGGCACCATCTGATTTTCTGTTTTTTCAAAATATTGAAATTTGAAAAGGCATAAAAATGGCATCGTGGAGAGCGACCAAAACATGTAATTTGCTCATTGGGACATCCTTAGCTGGATTCTGCACTTTACTGTTTTTTCAGTTTATAAATCTTTTTTCATATCATGAGTAATGAAAAAAAAAATATTCTATTTTGTGAGGAAAACCTCCTTTTTCTTTGTCAGCATCTTTTCCCTGCTGTCTAGTGGCACTCCTCATCCTCCCATTGCTGTCTCTAGAATTTTTTATATTTCCCTGGTGTATAGTGGCATTCTCACCCTCTGATCACTGTCCCCATCAAAGAAATATATTACCCTGGTGTCTAGTGGCACCCCAACCCTCCAATCACTGTCTCAGTAAAATACATATACCTCCCTGATGTCTAGTGTATCCCCAACCCTCTGATCACCATACCCATAGTATTAATATATTTCCCTGTTGTCTACTGGCCCCCCTCCAATTACCGTCCCCATTTTCAAATACCCTGTAATAAAGAAAATGGTCCCTCAAAGTCTTCATTTTTTAAACCTCTTCTACCCCAACATCCCACTCAGCACCCACCACCCTGCACCACCACAGCCCCCACACACCCTCACTCACCTGAACAGGTCCCAGGATGAAGAACAAATCTCCCATCAAGGACACATCTTGCTGCTGGAAACAATGACCGTTACATGAAAAAATAAGGTGAGTGCAGTTCAATGTATTTCAGTGGAGTTTTAAACTTTTGTGCATAACTTTGTCATTTCTTCATATTTTTATACCAAATTTTCAACATGACCTTTTTGAGACCCTGCCTCATAAACAATGTTGGTGGAATTTTGCAATCTAGTCCAAAAGGCAATTTTGCACTCAGCTGGCAAAATCCCCTTTCAGGCACATTTTGAAAATTTTCACCAGCCTTGTTCATGTGGTGGGCTCATAAGAAGGCTATGCTGAAAATTTGGGGAACAGAATATGTAAAAATGGCAAACCTATGCACATACATTGACATTTTGCTACTCTTGCTGGTAATGTTGGCAATTTTAAATATTTTGACTCCACATTTTCAACATAACCATCTTTTGGTACGCTGTGGCTTTTGAGATTGTAACACTGCTGCCCAGCTAATAGTGAGATCCTGCCTGTTGTGCTGTCCTGACTGAGGTGGAGAAATTGTTTTTGAAAAGCCACCTGCATGCGGACTCCCCGAATTGTCGGAGAAAACGCGGAAGTGTAATTGACTAAATGAGCGTCATCAAAGGAGGAGGGGCTGCACCACATAAAGCCCGTGCTGTTGTGTGAACTGGCCAGGTACATTGTGGCTTTTGAGATTGTAACACTGTTGCCCAGCTAATAGTGAGATCCTGCCTGTTGTGCTGTCCTGACTGAGGTGGAGAAATTGTTTTTGAAAAGCCACCTGCATGCGGACTCCCCGAATTGTCAGAGAAAATGCGGAAGTGTAATTGACTAACTGAGCGTCATCAAAGGAGGAGGGGCTGCACCACATAAAGCCCATGCTGTTGTGTGAACTGGCCAGGTACGCTGTGGCTTGTGAGATTGTAACACTGCTGCCCAGCTAATAGTGAGATCCTGCCTGTTGTGCTGTCCTGACTGAGGTGGAGAAATTGTTTTTGAAAAGCCACCTGCATGCGGACTCCCCGAATTGTCAGAGAAAATGCGGAAGTGTAATTGACTAACTGAGCGTCATCAAAGGAGGAGGGGCTGCACCACATAAAGCCCATGCTGTTGTGTGAACTGGCCAGGTACGCTGTGGCTTTTGAGATTGTAACACTGCTGCCCAGCTAATAGTGAGATCCTGCCTGTTGTGCTGTCCTGACTGAGGTGGAGAAATTGTTTTTGAAAAGCCACCTGCATGCGGACTCCCCGAATTGTCGGAGAAAATGCGGAAGTGTAATTGACTAACTGAGCGTCATCAAAGGAGGAGGGGCTGCACCACATAAAGCCAGCGCTGTTCAAGCACGAGCGTGATTGGCGCGAGTGCCACTCTGTGATGAAAAATAACGATTAAAAACAGAGTTTGATTCATAAATTGATTAAGCCTGTAAGAGTTAATTTGTAGTTATTGAGAAGTTATATAAAAGTAGTATATTCTGCCTAAAATAATATCAAGAGTTCTAGAATACAGCTATTGATAGTTATTGAAAGAGTGAAATTAAATCCATTTGAAGAGTTGCGACTGCATTGGGATATTACAACTTAGAGCCGTTTTCTCTGGCCATAAAATGAAGGGTATTTTTGTTAAATTAACGGTATTTCTGTTGTGTGTAGCATATTTTTTGTCACACAATGGTTCAGAAATACCTAGGGATACAGAGAATAAAAACAGCTTATACTTGAAATGTAGTCAATTAAGTAAGAATACTTTAAGTATAAATAAGTTAATGAGAGGGAGAAATCATTTTAAGATGGTAAGGCAGCAAATTTTTAATACTTACAGGCCAGTTCTTTGTGGTAAATTATCTTCCTATGACCAGGCTGTTTTGATATCTCTAGTATTATGTGGGGACATAGAATTGAACCCAGGGCCAAGGGATGGAGCCATTAGGATTATTTTAGATAATGCTAGAAGCTTAGTAAAAAAAATGGACCTCCTTAGAACCTGGGTAGATCTAGAAAGTCCTGATATAGTAATTTTAACTGAGACTTGGTTCACAAAAGTAATTCCTCAAACGGAAATCGAACTTCATGATTTTTATTGTTTTAGACAGGATCGTGGGTCATGAGGGGGGGTTGTAATTTACCTCAGGCACAATTTAGGTCCCTCTGAAATAATTTACTCTGGGAAAGCAGAAGGGATAGAATGTTTATTATTAAAATTCCAGATGATTAATTTGATTGTGGGAGCTGTATATTCACCACCAAAGACAAATACCAAGCATTTTGAAAAGTTTTCTCATTCTATCATAAAATATATAGGTCAGACAAATGTTGTGTTAATGGATGATTTTAATGCTGCTTGGGGGTGTCCAAGAGGTCGGGTTTTGGAAAACTCAATGAGATGTTTGAATCTGTTGCAAATTATTGATTTACCCACAAGGAAAGGGAAAATAACTAGTAGTGGGAATATACTGGATTTGTGTTTTGTTTCGCCAGAAATGGTTGTAACAAGTAAGGGTGTTGGGGAGCCAAATCTGGGGGCTCATAACGTAGTAAGGTGTACAATAAATTTAGAATTAAGAAAGGTACCAGTAATCAAAACATCTGTTGAATATAAAAGAAATTATGCTCAATATGATAAACATCTGTTTTGGGAGTATTTACAGAGAAAACCATGGCACAGAGTTTTCTTAATCCCCGACCTGAATTTAGCTATTCAGGAATTTACAACAATGTTTAATGAGGCATGTGATATGTTTGTGCCATGGAAAAAAGTTAATCAAAAACAGACTCATTTACCTTGGGTGACTGTAACCATAAGAAAGTTAATTAGATCAAAAAATCGATTATTGAAAAAAGCAAATAAATCTTTAAGATCTGATGTATGGGAAAATTTTAAAAAGGTAAGGAATAGAGTGGTTCAAGAAATAAGGAAATCTAAGGCTTTTATTATAAACAGAAAATTAAAGAAGCAACAGATCCTAGGAACTATTGGACACTGATAAAAACTTAGTCGATCCTGTTAAAAGGCAGCAGAGATAAAATTGAAATATAATGGGAAAATATTAGAAGCTGATAAAGTTGCAGAGCATTTAAATAATTATTTTATTGAGCTCCCAGATTTAAAAGTAGGAATTGAAACCCATTCGGAAAAGTTCAGCTTGTGGATCAAAAACTGACTCTGAAAATTGCCAGACACCAAAGTTCCGCTTTTAAAATAGTGACCACATCCAAGTATGTAAATTAATAAGAAATTTAAATATAAATAAAGCTTGTGGCTCTGACAAAATAGAAAATAGGTTATTAAAAGAAGCTTGCCCAAGTGATATCCCCAGTTCTAAGGGATCTTTTTAACTGGAGCCTTAGGGAAGGATTGTATCCTGCATTATGGAAGAAGGCCAAAATAATTCCAATCTATAAGGGGGATTCACTGGACACTTCAAACTATCGCCCAATAGCATTGTTGTCAACAATTTCAAAATTACTGGAGCGGCTTGTACATGGGCAACTAATTACATATTTGGAGAAGTATCAAAAAATTACCCCTTTTCAGTCAGGCTTCAGACAGGGTAGGTCCACAGCTACTGCACTCACCGATCTTTGGGACTTAGTTGCCACCCCTCTGGTGGAGGGGAGATCGGTGGGTGCAGTATGTGTGGACCTATCTAAGGCGTTTGATCTAGTAAATCACCATGTCTTGATCGAGAAGTTAAGATGCCTGGGAGTGGATGATGAATCATGTGGTTGGTTTACATCTTATGTAGAGGATAGAACTCAGTTTGTAACAGTAAATGGATACAGCTCTAGTTTGGGTACGGTCACTAGGGGGGTACCCCAGGGGTCGATCCTGGGCCCCCTTTTGTTTTTAGTATATTTGAATAATTTACCTAGAGTTATTAAAAATTCACAAATTAGATTGTACGCGGATGATACTGTCTTGATTACATCTGGTAAAAATATGGGTGAATTGGAACAAAAATTACAGGGTGATTTTCTAAATATGCAAAAATATTTTACAAATCTTGGTTTATTGATTAACAATAAAAAAAACCAGACTATGTACTTCGGTACAGAGAAGAAGGATAGTGTGGGTATAAACCTGACAATTAGGACACAGGATGGGAAAATATTAGAGCAAACCCAGCACTATAAATATCTGGGGGTCATAATTGATCAGGAATTGAACTTTAACCAACATGTGACTGAACTTATAAAAAAAAATAACTCTAAATTAGGGGTTATGAGATGGATATCGAATTGTTTAACAAGGGAAATGCGACTGAGTATAGTAAACCAACTACTTCTCCCTGTGATTGATTATGGTTCCCATATCTATAGACACACTTCAAAAAAACAAGAACACAATCTGGATGTTTTATACAATAAATTAGCTAGATTTGTGTTAAGATGTGACTTCGATACTCATCATTGTGATATGTATTTAAGGTTGGGATGGAACTCTTTAGAACAGAGGGCAGGTTTCTTGGTTAACTCAAATAAAAGGTTTACATAAGAATAAATCACAAAATCATTTATTGTATAATTTAAAAAACAGAACATGGATTAAACTTACAAATTCTGGAGCGAGTATATATTACTCCAAAAATCAAAAATAGATATAGCACAATGACTCTTCAGTATAAAGTTTCGAAGAGTTGGAATAGGCTCCCCTTAGGGACTCAAGCCTGTCATTATCAGAATATAAGTCAGCAGTAAAAAAAGTGCTGCTTTTTAAATGTTTGTGTAACAGGTGAAGTTTGTATTGAACATATAATGAATGGATGTATTTATAAATGAAATGTTTGTATGTATTTAATTGTATGTTACTGTATTCTTATGGTGTGTTTTGTGAATTATGTATATTTATATTGTACACATACAAGGATGCCTTGGAAACAGGGATTCTCGAATCCCTAATGGCATAATTTTCTGTATAAATAAAATTTTACCTACCTACCTACCTTATACCACATCATGAACATGATAGCTTGTCATTTTTCAAACCCTGGCAAAACTGCTTTTTTGCACCTGTTGCACACAACAGCATTACGGTGGTGCAGAATCATGTTTTGGTGGGGATTTCAAAATTTTCCTTACTAGGTTCATGAGATAGGGTAATAAGAATGCTATGCTGACAATTTCATTCCAGCTTTACTACAAATGCAAGCACAGGGCCAGGACACAGACTCCCACAGACAAATGAGAATGCAATTATACCGTCACAAAAAGTATTATGCACTAATTAAGGTTAAAGCGACAAAAGTAATCTGCACACCATTCTCATATGCTCTGCACATCTTAGCATTTTTTATGACTGAATGGGTTGAGCATCAGGGTTGACAACCCCAAGGCACATCCCATGCCTGAGTATCAAAGATGCAGGAGAGGTGAAACTGTAAAGTTTTTCCTGTTGCTGCCTGGTGGGGTGGGGTGGGATGTTAGGGCTGGAAACCCTAACATGACATTTCCCAACCTTTGTCACTTTAACCCTAACTAGAGCCTTAACAAAGCTTTTTGCAAAGTGCATATATATATATATATATATATATATATATATATATGTGTGTGTATCGTATAATTATATACTCTTATGGTTTCCTTCTGTACATATGACTCACTATCAAATGCAATAAAAAATGCATACCAGACACTTTTGATTTTTCTGTTTTGCCTGTAGTACATATGCTGGACATCAGTAACCCCTTTTCATGAACATACCCATCTCTCACCTTGCTCTGAAGTGTGGATATTTTTTTTGTCAAAGTGGCGACAGAGCTTTTGAAACATGTTATGTCTTTTAAGATTGCTACTGAATGAAGTATATCTCCCCCAGTGTCAATAACAAGAACTGCTACTGCCATCATCAGCAGTTATCTCACACCAAGCTGTCAGAAGGCCACCGTGGTTTTTGACTGAAAATATCTTCCTGGAGCACAGTTTTGTTTTAAAAATTAGCAGTTTGTTAACTTAGATTTTTTCATGTCTTTTGAGGTCTGTTTGGCATTTATTGCTGATGGAATGACCAAATGATGATAGATTAAGGAACTGGGTGGCAGGAGTGCTGCCACTAGGCTACTGATCTCCTTGGCTGCCTGTGCATACCCCCCTTGTTTCTTCCTTAAAGAAGGGAATGAGGTTGTTTATGTTGGATCTTTCATTTGTGCAGCTGTGCCTCATGGTAGAACACAGTCTGTGTTCTTTTTTTTGTGCAGTTAATTTTTATTGTAAAATCAGTCAAACAGACATTATGACCACAATATATGACACAAAACTGTTGAAAGTAAAAACAACACCATCTGATAACTGTTGCAAGACATAGTTACAATCAGTCTATCTTCACCAATATATTGCCTCTCTATGAGGGCTATGAATAAAGTATACAACACAACAACCAAAAAACACCACCCCATGGGCTGAATTAAAGACATTTATTTATTTAGTTAGTTAGTTCATTTTTGTTGACTGGGTAAGTGCACTAGACAAATCCTGCCTATTTTCAGGCACGACCCGGGGAAGGGGATACAGATGAATGCCATCTGACCTTGAACCAGATTAAGCTGTTGGTGGTATTTTTAGTGAATGAGGGAAATTTGACCAGGACACCAGGGAAATTCCCCTACTCTGTGTGGGGGCGCTGTTGGACCATGGATTCCTTCGTGGGTTCCAGTCAGTCTGCTGGTGTACCTGCAGGAGAGCAGAGCTCCGCTCCTGCAGGTCCAGCTTTGGAGCCTGAAGTACTGAGGACGTCTGACCATTTTGTTGATATGCTTGTGGATCTTGCTGTACCAGGTGAATCTTTACCTGCTCAGTCTGCCTCTGCATCATCAGATTTTTTGCCTGCAGATGAACTTTGGTTGAAGTCCCTCCTTGCTGCACATCGGGACCAGGTACTTGCTGCTGTTGATGACGTTAGTCCTTTTGAGTCAGCCTCTTCTGGGACACGGACTCTGCCACCAGAACTAGGGGCTGTGAAGGATCTTCCTGCTTTCACTACAGATGCAGTACCTTCGGGCTCGTTGGAGGTGCAGAATCGGCAACAATCTTCTGTAGCACCGGTCCTACCAGTGTTGCACCATGCTCCCTTGGAATTCTCGGTTCCTACAAATCTGGATCGAGCAGTGTCTTCTCCGCCTTTGAACTTGGTGGCAACTTTGCCTGGTGAACTTGTGAGTACTATGCATCCTAGACCGTGTGTTTCACCTCCTAATGCGCAGACTGTCTCGCCTGTTTTGCCTCCTCCCACTCTGTTGCCTTGTTCTAGCCCACTACCTGTCTCTTTAGAGGCCTCCCTGCAGAGTGCGGGTTGGAAACCAGGCATTTCAGGGCACTGGATACCTGACCCTGCTCATAGCCTGATACCTGGTTGTAGAGGGCAACAGCCCTCCTTGATAGACATGCCTCCACCTTTGCCTGGTAGCCCAGGTTTGGATTTGCATGCTGAAGATGTTCAGCATCCTGCATTGGATACTACTCTGCTAGCTAAAGTTCCTTCTTTGCCTCCCTCCTCTTTGGGTGATGAAGGCCCTAGCTCTCGGGGACCAGCATGGGGTGATAGAATGGACATGGATGCCCCGCTCCTTGACCCCTCCTCTGGGCCCTTCTTCTGACCCTGGGGACAAGGCTAAAGCTACTTGGGAAGAATTTCGTAGAAGGGATACATTTCGGAACACCCCCCACTTCAACGATGGAATGCGGTCCGCCTTCAGTATATTGGGGGTCTTGATGTAGCTCCAGACTGTCTCTATGTGGGAAAGTCACTTTTGAAAGGATCTTTGTTTTTTTTTACAAACGAAATATTTGCATTGATTCATGTATCAGGTTCTTCCTTATATGATGTTAGTTTTCAAAGCCCTAGAGGATTAGATAGATTCTGGACAAAGTACAATACTCTTAAATAAACTGAGTTGTGGCTACCATTTCAGGCTATCCCACTTACTAGACCTTCTATTAAAACTGCCACCATTTTGTTTCGAAATGAGAATGTAGCAGCTAGTGATATTACGCACTGGTTAGCTAAACGCTGTGATGTCTTAGGGTTGCCACAGCCTATATTTGACTCTGAACACTTGTAGACTGGTGGTTGGCGTTATAGGGTGCGACTTAGAAATACAGATGTGGGTCCCATACACTTACCTAATAGTTTGTTTTTAGGTAGGGAACAGGGGCATTGCTTCTATGTGGGGCAGCCTCGTACCTGTTTTAAATGTGGCTCCCTTTCCCATCTCAGTGCAGCCTGTGATAGATAAAGATGTTCCCTTTGTTTATCTTTTGGCCATGCTAGTGCAGATTGTAATTCTGAACTAAAGTGTAACCTGTGTGAAGAACTAGGTCATGGTTTTAGATCCTGTCCTTGGGCTTCCCATAACAGGGAAGATAGCCCAGATCAGGATGTGATCCTTCTTAATGCCCAGAAAAAGGATATTGCTACTGCAAAGTCCCTTTCTTCACATGTTAAGGTAGTCACTGGTCTCCCTTTATGCCCTGATATTGTGGTGCCTCCTCCCCAGTCAGTGGTTTCTGTATCCGAATCTTCCTCTGAGCCTCCTTTAAAGGAAGTTCCACGACCGGTTTTACAGGACCCTTCCTCTACGTCCCCCCTCCCCCTCTTTCTGTTGTTTCTCCGGTTCCTGCTGAACCTGTGCCTGTCCCTGGTGAACCTCTGTATATTATTATTATGCCCTCTCCTGAGCCTAGTGTTCAGACAAAGAAACGGGCTCAAAAACAGACTACAGGTAGGGCCAAATTGGCTAAAGCACCTTCTCCTGGTGGCTCTGTTTCCTTAAGTAATAAATTTGAGGTCCTGTCCCATCACACTCAGTCTTCCGATGTGGAAGCTAATTCTGACACCTCTTCCTAACCTATGGTATCCGCTGATTCTGAGAATGATAAATCAAAGGAGTTGCCTATGGATACTCAACCCTCGCGGTCGGGGGTGAGACCCCAGAGAAGTACTAGAAAGGGAAGGGTTACTTGATGTTGACTTATTTTTATTTCGACACTTTATCTGATTCTCTTTCATGGCCATGGCATTTCATCTCACTGTAGCCACCCTCAATGTGAACAGTGTGAAAAATGCGCGTAGGCGCCTGATTACTTTTCAACTTTTGAGTGATTTGGCATGTGATATTTGCCTTATTAGGGATACCATCTCAGTACCTTCATTTTGGTTAATATGGCCAAAAGCTTTGTGATGGGTCCCTTCTTTTTTTTCTTTAGGATTAGACACACATGTAGTGGTGTTGGAGTGTTGTTTAGGGGTGATGAATTTCATGTTACCAAGTTGGTTGAACTGCTTATGGAACGGGCCTTAATATTGGATTTTATTATTTACTTTACACTTGGAGATTAATTGTGATTTATGCACCAGTTACGAAGAAAGGTCGAGTGGATCTCTTTTGTGAGGTGCAGCCTTTTTTGTTCACGTCATGCTTTCTCATATGGGGTGGTGACTTTAATTGTGTAGTGCATAAATCAGATCGGGGGGCCTGGACTGATAAGGATTACCGTGATACACATTGTCTCAATCACACTATTGTCCAGAGTCATTTACAGGATGTTTATAGGGTTTGTCATCCTACTGGTGGATGTACTTTTTTTAAGGGTGCCTTATCCACTAGGATTGATTTTCTTTTTGTCTCTGCAGCTTTGAGGGTGATTAAAGCTCAAACCATTCCAGTGGAGATTTCAGACCATAATGTGGTAACTGTCACGTTAGGGGTAGGCCCTCATGCTAAACTGGGTCAGAGATATTGGAAACTGAATTCTTTATTGCTACTTGATGACAGGTTTTTGGCCCAAGTTCATGATTTGTTGAAAACTTGAATGTCACTAGCTGGACTTTCCGAAGATTTGTTAGATTGGTGGCTACTCACTAAATCTGAAATCTCTACTTTGGCTAGGGGGACATCTAAATACAGTGGCGTGAAAAAGTATTTGCCCCCTTCCTGATTTTCTCTATTATTGCATATTTGTCACACTGGATGTTTTCAGGTCTTTAGACAAAATATAATATTAGATCAAGGGAACCTGAGTGGACAAATAACACTTTTTTTTTTTACTTATTTCATTTATTTAATGAAAAAAGTTAACCAACACCAACTGGCACTGTGTGAAAAAGTAATTGCCCCCTAGTTAAATCAACCCAATTAAAGGGATAATTAGAGTCAGCTGATTGAACACAGCCAGGCTTGATTACAGCCAGCCCTGCTCAATATAACCTCACTTATTTTGGCCCTTACCATCAGAGTCACATTGCCAGCACAAAGATTCAACAAGCACATTATGCCATGATCAAAGGAAGTTCCTGAAAAGATCAGAAAAACATTTTGTTGCCTCTATCAGTCTGGAAAGGGTTACAAAGCTATTTCTAAGGCTCTGGGACTCCATCGAACCACAATGAGAGCCATAATCTCCAAATGGAGAACACTTGGAACAGTAGTGAACCTTCCAGGAGTGGGCGGCCTGCCAAAATTACTCCAAGGGCGCAGTGTAAAATCATCCAAGAAGTCTCAAGAGGATCCTAAAACAACATCCAAAGAACTGCAGGCTTCTCTTGCCTCAGCTAAGGTCAGTGTTCATGACTCCACAATCAGAAAGAGACTAGGCAAAATGGGCTTCATGTGAGAGTAGCAAGGCGAAACCACTGCTAACCAAGAAGAACATAAATGCTCATCTCTTATTTGCCAGAAGCACCTGGATGATCCACAAGCCTTTTGGGAAAATGTTCTATGGACAGATGAGTCCAAGTGGAACTTTTTGACAACATGGATCCCATAATGTCTCACGTAAAGCAAACACAGCATTCCACAGTAAGAACACCATACCAACAGTCAAACATGGTGGTGATAGTGTGATGGTGTGGGATGCTTTGCTGCCTAAGGACCTGGATGACTTGCCATAATTAAAGGAACCATGAATTCTGCTCTGTACCAGAAAATTCTTAAGGAGAATGTCCAGTCATCCTTCCGTCAGCTGAAGCTGAAGCGTAGTTGGGTTATGCAGCAAGACAATGATCCAAAACACAAAAGCAAGTCCACATCAGAATGGTGAAAAAGAAGTAAAATTAAAGTTGTGGAGTGGCCTAGTCAAAGTCCAGACTTAAACCCAATAGAGATGCTGTGGCAGGACCTGAAACGGCAGTTCATGCTCAAAACCTACAAATGTTACTGAATTAAAACCAGTTCTGCGAGGAAGAGTGGGTTAAAATTCCTCCACAGCGATGTGAAAGACTGATATTGAATTATAGGAAGTGTTTGGTTGCAGTCATTGCAGCTGAATGTGTGTGAACCAGTTATTAAGTGTAAGGGGCATCACTTTTCACACAGTGCCAATTGGTGTTGGTTAACTTTTTTTCATTAAATAAGTGAAATAAAAAAAAAAATAAGTGTTACTTGTTCACTCAGGTTCCCTTTATCTAATATTACATTTTGTCTAAAGACCTGAAAACATCCAGTGTGACAAATCTGCAATAATAGAGAAAATCAGGAAGGGGGCAAATACTTTTTCACACCACTGTATGCTGTAGTGACTAAATATAAGAGATATCTGTCTTTACGTATGCAGTTGGAAACATTATATTCAGCTGTACACTCACAAGGCTTATCTTTGACAGCACAGGTACAGAATGTAAAAAACGAAATGGCTGCACTACAGTATACTAGAGCTACTTCCCTGTTACATGAACATAGGGTTTGTTCTGCTAATAAATCTGCATTGAGGGATGTTTTGGATTATAGTCATAGGCGTTCTGCGGATCGCCTTCTGACTGAAGTTGTGGATACTGCTGGTACTAGTTACACTGCATTTCTGGATATCTTGCAAGCAGTCTCCTCGCATTTTTCAGACTTATATGCTGCATCTCCAGTGGCTAGCACTGTTGTAGAACAATTCCTTTCCTCTCTCCATATTGCCCCTTGTTCTGATATACTATTACGGGCTTTAGTTGCTCTGATTAGTGTTGATGAGGTTAAAAGGGAAATTTCCCATTTACAGAATAACACGGAGCCTGATATTGATGGCTTACCTGCAGAATTTTATAAAACCTGTAGTCCTTTGGTTTGTGATGTGCTCACAGTAGTGTTTAATTGGGTTTTGCAACGTCACACTCTCGATTTCCATTTTTGTACTTCAATTCAGATTTTGTTATAAAAGAAAGGTGATAGAACTTTACTTTCCAATTGGAGGCCTTTAAGTCTCCTTAATAATGATTTAAAATTTTAATGAAAATATTGAATAGCAGATTGTTGTCCATAACTCCACACTTGATTCCCCTACACCAATCCTGTTCAGTACCGGGCAGATCTATCTATAATAATCTCCTTTTGCTTCGGGAACTAATAGAGCTTGGTAAAGTTGATGTTATAAAGGGTTTTCTTATGTCCATAGATCAATAAAGGGCCTTTGATCAGGTGCCGCATAGTTATTTGTTTCAGGTTTTACGAAACTATGAAGTTCCTGATCGCTTTGTAACCTGGATTGCTTTGCTTTATAGTCATGCTTATGCTATGCCCTTGGTAAATGGTTACTTGGGTTCCTATATCCCTATTCATTGGGGGGTGAGACAAGGCTGCCCTCTGAGTCCATTGCTTTATGTTTTTAATTTGAATCCGCTTTTACATACAATTGCCCAAGATGTGCGGATTCTTGGTATTGCTTCCCCTCGTAGTACCTTTGAGGCCAAAATTTCAGCTTATGCTGATGATGTCTGTTTCTTTGTTGCTGATTTGACCTCTGGAGATAAGGTGTTACATCATTTTTCTAATTTTTTGGATGTTGCAGGTTCCTCCCTTAATAAATCTAAGAGTTTTTTTTCTCCTCTGCATACTGCCATTCCTGAGGTTATGGAGCTGCAAGGCATTCCTGTTGTACTGGGCCCGGTCCGAATTTTAGGTATTGATTTTGGTAAAGGTGATAATGCGTTACTTAATTGGTCAACTAAAATTGAGGCAGTTCAGTCCAGAATCAGATTATGGAAGTCTTTGCAACAAACTAAACAGAAAAAGGTTATCATTACTAAATCTTTACTTCTCCCTCAGTTTTTATACCTTAGTGCAGTGTACTCCATTCCTTCTGGTTTGGAAGCCACTTTATTGGGTCTTTTTTTTTTCAAATTATTTGGGGGAGTCGCCTAAATCCCATTAAAAGAGATACGTTGTATCTTCCTATTGCACAGGGTGGTTTGAATTGTGTGAATCCGATTACTTTTTACTATAGTATTTTTTTCATTGGAATTTACTAGACTTTAGTCATCCACACTCTGTGTTATGGGTGATTTATGCGTATAGTTGGTTATCTAAATTGTCCTCAGAGTGGCCAGGTTTGAGCAAGAAATATTTACACACTTCTAGTTACCTGATTTATGTCAGACCTGTGATATCGAAACTTAATAGATGGAAGTTACTTCCGGCCCATGTGTATTGCAAATCACGCAAATATATTTATGATGTCCTACAATCTAAAGCACATTCCATAGTCCCTGTTTTTAAGGATGTACCGGATGGTCATGTTGATAACCTCATTAAAAGTTTGATAGATAAACGGATTCCACCTAGATTATGGGATGTTTCATGGCTTAGTTGTCATGGGCGTCTCAATGTTAGGGGGAATTTAAAGCATAAAATGGTTACTGAATGTGCTTGTCCGAGGGATACTTGCATTAATCAGGAGGAAACAATGTCCCATTTTTTTGTGTCCTGCCCCTTTGTGCAAGAATTCTGGATGACCCTTTCTGCCTGTTGGAGCCAGCCTTTCTGGTGGGCTGTTACATATCTGGAAGTTGTGGGAGGTTTTTTGCTACATTCTACTTTGTTGGATGCAGGTGTAGTATGGCTGCTGTTTGCTATGTTCAAGTTTCATTTATGGCGTGCCAGATGTCACCTTACTCTACAACAGTTATACCACTCACCACTTGAAGTTCTTCAACATGTTGAACATGATTTGTTGTTACAATGTGATTCTGAACGCAACTGTTTGTCCAAAAATGTATGGCTTATGAGGTGTAAAGAGGTTCCTTTTTTGAAAGACAAAATAGGTTGAGTCATTATGCTGTCAGAGAATTGAGTATTGCTGATATTCTCTTTGTTATGTTTTTTTCTTATTTTCTATGAATTGTATTACTGTTTTTTTGATTTATTGTTCTGTTTATTAATAAAAATCTTCCCCTACTTCTTGTAGGTGGGATGGAGGGACTCATTTCAGAGTCGGACACAGGAAGAGGAGGAAGTGCTGATGTGGCAGGGGAGATGGCCTCCTCCCCTGTCTCTCTTCCTACAGAGGTGGAAAAAGACAGAAACTCTGCAGAAACAGTTATGGATTTAGAAGACCTGATTATAGAATTCAGCAAGGAGGATGGTGCACCTGATCCTACCTGTGTAGGGGAAATAGTGGAGAAAAGCAACAGAGAGCTGATGCAAAATAAAGATGGTCAAACACCAGAGAATGTGCAGGTACTGGATAATGAATTGAAAGAAAAAGTTAAAATGCTTCAGTTAGAAAAAGAAAAGATCATGGAAAGAGCTGCAGAGCTAGAGAAAGAGCTTGAAACTCTGGCACAAGTACCTGATAAATCCTCTGTAGTGAATAACACAGAGATGAGTCATCCAGCTTCTGACTCACAGTCAGGCCAAAAAGACAGGGCCGCTGCTTCTGTCATAAACAAGGCAGTTCAAAGCAATGCTAAACAAACGGCTGGCAGTTTAAACGGCGTAGAACCCCTGTGCCGAGAGCCGAAGGAAAAGGAATCAGAAAGTGTTTGTCTCACTAAAAACATCAAAATGAGACTTGGAGTTGGGAAACAGTTGCGTTTACTGGACTCACTATGAACTGAAACAACGGAGAAAACTTACTCTTTCAGGGACAGGCAGAAGGAGAGAGAGAGAGAGAAACTGGAGCTCCAGAGCTCCTGACTTTTGCAATGAAGGTTCAGTACAGCATTCAATAGCACAGGTATTAGAGAATGCTGGTTGGAAACAGGGACAGCAGGGAGCCTGGGTTCCTGATTCTGAGGTCCTTCATCTCAGGAGATGATAGAACATATACCTACAAAAGTAGCCACCATCAATGAACAAGACATGAGCTCCAACAAACCCCGGGGTAACACTTTTTCTATTGTTTCTGGTACCAGTAATATTGATGCATGTGTCAGGGGAAATAGAAATGAAGGGGAATCTATGGCAAACAGAGATATTTCTGAAGATGTGAGTGTGAATGGGGCAGATATTCCATTACGGATGGGAACCAGTGAGGAGGTCATACATGGGTCTGAAGATAGGCCAACATTGGAGCCTGTATTTAAATTATCTGATTTGTTTTTAAACAAAGGGGAGCCTGCTCCCAGATGGAATGCTGTTAGGTTAGTGTACAGGGGAGGCTTAGAGAACCCCCCTGATAGAGTACATATAGCAAAGCAACTTTTAAAGAATTCTATGAAATTTTTTTCACCAGAGACTTTTGCCCTAATAGGGTTGGGAAATGGGAACTATGACATTAGCTTTAAAAATGTGTCAAGTCTAGACCGCTTCTGGGCCCAGTACCAGGTGTTAAAAAATACTCCTTTATGGATTCCTTTTTTGGTGGTCCCTTTAATGAAACCCCTAGTCAAATTAATTACACTTTTTTTTAGGAATGAAGGGTAAACATTGAGGACATCCTCTTTTGGCTGAAACAAAGGTTTGAAATCTTAAATAAACCTACCCCAAATTTGGACAGTGAACAAATATGGGATGGGAGTTGGAGGGTGAGAGTTAAACTAATTTCCACAAATACAGGCCCTGCTCATCGCCCCAGTTCCTTTTTTTTAGGGAAAGACGGGGGATCAATATTCTATAGCGGCCAACCCAGGTCATGTTTCAAGTGTGGGTAAAGGGCCCATTTAAGTTCTGCCTGTGACTCCACAAGATGTAACCACTGTTTAGAATTTGGACACAGTTCTGCTAATTGCCTAAACTTGTTTTGTTGCAACCTTTGCGAGAGGACAGGTCATGCATATGGTAGGTGTCCCTCAGCATCCCATAATAGGGAGGATTGTCCTTCACATGAGGGACTAATCAACATGGTCCAGCAACAATATGCAAAAAAGGCAGCCTTTGCAAGCAGTGTAGTGGCTGCATCACCAGGGAATTCAAGCTCCCTAGAACAGAATGTTACTGCAGACCCTCCTCTATCAAGGGACCCTCCAGGGCAGGATTTGAAGGGAATACAGGCCACAGAGGAAGTAATGGTAATGGAAACAGGTGAAGAAGCCCAGGGTATGAATGGGGAGTCAGGTGAAACAGAGCTGGACATGCCCCGGCCCCCACCCCCAGGAGAGAATGATCCACCTTTTAGAATGGTATCTCATAAAAAAAGAAATAGACAAGGGAAAGCTGTGTCACAGGGGAACAGGAAAGTTAACATGAAGAAACTGCCTCAGTAGAGATTGTAAAAACAAATATGCTTAATAAATTCAGAGGGAACCGATGGTGAGCCTGGAGGAGGGACAGACGGTTCTTCAGTAACATCCATTACAGATTCTGAAGGAGGAGGGGAGATTCAATAGCAACGAATAAAACAGCGAAGGTCATCCAAAACACCATGAAGCAAGTATACTGACATTTTGCCTTTTTTATATTATGGGGTCATTAAAAATCATTACTCTAAACATCAATAGTATTAAAAATGATAGAAAGAGGGCTGTGGCCCTGCTTACTCTGAACAATTTACACAGTGACATCATTTGTATTCAGGACACTCATCTTAAAACCTATGCTGAATTACAATCTGCATCCAGAACCTGGTTGCCAGGGGCTTCCTTTTGGTCCTCAGGGACTGAACCCTGTGATGGGGGAGGCATTTTACTAGCTAACCCACTCCTAAAAGTATCTAGATTAGTTGACATACATCCAGGAAGTGCTTTGATGTTAGATATCGCCTACATTTTAGAAAGGTTTTGTATAATAACAGTGTACACTCTCCAAACTAAATCACAGACAGTAGCCTTGTTTAAAGAGATTCAACCTTATCTACATACATCCAGACTTGTAATCTGGTCAGGAGATTTTAACTGTGGATTCTCTACAACTGATAGAGGCCTTCGAACCTCAAAGTTGTTTTGTGACACTACAGTATTACTACAGATAATTAGAACAGCTGGTTTGGTGGATATCTATAGAAGGAAACATCTAAATCAAACGGTTTACATATTTTAGGGGTACCTTAAGGACTCGTATAGATTCTACCTTTGCATCTCAAGTGTTAAACGTTCTTTCTGCTTCCACAATCCCTAATGAATTTTCAGACCATATGGCAGTTCAGATTCAGGTATCATGGGAGGGAACCCCACGATATAAGAAAAATAAATGGTGTTTAAATGAAACACTTTTAGAGGACCAAAAATGAAAAGGATGTGGAATCAAGACTGGATAGCCAGGCTCTCAGTAGTGGAAATGTATGGAAACATTACAGAATGGTGGGAGGACTCTAAAAAGAACTGGCAGAAACTTTTTCAAAATACAGCTACGTATATAGCCAATAAGGAATATATGCAATACCTGCAATTAAAACAATATTTACAGCATCTTATTTCCCAGGCTGAATTGTCTAAACAGGATTATAGTGCAATCATTAAAAACACTAAGGGAAAAATTTCTGACATCCAATATAATAGGGCCAAGTCCCTAAACCAGGAATTGAGATTTGGGACTCAGGTAAGACAAAAATCATTCAACCCTTTCAAAGAATGTAATAAGAGGGTTAAAAACAGATTTATTGTAGAACTAAGCACACCAACAGGACAGTTAGTAAATTCTTCACAGGAGATTTTGAATGTGGTAGAAGAATATGTGTCAGGTCTATTTGGTACCACCACTCTGGATCATGATCCCTCTAATTTATTAAATCATTGGGGTTAACACAGATATCTGAAATAGAGGTCCAAGATTTGATTAAAGAGGTATCTGTAAAGGAAGTGACAGCAGCTATTTCACAGTTAGCTCCACATTCTGCTCCAGGTATGGATGGATTAGGGTCAGGATTTTATAAAACCTTCAGTATAGAATTAGCCCCTGCTTTGGTGATTCTGTTTAATTATGTTTTAACATCATCAAATTACACCCCTTCTATGCAGGAAGCAGCTCTTGTACTGCTCCACAAGAAAGGTCCGAGACAGATAATAGGTAACTGGCTTCCATTAAGTCTGTTAAATACAGATTTGAAAATCTTACGTAAAATCCTGCAGACCAGTTTATTGAAAGTAGCTCCAAAGCTAATCTGTCCTTTTCAGTCTTGGTCAATACCAGGCTGGAAACAACAGGACAATCTTATGGTTCTAAGGGAAATTGCTCTTTAGAGGGCAGGCAGGGCAAGCACAGGGCTTCATCTTAAGTATTGGCCAAGAAAAAGCTTTTGACAGGGTTTCTCACAAGTTCTTGTTTAAAACTCTCAGGGCATTTGGGATTCCAGAGGTTGTTGTAAACTAGATAAAAGAAATGTATAAAGGGGCCATGATCATCCCTAGTATAAATGGTTGGGAGGGGAAGAGGATAAAGGTTGAACAAAGCGCTAGACAGGGTTGCCCTTTGGGCCCCCTACTTTACACCTTTGTCATATATATTTTTATTAGAATGTTGTTAAAAGAACAAAGGATCACAGGAGTAGTAACTAACCCAGATTGTCCCCCAGTCAAGGTGCTAGGATAAGCAGATGATTTAGCTATAGCAATATCTTCTTCTAGTTCTGCAGAGGCTCTAAGTAATATATTTCAGCAGTATTCCAAATTTTCAGGTTCTAAAATTAATGTGGGAAAGAGCAAGGGGGTTACAATAGGTGATACTCAGGTACCACAGTTAGGGCATAGAGGTGGTATTCAAGTGACTGATCAGCCCATCTCTATATTAGGCATAGAATTTGGTCCAAGGGACATGGCTATGTTAAACTGGAAGGGGAAAGTGGAGAAGGCAACAGGATTAGTCAATAGTTGGAAGGGACAACTACTGTCAAAGAAAAAAAAGAGTGGTTTTAATTAAAACACTACTGGTCCCCATATTTCTCTGCTTAAGTTATATATACCCTCCTCCAATAAGTATGTTTACAGTCATTTACAGCGTCTTTTTTCAGGCATTCTGGGGATCTAGACTGAATTCTGTTAAGAGGGAATATACATATCGTCCTGTTTGCGAAGGTGGGGTGGCAATGATCAACCCGATCGCATTCTTTTTTAGTACTTTTCTATCTGGTAATATTAGCCCAGCCATGAGACTTGGGGATCCACCATGGAAGCTAATGTTAAATGCATGGATAGAGCCATGCAAAAGGGTATGGGAGAATAAGAACCCCAGGGGGTTGAACAGATTGGCGTACACTCCTCAATATGGAGTGGAATGTATAAAAATGCTGGTGAAATGGAACATTAGTACAGAACAGATAGTAATATTAGATAGAAAAAAAATATGGTTTGATTATAGATGCAGAATGTAGGGCTGAAATAGTGTTCCAGAGTGCCCTGACACACTGGAAAAACAGTACTCAACAGCTGGTGAACCCAAGACTTCCCATTTTGTGTGGGATTGTGTTTGGTTAGGCAATTTTGGAGATTAGGAGTAAGGGGTAATAACAAGCATAAACAGCTTGAAGAGAGATATTGCCCCAGAGTGGCATGTGGGCAAATTGTGGAAACCCAACAACACTTATTTTTAGAATGTTCATATATAAAACCATTTTGGACATATTTGGCTAGAACATGGAAGGAGCCTTTGTTCTGAAATTTGAATTATATGACTGTAATGTATGGTCCTGTAGGAGGGCTATTTGGGAAATACCACAAAGACACTATGTACATAGTATTTGTAACAATAAAATATTTTATTTGGCAGGCTAGGTGCATGTGGGTTCTACAACAAAGAGAAGTATCTCATCTGGAACTTTTTCAGAATATTGGGATATCACTAAATAAAACCATGAAATTTGATCTGATGAGATATACCTCTGAAAGGGCTAGGCTTTTTTGGATCAATTGCAATGAATGGGGAATGAGTGATTAGGACATTATTTTGTAGAATATTGGTAGATTATAGTATGCAGGATATTGGCAAATGTAGAACGATATGTACAGTATAAGGTTTTCTTTTCTACCGAATCTTTTTTTTTCTGTTAGAATTGGTTAATAATTTTGTTTAGAATGTATATATAATGTATTTGTATTGTAATGAAATCCAATTTTCAATAAAATTCCCCTACTCTTTTCGATAAGTGCCACGGGATCTTTAACATCCACCTGAACTACCACCAATCCAGGCAGATGGGAGCTTGGTTTAACGTCTTAGCCGAAAAACGGCACCTCAGAAGTGCAGCACCCCTCTCATGCTGCACTACAGTGTCAGTACTGGGATATTAACCCAAGTGCCAGACGTGGGAACTGAACCCACAGCCCTCTGATCTCCCAGCCTCAGAGGCGAGTGTGCTACCTACTGAGCCACTGACACTGACATGAACCTGGAGGGAGGAGAAAGGCATAGCAAACCAGTGGGGGACCTACTGGAACCTGTAGCTTACTATGTCCTAGCAGTGGGTAGGGTATTCATGACAGTCGGTCAACAAACTCGTTGTCGACTGACATTATAGCGACACCTTTATATTAATTGCAATGGCAGTTGGCATAAAGACGGTCACTTGAGACTGAATTTTCTTTTGGGGGCTTCTCCCTCAGAACAGCACCCTGTGGGGGGTTCTGCCCCAGCACCCCACCCGCACCCCCTGTAAGTAAACAATCAACTCAGAGCTGGAGTTGATTCTGGAAGGGGGTGCAAGACACCAGAAAGCAGTGTCGGGGTCCCGCGCCGACACTACAGTGACCTGTCGCTTTTGTCACTGTACTGTCAGCCATGGTAATATTGTCACCATAGCAATGGCATACCATGGGTAGGAATCCCACAGGGGCTCATAAGGGCCAGTAGTGGGTGTGCCATGTAATCATGTGGGGTTTAAATAAGTCCTTATATTCCCATAGAGGGAAACAGGTATATAGAGTACAAAGATGTCACTGCACATAGGCTGACAAGCAGTAGTAGTATTTATCCAGGTAGTCTTAGGCCTTGTGTGACAGCTGCATGAGTACAGCTAAAGAAGAAACTGCCTTTCTCCATTCAGAGTCAGTGGGAACCTCTTTTTACCTCCATCACCATAGCAGGAACCCTTTTGCCTCTACAGACACTACCACCAATGACAAGAGGAGTGTGTCCAACCTGGATACCCCAGGGAGGGCTTCGTGTAAAAATAGGGACTGTAGGAAGCAGTATGTTGTACCCACTACATTCTGGTAATCCAACGTACCTTTTTCCAGTAGCCCTTGATAAGGGGACAGTCCCAAATTATATGGAAAAGATATTCCCTAGCTGCTTAGCAGTTCCAGCACTTGTCATCAGTAAGATGCACCATAGCATAGACTGGCCCACTTGTGCTGTGTTAGGGCTACCACTTGCAATGCAGATGCCCCAGGTTAGGAACAGACCAAAGGAGTCAAAGGGATGGCCGGGGAGGAGGACTGAGAGTCCCATGGACTGCTCCCCTCCTCCAGTGGGTGGGAGAGCATTCAATGAGAGATCAACCCTTGGTAGAGGCCAGAGGGAGCTGCTGCCAAAGCTAAGACATACAGGAGGTGTGCTGGATGTCAGTTCTTTGGCACACAGCAATACGTTATTGTACAACACACCTCCCATTGGAACATTTGCCCCCCAAAATGCCAGCCCCTTTGATGATGCCCCACTTCTCCAGTCCTGTGATGCCCCACCCACCTGCAACACTCAGATGGTGACTGAGTACACCCCATCAGGAATGGTCCATTCTGCAGCCCGCCAAGGGGGGCAAGCCAGGGAGGACCACCCGAAGTTGAGGGGTCTGCAGTGAAGCTATTTTAGACTTTGTTAATGTCACGCCTGCTCTGCGATACTATATGGGGGGCAAGCTTGGGAGGACCACCACTGAGGTAAGTCCCAAGGGGCGAGTGGGGGCTGGAGGGTGCGGGGACTGACCTGATGGTGTCCTGGCAAAAAAAAAAAAGAAGTCCCATAGCATGAAACTTATGTAGGATCTTGTAGCAAATCCTGCAGTATTTTGCTTTGGAGCAAGTAGCTATAGATGTCAGGATATGCCCTACAGGTGCCCTGCCACCAGATATTCCACAAATCATCCTTAATAGGGCCCCTTAATACTATTTCCCAGTGTTGGCAGGCCATATAGTTCAGATCTGTCTGTGCCTTCTGAATTGCTTGGTAAAGCCTGCTAGATGCCCTAGGAGGTAATCAAGGAAATACTTCCAACCCCTGGATCCCAGCATTGGGACAGCACCAGGTGCTGAACACTGCGTAATTGGAGGAACTTCCAAAAGTCCTGTTTATGTGTTGTAGGTCATATCTACACTGACAACTCTCAAAAGATGCCAGGTACAGTATGTGATTTCAGGTTTGAATAAATCCCTGACCACCTGCATTCCCTTATCCTTCCACTTTCACAATCAGATTGGCTGCTTATTGACCTATACAAATCTGTACCTCACAGGGGGTCTACTCTGGTGGCATGAGGGGAAGTTTAGTTAGCTTACCCAGTTACCTACAGGCATACAACAAGGCCAGATTCATAGGATAAAGTGGAGTCAACACGTTCAGGGGATCATAAAGCAAAGAGACAAGTGAAATGCCCCCGTGAGGCTCCCCTTCCATAGTGTGCCTTGGGAGGAGGAGTGGGCAGTGAGGGATATGAAACCACTGTAATGTCTAGGCACCCAAAAAGGACACAGAGTAATCAAATATCTATGGCAGATTAAAGCCACTATTTTGCCAGTGGTCCTTGAAAATAGATCTCCTACAATTGGGGGGGGGTTACAATCCCATAAAATCTGACCACCAGAGCATCTGTTTTCTGGAACCAGAAGGACAGGGTGAAGAGAAGGAGGTGGACCAATCTATGGAACATCTTGGGAGCAGCTATCATTTTTACCACCGCCATCTTACCCATCATGGATAATTGGAGCTTTGATCATTTGACCATGTCAACCGGAATGTCAGCCAGCAGAGGGGTGATATTAAGTTTAACCAACTATGACAAATCTGAAGTCAGTTCTATCCCCAAATACCTAATGTCCCGAGGGGATGATTTCAGCCCTAGCTACACAAATGTGATGCTGGGGCAGAGGGTAGAAAGAAGCAATACTTCTATCTTTTCATACTTAATTGTTAGGTCAGACAACATATGTAGGTTCAGGAGTGCCTGTATCCCTGTGGAGATATATTTCATAAGGACTAGAAGTCATCAACATACAATTTCATGGAATACACACTACCCCCACTCTAATCATGGACAGACCAGAAGGCATGTGGATTGCTACAGCAAATGGCTCCACTGCCAACAAAAAAAACTCGGGGAAGGGAATACCCATGCCTGATGCCCATTAACAAAGGAAAAGGCTGTGACATGTGGCTATTGGTTAGCACCTTGGCAGTGGGCCTAGCTTACAGGATGTGTATCCAAGAGATCAACTGGCTGGGCAAAACACATCCCTGCCAGCACTCTAGTAAGGTACCCCATCCCACTGAATCAAAAGCTTTCTCAAAATCTACATTGATTGCTGCAGCTGGCATACAACTCGCTGAGTGGAAAATATTAAAGAGGGATCTAAGATGATCGGAGATAAGTCACCACTTTACAAAGCCCACCCGGGTTGGATGTCCATGATGTGGGCACTTGGGGAAGGGTGCCAACAATAACGGCGACCCTCTCCCCAGCACATTGCAGCAACAGTGCACAGGGGATATGGTGGCTGGATTGGGGGGAGTGGGCAACTACAGCAACATCCTGTCACTATAGGTACGCATGCAGGGAGGTGGGAGTGAACACGCACAGTGAGGGATGTGGGGGGTGATGCCACAATCGGTTGCCGTGCCGACCCTGTGGAATGGTGGATGGGTTGCCAGCATCAGTTGGCAGGGTACAGGGTCTGGGTGCTGGTGTGTTTTTGTTATGCCCGGCCTTAACCTTTTTTTTTGTTTTCACCCCTCCTGACATGTAATCCCCTGGAGTTGAAAATCCTGTAGTAGGTGGGTGCGGGTGGCAAGCCCCACTCAGGGGTAAGCATGGCCCCCTGGAAAACATTAAAAACTAAGTGCCCAGTGCCTTTTTGCTGTGGCAAAATAAATTTTTGACACTCTTGACTTCTGCATAACGGCAATCACCATTAGGCTTTTGCCATTATGACATGGAACCCTTGGGTTGGATGGACCAGGTCAGGAAGAATGTCTTCCGACCTAGTGGGAATTGCTTTTGCCAGAATCTTGCCATCTACATTTATGAGTGAAATGGGGAAATAGCTGACTGGGTAAAGGGGTCTTTTTCCTCCTTTGTCAAAACTGTGATCACAGCCTTATTAAGGGAGGGCAGCAGTGCCTTCTGGGCATGAGCCTCTGTAAATATGAAACACAGGACTGGTCTATCCAAGGAAGAGAAATGGGAATAAAAGTCTAGGGGGAAACCATCCCCCCCAGAGCATTGTGTTTATTCATGGATGAGATTACCCCATTGATTTTGTCCTCTGTGAAGAGGGCTTCCTGCCATCCCCTCTGCTCCATGGCCAGACGAGGAAGTAGAAGATTGGCTAGGAAAAAACACAGCTTCTCCTAGTCTGTAGAACACCCAGAGGGGTATAAGGACTGAATAAAAGTCTTCATTAATCCTTTGACAGTCTGAGCTAAATTTTGAACTTCCCCCTGGTCTCTAAGTGTGGCTATATGCCTCTCTACTTGTTGTTTCCTAAGGTGGAATGATAGCAGTTTTTTAAGCTTCTCTCCTTCTTTCTGACACCTGTGCATATATTGAAGCATCATGAACTCTTTGTTACAAGCAAGAAGCAATTTAAGCTGGAGCCTGATGCTTGTCAGGTCAGCTTGTATGGTACGCCTTTCTGTAGGGAACTTTGTTTCCTTATAGGCCACTTCCAGGGTTTGTACTTGGGCCATCTACCCTACCACCTCAGCTTTCCTCTCACCATCATTTGGCTTCAGACTGCATGATCTGCTCCATGAGAGTGAACTTAATGACCTCCTACAGAGTGATAGTTGATACTTCTGCAGTGTCATTTATATGAAAATAAGCCTATGCTTCCTCTTTAACCCACTGTAGGAAAGCCTCTTTCTGCAGCAACATGGCATCCAGCCACCAGGAGGAAGATTTGGGATGCTCTGGGACTCACAACAGCAGGAGAGACACTGGGGTGTGGTTCAACAATACAACTGACTAAATGATGGCCTTCAACATTTGTTGAGTAATCTGTAAGGAGCCCAGGAAAAGGTCTATGAGACTAGCAGAGGTGTTCTGAGTAGAAAAATAAGAACAAACCCTGTATCCCAGGTGCAGGGTCCTCCACAGTTCTGCTAACACCAAATCTTTCATCATTGATTTCATAACCTCCACAGCCCTATGGTGGGGCTCTGATGTGGATGCAGAGTGATCAGTCAGAGGGTCCAATGTAAATTTAAAGTCACCTCCAATTAAACAAGGGGCTCCAACAGTGGTGTTGTCAATGAGCGCCTGTGTAAAGGTCAAGAAAAAATTGGGGTCATCAGAGTTGCAGCCATAGATGGACCCCAGTACAAGTGTCCCCTCTTGGTGGACACCTGCAGCAAAACCCCCTAACAAGGCATCCATCATCTACTGGTGTATTTGCCACTTCAGTGATTTGTGGAGCAGGATTAAGACTCCATGCTTTGAGGATGTTGTGCAGCTGTAGGCCTCAGCCCCCACCCACTCTCAACAGAGCTTCATTGCTTTTCCCCTTTATGAAATTGGTCTCTTTCAAAAAAGCCACCTGGCAACACAACCTGAAGATTTTATAGAAGAAGTGAGGCCTCAGACATTCAAGGAAACCACCAAAATATTAGCCATAAGGGCAGTCGAGTAATGCTGTGCAAAGAAGGAACCAAGGCAACCGTCATCTTTCTGCACCCACAGGGGTGCCCAACATTTGCCTGAGGATCCTCTAAGGCCAGGCAATTAAAACTAGAAAGATGATATCACATACACTATACACACACAATGTTAAACACAGTATCATTGAGATATCATAAAGAAATAAACAAATGAGTCCTAAGACAGAACCCATTGCAATGGGATATGTAGCATGTGTTAGTCGTGGGCTCTAGAATCCAGATGACCTACAAGAGCCAATAAAAAAGGGGATCCATGCCAAAACTCAGAACACCCTGTCAAGACTATGACTCAGGAATGGGGAACAGGGGTGGTGGGGTCCCTACAATAACCTCAGGGACCAGGGATAATGTTTCAATTACTAGAAGGAGCAATACCTCACCCAAGGCTCAAAGGTCCCTGTCCAGGGGAGTGGTTGTCCCACAATTGAGGTGAAAAAAAGAAGAGACCAGCGGCATATACACCACAGTCTCAGAAATGTATCATGACTGTGTGCCTTCAAACCAGTGTACTGAGTAACCCTGAAGTAAATAACAGTGGCCCTAAAACCAGAAATCTGTATCAGTAATGCATGTAATAACCTTCCTATATAAGAACCATAACAGAAATTGAGGTAAAGGGAAAAAACTTGGATACATTCTGAAATCATCCAAGGAATGTGCAAACTGGGAAAGGTAGGAATTTAACAAGTACCATGATGTATGCAGGTGAGAACCCATGGATGAGGTCAGCCCTCCTCCACCCACCAGCTCCTCCACTTTCCTCTCGCAGTCGGCCTTTTTAGAAAACTGAATTGTACTTGGAATCTGATTTTTTATGGATTTTAATGTCTGTTTAAAATTGTTTAATCTGTAAAGTGCTTTGGATTTGGAAAAGCGCTGTATAAATAAAAATATTATTATTATTATTTTTATTATCAACTGCTGATTAAGCTGACCTCTACTTTTCAGGAGATTCCATTCTTAGGTGTGGGGGGGATATGGCCCTTAATGCTGCCATCAAATGTCACACACTTTGGACTACCTGACCAAGTCAGGTCCCCAAACCGGTGTAAAAAAAAAGAGAAAAGACAAAGCATCCCTCTGTCCAACCATGAGCTGATCCCCAATACATACAAGGCATAGAATATCACATGGAGGCGAGGGAAAGGAGGGGGTAGAAAGGACCTCACAGATCAGGTGGCCATCTGAAAGCATACAGGCCCAGTGGCACGATGAAACAGAATGGTACCCGGCTGAAAACTGTCATTGCCTTCCAGGATCTGCCAGGGTAAGAATGAGGGGCTCGACGGGAGGTGGGATGAATAATTGCTGAACATCAATAGTCCTAAACAACCCTCCTCAACCTGTCCAAATAGCAGATTCTATTACCTCAGGATGTTGCTAAAGGTAAATGCTGCTGGGCATTCGAGAACCTCAGGGAGCATGCAGAAATACCACACAATGCCTGCTAGTAAGGAAAATGATGTCCCGGGAGAAGGGGTAGGGAAGCTCCCCTCTGCAATGTTACCCCCCCAAATCCCCCCAAACCTCATGAGAATAGAAACACATGAACAGTGTCCAACAACAGGCATGATAAAAACAGGACTACACCAGTAAGAAAGGACTTTGACAGATAAAAAACAGCCCTCTCAGTCCAAAAAGGATATAAAAAAAGTTCTCAGATCAGATGGGCAAAGGTGAAAGTCCCACACTGCATCTGAGAAACAAACTAGTAGTGCCATCTGCTTGAGTGAGAAGGGCTGCAGCTGTGCAAGATCTCTAAGGAGTGACATTCCCAGGACTGTTCTGGGGGAAAATACATCTTGTAGTAAATCACTAAAAGAAATGTACTGTAAGTACCAAAGGGCTACACCAGGCGCCACTAACAGCCACAGTGGCAGCTCTTTGCTCTCACATCTCACTGTTCCTTCAACAATAGAGCCCTAGCTAGTCTTTCACTCTGATTTTCTTTAGAGAGGCACTGGTTTCTTTGGAGAGGCATTAGTGTCCAGGCTGGATGACAAGACAGGCAGTAGAAGAGCCTTTGTGGCCACTGTTGCACAGGATTGTTGTGGAGGGTCAGAAGCAAGGGTGGATGGGTTAGAAGGAGCAGCAGTCACCTCATCCCCCTTCTCCTGAGAAGCCAGCATCTAAAATGTATTAGACATCAAAGGTACCCCAACACTCCCTCTCCAGGAAATTGGGGAGCAGGGTCCCCGACTCCTATTCCAGGAACAGGAAGGAAGAGGCTGCTTGTCAGTCTGAGCCTGGCTCCATCTGCACCCCTCTGAATGGTGGGCCTCAATCCTGTCAGTGGAAGGAGGGTTGGATATAAGTTCAGCAGGGGGCACTGAGCAGCAGGTAATCCAACCTCCATCGGGGCCACTTGGCTATCCTCAGTACTGCTCTCATGAACTCTTTGCATAGGGACCCCCATAGTTTCCTCAATGCTGTAGATGAGGGCCACTGCTGCAAAAGGCATGTAGCAGTCATGTGGGACCACATTCACATAAATTCAGAGACATGCAGGGTAGCATAAAGAAAACTTCAAGCTTGTCTGATGGAGTTGTTTTCATATATCAGTATACTGTAGGCCTGTCTCTGCTGGATCAGCACCAAGGAGAAATCCTGGTAAAAACTAAAGGGATGACCCCTTCACTGCAAAGGACTCTGCATTCTAGCCAGTCACAGAATACTTTCTTTAACAAGAAACAACAGTAATTTGATTGAGACAATGTCAGTGGCTCAGTAGGTAGCACATTCGCCTTCTGAGGCCGGGAGATCACAGGGCTGTGAGTTCAGTTCCCACATCTGGCACTTGGGTTAATATCCCAGGACTGAGACTGTAGTGCAGCAAAAGAGGGGTGCTGCACTTCTGAGGTGCCGACTTTTGGATGAGACATTAATCCGAGGTCCCATCTGCCTGGATTGGTGGTAGTTAAGGTGGATGTTAAAGATCCCATGGCACTTATCAAAAAGAGTAGGGGATGTCCCCCGTGGCCTGGCCAAATTTCCCTCATTCACTAAAAATACCACCAACAGCTTAATCTGGTTCAAGGTCAGTTGGCATTCATCTGTTTCACCCTCCCCTGGGTCGTGCCTGAAAATAGGCAGGATTTGTCTAGTGCACTTACCCGGTCAACAAAAACTAAATAAATTAAACTAAATAAGATCGAATGGGGCCTGGATCCAAGAGGGGGTTTGGATACAAAAGACCTATGCACCCTTTCAATCCCAATTGTGGGGACAGTCTGGAGCATTAAGGAGCACAAGGAGGGCCTGCTGAAAAAAAATTATGTCATGAGCCTTCCACCCCACCCCCACACCCCGGGAAGCGCAGTCAGCCTCAGCTTGTTTTGTTAGGCTCTGTTCTCGAGGTTATAGGACTTATTTACAAGTACAGGATGGTCACAGCTTACTCTTAAAGTGTGGCCTGTGTGGAGGATTCAGTGTGCACCATGTGGTCTATCCTTGTTTCTGTGGCAGACACTTTAGAAGACAGGGGAGTCAGTTCCACTGCACTATTTGCTGCTGCTGCTTTGAGCCGAGATGTATCTTGCAAGATGCCTGCAATCATTGCTGTAATTCCTTGAGGGTCAGACTGAGGGGGAGTTGCTGCTGGCATCCTGGACCCTGGGAGCCTGCGATGTTGTGACGCCGACTGCTGGATTATGCCATGAAAGACCCAAGGAGCAATGAAGGGAAACTGCATCTGGATACTGCCATTACAAAAAACATTGGACATTCCTATGATAACACTCTGCTATATACCATAGAATATGGGCATTTACAGCACTAGGAAAGGGTGAATGGATACAGATTTTAGCTCAGGAAGACTGCTGCTTCCAGATCATGCTGCCATCTTGGCTTCTGTCAGGCCATACCTGTCAGCCTCTTCTTTTCCATACATTAACAATCAGATTTATTAGGAGTTACCCAAATACTTTGCCACACATCATGTTAAGGCTCTTAGTCTGTAGTTACCTGGTTCAGACCTACAGTAGCTCCCTTCTTGAACTGGAGAAGGCACTGGCCATTTTGCAGTTTTCTGGTATGTTTTCTGTTTGTAAGGAGTCCAGAAAGATAGCAGAGTGGGCCCAGCCATAACCCCTCATAGAGTAACTCCATTATTTCCTTGGGTGGATATCCTGGGATTTTATCAGCTTCACAACCAGCAGGTAATTACCTGCCATGTTTGTCAAAATCAGTGCTGCCTCCTTTTCCTTTTTTGCTTACTTCTTTCTACTGGCTCCTTGGGCTGCACCTTTCTTCAGTGCATCCCACTCTTATCCAGGCACCATCCGGTCAGTTCTCTAGCTTCTTATGAGGCCCTCGCCTTCTTGGCCCGTGGCTTGTCCCCATGGCAGGGCAGCAGGGAGCTCCCATCTCACCCTCCATGTCCTAATCCAGTTCCAGCAATGCCCCCTGAAGCCGGGGCACCCGTAGGACAACCATCAAGCCACCGTGACCAAGGACACCACTTTTTCCAGATTTTCTCCCCTTTATGGGGTGTGGTATACAATGATGCCTATGCCGTGGTTGAACACACTCTCATGCATACCACATCAAGTGGCTGCCACGCTTCCACCCCCTTGCAGTCATGGCACCATGTCACCAACCCTCAGCCTCCGCTAGGGGTCAGGCGTGCTGCGACCAAGATTCCTCCCCTCCCCAGAGATGGAAAGCAGTCCATCAGATGCTCAATCCATCTCTCCCACTCAAACTCACAATGACCCCTGCTCGCTCCCGAACACGGGTTGCCTGGCATGACAAGAGGTGTGGCACATAGCGCCTCTACCCTCAGCGCCACCTAGCCAGGAGTGCTGCCTCCTTTTTAGACTGCACATCACCCACAACATCTACCCCCAACTGGCAGTGCTGTCCAATTTCTGGCTTAATATTGACACAAATCAGTTAGTCGGTGCATTTGCTATGCCTCCTGTTATGCCTCCCTCCTGATATAATCAATGGATTCCCAATGATCAAGGGCCCCTCTTACCCCTTACCCAACTATTGTTTCTTATGTACTTACAAAGGGGCCATTATTCCTCTTTATCCCATGAATAGTCGCATCTTCCAGATCTGTTATGTCATACAAATTGCACATTGACTTGACTCTGTATTACTTCTGTAATGACATATAGGGAACATTGTTTAACCAGGAGTAGCACACTAAGCCAAAGCTTGTTTCCAGATGCAACCTGGGAGCACAAGAAAGTTAAGTGACTTGCTTAGGATCACACAGTATGTACCTAGGTGGCTGTGGGATTCAAACCCAGGTCTCCAGATCTGCAGCTCAGAGCCTGAAGCTACTGCGCTATACTATATATACTCACTACATTATATACTGTACTACTTACCTTGTGGTGTTCCCAGAATCCTTCCACTAATTATATGCACTCTTTTTCTCACCTAAAATACCCTGAATTTATTTGGCAGTCTTATTTCACAAGACCTTGTTACCAGTTGGGGTGCATCTAGTCGCTGCTCCATTCTAAACCCATTCTAGGTCTCTCACTTGCCATTAACACTTCTGTATGTTGCATTTATAAATTTAGCCACAACCATCTCCTGCAGCATTAATCATCTCTCCTGAAGTTTTATTTTTGTTAAAGTACAGTAGTTTCTGCTATCACCTCTGACTGAGTCTTGTTATGGCCACTATTAAACACTGGCTCCCCAAAACTACTCAGGTCAATCAGGAGGGATCTTCTGCTAAGGATAGGGTACAAGAGTTATCCTATGGGTGTGATACTGACCCCCAAATAGTCAAGCAAAACATAATGTCATGAGTGGGGAGGTGTCTGCATGTTTCACTTGGCAGCATTTCTGCCTCTGGGCCAGTAGGTAATGGGTTCTAATCCCACAGCAGGATTAGGCTCTTACCATAAACACTCACACCCCAGTGCAGTACTAAGGGGATGCTGTACAGTCAGAGTGCACCCTCCTTTGGATAAGATGTTAAATTGAGTTCCTATCTGCCTCTTCTGGTGGACTTTAAATATCCCACTGTACTTCTTGAAAAGAGTAAACACATTTCCTTGGTGTCCTGGTCAAATTTCTCCATTCACTAAAATATGACCAACAGCTCAATCTGGTTAAGTTGTTTTGCATCAATATTTACACCCCCCCAAACACACACCAACTTCCAGGATGATGCTGAAAACAGGGACTATTCTCTAGCCCTCATTTTCAAGTCAACAAGTTAAATCAATCAATCAATCAATCAATCACTAAATAAATAAACAATGCCCAGTTGTTTGAAAAAAATTGCCATATCAGATACTGTAGTGATCCACGGAATTTTAATCCCTGGTATTGACTGGTAGGTCCAATGGCAGTGCTGAGAGTGTGTTCCTTTCTGCATTCATGGACTACTTCCTAGAGTAGACTATTAAACAAGGGACAACAGTAGGATTGAGGCTACCTTTGACTTGTTCTAAGAAGTGAAGATGGGGTCATCTACAATGTGAATATCAAGGTACAGGTTGGAGGCAGTGAGTACAGATGGGTAACCTTCTCCCTGGTACCAGAGAAGACTACACATGCCCCAGTCATGATGACCCATCAAGAACTTCAGAAAGGTGGACTATGCTAAGATGAAGAACTGGATGTCCAAGGGACTAGAGCAGCTGAATGAGGATGGTGCTACAGAGCACATGTGCAATTTGTTAAAGAGGGTACTAAAATGAGCTGCAGAGACCTGGACCCTTAAAGCAATAAGAGGAAAAGAGCCAAAAGGGGGCTGTCTGACTCAATAGGGACCTAAGATAACTGATCCTGAATATGAAGAAAGTATGGTTTCTGGAAAGAGAGAGGGCTAGAGGTTAATACAAAGCAGCACTAAGGGAATGCAAGGTTACAATTAAGAAAGCCAAGGAGTGTCTGGAAACCAGGATAACAGTAGAAGCTGCATACAACACCAGGATATTATTCAAAAAGGTGGTCAAAAGATATGACTGGGCCTCTGAATGCAGGGGAAAAGGAGAGGAAACTTTGAGCATGCTAAGGGCAATCAGTGAGATGCGTAACGAACACTTGCTTTGCTGTTCACCACAGAGCCACCAGGGGAGGAATGGTGAACAGTGGGAGGGACAATTGCATCAGGAGTAGCCAAGATGCAGTGGAGATCACACCCTCCATGGAAGTGGATTATCTGGCAAAGATTAAGTCAGATATGCCCGAGGAGTTGGAACAGGATACATCCAGGATCATAGAAGAGTTAAGGGAAAATGTTTGGGACAGCTGCAGTAATCCTTCAGGAATCTGTCTGGACAGGTGTGGCTAACATTGTCCCCTTCCTCAGTGAGGATTTTAGATGTGATTCTGGTATTGACTGGCCAGTCAGTCTGCCTAAAATGTTGGGGAAGGTTCTGAGAGGCATTATCAAATATAGTGTTATGGAGCTCTTGATTCAGGCCAATTTTCATGCCCAATCTAATTGTGACTTCATGCGGGGCCAGTCATGTCAAACAAACATAGTCACCTTTCTATGGAGGGGGTGACCAGCTACAGAAGCCAGATAAAGGCAGGGCTGTAGACATTGGTGAAGATATTAGAATGGATTAGCACTGTGCTAATAGGGTTAGTTCCTTGCTAGCCATAGTTGGCCCCTGGGAAGCAGAAAAATGGCTAAAAATGCTATATTAACAGGCACAATTAGTGAGGCAGTAACCTATTAGCATATCAGAGCAAAAGCATGCCAGGGACTTATACAAATTGCCTGAAGGTACCTTGCATACAGATGATCTGGCATACTCAAAGGTTTATGGAGGCACTACTTAGAAACATAGACATTGTCAGAAGATTAAAAAAAAGAGTCTATTCAGTTTGCCAATAAAGAGTTTCCTACTTATGACCCTGACCTGTCATCTTAAAGGGTGTTTTAGCCATGATTTCCTCCCCAAACCCTCCCTTCTAACAAACCATTAGTGTCACACTTGTTAATGCCTCACAAACCTGGAACTAACTATGTGCACAAAGGCGCGCTCCACCCTCACTGAATCCCTGTGCTGTTTATCCTGCACAGAAGATCTGGTAGTCTAATGAAGCCCCAACTCTCTGTGCTGCATATCTTTCATAGAAGCCTTGATAGTTTATTGCCCCAAAACCCTCTGATTCTTGTGCTGTTTATCTTCAACAGAAATCCTAATAGTCTACTGGCCCCCATTCCTTGATCCCCATGTCAGCCCAACCACCACCCCATGCATGATACTAAGAAAGCATATGGCACTTATCCACCTCTCACCTCACCTGACAGCTGCTGTGTGTCTCACACAGCAGTTAAAATTCTGACTAAGCCCCAAAACTGGCATACCCCACATGTGTGCATACAGTATTTAGAATTTATTTTGGTACACAGATGCAGTAGCCATATCTTTGGCACCAAATGGTGGAATGGCACAAAATGTAGGGGAGGGTATCATGGATGCAAACCCCTTCCCTGGAGATATAAATGTAGGAGGCAGTATAGCACAGTGGTCTAAGGCTCTAAGCTGCAAATTTGGTGACATCCAGCAGACCAGACCTGGGTTTGAATCTCACAGCTTCCACTTGCATAATGTGTGACCCTCAGCAAGTCACTTAACCTCCTTGTGCTCCCAGGTCGCTCCTGTAAAAAAGCTTTCAGCTTAGTGTGCTATACCTGGTTAAACAACTGAAAAAAAAAAAATAAGTGTGGCCCCTGAAGTCCCATGCAAATTGTGGTATAGAATTTTGTAACCAATTTTATACTCGAGATAAATAATTACCAGGATCAATTTACCTGAAAGAATTGGCTTTTATACAATGGATTGTGGTGGCTTCTCCAATTACCAAAACAGTTTACTATATATTTCAACTGTATGTTCTGACATATCTACTCAAAGCAGCTGGAAGAACTCCCACTGCCATATAACAGAACCAATTCTGTAATCAAGTATATATGTAAGAACAGGATATAGTCCATGTATTTTTTTGGGGGTGGGGGTAATTTGTCACTACTATACAGTGTTGTAAGCATTCTAGAAATGTGCTCTAATAAAGTAAACTTCTGCTATAGTACTTTACTCCCACACATGGTAGCCCCAACCCCTCCCATACTCAGTGTATGCTCCAGGAGATCTGGTTAAAGTAAGAACACTTATGACTGTCATTTTTGGTTTGAGCATGGAAGCAGCATATAGGTTGTTTGTGTCACTGCAGCTAACCTGTGAGCAGGTTAGAAAGTATTTATATAAAAATACTAGTAAACTTTTCGTGTTTTATACAATGAGAGATACATCCTTTATAAGCTAAATTAACATTAGGAAGACGTCACTACATGCAGAGTGTTCATTATGAAAAGTTACTTTTCACTCCTATGTCTTTTTTCTATCTACTATAAAATGAGCATATTTGATCACCTCAGAACAAATGTTTTACTAATACTCTAGGATTTAATCCGAAGGTTCTCAAGTATAGTTCTTTAGTAATAAATATGGGGGATTTATATTTCCAGTCTGCTTTGAAATTCATGAGATGAATCTCATTCCTATTACAAGAAAGTATGTAGCTAAAAATGTATTATTTCAATTTAATCGAGCAGATAATAGCATCCATGGAAGTAAAAGAGACCATGGTATTATTATACTGCAATCAAAATGATGAGCTTTAAAATCAAATATAATTGAGGAACAGAGAATACAAAATCTTTTTAGCTCTTCATACTCTTACTTTTTATAAAATAAATGTTTTTATGGACTTTTAAACAAGAGTCTGCAAGAAGGATTTTAGTAAAAGAAATGTGTGTGCAACATATGTGGGTTCATTAGGTATGTGTAATTTGTTAAACTACAGACATTTCATTTATATTTATTCTTAAATTATTAATTAGTTGTTTTTATCATTAATACTTGTCATGTTTTGAATATATAAAATCCATGCTTATAAAGGTTAGTCAACTTGTAGAGATGGTGTGAATTTTTAATCCACCGGCAAAGTTGGTGCAAATCTGTGGAAAATTCATAATTCACATTTGCATATTCAGTGGCAGATGCACAAACTTTGCTGTCAGATTTTTTTATTATTAAAAAAAACTTAAACCCTCCACCCACCCACAGTGTAGTAAAAACCACCCTTCCCCCACCCCAAAATTATTCAAATCATGACACCCCATCCCACCCCCACTGGCATGTTCCTCCATGCCCTGGCAAAATGCTGCTAGTAGTGACTGTGCTTGAACATATAATCCCTTATACCAACTCATGAACCGAACACACTCTACCCACCTCTCCCCACCCAATTCTCACTGTCTTCATTAATCATTACACAAACCCAGTTTCCCCAATCACAAATCAACCCCACTCTGGTCCCACCACCCTCACCTCCCCACAAAAGCACCCACAGATCAACCTGGAATAAAGAGAAGGGTCCCTCAGTGCAACACATCTGCTCTTCTCAGAGTCCATCTTGTAATGGTGGGAATGAATGAGTAATGACAATTTTACTCCTGGTAAAATCTGACTGGCTAACAATTCAACCAATCAGGTTTTACTAGGAGCAAAGATGTCACCATTCATTTGGGGACACTGAACAGAGCATTAACTCTGTACCAGGGGACTATTTTTATTATTCCAGGTTGATCTGTGGTTGCTGGGGTGAAGAGAGGAGAGGAGAGGAGGGTGGTGGGAACCAGAGGGAGTTGGTTGGGGGACAGGGGACTGTGTTTGTAGGATGATTAGTAAAGACAATGGGACTCAGATGGGGAGAGGTGGGTGGAGTGTAGTTGGTGTGTAGGTGGGGGAAAGGATTACTTTTTCAAGGACAGTCACCACTAGCAGTATTTTTCTCGGTCAAGTGGGAGGGACAAGGGTACCAATTGTTGTGTGGCGGTGGGAGGGTGTATTATGATTTTTAATCTTTTTTGGGTGGTGATAGTTTCTTTATTGTTTTTAGGTTTGGGCAGGAGGTATAGCACTCAATTTGTTCTGCTTTTTGCTAGGCAAATAGCTACACAAATTGTTGTCCTTAGCATCACAAATTTGCCAAAATTCACAGATTTGTTTCTTAGCACAAATTTTGGCAGCTTCAGACACCTCTATTAACTAATTAGTTAGTTGATTTTTAGTTAGTTAGGTTGTATCTTGTGTAGAACAGGAGATGTACAAATGTGTAACTGTACATAAATTGTGACTATTCTTCCTCAATGGCTCACAATAATTAACAGGAAAAGCTGAATCATATATCAAAACTAGACCTCACACGAGATGTTATCAGCATGTTCATTTGGTAGAGCCCCTGATTTTGCAAACTATTTAAAAAATCCTCCAAAACTGTTTAATTTCCATGTATTATCCAAAATATCTGTACCCAATAAAGCTTTTTTGCTTTTGAGAAAGGAATTTGCATTCTAAAATGCATTCACATTGTCTCACTGTCCAGTTATTTACTGAACAAAAAGTATGTATTTGCGGTTTTGAAATTCTGTGGAGTGGCATCTCTTATTTCAAGTCATCTGGGGGTGAGGGCCCAATAATTAGTTTTGCCTTTAACCTATGGTAATGAATACATGAACTATATAATTATTTTTCCTTTTTTACATATGGAGTTTGCCATGAGTGCTGAGGTGCTCAAGCACCCACAAAGTTGACTTAAGCACCCACAGTATTTTGAGGGGTGCCTGTAAAAAAGGATTACTAGGGAATCTGACCATAGAAAAAATACTATTTACTGGCAGTGAGCACCCACAAAGTTTCCTAAAACTTGGTACTCATGAACCAAACATAGACAACTGAAAATACATTAATAAAAAGTGCAAGGCATTGTGGGATAAGTGTGAGAGAAGTTGGCCATTGTCAGATTCAATTTGGCTTTGAATTGGGCCTCATTGAATTTGATTCACTTTTAATAATTCGAAGCAAACACTTTAGGCCCCAATGCAATAATTAGCAGCAGGTTCCCTTACTTTATATCTAGGCATGTAAACCAGTAGTCCTGAGTTAAGAATCATCAAAAATAATTAAGCCCATCACTTACACAGGCTTGTCTTTCTGCAAAGGGCCAGCTGACCAATAGATCCCACGCACTCTGTGGGGCTCATCTTGCTGCAGTGGAAAAATAACTGTGGATCATAATACACACAGGTCTGAAGCATGACAGGCAGTCTGTGGCATCTGTGAAGGAGGCCAGCAGAAGACCATGACACATCCAAAGACAGGGCATGAGCAGTGCAGATGAAGTAATACTGCCTCTTTGCAATGACCAAACCAGTCCCACTGGAATACTGCATAAAGTTATTGGCCCCTCAGTAGAGGAAAGACACTGATGCAAATGCAAGAGTGCATTGCAGGAACACCAAAATGAACTGGGGTGTGTAGAACAAAAGATATGATGACAGGCTGCTGAACCATAACATGTTCACCATTGAGAAAATGAGGATTAGAGGTGACAGTCTTCTACATGCTTAAGGGTATCAACAAGACTGAACAAAGTTATTTTATCTGGCGTCCTCCAGGGTGATGTGGGGAGATGCCCTGAAATTCATGAGTGGTAAATAAAAGGGTAACATTAATGGGCACATATTCTCCCAGAGAGTGGTGAGCCAATAGAATAGCCTATCACTTGGGACATTGGACAGAAGCATAGTACGATCCTCTAGGCAAACCTGGATAAATTTTTGCTTATCAAAATAATCAGAGTGTGCCCTGTCTAGTAAAATGGATAGAGAGTCCCTATAAATTAAATCTTAACATTTAAATCTTTGCACAGCATACATATTCATCAATGCCTATAAGCAGTGATTATGGAGTGTTATAGGAGGTGGGTCCTGATGATGCCAGTTTTAACTGTTTTCTGGGAATCTGGCAAATCACTTAATGAAAGGTTGCCTCTGCTGTTTCTTGAAAAGCATAATGACTGACTCGGTGTTGCCATGGAAACAATTTTGACATAATTCTGGGGATGTTGTCATAAAAATCAGAATAAACATTCACATTTCACACAAACACTTTTCTGGTAAGAACTTTCTCTGAGTAAGTTTCGTTTTTTAGGTGAGCATCATTGAATGTGATTGTGTTAAAATGAAAACCCCAGTGTTATTATTGTTTCATTCATAAGTTTGTTGAATTATTTTTTTTACAATGGTAGCCAAACATATGTCCCAGTAAACGTTTAGATATATCCAAAAATAACACAGAAATCCTAGTGAAATGAATGGGGGGAGGGTCCTGTGAAATATCCAAATATATCTACAAATATGCTGGGGCATATCTCTGGCTACCACAGTATTTAAAAACCAACACATTCAAAATTATGCTGCACTACATGTGTACAATCCCTTCCCACTTCCCTGTTGCTGGCCATGCCCCGTTATCTAACTTGGCAATAGGGAGAGAGTGGGGCGTGCTCCATTAAAGTGTATGGAGCGTGACTTTAAAGCACAGTTTTTGGCCATTAAGTGGCAATTTTGTAAAACCTGAGCCAGGGTTAAACTAACAAGAGTTTTGTGAGTTGAAAAATCCCCTGGAATAATTTCCCATGTAAGCTCATAGAAGCCCCTTCACTGTCTTCATTCTAAAACTTAAACTGAAATTGTATCAATTGTATTTCCTGTGGCCTACCTCAAACTCTGAAGTAATTTATTGGATTACTAGTTTACCTTATAACTTGAATACTAATTAAGCATTTTTTAAATATTTGGCTATTTAATATGTGTATTTGTTTTTTTTATTTTGCTATTTGTTGTTACTGTACTTGTTCTTTTGTAAGGCACCAAGAGCCTGCAGGGTTAGGTTCTATATACATATAATAACTATCCTTCCTCCACTCTCCAAGGCCCTGGAGCGAATTGTGAGTAACCAACTGATGGAATATCTAGACAAGTATCGATTACAATGTTAGCAACAACATGGATTTTGAAAACAACACAGTACCACAACTGCTCTAGTGGAGTTTACCAGCTTTATCCATAATGCTGTAGACAGAGGGCTCTTGGTGGGGGCAACGTATATTGAACTCACCAAGGCCTTCTACACCATCAATCACAATCTGCTCCTAGATCTGCTCTCCAATACCGGCCTCTCCCCTGTAACAGTAGTATGGTTCAGAAGCTACCTCTCTGGGAGGGTCCAAAAAGTGAAAATCCTGGACACCTTCTCCAACATCCTTAGTGTTAACACAAGCATTCCTCAACGCTCTATCCTTGGCCCTCTACTGTTCAACCTGTTCTTAAACAACCTTCCTCAATCGGTAAATGACCAGCTACTACTGTATTCAGATGATGCAGTCTTATATTCATGTAATTCTGACCCCTACAAACTGGAAAAGCAAATGCAGGCTAATTTCACCATGGCTGAGCACTGGTTCATTCAATCAAAACTGCTCCTCAAGTATAAAAATCTAAGACTATGTTATTCACATCATCACATAATAAACATCGCACTCACCAACTTTGCATTCATAACAATCAGAATACTTCCCTGGAGGTGGTTCAAACATTTAAATACATAGGACTGACACTGGACTGCACCATCTCATTTAACCAACACATAGACGCAGTCACAAAGCCATCAAATACAAAACTAGGATTACTGTACAGACACCGAAAAGGCCTGACTTCTGAGGCACTCAAAACTGCTGTAGAAAGCTCAGTCATCTCAGTGATAGACTATGATCTAGCAGTATATGGGACTGCCTCCCAAACTGCTTTGAAATGTATCAAAACAGCACTAAACAAAGCGTGTCATTTAGTCCTAGGTGTACCACATCTCACTCACACCTGCTAGTTGTACACTCAAACAAAATGGCTCAACCTCGACAGTCACCTCCAGTATCAAGTATGCATGCTCGCCAAGATGTCTATGCTAGGACTTACCACCCTAGGCCTGCAAAGCCTCCTTAGCCAACCTAATTCCATCAGATGCACTAGGGGCACAAACAACTCAGTTATCTGCATCCCTTTCCATAGAACCACACAAGGCCAACAGTCCTACGAATATCAGACACCTCTTTGGCTTAATGTGCTTGACCTAGGCATCACAAAAGAGGACAAAATAGGCCCCTTTAAAGATAAACTCCAAGTGGCCCTCACGCAAACAGGAACTATGGCTGTGAGACCTGAACTCCCCCACACTCTTCCCTCCTCTTTCCTTCTACCCTCATTCTTACCTGCACCCTTGCCTCTCCTCTCTTCTTGCTAACTAACACTCCCCTAGTAGGCTACAGGTCCCCGCCTCAGCACTTACCCCCAGTGAGTCTAGCCCTCCTTTATGACTACACTCTTTAGCACTTAAGACAAAAGAACTGCTGCCCATCAAGTTCTTGCCTCCTAGCGTATAGTATTAGTTAATTATTTTACAGACTATATCATCCTCTGTTCCCTACCTGATTCACTCTATATCCTGTAGATTCTCAAGTTCTTCACTTAACAACCTGTCAGCCTAGCCTGCTTTAAATTATGTGTCTGTATATTTTTACTTATGTACTCCCTGTTATTGTAATTATGGAACCTCTGTAACCTGATGTACTCATGTCTTTCTAGGCATGGAACCTCCTTGTATCTGCTTATGTACTTGTAACCATTGTAAATGATGTAATGCCCATGTATTACTATGATGTGGAACCTCTGTAAAAGAGCCTTTGGCTCAAAGGTACTTCCTAGAAATAAATAATTACTATTAATTACTACTACAGTGCAATTATGTTTTTAAACTATATGGTTAGGGCTTATTGTGACTTGAAAGCAGTGGCTCTCAAAAAGTTGTTGTGCACCTTCTAAAAGTTATTCTGCATGTTCCATGAGGAGAGGCTGTGATCCCTGGGAATGTACTCCCTGAAGGAGATGCAGCAGAAGAGGGATATGATAAAGACCTTGTACATGAAGGGAATTATAGTGCAAAAGGAGGGTCTATTTAAAATGAATAAAAACACCACAAGGGGCACAGACTAAAACTGATTGGGGGGGGATTCAGAAGGGATGTAAGGACACATTCCCATATGGAGAGGGTGGTGACCACCTGGAATGAGCTGCCAGAGGAGGTGGTGTCAGCAAAGATGATGGGAGCATTCAAAAGGGCCTGGGACAAAGAGAACGGGAACCCTTGGTACTAAGGAAAGGGGGAAGAGGGTGAAAGGAAGGGGTGGTTGGTGGGGCAGGGTCAGTGGCGTAAGTGTAAGACCAGACCCTGCATCATTACGAGCAGACACAATAGACCAGGCAGTCTTCTTCTGTTGGCTTTTTATGTATGTTCATATGTTCTAAAAGTTATTCTGCACATTCTAAAAGTTGTTCTGCATGTTCAATAATCACAGCACCTGTACCCCACTCACAATGACTGTCGCCCCGCCTGCCTCCTCACTTTCATTTTGTTTTTCACACTTCATTTACTAACATTTCAATGATTTGCCAGGTTTCCCTCTTACCTCATCTATCCATAAGTGTGTGGTCCAATTAGATGAATCACAACTTATTTTGTGAAAATAATTTCCAAAAATCTTAAATTTTAAACTTTGCTCCTTCCCAAACCCAGAACTACTGCCTTGCACTCACATCGAGCACCAGTCAGCATAATGTATGCCGTTTTGTGCAGTAACCATTACAGCACACAGCGCTCTAACCTGTAAGTACTTGGTCTCTCTTTACCTCTCACTTGTTCTTATCAGGACTGTCAGGAACAACATTAACTTATACAGCAAAACACAGGCAGAAATAAAATGAGGTACTAAAGGCATATTTATGTCCAGCAGATTATTACTGAAAAAGAATATGACCTGCTATACTAAAGTGCCAAATAGAGACAAAGAAAACTACTATAGTACTACTTTTACTAAAACCACATACCACAAAAAATAAAATATGAATGACCATACATAACCCACCTTGTGTTTCCACCTTGGGGTTGAGATAACAGCATGAACCTCTCAAGCTTTGCTCTTGAGGTCCATACTCTGTTATCTCAACCCCTCAATGGAAACACAGGCTTGTTGTGTATGGCCATCTATGCATTTCTTCCTATATTATGCTCTGCATCATTTAACACACTAAAAAGTTCAACATGACACATTTTATTTAATGACTAATAAAAAGAATTATACAGACAAATCAGGGAATATTTTCTACTACTATTCATTAAAAATGAATAACAAATAGACATTCTCCTAACTGGTCATACAGAATATGCCTTGAGGCTAAAACGATTACAATTATTGCCAGCATTTGCAAAGTATTTTATGTCTCCTGGTTCTATGATGAACAGACTATGTTAGTTTGAGTGTTCACTGTGGTAGTCCTTGTAGAATTACTATTCTGATTAGAAATACCCTAAAGCTAGCCTGAGGCAATTCTCTTACTTCTCCCATTGCATTTATCCATGTCTCACTGCTAACATATTAAACTCATCTCACAGAAATCCTGTGGATGCAAATTGCTTTCATTTGCTTACTCATGTAAGGTTTAACCTGACATTACCTTAATTACGTAACATCAAGCTGTTATCTGTTGGTAAACATAACCCTCTTTATGAGTCATACAAATATAGCCAGTTAAAATATTTCAAGACAAACATTATGTACTAAAGATCACAATAAATAAGTACCGACACCTGATATATCCATAGGACACAAGAAGGTAGTTAGATCCAGTAATCTTTCTAAACAAATGCAAATGTAACATACAGTGTAGCACACTAGGATGGAATGCAGTGTCGCAGATTCCTACATGGCAAAAGGAACAACTTGCACTGAAACTGCACTGCTTCCTGCAGTAACGCAGCAGAATTCTGAACTATTCTTCATTGCATCCTGGTGAGCTCTACTGTACAGTTTAACACAATTAGATGAAAATGCAGCGGGGTTGTGATCCATTTTGTCTGACCCTTCTGTGCTACAGCAGTGGCTATACCCAACTGTAAGTATGAACATACACATCCAAGCTTTTCAACTGGAATGCTACCACCTACTCAGCTCTTAATGCCTTATGCCATCAAAAATGTGTCTGGTCCTGCCTTGAAAATCTGAATGGTACTAACTCCACAAACTCATAAGTGGGCTATTCTGCATAATAATCAACCCCTGTGCAAAGAAATGCTTCATAATGCTTCCACATGTCCTTCTGCTCCCCCCTCCCATTTGAGTGCATCTCCACAAGCTCTTTTTGGAGTCACTAGCTCAAATATCTGTGTATACTTCACACTATTTATACCTTTCAGTATTGGGAAACTGATCATGTCTTTTTAGCCTTCACATCTCTGGTGTGAATAATTTGAGAGTATCCTATCTCTCCCTGTAGATCCACCTCAGGGCATTTATCAGTTTGGTGTCCGTAATGAACACTCTCAATTTCTCCTGCATTATTGCTGTACTTCTGTGACCAAAATGGTATGCATTATGCTGTGTGTGGTCAAACCAAGGTTCTCCATGAGGGAGGATCACCTACCTTTACTGATTGCTTGTGTCCCATCTTAATGCATGCCATCATACTGTAGAGATGTCTGTCTTTACTGCAGTAGACCATTACCTGTCTGACATCATCTTATAGTCCACAATTACCCATAGATCTTTTGCTTGGTTGTGTTGTCAAGTGTTGCACCACACAGGAGATATGTTTGACTCACATTCTGTAAACATACTGTAGGTGTAATACTTTACATTTCCACACGTTAGATAAAACCCCACTTTCTCTCCCATTCTCCTAATGAGTGCAGGTTCCTCAATAGCACATAAACCATGTCCACTCTTAAAGGGACACTCTCAACCTTTTTGTATCATATTATTCCTAGCTGAATACCCACATTTTTTGATTGCTTACCTGCTCTAAAATTCATTAAGGTTGATGGATGTTTTATCTGCTTTCTTTTCCCAGCAGAACTGAAATGCATGTTAATGGTGTAATTACACCCAACCGTTTTGTTTTAAGCCTTGATCTTTTCTTATTGCATACTTTCTTAATACTGGGAACACCCCCACATGATGCACCCACTCATGATGCAATAGTTTGTTCTCCTCCCATGGTATCTTGAGTTTTTAATTTGTGCCAGGGGTATTCTCAAGTCCAAGAAAGATGCAGAAAGAATTGATAAAGGACTGTAAAGGACTGCTGCTGTTTTTGACAGAGAACTTTGCTGTCAGAGCAAGTAACAGCAGTCTAGAACTACAGCTCTTTTATGGATAAATCACTTCTATCTCAGCAGTGCCTGTCTGGATTAAGCAAACAGATACATTATTAGAAGAATGGGGTCTCATTTAAGTAAAAAAAAAGAAAGTCACTGTGTGTTTCTCTGAGGAAGGGGGCTGTATCAGCTTAATTTACTGAGTCAGGAGCAGAGGCTGAGGTTAATTGGGGGTGTGGCTTAGGAGCTTAGGAGTGCAAAAGCAGGTGTCTCCAATTACAGCTTCCTGCTGTTTTTGACAGAGAACTTTGCTGTCAGAGCAAGTAACAGCAGTCTAGAACTATAGCTCTTTTACTAATTGCCCTCCTTCCCACCCCTCCACCCTCCCATCCAAAGCCAGTTCTACTTTTATAGCCACTGGATTTGACTGACAACAGGAATTTTCTGTTTGGCAGTAGGAAGGAAAGAATCACTGAGACACATTAGTTTCATCAACCTTGAAGGAACCTAAAAAATAGTTCTTTCTCCCCCCTTGGCTGCGGAAGGTCTGAATCCAAGCACAGAAGAAGGAGATTACTGGAGACTACAGGAAGTTTCTGTCCCAGAACAGGAAGGGCGAGAATTGTAAGGGCACATAGGCAGTAGGAAAGTAAGTATAAAAATACATAGAGGGAGGAGACAGTAAGCATACAAAGCAACAGGAGAGGGGACACAAAGTAAGTCAAGATGGGAGTGGTGCAGTGCAATGGCAGTGGAGCAGCAGTGTTCCAGGTGATATTCTGGAGGCTGCAATGCTGTCCTGTTTTCAGGCACCTTTCTGGTCTGAGGGAGGAAGTTGCCCATCTATGGGCTGACCTGGCTAGGATTTGTGAAACCTCTTCACCCACCTAGGGACCACCAGGGCCACCACCACTAGCTCAGAGGTTGTTAAGAAAGAGGAGCGGTTGGATCAATGTGAGCTCAGGGAGGGAGACGGTGGTGGAACAGAGGTGCATCCCTCCATTTGTACCTCTCCATAATTCATATGCTGTTCTGGTGAAGAGGAGTTCCTCTATGGAGGCACCTGCAGTGGAGACCAAGGAGGATGCTGGGAACCTCCACAAAGGAGACCCACAGGAGGGCACCACGAGACCCCACAGGGGAAGGAAACAACTCCTGGTGGGGGACTTGATCATTAGGGGGGTAGAAGTGGGGGAGGAAGGGGATAGGGAGGTAAGGTGCCTACCTGGCACCATGGCTCAGATGGACAGGAAGTGAATCCTCAGGATCATGGGAGCAGCTGCACAAGCTAGGGAGCTGGATGTCATTGTCCACCTAGGGACAAATGATCTGGCTGTGAATGGGATCACAGTGGTGCAAAAGGAGTTTGTAGAGTTGGGGAGGGGCCTTAGATAAGTAGCATGTATGGTAACCTTCTCGGAGGTGCTGCCTGTCTATGGTAAGGATGATGCTAGGGTATTCTGCACCATGGGATTCAAAGAAAGGTTGAAAAACGGTTGTGGAGCTCAGGGTTTTGGCTTCATTGGGGACTGGGGAGCCACCTGGAGGGATGCAGGCCTATATTGGTGCAATGGTCTGCATCTGTCAGGGGGGGACCGGGATCCTAGGTGATTGGTTTAAAGGCTTCATTGGCAAGCATTTAAACTAGCCAAGGGGGGAGGCACTGAAAAGGAGCAGGGAAATCCCAGCCTCCTCCCACAAAACACAGTAGTTAGTGAGGTAACCACCAAGGAAGAGAAGTCAGTAGGGAGCAGGACAGGGGTAAATGCAGAAAAAGGCAGTAAGGACAGAGTTGAGGCTAAAAGGGGTAAGGCTGTAAAAAAAAATGGAAGGTGATGAGTATCATTGCCTGCAGTCTGTGTAACAAGCTCCCTGAACTAGCAGTCTTGATGGAAGAGGGATGCCTGGATATTGTGGTAGTCACTGAAACATGGTACACAGAGAACCATGACTGGAATGTCAACATACCAGGATACATAATCTACAGGAGGGGCAGGGTGGGTAAAAGAAGAGGAGGAGTAGCTCTCTATGTAAAGGAAGGGATTAAAGCAACAGAACTAAAGAGTAAACAGGAAGTTGATGAGTCACTGTGGGTCACCCTTGAGACAGGAAATGGCACCACAATCCGCATGGGGGTTGTGTACAGACCCCCATCTAAAGCGGAGGAAATGGACAAGGAAATGATAGAAGGCATCCTTAAAATGGCAGAAAAAGGGGACATATTGTTGATGGGGACTGAATAAACCAGATATTAACTGGAGTACCTTTGCTGCAGGCACATCCAAGAGCAGGGTCATTCTTGATGCCCTAAAGGGGGCATGCCTCAGACAGCTAGTGTTGGAACCCACTCAGGAGGGAGCAATCTTAGACCTGGTATTCTCAAATGAGGAAGAAGAAAGGATCTCAGATTTAGATGTGGGTAGCCATCTGGGAATAAGTGACCACCAAACAGTGTGGTTTACAATAAACATAGCCATAGAATCAAGTCATACAAAAACAAGAGTATTGGACATTAGGAAGGCTGACTTTGGGAAAATGAGAGAGTGCTTCAGAAAGGCACTAGCAAATGGGCAAGAAGGAGGGGTGGAGGAACAATGGGGAATAATCATAACAGCCATCACAGAGGCAACAAGCCTTTGTGTGAAGCAAATCAACAAAAGAAAATGAAGGGGAAAAAACACTATGGTTCTCAAAAGAGGTGGAAGGGAAGGTTAAGGAGATGGGGTAGCATTCAGGAAATACAAGGAAACACAGAAGGAGCAGGACAGAGAACTTTATCAGTTAAAGCAGAAGGAGGCAGGGAAGGCAGTCAGAATAGCAAAAGCACAAACTGAGGAAAAGCTAGCCAACTCTGTTAAGAAGCGGGATAAAACATGTTATAGGCACATTAGGGAGTGAAGAAAGACCAAGGGAGGGATACAGAGACTTCATAAAAGGGAGGGAATGTGGACAGAGGGTGACGGTGAAAAAGTAGGAATACTGAACAAATATTTCTGCTCAGTATTCACAACGGAAGAAGAGGGGGAGGTACCTAAACCAAACAAGCAGAACACTCTGAATAGGGGTTGATACCAGTCCAGTCACAGAAGAAAGGGTTTTGAAAGAACTCTTGAAACTGAGGGTGGACAAAGCAATGGGGCCTGATGGGATTCACCCAAGAATTCTAAAAGAACTAAGGGTAGAACTAGTAGCTCCACTGACTACTCTCTTTAATAAATCATGGGAGGATGGGGTGGTACCTGAGGACTGGAGGAGGGCAAATGTGATTCCACCTCACAAAAGTGGGAGCAGGACAGAGGCAGGAAACTACAGACCAGTTAATTTGACCTCGGTGGTAGGGAAAATGATGGAATCACTTCTGAAGGAAAGAATTGTTGAGTACCTAGAGGCCAGTGGGGCACAGGACCCAAGGCAGCATGGTTTCACAGTAGGAAGGCCGCGTCAGACTAACTTAATAGATTTCTTTGACTGGGTGACCAAAGTAGACCAGGAGGGCTGTGGATATGACCTACTAGATTTTTAGCAAGGCTTTTGACACAGTCTCACACAAAAGATTAATATACAAGTTAGCCAGCCTTAGAGTGGGTCCCAAGGTGGTAGTCTGGATAAAAAACTGGCTGGACAACAGGACACAAAGGTTAATACTAAATGGAGTCCACAGTGAAGAAAGGAGGGTAACTAGCAGGGTACCTCAAGGGTCGGTACTGGGTCCTCTTTAATGTCTTTATAAGTGATATTGGAGAGCACCTGGAAAGAAAAGTATTTTTCTTTGCAGATGACACAAAGATCTGCAACAGGGTTGATACACAAGGTGGGGTGGAAAGGATGAAAAGGGACTTGGCAAGGTTGAAGGAATGGTCAAATATATGGCAGCTCAGATTCAATGCAAAGAAGTGCAAGGTAATACATCTGCAACTTTGATGAAACGATGAAAAACACTTTTTAATCTGGGATACAAATGCATCCATTTTGTGGACAAGAATGATGTTATGATGACGCCACTGCCTCACTAGTGTTAACAATCTGCATTGTAGTAGGTGAGAACAGTTGGGTTGAGCTGACAGGGGTCCTATTACATTGTGAAGAAAACCACTGATTTTATTTGCAGAGTGTAATAAAACAATATTGTGCTATGCTTACATTTTGACAGGATGCCTGCCATAAAGATCAAAATGCAAATATATTTTAAAAATTAACCTTTTTTGTTAGTACAAAGACAATCAGGCCTTTTGCATTATAAATGAACTGCAGGAACTGTAATATTTTAAGTGTAAATGCTATTTACAGAGCTGTGCAGAATGGGAACATTCTGAATCTGTGGAATTTCAATGAAATTTCACAAAATTTCATGAAAGTTAGAGGAATGTCGTTGGAATTTTGCAGAATTTTTTAAAATTATTTATAACTCAACAACGTTCAAGGCAGAGCTCTGAAATTTGGAATACCTACTCTTTGAAAAATGGCCACAGACATGCCAAATATCATGTAGTTTGGTGGGATAGTTTCAAAATTATAGGTGCTCAAATGTTGTCATTTTATTGTCTGTTCGAAATGTATATGCCTTGTATATGCATTTTTTATCTGTATGTACCTTAATTGTCTATTGGGTCAGGGATCTTAAATTTGGCATGATTTCTTGATGATATGTGTTCTAACAATGTACCAGATTTCATGACAATATGATGCATCGTCTCCAAAATTATATGTGCTCAAAATCTGTCATTTCATTTTTTTCAGGAAATTTCAGAAAAAATTTCATCTGCATATAACTCAGACACCTTTGGAGCTAGACATCTGTAAATTAATATGGATAACCTTTTTGTAATGCTTATAGAATGGTCTAAAAATTGAGTGAATTAGATGAGATATTATATATATATATGTGTGTATTTGTATCCTTGCTTGGGCAGGTTGTACCTTTGGTTCTCCCATCCAGCAAGCTCTCAAGGCCCCCAGCCAGAGCTCACCTCCCCGCTGCAGCCCTTCCCTGGTTGCTTCACAACTGGTACTTACATCACCACCATGGAGACCTGGAGGGCGGGCACAGGAGGGAGCTGACTTTGGCGCATCCATGCTAGTGTTGTCGGGGCAGCCATTATGCCACCATGGGGTTTTCTCTTTTTTTTTAGTGGTAGCCCCCCCCCCGGCACTGGTGTGCAATGGCATAAATGACACTGCAATGTATGCTCCCGCACACTGCACATCAGACTCCACCAACACCATCCCCTTCTGTTGTCCCCGAGACTGCACAGCTCCAGTTGCTGCCAGGAACCAGCACCTCGGTGGTCTCCCCAGAGGAGGAGAGCTGTCCCTAGAATGCTCAATCCTCCTCATTCCCCCAGCTGACCCCCGGTGGCCCGTACTCACTCCCAAACATTGGTCACTGGTGTGGTGTGAGGTGTGGCATCCAGCACCTCACCCTCAGCACCACCAGGCCAGCTATGGATAAGAGATTTTTAAATTACAGGGATTCAAAACTTTACTATGTAAATATTTGCAAAACTTTGTGAAAACTATCAAAAATGTGAATGTTTGTAACTTCTCTGCTCTTGCATGTACAGAGTTAACATTTGACATGCATATCTGCAGTTCGTGTACCCTGCTGTCTAACAAAACTGGATAAATCGGTTAAGCAGACTCAATTTTGCAGAAATAAAAAAATGATTAGTAACATGTTCCCACATATTTATGATGGCATGTTCTGTAAATGAAGCATCCATATTTTTTTTTTGTGGAATTTATCAACAATGTTGATATCACTGCTTCATTAGATAAGCTGTGCTGAGCTTTTTGCAATCCTGCTGTTCCTCACTGGGTGACTATCCCCCCCTACTCTTTTGGCATAGCCAGACTGACTTAGTAGAACTACTGATCCCATTGATACCCTCTCTGTTCTTTACCGTGCAAACTCCCTTAAAATGCGAGTCATCTACTCCTTTTCCTATCGACCTACCCTGTTGGAATAGCAAGAATTCTTTCTTCCTGCTGCCCAAGACATTGTCTCCCCCCCCCACATCTTTTTTGAGTACCTCTAAGTACTTGACTTGCATGTACACCAGGCTCCCTGGATCATAAATTTACTGGATGTGATCCTTAAATATCCTGCATTCAGGCCGGAATTGACACTCTGTGCTTTTTTGCTCCAACCTGGGGGTCTACCACTGTTGTGCTACCCAGCTCAGCTGTCCATTTCTTGGTGAAACTGCATCTAACTCCAGAACATGGTGACCCCCTGTGCTACCTGCCTCTTATACCCCTATTCCTTAATTATAACCCCCAGATAAGGCTGAGTGAAATTAGAAAAATTCCACTTTTATGGATTTTTCATGAAATTCTGCAATTTTCAGAAAGACTCATGGGATTTGACTTCAAGTACAGATGTTATTTTGCAATTTCTCGCAGCAAGCAATTAATAAAATTGGCACACACAGTCTCCTTATAAGGTCTAAGAACCTACCAAATTTAATGGTATTGCATTCTCTAGTTTTAAAGTTTCAGTGGGTTATAAATTTGTAGTTTACATTCTTGCAAAATTACATTTTTAAATGTTGTGAAAGTTTGACTACTTTTAATTTAGTTCCATTTAAAGCTGAAAATATGAACTTTTCAGAAATGACCACGTGGTATAGTAGTTTAAATGTTTCAACTCTGGTTACATTTGGATATGTAGTTTTAAAATTAGAGGGAACTAACTGAAATTTAAATTTTGGCAACATGTTTGGTAGGCTATAACGCAGTCCCATTTAAACTAGAAATCTGAAACTATGTGCATATACAAAAGTAGTGATAACCTGTATACCTGGCAATTTTTGTAATATTTCAATGAATACTATCAAAGTTGTACTAAAATTACAGAAATCCAAATTTTGGCAAACTATCTGGATATCTATAACTCGGCTCCCATTAAAGCTTGAGACTTACAACATGGTGTATATATATGCATTCTATGGGCTGCTCTAAATCCTGATATTGTGGAGAAATTTGGATAAGAAATTCTAAAATTATCTCAAAATAACTGAAAATTAAATTGCGATTAAATGTTTGGCCACCCATAACTCCACCCCCTTTCAATCTACATCTCTGAAATGTGGTACACTTTTGTAAGCCAAGGTGTACTGCTAATGCTCCAAATTCAGTGGTATTCAAACAAGTACTTTAAAAATTACAGAAAAATAACTGAAATTTAAAATTTTATGACCTTCCGCTGAATTTTTGTGAAAATGCTGTGAATTCCAAGGAATCAGAATGATCATTCCGAGTGCATTCCATGGGTGGAATTTTAGATTCCACACAGCTCTACTATTTTATTGCTTTCTTATTTGATGGCTTTACAGAAAGCCCTCAGACTTTTTCAGACCGGGAATCTTGGTTGAGCAGTGATGTCATTTGAGCAAGAATGACATTATTTTCATCAAGGTCCTGGCAGCTTAGTATACATACAGTACATCATATTATGAAATGGCAAAATCAGTTGTCACTTCAAACAGTATTAAATATACTATAAGATATTAAACATCTAGTGACATTCACAGGCTAATCAGTAAACAATTGGGGACACTATTAAACATGAGAAGGGGTACCCAAACATCCTCAGGTCATGTAATTTTTTCCCCAGTGTCCTTACTGTCCTTAATGTAGTTGTATTTGCTTCACCCCATTTACTGAGGTACTACACACTCTCAACTAGAGGTGTAAAAAACTTCTGCAGGACAAATGCTGAAAGTCTATTTTTCGCTCATTAACATTTGGAAATCCATTTCTAAACTTTCATAGAAATTCCACCTGCCCTGCATCCCCAATTGCCTGAAATACATAGAATTATTCCCTGGAGGCTAGTGGTCCCTCCTTCCACTCAATCACCCACCTGCCCAATATGTATTTAAAGAAGAAAAATTATAGGCCGGCCTGCCAGCTCAGTGGCAAGGTTTCCACTTGCGGCGCTGACATCCTGAGTTCAGTGATGGACTTGGGAGTCAGAGGGTCAGACAGGGGGAGAAGGATTGAGCATCCTAGAGACTGTTCTCCTTCTCTGTGGGGATGGGGGAAGAGTGTTTGGTCCTATGCGGACCTATATCAGAGGCTGGGGTACCACTGCAGCTGATGCCTCATGCAAGCGTAGCAGGGCAGATGCTGGCATTATTGCACATCCCTGCCCCCAAGAATCTTAATCATGAAAAAAAAAATCCCAGCTCCATTCATGATGGCCTCCGCTCCCACTGCAACTAATGCTCACTGGGGGTGTCCCTCTCCCATGACCCCACCCTGTGCGGGATAAGTCAGAGCAAGAGACTATGTTCCTTGGGGAGAGGAGAGGGTACCCACCTGGTAGCCCTGTCCAGGGGGGTTAGCCTGGTCATGGGGGGTGGACAGTGGGGGGTGAACCCACCAGCTTGGGGGGAGGGAGACCTGAGCACCAAAAAAGATAAAAATAAACATGGTAGCTAGCAGTCCCTCCCTCCCCCACCTGATCACCTGCCCCTGTCCAGTACTAGTCACTAGTCAGAGATGTAACCACCCCCATCTCTTCCCGTCATATAGTAAAAAATATATTTTTTCCCCCTGGTGGTCAAGTGAACCTCCCTCCCAGTCCCTCCCTCTCCCCAATCCACAGTATGCAGTTTTTTTTTTACTTATTCCCTGGTGGTCCAGTGTCCCCCCACTCCCCCACTTCAGCAGGTAGTGTCCCACCCTGCTCCCCATCCCAAAACAGAGCAAGCAACTGGCACAGCCCTCCATTCTCCTCCATGCCTGACAGCCCACTGACATGTCAGTGAATGAGCATGAGCACAGCACAAGCTGATTCGTTGACATCTCAGCGGGCTGCCAGCCATGGTAGAGAGTGGAGGGCTGTTCCAGTCCCCAGCTACATTTCAGGATGGAGGGAGCAGGGTGGGACACTACTTCCCGGGGTTGGGGGTGGGAGGCACTACACCACTAAGGAATAAGTTAAAAACAAGCAAACTACATACTGGGTGTCTGGGATAGGAGGAACTGGGAGGGTCACTAGACCACCAGGGAAAAAACATATTATTACTATATGAGGTAAGGGGATGGGGGTTATATCTGTGAATGTTAACTAGCTACTATTGGAAATACATAGGTGATCAAGTGCAAGGAGGGACCACTAGCCATCAGGATTTTTTTTTTTTAAATACATGTTGGACGGGCGGATGATAGTGTGGGGGGAGGGACCACTAGCCACCGGTGTGGAGGGGTTATTAACACATCGGGATGGAAGGGGAGTGGCTGAACAGGGCAAAATTTCACCCCAAATATTTGGAAGTTTTCTGATCTGGCTCAGTAACTTCTGTGAAAGTTGTCAAATTCCACAAAAGTTCTGCTAAGGTGGAAATGGCAACTTTCGTAAACCTCTTCTCTCAATATTATGCTTTTCACTGCAATGGGTTTTCTTCCTCCCAGAATTTGTACCACTGCCCTTGTAACCCTTCCAAAATTTTTACTTATGTCCTGCGCCTCCTTGTAATTCATATTCTAACATGTCCTCTGCTAATGTAAGACCTTTACTCATCTTTCTCAAAATGTGCACCTCTTTTACTGTACCTTCACAATATTTTTACATTTACCCATCTCCTCTCAAAATCTGCACTTTTTATGCCTGCATTCATCCAAATATGAACCCCATATTCTATACCCCCTCTCAAAATCAGTACATTAGTCAACACCACCATATATGTGCAAATCTATTCCTACACTCCCCCAAATGTACACCACTTGCACCCCTCTCCAAATTTGTAACTAGACCGTTCCCAAAATTTGCACTTGCACCCCTGCAACCCTACTGAAATTTGAACTTGTACACCCAATGTTGTGACTCATTCCCCTATACCCATCCTGAAATTAGTATGTATACCACTGACTCACTCCCCCAAATTGTGCTTGCCCTTAACCTCCCTCTCAAAATTGTACTTGCACCCATGCACCCCTCCCAAAATTTGTAGTTGTACCCCTGCATCCCTCCCAAAATGTGTACTTGTACTTCTGCACATACAGTACCCAAAATTTCTAATTGTACCTCTGCACCCCTTCTATAATTTGAAATTGTTCCCCTCCACCCCTTTCAAAATGTATGCTTCTACCCCTGCACCCCTCCCAGAAATTGTACTTGGACACTACTCCAAAATGTTTACTTGTATCCCTGCACTCTTCCCAAACTTTGTATCTGTACCCCTCCCAAAATTTGCACTTGTACCCCTAGTCACTTCCCAAAATTGGTGCTTTTACCCCTGCACGCCTCCAAAATTTGTATTTGTACCCCTGCATCCCTCCCAAAATGTGTACTTGTACTTCTGCACATACAGTACCCAAAATTTCTAATTGTACCTCTGCACCCCTTCTATAATTTGAAATTGTTCCCCTCCACCCCTTTCAAAATGTATGCTTCTACCCCTGCACCCCTCCCAGAAATTGTACTTGGACACTACTCCAAAATGTTTACTTGCATCCCTGTGCTCTTCCCAAACTTTGTATCTGTACCCCTGTACCCCTCCCAAAATTTGCACTTGTACCCCTAGTCACTTCACAAAATTAGTACTTTTAGCCCTGCACTCCTCCCAAAATTTGTACTTTTACCCCTGCACTCATCAAAAAAGTTATACTTGTACCCTTGCACCCCTCCTAAAATGTGTACTTGTTCACCTGCACCCCTCTCAAAATGTGTACCTGCATCTTCCCAAAATTTGTACTTCTACTCCTGCATCCCTCCCAAAGTTTGTACTTGTACCCCTGCACCCAAAAATTTGTACTTGTACCCCTGCACCCCTCTCAAAATTTGTACTTGTACCCCTGCACCCCTCTCCAAATTTATACTTGTTTCCCTGCACCCCTCCCAAAATGTATACTTCTACCCCTACATCCCTCCCAAAATTTGTACCTACACCCCTCCCAAAATTTGTACTTTTACCTCTGCATCCCTACTGAAATGTGCACTTGTACCCCTACACCCTCCCAAAATGTGTACTTCTATCCCTGCATCCCTCTCAAAATTTGTACTTGCAACATTGCCCATCCCAAAATTTGTACTTGCACACCTCCCAACATTTGTAATTGTACCCCTGCACACCTCCTAAAATTTGTACTTGTACCCCTGCACCCCTCCTGAAATGTGCTTCTACCCATGCATCCCTCCCAAATTTGTACTTGTACCCCTGCATCCCTCCCAAAATTTGTACTTGTACCTCTGTACATATCCAAACATTTTAGTTGTACCCTGTACCCTTCCAAAATTTGTAACAGTAACCCTGCACTCCTCCCACAATGTGTTCTTCTACACTGTCACCCCTCCCCAAAATTGTACTTGCACTCCTCCACCCTTACCAGAATTTATATTTGTACCTCACTACCCCTCCTGACATTTTCACTTGCACCCCTCCAAAAATCTGTACTTGCCCCTCTGCTGAAATAGGCATCCCTCCCAATCATTACCATCTCACACCTCTTAAACTGTACAAAGGGCTGAGGTGCAGACTTTGGAGTAATGTTTGAAAGGTACAATGCATACCTTTGGCATAGTGTGGGGCAAAGGGTACTAATATATGGAGGGGTGTAATGGTAGGCATCTAAATCATGTGAGGGTTGCAAGAGAATGGATGTGTTTTTTTGGCAGTCTTGCAAATTTTGCTATTTGCACAGGGAATGGGGTAAAACATTTGAGTAAGTGTGGATAATAGAATGATGTTTGGGAGGGGTGCAGGAGAAAGGGTAGAAATCTTGGGGAGAATAGATGTAGGGGTAAATAATTTTCAGAGTTTGGGGAAGGGATAAAACTCTATAAGGTTCCAGATGCAGGAGCAGAAATTTTGGGAAGGGAGTGAGGAGGAAGTATTGATTAAGTGTTTGGTAAAGTGTGTTGTAGAATGGTTTTAGGTTTGGGGGCTTGCAGGGGGTACAAGCTTCCTGACCCATGGGGTAGGGATACACATGTTTGTAGGGGAATGTATGGTATAAATTTTGACATGCACAGATGGGCACACATCTTGGATGAATGGGGATGGGATGCAAATGTTAGGGTAGGGTGGTAGTACATCCTCTGCCAGGAGTATGAGGGATGAGTGGGCAAATATTAGAGCTGGTACAAGGAAGAAGTAGAGATATCAAGGGTGTGGGAACAGATTTAAAGATGCATGCAGCATTTTTTGAGAGGTGCAGAGGTTCACATTTTAAGAGGGATGCAGTGGTAAGTATACATTTCAGGAGGTGTGTAGGAGAAAGGAAATAGGTCACAAGAGTGGTGCAAGGTGGAGTCAGAGACTGTGGACATTTGGGGGGAATAATTATAAGAGAGGGACAGGATAGAGTTGTACATTCTTGTGGGATTATACATTTGGGGAGAGGTACTACATTAGTTGTACCATTTTGTGAGTGCTTTGGAACCTCAGCAAAGGGAATGAATCTGAAAAGAATAAATAAGGAGGGAGTTGCAGTGGCTGCATTCAGGGCTGGAATAGGAACACAGGAAAACAAAGTTACATTTTAAGAGTATAAGAGTTTTTTTGGGGGGGAGGGGGCATATAGTGCTCGAATGGCTGGTAATCAGCCTAGGGAACTTGCCAGATATTTACCATTTTTTTTACTGATATAAGTCCATTAATAAAAGCCCTGTCCAAAAAGTGGTAGCAAAGACTGATTTTTGACAATTTGATATAATGTGTGTACTAAGCTGACAGGATCCAAAGGAAAATGATGTCACTGTTGCTTGAAAGACATCTCTACCAATCCAAAAATTCCACTGGCTGATTTGAAAAAATCTGGTGGCTGTTTTTGTAAAACCATCAAATAAAAAAGGCAACAAAATAGCATTCATACATGACTAATTGGGGGGGAGAGACAAACAGTACATTTTTAAAGCTTTGCATTTGATCTTTAAGGAGCAGTTGGTTTTAACATGTTCCACTGCACACTGTTAGGGCTGATAAGGCAGTGACATCACCACAACACCCTTCTTGTGCTCAAAATGAATGTCTCCTCGTCACAAGTTTAAAAGTCATTTTTTCTGTGGTTTACAAAAAAAGACAAAATCCTACAGATTGGATCCTTACATTAACCATTACAATGAACATACAGGAGCTGGTACTCGTTCCCTTTAAATATTCTGGTAGTACATTTGGTATTGATTTTTTATATATCACACTTCAGTAACCCAAAAGCACTTTATAATTTAAAATGACAAAAAGCAAAATAATAAATATAATTAAATATACAACAAGACAATAAATACATAAATATGACTATTACAGTGAAACAATCAAGAAGCAGGGGCTGAAGTAATAGGACCAAGGTAGGCCTGTGGCAAGAACTTCTCCATCCAGAAACAACTCTCAGATGTTATCCATTGTATATGGAAAGGGAGTTCAAAAATGCCTTTCTCCCTCAAATTTAAATCAGACATAGGGTTGGATAGCAGCCCTTGATCTACAGAATGGTGATCACTGGATTGTGGTAGATCCTGCTGCTGATCCCCTTCTTCAGGTCATTAATAAATGTGTCTAAAAGCAAAGGATTCAGGGTTACTCTTCTCTGAACATCCTTCCACTCTGATAAAACCTCATTTGTTGCCCCATTGTCCTAATGAGAGCAGGTTCCTCAATAGCACAGCAAACAACTAAAAACCATGTGCTCACAGCAGAACAGTCGATGCAGATTAGTAACAACTAGGCATGGGTGGGTACTGAAATACCTGAGCCGAAATACTACCCACGGGTAACTCTAAATAACCTGAAAGAACCCTAAAGATACCCTAATGAAAAATGGGTAGTTGGTTCAGGTCAGGTTCTTACTACCCGACTGTACTACCCTATTACCCTACCCTGACCAAACTCAGACTGGGGCAGGAAGGGGGTTTGCCACTTCACACAGGATTTTCTATTCATTTTGTACACAACCTAGTCATCATATTCAGTATCACTCTTTGCAGGCTGTTGTTCAAGTACAGGGTTGAATCACATAATTCAATGTTTGGGACAATTGGAAAATTGTCAGCATTCATTTTGGGAAATGTAAGCTGTTCCACATTTACAGCACTTAGCAGTGTTCTTTACTCAGTGACTATTTCTCCAGCTGCACTAAGTATGTGTTCTGAATATATGCTTGAAAGTGGACAACTGAGGTACTTATTGCAAGATTTGCTAGATCTGGCCATATTGTTCTCTTCTGTTTCCAATAGAGCAATGGATCTTCCTCAAGACTCACAGTTTGGTCTGCAAACTACTCCTGGATCATTGTACTGTGTGAGATGGTTACCAGTCTGACAGATGAACTAGTTACACTTTCTTTACAGGATACTAGTCCATGTTGTTGTAGGTAACTCAAAATTGATTTGCTTTTCTGACACTGAACATAGGATGCCTGAGAAGCAGCTGTAGATGTCCTTTTCCTCACTGATGACACTAGTGATTGTGAAGAATTTATAGATATGTTATTTCCTGTGCCAGAGGTGCATTCTGATGGCTCAGTAGAGTTTGACTGCTGTATATCAGTTAGTGGTGTTGGTAGGGTAATGTCACATTTGGTTAGCAGAAGATCTATCCAAGACTCAGTGTCTTCCCCTGCAGGAAGGATGTCTTTAATGTTCCCATTAAAGTGGGGCTCTAGCAACATAGGCAACACATAGGTGTAATTCTTAAACAACTCATTTATTCTGTTATCAGTCAACAATCTGAGACTAAAGTCATCTGCCAGCATAACAGCAGTGGTGACTTCTTTCGAATGAAAGTCTGTCTTTATGTCATCAAGGAGAATGTGAAGAAATCTTACTTGGGGAATACTTTGATTTAGACTTGCACTGTCTGCACTGACATTGCATGTGGCAGCCTCAAATGGCACCAATAAGGTGACCAAAGATTCAGGTAGATTGTGATTGCTAGAACTCAGTATGATATCTACTTCACCTATTTGATGCTGCATGGTGTAGTCTAGAGGTGTGTGAAGTTGTCAAAATTCACTTTGTGTAAAACATTGTGGATTCCGAGTATTCCATGAAGTTTTTTGCCCTGCGAAGTCCCACTTCAAAGTGTCTGGGGCTGATTCATGAAATTTCAAAGTCAAAAACTTTGATTGCTGTTACAGTCAATGGTACAGGTGTCCCAGACCCGTGAAGCTTGAACTTCGCCGGTGAAGTTCAGCAAAATAATTGAAGTTTGCAATGAACCATGGGATATGAAGTCACATGTTGCTGAACAGTCAATGAGAAGCTAGTTTTCTCTTTCTGTGAGTGTAGTGTGTTTGAGAGAGACTTATACAGCAGAGCTTGTGCTGCAGCTTAGAGTCAAATCAAAAAACATTATATAAAAGAGCATTGCGTTTGTCAAATTGCTTCAGAACTGTTATGGTGAGTGCTCTTTGCACACCCCAGTGATTTTTTTGTGTTGCTTTTCTCTGTCCTGTATTGTTTATTTGCAGTATTTAGTTTTCTGTTAGAAGTTGTAGTTGGGTGGTTTGTGTGGGCCGAGGGAGGGTAGAAGCAGTTTAGAAGGCACAGTTTTCTTCTGAACAAAATCAGTTGTCAAGTGCCCTGTCTTTTCTTAAGAAAACAAATCACTGTCCTCCTGACTGTGATTTAACCCGAGTGATTTTTATGCGACTACGTGCACAACTGTATTTAGGAAAAAAAAGTCACTGTTCTCCAGACAGCGACTTAAACCAAGTGATTGTTGTGTCCCTGCATGCACACCTGTATTTAGGAAAACAATCACTGTTCTCCAAACAGCGATTTAAGCCAAGTGATTGTTGTGTCCCTGCATGCACACCTGTATTTAGGAAAACAATTGTTGTTCTCCAGACAGCAACTTAAGCCAAGTGATTGTTGTGTCCCTGTGTGCACAACTGTATTTAGGAAAAAAAATCACTGTTCTCCACACAGCAATTTAACCCGAGTGATTGTTGTGTCCCTGCATGCACACCTGTATTTAGGAAAAAAAATCACTGTTCTCCAGATAGTGATTTAAGCTGAGTAATTGTTGTGTCCCTGCATGTGCTGATGAATGACTGGGAAGAAAAGGACAACTAAAGGGAGAGGCCGTGGAGTGGCCACAAAGAACATTTCTCAATTTGTGGTTCCTAATACTAATCCTAATAGTGGTGCAGGAACCAGAAAAGTGTCTATGAGAGCACAGGGACAGCATTCAGATGACACTGTATAGGCAGTAGCAGTAGTAGCAAAGTATTAGGCCCTGGTGTTGGCTTTTCTGCAGTTAAGTTTTTCTCTGCAGAATCTGTGGCAGACATGTTGATGGATGTCCCAATGTCAAGTGACACAGTGAGAGCAAGCAGCAGCACCACCACCACCAGCAAACAAACAACTCTTGGCTTGAAGGCTGTTGGTGCTGAAGTGCAATTTGAAAGTGGTGTTGTTGGTGATGGTAGGTTGGAGGTGGAGCCAGATAATGTGTGTCCATGTCCAGTGAGTGAGGGTGAGGTGGTGGTACATGTGGCTCAACATGAGGACAACAGTTCTGAAGAGGAGGTGCATGTTACAGAGCCTGTGGCACTTGCTACTGAGGCAGACAGACTTGCTGAGGCTGATGATACTGCCAGCTTTGTTCCAGACCATGATGTGGATGATGATGATGTGTCAGATGACACAGATCCCTAATGGGAGCCAGAAAAGAAAAGGGCAAAACAGGGTGTTACAGAACATGTCTTTCCTGTTGCTTTAGCTGCTAAAACCACCAAGGAGAAGGTCACCCCAACCACTGTTTCTCCCATTTTTTCTACATTGCTCCAGTCAGCCCACAACATAACAAAGAGCAAATCTGCTCATTTGCTATCACAATTACAGTCATCTTGGCACCAAGTAAATACAAGGCCCCATAAATCCTTAGTGTGCGATTTGTATGTACTGCACCCATCTGATGAGACAGTGGCAATTTGCCAACTGTGTCAAACTCGAGTATGTCGGGTTAAGAAGGGTAGTCATCTTGGCACAGGTGGGCAACACACACACACCTTAAAAATAGGCACCTAATTTGGTGGCATCAACACCAGAAGGCAGCCAGTGCTAGTGGTTCTTGTACATCCTAATCAGAGATCAATGCAAGCAAAATATGCACAGCACCACTACAGGGACATGGAGGTGCAGGTGAGAAGAAGGACATCATTGTTGTACTGGATGAGGTGATTCTGGCAGTGGGAAAAGTAGTGGTCCTAGCATCTAGAATATCACCCCAACCCAAAATGTGATTGCTACCCCACTAGTTATAAAAACCCAAAAAGTCCCTGAGGTGTGTCATGCATTGCCACAGGCCATGAGCACCATTGGCAGTCCCCAGGCAAGGAGCACCCCCTTACTAGCACAACTAGAAGGCAAACTCTTTGGCACACCACCAGGTGCATCACTGATGGCAGCAGTATCAAGAAAATTTCAGCCGAAGCTGACTTCCATTTTGGAAAGACAAGCAAAATTCACTCCTAATCACGGTACAGCGTGGGAGTTGAATGCAGCATGTGCAGAAATGATTGCTCTCGATTTGTTGCCATACTGTTTTGTAGAGAATGTGGGATTTAGGTGGTCATGGCCCGTGCCTTGCCGAAATAGCAGGTGCCATCATGTACATACTTTTCAAAGTCTGCCATCCCTGAACTGTACAGTACTGTATGTGACATGGTACATCATGCCCCGCAGCGTTCCTCAGCACAGTATGTCCTTTTGAGCATGGACATGTGGATCAGTGGGAAAACATCTGGTATCTCTTATCTGTGCATTACAGCACACTGGGCACAGGTACCTGGGGTAGCGGCTGAATAGGAGAGAGGCGAGAATTGCACTAGGATAAACTGTGGTGGTAGCTACATGCCTGCATCATGCAACACTGACCATGAAGAGTATCCCTGGGTGACACACTGGAGAAAAGATGCTGGAAGTCATACTAACCGAGATTGATCAGTGGCACCACCCCCATGCACTGAAAGCTGGATTCATGGCCAGTGATAATGGCTCAAATGTGCGGAAATGCATCACTGATGGGGGATTTGTCAGGGTGCCATGCCTGGCACATTGCCTCAACCTTATGGTGCAGGCTTTCCTTAACCATCAGGATATAAAAGAAGTTTTGTATCTTGCCCGATGCATCTGTGCCCACTTTGCACATTCAGCAAAAGCACATGACCATCTCCATGATCTGCAGGTAAAGAACAAGCTGCCTCAGCACTGTTTAAAGTCTGATGTTGTCACCCGGTGGAACTCCACCTTGTACATGGTGGAGCATCTATACCAGCAGTACAAGGTTATATCTGAGTAACTGCTAATTCATGCGAGTAGTGACAACAGTGGGGCATCCATGTGTCTCACAACAGAGCAGTGGTGCCTAATGGATGGGCTTATCTTGATTCTGAGATCCTTTGAGTATGCAACACAGGCAATGAGTGGGGACACTTCCTGCATCAGTGAGTCCATCCCTCTGCTATGGGTGTTGAGGCAGACACTGCTGAACATGCAGCAACAGCTGGAGACATGTGGTGACAGAGCCATTTGATCATTAATGGAACACATGCTGTCCACATTAGACTCCAACACCCACAAAATATATTATGCAGTCTGAGGAGTTTGGAATTGCAACAGTGCTCAACACACATTATAACTGTGAACTGGCAGCCATATTACAAGGTGGGAGTCATGAGTTGAAGAGACTGACAGGACTACTCACTCAGAGGGTAAGTGGTGCACAGTTGCTACTACAGGCACAACGGGCAAAGAAAGATGATGGTATTGCACAGCAATCTGGTGTTACTGCCACCCACTTCTCTTCATCTCAGCCAGGGTGACAAACTGCACAAAAGGAATGCAAGGTAAAGGAACCTATGCTGAATCTCATTTAGGCCTCCCTCAGTCAGGTGAGAGTCGCAGACATGGAGGAAATTAAGGAGGTGGAGGAGGATGATCACACTGCACGTTTGCGACTGGCAAAATGCATGGTAGATGCATATTTTGCAGATACAAAGAACCTCACCATTGAAGATGAGCCACTACTATACTGGGGCACCAAGATCAATGACTGGCCAGCACTAACAGAGTTTGCCCTGAAATATCTTAGCTGCCCATCCTCCAGTGTCAGCGCTGAGTGGGTGTTCAGTTCAGTGGGTGCCATTGTGCATGACAGGCAGACAAATCTATCTCCTAAAAATGTTGGTGTGCTGACATTTATCAAAATGAATGAGGGTCACATACTCTCAAAAACAGTAATGTCCATGGTAACAGCACCGATTGACAGTGATGGTGATGAGGAGGAAAGTGCTTTAGCCAGACCAAGAAGTACCTCATCATTATCTCGCAGCATTGAAGTGGATGAAGCAGTGATGGAGAGGGAGTTCCCATATGGTGACACTTCCAGTATTGAAGACTGTGAGGGATGCTTCATGGAGGACATAGAAGAATAATGAATTCTACTATTTATTTTCTCTTTCTCCCTCCGTGTCCCTTCCCCACCCATCCACCCATCCACAACCATGTACTCCTGGATGTCAACTTTTTTTTCAGTTTTTTTTTTTTTTTAGACTTTATTTTTCTCCGGGACCAAGGAACTCTCTCCAGCTACCTTACCAGCCTGGCTCTACCTCCCAGTCTTAACCTTGATATTCCAGGCCGACCCTGACTGGTGGATCCTCCGGCTCTGAGCCCCTGAGGTGGGACCGTCCACCCTAGCACTCTATCTACAATCTAATGCGCCGGGCAGGTGTCGGAGAACCCCCCATGAAACTGAGCCCAATAGTGGAAGTGTGGCCAAAACTGGAGGTGCTTTCACCTATCCTTGGCCTGGGTTTTTTTCCTTACTGCAGGTTACATCCAGGAGAACAGATGTGCAGTGATGCCTGCATGGAGAAGATGTAAGCATCTGCTGCGCTCCTCTCCTTACGTTCCAGGCACAGGTAGCACATCTGGTCTCCACCAGGTGTCACTACTGCACCGAGGAGCCCTCGAACCCACCCCAGAGAGAGGACAGCCATCCTCTGGATGCTCAATCCTTTCCCTCCCCTGCTGACCCCCTGCGGTCCGGACTCATTCCTAAACCCGGGTCACCGGAGTGGCGCGAGGTGTGGTATCCAGCACCTCAACCCTCAGCGCCACCAGGCCCTCTGGATGTCAACTTAATTACAATAATAATGTATCACATTCAGTGCTGAGATAAACATCAACAACTATTAATTAGTGCTGCTCCTTAATTGTATCAAATTGAACAGTTGTAAACATTGCACTATGCCACTTATGAATTGCTGAACAGAACACCCGTTCTAGCCAGCAAGAAACACGTAGCCATACAGCATTGACCTCAACACCTCAACCTTCTCCTCCTATTATCTCTTGTGTGCATTGTAGATGCCTTGGATCCTCCTCCAAGACAGGCTGAAACAGTATGGCATAGCACTTCCACCACCAGTGGTACCAGTAATTGGTATGCAGTAGGCAGCCAATTGTGTTAAAGAGAACCACATCCTCTACCTCCTCTGTATTCCCTGGGCTGCTACAGCTATGTCCTCCTCCTCACAATCACATCAAGTAAGAAACAGCATTGGCTTGGCTACCACTTCCACCACCGTAGTGACTGATGATTCATTGTCACCAATGTGAAACAGAATCACATCCTGTACCTCCTCAAAACTCTCCTCTTGACAGATTAATCTCGGTCCTCCTCCTCCATCAAACCACTGGCTGAAGTCTGCAAGGCATCATCAGTGAGTGTAACCACACTGCATCAAGGACTTTCTTCATCTGCTGTTGTTGAGACATCTGCACTGTTTTTCAGATACTACAGCACTTCTATAAGCCAACTAGAGGCAGAAAATAAGACCACAATTGATGAGACTCATGGCAGCATTAAAATGTTTTCCTGTAATGTATTCTTCATGCAGGTTTTGCTGGTTCTACTACAGAACACAAACACCAAACCAGAATTGCACAGCCAGCAGTAGTACTCTAATGGTAAGTATCATTGCAATTTAATGTTTTTGCTTTGCTTTAATTTCCTCTACTTTCTTTTGCTTACCTTTCTTTTAGTTTCCTTTACTTTACTTTTCTTTCCACGACTTTCATTCACAAAAATCCTTTCTTGTTTTCCAGGTGCTCTCTGTGGACTGACATCATTTGTTTGGTGAATCATCAAACACATTGTTGCAACAAATTCAGGCACAAGGAATACCTGTAAAGATAAGGAAGAACAGCAGAGTCATTGACTAAGAAATTAAATTAATTTGTCAATTATGGTAAAGAAACAAGTCGACTCGCCACACCCCAAAAACAAGCATTTGTCAATGCCGAATGTTTGCTTGCTGGCATTGGCAGTGGTAGTGTAGAAGTTACAGAGCTGCTTAATAGGAATGGCAGTGAAGTATTGAACTGAAGCCAACCCCACCACCACCCTGCAGAGAGTGACAGGCATTGGGGTGTGCCTTTGGGTCGTCAGGCATAATGGCCACGCCATTTCACCACACCCCACCCTGCAGACACTGACAAGTGTCACGGTGTTCCTTGGGGTCTTTGGCCCTTATGCGCACCCCATTCCATTAGGAAATACGGTGAGATGGGTGCGATATAGGAGAATGGGGTGAACATCGGGGCCGAAGTGTCCAAGGCATACATCGATGCCTGTCACTGGCTGCAGGGTGTGGAATGGTATGAGCATTAAAGGCAAGAATCCCAAGTCACACCCCTGATGCCTGTCATTCTCTACAGGGTGGAGCGTTATGGTTGGAAACCCTAATACTTCAGGCATCCGTTGGTATTTTCACTCCAAATTTTCAACATGTTTTTTTTTGTGACCCCACCTCATGAACAGGGGGAATATCAGTTTGTTAGCCGAAAGCTGCTAATGCACAGTGACTACGACATTTAGCACCACAGGTGCAAAAACATTCTGAACAGGATGTAAAAAATGACAGCTGTACTGTTCATGGGGAGGCGTAAAAAATGGCAATGTTGCAAATCTGCAGTAAAAATATTTAAAAAAATGGTGAAGTCACGAGCGTACATAAAAACTGTGCAACGCACACCCGTAATATAATTAGGTTAGGAATTTTTTTTACAGCAGATTGTCAACTCAGGCATTTTGGTGCTTCCGATCATGAACAGTGTCACTGTGGTTTTCTTCATCTGTCCCAAACAATGATTTCCCACAGTGACCACGCATCTCTGCGCTGAAAGTGTGAAAACACACTTCGGCCATGTTGTGAAAAATGACAGCTGTACTGTAAATAAGGAAGTGTGGAAAAATGCCACTGGTGAAAATCTGGACTTAAAATATTACAAAGTCATGAACTTACGAGGGTGCGTGGAAACTGCGCAATGCTCACTTGTAACACAGTCATTTTATGGACTTTTGTCACCAAATTTTCAACATAGCCATTTTAAGACCTCTGCTCATAAACAGTTTAACTGTGATTTTCTTAATCTGTCCCAAACATTGCTTTCGATCACCAACAGCACCATTGTGCGCTACATGTGCGAAAACACATTTTGGGTGACATATGAAAAATGGCAGCTGTGCTGTTCATAAGGAAGTGTAATAAAATGGCAATGTTGAAAATCTGGAGTGAAAATATTAAATTCGCAAACTTATGAGCAAGCATAGGAACTGTGCAACGCACGCTCGTAAAACAGTCGTTTTTAGGAATTGTTTCATCAAATTTTCAACATAGCCATTTTAAGACCTCTGCTCATGAACAGTGTCACTGTGATTTTCTTAATGTCTCCCATACATTGATTTCGCACATCGACTGCGCCATTGCACGCTACATGGGTGGAAACACATTTTGGGCAAGAGGTGAAAAATGACAGCCATAGTACTCATATGAAGGTGTGGTAAAATGGCAATGTTGAAAATCTGGAGTGAAAATATTGAAAATTCACCAACTTACGAGTGTGCGTAGGAACCGCGCAAAGCACGCTCGTAAAACAGTCATTTTTAGGAATTTTTTCACCAAATTTTCAACGCAGCCATTTTAAGACCTCTGCTCATGAACAGTGTCACTGTGATTTTCTTAATTTGTCCCGTACATTGATTTCGCACACCGACTGTGCCATTGTGCGCTACACTGGTGAAAACACATTTTGGGTGAGATATGAAAAATGTCAACTGTACTACTCATAAGAAGGTGTGGTAAAATGGCAAAGTTGAAAATCTGGAGTGAAAATATTGAAAATTCACGAACTTACGAGTGTGCTTAGGAACTGCGCAACGCACGCTCGTAAAACAGTAATTTTTAGGAATTTTTCCACCAAATTTTCAAAATAGTCTTTTTGAGAGCCCTCCTTATGAACACTGGCAGTGTCGTTTCATTAATCATTCCAGAAAGGTGATTTTGCGCAGTGGCTGCGAAATCAACCTTCGGGCCCAAGTAATGCCTTGACAGTGCAAGAATTCATGAGGAGGGGTCCCAAAAACCCCATGTTGAAAATTTGGTGCAAAAATTCCAAAAAATGCCTGAGATATGCAATAAAGTTGAAAAAACCCTGTCTAGCCCATTATACAGCTTACCGGCATTTCCTTAGTTCGTGGTCGGTTTTGAATAGTGCAGACGTGTTCCCGGTCCACTCAAGATCATTGCGCCATGCTCCGGAGGTAAGTATGGGGTGAAGGGGTGTGGTGGAGGCAGGTGTACAGTGGGTGGGTGGGTGCGGTTGTGGGAGGGAGGGGCTGGGAGACTGCGTGGGACCGCTTTTGCTTTACAGGTGTTTTTTTTTTAAAGATGATGTGGGACATTTGCCATGCTGAGGTGGGCTCCAAGTGTGGCACAAGGATGGATGGGGTGTGAAGCCGATGGGGATTGGGCACCCCATCGCGATAGCATGGGGAGGGAGAGACAGTGAAGCCGGACGGGGATTGGGCACCGTCTGCTATACCATCGGATAGCACACTGGGGTGAGCACCCAGCATGGCATTTGGAAGGCTTTGTGGGGAGCACAGCACAGCTGAGGGGGATTGGGCACCCCTGGCTATAGAGTGTGTGCATGGGGGCACGCAGTATGCGTGTGTGTGTGTGTGTGTGTGTGTGTGTGTGTGTAGGGGGAGCTGCGCATGAGCAGGTGATATCTTATCGCTGCTCACTGAAGTGTAGCTCCCCCTTTCAACTGTATGCCACTGCATTTTGGAGCTTGTCATAGACAGCTCCAGCATGCACTGGCTGACAGGGGCCGTGCCTGCCAACACACTGACTGAATTGGAAGAGGGGGTGACACACCTCCGAAATCTTGGATGATGGCACTATGTTTCTTGCACATGCGTGCAAGCAAACATAACAACCAAAAATACTTACCTTAGTGGTTGAACAATGTTGTGTATGAGTCAGACAACAGCATGTATGTTGTATCTGTCAAGCAGTATGATGTCATATGCACAAATAACTGAAAATCAATGACAGAGAATTACAGATATATTAGACTTCGAACATAAGCAATAACCTCCCTCCATTACAATTACAAGAAAAAAATGGCACTTACCTGTGCAGTATGTCTATATGCCATCATGAATCCAGGACCATACCGAGCAAGAGGACGTTTCTCTGATTTTGAAACAACAGCAGCACGCAGCAGCATCAAAGCACCCACTCCATGCGGCAATAGTGTTTCTTTTGCAAGCTTCACATATGCTTTACCCTGCCTTCTTTGGTGTGTGCAATAACAGTATTTTACTGAAAAGATATGTTTTCTCTCTGGGGACACAACTTCACATTTCTAGCAAAGTGCTGATGGTGGCAGTGGTGGTGGGGTAGCAGGCCCAAAAATGCTTAGAATGATAAATATGTTTATATTCTCTTGCAAGCATCACATATGCTTTGCACCACCTCCTCTGGTGTGTACGGCAACAGTATTTGACTGAAAAGATGTATTTTCTCTCTGGGGACACTACTTCACATTCCTGGCAAAGTGCTGGTGGTGGTGGTGGGGTTGCAGGCCCAAAAATGCTTAGTACAATAAATATGTTTATGCTGTCTTGCAAGCTCCACATATGCTTTTCACCGCCTTCTCTGGTGTGTGCGTCAGCGGTATTTGACTGAAAATATGCGTTTTCTCTCTGGGGACATAAATTCACATTTCTGGCAAACACAGTAAACATATTAAGTGTTTAAAAGATGTATGTTTAACTTCTCAGTAGAATAGCTCATGTTTATGTTATAGTTTACACTTCTTTGGGTGGTTGGTGGTTGCACACAACACAACTACCAGTTACACACCATCGCATACCATGGGGACACAATTTATGTGATGTGGCAAATGCTTGACATTTGTGGATAGAAGGAGTGAGAACACATGACAAACCAGTGACAAAAATGAAAGGAAGGAAGGAATGTGGTTCATCATGTATAAAAAGGATTAAAGAAATAACAAAACTGGAGAAGCAAGGGATTCCCACATGAATGAAACAATACCAAAAAGGAGGACAGAGAAAACAGACCTTAAAACAACAGAGCTTTTTTTTTTTTACTTTTATATTTTTGGGGTGTTTTTAATTTTTAATAGGGGGAACTAGAGAGTGGAGAAATTAAGAATGCAGATGACAAAATAACTACATATAAACTAAAATAAAACTTGAAACACAACAACTCAAACCACCCCACCAGCACTTCCAGAAGGCAAGCCATGCCCACCACCACCATCACGTAGCTCGGATAGGAGAGTGAGGATACTCTCATGGCTGGACATGACACTGTCAAGCTGATACAACACCTCCTGCCAGAAGATGTTCAATTCTTGGCACAGATCATTCAACTCAGCCCACAAAACAACAAGATGGCTATTTGTGGCTGGTGCCATGGGGTCATCACTGCCACTGTCATAACGGTGCTGCTGAGGTAGACCAGGAGTATTGCTGCAGTTCACATTATGCCTGCGATGGCCCACGCCATTGCTGACTAGCTGCTGGCACTGCAGCAGCAGCACCACTGACCTCATGCTGCTCCACATTTCCCCCAGGGTGATCACCACCACCACCGTTACGTGATGCAGCCACATCACGCTCTTTGGCCCTCCACTCAGTGAGGTGGTGGATGCGGAGTTGTGTCCTCTGGCCACCAGTCCCAAAATGGCTCCCTTTTTTGCCAAGCCTCACACACCAGCCACACACCTTGCAGATGGCCACTGTCTTATCTGAAGGGTGCATATCAAAAAAATCCCACAATACAGAGTGCTGTGGGACTGGGGGAGCATCAGAAGAGGAAGCGGCAGGCTCCTGCTGGGGGGTAGGAACTTGTGGCTGCTGCTGCTGTTGTTCCTGCTCCTGTGGTTTATCTTTTTTTTGCTGCTGCTGCTCTGCAGCATCAGAACTCCCTTCCTGAGCTGGGGGGGCTGCAGTCCCTTTTAGAAAAACACACCTGCTAAGGCGTGGATGCCTTATTTGTGCTCCATCACCAAATGGTCTGGACTCAGCCGAGTTCGGATGCTGCCCCTCCATCACAAACAGAAATGTAAAGAAAATGAATGAAAATGACAGTATGAACTCAGAAAAAAAAGTATACACTGAAAAAATTTATAAGATCAGAAAGTACAAGTACAGTAAAAAAAGATAAGGATTAAAACTAAAAAAGGAGTAAAATTTTCAACTCTCTAAACGAGAATGAGATATATAAAATGCTCTGTCTTCCAGGCATCTGTGAGTCAATCACACTGTCTCCACTCTCCTTCAGCTACAACTGCCAAAATGAAAGTGAAACATTCACTTCCTGCCTGCTTGGAATCTCCCATGTGATATGCAGTAAGTGAATCACGTCACAAACCATGTTTTTCATTAACTTCGAAGCTACTAACAAAGTCGAAGTTGCCTTCGAAGTTAACCGGCGAAGTTTTGGCACCAGATTAACACAACTACATTCGAAGTTACTAAAAAAAATTGAAGTTAACCGGCAAAGTTTCCAAGTGAAGTTTTAACACCAGAGAGGCCATTTCCACAGTTTTTCACGGGGTGAATTTATTGACTCCATGGTAACTTTGCAGGAGGATTTAAACTTTGGAACATCTCTAGTGTAATCATGTACAGATATTTTTCTGTTCAAGAAGCCTTTCCAACATGTAAAATGTTGAATTCCAGCGGGTTGGAACTTCCTGCTTTAATGTATGCAGTGGTAAGTTGTTTGACCTCTGCAGCCCCTTCAGGATTTTTTGTGCTTTCACAGAGTGGCTGCAATACCCACATGTTTTCCTAGCAAGACCTAACAGGTTCTCAGCATTTCTGTTTCCACTTAAGAAATTATGGATGAGAAGATTTAAACAATGTGCAAAACAAGAATGTGTTGGTAGTTGCCATCTCTAACAGCTTTGACTACATTGGCACCATTATCTAATGCTATGAACCCTGGAGAGAAGGAATACGGAGTAAGCCATTTTTGGAACTGTTTTTCAGCTCCTGTAGAACATTCACAGCAGTGTGGTTTTCCTCAAAAGTGGTGACACATAATACATCCTGCTTCCTACTGCTTATGGTACAGCAGCGGTTATTACTTTCTGACTGAAAACTTGCCCAGTGAGCTGTAACAGCCATGTGGTCAATTGTTTGGTGGCTGGTCCATATGTCTGTAGTTATGTGAACCTGAGAGAGTTTCAACAACTTAATGACTTCAGTACACACCAAGTCATACATCTGTGGAACAGTTTCTTTTGAGAAATATGTTCGACGGGGAATGGTGTACCATGGTTCAGTCCAGTTCATAAACATGAGGAAAGCTTTTTGGGCAACAAAAGCAAAAGGGAGTTGACAATCGGCTAACAGCTCTGCAATGGCTGTATTTAACAACTGGCATGTTGAATACTGGCAGGTAAATTTTGATGTCCTCACAACACTTTCTGTTAGCTGACAAGATCTTTTTAATTTTAGGGGAATGTATTTTTCATGTCTTTTTCACCTGGAGTACTACTTTGGGATGTTCCAGTACTTGATGGTGTCAGAAAACAATCTAAGTTTGTCTGGGAAGACTGCAAGGACACATCAAGCGATTCAATGTCACTTTCTGCTACCATTTAATTGTCACTATGGTCACCACCACCACCACCACCTCCACTACTGCCCATAGCAACCACACTGCCCCTTGCCCTTCCTCATTCAATTGGGTGTTTTGCCTTTGCATGTCACATCATTACTGATGTTTCAAAATGTGCTGTTTGTCACCATGACTGATGCTCTTTTTGCACAGACTGCGTACAGCTCTAGAGTTGTCTGCAGAGTCAATATAAAATAAATTCCACCCTATAGATTTACCTTTTTGCTTTGTGTCATGGTGCCTGGCACTATTCCTTGTACAGTCGAGGGACCTGGAGGAGGCCCTACACTATCATTTCCTTGTTGAGATGAATTGGTCTCATTCATACTGATCTTATTCTTATGTTTAGCATATGATTTGTTTTCCGCACTTGCCTCTCATGCCTTAGAGTGGCATCCTCTCCTACCCCATCATCAAAACTACCTACATCATCGCCACAAGATTCAGAAGATCTGAAAGTGCTGTCATCATTGTGTGGGACATAGCCTGGGCTATCCCATTCCCAGTCCCCACTATCACCACCATTTCTATCAGTATTCACTGCCTCAGCATCTGAGCTTGTATTTGAGGAGGATATCTCCTTGCATGCTGGTTCAGCAGCTGAAAGTCTCCTGGTTAATGTAGCAAAACATTCAGTACCTCTATAAGTATAGTAACTCCAGTCAGTTCTTCCCGAACAATCATTTCATTGCTAACATGCTTGTTTTGTTCAAGATATATAGTGCCAGTCCTAGTGAAGTTATTGTTATTATTGCTATCTTCTTCATTAGTGCTATGATTTATATTGTCCATATCATTAACCCTTGCTGTGCTGGGGAATGATATATGTGTCCAGAATTCCAATACGTTCCAATTCTGTCAGCAGCCAAAACGTTAATAGTTGCACATGCAGCAGCACTGTGTTTCCTTTTGTAGACTTAGACTGGGAAGTATGAGACACAGTAGACACGGCCATGAAAGGATATTGTTTCACTAACTGCTGAACAGTCAGTGTAGCTAACTATGTCACAGTAATAATGACAGGGCTCGGACCTGAGGGTCACCTCACAAACAGTGTAATACATCTGTAAAAGTCTGTCACTATGCTCCAGAGATAGACAGTGTTGCTATGTCACAGTAATAAATGATATGACTAAGGGCACCTAACAGTGTAATACAGCTGTAAAAGGCTCTCACTATGCTACAGAGACAGTGTAGTTATGTCACAGTAATACATAACAGGTCTCAGGGGCACCTAACAAACAATGTAATATAACCTTGAAAGGATTTCGCTATGCTACAGAGATAGACACTGTAGCTACTGAATGTCACCATAATAAATGGGCTCAGCTGCGTGATACAGCTGTAAAAGGATTTCACTATGCTGCAGAGACAGCAATGCCACAGTAATAAATAACAGGGCTCTGGGGCACCTAGCAAACAGTGCAATATAGCTGTAAAAGGCTTTCCCTGTGCTGCAGAGGCAGACTGTTTAACTATGTAACAGTAATAAATGACTGGGCTCAGGGCACCTAAAAAAACAATGTCATATAGCCATAAAAGGCTTTTCAATATGCTGAAGAGATAGTCTAGCTATGTCACAGTAATAAAAGACAAGACTCAGGGCACCAAACAAACAGTGTAGGACAGTCATAAAATGCTTTCACTTTTCTGCAGAGACAGACAGTGTAGCTGACTATGTCACAATAATAAATGACAGGGCTCAGGGTACCTAACAAACAGTGTAATACAGTCATAAAAGGATTTCACTATGCTGCAGAGACAGGCAGTATAACTATGTTGCAGTACTAAATAGGGCTCAGGGGCACCTAAAACAGTGTAGCTATGTCACAGTAACAAATGAAAGTGCTCAGTGGCACCTATCAAACAGTGTAATACAGCCATAAAAGGCTTTCACTCTGCTGCAGAGGCAGACAGTGTATCTGACTATGTCTCAGTAATAAATGACAGGGCTCAGGGCACTTAACAACAGTGTAATACAACCATAAAAGGAATATGCTGCAGAGACAGACAGTGTAGCTATGTCACAGTAATAAATGACAGGGCTCACGGGCACCTTACAAACAGTGTAATACTGTACAGCCATAAAAGGCTTTCACTATGCTGCAAAGGCAGACAGTGTAGCTGACTGCTATGTCACAGTAATAAACTGACAAGTCTCAGGGACACCTAACAAACTAAACAGTGTAATATACTTTAATTTCAAACCAGCTGCCCAGTGCCTTCTGTTTTTGTCTGTCTTTTTTCCCCACCTTGCTCCTTGTCTGTTCTCTCCCCATCCCCAGCACCACCTCCACTACTGAGGCTAACTTCTTTCCCCCAGGCTGAGATTGTTTCTCAGCCCAGCAATATTTCTCCCTTTGCTCCTTGTAGTGTAGGTTTTTCATATTGATCAACTTTTAATCATTGACTCTATGGCCATGATTTGTGCTGCATAGACAGTGCCCATGAAGCTGCTTCCACAACTATAACACACAGACTTCTGCCAGCTGGATTCTGCTCCACAGGATCATAGCAGATGAAGAACATGATGAAGAACAAACACCACTGACAAATCAGGTGTTAGCCCAGTGTCATGTGTTCTGATTCTTCTGTAGCTCCATCAAGTCCTTTACCCATTACCCATTGCCCATATCAAATTATCCACCCAAGAACTACACTGTTATGTCAGGTAAGGTAGCACGTTACCCAATCCACCCTACCAGGCCAAAAATAGGCAATACACACACTACCCGACCCAGCTACCTGGTGAGTAGTCCATGCCTAGTAACAACAAAATGCAGGAAGACACTGAAACACCTGCACACAGCCAACAACAACAAAAATCACTGATTGTTCGAAGTGAATTTCATAGTTTTATTAACAGCAAAGTCACAGAGGTACAGCGCTTATAGCCATGGTGCCTCAGGTCAGAAGTATGACCCTTTATCAGGGGGCATGGCTATAGTTTGAGGATAGACAGTTTAAACACAGTTTAAATACCCATACATGTAAATGTCAAATGCAAATGACTGACATTTGTAGCTAATCAGTCAGTATAGTCCCCATGAAAAAAAGCACATGCAATGTGAAAGGAGTAATTTAATAGAACTAAAGTGACCCAAGTGAGTACAAAAAAACTGTAAGTAAAGTCAGATTAAGAAAAACCTGGAGATGAAAAATGGACTGAGGCAGGCTAAGAAAAGCCACTTGAGGTAGCCTGAAGTCGATGCCAGGGATGCCAGGGATGAAAAGGACTCTTGTAATAAGAGACTTAAAAGTGTATAGCCCAGAGTACATGTATAGCATAAAAAAGGGAGAGACACATATACTGGGTAGTGGAAGCCCAAGTTTAAAACTGAAAAAGGAAAAACTGGTGAAGAGCTTAGAAAGGGGGGTGGGGACCAGATAGAAAACAAGAGAGGGTAATAGAGGTTGGGGAGGAGAGAAAGGCAAAGTAAATAAACACCATGCTGCAAAACTACATTAGGTGTACAAGCACTTCATGCAGAATGATACACCTAGTAACAAAGAGAAAGGAAGGGTTTGAAAAGGCAAATGCAAAATTCAATATTTAGCTGAAACTAACATACAATTTAGAGAGTAAATGTATCACAACATTGGGAACATTGGCTTATTTAACAAAACTGCTATCATATCTATTAAATCATTAAGTCCTTCAGGTTTTAAGGCATGAAAGGTGCAGATTCATTTTGCTTCTTTCTGTAGCAGGGACTGGATCCTATCTCCCCATCTGGGATGAATGGGGACATGTTCCAGACCCATGTAAGATGTGTTTTGGGTCTTTGTTGTTGCAGATCTGTAAGTGCTCACCCATGGGTGCATTTAAAGTTGCAGCTCAAATAGAGTGCACAAGTCATTGAATGTACATGAAAATGGCTAACTTGTTCTCCCCACCTAAACTTTAGGACAGCTGCATTTAAGAACATAAACCACAAAATCCATGGAGCACAAAATTAATTCCCCAACTTCCGCATTTCTGGTGATTGTTAGGAAATAACACTTTGTGCCAGTCATACAGTATCAGCTCATGTTGCAATGCCTGCAGTGATGGGTATCTGTAGAAGGTGATGACACCAATTCCATAGAGTTGTTGGTGTGGTTTGGGGCCCATTTAATTCTGATGGATCTGATAAGGATCCCAAAGAGAAGCTGAAGATTGTCTCACTTAACATTGGTATCCTCCTACCAAAATTTGCGTAACTGGAAGCTTTGGTGGCACTTGTTAAACCTGATATTATTTCCCTTATGGAAACATAGAAACATAGACTTTGAGGGCAGATAAGGACTGCTTGGCCCGCCTTCTCTGCCTATTTCCCTACCTACAAGATAAGCTGCAGATCCTAGTTAACCAACAGCCTATTTCTTCCTACCCCCCCCCACAAGAATTGCCTTATATCTGTCCCATGCATTCTTGAATTCTCCCACAGTTTTAGACCCCACAACCTCCTCAGGAAGGCTGTTCCATGCATCCACCACCCTCTCTGTGAAAAAATGCTTCCTCACATAGCCCCTGAGCTGTCCCCCCTCTATCTTCAAATTGTGTCCCCTTGTTCTTGCACATTACTTTTTCTGAAAGATGCTACCCTCTTGGACTTTGTTGATTCCACTGAGGTACTTAAAAGTTTCTATCATGTCCCCCCTCTCCCTCCTTTCCTCAAGGGTATACACATTAAGCGCCTCTGGTCTCTCCTTGTATGGCTTCTCTTGCAGACCCTGCACCATTTTAGTTGCCCTCCTCTGGACTGCCTCCATCCTGTCCATGGCCTTTCGGAGATGGGGTCTCCAGAACTGGATGCAGTACTCCAGATGGGGTCTCAACAACTGTCTATACAGAGGGATAACAACTTACTGTTTTTTGCTGGTGATGCCTTCCTCTATACATCCCAATATCCCCCCAGCCCTCCCCACTGCCTTCTCACATTGCTGGCACACCTTAAGGTCATCTGATATGATTACCCCAAGGTCCATTTCCATTTTTGTTGTTTTTACTACCTGCCCCCCCCCATTGTGTACTCTTCCCCTGGGTATTTGTTTCCCAGGTGCATTATTTTGCATTGAATCCAAGCTGCTATACTTCTGACCATTCCTCTAAGCTTTCCAAGTCCCTTTTCATCCTTTCCATGCCTCCTTGTGTATCAACCCTGTAGCAGATCTTTGTGTCATCTGCAAAGAGGCATACTTTTCCTTCTAGTCCCTCTGCAATGTCACTTATACAGACATTAAAAAGGACTGGACCGAGTACTGAACCCTGCGGTACCTCATTAGTAACCCCCCTTTCTTCAGACTGGACTCCGTTTACAATTATCTTCTGTGTCCTGTTGTCTAGCCAGTGTTTTATCCAGATTACCACCCTGGGACCCACTCTCAGGGTGGTTAATTTGTTTATTAATCTTTTGTGTGGGACTGTGTCAAATGCCTGGCTAAAGTCTAGGCAGGCCATGTCCACAGCCCCTCCCTGGTCTACTACTTTGGTCACCCTGTCAAATAAATCAATTAGATTCATCTGACATGACCTTTCTGTTGTGAATCCATACTGCCTTGGGTCCCGTGCCCCACTGGCCTCCAGGTACTCAACAATTCTTTCCTTCGGAAGTGATTCCATCACTTTCCCTACCACAGAGGTCAAACTGACAGGTCTGTAGTTTCCTGCCTCTGTCTTGCTCCCACGTTTGTGAAGGGGAATCACATTCACCTTCCTCCAGTCCTCAGGTACCACACCATCCTCCCATGATTTGTTAAAAAGGGTAGTCAGTGGTGTCACTAGTTTTCACCTTAATTCTTTTAAAATTCTGGGGTGAATCCCATCAGGTCCCATTGCTTTGTCGACGGAAACATAGCTTTCTCCCCAAATCCCTGACATCGCCATCACATTGGGTGGCTATTACTTATTCATGGTAGACTGACAAAGTAAACGGGGGGGGGGGCTAATCTATTTAAGGGCCAACCTGCAAGGCCATCAACTTAACCTAGGCAACCCCATGAGTGAATGTGAATACTTGTCTGTTAAAATCCTTCTGGGAAGGTGACCTAAATCACTGGTCATAATGGCAGTTTACATACCTCCAGACAAACAACAACTAGGACTTGAAATATTTCCAATGTACTTCAAAACAAGTCGGCAATAAATGGGAAACCATTGTCACTAGTGACTTTAATATAAACTGGGTAGCCAAATCTAGTATTGTCCATAAGGATCTAGTAGCCAGCCTATTCATCATGCAAGTAGTCAAAGACCAACTACAAAACTGGTACCAGAACTCTTATTGACTAGATACTTACCAGTCATCCAGAAAGACTAATAGAGGTCTCAGTCCTGCTTGATTCCTTCAGTGGCCACTCCTCAGTACAATGTATCTGGACTGCTAAACTTCCTAAGCCCTCCCCTAGAATCCTCAACAGCAGGGTCCTTTGTAAAGGCTTAATTAGGGAATTCAAGACACACCTGGCCCAGTTACAGTAGCTTAGAGCTACCTTGATTCCATCCCCAATATTGACACAGCCCTGGATTTCTTCATAGGTCAGTTTAATGCCACTTGCAGCAAATTTGCCCCCATAAAAATTAAAAAAAACATAGCCTCCGAGGCACTGCAGCAAGGTGGGTCACTTCTGTACCTCTAGCCCAGATGCGCTATAGGTACAATCTGTGGCAATGAGCTAGATAATCTGGCTCACCTGGTGACCTGCAAAGGTATAAAAGAAACAAGGGGAGACGCTATCCCCCAAATAATTTCTACTTCAATCCCTGAAATTTGTTTTAGAACATAACTATTTCATTTTTAACAGGGTATATTACAAACAAAAAAAATGGCACAGTAATGGGTGCCTTAATGGCACCCTCATATGCAAATCTCTTCATGAGTAAGTGGGAGGAGGAGTTTGTACATAATCCAATAAACAATCTATTGTACAAAAACAATAATTCACTGGCATAGTTTTATAGATGATATACTATGCATATGGATGGGAGATGCAGAGATCACATTTGTATGGATTATATTAATTCCAGTAGCCAAAACCTGAAATTCACACATGAGAGGAGCAGAGAATCTATCAAGTACCTGGATAAAGAATTAGAAACAGAAGAAGGTATTGCAGTTCAGAGCCCAGGCTATAGGAAACCATTTGCAGCAAACAGCATACTGCATGCTAGCAGTGCACACCTGGCCAAACTCAAAGAGTCAATACCATATAGCCAGTTTACAAGAATAAGAAGAAACTGTTCAAGAGATGATGACTTTAAAGTGCAGGCCAAAGAAATGACTGATAGATTCCTGGAAAGGGTCTATAAAGAGACGACACTTTCTAAGGCCTTAGGTAAGGTTTTAGAAATAGACAGGAACACACTCCAAGCCCCAAAGAAGAAGGAACCAGAGGACCCCAAACATGATCTTTTCCACTACATACAGTGATAAAGCTGGTCAGATTAGTAATTATAGCTACTGTATAGACATTGGCAAACACTGCATACAGACCACATTTTGGGGAGGACAACAGGAGGCAAGCCACATGTTACCTTTAAAAAGGACAAAACTGGAGGTATCATTTAATAGCTAGCCATTACAAAGTTACAAAAATGGGAAAGGCAAGGAATTGGCTACCACCAAAGCCACATGGACATTTAAATATGGGAATTGCAATATCTGCAAATACATCCATGAAGAGAACACATTTGTATACCCTAATTCTAACAAAAGGGTAGTGCTTAAAAACTTTATTTCTTGTGTTATCACTTTTGTGGTTTACATAGCCTCACTTTACTCTCTTTCATAATGCTGACCCTTCAAGCCTTAGATATACAGCACTAGAATCAGTAGACCCATTGGAAAGAGGAGGGGGCAGGTTAAATAAACAACTCCAGAAAGAAACAAAATGGATTGTTTCTATGGAAACAATGCAGTCAGCAGGTCTGAATGAAGATGTTGATTTTTCACCATATATCGAAAGTGACTAAGGGTATCCCCAATATGCCACCAAAAGAAAAATATTGGTGTTAAGTGATGAACTGTATAAACTGCTCAGTGATACTGTAATTCACCTGTGTCTGATCCTTAGTATTACTTTCACACTTTTTTGTGTCTTTATGTGTTTCCTTCTTATTCACATACTTCTTTTCTCCCCTCTTTTTTGCAGGTGTTGGAATCTCCATATACCAAGACCTCAATCTGAATTCTCTTATCCCAGGAAGGATCGCAAGGGACACTCACATAGTGTATCACTTGAGGTTTGCAATAGGAGATTACTATGGAAACAATAGCACTCCTAGCTAAATGCTTGATCAAATGGTGATTCAGATGACCCGCCTTGTTTTATTTGCCCAACCCAAACTTATCCTATGACCTAGGATTTAATATATCCTTACTACATACTGCTTCACCTCATCTCTTGGTTAACTAGAACCTTCCCTTCCCTCCCCCCTTTCCTTCACCAGGAGTCTGGAAAACGTTTCTCATTCCCGCTATGTTTTTGCCACCATTTCCTTCCCCAACACCCCCTTTTCCTTCCTTGTATGTGTTTATATTCTTTGATTCTATACAATATTGAAGACTAGTATGCCCAGTTTAAGTGCGCGATGAAGTGAAACCCTATAAATGAGTTTATAGATACAATAAATTAAATTTGGCATTGGAAGATATTTTTCTGTATAAGAATTTGCATAAAGAATAGTGAATGTTTGTTTTCAATGTGGTCATATGACCCTTTTACATTATGTGGTTGTCTCTTTAAATGCTTACCTTAAATGGGTGGTGGTTTAAGTTGTAAGACAACCCTCTGATGAAGGCCCTGTTGTAGGACCAAAGCGCTGTGACCTTGCACTGTGACTGCCTGGAAGTTGAAGAATTTCTTCAATAAATTTGTTTTCTACAAGTTGGAGTTGTTGCCTTTTTGAGGTATCAGAATGCCACTTCTAATCTTTGCCCAAGTGGCATAAAGAAGCCTGAACTAAGTGCACCAGGGGAATAAGGCAGGCAAATGCATCTCATTATAAAGAACAGCAGGTAAACAATTGGAGTAACAGGAAAATATTCTGGGATAACATAAAGGAACTCCTGGGGAAAAAATGGTAAAACACACCTTAAAATGCTCAGTATCAACTGGACTGTCACCCTTGCCTGTGACGAGATAGCCAATATATTCAGTAATGCCGTCATGACCTCAGCTCTGTCCTACTCCCCAAGGTGGAGATAGGACCCACTGACAAACACTGCAATGACCCTACCAGTTGTCCTGATTGTAACCCTAATAATCCAAAATGTTATTTCAAACCCATCACTTGAGTCGACAACCTCAAATACATAAAAAGAGTCCTAGGTAAAACTAGGGTGGGGAGTGATGCAATTGACATGAAGCTGGTGGCCTTAGCATTAGCAGAACTGGCTATTCCTCTGGCAAAAAATGTTTAACTTTTCCCTGCAATGCTCCCAGTTCCCAGGAGTCTAGAAAACTGCACTTGTCACACCAGTGCACAAAAGTGGCGACCGCTATCACGTTACCTACTATAGGTCTTTATCAATTCTTTCTCCACTGTCCAAGGCCCTCAAAAGAATTATATCAGACCAATGTGTCACCTACCTTTGCAAGTACAATGTCAAGTGTAAACAAAAACATGGGTTCAGGAAGCTCCATAGCACTAGTATGCCTTAATTGAATACACCAATTTCCTGCATGAGGCACTTGATGATGTCCACCTTGTGGTTGCCAGCTACATTGATTTGACAAAAGCACCCAATCTAGTAAATCACACACTGTTGCTTGATAAGCTTCACACACTAGGCCTCTCAACAGACATGGTAATATGGTTCCATAGCTACCTCCAAGACTGCACACAACTGGTAAAAATTCTAAGTGCACTGTCAGATGTTAAAACTGTCTTGACAGGGGTGCTGCAAGGTTTAATACTTGGCCCACTCCTTTTTGGTCTATTCATAAATAATCTCCATGAAGCACGGCCAACTTCAAAGGCACTTCTCTATGCAGATGATGCCATCATTTTTAACAGTAGTACAAGCCAAGAGATACTGTCCTGCAACCTACAAAATAGTTTTAAGTCCCTGAAGGATTGGTTTTAACTAAATAAAAATGTCCTTAACTACAAGAAAACCAAGGCTATGAAGTTCATCAGCCCTCATGTGAAGAAAAAGGCCATTTCCTCTTGTCATCTACAATGCTAACAGAACTATATTGGGCCAGGTTGCTTCTTTTAAAGGAATTGTGTGACATGCCTTACTGGGCTTCATAGCCCATTTCTCTGTGGAGTCGATAGTCAATCTGTGCCAGGATTACAAAAGTTACTACTGTCCAGTAAGGGAGGGAAGGGATCAAAACTGTGGCCAAACCACCAGCCAGCCAATCCCTTTCCATTTTCCCTGTCTGCCTGCTCCATCCCTATGCTGCAATGTTTTGTGATGTTTATTGAGGGAGACCACGGCGACGCACACCATACAAATTTATGGGGCTCATTTTCAAAATGTTTTTACAGCACTTTAAACAAACTTTGATTAAAAAATGAAAGCCACTGCTCAAAGTAATAGGAATCCTATTGGTTGAGTGGTGGCTTTCATTTTTTTATCAAAGGCTGCTTAAAGTGCTGTAAAAACATTTCGAAAATGAGCCCCGAAGACTTGCATGGGGTGCATCTCCGCACTCTCCCTGGATAAATGTCACAAAACATGGGAGCATAGGGGTGGAGCAGGCAGAGACGGAAGGGGAAAAGTATCAGCTGGCTGGTGGTTTGGCCACAGTTACAATCCCTTCCCTCCCTTACTGGACACTAGTAACTTTTGTAATTCTGGAACAGATTGACCATTGGCCCGACAGAAAAAACAGGCTATGAAGCACCAAACTGAGAAACTAGACATCACACCCTCACTTCAAATACCTCAGAGTCACCCTGGATGATACCCTTTCCATTGCACCCTATGTGGACAACATTGTCAGTCTTGCCAATAAAAAACTAGGAGTACTGTTCAGGCAATGCCATAACCTCACCCCAGAAGCAAGGCACCTTGTGGTGTTGAATACTGTCCTATCACTAGTAGGCTATGGCCTCCCAGTCTATGGTGTGGCCACCAACTCTGTCCTTAATAGAGTTATGCTGGTAGTAAACAAGGCCTGTAACATTGCACTTGTTTGTTTGTTTGTTTATTTAAGGTTATAACCATTGAGAAAAAGCTCATTTACAATGATGACCTTTACATGTACAAATAATTACAAATATACCATACAACAAGTGTAAAGGAAGTTATACAAATTAAAATTAATAAGAAAACAATAAACTCAAACAAAACATGAACAATGAAGTGCAGGTAGTGTATCAGGTTCCGTAGGTGATAGTATCAAAGAGTACATTGGGCAAATTATAGCGGCTCTTGGGACAGGTGGGTTGGGGCAGATGGAAACCGCACTGGCAGAGATCAGGTCAGATAAGGAAATGCTGGGGGTGGGAGTGGAAAAGGTGGCAGAAGGAGTGGGGAAAGGAACGAGGGACATAGGAGTCCCAAGTATGAGAATGGGGAACACGTGCCACTGGCCATGAAGGAGAAAATATGGAAGGGAGACTACGTGGACATATTTGCTTTGGTGAGTAGAGAGGTGGCAGCCAAATATGAGGAAACAGAGAGTATAGGGAAGAGTGAGATGGCAGCGGCTGTGGTTTTACTGGGTAAGAAAGAGGAGGATAAGTTTACAAAAGGAAAGACGTGGAATGGGTGGGTCTTGGGGTTTTCCACATATTCAGCCATTGTTCTGGAAAAGAAACCAGAGTTGGGCATCCCACTCATCAAGTATTCCCTGATCATATGGCAGGCAAAGGCTAAGGGGGTTGGGGTGCATATATTATGACGAGTTCTTCCGTCAACGGATGGAGACATATGGGGATGTGAGATGGGACACAAAACAGCTGGATTGGTGGACGGAATATGTTACCGATCTATCCATTCTGGAGGGCAGATGGGGAGAGAGGGGTGGCTGCCCCAGAAGTGTTGTTGGGGATATAGTAGGGCATTTTGTTTGTGGCCTCAATGCTGATTCCACCACGCATGCTCGAGATGTATGGGGTCCCACCCAGCGGCAAGATGCAGGACCACATGGACCCAAGGGGTGGGAGCACAGGGTACAGGCCATAAGGCCTTTCAGGAAGGGCCAGGTTACGGGGGAAGGCATGGAATAGAGGGACGAGAGGCAGGGGTTATGGGGGTAGGGGGGCCCAGTCTTATTGAGGAGAGGAGAGAATAAATAACAGTCGGGAGGGTTAGTGGGTTTCGGGGGATGGAGTTTACTAGGGGAAGAGAACAATTTAAGGCTGCAAAAACCCCCATCAAGATAGAGGCCTGGAAAAAGTGGCTCAGACAGTATCCGGATAGCAGGACAGCAGAAGATATAAAAAGATGCTTTAGAACAGGTTTTTCTCTACAGTGCAAATGTCCGAGACAGGCAAGGGAGGCTAATAACTTGGGGTCAGTCAGGGGAAAGGAAGACATTTTGAAAAGGAAAATAGAAAAAGAGAAAGCCGTAGGGAGGATGGAAGGGCCGTACCCAGTCCCTCCTTTAGACAACCTGAGAATGTCCCCTTTGGGTTTGGTCCCCAAAAAACAGAAAGGGGAGTACAGAGTGATTCACCATCTTTCATTCCCAGAGGGAGACTCAGTCAATGCCTTTATAGGGGAGGAGAATAGCAGGGTGACCTATGCCATGTTGGAAGAGGCGGTGCAGATTATCCGGGCGACCCCTGATGCATGTCTGGCCAAGACAGATATTGAATCAGCTTTCTGGTTGCTCCCAGTTAGAAGGGAGGACTGGGATTTATTGGGTTTTAAAGTTGAAGACCAGTATTACTTTGACAATGCCATGCCTATGAGTTGTTCCATAGCTTGTGCTACATTTGAAAAATTCTGCACTTGTCTGCAGTGGATCTTCCAACACAAAACAGGTTACAAGGCAGTCATACACTATTTGGATGACTTCCTGCTAGTGGGTAGTGGAAGCTCAGAGACAGAGAGGATGCTACCTAGCTTTCAAGAACTGTGTGTGGAACTTGGAGTCCCACTAGCACTGGACACTCATTAATTCACTTATAAAGTACATGCAGCCCATATCAAGTCCGGAGGGATTATTTCAGTCTTTACCAATTTAAATTTTCAAGGTCAGAAATAAACTTTAAATAATCAAAATCTTTAAATGACCTAAACTTAACAAACTCGGAAGGACCTTAATACAGTAAATCACATTATGGTCACCAAAAAGATCAACCAATACATCGGAAACAGTATAATGATATGGAAAATTTGTCAAAATTAAATTGATTAATGATGAATCCTCAGGGTTGTCAAGATTTATATGAGTAGGTTCCTCCAGCAACTGAGCTAGGCCAAAACCTAGAGCAACTGTTCTTATATTTTTTGATTTAATGGGATTTAACCAATCAGCATTAAAGTCTCCTATAACAAAGAGTTCATGAGTTAAAGAATAAGGAAGTAGTGCATCATAAATGGACAATAAAGACTGCTTAGGTAAATGTGGTGGTCTATACCCTCCAAACAGTAAAATGGGCTTCCCAGTATTTAACCTGATTTCCAAGGCCAAATATTCACAACAATTAAGATCGATTTTCAGGGTAAGTTGTTTTAGGAAACCTTTTCTGAGTAGTACATTAAAATTCCACCTCTACTTTTATTCTGATCTGTCAGCATTAAACTAAACCTTTGAATTTGTAATAAATCATCCTCCTGTCTTTCATTTAACCAAGTTTCTGTAAATAGCATACATTCTGGTTCACAGTCCACAGCAAAATCTCTAATTAGGTACATCTTGGGGAAAATATTTGTTACATTAGCATGTATAAATAGTTACTGTTTTTCAAGTTATAATCAAATGGGCCTGGGTTAGGACATATATCCACACTTTGAAGTAAGCCCAATAATATACAAATTCTAGGTAACACTCCCACTCTTAATTGATGTAGATAATTGGGGAAAAAATATAACTTCTAAGCCTCATATCCCAAACACCGACCTGATCCTGTAACTAAGGAACAACATCTAACCATATCAGTTATTTGATTTAGAAAGTAATGATTGTACTTATAAGAAAAATAATGTACCATTGGAACTATGCAACATAAAGAGACTGACTATCTCTCTGTGCCAGTACTAAGATGGGCTAAATGTTATCCATTCAGTTGAAGGTCCCACCCAATGTGATCTCCCTCCAGCTCCCAAGGCAAAGAATCTGTTACTAAAGTTAAGATCAATATACTCAGTAAAGGCCCAATTGAAACAAAATAAAATTAAGAAGGTATAATATAACAGTAAACTCATTGTCCAGTATTTAACTTTAGTGGCTACTTAAACATAGAAATAACTCCTATATAATGTACACATTAAAAACCGCCCTATACCAAATACTGTATTGTGAACACTTACGACCTAATAACATACATAATAAAATTAAGGTTGATAAGGCTTCCCCTGAGCCTCTTGCCTGTGACTCTCGCTGAGGACACTTGCCAATCCTGTGAGAGCCACTTACATGGAGAGCTGCTCCACAGAGAGTTGCTCTGTGAAGAGCCACTAGTAGCAGCTCACCTCTTAAAACTGGTGTGCCCCAACCCTTCCTTACATCACCACCAGCTGATCCTCAGTGCTGGTACTGACCGCTGCCACCTGTTGGTCTGGTAAATGCTGTTGCTTGAAGAGTGTCTGCAGCAAGGGGGTGGTGGTGCAATAAATTCTTGTTGATCTTTGGCAGGCAGGACAGGGAAAGCAGATAGTGCACAGGACAGTTAAAGTGCAGAAAACAGTCAGCACACAGTTCAAAGAAGCCAAGCTGTAGATGCTAGTAGTGGCTCACCTTTTAAAGCTGGTGTGCCCTTCCCCTTCCTTACATCACCACCAGCTGATCCTTGGTGCCAGTACCAACCGCTGCCACCAGTCGATCCGGTAAATGCTGTTGCTTGAAGAGTGTCAGCAGCAAGGGGGGGTTGCAAGAAAGTCCCGTTGATCTTCAGCAGGCAGGAGAGGGAAAGCAGTCAGTGCACAGGACAGTTAAAGTGCAGAAAACAGTCAGCACACAGTTCAAAGAAGCCATGCTGGCATGAACAGGCTCACCAATAGCTGCTCCCTGTATTCCCTATCCAACTGGCTTCTGCTACAGGACATAATAAGGTATCAGACCTGTCTGCTCAGAAAAAAAGTTCTGTTGGGCCTTACCCCCACAGGAATATAAAAACTGCTTTGCCCAGTAATCAACCAATAGTCCACTAGGAATATGTCCAGAAATGCCCTGTCTGCACCCTTCTGTAAAACTAATCAGTTCATGCACTTTGAGTTAGATCACCCCAATGACTGAACAATCTTTCAGAATCCCTGATGGGCCTTCCCAAAATAGGCACATTTAAGAGAGAATTGGAAAAGGTGCTCACACTTGGTTCCAGATGTAATTGCTATAACTGACATACTCAGCTACTGAAACTGACTTTAAACTCATGGTTACTACTGTCTCTTCCTAATCGGTTATTGCCAGGTATTACTGTATCTTCCTAATAAGGTAATGCCACGCACTTTGCTCTAGCTGTCAATTGCCATTGACAACACATCATGCTGTCATATGATCTTGCAAATACCAGCTTGAACTGTTACTTGACAATGCTCCTCTGGAATTGTGTACTATGTATCTTGTAGGTAATCAGTCTATGAACATTGTCCTTGTCTGTTGACGTGGAACCTTTGTAAATCAGCTTCTGTCCTGAAACATTTTATTCTGAATGAATTAATAAAATAAAATTTAATTAACTAATCAATCAAATTAAAAAAAATATCACTCAAACATGGCTTGGACATGGCATGCCCCTAGGCAACTGGAGTTATGTCATGGCCAAACCATTGTGGCTGTTGCTAGCCAGAATGCTAGTAGTGCAGACACCTTTTCTTCTCACTAACATCTGGATGAGAGGTTTGCATTGTGAACAGTGACTGGAAAAACTTTTCACCTGGCAACTAAATCAGCCATTTGTGTGTGGCAGTTTTGAGTGCCTCTTTGCACCGCAAATTTGTGCTGATACCAAATGCAACTGAGAATTAGTAGTAGTAGTTTTTATTTGATTATGGTGCCCTTCCCTGAGGGCTGAGGGCACCATTACAAAAAGTAACCCATGAACCATTAAAATACATATATACATTAAACTGCACCCAATAAATGGACACAATAAAATAATCACTGAATGCATTTATATGGATAGTGAGGATCAGTTAAACACTAAATGCCTGTGCAAATAGAAAAGCTTTCGGACCCCATTTAAAGGTCTTCAGTGAGGAGGCCCCCCTCAAAGTTCTATGCAAGGAATTCCAGAGGACCAGGGCTGCTACTTCAAATGCCTGTTCCCCTGATTATTTTAGTCTCGCCCTAGGGACTACCAGGAGGCCTTCCAAGGTGATGCAGAGAGGATGCCCAAGCATGTGAAGATGCAAGAGCTCTAATAGGTAGCCAGAGACCAGCCTGTGTAGGCCCCTATAGGTCAACAGACCCACTTTAAAGGAGATATGCCACTTCACCAGCAGTCAGTGCATTTTGCGCATCACTGGCAATGTATGACAGGACCTAGAAAGGCCCATCAGTAGCCAGGCTGCCCCATTCTGCAGCAGCTGCAGGCATTGCAACATGCCTCCATTGACCCCAACATATAGGCCGTTGCAGTAGTTGAGCCTCAAAGTCACAAAAGCATGTACCAGTGTGGCCAGGTCACTAGGCAAGACAAGGGGCTTAATCCAGTTGATATTTTGTAGATGACCACTCCGGAGTACTGCCACCACCTGGGCCTCCAGTGTCAGCCTGTTATCCCAAATAACTCCCAGATTTTTCACCTTGGTGGAAGCCAGTAGCCTACAGGGACTAAGCCAAAGCCCAGTCTCCCTCTCAGTGGCCTTGACTCTTCCCTTCAACCCTACTCCACAAGTAGCACTTCAGTTTTCTTAGGGTTCAGTCGCACCCAGCTCAGTGACATCCAAGTCTGAATCTTGGACAAGCACTTATTGAGCACATCAACTGCACCTGATGTCTCAGGTGCAAAGGATATGTTGACCTGAGTATCATCAGCATAACAATGAAACCTGAGCCCATGCCATCTAATGATCTCACCCAGGGGCAGAATATATAGTGCAAACAGCATGGGTGACAAGACTGAGCACTGGGGTACTAAACAAGACAGACCCACCACTATTCAACCTTTTCCTGAACACCCTGCCCAAGATCTGCCCTGGAAGCATCCTACTATATGTGGATGCCACCATCCTCTTGACATCCCACACCAGCCCTGCCTCCCTGGAATGCTCCCTTCAGGCCACTTTTATTGTAGCACAGTCCTGGTTCTCCAGTCATAAGTTATCCTGAACCAAAAACAATCCAAGGTCATGCTTTTTGCTCACCACCAAAACAAACTCAAACACTCACCCCTCCATATCTATACCTCCCTCTCGCTCCACCTCAAACAAGTCTGTACCTTCAAGTATCTTGGAATTTCTTTTTTTTTTAATTCAATAAACTTTATTCAGTTTTTTTTTTAAAAGAAAACAAGATACAATGTAGTATATAGAGATATAAAGACAGTCATAACCATAGTGTCAATAATCAATTACACTTATTAGACTGTATAATGATATTATGTTTATCCAAAATATCTAAAGTGTATACAATCTTACAGTAGAAGTATACTACAACAAAGCAGAGGGCTCAATTAAACCTCCAAACAAAAATCCCCCATAAAGACATCAAGTATATAGGTTTTCCTCACTAAAAGCCAGAAGCAATTTATAATATACTCAAACAGTGGGTTACATAGTCATGGCTTCCATGCAGCTAATAAAGCATCTAAAGTGCCCCATCTATCTAGGTAACATTGCAATCGATTATCCATACTGGCAATATGCTTTTCTAACTGTAGGGCCTGCAACATTTCTCTATGCCATTCTAATGTTGTAGCCAAGGAGTCATTGATCCAATGCCTCATGAGTATAAGTTTAGCCACAGCAGAGATGAGAGCCATAAAGTATTTCTTAGATTTCAATGTTACTATTGGGTAATGATTAAGTAAACAAAGTTCTGGAGAGAATAATGGGTCTAAGACCAGCAGAGGGTCCAGGGAGTTCTTGATAGCTCTCCAAAACAATTGTACTTTAGGGCACGTCCATAACATATGGTAAAAGTCCCCATTTCCAGCAGAACACCGCAGGCACTGAGGAGAGGATGTTTTACCAATTTTGTAAAGTTTCTGGGGAGTAAAATATAAGTTGTTCATAATATTAAATTGTACAAGACGTAAGCGATCTTATTTAACAAATCTATATAAGTTGGTCCACTTTTGTTGCCAGAAATCAGTTACGGATGGGAGTGATAGGGCATTAACCCAATAGTGGCATATACCAGTAGGTAGTTGAGTGTCAATGGTCTGCATTTTTTATATACATTGGAAATAGGGTGCAGTTGACCAACAACATTGAGGAGGGAAGATAGATCCATGTTGGGTGATTCAGATGTTCCCATGATGGTTAAAAAGGAGGCAACTGCCTGCCTAACCTGCCAGTATTTGAAAGGATAACCTTTTAAATCAGGAAAGCTTTGCAGAAATTGATTGTGTGAAAGTATTCTGCCATTGGGTGCAAGATCCATGAGCCTCATACCTCTCAAGGAGGGCCAAAACGCTATTGGAATAGGCTTCTGTTGGATTCTAAAATGGGGGTTATTTAGAAGTGGTTGTTTCCCATCTATATACCAATTTAGACTCAGGTGACGCTGCAGTTGACTCAGGGCTCTCAGTGACCATCCTATTGGAGATTTCCAGAGCTCTCTGGGAATGCATTTTGGGGACGAGTATAGTAAAGTCGGTAAAGAGCATAAAGTAGGGGATACCAAGGTTTTTTCGATATCTAGCCAAGAAGGGGAATATGATCTAGAGCATCCTTCAGACAACTGGGATGTCCAATGTACTAGCTTAGTGATGTGGATAGCGCCATAGTAATTAAAAAGGGATGGTAGAGAAAGACCACCACAAATTTTTGGTGCTGTAAGTTTGTGATATGCCCGTCTTACTGCTTTACCTTTCCAGATAAACTTGTTAAGTAAGTTTCTAAGATTTGAAAACCATGATTTAGGAAGATATGGGGCCAACATATTAAGAGGGTATAGGATTCTGGGTAAAACATTCATTTTAATTGTGCTGATCCTGCCCCATAGGGAAACTGGTAATGTATTCCATCTTTCCAAATCCAATTTTATTATCTGGGTTAAATTAACTAGATTCTCTCTGATGATAGAGGAGTATTCTTTGAAAATTTTAATACCTAGGTAGGTTAGACCTTTAGATTCCCAATGTAATCCAAATTTTTCTACGTCTGTGCGTAGTAATTTCTGGTTCAAAGGAAAACTATTGGGTTTTGCCAAACTGAGATTGTAGTAGGAAACTCTTGAAAAGGATTCAATTTCTTGTAGGAGGACTGGTATACCGTCGACTGGGTTTATCATATGTAATAATAGGTCATCTGCGTAAGCTGACAAAAGATGTTGTCGAGTTCCTATTTGAATTCCTTGCAAACCCTGTGTCGTAAGTAATCTCCTTATAAAGGGATCCAAATAGAAATTAAAGAGGAGTGGGGAGAGGGGACAGCCTTGTCTAGTGCCATGAAGTAATGGGAATGAATTTGATAAGTAACCATTGCACCAGACCCAGGCTGTAGGGGACGTATATAGTAACCTAACCCATTTAATAAATGCTTGTGGAAAGCCATAATGGGATAATGCGGTGAAAAGGAATTACCAAGAGACACGATCGGAGGCTTTCTCCACATCTAGAGCAATACGGGCCATTGGTACAGCTAAATTATATCTTGGAATTCCTTTTGACCCTTCCCTTACTTTCCACAAACACATCCACCTCCTCTGCACTGCTGTTATCTCCCGTATTGGCCTTCTCTATCTCTATCAGAATTGCCTACCCCCAGAAGCCCTCCAACTCGCCATTTCCTCATCTGTCCTATCTATCATTGACTATGGCATTTTGATCTACAGTTCAGCTGATAATACTGCTCTACAAAGAGTCAAGGTTACCCTAAACAAGGAATGCCACCCATCCCTAGGCTGTCCCAAAACCACCCACACCTGCACCCTCTACAGCCTGTCAAAATGGCTTGACTTAGACAGCAGGCTCCAATACCACACCTGACTCCTAGCTAGAAAGGTCACTGCTGGCTTAACTTCCCCTAGTCTCTCCTCCCTCCTGCCTTTTGCGACTGTCACTAAGTCCACCCATAGCTCACTTGAATCAACCTACCTATTGCCTTGCCAAAAAAACTCCCTTTGCCAACGCTCCTTCCTCTATCATGCCCCTACCTGGCTCAACTCCCTCCCTCCACACATCTCCCTCAAACCTAGGATCGGCTTTTTTAAATCACTACTCCTATCACACCTGATCTCCACCCACTCTGCAATTGCCCCTAGCCTCCCCACCCACTCCCACCCCTCTGCTGACAATGGACTACATCCTGCATAATCCTTTCATCACAGGCCCCTGGCCTACAACTCTTTCCTTCTCCCCATCCAGTATGACAACTGGCTCACCCTGCACCTTTCTTTTCTCCCACCTCCCTACCTTGCCCTTAGTCCCACTGTTCCCTTATGGCACATCTCACCTTCTACATTATATATATATAGTGTTACCTACTTCCTAATATATAATTTGGAACCTCACATATTTGTTTGACAATTGTAGATACTCTTTTTTTTCCCCATTTTTTGTACCATCATGTTACCTACATATGTTATAACCCTCAACTTGTAATGTAATTGTGTTGTATGTGACGTGGAGCCTTTGAAAAGAGTCTCTGACTCAAAGGATTGTAATTCTGATGCCTTCAATAAATAAATAAATGAGAAGTATTCCTGCAGCACTAGTGTTGTGCAAAATTGAGAAATTTCATTACACTAAATATTTCAAGAAAATTTGTGCAATTCACGAAGCATGTTGCAGGTGTGTAATGTGAAATTTCACCTGAAAATTTCGAAATTTCACCTGATAATTGTGAAATGTCACCACAAAATGCAAAATTTCATAAATATTGGGTGAAATTACAGAATCTTCAGGTTGAAATTCTGCAATTTTCAGGTGACATTTTGAATTTTTCGCCGAAATTTCGCATATCGCACGTGCAAAATATTTTGTGAGTTTCGCTAAATATTTTGCACAGTGAAATTGCCAATTTTGCGGCAACTTCACTGGTGAAATTTTATTTTGCAACATCTCTACCCAGCACAGCCCTCTGGGTCCTATCCTTAATGTAGAATTTAAACCAGTTGAGGACTTTGCTGGTGAGTCCTATGTACCTCTTGATCTGGTCCAGCAGCAGCCCATGGTCCACAGTATCAAAGGCTGATGAGATCTTGAGAAGAAAGAGAATTGACCACTCTCCCCAATGTCTTGCCCTGAGCAAGTCACTGTGCAACCAAACTAGTGCATTCTCTGTGCTATGTATTGCACTAAACCCAGAACAGAAGGGCTCATAGAAACATAGATTTTGATGACAGATAAGGACTGCTTGGCCCACCTAGTCTGTCCAATTCCCTACCTATTGGATAAGCTGCAAATACTAGTTAACCGGCAGCCTACATCTTCCTAGCCCCCACCAGAAGTGCCTTATGTCTGACCCATGCATTTTTGAATTCCCCCACTGTTTTTGGCCCCACAACCTCCTCAGGAAGTCCATTCCATGTGTTCTCCACCCTCTCTGTGAAAAAATACTTCCTCACATTGCCCCTGAGCATCCCTCCTCTATCTTCAAATTGTGCCCCCTTGTTCTTGCACATCTCTTTTTCTCAAAAGTTGCTACCCTCTTGGACTTTGTTAATTCCCTCGAGGTATTTGAAACTTTCTATCATGTTCCCCCTCTCCCTCCTATCCTTGAGGGTATACATATTAAGCTCCTTTATTCTCTTTTCATTTGGCTTCTGGTGCAGACCCTGCACCATTTTAGTTGTCCTCCTCTGGACTGCCTCCATCCTGTCTATGTCCTTGTGGAGATTGGGTCTCCAGAACTGCAAGCAGTACTCCAGATGGGATTTCACCAACTGTCTGTACAGAGGGATAACAACTTACTGTTTTCTACTGGTGATGCCTCTTCCCATGCATCCCAGTATTCCCCCAGCCTTCCTTAATGCATTCTCACATTGCTTGCCTGCCTTTAGGTCACCTGATATGACTACTCCCATAGATATTAAAGTGTGCCTCGAGCTGTAGCACAACCACCTTCTCAATAACCTTTCCCAAAAAAGGAAGATTAGAGACAGGTTGAAAATTGACCAAGGTATCTAGGTCCAATGATGACTTTTTCAGAAAGAGGATTCTCCAAAGTGCTTTTCAGCAACTTTGGAAAAAAACCTCCAACAATGAGCACTGGACAATCTCAGTGAACATCAGGCCTAGATGTCTAACGCAGCTCACAGGTAGTCATGTTGGGCCTGGATCCAGGATACAAATTGTTGGCTGCAGCTCAGAGATCACCTCAAACACCTTATTCACTGTCACTGGTTGAAACTCCCCCAGGACCACTAAACACAACTGTCACTCCCAGGCTCCACCCTACTGGGCTGTAACAGCCTACTTGGGGTAATCCAGGCCCTAATGGAGGACACCCTGTCTGAGAAGAAGCAAGCAAACTTCTTGCATTTCATGAGTGAAAGGCTCTAAGGGACTCCAGACAGGCTGGATGTACAAGCCTTCCTACAATCCAGAAGAGCTGAGCTGGTTGGTTCCTCCCAGCATCAATCTCCCTAGACAGAAAAGATGCCTTCTTGCAGGTGATTGCTTTTTTGTTGTAGAATTTTTATTTTCAAAAAGGTTTACAAGACATATTATACATCCATAAAATCTGTATTATATATTTAACCAATCAACAGGTAGTATACAGGTGTATATTTCCAACAGGGAATAAGGAGAGGAGTGGTAGGAGGAGTAGGGGAAAAGGCAGTAGAGAATTAGAGGGAAGAGAGGGGAGATGGAGCAGGAGGAGGAATCAGAGTAAAAGAAAAAAGGGTGGTGGGGTAAGAACAGGCAGAAAATTAGTCTCGTAGAGGTGTACAGGTAAGTCTAACTGTTAATACACACAATCAGGAATGTCAGATAAAAGGTACATAAATTAGTTAATATATAATCCTTATTCCTCTTGGAACGAGTACAGGTAGAAAACACTGGATGTTTATGAATGTGAGGATATTGGCAGAAAGGGTTATACTGCAGTGCTCACCAAGATTGTCCATGGAAATAACAAACTGTTGTACTCAGCAGGGCAAAATCTCCCTCCCAGTCAATCGTCTTTGCCGGACATAAGCACACCAAGCATATTTCCTTGTATCTAGACAAGCCAATCAAGTCTCCTTTCATGGCCTCGGGAGAAGAGTTGGGCAAAAGTGTGTATATGCTCTGCAAAATTCAGACTGAACCTAGGGCAGAAACGGATACATACCAAAGCTTAAGTTCTTAACATAAATATTTTATGTTGTAGATAGAAAGAAAATCAGGTGTACAGCCAGATATACCTGAGAGTAGGGGGCTGGACTTATAATAACCAAAACCTTAGCAAAGGACAGGTGTGAACTGGCTCTTGAAACATTAAGCCATCTGCTAACTGTCTACATTCAAACCTCATTGTATCCAGCAAGGTATGTGGAAGTATTCATCCTAACCCCCATCTGAGGTTGTACGTAGTTAAGGTAAGATGCCCAACAAAGTCTGAATGTAGGGATTTGAGATGTCTGAAGATGGGAAATTCTGTCTAGTTTGGCCAAGGTCGAGAGGGACGTCAATATCTCTGGTGTTGTGGGGACCAGGGAGGATCTCCATTTGCAGAGAATGGCTCTCTTAGTTTGCAGAGTCAGCAAGAGGGAGATCACTACGTATTCCCAAGAGATAGAAAAGAGGGCTAAGGGGGTTCTGCTGTTGTGTTACTCTAGAGGCTAGAGTCTGTATTTCTCACCATAGGGGTTGAATCTTTGGACAGGACCATAGTATGTGTAACAGATCCCCCCCCTGGTTTCTGGCATCTCCAACAGCAGTCAGACTCCAGTAATTTGGCTTTATACAGGATTGCAGGAGTTCTATACCAAGAGTGGGCAATTTTATTTTGAATCAGTCTGGATCTGGCATCTTTAAACCAGCTATGTGTATCTTTCCAGGCCTGGTCCCAAGTTCCAGGTGAGATGTGGAGTTGCAGCATCTTCTCCCATTTACGTCTTGCCTCCTCAGATTGAGAAGGAAGGGTATCCCTAAGTTTGGTGTATATATAGCCTGCTAGCCACTGAGGGTGTTGTAGGCAAATGTTAAGGTCAGAGGGTTTACCATGGGTCAAGGTAGGGGATAAAAGATGTTGAGTTTCATCTCTAAGTTGGACATATTTCCAGAAATCCATTTGGGGAATTCTCCATATCTGTCGGAGGGACTGGAATGTATGGAGAGCTTTGAGGTTTGGGACCATTATATCCTCCATTTTGGAAATGCCCAACTTTACCCATTGTTGCCATAATACTACAGATCCTCCTATAGTAATGGAGGGATTTTGCCAAAGAGGAACATAGGGGAGCAGGAGAGGTTCCATTTTCATCTTCAGATCAGTACTAAACTAGTTAGCTCGGGATATTTCCACCATAGGTGTGCTATGAACTGTGTCAGGTCTACCGAATAGTCCAACTTTGGGACAGGCTTCTGTTATGAGAAGTGAGAAAGGGTGAGCAGTTACCATAATATCCAGTTCAAGTTGTATCCATTGTGGGGAAAGGGAGGAAGGGGGACACATCCACTTAACCATTTGGGCCAGCAGAAAAGCCTGGCGGTATCCCTCTAGCCATGGAAGATTACAACCACCTTGGTCCCAGTGAGACATAAGTTTAGAATGGCTGTATCTGGGTTTGGATTCTTCCCAGAGAAAGTCCCCAACTAACTTATCAATGGCCCTATGCCAGTGCTTAGGGAGAGGAACAGGCAAGTGCATAAGGAGGTAGAAGAGTTTAGGGGTAGATATCATTTTGACAGCGGCAATTTTCCCTGCTAGGGTAAGTTTGAGGAGTTTCCATCTGCCAAATTCTGTCTTGATGGAGGAGAGGAGGGGTTGTATGTTAGTCTGCCATATTGTATCCAAAGATGGGGTTAAGACAATTCCCAAGTAAGTGATTCCATTAGGAGCCCATAGGAAGTTGGCTGCATCTACCATCTGTTGTGTACAGTGGGTGTTAAGGGGGGGTACTTCAGTGTTATTCTGGTTCAGTCATAGGCCTGAATATCTAGAAAAGGCATCCAGAAGACTGAACAGGGGAGGGATGGTGCACTAGGCATCTGCTAAGAGAAGCAAAAGGTCATCGGCATACATTAGAGTTGTGTAACTTATGCTTCCCACTGTCAGGCCGTTTATATCAGGGTGGTTTCGAATTGCTGCGGCCAAGGGTTCAATTGCAAGATGAATAGGAGGGGAGAGAGGGGGAAACCCTGCCTTGTGCCTCTTTCCAGTGGGAATATAGGGGAAAGTGTAGAATTTGTATTAACTTTGGCTGAGGGGCCAGCATATATAGCTTGTATCCTAGAGAGAAATTTATCTCCTATCCCAAAATGCATAAGAAACATTTAAAGATAGTCCCATTCTATTGAATCAAATGCCCTTTTGAAGTCCACTGCAATGGCAGCAGCTGGTGTTGGACGTGACTTGGAAAAAGGCATAAGATTCATGAGGGTTCTCAAGTGGTCTGAGCTGTGACAACCTGGTATAAAACCCACCTGTGAGGGGTGTATAAGTCCGGGGAGTAGGGGACTAAGTCTAGTTGCCTGGATTTTGGCATACAGTTTGCTATCCAAATTAATGAGAGAAATAGGACAGTAACTTCCAGGGTTAGTAGGATACTTGCCCTTTTTAGGGATGACTACAATAGTTGCCTCCCGCATGGAGAGAGGAAGGGTACCCTTAAGCTCTATCTCCCGGAAGACTAAGGTTAAGAGAGGGGAGATAATCGAGGCTAATGCCTGGTAAAAATCTGCCATGTAACCGTCGCTACCCGAAGATTTCCCCTTTTTCAGGCCATGAATGGCTGCAGATACTTCTTCTGTGGTAATGGGAAGGTCCAGGAGCTGTTCTGGCAGCTGCAATCAAGGCAGGCACAAGGTATCCAAAAATGATTGGTTCTCTCTAGTTGGTTCTGTGTGTGTGGAGGAATAAAGTGATCTATAGAAAGAAGACATGGTGTTATTAATGTCCTCTGGGGAAGTGCCCAGTACCCCTTGCTTGTTCTTCAACCCCAAAATATATCTATTGGCCTGCTGTTTTTGTAGTTGGTATGCAAGTATTTTGCTCACCTTGTCACCCCCCTTCCCAGAAGGTATGCCTTAGGTGAAGAATGACTGCTTCGGCCTTCCTATTAAGAAGCTGGTTAATTTCAAAGTGCAGACCTAGAATGGTTCTGCCTGTAGGGGAGTGAATGGAGGGGGAAGGCATAGACTTAAAGATATCTTCAGCTGTGGCTAGCTTCTGTTCTAAGGTAGCCAACTGATGTTCCCTTTCTCTCTGTTTAGCCGCTGCAAACCCCATGATACTACCCCGCATTGTGGCCTTAAAAGCTTCCCATGTGGTGCCAGCTGAAGTGTCTGTTATGGGATTTTCAGCTAGAAAGAGAGAGGCTTCATTCCTGGCCCATGGGATAAAATCCGGGTCTCTCGCTAGGATAGGGTCTAATCTCCAATGTCTGGGTGGGGGAGCTACAGGGTCCCACTGTATAAGGAGCTGAACCAGGGCATGGTCGGAGATAGTTCTAGGAAGGATTGTGACAGCGAGGGTTTTAGATGTTATGGTGAGTGAGCCCAGCCAGAAATACAGCCTATATATGAGGCATTGACTTCTGAGTGGAAGCTGTAATCCCTTCTTCTGGGGTGAAAGAGTCCCCATAACTTTGTAAGCCCCTGCTCTGAGATCATTTGAAGGACAGCCTTCCCACTTCTGAGGTGCACTTCTTTGCCTCTGTTGTTCCTATCTAGGGGAGGTACCAACGTCAGGTTAAAGTTCCCACCTATGAGGAGGGGGCAATCTGGGGGATTAAACTCCAGTATCACCTCCGCAAGATTGTGAAAAAACTGGGGAGTGTCTTCATTGGGGGAATAGAGATTGCATAAAGTAAGTGGACCCATGGGAGTATGGTATGTAGCTATCACCCATCTGCCATCCTGATCTGAAAGTGTCTGCATTAGTGTCCAGGGGAGAGACTTATGCAAGAGAATTAGGACACCATGCTTCCTGGTAGGGGCATTAGAATGAACCTGCTAGCCCACCCATTCCTTAGTCATACGCGTATGGTCGTCCCCTGACAGTTTGGTTTCTTGTAGAAAGGCAACTTTGGAGTGTAAACATTTCAAATGGGTCAAGACTTTCTTGCGTTTCACTGGGGAATTCAGTCCTCTGACATTCCGGGTGTGAAACTCAACATCCGTCATTTTGGTCTAGTGATTACCCGGGGGGTAGTAGGAAAGCTCAGTGATGCGTACAGGGGAACCACCCCTCCTTTACTGAAATAAGAAACAGAAGTATACACCAAGTAAACTAGGTGTTCCTATACTCCACCTTAGGGGTGAGTAGGAGCCCTGTATCTATGTACTATGTCTACCAATCTAAACTACTTAGTTATCAAACAAAACACACTAAAAGGCATGAAGGACTTCTAACGGCTGGGGCCCCAAGATGGTATGCCCGATCGGTTGTGGGACGTGGAGCAATAGAGCACCAGTGAGGGAAGACTACCCTACACTAAAAGGAAAGTACTGAATTTATCCAGTACAGTACTGTCAATGTAAACAAGTGGAAACTATTGGGAAGCCATTGCCCAGAGCCTTTCCAGGATATGCAGATATATTCCAGCCTGTAACCCCCCCTACCGGGAGTTAAAGAGAGCCCGATAGGTGATCCCTGATTTTATATCTGATTGCTGGCTGGCAGAGAGCCCTGGCAACATGGTGAGAGTACGGGATCCATATTCCCGGGGGTGTAATGGCCTGTCTACCAGGGTTCTGCTGGTGAAGGAGATATTCAATCATCCTTCTTAGATACTACTAGTACCTTTACAAAACCCATCCATCTTTGAGACTCAAGGTGGATAGGAGGGAGGAGGAGGAGTTCTAAAAGGAATCTAATGGGAAGGGTCTGAGGGAGTAATCATACTGTCTATTAAGCCCCAAAGATTAGGAGGACAACCTTTAACAAAGCGAAACATCTTATAGCTAATATTAAAGTACATTGTCTATGATGTAAAATGTACTATAGGTGGCTGGGGTAGTCCAACTAACAGCATTATCTTCCAAGCCAAAAAGATTAGGCAGTGAACCTTTAACAATACTAAACATCTAACACTAATATCAATATACAGAATCTGTAATATAGAATATATACCTCCAAGTGGAGATGTCTGAAATTGGGAATAAACACGGTCTGCCCGGCTCAGCTTTTTACGGTGGTGGGTTGTGTTACAGAGGAGAGGGGCTCATTGAAGCCCGAGATACCATACTGCAATGTCCGTAACTGTCTTCCACCCTTCTCTCCTACCCCCAGTAAACGGTATCTGAGTATCAGACACAGTATAGAGTTTGACCACGCTTAGCCCTCAACCTAGGTGTGAGTGGTTCATTTCAACAGGGCGGTTTCCTGTACTATGCCCCGTGCTAGCAGGGACTGACAAGCCTGCATGCGGATATGGGATCTGCTGAGGATACAGTATGCATGCTGTCACATCCATTTAGTACCCGTACAGTTCTTCCCCCACACAATAAGCTAGTGGAATACAAAAATAAAAAAAAAAGGGGGAGAGTTTAAAATGGTCTGCTGTAACCGGGCAGAAATATAACTGCATTTACACCCATTTCTGAGCATTTAAACTGCACACTTTGTAAACTTTACTATATAATTAGCCTAAGGCAACTGCCAACCTAACATTACGGTATAACCCATTTGTTATGTACCTCCGGGTGTGGCATCTAGGGGCAAAAATGAGGCCTGTTCTAAGTCAGCAATGGTGATGTACTGAGTGAGCTTAAACTCTTAACTCCATGCCATACCAGCCCCAATTTGTTCCTGCTATCCCCCTCCCTTCTAATCTTCAAATCCCCGAGACGCCTGCCCCTCGGTACTTATCTGATTTTCAGCCCTTATGAAGGATTGGTTAATCAGGGCATTCATCCTGGTCACGATTGTTGTGGTCCTGCAGGGCTAAGTTTGTTGCTATGGCTTGGTGGAGAGCCAGGAGCCAATGATCGTTTCTCTAATTCCTGTAAGGGCAGAGCAGCATCCATAGCAGAGGCCCATGTATTGTGTTCATCCCTGGGGTAGCTTCTATCAGGGGCTGTGCGGTTGATATCCATCTCCTCCCCTTGGTCAGCGTCTGGCAGGTCTCGCAATGGGGAAAAGCGATTTTGCACAAAATATGGGCTGACATATTCTGTTGCAGCTGTGTCGGCTGTGAAGAGATTCTGGTCCTGTTGGTCCGAGGAGTGTATCCTGTCCTGCGGATGGTCACACTTGAAGTGTGGCGATTTCGGCTGCCTTTTCCTACTTTTAGAGTTGCGGAGTTCCAGAACCGTGTGAGGGGTTGTGGGGAGTGTCATCGTTGTGGCCTCTATCCTTCCTTCTGTCTGGGTGAGAGAAGAGGTGCCCCGGGCTGCCACCCACCTATCTGTAATAAATGCCATGGCAGCGTCCGGGGAGGCAAATTGATGTGTAGTGCCATTAACTGAAATCTGTAGGTTGGCAGGGTAGTGCAGGGTAAAGGGGACATGTAGAGCATGCAGCTTGCGATGGAATTTGGTGAAGGCTTTCCGTTTAACGGCTAACTCTTTAGAGTAGTCTTGAAAAATCATGATCGAGTGATCCTTCCAGCGGAGTTGCCCTAGTTCTCTGGCTTTAGCTTGGATAGCTTCTTTTTCAGCGTGGTTTAGAATACACACTATAAACAGTCTAGGTCTGTCCCCCTGCATAGGTTTGGGCTGCAGTGAGCGATGCACCCATTCAATCGTGCCCCTCGTGCCCCTAGGAATTTGGAGAATCTCTAGGAGTGCTTGCTGCAGAAAGGATAATGCTTTCTCACCTTCAGAGCCCTCTGAAAAACCAAGGAGCCGCAGATTGTTGTGGCGGTTCCTATTTTCCATATCCTCAAGTTTGTCATGAAGAAAACAGATTTGGGCCGCCTGGTCATGCATAGTAGCACAGTGCTCTTGCAGTATGTCATCTTGGGCTGTTGTTTTTTGTTCCACTCGGTCCACTCTTGCATCTAATTGTTGCATTGATACTGCGGTGGTATTTGCCGCTAAGGTTAAAGCATCAATACTGGTCATGATAGAGGTGAACATGTCTCTGACTGAGGGTTCTTCCCCTCCGGAGGCCGAGTGCGCCATGCAGCCTAGCTGTGCGAGAGGCTTCAGAGCCGACTGGCTATTATTGTATTAGTCCTGTGTCAGATTTTCCCCACATTCAGCCTTTTGTTAACGGATAGTTTCAGATCACCGCTAGACTAGATATTTCCCATCAGGGCTCACAAAGACTGCATTTAGTCAGGTTATAGGCTGTTAGGCAGATGGAGCTGTACAATCAGGTTGCCATCTTGGTTGGTGGTTGGGCCACGCCCCCCCCCCGTGATTGCTTTTTGATACTTATCATAATGAGACAACAGAACCAGTTTGTCCTCCTGGGCCCTGGACATCCTCCAACAACACTCCAACCTTCGCCCCCAGGTTTTCATCACCCTCAGCTCACCATCGAACCATGGCGAGCCAAGGCATGACACTAGCGGGCATAGATGAACCAGAACTAAGAGGTCAAAGGCCTCAGAAACAGCTGTATTATATACCATCACAGCTGCCTCCGGCAACCCCATGCATGCCTTCAACACTTCCAAGATGTCCAGCCCCACCAACCTTCCTTCTGGGCGAAGCCCTCTCATAGGGCAAAATAAGACAACCTCCACAGGGGATAGACATGCAAAGGAGGGGGCCCTGAAACTGAACCTAATGGTACTGTGACCCAAACAAATGACTGGATCAATCTTGAGATTATTAATCTCAAGCCACAGTGAGAATACCAGGTCCAAGGCGTTGCCATGTTGGTGGGTTGCATAAGCCATCACTTGTACAGGACCCAGAGATTCCATACTCTGGAGGAAATCCTGACCAAAGTGCAAGTTTTTGTCATTGACCCAGGCATTAAAGTCACCTAGAATAAGCCATTCTGATGTCACCAACACCCTATCCATGACAAAAGCATGATTTTCTGCAGAACCTCCCCCTTAAGTCCCAGAGGACACTATACAAGGAGGATCCTGCACCCTGCACCTGGACCCCCACAAACAGCCACGCATTCAAACAATGAGGGATTCTCTACAAGATGCACCATCAAGTTCAGTTGAGATCTAAAACAGATAGCCACCCCCCTCCCCTGCTATCCCCCCTTGGGCAGTGAACCACCAAGAACCTTGCCGAGACTGACGACTCCAGTACTGAACCAGAATCATCTCCCATTCAGGTCTCAATGATGCAAGCCAGGTCGATGGAGGAAACAAGATCTGCTATAAAAGCAGACTTATTTCTCATTGACCTGGCATTGCACAGCACCGCCTGAACTGGAAGAAAGGAGAATGCAGGCCCCTCAGCTGCCTGCCCACTCAGTCTGGTGGGTTCATTGGGTAGAGGGACTATACACATCTTGCCTCTCTCCAGTCCCTTTCTTATCATAGGGTGTCTCCTGATCCTCACAGCCCTGATAGTAGCCTCCCCATCAGCCCTCGACTCATCCCTCCTCATCCCCCTATTCCTTCTTCCATTCCCTACTTCCCTACACTGCCGATACAGTGCAGGTGACAGGGGGGGTCTCAGAAGGGGCATAGGCCTCTAAGTAAGGGCAGAGAATAGAAGAGCCTTGGTGTCTTTAGCAGGCAATACATCCAGAGACTACTTAAATAAAACTGCACACTACTACCCCAACCCTTACAACAAATAACCCCCCCACACACTATTCAGCAAACACCCCCCAACAAAAACAATATCTAACACTCTAACACACACACAACCCACCATGCACACTCCCTAATGTTTCTAACAAATAAATTAATAACCTCTATTCCAAACCCCCACCTCTCTTCTCACCCACAACATAAATACTAAACTAGAATATGAATGTCACAGTCTGCTAGTATTCCTTAAACTTTATGCCAAGTGTAAGCCGTAGATCTCCAATTTAAGGGTCTCTTTTCTCACGAAAGAAAAATCACTGTTAATTCTGCTTAAGCAGGCCAGCAGAAAAGTCCACTTTACAGGAAACAGCACTGCTCTCAACAGCGCAGCTCAAGCAAAAGCCACAGCTGCCCATTTTCCATATATCCACTTTACATAAAACAAGTACTGCTCCCATGAGACCCGCTTAGTAAAGACAGCTGGAAAAACGCAGTCAGCTCCATTCTCAGTCCAAAGAGTTCTTGGTGCAACTTCACTGGGCAACACCATTCATAAAACCACAATATCACGACCCATCTGGCTCTCTCACCACCAGACAACTCTGCAACCTTTCTCCACCTGACAGCTCTGCTAACAGTCTGCTGTCACACAGCTGACAGTCCTCACTAGGTTGAGGTGGTCAAACTACCACCATGTTTCACAGCCTGGTAACCAGTGGGGCTACAGTCAATTGCTCCAAGGTTGCTTGGTTGCTCCACAGGAATCTAAAGACAGCTATCAGCAAGTAATGACAAACTTCTTACTGATACTCTTTGCCAGGAACTTCGGACAGTCCTAAGTCCCCAGAATTGATTAAAACAAGCTGAAAACTCAGCACTCTGACGAGATAGTGTGCCACGAGACTCCAGGCGGAATATCAACCTGCCATCAGGGACAGCTCACATTCAGGGTGAACGCTACAAAAACTCTAACTCTAAAAAATAACAAAGCTAGCTCCTCAATCTTACTCACTAACTCCTCTAACTATCACTAAACCCCAACTACTACTACTACACTTATCTAAAGCAAGCATTTGTCAATGCCGAATGTTGTCACGCTGGCATTGGCAGTGGCGGAGGTGGAGAGGCATAGCACTGTGAGTTTGTTAATGTGTCCCAAAAGGTGATTTTGCACAGCAGGTACGCCACTGTGCGGCAGAGCTACGGAAACGCGTTTTGGGCAGGCTGTGGAAAATGGCAGCTGGACTGTTGATAATGAGGTGTGCACAAATGCCAGTGGTGAAAGTGGTATGAAAATATTGCAGATTGACAAAGTTACAAGGGTGCGTGGAAACGGCGCAATGCACGCTTGCAACACAGTCATTGTCTGACTTTCGCCACCAAATTTTCAACATAGGCATTTTAGGACCTCTGCTGATGAATAGTGTCACCGTCATTACCTGAAAGTGTCCCGAAAAGTGATTTCGCACAGTGACCGTGCAATTCTGCACCGGATGTGCAAAAACACATTTCAACCAGCTGTACTGTTCATAAGGAGGTATGGAAAAATGGCAATGATGAACAGCTGGCGTGAAAGTATTACAAATTCACAAAGTCACGAGCGTGCATGCAAACTGTGCAATACGCACTCGTAAAACACTCATTTTATTGACTTTTGTCCCTAAATTTTCAACATAGGCATTTTAGGACATCTGCTAATGAACAGTGTCACTGCCATTTTCAGAATGTGTCTTGAACACGGGCTTTCCACTGCGACCATGCTATTGTGCGCCAGAACTGCGAAAACAGATTTTGGTCAGGATGTGAAAAATGACAGCTGTACTGTTCATTAGGAGGTGTAGAACAATGGCACTGTTGAAAATGTGGAGTGAAAATATAAGTTTGCAAACTTATGAGCGTGCGTGCAAACTGCGCAATGCACGCTCATAACACAGTCATTTTATGGAGTATTGTCACCAAATTTTCAATACAGTTATTTTAGGACCACTGCTCATGAACAGTGTAACTGTCATTTTCGTAATGTGTCCCAAACAGTGATTTCGCACAGCGACCACGCTATTCTGGCCGGAAATGCGAAAACACATTTCGGCAAGGATATGAAAAATGACAGCTGTATGGTTCACAAGAAGGTGTGGTAAAATGCCAATGTTGAGAATGTGGCATGAAAATATTGCAAATGCGCTAACTTACGAGCATGAATTGCACAGTTGCTACGCACACTGGTAAAACAGTCATTTTATGGAGTATTGTCACCAAATTTTCAATACAGGCATTTTAGGACCTCTGCTCATGAACAATGTTACTGTCATTTTCATAATGTGTCCTGAACACTGATTTTGTACAGTGACTGCGCTATTCTGCGCTGGAAGTGCGAAAACACATTTTGGGCAGGATGTGAAAAATTGCAGCTGTACGGTTCACAAGAAGGTGTGGTAAAATGTCTATGTTGAGAATCTGGCATGAAAATAGTGCAAATGTGCTAACTTACGAGCGTGCGTTACGCAGTTGCTACACACGCTCGTATAACAGTCATTTTTTGGATTTTTTTCCACCAACTTGTATTATAGGTTTTTTGAGAGCCCCTCTCATGAACAGTGGCACTGTCATTTAGTTACTTGGTCCCGAAAGGTGATTCTGCGCAGTGACTGCAAAATCACCTTTCGGGACAGAATAACGCCATGACAGTGCAAGAATTCATGAGAAGGGGTCCCAAAAACCCCCATGATGAAAATTTGGGGCCAAACTTTGCAAAAATGCCCGAGATATGCATTTAAGTTGAAAAACCCCTATTCATTCCATTATACAGCTTACCGGCATTTCTTCAGTTCAGGGTCGGTTTTGAAGAGTGCAGATGTGTTCCCGGGTCCACAGAAGATCATCGCGACCAGACTCCACAGGTAAGTGTGGGGTGGGGGTGGAGAGGCAGGCACAGTGGTGGGTGCGGGTGGGGGAGGGGGCATCGAGACTACGTAGGGACTGTTTCTATTTTACAGAAAAAATGAAAAACACATCGCGGGACAGTTTTTTTTTTTGCAGGATTTGGCATGCTGGGGTGGGCTCCAGTGTGCACCCAACTATTTTGGGGGTGTCTGTAGCTGATGGGGATTAGTACACCTTTGTCGGCGCACAACATGGGGAGAGGAGGAAGCAATGCCATCGGGGATTGGGCACCCCCATTGGCACACAAAGAAAGCGGGGGCACGAGCTGAGGGGATTGGGCAGCCCCCGGCATTCAACAATTGAGGGGTTTATACCGACAGGGAGGGCCTTCTATTGGCACACAAAGAAAGTCAGATTAACCGACAGGGGATTGGGCACCCCAAAGTCGGGTAATAGTTAGGCGGCTGTTCATTACCGACTATGCAATAATGGCGGCGAAGATGGCAAGAAAAGGACCGCTGCGTATGACGAGCTTTGCTCGGATTGCAGCGGACCTTTTCTTAGATGTGCTCACCACATTATGTATGCATGGTGTGGTGCCAGCATGCAGGTTGATTGGGGAATGTGGGATGCACCTACTGGTGCATGCCCTGCATTCGCCCAACAGCGACCCCGCCTCCAAAGCTGCACTGTCCCATGATGTTGACTGCGCAAGCACGCCAACATAAAAATTAGTGAAAACTGGAAGAAGAAAAACAGTACAATAAAAGAGAACTAAAAAAGTGCTAAAACACTAAAAACAGCAGGACAACTAGCAGCACTAGGCAAAATAAGGCCTCAGATCCGTTCCTTTCCCTACAATATAGGCTCCCTGCAAATAAGAGTTGCATTTTGGAGTGGTCTAGTAGTAATTCAAGCGGGAAGGGACATCTATAGTCTGCCAATGTACAAGCACATCCAAACAGGATACGGTCAAGATGGCAATGTATAGAAACAGACAAGGAGAGTGAACAGAACAAATCTGGGTTTAAAGACAAATCCTTATTTTCTCCATTGTCTCCACATCACAAAAAGTAATCAGCACCCACTTTGGTAGCCATAGATACCATGCTGTGCCACAGACAAGCTGCCTCCCTCTCCCTTAGACAGCTATTGACTCCCTTCTCCCTCCCTCCCTCTGGTAGCCACTGACTCCCTTCCCCTCACTCCAGCAGTTATAATCTCCCTCCCCTTCCTTCCAATGCTTACAGGCTCCTTCCCCATCCATCCAGCACTCATAGGCTCCCTCCCCCTCACTCCAGCATTTAAAGGTTCTTCCCCCCCTCCTCTGGCTGTTCAGGCTCCATCCACCAGCCTCCCCTCCGGCAGCCATTGGCTTCTTTCCCCCGGGCAGCTAAAAGCTCCTGTCTCCCTGGTAGAAAAAAGCTGCTTCCTCCTGAACAGCTAAAGGCTTTCCCACAGCAGCTAAATGCTCCCCCTGACAGCTAAAAGCTCCCACATGACAGCTGAAGACTTCCTCCCCCACAGCTGCAGGCCCCTCTGACTGCCACAGATCCACCCCCAAAAACTACAGCCCTCTCCATGCCGCAGCTGCAAGGTCCCTCTGCCCCCCCACCCACAGCTGTGGGCTCCCTCCACCCCTGAGACAGTATAGCATAGTGGTTACCGGCACTGAGCTGCAAACCTGGAGACCTGGGTTTAAATCCGATCAGCCCCCACTTGCATACTGTGTGACCCAAAGCAAGTCACTTAACTTTCTTGTGCTCCCAGGTTACACCTGGAAACAAGCTCTGGCTTAATGTGCTTTCCTGGTTAAACAATTGCCCCACCTTCTCCTGTAGCTACAGGCTTCTTCTGCCTCCCTGTCCAGCAGCTATGGGCTCCTTCTGCCCCGTCTCCCACAGCAATAGGCTCCATCCATCCCCCTCACATCTACAGGCTCCCTCCACCCCTCTGTCCCACAGCTACAGGCTCCCTCCACTGCCCCAGGAGTTACAAGCTCCATCCACCCCCCTCCCACAGCTACAGGCTCCTCTGCCCCCCTCCTGCAGCTTCAGGTTCACTTTGTGCCCCCCTCCACTACAGGCTCCCTCCACTCTCCCGCCACAGCGACAGGCTCCCTCCGCCACCCCCCACAGGTAAAAGCACCCTCTGCTTCCCTCTTCTGCAGCTATGAGCTTCCTCTACACCTCTCTCCCGCAGATATGGGCTCTTTCCTTCCTCATCTCACACAGCTACAGCCTACATCTGTGCCCCCAGCTATGGGGTCCCTCTGCCTCTTTTCCCACAGCTATGGGCTCCCTCAGCCCCTCTCACTCACAGATACAGGCTCCCTCCATCACCCTCCCACAGCTACAGGCGCCCTCCAACCCCTCCTTTAACTCCAGGCTCCCTCTGCTCTTTCTCCTGCTGCCATTGGCTCCCTCCACCACCCCACAGCTACAGGATCTGTGCTGAAGCTACAGTCTCACTCTCCCCCACAGCTACAGGCTCTCTTGTACCATCTACAGCAGCTAAAGGCTCCCTCCACCCCCCCAAAGCTCTGCCACACCCTGCAGCTCCAGGTTCACTCTGTGCCCCAGGCTCCCTCCACCCCTACCACAGAGGCAGGCCCTTCACCCCTCTCAGACAGCTATGGGCTCCCTCCACCCCTTGTTCCACAAACACGGGCTCCCTTCACCCCCTTTCCTACAGCTACAGGTTCCATGTGCCACCCCCCAACTATGGGTTCTCTCTGTCCTGCTCTCCTACAGGTATGGGCTCCCTACGCCATTCTCTCACACAGCTATGGGCTTCCTCCACCCCCCTCCTGCAACTACAGGCTCCCTATTCCCCCTACCCCCCACAGCTGCTCTCTGCCCATTCTTCTGTAGCCATCGGCTCCCTCCACCACCCTACTGCAGTGACTGGCTCCCTCTGCCCCCCACCACAGCAACAGACTCCCTTTGTCCCCATCCAGGAGCTATAGGCTCAATCCCCTCTAACAGTTACAGGCTCCCTTCACCCTCTCTTGTAGCTACCAGCTTCCTCTGCCCTCTTTCCACAGCTACAGGCTCCCTCCAACCTCCTCTCCAGCAGCTACAGGCTCCCTCTGCCACTGTCTCCTGCAGTTACAGGCTCCCTCCGCTCCCCTCTCCTGCAGCTACAGACTCCATCTTCTTCCCTCTTCCGCAGCTACAGGCACCATCCACTCCCATCTCCCACAGTTACAGGCTCCATCTGCCCCTTCCCTGCAGTAAAATATTCCCTACGCCCCCCTCTCCCTGCAACAAATGTCTCTATCCACTCACTCTCATGCTGCAACAGGCTCCTCCCACCCACCCACTCTCCTCAGCAACAGACTCTGTCCTCCCCCTCACCAATAGTAACAAGTTCACTCCTCTCCCTCTCTCAGAGACATGCTCCCTCCACCCCATCTCCCACAGCTAAATACTCCCTTTTGGCCTCACCTCCCAGCAACAAGCTCTCTCTCTGCCCCCGTCCACAGCTACAGGATCCCCTGTCCCCAGCTACAGGTCCCCTATGTCCTCCCAACCCATGTCCCATAAGTATTGCAATTTATTTTCTAACAGCCCTGCACACTCAAACTCCCCCCAAAACAATATCAATTCCCTTACCCCCAAGCCCAGCCAATAATCACACTTCTATCACAACTCAGTGATCTGCAGTGTCTCTTTGTTGTCTCCAGTCCCATAGTAGCTGGGCAGGCTCGCCATGCATTTCTAGGTTCAATAGCTCCAGGGATGAACACACTGACTCTAGCTAAAGGAGAGACCATAAGAACAACTAGAGATGTGGTAAAGTTTAAATTTGTTGGTGAAGTTGCCACGAAGTGCCTGTAATTCGCACTTTGCGGAGCTTTGCAAAGTTTTCCCAACCTTCAGCAACTTCGTCTTCATCTGTAATCACAAAGATTTTGCTTGCAAATAGCAGAATTTCACCCGCGAAGTGCAAAGTTCCATACTTCATGGGTAGAACTACTTCGCACTTTGCCAATTGATTTGTGCTACATGAATTGCACAAAATTCACCTATTAATTAGTGGAAGAACTTTTTCTAACTTCACTCATCTCTAAGCACAATACAGTGCATTAAAATAGTGAAAATAATCTCAGAAGAAACTGAAATACTTGCCTTTACCTCAGTTTTTTTCTGAGTTTATTTAGAAACACAGATTTGATGACAGGTACTCCAGTTTCTTCAGTGACATCACTGTGGAGCAGTCGGTAGCTTGGCATGTGGCCCATGTATACCTCCACATGCATGCGCACTTTTGCCATTGTACACTGCCAGTCATGGGGAGAAAAGTGGAAAATAGTTGGCAGATGATGCCTGGCTCATCCCTGAACTTTACCACAGCATTGTACAACCTGCCCAACCAGATTGTGCTCTGTGGGGGGCAATCCATGGAGGAACATGGCAGGTAGGTGCCAAGGAAGCAGGCAGATGGGCTGGGGCACAGTGGGCTGCCCAACAGGGGAGAAAATAAAATAAAGTACTTATGTATCATTTCCTCAATCAGACAGTGGTACTTCATTCCTGCTGACCAGAAAACCAAACCCTTTTGTCCTAGTATCATCATTTAAGACCACATACTGTACTTTTATATATTGCATCTCAAAATAACAAAAACAAATTAATAAATAAATGTTACCAGTTACCAACCAACATTTTCAATTTAATTCTCCTTTAAGCATCTAGAATATGTGTTCTAGTTTTTGGTTCAATAAAAACACAATTTTTATCTGATGCATTTTTTAGAGTTGTTGAATTATTTCATCTTGGAATCCCACACCTACAAAGGGAAACAAAAGGAAAAAAGAATAACTGCAAGGTTCATTTCAGATATTTGCTTTCTGGCGACACTGACAGACCCACTGGGTATAAAAAGTAGGAGTTAAAAAAATAATGGCTCATAATATTCAACTAAGACTAGATTTTACAAGTGTAAAAGCATTATCATAGTGAGTCAGACTGTCCCCAAGGGAGAAAAGTAAACGTATGTACCCCCAACACACACACACACACACTCTTAGAATTGTACCCTTAGCAAACTGTAATATATCAGTGTGGTTCTCCATTAATCTGACTCCGATGGGAGGAGTGGGCAAATGGAAGTGGAATATTTTCTATACACTCACAAAATGGTTGTTTTGAGGCACTTTCTGCACCTATTTAATTCAGATATCCCTTAAAACCCCTCCCCTCCCCAGACCCAAAGGCCCACAACAGTTAAATGATACCTCTTCCCGACCACCAGTTGTGGTGGTGGTGGTGAGGTCTCAGTGTTTCTCATTCATTCTTTTAGCACGGTGCAATAATTTTTAGCACCTCCATAAATGTTTTCACAAACTTTCTATATTTTTACCATCACCATCTGGCGAGTACCCTAACCTTTTAAGGTGATAAACAGTATTGAGATGAAATATAATATCATTCAGGGGGTGATAATAAGATCCAGTTGACTCTCATAAAATGCACTGCAAGAAAACAATGGCATGTACAGTTGAGATGTGTTCCCCCACCCCCCAAACACAGGAGCTATCTTCACCCACTCCCCTGCCCACCAACACAGGAGGTGCTGCCCCCTAACACTCAAGTTGCTCTCCCTTGTCCCCAACAAAGGAATTGTGCTCACCTGCCCCAACACAGGAGCTGTGTTAACCAGCCCCCAAGACAGGAACTGTGCTCCTTGCCCCCAAACACAGAAGATGTACTCTCTGCCCCCAACACAGAAGCTGCACTTCCCTGCCCCCTACACAGGAATTGCACTCCGTGCCCCCCAAGACAGGGGCTGTGATCCCCTGCCCCCACCAAAATAGGAGCTGTAGTCATTTGCCCACAATACAGGAGTGGAGCTCCCCTGCCACTAAAACATAGATACATAGATACTGATGGCAGATAGGGGCCTTCGGCCCACCTAGTCTGCCCAAGTGTACATGTAAGTTTGCCACTTCAAGCTTCTCATGAACTGGATTGTCCCTTCCCCAAACTGCTAGGATCCCACTATGCTCATCCCATGCATTCTTGAATCCCGTAATCATTTCAGCCCCTACCACCTCCTCTGATAGGGTGTTCCACTTGTTCGCAACTGTTTCCATGAAGAAATACTTCCTCATGTTACCTCTGAACCTCCCTCCCTCCTTCCAATTTCATCCCATGATCTCTAGTCCTGGAACATCTCTTCCTCTGAAAAATAGTGTTTTCCTGCACCTTGTTCCTCCCCGTGAAGTACTTGTATGTCTCTATCATATCCCCGTCTCCCTCCTCTCCTCCATGGAGTACATATTCAAGTCCTTCAGCCTGTCCTTGTAGGGCTTGTAATGCAAACCCTATACTATCTTGGTTACCCTCCTCTGAACTGCCTCCATCCTGTCTATATCCTTACATAGGTAAGGCCTCAAGAACTGGGCACTGTACTCCAGGTGTGGCCTCACTAATGTCTTGTACAGTGGAATTATGACCTCCCTTTTCCTGCTGGTGATGCCCCTGCCTATGCACCCCAGCATCCTATTTGCTTTACCCATTGCCTTGTAGCACTGACTCCCAACCAACAGGTCATCAGAGATGATAACCCCTAGGTCTCTTTCCTGCTTGAGTATGCTATATCCCCCACCCCACCCCACCCCGGCTGATATGTTGTTCCAGGGATTTTGCACCCCATGTGTATTATTCTGCACTTTTTTGCGTTAAATCTCAACTGCCACATCCTTGACCATTCTTTAAGCTTCTGCAGGTCTCTCATCATTCTATCCACTCGCTCCAGCATGTCCACTCTGTTACAGAGTTTTGTGTCATCAGCAAACAGGGAAATTCTCCCTTCTATGTGATCCATAATGTTCCTGATAAAGATATTGAAGAGGACCACACCCAGCACTGATCCCTGTGGCACTCCACTGGTCACCCTTCCCTCTGTGAAGTGACAGCTATTTACCACCACCCTCTGTGTCCTGCCATCCAACCAATTCCTCACCCACCGCACTACTGTCCTACCCACAGCCATATTTCCCAGCTTGTTTAACAGCCTTCAATGGGGCACAGTGTCAAAGGCCTTACTAAAGTCCAGATAGACCATGTCCACTACACCCCCCCATCCACTTTCCTTGTCAACCAGTTGAAAAATTCAGTGAGGTTAGTCTGGCATGACCTCCCCCAGTAAAACCATGCTGCCTTGGGTCCTGCAGACCATTGACCACAAGGTGTTCCACTAATCTCTCATTCAGTAGTGCTTCCATAATCTTCCCCACAACTGAGGTGAGGCTAACCGGTCTGTAGTTTCCCACTTCCTGTATTCCCACTCATGTATAAGGGGTCTACATCAGCTGTTCTCCAGTCTTTCGGCACCTCACCTGTTTCCATTGATTGGCTTAACAGGGTTGCCAAAGGTTCAGACACAAATTCTCTGAGCTCCCTCAGCATCCTGGAGTGCCCCCAATCCGGGTCCATAGCATTATCAACTCTTATTCCTTCCAGTTCCTTTAGGACCCTTTCCAGTAGAAAGGGACTTGTATTCAATTCTGTACCATTCCCCCCTTTGTACTCCCTTCTGGCCCACTACCTGCCCTTTCTACTGCAAAGACAGAGCAGAAATATCTGTTCAGTATGTGTGCTTTACTTTTGTCATCCTCAACACTACTCTCACCCTCACCTTTTAGTCTCACTATCCCTCCCTTTGACTTCCTTTTTTCACTTACATACCTGTAAAAGGTTTTGTCCCCTCTAACCACTGTTTCCACAATGTGCTCCTCTGTCTGAGCTTTGGCTTCTCTTACTGTCCTCCCTGCTTCCCTTTGCTTCTCCTGGTACCTCTCCCTATCCCCTTCTGCCTGTGTCTTTTTGTATTGCTTGAATGCAATCCTTTTGGCTTTCACTTTCTCTGCTACCTCCTTGGAAAACCATAAGGGTTTCCTCTTCCTTTTCCCCTTGCTAACTTGCTTAAGGTATAATTGTGTTGCCCTTGCTATCCTTGTTTTAAATACTGCCACTGTTCCTCCACCCCTAATTCCTTCCCCATTCCAGCTAGTGCTTCTTCTGAGCATTTCCCCATTCTCCCCAAATCTGCCCTTCTAAAGTCTAGGATATGTGTTTTAGTGTGTCAGAGATCTGCCCATTCAATTATTTTAAACCACAGTGTCTGGTAGTCTCTGTTCCCCAGGTACTCCCCCACTGTGACCCCCATCAAACTGTCCCCGTTTGTGAGCACCAGGTTCAGTATTGCCTTCTGCTGAGTTGGCTCCATGACTAATTGTTTAATGAAGGCTCTCTGAAGGGAGTCCAAGAATGATCTGCTCCTGGTTGCTGCTGCTGCTGGGAGGCTCCAGTCCACATCTAACATGTTGAAGTCTCCAACCAGCACCACCTCCCCCTTGTCCATCATTCTTTGGATGGAAAGCATCAATTCCCTATCTGTCTCTTCCACCTGGGTTGGCAGTCTATAGACTACTGCTGTGTGGATGGCTGCTCCCATTTTCTTTCAAGCTTAACCCACAGTATACACCCCCCCGCTTCCCTTGGATCTCTGTGGCCTTAATGTTATCCTTCACACACAGTGCCACTCCTGTTGAGGGTCAGGCAGTGCACCTCCTGGAAGGGGGGCAGGGGAGTACCCCTTCCTTCCCTTCCTGTCAGCAACTGCACTTCCCTGCCCCCCAACGCCAGAGCTGTGCTTCTGGGCTCCCCCCAAGAAAAGAGCTGCACTTTCCTGTCCCCTAGCACTGGAGCTATGCTCCTTCCCCCCCATATAGGAGCTGCATATTCCTGCTCCCAACACAAGAGCTGCCCTCCACTGCACCCTGAGCACAGAAGCTGCATTCCCCTGCCAACCAACATAGAAGTTGAGCTCCCTCCCCCTCAACACAGGAGCTGTGCTCCCCTGTCCCAACACAGGATCTGTGCTATCTGCCTCTCTGCACAGGAGCTGCGCTCTTCTGCCCCCCAGCACAGGAGCCACATTCCCCTGTCCTCTCATAACAGGAGTTGTACTCTTCTGCCCCCTAACAAAGGAGCTGTACTTCCTGACCTCCAACACAGGGGCTGTTCTTCCCTGCCCCCAAAACAGGAGCTGAGCTTCCCTGCACCCAACACAGGAGCTGCACTCCCTGATCCCAAACAAAGAAGCTGCATTCCGCTGCCCCCAACACAAGAGCTGTGCTCCCTACCCCCAACACAGGAGCTGTGCTCCCCTGCCCCCCCAAAAAAGGAGCTGCACTCTCATATCCCCAGCACTGGAGCTGTGATTCCCTGCCCCACCCCACATAGGAGCTGCACTTCACTTCCCCCAACACAAGAGCTACCCTCCAATGCTCCGTAACACAGGAGCTGTACTCCACTTCCCCCAACACAAGAGTTGTGCTCCCTGCCCTTCAACACAAGATCTGCAGTATCTGCCTCTCAGCACAGGAGCTGCACTCCATTGCCCCCTAACAAAGGAGCTGTACTTCCTTCTCCCCAAAACAGGAGCTGTGCTCCACTGCCCCCTGACACAGGAGCTGAGCTCCCCTGCCACCCAACACTAGAGCTGCACTCCCTGCTCCTCAGCACAAAAGCTGCACTCTCCTGCCCCCCAACACAAGAGCTGTGCTCCCCTGACCCCACAAAAAAAGGAGCTGCACTCCTATATCCCCCAGCACTGGAGCAGTGATTTCCTGCCCTGTCCCACATAGGAGCTGCACTTCTTTTCCCCCAGCACAAGAGCTACCTTCCAATGCTCCCCAACACAGGAGCTGCACTCCACTTCCACCAACACAGGAGTTGTTCTCCCTGCCCTTCAACACAGGATCTGCCGCATCTGCCCCTCAGCACAGGAGCTGCACTCCCCTGCCCCCTAACACATGAGCTGTACTTCCTTCCCCCCAAAACAGGAGCTGTGCTACACTGCCCCCAACACAAAAGCTGCACTCCCTGCCCCCAATACAGGAGTCACCTCCACTGTCCCCAATACAGGAGATGTCCTTCACTGCCCCCAACACAGAAGCTGCACTCCCTGCCTCCAACACAGGATCTGCCCTCCTGCCCTCAGCACAGGACCTGCCTCCACTTCCCCTAACACAAGAACTGCACTTCCTGCCCCAGCACAAGGGCTGTGCCCCTCCCCATCAAATGAGCAACACCCCCCCGCTTCCAAAACAGGAACCACACTCCCTGCTCCCCAACACAGGAGCTGCACACCCTGCTTCCCAACAAAGAAGCTGCACTCCCCTGCCCCCAAAATAGAAGCTGCCATCCCTGCCACCAAAACAGAAGCTATGCTCCCCTGTCACCAAAACAGAAGCTGCGCTTCTCCACCCCCTACAGAGGCACTGCAGTACTCTGTTCCCCAAACACAGGAGCTGTGTGTCACTGCTCCCCAAACACAGAAGCTGTGCTCCACTGCACCTCGAAGTATAGCAGCTGTGCTCCCCTGTCCTCCCAAACATAGGAGCTGCACTCACCTGCCGCAACACAGAAGCTGTGCTCCCCTGCCTCCAGCACAGTATCTGCCCTCCTCTGCCCTCAACACAGGAGCTGTGCTTCTCTGCCCCAACACAGAAGCTGTGCTCCATTGCACCCCAAAACTGGAACTGCACAATCACCCAAAAAGCAGGCAGCCTTTTCTCCAATCTGTAATAGTTCTGTGCCTGAAACCAGTGGGTGTTATGCGGGGGAAGACAATTCCAGGTGCTTCAGTGGTGGGAAGCCATTCTGTGTGCAACCTGGTGGGCATTCCGTTGGGGGAAGCAGGATGTTCTGGGTGGGTGCAAAGTGGGTGTTTCTTGGGGCAGATTTTGCACACATTCTGGCTGTACTGTTATTTTTCCCCCATTTATGCATGATCTGAAGCATACAGTGTTCCTCTTTTTACCCACACCCATAGCTGCCACCCTGTGTGCTACTCTCTGCCTCCCTTGCCTGCTGCACACACACATGCACTCACAACTCCTGCAGGGACTCCAAGATGATGGCAGGCATGACTGACCACTTTACTCCCTGCTGCACTTTTTCCTTTGTCTGTTCTTTCTCCTTTTATTTCCCATTTTCCGCCCCACTGTCTCTGTTTGTATCATTGTTGTGTTGGTCTTCTTTACTGGTTATAACTGTAAGGAAGGAAATGCAGACATCAAAACAGGAGGATTATGGACAACACTGTCCCAAATTTGAAAGGTGCTGTCCACACAGAAGAAATACTGTAAACTGAAACTGTAAAGCAGAATTGCATATATTATGTGATGCTACAGCAAACTTAAACCTTGATTGAATAAAAGCATGGTTTTCCACAGTGTTTTGATCTTGTATATTCATATTTGATGGTGTGTCCTAATTTTGAGGTCCAGTGTCCCACATTGTCCCTCATTATTGTGACAAAAGGTGAGAGGTATTGTGGGGAAGGGGGCTGAGGGAACTCCTTCCAGGAGTAAAATTAAGAGCCTGACTCAGTTCCAGGAATAAAATGGGCAAGAACTGCTTCTGTATAAAATTTACCCCAAAAGACATAATCTGAAAAAAATTCTGTTAAAGGTCAACATATAGTGAGGAAATGTGTCCCCAGACCCACGTCAGCTATGTTATAGTGGTCTGCATTTGCGAGGTATTATATTGCAAAAGGAAAAAAAAATCTTAGTCTATCAGAATGCAGATTTACTCTTCAGCTGTTCTGTGATAACCATAATGTAGTATGAATCTAAAAGATCTCCTAGGTAGGAATGACACATCCCAGCCAATGATACTTGATAACCTTGGAACCATTACCCAGGACCTAAATGAGATTGCAAACATCTTCAACAATGCTTTTACAGACTTTAGTTTTATACTATCCCCAAGTGCCCCCTCCCAAATTGCTGACTCCCACAGTCAAAGTGCTCCATTAAACACAGCCTCCTCTCATAACCCCCATGTCCCATGGTTCTATTTTAGGCCCATTATCAAAGTTGACACAATAAAATATGTCCTGTGAAAAACAAGTCTGAGCAGTGATGCAGTAGACATGAAACTAGTAGCCTTGACCCTAGACAAACTTGCACTACCACTAACCAAAAGTTTTAACCTCTCCTTCTACTACTCTCAGTTCCTGAGAATTGCACCGGTCACCCCTGTCCACAAAAGCAGATACCATGCCCTTGAATCCAACTATACACCTATATCCACACTCCCCCCCCATCTGAGGCCCTAGAGAGGATAGTTACCAACCAACTGGTCAAGCATCTATGCAAGTACAATATCCAATGCCTACAGCTACACAGTTTACGGAAGCTACACAGCACAATCACCACCTGTATTAAATACATCAGTTCTATCCATGAGGCATTAGACAGTAGAAAAATGGTAAGAGCAAATTATATTGACCTAACAAAGGTATTCGACCTGGTCAACTACTCCATTCTTCTCTCCAAACATCACACCCTGGGTCTGTCCCTGGACACAATCACGTGATTCAGCAGTTGTCTCTCACACAGCTCCAAATGAGTAAAGATCAATGAGGCATTATCAGCAGCCAGGAATGTCACAATAGGGGTATCTCAAGTGTCAATCCTAGGGACCCCACTGTTTCAGCTATTCATAAACACCCTTCCCTCAGCCTGCCCCTCAAAACTACTTCTACATGCAGATGAGGCGGTCATCTTCACCAGTTGCCATAAGCATGGATCCCTGTCCGAAGAATTACAAAGTAGCTTCAAGGCTCTAGAGAACTGGTTTTGTCAAAATAAAATGCTAATAAACTATAAAAAGACAAAGGCCATGCTGTTCATTGGTCCAATTGCATGAAAAAAGGCTACCCCACTTGTCACCTTAAACAACAATGTAGAATCCCTAGAACAAGTCTCCACCTTTAAGTACCTAGAAGTCAAACTTGATGACTCACTATTGTTTGCCCCTTATATGGATAATGTTGTTGTCCCTGTCACTGGTGGTCTAGTGTACCCCCTCCCCAATCCCCAAAGTCACCCCATACATTACTATTTAATAAACTCCCTTTTCTGGTGGCCTGCGGCCCTCATTCAGTAGTGCCCACCACTTCAGCTTCTCAATCTCTGAAACATCGTTAGTGGTCGCAGATACCTCTTACCTCCCCTCACTGGCCGCTGACTGAATCTGTCGCTGAGTGCATACTATAATGTGTAAATGTTGTACACATTACCGCCTGCACTCAGTGATGGTTCAGTCGACGGCTGGTCATGGAGGTGAGAGGCTGGCTCTGCCAGTCGCTGGCTGTGTTTCAGGATTGGGGGGTGGGGTGGTGGGCACTACCTGCTGTGGTGGTGGTGGGGTGGCGGGCCACTAGACCACCGGGAAAGGAGCTTATTTAAGCAATAAGGCATGACAGGGTGTGTGTTATGTAAGTAATAATACCCGACAGGGTGGGCGTTATTGGGATATAACGGACCGCTCGAGGCATAATGAGGCCTGACGCCACAGGCGGAGGGCCTTATAGCCCCTGGAAGGCCCATTATATCCCATAACACCCACCCTGGAGGGTATTATTACACTTAGAAAATGGGCACTATAAACTAAAAAAAAGTTTGATTTAAAAAATACTTTAAAACTTGTTTACAATCGGTTTTGTGTTAACTTTGTAATAAAGTAGTTCCTCAGCTACTACGGATGTTTGTCCTACTAGGGACTCCATAGCTGGGGATGTAGCTCTGTCAGTATGCAGTTTGCAACAGCTGCCGTGCTGTGAGAGGTGGAGCAGGTGGCAGCGTGCTTTTAGCTGCCATTTGTGTCTTCGAAAGCTGTGCCCGGAACACACACACAGAAAGAAAAAAGAGTGATTTTTTTTTTAATATTTATTTAATCCATGTTCACAGAAGACATCATGGTACTTGGAATTAACTGTGGTACTATCACTCAGCGCACTGTGATGGTAGTGAGCGGGCCAGCTGTAGTGTGGAAAAAGGAGCTGCAGGAGAGTTGAGACCTGTGAAAGATGTAGGAGGGAAAAGTAAAAGTAAGCCAGATTTAGTAGGTGAATTCTTGCATTTTGTGGGGGTTTTAGGAAGAGCACATAGATGATCTGGGAGAAGACAGGAGGGATCATAAGCAGGAACAAAAAAAATGTCTGCTGCTCGGTGCAACGATTCGGGGTGCCCAGTAATACCATAAGTAATGGGGCACCCCGAATTGGCACTTGTTTTTCACCGAGCTTTGTTAAAAAATAACAACACCACCTTAAACAAACAGAAAATTTCCCATTCATGGTTGCGTCATTTAGGAGAGGGGATAGTATCTTCATTTTTGGATGAAGTTGGAGAGTGGCTCTCATTCTCTCAGTTCATTTACAAGTTCAAAATTCCGGAGTCTCAGGTTTTTAAAGTGTATCAGTTTAGGCACCTGTTCATCACGGTTCTTGGGGCCACTCCACCCCGTTCAGCGGCCTTTACACTGGTATCTGTACTTTCTCCTTTTCTTGTCTCCTCAGGTGTAATTCCTAAGATATATCAAGTATTGTTCCGATGGCGGTCTGGATGTGGTAGTGGCCCCACTAACTTTTGGGTTTCATTTTTTCCCTAATATACTTTTAAATGGTCCGTCCTCTGGATGTATTGTCATAAATATGTATCCCAAGATAGATTACGTCTCATGCAGTTTCACATCCTGCATAATTTGTACTATATCCCAACTAAACTGGTGAAATGGGGCCTTCTTGATACCGATAGGTGTAATAAGTGTTCCCAGGACACAGGGTCACTTTTTCATCTATTCTGGTCGTGTCCGCAGATATCCTTATTATGGGAGCATATAAAAACCAACCTGTATCCTTTATTGGGTTTACATGATTATTTTACACCGGATATTTGCCTGTTGGGGGATTTGTCTTCCATAAAGGTTAAAATCTGGAGATTTCATATATCCATGATTGTGCTCTTGGCCAAAAAAATCATTCTCAGGCATTGGAAGAAGGGACATATCCAACATATCAGGAGTGGCTCAATGAGATTTTAGCAAATATATGTACAGAGAAGGCTATTGCTAGCCTTCAAAACAGAGTACATAGGTATAAGCTTATCTGGGATCCCCTTCACACTCTAATTACGGTGGCTTTGAAGTAATGTGTAGTCGAGGTTACCACCTTAATTACTTTTGGTAAAGGTAGTTAGTGGGTGATACAGTGTTAGAATGTACTGCTGTGCCGGGGAGGTTGGGGCAGTATGTCTTGTCTTACGAATCTCATGTCAAAATGTTCATTACTGCCTCCTGTAATGTGGAAAATGTGGTGAATAAACTTTGAATTGAAAAAAAAAAAATAACACCTGTGCCAGGGGGGATTAGCCAATCAGCTTCCAAGTTTTGTGAAGGCCATTTTCTAATGTGTAATAATGTCAGACCTTGGGTGTTTGAAGCATAAGACCACAGGCCGAGTGCGTTGAACACCCGAGAAGTGATGTTATTACACAATAGCACACACCCTGGAGTGCCTTATTGCTATTATGCAATGGCAAATTTCTTGATAAAAAAAAATTTAAAAAAAAACAACAACCTTTTTCAATTTTTTTCTTTGATTTTGCTGTGTGGAGTTATACATTAAAAAAAGTCCAGAATATTGTCCATCAGCAGGTGGAGCTGCTGTATTAATGATGCCGCCTGCTCAGGCTGCTGGCTTTTTCATCTTTCACTGTTATGTTCTGCTGCCTTGATGTCTGAGGTCAATCACCCGGACCCCCCATGACCCTTTGTGCACCCGTTACAGTGGGCTGTATTTTAATTTTCGTCATTTCTTTTAAATGTTTTTTTATATGATCACCAAGCTGCTCAGCAACTCTTCAGCATGCTGGTGACATGATTGTCACAGCCGAGGAGGAGACTGTCGTGGCAGGTTTTTTACAGTTCTGCGGTGATTTTCAGGAGGGTAGGAACGAAACATGTGTGCCAATATTTAATGTGAGCACAGGAAACTTTGATGCCATTTTTGTTTTTCTTCATGTCCAAACTGCGTGGCTTCTGACTGTGATGGTCTGGGTGCTTAAGTGAAGCTGCTTGGTTAGCTGCAGTGAGTTGTTAAGATAATGCATGTTACACTGCAGAGAAGCCGCTCCATGCAGCGTTTTGTTTAAAATTAGGTTGGGAAGTTGATGCATTTTATTTCAGGGGATAGAGGGTGAAAATTAAATTATTTTTTTTTTATTTCACTGTGGTATTTCTTGTGACTGGAGGAGGGAAGGAACTGCCGGGAGTGGGGGGGCAGTGAAGCTGTTATGGTCCAGTGGCACTTGGATTTGTGTGATGGTCCAGTGACATTTGCGTTTGTGTGGAGTGATTCCTGAGGTTGTCATGTGGTCTTGTTTGTACTGCCTTAGATACAGTGATGTTATCATCTAATAACATCACTGTCTCAAGGTGTCAGCAGTCAATGAGATTCCTAGAATAGTATAATAAATGTAATGTATGGGCTCTACATCGGGGATCAGGGTAGGGGGGCACTAGGCCACCAGGATAAGGAGATTTATTAAATATTGTTGTAAGGGGCAACATCGGGAATTGGGAAGGGTGCACTGGACAACCACTAAATGGGGCATTAATTATTGTAATATAATACAATATTATACAGGGTACAGTGTCAATGGTCCTTTGGGAGTGCCCTATTTGGTGGTGTCTACTACAGCATGGTGTGGCAGGGTAAAATGGTGGCACTGGGCAGCTGTACCCATTACAGTCCCACAGAGCCAAAAAGCATGAAGGTAATGACCCTGACCCAGACCCCCTGAAGTCCTCAGTCATGCCGACTCTTGGCTCCATGTCACGTCATCGAGAGGAAATCCAGCGTGGCACAAACAGCACAGGTAAAGCTGTGAAACTCAAAACTATGCATCCAGAACACTAGCACAGATTTTGTGGAAAGTAAGATGTACTATTAAAATACCACGCTGTCATGGACCACCACTCCAGTGAAATTTTGTAACTTACCTGTTTTTCCTTCCCTGGCTGTATTCTGGATGCACGGTTTTGACTTTCATGGTTTTGTCTGCACTGTTTCTGACCACCCCGGTAGTCCCATAGCTATCAAACTTCCTGACAACCAGGGACTGTCCATGGCTGCACAGTATGTGGTGCAGAATTTTGTCAGGCACATACTCACTGGCAGCACGGCTCTGGCAGCATGACATGCCCCTGCAACACAGCCTTCTATGTGCCAGCATACTACAACTATAGGTGCCATAGTAGCAATGGTTGTCTGGTGGGCACCCAATAGACAGATGTCATATATGATGTTTGGAGAAGGAATGACAATGGACCTGCTGCCACAGATATGGGTTGGGGAAGCTCCGTCCCTGCCACTGTACCCTATCTACTAATAACAGTCACTCTGTTATGTTGGGTGGGTGCATAGTGTACAACACTGGTAGCAGGAGCATTGCCAGTCTTTCTCTCATAGTCATGTATGTCACCTGCCTATAGGGTGCCCATCAATCTGTTGTTGTTACCCTAGCACCCACAGATTCTTTATGTCAGTACACTGAGGACTGGACCACAGGGGCATGCCGTGCTGCCAGTAGTTATGTGCCTGGTACAGTTCTGCCCCATATCCCTTCTCCTTACAAACTTTACATTTAGTAGTATGCACCTCAAACACACCTCAAAATCTTAACATTTAGCAGGGTACACCTCAACTTAACATCATAAACTTAACTTTTAGCTTTAAACACCTCAATCACACCTCATCTTCTGCATTATAATACTGAGTGGATCTTTTTGGCCCTGTAGGGACACTATTGGCAGTTTTTATATCTGAACTCCCTTGAAGTACTGTACTTCCCGATTAGTGACAGTATGATCTCAGGCAGCCATTGCTGCCTATGTCTAACTGGGTGGTGCTTGGAAAATTACCAATCTTTTCACTTTGTACCTGTAAAACTTTTTAGGGCTGCAATAGGAGGAGCCCTGTGGACCTCTTGCTTTGAGAAAAAGCACTCCTGCATTCCTTGCAAATGCACAACATGCTGGAGTGACAAAAAAGTCATCCCCACCTCAGAACACTCTGTGCATGCACATTTTTTTTTTACTTTTAGTGGTCGGTGACTGCTGAAATACATAATCCCCCACCTGACTCTCCCTCTCAGAATCTGCCACCCCCAGAAACATAACAGTGGCACTGGGGGGTGCCCAATCCCCCAGTGCAGGAATCCTCATTCTCCCACCCAATACAGCGCAGGCGCGGTTATTTGTTATTTATACATTATTCCCCTCTGACTACAATTAAGTGTAAGCAAAACTACAAAAACAGACTCCATAAACTGTCAGATCTGAGTAAGAATACTGGCAATACAAATGAAATTAAATATTACTGATCAATGACTGTAACAGAGTGAAACATCACTTACCCGTAACTGAAAAAAAATCACTACGTAAATAATCTTCCACTGCATGAACTCTGTTGTAATATGAGTAAGAAAGGACTCCACCAGAGTTCTGTACTTGTCAAAACAAACCTTGACCAAGACGTGACTTAATTATTCATATGCCTTTACCCTTGGATAAAGGAGTAAATTCACAGCCTGAAGTTTCGAAAAGCCACTCTTTGTACCTTCTGTCACACTGGTCAAATTTATATGAGCGTTCATGTGTTTAGTGACAGTACCACCAAGTCATACTGTAAAAAGTTAGCTGCACTGTTTTCTTATATAGATATATATATATATATATATTTATATATATATATATATATATTTACTTCTGTGGCAACTCAGGAAGCCTCCTGCACAGACAAAACAGCTCCTGGACTTCGCAGGCCCCCTATGTGAATTTATGAAGATGACATGGAGCTGTCTCTTGCTTTCACTGAAATAGAGCTCTCTCTCTCTCTCTTTCACTTTCATTCACAACCCTAAAACTGATTGCTTACACCTGCCTTCTGCTTAACGTGTTCCCGCTACTTTCACCAACAGTAAGTATGATTATGGACTGCGCTTCTAAACTGGTATTCTTTTTTTAACCTGGCCACGTTGCCTCTCTTACTATCAGGAGTATTACTGGGAGCAGTTCATGAAGGGGGGGGGAGACGACTAACACAAAACTACAGGATTTGAAGTACAGTGGGCATAACAGGAAAAATCTCCTAGAAGCAAAACAAAAACTAAACAAGTTCCAACTGGCAGAATTACCAAAAACATAAGAAATATTTATATTTTTACATTAAGATGTATGCTTTGATTCCAAAACACACTTTCTACATTAAAAAACAAAACATTTTATTAGTACAATAACATACGACAGGGAGTGCATTCAGCTATACCAATGCTTTTCCCTGGTGGTTGAAGGCACTCGGCTTGTGGCCTTGTGCCCCATAACGCACCCGGGGCATGTGTCAGTGTTGCTCAATGCATATCCTGTCCTGTGTTATTACTTATGTATTCTCACCCCTGTGTTTCCTATGAGAACTCAGATTCCTGAATGATTAATTTGGAAGAAGGAGGGCAGTTTTTATTTTTTTTAAAAACCTCTTCAAAACAACATTCCATCTTCCATGCCTCTGCCTTGCAGTTACTTGAAGGACCTATCTGCACAAGTCAAGTGACAAGTACATTTTGTGCACCAGATCTAAATGCCAATCCCCAGTTCCCTCTACTTTGAAATACTTTTTATGCATAAGTCCAGGTGTGTGCCTTCACAACTCTGCCTTTCTCTGTGACTGTCATTTGCAAGAGCAGCATTATCACAGAGGCTTGTTCTTACGAAAATGTGTCAGCACTCTTTCACTAAGTGCTTAAAAAATAATACAGCTAAAGACATTAGCCTTCAGTCACCACATCTGTTGCCTTCAGTGTCATAAATCTGAACCAGTGTTTGACACTCATATTATTCAAATTCCATCTCCAAGGCACAGAAATGGATGTTTGAAGGTAAATTGTTGTCGCAGAACAGTCTAAATTTTTAACATATTCTTATTGTAAGTGTTAGCAAATGGCTGGAAGAGGAGATCTCCTTATATGTTTTACAAGATTCTGAATGAAAGCTACATTGACCTAAGCACTAACTTTATATATGGCAGAGCTGTAAGGGTACACTACACAGACCTGTGTGGTACCACCTACATTAACATAGAACATTGTACTTTTGTGAAGGAAGTGACTTAGGGTCCATCTTTTCCACCTCTTCCACTGCACAGCTGGGACTTTTTTTTTGCAACTTAATATTTTTTATTTTTTTATTTTAGTCTTTGGTAACTGGGTAAGGCCCATTAGGCACAAGTGGCTGTTTTCAGGGGCGACCTGGAGCACTGGGCGGTTAAATGACTTGCTCACAGTCACTCAGTATACAAGTGGAGGTTGTGAGAATCAAACTCAGGTCTGGTCTGCTGGATGTATCAAGCTTGTTCACACCTCGTTCTTCTAACCTCTAGGCTATACTGCCAGCCCAGTGCTGTACTGAGGTATATAACAACTATGAACAAGAAAAGCAATGAACATAGACCTTGAAATACAGAAAAAAAAATGTCAAAACTCCTGGAAAGAAAAACATAATTAAATTAACAAAGAAAACAATATTAAAAATAATAACATAACAAACAGCAACAACAACCCAGCCCCAAGAACCCCACCCCGTACCCTATACCACCCCTTTCCCCTTACCTCATCCCCAACTCATGCAGGCTGCAGTAAATACAACCAGGGAAAACAATCTGAATATAATAATACCCTGCACATTACCCATACAAAAACAGCATCATATATCAGACAATAAGAAGAAGAACTACCTCTCAAGGGAACAGAGGACTCCTCATAACCTCTCAGAAAGGAAGTTCATAAAAGGGCACCAACAGACATGTAATTTGTCTAAAACATGATTAGTTGATGTAATAGCCCTTTCCGCATTTAATGCAGAGAAGACTTCCTGGACCCACTCCACCCAGGAATGTACCAGATTGCCCTTCTAAAGTCTTAGTAGAAGCAATTTAGATACCCCTGCTATCAAAGCCATATGGAATTTTTCATTTTTGGAGTTAATTATATCATAATTGCCCCAAATACATGTCTGTACAGTAAAATAATGAGTATGTCCAAAGAAGCGGGCCACCAATTGTTGAATAGAGTGCAAAAAAGCAGCTATTTCAGGGTGGGTCCATGTGATGTGTATTAATGTACCTTCCTCCTGGGAACATCTAGAATATAATGGATAAGGAAGCCTACCCATCCAATATAACTTAAACAGAGTAAAATAAAAATTATGCTAAGTATTAAATTGTATCAAACGTAATATATCCTGTTTCACAAATATGTAAGTATGTCTCCAAATACTAAACCAAATACCAGAAGAATACTGTAGATTCAAGGCATGTTCTCAATAAAAGATGATAGGGGCATATTTACTCCAGTTCCTAATAAATGTGGGTAACAGGTTTCTGCTGAATAGTCAAATATGACAATTTGACAAAAATGGGTCTTGCACCTAAATGCCAAAGGGATTTCCCAGAAAACTCAACATGCAATGTTTAATTTGAGCATGCAATAAAAAGGAATGATATGGAATATTAAAATGAAACTTAAAATCTTCAAAGGATAAGACAGTGTCATCTTTAAGTAAGTTGCTGAGGCAGTTCAAAGTAGAACCTTTCCAGCTCACTACTCTGAAAGGTTTATTACCTGATAATAAATTTTGATTATGGAAAAGCAGTTAAATAACATATTTGTGAAATGATATGTGTAAAAAAGGACATAGCTGGCATGAGCTTTTATAGACCAAACTTTGGGGTTAGACCATAGGGTTGGGGGTAACTTTGATAACATAATGTATAACAGAGGTTGTAGGGGAAAGATGATAATCCTCCTCTAGAGCCTTCTCTATATGTAGCCAGTCAGAGATGTAAGAGCGCCTGCCAGAGATTGACCACACTGAAATTGTTTAGACCCATGTAGTGAAAAATAATAATTCAATAAGAGAGGAGGTTGTAACCCTCCCACGTCCTTTGGCCTGCACAATTTATTAAGTGCTCTTCATGGTGTTTTGCTGAGCCATAAAAAATTAGACCATATCGACTTGAATTTTCAAAAGACACTTCTAGGAAGCACCAGGTTCAACATATTCAGCGGATACAAGAGTCGGTGTAATATAATCATTTTAATATTATTTACTCTCTCCCACAATGATATTGATAAATATCACCAGTGCTGAAGGTCTTGTCCCATTTGTTTAAGTAATGTGTCTAAATTGAGTGATCTTAAAAGATGAATATCACAAGTTAAATTAATCCCAATATAGGGCAATGCATGGGACTCCCCTTTGAGGTCCAGGGCTAGGATATCAGCCTCAATACAGTCAGAAAGGAAAAACAACAGTTTTATGTAAATTAAGCTTATAGCCTGACAACTGCCCAAGTTGGGAAAAAAATTACAACATGGCTGGTAAGGGTGAACACCATTCAGAAATATGGAGTAATATGTCATCCGCAAATGTTGAAATTTTAAACTCCTGCTTCCCTACTACAATACCATTACTCTTGGGGGCAAAATAATTTTTTGAGTGAGGGATTCAATATAGAGATCAAAAAGCATGGGAGAAAGGGGACAACCCTGACAGATTCCTCTGGCTACGAATGTTAATTGTTACATACACTTCTAGCAGAAGGGATGGTATAAAAAAAAAAACACAAATCCACTGCACAAACTCAGAGGCACTACCATACTTAGGCAAAATCAAAAATAAGTAAGGCCAGACTTCATGATTGAACACTTTCTGTGATTCCAGAGAGACCAGCAACCCTTTAGTGTCTGTCTCTCCAGATGCAGAGAAAAGGTGGAACATCATTCTGAAATGCTCACTGGAATGATGACCAGAAATAAATCTCACTTGCTCAGGGTCTATTAGGCTGGACCACACATTCTTTAGTCTGGAGGCCAGAGTTGTAGAAAGGAACTTTATGCCTACATTTAACAGTGAAACAGGATGATAATTGTCTGGAAGTTTGGGATCTCTCCCAGGCTATGGAGGCAACACAATCCTAACCTTGAAAATAGAGGAATCTTTAATTTCAAAATTATATAATTGTAAAGTTGAATGAGAAATGGTACTAACTCATCTTTAAAAGTCTTGTAAAACAAACGCACAAAGCCTTCAGATCCAGGTGCCTTATCTGGAGAAAGACACCTGATTGTTGTGGCAATCTCCGAGTCTGTTATAGGACCAATTCGAAACATTTTCTTGGTGTCAGACAATGTAAGAAGGTCCACCTCTGCCAAAAAGTCCTCCATATCAGATGGGAAGGTTGGAACAGACTCCAGTGCAGAGTGAAGAGACTGATAATATCGTCTAACAATATCAACCATTTGTTGGGGGTCACATACAGGCTGTTGAGTGGCAGGGTCAATTACAGGTAGTGCCACCACCCATCTAGTTGCACTCCTTTGTTTAAGGCGCATAGCAAGTAACTTGCCTGCCTTATCATCATATCCAGTATAGGTGGCTTTAAGTTTGGCGGATACCCGATCTACTTTGTCCAGAAGGTAAGATGAATATTTGTCATATAAATGACTGAGTTCTAGTCATACCTCATCAGTGGAATCTCAGGAAAGTGTTTTCTCCAACTCTTTAATTTTGAACAGCCATTCACTAACCTGAGCTGTTACTTTCTTTTTCCTGATAGTCCCCAACCTTATTAATTCTCCCCCCACAAAACTGGACTTTAAGAGCTCCCCATAAAACATCCATTGCTAAGATGGAATGCAACTTCTCCTGAATAGACTGTGCAATAAAGACTTTTAAATGTTTAATCAAAGAAGAATCCTTCAATAGTTGAACATGGAAAGACCACGTATGTTTATGAGATTACAATTGGGGGGGGCAACAAATGTAGTTTCATGGGAGAGTGATCCAAAATCACTCTTGCTTCAATGTGAGAGGCATGGACACACTGAAGTAATTGTTGACTTATCAAAAAATAGTCAAGATGTGAATAAACTCTCTGGGGAGGTGAATAAAAAGTAAAATTCTGGTCTCCAGGATGAAGACTCCTCCAAGGGTCAACTACTCCAAGGTGGTCCATAAATTCCCACAAGGCCCTTTGAACAGAGGATAAACCAGCTATCAAGATCATTTGAATGTACTACATTCCAGTCACCCCATAATATAACTGGTAAGTGAGCATAAGAAGCAAGAGCAGAGGCTAATCCTGGGAAAAAGGAAGGAGGACCTTGTTTGGGCTCATAGATAGATCCTATTACTAGTTCCACATTACCTGACTTTCCATGAGCAACCACATATCTTCTATCGGAAGTCTGAACTTCATTAAGTAAGGTAAATGGCACAGATTTATTAAAAAGTATCACCATCCCCCTCTGCCGTGAGTTATTCCCTGCCCCATATACTTGTCCCACCCATGATTTCTGTAAATTAACAATCAGGTCCATAGGAGGATGAGTCTCTTGCAATAATACTATTTCATAGTGAAGATTTTTCAGATGGCACAAGACACAATATTTTTTTGAATTGTCCCAACACCCTTTAATATTCCAAGTGGCAAAACTAAAAAACTGAGACATATTATAAGCAATTTAACAGTAGAAAATCCCTTAATAAAGCCCAGATAAATAATGCCTGCATGAGATCCCAGCCCAATTTGTAATCCCTCATAATACAAATACACCCTACCTCAAGTAACTACTATAATTTGAAATCCCCCCCAAAAAAGAAGATGAATACACTACTACCCAGGCCTAATGCCCTCTCCTTACTGTGAGATCTGCGAAGACTGGATGGGAGGTAGCTCATGCCTGGACCTTTCATACCCACTGATTAGAATACTTCCCATCCCCCTAGTAAAGTGAACAAGTGTGGTGTTAAATTGGGTAAAATATAAAAACCGATAAAAAACTCTAAGTAAGGACATAAAGAGGAAGAAAGCACATCTTTAACCCCACATCATCAACTCCATTACACTACAGAAACATTACAAAGAACCCCATAAAGCTAAATAGAAAATATGCAGGAGCTCCTCACAACCCTACAGTTGTTTATGAAATAGGTAAAGTACAAAAGCATTTTAATAAGGAGATTTGTAAAAGGCAAAAACAGTATATTGAAATGTTTGTATTCTCAGTCCCAGTAGAAAAAATAAGAGCATCTTCCCCCTCCTTAAAAACAGTTAGAAAAGAAAGAAATAACATCAGGCAAATAAGAAGGGAGTGGGGGGGGGGGCACTATCAGCTGCCCGAACAGCACTAAGCAGTTGTCAAGTCTATGAAAAGGAAACAAAAAAGAGTCTCCCATAACCTAAGGCTGTCCTGTTTCACCCACAAATGAGAGAGCCTAGAAGAGCTGATACAATGCAACAAGTTAATTTTCACATTCATAAGAAGAGGGAGCTCCACCATCGTAGCCCCAAACACTAACATCTAAATTAGACATGAAAAACAAACTATTCAAACATATTAGAACTATGGACTAACAGAATATTATTTTAGCGCTCTTCCATTAAATCACAAGGCTGCTGAGCAGTTAACAAGTTGCATTGTTAGTGAAAGAGAGCCCAAGAAAAATGTTAACAACTGCACCATTAGATCGATAATCAAAAACAAAGGCGATAAGGGATATGGTGCACATACGATATATGTATAAATGAACTACATCACAACTTGCAGCTTAAACCAATTGAAATAAATTGACTTAAGTAATAGCCAGCTGCAACAGTTCAATAGTACAAAGTCTCATAATAAAGATAGAATTAGAGGGGTGCTTCCACTGAAATGAAGTATATGCTCAAAATTGAAGGAATCCTGGACTTTCTAGAAAACTAAACTAAGTCTTCCCATAGCGACTCAGCTGTGTTTACCAAACAAATCATGAAAAAAATGGGGACGTTCCTCCCCACCTAGGTTGCAAATTCAAAGTGGCGAGCTCACTGAGCTGTTTGCACCTCCAACCTTGCCGGGTACAACATTTGGTAATGAATATGGGCTGCCCAAAGTTTCGATTTTAAAGGGCGATAGGCCACTCTCGTCTGCTGCACCTTATAAGCAAGATCTTGCATGAGCCACAATTTCTTTCCTTCCCTCTGCAGACTTTCCAGCTTCCTTGCCTTCTTCAGCAGAAAGTCTTGGTCTAAATAATTCAACAGCTTGAATATAAGTGGTCTTGGAGAGTCTCCTGGGGCAGGCTTAGGTCTGAGGGCATGATTTGCTCTTTCTATAAACATTGGCCCATTGGGAAGAGGGGCCAACATCCTCAGAGCAGATTTTTTTGCAAAAAGTCAATCATGTTTGGCGCCTCCTCCCCTTTAGGCAGTCAAAACAAAACTAAGTTACTGTGGTGACTTTGTCCTTCTAAATCATAGTGCTTCTCCTCAAGTTTTGTCATACTTTGATGAAGAGTAATCATTTTGCACTCCATCTTATTTTGGTGATAATCTGTAGAAGAAATCTGCGAATCAATGTTGGACACCCTATGTGATAGCTCCTTTACAGCTGGCTTTATGCCTTTGAATTCCTCTATCAGGGAAAAAAGTGCCTTTTTCATAGCTTGAAGTTCCCCATAAAATTACTCATATGATACCGGCACTGTAGACCCCAATGTCGTTGAGTGAGGTGAATTACTCCTGCATGCTCGCTTGTTTAGGTTCCAGAGTAATGGCCTGTTCTTGTTCGGCGTCAGAATTCTCTGAAGGTAGTTTAGCTTCAGTCAACTGCTGAGCCATCATTTCAATTTCCATTGTTGTCTGGTAAGTGACAGACTAATATTAATAGAAGGAATCAACCAGATTAATAATAGTGAGACGGGAAAAACGTTCACTTAAAACAAGGTCCTGATGGAGCTCCAGACAAATGCTTTTACTCCCTGCCCTGCATCATGTGACTCACAGCTGTGAGTTTATATAAAATAATTACTACTGGACTGTGGAGAACAGCTGTTTTCATCCACCAAGGATTCTGGTAACATTAGGTTGCAGGATAGATCTGTTCTACAAAGCTACAAAGTCCTCTATTTTTCATTTCATAGATAGTTACAGTAGCTTGTTTTGCAACTGAGACAGATGAAGACCTCCCACAGTCATTTGTTTTTTATACACACAAATTTAACATTTGATGAACTGGAGGGCCCCCCCTCCCATTTAACCAAATTGCCATGAACACACAACATTTGTCTCTGCAGCCACTGGTTTTATATAAGAATGAAAAAAAAATCCACACTGCTCTCAGCAGTCTGCCTTAATATTTGACAAAAGGGCTGGGATCCTGGTGTTGGGAAAGAAGGGTGAACTGAAGGAGCACAGGAGATGGTCTCCAGATGGATCTGTCCTTTTTCTATAGGTACAGATAGCTTTTTCTTACACATATGGGAAACAATCATGATTTTTCTATCATGGCTACTCTGTCTACAGTAACCACAACAAAGTCAATCACAATCTTTTTCTGTGGGGCACATGTTTCTTTCCTTTCACACCCATGAACATAACAAAACCATTGTGATTTTTAGCTGTGGTAACTGTATTCATAGTGACCATGACTAAGCCAACTATAATGTTTATTTCTGTTTCCATTGTGCAGCAAAACATAGCTGCTTTTTAGGGTTGCAGTGGGTGGAGCCCTGCAGACTTCTTTCTTTGAGAAAAAGCATGCCCACATTCCTTGCGAATGCACAACCCGCCGAAGTGAAAAAAGTCACCTCTGCATCAGAACACTCTGCACTTGTACTTTTTTTACTTTCAGCAGTCTATGACTGCTAAAATGCATAACCAACCACCTGACCCTCCCTCTCAGCACCCCCAAACCTCCCTAGACATGTAACAGTGGCACTGGGGGTGCCCAATCCCCCAGTGAAGGGATCCTTAGCTCCCCTGCCCTGTCCACTACTGCTCATGCACTGTTATTTGTTTTTTTTATACTTTCCTCCCCCCAGCCAGCCCTCCTCTCTGCACACACCACCCCACACCCCTCCCCAGAAACATAACAGTGACATTGGAGGTGCCCAATCCCCCAGTGTTGTAATCGCCATCTTGGTCCTGCTTTTTTTTTTTTTACCTGTAACAAGAAAACCATCCATTAATGTCTTTTGTGCTGTTTTTGACCCCCCACTTGACTCGACCACTGAACACTGACCACCTGCCCCCCTCAAAGCCTTTACTTATCCAACAAGGGTCCAACACAGTAATCCTCTCTGGATCACAGACAAGTCTTCACTCTTCACTCTTCAAAGCCGGACTGCAAACTGAGGAAATGGGTATGCGATTCAGAGTATTTCAAGGGAGTTTTGAACTTAGTGCCATAAAGTGACCATTTTTCCATATTTATGCCCCAAATTTTCAACATGTCTTCTTTAGGACCCCACCTCATGAACAATTACACTGTCATTAGGCAGATTTGTCCTGAAAAGTAAGTTTGTGGTCCCTGCACAAAAACATATTTTGGGCAGGAGTTGAGAATTTTCTCTGCCCTTGTTCATGAGGTGGGGTGTCATCGAGACACAGGTCAGGAAGCATAAAAAAACCAGGAGCAGTTGTAGAATTCACCACAAATATTTATTTACACTAGCAGTAACATAAAAAAATTAACTTGTTCAGTATAAATATTTATAAAGGCCAAAAAAACAACCCAGAAAACATCCATTTGAGTTTTCCTTCAATCTCTGTGTCCATTCTTTCTCTCTCAACTCAAGCAGTTGCAGTTCAGCTCTCTTATAAGTCCTTCCAACCCCCTTTCTTATTTATTTATTTTATTTATTTATTTATTGAATAGAATCAGAATTACAATCCTTTGAGTCACAGACTCTTTTGCAAAGGCTCCACGTCAGATACAGGGGGTGGAGGGTAAACAAGTACAGGAATAAACATACAGACAAGCATTATTGACAGTACAGTACTGGAGACACAGTCCAGGCATTAAATTAGATAAAACTGGTGACAGATGTAGGCAGCAGTCTGAAGATCACTTGAATAGAAAAAACATGAAGGCAATGCTTATTCATGGGATCTAGAGAGACCCTGTGTCAGAGGAAGGAGGGTAAGGGAAAACAAGCATTGGGCAGAGTTAGCCACAGTCACATAAGGCAGATTCAAGAAGTTGAGCTTTGAAGCCTGCTTTGAAATGGGAGATGCTATGGGTCAGAGAAAGTGGCGGAGGTAACATATTGAGCCAAAGTGGGGCATGGTAGTAGAAGGATCTTTGCCCAAGGGATGTTCTACAGTGGGGGATAAGAAATGAGGGGTTGGTAGTGAGCCTTGTATTGCACCTGATGGGGGCAGTGCTGACAATGGGGAGAAGGCCGGCAGGGGCTTGCTGGAGATGTATTTTTTTTGCGAGGATGCAGGTGTGGTACTTTAGCCTTTGTTGGAAGTTAAACCAACCAGCTAGAGCATAGAGCTCACAGGTATGGGTAAGTCTGTCACTGCCAGTGACTAGTCAGTAGACTTTATTCATGGCAGTGTTAATGTAATGTAGTGTGGTGGGTTCTGCTGAGCCATAGATTACAATCCCGTAGTCAATTAGGGAGAGGATTGAGGAGGAGACTGCAAGCTGCATGGCCTGTGTGGGTAAGCAGTGTTTCAGTCTGTAGAGGATACCCACTCTAGCATTGATAGTGGAAGCAAGGAGTTGAACGTGACTATGGTAGGAGAGGGAGGTGTCTAATGTGATACCCAGATATTTAAAACTATTAACTTGTTCAAGAGGGGTGCCTTGTGTGTTTTTGATTAGGAGTGCAGCCTGACTATGAGGGCTTTGGTGGTGCGCAAAGATCATAGCCTTAGTTTTGCTATAGTTGATGATCAGGTGGTGTTCAATGAACCATGTTTCAAGTTCCCAGAAGAAACCCTGTAGGGCAAGTTGGAGGGTACTAGGATGTGGGTGTTTCCAGAACAGGACCGCATCATCTGCATAGAGTAGAAGATGACCGCTGCATGCCTTGGGGAGAGAGTTTAAAAAGAGGGTGAAAAGAGGTGGGCCAAGTATAGACCCCATGGAACCCCCGAGCAGCCTGCTTTGCAGGAGGAGATGGTGGCATTTATTCTGACTTGTTGAGACCGGCCTGAGAGGTAATCCTTGAACCAGGCCGTAGCCTCAGTGGCCACATTTAGCTGTGGAAGGACACTAAGCAGGAGTTCATGATTGACAGTGTCAAAAGCCTTGGACAGGTCCACATAGATTGCACCAGTGATTGAGCCTTGGTCAAGGGCCCCGTGTATGAATGAGGTGAGTTCCGTTAGCGCTGTGACAGTGCTATGGCCAGTCTGGAAACCATGCTGTTCCTGGCAGAGAAGGTTCTGTTTAGTAAGGTGTTCTGTTATCTGGTCTGATACTATTTTTTCAAGTGATTTGGAGAGAGGTGGAAGTATTGAAATTGGTCTATAGTTGCTGGCGCTTTCGGGATAGCCACTTTTCAGAATGGGAATGATTGTGTCTCTCTTCCAGAATGAGGGGAACTAACTGAGGCAAAGCGAGAGGTTGAGAATTTTAGTAAGGTGTGGTAATGTGACATCTAGGGTCAGCCGGATGAGTTTAAGATCTAGGGAGTTATTGCTGTAACAGGTATTGGCAATAGCATTAGCAATGTAGTGTTTTGCCTCACGGCAGGAGATGACTCAGCCTGAAAGGTATAGAATTGACATTACACGAGATGTCAGGGGGAGGGTAGGAGGGGAGTGGGTGGAAGAAATTAGGAGGGAGGATATGGGAGAGATCCGAGAAAGTGGAGTTAAGGGCTTCTGCAATAGCGGAAGGATCCTGGGTGAGAACCCCATTAATAGAGAGTTGGGTAGGGAGAGGGCAGGATTTCCACTGAGTTCTTTCACTTTTTCCAAATTTTTACTGTCTCCCCAGGAGGAGGTGAGGTTGTTGTTGGTATGCAACTTTACGCTTGCCGTAAAGGCCTAGAGTACATTTGTTGCAGGCCTCCCGCTATAGCTGCCTATCCTGCATACGTTGGGAGGCAAGGACCTTGTGCCATAGGTTGTCCCTTTGTTGGAGCAGGTGTAGAAGTGAGGGTGTGATCCAGGGTGTGGTTCTGGTTTTCACTACTTGCTTCACGTGGGGAGCATAAATGTCACAGGCCTTATTGAATGTGGTTATAAAGTGTGAGAGCGCTTGGTCTACTGACTGCATGGTGTAGATGGGGAGCCAGTTGCTGTTGGTGAGATGGGCTTTGAGTTTCTTAACAAGCATCCTGTTCTTGTATGTTTCAGGCAGGTGCTGGCAGGAACATAATGTCCCAGAAATGAGGCCCCTTTTTCACAGCTCTTCTGTAAAAGGCTTAAAACATGCACTCAAGTAACCTCTTGAGTTTACAATAGCTTTCTGCAATCATCTCAAACTCTAATTATATACATTTCAACAGTAACATTATATATTTTCTAAACAAAGGGATCCCAATATCAGTTACAATTCCATACAATGGTTTGCATATATTTTATATCAGCAGATGTGCAAAGGAAGAAAAAGACAGACAGCAAGGGAAGGCTGAGAGACAGTGAGAGGCAAAGAATTGTAAGACTGTCAGGGTGATCAAATCCTAGGTCTCACAGGAAAAATCTGGTTGCGCAACCAGACATACAGGAGACAAGAAAAGACTAGAACAGAACAGATCCTTGCATTTCAACACTTTCTCCAAAGCAACTGGGACAGGGTCCTATTCTACCCTGTCACATACACCCCCTCCTTAAGAGGGAACCTGTTTTATCAAATAGGTTTCCAAAACTTTTTATTCATTCTCTACTAACATTTGTTACTGTCAGAAATTAAGCACATGTGCATTATCCATTTTTTTCTATAACAGTACAGCAAACAGTAAAGTTCAAACTCATACATTTGTTTTTCAACCTTCAGAACCCTAAATTCCTGATCCATATCTTGACAGAAAATCAGCATTGCTATTATCTTTACAATATTTGTGTATTGCTGTGAATTTAAATGACTGTAGTGCCAGGTACCACCTTGTGATTCTGGAATTTTCAACTTTCATTTGGTTAAGCCAACAGAGAGGATTGTGATCTGTTATAAGTACAAAGTCAGTTCCTTGCAAATAAAACTTCAGGGAATCCATGGCCCACTTTGCTGCTAAACATTCCTTTTCAATGGTGGAGTACCTTTACTCTCTGTTGTGCAATTTCCTACTTATGTATAGAATAGGATGTTCTGTCCCATCTACATTTTGACTCAGGATTGCACCTAGGCCTACCTCGGATGAATCTGTTTGTAACAAAAATAGTTTCTTAAAGTCTGGGCTTCTTAAAACAGAAGCTGAACATAATGCAGCCTTAATAGCTTGAAAAGCTTTGTCACACTCTGGGGTCCATTTCACATTATTTGGGTACCTTTTTTTCATGAGTTCAGTGAGGGAAATAGCTAAATCAGCAAAGTTGGGAACACATCTCTGATAATAATCAGCCAGCCCTAAAAAAGACTGGACATGTTTCTTTGTTTTAGGGACAGGGCTGTTAGGTGCAGCTTCTATTTTAGAAATTTCTAGCTTAACTTCTCCATTTCCTAACACATAGTCCAAATATCTGGTTTTCTGCATGCCCAATGCACATTTGGTAGGATTAATAGTCAGACCTGCATTTTTGATAGCTTGGATAACTGCTCATAGGTGTTCCAGGTGGCTTTTCCAGTCCGGACTGTACACCATGACATCATCCAGGTATACAGCACAATAACCAGTATGAGGTGATAAAATTACATCCATGTACCACTGAAATGTAGCTGGCGCACCATGTAAACCAAATGGCATGGTGGTGAACTGATAGAATCCAACAGGAATGCCAAATGCAGTTTTATCTCTGGATTCTTTAGCTAAAGGTATTTGCCAGTAACCCTTGGTGAGATTGAGTGTACTACCATACTTTGCATTCCCCAGTCTGTTCACCAAATCATCTATTCTGGGCAAGGGCATAGGATAACTGTCAAATTCTCATACTTGAGCAAGCTTCCTAAAATCAAGGCAGATTCTAACACCACCTTCTTTTTTGTTTACACTTACTATTGGAGATGCCCAAGCACTCCTCAACTCCTCTATGATACTCAGTTCTTTCATTTTTTTTGTATTTCCTTAACCATGTCAGCTCTTATCCGATCTAGTAACTTGTATGTCTTTTGTCTAATAGGATGACATTCCTTGTCACTATTATGTGCTTGACCACTTTTGCTTGACCTGGTACTGTGGTAAATGTACTGTTAAGTGCCTTTAGCACATTACGAATGTCTGCAGTTTGTTCTGAGGTTAAAGAAACATTCACCTTTACAGCATCAGCAGTTACAGTTTGTTCTAGTCAATCATTAACTACATCAATATCCTCACCATCAGTTTCTGGTAAAACTAGCAAAGCAGCTGTTGGCATTTTTTCAACCCATTTCTTAAGAAGGTTAGCATGGTATATCTTGGTAGGATTATTGCTGTCTGGGGTCTCAATCTTGTAGTTAATGGTGCCAGTACATCTAAGCACTCTATAAGGCCCTTGCCACTTTATTAACAGTTTATTTTCTGTTGTGGGTAACAGTAGCAAAACCTTTTCACCTGGCTTGAAAACTTTTTCTTTTACCCCATGGTCATAATATACCTTCTTCTGGTTTTGGATCTCTTCCTGATTACTATTGGCAATTTCAACATACTTTGCCAGCTTCTTTCTTAGGGCACACATATAAGAAGTTATAGATTGTTTCTGAGTGGGGTTATCTTCCCACATTTCTTTTAGCACATCCAGTGGCCCTTTTGGCTGCCTACCATATAGCATTTCAAATGGTGAAAACCCTGTTGATGCCTGTGGCACTTCTCTGTAAGCAAAATGTACGTAAGGCAGGTATTGGTCATAATCTTTCCCTTCCCCTTTTTACAAATCTTTTTAACATGCATTTTAGGGTTTGGTTAAAGTGTTCAGCAAGACCGTCTGTCTGAGGGTAATGGGGGAGGTTCTTATGGTAGTGATGACTAGTAGTCTGTACAGCTCCTTAAGTAATGCAGCACCAAAATTACTACCCTGATCAGTAATAAATTCTTTAGGTATGCCCACTCTGCTGAAACTTTTTTCAAGCTCTGCTGCCACTTCTGAAGCTGTAACAGTAAGTATTGGAACTGCTTCTGGGTATTGAGGAGCACAGTAGCATACTACCAGGAAAAATCTATTACCCTTTTTACTTTTGTCTAAAGGACCAACCACATCCATTGCAATCCTCTCAAAAGGCACTTCTATCAAGGGTAGGGACATCAGGGATACCTTGTCTTTTCTAGTGACTGGGGCTACTTTCTGACACTCAGCACAGGAATTGCAATAGGTAGCAACATCTTCATGAATTCCAGGCCAGTAAAATCTGTACCACAATCTGGCAAGGGTGCGATTCCCTCCCTGAGTGACCAGCCATAGGACTATCATGTCCTATCTGTAACAACTCTGTTCTATACTTCTGTGGTATAACCAGTTGTTCTGTCTGTTACTGTTTCTGAGGTTTAACCTAAACTCTGTATAGTAACCCATAACATTTTTTAAACATTGGTCTGCCCTGTTTTGGTTTCACCCCCAGCTGCTTAAAATAATCCTGGAGAGAAACATTGTTAGCATGTTCTGAAAGAAAATCACAATCAGTAATTAATTTAGGTTCAGCCTTTTCATATGTTAACCCCTTGTGTCCATCAGTCATTTGTTGCCACAGTTTATTCAGGCATTGTCTTTCTTTCCTTGATTTCTAGAGCTTGGAGCTGTGCTCAAACAAGTCCGAATGAAAATCAGCAAAAGGAATAGTGTCACAACATCTGAGATTTTCTTTGCCTGAGCTCTTGTCACCACAGCTGCTGAAACATCAGGATTTACTTCCTTCTTCATTAACTCAGTAAATCCTGGAAATTCATTTCCAATAATCACAGGTAGAGGTAATTTAGGTACTACCCCCACTTTAATTTGATGTGACACACCCTTAATGGTCAGAGTCACTTGGGTGGTGGGACAGTATCAAGTGTACCCATGGATGCAGATGGCACCAGTACCTGGTCCTTTTGCACAGTGTTTTCCCAGCACTTCAACATGCACTAGGGTCTGTCTGCTTCATGAATCAATGAGCCCCTTTACAGTCGTATTCTCCACCTTCACATCTGTTAAGCACTTGCCCCAATTTGCCAAGGACAAATCTGCTCCAGTGCCACTCTCCTTACTATGGCAGTTTCTTGCAATACGGCGTGGCTTATTACAGTTATAGCAGATAACGTCTTTGGGCACAGATTTGTTACCTCCACCAGAGTTCTTATCAGGCTTGGAGTTTAAATGGGAAAAAGAGTGTCTTACCGGTGTTTGGCTGTTACCTCACTGCTGTGGCATCTGTCTGGCCATTTGGTAGTCCTCAGCCAAAGAAACAGCCTTTTCCCCACTTTCTGGTTGATGTTCCCTTACCCAAAGCTGCACATCTGTAGGCAGGATGTTATGAATTGCTCCATTGTAAATGTGTCGATGATCTGCAGGACTGTCTTGCTCTCTGGTTGGAGCCATTTTATTGGAGTTCTCTGAGCTGAGTGAAGGCTTCTCGAGGATTGTGGACCAAGTTGTACCTCAGAGATCAAAATCTCTGCCTGTAGGTCTCTCTGGAGACGTCATATCTTTTCAGGATTATGCTCTCCACCTGGTCATAGTTTTCTGACTGTGCAGTGTCCATATTGTTGTAGGCAAGTTGGGCTTTCCCTGTCAGGTAGGATACCAGTCTGATTGTCCATTGCTGCTTTGGCCATTGGCAGGCTGTGGCAACTCTTTCAAAAGTTGTCAGGTATGCCTCGATATCATCCGAGGGACACAGCTTTATACATTTAATGGCTTTTAAGTTGATTATGTTTTGTTGCTCATCTGGATCTGTGCCAGAACCTCTGCCTTTGATAGCTTGCAAGGCATCCAGCCATATTTGCTCCTGTGGCTGCACCTCATCTCTCATCTGCTGATCCTGTTGCTGCATCTCTTTTCTCATCTGCTGCTCCTGTTGCTGCATCTCTTCTCTCCTCTGCACTTCTAAATGTTGAATCTCTTTTTCTCTCTGCTTCTCGGTCACTTTTTGTTGTATAGCCCACCATTTGAACAAGTCCATCAGGCTTTCAGGTTCTGTCACTGCCTGTTCTTTTTCCATAACTTGTATTGGCTGTATAATCTCAGCTTGGACTTCCGTCTCTACTAGTTTGGCTGCCATTCTCCTGGTAACCACTCCTGGACTTGCTGCTATAGAATCCATACCTTTCTTTGTGCTTCCCTGGTACTAGGTCTAATACCCACACACAAAACTCCTGGCTTAGAGTATGCACGGCGTAAATCCCATTTAGGTTGACACCATCTGTCATCAAGGTACAGGTCAGGAAGCATAGGAAAACCAGGAGCAGTTGTAGAATTCACCAAAAATATTTATTTACACTAGCAGTAACATAAAAAACATAAACTTGTTCAGTATAACTATTTACAAAGGCCAACCCCCCCCCCAGAAAAAGTCCATCTGAGTTTTTCTTCAATCTCTGGGTCCATTCTTGCTCTCAAGCAGTTGCAGATCAGCTCTCTTATAAGTCCTTCCAACCTCCTTTCTTAACAGGCATCCTGTTCTTGTATGTTTCAGGCAGGTGCTGGCAGGAACAGAGTGTCCCAGAAATGAGGCCCCTTTTTCACCGCTCTTCTGCAAAAGGCTTAAAACTTGCACTCAAGTAACCTCTTGAGTTTACAATAGCTTTTTGCAATCATCTCAAACTATAATTATATGCATTTCAACAGTAACATTATATATTTTCTAAATAAAGGGATCCCAATATCAGTCACATTTCCATACAATGATTTGCATATATTTTATATCAGCATATGTGCAAGGGACGAAAAAGACTGACAGCAAGGAAAGGCTGAGAGACAGTGAAAGACAAAGAAATGTGAGACTGCTGGGGTGATCAAATTCTAGGTCTCCCAGGAAAATTTGGTTCTGCAACCAGACAGACAAGAGACAAGAAAGGAATAGAACAGATCCTTGCATTTAAACACTTTCTCCATAACAACTGGGACATGGTCCTATTCTACACTGTAACATGGGGTCATATGATAGCTACTGTATGTTGAAAATTTGGTGTAAAAATATTAACAAAAATCAAATATATGAGCCTACGTTTAATTTTGTGAACTCAGACTCTTAACTTTGGTAATTTTTTATTTATTTTTTTTATGTTATTTGTTTCACCAGGAAAGTGGATTGGATCCGATGACCCTTTTTCAACCACGCCTGGGGGAAAGGGTAACAGGGATACAGAACATGATTACAAAAGACAAATAACATACAACCACTAACAATAATAACAATGTCTCAATCATATCAACTCTTATGCAATGCACTTTACAAATCGCAAAACACATACAGTTCAATAAATACTATAAATGTCACATTTCAATTACATCACATCACCCCAGACACTTACAACTAGATACTTGAGTCAGATGGTTCACAAGTGTTTTCTTAAAAACAATTCTATTGTTGTTTATGTCCAAGTTCATGTGAATTAAATCATTAATCATTTTTGGATATTTTCAATATTTTTACCTCCGATTTACCACATAGCCATATCTTTACAACACTTCATGAGGGTGACAGCTGTCATTTTTCCAATCCTGGCCAAAATGTTTTTTTTTTCCATCCCAACAGGTGATTTTGGAGTACCTACTGTACATGAAATCACCTTTTGGAATGGAGTTGAACATTTTCTCTGTGTGTAAAAATATAAAAAAAAAACAGCAAAGTAATGAGCCTACATTGAATTTTGTGAATGCAGGCTCCTAACTTGGGTAATATTTAATATTTTTACCTCACATTTTCAGCATAGTTATTTCTTTAAAGCACCTCGTCAATGTGACAGCTTTCACTTTTTAACTCCTGCCCAAAATGTGTTTTTGCATCCCTAAAGTTGATTTTGCAGTCCCTGTGCAAAATCACCTTTAAGACAGGAGCTGAACATTTACTCTGTCTGTCTTCATGTGGCAGGGTCATAACAAGGCTATGTTGAAATTCTGGTGTAAAAATATCACAAAACAGCAAATGTATGAGCCTATGTTACATTTTGCAAATGCTGGCTCATACCTTTGTTAATTGACAAGAATTTTACCCCAAATTCCTCACCTTTAGCCCTATTGGCTCTGGCCAGAGTTTGTTTGTATATAAAAAAGAGTTTGTTCATGTTGCAGAAAGTAGCAAGATCTTATTACAGTAAGGTGTGCATTTTGTTTGTTAGTATGCATTTTTTTGTTTATTTGATGGTGGTGGGGATAGGGGCCTATAGCGCCACAGTATTTTTCATATGCTTTTTGTAAGGCTGTCTATTTCTAGTGGCAAATTTATGAAATAAATATCTTTTGAAAGCTGTTTTTGCAGTCACTGTTCCATTCATTGAATGCAGGAGTTACTAGGTGTTTTGTTTATTCCTCTTATGAGGATTGGCTAGGTAAAGAGGTAGAGAACTGCCCCTTTGTTAACACTTTTTAAAGTTCAGCTGACAATTAGTTGATTAAGAAAATAGTATTTACTTTTTTATTTTAGACAAGCTTTCTGTCCTGTATTTAGAGTTTATTTTTTTTTAAAGCTGTATTGGCCATATTGATGCATTCACCTCTTGACTACATCTGCTGGAGGTGTACAACTTACCAAGGTGTGCTAATTAGCACTCTGTAGGCCTATGTCAATTACACCCTCCTGACTACAACTCAGGTTGATGTGTACGCCTCATTGAGGTATACCTAATTAGCATTTTTAGATGCATATCAACTTCACCTAAATTACACTGTAAGTACACTGCTGTTGAACCTCCTGTATACTTCACAGACAGTAATGTAGTTGAGGTGCACACCTCGAGGTTCATGGATGTGTACACCTCATTTAACCCTTAGTAACACATCAAACACACTTTCCTTCATGATGTTGACCCTCCAGCTCATCCATCTTGATAGCTTGCTCCATACATCCACTATGCAGGGAATAACTATGGTTCTCCTCTCTGCTTTATGTCCCTTAGAGCTCAAATTTCTTTTATCTTTACTCCATACTCCTGACTGTATAATAGATGGTTTCCTACACATATCTCTACACCCCATAGTTTAAAGTCTTTACACCCATTCTTTGCTCAGGTGAGCCAACACACATTATCTAGTCTTCTTAAATCCAAGAATGCCTGCCAAAGTTTGATGAACCCAAACACATCCTTTCAATCCCTTAGCCACCCATGCACATTAAACTCCATAAGCCTGCCCCACTGGTCCTGTGCATGGCACAAATAGGATCCTAAAGGACAAATAAACAGCTATTTTTGGAGGGGTTGCTTACTTTAAAAAAAAATTGTGCTACGGTAAAGTAAGGGGTGCAAATCTAAAATATAGTGCTGCATACCTTTTGTCATATCAGTTTAACCCATTTTGGGCAGGTTTTTAACTTTATAAACAAAGATCCCCGTAATTTGAAAGTTGGCTCCGTGATCTAGCCAAGGCAAAATTTGCAATGTTTCAAGGGATTGGAGGTCATATGGTACTACAATGAGCTGTATTGCCATGAGTAGGCTGAATTCAGTGCAGTCTCAAGAAGACAGAATTGGTGTTAAGTCTACTCTGAATCTCTGTGCCCAAAAATATTTCAAAAGTGTTTGATAAATGTAATCTTTTGAACAAAATCACTCCCAAAAGTTTCTAGTGTGTCTTATGCCTCTAGATTAGCAATTATTTTTGGATTTTTTTCTGATTTATTTTCTTTAAAGTAGTTGATTCATTTTGTGTAGTGAAGCAGTACTGTGGAGTTGTGTTAAGGCAGCTAGCAGCAAGCAAGGCAGCCCTCTCTGTGGGAGCAGCACTAGTGCTGTTTTCTTCAGTGTTTCATCTTGATAATTTTTTTGTTTTCTGTGATTTTAATTTTTTTTTCTGTAGAACAGTTTGGTGTGTTTTATGGACTTATTTTTGTCAGTGTGGTTTTACTATATTAATTTCAATTATTTTGTTTAGTTGTCGGAGTTATGGTTTTGCAACAATAGTGACAGAAATGTCTTTATAATTACTTCAGCTTTTGAATGTCTCCTTATTACCTGAATTCCATGTTGTGTTGTTTTTTGTTGTTTTTACTGTCTGTAGCTACTGTTATCTCAGTAAAGTGTTGTGTTGTGTTGATTAAATCACAGTGCTCTGTAGCAATGTTTTAGTGTTTCTGGTGCTGCCTATATTTGCTTTACCTGCAGTGTTCCAAAATCTACACATAACAATGACTAGAAAGAGACACTTTAGTAAAGCTGGAGTTGCTCTCAGCGGTGATACTGCCAAGAGAAGCATATGTTCTGTAATTCAGATGGATATGGCATTCAAAACAACTACTTCTGCCACAGGTTCATCACGGTCCAGTACTACTACTACTACTCAAAAAGAAGTAGTTGTAGGAAGTAGTGTGGCCATTAGTTAGGCCAATTTTTTTTCTCAGCCACATCTGTGGCATCAGTGCTGATGGGTGCTGGTGGTGGAGGGAGCAACAATAAAGGTAGTCCAAGAACCTCAAAAAATGTCATGCTCTGGAAATGTGGCTGAAGATGATGAGGTGGTTGATGATGTTCCAAGATAAAGTGTACAGGCTGCCTAAGTTTTTTCTACAAACAAATTAATTCTTGCCCTACATCTGCAAGCCCAGACCTCAGACAAAATAGTTTCCTCCCTGTGTAATTCCTCCAGCCAGCTTAACACCTCTCCTTGGGAAATTGCTTCCAGTTTCAGTATTACCAGGCCTCGTACAGCTCACCTTCTGCCCCTTTTCACATGGATCACTACGAGGCCTTCTTGCAGGACATTCAGTTACCCCATTTGGACCAATACCAAATAGAGGTGTTACAGGCCTCTCTGACCCTATTGGAAATCCTGACGGCTTTAGATGCTGTTCTTCTATACAACTCCCCAGGCCCAGATGGCTACACATCCAACTTTTATAAGGTCTTCAAACAGTTGTTAGCCCCTATACTTCTCAAGATTTTTGATTACATTTTCCAGCAGGTCCTTTCTGATCTGCCCTTTACAGAAGCCATCGTTGTGTTACTTCTAAAACCTGGAAGGGACTCTTATTGGTTTCAAGCTATCGGTCAATATCGCTGATTAATGCAGATCTTAAGATTTTGGTGAAGGTATTGGCCAGCAGGCTGAACCAAATCTGGTGCTCCCTCATCTGTCAGGAGCAGGTTGGTTTCATGGCAGGTAGGCTCTCTGCTGATCACTTGTGAAAGCTTTCTCATTTAATCTCTGCATCTAGGGACTCTGGTGTCCCTTCAGTCCTGGCATCTCTGGACACAGAGAAAGCTTTTAATAGGGTCTCCTGGGACTACTTGTTTACTTTATTGCCTAGATTTCACATTTCCTAGTCTAATTTCATCCAATGGGTGAAAATACTTTATACCCACCCCTCGGATTGTATTCTGTACAATGGCATTTTGTCCATCCCCTTTATTCTTCATCAAGGTACAAGGCAGGGCTGCCCACTTTTGCCCTTTCTCTTTAACTTATTTCTTGAACCATTGATCAGGAAAATTAACATTTCTCCTCATGTCTCTGGCATCCCTATAGGACCTCATTAGTATAAACTTTCTGTTTATGCAGATGACATCCTTCTACATGTCACATCACCTGTAACATCCCTACCTGCTGTCTTAGACATCATCAAAGCCTTTGGGGGGATATCTAATTACAAATTAAATTTGTCCAAAATGGAGGTTATGCCACTAATCACTACCACGTTGTGATCTGATGTAGAGCATCTGGAGTTGGTTGGGTCCGGGATAAACTAAAATATCTGGGAATGTACCTCACTCCACACCAGTTGAGATGAAGTAATACAATCTTGATGAAGTTGTCGCTCACCTCAAGCTAGGTTTAGATCATTGGTCCCTTTTACCTATTTCATTTTGTGGTCAATTAAGTATAGTTAAAATGAACATCTTGCCCCACCTTCTATACCTGTTGCAGATGTATAACTATTTTCTTTCAAAGTCCTGTTTTTTCCAAATTGATAGACTCATATCCATCTTTTTGTGGTGTGGTAAGATCCCCCGTAGAGCTTTCTTTAAGCTCCAATGGACTAGGAAGAGGGGTGGCCTGCAGGTACCTAACTTATATTTCTATTAGTTGGCTACTAACGTCTCCAGATTTTCCCAATGGCTTAAACCCCCCCCAAAGAAAACATAGGTTTCCTATGTCCCTTTACAGCTGGAAATTGAATGGTTTCTCTTTCTCCAGTTGGGCCTGGACATCCGTGCCCTGTGCTATATCCCCTTTAAGAAAGCTCCCAGGATGTTCCATGGCACCCCAATCACTGAGTTGATACATGTGCATGCTCAGTTCTGTGCTCTACTGTACACTCCATCCCTTAGAGATATCTCTCAACCATTAGTGGGGAATCTTAATTTTTTGAGATTGGGGTAGCCTAATTAACACGTCCTTCTGGCATTTTACTATGGAGACCGTGGTCTCAGACTTTAACAAGGACTGGACGTTACTCCCTTTCAAAGAGGCACAGAACAAATTTCAGTTGTCTCCCATGGCCTGCTTTAAATATTTTCAACTTACACACATGCTTCTGTCCCATTTTGGCTCAGGTCACTGGAATAATTTATATGAAACACAGGTTCTCTCTCTATGCTTCTTTCTGCACCATCCTCCCATATTATTTCATACTATTACCCGAAATTAGGTTCCCTTGTGGCCAATACAGGGGGCCAGTTACATTACTATTGGGATCAGGCTTTGTCTCCTATTGACTCCCCTCATGACTGGTTGCAAGTCTGAAAACATATGTACAAATACATTAAATGGGACCGCTATCACTTCTTACAATTCCAGATATTGCACAATCTTTATTTTACCCATGACAAGCTGCGTAGAATGGGCCAGCTCCCTTCAAACATCTGTTCCAGATGCCTCAAAGCCCCTGGTACTCTATATCATATTCTTTGGCTCTGTAAAAAAAGTCTCCCCTTTCTGGGAAGCCATTTGGAGTAGATTAGATCCACTTCTGGGGTTGTCCGAATCCTTCCTTCCTGAGATATGCATATTCAATCAATCAAAGTCTATATTTAACCAGGCGATCATCGTTGAGCAAGCTCATTTTCGAGGTGGTCCTGGGTTTGTTAACAAGGATCAAGGGACAATATACATGGGATGCAACACACAAGAAAATAGTAATAGTACAAATAAAGTGAGATACAATAATACAGTATATACAAAGTATCAGCAGGTAGCATTGACAGTAGTATATGTTTGTAACAGAAGATACAGCTAGTTATGGGTAGGACACAATTTTTCATAAAAGTAAAGAAATATACATATCAGGTGCACCGAAGACAAATAAAACCTAATATAAAAAGATATATAGTGATACGGTATGGAGAATTTAGAGCTGGAACCAGGGTCAAAGGAATGTGGAAGGGACAGATATGGGGGTAGAAAAAGGGGAGAGGGAAGAGTCGATTATAGATGTGATCAGTCTTTTAACAGTAGTAATTAGAGTGTGCTTGGACTTATAGGAGTCACTATTTAGGGTAGACAGGCACAGGACTCCTTATTATGATGTAGATATAGAGATTTAAAAGCTGCTAGGCTGGTGGGATGAGTTAATTTCAAAGTTTTTTGCAGCTTGTTCCACAGTTGAGGGAGCACAAAGCTGATGGCTGCTCTGCCAATGTGAGATTTTGCTTTGTAAACATAAAGGTAGATATATGAGGTGCTTCTCTGGGCATACTTCCCAGAGTGCACAAAGGTAACCAGACAGAGATATACTGGGGCAGTTTATTTGAGATAGCTTTGTATGTCCAAACCGCAGCATTTTTTTGCCTTCTGTAAGCAACGGATTACCATCCCACTGCCGTGAACAATGCACAGTGGTGGGTTGAGTATGGAAGACCTGTGATAAATCTTATGGCTCTGTGATAAAGCGCATCGAGTTTGGCTAGGGTACCTGCAGGTCCCTGACTATATAGAAAGTCTGTGTAATCCAATAGGGAAAGAAAGGTAGTTTGAACCAGTTTCAGTTTAGCGTCTCTTGTGAGGAGATTATTAAGCCTAAAGAACAGACCAAGTCTTTGTCTAAGTTTCTTTGCCAGTTCTTCAAAGTGATCTGTGAAAGTAAGTCTATGGTCTAACCAGACACCCAGGTACTTTAACTTTGGTACGTAGTCCAACTGCTCACTTAGAATGATAGTGATCTGCAGGACTGTCCCAGCAATTGCAGGATTTATTGCATTTTGAAGGGGCGAGAGGAACATTGCTTTGTTTTTTTTTTTGCATTTAAGAGCAGTTTCTGGTTTATAAGCTGATGTTGCAGCAGATTAAATTCATTTTGAAAGGCTTTACAGGCCACTTCAGGTGTGGGGCTACTAGCATAGAGTACCGTATCACCCGTGAATAGGTGTATTTTTGCTTCTTTGATGGGGGCATCTACGTTGTTCATATAAATAGTGAAGAGCAAGGGACCAAGAATGGAACCTTGCGGTACACCCCTCAACAGGGGTTTTGGTGGAGAAACTTCCCCTTCTGCCTTTACTTGTTGAAGTCGTCCTCAGAGGTAGTTGGAGAACCATTTAAGGGATAGGGAATCCAAACCAATGTTCTGGAGGGACGACAGAAGCAGTCTGTGATCAATGGTATCGAACGCCTTGCTTAGGTCCAAGACAACTGTGCAGACAAAGTTTTTCTTGTCTAATTCAAGCTGACAGTCATTTGTCACCTTGGCTAGAGCAGAGATTGTACTGTGCTGTGCTCTAAAACCGGATTGTAATGGATTGAGCAATTTTTATGATTCCAGGTACTTCCGAAGTTGGGAGTTCACTATTTTCTCCAACATCTTTGACAGGATTGGAAGTAGGGAGATTGGCCTGTAGTTATTGAGGTCACTAGGATCTCCTGACTTATACAAAAGGACCACAAGTGCATTTTTCCTAATGGGCAGTAGGTCACCCTGGGACAAAGATAAGTTGAAGAGATGAATAATTAGGACTATGAGGACAAGGTAGCAGACCTTTAAGAAGTACAGGTCAATGAGGTCAGCCCCAGCACTTTTCCTAGTGTCCAGCTGAAGGAGAAGATCTTCGACTTCTTTCAGGGAGGTAGGCTGCAGAGAGAAGGATGGACTGGGGATGGGTTTTTCTTGTGTATCCAATCTAAGTTGTTGGCGGAGGATATTTATGGGAGAGGAATCAAAGGCTAGCCCTGCAGTGGCAAAATGATTATTGAGAGCATCGAGGATAGACGGTCTGTCGGAGATGACAGTATTGTCGATCAATAATTTAGTAGGTAGGGAATTTACAGTGGTGTGACCTTCAATGTCTTTGATAGTCTTCCAGAATTTGGAGGCATTTCTTCAGCAGCTCTCCAGCTGAGAACGGTAGAAATTAGCTTTGGCTTCTCTGACCATTTTGGTGCAGAGGTTCCTCACCCTCCGGAAAGAATTCCAGTCATTTATTAAATTAGTTTTCCTAGCAGTTTTCCAGAGTACATCCCTACTCCGCAAAGCATCTTTCAGGTCTTCTGTAAACCACTGACAGGATTTGTTTCTGGCACAAACTTTTACTATGGGAGCATACTTGTTGAAAGCCCCTAGCACAATTTCTGAGAAAATATCATAAGCCTTAGTCAGGGACTTGGCTAGATAGAAGTCCTGCCATTGCATGGAGTCTCTTAGGTCTGATATATACCCAAGGAGATCAAAGTTGCGTATGCACCTTTTAAAGGAGAATTTTGGTACAGCTGTGGATTTAAGAGTGGATCTTACACATGATATGAAGCAATGGTTGCTAATAACAGAGAAAAAGATGCCAACATGGGAGAATAAATGGGGTTTGTTAACTAAAATGATATCCAAGAAAGTACTGTTATTCGGGTTGGGCTTGCTAGGACGAGTAGATTCGTTTATTAGCTATGACAACCCAAGGAAATCACAGAACATTTTAAGTGGGGTGGATGCACTGGAGAGCCAGTCTAAGTTGAAGTCCCCCTATTGGGGGACTTTGGGGATACCTTGATTGGCAATCAATGATGCCATATAAGTCTCATCTCAGCCTGTGTGAAGAAAGTGATCTTAAGGCACTGGCTTGATTGGAATACTCCATTTGTGACTGAATGGTTCTGGGAGATCCTTTTTGCTTTGCAGGCTAAAAGAACCATAGCCAGCTTACTGAACTGTTTTCATACTTATCAGAGGATTTGGGAACCATTGTATATCCTGTTAACAATATAACTAGCCTGAATTCCTATCTCTGGCACTTTTCATACACAGATTTTTTTTATATGCCTCTGGGGGTGGGAAGAGGGGGTGGTCAGGGTTGAAGGGGAAGTTGGGAGGGGTTGGGGAGCATGAGGGATTGTTTTGTCATGTTATTTACTCAAATGTGTTCCTCATGTTTTCATGCCTTAGTATTTGGGGCTACTCCACTTTACATGCTTTACAGGCATTAGGTGTACTTAGTGTGTGGTTGTTTAGGCTCTGCTGTTGTTATTCAAACTATATGTTTGAAACAAGATGTTAAAACTGAATAAAACATACTTAAAAAAAAAAACTAATTCAGTCTTGGTCTTGGGTCATTCACAAGACATAGTGAATATGAACCAAAAAAGGATTAGATGAACTCCATTCCATTTCTGACTTTTATAGATTTATTATTTCTCCACAAAACACATATGTTTGGGTCGTGTTTCGTAGCCCACACTACTTCGTGAGACCCATTCCCAAAACTGTGTTACCTGAATTCACAGATAAATGTAATACATTAATAAATCTTCTCAAAAACATCATCTTATTATTGTCCCTCCAACACCAAACTTATTGTGTAGCCTTCCTAGCACCAGTTCAATAAAAAATTGTTTGCATTCCAATTAAAAAGTTTAACAGGCATTCTCTTATACATACAAAGGGAAGTGATGCACCTCATATATTAGCATACTATGCTACCTAGCTGTTCCATAAAAATGGCCATTCATGCTGTGAATCTCTCAATAGTATTTGTCTATGCCCCTGCATTCACCACACAATAACTTTCCTTATTCAAACTTTTTAAGAAACAACAATTCATTCTGTATGTGCCACAAATTCAAAACACAATGAACAAAAAAAAATACTCTTTTCCTTATACCTCTTAATGTTTATTTCTCTACATTATTTGTTATATCTGAATGTTGAATTTTAGACCCCTGTTTCAAATAACAATTATATACATAAGATATGAAACATACTGGAATCAATTAAGCATGATTAGAAAATGGGCTTTTTATTTGGAGGCATCTGATTGGCTGGTACCCACTCCACAGGGGTACATTAACTTTCAATAGATGCCCACCAAATAAAAAGCTCCAGCACATGCCTGCCTCACACCCAGGCAAGTATCCTAGTGCCCATCCTGTTTCTTCATTGGCTGAACCTCTGAGCACACAAATTGAAACTGGCGCCATTTTTTTTCCTCATCTAGCGAGACCCATCATGTGTGCCAAACTCCACACCCCAAGAAATATATCTGCCATCGTTTTCTGTTTTTGTCCCGCCCCCAACAATAAGCACTTATTTAGGTACCAAACGGCAGAATTTCTATGATCCAGTCACCCCCCAAAGCGCTATCTGGCAACAGCTAACAGCTGTAACGCTCTCACACAAAATCAAGTTAGTAAATGGAAACATCCTACGGCCGCCCACCCTCTCAGCTTTCTCCCACAGTGTTCAGCTGTCAGTCCATTAACTTTGAAATAAAAACTTACAGCTCAGAATACTTCAAACCCGGACAGCTCGCATGTACTAATACTTTGTCCCTCTCAGTGAACTCATGATCGCGCTGCTGCAATGCAAACTGCCCATGCTCCGGGCAATTCAGAATCCGGCCGAAAGCGGTGCTAGAAGTTCACCTGTGGGTCGCGCTGCTGCTGATCCTTACTTCTATTCAGCAGCCAAACAAATGAAATAAACAGGGCAAACCTTGCCTGTATTTTCAAAAATTAAAAACGATGTCCATCAGTTCCACTTTCACGCACGCCAGTAGTAACGTCTGAATCTCCCCGACGTAATGGCTCCACCGCTACAGTACACAAGAAAAAAAAAAAGTAAAAGAAACAGGCTGCAAACATTAGGAAAAAAAAAACAGACCCCAAAGAAATTTCAAATGCAAGCCCTGTATGCCAGTAGCGGGAAGAAGGTAGCCATGACAACCAACAATAAAACCAGGTGGAGGAACTATTTTTAACACTACAAATAAAATACTTAATATATTAAAAGTCTTGTTATGAAACTTGTTTATTTCATGCATATAAAATGCAGGGCCCATTTTCAAACTGTAATAATGCCCTCCAGGGTAGGTAGTATGGGCAATACCGCCCACCCTGTCGGGCATTATTGCTTACTTAAACATTGACTAATGTTGTAATATCTATGAATTCCTTCTGTATTTGATTCATTCCTCAGGGTATATGTGCCCTTGCTCAGCAGGGGTGCATCTTCCCTTATGATGTATCTTAAAGATACTCCCAATATAATAGACCTACATAAAGTTAAACGTTTATATTGAAAAATGTAATAAATTATTTTTTTTAATTCCTTCCTATCTTTTTTTTTTTATTGTTTATACTCTAGCCCTGCAGCCCTCTTGCTCTGTGGGAACCCCAGCCCTCTCATTCCAGTGTCCACCATCCAGCACAGCAGTCATACCCAGGGCTTACCCCCCGGTGGGGTCAGAGAGAAGACCCTCCCCTCCGAAACCGGATCCAGTGATGCCATGCTGTGGCTAGCTGGGTGTAAGGCCTGCGGGTTCCCCCATCATCATCTGTAGGCTATTTTTGGCTTTTTCTTGAGTATGGCATGCAATGCCACCAGCAACTGGGACTGCACATGCTCCTGTGCATGCTTCCCATCAAACGGCTGCCGCGTCTCTGGCCCTTATTGTGCGGCTCCGTGCCATCGAGCCCCAGCCTCCGCTAGGGGTCAGACAAGCACCAGTCACTGATTACCCCCTACCCAGATTTGCAGAGCAGTCCATAAGATGCTCAATACATCTCCTCTCTGCTGACCCCCCGTGTCACCCATGCTCATTCCCAAACATGGGTTGCCGGCGTGGCGCAAGGTGTGGTGTCCATCATGTCAACCCTTAGCACCACTGGGCCAATATCCCTTCCTATCTTCTGACAAAAAAAATATGACTTAAAAATGTTTATCAGGAAATATGTGCTACACACCACCATCTCCCACAGGCATATGGAGCGGTTGGGACAGTCAACATGCGCAGTACGTAGACCACAATGCAGAGGGGCAGATAACATTATATGACACCCCACAGTAATCAACTCATCATTTTTGCTACAGGGGCCTACCTGCTAAGCTGCTGCAAACTAGATAGGTGAGAAGGAGCACACTATGTGGTAGGGATGCCAAAGCTATTCTGGCCATAAACTGTAGCAGTTCATCCCCCTCCCGGGGTTACTGAGCCCTACTGTTTTACCAACTGAAAATTCTTCAATAACAAGCAACATCATTAAATTACTTCCAGATTTTAAATTTACTCTTTTAATGTGCTTTGTGATGTGTAACTATTAAGTGGGAGAGCTAGACGACAGAAATATCCTTTAAACCTTATTTATGCAATAAGCGTAGACATAAATCCTACGAGATAAATCTGAGCTACTATTGGATAAATTCAAAATTTTACATTTATCCACATAGTAGATGCATCATCACAGATTTCTTCACATAGTAGATATTTTACAATCACTCCGGAACTCATTTAGAATGTTCAGCCTCAGTACCAGTACTAACTATATTCAAATGTAAATAACTTTAAAATGTAAAAAGATAGCATAGTGCTATGAGCATGAAAGTTGTGCAGCACAAAATTATCTACAAAATGAGTGCTATTTCATTTATAGATACCTTACAGATGTTTTGATAATTAGCAAAAACACAGCCGAAAATTCATTTTTTTTTTTCATTTTGTCCACAAACAAATGTAAATAACTTTAAAATGAAAAATGATAGCAAGGTACTGTGAACACAAAGTTTATTCAGCACAGAAATATCTACAAAATGAGTGGTGTTTTGTTTATGGATACTTTTTAGTTTTTTCAAAATTAGTGAAAAACAGCAGAAAATTCAATTTTTGAGCACTTTTTCATCAAACAAATGCAAATAACATAAAAACAAAAAAGATAGTACAGTACTTAGAGCACAAAAGTTATTCAGCATACAAATATCTACAAAATGAGATGTGCTTTGTTTCTAGATTCCTTTTAGATTTTCTATAATCAGCAAAAAAATGGCAGAAAATTCAATTTATATTCACTTTTTTGACTAACAAATAGCCCCTACAAAAACAAAAACAAAAGAATTGCATAAATGGAATATGCAATGGAAAACTCGTGTAATAAATGATTTATCTGCACTCGAGCAGTTTGACCTCGGATATCACATTCGTGGCTTATGCCACTCGTGAGGTTACCCGAGGTCAAACTGCTCTTGTGCAGATAAATCATTTATTACACTTGCTTCCATTGCATGTCCCTTATTTCTTCCAATTCATGATTCTGATAGTTCAGCCAGTTGCTTGTATGTCATCTTCCTCTTATCTCCTATCTGTAATAAAATATTGACAAAATATTTCTGTTGTACAGACACTCACAGTGTGTCCACAAAAGTCACATCCACCAGGAACTAAAGTGAAAGCAATCTTGCATATAGACAGGTGTATAATAGGAAACAAGAATCAAAGTAACTCCCCCACAACATAAAAGTATGACTCCTACCAAGGCCAGAAATGCTACCCAGTCCACATAGCAGTCCAAATGAGCAATAAAGCTGACAATCCAAATATAAAAACAGGGTACTAAAAAGGGACCAATCACACTCCTCATTCAATCCTATTTTAGGGTTTTTTGTGTTTATTGTAGATAACCAAAACACCTCTCTTTAACAAAGTGAGGTCCCAGTCTCCACATTGTTTAGATTGTTCCACTTCCTCTAATCCCCAGAATCTTAAAGATGAAACTAACAAAACTATGATTTTCGGCACCCACTGAAAACTAGCCAAGCTCACTACACACCCTTCTTTCTTAACCCTTGATGGCACTCCTTTGGATACTGTTCTATCTTATAAGTATTTAGGGGTCTAGCTAGACAGCCATCTTGATGTCTCAACTCATGTCAACTACATGCACTCCATGCTCGGACTCAAACTTGGTGTTTTCTATAGAAACAAAGATGCCCTCTCCCTCCCTGTTCATTGGATACTCCTTACTAAAACTATCCTATCTCTATTTGATTATGCTGACATTGTATATGTGTCTGCTTCTGCATCCACCCTTTCTAGACTGGATATCCTTTTCAACATGTTCTGTTGTTTCATCTTGAATGTTCCATTCAGGACTCATCATTACCCACTCTACTCTTCACTATCTCTCCCTTTCTTATCCTCTTGCCGAAGCCATCACACCTCCATCATTTCTGTCAAATGCTTATTCAGCCAGCTTCTCCCCTACTTCATCTCCCTTTTATGCCCTTCCCCCCACACAGCCTACTCCCTCCCTCCCTCATGTGACCCTCATTCTTTTGCCCTCCTCTGCCCTTACTCAAATTCAGGAAAAGCTGCTTTCTTCTTCTTCTTCCCACATTTATGAAATTCCCTTTCCACTTCACTCAATTTGCTACCCTGACTCAGCCTCATTAAACATTCAATCTACTGCTTCCCCCTCCCTACTGCTCTTTCCATCTACCTGACAAAAACTCCTTTCACCCTAGTTATTTAATGTCTGCTTCAAGTCAGTTTGTTAGATCCTTCAATGTTCCCTGTCTGAATTAATCCATTTTTGCTGAACATGTGTCCACTAAATATGTTATTATATGTTATTTTAATATTGTCTTTTGATACCTAACTTTGAGTTGTATATTTATTTATTTTTAGTTTATTTTTGCCAGTTCATTTGTTTGTATTTGCTGCTGCCTCCTCAGGCATTATTGTACCTGCCTGCTCCACTGGAATATTGCACTTGCCTTCTATCCAGGCTAAATTGTAACCTGCCTGTGACATCCTTGTTCACTGCTTACATGTTATGTATATACAGATAAGCCCTCCAGGATGAAGTGCAGTGTCACTGGTTAACTGCATGACAAAATGGATGAACTCCCATTGAAATTACATTGTTTACTGCAGTAACTCTACTGCAGAATTCTGCAGTGCTGCACTTCATCCTGGGGGGGGGGGCTTAACTGTATGCATGTACAGTATGTTCTCCACTTGCCCTTTTCCCCAGGTCAAACCTGTAAACGAGCCTTGGCTCAGTGTTCTTCTCCCAGTTACTAATTTTAAATAAATAAAAATACATATAAATAAAAACATAATGTCTAACCAAACTGAAATGCTTTCCTGCTTCTGAATTCTTGTCCTGACTTCTAATATCACTTTTGTACTCATCGATCCATGATTGCAGTTCTCTATTTGTCTTCCCAGTGTACAGCCTGTCAAATTAACATTTCAGGAGATACACAACATGATCTGTTTTACAAATGATGTGCTGGTTTAATGTTGCACTTCACATTAGTAATTGGTGTTGATGATCTCGAACATGACTCACAGTCTGATGTGGGAGATCTGACTGTTGCATGCAGGATATCAGATGATAAGAAGGGAATACAGTAGAGGGAGGAAAAAGTGAGGATAAGGAGGAGGAGAAGAACAGATCTTAGGAGGAAGTTATCAGCCTTGGTTTAGATGGAGGTGATGATCTAGACTCTTTATGGGAACCTGAAAAAAAAGTAAGGGTTATGCTGCTGTGCCCATGGTTCTGTATGTACCTCAGTTTCAGGAAACTACCAAAGGCCTCCCCTAGTCCTCCAGCTGTTGTTGCTGTTAGCACTGTTGAGCCAATGATAACAGAGCATGAGTCATCTACTATTGCAACAGTGCATAAATTGTCCCCCAAAACACTCATTTCCACCCCTCCAATGTCCCAGTACCAAGTCCACTGCCACGTAAAAACAAGGGCTACAAAATCCCTAGTTTTTGATTTTTACATCCTGAACATGGCTGATGAAATAGTGGCTATCTACGAGCTATACCAACCACATGTTAGCCAGGGGAGAACAGGGAGCCACCAAGGCATTGGTGGGTAACACACTCACCTCAATTCCAGGTACCTGTTACACTGGATTTAGCACTAAAGGGAAGCTGCTGGGAGGGGGCCTTCTTCCTTATCATTCTCACTGTGCAAGGCATCCTGAAATGGCATGGATATAGTCCTGGTGGAGACAGAAGTGACTGTGGAGCTGCTTAGTAGTGGACAGAGGGAGAGAGTAGCAGTGGTAGTTTGAGTAGTAGCAGCCAGAGTCACCAAAGCACATCAACCCCAGCCCATAAAACACAAAAAATCATGTCATTCACTTGCTTAGCATCTGTGACCCCCTCAAGTCAAAAGTTATCCCACCAGCCATGACACCAGTGTGCAAAGTCCAGCTGTTTGGTATCCCAAGCCCAGCACCACAAAAGGTACAGCCTATACCACAATGCACGTTTGATCATCATACCAAATTCCCACTCAGTCATGCTACTGCATGGGAACTTAATGCAGCAACCACTGAAATGATGGCAATTGATCTATTGCCATTTTCTTTTCTGGGGAGTGTTGGACTCTGAAGGTGGATTGTGCATGCCTGTTCAAAATGGCAGATTCTGTCATGAACCCATTTATCCATCTGTGCCATTCTGGAACTTTATAGAACTGTCACTTGCTCATCGATACATGCACTTAGCATTCAACTTAGCCATACATACATCTTAGTATGTATACATGAACCAATGGCCAAAACAGCTGGTAGCTCTTTTCTATGTAGTACATACCATTAGGCACAGGTACCTGGGGTAGTATGTGATGCTAAAATAGAGAAAGATTGAGCAACGCCCAACCGCAGTGGTAGCAACATTTCTGGTATTTGCTAGCATGCCAGATTGGCCAGATTGGCAATGAAGAGTGTAGCAGGCTCACACATGGGTCAGAAAATGTTAAAATAACTTCAGACTGAAACTGCTGAGTGGCTGTACCACATTCCCTGAAACCAGGGAGTGATAATGGTTTGAATGTGATTAAATGCATTAGTGATGGTAGGTTTCTCTTGGTTCCATGCATGGCACACTGTCTTAACCTAGCAGTGCAGGATTTTCTATCATAACCTAAAATCAAGTTGATATTGACTCTGGCCCATCACATCTGTGTCCACATTGCTTGTTCCAGAAAGGCCCCTGATCATCTAAGGCACCTGCAGATCCAGAACAAGCAGCCTCAGCACCGTCTCAAGCTTGAAGTCATCACCAGAAGGAACTCAACACTCTACTTGATTGAGCGCTTGTACAAGCAGCACAAAGCCATCTCTATCTCTGAATACCTGCTACTACATACAAGCTGTGACAGTTCGGGAGTATGAATGTCTCTCACAGCCAATCAATGGCAACTAATGGATGGCCTGATCATGATTCTGAGGCCATTTGAACATGCCACACAGGTAGTGAGTGGGGACACTGTCTCCATCAGCCAAGCCATACCACTTCTAAGGGTGCCGAGGTACATGTTGTTAAATGTACAGCAGGTGCTAGAGGCAGGTGGAAAAAGGGGAAGCTGTACCTTAATGGAACACATGCAGCAAGTATTTGACTGCAATACCCATATTTTCAGCATTCTGTATTCTGCAGATTTTGGTATTGCCACCATGCTGGACCCATGATATGAAAGGGGTCTGTCATCAATATTTCAAGGTGGGCATGATCAGGTACAACATCTAACCAGTCAACTAATAAGATGGGTTCGTGGGGCACAGATGTTACAGTCATAGTTATGTAAAGCACAACATGACAGTGATTGCAGACTGGGTGTTGCTACCATCTCAGTTAAACATAAAATTACAATAAATCCACTTTGGAGTTCTTTGTCCCAGGTGAAAATTGCAGACATGGAGGAAAAAGTGATGGAGGCTAATGAGTCAGCAGGACTGTGTACTCCACAGAGCATGGTGGATGCATATTTGGTGGACAACAGGCGCCTTAACATATTGGAAGAGCCTCTGCTGTACTAGAGTAGCAAGGTCATTGACTGGCCATCACTGACCTCCATAGCAGGGTAATATATCAGCTGTTCACCATTGCGTGTTATTGTGGAGAGGGTATTCAGTTCAGTGGAGGCCATCGTACAGGAAAGTCATACAAATTGGTCCCATAGAAATGTTTGCATACTAACATTTATTAAAATGAATGCTGGGCACGTTCCATGTAACACAGTTATGTCTGTATTTATATGATGATGGTGGTGATGAACAAAAATGAGAACAGAATGACAATATCATCATGGGCAAATTGCCTTCCACTGAGGCAGGTGACACAGTGATGGAGAAAGAATTACCATTTGGGGTCAGCTCCAGTCTGGATGACTGTGAAGGCTGCTTCCTTGAGGATGATTTTTGTAGTGCCTAGACAGAAAAATGTTGATCCCACCTTTCCTCCTAATCAGGTTTCCCAAAGTTGTGCTGCAGTTGTATAAATCCATCTGATTAATGCCATCTGCCTGACCCCATGTAATGCCCACAAAGTAGATGATCTCTGAAGACTACATCAGCCAACCAGCCCACCAGCCAGCCTACCATGTAGCCTGACAGGCAGCCTGCAACCTAACAATTCTGCCAGACAGCCTCCCAGGCAACCCACCACCTAGCCATCCTATTAGCCAGGCCACCAACTATCCTGCCAGCCATCATGCCAGTCATCATGCCAGTCATCTTGCTAACTGTCCTGGCAGCCATTCTGTCAGCCAGTCAATCAGTGAGCCTGCCAAACAGCCCATCAGCCAATGAGCCAGACCTCAAGCTGAGCCTCCAGCCAGCCAGCCCACCAAGGCAGCAATACCAGAAGTTTGGCAATGGTCAACATTGTTTGCTGGGATGGTAAGATGCTTTCATTGTTTTTCACACTGCTGAGCCTCACTGTTGGTGATGGTTCCATCATCATGCAGGAGGGGCTACCACCTTGATTCCAAAACATTATAATGCATTTATTTCTTTCCTTTTGTCTCCCTCTCACTTCAGATAGCACACCAGAAGCCACAGACGAGAGTTTAATCTTCCTCCACTACCACTTTGTGTGGCAACATTGTGCCAGTACACGGTATGGTCATCACTAATTTGATGGTGTAAGTATCTGACATTATTTTTTGTTGTTTTGTTTCTAGGTTATAAAGTCAACTTTTTCCTTTTATAGGTAAACAGTGTCATAGTGGCCATGTCAAGTCAGGCTAAATCATTTCTGTTTTTGTCTTCATAGGTGACAGGTAGAAAATGAGTGAGATTGGACAATGGACCTGTTGTGCAGCCACAATGGTGGCAAAGTCAGGCTAAATGAATGTTTTTCTACATGGGCTATAGGTATGGAAAGAGTGGGACTGGATAATGAATCTGTTGTGCAGCCACAATGGTGGCAAAGGCAGGCAAAATGAATTTGTTTTCTTCATAGGTGACACACATATTAAGACTTGGAGTGGACAACATATACAGCATTGTAGTAGTCAATCGCCTACAGTGGTAGTCAGTAAGGTCTGCATAATTTTCCCCTGCCTTCACTGGTCTTCTCCTCCTGCCCTACTCTGTTCTTTTCCAGAAAGTAAGACTTCTCCACTTCCACCCCTAAGTGAGAGAAACCATAGTTCCATTTCAAGGCCAGGCCATCACCAATGTGATGGTAGGTTTCTTTTCAAAAAGTTATTTCCTCTTGTAATTTGTTAATTTTGTTTGCCTTTCACAGGTGTACTGTAACCATATATGGAGCATACTGCAGTCAAAATAACGTCCATCTTGTCTTCAGATCAGGACTGTATGTATTCTGCCATCAAGATGAAATGCTCATCCTCCTACAACAAGCAAGTCATTGCATCTTCTAATTTCCACTAGATCGTTGATGTTGTCATGGTCAGTCTTACTCAACAATGCTTGGACCATCTCCTCCAGCGTCTCCAGCACTATGCTGGGTGTTATTAAAGTCAACATGTCTTCTGTATCAAGCATGTATAACAGTCCTCCAACTGATGCTGCTGCCTTATTGTACAATTTGAAATTGTCACACATTTGAAAATACCTGAAACAAGAGAACTGAAGACAACAGTTATATGCTGACATATGGTTACAGATATGATTTAAGAAAACAAGAAAAAAAATACTACCTTTCATGGTACAAAACAGTCCAAAATTAAATAAGCATATGTATCTATGTAATAAGCATACTCAGGCATGCACCACAGTAACCCCACAAATAAGTACTAATGATGGCATCGCAGATACATGCATATACTCCAACAGCAATAACACCCCGCACAAACTACCAGTGAATGCTCCACCAGTGGCACCAAGGCAGATAGTTGTACTGAGGGACTCCATCATCAAATTTACAGATGGGATGATTTGTCGGGCAGACGACCACAACAGAATGATGAGCTCATTTTCAGGGGCAAAGGTTAGGGACCAAACCCATATGACTGGGAATATTCTAAGAAGGGGAGAATCCACTGGTATTCTTACACATCTGAGTTAACAATGTGAGAAGTACTCCAGTTACTGATATTAAAAATGATTTTATTACCCTAGGGAATCTGTTGAATCTGTTGAAATCAAGGGGTGTGATACTAATTTTTCTAAAATCTTGCCTGTACCTAGGCCAACATATCAGATGGATGAGACCATCAAGCATCTTAATTTTTGGTTGACATTGTGGACTAAAGATATGGGGCCGTATTCTAGAAGGGTTGTCGAACGTTGCAACTTGTTCCAAAGGCCATTGCGCCAAGGACCCTGCACCTGATTCTTTATCTGGCAGCATCCCCATGGCTAAATCCAGCAATTTGCATCAACCCGAACTGTACACCAAACATAGAAACACAGAAACATAGATGTTTGATGGCAGATAAGGACCACTTGGCCCACCTAGTCTGCCCATTTCCCTACCTACAGGATAGGCCGCAGATCCTAGTTAACCAACAGCCTATTTCTTCCTACCCCCCCACAAGAATTGCCTTATGTCTGTCTCATGCATTCTTGAATTCTCGCACAGTTTTAGACCCCACAAAGGAAGGGCGTATCTGATTGGTTTGGCACAAGTCATGGCAACCATGGTGTAAAGGCACAAGAGCCCCCCATGCCCCGATCCCCAGGGCTTGGGAGGGTTCTAGCCCTGTGGGGCTTATTTAACAGGATTTTGGAGGTATGGGGCATGGGGGATTGATAGCCCTTCACAGCTTTTGTTCTGCATTTTGGGGGATCAGGGCATGGGGGGTCTGCTAGCCCTGAGGGCCTTTTTGCACTGCATTGTGGGGATTGGGGCATTGGGGGATCGATAGCCCTGTGGGGCATTTAGGACATATATCAGGGGATTGGGGCATGGGGGGGCTACATGTCATGGGGGATGGGCTGGTAGGCACATTGGCACAACCCCTAGTGGATGCAAAGTACACTTACACCAGCTAATAGCCAATAGCTGGTGTAAATGTACTTTGATGGATGTCCTTCTGGGGTTGTTTCAGAATTGCACATTTGAGGAATCTGGCAGCTGCCCTTCCAGAATATGGCACAACTGCTGTCATAAACCCTCTTGCACCAGGGGATTTCTGGCATAAATGGTGGCATAAGTCCACTTTGGCACAAGCAGCCTGTGACATGTTGCAGGCTGCTTTGCAGAATCCTGAATGTCGCAACTCATGGCACAAAGTGCCACTTGCACCATTCTCGTTGGCACAAGTCACTTTGTGCCATGCATAATCCTTTCTAGAATCGGGCCCATGGGTTTTACTTTTCTAAAACATTGTGACTCTTACTGTGGGAAACCTTATCTATTTGGCAGAGATAAGTTACACCTTAATTACAATGGAAATAAGTTGTTGGGGACCAGAATCAACAATGCAATTACTGGTGCTTTAAACTTAATAGGAATGGGGGACAAAGGGTTCAACAGGGGGCACCCATACAAAGGGTGACATCAAAGGATATAGGAATTTACGACCTCGAAACCCATTAACAACTTTAGTGCCATGCTTCTAAATAACAGGAGTTTAAATATTGAGAAGAAAATGGAATTAGAATTTATCATAAGTAATCAACATCTGAACATTGTTGCAGTCACTGAAACTTGGTGGGGGAGGAAAGCAATTGGAATAAAAATATCCCTGACTTTCACTTTTTTGTAGAGACAGAACAGTAAAGAGAGGTGGGGGAGTTGCTCTCTATATTAAGGAAGGAATCGATTGTCACTTCCTTGAACCAGCACTTGGTACTGAGACCAGCTGTGAATCAGTATGGACATCTATCTCAGACAAAATGGGTAGGAAAGTGGTTATTGGAGTGTTTTATAAATCACCAGATGGGAATAATGATGCAACAGAAGAATTATTAAAACAGATTCTCGAGGGGGCGTGGCTTGGACCCGGAGGAGATGGCTGCCTAAAATTTTCTCTCTGCCCAGCCTGACAGGAAAAGTGGTTAAAATGTCCTAAATACTGGACTGAACCTACTTCTGCTACCCCACACACCTTCCTCCACCTCTGTCACCACCATCGAGATGTAATTCGGGTGAGCCATGCTCTTGTTTGGCACTTAATGGGCCACTGATACTCCGGAGCCAACGCGCAGCAGTAGGCCATGTAGGCCCGAGTTCGGTACACCAGTGTTGTCATACTTTCTCCCCCCCCCTTAACAGGATCGAAGCTGCAGCGGTTCTGGCCTCCCCCCCATCTCCCCCCTAAGTGATCACCAGAGCAAGTCCAATGAGGATTCCAGTGTTGGTGGGGTTTACTGCTGCTCCCCATTGAAGGAGAGGACACTGAACCTGTTAGTTGCTGGTCACAGGAGGTGTTGGCAGGCATGGAGCCCGCGAGCTGCAGTATGACTGAAGTTTCTTACCAAGATACCCCGGCTTCTCTTAATCAAATGCAAGTTGGCAAAGCCCTAGTGAACATCACTAAAATGCTGGAGGCTTTACTGAGTAGAATGGACACAATTGGCACCTCAGTATCTACCAATGTGGCGGATGTATGTAGGTTAGAGGACCAGCATAACGTTTTAGAACAATGCACAGAAGAGCTAGAGAAACAGCATCTCCATGTACTACAGAGGCTTCGAGACCATGAGACCAAGCTTGCCTATTTATGTTACAGAGCAGAGGACCAGGAGAACTGAAGTAGAAGGAATAACATACAAATTTTAGGGGTACCTGAAGGAGTCGAAGGGCCTAACATGGAAAGATTCTTGAACGACTGGATACCACAGCTCCTGGGTGATTGGTGGAAAGAGCCAATTGGGGTAGAGAGGGCCCATCGTGTTTCTGGCAACCCCAATAATACCAAAGGCCCACGTACCATTATTGCCTATCTGCTGCGCTTCTTGGTCAAAGAACATCTACTGTGGGCAGCTAGAGAACTGGGAGAGCTGGAATGGGTGGGGAATACTATATCTTTCTATAGAGATTTTACACAACAAGTGGCAGCGAAATGTAGAGCATATAATCCTCTTAAAAAATCCTCACAGCCAATTCAGTGCAATATCATTTCAAGGGCTTCATTGCTTTGTACCTGAACAGAAATGGTCAGTCTTTCCTCGTGGAATCCCCAAAAGATGCAGAAGCCTGGATCCAGGCCCATTGGCCAGGCATGTTATCATGGACTACATCCCCCAGATGCCTCTGGGAGACCAGGAATCAAATGCCTCAGGGAACCACAAGAAAAGGAGACGCTGTACCAGGGGACAGAAATTCTTGTTGGACGGGCTCGCCAAATAAGGAGTCCCCCAGTAGTAAGCAGCTATGGGTCCCACATCCTACGGGGGACAAGACGAATAAAGTTGGGACTGATACTCCCACTGACCAGGAGGTGCCAATTACTAAAATGCACAACAATATCCTGGGCGATACTGCTAATCTGCAGCCTGCCAGGCAAAGGCAGCACTCCAGAAGCCCCCGCTCCTTGATGTCAAAGGGCGCAGCAGCGTCGCCTCCTGCTAAACAAGCTAGAGCCACTACCTCAGACTGGAACAAAACCAATCAGAAGGATCAATCAGAGGAAGAGGCCACTGTAGCCTTAGAGGATCCGACTCCGCTGGACTGGGCATCTGAAATGGAAGTTTATGAGGAAGAAGCCACGGCAGTTGATGGCTTGTTGAAACTGGGCCTGAAGACTTTTGCAGAGGCCGTTGCCTTGGGTGCTATCCCCATTGACCCTGGACAAATCTGTAAACTGGGGGATGCCATGACATGCTCTGACATTTAGGACATCTCAGCCTTGCTTGTGGGTGTTTCTAATGGGCGCAAACCCCTTGCGTCCTCTAACATATGAGGCATTGAAAACGCTGTGCCATGGGCAATTTGCTGCCTGGGCAATATATGCTACTTTGGCCACCTGCCTTCTATATGGGATGCAGACTTCCTACTCCCCTCCCTCAGTGGACAAAAAGGGGTAGCCGTAATGGACCTTATCCCCCCTCCTCCCTTCCCCCTCCTCTTTTTCCTCTTCCCCAATGGAACAGTAGCGTATGGAAGGGTATGAATCTACTGCTCAGAAAACTTTTAGAAAACAAGGTGATATACGGGGATAGACCACTATATTACAGTAAGAGTATGCTTATAAAGATACAATTGGCTGCTCGCTATCCCTAGAAATAAGATCCTAGAAGGGAGGGCACTAGTATGTGGTAGGGAGATTATCCGACTACGTGTGGCTGACAGAGGACCCCCACATTCCCAACCCCCCATTCCCTACCTGGGTGACCTAAGTTCACTAGATATGCCTAGACTCTCCAGTTTTGGTGTTATGGAGTCAGGCTGGGTCAGGTCATCTTTATTGGGTGTAACCTTTCCCATTGCTCTCTTGTGGTGCCTGAAGCAGTGTGGCTTATAGGGGTCTTTTACCTCTATTCACACGTTCATCTCGACACCACCAAAGTAGTTAGGTTTAGGAATCCAAGATAAATAGTACTGTTACATTTTACTGATCTTGATAATTCTCCGTTTTACTGTTACTATTGTTAAGATAGATAACTGTTTTTGTCTCTATTCTTACTTTGCCTAGGTATCTATCCAACTTAGACAAGACCATACGCTGCTGTCTACTTTATCTCTTACCATTTCTCTTGTCTGGAGTCTGACCTTATACCCCTCGGTTACAGGTTACCTTATTTTTGTTGCCTTGTGTGTACCTAGGCCATCCTGCAGGGTGAGTACTTTTTATACTTCTATGAGTACTTGAGAGTCAACTGCCATGGCAGTGACCACAACGGGCCCCAGGGAGTGGAGGTGCATCTCCTGGAATGTCAGGTGACTCAATCACCTGGCGAAGTGCACTAAGGTGCTACAATTCTTAAATTCTATGGGGACTGATGTGGTCCTGCTCCAGGAGACGCACCTCACCAGCCGGACGGTCCAATGGTTAAAGAAATTATGAGTAGGTACAGTCCTGTCTAGCTGTACAACTACAAAATCAAGGGGGGTTGCCATTCTCCTTCGAAGGTCAGGTCCATGGTCAGTCAAAACCCAGTGTCAGGATACTCAGGGGAGATGGCTAGTGGTCAGGTTGTCCTACTCGGGCAGCAAAGTTATAGTAGCCAATGTCTATGGCCCCAGTACAGATTCTGGGGATCACTATTCCGGACTGATCAAAGCTTTAACAGACCTTTCAGAAGAGAAGGCAGAGATCCCTATACTATTGGGGGGTGATCACAACATGGTACTAGATGTTCTTATAGACAAATCCATCCCCACACCGCAATCTCATCCCAAAGTCCTAGCCACCTTGAATACCCTGATGTTGGAGTGGGCTCTAGGAGACCCCTGGAGAAACAGTCATCCGCAGGGGCACAACTATACCTTCTACTTCAGTGTGCACGGTACCCACATAGATTAGACTTTTGGCTAGTCAACCATGTTGCAATGCCAGGTATAAGCAATGTGACTATAGGGAATATTTTGATATCTGATCATGCCCCTGTCGCAATCACCTTTTCCCTACCAGGTCAAAGCCCTTCATCTACTAAATGGAGATACAATCCCCTTTTGCTACAAGATGCAACCTTTCGGGAGTACATAAAGGAGGAAACACGCCAATACTTCTCTTTGAACACCCCTGGAGAGACTGGAGCAACCACGGTATGGGAAGCCTTTAAGGCTGTTTTAAGAGGGAGAGTCATTTCCTATGCAGCTGCTAAAAACAAGGAATGTGCAAAGCATCTTCGGGACTTACAGGACCAACTAACAAAATTGGAAAAGCAATTTAAAGTCTCCCCTCGGAATCCACTAAATTCTCTACTTTTGGCCCCTATTACAGGTCTAAAATGCCAGATTAATGTGCTGTTAAATAGAAAAGTGGAATGGCAGTTGACCCGGGTGAAACACAGGATATGGGAAGGTGGGGATAAGGGAGGGAAGCTACTTGCCTACTACCTATGGAAGCAGCAGACTTCCTCTAGAATTTTGGCACTTAAAAACAAGAGGGGAGAACTTCTCACAGCCCCGAAGGCCATTAATGTAGAGATGCAAAATTTTTATCTGGAGCTCTACCAATCCCAGAGTGTCTTCTCAGATGATGAGCTCTCTCACCATTCAGCACTCTGTGTCAGGGGACCCTGCTCCCTCGAATTTTGGAGGTGCAGCAGCATAAATTAGATGCCCCCCTCACATCGGAAGAGCATCGAAGTGCACTATCCCAGATGGCAAAGGGAAAGACACCCGGGCCGGATGGGGTAACAGTAGAACTATACCAGTTACTCCAAGACCACATCACTGACCCTCTCCTATGTGCACTGCAGGAAGCCCAAAAAGGTACCTTGCTCCCTCCGACTATGTGTGAGGCATTAATAAAACCTTATCCCTAAAATAAATCATCCGATGTCCTCCTCTGTGCGAACTTTTGACCGATCGCACTCTTCCCTGTGGACACCAAACTATTAGCCAAAATTCTAGCGAACAGATTAGCTTCAATCTTGCCCACCCTAATTCTTCCTTCTCAAACCAGCTTCTTAAAAGGGAAATTGAGTGCAGACAATCTGCGCCTAATTTTGAATCTTAAGTGGATGGCACTGCAATCTAAAACACCAATGGCTTCCTTGGCAATAGATTTTGCCAAGGCATTTGACTCCCTAGAATGGGTGTTCCTTCACAAAATCCTTACACTGTATGAATTTGAGCCAGATTTTTGTTCATGGGTCCCTACACTGTACCACTCCCCTACAGCTAGAGTTGCCACTAATAAAGTTACCTCCCCCCTTTCCATTACAAAGAGGCACCAGGCAGGGTTGCCCCCTTTCCCCTCTCCTCTTTCTTGTTGCCTTGGACCCCCTAATCAGGAAACTTATAAACTCCCCCAACATAACAGGTATTCCTATAAAAGGGTCGACTTATCTGGTTAACGCTTATGCGGATGACATGCTCCTCACACTCTCTAATCCCCAATCCTCCATCACCCCACTTTTGGCAATCTTACAGGAGTTTGCCTGTCTTTCGGGGCTTACTGTAAATCAGAAGAAAACCATCCTGTCACCCCTAAATGGAGCCTGTACCAGATCCTGTCTTTCCGGCACTGATATCACCTGGGCCCCACAAGGCTTTCCTTATCTAGGGGTCACTATTACCACTGCTTGGAAAGACCTAGAATCCACAAATTTTTCCCCCCTACTGACCTCTTTAATGGCAGAGGTCCAGCAATGGAAAACAGCTCTGACTCACCCTTAACGGTAAGGTAGAAGCCATTAGAATGTTCCTATTCTCTAGAGTATAGTATCTATTGAATAATCTTCCCATCACACTGCCTTCAAAATTATTTAAGACCCTAGATAATTTAGTTGCTTCTTTTCTGTGGGAAGGAAAAGCTCCGAGGTGGGGACGTTTGAAACTCCGTGCACATTGGACTAGAGGTGGACTGGGTCTTCCTTGGTTTGAGGGATATCACCTGGCTTACAGAATGGCCCAAGCTACATCCTGGTTTATCCCTCATCTCACTTCCCCTCCACAGTGGGTGTCTTTAGAGGCCTTCTTGTCAGTGGGCACTCCCCTTTTTTCTCTGCTCTCCGGTGCTAAGCTGGTGGCAAGTAGACTCACTCCCATTATGCTAGAAACATGCAGAGCATGGTGGAGGGCGATGGCTTTACTGGGGTCCCAAAATCAGAATATCATCCCTTGCTTAGATATGCCCCATTATGGAGCAACCATCTTATCACGGTTGACCATAAACCACTTTCTTGGCCCCATTGGGCATCAAAGGGCATTCGAGTTATAGGGGGATCTACTACTCCCAAACTCTCACCCATTAATGTCCTTTGAACAGATTTGGGATAGATAGGGGCTGGGACCCTCAGACTTTTGGAGGTTTTTGCAGCTGAGGAGTGCTCTCTCTTCTCTTCTCAAAGCCCCCTTGTCACAAAACTCCTGGGATTGTCTGATGGTTCTTCACTTACCAAGAAAGGGCCAGGGGCTAGTAAGCATTCTTTATAAGACAATTCAAGATGCCCAACCAGATGCTACCCTCACCAGTAGGGCCGCCTGGGAAAAGGACCTGCTTCACCCCTTGTCCCAACAACAATGGTCATTATGCATCAGAGCAGCTCATACAGCCTACAAAGACTCTAAGAGCCAATTAATACAATTGAAAATTCTCTTAAGGTGGTATAAAGCCCCAGCAGTATTGCAAAACCTGAAGATTCTACCATAGGACCAGTGCTGGTGATGCCACTCCTCCCCTGCTCACCAACTCCATGTTCTCTGGACCTGCCCGACCCTGCAAAACTTCTGGACGCTAGTCCTAGGGGACTGTTCCAGGATAGTTGGTAAGTCAATCTGGATTCAAAATTAATCCCTCTTACTGGGGGATACTTTGGCACTAAATCCACTTCACCCCCCCTTTGTGCAGCATGGATCCTAGTAGCTCTGATGGAAGCTAAGAGGGACATCCTGGTATGCTGGAGACAACCCACACCCCCAATGATTTCACAGTGGTGCTCTGCTATGGCTAGATTGGCTAACTTTGAAGGGCTTTCAGTGGTGGCCAAGGGCCGACTTGACAGATATCATAAGAAATGGGGAGCTTATTTACATTCCCACATCTGTTCAGTTGCACTCCTGCCATTCCAAAATCCCCACTTAACATAAAAGGCAACATAGACTGCTTACATCATATTAGTTGACCGTGGTTGTATGGTCCTGTCACCACCCTTACCTATATTATTCTATATATATGGACCTTTATGGCCTTCTCTATACTGTCTATTAATATGATGAATAGATTCACCTTAGTATATATAGTCCATTATTAAGTAGCTGTTATTTTGTAGACATCCAGATTGCTTGATGGCAGGTGACAGTGTTTGGAACCCTGAGACCATACTGGAGCAACTTTTCGGCTTAGATAGAAGGACTATGACAACTGGTTCTCCTACTGTGTGAGAGTTATATCATGTAGCCTGAAGGGGCGTATATTTTATACTTGTTCTAAGAGATACCTGCTTAAAGTTTGAAATCTGTATTACAAAATTTGCAGGCAACTTTCTTTGCCTTGAGAATATTTACTTATGTATTGAGCATTTTTGACTATGTTGTATACATGGTGTATGAGGGCCATTTTCACGGCTTATGATACCTGATAAACTTAACAAAATCTTACATGATAAAAAAAACAAACAGATTCTCCACTTTTCTAATAAGGGTGATGCAGTCATCTTGGGCAACCTCAATATGCCCCAGATTAAAGAGCTAGTGTACTGCCTAAAACTAATATTAGATTTTAAAAGCAGCCAACCATTTTTGGGCGAGTGGAGCCAACTACCTAACTGCACACACGTGTGTGTTTAGAGCTCTTGATCAAACCAACAGTAATTCACTTAAACTAAGTTAATTTGACAACTAGAGCAGTTTTACTTGATACCTCTACTTGTGCTGAACGAAGCTGAACATTGTGATATGAAAATTACTAAAATGGGGAGAAATACAAGAGGTGGACATGGGTCTGAAGGAGCACAACCAAAAGCTGACATGGCCTTAAGTAGCTTAGCACCATTAGCTTCAACCCTGTCGGTCGATGCTGTGCAACCTACTGACGCAGCTTTGCTTCAGGCAATTCAGTCCATGGACTCCAAACTGGAAGCCCTAGTAAGCAAGGTTACAACATTGGATGCTGTACTGCTCAGGGTTCAAGGAGAAGCTAAAACCACCACTGACACAGCTAATAAAGCTCTTACAATGGCAGCAGACACCTGGTAAAAGAGAACTCGATGCTCCAATTATGACTTAAGCATTTAGAAAACCAGGCTACAGCTTCACATATCTGGATGATTTGTATGCCAGAGGCCATCAGAGACAATGATTTTAAAGCCTTCAGACATCATTGGCTAGTTGATGATCTGCACTTCCAGGAGTTTAATATAAAAAAACTTTATCAAATTACTCCTCATCGAGCCATGAGTGATGATCCACCTCCCCGGACTGTGATGATTGTGCTGGCTGTGAAGTCGAACGAGATGAGATGCTGCATGCAGCTAGACAGGCTGAAAACTTGGGGTGGTAAGGCAAAGTCATCCATCTTTCCCCAGACCTCAGTTATTTCACACGATCCTGACTGAAGGCCTTATTTATTTTATTTATTTATGACAATTTCGGATAACACCTTTGAGCAAACAGTGCTCTTTTACAAATGTTCCACATCATGGACAATGGACAAGTATACACTAGAACAGGCAGGTAAATAACAGTTAATACATTTACAGTACATGAGCTGCCAGTGGCTTTGTCCAGATAAGACAAGACAATAGAATTAATAACAGGTAAAACATTACAGAATGCATGAGCTGTCAAAGGCTTTGTCAGGATCAACATGGACGGAAGCAATGGTGGCAATATTGCCAGACATTATACAAAGAGAGCCTGGGGTGGTTACAATTGAAATAGTGATCTGACAGGTGCATGAGAGGGCCAGAGGTAGTTGGTGAGAGGACAAGGTAGTAGGGGACAGGCAAGAACCAAGGGAGTGGGGGATTGGAGGTATAAGGTAGGTAGTGAAGGAGAGGAGTAGGTGGTGATGGAGGGGAGGGGAAAAGGAATGGGATATGTAAGTGGGGGTAACGGGATAGGTGGGGGAGGAGAGAAGTGTTAGGATGGGCAAGGAGAAGAAAAGAGAGAGAAATGAGAACTAGAAGGGAGTCAAGGATGACTAAAAGAGAAAGGAGAGAGAGAATGTGAGAGCTAGGAGGTGTTGGGGTAATAGGTGAGGGGAGGGACAAGGATGTGAGAGGGAATGTAGCTAGGACGGAGTGAAATCTGGGGGGGCAAGGGAGGAGGCTGAGGTGGCTGATGTGAGATATTGTAAAGAGTTAATAGGGAGGGAGTGTGGTGTGGGGGAGAGTGCATAAGTAATGGAGATGCCAGGAGGGCAAGCAGGGAATTTAAGTGTAGCAGTCACAGTAGGCACTGGTCACCAAGTGCTGCTGTCATTTATGCTTAAAGGAGCTGAGAGTCGGTGCATTGGTGATATCCACTGGGAGTGTGTTGAACCAGTTAGAGGCCCTAACTTTGCAGGACCACTGCCCTAGAGTTGTCCAGCAGTGAGGAACTGTGAAGACTAGTGTTCCAGAACTCCTGGTAAGGTGGGTGGCACAGTGAGGGAAGAGTACAGACTGAATCTCTTGTGGAAGGAATCCTAGCACTGTCTTCATAGCAAGTAAACAGGTTTGATACTTAATTCTGCCTTGAAGTTGTAGCCAGTTAGCTTGTTCACAGAAATCACATGTGTGTGCGAGTCTAGAGGCTGTGGTGAGGATTAACCAGGAGTGGCACATTAAGCTAAAAGCTTATTTACAGGTGCGACCTGGAGCACAGGGAAGCTAAGTGACTTGCTTAGGGTCACACAGTATATGCAAGTGGGGGCTGTGGGATTCAAACCCAGGTCTCCAGATTTGCAGCTCAGAGCTTTAAACCACTGTGCTATACTGCCTTTGATGGAGTAAAACAACAACTTCAAGTGCTGGGATTCCAGTATGTGTTGATGCTCCCTGCCAGACTGAAAATTATGTATGGAGGCAGAACATACATCTTTACTTATCCGAAAGATGCAGGCAAAATCGTAGCCCATATTGGCCAAGAATTCACAGCCAGAGGATCAGATTCTGAATAGGAAGGCAATTTCTAGCGACAGTGGCATAGACTTTGTTTAAATGGTTGGTAAGAGGACAGAAGATGCTTTTTGGTGGGGAAAGGGCCAAATGATTGTTCAAGAGACATACAACATTTTAAATGACAGTGTTAACGTTTATGTTCATACAGTTGTTTATATTAGAGAAAGTCTTACACTGTCGCATTGTATTTATGATTTGGTCAAAATGGCATTGTCCCACCATGGCTCCCTGAATATGGCACCTCAAGTTGAACGTTTTTTTGGTGCCACCACGAGGTTACTGATCACTGATGGAAAGTTATGCTCCCGTTTACTGTTATGTTATGTTATGTTCATTAAACTATGGGAAACGATTATGTGTTTATATGTTTATTTATAGTCTTGGATTCCAACATTTGAGTCAGGGACCCAATTACAAAGGTTCCACAGCCAAAAAAACAGAAAAACAGGAGAAACAAAACTAATACAAAACAAAATAACAAGTACAATATACAAATGATCAAATAAAAGAAAGAAATTATTAACAGAATGGAGCAGTCATAAATAATTGACATTGTCAAATGGCAGAGATAGGCAATGCAAAAATTAGAGTTAGTGAAATTACAATAAGGAGAGGAAAGAAAATAATTTTACGACAACAGGAGCGGCCAGTAATAAACAACCTCGTTAAGTGATTGAAAACATTGGTAAAAAATTCCAAAATAGAGAGAACGACGATGCTAACAATACTTTAATATTACTACAAATACTGATAACAACCAGATGCAGCAATAAGTACAAGGTAATAGCAGAAAATGAGAGACCAGGAACATAATAGAGTGGCGGGAGAATGTAACACAAGAAGAATAGTCGAGACCAAGAGAATAGGCTGGAGCTAGAGGGTTTAACTTGGGAGAGCTAGGGATAGGTGGAGACTAGTGAAAAAATAGACCAGAATATTGGGGGTAGGGAAAGGAGAAATAGGGATTGGGGGGTGATTTTATTTTTTTATTCATTTATTTTATTTAATAACATTCGGAATTACAACCCACTGAGTCATAGACTCCCTTACAAAAGCTCCACGTCAAACAACATTAAGGACTTACATATAATATTAAGCAGTACAGTGTTAAGGTAAGAGAAACAAAAAAGAAAACAAGGAATGGAAATTACGCATACAAAAATTATACAATATTATAAATACAGTAATCATGGAAGAAAGACAATACACAAAACCACACAGTCAGGGAAACAAAACAATAGCCTTTGGGAGAGGAGGACCCAAAGGAATCCATAATATGCATAATATTTAGGTAATTCATGAATATACCTTTTGTTTTCTATATGTAGCATAACATTTATGAGGTAGAGTTATACTACAGAGCCCCTCCAAGAGGGGGGAGCAAGAGGAAGAGGGGGCTATGGCCAGTCACACGCTGAAGAGTCAAGCAGATGAGCTTTGAGACTGGTCTTGAAAGGACTGATCCTGGGCTCCAGGGAGACAGAGGGGGAGGCCATTGAGACAACGGGGGGCTCTGTATAAAAAGGCTCTTTGACCAAGGGAAGTTTGGCAATGGGGGACTAGTAGGGAGGTACCAGCAGAACTACAAGAGGTTCTGACCAACGGGGTGGGTTGGATGAGGCTATGCAGACCAGGCGAGGCTTGACCAAGGTGGATTTGCTTGGCCAGGAGGCAAGTATGGTACCTAAGACTGGTGTCAATGGCAACCATTTGGAAGACTTGTAGAGATCACAGGTTAGAGAAGGAGTCACACATGAAGGGGGGGGAGTGGTCAGAGAAATAATTCGACAGGTGAATAAGTAGGGGAACACTTGCAAGAGGGGTCAAAGAGATAATTAGAAAGGTGAATAAGGAGGGGAGACACTTGTAAGATAACTACAATTAAATGGGGCAGTCACAGGTTCTGCAATTGAGAAGGTGGACCCTGAGGTGGGATTTAAACTGTATCAATTTGGGTACATTGAGAACTAATTATGGTGCTGATAACTGGGAAGGAGTATCTGCACAGCCTGCTAATAATATTAAAGATACAGAAATGGTACTGGCTCAACTACAGGTACTTAAACCAAATAAATCTGCTGGTCCCAATGGCTTACACCCTTAATTCTTGGAAGAACTCAGTCAGGAGTTGGCACCTGTGTCGGCAAAAATATTTTCAAAATCTTTAAGGGAAGGAAGAGTCTTATCAACGTGGAGAACAGCTATGGTGACCTCTAGCTTTAAAAATGATAGCAGATCACAACTGATTAATTACAGACCCATTATCCTGACCTCAGTGGTAAGCAAAATCATGGATGGAATACTCAAGACTTTGATTACTGAAGCCATGACAGATCTAAGCCTACATGGCTACAACCAACATGGTTTTATGAAGGGATCTTAAACAGCAGGATGGTAGGAAAGAGGGCTGCAGTTATATTCTGTTTTAACTGAAATATTTGAATAGTTTGTAAGTGAAATTAGTTATATGTGTTAAAAATTATTACCTTGAATTAGAACTGTTACTTGGGCTGTGATATTGTAACTTTGGAGATAGTTGTTTGGCAGGGATAATTAGAGGGAAATTTAAATGTGTTTGCCTGGTGTTTGGTAAGAGCCCTGCCACCCACCCTGTTTTGTATGCTTTCTTAAATACTGAAAAGCCACTGTGGGTTGGGATTGAAGGGCTGAGTATTTCTGTTTGGGACTGAAATTCAAAGCAACAGGAGCTGGTGGGCCTGTGACATCATACGGTACCTGATGTCTGCTTACACACACTGTTAGTGGGACCGAACACACACTGGACTATATGTGTTTGTGAGACTTGGGAACTTTATTGATGGGGTTGAAATTGGGTTTGTAAATAACTACAGTCAGTATAGAGAGAAACTGTACTCCAGGGGAAAGGGACTGAGAAAAGGGGGTGTGCTATTATAAACAGAGGGGGATAATCAGGGTGGCCATATTCCACCATGGCAGGCATCTTCGGAAGGGTTGTGGGCTGCTCAGGCTGTGGGATGGCAATCATTCTAAATTGGGCCTGGAGAGAGGGAGGCTGCCCACTCTGTAGACAGCTATCTTGTATCAGGAGTGAGGTATATTGGTTAAGGAGTAAGCTGTGGGGCTGGGGGGGTCCAAGGATAAGGGGTGTGGATATGGGCAGCAGAAGGGTGGGGCTGAGGGGAGGCTGGGGCAATGCTCTGAAATTACAGGATGTTATGTTACAGTAAGCAGGAGGGGGGATATTAGGGACAGAGGACCCTTAGATAGGGAAGTTGATGCTAAGGGGAAAGCATATGGGGTGAACATTCTGAATACAAAGAGACTAGAGGGGGAAGAGTAAGGAGGGGCTGTTGTGCGGAAGCCTAAAACAGCAGACTGTGGGAAGGGAGTTCCTAAGGTGAACAGTGCAAGACAGGAAGAAGAGGGTCAGTTTAGAGATGCAGTCAGGGGAAACTCGGGTTACTTGATGGAGGCTGACATAGAGTGTCACAATAAATTTGAGCTACTAAGCAACCTGGGGGGGAGGAAGGGGTTGGTGGAAATGAGGAAACTTATACAGAGGCCGGGGAGGAGTTGGATACCATAGGGCATCACAGACCAGCTGTGGAAAGGATAGACATAGTCCCAGAGGAGAAGGAAACATATATGTTAAGCAAATGGGGAGATGCAACATATTCCAGACATGAGGGAGGCATGATTGAGAGAAACTGGGAGACAAGGAGGTGGGAGAGGAGCCCCTTCAGCAGGAGGTCAGTACCAAGGATGGGGCCATAGCTAAAGGGGACCCACAGAGAGCCTCTGGAGGCAGGGGTACTATTACAAGGGGAGGATGGTGGTGTGGGGAAGGGAAACCATCAGGGCCAGGATAAATGGTTCAGATAAGAGAGGGTTAAAGGACACCTATTCAGAGGGGTTTGAGTTATGGGCAAAATAACGAGGGAGGCAGAAAGGAGGGGTGACAAGGGGTCTCTAATAAGGCAGGAAGACTCCCATGAAATTGAGATCATGAATAAAGGGGAAGGGGGCTGAGAGGGCATAGTGGGTAACCATAAGGATGATGGCGGTGTTAAGGTTCTGTTACTGGGAGACTCGATGATTAGGGGTATCCATTGGGAGGGACAGGGGGGTGGATGCCATAGCCAGGTGAAGGTAGTGAGTATCTCTGGGCTGACAGTGCACAGAGCAAAGTTCATGGTGTATGAAATGGTTAGGGATTGTGGAGGGAAACCGGATTTCCTGGTGCATTTGGGAACTAATGATCTAGAGGGAAATAGCGTTTTGGAAATCCAAGCAAGGTTCCAAGAACTTGCCAGAGTCTGTCGGGATAATGGATGCAACATTTCCTTTTCGGAGATATTGCCAGTACCAAAGGCCTCAGTGGAGAAAAAAATGAAGCTCACAGAGGTTAATGACTGGCTCAGGAAGTGGGGTGAAGAGAATGGGTTGGGGTGTTAGGGAAATGGAATGGAGTTTGGGAGGATAAGGGACTATATGCCAAGGACAGGTTTCATTTTGCCCTATTAGGGAAGGAAGTCCTTAAACAGGGGATGGCTGACTACATACAAGGAAGGTGGGGTTTAAACTTGTAAGGGGGGGGATAAGGAGGGCTGATCAAGCCCTCCTCCAGATGAGGGAGTAGCCTTCAAGCCCAAGGGGGGAGGGGAAACAGACTGAGGTGGAGGTTTCAGGAGGAGCAGGGGAGGATGGAAGTATAAGGAATCTGGGTGGGGTCTGACAAAGAGGCTCAGGATAAGGGGTGGGGTTGGTGTTAGTAAATGCCAGGAGCTTGGGAAACAAGTTGCCAGAGTTCCAGGCCATGCTGTTCGGGGGTGGATGTGGCAGCAGTCACGGAGACATGGGCCAACAAAACCATGACTGGGACCTAAATGGGTGGGGTACACTATGCTTAGGAAGGATAGAAAGGAGGGCAGAGGGTGGAGTGGCTATGTTCATTAGAGATGACATAGAAATTGCTGGTAGAAGAGGCAGAGGAAACGTGGAGGCCTTATGGGTCACCTTATGATCCCCAGCAGAGATAAGGTCAAGCTGGGAGTAGCATAGGCCCCTGGGATGAGTGATGTTCTAGAGGATGGTTTGCTGGACAACATCATTGCCCAGTGTGGTCCAAAAGGGAAGGAGTGGTGTTGATGGGGACCTTAATATGCCAGGTACAAACTGGGGAACCATGTCCTCTAAGGTGGCCAAGGAGCAGAGGCTGCTGGATGGCTTCCAGGATGTGTTTTAACACAGCATGTGATGGAGCCCACAAGGGAGGGGCATGTCCTGGATGTGGTTCTGGCAGATGGGATCTGGTAAGGGACATGGTTGGCCTGGGACCCCCTGACTGGATGACCACAATACTGTCTGGTTTCAAATAAGCATGGGGGGAGTGGGGGTGAGATCTAGGACACTGGCAGTGGACTTCAGGGGGGCAGACTTTATGGGCATGGGAAATATTCTCAAGGATCACTTGAAGGGGATTACCTCAACGATAAATGTGGAAAGGAGATGGGAGGTCATAAACCGGGGACTTCATGAGGCAGTCAGGATCTGCGCTAAGTTGAAACGTAAGGGACCAAGGTCACATAAACCATGCTGGTGGTCCAGTGAGGTACAGGTAGCAGACAGAGATAAGAAGGCGTCATACAAAAAATATAATACAACAAGAGGGGATAGGGATAAGGAAATGTACCAGCTTGCATCTAGAAAAGTCACCCGTATGGTGAGGGGAGCAAAGTACAGTAAAGAGCAGCGGCTGGCACAGGGGATACATGGAGGGGAAAAGGGGTTCTTCCGCTACATTGGGGAGCGGAGAAAAACTAAGGGCCATCTCAGCAGATTGAGATCAGAAGGAGGGTGGGTGGAAGAGGCGAGGGACCAGGCAGAGGTATTTAATGAGTACTTTGCCTCTGTGTTCTCTAGGGAGGGGTATGGGATATCTACAAAGCAAGGCACGAAGGGGATAGAAGTGGCAGGGAGTGGGATCAGGGGAGCAACAGAAATGGAGCAAGAGGGAGGAAAGGTACCCAGGGTGTCACATCTGGATAAGGATAAAAAAGACCAGTAAGGTGGAGGGGCGGATGATACTATCTCCGCCAAAGGGTGTGGTTAGCCCTCAAGGCCCAAAGAAAGACAAATCTCCGCAATGGATGGCATTCATCCGAGAGTGCTATGGGAATTGGCGGACATACTGGCTGCACCCCTGGCGGAGCTTTTCAGCAGGTCACTTGAGACAGGGAGGGTACCTAGGGATTGGCGTGAGGCACATGTGGTACCAATCCATAAAGGGGGGTCGAGGGAAGTACCAGGGAACTATAGACCCATCAGTTTGACCTCAGTGGTGGGAAAATTAATGGAGAGTATACTAAAGGAACGATTGGGGGTGTACTTGGAGGAGGTGGGAGGTCTGGATAGTCGGCAACATGGGTTTGTGCCAGGTAGATCATGTCAAACCAACCTTGTGGAGTTCTATGAATGGGTAACATCAGAACTGGACAGGGTAAGCCTGTGGATGTATTATTCTTGGACTTCAGCAAGGCATTTGACTCTGTCTCCCACAATGGTCTGGTGGAGAAACTGATGGGTTAGAGTAGGCCCTTTGATGGTCAGATGGATTGAAAACTGGCTAGCTGGACGCACTCAGAGAGTAGTGGTCTGTGGGGAGCTCTCGAACCCCAGAGAGGTAGGTAGTGGGGTACCCACAGGCGCGGTCCTGGGTCCGATCCTGTTTAATGTATACATATCAGACATCAGGGAGGGTATAGGGTGTGAAATGAGTCTATTCGCGGATGACTCCAAGATGGGAACAGTAGTTGCGGGAGAAGAGGGGAGGTTGGCCCTGCAAGGGGACCTGGACACCCTGGCAAGCTGGGCTCACACATGGAAATTAAATTTCAATATCACCAAGTGCAAAGTGTTGCATCTTGGTCGGGGAAACCCTAAACACAGGTACACCCTGGGAGGGGAGGTGCTGGAGGCCTCAATAGGGGAAAAAGACCTAGGGGTCATGGTGGATACATGTATGAATAACTCTGAGCAGTGCAGAAGAGCAGCTAGCAAGGCAAACAGGATGTTGGGATGCATCGTAAGGGGGATCACCTCTAGGAGCAAGGAAGTGATTCTGCCGCTGTACAATGGACTGGTTAGACCACACCTTGAGTACTGTGTACAGTACTGGAGACCACACTTGAAGAGGGACATACAGCTCCTGGAGAGGGTACAGAGGAGGTCAACAAAGATGATACGAGGGCTAGGGGATTTGACTTATGAGGACAGACTTGAGGAGCTCTGCCTGTTTTCATTGGAGGAGAGGAGAGACAGGGGGACATGATTGAGGTCTTCAAGTACCTCAAGGGAATAAATAGGGTAAATATGGAGGGGATCTTTAGACTAAAGCAGGGAGGTATCACCAGAGGGCATGGTTTGAAGTTTTAAGGTGGAAGGGTGAGGGGGGAAAAGAGGAGGAGGTTTTTCACTGAGAGGGTGGTGGACCCTTGGAATGCACTGCCTGTTGAGCTGGTTCAGAGATCCACAATGGAGAGCTTCAAGAGAGGGTGGGACAGACACAGAAAGTGGATGTATCAGATGATGGCCTGTCCTGGGGGTGTGGGGATGGATGATAGGAGTTTCTGGAGCACAAGGGATGGGAGGGTCTCGGCACCCAACTAAGGATCTAGGTTCGAGCAGACTTGATAGACCGTAAGGCCTAATCTGCTGGCAAATAGTATGTTAGTATGTAACAGATACAGTAGGTAGACATTTAAATGTTGGCAACAATATGGATGGTGGATGTCTTGATTTTAGGAGAGCATTTGACACAGTCTGTCACAGTATACTGATATCCAAAAGGTATAGATCAGCACCTAGTTAGATGGATACAAGCATGGCTAAATGACAGTGGTTAGAGTTAATGTATTTATCTCACAGGAGGAAGCTGTAACAAGTGATGTTCACTATTGGTCAGTGCTAGGGCCATGTTTATTTAACATCTACATTTATGCTTTGAAACTAGGGATCGGCAAGTACCTCGTAAAATTTGCTGATGATAGCAAATTAGGAGGACCAGTGTTTGAACTGCAGGATAGTATCAAGATGCAGAGTGGCCCTCAATCCATAGAAATATTGGTATAAGTGAACAGCCTCCAGTTTAACATTGACATAAGTGCAGTTTTGCATTTTGGGAGGACTAATATATGTCAGAACTATTCTATAAATGGTATCATGGTTAATCATTCCAATAAAGTACTAGATCTGGGAATCCACTTTAGTGACTGACTCAGATCACATCCCCACTGTTGACAGGTTGTCACTAAATCCAACTACTTGATAAATTGTACTAAAAAGAGTTTCATAAACAGATCTGAAGCAATCCTAATGCCCATATATAGGGCTTGAATATGTCCATACTTGGATTATTGCTTGCAGATCTGGAGCCCCTTCCTAAAGAAGGATATTAATTTGGTAGAGGCACCTAAAAGAAGTTTCACTATACTTGTCACTTGTCATTGGAACAAACACTACAATAACAGATTAAAGAGTTGGGGCTATTTATCTTGAAAGACAAGCATACAAGAGGTGATTTGCTATTACTATTTAAAATAATTCAAGATAAACAGTTGTTCAGCTTACTGGGTTTGGAATTCAAGAAACCATATTACAACCTACTGTAAGAGGGCATTAGTTTCAACTTTTTGAAAAGAAGAATGAATAGGGATATTAGAAGCTATGCTTTTGTTCCCAGGACTGTAGGATTATGGAATAAGTTATCTGAAGAGATTGTAACTTGTAACTGTCTTACAAGTTTTAAAAATAAACTGGACAAGTTTATAGTGAAAGGCTGCCTACAGAGCCTAAATCACTGAGACATGGAGGGCAATTTTTATGGGCCATCCGCCTCTTATTGCCCTTAAACCCGAGTATAGGCAAGACCCATTCAGCAAGAGGATTCAATCACTCTTGTTATAAATATCTGCAAGGATAGAAGCAGTGACAAAAGATGGCCATGAATACAATGATTTAAAATACCTTCCCACCCCCACAACCCAAAAAGAGACAAAAAATACTTACCTTTGCCAGTATGTCACTACGAAACAAAGTGATACTCAAGTTGAAGATCATCATCCAGATCCAGTTATTGTAGACTACATTCACAAAGTACAGCAGCTGCAGCATTTAACACATCTGGGAGCACATCTCATATCTGGGCATCATGCACATTTTTCAAGCCATGAAAATTCAGTTTTGCTTTCTGGGCACTAAAGAAGATTTGTCCCTTAAAGACACGTACCATTGTTCTAGGCCTGGACCCATGAAGGAAGCTCAGCAGGTTTAGAAAGAGAGAGAAGGCAGAAGGTGGGTTGGGGAGGGAGGGGGCCATGACATTAGCAGGGGGCAGGGATGAGAAGACAAAAGGGAAATGGGGGCTCGGCTAATGAGCTATGAGGTCACAAAGGGGTGGAGCAATGAACAATAAGGGCAGCAGATTGGATTGGATGGGGGGAGAGAGAGAGAGAGAGGGGGGAATTAGAGCTAGGAGGGGAGGGATTTTGGGGGTTGAAAATGGGCCACAAGTGAGGGTTCTCACTCACTTTTGCTAGCCAAAAATTTTTGTTTTTGGTCAGCACATCAGTCAGTGAAGTGAATTGATCTTGCGATACTCAGGTAAGTTTTGGACTCAATTTTAAAGTTCATTTCATCCAGTAAAATGTTAGTGTGTGGAGGTATATGGAGTAATTGTTGCCTAAGCAGAAGCTGTTTTTGTTGCAGCCAGGCAGCCGAATTTGCTGGTCTTTTAGCTTTGTTTGGCCTGTGGCACTAGGTTTTGCTACCTGAATATATTTGTTTAAAAAAAAAGAACAGAAAGAGTTGTTTGTTTTAAGAAGAAGCTGCTTTGGTTGTAAGTGTTAGCCAGGATAGAGCAGACAGCTGAGGCTTGAGTATTGAATCCTTTTGAAATTAAGAGAGCAAAATGCAGCATGTCAGTGAGCTAGGCTGGTTGCAAGCTACCCACTTAGTCAGGGTGCAGTATGGGAGTGCTGGTGGCTTGGTTAAATGGTTTTACTGCGCGGTCAGGAATTGCTATGCTCTGAATGGGGAAAGAAGGTTTTCTGGTGTAGGAGAGCTCCTGCACTTCTGAGAGAACACCAATTTCTTTGTTTGGGAGGGGACCGCATGGTCAGGTGGTAACGTGCCAGTCCACAAGGCCCCAAGGAAGGAGACAAGGAGCCAGATGTGCAGAGATGTGCAGCAAATGGCTGCATGGCCAGTAAGGTGAGAAAGCAGCCTGTCCTGGAAAAAAGCAGATGGCCACATAAAGAGGCGAGTTTTCTTTTCGATGGGGGTTTGTTGCGAGCTTTGGACATTTGGGGGGGCAAAAGGAAAGTGAAGTCCCTGAGTTTTTTTGAGGATCCAGCTCTGGGAAAGCCTCCATGAGGGGACCTTTTTTTGGCTGCGTGGCAGCCTCCTGGGTGGAAATCAAGGGATTCCACCTCAAAGGTGGGGGCAGTTGGCCTGGCAGCCCCATGTATATTGGGCCCCCTTCATGGGGGTGTCCGCACAATTTTTCTGCCATTGGGACAATTCGGGGAGCGTGCAGGCTGAGGAGGCCACTGGATGGGTCACCCAACCCCTTTCGAGTTGGGCATACTGGGTATGGGGGGCAGCCACGTGGCTAGCCACAGGTTTAGTTCTGACCTAGGAAGCTGAGAGTGAGTCACCCATATCAGTGGGGCCTACTTGGTGAGGGGAGGAGGCTGCGTGGTAGCAGCAGTGATGGATCAGGCCTAGGAGGCCTCAGGGGGTGCAGCCTCACTGTTGGTCAGCCCAGCAGGCCACAGGGTAGGCATGCAAGAAGGTTATAGTCCTGCTGGTTAAGTAAGCAGCTGGATAGTGTCTGCTGCCTTTTGGGGAGCCAGGTGGCCACCATGTTTGAAGTCAGGGAACAGTAAGGCAGCCTGCATGGCGGTCGCCATTTTAGAATGGTGGACCGCATAGCAGTCACCATTTTCGCTCATTTTTGTCAATGAACGGGAAGGTTAGATGGCTGAACGGGGCCCATTTTTAGAAGCTGGGGCCTAGTAGGATGGCCCGCATGGTGGCCACCAATTTGGAATGGATGGACAGTGTGGCAGCATCCATTTTTTGCATCACACTGGGGACTTGAATGGTGGGCACTCACAAAAAGAGGCTTGGTGGGGTGGTCCAAATAAAGGGGATGACAATTTTTCAGCTGGCAGGAGACCTAGCTTTTTTTTATGTAAGCCAGTTTTGGGAACAATGAAGGGGGGAGTTCATCAAGGCTGGGGAGATAGCGGTTTGGCCCATACCCAAGCACGTGTGACTCAGGGGTTTTTCCGCAGAGGAGCCCAGTGCCCAGGGGGGATGGAGAGAGTGATAAAATGGGCCCTGGAAAAAAAAATTGTGTTATGAAGGGGCTCACTGATGTTCTTTTATATTCCAGAGCATTTTCTGATAGCGGCATCATGGACAATAGGGGAATGCGGTCAATGACGGCTGATGCCATGAATATGGCTATAGATCTGGTGGGGAGGGCTCAACAGGTTTTGAACACTGTAGAGGATTTGGAACCGGACAATGGGACCTGGTGGGGAAGGTAAGGAAAAGGAAGGAACAGGGTGGGTTCTCGAGGGAAGATCAAGGGGCAGCTGAAGGGTGGCACCCCGAAGGCACCTGCCCCAAAGGCACCTAGGCTCATTTTTCCTTTACTGGAGCCTGCACCGATATCCACTCTGGTGCCTGTTCTGGATCCTCAGCTGGTACCTCTACCTGTCCCAACCTCAGCACCAGTCCCTGTACCACAGCCCATACCAGGTCCCAGTCTGGCCCTGGAATCACAACTGATCCCACTACCACAACCTATTCCAGCACCGGTGCCAGCTCCTGAACCATCCCACCACCGGGTCCAACTCCAGCAGTGGTTTTGCAGCCGATTCCACCACCAGTGACAGTTCCAGCTCTGAAAATCGTCCCACAGCCACCACCACTAGGATCGGTGGGGCCAATGCCAGTACTAGAACCAGAGCCATTATCACCACCAGGACTGTCCAGCATCCCCAAGCCCAACACAGGTACAGGTGATGTTACAGTGGAAAGCAGCATTAAAGAATATGTGGAGCAGTTGTTGGGAGGTATGGAGGGATAGGACTGATAAACTTAAAAAGGTTTTAACAGAACTGGAAAAAGGAAAAGGTGAGGAGAAGGTGACAGAAGAGAAAGGGGCAGACAAGGGAGAAATGGCAGAGAGGGTAATAGGCACCCCGGGGGTGTGGATAGTGGATCATGTCCTCATGGCCATGAAAGAAAAGATATGGAAGGGGGATTATGTCAATGTTTTTGTCTTTGTGGATAAGGTGACAGCAGACAAATATGAAGAGAATAAGGGTTTTGGTGAGAAAGAGTTGGTGGTTGCGGTGGTGTTGGTTTGAAAAGGAGAAGAGTCAAAGGCATCAAATTTTAAAGCAAGACGTAGGATGCCTGTTCCATGGCATTTATCTACTATAGTGCCATAGTGCAAGAAAAGAAGCCCAAAATGGATACGCCTTTACTAGATACACTTTGATTATCAGGAGTGCATACAAGATGCGGGTGGTGGGAGGAACAATTGGCTACAGTACAGTATGACAAGAGGTTCCATCAGTAGATGGTGAACTTTAGTGAGGATTATCACTGGGATTTGAGGCACTCCAACCAGTGGTTGGAAACTATGATGATAGCTAGAGGGTCCAAGGTGGAGTGGTCTAAGGGCTCGAGCGAGTACCTGAAGTGTTTTGGGGGATAAAACAGAGCTTTCTGCTCTTTTTCCAATTGTAAATTTATACATGCCTGTTCACAGTGTGGGGGTGTACACCTGGCATCAAAATGCAGGACATGGGGTGGCAACATGGGGGGGTGCATACAGGGGGCAATACCTTCGGGGGGGCCAGAATGGTCAAAGAGGGGGGGCATTGGGATAATTGGGGAAAGGAAGAGGATATTCTGGGGAAAAAGGACATAGCCAAGGAGAAAAGTGAATAGATGCAGGTGGGATATTTTCCATTGGCATGAACACCCATTAAGGTAGAAATGGTAAGGAGTTAGGTAACTGGCTATCTGGATGCATGGGCCAGACAGTTACTTAGCAAAGGTTTTCAGATGGGTTTTAACCTACAATACCATGGGGGGAGGGAAAGAAAATGGGCTAAGAATTTGGGATCAGCAAAGGGAAAGGAAGAGTTGCTCGCAAGAAAGATTACCAAAGAGAAGGAGGCAGGGAGATTGGAAGGGCCATTCAAGGAGCCCACATTGGCCCATCTCCAGGTGTTACTGCTGGGACTTGAGCCCAAAAAGCAGCTGGGCTAGCATAGGGTGATTCAGTTAAGAAGGGGGATAAAACCTTTTTTAGGTACATCAGGGAGCAAAGGAAGACCAAGGGAGGGATAGTGAGGCTTAATAAAGGGAAGGGGGTGGGCAGAGGGTGATGGTGAAAAGGCAGAGATACTAAACAAATATGTTTGCTCAGTATTTACAAATGAAGAGGGGGAGGTACCTAAAACAAACAATAGAAACACTCTGGATACAGAAGTTGATACCAGCCCATTTACAGAAGAAAGGGTTCTGAAATAACTATTAAAACTGAAGGTGGACAAAGCAATGGGGCCTGATGGGATTCATCCCAGAATTCTAAAAGAACTAAGAGTAGAACTAGTGACACCACTGACTACAATCTTTAACAAATCATGGGAGGATGGGGTGGTACCTGAGGACTGGAGGAGGGCAGATGTGATTCCCCTTCACAAAAGTGGGAGCAAGGCAGAAGCAGGAAACTACAGACCTGTTAGTTTAACCTCAGTGATAGGGAAAATGATGGAATCACTTCTGAAGGAAAGAACTGTCGAGTACCTAGAGGCCAGAGGGCACAGGACCCAAGGCAGCATGGATTCACAGCGGAAGGTCATGCCAGATGAATCTAATATATCTTTTGACTGGGTGGCCAAAGTAGTAGATCAGGGAGGGTTGTGACATACTACCTAGACTTTAGCAAGGCATTTGACACAGTCCCACACAAAAGATTAATATACAAGTTGGGCCAGCCTGGGAGTGGTCCCAAGATGATAGCCTGATAAAGAATTGGCTGGAGAATAGGACACAGGGGTAAAGTAAATGGAGTCCACTCTGAAGAAAGGGGTTACTATGGCACCGCAGGGTTCAGTATTAGGGACCAGTCCTCTTTAATGTCTTTATAAGTGACATTGCAGAGGGACTTGAAGGAAAAATATGTCTCTTTGCAGATGATACAAAGATCTGCAACAGAGTTGATGCACAAGGTGGAGTGGAAAGGATGAGAAGGGATTTGGCAAGGTTAGAGCAATGGTCAAATGTATGGCAGCTTAGAGTCAATGCTAAGAAGTGCAAGGTAATGCACCTGGGAAACAAAAACCCAGGTGAAGAGTACACAATGGGGGTGAGATACTAACAACAACAAAAATGGAAAGGGACCTGGGGGTAGTCATATCAGATAACTTAAAGGTGGACAAGCAATGTGAGAAGGCAGTAAGGAGGGCTGGGGGGATACTGGGATGCATAGGGAGAGGCATCACCTGTAGAAAACAGGAAGTTGTTATCCCTCTGTACAGACAGCTGGTGAGACCCCATCTGGAGTACTGCGTGCAGTTCTGGAGACCCAATCTCCGCAAGGACATAGACAGGATGGAAGCTGTCCAGAGGAGGGCAACTAAAATGGTGAAGGGTCTGCACCGAAGACATATGAGAGAGATTAAAGGAGCTTAATATGTATAGCCTTGAGGGAAGGAGGGAGAGGGGGGACATGATAGAAACTTTCAAGTACCTCAAGGGAATCAACAAAGTCCAAGAGGGTATCATCTTTCAAAAAAAGAGATGTGCAAGAACAAGGGGGCACAATTTGAAGATGGGGAGGAGCGACTCAGAGGTAATGTAAGGAAGTATTTTTTCACAGAGAGGGTTGTGGATGCATGGAACAGCCTTCCGGATGAGGTTGTGGAGTCAAAAACAGTGGTTGAATTCAAGCATGCATGGGACAGTCATAAGGCAATTCTAGTGGGTGGGGGTAGAAAGAAGTAGTCTGCAGATTAACTAGGATCTGCAGCTTATCCGTTAGGTAGGGAAATGGGCAGACTGGGTGGGCCAAGCGGTCCTTATCTGCCATCAGATTCTATGTTTCTATGTTTCTATCACATATCCTATACAGAGGGGGACTCTGTCAATGATTACATTAGGGAAGAGGACAGCAGGGTGACATATGGTATGTTGGAGGATGCACTGGCCTTGATTTGGGCCTCAAAAGAAGCATGGCTGGTGAAAATGGATATAGAGTCAGCTTTCCATCTGTTGCCAGTTAGGAGGGAAGACTGGGAACTGTTGTGGTTTCAGGTGGGGTGTTTATACTATTTTGACAAGGCCATGCCTATGGGATGTTCAATGGCCTGTGCAACATTTGAGATGTTTAGTACATGGCTCCAATGGGTTTTTAAAGAAAAATATGGGCATGGGTCAGTAGTACATTACTTGGCCAATTTTCTTTTTATAGGGGAAGGAAAACAAGGGGTGGAGAAGATGCTTAAGGATTTTCAGGATACATGCCATAAGGTGGGGGTTCCCTTGGCAGCAGAGAAGACAGAAGGGCCTAGCCATTGTTTGGAATTTTTAGCGATAGAGATTGATGCGGGTGAGGATCTATGCGGGTTGCCCGTGGATAAGGTGCAGACATTGAGGGAGCTGTTGGGAGGCATCACGGGTAAAAGGCGGGTGACTCTTCAGATGGTGTAACAGGTGCTGGGTCATCTGAATTTTGCGTGTTGTGCCATTGGTCCTGGGTGTGCATTTACACATCACATGGTCAAGGATAAGAGAGGAGCCAGAAGGCTACACCACTGGGTGGATATCGCTAAGGCAGTCAGGGAGGACATAGTGGTGTGGGAACATTTCTTACAATCATACAATGAGATAACTTTTTTGCAGGCAGATGGTTTTCCAAAACAGGCCTATAGTTACTGTATATACAGACGCATCGGGGGGGATAGGCATGGAGGTGTTCTTTAACTCATTGCCTCCACAGGAGCTTTCTGAAGTTGCAGCACTTGTCTCCTGTATACTGTTAACAGTTAATCCTGGGCCTTTCTAAATAAAATCAAGCCATAATTGGCATGCCACAAACAAATGCTAATAGCACAAAAACCATAAGTGCTAGACACAAAGTATGAGAGGCAAAATTATTCAGCATAAAATTACCTTTCCAACAGTGGTATGCAAGGAATAGCAGGTAATTTAGTTTTATTTCTGTGCTGGTTGAAACAGTAAAACAAAATATTTTTTCCACTAAAAAATGCACCATAAACCTTTTTTTGTTGGGAGATATGTAACATAACATCACCAAATTAAGCATCCAGACATTAGATGTAATTTTAATAATTTGTTTGTAAAACAAACAGCTATTTCTGTAGTATTAAACATCATTTTCCCCCATTTGAGTCAAGGTGTATTGGTGAGGTTTGAGGGACAAATCTGAACCATACACACCATACCATAAACAAATGCATATAACTCCTAAAGTATACATGACACACACAACGTATCAGTGGCAAAGTTGTTCCACACAAAATTGCCTTTCCAACAGTTCTATGCAATAAACTGTACTCAATTTTGTTTTTGTTTTATACTGGCTAAGATACCCAGAATGTGTGTTTTCTTCAAAGTGCTTAGGTGGTTCTAGATTGACAAACTATCGTAAACAAATATGAATAACTCCTAAAGTGAACATGATACACACAAAGTGTCAGTGGCAAGGTTGTTCAGCACATCATTACCTTTCTAATGGTACTATGCAGTCAATTCTAATCAATTCTGGCTGGCAAGCAATATTAAAATATGTGAGTGACTTCTCCAGACGTTTCTAGGGCACACAGGAAGTCTGTAGGTGACTTCTGTAGGTGTTCTGGGACACACTGTAGTTAGATTTGCTGATGACTACAGACGTTTCTAGGAGGCAATGAGTTAAAGGGCAATGGTTTACTAAGCTGTGGCCTCAGTCCTGGAAGGAGAGAGGGCTCATTAGGGACATCACTATGCTAGAAATATTCCCAATACAGGTAGCAATGGAAGTGTGGGGGAGGCCCTGTGCAACCAATGGGTGACTTTTTAGTGCAACAATCAAGCGGTAGTGGATGTAATGAACAACAGGGGGAAGAAGCATCGACCACAGTCCTGTGGGTGTTGAGGCAATTAGTTCTGCAAGGTTTGTGGCTTAACATGAGCTTTAGGGCCCAGCATGTAGATGGAGTACAGAATATCGTGGCTGACAGCCTCTCCCGTCTGCAGAGGGACAAGTTTTGGGCCATCATTTGGAAGGTGGATGAGGTTGGGATGAGGATCCCAGCAGAAATGTGGGAAATTGGCTGGAAGGAGCAGAGTTTCTACTTCAGAACTCTGGGACCGACTGCACCTTAAACATATACAAGGCTTCTTGGAGAACATGCCAGGCTTTTCAGGTCAGAAACAACATGGAGGTAAGTGGGTCAGTCATTGAAGAACAGGTAGCCAGATTTCTAGTTTCAGGATGGCAGATGGGAGTAGCCCATGCAACGATGAATGTGCACTTAGCTGCCATAGGCTGGGTCAGCATGCTGAGGTGTTGGGGGACCCCAGCAAAGGGCAGATCATAAAACACATGATGATGGAATGGCTAAGGGTGAAAGGGAGGGAACAGGACAAAAGGTGGCCCACATACCTCTCAACTGTTCCTGAATTTGCCTCAAACATTTCCACCATCTCGCCTAAATTTGGGATTTCTGTGACAGAAGAATAGGGATTTAAAGCATAAAATAATGCCAGACTTTAGTGTTACAACAAACTTGTCCTGCAGAAAATGCCTTTTACACTAAGCCAAACATTATGGCATAATTGCTGAGCCAATATTACCATTTCTGAAGATGTGTCCCCAATTTGCAATGCAGGAGGTTGAGAGCTATGTTGGCCCATATCAGAGAACATTTTGGGGGAGGCTGATAGGCGCCTTAACACAAGTATGCTACTCAGCCTATGAGGTAGTTTTGATTGCTGCAATATTCACAACTATGTATGGTGGGGCCTTTAGGGTGGGGGAGTTGCTGTGCCCAGCACCACCTGTTCAATGGATGGGCCTACAGTGGGGGGGACATTCAGTGGGACAAGGAGATGATTAACATAATGTTAAGAAAATCCAAGACTGATCAGCTGGGAAAGGGGGCCAGGGTTTTCTTACATAAAAATATGATGAGGAGCATTTGCCCAGTACAGGTCATGTGGGAGTATACGGCCATCAGGCCACAGGCGCAGGATAGGATGTTCATACATGAAAATGGGACTGCAGCCATGGGGCCCATTTGGCAGGGGGTTTTAAGAAAGGGAATGCTGCTATAGGAGAGGACCTAGGGAGATACTCCTAGCACTCTTTTCAGATAGGCACTGCATCTGAGGTGGCAGCGAGAAGGGTTCAAGAGGAGGGCCTGAAGAGTCTGGGCAGGTGGATATCCAGTTGTTATAAAAAATATGTCTGGTGCATTAATGACTAATGGCTGTTGTTTTTCTCTTCACAGAACCTGGCTGCATAGGGCAGATTTAGTAGAGCAAGGGGGTGTGAAGGGGGGTGTGCATCTCACATGTTTTCTTTATGTATTTTAGACAACTCCCAATGTTTAGAGGTCTGGATCATGGGGCACTCCTACATTTATTAGGCAGAGTGACAAGTAGAAAAAAGCTGGGGGGGAAAGCAGCTTTATTTCGATCACCAAGAGGTGCGCATTCTATGGAAAGAATACAGGAATGCGATGGGGACAATTCTTGCCACTTCTGGTGGAAACATGCAGGACTAGTCCAGAGCTGCATTAATCATAGTTCATATGGGAGGAAATGATCTAGACACTCGGCCCTGGTTGGACATTTGTTATCAAATCCAGGAGGACCTGGAGGTTGTAAAGAAGTGGTGGCCTAAGGTCACCCTGGCCTGGTCAGAAATGGTGCTGAGGAGGGTATGGAGATATGCAAAAAGCCACAAGGCTATAGATGGAGCCCAGAATATGATGAACAGAAGGGTGAGAAAATGTTTCAGGGGCCTTGGGGGATCAGTGGTGAGTCATGCGGAGCTAGTGGAAAAGATAGCGGTATTATACAGGGCAGACGGGATCCATCTATCAGAAATGGGCAACCACATTTTCATAATAGAATTAGGAAGGGGCATAGATGCATCGTATAAGAAATAAGTTGGTCACTATTTAAAAAAAAGAGGGGGGTGAGTGATTTTCAAAAAAGGGAGGCATGGGTTAGTGAGAGGGGAAGTCTGCCTTTCAACTCAAGCTGAATATGGGCTAGTGGAAGAAAAGGAAAGAAGAAATGACATCCTTAATAGGGAAGGGGGGAGGAACCCAATTTTGGTATACGCCAAGGTGGGGGTTGGAGGGCTACTCAGGAGTGTGGACACCCAGGATTGCAAAAGATGGGGTCGGGAATGGACACCTGGCCCAGGATTGAAGAAAAGACCCACTCAGGTTTACATCTGGGGGTGAAAGTATAACAAGTGATGTAATAAGAATGCATAATAAAATGAAACAAAGATGAATAAAATGATGATGACGGTATGAAGTGGATGGGAATAAAGGTATAGAATGGTTTGTGAATAAAATGAATTGGGATTGTACTATGTAAATAAAGAAAATGTTAAGAATGTTAATAAAAGGTCTGACTACTGAGCAACCAGCATAACATCATATGTGGTCTCACTTCATAGGGGGAGGGTTCTAGAACAAATGCATCTTGACAGTTGCTGGGGAGTCTCACACAGCACAGCAACAGCTAGCAGCAGCATATAACACTTCCTGAAGCACATCTCACTTCTGGGTGTCAAGCAAATTTTCCAGCCATAACATTTACTGTTATTTTCTGGGCCCTAAAATGCATCTTGACAGTTGCTGAGGAGTCTCACACAGCCCAGCACCAGCTACTAGCAGCAGCAGTATACAGTATAACACTTCTGGGAACAAATCTCATTTTCTGAGTGTCATGTGAATTTTTCCAGCAGTGGAAATTCACTTTAATTTTTTGAACACTAAAATGCATCTTGACAGCACCAGTTAGCAGCAGCAGCAAATAACACTTCTGGGAGCACATGTCATTTCTAGGCATCAAAAAGATATACAGCAGCAATGTATTTCGCATCATGGCCTGCTTATTTTCTCACTCACACCTGAAAATATTGGAATACAGAATTTATGTATATTGTGCTTTTTGAAAAAAATATTGGATTGTGATTAACCCACAATTAACACAAAGTGCTTCACAACAATAGTGATTGGGGCATGTACATCCTGTGAAGTATCACATGGCAGTATGTATTAGCCTGTCCAATTTTTTTGTGGCACTATGGGAGAGTTCTGGAATTCACAGATTTAATGTGAATTGTGACTGACATGCACTAAACACAGAGGTCTGGATATTCAGACTGCGCCAGGCAGGGGCACAAGCCTGGGCGCAGAGCAACTGGGCTGCACCAGGGCATGAACCAGGTGATATTCAATGGTGCTGCACCATGGCTCAGCACCATTGAATATGGCACTGAGGGCACATGCACTGCGCCAGTGCAAGTGGCTGAAGGAGAGCAGGGGGATTCGCCGCACAAGTGTGGTTGCGCTAGGCGCATCAACCACGATATTCAGCACTGAGTATGCAAATGAGGCCATTTTGTATACAAGGTGCAAATGGAGCCATTTGCATGTAATTATGGCCCCATTTGCATGTGGTGTGCTGACGCCCGGCGACTTGCACCTGGCGCCCTGCCAGGCTGCAGCTGTCGGGGACCGATGCCCTGCTGACCTTTGGCTGTCACCACTCCCATTCACCAGATCACAGGCATATGTATATTACATCCCTAGTGGTCCAGTGGACCACTTCCCATCGCCCAATCGTGGGCTTAGGTGAATAATATCCATGGTGGTCCAGTGGACTGCTTTCCAATGCCCGATCGTGGGTTTAGGTGAATAATATACCCTGTGATCCAGTGGAAACCCCCCCAGCACCCAATCGTGGGCAGCATTACTGAATGACACCCTGGTGTTCCAGGGGTACCCCCCTCCCAACCCACTCACTGAGGTCCCCCGTCACCCAGCAACCCTGCAGTCAGAGGTGGGCAGCAACACCCTACCTGCATGCCGCCCAGCCACCCACCAACTGACAGCGTACAGTAGGGTCTGTACACCTATTGGTCCACTACATGGACCAATGGGCATACGAACCATACTGTACTACAGAAACCGATATAGAATAAACATATTCATTCCCATATCGGGCCTGTGTAGTACAGTATGGTCTGCATGACCACTGGCCCACGCAGTGGACCAATAGGTGTACAGACCCACTGTACGCTGTCAATTGGTGGGTGGCCGGGTGACATGTGGGCGGGGTGCTGCCGCCCGCCGCTGACTGGGGAGCGGTGCTGGGTGGCAGTTGGAGCTCAGTTGGCGGGTGGGGAGGGGGGTACCACTGGACCACCAGGGTGTCATTCGGTCATGCTGCCCATGATCAGGGCTCAGGGGGTTTCCACTGGACCACCAGGGATATTAATCACCTAGGCCCATGATTCGGCATTGGAAAACAGTCCACTGGACCACCAGGAATGTGCTGTACATATGCCTGGGGACTGGTGTTGAGGGGGGCACAACGCTCCCTGGACAGGGAGCATGTGGACTGTGTTCTGGGTGGGCAGGTGGCCACCCACAGTTGACGGCTGCTGTGTTGCACCCTGCAATATGGCAGCTCACCTGTTGGTGGCCTGGACTTGTTCCTGGTTTTACCAGGCACAACTTTGCACCCCCACTAAGTGGCACAAGGTGGAGTTGTGCCAGCATCTGCACCGCACATCCTGGGCTAAATATCGGGATGTGCTGCATATGCATGGGCACGCCCCCCACACTTGAGCCGCATACATCATCAATGCTCCCCAGCACATCGGGAGTTGTGCAGTGCAACATGCCCCTTTGAATATCGTGCTAGGGTGCATTGGTGGATTGTGCATTGCACAACCTTGTTGCTCCATGTGCAATCCTTTTGATAATCCAGGCCAGAGTGTGTTACAACAAGAGTTTTTGAGGCACATACTCACTGTGAAGTACCGTGCAGAAGCATGTAGCAGCATGGTCAATTTTTTGTGGCACTACATGAGAGTTCTGGAATTTACAGATTTTATTTGGATTGTAATTTAGGCACAATTAACACAAAGTGCACTACAACAAGAGTGGGGCACTTCAGCACTGTGAAGTACCATGTGATGGTATGCAGCAGCCTGTCCAACTTTTAGTGGCCAGGACGGTTCTAGAATTCACAGATCTTATATGAATTATGTTTAATGCACAATTAACTCAAAATGCATTACAACAGGAGTATTTCTGGCACTTACACACTGTGAAGTACTGTGTGGCAGCGTGTAGCAGCTGTCCTAATTTTTTAGCACACTCAACAAAAATTCTGGGAGAACAAAATTTATGTAAACTGTGATTTATCCACATTTAACACTAAGTGAGTCACACAACAACAGTGTTCTGGCACTACAAACTCAGAGTGCAGTACCAGCAGAGGCTTGGCAGAGAACACCAGGAAGAAGGAGTGCTGTGTGACTGGACTTCTCTACTAGGACTAAAGAAGTAGAACTCTTATACTGGGACCTTCAATTTAGGGTAAAAAAAACACCAACAAAAAAAAAGTTAGTGTGTTTGTCTGAGTTAGATGAAGTGAATGGTTATCTGAGCAGTTATCTAGGTGTAAATCTCAGGTGGCCGAAGGGGATTGTTATCTGTGCAATTTAATTACAAGTAGAAAGATCTATTAAGTAGAGGGAGCGGCTTAGCTAGATGGAAGCTAGATTTAAACACTGCCTAGATAGATTCTGCCAGAGGCTTGGCAGACAACATTAGGAGGAAGGAGTGCTGTGTGACTGGACTTCTCCAGTGGGACCATATTGCCATCCTTCCCTCCCCCCCAAAGCTAGTTCTCCTTTTTTATAGGCACAGGATTTGACTGACAACAGGAACTTCCTGTTTGGGGGCAGGAAGTGAGTGATCACAGAGCCACCAAAGACTCACCATCCTAGAAGGGCAAAAGTAGCTCTCTTGCCCCCCCCCCAGCTGTTGGAGGTCTGCCTCTGAGCAAGTAAGGGGTTTACTGAGAAATACAGGATTTTCTTGTCTCAGAACAGGATGATCAGGAGCTTAAAGGGCACAGAGGCAGTAAGTAAGTAGGGAGAGAATTAAAAAAAAGCAGAAGAAAGAGTAAGGATTCCAAACAACAGTGAAGGGGCCAGAAATAAGACACGATAGGAGTGGTGCAGTCCAGTGGCTGTGGAGCAGCAGTCTTCTGGAAGACGTTCTGGAGGATGCAGTGTTGTCCCATCTGCAGGCACCTCTCTGGGCTGAGGGAGGAGGTTGCTCATCTCCAGTCTGAGTTGGCCAGGATTTGTGGGACCTCCTCTTCCATCCAGGGACCACCAGGGCCACTGCCATTACCTCAGAGGTTGCCAAGAAAGAGAAGTGGTTGGACCACAGAGGGCTCAGGGAGGGTGAGGGTGGTGGAACAGAGGTGCACCCTCCAGTTGTACCACTCCACAACTCCTATGCCATTCTGGCAAAGTGAGGTTCCTCTATGGAGGCACCCACAGTGGAGACCAAGGAGGAAGCAGGGAACCTCCACAAGGGAGACCCATAGGAGGGCAGCATGGAACCCCACAGGGGAAGGAAACAACTCCTGGTGGGGGCCTCCATTGTTACGAAGGTAGAACTGGGGGAGGAAGGGGAGAGGGAGGTAAGGTGTCTGCCTGGTGCCATGGCTTGGAGGGACAGGGAGCGAACCTCAGGATCACCAGAGCAGCTGCACAGGGAAGGGAGCTGGTTTTTATTGTCCACCTAGGGACAAATGACCTAGCTAAGAAAGGGATCAGAGCAGTGCAGGAAAAGTTTGTGGAGTTGGGGAGGGGCCTTAGACAAGTAGCACGCACGGTAACCTTCTCAGAGGTGCTGCTTGTCTGTGGCATAGGGGAGGATAGGGTGCTCCACACAATTGGATTCAATCAGTGGTTGAAAAACTGGTGTAGAGCTCAGGGATTTGGCTTCACTGGGGACTGGGGGTCCACCTGGAGTGATGCAGGCCTATACTTGCATGATAGGCTGCATCTGTCCAGGAGGGGAACCAGGATCCTAGGTGATGGGTTTAAATGCTTCATTGGCAAGCATTTAAACTAGCCAAGGGGGGAGGCACTGGAAAGGAGCAGGGAAATCCTAGCCCCCCCAAAAAGTTAGGGTAGTAAGTGAGGTAAACACCAAGATAGAGATGTTGATAGGGAGAAGAGCAGGGGTAAATGGAGAAAGTGACAAAGGCAATAAGGACAGAGATGGGGCAAAAAGGAGTAAGGCCATCAGGAAATGGATGGTAATGAGAACCAATGCCCGTAGTCTGGGCAACAAGCTCCCTGAACTGGTGGCCTTGATGGAAGAGGAATGCCTGGATATCATAGCAATCACAGAAACATGGTACACAGAGGACCATGATTGGGATGTTAAAATAACCTACAGGAGAGACAGGGAGGGGAGAAGAGGGGGAGGAGTAGCTTTCTATGTAAAGGAAGGGATAAATGCAACTGAACAAAAGAGTAAACAGGGAGGAGAGGAGGCACTGTGGGTCACCTTAGAGACTGGAAATGGCACCACAATTCACACAGGGGTTGTATACAGACCCCCATGTCAGGGGAAGGGAATGAACAAGGATATTATAGAAGGCAGTCTTAGGATGTCAGAGAAAGGGGAGATACTGTTGATGGGAGATTTGAATATGCCAGATGTTAACTGGAGCACATTTGCTGCGGCCACATCCAAGAGCAGGGCCATTCTCGATGGCCTACAGGTGGCATGCCTCAGACAGCTAGTTTCGGAACCCACTCATGAGGGAGCAATCTTAGACCTCATACTCTTAAATGGGGACAGTGAGAGGATCTCAGATCTAAAAATGGGTTGCCATCTGGGAATAAGTGACCATCAAACAGTGTCGCTCATGATAAACTCAGCTACAGAGTCAAGCCATACAAAAGTGAGGGTACTGGACTTCAGGAGGGCTGACTTTGGCAAGATGGGAGAGTGCCTTAGGAAAGCACTAGCAAACAGGCTAGAAGGAGAGGCAAAGCAACAATGGGAAAACATCAAAACTGCCATCACAGAGGCAACAAGCCTTTGTGTGAAGCAAATAAACAAATCAAAATGAAAGAAAAAGCCACTATGGTTCTCAAAAGAGGTGGTGGGGAAAGTCAGGGAGAAAAAGATAGCATTCAGGAAGTATAAGGAAACACAGAAGGAGCAGGACAGAGAGCTGTACCAGTTAAGGAAGAAGGAAGCAGGGAGGGAAGTCAGAACAGCGAAGGTCCAAACTGAGGAAAAGATAGCCAACTCGGTTAAGAGGGGGATAAAACCTTTTATAGGTACATCAGGGAGCATAGAAAGACAAAGGGAGGGATAGTGAGGCTGAATAGAATGGTCGATGGGTGGGCAGAGAGGGAAAGTGAAAAAGCAGGGATACTGAATGAATAATTCTGCTCAGTATTCACAAAAGAGGAGGAGGGGAAGGGGGAGGTGCCTAATCCAATTAACAGAAGCACTCTTCATGGGGGTTGATCCCAGTTCTTTGACAGATGAAAGGGTTCTGAAAGAACTCCTAAAACTGAAGGTGGACAAAGCAATGGGGCCTGATGGAATTCACCCCACAATTCTAAAAGAATTAAGGGGAGAACTAGTGAAACCACTGACTACCCTTTTTAACAAATCATGGGAGGATGGTGTGGTACCTGAGGACTGGAAGAAGGCAGATGTGATTTTCCTTTACAAAAGTGGGAGCAAGACAGAGGCAGAAAACTACAGACCTGTCAGTTTGACCTCTGTGGTAGGGAAAGTGATGGAATCATTTCTGAAGGAAAGAATTGTTGAGTACCTAGAGGCCAGTGGGGCACAGGACCCAAGGCAGCATGGGTTCACATTGGGAAGGTCATGTCAGATGAATCTAATTGATTTCTTTGACTGGGTGACCAAAGTAGTAGACCAGGGAGGGACTGTGGACATGGCCTACCCAGACTTTAGCAAGGCATTTGACACAGTCCCACACAAAAGATTAATAGTCAAATTAACCAGCCTGGGAGTGGGTCCCAGGGTGGTAGCCTGGGTAAAACATTGGTTGGACAACAGGAAACAGAAGGTAATTGTAAATGGAGTCCACTCTGAAGAAAGAGGGGCTACTAGTGGGGTGCCGCAGGGTTCAATACTGGGTCCAGTCCTTTTTAATGTCTTTATAAGTGGCATTGCAGAGGGACTGGAAGGAAAAGTATGCCTCTTTGCAGATGACACAAAGATCTGCAACAGGGTTGATACACAAGGAGGCGTGGAGATGATGAGAAGAGACTTGGCAAGGTTGGATGAATGGTCAGACATATGGCAGCTTGGATTTAATACAAAGAAGTGCAAAATAATGCACCTGGGAAACAAAAACCCAGAGGAAGATTACATAATGGGGGGAGGTAGTAATAACAACAAAAATGGAAAGGTACCTGGGGGTAATCATATCAGATGACCTTAAGGTTAACAAGCAATGTGCGAAGTCAGTAGGGAGGGCTGGGGGTATACTGGGATGTATAGGGAGAGGCATCACCAGCAGAAAACAGGATGTTGTCATCCCTCTGTATAGACAGTTGGTGAGACCCCATCTGGAGTACTGTGTACAGTTCTGGAGACCCCATCTCCGCAAGGACATAGACAGGATAGAGGCAGTCCAGAGGAGGGCGACTAAAATGGTGCAGGGTCTGCAAGAGAAGTCATACGAGGTGAGACTAAAGGAGCTTAATATGCATACCCTTGAGGAAAGGAGGGAGAGGGGGGACATGACAGAAACTTTTAAGTACCTCGGTGGAATCAACAAAGTCCAAGAGGGTAGCATCTTTCAGAAAAAGAGATGTGCAAGAACAAGGGAGCATTTAAAGATTGGAGGGGGGGTTCTGGGGCAATGTGAGGAAGTATTTTTTCACAGAGAGGGTGGTGGACTCATGGAACAGCCTTCCTGAAGAGGTTGTGGGGTCTAAAACTGTGGGAGAATTCAAGAATACATGGGAGAGACATAAGGCAATTCTAGTGGGGGGTAAGAAGAAATAGGCTGTTGGTTAACTAGAATCTGCAGGTTATCCTGTAGGTAGGGAAATGGGCAGACTAGGTGGGACAAGCGGTCCTCATCTGCCATCAAAGTCTATGTTTCTATGTAGTGGTACCTGCAGCAGACTGTGACATATTTAATTGGGTAGCTGAGAAAAATTAATGAAAGAAACAGATGTAGTGATGAAAAATATCAGGAAAATATAGATAGGAAACATAATTGTTTTTTGGGGGGGCCTTTTTTAAAAGACACTGGCAAGAGTACAGAAACTGATATAAAGACAAAGAATAATAAGTGAAATAATACAGTTAGATAGTAAATATATTTTTTTTGTAATTTTAAACTTTTTATGGTACTTTTGGGGGGAACAAATGAGTAGGACAGTTGGAAAGAAAGAACAGAAAGAGGATATGAAATAGTTAAACAGTAACAGGGATTTAACATGCTTTAATTTGACAAGCTCACTGAATGCCACTACCACCAGATCCCACATCACCACAGTGGAGCTCAGCCATCCCTTCCAGCAGCTTCTCCTGACTGGAGATAATTCTTATATCCTGCTCCAGCTCCCCTTTATGCTGGTGAGCTCCTGTGCTGATATTGCTGCCAGTGGAGGTGTGGGTGTTGCTGATGCTGGTTCAGCAGCTTGAAGCAAAATGGAAAGGGCAGCTGCTTCAACATGGTTTGCCTGCTGCCCACCATGTGACACAAACTTCCTTTATGTCTGATTGTCACACTGCTGCCTGCTCAGACAGATCATCATCTCTACCACCTCCACTTGTGGCATCCTTCTGTCCTTCTTCCCACTCAACCTGGTGATTTATTCTTAAATGTGTTCTTTTACTCCCAGTACCCAAGTGGGTACCATGCTTGCCAGGTTGACACATGCCTTGCATAAATTACAAGTTACCATGCTGTGGCCACTAGGATCAGTGGTAAAAAACCCTACACCAGGGAAGATATGGGGTGCAGTGACTTGGATGAAGTGCTGCTGCTTGAGGAACAGAGGAGCTTGAGGATGATGAGCAAGACCCTCTGCAGGGGGCAGTGACAGCACAGGGAGTACTTGTCCTCCATCTCAGGACTAGAAACACACGGCTGCTGTTCCTAACTACTCCTTTCTGGCTCCTGCTACTGCTACTGTTCAGGGGCCACACTCAGCTCCTTCTGCTGTGGGTATGGCCTTATTGGAGGATCAGGTGGGGCTACTACTGCTGCTGCTGCTGCATGGTTGGGATTGGAAGGAGGTAAGGTGTTACTGGGGCAGCACTCCCCAAAATTAGACAGGATGGCAAAGAGATATGGCACCACTACAGGTTTAAACATCTCCACAATGACAATTCTCCATCAAAAATTCTAGTCCAACAACAAAGGAGAGAGAGAGAGAGAGAGAGAGAGAGAGAAATAATTCAAGACAATAAGGAAAATAAAACTAACAGATATAACAACAGATTAAAAATAAAGATTAACTATTAAAATGATGTTCACTAACTAAAGTACAATAAAGGAAAGACAAAAAGATAGAGAAACTGCTAAAAGCAGCATTTGAAATACATATTGTATTTGTTGTGCATAGCAGGCTGCTTTCACTCTCTCTGTTTGATTAGAAATGAGAAACAGGAAGCAAGTCCTGCAGTCACTCTGCAGAGATGCACCATCTGACCTGTGGAAGCCCTACTCCACATAAACTTTAGACAAGTTCTTTACCTAAAGCCTAATTTTCACAAAAATTCACCCTTGTTAACACCAAAGGAAAAGTTACAAGGTGCAGCCACAAGGTGAAGATTGAAACTCTTGAATTTTTATTATCTGTGAAGGTGGAGTTTGGTAATTCACCTGAACTGCACAGGCAAATTAAAACATCACAACATCTTTACTTATTTTGTAAAGTTTATGGTTTGAAATATAAAATTAATATGTATTGAGATTTATATATATATATATATATATATATATATTCATGGCAAGACCTTTGTTTAATGCATCAGTTAGGGTTGTTCCACAGTGACAAAAGCAAAAATTCGATGTTAGGGTTCCCACCCTTGTACCCCACCCACCCAGCCCCACCAACAGGCATCGGGGTGTGCTTTGGGGTCATTGATCCTAACTCTCACCCCATCCCATGTGTAAACAAGCTGAGGAGGTGCAGTATAGGAGAATGGAGTGAGAGTTAGGACCGATAACCCCGATGCACATCCCGATGCCTGTTGGTGGGGCAGGATGGGCGTGGGGTGCAAGGGGTGGGAACCCTAACATCGAATTTCCTTGTTTATGTCGCTGTGGAACAACCCTAACTGATGCATTAAATGAAGGTTTTTGCCACAAATTTCCCTTGTTTTTGAGAATGTGCAGTATAAATTTTGAATGGCATATGGTGGTGCGTCGGCGGGACCCTTCGGTAATGGTCACACAAGTAGAAACGCAAATGGTTACAGTAACAGCAAGGAGGACACCAAATGTAACAGTAGCAGAAATGCAAGCGCATAAGCAAATGCAAATTGTTATGCTCACAGTTATGGTAAAGCAATTGGAAACGCAAACACTTACGGTAACAGCAACGATGACTCCAAAGGAAACAGAAACGCAAATGGAAGCACTTACGCAAACAGCACTGCGCACGGTGACACAAAAGGAAATGCAAACACAAACAAAACCAGTAATGGAAATGCAAATAGTAACAGTAATGCAAGCGAAAATGCAAATGCAAAGGGTAATGCAAACGGCGATGTAAATGGAAACGCTAATGCAAATGGTCATGGAAACGAAAGTGGAAATGCTAACTGTAACAGTAACACAAATGCACCCACTTTTTTTCCCCAAAAAGTGCATTCAGAAGCACAGTAAATACAAAGAATGTATGCATAATAATGGCGCTCGGGCAGAAAATTAACACTTGGAATACTAAATTGCTTATATCTCAGGAACCGTACGACATAGAAAAAAAATTAAAATTTCATGCGATTTATGACTTTCCTGGCTAGTTTTGTACTTAGCCCTGTAGTACGGGGGTAAGCATTCTTCTAATGAAAAGTCCGTATCTCGAAGCATTTTCGAGATACGGGCCCCAAAAGCTGCAGAGGACGCCGTAATGCTAGTCTATGGGAAAAATAGTCAACTTCGGAGTGCCGTGACTTTGCAGCCCTGTTATATTTTGTCACCCAGCCACCAAACAGCATATCTGTGGGATATTGGCTTTCTTCCCTCCAAATTTCAGCCCAAAAGACCAAACTGTTCTTTTGCAGCAGGGTGGCAAATATTCCCTACTGTTTTGGGCATAGTGTTGCAAAGCAGTGTCGCAAATCATGCCAGTTTCGCAAAAAAAATCATGAAAGTGTCACAAGTGCAACAATACTTTGCAACACTACCGTTTACAACATTTTGAAAAACATATTTTTGTGGTTATTAACCCCCCAAAAAAGACATGGCTAGCATCCTCAGGGCTCAACTAGGTGAACACAAAAATAATTGTGTCCCTAGAGGGCCCCAAATTTAAATGCCAAGCATTTCTGTGACCAGTAACTGAAAAAAAAATGGCTAACACATGACACTACAAGGGTAATTTGCGACACTAAAAACTGCATTTGCGACACTGTCGAATAGTTTGTTAACTTTTCCCATTGAGTATAATGGGAAACTTGTATTTTGAACAACTTTTGAACCATTTAATATTTTTTCACAAAATCTTTGAAAGGCACATCAGGGACCCTGGCTGCATGTTCCTTGAAGGTTTTGGACTGGTTGCGCAAACCATGTGACCTGAAGGCGTGAGCAAAGAATGTGCAAAAAGTGTAAATATGACTTTCTATTGTGCTTTATAGCTCCACAACCATATGTCTGACCATTACAAAACTTAACAGATCCAGAGACCTATGGTATTGCTCATTGCCTTCCAAATTTCAGGCAAATCTGTCATACAGTGGCAAAGTTATTAAGCTGCAATATTTCACACTTTAACCTTAAATTAGGTACTCAACCCTAACTATAGTGGCACTGTCCGTGCCACTATAATATATACATATATATATATTTTTCTTACCAAGAAATGTGCATTTCTTTTGTTATTATTAAAAAAAATCAGAAACCCACCTTCACCCAGCTGTTTTTTTTTTATTTTTTATAACTTTTTATTTAATCAAAAATTTCCGTCATATCACGTTTAAAAAGTTGACACACTCAGGGAACTTAATCAATGAATCAATAAATGGTATTGTGTAAATCTAGTGTTTCTCTACCCAGTAAGTCAGACATTGGATAATAAAGACAAAATAAAAAGAACCTAACAGAAGAGTAAAATAAAATAAAGGGCAGATATAAACACAATTTAATCAGTACAGTAAACCTGTATAGTTGTGGTTTACATAACAGTGGGCTAATGGGGGTTGCCTGTCTCTGGGTCCATAATAAGGGAAAAGGTGAAGCAGTTCACCAGAGATTCACAGTGAGGGTTCCAAGTTTAAATCATCAAATGGGTAGTTCTGGCACTTTCAGCGTTGGCATGGCATTTGTCAGGTCTACCTAACAAGTGAGTGAAACTTCTACAGTGATGACGCTGCTATAAAATTTGTGCCAAAACTTAAACAGATCCTGTTTCACAGGGGATACTGATGGAATGGGTCTTTTCTGGTGGTGAGCCCGTGATGTGATACTTGATAGCTGCTCTGAAGTAAACACAAGTAAGGGATTCAGGGTGATAAAAAACTGTCACCTTCCTTTTTTGTGTGAATGCCACCAGATCCCATAAAATCATACAGCTTTGCATTAGTAAATTTCAAAAGCCTTGGTGCCTTACCATGTAAATATGTTTTCCCAAACTGTCCAGTACAGCAACGGTTGCAAAGCATATATGACCTCCAAGATCTTTCAAGGCTGTTTTTGGATACATTAATTCCTTCTGTGTGAGCCCATTTTGTGAAAAAACAAACACCACCAAAAGCTCTACTACTCATGGATCAATGTCCTACACATAACCCGAGGCTGATTTATGATCAAGAGATGGAAAGATGAGTACTTTGTACATTTCCAAAAACAAATAAGTTTAGTATTTTGAACTCTTAATGCTTAGAACACATGGGTGTTCTATTTCTAAATTAGAACTTCAATCCCAGGGTTCTAAAAGGGTTCTAATCATTTTGGAACTAATTCTGACAACCCTAATGCTTAGTACAGTCAACAGGAAAAGCAAAAAACATTGGAGCATTTCTCCCATCATTCAGAACTGACTACACAGACCTGGTGTACCAGCAACTAGGGATGGGTGAAAGTTGTAAATTCTGCTTTTGTGGAACTTCTGTGAAATTTTGGAAATTTCGGAACTTTCACCATTGGTGAAACTGGGATTTTCCATGGATTTTCTCTGGGTTCCACAGACTTTTTGTGAACTCAGGAAAAATGCATATAAACTGCGGAATTTATTCTATCCACAGTTTTACGAACTGTCAGTGAATGAGCGAGTGCTTGTACAACCACGCAGTCATTCGCTGACAGTTCAGTGGGCCACCGCTAGTGGAGGAAAGAGGAGGGCTGTGCTGGTGGCCCACTCAGGGGCAGAGTGGGAGGGAACAGGGTGGTGGCGTATGAACTGTTGGGGTGGGGGGATCCAATAGACATCAGGGAATTGGGATTACCTTTTTTTAATAAGGATCAGGTATGGGGGGTCCACTAGACACCAGGGAATACTGGAAATAGAGGGGGATGAGTTGGTGGACTGCTGGCTGTTTTTTTTTGTGGATTAAGGGAATCCAGGATAGGGAGGGGGTTCTGCTAGACTCCAGGGAAAGAAAATGTTTTGGGAGGCCATGACTGGTGGGTGGGGGGCCACTAGACACCGGGGAGGGATTGGGGCTTTTGTTTCTTCTTTACTGGGACCCATGAGTCATGATCCCGGGTGGGGGTGGGAGGGTGGGAACCACTAGGCACCAGGGATCAGGGATTTTTTACTTGGGACCCATGGTTGGTAGGTGAGGGGGGGGCCACTAGACACCAGGAGGGTCTGAGGAAGGGTTTGGAGTTTTTTAATTTATTTATTTACTGGGACCCCTGATCAGCGGGGGTGGATTAATGAATTAAACTGCAGTTAAAAGAAGCCTCAGAACTGACCACTGGCAGTGATCCATTCTACAAATTATTTTCCCCCAGTTTAATAAAGTAACCCACATTCTGTATATTTATTCTGCAGTTTTAAGGTGGAATTTCCATGAAAGCTGTGAAAATGATTTCAAAACTTTCGCGGAAGTGAAATTCGCACTTTAGCAGAAATTCCAATGGAGGAATTTTTGTTTCGCACACCTCTACCAGCAACTGATATTTAAATCTTTTAAATCAATTCTAGAATCTGTAATGATAAATAAATGTCAATGCTATACCTAGGCCACTGCTATGCCATTGTGCCCTATTCGCCCCAGCAATACCACTTTTGTAGACACAGCCTTTAGTTCTCTTCCAGAGGAGGTTGTGGAGTCAAAAACAGTGGTGGAATTCAAGCATGCATGGGACAGTCATAAGGCAATTCTAGGGGTTGGGGGTAGGAAGAAGTAGGCTGCTGGTTAACTAGGATCTGCAGCTTATCCATCAGGTAGGGAAATGGGCAGACTGGGTGGGCCAAGCGGTCCTTATCTGCCGTCAAATTCTATGTTTCTATGTTTCTAGGTTTCTTCCCTTCTCATCTGGTTTCCTCTATCCACTCCCTCTCTTACTACTACCACAGCTCTTCCTTGTCCCTGTTCTCTTAGCTCATGCCTTCTAAATAGCTCCAGACTCCTGCTTTCTGCTATTCTCTCACATCCCACTTTCTCCCTCTTGCTTAATCATCCTTCCAAATTATCCCTTAGCCTCATTATTGTATTACTACACCGCCTTCATTATGTATTATTAGCTTCATACATTGATCAGATGTTCCTGTGTATGCTCCTGAAGTGTAAACCCTTGAATGTCACTCGGCTACAATACTAAGCTCTGTTGTTAACCCTATGTATTGCAATCTGAATTTCGTACTTCTCCTTGTGCCTTTTGCTATTTGTTATGCAATTTTTGTACTGTGTACTTTAAAATGTTTTGCCTGTCCTCCAGGACCACTTTATGAATGAGTCCTCAACAGTGTAACTCCTTGTAGAATAAAACTGAATTGAATTCAATTTAACATCCTATTATATGCTTATGTAATCATCGGAATGGCATTCAGCAAGAACAGTAAAATTCTCTTTTAATACAAACATACCAAATTTGCCAACAGAAACAGGCCTCAAGGTCTATCAAGTCTGCTTGAATAAGCAGCTAGCACCCCTATACTGCAGCTGTTCCTCCCCATCCCCCTCTTACCCTCGGACACTGCTCAGTGTTGTTTACCCAGCCCCCCCTTGCCCTGTCCCATGCTCTTTTGAAACTGACCACTGTCCTGCATGCCACCTCCTCCTCTGGTACAGCATTCCATTTCAACACCATCCTGTCAGTGGTCTGCCACCCTCCAGTCTTAGCCCATGCCCCCTCGTGTCCCTTCACTTCCTCAGTTTAAACAACCCCTCTGTGCCAGATTTGTTGATCTCCCTCAAGTATCTGAAAGTATCAATCATATCTCCCTGATCCCTTCTCTCCTCCAAGGTATACAAAGTCAAGTGACTCGGCCTTTCTTCATACGCTCTGCCTTCCATCCCCTGTATTATTTTTGTTGCCCTACACTGCACCACCTTGAGCAGCCTGATATCCTTCATCAGATATGAATGCCAGTACTGTACACAGTACTCCAAATGCGGCCTGAACAAGGACCTGTACAGGGGCAGGATCAGATCCTTGTGTCTGGATGAGAACCCCTACGCAATGTACCCCAGCATCCTATTGGCCTTAGCCACAGCCTTCTTGCACTGAGCAGAGTTGTTCATGCTCCCCGTTACTATGACCCCTAGATCCTTCTCCTCAGTGACACCCAACCATACCCCACCCAACCAATATTCCCTCCTTGGATTCTTCACCCTGCAGTTCAAAACTTTTTTGCTTCTTTGCATTAAAACCCAATTGCCACCTTGCCAACCACTCCTCAAGTCTGGTTAGGTCACCCTGTAGCCTCTGCCACCCCTCCATGTCATCCACAACAGCCCCCATCTTGGTGTCATCAGCAAACAAACTGATCTTGCTCCCAATCCCGTGTGCAACATTCATCATGAACAGGCCAAACAACACCTGCCTCAGCACAGAGTCCTGCGGCACACCGCTGGTCACTGGCCTAGGAGAAGAGAGTCCCCTGCCACACAGCCACCTGTTACAGTCTATCTTCCAGCCAATTATTGATCCAGTTAGTCATCTTAGCCCCCACCCCTACATATTTCAGCTTTGCCCCCCGTCGCCTATGAGGAACCGAATCAAAGGCCTTACTGAAATCCCAAATATAGGACATCCACTGCATGACCCTTGTCCAACTCTCTTGTGACCCAGTCATAGTATTCTATTGGTTGATCTGGCATGATCTCCCAGAGATGAACCAATGCTGCTGCCCATCCTGGAGCTCACTGACCTCCAGGAAGGTTACCAGTCTCTCCTTCAAGATCGCTTCTATAAGTTTACCCACTATGGAAGTGAGACTGACAGGTCTGTAATTACTCGGCTCATCCTTTGGGCTTCTCTTGTGGATAGGCACCACATGAGCCAATCTCCAGTCCTGCATCATGCACCCCATGTCCAGGGAGGTGTTGAACAGGTCATCCAGTGGCCCAGCCAACACCTCCGCCATCTCCCTCAACACCCTAGGGTGAATGCCATCTAGACCTAGTGCCTTGTCCACCCTAAGTGCATTCAGGCCTTCCAGTACCTTGCTTTCCAGAATTACCCCATCAGCCACCTACTCCCCCCTCATCCCCATCCTTCCAGTCCACAGAGGTAGTGGACCTCCTGCCTCCCTCGTGAACACAGAGCAGAAGTATTAATTCAGCACTTCTGCATGTTCCTCCTCCCTCTCCATCCACCCACCGTCCTTCTTGACCCAGACTATCTGGTTCCTGCAGTTCCTTTTCTCCCTTACCTATCTATAGAATTCCTTCTCCCCTTCCCTGATGCCCCAAGCTAGCTTCAGCTCCTTGGAGGCCTTGGCCTCTCTTACTAACTTGGTTACCTCCTTGGATCTCCTCATGTATATCTCCCTGTCCTCCTCCCTCCCAGTTATTTTCAGTCTCCTAAAAGCCTCTTTCTTGGCCCACACCCCCTCCAACACATTCCTGGTCATCCAGCATGGCACCTTAGCCCTGGCCTTCTTGCTCAGAGTCCTGGTGCATGCTTCAGAAGCCTCCCTCAGCCCAGACTTTATGATATCAAACTTCTGTTGTGAGTCCATCTCCGACCTAATCACCTCAAGGCGCTCCCTCAGTATTTCCCTCATCCTTCCAAAGTCTGCCTGTCTGAAGTCCACTACCCTTGTTTCTGACCCCACAGCCTCCCTTCTCATGCCGAGCTTGAACCACACTGAGACGTGGTCACTCCTATCTAGTGGGTCCTCCACCCGTAGCTCCCTCACTGTCTCCCCATTTAATAATACCAGGTCCAATGTATTACCTAGCCTGGTTGGTTCACCAACCGTCTGCACCAGATGGCTATCCTGGAATGCATCCAGAAGTACCTGTTCCCTGGCACTAGAGGTGGCTTGGGTTCCCCAATCCACCCCATGTAAATTGAGGTCCCCCACTGTCACCAGGCTCCCCTTTCCACATACTCATCGAATCTGATCTGCCAACTCTCTATCCAACTCCTTGGACTGTGCCGGTGGCCTATACAGAACCCCTAGCCTCAGTTTCCTATCCCTTGAATACAGGAACTGCATCAACAGTGCCTCTGTCCTCCCCTCCTCCCCCTCATCCCTAGTGCACCGGATGCTATTTTTTACATAAATTGCCACCCTTTCCCTTTCCCCATCCCTCTGTCCTTCTGATAAACCCTGTACCCAGGGATCACCAGATCCCAATCCTGGTGTTGGCTGGTCCACGTCTCCATGATAGCTGCAGCGTCCACCATCCCTATGTTTAAGAGAGCCTGTAGTTCTGCTACTTTGTTACCCAGGCTCCTCGCATTCAGGGAGACCACCCACCACCCATTACCCACCTTCTCCCTACACAGCACCCCCTCTACTTGACCCTTCTATTGTAGCTCAATCTCATTACAAACACTGCTGTCATGGGGGGTCAGCTACTTCAGATCCCCTACTTGGCGATCTTGCACACTAACTGCACACTCACCCCCACCCCTTCCTAGTTTAAAACCCCCTTGGAAGCTAAGCATTCCTCTAGTTTTTGCTTCAAGATCCCCTGCCCAGCTCTACTCAAGTGCAATCTGTCCACTGCATATAGGTCACTGTTGACCCATGTGTTTCCCCAATCTCCCACCAGCCCATATCCATGAGAGTGACACCACCACATCAGAAAAGAGTTAAACTCCACAATCCTGTTCTTCCTCACCCTGCTCACCCTGGGTACCGAAAGCACTTCTGAAAAGGCCATTGAGCACCCAACCTCCATGAACAACTTCACTAGCTCCTCAAATCTGTCCCTAACCAACTCCACCAGATTCTCCCCCAGGTCACTGGTGCCTACATGCACCACCACGTGAGGTTGTTCTCTTTCCTCTCTGACACGTCAAACAAAGCCTGCCCTGCCCTACCTGCTGTTAAGCCTGGTATGGATTCCACCCATATCTGACTGTGCCGTTCACACCTCCCTCCCTCCCTCCCCACCAAATCCCCTTTAGTATAGAGTCCCCCATCACTACTACTCTGCCCCCTTCCCCACCTCTTGTCTTTAACTGCCTGCAAACTCTGTCACTCTCTTGAGCATTTGCCCTTTCCTGCCCATCAGCACCCAGACCCTCCCCCCTGCACTTCCCACATCTACTTTCTGCTGGACCTCTCTTCCCCCATGCTTGCCGCCCCACTCCCTGTGTCCAATGCATCATCTATGATCCCACTGCCTCGTCAAGTGCCACTCCAACTTACCCTTGGCTGCATCCTCCCACCACTCCCCCTGCCCTGTCCCCTCCTCCTCCTCTACCTGTCAAGCCCCCATCTGGACTACTGTCCCTGGTATTCTTACTACTGTGATTGTCATCTGCCCCATTCCTGAGGGTATTATCCTCCTCCTCCTCCTCTGCTGTCAACAACAGAACCTTGTACCTAGTACTTAATCCTAGTCCCTGCTACTGGCATTGTCACTGTTGCCACCCCAATACAGACCCACATTGTGGCCTGGGTTCCACTTTCACCTGTGGGGGTCTCATCCTCCTGTCATGGGGTCTCCCTGCTGGAGGACCCTCACATCCTCCCTGGTTTCAGCCTTGGGTTCCTTTGCAGGACTCTCCCACTCCTCCAAAATAGTGAAGGTTTTTTTGAGCTGGACTTGATGGTGGATGTGTCTCTAGCCCCCTCACCTGAATTCATCCTCTGATATCCCATATGGGGTTAGGTCACAAGTCTTCTTTGAAAACAAGAAATATCTTGAATAGAAATCTCTCTGAAGTTTGGCCAGCAGTTCAAGCTGAATTGCCCTCTTGTCCAAGTGATTACTTACGCTTTGCCCAAGGTCCCCGTGGTATGAAGGGTCCTTGAAGGAGTTGAGGTGGAGTGGTCGAAGGTTGGAGAGAGCTTGGTGGAAATCTGGCCTGGATGCTGACAGGCTTAGAATGATGGATCATTATAATGTCTATTAATCAGAAATCACCCATAAGAAGGCAGAGTTCCTGTAAAGAGAGATTTCTGCTGTGCAGAACCAACTGGCATAACTCTTTCGTACTGTCAGCAGACTGTGCAGTCCACTCTGTCTGCAGTCCAGAAGGGCTTTTTCACAAATTAGGTGTGATGAGCTTGTTCGGTTCTTCACAGATAAGGTTGCCAGCATCAAGTCCGGAATCAGCCAAGATATCTCCATGAGGGGTTGTGGAGGTTGATGGGAGATGATGAGCACCCGGTCTCTCTGGACGGATTTTCACCGACCAGAATTCATGAACATCATGAAGACTGTCCAAACTTTGCACCCAACCTGTTGTAATTTGGATCCGGGTCCTACCTCCCTGTTGGTGGGATGTGTAGATGTTATCTGCCCAATCCTAACTGAAATTGTTTGAAGATCTTTGGAGAGGGGAACCTTTCTGGACCCCTTGAAGGAGGTAGTTATTCGACCACTCCTTAAAAAATCTTCCTTAGATCCCTACGATCCAACTAACTACAGACCTGTCTCTAACCTTCCCTTTGTTGGGAAGGTTATTGAGAAGGTGTTTGCGGTGCAATTGGACAATCACTTAGTAATTCACGGTGTCTATGAGGCTCTCCAGTCTGGTTTTAGGAAAAGGAATAGCACGGGGACTGCCCTTGTCCGGGTATTAAATGATCTCTTAACAGTGAGAGATTGAAAGGCTTGTACCATCTGGGTCCTTCTCAATCTCTCAGCAGCTTTTGACACTGTGGACCATGAGGTGATTTTGGAGACCCTGTAGCTTCTTTGTGGACTGTCAGGTACAGTCCTCAAATGGTTTTGATCTTTCCTGATAGGCAGGTCTCAGAGGGTGGCACAGGAATTTATTCCTTGGATGCCTTCCCCCTGCCTGGTGGGGTGCCCCAGGGCTCCATATTGGCACCCATGCTGTTTGCAGTGTATATGCTGCCCTTGGAAGAGAACATTAGGATATATGGCTTGAGTTTTTACTGTTATGCAGATGATACTCAGCTGTATATGTCCTTTGTACCCAGACAGGTTTATGCAGTCTCTGTTCTAAACAGCTGCCTCTCCGAGATCAAAGACTGGATGAGCTCTAGTTGGCCGAGACTGAATGCGGATAAGACTGAGGTGCTGGTTGTGGAACCGGGTCACCTGGGGGTGGGTGTTGCTGTTGGGCAAGTGTCTGGCCTTTGGCTTGATGGTGCCCAGCTTACCACCTCAGATCGGGTGCGAAACCTTGGTGTTATTTTTGATGATGGTTTGACCCTGAAGCCTCAGGTGTCGGCTGTGGTCAAATCCTCATTTTTCCATCTGAGGAATATTGCCTGGGTGAAACATCTGATTTCCCCTGGCGACCTTCCAACATCAGTTCACGCCTTCATTACTATCTGTCTTGACTACAGTGATGCCCTCTACCTAGGCCTGTCAGGGGTTGATATCTGCCACTTGCAGCTGGTGCAGAATGCCGTGGCCAGGTTATTGACTGGTACCTGTAGGTCCAGTCATATTACACCTGTCTTGCGTGAACTGCACTGACTGCCAATTCAGTGGTGGATTACCTATAAGGTAGGCTTGCTTACCTTTAAAGCCCTACATGAACAGGGATCCAACTACCTTAAAGATCTCCTGACTCCCTACTCCCCCAATCGTCAGCTCTGATCCACCAATGAGGGATTGCTGGAGATTCCCAGGGTTCGTCTTAAAACATCTGGTGCTCGTGCTTTTTCATTTGCAGCACTGACCCTGTGGAATTCTCTGCCTCATCGGTTAAGAGAATGCCTGACCATCAGTAGTTTTAAAACAATGTTAAAACATATTTGTTTTCACTGGCCTTACCAGATTAGAGTTGGATTTTAAATATTTGTAAACTTAATTTTTATTGTATTTTATTGTATTTATAACTTGTACAGTGCCTTGGTTTTGAAAGGCGCTATAGATATAAAGATGCATTGGATTGGATTGGATACTTCAGTCAACATGACCAATAAGTGCTCTTGAGGATAGTGAAATGCACAGGTAGGATGCACTGGAATGAGAGCTATTAATTCCAGTGCATGAACATCCCAAATAATTTTGAGGACTCATGTGTCCAATGTGATCACTTGCCATTTTGTCAGAATTAAGGAGATCCTGCTCCTCCCTCACCTGAATCTCTGGGAGAGGGTTAGGGGCAGAAGGAGTCAAACGTTATATGTGGTGGAAAGGACACTGCTGACAACTGGAACTTCACAATCTTAAAATGGGCACCCAAGGACTGAGGTTTATGGGTAGATGCCTCAGCACCACACAGATCAGGACCTCAATGCATGGGTGAAGCAGGAGCCTCTGCAAAAAGTACCCCCATGTCCACATGAGGGCCTGCGAGTGTGGGACAACAAGGTGTGAAGAGTCATTTTTGAAGACTATAACACCTTCAAATTTTATGGCTAGTGCACTTACCTGGTCAACAAAAACAAAATAAAATAAAATAAAAAAATAAAAATAAAATTGAATTCCACACTGTGGCAAAATAATTTCTAACAACAGACAGGTATGTTAATTGCCAATTATGTAACATTGTTAAATCCACCAATGTACAGCAATAAATATTGTTGAAGGCAGATGCCTGATGCAGCTGCACATGTGGAATCATCAGTGGAGTCATATGCCAAATGCAATAATCATTTACTGGACTCCAAGCCATACACAACATCCTAATGGACTTTAGTCTAAGCAGTGCCATCAGGCAACTTATCCGCCATGGTAGATAAAGATTTCTACAGGCTTTTCTGATGTATAACCATGCATGCCTGTTTAGTGGCAAGAGTAAATAAGTCTTTTTACCCATTTTGCTCATTTTTCTTGTTGGGGGGGATTCATTGTCAGGGGCAAAGAATTGATATGAGGGAGAGCCTAGAACAAATCATGATCAACCACAAAGAACACTGAGTCAATTTCAGGCTGGCTAGTATAAAATGTCTTTGCAGAGGGGACAGGATACTGTTTATCTACCTTTTGAGGTACAGCCAGAAATGTACTGGGTCCGTTCAAGGCAGCCATGATTGCATCTTCCAAAGCACGGTAAATGGGAAGAATGATTATGGAAGGAGATGTGGGGACTTTAAAGAATTCATACAGATTCCTCTTAGTGGAGCCCTCTTACTCAGCAGCAAAGTATAGCTTGTCCCACATGAGGCATAGCAAAGCCTGAAATGAAGAATCTTCAGTGGCAGGAATGAGTGTACATACCACAGTGACTTCACTACAGGAGGAGACAGTGGAACTAAAAGTTAAACCAATAAACTGGTTGCTCTTCCTCTACATACCATTCCTCAACATCCAGGAAGTCCGGATTATATTTATTCTCTTTCTCCTCAGGCTGAGGTAAATGAGGAGGGACCACAGGGGCACAGGCTGTTTTGACAGTGGCAGGGGTGTCTGAGTGGCATGTAATATAGTAGTAAAAAAACTGACAGCTGATGTCAAAGGAAGTGATGTGGATGGCTAAGCCAATGAGAGTACCTGTTAATGGCAGGGACAACAAAAATTTGCAGAAAGAATCCAAATTCATAGCAAAAGCAAGAGTTCTAACATTAATGACACCAGCAGGCAGAGTCAATGAAGAAAGTGATAATACTGTAGAACAGTGTCAGTCGATGAGGTGCTTAGAATGGGCTGCTTTCCATTGACTTTGAAAGAGTCAACATTTACATCTGACAATGGCATCTGAATAACAGTCAAGCTAGCAACAGAGACCAAAGAAGTGATCTGAGACTTGTTGTCTTGGGGACTGAGTGACAACCAGGACTGGGAGGATTACTTTAAATGTTTATAATTCTGCTCTGTCAAAGACACTTTTTTTTTCCTTCTTCTTCAATGAATGACATTTTGCAAATGAAGTCAAAACCTAATAAGATGGCCTGCAGGGTTAACCAGTGGCAAATCCAGTAGAGGGAGCTGTAGACCCTGGGGCAGACTCTGATGTGGGCTGCTTGTCATTCTCTATTTTCTGCAGAAAAGTTTCCAAAGCATTCTGGTGGTATCTCCTCATGGCCTGTTTGAGGTCTTGACACATGCCTTGACAACTGGGGCAGTTCTTCACATCAGGCTCTATACGCTATGTAGATATCTCTATGCTACAAAGCCATGCCTGGACCCTGGCAGCATGCATGAAAGTGGTGTGCTCCCCTTATGTTCACTGGTTCCCAGCTGTGCCAGTCCATGAGGAAAGTGACTGGGTTGAGGCCAGACTTCACAACACTCATGGCAGGACAAGCAACCGCCCCTGCCCAGCAGCCCAACACCCTCCAATCCCATTGTGGGTTCTTAATGCTACTGCCTGCACATCACCAGTAGCCATATAGGGGCACCACTCTCAGTGCCCATAGTCCTCTGCACTGCACAGAGCAGGGGATCCAGTCAGTCAGGGGGACAAACATATGACTGGAAGGCCACTTACGTACTCTACCCCACCCTGTTCCCTCTACACTATTGTGTACCAGTAGGGCAGGGCTGTGGCCTGATGGATGACTTTAGTGAAGGATACATGTTGTACACCTGTTCAGTGGTGCAGACTGACATGGACTGGGTAGGTTCCTTTAGTGGATGCTCTGTCAGTCATTGTGCATAGGCCCCAGTATGTGAAAGACCCATGCAGCAAACACAAAGTGTGTGAATGTCTTCTCTAACTATTCCTTATGCCACAACAACAGATGCAGAAAAGTGGAGGCAACTTTAGTGGAAATTATGATGGCTGGCAATAATAAACTTAAGTAAAAATAAAGAAAATTGGTACTACACTCAACCAGATTTGACAAATGCTTTTCAATGATCCAATAAGCAGGAGATGACAGAAGATAAAACCATGGAGATATGAGGCTGCCCACATTATACTTCTGGCATTGATATATGGTATTTCAGCTTGGTTAGCCTCAGCTAAGCAAACATTTCTGAGTGTTTCTGATGCCAACAGGTTACAGTTCCTAAAGTGTGGTTCTATTGAGGGAAATATCCTTGAAGAAGATATTAGAATGTCTTGGGATATAAATCTTACTTATTTCAAAGTTCCAAATGAAGTATTACATGCTGATCTTAATCTAGGCAACTCCAGCTATACCTGGGGGCTACAGTATGATCAAAGAAAGTGTCAGACAACAATTTACATACTGTGCAACAGATGTTACAGGCTTTTTTTTCCCTATGTTCAGGCCTGCTGAAATGATGCCTCTGATCTGTCAAAAACTGTTAAATCAGGGTCAGTTCCTAGTCTGTTTAAGGCCCTTATTAACATTTCCACTAGTCCCAAGGGACAACGTGTTATTGACTAACACAGGACAAATAATTATCCTTAATCACTATCCTTTAGGTAAACCACAGGGATCAGTCAATGCAGCTCTCAGCATGATAACTCATTAATTTTGGCAAATGGACTGCCAGTTGCTACCTGACCTGCCATGATACAGTATATCACTGCTGATTTATGAATACTAAGCATGCTTAGAAGGAAAATGTCTGTAAGGCAGATTAGAATTTTTGTTCAATTGAAACAATTTCTGAAAAAATATGGTGGTTGAATAAGGTAATATTTTAAAAGTAATTAAACTGCTTTCAAAAGTTTTATGCATATCATAGGACCATAGTAGAACATTTATTTGCTGATGAGTCAGTACAGATGTGACACTTCAAACAATCCCCTCCCTCTTATACTGTTTTTAGGCAAACATAAATTGATAAGTTTCACTTTTACCAGCCTAAAGTATTAGCTCCCCATTTTATTCTCTTTCTTTCCCCCAGTCTCCAGCCTGATCATTGGGACTGGCATGGATATAGTCCTCTTCCAGCATGGAGGAACAATCCATGTAACTCCTCACAAGGAACAAAGTGTCCAGCTGGTCTCCATAAGATATTACTGGATTTGTAACAAAAACTCCAGTTTTAGGTTGCAACATTATACACTGCCAAAGTGCCACTGAACCAAACCCAGCCCAGGCTTTGTATTATTATCTTTCAGTGTTTTAGCAGTCATAGCAGGAGGAAGCATAGGAATATCTGTGGTCACCTGAAAAAGAAATTGGGATTTTGTATAGTGTAATTAGATCAGTTTGGAAACACGTTTACAGTATCACAAACATCATGCCATTGTTATTTGTTTCTAGTGGAACCCAACCCAAAAATATAAAAAAAAAAGTGTTTTAGAAATAAAAAAAAACATCTTTTTGTTTATATTTTTGATATAATAATGCATTGAACAAGTACTGATAGAATGTATTGATACACAATGATTCAAGCTAGGGCCGGACAAAATAAGGACATTCTGATTGTTCTGAACTTTCATGAAATTCTGCAAATTTCATGCAATTTTGTGGAATCTTTCAAGATTTTTAATTGATTGTAACTTTTTTATAATAGAACTTTATTATAGTACCAAAAACTGGAGAAAAAGAGGAAGCATGCTGTGCAAAATCATTTAAGACACAACAAAGGTAGCAAAGTACAGAACAATTAAGGAATAGGCATCCATTACAGGCCAATCCAGGATTATAACAAATAATATAAAAGCCAGAGAAAAACAAAATAGAACAAAACATTTCCTAATACATTATATCATGTCACATAAAACTGAACATGCTGACAGGAGTATTAGATAAAGTTCTTTACAGCATAAAAGTGAAAACAATTATTCAAGCTACTGCTGAACCAACAAAAAACAACTGACTGATAGATAGAAAGACAAGACAAGAGGACGTCATCATGGGACAAAATTAGAATCTGTCTGCAATTTAAATAGATCTCACTTTCTCCAAATAATAGCAAAAACAGAAAGGAGATGTACAGTAAATAGTAGTAGAATAGCCGGCCCCCTGCAAAAAAAAAAAGAATGAATCTATTAAAGCTATTCAGTGACCTAATGAAGGGGGCTATGGCTTAAACCAAAGTTTAGTAATTACTTTTCCCCCCTGTAAGTAAAAGTAACAAAAGCTAAAAAAAAAAAACGCATTCATAATAGAGCTGGGTGGGATATGAAGAACGACCAGTTCTGGGGAAACAGGTTTAGGAATATCAAATAACAGAGTAAGTACTCATGCTACTTCATTCAATAATGTTTCTAGATTAGGGCAGGACCAAAAATAAGCACTTGATCTGCCTTCGTCTCTCCACAAGCTCACCAACACACATCCATTCCTTCACCCTGGTACTTCATTTGAACTGCTGGCATCTGGAAAAAGCGCACATTTCCACACAAATTCCCTAAGGTAGGGTGCTAAGGACAGTTTAAAAGTTGGAAGAGAATATTTTTACCATTGGCACAGGTCACAATTAACTGGTATGTCCAAATTCCACTTATGTAATATAACCGCTGTAGACTCATTAGACTGATTCTGAAATGCAACATACAGGCAGCCAATCAAGTACTCTCCAACTGCACCCTGTTGGTGAGTTTGAAGTTGCTAAAATGCATGGCTGGAAAGGTATCTGGAAGCAATTCAAATACAGAAGGCAGCAAAAGAACAGACTAGCTGAGCTCTGGGCATACTTTGCAATCAAAAAAAAAAAAACGACTATGCTAAAGCACTGCAAGGCAATAAAAGCCACATTAGCGTGTCTGATTCAAAACCACTTTAATGCAACATATAGAATGCACTCCCACACACCACTAAATGTCATTAAGCACCACCTGTGCTCTTTCTCAAGTGCTTTTGAATCAGACAAGTGAATGTGGCTTTCATTGTCCTGTGGTGCTTTAGCGAGGTCATTCTTTTTTTTAAATCTGTAAGTAATCTGTATTGAGAGGGGAAAATCCCACATCAGCAACTTCCTTGACTTTTTCAAACCTGTAAGCCAGGCCTTGGACAAAGGATTGCCTCTTGATGTAGTATACCTGGACTATGCCAAAGCATTCGACTCTGTGTCACACTCAGATTTAATAAATATATTACAGGAAATGGGCATTGAGAAGGTTTTGATTAAATGGATGCAATCATGGTTGGAGGGCCATCAGCAGAGAGTTCAGATTAGGGGACACAGATCTGAGTGGGGCAGCGTGTCTAGTGGAGTGCCACAGGAGTCAGTTTTGGGGTCAATTCTATTTTCAGTACTGGTCTCTAGCATGCAAGTATCAGAAGGGGCATGGTTAAACAAATATGCAGATGACACCAAAGTGGGAGCAATATTTACAACAAAGAAGTTACTCAGAAGTTACAAAATCAAATAAAGGAGCTGGAGATCTGGGCTGAGAAGCATGGACTTAGGCTCAATGAAGGGAACTGTAAAGTGAAGCATTTTGGAGTTAATAACAAACACATAGGGTGGGATATTCAAAGGGGTTGCACATGGTGCAACAGGGTTGCACCATGCCCAACCCACTAATGCACCTACCCAATATTCAAATGGGCAGGTTGTGCTGTTAACCAATGTTTCAGGGTGCACCAATAATGTCTGCGGTGCAAGTGTGGGGCGTACCATGCATACAAGGCCACATCCCCGATATTCAGCCCGCATGTTGGGTTGCCATGCAGGCATAAACCTGCCTTGCACTGCACGGGCGGGGGCACAAGTTGAGCCCGTCGAAACCAGGAACAAGTTGGGGACACCCACAGGTGGGCTGCTGTATTGCTGGGTGCAGCACGGCAGCTGCCTGCTGTGGGTGGCCACCCAACCTCCCAGGCCACAGTCCATGAGCCCCCTGCTCAGGGGGCATCGTGCCCACCCCTCACCCATTCGTGGGCATATGAAAATGAAGCCCTGGTGGTCCAGTGGACCATACCCCTTCACCCAATATTGGGCATAGGTTAAATATCTCCCTGATGGTCCAGTGGACCACTATCCCCTTCCCGATCACAGGCATATATTAAACTAATCCCTGGTGGTCCAGTGGACTGCTATCCCCTACCTGATCATGGGCATGTATTAAACTAATCACTGGTGGTCCAGTGGATTGCTATTCCCTGCCCGCTCATCGGCATGTATTAAAATAAACCCTGGTGGTCCAGTAGACTGATCTCCTTTGCCCACTCCCAGGCATTAGTCAAACTCCCTGGCAGTCCAGTGGTACCCCCCTCCCCACCTGGCCACGTAGTCCGCAGCCATCCTGCACCTTCCCCGTCAGCCGCAGGTGACAGCTCCCCACCTGCAAGCCACCCGGCCATCCGCCGACTCACAGCATACAGTAGGGCTGTATGCCCATTGGTCCACACTGAGTGGGCTAATGGGCAGGCAGCCCATACTGTACTACACAGTCCCAATATGAGAATGAGCATTCATTCACATATCGGGACTGTGTAGTACAGTATGGACTGCATGCCTATTGGCCTACACAGTGGACCAATAGGCGTACAGCCCTACTGTACGCTGTCAGTTGGTGGGCAGCCGGTGGCTTGCGGGTGGAAGGTTGCTGCCCGCCACTGACCAGGGGGTGCAGGATGGCGGGGACCATGGGTGGTGGGGGGTACCACTGGACCAGGGTAAGGACTAATTCCCGTGAGCGGCTGAGGGATAGGGTCCACTGGACCACCAGGGATTATTCTAATACATGCCCACATTTGGGCAGGGGTTAGCAGTCCACTGGATCACCAGGGATTATTCTAATACATGCCCATGATCAGGCAAGAGATGGCAGTCCACTGGACCACCAGGGAGTACTTCTACTCATGCCCATGGTTGGGCAAATGGGTGCAGCACCCACCGAGGGGCAGTAGGGAGTCAGTTCCCAACAGCTGCAGCCTGGCAGGGTGCCAGGCACAAGCCACTGGGGATTGGTGCCCCACATGCAAATGTGACCATAATGACATGCAAATGGTCACATTTGTGTCTTGCATGCATTATAGCCTAATTTGCATGCCCACGGCTGAATATCCCTCTTGCTGCTCCTAGCACAATTGCACTTGCACTGGTGCAGCCCCCTGCTCCCCTGCTGCCACATGCGCTGGTGCAGTGCCACTGCACCGTGCACAGTGCATGCACCCTCAGTGCCATATTCAACGGTGCTGAGCCATGGTGCAGCACCATTGAATATTGCCTGGACTATGCCCTGGCTCAACCCAGTTGAGCTGTGCCCAGGCTTGTGCCCCTGCCTGGTGCAGTCTGAATATCTGGCCCCCACTATACTACATTAACAATAAACCAATAACAAGCACTGAGAGTGAAAACGATCGGGGAGTGTGGATCATGAGTAACTTGCAATTTAATTCGCATAATAGAGAAGCAATAAAAAAAAGCAGGAAAATGTGGAACATATTCAGAAATATTAAAAATAGAAATAGAGAAGTTATGTTTCCACTGTATAAATCCTTGGTGAGACCAATCTTGGAGTATGGAGTTCCTATGACGACCCCACAAAATGCTGGAATTACTAAAATGAGAGGCGTCAAGAGAAAACATACTAAAAGAATAAAAGGAATGAAATATGAAAAATATGGCAACAGACTAAAACACCTGGGTTTGTTCTCATTCTCCTATAGGAAGATTAGGGTGATCTGTGCTTTGTAGATAAGGCTTATGAAAACAGAGTGCTGTAGGAATCTGCTGGGCTACAATTGAAATCTAGTATAGGAAGGGCCACAAGACTACATGATAGACAAATAAAAGGAGAACAGTGTAGGACCACCAAATGAGCACAATGGTTAAATCAAAGGGTAGTAGGTATATGGAATTCTCTTCATTCAGTGGTCGTACAGGCTCCTAGTATACAATAATTTAAATATGAGCTGGACAGATATATGGGGGAGCAAACAAAAAAATATCTCTACTGATATGTGGCAAGAAACTTATGGTTTTACGGCAACTGGACTTGAAACCTTTCCTATGAACCTATATTGAGAAGATAGGCTATTAATATAAACCCTAACTTTTTGATAACAATAATGGTCAGAAGTTGGGAATGCTTAGCTCACAAGGCAGAAAAAGCTCTGACTCCATGAGCATTAAGTAATTGATGTAAATGTACAAGACTTGCCTGGCACATCTTTTTGAAAAATTATCTGTGTTGCTTAATGGGTTCTGTGGTATCCAAGTTACAGTTTCTAAAAGAGTGAAGCAATCCTCAACTAATGCCATCAGACTGTATGCCATACATGGGGAGCGGTAGCAGTATACTGATAAAATTAACATATGGGGAGATAGTGTGAAGCGGAGGAATATAACAATTTTCTTATATTATTGAGATCGTTAAGAACAAACTCTATATCTTTCCAGTGGGCATGGTACCCATAAAAGGTCCAAAAACAAATCAATCTCAGCTGGCTGACCATGGCGTTAAGTTGAAGATTTGGGAAATTTAAACTTCCCTTGGCAATGGGTAATTGAAGTATAGCAAGTTGAATTCTAGGTCTATGTCCATGCCAGAGAAAGCAAGACAGCAACCTGTTCCATTCTTGAAAATAAATAAGATAATAAAGTGGGATCGTCTGGAAATAGAACAACAATCAAAATAAGATGTGTTGGTGAATAACTGCTATATGATTTAAAAATGACAATGTTAAAGAAGGCCACCAGTCCAAGTCAACTGCCACAGCTGCAGTTAGGGGTTCATAATTAAGCACCTCCTGGTGATCCATGTTTTTTATAGTAGTAGTAGTAATTTATTTGTTTGACCATAAAAGGTCATTACAAAAATAATACAAAAAAAATACATTAGATACAACTACAAAGATGCAAAATTGTGTCCATTACAATATCAGCAAAATTCTTAACATTAACTTTTGCTATTAATAATCTGGTGGCATTTGATCCAAACCACCTTTCTAAAAATAGGTCTGAGGGCCATAATGAGTCCAACTGGCACCATTTCAGTCCAATATTTCCCATCTGGGTTTACCCTATCCACTCACATCCTGTCCCAACAATGCCTATCTTGCAACCAATTAGACACACTGCATTTATGTGACAACCATCTGCGGCATCAAGCAGCACACATCGCTCCGTACCCTACAGACCACCTCCTATCCAACCACTCCCATCAGCCACACCTGAGGCATTTAATGAGATTACATGTATCTGGTAGGACCAATCTGCTTACACCATGATGCCACCGATCCTTCCCAGAAGTCAGTTGGACCTTCTGGCTTTTAGGGTATGTCAAATTGGGGCACCATGCAGTGCATACTGCTCCATGTCCCAAAGGTCACTCCCCATCCAGCAATTCCTATCGACTACTGTTGAGGCATACAATGGAGTTCTGTGTTTCAGTTTGGTCCCATCCTTCCACATCATTCCACATCTATGCCTCCTTGATGCTTAATTGGACATGCTGGCCTTAAGGCTCATCCACTAAGGCATCATGCGATGCATGCCGCACCACGCCCCATTGATTACCACTAATCTAGCCTCCCCCATTGACTGCTCCTTAGGTACATAATGGAACTCCATGTCACTGTTGGGACCACCCATACTGGGGCATCTTGTCCTAGCTGATACCCATTGGGCACACAACAGACCAAGGACCTCACTAATTTATGCTGCAATCCAGATTATTTGCACCTTCTTTGCTAATAACTTTTAATAGCTTTTAACTATAGCTAATTTAGTACTTAAAATTCTTATCACCAACCAAAGAAAGTCTAAGAAAAACATCTCAATAATTAAGTAGCTCACAATGCAGATCAATATAATAATAACATTGTTCATTATCCTAAATAATACCTAAATGTCTCCAGTAATCTCAGATGTCCCATATTTGTTAGAGCCATGTTCTTAATCTAGAAGTACCAACACTCTAGAAATTTACATTAAACTCTTAACAAAATTTTGTATTTAGCATTCAGTGTGCCCTATTTTCTTTTTCTGGATTTTGAGGTGGAAAACATACTCCTGAGTCCCGTAAATTCAGCACTTCACTCCTCCAACACTGCACACCCAAATAGAGTGTTCGGTCAGGAGTCCAGCTGAACAAATGGCCAACTTTAAATCAATAGTATTTTCAGGTGGGAGTCAGATTTTCCAACAAAAAGGCTTAGAAGCTTGTAAAGTACCCCAATAAAATGTTCACCATGTAAAAAAAGACAGCATTATTACTTAAGCATATTTCTGAAGCAATACAATTATTGATACATTTTTTGATTACCTTTTACACATATTCAGGAACTGGACTACATAAACATTTTTCCCTTCAGCTCCTTGAACTAGGAGTCCAGACAAAGCAGTACTTGACTTCATTAAAAGTCGTGAGCGAGAAAGGCCACTTAAGCAAGCAAGCCGCAATTATTTCCACCCATAACTAAGAATAAGACTCCCCACTTACCACTCGTATAAATATCTGAATTCCAAAAAAAGTTTCCCTTAATGTTTATAAAGTAAAAGGTACAGTACCCATTAGCCTTTTGAGCTCTCTCCACAGCACATTAACTCCATTTTTAAGTATCTGTAAGGTTAGATAAAGCCACTCGAACTCGAGCTTAAAGGTTTGACGCCTTCTGTCTCCTGGGCCCGTCTTTCTGCAGCCAAACCAGCAAATTAAACAAAAGAGAATGCTCCACTGAACGTAATACCCTCAGGGCAAACAACTAGAAACAGTAACAATCCTCCCCACCTAGATAATATTGGCATACCTTTAGTAGGCCAAAAACAGGCATGTCCGCATTTAAAATGTTAATGCACTCCTCTCACACTCCTCTATTCGCCTCCTCTCAGGGTCTCCCTGGGCTCATAACCAGAAAAGGGGACACTGAAGAAACACCATTGATGCAATTTGCATTCTTGCACTCAAGTTCTACCAACTGGACTAAAGCTGTACCACTTTCATTCATCAAATTCCTAAAATTCAAGGGTTTTTCAAACCTCAGCTCTTTAAATTTGAATAAGTCAAAAAAGCCTGCTTACTTTGTAAGCTCTGCCAGCATTTTAAGTTTCCTAAGCGCTGGACTCCAGGGTCCGTCAACTTACAGACTCGGGTCTTCTAAAAATATAACTAATTACATTTACCAAACAGCAAGGAGTGCTGTAATATTTGCTGCTATGCACTCTGCTCTCCAAGTCAGCCACAAAAACTAATCAGGAAATTGGTGAGAGAGAAATGACTTTTACCCTAAAACAACAACCGGGCAACATTACTCAGCAGCAGGAGCCATTTCCAGAAGTCACGCTTTGCTTTTAATTAAAACAATAACAATAACATCATTCATCAATTGCTAAAACAGAGCTGCACAAAGTAAATAAAAAGGAAAACTCTTTAGTTGAGAGCACTTGCATAGCGTGATGTGGAGCGGAGCAACAGTGTAGCCATCTTGCTCCACCCAGGATGAACTGGGAAAGCACTGTGTTTTCTTTTTGGTTTTTTTTGTTAAGTGTGCTTATAGGTATTTCAAAGCATTTCTGTTCCATTGAATAGTTAACTGATAATTTACAATTTGAGGTGGTGCATAGTTAAGGGAAGCACCTTTTGATGTTTATTTCAACAAAACCTTGCTATCTGTTTAATACAAGCTAGTATATCCCATATTGCCTGAAGAGCATCAGTAGGATTTGTAACTGTTAAAAAATGTAATGTGCAAATAAGGGAATACAATGGTCTCTCTTTCCCAGAGGTACTCCTTACATTATTGGGGAATGCCGTATATGAAATGCAAGAGGTTCTATATAGACGGGAAACAATACTGGGGACATGGGACATTTTCTAGTTCCATGGCCTAATATAACAAGCATTTGTCAATGTCGAATGTTTGCTTGCTGGCATTGGCAGTGGTAGTGTAAAAGTTACAGAGCTGCGTAATAGGAATGGCAGTGAAGTATTGAACTGAAGCCAACCCCACCACCACCCTGCAGAGAGTGACAGGCATTGGGGTGTGCCTTTGGGTCGTCAGGCATAACGGCCATGCCATTTCACCACACCCCACCCTGCAGACACTGACAAGAGTCATGGTGTTCCTTGGGGTCTTTGGCCCTTATGTGCACCCCATTTCATTCGAAAATACAGTTAGATGGGTGCGATATAGGAGAATGGGGTGAACTTTGGGGCCGAAGAGTCCAAGGCATACCTTGATGCCTCTCACTGGCTGCATGGTGTGGAATGGTATGAGCATTACAGGCAAGAATCCCAAGTCACACCCCTGATGCCTGTCATTCTCTACAGGGTTGGGTGTTATGGTTGGAAACCCTAATACCTCAGGCATTCATTGGTATTTTCACTCCAAATTTTCAACATGGTTTTTTTGTTACCCCACCTCATGAACAGTGGCAATATCAGTTTGTTAGCAAGCTGCTTATGCACAGTGACTACGGCATTTAGCACCACAGGTGCAAAAACATTCCGAACAGGATGTAAAAAATGACAGCTGTACTATTCATGGGGAGGTGTAAAAAATGGCAATGTTGCAAATATGCAGTAAAAATATTAAAAAAAACTGGTGAAGTCACGAGCGTACATAGAAACTGTGCAACGCACACCTGTAATATAATTAGGTTGGGAATTTTTTACAGCAGATTGTGTGAGCGCAAATTTTTCATTGTAAGTGTTACCTATAAAACGTCCCCGTCGTCACGAGGCCAAAAACCACTGACACTGGTTTTATCTTCTCTCTTAGCTTTATTTGATCAAACCTTTCACATGCACGCAGGAGTTCTGCAAAGAAGCTCCCCGATTACAATTTACAGCAGTTTTTATACACTATTGGCGTGGCTTCACTTGTTTTGTCTGCTTACAACAGATGCACAGAACTCTATTATCAGCATTTTTCCTTATAAGGAGTTGGTTTTTACTTTACTTGGTTCCTCTTTTTTAGGCAGCAGCAACCAGTTCTGTCTAGTTCTATTCGGTTCACAAGGCTATGGCTTTCACCTTTAGTAACCCAGTCTCAGCCAGCTAGTGCATGTACACTCTTTATAGCTTTTACTGAAAAATCCACCACACTCTCCCCCCTTTTGATACTCTGTATTAACTGGCTACCCACCTACACCATAGTCATGTCTGGCTCATTATGGAACGGGAACATCCCACCAAGGTCAATGGGATCCTTGTGTTCCAGTTGCAGCAACGGGTGCAATTGAGTGACGTTACGCAGCGCCGTAATGGCGCACAGGCGTCGTAGGAGAAGTTTGATTAGGACAGTCAGTAGCCAGAGTGCTAATATGACCATTACAAGTACTGCCACCCAATGGAGAAGAGTAGCACCCCAGTCACCAAATACGCTTGTAAGCCATGACCATGGGTCCCATATTTATGTGTAGCAAGCTTAGAAAAAAAATGCAAGGCTGGAATTTTCCAAAAACTATGACAGCATAGCCTGGACACCTATGCATTAATACATTCCCATAATCAAAGTTCTTGATTACGAGATGTACCTGACATTTTGCCAAGACAGGGGAGTTATTCTCATCCTTGGAGGGGAAAACAAATGGTGACGGAATTGTATATTTATCACAAATAACTTTTGTCTTAGGAGCCAGAAAGCATATGAGAGAAGTGACTAGCTTGCTACAAATGTCAAAGTAACCTTGTACCAGCAACCAAATGAGGTATCTCATTATTTCTTTATCAGTTTTCTGTAAACCATATTTTTTCAACACAAGAGAATTATATGATGAGAAACTTTTAACAGTCAAGGCTAAACACAACTGTGTGCATATTACGGCCACAGCCTCACCTTTTACTTTCAGCTATTTTTCTTCATTTTATAGAATCTTACAATGAACCCTTTTAAAGTCTTACACACACACACATACATTGAAGTGACATGGAGATATTTAGCCACTTGCAGCCTTTTGCTACTAGATATACTAATTTACATGTTGGCATTATTTAGTCATTTACTAACTATTATTACTTTTTACTATTTCGTTAGCAGTCTACACTAGCCATTTTACACTTTTTAATTTTTTTAACCCTTTTGGTTAGCCAACCACATATTGTTGATAAAAGTTTGGTCACTGATTACTAAACCTTGGCCACTGGCCACTTTTAACAATTTTTACCTCGAAGATAAGAGGCCCCTGAGGGACTAGAACCTTCACAAAAATTGAACATAAATGTAAAGATATTAGTTATTAACTGAAGGTTAAAAAAAACTAAATATACAATTTTACTCTTAAACTGTTAGACTAGGTGAATAGGTATATGATTTAAAACTGGTTGCCAGCATACAGATAGTCAAGGCATTTATAAAAAGCATTTTGTTCTGGAGTTGATACAGAGGTAGTTACAGATGGAACACAAATGGTGAGTTTGTAAAACACAATACAGAACTGAGGGATGTCAACACTACAATTTAAATATGTGAAAAAAATGCTAACATGTGATACACATATAACACAATATAACATAACAATTTTGTTGATGAAAAAGAGTTTATGGAATTTACTTTGAGAGTGAATAAGGTAGATGCTACCTTGTGTTGAGGTGTGGCACACCCTTGGAGCTTGATTGAAGAATTTGTTGATAATGTCTCTTGACAGATAAGTCCTTATAAAACATAACAGTCTATAAAATTAACAGTCCATAAAGTTTATATAAGTAACTACAGGTTGGTGTACTTACGGTACAGGTGAAATGTCATTTGCAGAATTGTGGTAACCCCATAGGGCACGTGGGGCAATGCAGACAGTAATTTAAAAACAAAACACCAGCATAGTAGAAAAGTCAGTGTTTATGTTGCTGGCTGCTGGATGGCTGATTGGCAGACACACTGGCCAGGGGTGCATTAGATTGTGCATTGAGTTTATTGAGTTTTTTTTTAATGGAGTAGCCACACACACACACTTGCATGGCATTTGTGTTGTGATAGTTGATTACACTCCGGCACAAAGATTAACAGTTTATAAAAAGTAACAGTTTACAATAAACTAGAGTAATGGGTTTGTATAAAGTACCAGCCATGTTTGGAACAAGCAGCAATGAAGAAAATGGATGTCTTGCTTTAAGATTAATTGGAAAAAAATGTTTTTGCTGAAGTTAAGGGAATGCCCCTACTCCAGACTTAACTTTATAGTAAGCAGAAACAATAAGCTTGATTGCAGAGTCTGAACTGACTGGACCTTTTTTAGTTGATTTAAAGTTTTACAAATAGGTGTAATTTTGCTGAAAACATTACACTTGCAGAGGTAATAATAACTTGATTTATGCAATAGTCCTTATATGGAACTAGTTAGGCACAAAGATAGTGATGACATTAAAGCGGTGGCAGTTGTTTTTTTTTTTTTTTAGGAAAAAGATGAAGGTCTTGGCAACTTAGATGAAAGTATTACTGCTGTTGAATGTGGAGATTTTATGTGTGCCACACCATGGAAACCTGTAAACTTGCAAAGTGTGTTAGACACTGAATTAAAAACACATAAATAACAATTTTGTAAACTATTGGCTTTTTGTTGTGTAAAGAGTGGTGTGACAGAGCCTAAATTTTGGCAATTGGAAAGAGAAAAATAAAAATGGGACATTAACTGCACACCTGGGGGTGCAGGCCGAGGTTTAATTATACTATCTGACTATTTGTAAATTATGACAATGTTATGGTTACACCCTGCTTTTAAATTGCAGAAGTAGTTATGACAGTGATGAACATTATTTTTCTGTCTGTTGCAAGCAGGCCTGACTGAGACCTGAGACCTGAGTTATAAAATTTTGTAATGTTACAATAACACGCTTTAAACATATAGTTTATAGTAATATGCCTGTTACACTATGCAATTAGTGGGACAAATACATATGTTGTTGGCCAATGCCAATTTAATAACAGTGCCTATTGCACCTGTGAGTAATAAGACAAACGGAGCATTAATTTGTTTGGGGTTTTGCTTTGGAACATATTGTAGGGGTGGGTCAGCAATGCTGGCCCCAGTATTTAGGTTTGGTTATGAGCATTAAAAACGTTATACATGTGGAGCACTTTTTTGAATACACACATGATACAGTGTAACAAGATGTATATTAAAACATTATAACATAAACGTGAAACATTAGTGTTTGCAATAGAACAATTTTAGTATTGAGCATAATGCATAACATACATTTTAAACAACAAATTTAGACTGTAAACTTAGTTTAGAGTCCAGGAACATTAGAGTATTGTGAATTTACTGGTTGAAAAAAATGCATTTATTGCTGTAAGGCTATGACAAATAGTTGTTTTACATTTGTTTTGACAGGATAAGAAATCTGAAAAGACAATTAAAAGAATGAATATGTGTGGACATACATACACAACTTTAACCTTCAGCGTAACTGATTACTTGCTGAGGGCAGAAGCCCTTGTACTAATAATAGGTGTGAGATTTAACTGTTTGCACTAGAAAAAAGCAGAAGGGCTTGGGCTGGGTTATGCTGTTAAAATACCTTGGGTCTTTTTAAAACTTGTAAATAAGAAACAATTATTGGCAAATACACATTTTTTTTATTTACCCCTTTGGGGGAACAGTGATGTACCTTGCAACCTTTGTGGGTATTACACTGGAAGGGAGGAAGGGTAGCTTACCCCGTCCCTGTGAGCTCCTACTGGTGGAAGAGACAGCTTGAATACTGTAGCAATAAAAAGGTTAGCTGTGGATGGTGACATGACTATTAACTCAGAAATGGTTTGGCAATATTAGTAGCTAGTTGCGCAATACCTTAAAAAAAATGTGCACTGGATAAATGGTAATGGGGTGGCCCCATTGCAGTCCCCACTTACTACATTTTAAATTATAACAAGATAATATTACAATTAGTTTAGTAAGTTTTATACCTTACTATAAAGATGGGGAACTTTTTTTTTCTAGAAGAAAGAGAAGAAACACAGACAAACAATAAAAACAAACATACACAAGTTTAAAAATAAAACAAGATTATTTTTATAGGATAAAAGAAGCCAAGTGTCCCTGGGTTTTCTTATTTTAAGCATGACAAAATGTCAGCTGAGTTTATAAGATTTGGATTGATGGTAATACTGTACGTATGTATTTTTAGAATGCATTTTAAAAAGAAAAAAAAATGATTACACCATGGTCACACATAAAAACAAAAGCCATTGTTTTTTAACTGTAGATGGTAAACCCTCAAAAACAGCTGTAATAGTTCTTTTTTGAAAGTGTACTGCATAAATATAAAGAAGATGTATAATAAAAAAAATATATTGGGAGGTAATGAATAATTTTCCCCTTCCAGCTGGAGTATTGCCTGTGTTGGCTGCAAGTCAGAAGAAGTGAGAAGAGGAAAAAAAAAGTTTGTTCCTCTTTACTTAGAATACTAGTTTTGCAATAAAAAGTCAAATTACATGGTTTACTCTTGGTGTGCTTTCATGAAAACATACATTTTGTGTGAAAAGTTGTGCTTTAGGTATGGAATACACATTAAGTTTGAACTGGTAGTAACATAAAATGTTGAAACACAAGAAGGTCAAATAATGTGCAAAAGGTCACAGTGTTCATGCAAGGGTCGTTTAAACTCAGTTATTTTTGTAGTGTCCTTGAACACTACTGATATTAAAATATTTTTAAATAATAATAGAGCACACAATAAAACTGCTGGCCAAGACAGTACACATACACAAAAAGAAATACTTAACAGAAAATAAGACTGACATTATTTGACACCAATTTGCTGAGGTAATGCCCATGGTTTCATTAGAAAACTGTATGTGTTTTAGATATATGTGCTGCCTCCCACTTGTCTTGTAACACTGACAATTGTTTTTTAAACTAACAAATATATACATATTTCCATGCCAAATTTTTACAGAACAAAACTCTTTTTTAAACACCTTCCAACTCCTTTAAAATACAGCACAACATACCATCTGTAAGTGAACACATCTAGTATAACAGGGTTACACCTTTTGGCGCATAGCCAAAATATGGCACTCTGCCATTTTGCAAAAAGTTTTTGGTTTTAACTAGAAGTATGATAAAGCCATTCATAGCAGTTAACACATTACATTTTCACCTAGCAGTGGCTTGGCACATTGCTTGCAAACTACAAATTTTTTTGCACATTGCAATATATGACGTCATAACTCTTTACCATTAACACTACCTGCTCCAACCAACAACTACATACAAAAGTTCTTCACTGACCCTATCTAGGCAGCACAAATGTTCCATTAAAAATAAAACCAATTAAAACAGTCAGCTATGAAGCAAAGAAGTTTTTTCTTTTTTTTACTGTAACATGTCGTGCACCAAAGGCAGTCAATGCTATTTTGCAACTTGGACAATAGAACATAATTACAAAACACAGATATACGCTAGAAAATATGCATGAGAAAGACAGAGTATTACCTTGTTTAGTATATGTATTACAGAAATAAAACAGACAGACATAAAACAACTTTAAATAAAAAAATTCAGACTTACCCAGTGCCAAGGTATTTTCCTTCTTCTTCTTTTCTGATACACTGGTCTGATTGAGAAAACTGACTGCATGACCTTCATGATAATTTCCAAACACTGCAGCTATTAACCCTTTCAAAGGTTTTTTTTTTGGCCATTTTAGTAACCTGCTAAACCAAGTATTTTTCCATAGCTCTGGTTTACAATTTTAAAAACAAAACAAAAAAAAATCTGTAACAGTACTAGGTACTAGGTTGAAATCCATTTGGTGGAGGTCCCCAGTACCTAGGTTTGGGATCAAATGTTTTAGCCTCTGTAGGAGGCAAGGGAACTTGAAATTGATACAGAAAAACTTGAAACTACACAGATAGGCAACATGGGGGGGAGGATTTTTAAATCATCCCGTCTGTAGTCACCTACTGTGCATACATCCACAGTAGTTTATTTTTTTCTCTAAATGTTGCTTATTTAACGTTACTTAATTAGCCGCTGCTTTTCTCCTAAAAGCAGCCTGAACTGTGAAAGCCATTATTGGCTCTAACAGTATATACTTGCAGCAAGCACAAATTACAAGGGCAAAGGGCAGTTGCCCTTGCAATTTGTTTGAGAGACTGTTCCTTAATACATTTTTCCACATATTCTTAAACCCGGGTGGGGTCCTCAGACCCTCTTCTCCTTATACTTACATTGATGATTAGTGTCGCCGGCCCCTAGGCATCACGTCCTGATGGGGAATTCCACAGTAGTCTATTACTCCATTTCCCAGGGAAAAACCCGATCATGAGGTGACACGGACCAGAGAACTGATCCTGCCGACTACGCCAAACTGTGAGCGCAAATTTTTCACTGTAAGTGTTACCTATGAAATGTCCCCATCGTCACGAGGGCAAAAACCACTGACACTGGTTTTATCTTCTCTCTTCACTTTATTTAATCAAACCTTTCACATGCATGCGGGAGTTCTGCAAAGGAAAAGCTCCCCAATTACAATTTACAGCAGTTTTTATACACTATTGGAGTGGCTTCACTTGTTTTGTCTGCTTACAACAAATGCACAAAACTCTATTATCAGCATTTTTCCTTATAAGGAGTTGTTTTTTACTTTACTCGGTTCCTCTTTCTTAGGCAGCAGCAACCAGTTCTGTCTAGTTCTATTCGGTTCACAAGGCTATGGCTTTCACCTTTAGTAACCCAGTCTCAGCCAGCTTGTGCATGTACACTCTTTATAGCTTTTACTAAAAAATACCCCACAATTGTCAACTCAGGCCTCCGATCATGAACAGTGTCACTGTCATTTTCTTTATCTGTCCCGAACAATGATTTCCCACAGCGACCACGCATCTCTGTGCTGAAAATGTGAAAACACACTTTGGCCATGTTGTGAAAAATGACAGCTGTACTGTTCATAAGGAAATGTGGAAAAATGCCACTGGTGGAAATCTGGACTGAAAATATTACAAAGTCATGAACGTACAAGGGTGCGTGGAAACTACGCAATGCTCACTCATAACACAGTCATTTTATGGACTTTTGTCACCAAATTTTCAACATAGCCATTTTAAGACCTCTGCTCATGAACAGTGTAACTGTGATTTTCGTAATCTGTCCCAAACATTGCTTTGCATACCAACAGCACCATTAGTAGCTACATGTGCGAAACACATTTTGGGCGACATATGAAAATGGCAGCTGTACTGTTCAGAAGGAAGTGTAATAAAATGGCAATGTTGAAAATCTGCAGTGAAAATATTAAATTTGCAAACTAATGAGCGTGCGTAGGAACTGCGCAATGCACGCTCGTAAAACAGTCATTTTTTTTGAATTTTTCCACCAAATTTTCAAAATAAGCTTCTTGAGAGCCCACCTCATGAACACTGGCAGTGTCATTTGGGTAATCAGTCATGAAAGGTGATTTCATGCAGTGACTGCAAAATCACCCTTCGAGCCTGAATAACACCATGACAGTGACAGCATTCATGAAAAGGGTTCCCAAAAACCCCATGTTGAAAATTTGGTGCAAAATTTCCAAATAATGCCTGAGATATGCAACAAAGTTGAAAAAACCCTATCTATCCCATTATACAGCTTACTGGCATTTCCTTAGTTCGCGGTCGGCTTTGAAGAGTGCAGATGTGTTCCCAGTCCACCGATGATCATCGCGCTGAGCTCCAGAGGTAAGTATGGGGTGAGGGGTGTGGGGAGGCAGGGTGCGCAGTGGGTGGAGTGCGGGTTGTGGGGGAATCAGGAGACTCGTGGGACCGTTTTTCTTTACAGGTTGTTTTTATTACGAAGACGCGGGATGTTTGCCACTCTGGGGTGGGCTCCCAGCATGGCACAAGGACAGCTGGGGGGGCATGGAGCCGACAGGGGATTGGGCAGCCCCGATGGCCATAGTATCTATTGCCATGCTAGGGTGGGCTCCCAGCATGGCACCCTCAGGCCTGTACTCGGGGGGGTGAGGACAGTGGAGCTGACGGGGGATTGGGCACCCCCGTCGGCTATACCATGAGTTGCCACACTGGGGTGGGCACCCAGCGTGGCATGTGGAAAGCTTTGGGGGGCGCAGCACAGCTGATGGGGATTGGGCACCCCAGTTGGCTATACAGTGTGTGCGTGGGGGGGAAGCCACGCGGTATGCGTGACGTGTGTACCTGTATGTGTATGTGTGTGTGTGTAGGGGGCTGTGCATGAGCAGGTGATATCTTATCGCTGCTCACTGAAGCGTAGCTCCCCCTTTCAACTGTATGCCACTGCATTTTGGAGCTGTCATAGACAGCTCCAGCATGAATTGGAGGACTGGGGCCGCGCCTGCCAACACACTGACTGTATTGGAAGAGGGGGTGACACACCTCCGAAAACTCGGATGATAGCACTATGTTTATTGCACATGTGTGCAAGCAAACATAAAAAGGGAAGATAGGGACCCATTGACATTAACATAGGCTTAAGGAGCATGATATAGGGATTGAAACATGGTAAGAAAAGTTAAAGGAAAATCAAATGCAGTTAGTGTGGCTCACAAATGGGCCACAAGACCTCACCAAAAGCCTTCTCTGCCTCCAAGCTGGCCAGGACCAGGGCTATGGATCCTTCATAGCATAAACCAGAAGAAGTAAGGTTGTACGTACATTGTCGTGGGGTTGATACTTACAAGCAAACCCTGTCAGATTCAGGTCCAGCTGGGATGGGAGAAGACTCTTCAATCTAAGAGCCAAATAGAAGTAAACAATTTATAATCAAAGTTAAATATCAAAATAGAGTGATAGGATGCTGGGAATCCTAGGTCCTTGCTCAATTTGGGAAGTGCTGAGATAATGGCATGTCATCAAGATGGAAGTGGTGCCATTCACACTTGAACAGAACAGTGGAGGTGTGATGCATACCCATCCCTTTTCTCTACCATTCTGATATCTATATACTGTCACCAGGTCTGACCAGCCTACCACATTTTCAAGTATTCCTTTACATGAATTATATGCCATTAATTTGAGTGTGAATGGTGATTCATCTTTTACCTAAGGTAAACCTTTAAGGTAAACAGTTGACAGTAGTTTCCCTCTTTTGATTAGCATCTGTTTCTTTTCTTTTTTATCTTTTAAAGTAGTTTCAAATTTGTTACTAGAAATATATGTATCAGTCATCTCTTGTCTCCTTGCATCAACCCCTTGTTGATTTCTACTCTCACATTTGGCTTTTCTTGCTCCATTTTCAGCATTTTGTATTTTGAGACTATTTTCTGCCCCATCCCAGCCTTTGTTGCCCTTTTCTGTCCACATACAGTTGCATTTCTGGCATTTTGTGTTATCCACCAGTTTGTTTTTTTACTACTGCTCTATCCTGTTTTCTTTCAACCCGTGTCTCCACTTTCCTTATTTTTCTTAACTCTCTAGTCTCCTGATTGTCTGTTCTCCTTGTGATTTCTTGAATTTCCTCTTTTTTTTCCTCCATTTTTGTGTAATAGTATCAGGTACTATTTCTTTGGTTCCTTTAGTTTGCTCTTTTCTGTTCTTTTGAGTTTGTTGTCCCACTTCATATGTCTCATTAGATTACTTAATAAGTCATTTGTTTTACTAATCTCTCTTTTGATCTCTGCTAATCCTACTATAATTACATTTTCATTTACAAAAGATTCTACTTCTGCTGGTAATTGTGTCTTTTCATTAGTTTCCTTAGTTCCTATTTGTGATCTTAATTTCCTTTTACTATTAGCTTCACTTCTATTGAACTCAATGGAGGACTGCCATAGGTGGGGTAGATCAGGTGATGCCACAGATGGAGGGTCCATGCTAAAATGTTGAATTATAGAGAAATGAAGTTTTCAAAGTGGTATAACAAGGATTTATATAATCTGCTCTTGTTTGGAATTCTCTGGAATTACTTCCCTTACTATGTTAGGGTTACTGTCATTAGATATCTTATCCTTTCTTTGCGTCCTAGCTACCTGTGAATTCTCACCTTGCTCATTGTTACCTGCATTTTCCCTTCCTCTTTCCCCTATATTTGCTCATTCCTTTGGGGAATTGAATAAATATTGTCTATTCAGTCTGCCTAGTCATTTTGCATGCCTTGTTTTCCCCTTTTGTCTAACAGACCCCTCCAACTTCTTAATTTGTATTAATAAGGGATTCCTTTCTGAAGTTTCATTTCATGCCCACGACTGAGATTCTGACTGATTTTCTTTTTTCATACCTGTCTGCAACTGTTCTTTAATCAAATCTGTTCCAGACAGGATGAAGTAGTTATTGATTGGCTTGGTTTTTTTAGTACTTTTTAATTTTTTGAGATTTGTTCACTTTTTTAATTGGATTGGCTTGTAATTTAGTCGTTATTTTTCTTGATGCCATATTGTCAGACTATTAAAGCCTATGATATGTGTCTTCACTTTCAGTCATGTATATAAACCTAGTAAATCAGAAATACAATTAAAAAAAGAGTTTCTTTCTTAATTCTGTGGAGCTAACTCCTTATTTTATAACATATATTAGATACCCCACTGATTCTAAGATGTAGGTCCACCAGGGGCTCAGTCTCCAGATCGAGTCTGTGTCCTCTGGGCCTACTTTAAGTTACAGTTTGGTAGGGGCATGATCTGGTAGCATAGTTGATAAAATGTCCACCCATTGAACTAACACCAAATGGGTTTTGTGGATTTAAATCTATTGGTCCTGGAATAGCTCTGAGTGCATGGGGAGAAAAAGAAGTAGTTTCTTTGTCGTGGGTGCAATTTCCTCTAGGGTCCACAAGCCCTGACCCCTCTCTCATATCTTTCAAACACTGTATTACTGCCTGATAGTTAGCCTAACACCTGAAGAGTGATCCATGGCTGGATTTTCTACTGAATCCCAGTCACTCCATCACCAAGATCCTAGCACAGAGACTGGCCAGCTTCTGAAAGACTTGTTGGAAGAACCAAGTCATAGCCAGGGTGGGACTGTGCACATTCACAGAATCAATTATTTGGGAGCATGCTTGCAGCATCACATACCCGAATCACCCCTTAACAGAAATAATTATATTCAATGTTTTCATGCTGCGCACATAAAACTACCTATGTGATATGTGTGCTTCAAGTATGATTTAAATGTTAAATTGGAACCAATTGCATGCATGTGGTATGCATGCAAAAAGCAAGTGGTCACTGATGACTGCACACATAAAAGTTAAGCGACTTGCTCAGGATAACACAGTATACAAGTCGGGGTTGATGAGATTCAAACCCAGGATTTTAGGTTTCCTGGTTTGCAGTTCAGTGCCTTTAACCAATAATCTATACTACCAGCATATATAGGGCTTGCTTGTACTTCAGTACAAATCTGCATACAACTGCATGCATGCGGCATGCTTATAGCCACTGATATACTTTATAGTTTTCTTGTCCTCCCCTCATCTCAGCTGAACAGTTGAACTGTTGCACACATACCAGTGGAAACACATGTTGTTCTTCCCACCCCCAATACACACACTTACCTACAGAACTAATTAATTACTTCTGTCTGGCCTGTACAGTAACCCATGAGGTGGGCACATGGGGAAGGGTGCTGTCCATAATGACAACTCCTTCCCGGCACAATCCCTCATGGCAATGGTAGGGGGCGACCGGATGAGGAGGTGGGCAAACTGGGTGACAGGATGTCGCTATGTGTTCATGCGCATGGAAGGGGGAGTGAACACAGTGAGCATGGGCTGGGAGGGGGTGGAGGGGCTGTAGGGGGTGGCACTGTGGTGGATGGCTGAGCTGCATCGTGGTGTCGGGGATTGGCTAGTGGTTGGGGTGGGTGAGGTACCGGGTTTCGGTCTGGGCACTGGTGTGATTTTACTGTGCCCAGCCGGAACCTTTATTTTTTTACTGCTTTCACCCCCTGACATGCACCCCCCTGAAGTTGAGAATCCTTAAGTAGGGGTGTGTGGGGGGGTACAGCTCCCCCACACAGAAAGCAGTAAAAAAAATCTCCTGGTGCCATTGTCCTGTGCGCCGGGGTTGTCAGAGTGCTGAAAAGGTTTTTGGCACTCTGACTGTGTGATAATGGTGATCGCCTTTAGGCATTTGCTGTTATCTCATAGACCCGTACTGTACTCCTACTATTTTCTCTCCATAGTTTTGAATGCTATCATGCAAACAGACTTTAAGGGGCAAACAAAAAAGTAGTAATAACTTGACATCCACCCATATGGCCAGTTCCACCCCATGCACACACACACACTGTAGCAGGTGCAGCTATGCTACTACAGACAACCCAGGAAGTATAGATATGTCAAGAGTCTCTTACCTGAGTACTAGCAAGTCAGAGAAAGGAGTCTTCAAGAGATGATGTCCATGGGTCAGAGTGCTGGGGTGTACCCCCTTGATATAAATAGAGTTATTTTTTATTACTATTTTATACATTATGATGGTGAGTTGGAGGAATAATGAAGGCCACTGTTCTACAAACAGGGCTCTTGTTAGTCGAGCAATGGCCTTCATTAATCTCCAAGTCTCCATCAATAATGTATAAAATAGTAATAAAACCATACCCTGATTCATTTCAATGGGGCAGGCCCCTGCACTCTCCCATGCCCTTGTCATAATGTGCCTGAGCATGGGGATGTGAGGTCAGCTTCACTGGTGGGGAGGGTATAAGCCTGACTATAGTGGGGCCCCAATAGTCTGTGCATACCATACTACTCAACTGTCCATGAATGCAAGGGACAGCCCTCATTTTACCCCTGAAAACTGTTCTGCCCTAGTCCATCCTTCATGAAAAATGTGCTGCTCACAAAGAGGATGTCCTGTAAATTTAGACTTTATGGCAGGAGCACCATTTCAGATTTCAGCACTGGAGAGCCAACAACCAGTGGAGGCCAGGTGCTAGTTAGCCTCGACGCGGCTAGCTCTAGAATGTCTGGAACTAGAATTGCCTTATGTCTTGGAGATACATAAGGCAATTCAAGTGGGGGTAGGAGGAAGGAGGCTGTTGGTTAACTAGGATCTGCAGCTTATCCGAAATGCAGGGAAATGGGCAGACTGGGTGGGCCAAGTGGTCAATATCTGCTGTCAAAGTCTAAGTTTCTATGTTTCTATGAACGTCTCTAAACGGTAAAACCTATTTGTTGTGAATGAAAAGTGATATGCAAATCAGGAAAAATTCAAATGTATAAGATTCATCTGTCTATACCCCAGAGCAGTGCATCAGATCTGGGCTTACATCCACCTAGTTACTAACCAGTTTTTTTCCTCTGTGATATTCTGACCCCCCCCAAAAAAAGCTTTGCCCTACTTTGTCTCCCAAACTCCATTCCAGTCAATATCCATCCCTTATGGGTCATGAAGCCACCCAAAGGTGCAGAAGCATGCAAAACAGATCAATATTTCAGTCCTTTCTCCTTCCCCAATCCCCCTGTAAAAAATATTATTTACTTTTACTTCCTGGCCATCTGGACAGAACTTGCGGCCTAGCCCAGTGTGTCACCAGCCCAGTTTTCTGTCTGATCCTCCTACATGCTTCTGCTAGAAACTAGATGCTAGAATTGGCCATCCCAGGTTACCAATGTGATCTACAAATAAGTCACCTCACCAACCAAACCTACCAGTCCTGTGTTGCTTGCTTCTTGCTTGTCTGCTTTCTTGGCTGCCTTTGCACTGCACTGTACTAATCAAGACCTATGAAGGCCATCTGCACTGCTGTCACTGTTGCTGCGAGGAATAGTTTGCTGCTGCTGGGGGCAGTGTTGCTTTTTTGTGAGGCGAGCGTAGTAAAGTAAGTAAGTAGCCTAGTCTCCAGTTAGCTTCTAGCTCATCCCCAGCCCCTTCAGCCACCAAGGGAGATGGAGACTCACTAAGAGTAAATGAACAAAAATGTGCCACCACAACACTGCTATTGAGAGTTCAGTGCTCACCAACTCCTCCAACCTGTTGTGTGCAGCCCGTCTACTCTGTGGCAGGAAAGACAGTATTCCACTCATGTGCTCTTGCTTGACTGGAGCTCCTCCACATCAGATGTGATGGCACCACCGCTAATAGCTAGAGAGTATGGACAACACAATATAGACACAGTCAAGTCAGGAGTGCACCTGCAGCATGAGAGCAGTACAGGCCAGGGGGGTACTTATTGTGCAAAAATGTTGCCACACCATTAGAACAACCTAGGCACAGATGTGGGGAGGGGGTAACTTCCCCCTCTGCCCTACCTAAATGGCACCCCTGCTTTATGGTAGAAATGAATTCTAAGGGGCTAACATCAGTGCAAGTAATTACAATGGTTTCCACTGTGTTCTGAGGTACTGTATCTCCATGTTTCAGGTTTTCTCCTCATCATGAGGGTTAGTGTCCCTCATTGTACCTCATTTTGATTGTCCATGTTCTTCATTTCAGTGACAAAATGTGAGGTATGGTGCATGCTTCCAGATCCTACTCAGCACTCGCAGTGCTGAGCATGGCCCTACTGTATATGCTCCATACAGAATGACAAAAGGAAAGTAAGTGAGCAAAAACAGTCATGGAGAAACACATTTGTAGCACTAAATATGCATAAGGGGATTTTTATGGCCCAAAACAAAAAGGTCAGGCTTTACAACACAGAAGCCCCTCTTCACAGGTCTGGAATGTGGGATGTTGGCTGACCATACCCTAGGTATTTAATGCAGTAAGCAAACAATTATTTACAAATTAATGGCAATTTACTGACAAAACCCAAAAGCCATTAAGCAACTTCCATAAGGATTAGAATTAATTAATTTACCTAATTTTAATGTGAAATTATTGAAAAAGGTATTTTAATGGCTATAATTTCTAGAAGTAGTATGAAAAATAGAAACAGATGTGTTTTTTAGATGAGATTTGCACCAGCTTAGTTGCTGCACGCATGGCAAGTGTACAACATGTGAAACTGATGTGATCTGTAAATGATGTTCACATCAGCTTAACTGCTGCACTCATGTCAAGCATGCAACTCATGACTCTGATGTGATTTTTAGAAGATGTTCACACCAGCTTACCTGCTGCACACATGTGAAACTTGCAGCATGTGAACCTGATGTTCTTTTTAGACCTGGTTCACATAGGTTCATTTTGTTTACATGAACTGCATGCAAATGTTGCACAATTATGCATATGTCATGCATTCTGCATGTACGCAGCACACTTATATTTCTGTGAGGGCTATGTCATAATATGCCAGAGTGTGGGGATGTGGAGGTCCACTTCATTGGGGGGGCATAAGCCTGACTATAGTGGGGCTCCAGTAGTCTGTGCATAGAATACTGCTCAACTGTCCCTGAATGCAAGGGATACTCCTCATTTTATACCCATCAACTTCTCTTCCCCTCATCCATCCCTCATGGAAAACATGCTGCTCACACAGAGGATGTCCCGTAAATTTAGACTTTATGCCAGGGGTGCAGTTTCAGATTTCATCAGGGGGGAGCCACCAACCAGTGGAGGCCAGGTGGTAGTTAGCCACCAGGTGGCAAGCTCTGCAATGTCTGGAATGTATCTAAAAGGTAAAAACTTTTGTTGTGACTGAAAAGTGATATGAAAATCAGGAAAAACTCAAATGTGTAAGATTCATTTGACTATATCTCAGAGCAGTGCATCAGATTTGGGCTTAAACCTACCCAGTTACTAACCAATTTTTTTTCCTTGCTGAAGTTCTGAACCCCCCCCCCCAAAAAAATGCTTTCTCCCAATTTCTCTCCCCAACTCCTTTCTATTCAATATCCATCTCATATGGATCATGAACCTGCTCAAAAGTGCAGAAACATGAAAAACACATCACTATTTCAGTCCTTCCTCCTTCCCCAATCCCCATGTAAAAAGAAAACATTTTTTACTTTTACTTACCCAGCCATCTGGACAGAATCTGCAGCCTAATCCAGTGTGCTACAAGCCCAGTTTTCAGTACACTCCTCCTCCTCTGTCCTTCTGCCAGAAGCCTGATGCTAGAACCAACCATCACAGGTTCCCAATGTGGTCTGCGACCAAGTCACCTCACCAACCAAACCCACCCAACTTGTGTTGCTTGCTTCTTGCTTGGCTGCTGCCACACTGCACTGATCAAGGTCTGTGAAGGCTGCCCACACCACTGCCACTGCTGCTGCAAGGCCTAGCTTGCTGCCACAGGGAGGCCCACATTCTTGTTTTTTTTGTGAGGCAAGCCTGGTAGAGTAAGATGGTAGCCTCGTCTTGAGTTAGCTTCTAGCTCATTCCCAGTCCCTTCAGCCACCAAGAGAGATGGAGACTCACTAACAGAAGACCAACAACAATATGCCACTGCAAAACTGCTATTGAGAGTTCAGTGCTCAGTGACTCCTCCAAGCTGTAGTGTGCAGCCTGTCTACTCTGTGGTAGGAAAGACAGTGTCCCACTAACATGAATCATGTGTTCTTGCTTACCTGGAGCTCCTCCACATCATGTATGATGGTGCCACTGCTAATAGGTGGAGAGAGTGGACAACACAATACAGACACAATCAAGTCAGGAGTGCACCTGCACCATGAGTGCAACACAGGCCAGGGGGTCAGTTATTGTGCAAAAGATTAAATCCAAAATTAATGCCATTATTGCCACACCATAAGAACAACCTAGGCACAAATGTGGGGGGGGCAACTGTACCCCTCTGCCCTACCTAAATGGCACCCCTGCTTTATGGTAGAAATTAATTCACAGGGGCCAACATCAGTACAAGTATAAACAATGGTTTCCACTGTGTTCTGAGGTACTGTATCTCCATGTTTCAGGATGTGTCCTGATCATCATGATTGTTAATGTCCCTCATTGTCCCTCATTTTGAGTGTCCATGTCCCTCATTTCAGTGACAAAATGTGAGGTATGGTGCATGCTTCCAAGACCCTAATCCACACAAAGAGTGCTGAGCATGGCCATACTGTATATGCTCCACACAGAATGCAAAGGGAAAGTAAGTGAGCTGTAACTGTCATGGAGAAACACATTTGTAGCACTAAATATGCATAAGGGATTTGCATGGCCAAAAACAAGAAAGGTCAGGCTTCACAACACAGAGGTCCCTCTTCACACATCTGGAATGGGAATGTTGGCTGACTATATCCTAGGCATTTAATGCAGTAAACAAACAATACTTTACAAATGAATGGCAATTTAATGACAAAAATCAAAAGCCATTAAACAACTTGCAAAAGGATCAGAATTAATGAGTTTACCTAATTTTAATGCAAAATCAATGAAAAATGTATTTTAATTGCCTTAATTGCTAGCAGTAATATGAGAAATAGAAACAGATGGGTTTTTTCAGAAGAGATTTTCACCAGCTTTGTTGCTGCACACATGGCAAGCATGCAACATGCGAACCTGATGTGATTTTTAAACAATGTTCACACCAGCCTTACTGCTGCACTCATGTCAAGCATACAACACATGCCCCTGATGTGATTTTTAGAAGATGTTCACACCAGCTTGCCTGCTTCACACATGTCAAGCTTGCAACATGCAAACCTGATGTGCTTTTTTGACCTGGTTCGCATAGGTTCACTTTGTGTATGCGAACCACATGCAAACTTTGCACAATTAAGCATGTGGCATGCATGCTGCATGTATGCAGCACACATATTTCTGTAAGGAACCCCTCTATATCTGCCCATTTATCAGTGAGTTTCCTGGGCAGATCCCTTCAAATCAATATAGCTACCCTAGCAAACATGTGTTCCCTTTATGGAGGTAGATGCCACATCACTTGCCCACTAGCTGCAGAACTTTAAGTACTCTCCCTTTGTCAGTCTAGTTTCTTGCAAAAGCCCAATATCTTGTCTTAAGTCTTTCCATTCTTTGAGGACATGTGCACTCTTTATTATTGATTCTTGACTGTTTACATTATAGGTAACCATATTTAGGTTATTACCCATTTTTGATCTGCGATGTTACCCCTTACCTTAAAGACAATTCCCCTTGCTGGAGATGTTTTTTAAAATAATCTCACTAGATTCCATCAATCCACATCCATACAGTATAAAAAGAGCCCATGATTTGGGTAATGCCACCCTTCTTGGTGGGTGGTTATGTTTGTGCTGTCTCCAACCAGGGTGACTGGATCTCATCCAGCCTGGGAGAAAGACTCCCCATCCAGCTGACACTAACCATATACACAATTTAATGGTGTTGGACAAATGAAAAACACATGTAAGTACACAAATAAAAGTCAGTTATCACAGAAACCATACCAAGCCAATTTTCTCCCTTCCCCTCCCCCATTTGTCCCGTTCAACTGCCATCATTAAAAGAATGGTGGCAATGTCCCCAAATACATAAATGCAATATACATAAACAGATTATAACAACAGTAAATCAGTAGCAAAACTGGTGCCCATTCAAACAGCATGTGGGAAAACTTGAGGAATAGTGCCCTGTTCCCTACCTCCTTACTCATATGGTGGTTCACCAGAGCACGAGATTAGGCTGGATAGTCTAGGAACGGTGTACCCTCCTCCTCAGGGGTCATACCCAACAACAGGCCCTTAGTTGCACCAGGCGATGCCTACCCAGTGCAAGCCTCCTGGGATAGTAGTAGTAATCCAAATTGCCTTGTTAGTGGTGATGCGACTATTACTACCCCACCTTCCTGATCCAGCATCATGTTCTTTCCAGATCCCATTATTCCAGAGGGGAGTGGAGATTTACATTCCAAATATATACATTCCGTACCCCCAGAAAACCAAAAATGGGGAGCCTCCCAATCTGGCAGTCAGAGAGCACCTGCCTCTTGTCTCCTCCCTCAATGAAGTATTCTACATGAATACATTTACCAGACGTAGTCTTAACATTATCCACAAACCCATAATGTTGTATTCTCGGGGGGGGGGTTGTTGTAGTCCATGCATTTATTAGAGATATTTGCAGGTGTTCCTGGTGCCCTTCTCTTCACACATGCCCCACTGCGACTGTCAGTAAAATTACAAAATAGGGTTGAGCATTGAAAAGGAAACAATATGAAGCAATAAGGCAAGCTGTAATACTTTGCATTGCTCACTTCTTTAAATTTAATTTATTTTATTTACAAGTTTGGTAACTGGGAAAGACACACTGAGCTGAAATGCATTTCCAGGTGTGACCCGAAGGAAGGGGAAAGGGGAAAAAAGTAAACAGCAGTTACAATCAGCTGAAGTGCAAGAAATATCATTTTTAAAGTGCAGTACAGTGGCAGTAACAATAGTGGTAGAAATGCATGTAGGTAAAAAAGGCAGGATTCTGTGCATTGGTATCAATTAAAGATTTACGAAGGTGTGCATGTGGAATCAGATAGGTTAAAATTTGAGTAAGTAAAAGCCATCAAATGAGATGGAGAGGGGAGTATGAAGGCACATTGGATATAGGATATGGCAGCAGGGGGACAGAAAGATGGGGAGGGTTGGGGAGACATGAACAAGTATGGGTGAGGTTGGCTTTAGCAACCACTTTAGGGATAGTAGGGATGGGGCATGTCAGTGAAGAGGAGGGAGCCTTTCCATAGGTAAGGGAGACAGTAACAGAAGGCAGTCTGACTAGTGCTAGAGTGAGCATGAGGGATTGAGAAGGAACAGGAGTCTCTAGAGTGAAGGTGATAGGAGGAGGGAGCAGAGGTAGAGAGTAGAGAGGATAGATAGAAGAGAAGGAAGGTGATCCAGTATTTTCAAAAAAGGGAGAAGCAGTGGGAAAGGCAACACGAGGGTAAGGGGGAGAAAGAGAGAGTGAAATAGAGAGAGCAGTGATGTGTGTGGAGAGGAAAGTTAGTAGCAAAGTGACAGAAGGAATTACAGAGAACGTCCAGCCCAGTGAGAGTGGAGGGAGGGGCAGCACTGTAGACTACATCTACATAGTCAAAAATAGGGAGGATCATTTTGATCAGCAGGTCCTTGTTGACTTCACAGGGGAGACAATCCTTGTTACGATAAAGGATGCCTAGTTTGGGGTGAAGCTTTGAGTTTATAGCATCAATGTTTGCTGAGAAGTCTAGGTTACTGCTGAGCCACATATCGAGGTATTTATAAGTGTGGACTACCTCCAGTTATGTACCAAAAAGGGTAGAGGAGACAGGACGAGGGGATAACCTTTCTAGATTTTGACTGGCAGCAAAGGTCATGGACACTGTCTTCTATTTTTATTTATTGAAATGTTCACCGGGAAGGCACACTGAGCAACAAGTTGCTCGTCTCCGGGTGCAACCTGGGGGGTAGGGAACAATGGGATAGAATACAGAGAAATGTTATATATTGGAATGCAGTTTGCTTACTTGCATACAATGAGAGCAGGAGGGATTGCAGGAGGATAACATTGGCTAACAATGCAGCAGTTAAATATAGTAGATATGAAGACACATATAGCAAATTGGCAACTGTTGGTGACAATTGGTAACACTGGAACACATATAAAAACATGGCAACAGTATGTAGCACTAGATGGTAAGGTGACTCAATAGTAATTGGTACTGTAGCTATTAGTGTAACTTAGATATTCAAGATGTGCAGTGACTGGAGTAAAGAGAGGAAGACTAGAAGGAGGGAATGAAAAATTGCATAGGGCAGAATGTTAGAAGGGAATAGAAATTTACGGAGAGATGAAGACAGAACATGATATTTGAGGCAAACAGAAATGACAGAGTGGACTAAAGTGCATATAAGAGGGGTATAGGGGTAGGTTATAATTTATTTTTTTGAGTGTAGGAATAGGCCAGAGTCAGGCTATGTTAATTGGAAGGGGGGGAGGAGAGGAGAGGTAGATTGTGGAAGGGTGATGAGAGAGAGTATTGTAGGTGGAGGGTATCCAAGGAGGGAGGGGAGTTGAATTCAACAATGTCCTGCTACTCTATCTGTGCAGGGCAGTGGACAGCCTTAATGGTAGTATACAGGTTATAGGTGATGAGAGTTATTTATACATAGTGATGCGAGGGGGGGTGTTGGGGGAGGGATGTTGCGGGAGGGGGTAGCAGAGGTCAACTATAGTGGGGGGGTAGTACCCCACCAGTGTGCTGGGTGGCCCTGCCTGCACTAGGCAGTGATCTAGCGATCTAGCAGTGATTGAGGGGGTGCAGTAAAAGTAGAAATAGGGGAAAGGGGGTAAAGTTGTTGCCCACCATGCACTATGGATCCTGATGCACAAGGCAGTGATTGAGCTCACAGGATGGAGATAGATTAAGGATAGAGAGAAAAGGGGGAGGAACACTTTAGGAGGAGGGAGAGTAGGGGACTAGGAGGAGCACAATCAGAGGGAAATAGGAGTGATGGGGAGTAGGCATATGGTAATATGGTCTTACAGGAGATTTCAGGGGGGATTAGGGAGGGTAATGGCAGGCACAGGAAGGGACAAGGAAGTTCTTGAGGGCAGAGTTGATGGAGTAGCAAAAGGATGAGTGGTGAATTTGAGGGGGAAGTAAATTCCAGATTTTTGGGAGGTAATAAGTCTTCTTGGTATTTACTTTGAACTGGTTGGCTTGAAACCAGTGTAGTACATTTTGAAAGTTGTTTTGGAGTGAGGATGCAACCACAGATGTGGAGGGGCAGATGCATAGATGACAGTTTCATCCGCATTCATATGAATTTGGTAGAAGACACAGATGGAAGGGAGGTCATTTAGAAAAATAGAGAAGAGTATGGGGCCCAGGATAGACCTCTAGGGGACACCTGCAAGAATGGGGAGCAGGCCGTAAAGCACCACCCAGCTTCACAGATTGCTGGCAGTTAGTCAGGTAGTGGTAAAACCAATTAACTGCAGGACTGGAGAGACCAGCTGAGGCCAACTTGTTTAAAAATGAGGGTGGGAAACCGAATCAAACGCCTTAGCAAGATCTATAAAAATGTTCACAGTGATGAGATCCTGTCTATTACTGTAAGGAGAGTCAGTAATGCCAAGAAGGCAGTTGATTGTGGAGTGTTTTTTCTGAAACCAGACTGCAAGCAGGATAGGAAGAAGAGTCAAGGAATTTGACTAATCTGGAGTGGACTAGCAACTCCTGCAGTTAGCAAGGCAAGGAAGGAGTCAGATAGGTCTGTAGTTTCTGAGGGATGATGTATCACCCCCTTTATGAAGGGAGCGTACTTTGATGGTTTTCCAGGTAAGGGGGAGGAAAGAGAGGTTCAAAAGGTGAGTGAGAAGAAGGTGAATAGCGAGGACTGACATGTGAAGAAATTTGAGGTCTAAGCCATCAGGGCTCTATTTTGAGGAGTTGAGAGATTTGATGGCTAAGAAAACTTCCAGAGGGGTGAAGGAAGGGAAGTGAAAACCAGCTGCTGAGGAGGGTTGTGGCAGGGGTGATGGTACTGATTGCGGACTGAGAGGGAGCACCGAATGCTGTGAAGAAATTGTTGAAAAGGGAGGCAACAGTGAGGTGGTTGGAGACCAGTGAGTGATCTACTTGAAAAGAGGGGGGCAGGCTGGGGTGGCATGTCGAAGAGGGAATTAACTGCTTTCCAGAAGTTGGAAGGGGAGTTTAGGTTGGAGTGTAGGTTTGAACTGACATAGTTGGCCTTAGCTGCATGGATAGCCTTGGTGCAGGAGTTTCTAAGGGACTTGTAGTGTTGGTGGTCAGAGTCAGAGTGAGAAGCCTTAAAGCAAGCCCAAGCAAGGTCCCTAGTTTTGTGTTTCTCAAGGAGGTTGGGTGTAATCCAGGGGTGATGGGAGCATTTCACTCTAGTTCTTTTGAGGGGGTGTGGTTGTTCCAGGAGTGGGTGAGGATGGCAGTGAAGTGTGTTAGGGCTGTGTTGATATCTTAGGCAGAGTAGTCTGGGCACCAGTTCATTGAGGCTTGGTCACTCAAGTGAGCATCAGGGTTGAAGGACCTTAGGGGTCTGTGCCAAATGTAGTTTGAGGAGGATTTTAGTTTTCCTAATAGAGTAGACAAGACAGTGACCACTGAATAGATTTGGGAGCATGCCAGTGGATGAGACTCAGTGGGGGTGAGTGCATAGTTCCCAGTCCAGGAGGAAGTGGTTAGAGGAGTGGGGGTAAAAACTGGTAGGTTCAGAGATTAGTGAGTAAAGGTTCAAAGATTTGATGGAGTGCTGGGTAGGTTTAGAGTCCGGGGAGAGCCAGTGTAGGAGAAAATCACTGAGAAGGATAAGTTTACCAGAGGAAAAGGGGTAGACAATTCAGGAGAGGGAGTTGAGGTGAGAGAAGGGGGGGATGTTAGGAGAGGCATAAAGGACACCAACAAAGATAGTGAGGGTGATGGGGAGAGAGGATTTGAGTAGTACGAGCTTGTGAGAAGAGGGAATGGCCTCTTTAAGGGTGCTGGAGCAGGAAATGTTACAATGAGTATAAATAGTAACTCTGCCACCAAGTTTACCTCTGTCCTGGAGGAAAAGGTGAAATTCACGGAGGGCGAGAAGTGAATCTGGGACTTAAGAGGAATGCCAGGTTAAAAATATACAAAGGATGCCTGGGGAGTGTTGTGAGAACCATAACTTGAGGGACTTTAACGTTGGGATGATACTATGTGTGTTGAAATAATGAAAAATAAGACCTTTGGGCACAGACAAGGGTGGGGATACGAGACCAGGATGGGGCTCCATGTCTCAAACCAGAAGCTGGAGGAAGAGGAAGAGGGCTATAAGGGATGGTGGTTTATCCTTATTGTGGCCTGGGGGAGAGGGCAGGGAGAAATGGTTATTAGCGAGGAGGAAGTGGTGAAGAAATTCTAGGTGATAGGAGGGGTAGTTCCGAGGCAAGGGTGGATAGGGTAAGTAGGAGGGTAAGAAGACAAGGCAGCAGGAAGGAGGAGTGGAGGAGACAGAAGGGGTAGGAAAAGGGGAGGGGAGGGGAGGAGCGGAACAAGGAGATAGGTGAGGACAAGGGAATGTGAGGGGTGAGTAAGGGAGGACAGGGTGAGGGAAAGTAGGAGGAGATAGATGAGGAAAGTAGGTAGCCAGAGGAGCATAGTTGGGGTGGGGGTGAGCAAGATAACAGAGGGAGAGATTGGTTTAGAGCTGGAGCATGCAGAGCTGCTAAGGGCGAAAGAAGGGGGGAAGGTAGAAAGAGGTGAAGAGGGGGTAGGAAGCAATAGACACCCAATGGGGGAAAGCGGAAGTTTGGTAGTAGCTAAAGATTTGGGATAGAAGGAAGGAGAGTTGAGAGTAAGAGAACAGTTGTTGCAGATCCAGATGTGAAATAGAACAGGTGAGAGAGCTTAGCAGGAAGTGTAGGGGGTGAGCATGGCATCAGACACAGGTGGGTGAGGGATGGGGACAGCAATTTGGCAAATAGAAAAATACAGGCATATCTGGGATATAAGGTTAAATTGTGGGGCTCTATGATGTCATGTCAACAGCTTTGTTGTGACAGGACCCAACAGCAATGGCTTTATGTCAACTGCACTTTGTGGTTGCCATAAAGCCATCAGGAACACTGTGTGTGTTTACATCGGGGGGGGGGGCTCTGCCCCTGAACCCCCCCCATGCAGAGTGGCTCTGCCCCCACATCCCTATTCTAAATTATTCCAACTCTGAGTCAGAGTTGATTCAGGGAGGGGATGCAGGACGAGAGAAAGTGTTGCCGGGTCCTGGGCAGACTTTTCCAGTGACATGTCGATGCTGTCTGCATCAACGTATGTCGCTGTAAAAGTGTTGCTGTGCAGGGGACATACCAGTTGGAGTTATGGTTGAAATACAGTCAACACAAAACAACTATTAACCTGAAACAGACAAGCATGCCTGGTTTTAAAATTAGCTAGCACAAGTTATAAAAGGCTGAAAACTAAATTGAGACATATCAGGTCTTGCTGAGACTGGTAAATACAGGTTGCAGATGAAGCTAGAAATGACGCATAGTACAAACAAGCAATGATGTTAAATGGCAACAATTTCGTAGCAACAAAGCTGTGCCAAAATAGAGCACAGAACAAAACAAACCAGAAGCAGCTTGAAAGGGTATCATGTCCATACCACGCAGAAAATAGTGTGTATGCATTAACATGCATCTGTTAAAGTGCATGCAATTTTATCATGCAAACCAATTCAATCTTGCACCTTTTCAGTACAAGTGCTGAGTGCAAGTGAACATGCCAGTTTGAGCTACAGAACGAAAACTGTCTAACTTTCAGCAATGGCATCACATCATTTAAATCAGCAAAATGCATTAAAGGAACATAAAGAGGGTCTTTTTTAAATGAAATAAAGGCACTTTTCAGAGCACAGATGTGTGGTGTTAAGTGCTGTGTTGTTTATTACTCTGCAAATAAAGTCTTTACCTTCTGAAAATAACATTTTGTCTTCTGCGGGACAGCATTTTCTGAGCATTTCTTCTGTTAATGCGCTGTGCCAATCACGTGATCTAACAGGGCACCTAGCAGTATGAAACTGTACTCACTGGGTACAGTACAGCAACTCACCATTCATCAGCATCCAAATGCTGCCAACCCTTTCATACTGCTAGGTGCCCTGTCAGAATATATTACCCACCTGCATATCCTCATTGTTTGATGTAGTTTGAGTACCACACATGCATTCAGTGACACTCCGTGCATCCCAGAGTTTAGTGGTATGTGAAAATGGCTACAAGAAGGGAATTTTCATCAAGCATTTTCGTCAGACAGGAAAGGGATCTTGGGGTTATCATCTCTGATGACCTCAAGGTAGGGAAACAGTGTGACAAGGCAGCAGGTAAAGCAAGTAGGATGCTGGGATGCATAGGCAGGGGCATCACCAGCAGGAAAAGGGAGGTCATGATTCCACTATACAAGACACTAGTGAGGCCCCACCTGGAGTACAGTGTACAGTTCTGGAGACCTTACCTACGTAAGGACATAGACAGGCTAGAGAAGGTTCAGAGGAGGGCAACAAAGATGGTACATGGATTGCATCACAAGTCCTATGAGGACAGGTTGAAGGAACTGAATATGTACTCCCTGGAGGAGAGGAGGGAGAGAGGGGACATGATAGAGACATACAAGTATCTTACAGGGAGGAACAGGGTGCAAGAATACACTATTTTTAAGCGAAAAAGATGTTCCAGGACTAGAGGGCATGGGATGAAGTTGGAGGGAGGACGATTCAGAGGAAATGTGAGGGAGAATTTCTTCACAGAACAGGTGGTGGACAAGTGGAACACCCTGCCTGAGGAAGTGGTGGGGGCTGAAACAATCACAGGATTTAAGAATGCATGGGATAGACATAAAGGAATTCTGAAGGTCAGTGGTATGGGGCAACAGAGTTCTAGGAAAACATAAACTGAAGTTACAAACTCAAATGGACAGACTTTGTGGGCCATATGCCCTTATCTGCCCACACTGTCTATGTATTTATGTATCTATTTTCAAAAATGCAAGACTTCCTGTGACAATTATGCACTCTTGCTCTCCCTAGGCAGAGAAAGTAATGAGTTCAGACTACAGTATGATTACTTCGGATGACCTGAAGTAACCTGAGGGAATCCCGATCTCATACATACGGGTCCCAGGGTTACACTGCTGTTAGCTGCACCATTATTTAAGATGCAGAGAACCGCAGCTAAAATAGACTGATTACTCAAAGAAGTAACTGTCAGAAACCAGAAAGCACCTTGAAACAGGTGCAAAGACCCTGAGTCTTATTGGTAATGCAGAGGGGCTGAAAGGCTCAAAGGCTGATCATTTTGATATTTATTTTAACATTGAAGCACAGAAAAAGTTTAGCTGATCACTTTAATATTTTAATATTTAGCTGCACTGAAAATGATCTGAACTTACTGTGCTACACTGAGGTTTTCGGTGCTGAAAAAGATTGTTCTGTAGTTGCACTGCATGTAATTTGTGTACAGCGAAGTGACCGTGTGGGTATTTACCACAGCAATTTTGTTTGCACTCAGATGACATGGAACCGCTTGAAAGACATAACACAAGCATGCAGGCAAGAGTGAACCAAGTAGATGTAGGGGTGTGTGTGCAATGTTAGATGCAAAAGCTAAAGAATGTTGGAGGAGTCAAATTGGACAGTGTGGCTGGCTGACTGGCTCACTCATGGCTGACTACAGACAGACTCCTTGATGTCCTTAGCATATGGTCCTTTGCATGGATGGGCCACTTGGGTAGATGGCAGTAAAAAGCAGTGAGAAGCCCTCCAATTGGCTGAGAGGCTTGCTGGGGGAGGAAATCAGAGGAGGCTCCCAATGGAACAGTCCCATAAGGTCCAGAGGCAATCGGTGGTGTAGAGGGCTGTTGAGCAGGCTGAAAAGCCCCTATGTGACCACTTGTAGTGGCATCCAGCTTTTGCCATTGGTTTCAGCACAGTGAAGGTCTTTGTTCTGTGGCAGGGAGCCCAGAAAAAGAAAGGGCATTGGAGTCCCACCTAATCAGCCCTCTGATTAGCTGAGAGATTTGCTGGGGGTGGAATTCAGAGAAGGCTCCCAATGGAGCAGTCCTGTAAGGTAGAGAGGAAATTGGTTGTGGGGAAGGGGTTGAGCAGGCTGAGGAGCCCCCTTGTGACCCTTGTAGTGGCATCCGACTTGTGCCACTGAACCCAGCATGGTGAAGGTCTTTGTTCTGCAGCAGGGAGCTCAATAAAAGAAAGGGCAGCAGAGTCCCACCTATTCAGCCCTATAATTGGCTGAGAGGCTTGCTGGGGGAGAAATTTAGAGAAGGCTTCCAACGGGGCAGTCCTGTAAGGTCCAGACATGATAAGTGAGAGTGAGGGCAGTTTAGCAAGCTGAGGAGCACCCTCGTGATCCCTAGTGGTGGCATCCAGCTTGTACCACTGGGCCCAGCATGGCAATGGTCTTTATTTTGCAGCAGGGAGCCTGGGAAAAGAAAGGGCAGCAGAGTCCTGCCTACTCAGACCTCCAGTTGGCTGAGAGGCTTGCTGAGGGAGGAATTCAGAGGAGATTCCCAATGGAGCAGTCCTGTAAGGTCCAGATGTAATCAGTGGGTTGGGGGGAGTTAGCAGACTAAGGAGCCCCCTCACTATCCTTTGTAGTGGCATCCAACTTGTGCTGCTGGTCCCAATATGGCAAACATCTTTGTTCTGCAGCAGGGAGCCTGGCAAAAGAAAGGACAGCAGAGTTGTGTCTACTCAGCCATCTGATTGACTGAGAGGCTTACTGGGGGAGGAATTCAGAGAAGACTCCCAAAGGAGCAATCTTGTAAGGTCCAGAGGTGATCATTTGGGGGGGAGGGGGTTAAGCAGGCTCTTGTAGTGGTGTCTGGCTTGTGCCACTCCCTCTCACTCCCAAAATGTTTAATTTGTTTGTACCACAACAATGAGGCTGTGCAATCTATTATCCCTGTCAGTTCCAGAGATGTCTTACTACCACATTGTCCATGCTCACAAGTCTCAGCCTCTGATTTATCCAAGTTATATGGGCAAGACAAGTTCAGCCTGATGTTATAAGGTTTTACTGGTGGAACAATAACTTTGATCTGGTGGGGAGAAAGATCAACTCCACCTTGATGCAATACACATTCAAACTGTTATTTCCAACCCTTAGCCAGAGCACATTTTTCCTTCTACCATGAAACTGTAGACCATACCTCTCAACCTCCCCTCATAAATCAGGGACAAGGCTTAAAAAAATCAACTAAGAAAGAACAAGTCTGTAACTTTTATGTTTGATATTATTTTGTACTTATAACCCCACTGTTTAGTCACAGAAACACAATTTTAGGAAGGCAGAGTAAAATTTTTAGATAAATCAAGTCCCTGAAAATCAGGGACAGTTGAGAGGTATGCTGTAGACTCCTGTAATCCCTGGCCACCCCTTGAGATTGTTATAGTGTGAATCAGACTGCAAATTGAAAACAAAAAGCACAGTATAGTTGCGCACTATCCTGTAGCACCAGCCAAGAGAAATAGGTGTTAATAGGTCCCCGACACAGGGCATCTCAGATACAGACTTAAATGTATTCACTGTCTGTAGATACTACTAGTAGAAGGTATTGGTTCAAGTTCTTTTTCTGGCCCTTGTACAGCTTTTTCAGGTTTGGTCAAAGCTCTGTCTGCAATTCAGCACATAGTGGTCTTGCTTTGTCATCTCCCTTGCCTTTCCCTGCCAGTGCCCATGTCATCTGCTGTGCCTCCTTTTCATATGCCTTCTCTGTTTGCTCTTGCATTGGTATGCCATGTGTAGTGATGTGCTGAAGTTTTTCAATTTGCTGGTGAAGTTGCCGTGAAGTGGCTGAAATTCACATTTGCGGAGTTCCTCAAAGTTTTCCCTGCATTCAGTAACTTTGACTACACCCAAATCACAAAGTTTTCACTGTGAAATGCAGACTTTTGCCCACAAAATTCTGTACTTCGTGGGCAAAATTCTACACTTTGCTGCAAAACTTTACATTTTGACGATAGATCCACACTCTATGAATTGCGCTTAATTCATGGATTAATTCACAGAGTGAATTTTCTCAACTTTGCCCATCTCTAGCCATGTGTTATAAGCAGCTTCCATGACTGCAACAATGCTGAATAAACTTTCACACCAGAATCTTCATGAACCAAAGGTTTTGCAGGGTGCCTTACCTTTGCTTTAACTTTTTTTTCTCTGATCTGCTTTATCATGCCCAACACCAATTTTATGTTTCACATCAGTTCTGGTGAGAAGTCCTTGTCCATGTAAATTCTCTTCTCATAGATATTTAAATAATTTTTAGCCCATGCCTTCCTCAAGATTTCTTCCTTTAGAGGGAATTTCAAACACTTCACCAGGATGGATTAAAGAGGAGCGTCAGGTTTGGAATTAGGCTACAAAGCATGATGTGTCTTCTCAATCTCTATTTGAAACCCTTCAGGAAGGTTCAATTCTTGCTGCAGCCATGTCTTAATGAAGGAATTGATATCTGGTGCTTCAAATCCTCAGGAAACCCAAAACTGTGAGATTTTTCCCTCCTGCTTCTTGGTTTGGCATTCTCCGCACATTCAGTCAATTCAAGCTCCTGTTTGCAGAGGAAAATCACAGCTCAGCTTAAGCACCCACCCTCGTCCCTCAGTTCTGCCACTGCATCTTTCATTAGGCCCAGTCCTTACTCTAGCTTCTTTATGCCTCTTTTAATTCCAGAGACATTAGCATCTATTCTCTGAAGGGTTTTTAATATCATTACCATGCTCCCTTTGCTGATACAGAAGCGTACTGTAGAATGAGTATCATTGTCCTCAATGCCTGAGCTGGCTATGTAGTTGGACACCCACAAGGGTGAGATAGTGGGATATCATCTGTGGGTCCTGATTTCCATTGTTTTTGCAAAGAAGAGCTTATGTTTTGAGATGCTTTAGGCTGACAACTAATTGGAAACCACTTCTGGTGGTTGTTGGAATGTACACCAGCTGAACAGGTAGGATTACCATTAATTTAATGCTGGATTGGGTTGGGAGACCTCAGCTAATTCACCATGGAATATACCATGAAAACTCAAAATGCAAAATCCTGACATCCACCAGCCAGAGACCAACATCCTGATGCAGCACTTACCTGACACTTTAACATCCCAACAACGGAAAGGCCAATAGTGGACTTATGCCGAGTTTGTGGTCTGGAGGGGGCTATGCCCCCTACACCCCCAGTTGTGGGGGGGCTTCACCCCCATATCCCCCCCAAATTATTAGAACAATCTATGAGGCCTGGCAAACTCCACTGTTAGGCTTTCTGTCATCGGGATGTTAATGTGTCTGGTAAGTGCCACGTCAGAATGTCAGTCTCAGACTAGTGGGTGTCGGGATTTTGCATTTTGGGTTTTTGTAGTGAAGCCTCCCCATGTTGGTGAAGTTGGAACGAGAAGTTTGAGTTTCTCCTCTTTTAAGATAACAATCTTTCTTATGCTTTCTATTTTTAGTTAGGGACTATAGAATGATCATAACAAGTTTGACCTTTTTCAGTCCACCATCATGCATGTTATCACTACCACATTAAGGAAGAGATGCTACCCATTTGATTCCCTTTCTTCTCTTATATGATTCTGAGTAGCCAGATTGGGCAGCTTGTTGATGGTGCAGTATGATGGCATTACTCTGTCAGTGCTGGGAAGTGACACACCACACTGCCCAGTGCCACAGTGACATGTTAAATTTCTCTCTTTCACACCACATCAGTGAATACAACATGTAGTGATTGAAAGCCTTAATCTAGCTCTGGGTGATTAAAGCAGCCAAGTACACTCATACAACTTACTTGTTCTCTTTAAGTTTGTGGAGAATAAAACCAAAAGCAACTTTGTCATTATCATAGAAGCTGTATATTAGATTTTCGAGCAGTGTACAAATAAACTAATTCCACTGCTTAATCTGAATCTATAATAGTATGAGTGGAGAGCAGGGGGTTGATAGTATGAGATAGGGATTTAGGAGGCTTCCACATGAACTGAAATATTTTTGTTTCAGCCCAGAAATAAGAATTGATGAAGTCCACAAGCTATGTTTACTAACAGTCTTTGTCACTAGGTAAAACAAAACAAACAAAAAACAAAATGAAACAAAAACAAACCTTTATAAAGCTCCCTCATCATGATGTGCAAAGTCAGTATGAAACCTTCCCTATATCAGCACTTCATTAGTGATATGGGCTATGCAAATTATAGAAGAGGTAAAAAAATGTTTGCCTCCCACCCTTGCATCACCCTTCCTTTCGCCTCACCCCTCCCACAGTCCCAGTAAACAATGAATTACACTCCCTTCCCTCTAATTCACTTAGTGTCTCAAACATTACTGACCACCGTAAACACCCTTCCCCCAAAAGATATATCAGGATTGTGTTGGTGTTTCATTAAAAATAGCAATTATCAATGTCATATATGGTAACCTGTGACAATGGCGACCGCAATTGAGCACTTTCAAAAAGGGTGACTCAATTGCAGGGCCTGTCCACAGAGCACCCTTTTGCTGTGTGCCAAGAGTGTACATCACTGAAATTGATTTGGTGATGTACACTCACCCTGGCAATCGCCATTATCAAATGGAACCCCATATATCTTGGTCATTCTAAACCCCAGGAATATAAAACTTGGGATACACCTTCTCAGTCCCAGCATCTCTCTTAAGCTCCCAAATATCAATTCTATGTTGTAGTTTTTCTGTAATTTAGTGCTGAGTTCATGTATTTCTACCAAATTACCTACTGTATGTCAGTCGTTGCCCAAAGATTTTGTACAACCACTTAATTCTCATAATGTATGACTGCATTACGGCCACCACTGCATACACATAACCCTAGTGCCTCAGTTACTTTTCTCTACAACTCATGAAATCATGCTGTTGCACTTGTGACCTACTGTAACTGTCTTGTCTCCCACCTTCACCTAGAACACCATCAGTTCCTCAATTCAATTACTAGAGTCTGGAATGAACATTCTAACAGTTCTTAATTACTAATAGGTGTCAACCTTCAAATCATCAGAAAAAAATAAAATAAATACAATTTGTAATATATATGATTGTGTGCTATAGATTCTCATTTCTAAATGGATTATTTTTGTAGTAGCATATTGTTGGTTACACAAGTTTGCACTGCCACCATGTATCTGCAGTGTGTTTCACTACGGGATACACCTATAGTCATATAATCTTTCTCATTTATATTTAAAGTTATATTTTCCAAAGTTAACACTGACAGAGTTGACCATATTCATAATTGCGCTTGTCTGTATGCATATTATATACAGACTTTTTACTCAAGTGTTAAAGGGCTTATTCTGTACTGCTGCACTTTCTCCAACATTATAAGCATCTTTCAAAATGCTATCTGGTAATCAGCAGCTGGTGGTGGGCAGGTGACAACTGAAAGGAAGAGGTTCTGTGACAGAGGTGAGAGGGATTGGAAAGCGAGGGCCACAAGTGTGAGAAGTACTGCCTAATCAGCTATCAGTATATCAGAAGCCAGGGATGACTCGATACCTAACTGAGCAGGAGGGGAGGAAGAGAAAGAAGAGTTTGATCAGGGCAAGGTTCTGGGGGCATCCTGGGGTAGGGCAAGGGGCAGGGAGTGAGAGAAGGAAGGGAGTAAGTAGGACAGAGGAGCGCATCCTTGAAATGGCACTGAAGGGGAAAGGGGAGCTTCTTTCTTCAGCTGAAAGTTTTTTCACAACCAACCAACCTAGTGGACAGGAAAAACAAATGAAGAGAAGAGTCTCTGAGGACCAAGTTTTGTGCTAATAGATTTTGATTTCTTCATTAATTATCATTTTTTTAACAGCATATTGTTGGTTACACATGCTCATTCTGCCACTCTGTATCTGCAGTGTGTTTCACTGTGAGATACACCTTTAGTTATATCATCTTTCTCTTATATATCTAAAGTTATATTCTACAAGGTTCACATTGACAGAGCTGACCATACTCATAGGGTGGGATATTCAAAAGGGTTGCACCATGCTCAATAGGGTTGTGCCTGTGCAAGTCCGAAATTGCGCCATTCTGCGATATTCAGCAGGATGCAGTTGCGCCCCCGAAGGCAAGCTGAGCAACAGCGCAATGCAAATGAATGCATGCTGAACTGGAGGGGGACGAACCATGCATAAACTGCACAGCCCAATATTCAGCGGGCTGTGCAGAGTTGTGCAGGCGCAACCCCTAACCTGCACCTGCACAACTTTGAGCCCAAAAAAAAAGGAGTAACTCGAGGGCCACCCACAGGTGAGCTGCCGCATTACAGGGCGCAACACAGCAGCTGCCACCTGTGGCTGGCCCTCAACTTACTCTCTGTGCCCCCCCCCACAGCCCGATCGTGGACAAAAGTGTAAAAATCCCCCCACCCCGACTGGCCCGATCGTGGCAAAGCATAACAATCCCCCTCCCCGACTGGCCCAATCACGGTAGCTTAATAACCCCCCACCAGCCCGATCGCGGGCAGCAAAGTGCCCCCAACATATCCCTAGTGGTCCAGTGGACCGCTAAGCCCAATCGCTGGCTGAATATGTTTAAACACCCCCAGAACGTATCCCTGGTGGTCAGTGGACGCTAAGCCCCATCACGGGCTGCATTATGTTGTGACACCCCAAGACCATATACCTGGTGATCTAGTGTCCCCCGCCCACCCACCCATGAAGCCCCATCACCCGCTCTCCCCCAGCAGCCGGCGGTGGCAGCATCCACCACCTGCCGCCGCCGCCGACCGATTGCCCAGTAGGGCTGCACGCCCATTGGTGCAGAGCAAGAGCCAATGGACGTGCAGCCCTCACCGGCAGTCAGTCGGCGGGTGCGCAGCAGGCGGGTGGATGCTGCCGCCCGCCGCCGCCGGGGAGCAGGGTGGTGGGGCTTCATGGGTGGGTGGGGGGGACAATAGATCACCAGGGATATGGTCTTGGGGTGGCACCACATAATGCAGCCCACAATTGCTTAGCGGTCCACTGGACCACCAGGGATACGTTCTGGGGGTATAAACATATTCAGCCAGCGATCGGGCTTAGCGTCCACTGGACCGCCAGGGATATGTTCTGGGGACACTTTGCTGCCCGTGATCGGGCTAGTGGGGGTATTTAAGCTTTCACCCGCGATCGGGCCAGTCGGGGGAGGGATTGTTATGCTTTTGCCCGCAATCGGGCCAGTCGGGGTGGGGGATTTTACACTTTGCCCGCGATCGGCTGCGGGCGTGGTCCCCGATGGCTGCTGCCTGGCAGGGCGCCAGGCGCAAGTCCTCGGGGATCGGCACACCTGCATGCTAATGGCATGCAAATGGGGCCCTAAATAGATGCAAATCCCCCCCCCAGTGCCTTGCATGAATTATGGCCCCATTTGCATGTCACCTTTTGAATATTGGAAATTTGAGCATGGCGCAATGGTACTTGCACCACCGCAACTTGAATGCTCCACTCTGACCACTTGCGGTGGCGCAAGTTCCACTGCGCCATGCACAGTGGCTGTGGCCGGGGGGTGATATTCAAAGGAGCTGATCAATAGCGCAACTCCTTTGAATATCGCCCCGGCCACACCCCTGCTCAACTATTTTGTGCAGCGCAAGGGCTTGCGCCACAAAATAGCTCAGTTTGAATATCCAGCCCACAGTGTGTGCCTGCATGCATACTATTTACAAACATTTTACTCAAGTGTAACAGGGCTTATTCTGTACTGCTGCTCTTTCTCCAACATTGAAAGTGACTTTCAAAATGCTGTTCAGTAATCAGCATGATTTAGGTAACATCTTTTTATTTATTTCAATAGCTTTAAATGGCTTTTACAATTTGCCATGCCATTTTCTCATACATTTGTTTGACTGTATTAATGAATGAATGAATGACTACATACATACATACATACATACATGCATACATACATAAATGTCAAGTACTTGAAAAGGATAAATAAGATTGATAAGGAGAGTCTCTTTAAGCTGAGTGACAACCATAACAGAGGCACAGTCTTAAGCTGGAAGGTGGGAGGTTTAGGAGGGAGGTCAGGAAGCACTTCTTCACAGACAGGGTGGTGGACACTTGGAATGCACTGCCAGAAGAGGTAATCTCATTGAAGACAGTGGGCAGCTTTAAGAGAGGCTGGGACAAGTATAGGGGCGGGTAAGGATAATGAGTAGGGAGGATGGGAGGAGTGGGGAGAGGATGAAGAGACATTAGATCAAGCTGTGGACCCTGCGACACGAGCAGACTTGATAGACCAAATGGCCTTCTTCTGCTGGCTTCTTTGTGTGTTTGTATACATACATACACAAATAAATAAACAAATAAATACCGCATGCCAAGGGCTGCCTCAAAATAAATCCTTGGTGGCTGATTCTAGAAAGGGTATGCATGGTGCAAAGTGATTTCTGCCAACAGGAATGGTGCAAGTAGCACTTTGCACCATGAGTTCTGACATTTGGGTTTCAGGAAAGCAGCCTGCGACATGTCACTGGCTGCTTGTGCCAAAGTGAACATACATCACCATTTGAGCCTAAACCCCACTGCGACGTAGTGCAAGGGGGTTAACGGCAGCAGTTGTGCCATGTTCTGGAAGGACGGCTGCCACATCCCCTAATTTGGAATTCTATAACAACCCCTGGACATCCATCCAAGTACACTCACACTGGCTAATAGCTGGTGTAAGTGTACTTTGTGTCCACCGGGCGTTGCGCCAATGTGCGCCCAACAGATTCCCCCATAGGTGAGGCAGCCCCCCCATCCCACTCCCAGAAATCATTAACAAAAGACCCACAGGGCTGTCAGACCCCTCCAGCCCTGATCCCCAATAGCAAAGAACTGAAAGACCCACAGAGCTAGTGGACCCCCCAAAGCCCCAATCCCCGATCCCCAAACCCCAATGACATGTTGGTACTTAATATGTATAAAAAAAAATTCCCGCACCTCTGGTAGCCCTGGTAGTCTAGTGGCCTCCCACTCAGCAGTGCCAATCCACTCTGCTCCCTCCCACCAGTACCCAACCAGTGACTGGCACAACCCATCTTCCACTACTGCGGCCAGCCACCATTTGAGCTCTGTATGAGTGCATACTACTGTAAAAAGTATGTGCTCAGTGAATGACAACTGCTGTCATTCACTGAGCTTGTACCATTTACAGTAGAACACGCTCATACAGAGCTCAGCTGGCTGCTGGCTGCAGTGGTGAGAGGTGGGTTATGCCAGTTGCTGGCTAGGTATGGGTGGGTGGGTGGGGAGCAGGGTGGACTGGTACTGCCGGGTGGGGGGCCACTAAACTACCAGGGCTACCAGGGGTGCAGGATTGCTTTTTTTTCTGTATGTGTATTAAGGACCTATGTGTCATTGGGGTTTGGGGATCAGGGCTTTGAGGGGGGTCTGCTAGCCCCATGGGGCTTTCAATTCTTTGGTATTGGGGATTGGGGCTGTGGGGTCCAACAGCAGTGTGGGGCTTGTCTTTAACTATTGCCAGGAGCAGGACTTGGGGGGGTCCGATAGCCCTGCAGGGCTTTTCTTTAACTATTATCAGGAGTGGGACTGGGGAGGTGATAGCCCTGTGGGACATTTCATTAACTATTACCAGGAGTGGGACTTGGGGGGGGGTGATAGCCCTGCAGGGCTTTGACAGTATTGAGGATTGGGGCTTGGGGGAGGGCACTTGGGCCCTTCCTTTGCCCATGTGGCAGGCTTGCAGCCAACTGTTCAGTTCTGCCCTCCATTAGGTGTACTGGTATGGCTGCCGCAGGTCACAGGACTTAGCTGCGGAGACCCTGCCTAATAGAGAATTGGGTGCAGAGTCCCTGGGGCAACTGCACCCCTCCAATGTCACAACTTGCGACACGTGTAGGGGTGCTTGTAGAATTGGGCCCTTTTTTTTTAGCCTCAGTGAAGTCACTGTGTGTTTGCATCTGTGTGTATTAATGTGTATCGGTGTGTGCTTGCACCTATGTGTATGTATTAGTGTGTGTCAGTGTATGTCAATGTGTGTAAGCATCTGTATTTGTATATTAGTGCGCATCTGTGTATTTATGTCTGTGTTAATGAATTGGTCTGGGTCAGTGTGTGTTTTCACATCTGTGTATGTATTTGTGTGTGTCAGTTTGTGTGTGAATTTCTGTATGTAAATATTACTGTGTGTCTTTGTGTATGTGTTCATGTCTGTGTGTATATATATTAGTGTATGTCTATTTTTTTTTGTTCACATCTGTGTGTATGTATTGCAATTAATTGCCTGAGTAGTGTTACATTCAGTTCAGATTATGGTTAGGCATAAAACTTGTTGCCTTGTCCAAAAAAAAGCTTTTGCACTCTTGTAGCCAGGAAATATCACACTTACACAAATCTCTTCAGAATTAACAGCTTTATTGCTAATTCGGAGGAAAGTGTGCCAGGACCACACTACACACCACCTTAGCCCTGGATTTTCAGGTAAAAGCCCTTCATCAGGGGGCATGGCACTTGGAGTCATGTGTGCCATTATTTACAGTGACATCTTGGATAAACATGAGAAATTCATAAATATTAAACAAACATAATATTTTTACAAAACATATCAAAAGCCTCAAAAAAATGATTATCACGCTTTTTTCAATGTAATGGAATAGACTACCATCATTTAGTTTTTATGCATATAATGAAGCAAGTTGCTAATTTTGTGCTTTATAGTCTTATCCATATATCAGTTTATCCAGAGGAAAAGAAAATAAAATGTAAGAAGAGGAGATGGTAGCAATCAGCCATCCTGTGTGATCTGTCCAAAACTCCTTTGCAGAGAAACAGAGAGAAAGTACCCTAGAAAAGGAAACAAGAGAAACACAGTTATCAGAGATGCACATAATTCATATCATATTGTTTAAAAAGTTAACTAATACCTAAACCTACAATCATTTCAGTAGACTCCAATGTTTCTGAAAACACAGGTGACCGTCATGATGCATTAATCAACCATGAGGGCTTGTAAATCAAAACCAAAACAAAAGAACCCCATATTTAAATTTTTTCAAAGATATTTCTTAAAATATTTATCATGTGTCATATGCTCACGCTGGTTAACTCAATCAATAAGGTTTTTTTAATATTCTTTATTTTGTATTGTTTTTATATAGTTATATATATATATATATATATATATATATATATATATAAAACAGCAGGAGTACATCTATACAGTATTGCTCTTTTGTCTTACAATGCATAGAATGTTCTTCAGGTTGGCAATTCATGTTTCTACAACATCATTCTGTTATATATCAAATGACACTAGATCAAAATTCATATCCTACAAAAATTGGTCACTTTCATATAGCTGTATCAGGGAACAAATGTTTCATCCAGAGGCAAGATATAGAAAACCCATGGGTTCCATTGGAGCTCAAATTGTGACCTCCTTCCAGCTCTAGAAGTTACTATTCTCTCTAGATAGTATATCTCAGTCATCAATGAATGCTAATCAGAGAGGGTGGGTACTTTAGCCATTCACCATAGGCGAGTTATAACTTTTCTAGCTGCTGCCAGGTACAGGTATAACTTATTTCTACTTGGTTGAACTTTTCCGTCTTCCCCAATATAAAGCAGAATCATCTGATTGGATAATTTAATTTCTGGTCCTACAATATTTTGTATGCTGTTTTCTATATCTAACCAGTATTGGGTAACTTTCGGACAAGCACAAAAAATATATGTTATATTTGCCATTTTTTCTCCACATTCTCTCCAACAAAGGCCATGCCCCATAGATACAAATTTAGCAATTTTGTCAGGGGTATAAAAATATCTACTATGACATTTCCATAAATATTCTGACCAGTATGATGACTGTGATACTCTCATCGAGTGAGAAATAGGTTCCAACCATTTCTCATAAGTTATCAGAGTCCCTAATTCTCTATTCCATCTCCCTAAGATATCCTCACTGGATTCCTTCCAAAAATCTCTTATTGCTTTATATATTTGTCCAATTAAATGAATTTGTTCCCTGCCTTCTATAGCATCCCTAAAAAGGGACATCAACATAAGCATGAGAGAAGGCAGAGTATTTAATGCTAATTCTTGCTGTATAAATGTCCGAATCTGTAAATATCTATAATGATGTGTATTGGGGAATTGATATTTTGCCTGTGGTGTGGCAAAAGGCAGTACTCCATTCACATCCAGGTATTGATATAACAAAAGCAGACCTTTGTTCTGCCATTCTTGATGGACCCGAACAGAACCCATATCCAAAGATACACTTTCTGTACTTAATAGTTTAAAATAACTGAAAACTTCAGTTAATGTAGTAGATGCCCTTATCTCATACCAAGCCTTTAACATATAATGGGTTCCAAATGTAAAGTTTTGTAACTGTGGATAAGAATTTGGGGGGGGTTGGCAAATATAATAGGGATAATGTTTACTAGATCATTTAGTATAAATTTAATAAACTTCCATGGTTTCTCTACTTGAGGATTCAGCCATTTTATCACTATTTTACATGTTACTGCCTTATGGTAATCTCTAAGGTTTGGAAGATTACAACCCTCCTTTGCCACTAGTAACTGTAACAGAGACCATCTATCCCTTGGCTGTTGCCCAGCCCATACAAACCTCGAAAAAATTCTAGCCCAGGATGCAAAGTAGAATTGTGATGGAATAATCGGTAAAGTCTGGAAATAATATAATATCTTAGGAAATACGGTCATCCGAATAGCTTGTATTCGAGCTGAAAAAGATAATACCTGATGTGTCCAGTTCCCAACTAAATTCTCTATCGATAGAGGCTCTGAATTAAACAGTTCCAAATGTTCCAGTTTCTGGGGAGTATTTACACCCAAATATTTAATCTTATTATTTCTCCATTTCAGAGGGATCTGGTTCTTCAGAGACTGAGAGGGGGTGAAATTTAAAGATAATAACTCTGTTTTTGTATATTTATTTTGTATCCGGCTATTTCTGAAAACTTATCTATCACTTGTAAAGTAGCAGGAATGGACTTTTCAGGTTCTAGGAGTGTTAATAATACATCATGTGCATATAATGATATAGCAAAGTCCCTCCCTCCTAAAGGGACCCCCTGAATATTAGGACCTTGTCTTATGGTTTCAGCCAATGGCTCAATGTATATGGCAAACAGTAAGGGGGAAAGTGGGCAACCCTGCCTAGTTCCCCTTCCCAGCTGTATAATTGAAGATAAATGTCCATTCACTTTAACATATGCCTTCGGAGAGGCATAACTTCTCTGTATCATGCTAGAGAATTCCCCAGGAAATCCAAACTTGCACAAAGTTTCCCATAAAAAAGGCCAACTGACATGATCAAAAGCTTTGTCTGCGTCGAGGCTGAGCAACACTGCCTGTATCTGTCTCTGATTTAAGTGGTCCAACAAATGGATTGTTCTACATATATTATCTGTGGTTTCTCTGGCTTGAATGAACCCAGATTGATCTGAATTAATCAAATAAGGTAATAGTTCCTCCAGTCTATGTGCCCATATGGACATAAATAACTTGTAGTCCATGTTTAATATGGATATTGGCCTATATGAAGTACTTAATTCTGCTGGTTTGCCTACTTGTAAGATAGGTGAAACATTAGTGTAATCCCATGATGGAGGAGGGGGACTCTCCTGTTGAATTTCTAGAAAGGCCTTTAGTAGTAAAAGAGTCAGTTGTTTACTAAAAGTCTTGTACCACTCGGATGGAAATCCATCTGGGCCAGGGGTTTTTAATGATTTACTTTCTTTTATGGCATGTCTGACTTCCTCTGATCTGATAGGGGCTTTTAATCTGATTTCCATTTCCTTAGTTAGCTTTCTTAATGTAAGGGGGGGGGAAATTCCTCGATTTTGTTAAATTCTAGACCTTGTGGTTTCTCATATAGCTGCCTATAATATTTCTGGAACAGTTGCAATATCTGCTGTGAGTTAAGAGCTCTTGTTTTTCTCTCTGGATCCACTAAATGTGTTATGATTGTGGCTGTCCTATGTCCCCTAAGCCTCCAGGCTAAATTTCTCACCCCTTTTGGCCCTTCCTCATACCTACATGTTTTTAAGTAAAATAGTGCCTGTAGTTTTTTTCATCTAAAAGTTTCTGGAGCTCAGCATTTGTCTGATTAATCTGGGCTTGGGCCTCCGCGGGTAATAGGGGTAAACTTTGTTTGTATTTCCCTTAATTTCTCATGTAATTCACCACATCTTGTTTCCCAACATCTCTTCTTGTATGCTGAATACGCAATTATCTCCCCCCCCCCCCGATCACAGCCTTCACAGTATCCCAAACTATTGTATTGGATGTGTCCTGGGACAAATTTTCTGCAATAACCTGAGCTATTTTTGAGTTAAAGCTATCCCTAAAAGCTTTATCCTTTAAAAAAGGTGTATTCAAGCACCACCCAGTAGATTTCTTTGGTATTTTAAAATCTAGCCTCAAAAAAAGGGGAGAATGATCAGAAAGAAATCTAGGTCCTATAGTTAAATCTTGTAAACAGTCCAAATGTTTTTTTTGAAATGAAAAAGTAGTCCAATCTTGAGTAGGAATTGTGTCTAGGGGAGAAAAATGTATATCCCCCTGAAAGAGGATAAAAAATGTCTCCATACATCGATTAGACCCAATGCCCTAAGTTGAGAAATAAATAATCTTTGAGCTGATGTTAGCCTATATTTCAAAGGTGCAGAGGAGTCCAACCAAGGTGTCAAAAAGTGATATCTCCCCCTATGATAAGGCAGCTGTGCATAATGTCTAGGAGTTTAGCAAAAAATCTTTTAAAAAGACAAACAGATGTAAGAGAGGGAAAATACACATTCACTAATGTGACCTTTGTCCCATAAAGGGTACCTTTTAAGATTACATACCTTCCCTCTGGGTCTATGCACTGCGTTTCCAAATGAAAAGGAGAGGTCCTAGGTATTAAAATGGCTACTTCTCGTCGTTGCCCTTTAGGAAAGGACGACGAGTATACTCAAAACCTGCCCCCCAATTCAATTTTGCATGTTCGGTATCTGTTAAGTGTGTTTCCTGTAGATAATAAAAATCACTGGGGTGTTTCTTGATATATTGGAACAGTCTGGCCCTTTTAATGGGGTTGTTAAGCCCATTTATATTAAGCGAGAGTGCTTTTACTACCTGAGTAGCCATCTTATTCCCTTATGGAAACATATTCTCTCCTGTTTCCCAATCTTAATAATCCCATTCCTAAGGGATCACCATACTGATGTTCCTCCCCAGAGCCATCTTTCTGAATGTCACTTTTTTTGAAACATTTTATGCCATTCCCATCTAGATTATTCTTAAACATCTCCTGCTGCGATCTTATCAAACCTTTTGAAATCTGAAGCAAATTGTCAGTGTATATCTGACCTTTGTCTTGAAAACTATGTACAAACACTGTATTCCAAATAGAATTGACTTCCAAGGTAGGGGAGTTTAAGAACCTACTCCCTAAGTGTGCCTCCTGATAGTCTGGGGTCACCGGAGGATATCTGGTAACACCAAATGCCCAGGCCTCCTGGGGATATACTGCTCTCCTAATAAAAATTAAAAAGAAACATGCAGACAAGCTAAATAAAAATCCAAATGTTAAATCAAAATATTCTGCCTGTCTGTCTTTGATTTGAAATGGGCTTCCCTGTAACATCTGGAGATGCTTCCTCCCCGTCCCCCCGCAAAGCAAATTTCTTATTTTATGATTAACTAAATTCTGTATTATTCAACTAGGGTAACTCTTCTCAGGCCCTTATGTCAGGTTAACCCTGAAAACAAATCAAGCAGAGCACAATAATCTGCTCTTTAAAGTTATATCCGTTGCCTCCTTCAAAGCGATCATCAGGGCCAGTTCAAACAGCCAGATCAAATGTTTTACTTGTTTCTTTGTTATGGCAAAGTTCTCTGCAGGTACACTTATTAAGTATTTCTTTTCTCTGTCCAACCTCCTGTGAGAGAGTTGTCGTCTAATAACGATCCCAGTTCAGACAACTGAATTCCCAGTCCCTCTCATCAGACATAAGCTTTCAAAGACCTCTAACCAGAAGACCATCGAGGAATCATAAGCCAAGCTTCAGCTTCTATCAGTTAGGTTTTTCCCCTTGCTGATCGGCAAAAAGTTGCCAGATGATTAGAAATGTTCCCCCTCTTTGTTACTTTTCTGCCATTCTGTGTTCTGCCCAAATTCACCGTATGCCAGTGCGGTGGGTCAGTTTTCTGTAATCCTAATGTGGATTTTGTTTTTATTTGAATTCCCACTTTAAGGAGCTCCTCTCTGGCCTCCTCCACAGTATGAAATTCTTTCCTTCCCAGTGGAAGTTGCACCACAAGTCTGGCTGGGTACGGTGTTGTGAATCTAATGGCTGCCTCCTTCAAAGCTGGTAAGATGTCTGCATATGCTCTGCGATTACGCATAGTTTGTGGAGCGTAATCGTTATCAACATAGAAGTGAGTTTGTCCTTAAAAGACCTTGCCTTTTCACCATGCTTCTGTTAACACTGTCTCCTTGACTGCGTAGCTAAGAAAGCGCATAATAATAGATCGAGGCCTAGCATTCGGATCGTAGGCCATGGGCCCAGTGCACGGTGAACTCTCTCTAATGATAATTGAATATCTGAGGGCAATTCAGAAACTCAGTAATGTCCTGACCTTCTGAGCCTTCAGGAATGCAATATAATCTTAGGTTCTTTCTGCATGCTCTATTTTCCATGTCTTCTTGTTTTTCTTGCAATTGTATACATTGATCTTGTAAGAGTTGAATTGTATTCTCCATGTCATCTACTCTGTTCTCTACTGCTCTCTAATGATAATTGAATATCTGAGGGCAATTCAAGAGCTGTTTTGAGCAAAGCAATAGTAAACTCAGTAATGTCCTGACCTTCTGAGCCTTCAGGAATGCAATATAATCTTAGGTTCTTTCTGCGTGCTCTATTTTCCATATCTTCTTGTTTTTCTTGCAGTTGTATACATTGATCTTGTAAGAGTTGAATTGTATTCTCCATGTCATCTACTCCATTCTCTACTGCTGTTATCTGTCTCTCTGATGCATCAGCTCATTGCTCCAGGCTCATTACTTCCCTGTGAAGCTCTCCGTAAAGATCTTTAATTTCTGCACAAAACAATAATAACTCCTTGTATATAGTATTTAACTTTATGCATTTGTTTCTCGCTTTATTATTTGGTCTGGTCATCTGGTTCTGCCGTTCTGCTGGTGCCTGTGAGTCTTCCGACTCGGAGAGCTCCTGGGCCAACATTGCTGCTTGATTTTATTCTGCTCACTGCTGCCCGTAGTTGTACAATTTCTTTTATTTTTCTTCTTCACAATGCTTCTTACATATGTGCCTGATATCTATATCTTGTTTTTTTTTAAGTTGTTTGTCGTTAAAGGTGTCAAATCGGGGAGATTAGCGAGGGGTGTAGCGGAGCTCTGCTTTTACACTGCCATGCTGCTTGGAAGCCCAACCAGAAGTCCTCAATCAATAAGGTTTTGAAATTCTACAATTCAATTTTATTTCAAAGGAACCTATTTGTCAAATACTAGTTCAACAAGTATGGTTTTATGTCCCAAGAGTTACTGAGACCCATGGGTTTAACACTTTGTAGTGTAAAGATCTAATAGCTTTCCCATTTAAGGAGTTAATTTGTTCTGTTGCCACCTTTCTTATTGAGTTTGAGATTCTCAATTCCCATAAAGTTAATAAGTTCCGCATTAGAACCATGGCGATCAGAAAAATGTGCTCCCACCAAGGTGTCCAATCTATGGTTAAGTATTACATGCTCCTGGATGCACTGTTTTAGTGGTCAGACAGTGCATCCCACATACACCTTTTTGCAGGGGCACCGCAAGGCATAAACTGTAAATTTAGTGTCACAGGTTATGCATTGTTTTAGATTAACAGAGATGTTATCCAGCACGGGATGCTCAAATGTGTTTCCTGTCTTTGCTAGTTTGCAAATAGTACACCTTTTGCATTGAAAATAACCGGGGGGGAGGGACTTCCGGTTCTGCCATGGCACGTAGCAGCAGCTAGGCGAACAGCTCTCGGCCTCACAGCTGAAAGAGTCAAAATTAATTTAAAATGTCTGGAGGAGGTTCGCAAAGAGATCGAGGAGGAAGGTCTAAAGCGTTACAGTCCAGACTTGAAAGAGAAGGTGGAGATTCGCGTCCAAGTTCCCCGGTATGCAATTCGGACCAATCTAGAAACACGATGGCTGCCAAAAATTACTAGACAGATGAAGAAGCGGAGCACTTATCGAGAAACCGGTATGAATCCCTGATGAAGGAGCTTAAAGAAATGTGAGCAGAAAATAAAGCAGAATTCAAACATCTAAATCAGAAGCTTTCTATGGTGGAGGGTCGTGTTCAAGAAGCGGAGGATAGAATTTCAAACGCGGAGGATGGCCTGCAGCACCTAGGCCACGCCGTGTTTGACCTTTGCAATCATGCCATACAAATTGAACAGAAGTGCATAGACTTAGAAAGTTGATCCAGACGAGACAATTTGCGCCTTTATGGTCTGAAGGAGGGGGCTGAGGAAGGGAACATGGTTGAATTTGTCACTGACCTATTGAAAGATGTCATCTAGCTGCCATTAAGTTACAAGCTGAAGATCAAATGTTCTCACAGGGCCTTACTCCCTAAACCCAAAGACCCTTCCACCAGATCTAGATCAATAATCATCAAATTCCGAAGTTATCGCACCTAGGAAGATATTCTCCGCCATGCATGGGCTAAGAAAGAGTTCAAATACCTTGACTCCCATTTATTCTTTGAGCAAGATTACCCGCCTGTTATACAGAAGCAACGTATGGAGTACATCCCACTTATTAAATTCTTAAGAAATAAACAACTTCCTATTCAAACTCCTTACCCAGCGAAATTGAGAGTATTCTGGAAGGAGGGGGTAGAATTATACGATACCCCACAGAAAGCTAGTGAAGCTTTGCAAAAGTGGGGAATCAAGGTTCCAATGGCTGCTAGGTCCCCCCAGCTCAAGAGGAAGGAACTTACTGAGGATTGGCATATCGTCCCCCCGAGGAAAAATAGGGTTCTGAGTAGTAATGCAATTACATCAACCCTGCATGAATTCAAGGAACTAACAAAGAAACTGCCTGGAATCTCGGAATCAGACCTTGAGAATGCTGATGGGTGAAAGTTGTTATTACAAACTCTGCTTCTTTCGATGCCTGAGCTGTGGGCCGGGAACTGACCACTTTGCCTCCCAAATAGATATATCCTCGAGGTAAAATACTCCTCAATGCCCGGATTCCAGGCTGATGATATCTGGCCTACGTTTCTTCCCTCCCCGGGTATGCTATAGCTCTTCTTGAAGGAGTATTTTAGGCCCCTTGGTTTTACGATTGATCCTACGATGGTGGTCAGAGACTGGATTAATGACATTGCTCGGGCCTTGTAGACTTTAGCACAGTGTTGGGCACACTCACCAGCAGCTGGGTTGGAATTATAGTTTGCTGAACTCAATCCCATGCCCCCATGAAGGTCAAACTGATGCTTTTTTGTGAGGATTTACCTTCTATTTCCTGTGAGTGCGATGGAGAGGAGAGTGCGAGAGATCCCGCTGTGCAGCGGGGAAACGGTTACCTTACAGCATGGTCGGACTCGGAGAAGTGCACAAGTTACCGGAACTTATAGACTTTTGTTTTCTCCTCTTCTTTCTCCCTCCCCAACTATATGACATAATGTACAATTAGCCATACTGCAAATTTAGGGAGGAAACAGTGTGCAGTACCCAAGGAGACGTATATTAGTTTTAATTTTGCTAATATGGCGCACATCCACATACCTGGGCTGCGTGCAACATCTAGGGCCTGGCACACTTGGGTTGGGGAGGAGGAGCTCAGCTAAATGCGGGGATGCTGACTTTTGGGCTTTGTTACTTTTTCTTTTTGAACTGTTGGGCTTCTATGCTAAATCATTTTGCCCCTGAGAAATAAACGTCCCCCCAACCGCACTGAGCGATCTCCTCTGTTGGGGGGGGGAGGGACTCCAATACTTGGGTGAGTGCTTGTAGGCAAGTATATGGCTCCCTGCAAACAAATGGAAGCATTTACACATCTGGAGGTCATTCTCCTTTGACGCATCCTATGTAGGGAATAACCAGAGGAGCTGCCATGTTTTATGTGGGCCTTGATCAGTTGGCAGGGGTCGGGTGTGCTTCGGGGAGGGAAACTTTTCGGGAATACTATCTACCATTTCCTCTCCCATGCGTCCCTCTGAGTGCAGGGGAATGATGAAGGGGATGAGGACATACGTGGGTGGGGAGAGGGAAGGGAGGGAATTAAAGATTAAAAGGGCATGGGGGGAAGAAGGTTCTCCCTTTTAACTGTATCAATAATGGGCGGGGCAGTACAGCTCTGATGGCCAGTTTTAAGGAGAGTGCTATACTACAGGAGCCCCTTCATGTAAGAGCCCAGGAAGAGTCCCCTTGTAGTTTGAGGGAATTTGTAGCACTCTTCCCCCCACCAGTACCGTCTGTTAGGTGGGATAAGAGGTCTCTGTATAAGTTAGACTTCCTACCTTGGAAGTCAGTTAAAAATGTTTTTGATAGTGCACTGTTTGCACAACTGGTTCTGGTTTATTGTTTCAATCAGCTGTGTACGATGAGGATTTATGTTCTTTTCTTTTTTATGGGGTCAGCAAAAATAGTATTGGGGATCTATCTTGCACAAGGAAAAAGAGTTCATGTTAATGTGGGAATGTTGATAGTACTTAACCACAATGGGTTATAATATCTGCTCATATAATGTTCATGGCCTATCGGGCCCGATTAAGCATTCCAAGGTACTTTCATATTTAAAGCATTCAAGAACCAATATATCTTTTCTCCAGGAGACCCACTTGTCACATGAGGAGCATGAGAAGTTTAAGCAATTGGGGTTCCCCAGGTTTATTCTTCATCCTTTAAGGGCGGATGCAGAAGAGGCACTGCTATATTAATACCATCTAGGGTGCCATTTGAATGCCACAATCAATTAAGTGACAAAGAAGGGCGGTATATACTGGTCAAAGGGAAATTAAATGGTAGACTTGTCACCTTTGCCTCAGTATATTTCCCTCCAGCCACTGAGTTTAAGGCTTACCAGGCTTTTTTCCTCCTCATGTCACAATGGGAGGAGGGTATAACGGTATGTGGGGGTGACTTTAATTTGGACCTTTCCATGGTATGAGTAGAGGTCAAGACAGTGGGGAAAAAAACAAGGGAATTATCAAAACTGCTTAAGGAACTGGGGTATATGGACACATGGAAATACCTAAATGGAACAGCCAAACATGCCACTTTTTTCTCCCAAGCCCACTCGAGCTACACAACAATTGATTATATGCTGATATCCTAAGAGCATCTAGAGTTGGCGGGTAAGACTTGGATGGGGGACTTTATTCTATCTGATCATGCCCCAGTTTTCTTTAGATTAGATTCCGATATTTTTAGGAAAAATACTTTGTGGAGGCTTAACCTTTCACTGCTTCATAGCAAGGACATCATTCACACAATGGAAGAGGTAATCAAACAGGCTGAAAAAGAAACTGAACGTCCTGGGACTGATATCTCGATTTTATGGGATACTATCAAGGCGATTTGCAGGGGTAAATTTATCAAGCTATCAGCTAGAAATAAACAAGAAAGGGAACAAAAACGTAGTGCTCTGATTGCCCAAATGCAAAAGTTAGTGTTTCAACAGATACACCAGATCAACTCCAAGACTTCAAAGGAAATTAAAAAATTAAAACAAGAATTGAATGCCATACTAGATCTTAGAATTGAGCAGAAACTACTGTTTCTCAAGCAGAAGTACTACGACGGTGGGCCACACTCTCTGAAATTGTTGGCTGGCCGTCTCAGACGGCAAAGGGCCAAAGCATTAATATCCACCCTGAGGCGATCTCATCAACATCCCCGTAGTTATACGGTTGAGAAAATCTCTGATACATTTGTGCAGTACTATACACAACTGTATGCTGCCTCGCCTGACCCAGGAAAAAGAGGAACAAATAAAAACTTTTTTATCCACTGTCAGATTGCCAAAGCTACCTAAACAACTGGGATTGGGCCTGGTTGCCCCCATAACAGTTAAGGAAATAGAGGCTGAGATTGGGAGATTGAAAACATTAAAGTGTCCGTGGTCGGACGGCCTCAAGGGAGAATTTTATAAAGCTCTTAAAGTGGTAGTAACTCCCCTCCTCTCAAGATTGTTTGGGAATATTCTCCACCCCAAAGGAACCCCCCCCATCCTGGGACCAAGAATTATATCAGTCATCCCAAAGGCAGGCAAGGACCCAACTTTACCTAGTTCCTACCATCCTATCTCGGTTCTAAATGCAGATTATAAAATATTTACTTCAGTGCTGTCTCAGAGGCTAAAACACCTTGTCTCCGGCCTAATCCACCAGGACCAATGTGGGTTTATCCCAGGTCACCAGGCCTCGGATAATATCCGGCGCATATTTACTTAATGGAACACGTACAAAATTTTAAGATACAGGCAATCCTTACAAGTTTAGATGCTGAAAAAGCATTTGACATAGTGTCATGGCAATTTCCAAGTGGGGGTTCTTGATGCCTTTGACTTCCCCCAGAATTTTGTAGACCTCATCTTCAAATTTTATTCGAACCCCAAGGCGTACATTTGTTCAAATGGTCATATTTCCCACATGTTCCCCTTACGCAGAGGGACTCGTCAGGGTTGCCCAATTTCCCCTCTTTTGTTTGCCCTTTACATTGAACCATTAGCCCAATATATTAGACAAGCAACAGACATACAGGGAATACCTTTGGGGGGCAGAGAACATAAATTGGCCCTTTTTGCTGACGATGTATTGGTCTATTTAACAAACCCTACTGTGACCCTCTCTGCTCTTTTTCAAAAGCTTGAAAAGTTCTCAGCCCTATCCGACTATTCCCTGAACATGACCAAAACTGAAGCATTACTGCTTAATTACCCAATAACAATGCTCATTCGTAAGCAGTTTCCATCTAAGTGGGATCTCTCATCTATAAAGTATCTGGGTATTCAAATACCAGCTGATCTCAGTCAATTATTCTCAAATAACTACATTCCCCTGGTTAATAATATAAGAAGAGACATTAAAAGGTGAAATATTTTCCTGCTGTCTTTTATGCTAGGAATCAGGCAATAAAACTTAATGTTCTGCCACACCTGTTATACCTGTTCCAATCAGTTCCTTGTACAATACCCACACGTGACCTAATGCCTGGCAACAAAAATCCACTGCCTTTATCTGGCAAGGCAGGAAACCTAGACTTAAACTTCAGGCACTATATCTACCTAAATCACAGGGTGGAATTGCATTTCCTAACCTATCATCATATTGGAATTCAGCACAGATGAGAGTTGCGCTGCTGTGGGGCAATAAGTATTATGAAGCTCACTGGAAACAAATAGACCTAACTAGAGAGTTGAAGTACCCTCTACCGGCTACCTTATTTTCAGAAACCCTATTGAGACAAGCCTTACTAGATACTCGAGGGAGCATACGTTCAGTTTTGGAGGGTTGGAGGAGGGGACACCCCTGGAAGCGTATTAGGGAACATGCTTGGAAGTACAAATGGTTTATCAATAATCCAGACTTTCCTCCTGCTGAAGAATCTACCTGGTACTCTACCCAAGCAAACAGAGGAATGTTTGCCCCATGGCAGTTAATGAGACAAAACACCATGATATCTTTTGAAGAAGCCAAAACTAAATTTAAATGGGGGGAGGGAGAGAGAATACGTTACTGTCAAATTAGAGATTATATATACTGTCAGTATAGGCTTAGTCAGTCCCATTCTCAGATATTAGAGGACACGTCTCCATATTTACAAAGGGGGGGAACCATGCAATATCACACATATACAAATATCTGGTGTCCTTGCAGGAGCATGTGTTGGAACCCCTTAAAGTTAAATGGGAACAGGACCTCCAAATTACAATACTCCAACCTCAATGGGCAAAGATATGGCAGATGACTTGGTCCACTACCTCATCTCCAGATGGCATGAATAAGTCTGGAAAGTCCGAACAAGATTTTTTTTTTAACACCCCAGCTACTAGCTAAAAGAAATCCTAACCTCCCATCCAAATGCTGGAGGGCTTGTGATACCGAAAGGGCAACCCATGCACATATATTCTTCAGTTGTCCTAAGCTTCAAACCTTCTGGTCTAAAGCTACTCAGCGTATTTCCAATATATTAACCCTTGATGAACCTTTGATGGCATAGAATTTGGTCTTGGGTATCCCACCGGAATCCCTTAAGCAAAAAGATATGAAGTACCTCTGGTCTATAATGCTGGCTACGGCCTACAAAGCAATAACCAGGAGATGGCTACAAGAAATCCCCCCAACCATCTCTGAATGGAGGGGCATAGTGGACCAGGTCAGGGCCTTTTGAGAATATGTCACATAACTTACAAGATAAGCCCACATTATATATAAATCGGTGGTCCAGGTAGATTTTGAACCTCCCAGAAACATGACCTTGGATAGCTTTTGGCTGGTCTATTTTGAGCAGAGACCCCGAGACCCACATCACTCTAACAAGGGCATTGACCCTTTACTGATCAGAATGTAAGAGAACAGATCAGTTCCATCTCGATATTAATAGTAAAGCTGATCCTAGAGAATTTATACCCAACATAGCTGATAAGCCAAATGTTTTATTTATTTATTTTTTTTTAAAGTTATGTATTGTTGTTATATATTTTATTATGTTTGTCTTCTTGCACTTAAACATTAGCACCGGTTACCGGCCGTATTTCGGACCTAGTCTAGGGTTTGGTCAATACCTGTTGGTAATAGCTATAAACTTCGCATGAACTGTGAACAGCTATGGTACCCTTTGGTATTACTGTATGAGGTGCAAGGTGCTTAAATCAAATAGTACATGGTAATATCTATTAAGATATACAATTTTATTTTCCTGTATTAAATGTAATGGCTGCATGGACGATTGTACACCTGTGATAATGTACTGCTTTTAAGTTGAACTAAATAAAAAGATGAAGTATTAAAAAAAGAAAATAACCGGGGGTCTACTTGGTAACCAATTCCTAAAGGTGGGGGTCTGTAGTCTGCTATGGAAAACTAGGTCCTTGATATTCCTGGCCCTACTAAATGAGGCCCTATGCTTTTCTCTGACTGCTTCTGATACCACTCTGTCACTCATCAAAATTGCCCAATTTTTGTGTTTGATATTCTCAATTCTGCCTGCCACATCCTTATACTCTGTGACAAAAGTTACAGGTTCTCTTTCTTGTTTCATATGTGTAGTGTCAGTTTTCTTGTGAAGTAGCTGATCCCTGCCCAAGAAAAGAGCTTTGTTTTGGGCAGTAGTCAAAGTATCTTTAGCATATCCTCTATCTAGAAATCTCCTTTCTAATTCTGATGCCTGTTCTGAAAATGTGTCTGGCTGCATGCAATCGAGTCTAGGTGGATTTGCATTCTCTAATGTGTCACCTTGCTGCCTCACTGAGATTCAGGACTGGATGAGTGCTAACTGGTTGAGACTAAATACGGATAAGACCAAGGTGTTGCTGGTGGACCCAGGTCAGTGGGTAGATAATTTGACTTCTGAGCAACCGTCCAGCCTTGTGCTTGGGGGTAACCAAATGAGACCTTCTGAATGGGTGTGGAACCTGGGCATTGTACTTGATAACGAACTGATGCTAAAAGCACAGGTGTCAGCAGTTGTCAGGTCCTCATTTTACCATCAGAGGAACATCACCCGGATAAAGCACCTTGTTCTGCCCAAGGATCTTCCTACTTTGGTTCATGTCTTTGTGTCCTCCAGTCTTGATTACTGCAATGCTCTATACCTAGGGTTACCGGGGGTGGATCTCTGTCACCTACAGCTGGTGCAGAATGCTGCGGTCAGGTTGTTCACAAGGTTGTCAAAGAACTAGCCATGTCACTCCTGTGCTGTGTGAACTGCACTGGTTGCCAATGTGATGGAGGATCACCTTCAAGGTCACATTGCTGACCTGTAAGACCCTACACAGACAAGGACCAGGTTACTTGCAAGACCTCCTTCGGCCCTATTGCCCCCACCGCCCTCTCTTCTCCACTGATGAGGGATTGCTAGAGGTTCTCAGGGTCCATCTTCAGACATCAAGTGCCTTGGCTTTTTCTTTTGTAGCACCGACCCTGTGGAACTCTCTACCTCATCAGATCAGAGAGTGCCTATCCACTGAGACTTTCAAGTCCTCTTTAAAAATGTATCTGTTTGGCCTGACCTTTGGGGACAATATCTATTATATCAAAATTATTATTGCTGCCTTTTATTTTAAATGTCTTTTTTTTTTAATATTTGTTTTTATATTGTATTTGCACTTTGGCTTTGGAAAAATGCATTATAAATAAAATCTGATTGATTGATTGATAATATGACCATTCTGTTTATACATGTTTTGTGTCTAAGAAAACAAAAACATTGAAAACATTTCATGTTGAAAAAACATCTGTGCCCATGTACTCAATTAGTGTCTATCACTGTGTATTTGAATCAATGTGTACAGTATGTATTGGTGGTTATCAGTGTGTGGGTTCACATATATGAGTATCTACTGTATTTCTGCATGCGTATGTGTGTGCACATATGTATGAGTGTACATCAGTGTGTGTTTGCATCTATGTAGTTTGAATATTTGTAAATTGTTGTGTCCACTTCTTTTACTTTTATCTCTAACTTTAACTATCTTCTCAACTATTGCACCCTTTTTTCTCCCTTATAATATCTTGAAACAGTCAAGTTGTTCTGCTTTTATTTTATTACAACAGGCAAAGCAGTCCATTGGCTGTTTCCTATGATTTTTTAATGTTGTTGTTAGCCTTTGCTGGTAATACTGTAGCCAATCCAGGTCCCAATTTCCAGATCAATATAAGTATCACTCCTAATGATCAGGCAAAAAAGTCTGAACTGAAGGCCTGAATGGGGTACTATAAACAAAATGCTTATATGGAAGACCTGGTTGAGGACCACTACCCCTGACTCTGCGATTCTTATCTGAGACAACTGTATTTTTAGAAGAGAGTTAAAATGGGTGGAATGGGGTAACATTTTTATATTAAGAGAAACCTGGATGCAGCTATTATTATTTACCATTAAATAGTCAAATGTGCTTTTCTAGATACAAATAACCCATCATTCTGAGATTTATCAACACTTAAAGGGGAACTGTCATCTATAGGATTTCTTAATGTCTGAAAGCCCATACAAATCTAATTTGAGTGAGCCACTGTGTTTATCTGTGAGTCTTTGCAGTCCAGAGTTATTCTTATGTAAATCAGCCTGTAATTAAGTGCTGGGGGCAGCCATGTGTTTTAGGCTTCTGACAGGAAATGATGTCACCAAGGGACTTGGCCCTCCTTTGGCTATTGATAATCCAACAGGTTAAACAGGAAAGCATCTGTTTTTTAAAGTGTGTTTTAGGGTGTTATTCCAACACTTCTACATTCATAATTGTTTTGCATGTGCATTGAAACTAGTGAGGTATCACCTTTACATTTCAAACTGTTAGTAAAAATAATCCATCTTTGGGACTGCTTTAACCTCAAAGCTACATTTCCAGCTGATCATCAAAAACTACACATCTCAATGCTGGTCCTGTGGTGCCAACAGGTACTAGGGCCCCATATCAGGATTTCTAAATTCTGGCTGTGTTCATGTCAGTACAGATTTCTGGGGCTGCCACAGCACCAATTTTTGTTTCTTTCCATTTCCTTACAACTTTGGGTGTGAAGTCAGGTCTACAAGATGCAAATGTGGCTATATACCTACTGGCCTGGCATCATGGGGCCAGCACTGAAATTTGTAGTTTTTGATTATCAGCTGGCAGTACAGCCCAGAGGTTAAACAAAGAGTTATGAACAAGCTTTTTTCATCTAGCAGAATGGGCTTTGATTTCAACATGCTTTACTTGTATATTGTGTGACCAGAGCAAGTCACTTAACCTCCCTGTTCTCCCAAACACACCCGGGAAAAAGTTATAGCTCAATATGCCTTTCCTGGACAAAGACATTAAAAACAATCTGAGCGTGTGTTATGATTCTGAAAATATTATGCTCTTTCTATCCAGATTTGAGTTGAAAAGAAAACAAGAGGACACAGTTACTTGTTTATTAATTGCAAACACATAGATGGACATTGTTAAAACATGCATAACCTGAAATGCATTATTAAAAGAGTGTTTTACTTCTTTTGATGAAGTTAAAAGTATAACAGTTTCTTACTAAAATACTTAGGATGCAATGGGATTTTCTACCGTAACAATGCCAGAATTTTATTGGATTATTTTTATTAACAGTTTGAAATGTGAAGGTGATAATTCACTAGCTTCACTGCACATACAAAACAATCATTATAAATGTAGAAAGTGTAGGGCTATGCCAATGGTCTGTGACTTTCCTGAATGCGATTTCCACTGTGATGTAAAACCAAAAAAAAAACTAACACAAAAGAAAAGAAAAAAACAAAAGGGAGAAACAGGCAGTGTGTATATGTGTGTGTGTGTGTTAACAATGTTGACCTTCTCTGTGTTTATTAATAAGTAATTGTGTCCTATTTTTTTCTTTTCAAGTCAAATCTGGATAGAAAGAGCATACTGTTTTCAGAATCATAACACACACTCAGATTGTTGTTATTAGCTTTGTCCAGGAAAAGCAGACTGAGCTACAGCTTGTTCCCAGGTGTGTTTTGGGAGCAAAGGGAGTTTAAGTGATTTGCTCTGGTCACACACTACATAAGAAAAACATGTTGGAATCAAAACCCATTCTGCTGAATGAACGAAGCTTGTTCATAGCTCTTTGCTAAGTCCCTCAGTGACATCATTTCCAGTCAGGATTCTAAAACACATAGCTACCCCCCGGCCCTTAATTACTGGCTGATTTACATAGGAATAACTCAGGGCTACAAAGACTAACAGATTAACACAATGGTTAGCTCAAATTAGCTTTTTATGGGCTTTTAGCCATGAAGAAATCCTGTAGATGACAGTTCCCTTTTAAGTTGGCTATCACCAGAATTACATTTTAAACTACTGTGTCTCTTGCTTCTGTAAATTAATGTATCAACAGTTAAATTATATAATGCCTTTTTGCTTACCTGACTTTTTGTCAGCTTATCAAAGTAATTTTAATGCTCAACAGAATAAGAAAAAATAATTTTCATGTGATATCCCGTTAAGACCATGGATCCAAAAAAGAGAGGAAAAAAGACTGCACCATGACAAAAGCACAAGGAGAAAGAGTGGATGTGCTGCAATAAAACCTAGTACACTTCTTTTAGTTTATCAAAATATATGCATTGGATTTATGGAGTGCCAACTATATATTTTGATAATATGGAAAATAAAGTGTTCTAGGTCCAGGACCGGACCCAGAGGGTCATAGTCGGTGGGGATAGTCTCATCCCCAAGGAGGTTCAGTAGTAGGGTCCCACAGGGATCAGTCCCTGGGTCCCTCCTGTTCAATGCCTATGTCTCTGACATAAGGACAGGTATCAGGAGTGAGATGAGTCTCTTTGCGGATGACTCAAAACTGGGGGCGGTGATGGATGGGGAGGAGGGGAGGGTGGCCTTACAGGGGGATCTGGAGGCTCTGAAAAGATGGTCTAGAAAGTGGAAGCTGAGGTTCAATGCAGAGAAATGCAAGGTACTGCACCGGGGGACCAGAAACCCAGGCCAAGTGTACACCCTGGGAGTGGGAATGCTACAAGTCCTGATGGCTGAGAGGGACCTGGGGGTGGTGGTGGATGTCAAGATGAACAACTCGGAGACTTGTAGTTGGGCAGCAGCCAAGGCCAACAGGATGCTGGGATGCATCGCTAGGGGGATCACCTCCAGAAGGAGGGGAGTGATATTCCCTCTGTATAACTGCTTGGTGAGGCCGCACCTCAAGTACTGCGTGCAGTTTTGGAGGCCACACTTAAAGAGGGACATTAAACTCCTGGAGAGGGTCCAGAGGAGGGCAACCTAAATGATTTGGGGCTTTGGGGACAGAACCTATGAGGAGAGGCTCGAAGAGCTAAATATGTACACATTGGAAGAAAGAAGGGACTGGGGGGACATGATAGAGGTCTTCAGGTACATGCAGGGGGTAAATAGGGGAGGAACAGTCAGGGTGCTTCGAAGGAAGGAGGAGGGGGCTACTAGAGGGCATGGGTGGAAGCTGGAGGATGGAAGAGTCAGGGGAGAAAGGAGGAGGTGCTACTTCACTGAGAGGGTGGTGGAGCCATGGAATGTGCTACCTAAGGAGGCAGAGACGGTGGAGGGGTTCAATAGGGGTTGGGACTGGTACAGGGGAAGGGTTCTGGAAGCAAAATCCAGTGCAGTGAGAATATCCGGAACTGGGAAGGGAGAAGCCAGAGAAGGCGATGGGGTCAGCAAGGTCAGTTCCCAGGGTGGGGGCTGACCAAACGAGCAGATGCGAAATACCGTTAGGCCTATTCTGCTGGTATTTTAGTATGTTAGTATATTTATGATGGTGCAGTTTTTTGTTTTCTTTTAATTATTTGTTTAGCTGTTTTTCCCCTGTTTTCACCCACCCTCATGTTCTTGGCATGAGCGAGTGTGTTTGCAGGCATTGCGCGATGCCCCACCCTACTAATCACCCATTATCTACCTGCCAGAGGTGGCAGGACTGCAGGAGGGTGAGCCCCCCTCCCCGGGAGAGGAGAGCTGCCATTAGGCAGCTCAATCCTGCTCCCACCCTCCCCAACCAAGGCTGGCTCCTGACAACCCAAGTCTGTCCCCAAACCTGGGTTACCAGCATGGTGCAAGATAACGCATACAGCGCCTCAGCCCTCTGTGCCACCAGGCTGGATGATGGTGCAGTTTTTGACCATGCTTTTCTGTATGACATGGATGACGTGATTTTAACCATGCTTTGTCAGACAGTACAGTTTTGATGTGGAACCTTTACATGTCCCTTTCATGCATATTAAAATTGGAGGTTACTCTGCAAGATGGGCACTCACCAACCACTGTAAGGATCACACAGGCTCCAAAGTTCCATAGCAATCAAATTTTATTCCAAGACACACACGGTCTACATGCTTGACGTGTTTCAGATGGCAGTCCTTTATCAAAAGCACCATTTACTCCAATTACTCCTTGTGTAGCCTTTTTGTGCTTTTCCAATACCAAAATTGGACTAAACTCATTCAAAGTCCAGGCAGCAAATGTTTGGAATTTTATTTCTTTCTAAACTTGCTGTACATCATAATGCATGTTCAGGGGAAAGTTAAAAGAATTGATTGACTAAGTTACATATGTATTTAGTTTTTAATAACCGGAAAGGGTGCACTAGACAAACATTTGCCTATTTTCAGGCACTTCCCAGGAGAGTACAACAGGTGGACAAATACAGTGTTTGACAGCAACACATATGCATAATGATACAGCAAGTTTGGTTATCCAGGATCTAAACAGATATGCAAAAGCAATGAAGAGCATATATACAAACGAGAAATGCAAAGGCAATTATTATACACTAAGCTGACAAGGGATGGCAAAAGTATGTCAGAGTGTAAGGCTTGGAACAGGAACATACATCATACAGTAGTAACTGTGGAGCAAGTATATAAAAGAGAAGCACAAATGTAATTTGTTTTTTAAACATATTTTTTCTCCAAATGTCGGCGGGGCTCAATGGCAGTTATACCAACTGTTTGGGCTCTGCACCCCTCCAGCTGTCAGGAATTATGCTGCGTAGTAGTGAGGGCTGTTGTTTTTTTAAGTTGCTTTTCCCTGAAACCCCACCCCTAAGGACGCCGGCATGAAGGACGTAAATCCAGACTATACAGCCAAGTGCCTAATGGCGTCCTACCCTGCCCTCATCATGAATCTCATGCCACCACCTGTGCATCCAATATGACAGTCCCTCCCCGGAAGGATGAGAGCATTCTTTTTTTTTATTTAGTATACTTTTTGTCCCAACCAGCATCAGGACTTTCAGCCCTGGTCATGACCCCCACCACCCCCTGCTCCCACATGAGCCGCAGTCCTCCCCATGCCCCCTGGATTACCCCCAGGGTGGGGTCAAGGCACTGGCAAGGGAGTCGCAAACGTCGGTTTGGGTCAGGGAGCTGGATGGGGAGCATATGGGAGGTGGCGAGGAGGGAGTAATGGAGGCGATGGCTGGGGATTTTTCTGTCCCTGAAAGTATGATTTTTCCTCCAGGGTGGGGACGTGCAATGACATCCTGTGTCGGCCCCGCCCCCTGGACTTCCAGACACTGGCTGTGGCAGAGCCCTCGGCCTCTACCAGGGGTCCATAGTGCACCAGACATTTGTCCCCCCTCCCCGGGAGAAGGACAGCAGTCCAGATGATGCTCCATCCATCTCCCCCGGCTGGTCCTCCAGTGACCTGGGTCCGTTCCCAAATCTGGATCACCAGCGTCACGAGCGGAAATCCAACTGCTGCACCAAAGGGCCAGAGTAGGAGGAGAGCATTCTATGGGATGCTCAGATCTCCTCCCCTGCTGCTGATAACACAGGCTTATTCCTGAACCATGTCGTCAGTGTCACAGGCGGTAGTGCTACCACTTGTGCTGATGGGCCAGCCCTACAAAGACAATTATTGTACAATGAGTTGACAAAAGTGTGTCAGAGTATGAAGCTAGGAATAGGTATACACAGCATTTAGTAGTAAGTGAAAGTGATACTCATTTCTGAAAGTGCTGGTGGCAGGGCATTGGCTAATGTTAGCTGGTGTAGTAGTCCAGAATTTAGGTGCAGAGACAGAGAAGGAAGACTCACCAAGTTTGGTCCTGGTCCTGGGCACAGCTAAGAGGTCATGGTCAGAGGAATGGATAGATCAGGCATTAATGCAAGACACAAGGAGGGTGGCAAGTGGATTAGGAACTTGGCTTTGTAGGACACTGTGCATGATACCTCCAAGGGGAAAGGTCACACAAGACATGTGGGGGGAGCCAGCGGAGCTTAACATAAAGCGAGCAGTGGTGGGATAGACAGTTGTATGATAGGGCAAAATGAAATACATAGTTGTAAGTCACATTTCAATTGTGTAGTATTGAATTACAGGCTCTAAGAAAGGCAGCCAGACCATAGGATAGTTTGGGGAGCAGTATTCCTTGGATAATGGCTATTCAGGCAACAGGGGAAAGGTTTTGGCTGGCTCTGTAGGCAAGTCCTAAAGAGGAATGACAGCCTTACAGATAGATACCACATGGGGTGAGAAGTCAAGGGAGTGGTTGATTGTAACACCCAGGTAATTAAAGTATGAGATGTAGATGAGGGATGTACCATTACTACTGACAATTGAAACAGCAGTCTTTAATTTATTTAGGCGGGGGGGCTGAAATGAAGACTGTGTCCTTTTAATTAGTAGTATTAATTAAGAGCTTATTTTCATGGAGTCATGTTTGGACAGATAGAAGGTCAGAGAAAAGTTTTCTGTTGATCTCAGGAATGTACTGATCGCTATAGAAGAACACCAAGTCATCAGCATATAGGGTGGGTGTGCTATAGGAGGTACAATGGTGGACAGAGTTGATTTGAAGTGAGAAAAAGAGGGCTCCTTATATAGAGCTTTGGGGGACACTGATAGAGACAGAAGAGGGCTGTGAAAGGGAGGATACAAACTTGACTCTTTGTTGTCAATTAGAAAGATAGCTTTTAAACCGGGGAAGGCAGTGTCAGCCATTCGAAGCAATGATAATTTGTTAAAGAGAAGGGTGTGATCGACCATATCGAAGGCCTTAGTAATGTCAATGGAAACAGCACCAGTTAACTCTCCTTTGTCTATGGCATTTGAGATGCTGTTAGAGCGAGTAATGCTGTGGTAGTGCTGTGGTTTCATCTGAATCCATGTTGAACAGAGGAGAGGAGATTATGGGATACATGGCAGATGGGATATAACTGCAGATTTATCTGTACATACCCTTAACTTGTGATGTGTTTGCTACGTTGTGTTATTGTGTATTTATTTTGCCATCTAGTATATCTGAAGATAAATTACCAGGTGATTCCTACAAATGGAGTTTTTGCTCCAGTTAATTTACCAGGGCATCAATAGCTAAATAAATAAATACATACATACATACATACATATATATACATACATACATATACACACATAGGGACTCACATTTTTAATACAAGATGCAAAAAGACTTGTGCAATAAATCCATGCAACTGGTCAAGCAGTGTCATACCGGTTCATGCAACTGTCCAAGGCTATGTGGTTCACCCATTTTCTTTTCTTTCCATGAAGTTTCCACTCAATTTGCCTCTGTGTATAGTCCTATTCCCATCCAAATCATGCTTCTTAAATCATTTTGGTTGCTCCCCCTTTTCTTCACCTTACCATCCCTTCCTCCCTTTATTTTCCCCTCCTATACACCCACTACACTCCCCCCCCAAGTCCATACTATTGGTCACTTCCTCCCTTACTTCCCCTCTGGTTTCCCTCCTTTGGACCCACAACTCCTGGCCCATCTATCCTGTCACCTTGTTTCCATGCTAGCTTGCTTGCGTTTAAGCACTCACCCCCCTCTTTCCATTCTTGCCCCTCACATCTCCCCAATTTTTTACCCAGGAAGTTTTGCTCTCACACTTTCAAGAACCTCATTACTTTGTTCCTCCTGTTAGCAGGAGATATCAAATGTAATCCTTGCCCAGTCTCCTCCCTGTACTCCCAAATTCCTTGTGGGCTGAGATTAGCCCATTTATCAGGAGCCTCCTTGCTAAACCTACATTGTTGCAGTCATTAGTCTTAAACCTCTCTGCTGATATTCTAATCATTACTGAATGATGACTAAAACCCAGTATTTCTGATGCAAGTGTCCCACTACCAGGCTACTCCCTCCTCTGCCAGGACTGCAGCACCAGAGCAGGTGGCATTGCTATGTATATTGCCTCCTCCATTCAATTCACCCCAATTCTTGCTACATCCCTCCCGAAGGCCTACAAATGACTTCTGATAAAGGTCTCCCTCACTCCCTACCCATATATGTAGCTAGGATTTACTGCTGCCCTAATTTTTCTCCATCCTCAATTACAACTCTACTGTGTACACTTCAGTCTCACTCCTCTTCGGGTGAACTGTATATACTGGGTAATTCTAATGTAAACTGACTTTTGCCTACTCATAATAAAACTCATGATGAAATTCCATCACTTAATCTAATCCAGTTAATAAGGAAACCCACCAGTCTAAATTCCAAATCCCTAAATCACTCCTTAATTGACTGGGTCATCACCTCCCTCTCACATTGTGCTATTGCTGCCGGTATACTACAGTACCTGATGTCATAAGTAATCACCACCTGATATACATTTTTCACAAAATCCATCGCCATAAAGCCTCCCCCCCAAAAATATTATGAATCTGCTCATATAAATCCTTGGATCTGGCCCCAGTTCTAAATGACCTATCTAACACTGATTAGCCTGAAAATAGGCATAATACTTGTCTAGTGTACTTACCCGGTAAACAAAAGCTAAAGCCCCCTAGCTCCTTGTCTTCCTCCATTGATTCCACCCTGGAATATTTTAGTACCAAGTAACTCACTAACTGGGATCACTACCCCCCTCTAAGATGTACCCGTGTGTATGGCTGTCTCCTCCCTTGGTTCTCAGCTGAGCTGTTAGCATGTCAACATGCCAGGGATCAAGAATGGAAGTTGTACAATCAAACCAGATCCTCTATAGCCCTCCAAAAGTACCACACTGTCAGAAATGCTTGCACTAGGGCTATTAGACTGGCCAAATCTGATTACTTCTCAGCCACATTCAATTCTAACATCAACCACCCATCTAAATCCTGGAAGGTGGTTCACTTATTGTTCTCCCCTGCTTCCCATCCCTGGCCTCCTATTCTAAAAGTGAACTATATTTTCCTAGCTGATCCCTTCCCTGTGGCCAATGAGTTTAATATGTTCTTTACCTCTTGTGCTTCCTCACTTCTTTCCACTCCGCCTCCCTTCTCACTTCTACCCTCCCCCCTTGATCCCTCTCATGTGGATTCCCCCTTGTCTCCTCTTTCTCCTTCTGTCCTTTATCTCATCTGATGTTCCAAATGCTCTTCTGGCCCTTGACCCCACTTAGGGTAAGTGCCCCTCTGTCTCGAATCCAGAATCCTTTATCTCTCTGCTCCTGCTATTGCTACAGTACTCTTGCTTCTTTACTAAATCTATCTTTCACTCTTGCTTCTGTCCCATCTCTCTTGAAACATGCCACTGTTATTCCACTTGCTAAAGGAGGTGATTCTGCTTCCCCCTGGAAACTACTGGCCTATCTCTCTGCTCCTCATTCTTGCCAAGCTTCAGGAACACTTGTTTCTATCCCAACTCTCTTCCTACCTTCATACTACCAAATCTGGGCCCAATCCCTCGCACCCCTGCCCTTTCCTTTTCAACCCTTTGCACTCCTGGATAATCTTACAACTAATTACCTCCCGACCTGCCACCCGCAACTGCTCTCGGTTACCACCTAGGCAGCATTTGTCTGCTGTATGGTGCCTACAAAAGTTAGCACATTACCTAACAATCATCCTCCTGCTCCTTGCAGCTGGGGACATACACCCTAACCCTGGCCCCCTAACTACCCCCACCCAGCCCATCTCTGCAGGTCCCCCCAGTATGCCCACTACCTCCACTCCTACTGGAGGCCCACTCCCCTGCGGTCTCCGACTCAACATAAGACGTCTGCCACTCAAAATTGACCCACTCCATGTACTTGCAGCCCAACATGTCCTCGATGTCATCACCCTCTCTGAAACTTGGCAGAATAAAAATATTACTGATCCCTTGGTCTCTATCCTGGGCTACGTTATGGCCCGCCAGGACAGGGCCACCAGAGGTGGTGGTGTGGCCATCTATATTAACTCAGATCTGCAGTTCTTGGTAGTCCTAGCCAAATCTGAACCTAAAACATATGAACTACTGGTTCAGCTAAATCTTCTCAGTACCAATTTACATTGCTGGAATTTACTGTCAGCCTGGCACACCAACTACAGCCATTACTGACCTCCTCACACTAATCTCCTCCCTGACTCCTAAAGGTGAATTATACATGATGGGTGATTTCAACCACAATTGGCTAGCTCAATCCCTTAACAAACCCTGTGCTGAAATAACTGCACTAAACTTATCACAAACCATCACCGAGCCTACTCGCCACAACCTCAAATCTAACAACCACTTGCTTTTACACTGGCCCTTACAACCCATCCCCACCAAGTCATCAGCACAGGTCTACTCCCTGACTCGATGAGTGACCATCATATCATATACCTAGCCCAGAAAAATCACCATCCCAAAGGCCCCCCCAACTCCTAATCCAGCATTCTTTTTGGTTTTTTCAATTCACACTTTATTCACAAAATTTCCACTATACAGGAGGCAGTAATACAAATATGAACAGCCAGTTAGTAGTACAATCCAACACTGCCCCCATCCCCCCTACTGCCCCCGAGCACAGCAGTTCCTTCAAGTGTTGTAGTAACTAGCTATCCATAATAATCGAATACTTGATGAGATAGCAGGTAAACCAGCTGCACTTTAAATCCTAGTGGTGATAATTAAAGTGTGAAGGGGATCCCATATATACTTATATTTTGTAGCCTATTTTAGAGGCTTGCTATGGCCTTTTCTGTACAGAGATTTGCAAGGATTTCATGTGTCCATTCCTGATATGTTGGACAAATCCCATCTTTCCAATGCCTGAGAATAATTTTTTTAACTGAGAGTGTGATCATAGATATATGAAATCTCCGAATTTTAACCTTAATAGAAAACAAATCTCCCAAAGGGCAAATATCCAGTGTAAAGCAGTCCTGTAATCCCAATAAGGGATTCAGGTGGGTTTTAATTAAATCCCATAATGAAGATATCTTGGGGCATGACCAAAATATATGAAAAAGCGTCCCAGCTTCCTGGGAGCATCTAGTGCACCTATCAGTATCGACAAGGCCCCATTTTGCTAGTTCGACTGGCGTGCAGTACATATTATGCAAAATGTGAAATTACATGAGGTGTAATCTATCTTGGGACACATATTTATCACAGAACATCCAGAGAGCCGACCAGTTGAAAGTAGACTGAGGGAAAAATAGGTTCCAAAAACTAGTGGGACCGTTACCACTCCCAAACCTCCATTGGTACAATACCTGATATATCTTAGAAATAACCCCCTGGGGATTTGAGAAGAGAAGAAAGTTCAGGTACCAAAGCAAAACGTGTTGGGCTGGGAGGGACTTTACCAAAAACCGTGATTAACAAATGCTTCAATTGACAAACCCTGAATGATTGAGAGTCTGGAATATTGTACTTTCTGAGAATCTCGGTAACCGGGAGCCAAGCCCCCGAGTCTACCAGAAATGAGGAAGCTATCCCTTCTCCTAACTGAGGCAGCCATGTACAAGAGATTGTCTGCTTATTAATGGTAAAAGACGGAGAATTCCAAATAGACTGAGACAGATCTGTACTCGGATTATATCTTAGAAAAGAACACAGCTGTGAGTGGACTTTTAATGAGGTCATGAGAGTGGGGCATTTACTAGCATTCTGTAATAGGGAGACTTAGATAAAGAGCATGGTCGAGGGGTCCATGTTCATAGCCTGGATAAAGTCTAATTCAATGTTGAGCCAGGCTGGTCTCAGAATTTCCGGACCCGGCCTTACCCATTTCAGGTACTTAGCAAGATGACTAGCCCAGTAATAAATTGCCAAATGAGGAATCCGCAACCCTCCCTCACAGGGGGGAAATAGACTGGGGGTGGAGGTTTCAGGAGGAGCAGAGGGAGGATGGAAATATAAGGAACCTGGGTGGGGTTTGACAAAAGGGATCAGGGATAAGGGGTGGGGGTTGGTGTTAGTAAATGCCAGGAGCTTGGGAAACAAGTTGCCAGAGTTCCAGGCCATGCTGTTCGAGGGGGTGGATGTGGCGGTGGTCACGGAGACATGGGCCAACAAAAACCATGACTGGGACCTAAACGTGCAGGGGTACACTATGCTTAGGAAGGATAGAAAGGAGGGCAGAGGGGGTGGAGTGGCTATGTTCATTAGAGATGACATAGAAATTGCTAGGGTAGAAGAGGCAGAGGGAAACGTGGAGGCCTTATGGGTCACCTTACGATCCCCAGCAGGAGATGAGGTCAAGCTGGGTGTAGTATATAGGCCCCTGGAATGAGTGATGTTCTAGAGGATGGTTTGCTGGACAACATCATTGCCCAGTGTGGACCAAAAGGGGAAGGAGTGGTGTTGATGGGGGGACCTTAATATGCCAGGTACAAACTGGGGAACCATGTCCTCTAAGGTGGCCAAGGAGCAGAGGCTGCTGGACAGCTTCCAGGATGTGTTCTTAACACAGCATGTGATGGAGCCCACAAGGGTGGAGCATGTTCTGGATGTGGTTCTGGCAGATGGGGATCTGGTAAGGGACCTGGTTGTAGAGGACCCCCTGACTGGGAGTGACCACAATACTGTCTGGTTTCAAATAAGCATGGGGGGAGGGGGGGTGAGATCTAGGACACTGGCAGTGGACTTCAGGGGGGGCAGACTTTGTGGGCATGGGAAATATTCTCAAGGATCACTTGAAGGGGATTACATCAATGAGAAGTGTGGAAAGGAGATGGGAGGCATAAAACGGGGACTTCATGAGGCAGTCAGGATCTGCGCTAAGTTGAAATGAAAGGAGGCAAGGTCACATAAACCATGCTGGTGGTCTAGTGCGGTACAGGTAGCGGTCAGAGAAAAGAAGGTGGCCTACAAAAAAAATTATAAAACAACAAGAGGGGATAGGGATAAGGAAATGTACCATCTTGCATCTAGAAAAGTCACCTGGATGGCGAGGGGAGCAAAGTCCAGTAAAGAGCAATGACTGGCACAGGGGATACATGGAGGGGAAAAGGGGTTCTTCTGGTACATTGGGGAGCGGAGAAAAACTAAGGGCCATCTCAGCAGATTGAGATCAGAAGGAGGGTGGGTGGAAGAGGCGAGGGACCAGGCAGAGGTATTTAATGAGTACTTTGCCTCTGTGTTCACTAGGGAGGGGGATGGGATATCTACAAAGCAAGGCACGATGGGGATAGAAGCGTCAGTGAGTGGGATCAGGGGAGCAACAGAAATGGAGCAAGAGGGAGGAAGAGGTACCCCAGGGGTGTCATATCTGGATAAGGATAAAAAGGCCAGTAAGGTGGAGGTGACAGATGATGCTATCTCCTCCAAAAGGGTGTGGTTATCCCTCAAGGCCCTAAAGAAAGACAAATCTCCTGGGCCGGATGGCATTCATCCAAGAGTACTATGGGAATTGGCGGACTTACTGGCTGCACCCCTGGTGGAGCTCTTCAACAGTAACGCTTGAGACAGGGAGAATTGCCTAGGGATTGGCAGAGGCACATGTGGTGCCAATCCATAAAGGGGGTCGAGGAAGTACCAGGTAACTATAGACCCATCAGTTTGACCTCGGTGGTGGCAAAATTAATGGAGGTATACTAAAGGAATGATTGGGGTGTACTTGGAGGAGGTGGGAGGTCTGGATGAGTCGACAACATGGGTTTGTGCCAGGTAGATCATGTCAAACCAATCTTGTGGAGTTCTACGAATGGGTAACATCAGAACTGGACAGGGGAAAGCCTGTGGATGTATTATTCTTGGACTTCAGCAAGGCATTTGACTCTGTCCCCCAATGGTCTGGTGGAGAAACTGATGGGGTTAGGAGTAGGCCCTTTGATGGTCAGATGGATTGAAAACTGGCTAGCTGGATGCCCAGAGAGTAGTGGTCTGTGGGGAGCTCTCGAACCCTAGAGAGGTTGGTAGTGGGCCATGAGAGCTCGGTCCTGGGTCCGATCCTGTTTAATGCATACATATCAGACATCAGGGAGGGTATAGGGTGTGAAATGAGTCTTTTCACTGATGACTCCAAGATGGGAGCAGTAGTTGAGGAGAAGAGGGGAGGTTGGCCTGCAAGGACCTGGTCACCCTGGAAAGCTGGGCTCACACATGGAAATTAAATTTCAATATCACCAAGTGCAAGGTGTTGCATCTTGGGTGGGGAAACCCTAAACACAGATACACCTTGGGAGGGGAGGCGCTGGAGGCCTCAACAGGGGAAAAAGACCTAGGGGTCATGGTGGATGCATGTATGAATAACTCTGAGCAGTGCAGGAGAGCAGCTAGCAAGACAAACAGGATGTTGGGATGCATCGTAAGGGGATCACCTCTAGGAGCAAGGAAGTGATTCTGCCACAGTACAATGGACTGGTTAGACCACACCTTGAGTACTGTGTACAGTACTGGAGACCACACTTGAAGAGGGACATACAGCTCCTGGAGAGAGTACAGAGGAGGGCAACTAAGATGATACGAGAGCTAGGGGATTTGACGTGTGAGGACAGACTTGAGGAGCTCTGCCTGTTTTCATTGGAGGAGAGGAGAGGAGAGACGGGGGGACATAATTGAGGTCTTCAAGTACCTCAAGGGAATAAATAGGAGTAAACATGGAGGGATCTTTAGACTAAAGCAGGAGGTATCACCAGAGGCATGGTTTGAAGTTGGAAGGTGGAAGGGTGAGGGGAAGAGGAGGTTTTCACTGAGAGGCGGTGGACCCTTGGAATGCACTGCCTGGCAAGCTGGTTCAGAGATCCACAGTGGAGGGCTTCAAGAGAGGGTGGGACAGACACAGAAAGTGGATGTATCAGATGATGGCCTGGCCCAGGGGGGTGGGAATGGATGATAGGGGTTTCTGGAACACAAGGGGGGGGGGTCCTCGGCACCCAACTAGGGATCTGAGGTTCGAGTAGACTTGATAGACCGTAAGGCCTAATCTGCTGGCAAATAGTATGTTAGTATTTTTAGAGGTGGCTAGCTTGTGATACACCAGATTGGAATGTTGATTAGACCAGATAAAATTAGTGAAAAGTTTGTGCATTTTCTGAAACCAGGATAAGGGGACAAATGAGTTGAGATGTGACAGGGAGTAAAAAAGGTGGGGAAATACATTCATCTTAATTATGTTAATGCAGCCCCATAATGAAATGGGAAGCTTAACCCATCTCTCTAGATCCTGCACAATCATCTGAGAAAGAGGTTCTAAATTTTCTTTAAACCATAGGGAAGTATTACGTGTTAGCTTGATACCCAGGTATTTGATAACACAGGGAGACCAGCATAATCCCAGAGTGATAATGTCTGTCTTAAAAACCTTGTGATTAAGGGGAAAAAAGGACGTCTTGTTTGCGTTCAACTTATAATTGGAAAAAAGACTAAATTTGGCAATCTTACTTAACATATTCGGAATAGATGTTACCGGGTGGGCCAAATGGAGGAGGAGATCATCAGCATATGCTGTTATCTTCACCACATTGTTCCGAATCGGAATACCTTGTATTCCCGTGTTGTTTAGAATATTTTGAATAAGGGGTTCTAAATAAAGATTGAATAATAATGGGGAAAGGGGACATCCCTGTCTCGTACCTGAATGTAACAGGAAAAATTTAGAAAAAGCCCCATTACCTGAAATCCTCTCAGAGGGAGACTGATATAGGGCCCTGATCCAGTCTATGAACATGGCGAGAAACCCAAATGCTCTGAGAACTTGGAATGAGAAATTCCAGTTTATCCAGTAAAATGCCTTCTCGGCGTCCAGGGAGACCAGCCCCACGGGGAAGGTGGCATACCTGGACTCCGAGAAGACGTGCGAGAGGGTACGTAAATGGTCTGAGGATGAACGTCCCCTCATAAACCCAACTTGAGACATGCCAATCAGGTCCGGGAGAACCAGCGTTAGCCTATCTGCCAATATCTTTGAAAGAATTTTGACATCCTGATTCAATAGGGATATTGACCTGTAACTCTGAACCGATTCAGGGTTCTTGTCCGGTTTGGGTAATAGAACTATTAGGGCTTCAAACAAGTGAGTGTCTACTGCAGCCCAGGAGAGAATATGAAGGTAGAGCCTGTGGAGCACAGGCAGTAACTGTTCCCTGAAAACTTTATAAAATAAAGCGGAAAACCCATCGAGTCCCGGAACTTTATCCGAAGGCAGGGCCTTTATAACGGCTGAAATTTCCTCCTGCGATAGGGGAGAGGATAAGAATTTTGGGGGGGAATTTGCCAAGGAAGGCAGTTGAGAATCCCTAAGGTAGACTTCCAACTCTTCTGTGGAAGTAGGACTATCCATATCCCTATATAGCTGCTAGTAGTATATAGCAAATTCCTACACTATCTCTGAGGGGGATACCCTCAGGGATCTGTCTGCTTGTGCCCTAATAGGAGGTATAAATCTTGCAGACTCCTGCTGTTTTAAATGTAAAGCCAACAGGCCCTCTGCTTTTTCTCCTTGATCCGTGAAACTTGATTTGGTATGAATGATAGCCAACTCTGCTTTCTCTCTTAACAATTCTAAATAGCTGTCCTTAACTACTAATAATTTCTGCCTCTCCTCCTTAGAAGTGTTGTTTGGTTGTCTAGATTCTAATTCCCATATTTGAGACAGTAATGATAATAGCTCTGCTTCCTGAGCCCTCTTCCTCTTTGTAGCTAAACTAATGAGAATACCCCTAATGTAAGCCTTAAAAGCTCCCCATAGAATGTCCGGCGTAGCACTTTCTATTGGGTTGGTAGAGAAAAAGAAATCAATCTGATCCTTCACCAGTCAACAGTATTTCTCCTCCTTCAATAGCTGCTCATTTAATTTCCATCGGGTCTCTTTCTTGGGAATATTAGAGAAAGCCAGATTACATAACACCAGAGAATGATCAGATACAGGACCCGGTTGAATCGAGACGGACAGCACACCCAGCAAGAGCTCATGAGAGACCAATAGGTGGTCAATGCGAGACCTTCGAGCCATGTACTGGTGAACTAAAAGTAAATTCCCTGGAGTTGGGATGCAAGACTCGCCTAACGTCACATAGTCCGCATTGGTCCAACAACTCCCTGAAGGCCCTTTGCCCCGGGGACAGTCCTCTCGACCCATTTCCAGACCTGTCTATGTTAGGGTCCAAGACCAGATTAAAGTCTCCCCCCATAATAATGGGAATAGGGAGTAAGGGGAGAATTATGGTAATCAGCTTGGCAAAAAAGGTGGGATCGTCCACGTTTGGTCCATAGATGCTGCCAAGCAATAGTGGCATGGCCCAGAGGGTACCCTGAACTAGCACATACCTTCCCTCTTAATCCCTAAAAACCTGAGTGGGGATAAATGGGACATCTCTATTAACCAGCATCATGACCCCACAGCTGCTGGTAGAACCAGAGGCATTAAAGACATGCCCCACCTGTTGTCTCCTGAGTTGCAATGTCTCAGTATCTAGCAAGTGAGATTCTTGCAAGAACGTTATCTGCGCATGCAGCAAACTCAGGTGTTTAAGCACCTGATATTGCTTAGGTTTTTTCCTAACCCCCTTCACATTCCACGTAGCTAGGTTAATATTGGTAGCCATCTATATTGGCAAACGCGAGCCCGGAGTTAACATTTGGCAACTACTACAACTGTGATCCAAGTACCTCTGTTCCACTAAGACTGCTGTTCCATTCTACTGCCACCAAACTCTCCCAACCCTGTCCAAACTACCCCATCCATCCCCCCAAGTAACACCCAATCACGACATAACATTAATTAACCCAAAATTTTACCTTCTTCCCCGCCCTCCCTACCTCCCAACTGTCACCAACAACGTTCAACAACATACCGTTCCTTCTCCCCCCCGCCCCCCAACATTACGCCCCTAAACCCAAGAAAAATCTATGAGCCCCCTATATGAAAACAACAGGAGGTAAGTGACCTGAATTACAGTAGCAATTTGTAAGGTCATCAGTTGATCCACTCCTGATAACCAGTGGGATTAACACTGTGTTAGTAGGACATGGGCATTAGGAGTATCGAGAGTTACCAAACCCCCACGCCTTGCCTACTAATACCTCCTCGATAGGTGCTGTTAGGGCCAGACCAAAGGCAATGTTTCTGGTCCCCACGTGGGCCACGCCCACAACAAGACTCACTTGACCCAGGAAAGCGGGTCCCGCCACTCCCCATCAAATGTCAAGCCCTTAAGCCAAGAAAAGCCCCCATCCCGGGTCATTAAAATCACTGGCCCATACTACATTGAATCATGAGCTCCCTCAGGTGGTACAGGAGCAGAAGCGCGTGATAGAGCGCTGTAGAGAAAATGCCCCGAGACCCTCTCTAAACAACCCACCATACGATGGGTATTGATACCCTGCGAGGAGTAAACCATAGGCCTTAACAGAGCCATTTCCCCTTGCATACCTGCAGGGGAGGTACTAAACCAAAACATTGCAAAAATTACTCTCCCCAATGCCTGTAAATGATAAAATTAAACAGTCATTTTAGAAGAAATCACAGTCCCAGATAAAACTAAGGCATAGACAACCATACAAAGTCCAGATAATATTAAGGAAATTGTGTCCCTTAAGATCTCTAGACAGGCTTGGATAGGAATCCAGTGATTATTTATATTCATCCCCGAAGAGTCCTTCAAGTGACAGCCACCTCTCTTGGATCCAGAGCTCTTCCATTTAGGTAATGAAGGGCCTCTCATGTATCCCTGAAGAGATCAGGCAGGGACAGCTTTAGGCCAGCAAACGCAGCTTCAGGATCCTCATAAGAAACCCAGGTACCGGCCACTTGCACCTGTAACCTGGCCAGGTTCACCATATGAAACTTAAGACCAGCAGCAATAATCTTAGAAACAACTGGGTGAAATGCTTTACTTTTCGAATGGACAGAGCCCAGCAAGTCCTGCGCTAGCCTGAGTTTGACTTGCTCCCATCTGACTTCTTGGATTTCTCTAACTTTGTACAACAAGTGCTGCCGCTCCAAAAAATTTAGAAATCAGCATATTATAGGCGAGGTTTTGCTCCGGAGGCTTGACCTCAGAGATCTGTGGGCTTCCTCGATTATATATTTAGCCCCAAAGGGCAAGGGGCCAGCAATCTTCTCCACCAACTTCTGGACGAATACTATGGTGTTCTGGCATTCTTCCCCCTCCGGCAGCCGAAGGATCACAATATTATTTCTATGACTACGACCTTCAAGGTCTTCAAGTTTAGCTTCAAAACTTGCAAGTTTCTGCCGCATAGCTGCCATCCCAGGCTCGAACCTTTCTGCTTGTTTCTCTAAGGAGGAAATCCTGGCGGTGTTATCCGTAGTTAAGACTGAAATCTCTTCGAGCTTTCTGGTTAGAGATTTAATCTCTGATGCCATTTCTTTTATTTCTTCCCAAACGGGCTTAAATTCCTCTAGGAATCTGCTTAGCATAAGCGGTTCCTGCTCCGAGCACTGATTTGCAACCTCTGGCTTATCAACTCCACTCGAGGCCCATGGTTTCTTCTGGGCCTTTTCCGGGGAAACTGGCGGGGTGTGTTTTTGCGGCACCCGTTTCATATACACCTCCATTCTCTCTCAAATTTACCCAGCAAGAGCACTCAATGCTAGGAAGGCAGTAGATCATAAAATTGTAGGGTTTTAGGCTTGTTAAATGCTCCAAAAAACACTTTTACAGAGTCGGAAGACTGGAGCTATGCAAAGGAGCTTCTACCTGGTACCCTGCATCACATGGTCCCCCCAATCCAGCATTCTTATAAATCCCTTAATATTGCCACAGTCCTAGAAGACTTGACCTGGGTGAATTGGGTCCCCCATCACAGCCTGCTCCATAGGCGAACCACTCATACATTTCCAAAACGTGTTCTTCAGGGTCTGGGACACACATGCCCCACTGCATCGCACACAGGTCCATGGCAACCACCTGGCATGGATCACACAAGAACTTATCGCTTGTCAAAATGCCCATGACAAAGTCTGGAGAACCCACAAATCCTCATGTCTCCCGCAAGATTTCTCCACATACTCTATGCTTCGCAACAAGTGTACAAAAGCAACGCGCCTAGTTAAGCAGAATACTTCAGCTCCTCCATCCAGACTTACCTAAGCAACCCATCCAAATTCTGGAAGGTCATCCATTCCCTTTTCTCTTCAACAACTCCAAACCCACTACACTACTAATTGTAAACAACCTCCATCTCTCAGGCCCATGCACTATTGCCTCAGAGTTCAACACATACTTCTCTTCATGTGCCTCTCCTCTCCTCCCTGCCCTCCCCCCACTCCATGAGTACCTTCCATAGGGATAAACCAAGTACACAGGTTGGGCACTTTTGCCTTCCAAGACATCTCGCCAACTGAAGCCCTTGAAGCCCTGTTATCTCTTAACCCATCGAAAGGTAAATCGCCTGATGGTCTGAACACCAAATTCTATCCCTCTCCACTCCTGCCATAGCAACACCACTAGTCCACCTTCTAAACCTCTCTTTTGCCACTGTAGCGGTCCCATCATCATGGAAGCACACCGTTGCCATTCCCCTTCCCAAAGGGGTGCCCTTACCTCTACCTCAAATTACCACCCTATCTCTCTCTCTCCTCCCAGCTCTGGCTAAACTACAAGAACACCTTATGCTCGCCAAACTTACCTCCTTTCTCTCTGACTCCAGTTTCTTTACACCCTTCCAATCTGGTTTCAGGAAGGGACACTCCACTGCTTCCTCCCTGGTAAGACTATCTGACTCTATCCTCTCTGGAATGGACAGTGGGCAAATCACTTCAGCCATTTTCGTCGACTTTGCTAAAGCCTTCGACATTGTGTTCCTCCCCCTGTTGTTGCCCTGCCTCTCGGACTTGGATCTATCTGATTCTGTCACCAACTGGTTCAATGCCTACCTCACAGGTAGAAGTCAATCAGTACATATTGCAGATGCTACATCCTCCCCCCTCTCGATGTCAACTGGTGTCCCCCCAAGGCCCCTAAGGTTTGGTACTTGGCCATATTCTGTTCTCTGTCTTTTTTTTTGCAATTTAATAAGCTTTATTGGCATTTTTTTCAACAAACATACAGTACATCACATTGTAGCATCGAACATGTCAGACTTTTAACTTATTAAATGCCCTCCCTCCTCCCCCTCCCTTATGCCCCCTTTGTCCACAATCATTCATAAACATTATAACATAACCAAAATGTTCCTTCCCCGAGCTAAACCCCCCCCTACTCCCTACTCCCCCTCCCTAAGAAGTACCAAGTGGGCAAAACATTCACATCAATATTTCATCTCCTGCAGGACAAACTATGATATATTAATTATATCTAATCCAGCATATCTATTTCTTGCACACGGGAGTTGGACTACGAATCTCCTAAGAATCCTTATACCTCTCAGCTACAAAGTGTGTAAACTGCTCCCATGTGTATGTAATCACATGTAAAATATGATATTGCACTGCTATAGCTCTTTCTGCATTATAAGCTATGTGGAGTTCCTGTATCCATTCTTTAAAGGGAGGTGCAGTATCTTTAATCCAATATCTCAAGACAAGGAGCAGTGCCACTGCAGAAGTTAGGGCCATATAATATTTATGTGTCTGTGGCATTAGGGATGAGAGGTTACCAAGTACACATGTTTCTATATTGAAACTGACAGTGTCTTCAAATAGGGGCTTCAAGAAGTCTTTTATTTTTTGCCAGAATCTTTGAATGACGGGGCAAGTCCATATCATGTGCATCAGTGACCCAGGTTATTGGTGGCATCTCTGACATGCTTCACTTTGTTTTTTCCCCATATGCTGTGTTCTCTGTCTTTCTTAATGACCTGCCACTAATCTGCTCATCCACATCTATCCATATGTATGCTGACGATACCATCTTATTCTCATCTGGCTTCTCCATGGAAGAGGTAGCTGCTAACCTCCAGGTCGATTTCAACAAAGTTCAGCACTGGTTCCACTCCCACCAGCTCTCCCTCAATACAAAAAAAAACATCACCAAGACCTTCGGTACAAGGCAATGCCTGACCAGGCTCCTACCACTCCCCTCCTTCCACACCCTTGATGGGACTATACTGGAGGATGTCACTACCTTCTGGTACCTAGGGGTATGGCTCAACCACCAACTATCCTTCACTGGCCACATTGACGCTATCTCAAAAAAACTGTGCCCAAAGCTCAGTGCCCTCTATAGGAACTGAAACAGCCTCCCCTCCCCGTAAGGAGAGAGCTAGTGCAGAAGATGATCCTACCCTCATTTTGCTACTGTGATATAGTCTACAGCACTGCCTCCAAGTCTACAGTAGCAAAACTGGACCCCCTGTTCAATGCCTTCTGTCAATTTGCTCTTGATGTCCCCCCCCATACTCACCACTGTGATCTCTACCATTCCCTGGCATTCCCATCTCTCAAAAATTACCGCCTTCTGCACTGCACCAAATTTATCTCAAAATTTTGGCTTGCCACCCTCCCATCCTACCTCTCCTCCATGCTGCTGCCAGTCCCACCCCATCTCATGCCCTCAGGTCCCATGATTCCTGACAATTACTAATCCCTAGGTGCAACACCAATGTTGGCCAAGCAGCCTTCTCACACTGCTTCCTAAACTCTGGAATGAGCTCTCCCCTCAAATTCACCACTCCTCCTCCACCTAGTCCCTATCTTCTTCCCTGGCAAATTACCTCATGGTAAATTGCTCCTGCACTTGATACCCACAAGTGCCAGCTGATATCCCACCTCTGATGCCTGACAAGTGACACCTAGCTTACACTATGGAAGCTGGCTTATATTCACCAAATGCCTGCACTTATCAGTTTCATACTCTCCTGTTCTTGCCTATTTGGCACTTATTTTCCTTGTCTCAATCTACATAAGTAACCTTGTTCCTAATGTTTAAGCATCTTATTGTTCCATCTTCTGCATGCAATTTGTCCCATGTGCTATTGTTCCTATTGTACCCAATGTTCATATTCTGCAACTTGAACATAAAGTAACCTGTGCAATTGTCCTAAGTGCTATTGTCCCTACTGTAACCATGTGCTCATATTATGTAACTTGAACATAACATGCCTCTTGCAACTGTTAATCTGTTCAGATATGTAACCACTTGCATCTATATGCTTGCTAAATGTACGTTATTGATAACCTGTCTGTTATCCTCCTACTGTCCCCTTCCCCCTAGGCCGCACCAGGAGATGAGAATTTGTTTGCTCAGTGTGCCTTTCCTGGTGAAACAATTTCAATAAATAAATAAATACTACTGATTCCTCTTTTTTCACTCCTTACCGGTCTGGTTTCTGCAAACACCTTTCCACCACCTCCTCCCTTCTGAGGCTCTCATATTCCATACTCACTGGGATGGACAAGGGCCTCATCATCTCTGCTATTTTTATCAATCTAGCTAAGGCTTTCAATACGGTCTCCCACTCTCTTCTGCTTGCTAAACTCACTATTGAGGGACTCTCAAATGGAGCTACCAGTTGGTTTCATTCCTACTTAGTCGGTAGAAGGTAATCCATTCAGATCAGTGATGCAAATTCCCCTTCCCATCAACTCTGGTGTTCCCAGGGGCTCTGCGTTGGGCACTCTACTTTTCCCTATCTTCCTGAACGACCTTCCCACTGCCTGCCCTCTAACCTACATCCACATATATGAGGATGATACTGTCCTGTTTGCATCTGGACCTTCCCCTTCTGCTGTAGCATTTAAACTTCAGCAAGATTTTGACAAAGACAATCACTGGTTTCAGTCAAACCAGTTATTTTTAAATGCCAAGAAGACAGTCTCCATTGCCTTTGGCATAAAGCGGCGACTCTCTCGGCTAAACTCCCTCACAGTTTATCATACCCTTAATGGGACATTACTTGAGGCCACCTAATCCTCCAGGTACCTTGAGGTCTGGCTTGACCAGCACCTCACCTTTCTAGACACATTGATGCCATCCATAAAGGCTACATCCTAAACAGGGTGTTTTATACAGAAATCATGCTTGTGTTCCTCTGCCAGCTCGCTGTGCTTTGGTCCAAAAAATGATCCTACCTATTTTTGAACATGGTGATGTAGTCTACAGTGCTACTCCCAAATCTTCCCTAATTAGGCTGGACTCTCTCTTCCACTCTTTCTGCTATTTTGCTCATGATTGTCCTCCTTGTACCCATCACTGTACCCTTTACCAATCTCTCTTTCTTCCCTAGCTGGCAGGTGCTATATCCACAGTGCCAACTTTATTGGTAAATTCGGGTTTCATTCCCTCCCTATCTCTCTTCCTCTATTTCTCTCAAACCATCTTCTTTTCACTCACCAAGAAACCATGACCTCTGCACTTTAAACATCCCACCCATGACAACCTTAGTCAGTCAGTCTGCATTCTCACACCATTTCCCAAAATCTTGGAATGCTCTCCCACATCCCATCCATCATGCTGCCTCCCCACATATCCTCAACTCCCTCCTCAAGGATCATTTCCCCCCTTCCTGTAAATGTGTTTCATTTAAAACTTTTACCCTTAACATATTTTCCTTTGTACTTGTTGCAGATTAGTACCTTCCTATACTAATTATGAAACCATATGTTCTTGTTTTTTTTATTAGTCTCCTAGCACCTTTTTGGTAAATATTGTTGTTTATTGAAATGTAACTATAATGACTACTCCTTTTATCCATCACAAGCTTTGGTATCTCTTGCTGCTTTCCATCCTGTTGGCAGGTGATGTGGAACTGAACCTAGGTCCTTCACATCATCAGCCATGCACTGATACCTCCTGGGCTACTATTTCAGGGTTATGCATAGCCCATCTAAACATCAGGAGCCTAACGTGAAATTTCACGGAACTGGAGGCCTGGGTCTCCACCCATAACCCAGATATACAGTGTCTATCTGAGACATGGCTTAAACCCGCTACCCCTGATTCTAACTGCTTGTTACAAAACTATATCATTAGGAATGACAGGATGTCTCCCAAATGAGGTGGAGGAGTCACGCTATTTTACAAGGCTCATCATACTGTCTCACAGAATAGCAAACTTCAGTCCTCCATTTGTGAATCCCTCCATGCACTCCTCCATTTGGGTGCTAAAAATCTACACATAGTTGTTGCTTATACCCCGCCCCAAGGAGGACTATCTGCTTTCACTAATTTGCTGGAGGACACAGTAAAATTAGCAGGCCATAATGAACTGATTATCCTTGGTGACATGAATCTGAACTGGCTTGGACAAACCTATGGCTCACTTCTATCTGTGGTCAAGCTACAACCTGCATCAAGTTATAACAGTGCCTACTAGGATATCCCTAAAAGCAACGTCAAACACTCTACTAGATTGGGTGTTCACAAACTGGGTTGACAGAATTGTGGATGCAGGCACTCTGCCTGATACTATATCAGATCACTCCCCAATCTTCTGTGTATGGAAACACTCTAGCTCTCAGTCTCTGCCCCCATGCTATATCACCTTTAGGAACTATGCTAAACTGGATCAGTTACAGTTCCTATATGATGCCTCATCTAGTGACTGGTCTCCTCTCTCTCAGCTCCAGGATGCACAACTAGCTCTTGACTAATTCCTAGACCAATTTTGCACAGTTCAAAATAGGCGCACTCCACTTGTGACCCGGCGTGTTCATGTGACACCCACAAAATGGTTACACAAAGATCTCCTGGCTGCACTACACACCCGGGATAAGAGCTGGAGGCATTTCAGAAACTCTGGCCTTATTGCTGACTACCACACCTGTAAGGCTCAGCGAAGTGTTTGCAAAAGGCAGATCAGACTAGCAAAAAGCTTATACTGTAAGGGGCTTCTGATGGAAGAGTCAGGTGACACTAGAAAATTCTGGACACATGTGAAATCATTCCTAGGCACAAAAATGACCCACTTGGCTGATGAAATGATCATTAATGATGTCCACTGCAACAATCCTAAGACTATTGCAGAGGCGTTTTATAAACAATTCACTGACTTGTCAAGCCTTACATCTGTCTTCCTCCAATATCAGCCTCTACCTCCACCTACCCCACCTTCCCCCACTGTACTTCCCCCTCCTTTTTACTTTAAGGCTGTCTCCAAATCTGATATCCTGGGTCTACCGAACACTATTTCTGAAAATACTAGTGTGGGCTCCGATGACATTGAACACAAACTTCTAAAACTGGCTGTGCCATTTATTGCCCAGCCTTTATTCAGTATTTTGAACCTCTTCTTTTGTAATGGAGTTGGCCCTGACATCTGTAAAATGGCTAAAGTCATGCCAGTACTAAAGAAAGGGGATAATAAAGATATGGCAAACTATCGGCCGATAGCTATACTACCAGTTTTATGCAAAATATTGGAAAAATTAGTATCAATTCAAGTTGTCGAATTCATGACTAAAGACAACATCCTCTCACCAATTCAACATGGTTTCTGCAAAGGTCATAGTACCTTTACGGCCCTGCTCCACCTTACGAATGATACTCTTACTGCTATGGACAATGGTCGCTTCATGGGGGCAGCTTTAATTGACCTGACAAAGGCATTTGACCTGGTTGATCACTCTTTTCTTCTTGATAGTCTCCTAACCCTTGGTTTCTCCTAGGACTCGGTCATCTGGTTTAATAGCTATGTATCAAATAGAACTCAACTTGTCAGATTCAACTACGTGGGATCTGGCCCTATAGCTATTAACCTAGGTGTTCCCCAGGGATCAATATTAGGACCACTTCTGTTCTCTATTTTTATTAACATTATGGCAAATATCCCTGATTGCTCATCTATCCTCTACGCAGACAACCTGGTTTTGTACTGTAGTGATAGCAATATTCACTGCATAAACCTGACCCTTACCACTGCTTTTAAGTCTATTCAATCCTGGCTCTTCCACCATAAGCTAATCCTTAATACTAGTAAAACACATACTATGTTGTTTGGTTCTGCAGTCAAATTAAAAAGCAACCAGAACCTATTCAAAGTTACTGGTCAGGGTGGACTGGTCCTTGAACCAGTATGCTCGTTCAAGTATCTTGGAGCACTCCTTGATGAAAATCTAAACTTTGACAAACATATTACGACTACCTGTAAATCAATAAATGCTAAAATTGGAACAGCATACCAAACCAGCTATGTCTTTACGCAGTCAGCTAGATTGGACATTGCCTGTGGGATCTTGCTCCCATCACTAGCCTATGGGGTAGTCACTTATCTTAATGCACCTACAACTCTCCTTAAGAAGTGGGATACTACCTACAATAGCATATGCAGATATGCATCAGTCTCTCCTTGGTCAATACACTACTGTCAGCTCTATACCGACCTAAATTGGTTACTCCCTTCTCTCACTTGAACTCTTGCCCTTGGTTCCCTGATGGACAATATCATTAGAACAGGCATCCCTGTCTCGCTGGCCTCCCTACTTACTCCACTGCCTTCCTTCCACAGCCTCCATTCATCTGATAAATCTCTGCTACAAATCCCAATGCACAAATCCAACAAAGGTACCCTAGCTTTCTCTCACTCTGCTGCTAAACTCTGAAACTCCCTGCCTCTTGATGTTCACCTTGCCTTCAGCCATGCCCAGTTTAAAAACAGTTATCGCTCCCTCCTCTTCAGCCAGGTCTCCTGTGCCTGATTCAAACCCCCATGAACCTGCTCTCTGCTCTTGTCCCACCTCCCCACTGCTGCAGACTGATCTTGACCAATCCTGCCTTTTCAGTCAGCTTACTTAGGCACTTATGTCTCAGCTCTGTTTGTTTCAGCTGCTCTAAACCCAGTGGCTGTCTGCAACATGTGATTGTTTTTCCCTGTATTCTGTAACTATTTATTGAACTCTGTCATATCTTGTTAATTCTCATGTATTGGTGGCATCTTGATTTGCTCTGTATTATCTGGTTTTGTTGTTTTTCCTTTAACCAAAATGTATTTTCCCTATTTCACCCCTACCTATTGTAATTTCCTGGGTCGTGCCTGAAAAGTCATGTCTTGTCTTTGGTACCTACCCGGTAAACAAAAACTAAATAAAATGAATTTTTTATCTATTTTTGTTCATAGTGTGTACGTTTCCATTCTATTTCTATTATGCACTGATTTTGACTGCTGCTTTTATACTACTGTGTATCCCTTTCCCCCAGGATGCATCTGGAAATAAACATGTCTGCTCAGTATGTCTTTCCTGGTGAAACTTTTAAATAAATAAATAAATGTGTGGGTGTAGATATGCAAAATGGCTGCCACTTCTTCATCTGTTTCTTTCTTCTTCTTCTTCTTCTTCTTCTTCTTCTTCTTCTTCTTCTTCTTCTTCTTCTTCCTTCTCTTCTTCTTCTCCTCCTCCGCTATGAATGCAGTTGACCCAAAATGCATCATTGAACATCAGAATATCTGGATATCTGGTCCAGTAATTTGCGGTATAAATCATAATTAACAATATGATCAATCTGACCATTATCACAAGGATATTTTCTTTGATTATACCGAGTCATAGTAAATTGTCCCTTCAGCACTGTCAAGGTTATCAACTGTATCCTACATTCCATTCAACAGTACCTATTTACATAATTAGCTATTTGATTAATTTTAGAGATGGGCAAAATCCACAAATTTCATTACACAAAATATTGCCCAAAATTCGTGCATTTCATGAAATATTTTGTTGGTGCAAAATGTGAAATTCTGCCAGTGAAATGCAGAATTTCATTCATGAAATTCCACATTTTGTGGGTGAAATTCTGCATTTTGCACCAGCAAAATATTTAACTGAACTCACAAATTTCCCAAAATATTGTGCACTGTGAAATTCACGATTTTGCCAGAATTTCACTGCCAAAATTAAACTTTGCTGCATCTCTAATTAAGATGAAATTACCTAAAGTGGGTAGAATAAAGATAATGATATAATGGAAACATAGTAAGATTACATACCCTTGCCAGGTCCTGCTGTATTTCAGCATCAACTTTTGACTAATTAATAATTGAAGCCAAACTCTTATCTAAAGCAAAACCCCTATCTAAAATGATATGGGTCAGATCATCCACAAATGGTAATCACATAATTTCTAATTTGGAGTTCAATAAATGGATCCAGCCATAGTCCAAGTTAACATTCTAAGGGACAGATATTCAAAACTTTGCCCCTGGGCTAAGATAACACTGCCCAGTGGGCAAACTTAGTCCGGAGCACAAAGCAAGCTAGATTGAAAAGGAATAGCCCGGGGCAAACAGCTTCTGAATATAGCATAGGAATGAGGCTGGGCAAACTGGGCTGGGAGTGCAGGGCAAACATAGCCATGAAACAAGACAGCATTGAATATAGCAACCAGGAAGTGCGAAACACAACAGCAATGCAGTGCACAGCGACATGAGGGCAGGTAGAGATGAACTATGTGGCCAATGTATCTGCCAGTGAATGCATGGACCCTGTACAGCTGCAGGCAACAGCAGATGTGAAAGAACAGTGATCAGAACTGTACAATATTTCACAAACTGTTCGTGCAGAGCTAAGCTGTTTGCCCGGTGCTAAGATTTGCCATTTTCAAAAGTGACATGCAAATGAGCCTACTTATGTAGTCTCTGGGCAAACAGCCAAATTAGCATCTCATTATTCCCTGATTTGCATGCAGTTTGCCCAGTGTTACTGCAGGGTCCCACAGCTCCACCTGTAGGTCAGTCTGGAAGTACAGGGGCTGGCCAGGTCTGGCTGCAGCTGCACCTGTAGGTCAGTCTGACAGTGCATGATGGCTGCTGCAGGCTACAGGTATGCAGTACAGCATAACATTGTGTGCCCCAGGGGACAACATAGCATAGGCACAGGCAGTGGTGGTGGTGGTGGTGCTGCATGCAACCATCACACTGTAGGCCATGCTACAGTGCACAACAGACACTACAGTAGCAAGGGGGCTGGTAGTGTGAGGGACACAGCAATGCCTATGGTATATAGGGCAGTGATGACCACTGCACTGTACACAATGACAGACCCAGCTTGCAGGTGATTACTGACAGTGGACAGTCCTGTTTCACTGTTGTGTGCTCCACAGATGCTGCACCTGTGGCATGGGATGCTCACAGTGACATATACATGGCCAGCTGTGTGTGCTGTGGCATCTGTACAGTTGTGCAGTATGTGGCTGGGGGGGCATGTAAGATGCAACAGGCATACAGATGGTGGGGTATTCCCACTACTGGCCCATGTGCACTGTGTGATGTGTCCCAGCCATGTGGCCACACCTGGGCTGTGGTGCGGTCTGGCCACCCGTACACCCTCCCCTCAATTGCCACCATGCCCACAGTGCTGCATGTGTGTGCTGGCATCTGCTGGTTACCACAGATGTATGGTCTGCAGGTGTGTGCTGTATGGCCACACTACCATAATGTCCCTTGTGGGTTGGATCACCCCTTACTGCCTGGCATGGCTGGGACTGGTGGAAGCTGGTGGTGGTGCCATCAGTGAGCAGCATGTGTCCTCCATGTCTGACAATTTCTAAGTGTCATGATCATATGTTAGGGTCATGCAAGCTGCGCGAATCACACACTAACACTGCACAAAGCACCAATGTCATGCAAAGCTGATTGCCCAGGGTTAAGACCAGCTTTTCCTGGGCGGTAATTTGTACCGTGCTAAGAGTCATGCTTTGTCGTACTAAACACCTTAGTGTGGTGCTAGTCGCTGAATATCTCATACCTCCTGTATTCATGTCCACTATACCCCTTGCATATACTTATGGTTTGACAAGCGCTAATGCAGTTTGTGCACTCTATTTAGCCTTTTGAATCTGGCAGACCCACGCAAACAGGTTGCGCACCACGCAATGCTTTGAATATCTAGCCCTAAGAATCTTGCCAGCACATACAGTTTATGGTAATCTATATGTGGTCTTCTTTGCAGTTTGTTATGTACATGAATTAGCTCTTAAAAAATCCAGACCTTTTATAGATATGAGCCCAGATATTCAAAAGGGTTGCGCATGGCGCAACAGTGTTGCACCATGCACAACCCACTGATGCACCCCGGCGTGATATTCAAAAGGGAAAAGTGCACCGCACAAATCCCAATGTGCCGGAGCGCATCAGTAATGTATGCAGGCACAGGTAGGGAGGGGCATGCCCATACATAACCTGCACAGCCTGATATTCAGCCAAGGATGCGCAGAGTCATGCATGCGCAACCCTACCTGTGCCTGCACAAAGTTAAGCCAAAAAAAAAAGCAACAAATGATGGCCACCCACAGGTGAGCTGCCACATTGCAGGGTGCAACACGGCAGCTGCCACCTGTGGGTGGCCACCCGAGTTCCTGCCGCACCTGGCGGTGCCCCCCCATGCCCCATCTCGGGCATCCGTGTAAATAAACCCCCTCTCCAATATCCCTGGTGGTCCAGTGGACTGCTATGTGCCCGATCGCAAGCATCGGTATAATACACCCCCCGTCCAATATCCCTGGTGGTCCAGAGGACCGATCGCTGCCCGATTGTGGGCATCTTCTTAAATCACCCCCTGGCCAATATCCCTGGTGGTGCAGTGGACCACCTCTGCCTGATTGCGGGCATCTATAAAACATAAAAGTCCTATTACCCTGGTGGTCAGTGTATCCCCCTCCCCACCACCGCATTGCCCCACCACCTGCTCTCCCCGGTCAGCGGCGGGTGATAGCACCACCACCTGCCACCCGCCACCTGACAGCCCAGGCGGGGCTGCCGCCCATTGGTTCTGATGTGAGCCAATGGGCGTGCAACTCTCATAATATACAGTCCAGACATGTGAATTAATTATTCACATATCTGGACTGAAAGTATGGTATGGGCTGCATGCCCATTGGCTCACGCTGTGAACCAATGGGCGTGCAGCCTAATAACTTTGTCGGTTGGTGGGTGGTGGGATGACAGGCTGGTGGGTGCTGCCACCCGCTGGCTGACTGAAAATGGGTGGTAGGGAGCTCAATGGAAATGAGGAAAGAAAGTCACTGGACCGCAAAATAATAGAAGACTTTTATTTTACAGGATGCCTGCCCCGATGTCAGGCAATCATGTCCACTGCCACACAGGGATATTGGATGGGGATGTGTTTTTAGACAGATGCCTGCGATTGGGCTTACATAGTGGTCCACTGGACCACCAGGATATTAGACGAATTCTTTGTAGACAAATGCCCACTATCAGGCACATAGCGGTCCACTGGACCACCAGGTATATTGGACGGGGATGTGTTTTGTAGGCAAATGCCTGCAGTCGGGCTGCAGGGGGCATCGGTCTCCAACGGCTGCTACCTGGCAGGGTGCCAGGCGCAAGTCGTTGGGGATCGGCACACCTGCATGCTAATGGGATGCAAATGGGGCCATAATGACATGCAAATGGCCCCATGTGTGCCTTGCATAAATTATGGCCCCATTTGCATGTCCCCTTTTAAATATAGCAGGTGCTGTGCATGGCACAATGGCACTTGCGCTAGCACATCTCCATGCACCACTCTGGCCACTTGCGCTGGCACAGTGCCACTGTGCCATGCACAGTGGGGGTGGCCAGGGTGTGATATTCAAAGCTGCTGTGCCGTAGCGCAGCTCCATTGAATATTGCCCAGGCCACACCCCTGCGCAACCAAGTTGAGCTGCGCCAAGGCTTGTGCCACAGCCTGACGCAGTTTGAATATCCGGGCCATGGAGTTTCAGTTTGCTCTGAGTAACTCAGTCAGCACACCAGAATTTAGGCCAAGAGACCTTTTTAAGAAATAATATTGTACTGGGTCTAATAAATTAACTGTCATGGAGCCCCAGATTTCTGCCACATTAGATCAGCTGGGATTGGACCCTGGCTAAATACTGTATTCTCCAAGTATTGTAAGAAATTAGTCAGCTACAAAGTTTGAATCAAATTTGAGGATATCACAAAGAGCTTGGTATGTGGCTTTTTTGTTCTTGGACTGCCTCTAGAAATGTCTAGCTAACTGTCCGTCCAGTATCATATTATTAATATAGCATGATCTTATTCTGATCTTATAACCCCTGAATAACATAATGTTGGCCTTGTTAACATTTATTTGCAGTCTGAGGTTTGCTTCTTTTTCTTGCAAATCATCAGGCCTTCTGTAGCTCAATTGTAGTCACAGAGATACAATTATCCTATTATCAGCATATAAAAGTGTGGGTATTATTGAGTACCCCAACTTACTTGGGGGCAAACATCTCTATTCTTTGACTTCAGTTATACAGCTGATATAGAAATTTAATGGCATTAGGATCCGAATGCTGCCTTGTCTATACAGTATTATTTTGTTTTGCCAAGGAATTCCAGAACTTGGTAAGTTCTCTATATAAGTTCCCTTCTGCCAGAATCTCATGCAATAGGGTTATTTCTAACCCCTTCAAATTATATGTAGGGACCAGACAGGGGTGTCCCTTATCTCCTCCTCTCTTTAACATTTATTTAAAGCCACTTATCGGAAGGTTATCAGGAGTGACCAATGCAGATGACCTGCTGCTGCAGATATCACATCCACTCACATCTATTCCCGTGATGTGATGGACACAGGTGTGTATGTTTCAGAAGTGCATACAGTGGGGTGGGCTTTAGGGTTGAGATCCCCAAGGAAGATTGTACACCTGATTTGCTTCAGTGGTGGGGCTGGTGCTTTAGTGTTGGAAACCCTAAAACCACATTTTCCTACTTTTGTTGCTTTAGACTGAACCCTAAATGTTGCATTAATGCAGGTTTTTGCAAAGAAGACATATATATTATACCTGCACTGCAGTGCAGGTACTGTATAGTTAGGGTTTATCTTTTGTTCTCTTGAATTTTGGTCTTTAACTAAAATCAGACAATCATCTGCGTATGCAACCGTTTTCCTTATATTCCCTTTTTTCCCCATTCAATTGCCCTTATCCCCTTATCTGCTTCTATTCTTCTCAAGAACAGATCTAGACAAAACACATATAATAAGGAGCTCAGGGGACACCCCATCTCACCCCATTCTTAATGTACATTGGTATCCCTACATGACCATTCACCACTGGGCACACTTGTGCTTCCGTATATAGTGCCTGTATTAGTTTAATGAAATTTCCTGGGATCTCATATTTTTTTAATACTTCCCACATATATTCATATCTTACTGCATTGAATGCAGTTTCCTTATCAATAGAATATAAATACCCTTTTATTTCCTCCTGCTTCCCCATATTTTTTATCTCTCTAATGTATATTAAATTTTGCCTTATATTCTTTCCTGGGACCGCACATGTCTGTGTTTCCATAATGAGGTCAGGAGCACTCCTAGCTAACCTCCTGGTAATAATTTTGGCCAGAATTTTATAATCTGCTGTTAGGAGACTAATTGGTCTCCAGTTTTTAATATTAGTTTTATCTTCTTTTTTTGTGTAGAAACACTGTAACCCCTTGCTTCATACTTTCAGTCAACTCCCCTGTTCTAAAAATGTTATTATACACCACTGTTAGCATTGGTGAGATGTCATTTTCAAACTTTTTATAGAAACTATTTGGGATTCCATCTATCCCTGGTGTTATATTACTTGTCATGGTTTTTATTGCTTCTCTAACTTCAGTTTCCTTAATTGGTTCCTCCAATAGCTCTGCTTCTAATTTATCAATTTTTGGAACTTTTATTTGTTCTAACCCACAGCTTTGATTTTCCCTTATTTCTTTCAGAAATTTCTCTCTCAAATGCTATTGCACAATTACTTTAATTTCCCTAATATTTGTGTGCCTTTTCCCAGTACTATCCCCTTACTGATATATAACTTTTTCCCTGTCCTATCTTTATTATTGTCAAAGGGGTTTGTTTGTGCTTTTGTCCCGAGTCCCACATTTCTGTTCCATAACTAAAGAATGCACCCTATCATACTGATATCTCCACATTTCTTGTTTTAATCTAGTTATTTCCCTTGAGTGATCTTTTTTTACTTTTGTGTTGATTCGACATTTCTTTATACAGTTTTGCCCTTAAACCCAAATATCTCTGATATTTTATCTTAGAATCATAGAAACATAGACTCTGATGGCAGATAAGGACCGCTTGGCCCACCTGGTCTGCCCATTTCCCCTACCTACTGGACAAGCTGCAGGTCCTAGTTAACCAACAGCCTATTTCTTCCTACTCCCCACAAGAAGTGCCTTGTGTCTGTCCCATGAATTCTTGAATTCTCCTACAGTTTTAGACCCCACAACCTCCTCAGGAAGGCTGTTCCATGCATCCACCACCCTCTATGTGAAAAAAATACTTCCTCACATTGCTCCTGAGCCATCCCCCCTCTATCTTCAAATTGTGTCACCTTATTCTTTTACATCTCTTATTCTGAAACATATTACTCTCTTGGACTTTGTTGATTCCACTGAGGTACTTAAAAGTTTCTATCATGTCCCCCCTCTCCCTCCTTTCCTCAAGGGTATACATATTAAGCTCCTTTAGTCTCTCCCCGTATGGCTTGTCTTGCAGACCCTGTACCATTTTAGTTGCCCTCGTCTGGACTGCCTCCATCCTGTCTATGTTCTTGTGGAGATGGGGTCTCCAGAACTGGATGCAGTACTCCAGATGGGGTCTCACCAACTGTCTGTACAGAGGGATAACAACTTCCTGTTTTCTGCTGGTGATGCCTCTCCCTATACATCCCATTATCCCCCCATCCCTCCCTACCCCTCTTCTGTGATTCTGCTATCATAGATTCTTTTATGTCTCTCTTAGTATCCTCCCACCATTCTGCTATATTATTGCATACTTCACAAAATGATCTCCTCACTGCTAAAATATCCAGTATTCCTTCTTTAATTACCTCATCCTCTGATAATGTTATATTTAGTCTCCATAACCCTTTTCCAAATAACATATTTTCCTTTAAATTTATTAAAAAAAACTGCATTATGATCTGATGTTTCTATTGGGATAACACCTGCATTTTGTATTCTAGTATTTTTTGGCACAAACAAAAAATCTATCTTCGATGATAGTTTCCCTTTAAAAAAAAGTTTGTTTTATTTGATTCCCCTTAATTTTATACACATACTCCATATGTGCTGTTTGTAATATATTTGGCATACTCCTTGAATCACAAAAGACATTCTCTGATTTTCTGCCCCAATCCTTCTTTGTTAACCCTCAGTTAAAATCCCCTTCCCCCACACAGTTAGTTTGGCTGTATGTAGAAATGGTTCTATTTTTTTTTTTATCACACTAATTCTATCCATTTTTGTCTGTGGATTAAACACCACAATTAACCTTACCAATGTATTTTTAACTACAGCATCCACCACCATTGCTGTCCCAGGTACATCCATTATCTTAAGAATCCTAACCTCCTCTACTGTAAATGCTATTCCCACCCTTGAGCATTTTTCTTCTCCCAAAGATCATATTGATGGACCTCTTCTCAAATCCTTTTGTGCTTGTTTTATTTCCTCAATCGTGTGCAGCCTAGTATCCTGTATATAACCCACATCTCCCTGTAATTCTCCTAATAAGGAACATGTTATTAGTTTATTCTCCCTATTCTTTAAACTGTTCACATTACAAGTTAGAAATGTTAATGAAGTCATCACAAATCAGGTTTTTTTTTTTTAAGGTGGCTTTTCCTTTTTCCTTTTTGTTGATGCATGTGTATTGACTGAGTCATTATCCAACTCTTCTCCATCTCCTGAAACATCGGATACTGAGGAATCAGAGTCCTCATCCATCATTGATCAATCATTGTCCTGTAAAGGATCATATCTATTCAAAAGTGAAATGTCCCCTTATTTATTCCCACTTTGCTTTGGTTTCACACCTTTTGCCCATTTTTTGTTTGATCTTGTCACCATAGTAAATGTTTCCTGACTGTTCCCTTGATAGTTCTCAGACCCATTATTTTGTTTTTGTGTTATTTTTTTTTTGTCAACTAAGCATTCTTCCAGCTTTTCCTCCTGCTTTTTCTGTATATTTCTGGGAAGGGGAGTGCTTTGGATTGCTCGGCCTAGTTTCCTTCATTCTTTCATTCAGGTTTACTTACGGTCTTTTATGTTTTTTCATTTTTTCCTTTTTGAGTTAAGTCACATAAACGCCTGTTCTGCTTGCTCTGTTGGAGCTGGACTATTATGTGCCGCCCATGGACACATATTAAAAGCATGTCCTGTTTCTTCACAAAGGCTACACTTTATTGGGTTTTTGCAGACAGCTCCATGATGCCCCAGCTGTTCACATAACCCACATTTGACCTTTTCACATGCATTACTTAGGTGACCCCTATCCCCATGCTTATAACATGTTCGTGGCTGGCCAGCATAGAATACCACTCCCCTATTTCTTCCTAAAAAAAAAGCAATTAGCTAAATGTTGAAACTCTCCATTTCCCTGTTTCAGGACCACCTTAAATCTTCAACCTCCCATCCACAAGTTCCTTAAATCCAGTATGGGTTCTGGAGGGCCCTTGATTTCACACTTTTGTTTTAGCCAAAATGCAATGGGCCAGATATTCAAAACTTTGCCCCTGGGCTCAGATAACACTGCCTGGCAGGCAAACGTAGCCTGGAGCACAAAGCAAGCTATATTCAAAAGGAATAGCCTGGGGCAAACAGCCTCTGAATATAGCATGAGAAAGAGGCCGTGCAAACTGGGTTGGGAGTGCAGGGCAACTGTAGCCCTGGAATATGACAGCACTGTAAATAGCAACCAGGAAATGCAAACCAAACAACAACACAGTGCACAGCAATGTGAGGGTAGGTAGAGAGGAACTATGTGGCCAATGTGTGTGCCAGCAGATGCGTGGACCCAGTACAGCTGCAGGCAGCAGCAGATGTGAAAGAACAGTGAACAAAACTGTAAAATATTCCCCGAACCATTAGCGCCATGCTAACGCATTAGCACGGCTTTAGTGCGGAGCTAAGCAGTTTGCCTGGCATAAACACATTAGCCCCACACTAAACTTTGCCATATTCAAAAGTGACATGCAAATGAGCCTACTGAGATAGTCTCTGGGCAAACAGCCACATTAGCATCTCATCATGCCCTGATTTGCATGCAGTTTGCCCAGGGTTACTGCAGGATCCCACAGCTCCACCTGTTGGTCAGTCTGGAAGTACAGGGGTTGGCCAGGTCTGACCGCAGCTCCACCTGTAGGTCATTCAGGCAGTGCATGATGATAGCTGCAGGCTACATGTGAACAGTACAGCATATTGTACCCCGGGGTCAACACATCATAAGCACAAGTGGTGGTGGTGGTGCTGCATGCAGCCATCACACTGTAGATCATGCTACAGTGCACAGCAGACACTACAGTAGCAAGGGGCTGGTAGTGTGAGGGACACAGCAATGCCTATGGTATGTAGGGCAGTGATGACCACTGCACTGTACACAGTGACAGACCCAGCTTGCAGGTAATTACTGACAGTGGACAGTACTACTACTCTGTTGTGTGATCCACAGATGCTGCACCTGTGGTATGGGATGCACACAGTGTCATGTACATGGCCAGCAGTGTGTGCTGTGGCATCTGTACAGTTGTGTGGTAGGTGGCTCAGGGGGCATGTAAGATCCGACAGGCACACAGGTGGTGGCTTACTCCCACTACTGGCTCATGTGCACTGAATGATGTGTCCCAGCCTTGTGGCCACACCTGGGCTGTGGTGAGTTCTGGCCACCCATACACCCTCCCCTCACTGGCCACCATGCCCACAGTGCTGCATGTGTGTGCTGGCATCTGTAATGCACCACAGATGTATTGTCTGCAGGTGTGTGCTATATGGCCACACTACCATGCTGTCCCCTGTGGGTCAGATTACCCCTTGCTGTCTGTGTTTGGCTTGGACTGGTGGCAACTGCTGGCATCATTGTGGTGCCATCAGTGAGCAGCGTGTGTCCTCCATGTCTGGCATTTTCTAAGTGTCGTAATCCTATGTTAGGGTCACGCAAGCCATGCAAATCCCACACAAACACTGCGCAATGCACCAATGATGTAAAAAGCTGTTTGCCCAGGGTTAAGACCAGCTTTTCCTGGGTGGTAAATTGTACCAAGCTAAGGGTCATGCTATGTCACTAAACACCTTAGCACGGCGCTAGTCATGAAATATCTCATAGCGCCTTTATTCATGTTCACTATGCCCCTTGCATGCCATTATGCTTTGCCTGGTGCTACTGCTGTTTGCCTGCGCTAGTTGGCCTTTTGAATATGGCAGGCCCACGCTAACCCCGTGCTATTCCTGCGCAAACTGTTTGCGGACCGTGCAAAGCTTTGAATATCTGGCCCAATATCTGCAACATTCACCCCTCATTTCTGAATAATACTGTTACAATTTTAAAAGCTGGTTTGGTCAGGGGAATTGCAATAAAATCATTCCATAAACGTGTATTTTTAACCTGGTAGTAGATTTTCCAAAATTTTTCTAACCTAACTGGGTGCTTGAAACTAACATCATACATTGTGTCCCCTGATACATGAATCAAAGCATAAATTTCATAGCCATAGTATTTCATGCAGTTTTTTAACAATTGCCTCCCTACAAATAGTCTTCCTGGTTCATCAGCCGGCAGGCCCCTATATTTAATCCTCAAAGCATTTCTCCATTTTGTTGGGTCATTTAGTCTTTGTGCACCCTCTAGAAATAATTTTTCTCTCACATTTTCTCCCCACACTTTTTCAGTTCCTATAGTTTCTTTCTCATGTTATTCTTTCTCTGTTTGCAATGTTTTATCTTTCACTTCCATCTATGAATCTACCTCCTTCTCCTCCCCCATGAAACTTTCTATCTCTTTTTTGTCATTTTCTTCTTCATGTGTTTAATTTTGTTTTACTTGCTGCACAGTGCCTTTTTTATTGCTTTCATCCTTGTTACCCCCCTTCTGCCACATACCCAAATTCTCTCTTAGGTTTTGCTTTTGTCCATCTAAGGAAGTACTGGGCTGATCTGGATCCCAGCCTTTCCATTCTTTGTTCTGTTCCACCCTGCTCCTGTCAGGGCCTCCTCTACCCAATCTGGTACATCCAAAAATTCTACAATGCTTTCCATACTATTTCCTTCACTAGTCTTCTGGGGCCCCTCTTTTTTGTCCTCCACCATTGCTGTTTTAACTTCAGGTGTGCTTTGCTGTCTTATTTTTATCACATTTCTCCCTTTTCCTTTATGCGTAAAGTCTGAGCCTCTTCACACTTTCTTAGGCCAAGCCATTTCTGACTTTTAGCAGCCATTCCATTCTGAGTTTTTGCCACATTTTTGTTGTCATTTGATATATTCCTTGTTATATTCCTATGTTCTGCATGTTGCCTGGGTGCAGCCTCTTCTACTGCAACTGCATCATCAAACAGCTGTTTTTGACAGACCGCATCCTGCCCTTCACTTCGATCTTTTTCTAGCCCACATATTTGCTTTTCTAGTTCTGTTTTTCTCTCCTGGAACCTTTTTTTCCTCTAGTAACAACTGTCTTTTAAAGCTGTCTTTTTTTCTCTGTGGCTTACCCCACCCTCAGTCTCCACTGAGGATGTTTTAGTCACTGATGAGGTTCCTCCTATTTCTACGGTCTTGCTATATGCTCTCCTTATGTCCTCCATTTTCTCACTGACTGTATCCCATCTCGTCTCTTCCAAAACCAAATTGTGTGCTTTTTCCCCATCCATGGTCTCTCACTATGTGGAGGCAGAGGAGGAAACCAGCTCCTCAGCCTCCTGTACATCTGTTCACTTAACCGACCACTCAGCTACTGACTGATCCAATCCTCTGTCAGAGCTCCCCCTACCACAAGAGTAGGGGAATTTCCCCAGTGCCTTGGCCAAATTTCCCCCCATTCCCTAAAAATACCACCAACAGCTTAATCTGGTTCAAGGTCAATTGGCATTCATCTGTATCCCCTTCCCCCAGGTCGTGCCTGAAAATAGGCAGAAATTGTCTAGTGCACTTACCTGGTCAACGAAAACTAACTAAATAAATAAATATAAAATATATATATATATAATTTTTAAATGTTAAATTCTCCTTTACTGTAGCACGTCAACCTGCTTACACATGGAATGGGGTGAGAGTTGACCCATGACCCCATGGCACACCCCAGGGTCTGTCAGTCTGTGGTGGATGGGGTTGGGGTGTTGGGGGGTTAGGGGCTCAACCCTAATGTTTCATTCTCACTTTTGTCACTCTAACCATAACCAATGCATTAAATGCAGTTTTGTGCAGTGAATATATATATATATATATATATATATATATATATATATATATATAATTAATGCAAAACTTCATTAATGCATCAGTTACAGTATTATTCTATAGCAACAAAGTGAGGAGGACTCAACATTAGGGGTTCCCACCCCTGCATCCCACCCTGCCCCCACCAACAGGCATCGTGTGTGTGTTGGGGTCATTCACTCCCAACTCTCACCCCATCCCTGTGCAAACAAGCTTAGGTGATGCAGTGCAGGAGAATGGGGTGAGAGTTAGAGCTGACAACCCCAATGTACGCACCGATGCCTGTTGGTGGGGGCAGGGTTGGGTGGGTGCAAGGGGTGGGAACCCAAATGTCAAATTTCCTCACTTTTGTCTCTGTGAAATAACCCTACCTGATGCATTAATGAAGTTTTTTTGCAATTAATTTCCTTACTTTTTAAGAAAGAATAGAAAAGTAGAAAGTTGCGCAAGTTGATGGGAAGGCCCCACGCTCTCACCAACTAGTAAATGTTTGGCCATATTATACAGCTAATGACTAAACAGTACATTGACAACAGCACAATCATCCACTAAACAAATGTTAATGAAGTAGAGCAAAAGAAAATGCTGTCAGCAAAACATTAACTGCGCCATGCAATTTCTCCACAAAAAATAAATTGTCTGACACATAAACACCACATTTCACATCCACAGGACATCCTTTCAACACTATCCAAACTTCAAGTGAAAAGACCAAACCGTGTCCGAGATATAGCATGTCACAGTTTGAAATTTTCATTCATCACACTGGCACAGTTCCACACCTGATGACATTTAACACACACAATGACTGAAAACTACATCCATGACATTAAGGCTAGGTATCCTATCAATTTCAAGGCACCACCACAAGCAAATCGCTGTCCGCAGAATGCAAACTGCGCCACGCCATATCCACAGCAAAAAATTGTTTTCCGACATTTAATGACTGTAATTTACATCCACAGGACATGCCGTAAACACCCTACAAATTTCAAGTAAGAAGACAAAACCATTTCCGAGATATTCAATGTTAAACATTGGTAAAATTTCCCTCTCTATTCCATTATAAAAAATCTGGCCATCTTGTCCTGCCCTCATGATCAAAGATGGCGATCATAGAATCTCATGATCAAAGAATTTGCAGGGTTGCAAACAAAGAATTTGCAGGCTCACAAACAAAGAATAAAAATGTTTGCAATTTTAAAAATTGAAAGAATTGAGGCAAACCACCACCATGGTTTGACAGAATGAAGCCCCTGAGCAAAACCCACCCTCATTTGACTTCCTAGGGCACCCCTGGGCTGAGAAAATTTGTTTTTTAACCCGGCCATCTCGTCCTACCCTCACGATGTACAATCATGATCAAAGAAGCTTGCGATCAAAGAATTTACAGGGTCGCGATCAAAGAATTTGCTCGCTCATGAACAAAGAGCAAGGGTCGAGATGGACAGATTTTAAAATTACTTTTCTCAGCCCAGGGGTGCCCTACAAACATAAATGAGGCTGGGTTTTGCTCAGGGGGCTTTGTTTTGCCTCATCTGAATAACAATAACAGTGTATTAAATATCCCTGGTAGTCTAGTGCCCCCATCATAATAAATAACGATATCATGTCTAGTGTCCTGGTAGTCTAGTGCCCCCCAATGTGTATTTTTTTTAATCCCTGGTAGTCTAGTGGCACCCCCAAGTTGTATAAAACAATTATTACTGTTAATATACCTGGTAGTCTCCCCCCCATCTGTATGAAATAATATCCACTGTGATTGTACATATCCCTGGTAGTCTAGCGGTCCCCCTCCATTATATTAAAATAAATAAATATTTCACAATACCTGGTAGTCTAGTGGTCCCCACCCCCCACCCAGCCTTGCCAGCCCACCCAGCACCCCCACCCTTCCCCATCGGCAACTGGCACAGCCCACCTCTCACCTCCATGGCCAGCTGCCGACTGTCTGCATCATGAGTGCTAATGCAAGAGGCACTCTGAAAATATTTCTGAGTGCCTCTGCATTAGTGCTCATAATGAGACTGTCAGAAGCTGGCTCTGGAGGTGAGAGGTGGGCTGTGCCAGTCACCCGGCTGAGGAGTGTGGAGTGCTGGGTGAGCTGCCATAACTGGGTGGGGGTGAAGACCTGATACCAGAAAATATTTTATTATAATGGGGGGCACTAGACTACCAGGGATATTAACAGTAATAATTGTTTTATACGACCCGGGGGGACACTAGACTACCAGGGATTAAAAAAAACACACATTGGTGGGGCACTAGACTACCAGGACATTAGACATGATAATATTATTTATTATGATATGGGGGCACTGGACAACCAGGGGTATTTAATATACTATTATTGTTATGCAGATGGGGCAGAACAAAGCCCCCTGAGCAAAAACCCAGCCTCATTTATGTTTGTAGGGCACCCCTTGGCTGAGAAAAGTAATTTTGAAATCCGGCCATCTCGTCCCTCACTCATGATGCATGATCGCGATCAAAGAATCTCATGATTAAAGAATTTGCAGGGTCGCAATCAAAGAGCGAGGGACGAGATGGACAGATTTTAAAATTACTTTTCTCAGCCCAGGGGTGCCCTACAAACATGAAGGAGGCTGGGTTTTGCTCAGGGGGCTTCATTCTGCCTCATCTGAAAAACAATAATAGTGTATTAAATATCCTTGGTAGTCTAGTGCCCCCCCATCATAATAAATAATGTTATCATGTCTAATGTCCCAGTAGTCTAGTGCCCCCCCATGTGTATTTTTTTTTAATCCCTGGTAGTCTAGTTCCCCAAGTTGTATAAAACAATTATTACTGTTAATATCCCTGGTAGTCTAGTGCCCCTAGCTGTATGAATAATATCCTCTGTGATTGTACATATCCCTGGTGGTCTAGCACCCCCCTCCATTATAATAAAACAAAAATTATTTCACATTTCCTGGTAGTCTATTGGCCCACCCCACCCAGCCATCCCAGCCCACCTAGCACCCCACCCTTCCCCAGCCGGGGACTGGCACAACCACCTCTCACCTCCATGGCCAGCCACCAACTGTCTGCATTATGAACGCTAATGCAAAGAGGCACTCTGAAAATATTTCTGATTAAAAAAATACACATGGGGGGCACTAAACTACCAGGACATTAGACATGATAATATTATTTATTATGATGGGGGGTGCCACTTGACTACCAGGGATATTTAATACACTATTATTGTTATTCAGATGGGGCAGAACGAAGCCCCCTGAGCAAAACCCAGCATCATTTAAGTTTCTAGTGCACCCCTGGGCTGAGAAAAGTAATTTTAAAATCTGGCCATCTCGTCCCTCGCTCGTGATGCACGATCACGATCAAAGAATCCTGCAATCAAAGAATTTGCAGGCTTGTGATCAAAGAAATTGCACGCTCATGACCAAAGAATAAAAAATGGTGAAAAGCAATATTTTGACCGTTTGGAACCAAATCAATGCCTTGTTGTGATAGAAGGAAGCTCCCTGATCAAAACCCACCCTCATTTGTGTCCCTAGCCCATCCCTGAGCCGAGATATTTGTGAAAATAGGTCACGATGCAAGATCGCGATCAAAGAATCTCGCGATCAAGGATTTTGCAGACTCGCGATCAAAGATCGTTAGTGAGCTGCAAATTAAGATTTTAAAAGCTTATAACTCTATTTTTTGACTGACTTGGATGCAACCAAAGGCATGGCTCGATAGATTGGAGCCCCATGAGTAAAACCCATCCAAGTTTTACTTCAGGAGTGACCCCTGAGCTGAGATATTTCTGTTTTACTGATCAGAAAAGTAAAAACAAAATGGCGGACCTCATGATCAAAGAATTTTGAAAATTCTCAGGGACAAAGATTCTTGAATTCTGAGGCTGCAAATTCTTTGATTGCCAGGTGGGACCAGATGGCCAGAACCACACTCTTTGTTTGCAAAACATACATAGAAATTTTCCCATTGACTTATAATGGGAACTTAGAAGAGCCATAACTTTTGAATGCCTTAATATTTTTTCACCAAATGAAAAGCGGCATGTTTGCCCACCAAAGCTCTTTCAAATGAGCCATCTTGCAGAGCAGCATGCCACACAATGGCCATGCAGAGCCACGTCAAAAATCACAAAAGCTGCCTCCAAAAATTGATAATTTTGCATTTTTCAGCGCTTTTGTATGCAAAGACCATAAGTCCGACTGAAACACAATTTGACAAATCAAGAAATCTACTATGCCCCAAAGCGTGTACTAAATTTCAGGCAAATCCGTTGAACAGGTCCAAAGTAATGAACGTCCAAACTTTTGACTTTAGTATGTAAGTGACCGCTGAACCCTAACTGTAGTGGCACGACCGCACTATTTTTATATATATATATATATATATATATATACATACACATACAGTATATATATATATATATATATGTATGTATATATATATATATATATATGTGTGTGTGTGTGTGTGTGTGTGTGTAAGCAGGTTGACATGCTACAGGAAAGGAGAATGGGATGATAGTTAAGCCTCACGACCCCATGGCACACCTTGGCATCTGTCAGTCTGTGGAGGATGGGTATGTGGATTGTGTGGGGGGGTTAGGGGCTCAACCCTAACATTTCATTTCCTCACATTTGCCACTTTAATCCTAACTGATGCATTAAACACAGATTTTTGCCACAAATTTCTTTACTTTTTGAAGAAGTGTAATATAACTAGTAAAAACATGTATTGGTGTGAGCGAAGGGCCCTTTGGGCACCATACTCCCACCAAGTTGCCCATTTCTGCATAACAGAATGCATCTGTGGGAGCATGGGCCTTCTGGGTGTGCACTCCCACTTATGCATAGCTACAGAGTCATACAGCAGCCCTATAGGGCAAGGAACCCTTGTAACACAAAATTGACCATATCTCATTAACCGTGCATCCCACAGAAAAAATTCCACTGCAGGCTTACTCATGGTTTAAAATCTTGTTCCAGTGGCATAAAGGTGATCTAAGGCACCAGTCATGAAAACTCTGTATCTCACTTCGTTTTCGAGATAAGGACAATGAAAGGCGTGACAGACCCCACAATGTAACCTTATGGGGAAAATCTCAACTTCGTGATGGCATATCTATGGAACCATTTAATGCCCCAACACCTAAACAACATAATTCACACCTGTAGGGCATCTCCTCAACACCCTGTAAATTTCAAGTAAAAAGACCAAACTCTTAATGAGCTATGTAATTCTAAAGTTTTTACACCTTTAAGAATTCTTCATTCATGAGATAGCAAAATCCTGGGTTGACAGATCAATCCTAGTCCTCAAGCTAAAAAAATTCTAGTACATGAGGGGACATCTGGTCATGCCAGCAGGCCCATCTGGTTGTCCCCAGGGACATCTGGTCTTCAAATTCCAGCTATCTGGTGTCCCCTGAGAGACAGCAAAAGAAGAAATTTTAATTTAAAAAAAAAACTAGTTTTTGACCAAAACTAACCACACCAAAGGCATGGCTTTGTAGAGGGCATCACCCTGAACAAACCCCGTGCCTCCTTTGGCCCTAAAGTAACCCATGGAGAAACCTAAGACATTTTCTTTGGCTGAAAAATAGAAAACAAGATGGTGGCTCGTGGACAAGGAATTTTTCTGACTAGGATTTTCTTTAGCGAGGTAGCAAAATCCTTGACCATGAGACAATCCTTAGGTCGCAAAATATACATATAAATTTTTGAGTGAACCGAGCATGCTCAAAACTCAGCAATTAAAAATGTAATAACTTTTGAACTGAATATTATTTTGTTATCAAACCAATGATGGATTGTTCCTTGTCCCAAACTCTTTTTATGTTCCAAATTTCAGACCAAAATACCAACACAGTGTGGTCGCAGCACCATGGGCAAAAAAACATGTAAAAACTGGCAAAAAGTACATTTTTTTTGGTATTTTGCTGCACAGAAACTGTATATCCAACCAAAACTCAACTTGGTAAATCAAGATATCTACCATACCAGACCACGCATACCAAATTTCGTGCTATTCCATTGAACAGCTGCAAAGTAATTAACGTTCAAAATATGAGGTTTAATATTAAAGTGCCTACTCAACCCTAACTATAGGGGCATGACCGCGCCCCTATAAAATAAATGTATAGTTAGGTTTGAGTAGCCTGTTTAATGATAAATCTCAAGTTTTGCACTATACTTACTTTGCTACCCATTAATGGATTGGAACAAAATTTGGTAAATGCTGTCCCGTGGTGTAGCTCTCTTGATGTGAAGATTCTGAGATCTGGATAGTGAAAAAAAGTAAAAAGTCTCCCTTTTTTCAATTTTTTCCTCCTTGCCTTGCAGCCAGATAGCGTGGATTTTTAGCCTGATTTTTGTTTGGCATAAAGAACTTTGGTCGCAGAACAGACATTGAAAATTTGGTGCAATAATAATAATAATAATCTGTTGCAAAGTTACAATGTTTTTATTTCCCATTTTATCCTAATGGGAGTTTTCCTGAACGTTCTAATCTTTGGATAGCAGTAGTTTTTGCGAACAAGGATTTGGTCTCATGAGACAGGATTTAGTCTCACGAGAGCAATCCTGTTTCACAAGGACAGAATTCCTTGTTTGTTAGCAAAAAATCCTGTTTTCAAGAGCCACCATCTTATTTTCTGTTTTTTTTTTTTCAAAACAAAATGTGAAAACCCATAAAGATGAAGCTAACAAATCTTGTTCATTGGGACTCCCTTAGATGGATTTCTAAGTGGATGCATGCAATGCAACCTCCAAATGTATTTTATTAACAGTTTAGATTCCTTTTTGCCCCTCACTAACTTCCTTTTTTGCCAGCCGGAAGTTAGGGAGTGGTGAAAAAGAAATCCTTTTTTGCCACCCTCCAGTCACTTTCCACATATTTTAAAATCATTTATTTGCCAACACTGGGGTGCCTAATCCCCATGCCAGCTGTAGAACCGCCACCTTGCCACTGTGGGACACTGTGGAGCCCACTCTCAGTGTCCCAAAATATTTATTAATGAATTAAACTTTTTTGCTGACAAGGGGTGCCCAATCCAAATGTCAGCACTGACACCCTATCCCCACCGCCGATGTGTGACACTGGGGAGTCCACTCCCAATGTCCCCATTTGTGCCCCTCCAACTGTGGGACACTTGGGAGCCCACTCCCAGTGTACAAAAATGTTGTTTAATACATAAATAATTTGTTGCCGACATAGGGGTGCCCAATCCCCGTGTCAGCATTACACCCCCCACCAGTGTGGGACACTGGAGAGCCCACTCCCAGTATCCACAGTTATTTGTAAACCCTCTCACTACTGTGGGACACTGGAGAGACCACTTCCAGTACCCCCAAACAATGCAAAACTCCCAGAAATAAAGAAAACAGTCCCTCAATGTCTTTTTTTATTTTTTACAACCTGTAGAAAAGAAAACAGTCTCTCATTGTCTCCCTGTCCCCCCTACCCCATGCCAACCCTCCCACTGAGCACCCACCACCCCACAACCCTCACCCTATATATACCGCTGCAGGTCAGGCACTGTCATCTTCTATGAACTGGGACACATCTGCACTCTTTGAAGCCAAACCATGAAATGAAGAATGAAGATGCATGTCCTATAATGGCTGTCAATGGTGTTTTGAACTTATTTTAATATCTCAGCCATATTTGGGTATTTTTGCACTAAGGTTTCAACATGGGCTTTTTGGGCCCCACTTCATGAACACTGGCACTGTCATTTCATTACTCAGTCCAGAAAGGTGATTTCATCGTCAATGCATGAAATCACCTTTCAGGACTGAGTAATGAAAAGACAGTTCCAGTGTTCATGAGGTAGGGTCCCAAAAATCCCATGTTGAAAATTTGGTGCAAAAATACCCCAAAACACGCAAGTTATGCACAGTCATTGAAATTTTGCCATGCACGCTCGTAACTGCGGAAGTTTTTAATATTTTTACTCCAAATTTTCTCCATTGCCATTTTTTCACACCACCTCATGAACAGTATAGCTGTCATTTTTCACATCCTGCCCGAAACATGTTTTAGCAACTGTGGAGCAGAATGGCAAGGTCACTGTGTGATACCACCTTTTGAAGCCAAGCAACAAAATGACAATAGCAGTCTTCATGAGGTGGGGTCCCTAAAAGGCCATGTTGATAATTTTGGTGCAAAAATACCCAGAAACGCCTGAGTTAAGCATGGTCATTTAACTTTTTCTATGCACGCACATAACTTTGGCAGTTTGTAATATTTCCATTCCATATTTTTAGCATTGCCTTTTTTCACAACACCTCATGAATAGTACAGGTGTCATTTTTCAGTTCCTGCAAAAAATGTTTTTACGCACCTGTGGCATGGAATGACATTACAGTTGTGCTGAATTACATTTTGCCATGCATTTGAAAATGTTCTGTACTGGGTAGGTGCGGCAATGTCATAAGAATGCTATGTTGAAAATTTGGGGCCAAATAAGGATACTCATACTATCCGAATATAGGGATGGGAGCGCCCACCCAAAAATAAGGATAATATTATACTATATCAAAAAGAAGAACATAAATTGCAAAAAACTTTGTTAATGCATCAGTTAGGGTTAAAGAGACAAAATTAGGGAAATGTGTTGATAGGGTTTCCAACCCTAACACTACACCCCTACCTTACACAGATGAAGAGGGATCGGGGGTGTATTGAAGACATCAGCCCTAATGCTCACCCCATTCTCCTCTGCTGTGCCACACAGTTTTTTTTTCTAATGGAATGAGGTGAGTATTAGGGCTGATGTCTTCAATGTCACCCTGATCCCTCTTCGTCTGTGCAGGGTAGGGGTGTGGTGTTAGGGTTGGAAACCCTAATGACACATTTCCCTACTTTTGTTTCTTTAACCCTAACTGATGCAGTAATGAAGTTTTTTGCAATATATATATATATATTTGGTGGCCTGTAGCATGCACGACTGCTATTGCATGAAGTGCGACCTGCAAAATGGTGACTCAGTAGAGGCGCATGTCATGGGGGCTACCAACAGGGTAGGGTGACCGGATTGGGTGGGTTCATGCATGTAGAAACAGGATGTTGCTACATGAATGTGTGCACAGGGGAGTGAGAGCGAGCATGTTCAGCGAGGGGTGGGAGGGGTTTTGAGGGTGGGTTCATGGCTAGGTGGACAGGGTGCTGGGTTGGGATCTGGGCGCAGGTACTTTTTGTGCAGCCAGACCCAATTTTTTTTTTTTTAGCTAGCACTTCACATGCACCCCCCTCGGGATGAGAATCCTAAAGTGGGCGGGTGAGGAGGGCAAAGGCCCCCTGCATAAAACATTAAAAATGCAAGTCCCCAGCACCATTTTGCTGTGCGCTTTGGGAGTCACAGTGCCAAAACTGATTTCCAGTGCTGCGACTTTACCGTAATGGCGATTTCCTTTCTGCAGTTGTCGTTATGACATAGAACCTATATAATATTTTTTGTTTGTTTGTTTGTTTGCAAAAGTGAGCAAAGCATTGGATAGCAACAAGCCAGTGAATATCATCTTTCTGGACTATAGTGACACCTTCAACAGTGTTCCAGATCACCAACTTGTCAATAAGCTATGTGATATGGACCTAAAAATAAGAATAATAAGTTGGGTGGAGTCCTGGTTGAAGGACAAGAAACATAATGTAATGCTGAGAGGGCACATATCTGATTGGGTAGAGTCACAAGGAGGTGCCCCAGGGGTCACTCCTGGGGTAGATACTGGTTAATATATTTGTATCATCCATGCAAACAAATGGAGAAATGTGGTTGCACATGTCTGTGGATGGTACCGAAGTTGGAGCAGTTGTTGATACAAATGCATTTTAATTCTCATTCATACTACTTATGCTTTAAATAGAGGTTCATAGTTACTAAACTTCAGTCAAAATTTTAATAAGTCTAACCACCATCTCTATGGTGACCCCACTCAGTTACATCCTATGCTATACTAATTTTTAGTTTTACCTTCCCAATCTGGGTTGAAGTCCTGTTGTTTCATTCTCTCTGTAGACAAAGACTGCCCTTCAGCTTCCTTATCTCACATTTTGTTTTCTTTTTTTTTTCCACATAGGTTTTTCTGATTACTCCTTGGCAGGCTGGGTGGCTGTATCAGCCCTGTCCCAGTGCATGGCAGCAGTCCCTATTCCCCATCCCTCCCCCAAGAGCATGGGGAAAGGAAATTTATGGAGAGATGCAGGCAGAATGTGATTTTTGAGGCAAACAGAGATGACAGGGTGGACTAAAGTGCATATAAGAGGGGTATAGGGGTAGGTTATAAGTGATTAATTGAGAGTAGGGGTAGGCCAGTGTTAGGCTACATCAACTAGAAGGGGGTAGAAGAAGAGGAGAGGTAGAGTGTGGCAGGCTGATGAGAAATATGTATTGTAGGTAGGGGTATCCAAGGTGGGGGGAAGGGGAGGGAGTTGAAATTCAACAGTGTCCTGTTATCCCTATATGGGCAGGGCCATGGACAGCCCTACTGGTAGGACGCAGGTTATAAGTGATGAGTTATTTATATATAGTGATGCGAGAGAGGGTGTGTGTTCGGGAGGGATGTTATGGGAGGGGGTAGCAGAGGTCAAGTATAGTAGGGGGGTAGTACCTCACCAGTTTGATGTGTGACCCTGCATGCACAAGGCAGTGATCAAGCAGTGACTGAGGTGGTGCAGTAAAAGGAAAAATAGGGGAAAGGGAGTAAAGTTGTTGCCCACTGTGTGCTATGGATCCTGTCTTCACAAGGCAGTGATTGAGCTCATAGGAAGGAGATCGATAAAAGGTAGAGAAAGAAGGGGGAGGAACACTTTAGGAGGAGGGAGAGTAGGAGACTAGGAGGAGCACGATCAGATGGAATAGGAGTGGTGGGGAGTAGGCATGTGGTAAAATGGTCTTAGGGGAGATGGCGGGAGGGTTAGGGAGGGTCATAGCAGGCACAGAAAGTGGCAAGGAAGTTCTTGAGGGCAGAGTTAATGGAGTAGCAAGAGGATGAGTGGTGAATTTGAGGGGGAAGTGAATTCCAGATTTTTGGGAGGCAATAAGAAAAATCCGATTGGCTAATAAGGGTGGAGCAGCATGGGACCACCAGGGCACATGAATTGGTGGATCTTAGGGAGTGGGAAGAAGGGGTGGTGGTTATAAAGGCAGGGGATAGATACAAAGGAAGCTCACCCCGCCAGTGCTTGGAGGTGAATTTTGAGCATTGAGAGAGATGTTGGTTAGTCAGGGAAGGGAAGGATAGGGCATTGTAGAAATCACAATGATGAGTGTGGGGGGGGAGACATCAAGGGCAAAATGGCAAAAGGAGTTGAAGTGGGTATCTAGTCTGGCCAGGGAGGACATAGGGGCAGCACAGTAGACTACGTTACAGTAGTCAAAGATAGGTAGGATCATCTTCTGGGCAATCTCATGCCTAGCCATGGGTGGGATGCAGGCAAAGTTCCTGAATGAGGTGTAGAGCTTGTGATGCAATATTTTATGAAAGGCATTGATATGACCAGAGAAGTTCAGGTGTTGGTCCCGCCAGACACCTAAGTACCTGAAGAAGGATGTGTCCTCGAGTAAAGTCCCATCAAGGGTGTGGAAGCAGGGTAGAGAGGGAAACCTAATAAGTCTCTGCCTGCTGCCAAAGGTCATGGAGATTTTTTTTTTTGGTGTTGCGAGATAGTTGGTGGTTTGCAAACCAACACTGAACATTGTTGAAGTCATTCTGCAAGCTGGATGCAACCTCTGTGGGTCAGGAGCCAGATGCATACAAGACTGCATCATCAGCATACATGTGAATGGAGGAGAAGGGAGAGCAGGTGTATGGGAGATTGTTTAGAAAAATAGAGAATAGTATGGGGCCTAACACTGATCCTTGGGGGAGGCCAGTTCTTATAGGGAGAGGTGGGGAAATTGTGTCAGAGATCTTGACTGATTGGGTTCTGCCAGTGAGGTATGCCTTGAAGTAGTCTGTGGCTAAGGGAGATAGCCCTGCTGTTAATAGGGTGTCAAGGAGAAGGGAGTGGGAGACTGTTTTCAAGGCTTTGGCCAGACTAACAAAAATGGCTAAGGTGATTTGGCCATTGACCATTCCCGTGAGGATAGAATCAGTGAGCTGAAGAAGGGAGGTGGTGGTGGAGTGATTTTTCCTGAAGCCAGATTGATAAGGGATGAAGAAGGAGGAGGAGGACTGATTGAGGTAAACGATGAGCTGGGAAAAGGCTAGGGAGTTCCTGAAGTTTGGGAAGCGTAGAGAGAAAAGAAATGGGGCAGTAGCTTCCAGGGGAGGTGGGGTCTCTGCCTTTGGGGCGGGAAAGGACCACTGCATGTTTCCATGGGGAAGGTACTGAGGCAGTTGAGACAGAGAGGTTTAGGGTAATAGAAAGTGGGTAGATGATGGCTGGGGTTGAGAGGGATAGTAGTTTAGGGTCAAGACCATTTGGGGAGGAGCCTTTTGAAGGGTTGATCGCCAGCAGGGCATTTAGTATGTCATTTGGGGAGACAGTAGCAAAGGAGAAGGGGAATTGGAGGGGGGGTCATTCATAGGCAATAGGAAGGGAAAGAGGGAGGGGTGTAGTTTGGGAGGGATTGGGGTTTCTCATCAGCACAAGCGGTGTAATAGGAGTTGAATTCAGAAGCTACTGCAACTGTATCGGCACCGAGGGTGGCATTTATCTTAAGTATGGGGTGGGTGGACAGGATGTGGAGGGTAAAGAGGGCATGGACCACTCTCCAGAACTTGGAGGGGGTGTTGATGTTTGTCACAAAGGTAGATTTGAAGTACTCAGTTTTGGCTAGCCTGGTAGCCCAGGTGCAGGCATTATGGAGTTTTTTGGTAAATAAGAAGGTAATTTGGAAGCTGGGAGACTTTGTGCCATTTCCAGTCCCGATCTCTGGCTCTGTGGCAGGCTAGTAATTCAGGGGTAATCCAGGAGAGGTGATGACCCCTAACCCTTGTTTGTTTTCGGGGTGCAAGGGCATTCCTATTTGCTAGGAAGATGTCTTTAAAATAGATTAGGGCTTTATCAACCAAGGTCGTGCTGCTAGAGGGTTCAGTCTGAGAGGGCAAGGCTATGCAGGAGAGGTTCCAATTCTAGGGATTTATAAGTCTGTATTTGTAGGGTTTTATGTGGGGATTTAGGGCTGTGAACTTTTCTGACCAGGAAAGCCAGGTTGTGGTTGCTGAGAGCATCCGGGAGGATGCTGGAGGTGATGATTCTATGGGGGTGGAAAGTTAGGGCCCAATCAAGCATGGAGTGGTTTTGAGTCTTAAGATTTGGGTGGGTTCTGTAATTAGTTGTGTGAGGCTGAGGGCACTGATAGCATTTCTTGTGGTAGATGTTGGGGACAACCAAATTAAATTGAGGTCGCCAAGGATGTAAAGCTCCCCAGATTGAGAGAGAGAAGTAATGGAAGTTAGGTGGTCAAGGGAGATAGCGGGCTGGACATTTGAATGGCAATAGATACTGGCTACAAAGATAGGGAGTGAGAAACAGAGGGAGGGATACATTGATGGCTAAGGCATCATGGGTTGCTCATTTGGAGGAGGAGGAGAAAACTGGGAAATATTGGATGGACGCGTGGATATACATGGCCACTCCACCACCCTGCCTGCTCTGTCTAGCCTTAGGATGGAGTAACCAGGGATGGAGACCGAATTGTTAGGAATCGTGCTCTTTAGCCATGTTTCTGTTATAATTAGAATGTTTGGTTTCAAGGCAGCAATCATGGCTTGCAGGAGGTCTATTTTTTGAAGTAGGCTATGAAAGTTTAAATGTAATATCTTGAAACCCTTTATGAGGGCTGTTGGGGTAGGGGTATGGGCAGTGGCAGTGGAAGAGATGGCAGGGGTGAAGGAAGTAGTAGGATTGGAGTTGGGGTGGATGTCCCCCGAGGTGAGTAATAGTAGAGGTAGGATGAGGAAGTGTAGCTTCGTGGATTTGGAGTGATGGGGCTTGGAGGCCGAGTGAGTGAGGTAGAAGGGAGTGGTATAGTGAGGAAGCTGGAGGTGGAGAACAGAAAAGAAATTTGGTAAAGTTAGTAAGGATGCATGTGGAATGATGAGGGAATGAGACCAGAATACATTAGGGGAGGCAAGAGTAATAGCATGAATATAAGCTGGGGCCTGGAGAAAGGGGGTTTGGATGGATTTGGAGTTATAGGGCCCTGGGCTGGCAAAAGCAGGGTGGTGGGTGGGTAGGAAAAGGGTAAGAAACAAGTTTGGGGGGAGGAGGTAGAAGGGAGAAGGATTTGAGTGGAGAGGAAACATTCTTAGAGTCAAGGGGCAGCAGAGGGGGGGACGGATTTTTGTAGGTGGTAGACTACAACAAGGGGGCGTAGCTGAACTGAGTTGCTTTACTATCTAGGGGAAAGGTAGTTTATTCTAATGGAGAGGTAAGGAAATCCTGGTATTGTGGATCTAGGTATTACCTCGTTAAGTGCTTTGCTGTAGCTCTTAGCTGCTTTTCCTTTAGTAAGGAAAGTGAAGTGTAACCAAGTAGGAGGTGGGTGGATCTCTCAGCTCTGGGAGTGTATTTAATAAAGGAAGGAGGTGGCGAATGGGGGTGGGCCAAAAAATCATTAACAAGCCAGTTCAGGTTAAGCAAATGCCGAAAACATTGCAATGAAGGATTGATCAGTTCAGCAAAAGATACAAATAAGGCTTAGATTCCACTCAGTCTGTGCAGCCCTGAGGACTGAACAGCTGACAAGAAAAACAAGCAAGTTGCAGATCTGCACTGCACAGCTCATATAACTGTGCAACTGAATGAACTGTGAGGCAAAAAGATCAGAACTTCACTACCCAGCTGCTGAAAGGAGAAAAGTAAGGTCAATGTTTCTCTGCAGTCTTATGCCCTAGTCCAATGATTTCAGTACTGGCTGCAGCATTGGGCAGGAAACCAATGTCAGTGCTCTGGGGCCATCTGGAACCATTCAGGTCCCACAGCGATGGGTGCCAGGTATTCAATTAGAAAAGGGATGAAAGCTCCAAAATCCCCTTTCCCTTGTCCTGGGTCAGGGACCAGCCATTATCTTGTGAGCCAAGGGGGGAGTGGGTAGTAGGTGCCTTCTTGCCCCGTCCTGGGAGGGCGAGTTGCTTGTGAAGGGGACCGCATCCATGGTACCAGCCTGGTGGTCTCTGATCCACCTGAGAGAGGAACAGAAGAGAACATAAGGTGCCATGAGTGAGGCTGGGAGCAAATCTCTAGGAAAGTGTCACTTCTCTCACCAATAATAAACAAATAAAAAGTGTGATCCACTCAACCCTACCCATTTCATCAATTGAATTATGTTTAAAGTATGCTTCTGGTTATGAATTGTATCAATAAACAGGTAACGTCCAGTGTCCACCCCAAATATTGCCCTAAAAGGAGAGATCAAACTTTGGCCAAGATTTGAATAAGCCTAACTACCATCTTCATAGTACCGCCTGAAAATTGATTTAGTGGTTACGATTGGGGAGAGAAGTGACTCTTTTCTAGGCATTTGCTCCCAGCCACAATCAGGGTACCTCATAATGTTACACTCTATAAATGTGACAGAAGGAAGCTGGAGAGAGGTCTTAGCGCATACAGAGAGAGCAAGAGCAGGACTGCCACTCAGATTAGTGAGGTAAAACTGAAAATTGCTATAGCATAGGACTTAACCGATAGGGGTCACCATGGAGATGGTGGTTAGACTTACTCAAATCTCAGACAGCTGAAGTTTGATAACGAAGAACCCCTATTTAAAGTATATGTACTAAGAATAAGAATTAAAATAGAAATCTTCCATCACAGGCCTATTAGGACATTACTGGGGGCACACTGGACTTCTCCTGTTTATTGATACAGCCACAAGCAAGAGCACACATAAAAATAACTAAGGTGATTAAGCAAGCCAGAATTGAGCAGATCACATTTTTGATTTGATAATAAACATTAATATATCAAAGCAGGTATAAATGATAGTTGCCAAAATACAAAGGAAGGTGTGTAAAGATGTTTTGGTTCATCTCAGTACTACAGTACACCTTGTTGCAACTGTCAACTGTGTCTGCTTCCACTTAATCTATCCCAACAGCTCTCCAGCACTTCCTTTGGTCCATGGGCTACCCCAGTCGAATCTACATCCTCCTGCTTTTCTCCTACTTCCACCCTAACCCCTCCCTCTTTCAATTTTTTTTTTATTTTAACTTTTTATTCAGAGACTGAATAGGATTACTCAGCTGAGACTAGTTCATTTCCAGTGAGGTCCTTGTGCAAAACAACAATCGGTTACATACAATAATCACAAACACAAAACAAAAAGTAATATACAATACAAGCTTACAATACAAAATGTACTTATGTTAAACAACCATTACACAATCAAGCAACATATTATCTGAATTCTATGGTAGTTCTTACTCGTGCTTCAGTGAAAGTCCACTTTTTTACTGCACTAGCACAGATATTCTCACCCTCCTTGTATTGCACCCTCCATCATCTCCCCACCTCACTTAGATCAGGGCTTCTGGGCTGCTTCTCTGCCTCTCCCTCCTTGGTCTACCATGTCAACTCTATATCCTCCTGCTTCTCACCTTCCTACCGCCCTACCCCCCCCCATTACCCTCACTGCCTTGCACGCTCCATCATCTCTCCACCTCGCTTGACTAGGCCTTATTAGGCTGCTTCTCTATCTCTCCCTCCTGTCTTTCCCAGTCCACTTACTCCCTGCCCTTAAACCTTGACCTTTTGCTTTTCTATCCCCTCTAATTTTTCTCTCCTACTGTCTTCTAAGACCCTCCTTGACCTAGCCATATTGGCTACACCTCTCCCCCCTTCTACCGCCAGCTCTGTCCTCAGCTCTCCCAATCTATAAATTGCATGCCCATGGCATACGTTGTACAATGCCGTGTGTTGTTAGATAGTTGTTCCAAATGTGAATCCATTCCTAGACTTGTTTGTAGTAGCCTCCTCATGTTATGTATGCTCTCCTGTTCATTTTATTGTGATGTGGAATCTATGTAAAGAGCTTGTAGCTCAAAGGGGTTAATTACAAGATTTAATAAATAAATTAACAGTAATGGGTACAGATTAGCAAGGCAGAGAGACAAGGCATGTACAGGTGTATCTATCAGTGGAACATAAGTATTTACAGTGGTGTCTTCCAGCATGTCGCACTGTACCTTGCAGTATTACTGCAGTAAATCTGCAGATTGCTGCAGTATGCTGCAGGGAACAATGTAATTCAATGGTAATGAAGAAGAGCTGATGCCCCTGAAAATGTAATATTTAGACAACATTTATCTTGTATTTCACATTAGGTCTGTATCTCTCCCCCCGTTTACATTTTACTAAGGTTATTTGTATGAAAACAAGATCTTTGCTGCTTCAGAGTTCATCACTTCCAGGTGCTAATTCCCCAACTGATGTCATAATACTCTGCTTGTGACATCATAGTCATTCTCGTGCCAACAGATTGTGATGTCACAGTAGAGGGCTATGACTTTCAAGGAAGGAATAAGCTGCTGAGACTGGATGAACTCAAAGGAATAAGATCCTATTTTTGTGGAAATTTCCTTTGAAATTATGGGGAGGAATAATCTATAGAATATGTAAAAAATGCAAGCTGAATGGTGTCTAAATATTATGTTTTTCAAAGTTTTCTCTGAGGCATCAGCAGCAGTTTAAGCCTTTTTGTCATGCAGTAGTTTGTGACGTGTCATTTACTGAAAGATATTGTGTTGCACTATGACTTAGACAACTGTATATAATTCCCTCTTATCTTAAAGTGTGGGTGAGATTGGTAATGTCTAACAGTCACAGGGATGGAGTTTAAGAACTTAGGGGCAAAGAAGGAAAGGACTTGTTCTCCCATAATATTCCATGATAAGACATCGTCTTCACTTAAAATACTGTAAAAACTGCTTGGCATTTAATATTCCCATGAATGATGGATTTTCTCTTCCTTTATATCTAAGAAGTTATATGCTATCTTTTTTATATTCAGTATACTTTGTAAGTAGCCAGTACCTGACCGACCCACAGCAGCTCTCTGCTCTGCACAGCCCCATCACCCAGCATCCCCGGGACTTACTTCCGCTTTAGTGTTCTCCATGGATGAACCCCACGGGAAGGGCTGTAATAAGTCAAGTCTATCTCCTACAGATGTTTATAGTGTCTGTTCCTGAAGCGTGAGTCTGAATTGTTGAGTATCTAGAGGCCAGTGGGGCAGAGGACCCACAGCAGCATGGATTAACAGTGGGAAGGTCATGTCAGATGAATCTAATTGATTTCTTTGACTGGATGACCAAAGTAGTAGACCAGGGAGGGGATGTGAACATGGCCTACGTAGACTTTAGCAAGGCATTTGACACATTCCCGCACAAAAGATTAATAAACAAATTAGCCAGCCTAGGAGTGGGTCCCAGGGTGGTAGCCTGGGTAAAATATTGCCTGGACAACAGGACACAGAGGGAATAGTAAATGGAGTCCACAGTGAAGAAGGTGGGTGAGTAGTGGGGGTACCGCAGGGTTCAGTACTGGGTCTGGTCCTTTTTAATGTCTTTATAAGTGACATTGCAGAGGAACTGGAAGGAAAAGTATGTCTCTTTGCAGATGACACAAAGATCTACGACAGGGTTGATACACAAGGTGGGGTGGAAAGGATGAGAAGGGACTTGGCAAGGTTGGAGGAATGGTCAAATGTATGGCAGCTTAGATTCAACGCAAAGAAGTGCAAAGTATTGCACCTGGGAAACAAAAACCAAGGGGAAGAGTACACAGTGGGGGTTGAGATACTGACAACAACAAAAATGGAAAGGGACCTTGGGGTAGTTATATCAGATGACCTAAAGGTGGGCAAGCAATGTGAGAAGGCAGTAAAGAGGGCTGGGGGGACACTGGGATGCATAGGGAGAGGCATCACCAGTAGAAAACAGGAAGTTCTTATCCCTCTGTACAGACAATTGGTGAGACCCTATCTAGAGTACTGCATGCAGTTCTGGAGACCCCATCTCCGCAAAGACATAGACAGAGTGGAGGCTGTCCATAGGGGGGTAACCAAAATGGTGCAGGGTCTGCACCAGAAGACATACAAAGAGAGACTAAAGGAAGTTAATATGTATACCCTTGAGGAAAGGAGGGAGAGGGGGGACATGATAGAAACTTTCAAGTCCCTCAAGGGAATCAACAAAGTCCAAGAGGGTAGCATCTTTCAGAAAAAGAGATGTGCAGGAAGAAGGGGGTACAATTTGAAGATTATGGGGGGATGGCTCAGAGGTAATGTTAGGAAGTATTTTTTCACAGACAGGGTTGTGGATGCATGCAACAGCCTTCCTGAGGAGGTTGTTGAGTCAAAAACAGTGGGGGAATTCAAGAATGCATGTGGCAGACATCAGGCAATTCTAACGCAGACAGGAGGAAGTAGGCTTTTGGTTAACTAGGATCTGCAGCTTATCCATTAGGTAGGGAAATGGGCAGACTAGGTGGGCCAAGCAATCCTTATCTGCCATCAAATTCTATGTTTCTATGTCAGCAGTGCAGGACCTGCAACAGGTGGAAAGTGGCATTCTGTACAGTCAGGAGTTCTCTTTTTCAGTCTCCATCCCATGGATATTGAGAAGCCCTGCAAATAATGCATGTACACTACCATGCAAAATGCACAAGAGTGCTAACATGTCCATCCTTCAGTCTCTTGCTCCAGCTGGCACTTCCACCTGTGGTCACCTAGGTGGCAGTGTCACAGAAGAGTCCATGCACCCCTCCACCCCAGAGGAGGCAAGTGTCTACTGGCATGCTCAACTATCCTCCCCCCCCGGCTGACCCTCCAATGACCCAGGCTCATTTTGAATTTGGGTTGCAGGTGTCATGAGTAGTAGCACTACCACTGTGCCAACAGGCTGACAGAAGTCATATTTTATCTTGTCATGTCTTTTAAGGGACTCTAAGGAATTCCTTAAAGTTCCTTGCTTTTCAATTAATTTCTATGCAAATTTTATAGCTTAATGGAACTTAGCTAGATAGATCCATGAGGGGGTCTAATGAAGGCCTTGTATACAGATTATCATCTCCCTTGACTTGCTCCTTAGCCCCCTCTTTCTGCATCCCAGCATTGAGTGCTGTTTTGACTACAGCAGCACACTGTCTGTCTTGCATAAGCTTACTGTATGCAGTTACCCCTACATTATTTTTAAATTGTGCAGTCTACCGTTTCATAATGCAAGTTGTACTTTATGGGCTCGATTCTCAAAACTCTGCACAAGATGTGCCAATGGCAGTTTGTGCCAATTGCCAGTGCACCATGGACCCTGTGCCAGATTCTCTATTGGGTAGGGTCCTGGTGGCAATGTCCCACAGCTTGTGGCAACTGTGGCTGTGGGAAGAGGAGGCGTGCAAGTGTGAAACCAGTCAGATATTTTGTGTGTTGGAAGCTGTTGTCATTCTGCATGGTGCCATTGTGTTTCACTGTGTTTTGTGACAATTGTGTGTAAAAACCTTTTAGCATTACATGAAGTGTCGGTTCTGTGCTCTTTTCATTTCTAGCTGTGGCTGTGTGCCAAACAGATGGCGCATCTGGATGGATTGCTGCAAGCTGCAGAGTCACCGTGAGCCACTCTAGGACAACCCTGGTGGTTTACGGTCCCCTCTTCCAGCCCCGATCCCTGTTTTGCTAATGATAATCATGTCCTTGGTGGTCTAGCAGACCCTCCAGACCTGATCTCCTCTTTATTGATAATCACATCCCTGGTGGTCTAGTGGACTACCCAGCCCCCATCCTCTTTTTATTAAAGGTAATCACATTCCAGGTGGTCTACCGGACCCCCACAGCCCTGATCACCTTTTTATTAAAGATAATCTCATTCCTTGTGGTGTTGTTGACCCCCCCCCCAAGACCTGATCTCTCTTTTATTAAAGATACTCTCATCCCTGGTGGTCTATCAGACTACCTCAGCCCCGGCCATCTTTTTTTTTGACAGTCACATCCCTGGTTGTCTAGTAGACCCCCCTCCCTATCTCTGGTTTGCCTGTATTATATTACCTATAACATTCCCTGGTGGTCTAGTTGACCTCCCAACACCTACCCTGGCAGGTAGTGCCCTGCCACCTGGCACCCAACATATCAAACTTGAGCCAGTGACAGGCACAGGTCTCCACTGTCCACCATGGCTGACAACTGACTGAGCTGTCAACAAGTGTGTACTGTATACAGTATTCACCCAGTGACTGACAGCACAGTGAGCTATCAATCAGTGAGCGTGTACTGTATACAGTACACACTCATTGACAGCTCAGTCAGTGGCCAGCCATGCTGGAGAGAGGAGGGCTGTGTCAGTTGCTGGCTCAGGTTCAGGATGGGGGAGCGGATTGGTAGGGCACTGCCTGCCAGGGTGGGGGTTGGGGTTCACTAGACCTCCACAGAATATCTATTCTTATATGGGCAGATTGGGGCTGGGGGGTCTGCTAGATCACCAGGGATGTGATTAATATTAAGAAAAGGGGATTGGAGGAGGATCCACTGGGCCACCAGGGATGGGATCAATTTTAATAAAAGGGGATTCAGGATGGGTGGACTGCAGCACATGTTCCTTCCTGTCCAGGGAGGGCTCTGAGAGTGGTACAAGTGCACTAACCCTCCCAGAGGGTGAAATTCTAAGTACCATTTGACCAGCCAGGACTGATCTAAGGGTACTTAGAATTTTGCACTATGAGAGGCTGTACAGAATCTCGAATTAGGGGATATGGCAGCTTGCATCTGCAACATGCCCCCTTGTGCCATGCCACAGCCCACTTTGTGCTGTAAGGATCGCACAAGCCTCCTTTTGTGCATGCAGCCTGTAGTTGATGCAGGCTGTATTTAAGAATCACTCCTGGTGCATCTTTTGGCGCAAGTTGCACTTAGTGCCATTCCTTAGAGAGCAAGCCCCTTGTGCCGTTCTGGGAGTTTTGAGAATCAGGCACTACTGTATGTGTTACCCATATTTGTTACCTGAAGAAATATTACCTTGCCCTTACTCATGTTGTATCTATATCCCCATTTACCTGCCCATGCCCCTAATGTGTGCTGGGTTCTAGTGGTGCCCAACCGCTATTGGCTGTGACCGCTCTTCTTACCAATCTAGTGTCTTCAGCAAACAAATAAATACATTAAATAGCAATGAACCCATCACCAGCCACTTGGTACAGCAATCAGAACATCCCTCCCTTCCAAATAGTGAACAACCACCGACACTCTATATACATTCATACCTATCTGACAATTTGTTCTCCACCTTATATACATTCTATGGATTCCATTTTGCACTACTTCCTGCATGTGTTGCTCATGTGCTTCACTGTCAAAGGTGTTGTTGAAATACAGATACCATAGGCTACATCCACCATCCTGCCCCTAGCTACCTTCTTAGTAGAAATGCTGTACAATTTTACTTTGCTGTTGAAGCTGCTAAACTTGCCTTTGCAAAAACATTTGAAAAGTATCCACTTCCCCACTTTACAATAAGCTTTCCTTAGGAAGTGGCACTTTTTCAGGCAAAATCAAGTAAAGTTTTGGCAAAGTTGCAACTTTCCTTATGAACTTGTATAACTCCACTTGAAAAAGTTGCACTTCACCGACCAAAAACATTGCAAAATCAACATTTCATGAATTAGCAAATTTTGCAAATTAATTTGTGAAGCAAAGTATACCAGCTTTGCACACCTCTAATTTTGAGTTACCTCCTCCTAGAAGGCATTCAGTTTGTTTTTTGCAGAATCTATGCCATATTCTAGAGAACAGACCATTCTCTTTTATATGTTGAACCACAACATCATTTATGATTAATTCAAACATATTGAATGAGGTGGAGCTCAGAGATCTGTTCATAACTGAATCAATCTCACCCCATCCTGGTGTGGGGGACTGACTTGTGGCCTGAATAAAGATATAAAAGCATTATTCAGTGCCTCTGCTATTTCCCTTAGGGTCCTGGACTTCAGGATGGCAGATTTCATAAGATGGGTGAATGCCTCAGTGATGACCTGGTGGGGGGATGGCCTGGGTGGGACGGAGGAACACTGGGCAAATATAAAAGCTAACATTGTAAAAGCAACAAACCTCTGCAGCAAGCAAGTAAGCAAAAGCAAAAGGAAAAAGAGACAGCTATGGTTCCTGAAAGAGGTTGCTGAAAAGGTAAAGGCTAAAAGGGTTGCATTCAAAAGGAATAAGGAGATGCAGAGGGAAGAGGATAAGGAGGTGTATTGGGGAAACAAAAAGAAGCAAGGAGAGCAGTAAGGAGTGCAAAGGCACAAACTGAAGGCAGAATAGCCCAGGAGGTAAGAAAGAGGGGTAAGACATGTTTTAGCTATGTGAGTGAAAAGATGAAGACCAGGGATGGGACTGTAAGGTTAAAAGGGAACAGGAGACTGTGCTGAGGAGCACCTTGAAGAGGCAGACATCCTGAACAAATACTTTTGTTCACTGTTCACAGAGGAAGGAGAAGGGAAGGGGGCTACAAAAAACTAACAGGTACTTTGGAGGAAGGGGATCCACACTATTCCTTTTTGGGAGGAAAGAGTCCTGAAGGGAATTGCTAGTCTATAGATGGACAGAGAAATGGGGTCAGATGGTGTGCATCCAAGGGTATTGAGGGAAATACTGGCTGAACCTCTGACAGTTCTATTTAAGCATTCACTGGAAAATGGAGTGGTTCAGGAGGACTGGAAGAGGTTGGATAGAGTCCCAATTCACAAAAAATGGTAGCAGGGAGGAGACTGGTAATTATAGACCAGTCAGCCTGACATCAGTGGGGGAAAAGTTTATGAAATCACTGCTGAAGGAAAAGATTGTGAAAGACCTTGATTTTAGTGGGTTACAAGACCTGAGACAACATAGTTTCAGAGGTGAAAGTCATGTCAAACTAATCTGATAGATTTATTTGACTGGGTGACAAAGGATTTAGATCAGGATGCAGTGGTGGATGTGGCTTACTTAGATTTTAGGAAGGCTTTCAACACTATTCCACATAGGAGACTAGTAAGCAAGCTATGTAGCTTAGGAGTGGGTTCAAAGGTGATAAACTGGATATGAAATTGGTTAGGGTATTGGTGACAGAGGGTGGTGGTAAACAGAGTTCACTCTGAGGAAGGGAGGGTAATCAGAGAAGTGCCTCAGGGATCAGTGCTGGGACAAGGCCTCTTTAATACCTGTATAAGTGACAATGCAGAGGAGGTAGAAGGGAAGATCTGCCTCTTTGTGGATGACACCAAAATCTGCAATAGGAAGGACACTCCTGGGGGGTGGAAAGGATGACTAGAGACCTGCAAAATCTAGATAAGTGATAAAGGGTATGGCAGCTGGGATTCAATGTACAAAAAGTGCAAAATAATGCACTTATGACACAGAAACCCAGAAGTGGGGTACAAAAAGGGTGGATTGGTATTGATGATCACAAAACAGAGAACAGACATGGGGATAATCACATCTGATGATCTAAAGTTGGTCTGGCAGTGCAACAAGGCAGTAGGGAGTGCTAGTGGGATGCTGGGGTGAAGAGAGAGGGGTATCACCAGCAGAAGGAGGGAGGGAGGTGGTGCTGCCTCTAGATAGATTGCTGATAAGACCCCATCTATAGTACTGTGTACAGTTCTGTAGAACACATATTTGGAAGAACATAGAGTGAAAGAGGTCCAGAGGAGGGCAACTAAAATGATGCAGGGTGTGCATCAAAAGCATTTGAGAAGATGCTAAAGGACCTCAGTATGTATATTCTGGAAGTGAGGAGGGAGAGGGGGATATGTTGGAGACCTTTAAAGATCTCACACGGGGAAAAAGGCACAGGAGAGAAGTACTTTTAGAAGAAAATATGCTCAAAAACAAGGGGGCATGCTATGAAGCTGGAGTGGGTAGATTCAGGAAAGATGTGAGGAACTATTTCTTCATAGAAAGAGTGGTGGATTCATGGAACAGCCTTCCAGTGGCGGTGGTGGGGGCAAAAACAGCAGTGTGGTACAAGAATGCATTGGATGAGCACTAGGGAATCATAGAGTAAAGGGGAAGGGGGCTGTAGATTAGGCATGGTCTGCAGTAATAGTGTAGGTAGGAAGAAATGGGCAGACTGCAAGGGCCACGTGGTCCTCATCTGCTGTCAGATTCTATGTTCTTGTGTTTCTATGTTTCTACCTCACTCAGTGCCCCCCATAAACTCCCCAATGATCTGAGTCCCCACCTTATCCCTGATACTGTCATGTGGATCAAGTGAGAGCTTCACACTTCAATATTTTCAGTGTGTCATTCATAATGTGCACTCACTCCCAAAAAAGAAAATAAAAAAAAAAATTTGAGAAAGAGATAAGTGGAATATGATTTTTCTCTTTAAGAAAAAAATAAGGATTTTCTGTTGATTTTTCCCAATTGTGAACATCTCTGCAACAACATATTAGGACAGTACCCTCTGTCATTATTGTTAAGATATTTTATTGAAAACATATATTGTGTCTCTTTCACCCTGTGTCTGTTAATGTTTGTTCTAGCTGTTCCCATGTTTTGTTGGCTTAGTGCCAGGAGATGAATTTTGTTCTGTTAAAAAAAGTCTGTGGAGCAGTAAGGAATGAAAAAAGTTATTGTGTGGGGAACTATGTGGCCACAGGACGAAGCCTAGCCACCTCTGAAGGGCTAGAGTGTTATTTAATTAATTATTTGTCTATAGGTTGAATTGATCCAAAGTGGCCAAAAAAGTCCAATGGGCTGAATCAATGGCAAGGTTGTCAAATGTCAGCACATTCACCCAATACAAATCTGGCGTCTGCTCATCATTAAAAGACACTGTAAAGAACTTAAAAGTTACAGTTAAACCCTAAAAAAGTGACAGGTACAGTACCAATGAATAGAATGGACTGCCTACTTCTGCAAAAGTAAACTTTTACTTACTGTATTCCCTGTGCAACTATAGTTTTTCATATTTGTTCCTTTTTCTTTACATATTATTATACTTCACTTCCAACTTAAGCATTTCCATATTGGTAATGGACAACAGCACAACTCAGTAGTTCAAATGGAATGTAAAATATAGAAATTAGCAGGCCATGAAATTATTTTTTCCACAGTCCACTGCAGCATCGTGCAGAAAAATTGCAAACTTGTTTTTAGCAGTGATTAATTAACCTGCATCACCGATAACATTAATGGTAGAGAATCAGAGATACATTTTCTCTCCCATCAGTGATAGGCCAGTTTCAAATCTGGAAAACACAAATAACTTGCAGGAGACAAATAGCAAGCTACCCATCCTGAATTAATAAAATCAAGTAGTTGGAGTTGAGTGTAGGAGTTAAATAGGTATCTGAGCCTCAATAATGAATATGACTATTTTTCTAGTCAACTTATGAAACTTATGAACAACATCATAAAAGTATGGTGATTTTTAACATGGGTTAGTAGTAGTCTGAAACTGAACAAGAAAACATCACTCTAAGCCAGGTGTGTCTTCTCTGAAAGTCCCATATCTGCACATTCTATAGATTCTCAGTAAACATCAAATGCAACACAATCTTATAAAAAAAATGTTTACATAGTGATATCAATAGAGTCAAATAGGCTTTGTGCAAGTGAAATTTGAAAATACCATTCAGCTGCAGAAAGAAGTAATCTACACACGGAGCAGTATTATTAATTTCAGAGTTGCTTCTGGGAGACATCAAAAGCTAAGCTAGTAACCCCAAAATGTCTATAGTCATATTCACAATATGTTTAGCTTTTTTAACAATGCATAAAAAATTGTGATGCAAAATTTCTACTGATTTTATTCTAAAATCTGCCCACATTTTATTTGGAGTGCTGATTGTTTCAATGGGTCAGGTTTTGCAAAGATAATTTTCACTTGTACAACTAGTACTAAAATCATAAATTGCTTTATTGCTGAAAATTCCAGGCAAGGTGAAAACATTGTCAACCAAACAGATGAGATACATGATGTGAACTTAAAATACAAAATCAGAAAGCTTCCCAATACATGATACAAGACCCATCCATGAGGAAATTAATAAGCCGTACCACTATGGAAGGGGTTAACCACTACTGAATGGGACGGGTTAAGCTGGGCACTATTTCAGACAAAAGTGACCTAACGGTTATCATAAGTTACTACCTAAAACAAACTAGCCAATGTAACAAGGCCTACAACAAGGCAACCAGAATGCTAGGGCGTATTGGAAGGGGTTTTGATAGCAGGAGGAAAGACAAAATGCTGCCTCTCTATAGATTACTGGTGCTGGAATATTCTGCCCAGCTCAGGAGTCCTCACCTGAGGTAAGACAGAGACAGACAGGAGACAATGCTGTATAGAGTAACCAAACTGATTCAGGGCCAGCAGGGCAGATCCTATCCTATGAGGATCAACTCAGAGCACTGAACAGGTAATTGTTGGAGCCCTGAAGGGGAGAAACAACATGATGGATACCTTCAGGAGCCTGAAAGGAATAAGCAATATAAACTATGAGGAATTATTTAGCAGAAATGGTGGGCTGAAAACAAGGGGATATGAATGTAAGTTGGTGGGTGGGGATTCATGATGGATGTAAGAAACGTTTACTTTATGAACAGAGTGGCTGAGCCATAGAACAGTCTCTTGACAGAGGTTGTGGGTGTGAAAACCATTAATAGGTTCATGCATGATTGGAATGGAATTCAAGATTTTGTTCAAGATTTTTTATTGATTGACCAGAGGCCAATTCAACAATAATATGAAAAAAAGAATATTTATACAAGAGCTTTTTATTAAAAATTGAAGACGTTTCTATAGCACAATATAACAGAAAAGTAGTCAGGCAAGATGTTTCCTATGTCTGAGAATTGCACTCAAAAAATTGTATAATAGTTTAGCATCATCAGTTATCACTGGGTTTAAAAGGACATACATGAGATCTGGTCAGGCATTCTTATAGCTAACAATTTGATTTATTAGAAATGTGTCTCTCCATTTTTATACAGTGGGCACTGAAACAAGATATTAAAATTATTCTCCATGTGCCATGTGTTACAAAAATGCTCAAAAGAAAATGGAGATCAATAATTTTTTGGATGCCTTAAATCCAAATATTTCACAGGATGAATGTCAAAACAAACAAGTGTAATAATACACATCTCTTCTGGATTAAGAGTCATTGTAAGTATGGTTTGAATCTATAAAATTATTTTGTTTTCAGCAAACCATGCATAAAATTTGAGGACTTTATGTAGGCAAGCTCTTTGTCTATGTAGTAACAAAAAAGACAGTCTTTAAATATGCCTTTGTACAGAATACGGTAACACTTTATTTTAAGTGTCATTAACTACATTGTAACTACTGTATAACGACATTGTAACTGCACTGTAACTACTGAATAGTTACATGTACCTGCTATGTAGTAGTAACTAGTTTCACATTTGCATGCTGTGTACTTACACACAATTTGCATGAAGTAAATACACTGTAACTGCACAACTACTGTGCAATTACATGTAACTACTATGTAGTTTTTAACTACTTTCACATTTGCATGTTGTGTACTTACACAATTTGCATTAAGTAATAGTTACATGTGCAACTACTACTGTCTCCCTTTTGGCACAAGTCAATTCATTCTAACAGCTGTTGCAAAGTGTAACAGAAAATCTGTTGTGCAAATACCACAGTATCTCTTCTGACATTATGTAATTTGTTCTTACAAGGGCAACTACTGTACACATGTAATAGTTATTGCAAATTGTAACAGCAAATCTATTGTGTAACTACAATGTTACTAATATCGGCATTATTTAAATTTATTTTTACAAATGTAACTACATACAGTATGACTATAGATATTTTGCACTGTTTCAACAGTCTTCGTCTTTCTGACATTTCTTTAAAAGGTAATCACAGAGAAAAACTTAAAAGTGTAATCAGAATGGTAACTAAGACATGATTAAAATCTAACTGCAATCTGCTACGCTTAAATGCACTGAGTGGCAACTCTTTAGATGATGTTCCATGTCTGTATTCCAGTCTATAATGAACTTACCGGTTAATAAACATACAGTCTAACATTTAGAATTGATATATAACTGTACACATAAATATTTCATTTGCATAATTACTATTTAGCATTGTAACAATATTATGGCTAAAAAATAATGGTATTGTTTTCACAGTCAGTACATAAAGTAGGTAACATGTATTTGCAAGTGTGCACACTTACATTTACAAAATGTCAGTACTGTAGCTGTGATGTAAGTTCTCATTCAGAAATCAGCCCCTCATGAACTTACTGCTTACTAAACATGCAATCTAATATTGGACCCTATTCACATAGGTTGCAGGGAATGTGTCAAATGTGCATACCCAGGCCTGGCGATCAACAGTGGTCATCCACTCAAATGGACTACCAACCAGCAGACTGGAACCTGCACTCTGTGTGGAATGGGGAATTGTGGGATATGGCTGTTCCTCCCAGTGCTGCTGTTTTCTAATAAGGGGACCTACTGGCCTCCCCATGTTCACCACCTTGCCCACAGTCCTCAAGGTATAGTCAGACAGCTGGGGCTAGCTCGGTGTGAAGTATGGTGCCATGGCTGCCACCCTATTCAGGTGGTGGAAAGGGCATGTAAAGGCTAAGGAAGGGTCTCTGCCTGTATATCTGGCACCACCCACCACCATTCCACACAGCAGATCAGGCGTAAAGCATGGTATGTAGCCATGCCCCACCCGACCCCACCCACCTGGCAGAAGCAGGACAGGGATGTGGGAGCAGAAGAGGTGTGGGTCACTACCACAGATGCAGCACAGTTAAAATTGTGTAAGTACAGAACACGCATTGTGAAATCAGTTCACAACTACATAGTAGTGCAGTTACAGTGTAGTTATACTGTAGTTACAATGTAGTTAGTGACACTTTTTACCGCTGTATGTTATCCTTCAGAAATCATTCCCTCATAAACTTACTACAGTACAGTGTAGTGGTTAAAAGCACTGACCTGCAAACTTGGAGACCTGGGTTTGAATACAAGAGCCGCCACCTGCATTCTGTTTGACTACAAAACAAAAAAAATAAATAAATAAAAATAAAAATGTAATCTAATATTGTTAATTGGCATAAAATACGAAGCATTAATTTGCATAATTACTTATTGGCTTGTAACAGTGCTGTAATTACTAAAAAATTTGCTGCTTCTCTGGCATTATTTCCACAGTTAATGCCTAACTAGCATGTATTTGCAAAGTACAGTAAGTACGCAGAAAGTGACACTTAAAGTGTAAGAAGATGCTTGTAACTGCTTTACATTTACATTGATTGAATGTCAGTGGTATAGTTCTTATGTATGTTCTCCTTCAGAAATCATTCCATCATGAACATGCTGCTTAGTAAACATGCAATCTAATATTAATTGCTATACAACTACATTGTTTACTTATACAATAAAAATCAATCATTTACATAGTTATGTATTGGCTTGTAACAGTGCTGTAATTACTAAGAAATGTGCTGCTTCTGTGGAATTGACCAACACATCTTCTGCACCCACACCCCTGTCCTGCTGCTGCAAGGTGGGTGGCTGGGGATGGCGCATGGCTACTTGTCATGATTTACCCCTATCTGTTGTGTGCAGTGATAGCGGGTGGCCATGGATACAGAGGCATGGACCCTTCCTTAGCCTTTACATGCCCTACCCACCTTCTGAATGGTGTGGTGGCCATGACACCATCCATCACACCAAGCTACCCTGGCCCTCTGACTATGCCATGAGGACTGCGGGCATGACAGTGAACATGGGCAGATCAGTAAGTCCCCTTACTGGAAAACAGCATTACTGGGAGGACCAGCCATATCCCACAATTCCCCACTCCACAAAGAGTGCTGGATCCTGTCTGCTTGTGGGCAGTCCATCTGATTGAATTGCTGCCATTGATAGCCAGGTCTGGGTATGCACATTTGACACATTCCTTGCTGCCTATATGAATACTGTCCAATATTAGAGTGCATGTTTTGTAAGCAGTAAGTTCATGAATGACTGATTTCTGAATGAGAATTTTCATTAGATCTACAGTACTGACATTTGCTAAATGTGAGTGTGCACCCTTGCAAATAGACGTTACCTATGCATTAACTGTGAAAACAATATAATTATTTCTTACACACACTATTGTTACAACACCAGTTAGTGATTATGCAAATTAAATATTTGTGTGTACAGTTATATATCAATTCACAGTATTTGACTGCATGTTTATTAACAGGTAAGTTCATGAAAAACTGGATTACAAACATGGAACATCATCTGAAGTGTTGCCAGACAGTGTATTTAAGTGTAACAGACTGAAGTTACATTGTAATCATATTTTATTTACCATTCTGATTAGGAATACCACTAGGAAGGTGACTCAATGCTGTCGCCATGATGTGAGCAAAGGAATGGTGTCCAACGGTATTGTTGCATATTGAATTTTATAGCTAGCCGTGTTTTGGTTGTTACAGGTGTAGGAGGATTTTTCAGTATATTTGCCACGTAGTCCCTTCCATGCAGCATCTCATCCTCAGAATCTTATCCTTTTTCCCAAGAGTACCTTTCAGTTTCCCTCAATTTCTCATCCTTCCTTCCACTACAGGTCATTGTGCTGTATGCCTCCCCCAAAATCCCCCCACTCACCCTTACTGACATTATTTCATCCATTGTCTCCCAGGCATCTTCAAATGAACCAATTGTGCTGGGTGATTTTAACCTCAGCTGGGCCTCCTTGTCACAAAAATTCTACACTGATCTCATTGAATCTCTAAATCTCACATAGCTAATCAAGGAACCTACCTGCCCAAACCCCTCTACCCAAAACCACTCACTTGTTGATTGGGTACTCTCCACCCACCCTGATAGAATCCTTGCTGCAGGCATCCCTCCAGATGTTTTCAGTAATCACCTCATTACTTCCTGTGTTTGCAAAGTCCACACTACCCATTCTCCCCACACATACCACTGGATCTGCTTCTACAGATCACTTGACATTACCATGCTGCTACTTGACCTACATTCCATTGACTGGTCATCTGTGATCTCTGCCATTGATGTGGACCCAGTCCTCTTCCTATTTACACACCTCCTTCGCAAAGTCTGGAACCGTCATGCCCCACTCAGATGCCACAGGGCAAAACAGCATCACCTATCCTGGGTCCCTGCAGACCTTATTCATTCATGTAAATTCTGTGACCAAGCCTGGGCTCATCATTAAGCCACCCAAGCCCTTTCTGATCTGTGCAAATGCAGGGCCTTAAGAAACACATGCACAAACGCTATTAGGTCAGCGTAGGTTGCCTATTTCCGTACTCTTCTGCACACATATTAAACCTCCCTTGCCGATTTTTGGTCTACACTCCACTCTCATCTTGGTCCAATGCCCAATCCACCACCCCCACATTATCTATTAATGGCTCTCTCATTACTGGCTCAGCCTCAGCTGCATCTGCTCTAAACTCCTACTTTACTACCTATGATCTACCCTAGACCACCCCAACCCCCAGCCCCCTCCCTACTTCTCCACCTCTGTGCATGGCTACGCCTTCCCTCCTATCTCTGTCCAAGATGTCCTACAGGCCCTTGCCTCCTTAAGCCTCAATAAGCCTAGTCCTGATGGTCTTGACCCCTGCCTCTTACAAATTTCAGACCCTGCAATATCTCTCCCTCACACCCATATCCTGAATCAATTTTTCTACCACTGCACAGTTCCATCAGCCTGGAAGATCACTCAAGTCTTACCCCTGCACAAAGGTTTTGACACTCTCACTCCAGGAAACTATTGCCCCATATACCTGCTCCCTACTCTGGCCAGACTTCAAGACTCCCTTGTCCTCTCATGTCTCACTGAGTTTCTAAATTCTTCAGATTTCCTCCCCACCTTTCAATCTGGCTTTAGGGACTAATCACTGTACCACTACCTCACTCCTTCATGTCATAAATGCCATCCTCTCCAGTATGTACCAAGGCCACATAACTGCCACCATTTTCGTTGACCTCACTAAGGCTTTTGATTCTGTTTCCTTCCCCCTCCTACTAAACAAGCTTTCCCATGCTGGCCTCTCTCCCATCTCTGTAAACTGGTTTAACTCCTGTCTCTCTGGCTGACCCCAAGTCCACATTGGTGGCACCCTCTCTCTTCCTCTCCTGATCCATGGAGATGTTCCCCAAGGCTCTATTTTGGCCCCCATAATATTCTCTATTTTCTTAAATGATCTTCTGTCCACTTGTTTCATGGCAAACATACAGATGTACACTGATGACACCATTCTTTTCAACTCCAGCCCCTCTACTGCAGTTGTCCAAGCCCAGCTTCAATCTGACTACCACCAAGTCCTTCATTGGTTCTGCAAAAACCTCCTCAAGGTAAATGTTAAAAAAACAGTATCTATGAACCCCTCAAAAGCTTGCCACCCTCCCCTCTCATGTTCACCACCCTTGATGGCTATTTATTCAATACAGTCCCGATTACAAATACCTGGGAGTATAGCTCGACTCCTAGCTTGACTACTCTAAGCACATTGAGCAACTTCATGCAAAACTTAACCCTAAACTGGGTGCTTTGTATAGAAAAAAGGACATCCTCTCCCTAAATACTTGGTGTCAACTCTTGACCAAGATGATTATCCCCTCCTTTGACTATGCTGACATAGTGTATGGCATTGCTTCAGCCTCCCTTTTAGCCAGAATTGATTCCCCCACGATTCTTTTTGCCGGTTTGCTCTAAATGCTCCTCCTTGCACATATCACTGCTCCCTTTACTCATCCCTTTCCCTTACCTCCCTACATCACAGATGGTTCTGCGACTTTGCTTTTCATCTCTAAATACTGGTTTGGGTCCTTACCCTCTTATCTCTCCTCACTTTTGTCTCCCTCCCCTGATTCCTCCTACCCTCTTCAGTCTAGGGACACACATACTTTCTCTGTGTCAAGGCCCTCCTCCTGTTATATAGCACTGCTGCATTCTCTTACAGACTGCCCTCACTCTGGAACATCCTCCCTTCCCATATGTGACACTCCACTTCCATGTCTCTCGTAAAATGTGCTTTATCTCACTCAGTTGTGTTCACTGACTCTTGCCCTTGCAATGCTAACAAATGCCTGCCCCTTGCTCAACTAACAGGCACCTCTTTGGCACTTTATCTCAGTTTTGTCCCTTTCTGTATACTCCCTTTTAGCATTTGCAGTCTTTACATCCTGCTGCCTACTTCTCCTGTCCCCCAAGCATACTTGATTGGTTAATGCTATTGCTACTTCCTTGTCAACTCTCACTAACAGTGCTTTGTTATTACTGATTTTTTTTTCAGCAACCTGTATTCTTAGCATACCCTGTATAAGCTTCTTATATTATTTGTACTATGTTATATTTTGCTGTATTACTGATCAATTTTCTACTGCAGACTACCCTACTCCCCTTTCCCCCCAGGTTGCACCTGAAAACGAGCCTGAGCTCAGTGTGCCTCTTCCAGTCAACAACTTTAAATAAATAAAAAAAAATTAATCTTTGGAGTCTAAACTCATGGAGCATAATCAGAAATGTATGTAGCCATGGACATATAATATTGTTATCAATCCACCAAATTTTTTCATTAAGACATCTTAACACAGGTTTGAATTACTATTTATAGTGCGTAACCAATTGCTAAGGATTTGTAATTTCATGAACACTTCTATGGGGAGGCTGCCCTTTTCTTTCCTTATATACATTGTAGGAGTAGATTTTGAGACTGTAAGTATTGGTTTAAAGACATTAGAAAATGGAACCTGTAGAAATGAAGGGTCATAATTGCTCCAGGCTTCAGCAGCATACAGAATCAATGGATTCACCTTTGATTTCACTGCAAGTAAAGCAGGGTAAACAGTAGAACCCTCATGAAGTAAATTAAATTTAAGTAAAGCTTTAGAATTTTGTCTTACTTTTTCAATTTGTATTTTTTGTGTCAGAAAGCCAGCTATTATTAAATAAAAATGTAACCACTAAATATTTACACGTCTTTACCATTTCTAGTTTCACATTGTTAATTTTAAACTATTGCAACCCCACATATACAAAGACCATAACTTTTGTTTTATCAATATTTAAATCTAGCTTGTTGATAGTACATGAAACTAAGAACAGATTAAGAATTTGTTGTAGCCCTATTGAAGAAAGAGAAAAAAGGGACATATCTTTGGCATAAGCTGGGCCTGGGTAAGGGTAACCCTTAATAGGTGGAGAGTGAAACTTATAATCATTTAACATAGTACATCAATAATATAAATATTAAAAAGTACTGGGGCCAAGAGGTAGCCTTGTTTCACTCCCCTATTAGTTGGAAAGGAGGGAGTCAAAGAACCATTAGAGCTGTATCTAGTATGAGTTCTGTTATTTGAATAAAGTTGAATAATAGGTCTTAGTAGATTATGATCAGTCTCAAGATTATACATTTTATCCTGCAATATATTCCAAGCTATTGTATTGAAGGCCACTCGAAAGTCAAGAAAAGTGATACATAATTATTTTTTTTCTAATTCTAGTATATTTCTCTACTAAGCAGTAGTTCAGAAATTAGATCTAAAGCCAGCTTGCAAATTAGACAAAATTTGCTTCTGATCCGGCCATGTGAATAATCTGTTTAACAATACATTATCAAAAATCTAAGATAAAGAATCTAGAAGACAAATAGGTCTAGAATTATGGAGGTCAGACACATCCCCCTTTCTTATATTTATTTCATTTCTTTCATCATTTGGACATAACCTTTGAGCAAAATGCTCTTTTTCAAAGGTTCCACGTCTTGACAGGAGGACAACACAGAAAGGTAGTTACAGAGTATGGGTGCACAAGTATAGTGACAACAAATACAAGCAATAATGGCAATTTGTCTGACTGTTTACAATTGTAAGCTATCTCATATAGAGGTACATCATATTGCAGTTAGTACATCCAAAGGCACATGGTGAGTGCTGTGGGTTTAAGAACCTAATTTAGCAGAAGGTAAAGCAGCTAAGGGAGGCATTGTCATTATTTCATAAAAAGTTGGGGGGGGGGCTCAACATAGGCTTTCACACCCTATATGTTAAGGCAGCCAAGAGTAGGCTTTGTCGTTAATTCTAGTCAAGATTGTGTGTGTGGGGGGGGGTCATTTTCTGTGCAGGACTGACCTAGTAGGAACATACTAGACAGCAATGTAAGGGAGGACCTTACACAGAATAAGTTGGGGGAAGACAGGTGCTTTGAAGCAATCACATTTGTGCAGGGTCAATGGCAGGGGGAGGGACTTACAACAGAGTGCTGAGTTAAGGACAGTAGATAGAAGGCTCGTTGACAGGCTGTGGCTATGGAAGGCTCAAGTTTGAGGGCTGGCAAGTAGTAGGAGGAAGTAGGAGTTTAAACTTAGGGTTACTGGGCAGCAGGGTAACAAATTGGAGAATGCAGCCCAGGAGCAGGCTGACTCCAAGCTACTGGGTGATAGTGCTACAGGTTACCTGCAGCTATGGACCTCCGCCTTGGCCAGGTGATGTCTTAGTTCTGCCTTGAAGATGGGGAGGCTGTTAATGAGTAAAAGACATGCTGGGATCTCATTTAGCCAAGAAGGAGCCCTGTATGTGAAGGACCATTGGCCAAGTGCTGTTTTTCTGAAGGGGATGGCAAGTGGGCAGTGAGTCTGCCCTCTAGTGTGGTACCCAGATCTACCTCACTGGAGACATTCTTTGAAGGCCAATGGAGCTTTTGCCTAGGAGAGATTTCATGCCGAGCAGGCATGTTTAGTATTTGATTCTGCTTGCAAGACTGAACCAAATAGTGTGCTTGTAGAGGGAGCAGGTGTGTAGGAGATTATCAGTCCCTAGAGCCAGCCTGCAGGCTGTGTTGAGGGCTGTGCTTACTTGTTTTAGCACAGTGTTGGGTGCTGACCCACAGACCACAAGTCTGTAGTTAATGACAGACAAGATTGAAGAGGAGACTGCCAACCTGAGTGCCTCAGGAGTTAGGTACTGTCTGTGGCTGTAGAGAACTCCAAGTTTGATGTTCACTGTCACTGTTTTCATGACCTGATTGATGTGCTGCATTTAAGAGAGGGTGTCATAAATGATCATGCCCAAGTATTTGAAAGAGTTGACCTGCTCGAGTGGAGCAGCCTTGCTGTTAGTAATAGTAAGGGACAGACAAGACATCTTGTGCTGGTAAGTGGTTATCAGCATCATCTTCATCTTCTTGTAATTAAGAAGCAGTTTCTGAGAGCTGAACTAGTCCTCCAAGCTGTGAAATGAGTACTGCAAATCATCCTGTAGGTGCTGGAGCTGGGCACTACTATTAAGGATGACAGCATCATCTGCATACAGAATAAACTTGCTATTGCAAGCCTCTGGAAGCCTGTTGATGACCAGGCTAAAGAGGAGGAGGCCCAGCATAGACTGTTACGGGACATCCAGTACTATATCCCGAGACGAGGAGATAGCTGTCCCAAGTTTGGCACTCTGTGCTCTACTGGATAGGTAATCCTGGAACCAAAGGATGGCTTCAGAGGCTAGCCCGAAGTGCTGAAGTTGGTCAAGCAACATGTGATGGTTGACGATATCAAAGGCTTTGGTGAGATCTATGAAGATAGATCCCACCAGGCTGCCCCCATCCAAGGCCTTCTGAATGTAGTCTGTGATTTCAACTAAGGCCGTAGCTGTGCTATGGCACTGATGGAATCTGTGCTGTTGTGGGCACAGTAGAATGTACTTCTGAAGGTACTCCGTTAACTGGTCAGCCATGATCCTTTCAAGTGTCTTTGAGAGGAGAGGATAAATATTGGTCTATAGTTAGTGCAAGACCGGTCCCCACTTTTTAGAACAGGGGTGACTAGAGCTACCTTCCAGGCTACAGGGAATTTTGCCAGGGTGAGAGACTTCCACCAATTTCATGTCGAGTGAGTCACTACCAAGTCTGGTTTTACCCAGCACCTTAGTAATGTAGGTCCCGGCTTCCTTGGTTGTGACATGCTTGAAGTGAAAATTTGGATGGGTTAAATAATCTCAGGCTTTGGCTGGGTGTTGTGTGGGGGGGTCAAGATAGCTGGGCAGGAGGACAGAACTGAGGTCGGAGGACTTCTGGTTCCACCTTGAGTTTAATGGCCACTTAGAGGAGTTGCTCTGCTTTCCCCCCTCAGCATTTTCACCTCTAACAAACAGCATCGCTAACAAAAGCCACATTCTAAAAATGAATAAGAGAGGAAACAAAGGAAATCAGCCATCTGTGACCTGAAAACTGCTGGATAACATTATGGATACGGAGAGATCGGAGTCTGAGGCCTCAGACACGGACACAATGCTTTCTCAAACAGCACATCCATCAGCCAAATCTGTCAGCTCAACCGCTCGCACACCTAAGCTCAAGAATAAAAACATCAAGCTTGACACCATCTATAACGAGCTATGCGCATTCAGGGCAGATATCAAGCAACTTTATGGTGAAATGCTCAAAGACATCACGCTCCTAGAACAAAGGGCAGATGACACTGAAAGGCAGATCACCATGACTGAGAACTGGGTGGATGATTTAGAAGGCCTACTACAACAAATACAAGAGCAACAGGAACAACTTGCAGCAAGGCAGGAGAACACCAAAAATAGAGTGTATTGCTGAAGGCGCGGAGGGCACAAATATAAAATAATTTATTAATAACTTATTGATAACAGCCCTGAATCTCCCAGCCGACATGTCGATCAGTCTTGCGAGGGTCCACCTGGCCTTGGCCCCCAAACTTACTTCACCAACAGTGATCCCATGCTCCATCATAGCTCGCTTCAACAGCTCTGTGGATAAAGAACACATGCTTCTCACAGCATGGTGCAAACAAAAGATATTTTTGGGACAAAAGCAATTCTACATTGATCATGACTATGCACCTAAAATGATAAAGCTCCACATTGTATACCTCCCACTACTACCTACATTAAAGGCCCAGAGACTTAAATTTACCAACCCTTACCCTGCCAAAATGATTGTTACTGAACCTTCTGGGTGACACGAATTTTCTTCGACTGAAGAGGCAAAGGACAAACTCAGTAAACGGCATTATTTTTCCAGACAAACCATGTACTTCTATGGCCTAATCTGCTCAACCGCTGAGATGGCAGATGGTAGATGCATCATCACGCAAGTGGGAGACTCCCGGCACTGCTGTCTCTGACCCAAAACAATGCCTGGCTAAATTTTAGAGGGTCAATAACAACGACAAAGAATCTTGAACTGTCTGAATACTCTTTTTAGAGTACTGTTACTGGGTCATGGGTTGAGGGGTTGGGGGGGAGAAGACCTATCTCAGCTTAGGCCCCTATGTCTGGCCTGACTCTAGATCACATAGTCATAACTTACTACACCCAAAGCTACCAGATAATCCAACCTGACACTGCCTGGCTGTTGGGAGAGTGGTGATCAGGATGACCCAGCCATATCTGAATAGGCAGGATCCTAGGAAGCTCTTTACCCCTCTGACTCCCATTCACTGATTTTATATATTAAAGACATATGGAGGATATGGGCAGTGCCCTATATCTGTGATCACACCAATCAGCACATTGATGGCTGATACTTCCCTGATATTGTCGTTAAATGTGAATGACATTCATAATCCTATCAAACAGAAGAGTTTACTCCATTTTTGTAAACAGAATAGGCCTGAGATCATCCTTTTGCAGTAGATGCACCTCTCTGATGCCAAGCACTCCAAACTTAAATCATGGGGGTTTCAAACTGTAATAGCGTCCTCTCATGTGTCTGGTTGGAGGAGGAAGACAGGGATTTTGATTCCTCAGGGGGTGCAATTCCACCTACAGAACCAAATTGTAGATGGGTAGGTATGTGATTGCAGTGGGAAGACTGTATTCCACTCAGGTTACCTTGGCCTCAGTATATTTACCACCAGGTTCACCAATACAGGTGGCCAAAAAATTCCTGGATGATTTTCTATCTCAAGCCCAGGGCCTTGGCGTCATAGGGGGAGATTTAAATGTTACATGGAATACTATATTAGATACATCTCTACTTTCTAGACATAGGGCTACACTATTAAAAAGATTCCTGAGAACTAATCTCCCTATGTTATGCATGGTGGATCTGTGGAGACATTTCTTCCCTTCTGTAAGATCGTACACATATTACTCCCCAAAAACCCATACTTCTTTCAGGCTGGACCATTTTCTCTCCTCAATCGAACATCTGGAGCTGGTGAGGGATATATATGTGGGGGCCTCCATTTTATCAGGTCATTCCCCACTCTATTTAAAAATTGAAGTGGGGAAGCCTAGGGGGACAAAATCCTTCTGGTGTCTTAATCTCATGCATCTCCAAGATCCAGAATTCATCCAGCTGGTTAAAGATGCCATCCCGAAAATATTGTCGGATGACACCCCAGAGGTGTTCTATTTGACTCAGTGGGACACTCTTAAAACTGTATTATGGGGGGAAATCATTAGATATTCGACATGTAAGAAAAAAATGAGTGAGAAACTCCAAGCTGGACTGCAGGCGGATTTACCCTCCCTACAAACTAGACTCCTTCAAGGAGATCTGACTGTTAAACCACTGCTGCAAATTATTAAACAAAAAATGCAAAGGTTACTTGACCAGAAGATAGAGCAACAACTGCTCTATATAAAACTGAAATGTCAAGAGGGGGGCCCCTGAAGTGCTAGGAATCTGGCTAGACATCTCAGCAGGGCAAAGCAATAAACCATGGTTACCAAATGATGTGACCCCAAGGAAAAGCGACTCCTGGCCCACCCCAAGGATATTCGACAGGCCATGGCTTATTTTTACAAGGCTCTATACTCAGAGGACACCCACCTACCTCTCCCCTCAGCAGATAACTACCTATCTACAAATTTCCTCTTTACCCAGGTTCTCTCTACAACAAGCTGAGGGCTTATTGTGACCTATTACTGCTGCAGAGATCCGGGAAATTCTCAAACTAACTAAATCTCAGAAAGCTCCTAGCCCCGATGGATACCTTGTACAGTGTTATAGAAAATTCCAGCAGCTGGTGATACCACCTCTGGCTAGTGCCTTTAGAGATATACAGGATGGGAGACCCCTCCTTCCTCATGGAAATATGTGAAGATAGTGGCAGTTCCTAAGTCCCAGAAAAATCCATTCCTAATGGCATCATATCACCTCATTTCCAAATTAAATTGTGTCTACAAACTCTTTATGTCCATACTAGCACATAGGCTTGACTCTATCCTTCCACAGTTGGTAGATGGTGATCAGGTTGGCTTCATTGTGACACGCCAAGCTCACAGTGCAGTTAGGTGCATCTTACTCCTTAAGGGACATGCCACCAGAAGACAGATACCATTAGTCCTTCTTGGCCTTGATGCCAAGAAGGCTTTTGATAGGGTCTCCTGGCCCTTTCTCTGGGCCACCCTGCACCGCTTTGCTTACCCAAACAAGCTCATCTCTCAAATCCAAGCCATGTACTCAGACCCTGTAGCTTACCTTAAACTAGATGGCACACTTTCCACACCTTTCCCCTAAGCAGAGGCACCCGACAAGGCTGCCCACTATCCCCTTTATTATTTGCCCTCTATTTAGGACCCTTAGCTGCTAATATTCTTAAACAAGTAAATATAGAGGGGATACCTGTTGGGAGAAGATCCTATAAGCTCACACTCTTTGCAGACAACATCCTCCTAACCCTTACCTCACCGGAAACCTCCATTCCTGCAGTTTGGGAGCAGCTTAATATCTTCAGCGGGCTGGCAGGTTATAAAATAAATAGCTCCAAGACTGAAGTACTTAAATACCCATTCACTCCTACCAGTCATTAAAGATGTGCTATCCTTTTCACTGGAATAAAAAAGAGATGAGATATCAGGGTATTAAGATTCTCTCTAATCTGCTGCATTTAGAATTGGTGAACTTAGAACCCCTCACTCAACAAATTACTAATGATCTTTCCAGGTGGACACAGATTCCCATGGGATTAATAAGTCGACCTGACACCATCCAACAGAATATACTCCCCTGCCTTTTCTTCTTCCTGCAGACACTGCCTATCTTCCCTTCCAATACTTACTTCCATGCCTGGGATAAATTGATTTCTAGATTCCTTTGGGGAGGTTGCCACCCCCAAATTAAATTTGTGTCCCTACAGCTCTCTAAGGCACAAGGGAGCTCAATATACCTAATCTGAAAAGGTATGCACAAGTGACACAGATTCATACAGTCTTATACCATGTGGTAACGCAATATAAATCATATTGAAAAGACATCAAAGTAACTCTCAATGGTCTGGAGGATTTTCCCCCGTATGTTATGGGGAACCTCCCGATGTGTCTTCCCCTGAACCAATTCCTGACTTTCACTATTGAATTTTTTAGACATCGATTACAGATGTGGCAACACCTTATTTCTGTTTCTGAGAGATGTTTCCTCTCTGCTCTCACTTATGATAGTGGTTTGACCCCACCCCAATTAACCTCCTCGCTCTTGAAACAGAGACCATACCAACTATGTTTTGTTTTTCAGGTGGTGGGGCCCCTGGGCATTCATTCATTTTCCCAACTCCAGGCCAGCTATAAACTCCCACCAGCACATTACTCGATTTACTTAGCCCTTAAAAATCACTTCCTTCCATACGAGGACTCCCTTTCTAAGATTGCAGAATTACCCTCTAGCCTGGTACAGATGGTCATCCAACATTTAAAAGGGGCCATTCAGGATCACATTATAAGTAATCTCTACCAGGCACTGAAGGCTTATAGCACAGACAATCTAAACTATATAAGACTTAAATGGTCCAGGGAACTGGATACTAACCTCGATATGGAGATATTGTTTAGATCATCCCTTCCCTATTCTAAAATCTCTGCTACTATATATTGGAGAGAATATGCTGGATGTTTCTGCTGAGTTCAGGGGGCAGGAATTTGGGGGTTGCTGGACAGGTTGTGGACAAACATGGACAAGGGGAGAGCATATACTAAGGTCATGCCCACCTCTTCATAGATACTGGCAGGGAATAATAGCAGAATTAAATGCTATATTTGAGGTTCCTGAGCTGCTCACCCCAGCCCTTATTCTGATGGCAACACCCCCTTTAGGGCTTAAAATTAACTGGGTTCAATATAGGCTATTGACACTCTTAGTTCTGATTGCTAAAAAGGTGATCACTAGACTCTGGCTTTCCACCACCACCCCACTTAAAGAATTTTGGAGAACGCTCACCTATAAGGTTTATAATTTGAAGAGAATTGCATCTAAACTGAATAATCGGACTCATAGCTTTGATAGCAGGTGGAGAAAATGGACCCTATATCAATGAATTCATTATTCATATTTTGTACCATGAAGGGGGAGGATAATTCTAGTGGCACCTTGGAGACACTTGATTTGGAAATGCCCTGTTTGGGGGATTTAGACCCTTACCATATTTGAATGGGGACCTTGGGTGTCTTTCTCCACCGAGGCTTAGCTAAAACTTGATGTGTTTCCACCTATTGCCTTGATATACTCATAATTGATGTTCTCATTTCTATTATAGTCTGTAATTTAATGATATGTTGGATCTGAACTTGGTATTTTACATATTGTATTTTTACCTATGCAGCATTATCAAGTGTATCTATGTATTGCAAGCTGTATTGCCTTATACTATATAAAATAAAAAATATTACAATTTAAAAAAAAAGAAATGAGGTCAGAGAAGGCCACATTGAAGGCTTCTGCAATTGTGTGTAGATCTAGGGTGGAGGTGCCATTTAAGTTGAGCATGGAAGGGTGCCTTCTGTCTTCTCTGCCCAGCAGCTCCTTAATGTTATCCCAGAATTGCTTCCCATTACCCCAGTTATGTTCCAGTTGCTCCTTGTAGTAAGCCGCCTTGGCTTGCCTGGCAAGAGCAGTACATTTGTTCCTGGCTGGCCGATACTTTTGGAAGTCAGATTGGTTGCCTGTGCCTCTGGCAAATTCCCAGAGGTTGTCCTGCTCCTTTATCAGATCAAGGAGGTCCCTGTAAATCCATCCATTGGAAGCAGCCCTGATCTTTCATTTTTTCAGGGGGGCATCAGCATCACAAATACCATTGACTGTGGACACAAAGAATTGCAAAACCTGGTCAATGTCTTGGAGACTGTCGAGAGGAAACCAGTCAATGTTGGCCAAAGCTGTCTTAAAGTTGCATTTGGTACCCCTCTTCAGGACTCAGCTAAAAACCAGAGTGGGGGAGGTCCTTTTTTACCTTATTAACCCACATACATGTGACTGGTGGGTGGTCACTGAGGCAATCAGGGAGCACTTGGATGTTTTTGATTCTATTGGGGCAGTTGGTCAGGATCCAGTCAAGCAGGGTGTCCTTTCCTGTTTTGCAGTTTAGCATGGTGTCTGAATAAATCATCTGTGTGAGGCACAACTCTGCAACTTGATCCTTAAGATGATCAGTGTCTTTTTTAGTCCAATTAATATTAAAATTTCCAGTGACAATAACCTCTGAGATTTTCTTCAGTTTAGATAGGGCCTTCAGGACAACACCTAGCCCCTGGTTTGCCTTTGTGGGCGGTAGGTACACTGAGGCAATGGTGAGCATCCTGTTCTGGTTTCCTAGAAAGAGCTGAATTGCTAATAGTTCATAATCACAAGCATTGCCTGAGATTGGCAGAACACACCCCCTTAAGTTATCCTTCACATATATCAGGCAGACCCCGCTCCGCTGCCCCCAGCCTTTCCAGTCTGAAAGATTCAAACCCTGTTAAGGCAATGAGTCAGTCCTTGACCTTGGGGGTGAGCCACATTTCAGTTAGGCAGATGACATCTGGGTTGTGCAACCTGGTCCATGCCTGGAACTGAGTCATCTTAGGGAGCAGGCTGCAGATATTCATAGCAACTATCTTTACATTACCCATGTGAACATCCCCAGAGACAGGGGTAGCATGAGGTCCCAGGTTTGGGTTAATATCGCCATCTTCTAGCAACAACAGGAAAAGGGAGATCATTCCAACATAGCCCAGAAGCCTAGTCCCCAGTCACTTACACCTAGTGGTTCTGGTTTTGGAGGTAGACATCCTGTGCCTATCAACTGGTGCAGCTAGCTGTGCTAGTATACAGGTGCTGCTACTGATAGTGAACAGCCCCACATGTGCAGTTGGAAGGATCAAAATTGATTGCTGTACTTCTGGGCACACAGTCGTAAAGCGCAGCTCCATATTGTTAGGATGGAGGACATCGGGCATGATATCACTGGGACAGGTCCATAGGAGATAATGGCCCATGTGTGGGAGATAGGTGAGAATGGTGGTCCAGGTGAGGAACCACAAAAGGACCATCATGATAGCAGCCAGACACAACCAGAAGAAGTGTGATTTGTGTGCTCACTGGCTAACTGGCAAAGCCCACCACTGGCAAATGAGGGCAAGTTGTGGGCTCTAAAAATAGTAAGACTGAATAGTTTAAAATTAATATTATTCAGTTCACATCAGGCCCAATAAACATCCGAGTTAGTCCACCATAGGAGGGAGTGCCACAGGGCAAAACAGAAGAGAGTGCGCCCTCATGTTATATCAGTCTACCCTGTTGTCCATTTACCAATCAGGGAATCAGTCCAATGCATGTAACTACAGAGCAAACTACAAGGGAGTTGACTGAGAAATATCTTCTTACTTCAGTCACGTTACAAAAAAAAAAAAGAACTAATGGCCCTCTAGTGGCAGAACTTTATAATCTGTTAATGGGAAACAGGAAAAAAAGAGTAGGATTGAGCAGCCTTTCCCATTAAAAATAAGCTCACAAAAAAGGTACATTTTTGGCAAGCTACACAGTACAGGGCATAGAGAGAAATGCCAATCAAGCCATCAGATTTAAGCCTCAGAAGTTCCCTTGATTCAAAGTAAGGAAAGCTCTACTGGTGTTCTGAAGTGGCTTCTGCTGTAGTGGAGGAGGTTGGATATACCTGGGGTCCAGAGGATGTGGCTGAAGGTCCAGGGGGTTGGGTGGCAGCTAAGATGCTAGAAGTGCCACAGGAGAGATGCAGCACCCTTTCAACCTGGTCAGAGGTAGGGCTGGAGAAAAACAGAAGAAAACATGGGTTTTAGTCAATACTTGGAGCCAGAGGAGAGATAAGGAGGCAGAGGGAGACAGTATGAAGAGACAGATAAATCAGCAGGGGCCTGGGCAGGAGGTAATAAAAAAGAAATTAAGAGTGTTACAAGGGGATGGAGAGAGAGGAAAGAGAAGCAGCTGGGGGAGGGGGGACTAGAAGAAGGTTATCTCAGAGTTGGGGAAAAAAGTGGCAATAAAGAAAAATAGAAAAGAATAATTGTTAAGGCTGCAGTTTTAAACATACATTACATTCAGTAACCCAGCCCAACACAGTTAGTAGCCCAAGATTTATACATTTAGCTACATATTTAAATAGCCCAACAGTTTAAGCAGTAAAAATTATAGCAGTCTTTAGCAAAAAAAGTAGAATTGAGCAGCCTTTCCCATTAAAAATAAGCTCACAGAAAAAAAGTAAATTTTTGGCAAGCACATTTATATTCCAGCTGTCTGGGATATAGTCAAATTTCAAACACTTATTGGAAAAATTAGTCATAAGAGGTACTCAAATATTCAAGTGCAATATATATATATAATATATATATATATATAGAGAGAGAGAGAGAGAGAGAGAGAGAGATAGATAGATAGATAGATAGATAGATAGATATATAGATAGATAGATAGATAGATAGATAGATAGATAGATAGATAGATAGATATTTTACTGTCACGGCAGTGCCAGTGTTATTATGGTTGTATGGCCACTTCTATGTTAAACCCCAAATTTTGCACTTTATTATCTTTGCCATTGTACAACAGATTTGACTAAAATTTAACATGTACGGTCTGATACCATATATCTCTGGATCTGGCAAGTTGCATTACAGTCGGATAAGTGGTTGTGGAATTGCGGAGCAGCCAAAAATGCCAAAAAAGGAGGATTTGCACATTTCTTTGCTTGTGATTACAGCCAGCACAATTTGTCTGGTCTGAAATCTTCAGGGAAGATGCAGTCTGGGTCACTGATGTGCCTTTCGAATCCTTGATGAAAAAATATTAAACTGTTCAAAAGTTATTAAAAAAACAGGTTTCCCATTGTAGTTAATGGGAAAAAAATATATGTGTCTCTCGAAAGCTGCCGCCAATACATTCTACTGTCACAAATGGCCCTTTCACTTTCATGTGGTGGCCATCTTGTTTTTAGATAGCAAGAGAGAAAAATGACAGGTGTTTATATTTGGGACCCCCTAGGTAAACACTGACTGTGGTGTTTACCTAGTCATGTCCTGAGGATCACAGCTCTATCTTATTTTGGGGGGGGGGGTGGACCTCAGAAATGCCTTTTTTTAAAACGGAATCCCAGTAGTGCCACAAATTGTGACAGAAACGGCTGCAACACTTTCACAAATCACGAAAGTGTTGTGCCTAATTTTGCGAAACTGTCACAATTTGCACTTTGAACAAAACAAAAAATCTTTGCCATCCCACTGCATCAAAATGGTTGGGGCTTTTGGCCAAAGGTTTTCAGGGTGGCAAGCCCTGGTCCCACAAATGTGCCTTTTGGGGTTTGGTCCCAAGACATTCAATGGGCCCATAGTTACAACACTCGGAAGTTGAGAAATTTCCCATAGACTAACATTGCAGCGCCTATGGTGACTTTCGGTGCCCGTATCTCAGAAACTGTGCAAGATATGGGTTTTTTGCTACCCACAGCTTAGTCCACCTTTAGGTAAACTACACCAACAAGGAAGTTTCAAAGTCATAGATTACACCTGCAGTGGAATATTTTTTCTGCTTGATACGGTTACAGAGATATTGCCAAAATCATTTTACAAGGGTTCCTTTGGAGTACTATAGCACTGTTGTATGGCTCTGTACTTATGTGTAAGTGGGAGCACAGGGCCTGGAGGGGCCCATGCTCACACATATGCATACCATTTTGCAAAAAATGGGCAATGTGAAGGGAGCGCAGGCCCCGGAGGGCCAGCACTCCCACTAACACATACTAGTAACCAGTTACATTATAGTTTCTCAAAAAGAAAGGGAAATTTATTGCAAAAAAACTCTATTAATGCTTCAGTTAAGGTTGATAGCACAGCAATAAAGGTATAGAAATGTGATGTTAGGATTATACCCCCACCACTCCACCACCATCCTCCCACCGTCCAGTCACCATCAGATGTTGGGGTGTGTCATGGGGTCATCAGGCCTCACTGTCATCCCATTCTCCATGCTGTAGCATGTCAGCTTGTTTACACATGGAATGAGGTGAGAGTTGGGCCTGATGACCCCATGGCACACTCAATGCATGTTGGTGAGTGCAGGGTGGGGGGTGGTAGGGGTGTAACCCTAACATCACATTTTCATACTTTTGTTGCTGTGCAATCAACCTAACTGATGAATTAACAAATTTTTGCAGTGATATATATATATATATATATATATATATATTGCAAAAAATGTCATTAATGCATCAGTTAGGGTTAAAGGGCAAAAAGTACGGGAAATGTGGCATTAGGGTTTCCAACCTTAACACCCCACCCCCACTCTGCACTAATGAAGAGGGGTCACCATGTTGGCATTGTCATTTCCAGCCCTAACACTCGCCACATTCCATCACAAAGTAAGATGGGCGTCCTCAGTATAGGAGAATGGGGTGAGCGTTAGCGCTGGAGATGCCAATGCCAACACCCAATCCCTCTTCATCTGTGCAGGGTGGGGGTGGAGTGTTAGAAACCCTAATGTCACATTTCCCTACTTTGGATGCTTTATCCCTAACTGATGCATTAACAAAGTTTTTTTGCAGTTCATTTTCTTACTTTTTTATATAGTATAATAGTATTTTTATTTTACTGTGGGAGGACTTGGCCCTTTGGACCCTGTGCTCCCATTCCGCCAAAGATGTGCATATGTATCTAGCTGTGGAAATGTAGAGGTCTCTGGCCCCTGCGCTTCCATGCATCGTTACGCGCAGGCATAGTGAAATTGCAACGGACAGTCATAACTTACTTACTTACTACTTGCCAGCAGAAACAGGCCACAAGGGCTATCAAGTCTGCTTGAGTGTGCAGCTAGCACCCCACTTTCAGCTGCCCCCCTTGACACCCCATACACAGATGTGTGCTAACCGTCCTTGAACCAGATTATGCTTTTGGTAGTATTTCCAGTGAATGGGGGAAATTTGGCGAGAACACCGGGGAAATTCCCCATCTCACCTGTAGGGGAACCTCTGGCTGACAAGATGGAGGATGTCAGTCCTGGAAGGAGGATGGATGCTGTGGAGCTGGGAGAGCAGGCCCCTTCTCCCACCTCGTCAATGTCTGGGGCTAAAAGAGTGATTCTGACTGAAGAAAGTATGAGTACAAATGTGGAGGATGAAGAAATAGTGCTGGAAAAACCCTTAAGTGAAACAAAAGAGCCTAGACCAGTGCTGGAAGAAAGTATGGACACTGAGATTAATCCTGAGTCTTCAGACAGCAATGATTTGATGCAGCCTGATTTATACAAGGATACTACAGAAACTTTGCAACTGGAACAATTACTGGAAACCGAGGAGCGGCAGTTCATGGTAAAAAAGATGTCGCTGCAGCAGAAAATTTGTCGGCTACAGGCTGACAGAGCCACTGACACTGTCTCAGAATATCAGCTGAGTGATTGGAATGCTTTGAAGGAGCCGTTGTCTGCTAGTGACGATATTATGACTGGAACCGCAATTGCCTCAGTCAGCACAGCTGGAAAACCTTTAAATACAGCAATAAAAACTGTTTCATTGTGCAGCACTGGTCAAACTTGAACTGTAAAACTGGGTGATAAACAAATTTCAGAAACAGCCCCGAGGTGGTCAGTGGATGCTGCCTTACAGGGAGCTGGATGGGAAAAATAGCCTGAAACAAACAAATGGACATCTGGGGCCTCTCCCATTAAAATTCCTAAATCTGGGGATTTCACTAGTGTTCAGACTAACTTAGCGTCTCATAAGAATAAGGAAGGAGAAGCAGATGATCCTTTACTGGTACCAGAAGATCTACAAATGACACAGAACCCCATTCTTAATTTGCCATTGATAGAGCTGCCTCAGCCACCTCCTGCTGGGAGAGCTCCCGAAATAACAACACAAACTGAGGCTCCACTGAATAAAAAAAACAGATGCCCAAAAGAAAACCTTTTCTTCTTTATTTTGCTTTCCTATTCTTCCAGCAAAATGGCATAACACCGTTAGACTAACATATTTAGGTGGCATGCAAGAACCTTCGGACCGCATCTTTGTAGCCAGAACTTTATTAAAGGATTCTCTTAAATGTTTTTCTCATGAAATATACGCATTGATTCACATCTCAGGAGAGAAGTCCTTTGATGTTAGTTTCAAGAGCACATGTGGCTTAGAGCGATTTTGGACAAAATAACATTCCTTGAAAAATACTACTTTGTGGACTCCCTTCTTGGTAATATGTTTAACAAAGCCAGCATACAAAAATATAATGATATTGTTTCAGAACGAAGGTGTGGATATATTAGATGTGCTATACTGGCTAAAACAACGTTGCACAGTCCTAGGAGATCCGGAAGCTATTCTGGACACAGAAAATATTTGGACTGTGGGATGGAGGGTGAAGATTTTGTTAAAATCTACTGACAATGGGGTTATGCATTTGCCTAACTCCTCCTTTTTAGGGTGAGATAGAGGAGTACTGTTTTACTCAGTCCAGCCAAACGCCTGCTACAGGTGTGGGGATCCTAATCACCTTAGTAGTGTCTGTGATAAGGTGAAATGCACACTATGTGGGGAATTGGGGCATATAGGTTCAGCTTGTTTAAATGAAACAAAGTGCAATTTATGTGAGGAAGTAGGACATACCTTTCAGAATTGCATCTGGGCAGCACATAATCAGGACCACCGTGATGAAGGGGCTGATCAACACTTTATAATTTCTCAGGCCCAGAAAGCAAAAAATCTGAAATAGGCCCACCCTGGTACCTCCTAATCTTGTGGAAGAGGCCACTTTGGTAGCTAACCCCTCCCCCCGGGTGGATACACAGCCAGTAGAGACAGTATCAGAAGAGATCCCCTTAGCCTCTACTTCCACATCCGCAAGGACTGAGAGTTCTGCAAGTAATAAAGACGTGCCTCCTCCCAAAGAACCAGTGCAGGCACAGTGTAGAAGGTTTACTAGGTCAAAGCTGAAAGAGTCCCCCCCAGTGCAACTAAAGTCTATCCCATTGTGTTAGCAAATCCATATGAGATCCTCCAGGGAACCTCAGCTAAGAAAGGGGAGGACACATGATTCTTCAACTATTTTCTTCTCCCATCCTGAAGGAACAACAGATACGGAGATTTGTTCCAAAGGTAGAGGGTATCAAAAAAGGAAGGCTAGATCCAAAACTAAAGGTGGATCAGGGGGTAGGAAGAAATGAAGTTTGTAAGCCTTAAGTTGTATTTTATTTTCCTTGTTATCTTCTGTAGCTGCATAAGTCTGATGTCTGAGCAATTACACTGTCATACACTTAATGTAAACAGTATTAAGCAAGCAGGTAAGCATTAGCCTGTATTTTCTTTCCTCACTTCTCTGAACCTTGGGATATTTTGTTTACAGGACACTAGGTTGCACACGTCCCACAAAATAAGACAAGCTCAGAGGGAGTGGGTACTAGGACCATCTTTCTGGTCAATAGGACAGGATACATGTTCAGGGGTAAGAATACTTATAAGTCTACCAGTCTTTAAATTGTTGAAACTTTATGATTTGGCTCCTGGGATGGTTTTAATACTTGATGTACTAATAGAGGCTAGGCCTTATCGAATAGTTAACCTTTATGCACCCCAGACTAAAACTGCCCGAAAATACATTTTTTCTACCATTCAGCCATACTGACATACTTCTAAAGAAATAATATTTACTGGGGATTTTAACTATGGTTTAAGCGTTAAAGATAAAAGTGCTCATGCTGCAACTAAAAAATTATTTTGTGATACCCTAGCCTTGAAAAAGATTCTGCATATGGCAACACTCAAGGATGCCTATCTAAGAGCAGCAAAACAACATACTCCCACATTTGAAAAAGGAACCTTGACTACGAGGATTGATTCTATTTTTATATCACAGAATACCAACATTGGTTCAGCTAAAGTCACCCCATTAGAATTTTCTGATCACAAGATGGTGTCAATAAATCTAGTAAGTAACCTTACAGATTCCAGAAGACCTGGAACTTGGAAATTCAATATAAACCTGATGTAAAATAATAGTTTTATAGAATCATTAACTCAGTTCTTGGCAGCAAGAAAATCAGTGGTGGTATGTTATGAAAGCTCCATTAGGACACAAAAACAGATTAATTCATTTCTTAAAAAATTATACTAAGCAAAAAAGCAATTTGGAATATTTAGCTTATTTGCAAAAAAGGCATTGCCTGCAAAGTCTAGTCACTATAGCCAGCATAACAGGCCAAGATTTAGGACAGCAAATACAGTTAGTACAAAAGGACATGCTTTTATTTCACAAGAAATAAGCAGTATAACTATTTAATCAATATAAATTTGGCATGCAGGGTACTGCACAAGAAATATGTCCCTTTGATCAAAATCATAAGAATATAGGTCACAAATCTATGCCTTTTTTGGTTGATCAGCTGGGGGTTAAACATACTAGTCATCAGGAAGTTCTAAGACTGGTTTCTGAATATTCTAGTAATTTATTTCTCATATCTCATCAGATATATCAGAGTCTAAAAATTCCCTTTCAGATGTTCAGGTCTCATGTGCTCTCCCTCAGGTGATCACCACAATGTGTAAGCCAATCTCTTCAGCAGAAGTATTAAGTGCAATACAGCAGCTGAAAAATAATGTTACCCCAGGACCTGATGGCCTTCCCAATGAACTGTACAAAAAAAATAGAGGAGAAACTAGCAGATGTTTTTAATGCCCTATTAGAAACAGAAGATATCCCCTTGCATTTTAACAAAGGCACTTTAGTATACTTGCACAAAAAGGATGAGAAATCCAATTTAAATAACTGGAGACAGATTTGCATTTTTAAATACTGACTTAAATGCTGACTTCAAGCTATTGACTAAAATTCTAACTACCTGGTTATTACAAATAGCTGAAATAGTAATCTCCCCTGGAGCAATTTTGTTCCATACCACATAGAAGGATTCAGGACCATTTAATCCTTCTAAGGAAAGTTATAACCAAGGGCTATACAAATACATTGCCAGGGTATATAATTTTACTTGATCAATGGAAAGCCTTTGACTCTATCAGTCATGACTTTCTTTGGACTACCCTACACCACTATAAAGTCTCTGAAATTATGGTAGCTTGGTTGAAAGCATTATACAGACATGCCACAGTTGCTCCAGTAGTGAATGGATGGCGGGTCTGTTGATCCCTATCAAGCAGGGCATGAGGCAGGGGTGCCCTTTAAGTCCTCTGCTCTATGTATTTTTTTAGATCCTTCACTTCATAAATTGAATGGGTGCAGTAACATTAAAAGTATTTCTAATCCAGAGAAGCCAATAACACCTAAGGCTATGGCCTATGCGGATGATCTCTGCTTCATATGGGCTGACAAAGTTTCAGTACAGAACTCCCTGCATCAATATAAAGCATTTGTAACATGTCCAGGGGCTGCATTGAACTTAAATAAATATTTGAGTTTCTCACTAGGGACTATTCCTAATCCAAAAACTGAGATAGGCCCGATCCGATTAACAAGAGACCCTGTTTCTGTTTTAGGGGTAACATTTGGACTGCAGGGTATGGAGAAACTGAACTGGGAGGAGAAGCTTGTTATAGGCAAGCAAAGAGTAGCTTGCTGGAACCAGAATACTATTGGGAAAAAGAAATGGGTATTTTTAAAATCTTTTTAGTCCCTATCTTTTTATATTTGAGCTATGTGTTTCCGGTCCCCAAACAGTTAGAAACTTCACTGTTAAGTATATTCTTCCAGGCTATATGGGGCAGTCGCCTCAACCCCACACAGAGGAATATAACCTACCTACCAGTAAATGAAGGTGGCCTGTCTATGATTAATCCTATAATATTTTTTCTAGCATTTTTTATGTCAAATTTAAAACCCCTATTAGGTAATGTACAGAAAGGGTGGGGACAATGGATTCATGGGAACTGCAGGACCTGGTTTCAACAATGGGAAACCAACTAGCTTAGACTTATTGGAGCTTCTGGGTCTACACCTATTTATCTTAAAGATACCTTTCAGAGGCTGAAGCAGTGAAAAGTTAGCCCACAACAAATTATTTCAGACCCGACACATAAGGTACTATATAGAGATCTTCCTTCTGAGTTATGTGCATTACCGGTGCCATTTTTTAGCTGTCCGATTGCATATCTACAATCTCTAAGAACATTGTATAGATCTTCCAGAATTCCTGTTCACATGTGGGATTTTCACTGGCTTTTCTGCCATGGAAAAATTAACATAAAAGGAAATCAGAAGCATAAACAGCTTCAAAAAAGGATATGTTGCCATCCTGGGTGCATTGCTATAGAAGAAACCACTGATCATTTATTTTTTAGCTGTTCCTTCATTATAGATTTCTGGAGATATCTAGCACAACAATGGCAGGAACCAATGTTTACAACAGCTACATACAAAAATATAATGTATGGACACTTCCATCCCCGGTGGAGAAAATGGAGTAATGGGACTTTAAATTGTTTATTTACAACCATAAAATGTAATATTTGGATGACGAGATGCCTATTTACTTTGCCACAGAAAGAGTGCACTTATATACAGTTAACTAAGAAAATTGAGAAAGATGTAAAAATGGTGTATAGAACAGAATGTATACAGCTTTTGCAACATGTGTTATTAGAATTATGGAAAGGCATTCCCTGTGTAACAAACATGGATGCTGCAATTACATAAAGAAGATTAAGTTAATTTTGGATAAGTGTTGTAAACTTCTAATGGTGTATTTTCTCTTTTTCTTTATGATTTGCTAGAATGTATATTGTGAAATGTTTTGATTGTATTCAATTTCTTTCTGTTCAATAAAATTCCCCTACTCTGCCTGCAGGGGGCCTTGCTTCCAGTGAGCATGACCAGTCCTGTAAGAACTCCGGTGAGGATGGATGCAGCAGAGGTGGGAGGGAAGGCCTCCTCTCCTACCTTGAATTTGCCAGAGACTGAACATTTGTTTGAAGCCATGCCGATTTTAGAGGATTCTGCAGAGGACATCACGGATGTTTATATCTCTACAGAGGATCTAAGTGTTAACATAGAAAATGAGAAAAAAATTATCTAACCAGAAAATACAAAAGAGAAGCCACAGGAGCTGCTAAATGCATTAAAAGCAGAAAATGAAAGGCACCAGAAGGAGATCGAGCACCTTGCAGCACAAATAGCTGATCTACAATCGGGAGTTCCCCGTATCTTCGACAGAACTCAGCCTGTCAAAGGTCAGGATGACGCAGCAGCATCATACACCCCTATAAGGCAGGGTGAATCATTTTCTTCTGCCAACTCAAACTTTAGAAACTGTGGTGTGCAGGCTGGCAGCAGTAGCATCGTTGTTGATGTGTGTCTAAAGCCTCGGGAAATAAAACAAATATAAAGGGGTAGAAAGTGGAGGAAATCCCTCCTTTTGAAATAAAAACTTTGCAGAAAGGACTCCCGAGGGCAGAAGAATCAGGTTGGGAATGCAAGGCCCCAGTAACTTTATCAAAAATGGCTGGATTTGTTTTCAAGCAGCCTGAAGGGCTTGTTAGCAAAACAAGTAAATCAGACATTATAAAATACCAAACTGCAGGACAATCGCAGGAAGGGCTTACATGTTATTCTTTTAAAGAGGGGAATCAAAGAGCTGGGAGAACTGAGGAAGTTAAGGACAAGAGAGCTGCAATAACACTGGCCAAAAGAAACATTGGGGTGATTCCTGACTGTAATACAGCCCTTGCAGGCAGCAGCCCCCCTCTCCCTGCAATGCTTGGTCCCCTCAGAAGGCCTTGGTGGAGGCTGGATGGAAACAGTCTCCGGGTGGGAGTTTGGCTGCCTGACCCCACTTGGGACAGTAGGTTTAATTAATCTCAGGCTTCTCCTGAGTCAATACCAAAGTTGGATGGACAGACTAAAGAAAGTTCCAAAGACAGTCCACAGAAGGTGGGAGAAGGGGCATCAGTTCTGCCAGAACAAAATAAAGGGCCTAGTGTTTCAGAAGGAACAAAAGAAAATTTAAGAGCCCCATCTAATGCTCAACCCACATGGAGTATGGAATCTGCACCTGATCAAGAGCTTGAGGCCAGGCAGGACACTAAGTCAGTTAAAAAACATTGTTATCAGAACTTTTTGCTGAAGTATAAAAAAAATCATCACCCAGGAGAAATGCGGTGCACATTAGATATAAAGGGGGGCTTAAAGATAGACCTGACAGATATCATGTGAGGAAAATACTGTTATAAGAATCATTGCGTTTTACCCCCAGGGAGGTGTATGCTTTCATTAATATATCAGGGGAAGACAACTTTGATGTCAGCTTTCACTCTGCCTACACTCTGTATTTGTTTTGGGAGAGGTATGGGCAAGTTAAGTTCTCCCCCAAATGGACCCCATTTGTTGTTATCCCATTGACCAAATCACTGACTAGGTATATGACGGTGATGTTTAGGAATGAGGGGATTCATGTAGAGAACATCACATATTGGTTGGCATATAAATATGTCATTCTGAGTGAGCCTGAAGTGATTTTAGATAGTGAATTATTTTGGACTGGTGGCTGGAAATATAAAGTGAAATTATGACAAAATGAGAAAGGCATTGAGCATATCCCAAACTCTTTTATGTTGGGAAGGGACCGAGGGGTCTGCTTTTATGCAGGGCAATCTAGGGCATGCTATAAATGTGGCTCTAGGACCCATTTATTGAGCACATGTGATAGGCCCAGATGTGACAACTGCAGAGAAATAGGTCATACCACCATGCAGTACGCAAACCACACCAGGTGCGATCTGTGTGAGGAGTATGGCCACATGTCTGGGGAATGCCCATGGGTGGCACAGAACAAACCCTCTTGTGGTAGCCCTAGTTTGCTTATACAACAAGCACATGATGCGGCAGCGACACAACCCTCAAAGGTAGCTACAGCTGTTCAGGATCCCCCCCGCCCCCCTCATTCTTGCTATGCCAAAGGAGGAGGATTTAATAATTCTTTCAGAAGATACCCCTGGCCCACCAAGTCTGCAAAAACTAGATCCTGGATTAGCTCCAGATTTAGAGCGCTTCACACCAGTCTGCTATGAAGAGTCGGTAGGCTCAGAGAGTGGGAATTCTGCTTTATCTGTACAGTCACCTCTATCTCACAGAAGGTCCTCTAGGAATGTGAGGGCCAAATCTCCCCCAGTCCCGCCTCCTTTGGAAACAAATAACTCATATGCTGCTCTTTTTACAACCTGGGGGCATTCTGACAAGGAAGCTGGGGACTCGGATTCTCAGAATTACTTTTTGGAGCCCCATGCACAAAATTCAGAGCAGAGTACATATAAGGGGAAAAAGAAGAAGAAAAGGAAAAAAAAAACTAGTCAGAAACAAACTTGGGTGTAATTTCTAATTAATGACTGTTTGTAAAATAGGTTCTGTGAATGCACATAGTATGTTGAATGTGATTAAAAGGTAAGCTGTATTTCAATATGTACACAGGAAGCAATTGGACATATGGTTCATACAAGAGACATGGATGCATTCTGAGGAGCAAATCTGGATGTTTAAAAAGGAATGGTTATGGGGACCCTCTTATTGGTCTTTTGGAATGGACAAGGCAGATGGGGTGGGAATTTTGTTTAACTCATATTCCTTTAAACTTCAGAAACTGGTTGATTTAGTCCCAGGCAGAGTGTTAGTTTTGGATGGGTTATGGGGGGATATGGATTGTCGATTCATAAATATTTATAACTCACAAACTAAAGCAGAAAGAGTTGGTCACTTGAAATCCATCTAACCTTATTTGGTGACCACACATAAGGTATTTTTCTGTGGAGATTTTAACTGCAGCATTTCAAAAGGGAAAAAAATGGAAAAAGATGATGGAAAAAAAATTTACTGTGGCTCTAATGCTTTAACACAGATAATAGAGATAGCAGGTTTGATAGATTGTCATACATATCACAAGCAAGGCCCAAAATTCACTTATATGAGGCATTCTTATAAAACAACTATTGATTATATGTTCCTTTCCCCCAACTTACCTAAGGGAGATTTATATATAGAGCCGGTAGAATTTTCTGATCATCTTTTTTTAAGTTTACATTTAGACCAGGTGGATGGCACACCCAAAAGGGATGGTAGGTGGAAGCTTAACACCTCAATATTAACAGAGCATAAAGTGCAACTGAGTATGGGAAACCTCCTTGCAGCCAGACTGTCAGCGGAATTTCTGAACTCAGACGTAGGGGAATGGTGGTCTGATACAAAGCAGGATATCACAGTTTGGTTTAAAAAACATGGGCGAAAAAGAGGGAATGACAATTTCTTGAAATATCTGTCCTTAAGAAGCCATCTGCAGTAATTGTACACCCTAGCGAACCACTCAAAACATGATTACTCAACTCTAATAACTGAAATCAATGAAGCTATGAAACTATATCAGTACAACAGGGCTAAAACAATTCAGGCAATGCTCTATAATGGGACCCAAAAATCCCCTACTGGGGATCCCTTTGAGGCATGCAAAAAGATTAAAGAGGGCATGACTTTTGACTTTTTAGTCTCCCCAAATGGGATCCGAGTTAGTTCAATTGATGGGATAGAAGAATTACTCAAACATTATAAATCACTAGAACCTGAACAACCAATTCAGGAGCAAGAAATACAGGACTTTCTGCAAGCTATAAATATCCCAGATTTCCCAGAAGAAATTGGCAAGCTACAGGCCCCAATAATGGCATAGGAAATAGAATTAACTATATGGACTCTGAAAAATGAGACCTCCCCAGGGTTGGATGGCATTCCAAATAAATTCTATAAAACTTTTAGCTGGGAATTAGCCACCTGTCTGGAAAAAGTATACTTTCATTTTCTTCCATGAACTCCATTCCTCCCTCCTTCATAAAGGGTTTGCTTATTTACCTTTACAAAAAAGGAGATAAATCTAACATTTCAAATTGGAGGCCTATAGTGCTATTGAACATGGGCTATAAAATTTTAACTCACATATTGAACACTCATATGAAGCACTATGCTTCATTGGTCATTTCACCACAGCAGTTTTGTGGACTTCCAGATAGGAAAATACAGCACACACTGATGATTATTAGAGATGCAATAGAGCATCTCAACTTATCAGGGGCTACTGGGTGCTTGGTGTCGGTGGACCAGGAAAAAGCTTTTGACAGTTTATCATCCCTTTCTATATGCAGTCCTTAAAGCATATCATATTCCTATAAAGATAATAGACCAGTTAAAATCCTTATATTCTTCCTTCACTGTAAGGCCTTTGATAAAAGGACAGGTCAGATCTGGGTGTGAGGTTCCCTTGGGGGTTAGGCAGGGTCCACTCCTATATATTTTTTACTTGGACCTTCTATTACACATAATTACACAACAACCAAAATGGCAGGGACTGTCTGGTGTGGGCATTCAACATAGTCTGCAGGTGCAGGCATATGCAGATGATATCTGCTGTTTTTTTAATAATCATGAACAAATCAAAGTTTTTTTTACAGGAAATTCACAAATATGGGAAAGTTTCCAATTCAAGATTAAACTACAAGAAGAGTAAAGGACTTTTTTTCTGGGGAGGGGGTTACAGCTTCAGTGGAGGTGGCAGGCATAATGTCTCCAGAGAACCAATAGAGATATTGGGCATATTATATGGACCACAAAATCTTCCAGAGGAGAATTGGAAAAAATCTATTCAAAAAATAGACATTAAAATCCTAAGGTGGAAACACTGGAAGGTATCGAAACTCAAAAGGATGAGAATTCTGAAACAATTAATAATTCCTATGTTGCAATGATTTTTCCCCTACCCACACAACATGAATCCAAATTATATAATTTGTTCTTCCAAATGTTATGGGAGAATAAACTGAACTCGGTTAAAAGACGTTTCACATACCTAGACAAAACTGAGGGTGGACTAGGAATGATAGACCCAATGATCTTCTTGTGTGTCTTATTCTTTCTGCAAATGTACAGAATAGGATAACCTGTACAGGTGCAATTCAGAGTGATTGGATAAGATTAACTTTAGGAAGATATTTTCAAGCTCGGGGAGGAGTAGCACCTAAACTAAATCATCACATACATATACCAAGTTATTTCAACCAGCCGCACAAAAGCTGTATAAATGGTATGTCACAAAATCATCCATACAAAACAGTTCCAGTAAAAAATTGTATAGAGAGATTTCTGGCTAAAATATACCCCTTAAAACCCAGTTTCAAGAGTTGTCCCACAGTGGATAACCCATTAGTTTTAAAACAACTTACACACCCCAGGATACCCCCCAAAATGTGGGAGAACTTATGGCTCACAGTTTATGGTAGATTAAACTTAAGGGGAATGCTAAGCAAAGGTCCTGGAAGAACGAAACTGTCCCTACATGGAAAGTATAGATAAAACTGAAACTATGGAAAATTCCCTATCAGAATGTTCATATATCCTGGCATTGTGGGACCAGTTAGCCATTAAATGGAATATGAAGTGGCTTAAACACCTGACCTGTGAGATATTAGTGTTGGGGAAATAGGATTTAAGGTTTAAAAACATGCATCAGGATACATTATTGGTATTTTTTTTTTGCATTCAATATTATCTTTGGCAGGCTAGATGCCAATGGGTTTTATACCAAAAGAAAATGTCATACGATGGTCTGGGCCTTTTAGTGTCACAAGAATTGGAGAAAGTTTATGCTAAAGATGTATCGATGTATTCATCACAAAAGGTGTTACATTGGTGGAAAGGGGTTTATTATTTAATTAAATATAAATAAATAGAGAAGGATAGGAAGTAGTTTAATTATAAGTAAGTCATAACAAAAGGTGAAATTTGGATTATACATGAATACTTGATGTAATATGGTATGATGATCATGAATTCACTGATATATGAGATGTTACCACAAAAATTGTTATATCTGTTTTTACAATAAAATATCCCCTACTCTTATATGAATATATCTTTTAAAAACTTTTATCACACCTATATTCTTATTCATAGCGTATATATTTCCAGTACCATACAAACTACAGACTAAAGTTTTGGAAACCTTTTTCTAGTTATTATGGGGATCTAGGCTCAACTCAGTAAAGAGATGTCACACATATAGGACCCCTAAAGAGGGAGAGCTGGGAATGATGCAGCCGATTGTGTTTTATTTAAATTGTTGTTTTTACGCAAATATTGTGCCAATTTTACAAGGGAAAATAAATATGTGGAGTAGTTTGGTAAGTAGTTGGGAAGATATACTAATTAGAAATATTGGTAAAAAAGGAAACTCAAGGAAAGTTAGAAGTACCTTTTTACATGGAAAACTCTAGAAAGTACATGGCACAATGGGGGGTGAATGTGGATATATTATTAAGAAAGAAAAGAAAGCAGAATTATAAGGAAATAATGGAAATAAACTTTTTTGAAAACCCAGTTTTTAATGTGAATGAAGGAATACAAGTGTCACAGATTTTAGAATGTACTTTGGAGAAAAGAATTCCCCCCAAAAATGAAAGAACTAACATGGTTATGTAGTCACGGAAAGCTAAGTGTAAAAGGTAACCAAAAACATAAGCATATGGAAAAAAGAGTTTGTCCAGTACTACAGTGTGGAATGATGGAAGAAAATATGGAACATCTGTACTTTGAATGTTATTTTATTAAACCTTTCTGGGAAGCATTAGCTGGATTTTGGGGTATAAAATAATTCAAGAATCTGACTTGTGACACTATAATATATGGACAGCTCATGGCAGCTTGGAAGAGATGGAATAAACACACGCTATATGTAGTATTTGCTGTTCTAAAGTGAATAATTTGGCAGGCAAGATGCCAGAGAATTCTACACAGAGAGGAAATAACATTACAGGACTTATTATTTAAGTTTTAATTTGAAATAGATAAAATATATCAAACAGAGTGCAGAATATTTGGGGCAGAAACAACAAAGAATTTGTGATTGAATTTTGAAGGAATTGGATAAGATTAATTTTGTACTTATGTATAGGTGAATGGTAAAGTGATTGTCTGTATATTGTAAAGTTTTTTTTTTATAAAAATTCCCCTACTCTTTTCAATAAGTGCCATGAGATCTTTAACATCCACCTGAACTACCACCAAAATAGGCAGATGGGACCTCAGTTTAATGTCTCATCCAAAAGACGGCACCTCATAAGTGCAGCATCACTCTCATGCTGCACTACAGTGTCAGTATTGGGATATTAACCCAAGTGTCAGGTGTGGGAATTGAGCCCACAGCCCGCTGACAGCACTATGATGTCCAGATCTCAGAGGCAAGTGTGCTACCTGTTGAGCCACTGACACTGTAATCTTAAATAATTTTAATCATAAATTTTTAACATAACCTTCTTATCACCTCTCCGCATGTACCCGGCACCGAAAACTTTCAAATCCCCATCAAAATGTAATTCTGCTCAACTGTAATACCATTCTGCACCACAGGTGTGGAAAACCATATTTGTCTGGATTTGAAAAATTACAGCTGTACTGTTCATGAGGTGGTGTGAAAAAATGACAATGTTGAAAATCTGGAGGGAAAGTATGAAATATTGGCCAAGCTACAAGTGTGTGTAGAAACTGGTGCAACGCATGCTTGTAACATGGTCATTTTTGGGATTTTTGTCATCAGATTTTCAACATGGGCAGTTTGGGACCTCCCCTCATGAACACTGGTACTGTAATTTTGTTAATCCATCCCAAACCTTGACTTCACACAGCTACCATGCCATTTGTGACACAGGTGTGAAAACATGTTTTGGGCAGGAAGTGAAAAATGACAGCTGTACTGTTCATGAGGAGGTGTTACAAAATGACAATGTTGAAAATCTGGAGTGAAAATATAAAAAATTGGTGAAGTTACGAGCTTGCATAGAAACTGCATTGCACGCTAGTCATTTTTTGGCATTTTTTCACCAAATTTCAACATGGGCTTTTTGTGACACCACTTCATGAACATTGGCACTGTCATTTTGTTAATCAGTCCCAAAAGGTGATTGGGCGCAGCAACTGCAAAATCACCTTTTGGGACAGAGTAATGAAATAACAGTGACAGTGTTCATGAGGTGGGGTTTCCCAAGAACCCCATGTTGAAAAGTTGGTGAAAAAAATCTCAAAAAATGGCTGTGATATGAACATAAGTTCAAAACACCATAGACTGCCATTATATGGTGCTTACCTTGATCCCTTAGTTCTAAGTTGGGCTTTGAAGAGTGCAGACGTGTCCCGGTCCAGAGAAGATCACAGCATCCAATCTTGAGAGGTAAGTATGGGGTAAGGTGGGGTGCAGGGAGGTGCATGCACAGAGGGATGGTCGGGTTGGGGGAAGGGTGGAATGGGGAGATGACGAGGGACCGTTTTCTTTTTTACAGGTTTAAAAAAAAGACGTCAGAGGTCTGTTTCCTTTATTACTGGGACTAATGGACTATACATTGTTTTGGTACACTGGGAGTGGGCTCCCCAGTGCACCACAGTAGTGGGGGATGGCAAATAACTGAGGATACTGGGAGTGGGCTTCCCAGTGACCTATACTGGTGGTGCTGTGTGGGTGCTAGTGCTGACATGGGGATTGGGCACCCCTTGTCGGCAAATTAAAAAAAAATATTAGGGGACACTGGGAGTGGACTCCCCGTGTCCCACAGTGGCAGGGAGGGGGTTCTACAGCCAACACAGGGATTGGGTGCCCCGATATCAGCATTTTCTTTGTGGCAAAAAATGAAAGTGACCAGAGGGTGGAGAAAGGATTCCTTTTTTTCACCACTCGCTAACTTCTTGCTGGCAAAAAGAGAAGTTAGTGAGTGGCAAAAAAGGAATTTAAACTATTAATAAAACACCCTCAGAGGTTGCATTGCATGCAGCCACTTAGGAATCTTTCTAAGGGAGTTGGGATGAACAAGATACATGCCTTAATTTATGTGGGTTTTCAAATTAAAAAAAAATGGAAAACAAGATGGCAGCTCACATCAAGGGATTTTTTCTCACAAAGAAGGATGCCAGAGTTCATGAAGAAGGACTGATCTCTATCCGAGAAATGGAATGTTCAGCAAAGTTCCATAGGGAATAATGGGAACTAAACAACTTAATAACTTTGCAACCAATGTATTTACACATTTTCACTGTCTGCTTTTCTGCCAAAATTCTTTATACCCTGCAAACATCAGGCAGAAATTCAACACTGTATGGCTGCAAGGTGATGAGGAAAAAAATTGGTGTTTTTTGCTTTTTTTCACTATCTAGATCTCAGAATCCACACATTCGATCACAACGAAACTTGCCACATTAAGAGATCTACCCCACAGGATAGCGGATTCCAAATATCATGCAAATCCATTGAATGGTTGCAAAGTTAATAAAGTGCAAAATGTCAAGTTTAACATAAAAAGTGCTGCTCAACCCTAACTATACAGGCACGACCACGCATGTATAATATAGTGTGTGTCTGTATAGATAGATAGATAGATAGATAGATAGATAGATAGATAGATAGATATCTGCAGGTATCCTATCTATGCCAGTGACTTTGTTTAGCTTACAGGATATAATAGCATCCTCAGCTTCCTATAAAGAGAGTGGCAAGGTAATTAAGGTCAGGACTTATAAGTATTCAGCTGATTCAGAATGTTGTGTAAGGGATCATAAACATTTTTACTAATGTGTAGTACCCACTGATCCTGAGAAATATGAGGGAAAAGACAAAAGTCATAAGTGTTGGTCCCTTTAGCAACAAATTGCCAAAATGTAGCTGAATCTTGATTAACAATTGCAATGTACATTATCTTCCACAAGATGTCATAATATTTTTTTTCAGTTTCTAAAACAGATTAAGTTCTTTTGGCCTGTTAAGTAATGATGGATTTTCTCTAGAAGTTGTATCTGTATGTCTATATATATATATATATATATATATCTAATTAAGGCTGATAGTTGTTTTTTTTTTGTTTTGTTTTTTTTTTGCCATTTTACATGTCTTCCGAAACCAAAAGGTTCTATATTATAATGGAGATTGTGGAATAGTGATTGCTGTTTGGTTGAGTGTACATAGACAAAAATGAATTATGGCCAGTACTCCAGTCTTGGATAACAAATCACTGTGAAGCTCTGCATACGGTTCTACAACTGGGGGGTGATAAAAGGCTAAATCTGATCTGTGCCTACAATCCACCAAAGGGGGCTCTCCCTGGCTTAAATGGGATCTTGGATTATCTGGCCACTTTAAAGGGTAGATCTGAAGTCATACTAATGGGAGACTTCAACCTAGACCCATCAGGGAGTCACGCTGGTACATATACTGAAGCTCTCGCCCAACTTAACCTTGCTCAACTTATCTCTAGCCCTACACGCATCTCTTCCAACTCTGAGTACCAATCTCTCCTGGACTGGATGGCTACAAATAGAGCAAATAAAATAATTGCTGCAGGGACCTTTTCGGATTCTATTAGTGATCACCTGCCTACTTTCTGTATCTGGAGTGGCCACTGCCTCAAACCCAACCCCCCAAGAATCATTCAATTTCAGGATTTTGCCAAACTAAAGTGAACTGCACTTCTCAAGGATATTAATAATATAGAGTGGTCTCCCATCTATCACACTGATGATGTAAACACTGCACTTGAATACCTGAAGTCTTATCTTCTTGCCCTTCAGGATCTACACATCGCTCTTAAAAAAAGGCGTCTCAAGGGCTCCCCTAATAAATGGCTAAATAAAGACCTCCTTCGAGCCATGATAAAAAGAGACAAGGCCTGGACCTTGGCAAAGAAGTCCCAACAATCAGAAGACTGGGTTAACTATAGACAACTGAGAAATGCCTGCAAAAAAGATATTCGGAAGGCAAAAAGGAGCTATTGCCTTAAGTTTCTCCAATCTTCAGCAGGTGATACCAGGGGTTTTTAGAAACACATCAAAAATTTCATTGAGCAAAGGCCCAAGATGGCCATTTCCAACATAACACTAAATGATGCAAACTGTAATAAGTTACCTACTATTGCTAATGTTCTTAATGCACAATTCTCAGATCTCTCATAATATACTGAGAAATTCAACCAACCTCTTTCACCTCCTCCTGAGGTGCAACTTTCGCATGAAACCCCTTTTCATCTCATATTAGTCTCCTCCACCGAAGTGCTGCATCTCCTTAAATCAGTATCCCCTTATGGATCTGCTGGCCTGGATGGGCTACTGCCAAGCTTCTTGAAGCAGGCAGCCCCTGTCCTTGCTGTTCCTATTGCAAGAATCTTTAATCTTTCCATAATAACCCAAACGGTACCAACATTGTGGAAAACCGCTCGCATTGTCCCTGTTCACAAAAAAGGGGATACCAAAAATATATCAAACTATAGACCGATTGCCATTCTCTCTACCCTAAATAAACTTCTTGAAAAGGCCATCGCTACTCAGGTCACAAATTACCTGCACCTTCATAACCTTATATCCCCTACCCAGCACGGATTCCAAACAGGACACAGCTCCACAACTGCACTACTTCAGCTGACAAATGCAGTCCTTACAGCAATGGATAAGAACCTGCTCACTGGGGCCATATCTATCATTCTCACAAAGGCATTTGACCTTGTGAATCACTCTCTGCTACTTTCCAAACTGTCCTGCCTTGGCTTTGACCTGTCGACCATCTCCTGGTTCGATAACTACCTCTCAGGGAGGTTGCAATTTGTCCAAATTGAATCCGCTGTCTCAAATCTTTCCCCTACCTCTGCTGGAGTCCCCCAAGGATCTATTCTTGGCCCACTACTTTTCTCCCTTTTCATTAACAACTTGCCCTCCCTTCCCTGCTCCTCCTCGTTGATCCTTTATGCTGATGACATGGTGCTTCTCACCAGTTGTAAAGATCCCTTATCAGTAAGAGCACATCTTCAAGCAGACTTTAACTGCTTGCAGGAGTGGTTACTACAGAACAGGCTCCTAATGAATGCTAAGAAAACCGTAACTATGCTTTTTGGCCCCCATCAAGAATCAGATCTCTTACTCCAGACTTATTGATACATTCTCTAGATTACTCCCCTCTTGAATTTGTTACCTCCTTCAGGTATCTAGGAGTCACTCTTAACCCATCTCTTGACTTTAACCTCCACATTGCGGCTACATGTAAGCCAGTTTACTCAAAACTTGGTCTTGCCTTTAAAATTAGGTCCTCCCTCAATGATGCTGCCCGACTTGCTATTGCACAAGGATTTCTCCTCCCTGCGCTGACATATTGCTTTCAGGTTTATCTTAAAGCTAGCAAAGGAGCACTCCAGAAATGGAGCACCTGCTATAACAGTATATGCAGATTTGCTCTCTCTGCTCACAGACTTACCCATCATTGCCTGCTCTACTCAAAACTAAATTGGCTCTCCCCAGACTCACTCAGACACTATTCTGTGGGCTGTACAATTGATAATATGATCAGAACGGAGTCCCCTAAATACCTTGCTGAACTATTAACTCAGCCCTCCCAAGCATACCTCCTCAGGGCATCTGCTCAAACCCAACTTGAAATTCCCAGATATCTCACAAAAAAAAGGAGAACGATCCTTCACCATATCTGCCCCCCACTCCTGGAACTCCATTCCCTCCCACATCAAACTGTCCAAATCCCACAAGGCCTTTAAACTGGGTCTTCAGGCACACCTATTAGAATCCGACTGCTGCTCCTGTGCTGTAACTTGAGCATCTCTCCTAGCATTTTCTCCTCCCTATGGCACTTACTGATTTCCTGCTGGTCTCCAAAATCTGAAAGTTTCCCACACCCAGCAGAAATCCTATTGTTATAATGCTACTTCATTTAAGTTTTGTTTGCTGTTTGTTGTTTCAATTTAGTAATTGATGTATCATCAGATGAAAATAATTAATGTAATGTTACCTGTTTCTCTTTGTCATCACTGATAATGACTGTACCTGGCTGTATATTGTTCAAATGTTTGTTCTCACCTTATGCTGCGTCATGAAATACTCTTTAATGTTGACTCTGGTCCCCCCCTGTCTGTACTCTCCCGGGTCATGCCTGAATATAGGCAACATTGTTGTCTAGTGTACTTACCCGGTAAACAAAAACTAAATAAATAAATGGCGATTTACACTCACAGATACTAGAAAACCAGCGACTGGTTTTCTGTGTTATGTGGGGGGCTGTGCCCACCACACACCCCCCGACTTAAAGATTCTTAACTCTGTGGGGGGGTGTAAAACTTAAAAAAATGAAAACCCCAACTGATACAAAAAATTATCATGCCGAGAGCCAAATCTGACACCCTTCCAACCCTAGCCCACCACACATCCAGCTCAGCAGCCAATCACCACACTACACCCCACATACCCTCCTTCCCCTTCCACCCATCATGTGACATGGTCCCTCCACCCCCCGCACATGTATATATAGCTACATCCTGTCATTGTACTTGCCAACCCTGTATCCAGTCACTACCGTGCCAGGTAGCCCAAAACACAGGCACCGTGATTGAGTCACCCTTTTTGAAAGCACTTAATCGTGGTCGCCTTGTTCACTCGATATCAAACCAAAAATATCTTCTAGAAATAGCCTTTCTGTGCTGAATCATCAGTGAAGAGATTTCTGAAAATATATCAACTGGTCTATTATATGCATTAGACAGATTATCAGAGGCAAAAATGTGCAGTATTTCCACATGATTAGACTCAGTAAACAACACATTTTTGTAAAGACTCTGAGAGATGTGATCTACACAAATGCAATTTTTATTAAAAATAGTATCAGAAGAAATATTATCATTATGTGATTGAGAATTTCTTTATTTGAACTGAATAGATGTACTGAGTTTAAGTACAATAGCAGCATGGTCACTTTCTACATGCATTTTGACAAACAGATATTTAAAGAACTCAGGTAGGCCTCCGACTGGTTGCCCTGCCTTACAATATTTGTCGTTATTTGGGAATAAACCTTGAAAACCTTTTAAGTTTGTATATAGTAGTTGACCATGTTTCCGGCAAACAAATTATTAAAAAATGGAAGATGTATTTGCAGCCATTCAACATCTGACAATTTGACTTTTAATCCTGAACTGGTATGTTCCAGGAAAGAATATAATCTTCATCAGGATCTAGAACTAAATCTGATATATCCTTTTGAACATGCAACTGTAAGGCATTTGTCTCAAACAGTGGTAGTCACCGTATGAAATTACTTAAAGGCTGACTGTGATAAGAGTTAATGGGCCCACATTTATGTTGTGAATAATAATGTTTTTGCCTAATGATGTCTCTGTTCAAATCTACAATATGAATACCCATAATATGCATTTTTTCTGCTTTCCATAAAATTTGTTCAGCTAGCCACTCATCTTTCACTGTAAAGTCAGTTTGAGAGTACCGAGAGAGACCTTTGGGTTGATTGACATCTAATAAGTCATTGCGTCCAATTTCCAAATTTGGAATCATAGATAACATAGGACATATTGTGGACATCAGAGCTTCTGGAGTTTTCTGTATTTTCTTAGTGGCTCCAAATACAGATAAGGCTACTGGGGTAAACTGTGTAGGACCCTGACATAAGTAATCATTTCTACTTCTGAAGGGCCAGTCAAAAGAACTGTTCAGTTCCAGAAATGTGTTTTTTCTGTCAAACATTTTGCATGAGAAGAATTTGGGGATCTGTTTTTATTCAGTATTATTGAATAGTTGACTGGTGGTCAATGACAAGATGTAACCTGTGCTAATTATCAAATCAACACCATGCCACTTTCACAATGTCCATATCGCTGACAAAATTGTAAACAGCTTGGTTATCTTGATCTCTGCCCCTCCTTGGTAAAATTACATTATCAGAGGTAATGGGTATTTCTAATTCTGCAGCCAATAAATGTTGTATCAAACCAATAAGAGAATCATTTGTTTTGCCATGCTTTTTGTAAATTCCTCTAATACATATGACAACTTCATTACCTGCCAAAGTAAACCTATAATTATCATTACAATTGTCTGAAGAGATGGAGGGGGAATTATCTACATTAAACATATCAGTGTGAGCTTATGAAAATTACAGCTCAGGTGGGGAGCTACATCTGATAAAAATTATTGATCTGTTTTGAAAGGGGCTACTTCTGACTTTTCTGTAATAAGGGGCTCTCCACTGCTCTTTCAGTTGTTATTCCTTTTTCCTTCTTTTTTCTGTTTCTTTTATGTCTTTTTCCCCTCAGTGTAGTATTGTATATACATTTTACAACTGGCAAATCTGGAATAATTATTTCAGGAAAGGAAAGACTTTTTGCTGCAGAACCTTGCTGGTAGGCCTATGTGAAAAAAATTTTCCGCAGGCGGACTTTTTGTGGAAGTTGGAATTTTGCTTTTGCAGAAGTTCGGAAACCATTTCAGCAACTTTTGTGAAATTCCACTTTAGAACCGTGGAAGTTTTCTATGTACTGCACATTTATGTACTGACTTGCAGAATAATGTTCCACATAACAGAATACTCAGTTCATGTGTAGAACTGTGTAATGCCACAGAATTTGTTTTGTACTGCGGATTTATATAGTGACTTGTGAAAATAAAATTTCAGTTGAAGAGATTTCTGAGTTAATGTGTACTAGAACTGTGGTATATCATGGAAGTTTTTTTATGTACTGAGGAACTATGTACTGACTTGCAGAATAATGTTCCGCAGAACAAATAAGTGTAGAACTATGGAATATCACACAATTTTTTTGTACTCTGGATTTATATACTGACTTGTGAAAAAAAGTTCAGCAGACCAGATTACTGAGTTAATGTGTACTAGTATAGAACTGGGAAGTTTTTTATGTACTGTGGATTTATGTACATACTCATGTATGGTGTGGAATAAAGTTGTGCAGAACAGATAAATCGTTCATTTTGGGCCCTATTCCCAAATGCGGTGTGGCATACACGTGAAAAGCGTGCTTATCCCCTGCTGTACACCTATGCACCCATGAAAGGATTTGAGGGGCCGGCATTCACTGACACTGGCCTTCTCAAGAATCCCGTCCATGGGCTGGGAACCCCTGGCACACCTTTGTGCAGGTGGGGGAACACAGACACGGGCGAGCATCCAATGGGATGCCCGGTTCCATTTGTGACTAGTTCCTTTTGGCCATGCAGCACCAGGAGTGTCAATAAGTGCAGAGAGGCTGCACACAGACTCACTGGGTGAGTGCCTGGGTGGCTGCTCCCTGCCTTTGCAGTAGTCCAGGAAGGCATTTGCATCATTGCTGAGGTGGGCAACATTGTGTGCTGCCTGCAGCACCAATGATCTAGAGGGTGCACAAGCAGTACAGCTGGGTCCATTCAGTGTAGCATACACCCCCTGTGCCCAGCACTCTCTGCCTTTGTGAATGGCATGGAGTGCTGGCACACCCCATGCACCTCCCACTGATTCAGCAACCCATGGAGATTGCTGGATCAGTTGGGGGCTCCACCGTGTAAGGGAACTGCATCCCTTTGTGCATTGGGTGCTGGTGGTGAAAAGGATATGAAGTGCCTACGTGCTAACTTTATGTGGATCATAGGCACTCTGCACCCTTAGTGAATAGGCACCTTCATGTGTATAACATTAATAGCATATTGCTTGTCTGTATTGATGATTAATGTAATAAAGTACATAGTTTAAATACGAACTCCCTAGAAGACACAATAGACAGGTGAAATATGATAGAAACATTCACATTCCAATACCTCACAGGAATTAACAAGGTATAGGAAGGTAGCAAATAACTGATTAATTTTTTTGTGTGTGTATCACTATTTCCCAGAACAAGCAATTTATAAAGAAACATGGACCTGGATTTTCAAATAAAGAACTGACATGGCTGTGTCAAGTACATGTGACAGAGCTGCACCCAGTTTTTCAAGGTTAGGAGCAGTTGCGGTAGTTTACCTGATTTATGGTACCTTGTATCAAATTATTGAGGCCAGCTCTATAAAAAGAGGACCTTGAGTTGAGACAAAGTATAACAGAAAAAGTGATCTATCTTTCGGCAAGGCACATGGAGACTTATTCTCCTTATGGGTTTACGCAAGCTGCGTTGCATCAAATACTCCACACACATCTACCCAGAGATTTCATAAAAGTAGGATCTTTATTTTCAAAAGTGATGAAAATGTGTACATTAGGATCTTGTTGGTAGTGCATGGGAGCATTCCTCATAAGATCATGATACTAACCACATTTCAAATGAATTTGTACAGATGAGACCTGACGGAGACTGAGGATGCTGTGGCTGTACACAACACTGAACCCCTCTTGTTGGACAGGACAGTCACACTGACACTATCTATCAGAAAAATATTGTTGTATGTTTAGACTGCCTTGTTTGTCTGAGTTAGCTTACTGAGGAGCTGCAGATCCTTTGTGACCCCATTGTTTATTCTCATTGCATAGGTGAAAGAACTGGATGTTCATTGTAGCCCCCATTCCCATTTGAGGCTGTCCAGGACACAGGTAAGAGAGCTCTTAATTATTATCTATGTTCTGATTGGTAATCTGTAACACTAACACAGTGAGCTGTGAACTGAATTACTGAAACACTATTGTCATTTCACTTCTTTTGCTCTGTGGCTATTTATGTGGAGTTTCTGCTCATCGAATTACATGATGTGAAATATCTCCACTGTTTTTATCAGAAAAATAGAAACAGAGAACTGGTCAGCAGCAGATAAGGACCAAATGGCCAACCTAGTGTGCCCTAATTTCCCTATCTATAGGGCCAACGTATACTTTACTGTGCCTCTGGCTCCCCCCTGCCTTTTTTGCTTCTAAGTTTACCTTTTGCTTATCCCATGGATTCTTTAATTATATAACCATTTTCACCTACAGCCACCACCTCCACAGAACTGCTAAAAACTATTTATTGTTTTTTGTCAAGTTTCGCTAATTTCATACTTCGAACTGTAGGATTTTAATATGTGCTGCAGCTTTTTGTATTAATTTGCATAAACACATTTACACTGTCTAGATAGTCTAGAGGGTGGAATAATGAAATTGCAGATTAATGTGTAATTCTGCCAAGCCACCATATTTAGCATGGCAGAATTCTGACTCCACACATCCTCGTTTATTACGCATGTTGTGTAAGTACTGAATGTTTTCCAGAAACACAAAGTTACGGTGAAATTTTCCACATATACACATTTGCATAATATGCATGTCCACGGAAAAATAATTTTCCAGTTTATAAACAGTATCCTAAGAGAACCGTGAACCTTTCTTTAAACTGCATAATAAAAAATCCGCAGATTGGCAGGCGGAAATTGCCCATACCGCTTGTTCCTGTGCAATGTGCTGAGAGCTGTGTGAGACAGCGAGCGAGAGAGAGAGAGACACAGACACAGAGGGAGACTGAGGATACAGAGTGTGTCAGAGTTAAATATTAAATATGGCATCACCATCATCAAGAGCAGATGATGAAGCAGCAGGATTGGGCAACAGCCAGGCCAAGAAGAACCAGGAGGATGAAGCCTGGCAGATGAATGGTGGTGACCAGAAGGGGCAACAGGATCATAGTCAGCAGTAAGTTGAGGGTCAGTATCAGCCAGAGGACCATGGGGTGGTTCCACTTGTGGAGCCCAACCAAGACCTGCAGGCCACCACCTCTTTTCCTACCAGGAGAAAGCTGGCTCCAGCATTCTCACATAAGGAGGTGGCATTGCTGGTGACTGAGGTCAACGCCCATGTGTCCAAACTGTATAGGCCCAACAAACTTCCACTAAAGGAGAGAAAGAAATTATGGGCTAGCATAAAAGCCACCCTCGATGCAGAGGGATTGGGAGTTGTTTTCCAAACAGTGCATCAAATCAAGCACAAATGGAATGACCTCCAGTGAAGGGACACACATGTTTTAGAGGTGTTAGGTGGGGCGGTGACCATTGTGGATCATCCTGGTCAAAAGAAGAGGAGAACAGATAAAGGAGAAGGAGACCACATCTTCTTCTTCTTCCCCAAAAAAGCTGTGAGTGGAGAACAGCTTCACAAGTGACTAGGCTTACTTGATCCTTCAAATTTATTTTCACCGGTCAGTGTTTGAATTACACTTTATGATCTTTGTGAGTGTGTGCTAAGGTGGACTATAAAGGCACAACTGTTAACTACAGCCCCTCTTCCCAAACTCAAGAGTGAGTGGCACTGATGCGTGACCTTGTGCAACCAGTGCTTACTGCAGACTTAAGTATCACTAAGGCCTGCCCCTCCCGTAATTTCAGACCTAATTTTCACAAATAGTTTAACATAATTAACACAGTTACCCTCATACACTGCATGTAATGTTGTCATCCTGTTGTTATGAATTCTATTTTAATAATGTCAACAAAATGTTATTAACAATAAGTAGCTCTGTGTTTTCTTTCCATAAGTGCTATTAAGGCAGCATGCATGTTGTATAGCACCTGACCTGACTACAACCACTCTTTGAAGGCGATGCATGTATGTGTGTCACATCATGGGCATGCAGTCATAGAAGTGTGTCTGTAACAGTGTCATCCAATTGCATGGGTGTGCTGCTGCACCGCTATATTCCATACATAGATCCGCATGGACAGGTGCATGAACTGAGAGGATATGGCATGTGGCATGCATTTTGGGTTGCTTGCTTTCCAATCAGTTGTGGTTGTTCAATGTTCATCAATTGGCTGTTGTTTCCCAACTACACCATTGTGAATATTTGTTGCATGCATCACAATGCAGTCATGTGCATGGCAACTGCCTCCATTCTGTCTTGCCATGTGTCTGTCTCATGCCTACCATCTGTGTCCTCATCCATAGTGTGCACTGGGAATGGTCAGTGCGCATGACTTTCAGTGCTCCATATATCCCTTCTCATGGTACCCAACCACCATGTAGCAGGCAGGGAGCAATGGTGACATCCACTGTACATGTGTGCTGTACTGTGTGTATACTGATTCTCAATCCTCACCCTGAACAGTCATGTCACTCCATGGCCATTTCCAACAGCACTCATTATCTGAATAGTAGATATTCACTTATCGATGGTTGAAGTGTACCCTCACTGTAAATCCTCCTCAGCTTCCTTTATGGGATTATCTGTGGTGTTATATAGTTAATTATCAACAATGCTGTTAATAATTATGTTGTGTAATTAATAATTATGTTATATTAATGCCTTAACAGTGCCTCAAGGCAATGAACATGTACTCGCTGGAGACGAGAGGGGAGATATGATAGTGACCTTCAAGTTCCATAAAGGATTAAACAAGGTGAATTGCTAGTCATTATTTAACAGGAGTGCCAGTTCAAAAATCAAGAGTGCACAAATGGAAACTGACTGGAGGAAGTTTCAGGAAAGATGTTAGGAAGTATTAGTGTACGGAAAGGGTGGTGGAACTGTGGAACAGTCTGCCAGCTGAGGTGGTGGATGCTAAAACTATAGATAGCTTCAAACATGCTTGGGATATAATGAGGGAATACTGACTACCTGGAATGACAAAAATGACAGGGGATTTGGAGGGCAGTTGGATGGACATTAGGTCACAGGGTTTGGTAGGGAACCATGATCAGACTGGATGGACCATTTTTTTTTTTTGCCATCATTGCCTATGTTTCTGTTTTAGCAATTGACATTCCACACCATGACAGCATGGAATGTGTTTGATTACTACTGCATTAACTCATTCAGGCCTAGATATACCTGTAGGTGGTGTCTGAAATCATAGCCACTCAGGCCAATAACGATTGTAGACATACTCAGCTGACATTCACTCAGGCATGGAAACATCTGAGGAAGTCAGCAGTTTTTACCTAAATATTAAACAAACCAAATTGCTTAGAATTGATTGCATAGCACCATTAGAAAGGTAATCTTGTGCTGAACAAATTTGCTGCTGATAGTTCTTGTCTATTATGTATACTTTAGGAGTTCTTCACATTTGTTTAAGGTATGGTGTGCATGTGCATGACATTTGTCTCTCAAGCCACACCTAAGCACCTTGAATACATATGAACAAAACTTTTTTGGCATTTCAGCTAGTATAAAATAAAAAACAAATTGATTACAACAATTGCATAGCACCATTAGAAAGGTAATTGTGTGCTGAACAACTTTGCCACTGATATGTTGTGTCTATCACATATACTTCAGGAATTATTTGCATTTGTTTATGCTATGGGGTGCATGACTAGCATTTGTCTCTCAAGCCTCACCAAAGCACCTTGAAAAAATCCAAAAAAACCCACAGTTGTTTGGTATTACGGCTAGTATAAAATAAAAACTGAATTGATTATGGTTGATTGCATAACACCATCGGAAAGGTAATTTTGTGCTGAACAACTCTGCCTTTCATACTTTGTATGTAGCACTTATGGTTCAAGAAGTATTCACATTTGTTTGTGGCATGATGATTATGGCTTAATTTTGCTTGGAAAGGCCCAGGATGCAGTGCTAAGAGTATACAGGACATACGTGGTTTAAGTCTCAAAGAGCTCTTGTGGTGTGAATGAGTTAATGTTATATGTTGCATTTTCAACAGTGACCTAAATTATTCCTTTTCATTTACAACAGGTGCCACTGGAACTGGAACTGCTCCTGGGACCAGCAACACCATCCAGGACCAGGACCGAGTACAAGTATTGGGCAGCCCACATATGATAAGCCATTTATAGTATAAACAAACTGAGTGCATATTTTAAAGAAATTGAATGTAAACAAATTGAATGTGTCACCCCCCCAGGAGAGGGGGGAGACAAGTGGGTTGCCACAGGGCTTAGTTCTTGGGCTGGTCTTCTTCAATGACTTCATTAGTGACATTGCAGAGGGTCTGGAAGGGAAGGTAAGCCTCTTTGCGGATGACACCAAGATCTGCAACAGGGTAGACATTCCAGATGAGGTGCAAAAAATGAGAAGAGACCTAGGCAAATTGGAAGAGTGGTCAAGAGTGTGGCAGCTTAAATTTAATACAAAAAAGTGCAAAGTCATTCACTTGGGCCACAGGAATCCTAGAGAGGAATACAAAATGGGGGGGGAGAGAGATACTAACAACAACAAAACTGAAGGGACCTGGGGTAAACATAACAGATGACCTGAAGGTGGACAAGCAATGTGAAAAGGCGGTGTGGAGGGCCAGAGGGATGCTGGGGTGGATAGGAAGGGGGCATCACCAGTAGAAAACAGAAGGTGGCAATGCCACTGTACAGACAATTGGTCAGGCCACATCTGGAATACTGTGTTCATTTCTGAAGACCGCATCTCCGGAAGGAAATTGACAGAATGGAGGCGGTCCAGAGAAGGGCAACAAAAATGGTGAAAGGAATGCATCAGAAAACATATGAGGAAAGACTGAACAAACTCAACATGTATACCCTGGAGAAAAGGAGGGAGAAGGGGGATATGATAGTGACATACAAGTACCTTAGGGGAATCAACAAAGTCCAGGAGGGAAGCATCTTTCAAAAAAAGAGATGTGCAAGAACAAGGGGTGCATCTGACTAAGGAGGAAGTCAGTGCATTGGGCAGAAGTTTGATGTCTTTGCTGAATATTTAAACTAGCAAATGGGGAGAGGGGTGCAGCCCCCAATATGTCGAATGGGAAGAACACCCTTCCCCCCTCAGCTAGTGGTCAAACAGGAGTTTGGCATGTTTGCAATTCATCTGCATCACCAGGTAAGGAAAAAGGTCATGCTCCCCATATGACACACAGGGGAAATGCCAGACCTCACCCAACAACTAACACACTGAAATCTGGCCAATGGAAAATCATGTACACAAATGCTCGCAGTCCGGGAAACAAGATCCGAGACCTGCAGACAATAATGACACAGGCTAAACTGGACATAGTAGCAATTAGCAAGACGTGGTTTACCAGTAACCACACTTGGGAGACTTCAGTACCTGGCTATGTACTGTTCAGAAGAGACCAAGGTGCAAAAAGGGGGGGGTGGAGTGGCCCTGTATGACAATAAAAATATCAAAGCTACAGAAATTCAGAATACACATATGGAGCCAGAAGAACTGTGGGTCACCCTGGAAACAGGAAATGGGACAGCCATACGAACTGGGGTTGCCTACAGGCCCCCAGATCAGGGGGAGGACATAGACACATTACTGTTAGAAGATATACAAAACATGACAGTTAAAGGGGAGGTTCTGATAATGGGAGACTTCAACATGCCAGATACAGATTGGACAATACCAGAAGGAACATCTGCCAGAACTAGACACATGGTGGATTCCCTGCTGGGGGAGGGCCTCGAACAACTGGTACAACAACCCACAAGACACAGGGCTATTCTAGATCTAGTACTGACTAACAGGGAAAGAATCACAGATCTCCCGGTAGAAGGTCACCTGCGGGTCAGTGACCATGACGTGGTATGGTTCAATTTGGCCACTAGAACTAAATCATCCCATTCCAAGGCAAAAATATGGGACTTCAGAGGGGCTGACTTTTATAAGATGGCCAACAGTGTTAAGCTAGCCCTGGCAAAAAGAAATACAGGTGAGAGGGTACAGGCAAATTGGGCAAGCATTAAGTATGCAATACGTGAAGCAACATCCCATTGTGTTAGAGAGAAAAGGAAGTGCAGAAGAAGAAGGAAACCACTTTGGTTCTCAAAACCAGCAGCAGAAAAGGTCAGAGCCAAAAGGCTGGCCTTCAGGAATTATAAGGGAATGCAGCGGGATGAAGATAGGGAGGCATACCAAACTTCCCTAAGGGAGGCAGGGAAGGCAGTAAGGCAGGCTAAGGCCCAAACCAAGGAAACACTAGCACAAACAGTAAAAGAAGGTGACAAGACTTTCTATAGATAGATTAGTGAAAGGAGAAAGTTCAGAAGAGGAATTACTAAGATCAAAGGAGATAAGGGTGTGTGTGAGGAGGATCATGTAAAAGCATCATAATTCTGCTCAGTATTTACTGAAGAGAAGGTAGAGCAGGGCCCACAGCTCAGCACCATGGACACAGAGGGAAGGGTTGTGTGCACTAGTCCCTTCACAAAAGAAAGGGTTCTACAAGAGCTCACTAAGCTCAGGGTGGACACGGCAATGGGACCTGATGGCATACATCCCATGGTACTAAAGGAGCTAAGGGTGGAACTAGCAGAAACATTATCAGAACTGTTTAGTGAGTCTCTGAGCACAGGAAAGGACCCACAAGACTGGAGAAGGGCTCATGTGATCCCGCTCCACAAGAGTGGTAGCAGGGAGGAGGCAGGGAACTACAGACCAGTCAGTCTTACCTTAGTAGTGGGCAACATTATGGAGTCACTCCTTAAGGAAAGGATAGTGCAACACCTGGAATCCATAGGAGCACAGGATCCAAGACAGCATGGGTTTACAAAAGGAAGGTCCTGACAAACTAATCTCATAGATTTCTTTGACTGGGTAACCAGAGTGGTTGACCAAGGGGGAGTAGTTGATGTCGCCTACCCTGACTTCAGCAAAGCTTTCAATACTGTTCCACATAGAAGATTGATTAATAAGCTGGGTAGGCTCAGGGTGGGTCAGAAGTTGGTCAACTGGGTGGCAAACTGGTTGACAGGCAGAAAACAGAGAGTGGTGGTAAATGGTATACAGTTAGAAGAGATGCAAGTCACAAGTGGGGTATCTCAGGGATCAGTCCTGGGGCCAGTCCTCTTCAATATCTTAATCAGTGACATTGCAGATGGACTGGAGGGTGAGTTTTGTCTGTTTGCAGATGACACAAAGTTCTGCAACAGAGCAGATGATCCAGATGGGGTGGGCAGAATGAGAAGAGATCTGGATAAACTGGCAAAATGGTCAGAAGAGTGGCAACTGGGGTTTAATGCAAAGAAGTGCAAGATCATGCACATACCATGCAGCTTATCCAGTAGGTAGGGAAATGGGCAGACTGGGTGGGCCAAAGCGGTCCTTATCTGCCGTCAAATTCTATGTTTCTATGTTCTATATGGAAGAGAAACCCTGAAGCCACTTGTAGGCTGGGAGGGAAGTTGCTGGCAGTCACAAGGGAAGAAAGAGACTTGGGCATCATTATCACCGATGATCTGAAATCATCCAAGCAGGCCACTAAAGCAGTAGGTAAGGCTAGGAGGATTTTGGGGTGTATTAGTAGGGGTATCACAACTAGGAGGAGGGGGGTAATAATCCCTCTTTACAAGACACTGGTTAGGCCCCATCTGGAGTACTGCATGCAGTACTGGAGGCCACGCCTTCACAAGGACATTAACCAAATTGAGGCAATCCAGAGAAGGCCAACCAAAATGGTGCAGGGACTGCATCAGAAAACATATGAGGACAGATTAACGGAGCTCAATATGTATACCCTGGAGCAAAGGAGGGAGAGAGGTGATAAGAACGAAACATTCAAACACCTTAAGGGCATTAACAAGGTGAAAGAGTCTAACATGTTTCAATATAAGAAAAATAGCAGGGCATGAGGACACAGCATGAGAGTAGAGGGAGGCCAATTAAGGGGTAATGTGAGGAAGTTCTTTTTCACAGAAAGGGTTGTGGATGCATGGAATGGCCTACCTCAGGAAGTAGTGGATATGAATACAGTGTTTGGCTTTAAACAGGCATGGGATGGGCATAAGGGAGCAATACAGATGAGTATGAATAGATAGGCCATTGACAGAGCAAAGGCAGATGGCACATTTATAAGGTAGAAAAAAAATGGGCAGACTGGATGGGCCTTGCAGTCCTTATCTGCTGTCAATGTCTATGTTTCTATGTTACTATAATACGAGGCTAGGTATACCAATGGCGAAGACCATCACAGAGACAAGATTTGGCCCAAATCCGCATGTCGCTGTGATGGTCTCTGCACAGCCAGGAAAATGTCTCACAGGGTGTTTCGCCCCCTTCGGTCCAACTCAGACTCGGAGTTAGAATCCTAGAGACCAGGGGGTGTGGGTGTTTCAGGGGAGTGCAGCCCCCGGATGGAAAAACAGACGCATCTCCGAAACTGCATTTTGCTGACACTCGGCAATGCGGCTGTCGCTGTTGGGGATGTCTCCGTTACCGCTTTCACTGTGGTAAGGTAAAACCATGAGACTAGAGGGGCAGAGACTCGGGGGTAATGTGAGAAGTATTTTTTCACAGAAAGGGTGGTGAATGCATGGAACAGCCTCCCAGAGGAGGTCATAGAGGCTAAAACAATTGTTGAGTTCAAGAAGGCATGGGATAGACAGAAGGCAACCCTAGTGATGGGAAAGAGAGGTTAAGCTGCTGATCATTTAGGATCTGGAGTTTAAGTAGGTAGGGAGATGGGCAGACTAGGTGAGCTAGGTGGTCCTTATCTGCCATCAAAATCTATGTTTCTGTGTTTCTATGTAAAGATGACAATCATAATTGAAAGACTACTGTTTCTGGTGTAGTACTACAGTAAACCACCAGAAGACTGCCTACACCATAGAGTATTAAGACACCATTGTACGAAGTAGCATTATGGTGTTTTGTGAAATAGTAGTGCTCCTAGGACCAGCTTTCTGACAGACTCCTACCCCCATCCTGGTGCTGAATAAACAGCGCCTGTCCCCAAAGGGCTTTATTTCTGTAGGTTAATCATGACACAAGACATTGTAAAACACACCTTCTTTGCAATCCATGCAGCAGTGTGGTTGCAGCATGTGTATTGAATAATGCCAGGCTACCAGCAGTATGGGTATGTGGAGCTCAACAGTATTGAGATCATTAGACAGAGGACGGCTTATCATAAAATACCATATGACAACTGTTATAGTTGGTGCCATAGCAGTCTTGTGCATGTCATCCACCTGTGTCTCATTAGTTGCTGTTAGGAGGGGGACAGTAATTCCATAGGCAAGGCCATACCACTTTAAGTAGTTGCATATGCTTGCCTGCACCAAGCAGTTTTTTGGAATGTTGGTGAACCAGTACTTGTGAGTACCATGTTCATGACCCATTTGAATGAACTGCAGCACTGCAGTATGCACTGGTGGTGTGATGTGATGTGTCATTCTTGACCCCCCTAAAGGACTGAGTGGTATCTTCAGAATTCTGAAAAGTAAATGGCTACTGATTTGAGGGGGTGGCCATGGTATGATCACGGCCAGCACAGTTACGGCATGATGTTCAAAGCGTGACAGTGAAATGGAGCCTACGACAGGTGGATATGTGGAACTAGTCAGTGGAACCTGCTGTCAGGGTTACTGTGGACAACTTTGCCATTGCTGGTTGAGGTCAGAGACCAATAGTTTAATAATAATGGGAAAAACAGGATTGTGTTATGGTCACCCATACACAGCAAGCCTGCGTCTGACTCAAGAGGGTGCCGTGTCATTCAGGGATCTGGAGAGCGCAGCTTGAGAGGTCCACTGGTTGATAAGGAAACCTCATGAGTCATATACAGGTCTGTGTATGGGTGACCATACACAATATTTTAAAGTGTATGGGCATCCATGACAATTTCAGACACTCCATTTGCTTTTCATCAGCTGTGGGTGGGGGTGAGGCCCTTGCAGGTTGATTGTGGGCTCAAATTGCTGATTCAGTATACTGCCACCTTTTCTGTAAGTGCAAGCTTAAAAGAAAAAAAACAGCTTCTAGCTCAACTGAATAGAGGAATGCAGCTGTGTGGCAGCATTCTAAGTTGTTGTGCTGCAGTACTGACATCACTAATGCAGCACATTAACATAATGATGGCAGTACTGCAGTGCAACATAGAGGATTGTGTATAAGCAAGCATACACAACAAGGCAGTTGTGATTGAGAGGTTTTCGTGGTAATCAGAGACCTCAAGAGTGTAGCTCGTGAGGTCTGTTACCACGGAAACCTTGAGATCTTACAACTGCCTTGTTTGTGTATGCTTGCTCATACACAGTCTTTTATAGAGCATGGGCAAGCATTAGCAGCACTTCGTGATCCCCCACACAAGTCTATCAGAAAAAATAAGGCTTACTTGGAACTCTGTTGCAGCATGCTTACTTCCCGGTCACCGTGGGCCACTCAATTGCTCATGTGCGAACGCGTTCGATCTTGTTATGCTGTACCGGTGACGTACTCGGTGCAGCACAACAAGATCATGATGCACTGAGGCAAGCACAACAACACTGTTGGGAGCATGGATTTCCATGCTCAGTAGCATTCCACCATACACTATATACATATTCCAGGCCAGGCATATACTTCTATGCATAACAGGATTCAACCATAGACTATATCATGTTTGTAGTATTGTGCCACTATGCATTTAAATGTTTGTCAACAAGGTAAATAACAGGGTCATTGTGCAATACTGCAGTAGGCTAATTACAAGTGACACCTGGTAGCACAGGAAGGTTGAGTTTGTTGTTCAAGACAGGCCACACAGTTTTCAAGTGGAGGTCATAACAGTTAGAATGAAACCATGGTCTACTGGTCTGGATATATGATGCAAAGTCATCAAGCTATAATGACTTGTAAACACCCTGTCATTCTTGTCAGTTCTTCAGTGTGAATTTGGTATTGTGATAACATGTTAGACATAACCACTTGTTTATAAATTCAGTAACAGCAGCAGCAGCGATGTATGTTGTAATATATCAATAGTGCATCACTGGTTGCCCCTTTAAGCAACCCATGAGTAGATCCTACCGACATTTCATTTCATATGTCAAACACATAACACAACCATGAAACACCAGCACATGTCATCCTGAGAGTAATACAGTGTGCAGTGTTCATTTATGGGGTGCTTCACAGTACCTATATATACATGGTGTATATTCAGCAGCATACACTGTTTAGTATCCTATCTGGGTCCAGAAGAGAACCATGCACATCATATGAGGCTCTGGTTTGTCCACTGAACATTTAGTCATTCTCATGCTTGAAAGGAGAGTTTGTACTCTTTGAGTGCATCAAGCAGTTAACCGACAGAGTACTATTCCATAAGGGATAAACAATGTTGTAAAATGTTCATGACAACATACGTGTGGGTAGGGACAAAACCAATTGCATATGAATGTAACTGGAGGAGTGGCCCTACAACTGATGGTACACCAGCTTACAGAGACTGTTGCTCAGACTCTGTTGAGTATAACACAGGGGGACATGTGGGTTCTGAACCATCACTTAAACCTCACCTTTCACATCATGGCCTTTATACTAAGTTCTGATGCTCTGTGGGATGTGGTGGGGGTGGTACATGTACAGCAGTGATCAAGGACATTAGATAAGGCAAAGACTGTAAAACATCTGCATAAGGTCAGTTTACAGTAAGGTTGTGGTGGTCTTAGTACTATACTATAAGTACTGATCATGTCATCAGTTTGACACTTGCACACTGGGCAGTTCATTATGTTCAAACTGCATATTTCTTTCTGTACTGTAGACAACACTGATGCACTGCCACCAGCAGAACTGCAGGAGGAGTTGCAGAAGACTACTACAGATGCCAGAACACAGACCAATAACCATGTCCGTAAAATACAGAGGGAGATGGAGAGGCTGGCATCCAAAGCAAAACAGCAGCAGCCCTCGCCACCAACAGCAGCAGATCCCATCATCACCGGCACTTGCCACCACACAAGAGGACAGCCAAACCATAGTAAGAGTGATTAAAATATAAAAAAAAAGATTGTTGGATTGCAAGCTGGATTGTCCAAAATTTTGGCCAAGCTTGCATCATTCGAGGCAAACCAGCACCACCTTTTGTGGATGCTGAAGAAAGTGTGCACAAGAATGAGGCCACAGCACGTCAGCAGCTGTCTGCCGATGCAGATGCTGAGTCTCAGCAGCCCCTAGAATTTCCAATTTGTATATAGTTTTTGTTATGTTCACTTTTGTTTTCATGGAATTGTTCTTTATCCTGTTTGTCTGCTTTTTTTTCTACTTTGTTGTTAGTTGTTCATTACTTTGCAAAATATAACAAATTCTGTTACAGGACTGTCTCATTATGATTTTGCTTCTTTCTCTGTTTGTGAAGGTTGACAAAAGTTCAGTGAACATTTGTGATTCATCCTCAGGCAGTTTCCTTCTGCAATCACTCTAAAACTTACAGTAACTGTGGTTCAGGTGCAGAACATGACCCACCTGATGGGACAGGACCCTGATTTTGACAGCAGGGGTGATGTGATGATGAGTATGATTGAAACTGGACAGACTGAGCCAGAGGTACTGGGGGGAAGGTAAATGGACGTATCTTGGTTGTGCATAAAATGTGGACAGGCATATGTACTAAGGATGGAAATTTGCTGAATATTAACCCCTCACTGTTCAATAGCTCAATATGGATGGTGGTTGTTCCAGGAGACTGAAGGTTGGCAGATGTAGTTCTACTCCTTGGGGGGAGGATAAGGAACATACAGGAAACTATACACCTGCCACCTTGACATTTATTGTGAGGAAGCTGATGAAATCATTGATGATGAATAAGGACCTTGTGGACTACCTGGAGAGATATAGGGCAGGATTCATGAACATGAGGGAAGGTCCCAAAAACTGCAAGAAAACCTCAGTGCTAGTGGGTTGCCACTTGTGAATCTGCAGGTCGCCCGCAGCTGTGGGTATTCACTAAGGTGGAGCCAGAGTACGACCAGCTCCATGGATTATGGCAGCTTGCATGAGCTGTTGCCAGGGACAGCACCACAGCTGCGGGAGGCTGCTACTGCCAGTGGGACCTGCCTTAACACCCTCCACAACTGCAGCGGCTGTGGATCAGCCACTCCACAGCTGCGGCAATTTCAAAGTGCAACCGGGGTTGTGGTGTGGGACCTAGTCCCAAAATGCTTTGTGAATCCTGCCCAAGGTCTCCAGGATAGTAAACAGCATGGTTTCATGGTACAGTGGAATCCTCTTAAGTGCACACCCTCAGGATAAAAGTTTTTGTGCACTTAAGCAAGCTGTGCATTTAACCAGAAAATTACTTCCAGGCACATTTCACTGTTTCTGTAAGGCATTTTATTAAATAACGGGTGCTCAAGTTAAAATGACATTACTGCACAGTCCTACAGCACAGTAATTCTTGAAAACATCAATAATCTTCTGCTTTGTGTGTTTCAGTGTATAATTCAAAATTAAACAGAAGGCTGAAGTTAGTCTTTTCTTTTGATAAAACAAATGTTCTTACTGTGGCCATGCTAGACAGCATAGTGGTTGCAGTTACAGTGATCAGTTCTGAGGTATTGCTAGATTAATCTGATAGGTTTCTTTGCATGGATCACAAAGGAGTTGGATTGGGGATACATCTTTGATTTTCACTGTAGTTTGACTTCAGCAATAATTTCTACTCTGTGCCTCACAGACAAATGCTGCGCCAAGATGGATTATCTCAGTGCAGCTAAGGTCATAGTAAGATGATGATAAGAATGGCTAAAGGGCCAGGGGTGGCAGCAGAGGGTTGTTGTTTACAGGGTCAACTCAGAAGACATAGAGGTTAAGAGTGTTGTGCCACAGAGATCTATCCTGGGCCCAGTTCTTTTAAATATGTCTGTCAGTGACATTTGACAATGAATCTGGTGTGGGACCAGTCTCTTCACAGATGACAATAATCTCAGTGGAACAATGGGTAGCACAGAGGGAATTCGGGAATTGCAGAGTACCCTACAAAGGGTAGAGAGACGGTTAAATGTTTGCAAGTCAAAATTAATTGAAAAACAGTGCAAGGTGATGCATATAGGGTACAAGAACCCCAAGATAGAGTACTGGGTGGTTGGGGTACAGATTATCAGTACAGCTGAGAAATGAGACCTAGGAGTCATCATCAGTGACACCCAAAAAACAGGCAGCCACTGTAATAATACCTATAGTATAGCAAATAAGATGCTTGGGTGGGGCACTGGTTCTTTATTGCATCAACACCACATGGTCAGATGTTTATGAGCAGGGGCATGACAGATCGGTTGTAGGCCAACATCAAGAGTACATTGACCTCCAAAGTTCTGGTGCCTTGCTTGTACAGTGGTGAAACCACATAGATGCGGACAGAGAGGAACAGGACGATGGGGATGTGACCTCTTCTTCAGCAAAATCATCATCCGTTTAGAAACGTGAAGACCAGATCTGCATAGATAGAAAATAAGAAAGAATAACAGTATAGTGTATAGTCAGGTGTTGTTCGGTATAGAAATCAGAGCCTTTCCAAATTTTGTTGTACCACAGTTCAAAAGGTCATGGAATGTGATTGTAGTACACTGTGGTACAACAACATTTGGAAAAGCCTAGAGGCTCTATCAGAGCCGTAAACTGGCCATGAGCCCTCCTGGCAGCAGCAACAGCAGCATTGGCTGCAAGATCCCCGAACCAGTGATGGGAACATGAACAGGCACATAAGCGAAAAACAAATGCAGGATCAACCAGATAACCTCAGCTTCATCAAAATTAGAACCGGATATTTAAATAACTTACAAGTAATCACTACCTCTGAGCCCACATCCTCTCGCTAACCGAGACATACGCCGCCATGTTTTTTTCTTGAAAATCCCTCCCACATCCCATTGACAGCCAATAGAAGGCTAAGCAATAAACGTAGGGATGTCTGCTCCCTAGCAACCACACATGCAAACATAGCAACCAGCCCCAACTCCCAGAACACGACGGAGCAACGAATACATTTTTTTTTCATTTCAAAAATTTAAAACAAAAAACTTTGGCAATGGGGACCATACACTATAAAAAATAGTGCATGGGCACCCTTATGCTCAACCAGCCTATTGTGCTACCTCGGGTTCTGATTGCCACGGACCTCTCGAGCTTCACTCTTGAGGTCTGAGGTAATCACAACCCTTGGGTGGTACAATAGGCTGGTTGCGCATGGTTGCCCATGCACTATTCTCTATTTTACTAACATGACAGCACCACACACACATGCACGCATGCACACACACACACACACACACACCTCTGTTAAGAGTAATGTGTTGTTACAAGATACATGTGACTTTTCCCCCAAAAGATGTGGCTAGCAGTTAGTCACCTTTATGCATTTACCTGTTTACACAAATAAGATTAAAAATGAACAGTATTAAAATAAATCCATATTTATTACAAAACATAAATCACATGATGGCTTACTGTAAAAGGACAAAAAATGATTGGTGCTCTTTCTAGATTATATTGATAGAATGACTTGCCCATGTAGTCTGTGGCTTTATAATCTGGTTATCTCCCTCAATGGGTTTATTGCATTGCATTCCATACCACTTAATAATCATTTATCAAATGTATGTATGCTGCAGTATGGATAAATTTCTGCTGCCTTGAATCCCTTCCATTTGTAGAAGTTCTTCTTTTGGGGTTAACAAGGATTGCACTGGATAGATCACTAAATGCAGGGACATAATCAAACAGAAAATGTTCTAGGAGCATTCTGGTTGGTAAATAAATTAACCAATGAAACACAGCTGCAGTCACTGTGCTTATTAATGGCAGTATATAAGAGCAATCTAGACATAGTGAGGCCTAGCTATGGCCAAACCAGTGCTTGAAAAATATTTATACAAGTTCTGAACCAGTAGATTACTGACCGTGGCACCTGGGATGGACACACCATGAAGCCACAGGCCTGGCAGAGAACATTGATTCCAGGCAGCAGGAGCAGCAGCATATGAGGAGGATTGCACAGGCAGACCACAAAAGCAAATCATGAAAAGAGTTGCAGAAATAGAAACAAAATGTAACACTGGTAAGCAGATGCTGACCGCCTGAGAAGTTGGACCACCAATTCTAAACAATCTCTCACCTTATATAACATATTAACACCAGAAACAGTCTACAACTTTATCAGCAGCCACCCCTTCCCCCTGCTACCCTCCCCCTGAATAGGTATCAGTCATAGAATGTACACCTATCCAATTCAGATATAATGACCTGTCACTCAGAAAAACAAATTGTGGCCAGAGCCGATAGAGCTGCAGCTAGGGAATATGGGGGAAAGTATTGAAAATTTGTTGTTCAATATTTTTACACCACATTTTCAACATAGCCTTTTTATGATCCTGCCTCATGAAGAAGGACATTTTGTGCAGGGAGTGCAAAATCAACTTTCAGGACTCAAAAACACATTTTGGGCAGGAGTTGAAAAATGACAGCTGTCACATTCATGGGGTGCTGTAAAAGATGGCTATGTTGTACATTTGGGGTAAAAATACTGAAAATTACCAAATTTATGAGCCTGTGCTCACAAAATTCAATGTAGGCTCATAACGTTATTATTTATTCAATATTTTTACACCAGATTTTCAACATAGCCTTCTTATTACCCCATCTCATGAACAAGGGCAGAGAAAATGTTCAGCACCTGCCCAAAAGGTGATTTCATGCAGGGGCTGCAAAATCATCTTTTGGGATGTAAAAAAAACATTTTGGCCAGGATTTGAAAAATACAGCTGGCACATCAAGGAGGTGTTGTAAAATTATGCCACTGAATTCAAAGATTGAAATAGATTGAACCGCATACCTCTTTCTTCAGTTCTCAGTCCAGCTTTGAAGAGTGAAGATATGTCTGACGTCCAGAGAGGATTATGGCACCGAACCCCTGATGGGTAAGTAAGAGCTTGAGGGGGAGCAGGGGGGTAGGTGCTGAGTGGGAGGATCAGGTGAGTGGACAGTAATGACGCAAAAGACATTGATGGATATTTTTTTACTGGTTAAAAAAAAAGACAGAGGAATCATCATCACAGCACTGGGGGACAAGACAGATCCAGTGTCACTGTTATGTTTCTGGGGTGGGGTGGTGGTTGCTGAGAGGGAGGGTCAAGGAAAAATATATATATAAAATCCACCCCCAAACAAATAAAGACATATGCATGGTAGTGGAGGGGGAGATTCAAAAAAAAATGATCGCTGATCAGGACACTGGGAAATTGGGCACCACCAGTCTCACTTTTATGTTTTGGGGGGACAGTGCATGCTGAGTGGGAGGGTCAGGTGTGGAATATGTATAATAAAAATGAAAAAAGGGAAATTGCCGTTACTGGCAAGAACACAGAACAGTCCGCCGTGACCAAGATAACAGCTGCACTGTACTTCGCATTCGGTAGTAGTTGTGTATGTGCAATACTGTTTGGTGGCCATCTTGTATACGGCAGAGTGTGCTGTGTTCTGCCATGAACACTGACAGAATAAAAAGTAGTACAGTGTGACTTCTTATGCATACAGCGAGCAGAGTGCTTCATGGACGTGGTGGCGACTGTGTTGCAACTCCAAAATGTTGTTCGGTCAGTAGGAATGTGCTGCCTGCTTTTTTGATAGTAAGAGGTCTGCAGGGCTATGCCCATTGCAGCCCTAAAAATGGAAGTGGGTATAGAGGGTCAGATCAATCAGAATGAGTGAGGGATATTGCCATGGAGCCAAAAATAATGATTTACTTTAAAACTGTGGAGCTTAGTAATAATGTCAGTTTGGTGGTGGCATTTGTTTTTCATTAGATAACAAAAGTGCTTTTAAAGAGGGAGTAGAAAATACCCTTTTGGTTATAAGTCTGAATTTATAGTAAATTATGTTTTTTTTGGAAAAGCAGACTCACATATTTAGAATTTAACTAGTTTTCTTTCTCATAATACTGTTTAGCAGTCAATAGCTCTATGGTATCATCACTTTCTGACATTAGCTCAGTGTTATTATGGAGTTGGAATGTCACTTTTTCCAGAATGGAAAAAGTGACTGAAGATTACTTATGTATTAGATTACAGTTTGTGCTAAAGAGGGTGCTTGATTTTCATTTGGTATTCTAAGAGATATCTCAGCTGCTCTACTTCATATTGAATCCAGTATGAAAACATTAGAAATTTTGGCTTGAGCCCTTTCTTCACCGATGGATAGTGGCAGCATTCCTACCTTGTGTTGGGTTGAGTTTATAAAATCTGCAAAAAGTAACTCCTAGTTTCAGAAATTAAATAACACATTGCAGGTAGTAACCAATGTAAGGGCATATATATATAGTAAATTTAGTTAAACAATTTATCTTGGATATTTTTCCTAAAAGTATATGGCAAACACGTCAGATCTGTCATCTATGAAAATATATTAAAAAAAAACTTAGAGATTTTATTATTGGTGAATTCTGCTTAAAATATTTTGTAAATGCTGAACACTGCAAAACACTTAGTAGAAAGAAACATGAATTACTGCTCAGGTCACATCAGTGGCTAAGTTTGTGATCACAGATTTCTGCTAATAACTACTGTAATCGTGTTGAGAACCATACACTAGCTACTGAACATTTGTTTATTGGGATGTACCCTGTTTCATAATGAAAGAACTAGACTAGTCTTATCAATCCTATATACTTATATGGAAGACTCTATAGACAGCAGAATGAATCTAGATGTTTTTCTTTTACTATTTGCATATTATAAATATGCTGTTTTCATGCATAACTTGGTATAAATGAACTTGACTTGACTCTCGTGGCCTCACAGAGATATTGAAGGCAGACTGAATTTTTGTAGAAATGTCATAGAACATTCAGGAAATATCTGACCATGTTAATTGCTGCATCTGTATAATACTAGCTTACAAGTTAGTTACAGTTTGGAACAATAGATTTAAAGAGCTGGTGACATGTTCAGAAGAACTTTAACAAAACCTAACATTTACACACAGTCCAGTTTATATTTTCAATTAGTGCTGTATTCCTCCTCCCCATTATTTAATACTGAGGTCGTCTATATAAAAACTGGATCTTTGCTCCTGAAGAGTTTGTCTATTCCTGCTGCTTTCTCTCTACCTGAAGTCATAGAGCACTGCTTGTGACATCACAGTTACTCCCATGGCAACAGATTATGATGTTACAACAGAGGATTATGACTTGAAGTAGGAAGTAAGCTATAGGGGCAGATGGACTCTAAAGCTCAGATGTGGCAAAATAAAATTTCAATGGTGAAATTGCCACGAAATCAGCAATTTCACTGCATGAAATATTTTGTGAAACTCCACCATTCTGTGAAATATTTTGCCAGTGTGAAGTTGTGAAACTCCACCAATGAACTGCAAAATTTCACCTGAAAATAGCAAAATTCCACCCGTGAGTGGCACATTTTGCCATTTCACAGGTGAAATGTTGCCATCTTCAGGTGAAATTTCACATTCCACAAGCAAAAATTTGCATTCCGCATTAGCAAAAAATTTCATTATTGCATCAGTTAGGGTGTTAACTAAAGTGACAAAAGTAGGGTAATCTCCCATTAGGGTTTCCAACCCTAAAACCTCAACCCTACCCTGCACACACCCACTGGCATTGAGTGTCTGCCTTGGGGTCATCAGCCCTAATGCTCATCCCATTCCATAAGTAAATAAGCTGAAATGGGTACAGTATAGGAGAATGAGGTGAACTTTAGGGCTGATGACCCCTAGGCAGACCCCCAATGCCTGAGGGTGTGTGCAGGGTGGGGGTGGGGCATTATGGTTGGAAACCTTAACATGAAATTTCCCTAATGTTGTTGCTTTAGTAAACACCATAACTGATGCATTAACAATGTGTTTTGCAATTAATTTCCTTACTCCAGGCCCTGTGCTTCCATTCCTTCATAGATGCATATATGTATGTAGCTATGGGTGCACAGGGCCCAGAGGGCCCTGAACTCCAGTTCCTCCGTAGATGTGTATAGGTACATAGCTGTAGAAGTGCAGGGTCCTCTGGGTCCTACACTTCCATTTGTAGCCCAAGAGTTATGACATTGTCAGCATAGCCATGTTATTACCACACCTGATGTACCCAGCACAGTAAATATTCAGATCCCAGACAAAATGTAATTCTGTGCAACTGCAATACCATTTTCATGATACAGGTGTGACAACACATTTCAGACAGTATTTGAAAAATGACAGTTGTGACATACATTTGGTGGGGTAATAACAAGCCCATATTCAAGATTTGGGGTCAAAATATTTTAAACTGAGAAAGTTACGAGTGTGTGTTGCACAATTGCAGCAAGAAATAATAACACAGTCATTTTTGGCACATTTTTACCCCAAATTTTTAACATGGCATTTTGGGGATGCTATTTTATGAACAATATGACTGTCATTACGCAAATCTTGCCCGAAAGGTGAATTCGCCAAGTGACTGCAAAATCACCTTTTGGGAGGGGGTTGCATAATGACAGTTGCATTGTTCATGAGGTGGGATCTCCAAAAGCCTATGTTGAACATTTGGGGTCAAAATTTTTAAAAATGGCAAAGTTATGCATAAAGATTGAAACCCCCCATTGAAATACATTGAATCACATTTACCTTGGTTTCTCATATTGCAGTTGCCGGTTCCAGCAGCAAGATGTGTCTTTGATCAGGAGAGCCACTCTTGAACTTGTGACCTCTTCAGGTAAGTGAGAGTGTGTGGGGGTGTCAAGGGGGTGTGGGGAGGTGATTGCACAGTGGGTGGTCGGGTGGGGGGTCAGGTGTGAACTGTGATGGATGTTTTATTTTTTCAGTTTAAAAAAACACATTGGGGGATGGTTTTCTATTTACAGATACAAGAGAATTTTTTTTAACATATTTGGGGTCACTGGGAGTGGGATCCCCAGTGTCCCCCAGTGGAATATGGGGGAGTGTCACTAATGGAAGTTTCAGGATGCTGTTAGTGGGCTCCCCAGTATCCCATGCTACTTTTGGGGGGGTGGGGGAGGAATGCATGAACAAGGACACTGGGAGTGGGCTCCAAAGTGTCCAACAGTATGGGGGGATAATACATGTCACAGGACACTGGGAGTGGGCTTCCCAGTGACCCACAATCTTGGGGGGGTGACATCTACTTGCCAATGTTTGGCTGCTTGTGGATAGTAAATACTGGAAGGTGGTGCATGTGTGTGTGTGTGTGCAAAAAATAGCCTATGCCTATTTTTTGCACATACTGTATTTCTGAACATTTACCATTCACTTGCGGTCAAACATCTGTGTCATTGCTAATTACAAAAAAAAACACAGTTGACATTCTGCTTATCCAATGGCAAGATGGATGGGCACAAGACTGTGGATCCTAGTGTTCTGGGTTCAAGTCACTAGTCTTGGACCGAGGACCTTCAGATCCATAGGTCTGTGCTTTATCTTGTGTGCCATCAAGCAAGCACAGTAACAGCTTTGCCTTTTCTGTAAGTAACACACAGTCAGTCTGGATATGTTACTTTCATAACTATAACATGTGCGACAAAAAGCTATAGCTATTTCTCGCATATACTAAAGTTATGAAAGTGGCATATCCAGTTCAGTGAGAAGAGAAAACAAGTACTGGTGCACAGAAGATGACAACGCATGCAAGACCAGCAGAGGTAAATATATACGGTAAGGGGGTATGGGGGGAGGTGGGAGGAGGACAGACAAGACAATGAGGGACCATTTTCTTTTTTCATGTACAAAAGTTAAAAAGACATCAGGTGACTGTTTTCTTTACCTGCAGGTTTACAGAAAAAGTTATTTCGGGATACTGGGAGTGGGCTCCCCGTTGTCCCATACTGCAAGGGGGGGGCTAATAAAGGACACTGGGTGTGGGCTCCCCAGTGTCCCACACTGCTGAGGTAGGGGGCAAAAATTAAAAAATGCCAATGAAAGGGTAGAGGGTACCACTACACACAAGGGCAACATAAAGGGGGCTACCAGTAGACAGCAAGCAAACAGGGTAGCAAAACCTGACCCTGTAGCTGACAGCATGAGTTCCGGCTGTGGCTGCAGAAATCAAGAAAGTACCACTCTTCTCATACAGATAATGGGCTAGAAGCGGTCCTCTTGCTAAGCTAGAATACGAGATTTTGGGTGATCTGGAAACTTGTTTCAGGCCAGTTTAAAAAAAATCCATCAGAATACAACTAAACAGAACCCCTATAGCTAAGTTCTTTTTTTTTTTTTTTTAATTCTCTTACACATGCTTTATACTTGCATATCCTCGCTGCTGGCAAAGGAAAAGGGCAGACACAAAATATATCCCTTCTTTGCAAAAAAAGCAGTTGGTTTTTGTGCAAAGTATGATTTGTTTGAAAATTCAAATCTTTCATGGATGACATATAAATTTTCCCATTGGAAATAATGGGAAAATTAAAAATGTAATAACTTTTGAACAGATTAATATTTTTTCACCTAATCTTCAAAGGGTACATCTGTGAGGCAAATGCTTTCTACCCTGAAAATTTCAAACCACAGTCTATAGCCATTTCTAGCATCCAGGTGGAAAAAGTAATGGCAAAAAACATGGATTTTTCAGTTTTTTCAACACTTTGTATCTCAGAAACCACAAAACATATTTACACACCAATTGGTGCATCATGCAACCTTTCCCTAGAGATTATGTGTGCCAACTTTCATGCAAATCTGTTGAACAGTTCTAAAGTAATTAAGGTTCAAACATTCATCTTTAACATAGAAGTTACCTTTTACCCTAACTATACTGGCGCTACCGCAACAGTATTTTATATTACAGTGGCACATTAGTGCCACTATAATTAGAGTTGAATAGCCACTTTAATGCAAAATCTCAAATTTTGCACCTTAATAACTATGCCACCGTATGATAGATTTGCCAGAAATGTTGCATGCACAGTTTGGCACCATAGATCTCTGGATCTGGCAAGTTGTGTTATGGTCGGATGTACAGTTGCGGAGCTGCAGAACGCCCCCAAAAATTGACTTTTTGCACATGTCTTTGCTCACGCCCACAGCCCACATTTTTTATCCATTCAGTTTGAAAACTTCAGGGATGATGCAGCCTTGGTCACCAATGTGTCTTTCAAAGATTTGGTGAAAAAATATTAAACCGTTCAAAAGTTATTCATAAAACAAATTTCTCATTATAGTCAATGGGAAAAGTTAACAAAAATCACAAAACTTTCATGAGAGGCTCTTTTTACTGTCGCAAATGGCCCTTTTACTTTTGTGAGCTGGCCATCTTGTTTACAGTTAGTGACACAGAAAAATGTCTGGTGTTTAAAATTGGGACCCTCTAGGTAAACACTGATTGTTGTGTTTACCTAGTCGGGTCCTGAGGATGTTAGCCAACTGCCCCCAAAAATATGTTTTTAAACTTTTTCCGAAAAATACTTTTGCAAATCCAAAAGTTTCATGATTTATTTCATGAAACTTTCATGTTTTGTGAAAGCATTTTGCAAAAGTATGCTCAAAATAACTACAAATCTTTGACAGCCTCCAGCAACCAAATGGTTAGGTCTGTGCAGAGCTGCAAGCCCTGGTCCCACAGATGTTCCTTTTGGTAGTTGGTGCCAGAACATTCAAGGGGCCCAAAGTTACAACATTGTGAAGCTGAGAAATTTCCAATAGGATAACATTGTATCACCTCTCATGCCTTTTGGCACCTATATCTCGAAAACGAAGCAAGATGCGAAGTTTTCTCTACTAGCAGCTTGGTTCACCTTTAAGTGAACTAATCTGCTGAAACAAATTTGGAAGTAGTAGACGACACCTGCAGTGGAATTTTTTCCTACTTGCTACAGTTACAGAGATATTGGCAAAAACATGTTCCAGTGGTCCCAATTGTAGCTTTCCAGTGCTTCGTGGTGCCCATAGTTCATAAATGATGGAAGATATGGGTTCAGTTGATTATGCTTGTGAGAAGTGCTGGTTTTCCCAATTACAGGGATGTTTGAATTTTTGGGGTAGCTCCTATGGTTACTGAGATATCAGCAACTTTGTGTTACAAGGATTCCTTGCCCTATATGTCTGTTGTATGGCTCCATTGTGAAGTGTGAGTGGGAGCGCAGGGCTCAGAGTGCACATGATCACACATATGCATCTCATTATGCAAAAAACTGGACAATGTGAAGGGAGCGCAGGGCCCAGAGGGCACGTGCTCCTACTAACACTTAACATTTACAGATCCACGATGGAGTCCAACAAAAATTTTGTCGAACGCCCCGTCAACGACACCAGCAGATTGACCGGATTCTGCAGTCTGCTGCTGGTTAGCACTTTGTTCTCTTGTTTTCTTCATGGGGCTTCACCCCCCGCACTCCCCAATGAAGGATTCTCAACTCCAGTCGGAGCTGATTGGAGGGGTACAGGACCCCTGACAGACAGCGCCAGGTTCCAGCAGGTCTCCACTGTGGCTTGGTGCTGTAGTCACTGTAGGGGACCTCGCTGGCGAAATGTCGCTGTCGGGGGGGTAACCGACCATTTACCACTTACATTACACTTTCTCAAAAAGAAGGAAAATTCATTACAAAAAACTCCATTAATGCAACAGTTAGGGTTGTTTCCAGAGTGACAGAAGTGTGGAAATTCAGTGTTAGGGTTACCACCCCTCCACCCCCCCACCCTGCAGACACCACGAGGCAACAGGGTGTGCATTGGAGTGGTCATGCCTAACTATCTCACCCCATTCTCCTATACTGAACCACTACAGAGTCTTTACACATGGAATGGGGTTAGAGTTAAGCATGACTACTCCAATGCACACCCCAATGCCTTGTGGTATCTGGAGGGTGGGGGGGTGGTGGTTGATTGAAGGGGTGGTAACCCTAACACTGAATTTCCACACTTTTTTCACTGTGGAAACAACCCTAACTGATGCATCAATGGAGTTTTTTGCAATGAATATATATATATATATATATATATATATATATATATATATTTACATATATGTAGTATTATTGTTATGAAGGACAGACTGACACAGACAGAGGAACTGCTAGCACATAGCCATCTTTGCTCAAACTGGAAACACAGACACCATTCACAGAAACCAAAGGTTAGAGGGCTTCAGACTGACCATGACAGAAAACTACAAGGACTATAAATTGCTCACTACAGGACTACAAGTAAGATGGGTGACAAGTACTTCATGAAGATCAGTACCACATCTACTATCCAATGATTATTTGTTTTGTGCTGTCATACTTGCTACTCAGTACACCAGATCCATATAGTTCAATGAAGAAAGTACCATTTATCTTCCAAGGAATTTCTAGCTTTGATAATCAGTGATGATTCCTATAAAGCAGTTTCTAGTTTCTTGTGAGTATTGTGGAGTATCTTATAAACAGCATGTGAATGTCAAAAGATAGAGAGCTGTCTAACCAGACTCAAAGATATTTGAACATTAACACTATTTCTGAAGATGATCCTGTTGGTGTATTTTCAGACTGTTATGGGACTTCATTTTGTTGGCTAAGGGCATCATTGTATGTAGAATAATGCTCATGCATGTGTGTGCTATGAGGGTTTTTATGTACCCCAGGTATATGATGATCCATAAACCTTGTGGGCAAAGCTTGTTAGATTTATGATGGCATCACACACCGTGGGTATGTAAAAGAAAAAAAAAAACCCTCATAAACACACACATATCCTGTGTGTTGTTTTTATAATTACTGGCCCCCTTATGGAACAAATAATAGTGTGCAGTTTTTAAATAAAATCATGTTTTTATTGCAATTGGAAAAAAACAACTATTTTGAACATCTAAACTATGAATTTTTTTTAGTAAATTGCTTACAATTATCATTTAGTCAATATTCAAATCTGTCCTACTAAAGGTGCAGGGAAACGATTGCGCTGCTCTTTAAAGTGTTGTCCTCTAGCTAGATTCGCAGTGACAGCTAACAGTGCAACTGAGGTTCAAACATGTTAACAAGTACTAAGAAAGCTTGAACTATGGAAATAAATGAGAAGAAAATCTATGTCTCTGTAAATGTTCATTTGGTTTGTTGATATTGTAATAAGTAGTTTGAAATGACAAATGCCATCTGTTTGCTGATTTTTTTTTGTTACTTGAAATGAGTTTTCTTCAGAAGCAGCATTTACTTTGACAGGCACTCAAGAGAGACTCTTGGTGAAATTCAACACAGAGCACCTCATGTTTCAGAGCATCAGCTGTGGCTCGAGCTGTCATTGTCAGCTGTTTTAAAATAGAATGATTGCTGCGGTTAAACTCCAAATTGAAACACTGTAATAACTGGGTGGCATCACATCTAGTCATTATGGCATTTTACAGCAACCAAAATCCATCTGATAAAGGGCACCTCAGTTGTTATTTTTATATTTATGTCTAGCAGTAAGGCATCATTTGACATGTGGATTTTTACATCAACAAAGGTGCTCTTTATGGTACAGCACATGTTTGCTATCAGCAGTCCAATCAATAATAGTATTGTCACCATAAAGAGAGGTGGTCACTGGCAAAATGAAAAGTAGTAATGGGCCCAGTATCAAGTCTTCATAAATCATGAGTGACCAAATATAAAAGGTTTTGTCATTCGATGTAACATCCTGCTTCCTGTTTATGTGCTAGACATCAGTCCTTTTAACAGATCCAGTAAATAGCCTCACACATGATGACAGTGGATGAATAAGAAAAGTACACTTTACAGTGATAAAGGATTTACTGAGATAATTGATGATTGCAATTAAAAACGTGTTTATTTATTTTGAATTTGTTGACTAGGAATGGCACACTGAACTGAGGAGTGCAGCCAGATATGATCCTGGGGAGGGGGTGACAGTAAGGGTGGAGAATCCAGCAACAATTGGAAGAATCTTCCCAGAATCTTCTCTGAAGTCAGGGGAAGATAACATAAAAATTGGCTTCACCTGAGATCTTTACCTAGGTGGTAATTGAAACAGGGGCTAAGATGGAACTCTGAGCTGGTTGTTCCATTTATACTGGAACTACTCAAGAAATACTGTAGTTACTGCTGGTAATAATATTGAGCTGCATGTTGCCCTGAGGTCAGAGAAGGGTGCAGTAAGCGAAAATTGCTACCTCTGCTCTTTGGCTAAGTGATAATTGCAGTAGGTACTGAAAAATGACTCAGAGCTAGTTGCTCCATTTAAATCTGATTACAATCAATGAAACACATTCCATTTGCATCTGTGAGCTTATTGGAAATTCCAGTTCTGAGTCAAATTCCATTTTGATGATGGCTAGGGCATCAGAATTCTGTTCAGAATCAGAATTTCTGATTCCAATTCCAGTTACTTGTTAAAATCTGCTCCCACATGGTATACTCACAGTAAAGGATCCCTAGCTGAGAAAAAAAGATATCCCCCTTCTTGTACCCTTGTTTCTCCCCTCCTAAGCTCCTTTACATCAAGAGTGACTGCAGCTGCTGGATGCCACCTCTATTTGCCTGTGCTGATACCAGTGGCATTGGTAGAGTAGAGACATAAGTTTCTACAGAAGTAGAAGGAGTTTTTCCAGGCATCCATAGTCTAAAGTGACAGCCACATTCCCAGTAACTGAACCCACCACCAAACACCATAACCTGCCACCAAGCTGCCCCCCCATACCCCACAACTAGCCAGCCTGGTCCTGACACAATAGTATTCCAATGTTCTTCCCAATGTGACTGAAAGCTAAAACAGCAACTCTCAGTCTGGCCCAGCCATCAAAGTCCTTCCTCAGTGACTTTGAGAAAAAACAAAACTGAAATGACCAACCTGAATGAAGTCAGATGCTGTACTGATAAAGGCAACTGATGGAAACCCAGAGTTTTGTTCAGGTTGACCACCTCAATTGTTTTCTTTTCCCAGGTCACACAGGGAATGCTGTGATGCCCAAAATGGTGGTTATTGTTTTAGTTCTCAGTCACACTACAATTTGAAAAAAGAACTTTCGAACCATATCGGGATAGAACTGGCAGGCTAAGTGGCGGGCAAATTGGCAGCTGGGTAAGGTGGTCAGGGAGGAGAGTTTGACAAAAGGAGAGGGGGAGAAGCTGGCTGTTGAGATTCCAATGATATGACACACTGCAGTGTGCAACAGGTTAAGACAAGTTTCAGAGAGCTTGTCAGGAAACTGACAGAAGCTGCAGATACTGTAGCCTTCTCAGAGGTACTGCCTGTGGCACAGACAGGAAAAAGTAGAAATATCAGGATTCTGGAGTTTAACATGTGTCTACAGGATTGGTGTGGAGAGGAGGTCTTCAGGTTTATAAGGTGGTGGGGTCTTTCTGGGACATTGACAGGCTGTTCAGAATGGGTCTGGTATGTTTGCCCAACTCTTGCAATAACGACACTCAATATCCCAACTCCTGTTTCCCGACTGAGTCAAAATACCGGCGCCTACATTACCGACTCCTGAAATCCTAAGTGTAAAAATACCGACTCGCCGTGTCTGTGCACTGCTCCATCAATTGCTGAAAAACTAATGAATGCTCAAAAAACAGCTTAAATAGTAATGAATGCTATGAAGTTCGATCTGTGCCACATACGCAAATTCAGCAAAGACAGTGGAGATCAACAGCATCTTAGCTGCATAAGCAAATTCTACGAAATTTCAGCAAAAACAGCAATAACAATTTTGATATTTGAATATTTGTTTACCTTTCCTAAGTCTGAAAGTATGGTTTAGAAGAACGATGTTCCAGATGTTACATGATTTCACTGGCTTTTGGGTGTCACCTCTCAAACTGCCTCAGTCTGCAGAGAATAAGCAGCTCCAGGATGACACTACTGCCTGAATGCTGCTTTAATAAACACACAGCTTTCTAACAGCAATGCCAGGAACAGAGCCATTTATAATTAAAGCAACCTTTATTTCAGTAATTTAAAAAACTATTTGCCATTTTGTAACACTGTACTGGTCAAAGGCTGGTCACATTTACAGTGCCATATTGTGGGCAATGCCATGGGCAAAGTCCTTTGCAGATCTGTGGTCTTTGTCATTAATGATGCTGCTTATTTTTTCTTCTATGACCGATTATTTTTTTTAAGGGGGACTATGGGAGACCTCAATTGATTTTCTGTATGGTGCTCTCTGTGGCTTTTTGCTCATTCATTAACTCTGGAACAAACCTGGTGATGCCCATATGTTCTGACCCTATCAGTGAACCCAGGTGTCTATGCTATGCCTCTACATTGTTCTGCATTGTGGAACACCAAAGGTAATCTGGTCATGAACTGACCACATCTCAGTTGGAAACGGGTGGGCTGTGAATCATAGTGTTATTTTACATCCTTCTGTGGACCCTGCCCAGGATATAGTTTTCTTCAAGCCATTCCAATACAGGAATGCTGCATTCCAAAAAGTCCTGTTTCATTTCTTCAAAGTGGCACGTATTTCTTCTGCAGGCAAGAATGCTAGGGCTTGTAACTGCCTCATCCAGAGGCTAAAATCAGGATCTGAGGTGTACTTTGATACGAGTCCCATGCACTGTATTTTTCACCAAATTCACTGGCTGAAATGGAAAAGGCAGCCTTTGTTTATAGAACTTGAGAATTTGGCTTTGCATGCATTAATTGCTGCCTGTTCAAAATCAGTTACAATGTACTGTGGCCCAAGAGTGACACCATGCTCATCCACAATGTCGTGAAGGTCTTGAAATAGTTACATGTAACAGTTCTGTGATTTAAAGGAAATAAGTGCATAGACCAGAGGAACAATTCTTCTGGTCTCTGAGCTGCCCACTGGTGCATGCAGAGAATACAATTGTCTAGAAAGGGTGGGCACAGTCTTGAAAGTGCCATCCATTGACCAACAATCAGCAGCAGATAATTTCAGTATGTTCTGTTTTGTGGTAAATATAAAGCTTTTGTCCACATCGCACAATGAGTCCTTTGCCAAAAATAGCTCACCAGGTACTTAAGATTTTCGGGTGTTGTGACCTCAGCAAGCATGCGTGGCTCTGGTAGCATGTTTTCATTCCTTGCTGTTTTTATGACTTGCTGTAGTGCATGAAGAGAAGGCATATTATGCAGTATTTCGGAGGGCACATTGGCACACTGTGCCTGAATTAATTGCACCGGTGAATCATTGGTGGACAGTGCACATTCTTTCAGAGAATCTACTGCTTCAGCTACTGGTCACACAGTGGCATCCAATGAATAAGTGTGTTCAGTGTGGCTTCTTAGATGGTTCTGGCCCCCAACTTTAACTGTACTTGCACGACCATGACATCGCAATTTTCTTTTCTGGCAGCACCAGTGGAAAAGGTCTCCCCATTGCCTCTCCTTTATGTACAAGTAGCCATCAACACACAATTTGTCATGCCCCTTTTGTGATAGCACGATCTTCTAAGGCTCGACCATAGCAGCTGCCATCCTAGTGACTGGTGGAAAAATATAGATAAGTTAAGAAACACAGCCACACCTTTTATACCTGAATGTTAGCATACATAATTGCAATTGCAATTACTGTCTCTGACATATCTGACAATTCTGAGTCTAAGCATGGGAGCGGTAATTGCAATTATTGTCTAAAATATAAGTACAATTCCAGGTCTGAATAAAATGACAGCTGGCACTGAACTGCAATCAGCAGCCCGACTGTATGATCATGCTGTCAGCTGGGGAACACTTTGTGGATGTCTGGTCATTTCTGTGGTAATTGCAATTGCAATTACTGTCCATGACATCAGCATAATTCTACATCTCACTGAACTGAAATCAGCAGCTTGTCTTTCCGCAAAAAACACTGTTTGCAAGATTGGTTGGTCTCCCAAACAAACACAAACATAAAAAGTGCTACTATGCCTATTGGTTTTAAGAACTTAATTCTGCCAACAGTAGGGATTGCAACATTCATGCTAATGGTGTGACAGCTTCGGACACAAACATTAAAATTCCTACTATGCCCATAGGTGAGGTTTATAACCTAAAAGCTTAGGATTTCAGTAAACAGATATTTACAAGATACTTATTAGCTTACGCATTCATTACTTTATATGCTGTTTAAGAAGTTAAAGCAGTTAAATCTTAAGCTGTGGCTTTTAGTATTTTATTGTGCGTCTCAACGAACTTTGGAACATTCATTTATTTATAAACAGTCGAGATTGCAACATTCAGGCTCATGGTGTGTATGTTTGCCTGACTCTATAACTACCACCGCAGTTAGAAGGCAATTCTATTTTGTCAGGATTTCAAAATTTGGTCTATTGTACGGTGGTATTTTGAGTGTGTTGGTATGATAGAGGCGGTAAAACGGATGTTGGGATTTTCAGACTTGGACAAATGTACGGATCCCATTTAGAACAGATTATTTGCATCTGAACGGAGGGGCACTGATGCACTGGGCCAAAAGTTAGATGTTTTCACTAGAAGCTTAAACTAGATGAGGGAGTGCTATACCCAGTGTTAAGACAGAAGAAGACCATGTGCCTATTGTGTTGGTCTCCCCTTTCAACAGAACCTATTTATCCATTTTCCTGCTAATATATGTTTGTCCAGTTTGTGCATGAAGGAAGATACTGTTTCAGTATCATTCAACTCCCTTGGCTGGCTATTCAAAATTCTGCACACCCTTTGGGTAAAGAATCCTCTCCTATCATTCCTTTTTGTGGCTTTAAGTTTTTTTGTTTATTATGAAATCTTAGGTTAAATTCTTTATTGTGTAATTAAATTCCCATACCATTACTTAAGTCACCATCCTCCTGTTCAAATACACTCCCATCCACCCCTTACATTTCTGATAAGGGTCTCCACAAAGTTCCTTGCCTCTGGGTTAAATTATTTGGAGATCAGGGTTTTGGTGTTGCTGCCCCACTGGTATGGAAATCTCTTCAACCAGAGTTGTGGAGAACCCCTTTAGTAAATGTTTTATAGGTTTACTAAACATATATTTATTTAGCCGCTCCTGCAGTTTTAACTGAAACTTTTTTAAATAGTTATGACCAGTAATTTATGCTTCTATTATTTTTCCTGATTGTTTTATGTAATTTCTGATTTACTGTGTAGCTCTCAGAGTCTTGTGGAGTGGGAAAATCACAAATAAATTTCCTTGCCTTGCCTATAATCCAAATTGTGCCAAAACAGTATTCTTTACAACCCCTTTTATTGCAGTATTATATCAGTTCTTAAAGGTAAGCTTTTCTGTTTACCCAGTGAAGCCAAAAGTGACAGGTTACACATTTTGTTCTATATCATTTATTATTTTCTTGTTTCAAAGTTGAACTGTTGCACCAGGGATAAGGCTGTCATATTCACAAATAAAGTTTCAAATAATGAGGTTATCATTCAAGATAAAGACCAAATTGCTGAAGTTGTGGTTGTCTTGCAGAATTTACGCGAACATCACCGTGTTAGATAGCACAGGGTAGTTCGCCATGATATACTTCATCACTATTAGATGATAATCTTTATTCAGTACAATCATCAACGTTAAATGTGATGAATAGGAAAGCAGTGCAAAATCCGTATAAAGAAGCCCAAGTCCATTACTCCTGCTTAAGAAACAGGCGGGGGCTTCTTTACATGTATTTTGCACTGCTTTGCACTTACTTTTCGTCACATTTAATGTTGGATTTTATGGATTACTGTGAATAAAGGATCTATCATCTGATAATTGGTGAAGTGCCTGCAATCCTTGAAAATGAGAACCTTCATTTGTGCACTATTCTAACTTTTGGTAAGTGTTTGCGAATATTGGTTCTGCACTTACAGCCCTGGCTTTCAGCATATGCTGGTTTGGTCTTTGTGCAGTGCCAGTCCCCTCGTTGTTTGAAACTGCTTTTTGTGTATTATTTTCTTGTTTCTTTATTTTTGAAATGCAGCTTTATCCTATTTAGTCAGGCTTCCCTCTCATGTCCTGCTCTATTACCATCCCAGGAAGACTGGCCAATACAGTGGGGCAAAAAGTACAGGGTACAAAAGAGGACAGGAGGTAAAGGAAACCCCTGTGTGTGTCAGTGCTAGGTATATGTGTAAAATTCTATTGTGTTGCCTGTATATCCATGACACCTCAAACCTTGCCTTAGGGTTATGTACGCCTGATAAGCTGCTGATGCACATGTGACCTAAGACCAAATTATGGTCTCTCCTCCAAGCCCCTTCCTGTTTCCTTCTATCTTCAGTCTTCAATGTATATCTGTTTAGGCTGTAGCACTTCCTCCAGGTTCCAGTGCAACTAGAATACAGACAGAGGTAATTAATTTTAAAAATACTGCATTGCAACAGACAGTACAACACATCATTCTCCCACAAGAGAGGAACTTAAAGTGGGTCTCCTCAAGGTGGGATTAGAATATTCTTTAAATAAGAATGTGTAGCACCTTAATTCAGACATCTAGCTTGTGATCGCGTCATATCTGCATCAGTTCTAAGGCTAGGATCAGTCAGAGCAAAAGGAAAACTAGCAGAGAATGAATAAAACACTTGAGAGCAGGCTTTATGAGAGGCTCAAAAAAAAAAAATTATGCTGTACTTGCACTGGAGCCCTCCCTTCCAAGCCAGGGCCTCCGGCAACACTACACATGTGCAATCCCTGATCAGTGATTACACAGTGTCTGGGGCATGTCCAAAAACAAATTGATCTCCTATTATGGCACACCTGTCCCCTTACGTAGCGGACAGATGTAGCACACAACCCAGTCTGAATGCCAGAACTGCCCTCTCGATATCTCTCTCCCCTCTCCCACCACCCTCCAGGTAGAACAGGAGTAACACGCTAGGCGAAGGCAGTTTTAAAGCAAGTGTGCCCCCATCATGGCACGGCACATACTCTCTACCCGCTTGAAATGGAGATTGTAACCAGTTCACTGGTACCTTGGCTCTGGGTGGCTTTAAATGGCAGCAGCCGGCCGCTCCACCTCCTTCTTCCTTCTCAGAGCTCCACACACCCTGGGAGCATGTGCGGACACACTCAGACTCTGCGCATGCGCAGGATACAGTCCATGCATGCGCACAATGCTGACACCATCTTGGTAGGGCAGACAGCCTCAGAAGACCATGGAGCATGCGTGGAGGCAATCCTCGATGCCCACACATGCGCATTAGCCCTCCACCATCTTGGTAAAGCAGAGAGGCTTCATATATATATATATATATATATACTATATATATATATATATATATATATATATATATATACACACACACACACACAATATATCACGATTTACCGAGCAAAACACCCGAAAATGAACTCTGCCTCAGAGGGTCATTATAGGCAGAGGGACACAGGGAGAAGAGAGGGAGACACAAAAACAGTCCCTATGGTCACAGAGACTCTGCCAAGACAAACACAGAAATGGGGGGGGATAACTGGCACTGTGCAAGATTATTATTGTTATTAATAAGCAAGCTCTGTTATGCACTTGAATTACAACAGGCCCTTTGCTGTCTTTCAGATGTCAGCATCTAGGGAGTGCAGTGCTTGCGACATCCCACGACTACCACACCAAAAGGAAGCATTCTGCACAGCATGCAAGTTGGAAAGTCCCGAGCAACAGAGGGAGACTTAGGACTTTATTATGGCTGGACCTAGCCACTCTAGAAGAGATTGGCAGGTGGATCCGGCCACAATTGCCCTACAAAAGGCTATGGCAGCTATGCTGGAAAACCAGCAATCCTTCATGCTGCAGGTTCTTGAACAATTGGTGGGTAGGAATAAACCTGTACCCATGCCTCACCCCCCACACATAACTCAAAATCTGAATAACGGGATGCCTAGAGAAACTTCACACCCGAGGCACAGGTCACCACTGAAGGAGAATACAATAACAATAACAACAACAACAAATACACTGAACCTGCATCACCGCAGGACAGCCACAATGAGTCACTGCACAAATCAGATTCAGAGGACCCTCCCATCCCAGAGGTGTCATCCATTGCCACCAGGCTATTCTCACCAAAGAACGTCAATGACTTAGTCCAGTGGATCAGGGCAACATTGGGGTTTGAGGAGCCTCCTCCCCCCATGAAAGCACGCTGGACCCAATGCTCCAGCCGTCCCCCTGGGTAGCAAACTTCTTCCCAATATGCCTGACGTTGGCAGACATAATGACAAAAGAGTGGGGGATAATTGACCCCTCCAGGATCCCCGAGAAATGATCTATGGATAGATTATATCCAGTACAGGAGGACAACACAAAAATCTGGTGTATTGCCCCAAAAATAGATCCAAAAATAGCAGAACTTAACAAAAGAACCATCCTACCAGCTGAGGGCACAGCAGCATTAAGGGACCCCGGGGACAAAAAAAATCAAGGAATACCTCAAAAAGATATATGAAATGTCAGGACAGTCCATCAGAATATCGACCTCAGCAGCCTACACTGCTAGAGCCCAAATCAGGTGGTTAGAGGAGATAGCCAAAAAGCTAACTCCGAACTCTCAAGAAGCTGAGCTGCTGGAGCAGACTACACAAGCAGTGAAATACTTGGGGGATCTGGCCATGGACTCACTTAAAATGGGAGCCAGGTCAGCAACGGTGACAAACAGGGCAAGGAGATCCCTCTGGTTGAAGCTCTGGGAAGCAGACAATGAGTCTAAGACACGTCTGCTAAAATTACCATTCAAAGGGAACAGGGTCTTTGGGGATGGTCTCCATGAATTCCTGAGGTGATAAGGTCAGGGTAAAGAGTCGGACAGTGACAGAGACTTGGGGTACCTGCCATCTCACAGAGACCGGTATCACACATTTTGTTTCCGATCAGATCGCAGAGCCAACAATAGCTCCTTTCGGGATAGGAAAGTGAAGATTTTTCATAACAGATCTTCCTACCAACCCAGGAGACAAAGTTCATACAGAGGCAGAGCTAACCCCCCAAGGGGAAAATTCCTCTCTCAAAGGGGAAGACCTTTTAAGAAATTCCCCCAGTGACTACCCGACACTCCTACAAATCCAACCAGTCCAGCCAACAGGCCCCGACCCCCCTTCTAGAGGGAAGATTGCAACTGTTCAGTTCAACCTGGGCCTCAACCACAGTGGACAGATGGGTAAACGAGGTGGTAACACAGGATTACGCCATCGAGTTCAAGGAGCTACCAAACAGGGAGAGATTAATAATTTCACCGTATCAAACAAAAGATGTCCCCCAAAACAGGTTCAAACCATCCTAGACACACTTCTAAAGGCAAATGCCATCCAGAGGGTCCCTCAAGAGGAAATGGGCAGAGGAATATTCTCAGTCTTCTTCTTGGTCCCCAAAAAGACAGGAGAATACCGTCCGGTTCTGGGCTTAAAGTTTGTAAATCTGTTCATAACTCCCAGAAAATTCAGAATTGAGACTATAAGATCCACACTCCGATTCCTATGACCAGGAGACTTCCTAACCTCCATAGACTTGAAGGATGCATATCTCCCCATACCCATGCACCCCACACACAGCAAATACCTCAGATTCTAGATACTGGGACAACAGTTCCAGTACAGGACACTACCTTTCGGCCTAGAATCAGCACCAAGGGTCTTCACCAAGGTGCCAATCATTCTAGCAGCAAAAGTCAGAGAGGAGGGCATTCACATCATCCCTTACCTAGATGACTGGCTGATACGAACCAGGTCATATCGGGAGTTGGAGGCAGCAACCAAATGAACACTGCAAGCCCTGAGAGACTATGGCTCGGTGATCAACCTGACCAAGAGCTGCCTCACTCCATCTCAAAACATTGAACATCTGGGGGCACTAATCGACACCGAGTGAGGCCCACAGAAGCACAAATCACAAATATAACACAGCTGACAAAGTGGCTCATAACCACAATCAAGCCAACAATAGCATAAATATCCCAATTGCTGGGATGCATGTTCTCATGCATCGATCTGATACCATGGTCAAGGTTCCATATGCGACCACTACAGATGCTACTACTCCAGTACGGATCTCATACCAAGGAAAGCATGCACCACAAAATAAAACTGACCTACAGGGCCAGGTCGTCCCTGAAGTGGTGGACAAACACACACCACTTGAACAGGGGAAACCCACTCAAAATAATACACGATATCACCATAGACACCAATGCCAGTCTATGGGGTTGGGGGGCAACACTGGGACACATAACTGCCCAGAGAAGGTGGCTTCCACAGGAAAAGAAGCTACCAATCAATGTACTGGAATTGTGAGCCATTCGCAATGCTCTGATATCATTTCAACCACAGATAGAACAATTATCCGTCCTGATACGAACGGACAACAAGGCAGTGGTAGCATACATCACCAAACAGGGTGGAACCAGGAGCATAGGGTTGATCCGGGAATCGAATACAATATTGATCTGGGCCCAACAACACCTGTCACAACTGTCAGCCATACATCTAGCGGGGAAACTAAACTCCACAGCAGATTGGCTGAGCAGGGAACAATTACAAAATGGGGAATGGCAACTCCACCCAGATGTAATGGCTCAGGTTCAGAAGAGATGGAGCAGGATAGCCATAGATCTGATTGCAATGAACAAAAACAAACAGATATAAAAATTATATTCCAGATTCTGGGATCCACAATCCATGAGAGTGGATGCCCTGTCAATCCCATGGCACCACGATTAATCTTACATCTTCCCACCCCTGCCACTACTCAACCAGGTACTGGCAAAAATCCATCAATCATGGAGAATAGTAATACTAATTGTGCCTTACTGGCCACAATGAGCATGGTTCGCTACCATTGTGGCAATGGTGATGGACAGACTGACCCTACCAGCCCACCACAACATACTACTACAAGGGCCGGTGACACACCCCAACCCCAAGAACCTCGCTGTCTTGACCTGGTTCCTGAAAGGGAGAGACTGCTGAGTGCAGGATATCACACATCAGTTATAGACACCATGCTTCAGTCAAGAAGAAACTCAACCACTATGACTTACTCAAGGCAATGGAACATTTTTTCCACATGGTGCCATTCCAAAAAAATTGTCCCGGAATCCCCGACGATCTCTGAGATCCTACTCTATCTGCAACAAGAACTCGACAAGGGTCTGGCCCCATCCATGCTGAGAGTACAGCTATCCGCTATAGGAGCAGTGGTAGGGAGGATAGAAGGGCTCTACCCAGGATCGCACCCACACACCGTGCACTTCCTCCGAGCGGTAGCGAACATCCGTCCCAGAATACGAGCAAGTGTGCCCCCATGGGACCTCATGCTGGTCCTGAACGTGGTCACTAAACATCCATTCGAACCAATAACAGACATTGAGCTATACTGGTTGGGAATAAAAGCAGTTTTCCGAGTAGCCATCTGTTCAGCCCACAGAGTCAGAGAACTGACAGTGTTAACCCAGAAGGAACCATTCATAACTTTCACACATCAAGGGGTCACTCTACACACTGTCCTCTCATTCATCCCCAATATCAACTCACAATTCCATATAAGTCAACCGATAGAACTACCAAAATTCTACGACAATCCCAACAACAACTCAGAAAGGACCATCCTCATGCTTGATGTCGAGAGAATGCTCCACATGTACATAGACCAAACTGCGCCACTCAGGCTTACTGAGAGACTATTTGTCATCACTACAGGACATAAAAAGGGATATGCCGCAGCACGTATAATTGCCACCTGGCTCAATAGAGCAATCACAGACTCATACACATCATGCAAGAAAGTTCGGCCCATGGGAATAAAGGCACATTCCACCAGGGCAATATCAACATCATGGGCAGAGCGTAACTCCACAACAGCTCAAGAGATTTGCTCAGCAGCTACTTGGTCTACCATCCACACTTTCATGAAACATAAGGTATTACTAACTGTTAATGGACACATGGAGCCTACGCTCAGCTCCCCCCTCCTCCTAGTTATGAGGGTACTGCTTATTAATCACCCTAAGGTAAGGTTTGGAGGTGCCATGGATATACATGCAACACAATGGTAGTTTACTCACCTGGTAAAGGTGATTGTGTTACTGTATATCCATGGCACCTCAGCCCTCCCTGGGGAGCTGACAATGGAAATACAAAAAAAAAATCATTTTTTTAGGATAAGACATATGAAGCAGGCGATATCGCGACCCAAAACACACAAAGGAACTCAGTGTAAGCAAATATCAAATAAATCGGCTTGTTGTGACACATCATTATCTGGGGTACCATCATTCTGTCTGTGCATATCAACTAACTATTCCTTCACAGCTATGGAAGTATTGAAACTGGAGATAGAAGGAAACAGGAAGGGGGCTTGGAGGAGAGACCGTAATTTGATCTTAGGTCACATGTGCATCAGCAGCCTATCAGGCATACATAACCCTAAGGTAAGGTTTGGAGGTGGCATGGATATACAGTAACACAATCACCTTTACCAAGTGAGTAAACTACCATTTCTGCTGGATTTCTCTGGAATTGTGTGATTTTTGCAGAATTCTGCCCATGCAGAATCTGTGGCATTCTGCCACATTGTTTCAGCAGATAGTGTCAATTATCCACAGATCACATTGTTACCTCTTGCATATGTGAGAAAAAATTGCATAAACAGTTTCAGTGTCAAGTACATTAACTTTAGCAAAAATTCCATAGTTGAAGATGAAGTTGATGTTATTTTATTCTCTGTAAGTGGAAAAACAGTGGAACATAAATTTGCTGTATGCATTTATTCTGTAAAATATTATGCAATTAAATTATTCCACAGTTCACATGCATGAATATTCTTTTCTATACGTGAGAAAAACTGAAAAAAAACATACACAGTTATATTTACTTTAGCAAATAATTCTACAGTTTACATAGAAATCACACAGTTTTCATATTACTAGATTTTTAAAAAGCCTCGGTGAGAAGAAATGTACAGAAAAGGTGATGCTTAGCCAAACACATTACCAAATTTCAGTAATTGGGCAGCACTTACCAGACACAAATCCACATGATATTCACTTAAACTCTGCTCCCAGGTGTAATCAGCCTCCAACTTCTTTTATTGTGGTGCAAGAGTAGGCACCTCTGATAAAGCTCTGGTGAATGGAACAAAATGTTAAGTGGGGGTTCGTAGATGGCTTTGGCTATCTGGCTGGGGGATCCTGTCATGTAAGCCTGCACATTTTAAATGGACTGCCTGCTTTTAAATTAATCAAGTGATTTTTGTACCACAATAAAAGATGTTGGACTGTGATTATGGCTGTGAGTGCAGTTCATTAAGTGAATTTCATACGGATTATGGGCTGGTGAGTGCTGCACCTTTACTGAACTTTGAATTCTGCCATATAGTTAAGAAGTGGAGTGGTAACCCCACCAGAGTTAGACTGTCAGTATATATCATTTCCTTCACCTGTAGTCATTGTGTACAAAATAATGTTTCATTCTAAAAGCCATCAGCAAGCTGATAGAATTTAAGCAGAATGGTAATTCCACATCCAAAGAGCTTTTGGGATTTTTTCAATCAACTCTATGGAATTTAGAACATCTTTTTAAATAAATAATTTCTTGGGTTTCCAAGGTTTGGGTAAACACGGATTAGTTCCCACAGTTTGTGGAAATCAATTTGAGACCTCGATCCGTGATTTATGTCAACCACACATTACTAATCCACAGTTTTATTTATTTATTTATTTGTAATATATGGATTTCCAAAATAATGGTATCGAAAACAATCCAAAAAAATCCTTATAATACATCTCACAGAACTCTGCAGACCCAATAATACCACACTTCACTCTCAATAATACTATCGTTCCAACGAACGATAGTATTATCACTGCAGCAGCACAGCGCAAGCGCACCCTTCAACCTCACGCCCACCACGAGCCACCTTAATCACCACACAGCTCAAATAGTTTAAAAACTGATTCGCAAGAAAGTAATGCTCGCTACTGTTTTACGATACTCTGACAGTAAAAATCGCAAATATGACACTATCAAAGCCACAAACGATAACAGAAACAAGGCTCCACTTCCTGATGCAGCTTTCAAGCCACCGCCACAAACTTTTACGATCTTTGCCAAATTTTCAGTCAGCTTCCTGATGCAGCTTTCAAGTCATCGCCGTTAAGACTCGCCAACCTCCTTCATCCATATATCACAAAAAATAACAAAATGGGTTAGTGTGTATTACTCAGCTGAAATTTCATCTCGAGTTTCTGGGGACATAGAAAGCTCTCGAGCTTTGCTTTCGAGGTTATCTATGTCCCCAGAAACTCTCGATGAAATTACAGCCTTGTAATACACACTAACCCATCTATTATTCTATTTATTTATTTATTTATGTATTTATTTATTTATTTATTTAGCATTTCAATCTAGGATTAGAAAATGCCTTTGAGGGCAGGGCAGCTCATTTACAAAGGTTCCACATCATCATTATTGGGAGAGGGTTACAAGACAGACACAGGATAAAGAACAGTTTCAATAACAGAAGTTATGCCACTGAGTTCAAACCCCCATTGAAATACATTGAACCACATACCTATTTCTTCAGTTCACAGTCCAGTTTGAAGAGTGACGATGTGTCTATGATCCAAAGAGGATTATGGTGTTGGATCCCCGATGCATAAGTAAGGGCTTGGGGGGCTGTGGGGTGGTGGATGCTGATTGGGAGGGTTGGATGGGGGGACGGTAATGGAGCAAAATACATCAATGGATGGTTTCCTTTTTATGGTATCCTTATGACATTATCCCGACACTCACCTGCCTGGGCAGTATTGCCCAACAGGTTTAGTATCCCCACAGTGTAAATTGCACTGGCTTCATGCCCAACAGTGTTATGGGAGGGAGTAAGGTAGCAGATGTGATGGGTTGCTACCTTACCCCTGGTGATGCTATAGAAAGCAGAGTCAGATCTGGAAGCTGGCCAAGCTGCCCAGTGATGTGGAGGGCTAAACCACTGGCAGCTTGGCCAGCATACCCTGGGAGGCTCAGGTTCTGGTCTGGGCTATGGAACTTTTTTGAATATTGTCCCTGTAATTAACACATTTTTACTCTGAGGTCTGCTCCCTCTCAGAGTTTGTTATATTAGTTATGGGTGTGTGTGGGAGAAAGCCCTCCATATGGGTGGTAGGGGGAAAAGCCCCCCATATTGAGGTGTTTGTCATAGCAGGATGCCCAACATTGTATTGTCGGGTATATGAGTTGTGCAGGATTTTTGATTTTGGGACAGTAAATTTGGTATGTTGAGCATCGGCATACCGAGTTTCGGTCGAAGATGATATACCCATTTTTATAGGGTAAAAAACAAACAAAAACAAGAACCATGGAATTGTCATCATGACACTGGGAGATTGGGCACCCCCAGTATCACCGTTATGTTTCTGGGCGGGTGAAAGGAGAGGGTCGGTTGGAGGGAGAAAAAAACATATAAAAAGAGCAACAAATAACTGTGCATGTGTGGGGGGTAAAAAAACAAAACATAAAATGACCGTTGAATCACCATCATGATGCTGGGGGATTGGGCACCCCCAGTGTCACTGTTATGTTTTGGGGGGTGCTAAGAAGGAGGTTCAGGTGGGGGAGGAAAAAATATATATATAAGAAAAGCACACGCCAACATGTGGAGTGCTTCACAGACATAGAGCCAACTGTGATGGAACGCCACACTGTTGTTGGGTCAGAAAAGTCTCCCTTTTTGATAGCAAGAGGTCCACAGGGCTCCACCTACTGCAGCCCCAAAAAGGGCAAAGTATAACAAACAGTAGTGCTTACCTGGGCACTTGTGATAAACACACCAGGAAGTCACAGGGTTGTCATGCTACATGTAGATAGCAGTAGCGGGGCACCGCAACAGCAGCATACAGCATTAGACCAGCAGGACTGAAATTCTGTGAATAATAATAAAAACCTTAGTTCGAGAAATTGACCGTAAGACATGGAATCACTAAAACTTTATGTTAACCTCTGTATATGTATCCAAACCATTATATCGTTTATATGATTTGATACGGTAATTTGTAAGCATCCTTCCTAATACCTTAAATGAATGTATTAGGAACAAGATAACATTTATGCGACAGTTAAACAGATGAAGGAATATGGAAATAAGGAGTCAAATAACTATATATCTATGTGCTGCAACTGGACTGGTGACAACACTGCCCATGCTGGAGTACTGTTAACTGTTATCTAACAATACGTTCACAGAAGAAATAATGTCTGAAAAGTCACATCTCTGTCTGTTTGCAACTGCTCCCATGCCCTTTGCTCAGCTGACGAGGGACTTTTAGAAGTTCCAAGGGTGTGTTTAGCAACATCTGGTGTCCACGCTTTTTCTTACATGGCAACAACCCTTTGGAATGCTCTCTCTCACGCGATGAGAGAGATCACAACATTAGAAGCCTTCAAGAGAGAGCTGAAGACATTTTTATTCAGGCAGGCTTTTCAGCCTGAATAGAGCCAGCTGACCTAATATTAATCAACCAGGAGAGTGTTTCACTGTTTTGCTTTACTGCTGATATGCTAATTTTAACTGTTTTTCTGTTCAGTTGTAAAGCGCATTGAATCTCAATGAAAAACTGTGCTTTGTCAAATAAAAAATTAATTGATTATCCAAAACAATTTTATTCAAGAAATGCTGTATGTCAACTTGACATGCCACATCATTATGTGAAACTCTTCCTAGGTGACAGCGCCAAACAAGGTATTGATGAAGTTCAGTGTACATCAGCTTACATAGTATGATGCCAAAGCCAGCAAGTGCCCCTGAAGCTGCCAGCTGCCTACTGTCAAGAGCTGTGGCCATGCATGTATGTCAGCTCTCATACCCCCCCCAAAAAATTTGATTTTATTGCCCAAATATCTCTCTCACGTATCTTCTTGAGAAGTCACTGCACTTCATGCACAGAGGTGGGTGAAGACATCATGGCATCAGCTGCAGAAGGATTCCAATGTGTGCACCTGTAAAAAAAAAAAAATAATTTATACACAATTATCTCGTGCACACACAATTCAATTAACAATTATTTATGTCCCTAGCAGGCATGTCCAACACACATAAACACACACACACACACACACACACACACACATATATGCACACCAACTTAGAAACATAGACTTTGATGACAGATAAGGACCGCTTGGCTCACCCAATCTGCCCATTTCCCTACCTATTGGATAAGCTGCAGATTTAGTTAACAAACAGCCTTCTTCTTCCTCCTAATCCCCACCATCAATCAATCAATTAATGAATCAATCAAAATCTTTATTCAACCAGGTGAACATTGTTGAGCAAGCTCATTTTCAAGATGGACCTGGAAAGGAGAGGTTAACAATACATACAAAGGAATTCTCAGTTACATCATAACTGGGTAAACAATATATATAAAATGAATTCACACTTACACAGTATTTACATAGAACAGTAATTACAAACAGGAAGTTTATAATACACATGAAATAGAGTATTAAAAAGAACCATTAAGCTAAGACCATGAAGGGTGTGCAGCTAAAAAGTATAGCAACTGCAGTACAGTATATACAGGTTAAACATGCATCTATAATTACACTGTGTATCTGAAGCATCCTTGAACATAATTATTGATTGAAGGAGCTTGGTGGAGCATGAGAGGGATGGGGAGGGGGTTGCAAGATGGTGAGTAAGGAGAGGTACACGGTACATGCCCGCAAGGGAATGTAGTGAATGCAGGGATAAGGGTGGCAACAGTTATGGAGTAAGCAAGGAGTGTAGGTGGGAGCCAGGGTAACATGTAGAGGGAACTAATGATAAGGAAAAAAACACAGGGTCAGGAAAGCAAAAGCAGTCAGGTAAGTTCTTATAGGCTGTAACATTGCCCAGGGGATGGGAAAGAAGCACCAGTAAAGGGATGCACTGGAGCAGATGGAGCTGAGGCTAGGGAAAGGTGACATCAGGGGAAGCAGTTACAGGATTCCTTGATAGAGGAAGAATAAAGTGTTTTGAAGGCTGAAAGTGTGTTTGGGTAAGCCAACTTCAGGGATTTTTGCCAGTTGTTGCAGAGAGAGTGTAAAGTGTGAGATATGGCAGACCTGCCAAAGCGTGACTTGAACTTCGGAGTTGCAAGACACCAGAATTGCCTTATCTCTGTCCCATGCATTCTTGAATTTCCTTACTATTTTTGATCCCACGACATTCTCAGGAAGGTCGTTCAATTTGTCCACCACCATCTCCATGAAAAAATACTTCCTCACATTGCCCCTGAGCTGTCCCCCCTCTATCTTCAAATTGTACCCTCTTGTTCTTGCCATCTCTTTTTCTGAAAGATGCTACCCTTTTGGACTTTGTTGATTCCCTTGAGCTACTTGAAAGTTTCTATCATGTCTCCCCTATCCCTCCTTTCCTCAAGGGAATAAATATTAAGCTCCTTTATTCTCTCTGTATGGCTTCTGGTGCAGACCCTGCATCATTTTAGTTGCCCTCCTCTGGACTTCCTCCATCCTGTCTATGTCCTTGTAGAGATGGAATCTCCAGAACTGCTTGCAGTATTCCAGATTGGGTCTCACCAACTGTCTATACAGAGGAATAACAACTTCCTGTTTTCTACTGGTGATGCCTCTCCCTATATGTCCTGGTATCCCCCCAGCCCTCCTTACTGCCTTCTCACATTGCCTGCTTACCGTTAGGTCATCTGATATGACTACCCCCAGGTCCTTTTCCATTTTTGTTGTTGTTAGTACCCTCCCCCCCACTGTGTACTCTTCCCCTGGATTTTTGTTTCCCAGGTACATTACTTTGCACTTTTTTGCATTGAATTTAAGCTGACATACTTTTGACCATTCCTCCAACCTTGCCAAGTCCCTTCTCATCTTTTGCACCCACCTTGTGTATCAACACTGTTGCAGATATTTGTGCCATCTGCAAAGAGGCATACATTTCCTTCCAGTTCCTCTGCAATGTCACTTATAAAGACATTAAAAAGGACCGGTCCCAGTACAGAACCCTGAGGTACCCTGCTAGTTACCCCCCTTTCTTCAAAGTGGACTCTGTTTACTATTACCCTCTGTGTCCTGTTGTCTTGCCAATTATTTACCCAGGCTACCAACCTGGGATCCACTCCCAGGCTGGCTAACTTGTTTATTAATCTTTTGTGTGGAACTGTGTCACATGCCTTGCTAACATCTAGGTAGGCCATATCCACAACCCCTCCCAGGTCTACTACTTTGGTCACCCAGTCAAAGAAATTTATTAGATTAGTCTAACATGACCTTCCTGCTGTAAATCCATGCTGCCTTGGGTCCCGTGCCCTGCTCACCTCTAGGCACTCAACAATTATTTCCTTCAGAAGTGATTCCATCATTTTCCCTACCACTGAGGTCAAACTAACAGGTCTGCAATTTTCTGCCTCTGCTTTGCTCACATTTTTGTGAAGGAGAATCACATCTGACCCTCCTCCAGTCCTCAGGTATAACACCATCCTCCCATGTCTGTTAAAAAGGGTAGTCAATGGTGTCACTAGTTCTCCTCTTAGTTCTTTCAGAATTCTGGGGTGAATCCCATCAGGTCACATTGCTTTGTCCACCTTCAGTTTCAGGAGTTCTTTCAGAATCCTTTCTTCTGTGAATGGACTGGTATTGACCCCTCTATCCAGAGTGCTTCTATTGATGGGATTAGGTACCCCCCCAATCTTCTTTTGTAAATACTGAGCAGAAGTATTCATTCAGTAACCCTGCTTTTTCACTGTCACCCTCAGCCTACCCACCCTCCCCATTATTAAGCCTCACTATCCCTCCCTTGGTCTTTCTTCACTCCCTAATGTACCTATAAAAGATTTTATCCCCCTTCTTAACCAAGTTGGCTATCTTTTTCTTGGTCTGAGTCTTTGCTATTCTGACTGCCTTCCCAGCTTCTTTCTGCTTTAACTGGTACAGTTCTCTGCCTGCTCCTTCTGTGTTTACTTATACTTCCTGAATGCTATATTTTTCTCCCTAACCTTCCCTGCCACCTCTCTTGAGAACCATGGCGTTTTTTTCCTGTTTTGAGTTGTTTATTTTCTTCACACAAAGGCTTGCTGCCTCTCTGATGGCAGTTCTGATGCTTCCACATTGTTCCTCCACCCCTCCTTCTTGCCCATTTAGTAGTGCTTTTCTGAAGCACGCTCCCATTTTTCCAGTGTCAGCCCTCCTAAAGTCCAGTACCCTCACATTTGTGTGGCTTGACTCCATGGCTGTGTTTATCATGAACCACAATGTTTGGTGGTCACTTGTTCCCAGATGGCTATCCACTTCTTAATCTGAGATCCTCTCTCCATCCCCATTTGAGAGTACCAGGTCTAAGATTGCTCCCTCCTGAGTGAGTTCCAGCACTAGCTGTCTGAGGCATGTCCCCTGTAGTGCATCAAGAATGACCCTGCTCATGGATGTGGCTGCAGCAAAGGTGCTCCAGTTAACATCGTGCATACTCAGGTCCCCCATCAAAAATATCTCCCCTTTTTTTGCCATCCTAAGGATGCCTTCTATCATTTTCTTGTTCATTTCCTCTCCCTGAGATAGGGGTCAGTATACAACCCCTGTGTGGATTGTGGTGCCATTTTCTGTCTCCAGGGTGACCCACAGTGCCTCCTCTCCTCCCTGTTTACCCTTTAGTTCTGTTGCTTTGATCCCTTCCCTTACATAGAGAGCTATACCTCCTCTTCTACCCTCCTTGTCCCTCCTGTAGATTGTGTACCCTGGTATGTTGACATCCCAGTCATTTTTCTCTGTGTGCCATCTTTCTGTGACTGCTGCAATATACAGGCTTCCCTTTTCCATCATCAAGGCCATTAGTTCAGGTCACTTGTTACCCAGACTACAGGCATTGGCACTCTTTGTCCTCCATTTTTTGATGGCCTCACACCTGTTTTCCCCCATCCCTGTCATTACTACCTTTGTCTTTTTGTCTATTTTCTCCTGCCTTTCTCCCTATCGACTTCTCTGTTTTGGTGTTTACCTAGCTAACTAACCTCTTTTGTAGGGGGGGTGGGATTTTCCTGCTCCTTTTCAGTACCTTCCCCCTTGGCTGGTTTAAATGCTTGCCAATGAAGCATTTAAACCTATCACCTAGGATTCTGGTTCCCATCCTGGACAGATGAGACCACCACGCCAGTATAGGCCTGTATCCCTCCAGATGGACCCCCAGTCACCAATGAAGCCAAAACCCTGAGCTCTGCACCAGTTTTTCAACCATTGATTGAATCTCATGGTGCAGAGCACCCTAGCCTCACCCATGCCATAGACAGGCAGCACCTCTGAGAAGGTTACCGTGTGTGCTATTTGTCTAAGGCCCCTCTCCAGCTCCACAAACTCCACCTGCACTTCTCTGATCCCATTCCCAGCCAGGTAATTTGTCCCTAGGTGGACAATGACATCCAGCAACCTCCCTCATGCAGCTGCTCCCACAATCCTGAGGATTTGGTCCCTGTTCCTCAAAGCCATGGCACCAGGCAAGCACCTTAACTCCATCTCCCCTCCCCTCCCTTCCCCAGTTCTTCTCCCCTAGCAAATGAGTCCCCCACCAGGAGTTGTTTCCTTCCACTGCGGGGTCCAGTGCAACCCTCCTGTAGATCTCCTTTGTGAAGGTTGCCAGCATCCTCCATGGTCTCCACTGTGGGTGCCTCCACAGAGAAACCACGCTTTGCCAGAAAGGCATATGAATTGTGGAGAGGTACAACTGGAGGAATGCACCTCTGTTCCACCACCCTCACCCTCCCTCAGCCCACCGTGGTTCAATCGCTCCTCTTTTGTGGAAACCTCTGAAGCAGCAACGGTGGATATGGTGGCCCCTGGTTAGGATAGGAGGACCCCTGAGTCCTGGCAAACTCAGCCTGGAGACAAGCAACCTCCTTCCTCAGCCCAGAGAGGTGCCTGCAGAGGGGACAACACCGCATCCTCCAGAATGTCTCCCGGAAGGCTGCCGCTCCACAGCCAGTGCACTGCACCACTCCCATCATGTCTTATTTGTGGCCCCTTGACTGCTGCTTTGTATGCTTACTCTTTCCTCTCTCTGTTTTTATTTTTTTTTCTCTCCCTACATTCCAACTGCTTCTGTGCCCTTATAGCTCCTGCCCTTCCTGTTCTGGGACAGGAAGTTCCTGTATTTCTCAGTATTCTCCTTCTTACTTGCTCAGAGACAGGCCTCCAGCAGCTAAACTTTTTATTCCATCTCAAAGAAAGACACATAGACACAAATACATAGTCTGATGCACACACACACAAACACACACACACACACTGAACCACAAAACACGCACATGTTACTTACATCTGTCATGATGTGATAAAACTCAAATTTACAGTCAGTCAGGCATGACTTAGTAATACACTGAACTGATTCATAGCAAAAAAACATATTCAAAAATAGTTATAATATGCATAAAGCAACAAAGTACTTAAATGAGTTTCCATAGATGCTAACATTAACGCAATACAGCATTTTACTTACCTTCTGAGTTGAGAAGAATGTGTCAGGACATTGTCAGTTCTGCAGCATGTACTGCATCCATGCTGACACACATACTTATTTAGAAACAAAAACAAAAATACAAGTTTTATTTTGACACAGACCTGGAAGCCTCGAATTCTGTCATACAAGGGGACAAAATTGCCTGGCAAGTATGACAGTCACTTTCTGTTAAATTGTTAATCTTGTATAGAGTATGAAATTGGAAAATTTTGCCCTCAAAATATTTCACATAATTTGTGCATTTTATGAAATATTTTGCAGGGCGAAATGTGAATTTTTTTTCCCAGAGTGAGCGAAATTTCACCCACAAACTGGCAAAATTTGCCACTCACGGGCACAATTTTGCCACCCCGCGGGCAAAATTTCAAGTTACCAAAGTTCTCCCTGGTGTCCAGTGGTCCACCTCTCACCCTCCCCTGGCTGCTCACTGGCTGATGTTATTCTCCCTGGTATCTAGTGGTCCACCCCGGTCAATTACCATCTGTAATTGAATAAGGCCCCCTCCCCCTGAGTTACCCTGGCCTCCTCATGTCTTTTTTTTTAAATGAAACCCACACTCCCTGGTGTTTCGCAGTCCTCCCCTCCAGCTGCTCACCAGCCCAAATTATTCTCCCTGGTGTCTAGTAGTCCCCCACCTGCTGATCACTGGTCATAATTGAATAAAGCCTCCCCCAGTTACCCTGGTCCCCTCATGTCCTTTTATTAAAAAAAATAAATGAAACCCACACTCCCTGTTGTCTAGTGGATCCCCCCAACTCTGTCATCATGAGCTATCACCCCCTGGTCCCCTCCCAGTACCCTGATTGGGCCACTGGTACAGCCCTCCTAGGTGTCAGCGTGGCTCAGTTGGTAGCACACCCTTGACCTCTGGACCAGAAGCTCATGTGTTCTCATCCCACATCAAGATTGAACTTGCACCTAAAATGCTGGCATCCAAGTGCAGTATTAGAGGGGTGCTGTACTGCTGGAGTGTGCCATCCTTCAAATGAGATGGTAAACCAAGGTCCCTTCTACCCATCCTGGTATTGTCCTGGTGGGTGTCAGGTGGAAGTAAAAGAGTCCAAGGCACTCCTCGCAAAGAGTAGAGGACATTCCCGGTGTTCTGGACAACATTCCCCTTCCCATAAACTGGTTCATGCAATTGTCCAGGCTGTGTGTGGGTGCTGATGTGCGATATGGCCACCACTACACATTCAGTCACTTCACTACCAGTCTAGCATTGCTTGTAAAGCACATTGGGATACACTGTGTATGAAAAATGCTATATAAATGCTGATTCTTCTTCTTCTTCTCCACTCACCTCCATGGCCAGCAGCCCAATTGAGCACTTCAATGAATGAGCATGTGCTTGTACAAGCACGTACTCATTAATTGAAGTGCTCAGTCAGATTGCCAGCTGTGAGGATGAGTGGAGGGCGGTGCCGGTGGCCCAATCATGTTACTGGGGAGGAGCAGGGTGGGCACTGTCTCATTGATGAGAGGGTGGGTGGTCCACTAGACACCAGAGAGTGTGGGTTTGATTTATTTTTTTAATAAAATGACATGAGGGGGCCAGGGTAACTCAGTGGGGGCTTTATTCAATTATGGCTGGTGATCGGCGGGGGGAACCACTAGACACCAGGGAGAATAATTTGTGTCGGTGGAGTAGCCGGGGGCTGGAACTTCTACTAGACATCAGGGAGTGTGGGTTTCATTTTTTAAATGACATGGGGGCAAGGTAATTTATGGGGGTTTATTCAATTACGCTACAGTGATTGGCCACCGGGGTCCACTATACACCAGGGAGAATAATTTGGGCTGTTAAGCGGTTGGGTGGTGGGGGGGAACTACTAGACACCACGGAGATTTTTTACAAAATAATGGGAATGGGATATGTGGGGGTGCGAAATTGCGGGTGAAATTTCACCGTTTCGCTGCAATTTCATGAAACATTTTGCATGACGAAATTGCTGATTTCATGCAAATTCACTGGCAAAATTTTATTTCACTGTATCTCTAATCTTGTACCACCACAGATTCCAGCTTGTCATTCACAGGCTGCATCCCCCTCATGTAACCATGGCAGCTCTTGAAAAAATAGATTACTCAGAATTCACAGAGAGGTCGACCTTTACATCAACAGTATGTATGGCTGTACTGGACTGGTACATGTTGACCATTTCATGTATGGATGGCAAGCTAACAGAACACATGGATTACCTGGTCTAAAACAATTACAAAACAGAGTGTAGCACTGCACAGCATGTCACAGTATTCCCAGCAGGTACAGTATACACCATCCTATATGTGAAGAAAATACTGCCTCACATTTATCCGAAAAACTTTACCCACCAAATGTAGCATATATCCTACCGTTACCAGTTTGCCAGAAAATGCCCTTCTTTTATAACATCTATGCTGGTCCATTAAAAGGTATCAAATCATTTGCTTCTGGATCTGTTCTCCTTCCCCAGCAACAGATGACACTGAGATTCTGGTTCCACTTGAGGCCAGTATGTCTGTGTGCGTGTCACCATTGGAACTCTCCAGAATTTTCTATTCATGTATTCCATGTTAACAGTCCATATGTGTGTGTGTGTGGGGGGGGGACTGGAGCCTTTTACTAGTGTAATACTGCAGAGTTTGAATTCTTGTATTCCATGGTACACAAACACGCCATGTACTGACTGTTTAGAAAGACAGATGACTTGGTGGAACCCATGTGTGGAGGCTGGGACTATTTCACATTTTTACCAGTGTTTTATTACATTTTTTTTTTATCTTTTAAAACTTCTAATGTTTTGTTTTGTTTTTGTTACCTATGGACCCATTTTATAAGCACAATAAGACACTCCAGGGACATTGGTTGTACTGGGTTTACCACACGCCCAAGAGCTGAATGCACTTAGCTGCACCTTACACCCCTGGCTGTTTGGTAAACCAACTACACCCAATGCCCCATCATGTCTCATTGCTTACATACTGAGTACACCTGTGGAAAAAAAGTAGTTACTACACATATTACTTACACTCTTTCCATGTACAAGACATAATGCACAACACAGGATGTTCATGACAGCATTACTACCAAATGAAATCCTTAAAAGGTCAGACCTGAAATAAAGGAGAATAGAAAACAATGTCAAAAGTCAACAAAAAAAGACAATTACAATTGTTAGTTATTACTGCCCTGATGGGCCTGAAAATTAATTAGTGACGCCCATTCTGCAGTGTCATCAATACACATTGCATGTCTATAGAAAGCATTATGAAGAATTGAGAAACCATACCCTCAGCAACAGAGGACATTTCCAAAATACATAACATGCACACTCATTGCAGCATTTGAATCACTGTGCTCCATATTTACCTTTCACATTGTTTCAATCATCCCAGTGCTGCATAATAGCTGTTAATTAGTACTGCTTGATATACTGACAACCCTTAATGTTCTGTCCTGGATAACAATCTGTTCATCGGCATGTGCATGTGCATATGATATGGCATTTCATTTTCCACTTACATGGCTCATCAATTGGCACTTCAAAATATCAAGGTTACAATAAAAGGGACAACATGATTCATTCAGATATTAACCTGAACGGAGTAGGCAAAGCCATGAGTGAATGGGAATACGTGTTTACTATACTGAAGAAGTGTCATCAAGACAGCTGTCAGTAATGATCTTGCATTTTGCAACACAGGCACAGTGGTATCATTTGTTGGAATGATTTCAATTGCATCAAGAGCTGTATGCTGTAATACTGACACCAACATTTTATGTATTTCTTAATATTCAAAGAAGAAAGATCCATGAATGCCACAGTGGAAACAGTCACATTTCCTGTTCTGGTACAGTTAAAGAAAAAAAATCAGAAGGAAGAAAATAAGGAAACATCATATTTTAAATACATAGGCTACATCACACATTTCCCATTCAAAGCTGTTTGATGGCAAAATATCTAAAAGAAAAATGCAAATTGTGATGATGCTTTGACAAGTATACTTCTGGGCAAGAGTAGAACAAAGTCTGGAAGTGCCTGCTTGTTGATGTATTTTTCAATTGTACAATATTTTGGGAACATATAATTGATGTACTCATCCATCAAAGCATGTTACATGGGTTTACAAAGAGGAGAATAACAGGCATGAGGATCATTACGGCACTATATGAAATACTTAGTAAAAGAATTATCAAAATACATGCTTTAATATGACAGAATTCAAAAAGGCTATTAACCTGTGCAATGGGTGCCATGAGGACATGTGACTTAAGCTGTGAAAATGACATCATCACAGATTCAAGCAGAATAACTGAGTAGTCAGTGCACACAGAAATTCATCCAAGACCAAAACCACAATATCTCAGAGCAGTAGCAGTAAGTAATATTTCTTCAGTCAAGCTGAAGAACTACAGAGGAATGATTGTAACACAACACATGCGCATCATGGTCTGTACCGAGTCATTCATTGTCTGATAAGGTGACATCTTCTGATGCAGCAGATTCACACATTGTAGAGTGTTTTTCACTGCAAAAGGTGCTCAGCCACATACATAAGAAAACAATAAAGTGCAAACAACGTCCAAGCAATTTTTTGCTATTTCTGTTTTTTCTTTTGAGGAGGAGGTGAGCCATAAAAATCGGCCAACTTTCACAGCAAAAGGCATGTATCCACATACATAATAAACAGTAAAGGACAGACAAAATGTCCAAGCATTTTTTTGGTATTTCTGTATTATCACATAGGCAGGAGCTTGGCCATGAACATTGGTCAACTTGGAGGGGTACACATAGCGGAGTGTTTTCCACAACAACATGTGTGCAGCCACATAAATAATAAACAATAAAGGACAAACAACAATGTCCAAGCAATTGTTTTGGTATTTCTGTTTTTTCTATTGGGGAGTAGCTTGGCTACGAACATCATCCAACTTGGAGAGTGGCTCTACAATGCCAGTTTGACAAATAATTTGTTGACCGCTTTTACAGTGACAGGTTTATGTCAACCACAATTGCAGTTGGTATAAATCTGTCTGGGAACACTATGCTTTCCCCAGCCCCCCATGCAGTGGGCTCTGCCCCCGAACCCCCCTGTACTACAGATAATCAACTCTGAGTCAGAGTTGATTCAAGGATGGGGTGCAAGACCCAGAGAAAGCAGTGCCAGGGGTCCTGTGGTGAAAGTACAGTGACCCATCGCTGTGTCATTGTACTGTTGTTCGTGGTAGTGGTTTCAATGTGTGATCGGTATACATTGGAGAGGTACAAATAGTGGAGTGTTTTCCACAGCAAAAGGTGCACATCTACATTCATTCAAAACAATAAAGGACAAACAACAATGTCCACACCTTATTTTTGAGTCTTTATGCTTTTTTTTGCTGTGGAAGGTATGGCCTAAACAATGGCCAGTGGGGACAACTGCACATAATAAAGTGGTAGCCATGAAAAAAGACGGAGCAACACACAGAATTAAATATTAAAGGTCTGATAACAATGTCCACAATACTGTTTTTTTTGTTATAGTTATGCTTTTTTCTGTTGGGGAAGGTGTGGTCTAAGAAGCAGGCAACTGGGACAACTGCACAAAAAAAAGATGCTGCATCAATGCAAAACAAAGTAGTAATGTATAAATAGCATAATAAATATTATAATGAGCAATCACAACAATCTTAAGCATTATGCATATTTGGTTGTTACACACGAAGCAGCAGTTCATGACATATGTGTGTTGATGACTGCTTGTGTAGACATGCATCTTTGTTATACTGCTCAAGAGAACACATATGAACATCTCTGAGGCATACGTCCTCTCAACGTTGATTGATCCATGTTACAAACATGGAATTACTGCTCTACTTCCAGGTGATATGGCTGAAATGGATCATATCCTCATCATCAGATGGGAGTTCCAGACTATCCTCTTCCTCTGAAGGTTGCTTCTCCACATCACCCTCTTCACCTGCATAATATCTCGCATTTGGTAACAATTTATACTGCTCTGGGAGGAAATGCGATTTCATTTTAATAAATGTCAGGTACTCTATATTCCTGTCAGACAGGCAGCTGCACTGGTCAGTCACTATTGCACCTGAAGCACTGAATACCCTTTCACAGCTAACACTTGCACAGGGACAGGTCAGATACTCAATGGCCAGAGCTGCAAGGACAGGTCAGATTTCCATCTTAGTTTGCCAGTACAACAATGGCTCATCTTCTATGTTGAGCAGCTGTGGGTCATCCAGATATGACTGCACCATATGGCTGGCAGACAGCTGCAGTTGTGTGTTTCCCTCAGTTGGTTGTTGTGTAGAAACACCAACCTGCTGCAGCATGGCCCACAGAGGATTTGTTGCACTGCTACATGAGGAGAAAAGCTGTAAACCAGGCACAGTACAGGGGGAAGATAAGAAGGATGCTTTCTCACTGCCTCTTCCACCATCAGGTTTCTCTGCAGATATTGATGGTGACCTTTTCTCTGCATGCTTCATTGCCATCCAATTTTCTACTTTCCCAGGAAGGATCACAACATAGTGATCCATTTCAGCCATATCACCTGGAAGTAGAGCAGTAATTCCATGTTTGTAACATGGATCAATCAATGTTGAGAGGACGTATGCCTCAGAGATGTTCATATAAATCACTCTCAGATCATCATCAAACAGCTGCAGAATCCAGTAGCAACCTCTACCCCTACTGAGTCTGGAGACACTTCAGACTGTTCCCTGATATTGACCAGTGCCTGTTGGAATACACACAGCAGTGGCATTATCTGGCTCAGGCATGCATTTTCAGAGCTAACAACTTGTGTAGCATTTCAAATGGATGGGGGATTTGAATGACACTATCCAGCAACATCCACTATGTTGAAATGAATGTTATGGCTGCCTGTGTGTCACGGTCACACAACAGCATTACGTAATCATTGATTGGCTTGTTCTGCATAAATAGTATCTCAAGCATGTACAACGTTGAGTTCCAGCATGTCACCACATCAAGTTTTTGTTGATATTGTGGTACTCCATTTGCCTTCTATAGACTGCTAAGCTCTTATCTGGCCAGTGAGGAGCGAATAAAATGTAGATTTTATGGCTTACATTCAACATGCTAGTGACTGCTTCATGCTCCAGAAAGGCTTTTACAATAAGATTAAACACATGTGCAAAGCATGGTACATGAAAAAAGATGCCACTGCTGATTGCTTTAGTAGCATTAAAAACATTATCACGAGCAATGAAGCCCACTTAGAAACCATGTGTCTTCAGCCAGGACTGTTATGACCTCATTAATTTATGTCAGTATTCTATCAGATGTATGAGAGCCAGCCATGCTCTGCATACTGAATGTGGCACACTGACGAGGAACACCACTACTGCCACTTGACAGTTGGCAAGTTGATGATGGATATGGGTACAAGACATAAACCCCAGGGCAATAAGCCCAGTGTGCAGTAATGCACATAAACGTATTTCAGAGGATAGCCTACTAGTCCAGATATCTGTGGTAAGGTGGATGGTGGGTATGTCAGAGTTGGACACTGCATGGGAAACAATGCAGGAAAGGTCATTATAAAGTGTAGGGACAGCCTTTGTTGAAAAGTTTGTAAGATTAGGAACATTATATTTTGGTGCCACTTTTTCCATCAGTTGTAGAAACCCTGGTTTCTCAATGAAAGAATATAGCAGGTCTGTTGTCAGCATCTTAGCAATGACTGTATTTAGCTCTTTTGCAACAGAGTGTTCAAGGTGGTATTTGGTGTGTTTTGTTAATGCAGATCTAATATCAGGTTGCTTCAGCTTGTGCATGTCATGAACTTGGGAGGAGGTTGATGTACTGTCTTTACCAGTTTGGCTCTTGATGCTTGGCCAACAACATGGACGTGCTGGTAATTGTTGTCTGCAGGTGAAGGAAAGGCCTGAGGTTCCGACTGAGTACTACCACTTCTATCTGCATCCATAAGAGTAAAACACTGTGCGGGGTTAAATGTTTCATTAAGTGGACCTACTCTTTCAGATTCTTCCCAAGCAACTTCAGAAGTTGACATTGCTGCCATTCGCTTCTGCTGCACCCAATGAATTGGATATTTAGTTTGCATACGGCTATGCATACCAGTTGTCCCATAATGTGTTACCAGCTTGCCCCTGCTAATTTTAGATTTGCAAAATATACGTATAGTTACACTATCATCAAACTCAGACACAGAAAAAAAATCCTACACCAGTGACTTGCCACACAAACATCCAATTTTCGAGGTTGGAGCGGATTGGGACGAGAGGATTGGGGTAGGAAAAACTGTTTACTGCAGCTGTTTATGCTGCTGCTTATCCCTATTTACTGTTTTAACTTGTGCTACCTTGCTCCTAAGTAGCATCCAATTGTCCCATACATTGGAGTGGTTTGACAAGAATTCCATTCCCTTTACTAGTGACAACACTTTTTTTCATTTGTTTTTTGACAAGATGCTAAATGGGGTCAGTAGCAGAATCATCATCACACCCCCTCATCAATGATGATCAACTATGACATTTCCTGTATTGATTCTTTAACATTCCCCACCTCCTCTTCATCAGAACCATTCTCATACCCTCAACATTAGGACCAGTTTGCCCATGCTAAGGATATTTTTCTTCATTTGCCTCCATCTCAACTACTCTCTGATCCAGATCCCTCTCCCCTGCCAGGACAGTTACTGGTCCTGGACCACCCTTTACATCATGCCTAATGGTGCAAGCTGCTACTGAGCAATTACACCCTAGTAGCTCTTGAGACAACTCCTCAGTCTCATGAGACTGTTCCTCCTCCTGAGACTCCTGGAACTGACACAGGAGTGCTGCAACATACATGACAAGTTTTCTTGCCAGTTTTGTATGCTTAGATACAGTTGCTGTTAGAATACTACGCTTCTTCAATCCAAAGAAACTGGAAGCTTTGATGCTGACTCCAGCTAACGTTGGCATAGGATGGGGCACTCCTTTACCCGCCCTGCCATTGATCATGCTGCTGCTTCACCCACTACCACCCTCCCCAAAACCCTCTGCACCTCCATGAGACACATTTTTTGTTGATGAATCGTCAACAACTTTTATTTTTTCCAGAGCCTACACACTTTGCCTTGCTACGGAACATATTCTGCTGTCATGTAGTCCCCTCCATTAACAAAAATATCACAATAAAAGAAATAAGCTAAACAGGTCAGTGACGTCAAGACTACTTACAGCCTAAAGAAATTCAAATTACTTCACAAATCTGACTCTGCCTCAACAAAACTACTAGCTTAACAATACAACTGCAATTTCTGTCAAGAGTGTCACAGAAAAAGACAAACTGCAAAGCACAGTGTGACAGAGCAGAGACTAGACTACTACCACACGTTTTATCAAGAGAAACTAAAATAACTACAGAAAAGTTATAAATCTGTTTGCCTCAGCGGGAAAAGTACATATATAGCACTTTGCTAACACTGAAGATTTTTTTTCAGTGCAAACAAACAAAATGTAAATCAGACTGAAGAGTGAGCTCTTTCCTCATCAGAAATCACTTCAGAAGTGTGACTACACGAGAGAGACTATCTCACGTGGTGCAGCCCTGTTCACCGCATGTGATGAATGCAGATCTGCAACCAATCACACTGCAGTAGTGGTAATTAGGAAGTAATTTGAGCTTTCCATGGAGTTACTCAGCTGAAGTACAGAACTTTTGAACAGTACCATGTAATAAAAATAAATGTGGGTGCTCCCTTAGTTTATGTGGAACTAAAAATAAGAGACACAAAATAATAACATGAATGGTGAAAAAAACTAAACAACTGAAAACAAGAAGAGCAGAATTAAAAATAAGAAAAGTGGAAATAATACCACAAATGGCTGAAAAAGAAACAAACAAGAAAAGCAGAATTAAAAATATGAAATGCAAATTAATAACACGAATGCTGGAAAAAACTGAAAAAAGAAAACTGGTTGCCTGGATTAAACTACAGTGATGTTCGAGTCACTTGACAGTTTAGGTAAGGTACTGGATCTTAAAATTTATGCTACCCTCTCAGCTAAACCAATTATAGCCTTACCTTGCTGGCAGAAAAAAAAAATCAATTTGCACTTTTACATTATCAACTACAGAAAATCAATGCTCCTACGAGCTATATGAAAAAAAAGGGTTTGCAGTTCATTGTGATAATTATGCAGTTCATACAAAATTAACACACTACAAGGTGGAAATTTGCATTACATTTTCAGAAGTTCAGAATTTTGCCTTATGCAGACGATCGGAAAGTTCCACTAAAGTATTGAAATTTTGTGGAACTTCCACAATGGCAGAATTTGCAACTTTCACCCAGCTCAACTTGCTGGGTAATTTTAGACATTAGTAAATTCATAAACTCCATTTGATTATACAGGGTGCCTTTGATCAAGTCTAATTTGTCTTTTATTGCTACTATTGTTTCCATAAGAAGTATGTGTGCAACATGAGGAGTGGCCAATTATATGATTAATTCTTTAGTTAAGCTAGTTGGGAAATTAGAAAGAGACTCATCAAGAACAGGGTCATTGAAATGGCACTCATTGTTACCATTCAGATTATTCAGTGAGTTATTAAAAATTGTAGAAAACTTCAGGCCAGAATTCAATTAATCTTCCTGAGCAATTCTATTAGCAGAATCATGTAAATGGTCATCCAGAATCTTTTCTTCTAGAAGAATAATAGAATTCATGTCAGAATGTATACTCAGTGGACTAAATTGATTCATCTTACTTTTTGAAAACCCTTGGTTACCCTCCTCAGTCACCATAGTATCCTTTAAATGGAGTTCAATAAGCTCAGGAGTTTCCAAATTAAAACTATTTCGAGCCGTCATCATTACCAGTTTTCCTTTATGGGTATTAATTGATTTTTCCTCTGAAAAAAAAAAATTATAGGTTCCTGCAGAGGCTCAATTATTATTTTTACCTTTTCCTTTTTTGGAGCTGCAGCTGAAGTAGAGAGAAATTTCATGTTAGGGTAAATTACACTTATTTTGTGATTTTCAATGTCAGTTGTCTCCAGGAAGGAATTTATATTACACTTGGTCTCTAAAAGAACAGGTCTGCTTTAGTCAGCAGACCTTGGAAACAGGGAATGTCACATGTCATAATGTTATTTGTCTCTGCAGAATTGTTTATATCCAATGGTGGTTCATTAGGTGATATGCTATGCTCTAACTGAGGTAGACATAACATAGGATACTCAGGAAAGAAGTGGCAGCACTGTCTGAGAAAGTAACAGCACGGTTGTAAATCTCTCTTTCTAGCTTTTTCAAAAATGGTGCAGTATTTATGCTGTTGTAGAAGAATAAGCAAAGCGCAAACTGAAAGGTAAAATAGGAATCTGTTTGCTTGCAACAAACTTTAATGAAACATGTGAATATGTGATAATATCAATGTATATCTGTAATTACAGTTTTGTCTTTTTATTTTATTCCTGACTTTGGTGCAGGGTCATTGTGGTTAACAAAGCTCCAAAACCTCCACTGTATCACAATTCATGATCTAAAGTATGTGGTGTAATGTGAATGAAGCATTAGGGAATTTATTGGTATGGCTTTAGACTTTACATACACTTAGATGCACACATCGATGGCACCGGTACAAGAAAAGCAGATTTGTGCTGCTTCTGAGAGTTGGTAATTTTACAGACAAGGATGAAAATCAAGCTGCAACTTTAAATGAAGTATAAACCATTAGAAGCATAGTCAGTCATATTACACCATGTACCTTAGATAATTTATTGTGATACAGTACAGGTTTTAGAGCTCCTTTAGTCACACTCCCCCCCCCCAAACTTGGGAGTAAAAAAAGAGACAAAAATGTAATTACAGATATATATTGACATTATCACATATGGTTAGATTTCATTGCAATCAAACAAAATTCTACTTTACATTTCATTTTGCTCTTTTTACAACCGCATAAACACTGTTGATTTGAGAGAGAGAGAGAGAGAGAGAGACTGAGAGATTTACAACAGTGATATCACATCATTCTCAGACAGCATTGCCACTTCTTTCTCCAAGTATCCCATGTTATGTTTGCCTCTGAGGGAGAAAATGGTTTCAGTACATCTTTTTGTTTCTTTTCAATTTAATCTGGGAGACACAAGCACACAGTTCAAAATGTATAGCACAGGACTGAGGAAGAGTTCAAGAACTGCAAAGGGCTCGAGTCCCAGATTCTACATGACAGCAGTAACACTGACCTAGCCAGGAAACAAATCGTGCATTTAAACTAATATATGTGACTGGGTCAAAACACGGAGAAACATTGGGCAGGATTTTCAAACCTCTTAGATCGCCTCAGGCCCCGGTACGCCAACAATATGGTGAATAGGGCCTGCAGTGATCTAAAGGTATTTTCTATCCCATGTGGCAATTGCAGTAAGCTAGATCAACTTTTCCTGGTCTAACTTGCAAGATTAAAGATGGCGGCCATGGTGGGCCAGCCCTCGAGAGCAGCTTAGGAGTTATCATTTAATTTGTTTTAAGCTGTGAAGTTTATTTTTATTTGTTTGTCTTTATTAGAGTTTTAGTACAATGATTACAGCAATAGTTTTAATTATTTTGAGTTGCAGTCATTTTATTAACCGTATTATTAATTTTTGGATGCCAAATGCCACTACTTTTATTAGCTTCTACTAGTAATACATGATATTTTGGCACTGTATGTGGTTACATGTGGCACGTTTAAGAACTTACCAGCAGGTTTGAACATTTGTGGGAGAGATCATTGGTGTTGCCACAGTTGTGCTGCTATGGAGGCCAGGAGTGGAAGCAAGTTCCTGGAGTGATTTCAGCTGAGGATGAGAACATTTGCGGGACTGGCCGCAGTTGCAGCAGCGTACCTGGTGTACCTTGATCTTGGAGATGCAGCTCACAGTGGTGGAGTGGTGTGGCCATATTGGAGGGACTTTTGGGTCAAATCTGTATTGGACCTGGAGTCATGTGCCAGAAAGGATCTGTTCTGCCTGTTGTGGTGGACTGGGTGAATTGGGCTGGCTTGCCCCGAGGTGGGTGCTGGGTCTAGTTATTTCCTCCCGGGAGGATCAGGTGGTGCTTCCTGGAGGGTGGGCATCTTTCTTAGATCTTCTGGGGTCACTGAGGGCTGTCTGACCAGGACTGGGCAGGCCCCGGCAGCTTAAGTGGTAGGATTTGCTGGATTCTGGTGTCCACTTTGGGGTTGGGTTGGGGCTAAGCAAATCAATACCATCTGCCTGGATGACTTTGCTTAGTGAAGATCTGCCTAGATTTGTTGAGTGGGGTACTGAATGTGGGATCTCTCACTTGATGCTGCAAGTATAATACGAACTAAGTCTGGCTTTGTGCAATTGTTTGACTAAAGTATGAGGCAGTGAGAGGGCCTCCTTCTGATTCAATTTTACAAATTAAGCTCAGTAGAAATGGGGCAATGACAGGGCTGCTTTGCATGGACAGACATTTCTGGTAAGGGGCAGTGAGAGCTCCCCCTTTTCCCTTCAAATACTTTGTGGAGTTGTGGTATGCTTCCTTGGACTGATAAAGATTTAACACTGTATACAGTGGGACAGTGTTATTGCATTGGACAGCAAATTGTGGTCAAACAGTCCTATTTGGTTCAATTTTAGAGTCCTGTTGCTGTTTTTGTTTTATGTTGTTTGTATTATTAATTAAGTTTATTTAGGTCATATTTTGTGGGGTTATTTTTGTTTTTGTTGGGCGTTTGGTATTTAGTGGAGTATTTATAAGAGTGTGAAAGTGAGTGTATGGGTGAGTGAGTGGGTGTGTAATATTTTTAAATTGGCAGCTGCTAGTTGACAAAGAGCCTGTCTTTATACCACCATCTAGGAAAGACCATTTATTTCTTATTTATTTATTTGGACCTAGGATTACAAATACCTTTGAGCCAAGGCTCTTTTACAAAGGTTCCATGTCAGAGATTACAAAAGAGGAAAACAAACATTTCAAAATATAATAAACATTTCAAAGAACAACAACAGTGTGGTGATTACAGACAGGTTGTGTATTAGGACCTTTGGTATAACCATGGGGGGGGAGGTGGAGAGGGAAAATGATGAAGCTGCCAGAGGCATTTGTCAAAACAAAGAATTAGTGAGGAAGTGCACTTTTTTTCAAGTGGGGGGAGGAGAGGAGGCAAAAGGATAGGAACAGGTAGGAGATGTGGAGGCGGGGGATATGAGGGAAAGAAAGTGCATCAGGGGGTACATGGTTGGAAGGTGTGTCTGGTAGGACTGGTGTGAGGTGGGGGTGACACAAACTGGCTTATATAGAGATCCTCAGTTTCAGGTGAAACAATCACAGGAGCTGGTTGTAATGAGATGGTGCCAGAGACTGGTTTTGAACATCCCAGGCATTTTGGCTGAGAAGATACTGTGGCTGAGGTCATTTAGACAAAGTGGAGCTTTGTAGGCAAAAGAGCGTTGGCCCAGGCTGGTGCAACAGTGGGGGACTTTCAGGAGCTGCCACTTTGATCTCCTAGAGTTCCGATGACTGGAGCTTTCAGGTAATAGGGCTAGGATGCCGGGTGGAGAGAGGCCAAGGTGGATTTTCTTCGCCATAGTATAGGTGAGATACTTGATGCGGTTAGATAGTTGGAGCCAACCGGTCTGAGCATACAGGTCACAGGTATGGGTGAGATGGTGGGTACCAGTAATAAGTAGACAGGCCTTGTTTAAGGCAACTGGTATACATCTGAGGGTTGTCATTGTGGCAGAGCTGTAATTGATGAGACCATAGTCGATGACCGAGACCACAAAGCTCTGTATGGCTATCTTCAGTGCATCAGGGGTAAGATATTGTCTGTGTTTATAGAGTAGACCAAGTTGTGTATTAGTGGTTCTGGCAACATTGTCAATGTGAGCCCCTTATGAAAGGCAAGGGTCAAGCAGAATCCCTAGATAGTTAAAGGACTGGACCTGTTCAAGGGTGTTACCCTTTGCAGTGGAGATAACCAGCTGGTGTTGCTTGTGCAGATTAATGGAGCTGTGAAAAAGCATTGATTTAGTTTTCTTGTGATTAAGCACTAGCTTATGCTTGTGGAACCATGACTCAAAGGTGCTGAAGCCATGCTGGAGACTACGTTGTAGTGACGAGGGGTCTTTGTGTGATGAAAAAACTACTGCATCATCCGCATACAGTATGATGGGCTCAGTGCAGGATTGGGGTAAGGAGTTCAGGAAGAGGCTAAAAAGGAGGGGGCCCAAAATGGACCCCTGTGGGACACCAGAGCGGACAGGCAGGGTATCAAAGAGAGTGTTTGCAATTTTCACTCTTTGCCTCCGGTGTTCTAGGAAGCTGTTGAACCATAGTGCAGAGTCAGGTGACAGACTGGCATTCAGTAGTTGGTCAATAAGGAGCCCATGGTGGACAGTATCAAATGCTTTGGAGAGGTCGATGAAGACAGCCCCAGTGAGCTGGCTGTTGTCAAGGGAGTTGTGAATTGCTCCGGTGAACTCAAGGAGGGCTGTGGTGGTACTGTGTCCTTTCCAGAAACCGTGTTGTTGGGTACATAGTATATTGTATTTATCCAGGTGGTCTGTGAGTTGGTCTACAATGATCCGCTCGAGGGCCTTAGAAAGCGGGGGTAGTATTGAGATAGGGTGATAGTTTGAGTGACTGGTCTTATTACCACTTTTGTGGACAGGAGTCACAATTGCAGTTTTTCATCTGTCCGGGAATTGACTACTGATGAGGGAGACGTTCAGAATTTTTGTTACGGGATGAAGAACTTCATCAAGGGTAAGTGACAGTAGCTTAAGGTCCAAGGTGTCACCACTAGTTCTGGATTTAGAGATAGCAGTGGCAATATAGTGATATGCTTCATACGGTCTGACCTCCCTAAACTAGAATAGGGGGTGATTAGACTGGGCACGAGGAGTGCTGGAAGTGGAGGTGTTTTTTTTGAAGTAATCAGGAGGGAGGATGGCACTGAGGTCTGTAAATGGCATGTTAAAGGTGTTTGCAATGACCACTGGGTCAAAGGTAGTTGATCCGTCGACTAATAGCATGGCCAGGGAGGTTTTTAGCTGCTTCCCCGTCATTTCCTTGAGATTCTCCCAGAAAGCTCGTCCGTTGCCCCAGGTGTTGGTGAGTGCATCTTTGTAATAGGAGTTTTTCGTGAGCCGTATGGCTTTAGTGCAGGCATTTCAGGCTTGTTTGTATTTTTGAATGTCAGGTTGTTTTCCGGTAGCTTTAGCTACAGCCCAGAGATGGTCCCTCAATTTCAGCTGGCCAAGAAGTCCCGCCATGATCCAGGGGTTGCAGATAGTTTTAGCCTTGTGTTTTTTAACCGGATCAAAGAGGTCGCACGCTCTATTAAAAGTTAAGATGAAGTAGTCAAGAGCCAGGTTAACATCCATTGACTTATGTATGGGTAGCCAGTCTTGTAGTTTCAGGTATTGTTTGAAGTGGGTAAGTTGGCCATGAGGAAAGACTCTGCTGGAGATGATTTTTGGAGGGGGCTTGAGGAATTTGTTAGTCCATTCGCAGATGACTGGAGAGTGGTCACTGAGGGTGTCTAGAAGAACCGTGGTACAAGAGATCCTGGTGGGGAGGCTGGTGAGAACCCAATTGAGTAGGGTACTAGTGCCTGTTTTATAGTTAGTCCTGGTAGTGGAGGTAACCATCTGTGTGAGGTTGGCAGCTGCAATGGAGTCTTTGTGGGCACTTGCATCTGGCACAAGCCAGTTAATGTTGAAATCTCTTGGCAAAATAAGTTCAGAATCAAGGGGCAGGGAGTTTACGAAGTTTAGAACCTCATGGAGACCATGTCTTTGGGCCCTGGGTGTAATGTATTCAGTGATAATGGTAAGAGCTTTATGATTTGGACCTAAGATAATTTTTATTGGCAGGTTATCCCATGTCCCTGGTTGTCCTTGTAGGCGTCTATCTGCATTGCTCTTTGCTGAAGCACTGGCCCCCTTTGCCATAGTCCTCCCTTTACAATGCCTGCCCTGGCTCTTCAGCCTGTACAGCCATTGATTCTCCCCCCGGCCCCCCTCCCTCCCCTCCATGCTGCCATGCTTTCAGCTCAGAGTCTTCGACCAGTGCTCGATACTTCCTCCCCTCTTCTTAAACCCCTCCAACTGACCAAGGCCCTTAGGTTGCTCCATGTGACTAGGCCTCATTTTTTTATTTATTTTCTTAAACTCAGCATGCTGAAAAAACCCCCCACCCGCTAGTGTTCTCTCCAGCCATTTCCCCTCACATGGTTTGGGGCCTACTACAGCCTGGTGAACCTCCCATGCACCCAGCGCTTGCTTTGTTCATTTCCTTACATTGTCTTCTGTTGCATTCAGATTGACCTGCTTTCCCTCCCTGATGCTTGCTTTCCCCTGGTAAACTGTGCTTTTGTCCGGGCTGTCCATGACTCATAATCCTATCCTAACCCCCGCTTTCTTCTTTAAACTACAGCTTGCTCCTCGCAACACCTCCCCGGCCGCCTTCTTAGCCACCGATACCTCCCTAATGTAATTTGCTCATTCCAGGCTGAACTCCAAGAGGCCTCAGGCCCACACTCCCTGCGACCCTTTCTCATTTACAAACAATTCACCCACTCTAATTTCAAGGGAAACCTGCCCAAAAACCAATGCCAAACATAAGGTGTACACAAAACTGCAGCCTAGCATGCTCCCGCTTGCTCACCTACTTCACTGTATTTTTTGTTTTGTTTAGTTCCCGTATCCATGTGGTCCTGGCCTCCCAGCCAGCAAACCCCCATGTCCCCGTCTCTTTTACCAACAAGAAACAGCTCTACTTCCACAAATTTTATGCAAACCCTCCATGTCCCCGTCTCTTTTACCAACATAAAACAGCTCCACTTCCATCAATTTTACTCACAGCCTAACCCTAGAATGAATGATGGCAGAAACTATATAACAAACTGCAGGCCAGCCTGCTCCCACTTGCTCACCTAGTTCACTGATCTTCCATCTCCATTTGTTCCAAGCTTTCTGAACAACGCCTCCAACTTCTTTGTCTAGTGACCACTTCCGCGACAAATCTTAACAAGAATATTTTAACTTAACTTAATGGGCCTCCATCTCAAGTGCCCACTTCCAAAATTAATCAATGTTCACTGTGTATTTTTTTTTTAATAGCAACCAAAACTCCGATCTGATGTGTTGCTTACAGCAATGTAAGATTAACTGTAAGCATCAGTAAAAATGAGGCAGAGGTCCTCTGTGCAGCCTCTTACACACTCCTTGTTTGGGGTCTTCCCCCTTGCCTCTTAACCTATAATTTATTTCCTTCTTCCATTGTAGTCCCACCCATCTTGTGAGCCCCACCCCCAGCTGGCCTCCTTGGATAAACCTACCCTGTCTTCCAATTCATCTAGAAACCCCCCTCCAATCCCCTTACCCCCCCCCTCATCCACTACTCTCTTTCCCCTCCCCCCGCTACTTTACTTTTAACAATGGGGGGCACTGGGACAACTGTGTCTGCCTTTTTAATAAGGCAAACCTCATTATTCAAAGAACAAATTTCCTTGTAACAAACTATCAGAAATAGAGCTCAAGAGGGCACTCAGACATACTTCATCAGTACAGTCTGTATCACAGAAAACATTAAATTGTAACCCTTTAAATACTGTTTGTGTGTATTATGGCTATATTGCCATTTAATTCAATATTCAATGTTCCTTACCCTTAATGTATTGCTACCTTCACCAGTTTAACATTTGGTCAAAACATTTTTGTGAGAAGGATCCTGTATTTAATTTTGAATGTACCAATAAACACGTTAGACTTATGTATTATATGGCAACCATCTTATTCTTAGTGCAAAGAGAATGCAGAGTATTCCTGGACCTTTTGTAAGTAGAAGGGGCTAGCAATTCCCCCCCTCTCTGCACCTGGCTGCTTTACTGTTGAACACAGAGTAGGAGAGGAGTGGATTCTTCTAACACACCATTTTAGTGACTGCTGGCAGAGCTATGGGTTTAACCTGGTTGATCAAGCTCATATTTTTATTTTTGCCCTACATTGCAGAAATTTTGGACACATCTTATTACTCAGATTATATTCCTGACAGGTAACTCCTTTAAAGTAACCCCTGAATTTACAGTATCTTAATGTCTGTGCTCCCTCCTAATTGCCATTTGCCCTGTAAGTCATTACTCTGGACTTATGTTTTGGCCGCTAAAAAAGCTATAGCCCACCTATGGATGATACCTACTCCACCCATGCTGGGGTCAAGGCATTCTATTATGCTGGACATATATGCTCTAGAACAATTTATAGCCATGCAACACAAAGGTTTAGAGTACTTTGAATTACAATATGTTGAAGGTCCTGGGTATTTCATTATGCATCTATCAATGAGTACTGGACCCCATCAATAACTTGCTCTGGCCCTACCTTCCTTATTCTATTCTGTGAGAGACTGGTGCTATGGATACCTTTCTGAGTGCCCATGGCCTTCCTTTAGTGTTGTTGAGGTTAACCCTGTGCCGGGGAGCCCATACATGTTGGCAGACTGTGGACTTCCTTTCTGATGCATACTGCCTTTTTTTTAGTTTTGATCCTATACAATGCCTGTAACATCCATCGGAGCTTGGTACTTTTGCTTAACCAAATCTGGTTGTTATATATGCTGTTCATCATTTGCAAACAAGTGTAGGGCTTACGGGCAAACTAGATATGCCTTATCTGCTGACAGTTTCTATGTTTCTATGCTTCTTTGTTTCTATGTTTCTATGTTCACTGACGTATTTTTGTGTGCCAATTAACGTTAAATACAAAAAAATTAAAGAACTTTAGATGCATATAAATTTTTACACATAAGTGTGACAGTTCATTGATAAAGAAATATAGCAAGAAAACTATAAATAACTGGATGTTTGCATTGACAAAGGGGCAGTCTTTGAAATTCTAGTTTGTAAATCAGCAAGGAGATAAAGAGCCTTTTCCAGAGCAAACAAACTTTTATGCAGGAGTGTTACATCAGGAGACCTATAACTATTAAATATTCATAATAGAATCCATAAAGTAGACTCTGAAGTAATCAAGAAATTCTGAATATTTAATCCTGGGAATTACAGGCCTGTAACTTTTCTGTTCAGTCCATATTCATTATTTGAATAGTGTTATGAGTTTTATTTCCCTTAATCTCCTTTCTTGAATATTTTTAAATTTGTCCTTTAGTATCATGACTATCAAGCCCTACAGAGTGTGGTTTCTAAGAGAGAGAGATGCTCTCACACTGTTGTCTGCATGTGTGAGTGTTGTATTGCAAATCTATGTAAGTTCATACAAAGACATCTTTGATTAGTTGAGTTGATGAAGGATGTTCCATGGCCTACTGTAAATGCTTATATTGAGGAAACCCTCATTTATTTACATTAGAAGTTTCTTTGTCTGTGGATGCAAAGAATATTCATTCATCCCAGTTAATGAGGTGTATGTGCTGGAACTAAAGTCCCTTCTGACCTGAAGTACTTTGTTACTATAAGCTTGCTCCACAAAATTCTGGGCAGAGCTGTGAAGTGGTGCTTAGTGTGGCTGTGGGTGCACAGAGACCTGCTCTGCACATGGAGAGACATCTGAGAATCCACATTGAATACTCTTCCCAGAGGCTTGCCACAACCAAATTAGTGCCATCAAGTATGTGGCCATGTTGAGGAAGAGCATGGGGTGGTGAAGCACTTCCATGGGAATCTTTTGCCCTTTTCTATGCCAGGGATGTAGTGCAGAAGTAGACAGTACAAAGTAATTACAACATGTATGCCAGATTTGCATCTTTGATTTAAATAAGGTACTGATTGATACCTTTAAAAGATGGAAATAAGTATACATTGGAACCACAAACTACTTTCATTGTTCTATATATGTATAATGGGCCCTATTCACATATGGGTGGGTAATACATGCTGGAGGCTTGTTACCCACCCGTGGAGTTCCACACCAGCAGACAGGTGTACACCGTCTGGTAGTCGCTACCTGCTGCCATCTGTCCACGGTCCCACCCCCCTGGTGCAGATGCTTGGAGGACAGTTCCACATACCAGGTGCGCATCCAGTGGGATGCCTGGATCTGGTCTGCAAATGGATCACTTGTACCCACAGGGTGAGGAAAGCTTTGGAGGGTGTGATGTGCACCACAAGCTCGGGACAGGAGGGTGCCCAGTTGGCCACCCCCAGCCCTCCATGATGATCCATGGGCTGGGGTGGCAAGTGGGGGCATCTGCAGTGCCCCCACATCAGGGCCACTGCTGGCAGCACCATCTGGGAGGCACGTATCCCTTATGGCTGGGTGTTACCCAGCATAAGCTACACCCCCCACACCCAGCACTCCGCACCTCTGTGAATGGCATGGATTGTGGCCACTCCCCCAACACACCCACAGCCCACCCCGGAGCATTGCTGTTCATGCAGCTGGGGGATTGGGTGCCAAGGGGCTGCACATCCCAATTGTGGAATGCGGCACGGGGGCGCAGTGGGTGCAGAGTGGCTATGCACCCCAGATAGGCATGCGTAACCACTCCGCTCCATTCATGTATAGGGCCCAAAGAGAATAAGCTCTGATTAATTTGTAGATGCAACTGGAGCACAGGCCAACAGACAGGGTGAAAGAACATCTAATAGGATCCTTTTTTATCATGGTTATATGGATAGTGGTGAGCAAAACTGGAAAAATTCACTTTGTGGAGAATTTTGTGAAATTTCTGCAATCCACAAAATTAATCTTAAAGGAGAAATTTGTGAACTGTGGAAAATGTTCACTTTGCTTAATTTCACCTATGAATTACAGTTCTAAGGTGAAGTTAGCAAGGATCGATGGGATAGGAGGTCACTTGCTTCTGCCATGAGCTGCTTTGCCATGTGTAGGCTGAATTCAGTGCAGTGTGAGGAAGAGAGAGTTGTGATAAGCTGTGCACTGGAGCTGTGTTCTGATAAACCTTATTAAACAATTTAAAATATAAACTTTTTTTTGCTCCAAATCAGTCCATTTAGTGTGTACAGTGTCTTGTGCCTCTAGATCACCAACTATTAGTGGAATTGTTTGTGAATCACCTAGTTTAAAGTAGTAGTTTCCATTTCTATGTTGCATACTGTGTAGTGTGCTGTGGGGAAGGGGGTTTGATCTGTAGCAACCTCCAGCAACAAAGAGCCAGGCTTGCCTAACAGCCTAGGCAGTGTTTAGCAGTAGTGCTGTTCAGTGTTTTTGTTGAATATATTTTCCAGTTTTATGTGCTTTTTTTAATTTAGTTCTTTAGAATAGTTAGGTTTGTGTTATCGAATTATTTTTGTCACTATAGTTTGGCTATATTGATTTCATTTTTGTTGCTTGATACAAGGTAGTTTTAGTTTGCGTATCTTATCGTGTCTTGCATGTGTCCCCTAGAGTCCCTTAAATCCATGGTGTGTATTGTTTTGGTAAAAAATTAAAAAAGGAAAAAAAAAAAGGAAAAACATATTCCTGGTGGTGTTGTTGTTTATGCGTAAAGTCTTGTAAAGTGTTCTGTACTGCTGCATTTGTTCCCAGTCCCTTAACCTTTAGATCCCTGTTGTATATTGTTTTTGTTTAATAAAAAAAGAAGACAAAAAATATGGTGTTGCTATTGTTTACTATCTGTGTATGTCAGTAAAGAGTTGTAGATTGTTGTGTTGTATTCCAAAATCTACACGTACAAGAAAATGTCTGCAAAGTGACACTGTGCTGAAAGAGTTTCTGGCAATGTCACTGCTGACAAGATAAGCCTAGCTTCTGCAGTTCCGTAGGAAACCATAAGCAGTAGTGATGATGCAAGTTCATCAGGGGCTGGTAGAAGTTGACAAGGAGTAGTTTCTGCAAGTGGGGGAATTAGTGTAGCCACATTTTTATCTGCAAAATCTGTGGTAAGGACCACAGGACCAGTGCAAGAACCCCCCCCCCTTTCTTTCAGATTGTGTGTAAGGACAAGGTCTCAGAGGTGGTTGATGTCCCCAAAAATGTTGTAGAAGAGCCTGAGGTAGAGTCACAGTGTGATGTGGCACTGGTAGATATGAGTGTTTTGGCATGCAGGGCCAGTGAATCAGATGCTGCTGAGAAGAAAACACAGGGTGATGAAAGTGAGGATGAAGAGAAGGACATATGTCAGGAGACTAGCATTATAGGTGGGGATGAGGATAATGATATGGACCTTCTATGGGAACCAAAGAAAAAGAAAAGGGGTTGCATATGCTAGCATGACAAAAAAGATTGCGACTGACATTACAGTGACGGGCTCCATGGTGATCACAAGTTGCAGTTGGCATGCAGCCACACTGTTCGAGAATATTTTTTACATCAAGGGGCTTTGTCCCCTGAACCGCCGACATGGGGAGCTATTCCCCCCACACCCTCTAAACTAAAGGATTCTAACTCCAGGTCGGAGTTAGTTCAGGGAGTGGGTGCAAGTAGGGGGAAGTGGTTGCCCTGTTCCAGTGGCACTTCTACGTTTGCATGGCACTGTAGTCGATATCGATGCATGTCGCCATAGAAATGTCACTGTTAGGGTGGCATACAAAAGAAAAGTAAGACCGAGGGACAAAGAATCAGTAAAGATCCCCCTTCCAGTTCTCCAGCTGTTGTTGGCTGTGGTGAGACAAAAGAAATAACAGACAGTGATTCAACGGTTGCCGCAGAGCAGAAATCACACACCAAAACATCCATTTCTAGCTGTCCAATAATGTCCCAACACCTGGTTTATCACCATCATGTGAAATCAAGGGCTACAAAATCCCTAGTTTGGCATTTTTATATTCTGGATCCAGAAGATGAAATGGTGGCTATCTGCTAGCTATGCCAAATGCGTGTGTGTTTTGGAAAAAAGGCTGCCACCTCAGCACTGATGGGCAACACACACATCTCAAGTCCAGGCACCTGTTATGCTGGACTGAGCACCAAAAAGAACCTGGTGCAGGGGGGCTTCTTCCTTATTGACCGCACTGAGCAAGGCATCCCAAAGGGGCATAGATACAGATCTGGGGTGGGATTTTGAAATAAAAACAGAGGACTAAACAGACATGAGGATGATGACTTGGTGGGATTTCCTAGTAGTGGCCAGAGTAGCAGTGGTGGTATGAGTATTAGCAGCTAAAGTCAGTGAAGCACATCAACCCCTGTCCCTGGAACAAACTAAATCACATCATTCGTTCATTCTGCATCTGTGACCCACTGAATGCAAAGCTACCCCCATCGTTCATGCTGACAGTGCACAGAGACCAACTATTTGGTGTCTCCAGATCAACCACCCGAAAGGTGCAGCCAACACTGCACATGTCTGATCATCAGACCAAATATCCCCCAAATCATGCTGTTGAACATGAATTTAATGCAGCAACTGCAGAAATGCTGGCAATTGATCTGTTGCCATTCTCTCTGTGGAGAATGCAGGGCTCTGCACGTTAATGGCACATGCTTGTCCAAAATGGAAGATCCCGTCATGCACATTATTTTCCACTTATGCTGTTCTGGAGCTACATAGGACTGTAACACACACACACAGTAAGACATGCCCTACAGCACTGTGCATCACCATGCATCCACCTTAGTATGTATATGTGGACTAGTGGACAAACAGCCGGTAGCTCTTATCTAAGTATTATAGCCTATGAGCACTGGTACTTGAGGTAATATTTGATGCTGGGATGGGAAAAAACTGTATGAAGCCCAACTGTGTGGTAGCAACATTCTGGGTATTCATTAGCATGCCACGTTGGCAGTGTACTAGCCTCTCACACCTGTCAAAATATGTTTGAAGTGCTCTTGACCAAACTTGATGAAAAGACTGCAACACTATCCCTGAAAGCAGGTTTCATAGCAAGCGATAATGGCTTGAATGTGATGAAATGCATCAGTGATGGTGGGGTTCTCAGGATTCCCTGCATGTCACACTGTCCTAATCTGGTAGCGCAAGTGTTTCTGGAATATCCTGAAATTAAGGAAATATTGACTGTGGCCTGCCACATCTGTCCTCACTTTGCTCATTCTGGAAAGGCCCGTGACTGGCTTAGGCAGCTGCAGATCCAAAACAAGCTGCCTCAGCACTGTCTGAAGCAAGAAGTTATTACGAGATGGAACCCGGCACTGTACATGATTGAGCGGTTGTATGAGCAGTACAAAGCCATCTCAGGATACCTGCTGCTGCGCAAAAGCCATGACAGTTCAAAAGCATCCTTGTGTCTCACAACCAAGCAGTGGTTACTCATAGATGGCTGATCATGATTCTGAGGCCACCTGAGCGTTCCACACAGGTAGTGAGTGGAGACGCTGCCTGTATCGGTCAGGCCATTCCACTGCTAAGGGCACTAACGCAGACCTTGTTAAATGTACAGCAGGTGCTAGAGGTAGGCAGAGATAGGCTAGCTGTGTGTGAATGGAACACATGCTGAAAATATTAGACTGCAATACCCATATTTCAATCATTCTTCAGTCTCCTGATTTTGGAATAATTTCCACCATACTGGACCCACAATATAAAAGGGGCTTTTCATCCATACTTGAATGTGGGCATGATCAGGTAAAAAATCAAACTGATATGCTTGTAAAATGGATTCAAAGGGCACATATGTTACAGGCACAGTTCTGCAAGTCTAGCATGACAGAGACAAATTGTGTGTTTCTACCACCTAATTGAAGCGTGGTGAAAAAAACAAGGCTATTCACAGGAGGACAAATGACCATCAATCCATTTTGGGATGCTTTGTCAGAGGTGGGAATTGCAGATGTGAAGAAAGAGGAGGAGGCTGCTGAGTCGGCAGGATTGCCTGCAGCACAGTACATGGTAGATCCATGTTTGACAGACACCAGGCACCTGATAATATTGGAAGAGCCTCTGCAGTACTGGAGTAGCAAGATGACTGAGTGACAAGCATTGACCTCCACAGCAGTTTAATATCTGAGCTGTCCTCCCTCTAGTATAAGCATGGAGCGGGTATTCAGTTTGCCAAGAGCCATTGCGTGGGACAGGGGTATGAATCTATCACCTAGAAATGTTGGCATGCTATCATTTATTAAATGAATGAAGGGCACATTCCACCTAGGACAAGTACATCTATTTTCGTACCATAGGATGGCAGTGGTGATGAAGAGGAAGCAAAACAGCATGGTGGTAGTGGCAAACTGCATTCCACTGATGTTGATGAGGCACTTATGGAGAAAGAATTCCCAAGTGGGGACAACTCCATTCTGGAAGACTGTGAGGGCTGCTTCCTCAGTGATGATGATGATGATGGCAGCAATGCATAAATAAAAAAAGGCTTTTAGATCTCTCTTTTCCTCCTTATAAATTTAATCCTTTCCTTTATGACTGAATTTTATCTCTGTCAATATTTTTCCCAGTTTTTGCCATGCTTCTGTACATTCAACACCACTATGACCATCTACCCTGAGTCATATATAATGTCTTGGCCACAGGCACAGCATAACATTTTTAATGACTGCCACATTCGGCAAGCATACATCATGGTAGTCAGCACTACAGCCATCAGTAAACCCAACAGCCAGCACACTGTTAGCCATGCTGCCAGGGACAGTAATCCCACCAGCCAGCCCACTGTTAGCCATCCTGCCAGTGACAGTAATCCCACCAGCCAGTCAAATGTTAGCCATTCTGCCAGTGACAGCAATCCCACCAGCCAGCCCACTGTTAGCCATCCTGCCAGTGACAGTAATCCCACCAGCCAGCCCACTATTAGCCATCCTACCAGTGACAGTAATCCCACTAGCCAGCCCACTGTTAGCCATCCTGCCAGTGTCAGTAATCCCATCAGCCAGCCCGCTGTTAGCCATCCTGCCAGTGACAGTAATCCCACCAGCCAGCCCACTGTTAGCCATCCTGCCAGTGACAGTAATCCCACCAGCCAGCCTACTGTTAGCCATCCTGCCAGTGACAGTAATCCCACCAGCCAACCTGCTGTTAGCCATCCTGCCAGTGACAGTAATCCCACCAGCCAGCCAAATGTTAGCCATCCTGCCAGTGACAGTAATCCCACCAGCCAGCCAAATGTTAGCCATCCTGCCAGTGTCAGTAATCCCACCAGCCAGCCCGCTGTTAGCCATCCTGCCAGTGACTAATCCCACCAGCCAGCCCACTGTTAGCCATCCTGCCAGTGACAGTAATCCCACCAGCCAGCCCACTGTTAGCCATCCTGCCAGTGACAGTAATCCCACCAGCCAGCCCACTGTTAGCCATCCTGCCAGTGTCAGTAATCCTACCAGCCAGCCCGCTGTTAGCCATCCTGCCAGTGACTAATCCCACCAGCCAGCCCGCTGTTAGCCATCCTGCCAGTGACAGTAATCCCACCAGCCAGCCAACTGTTAGCCATCCTGCCAGTGACAGTAATCCCTGGTGGTCCAGTGGACTGCTTTCTGCCCGATCGCTGGTTTCAGTAGTAAATAGATCAATCCTATACCCCTGGTGGTCCAGAGGACCGCTTTCTGCCTGATCGTGGGCTTAAGTTTAAGAATGAAATAACCCATATCCCTGGTGGTCCAGTGGACCCCCCTCCCCACCTTCCCACTGATCCCCACTGCCCCGCTCCCCCCCCGTCAGAGGCAGGCGGCAGCACCCCACCCGCCTGCCATCCCACCACCCGCCCAACTGACACGTGGGGGCGGGGTTTATGCGCCCATTGGTCCTGGCGTGAGCAATGGCGGTCGCAGCAGCTGATAGACTACACATCCAGATATGTGAATGGATCTCATATCTGGATGTGTAGTACGGCACGGGAGCTGCACCCTACTGGGCCCATGCTATGGACCAATGGGCAAGCAGCCTACCTACATTGTCAGTTGGCAGGCGACAGGGTGGCAGGTGGGTGGGTGCTGCCGCTCGACCGCTGATAGGGGCGGGCAGTGGGGATCAGTGGGTGGGTGGGTGGGTGGGAGGGGTCCACTGGACCACCAGGGATATGGGTTATCTCATTCTTAAACTTAAGCCCGCAATCAGGCAGAAAGCGGTCCTCTGGACCACCAGGGGTATAGGATTGATCTATTTACTACTGAAGCCAGCGATCGGGCAGAAAGCAGTCCACTGGACCACCAGGGATATAGGATTGATCTTTTAATTACTCAGCCCGCAATCGGGTGTAGGGGGTGGGCGCCACCACGGAGGTGCAGCCAGAGCTTGGGTGGCCACCCACAAGTGGCAGCTGCCGTGTTGTGCCCTGCAATGTGGCAACTCACCTGTGGGTGGCCATCCGTTGTTCCTTTTTTGGGGGGGGGCAACTTTGTGCGGGCACAGGTAGGGGTTGCACATGCATGGCTCCGCACATCCCAGGTTGAATATCAGGCTGTGCAGAGTATGCATGGGCACGCCCCCCTTACCTGCACCTACATACATTACTGATGCGCTCCGGCGCATCAGGATTTGTGCCGCACACTTTCCCCTTTTGAATATCATGCCTGGGCGCATCAGTGGGTTGCGCATGGCGCAACACTGTTGCGCCATGCGCAACCCTTTTGAATATTTGGGCCCTGATCTTCCACAAAAGCCAAGAGTATATGCTGTAATGATAAGTGCATATCACTTAAAGTAGCAGTCTTTATTGGTCACCAAAAATGGTCATCCTATGGTTTTTGTTAAAGAATGTATTTCTGGCATCCTAAATCATCATCATGCTCTATTTTATCTTAGAGTTTGCAGATACTGTCAAAAGTGCTTTCATAGCTAAGGTTGTAATTAATGTTTCATGTCGTTAAAGATGGACGCATTCACAGTTTGTTAAAATTAGTTCTATTGAGGATGCCCCATTTTTAAGGATGTTGTTAACACACATTTCTAGTATGGTAAAGAACATAGCACTGTGCCATGATGTTTAATTTCATCATGGCATGCATAGCATGGGACTGGGTAATTTTAAACAGTTTAAATCTGGTATCCTAGCTCAGGAATGAAATATAATGAAAAACAACACAGAGATCTTAATATATGTTTGTTTGTTTATTCATTTGGAAATAAACCTTTAAGCACAGGTGCTCTTTTACAAAGGTTCCATGTCAAAGAACAATGACAAGTACACAGAGAAATTAACAATAAAATACAAAGTACACAGTTCCAGAGGAACATTGTCAAGTATCAGTACAAGCAGATAGTTGCAAGTCCATGTTATGGCACATCATGTTGCCAAGGGCAGAAAATCTAGTGCAGAGTACATGACATTAACTTACCTATAAGGGGAAGACAGTAAATGTCAATGTTTCATAGAATCTGTTACAATAGACGATTATGTCGAGTTATGACAGTTACATTTGGATCCAAGTGTGAGCACCTTTATCAGTTCTCTCTTAAAGGTGGCTATTTTGGGGAGACCCACCAGGGATTCTGGAAGCTCGTTCAGCCATTGGCGTGCTCTGACTGCAAAGGAACACATGGACTGGTTTGACTTTTGGAACGGTGCTGACAGGGCATTCCTAGACATATGCCTAGTGGAGTACTAGTTGTTAACTGGTCAGAGGAGGTTTTGTATTGCCGGTGAGGTAAGACAAAAACAAAGCTTTTTTTCTGAGCAGACAGGTCTTGTATCTTATTCTGTCCTGTAGAGAAGCCAATTGGTTAGGGAATATAGAGAACAGCTATGGGTGAGTCTGTCCACCCCAAGTGCGAAGCAACATGCCTTATTTACTACCAGCTTGACTCTGTTAAGAAAATAGTTAGTGGCTGCACCGTAGACTGGAAGGCCATAGTCTAAGAGCAGGAGCACTGTGCTGGATACCACAAGGTGCGTGGATTCTGGGGTGAGGTTCTGACATTGCCTGAACAGTGCACCTAGTTTTTTTTATTGGCAAGGCTGACAATGTTGTCCACAGGGGGTGCAAAGGAAAGAGTATCATTCAGGGTGACTCAGAGGTGTTTAAAAGAATCAACCAGATTCAGTATGGTACCATTAGCATTACAGATGGCAAGGGGAAGGACCTTTTTCTCACATGAGGACCTGAGAACAGCATAGTCTCGGTTTTCTTGTAGTTAAGGACTCATTTATTTAGTGTGAATCAATCCTCCAGGGACTCCGAGCTGTTTTGCAGGTTGCAGGAAAGTATCTCCTTGCATGAACTACTGTTTAAGAGGATGGCATAATCCATATAGAGGAGCACCTTTGAAGTAAGGTGTGCTTCAGGGAGATTATTTATGAACAGACTGAAAAGAAGCAGGCCAAGTATTGAGCCTTGCGGCACCCCTGTTGAGGCACTTTTAACATCTGATAATGCACCTTGAATCTTTACCTGCTGTGTGTGGCCAGAGAGGTAACTGCAGAACCAGGTTACTGTGTTTGGGGAGAGGCCTTATATGTGGAGCTTATTGATCAGTAGTGAGTGATTTACCAGTTTGAATGCTTTTGTCAAATCGCTGTAAATGACACCAACCAGGCGGCCACCATCAAGGGCTTCATGCAAGAAAATGGTGCACTCAATAAGGGCAGTACTAGTACCATGAAGCTTCCTGAATCCATGCTGCTGTTTACATTGAATATTGTATTTGCATAGGTAGGTGACAAGTTGGTCCAATATAATTATTTTGAGGGCCTTGGACAGTAGAGAAAGGACTGATATGGGCCGATAGTTGGCAGCTTTAGCATGGTCACCACTTTTGTGCACTGGTGTGACTGATATGGTTTTCCAGATTCCTGGGAACTAGGAGTATTTCAGGGAAAAGTTAAATATTTTGGACAGTGGAAGAGCAAGTTCCTCAAATTCCAACATCACCAGCCTCATGTCAAATTTTGGACAGGGGAAAAGAAAGTTATTCTAAAGCCATGGCCACCAGCTTCATATGTGGCTATATGTGGCAGACAAATATTATTGCTGAAGGAAATGACATAGTAAGGAACATATTATGCTGCTTTAAATGGGAGTCTCTTTACCTTTTGTCTCTCTCTCACTTTAGATAACACTGCACAAGCCACAGAGTAAGGATGTGTCTTTTGGCAAAACCAGTTGTTGTGGCACCATTGAGCTATTACACGGCATGGCCATCAATAATTTGATGGTAAGTATGTGACATGATTTTTTTCTGTCCATAATTTTTATGTTGGCGCACTTGTGCAGCCAACATCTTGTGGTAGTGCAGATTTGGAGGCGCGGTCGCTGTTGGGCGAATGCAGGGCAAGCACCTGTAGGTGCATCCCTCATTCCCCAATTAGCCTGCATGCTGGCACCATACCATGCATACTAATGTTTCGAGCACATCTAAGGAAAGGTCCACTGCAATGCAAGCAAGGCTCATCACATGCAGTGGACCCTTCCTACATGCTTCGCTAGCTAGAAACATGGCGGCACAGTGGCCGCTAAACTGACGACTTCGGGGGTGCCCAATCCCCCGGTCAGCTTACCCTGACCCTCAAGTATCTGCTGACGAGGGTGCCCAATCCCCGTCAGCATCTGCCCCCCTTTTCAAACTTTAATATACCAACGGGGGAGCCCACTCCCCATCGGCATGATGTCCCCTCCCTTCTATGCCAACAGGGGTGCCCAGTCCCCTGACAACTACTGTACCCCCCAAAAGAAACCACCTGTAAAAAAGAAAACTGTCCATGATGTTTTTTTTTACTACCTGTAAACAGAAAAAGGTTCCTCGTAGACTCCCTACCCACCACCCGCACCCACCCATTGCGCACCCTGCCTCCCCACACCTCCCTCACCCCATACTAACCTCCAGAGCTCAGCGAGACAATCTTCGATGGACTGGGAACACGTCTTCACTCTTCCAAGCCAACCACGAACTGAGGAAATGCTGGTAAGCTGTATAATGGAATAAATAGGGGTTTATCAACTTTGATGCATATCTCAGGCATTTTTTTGGAATTTTTGCACCACATTTTCAACGTGGGGTTTTTGGGACCCCTCCTCATGAATTCTGTCACTGTTATGATGTTAATTGGTCCCAAAAGGTGATTTTTCAGTCACTGCACAGAATCACCTTTTGGGACTGATTAACACAAGGACAGTGGCAGTGTTCATGAGGTGAGCTCTCAAAAGCCTATGTTGCAAATTTGGTGGAAAAAAAACAAAAAATGGCTCTTTTATGAGTGTGCGTTGCTCAGTTGCTATGCACACTTGTAACTTCATGAATTCGCAATATTTTCATGCCAGATTTTCAACATTGTCATTTTTCTACACCTCCTTGTGAACAGTACAGCTGTCATTTTTCACATCCTGGCCTAAATGTGTTTCTGCACTTCCGGTGCACAATACACTGTGGGAAATCAGTGTTCAGGGCAGATTACAAAAATCACAGTGACACTGTTCATGAGCAGAGGTCCTAAAATGCCTATGTTGAAAATCTGGTGACGATACTCCATAAAATGACTGTGTTACAAATGTGCGTTGCGCAGTTTGCACGCACGCTCATAACTTTGTGCATTTGTAATATTTTCACTCTGGATTTTCACATTGGCATTTTTCCAAACATCTTGATGAATAGTAGAGCTGTCATTTTACATATCCTGCCCGAAATGTGTTTTCGCACGTCCGGCACAGAATAGCGCGGTCACTGTGCAAAATCACATTTTGGGACAGTCTGAGGAAATGACAGTGACACTGTACATGAGCAGAGGTGCTAAAATGCCTATGTTGAAAATTTGGTCCCAAAACTCCATAAAATGACTATGTTACAAGTGTGCATTGCGTATTTCCCATGCACCCTTGTAACTTCGCAAATTTGCAATATTTACATGCCACATATTCACCACTGCCAGTTTTTTACACCTCCTTATGAACAGTACAGCTGTCATTTTCACATCCTGCCAAAAATGTGTTTCCGCACTGCACTACCAAAGCCAATGCCAGCGCAACAACATTCAACATTGACAAATGCTTGTTATTCTTACCTTTTTCCTTCCACAGGTGAACAGTGACACGGTAGCCATGTCAAGTAGCTACTAAATAATATCTCTTTTCTTTCTTCACAGGTGACAGTTCATCCATCTTGTGTCTGGGGAACCTTCATTCCATGTCAGGGCCATGCCATCACATATGTGATGGTAGGTATCCTGTTATAAAGTTATTTTTCTGTTCTACTTTTTTAATTAAGTAATCCTTTCACAGGTCTACTGCAACCAAGTATGGAGTGTATTAGAGTGTTTAAATAACTTGTGTTATGTCTTCATATCAGGTCTGACATTGATACATCATGCCAGCAGCAAGAATATTGAGTCCTTCTACAGCAATCAAGTCACTGCCACCTGTTCATTTCTGTCAGCTCACCTTCATGGGCTCAGCTTTGCCAAGTACAGCTGCTTTCAGCTTGTTCTCCAGTGCTGTATGTTGTGTACAATCAACATGTCCTCTGCTGTGCATCATCATGCGAAACATTCCTTCAACTGAAAATGCTGCTTCACTGCGCAATGCCCAATTTATTGCGCATATGTGAAATACCTGAAATAAGAGAAATAGGAGAAGGCAACAGTCATCATAATTCCTGCTGTACAGCTATGGTCCAATAATTTTAGGAAAAGAAAAAAAAATCATACAGTACCTTTCCATGCTACGCAACAGTCCAAAATCTAATACAGTAATCAGGGGTAACACATCCATGCAGCAGCAGCAGTAAATCTCCATGATAAACCCCTGTAAGGAGAGAAACTGTGACAAAATATGTTCACAAAAGCAATGCTTGCAAATACCCTCTCACACCCACAGAATCCAATAAATGGAAAAAAAATACTTACCTTTCCTGGTATGTCAGTACAGCTGCACCAGTTATCAGTCAGCAGCAGCACATAGCAGCACCAAGACAGCGACTTTTCATTTCAAGTTTTCATTTCTAGACATCGAGAAAATCTACCAAGATGAGATAGTGACCTTTTCCTTCTCACTCACTTTTTTCCTGCATTTTCTCAACAGCAGCAGCAGCACGTAGCAGCACCAAGACAACAATTTCTCATTTCATATTCTCATTTTTGGACATCAGGGGAATTTTCTAAGACAAGATAATGACCTTTTCCTTCTTGTCCACTTTATTCCTGTATTTTCTCAACAGTAGCAGCAGCAGCCAGCAGCAACACCAGCACAACTTCTCATTTCAAGTTCTCTTTTCTGGACATCAGGAGAATTTCCCAAGACAAGATAGTAAACTTTTCCTTGTGATCCACTTTTTTCCTCCATTTTCTCAACAGTAGCAGCAGCAGCAGCACATGGTATTACCAACACAGCAACTTCTCATTTCAAGTTCTCATTTCTGGACAGCAGGAGAATTTCCCAAGATAAGATAGTTACTTTTTCCTTCTCATCCACTTTTTTCCTGCATTTTCTCAATGGCAGCAGTATGCAACTAGCAGCTGCAAAGCATTTAGAATTTTCTGTTAAACTTACAGTATGAACTAAGGAGTGACAGAATGATATAGCAGCCTGCCTTTTTTTCCCACACTCAAGAACAATTCAGGGAGAAGTGAATGTATGTACAGTAAGGTTCCATATCGCCGCAGCGACAGGAAATTCTCCGACCGTCACTACAGCAACGGCAAAATGCCACCGATTGGCATTGTGCTATCACTGTACAAAAGTGTGTTTTTTGTGGGGGCTTTGCCCCATGCACCCTGGCACCACCTGCACTTTAGATAACCAACTCTGTCTAGGAGTTGGTTCAGGGAAGGGGGTGAACTCCCAAGAGACAGCAGCTTCAGGAAACCAGCAGACCATCACAACAAACTGTCGATTTCATTGCTGTGATGGTGTTCGCTGTGTTCCCATCACTTTGGGAACAGTATACCATGCAGTAAAACCCCATTTATCCAAATCTCACTTAACCGAAAACCTCAGTTATCTGAAAGTGAGTTATGTCCCACACAGACAGTTATGTTAATCACAGCGATTATTACTGTTCATTCACGCATTTGTGTTATCAACAAAGTCATTTAATCACCGACAGCTGCTTAGTGGGTGAATAGCACTGCCTGCCCCCAGGTCAGTTATCTCCTTAGCCAAGACTTTCATAAGAAAAGAAATTGATTAGCAGATCCACCCCTCATTCACCATAGCACTGAAACCTACAATACATAGCAATTAGCCAGTAGAAAAAAACATGAGCTGTTAATCACAGTTCATTCATGGAAACCGTGATCACTTTTTTAAAGACCTCCCCCCCATCACCAAAGCACTGAAATCTGAACTAGCAATCCACTCTGCAATTAGCCAGTAGCAGAAACAAGGCAACTGTGTGCATACAGTCCAACAGCAGGTGCCATTTTGACCCCAAACTTGACTGCAATGCTGCTAGACCCAACAGATTGTTTCAGTTTCCTTGATCATCATAGCACTGATCAGCCATGCTGTTACATGGTTCTATATCATAACAGTGAAAGCCTAAAGGTGATTGCCATTATGAAGAAGTCAAGAGTGCCAAAAATGTATTTCGGCACTCTGACACCCCGGCGCACAGCAAAAGGCACCGGGGACTTCATTTTTTAATGTTTTCTGCGGGGGTCTGTGCCCCAGACACCGCCCCACATCCCTAACACCAAAGTATCCTCAACTCCTCTAGGGTACATGTTGAGTGGGGGTGAAAGCATGAAAAAGGTTCGGTGCAACAAAAATGCACCAGCCCTGACCCAAACCTAGTACCCTGCAGACTGACACAGGCAACACACCCACCATGCCATAGGGTCAGCTTGGCAACCCACTGTGGCACCACCCCTCACATCTCTTGCTGTGCATGTCCACTCCCACCCCACCCCCACATGCATACATATAGCAACATCCTGTCTCTGTAGTGGCCCTCCCAATCCAGCTGCCCTATCCTCCCGTAGCCATCCCTGAAATGTACTGGGGAGTGGGTCATCTTTATTGTAGGAGCCCATTCCCCAGTGCTCTTATCACAGGATACTTTTTACACTGTTGTCTGTAAGGTACAGTATGTGTTTTGTTTTTAAGAACCCACCCCCTTGAGAAGTACCCTGTACCTGTGTTTAAGACAACACTGCTGCAGCAGACAGGTCAGTACCTCAGCATGGTTAAATAAATGCTGTCAGAGCAGCAGCTCTGTGAATGAGAAATATATATGCTTGGACCTGATCTGTGGATTTTAACTGAGCTGCTGCATATAATAAAGCACTGAACTGAACTGAAACTGTGGGGTTTCAATATAGCAATCTAAAATAGAAGGTATTACAGAGGTGCTGACCAGCCCGCTGTGGCAATGTTGTTTTAGTACTATATATTTTTTTAAAGCATGGGTATGTGCACTCTTCATACACAAATTCAAACACAATGAAAACAAATGAAACATCACTTATCTGAAACCCCATTTATTGGAAGATTTTTCATGTCCACCAAGACATTTGGATAAATGGGGTTTTACAGTAGTTTGTGATTTTGGCACACTTCACATTTAATGAATAGAAGGGCACAACAGTGTCAGGCATTATATAAACACACAGCATAGTACCATGTAATGCTGCTTGTACCAAAGTGTGATATATTCATTCTGGTAGCTGAGAAAAATTAAGCAAAAGATACAGGCCAATACACACATGAAAGTTAGATGTGTTATATAGGTAGGAATTTAAGAAATATAAAAGACAGATAGAAAAGATAGATTGCACTTTTTTTTAATTCATTTTGAGTGGTGGGATAAAGGATTATGATAAGAAAGCTACAAAGGTGGAAAGAGTATAAAGTGGATTCAACAGATTTTTTTGGTGGGTAGGACAAAAGATTATGAAAGTTGCAAAATTGGAAAGAATATAAAGAGGACAGGACAGATTTTTGGGGATATTTTTATACCATTTTTCGTATTCTTAATTTTTTGGGGGGGAAATGAGGGATAGGACATAAAGGTATGGAAACAGGGACAGAAGGAATGTATTAATAAAAGAAAAAGATCGCATGGCCTCACAGCTGACACCACTATCGCCCACAGCACCATTGTAGATCTCCTCCAGTACAGGCAGCAGCTTTTCCTAGTTTGCGAGAACCACTTTTATGTCCTGCTGGACCTCTGTCTGCTGGCAGCAGCGGTCTCCCACTTTCTCACACACTGAGGCCAGCTCAACTACTTTTGCTGCTGGTGCTGGTACGAGTGCTGCTGCTACTTCCACATAAGGAGGAGATGGAATAACAGGGAGCACAGCTTCCTCTTATGTGCACCCCACTGTGGCATGTGACATTGCCCTCCACCACAAACTATGGCCACAGTCTAGCATGGATGGGCCAGCATTCTCTCCACTTCCACATGCTGCTTCTTCAAACTTGGCCTCCCACTCCATGTGGTGTTATAGTCTTACGTGGGTCCTCTGCCTCCTCTCCTCCCCCCCCATACCAACATGGCTCCCCTTTTTTTCCTTTGTACATCCATTTGCCTCAAACATTACAAGTGGCCACACTCTGGTCACTTGGGTCACTTGTGAATAATGCCCAAACAGGGGGAGGTCTTGAGTTATGTGCAGCAGCATTGCTGGGGTTGTAATGGACCTGACTCCTTTAAGGAGGAGAGGGTGCCGATGATGCTGCAACCATGGGGGTGGGCTCAGGCTGCTGCTGCTGCTCCTCCTAGTCCTACTCCTGATGCTTCAGGACTGGAGCCACTGCTTCTGCTTCACTGGGACCTGGGTGACTTTGATGTATGGTTTAGTGAAGGGGTGGGGAGGCCCTGGCCAAAAAAAAATGCAGCTGATTCAGAAGAATGGCTCCAGATCCTTCATGGGTCCAGACACCCTGATGTCCAGATCCACATACTCCGTGAATGCCTTGCTGCTCCATTCAATTAAGTTGGTGCACTGAAATAAAAAAAAAAGAAGCAGAGGGAGAGAGACAGAAAAAAAGAGGATCAAAAATTATTCAAAATAGCAATTAAGTACTTAGGGACTAAAGAACAGGAGAATAAACAGAAACAGTCTGTCTGCAACTGAGAAACTGAACTTCCAGCCTTGGGAAAGGACCATGTGACTTGCAGAAAGAGCTCCCATGTAACCAATCCTTTTTTTGCTAAACTATGTGAAGTCTTAAGGTGAAGTTGAAAGGCAAAGTCAGCGTGTGCAGAATTATTATTCCACAGGAAAACTTTGCAAAAGTATTTACAGAGGCGAATTCATGCGACTTTTCCAAAACTTCACCCATGGAATAAAACTTTGCAACGTCTCTACATTTGGGTGACTATGCACAACACTCTGAACAGCACCTGTCTGCAGGCACGCAGAAGTAGTGCTGACAGTGTGGGTAACCATGTGCTGCCAGGGCACCTTCCCCCCAGGTCTTATGTGAGCTTGTACTGGCAGAGGAGGTGGGTGGAGATTAAATGCTTTAAAACTATGTAATTGGCTGTGGTATGATGGCCTCCACCAATCATAACAGGACTGGTTCCCCTCTCCTGTTGCTGGTGTTTCAGCATCAATACAGATTATGTCCCATTCAAATAAACCCTGGTTGAGCTGAGAGGAGAGGTACCCCACTCTAGGGAATGGGAGTGGGGGGTAAGCCAGTGTTAATCTGGAACACCAAACCAAACAGATCTGGACCAGAACAGGGTACCTGCTGTGACTAGCAGGAGATGGTTAGTGGGCAGAAACAGAGGTAGTAGTTTACAGTGAGCCAACCAGAGGACTAAAATTAAATAAAAAAAATTGTATATAAGCGTACTATTAGTCATTCATTTGGTCCCTCTCCCCCAAAAGATGTTCAAATATCGCAGCACAGTTCTGTCATAATGTTTGTTTTAAATGTGTATGTTATTCTTTTGAATGAAACAATATATGTACAAGAATGTTCAAGTATGGCAATTCCCATAAAGTTGACAGGAAACAGTTTTTACACTTCTATATGCCATCCAGTTGTTCTTTTATTGGCTACCCAGTATTCTGATATGTTTATGACCTTCTTGTTAAATTAATAATCTAATTTTGTTGCCTTTTTAACTACCCTGAATCACTGTCTCCTCAGCAGTTACTGCTCTCTCTCTTTTCATACTGCCTGAATAGTCTATGACATCAGAAACTCCCATTGCAGGCCATTCAGATTAATAGCATGGAATGGGAGTTATTGATATCATAGAATATCTTAGTAATATGAAAATCAAGAGCAGTAGCTGGTGAGGAGAGTGGAACTCCATGCAGATCTGAGGGCACCCCAGAATTAGATTATTTATTTATCAAAAAATCTTCAAAGCATATCAGAATACATAACTGGCATGGAAAGGAAGATGGAAGGGCAGTTAAATTGCAAAAATCATTTTCAATTTTTTTTAATTAGGCTGATAAATTCTTAATAGGAACTATTCAGCCAAACAAATAACACTGGGGATGAGATTTTGAGAGGGGAGAAAACAAGCACAGCTCCCAATAATGATAGGCACCTGCAGCATTCCAGATGTAGCAAGACGCCTTATTTCAAAAGGGCTGGACAGAGATATGAAAATTACTGCAATTTGCGGTAACTTGCAGCAGAAAAGAGATGCATGCATCACTTCTTTTTACACCAATGGCACCCACACTGCACCAAATAATTGCATTTATGCACTAACATTAGACCACCTTTTAGGTCTTCCATGTATTTGGCACGTTGTAGGCAAGTGTTTCTAAATGCTGTACACTATGCGTAGTTGGTTGGAATGTGCCAGAAATGCTGGTACAATATCTCTTATCACTTTAAATGCTGTACATCTCAGACCTGTATTGTGTTTTTGATTTCAGAAGTGATACATGTGCATGCATCAAAAACTAAGAACTTCTCTGTATGATATATCCATATGACATAAGAGGCACCATTTTCCTAACATTGTTTTTATGCTGTGCTTCAGTACACCACTCCATATTTGGAGCACCAGAAACAGGGGTACTAATAATCTAATACAGTAAGTGGTACAGGTAGATTGCCACTCATGTTTTAGGTTTTTACCTCTTTTGGAGTCACCTGTGCTTTCATATTACACCCAGTGGAATTGTTAAACAGGACTTCTGCAAGATATGAAACAAGTCCTGGAGCTACTAATCTGAAACTAAGTGTTTTTGTGTTACCTTGAAATTTATATTATTATTTGTTCTTGTTTGCCAGGTATAATAAATCATTCTATTTATGGATGCTTCAGCATGTCTGCATGCTGTCTGAATTTCATAAACTGAAAGCTTTGAAACTGCCTAAATTTCAATTAGGCATTCTTTTTTTGCCTGCAGCAATATTGTCTATGCTTCTGAGGCAAGATTAATGGTCCAAATTAATCTAAATCTTCTGGCTTTACTTATGTACAGTTGGGGTATATAATTTAGAATGCCTCATTGCAGGTGCACAGTATTCCATAGCCCAGGGCACACAGCCTGTATGGCTTTCCCCAGTAGGTGAACTCTCTCAGACTCAGATTTATATTAATTTACTGTGTGTGTCATACACAGATATATATGAATGTCACTGATCAATGAGAAACCAGCTAAAGGTTGTGAAGCATAATGTCTTGAGTCCAAGATATTGAACCACAGCTGCCAAAGGAAAAGTGTTAAATGACTTCTACATCAACTTTAAATAGAGAACCGTGAAGCTTTTAAAAGGGTGCTTCTACAACTGAAACTTTATCATCTTAAAAATGTTATCCTAAACACATGCTTTCTTGTCCTGACCTTTAACAACTGGAATTAGATTGTACATTTATTTATTTATTTATTGATAACTAAGATTACAAATACCTTTGAGCCAGAGGTTCTTTTACAAAGGTTCCGGTTCCACGTCAATAGACAGATAGTACAAGTGAAACAAATAATACTGTAACAATGATGTGGTACAGTGTAAATACAGTAGTGAGTCATACAAAGAGAAAAATTAAGTACAATTGTGCATAACATACAGTGACAGCAAACGAGTAAGCAGTCTGACAATAGACTGTCAATTCTAAGACCAGGAGTAGTGTTAAATTTTAGTGGGGGTGGAAGCTACGGGGAGGGTGAAAGTGGGGAGAAAGGGTGAAGATAGGAGGGAGAAAAGCAAGGGGTGGGAAAAGGTGTGAAGGCAAAAAAATGAGGGGATAGCGAAAGATGGCAAATTGGGGGGGGGGCAGGAGAGGTAGGTGTGAGACAGTCTAGGGACCAAAGGAACGACCCTGCTGTCTAGAGTATACAGTCATATTTGCCTTGTGCTGTGAGGTGTTGGCAAAACATAGATTTAAAAGTGCCTAGTTTAGTCTCAGAGAGAACAGTGCTTGGGAGGCCATTTAGCCGGGATGGTGCCCTATAGCTAAAAGTACACTGGGCCTGTGACGTACGACAGTGAGGGACAAGAAAAGATGGATTGGTCATACTGTGCATGTACCTCTGGTTTGCAGAGGATAGGAGTAGGGATTGGGTTGCTGGTGGTGTTAAGGAGAGGTAGATTTTCTTGGCAAGCAGGCAGATTTGATAGGCAATCCTGCCTTGTAGGTGGAGCCATACGGATGGCACATAGAGGTCACAGGTATGGGTGCATTTGTCTGCACCAGTTACAAGCCTGCAATCTCTATTTAGTGTGACCGTTAGGTGCTTGAGGGTGGTGTCTGTGGCTGCACTGTAGATGATCAAGCCATAATCGATTATGGACAGGATTGAGCTGATGACTGCTAGTCTTAGAGTTGGGGGCATGAGGCAGTGCCTGCGCCTGTATAATACCCCATGTCTGGTGTTGACCATCCTGGCTATTTGATGAATATGATGGGAGTATGAGGGTGTGCTGTCTAGCGTAATACCAAGGTACTTGAATTTGCGAACCATCTCAAGTGGCTGATTCTGGTTATTCTGGATGGTAAGACAAGTTGACTTGAATTTATTGTGGCTGCTGGCAAAAAGCATTGATTTGTTTTTTTTTTATAGTTCATTAGAAGTCTGTGGCTAGCAAACCAGGATTCAACCTTAGCAAAGCTGAATTGGAGTTCATTTGAGAGGAGGGAGGGGTCAATGTGACTGGCAAAGAGAACATTGTCATCCATGTAGAGAAACATTTTACTCTCGCAAGCTTTGGGTAGACTGTTGGAATATGCTGAACAGCAGGGATCCCAGGATGGAGCCTTGTGGGACACCTGAGCAAACTGAAAGACTACATGATAGGGAATCATCTACTTTAACATGCTGTGTCCTTTTACCAAGGTAGCTATAGAACCAGGTGATTAGTGCTTCAGACAGGCTGAGTGCTGGGTGGGAGCATAAAAGGAGGAAATGGTTTACAGTATTGAAAGCCTTAGTAAGGTCGATATAGACTGATCCTACGAAATGTCCACAATCAAGGGCTTTGTGACTATAATCTGTGTATTCCAGAAGGGTGGTGGTACTATGTGCCTTTCTGAAACTGTGTTGCTGAGGGCATTGAATATTGTACTTAGTTACAAACTCAGTCAGCTGGTCTGTGACAATTCACTCGAGGACTTTAGATAAGGGTGGGAGAATTGAGATGGGATGGTAGATAGAGTGCAGAGTTCTGTCACCACGTTTGTGTATTGGTGTGACAACCGCTTCCTTCCATAATTGTGGGAATTGTTTTAGGGATAGTGACAGACTGAGAATGGTGGTGAGGGGTTTTAGCATGACATCCAGAGAGTGATTGAGAAGTTTCAAGTCAAGTGTGTTGCTGCTATATCTGGTTTTTCCTAGCACCCTAAGGAGATATTTTTTAGCTTCAGCAATTTTAGTCCTTCTGAAATAAAATGGGGGATGTGCAGTGTGGGGGCATTTGTAAATGAGGGGTCCCTAGTGTCAATCTCTTCAAAAAAGTTGTGGGGGAAGCACTTGACTGAGATCTGTGAATGCTTTGTTAAAAGCATCAGCAATTGATTTAAGTTTGTGTAAAGGTACATCATTTTCCACCAGTAAAGTGGGGGATGCCCTACTTGGCAGTCCAGTGAGGCCTTTTTCCAGAAGCTCCTACTGTTTCTCCATGAGCTGGTGAGCTCACTTTGAAAGTGGGCAATCTTAGCCCTATGGGTGTCATGGGCACATGCATTTCTGGCAGCTCTGCACCATTGCATATCAGCAGGTTTTGCAGTGAAACGTGTAAGATCCCTGAGATTGTCCTTGGCTTTCATTTTGCATAATAAGACTGCAGTGGTCCAAGGGTTAGTTACACCCCTGGTTTTACTTTTATGTACTGGGGCCAAGATATCACAGGCCTTGTTGAGGTGTGTGATAAGGTAGCTTAGTTCAAGGTCAACACTACTAGACATGCCCAGAGGTGACCAGTTGCAGCTTGCAAGATAGGAACGGAACTGATTAAGTTTATGTATTAATACGTATGGTAGCCGGTGTTTCTTACGAGACAAGAAGGTTATCTCATGCTGGTTTGGGCAAGAGTACTATGAAGCTGAGCAGTTCTGTCAGCCTAGATCAGCACGAGATAACCTGCTTATCTTGTAAGAAATACCGGCTACCATATGTATTAATATATTATGAAGCAGTGTAACTGTCTCTACTAAAGGAAAGAGTCAGAGAAGTTTAAATAATTTTAATTACATTTCAGCTTTGCCGTCCCCCCCCATCCACACACACACATAATGGTAACTTCCTGGAGGACGTACTAACCCCGCTTACACAGTGGTTATTGGTGGCGGGTTCGATTGGGAGAATTCAGTGGCATACTGCTTGCTTTCTCTCTCGGGCATGTAGTTTCTCAATTTATTTTTTTTTTGTTTCCAGTCTTATCTGTTTTTGGTTTTTCCTCAATCCAGGCAGAAGTAGTAGCTTACGTTCAGGACAACAGGGACCAGTGTGAGATGACACTGTACGCTGGATAAGAGGTACAGTAATCTAGGGCTGTGATTGGCTGAGGCAGTTACACTGCTTTATAATCCCTTTTTTTTAGTTAGTGCTGATATGTGACATTTGCAGGGGGTGCACAGGTCTTATTGGTCCAGTGGCTGACAAAAGGAGAGTGGTCACTCATTAAGTCAGAGAGAACTGCGGTGTTTATGTGCCTATGGGGGTGAGTGGTTAGTACTAGGTCATGTAGGGTGCTGTTTCCTGTTCTCTGGCTAAATCTTGTGGGAGTTGTCACTAATTGGGATATATTGCGTGCAGCGATGGCATCTTTAAAAGGGGCAGCATCATTGGCCAACCAGTTTATGTTATAGTCACCCATAACAACTACTTCAGAGTGCTGTGGTAGGTTTTAAAGGTAATCGAGTACCAAGCTGATACTGGTGGTATTATCTCGTGGGGGAATGTAGATGGAGAGTACATAGAGGGATTTTTCTATGCTCACCCTGGAGAATTTTAGCCCCCTAATATTTGTGAGTGGTTCACTGGGGTAAGTTGGGGAAGTGCCTGACCATTTAGGGAGTCATTTAGATAGATGGCACAACCCCAACCCCTTTTACCAATCCTGTCAAGCCGGAACAACATGTAACCGTTGAGTGCTATTTCAGAGTCAAAGATTTTGGATGAGAGCCAGGTTTCATTCAGAGTAACCACATCGGGGTCATGCTACATCACCAAAACTTGTAGGTAATTGTTTTTTGGTAGGAGGCTACCAATATTGATGGAGGCTAGTTTTTAGTAACCATTGTTTTGGGGGCATCCTTTCTGGTCATTGATAGGTCCAGGGTTTGGGTGAACATTTCTGGAGATAAGAAGTAAGAGCAGAGCAATTCTGTACAAGTAGATCTTAAGATACTTGGGCCCTATGTTCTTTGTTATGCAGGCAGATTTTGGGGGGCAAGTGTAAACAAGTATTTGTCAATGCCGAATGTTGATTGCGTTGGTCCGTTGAGCTCGCTCACTGCTCCTGTGTCATTCACTCATTCTGTTTCTCCCGGTGCTGTAGGCTGCTGTTTTGTACTGGGCTCCTGCTTGTGTTGGCACATTTTTCTGCCCCACAAAGTAATCTGCAGGTGTCCTGACAGAGCTCTGTTGAGGTGGGTCACTCCCCCCTTCTCTCACTCACTCATTCTGTTTCTGCTGGCACTGCAGGCTGCCTTTTTGTACTATGCTCCTGCCTCTGTTGGCAGCTTTTTCTGACCACAAAGAAATCTGCAGCAGTCCTGACACAGGCACGTTGAGCTAGCTCACTCCCCCTCTCTCACTCGTTCATTGTGTTTCTCCCAGCGCTGCAGGCTGCCCTTTTGTACTGGGCTTCTGCCTGCGTAAGCACCTTTTTCTGACCACAAAGAAATCCGCAGGTGTCCCAACAGAGCTCTGTTTAGGTCACTCACTCTGCCTGTCTCACTTGTTCATTCTGTTTCTCCTGGTGGTGCAGGCTGCCATTTTGTAGTGGTCTCCTGCCTCTGTTGGTGCCTTTTTCTGCCCACAAACAAGTCTGCAGCAGTCCTGACAGAGGTCCGTTGAGCTCGCTCACTCCTCCTCTCTCACTTGCTCGTTCCGTTTCTGTCAGCGCTGCAGGCTGCCCTTTTGTATTGGGCTCCTGCCTACATTGCTGCCTTCATCTGGCCACAAAATCTGCAGCAGTCATGATAGAGCTCTGTTGAGCCTGGCGCTCACTCCCCTCTCTCTCACCGTTCATTTCTGTTTCTACTGCTGCTGCAGGCTGCCCTTTTGTACTGGGCCCCTGCATGCATTGCTGCCTTTTTCAGCCACAAAGAAATCTGCAGCAGTCCCAACAGTGCTTCGTTGAGCTCACTCACTCCCCTCCCTTACTCGCTCGTTCTGTGTCTCCCACTGCTGCAGGTTGCCCTTTTGTACTGGGTTCCTGCTTGCGTTAGTGGCTTTTTCTGTCCACAAAGACATCTGCAGCAGTCCTGACACAGCTCTGTTGTGCTCGGCTCACTCCCCCTCTCTCACTCGCTTGTTCTGTTTCTCCTGGCACTGCAGGCTGCCCTTTTGTACTGGGCTCCTGCCTGCTTTGGCACCTTTTCCTGCCCACAAAGAAATCCACAGCTGTCCCGACAGAGCTGGATTGAGGTCGCTCACTCCCCCTGTCTCACTCACTCATTCTGTTTCTCCTGGTGCTGCAGGCTGCCCTTTTGTACTGGGATCCTGCCTCTGTCGACATCTTTTTCTGCCCACAAAAAATTTGCAGCAGTCCTGACAAAGCTCCTCTGGCCTCACTCACTCCCCCTGTCTCACTTGCTCATTCTATTTCTGCCAGTGCTGCAGGCTGCCCTTCTGTACTGAGCTCCTGCCTGCGTTGCCACCCTTTTCTGCCCACAAAGAAATCCGCAGCAGTCACGCTACAGCTCCGTTGAGCTCGCTTACTCCGCTTCTCTCACTCGCTCATTCTGTTTCTCCCACCACTGCAGGCTGCCCTTTTGTACTCAGCCCCTGTATGCATTGCTGCCTTTTCCTGCCCACAAAGAAATCTGCAGCAGTCCCAAGAAAGCTCTGTTGAGCTAACTCACTCCTCCTCCCTCACTCGCTCATTATGTATCTCCCAGCACTGCAGGCTGCCCTTTTGTACTGGGCTCCTGCCTGCGTTGTTGCCTTTTCTTGCCCACAAAGAAATCCACAGCAGTCCTGACAGAGCTCAGTTAAGCTCTGTCACTCCCCCAACTCTCTCAGTCACTCGATCCTAATCTGTCCCAAACACTGATTTCTGACATCAACTGCGGTATTGTGCACGGAAGCGTGGAAACATATTTCGGCCAGGATGTGAAAAATGACAGCTGTACTGTTCATAAGGAGGTGTGAACAAATGCCAGTGTTGAAAATCTGGTGTGAAAATATTACTAATTTGCAAACTTACAAGGGTGCATGGAACCTGCACAACACACGCTCGTAACACAGTCATTTTATGGAGTTTCATCAAAAAATTTTCAACATAGGCATTTTATGACCTCTGCTCAAGAACAGTGTCTGTGTGATTTTCTTAATATGTCCCAAACACTGATTTGCCACAGTGACCTCGCTATTGTGTGCCAGAAGAGCGAAAACACATTTTGGCCAGGATGTGAAAAATGCCAGCTGCACTGTTCATAAGGAGGTGTGGCAAAATGGCAATGCTGTAAATCTGGAGTGAAAATATTGCAAAGTTGTGAATGTACGAGGATGCATGGAAATCCAAGTAATTTACATTTGTAACACACTCATGTTATGGAGTATCGTCACCAAGTTTTCAACATAGGCATTTTAGGACCTCTGCTCATGAACAGTGCCACTGTCATTTTCTTAATCTGTCTCGAACACTGATTTCCCACAGCGACCGTGCTATTCTGTGCCAGAAGTGTGAAAACACAGTTTGGCCAGGATGTGGAAAATGACAGTTATACTGTTCACAAGGAGGTCTGAAAAAATGACAATGTTGAAAATCTGGCATGAAAATATTGCAAATTTGCAAAGTTATGAGCATGTGTAGCAACTGCACAATGCACACTTGTAAAACAGTCATTTTTTTATTTTTCCCACCAAATTTGCAGTATAGGCTTTTTGATAGCCCTCCTCATGAACACTGGCACTGTCGTTTCGTTAATCGGTCCTGAAAGCGGATTCCACTCAGTGACCACGGAATCACCTTTCAGGGCTGGATAATGACATGACAGTGCCAGAATTCATGAGGAGGGGTCCCAAAAACACCATGTTGAAAATTTGGTGCCAAAATTCCAAAAAATACCTGAGATATGGATCAAAGTTGAAAAAACCCTATTTATTCCATTATACAGCTTACCGGCATTTCCTTAGTTCGCGGTCAGCTTTGAAGAGTGCAGACGTGTTCCCGGTCCACCGAAGATCATCACGACAGACTCTGGAGGTAAGTATGGGGTGAAGGGGGTGTGGGGAGGCAGGTTGCGCAGTGGGTGGATGTGGGTTGTGGGAGGGGGGCAGGGAGACTGCCGAGGGACCGTTTCCTGTTTTACAGGTTTAAAAAAAAAAATAAAAGACATCGCAGGACCATTTTTTATTTTACAGGGGCATGTGGCACACTGGGGTGGGCTCCTAGCATGCCAATGGAGACTTTCTTTTGGGGGGAAAGCTGTAGCCAAAAGGGGGGTATGACATTATGCCGACAGGGATAGGGTACCCCCATCAGCACACAATAAAAGGGGGGGTGACATTATGCCGACAGGGATTGGGCACCCAGTTGGCAGACAACAAAAGCAGAGGGGGTTAGATAATGCCAACGAGGAGTGGGTTCCCCCGACGGCAAAATAAATCTTGTCGCACTGAAGCAGATGGGGATTGGAGCCCCTGTCAGCAAATAAACCAGGTCGGGGGGACGCACATGCTGCCAAGGGGGATTGGGCACCCCCTTGGTGGGGGGGTTAATATTGTTTGTAAACACGGTGGCAAGCTGCCGCCATGTTCACAAACAATATCAGTGTTTCAAGATCCCACCCTGCAATGACAGGTCGCTCCCTCATTGCAACGAATGGCTGACACTGCAATGACGAGGCGGCCCCTGATTGTAGCGGCTTAATTTTTACAAGTTGGTGGCACACTGGCTGAACTAGTGTCAGCAGTAGCATGCCACAGTATTGGGGGAAGTGGACCAAGCCTTTAAAGTCTGTGGAGGCATTGGCCACAACAGTGCCATGCCTCCACAACCTGCTTCTGCAGAAAGCTGTCACAATATGTTTCTTGCACATGCGCACAATTAACATAAAAAGTGGTGAACTATGTTTTTTGGGGAGAAGGTGCTAGAGCTCCCAGAAGTGGCAGGTGGGGCTGTGATGGGTTATAATCAGCCTAATAATTCAGTTGGGTAACAGAGCTAGAGGTACGGTATCCTGTGAATAAACATTAAAATTGTGCTGAGAGAGGTTAGTAAGACTAGGGTAGGTATTATAGTGGACGGGTGCTAGAAAGAGGAGTAAAAGGGTGACAGAGGTGATTGAGTGGATGGGCGATATGATTGGGGGGAAAGAATCAGGAGTTATGGGCATGTACAGGTAGCAGGGATGGGATAACTGGGATGAGTGGTCTGAAATGGGAGAATGATAAGTACCTGGGAGTGGATAAGGGCTGTGGAAAACTGAAGAAGAGTGCTGGCTGGGATAAGGGTTAAGGGCAAGCTATAGAAACTGGGCTACCCCAATAGCATAGAGGTTAGGGTGGTCACCTGTAGTGCATCAAGCCAATATGACAAACATGTTTGCTTTACAATAAAATCTAGCCAAGATCGTAGTCCAGAGGTACAAACAGATGCAAACAGAATTAGAATACTGTAAAAGTTGTTTCTGAAAAGATGTGGTACAAAGTTAGCACTGTTTCACTGGGCAGGTTCTACTAAGCTACAGATAATGGTACTATCAAGCTCCCTAGTCAGCCCCACCTTCTACTGCAATGACCAGTATCTAACTGGTCAGCTGATCAATCTTATTTGCACAGGAGGAGGGAACATGGTCTACCAAGCATCAAGCAGTCTGTCATAGGTGATAATGAAGCTTGTTGATATCTAACATCAATGGGTTAATTTACAATCCTCTATTACAGTCTGGCTATAATCATGCAATAATACTAGGCAGATTATATTGCATCCTGAACCATACTAGAGACCAATAAGTTAATCAGATATCAACCTTAAGCAACAGTGTCAGAGGTAGGAGAATGACTAGGCAGGAGGGGTGGCACTAATGGCCTATCCATCTTAGGTTTGGGGTCGAGTGGGGGTACAACAAAAAACATTTTTGTCCCATTAGAGTTTGAAGAAAGTCAGCTGAGAGATGGTGCTCGGTAAAATTCTTTCTTGCATGGGAGTGAGTACCACTGAGTACAAGAATGTAACTGTACTGCCCATCATGTATGAGTATATGAGGGCACAGCAGTGCCCATTTTTTGATTTGTGCATTTTGAAGGCCCAAAGTGACTGAGTTCAGGATTAGGTTGATCCAGGAATGATAGTGTTAGGTGGGAGAAAAGTTGTCAGGAAGCAAAATAGGATTTATCATTATTTGTCTTGAGGTAAGTCACAAAGGTGGTTAGAGAGCGGAGACTACTTGGGTGGAGGAGGGTGTTGCCATGAAACCAGCCTTGGCTACCTGAGGAATGTCAGATATATTTTTTCTTTTTTTTTAACAATTTGTGGCCAATACCCAATAAAGAATTCCAAGTATTTGGAGGACACAAACATGGCTACACCATGAATGTTCACAAGAAGGCATTAGTTTTTTAATAAAATTTACTGACTGACTATCAGATAAACAATAGTATTTGAACAGGTCTGACATTTTAGTAATAATTATCTAATTGGTGTTGTACATTTTTTCTGTTAAAGAATAAGTCTGCATTTTAGCATGTACTTTCGTAAATAAGATTTTAGCTATTGTAATTTACTAGAGAATTAATTTTCTATTTTTTAAATTTTCATGTTCCTTTTCAGGATTTGCAGCACATATTAGCAGTTTATCTAAAAAGTCTGTATACAAAAATTTGCCCATCCTCTATTAACCTCACAGTAGCTTTGTTTATGACATCATAGTGCTCACCATGACAGCACACTGTGAGGTTACAAACAGCAGTTGTGAGATGAACATGGGAAAGTTACATATATTTTGAAAGACTTAGTGAAATAAGAACAGCATTATCTTCAGTATTTAGCAAACCAACAACAGGGGAAGTAAAAAAAATAAATAACTGGAAAACAATAATGTTAAAACTTAACTGGTACAAAGCTAGTGGTCTTAAGCTTTATAGGTGCAAACAACCTAGCTTTAAGCACCTATTGTGGTCATGCATACTGTTTTTACATTTGATGCGGCTGCACACCAAGGCCCAGATATTCAAAAGGGTTGCGCATGGTGCAACAGTGTTGTGCCATGCACAACCCACTGATCTTCTCGGCGCGCGATATCAAGGGAAAAGTCGCGTGCACAAATCCCTATGCGCCGGAGCGCATCAGTAATGTATGCAGGCACAGGTGGGGAGGGGGGCGTGCCCATGCATAACATGCATAGCCCGATATTTAGCCCAGGATGTGCAGAGCCATGCATGCGCAACCCCTATCTGCGCCAGCACAAAGTTAAACAAAAAAAAAGGAACAACTGATGGCCACCCACAGGTGAGCTGCCGCATTGCAGGGCGCAACACAGCAGCTGCCACCTGTGGGTGGTCACCCGAGTTCTGGCTGCACCTGGCAGCACCCCCCCATGCCCAATCATGGGCATTTGTAAAGGAATACATTGTCCTATGTCCCTGGTGGTCCAGTGGACTGCACTCTGCCGATCGGGCATCTGTTGTAATAAAAGAACCCCCATCCAATATTCCTGGTGGTCTGGTGGCACCCCTCCCACCCGCCCATTGAGCCCCACCACCCGCCCCGTCAGGCGGTGGTGGCAGCACCACCACCTGCCACCCCACCGCTGACAGTTCAGTAGGACTGCACTCCCATTGGTTCACAGTGTGAGGCAATGGGTGTGCAACCGCTCACGATTACACATTCCAGATATGTGATTCATTCACATCTGAAATGTAGTAGCGAGCTGCACGCCTTGGCTCCATGCTGTGAACCAATGGGCGTGCAGCCCTACCGAGCTGTCAGTCAGCGGGTGGCGGGGTGGCAAGTGGTTGGGGTGCTGCCGCCCACCGGCTGACTTGGGGGAGTGGGGTGATGGGGCTCAGTGGGCAGGTGGGGATGGGAGTACCACTAGACCACCAGGGATATTGGACGGGGGGTTCCTTTTATTACAACAGATACCCGCGATCGGGGCAGAAAGCGGAATATTGGATGGAGGGGTGTCTTTTATTACAACAGATGCCCACGATCAGGCAGAAAGCAGGATATTGGACCGAGGGGGTGTCTTTTATTACAACAGATGCCCGTGATCGGGCAGAAAGCGGTCCACTGGACCACCAGGGATATAGGATGGGGAATTTATTTTAAACATATGCCTGCGATCGGGCTGCAGGGGGCATTGGTCCCTGATGGCTGCTGCCTGGCAGGGAGCCAGGCACAAGTTGTCGGGGATCGGCGCACCTGCATGCAAATGGGATGCAAATGGGGCCATAATGATGAGCAAATGGCCCCATGTGCACCTTGCATAAATTATGGCCCCATTTGCATGTCACCTTTTGAATATCGCGGGTGCTGTGAATGGCGCAATGGCACTTCGCTAGCATATCTCCATGCTCCACTCTGACCACTTGCACTGGCGCAGTGCCACTGCGCCATGCACAGTAGGGGTGGCCAGGGTGCGATATTCAAAGCTGCTGAGCCATGGTGCAGCTCCTTTGAATATCACTAGTCCACGCCACTGTGCAGCCAAGTTGAGCTGTGCCCAAGCTTGCGCCACAGCCTGGAGTAGTTTGAATATCTGGGCCCAAATGTTTTGTGCTCAGTGAAACGGGATGTGGGGGGGTGTCACTGCTGAGCACAATGCAATTCAGAATAGCCGGGGCTCAGCAGTTTACACCAATGCCCACCCACTGTAGGGAGCATGACAATTTTCTCCTGATGATCCACTCCTTGAAAACTTATTCCCAACAATCCGCTCTCGGGCGAGTATGCTTCTGCGATAATTGACCCCAAACCAATTTGTTCCCACCCCCTTTCTTGTACACTCCTACTATGCAGCAGCCTCCAGCAGGATTTATATTTAGAATATGGCAAGTACTGTCGCTACTGCCCCCTTCAGACCATGCATCAGTACGCAGCCTCTGTTCATTCTTACCATTAGCAGTACGCAGCCTCCAGCACTAAGCAGAATTATGTATTCCTACCACTCGCATTCTGTAAGCATTCACTCCTCGCAATTGTGTGCATTAAGATGTTCTGACTGGTGCATTGCTATATACTGGGCTTTGTCATTGGCTGGTGTGGTTGTGCTTTTGCCTTTGGACAGACACACCCTTGCTAGCTGTTCTGACTGGTGCATTGCTATTTGATCTGGGCTTTGCAGTTGGCTGCTGTGGTTTGTGCTTTTGTACTGGGCTTGCAACTTTATTAAACATGGACAAAACTTTATTAAGACATATTAAAACAATTAGTTGCATTAATAATCAAATGTATATGTCACCACATACAGTAATTCTTCTGTTGTTTGTTCAAAGCCTTTTTCAAGTGTGTACAGTATGCCAGTAGCTCCAAATTGTCCTGGTAAGCTCTTTTCAATCCAGTAGGAAATCACCACCTCTGGAGGATAAAATATCAGTGCAGGAAGGCACAGTATTTACATCTGAGCACAAGTTTGATTCATTGACAAGCTTTCTCCTATTGTGCTCAGACAGAATAAAACAGTAGGTCATTGTAGGTGAAGCAGGTGATAGAAGGTAGAGGGAACCACTCGACACCAGGGCATACCTATAAGAGGTTCAAGGGGTGATTGTGGGCATGGGAGAACCACTAGACACTAGGGCACACTTATATAAAGTGTAACAGGCAATCAGGGTGACCACTGGATACTAGGGAATGCTTAACACAGCTCAAACATGGGGTACTGGGATGGGTGGCTGCATTACAGCCACCCTGCCTTTGGAGGTGGAGGTGTGAGTTTAGCAGCCTGTTTAGATGTGGTTTTCAGCAGCAGAAAATAGCACAGCTTACGGTGTCAGTTACCACTGCTTCAAACTTTTGAATATACTGTTGCACCAGTATGGATGAAGGGACCCCCCTCATTTGCATAGGCATGTTGGTAATGTAGCTGTTTGGCACTGCCAGGTTTGTGAGGTTCTCCTGATGCTTCTGAATATAGGCTGACAGGGAGCAATTGTGCAAACCCAGGTTAGCGTCCGTACTAACAGTACCAGTGTGGGCCCTAACCTTTGAACATCCAGTCCTACGTTGCTTATATTTATAAAAACCTAATCGTTATTGTCCTGACATCAATATGTTTTTGGCATTTTGGTGTTGGTAGTGTCACCACAAATTTGCAGAGAATTTTCGCAAAACAGAGCAGCAATTTTTGCACAACTAGCGGCACTGTTTTTTGAAAATTGATGCAAATCTGCAGCGTTACCTCAATGGGAAAACCCCATTGAGACCAGACAAATCAACCAAAACCTTTTCTGGTCATTTTTGGGCCAAAATAATTTCAGAATCCTATTTCCTGGCCCCCGTTTTGGTAAACACCTGTTTGTGTATACCTAATGAAAGGAGTTTTTCTCCTTTTACAGCCTCTAAGGGGGCCAAGGCATGCGTTATTTAATTAAATTGTTTCTGCTGACATCGGGGTTCCCAGTCCCCATGACAGCAGTAGGAACATGGTCCCCCCACACACTTGCCACTGTGGGACACTAGGTAGCTCACTCCCAGTGTCCCGAAATGTTTTGGTTTTTTACAAAATGATTCTGCCAATATCGAGGTGCGCAATCCCCATGTTGGCAGTAGAAATACAACCACCTCTGCCTCCCACCACTGTTGTTCACTGGGGAGCCCACTCTCAGTTTACCATAATATTTGCTTACCTTTGCCAACATCAGGGTGCCCAATCCCCATGTTGGCACTACCTGCCAACTGTGTGGGACACTGGGTAGCCCACTCTCAGTGTCCCTGGTTACATGAGCCAGTCCCCAGTACTGTGGGATACTGGGGAGTCCACCCCCAGTGTCCCAATACATATGTGTACCTATAAAACAAAAACAGTCCCCCAATGTCTTTTTTTCTCTGTAAAAAAGAAAATGATCCCTCATCATCTCCCCATCACCCTCTCCCATGCCTACCCTCCCTCTGTGCACCCACCTCCCTGCACCCCCCCTTACCCCATACTTACCTCCAGAGGTTGGTGGGTACAATCTTCTCGGGACTGGGACACTTCTGCACTTTTCTATTATGCATCTGTCTCCCACTAGTCTTCTCTGTGCACTGTCCTGTCCCCCATGACCCTAGCAGCCTCCCGTTGCTCAGAATGTGGGCCCCCAACACACTGGCATGGCAGTGAGCAGCAGACAGTTCTACAGGGATGCTAGTGCTGCACAGTTTGTCACTCATCTGTGTCCCACCAGCCCTCTCCATTCAGTACCCAGTCCCTCATGACACTAGCAACCACCTGGTATGTCTCTGTGCTGGTCACTGCAGTAGCACAATAACACAGTGCCATTGCAGTGGAATTTTGGATGATCATGGAACGCACTAACATAGTAGCAAATACAACCTGTTTTGGTGCTCTGGTGTTATTCCTCAGGTCACTCATCTGTCTTCCACAAGCCCACCTTTATGTACTGCTGAGCCACACCCCTTCAGGGTACCCAGCTTGCAGGTGCCCTCCAACACACTACCATGGCTGTATAGATTAGAACATCCCAAACACACTGGTATGGCAGCAGAATTCATACAGCCCTACTGTGGTGCTGATATCACCCCCTGCTGTAACCCATCTGTCTCCCACCAGCCATCTCTATGCACTGCTCTGTCTCCCACAACCTGGCAACCTCCTGGTAGGACTCTAGGGAGAACTTTGGGATGTGGTTCCCACAGTGGCTCCCACCACACGGTGCCCAGCATGCAGGCCTACCCCTAACACATTGTCATGGCAGCAAACTTCATACACCTGGTGGACCATGATGATGGATGTCTCTTGTGTCATCTGCATAGAGTTGTATGTTATTTGTCTTACCTGTTGATGGCTGTCTGGGTTTGCTTGTATTGCCTTGCACCTTCCACTGGTTGTGGGGGGGGGTGGGAAGTTAGAGTTGGAAATTTCCCTGCTTTTTATGGCTTAATACCAATCCTAACTGGTGCATTAGCATATGCAACTGTATGACAGATTTACCTGAAATTTGCATGCTCAGTCTGGTACCATAGATCTCTGGATCTGGCAAGTTGCTTTATGGTCGGATGTGCAGTTGCGGAGCTGTGGAGTGCCACAAATGACACAAAAATTGACTTTTTGCCCATTTCTTTTACTTGGGGCTAAAGCCAAAATGTTTTTTCCATCTGGTCTGAAATCTTCAGGGAATATGCAGTCTGGGTCACTGATGTGTTTTTTTGAAGATTTGGTGAAAAAATATTAATCCATTCAAAAGTTATTCAAATTCAAAGTTTACCATTATAGTCAATGGGAAAAAGATAGATGTGCTCCTCGAAAGCACCCAGTACTGTCACAAAAGCACAGTTTACTGTCACAAATGCCCTCAGTAGTGTTGTGCCGCCATCTTGTTTCAGTTAGCGGTGGAGAAAAATGGCTCTAGTTTAAATTTTACTGCCCCTAGGTGAACACCGTCAGTTGTGTTTACCTAATTGGGGAATGAGGAACACAATGCAGCCATCAGAATTTTAAAATTCGAGCTGGAAATATGTTTTCCTGCATTGGATCCCCATGTAGTGTCACAAATGGTGAAAGAACGGATGCAACACTTTTGCAAATTGTGACACTTTTGCACCCATTCTTTCGTAAATTTTTGTGAAAGTGTTGCAATTTATGACATTACTGGCCCAAAAACAGCATTTCTTTGCCACCTCACTGCACCTAAATGGTTGTAGCTTTTGAGCTGAAATTTGCATTGTGGCAAACCCTAGCCCCACCAATGTGCCTTTTGGTGGTTTGGTGAAAAAATATGCTATGGTTCCATAGTTAAGACTTTCCAAAGCTAAGAAATTTCCTATAGGATAACATTGTGGTGCCCGTGGTGCCTTTCATCACCCATATGTCTAAAATGATTTGCGATATGGATTTTTCGTTCAGGGTGGCTTAGTCCACCTTTAGGTGGACTAAGCCTGCATGGAGGTTTCCAAGTCATGATTTCAACTGCAGTGGAATATTTTTCATAGTTGCTATGGTTACTGAGATATTGCCAAATTAGTGTTATAATGGTTCCTTTTTTAGGACTATAGGGTTGTGGTATGTCTCAGTACTTATTAAGGCACAGTCAGGCTGGCGGGGCTACAATGACAATAGCCCCATCAGACCTATGAGCCACGAGTCCAACAGCAGGAGCCTGCACTATACAACACAGCTGTCTTTAATAAATGACAGTTGTGTTGTATAGTGTAAGTGCTCTATGATGCAACTGTCATTTATTAAAGAGAGCTGTGTCGTATAGTACTTGCACTATGCAACACAGCTGTCATTTATTAAAGACAGCTTTGTTGTATGTGTCTCAGTCCACAGAACACTACACTGTACAACCTCTGGAGGGAAGTATAGGGTAAGGGGGTATGGTGGGTGCTCAGTGGGAGGGATGGGTTGGGGTAGGGAGACAGCAGCAATGACGAGGGATCATTTTGTTTCGGGTTTAAAAAAAGGATGTCGCAGAATGTTTTTTTTCCTTTCAGGGAACTTATGAAGCAACAACACTATTTTGGAACACTGGGGGTGGGCTCCCCAGTGTCCCACACTACTGAAGGGGTGTAAATGTGAACATGGGGATTGGGTCCCCTGATGTCAGCAGTGTAAATAAATCAAGGGGCTGCTCAGAGGGAAGCATCTGAAACCGGGGTAAGAATAATAAATAAACAATAATAAATAAGTAAATAAAATACACTGCCACCAGGGATTGGGGCCCCCAGTGTGCAGATAACAGCTTAATTAAGGCACAGTCAGGATGGTGGGGCTACAATGACAGAAGCCCTGTCCCTGACCTACAAGTCATGACAGCTGCAGCCTGCACTATACAACACAGCTGTCTTTAATAAATGACAGCTGTGTCATATAGTGCAAGTTCTATATGACATAGCTGTCATTTATTAAAGACAGCTGTGTTGTACAGTATAGTTCAGGCTGCTGTTTGTGCAAAAATTCAGTTATGAATAGCACGTTGACTTTCTGAACTGCGCATGCTCAGAAATAGAACATTTTTATTAAATATTTTAAAAACTACTTAACATCTGGACCTAAAAAAACGCAAAAGCTCATACCCTGGACCAAGCATTATTAAGCCTGAAAGTTACAGGTTTCAAAGCCTCATATTTTTTTTAGTTATTGGGTGGCAAAAAAAATCATCTTAAAATTTTCAAAAACTGAGACTTTTTGCAGTTTTTTGCACCTCTGTAACTTTGCTCCCACTGAACCTATCTATGTGAAATTTACAGAATCAAGACATCCTGTACCTTCCAAATTTCATGTAAATTGGTTGAATGGGGACAAAGTTAATAAGGTGCAAAGAATTAAGTTTAACATAGAAGTGCTTACTCAACCCTAATATACAGGCACTAGTGTGCCTATATTATATATATGCATTGCAAAAAACTCTGTTAATGTACCAGTTAGGGTTAATAGTACAGTGACAAAAGTTTGAAAATTGTTTATGTAACACACAGTATGTTATCCACAGATAGTTTCTTGGAAATGAGAGTCAGTATAAGCCTACCGACAGTCATTGAATGTTTGCATTTATTTTTCTGTTAGAGTGAGTCAGTCCTAATAACAAATGGTAGTAATAATAAAAGTAATTATTTGCAGTATAGTTTGCAAGTAACATGAAAGCAACAGTTGTAACATCCAAAGCTAACAATAACATGCTACTAATAAGTATTTCCAGGTAATGCAACAGAATAAAAGCATGAGATGGTGTTACAGTAGTCTCATACTTGAGCAGTATCACAAAAGTAGTATGTGTCATCTCTATCTTTCCTGCTTCCACATGCCCATGTGGTAGTCTACAGTAACCCAGTTATTGAATAGTGACACGTACAAGTCAGTATTTTAAAAATATATACAGACTGTCATTGTATGAAGAAGATATGAAGAAGATGTGTTAGCAATAATGTGTCATCACACTGTGCTGGCAGTATAGGGTTGATGATACTATATTTTTGGTTTTTCATTGCAAAGTGTTATGTGAAGTAAGTACAGTGTTGTGATTATTGTGGTTACAGATATGACAGAGTGGTATAGTGTCTTACAATCTTGCATGTGTCTTGCATGTGAGTGCAGCGGGGATGGGATGGGGGTGAATGTCGAGTTAGGGTTTTGAACCATAAAAACCCATTTCCAAACTTTTGTCACTGTACTATTTACTCTAAATGATGCATTAACAGAGTTTTTTTGCAATGAATTTCCCTTCTTTTTGAGAAAGTGTAATGTAAGTGGTATGTGTTAGTGGAAGTGCAGGCCCTCCAGGCCTTGTGCTCCCTTCACATTGTCTATTTTTTTGCATAATAGTATGCGCATGTGGGAGCATGTGCCCTCTGGGCCCTGCGCTTCCACTTATACATAACTACAGAGCCAAACAGCAGCCCTATAGGGAAAGAAACCCTTGTAACACTAATTTGCTAATATCTCAGCAACTGTAGCAGCTAGGAAAAAATTCCAGTGCTGGTGTAATCATGCCAGTGACTGCTTCACATGACATACATTGACTGAATCTGTATCTCTCATTGTTTACAAGATATGGGCACCAAAAAGCATTCATAAGGCGCCCTTGGAACCCTTGTGACACTAATTTACCAATATCTCTGTAACCATAGGAAATAGAGAAAAACTTCCACTGCAGGTGTCATCTGTGATTTCCAAACTTGTTTCTGCAGGTTAGTTCACTTAGAGGTGACCTAAACTGTCAGTAGAGAAAATTTTATATCTCGTTTTTGAGACACGGGCACCGAAAAGGGGTAATCCTATTATCCTATGGGACATTTCTCAAATTCAGATCACTGTAACATTTTTCCCCTTGAATGGTGTGCCACCAAACCACCAAAAGGCACATCTGTGGGACCAGGGCTTGCCACCCTGCACATTTCAGCTCAAAAGTCCCAACCATTTTGTTGCAAGAGGATGGCAAACATTAGCAGTCTTTTTGCAAAATCCTTTCACAAATGCGAATGTTTCACATAAAACAGCACAAAACGTTCACATTTATGAAACTTTTGCAAACACATTTGCAAAAGTATTTTTTCTCCGATGTTGAAAATTATATTTCGGGGGTACCCAAAAAGAGATAGGGCTAGCATCCTCAGCACCTAACTAGGTAAACCAACAGTCAATGTTTACCTAGAGGGTCCCAATTTTAAATGCCAGGCATTTTTCTCTCTCACTAACTAAACACAAGATGGCCAAATCATGAAAGTAAAAGGGCCATTTGCGAAAGTAAAAGTGCATTTGTGAAACTTTCACGACGCACATATATTCCCCCCCATTGACTATAGTGGGAATTTTGTTTTTTGAATAACTTTTGAACGGTTTAATATTTTTACACCAAATCTTCAAAAGGAACATTGGTGTCCCAGACTGCATCTTCCCTGAACATTTCAGACCGAAGGTATAAATCATGCTGGCTGTGGGCACGAGCAAAGAAATGCACAAAAGATCATTTTTTTTTTGCATGTTTGGGCATTCTGTAGCTCTGCAACTGTACATCTGACTGTAATGCAACTTGCCAGATCCAGAGATCTATGGTACCAGACCATGCATGAAGCAAAATTTCAGGCAAATCCACCATACGGTGGCAAAGTTATTAAGTGACAAAAGTATGGAAATGAAGTATTAGGTTTGACAACCCCAAGGCACATCCCATAACTTGTTGGTCTGTGGAGGAAGGGGGTGGGATAGTATGGAGGGTTAGGGTTTCAGCTCTAATGCCTCATTTCCATACTTTTGTCACTTCAACCCTAACTGATGCATTAATAAAGTTTTTTGCAATGAATTTCCTTACTTTTTGATATCCTGTAATCTTACCCTTATATGTTTTTTGGAGCAATGGCCTACCACCCTCATTACTGCATAATCATATACATATGTGGGAAAGCAGGGCCCAGAGGGCCCTGTGCTCCCACCTGCCTACAATTGCAGAGATGCAGTGCAGGCATAGACACATTCCAAGTAAGTCTTGTGCTGCAAATGGTGCAATATCTCAGTAGCTGTACCAACTGTGGAAAAAATTCCACTGCAGTTGTAATTATGGAGTCATAACCTGTATGCATGCTTAGTTAACCCAAAAGGTGTACTAAGCTGAGCTTAGTGAAAAATCTGTATCTCAAACTGTTTTCAAGATACAAACACCAAAAGGCGCCGCGTTGGCCACAATGTTATCCTTTGAGAAATTTCTCAACTTTGGAATGCCATAACTAAGGAACCAGTGCACATTTTTACACCAAACCAGCATAGGTCACACCTGTGGAATGCCCCCTTTGTACCGTGCAAATTTCAAGCTAAAAGTCATAATTGTTTCTTTGCAGAGAACTGACAAAGAAACCACAATCTTTAAAATTCCCTGCTTGTGAGCAGTCAAAATCCCTGTTTCTGAGCCGATCCTTGTTTGTGAGATATTGTCATTTGGTTGTCCTCTCACGAACAAGGATTTTGACAGCTCATGAACAAGGATCAGCTCATGAACAGAGATTTTGACAGCTCATGAACAAGGATTTTGACAGCTCACAAACAAGGATTTTTTTGGCCATCTGGTCATCCCCTCATGAACAAGGATTTTGACAGCTCAAGAACAAGAATTTCTCATGAATGGGGATTTTGACACCTCATGGACAGGGATTTTTATAGCTTATGAGCAAGGATTTGTTCCTTGATTGTGAGGTGTCAAAATCCCTGTTCACCAGTAGAATCCTTGTTCATGAGGTGTCAAAATCCCTGTTCGCAAGCTGATCCTTGTTCATGAGATATGGCCATCCAGTCATCCTCTCATGAACAAGGATTTTGACACCTCACGAACAAGGATTTTGACAGCTCACAAACAAGGATTTTTTTGGACAACTGGTCATCCCCTCACGAACAAAGATCTTGACAGCTCACAATTTTGCCGATCAGATGGCCAGACAGGAATCCTTGTCCACCAGTCGAATTCCTTGTCCACCACCCTGATTCATCACTGGCAAACAAGGATCCTGGTCTGGCCATCTGGTCATCAAAATGTATGACTAGATGTCCAAACATGGGATCCTTGTCCACCATCCAAATTCCTGGTTCACCACTTATTAACCAGGATGGTGAGTAAGGAAGTTAGCTAGTGATGAACCAGGATTTAAAAAGTGCTAAAAATAGATAAATGGCACTAAACAAATGCAGAAAGCTACAGAGGACAGTTCACCAAGTCCTGATGAGCAAAACGCATTCATAGATGTGTTAAACAGACATCCCTGGACAGAGATATCAGAGTTTATTTGGGGTAAAAGCAAAAAACAAGATGGCAGCTCATAAATAAAGAATATTTTCTGGTGAACCATGATTGGCAACTGGCATGCAAAGAATGGCCCCTGGTGAATGAAGATCCTAGTTCATACCATGCAGATATCCTGAAAAATAAAACTCCCATTGAAAATAATGAGACCTTAAAAATGCTATAACTTTTGAACGGATTAATATTTTTTAACAAATAAATGCTGATCTGTTCCATGATCTATATATTTATATGAATATAAATTTTAAATAAAGCTCTTTCTACCATAAAACTTTCAGACCAAAATTCAACATTGTCTCTACCCAGTGCAACAAGAAAAAACTACCAAAAGTGGTGAATTTTAGGGTTTTTCACTATCCCGATCTCAAAATTCACAAATCCAACCAGAACAAAACTTGGCAGGTCAAGAGATCTACCAAAAGAGACTGAGCATACAATATTTCATGCGAATCCATTAAACGGTTGCAAAGTTATTAAAGTGCAAAATTAATTAGGGTTCTCACCCTTACCACCCCTACCACCTCCATCTGGTTCCATGTCATAATAGTGATCGAGCAACAGTGATTGCTACCATGGTGAGTGCACATCACCAAAAAATTATTTTGGTGATGCACATTGGCAGCACACAGAAAAACGTTACCTGAGATCTACAGGTCTTGTTTTTAATGCGGAGGCTTCACCCCTGCACCCCATACTTATGGATTCTCAACTAAAGGAGGGGTGCATGTTGGGGGGGAACTTGATGAAATACATGCCACCAGGTGACAAAAAAAAAAACCTGCACCATGCTGGACCAGAACATGGTACCCCACACCTCCCAGCCGACCACCCTCCCCATGACACCAGTGATCCAGCTTGGCAGCTGCTCACCACAACCCATCCCCTTGTCTCTCCCCCTCATGGGTGTACACCCACATGTATACATGCGAATTTCTGTTGTGGTATTCACTGACTGCTGTATCCAGTCACCTTCCTCCCTAGGTAACCATGATCACAGTCATTGAGATTGACTTGCCATTTTTCTAAGAGCTCAATCTCAGTTGCTATGGTCATGGATTACCCCACCCGGTGTGCAGGGATGGGGGGGTGGTAGGGGTGGGAACCCTAACACTGAAGTTCCATACTTTTGTAGCTGTAATAGGAATCCTAACTGATGCATTAAAGAAGTTTGTTCAATGAATTTCCTTACTTTTTGAGATAGAACAACAGTGTCCATATATTACTGTTTGGACCCTGAGCTGCAATCCCTCCATAGATGCACATATGTATGTAGATGTGGAAGCGCAGGGCCCTGTATGCTCTGCACTTCTATGTCTCAAACAACAGTGATCAAATTGTCAGCATAGCCATCTTATTACCCCACCTCATGTACCCCAGTACAGAGAAATTGTGAAATGCAAGGCAAAACTTCATAATGTACAACTGTAAAGCCATTGTGTGACACAGGTGCAAAAATACATTTTGGGCAGCATGTGAAAAATGACAGCTGTACTGCTCATGAGGTGGTGTGAAAAAAATAGCTATGTTGAAAATTTGGCATCAAAATATTGAAAAGTTCCAAAGTTATGCATATTCATTGAATAAATTCCAATGACCACACGTAACTCAGGTATTTTTAGGTATTTTTGCACCAAATTTTCAACATGTGCTTTTTGGGAACACTGACACTGTCATTTTATTAATTGGTCCTGAAAGATGATTCCACACAGTGATCGTGAAATCACCTTTCTGGACTGAGCAACAAAATGACAGTGCCAGTGTTCATGAGGTGGGGTCCCAAAAGGCCCATGTTGAAAATGTGGTGAAAAAATAATAAAAAATGGCTTCAATATCAACATAACTTCAAAACACCATTGACAGCTATTATAAGGCACTTACCTTGATACTTCAGTTTGCAGTTCAGCTTAGAAGAGTACAGATGTGTAGCGGTCCACAGAAGATGACAGAAGAAGACCTCTGGAGGTAAGTATAGGGAAAGAGGGGTGTGGGTTGGTGGGTTGTTCAGTGGGAGGTTTGGAATGGGGGTGAGGTACGGGGAGGTGATGAGGGACCATTTTCTTTTCTACAGCATGAAAAAATAAAAATATGTTGGAGGACTGTTTTCTTTGTTTCAGTTATATGAAATAAACATTAAGAGAAACTAGGGGTGGGCTCCCAGTGTCTGACAGTACTAATTGTGTTGGGGGTATAACATAACTGGGGACACTAGGAGTGGGCTCCCAAGTGTCCCACCTGGGGGGGGGCTACTGCCAACACAGGGATTGGGCACCTCAATATTGGCAATTTGGAAGACTATGTAATTAATTTGAGAACACTAGCATCTAGTGCCAATACAGGGACTGTGCACCCCAGTGTTGGCAGAAGCATTTAAACATTCCTGCATTTTTAGCTCATGAAGTAGGATCCTACTTTGTATCTCATCATACAAAGCAAGATCCTACTTTGTATGATGCTGAAATGAATAAAGAATATAAATGCTAAATAAAAAAAATGTAAGGCCATTTTTCGAGCAGTAAAGTGCAAAATGCACCTACAGCAAGGGGCCCCTACAAGCAAGCTACATGTGTTGTTTCATCCCCAGAATATCATTTTAGGAGGTTTCCAAATTTGAATTTTTCAGGCAAAACTGAAAACAAGATGATGGCCATATGAAGTAGGAATTTTCCCATACAAAGCAGGATTCCTTCTTCACTTCATATAGCTATCTTGTAGTACTTACTGAGTGTGCTCAGAAACAATTTTGTTCAAACATTTAAACTGCAATCACTTAATAACTACTTATTATTTTTTCACCAGACTAGCAAAAGAAATGTCTGTGGGGTAGTCCCTTTCAGCCCTGAAAATTTCAGACTACAAAGCCAAACTGTCTGGGCTCTCGGCAAGTTTGAGTATAGTGCAGTGGTTTAAGGCTCTGAGCTGCAAATCTGGAGATCTGGGTTTGAATCCCACAGCCCCCACTTGCATACTGTGTGACCCTGAGCAAGTAACTTAACTTCCCTGTGCTCCCAGTTTGCACCTGTAAACAAGCTTTCAGCTTAGTGTGTCTCACCTGGTTAAGCAATTTGAAAAAAAAAAGTTTAAAGAAAAATCCCAGCAAAGTCAATGAGTGAAAACGTGTTTTATTTACCTCTTCATAACTTGGAGACTACACATCCAACTAGAATGTAACTTTCCAAATCAGGTGATCTATCCCCACAGGACAGTGCATACCAAATTTTGTGCAGATCCGTTGAACGGTTGCAAAGTTATTAAAGTGCAAAATTTTGAGTTTCACATTGAAGTGCCTACTCAACCCTAACTACAGGGGCACAACTGTGCCCTATATATATATATATATATATATATATATATATATATATTGCAAAAAAAACGTTGTTAATGCATCAGTTAGGGTTTATAATAAAGTGACAAAAGTATGGAAATGTGGTGTTAGGGTTTCCAACCCTATCATACCACCCCCACCCTGCACAGATGAAGAGGGTTCAGAGGTGGCATTGGGGTCTTCAGCCATAATGCTCACCCCATTCTTCTATACTGTGCCATCTCAGTTTCCTTACACATGGAATGGGGTGAGCATTAGGGCCAGTGATCCCAAGACACACCCTGACACCTGTTGGTGTGTAGAGGTGTGGGGTGGGTGATAGGGTGGTGGCTGGGGGCTTCCTTACACATGGAATGGGGTGAGCATTAGGACCAATGACCCAAAGGCACACCCCAACACCTGTCATTGTTTGGAGTGGTAGGGTGGGTGTTAGAGTGGAGGGTGGGGGTGTTAGGGTTATAAATATATATATCAATTGCAAAAAACTTTGTTAAAGGATCAATTTGGGTTAAATCAACAAAAGTAGGGAAATGTGGTATTAGGGTTTCCAACCCTAACACCAAACCCCCACCCTGCACAGATGTAGAGGGAGCAGGGGGTGGCACTGGGGTCATCAGCCCTAATGCTCACCCTATTCCATTTGAAAATAAGCTGGGCAGGCATAGCCTTGGAGAATGAGGTGAGCATTAGGGCAGATGATCCCAATGCCACCCCTGATCCCTCTTTATCCATGCAGGGTGGGGTGTTGTGGTTGGAAATCCTAATGCTACATTTCTCCACTTTTGTCACTTTAATCCTAACTGATGCATTAACAAAGTTTTTGGCAATGTATTTTCTTACTTTTTGAGATAGTATAAGAGTATGTTTATTTTACAGTGGGATCACAGGGTCCTTTGGACCCTGCACTCCCATTCCTCCATTGAGGTAGTCTAACAGTATTATTATGTTACAAAAGTAATCATAGCTCTGCCATTGTGACTCATTTTTGCACCAAATTTTCAACATAGCTGTCTTCTGAACTCACTGCTTGCACCAGCACAGAACATTTTGAAATCCCAGTCAAAACATAATTCTGTGCAACTGGAATGCCATTCTGAGCCACAAGTGTGAAACCACATTTTGTACAGGATTCAAAAAATGGCAGCAGTCACATACATGGGGTGGGGTAATAACAAGGCTATGCTAAAAACATGGGGTGAAAATATAGGAAATTTCCAGACTTATGAGCATACGTAGTGAGATAGCAATGAGTGGTCATAATGCAGCCATTTTTCAAAATTGTGACACTAAATTTCCAACATAACCTTCTTATCACCCCACCTCATGAACAATTTGACTGTCATTATGCAAATCCCACCCATAAAGTGATTTCATCAATGGACCGCAAACTCACCTTTCCAGCATGGGTTGCCTAATGACAGTCATATTGATCATGATGTGGAGTCCCCAAACAGCCATGTTAAAAGTGTGGGGTCAAAAGGATGAAAAATGGCTGAGTTATGGCCAAATGTTGACCCCCCTGTTGAATTACATTGAATCGTATTTACTTCATATTGCAGTCGCCAATTCCAGCAGCAAGACATGTCCTCGATCGGCAGAATGAGTCTCAATCCAGGGATGTTCTGAGGTGAGTGAGGCTTGGTGGGGATATCAGGGGGATGTGGGGAGGAGGGTTTGTAGTGGGAGGTCAGGTGGGGGCACGAGGGTGATTGGCGATGGACCATTATTTTTCCCAGGCTCAAAAACAACCCAAGGCAATGAGGGACCATTTTCTCATTTTGTAGGTTGTTATATGAGGTTGGGGGGGAATGCCACTAACCACCAATGATCACACAGCACAAAATCAGAGTGTGCTGGTGTGGGGGTGGTACCACTAGACACCATGGATGAAAGAGAAACCAGTAGAATACCGCAATGGGGAAGGGAATAATAAAAAAATATTTAAATGAAGAAATATATACAGTACATAAAATATACATGAGGATTGAGAGTGGGGGTGCCACCAAACAACAGGGATAAATGGTAAAGACCACATGTGTTTCAGCTACTCCTTTTTCATGACCATTCCTAATCCTTTTATCATCACTCAATTCCTTTGCTGTGAGGTGACAAAATCCTTTTCCGTGATGTGAAAAATTATTAGGACTTGTCCAACCAGATGTACCTGCCAGCCATCCTTTTTCATAAGCTGACATAATCCTTTTTGGTGATGCAAAAAGGGATTATGACAGCTTATAAAAAAGGAATTTGTCTGACAAAAAAGGAATACTTGCAGGGCCGTCTGGTCGGATAAGTCATTAATCCTTTTTTGCATAATGAAAAAGGATTATGACACTTCGCAAAATAGAAATCAGCTGATGAAAAAGGAATATGACATCTCACAAAAAAGGATACCTTTTTCAATCTTCTTTTGTGAGATGTCCTAATCCTTTTTTGTCACCTGATTCCTTTGCCGTGAGGTGACCAAATTATCAGCATAGCAACCTTATTACCCCAGCACATGTAGCCAGTAGACAAAAATTTCAAATCCACCCCAAAACATAATTCTGTGCAGCTAGAACGCCATTCCATGCCACAGGTGCAAACACACATTTCTGACAGGATTTGACAAATGACAGTTGTGACATACATAAGCTTGGGTAATAGGAAGGCAATGTATAAAATCTGGGGTCAAAATATGTAAGATTTCCACAGTTACAAGCATGCATGCCAACATTACAACAAATGAGCATAACTTTGTCATTTTTTCATATTTTGACCCAAACCTTTGAACACAGTCTACTTGTCACCCAACCTTATGAACATTGTAGGTGAAAATGTTGAAATCCATGGTAAAACACCATTTGGCATCAGAGGTTCAAAAACATGTTTTGAGCAGGATATGAAAAACAACAGCTGCACTGTTTATGAGGTTGTGTGATAAAATGGCTATGTTAAAAATTTGGAGTGAAAATATTGGAAATGACCAAAGTTACGCAGTCACATACAAAATTTCCAACAACAGCTAGCAACATGGCCATTGTTAGTTCTTTCACCAAATTTTCAACATTGCCTTTTTGGGATCCCATCTCATGAACACTGCCACTGCCATTTGGCTCTTTGGTTCTAAAAGGTGATTTTGCACAGTGACCTTGCCAGTCTGTGCCACAGGCGCAAAAACATGTTTTGGGCAGAATGTGAAGTATGACAGCCATACTGTTCATGAGGTGGTGTTCAAACATGTCAGTTTTGAAAATTTGGAGTCAATATATTGTAAATTAATAAAGTTATGCTCTTGTGTAGAAACTATACAATGCACGCTCGTAATGCAGCCATTTCTAGGAATCTTTTCACCAAATTTGCAACATGGACTTTCTGTGACCACACCTCATGAACACTGGCACTGTCATTTCATTAATCTGTCCCAAAAGGTGATTCCATGTAGTGACCTCGAAATCACCTTTTGGGGCTGAGTATCAAAATGACAGTGCCACTGTTCATGAGGCAGGGTCACAAAAAGCCCATATTGAAAATTTGGTGCAAAAATACCTAAAAATGGCCAATATATCAACATAAGTTCAAAACACCTTTGACTGTCATTATGGGGCACATACCTTTATTCTTCAGATTGTGGTTCAGCACTGAAGAGTGCAGACCTGTTCTGGTCCATAGAAGATGACAGTGGATGACCACCAGAGGTAAGTGTAGGGTAAGTGGGAGTAAGGGAAGGTGGTTTCTCAGTGGGGGGGTGTAGATGAGGGGAGGTGCTGAGCGGCAATGACGAGGGATGGTTTTCTTTGTTTCAGGAAAAAAAGTAAAGACATCAGGGACTGATTTCTTTTTCTTTAGGATAAAAAATATCTATTATAATTATTTTGCTACACTGGGAGTGGACTCCCCAGTGTCTAGTCCACACATCAAAAATATACTTAATTTGTTTATCTTGCTAAGTAGAGAAAGAACATGGCTGACAGCATAATGTGGTTGGCCTAGAATCCCACATTGCAGCTGCTCCTACGACATGGGATCCTTCATCGTGCTAGACATCTAGTTTTTTCCCATTGAAAATAATGGGAAAGTAAAATTCAATAACTTTGGAATGGATAAATATTTTTCCTCCAAACCTTCAAAAGGCACATCTCTGAGGACAAGGCTTTCTACTCTGAAAATTTCAGCCCAGAAGCTAAAGCCATTTTTGAGATATAGGTGGACAAAAAAAGTGCAAAAAAACCCCAAACCTTCTTTATTTTCAATACTTTTCTCAGAAATGTCTAAAGCTACTGAGACAATATTAGCCACATAGAAACACATACCTAACGCAATTATGCATGCTAAACTGCATAGAAATCACTTCAACCATTACAAAGTTATTAAAGTACAACAAATGTCCTTTCACATTAAACACCCTCATCTACCCTAATATACTGGCAATATCGTGCCACTATAATATATATATATATATTCTTTGCAAAACAACTGCATTAATGCAACAGTTAGGGGTTTTTACAGTGACAAATGTGAAGAAATTCACCATTAGGGTTACCACCACTTGCACCCCATGACCACCCCGCCCCCACCAACAGGCATTGGGGTGTGCGTTAGAGTCATCGGCCTCTAACCTTCATTCCTTGTAAAAAATCGGCTGGTGGTGCAGCATAGGAGAATGAGGAGAGAGTTTGGACTGGCGACTCACGCATACCCCAATGCCTGTTGGTGGGGGCAGAGTGGTCATGGGGTCAGAGGTGGTAACCCTAATGGCAATTTCCTCACTTTTGTTGCTGTAAAAACCCTACCTGTTGTATTAATGCAGTTTTTGCAAAGAATGTCCTTACTTTTGAAAAACTAGTAAAGTATGATTTGCACAAGTTAGTGACCTTGAGGCCCTTGGATCCCGCTCCCACCAACTGCAAATTTCTGCCTAACATAACAGTACAAGTACTGAATATCATATGTATTAGTTGAGAGCATATTGGTGGGAACGTGGGACCATTCAAGCCCCACGCTCCCACAAACTTGAAGCAAACAAAATTTTTATTCATCAAAGTGGCATAATTCTGCACCTCTTTACATTTTACACACCTTACCACTGAAAATTACCTATGTGGCAGTAAGGCTAGCTAACTTTTCAAAATATAAGTCTCACTCTACCCAAATGATATTATTTACTTTATCATTATAAATCCAATTTCATAAAGTTCCTCTTATTAATTAAAATAATTCATCCCAAAATGTAAATGCATTTACTGTGGAGACACATTGCATCAATAGGTAATCCCTCAATAGTAATTTCATTTGCTTCTGAAAAGCTTTTTATCAAAATAGTAACATTTCAGAACTTGAACAGTGTTTGTTCATCAAACTTGGAGCTTGTAAGTCACTATAAAATTAGAGGAACAAAATAATAGTTACATATAACAGAGATAGATCTCTAATGTTGAAAAATATTTTTTATCACAAATGAAAATGAAATACAGGTGGAACAGACCTGATAGGGACCTAAATTAACTTGCGTGTTTATATGGAGCTGGGAGGCTGCGCTGTCTCACAATGAGCTCAAATACTTTTTAGTTTTCTAAAAAAAGGGAGAGGGAAAGGAAAAACTTCATTAAGTATTAGTTTATAACTTATAATGAAGTGAAAGCCTAACAAGTATACAAATGTACTGAAATTCTCAATTCATTTGAACGAAGTCAAAGTGACTTAGGCAATGTCAGGCTGTGCTCTGTTGAATGCTGTGACAGAGATAATAAATTTCAAACAAAGAAATCGTTACCGAAAAATGTATTGCTTTCAAAAGTAAAAGATGGACAATTTTCAAGTGAATTACCTTGACTACATGTTTTCATAGTCTTGTACTTCACAATTACTCCATAGGTTCAATCTAAATGAAAATCAAAAGCACTATTAGCGTGAATGCTCCCAGCGCCATTACACGCTAAGACCTGAGCGCAACAAACACTGAACGCACCTCTTAGGTGAGCAAGAAGGGCCAGGCCATGTAAGAACATACCTGAGGGCATGCTGACATCAATGGAGAAGTAAAGTAAATAATATCATTTGGGTAGAGTGACACTCATATTTTGAAAATCTATCTACATCCATTTGACGGTCTCACTCCCCTTTTTCTCTCTTTTTCTATAAATTAATTCTGAAAAAGGAACCTTGAGAGACTTTACAGTGGATTTTTTTCAAAGTAAGACTAGCTACCCTATAAATGTCAAGCCACTACCACAATGCAGAATGCTATCCACAAAATGTAAACTGTGTCACACAATATCTCTGCAGCAAATAAATGTTCTGCCACCTAAGCACCATAATTCTCATCTACAGGACATCCCCTCAACACCCTCCAAATTTCAAGTGAAAAGACTAAACTGTTTCCGAGATATTTAATTTTAAAGTTTTTGCACCTTTACAAATTCTTTGATCATGAGAATCGGCCACGACCTCGCGATCAAAGATCATCTCTGATTGTGAGGGGATATCTGGTCATGAAATTTGGGCTATCTGATCCTACCCAGAGACATCTAGTCCAGCAAAAATCTGGCCATCTCGTCCTGCCCTCTCGAACGAAGCTCGCGATCAAAGAAGTCTCGTGACCAAAGAATTTGCAGGCTCACAATCAAAGAATTTAAAAATGTTAAAACTCCATTTTCTGACACAACTACATTAAACTACAGGCATGGCTCGATAGAGGGAAGCCCTCTGAGGAAAACCCATCCTAGTTTTACTTCATTAGTCACCCCTGGGCTGAGATATTGGTTTTTTCAACCCAAAAATCTGGCCATCTCGTCCCTCCCTCATGAACAAAGATTGCGATCAAAGAATTTGCAGGCTCACGATCAAAGATTGTTAGTGAGCCACGATCAAAGAATTTAAATGTTTAAAACTCCATTTTTTGACACAACTACATTAAGCCAAAGACATGGCTCGATAGAGGGGAACAAAACCCATCGAAGTTTTACTTCAGAAGTCATCCCTGGGCTGAGATATTTGTTTTTTTCCAACCCCAAACTAAAAACAAGATGGTGACCATCACGACAGATAAATTTCTCATGATCAAAGAATCTTTGATTGTGAGCCTGCAAATTCTTTGATCGTGAGGAGTGACCAGATGGCCAAAACCCCATTCTTCTTTCGCAAAACAACCATATACATTTTTCCATAGACTTATAATGGAAACTAAAAAGTTTAATAAATTTTAAATGGATTAATATTCTTTCACCAAATAACAAGTGGCATGTTCCTTGACCCAAGCTCTTTCTACATGCCAAGTTTCAGACATCGGCCCTAACTCTCACCCCATCCCATGTGTAAACAAGCTGAGGTGGTGCAGTGTAGAGAATGGGGTGAGAGTTAGGGCCAATGACCCCAATGCACACCTCAATGCCTGTTGGTGGGGTTTAGGCTGGGAACCCTAAAATCGAATTTCCTCACTTTTTTCACTGTAGAAGAACCCTGATTGATGCATTAACAAAGTTTTTTGCATTGAATTTCCTTACTTTTAAGAAAGAATAGAAAAGAAGAAAGTTGCACAAGTTGCTGGGAAGGGCCTTGCTCTGCCACCAACTTGTAAGTGTCAGGACACATTAAACACCAAATCACTAAAAAGTACATTGACAACAGCAAGGTCAGCCACCAAACAAATGTTAATCTAGTAGAACAATAGAAAACACTTTCCACAAAATGTAAACTGTGCCACGCAATATGTCCGACATGTAAACACCACAATTATCATCTACAGGACATGCCGTCAGCACCCTCCAAACTTCAAGTAAAAAGACCAAACCGTGTCTGAGATACAACATGTCAAAATTTGAATTTTTTATTCATCAGAGTGGCACAGTTCTGCACCTGTTGACATTTAACACACACAACAAATGAAAACTACATGCATGACACTAAGGCTAGGCATCTTATCAATTTCAAGCCACCAGCACAATCCAAAACACTGTCCACAGTACATAAAGTGCATCACACAATATCTCTGCAAACAAAATGTTCTCTGACACATAAACACAATAATTCACATCTACAGGACATGCCGTAAACACCCTCCAAATTTCAAGTAAAAAGACCAAAGCATTTCCGAGATATTCAATGTTAAAGATTGGTAAACTTTCCCTATTTATTCCATTATAAATAATCTGGCCATCTTGTCCCCCCCCCCCGCGATCAAAGATGGTGATTAAAGAATCTCACAATCAAAGAATTTGCAAGCTCATGATCCAAGAATAAAAACTGCTGTAATTTATAAAAATCAAAGAATTGCAGTAAACCACCACCATGGTTCATCAGAACGAAGCCCCCTGAATACAACCCACCATCATTTGTCATCCTAGGATACCCCTGGGCTGAAAAAATATTTATTTTTTAGTCTGGCCATCTCGTCCCTCACTCGTGATGCATGATTGTGATCAAAGAAGCTCACGGTCAAAGAATTTGCAGGGTCGCAATCAAAGGAATTGCTCGCTTACAAACAAAGAGCGAGGGCAAAGATGGCCAGATGTAAAATTTATTTTCTCAGTCCAGGGTATAAAGTTAAATGAGGCTGGGTTCTGCTCAAAATGGCTAATCTACCCCATCTGAATGTAAAAAAATCATGTTTTAAATATCCCTTGTAGTCCAGGGCCCCCCATCATAAAACAATAGATAACGATCTGTAGTGGTCCCCCCAATGTCTGTGTCATAATTATGTTTTTATTAAATATACCTGGTAGTCTAGTGGGCCCCCCGTTGTGTATAAAATGATAATTGTTATTCATATCCCTGGTAGTGTAGTGCCCCCCCATCATAATAAAATATATACGTTTCTGCAATTTCCTGGTAGTCTAGTAGCCCCCCTCCATCATAATAAAATGCATAAGGATTTTTAATTTTCTGGTAGTCTAGTGGCTCCCCACCCCTCCACCCTGCCGTGCCAACCACCCAGCACCCCCACCCTTCCCCAGTCGGCGACTAGCACAGCCCACCTCTCACCTCCATGGCCAGCTGCCCGACTGTGTGTATTATGAGTGCTAATGCAAGGGCGTGCTCTGAAATTGTTTCTGGCGCCTCTTTGCTAATGATCATAATGCACGGTGACGGCTGTCCGTCGAAGGTGAAGGTGGCTAACGATCACCGACACTGAGGAAAATGAAGGCTACTGAAATGAGCCAGCTTTAACTGGACGGAGGGTGAAACCTGGGCTTTAACTAACGTCAAAATCTATGTATATTATGATGGAGAAGACAACTAGACTACCAAGGATATGAAAAATAATTATAATGCAATACAGATTGGGGCCACTAGACTACCAGGGATCTAAACAATATGTATAAAATATGCATGGAGGGCCACCAGACTACCAGGAAATTGCAGAAACCAATATATTTTATTACGATTGGGGGGCCGCTAAACTACCAGGAATATGAATAACAATTATTACTAAATACACATCGGGGGGGCCACTAATCTTCCATGAATATAACAAAAAAACATTTATGAACATTGGGGGGCACTATAGATTGTTATATATTTTATCATGATGGGGTGGGGGCTGCTAGACTACCAAGGATATGTTAAACATGTTATTTTGTATTCAGATGGGGCAGAATGAAGCCCCCTGAGCAAAACCCAGCCTTTTTTAAGTTTGTAGGGTACCCCTGGGCTGAGAAAAATGCTTTTTTAAATCTGGCCATCTCATCCCTCGCTTGTGATGCATGATCTCAATCAAAGAATCTCGTGATCAAAGAATTTGCAGACTCACGAACAAAGATAGTAAGCGAGCCGTGAACGAAGAATTTTAAACCTCAGAACTCTATTTTAAGACCAATTTCGATTAAACCAAAGGCATGGCTCGATAGATCGGGGACCCCTGAGTAAAACCAATGCAAGTTTTACTTCAGAAGTGACCCCTGAGTCGAGATATTTGTGTTTTTCCAATTGGAAAATGAAAAACAAGATGGCGGACCTCGCGATCAAAGAATTTTAAAAATCTTTGGAGACAACTATTCTGGAACTGCGAGGCTGCAAATTCTTTGATTGACAGGCGGACTAGATAGCCAGAACCCCATTCTTTGTTTGCAAAACATAGATATAAATTTTCCCATTGACTTATAATTGAAATTTAAAAGTGGCATAACTTTTGAATGCCTTAATATTTTTTTACGAAACAAAAAGCAGCATGTTCAGCCTCCAAGGCTCTTTCAAACAAGCCATCTTGCAGAGTGGCACACCACACAACGGCCATGCAGGGCCACGTCCAAAATCCCAAAAGCTGCCTCCAAAAACAGATAATTTTGCATTTTTCAGCATTTTGGTACGCAAAGACCATAAGTCCAACCAAAACACAATTTGGCAGACCAAGAGACCTACCATGCCCCACCATGCATTCCAAATTTCAGGCAAATCTGTTGAACAGGTCCAAAGTTATTAATGCCCAAACTTTTGACTTTAGTATGTAAGTGACTGCTGAACCCTGACTATAGTGGCGCAACCATGTCACTATAATATATATATATATATATATATATATATATATATTTATATATATATATATATATATATATATATATATATATATATATACAATGAAGCATCTGTGGCATACAAGGATATATAGCTATCAATGGGGCTAATTGGGGCTATAAGAAATGAGCCCAATGGTCAAATGGCACTATAGCCCTAATTAGCCCCTGAGATAGGTATGTAGCCTTGTATTCCAAAGTTGCCTGGCATTTATTTTTCATAATACACTGGGATGATACCTTTTTTTGTGCCTGAAGTCTGTGTTTCTGTCAGGAGGCTTATTAAGTAAGGCTGTGTTTTTGTCATGGAGGTTTTTAGATAAGGTTATGTTTTTGTTAAGGGTTTATTAGGTGTTTCCTAGACATAGCAAATTTGTATAGCATCTATTTTCACTATCCACACAGTAAATTAAACCTAGCATACCTCTTATAAAAGACTAGTGTCAGATAATTATTTTTATTAAAAAGCACTTTTACAGTATTCTACATGAGAAAAGGAGGTACCCCAGTGTGTCCATTTTCATTACAGCTATATGGACATAAAGCTGCTAACTTTGACACTTTATATTTTAAAGTGTACAATCTATGTGTAATAATTCTATTTCCATTGCGGTTGTAAAGCTATACAGCTGCTAGATCTAATATACTTCACCGGAAATCCTAGAAACAGATTCTAGATATTTTAAGACAAAGAAAACTACTTGTTTCAAAAAAGGTCTTTCTATACCTGTTGCATTGTATAACGTTGTATTACATAATTCATTGAGGCATTCCCATCTTAGTGAAACAATGTATAATATTAACCCTTAATGTATTGTAAGCCAAGACTATAAGAAACAAAGTAGTACCCAAACACCCAAGGAATTCCATTCACTTTCCAGCATGAGTGAATTGTGTTGCAGCCAGCAAAATAGACTGTTTAAATGAAACAAGGGCAAAGGGGCAAAGAATATTCCTCCAGTCATTAAATCCAAAAGTCAGATGACATGAATGACATCATTCATTTGGACTCTAGTGTTCAAATGAAACTGCCTATTGCTAAGCAACAAGGCAGCTCAGCACAGTCATCATGGTCAGAAAGAAAAAGTTCTTCCCATAAAGGTGCATGCTTTCTGTCCCCATGCCCCAGCACTTTGTAGATAGTCTGTACATGCTGCATCCAGTATCAGGGTGTAAAGGAGACAAATAGCTGATCACGGTATCATCATAACAGCCTAATAAACAATAACAAATCTAATGTGGTGCTCAAACACAGACCCTGGTTATGGTGTCTGAGACTTAGTTTTATTCATGTGTTAATATGTAGTAACCTACTCATGCAGAGCAGTGTAGATTGGAATAAAAGACTATAGGAGAGATATTCCAAATGTTGTGCTGGGCACAAACAGTTTTCGCTCGGCTTGCACCTGGTTTGTGTATGTCCACTGTATTCAAAAGGCCAAATAGCTCAGACAAACTGCATTAGCACTGGGCAAAGGTATAATGTATGCAAAGGGCAAAAAGAGGGGGCGTGTGCATGAATACAGGCACAATGCTATATTTATTCAGTGTATTAGCACCGCATGAAGTGTTTTTGTGCAACTTAGCATGACACTTTGCGTGGTGCAAATTACCTCCCTGGAAAAGGTAGTCTTAACTCTGGGCAAACCAGCTTTGCGGAACTTTGCGTGACATAGAACCATGGTATATGGAACTCTGTAATTCACAGGTGTGAATTATGGAGTTTATGAGGGTCTGCCAGCGATGGTTTATTGACCCTAACCAGTAAATATTAAACATAAAAAGAAACTAGACATGGAAGAAACATGCTGCACACAGATGGACCTCCTATGTTGCCATCATGTTCCACCGGTCACAGCCATGCCAGGAATTAAGTGGTGCCTGGCTCCTAGTGGACACCATGGCAGTGTGTCCATACAGCACACATCTGCAGACCACCCTTTGGTGGACACCAACAGAATCCAGCACACACATGCAGCAATGGGAACGTGGAGGGTGTTGAGAGGAGGGTGTACAGGTGGCCAGTCTGCACAACAAAATGGGTGCTGCCACAAGGCTGGGACAATCCATGCAGTACAAATGGTCCAGTGTAGGTAATACCCCAACACCAGTGTGCCTCTCTGATGGTGTGTGCCCCTTCAGCCACATACCGCACATCTGTACAGACACCAGAGCACACACAGCCAGTCATGTATATGTCACTGTGAGTATCCCATGCCAGTGATGCAGCGTCTGTGGGTCACATCAACAGCATAATGGTAATGTCCACTGTCAGTACACACCCACAAGATGGGCCTGTCACTGTGTAAAGTGCAGCAGTCATTGGTGTCCTGCACACCATAGGCATTGCTGTGTACCTCACACTACTGGCCCCCTTGTTACAGTAGTGTCTGATGAGGACTGCAACAGGAACTAGAGTTTGACTATTGCATGCAGCACCATCACCTGTGCCTATGCTGTGTAGTCCCTGGGGCACAATATTCTATGCAGTTCTGTACACTGTAGCCTGCAGCTACCACCATGCACTTCCAGACTGACCTACAGTTGGCACTGTGGGCAGACCCAGCCAGCCCCAGTATTTCCAGATTGACCTACATGTGGAGCTATGGGACCCTGCAATAGTGCTGGGCAAATCATATGCAAATCAGGACATAATGAGATGCTAATCTGGATGTTTGCCCACAGACTGCCTAAATAGGCTCATTTGCATGTCACTTTTGAATACAGGGAAATTTTTGCTCTGGCAAACGTGATAGCACTGTCAAATGGCTTAGCTTTGCGCTAAACCTGTGCAAATGTGTCTGCGCCATGCAAACGATTTGGAAACATGGTACATTTCTGCAGAATTTCACATACGCTGGTGCTTGCAGCTTGAATGAATCCACTTCTTTGCTAGCACACACATCGGCCACATAGTTCACCTTTACTTTCCTTCGAATCGCTGCGTACTGGGCTGCTGTTGTGATTTGTACTTTCTGGTTGCTATGCTCAGAGCTGTCTTATTTCCTGGGCTATTTTTGCACTGCACTCCCAGCCCAGTTTGCCTGGCTTCCTTAGCATGCTATATTCAGCAGGTTTAGCACCGGGACTATCCCTTTTGAATATAGTGGGCTATTGTTTCTGGGCTAATTTAGCATGCTGGGTAGTGCTAATTTAGCCTCAGGCCAAAGTTTTGAATATCTAGCCGTAGTCCTCCATAAATAATTGCTGGTATTTTTAAACTCTTAAAGTAAGTAAGAAAACGGTATTTTAGTGCATGTTGTTGGATTTATAAATCCTCATAAATATTAATAAGACTCACAGTGAACACAAGTCACAGCATCTTATATGTATTAACTGATTCAAACAAGATCATAGATATTCATTTGTAGCGCTCAGCCCCCAAAACAAAACTTACTGTTTTAGGCCCAGATATTCAAAGCTTTGCACAGTGCTCAAACCGTTTGTGCGGGTTTAGCATGGGATTAGTGTGGGTCTGCTATATTCCAAAGGCCAAACAGCGCACACAAATTGCATTAGTGCCAGACAAACCATAATTATATGCAAGGGGCACACTGAACATGAATACAGGCGCAATGGGATATTCATCGGCTACTGCCATGCTAAGGTGTTTAGCACAACATAGCACAACTCTTAGAGCGGTACAAATTACCACCCAGGTAAATCTGGTCTTAACCCTGGGCAAACAGCTTTGCATTAATTGGTGCTTTGCGTGGTGTTTGTGTGGGATTTGCATGGCTTGCGTGAGCCTAACATATGATTATGACACTTACAAAATACCAGACTTGGAGGACACATGCTGCTCATTGATGGCATCACCATGATGCCAACCGCTGCCACCAGTCCCAGCCATGCCAGGCAGTAAGGGGTGATCTGGCCCACAGGGGACATCATGGTGGTGTGGCCATACAGCACACACCTGCAGACCATATGTCTATGGTGACCAACAGATGCCAGCACACACATGCAGCACTGTGGACATGGTGGCCATTGAGGGAAGGGTGTACAGGTGACCAGACCTTACCACAGCCCAGATGTGGCCACAAGGCTGGGACACATCATGCAGTGCACATGGGCCAGTAGTGGGAATACTCCACCACCTGTGTACCTGTCAGATCTTACATGCTCCCCCCAGCCACATTTGGCACAACTGTACAGATGTCACAGCACACACAGCCAGCCATGTATATGTCACTGTGAGTATCCCATGCCAGTGGTGCAGCATCTGTGGGTTGCACAACAGTATAACAGTAATGCTCACTGTCCGTGAGCACCTGCAAGTTGGGCCTGTCACTGTTTACAGTGCAGTGGTCATCACTGCCCCACACACCATAGGCATTGCTGTGTCCCTCACACAACTGGTGCCCTTGCTACTGTAGTGCCTCCTGTGCACTGTAACATGAACTACAGTTTGACAGTTGCATGCAGCACCACCACCTGTGCCTGTGCTGTGTAGTCCCCTGGGGCACAATATGCTATGCTGTATTGCATAAATGCAGCCTGCATCTACCACCATGCACTCCCAGACTGACCTACAGGTGGAGCTGTGGGCAGTCCCAGCCAGCCCCTGTACTTCCAGACTGGCCTACAGGTGGAGCCGTGGGACCCTGCAATAACGCTGGGCAAACTGCATGCAAATCAGGGCATAATGAGATGCTAATCAGGATGTTTGCCCAGAGACTACCTAAGTAGGCTCATTTGCATGCCTCTTTTGAAAATAGCAAAGTTTAGCCCCAGGCAAATGTGATTGCACCAGGCAAACAGCTTAGCTCCGTGCTAAACCTGCACAAAAGTGTTAGTACAGCACAAACGTTTCAGAAATATTGTATATTTTTGCACAAAATAATTTCACATGCACTGCTGCTTGCAGATTTACTGAGTCCACACCTTTGCTGGCACACATATTGGCCGCATAGTTCACCTCTACCTTCCTTCACATCAATGTGAACTTGGCTGCTGTTGTGGTGTGCACTTCCTGGTTGCTGTATTCAAAGCTGTCTTATTCCTGGGCTATGTTTACACTGCACTCCCAGCCCAGTTTGCCCGGCTTCCATAGCATGCTATATTCAGCAGATTTAGCGGGCTATTGGATCTGGGCTAATTTAGCATACCTGGCAGTGCTAATTTAGCCCTGGGGCAAAGTTTTGAATATCTGGCCCTCAGTTCCTTACATGAATGCCGATATTTAAAAAACACTTTTAGTAGTTAGAAAATTAGCATTTCAGTAGGGACAGTTAAGACATTTAGAGGACCTCATAAATATTAATGAGAGATTCACTGTCCGTAAGAAATAGTGGGTCAGATATTCAAAGCTTTGCACAGCGTGCAAACCGTTTGCACAGGAATAGCGTGGGATTAGAGCAGGGCCACCATGTTTAAAAGGGCAAATAGCACGTGCAAACCACAGAAGCACTGGGCAAAGCCATAATGTATGCAAGGGGCAGAGTGAGGGGGTGGGTGCGTGCATACAGGTGCAATGGTATATTCAGAGGGATAGTCCTGCACAAGGCCACATTGCACAGCACATAGTGTGGCGCTAGTTACAGCCTATAGAAGGCAGAACTTATCCCAGGGCAATTCAAGTAGGAGAGAGTGGCCAGACCAGGAAGTTGGCATGGCAGTATTCAGCAATGCAGTTGTGCTGTAACTCATGGAGGAGGTTGTGGAGGAGGAGGAGGAGGAAAGACAGCAGGCACAACAAGGCCCATACCACAGGCCAAGGAGGAGATATGCTACACACAGGTGGTACCGGCTCAAAGTCTCCTTCGAGACCCTGCCTGATAAGCACATCACTGGCTGGTACAGGATGGCCAGGGGAATGTTGAGGCAGTTATGCAAACTCCTGCATGTGCAGCTGCAGCCAAACACCAGATGCAGCAATGCCATGTCTGTTGAGGAGAAGGTGACGGCAGCGATGTGCTTCCTAGCCACAGGGACATTGCAGTGCCCAATGGGGGACACCATTCGGGTATCGCATCCCACCACCTTGCACCTCCTGACCCAATTCCTTGATGCTTTTCTGCCACATGCTGGTGAGTTCATAGTATTCCCCAGCATGGGGAGCAGAGCGCAGAGAAACCATGCAGCAGTTCTGTTGAGCTGTTCACCTACCAGCTGTACTCAATGCCATTGACTGCACCCATGTCCCCATCTGTGCACCACCTAGCAATGGCAGTGACATATATGTAAACAGGAAGGGCTTCCACTCCATCAATTGCCAGGTGGTGTGCGATGCGACAGGATGCATCAGCAATGTCTTTGCACAGTACCCCGGCAGTGCCCATGATGACTTCATATGGCACCAGTCCCAGCTGTGCCAGGCCTTTGAGGAGGGCCGGATATCCAGTGGACACCTAGTCAGTGAGCATGGGCAGACATGACAGGGAAACTGCACAGGGAGGTGGGGACAGAAATTGTTATCCAGGAAAGGGGCAGGAGTAGGGGGTGTGAAACATATCAGCAATGGCCACACAGCATGACAACAACACTAACAGGTGCCATCTTTCCACACATACCTGCATACATACCTGCCATAGGTGGTATGACCAGTGTCTCACAACTACTACCCTTGACCCCTCCAACAGTCACTGGCTGCAGGGTAGAGGCCACCAGTGCCAACAGTGGGTCCAACTCCTGCTGCTCCATGGGATATGGTCCACCGCTTGTCACCATCTGCTCATGCAGTCTTTGGGCCTCCTCCTCCTTGGCATGGTGCTGCAGGTTGTTCCATCTCTTTCTGACAGCATTGGTGCAATGCCCACAGCCACCCATGGCATTGACCTCTGCTGTGATCACATCCCACATGTGGCGCACACTGCATCTGTGGGCCTATTCCTCCACAGGACCATTTCCCCCTCCTTCACAGCATGTACCAGTGCTTTTAGCTCATCCCTGTAAAATTTGATGGCCTGGAGCTACTCCTGTCCTGCAGCATCACCTGTGTAGGACAGAGGGAATGGCACATGTTACACTCAGTGGCATACACCATGTGCACAGTTGTAGCTGTTCCAGCTGATCATGGCACACCGCACACCCACCAGGCATTGTCTGCCCTTGCGTGCAGCAGGTACAGTGCAAGCAGACCACGCCATGCAGTGCTAGGGATGCCTGCACACCACCACATGGGCTGCCCAGTGGTGCCTACACAGGCAATGCTGGCACTACCTATGCCACTGCCCAGTGGCATGTGTCCCCGCCACTTGGGATCCACATGGCGTCATGGACTGTGCAGTCTGTGCCCGTGTGGCATACCTGCATGCACTCATCATGCTCACAATGGCATGCTTCAACCATCTGGCACAGGGCCATAGGCAGGCAGTACAGGGTGTACAGGCCTATACTGACAGCCCCCCTCGGGACACAGCCACTGCACCTGTGGACCTGTTCACACCCAGTTGTGTGCTCCACAGGCAGTGCAAGCCACCACCATGGTGTGCCCCCTGGGATGGAGTTGCACGACCAGAAGCCCCCACATGTACAGCCAACAGCACAGGCCCAGCACTGTGGTAGACTGTATAGTGGAATGCTGGTATGCCTGACCTCCCTTGCCTGGAATATGCCTGTTCTGATGCAGTAGTGCTGTCATTCCATTGGTCTGCTGCAGTAGTGCTGTCATTCCATTGGTCTGCTGCAGTAGTGATGTCACTACTGCAGCAGGACCACCTGGAAACATTTGGAGTGCAGGCACATTGTTGCTTTCCACTCTTGCCTACTGTGATGACAGTAGTGTAGAACCCCTAGAGACTGCACAAGTCAGTGTCAGTATGAAGATGAGAACCATAAATCACAATGCACACATCACATAATAGTACTATACACTATGGTATCTGCAGCATGTACAACTGTATGCACATCCCGTGTGGTCTGTCACCTCAGGGTTCATATTTCCATGACCCTCATGAGCATCGCACATGAGGTCAGAGGGAATCTGACTCCCTCTGTGGCAGTACACACTGGTTGTGCACAGCCACCCATCCAGTTACTTCCATGTGTGTCTGGCATCAGTCCGGAGTCTGTACTGTTGCTGGACCCCTGCACAACTGTACACATGTGTGAACTGTGCATGTCCCAGCCCACACCCCTGTACATTACCACAGCCTGACCTGCATTCTGTACAAACCTGCCTGCTCCTGCTGTATCTCCTGAGACATCCTGATTCAGTGCTGCATAATCCACACTTGCACAACACTGCAGTCCCAATCAACAACACAGGTGGAGCACTGTTTGTCCTTAAATAGCCTTGCTGGGCAATCAGGCCCCTTAGGCATGCAAATGAGGCTGTAATGATATAGTAATCACCCTGTTTGCCCCCTGCATACACAAGTACCCTAATTTACATAGGACCTTTGAATATCTCTTGTGTTAGCTCTGGGCAAGTGACTAGTGCCTTGCAAAGGGCTAGCTCTGGGCTAACTTGTACTGGTCTAGTGCCACGCTATGGCATTTGCACAGTGCTGCATGGCATTGTGCAACAGCCGCAAATGTGTGGTTGTCCCGAGTACCGGCCTATCATGTCCGCACTGCGTGGCATAGCGCTGTGCTATGGTCTTTTCGCAGCGCCATAACGTGTATTACAATGCTGCACCTTGGTCTTTGCGGGGTTGCGCATGCAAATTGCTCATACTTCTGGGTTGTGCACCTCTACATCATCCAACAGCATGGTGATACTGTACAGATCGGGAATAGGTGCAAGGTGTGTCCCAGTGAAGTCCTGTAGTCACAACACCTGAATTGCCATGGCTGAGTGATGTAGACAGCATGCAGTGGTGCACAGGGACAGGCATTGGAGGGAGACAGAGACTGCCAACCTGGTGCAACTGGTGCAGCAGCAGCACAGACGCCTGTTTGGGGAGATCCAGGAGGGTGACCTGCCATGATGGCAGGTGTGGGCCTCAATTTCCCTCCATCTGTCTGCAAGGACAGGCATCCAGCGCGACAGGGAAAAGTGCAGGTACCAATATGCCGACCTGAGGAACAGGCAGTGGCAGCAGCTGGACCGCTACTGACAGATGCTGCAGGATGGGACAGTGCCAGTGCCAGGTAGGTGTTGCTCCACAATGCACACATGTGAACTGTGTGCATCTGTCTGCAGGTCTGTGTGCGTGTGTGTGTGTATGTCTGTGTGTGTGTGTGAGTGTGTGTGGGTGTGTGTCTGTGTGTGGGTGTGACTGTGTGACACCCAGGCATGAATGTGTGATGGGGGGTGTGCCTGGGCATGGGCATGTGTTCCCTGACACATACTTGCCCAGGTGGCTCAGGTGGCTGGCCTGCTGCCATGGGTCCCTTAGGTGGCACCATGCAACAGGGCGGCTGGGGGTGGCCTTACCACCTCCACTGGTTATGCAGTGCTGGACACTATGTGGTGCCTGTTGCAGTGTCCCTGGATGTTACCATGCAGTCTTGCTGTGTGCAACCATCACGCATGCCCATGGCACCAACTGCCAAGCTTGGGAATGCTGGCAGGGGGACCAACCATAGCTGTGTCTGGCAGCTGACACCAGTGTACTGCATGAGGGTTGTTTCCTAGGCACATGGTCCACCTCGACCGCAGCGGGTGCAGCATGCCACTGTCCACTTTCATGTGGCACCAGTCAACTGCAGTATCGCCATGATGTCATGCCCTGTGTGCAGAGTGCACATGCAGTGGGCCAAGGTGGCACCACATGGCCAGGGTACAGCATGCCATGGGGGGCACTGTGCACCTGCATTGGGGTATTGGACAATGTCCATGGGGTGTACCATGGCAACTGTAGCTGGTTGGTGGGGTTGTGCATTACTCTGGCTACTGTGGTCATTGCTGTGTCATGTACTAACATTGCTGTACACTCTTTCCACTGCAGAGTGAATCAAGTGGACCAGCCCAGGGGGAGTGGGCCAGGAGGGGTCCCAGGCAACCAGGAGGTGGAGCATCCCAGGGGTACTGCCCATGATGCAGCAGGCCAAGGAGAGCAGCCCTGAGGACCAGGGCCTATTGCGTGAGTACATTGATTATCTACATACTGCTGTGCTTGTGGCTTGTGTGGGTCCTTCCATGGGCTGCCATTACCTGTCCCGCTGAGTGCATGGCTATGTGCATGGTACCAGGGTGTGTGCACCATTATACTGTGTTGGCCACCAGTGTGGCAGGGTATGGCCAGTGTCTGGGTGGGTGGCTGCCATACACTGTGGCGGGTGTGGGGCCTCTGTGCTGTACAGATCTGTGTTGGGGTGCCCAGCTGGCATTGACATTCCCACATTGTGCCTCATGTTCCTCTTCTGCCATTCACATGGCATGTGTGTGTTCAGGGTGCATGCCATTGTGGTGCACACTGTACAGTATGTGGGTTTGGCATTGTGGCATTTAGTCAGCCTCCCCCTGCAGGTGTGTGTGCCATGCAGTATGGCCACTGCTGTGGCATGGGGGTCCTTGGCAGGGGCTGGCTGGTGGTCAGACACTGTGCCTGCATTGGAGTGGTGTGGTACACTAGTGGTGTCCTGGTATGTGTCACTCCACCACTTATTTCTGCCTATTGCATATGACAGTGGTGGGGATATGCTGTCCACCACATGGATGCCAAGCCAATGTCCCTGCTGTGCCTTGTGTCTGTATTCCAGTCATGCCTTGGGGGTGCATAGGATGGTGGACTGTGGTGGCATGGTGTGCCTTGGTACCACTCCTGCGCCTGTTGTTGTGCCCACCAGTGGGGTGTCTGGCATCGCCATACCATGGCCACCTGTGTGGCCCTGTACTGGGTGTCTGTTTGGACCACTGCTGTCCTGCCACTGGTGGACCCTGGTCTGTGGTCATGTGCACCATGGGTGTTGCCATGCATGCCTGCCATGTGTGTGTTGCTGCAGTGGGTGTTGACTGGATTGACTGGTCAGAGTGACCCTTGCAGGGAGGGACATGGAAGTACCTTGGTGGCACAGTACAGGTGGACATAATTAGAATGCTGGGGACCCATGGGATGGATTTTGGAAGGAAATTGAAAGTGCATTGCATGGAGAGTTGCACAACAACTTTCATGATATAGAAGTAGATAAGAGAAGCAGAGGCCAGCAGCGGCACATACATCATTTTTTATTGGTTGGTGTCCTAGGGGGATTATTTGTAATGGGCAATAATGTGCTACTAGCACAAATAGGTTTTTATTTATTGGCATTTGGGACTGTGTAGATTATTGCTTTACTGTGATCTGTTGGATCCATATCATATGCAAATGAGAATGTAACATTCTGCTACTTGTGATGCATGAGTCATGACTGACAGGCCCACATTATTACAAATTTCAATAGGCTAAACTTCACATTGTTTGATCCATCATATACATGTATACACAGAATCAATGCATTTGTGTGAGGGTTGCTGTTCAACAGTGCAAAAATCGGGCCCACATATCTGTTATTGCAAGTAGCACATCAAACAGAGGAGAACTGTTCCTCAAATACTCAAACAATTTACAGTGGACATAATCCTATGCAAAGTCAATTTCTGCTTTGGTTCATGGTGGCAGCAACACCATATGGTCAGAGGAGCTGGAACAGGGGCATGGAACATCAGCGGCAGCAGCAAGAGTACACAGAACTCCCATGATTTGGTTTTTTGGTTGTGCAACAGTGACACCTCATGAATCTGGAGAGAGGGGAACAGAACACTGGATGTCCTTCAGTGAAATTGGGCATCTGCTTTAAAAACAGCAGACCTGCCCTACACAGATAAGAAACAACAAGAATTGTTTTAGTAACATAACAGCACAGTCGCACACACACACACACACACACACACACACACACACATATGCACACACACACACACACACACACACACACACACACACCCCCACTGTCACTTATGCCGTAATGACACAAATTGCTTGTGACAGAGTGGTAGATGGAATTTATGTCAGCAGAAGAATCAACGGATAAAGCTCTGTTCTCTTTTTAGAAATGCTGAAAGGGTTAAACACAGAAAACTCAAGAAGCATCCAGGTAGGGAAATAATCAAACACAGAAAGTTCTGGAAGCATCCAGGTGGGGAGCTAATAAAACACAGTTACAGTCGATGCTGATTAGGGGCAGTGTATAAAACCCACCTAGGCAACACAGGAGAGAAGAGAGAGCCCTGGGGAAAGCTAGCAGCTGTGCTGCAAATGGAGAGTTCAAGCTGTAGAGGCTTTTGAAAAGGATTGTGGAGTTTGTTAGTGGACTTTATGATACTACCTGGAGGCTGGGAACTATAGTAGCTGGAAATGAGAGGTAGTGAGGGTTTATTTTGTGTAGTTAGAACTCAGGAGAACTCGTTGAAGTTCTGACCCTTACTAAATAAGAAATGGAACATGGTGGAGTTCTGATTTGTTCTGATTAGTTCTTGATTATTTTTAAATATTTGAAAAAAAATGCATAAAAGTGACCAAAGTAGGTCACATTTTACACAGCTCTCCAAAGGAAATAACTTAATGCATTATTTGTATAAAAAATTAAAGCAAAACTGCTAAATAACAAGCATTCATCAATGCCGAATGTTCGCTTGCTGGCATTGGCATTGGTAGTGTAGGAGTTAGAGAGCTGCATAAAAGGAATGGCAGTGAAGTATTGAACTGAAGCCAACCCTGCCACCACCCTGCAGAGACTGACAGGCATTGGGGTGTGCCTTTGGGTCGTCAGGCATAACGGCCATGCCATTTCACCACACCCTACACTGCAGACACCAACAAGTGTCACGGTGTGCCTTGGGGTCTTTGGCCCTTATGCTCACCCCATTCCATCAGGAAATATGGTGAGATGGGTGCTGTATAGGAAAATGGGGTGAACTTTGGGGCCGAAGAGTCCAAGACATTCCTCGATGCCTCTCACTGGCTGCAGGGTGTGGAATGGTATGAGCATTACAGGCGAGAATCCCAAGTCACACCCCTCATGCCTGTCAATCTCTACAGGGTTGGGCATTATGGTCGGAAACCCTAATATCTCAGGTGTTTGTTGGCATTTCACTCCAAATTCAACATGGGTTTTGTGAGGGTGCACAGAGGGTGGGCATGGGTGGGAGGCGGGGTCAGGACGGTCAGCGAGGGAAGGTTTTCTCTTTCAGGTTTCTTTTTTTTTCTTGGATGACGTGGGACTTGTTCCACGCTGGGGTGGGCTCCCAGCATGGCAGCTGGAAGGCTGTTTGGGGCAGGAAGGCAGTGGAGCTGACGGGGGATAGGGCAACCCCGTCGGCCATACAGTGTGTGGGGGGGAGCACATTAGCATGCAATATGCGTGCGTGCGTGTGTGTGTGGGGAGCGCATGCACAGGCAGTAGCTTCTCGTTTCTCACTGAAATGGAGCTCTGCCTTTCAACTGTATAGCACTGCATTTTCAACTGCTGTCATAGACAGCTGCTGCACTCATTGGTGAACTGTTGCTGCACCTGCAAACACATTGACTGCATTGGAAGATGGGTGCCACTCCTACGAAAACTTGGATGATGGCACTATGTTTCTTGCACCTGCGTGCAAGCAAACATAAAAGAGCAATCACTCACTACTAGCCCCTTCATGGCTGGCCTGTAATGGTGGCATATCCTGCTTGGGCCCATGTTATGAGTGTGCTGAGAGAGAGAGAGAGAGATGCAAATACCTATATCATAGTACCACCAAGCACTGCAGGCACTGTCAAGCAGCTGAGACTTTTTTTTCTATAAAGGGTGCTGTGTGGGTATTTCTTGAAGGATGTTCCAGTCAGAGCAGAACAGGCCCACTCACCCTACCCATGTGAATGATGCAACTGCATTGCATGTCCCAGTGTACTATGGTATATGGTACACTACCTAGTCCAAGAAGTGGTAATGTTTTCTAGTACTATGACTACTCCTACTGAATCTGATCAACGTGCTGATAAATTTATTAAAGAAGAAATGAAAGACATTGTGATCACCACCCAGGCCACCAGTCACACATCACATCAGTCAAGTACAGTGCAGTACAGTCATAAAATAAAGTTTGCCACTGCCACCAGAAGACCTGATCACACTCACAATTAAATCTTTCCTAGTTCAAAAATTGCTGATAGCCACTGCCAAGTAATTTAAGTATGAAAAATAAAATACAATAATATCAGCCCAGTTACTATAATTGAGATGCAGTGTTACAGGTTACAGCCAGACTAGCATACCATGCACACTTACACACACACACACTATAAAGAAATTATATGACTTCAGTAATTTTTCTCTGTGAAGTAATCACAGCCAAAGAGGGGGGACTTGAGAAATATATTATACAAAGAGTATTCAGTTTCTGGGTTTCAGGCATCTGCCAAGTCATGCATTGTATGAAAATTAAAACAGTAATACTACAGTAGGGTTGCTGTTAAAATAATACTTTCATAATCAGTTGCTGAGGGCAAAAAAGTGACTAGTAGTAGACAAAAAGTGACAACTAGTAGTCCTGACTCATGGGGACAGAAAGTGATAGTATAGTAGAAGTAGTAGACAGCAGTACCCTACCTTCCAGATCAGATAGCAATACATGGTACCACCAAGTAAGTTTGTGACATGCAATGCAGTTGCTTGCTGTATTTGGACTCTGAACCCACTGATGTTATTTTTTTATGTATCTATTCTGTGCTCATGGGATCATTCAAGTAATAGTTGCCTGGCCTAGTCCGTCCTGACCTGATTTGTTGCAATTAATTGCTATCTCATGTAGTAGACCCTATTCACAAAATAATTTCACTACAGGCATAAATTCTTGAAAGTGTTTTGTGAATAAGGCCTGCTCTGAGCAGTCAGTGTACATTGTATTTAGGTATCATATTTGCAATTAAAGTGAGGAATGCTGATTTTCAGAAATGTCAGGTGCTCAGCATTTTCTGGTGTCAGACAGGATTGTGTGTCAGTAATGATGTTATCAGCTGAATTGAACAGACGCTAGTTGAAGGGTAATTCATGTACTTCATTGCAATGTTTACTAAAACAGGCCACACACTTTGGATTTACAGTATTTCATAGGATCAGCATTTCAGCTGATATTGGGCTCTGTCAGGTACACTTCAACAATGGTCTGTGGTGAGGCTGTATTACAAGAGGCAAATGAAGAAGATGTTACAATTACATCTTGTAAGTGACTCCAGAGACTTGAAGCTGAACCAAGCAACTGTGGGACAGTGCTATGTTTGGTTGGTGGTGAAGAAGAAGATTCAGCTGCAGTGGCTGGGGAGTAAAAAGGAGAAAATGCTGCAACAGCAGAGGATGGGCCACTTGATGCTGTGCTGTGTCATAAAGAAGATTCTGAATGTGGTGCTGCTGTTGTACTCTGTTCCATGACAGCATGCTGCTCATCAATTATTTCTTGTTTATCTCAAAAAAAGTGTCATTGCCATCATCACTCAATAGTTGATTCGATTTGTATCATGGGTCCAAGATTGTTGCTTTACTGTAGTACTCAGAATGAAGCATTTTACATAGTTTGTCATCTTCTTCAACTTTTTTGATCAAATGTCTCATTAGAGCTTTTTGTATTCGGGGGGCAACCTGTATGTGTCAGCAGCACGACTGGCAGCCCGTCTGATCATGGAACTGTCTTGGTCCTCTAACTTTTCCCTAATCGGATTCAACCTGAATTTTTTTAAAATAATTTGGGGGTATCACCTGGCTCAGAGTTGCTGTGTTTGCATTAACTTCTCTGGTGTTTTCTACAAATGGCTGGAAAAGGAAAATTAGAAACTCCAGCATGGCCCATGGTGGTGGAGTAATATAGATGTCTACATGACCAATTTTATTTTCCAAGGTGTATTGTCTGATAGCTTTCTTTTGTTTCAGAACCCTTTGGAACATATAAAAGGTCAAATTCCATTGAGTAGAAATGTCTTAGATCAGTCTGTGAAAAGGTAAACTCTGCCGCTGCTGTATTTTTTCAAACAAGTGACATGCTTTGCTTGAGTGACTGAAATTAGTGCATATTCTTTTAGCAGTGCTAACAAGAGTCTTAATGTCTGTGTCATCATCAAGAAAACTGTGAACTATTACATTTAAGCAATGTGCAAAGCAGTGGATATGAACAAAGAGCCCCCCCCCCCGGACTTCCTTATGTTGGACCCATTACCTGCAACTATAAAGCCAACTGACAGTCCCTGCAAAGTTAATCATTGCTGTATTGTTTTCGGAGCTTTATGTTGTATGAGGTATGTTCAGGTGGAAAATAAAACATTCTTAGAACAGCAAACTGTGACGCTTCACTGTCCCCACATGAATTATCAAAACATGCCCAATGTGCTCTGAAGGACATGAAGGGTTCAGGCTGACAGCTTGTCCAGATATCTGTTGTGAGATGCACCACCCTCCCAACAGCACTGCACAAGACATGTCTTAATTTTTTACCAATGACATTGTAAACATCTGGAATCCCTGTTGTCGAGAAGTATTTCCATGATGGTATACTATATTGAGGTTCAAGGTACACTCAAGCAGACACCTGAATCCTTCATGTTCAACCATGTTATGTGTTAGCAAATCAACAGTTATCATTTCTGAAATTTTCTTGATTATTGTAACAGCAACATAGTGAGTTGAGGCATATTTGGCTTTATGCTCATATGTTTCTGAGATGGTAAGTTGTCTCCTTGAATGAGGAGGGCTTTTTAACATATGGTCACTTTCAGTAACAGTAAGAAATCTTTGAATGGGAGGAAGTGGTGGTGGCAGCGTTTCTGTAGTGCTGTGGGGGCTGCCACTGCTTTCATCAATCGGAGTTACCCCTGAATGTAGTGAGCTATCACTGTCACTTTCTTTTCAAGACTCACAGCTGGAGTTCTCAGTAATGTTATGACATTAGTTTCTGTGTTTTTTAGTGCTGAAGTTCCCAACACTCCTTTCTTTTTACCCCTGCTGATTGGCCATTTAGAAATAGCGCATGATGCCACCAACTCATTAGAAGCACTCATGAAGAAGTATGATCAAACAAAAGAAGATATTTTTTTTTAGTTTTTTTCCCAAGAAGTAACTGCACCTCAGTCAACTTTTCAGGGTCTCCCCCCCCCCCCGGAGTTTTCTTTGGCCTGGTCCTCTTGTGATTTATTCCCACTGCCCTCCTCCTCAAACAAAAATTTCTGTCTGTTTCTTCCTCATCTGCAATTTCCATCCCCTTCAGTAAACCTTGTGCTGCGTGATCATTCCCTTCATTTTTATTATTACCCTTGTTGTGTTCAACCTCAGAAGAATTGGATGACTGTGAGGGACTGGCAGTAGCATAGTATGCAATTTATTTATTTTTATTTATTTATTTGTTCTAGGATTACAAATACCTTTGAGCCGAGGTTCTTTTACAAAGGTTCCACGTCATTGGTACAATTGAGACAAACATAGACAAAGATAACAGTTTATAAAATTTAAAAAAAAAACACATAGTCTTGTAGAGGAAAAAAGAACAATAAGGTGAAAGTTTGGAGAGAGGAAAGGGAAAGGAGGAGGGTGAAATCAGGGAGACTAAGTGGATGGGAGAAAAGGGGAGGTAGGTGGGAGGGGAAACGGAGAGATGAGAGGTGGAAGGCTGGTAAGAATAGAGGTAGTGCAGCCAGGAGGCATTTGTCATGGGCCAGCAGGGGAGGTGAAGATGGGGGGGGGTGCTGGCAAAGTGCAGGAGTAGATGTGGATCCAAAAGGGCATCTTCAGCTATGGAACCAAAAGACATATTTAGCCACAACAGTCACAGAGGTTGGAGGCAGTGAGTGTTAGGTGGAGCCGAGACTTAAAAGTGCTGAGCGATAGTGAGGATGAGATGTCACTGGGTAGATCGTTGTGCCAGCTAGTGGCCTGGTAAGCAAAGGATATTTGGCCTTGTGTTGTGTGGCAATGTGGGATTTGCAGAAGCTGAGGTTTTGATCCCTTGGTATGGCAGGTGTGGATTCTCGGTTGTATGAGGGCACAGACTCCAGGAGGGGCAAGGCCCAGCAAGATTTTCTTAGTAGTAATACAAGTTTGGTGTTTTATTCAATTGGCAAGATTCAACCATCCAGTTTGACAATAGAGGTTACAGGTGTGAGTTAGGCATTGGGAGCCATACCTGAGGCTGCCTCTGTGGGTGGTACCCACCAACCCTTTGGCTTTAACTACATAACTTTTTTTTTTTTACTTGGGACTGATCCAACAGATGCACCTTTTTTGGATTCAAGCATTCACTTGGAAGATGAAACATTAAACTTGAAAAAAATCACATTTTAGGGTTTGATTTTGTTTTCCCTTTGCAGGCTGACTTATGTCTTTTGCAGTGCCACTGCCAGTGCCTACCTGAGAATGCACCTTATCAACACTTTGATCCATTTTTTCTTATTTCTTATTCTAAACTCTAAAAAGATCCCTCTACTTAACATTCCCTGATGACTCCCACCCACACCCACAGGCCAGGAATGAATTTACTGTCTTGACTGTACACAGCACACTGACAGCACAGCAGTCCATCACCACTTTATTCAAAGCTTAGCTGACTGACTCCTACAGTTACTGTTCAGTGACCAACTGTATTCAACAACTGTTACTCAACAGTGTGCTTTCAAATTTAAATTGGTGATGCAGACACATCTGGTGCAAGACCGCAAGCACAGTCCCACACTGTGGTTGGATAATGCTTATACAAAATGATATCCGATAAAACTAAGAAGGATAAGTAGGAGGAATAATTGATGGAATGAGTGATATTGATGATGGCACGTGTTTGTAATTTACTTGTGTTGTATTGTAAACAGACTGCTAAGAGTCATAAATTCAGAATATCCCCTGTGCCCCCCCCCAACCACCCCAGTCAGCAGCACAGGCATAACAACCTCTGTTATTTGTCAAAAAAGTATTTTTTTAATACATAAAATTGTGAATGAACATTAATGAGTGCTCATGATTGGATGATACAAGCCAAAGATTTATTTTTCCAGCCTGCCCTTGCCCTGTACACACAGCCACACTGAGGTCAGGAAAAGAAAATAAACTTTTATTTGGAATTTCTGTGACTGTAAAATTTCTCGTGCTCCACCACCTGTTAGTGTCTCTCTCTCTTTTGCTGTCTCTTCCGGATGGCACAAGTCAAAAATGTATTTTGCCAGCCTGCCATTGCCCTGTACACACAGCCACACCGAGGCCAAGAAAAGAGTAAACTTTTATTTGAGGTTTCTGTGACTGTAAATAAAATTTCTCCTCCCCACATAGTCTCTCTCTGTCTCTCTCTCTCTCTCTCTCTCTCCTCCCCGGATCTGGATGGCACAAGTCAAAGGTTTATTTTGCCAGCCTGTCCTTGCCCTGTACACACAGCCAAAAATAGAATAAACTTTTATTTGGGATTTCTGTGACTATAAATACAATTCCCCCTTCCCCCCATAGTGTCTCTCTTTCTCCTCTGGATCTGGATGGCACAAGTCAAATATTTATTTTGCCAGACTGCCCTTGCCCTGTACACACAGCCACACCAAGGCCAAGAAAAGTATGAACTTTTATTTGGGATTTCTGTGACTGTAAAATTTCTCTTGGGCCCCCCGTAGTCTCTCTCTGTCTCCCCTGGATATGGAAGGATGGCACAAGTCACAGATTTTTTCTGCCTGCCTGCCCTTGCCCTGTACACCACACACAACCACACTGAGGCCAAATATACGTATTTTTTATTTGCCTTTTTCTTTGACTCCCATCATCCCCCCACCCACTCTCTCTCCCACCTTCTGATTCCTCTCCTCTGCCTCCTCAGATGATAATTACTTTCTCTTGCCCTCTCACCCCAGTAAGACTCTCTCTCTCTTTCTCCTCTCTTTTTTCTTCTTCGTGCCACTAGAGTTATGCCAGCCAGCCACGAAAATCGGCTGCAAAATCCTCCCCTCCAGCACTGCTCAGCTCAAAAAAAAATATGTGTCTGCATCTCTGCATCTGATTCTGCACTGATGCAAGAGCTCTGATACTCCTCCGTCTTCACCCATGTCATGTCTGGTCCACATTGTGCACTCCCCACAGTTACATACCATGAGTGAGTGTGTCATGTGACTATCCCATGCACTGTTGCCTGATTGGATGCCCTCAGCCACCTGTATGTGAAGCGAGCATGCCAAAAGGCATCCACATGGCAACAGTACACTCTGCAGCACTCTGTGTGTAACCACAGACCCAGAACCGGACTTCTGCAGTGAAGTCCATATTTATCCAGGTCCATGGTTTAAGGGTTCGATCCGGGGTTTGGATCTTGGGTGGAACAGTCTCAGACCTGAAAAGAAAATCATACAGGGAGTTCCACAAGCACATAGGGCAACATGGCATTGCTTTCAAAGGGAGACTGCCTGGCAGGCCGGCCAACCAAATCCGAACATCCTCTCACTGGCTAATCTGCCACCACAACTGGTCTGTGCCTGCAGCAGTGCCCCTCCATCTCCCTTGATGTCAGTCTGAATATACACCTATCCAATTCCCATCAAATGACCTGGAAAAAATAGCAAAGTGTAACAAACATTAGTACTTACCTTGGCACTTGTGATGGATACACCATGAAGCCACAGAGCTGGTGGACTACATCAGGATCTCATCAGCAGCATCTGTATAGCCTTATAGACAGACCTGTAAAGGAAATCATGCATGGAGTTCCACAAACACATAGGGAAACACAGAATAAGAAAAACTTCTTTGTAACCTGGACATGCAGCCAAAACATTACATGATTTGATTCAAAACAAATGTTTGTTGCCATATTGGTCCTTGCACAATATGATGCACAAATTGAGTGACTTGATATCTTTTATTGGCTCAACAAAGTTTTACAGAAAGAAATCCTTTTGCTTTAGGACTACACAACAGAGTCATTCATCAGAAAATGGCAGTTATGCAAGAAATCACCTTAAGCACATATTGGTTGAAAAAAAGAAAAATTACCTTTACACATTCCTGTGATAGTTAAGTAGATTAACAATGTAACAAAAACTAGAGACAAAAGCACAGATCTTGAAACCTAGTTGGGGTGTAAATCAGTTTACCTATGCCGAATCAACAACACTGTTACTGATGTCTGGTATAGCGAGATCCCCGATGTCTACAGGTGAAGTTTCATCTGTCAGACATAGGCATGTGTTTTATTTGGAGGCAGCACCCCCGAATCCCCCCCAAGTGGTAGATTCACCCCCGCAACCCCCCTTTTTAAAATAACTAACTCCAAGTCAGCATTGTCGGGGGGGTAAAATTCAGTGAAAGGGCAAAATTTTGCCCTAGGATCCCTCTCAGCGACAATCTCAAAACCTGTCGAGATTGTTGCTATGAGGGATTTGAAGGTCGGGGATTCGCTCTTCTGTTGGTACACCATGTAAATCAATCTTCACAGTCATGGGATATGTATTAATTTCCCTATTGAAAAAAGACCACAGACTTTGTGTCCTGGCTACACATCAGAAACAAGTTGTGGAAAAATGTAACTATAAGTAATCAGAAGAAATGACTGTTGCCATATTGGTCCTTGTACAATAAGATGCACAAACTAGGTGATTTAATACCTTTTTTTGGCTAAGAATATCTTACTGGATACTAATACCTGTTATTAGATGATTTCATACAGTCATTTGTGAGCATCATGATCCCTCCCTGAACATGAGCTAAAAACTAGACTACATGTAAGTGACACTAAACCTGGTGAATGGATATTCAGATAAGGACCCTAAGATCCGGAGTTATCCTGTCTAAAATCAGACAGGTAGTAACACTACCCATACTGGTGGACTGTTGCTTGCATCCAAGAACACCCTCAGTGAAGAAATACTGCCTGACATCTCATATCCCTCTTAAACTGTTACCACAACAGCACCCAAAAAGGTGCACATGAAGCTAACACCACCCCCACTTTCAGAGTATGGTAGCATAGCCAGCCAGTACCCCTACCAGATGCCCACTGTAATGAGCTTGAGCACCTTAGTCATCTGTGTAAAAATACAATTAATTGCTTTGATATCTTTTACTTACCTTTTTGAGGGTTTCATGACATAGTCCATGCATAGAGGAGGGTAACATCATCATGGCAGCAGCATCTGGAATCCAAGGTATGGACCTGGAAAAAGGAGCATAACATTTATAAACAATTCTTTTAGAGTCAGAAGAAACTTATCAGTTATGGCCCTGTCAGGCAAGTCCTCAGGTAGAGAAGCAAGTGTAGCAAAACAGATTAGGTGGCTGTAAATGGTGTTAAACTGTACCTTGAATCACACCCCCTCCAAAGGACCACTTGATAAACCATACAAGGGACAATCATAATACCATTTGCACACACAGAGGACAGCTGTCCAGCAAATGAATACAGTGATTTCCTGAGCAGACCGGCCAATACTGATTAATCATGCATAGCAGCACCAATGGAGTGCCGGGTACACAGGGCAGAATAAGGACAGGTCATCATCACATTGACATGAGTACTGCATGAAGCACTCATTAAAATGTATGTACTTATTCACAAATTCACAACATGGAAAGGCACACTGAGCCATGACTCATGTCCAGGTGGGAGACAGGGACAGAAGGAAGCAGGAAGATATGTTTGCTGTCTTCCTCTCAAGGCAGCCAGGGAATTGAGAGGAATGGAGGGGGAGAGGTGGAAGGCAGAGGGAAGCTGGTTAGAGATGGAATGTAGGAGGTACAAAAGCAGCTTATCAAGCATTCCAGCATCAGCAGCAATGAGACTGTGGTGACTTGGGGAATGAATGGGACACCAATAACCTAATAAGTGTTGCATGGTGTCACCCTACTACTAAGAAGTCAAGAATCATTAGTAGACCCCCCCCAAAATTATTTCTACTAACCAGTGTGACAGTTGAAGAAGATGGGATGTGTTGAAGAGGATACCATCAGAGTCAGAGTATTGTAGCAGTAAATCACTTCTGTGATATGGTGCTAGATAGATAGATAGATAGATAGATAGATAGATAGATAGATAGATAGATAGGAAGATACAGCAGAAACCTATCTTGAGGTCCCTTCCCCCTAACATCAGATTGTTCCTTATGAGGCAGTGGCATAGAGGGATTATGTTCCCTTTACCTGTGACAACACTTTTTATAATGGGTGCTTGCAGATGCTGGCAAATAGGGTCAAGTACTGGGTCATCATCACATCCCTCATCACCATCATCACTGATGTTTGACTCAGATATTTCTGGCACTGACACTAAGGGCTGAATATCCCCAACCTCCTCTTCCTCACTATTCTTCTCTTCCACCTCAACAGTAACACTATGTTCGAACAGAGGATGTTCTTCCTCCTCAGCCTCCATCTCAAGCACACTCTGCTCTTCCTCCTCCTCTACCAGGACAGTTAATGGTCTTGGACCCCCAATGACATCATTCTTTCTGATACTGACTGCCACTGGATGCACAATCTCATCACTCCTAGTCCTTAGCAACTCTTGAGACTCTTGAGACTGTTCCTCCTCCTGAGACTCCTTTCACTGTTCCTCCTCCTGAGACTCCTGGGACTGGCACAATAGTACAACAATATCCATGGCAGTTTTTCTTGCCAGATTTGTATGCTGAGTAACAGCTTATGTGGGACTACTATGCTACACACAGAAGAAACTAGCAGTTTTGTTGCCAATTCCAGCCGACACTGGCACAGCATGGGGTACTGTTGGAACTGAACTGCCACTGGAAGTCTGAGTGTCACTGATTGTGCTGCACCCACTAGCACCCACAAGCACCTTCCTAAGAACCCTCTGCACATCCACATGACACCTTTTTCAATGATTCACCAACAGGACTTTTTTCTTGCCTCTGCGAGGTCCCTTGCCCACCATGTTGTGATGTGTTTTCTTCACTAAATACCACAATAAGAAACAGCACAGTACTACAGAGAATACCAGTAAGACTATTAGCAGTAGTCATTCCAAGAAATTCAAAACATCAGCAATATGTTTGCCTCAGCACTGAAAGTACAAATACTAGCTATTTTTCCCTGTGATCAGCAAGAAAACTGCAGATTCTGATTCAAACAAACAGAGCTCTTTCCTCTTCAGAAACCACTTCAGAAGTGAGAAGCTATGCAGCAAGAAATGTGGGCTGCCACCTGATACATTTCTCTGTACCCTTTGTGGCTGCAGAACTGTTTGTGGAATAATTTGAGCTTTTTGCAGAATTATTGAGCAGAATTGCAGAACTTAGCTCTCTATGGCAGAATGGAAAATGAAGACAATCCTTGTGTTCTGCAGATATCAAAAGAGGAAACTCAAAATAAAACCAGGAATGGCGGAAAATGGGAAAACAATAAAACCAAAAAAAAGTTGATTTGCTGACACTGCAATAAAGGTACTCTACAAGTCAGATGGTTAGATTCACTATGTGATCTTAAAATTTATAATACCACCTAACAAAAAACAAATATGGCCACACATTACTGGCAGAAACAAAAAACCTGCAAAATATATTGCAAATTGGGATAAATAAATGATCCTGCAACATAAATGGCAAGAAACTTTAATTCTGCAATTCATGGCTATAGTTCTGCCATTAGTACATAACTATCACAATAAGAAGTGAAAATCTGCAGTAAATTTTTTGAAGTTCAGAATTTCACCACAGGCGAAAGGGTGGAAAATTCTGCAAAAGTTTAGAAATTTTGTTAAACTTTCTAGAAAAAGTAGAATTTACAACTTTCACCCAGCTCTAGTTTTGTTCTGCAGAATTTTTTTCTGCAGTTTAATGCATTAATCCACCATTCATGCATTTATTCTGTTGTCCTAAGTTGGAATTTCTGAGAAAGTTTCTAATTTGATTTCAGACTTTTGCAGAAGCGAGAGTCTGACTTTCACACAAATTCTGCTGGCAGAAGTTTTTTTTTGCATAGCTTTACAGCAAAGTTTATATTTATACATTCCTTCCCCCACCCATACCACATCAGTAAAATGACTCACTTTCCACTTCCCCTACCTGATCCCTAACCCCAAATTCTGAAAAATATAGAAATATAGAAAGTGATGGCAGAAGGGGATCACAAGGTCCATTAGTATGCCCAAAGATAATCCTCACTCTGCACACCCTTTAACTCTCACCTGCTCCTCTCAGCTATATATAGCTACAAAAACACACAAAAAGTCAGTTATGCTTGTAAAAAACATAAGTAAATAAAACAGTCCAGCACTGGAGTGAGACATCCTCACTCTTTACTATCTTGCTGCTGAATGAACAATGACATCCTCACCTATAGTGACAGCAATTGATGTGATCAGATATCACCACATATTTCACAATATTTCTAAACAGAGTCTCTTTTGTGGCCCTACAGTGGTACAGCAGAGATACAGTATCACCAAAATTTCAGAAAATATATGACCATATATTTTGCTGCAGCCATATGGTAGCAGCTGATCTGACACTTGTTGTAAGTGCACCTTGGAAATCCAAGCTGAAATGTGAATTGGGGGTTACCCCAAAAAACACATTTAGGGTCAGATTTAAAAGGTCCCACTTATGTGGTCATGGGTTGCTGATTGGCCATCATAAAAATCTTGGCTAAAATAGACATTGGCTATGATAGAAGCATTCCTTGACTTAGGAAAAATATATGAACAATGTAAAGAAAATGTTTCAAAGTCCAGGTTAGAAATGTACAAAGTTGGTAAACTTTGTTCCATGAAATAATTTGTAAACTTTACTATAGTTACAGAGTGCTGAATTTGCAAAGTTTTTTGTAGGTGAAGTGGCACTTTTTCAGGTGAAATTAAGACGAAGTTGCAACGTCACCCTAACTTTGCCTTATTTTTTTCTTTCTTTGCCTTAAAAAGTGCCATTTCCCAAGGAAAACTCCATGCAAAGTGACAAAGTGGTGAAGTGGACAATTCATGAAGTTATTCTCGAAGGCGAATTTTTCAACTTTGCCTGATCTTCACGGGTGAAGTAAAACTTTGCAACATCTTTAGTCCAGGAGAATAAACAATATGCACATTTCTGGACTTAGAAATATTTTCCAAAGGTTCTGTTTCATTTCAAGTAGAGGGACTTTTTGAGGGACATCCAGGAATTGCTGTTGAGGGATATTGAGGATCTACACCAAGGAATCAAATTGCATTCAGTGGTGTGGGGGAAAAGTAATTTGAAGACCTTAGTTCTTCTTGTTCATTTTCCTGATTGCATCAATGGAAAATTACATATCAATTCTTCTGTGACATCATTAGTTTCATTTGAATGAGCAACAGCATCAGATAGCCTGTTTTCATCATGGAGGATGAGTACTGCATCACATGCATGGCATATTATCAAAACCAATAATATAAATTGTTAGATGAATATTATATAGAAAAAACATATGTCTAAGTTATTTCTCTCATTTTATCAGGCATGTGTAGTTAGGCAGATCACCTGGCCACAGAACCGAATCAAAGCAGCATGGTGCAGTTGGTAGAACATCTGCCTCAGGGCTAGAAAGTCATGGGTTCTGATCATACACCAGGACTTGGGCTAACACCTGAGTGCAATACTAAGCAATTCAGTACTATTGGGTTTTACCATGCTTTGGATGACATGCACAACAGAGTTTCCTTCTGCAGATCTCTGGTGCTGTCCTAGTATGTGTCTAGGTGAAAGTTTAAAGAACCCAAGAAACTTTTTCCAAGAATAGGGTATTTTGCTCTGTGTCTTAGTCAACAGTCTCCTTCCCCTAAAACCAGTTTCGGCAATCATCCCAGGCTGTGTGTAGATGATGTGTGAAATGGCTACAACTACACATTTTGTCATTCCACTAATAGTCTCTTATTGCTTAAAAGTGCTTTGGGATACAGTGTGTATGAAAAGCACTATATTAATGCAAATTTTTCTTCTAGTTTACTCACATTGTTGACCATGCTATGGAAGTTGACTGGAATAATACATGTCGGCTGATATGTAACTGAACCACACAGAGGTAGTATACTATCACAGGAACAAAATCCAAAAGACAAATTATTTTAAACAAAAGGAGTATTTGCTAATAATTTATTAAAAGTGGTTGTGGCAGCCTGCAGTTGAGGTACACCGTGATCCCTGATGCTTCACAACTCACTTCTGCTTCATCAAACGCACTGTAAAAAGCAGGAAGTTTGTTCAACCTCCAGTCTAGGCTGCTTCCACAACTTTCACATAAAATGTCTGTAAATACTCCTTTTGTTTCAAAGAGTTTTAAATCTGTTGCCTCTGCTCCTGAATGAGTGCATTAACTCAGCATGCTTCAGAACAGAGTTCTAGGCCTATAATTGATAATGGGTCCATTCAGTCTGTCAGCTGTGCCAGCGCCCAATGGTGTTTTTCCTTTCATCTCTGCATTTTATTTGATATAAATATTCTTTCATATAAGACACTGGGGAAACAAGACTGTCATGCTTATATGGAACATTTAGTGAATGCCACCGAGTTATTCTTCCATAGCCATAGTTTTGTTGGATTGTGTTGTCTTCCAGTCTATTAAAGAGCTGGTACGTTGCCTGAATGTAATATTAACTTATGGATGTAGTCATCCATTACTTTATGTATCTGAAGTGCTTTTTCTTTTCTCTGTCACTAATTACAAGACTTCTTACCTGACACTACTCAGTGTAATGTGTGAAAAAACAAGCTACAGTACCTAGATGCAGATAGTTCTAGTCTTATTTCTCCTACAAACTTTATAGACATTGTAACATAAGTGACTGCAAAATAACAGCTGACCTGCTATTGAAGAGTCACTGTCATAGAGAGCCAATATATGAACTTTAGAGGGGATATCACGTGAAGTACTTGGGGGGGGGTTATTATGCCATCATATGCAAAAGGCCTACTGTATATTATGTCAGTGGGGACAGTATGCAAATGAGTGGAGGGGTCACATGATGACCCCTCTAGTTTTTATATATACAATATCTGTGCTCGCTCTCCTTCTGCTGGATTGGTCACTGGTGATGTTGCAATGAGTAAAGTCCCAGGGCTGATGAGGTATGAAGGAGAATAGTACTAGATATGACCTCTTCCAGAGAGAGTGCTGCTGATCTATTTATAATACCTAATGCTATCAGGTTGAAACTTTCTAATTAGCGAAAAGAAAAAAAAATACTTCAGGAGTACAGTAACAATTGGCTACACTTGTACATTAATAAAGTGTCCTATTTTCCGGATTTGACAACACCTGCTCTTTGGTGTGTTTATACTTAAGTTCTTATTTTAACTTAAAAAAAAAGAGACATAAAATTAAATAAAAAAGCTGGTTCATTCCACTGTGGTGTCAAACAGATGAGGCACACTGATGAGTCCTGGTAGGACGAAACACGTGTCTGTGTCTTCTGCTGACACCCTTTGCAAACTGTGTGAGAGGCCTTTCAGCACCATGCATTTCTGCTTAAAGTTGAACCAGCATAATATTCTGTGGTGATTTGCATATGCAGCCCATGATGCTTTGTGTTATGGGGGCATGTGTGATTTAGTATTTCTTTGAAACTTGGCTTCCCAGCTAATGCCCTTTGGGATAACCATTGCCTTACTGCTTGCACACTGAGGTTCTTTGTCTTTTAACTTGTGTTTTGTTTTATTTGGGTTCACCACAACATAACCCACATAGATCATCTTAGGGTAGCTGGTTCATTCCAATGGGGTCTCAAACAGATGAGGCACACTGATGAGTCCTGGTAGAATGAAACACGTGTCTAGTGAGAGGCTTTTTGGCACCATGCATTTCTGTATAAAGTTGAACCAGCATAATATTCTGTGGTGATTTGCATATGCAGCCCATAATGCTTTGCATTATGGGGGCATGTATGATTTTGTATTTCTTTAAATAAAAAATAGTCCAGTGTACATAAAAGGCATCAATATAGTTCCATCCAACAACAAGATCATGGAGTACAAATTGGTGTGGGAGTGGGGCAAGAAGTGGATAGGTTGCACCTTTGAAGAAAGGCTCACAGGTCCTAAAGCAGAAGTTGGGGGAGACCATTCAAGTTAAGTACAATTTAAAAGAATAAAGGGGGGGTGAAGACATAAGTTAACACCAGGAGAGAGGTCCTTTGGGCCTCCCCCAAAGCTAGGCAGGAGCAGAATTCGATTAGGAGAGGGGATGGGGAGAGGAAGGGTGCTGAGGGATAGGATCACATTGGAGGGTGATATCACTGAATGCTAGAAGCCTGGCTAACAAGACAACAGAGTTCCAGGGAATGATTGTGGAAGAGGAGGTGGTCATAGCCGCCATCACTGAGACATGGATAACCCAATAACATGACTGGAACCTAGCTATCCTAGGATTTAAACTATACCACAGGGACAGAGAAAAAGGTAAGTGGGGGTGGCAATCTGTGTTAGGGAAGGGATAATGTGTAACAGGGAGGAGGGGGACGAAGGCAGGGTGGAAGCCTTATGGGTGCAACTCCACAGTTTAAAGTGTAGAAAGGTTAGATTAGGGGTTGTATATAGGCCTCCAACTCAAAAGGAGGATATTTTTAGGGACCTGGGAGAACAGTTAAGTTAGTTAAGTTAAGCTTAATGGCAAAGGTAGCACTGTGGTGGTTGGGGTCTTTAACCTGCCAGGGTTAGATTGGAAAGTCCTGGATACCTCATGTGCCAGGGAGAAAATCCTCCTGGAGGCCTTCCAGGACAGCTTCCAGACACAGAAGATAACACAGCCAAATTGGGAGGGAAACATTCTGGACCTGGTGCTGATGGACGGCGAAAAAGTCCAAGATGTTGGAGTGGAGGAACCCCAGGCAGAAAGTGACCACTGCACAGTGTGATTCTTCCTCAATCTAGGAAAGGAGGTAGACACAACAAAGATTAAGGTCCTGGACTTCAAAAGGGCAGACGTTGGCAGGCTGGGAAGTATACTGGAAGGGCACATAGCTAATATCCGCCCACTCATGGACGCCGAGCAAAAATGGGCAGTCATCAAGCTGGGTCTGAATGAAGCCACTAGCACATGTATAAAGAGCCAGAGCAATAAAACCAGGATGAAGAAGCCAAGCTGGATGAATAGGGAGGTTGAGGAGATGGTGAGGGAAAACAGGTCTGCATTTATGAGCTATAAAATATCCAACAGTGAGGAGGACAGAGAGGAATACGTGAGGAAATCCATGGAGTTGAGTAGAATAGTAAGGGCAGCCAAGGCATTGAGAGAACTGATGCTAGCACAGGGGATCAGAGAAGGGGAAAAGGATTTCTTCTGGTATATATGGGAGAAGAGAAAGAGAAAGGATCAGATTGTAAGGATGAAGAATGGCAGTGGATTGGCATAAAAGGGGGAAAAGCATGCAGGAGTACTCAGTGAGTACTTCTGCACACTATTTATCAGGGAGAGAAAAGGGCCCATGTCTCAGGAGAAGGTTTTGGTTGGAGTGAGGGGGAGGAAGTTACAGATGGGTAGATCCCAGTGGGTAGCGTGATGGGAGGGCTTTAAGTCCCTGAGGGTGGATAAGACTCCTGGGCCAGACAGAATTCTCCCTAGAGTCCTGAGACAGTAGGCTGAAATCCAGTAAGGGCCACTGGTGGACTTATTCAACACCTCCCTGAATTCTGGGTGCATACCCTGGGACTGGAGGGTAGCACATGTGGTGCCCCTTCATAAGAGTGGGCCCAGGGACAAACCAGGGAACTATTGATCAGTGAGCCTTACTGCCATTGTAGGAAAGCTAAAGGAGACAATCCTCAAAGAGAAGCTGATGAATTGTCTGGAGGATAAGGGTCTCCAGGATGGCAAGCAGCATGGGTTTGTCTCAGGCAGATCCTGCCAGACAAACCTGGTTGGCTTTTTTGATTGGGTGATGAGGGCACTCGATAAGGGCCATGTGGTGGATGTCCTGTACCTGGAATTCTGCAAGGCCTTTGACTCTGTGCCTCATAGAAGGCTGACCAGAAAATTGGGCAACCTGGGAGCAGGGAGGAAACTGGTAAGATAGGTCAAGAGCTGGTTACAGGATAGACAGCAGGGGGTAGTTGTAGGGGGTGAACTATCAGAGCCAAGAACTGTAACAAATGTGGTCCCACAGGGCTCGGTGTTGGGACCAGTGCTGTTTAACATTTTCATTGCTGACATATTAGATGGGATAAAAAGTAAGATCAGCCTCTTTGCAGACAACACTAAGATTGTGTGGAAGTGGATGGGGGGATGGGAAAGTACTCCAGGAGGATTTAGCAAGACTGTAGAACTGGTTGAACACATGGCAACTAGGGCTCAAGGCCAAGAAGTGTAAAGTCGTGCACTTGGGAGCCACTGGAGTTACTGGTTGGGGAAGTGCATTTTTCTACGTCAAAGGAGGAGAAGAATCTAGGAGTACTAGTAACTGGGGAAATGAGCCAATCAGCCCAGTGCAGGAGGGCAGAGGCCAAGGCCAGTAAAATATGGTTGTATTATGCCACGGCGACATCTCCGATGGAGACATCTTTGACAGCGACAGCCATATTGCCGAGTGTTGGCATTGCACTGCTGGGGATGCCTCTGTATTTCTATTGGGGGCTGCACCCCTCCAACCACCCATGTAGGGAGCTCTGCCCACCACACCCCCGGTCTCTAGGGATACAACTCCGAGTCAGAGTTGTGCCTGGGAAGGGGGCAAAACACCCTGCGAGGCAGTCCCGTGGCCAACAGAGACCATCACAGCGACATGTGGGTTTTGCCTGAATCCTGTCGCTGTGATGGTCTTTGCAGTGGGGGGTTTTCTGGAGTGATGGCACGCCATAGAATGCTGGGGTGCATCACAAGTGAAATCACCTCTAGGACAGGCAAAGTCATCCTGACCCTCTACAGTTCCCTGGTGAGGCCACACTTGGTGTACTGCATGCAGTACTGGTGCCCGCATTTGAAAAAGGACATCAAGCTACTGGAGAGGGTACATCATAGGGCAAAGAAAATGATCAGATAAGCCATATAAGGAGACTGAGGGAGCTCAATATGTATTCCATGTAGAATAGAAGGGAGAGACAGGATATTATTGAGACCTTCAAATACCTGAAGAACATGAACAGAGTAAACACCGAGAGTATGTTAAGATTAAAAGGTGGAAGGGAAACCAGGGGACACAGTATGAAATTGAAAGTTGGAAGATTCAGGAGGGAAAGGAAGAGGCACTATTTCACAGAAAGGGTGGTTACAGGGTGGAATGTTCTGCCGGAGGAGGTGGTATCATTAAGGTCAGTGAGCAGCTTCAAGAGGCGGTGGGACAGGATCAAAGGGAAGGTCCAAACTGAGAGTGGATGGCGTGTGTGTGAATAAAGCATGAGGAAATACAGGGAGGGGAGGGGAGAGGGGAAGCTGCAGTCTAAATGGCTGAAGTGCTGCACACTTGAGCAGACTAGATAGACCATAAGGCCTGTATCTGCTGGCAATTTTGTATGTTAAATAACATGATGATAGAAAAATGCATTTCTAATGAGTATTGATAAACTGTCCACATCTGTCAATATCTTAATTACAGTTGATTTGATTTGCTGTCTAAGTAATACACAATGTGCACATGCCAACATAATCCAGAGCAGAGTCCTGTTAATTTTAATGGTTGCAATCTGTACATCCTTCATCAATCAAATAAATTACTAACAGTAAATTAATGTAAGGCTCTGAGTTGAATTGCATTGCAATGATAACAGTGCATTACTCATTAAGTAACACTATTTTACATTAAAGCAATTTCCAGTATCCAAGAAACCATTGTTTAATATGCAGACATGAATCAACTTATATTTCATCACTTTTTTGTATTTAGATGTGCTCAATCTTCTTCATTGGTGACTTTTACAAACAACAGATCTTATTGTACATAGCTGTTTTGTGGGCTACAACACAAGGCACAGTAAGACATCCTGTTGTGCTAACCTAAGAAATTGCAATGCTCTGCACTATGGAGTTGTGCTGGGGCAGGGTCCCCCTGGTGCAAATAGTTAAGTGCACATGATGTTACTGTGAACTGCACACAATGCTGCCTCTTTTTTATTTTTTGCAGTTATTAGTTTTAACTGAATCAAGAAAGAGCGCATACATTAATGAAATATCAATAATTTATTGACAGAAGACAGATATTATAAGGATATATGACAATACAGTAAGCTTATCTGAATTCATACAGCCTAGTATAACAGCCTAATTTTCTAGAAATCTAGTACAGAAAAAGTATTTGTGTGCCTTATAATTTCTAGTCCTTAAATAAGAAGACACGCGACACATCCAGATTCTGGGTATCCAAAAGTTACCATAACTTAATATTTTCCAGATAAGAAGTGTACAACAGTGTGTTACCTAAGTGTGTGTGTGTGGGGGTACAACAACATAGGGAGGAAAAGGAGTAGGACCCAAAGGGAATCTGATTAAAATGGGAAGGGGGTAGGTCAGCAGGTTGATCTTGTGGTGCTAGGTCCAAAGTAAGTTTATTATGATGAAGGTGTTATCCTACAGGGTACTGACAGTCCAGAACCACCCATGGTAAACATGGCAAACATCCCATGTGGGTGAGCCAGTAGCCCATGGATTGAAGCCTCCCAGGAGCAGAATGATATCGTGTTAAATAAAGGGTGGGCTCTTCAAAGGGAGAGTGGAATATATGTTTTTTTTTTTAAAGGTGGTGGAGGAGGGGTGCCTCCTTCATGTATTCCAACGCCCTGGTAAAAGGCAGTGAGATGGTCGGACTCCTTTGAGTTCAGACTACTATCATAATGGTATAAGTAGATCTTTGGTTCTGTAGGATTTGATGATAGGAGAAACAACCCCTAGAGGGGCCAGAAAGTAGAACCAAATTGCTTTGTAGGCTGCACTTTTAACTCAAACAAAGTGCGACATGCTAGCAAGAGCAGAAGGGTAAGGAGAGCTGCTAGTCACTCTTGGAAAGTTGAAATATGAGAGGTTTTATATCAATAAAGAATCCAGGGACTGGCAGGTGGTAAGGAGGAGGCATCACAGAGGGTCCAGGAAAAAGTCTCTAACCAGGTGCATATCTCAGTCATTCCCAACCAGTAATAGGTTCAAACCACTGGAAACAACATCAGACAAAGTAAAACACAAAATAAAAAGCAAACACCCTGCAACTGCAGAAAATCAAAATAAAACCAAGACCAATAGGGCAATAACAAAAAGAAACACGAAACAGGGGATACAATGTATGTCAGAATACACCTGAGAACAAATGACTTGGCCAATCACATGGTGGTGGAGGCCAAAAAGCACTTTGAAGAACCAGCCAGCAAATTATCTTCCCTCCCATCCAAACTAGCCTTCTCAGAAGTTCTACCAGTGTGGAAAAAAGAAGAAGGCACCGAGTGATTCTGAGAGGTTGAAGTTGGTGAGTTCAACTGCGTGAAAGGTGCCATGACAGAGGATTCCAGTGCATAGGAAACTGTCAAAACTTCTAAGAGTATTTTTAAAATACTATGGCCTGCACCTGAATAGGAAAGGTGTGCGAGCACTTGGACAAAAATTCAATGTCCTCACAGGTTATTTAAACTAAAAAGGGGGAGATGTTGACAGCACACAACCTGACCATCAGTGTGCTTGTCTTCACTCCCCTAAACACCAATGACACACATAAAACCCCAGGTGGAGAAAGATGGCCAACACACACTGTGTCCACTGGAGTATCAGGTTTCAGTCCCCAAGAAATCACCAAAGTACAAAATCTCTCCACCGGAGTATCTGGCATCACTCCCCAAGAAATCACTGACTAACAAAATCTCTCGAGTGGTAGCTGCAAGTCAGAGCAGTCCAGGAAGGGGGTGCACCCATATACAAAAAGGGAGGCACATTCCTGGAAGGCGATGGTTGTAAATGATAGGATCCTAGCAAACAAACTACCTGATCTCATGGCCATCATGCCATCATGGAAGTGGAAAGGTTGGACTGGGTGACTATGACAGAAACATGGTTCATGGAAAACCATGGGTGGGACACAGCTATACCAGGATACAACCTATTCAGGAAGGAGAGAAGAGGTAAAAAAGGGAGGGAGAAGCAGCTATTTACATTCAGCAAGAAATAAAAGCCACGGAGTTTCAGGGACCCACTGGGGAGACTGAGTCACTGTGGCTAACAGCTGAGGTAGGTAAGGGGGCAAACTTTAAAACTGGCGTTGTTTACAGGCCTCCCAGGCCCACAAATCAAGGGGAAAAAAGGGAGAAAGAATTAATAGAAGAAATAACTGATAGAGGTGAAGTAATACTGGTGGGGGACTTCAGCCTCCCAGATATTAACTTGAGCACACAAACAGTGGCAACAACAAAAAGGATGGACTTCTTATTGGTCCTATAGGGCGCGGGGTTGGGTCAGCTCATTAAAGCCCCAAAAACAGGAAATGCCATTCTCAACCTCATTCTCACAAACAGTGAGAAGGTAAAGCAAATCGATGTGGGGTGCAATATGGGAAATGGTGACCATCACATGGTCAGTTTCAAGGTAAACATAATTGAGGACAGTTGTCACTCAAAAATCAAGGTACTAGACTTTAAAAAGGCCACCTTCCAAAAAATGAGAACTATCCTAAAAAATAACCTAATTGAAGCAGAAGAAGAAGAAGAAGACGTTGAGGTCATGTGGGCGAGACTAAAGGGGGCAATCAGAACAGCCACAGACCAATGCGCCAGGAGGGTCAGCAAGGCAAAAAGGAGAATAAATCCCTTATGGTTCTCCAAAGAAGTGGCAACCATAGTAAAAGATAAAAAGAAGGGGTACAAGAAATACTAAGATACTAAAAATGAAAAAGACTGGGATTTGTACAAAGAGAGTTGCCCATTTAAAAGGGCAGACCCTATTGTCCTCAGTCCCAGGCAAGTGTGTGTGGTGGGCCAGAATAAGGGAATGGCAAAGAAAGGCAAGCAAAGGGGGGAGGGGGTCAGCGGAAGGGAATGGTGAGGTCACAAAAGGGGAGGGCCTTTTGAGATCAGAGCAGGAGTGAGGTGGGAAACAGGGATTGGCTAGGACAGGGGAGAGAGAGAGAGAGAGAGGCAAGCAAAGGGGGTACTTAAGGGCTTGCACAGTCCAGGGAGCTTGGGTAAGTCCACTGTCCATCAGAGGCTGGAGGTGGACTAATGGAAAATAGGGGAGGGGGATGATAGGATAAGGGGGATTAAAGGGGGGGAAATAATAACTAGGACATAAGACAACTCAACAAGAAGCAGGGGTATGGTGTGTATGCTCGTATCCCTTCAAACAAATAAGGATGAAGAAGGATGGCCCCTTTGATGTACATCTGGGGGGGGAGAAGAAGATAATAAATAAAGGAAAAATCAAGTCTTATTTTGTATGAGGAATTATGATTTGAGAAGTGAATTGAGAATGTGTGATGTATAAAATGTATAAAAATGTGACTGATGTGATTCATGCATATGTATAACATAAATTTGTAAAACAGAGTGCTGAAAAGAAATGAATAAGTAAATTAATTGCCAAATCTGAGCACCCATGCAGAACTTGTCCATGTCTTTATTGGCAGGGATCTAGGGGGCAAAGAGGGTTGCCCATTTAAAAGGGCAGACCCCATTGTCCTCAGGCCCAGGTAAGTGTGTGTGTGTGGCGGGGGCCAGAGACTAAGGAATGGCAAAAGAAAGGTAGCAAAGGGGGTGGGGTCAGTGGGAGAACAGTGAGGTCACAAAGGGAGGCCTTTTGAGATCAGAGCAGGAGTGAGGTGTGAAATAGGGATTGGCTAGGACAGAGAGAGAGAGAGAGTGGTGAGCAAGGGGATTCTTAAGGGTTTGCACAACCCAGGAGCTCTACAATTTTGCTCTAAGACGTTTTCCACCCACCACCCTGAAGAAAGAATTGGATTGGTGTAGTCACTGTGGAAGGTGGAGTGCAGAAGACTGGGGGCTTCCAAAGGTGGACAGCAGTTGCACCAAGGAGAGTAAAATAAGGGGAAAATGGGGAAGGGGGAGGCTAGGATAATGGGGGATTAAGGAGGGTGAAATAATAAATAGGACATAGGACAACTCAACAAGAAGCAGGGGTACAGTGTGTATGCTCGTACCCCTTCGAATGAAGGCGGATAAAGAAGGCTGTCATCCCCACCCCATGATGTACATCTGGGAGAGGAGAGGAAGATAATAAATAAAGGAAAAATCAAGTCTAAATTTGTATGAGGAATTATGTTTTGAGAAGTGAATTGGGAATGTGTGATGAATAAAATGTATAAAAATGTGACTGATGTGATTCATGCATATGTATAACATAAATTTGTAAAATAGAGTGCTAAAAAGAAATGAATAAGTAAATTAACTGCCAAATCTGAGCACCCATGAAGAACTTGTCCGTGTCTTTATTGGCAGGGATCTAGGGGACAAAGACAAAATGAGAGAAGCGAGCAAAATGATAAGGCAGGACAAAGCCTAGATTGAAGCCAAGACTGCAGAGGGGACAAAGAAAGGTGAAAAATCCTGCTTTAGGTATATCAGAGAAAGAAGGAAGGCAAATAGGGTATAGTGAGGATTGCTACAGGGGAAGGGAAGCTGACTGAGAGAAAGCTGAAATCCTAAACAGATACTTCTGCTTATTATTTACTGAGGAGGATTCAGGAAATAGTCCAGCAATCACAAAACACAGCACCCCTGAACCAGGGGTTGACACCATCCCCTTCACGGAGGCTCAGGTACTGGAGGCGCAAAATAAACTGAAGGTGGACAAGGCCATGGGAACGGATGAGATAAATCCCAGAATCTTAAAGGAACTGGGGAAGGAGCTGGCAGCCCCACTGATAAAACTATTCGCCAAATCCTTGCTGAGTGGAGTGGTACCCAAAGACTGGAAAAGGGATATAGTGGTCCCACTTCACAAATCAAGTAGCAGAGAAGAATCAGGAAATTACCTTCCAGTGAGCCTCACATCTATAGTGGGGAAATTGATGGAGTTGCTGCTCAAGCAGAGGATTATAGCATTTCTCAAAGCCAGCAGGCAGCAAGACCCCAAACAGCACGGGTTCACGGTGGGGAGGTAATGCCAGACAAATCTGGTTGAGTTTTTTGACTGGGTTACCAAGGCTGTTTATGACAGTGAGGCAGTGGATGTGGTTGACTTGGACTTCAGCAGGGCTTTCGACTCAGTTCCACACAGTAGGCTGGTAAAGAAGTTAGACTACTCAGGGTTCAGACTGGAAGTGGTAAAATGGGTACAAAACTGGCTGCAGGTCAGAACCCAGAGTGTGCAGGTAAATGGATCATTATCATCAGAGTGCTGGGTGATCAGTGGAGTGCCCCAGGGCTTGATGCTGGGGCCTCTGCTCTTCAATGTTTTCATAGCTGAAATCACTAACGGACTAGAGGGAAAGGTGTTTCTGTTTGCAGGTGACACCAAGATATGTAACAGGGTGAACACCATTGAAGGAGTAGGCAAGATGGAATCTGACCTAAAGAAACTTGAAGAATGATCTGGAGCATGGCAGCTGAGATTCAACAATAAAAAATGCAAAGTCATGCATATGGGAAAAAGGAATCCAAAGAAGGAGTACTATCTGGGAGGGGAAAGACTAGCTGCCTCCAACCAGAAGCATGCCCTTGGAATCATGATCTCAGATGACTTGAAAGTGGGAAAACAGTGCGAGATGGTGGCACTGAAGGCCAGTGCAATGCTGGGATGCATTGGGAGAGGAATCATAAGCAGGAACAAGGAGGTGGTCCTGACACTTTACAGAGCACTGGTCAGGCCACAACTAGAGTATGGTGTCCAGTTTTGGAGGCCTCACCTCAAAAGGACATCAACCAGATAGAGACGGTATTGAGAAAGGTGACAAAGATGATACGGGGATTGCAACAGATGTCATGCAGAGAAAGGCTGAGTGAACTGAACAAGTACTCCCTGGAACAGAGAAGGGAGAGGGGGTACATGATCGAAACCTTCAAATACATTCAAAGAGTAAACAAGGTGCAGGCACAGGAAATTTTTTCACTTCAAGAAGGGCAGTAAAACTAGGGTCATGATCTGAGGTTGAAAGGAGGGAGGTTCAATACCAACATCAGGTCATACTTCTTCACAGAGAAGGTGGTGGATGCTTGGAATGGTCTCCCCCAAGAGTGATGAGTGCTAACATGGTGGAGGGATTCAAGAGTGAGTGGGATAAACACAAGGGAGTTCTCACACAAAAGGGCAGCTAGGGGGGTAATAAAAGACAAAAACACAAGGCAGACTAGATGAACTTAGAGGTCTCCTTCTGCCATTACATTCTATGTTTCTATTTTTCTAAGTGTTTGTCTTTAACCATGACTGTCAGTAGACATTTCTTTGCCACTGGGGAGAAAAGGAAGGATGGGTCTGGTATACCTAGAAGAAACAGTGAGGGTACAAATGGAAGATGTTGACCCAGTATTACAGAAAATTGAAGGCAAAAAAGAAAAACTAACTTGCACTGAACACCCATTTTAAATGCTGAAGAACTGATATGTATTCAGTAAAAGTAGTAGTCAGTAAAAGTAGTGGAAAATAGCACATATTATTCCTCTCTTCAAATCCGATGACCCTTGCAACCTCAACAACGACCAGCCTATTTCTCTGCTACTTATGCTGTCAAAATTATTGGAAGAGTTAAGTCAGTTCCCAACCGAGAGAGTACCTGGAATCAAATAATCTGTTAAATCTCATTCAGTCTGGTTTTAGACTTAAGCACAGCACAATTTCTGCCCTTACAAGGGAAAGGGAGGGAAAGGCGAAATTGTTTAACCAGGAAAGGCACACTAAGCTGAAGCTTGTTTCCAAGCTCACCAAGGTCACCAATGACTGGCAAACCACTCTCAATTAGAAGAAACATGTCTGTGCCCTTTTTTTGGATTTAAGCAAAGCATTTGACATGGTCGACCATGACCTTCTATTGTCTATGCTGTGAGACCTCGGCCTAAAGAATTCAACCTTGAGTTGGTTCACCTGCTGCCTTATAGGAAGACAACAACAGATCAAAGCACAAGGTGATCTCTCACAACTTAAAATCCTGCTGAGTGGGGTACCTCAGAGATCGATCATGGGGCCCGCTCTTTTTGCAATATACATGAACAACATCGACTTCAAAATCAGTTCAGCAAATGTGCATCTATTTGCAGATGACACAGTACTTTACATCGCTAGGCCTACCCTTGATCTTTCCTGTGAGGAGCTGCAGCATGAATTTGATATCCTCCAACTTAATCTCCTACAGCTAAAACTTTTACACGATGCCAGGAAGACAAAAGCCATATTCATCTCCCCCCACACAAAAGCAATGATCACCAGTGTACGAAGCAGTAATCTACAGATTCGGACTCTCCTGGTGGAGCCACTTGAAATAGTAGACACATTTAAATATGTGAACTTTTGTCTCAACAATAAGCTTTCTTTCTTAACTCACATTGATGAACTGACCAAAAAATTAAAGCAGAGGTTAGACCTTTTCTATTGCATCAAACGCTTACTTAAGTATGAGGTAAAAATAAAACTAGTTCAAACCACCTTCCTCCCCCTGCTGGACCACGCTGACCTTCTGTATAGCCACTGCCCAAAAAACACCTTAACTAGACTTGACATTCTGTATCATAGAGCTCTGAGATTTATTAATAATAACTGGTGACCCCCGTTATTAACCCGTTTTTGAGTACTTTAAAAAGTCATATCAACCCACAGGTTGATACGAAAAAACTCGTATCAACCTGCGGGTTGATATGACTTTTACAGTCTCACGCCAGAAAGCCTGCAGCAGTCCAGACCAATTAAACAAACTGGCTAGGGAATGCACCATGACTCAGTCTGCTTCGAACCTGACGTAGATGCCGTGCTGGGAGTAGCTAGTAGTGTCCTGTAGTTCGGCCTAAAACTGTCAATTCAGCCGACACGCTCTCCGAACCAGGGAAGTTAGAGAAGTCTGTCAGCCACATATCTGTAAGCTTTGCTAGGGCTGGTGTGGGAAGGAATCAGGAGTAAGGAACAATCAGTTGGACGAAGATTTTGATCGCTCTGTGAAAGTTTGTGGCAGGCTTCTTTCATCGATTGCTTCTGGCCGGGCCGCGTTCCACATGTTGAGTAAGTGGGCTGCTGGCTACTGCAGTTTCTTGTCTTTTTGCACCAGTTATTATAAAAAATAAAACATTTGTAGGGGGTTGATAGGCAGTTTTTTTACACCCCCTAGGTGTGATATGGTAAAACCTCTGAAACCGGCTCTCAAGGTTTCTCTAATATCACACACCTTGGGTGTGTAATAAAACTGGGTATCAACCCCCTACCTATGCATTATTCTCTATTTAATGCCCCATTTAACACCTACCACTGTTCATTATATGTGCAACTTGGATGGCTATCTCTTAGCAATAGGAGGTGGAGAAAGGTATCCAGTGATATGTGTTAGTCAAATTGTGTGACTCAATATGAGCTACTCAATTTGACTGCCCGTAAGAAAAGCAAGTGTGAAAGAATAACTAGTGGGGAATAGCAATGGTGTGGAACAAGAATAGTGATTGTAGGAATAGTTTGAGTGTGGGATGGGAGAGGTCAGTAAACATGATATGGGAGTCAGTCTGGCAGGGCAAATTCAAGCTGGCCATCTAGCGCAGTGATAGGATGTATGCCACTACTGTAGAAGGCTCTGGGTTTGGAACTTGCGACGTGCAAGAAATTTTGCTCTATTTTTTATTTTACACTTTTCCCCGTGTCAGGCCGCCTTTGGAGTTGATTATATTAATAATGGGGGGTGCAGAGGGCATAGCACCCCCCATAAAAAAACTTGTAAGTGTTTGGTTTTCTACATGGGGACAATTCTCACTGCTGTTCACTTCGCTGTTGTGCAAGTCGCCATTACAGTTTTCAGTGACTTGCACTCACTGTAATGGTCGATGCTGTTAAAAAGTTGCTGATATGACATAGAACCATGGAGAAATGCCTCCCTTTGGGTCTACAGAGCTATCACAAATGAACTCACACTTACATCACTCACTTTTTCACACATCCCTCTGGGTCCTACTCCCTGAGATGCTACTCCTACATTATGTTCGATGTCTCTAATATAAGAACATGTTACGGCACCTCATCCATAAGCTACACTCTCCCAAGTTTGTGGAATCATTTTCAAAAATCACTAAAGCTCATGCATACAATAGGGCTATCCATCTTTAATGCCCTGCTAAATTGACATCTGAAAGAAACATGTAACTTCTACTTCTAATGCAAACCGTAGCTGTATCTGTAATCACCTCGGACCTGTCTTATTTTCCTCTGCACTTAACACCCTTTCCTGCTATCTAATCCCCTACCGTGCCTCTTTTTGTAGTGACTTCTTTTTTATTGCGTCCCCTGAACTCCATCCCTCCCTCACTTGTTCCCCCTCCTTGCCATACTATTTAGTGAATAACCCTCCCCACTCCCTTATCACCCTACTCTCTCTCTATACCCCCATTCTCTACCCTAACATTGCCACACTATCCTTCCCTCCCCTCCTATCCCATCACTGTTGCCTTACTGTCTCATGCTGTCCTTCCGCCAGCCAAGCATTGTCACTCTTCTACTATTATCTCCATTCTGACCGCTTTTACCTCCCTCATCCTTCCCCTGCTCCCCTTAACTACTTCTTGTCCTTCATCCCCACCCTCCCTCCACCTCTGACCCCTCCCACTCCCTCTTACCTCCCTCCTCCCTCCTCTCTTTCCCCCATTCCCTATCCAACGAGGTAATCCTGGTTTTCCTCTCTACCTACTTCCACCTATTCCCGCATGCACCTGTAAATCCCTTCTACCCTTTGTACCTCAACAGCACTTGTGTTCCCCAACTACTCCTGTCTTGTCTCATATACAGTGTTTTATGTCATGATACTCCCCGTGATATCCTTCATGCAAAATTGTAATCATGGATCCTTTGTCACTATGATGTATTTCATTGTTATTCCTCATGTGGAATATACATTTGATGTCCAAAAATGTATGCTTATGTATGTTACCTTGTCACTGTATTTTGCTACTGTAACGTGTGTCCTCCCAGGACCACCTTGTAAATGACCTCACTCAATGGTGTTTATCCTGGTTAAATAAAAATTGCATTGAATTGAATTGAAAAGTGCTGCAGCACACCGTCTCCTCCATCAATACCTTGACATTTTGTGCCAAGCACTTGGTTAAGAGATGTACTCACCCCCTAATGCCACCATATTCATACAGAAAATGTAAAGGCACATGCAAACAGAGGACAAGAATTTAAAGACGGTGTTAAGGTGTAAGTTAAAAATCAGAGTAGTGATACTATCACACAGGTGCTAATTATGACAATTACAAGCTGCTCAAACTGCATAAAAACCTGTATGAGAGACAAAATGGAAAACACCAAGGTTAAGTTCCAATAATGTAACAACAGTTACTACGACATCCTACTCACAAAAATGGAGCAAGTTAAGTTTTATCACTTAAACCCATTCCTGTTGTTGCTCCCACTTTAAAAATCCAGAAACCCTTCCTCTGTGACAGGACCCTCAACAGATCATCACCTCTAGGACAAGTACAGGCTTTTTCAATGCCAATAAAACTTCACTTATGCACTGCAGGAACTGCTGCCCATAGAGCATGGGCTGCAGTGGCATATTCCATGTTCCTGTGGTTAATGGCCCTTATGTGGTCTCCCATCTTCTCCTTCAATACAAGTTTGGCATGTCCAATGTAAAACCTTGAACATATGCAAATTGCCAGATACACAATGTAAATTGTGTCACAGTTGATCAATTTGTGATATTAAATGTCTCCTGGGTAGTGGGATGCATCATTTTTTTTTCTTTTTGCTTGTATTATCACCTCACAAAATTTGCACTTGTCACACATGAAACAACCAACAGGTACAGGGGGAAGCCAGGCTGACTTCTTTGGAACTAGTTGATATCTATGGACTAGTCTATCAGCCAGATTCCATGACCTCTTATGGACCATACATGGATATTGGTTTACCCATTTCTCCAACTTAGACTGTCAAAAGAATGTGTATGTTCTTGTGTATACAGTTATATTTTTTTTATGTTAGCTCACGCGTGCACGTCAGCCAACATATTGCATTAGTAGCAGATTTGGAGGTGTGGTCACTGTGGGCGAATGCAGGGCACACATCAGTCGGTGCGTCCCTCATTCCCCAATAAGATAACATGCAGATGCAACACCAACAATACGTAAACTGGCCACCAGATCAAAGAAAAGGTCCACTGCAATGAGAGCCGCCAAGCTCCTCACGCAGCATGCCTTTTCTGGTGAAGCAGTTTACAAAATATGGTGGCATGCAGCCACTTCATTTGCCGACGGAGAGCCCTCCCCATGGGATGATGTTCCCCCTTCCCATCGCAAGTGTGTGCCAAGGGGGTGCCCAATCCCCCTTGGCATCATGGCCCCCCCAACAGTCTTTTCTTGCTGACGGGGGGCCCAATACCCATCGGCTTCATTCCCTCCTACCAAGTTCAGTTTGCCAACTGGGGAGCCCAGTCTCTATCAGCTTAATGTCCCCAGCCCCCATGTGTGCTGTGTGCCAAGGGGGTGTCTAATCCCCCTTGGCATCATGTGCATCCCCTCACCCGTTTCTATGCCGACGGGGGGCCCAATCCCCATCAGCTGTGGTCCCCCTTCCCATTATGCAGGTGGTACACTGGGAGCCCACCCCAGTGTACCAAACACCTGCAAAAAAAGAAAACCGACCCATGTTGTCTTTCTTTTTTTACCCTGTAAAAGAAGAAAACAGTCCTTCGCAGTCTCTCGTGCCCCCACCCCTCCCGAACCCGCACCCATCCTCTGTACCCACCCCTCCCCACACACCCCTCACACCATACTGATGTGTGGAGCCCAGTGCGACAATCTTCAGTGGAATGGGAACACGTCTGCACTCTTCAAAGCCAACTGGAACTGAAGAAATGCCGGTAAGCTGTATAATGGCAAAAATAGTTTTTTTTTCAACTTTGGTGCATTTCTGAGGAAACACTAGCACGAACAGTAAAAGAAGGTGACAAGACTTTCTATAGATACATTAGTGAAAGGAGAAAGTCCAGAGGGGGTATTGCTAAGCTTAATGGAGAAAAGGGAGCATGTGAGGAGGAGGACCCTGTAAAGGCATCTATCCTAAATAGATACTTTTGCTCAGTATTTACTGAAGAGAAGGTAGGGCAGGGCCCACAGCTCAGCATCATGGACACAGGGGAGGGAGTGAGCACTACTCCCTTCACAAAGAAAGGGCCCTACAAGAGCTTGCTAAGCTCAGGGTGGATAAGGCAATGGGACCTGATGGCATACATCCCAGGGTACTAAGGAGCTAAAGGAGGAACTAGCAGAGCCATTAGCAGAATGTTTAGTGAGTCTCTGAGCACAGGAGAGGTCCCAGAAGACTGGAGAAGGGCTCATGTGATCCCACTCCACAAGAGTGGTAGCAGGGAGGAGGCGGGGAACTACAGACCGGTCAGTCTTACCTCAGTAGTGGGCAAGATTATGGAGGCACTCCTTAAGGAAAGGATAGTGCAACACCTGGAATCCATAGGGCACAGGATCCATGACAGCATGGGTTTACAAAGGAAAGGTCCTGTCAAACTAATCTCATAGATTTCTTTGACTGGGTAACCAGAGTGGTGGACCAAGGAGGCAGTTGATGTCACCTACCTTGACTTCAGCAAAGCTTTTGACACTGTTCCACATAGAAGATTGATAAATAAGCTGGGTAGGCTCGGGGTGGGTCAGAAGTTGGTCAACTGGGTGGCAAACTGGTTGACGGGCAGAAAACAGAGAGTGGTGGTAAATGGTATACAGTCAGAAGAGATGCAAGTCACAAGTGGGGTACCTCAGGGATCAGTCCTGGGGCCAGTCCTCTTCAACATCTTCATTAGTGACCTTGCAGATGGACTAGAGGGTAAGGCTTGTCTGTTTGCAGATGACACCAAGATCTGCAACAGAGTAGATGATCCAGATGGGGTGGGCAGAATGAGAAGAGATCTAGATAAACTAGCAGAATGGTCAGAAGAGTGGCAACTGGGATTTAATGCAAAGAAGTGCAAATCATGCACATAGGGAAGAAACCCTGAAGCCACCTATAGGCTGGGAGGAGTTGCTAGCAGTCACAAAGGAAGAAAGAGACTTGGGCATCATCATCACTGATGACCTAAAATCATCAACAGACCTCTAAAGCAGTAGGTAAGGCTAGGGGGTGTTAGGGTGTATTAGTAGGGGTATCACAAGTCGTAAGAGGGAGGTAATAATCCCTCTGTACAAGACACTGGTTAGGCCCCATCTGAGTACTGGCGTGCAGTATTGGAGGCCACACCTTCACAAGGACATGAACCAAATTGAGGCAGTCCAGAGAAGGCAACAAAATGGTGCAGAGACTGCATCAGAAGACATATGAGGACAGATTAACGGAGCTCAATATGTATACCCTTGAGCAAAGGAGGGAGAGAGGTGATATGATCTAGGCATTCAAACACCTTAAGGGCATAAACAAGGTGAAAGAGTCTAACATGTTTAAATATAAGAAAAATAGCAGGACAAGAGGACACAGCATGAGATTAGAGGGAGGCTGATTAAGGGGAATGTGAGGAAATTCTTTTTCACAGAAAGGGTGGTGGATGCATGAAATAGCTTACCACAAGAAGTGGTAGCTATGAATACAGTGCAGGGCTTCAAACAGGCATTGGATAGGCATAAGGAGCAATACAAATGACTATGAATAGATAGGCCACTGACAGAGCAAAGGCCGATGGCACATTTATAAGGTAGAAAAAATGGGCAGACTGGATGGGCCTTCGGTCCTTATCTGCCGTCAACTTCTATGTTTCTCTGCCATTTTGGGGAATTTTGGCACCAAATTTTAAACATGGGGTTATTGGGACCCCTCCTCATGAATTCAGTCACTGTCATGGCGTTATTCGGTCCAGAAAGGTGATTTTGTGGTCACTGCGTGGAATCACCTTTCGCAACTGATTAATAAAATGACAGTGCCACTGTTAATGAGGGGAGCTCTCAAAAAGCCTATGTTGCAAATTTGGTGAAAAAAAATCCAAAAAATGTCTGTTTTATGATCATGCGTTGCACAGTTTCCACGCACGCTCATAACTTCGTGAAATTATAATATTTTCATGCCAGATTTTCAAAACTGGCATTTTACCATACCTCCTTATGAACAGTACAGCTGCCATTTTACATATCCTGGTCAAAATGTGTTTTCACATGTCTGGTGCAGAATACCGCGGTCGCTATGCGAAATCAGTTTTTGGGACAGTTTGAGAAAATGACGGTGACACTGTTCACGAGCAGAGGTCCTAAAATGCCTATGTTGAAAATTTGGTGGCAAAGGTCCATAAAATGACTGTGTTATGAGCGTGCCTTGCGTGTTTCCACACACCCTTGTAACTTCACAAATTTGCAGTATTTTCAAGCTAGATTTTCAACACTGACATTTTTTCACACCTCCTTATGAACAGTGCAGTTGTTATTTTTCACATCCTGCCCAAAATGTGTTTTCGCACCTGTGGCGCACAATGGCGTGGTCGCTGTGAGAAATCAGCTTTGGGACAGATTAACAAAATCACAGTGCCACTGTTCATGAGGGGAGGTCCCAAAATGCCTATGTTGAAAATGTGGTTAAAAAAATCTGAAAAATAATTGGGATACGGAAGTGTGTTGCACAGTTTCTATGCCTGCTCATTTATGACTTCACCAGTTTTTCATATTTTCACTTTAGATTTTCAACGTTGCCATTTTTTTACACCTCCTCATGAAAAATACAGTTGTCATTTTGTCTGTGTCACCAAATGACATAGTCGCTGTGCAAAACCACCTTTCGGCTAACAAAGTGACAGTGCCGCTCTTCATAAGGTGGGGTCACAAAAAGCCCATGTTGAAAATTTGCAGTGAAAATACCAACAGCATTAGGGTTTCCAACTGTAACACCTCACCCTGTAGAGACTGACAGGCATCAGAGGTGCGATTTGGGATCATTTGCTGTAATACTCAGGCCATTCCACCCCCACCCCACCCTGTAGCCAGTCACAGGCATGGAGGTGTGCCTTGGAGTCTTAGGCCCTAACGTACACCCCACTCTTCTACACTGCATCCATCTCAGTGGATTTCCTTATGGAATGGAGTAAGTATAAGGTCCAAAGCACACCACAACTCTTGTCAATGTCTACAGGGTGGGGTGAGGTTAAATGCCATGGACGTTACAGCTGATGACCCAAAGGCACACCCCAATGCTTATCACTCTCAGCAGGGAGGGGTGGGGTTGGCGTCAGTTCGATACTTCACTGCCATTCCTATTATGCATCTCTAACTCCTGCAACTCCAATGCCAGCGAGACAACATTCAGCAGTAACAAATGCTTGTTACCTTCCTGACTTTTGTACTAAAGGTTATAAGAAAGTTACACCTCTTCTGTCCATCACCCCCTTGACTAGGATGAGGGATGAGAAGATCATGCCTTTTTGCTTCCTCAGCAGGGTTTTAAGCCTTTTGAATACAATCACCTGCATAACCCCTTTTCTGAAACATTTCGCCAAATCAGCTACATTAGTTTCAAAATCCTCCATGTGGTTGCAACTCCTGTGAACTCATAGAATCTGACTTGGGATATTTTTGATGGTGTGGTAGGAATGGCAAAAGCTGGCAATAAGGAGGGTATTTTGATCCATGAGCTTCCAATACAGTGTAGCATCCGCCCCCCACCTGATTCTTTGAAATTGTAATATCCAAGAAAGAAATGCTGACTTCACTATAAGATAGAGAAAAACGAACATTAAGATTACTAGCCTCTAAGAAGTCAACAGAGCTAACAAGCTTGGATACCGTTCCCCACAACACCTCAAAATATTGTCTATGTACCTCCATCAAAAACAGCGATAGAAGGCAAAAACCTATTTGCCTCCTCAACGTAGACTACACGTTCTTCCCACAAGCAGAGATTGGCAAAATTAGGGCCAAAAGTTGCCCCCGTTACCGTACTGCTATTTTGGAAGAAACAATCATCCATAAAGCAAAAACTGTTGAATTCTAGCACAAACCTACAAAGTTCCACAAGAACATTCATAGAAGGGAGGCTACCTGGTGATCTGTGATCAAGAGAAGTGCATAAGGCATAAAGGCCTCACCATGAGGTACATTGATACAAAGGGCATCCACACTGAGGGTCACCTGAAATTCCTTGCCCTCCAAGATACCCAGCGTTTCAGAGGTGTCCTTAAAGTAAGATATCAAGATTCCAATGAAAAGTTTAATAAAGTACTCCACATGCATGAACAGTGACTCTGTCAAGGAGCCAGTGCTGGATATGATTGAATGATGGGGGGGAGGTTATCCCCAAACTCTTGTGCCCCTTCGGTAGCACATACACTGTCTGGTGCTGAGGATGATTCGAGAAAATCCTTTGTGTTCTTATCAATGCAACCTTCATGATAGGCATTCATCAAAAACTCATCAATAAAGATTTTGAAAGTATTTGTTGGCTCCAAAGGCAGGGAGCGATCATGCTTGCTATTACCTAATTTCCTCCTTACCTCACCCACATACTTATCAGTGTTCATCAACACAACACAAGCCCTGTTTGTGGCTTTATTGGTAATAGTGGGATCTGCACAATGTTCCTCAAATGCTTTGATCCCTGCTTTGCCCATATTGACAAAGTTAGGCCTAAAGTCAATGGGGTCTATGTTAGTAGACGCATGCAATACACACAAAATTGACATAGTCACATCACGTAGCTATGCGGCTGCAACACCATATGCATAAATGACATCACACAGCACACAGCGGCCACGTGCATGCCAAGGTGTACCATGTAGTGGGATGTGCATGGCACTGAGGAGGGCGACAGCAATGTGGCTCTGCCCCTTGACCCCACCATTTAAGGCAGTGCTCCCCACCCTGCGCTGTGACATGACGGAGAATAGCATACAGCAGCAAGACAAACACATTATGGTGGATAGCGAGGGCACTGTACAGGAAGCAGAGCAGGGAGCAGAGCGAACCAAGAGACAGCAGCAGGAAGCAGGCTGTGGCCATCAGAAGGCGTGCCTCGGTGCCTGTCCTCACACCCAGAACTTCACAGAGGGCCAGGTAGTGGCCATGGTTGCAGAGATCAAGGCACACTACCACAGACTTTATGGGGCTCAGGCCCTGAGCACACCTGCTGAGGTGAAGACCAGACTGTGGCTTGGCATCCAGAGCGCCGTCAATGCCACAGGACCGGAGGCACAGAAACTGGAAGCCATTAAGCATAAATGGTGTGACTAGCATGCCATGGTCAAGGGGAAGCTTTCCATGGCAGCACGGGCACAGCAGAGCACTGGCGGTGGATCACCCAATGCCAATACCCATTTGACACCTGTTGAGTGCAAGGTGGTCGACATATTCATGGAGGTGGGTGTTTGTGGTGAGATGGATGGCATAGACACCCTAGACGGTAGATGTGATGTGACTGGACACTTGCACATGTGGGCACTCACACATGTAGTGGACTAAAAATGCTGTCACCCCCCGCGAACTGGCACTGCAGGATAGCACCACAGTGGTGATGGGATCGCAGTGCCCAGATACAGCAGGAATGCAGCTGGCAGATGATGATGGTGGGTATGCATGGCAAAGCATCAGTGAGTGACCATGCCACATACACGCAAAAAACACACAGTATGACCAGCAGTGACTGACCATCTGTCTCTCTTCCCCTGCACGGACAGAACGGGACACTGGTGTGCCAATGGATGATGACACAATGGAGGACAGCAGCCCTGGCACTGTTGCACAGATGTCCCAGGTAGCACCCACCACCAATGGCAGAGGCAGAGGAGGTGCAGAGTGGGAAACGACCAGTGACATGAAACTCACCACTGGCATAGCATGGCCCATGCAAACTGTGCATGGCAGACCACCTGATGACATGGTCCACCCCAACCAACACACCATGCTGGACAATGACAACAGCCCAGGGCAGGGCCCCTTGATCCATGCCCCATGACATGGCTGCACAGAAGACATGCAGGCAACACTAGCGGGTTGATTCAATGACCTGTGCCAACTTGAGGCTGGCCACCTCACTGAGCAGCAGTGAAACATGGAAGCACCGCATGCCCTCCCACCGAGGTGTGTAGTATGTGGAACAGCATGGACTGCATCGTGCCTGCACTGGTATGGTTGGCAAACAACACCACAAGATGCAACACACCGCATGTACATTCTGACCCCATGACACACCAGAGGACACACCCATGGCCAGACTGCAGACACCACCCATGACCCGCCGATAGGATGAGGACCACCCCGGACATGTCAATAGCACAGCCACAACACAGATCACCATGGCAGGCACTGAGATGCCAACCTATGAGCAGGAAGACATGAGCAGCCAGGACACCAACAATGGCCGTGATGCCTCCCCCCCCCGTGTGCCATGAACCGTGGATAATGTGGACACCCAGTAACAAGTTCTGGTGGATGGTGTGCACCAGGGACATGACACTGTGAGACAGCACACTAACAGATCTAGCATGGGATTGAGGTCCTCTGCCTGCCTGCAAGCCAGGCCCTATGACAAGCAGGGCCAGTAACCTGTCACGATGGCCTTCAAAGGTCCAGAATACCATGACAGGTGACCCACATTGTGATTGCAGGCATGGTGCACAGAGCCACACACCAGACATACACCAACAGGGCTTGAACAGTACCTCATAGAAGCACACACACACACGGGCACCACACCCACCCTTGTCGCACTCTGACAACACCCCCATGTCCATGTGCACAAACCCTCCCCCATTCAGTGACACACAAGCACAGCCACATACACACACCAGCAGCGTGGTGCATAGGGTGCACCCAACACAATACCACTAGCAGCACGCCCACACTGCACACACGGCCACTGTCAGCCACCACAAGAGCACCACAGGGCCACATAAGGGGCATGCACACTTGCTATGGGAGGCCACACCATGGACACTGTGGTGTACACCCCCCCTGCACCCTGGGTGTGCAGGCCCCCCACCCCCTGTCAGGCAATAAGTGCCGTGCCCCAGCCTCATGGGTGTGCTCAGTACATGGGTCATCATCACACACCTGCACCCCCAGCTGCAACACGCACACGCATGGAGGCACCGCACGATGCACATGCCCGACAACGCATGAACATTTGAACATGCACACACTGTTGCCCTCTGTCATTCGGAATGGCTGTGCAAACACACACAGAAAGTGGTCACACATGATAGAAGGTGTCTTGCACAAATGCCACCTGCGCCTCCCTGCTGCCAGTGTGTTAATGGACCTTGTATGCACCCGCAGCACTGTCAGCAGGCGGCCCATCCAGCAACACCCTTCCACTGGACTGGCATGCCACAACGCAAGATGATGTTGTGCAGCATGGTGCACACTGTGAATACCCTGCATGCCTTGCCTGGTGCCAACATGAATATTCCACCAGTATGGTCCAGGCATCAGAATCTCATCTTCAGTAATCCGAAGGCATGTTCAGCGATGTTCCTGGCCCTCCGATAAGCATGACTGTATGCCTCCTCAGCAGCATTAGTGGGAGCAGGTATTGGGGTCATCACTTTCAGATGTAGGGGATAGCCAGAGTCACCTGTGGAAGGAAATGGGAGACAGTGTCACAATGGTGCAGATATGCATGAATATGTGTGTCAATGTCACATGGCACATACACAGCACTCACCCCTGCATGTAGCATGGCACCAATGTGTGATGTGTTCATGATGTATGAGTCATGTGCTGACCCTGGGAATCTCATGCACACATTCATGAATATGCCATGTGTGTCACATACTGCCTGGGCACTGATGCTGTGGTACCCCTTGCGGTAACAGTACTCCTTCTCCTCCTCTGTGGGGGGGTGCTAGTATAGCGATATGGGTGCAGTCAATTGCCCCCAACACATTGGGTATCCCATGGAGGTCATAAAATGCCTGCTTGATAGTGTGGACATCCACCGCAGAGGAGGGGAACTGGATGTGGGTGTGCGCATGTACCAGGAGGGCCTCCATGACCTCTGCCACTGCCTGGGACATGGACGATTGGCACGCACCAACTGTGTCCCCAGTCACCTGCTGGAAGGATCCGGAGGCCTAGAATGCAAGGGCACAGAGCACCTGCATCTCCACGGACATCACCCTCGAGAGTCGTGTTCACAGAACAACCCTGTTCCATACCAGGTGGCAGAGGTCTGTGACCATCGCCCATGGAAAGCAAAACTGCTCCACGCAATGCACCTCACACAGTGTGCATGTGACCAGAAGTGGACAGTACACCCTCAGACAATGCCGCCATCTCTTCAGCAGCAACTCCTCCCCATTCAGCAGTTCAAGGTGCATGAGTACACCCTGGCACATCGTTCATCACCCTGTGGTTTCCGGTGCACCCCGTGTGCAGCCATGAAATACCGCTGTGTATGGCACAGTGTGCCTTTAAGGGGGCATGACATGCAGCATGTACGTGGTGGCATTGCATGGATGGATGGCACATGCAACAACATGTGACAGTACTGTGTAAGTGCTGCATGAGGCAGGGGGCTGGTAGTACGATAGCAGCATCAGCAGTTAGGGCATGGGTAGATCGCTTTCTCCAACATCTGTGGCATGTGGCTGAGTCTGATTTTTGTGACTCCACTGGCTATTGCACTCTGTGGATGGTGCAGGGGCATGTATGGTTGAATATTGCTCCACCATACAGCACCTGACCTGTGTTGCATTGTGTAGTCTGTGCTCCACCTTAACACATCTCCTCCCCACTCTCATCCCATACACAGGACAGGTGTGGTATGCCATGGAGAATGGTCATCGACCATGTGGTGCAGCCGGATGGAGCACCGATAATGGTGGATGCACTGAGCAGGTGAAGGTGAAAGTGGCAAGTGCCATTCCCCTGGTATTTGACCCAGGTGTCCATGAATGGTAGCATTGGCTATGAAGGGGAGCAGGATGACATTGGGACACTCACCCACTATCAGGTGATGGTCCCATCACAGGTGGGTGCATTACGTGTGCATGGTACTATAGTGGCATGTGTAGTGTGTGTGCAGACTTCTTGACATCTGTGACTGGCTGTGGGACACCGATCACCTGTGTAGTGCATGTAGGTGTCACATCACAGCTGTGCCAGGCCTCTTGTTGTCTGTGGAGTACTGCATGCCCAGGTATGCATTCTGTCCCCTAGGTGTTTGTATAGTCTGGATGTAGTACAATGGCCTTATGTCTGGTGGCACAGTTCGGCACACAGCGTTGCACCCATTCACATGCATACCCGTGTGATTAGCCATGTTCACCAGGCTGCATGGTGTGGCCTTGCATGCACTGCAGGTTGCCAGGGGTGTGGCACACATGGCCTTGTGTTTGCCAGGCCCGGTCACGCAGCAGTGGGACTTGCACATGTCACTGCTGGTTGCTGGCTGTGGCCCTGTGCTAGCCACCTGCCGGCATCACATGCTGTAGACTGGAGACCTGTGCCACACTGTGTAAGGTGGTTTGCGCCATGTGGGGGGGGGGGTCATGGACACGCCAGCACTGCGTGTGCCTGGCATCCTGCTGTGCATGCGTGGTGCACTGCCTCACCTGTGTGGTGTGGCACATGCGAACTCACGGACACAGCATGCGCCATTCTGACTGTAATATATTGCAGGTGTTTAGTGATTCATTTTGATCACATTGTAGTAGCACACATTTCTGATATCGACGGTTGTATCCCATGTCAGAGTATTGTACTGCAACACATATTTGTGCAGTGGGTACTGTTGATCTGCTTTGCCCATTCCCCATCCATGCATGTGCATTTCACCAGCATGGTGTAGCATTCAGCCATGCACATTTCCCCCTGTGCTATGGCGTCCACAGCATGGTGTATGGTCCTTGTCCGTGTCATGGTGCTGCCACGTATGGGTGCAGCTTTTGTCTGCCAGACACCGAAATGGTGTCTGTGTTGCTGTGGATGGCTGTGCAGGGTGTCACATCAGGGTGTAAGCCAACCATTGCATGTGCACTGGGTGTGTCATGTTGTGGCAGTGTCGCACGTGTGGGTGCTGTTGCCAGCCATGCCAGTTTCATGTGTGTGGTGGCAGTGACTGTATGTGCTGCATTAGGCATGGTAAGTGCAGCATTGTGCCACACTGTTCATGTGGGTGTGTGTGCACGTGCCTTTGGTGCATGGGTACAGGTACTCCACCAACAGTCTGCATAGGGGGCTGTGTAGTGTGGCTCAAGTGCAAGTGGCCATGCGGGGGGCGTGTGTCACATTGCACTGCCCGGGCATGTCCATGCTGTGCCACTGTCCAGGTGGGTGCACCTGACTGATTCCCTGCCTCTGTGCTCCTGCTGTGGTCTGCACCTGTCTGGGGCATCTTGTCTCACTGTGTTTCTTCTCTCCACAGTGTTACAGGGGCCCAGTGAGATGCATGGTCCTGGAGCGTTTTGTGCCAGTGTGGCTGCCATCTGAGGAGTCGAGCAGCGATGATGATCTATGGCCATTGGAGATGCGTGCAACGGCTGAACATCCAGGCATGGATGGTGGGGCTGATTGTGCTGGTAGTGGTGTGGCAGTTGGTGCTGCGGAGTGAGGGTAGCATTGTGCTGGACTGTGGGGGAGTGTTTATCTGGGGGTCATTGGCATTGTGTTCTCTGCTGTCATGCCTTGTGAGTAATAAAGGACCTTTCAAACACATTTGTGTCTTTACTGTCTCCGGGGTGGGGGTGGCTGGAAGGGTGGCACTCTGTTCAGTTACCTGGGTCCATATCTCTCAACCTCTTGTCTCATTATCCAGGGACATGGCTTCAATTACTCAGGGACAGCGACCCGTGTTTAGGGACACATCTTATGCATTGGTAATATTCACTCAGATTGGTGATAAACTATGGGGAGTTGTGTGGGATGCAGTTTCTGAATCAGATCTAGTGTGTAATGTATATGCTTAACATTATTCTGTGCTTCATATCCCCACTGCTCAGTCACAAGAATACCACCTTTACAGGGGAGAGGGGAGGGTTTTGTGGCACTATCAGGGACATCCCTGAACATCAGGGACAATTGTGAGGTATGCCTGGGGCTGGGGGAGTGGACAGCCAGCAGCACATTGTCGAGCATGCCTGGGTGTTCCACCATGTCTGTGCACTGGGGACCTGTGGCCTGCTGTCGTACAGTGTGTATGCTGGATGACATGCCCTGTACTGTTGGTATCCCACGCATAGGCATTGCTGTCACCTACGGGTGACACAGTCATGCACTGTGCTGTGTCCTTTGTCACTGCACAGTGTGTCACATACCTTATCCGTGTGGCGGGTGTGTGTTGAGGGGGCCCATTGCATGCCCTGCCCATGTATGCAATGGCCAGCCACGCGGCTCACCACTGTGTGCCCACCAGTGGCACTGGGGTTGGGTGCCAAATTGTAGTCCTGTTTGTTGTACTGCCTTGTGGTCTCACACTGTCCATGTGTGTGGCATGTTGGCATCCATCTTCTGCAGCAGTGGTGTCAATCTGCTGCTGGCAGTTCTGTATGGCATGGCATGCCCATGTCCCAGGTGCAGTGTCATTGCCCTCTGCCGCTGCACCGCTTGAGCACTGGTCCAGGTTCTGTGATGCCACTGCTGGAGTGTGGGTGGTTGTTTGTGTGCCTGTCTCTGCCTTGTAACAGGTTGTTGCCGTTGTCCATGGGTGTTGCTTCATGTTTCATTGGTTGTGTCATGCTATGTCACTCTTCTGGGGGCACATTGGAGTTTCATTCTGTCCTGTCTCAGTGTCACACTTGTGGGGTCTCAGTTGGCATCCCTATGAGATGGATGGGTCCAGGATCATTACCTGTACACCGCATACTGTGTAATTTCTGTGGTGCACCGTTCAGGTTTTCATTTCACATCTTCCCATTTCCATTGCATGCTGGCTGCATGGACTTCTGCATGTGCTTATGGCAGCCCTCAGAATGCTTATCTGTACATGCCCTGGTCCACACATCTGGGTGGCCTACACACCTTCATGCATCACTGCTGTGGGTGCCTACACTGTGTCCTACGTGGGTACGCCACCCACATATGCACCACATATTGGGTCGATATAGCTGCACGTTAGCATGCTCTATGAGTCCCTCTGTGCACATTGTGTATACCACATATGAGTGCCTTCCTCACATGGCATTCATAGATGCCTCAGTACTGTCCTTGTGCATGCAATGCGCTGCACGCTTGCATCGAGCATAAGCCCCAGTGGAGGCAAGTACAGCCAAATCCCTTTCACAATCTTTTGTGAAAAATTCCCACAGCTAAATTCATAGCTGAAACAAAAATAAATGTTGGGCAGAACTGATAAGAAATGGCCCGGTTATAGATGGGTTCAGATGTCAAAAGAGTCTCTGAGAGCTCAGTGTAACTCATTATGGCTTCTGTTGTCATACTGGTTACTGATCTGCCTATCCTATATTCATTTGAATAGATAAACTTCAGATTCAGAATCCATGTGAACTTATTCAGATCTACAAATGTTCCAAAATCATCTAAGTTGTGCGTCGGCACAAACATAAGACCTTTACTGAGAACTACAGCTTGTATCTCTGTGATAGACTTAGAGGAAATATTTATAAGATTGGGTGATGCTACTTTGTACTTGTACCAGCTGTGGCCCCTCACTAGTTGCTGTCTCTTGTTCTGCTTTTTCCCCTGTATCCATATCCTGATCAACCTCCACTTGCTCTACCATGTCCACCCGGCTCTTGTAACACTATTCTTGCATTGCATTTGGGTAGTTGCTGTTGGGGGGGGGGGTTGAAATGGATGACGGAGTATCTTCTAAAAAAACAAACAAGGCATCATCTGATTCACTTCCACACTGCTCTGATGGTCTTGTCTATTCTGAGTATATGAGTGATTTGACAATGGAAAGAGGTTTCGACTGTTGTTGGTGGTAATACTGCTTCCAATTTAATATGTACACATTTTCATAATCCCTCTAATCCCACACCCATTTTCCTGTTTGTAAGCACAGGTCCTACAGTCAAAGTTTTCAATAGTTTGAATTAGTTTTTGTTTCAGCCCTTCGTATTCTACTGCACTGGAAAAGTGAATCCGTTCCTGCTCTTTGATTTTAAGCTTTTAAGTTTGTCTCCTCAGACAAACATTGTTGAACTCTGGCTGAGTCAGTGAGTATGAGCTTGGTCTGGTGCAGGGAGGAGTTGCTTATTTCTGTTTTCCACAGACCAAAAAATTTGTCACAGTCTCGACCAAAGCTAGGGAACTTTAAGATACTAAGACCCCCTGGCACTCTCCCATATTCAACGTGTTTTTCAAGGGTCACCTATTGCCATTCTCTCTTATTAGATGAGTGCTTCCTTGATGGTAACTAGCTTAGTTATTTGAGGTAAAAGTGCAAATACAGTGTCCTATGTCCCAGTACCAGAGGAATGAGGCATTTCTCCAAAGTCAGGTTTTTTGGAAAACACTGTCTAATACGCTAAAGGAGGGGTCAGCTGCTGATGATGACATTGCTTGCATCATAGACATACTGTAGCAGTTCCCCATGAAATCAGGGCCAGATGACAGCATCTACCCAGGCTTCACCTGAAAACACATAGTTAAAACAAGAAAACAAAGGCAGCTCAGCATACCAGTACATAGGTTACTGTACATAGGCATACACAGAAAACAAAGAAATAACTCACACTTAATGCTCATTTTAAATGCTGATGAAGTGATATTTATACAGTAAAAAGTGCTGCATCATGCCGACCCTTCCACCAATGCCTCAGTGTTTGACACCAAGCACTTTGTCAAGAGATGTGCTCACCCCTGGTGCCACCATATTTATACAGAAAACTTAAAGGCACAAGTAAATAGAGGATGCTAATTTAAAGACTGTGTTAAAGTGTAAGTTAAATATCAGAATAGGGATACTATCACACAGATACTAATAATCTATTACAGCATCCTATTCACAGGAAGGGGGGAAAGTTCAGTTGTATCATTTTAACCCATTCCTATTGTTGCTCCCAATTTAAAAATTCAGAAGCTCTCCACTGTGACAGGACCCTCAACAAATTACCACCTCTAGGCCAGTATATGCTGCAGCACATCAACCAGGTGGAGTCTGAGCAGCACAGCAACCTGCAAACTTGCATACTGAAACATCATCACTCTGAGACAAACAGCACTTTCTTTCTGCCAAAGACAGAAAGTAGGCTCACAATAATACAATAAACAGCTGTCTTTTGAATTACAATATAAACTGCAATTTGCATGTTTTAATACATGACAAATATAAATTCTATGATAGTGATGCATTGTGGCCTAAAACATGTACTGATATATACTACTAAGTGGCTTAATCCCACTTTTCCTTTCATATCCCCATTAATGCCAGTCCCTTCTGACTAGAGATGCAGCGAATTTAAAATCCACCTGTGAAGTGAATGTGAAGTGGTCACTTTGTGTTAGCACTTTGCTACATGGAGTGCCCCATAGGAAAGGCTCACTTTTCCTTGTTATTATTACTTTACATTGTCATTCCACCTTAAACGTGAAGTAAGGCAGAGTGACAACAATATTGGCAGCATCCCACCCACACAGTCAGCAGAATTAATGTGCACCCCCAAAGTGCTACTGTCTTGAGTCCAGATAACTCCCCAGTGCTGATGAAGTGAAATGAGAGCATAACAAGAAATGCAAAGTCTCCCAGTATTAATGGTGCACTCAGTCATGCACAGAGTCACCAGAATGAATGTGCATCCCCAAAATGCTACTGTCGTGTGTCCAGAAAATTCCCCAGTGCTGACAAAATGCTACTGTCTTGTGTCCAGAAAATTCCCCAGCGCTGACGAAGTGAAATGAGAGCATAACAAGAAACACAGTCTCCCAGAATTAATGGTGCACTACAAATACACAGACAGATTAAGATTGTGCTGCACACTCAAGGGATGCGTACAAAAAGACACAACACCTAACAAGTGCTCACAAGTCACAAATCCAGATCTGGAAAGGAATACATTTTGCCATTTGGGGGATTAGTGCACGTCAGTAACAATCCACTACCAGTAAAGATACCACAAAGCAGTATAAAAAAATCATGCAGGTGTGGTGGATAGCAGGTTCACACTGTTGCAATTACTCTTTGGCACAATAAAAGGTGTCTGATTTAATGGCGTGCATTGCACACACACTCACACACACACACACACACACACTACAAGTAATGCATAGCAAATTGAAAACCTTTAGTAAAATAACCAAATGTTTTAAACAGACAAATTATACACTGCTGCACCACAACAATCAGCAAAAAAATTTCAAGAATTACTGAAAATATTACTGTGTGTAGATTAACACAGTTATACAAGAAAAATATAACCAAAACAGAAAGATTGCCTTTTTCTCCCAGTTAGTGTACCTACACTACAAATACGCCCCCCAAAGCACACTTCACAGTACACAGATTGACTGTTCTAAATTAACATTCAAAATCCACGCAGGACAATAAACACTACGATATGAGCACAGAAGGGTTTCCTACAATTGATGTACTGAATTTTGAGCAAAATAAATGACTCAAAAAGGCATTTTAAACAGCTTTTAGAGGTTTTGAATCGCAGAGCTCTGAGAGCAAACTGTCTCCAGCTACCACTCCACACACACTATCCAGGCCAGAACTGAGGCTGTGCAGAACAATCTAGAGCCAATGTGACCTGCAAGCCAATGGATCACTGCAGAATTTCATTTGGAGCTCAATTACAAGGTGAAGTGAGGTAAATTATATTGATTTCAATGTACTTTGCCTTAAAATTGGTGGAGAAATGGTTTGGGGAAGGCAGAATAATGCAAAGTCATTGGTTTCAATGGACTCCGTGTTACTCAATATGAAATGAAGTATTCCACTTCACATTGAGGAGTACTCCACGGATTCTGCATTACTCTGTGAATCACTTTGCAGAGCGAATTGGGGCCACTTTGCCCATCACTACTTGCAGTACTGTAACTTACATGCTGTACAGGAAGGAATGAGAATGCGTATGGCTGTACTTCCCTGATGAGCTGATTCTGTATGATAAAACTCCCCAATTTAAAAACTCTTATTAACGAGTAAAGTGGTGGGGTGGTGAAGCCTGGAGAGATACTACAAAACAGGCTTACAATACATCCAAGTAACTAGTAAAAAAATTAATGTTGGGATTCGTGACATGATCGGGAATCATGATTTGTGACTGCATTTGTGACCGTGATGATGAAGAACATGATTTGTATCACGAGTGACTCGTGATGATGGTCCTAACTTACAAACGCATATTAATGAGTACAATGTTCATGCAGAATTATGCACCGCACCAGTCCAGTACTCTGAATGGAAGCAAAAGAAACAACTGTGACTTAAGAAACAGATGAAGATTGGGCCCTAAAGAGATGCAAATGCACAGACAGATTAAGATTGCGCTGTGCACTGAAGAGATGCAGATGCAAAGGCACAACACCTAACCAGTGTTCACCATCAGAAATTCAAATCTGGAAAAGAATACCTTTGCCGGTTAGTGCGGGCCACAGGGAGGCAGTGTACTGCACTGCTGTGGCACTACTAGTACAAGTACTACTAGTACCAGTAAAAGATACCACAAAAGTACAAAAATCACACAGCTGCACTGGATAACAGGTTCACATTGCTGAAATTACTATGTGGCATGATAAAAGGTGTCTCATTTGATGACACGCGTCACACGCATACTGACACACACAGACTAAGTAATGCATAGCAAATTGAAAACTTCAGTAATATAACTATGTATTTTAAACAAACAAAAATTTGCACTGCTGCACCACACTAATCAGCAAAAAAAGGCAAAAATTATTGAAAATATTACTGTTTGTACATTAACACTGTTATACAAGAAAAATATCACTAAAACAGAAAGAACTGTCTTTTTCTTCAAGTTAATCTACCTACACTACAGATACGCCCATCCCCCAAAGCACACTTCCACTGTCTCTCAGTACACAGACTGAATGTTGTACATTAACATTTAAAATCCACACATAAACAATAAATGCTCAATGATATGAGCACAGGAGGGTTTCCTACAATCGATGAACTAAAGTTTCAGCAAAAAAAAATACACTCAAAAATACTTTTTTAACAGCTTTTAGAAGGTTTGAATCACAGAGAGCTCTCAAAGCAGACTGTCTCCTACAGCTTCCTACACACACACTACCCTGAACTGAGGCTGTGCAGAACAATCTAGAGCCCATGTGACCTGAAATCCCATGAATCACTGCAAAATTCACCTTTGGAGGTTAAAAACAAGGTGAAGTACATTGTTTTCAATGTACTTCGCCTTAAAATTTGGTGGGGTAGTGGTTTGGGAAGGTGGAGTAATGTGAAGTCATTGTTTTCAATGGACTTTGCGTTACCCATCATAACAAGAAGTACTCCGCTTTGCATTGTGGAGCACTCTGCGAACTTGCTTTCGCATCACGATTCACTTCGCAGAGTGAATTGGGGCCACTTCACCCATCTCTACTTGTGACTGAGAACTGGGACCATAATCTATGTCCAATTAGAAAGACAGCTAGATAAGGGTTGGAAACCAGGCTCACTGTCCGCATTTCTTTTTCTTTTCACAATATTTCATTAACTGCCAGAGACATTGAAACTGCCAATGTTTCATGATACCTCACTTCATCAGGGAATCTTTACATTACTAAACAATTAAAAGATTTCTAAAAAATAAATTTGTTTGTGTCTTTTTATATGTTTGTACTATCTTTAAATTTTGTATTCCATGAATTTATTGATACATGAGTATTATGAAAGCTATATAACACCCATGTAAGAAGATCAATTTAGGCCTCTAATATTTGTATCATGCTAATAATACCAATATATATATAACAGCTCTATGGTATCCATACCTTTAGTTATTCTCTCTCATATACATCTTTTTTTGTCTTTCATTTATTTACCACTTAAATATTCAGACCCTATGATATGTATTTTTTAAAGTATTTAAATTTGCTTTAGCATCCACAATCATTGTTTATATTTAGTTATAAAATGGCATGAAAAAATATAGGAATTTCATTGGCTGAGACATATCAGCTGACTGTGCATTACATCTTTATAAACTCACAGTCAGTAGCCAAATCTCATTTTCCTCCATTAAAAAACTCCTTATTGAACAATGTCACTAATCTCCAAAACAGAAAGTAAATAAGAAATAGTGGCCACAATATTGAACATCCTAGCCTTTACTTCTGCATTTTTTAACTAAAGTCTTAAAAAGTAAACCTCACCATTTCACAAACAAAGTGTACTGCTGGCATCATAGCACCTTAAAAATATTTCCCTACTATTTAAAGAAAGTGTTTTTTCCTATCAGACTTAAACAAACCTCTGTGGCCTCTGACTAAAATAAACCATGTTTACCTTGAATCTCCCACTAATGCTCTGCTCCAACACCACAGGGAATTTTTTACTTTCTATTAATGATGATTTGTCTACAGTTTAAAATAAAACTGTCATCCATTTACAATAGAAACCATTTACAATGGACACCTGTAAATGAGTCAAATGAGTTTTAAGGACAAATCTTAAAAAAATGAAAGCCATCAAGATAAGAGATGCAGTGAAATTTTATTTCAAAAGTAAAATTCCAGCAAAATCACAAATTTCACCATGTGAAATATTTCATGAAATTCTGCACATTCTGCAAAATATTTCTAGGGTGGGAAATGTGAAATTTACCCTGGGAATGGCAGAATTTCACCCTCAATTTGTGAAATTCTGCATTTTGCCAGAGGAATTTCGCATTTTATACCTGTGAAATATTTTGTGAAATGCGCAAATTTCACAAAATAGTTCACAGAGTGAAATTCCGCAATTTTGCACAATGCTAATCAAGGTAGGAGCCCAGTTTAAAGGGGCACAGTCAGCTTTGCTCCTTCATTTTTTTAAGTAACATGAGCAGTGTGCCTCTTAGCACACATCTATCCTATATGTTCTCCACAATGCCCCTACATGTATGAAGTTACAGCCTTTTGGACAGTTTTCTATTTTTTTTTTCAAAAATATTTGGATACTCGGTCCAACAGAAACTCATCAATGTCCTGGAAGCACAGTGAGGTCAGAAACGCACCTCTGGCACGAGCACTGTCCCGAAGAGTGATTTTTTCTGATGGAAACTGAAATATGATACTGAGCTTGTTCTTCATATTAAAATATATTGTTGCTGGTATCTCCCAGGAAAAAACAAGTGCTGTGCGGTGTACAATTTTGAATTTGATGGTGTTGCTGAAATCCTGAGCTTGCGCTTCAGAGGTGCACTCTCGTGCATGCATGGGATCTTTGTCTTTGTCTCTGAAGTGCATGTGTGGGATTTCAGCAACACCATGGAATTCAAAATTGTACACTGCACAATGCTTGTTTTTTCCTTGGAGATACCAGCAACATTATATTTTAACATGAAGAACATGCTCAGTATCATATTTCAGTTTCCATCAGAAAAAATCCCTGCCTGGGACAGCACTGATACCAGAGGCTAGTTCTCAGCCTCATTGTGCTTTCTGGATGTGAATAAGTTTTTGTTGGACTGAGTGTCCGAATAGTTTTGCAAAAAAATTGAAAACCGGTCAAAAGACTGTAATTTAATACATGTAGGGACATTGTGAAGTACATGTAGGATAGATGTGTGCCAAGAGGCACACTGCTCATGTTACTTAAACAAGCATTTGTCAATGCCGAACGTTCGCTTGCAGGTATTTGCAGTGGTGTTTGGCATGTATGGTGCTTTACCCTAATGCCCTGTGCAATTGCTGGTATTTGCACAATAAATTGTCAGCATGACCTTGTTGCTACCCCCATTGTGCGCTACATAGGCGGAAACACATTTTGGGCAGGATGTGAAAAATGACAGCTGTACTGCTCATAAGGAAGTGTGGTAAAATGGCAATGTTGAAAATCTGGAGTGGAAATATTGAAAATTCGCAAACCAACGAGTGTGCGTGGGAACTGAGCAATGCACGCTCGTAAAACAGTCATTTGTAGGATTTTTTTCACCAAATTTTCAACATTGCCATTTTAAAACCTCTGCTAATGAACAGTGTCACTGTGATTTTCTTACTGTGTCCCATACATTGATTTCGCACACCCACTGCGCCATTGTGCACTACATGGGTGGAAAGATGTTTTGGGCAGGATGTGAAAAATGACAGCTATACTGCTCATAAAGAGGTGTGGTAAAATGGCAATGTTGAAAATCTGGAGTGAAAATATTGAAAATTTGCAAACTTACGAGCGTGCATAGGAACTGCGCAATGCAGAGTCATAAAACAGTCATTTTTAGGAATTTTTTCACCAAATTTTCAGCACAGCCATTTTAAGACCTCTGCTCATGATCAGTGTCACTGTGATTTTCTTAATGTGTCCCATACATTGAGTGCACACACCAACTGCGCCATTGTGTGCTACATGGGCAGAAACACATTTTGGGCAGGATGTGAAAAATGACAGCTGTACTGCTCATGAGGAGGTGTGGTAAAGTGGCAATGTTGAAAATCTGGAGTGCAAATATTGAAAATTCGCAAACCAACGAGTGTGCGTAGGAACTGCGCAACGCATGCTGGTAAAACAGTCATTTTTAGGAATGTTTTCACCAAATTTTCAACATAGCTATTTTAAGACCTCTGCTCATGAACAGTGTCACTGTGATTTTGTTAATGTATTCCATACATTGATTTTGCACACTGACTGTGCCATTGTGTGCTACTGTAAGGGAAACACGCTTTGGATGAGATGTGAAAATGACAGCTGTACAACTCATAAGAAGGTGTGCTAAAATGGCAATGTTGAATATCTGGGTGAAAATATTGAAAATTCACGAACTTACGAGCCTGCGTAGGAACTGCACAATGCGTTCAGTAAAACAGTCATTTTGGAATTTTTGCACCAAATTTTCAGCATGGTGTTTTGGACCTCTTCTCATGAATGATGTCACTGTCATGGTGTTATTCGAGGCCAAAGGGTGATTTCATGCAGTGACTGCGCAGTGCCTATGAAATCACCCTTCGGGCCCGAATAATGCCATGACAGTGACATCATTCATGAAAAGGGGTCCCAAAAGCCCCATGTTGAAAATTTGGTGCAAAAATTCAAAAAAATTACTGAGATATGCAATAAAGTTGAAAACCCCCCATGTAGCCCATTATACAGCTTACTGCCATTTCCTCAGTTCACGGTTGGCTTTGAAGACTGCAGATGTGTTCCCGGTCCACCGAAGATCGTCACGCCGGAGTCTGGAGGTAAGTATGGGGTGGTGTGGGGAGGCTGGGTGCGCAGTGGGTGGGTGCGGGTTGTGGGATGGGGGGCTGGGAGATGCGCCGCGGGACCATTTTTGTTTTACAGGTTTAAAAAAAAATGACGACGTGGGACATTTGCCACGCTGGGGTGGGCTCCCAGCATGGCAGAAGATGGATGGGGGCAGACAAGGAGCCGACGGGGGATTGGGCACCCCCATCGGCAAAGTAAATGGAAGGTTTGCCACGCTGGGCTGGGCTCCCAGCATGGCAGCAGGATGGCTTGGTGGGGCCATGAAGCCGACGGGGGATTGGGCACCCCCCCATTGGCAAACAACATTTGCCACATGGGATGGGCTTCAAGGTGGCACCAAAGCTTTGAGGGCGAAGTGACATGCGCGGGGGTAGCCTGTGATTTAGGACGCGCCAGTATAGCAGCGTGCTTTCCTTTGAAGCAGAGAACACCGCTGTCATACTGAGCTCCTGCACCCATTGGTGCAGGATGCCATGCCTGCTCAAGGGAGCAGTGCATTGGGTGGGAGAGGCACACCTCCAAGTGTGCTACTCTCCCAAAACATTCCTTGCACATGTGCACAAGCGAACGTAAAAATGAAGGTGCAAAGCTGACAGTGCCCTTTTAAATATGCTGGTTATAGCAAATGTTGTGCACCATCTTTACCAGATGTTTGCTTGCAGCTTTCACTGCTGTAACAAGATGTTAATGGTCCTCATTTTGTCCCTTGCTACAGAGGCACTTACAACCATATAGTAAAGTTTTAATTGGTTGTTCATCTGTGAAATAAAAAAATTGTGCTGCCAAGCACCTCTAAAAACACTTGAGTGAGCAATGGCACTCAGTTTAGGGACAGATGGGTGAAATCAGGGAGAACAGATAACTGATATGGCTCTAGCCACAAGTAAAACTGCTGCTCCCAAGCTCCCTGGTCCATTTCTGCAGTTTGTGGGGCTGGAAATGTGACTACCCAGTACTTCTGCACATTTGACAGACAGGTAATTACAGTAAAGATTCAGCTCCTGTCTTTCCAGACCTCCCTCTACAGTTAAACACGTCATTTGCACTGTTCTTCAGTAGGAGTAACAAAGTTCATCTGTGTGTGTGTGTGTGTGTGTGTGTGTGTGTGTGTGTGTGTGTGTGTGTTGAGGTGATACTTCAAGATTATTAACAAGGCTCCTGCTGTGAGGTGATCTTTCTTGATCAAGGTACCACATTAAGAGCACAAATCGGGATCACAATGCCACAGTGCCACCTGTAGGCTTATCAAAATAACCTTATACTGCAGATAATACAAAAAAGGAACAATTTAAGTTCAGATTTTTATTTGGAAACTCATTTAAAACAATTTTCTTTTACTTGCAAAAATATTGTTACTTTTTTAAAAGTTTTTATTGATGAAAACAAGCATTTTTATAAGTTTAATAAACCACTCCAGAGTGTGCATTACAGAATTTTAATGCACTTCTCAGGTACACATGCAGCATTCAACCTTCTGCCTCCAGGAGCATGCGTTAAAATCCTTTAAAGCACAACCTGGCATGGTTTATTACTTACATGTATTATAAATGTCTCTTGATTTCACCTACCACTATTCAACCTTTGGAGAAACCCTGACTGTTGATTCATTGTAATTAATTCCTTTTAATCTTAAATTATTTTATCTGCCGAATGAAAAAAGAAAAACAACCTTTCTATTGCTACCTCTATCTAGGCATTTTAATTTTATTTGCTAAGTCTGTAGATTTCCATATTGATCATCAAGTGGTGGATCCTGGTGGGCACATCCTGGTATTGACTGGTAAAATAGGTGAGGAGGTTTTTTCATTTGTTATCCCATATGGCCCCACTGCACATGACCAAAATATTTTTGAAAATATGTTTTTGTTGATCAGCAATTCCAGGAATACAACAGTCTTAATGGCTGGAGACACCAATGCAGTGGTTGACTCCCCTCTAGACAGATCTAAATTCAGACCACACCACTGTAAAGTAGACAGATATTTAAATGATTTAATATCTAATGTGCATTTAGTAGATGTATGGAAAACATTTAGTCAGCAAGTCAAATAATACACATATTGGTCTTCTTGTCACATGTCTGGATAATGGATTGACTACATTTTTGTCCCAGGAGAGTTTATAAAAAGAAGTAATTACACAGAAAATAAATCTAATGTTGTGTCATATCATTCTCCATTCCTGTTAAACTTCTCCAGGTTGCTGAATGATGAGAGATCCAAGAGATGGAGAGTCAATAACTTCTGATGAGTGATCCTGAGAATAAATGAAAATCAAAGAACATGTATCTGAATTTCTTAAATTAAATAACCCAGGGGATACTTCATGGGGAGCCTATGGGATTCACCAAAATGCTGGTTGAGGGGTATTCTCATTGGCATAGCAGACAACAAAAAAAAAACAATGTATCAAAGCCCAAACAGACTTATTACAAAAAATTAGTGAACTAGAAAAAACACTTTCTGCCTCTGACTCTGAAGAAACATGGAATTTATAGTCCAAGTTGAAAGCAGAGTACAATGAAAATATCAGATCAGAGGCATAATTTGCTACATGGAAGGCCAAGATCAATTATATTGACTCAGGATTCAGGCCATCCAAAATACTGCTGATTAGGTTGAGGCAGAATTGTGCCATGATGAGCACTGCAGCCATTCAAAACCAGGCATCTAAGAAAATAATAACTGATAATAGACAAATTAATGAAGAAATTTATGGCTTTTACAAGAAAATATATAATGCAAACAAGTGAAGTACTGAGGACACTTTGTCCAACTTTTGTGAAAACTTAGTAATCCCTAAAGTTGTCCAAAACTATAAAGCCCGACTTGATTCCAGAATCACAGAGAATTAAATAAATGCTGCAATTAAAGCCCTTAAAAAGAACAAAGCAGCAGGTCCTGATGGATACTTGTTGAATTTTTATCATATCTTTGCAAAGGAATTTGCACCACTTCTGAAAAAATGTTTAATGAAGCAGTAGATAGGAGGAGTCTTTCCTGGGATTAGACTCAGGGTTCGATAACACTGATACAAAAACCTGGAAAAGATCCACAAAATTTCAGTATCTATCATCCCATCTCATTAATAAACATGGACATCAAAATTCTATCTAAGATGTCCAGTATATTAGTTCAAGTCATTCCTTATCTAATGTCCCCACAATAGACAGGTTTTATGAGAGGACGGATTTCCACAAATAACACCAGGAAATTGTTTCATGTTATTGAATCTGTGAATAAGTGCAACTTACCATGTGCTTTATTATCTTTAGATGCAGAGAAACCATTTATTACATTCTTTGGCCACATATCTTTAGTATTCTTAATATTTACCAATTCCTTGATATATTCGTTAATTGGATCAATGTCCTCTACAACCATCCCACCTTGGCAGTAATTACTAACACTGTGATCTCTCCTTATTTCAAGGTCATGAGAGGTACACGGCAAGGTTGTCCACTCTCATCATTGCTATTTAACTTGACAATAGACTCCCTGGTTAGGAAAGTAAATATGGACAACAAAATCAAGGGTATTAATGTCAGAGATCAGGAGTTGTGCACCTCAGTTTACGCAGATGACTTACTCATATCACAAGCAGATCCAGAGAACTCCATACCTCAGATCTTAAAAACACTACATAGGTTTGGCAATATTTCTATGTACAAACTTAACACTGAGAAAACATATTTTTTCTGCCACTTAACAGACTGTGCAGCAAAGAAGATATCCTTAAACACAGATTATCTTGGGCCCAGGAGTGTGTAGATTATTTGGGGGTAAAACTGTATAACACTTTGGCCCGGACAATTACCAAAAGCCTGGCATTTCTTTAAGCTAATATGCTAGAATCCTTGACAAAATGTAATAAATTGCCTTTAGGGATGTGGAGGAGGCAGGATGTTGTTAAAATGAATGTTCTTCCTAGAGTATTATATCTGTTTGTTATGCTTCCTTATCACATAACAAAGAAGTGGATAGATGGTCTCAGCTCAGATCTTTTCAGATTTATCTGGGGTTATAAAAAAATTAGATTAGCCTATCATAAACTAACACGGAATAAGGATAAATAAGGTTTAAAGGCTCATGATTTTTTTTTAATTATTTAGCAGTCAGGATTTCCCAAATAGCTAAGGGGATAAAATTTAATACTGATGATAAATACATCCCAGAGTGGGTTCTGGTTTAGAAGGGGCATGCTGCATCCCAAGGTATAGACATAGGTTCCATAATGTATACTAAGAATCTTAAGATACATAATTCTAAAGTTATACTACAGTAGATTTGTTTAAAGTACTCAGGTAAGTTAAATCCCTCACATATCTAGATCTACCTGATTCCAAGATGCAACCAATCTGGAATAACACTAATTTCACAGACAATGGGGCACCTCTTCAGAAAAATGAATGGTCTCAGAGAGGCATAGCCTGGGTTAAAGACATTTCTTAAATCAAATAGTTTTATAACTTTTGAATGCCTAATACAAAAAATACAAAATTGTGGAAACTGAGGAAGCCTTCTATGACAACCTCAGACATTTTTATTTAATTTATTCTTTGGTAACCAGGTAAGGCCCACTAGGCACAATTGCCTGTTTTCAGGGGTGACCTAGGAGCACTGGGGTGGTTAAGTGACTTGCTCAGAGACACACTGTATGCAAATGGAGATTGTGGGAATCAGCCCCAGGTCTGCTGGATGTACCAAGCTCATTCACGGCTCATTACTCTAACCTCTAGGCTATACAGACAGCCCCTAAAATTATAAGGACTTCTATACAAATCAACTCTATATCAAACAAGAATACTAAAAACTTTGTAGGTTGTTTACATCTCTCATCTACAATTTCATCTTTATATGATCTCCTTCCAGACTGCACTAAAGGGCTGGTGTCAGAACCCATAATATGGTGGACAGAAGAAATAGGGGTACGTACAGCAAATTGGAACTGGAATCGTTTATGGTCCTGTTCTGCAAAAGCTTTTAATGAAATTAGCATGAAACTTTTGCATTTTAAAATGCTACTTAGTCTTTTTTTCACACCTTATCATAAGCATATAAAATGGGCCTCAGAACTAACTCTAACTGCAGTAAATGTAACACAGGGATAGGCTCTCTGCTACATATGTTTTGGGACTGTCCTTTAATTCAAGCATTATAGAATTAGGTCAGGAAACTATTTCTGTATATTCCCTTTCTGTACAATACATTTCACTATAGAAATGTGTATATTAGGACACTTTAAAGATAGTGTTCATTGGTCACAAGAACAAAAGTACAGTATTCTTTGTTGTTAATAGGGGTTTCAGTTAGGAACAGTATCCTTAAATACCAGTTAGAAGAAAAAGTGCCAACTCTTTGAGAATGGAAAGCACAGTTTATTGAAATTTCTAGAATTAAAAAGATAGCTTTTTTTATGAATGACCTCAGACATAAGTTTGATAATAGTTGGGGCACCATTTATAAATTCTTTTTTGACAGAAGTTCCAATAATACTTCAAGATCCCTTTAAAGCATGATTTTTTTCTTGCCCATGACTATATTATGATAATTCCACATGGGTATAGGGTACCTTTCTGATATATTTATTGCTTCTGAAGAGGTGTACAGTCTGGGCCATGGTATTGAGATTGTGATATAGTACATTTCTTAGCATGCACCCAAGTATTGCACAATCCTTTCCCTCTCCTTTTCTTTTTACTCTACTTCTCTCAGGTCTTTGGGAGATAATTTATGACCAGTTGATTGAAAATACCTATTACATCGTCGACTTTACTTTCTCATTGTGCTTTCTTTTATACACTTCTTTATTATATCTATACCTGATAAGCTGCGTTCATGATATATTCTGAGATAGTAGATTACAGTCAGGAATACAGTAGGATTAATAGATAACTTGTTGTTTAATGCTAATGAATATTCTTTTTTTTATTCAGTTTATCCTTCCTACACCCTGTCAGCCTCACATCCTCAGGAGATCCACGGAGTCAACCCCCGCAAGCCACCTCACCTTGGTCCATTGGTGGTACCCCATGGAGCCTCGGTTTCGCCCCCAGGCAGGGACAAGGTGGGACTCCTACACCCCGACAATCAACTTTTGTCAGTCCAGGCAGCCCTGGTAGGTGGCCACATATTAGGGCTAGCTCCCAGAACTCCATCTCCTCTGGGTCGGCAGGCATTTTCCTCCTAGTTTCCTCCCTGCACACAATGTGCGCCCTGACATTAAGGCACATCACGCCAGTGTCTGCTGTGTGACTGTGGCCAGCCCTCCCCTGCTAGCAGGGTTTGCTGTACCCCAAGCCTCTGGTTGGGGTCAGACAAGTGTCGGCCAATGGCCCACTCCCTCCCTCCAGAGAAGGCGAGCTGTCATGGGACACTCAAGTCTATCTTCCTCGGCCAGCCCTCCAGTGACCCAAATCCATCAACCCAGGCCAGGTGGCCGCCGCAAGCAGAAACTAACTGCTGTTCCGACGGGCCAGACCCTAATATTCAATTTTTCATTAAGTTTGATTAGCTCTGTTATATGCTAATCACAATGTATAATATCTTATGTATGGTATGTGTCACGGTAGTTTACTATGTCATGTTTGATGTTGTACTTATTTTACCTTTTAAACAAAAACTTTTATTGACAAAAAATCTATTTACAGTATGTTATAATGCTACATTTGTACTCACTAATGAAATAATTATCACAACTCTATTGCTGAAACGTAAAATGGCAAATTTGTCTTGAATATTCTTACTCTCCCTTGATTTTGTAATATTTTACTTGTTATTATCAACTAGTTCTGTAGCATTCTTCTGTTTCATTTGGTATTTAGCTGGGTTTTATAAACCTATTTCCTGTGTTTTAATCCTCTCAAAACCTTCACTTCTAAATGAAAACTTTCCCCATAAACATTGTTTAGTAAATGTGCCCACTGTTTCAGTTACACCCTTTATATTTTCATTGATATACTTAAACACTTTTTTTAATGATTTATATCACATTATTGTGACTTCAACAGCCTACCTGGAGTTGCACTGTCATTCCCACTGTAAAAAGGCATAGCATGTAAAAGTATCTTCATTTTAACTCTCTTTCTTTCAAAGTACCTTACTGGTGTAACCTTTATCAATGCTTTTTTACCTCTCTCTGTGAATGTGGTTGGAGTTCCTGTAGTGGCAAAGGAGTAAACCACTAACCAGGAGGACCTGTTAAACACAGATGTCAAGGCCCCCCCTAGGTTAGTGGTTAAAGAGAGAGTTAAAACAAAGATAATCATGCATGCTATGTCTCCATACAGTGCAAAAGATAGCACAAGCCCAGATAGTGTGTTGAAGTCACAGTAATGTTGAGTTATATGTAAAATTCCTAAAAAACACATCAAAGAAGTGTTTAAGTAGATATATAATTGAAACTATAAAGGAAACAACTGAAACAATAAACACATTTGAAAAACAATGCTTATAGGGAAAGGTTTCATTTGGAAGTGAAGTATTTGAGAGGGGTAAATGGTTCTCTTGGTACGGGTGTTATACAGTTTTCGTAATACTCATGTAAGAATTAATTTATGGAATATACAATTTAAAGATAGTATAGCCATATAAAAAGACACAAACAAAGGTATTTTTAAAAATGTTTTTATTGTTCATTAGTGTAAATATTCCCTGATGAAGTGAGATATCATGAACTTTGGCAGTTTGACTGTATCTAGCAGTTAATAAAATATTGTGAAAAGAAAGAGAAATGTGGTGAGTGAACCTCATTTTCAACCCTTGAGTAACTGATATTTCCCACTGTTAGAACTGGAACCTCCCTTGATTCTCTTTTGTTTCAGAGTCTGGGACCACACTGGCTGTAGCGGACAATTAGAAACACAAAAACAGAGAATTTGTCAACAGAAAAGGATTGCTTGGCCCACACAGTCTGCCCAGATGGTTCCTGCCTAGTCTGTCTCTTCAGATCCTAACTGGTCTCCAGTGATCCTCCCTTCCTCCCTGCCTATTTATTAATATTCACCTTTGTGCATTTCACACATGCTTGTTAGACCACTTGGGCTGGCAGTCTTTTCCAAGCAGCCACCACTCTTTCAGTGAAATAGTAATTCCTCACAGCCCTCTTGAACTACCTACCCCAATCTTCATCACATGCTCTTTGGTCCTAGTTCTCTTTCTCATTTGAAGAGACTCCCCTCCTGCACCCTGTTTACCCCTCTGAGGTACTTGTAGATCTCTATCATGTCACTTCTTGCTGTCCTCTCTTCCAGTGTATACCTGTTGAGATCCCTCATTATCTCTTCATAGGGCTTTGGATGGAACCCCTACACAATTTTTGTTGCCCTCCTCTGATATGCCTCCAACCTGTGTACTGAATTTCTTTTCTAAGGTGCAGCCTCCTGAACTTGACAAAAAATACTTCAGGTTGGGTCTCACAAGCAAGTGAAAGAGTGGCAACACCACCTCCCTCCTCCTGCTGGAGATAACACTCCCTGTGAATCCCAGCATCCATCTAGCCCTATCCACTGCTTTGTCATACTGCTTTGCCACTTTGAGGTCATCAGATATGATAACCCCATGTGTCCTTTTTCTTATTTAGTAACTGTCCATACCTCCTTCCATCCTATACTCAGCTCCTGGGTTCCCATTCCCTAGGTGCATGATTCTGCAGTTTTTTTGCAATGAGCTCCAACTGCCATGCTCTTGACTCTCCTCAAGTTTCTCAAGGTCCCTATGCATTCTCTCCACCCACTCCTGAGTGTCTGTCCTATTACAGATTTTGGAGTCATCTGCAAAAAAGCATACAATTTCTTCCAGTTATTCTGCAACATCACTTATGTAAACACTGAAGAGGACCAGTTTAAGTACTGAGCTCTGCGGTACCCTACTGGACACTATCTCTTTAGGAGGCAGTATAGCGCAGTGGTTTAAGGCTCTGAGCTGCAAACCTGGAGACCAGAGTTTGAATCCCACAGCCCCATTTGCATACTTTATGGCCCTGAGCAAGTCACTTAACTTCCTTGGGCTCCCAGGTTGCACCTGGAAATAAGCTTTGGCTTAGAGTGCCTTTCCTGGTTTAACAATTTCCCCTTCCCCTTCCCTTCTTCATTAAAATGAGTGCTGTTAGCCACCACCCTCTGATGACTATCCATTAACAAGTTCCTTACCCAATTAACCACTTTGGATCCCACCCATAGGCTGCATAATTTCTTTATCACTCTCCTGCCTGGCATAGTGATGAAGGCCTTGCTAATGTTCAGATATGCCACATTCAATGCCCTCCCCTGGTCTATTTCCATTGTCATCCTGAAAAAGAAATCATATTTGTCTGACACATCCTCCTCCTCCCCCATGAATCCATACTGCCTTTAGTCTTGCAACCCATTGAATCAAGATAGTCTACCACCTTTTCTTTAACAGAGTTTCAATAAATTTCACTACCATTGATGTGATACTTACTGGACTATAGTTGCTGATCTCCTCCCTCCTGCCTCTGTTATGGCAAGGGACCACATCTACTTTCTTGCAGTCCTCCAGAACCATGTCTGTTTCCAGTGAGCTGCAGAATAAGGTCATCAGTGAGGCAGCAAGCACCTCCCTGAGTTCCTTTCATACTCTTGGGTGTATCTCAAGGAGATGTGGGGAAAAAACTATTGTAAGAACTCAAACTTATAGTAAATCTTTGTTTGTGCAATATTTGAATGTGGTGAAATGAATGTTTTTTAATTCTTTTCTTTTTTTTAAATTGTATAATTTTACATTTTAGATCTGCTATATGGAAATGTTTATCTTTTTATGCTGTATAGTAGAACTTCAGCTTGTACTTTTGTGCCTGGTTGCAATATTAAGTAATAAAGTATTAACTAACTATAAACTAATTATCTATCCCCCCTGGACCCATGGTGTTGTCCACTTTCAATGCTGCAAGTCCATGTAGGACTCTTCCTCTGAAAAAATGCTTGTGTCTACCTGCTCACCAACTATTTGCAGTATGGGCTTGTCCAGGGTTTGAAGCCAGTACCTCTAGCACCCCTAAGCAATAATCATACCCCTAGAGCAACTAGTTACTTATATCTGCAGATTTTGTCCTGTGATGCCCTCTCCACATTATAAGGGGAGCATTATATTGAATTCAGAAGACATTTTAAGGGAGAAATGCAATATTATCTAGTCATAGCAGAAAACAAAAGATCTCCACTATTGTATAAAATGGCATGCTTGGATCTTTTACCAGACTTGTCTCTACCATCTATTTAGTACCTATCAGTATTTTATTATTTGTGCATAGTAGCATCCCAATTGTTAGGGTGGCTGGTGAGTTCTATGTTAAACTCAGTTCTTTGTTTGCTTCTTATAGAAAGACAGTTTTACAGATTTACATGAAACTATCAGGATATGTTGTACATGAGAGGATCCACAATCTCTGAAAGTCTCATGTAAATCGGTTTAGCATTTTTAGAGATATTAGAGTGTAAAAAAGTTATGTGTTTCCCATTAACTTTAATTGTGTTTTTTTTCCCTGAATTTTTGCTCTCTTCTAGACAAAAAAACTACAAATCTTTAAATTGTGAAATTTTGCATGGTTCTGTAGGTTGACAGGGAAGGATTTCATAGAAGGGTTTGACGTTTGGGAGTTTTGCAGGTTTTAAGCTATTTTCATTTGAAAAATTGTGCTTTTAACATTTCTGTGTCTGTTCTGAAATTAAGCTTTGAGATAAGGTGTGGCATGCACAGAAGGGCTTCAGCTCACTAGACAGGAGTGTGTGGCTATCAATATTTTGAAAGTCCTAAAGGTTTGCTCTGGTGTAGAGAAAAAAATATAAAAGTTTACATTCTGAAAGTTCTGTGTATATGTAGATTGGTCAGAAGTGATTTCCCAGGTGGGTTAGAACTTGGTATCTTGTTTGGTGTTTTACTTATTTAATTTTGAAAGTTAGTTTGAGGAGTGAGAGTAAAAGTAATAGTGGAAAGGCTGACTTATCTTTCATTTTCACTTGCATCAAGCATGTTGACAATTAGAATAATGGAAAGCAGCTATCAACAGAAAAAAAAAATTCCCAGATGGTGGTATCCAATGCATCATAGTTTGTTCCATGCACCAGTCCATGGCCTGATTCTCAGACCCGATCTCACCTGGCCACTGGCCATTCATACGGGAAGTCATACTAGGATACATAGGGTGCAGCAGGCCCATAGACCCATGAAAGCCCCTAAACTACATATAGCTTGAAGTACTTGTATTAGATAACAAGTATCTATCAAGCCTGTTCTTAAATGTATTTTTACTCATACTAATGACTATATTTAAAGGTAATTTATTCCAGGGCTTTACCACCCTTTGTGAAACATAAAAAATTGTTTTCTTTGTTTTACGTATTTGTTTTTTTTAATGGAAGTGGATGACCTCTAGTATTAACAAGTGATTGTTTATATTCCAAACCACAGTCAATTAATAAGTTATCATCATTAATAATGTCCCAAACAAATAAGAGATCACCCCTCAGGCGCCTTTGTTCTAAAGACATTAGAATTAATTTATGTAATCTATCATCATAGGTGAGATGTTTATTTAAAAAGAAGGATTTTGTGATTCTCCTTTGTACCCTTTCGATTCTATTAATGTCTTTACTCAAATAGGGGGACCAAAGTTGGGATGCATAATCTAGATGTGGATGTACATATGTACGGTAAAGTGGAAAAAGGACTTCAGGATTTATGGAAACAATATTTCTTTTAATTGACCACCAAATTCTGTTTACTTAATTTATACTATTTGAAATGTTAGTGTCAAAATTTAGATTTAAGTCTATCATAACATCTAGATCTTTTTCATACTTTTTGTTCATGATTTGCTTATTATACAAATAATACTGATACTTGCAATTCTTTTTTTTCAAAGTGTAAAACTGTACACTTTGAAATATTAAATCTCAAATTCCAATGTAATGACCATTTTCCTAAAGTGTCCAGATTCAGTCCCTCATAGTGACCCCACTGTCAGCACAGCACAGAAACACATGATCCATCAGGTTGAATCAACACACATGAACAGAGAGGGACATGATGAACCAGTATTTCATGAATGGGTGTTTGTTATGGATAGTGTTTAGCATTTGATCAACCGATTTTTGTTTGTTTGCAGTCTTTTGTAGTGGACATCTGTGAGCCAAGTACACTCTAACACACACTTTTAGTGGCAAGCAATGTTATCAAGTAGCTGTCATGCAGACAATTAGTTATAGTTTGTGTGCTTCTGGAATACATTTCTAATTTTCTCATAAAGTGCCATCATTTTTAACTCCTATATACCTATTTAAATGTTCCTTTACTGAGATTTGTTTTTATGGTCATTATTGGTCCTGATCTGATAACAGCTCAGCTCATGCTGGCAGTAATTGAAGCGTTAAACACATGGGCTTAGTGTTGGGGCCATGTCAGGAACAAATGATCTGCAAGCAGAGCACATCAATGTTGCAAAAGTGATGCTCAATCAGAATAGTAAGGAGTGAAAGTAAAATGATGCAGCTCACATAACTGTCTCATGTGCAAAGTGTAATTAATTTGATGTCTTGCACACCTTTTGAAGTTGTTTGTGTGCTGCCAGGATACATTTCTAATTTTTTTCATGACCTAAAGCGCCTTTGTGTTTAGTTCATGTACACACTTCTACATAACCATTTTTCAAAATCTGGTTTTATTGAAGCTAATACAACAACCACTCAGCTCACCCTGACAGCAATTAAAAAAGTAAACACATGACTTTAGCATTGGATCCAGGTCAGGAACAAAAGCACTGCCAGGAGAGTAAACCAGTCTTGCAAAAGTGCTGCTCAATCACATAGTAAGGAGTCATAGTAAAATAAAATGTTGCTCGCTCTTCTTCTTCCCACTGTGGTTCATGACCACTTGCATGACAGAAAGACACCTCCTACGTGACAGCTATTATGTCTGATGATGTTTGCACATCAGAAAATAACTTCTTTTGTTATTCCAAAACAATTCATGTCAGTTCTGCACAGTTTGTAAAGGTCATGAGCACAATAGCATTCGCTCAAATAGTCATGGGTATTTAAAGTATGGCATTTTTAATAACTAATGTAGATCTCTTCATGCACAGCAATGCTCTATGTGCCAGACAAGACTTTTTCTTCCTTGATCTCAGTAGTTTCCATCAGCTTGATAAAATCTATGATAGACTCAAACAGTTTAGGCTCCAAAAAAATAAATACTCCGACTGCAAGTAGTGCTAAAACCTATTATTTTCCTGACTCCACACCTCACTCACTGGATCCTGCACATACTATACTGTAGGTGGATTTCTGCAAAATTTTCTCAGCCCATTCACATATGCAGAGGGTCAGAGAGCCATATGATAATCAGGTATTGCTTTGAAACCCATGAAGTTGTTGAGACTGATATGAGATCACAGCTCATAAGACTGTTACTAATTGGCGCATTCTCAATTAAAAAGCTGGGGTCCCCATAGTATGACAACCCCTTATAGCTCACTTTGCAAAAATTGGCTAGTCTGCAACAGAAGGCATAGCTACAAGTGCAATAGAACCATGGAAATAATTTAGTGGAGATTAGACCAGCAGATGCCCCCCAACACACACACTTCTGGCACAATGAAACCTGAAACTGATCACGCAAGTGATAGTAATTATCAATCTGTACAGAAAATAAAGATGGCAAACCTTTTGTCATGCTCAAATGCAGAAACTTTCAACTATTATTAATTTTAAAATAATATTTAATAAACAATGTCAAGTGCCACAACCTCATCAGTGCATCGTATATGATTTTGACCAAACGAATGCAGGATTTAGCAAAGGCAAGTTATGAGTCTCAGGATGAGGAGAAAGTATTTTTTTTTACTAATCAAAGTAGTGAGAAAAAATGGATTTAAATATATTAATATTTTTGCAGTGGTAGTGGGTGACATAGATAAATAAAGACATGATGTAAGGTAAAACCAAAACCCACAAACACACTTTTGGCAAATAAATCTGCTTGCATGAGACAGGCTATTTTTTGTAAGCTTTTACCAAGGTATGGAAAAAATGAACAACCTTAACCTAGACTACTTTCCACAATGAATCTCAGAGAGATGCTTCCTCCACAACAATACTGATAGAGAGAGATGCTCATTGTTAGCAATGTCAGTACTCAAGAGAGAATCATGTACATGAGTAGCAATTTTCTAGCTTTGCTATGTGTTATTTTACTACAATTTCGGCTGTGTGTGACTTGCGGGTGTATAAGAAACATTGGAAGATGATGTATAGTTTTATACAAACTGTATAAACACATTCTTCTGCACTTTCCAAAATACTAACCTTTGCTTTAATACTGTCACATTACAGTTGTCATTAAATTATATATATATATTTTTTATATTTATCCTTTATGCCCCCTTATTCACCTCTCCAGAGTCCTATCCTCGGGGAGCCCTAGGCTGTGCGTGCTCAGGTAGTTCCTCCCCAGGTAACTCCATCTGGGCTCCAGTAGACCAACTCCCATCCTGCCATGGTTTTCCCCCTGGGTGGGAAGGGAAAGTCCCCTCCAGTCTGTAAGTGTGCGTCAGGTGGTCTGCTCAGGCCCTTCATGAAGCCTGCTTATGTATTGTCTCAGGCAGCCGAGTCCCATCTCCAGGCATCTGGTGCGGGGTTTTTCTGCTTTTCTCTTGCCACTCCATAGGATACTGGCACACTAGGGGAGCCTGGGGTGGAGCACATTATAGCATGCAGTCACTCCAGCTACCAGCTGACGTCCTCCCACCCACTTCATGCTGTCCCATTGCACATCTACTCATGGTCACCCAGGTGGTGGTAGAGCAGAGGGACAGGAATCCCACCCTTCCCAGAGAAGGAGAGCAGCCAAGGGTGCCTGATCCTCCTCCCCCCGGCCATCCCTCCAGCAGCCTGAGTCCATTTCTGAACCTGGGTCACTGGCATTGCAGGTGGTATCTCTACCACTGCACCGTTGGGCCAGCCCATGAAATGATCATTTTGAAGCACACATAGTATTGTAAATCAATAAAAGTATGGTTATTCCTCATGATTTCTTGACACCCACCTATATGTTCTGAAGCGGTATTGCTGCATCTGTAAGCAATGAACCTCTTTGGTAATTCTTAGAAACAGAAAATGTAAATTGTCTTGACCTGCATACAGAGTAGGACAATATACTAGAAGGAGAAAGGTCTAAGGGATTAGCCATGATATACTTGTGTATATATACACAAATAAAAAATGCTGTGTATTTAACACTTGATTGTATTTTACAGTCTAAGCCTGAACATTCATGAACACTGTGATCTGTTTGGATCATATGGATATCCTTAACATTGACAAAAGTTAAATCGTATCTCTGAATGTTTGAAAGGTATCATATTTTTATTTGAATTATGCTGCTTGATCTTATGACTCAATGAATTTGAACCATATGAATTGAACATATAGATAACAAGAGAAGAATGTGGGATTCATTAAGCATGTATAGAAAAAACAAGTAAAAAAGTTTTTGATGTAAAGCTTCTCGATGTATAGTTTTTTGATGTAGTTTATTTTAGTAGTAAAAAGTTTTGCCGTTTATTATTGTATAGTTACATTTCTATAGTATGTTGGGGGAGATTCTCATTTGTTGTGAAGATTAAATTATGTTGATCTTTTTTCCATCTTGTCATAGGTGACATAACGTTATGCATGGCTACCAGGATTCTGCGGGCTTTGGGAAGAATGAATTCAGATGTCACAGCACATCAACAATATGAACAATCAGCAACTCGAATCTGTGCAAATTTTGCCTTTTGTAATAAATAATATGTATTTTCAATCATTTGAAATTTAACATAGTAATAGCTTTTTTAGGATTGTAAATAATTTATTTTTATTTAGGGGAATGATCAGAGTTATACTGAATGTAGTGATTTTAGTAATATGTTTGTAGTTCTATTTGAAATGTGTGTTGATGTAATTAATGCATTACATTGTCTATTGTCTAGTTTATTATGTCAATGATGATGCCATTGTTACATGTATAAAAGGCGCTAGTTTGTATGTAGATGATGCTTTTGGAAAAAGAAAAGTCTTCTGAAATGCATAAAAGCATAATGTCTGTAGCTGCACTTACTGAATAAAATGGGCACTTTTTTACAAGCTGAGAGCTGCATTCTGCTTCATTTATAAGGTGGTGACTGCATGATTTTTTTGCTGTTGGTTTTACCTCTACCATAGTAGCACCCCAGCCTAGTGCATTGCCTTATTTGAATAAGTTACATTTTTTAAATACTGGGCAAGATGTATTTTTGCACTTGTGGTGCAAAATGAGATTTCAGACAATATACTGTGAATGCCACATAGTGTACAATGTTTATAAGAGGACTCCTAAAGTAGCTATCTTGAAAATCTGAAGGTAAAAATTAAAAACAAATAAAATTATAATTATTAAGAAACTTTGTGTATAGTGCCAGTCTTCACCCCAGTGAGTATGTTTTGTGATCCTTTGGCAGTATAAAGAGTTTGGGGGTGAGATTAGTGACTCAGCTACATGGAGTGAGGGTGCTGGGATGGCACTGTTATGCGGCATCCCACTCCCAGCCTGGGAATGAAAGCTGCAGGGTTGCCTGTATGTGTACAGATACACAGATACCACACAGTGAAGACAGCTCTTCGCTTGGCAGAGGGCCCTGTAACTTAATACCCATAGGTGGTAGAGGGCATGTACATTGGCTGAAAGATGGACTGTTTGCCCTGTGCCTTTGGATTTCTGGTCACATACCAGTGTGGGGACTAGAAAGCCCTATGCTTCTGCAGCCCACCTTTGACTCATCAAGACTCTGGAGACCCAAATCCCTATTTTTCCCTTTGATGCTTGGGGGGTGGGTGTGGGAGTTAGGGTTGGAAACCCCGGACACCTGATTCCCTGACTTTTTTTGCATTAAGTCACCCTAACTGATGCACTAACATAGTTTTTTGCAAAGAATGTTGAAAAGCTGGTAGAGACAATTCCAATAAAATATCCAATTATACAATTGAATACAGAAGTAGAGTTCTTTTGTTTTCTCCCATTATCTTTGTCTCCCACACATTTTCACATCCTGTAGCTTCCCTTTGGACTGAAAACATTGAGCCCAATTCACAAAGCTCCTGGCACAGTGCAAGGGGCTTTCAGCACAATGAATGGTAAAAAAGTGCCCCTTGTGACAAATGATGGTCTGGGAGTGACTCATAAAGGCAGCCTGAATCACTTGCAGGCTGCCTGCACCAAACAGGACTTGAGCCACAAAATGGGATGTGGCATGGTGCCAGGAGCGTGATGCAGATACAGGCTGCCAAATCTCTGATATCAGGATTCTCAAACCTCACCCAGAGGGCAAATTTCTAAGTTCCATTAAACAAGCCAGGGCTGGTCTAAAGGTACTTAGAAATTTGCCCTCCAGGTGATTGGACCTATTTGTGTCAATGTGCTGTGGTCCACCTTCCCCAGCCCTGATCCCTTGCTATAATATGAAAGAACCCCTGGTGATCTAATTGACCTCTTTTCCCTGATGTCTCCCATATAAATAAAGAGTATAGTAAACCCCCTCCCCATTGCCCTATTGACTTCCCCTCCCCAATGTCCTCATGAACTAATTATGTCATATACATCCCTGGAGGTCTAGTGGACCCTTTCCTCGATCCCCAATGTTACCAAGATGTAATTCTGTATTTAAATTCCTGGTGATCTAGCACCCACCCCCAGCCCAGATCCTATTATTATGCCATATTGTGCCATATTATGCCATCATTGGTGGAATAGTATTTCTACCAGCCAGGCAGTGTCCCACAACCATACTCCCCCAATCCCCAAGCTAAACCAGTGACTGGCACAGGCCATCACTCACCACCATAGCCAGCCACCAACTGAGCTCTGAATGAGTGAGCACATTATACAGTAGGGGCTCAGTGATTGACAGCTGTCATTGACCACGTACTGAATACAACACATGCCCACTCAGAGTTCAGTCAGTGGTTGGCTGTAGCGGTGAGAGGTGGGCTGTACCAGTCACCAGCTCAGTTTGGGGATGGGGGAGTGGGGTGGTGGGACACTGCCTGCCTGGGTGGGGGCCATTATACTACCAATGATGGCATAATATGGCATAATGAGGGACTGTGGCTTGGGGTGCCACAAGATCACCATTTAATTTGAATACAAAATTGCATCTTGGTGGCATTGGGGATCAGGAAGGGGGGCATTACACTACCAGGTATGTATATGACATGTTTAGTTCATGGGGACATCGGTGAGAGGGGTTTGCTGGGCCACCTAGGAGGGGGTTTATATTATTATTTCTTTATATGAGGGAATTGGGGATTGGGGGTCACTAGACCACCAGGAATGTAAGCTAAATATTAATTCTAGGACACTTCAGCAACATGGACCACTAGACCACCCGGCACAGTCTGTGGACATTACCATATGGCAGCCCACGGCTTGCGGCACCCTATCCATTGCACCCTCTGTTCAGTGCATTGCTACAGTTTTCTGAAAGCTGTGGGTCATTGACACCAGGATTCTACCTGATTAAGAATAAGGGGTAGGGTCCCCTGGCAGTCCTGGCTTTGCTGCAGGCCTAGATTGATGCAACTAGTGGCAATCTAAGGGCCTTTTGAGAATCAGACCCAATATATTTTGTTTGTAGCATACAGATCTGTTGCTGAGGAAATTATCATGATGTCACAAACAGAGGATTATAGCATTAGAGGGGTAGCATGAGGAAGATATGAAGTCTGAGATGCAAAGATCTATTTTTACGTAGATTAATTCAGCAATAAAGAATGAGGGGACAAAAATATAGACTCACAATCAAATTACAGCTGAACTATGTAGAATTTTTAAATAGTTTTTCCTGCCTAATGGAAAATCACTAAAAGGGAAACAATTTTAAATACATTTTTCTTAAAATTCTCTGTCCAAGATACTAAAAGAAATGAGCACAGCACTAACAGGATTAGTGCTGCATTTATTTTCACCAATGTAAAAAGGGATGGATTGCCTATGCACCATGGCTCTGTGGTGAGTAGGCAATCACATGTGGCAAAGCCACACACTAGGGGTCCCGCAGATCCCTGCACACATGCACAAAATTGACATGTGTTCCTTCTGCATGGGATCCCCGGGCTGGTCACATAGCTATATGTGTGGCTGGTCAGGGTCTTTTCCACACTCCACACAATTCACAAAGGCGCAGACTGCCAGGTGAGGGGGACACAGGATATGGCAGCAGGGACCCTGCCATATCCAGTGTGCACTGCCCCAGAAGTTGACAGCCGATGGCGACTGACACAGCTACCCCACTTATTATGCTGCCCAAGCACTCTGGTCAGACAGGCACTCACCCATTCACATACAATTTGTTCCTCCTACACTTTCCCACAATCCCCTGCTCACATAAAGCATGCAATACACTCTGGGTCCCAGAAAGGGCATCCAATATATTCAAACATGTTTGGAGCACAGTATGACTTCCCTAAACATGCTTGAGTATAACCCCTTAGTACAAACAATGAACATAAGTAGTAAATTGTGTCCTTGACACTAAACAACATCCTCTGCTAGCTGTACAAAGGCATGTTCCTAACCTGCACTTGCATTCTAACTTTGTGTATTTGAATGTCCTCATGCAAATGAACCCTTAACCTATAGAAGTTGTAAAGATGCCATTTGCTTCTCAGTATGACCTCATTAACTTGAGATTCCCTAGTTGTAACTTCATAGACTGCATGGCAGACTACCCCTGATCTATGGTGCCATTTATGTAAACAAATCAAACTGCTGTTTGGTACTCCTTCTTTATCCAATGCCTATCTGATTTTGTTGATAAAAACAAGTACCTCCCTGGTACTGTAGTGGACCCTACTCCATCACTCAATGCCCATCTTAATTTGTTGAGTAAAAGAAATACCTACTGGTAGTCTAGCAGAACCCCCACCCTTACCTGATGCCTATCTGAGATTATTGCATAAAATAAGTATCTCCCTGATAGTTTAGTGGCCCACTGGCCTCCTGTTGGCAGTCCTTCATGCCAAAATGCTTCCCTACCACTTCATTGTAGCCCACAAGAGTGGCCAACACTTACCCTCCACTTCACTCTGTGGTAGGCTGCCATCTGCCACAAAGAAGTACTGAAAAAAACAAAGTACTGGAAAAGGTCAGTGTGTATGCATGCTGGCTTCATTTTTTTTTATTTTCAAGTGTGATATGATCATTTACTTTTGCATTTTACACTTTATTGTAACTAAACATGAAGGATGGCTTAAGTACCACCTCACCTCATGATCAAATAACATGGTACACGTACAATAAATGCACACCATAATGTGTTTTTTTGTAAATCCCTCCCCAAAATGTCAGAATAGGTGGCCTACACAAAAATACATATCAGAGTATATTTACATGTATCAATTTGTGTGGCCTTGAGTGGAGTGGTAACTAAGATATCATTCAGATTATGATTAGAAGTAGGTGTAAAGTAAAAAAAAAGTCATGGATAACACAAACTCTACTTGCGGGGAAAAAAAACTAAGTCTGTGCACATGCCTTGTTTCAGTACTTGTGTGACAGATTGTGACTGGCCATGGGGATGAGAAAAGGGTAAATGCTTGCCACTGTCTCTGGGCTGTGGGGGTGGGTGGTGTAGGGAGGCACATTGGCATGGAGGACAGCTACCAGGAGGGGTCTGACCACTAGACTACCAGGGAAATATTTCTATTATTCAACAACAAAGTCAGATGGGCATTGGGTGAGGTGGGCCACTAGACTACCAGAGAGGTATTTGTTTTTATCAATAAAATCAGATGGGTATTGACTGAGGGAGGAGGGACCACTTGACTACCACAGAGGTATTTATTTTAATCAACAAAATCAGATGTGACATGAGATACCAAGTAGCAGTTTGTTTGTTTATATAAACTGCACGATAGATAGGGATGGGCATCTCCCCATGCAATCTGTGAAGCAAAAGCTAGGGTATCTCAAATTAATAAGGCCATAATGGGAAGCAAATGGCATCTTTGTATCTTGTATATCCCAAGGGGTAATTTGCATGGGAACATTTAAATAACAAAGACAGGACACAAGTGTTAACAGATTAGGGACACCCAAACAGCTTTCATTTCTTGACAGCCCATTATACATATAGACACATACCTTTGCACAGCCAGAAGAGGATGTTGTTTAGTGCCAAGCACACATTTTGCTGCTTTCATTAGTTCATTGCACTAGTGGGCTAAACTTCATCATGCATGAGGCAGTCACACTGTGTTCCAAACATGTTGAAATATAGGAAATGTAAGGCATTGCACTATTTTGTGCCCAGGATAGGGACTTTACAGTATGTGGCATAAAATGAGGGCATTGAATGTTAAGGCCTCTTATTTCCTACTCTCTTTTACAGTACCAGTGTTTATACAGTATGTGCTGTGCCTATTTTGTTTCTAAAGAAGTAATCATAGTATTTTACTAGTCTTTGTCTACAGTTCCTTAATTTGTTTTTTCTTCCTGTGATTCTTTAAGGACAGACTAGCTGATCCTACCGGTCCTTTTCAGCTGACAAATTCTACGTTTCTATGTTTCTGTTCTTGAAAATTTAGTGTCATTTCCCTCATTACACACTACTACTGAGTAGACAGTTTTGAACAGGGAATGTTGGAACTGACTGTATTTTATAAAATACATTGGAGAGCAGTAACCAGGAAGGAGAAAAAAATAACACAAGACAGACACAGTTGTGTTGGGAAGGTACTAGTACTAGGTACTAACTGATGCATTCTCAGGTTACCCAGAATAGGTGAAGCTCAAAACAACCACCACAAGCCAAGTGATACAATAGCTAAAAAAATGTTTTTGCAAGATTTGGGATACCACAGGTTGTCAGGACTGATAACAGACCTCAGTTTGCAAGTGCAGAATTTAAGGCCTTTGTAAGGATCTACGTCTTCAAACACATCACCTTCAGTCCTAGATATCCACAAGAAAATTAGCTGGCAGAATGTGGGGTCAAAATTATCAAGTCTCAAATGAAAAAAGCAAGCAAGGAAAATATAAATCCCTCCCTTGTGTTGCTGAATTACTGAGCAACCCCATTAGAAAGTGGCAAATCACTAGCTGAACTGCTCATGGGACATCAGATTCAAAACTGATTACCAAAAATCCAACTTGAATGTCACACTGATAATAATAGTGTACTGAAGCAAAAGACAATGCAATTCAAGAAACAACATGATACCTTTGACAGAACAACAAAGGAGAACAGGGTTTTACAACCAGAAGAAACTGTCAGGGTGAGAAGTGAGAGTTGCTGAGGAGAACTGGCAGTTGTTCAGAGGTTCATGGATTCAAGATCATATCTGGTACTTACTGAAAGTGGACAAAAGTTACTAGGATTACTAGGATGAATAGGACAAAAGGGAACAGTCAATGCCCATAAGTATTGTCCCCCACACTATGCGGGCATCATTAAACCATAATACCACCTGTATAATATAATCTATCTAGGGAATGTTTGAATTGACCAAACTCTTCAATTTCCACTGCTATTCGCGAAAGTCTGTTTGAAACCATGGAACTCCTAACTGTGTAAAAATGATCTCTTTGTGTAGTGTTTACCTTAGGTATGGCTAGTTTCTTACCATGGGATCTAAGATTATTTCGAGACTTACTAAATTCCAAACCGCATAGGTCCATTAAATCAGGTGAATGCATTATCTTGTGTAGCAGTAGAATATCCCCTCTCTGCCTTCTCAGTTCTAGGGAAAACAGTCCAGATTTTTAGCTTTGAATCATAAGGCAAGCCCTTCAAATGATGAAGCAATTTGGTCACAGTACGTTGTACCCCTTCAATCATTTTAATATCCTTTGAGTAATAAGGAGACCAGAATGGTGACCCAAAATCAAGCATGGGCCTAATATAACTCTTGTACAAAGGTGTAATACACTGTTCAAATCTACTAACAAAGGAACATTTGATTCTTTTAATAAGAACCCTTGCTTTAAAAGAAACCTGTTGACAGTGTTCAGTAGAAGTAAAAGAGTTAGTTATTGTAACCCCTAGGTCATGTTCTGATGTTACTGCATGTAACATCTGGTCTCCCAATATGTATTTATATTTTGGATTTTTATGTCTAAAATGCAGAACCACACATTTCTCAGTATTAAACTGCATGCCATTTTCATTTGCCCATTCCATAATATAATTTAAATCATTGACCATAGATAAATGCTTTTGGAAAGTATCTACCTCACTGCCCAGTTTCAAATCATTCACAAATTTAACCATTTTATTATTAATGTTATGATGAATATCTCAAATATCGATACCAAAAAGGACCGGACCCAATACCAACCCTTGTGGTACTCCACTAATAACTTCACTCTTATCAGATAATGTACCATTTGATCTAATCATTTCTGCACATTCCAATAACCAGTTTTTAATCCATCTTATGAGTATACTACTGAAACCCAATTTTATTAATTTATTCACCAAGTTTGTATGTGGTACCTTCTTAAAAGCTTAAGAGAAGTCCATCAGAATCACATCTGATACACATCTTCTATCTAGGCTAGCACTTATATTCTCATAAAATGAGCTCAGATTTGTCATGCAAGACTTCCCCATTTGGAACACATGCTGCATACTATCCATAATACTTAGTGTAACTATCTCTTGTTCCAATCAATTTTTGATAAGTCTCTCCATGATTTTACAGAGGATAAAGGTTAGGTTGATAGGTCTATAATTTTTTTACAAGATCCTATCACCCTTCCTAAATAAAGGGGTCACAAAAGAAAGCTTCCAATCCAAAGGCACAATCCCACTTTGCAAGGACCTATTGACAATAATAGTCAGTGGGACATCTAATATGTGTGTGTTCCAGTTTTGAGTAGTTTAGGATGAATATTATCAGGACCAGGTGTAATAGTTGTTTTGACATTCTGAAGTTCTAATCTCACCTCTTCCTCTGAAAACAGATATTTATTTTCTAAAACATTTATCAGTATGTGAGATTCATCTAATCTGGGACTAAATACTGATGCAAAATAGCTATTGAAACAGTCTACTATTTCAATAGGCTCACTGAGAGTATTACCATTTGATTTGATTTTATTAATAACATTAAATGATTATTTATTAGTAGTAAGTTATGAATATAATAACATGACATATTTGCTATGAGCTATTCTAAATTCCATTCTATATCTTGCACTCCTGATCAATTTGTTTAATTATTTTTGTTTTTTGATGTATTTGACCTTATTTGAATAGAATGGATGTTTTTTAAATTTCCGAAATGCATCAAGTTTATGTTTAAGTGTTTTACTTATTTCCCCTGTCTTCCAATTAGGGATCTTGCCATTCTTATTATATTTCTTTCTTAAATTTATCAACAGCCATTAACACAGTATTTCTTGAAGAACTTTCGGGCTTCTTCTGTCCTCATATCAGATAATTTGTTATTCCAATCTATTTTTCTAAGTTAGTTGTTCACAAGTAATATGTTAGTCTCATTGTAGTTTCTAATTTTGGTTTTAGTGTTCTAGGTTCTAGATGTACCATAACTCAACAAACATGTTATCATAGTATGATCACTACTACCTATTGGTGGGAGGATGGTTACATTCTTTATAAGGTGACCAACATTAGTTAGAATTAGGTCCAGAATATTAGATCTTCTAGTGGGCTCTAGGACTAGCTGTTCACAACTACAGTTGATGGAATTATCCCCCCCCCTAAAAAAAAGAATATCCAAATCTGACTTGACCCTTAGGTTAGCCCAAGCAATATCTGGAAGATTCAAATCTCCAAATATGATAACATTTCCTAGTTCAGATGCTTCTATAATTTCAGAGCAAAGGGTGACTGTGTAGTTGTAACTGCATGTTGGAGGCCTGTAACAATTGACCAAAATTACAGGTGAATAGCCCTGTGGTTCTAATTTTATCCAAATTGATTCAATATTACAAATCATTAGTTTAGGATGCTGAATTGAGTGGGATGTAATTTTATTTGATACATATATGCACACCCTCCCCTATTCTGCCTTCTCTATCTTTACTATAAAGTTTAAATCCTGGAATATATTTAATCCGCTCAGCCGAATCATCCCACCAGGTCTCAGTGATAGCCACCAAACATAGGTCAAGGTGTTTTATAAGCATTTCAAGTTTACTTTTCTTATTAAGAGTTAAACTCCAGGCATTCAACAATGAGAGGTTGTGGTTTCCTAGCTTTTGTTTCAGTGTTACCTCTCCTAAATTAGTGCATAGATCAATGACGCCAGGTAGCACCCTTCCCCCCTGCAAACCTAGTTTAAAACAGTTTTTGATGGGTGTTGCAATTTTCTTGCCTAACAGACTACTTCCACGTTTACTGAAGTGTAGTCCATCCCAGCAAAATAGACTAGAATGACCTTCATAGTTTTCCCAATCAGTTAAACAAGTGTATCCCTTTCTTAAACACTACTGTCGAAGCCAATTGTTAACCTCCTTAATCTTCCTAGTTATAGACATTGTTGATCTAGGGACCAGAAGTAACTCTGAAAATGTCACATCACATCCTTAAGAGTCAAGACATATGCTTAGAGCTTCAAAATCACTTTTTTTATGTTCTCAATATTATCTGAACTTATGTTATTTGTACCAATGTGTAATATTACTAGCGGTCTATCACCTGCCTCTTTCAAAATCAAGTCAATCATGTTAGTAAGGTCAGCTATCTTTGCCCCCCTATAACTAGAACATGTTCAGTTGGCCTTATCAGGATTACAAACTAACCTGTCTATATGTTTTATCATAGAATCTCCCAGAACATATGTCTGTCGCTATTTATAGGAACTTATGGTTTGGTTTTGAGCTTCTAATGATAGACCCATGGAATTGTGTATGGCATTAGCTGATGTACTAGGACTCATTTCCCCTTCTATTGTACTGTTCTCTTTAACTGCTATTGCATTAGGTAACATAGCTTCATTTACTAGGTCAGATGACTCATGTGGTAGTATAATACCAACACTTCCCTTCATGAACTTGCTTCTAGTACATTTATGTACAGCATTTGAGATAACACAGTTATTTGTTTGAATATTCTTGCCACCACTTACAGTATCTATGTCAAGATTTGGATTAACATCTAATACTAATGTAGAGTGGTCACTGTTACCAGTATCAACATAATGATCTACCATTTCCACATTAGTATTTTCCGGACACTCAATACTATTAAAACAGAAAAATGTATTATTGATCGGTAAACTAAATTCCATAGCCTTGTGACCTCTTTTTGATTTCCTTTGTCTATCAACTAGGTTCCATTCATTCATGCTACAGTTTTGGTCCTCTAGATCATCATTCCTTTGCCTCTTTCCATGCTTTCCTAGGTCCTGGTTCATGGAATTTTTTATTGCCCTCAACTGTTCATATGGCTTGGTTTGGATGCTAAAGTTAGTTAAAGTTGACAGCACTGATGTTTCCTTCATGTTCTTTAATAAGCAACTATCAGTTTGGGTTCCAAGTTCATTAGTTATAAGCAGCACTTTACTTGCTGCAACATTACTAGCAGCTAGCTTATATTTCAGACAGTTAAGACAGAAAAGAAGACAGTTAGGACAGAAAAGGAGACAGCCCATACTCCACTATGAGAGTCCCCAGGGTGGCCTGCTTTCCTTCCCAGTCCTCCTGGATCAAGTCCCAGGGCCCAAGAACCTTTCATCCATATAAGAGTTTCATTTACTGCCAGTTCTGATAAATTCAGGACATGTTACCACACCACAATGGTCAGTACCTACAGAGACAGAGGCACGGTTCTCAAATCTCCTGTCATTGTACAAGAGGCTTGTGCCATGAAGAATTGTGAAAAGCGACACTTACACCAAAAGATGCACTGGGAGTAATTCACAAATGCAGCCTGTATCAACCACAGGCTGCTTGCGCTGTCCATGTGCCACAAAATGAGCTGTGGTATGGTGCATGGGGGCATGTGGCAAACACAAGCTGCCACATACCCCAATTCAGTATTCTCAAAACCCTCCAAGAGGGTGAAAATCTATGTACCCTTAGACCATCCTGGGCTGGTCTATGGTTACTTAGAACATTACCCTCTTTTGGGGTTTGACCACTTGCACCACTATTGGAGCCTTCCCTTACCATGTGCCAAGCCTCCCAAGCCCTGTGCCCAACAAGTTAAATGTTAAATAAATACATTCCCTGGTAGTCTAGCAATTCCCCCCAGCCATGATCTGCCCAAAAATTATAATGATAAAAAAAGCATTCTCTGGTGCTGTAGTGGACCCCACCCCCAGGCCAGATCTGCAGGATTATTATAATGTTAAATAAATCATTCACTGATAATCTAGTGCCCCCCCAGCCCTGACCTGCATGATAACTATAATGTTATGAAATAATTCTCTGGTGATCTGGTGGAACCCACCCCCACTACCCTGGCAGGCAGTGCCCACCACCCCATGCCATCCCAGCCTGAACCATGAGCCAGTGACTGGCACAGTCCCTTCTTTTACCACCATGGATGGCTGCCAAGTGAACTGTTACTAAGCCTGTACTTTATACAGTATGCAGTCAGTGACAGCTCAGTCAGCTGCCAGCCATGGTGATGAGAGGAGGTCAGTGCCAGTCGACAGCTTTGGGTTTGACTTTGGGGTGACAGTGTGGTGGGAACTACCTGCCAGGGTGGGGGTCCACTAGATCACATGGGAATGATTTTGATAACATTATAATAATCAAGCAGATAGGGGTGGTGGGGCTCTAGATCACAAGGGAATGCTTGTTTTAACATTATAATTATCAGACAGATCAGAGCTGTGGTGGGTGCCAGATCACTAGGGAATGATTTATTTAACATTATAATTATCTGGCAGATCGGGACCTGAGGGGGGCCACTAGATCACCAAGGAATGCTTATTTTAACATTATAATTATTGGGCAGATTGGGGCTGGGGGTTTCCACTAGATCACCAGGGAATGATTTATTTAAGATAATAATTATTGGGCAGATCAGGGCTGGGGGGGTCTGCTAGATTACCATGGAATGACTTTATCTAACATGTTAGTTAATTGACAGATCAGGCTGGGGAGTGCCACTAGCCACCAGGGATGTGCTAGATTGGCACACAGCCACCCCACAGCTTACAGCAATCCTCTGGATGTACCATCTATTTTTAGCCACAGCTGCTGCAAGCTGGAGGGGTTGCCACAGGACCATGCTCAATAGAGAATCAGATACAGGGTCCCTGATGCACCTTTGCTGCAAGCTGCCTTTTGCCGCAGCTTGTGCCAGTCTAAGGGCCCTTTGACAATCAAACCCTGGAGTATCTACCAAAGGTACCCTGGAATGGATCAGAACGACAGTATGAGAATACAGGAATGCCTTGGACTGAGGAATATATTCAGGAAAAAAATCCTACTGCCCCACACATGGCTCCATCTGACTCTCCTACCAAACCACAGCACAAAACTGAACTGTTGGCAAGTGCTCAATGGTCTACTGAAACTGGTAAACAGGAAGCTTCTGAACACTCCAGCAGGTTGTGATGTGGGAGGCTCATAAAAAATGCCAAACAGACTTATTAAAATCTTTAAAGTGCTGTATTTAGCAGTCAGATGGTGAGCTTCATGTTAAATGGTGTTTTCCCTTTCTTGTTTTTTTTTCCTTTTCTCTTTCTTTTTCATTTTTTTCTCTTTCCCCTTGGGAAATCTAATAGAATATAAAGTGATAATGCATGCTACTACTCAAAAATTTAGTTGGAAGATTTGATTGTATATTTTAATGTTATTCTGTTTTTGTTTTGTTTTTGGTTTTTTTTTTTTTTTTGAAAATGGGCTGCATTTGGAAGATACTAGCTGAGGCATAAAGGGTTAAAGTAATACCTGGCAGATAAACATGAGGTCATGTTCTAGACACAGGCTGCTCGGGAAGTCACTTAATGGTTAGCTGATGCTGGATGTAGCTGAGCCAAGTATGAATAATGTTTGCTTAAAGAGCTGGTGACACATCCAGGACAACTTTAACAAAACATAATATTTAGGTACTGTCCAGTTTGTATTTCCCATTAGTTCTGTATTCCTCCTCCCTATTATTTATTACTGAGGTCATTTGCATGAAAACAGGATCTTTGCTCCTGAAGAGTTCATCTATTCCTGCTGCTTTCTCCCTACTTGAAGTCACAGAGCACTGCCTGTGACACCACAGTTGCTCTTATGGCAACAGATTGTGATGTCACAACAGAGGATTATGACTTGAAGTAGGGAGTAAGCCACAGAGGCAGATGAACTCAAAATGAACTCTAAGGGACAACAATCATATATTCATATGCATTTCTTTAGTAACAAATAATGAGAAGGAGACATATATAAAATACAGATGGATTGCAAGCAGAATTGTTCCTAATTATTGTGTTTTTCTTAAGTTTTTTTTGAAGCGTCAGTATTTCTTCAAGATTGTAATAGATACTTTGTTTTGATTACTACAAAAAAAAAACAACAGTGGTAATGAAGAATAAAAAGAAATAGATTACTACTATTTGAGGATAATCAACATATACATCAGTCTACAAAGGAGAAAACACTGAAAGTAAGAGAGATGAGCATGTTTTAAGGTAATTACTGTCATTTGCAACATCCCATTTCATAATGATATCAACAAAATGGGTACCATGGTCTAAAGGTTGGAGTATGGGATTGGGAACCAGGTGATCAAGGTTCAAATCTTACCAGAGCCACTTACATGCTGTATAACTTTTAACAAGTTACTGTATATATCTGCTCAGTGCTTCAATTGACCAGTTTGTAATTATGGGTAAAGCAGAGATGGGCAAACCTGAACTGATACATTTTTAATTAAAAAAATCCAATTACTTAATAAACAGGGGCTTGATTTTTAAATGGCTAAATTGTTGCACGAGGCAGAAAAATCGGTGCATTGTGTGGTCTCACAGTTACGGAACAAACAACAAACTGGACTAACTTCAGCTCCACTGGAACAAAAAGCCATACATAGATACATAGATACATAGACAGTGTCGGCAGATAAGGGTCTATGGCCCACCCAGTCTGCCCATTTGATCTTGTAAGTTCAGTTTGTTTTCCTAGAAGTCTGTTGCCCCTTACCCCTGACCTCCAGAATTCCTTTATGTCTATCCCATGCATTCTTAAATCCCGTGATTGTTTCAGCCCCCACCACTTCCTCTGGCAGGGTGTTCCACTTGTCCACCACCCGTTCTGTGAAGAAGTTCTTTCTCATGTTTCCTCTGAATCGTCCTCCCTCCAACTTCATCCCATGCCCTCTAGTCCTGGAACATCTTTTTCACTTAAAAATAGTGTTTTCCTGCACCCTGTTCCTCCCTGTAAGATACTTGTATGTCTCTATCATATCCCCTCTCTCCCTCCTCTCCTCCAGGGAGTACATGTTCAGTTCCTTCAACCTGTCTTCATAGGACTTGTGATGCAATCCATGCACCATCTTTGTTGCCTCCTCTGAACCTTCTCTACCCTGTCTATGTCCTTACGTGGTATGGTCTCCAGAACTGTATACTGTACTCCAGGTGGGGCCTCACTAGTGTCTTGTATAGCGAATTATGACCTCCTTTTCCTGCTGGTGATGACCCTGCCTATACATCCCAGCATCCTATTTGCTTTACCTGCTGCCTTGTCACACTGTTTCCTACCTTGGGGTCATCAGAGATGACAACCCCAAGATCCCTTCCTGCTTGGTGCATGCTATATCCTCACCCCCAATTGATATATTGTGCCAGGGTTTTGTGCCCCATATGCATTATCTTGCACTTCTTTGCATTGAATTTCAACTGCAAACCCCCTGACCATTCTTCAAGTTTCTTCAGGTCGCTTCTCATTCTGTCTACACCCTCTGGTGCGTCTACTCTGTTACAGAGCTTTGTGTCATCAGTGAACAGTGAAATTCTGCCTTCTAGGTCCCATGCAATGTCTCTGATGAAGATGTTGAATAGGACCGGTCCCAGCACTGATCCCTGTGGTACCCCACTGGTCACTCTTCCTCTGTGGAGTGACAGCCATTTACCACCACCGCCTGTGTCCTGCCACCCAGCCAGTTACCTACCCACCACAATACTGTCCTGCCCACACCCATATTCCCCAGTTTGTGTAATAGTCTTCAGGTGGCACAGTGTCAAAGGCCTTGCTGAAGTCCAGCTAGGCCATGTCCACTGCCCTTTCCTGATCCACCTCCTAGTCACCCAGTCAAAAATTCAACGAGGTTGGTCTGACATGACCTCCCCCTGGTGAAACCATGCAGCCTTGGGTCCTGTAGTCCATTGGCAACCAGATGTTCCACAATCTCTCCTTCAGTAGTGCTTCCATGATCTTCCCCACTACCGAGGTGAGGCTGACTGGTCTGTAGTTCCCTGCTTCCTCTTTGTTCCCACTTTTGTTAAGGGACTACATCTACTGTCCTCCAGTCTTTGGGTACCTCCCTGTTTCAGTGATCGGCTAAACAGGATAGCCAGAGGTTCAGCCACCACCTCTCTTAGTTCTTTAAGGACCCTGGGGTGCACCCATCTGGCCCCATTGCTTTATCAACTCTTATTACTTCCAGTTCCTTCAGGACCCTTTCTCGGTAAAGGGACTTGTGTCCATGTTCTGCACCATTTCACCCCTTGTACTCCCTTCAGACCCATTACCCTCCTCTTCCTCAGTAAAGACTGAGCAGAAATACCTGTTCAATATGTCAGCTTTACTGTTGTCATCCTCCACGCGGCCTCCATCCTCCCCCTTCAGTCTCACTATCCCTCCCTTTGTCTTTCTTTTGCAGACTACATTGATAAGGTGCAAAAACAATCGATTTTATTCCTTAAAGCAGTAGCAAACTCATAAAGGGCAAGTAGAGAAAAATCCAACATTTTGCACCTAAATCAGGCACTTAATCATGATCAAGCATCTGGTATTGGTGCAAAACTTTTGGTTTTCTCCTGCTTGCCCTTTATGAGTTTGGTACTGCTTTAACTAATAAGAATTTTTTTCCAATTTATCAACATGGTCAGCATATGACTTTTTATTTCAGAGGAGCTGAAGTTAGCCCAGTTTGTTGATTGTTCTGTGATTTAATATCAAGGGCAACAGCACTTATAGAAGCAGTCCCTTACTGAGCTCTATCCCACAGTTGCTGTCACATGCATAGGCATTTCAGATATGGATACCATTTTACATTGCTTCTCTGCTTTATAATACGTTGTGGCTATTTTTGTCTTTTTACGTACTTCAACTAATTTGACCAGGTGCTGCAGAGAATGTTCTGCCACTGTAAACTGGAGCTAAGCTTTTTATTTCTGTTTGTGCGAATTGCACATTTTCCACCCTAGCACCCTGGAAATCCATCCTCTCTAATATACAGTCAATTGACTACTTTATTAATTCTGTTCTAATGTGTTAGTAAAAGACTTTCCACCTTTGCAGTAATACATTAGTTTTATTTGTGCAATGAAACAAGTGGAGTTTCAGTGTTACTGTTCAAACTGTGATTACAGATCAAGGGAAAGCTCCTTTCCCCCTAAGCAGGAGACAAACATTTTATGTATAGAATGTCTCATGTGCAGATGCCCTTGAAGCAGGCATGTTCAGGGGCAGAGGATCTTATTGTGGTTTAAAAAAATGTATTCACCCTAAATAAATAATATATTCGTACCTCCACTGAAGTGATCGCTCTTTTATTCTTAAAGTATCAAGACCATTACCTTCACATTCCCATAATATGAAGTTATCATATCCTAAAAATGCAAATTGCACAGGGCTGTGAGAAATTAAATGTCCACTGGTGGAATTTGAGTAAAAGTTAGAATTTCGCTTTTGCTAAAATTTAGGAATGTACTTTGGCAATTCTTGAGGAAATTCTAAGTTAGAATGGCAGAATGAATGTATGAATTTCAGATTACTGTATTAAACTGCTGAAACAAATTCCATAGAACTGATCATTGTCTGTGGTCAGTGCCACAACCCCACTGCTGAGAGTCAGGTCCACTGAGCTCACAGTACCCACCCCAAGAGCAATCCGTGATAGAGAGGGGGAAGACAGGGGTTACCCTCTTTGAGTCCCTCTATAGTGCTTGCTGGCTTTACAACTTAGCACTCATTATGAAGCCCCAGTGTCGCCTCTTTAATCTGCATCAGGGTACAATACCAGTCTCAAGACTTTTAGCCAAATATGAACCCTTTTTGCCGTTACACAAAGGGAGAAAATCCAGGTGTTACAACCTTTTCGAGGGTAGTGTTGTAACCCTGAATCTGCCTTCTCCCACAAGGGGTGCATTAACTTGGTTCAAATCCTGCCAAACTCTTCCTTGAGACTTTCATATTCACCCCTTGTTATCCAGACTATCCCTTTTCAGACCCTTTGTTCGATTTGGTAGCTTATGATGGCACCCCATAGCAATAACAGTTTAGTCACAGATTAATACTGAATCTCCCACAATCGTACATCCAATACAATAAAATATCCACTCAGGACGGTTTTCTTAAAAACAGTTATTTTTACTAAATAGTTATTAATCATACAGTTATAACTAAAAAGGTTTACATAATATTTTTTGGCACAGCATAGCACAAAAAAGTGGAAATGTACAAAAAAATGCACTATACAGTTGTCTAAAGTTCTACCTTAGTTTGTAGTGAATTGAAGTCCATAAACAGCAAGTGCAGTCTTTGGTTCTTAGTCTATATGCTGTAGCAGTTTTGCTTCTCTGTGAGTTCAGGAGAAGAGCGTCCTTGAAGATGCTCCAGGAAAAATGAGAGAGCCCCTGGTTGTCAGGCTCTTCATACAGTGTCAAAAATCTCTGGTCTGTGCTAACTTTTAGGCTAGTAGATGTCACTCTTTCACTTTTCCCAAAATTGTCTTATTTTCCTGATAACCTTTGATGTCTCAGTGTCCCACTAGTAACACAATTGACACCAGTGTGTCAAGAATTCACACAGATCTGCCAGAATGGTTGTCCCTGTCCTTTTACCTCATAAGATGTAATTTATCATAACAGTTTCCTGGAACAAAGCATTCTGCCTCTGAAATGCATGGTTATGACAGGCAATGGATTTTGGCATAGCTGTTATGGGACCTGGAAATGCAATCTCAGTTTCCTGGCAGCAGCTGCCCCTCAGGTTAGAGGAAGGTCAAACATTTTTAAAAGAAATCCAGTCTCTCTCACTAGCCTATGTTATCCTTTCAATAATAGGAACATATGAATCTGCCAGCAGAAATAGGCCATGTGGTCTATCACGTCTGCTCAAGTGTGCAGCTAACACCCTCACCTTGCAGCTGTCCCACTCCCACTCCCCTTTCCAATTACCCCCTCTCACCTTGTTCCATCCTCTTTTGAAACTACCCTCTGTCTCACAGGTTACAATTTCCTCTGTAGAGCATTCCATTCTGCCATGACGCTCTCCATGAAAAAGTGTCTCCTCATTTCCATCCTAAATCTTCCCCCCTCCAATCTAAGGCTGTGTTCTCTTATGTCCCTCCTCCCCCTCCTCAGTCTGATAATCCCTTTAGTGCCTGCCATATTTATCCCCTTCATGTACTTAAAGGTCTCAGTCATGTCCCCCCAAGTCTGTTCTCTCCTCCAAGGTGCACATGTTCAGCTCTTTCAGCCTCTTCTCATATTGTCTGTCCTCCAATCCCTGGATTATCCTTATTACTCTCCATTGTGCCCCTTCCAGTAATTTCATATCCTTCTTCAGATATGGGCACTATAACTGCACACAGTACTCCAGGTGCAGACTGACCAGTGCCCTGTATAGAGGCAGGATCACCTCCCTGCTCGTGGAGGAGCTCCCTCTCATGATACAACCCAGCATCCTGTTGGCTTTTGCTGCTGCCCTCCTACACTGCTCTGTACTGTTCATCTTCCCCGTTATAACCACCCCTAGATTCTATACCTCCTCAGTGGAACCTAGCTGCACACCTCCCAGCTGTTAACCCCTCCCTATGTTCTTTGCTGCAAAGTGCAGGACTTTGCACTTTTTCACATTGAACCCCAACTGCCATGCTTCTGACCACTCCACCAGTTTGGTCAGTTCATCCTGCAGCCCCTGCCAATCTGCTATATCATTCACCACTGCCCCCAATTTGGTATTGTCAGAGAAAAGACTGATCTTATTCCTGACACCATAAGAGATGTCCACTATGAATATTCTAAACAGCACTGGCCCTAGTACTGATCCCTGTGGCACCCTGCTCATCACAGCCCTTGGAAATGAGAGTCTCCCCCTCCACCACTATCCTCTTCTGTCTCCCCTGTAGCCAATTTTCAATCCATTTAACCATTTTAGTCCCCGCCCCCAAGTTTTTCAACTTACCACCCAACCTCCCATGTGGCACCGAATCGAAGGCCTTACTGAAGTCCAAGTATATGACATCCACCACATGACCCTTGTCCAGTATTGGCATTTTTGTGGCATTTTAAATTTCACAAAATCACATCACAAAAACACATATAACAGAATTATGTTTGCAAATATTACACAGCTGGGGCCATTCTTGCAACATCCCTCCCTCCTTAGACTGAATTTGTGGAATCATGCCCCCTAATGCATAGTAAGATTTTCACAAATTCTGTTACTGTTCTAACTGGTGAGATAGACTGTCTGCATTAGTGTTAGCTGGTCCTGCTCTGTGCATAATGGTCATATCATAGGCCTATAGGTCAATACTCCACCGTAAGAGATTACCATTTGTCTTACTCATCTGAGTCAACCACACTAGGGGGTTATGATCAGTCTGTACCACAAAGCGTCTCCCATAAAGGTACGGCTCTAATTTCTTCAGGGCCCACACCAGTGCAAGGCATTACTTTTTAACTGTGGAATAGGCCTGCTGTCATATAAGCAACTTCTTTCTCAGGTACACTGTTGGGTGATCCTATCCCTGATTAGATGTCTGGCTGAGGACTGCTCCAAGCCCCACATCTGAGGCATCTGTCTGGACTACAAATTGCTTAGAGTAATCTGGACTAGCCAACACAGTGGCATTGCACAGTGCCTCCTTTAGCCATACAAAGGCTCATTCATGAGCTGGCTCCCAGTTTACTTTTTTGGGCTTTCTTTTCTTTAGCAGAGCAGATAGGGGAGTACCCAGGTTACTGTAATTTGGAAAAAAAACTTTTGATAATACCCTGCAATCCCTAAGAAGCTCCTAACCTGCTTCTGGATTTCAGGCATAGGCTACACCTCTATTGCCTCAATCTTGGCATTATTATGGTGAAGCTGCCCCCACCCCACTACATGGTATAGGTATGCCACCTCCACCATAACCACCTGTCACTTTTCAGCCTTGACAGTGAGCTCTGCCCTCTGTATCCTTCCCAACATGTCCTTCAGGTGGGATAGGTGTTCCTTCCAGCTGGTACTGAAGATGGCAAAATCATCCAGATAAGCCACTGTGTACTCTTCAGTACCATGTAATACCTGGAAGGTGGCAGGGGCATTATTCATTCCAAAAGGCCTCACCCAGAACTTGAATAATCCTATTGGAGTGATGAAGGCCGATCTCTCCCTAGCTCTGGCTGTTAACTCAACCTGCCAATACCCTTTTGGCAAGTTAACTGTGGTAAGGAATGTTGCCCCTCCCAATTTGTCCAGCAGTTCATCTATCCATGGCATTGAGTGGTTGTCAGACTTTGTGACTGTGTTGAGTCCATGATATTTCATACAGAAGCCAGTAGAGCCATCCAGCTTGGGAACAAGGACTACAGGTGAGGCCCAGGGACTGTGGGATTTCTGGATTACTCCTAAATCCAGCATCTCTTCCACCTCCCTCCTATTGTCCTTTAGGATGGCCTCAGACACCCAGTAGGCTGTCCATTGGATGGGTGTTTGTGTCCCTGTATCTATGTCATGTGTGACTAAGGGGGTATGTCCTGGCTATAAATATTAGGGGCAAAGTCCTCTAAAATCCCCCTTACTTCCTGGGTCTGCTATGGGGTCAACTGGGGTGACAGTTTGATTACCCCACAGATGACTCCAGCTTGCTTTCCTCCAGCAAGTCCAAGAGGGAGTCTTCTTCATGCGTCCCCTCCCCAGGCCTACACACTGCAAATACCATGTCAGGTCTATTTGCATATGGCTTCATCATGTTGACATGGTACATCTTATGGCTATGTCACCTGTCAGGCAGTTCCACAATATAATTTACATCATTTATCTGTCAGACAACCTTGTATGGTCCCTTCTCAGCCTGCAGTGTGTCCTTCCAGACTGGGATTAGGACTATGACTTCCTGACCTACACTGTATGAGCAAGCTCCGGCTTTGTGATCGTACCAGACTTTTTGTTTCTGCTGGGCAGCTGACAGGTTGCTTTGGGTAACCCCCATATGCTCTTTCAGCTTCTCCCTAAAGCTAAAGACATACTCCATTATGAGAGTCCCCAGGGTGGTCTGCTTGCCTTCCCAGTCCTCCTGGATCAAGTCCCAGGGCCCAAGCACCCTTTATCCATATAAGAGTTTGAAGGGGGAAAACGCTGTTGACTCTTGAGGCACCTCCCTCTATGCGAACAACAGGTGGAGAAGGTATTTCTCTCAAGTCTCTCCCATACAGTTCAGCAAACGCTTGGATCATCGCTTTTAGGGTACCATTAAATCTTTCTACAATCCCACTGGCTTGCGGGTGATAAGGTGTCATACATCTTTGCACCACCTCACACTTCTCCCACAAACACTTCATCAGGTCTGACATGAAGGTACCCCATTGATCAGTGATAATCTCTTGCAGACACCTGACATGGGAGAAAATCCATAGCAAGGTGTTTGCCACTTTCTCTGTCCTAAGAGAGGAGAGGGCATCTGCAACTGGGTATCGGATGGTGTAATTGACCACCGTCATGATAAATGTCTTCCTGGAAGAGCTTGTGGTACTCAAATGTCCCACAACATCCAGTCCTACGCATTGGAATGGCTTCTCCACAATGGGCAAGGAAATTAAAGCAGCTTTGGTTTTATTACCTGCCTCCCCTATTTGTTGGCACCATTGACAAGACCTGCAATATTCTTTCACCTGCTGAGTGAAGTTGAGCCAATAGAAATTCTGGGCTGATTGCTGCATGGTGTGCATGATGCCCACATGTCCGCACATGGGAATATAATGAGCAATTTTGAGCAACCACTCTCAGTACCCTTGGGGAACAACAAGCTGCCAGCCCTTCACCCCTCCCTCTGTCCTCACACCCTGTGTATACAACAGTCCATTGCGACAACATACCCTATGTCTTATGTCACCTTCCTGTGTCCCATAAGATTCTGCAAAAGCCCTCAGCCTCTCCAAACAAGGGTTAGATCTCTGAGCAGCTGCAACATCTTCACATTTTCCCAAGGTATGGGATATGTTCCCTTCAGTTCCTAAACTGGGGTCCATAGCTCTGGTATCAGGGCCTTCAGGGTCATTGCCATCCCTAGCCTTCTGACCATTTGTTACCCTTCCCTCCTTGGAGTAACCTTCTGAAGCTATCTTGTGAATGGCTACCTCGGGTAGTCCTAGCTCCCTTTTACTACTCTGCATGTCAGGAGACACAGGTGGGGAAACCAGCCTCCCATTGTTTTCCACAGGGGCTTCTATAGGGTTTAGGGAACTACAATCAGCCTTGCTGTCTGACTGCGGGTAACCATACACAGCACCCCCTTCTGGAGATTGTTCCCTATAATCACATGCAGAGTGAGGTTGTCTGCCACTGCCACTTTTTGCACCATCTCTCCTGTCTCACACCAGTCAAAGAGAACCCTAGCAAGTGACAAAGTTTTCTCCTCCCCAGTGAATCCCTTCACTGTTACAAACTGATTAGGTATAAGCTGTTCAAGCCCAACCAAATCCCCTTTTACTAAGCTAAGAGACCCCCTCCCATGTCCCTTAAAACAAGGGTCTGCACTCCATTTACTGGAACCAGATGCATGTGCTCCATCATGTTTAGTGGCATGCTCTCAGGGATACACAAACAACCCAACTCCATTCAAGCACCACTTTGTCCACTCTGTGCCTTTTTAGGACACTGTCTAACAAGATGCCCTGGATGTTTACAAAACCAACAGTCATCACTTCTTTTATCTGAGAAATCTCTTTTTTGTAACTTGAGGCTTCCACCTTTCTGTGGAGGCAGTGAGGGTTTTAGCTGCCCTGAAGGCACACTTTTCCCTTTCTGCATTGCCACACCAGTCCTGCTCCCTTTCAGAGCAGGCCTGCTCCTGGCATAGAAAACTGAGAGCTCAGCAGCTTGCTGTGCTATTTTTGGATCTCAGTCCTCTAGCCAGGTTTTCAACTGTGCTTGGCAAGCCCAAAAGAACTGTTCTAGCAACAGAACCACCTCAGTTTTGTCCACAGAATTTGTTTCTACTCCCTCCCACCAACATTTGAAAAATTGATGTTGCTTTGTGGTGAGTTCCTCATTGCTCATGTCAGGGCTTCTTCTGAGATTACAGAACTTAAAACTGTATGCTTCAGGAGTTAACTCATACTTTTTAAGCAAAGTAGTTTTAAGTTTCTCATAATTGCTACTGTCCTGATTGTCCATTTAGCATAGCACTTCACACCCTTCATCAGTAAGTAGCAGGGATAGCAGAAAGCTCCAGGACTCCATGGGAATTTTGCCTTGGATACAAACCTTTTGAAACAAATTCAAAAATGAATCCATATCCTCCCTCTCTTTAAGTTCAGCTATTAATTTAGAATTTAACTTATACTCCAGCCCTGGAGTTTCAGGTTCAACGCTGCAACTTATCCCATCTGACACTGGTCATTGGCATCTCAGCTTCTCAAGTTCAGACTCCCTCTGCCATTGTTTTTCATTTTCTTCAATCTCCAGTTCAAATTTTTTCCTGCTCTAACACCCTCTGCTGCTGGGCTTCAAACTTTTTCTGCTTGAATGCCAGCTCCAATTCCCTTCCTCGATGCTTTTCTGCAAGCTCCAATTTCTTCAACTCCAGCTGCATGCTGATCCCTTCTAGACTCAGCTCTGTGGTGACCTTCCCCTGCTGCTGTGGTTCTGGGTTCCTTCTGGTCTTGCTCTCCTCCTTCTTGAGATTAGACACTGCAATGGACCCTGGCACCTGTACGACCAGACTCTGGTCCTTTTCAGTCACTGGCAGTGACTCAAGGTTCTGGGCAGCTGCTAGCTCATCAGCTGCCACAATGTCCTCCATGAGGTGTGTTTTGGTTCACCCCTCATACTGGACCCCTCTTTTCTGACACAGCTGGCTTAGGTGGTCTGCAGTACATTCATTACAGTTGGAAGTTATCTTCTTCCCTAACTATTACTGCACTAGCTTACACCAAAAAAAAATAATCAGGTAGGGAACTTTATACTGTAACCAAATTTTTATTTTCTATATAGCTGCCTTGATTGTTTGTGGATTGTATTCAGTTTGTCAATCTGATATACTGGCCTCAAATTAAACTGTTATGCCAGTACCACCAATATTTCTTGAATCTCACTGTTACCAGATCTCTCAGATCCCAACTTTTCACACCGGATCTGTCATGAACCCACTCCTGAGGGTCAAGTCTACTGAGCTCACAGTGCCCACCCCTAAGTGAAATTTGTGACAAGGAGGGGAAAACAGGGGATACCCTCTTCAAGTCCCTTTTTAGTGCTCACTGGCTTCACAACTGAACACTCACCATGAAGTCCCAGGGTCCCTGGATCAGGGTAAAATCCCAGCCTCAAGTCTTGTAGCCAAATATGAATCTTTCTTGGTTGTTACACAAAGGGGTAAGATCCAGGCATTACAACTTCTTCGGGGTAGCATTATTACCCTGATTCTGCCATCTCCCACAATACTAGGTTTGCTGGCAAAGGCACCTAGCTTCACCTGAGTGCTTATCTTCTAGATCTGCAAGTAAGGACAGAGCAAGGAACAACATTATCAGAGCAAGGAAAAAGATTCAGGCTTCTTTTTGCTAGGCAGATTTACTGTGTGTTCTTATTTTCTTCTGTGTTCACAAGATTTGATACTGTTTTTTGCTGCATTTTACTGCTGTAATCTTCTCTGATTCAAATTGCTGTTGCAGGGTATGCCTTCTGCTGCATTATTACAGGGTGTGCCTACAGGTTTGTTATTGTTTTGTGCTTACAGATTACTGCTGTAATCTTCTCTGATTCAAATTGTTTTTTGCAATGTATATCTTCTGTTACTGCTTTATTTTTCTCTGTAGCAAAGTTTATTTTTGCAGGGTTTGTCTTATGTGAAATTATTACAGGTGGTGCTTACAGGGTTTACAGTTTTATCTATAATTAGGCTAAGCTTTTGGAGCTACTGCATTTGTTGTTGGTTGATTGTTTCTGCTCTTACCTCCTTGTGTTTTTCATCCATGGTCCTTCTTTTTCAGCAGGGGAAGGGCCCACCACCCACCCCCATCCCCAACCACCCCAAGCTGCACTCCTTTTATAGAGTAGCACAGTAATAACATTTCCTGTAGCAAAGCAGGAAGGGGAGGATCAGTGGGGTAGCCACACAATGTCCTCACTTACAGGAGCACAAGTAATTTAACTTATAATAACAAGTTATACAAAAAAAAAAGAAAAATTAAACAAAAACAAATCAAACTTTTGCTTTCATTTTCCTCCTTCTAATTATTCAGACCAGGTTATAAACTCAGCAGCTCAAGTGGAATGGATATTATTAACTGCTGGCACTGCAGGACACTTGTCAAAATGGCAGTTATACAAGATTTAGGATGCTGTCCTACATGCTGGACCATTGGACATCTAAGGGCTCAGCTCAAGGCAGCACGGGTAAGGATTGCACACCTCAAATTCCATCTTCAGGAGGAAATATATAATAAGAACTGTCTTCCATTTCCCCAATATCCAAATGAAGCACCTCGACTGCAGAGTGTAGTTTGTCCGGGAGGATTGCAGGTGGTTAGGAGGGGCAAATTGGGTGCCCAACACTCAATGCTTTCCAATGTATCACCTCCACAAACAATATAAAAACTACAAACAGGTATCTGCCTATATCTCCAAAATCAAACAAAGGGGCAGAGGACTCTGCAGAGCAGAACACTGCAGCACAGGAGCTAGCACAACAAAACTTGCCAAAAACAGGGGCAAAAATGAAAAAAAGCAAAAAGGAAATCCCAAACACTTCTGATCATAGGATACCCATGATTCGGGGAGTTGATATGTACCTCTAGCTGGGGCTAATGGTCTGATGTCTTCCAGGTACATCAGTGTGAAGAGACACTGACCACATTGCTAAAATTGTGCAGGAAGCAGGAGAAAACATTAATGTCCTGGTACACATAGGGACTAACAATGTCTCCAGGTGGGCAGTTGTGGAGACCAAGGAACACCTGACCAGGCTGGGAGACAAACTGTCATCCATTTCATCTGACATTTCCTTCTCTGAGATCCTGCTGGTCTGGGAAAGGGGGGCAGATGGACAGAAGGTCAGAGAAGGGGAGACACGGAAACTAAACATGTGGCTCAAGGGCTGGTGCCAGGAAAAAGACACAAATTTGTAGGTAACTGGGAGCAAAAGTTCTTTAAATTTGATGGACTGCATCTGACTAAGGAGGGAGTCAGTGCATAGGAGCAGAAGCTTGAAGTCTTTGCAGAATATTTAAACTAGCCAATGGGGAGAGGGGTGCAGCACCTGATACATCAAATGGGAAGAACACCCTTCCCCCCTCAGCTAGTGATCAAGCAGGAGTTCAGCATGTTTGCAGTTCATTTGCATCACCAGGTAAGGAAAAAGGTCTAGCTCCCCATATGACCCACAGGGGAAATACTGGACCTTGCCCAACAACTAACGCACCAAAATCTGGCCAATGGAAAATCATGTATGCAAATGCCTGCAGTCTGGGAAACAAGATCCGAGACCTGCAGGCAACAATGACAGAGGCTAAACTGGACATAGTAGCCATTAGAGAGACATGGTTCACTAGTAACCATACTTAGGAGACTTCAGTACCCAGCTATGTACTGTTCAGAAGAGACCAAGGTGCAAAAAGGAGGGGAGGAGTAGCCCTTTATGTCAATGAAAATATCAAAGCTACAGAAATTCAGAATACACATAACAAGCCAGAAGAACTGTGGGTCAGCCATATGAACTGGGGTTGTCTATAGGCCTCCAGACCAGGGGGAGGACATAGACACATTACTGTTAGAAGATATACAAAACATGACAGCTAAAGGGGAGGTTCTGATAATGGGAGACTTCAACATGCCAAATACAGATTGGTCAATACCAGCAGGAACATCTGCCAGAACTAGACACATAGTGGGTTCCCTGCCGGGGGAGGGCCTCAAACAACTGGTACAACAGGGGTAGGCATCACTGGCTGGATGGGGGAAGGCTAAGCAGGGAGAAGAGGTAGCAGAAGTGGAAATCACAGCAGAGAGAGTGAGGGAAGCCCTCAGGTCCCTTAAGATGGAGAAAGCACCGGGGCCGGATAAATTACATCCCAGAGTGCAGAAGGAACTTTCAGATGTCCTGGGGAAACCCCTGGTGGAGCTTTTCACCATCTCTCTGAGGACAGGGTGGGTGCCCCAGGACTGGAAGGTGGCACATATAGTGCCTATCCACAAGGGGGTATCAAGGGAGGTGGTAGGGAACTACAGGCCTGTCAGCCTGACATTGGTGGTGGGCAAGGTGATGGAGGGCATTGTCAAGAAGAGGCTGGGGGGGAACTTGAAAAGTCAGGGTGCCTGGACAATAGACAGCAGGGATTCATCCCGGGGAAATCGTGTCAGACAAACCTTGTGGAGTTCTATGACTGGGTGACGAGTGCCTTGGACCTGGGTAGACCAGTGGATGTCCTCTTTCTAGACTTGAGCAAGGCATTTGACTCTGTTCCTCATGTGGGCCTGTTGGATAAGCTGGGAGAAATGGGGGTGGGGAACCAGAAAATCAGATGGATAGGCAATTGGCTCCAGAACCAGACCCAGAGGGTCATAGCTGGTGGGATAGTCTCATCCCGAAGGAAGGTCATTAGTGGGGTCCCACAGGGATAAGTCCTTGGGCCTCTCCTGCTCAACGCCTATGTCTCTGACATAAGGACAGGTATCAGGAGTGAGATGAGTCTCTTTGCCGATGACTCAAAACTGGAGGTGGTGGTGGATGGGGAGTAGGGGAGGGTGGCCCTACAGGGGGACCTGGAGGCTCTGGAAAGATGGTCTAGAAAGTGGAAGCTGAGGTTCAATGCAGGGAAATGCAAGGTACTGCACCTGGGGCCAGAAACCCAGACCAAGTGTACACCCTGGGGGGGAATGCTAAAAGTCTCAATGGCTGAGAGGGACCTGGGGGTGGTGGTGGATGTCAAGATGAACAACTCAGAGACTTGTAGGAGGGCAGCAGCCAAGGCCAACAGGATGCTGGGATGCATCACAAGGGGGATCACCTCCAGAAGGAGGGAAGTGATACTCCCTCTGTATAACTGCTTGGTGAGGCTGCACCTCAAGTACTGCAGGCAGTTTTGGAGGCCATACTTAAAGGGGGTCATTAAACTCCTGGAGGGGTCCAAAGGAGAGCAACCAAAATGATTTGGGGCTTGAGGTACAGGACCTATGAGGAGAGGCTCGAAGAGCCTAAATATGTACACATTGGAAGAGAGAAGAGACCGAGGGGACATGATAGAGGTCTTCAGGTACATGAAGGGGGTAAATAGGGGAGGAACAGTCAGGGTGCTTTGAAAGAAGGAGGGGGGGTCAGTAGAGGGCATGGGTGGAAGCTGGAGGGGGGAAGATTCAGGAGAGAAAGGAGGAGGTGCTACTTCACTGAGAGGGTGGTGGAGCCATGGAATGCGCTGCCTAGGGGGCTGGTGGAGGCAGAGATGGTGGAGGGATTCAAGAGGGTGTGGGATAGATACAGGGGAAGGGTTCTGGAAGCAAAATCCAATGGACCGGGAATATCCAGAACTGGGAAGGGAGAAGCCAGAGAAGGTGAGGGGGGCAGCGAGGTCAGCTCCCAGCATGGGGGCTGACCAAATGAGCAGACATGAAAGACCATTAGGCCTATTCTGCTGGCATTTTAGTATGTTAGTATAACAACCCAAAAGAGACAGGACTATCCTAGATCTAGTAATGATTGACAGGGAAAGGATCACAGAACTCCAGGTAGGAGGTCACCTGGGGGCCAGTGACCATCACATGGTATGGTTCATTTTGGCCCCTAGAACTAAATCATCCCATTCCAAGGCAAACATATGGGACTTCAGAGGAGCTGACTTTGATAAGATGGCCAACAGAGTTAAGCTAGCCCTGGCAAGAAAAAAATACAGATGAGGGGGTTAGGCAAAGTAGGCAAGCATTAAAGATGCAATACTTTAAGCAACATCCCATTGTGTTATGGAGAAAAGCAAGAGCCTCAAAAACAGTAGCAGAAAAGGTCAGAGCCAAAAGGCTGGCCTTCAGGAAATATAAAGGAACACGGTGGGACGAAGATAGGGAGGCATACAAAACTTCCCTAAGGGAAGCAGGGAAGGCAGTAAGGCAAGTGAAGGCCCAAACCAAGGAAACACTAGCACGAGCAGAAAGAGAAGGGGGCAAGACTTTCTATAGATACATTAGTGAAAGGAGAAAGTCAAGAGGGGGTATTGCTAAGATCAAAGGGGATAAGGGGGAGAGTGTGGAGGAGGGCCAAGGAAAAGCATCTATCCTAAATAGATACCTGTGCTCAGTATTTACTTAGGAGAAGATAGAGCAGGGCCCACAGCTCAGCAACTTGGACATGGGGGGGGGAATGTGCACAAGTCCCTTCACAAAAGAAAGGGTCTAACAAGAGCTCGCTAAGCTCAGAGTGGACAAGGCAATGAGACTGGATGACATACATCCCAGGGTACTAAAGGAGCTACGTATGGAACTAACAGAGCCATTATCAGAACTGTTTAGTGAGTCTGTGAGCATAGGAGAGGTCCCAGAAGACTGGAGAAGGGCTCATGTGATCCCACTCCACAAGTGTGGTAGCAGGGAGGAGGCAGCAAACTAAAAACCAGTCAGTCTTACCTCAGTAGTGGGCAACATTATGGAGGCACTCCGTAAGAAAAGGATAGTGCAACACCTGGAATCTATAGGAGCACAGGATCCAAGACAGCATGGATTTACAACAGGAAGGTCCTGTCAAACTAATCTCATAGATTTATTTGACTGGGTAACCACAGTGGTGGACCAAAGGGGTGCAGTTGATGTCACCTACTTTGTCTTCAGCAAAGCTTTTGATACTGTCCACATAGAAGATTAATTAATAAACTGGATAGGCTCAGGGTGGGCCAGAAGTTGGTCAACTGGGTGGCAAACTGGTTGGCAGGCAGAAAACAGAGAGCTGTGGTAAAAGGTATACAGTCAGAAGAGAAGCCAGTCACAAGTGGGTTACCTCAGGGATCAGTCCTGGGGCCAGTCCTCTTCAACATCTTCATTAGTGACCTTGCAGATGGACTAGAGGGTAAGGTTTGTCTCTTTGCAGATGACACCAAGATCTGCAACAGAGTAGATGATCCAGATAGGGTGGGCAGAATGAGAAGAGATCTGGATAAACTGGCAAAATGGTCAGAAGAGTGACAACTGGAGTTTAATGCAAAGAAGTGCAAGATCATGCACACAGGGAAGATAAACTCTGAAGCCACCTATAGGTTGGGAGGGGAGTTGTTGGCAATCACAAAGGAAGTGACATCAATGCATCTTTCTCTGACCTCAGCTCTATCCTCCCCCCTGATTTCTTTATCACAAGCAATGGACAGTTTTCACCACCACCAAGTGCCCCTCCTTTCTACTTTAGAATGGTCTCCCCTAGTGTCACCCCCCCATATCTTGCCAAGTTTCTGGGTAAGACAAGGCAGAGTGGTGACTCTCTTGATACTAAACTGCTCTCATTAACCCTGGATGCCGTCCTAACCCCACTAACTAAAATACTAAACATGTCCCTTTACATAGGGCAGTTCCCTACCCTATGGAAAAGGGCGATCATCACCCCAATTTATAAAAATGGGGACCGTACCTACTGTAGTAGTTATAGACCCATCTCTATACTCCCTTCCTCCCCTCTCAAAGGTCCTGGAAAAAATAGCTGCTGATTAACTTACTGACTACTTGGACTTGTACCATCTACTGTGCCGACAGCAGCATGGTTCAGGAAAGGGCACAACACCACTTCTGCCCTGCTTGAGTTTACCTCATTCATCCATAAAGCCCTTGACCAGGGAGCCCTGGCTGGATCTGTCTATATTGACCTCTCCAAGGCTTTTGATACCGCTAATCACATTATGCTGGTAGACTTCCTCCTCTCCGTTGATGTTTCCCAGAAGACTGCTGAGTGGTTCTCTAACTATCTCCATGGCCATACCCAGCAAGCTAAAATTAATAGCACTCTTTCCACCTGCCTTCCAGTGTGGTCTGGTGTCTCTCAAGGGTCCATCCTGGGCCCTCTCCTTTTCTCCCTATACCTAAACTCCTTCCCCCTGGCCTCCACTGAATGCCTGCTCCTGTATGAAGATGATGCCATGATCTTTGGCCGGTATCCTGACCCTACTCAGCTCCAACAAGCTTTGCAGGGCTCCTTCACTAAAATTGAATCTTAGTTTACCTCCCATAAACTTGTCCTCAACTACAAAAAAAAAAAGGGCATGCTATTCGCCCACCCTCAACACAAGCACAACATGGCCAGACTATCTATACTGAATTCCAAGGGTACCATGTTGGAATCAGTCACCAGCTTTAAATATTTAGGGGTCACCCTGGACTCAGCCCTTACGTTCCAGGAGCATATAGCTTTGACTTGCTGTGCTATAAACATTAGAATTAGACTCCTATATAAATATAGGCCCTACCTCCCTCCTGTCGCCCTCCGTTTAGCCATATCTAGCTCCATCCTTTCCCTGGTAGACTATGGCATAATCATATATGGTGCTGCCTCTGACACTGCCTTGTCCAGTGTTAAGTGCTCACTTAACAGAGCCTGCCAGCTTGTCACTGGCTGTGATCACCTCACACATACCTGCTAACTTTACAAACAGTCATCATGGCTAAACTTTCAGGGGCGCCCACTTTATCAGACCTGCTTATTGTCCAAAAAAATCCAACTAGGATTAGCCCCTCCAGACTGTCTCACGCTTTTGCAAATGTGCTCGCTGATGAGGGCTACAAGACGCTCTCACTCCACTACCTTTTGCATCCCATTCGCCAGGACCACCGTCTTCCAAAGATCCTTTTGTTACAGGGTGCCACAATGGATGAACTCCCTCCCTGACACTGTCCTTCCATTCATAGATTAAACCTGTGCTGCATACCCATATTATATCAAACTGCTACTATGATTGCATATAACTCCCATATCTGTGCTAGTATCCTTTTGAAAACTGTCTACCACTGTTACTTAGTACATGATTTATAATGTATGCATCTATGGTGTAGTTTTTTTTTCTCTACTTATGTATTACCCTATTTTTTATTTATATCTGTTTATCTATGTACAGTTCATAACTCTGTATTGTCCACTGTTCAATGTATGATGTGGAGCCTTTGCAAATGAGTCCCTGACTCAAAGGGTTGTAATTCCTAAACTTATATAAATAAATTAAAAAAAAGAAAGCGACTTGGTCATCATCATCACAGATTACCTGAAATCATCCAAGCAGACCATTAAAGCAGTAGGTACGTCTAGGGGGATGTTGGGGTGTATTAGTAGGGCTATCACAAGTTGTAAGGGGGGGTAATAATCCCTTTTCACAAGACACTGGTTAGGTCCCATCTGAAGTACTGCATGCAGTACTGGAGGCCACACCTTCACAAGGACATTAACAAAATGGTGACAGTCCAGAGAAGGGCAACCAAAATGGTGCAGTGACTGCATCAGAAAACATATGAGGACAGACTGATGGAGCTCAATGTGTATACCGTACAGCAAAGGAGGGAGAGAGGTGATATGATTGAAACATTCAAACACCTTAAGGGCATTAACAAGGTGAAAGAGTCTAACATGTTTCAATATACTGTAAGAAAAATAGCAAGACAAGAGGACACAGCATGAGATTAGAGGGAGGCCGATTAAGGGGTAATGTGAGAAGTTCTTTTTCACAGTAAGGGTGGTGGATGCATGGAATGGCCTACCTCAGGAAGTGGTGGATATGAATACAGTGCAAGGCTTCAAACCGGCATGGTATAGGCACATAGGAGTAATTCAGATGAGTATGAATAGATAGGCCATTGACAGAGTAAAGGCCTATTGCACATTCATAAGGTTAAAAAAAATGGGCAGACTGGATGGGCCTTGCGGTCCTTATCTGCCATCAACTTCTATGTTTCTATGTAAGGCATTGTATTTTATTGATTGAATGTTTTGTTTGTATTATGTTTGTTTGTTAATTTTTGTGTGTTTTTTAGTTTTAAACTTGTCTCCAATGAAAACAGGCACTTTGCTCATTTGGATTTACAAGTATAAAAAAAAATTAAATGAAATAAAAAGGCATGCAATAACATGGTTCAAATCCCACCAGACTTTTCCTTGAGACTTCCTTATTCCCCCATCTTATCCAGACTTTCCCTTTTCAGACCCTTTGTTTGATTTGGTAGCTTACAATGGAACCCGGTAGTAATAACAGTTTAATCACAGATTAATATTGAACCTCCCACAATTACACACCCAAAATAAGAAAATCTCACTCTGGCTGTTTTTTTTTTAAATGTTTTTACTAAATAGTTACTAATCATACAGTTACAATTAAAAAGGTTTAAATATTCTTTTTGGTCACAGCATAACACAGTAAAAAGTGGAAATGTACAAAACTGAACTTTACTGCTGTCTAAAGTTCTACCTTAGTTTGTAGTGAATTGAAGTCCGTAAAGTGCGAGTATAGTCTTTGATTCTTAGTCTCTATGCTGTAGTAGTTTTGCTTCTCTGTGTGTTCAGGAGAAGAGTGTCCTTGAAGATTCTCCAGGAAAAATGAGAGAGACCCTGGTTGTCAGGCCCTTTATATAGTGTCAGCAATCTCTGGTCTGTCCTAACATTTAGGCCAGTAGATTTCACTCTTGTGCTTTTCCCAAAATTGTCTTATTTTCCTAATAACCTTTGATGTCTCAGTGTCCCACTAGTAACACAATTGACATCAGTGTGTCAAGAATTCACACAGATCTGCCAGAAAGGATGTTCCTGTCCTTTTACCTCATAAGATTTAATTTACTATAACAGTGTCCTGGAATAATGCATCCTACCTTTGAAATGCATGGTTTTAAAGGCAATGGATTTTGGCATAGCTTTGTTATGGGTCATGGAAATGCAATCTCAGTTTCCTGGAAGCATCTGCCCCTCAGGTCAGAGGAAGGTCAAACATTTTTAAAAGTGGTGCACTCCTTTTTCGTCAACACCCCGATGGTGAAACAGGAAAAATAGACCATTACGGCGACATTAGCGGTAATGGTCCTTTTTCTGTGTTTCACTTTCCCCCAGTGTTCCACCCCCTCCCTGGACCAACTCCAACCTGGAGTTGGAATCCTAGAGTCCTGCGGGTGCAGGGGGCAAAGCCCCCCACATGAGGGGTCGGGGGCACTGTCCCCCAGAGAAAACACCCATTTACGAGGCGGCACAATACCTGCATCGGTATTGTGCCATCGCTGTGGGGGAGGTCGGCATTCTCGTTGATGAGAAAACTTGTTTCTTCCTTTTAAAAGAAATCAGTCTCTCTCACTATCCTATGTGATCCTTTCATTAATACTGCCATTGTTGTGGCATTTGAAATTTCACAAAATCACATCATAAAGACATATATAACAAAACTATAGCTGCAAATATTACACAGCTGTGGCCATTCTTACCACAGTCAGTCCTGCTGAATTTCTTTCCCTATTTAATATTTTTTATTTTAGTCTTTGGTAATTGGGTAAGGCCCACTAGGCACAAGTGCCTGTTTTCAGGGGTGACCTGGAAGCACTGGGCAGTTAAGTGACTTGCTCAGAGTCACACAGTATACAAGTGGAGGTTGTGAGAATCAAACCAAGGTCTGGTCTACTGGATGTACCAAGTTCATTCACAGCTCATTACTCTAACCTCTAGGCCATACTGCCAGCCCACTGAGTCACCGAAATGCTGAATGAATGTATGAATTGCAGATTAATGTATTAAACTGCAGAAAGAAATTCCATAGAATGGATCACTGATCTGAGAAATAAATACATTGTATTGCAGATTAATGTGCTATATTAACTGTGGAATGGAAGTCAACAGAACAGTCATTTCATAGTCCATGTGTATTATTCTGCAATTCAACTAGAAAATTCTACAGAACAGGATGAAAACTCACCAAACACATTAGGAAAAGTTTGATCACTCCAAATGCAGAAGTGAAGAAAATTTCATGAAATTTATGAAATTCCATGAAAGTTCCATGAAAGCAGAATTTCCAACTTCTGCCCAGCTCTAATGTTGTAGGAATACTACCATAAGAGTGTGGATGGTGTATTATAAATACTGTACATTGTAAAAATGAATTGAATAGCGGGAGGGAGGATGAGTGTCCAGCACATTGCGGACCTCTGGCAGAGGTTGGGGGTACCACTGCTGAAAGCATCTCACACGGGGGTCAGGGCAGACACTGGCATCTTTGCACATGCCTGCCCCAGGGATCTCCAAAAATAGAAAAATTCTGGCCCCATTCATGGTGCCCCTGCCTCTACTGCCACTCTCATTGTGACTAATGTCTGCTAGAGGGTCCTGCTCCCATGGCCCCACCCTGGGGGGTATGCCAGGGCAAAGAGGCAGCATACCTTGGGGATCCCCACCCAGGGGGGTAAGCTGGGCATTGGGGTGGTGAGTGGGACAGGGGGCCAAAACCTGAGAACCAGAAAAAAAAAAAATAATTCTGGTATTTTTAATTCAGCAATGCATTTCAGCAAGAAAATCTATATTTACTTGTATCTTTCTTGAAGAATATAGATTCTTCTTTTAATAGCGAATTGCAGCTTTTATCTGTACATTTCTAATGTGTTGTGGTCTCTCTTGGGATTTTGTCATTAATACAAAAAGTAATTTTCTTCTTGTTTCTTCTTCCCAATTAAAATCTGGAAGAAACTATCCCATTCTAAATCATAACAAAAATTCACAGGTTGTGAAACCATACTCCTGTAAAATTTATGATTTTTTTAATAGAATAATTTTTTTTATTATTAGAGACCTGCTAACAGATTTGCAGTTTCCCATTATGTTCAGTGCCAGCATTGCTAGTCATGATTTTCTGACATGACTATAAGGGGATTCTGTTTGTTTCTTTTTTTCTAGTAGTTGGCAGAACAAAAGGAAAAGAATGAAAAGACAAAGAAATAAACAAAAGCATATAAGTTGTTACTAGTGATGTTGCAAAGTTTTAGTTTGATAACAACATTGTAAAATTCATCTTCACAAAAAATGTCACGAATTGCCCATTTTTATTATTTCACAGTGGGTTTTCCAGCAGAAGTGGCACTTCTTCAGTGAAGTCAGGTGAAGTAATGGTAAAGTTGTAAATCTGTCAGTGAATTCTCATGACTTCACTTAAAAAAGTGCCACTTCACTTTGCCTGCTGAAAACTTTGCAAAGTGGAATTTGGCAAACTTTGAAAGTTAATTGGCAAAAAACAATGTCTGCCAACTTCACTCATTGACAAAGGATGCAAGAAATATGTACAGCTTGTTTTTAACTTGTGTTTGTTTTCACTTGCACAATTAATACAATGCCAGGCATGCCAGCTCATTAGTAAAAATGTATACAGTTGATTAGTGCTTTTGAATGTAGTAGGCAGTCCCACAATTATAGGCAGAACCAAAAAGTAGGTTGCACCTTGAAAATGCATCAGGTTGATGGTATGAAATGGTTGTCCCCGCTGTTGCTCTCCAGTCTTTCAGCATTGTTTGCATATAGTTTTGCAGTTTAATAAAATACTGTCTTGCACCCTAAGGAAAACCTGTTTTGTCCTTTCTGGATGGGAAACTGAAAGCAACTAGCAGTGTGTGAGTAAAATATGAAAGAAATCTGAGTGTGATGGTGGATGGCATATTTGCTGAGCTTTCTGGTACTGAAGCTTCAAGCTATCCATACCATTTTCCTATAAGAGATTTGTGTCAACCTGAATCACCACAACATCACTTTGAAATCACATTGACTACGTGACTGGTTTCACATGGAAATACAATCATGTTTTGAATGTGATTCTAAGCTATATAAGCAAATGCAACTCCATGGGATCATTTTGCAATAAAGTAAAGCTAGCACTTTTCTTATTAGATCCCCAAAGTAATCACTCCTCCCTTGTGAAACCAGTACTAGTGTTGGATCTAGAAGTTCTTAATGCAGCATTGCTGCCCTTTCTTTACACAGTACAAACTAACCCTGGAGTTACATGCAAGCAACATCATTTTCAAACAGAAGACAGCTTAATTTGCGGTGAATAACTGAGTAATATTAAATACTATCTGCAGTAAAATGACCTGAAGTAGTATTGCTACTGCTGCTCAGATTCACAAATTCTAACCAACTGACCCCTAGTGTGAAACAATCACATATTGAATGCAATTTTAAACCACAATTACTGACTTTACACAACTGAAAATCACCATTGTGAATTATGATAATATTTAGCAACAAAACATTTACTACACAATAATGTAGTTTCTTTCTCACAGCCTAATCTTTGTTATAAAATGGGTAGGCTAAACCAGCCAATCAGAGACTGAGCTCACCATAGATGAAATTTGTTCTATGCATGGCTAAAAAAAAGGTCAGAGAAGCAGAACCGCATTTCCAAAGGAAATCAGGAGCATTAGAATGTTGGCATTTAAAATGCCCCCATCTTCTATTCCTTTGCTAATGCTCTGATTATTCCATTTTATGTTATCAGCATTTGAACAGCTGTGTGCATTTTGAATAGAATGCAGTTTACAAATTCCTGCTAAAGATTGTTGCTATCCTGAGGTTTCTCAAGACTGTCCATTAAACCCATCACAAGTCTCTTTCATTTTTAGCCATCCCACATTAGCCGTGGCAATGTTCATCCCTCCACTGCACACTCAGACCCCCGCCCGCAGTATCTTGCTGGTTTTAAACAGTTCCCCTGCCAGTCAGACAAAAGCCCAGTACCTTACAAGAGTGCATTTTAGAGCAGCCAAGGTGTTTCAGGAGGATACCTCACATCTGAATTCCTGAAGCAGCGCTTTCACATCTTGTATGGCAGTTAGCCCCTGTGAAGCAGTGCTATTTCACGTCTTGTATGGCAGTCAACCCCTGTTGCTGTCTAATCTGTTTTTCTGCTGCTTGCTCCCAAGTAGTCACACTACAATTAAGAGAAAGGCTCGGTCAATAATGCAGGGGGAGTGACCGTATGAGAGCAGCACAAAGAAACAACTGCTGGCGGGAGGTACATGGACTCAGGATAGTGTACTTTAGTCAGCTTCAGCAGGCGTGTTTTAAAAAAAAACATTTCAGCACTCGTTTGCAGACTGTGCACATTGCAATTATAGCAAACTGGAGTCACATAAATGCAAATCTGCTCATATAAGTTTCAGCACTCATTTGCAGCACAGACTGCACAGTACACATAACCTGGAGTCATAGAAATGCAAATGAGCTCATGAATAATATATCTCAATGACTGCGGAAGGACTATTTTATCATACATTAGCATCTTTAAGTCTTTTTTTCTACATGCAAGTAAGATTTTTCTACCTGTAAAAATAAAAATAAATATAGGTGTTCACTTTATAAGCACAATAAGGCACTCCAGGTGTTTGTGTATGGAACATATTTTACCACACCCAGGTGCTAAAGGCACTTGCCCAAAGCCTCGTGCCTTATTACACCTCTGGCCATGTGGTAAAATAAGTTCAATGCACACCCTGTCATGTCTTATTGCTTACTTAACAATTAAAACAAAGGCTCAAGGTATCAATGGAGTGGCAGCAGCATTGATCAGAGCTCTGTACCTGAAAAGCAAACTTACAAAAAAATAAAATTAGTAGATGAGAATTGTTTTAAAATATAGCAAGAAACAAAAGAAAAAGTACTGTGCTTAATCAGGTGCTGAAATGGCAGAGAAAAGAGATGCTATGAGTGGTCCTTTTGATTAATTTGTCTTTGCTTTGAACTTGGGCCTGGGAGAAGCCATAAGAAAACTGGAGGAGCAGTGCCTGAAGGAGACCTGCCAGCTGTAGCCTCGGCAACAGAGGAGTTTGCTATCACAACAACTATTATAGAGAGCTCTAAATGTATTAAAAGTGAAAATGAATTATTGAAGAGGCTTATGCATTCTGGATATTGATATCTTCCTCACATCTGTTAATTGAGTAAAAAGGAAAATTGATTTGTTTATGGAAAAGTCACATTTAATTGAAGAAGAGCTCAACATTCTTCAAATAGAGATTACAGCTGTTAAAAGGTCTGGTAACTGGTCTGAAAATAAATTAAATGAAGCTGAGATTGCTGGCAAAACAAACAATGCCTTAGTGACTATAAATCTGCAAAATATAATGCTTTTGCAACATAAAATGTAGGCACCTGAAGATGCTCAGAAATACATCACACTGAGCTTAATTTGACTGCTAAACTAATTAGACAATGATTTTGAAAACTTAAAGGGGTTTTGCATACCAGCCTTTATTGTGTCCCCGAATTTGCCATCTGAAAATCTCTCTCACTCATCAGTAGAGAAATCAGAATATCTCAGGAACAAGAGACACCTAAACATTTTAGCTGGTGAAAACAGAACAGTGCAAGATGTTCAAAACGTGAATGGAGACACCAGTTTAGGGAGAGAAGACGAAAGTCCCACAATCACTTACACAGTGGCATTTGAGACTGACAATGAGATAGTAGTATGGACTGCATGTAAGGAAGAAGAATTAGATTTCTGTAATTGTAAGTTTCACATCTATCTAGACATTTTGATTTTTATTACACAAAAGAAAAAATAATCATGACATCACGGAGACCATCTAAAGTTAGGAGCTACAGTCTCTACTCCATTTTCACTGAAATGCTTTTGCTTACTGTTTTCCTTTTTTTTTTTTTTCGCTCCCTCCATTCAGCTCCCCAGCCTACCTCTCCTTCAGACCAGCCTAGGGACCCACTGACACACTTGCCATGTCCCCTCCACCTCAGATTGCAGAAGTCATTGGATGCTCGAGCCTTCTCCCTCTGACTGGCCCTCCAGTGACCTGGGTCCATTCCTGAATCTGGGTCACCGGCATCACAAGTGGAAATCCAACCACTGCGCCGACAGACCAGCCTGCTTACTGTTTTTTATTAAGTAGGTATTTTATTACTGGGGTAGTAGTCTACACATGATTCATGCCTGGATTCAGTGCCATGCTACTTTTCCAACTGAATAAACCATGAATTCAACGGGTGTCACGTAATGTCAGCAAATCCAGAATGGCAAGTCCACAAGTCGGCGAGGGAATTACAGCAATGATGAAATGGCAAAGTAAGTTTTACCCCTTCCCCGAGGTCTACAACATCGGATTTGATTAATTATGTAAGGGTGGTGTGGGGGGGAAAGCCGCCCCCCAAAAACAAATAGTTGTAGTTTGCGGCATCACTGATATTGCTTCGTGATTTCAGACTCACAGTCCTGGAGTCACTATTATCACATAGATCCAATTCAACAATACGCTATTTTAGTTTGCAATATTTTACATAGTCTGGTGTGCAGCCTCCTGTGTTTCTCATAGCTGCTTCCTTTTAGCTTGCACCCACCCACCAGAGCAGAGCACAGAGAGGCTATGTTTTCCTCTAGACCTAAGAACTACAGCACAGAATTAGAAATCTGACTACCATGTGTTCCTGTTAGTCTAGGCCCTCAAGTTACCCTTATCAAACTAGGCCACAACTGATCCTAAGAGGCGGTGAGGTAGTGCTAGGAGGAAAGAACGCAGACAGAGACAGGTCAAATAGGGGTCAATGAATCACTCAATCAATCAATCAAATCTTTATTTATCCAGGTGAACATCATTGAGCAAGCTCATTTGCAAGATGGACCTGGTTAAGTCCAGATTATAGAACAAACAGCTATATTTACAATGTGAATAAAACATAGTCGAAGTGCAAAATCAAAACATAAAGAACGTACATAACATAACAGTTAGTTAGGAATCATCAATAAGACACAGTAAACAGTATAAAATAGTGGGGACAGGCTAGACCACAGAGATTCAGAGATGAATATTATCATAGGAATTTCCCTAAAAAACACAAGCGAGACCTAGGTATCGCTATCACAACACTCAGACAAAATAAGTGATAACAGCTTTTCTCTTGACACAGTTCACAAAAAGGAATAAAACAGGTATGGTTAGGTCTGAAAGGGAACAAACAGCCTGCCAGGCACTATCAATGGCAGCCCCAGGGAGCACTTACATTAGGACTGGGAGACGGTTGTACCACGACTTGCTAGTAGAAGGTGTAAGCGAGGTACTGAGACAACGGTTGGGACAGTGCCTACTGCACATATTTTCCAATTCTAGGTGCTAGCTCTGGCTGTCCATTTCCAACAGACCATCGGGCCACTGGTAAGGTTGCCAGGCAGGGAAGGTAATGAGTATGCTTAGGCGCCTAAGTCCAATCTCAGGCAAAGGTTCAAAAAGAAGCATAATCATTCATACTCCAGAGATTTGGACTCTAAGCCATAAAGAAGAGGATCCCATCAGTCAGGGAAAGGGGTGGTTACAGCTATTTTAGCAAAGTGCAGGCAGACCATCCAATTTTGCATGAATTGGAAGGATTGCCGAAGTAAACTGCAGAAGCCAATTGGGAGCAAGGACCGGAAATCGCTCACAATCCGGTTGGTTGCCGGCTTTAGTGGTGCTTTGCTAAAGAAGAATGTGGGCAAATGGTTTCGGATGGCAGCTTGTGAATGTGCAACCACCCAGGAGCTACAGATTTTACTCTTTAGGTGCAGATGGCCCTTTAAGAATTGCCTATGTCTAGCAAGAGGGCAATGGGGACTGGAAAGTAATAAGTACATAAGGATTAGTAAAAACATGCACGAATTAACCTGGGGCAAAGTCATTTATGGCTATGGCTAGACTCGGGGGAGCAAGCTAACAGCAGTTAGCGATTAGGAGCCAGGGTAACAGTTGCATGGCTCATGCACACCTTGAGCATATAATGACATGAAAGCATTAATACTTCGGAAGCAGCTTAGTTTCAGTAGTTTGTGCATTTTGTTCCACAAAGATTGCAATGTAAAACTAAAGGTTATTCTACCAAAGTGGTATGGTAAAGAGCCATGTGGTGAATGTAGTGAAACCTAGAGGACCTCAGTTAGTTGCAGTTTAATGCCATGAGGGTGAAGTATATTGAATCCTGGAGCTGGTAGCAGGGTGACGTCTGACTGATGTTGGTACATGAACCCAGTAGTCATTGGGGTGTATGCTCAGTGGTCATATGGTCAAGAGCTTAGTGGTCCTAAGAATGTTTGCCTGGGGCATTTAGTGGTGTTTGTGTAATGGTCAGAGGGCAGGATTTCAGTGCATAGGCAATTGCCTGTGTATGCTGAGCCCATAAGGGGTTGCCATTGAGGCAAAAGCTTGATTAGTGTTAGGTCATGTACCCAAATGGTAGCGGGTGTGTGCCTTTTGGATAGTTGGGTTATCAAACGGGTAGGTGAGCATGAAGTGATAGGAGGTGATGGAAGCAGGAGGCAAGTAAAAAGAATAGGAGCAGGATGAATTTAAAAGAATAGGAGAAAAAGTGTGAAAAACAGAAGACAACACATCAACAGCAATGGCTGTCCAAGAGGCAGTGGCCTGGTAGAAGGCAGGGCCAAGTAAGTCAAAGTTACAAGGGAGAAAGGAGACATGACATCAGTGAGACCTTCTCCCCAGACAAGCAAGAACATGGGATGCAGCAAGGCAAGCAGCAGAAGAAGCAGCACAGCAAGAGCAGGGAGAAGGAGCAACATGAGCCAGGCAGAAGCAAAAAAATATAGGGACAGAACACCCCCATCTCCCTGCACAGTAGTGGGCAGCAGAACAATCAGGACAGTTTCACAGAAAGTCTGGCAATCAAGCAGAATGCATGGGAGCACTGGCTGCATGACCCTAGCAAATGAAAAGAACAACTTCATGCCAAAGAGCCTAACACAGGGCCAAGCTGGCAGCAGAGAATGGAAAATGGCAGGGGTAGAGATGAATGGCAGGATACAAAGCTAGATGGGATGCTCAGAGTTGCAGAAGAAGCAGAAAGAGGAAGGGGGGGCAGAAGAAACCCAGAAATAGCCACAGACAAAGGAGGAAGCCAGCAGGAAAATGCCCCCCCAAGACACAAGCCAGCAAAGAGAGCAGGGCAGCAGCATGTGCAGCAAGCAGAGGAATGGGACAAGTAGCAGAGCTGCAAGACAGGTGAAACAGAACACTGTGGCCAAAACCAATAATATGCAAACTAGAAAATAAAGTGAAAACCCAGAGTAGCTATGTGGTAACACCAAATACAAGGTGGGGAGGGTAGGAGAGAACTGGCAGCTGCATGGCTACAGCCAATGAACCATCCTTGGGAATGCTTGGGGCATGAGTGCTATTGCTATCTCTTGGTAAAGCACATGGTGAGGTCATCTTTTGCCCCACAGAATCTCATTCATAGCCAACCATTTGTCACTACAGGCAGACATGCACCATTATAGTCCATACCTACCTTATTTCCTACTGATTTCTTGTGATCTTCATGCATAGATATATCAAATAATGTGGATGTACTGTAAGTAATTGATTCTTTTGAAGAAAATTGTATGGTACATGGTAGAACATTGTTTTAACTCAAAATCCATGACCGGAACGCCTTTGTTGTGCTGCAACTGTGACATCTAAATGTTATTGTGCTACACCATGGATTTCACTACTGCAGCACAACTTTGAACGTCTTCATGTGCTGCCACACTAAAGCCACAGCTCTGATCACTGATGCTAATAAAAGCTACACAGGACTAGCAATTCTGAAAGCTGCATTTATTTTAAATTTAGTGTGGTAAGAGACTATCACCCCCCAACTTCCTTCTCCTACCAGTCACAAACCACTGCATGTAAGCAGTTGACACCTGCTGGGAAGGACAAGAAAAATATAAGACTGTCTCTCTTTTCTCTCTCTCCCATTACCATTCTCCTCCATGTCAAAATGTCTTAACATTTTACATTTGCATCAAGCTGGGCTCTCAGTTCCTAATGTTACTGCATCACTAATTAAACTAATTAATTCTCATGCTCTTGAATCCTATTTATAACATCTTGTTTTTTAACATAGGCTTGAATGTGTGGCTATTACACTATAAACATGCATTTGTCAATGCCGAATGTTGTCTTGCTGGCATTGGCATTGGTAGTGTAGGAGTTAGAGAGCTTCATAATAGGAATGGCAGTGAAGTATTGAACTGATACCAACCCCACTCCCACCCTGCAGAGACTGACAGGCATTGGGGTGTGCCTTTGGGTTGTTGGCCATAACGCTCATGCCATTTCACCTCACCCCAGCCTGCAAACACTGACAAGTATCGTAGTGTGCCTTGGGGTCTTCGGACCTTACACACACCCCATTCCATAAGGAGATACACTGAGATGGGTGCAGTATAGGAGAATGGAGTGAACTTTGGGGCCAAAGAGTACTAGGCACACCTCAATGCCTGTCACTGGTTGCAGGGTGGGGGTGGGGGTGGAATGGCATGAGCATTACAGCCAACAATCCCAAGTCACAACCCTGATGGCAGTCAGTCTCTACAGGGTGGGGCATTATGGCTGGAAACACTAATGCCCTGGGCATTTGTTGCTATTATCACTCCAAATGTTCAACCTGGGCTTTTTGTGACCCCACATCATGAACAGTGGCACTATCAGTTTGTTAGTCAAAAGGTGATTTTGCACAGCCACTGTGCCATTTGGCATCACATTTGCAAGAACACATTTTGGGCAGGATGTGAAAAATGACAGCTGTACTGTTCATGAGGAGGTGTAAAAAAATGGCAATGTTGAAAATCTGGAGTGAAAATATGAAAAATTGGTAAAGTCACAAGCGTGCATAGAAACTGCACAACGCACACCTGTAACACAATCATTTGTGGGATTTTTTATCACAAACCTATTTCTCCATGCTGCAGTGACTACCAGTGGGGGCATCCAGCCACTGGCCCTGCCTGCCAAGACAGCACCAGGCTCGCTCACTTGATGGGGGATCTGGTATGGCCGTCTCCAGTCCGCTGGAGGGTCTCCTTGTACCCTACCTAGCTGGACCAGCCCTGGACCCCCCCAGTGCAATTCCATGAGAGTCCTCCTGGCAAGTCAGGGTGTGGCCATCAAGCTACATGGCCGTGCCCAGCCATTTTCCACCAAGTTTTAGCCCCACTGAGAGAACAGACATGCAATGACGTCCAGGCGCTCCGTGCTGACGTCCACCGTGCTCATTTGGGGTATTTTTTTAACCAAATCTCTACTTATGAACAGTGGCACTGTGACTTTGTTAATCTGTCCCAAAAGTTGATTTCCCACAGTGGCCGAGCCATTGTGAGCCAGATTTGTAAAAACACATTTTGGGCAGAATGTGAAAAATGACAGCTGTACTGTTAAGGAGGTGTGAAAAAATGGCAATGTTGAAAATCTGGAATGAAAATATTAAAAATTGTTGAAATTAAAAGTGTGCATGGAAAGTGCACAATGCACGCTCATAACACAATCATTTTTTGGAATTTTTTCACCAAATTTGCAACATAGGCTTTTTGGGACCCCACCTCATGAACAGTGGCAATGTCATTTCATTCATCGATCCCAAAAGGTGATTCTGCACAGTGACCATAAAATCACCTTTCAGGACAGAATAACGAGATGGTAGTGCACGCGTTCAAGATGTGAGATCCCAAGAACCCCATGTTGAAAATTTGGAGCCAAAATTCAAAAAAATGGCTGAGATATCCACCTAAGTTGAAACACCCCCATTGATTCCATTATACAACTTACCGGCATTTCTTTATTTTGCAGTTCGGCTTTAAAGAGTCCAGACATGTTTCCACTCCAACAAAGATCACAGCGCCGGACCTCCGGAGGTAAGTATGGGGTAAGGGAGTGTGTGGTAAGGTGGTGTACGCAAAGGGTGGGTGTAGGTTGGGGAGGGGGTGCTGGACATAGTGTGCCACACAATGGGGTTGGTGGGGAGGAATATACCAACACAGTCAGCTTTATGTGAGTGACATCACACTGGGGTGGGCTCCCAGTGTGCCACACAATGTGGGGGGTTGGGGGACATGCTGACATGAGGATTGCACCCCTGATGTTGGCTTCATTTGGGGATTGTGCTCCTGCCACTGCCATGTTTATTGAAATGTTTCACCAGGAAAGTCATGTAGGGGCAGCGTGTCATCTCTGGCCCTGCACGATGAGCTTGTCTCTGATTGCAGCAGCACATTTCATTCAAGTTGGTGGCACTTTATATAATTTTTGCATCAGCACTAGCATGCTGGCTAATTGGGGAATGAGGGACGAACCTACTAAAGCATGCCCTGCATTCACCAACACTGACACACCTCTCACTGTGCTACTATTACCACAAGATGTTACTTGTGCCTGTGCACAAGACAACAGAAAAATGATGAATGGGCAGCCTCACATAGCAAGCCTGTGTTGACATCTTGAGATTTCCATTGCGACTGAGAACCTCTCAAGCTTCATCATCAAGGTTCATTGGCTACCATGGTTGCCTATACATGCTCCTCGATATTGGAATAAATGACCACATAACAATTATATAGATAGATAGCTAGATAGATAAATAGATAGATAGACAGACAGACAGATAGATAGATAGATAGATAGATAGATAGATAGATAGATAGATAGATAGATAGCTAGATAGATAGATAGAGAGACAGACAGACAGACTGTATGTTTATTTTGTTTTGTTTATTTAGATCTAGGATTACAATTACTTTTGAGTCAAGGCTCTTTTACAAAGGTTCCACATCAGAAGAGTACATGCATGTTAAACAGGGGCATACAACGTTAAAGAAAACATGCAACCATATTCATCAGTTTGGGTATGGCATCACGGTAAATAGGATACATGAATGACACATACAAGGAATCATTTTAGAAACTTAGAAGAAATCAGGGAGGAAGGGTGAGAGAATATGGGATAGCAGCTGAAAAGAGACTAGAGCAGCTCACGGCATTGTCCAAAAACATTGGGGTTGCTGTGATAGATACTGAAGTTTAAATGTATTTATATAGTATTCTTTGAAGGATCAAAGCACTGCACATAACAAACATCAAGCAGAGAAACTAAACAGTAAAAACAGTGCAAAATAAAACTGAAATGGCATACACTTAGTGCAAGCTGCTCTTCTGTATTAAACAATATAAAACATTTTAATAAAGGAATAATGCACGACAGGGTGGGTGTTATGCTGGAATAATATCCCACCTTGGCGGCCTCGGGCATCCAACACCTGAGAAGGGATGTTATCCCAGCAAAACACCCACTCTGGAGTGTATTATTCCTGCTATACAATGGCTCGTTTGCAGTAAAATGATAAAAAAAATTACAATATGTTTACACTTATTTTTTCATTTTTTACTGCGTAGGTGTACAAAGAGGAAAATAGTATCGCTGTATTGTTTGGCCAGTAGATAGTTCTGCTGTTTTTATTTATTTATTTATTTTTTTACTATCATTGGCTTCTTTTTTACCCCCTCACACACAGACACTGTTGTTGAGTTTATTTGAACTGGTCCTGCTACTGCTTTGGGACCTAGTCGCGATGTTTGAAGCTGCCCATGGTGACGAACTGACCATTTTTGATTCTCAGTTTTAAGACTGCAGTGACAGCTAGGGTGTGGGAGTTATTTGTATCATTCTCCCAATACAGTAGGATGCTGGTTTGTATTGGGAGAAGAAATAAAATAAAGAAAGCCATTTGCAGTTTGGATCTCTGAAGCGCAAATGTGAAGCATGGCTCGGGTTTGCGTTTGGGGCAGGTGAGGTGAAGCACATTCTTAGCATTGTGTGTGTTCAGGGCAGGCTAGGATACATGGAACCAATGACACTGTCAGCTTCATGGTGTGTTAATTTACATTTCCTTCTCTTTTTTTTAAACAGTTACATTTGGAGCTGCTGTCATTGAGCAGTGTCACTTGTCATGTGTTGCTGGTCGGGATCACTGAAGTCGGTTGCTGACCAGCAAGAATGAACTGCATCATGTTGATGGCTTGCCTTTCATGGAGGTTTTTTTTTTTTTTTACATTTGATGTGGTCGTGAGTGTGCTGGGACTAGAGCCAGAATGTTATGCAGGGATAACATCCCAGGTGCAGTCCCAGTGTGACCAATCAGCAATCAGTATTCTTTCTTGCCATTGTATAATAAATCATTGAACAACGGGAGCCACCTAATAACTCAGTTAAAGTGTGTCATGCTTCAATGCTAGCAACCTGGGTTCAGTAGTGAGCCTGAGTCTGCTGGGAACAGGTGTCCAGTGGGGATGGGAGACAGCCAGGTTCCAGCATGGCAAGCCAGGGATCTAGCTCCTTCATGAGGGTTGTGTCAGCACAGTCTGTGCTGCTGCTGTTGAGGTCACCAGAGACTGTGCATAATGTCATGGGATGGTGTAAGGGAAATGGAGAAAAAGCACAAAAGATCTATGTGGATCAGCCTTCCTCATGAAAGACAGTCCCCCTTGGTCCTTTGGTCTCAGTCCTTGTGAATCCCTGCTGGTATGATGGTGGGGGGACTGGCAGATGGGGCTGGGGGTTGGCGGGAAGAGCTGAGGTGTGGAACAGATGATGGCCAAGGGCCGAATATCTGAAGGGGAAAAAAATTAATTACTAGGAAAAAATAAGTGAAAAAGGGATCTGAGTATAAAATACTCAAAAGCCTCATAAAAATATCAAAAATTGTCTGGCTAAAAATCCAGGTTTTTGGCCAATGTTTTGACTGGGGTAGCCTTATGAACCAATCTTAGGAGGCATTCCAAAGCCTCTGGGAGGCTGCTTGTTAAAAAGCAGTTGCTTGCTTATTTCAACCTGACTCATAGGACCTCTAAAAGGCTCAGGCTAATGGAACACAAATCCTCCCTTCCCCAAGATCCTCTTCTTCCTCATGGGTGACTAACAATTCACTAGTATGTCAAATTATTTATTTCTCGCTATAGTTTGTGATGGCAGTTCCCTTATATACACCAAAGGACTCTGCCCAGTCAGACGATTACATAACAGCAGTAACCCCCTAAAGTCAACCTGCCATGTGACTGGCTTCCAGACAGTTCCTCACAGCTTTATTCCACAGTATCTGCAGGTGACAAAACTGACATAGAGGCAGGCCCTGGTAGAGCACATTGCAGGGATCAGGACACAAGGTGGCAAAAGCTTGAACAAGTGTCCTCTTACAGGTCACCTGAAGAAGAGTCATGTAGAGTTGAAGAGCCGGAGGACCAGCCAAGTCTTTACTAACAGCTAAACAATAAATGTGTTTATACCTGCAACATTTCTTAGTTCCCTTTACTTTTTATGGCTGCAGTAGGCGGAGCCTGTAGACGTTTTACATGTACAAAAGGAGTGATATCATGTTTTCTGTCCGTGGAACTGAATGAAGGTGTAAATAGTCTCCTCTGACTTACCCTCCTCCAAGAAATGTTTTCCACCCTCAAATAAATATGCTTTCATGTTAGTCAATGGTTGCAGTGCACTATTTTATTTCTTAAGTAAGAGGTACAAGAACTGGAACCTGACTACTGGAAATTAGAAGGCACCTTAGTTTTTTGGGGGGAGTAAGATCCACCCCCACCTCCACCCAAGAAGCTCCTAAAGATCCACCCCACCTTTTTTTTGGTTCATGTGGAAGGGGTATGAGGTGGATCTATCATGCTGGAACAACTGACTATCAGAGCTGCTTGGGGCATCAGAGATTAAGCTTCAGAAGGAAAGAAAAAGTCTGAAACTGCATCCTTATACAGCACTTGTTTAAACAGCCTTGGCTCAGCTTACATTCCTCTCCTGGTCACACATTTTCACAAGTACATTCCAAGAGATGGAAAGTCCCTCCTGGTGGGTATAACGTGTTATTCAGACCTGTCCTCCAACCCTGCCCCACCACCTTACTCTGTATTTTGCATCAGCTGAAGCATGTCAGTACAGCAAGAGGCTGCAGTGTATATTTTTACTGGGCTTGCAGTTTTAAAAGAGTAGTCCACTCAGAACTTGCAAAAATATATGTTATGCAGAGTGTTTTGCTTTGTATGTTAAGTCCTAGTGTGTTCTTCCCTCTGTCTGCTGTTAGGAGTGGAGTATTTCCTAAATTAGCTTATTAGCAGATACCTGAGAACTAGCTAACTGGGGTTTCTTTAAGAAAACCGCTACTTAATTATGCTCTAATTCACTATTGTTGTTTTCTATGTGTGTCAGGTCTAGCTTGCAGGACTGTTTTAATTTTAAAACTTCTAATTTCATCAAACTATACACAACCATAAAAGCACAGAAATTGCCCAGATTATTAGTGCTATAATTAGTTAAGACTCTAGCTGTTTTCTTACAGAAAACCCACGCAGTTAGAGTTCAAGTATTTGCTAAACTATAAATGTAGGTACCAGCATTCTATTAGGTAGAACTAGTATTTAGGGCTGATTTTGCTCTGTGACATGATTTTCATTTATTATTTTTTTCAAATGAAGTGTATGGTATGAAGCTGCAGCCTAGAAACTGCAAAATACTTTAAAGTCACTTTTTCTCCTGTGTGTGGTATAGCATGAAAACAACAGGATGACAGTGACTATTTCAGCTACACATTTGATTCCATTTTACAATGGTTAATTGCACTACACCTTTAGTGTATCCCCCTTTTTCAAATGATAAAACAAATATTTGCCAAACTAAATAAGTCACACATACATATTTTTATACTTTATTAAAAAGATGCTTCACATTTGTAACCAAAAAATTAATTGAAAATCATGTCACAGAGCAAAATCAGCACTAACTGCCAGTTCTACCTATTAGAATACAGGAGGCAGTATAGTACAGTGGTCTAAGGCTCTGAGCTGCAAATCTGGTGTCCTGGGTTTGAATCCCACAGCCTTCACATGCGTACTGAGTGTTCCTGAGCAAATCATTTGGGTCACACCTGTAAACAAGCTTTAGTGTGTCTCTTCTGGTAAAAAAAAAAAAGATTGCTGGTACCTACATTTGCCATTTAGCAAATATTTTAGAGCTAACTGAGTGAGTTTTCTGTAAGAAAATTGCTATAGTCTTTACTTATTATAGCAGTGATGATCTGGAGCAATTTCTGTGCTTTTTATTGTTGTGCATAGTTTAATTAAATTAATTTTTTAAATGAAAACACATATTACTGCTAGCTAGACATGACACACTCAGAAAATACAAATAGTGAATTAAAGCTATTTAGTAGCTGTTTTCTGACAGAAACCCCAGTTAGGTAGCTCTCAGGCATCTGCTAAATTGTAACTGTTGCCATTTGTGCTCACTGGATAAGAACAGTTACACAGCTCTGCTGTTGTGAACTGATTTTAAAAAGCACTGCCTATGCTAAATCTATGGGCCTGGTTACATCACTGCCACATGAGACAGGTGTATTGTAGGAGGCAGAAGGCAATAATTTGTGATGGAGATCCCCAGGGGTCATAAAACTACCCTAAAGCTAGCAGCCTAATTTAGGAAAAACTCCTAATAACAGACAGAGGGAAGGACACACTAGGACTTTACATACAAATCAAAACACTCTGCATAACATATGTTTTTGCAAATTCTGGGTGGACTGCTCCTTTAATTAAGCCATCCTCAATCTGTATCCTTCCAAGAATCACTTTATGTGGCGTGCATACCAGCATGGTTATTTCACTCTTATTTCCCCTATCCCCTTCACCTTTCCTCCCCTCTACCTAATGCCCCCCCCCCCCCATCTGCCCTGACAAGGCCTGTTAGCTGATTTCAACATACCTTATGATTTTACCAATAACTGATAAAGCTTGTTTTGGCTGATTTTCAATTTGCTGTATGCATTCCTGTGCATGAAACTGCTTAGCGTTACTCATTTCTATTCTTTAATTCACTGTGAATGTCAACTATTGCTTTCTTTTCTTATTTACAATTATTTTACCATACCCTGTTTAGTCTGTAAACCTGTTGATCTCCTTTCTCTGTGTATACTGTTTTGCCATACTTTTTGTTCTGTTAACCTATTGTATTATGCTCCTGACGTGGAACCTTTGTAAAAGAGCTTTAAGCTCAAAGGCATTTGTAATCCAAGATCTAAATAAAAAAAAATACATAACATTTACAGCTTTACACCTTTATCGTTTTTTTGTTGTAACTTTTTTATTAGTTTTAGACAAGGAAATGCACAAACATACATCCAAGTGGCCGAAGCCTATGACAGTAAGCTGGATACATGTACATAAACATTAGACACACCTATCTTATGGGGAAGGAGTACAAAAAAAGGGGGGAAGGGCAAAAATTAAATCTCTAGGGGGGAGTAGGGAAAGAGAAAGGTATCAGTAGGTTACCTACAATCATCATACAGAAAATTACAGATAGGATCCCTGTCCATTCTGATCTAACTGCTAAAGCGGAACTAGAGCTTGTGTTCCATCTGTTGTAAATGGATAGCAAAGTGTGAAGGTAAAGTATAAGGTATTAGCGTGGAAAGGTCAGAGGACATAAATGAGACCTATACATATCAATTTAGCAGTATGTTGTCATTATTTATAACAGTGTACATTCGTTAAGCTAAGAACTGTACTCACCAGAGGGATGAGCTGCAAGACAGGATTTGCTGGGCATAGGCACACGAGTCAGTTCTACTGGGTCTGTGCAAGTCTCTCTAATCATTTTCATGGCATCAAGAGAGGAATCTGCAATCTCTGGCTATTACCTAGAGGCAGAGCAAAGGAACACAAGCAATCCCAAAGACTCAGGTTCATAACAAAAATGGTAGCCATATAACAATACTATCAAAAAATCATTCTGACAGACTAAGGCCAATAAATGCATACTATAAGACCTTCAAAGACTTTAATTTTAGAGTCTCTGTAAGAAGAAATTAGAAGGCACCTTACAGTATGAGGAAAATATTTAAGGGGAATAGAAACCTCAGTTCACAGTCATCCCACACTTAGTTAGCATGGTATTGTATTGAGTATTGAGCCAGCTATAACATCCAGGGTAAAAGGAGTAATCATCCTATACCCATTTTGGGGTGAACATAAGTTAAATAGGGGGCCCAACAGAATCTAAATTTGGAAAGTTGGTATTTTTGCAGGTGCAAGATTCTATCCAACTTAGCCACTGCTGAGAGTGATGCCAATACTTCCATCAATGTAGGAATTATGGAGGACTTCCATTTACAAAGCAAGACTCTCTTGGTTTGCATAGTTAAAAGAGCTAACCATTTGTATTCCAGGTAGGTAAGCTTAGGAAGGGCAGTGGTAATACCCAAGAGATAAAAAAGAGGGCAGAGAGGGACTTGGAGTTTTAGTACTTTATAAGCCACATCTTGTACTGAGTGTCATAAAGGCTGAATTAAGGGTCAGGACCACAGTATATGCATCAAGTCTCCTGACATGGCCTGACATCTCCAGCATTTGTTGGAATCCAGGAGCTTAGCTTTGTAAAGATTCACAGGGGTTTTGTACCATGAGTGGGATATTTTATTTTGTATTAAATGAGATTTGGCGTCTCCCAACCATTTGTGTGTATCCTTCCAAGCTCGGTCCCAGGCATCAGAGGAGATTGTAAGGTGCAGCATCTTTTCCAACTTCCTTTTAGCATCTTCAGACTGAGAGGGCAGAGATTCCCTAATGTTGACACAGATACGTCCTGCTAGGCCTTTCGGGTTTTTAATCCATGATTGTAAAACTGAAGGATTGTCTTGTGTATGTGAGGGGGAATTCAGGATAGGTCTTAAGGCTTCTCTAGGTTGTAAGTACCTCCAGAATTCGGTCTGGGGGATATCCCATTTCTGCTGAAAGTAGTGAAATGAATGTATTGTATTATACCTAGGATCCACAACATCTCCAATAGTGGAGATCCCATTTTAGCCCAATTTTTCCACCAGATCCAATAACCCTCAATAACAATGGCAGGATTCTGCCAAAGGAGGAGGTGCAAAGTCAGAACAGGGTCCATTTTCAACCTCCAATGAACAGCATGCCAGTTGTCTCTCGAAGCCTCTATTGTAGGAGAGGTGAGGGGGGATTTTAAACTGCTGGGAGGTCTGGCTTTGCTACTGGGGCATGTGAGTAAAAGACAGGAGGGAAGAAAAATTCCTGAGCTATCTAACTCAATTTGAAACCACTGTGGGGAAGTGCGTAGATGAGAGGTCAGCTATTTGGTCATCTGAGCCAAAAGAAAGGCCTGCCGGTAGCCCTTTAGCCAACGGAGGTTCCAGCCTCCATTCTTCCAGTGGGTCGGTCCGGAGTTTGGTTCGGCTGTATCTAGGTTTGGTGCCTTCCCATAGAAAGTGTCCAATTACTTTATCAATGGCTAAGTCACAGTTTTTGGGGAGGCAGATAGGAATGTGCATCAATAAATAAAACAGTTTTGGAGCCGTGACCATATTAATCGCAGAAACTTTACCTGCTAAAGTCAGTTTGAGGAGCTTCCATCTATCAAACTCTGTTTTGGTGGAGGAAAGCAAAGGGAGAATATTAATTTGCCAAATTGTATCCAACATGGGAGACAATATTATCCCCAGATAGGTTATCCCATCTGGGGCCCAAAGGAGGTCTGATCTTTCGGCCAACTGTTGAGTGCAGAGTTTGTTTAAGGGCATTAACTCTGTCTTGTTCTGATTTAGTTTGAGACCTGAATATGCATGAAAGGATTCCAGGAGAGTCAATAAAGGAGGGATAGATTGATGGGCTTCTGCTAACGGGAGAAGGAGGTCATCCGCATACCTAAGGCTTTTATACGGTGTGTTACCTACCGTAAGACCAATTTTTTCAGGATGGTTCTGAATTGCACAGGCCAGGGGTTCAACAGCTAGGACAAATAGGAGGAGGGAGAGAGGACAGCCTTGTCTTTTCCCACGTTCTAATAAAAAGGGTGGGGACAGCACCGAGTTTGTGTTCACTCTAGCAGTGGGTATATTATAAATAGCTTGTATTCTTGATAGAAAAATATCACCCATTCCGAGATGTGCAAGGACTAGATATAAGTAGTCCTACTCTACGGAGTCGAATGCCTTTTCAAAGTCCACAGCTAGCACCGCAGCCGGAGAGGAAAGAGATCTAGTGGTGTATATAAGTTTTAGAAGTGTTCTCAGATTATCAGAACTATGCCTACCAGGAATGAAACCTGCTTGCGAGGGATGTATAAGACGAGGAAGGGGGGGGGAGCCTAGCTGCTAGAAGCTTGGCGTGTAGCTTACTATCGAGGTTAATGAGAGAAATCAGGCAGTAATTTTCTGGATTAGTGAGGTCCTTACCTTTTTGTGAGGATAAGAATAACGGTAGCCTCTCTCATTGAAGGAGGGAGAGCACCTTTAAATTCTATCTCTTGAAATACTGTACCTCAGTCAGAAGGGGAGAGATAATAGGGGCCATTGCTTGGTAGAAGTCGGCGCTATAGCCATCTGCTCCAGAAGACTTGCCCAACTTCTTATTTTGAATAGCTGAGCACACTTCCATCTGGGAGATAGGGAGTTCCAGAAGTTGTGACTCCTGCACCGTAAGACAGGGTAACGAAAGAGAGCCTAGGAAGGGATGTGTATCCAAATTGTTACACCTATGTGAAGAGGTGTAAAGAGATCTAAAAAAGGATGACATAATGGAGTTAATGGTTTCTGTGGTGTTACTCATTACTCCATGCTTGTCTGTTAGGCTGTATATGAACCTCCTGGCCTGTTGCTTATGGAGTTGGTGAGCGAGGACTTTGCCTCCCTTGTCTCCTCCCTCTCAAAAGGAGTGTCGAAGACGAAGGATAGCTACTTCAGCTTTCCTGTTAAGCAGCTGGTTAATTTCAAAATGGAGTCCCAAAACGATCTTACCTAAGCTGTAATGAGTGAAGGGGTGAGAGAGGGCCTTCAGCTTGGTTTCAGCTATTACCAACTCCTGCTCAAGCTGATGTAGCTGATGTTCTCGTTCTTTACATTTGGCTGCTGCGAACCCTATAATGTTCCCTCGCATTGTAGCCTTAAAGGCCTCCATGTATTACTCGGTGAGGTATCTGTAACAGGGTTCTCATCAATAAATAGAGAGGCCCTAGTTCAAGCCTAGGGAATAAAGTCTGAATCTCGCATAAGGAGAGGGTCTAGTTTCCAGTTTTGAGTTGGAGGGGTTACCAGCTCCCATAGAACCAGAATTTGGACCAGAACGTGGTCCAAAATAATACAAGGAAGAATTTTTACATCCAAAGTTTTAGCTGTCAGTAAAGGGGAGCCTAGCCAGAAGTCTAACCTGCTATATGAGTTATTTGGGGATGAGTGAATGGTGTAATCCCTCTCTCTGGGGTTAAAAAGCCTCCAAATGTCTGTAAGACCCTGATTCTGAATCATTTGATTCAGTGCCTTCCCACTTCTGAGATGAGATTCCTTACTCCCATCATTTCTGTCTATTGATGGAATTAACGTCAGGTTAAAATCACCTCCCAGAAGAAGAGGGCTATCTGGGGGGTAAAATTCCAAAACCACCTCTGCAAGAGCATGGAAAAAACTTGGGGTGTCTTCATTGGGAGTGTATACATTACAGAGAGAGACCGGTCCAGAAGGGGTCTCATAATTCACCAACACCCATCTACCCTCCAAGTCCAAAGTCGTTTTAGTCAGGGTTCATGGGAGAGATTTGTGCAGGAGGATGATTACCCCGCACTTCCTGGAGGGGGCATTAGAGTGGACCTGTTGCCCTACCCAATTCTTTAGGACGTATTTATAATCTTCCCCTATTAATTTAGTCTCTGTAGGAATGCTATTTTAGAGTGACTGCATTTCAGGTATGCCAGTACCTTTTTGTGTTTCATTGGAGAGTTTATCCCTCGCACGTTCCAAGTGTGGAATGCAATTTCTGACTTCTTGCCGTACTTATAAGCTAAACGACTGGAGAAAACTGCCGCTGAACAACATTACCCCAGTGAGATTTCCCCTTCTGTTCTGTTGGATTTGTATTGATGGCCACCAGCCACTGAAATTGGCTTAACTCAAAGTTACAAACCCAAATATGTGGGAACACACAGACCTATATATCCTTGTGTTAAATCAAAATCAATATACAAATCGGACTACTGTCCTATAATTCTAATCCAACATTGTTGTTCAAAGTAACCTTCGAATTTAAATAAGAATTTGAGAATTGAGGAAGGACTTAACCAGTTGGAGTACCAACAAATGATATGCCCAAACCCCTCTGTGGGGTGTAGATAGAGGGTAGAAGGTCAAATATCAGGTGGGCAATACAAGGTTGATATGTGGTATTACACTGATTCTCCAAGTAACAACACTACACTTTAATTCAACAATAATAAACTGCACCCCTGCCTAGAGCAAAAAGGGTTTTTAATAGCCTTCGATCCCTCTGAATAAACCCAGGGAGCCCTGTAAGTCTAGGATGTAAACCTGAGACCTACTTAACTTAGGCCACACAATGGAGAACATACATTGAACCTGGGGGGTAGGGAACACTATCAACCTCATCTTAAGGAGCTCTCTGAAAAAGAAACTCTTCGGCTGAAAAGAGAGAGATCACATTATTCTACCAAAATCAGTAATATTATCAGAAATAGCCCAATATATGTTTTAAATTCCCAAAAGTGCACGTTGGGGGGGGGGGTGAAGGACCATTGCCAGTCTGCCAAGCAAAAGGATTAGAACACGAACCCAGGGACTCAAAGCCCTCAATTATTAGCAAATTACCCCGCTACCCTCCTTGCATCCAAAATTTGTCCCAGGCTAGAGCCCATTTAACTTATCTGAAACTCAGCGTCTGATCAATTGGGATTATCATCTTGCGGAGGCATCAGCTGTTCCAATTCTGTAGCCGCGAGGCTGTGGCCTGTGGGGGAACCCAGAGCCATGGTGTACCAGTCTGCTCCCTGCACAGACAGGGCATTTTCGGACATTGAGGCCAATGAGCTGTTGTCCTCAGGCAATATTCTAGATGTGGGGCCAGGCACAACCTCCATTTCCTCTCGACAGTCAGTGTCAGGGCAGTTCTGAAAGGGAGAGAATCTATTTTTAGCAAAATATGGACTTGCGCATTGAATTTCATCAGAGGCCTTGTATCGGTCTTGGGGATGATCTTGCTTAGCGTGTGGTGATTTAGGAGGTCTCTTCCAGATTTCTGAACTGCGAGGGTCCCATTCAGGCATCCCAGCTACCGGAAACTTATAGATCAGGTTGATCTTCTTGGGGCACTTCAGGTTTTCGCTGATTTGTAGGCCGGTTATCTGATGGCCATGTTCTTTCAATAAAACCCACAGTGGCCTCCAGGGAGTCGAATTGCTGAAACTTACCATTAAAGGATAATTTTAGAGAAGTACGGTAGTGCAGGGAAAATGGGCTCCTTAGCTCATGTAGTTCCTGATGAGCCTCCGTAAAAGCCTTTCTTCTGTTCACTAGTGCTATAGAGTAGTCTTGAAAAATCATAATCTGGTGTTGACCCTACCATAGCTGACCCAGTTCCCTAGCCCTGGCCAGGATAGCTTCTTTTTCGGTGAAACTGAGGATCCGTGCAATCATAGGCCTTGGTCTGCCCCCCTGTGTCGGTCTGGGTTATAGAGAGCGGTGAGCACACTCAATCGTTATTTTGGTAGATGGTGGCAATTTTAGGATTCCTGGCAGAAGTTGTTGTAGGAAGGGGAGAACTTTCCCTCCTTCAGTGCCCCCAGGGAATCTGAGAAGCCGTATATTATTATGGTGGCTTCTATTTTCAAGATCGTCGATTTTTTCTTGCATTTGCCTGATTTGTGCCACTTGATTTCACATTGTAGCGCAGTGCCCCTGTAAAACATCCTCTTGACTGGTCACTTTCTGCTCTGCCCTCTCAATTCTGGCATCTAATATCTGGATAGAATTTGCTGAAGTGTTCGCTGCCAACCTAAAAGCGTCAATACTTGTGATAATCGACTAAAACATTTCCCTAATGGAGGGTTCTTCCTCACCTTTAACTGCCTGCTCAATGCTGTCTAAAACACCAAGTCGGCCCAACTCTCCGAACTAAATAACTTTGTAATCCAGCCATGGATTTCTCCCAAATTTTAATTTTGTATAGAGGGAGACTTCTGATTGTAGTTGATGGAAAAATGTCTCAATGGGGATCCAGCCAAATGTGAAAAAGACGGGTACTTAGCTCTAGGTTTACAGCGCTTGGAAATTATGCCTCCATCTTGAACAGTGGTTAGCCATGCCCCCCTTTATCAGTTTTCAATTGCAATTGTGTCTAAACACTCCACTGTGTAGCCTCCAGTCTCCCACTTTACCTGCATGCATTGCAGCACTGTTTCACTGCATGCAGGGAGGTTGGAGGCTACCAGAACATATGCAGATGGCAGTGTGGAGCATGGGTGTAGGCTGCAATACTGGGATGCCTCCATACCACAGTAACCTGACAGCTGTATGTGCATGCCCCGGGTGTACCCCCATGTCCCCACTGAACCTACCTCTCTGTCCACAATTGCCTCCCTAAGGGCCACCTCCTGATGGTACCCATGTACTGCCCTTGATTACTCTTCTCACTGTGCCTAGTGTTGGGAGTTTCCTGCTGGCCTATGTGTGATGTGGTAGCAAAACTACCTGCAAAGCAGTGCCAGTTGTGAACACATACATTAGTGGAGCACCTGAGTGCATCGTGGAGCACTGATGCAGTGGACTATAGACATGTGGCACTATTTACTGTAGAGCAGTAGGGAACACTGAAGGCAGTAGTAGAGGGTCTGCCTTCAGTCATACAGCAGCAGTACATGAATGTCTGTTGTTCCCAGGTGCCCTAACACTGGCAGAACTGATGCCATGTCTCTCTCCCTCTCTCTCTCTCTCTCTCTCTCTCCCCTCCCCTTTCCTCCCTGTCACTGACGTAGCCCCCGATTCCAACATACAGATCCCCCTTCCCTCAAACCTCTCTCTGTCACCTTCACAACATAAGTGTGTCTCATAAAAGTGATATATGGTTATTTATATAATATGACTGTGCCATATGCACAGTACTCCATAGGACTTGTAGGAGAGCATCTCAAAATGCAGCTGTCATCATCGAGTGCACCATGGGATGTGCACTGCTACTACAGAGTTGAGACCACACACACTATCGCACTCAGTGTGGACAGGCTGTAATGTTTTCAAACCATTATCCACAATGTTCACTGGTAAAGTGGACACATTGTAATGTTTACAGTCTATAATGGTTTGAATCCATTACAGCTTTTTTGAGTGTAGTGTGGACAGGGCATGCACGTCTATGTAATTATTTCTATTTCTATCAATTGCATGTATAGCTATTTTTACCTATTTCTAAAACAAACCTGCATATCACATTTGCCTGCACTCTGAGAACATACTTATGAAACTGTGCATATTTGTACTCCACTCCTGCATAGACCTCATACTTTCCTAATATTCCCATTATCACAAGCATAACTATTTTGCCCATATCAAAAGCGACCCCCTCTAAAGTTGCTATCATATTTTCTCTGCTAGCAGTCCATCATCATTACACCTGACTTCCTGACATCAACACATTGCATAAATATAACTTACATCACCTCATGGACAAAAACACTGTTTCTCTAAAAAAAAAAAAAGCTGTGTAAATAATCCCAAGGCTGAACATATACAAGCCATTACTTTTTCATGTACTGCCACCTTCTGTACCACCATGGGGATCTGCATACATTCCAATGATGCTTAGCATTATTGGGTTATGTGCAATTGTGTTTTCTTTAAAATGTGGCGGTCCAGCCAATATCATCCAGGATAACACATACATCAGTGGCATTTGCTCTGGGGTTCATTTGTAAACCTATATTGCTTCCTATTCCTTCCATTAAAAGGTACACCTCCATGTATTTTCCTAATAATGTGTATGCCTTCCTTAGAACAGAAACTAAAACAAATCTTACTACTTACAAATCATTGTGTTGTTTCTCCATACTGCTCCTTAACAACTTTACACAACTTCATTAAATTCATTATGTAGCCATGGATGATCTGACCAGATTTTGTTTATATTGGGACCAGTTTCCAGTACTTCTCCTGGGGTGTGGCTACCTATGTGTGCCTCTGTCTTACAGCATAACACTTCTTATGCATGTGTTGTTTTAAACTGATTTAAATTTGAGTAGTTATTATGTGTAAAATTTAAATGAGGCTATAGTCTTGACTATATGGAAAAAATAGAGTACTGATAGATGCATTAAATTAAAACCACAGGAATCGGATTTTTTGTATCATATGCAGCAAAACTGTATGACATATTATCTTACATACTATCTAGTTTTATAATGCTCCTATTTGTTTCTAAAGAACAACAAACATAGATTAAGTGTAAACCCCCCCTTCAAGATGCGAGGCTTACCTGTGGTTCCCCTTGTTCAGCCTAGACTGCTTTCAACTTGCATCTGATATCTCTGACCCAAATGACTTTAACTTTGCCGTGAGGGACTGGCAGAAGTGCCACAGTTACATTATTTCTTTGGCACCTCCTGTGGCACTGAATAACATGGGTACAGCCACATATCAAAGGCCCCCCACCTGCCACCAGTGGATAAAACCCTGACAGATGCCCCACTACAGTGCAACTATGCAACACAAACTGAGGGACATAGTTATTTGCCTAAGTACAGAAGCCCTGCTAAAAATGAACTTTGGGGACAAAGCCCCTTCTCATTCTAGCCACCACCTGTCTTGAAGCTCCTTGACCCTGGTTGACAGCCAATCAGGAGACAGGATTGACTGGAGCACCTTTGCTGCAGTCACATCCAAAAGCAGGGCCACTCTTGATGCCCTACAGGGGGCATGTCTCAGACAGTAAGTTTTGGAACCCACTCGGGAGAGAGCAATCTTAGACCTGGTACTCTCAAATGGGGATGGAGAGAGGATCTCTGATCTTGAAGTGGGTAGCAATCTTGGAACAAGCAACCACCAAACAGTGTGGTTCATGATAAATTTATCTGTAGAGTCAAGCCACACAAAAGTGAAGGTACTGGACTTCAGGAGGGCTGATTTTGACAAAATGAGAGAGTGCCTCAGAAAAGCACTAACAAACAGGCAAGAAGGTGGGGTGGAGCAACAATGGGAAACATCAAAACCACCATCACAGAGGCAAGAAGTCTTTGTGTGAAGCAAATAAACAAATCAAAACGAAAGAAAAAAACACTATGGTTCTCAAAAGAAGTGGCGGGGAAGGTAAGGGGGAAATAAGATAGCATTCAGGAAGTATAAGGAAACACAGAAGGAGCAGGATAGAGAACTGTACCAGTTAAAGCAGAAGGAAGCGGGTAAGGTAGTCAGAATAGCAAAGGCCCAAACTGAGGAAAAGATAACCAACTCAGTTAAGAGGGGGGATAAAACCTTTTATAGGTACATTAGGGAGCAAGGAAAGACTAAGGCAGGGATACTGAAGCTGAACAAAGAGGAAGGTGGTTGGGCAAAGAGTGACAGTGAAAAAGCAGGGATACTGAATGAATACTTCTGCTCAGTATTCACAATGGAAAAGCAGGGGAAAATACCTAATCCGGTCAATAGAAGCACTCTGGATGGGGGGGTTTGATATTAGTCCTTTAACAGAAGAAAGGGTTCTGAAAGAACTCTTAAAACTGAAGGTGGATAAAGCAATGGGGCCTGATGGGATTCACCCCACAATTCTAAAAGAACTACGAGAAGAACTAGTAACAACGCTGACTACCCTTCTTAATAAATCATGGGAGGATGGGGTGGTACCTGAGGACTGGAAGAGGGTGGATGTGATGATTCTCCTTCACAAAAGTGGGAGCAAGACAGAGGTAGGAAACTACAGACCTGTCAGTTTGACCTCAGTGGTAGGGAAAATGATGGAATCACTTCTGAAAAAAGAATTGTTGAGTACCTAGAGGCCAGTGGGGCACAGGACCCAAGGCAGCATGGATTCACAGCAGGAAGGTCATGTCAGACAAATCTAATTGATTTCTTTGACTGGATGACCAAAGCAGTAGACCAAGGAGGGGCTGTGGACATGGCCTACCTAGACTTTAGCAAGGCATTTGACACAGTCCTGCACAAAAGATTAATAAACAACTTAGCCAGCCTGGGAGTGGGCCCTAGGCTGGTAGCCTGAGTAAAACACTGGTTGGACAACAGGACACAGCGGGTAATAGTAAATGGAGTCCACAGTGAAGAAAAGAGGGTTACTAGTGGAGTACCGCAGGGTTCAGCACTTGGGCAGTCCTTTTTAATGTCTTTATAAGTGACATTGCAGAGGGACTGGAAGAAAGAGTATGTCTCTTTGCAGATGATACAAAGATCTGCAACAGGGTTGATACACAAGGTGGAGTGGAAAGGATGAAAAGGGACTTGGCAAGGTTGGAGGAATGGTCAAATGTATGGCAGCTTAGATTCAATGCAAAGAAGTGCAAAGTAATGCACCTGGGAAACAAAAACCCAGGGGAAGAGTACACAATGGGGGGTGAGATACTGACAACAACAAAAATGGAAAGGGACCTGGGGCTAGTCATATCAGATGACCTAAAGGTGGGCCAGCAATGTGAGAAGGCAGTAAGGAGGTCTGGTGGGATACTGGGATGCACAGGGAGAGGCATCACCAGTAGAAAACAGGAAGCTGTTGGCCCTCTATACAGACAGTTGGTAAGACCACATCTGGTGTATTGTGTACAGTTCTGGAGACCCCATCTCCACAAAGACATAGACAAGGTGGAGGCTGTCCAGAGGAGGGCAACCAAAATGATGCAGGGTCTGCATCAGAAGACATATGAAGAAAGACTATAGGAACTAAAGCTGTATAGCCTCGAGGAAAGGAGGGAGAGGGGGGACATGATAGAAACTTTCAAATACCTCAAGGGAATCAACAAAGTCCAAGAGGGTAGCATCTTTCAGAAAAAGAGATGTAAAAAATATGGGGGCACAATTTGAAGATAGAGGGGAGATGGCTCAGAGGTAATGTGAGGAAGGATTTCTTCACAGAGAGGGTTGTGGATACACGGAACAGCCTTCCTGAGAAGGTTGTAGAGTCAAAAACAGTGGGGGAATTCAAGAATGCATGGGACAGACACAAGGCAATTCTAGTTGGGGGGTAGGAGGAAGTAGGCTGTTGGTTAACTAGGATCTGCTGCTTATCCATTAGGTAGGGAAATGAGCAGACTAGGTGGGCCAAGAGGTATTTATCTGTTGTCATATTATATGTTTCTATGTAGGATTTTAAATAGTTAGTGGAGTCAAAACAGGCAGACAGGAAAATAATAGAAATTTTAAGAAGTAGTCAGTCGTAACTTTTTATTTCTGAAGTCATTTTCCTTTTCCTTTTGGTCATTAGAAAGTTTTCTATGTGATAATATTGTAATGGATGTGTGGAACAGCTCTTAACCTGGCAGGTGACATACCGTGTTGATCTGTATCCCTTCCCCCACACTAAATCATCAGCATTGTGATCTCACTGACAATGACATCACAGGTCAATGACCTGGCAGTCACTGAATGACTGTTTCTAACAAGCAGTGATGTCACATGCAGTGAGGTCACAATGCTTATGATATAGTGAGGGACAATAGAGCTACACAGATATGACAGCTGCCAGGCAAAGTGCTGTTCCACACATCATACCTACTAACATCAGGTAAAAAAACTTCTAATTAAACAAAAGGAATAGAAAAACTATCTCAGATATGAAAAGTAATGGTTGAAATGGTTTAAAAATCTAATATTAATTTTAGGCAGTACACTAGCTCTTTAAAGCTAGGTTGCAGATGACTGAGGATGCAGGAAGACTGATTAATTCTGGCATTCATTTGGCAACCAATAGACATTTATGGTTGAGACTTCCAGGACTGCCTTGTCTTGCTGGTCTGTTTTTGAAGTCAAAGAGTTAGACATTTCTGAGGAGCAGTGTAGGAATGGGCTTTGCAGACCCTGGTCAGATTTTTGAAAGATCTTGGAGAAGCAGGACTGTTGTCCAAGGAGAGTTTGAGCTGAGCTGTGGCATATTGACCACCTGAGTAAGATGACCATTAAGTAAAGCCTTCTCCCATGGAGAAGAAATAGGAGGTATTCATGTGATAAACAACACAGAAAACAATGCTGGAAATGCCAGAAAGTAGCAAATGCAAGAGTGAGGAGAAGCTGCAGCATTGCTGCTGCAGAATTCTTTAGCAGGGACCACAGCCAGGTTCAGGTTTTGACTGCGCCAGTAGCTTTACAGGCCATGACATGTGGGTCAGTACTGACATATAGCAGCTGGGAGTGAAAGAGCCTGCGGAATCCCAAGATGAAACCAGCATAGTCAGCCACTGAGAGCAGGCAATGAAAAAGTAGAGAGCCCATCCAGCTGATCCAGGGAAACTGTGGAGAATGGAAGTCAAAAGGGGCTGGAAAGTGAGACAGGATCCACACAGTTTGGAACCATGAGTAAAATCAGGGCTTGACCTTCTTTAAGGGAACTAACTGTTATTTAGGAGTCTGTTTTCTGACATTCAGCAGTCAGAATAGGATTGTGGAAATTCCTTCCATTCTGAGATTCCACAGCCATTTTTGCAATTTGCAAGGCTTTTGGGTTAATAACTGATCATGTTACTCACTACAGTATGTCAAAGTGCACCACTGCCAACTAAACTGTGGCAACATCAATGGGCATGCAACACTTCACAACTAGGTATGCAGGAATGTTAATAAAGGAGGCCCCATAAAGTTTAAAAGGTGAACTCCTAGTACAGGTGGGAAAGGGTAGTGGCCTCCAGTACAGGAGAACACCATGCATTATGTGTACTGTGACTTCCAGTGTGTGGCTGATCTGAGCGCTTGGCTGCACTTGCTGTTGGTATATTTAGAGGCAGTATCTGGAAAGTGTTTAATGTACAGTACCTTGCTTGCTCAGGATACATAAGAGGATAATTGATTAGGCTGAGCCCACATAGGGCACCAAAACACTTGCCATATTTGCTTTAAATATTGCATTAACCCATTTTCCCTTTTTCAGGGTTGCACACCTGAAATAATGTGTTCTTTGTTGAAGCCACCTCTCATTATGGATTCCAAAGCTTTACAGTGCACTCCAACTTGGGGGAACTGTTTGCATTTTGTTGGGTCCATGTGAGGGATGACCACAGTGGAAAGGTAGGAAGGAATAGTATCCCAGGGGTTCTAGTGACAAATCACCAGACCCACTTAAATCTTTCCCTTAGTTCAGGCATTGCTTTTTTTCTTTTTTGGATACAACCCCCCCCACACACACACACAAACACACACATACACTATTTAGAGATAAAAGAACACAGGAACCACTAGAGACATCACTGTTGAACAAGTGGCAGTGTAGGATACTGGTGCCCTTACCGCTGAGGCATCTAGGAGGATGCCCAACCTACAGGGGCCTTGCATAAAGATGAGCTGATGTCGAAACTGTACAATATTTGGTAAATGTGCCAACATTCAACACTTTTACCTTTGAATTAGCCAACTCAAACATTTGGTCCAGTTCAGGAACACTTTAACCTCTGGCAGGTTAATTAAAAAAAGAACACTTTTCTGGATGCCACACCTCACACCACGCCAGCGACCAGGGTTCGGGAATGAGCCCCGGTCATCAGCGGTCAGCAGGGGAGAGAGATGATTGAGCCTCTGGAGGGAAGATCTCCCTTCCTGGGAGGGAGGTGGATCCACACTCCGCGCTTGACTGGCCTCTGGCAGAAGCTATTGCATGGCAAGTGCAGAGCTGATGTCGAGGGAAGGGGGAGTGGCAACGCCGGCAATGATGCCTTGGCATAGGGGTGCATGCCACTCCTCCACAAGAAAATGGGAAAATACCTGCTGGCACCAGGAAGAAGGAGCACCCTGAGCATGTCTCCTATGTGCCCTTGCCTGCCCGACTACCTCCAGTCCGACAAAACATTCAGTATCAGGGTGCTTGCCCACCCCAACTCAGCTCCGCTCTGGGGTGAAGACACAGCTCCATGGGGGCTGAGAGGTAAGTCTGGCTAGGGTGAGTGAGGCAGGAGGATAAAATTAAAAAAATAAAAAAAAGAACACTTTAGCCCTTCCCAGCTAACCAGGGCTAGTTCTCTTTCACCCACTCAAGTCATTTCCCCACACCTCCTCCTTCCCAAGACATTTTATTAATTTTTGATAAATTGACTGAAGGAACAGAGGAGGGGGGAAGAGGTTTGGTTTGACCTGAGTGGGGTGACGGGAAGTGAAAGGGTGCCACTTAACCCTATATGTAGTCTACTAAACCGCAATACAAAGGACCCAAAATGTCTCTTGCCAAAGTGCTGAAGTTGAAACCAAGACAGAGGTTCTGAATAGAATACCAGCCAAAGCTGCCAGTTTCCACATTTGCTTATCCTTAATTTAGAAAAAACTGATTTCATTATAAAAAACCGACAAGCACATTAGGAAAGATTATGCATATTTTTATTTTTTTCGAAGGTCATTTATTATCAAGAATCTGGTTTTCCTCTTGAAGCTGATTTTCCATCTGTGTCACTTTAAAAATTACAGCAACAAGACAGATTTTGAAATTGTATGATGCCGTTTTTGATGGTGAGCAGCTATTGTCTTTACTTCTAACCCAATGATCAATTACACTATCAAAGCTTCAAGACAACTACCCACAGCCAGTATGACAATTGCTTACAAAGAGTCCACAAGAATCTGTCACTGAGAGACCGCCTGCAGAATTATTAAACATGAATCATCCCTGGGTGCCTACTCCAAAGTAATTAGTAGAATGTAATTTGCATGTAATTATACTTCATGATAAATGAATATGCTTCAAATAATTTTCATTATCCAAAGACAACAGTAGACTTATGGTGATTAGTGGTTCAAACTAAAACAATGAAGATTTCTTTTTCATACTACAATTTTATTGGAAGTGATCATACTAAATTTGCATAGGTACAATAAAGTTTGTATAATAAGACTGCTAGCTCTGCAATGTGAACCAAAAGTAAATGAATTTAACTACATGTAATCAGATGTAATTTAACAATTATACTATGAACATGTGATAGCATTTTACTTCACAGCATATGCTATGCCATATATTTTAATGCAGTTCTGCTCTATAAATGTACTGCAGGCAAGTCAGTCATTGCTGTCTTTGTTACATGTTTTCATATTCCAGTGCAGTACCACTTTATATTATATACATTGTTAATTAAGTGTACCTGCTCAAGTTGCTAAGAAGTGATTAAAAATTAATAATGAGGACATGAACAATATAACTCAGAGATTTCACTTAGTTAGTTATTTAGAATTCTTTATGTAAGTGATAATAAATTAACCATTCTCATTCCTTAGCTGATCAAAATCCACAGTGCATGAACTTAGGTACTACACAGTTTATTAGCTATAACATTTGTAAAGTTTGCACAGTATGAAACTATTCTAAATATATCAAAACTTACTTGGCATTTACCATTTTTTTAAATTATATATTCTTATTTAGTTATTGAAGTTTGGTAACCTTGTAAGTCCATTGAGCCAATACAGTCTCTTTTTCAGCGGCAACCCGAATTGAAACAATACAACATAAGTACAATATTCAGGAGAGAACAAATACAATGAACAGTTCAATACAATGATATACAATTGCAGGTACAGTTATAAGGTGACCTTGGAGTCAGACCATGTTACAGCATGACAAACAAGCCATTGTCCCCAGATCCCCTCCAAAAAAGACAACAACAAGCATATTTGTGGTTGCTCAGTTCGGCAATTAGTTTACTAATACTCCAATTTCCATAATTACAATAAATGATCACTCTCATTGTCCTTTACACACAGTTCAACCATAATCATAATTTTGTACATATATACATTGTAACAATTACATTGTATGAGTCCTTCTTGTTCTATTCCTCCTTCCCATTCTTTCTTCTTTCCTTCTGCCCCCCCGACGTACATCACAGGGGTGGGCCCTGTTGCTTCCTTTTTGTTGTCAAGGGGTACGAGTGTACACACCATGCCCCTGTTTCTATCCTATCACCCGGTGCCCCTTAGCCGTGTTTTCCTTTTTTAAACTCCTCCCTGTCCTACTCTTCCTTTCCTTCTTCCCTTTTCTGCCGTCCAGCTTCAGCAGTCCCAAATGTAGCAGCCTTTCAACTGTAATCCACCTGCCACAGTGGTACACTGTGTTCCACCTCACAGCGCTCCTTCTGCCACATCCTAATGGGCGGGTGGTGGGAAATTCCTTTAAACCAAAATTGTGACCTCCTGCTCCTGTGCAGCCCCTTTTCAAGCCCCAATCGGGCCCAGCCCCTTGTCCGGTCTCCACCAATCCCAGCCTGCCCACTCTGTTTTCCACTCTCTCTCTCCTTCCCCCACCCCTGTGACCTCACCAGGACCCTCCCTCCCCCCTTTAGTGACACAATTTTCTCCTTCCTTCTACTTAGCCCCCCCCCACCCGAGCCTCCACTACTTCCTGTCTGGGACTTGGGACAATGTGGACTGCCCCTTTAAATTGGGCAACCCCTCTTTGTCTCCAGATCCCCTTCAAAAAAGACAACGACAAGCATGTTTGTGGTTGCTCAGTTCGGCAATTAGTTTACTAATACTCCAATTTCCATAATTACAATAAATGATCACTCTCATTGTCCTTTACACACAGTTCAACCATATTCATAATTTTGTACATATATACATTGTAACAATTACATTGCATGAGTCCTTCTTATTCTATTCCTCCTTCCCATTCTTTCTTCTTTCCTTCTGGCCCTGGACATACGTCATGGGGGTGGGCCCTGTTGCTTCCTCTTTGTTGTCAAGGGGTACGAGCATACACAATGTGCCCCTGTTTCTATCCTATCACCTGGTGCCCCTTAGTCATGCTTTCCTTTTTTAAACTCCTCCTTCCTCCCTGTCCTACTCATCCTTTCCACTAACCAACCTCCAGCTTGCGATGGTCAGTTGGCTTCCCCCCCTCTGTCCACTCCCCCTTCTCAGCTTTCTCTGTCTTCTCGCTACTTTTGACATTTCCTTTGCCTTATCCACAGTCCAATGGCATTAGACAATTCTTGATTAAATAATGCCAGCCCCAGGTCCGAGACGTGTACCCCATCACCCCGAAAACATTCATCTACCTGTTCCTGAATTGCATGGTGAATTACCGCTCCTCCCTGTGCCTCGAATAACCTGCCCACCCATGCATTCATCCTCTTCCTAGCCCTGTCCATACCCTTGTGGCTCTCCTCCTTGCACCACACCCTACGAGGGGTTATGTCTGACCATGCCAATGTCACCTCTGACCACCATTGTTTAACTGTCTCTACATCCTGCTTTATGTGGTAAAATATGTCTAGCCAAGGCCATGTCCCTAATTCATTGCCACCCAGGTGTATGATGATGATGAGGTCTGGTCTCCTGTGGACCTTTCCAACTTTCCTCAGCTCTGGCAATAACTGTGCCCACTTCATCCCCCTTTGACCTTTCCACCTCACATGGATGACATCACTAATCAGATAAAGCTGCTTGCCCCCTTGTCTCCTGGCTACCCACTTCTCCACCCAGTGGATAAATGAATGTCCACAAATCCATGTCTCTAGTCTCTTGGTTCTGCCTGTATACGGAAAAACAAAACGTACATTATTTTGTGCAACTCTACTCACCCAACCCCCCTTTTCTGCCGTACCTGCTATGGGAAACAAAAGAGAACCGTTAGTGTGGCACTTTGCGTATGTATTTTTTGTAACATTCAGACTTCCATCTTCCTTTTTCCATGATTGCCCCCACTGTGCTCCCCTGTACAGCCAACACTGAGGCTGCCCCAATCCTGAATGATTGTGAGGAGTAACCTTCCACCGGTTCACCCGAGAATCTGAGTACCTTGCGCAGCACCGCTGTCACTTGGTATCCTGTAACTGGTTTCCCATGACCATGTATGAATAGGGCGGAACCTCTCCCAGTGGGCTGCCCCACCGTGTACACATGCAAAGCCCCCACCAGGCAGATGGCTGCATTGGTATGCCTCCTCAACCATATTCAGTTGCCCTGCATTTGCTGGTCTGTTTTTGACTTTCTTAACTTTATTACCACTGCCTCTGTGTATCACTCTATGTCTTCCCACTGAAGACCACAACCCTTGGTCCTTCCGCCCTGGTCCACTACCTCGCTTAACCTGAAGGCCCCTTCATACATAGTCAAGTACATGGCCTGTAACAACAGCGCCTCCCTACTTGAACTAGTTATATGGTGCAGTATCCCCACCAGCCTGGCCAGTAAACCTTCATCTATTGGTTTTCTGCTATCTTGCTTCTTGTCTGCTCCCTGGGCCCAACCCTGCATCATTCTGTTAGTCAGGTTACTCTTTGTGGGGTCCTTCCACCCTTTTAAGTAACCCTATGGCTGCCAAGTGAACCCCCATGGTGGCGTGTGTCCAGCCCTGTTGCCATCCCCCCACTATGAACCTGGCCACCTGCTCCTGCGTTACTGCACCACTTACCTGTCAGCTGACTTGCTCACGAAAATTTTGGAATGCCCTCCAAGAGTTCTCATAAGCTCTAAGGGTCCTAGCGGCCCAGGAGTTCTGGAACAATATTTCAGCTCCCCCGATCCAATTGTCCATATGCACATTGGAATGGCAGTCCCCTCAGCCTCTGCTCTGGATGCGATGGTCCAGAACTCGTCCATCTGAAAATGGGAGAGGCAGTCAGCTATCACGTTTTCTATTCCATCGATGTGCTTGGCCCTGAATGACATGCTCAGAGTTAAACCTAAACACACCATCCCCCTTAAGACCCTCATCACCCTTTCTGACCTGGTCCGTTTTTGTTCAAAACCTCGACCACTGCTTGATTATCACTCCAGAATGTGACTTGCCTGTTCCTAAGCTCTCTCCCCCCAGACTACCATTGCTACTTCTATGGGAAATATTTCTAGAAATGTGATGTCTTTCATCACCTTCCCTGTCACCCATGACTCAGGCCATGGTTCTGCAAACCACTTTTCTTGGAAATAACCTCCCATTCCTACCCCCCCCCGCTGCATCTGTATACAGCTGCTGGTCCGTGTTATACAGCCAATCATCTTGCCAGAATGTCTGCCCATTAGACACCTGCAGGAAGTGCTCCCAAACTGCCATGTCTTCTCTGGTACCTTTATTTATGTCTATCCAGTGGTGAGGCTGCTTTGCCCCTCCCATTGACCCATGTGAGACGCCGTGTGAACGTGCGCCCCGGTATAATGGCTCGACATGCAAAGTTCAGATGCCCCAATAGCCACTGCGCTTGCTGGAGCTGCACCCTCCAGCTCCCACTGAGCTGACTCAACAACACCTGCAGTTTCCTGACCTTCTGTTCTGGTAACCAGTAATGCTCTTGTACCATGTCTAACTCTACACCCAAAAACTCCATCTGCATGGGGACCTCTGTTTTTTCTTCTGCTAGTGGTACCCCCAGTTCCTGGCATAACACCTTAAAGTCCCCCAGCATCACACCCGTCTCTTTTTTGCCTTCCCCTATGAACAAGAAATCATCGAGGTAATGCACCACTGTCCTGTGACCAAACCTCGTCTGGAATAGCCATTGCAAACATGTACTAAACCTCTCGAATGTAGCACATGCTATTGAGCACTCCATAGGCATGGCCATGTCAAAGTAGTACCCCCCATCTACCTGGAAACCTAAAAGATCCCAATCTTCTGGCCATACTGCTAGTAGCCTGAAAGCAGATTCTGTATCTGTCTTGGCCAGCCAGCTTCCTGCTTTCTCCTAATGAGTCGCACTGCTTCCTCCAACGTGGCATAGGTAACCCTGCTGTCTTCTTCCCATATGGCGTCATTGATAGAGTCCCCTTCCAGGTATGAGAGGTGGTGTATCACCCTATACTCACCTGTTTGTTTTGTGGGAACCAAACCCAACAGTGATACCCACAGGTTTGGCAGAGGGGGTGATTCAAACGGGCCTTCCACCCAACCTGCTGTTACCTCCTTTTGGATCAAACTTGCCAGCACTGCACTTTTTCCTTGCGTAGACTTAAGGTTCTTTGCCCTTGTCCCCTTCCTGATACCCCAACATTTTAAATTAAATCATCACCGAAAACCCACTACCAGCTCTTTGGCTGCCACCAAGTCAGGGTAGCCCTCCAAACCCTCCTGAACAGCTGCCCCTTTGATTGGTGTCCATGCCATCCTGAACCTGCTCCACAAAACATCAGTTGTCCTGATGCCAGGTATGGTAGGAGTGTCCCCTCCCTCCCCCACTTGCCTGCCCTCTGTTTCCCTTCCCCCACTAATGGTCTCAAAATGCACCCTGGTTGGGCCGAAAGGGCTGTTGATGCACCTGTTCATGACCACCAGCACTCTTTTCCCAGTTGTATCTGCACTTGACCGCTGGATGGTGCCCCCCACATTTAGAGCAGACATGTCAGAATCGACAATTTGGCCATGGGCAGAAAGCCTGATTGTACCCCCAACAAGCCTTCAACACTGCTCCCCCTCTCCTATCCCCATCTGTCTCCTTGTCTGTGGCCTGTGTAGATTTCTAACCAAAGATCTATCTGCTGCGCGTCTCATTTTACGTCCCCAAAGTCTGCCATCCTCTTTCCAAATTTCTCATCGTATTTTAGTCAACTATGCCTCCCTTTTTAGTACGTGTTCTTCATGATCAGGGAATAAGTCAGAAGCGGTGTTGCCAAATCCAGCTTCTTCTCAATGGCGATGGCCATGGAATAAGTGAAACTTGTGGACAAATTGTCCCAGGTCTTTCCTTTGCCTGCCTTGTCCTCTTCTTCTTTGCCTAATAACATCACTGCCACTGCCATATCCTTCTTCTTGAAACTATCTTTTTCTTCAAACTTGTCCATGTTGTCTACATTCGCTAATGTGAAAATGTCAACATATTCCCCCTTCCATATTTTTCCTTTATTGCCAGCGGTACGTGATCCACTAGCCTGACCCCCAGTGCTCCTACTTCCCTTCCAAGCATGGTTTCCAAACCTGCCATCCTACTCCCTCCACTTGGCCCTATCCCTGTCCCTTTCATCTCATCTAAGGCTTTCTCTAATTGGCCCAGCCCATTTTCCCCCATACTTTTTAACATCTGTTCCACATATTCCTTTACACTGCTTTCTAGGGTCACAATTGGGTTACCTTCTGGGCTTGGTTGCGGGACACTGGGCCCCAATGAGGGGTCTCCCAGTGTCGGCACAGGCCCCACCAGTGGCAGCATCAGTGTGGGCACTAGAGGCAGGGCCAGCGGGATAAGGAGCTCCAGCTCCAGTGCTGGGCAGGGGGCAGGAGGAGGTTCTGGTGTTGGGTTAATAGAAGGTAGACCTCAAGGAGTCACTGATGTGGGCACCAGCTCCTTGGGTCCAGGCTCCGGCACCCGTGGTCACTTAGGTGCACTCTTCTCCTCCCCCTGTCCTTTCCCTTGCATCCTCTTCCTCTTTGTGCCTTTGTCAGTCTCATCCATCTCCACCACCTCTAACAGTCGTCCTTGTTAGGCTTCGCCTTCTTTGGTGCAATATTCTAGGGTATCTACTAACAGAGAAAACACATGATAATCAAATACATTTTTTTTGCTCCCCCTTTGTTGCCTCATGTCTACAGCCTCCCCATCCTATAAAACCCACCAATAAATTCTGTCCTGGCTTTTTTCCCAGCAGCTTCTATATTTTCAGCACCCCCCTTTGTCCCCTGGACCCCCCATAAAGCTGGGGCAATGGCCCCGCTGCTAAACGGGTGACTCAAACTTCCTTTATATTTACCTGGCCTGTACTCCCCCCCAGGTCCCCCAAGCTACAGGAAACCAAGGCCATGCATCTGTAACCTTGTATGCTCCCCACAGTTTGCCCTCTATATATATATATATATTTTTTTTATTATTATCGTTAGTACCCCCATCCCCCCATTGGACCTTGTAGTCTAGTACAGTTTCTTTATTCAATTTGTCATTTTTTTTTTTTGCTTTATCTTTTGTATTTTGAATTGAATTGTCCTCTATGTTAGCCATGAGGGGTTTGCTGTAACTCCCCTGCCTGTACCTCACCTGTTTGTACTGCAAAATTCAGACCAGACAAAAAACCCTCTTACGCCTGTATTCAAAACCACCTGCTCCAAATAAAGAAATGGCTGCCAGATTCCTTTCTTTACTTTATTCCTGCCCCTGAGCATCCTCCAAGCTGTGGCGCCCCTTCCCCCGGCCCTCCTATCCACGTGGCGATCATGTCAGACGCCATCCCACGTGGTAGGCCCCAGGCTACTCTCTCCACTGCTCTCTCTATTTCGTGTGCTCCAAGCCTAACCTCCTTTCAAAAACCCTGCTTAAATGTGTTTACTGCATTTTGCCCCCAAAACGTCTAAAATCACTAAAGCACCCGCTTCTGTCTTCCCACTTTCACCAGTTCTCCTGCTAGCCGGTCTACTCGCTCTATCCACTCACACCACGGTGCTTGTCCTTGTCCCCGTCAGCTGGCTGTTCCCCTCACCCTTCTCCCCCTGCCGTGTGCTGCATTCCCTCGCTGCTGCTGTAACCAGCAGTCTCTCGGCTGCTACCTTCTTCACCAAGCGGACGCCTCATTCCTACACATGCTTCTTGGGCCATTCACACATCTGTCGGCTGCCCCTTCTCCCGACTGCTCACAGGAATGCTACCGACCATCAACTAGCTGGCTAACTACTTAAACCTGGTGCTTCCCTTGCCACTTTTTCCCCTGGTATCTCCTGCTGGCCCTGGTTACAGTTTTCTAACAAGTTAACATTTTTGCTGGCCAAAGCATAGCAATTTCTTTTCCCCTTCTTTTTTATTCTCACCCGCTTCGTCCTCACTCGCTTCAGCTTCTGGACCATATCGCAACAAAAAGCACCATAATACCTTACCTCTGTGCAGTCCGATTTAAGCACTTCACTGTTCTTCTTCCAACGGCTTAGGTTCCATGGATACTTACTGTTGCTAGTGTCTTACAGTTAATTTATTTACTTTAATTATCTCTGTATCATTATCTAAAGAACTCCAAATATCTATATATCCCACAAGCCCACAGGCTATTTGCTGAACTGATGTGCTTCCAAAGCAAAATTCCTTTGGAGCAAAATTGTGACCTCCTTCTCCTGTGCAGCCCCTTTCCAAGCCCCATTCTGGCCCAGCTCTTTGTCCGGTCCCCACCAATCCCAGCCTGCCCACTCTCTTTTCCACTCTCTCTCTCTCTCTTTCTCCCACCCTGGTGACCTCACCAGGACTCTGCCACCCCTTCCCACCCTTTGGTGACATCATTTTCTCCTTCCTTCTGCTTAGCCCCCCTCGAGCCTCCACTACTTTCTGTCTGGGACTTGGGACAATGTGGTCTTCCCCTTTAAATTGGGCAACCCCTCTTTAGGCTAAGAGCATAGTACAAATTCTGAGCAGTGCAGAGATTATCTGGAGAAGTAGGTTAGCGGAAACAGGTGCAGGTAGGGGAGACAAGAAGATAATGTGAACATTTGAGTTTGAACTGAGTGAGGGAAGTAGAGGAGAGAATCTCATGTGGGGGTGAATTCCAGGCAGAAGTTACTGTAAAGGCAAACAACTGCCTGCCAACCATCAGACGGTGGTTGGGAGTAACCAGGAGGGGGAAGGCCGTGGAGCATAGGGTGCGCTGAGTATGTTTATGATGGATGAGATCACTCAAGCAGGGTATTCTTAAGGAGACACATGTTCTTTACTCCACAAACTAATGACATAAAAGCCAATTTAACTGATTATTGAAATGGTAATCCAGTTCTGTTGATACTGCAGTGCCAGTGGGTACTGAGTCTAGCCCCAATAATGACAGGAGATGTGACGTCCACTTTTTTCACTCGAAGTCTCAGAAGGTGAGAAACATAAATGGCTTCATATGGCCAAATGCTAAGTAAGCTACAGGTCTGGTGCAGTGCATATAATGAATGCCGCTTATTTGTCTGCTACATGTATGGTGCAATGTCTGTAATGATGCAGCTGCTTTGGGCCATTTGCAAATTCTTCTACCAGATATAACACAATGTGTGGGACTATGATATTGCTTTGGGCCACTCACAAAGACTGCTATAGATTTGGTGCAATTTGTATGATCATGCTACTTGCGGCTGCTTTGTATATGGCACACAAAGCAATACTGAAAGTCAACAACTATGGCTATCTATCTAAAACAGGTTGGAAATTCATTTTAAAAAACAACATTAATGCACAAGTTATGGTTTATTATCAAAACCACAAAAGTCAGAAAATGAGATGTCAGGGTCTTTTCAACCCTTACTCTTCTCAGTTCCATCTAGAACCTTTGAGAACCACATCAAATTAAATGCCAGAGCACGTCACAGGTTTTAAATATATATTTTAACTTTTAAATAAGTTAAAGAACATGAGGAATATCATATGTATTAGAGCGGGTCAATAGCTTGGGCATAGAGCAGGAGAGAGCTTAGTTTATTTAATTATGTGGTATATAAAAATGCTTACACGTATTTTTTGGATTTACAATTGTGAAGGAAGTGTATTTGCTTACAGGAATGTGGAGTGGAGTATACTAGTTGGGTTGAATATTGCATAACAGACATTTCTGTAAATCAGACAGCTGATGATATAAAAGAAGTGGTAAAACATATTTTGTATGATACTTGAATTGCTGTGGAAGCTTACAAGGATATGCTGGTAACTGTGATTTATGTGTGTGTGTGTGCGGGGGGGGATCAACAGTAGCCTGAAGTGATGTGTTATAACCTCAAACCAATCAGAATGAAAGGTAAGTTGACGATCTCAAAACTATAATTTTCTTTAAAATAAAATGACATTACTGAACTCTCAGCAGTCATTATATTGAGAATAAAGTGACAGTTGTGAGTTTGCTAAGCAAAAAACTGTTTGTAACAATGACTTGTGATCGGATAACAGGGTCCACAAGCAGTACAATTTAATAACAATATATAATGCTTCTGTTTGGTAAAGAAAAAAATACACAAGTACTTAAACAACAACTAGTCCTCAGGATAACTCATGCCAACAGGGCAAAACACCAGTGTGAATGGCAACTGGTTTAGCAAAATAATTGGCGGAATGTGGGGATCCCTGACTCACTGACTGTACTGTCCATATACAGCATTTGCTGATGGTAATTAAGACAGCATACACACTGGTTTTAATATACAGCAGCTAGCCCTCAGGCAGAGTAAAGTACAGTTTTCTGAAAAAATGGCCCTGAAAGACCTGTTAAATAATTCATCTGCCCCTCCTCCCTATAAGCCACTGTAAGAGACCATTTTTTATCTTGATAGTGAAAAATAAATTAGCCATCAGTGCATCTTAATTTTGATATGGTTGCACCCACATTGGACATGATAATATATGATAAACAGTTTATCTGGCTACTCTCAAAAATCGCCCTTGAAATGCCTTCTTTTTATGTTTGTTTACATGCATGTGCAGGAAACATAGTGTCATCATCCGAGTTTTTGGAGGTGTGGCACCCTGTCTTCCAATTCAGTCAGTGTGTTTGCAGGTGTGGCCACAGTTTGCCAGTGAATGCTGCAGCTGTCTTTGACAGCTGTTGAAAATGCAGTGCTGTACAGTTGAAGGGGAGAGCTATGCTTCAGTGAGCAGCGATAAGATATCGCGTGCTCATGCACTCCTCCCACACACACAGGCATATTGCGTGCTCAAGCATCCTCCCCGATGCACACACTGTATGGCTGATGGGGGTGCTCAATCCCCCGTCGGCTCTGCTATGCTTTCCTCACCAACAGAGCTCCAGGTGCCATGCTGGGAGCCCGCCCAGTGTGTCAACATTCTGTATGGCCAGTGGGGGTGCCAAATCCCCCATCAGCTCCACTGTTTACCCTTCCCCCCAAGAGACTACCGGGTGCCATGCTGGGAGCCAACCCCAGTGTCGCAACATTCCGTATGGCTGACAGGGGTGCCCAATCCTCCATCAGCTCCGCTGTCCCCCAAAACAACCTTCCAGCTGCCACTCTGGGAGCCCACCCCAGCATGGCACAAGTCCCGCATCATCCTCCTAAAAAGAAAAGCACCTGAAAAGAAAAAACCTTCCCTCGCTGACTGTCCTGACCCCCATCCCCACATCTGCACCCACCCTCTGCACAATCAGCCTCCCTACACACCCCCCCACCTTACCCTATACTTACCTCCGGAGTCTGGCCCAATGATCTTCGGTGGACTGGGAACACGTCTGCACTCTTCAAAGCTGACCACAAACTGAGAAAATGCCAGTAAGCTGTATAATGGGATAAGTAGGGGGGTTTCAACTTTGCTACATATCTCAGTCATTTTTTGGAATTTTGGCACCAAATTTTCAACATGGGGTTTTTGGGACCCCTCCTCATGAATTCTTGCACTGTCATGGCATTAATCAGCTCCGAAAGGTGATTTTGTGGTCACTTCATGGAATCACATGTCAGGACTGAATAATGAAATGACAGTGACGCTGTTCATTGGGGGGCTGTCAAAAAGTCTATGTTGCAAATTTGGTAGAAATAATCCAAGAAATGACTGTTTTAAGAGCATGCATAGTGCAGTTCTTACGCACGCTCGTAATGTCACAAATTTGCAATATTTTCACTCCAGATTTTCAACATTGGCATTTTTCCACACTTCCTTATGAACAGTACAGCTCTCATTTTTCACATCCTGACCAAAATGTGGTTTCGCACATGTAGCGCTCAATGATGCAGTCGGTGTGCGAAATCAATGTTTGGGACAGATTAAGAAAATCACAGTGATGTTGTTCATGAGCAGAGGTATTAAAATGGGTATGTTAAAAATTTGGTGAAAAAATTCCCAACAATGACTGTTTTACGAGCACGCATTGTGCTCTTCCTACGCACGCTCGTAAGTTCACGGATTTTCAATATTTTCACTCCAGATTTCCAACATTGCCATTTTACCACACCTCCTTATGAGCAGTATAGCTGTCATTTTTCATATCTCACCCAAAATGTGTTTCTGCTCATGCATAATTTAAGAAATGGTGTACAAAGTAAATCAATGTTTGGGACAGATTAAGAAAATTACAGTGACAATGTTCATGAGCAGAGGTGTTAAAATGGCTATGTTAACAATCTGGTAGAAAAAGTCCATAAAATGATTGTGTTACGAGTGACCATTGTGCAGTTTCCATGCACCCTCATAAGTTCATGGATTTCTAATATTTTCAGTACAAATTTTCACCCTGGCATTTTTCCACACTTCCTTATGAACAGTACAGCTGTCATTATTCACACCATGGCTGAAATGTGTTTTCGCACTTCCAGTACAGAAATTTGTGGTCACTGTGGGAAATCACTGTTCGGGACAGATTAAGAAAATCGCAGTGATACTGTTCATGAGCGGAGGTTCCAAAATGCCTGTGTTGACAATCTGCTGTAAAAAATCCCCAAAGTAATTGCATTACAGGTGTGCGTTGCCCATTATCTACACATGTTTGTAACTTCACAGGTTTTTTAACATTTTCACTGCAGATTTTCAACATTGCCATTTTTCACCTCCCCATGAACAGTACAGCTGTCATTTTTCACATCCTGTTCGAAATGAGTTTTTGCACCTGTGGTGCCAAATGGCATAGTTGCTGTGCAAAGTCAGCTTTCGGCTAATGAACTGATATTGCCACTGTTCATAAGGTGGGGGTCACAAAAAACCCATGTTGAAAATTTAGAGTGAAAATGCCAACAAACCCTGAGGCGTTAGGGTTTCCAACCATAACGCCCCACCCTGTACAGATTGACAGGAATCAGGAGTGTGACTTGGGATTCTTGCCTGTAATGCTCATACTATTCCACTCCCTGCAATCAGTGACAGGCATCAAGGTGTGCCTTGAACTTTTCAGCCCCAAAGTTCACCCCATTCTCCTATACAGCAAACATCTCACCGTATTTTGTGATGGAATGGGGTGAACATAATGGCCAACAACCCCAAGGCACACCATGACACTTGTTGGTGTCTTCAGGGTAGGGTGTGGTGAAATGGCATGGTCGTTATGCCTGATGACACAAAGGCACACCCCAATGCCTGTCAGTCTCTGTAGGGTGCTGGCGGGGTTGGCTTCAGTTCAATACTTCACTGCCATGCCTATTATGCAGCTCTCTAACTCCTACACTACCAATGCAAATGCCAGCAAGCAAACATTCGGCATTGACAAATGCTTGTTTTATCTGGTTTTCACCCAACAAATTAGACCTAAAGGCATATGATTGATCAACCTCTCTATTAGTTTAGTACTATAAAGATTGTTATATGACAGATGTGTTTTATAAATCAAGTAGTCATTTTGAAAGTACATCTTAACAGACCCTTGCTTAAAGTTGAAACCCTAATAAGTAAGTAACTAGATAGGGCAATTTCTTATACTGTACATGCTGAAGACCTTGCAACCTCCTCTCTCCTTCTGCTACAGTGGTACTGACTGAGACACTGTTTTAAGGTTGTCATGCTCTCACATTCTCTTTCTTTGCCCCTGCATGATGATCAGCATGTTTATTGAGTGGAACAAGGCTAGATAGGGAAGTGGGATGAAGAACCGAGACCACTGAAGCCAGTGCGTACCTTATTCCCTTCTATAAAATGGCAGTAGTGTCATTTTGTACCATGTCAGGACAATGATGTAGTTAACATCTTTAGCCTATGCAGCAGAAGAATTGCACATGCATTTGGATATGTTCCATCTGCAGAATGAGGACAGACATGGCTCACACTGAAAAACTGCCACTTGATTGCATACAACTGGCATTGTAGGAGGGGCATGCTTATAGAAGGGAAGTGCACAATCATGTTGTAATGCACACACCCATACCTATGTCCTCAGTTGGAAAGGAGAGAATTCTAATAGGGTCTGGTAACAGAATGGGGCCACCAACTACCTTGCTCAGAAGAACCACTCTGGTACCTGTCTCAGCCTCCTGCCAAAGAGTAATTTGCCCCAAGTAAGGTCACAGCTCATTTGGGAGGTGCTTATCAAACACCTTTTTGGGGACTTTGAGAGGGAATAAGTACAAATAGTACAGATGGGGGTGCCACGGTGGAGCTTGTCTAGTCCAAATTAGAAAGAACAGAAGCAGGTTAAGTTACTAACTGAGGGACCACTGAGAGTAGTGTAAGTCCAGTAAGGAAGAAGAGTGGCAGCAGACTGCACCAAGACAGAGGTTATTCCAAGCCAGGACATGAGGTGAAGTGCCTCACTGACAGTGGCTGCCCAGTCCCAAAAAGATAATAGGTGAAAATGGCATAAACAGAATAGACACATGGTGCCCATCCATAAGGGTGAATCAAGAAATGAGCCTGGAAACTATAGATTGGTAAGCCTGATGTCAAAAGTGGGGAAACTATTGGAGAGCATAATAAAGGAGAGGCTGGTGGAGTTTCAGAAGGCTAATGGCCTTCATGATATCTGTCAGCATGGGTTTGCCCATGGGAGAGCTTGTCAAATGAACCTAGTTAATTTTTAGACTGGGTGACAAGATTCCTGGATGGAGGTAGGCTGGTTGATGTCCTCTATCTAAATTTCAGTAAGGCGTTTGACTCAGTACCACATGGGAGACTCCTGAGCAAGCAGAGGGATTTCAGGGTACAGGATAGGATGATGAGGTTGATCAAAAACTGGCTGAGTGGCAGACAGCAGTGGGTGGTAGTGGGTGGGAGCTGTCGGCACCTAGGAAGATTATTAGTGGAGTCTTGCAGGGATCTGTCCTCAGACCTTTGTTATTCAACACCTTCATGTTCAGACATTGCAGAGGGGGGTTGGGAGCAAAATGAGTCTTCTGATGGCTCCAAACTAGGAGCATTGGTGGATAGTGTGGAAGGAAGAAAGATACTAGAGGCTGACCTTGAGAGACTTGAAAAGTGGTTAGTCTCATGGCAGTTGGGTTTCAATGCTAGAAAGTGTAGACTACTTCACTTGGGGGCTAGGAATCCAGTGTACAACTATCATTTTGGGGGGTAACTTAACAGTCTCAGAGGGATAAAAGAATCTGGAGTAGTGATCACTGGGAAAATGAATCAATCAGAACAATGCAGGAAAGTGGCAGTTAAGGCTAATAGAATACTGGGATGTATTGCTGGGGGGATAATTTCAAGAAGGGAGGAGGTGATCCTGCCACTGTACAAATTCTTGATGAGACTGCACCTGGAGTACTGTGTGCAGTTCTGGTGCCCTTACTTAAAGAAGGACATTATGTTCCTGGAGAGGGTCCAGAGGAGAGCAACTAAAATGGTCCATAGGATGAGGGATAAGACCTATAAGGAGAGACTCAGGAAGCTAAATATGTACTCCCTGGAGGACAGAAGGGACAGAAGGGACAAGATTGAGACTTTTAAATATTTGAAGGGCTTCAACAGAGTACATACTGAGGGTATTTTCAGACTGAAGGGGGAAGGGAACACTGGGGGGCACAGCCTAAAATTGATAGGTGGGGTACAGAAGAGATCTAAGGAAATATTACTTCACAGAAAGGGTGGTGGCACCTTGGAATGTGCTACTGGAGGAGGTGATAGCAATGGAATCAGTGGGAGGTTTTAAGAGGGGATGGGATAAATACATGGACAAAGTTAAGGTGAGTATGGAAGGGATCAGTTGAGGCACTTAGAATGTGTATCAGGGAATGGGAAGCATGGATAAGTGGAGGGTGGGCAGCTGCAGTGATTGTACTGTGTAGCTGCATCTAAAGTTGATGCAACAGACCTTTGGGCCTAATCTGCTGGCATTTTTATGTTTGCTTGCACGCGTGTGCAAGAAACATAGTGCCATGAACGGAGATTTCGGAGGTGTGTCACCTCCTCCTCCAATTCAGGCACTGGGCTGGCAGGTGCGGCCCCTGTAAGCCAATGCATTTTGGAGCTGTCTATGACATGCTCCAAAATGCAGTAACTACTGATTGAAAGGGAGCTACGCAGGTGAGCACCGATAAGATATCGGCTGCTCACGCGCCCCCCACGCCTGAACAGGCGTCGCGGCGCCCCGTACTGAATAGCCGACGGGTGCCCAATCCCCGTCGCTGAACGCCTCTGTCCTTGTGCCACGCTGAGCCCACCCCAGCGTGGCAAATGGTGCTGAGATTTTTTTATTTTGCCGATGGGGTGCCCAATCCTCGTCAGCTGAACGCCTAAGTCTCTGTGCCACGCTGGGAGCCCACCCCAGCGTAGAAAACCGCAATGGCGCTTTTTGTTTTATTTTGCCAACGGGGTGCCCAATCCCGTCGGGCTGAACGCCCTTCCAAGTCTTTTGCAACGCTGGGACCCACCCCAGTGTGGCAAACATCCGACACGCCTTTTTATTTTAAGACCTGTAAAATAAAAACTGTCCCATGGTCGCTCTCCCAACGCCCTCCACAACCCGCACCCACCCACTGCGCACCCAGCCTCCCCACACCCCCACCCCATACTTACCTCCGGACTCCGGTAGCGATGATCTTCAGTGGACCGGGAACACGTCTGCACTCTTCAAAGCCGACCACGAACTGAGGAAATGCCGGTAAGCTGTATAATGGGTTACATAGGGGGGTTTCAACTTTATTGCATATCTCAGGCATTTTTGGGAATTTTTGCACCAAATTTTCAACATGGAGTTTTTGGGACCCTTCTCATGAATTATGTCACTGTCATGGCGGTGTTCATGCCCGAAGGGTGATTTCGCTCAGTGACTGCACAGTGACTGCGAAATCACCCTTCAGGCCCAAATACCACCATGACAGTGACATCATTCATGAAAAGGGGTCGCAAAAACACCATGTTGAAAATTTGGTGCCAAAATTCCAAAAAATGACTGTTTTACGAGGGTGTGTTGCGCAGTTCCTACGCAGACTCGTAAGTTCGCGAAATTTCAATATTTTCACTCCAGATTTTCAACATTGCCATTTTACCACACCTTCTTATGAGCAGTACAGCTGTCATTTTTCACATCTCACCCAAAATGTGTTTCCACCCATGTAGCGCAGAATGGCGCAGTCGGTGTGTGAAATCAATGTATGGGACAAATTAAGAAAATCACAGTGACACTGTTCATGAGCAGAGGTCTTAAAATGGCTATGTTGAAAATTTGGTGAAAATATTCCTAAAAATGACTGTTTTACGAGGGTGCATTGCGCAGTTCCTACGCACACTCATAAGGTCGCGAATTTTCAATATTTTCACTCCAGATTTCCAACATTGCCATTTTATCACACCTTCTTATGAGCAGTATAGCTGTCATTTTTCCGTCACCCAAAACATGTTTCTGCCCATGTAGCACACAATGGCGCAGTCGGTGTGCGAGATCAATGTACGGGACAAATTAAGAAAATCACAGTGACACTGTTCATGAGCTCAGGTGTTAAAATGGCTATGTTGAAAATTTGGTGAAAAAATTCTAAAAATGACTGTTTTATGAGCATCGTTACTACAGCTCTATACTGCCTCGTAAGTTCACAATTTTCAATATTTCACTCCAGATTTCCAACATTGCCATTTTACCACACCTTCTTATGAGTAGTATAGCTGTCATTTTTCATCTCACCAAAAGCGTGTTCCGCCCATGTAGTGCACAATGGCACAGTCGGTGTGCGAAATCAATGTACGGGACAAATTAAGAAAGTCACAGTGACACTGTTCATGAACAAAGGTCTTAAAATGGCTATGTTGAAAATTTGGTGAAAAAATTCCTAAAAATGACTGGTTTACGAGGGTGCATTGCGCAGTTCCTATGCACGCTCGTAAGTTCGCGAATTTTCAATATTTTCACTCCAGATTTTCAACATTGCCATTTTACCACACCTCCTTATGAGCAGTATAGCTGTCATTTTTCACATCTTGCCCAAAATGTGTTCCCACCCATGTAGTGCACAATGGCGCAGTATGTGTAAAATCAATGTATGGGACACATTAAGAAAATCACAGTGACACTGTTCATGAGCAGAGGTCTTAAAATGGCTATGTTGAAAATTTGGTGAAAAAATTCTTAAAAATGACTGTTTTACGAGTGTGCGTTGCGCAGTTCCTATGCATGCTCGTAAGTTTGCAAATTTAATATTTTCACTCCAGATTTTCAACATTGCCATTTTATTACACTTCCTTATGAACAGTACAGCTGCCATTTTTCATATGTCATGCCCAAAATGTGTTTTCGCACATGTAGCGCACAATGGTGCTGTTGGTGTGTGAAAGCAATGTTTAGGAAAGATTAAGAAAATCACAGTTACACTGTTCATGAGCAGAGGTCTTAAAATGGCTATGTTGAAAATTTGGTGACAAAAAGTCTCATAAAATGACTGTGTTACAGTGAGCAATCATGAGTTTCCACGCACCCTCGTAAGTTCATGACTTTGTAATATTTTTAGTCCAGATTTTCACCAGTGGCATTTTTTCACACTTCCTATGAACAGTACAGCTGTCATTTTTCACAACATGGCTGAAGTGTTTTCGCACTTTCAGCGCTGAGATGCATGGTCGCTGTGGGGAATCATTGTTCGGCACAGATAAAGAAAATCACAGTGACACTGTTCATGATCGGAGGCACCAAAATGCCTGAGTTGACAATCTGCTGTAAATATCCCCAACCTAATTATATTACGGTGTGGTACAGTTTCTATGTACGCTCATGACTTCACCATTTTTTTAAATATTTGTACTGCAGATTTGCAACATTGCCATTTTTTACACCTCCCCATGAACAGTACAGCTGTCATTTTTTACATCCTGTTCGGAATGTTTTTGCACCTGTGGTGCTAAATGCTGTACTCGCTGTGCATAAGCAGCTTTCGGCTAACAAACTGATATTCCCCCTGTTCATGAGGTGGGGTCACAAAAAAAAAAACATGTTGAAAATTTGGAGTGAAAATACCAACGAATGCCTGAGGTATTAGGGTTTCCAACCATAACGCCCAACCCTGTAGAGAATGACAGGCATCCGGGGTGTGACTTGGGATTCTTGCCTGTAATGCTCATACCATTCCACACCCTGCAGCCAGTGAGAGGTATCGAGGTATGCCTTGGACTCTTCAGCCCCAAAGTTCACCCCATTCTCCTATATCGCACCCATCTCACCGCATTTCCTAATGAAATGGGGTGTGCATAAGGGCCAAACACCCCAAGGAACACCATGACACTTGTCAGTGTCTGCAGGGTGGGGTGTGGTGAAATGGCAAGGCCATTATGCCTGATGACCCAAATGCACACCCCAATGCCTGTCACTCTCTGCAGGGTGGTGGTGGGGTTGGCTTTAGTTCAGTACTTCACTGCCATTCTTATTACGCAGCTCTGTAACTTCTACATTACCACTGCCAATGCCAGCAAGCAAACATTCGGCATTGACAAATGCTTGTTGTATGTTGGTATGTACAAAAGTATACATTCCCCTTAGGAATCAATACAATTTGTTTTCTGACTACTACAGATGATATCTATGGTCTTGATGGTAACAGTACTCAGCATTGATTGCATGAGGAACACAGCAATGTCTAAAGAAGTCCCAGAAATTAGGAAATCCAAAGTTCTGCCCTGCAATCCATAATCTTGGATAGTTGATAGTCAAATGTTTAATTCATTTTAAAAAACAAGACTTGAAAAGATGTCATATCAAAGGAAACAGGGCTCTTAATGCTATGGCATCACAATTTCACTGTCCAACTCTTGATATTTATTTTTTATCAAAATATTTCAGATGTAATACTGGTTAAAGTTAAAGCCCTGCATATGGGGCTGTTTTTATATTAACCAATTAACCTCAGAAATCCTGATTACTGCATGACATACTATAATTATACCATAATGTTGCCTTACAAATCTTTTTACTTCTTACATATAGTTGTTTACAATTAAATTCCTCAAAGCTCATTGGATGAAACCTTTATTGTATTTCTCAATGGACCCCAGTTGCCTATTCCACCCACATCTACTGTATGTCTTAGAAAACCTCTGTTTTCCTTATTTGAATCCAAAAATTCTCCACTAATCACTGGAATCATTCTTTTTTTGAGGTATGTGCCCTTCCTTATCATCTTCATGCACTACTTGCTCTTCATCAAAAGCATGAACCTTAGCCGTGCCTACTAGTACTAGTACTGGTAGTTCTGGTTTTGCTTGAACAGCTGACTGAGACTAGACTGCATCAGATGGTTGTAATACTGAAGTTGGTGGTATAGGACCCTGGAATCAGGACCTAAATTAACATAGTTATCTACCATGCTGCTGCATTGTTCAAGTCTACATTGTTGGGAGTCTTGAATTCTGCCCTTATGGTCAACGTGAATCAGTGTTTCCATGGCCTAGGTTATTGTAGATTCTGAATCTTCAAGTCATTTTGTACAAAGTGATTTGAAGTTGACAAAACCAGCTGATATTTCACTTTAGTCCAAAGTGCCAGTCTTTTTCAGTTAAAGTATGTCAACTTAAATCCAGTATTAGTGCCCATCATGTACCTTTGATGTGATTTGTTCTCTCTGTGCCAATGGGCAATTAACATCTAAAACAATCTAGAATGCTATGACATGCTGTGATGGCCAGAAGTTTTATCTGTGTCCTTGAGAGAGTCCAAAAATAGACAATGTTTATCCCATACTTATGGTCTTGAACATCTTGGCTGGGTATGCCTTGAAAAGACCTGTGTAATGCTTAGATCCAATGCAATAAAAGAATGTAAGATGATTATGATGGTGATGATGATGATGATGATGACGATGGTGGTGGTCTAAGAGACATATAATAATCTTACATGTTATAATTATAAAAACTGAGGGCTACTTGGCAGTGATATTACAGGCACCAGTCAGGATTAGAAAAAAATGAGAACATGATTACCAGCATATCTTAAATTCAACTTCCAATACTGCTGTAAATAGTCCAGCCATTTTTAATATATACCATGACACCTGCATCTTTAAGAAAAAAGAATGCGGCAAGGCACAGAGCACTAGTGAAAAATATAAAATGAAACAAATCAAAAGAACTAACACTGTCTAATAACTAAAACTTGTAGGCAGAAAATAACATTGAAAAATGAACTACAGAATTAATAAAGTAGTTTTTCTGAAGATGCCTGAAATGTTGAAGTGCTCTCCTTCACAGAAAAAAAAACAACCCATTAGCTAATGTCACAATGACATGGACATACTTATCTTTTTAAAAAGTTGCTCTGCTGGATTCTATAGTGCTATCCATGTGTAGAGCAAAGAATGATGTTCTAACTAACGAATATCTTAAAACTCATTTTTAGCTAGGTGGCCATTTTGTATCAAGGTTCAGCAATTGATGGTTTGTTCTTCTAATGGAACTACTGAAAGTAGTGAGAACATGTCTGCATTGTATACTGTGTGTTCCTGATCTCTAGTCTAATTGCAAAATGTGTATTTCCCCAGCAGGTATAAAGTATTATTGTTACCACTAGAGATGATGGAATAGTATAACATGTATTTATGATAATGAGTTGTTTTTGTTTTTGTTATGAAGTTATTTCTAAATTATTTATTAAACTAAGTCAGCAATACAATGATCATACATAAGAAGAAATTTGTTGAGGAATTACAGCTGCAGCCTGAATTGCATGGACTTTTGCTTCTTGACCTTGCTATTAGATTAATATGTTTGCATCAAACACTTTTAAAGTTCCATGCACTGAATACATAATAAAAACATCTAAGCAACACATAAGATCTTTTTTCAGCATGCAGTGGGATTTCTAAGCATAGGTAGGAAGGCAAGATTGTCATCGATCAGTGAGTCTAAAATTCTCTGTTTCTGTTTTTCAGATTTTGTATATAATTTAGTACTCGTCAGTCTTTTAGACAGTCAGGTTAGTAAGCTAAAGTGTATGTAATTTTAAGATAGACAGACAGGCTAGTAAGCTAAAGTGTATGTAATTTTAGGACAGACAGACAGACTGACAGACTAACAGGTAGATAGACAGACAGACAGACAGACAGACCAACAGACAGACAGACAGACAGACAGACAGATAGATAGCTAGATAGCTAGCTATTTAGTTTTATGATCATTTTTCTCATAATTTTTCCCACCCGGGCACACTGAGGACAAGAAATTCATCCCTGCTCAACCCGCTCACCAGCTTAACTGCCACTGCCATCCCCAAGATCCTCCATGAATTACCCCCCGGGTGGGACCTGGAAGGAGAGACCCCCTCCCTGGAGCAGAATCCAAATCCCGTGGAGGCCACTGTGGTGCACCAACAGGGTGAGGTCGGGGATCTCATATAGCTCCCAGCTGCCATTTTCTGTTTTTCTGTGCCCCTCTGGCATGTAAGGTGTTACGCATGCATGTGGGAGCACATGGACACCACACCATCTGGCTCCTTACCTCCCTAGCCTGCATCGCCCCCCAGACCCCATTAGGGAGTGATCAACAGCCAGGATGACATGCCTTCCCTCCCTGAGAGAGGAGAGCAGTCCTCTGGATGTTCCATCCTCTCTCACCCCTGCTGACCCCCAGCGGCCCTGGCTCATTCCCAAACTCAGATAGCTGGCATGGTGTGAAGTGTGGCGTACCAGTGCCTCAACCCTCAGCACCACCACCAGGTCAGATGTTTTATGAAACTTTTATCTGTGACATATGGATTTGTCTCCTTATCTGCAGATGATCTGCTGGTCTGGGTGGGAAGTGGATTAAGAGTTGTGATCCTTTACTGACCAATGGCTCAGTGTGGTTAATGACCTGAAAAACTCTTTGTTGAGTGTGAAGTGATATGTTTGATTTTTTCTTTTTTTTACTCAGAGTGATCTACAACTTCCACAGAGCTATGACCACGAAACATTTTTCTCTGCCCAGGACTTTACATGCTACAGTTTGAAGACTGATGCCTTAACCTTTGCTTTGAGGTTGCTCTCATGTGGTCAGTGGCATTTTGTGGAGACAAAAAGATGGGCATGCAACCATAGAACTGAGTGCTGACCATTAAGGATACCCAGCAACACAAAAGACAGAACTTCTTGGTTAGTAGACCTGGTTTAGTACCACAACAGAACATTAATTAGTGCAGTGCAAAATATGGAAATGCATATAAAATTGAGTAGTACTAGGAGATTAGCCCTGGCATTTCGAGGTAAAAAACCTCTTCCTCAGTGGGTGCCCCTATGTACTATAATTATATTGTCTGAATTTTATTAAATGTGAATTAGGGAAAGGATGATTTTATATGGAGTGCATGTTGTATGAATCATGGGTGAAAAAAGTGTGGGTTTTTTATTTGTATTCTTTGTGTGAGTGTGGTGCAGGTGGTTGGATGGTATGCACCTGCATCATATGGTATTTATATGCTAACTTAATTGTTGGTGAGACATGGGCACATATGCACTATTGTGGTCTACTTGCCTCATCTCCCGAAGGAAACCATTTGTTAATGTGATGCTCTTAGTATCAGAAGAAGGCAGCATAGAATTACAGGCATATTTGGGATGGCTCATAGAAGATGGAATAAGCAGGCCCACCTTGACTACCATTCTACACCGTCTAGAGCTTAGTTTAGTACAGAGTGGAAGAGGCAGGAATGCTTCTCTGATCAGGGTAGTGCTTTTAAATGCGGGCTAGTAGATAATAAAACCAAAACAGCTAGAGATGATATTTTAACCTCACCTCAGTTCAATTTTTATTCATTCACCAAGAGGAAATGTGAAAAATGAAAAAAGGAAAAAATACCTTTACAATACATATATAAGATAAATACATACAATGATTTTGAAATGTTAACACATCATTTTAAAAAGGTAGTGTCATAGTCTAATGTTAATTTATCAATATTATTCTTATATAACATAATACAAAAGAAAAGTTACAGGTAGGAATGCATGTGATTGTATGAATATATTCATTGAGACAATATCCCAATCACAAATAGTGTCTGAGTAACAGAGGTTGGTTTCTTATAGTATAGAAGAAGGGAGTTAAAGAAAGAGAAATTACATTTAGGTAATACATAGCTATTCCTTTTGTGAAATAAGACATCTGGGTAGTTTCATTTAGTTACCTACCATATTACCAGTCAGAGCTTATTCTCTTTATTCACAAATCCTTATAGAGTAATGGTCTGAGGACCTAAAATGTATCTTCCAGACCTCTGCTCTCTTCCAAATCATCAAATAGCAGTGAGTTTTGTAATGACTCAAGAAATCTCAACGTCCTATTTATGATCTGTGGGTCCTTAGAAGTCACTAATCATTTTAATGATTTATGTTCTGCATCACATAGGTTTGCTAGCCAATCTCTTAAATATATATTGGTAGTGTATAATAGAGTGGGAATATCATTATAGTTTGGTAAAAATCATCAGATGTTTGAGATGTGCAATTGGAATAACTTTTCTTTCATTATAAACATTCGAGGAAATTGATGTTATAAAGTTTGAAGCAACATTATACTATGTAAACATTTTTTCTGTTTGCTGGATTATGTGTGCTATATAGGTAGAAGTTCATTTAAATATCATTTTCATTTGAAGAAACCTATCTGTGAGCTCTTTGAGTCTTAATTTTTCCTAATTGTTGCTGTCTATAATTATCCACTATCCTTTGTTCAGTTTCAAAGATTTTTAGATTTATTGATTTCAGTAAAATAAATATAAACAGATAACTTAGACCAGCCCAGACTTACCCTATTTAATTTAGAATTAATAAATCTAAACCATGGTAACCCATAGTCCTTTTATGATAGCTCAGCATTTCCAATGCTGTTTGACTCAACAGGGATCTAATGCTTCCATTATTTCTGTCCAATATTTGAGAATTCTATTTTGAATAAGTGGTTGCTTTTGATTGATAACACCCTAGTTCAGCTAGTACAAGAAAGTTAGATGTTGATCCAGGAAGCTCTAACAAATTATATAAATTCCATTTAGTTGTTTATCTAGAGAAATTAATGATATAGTTCCACATTTTACATCCAAAAATAATCTTTGATTTTGTATTTGCTCAGATGACTCTTATATTGTCCTTAAGTTCTATTCCTCCAAGTTTGTAATAAAAGTGTTGGATTGCTGCTATCATCTTTTGCCAGTCTTGCATTAACCAATCAAGGTATTTTTTTCTTAGAATTGTTATAAGTGTATCCAATTCCTAGGTAATTATAATGAGTTACCACCTCTAATTCTTGATTTCCATTATATAATGTGGTTTGATCATTTTATTAGAAACAAACTACAACATTTGTGTTTGTTTGTTTATTAATTTCCAGTTTCTCCCCCTGTATAGTTGTTCAGACCTTAACAGTTTCCTTTTTAATTCCATTGTTAAATAAAAGTGGGGTACTGTCTACATCAGACAATGCTGTTATACTGGCCCATTATTTTTTGGATTGTAAACATTTATTTCATTTGTTGACTCCAGCAAGGCATTGGCATAAATAATAAAAACAGATAATGTCAGTAGGCATATCTTTGGAGAGATCCCCTTTTTAGTACATTCTTACCTTAGCCCAAGCTCATGTGTAGAGATTTGATATTATATTGTCCTTAAGTTCTAGTCCTCAACGTTTGTAATAAAAGTGTTGGATTGCTGCTATCATCTTTTTCCAGTCTTGCATTAACCAATCAAGGTATTTTTTTTTCTTAGCATTGTTATCAGTATATCTAATTCCTAGGTAATTATAGTGAGTTACCACCTCTAATTCTTGATTTCCATTATATAACGTGGTTTGATCATTTTATTAGAAACAAACTACAACATTTGAGTTTGTTTATGAATTTCCAATTTCTCCCCCTATATTGCTGTTCAGACCTTAACAGTTTCCTTTTTAATTCCATTATTAGATAAAAGAGGGGTATTGTCTGCATAAGACAATGCTTTTATACTGACCCATTAATTTTTGGACTGTAAACATTCATATCATTTGTTGACTCCAGCAAGGCATTGGCATAAATAATAAAAACAGATAATGCCAGTAGGCATATCTTTGGAGAGATCCCCATTTTAGTACATACTTACCTTAGCCCAAGTTCATGTGTAGAGATTTGATATTATTCTTACATGATTTCCTGGAACACCAACTCTTTTCATCTCAACCCAGAGAAAGTACCTATCTTATCAAATACCTTGATCAGTCAATGAAGACAGCATACAATTGATGGTTTCTGATTGAATCATAGTTATCATTTAGATATCTATGAATTAAACAATTGTTTAAAGTTGATCTCTTAGATCTGAACCCCATTTGTGTTTCTATTAATATTTTCTTATTATCCAACCAGTTCAAGAAGACATTTAAAATTAGTCTAGTAAATATTTCCTGCATACTATGTCCCAAACAAATTGGTCAATACATCAACAATATTTTAGCATCAAGTGAAAACCAGGTTTGTATTTCAGAAATCTGGTTGGACAATAATGCTGATCTAGTTTTTGGTGAACTTGTTCCTCCTTATTTTTCTATGATATACCATTGTTGTAACAGGTTCTGAATGTTATTTAAGCTTAAGTGGGGACAGTACCCCCCATAAGCAAAGCCCTTCAGGTTGGTTGTGGGGTGAGGGAGTGGGAAGGCTATTTTTTTGGAGGGAGAGACAGTGATTGTGGGGTATTTGTCCTTTATAATGGCATGCTCCCTCTTTCACCTATCCAATAACTTGCTGATTAGCTGCTTCACACAGGTTAGATGCAGCTTTAATTGCAGTTTGCTTTTTTTTTCTTTGAATGTTCTTTCTATGGTGGTGAAAAAAGCACCCCCACCTCCTCCCACCATTGCATGACTATAACACTGGGACTACCCAAGTTCAGCTACTTCATGTTTTCCTTTTCCCTCTATTGCAACTCCATTCAGGTAAACTGTCCATGGGTGGCACTGTGTGTCTTTGCCCTCATTTGCTGAGGGTGGCCTCTGTCCTGTTTTGTGTTGCTTTTCTACCCTCTGCTGCAGGTGAATCATAGCAGGGTACATAGGGCTTTCTGGAACCAGTGTCACAACTGGGTTGAAGTGATTATACTTCTGTTCTTTCTCACAGCCAGACACATGCCCTTGCAAACTCTAAAGACTCCTTGCTAACAGCCCATGCATAGCACATACATCAGCATGACTGGCAGAGTAACTTCAGTCACCCAACTGCAACTTGCCTCCTATTAGACACACTTTTACTTATGGACCCACTCACAACATTGCAACTATAATTATTATGTCACCTCTCTCACTTTAGTATTACCTTTCCCCCATTTCTTCACCTCATGACTATCAGCAACATATTTTGCTTTTACTGTCAATGGTTCATAGGATCAGTGTACTTACCCAATTACCAAATACATAAGTAAAACAAAAACAAATAAATAAACTCTCATGGGTTACCACCACCCTGGCACTGTTATGCAAGTAATGTTCCCACTGTTTTTAACTGCCAGCTTGAGTTAAATTTTTTGCTCTAAAAGTTAACAATTGAGCTGGGTGAAATGTATTTTCCACCAGGGAAATTCTGGTGAAATTATTATTTTGAGTGTATGAAATTTTGTACAATTTCAGTGAACATTCAGTGAAATGTTGCCAAAATTGTGATTTCACTTATCTATGTCAACTTAACAAAGTATCCACATTGCACCACATTTGGTATGAAGATTCTAGCTTTTCCACACAGAACTGTACTAAGTTTCAAATTGCTGTCTTTAAAAGTGACTAAGTTATAAGCTTCCAAACTTTCAGAAATTTTAAAATTATATTTCACAGTTACGTAAACTGCAGAATTTTAAGAAGCTATATCTTTAAAACTAGAGAATGAAATATCACCAATTTTGTTGAGTTCACTAACCCTAAATATGGATCTACAACAACTCAGAAAAACTCATATCAGTGCTGTACAAATCAGAGCAGAAAATTCAGCATGCAGACAGTACTGAACTGATAAAATATATTGAAACTCAACTTGCTGCAATTACCTGTAACAGCACCCTCCAGAAAACAACCACAGAACAGCAACATATTTTCCTTAATTGTCCATAATAGTACAGTGGTGTTATGTATGTTCACTAGTTTTTAATTGGGGGGCTTCACACCATGAACCCCCCCTTTACTTAATATAATCAACTCTGGAGGCAGTATAGCACTGTGGCTTAAGGCTCTGAGCTGCACACCTGGAGACCTGGGTTTGAATCCCACAGCCCCCACTTGCATACTGTGTGACCTTGAGCAAGTCACTTAACTTCCTTGTGCTCCCAGGTCACACATGTAAACAAGCTTTCAGTCTAGTGTGTCTCTCCTGATTAAAATAAAAACAAACTCTGAGGTCATACATAATTCAAACAGAGGAGAAAGTTTTTAAACCAGCACAGTTTTACCGTGCAAAGTGGCATCACTCCCTACACCACCCTTAAATGCATATCTGTATAACACAGTGCTCATATGTAAAAAAACAGAAAAAATAAATTGATGGAGAGAGTAGACTTGAACCGTGGTCCCAGTTTAGCCCCATCTATTCATATGCTGTCATTCTATCTTCTAAGCCAGGCTGTCAGCTCAGCAGCACAGCACACATCTACATACTTAGAGTGCTCAGCAGGATAGAAGCAGGTATGCCTATAGCATGGCACCAGGCATTGCTATTATGTCACCTTAGTGCATACATATTTCATGGTCTTTGTTATGTGGTATTGACTGTGTACTAGTGACACTCATGGAGCTGTCATGCTACCCTAAATATTAGGCACTGAGGCCACCCCCTATAGCCCAGCAGCAAAGTTTTGTCCTGCCATGCTGCAAACTGGGGTTTTGAGGTGAGCCTGGGGCATCACATCAGGAGGCAGGACATGCCTTTGACAACTGTCACTCAGCAGTGCATCTCGGTTGTGGAGGTTGACAGCAGGTTCCACCAACACAGCACCACCTGTTGTTGGGCCAGGGAACCTGGTCTGGTCCTGCTGCTGTGGAAGCTGTGGCTGTGTAAGGCTGACAGAAGCACCACAACCACCGGGGGAAATGAGAGGGAAAAAAAGTGGGAGAAAAACCCGATAGCTAATTGAATAATGGATGGGTTCAGTCCGATCACAGATGAGCTGCCAGCCAGGAGAAATACAATATGGAAAAAAAGAGACTCTGTGTGTCAACTCTCTAATCCCTTGTTCAAAGATTTGCCAAGTTATAAGCAGCCAAAGATTTCCAAAAAAAACATCAGCAGTAAAGTGGAACTTCATGAGCTTTTGTGAAATTGTGGATTGTTTTGATACCTTTCCTCAAACCATGTCTTTACATTTTTCCCAGTCAGACACCTGAGTTACCATTGTAAAGGAAGGTAAAGGCTAGGTAAAGTGGGAATAAGGTAGCATTCATAGGAGGCTACACAGTAAATGTATAGTGGTGTCAAGTGTCTGTTCACTATCTTGAGTGACAAATCATGAAAGATATTCATGGATATCACTGTGCACTAGCCTGTCTTCTTGCAATATGTCAGTTAACCACTAGAGTTCACTGACTTAATGACTTCTGGAAGCAAATACACCCTCAGAAATGTTTCAGTAGAATACCATCTGCTGACACTTTAACAGTCCTGTAGATTATGTATATTTTTACTATTTGAAAACAGTGACACCAAGTGACACCAAGCTTTATAACTTATTGTGACTTAGGCCATTGTGACAGAACTATCTGGATATCTTTAGTCATTATGGAGCATGATGCTGGACATTGCTGTCACAGGAGTGTTGGAATGGCATTGCTAGGCCATTAAGCTAGTCCAGGCAAGGTGATTTAGTGGTGATAAGTGTGTTGTGACAGCTAAATTCCACAAGTGGAATTCTAGTGCAATTACCTATGTCCATAAATTTTGGAGCACATTTTGCCATTTAGTAATTTATAAAGTATGCACAATAAATTCTAACTTACTAAACCACATGTATCCAGCTTAATTAAATTCCAGGATATGTTTACACTGGGTATGCTTACCAAATCTTGAGTGTATACCTGCCACAGAGCTCTCAAATAGTACCGGGGAGTAACCCATCAAAATGGCAACTGAACTTGAGCGACTTTCATATGAACGATGGAGGTTTAGTGCTCGTTATGTAAGTGACCCTGAAAGGGTAGCAATCAGCAAAGAACAAGGTGTCTGGAAGGACAGGATGGGGAATAGAAGAGGAGGGAAAGTATGTGGGAGGTAGTGCAGTGACAATAATTAATTTGACTATGTTCCACATGGCAAGCTAATAAAAAAGCTGGGGCACACAGGCATAAGACAAGAAATAGTCAACTGGGTTAAATGTTGGTTTCAGGGGAGGACTCCAAGGGTATTAGTCAATGGTGCACTATCAAGGGAGGGCAAAGTGACCAGTGGAGTACTGCAAGGATCAGTACTTGGGATGATCCTCTTTAATATATTCATCAGTGACATCTCTGATGGACTGGAGCAGAAGGTATGCCTGTTTGCAGATGATACAAAACTCTGCAACAGGGTAAGCAGACAGCAGGGGGCCCTAGGAATGAAATCAGACCTATAAAAGCTGGAAGAATGGTCTAGACACTGGTAGTTAAAATTTAACACAAAAAGTGTAAGGCATTATATGAAATAGAAGAAATCTTGGCAGTAGAAGTACAAGCAAAACAGGGAAGACCAGAAGCTCTATGGGTCACCCTAAAAGCAGGGGACAAAGCCCCCGTCTGAGTGGAAGTCATATATAGACCTCCCTACCAGGACTCTGACATAGACAAGGATCTCCTGGAAAACATCTTCTTGATGGCTGACAAGGGAGACATGTAATTAGTGGGGGATTTCAATCTACCTGATTTAGATTGGTCCTCATTCACAGCATTGTCTGAATGCAGTAAAGAGTTCCTATTTGCCCTGAAGGAGGCAGGACTTAATCAGCTGGTGCAGTTCCCCACCAGAGAACAGACTGTCCTGGACCTGTTGCTAACAAACAGCGCCAGAATATCAGACATAACTATAGGGGTAAATCTGGGAACCAGCGATCACAAGTCAGTTTGGTGAACAGTGGAAAGGGTAGCGAAATCAAGTCACACAAAGCTTAAAATACTTGATTTCTGCAAGACAGACTTCAACACCATGAAAACCCAGTTAAGAAACTTGCTGAAAATTAGCAACTCATGGAATGTGGAGAGAAGCTAGGAAGACTTGAAGACAGCTTTACTTCAAGCTACTGAACAGTGCACAAAGCACATCAGTAAGTCAAAAAGAAGAAAAAAAGCCACTGTGGTTCCCAAAAGAAATAGCAACAATAGTAAAACACAAAAAAGGACCTTCAAGCAGTATAAGCAGACAGAGAAAGAAGCAGACAGGCAGCATTACATATCAAAGCTGAGAGAAACAGGAAATGCTATTAGGATAGCCAAAGCCCAGACAGAGAAGAAAATAGCACAGACAGTAACAAAGGGGTGTAAAACATTTTTTTAGGTACACAGGCAAAAGAAAAAAGAGTAAGGGTGGGATAATCAGGCTAAAATCAACTGAATGACAGATAGTTCAAAAGGATGAAGACAAGGCAGACGTGCTAAACAAATTTGTTTGCTCAGTCTTCACCATTGAAGATCAAGGCAGCAGCCCTACTATGGGAAAGACAGTGTGCAACAGTAGAACAGCAGACAACTTCCACTTCTCAAGAGAAAGAGTCCTAGAAAAGCTTAGCAAACTTAAAGTAGACAAAGCAATGGTACCTGATGGAAACCACCCTAGGATTCTAAAGGAGTTAAGGAAAGAAATTGCAACACCACTCATTGACCTTTTTACCAAGTCACTGGAAAGTGGCCCAATGCTACTAGACTGGAAAAAGGCTGTGGTGGTACACTTACATAAAAGTGGAAGTAGGAAAGAGCCTGGGAACTGCTGCCCAGTCAGTCTGACCTCATTGGTAGGCAAACTTATGGAAACCCTGCTGAAAGATAGAATAGTGGATCATCTAAAAGAATCTGGAATGCCTGACCCCAAGCAACACGTATTTATGGCAGGAAAATGATGCCTAACAAACATGATAGAATTCTTCGACTGGGTGACCAGAACAATGGATCAGGGAGGGGTAGTGGATGTGGTGTACCTAGACTGCAGCAAGGCCTTTAACACCGTACGCCATAGAAGGCTTATGAATAAGATAGAGAATACAGGACTTAGTCAGAAGACAGTCAACTGGATTGCAAACTGGTTCAATGATAGGACACAGAGGGTCTTAGTTAATGAAGCTCAGTCAGGGGAGGGCAAGGAGACCAGTGGAGTGCCACAGGGGTCAGTATTAAGTCCCATACTCTTCAACATTTTCATCAGAGACATCGTTGATGAGCTGGAGGGGAAAGTATGCCTGTTTGCAGACGATACAAAACTCTACAGCTGGCTGGACACTGCAGAGGGAGTCTTGAAGATGGAAAAGGATCTGAATATGCTGGAAGGATGGTCCAAAAATTGGCAATTGAAGTTCAATCCCAAAAAATGCAAGGTCATGCATCTGGGTAAAAGAAACCCCAGGAAAGAATTCATGCTGCTAGGACACCAGCTTGAAGTAACACAGGTGGAGAGGGATCTTGGCATAAGCATTACAGATGACCTTAGGATAAGCAAGCAATATGAAAGGGCAGCACAGAAAGCAATTACATCCTTGGAAACATTGGAAAGGGAATAAGTAGCAAAAAAAGAGAGGTGATAATGCCACTCTACAGATCACTGGTCAGGCCGCACATGGAATATTGTGTCCGGTTTTGGAGGCTGCACCTTAAGAAGGATATCAACAAGCTGGAGGTGGTGCAGAGAAGGGCTACAAAGATGGTGCAGGGTTTGCACCAGGAGCCATATGAAACCAGACTGGACGACTTATAGCTGTACTCACTTGAATAGAGAAGAGATGGGGGGACATGATGGAAATGTTTAAGTATATGAAGGAAATTAACATGGAGCAGAATGAAAACCTGTTTCATATGAAATCAGAGAATCATACACGAAGGCACAATCTATGACTGGCAGCAGGTAAATTTAGGGGAAACATCAGGAAGTACTTTTATTCCAAGAGGGTGGTCGACCCTTGGAATAGCCTACCACAAGATGTAGTAGACTCAAAAAATGTGAGGGAATTCAAACTTGTGTGATATAAACATTACACACAAAAAAGGAAATAGTCTAAGAGGAAGGGGGAGGTATTCTGGGCAGACTAGATGGATAGAGAGGTCCCCTTCTGCTGAAAAATTCTTATGTGCTTATGTTATGTACCTGGGTAGATTCAACTTGGAGTAGAAATACTTTCTAGGAGGGGAACAATTAGCAGAAACAGCTTGAGAGGGATCTTGGGGTGATCATATCTGATGACTCAAAGCTGGGAAGACAATGTGAAAAGACAGCACAAAAAGCAAGCAGCATCCTCAAATGTATAAACGGGGATATCACATATAGAAAATGTGAGGTGATAAACCTGCTGTATAGGTCCATGGTGAGGCCACACCTGGAGTATTGTGTCCAATTCTGGAGCCCACACATCAAAAAGGACAAAGACCAATTGGAGACTGTAAAATGGAGGGCAACAAAGATGGTGCAGGGTCTGCATCATGAGCCTTATGAGGCAAGACTAAATCATCTCAACTTATACTCCCTAGAACGAACGAGGGACAGGGAAGACAAGATCGAGACCTTTAAATACCTTAAAGGAAAAAATCGGTACAGGCTCAGATCCTCTTCCAAGGTAACAAGGGTGCATGGACAAGAGATCATAATATGCCCCAAAAGGGAGGTAGGTTCAGGAGCAAAGTTAGGAAGTTCTTCATCGAGAGCATGGTGGAACCTTGGAACAGTCTGCCCCCTGGGTGGTAGGAGCAAAGATGGTTAGAGAATTTAAGTTAACATGGGACAGTCAGTGTAGAAACCTTGGGAAAAAGACATTCGGGGGAGGTATTCTTCATGGGCAGACTAGATGAATCGCATGGTCCCCTTCTGCCATCACATTCTTATGCTCTATGTTCTTATGTATAGTAGTGGCGCTATAACCATCCATATACTTTGAAAAATGTTTACACAGTTTAACAAATAATTAAAATGATAAAATTTTGAACTCCTGTAACTTACAAGTTATGTAACCAGCTACCTCTCTGTTTAGCAGTTTCTAAGACTCTTCCAAGAAAGCATGTATAAAAGTTTTCAATTTCTGTATCTAGCTCTCAAGATGGCTACGTTGTAAGCATAGGAATGTATTTAGAATGGGGCTCCCCAAGCAAGCCATGCAGCTGCAGTTCCCTCTCAGAGCCATTGGCTGCTGCACAGAATCTCCACCCTCATATCTTTCAGATCTACAGGCCCTTGATCAGGCTCCCTGAGCAAGCCCCGTGGCTCTCTCTCTCTCTCTCTCTCTCTCTCTCTCTCTCTCTCTCAGAGCCATTGGCTGCTGCACAGAATCCCTGCTCACATCTCCTTCAGGTACAGACTCTTTTCTCTGCACCGAAACTTGGCACCTAATCTGCAAATCCAACTGGTTCTTTCACCGTAGCAGCAAAGATACCATTTAGTCTAGGAGACAGGTGCATTAATCTGTATGTCTAGGTCTGAACCGTTTGATGACTGTTCCTAATGTAAAAAAGTGTGTAGAATCCAGTTTACAACTCTTATTAGCTCAAAGTTGAAAGTTTTCTTGGAAAATGCACTTCTTCAATGAAAAAATTAACTGTCTGTGAAAATTGTGTATATTTTAATTAATGGTTCCTTCTTTAATTTCAATTGTATAAGCTTTTATTGAAATACCACATACACTGTGACAAACAGCAACCTATGTATAAAAGGCTTAATATTAACATTATTATTTATTTTATTCTATATTTAACTTGAAACAATCAACTTTTTATGATGTTATATGAACCTAAGTACAACAATCAGTATTCTTGTTCACTGTCTTCATTATCTGACATGTTAAGCAAATCTGTCTCATCAATATCAACATCACAGTCACTGTCATCATCTTCTTCATTGGGATTGTTGTCATGTTTGTTCAATTGTTCACTTAAGGCTGGTGGTACAGCTTCACATGTGAACCACGTTGGCTTGTATTTGCTATTCTCATACATCTAGTCATTGTCCTCTGGCTTCAATAGTGTCATTTCTGATTTGTCTGCATTTTTCCATAACAATGAAATATAATTTGCATGGCAGATGTTTTGTGTCCGAGTTGTTTTCCATGGTGGCAGTGAGCTGGCGTCTGTTCCTTTGATCTTTTTTAAGGCTGCGTCTTTGTCACTTGGTCAATACTTTACATTGAACATACTGTAATGGGCTGTATTGACGCGGTTTGCTTTCTATTCATACAAGGTACACACAAAGTTCTCAATTGTATCCTCAGTTTCTTTAGACAAGTGTGGACCTCCCAGTTTTCCAAATGCCTGTGTGTACTCTGTATTCTTTTCCATAACTGTTAGAGGTTGCACCTTCCCCTTGCCTTTGAATGCTGGTGAATAGTCACCCCCTTTTCAGTGCATGGAGACCTGGCAGAGCTGCACACACAGGTCTGCCTAACTCTGCTGACAAGCGGGATTCATCTATGAATCTTCTTGTGTTATTCCCTTAATCGCCAACATCCATATGCAGTTTGAGATTATTGTTTAGACTTGCATGATACGACAGAATGACCAGAATATAAGTATCATCTGCCCTGACCACTGCATGCACATCTTCACCATTATTTTGACAGAAAATGTAGTGTATGTGTTGCATGATTCTTGTGTCTGCTTCTATGTGTTTGCTTTTTAGGGCCTTGCACTCTAGCCTGAGCATATGTCCAGCTTCCACTTTGTATGAGTAATAGGTTTCTCCTACTGCATACATGATCTTTTTGTCACCTAGAACTTCACAGTACACATCAGAATTCCATGCTGTAGCTAGAAAACCTAGGAGTGCCATCTTGAATGAAGATGAAGGCAAGGATCCAACAAAGTCTCTTGGTCGGCTTTGGTGAGGACCAGTTATGAGACTGGAAAGTGGAGCAATGCTATGCTTTCCTCTCATTAATCAATCAATTAAAGTCTTTATTTATTCAGGAGAAAGCCATTGAGCAATGCTCATTTGCAAGATGGACCTGGTTATAACAAGATAAAAATACAGTACATTTATACACAGATAGTGAGGTAAAGTACATTATTTACATTCAAAACATCAAAGTAATATACATTTATATACATTCACAAGAGTATTACAATGAACACCATTTCAAAGTAACCAGATACAGTGGCATAGGTAGGAATGCAGCTGTTTGGTGCATTCATAAGATGCAGGTAACCTATACACAGTAATATCTGGAATTAGAGCGGAAACAACATTAACTACATATATAACATGTATGGTGCTTGGTCCAGGCCATGACAGCAGACTGATAGGGACAGGAAAGAGGATATCAGAGGAACTAAAGAGAAGGCTATGGGCAGGAAGGAAAAAGTGGAGGTGAGAGGGGAGTGGAAGTCAGAATGGGTGAGAGGGTGAAGGGAACCAAGTGGCCATGGCATGATATGAACTTCAGTCAGGATTCATGAATGCCACAAGTGCAGGGACAGGCTATGGACATGTGAGCCAGTTACAGTGTCCCTAAATGAATGGGCGAATAGTGTATTGAAAGAATGCATGCTAACAGGGATGCTCAGTTTCAATGTTTTTTGCAGTTTGTTCCACAATGAGGGCAGAGCGAAGCTTATGGCTGCTCTAACAAATTGAGATTTAACTTTAGGGATATTCAGAGTGATAAATGCATAGTTTTTCAGAGCGTAATTTCCTAACACACTTAATGATAGGCATTCCAAAATATATTGAGGGAGTATTTTTGTGACAGCTCTGTATGTTCATAGTGCAGCATTCCTATTCCACCTGTACTGAAGGGAAGTCCACCACATGGCTGTATACAGGGAACAATGGTGAGTGGAAAGAGGAAGGCCAGTTATAAATCTAATTTCCCTATGATAGAGAGTGTCCAATTTTGTGAGAGAAGAGGCAGGGCATTGACTATAAAAAAAAGTCTGTGTACTCTACCAATGACAGAAATATTGTTTGGACCAAGAGCAGCTTAGCATCTCTAGTCAGAAAGTGGTTAATTCTAAAGAAGAGACCTAGTCTCTGCCTAAGTTTCTTCAACAAATCCTAAATGTGATCAATGAATGAAACTCTGTGGTCAAGCCATACTCCCAAATACTTAAATTTAATAACACATTCCAAATTTTCACCTAGAATTGTAGTAATCTGTGGGATTGCTCCAACACTGGCTGGGCTTACCACATAAATGAGGGAAGAGAAGAGCATCACTTTCATTTTTTGGTACTGAGTAGCAGCTTTTTGTATAGAAGCTGGTTCTGTAGCAGGTTGAATTCAGCCTCGAGGTCACCACATGCAGCTTCTGGAGTTAAATGGCTCAGGTAAAGTACCATGCCACCTGCAAACAGGTGGATGTTGGCCTTGCTAATACTGTCATTAATGTTGTTTATGTAGATTGTGAACAGTAATGGACCAAGGATGGAAGCCTGAGGCACACCTCTTAGAAGAGGTTTACAAGGAGGAAAGTTCTCCTTCTGCCTTAACCTGCTGAAGTTGACCTGAAAGGTAATCCATAAACCAATGCATAGATAATGGGTCCAGGCCTATACTACACAGGCAAGAGAAAAGTGGTCGACAGTGTTGAAAGCCTTACTTAGATCCAAAAACACAGTGCATATGAAGTTTCTATTATCCAGGTCATGTTGCCAATCATTAGTGACTTTGGCAAGGGCTGATATGGTGCTATGTTTTGCTCTGAAACCAGATTGCACAGGGTTTAACAGGTTCATGGATTCTAAGTAAGACCTGAGCTGGGTGCTCACTACTTTTTCCAGTAATTTAGACAGAATTGGAAGAAAGGAGATAGGTCTATAATTGTTCAGGTCACTGGGGTCTCCAGATTTAAGCAGAGGAATGACATAGGCTATTTTCCATAGGGGAGGGAGGATCCCCTGGGACAGTGATCAATTGAAGAGATGAGTAATTGACAAGGCTAAACCATGGTAGGCAATCTTTAGAAAGTAGGGGTCAAAGGAGTCAGCACTAGCACTTGTCTTAATATCCAACTGTAGTAGAAGATCTTTGACCTCTTTGAGAGATGCAGCCTGAAAGGAGAATACTGAGGTAAGAACAGGGGATTCCTGGAGTTTAAAGCCAAGTTGTGAGTGTATTGAGCATGCAGGGGAGCTGTCAAAAGCTAAACCAGCAGTCACAAAATGGTTGTTAAAGGCATCCAGGATCTCCATTCTATTATAAATGGTAGTGCTACAGAATTGATCTTGGTTGGAAGGGAATTTCCAGGTGTATACCCAGACAGGTACTTGATTGTTTTCCAAAATTTAGAGGAACTCTTGGCAGTAGTGTCAAGATCAATGCGATAAAATGCAGCCTTTGCTTCCCTAGCCATCTTAGTGCATATGTTTCATACAATCCTGAACTGGCACCCGTCCGAGTCGGTCTTAGTTCTGCGCGCTTTTTTCCAAAGCTTATCTCTCACTAATATTGATGCCTTAAGTTCTGGAGAGAACCAATGGGAGGCTTTGCTCTTTACTCAGGCTTTTACCAGTGGTGCATACTTATTTAATGCCCCAGACAATATTTCATAAAAGATGTCATATGCCATATTTACTGTATTCGTCAAGTAGAAATCCTGCCAGTGCAGGGAATATCTCAGCTCATCAATGTAGGCAAACAGATCGAAGTTGCAACTAGACCTCTTGGTGGAAAACAGTGAGGCAGATTGTGGCTTATGTACTGATCTTACACCAGGAATGAAGCAATGGTCACTGATGTCCCAGAAAAAGGTACCAGCATGGGAGAATAGATGTGGTTTATTTCAGGAGCGCTGACTTTATCAAAATGGAGAGTGCCTTAGGAAAGCACTAGCAAACAGGCAAGAAGGAGGGGTAGAGCAACAATTGGGAAACATCAAAACTGCCATCACAGAGGCAACAAGTCTTTGTGTGAAGCAAATAAACAAATCAAAATGAAAGAAAAAGCCACTATGGTTCTCAAAAGAGGTGGCAGGGAAGGTTATGGAGAAAAAGATAGCATTTAGGAAGTAGAAGAAACCACAGAAGGAGCAGGACAGAGAACTGTACCAGTTAAGTCAGAAGGAAGCAGGAAAGGCAGTCAGAATAGCAAAGGCCCAAACTGTGAAAAAGATAGCCAACTCAATTAAGAAGGGGGATAAAACTTTTTACAGGTACATTAGGGAGTGTAGAAAGACAAAAGAAGAGATAGTGAGGCTGAATAGAATGGACGGTGGGTGGGCAGACAGGGACAGTGAAAAAGCAGGGATACTGAAAGAATACTTCTGCTCAGTATTCACAAAAGAGGAGGAGAGGGAGGTACCTAATCCAATTAACAGAAGTACTCTGGATAGGGGGGTCGATCCCAATCATTTCACAGAAGAAAGGGTTCTGAAAGAACTCCTAAAAGTGAAGGTGGACAAGCAATGGAGGCTGATGGGATTCACCGCAGAATTCTAAAAGAATTAAGGGGAGAACTAGTGGCACCACTAAGTACCCTTTTAAACAAATCATGGGAGGATGGTGTGGTACCTGAGGACTGGAAGAGGGTGGATGTGATTTCCCTTCACAAAAATGGGAGCAAGACAGAGGCAGAAAACTACAGACCTGTCAGTTTGACCTCTGTGGTAGGGAAAATGATAGAATCACTTCTGAAGGAAAGAATTGTTGAGTACGTAGAGGTCAGTGGGGAACAGGACCCAAGGCAGCATGGTTTCACAGTGGGAAGGTCATGTCAGATGAATCTAATTAATTTCTTTGACTGGGTGACCAAAGTAGTACAGCAGGGAGGGGCTGTGGGCATGGTCTACTTAGACTTTAACAAGGCATTTGACACAGTCCCACACAACAGATTAAAAACAAATTAGCTTTCCTGTGAGTGGGTTCCAGTGTGGTAGCCTGGGTAAAACATTGGCTGGACAACCAGACACAGAAGGTAATACTAAAAGGAGTCCACTCTGAAGAAAGGGGGTTACTAGTGGGGTACCGGAGGGTTCAGTTTTGGGTCCAGTCTTTTTTAATGTCTTCATAAGTGACAGTGCAGAGGGACTGGAAGGAAAAGTATGCCTTTTTGCATAAGACACAAGGATCTGAAATAAGCTTGATAAACAAGGGGGCATGGAAAGGATAAGAAGTGACTTGGCAAGGCTGGAGGAATGGTCAGAAGTAAGGCAGCTTGGATTCAATGCAAACAAGTGCAAAAAAATGCATGTGGGAAACAAAAACCAAGGGGAAGAGTACACAATGGGGGGGTTAGTAACAACGAAAATGGAAAGAGACCTGGGAGTAATCATATCAGATGACCTTAATGTTGGCAGGCAATGTGAGAAGGCAGTAGGGAGGGCTGGGGGGATGCTGGGATGCATAGGGAAAGGCATCACAGGCAGAAAACAGGAAGTTGTTATCCCTCTGTACAGACAGTTGGTGAGACCCCATCTGGAGTACTGTGTCCAGTTCTGGAGACCCCATCTCCACAAGGACATAGACAGGATGGAGGCAGTCCAGAGGAAGGTAACTAAAATGGTGCAGGGTCTGCAAGAGAAGCCATAGGAAAGACTAAAGAAGCTTAATATGTATACCCTTGAGGAATGAAGAGAAAGGGGGGACATGATACAAACTTTTAAGTACCTCAGTGGAATCAACAAAGTCCAAGAGGGTAGCATCTTTCAGAAAAAGAGATGTGCAAGAACAAGGGGACAAAATTTAAAGATAGAGGGGAAACAGCTTAGGGGCAATGTGAGGAAGTATTTTTTTCACAGAGAGGGTGGTGGATGCATGGAACCACCTTCCTGAGGAGTTTGTGGGGTCTAAAACTGTGGGAGAATTCAAGAATGCATGGGACAGACATAAGGCAAATCTTGTGGGGGTAGGAACAAATAGGCTGTTGTTAACTAGAATCTGCAGCTTATCTAGTAGGTAGGGAAATGGGCAGACTAGGTGGGCCAAGCAGTCCTTATCTGCCATCAAAGTCTATGTTTCTATGTTATTTACTAAGATCACATCCAGCTGGGTACTGTTACTAGAGTTCTTATTGTTCCGGTGCATGGGTTCGTCAATAAGTTGCACCAGCCCAAGGTTGTCACAGAAGTATTTCAGTGGTGCTGAGGCCATGGATAGCCAATCGAAATTGAGGTCCCCTAAAATGATAGTTTTAAGCATCCCATTCCACATTAAGGTGCTTAGATGAGTAGGAAGCTGTAAACCTGTGGACGGAGGCCTATAGCATCCTATCACACAAAGCGCAATGGAAGTCGATGGTTGAAGTTTAACGGACAGGCATTCAAACTCATTAGTGACAGAGGATGAGTTAATACAAGATACTGAGAATTTGTCCTTCACATAGATAGCCACCCCTCTGCAGCTAGACTGTCTGTCGGCTCTAAAGAACAGGTTGTTGGGAATATTAATTTCATTATCTGAGGTATCTGGTCTAAGCCAGGATTCGGAAACCACCAGCACATCCGGCAAGGTGTGACTAACCCAAGCCTGGATTATAGTTATCTTTTTTGGGAGACTACAAACATTAGCATGCATAAAGGTCATTCCTTTGATCCTTGCTAGGTCAGATGGAGATGCAAGTGCTACTGGAGGGCCAGAGTTTAGTTCAACATTGCGTGAACACAGCACTGTAAGAAGCAATAGCTTTTTTTTAAGGCAGCGAAAGTTAGTTTGTAATCTCTTGCCCCTACACATCTGCAATGTATATCTAGCAGGACATCTCTTCTCTTGTTCAAGACAAGATGATGACTTGTAACAGTCACTAACAAGGTGGACTTCATTTGTAGAAGTGCAGCAAACAAGAGACAGAATGTTTTTTTTTCCACACCATGGAATGTTGGTGGCAGGTTTGTAAGACTTCTGATCAAGAACATGGCATCAACCACAGTGGCATTTACAGTATTGGGGTGGCTACTTTGGACTCTGGTCTCAAGTTTCTTCAGCAGTGTTGACTTCATTGTTGTGTTCATTGATCCATCAACATTTCCAAAGGAGAGGATACCAGGGCTGGTGGGTAGGCAAACACCATGGTAAGTTCAACTGTTGAAGTCACAGACAGATACAGAAAGTGTCCAAAGAGGACTCAAGTTCCTTTCAACTCAACAGTTTTCTTGTCCTTGTTCTTGATCTTCATCTTCATTGCATCATGTGTAAAGTTCTTCAACTTGTATCTTTTGAAGGGTTCCTCAGACTTACTACATTTGGTAATGCATTTGTCTCTAACCACATGATACATCCGAGTACTTATCTCAGTAACCTGTAACACTACGTTTACTACCTCTTGTGATACTGCTTTTCCACTACCTATTGAATAAAGATTGCTGTCCTCAAACGTATCCTGGAATGGATTCAAGTCTATTGTGTTCAACAGTTTGTTTAGATCCTTCAAATCTCATTGAACTCTAAAACTCTTCAGCTCTTGGTTGGCTTCTTCATGGCTGACAAGACCAACTTTTTCCATAAGACTGCCAACAATTTTACTTCGAGCTGACTGCAGAATGTTCCACCTCCTCCTTGCATTGATGTTCTGTGTCAAAGAAGAAATTCTGGTTAGTCTTAATGCAGCATCAGCATTAATTGTCTGTTCCAAGGTCAAGTCTACATCATTTCTGCTAAACCCTCTCTTTGATCTTGCAATGGGTAATGCTCCATTCTCAAATGCTTTCCTTATTCCAGGGCAGGTCTCATCCATGTTTAGCACATTCATAAGGTACACGGTCTTCCATTTGGTATTGCTGTGGTGCCCAGCTGTGAAGTAAAGAGGCATCATCTTCTCCAAGCTATATACAAAGATAGGCAAGTCATTTGTCCTGATGGAATGGCAGAAGAGTTGGTACAACTCTAGCAAACTGCAGTACTGCAGCCAAAATTGGGCAGTTGTGCCATGCTCACCAGGGTGTGTGGAATCTGAGAATGTATACATTCATTTGGGAATATGCCTGATGATGTGGATTCAGACAGAGCACTATGAATTTGGGAGCAAAGCAGTTTTGCTGGATAACTCTTTAAGATGTCTTTTTTAGAGTTTCATCAGCTGCAAGTTTACCAGAACTCTTACATGTAGTGAAGTTCTTGTAGCAGATATAATGATACCCATGGCTGCTGGAGTAACGTTCAGGCAATTCAAGATTCACCATGTTGTGCATTGACAGTGTTTGACTAGAATGCCTTTCCTTTGCATCAACTAATTTCTCCCAATGAGCATCATCAAAAGGTAGCGGGTCTTCATGGTCCGTGCCAACTCCTGGATCAGTGTGTAGGATGCATCACCTCTGTGGTGTGTGAGAAGTCCTGCTAGCCATATCTGAAACATTAAGTAAATTACATTAATAACTAAGTAAACCTAGTCTATTAAACAAATTAGATAAAGTAAATAAATAAGTAAACCGAGTCTATTACATGAATGTAAAACTTGTAGATACTCTTTAGAACATGCATTTTTCAAGAAAACATACAACTATGGATGGATAAGAGTTGTAAATCTGAATTCTACAATCCTTTTTATATGAGAAACATTCATCAAAGCTTTTGGACCCAGACACATAGATAAATGCACCTGGCTCCTGCTCTAATCGGCTTTTCTCTCCCCCACTATATCTGCTATTGGCTTCCTGCCTGGCTTCGAATTAAAGCTGTATTTTTTGGTTTGCTTGACTTGCTCTATGCTAATTTTTTATACCATGCTTATCACAACAAGAATTTTACAGCAGGCCAGAATTACTGTTTTAAGTAGCTATTTTATATTACATTCATCAAATGGCAAATGTATTTATTGACTTGTTGAACTGTGGGACTGCTTCCGAACTGTATTTTATCTGTCCACTTTTGGCAAATGTTGCTATTTTTACCCTTGCTACTTATTTTTTGCTATTTTTCCTTCCTTTTCTCCTGTTGAATTATTTCTGCTAATTTTCTCCCCCCCCCCCAGCTCCTAAACTACTAATATTTGACCTGGTGCCAAGGTGCAGGAACCCTCTAATCAAGCTGCTTTTGTTCCAAACCCCCTCTGCTAATCCTGTCCATCCCACCACATAAGTCAACTGCTGCCCCTGTTGCAATATTAATTGCTAATTCTCTCTCTTTCCCTCCTTAGATTTAAAGGTGCTTGACCAGGCTCCCTGAGCAAGCTTTGCGGGCTGCTGCTTTTTTCTCTCAGAGCCATCGGCTGCTGCACAGAATCTCTGCCCGCATCTCCTTCAGGTACAAACTCTTCTCTCTGCACTGAACCTCAGCCCATAAGCCATGAATCTGACTAGTTCTTTCCCTGTAGCAGCAGCAAGGATACCATTGACTTTTCTCTCCCCCACCACACCTGCTTTTTCCTTCCTGCCTGGCTTTGAATTTAAGCAGTATTTCTTGTCTGCTTGACTTGCTGTCTGCTACTTCTTTACCCCGTGGTTATCGCAACAAGAATTTCTTTCAGCCCACCCTCCCCACCCCAGCACTCTTTAAATGCTCCTGGGTTGCAAGTAACTTCACGCCCTTTCTTGAACTTCTTTTAAGCTGCCTCCTTTTAAAGTGACCTCACCCATTTCTTTTGGTATACCGTTTTCACTGCTGTTAATTTTTTCCTCCTTGTCACTAGTCACTGCTTCTAACTACTCTAGTTTTCACCTCCTTTCTCATCCTGCCATCCCACCATTCCTCTGCCTTCCTACCTCCTGCTGTTTATCTTCTCCTGGCTCTCTGTCTATGACTCTCCTCTTCATCATCTCCTACCCCCATCACACCTCCCCCTGCCCCATAAATTTATCCTTCTCCTCCTACGCCCCTTATTCCTTCACCTGTCTTTGATATCACTCTTCTGACTCACCTTCATCCACTCACCTCCACTGTCCCCCTTACCCCTCTCCTCAAATTAACCCCAGACTACTCCCCTTCTGTCTTCTCAACACTGAAGCCCTGTTCAGCCTCACTTCCCCTCTCCCCTCTCCTACTTTCAGAAAGCCAAAATACCTTCCCCACATTTTTCTCTTCTTACTTTTCTTACCCCTCTCTGGTGATGTTCACCCAAACCCAGGTCCTATGTTAAACCCCTCAGCATTGTCCCCAGCTAACGCAGTCCCAAGCACTATCCCACCCTCCTTGCCCAAGGGACTTTGGTCCTTTTACATAAATGCATGCAGCCTACTTCCCAAACTCGACATGCATAATGTCTGGGTCTCCAAATATCCTGCCTATATCCTTTGTATAACCAAAACATGGCTCTCATCTAAAATTCCCAACTCCACATCTCCATCCCTGAGTTTAACATATTCATCAGGACAGACGTAAGCGAGGAGAGGGTGTTGCCATGTACATTATGCAATCCTTCTCTTGTTCTATCATTTATAAGAAGGCCCGATCTGCCTCACATGAAGCAATTATAGCACAGCTATTCATCCCTTCCTTGGGCCTGCTCTATATTGAAGCCCTCTGTGCCCCTCCCAAAACTTCTTCTGACACTCTAGTTTCCACGGTTTCCTACATTTGTTCCCTCATTTCTAGTGGCGAGTTGTTACAGCTCGGGGACTTCTACCTCATTTGGCTCTCGCCTTCCTCCAAGTCCACTAACCTTAAACCTGAAGCTCTGAACCTTACTCAACTTGTCCCAGAGCCCACCCTCCTAACCCCCCACTCCCAGAATCACACTATCCTCAACAGGATCCTATCTTCTCACCCTCTGTCGCATCACTGCTGCTTGCACACTCTCAGATGCAATCAGTGCCAATTGCATCACTTATTGCATACAAAAGATTCACACCCCCATGCGTTCCCAAAATACATTTGGTCCCACCCCTTGCACAAACTGGGTGTCTCCACCCTTCATCATGACCTTTCTATGGCAGACTGGTTTGCCATCTACTCTGCAAGGGACGATGACCATGTCCTATCTCTTTTCTCTAGCCTCTTCCTACACATTTGGAACCACCACTCTCCCCCTTAAGAAAATCAGGGTGAAGAGACATCATCACCCTTGGATCACTGCTGCCCTACTGGCCAAATGTATGGCAAGGTATAAAGCTTGGTATCTCTATAAAGTCTCCCTTCTTCTTACAGAACCCTCTGAAATAGCTGCACCAAGGCCATCTGTCTCTCTAAGGCTAATTACTTCAGGTGTCACCTGCAACAGGAATGCCAGACACCTGCATCCTTTTGCAAAGTCCTCCATACCCTCCTATACCCCCCATCCAACACTCCCACCAGGTTCTCAATGTTGATGGGTCTCCTGTCTCCAACCCTGCCTCAATCACCAAAATTTTGGCACATTCTTTGCCACCTGCACTCTCCCTGATGCTTGCTACCACTCACCTCCTTTACCCCCCTTGGGCCACTCAGTTAAGCCTGACCAGCACCATGATTATCATTTCCCCCCATTTACTCCTCTCAAAGTCTGCTCTGCCCTTCTTGCTAAAAACACTTCTAAATCAAGCTCAGACAGGCTCCACCCCAAGCTTCTCCACATCTCTGTCTCTGCTATAGCAGCCCCACTCACCCACACCCTAAATCTTTCTCTATCTCTCTCCTCCTCCACTGTTCCTATGTCTGTAAATCAGCTAAAGCCCTCCTATTCCATAAAGGAGGGGATCCCTCCTCCCTGGCAGCTACAGGCCCATCTCCCTGCTTCCCTCCCTCTCTAAAGTACAAGAATCACTTATTCATTCTAGCTGACTGACTTCCTTGCCAGATCCAATACCCTCTCCTCCATCCAGTCTGGCTTTAGGAAGCACCATTCAACAATTTCATACCTTTTGCATGTCACAGACTAAGTATTCACTGTGATGGACAGGAGCCAAATTACAGCCACTATTTTTATTAACCTGGCAAAAGCCTTCGATTCTGTCTCCCACCCCCTCCTACTGCAGACTCTTGGCTTCGTTGGCCTCTCTAAACCTGTTTGTCAACTAGTTCTGCTCCTATCTTCATGATAGGGTACAGTTGGTCCAAATAGGTGATGCTTTATCCTCCTTGCTCCCTATTCTCTCCAGTATCTTGAAGATTCTGTCCTTGGTTCCATCCTCTTCTCCCTATTTATTAATAACCTCCCCTCAGTCTGCAGGTCCAGAGAAATCCATGTGTGTGTGGATGACGCAATTGTTTTCCTCTCAGGGTCCTCTGTCAGCTGCGTACAGTTCCCCATCCAGGATGATTTTAATAGTGTTCAGTCCTGGTTCAGGGACAATAAACTTAAACTCAACACTAACAAAAAACAGTTGCTATGAACTTCGGTTCCAGGCAAAAGTTTCCCATCTTACAGCAACCCCCTACCTTTACCACCTTAGATGGCTCCATCATTAAGAATATCTTTACTTTTAAATACCTAGGGGTTTGGCTGGATGCAAACATGGATTTCTCCACCCATGTTGACGCCATCTGTACCAAGCTTTGTCCCAAACTAGGCACCCTTTACCAGCACAAAACCAGCCTCCCTCTCTCCACCCAATGTGAGTTGGTCTCTAAAATAATTCTATCTATGTTAGACTGCTGACATAGTATATGGCATGGCCACTCAGTCTTCCCTCACAAACTTGACATTCTCCTAAATGCCTTCTGCCACTTTGCCACAGCCTCTTCCCCTCTCATTCACCACTGCCTTCTTTACTCTGCCCTATCTCTTGCTTTGCCCTATCTCTTTCCCCATCTCACAGAGGAATGGTGCATTGTTCTACCTCTATCACCAAATTCTGGTTTGGTTCCCTCCCTTCCTATCTCTCCTCTTGTCTCTCCCAAGCAGCCTCCTCCAACCACTCCCTTTGTCAGAGATACTCTAAAAAAGTGATAGGCAAACTGTGGCTCACAGGCCACATGTGGCCCTCGACGTGATTTTTGTGGTCCCCGACATCATTTTCAGCAACAAAAAAAAATAGTCTTTTCTCCATTGCTGTGCCATTGCTGTGCCTTTAAATTCTGTCCTCATTTCTTCCATGATGCTTGTCCCACTTGCTGATGATTGTGTGCACCAAGGGTAATGTACTGAGTGACCTGGTACTGAAAATGCACCATGGACTCAGCATAATTTTTTAGTACACCGTGGACTAGGCTTAATGTACTGAGGGAACATGTGTACTACTGTGTGAGTACTTTCATTTGCTCTTCCAGATTGTGATTGAGGGACTGGGCTAATGGAGTTAATTTACTGCAGGACCTTGCATACTGCTGTGGGACTGTAGTGCCATGTGTTCGATTGGTCGGGTGATCTTTTTAACTTCAACAGGACCACATCCAGCGTGTTGGTGTTTGTGTGTCTTGTTGGTCAGGTCATATTTTTTAACCACTATGGCAGCACTGTATTAACTTCTGCTACTTCTGCTTTTGTATACTATTTAATACTGGTTTAAAGTTTTAATGATGCTGAATTAATACAATGCATTGAATAAATGGGTGTTTTTTCCCAAATGCATCAATTTTGTAAAATGTTGTAAAATGTGTTACCCATGCTTATGCAACCCTCAAGGTGGTTTAGGGGCCACACTTTCAGCCCTCAGTCATTTCCAGGTTGCCAACCACTGCTCTAGGACCTTCACTCTTGCTCTCCCTCACTCAGTTTCTGGTGAATCTGCTTTCTCCTTCTGCTTCCCTGCTCTCTGGAACAAACTACCCACTGTCCTCCACTCTTGTTCCTCCCTCCTCTCTCTCAAAATGCTCATCAGACTCCTTCCCCAACAACCATGCTCTCAATGTCCTCAACCTATACCACCTAAATTCTATTTGTTCACTCTGTTGATGTCTCTAATGGACTGCTTACTCTTCTTCACTTTTAACATTCTGAGTTTCTCTGTTTGAGGGCTGTATAACCTAACCCTCACCAAAGTTTTATTTTGTATATGCTGACCTCTGTATTGCTGTGTAACAACTGTAATAACTGTCTTGTGGTGCTACTTTTACTTTGTGCCAGGTCTTGTAACCTTGACCCTTGACCTGTTGTCTGTGATTATGTGATTTTTTTGCTGACTGTCTTTTTCTCCCATGTCTCCATTCCTCCAGGTCACTCCTGGAAATAAGCCTCAGCTCATGGTGCTTTTCCCAGTTATCAACTTTTAAATAAATACAAAATAAATAAATAAATGGACAGGTGGGGCTTAGCCAACCCTACAGTGAGGGACTTCATATACCATTCCCTAGACCATCAGATTTCCAGCTACCTGGACTTCTAGCTGCCATCCTTCCCATCTCTTAATTGACACTGAACTTCACCATACACCCGACTGTGATCTTCAATCATGCCCTAATGGCAATAAAAATGTGTGGGATCCCTCAGATCTGTGATCATCCACTTGGAGCCTAGATCCTCTCCTACTCAATGACACAGAATTCCTCCCCTGGATTTGTCTAGAAGTTGCTGATTTCTTCTCTCATAATGATGATGGCCAAGTCTCCAATTGCACTCTATGGGAAACCATCAATGCAAAACTTAGAGGGTGTATTCAAATGAAATCCAATCAAATCAGCCTTATTTTTATAGCACCTTTTAAAGCCAAGGCGCTGTACATAAAACCAAATCCAACAAATATAAATAAGATTAAAAACAAGAACAATAAAAAATGATCATCCATATTTAGGGAAGGCTAAATTAAATAAATAAGTTTTTAACTCAGTTTTAAACCTATCGATGGTCAGGCATTCTCTTAACTGATGAGACAGAGAATTCCACAGGGTTGGAGTTGAAAAAGAAAAGGCATGAGAAACAGATGTCTTCAATCATACCCTCAAAATCTCCAGCAATCCCTTGTTGGCAGATTGGAGAGGACAGAGGGGGAATAGGGTACCAGGAGATAGTGCAGGTAGCCAGATCCCTGATCATGTAGGGCTTTAAAGGTTAGCAAGCCAACCTTAAAGGTGATCCACCACTGAACAGGCAGCCAGTGCAGCTAGTGGACCACAGGCATAATATGACTGCTCCTAGAGGTCCTCATCAAAAACCTGGCTGCAGCATTCTGCACCAGCTGCAAGTGGAGGATATTAACCCCTGGTAGCCCTAGGTAGAGGGAATTGCAGTAATCAAGATGGGTAGTGACAAAGGCATGGACCAATGTTGGAAGATGATCTGGAGGAACCAGGTGTTTCACCCGGGTGATATTTCTCAGATGGTAAATAGAGGATTTGATGACAGCTGACACCTGAGATTTTAGAGTCAGACCATCATCAAAAATAATGCCCAGGTTATGCACCTGGTTTGAGGTAATGAGCAGTATACCACCAAGCAACAAGCCTGATGGTTGTCTAGCTCCCAAACCCGCCCCCAGATTACCTGGATCCACTACCAACACTTCAGTCTTGTCTGGATTCAGTCTCACCAAGCTGGAGCTCATCCAGGTTCTGATATCAGTAAGGCAATTATTTAGCATGGAGAGTGCATCATTCTGGCTGTGCAGAAAGGACATATACAGCTGAGTGTCATCTGCATAGTAGTGAAAACTCAGACTGTATCACATGATGATATCTCCCAATGGCAGCATGTACACTGCAAACAACATGTGGGCAAGAATGGAGCCCTGCGGCACCCCACAGAGGAGGGAGTGAGCACCAGAGGAATAAATTCCAGTGGCAACTCTCTGAAACCTGCTCATGAGGTATGACCGGAACCATTTAAGGACTGTACCAGACAGCCCACAAAAGAGATGCAGGTGCTCCAGCAGCACACCATGGTCTACAGTGTCAAATGCAGCAAAGAGATCAAGAAGGACCAGAATGGTATGTGCCTTATGATCTCTAGCCATTAGGAGGTCATTCAATACACGGACAAGAGCAGTCTCTGTGCTATGCTTCCTCCTAAAACCACACTGGAGAGTATCATAGACATTGTGAGTTATAAGATGATTATCCAGTTGCAACGCAACCACCTTTTTGATAACCTTACCAACAAATGGCAGGTTATAGATAGGCCAGTAGTTGGCTTGACAGTCTGGATCCAAGGAGGATTTCTTAAGAAGTGGTTGAACAACCACCTCCTTGAGGGGGTCAGGAAAGACCCCTCTCTCCAAGGACTTCCAGACAATTTCAGCAAGGATCGGGCAGATAACATCTACACATTCCACTAAAAGGGGTGTAGGGCCAGGATCCAAACTACAACTGGTCAGGCGCAATGTTTGGATGATTTTTACAATGTACATGAATTCCAGCCAGCAGAAATCTGACCAGATAGACTGAGTGCATGCCACTTCCTGTTGACCACTGCAATCCCTGGTAGGAGAGGTCGGACTGATGCCAGACCTGATGCTGTCAACCTTATCTGCAAAGAATTGAGCAAACTCCTCGCATCTTAGCTGAGAAAAAGCTTCTCTGGGCTGGAAACAGATTGGATTGCACAATCTGTCAACAGTCCGTAAAAGCTGAGCTGGTCGATTCTGTGCTTCAGAAAACTCCCTGGACAGGAATTCTGCCTTCTTATGGGTGATTTCTGATTGATAGTCATCATAATGTGCCATTAACCTAAGCCTGTCAGCATCATGGCAGGTCCTCCACCAAGCTCTCTCCATCCTTCGGCCGACTCGCTTCAACTCTTTCAAGAAGCCATCAAACCAAGAGCTCCTTGGGTGAAGACTGAGGGGCCACAAATACCAAATTCCACAAGGATAGGAACACTGAGGCCAAACAATTGGAGGCTAAGCTTTGCACAGCAGAAAGCACATTTAAAGTCAACTCAAAGGTCATTCAATCAATGATAGTCCACCTCAGAACCCAACCACAAGCCTTATATTCTATAAGGTTTAACTGACACTCTTTTGCACTGACCATAAATACATAGAATGGGGAGAGAAATCCAATAAGGTGCTCTCATACAGGCTTTGAAAAATACAAGGTGCATCGCTGGAATAGGGACCCTGATGGAAAACTAGAGACCTCCCCTAAGGATATCAATCAGATCACGTGCACAGTCTATGCTAAACTTTGTTCCTCCACAACCCTCCTTCACTAGATCACTGTAAGCATTTTCTGGACACCCTGACACTCCTTACACTTACTTTGGACCAGCTTAGCTAACTTGAGGCCCCTCTTACTCTACGGGAAGTTTCTGATACTATCCTCAAGATGAACAAACATATGTCCCCAGAAACAGATGGTCTCCCCATCAACCTGTTTCAGTTAATTGTAGAACAGCTCTTCCCAATCCTACTATGTACCTTCTAGGAGGCCCATCAATCTGGACACATGCCCCCACCTTGGCAGAGGCTATGATTACAGTCCTTCCCAAAAGAGGGAAATTTCTGTTCTCCTGGACAGTTATCACCCCATTTTCCTAAACAGTGCTGATGCCAAAGGGTTGGCAAAAATCCAAGCAATAATGCTGGAGTCCATTTTCCCATCCCTCATGCATCCGAATAAGGCTGGATTTGTGAAAGGCAGGCTGTCTGCTGACCATCTATGCTCTATCATTAACCTGTTGTATGCGGCATATTCCCTGGCTACTCCAGCAAAAGCCTTGTCCATTGATTTCAAAGAAGTCTTCAATTCCATCAAAAGACAACATCTGTTTACAGTAATACAGTCGACTGGCTTTGGCCTCACTTTCCTGGCAGCTGTATGCACTGTATACTGTAATCCCTCAGCCAGAGTGCTCATTAACAGCACCATCTCTGATCCCTCCTTACTCCAGCAGGGGACCAGGCAGGGTTGCCTTTTCTCCCCACTCTTCTTCTTATGAGATATAGAGCCTTTACCTATTGCTCTTAGAAGTCACCAGGAATTAACCGGCATCCCTGCTGGCCCCAGGACATAGAGCATCACTGTACATGGACGACATCCTGATCCTTTTACCAGAGCTCAGTAGGTCAATAACTCCCCTCCAAGTTTCAAGTTTATTTATTTGGAAACAACCTCTGAGCTGGAAGCTCGTTGACAAAGGTTCTACATCTAGACAGGACATACAATACAGAAAAACAGTAACGTCACAAGAATCAACCACAAGGTCACTTGACAAGATTCTAAACAATAATTTCACTCAGTTACAGACTTTAGAGTTGTTTATACATTCTAGTGTAAAGAGAGGAAACATAACGCATATAGAGTTTCAGACTACTATATGATCTTAAATGAAAGAGAATGGGAATGAATAGAAAGAATTATAGAGATGGAATGAGAAGTCCTGTGCTGCCCTCCAAACCCTTTTAAATCACTTATGCAAAATCTCTGGCCTCAAGATTAATCCCAACAATTCAAAGATATTCCCACTGAATGCAAAATAATCCCACCACACTTTGGGAAGGGACCTCTTTCTATGGTTGGACACTGGCATCACATACCTAACAGTCTGTCTTACTCCTGAACATACACATCTCTGTAAAGCTAACTTTACCCTCCTTTTGAAAAACCTATGTCAGGAATTCTCTCATTGTTAACTGCTCAATGTGTCCCTTACAGGGAAACTAGAGGCCATAAAGATGGTGGCCTCACCAAGAGTGCTTTATCTTCTGTCACACCTGCCAGTGGACATCCCCAAGATATGGTTCTTCAAGACAAATGGCTTAATAGGCAACTTCTTATGGGAGGGCTGCCCACCTCATTTTAGCAAGCTAAAATTCAGACAGCACTGGTCTGGGGAGAGGGGGTGTTACCAAACTTTATGGACTACCACAAAGCCTTTATAAAGGCCCAGACAATAAAATGGATCCTCCACCCCTCACCAGATATTCCACTATGGGTCGGAATGGAAGGGCCTTTTTTTCTCACTCCCAGCTCCAAGAAAGTTGTTGTACTTGAAGAAATCCAGGTCATTTACTCACCACCCCACCATTTTAATATTCCTTAAATGTTGGAGACAAATCACATCCGCTCTACTGCTACCACCACCTTAAATACTATATGCTCCCCTTTGGGACAATGATCTGTTTTGTATTGACTGCAGATGGTATCCCGTGATAATAGCTACTGCAAAATAGCGACTGTCAAAATAGCAACTCATAATATAATATAATTCCAAATATGTAATTCTTTCCAAAATCAATGAGCGGCATGGTGTTAGAATCATTAAGATGGGGGGTGCGGGTGGCGTAGACCCCCGCATTTATATCACGTAATCGTGCAAAAAACAACAGTTGAAGGAAAAGGTAGTAGTAGCTGTTATTGGCAGTGGCAGTCGCTATTTTGACGGTCGCTATTTTGCAGTAGCTATTATCACATGGAACCACTGCAGATCAGTCCCAGCTGGGATATGAAATGCCACATGCATAAAGACAGTTCAAGATCTCTGCATAATAAGCCAGCCCTGTTTCCCCTCTTATGCAGACCTTTCAAAAAAATTTTCCCTTGCTAACCTCCAGCTTAGCTCCTTCAGCTCAAGCATCTGCCTGACAAAGCTATTGACCACCCTCTGACATCTTGGCATTGTTCAACCAGAGGCCAGGCTGAATCAATCTACAGATTCCTTAGTGACAAAGCTTCCCTGCCCATTGATAAAACTCAAACCCAGCAACAAGATGAACTTAATATCCCCTTAACAGACCACCAATGATGTACAGCTTGGTACCATGCACATACCTGTTGCAGGGATGTTAAAGCACAATAGACACAGATGAAAATTATCCATCAGTGGTACAGGACCCCCAGAGTCCTGAAGAAACACAGAGTTTACCACACCATTGGAGATGTGACCAACATACAGTATAGGCTCTGTTTCCCACATACTATGGTTCTGCTCCCTAACTGAATCCCTCTGAAACTTCATTCAGACTTTTTGGTGCTTGCTGAGCTTTCTCCTGACATGTTCAATGCCCTCCTAGCTTTACTGGAACGTACTCCTACACATATCCCCATGAAGGAGAGGTTCTGATAATGGGAGACTTCAACATGCCAGATACAGATTGGTCAATACCAGCAGGAACATCTGCCAGAACTAGACACATAGTGGATTCCCTGCAGGAGAGGGCCTCATACAACTGGCACAACAACCCACAAGAGACAGGGCTATCCTAGATCTAGTACTGACTAACAGGGAAGGGATCACAGATCTTCAGGTAGAAGGTCACCTGGGGGCCAGTGACCATCACATGATATGGTTCAATTTGGCTACTACATCTAAATCATCCCATTCCAATGCAAAAATATGGGACTTCAGAGGAGCTGACTTTGATAAGATGGCCAACAGAGTTAAGCTAGCCCTGGTGAAAAGAAACACAAGTGATGGGGTACAGGCAAAGTGGTCAAGCATTAAGGATGCAAGACTTGAAGCAACATCCCATTGTGTTAGACAGAAAAGGAAGTGCAAAAGAAGAAGGAAACTACTTTGGTTCTCAAATACAGTAGCAGAAAAGGTCAGAGCCAAAAGGCTGGCCTTCAGGAAATATAAGGGAACAAAGCAGGATGAAGATAGGGAGGCATACCAAACTGCCCTAAGGGAAGCAGGGACGGCAGTAAAGCAGGCAAAGTCCCAAACTGAGGAAACACTAGCACGAACAATAAAAGAAGGTGACAAGACTTTCAATAGATACATTAGTGAAAGGAGAAAGTTCAGAGGGGGTATTGCTAAGCTTAATGGAGAAAAGGGAGCATGTGAGGAGGAGGACCATGTAAAAGCATCTATCCTAAATAGATACTTTTGCTCAGTATTTAGTGAAGAGAAGGTAGGGCAGGGCCCACAGCTCAGCACCATGGACACAGGGAGGAGGGAGGTGAGCACTACTCCCTTCACAAAAGAAAGGGTCCTACAAGAGCTTGCTAAGCTCAGGGTGGATAAGGCAATGGGACCTGATGGCACACATCCCGGGGTACTTAAGGAGCTAAAGGTGGAACTAGCAGAGCCATTAGCAGAACTGTTTAGTGAGTCTCTGAGCAAAGGAGAGGTCCCAGAAAGACTGGAGAAGGGCTCATGTGATCCCGCTCCACAAAAGTGGTAGCAGGGAGGAGGCAGGGAACTACAGACCAGTCAGTCTTACCTCAGTAGTGGGCAAGATTATGGAGGCACTCCTTAAGGAAAGGATAGTGCAACGCCTGGAATCCATAGGGGCACAGGATCCAAGACAGCATGGGTTTACAAAAGGAAGGTCCTGTCAAACTAATCTCATAGATTTCTTTACCTTGACCAGAGTGATCTGAGGAAACAGTTACAGGCTTTTATCACCTCCCAATTAGACTACAATAATATGTTCTACCTAGGCCTAACAGCTACTCAGATCCAATGGTTTAAGCTTTTTCAAATGGCAGCCACCAGGCTGTTTGCAGCAACAGGAAAAAAGGAGCATATAATCCCATTACTATAGGCTCTGAACTGATTACCCATAAAGTGGCAGATCAAGTTTAAGGTCTTTTTATCAGTATGCAAGGTTTTAAATGGTATAGATTTCTTCTACCTCACCAACCATTGGGCTCCACAGATATTGCTTATCTGTTCCTAAATCTAGACTTAAATCTGCTGGGGGCAGGTCTTTTACAGAAGCTAGGCCTATACTGTGGAAAGCTCTGCACAAGGACATCTATTCTTCCCCTTCCAGTATCAGCTTTAAAATCTACCTGAAGATGTATTCATTCTCCAAGACTTCTGAAAACTGTTAATTCTCTATGAAGTTGGTATGTCACTGAAATGTTATAGTGTGGATTTGCTATTTCTGCAGATCTGGGCTAATATTTTTTCTTGCTTTAATGTAATGTTATTGTCTATTTATGTATACTAAAGAACTAAATCTTTTTGTAATCTTAATTTTTTATGACATTATAAAGCACACTGAGCATTCTAAAGGTGCTTAGGAAATATCTGTCTGTCTAGCTTTCTATTACCCTTTAATCTCTTTAAAGATCAGATTTTGTCCTCTTTTATCCATTGAAACTGGTAGTATAATTAGCATTTTAATAGTAATTTTGATTAAGCATAATTACAACCCCACAACAGTTAGAGACATAACTGCTTACTGTTTGTCTTTTTCTAAATTGCAATTTCTAGTACAGTACTTTGAGCCACGAGACATGTATTTTTCTGGCATTATAGTGTGCATTTGTCAAATAGATCACATTTACAGAATTACCATACTGACATTTTCTTTATGTTTTCACCACAGTTGCTCCCAATGTTTGACCAAAGCTATTTTAACTTGTATGACATAGCATGCCCAGATATCTCTGGTGAACAGACCTGTACCAAATAACATTAGAGTATTTAATTCTCTGGGCATGCAGCCTAAATAAAATTTAATTGAGTAGGTCATGACTGCATAACTTTGCAATTTATCTTTGGAATGCAACACTTTTATTGAATAAAAGTAAGTCAAGCATGTTTGGTTAACTCAGGACAGTTTATACCATGAATCAGTATTTTCTTTAAACTCTTCAACAAAGTTGCATCTGAGAAATCATGTAAGGTTTTGAATTGAAGTTTACAGTTATGGACCTACTTCCTAAAGTGAATTAGGTTGTTTAAAAAGGTGACTTTTTTAACACACATCTGTTATGTATCTCAAATACTGCATATGCACATTTGAAATGGTTTAAAGGGCAGCACCCTCATTATCCTGCATATGCCATTTTTAAAGCCCTAATGAGTTCAATACATGTCTACATATTCAAAGTGAAAAGAAGACCATTGGTTTAACACGTTCCTCTCTTTCATCAGCTCATTGGAAATAGCCTGTAATCCTTGTTCATACAAAGTACAGTACTAGTCATGTTTTAGCTTGAAGGTTCGCACTGTATCAACTGATTCCATATGCTCTGGCTTTTTTATTCAAAGTGTTCACCACTTGTACAGTACTGTAAAATAGTTATTGTTATTTCCTTTAAATCTTGCTTTTTTCATTTGCATTGATTTCCCCCTTGTTAATTAATGATTGTACATTTTGAAGGACTGCAGCTAGTCTGATGGTGTTATCGTCTTTTGAATATTATAACCATGTTTTTCCCAAGTCTTTCCTTTTCAAGAGAGAACAGTTCCAGTTCTGCATGTCCATCTCATCCTATAGTAGTCTTGCCTTCTCTTCTTTATCTTTGGCATTTCTTTACTAAGAAACTGGACCCAAACTACACTGTATTAAAGATGGGACATGATCAAGGATTTGTAAAAGGGTATTGTAATGTATTTCAAAAAGGGTATTGTAATGTATTTCAACCTGAAAGGGTATTATAATGTATCTCAAACTTTTTACAAAATTTCTCTTAATGCATGCCATGATTTTGTTTGCCTTTCAAGCAGCAGCTCTACACTGCTGCTCCCATTTTGAGGTGTGGTGATCACTACTCCCAGGACAGTAATCATTTTGTTTCACTAATCTCTCGTATTTAAGTAACATATTATCTATATATTCTTCTTTTCAAATGCAACATATTGCATTACCTGGCCATTTTGCTTCCTGTTTCCCTAACCTGTTGAGATCATTTGGCATTTCATGAATCTTCTGTTGTGAAATACCTATAGTGCTCTCCTCATCTTTATATCATCATCTACTTAGCAATATAATTGGTGGTGCCCATCTCCAGGAAATTTATAAGTATATTGAATAATGTAAGTCCCATAACTGTACCTTGCAAAACTCCTTTGGTCACTTCCATCTGTTTTAATAGATGGAGATCAATACATAGAAAACATTTTGTTCTGACTTAAATGGAAGATAATGGTGTGTTCAACTTTAGGAACATTAGATACTTGATAAATTTGATATACAGTATATTGGTACGAACACTGAAGAACGACAGTTAGAAAATATACCTCCCAAAAATATGGAATAAAATAAAAACCCAGAGATTAGAAATGCAAGAAATCCAGAAGAGTTTAGAAAAAGTTTAGATATGATGTGGAAAGTTAATTGCTACTGTTTAGGATAGCTAAGGGTTGCAGGAAAACTGTGAAGAAATGGATGGGTTTAAAACCAGGATTGCTTGTTGCACATAATGTTTATAAATCTGTGAATAATTCACCCCATGTGATGTTTGTTTTAACTATGTGGATTTTTATATTATCATTACAATTTTGTGCTTGACTAGAGGGAAATATTTTTCTACAGTGTATCAATAATATCTGTGTCTTTTGTACACAATACTAAATTAAGAGACCCTTATTTGCATTGTTCATAACCCCCTTTTGTAACCTTATAGTTGAACATGTTCTAAAGGTGTTTTTTTTACTGTAAAGGCCTTGATTTTTATGAAGCGACTGTTAAGTTTTCACTTTTCTACTATATGTAACCATCTGCTTATATAGGACAACTTTGTAAAACAGAGCCTTGCAGTCCTAATAGCTAATTTCCTGTTTAAAAATATATTTTTATCTATCTAAAGAGGAAAGGATAAGGCATTATAGTCATATACATATTCTTTGCAAAAACCTCATTAATGCACTAGTTTTTTTTTATTTATATTTATTCATTTGTTAACAAGGGTAAGAACACTGGACTAAAGGCCCTTTTTCAGGTTCGACCCAGGGTCAATACAAAACACAAATATACGCCAAGTATAACATTTACAATCACAAAAAGAAGCTATAAGACATTTTAAATAACAAATATTCCTTAAATTGTGTCTTAAAACAAATTAATGATAAAGCCTGATGTACTGGTAGTGGCAATGCATTCCAAAACTGAAGGGCTGCTATAGGGAAAGCACAACTTGCTATTTTAAGATTAGGTATAACTATATCAAATAGAATACCACTAAATTATTGCAAACTAGGCATATAAAGGGAATGATGATTTAAGTAAAACACATTTAAAAATTAAACAACCAAAAAAATATTCAGTTCAAGCTATTGGAGTTATCACCCTAACTGAGAATATAAAACACACTGATGTGTTTGCATAGGTACCTGAAGCACAAATTGACATATATTGTTATAGACAACCCTTAGAGAATTCAGATACTTACTTCCAAAATGAAAATAAATAAAGGAAGCATAGTCATAGTGGGGTAGAAGGGACCCAATTGTAATAGTTTTTCTTACTTCAAAGGAGAAAAAAAGTTTTGAATTTGTACAGTAAGCCAATCCTTTGGTTTATAGTATGAACAACTGATTGAACCTGGAGGGAAAAAGTTAACCCAGGGTCTAAAATAACCCCAAGGTACTTGAACTGAGATATCTGTTCAATAACCATACCGTTCAAATCATACAAACACAAGGACGGATTGTTGCCAAGCATAGGGGAAGTGCCAACAATCATGGGCTTAGTTTTGTTAGAATTCAAGATCATGGCATTTTTCAGAAACCATTTACAGACTCTTCCAAAGTCAGAGGCCAAACCTGCTGTTACCTCAGAAAGGGAGCTACCTTGGGAAAAAAGAATCAAGTCATCCGCATAAAGGATGACTTCACAGTTTAAACAAAATAAGGGAGTTCATTTACAAAAATAGAAAATAATTAGGGGCCCAGAATGGACCCTTGAGGAACACCACAACTTATCTTGGAATCCTCAGACACAGCAGAACCAACAGAAACAAATTGTGTGTGGTCCATTAAGTAGCTTCCAATCCAATACACAGCAGCTTCACAGAAACCAGGTGCATTCAATTTAGAGCTTGCCAAATCATGCTCAATTAGATCAAATGTCTTGGTCAGGTCTACAAACACCGCCCCAGACATAATGCCTTTCTCAAGGCCCCTTAGGACTGAGTCTGTGAACCTGACCAAGGCATTCCCCATCCCATAATTCTTAGGAAAACCATGCTGGTTAGAAGAGCGTAATACATAACTAGAGAGATAATCATTAATTTGATTAATAAAAATGTTTTCCAACATCTTGCTTAAAGGACTTGGAATGGAAATGGGACGAAACTCTTCAACCAGAATTGCATGATACTTTTTAGGAATTGGTACAACTTTTGACAGTTTCCAATTAGTGGGAACTGACAAGATTCTAAAGAGAAATTAAACAAAAAACAGAGGGGTTTAACAATAAATGGGATAGCCAACCTCAAAAACTGACCATCTAACCCACCCCACAATTACTATGTCAATTTGGAAGAGTACCTAACAATTTATAAACATCCAGAACAGTAACCTTAGTAAACCAAAATTTAGGTCTATTTAGTTCAGAAAGAATGCAGTTTAAACCTAGAACAGCCCTATGTGATCCTATCCCACAATAGCTAGATAAGTCTGAGAATTTTTTGTTAAGAAGATTAGCAATTTCAACTGGATCAATAAATAAGATCTTCATCATTTATCAACAGGTTGTTAACTGTAGAAGTGGATTGGGGAGAGAGCAAAGAGTTTACATTTTCCCAAAATGTCTTTGAATTAGGCCAATTTGACTGAAATGTATTATTATAAAAATCCCTTTTTGTTTTATAAACTAAATCAGAGACCTTATTCCTAATATAACAGTATTCATTGAGAAGAGAGATGGAGGGACTCATTTTATAAGCTCCCTAGTTAGGGTTGAAGTGACAAAAGGAAGGAAATGTGGCATTAGAGTTTCCAACCTTAACACCCCACCCCAACCACCAGTCAGCAACGGGAAAAACATTATAGTTTCACCTCTCTTGCATCTTTGCTAATCAGGCATGGGGTGTGCCTTGGAATTGTCTGCCCTAATGCTCACCCCATTGAATTATGAAAGAAGATAAGATGTGTAGAGTACATAAGAATGGTGTGAGTGTTAGGGCTGACAACCACAAGGCACATCCCATGCCTGATTAGCAAAGATGCAGGAGCAGTAAAACTGTAATGGTTTTTCTGTTGCTGTCTGGTGGGTGCAGGTGGGGTATAAGAGTAGGAAACCCTAATGCCACATTTATTTACTTTTGTTGCTTCAGCCCTAACTAGTGCATTAAAGAAGTTTTTGCAAAGAATTTCCTTACTTTTTGAGATAGTATTATTGTATCCTCATTTGTCTGGGGCAGCACAGGGCCCTCTGGTCAATCAACAAGCAAACTCTCAGCATAGCCTTGTTATTACTGCACCTCATGTACACATAAGTGAACCTTTCAAAATCCCCAGGAAAATGTGTTCTGGCACCACTGCAAAATGCCACATGTACAAAAAGACATCTTTGGCAGGGTTTGAACAATGACTGCTTTCATGTTCATCAGGTGGTATAATAAAAAGTCCATGCTAAAAATTTGAGGTCAAATTGTTTAAAATTACCAAAGTTACATGTGTGTACAGCAAAATGCCATTGTATGTGCATAACTTTGCTATTTTGCATATTTTGAGCCAAATTTTTACACATACCCATGTTATGACCCTACCTCATGAAAAAGGGTTTTGAAAATTTTGAAATTGTCACTAAAAGGTGATTTCACCAAGCAACTGCAAACTGAAAATGCAACTTTAGGGCTGGAGTTGCATAAATCCATTGACATTATTCATGGGATGGGGTCTCAAGCAGGACATGCTTAAAATGCGGGGTCAAAATATTCAGAAATGACAAAGTTATGCATCAAAGTTGAAAACTCTATTGAAATACAGTACATTTAACTGCATTTATCTTAGTTTCTCATATTGCAGTTGGCCATTCCAGTAAGATATGTCTTCAACGGGAGAGTGGCTCTTCACTGTAGGACCTGTTCAGGGGTGCCACTAGACACCAGGGTAATAATAAATAATTATGGGGGGGTGATCAGATGGTGGGGAGCTGCCACTGGACACCAGGGACCTGACAAATAATTTAGAGGCAGTGATCAGACATTAAGACAGAGCCACTAGACAACAGGGAGAAATGTAAACCATTATATTGTTTTAAAATATGGGGAGGTCAATCAGAGAGTGGGGCACCACTAAACACAAGGGGAAAAATAATGTTAGTATGGGGACAGCCATTGGAGGGTGGGGTCTGCCACAAGACACCAGAGAAAAGATGCCAGCAAACAAAAAAAGCATTTTTTCCTCATGAAAAATTATCTTTTTTTGTCACTCATGATATGAAAAATGATTTTTTTTGTATTACATGATATGAAAAAAATGTATTATCTTAAAAAAACACATTATAAGAACATTTCTAAAAAAAAAATAAGTGCAGAATCCATCTAAGGGGTCACGATATGCAAGGTACATGTGTTGGTCGCTCCCCAGAATGTCATTTTTATGGGTTTTCAAATTAGACTATTTAGGGACAAATTGAAAAAAAAACTGATGGTGGCAAACTAAAGAAGGATTTTCCTGTGATGAAAAAAGGTGACATCAGAAATGAACAAATTTTCTTTTTTTATTTCATACAGCAATCTTGTGGTGCTTACTGAGCATGATCAAAACCAATTTATGAACATTTTAAAATTAAATAACTTTTGAAGGGATGACTATTTTCTCACCAAACCAGCAAAAGGTACATCTGCAGGTCAGCCCCTTTCTACCCTGACAATTTCAGGCCAAAATTCTAAACCATCTTAGTGCTACAGGTGTCAGGCTAAAACCCATTAAAACCAATGGAAGAACACTTACAACATTTTCTTTTTACACTGTTCAGAACTCAGAAACTGCACATTCAACCAGAATGAAACCTTGCACATCCAAACATCTTCCCTGTGAGACCATGCATGCAAAATGTCATGCAAATCTAATGAAAGGTTTTGAAGTTATTAAAATTCAGAAATTGGGTTAAACATAGACCTGCCAGTACAGCCCTAACTATAGGGGCTCAACAGTGCCCCTATAATAAATATATTCTTTGCAAAAACTGTGTTAATGCACAAATTAGGATTCAGATTAAAGAGACAAAAGTAGAGAAATGTGGCATTAGGGCTTCCAACCCTAACTCCCCACCCTCATCCCACAAGAATTAAAAAAATATATATATAGTTTTCATTGTTCTGATCTTTGGTGGATCAGGGGTGGGATCTTCCTTGGGGTTCTAAACACTAATGCTTACTGTATTGTGATACAGTCTTCAAACATACAGAGTTGTTTCTCCACACATGTTGCCAATAACTTGTATGCCCTGGATGTAGAAAACGGATCACATCTGACCTTCTTTGTTGGTGGAATGGGGTGTTCATTAGGACTGTGAACCCCAAGGAGGTCCCACCCCTGATTTTACCAAGACTCAGGACAGTGAAAACCATAAAGTATTTTCCTTTTGGTGCTTGGAGGTGTGGGTGGGAACTTAGGGTTGAAAACCCTAATACCACATTTCCCTACTTTTGCTGCTTTAATGTGAACCTTAACTGGTGCATTAGAGCAGTTTTCTGCAAATAATTTCCTTATGTTTTTAGATAGTAGGATTGTAGTGTCATTTATTCAGGTACCTTGGCGGCCTGTGTGAGCACATCCTTGTTAATATGAAAACACAAAACCTTGTGCATTGGTACATCCATTGATGCACATGTGTATCTGGGTGTGAAAACAGTGGGACCTCTGGGCCCTATGATTCTGATCCTTCAGAAAAACAATTTATCTGTTTAATTGTAATTTTTTGTCTGTCTTGTTGGGACCACTTCAAAGAAAAAAATATATTAACTGCTGCTCTTAATCATGGTGGTTAACTGTATATGGTCACAAATGCATTCTGTGGCATTTTTTTAGCTGAAACTCATTACATTTTTGTTGCTTTGGTGTCAAAGTTACTGTGTCTGTAGTACAAGAGAAGATACACTCTTGGTGCATTTTTGATTATGATGGGAGTTTCATTACGAATTTGGCATCATGGTGAAATCAGGAGGTAATTGTGGACATTGCATGCGCCCAATGAAGTTTTGGGTGGCTATTATATATTACTCCTCTACTACTCATTGAGACCTTTCTTGTGATATTTAGATTGTCCCTTAACTCCAAATACCAACGAAGTTATAGTTTCTTAAAATTGCAATGTTATCCTATCAAAATGTTCTTTTTTTAATGTTTATGTTTTTTTTTTTTTTTATATGGCCCCTGAAACCTTTTGGAGTTCATTATGTGTTAGTATTGTAGTACTAATTGAAACCTTTATTTTGATATGTAGATTGTCTCAACTCCACATACTTACGGAGTTTGGCTTCTTAAAGTTAAAATGTGCAAAAAAATAAATAAATAAATAAAAATAAGTCCAAGTTATTCTTTTGTGTGAACCAATCCTTTTTTTGTGAGAATGTAATGTTCTATTGAAAGAGGATTGGTTCATACAAAAGAAGAATGTGAAAAAAACCTAAGTCCAAATTCGTCTTTCATAGGAACCTAGTCTTTTTTTGCATGGCCCTATTCCTCTTTCACAAGGCTACATGAATGAAGAAAATCGTCTCACAGAAGAATTTTAAAATGTTTTAAAACACATTTCTGTGTCCTTTTTCCAAAAACTAACTGCAGAAACCAGCTAATGGGATCAAGTTTAGCAAGATAAATGTTTTGATTTCTCTGCAGGATATGATTTTTGTGGGTTTCAAAAAACTGTTTAAAAAAATAAAACAGAATAGAAACAAGATGGCTGCCATATGAAAGAAGAATTGTTCGTCATGAAATAGGATTAGATGGTCATGAAAAATAATCCTCTTCTGTATGGCTAAATTCTTCTTTCATATGAAACAGCTATCCAAAAGACCATACTGAGTATGCTCAGAACAGAAATTTTAAATCCTAATCATTCTGGAATGTATTTTTTTTCTCCAAACCCAATGAAAGGCATCAGTCTGGAGCAAGCCCTTTCTACCTTAAAATTTCAGACCAAAATTCCAAACTACCTGGGCACAAAGTAGTGACAAAAAAACCCTAAACAGCTAAAACTCCCAGCTTTTTCACTTTTATTTTAATATCCATATCATAGAATTTGCACACCCAACTGCACCGAAACATGTCACATCAAGAGACCTTGCCCCACCATACCACGTATGCAAAATTTCGTGCAAATCTGTTGGCTAGGGACACAGTGATTAAACAGCTACTGACGCCTCAAAGAAAATAAAAAAAAAATAATAATTAGGTACAATTCTGCTTGCATTCCAGTTATATTGTATATCTTTCTTTTTCCCATAATTTATTACTAAAGCAATGTGTAACAATATATGATTGTTGTCCCTTACAGTTAATTTTGAGTTCATCTGCCTCTATAGTTTACTCCCTACTTTAAGTCATAATCTTCTGTTGTGATATCACAATCTGTTGTCATGGGAGTAGCTGTGAGGTCACAAGCAGAGCTCTATGACTTCAGGTAGGGAGAATTCAGCAGGAATAGATGAACTCTTCAGGAGCAAAGAACCTGTTTTCATGCAAATGACCTCACTACTAAATAATGAGGAGAAGGAATACAGATTTAATGGGAAATAGACACTGGACAGTGAATAAATATTATGTTTTGCTGAAGTTCTCCTGATCATGTCACCAGCTCTTTAAAGTGCAAAGTTAAGAGTTTAACATTAAACAGCCTACTCAGTCCTAACTATAGTGGCACTACTGCATCACTGTAATACACACAGACACACAGGCACACTCACACACACACACAAATATTAAGGGTTAATCTGAAAATTATTTCAAGACTTCATTGCATAATAACATACTGTACATAGTTTGTTAATGCATTTTTTAATTAAAATGCAGAGTTTCATTCAACAAAACAACAATGTATCAATGTAACCATCCAATAGTAGCTCATTTGTTATTGTTAGTATCTAATGGTAGTTAATATTTCATGCAACAAATGCATATTATAGGGACATGGTCGTGCCCCTACAGTTAGGGTTGAGTAGGCACTTTAATGTTAAACCTCACATTTTGTGCGTTAATAACTTTGTAACTGTTCAACAGATTTACACAAAATTTGGAATGCCTGGTCTGGTTTGATAGATCTCTTGATTGACAAAATTGCAATTCGATTGGACACATGGGTTTCATGCAGCAAAATGCCAAAAAATGCACTCTTGGCTTGGTTTGACGTGTTATTTGCTCTTGGCTCTGTGACCACAATTTGTGGTCTTTTGATCTGAAATTTGGAATGTAGAAAGAGTTTGGGACAAGGAACAAATCAGCACTGGTTTGGTAAATAAATATTAATCCATTCAAAAGTTATAACATTTTTAATTTTTCAGTTCTGAGCATGCTCTGTTCACTCAAAAATTTATATGTATAATTTGCAACCTAAGAATTGTCCCATGGTCAAGGATTTTGTTACCTCATGAAAGACAATCCTAGTCCATCAGAAACAATTCTTATTTTGTGACCTGTCATCCTGTTTTCAGTTTTCCAGCCAAACAAAATATCACAGCTTTGAGACTTTTGAGCCAAATGAGGCATGGGTTTTGTTCAAGTTGACCCCTTTACAAAGCCATGCCTTTGGTTTGCTTCATTTCTGTCAAAAAATAGTTTTTTAAAAATTAAAATGTCTTCTTTCGTGATTCACTAAAGATTTTCTTTCGTGAGCCTGCAAAATCCTGGTCTGTGAGATGATGCTAGTCTGTGAGCTTCTTTCATGAGGGGACGACCAGATAGCCAGAATTTCATGACCAGATGTCCCTGGGGACAACCAGGTGGCCCAGTTTGGCATGACCAGATGTCCCCTCATGGACTAGGATTTTCTTAGGCCATGAGCTAGGATTTATCTTGTGGCCTAAGATTTTTCTATCTCAGCATTGAAACATTTTTAAAGGTGTAAAAACTTTAGAATTGCATAGCTCATTAACCGTTTTGTCTTTCTACTTGAAATTTACAGAGTGTTAAGGGGATGGCCTACATGTGTGAATTATGTTGTTTTGGTGTTGTGGAATTAAGTGATTACATACATACACCATAACAAAGTTGGCATTTTCTCCATAGGATTAGATTGTGGTGTCTGTCATACCTTTCAGTGCCATTATCTCGAAAACAAAGTGAGACACAGAGTTTTTGCTACTGGTGTCCATCTATGCCACTGGAACAAGATTTTAAATCATAGAGTTAGCCTGCAGTGGAATTTTTTAGTAGATTGCACAGTTAATAAGATATTGTCAAATTTGTATTAGAAAGGTTTCTTGCTGTATAGGGCTGCTGTATAGCTATGAGTCAGTGGGAACATGGGTTCAGATGCATATTGTTATTCAGTAATGGGCAAGTTGGTGGGAGTGTCAGATCCGAAGGGCCTCACGCTCCCATTGATACATGTTTTTTACTAGTTATATTACACTGTTTCAAAAAGTAAGGAAATTCATGGCATTTAATGCATCAGTTAGGGTTAAAGCAACAAAAGTGAGGAAATGAAATGTTAGGATTGAGCCCCTGACCCCCCCCCACACAACCTACAAACCCATCCTCCACAGACTGACAGATGCCAGGGTGTGACATGAGGTCATGAGGTCTAACTATCACCCCATTCCCCTTTACTGTAGCATGTCAATCTGTTTACATATGGAATGGGGTGAGAGTTGGGCCTGATGACCCCATGGCACACCTTGGTGTCTGTCAGTCTGTGGAGGATGGGTGTGCTGGTTGTGTGGGGGATAAGGGGCTCAACCCTAATGTTTCATTTCCCTCACTTTTGATGCTTTTTCCTAACTGATGCATTAAAAGCAGTTTTTGCAGTGAATATCTGTATATCTATCTATCTATATATATGTGTGTGTATATATATATATATATATATATATATATATATATATATAAAAGGGATGATATGCAATGGAAGCAAGTGTAATACATGATTTATCGGCACAAGAGCAGTTTGACTTCAGGTAACCTCACCAGTGGCGTGAGCCATGAATGAGATGCCCGAGGTCAAACTGCTCGAGTGCAGATAAATTATTTGTTACATGAGTTTTCTATTGCATATTCCAGTTATGTAATTCTTTAATTTTTACTTTTGTAGGGGGCATTTGTTAGTCAAAAAGTGAATAAAAATGGAATTTTCTGCCATTTATTGCTGATTATAGGAACTGTTAAAGGAATGTAGAAATGAAACACCTCTCATTTTGTGGATATTTTTATGCTGAGTAACTTTTGTGCTCAAAGTACCATACTATCATTTTATGTGTTTAAGTCATTTGCATTTGTTTCATGAAAATGTGCACAAAAATTGAGTTTTCTGATGTTTTCACTAATTCTGAAAAAACTAAAAAATATCTATAAATGAACCACTCATTTGTAGATGTTTCTGTGCTGAATAATTTTGTGCTCACAGTATCATGCTATCATTTTTCATTTTAAAGTTATTTACATTTGTTTGCAGACAAAATGAAAAATAAAATGAATTTTCTGCTGTTTTATTGCTAATTATCAAAAAATCTAAAAGGTATGAATAAATGGAACACCACTCATTTTGTAGATGTTTCTGTGCTGAACAACTTTCGTACTCATAGTACCATGCTCTCATTTTTCATTTTAAAGTTATGCACAAAACAATATGGTTAATACTGCTACTGAGGTCAACCATTCTAAATGACATAAACACTGCATCGATAAATGGCTGATGACACAAGCACTGTATACATAAATGAAATTTATGTACACAGTTACTCAGATAAACAGATTTATCATACTCCGTTTATCTCCACCCCATCACCCCATTGCATATATATATATATATATATATATATATATATATACACACACACACACAATTATGGTAGCACAGTAGTGCTACCACAGCAAGGGTTGAGGAGCCATTTACATGTTAAACCTAAAACTTTGCACCTTAATAACTTTGCAACCATTTAACAGATTTGCCTGCAATTTGGCATACATGATCAAGAGCCATACATCTTGAGATCTTCCAACTTTTGTACTCTTTGGATATCCGGCTGTTGAAGAGTTATTAAGCATGATCTGCACATGAGTTTATGCTTTTTTGGAATTCTTTGCTCATCTCTACAGGTTGCACGGTTTGTGCAACCAGTCTGAAATCTTCAGGGAATGTGCAGCTGGGGTCCCTGATGTGCCTTTTGAAGATGCTATGAAAAAATATTAAATGGTCCAAAAGTTATTCAAAAAACAATTTCCTATTATAAGTCAATGGGAAAAGTTAACAAAAAGTTTGACAGTGTCGCAAATGTAGCTTTTACTTTTGCAAATGGCCCTTTTACTGTCGCAAATCAGCCATTTTGTTTTGAGTTGGTCTTCAAAAAAATGCTTGGCATTGAAATTTGGGACCCTGTAGCAACCTAATTCTTTTTGTATTCACCTAGTTGGACCCTGAGTATGCTAAGCATGTCTTTATTTTGGGGTAAAACACCCCAGAAATATGTTTTTCAAATTTCTGGAAAAAGTACTTTCACAAAGTACTTTTGCATTTGCGACAGTGTCGCATGAATTTGTGAACGCTTTCACAAAGTTTGACAGTACTTTTCCAGGCTGTGGGAAAATGACGGCAATTCTCTGCCACACTGCTGCAAAAGAACAGTTTGGTCTTTTGGGCTGAAATTAGGAGGGAACACAGCCAACATCTCACATATGTGTCTTTAAGTATTTTGGTGAAAAAATATTACAGATCAGTAAAGTTACGGCACTCCAAAATTTACACTTTTTCCCATAGAATAACATTACGGCATCTGCCGCATTACAGGAATCCTTTGCCGCTTTGCTGCAAAATAACGGTTTGGTCTTTTGGGCTGAAATTTGGAAGGAAGAAAGACAACATCCCACAGATGTGCCTTTCAGTGGCTTGGTGAACAAATATTACAGGGAGCCAAAGTTATGGCACTCCGAACTTCCCTTTTTTTCCCATAGGATAACATTACGGCGTTCGCCATGCCTTTCAGAGCCCGTATCTCGGAAACGGTACAAGATACAGACTTTTCATCAGAAAACTGCTTAGCTAGAGTCACATGATGCAGTCCACCAGATAGCAGCTCTCCAGCACAGCTCCAGCCTTCTGACCCATTAAATCCCTAACTTTACAGGTAGTAATTGTTAGAAGCTCACTAAACTACTCCTTACGCCTTCAGGAAGGTGTCTAAACAAGAATTTCGAGCAAGGTTGATATATAGAGATGACTATGAGGAGGAATTCATCCAAACATACTCCTCCAGCCATGCCTGAGAAGGCCTCCAAAAAATCCAGGACCTCGAGTGGTGCAGAACGGTCGACCTCGGAAACCACTGTGGAGGAGCAGCAGCCTCTTACCCTGCAACGATTCCTGAAAGAATTTTCTCCCTTTAAAGAAAAGATGAGTGTAATATTGACTGAGATTAAAAGTCTAACTCAGGCATTGGAGGACCTACACCAACGGACGGCAGACAGTGAAGCCAGAATCAGCTCGGTGGAGAAAAGGATTGAGAAAACGGAATCTGAGATTGTGGCTATTCATCAGAAACTAGCATGAATGGAGGTTAAGACTGAAGACCTAGAGGGCCGCAGTCATAGAAATAACGCGGTCCTCCTAGGTCTCCCCGAAAATGAAGAAGGATCCGATGTTGTGTTATTTGTGCAAAAACTAGTGGAAAAATGAGCTGGTCCATCACCCTTCGGTCCGACATACATCATCGAGCGAGCACACAGATCTCTTCACCCAAAACCACCAGCGGGAGCACCTCCTTGCCCGTTAATCTTTAAATTCCTAAAATTTTTAGAACGGCAACATTTTTTCACCAAAATTAAAGAATTACATGAAGTACGCTGGGAAGGTGTTAAAATTAGAGTGGCACAGGACCTGCCAGTGTCTGTCAGACAAAAAAGAGCCTTGTTCCATCCTTTGGTGTCCAAACTAATTGCTGCCAGTGTGAAATTTCAGATGGGATACCCAGCAAAATTAGGGGTCATGATATCTGGATCATGGGTACCCTTCGAGGACCCAGACATTGCTATCAAGGGGCTTAAGAATGCTTTTCCTAATTTGTTTAAGGACTCATGAAAATCCTGTACAAGAGGGACTTTGGTCACTGAGTTGGTCAAGGAGACGTCAGATGTGGAGCCAATTCAAGTCTGAAACCCTTCTTACCCTATGATGACAACCTGAAGGCATGTCTGTCATTCTACTTGTGAAGCTGGTAGATTGGGTAGTCCCCAGATTAAGTTTTGTTTTTTTCCTTTGTCCCCTGGCCTTTTCTGGTAACTCCCAGTGTTATGTTTCAATTTGCTAAGGGAGTTCTGTTCTCAATACATAGTTTTAGGCAAGTCACAATCAGTTTAAAACCCTGCTCCTGCTGCATTAATATGGGAGCATTTCATAAGTTAGCTCATCCAGAGTCACCGCTAAAAGCAGTTTGCAAGTTGAATTTGCCTTGCTCGATTGCTGCAACTGTGCTTGCCGTATTTCAACATTGGTTACCGCTAGAGGGTGCCCGGACCCTGGTAGTGATATGCATCCTGTGGCTGTCAGATAGCTAAGTCGCATCACCGATATTAGCTGCATAATCCCGTTAGCTAGGTGCTGCTTCATTGAATGGCGGAGCGGCTTATGGACGACTTTCACTCCAGCGATGAGCCTTGTTCAGATTCAGTGGTGCCGGATAAATCTCACTTTCAGAAACTGGAGGTTATTACCACTTACTATCATTGGACAATATTTTGTTAAATGAGACATTGGATTTTGAAAAGAGGCTAAATGAACAATTTTTAAGAGTGGCACCATAAAAAGATTTTTGTTAGTTTATTCCCTCACAAGGGGGCTGAAGTTCTAACTTGTTTTCAGGTGGACAAGCATTAGGTTTGAATTTTACCACAAGAGACTGAGTTCAGTTAGTGAGTATCTGGGGCGTAGTATGTGGATTTAATAGTTGGATGACACATAGGGTGGGAGACGCCTACATTTTCAAGATAAATGCAGATACCTATATGTATGAAAACCTGCTAGTTGTTCCCTGTCTCTTATTTTGTGAAATTAGGATTGTGGTTCTGACAACTAAGTGATGTTGTCATAATGTTCTGCAGGACAATGGGTGGTCAGAACAGCTTGGGAAAGGAGAGAGCTGGATGCTCACTTATGTTTATGTTAATTTAGAGGCATAGGTGTTAGGTTATGGTTAAGATACCAGCTTAATATAACTAATAAATTAGAGTGGTTATAGTATGAGGATAGTTTATCTGAATAATGAGAGTTAGCAGGAATAGTTTGTTTCATGCCCCCCATTGCTAATTTTGCTACTAGACGTTCAAATGGCAGAACGTGTTAACTGGGTGGTAGTAGGGTCTGGAGGGCTGGGGGGGGCAGGCATAGTAGGGTGTTCTGTTGACCGTAGATCACAGCAATGAGGGTGGGAGGGAGGGTAGGGAGAACATCCTGATACAGGCACTGGTATATTTTCATTTTGGGTTGTTGGATTTTTTGGGGAGGGAGGTTGGGGGAGGGACCGGGTTTGCTCGGATCAATCCACTAATACATGGTCCATAACAGAGCTCGTTGGTAAAATGCCCAGAAAGTTTTACATTTGTATGCAGTCAGTCCATGATCAGTAGTCTAGTCTTTTCCACATGGAATGTTAAGGAGATCAGGCAGAAGATTAAATAATACCAGGTCCGGAAGCACTTACAACTGTTGAGGTCTGATATCACTTTTATTCAAGAATCCCATCTACTGATTTCAGAAGAACTCAAGATGAGAAGGCAGTAAATAGGGCAAGTGTTCACAGCTGAGGGTACCCGGCAAAGTCACGGGGTGATGATTCCGCTAAAGCGCAATGTCCCATTTTCACCATCTAAAGTTATTAGGGATGCTCATGGGAGGTATATATTTGTTCAAGGGAGAATATATACTACGGAGATATTATTGGGCAGTGTATATACGGACCAAACACTGATTCTCCGGGGTTTTTTGTAGAACTAATCAATATATTAGCCCCTTTTTTTGCAGTTCCTATGATTTTAGGAGGTGAACTAAATTTAGTGTTTGACCCAAATATGGACCATACAGGTAATAGATTCAGAGGTCTTTCTCTGGGCCAAAGGGCTCTAAGAGACATGTGGGACAGGGTGGGACTGTATGATGTGTGACATACTCTACACCCCTCAGATAGATGTTATACGTTTACCTCTCCAGTTCATAAAACATCTTCCAGGATTGACTACATCATGATTTCTCAATGATTATTATCGGGGGTTGTAGACTCATCCATTCACCCAGGACCCCCATCAGACCATTCTCTTGTTACTTGTCGGCTTTCTTTTGCTGCTGTCCCAAAGGTGGAAGGTCATTGGAAAATTAATAATCAACTTTTAAAGGACCCAAACACAGTGGAATACATTAGTAGTCATATTTCACAATTTGTATCTGCTAATTTTAATACTACCGGAAAGTCTGATATGTAATGGGGTGCCTTAAAAGCTTATCTGAGGGGACTGTTAATTGGGGTGGCATCAAAGAGGAAAAAAATGAGAGAGCAGCAATTAACACAGATTCTTAACCAGATTAGAATCATAGAAAGGAACATGTCCCTTCACACACCGGAGCAAACCCAGTTGGAACTTGTAAAATTAAAGGACTCCTATTCTGAGCTTCTGAGGGAGAGGGCAGAATTTTTGATTCTGAAATCAAATGCAACCTATGTCGACCAAGGCGAGAAGGTGGGTCACCTCCTAGCTGCCTGAATCAAACAGCAAGAATCTGCTAGGTTTATCACTTCAATTTGGTCTTCCGATGGAGTGCTGGTAAATAACCAGAGAGAAATTACAGCACAATTTCAGAAATTTTTCCAATTATTGTATTGTCTTATGGCTGACCCCCCTCCTCTTAAAGATTTGGATCATTATTTAGCTGAATCTCATCTGCCCTCTCTCTCAGAAATGCAACAAGTTGCACTATGTGCCCCCATAACTGAAGCGGAGATCTTAAAAGTTATAGATGGCCTTCCCCTTGATAAATCCCTGGGACCAGACGGGTTCTCACCTAATTTTTATAAAAGGTTTGCAAAGCAACTTGCCCCTTTACTCCTCTCTTTGTTTCAACTGATTCTTGCAGGTAACAATACAGATGGTACATTGTTTGAGGCGTTGATAACGTCACTGCCAAAACCGGGTAAAGCACCAGAGTATATGGCAAGTTACAGGGCTATATCTTTACTTAATCAAGATATTAAAATTTTGAGTAAGTTGTTAGCGGATCATCTTAATACAGTCTTTCCGGATCTAATAGGAGCAGAGCAGGTGGGCTTAATGAAGGGTAGGTCAGTCAGTGATCATATATGTACCTTGGCCCATGTCTTCTCCGCGTCCAGGGATGCGGAATACCCAGCCGCTTTAGTTTCCCTGGATGCCAAGAAGGCATTCGACAGAGTAAATTGGAATTTTCTTTTCTGGACATTACATGCCTTTGGCCTTCCCCTAGAGTTCCAAACTGGATACAGGCACTTAACATAACTCCAACAGCCAAAGTTTTATGCAATGGATGTATTTCCGATTTGTTTTCTTTGAGCTCTGGCACTAGATAGGTAGCCCTTTATCCCCCAACTTTTTAATTTGTATCTGGAGCCCCTCATCCAGAGACTGGTTGCCAGTCCTAGAATCCAAGGTATCACCATACAAGGTATTGAAGTTAAGGTCTCAGCCTACGCAGACGACCTACTACTTCAAATTCCTACCCTGGAAAATCTATCCCACATCTACTGGAAGTTATCAAAGAGTATAGTCTGTTTTCTAACTACAAATTAAATGTGGAAAAGACTGTGGTTTTCCCTCTCAGTCAGAGAGTGATAAAGCATGAAGTTAGTACATTAAGCCTGCACTGGAAAAAGAAATCAGTGAAATATTTAGGCATTACTTTCACAAGAAGTGTTGCACTGTTTCAAAAGAACAATTCAGATTCTCTATTATATATTGTTACCCAAGACTTAAACAGTTGGTCCCTTCTCCCATTGACTGTCTGGGGCAGAATTAGCCTCATTAAAATGAATGTCTTCCCTCGTTTGTATTATCCACTTAGTCTCTTGAACATATGGCTACCTCAATCATGGTTCAAGAAAGTGCATAATATTTACTTTATTTGGGCTAGCAAATGTCACTGTCTGGCTTTTCACAAGTTAGCGGCCCCAAAACTCAGAGGTAGTCTTCGCATACCGCATGTTGGCCTTTACTACTGGGCCAGCCATGCCAGCAAATACCTAAGGTGGCTTAAGCTAAATGACTCAGAGGAGTCCTGTGTATATAAGCCCCTCTGGATTAAAATAGAATTTGCCCAAATTCGATACCATAATCTTTCTCCCGCTGCACTGCTTTTCATGCAACCTAAGAACCTTCCAAAACAGCTGTGTTCGACACCCATTGCAACATCTGTGAAGGTGCACTCCCAATTTTGTTGCTTTATAAAATACAACCACTGTCTAGATTTGGAGCAACCGTTGGTAGGTATTCCCAACATCAGGTTAGATGGGAAGGTCCTTTCCCCTTTGTGGCTCCCGCAAGTTAAGAAAGTTAAATTTACATACTTTTGGAATGAGACTAAAGGGGTATGGCTTTCATCTCCAGAAATTCTAGATAAGCTGGGAGTTATGACCTCTAATATTTTAAAAATTTTCCAATTGCGGTACATATTGGTGAAGGTCATAGGGATGATGGCCCAGTCACCCAGGTGTCCTCCTTTCTAGGCGAATCTGGTTCAAATGGTGGGCCTTCCTCATGCCATATCAAAGGTTTTTAATGTTTTATATGACTGGATCTACCCCGAACCCTTTGGACCCTCAGACTACTTTGCGGTGCTCCTTTCTGAGGTACCCATTAATTGGGAGATGCTCTGCCAAGGGTGCCACAAATTTATTACACAAGACAGGCTCAGACTCACACAGTTCCAAATTTTGCACAATCTATACTATACCCCTCAAAAAATGGCTAAACTTGGTATTACCTCTTCTGTTACCTGTATAAGGTGTGCCCATGGGAAGGGTAACCTTTTGCATATTTTTTGGCTCTGTCCCAAGATAACCTTCTTATGGTCGCAAATTAAACAAAGAGTAGATCCCCTATTGGGACTCGATGACTTGTTTTCAGCAAAAATTTGCCTTTTAGGAGACTACTCTGAAATTCCAATAACCATGCGTAAATACCACATGGCTTTAATATCCATGTCTGTTAAAAAATTAGTACTTAGACATTGGAAAGATAGCGAAGTATTATCATATGCCGAATGGTTGAAGGAACTCTTGGCTAATCTTAGAGTAGAAAAAATGACAGCCAGTCTGCGTAACAGAATGAGTAAGTTCAATAAAATCTGGGACCCGCTATTAACCTTATAGTCTCTTCAAATGACATAAGGTAATGGATCTTCGAGGGTAGAGGTATGAGTTAAGAAATGTTCTGGGCATTCTAACCTGGGAGGGGAAAGGGGTGGTGGGGGGGTGGAGGGATATTGAGGAGGGTTTTTTTTTGTGGGGTGTGGCCCCTTTTTTTTCCAATTCTTTGGGTGTAGTTGTGTTTGGGCATGAGGGAGGGGAATGGGGGGAAAGAAAAGGGGTTTATGTTTTTGCCGAAAGCATATACTCATATCCTTTGTATCGTGTGACTATGGTGTATTGTATGTTGGAAACTTTAATAAACTTTGAATTGCAAAAAAAAAAGAAAACTGCTTAGCCCCCAAACAGCGGCTAAGTTCAAAACTAGCCAGGAAAGTCATAAATCATATGACTTTAACATTTTTTGTCTACGTCGTACGGTTCCTGAGATATAAGCAATTTAGTATTCCAACTCCTCATTTTCTGCTCCAAGACCCATTATTATGCATACATTCTTTGTACTCACTGTCTTTCTCTATGCAGCTTTTGGGGAAAATCAGCCTGTGCACTTACATTACTGTTACCCTTACCGCTTCTGCTTGCAGTTCCGTACCCGTTTCACTTATTGTTCCTGTCTATGGCACCATGTGCATTACCCTTTGCATTTTCATTTGTGCTTGCAGTTGTGTTATTTTAACCACTTGTATCTACAGTACCATTTATCTTTGTGTTTCGCTTTGCATCAACATGCACATTATCATTTGCATTTGTGGGCACCGTATTACTATGTGACAAGACATCATGTGGCGGGAGCATGGGGCTCAAAGAGCCCTGCGATCCCACCACCACTTTACATTCACTATTTCTAATTATTCATTCTCAAAAAGAAGGGAAATTAGAGGCACAAAACTCCATTTAATGCATTAGTTAGGGTTGTTCCACAGTGACAAAAGTGAGGAAATTCAGTGTTATGGTTGAAAGCTCCCCTTGGACCTCCCTACCCACACCCTCAGCTGGCACTGGGGTGTGCATTGGGGTTGTCAGTCCAAACTCTCACCTCATTCTCCTATACCTCTGCTTCTTCACACATCTGATGGGGTGAGAGTTAGACAGCAACTAGCGTGCACCCTGATGCCGGTTAGAGGGTGTGGTTGGGAGTATAAGGGCTTTCAACCTAACACCAAATTTCCTCACTTTTCACTGTGGAACAACCCTAACTAATGCAGTAAATGGAGTTTTAGTATATATATATATATATATATATATATATATGTGTGTAATAGATAACCCACTCTTAGGTGTGCAGTCGGCTCTGATATACGCTTGCCTTGGTGTGCATTGTATGCACGAGGCTGTAGGCTGACTGCGTCAACCACCCAAGGTGTGTAGATATCAGAGCACAACTGCACATCCTGGAGTGGGTTATCTATCTTATAAAATGGCAAAATTGTTTTTTAGAGGAGGTAAAAGTGCAGGTGTGCGATCGTGCTCTGATATACGCATGATCAAGTGGTGCTCAGGCTCCAATAAAAGAGCAGCAATTTCCCTATCCATTTTATAAATATATATATATGATGCATGATGAGCAGAAGTGTGATATGGCTATAGAGTTTCACTCCTGCAGAGTGAACTCTGGATACTCATGAGTGCCAAGAGTATCCAGAGCTCATGATGCAGGAGTGAGAATATTTTCTTATAGCACACAATCTGCACATCATGTGTGCGATTTATACCCAGGGGAAGAGTACACAATGAGGGGTGAGATACTGACAACAACAAAAATGGAAAGGGACCTGGGGTAGTCATATCGGATGACCTAAAGGTGGGCCAGCAATGTGAGAAGGCAGTAAGGAGGGCTGGGGGGGATACTGGTATGCATAGGGAGAGGCATCATGAGTAGAAAACAAGAAGTTGTTGTCCTTCTGTACAGACAGATGTTAAACCACATCTAGAGTACTGTGTGCAGTTCTGGAGACCCCATCTCCACAAAGACATAGACAAGGTGGAGGCTGTCCAGAGGAGGGCAACCAAAATGGTGCAGGGTCTGCACCAGAAGACATATGAAGAAAGGCTGAAGGAGCTTAAGATGTATAGCCTTGAGGAAAGGAGGGAGAAGGGGAGACATGATAGAAACTTTCAAATACCTCAAGGGAATCAACAAAGTCCAAGAGGGTAGCATCTTTCAGAAAAAGAGATGTGCAAGAACAAGGGGGCACGATTGGAAGATAGAGGGGGGGGACAGCTCAGAGGTAATATGAGGAAGTATTCCTTCACAGAGAGGGTTGTAGTTGCATGGAACAGCCTTTCTGAGGAGGTTGTAGAGTCAAAAACAGTGGAGAATTCAAGAATGCATGGGGCAGACATAAGGCAATTCTAGTAGAGGGTAGGAAGAAGTAGGCTGTTGGTTAACTAGGATCTGCAGCTTATCCTTTAGGTAAGGAAATGGGCAGACTAGGTGGGCCAAGCAGTCCTTATCTGCCATCAGATTCTGTGTTTCTATATTTATACAATAGGGGCTTCTGATATTTGTGCTGCAGTAAATTCTGTATTTCCCCGTGGTGTCCTTTTGTCGGTTGAATGGCTTCCTTGGGTGTCTGTCAGTTTAGCTGCTGTTTGTATGAATGGCTGGTTTTCCTGTATTTGTATTGGTCATCTGGGTGTATGACTGCTGTTTCTGTGATTTTTATTTTTAATTCAGTATACTTTATTGTCTTATTTAAAAGAACACACACGCAGCATTCTAGAAAAGAGGTACAACAAAATGACTACAGAAAGAGGTGCTGCAATAACAAAACAAGAAGGAAAAAGAATTACAAATCTTAATACAAAACTCATACATTACATACTTCCCACCACCACCTTCCCCTCCATCTGTGCAACTTGAGTACTAGAACAGCATATCAGGTGGGAGATCAATTTTGCCTACTGTCTCCATGAGGTCAACAGGGCCATCAAGGGTTTCCATACCTTCTGGTATCTTTGAGGCCTATGCTACAGGTTGGAGATGTGTTTCTCCAATTGTATGGCCAAGACGGTCTCTCGATACCATTCCAATGATGAAGGCAGAGAATCCTCTACCCAGTGTCAGAGCATGACCAGTTTGGCCACTGCTGCCACTAGGGATAAATGAGACTTCCTTATTTTGGGCATTCCAGGGGGGAATATGAATAGTAAGCAACACTGTGGTGTGAATAGAGATTCCAGCCCCAGAAATGGGTCCAAAGCCCATTTGATAGCGTTCCAAAAGACCATAGTATGAGGCCACTCCCAAAGTAGGTGGAATAATGATCCAGTATCTTGTTTGCAGTGGGAGCAAATTGGAGAAGAGATTTTGCCCACTTTCCATAGCTTAGGTGGAGTATAACATATATTGTGCATGATGTTAAACTGTATTAACTCATTCACACCACAAGAGCTCTTTGAGACTTCCACTACTTGTGCCCTGTATACTCTTAGCACTGCATCCTGGACCTATCTAAGCATAATCAAGTCATAATCAACATGCCACAAGCAAATGTGAATATTTCTTGAACCGTAAGTGCTACTCACAAAGTACGAGTGGCAAAGTTGTTCAGCACAGCATTACCTTTCCAATGGTGCTATGAAATCTACTGTAATCAATTTGGGCTTTTATTTTATACTAGCTGAAATACCAAACAACTGTGTTTTGTTTTTTTTTCAGATTTTTTTCAACGTGTTTCTCCTTCTCTGAGATTCTGCCAGTCTGGGAGAGGGGGGCAGATAGACAGAAGGTCAGAGAAGGGGAGATAGGGGAGCTAAACATGTGGCTCAAGGGCTTGTGTCAGGAAAAAGGACACAAATTTGTAGGGAACTGGCAACAGTTCTGGGAGAGAAAGTTCTTTAAATTTGATGGACTGCATCTGACTAAGGAGGAAGGGAGTCAGTGCATTGGGGCAGAAGTTTGCCATCTTTGCACAATATTTAAACTAGCAAATGAAGAGAGGGTGCAGCACCCCATACGTAGAATGGTAAGAACACCCCTCTCCCCTCAGCTAGTGGTCAAACAGGGATTCAGCATGTTTGCAGTTCATTTGCATCACCAGGTACGGAAAAAGATCCATCTCCCCATATGATGCAAAGGGGAAATGCCAAACCTCACCCAACAACTAACACACTGCAATCTGGCCAACAGAAAATCATCTACACAAATGCTCACAGCCTGGGAAATAAGATCCCAGACCTGCAGACAATAATGTCAGAGGCTAAACTGGACATAGTAGCAATTAGTGAGACGTGGTTTACCATAAGCACACTTGGGAGACTTCAGTACCGGGCTAAGTACTCTTCAGAAGAGACTGAGGTGCAAAAAGAGGGGGTGGAGTGGCCCTGTATGTCAATGAAAATATCAAAGCTACAGAAATTCAGAATACACATAAGGAGCCAGAAGAACTGGGGGTCACCCTGGAAACAGGAAATGGGACATCCATAAGAATTGGGGTTGTCTACAGGCCCCCAGACCAGGGAGAGGACATAGACATATTACTGTTAGAAGATATATAAAACATGACAGTTAAAGGGGAGGTTCTGATAATGGGAGACATCAACATGCAGATTGGTCAATACCAGCAGGAACATCTGCCAGATCTAGACACAAGGTGGATTCCCTGAAGGGGGAGGGCCTCAAACAACTGGCACAACAATCCAAAACAGACAGAGCTATCCTAGATCTAGTACTAACTAACATGGAAGGGATCACAGATCTCCAGGTAATAGGTAACCTTGGGGCCAGTGAACATCACATGGTATGGTTCAATTTGGCCACTATATCTAAATCATCCCATTCCAACGCAAAAATATGGGAATTCAGAGGAGCTGACTTTGATAAGATGGCCAGCAGAGTTAAGCTAACCTGGCAAAAAGAAACACAGGTGAGGGGGTACAGGCAAAGTGGGCAAGCATTAAGGATGCAATGCTTGAAGCCACATCCCATTGTGTTAGACAGAAAAGGAAGTGCAAAAGAAGAAGGAAACCACTTTGGTTCTCAAATACAGTAGCAGAAAAGGTCAGAGCCAAAAGGCTGGCCTTCAGGAAATATAAGGGAATACAGTGAGATGAAGATGGGGAGGCATACCAAACTGCCCTAAGGAAAGCAGGGAAGACAGTAAGGCAGGCAAAGTCCCAAACTGAGGAAACACTAGCACGAACAATAAAAGAAGGTGACAAGACTTTCTATAGATACATTAGTGAAAGGAGAAAGTCCAGAGGGGATATTGCTAAGATAAAAGGAGAAAGGGGGGCATCTGAGGAGGAGGACCCTGTAAAAGCATCTATCCTAAATAGATACTTTTGCTCAGTATTTACTGAAGAGAAGGTAGAGCAGGGCCCACAGCTCAGCACCATGGACACAGGGGGGAGGGAGGGAGGTGAGCACTACTCCCTTCACAAAAGAAAGGGTCCTACAAGAGCTCACTAAGCTCAGGGTGGACAAGGCAATGGTACCTGATGGCATACATCCCAGGGTACTTAAGGAGCAAAGGGTGGAACTAGCAGATCCATTAGCAGAATGATTTAGTGAGTCTCTGAGCAAAGGAGAGGTCCCAGAAGACTGGAGAAGGGCTCACGTGATACCACTCCATAAGCGTGGTAGCAGGGAGGAGACAAGAAACTACAGACCAGTCAGTCTTACCTCAGTAGTGGGCAAGATTATGGAGGCACTCCTTAAGGAAAGGATAGTGCAACACCTGGAATCCATAAGGGCACAGGATCCAAGACAGCATGGATTTACAAAAGGAAGGTCCTGTCAAACTAATCTCATATATTTCTTTGACTGGGTAACCAGAGTGGTGGACCAAGGGGAGCAGTTGATGTTGCCTACCTTGACTTCAGCAAAGCTTTTGACACTGTTCCACATAGAACATTGATAAATAAGCTGGGTAGGCTCAGGATGGGTCAGAGGTTGGTCAACTGGGTGGCAAACTGGTTGACAGGCAGAAAACAGAGAGTGGTGGTAAATGGTATACAGTCAGAAGAGATGCAAGTCACAAGTGGGGTGCCTCAGGGATTAGTCCTGGGGCCAGTCCTCTTCAATATATTCATTAGTGACATTGCAGATGGACTAGAGGGTAAGGCTTGTCTGTTTGCAGATGACACCAAGATCTGCAACAGAGTAGATGATCCAGATGGAATGGGCAGAATGAGAAGAGATCTGGATAAACTAGCAAAATGGTAAGAAGAGTGGCAACTGGGATTTAATGCAAAGAAGTGCAAGATCATGCACATAGGGAAGAGAAACACTGAAGCTACCTATAGGCTGGGAGGGGAGTTGCTGGCAGTCACAAAGGAAGAAAGAGACTTGGGCATCATCATCACCAATGACCTGAAATCATCCAAGCAGACCTCTAAAGCAGTAGGTAAAGCTAGGGGGATGTTATAGTGTATTAGTAGGGGGATCACAAGTCATAAAAGGGAGGTAATAATCCCTCTTTACAAGACACTGGTTAGGCCCCATCTGGAGTACTGTGTGCAGTATTGGAGGCCACACCTTCACAAGGACATTAACCAAATTGAGGCTGTCCAGAGAAGGGCATCCAAAATGGTGCAGGGACTGCATCAGAAGACATATGAGGACAGATTAATGGAGCTCAATATGTATATCCTTGAGCAAAGGAGGGAGAGAGGTGATATGATCAAAACATTCAAATACCTTATGGGCATTAACAAGGTGAAAGAGTCTAACATGTTAAAATATAACAAAAATAGCAGGACAAGAGGACACAGCATGAGATTGGGGGAGGCCGATTAAGGGGAATGTGAGGAAATTCTTTTTCACAGAAAGAGTGGTGGATGCATGGAACGGCCTACCTCAGGAAGTGGTGGCTATGAATACAGTGCAGGGCTTCAAACAGGCATAGGATAGGCATAAGGGAGCAATACAGATGAGTATGAATAGATAGGCCACTGACAGAGCAAAGGCCGATGGCACATTTATAAGGTAGAAAAAGAGAAATGAGCATACTGGATGGGCCTTGCGGTCCTTATCTGCCATCAACCTCTATGTTTCTATGTTTCTATGCTTAGTTGAGGCTTGACAGACAAATGTCAGCCAAGCACACCATACCTTAAACAAATGCAAATAACTCCCGAAGTATACATGATTGACACAAAGTATCAGCTTCAAAATTGTTCAGCACACAATTACCTTTCTAACGGTGCTATGCAATCAATTGTATTCCATTTAGTTTTTATTTTATACAGGCTGAAACACCAAACAACTGTGTTTTTTTTTCAGATTTGTTCAAGGTGCTTAGGTGTGGGTTGAGAGAGACAAATGTCAGCCATGCACACCATACCTTAAACAAATGTGAATAACTCCTAAATTATACATGATAGACACAAAGTATCAGCAGCAAAATTGTTCAGCACAAAATTACTTTTCTAACAGTGCTATGCAATCAGTTTTAAGCAATTTGCTTTATTTAATATTTAGGTACAAACTGCTGACTTCCTATGACGTTCTCTGGCCTAAGTGAAAGTCAGCTGCGTACATCGACAGGCATTATTGGCCTGAGTGGCTATGCTTTCAGACACCACCTACAGGCATATCTAGGCTTGAATGAGTTAAGTGTAACCTATCCTGTTTTTATGTGTACATAAATATTGCTCCATACATTCTGCCAAAACTCAGGTTCTGATGGAAGAGAAAGCTCCTGGACCCAGTAGTAGCAGACCGCATGAGGCAAGCTGGGGGTCTGCTGCTATCAGTTGTTTATGTATTTTGGAAACTGCATGCAGCTGATCAGCCTCTTGGAATATCTGTGCCCGCACCACTGGAGGGCCAGATAGATGAGAGGGCTGGCCTAGAAAGGAGAGAAACGAATGTCTAATTTGCATATACTTGAAAATATCCCTGATTCCCAACTGAACTGGGTTTGGAGAGTGGCAGGGAATAAGACCCTGTTCAGAAAGAAAATCAGCAAGAGTGGCATCCTTTAGGTGAGGAAGAAAGGCAGGCAGAATGGGCCAGTGTGCAATTTGGAAATGTAAATTGTTACAAATAGGCTGAGAGGGGGAATGGTACCAATCTTTTGCCAATAACCTTTCTACCTGTTGCATTGATTTCAGAGACCACACCATAGAGGCGCTAAGTGGGTGTGGAAGATGAGAGGGAGTCAGATATGCCAGTGCAGAGAGTGAACTGTTAAACCTGTGTGTGAGGTCCTTCTCTATGTCTAACCAGGTGGGAAGGTAACTGTCCCTTTGCATATGCAGGTCCTCTTTGGTCCAGAACATGACTTTCCTGATATGCTGAGCACAGTAATACTTGAAAAGGAAGGGGAAGACCAGACCACCCTGTAGTTTAGGGGCCGTTAACTTATAGTATGCCCTTCTGACTGCCTTTTCCTTCCAAAGGAAGGAGTTAAAGCGCCTCTGCAGCGTCATGAGCCAGAACTTAGGGAAGAAAAATCCCAGCATACCAAGTGGGTAAAGCAATCTTGGTAGGATATTCTTTTTGAGGATATTTACATGTCCCCAAATGGAAAGGGGTAAGGCTTCCCAACGATCTAGGTCTGCCTGCAACATCTGCACTAAATCAGTGACTTTTTTTTGTAATCATGGAGGGGACATCTTTAGTGACACTGATCCCTAAGTAGGTGATGAATTTGGGCTCCCAAAAAACCTGAATCTGTCACAGTTGGACTTGGTACTATAGACATTAAGAGGGAAGATCTTTGTTTTGGACATGTTCAACTTATAGTATGACACTGCTGAAAAGGCTTCTAACTCCTGCATGAGAGCAGGAATGGCTGTTTCCAGGTCTTCAATATGGAGAAGGAGATCATCAGCATAAGCGAATATGACATACCTTATCCCCTCCACTTTGATTCTCCTGATATCTAGTGAGGTAAGGATTTTTCTGATTAGGGGTTCCAAGTAAAAGTTAAAAAGTAAGGGAGAGATGGGGCACCCCTTCCTGGTACCTCTCTTCAATGGAAAGGAATCAGAGAGACATTCATTGCACCACACCTGTGCCAAAGAGGAAGTATAGAGGATTTGAACTCATTTGATGAATTCATCAGGAATGCCAAATTGATGTAGGGAAGCAAAGAAAAACTGCAAGGAGACTTGATCAAAAGCTTTTTTGGTGCCCAAGGAGACAAGCATCAAGGGAATCCTGGACTCTCTGGAAGCTGAAATAAGATGGAGTAATTTTCTCTTGTGGTCTCTGGATATTCTCCCTGCCATAAACCCTACCTGCTCACTACCAATGACTCCACTCATAATTGGATAGAGAAGGTTGGCAAGAATTTTGGCTAAAATCTTGATGTCTGTGTTTAATAGGGAGATGGGATGATAATTCCCAGGGCACTGGGGGTCCTTGTCCATGTTAGGAATTGGGGTAATCAGAGCTGTTAGGAAACTGGCATCCTGTATAACCTGGGAGAACCATAAATTGAATATTTCTACTGAACGTGGTGAGAGCTGCAAGAAACAGGCTGTGTATAGATTATTCAGAAGTCCATCTGGTCCAGAGGCTTTATCTTGAGGCAATTGTTTGATAGCATGGTGAACCTCCGAGAGCGAATTTGGAGCCCCTAACTGTTCCGTAAAATTAGGGGGGAGTAACAGGACATCTACTGACTGAAGGTACTCCCTAACATCCTGAGGGAATACAGGAGGGAAGTCTTCCAGTGAGTAGACCTTACTGTAGTAATCACCAAAAATTGCAACAATATCTCTAGGGTGGGAGACTAACGGTTGGTTGGGAACTATTCTCAAGCTGGGGATGTGTTTTGCTGAGTCCTTTTGTCTCAGTCTGAGAGCAAGAAGCCTTCTGTCTTTCTCGTCAGACTCCAGGTACTTCAGTCATGTGTGATGAATGGCAAGCTCTGCTTTCTGTGCCATAAGGTCAGAAAAATGGGCTTGTAAACAGTGGAGCTCAGCCCACTCTGATTCAGGTGAAAAATGGTGCAAGAAGGACTCTTTTTTGCTTATTTCACTTAGGAGAGTGTCTAAGAGAAACTTACTCTTTCAAGCTGTTGTGGATGAAATTTGGATAAAGTCTCCATGGAGGGAGCATTCAAGGGCTGCCCATACCATGTCAGCTCTCCCCACAGAGCCCATATTATTGTCCAAAAATGTAGAAATAAATTATTGTGCATGGGATAGTGTGTCTGGGATCTGAAGTAATTGTGTATTCAAATGCCACAGGGAGTCTTGACGTACCCCCGGGCCCAATATATGGAAAAAACTAGCTGGGGCATGGTCAGATATTACCCTGGGGTGAATAGTTGCATCTATAACACCTGGAAGACAGAAAGCACTGATTAACCAGTAATCTATCCTGGATAATGTGCCATGTGGAGGAGAGTAGTAGGAATATGAGCTGTCTATGGGGTGTAAAGTACTCCAGACATCTATCAGGCCTGCCGCAGCAATAAGGTCACGTAAAGCTCTTTGTGCAGGAGACAACTCTCGCCTCTTATACTCATTTGGGGAACCAGGTTCCAATCCCCACCCAAGAAGGTCAATATCAGAGGGTCAAAGGATATTAAGGAAAGAAGCTGAGTGAAAAACAAGGGGGAGTATACATTTTGGCCATATATGGATCCTATTAGCACTGGGAAGGAAGCCAGAATCCCCCTTAATTATAATGTAGTGTCCTGATGGATGCCACCATTCTTGCACCAGAATAAAAGGCACTGATTTGGCAATGAGGATAACAGTGCCCCCACATTTGGAAGAGACTGCAGCACCAAACACTTGCCCTACCCAGTCCCTCTTAAAGAGGGATATGTCATGTCTCTGCAAGTAGGTATCTTGAATACATGTGATTCCCACCCTTAAATGGGAAAGATGCTTCAATACCATTATCCGTTTCTTTCTATCCTGCCCCCCTTTAATGTTCCAACTTATGAACATATATGGCTCTCTCGCAGGCTCTCACTCGCTTGCATGAAATGGTATGTCACACAGCAATCCAGGAGTGAGGCAGCAAACTTTATTTATCGTAAATATAGATCCCCAACAGTAGACAAAGAATTGTGCAGATTTAATTACCCTAGACACCCTCAAATAGCACAATGACAAATGCATATGGCAGTAAATAACAACCCCTATCCCACCCACTACCCACAACAAACAGAAAAATATTTTACCCCAACAGCTATCTACCCCTCATTCTATCAAACTGATCTATTTTACAATGCAAGGTGATGTTATTTACACTGCTCTAAGAGAGACAGATCCTGTGCCTCCCCCACCACTACCACCACTCCAGCCCATCCCATAAGAATAAAGCATGTTATAACTGACAGATTTCTGCAACAAAATGCTCAAAAAAGAACAGGCATAACATAATAAACAGCAACATTAAAAAGTCGAGTCATTAGTAGGTATTATAAATCCTCATCTTGTACTTAAAGTCTCTTTATTGTACTCTTCCCAAAGTCTTAGGAAATACAGTGCAGGAAACTCATGAGCAGGTTAAAATGTCACCAATAATAATAATAATGAGAAGCGGCCACAAAAAACTAAGCTAAGACATGAGACTAACATCCTTAGGCCAAGAAAAAAAAAGAGGAGTACAGTCTGCGAGTATTCTTGCATTGTGATCCCTGATAGCATGGGAAATAAGAAAAAGAAACTGAGGCAGTCCCCCTGTTCTTGTGGTTCATAAGTACTCACGACTCTCCATCCCTCTGTTTGATCGTACACAGTCAATAAAAATCAACAGAAAAGATCCTCGTAAAGATCCAAAACAAGGTCCCAAACATCCGAGTGATCTGCAGTATCAACTAGTAGGGATATTAAGCAAGTTCTGCAGCTCTGACCTACTAGACAGAGGTCTGTAAGTGGATACACATTCGGGAGTCAAAGTAGACGAGGTCCCGGGCCCCTGGCATGTGATGACAAATCCAAGTGTCGGGAAACCAAGAAGGGGCGCTGTTAAACACCAAAGTACCTGAGATCCTCATAACAGATCAGAATCTCAAAAGCAAGCAATATCACCCCATGAGCTCTCCTGGAGGAGAAATAATGATAACATAGGGATAACTGTAAATCAGTTGTATAAATCGGGCAACAAGGTTTTCAGCTCCATAAGAGCTTGCTCAGGGGAATCATAGGGAGTCCACTTGTCATTGTGCTGGATCTGCAAAACTGCTGGGTATCTCATTCTGAAGGGTTTAAAAACCACGATCAATTTAGAGACAACTGGGTAAAATTCTTGGCATTTAGATTGTACTGACTGGGGCAAGTCTTGGCCAATTCTTATTCTGTGCCCCTCCCATTGCACCTCTCAAACTCTTTGATTTTATTAAGGTTGTGATATTTGTCCTGAAAGTTAAGTAGCCGGAATATTAGAGGTCTTAGTGGTGCACCTGCTGGTGGGGAAGTGAAGAGAGCAGTGAGCCTGTTCAATTATGTGTGTTGCAGCATTAGGAGATGGGCCTGCAATCTTGGCACAAAGTTTTTGAACAAAAAGTATAGGGTTGGTGCCCTCTTCAGCCTCTGGCAATCCCATAATCAACAGATTGTTGTGCAGACTGCACCCATACAAATCTTCAATCTTTTCAAGTTTCTTAATTCTGTGCCTAATGCTGGTGCTGTCCTTTTCTATTTTCCCCTGACATTTTTTGATCAAAATGATCCATGCTTCAGAGTCACCCACCCTGAGCATGAGGAAATCCACCGAGGAATGAATTTGCTGGAGATCCACCGATATGGTGGATATTGTCTCCTGGATTGGTGTCATTATATCTAAAAAATGCTCTTCAGTCAAGGTCACACCGGTGGGCCGATTCTTGGTAACACTGGTGGCCTGCTGTTTGGGCCTTTTAGCTGCTTTATCCTTCTCAGGTGTGGGCAGCAGGGCGTGCAGCGGGGAGGCACTTTTTTCATAAAGACATCCATCCTTAGACATCAACTACTTATGCAGCAGAGTGAGATTTACTTCCCCAATGTGGTTTGCCTGAGTGCAAAATCTTCTTGTAACAGCAGAAATGGTAAATTAACAGGCGGTCTGGGGAGCGAGGTGGAAGGCACTGTTCTCACTTAGGCAGCCATCATGTGACCACCTGTTTCTGTAATTTTAATCGCTGTTGGTGTCATTCGTTCTCTGTGCGTCAGTTCTCATTGGTGTGGTTTAGGTTGTATGTGGGGTTTTTTGGTGTCGTCTATTTTGGAGTTTAGCATCTTTTTGGAGTTATTCTCTTAATGTTAGTTTGTTATTCTGGTCCTTGCAACTTCATTTTGGTTTTATAGGGCATGTGTGGTACTATCTACTGTTTTTTTATTTTGATAATGTTGTTCATCAGCTGACTTCACTGGAGTTTCTATGAGATGCTTTCACTTTTCCTGCAACGGTGTTTCCTATCACCAGAGACACAAGTCTGTGCAGGTAGACATAATGTTAATATTTCTTTTTGACCCTTGAATTCATGTTGTGTGGAATGCATTTTTGGTGATGCGCTTGTCCAGCTAACATCAGCTGAGCTTCTGTGGGTCACAGTTTCAGTTTTACTGCAGCAGCATTTTTTATCCCCAGAGAGAGAACACTGTGCAGGTTGACATAAAGCTGATATCGGTATTTCACTGCTGTATTCATATGTAGAGGGTTATTTTAGTGAAGCTATTTTTGTGGCAGTTGTTGCATTTTAACAGGAAATTTTGATTTATACTTTTGACAGTAGTTTGACTAGGGAGGTAGCTTGGAATTCGGGTAGTGCGATGTAACGACTGTGAGAATATTACCTGCTGATGTATGCACTGTGTGTATAAATGTCTGATATTATCACAGTGCCTACATCAGCAGGATTTATCTCACTGGAGTGAAAAATAACCAGATGTTTGTTCTAGAGCCTTTCACCCAAAGAAGGACACCACACCCAGTATTGCTTTGGCTGCTCAGTCAGCACACTTTTTATTAAACTTTTCATTCAAATTTTCCAAACAATGCTGAATTCCTTTACATACCATATTTAACGTACTTCTTTATTCCTATATTCTCTTTATTTTGAATATCACAACTTATATCACATTTTATAAACACCTTTTATATCACATTTTCCTTCACCCCCGAGTGTAAACTCAAAGGGGTCTTTCTTTCTTGCTCATTTTTCTCTCTCCCCCAGTTGCAAAACTGAAGGGGTTTTTTCTTATTGTCTGGGCCACGTCCAATTCCTACCCCCCATTTTCAATTCCTGGGTGTCCACACCCTTTTCTCTTACACCACACCTTGGTGTAACTCTTGAATTTTGTCCCCCCTCCCCTCCAAAAAGTACTTTCATTTCTCTTTTTTCTTCACTGTACCCCATAATTTCTTGGGCTGTGGGTGGGAAATCAAAATTTTGTCCATCAAAAGTGAGGCAGAGCTCATCTCAGTGGCCCCTTAAATTTCCCATTTTTCTCCCACCCCCTTTGCTCTCTTTTCCCTCTCTCTCTCTCTCTTCCTTCGACCTATCCTATGTTTTCTTTCCCCATAAGACCTGCCCCTTCTTAGTGAGATAATCACCTCTGGAGCCGAGCCCCTTTTTCTGACTGTGCCCTTTCCCCTTATGACTCTTTTTCAAAATCCCTGCCCTTTTCTTACCTGTTCTCCCCTCCCCCTTCCTTCCTTCCTTCCTTCCTGGCCTATAACAAAGGGGCTTGTCCTTTAAGAGACAATCCTTCATCTCACTGGTTATCAACTCACCGCTATTGTATAATTTTATATATATATATATATATATATATATAGATATCTATATCTATATCTATATCTATATCTATATCTATATCTATATCTATATCTATATCTATAACTATTATGGTGGTGCAGTTACACCACTATTGCTAGGGTTGAGCTGTCAGTTACATACTAAAGTCAAATAACTTTGGACCCATTCAACGGATTTGCCTGAGATCTGGTACATGCATTGGGGCACACTAGATCTCTTGATTTGCCAAATTGTGTTTTGGTTGGAGTGCTGATCTTTGTGTATGAAAGCACTGAAAAATGCAAAACTATCCATTGCTGGAGGCACCTTTAGGCATTCTTAATGTGGTCCTGCATGACCACTGTGTAGTGTGCCAGTCCGTGAGATGGTGTGTTTGAAAAAGCTTTGGTGGCCAAACATGCCGCTTTTTGTTTGGTGAAGAAATATTAAGGCATTCAAATGTTATGGCACTTTTAAGTTCCCATTATAAGTCAATGGGAAAATTTATATGTCTATCTTGCGATCAAAGAATGGGAGTTCTGGCCATCTCGTCCCACCTGGCGGTCAAAGAATTTGCAGCCTCGCGGTTCATGAATCTTTGATTCCGAGGAATTTCAAAAAGTATTTGACCGCGAGGTCCACCATCTTGTTTTCAGTTTTCTGATCACACAAACACAAATATCTCGGCTCAGGGGTCACTTCTGAAGTAAAACTTTGATGGGTTTTACTCAGTGGATCGTGATCTATCGAGCCATGGCTTTGGTTCCATGCAAAATCAGTCTAAAAATAGAGTTGTAAGCTTTTAAATTCTTCATTCGTGACTCATTAATGATCTTTGATTGCCAGCCTGCAAATTCTTTGATCGTGAGAAACTTTGATCGCAATTGTGCATCATGAGTGAGGGAAGAGATGGCCATATTTTAAAATAGGTTTCTGTAGCCCTGGGGTGCCCTGTTAAGTAAAATAAGGGTGGGTTTTGGTCAGGGGGCTTCCCTCTTCCATATCTAATAAAATATTGTACTTTTTATTATCCCTGGTAGTCTAGTGGCCCCCTCCCCATAATAGCAAAGTGTATAATGATGTATGTTATCCCTGGTAGTCTAGTGGCCTCCTGAATGAGTATCCTGCTAATATCTTTGTTTATTATCTGTGGCAGTCTAGTGCCCCCCATGTGTCTTTATACATATTTTTTTAATAATTACTGTATATCCCTGGTAGTCTAGTGCTCCCCCACCTGCAATCTGTAGTTCTTAATTATTAATATTCCTATCCCTGGTAGTCTAGTGGTCCCTCCTCCCATCATAATAACATTGACTTCTATTTAGCAATACCTGGTAGTCTAGTGACTCCCCATCCATCCATGACAGCCCACCCAGCACCCTCCCCACCCTTCCCCAGCCGGTGACTGGTCAGCCCACCTCTCACCTCCATGGTCAGCTGCTGACTGTGTGTATTACCAGCAGTAACTGAAAAGGTGCTCAGAAATTATTTCCTAGTGCCTCATTCAATTGCCGCTTATAATGCACACAGCCGGTTGGCAGTGGAGATGAGTGGTGGGATGTGCCACTCACTGGCTGGGCAAGGATGGGGTGCTGGGTGGCTGTCATGATGGGTGAAGACTAATACTAGACTACAAGGTATTGCTAAATAGAAGTCAGTTTTATTATGATGGGTGGGGGGACCGCTAGACTACCAGGGATAGGAATATTAATTATTAAGAACTATAGATCATGAGTGGGGGGGTACTAGACCACCAGGGATATAATTATTACAACAATAGGGATAAAGACACATGGGGGGCCACTAGACTACCATGGATAATAAACAAAGATATTAATAGGATACACATTCAGGGGACCACTAGACTACCACAGCTAACAAACTTCATTATGTACATTAGTATGATGGGAAGGGGGCCACTAGACTACCAGGGGTAATAAAAAGTAAAATATTTTATTCAGATTTGGAAGAGGGAAGCCACCTGACCAAAACACACCCTTAATTTACTTAATAGGGCATCCCTGGGCTACAGAAATTTATTTTAAAATCTGTCCATCTCGTCCCTCACTCTTTGTTCATGAGCGAGCAATTTCTTTGACCACCAGCATGCAAATTCTTTGATCGTGAGATTCTTTGATATCGATCGTGCATCGCAAGCAAGCGATGAGATGGCCAGATAAAAAAAAATGTATTTTCTCAGCTCAGGGGTGTCCTAGCAAGACAAATGAGGGTGGATTTTACTCAGGGCACTTTGTTCTGATGAACCATGGTGGTGGACTACTGCAATTGTGTAAATTTTGTAAACTACACTAGTTTTTATTCTTTGGTTGTGACCATGCAAATTCTTTGATTGCGAGCCTACAAATTCTTTGATCGCGAGATTCTTTGATCATGATCATGCATCATGAAGGTAGGACAAGATGGACAGATTAAAAAATCTATTCTCTTAGCCCAGGGGTGTGCTAGGAAGTCAAATTAGGGTGGGTTTTGCTCACGGGGATTTATTCTGTTGAACCATGGTGGTGGTTTACTGCAATTCTTTCAATTTTGTAAATTAGTAAAGTTTCAATTCTTTGTTCATGAGTCTGCAAATTTCTTTGATCACAAGCTTGCAAATTCCTTGATCGTGAGATTCTTTGATCGCCATCTTTGATCATGAGGACAGGACAAGACGGCCAGATTTTTTATAAAGGAATAGATAGGGGACATTTTACCAAAGTTTAAGATTTAATAATTCGGAAATAGTTTGCTCTTTTTACTCAAAATTTGGAGGGTGTTTACAGAATGTCCTGTAGATGTGAATTATGGTGTTTATGTGTCAGTGAAAAATTTTTTGGGAGATATTGCTTGATCCCTTTACGTGTTGCGGACAGTGTTTTGCTTGTGGTGGTGGCTTGAAATTGATAGGATACCTAGCCTTAGTGTCATGGATGTAGTTTTCAGTTGTTGTGTGTGTGTGTGTTAAAAGTCAACAGGTGCGGAACTGTACCAGTCTGACAAATGAAAATCTTGTACATTAAAATGTTATATCTCGGACACGTTTTTGGTCTTTTCACTTGAAATTTGGAGGGTGTCAATAGCATGTCTTATGGATGAAAATTACAGTGTTTCTGTGTAAGAAAATATTTTGATGCAGATATGGTGTGGTGCAGTTTACGTTCTGCAGACAGCATTTTGCTTGTGGTGGTGGCTTAAAATTGATAGGATACCTAGCCTTTGTGTCATGGATGTAATTTTCAGTCATTGTGCATGTTAAATGTCAACAGGTTCGGAACTGTGCCACTCTGACAAATGAAAATTTCAAATTTTGATGTGTCATATCTTGGACACGGTTTGGTCTTTTTACTTGAAATTTGGAGGGTGATGATGGCATGTCATGTAGATGTTAACGGAGGTGTTTATGTGTCAAACCATATATTTTTTGCAGATTTATTGTGTGGCACAGTTAATGTTTTGTGGACAGCATTTTCTATTGTTGTACTAGATTAACATTTGTTAGGTGGCTGGTCTTGCTGTTGTGAATGTACTTTTTAGGCATTAGGTGTGTAATGTGGCCTGACACTTATAAGTTAGTGGGAGTGTGGGGCCCTTTGGGCCCCATGCTCCCATCAACTTGCGCAACTTTCTACTTTTCTATTCTTTCTTAAAAAGTAAGGAAATTCTACACAAAAAACTTCATTAATGCATCGGTTAGGGTTCTTCTACAGTGAAAAAAGCAAGGAAATTCAATTTTAGGGTTCCGACACCTTGCACCCCACCCCTGCCTGCCCCCACCAAAAGACATTGGGGTGTGCATTGGGGTCCTTGGCCCTAACTCTCACCCAGTTCTCCTACACTGCACCACCTCAGCTTGTTTACACATGGGATGGGGTGAGAGTTAGCCAAGGACCCCAACACACACCCAATGCCTGTTGGTGGGTGGCTGGGTGGGTGCAAGGCAAGGGAACCCTAACACCAGATTTCTTTGCTTTTGTCACTGTGAACAACTAATTGTTGCATTAAATGGATTTTTGCCATGAATTTTCCTTCTTTTTGAGAATGTACAATATAAATAATGAATGGAATGTGGTGGTGGGAGTGTGGTGCCCTTTGGGCTCCGCACTTCCTCCATGCTGCCCATGTCTGCATAATCACTGTAATGCTAATGCTAACAGCAACGGTAACAGTGAGTGAAACGCAAATGTTAGTGGCAAGTGTAACAGCAACAAAAACATGGATGCAAATGCATGCTCTAACTGTTATGGTAATGCAAACAGAAATGCAAATGCAAGTGGTAATGCAAATGGTATCACAAACACAAACGGTAACTGTAACGGTGACACAAATGAAAATGCAAAAGGCAATGGTAATGGTAAATGTAACCACAAACGCTAACAGTCATAATAAAAGTGATGCAAAGATAAATAGAAAAAGAAATGGTAATGGAAATGGAAGCAGAAAAGCAAACCATAATGCAAACGGTGAGGGAAACATGAATGTAAACACAATCGGTAACACCAATGGAAACAGTAACAGCAAGCTGATGTAAGGCAACAGTAGCGAAAAGTCGGTATCTCTCTCTGTTTCCAAGATAACAGAACAAGGACGATATGATCCAACAGTGGCGAAACTCTGTATCTCGTTTCATTTTTGAGATAACGGCACAAAGGCAATGTGAGTCAACAGTAGTGAAAAGTCTGTATCTCGCTTCATTTCTGACATAACAGTGCAAAGGTGATGTGAGGCAACAGTAGCTAAATGTCTATATCTCGCTTTGTTTCCGAGATAACTACACAAAGGCAATGTGATCCAACAGCAGCAAAAAGTCTGTATCTCTCTTCGTTTAAGAGATAACAGCACAAAGGTGATATGAGTCAACAGTAGCACAAAGTCTGTATCTCGCTACCTTTTCGAGATAACTGCACAAAGGTGATGTGAGGCAACCGTAGCGAAACATCTGTATCTTGCTTCGTTTCTGAGATAACGGCACAAAGGCTAATGTGAACCAAACCACTGAAAGGCACCTCTGTACCACTAGGGCTACCTACGCTATAAATTTCAAGCCACTTGCACCATAAATAATGCTATGTGGAAAATAATAAGTGTGTCACGCAGTATCTCCACAGCAAATTATTCTCCCAACATGTAAACTGCATAATTCACATCTTCATGACATACACTCAACACCCTCTAAATTTCATGTGAAAAAAAAAACAAACCATTCCAGAGATATTCAATTTTTAAGTTTCTACACCTTTAAGAAGTCTTCCACCACAAAATGGCGGAAATCGCATACAAAAATGCAGTAAAATGGTGGAACCCGAGGCTGAAATATCTCTGACTGCAAGGGGGCAACTTCAAATGCTTATAACTCCGGAATGGAACAACATCTTTTCACCAAACAAAAGCTGGCATGTTCCTTGAAGAAAGGGCTTTCTACGTGGCAAGTGTCATACCAATCAACTACACAATGGCTGCGTTATGTGTCATGCAAGACAGTGCAGAAAAGTAGCAAAAACAGAATTTTTGCACTGCACTATGCAAAACCCGCATGTACCAGTGAAGTATAAATTGGTAAATAAATAGATGCTGCATTCCATTCCATGTATACCAAATCTTATCCAAATCTCTTCAACAGTTGCAGAGCAGCACGAGTGTAAGACTTTGCCCCGAGTGGGAAAAAATACATTTTTTGGCACTTCATTCTGCAAAAAACATGCAGATGTCAAATGAAAATTGGTAAATGCACAGAAGTATCATAGTAGAGCAAGTATTACAAATGTCATAGACATGCATGGAAACGCAAGTGTTAATGCAAACGAAAATGGTTACTCAGCAGGTAACGTAAACACAAGCATAAACATTAATGCAAACACAAATGTTTATGCAAACAGTAATGGAAACAAAAAAACAGAAACGGTAATGTAAATGCAAACAGTAATGGCAACAGTGAGGTAAAGGAAAATAGTGACGCTAACGGTAACACAAATGCAAGAGCAAAGGGTAATGCACACACGGTGACACAAACAGAAATGATAATGCAAATGGTAAGACAAACACAAGCGCAAATGTAAATGCAAACACAAATGGTAATGCAAATGCTAACAGCAATGGAAACGCAAACGGTAATGAAAATGGTTACGAAAATGGAAACGGTAACAGAAACACAAACGGTAATGGTAACGGCAACACAGAAGGAAACAGTAATGCAATCAGCAATGGAAATGCAATCGAAAATGCAAACGTTAACGTCAATGGAAACACAAACGTAAACGGTAAGGAACACACAAATGGTTATGGTAACACCAACAATGATGCCAAAGGAAACAGTCTCACAAACAGAAATGCAAATGTAAATGCAAATGATAGCGCACAAGGTGACGCAAAAGTAAACACTAATTAAAACGGCAATGGAAACACAAATGGTAACAGTAATGCAAGTGCAAATGCAAATGCAAAGGGTAATGCACATGGTGACGGAAATGTAAACGGAAATGCAAACGGTAATGGAAACGCAAGCAGAAACACTAACGGTCATAGTACCGCAAATGCACACACTTTCTTCCTCAAAAAAGATGCATTCAGAAGCACAGTGAATTCAAAGTATGTGGCCTTAATAATGGCCCTTGGAGCAGAAACTGAGCACTTGGAATATTAAATTGCTTATATCTCAGGAACCGTATGAAGCAGAACAAACATTTAAATCTCATATTATTTATGACTTTCCAGGCTACATAGAAACATAGAAACATAGAATTTGATGGCAGATAAGGACCGCTTGGCCCACCCAGTCTGCCCATTTCCCTACCTAATGGATAAGCTGCAGATCCTAATTAACCAGCAGCCTACTTCTTCCTACCCCAACCCCCTAGAATTGCCTTATGACTGTCCCATGCATGCTTGAATTCCACCACTGTTTTTGACTCCACAACCTCCTCCAGAAGGAGCCCTTTTGGGGGACTAAACAATTTTTGTGGCGAAAAGTCCTTATCTTGAAGCATTTTCAAGATATGGGACCCAAAAGGCGCATCGGACACCGTAATGTTATCCTATGGAAAAAATTGTCAACTTCGGAGTGCCGTACCTTTGCAACCCTGTAATATTTTATCACCAAATCATCAAAAGGTACATCTGTGGGATGTTGTCTTTCTTCCTTGCAAATTTCAGCCCAAAAAATCAAACTGTTGTTTTGCTGCAGGGTGGCAAACAATTCCTGTTGTTTTGGCCATAGCGTCTCAAAGTACTTTCACAAATCACAACACTTTCGCAAATAAAATCACAAAAGTGTTGCATATTCAAAAGTACTTTGTGACACTACTGTTTACAAAAATTTAAAAAACATATTTCTGGGGTGTTTTACCCCCCAAAAAAGACATGGCTAGCATCCTCAGGGCTCGACTAGGTGAACAAAACACGAATTGTGTCCCTAGAGGATCCCAAATTTTAACGTCAAGCATTTCTCTAACCACAAACTGAAAACAAGATAGCAGATTTGCAAAAGTAAAAGGGTAATTTGCAACAGTAAAAATGGCATTTGTGACACTTTTGAATATTTTAACTTTTCCCATGGACTATAATGGGGAACAGGTTTTTTTGAATAACTTTTGAACCGTTTAGAATTTTTTTCACGAAATCTTCAAAAAGCACAATGGGGACCCCAGCTGCACGGTCCCTGAAGGTTTCAGACTGATCACACAAACCTTGCAACCTGTAGGTGAGAACAAAGAAATGCACAAAGAACTGTAATTTGTGTGTTTTTTTGCACTCTGTAGCTCCAAACTGTACATATGACCATAATGAAACTTTGCAGGTCCAGAGATCTATGGTACCAGACCAAGCAATCCAAATTTCAGGCAAATCTGTCATATGATTGCAAAGTTATTAAGCTGCCAAATTTCAGATTTAACATTAAATGGTGTACTCAACCCTAACTATAGTGGCAATACTGTGCCACTATAATATATATATATATATATATATATAATATATATATATTCTCATGGCAAAATAGCTCAGTTTAATGCATCAGCTAGGGTTGCTCCACAGTGACAAAAGCGAGGAAATTTGGTGTTAGGGTTGAAAACCCTAACTCCGCATTCACCCCCCTAGCACCCCCCACACATACACAGACACACACACATGCAAGTAGGGGGGGAGGACCAAGGCAACATGACCAATCACAGACAACCAGCAGCAGGTGACAGAAATAAAATACAACTGTCTAAATATAGTACAACACATCCCCACCCACCTGACCAGGTACTGCATGCTCAGTGGAGATCCACAGCAAAACTGAGGCCATGTACACCAAAAGTACACATCCCTGATTGTGGGTGCACACAATGTACCACACTTACGAGCTGCATGGCCTTACCTAGCTATGCACCACACCCCAACAGACATAATAGTGCATCCTGACTGGATATTAACAGTTCAAATCTCTGTTTGCACCTGTGTACAGGTTTGTAGACTTAGGAGTAGACAGAAACAAATACTACTATGTAACTGTAGTAAAAGATACATCCAGTATCAAGATACAATCAATGTTGCGTTTCTGTTTCTCATCTGCGTTGTACTAGGTTTTACATGTCTGTCCACTCAACATACGTAACTTGATATGTTGGAACAGTGCAGCTATTGTTTGTACATGGTTGTGCAACTCCCAATTTTGGAAATACATATTCAGTTTCTGTGATGTACTGTAGGTGTTCTGTTAATGTCCATGGACTTACTTTTAACTGTGTTCCTACATTCAGAATGCAGTAGCTGGTCTCTCTCTGCCGGGGTGTGTAATTACCTGACTAAGCTCACACAACTTATTAACATGTTACATGACTGTACCTACAATGATGAAGGTGTAGCACAGTTGTCAATAGACTCACTTTTCCTATAGTTCTCTACAGGAGATGCAGTACATGGTGAAGAGAATCACACACAAATCAAAATAGTGCTAAGTTGAGTATCCTTGTAATGAGTGAAGTGCACCATTAATCTACATACCCTCTGTTTTTTTTTTGCTGTTGATGTCCACTCAGGAAGTAGTATATGGTGTTTGGGTGTGGTAGCCCAATATGTGCGTGATGCCATAGTACTGATAACTGTGCTAACTGGAGAACACCAGCAAACAGGGAGGTGAACTGTAGATGTTAATAAAGTTTCTTTACCTGTAGCTTTTCAGTCATGATGGACCAAGCATACTAGGACATGAGGGGGGTCACTCTCTATCATACACTCTGCAAGTCATAACTGTGCAAACCTTTGTAAAGCAGTAATCATGAAGTAACAGTGTTGATCTTCATGGGTTCATGTTGACTGGGGTTGTTCAATAAGCATGCAGTAGTTGGTCTCAGTGGGTGAGGCACAGTATCACTAAGGCCTCCATTGTCTAACAGTGTGAAGTTGTGTATACCTGAAATCAATCACACATACCATACATGTACTACTCCTTAGTTTTTTATGTGCTTCTATACTTGGGGAACACTTACAGGTGTGGTGTGGTACATCGCTAGGTAAGGCCATGCAACTCGTAAGTGTGGTACGTTGTGTGCACCCGCAATCAGGGATGTGTACTTTTGGTGTACATGGCCTCAGTTTTGCTGTGGATCTCCACTGAGCATGCAGTACCTGGTCAGGTGGGCGGGGATGTGTTGTACTATTTTTAGACAGTTGTATTTTATTTCTGTCACTGCTGCTGGTTCTCTGTGATTGGTCTTGTTGCCTTGGTCCTCCCCCTACTTGCATATGTGTGTGTGTGTGTGTGGTGCTGGGGGGGTGAATGCGGAGTTAGGGTTTTCAACCCTAACACCAAATTTCCTCACTTTTGTCTCTGTGGAGCAACCCTAACTGATGCATTAAACAGAGTTTTTTGGCATGATTTTCCTTTCTTTTTTAGAATGAGAAGTAATAACAGTACCTGCAATGTTGTAGTGATAGCACCAAACACACATAGCCAAATACACACATATGAAAGAACACAGTAAATCATCTAGCAGAACTGTCTGTTATAAAGACTGAGATAACATACACGTGAAGCATATGCCGTTTAATATTTATCTATTTACTTGTGCTTGCCATTGGAATGCACATACTAATTTATCTAATTGTGCTGTTTCACACACTATCATTTTGCTGTCAATGCTACTTTTCTTGTAGGGCATAAAATGTGGCACTGTCTTTCTCAGCACCACTCTTAAATATCTACATGTTTTACATACTCTTCTGTACCTTTACTAGACACAAATTCTTAACATGACTGATACATATTAATGTACCTCTAAAAATGTTGTAATAACACTGCAAGGCATGTAATACATCAACAATGGTGACGTGTTATCCCTTTAAACCTGAAACTGTGCACACAATGCCGTTCCTTACCAAAGTAAGTAAATGGAGTGCTGTTTTGTGCTATATGTATTGATGACAAATATCCCCACAAGTTAAGAATACTGCAAAAGAAAGTGTTCTTCACAAAAAAATATTTATTTCTACATATACAAAATTTATCACAAATGTTTCTTTCATCTCCAAATTAAACCAAGTCAGTGCTGGCAAAAATGTGTAAAATAAATAAAAATATGTGTTTATTGAAAGAAAAAATAAAACATATTTATTTGTAGTTATTTATTTATAAACTAAATGCTATACAAAAAAATATATATCTCTTGAGTAAAAAGAAATTTTGAAAAATAAAACCGTTTTACAAAAGCAGTAAAAAAAAAAAGCTATGTACAATATATATATAACTCTGGAAGAGAGGTGTGTTGCTGCTTGAGGCAGCCCAGCCCGGAAGTTGGACACAATGTGAAGGAAGCTGTTGTGTCTTACAGAGGAGACACCAGAGGAGCTGTGGAGGCTGTTCATTCTGGCTCAGGTAGGCTAGATGCCACTGGTGCAGATGAAGTAGTGGAACTGGCCACAGTGTCACTTGCTGCTGTCCCCACAGGCTCAAGCGCAGGTTGACAGTTGCTTGCTGTGCTATCATGAGAGACAGTAATTTATCTTGTCCCTCATGCAGCACAACGTTGTCTTTTATTAGACTGTCAACCTTGCGTTCAAGCCTGAGGTAACAGCGGCAGTAGCCAGTGCACCCTCTTAAGCGAGGGCGTCCTGTAAAGAGACAAAAAACATGTATAAATATATTACCCTCACAATGGTGGTTGTCTGCTTGTCTTGAATCTTTAAATATTTTTATCCTATAAATAATTAAAATATACAGGTATGTTGCTGACCACTGTCAAGACCATCGAGGAATGTGATGTAAATCAGAACTGCTCTCTTGTCAGTCCCTATTATATTTTTTCTACTGCGCTATATTCTTCGTAGATATGTTCGGAGGATCTATAAGAATGGTACAAGTCCTAGGCTGGTGTTCTGTATCATTTAGTCTCTGACAGTCCTCACTAATTTAATGGTTTGTTATTATCAGCAACATAGTGTCATATACAATGGTACTAGTTGTTCAATTGTCTAAGAAAAAGTGAAGTGGTACATCCACATCTATATTATTTGTTCCCAGTTGCATGAGAATAATAGCGTGTCCTGTAGTCCAACACTACTATCTCAGTTATGTGATGTTCAGATAATCTTTTCAATAATTACTGGAAAAGAGACACAGACGTAATATACTCTTTCATTATGTCTACATATTTTCATAGAAGTAAATCATGTTTTGCTGCTATTACATTAATATTTGAAATTATGTTAACCATGTAGAAACCAACATCTGATTGGTATCGGCAACTGCTTAATCAAATATTATCTCTACACATCATGTAAAGAAACACAATGTCCAAATAATAAATAGTTAATATCACATGAATGTGTTCTACTTAAGTAACAAGTTCTTTTTTATCTCAATATTGTACATAATACAATAGTTCTGACAAATTCAACTTTTTGATTGCCTATGAACATTCTAACTTGCCTATGTAAAATTAGTATGAACACACATGTAGAGCTTCATCATATGCTGAAGAAGGTGTAACACTATTTTAACAAAAACATTATTATTATAATAGCAATAAGGTACACTCAGGACTTATGTTAATAGTCAGCTAATCACCCTCTTGTGGCATATAGCACTCAGCTACATGTTGTTTCACATTACACCCCTAGATAAAGATTTACAGACCATGACATTACCCTTGCTCATTCCTTATTGCTTAATTCTACTTAAACCATGAGAACATTAATGTATAGAGTCAGCATTGTTAAGCTGTTGAATCCCGCCTCACTATAAGCAATGCAGCAGCGGAATTTATTTTTGGAACACCTACATTGGACTATGTTAATGAGTTGCGCATGTTGCAACAGTCTTATGTCATGAAAAGCCCAAATGATGCATCCCAGTGTAATATTCAAAATGACAACTCGCTCTGCGTTTTGTTATGATGAAGCAGACTGCAGCAGTAATCTATGCAACAAAAATAAGTGGCGCGTGAACATGCATATTCATGACTTTCCATTATTCACTCTGTGATCTGTGTCATATATACAGCTGCACACTCACTTTCCTCTATGTGTGAGGGGCGTGAACATCCACCATAAGAAAACAGCTACAATATGAAGCCAGTTACAGGTGTCTCAACACATTGTAGAGCGTAACACTGCACCCGTCATCTGTGTATGGCAACTAGACCATGTTACATAACCATCGTACCCCCGCCACAATTGATCACTCTCTTACTATATGGTAACTTGCTGTATTGGTACACTGGGCTCTACCTGTACAACTGATAACTCGTTTTGAATTTGTTGACTATCTGTGGTGGTCCAGTGGGCCTTACCATTTTGGTTATCACAAGCTTTCCATGTATAAATACAGTTATTGGCCCAGTACACTCCATCCCCTCATACAATTATGGTTATGATGACATACATGCATGCCACACCAGTCCAGTATAGTCTGCCACTCTTGCACACCCATTGGGATAATTATATTAAGCTAGTCAGAGTTGGTTTAGTACACCTGCTCTCATGGGTCATAGTAGTCTTTGCAAGCCATAGATTCCCTTTTCGTACAGTAGTACCACCTTGACCACCCACCCACTGAGAACCAACAACATAACCCTAACCATAGCATCTTCAGGAACAAGTCACACTCTACAGCAAGATACCTTCCAACCATCCGCGAAGTGACACCATACAATACAGCTGTATGCATAGTAATGCAAAAATTGGGGCACTGAACATACATAACATATTAAGTAATAAAATCTCAATATGTAAATGGTTCATCCACATATTGAGACTGTGCTGCAGTACTGTTTGCATACCCACTTACTCATCCCTTTCACAAATAGCCACACAGCTGTAACACTATCTAGCAATCAGCAGTTGTATGGCTGGCTTAGGGGGTCACAAGGTCCTTCATACTGTCAAACAGAGGTTACAGGGGGTTGGGGGGTTGTGACAGTACATCTTGTGTGAATATCTTCTATTATAATACTTACGCTCAGAACTGGTGCCAGGCTCCTCCTTCACCTGCACAGCTGGTACCGGCACTGCTTCCCAGACCACTACAAAATATATAAATAAAGAATATTATACCATATACCTCAGTATGTAAATCTATCACAAAACTTTTATTGTGAAAAAACATTTTTCGTATTGTCTCATGGTGTTATTCAACCACATACCACAGTTGTCTTTTTTTATCACATCTTGTGTTTTGGCACCTGCTGTGGCACTTACCCGCAGAGACATCCAGTCGCCGGCCCTGCCCGTGAGGAGAGCAACAGACTCACTCGCATGAAGGGGGCCTGGCACAACCACAGCTGATCTGCTGGAGAGGTTCCCGTACCTTACCAGCCAGATCAGTGCCGTACTCCCCCCAGCGTGATTCCACAACAGTCCTCCCTGCAATACTGGGTGTGGCCATCCAGCTGGTCAGTCATGCCCACCCCATTTTCACTGATTATCTCAATGGTAGCATAGACATACAATGACGTCCATGCAGAAATGTGCAGACATCCACCGTACTACCTCTCCTTGGTTACGCGTGCATCAGCAGTGCCACCAAGTGTACCTAGGGGCTGCTAGAGCACAACATAAGACCACACCATTTGCCAACAATAGGAAAACAGTCATGGGATGCTGAATACTAGTCCTCCGCTGCCAATACCCAATGGCCCATGCTCATTCCTGAACCCGGGTTTCCATTGTGGAGAGAGGTGTGGCGTCCAACACCTCAACCCTCAGCGCCACCAGGATAGGTCATGTACCACAATTCTTACTGTGTCTGTGTACTACTTGTGTAAAGAAATGCCATTAAAATTCCCAAGACTGAAAAAGTCCTGTTAAGACCTGGTACCCACCACTAAAAAGGTAGAAGGATTATATTGGTATGACTGAGTAGATGGTTAGTAAAGGGTGTACCACAGTGCCACAAGTGACTGCTAAGTTTACAAAACATGTAATAAGGTCTGCAAGCAGCTCCAGCACATCACCAGAGACACACAATACTTCACAAATACCATTATAGTGCTTCATTTGTCCCACTGTCCCACCTCAGATACAATTATTGTTACAATGCACACAATCAACGTTGGTAGCAACTTCATTGGAGCATTAGTGATATATTTACTGTAACCAAACCTGAAAACAGGCACTGGGACACAAAACTGACAGAGCATCATAACACAGCTTCCTTGGCACCCACAGGTCATGCCTATTGCATAATGTCCTGAAATACAGTTGCTCTATTGTGGGTGGGCATACATCCATTTTTTATTTCATGTGTTTTGTGATCGAGTTGCAGCAGTATACAGTTTAATTTGAGATTCTAGCAACATATGTTCAGGACATAACAGGTTGAATATCAGTCTGATAGATATACATGGGTTGACCCCCCAAAAAACTGAAGTAGCATATATTACTATTCTTCCCCCTCTCACATCATTATTTGAACAGCAGAACATTCGCTTTTGTATATTGTGTCTGGTCACATCAGTAGGTCTCACATAAATGGGCACTATAACAACATGGAAAAACTCTTTGAATATACCACCCAGGGATCTAGATAAGATATACTGGGATGAGTACCTGTACTACTCATTTTGAGAGTGAGATGACAGGAAACAAAATTCAGATGTGTAGAAATGTCTTCTTAGAGTGCAATGAAGGCACCATTTATTTACCACTGCTCTCCAAGCACAGGCTTGCTGCCCACTTTGGGCAAGCACCTCATCCTCATAGCTGCTTTTAACATAGAAACATAGACTTTGACAGCAGATAAGGACTGCTTGGCCCACCTAGTCTGCCTATTTCCCTACCTACAGGATAGGCCGCAGATCCTAGTTAACCAACAGCCTATTTCTTACTACCCCCCACAAGAATTGCCTTATGTCTGTCCCATGCATTCTTGAAGTCTCCCACAGTTTTAGACCTCACAACCTCCTCAGGAAGGCCGTTCCATGCATCCACTACCCTCTCTGTGAAAAAATACTTCCTCACATTGCCCAGGAACTGCCCCCCTCTATCTTTAAATTGTGTCCCCCTGTTCTTGCACGTCTCTTTTTCTGAATGATGCTACCGTCTTGGACTTTGTTGATTCCACTGAGGTACTTAAAAGTTTCTATCATGTCCTCCCCTCCCTTCTTTCCTCAAGGGTATACATATTAAGCTCCTTTAGTCTCTCCTCACACGGCTTCTCTTGCAGACACTGCACCATTTTAGTTGCCCTCCTCTGGACAGCCTCTATCCTGTCTATGTCCCTGTGGAGATGGGGTCTCCAGAACTGGAAGCAGTACTCCAGATGGGGTCTCATCAACTGTCTGTACAGAGGGATAACATCTTCCTGTTTTCTGCTGGTGATGCCTCTCCCTATGCATCCCAGTATACCTCCAGCCCTCCCTACTGCCTTCTCACATTGCTTGCTAACCTTAAGGTCATCTGATATGATTACCCCCAGGTCTCTTTCCTTTTCTGTTGTTGTTACTACCTACCCCCCCATTGTGTAATCTTCCCCTGGGTTCTTGCTTCCCAGGTGCATTATTTTGCACTTCTTTGCATTGAACCCTAGCTGCCATACTTCTGACCACTCTTCCAACCTTGCCAAGTCCCTTCTCATCCTTTCCACGCCTCCTTGTGTATCAACCCTGTTGCAGATCTTTGTGTCATCTGCAAAGAGGCATACTTTTCCTTCCAGTCCCTCTGCAATGTCACTTATAAAGACATTAAAAAGGACTGGACCCAATACTGAACCATGCGGTACCCCACTAGTAACCCCTCTTTCTTCAGAGTGGACTCCATTTACAATTACCTTCTGTATCCTGTTGTCCAGCCAATGTTTTAACCAGGCTACCACCCTGGGTCCCACTCCCAGGCTGGTTAATTTGACTATTAATCATTTGTGTGGGGCTGTGTCAAGTGCCTTGCTAAAGTCCAGGTAGGCCATGTCGATAGCCCTTCCCTGATCTATTACTTTGGTCACCCAGTCAAAGGAATCTATTAGATTAGTCTGACATGACCTTCCCTCTGTGAACCCATGCTGCCTTGGGTCCTGTGCCCCACTGGCCTCTAGGTACTCAACAATTCTTTCCTTCAGAAGTGACTCCATCACTTTCCTACCACAGAGTTCAAACGACAGGTCTGTAGTTTCCTGCCTCTGTCTTGGTCCCACTTTGTGAAGGGGAATCACATCCACCTTCCTCCAGTCCTCGGGTACCACACCATCCTCCCATGATTTATTAAAAAGAGTGGTCAGTGGTTTCACTAGTTTCCCCCTTAATTCTTTTAGAATTCTGGGGTAAATTCCCTCGGCTCCATTGCTTTGTCCACTTTCAGTTTTAGTTCTTGCAAAACCCTTTCTTCTGTGAAAGGGCTGGGATCGACCCCCCTATCAAGAGTGCTTCTGCTAATTAGATTAGGCACTTCCCCCTCCTCTTTTGTGAATACTGAGCAGAAATATTTGTTCAGTATCCCTGCTTTTCACTGTCCCCCTCTGCCCACCCACCATTCATTCTATTCAGCCTCACTATCCCTCCCTTTGTCTTTCTATGCTCTCTGATGTACCTATAAAAAGTTTTATCCTCCTTCTTTACCGAGTTGGCTATCTTTTCCTCAGTTTGGGCCTTTGCGATTCTGACTTCTCTCCCTGCTACCTTCTGCCTTAACTGGTACAGCTGTCTGTCCTGCTCCTTATGTGTTTCCTAATACTTCCTGAATGCTATCTTTTTCTCCCTGACTTTCCCAGCCGCCTCTTTTGAGAACCACAGTGGCTTTTTCTTTCATTTTGATTTGTTTAGTTACTTCACACAAAGGCTTGTTGCCTCTGTGATGGCAGTTTTGATGATTCCCCATTGTTCCTCCACCCCTCCTTCTAGCCTGTTTGCTAGTGCTTTTTTTGATGCACTCTCCCATCTTGCCAAAGTCAGCCCTCCTGAAGTCCAGTATCTTCACTTTTGTATGGCTTGACTCTGTAGCTGAGTTTAACGTGAACCACACTGTTTGATGGCCACTTGTTCCCAGATGGCAACCCACTTCTAGATCTGAGATCCTGTCACTGCCCTCATTTGAGAGTACGAGGTCTAAGATTGCTCCCTCATGAGTGGGTTCCGAAACTAGCTGTCTGAGGCCTGCCACCTGTAGGGCATCAAGAATGGCCTTGCTCTTGGATGTGGCTGCAGCAAATGTGCTCCAGTTAACATCTGGCATATTCAGGTCTCCCATCAACAGTATCTCCCCTTTCTCTGCTATCCTAAGAATATCTTCTATCATATCCTTGTCCATTCCCTCCCCCTGACATGGGTGTCTGTACACACCCCCTATGTGGATTGTGGTGCCCTTTCCAGTCTCCAAGGTGACCCACAGTGCCTCCTCTCCTCCCTGTTTACTGTTTTGTTCAGTTGCCTTTATCCCTTCCTTTACATAGAGAGCTACTCCTCCCCCTCTTCTCCCCTGCCTGTCTCTCCGGTAGGTTATGTACCCTGGTATGTTAACATCCCAGTCATGATTTTCTGTGTACCATGTTTCTGTGACTGCTCCAATATCCAAGCATCACTCTTCCCTCAAGACCACCAGCTCAGGGAGCTTGTTGCCCAGACTATGGGCATTGGTACTCATTATCCTCTGTTTCCTGATGGCCTACCCCTTTTGGTCCCATCCCTGTCCTTCTTGCCTTTGTCACTTTCCCCATTTGCCCCTGCCTTTCTCCCTATCGCCACCTCTATGTTGGTGTTTACCGCACTTACTACCATGATTTTTTTTGGGGGGGGGCTAGGATTTCCCTGCTCCTTTCCAGTGCCTCCCCCCTTGGCTAGTTTAAATGCTTGCCAATGAAGCATTTAAACCTATCACCTAGGATCCTGGTTCCCCTCCTGGACAGATGCAGCCCATCATGCCAGTATAGGCTTGCATCACTCCAGGTGGACCCCCAGTCTCCAAATAAGCCAAATCCCATAGCTCTGCACCAGTTTTTCAACCACTGATTGAATCCCATGGTGCGGAACACCCTAACCTCTCCTACGCCATAGATGGGCAGCACCTCTGAGAAGGTTACCATGTGTGTTACTTGTCTAAGGCCCCTCCCCAATTCCACAAACTCTTCCTGCACTGCTCTAATCCCTTTCTTAGCCAGGTCATTTGTCCCTAGGTGTACAATGACATCCATCTCCCTCCCCTGCGCAGCTGCTCTGGCAATCCTGAGGATTCACTCCCTGTCCCTCCAAGCCATGGCAATATAGTCCCAGTAGAGAAATCTAGTCACACAGCACTCCTTCATCCTGGTGTCTTCTGCCAAGCTACTAACAGAATCTTTCTAAGGCAGTCTTTAAATTTAGCTTCCTTCTAGCTAAGCCACTCCCCCTACTTACCAGATCTTTCTACAAGTAATTTAAACTGCACAGCTATCAAGCCCTTTCAATCACCTGAGATTTACACCTAGATAACTGTTCAGATAAACATTCAGTTCAGTTAACTCAGACAAACACACTAATATTTTTTAAGCTTGAGCTGCCTGCCAACTACAGCGGCGAGACCGGGAGCCAGCCTGCTACCACCCACCCTCTGCTCTGCAAGCACAGGTAATTGCCGAAGTCAGATCTTCAGCCCTCAGTGGCAGTTGCAGCAAAGATCCTGGATTGTTTTTTTGAATTTCTGGTGCCATCTGACTGCAGTGCCCCCATTGGCTGCTCACCATCTTGGTAAATTCCTGAGTGGCTAGCTCTAGAATCCAGCATGGCTGCTTTCCCATGACTAATTGCATGGCTGTGCAAAATGTTGTAGTCTGTACTGCCTGGCCCTCACTGCTAGTCTGTGTACATAATACCAATTACAGCTAAACTGAAAACCAGGATTCCTACTGCTGATTTTTTGTTTGTTTAAGGACTGTTACTAGCCTGTATTTGCTCATTCTGGTAGAACAAAAGAGAATAAAATACTGTTTGTTTGCTTTGTTTTAGCCTAGCTAGACTCCTTGATCTTCCCATTCTCTCCTTTGTGTGTCTCTTTGTGTTATTTCTTTTGCCCTCCGCCACCCCCTCCTCCACAAGTTCTTAAATACACCTAAACCACTCCCCCTTCTGTGCACCTCCTCCCATTCACCATCTTGCCCTACACAAATTTAAAGCTGCAGAACACCTCCTAGAGTACGGTCCTGCCCCACAGAACTACATTTCTAACAACCTGTAAACTGCCTAAAAAAAGCTGTAATACTTGAAAACTGCTCTTGCTGGATTGATTAAGTGAAACAGCCATTTCCTTTTCTGTAACTGCCACCCACACTTCAGGGCACAAAGGAAATCAACCCCTTTCATTTGTAGATTAGTTTTGTCACTGGGTAGCTTGACCATTGTCTGGGACCAGTACTAATTGGATTCCCTTTCTCTTCCCCTTCAGCCGAGAACCGTCCAGGGCTCCCAGCTCATCTGCCGCAAGAACCGTAGCCACCGAGTGGTCGGCACTTCTGAAGTCACCGCCCGAGACCACTTACTCAGACTCCAGACCCAGAGAGGTATGGCAAAGCCGCAAATTTTATGCCCACCCACCCATCCTCCTCCTCCCTGACCATTATTGTATAGACCTTCTTGCCCCACCCTTCCCTGCCATTGGCTTTCCTACAAATCTATCCTTCCTTCCTCCCTAGGATGCCCACAGACATACAAATTTTGGGCTGCTGCTTCAGGTTCTACTATCCCATCCTAACTAATCCACCGCAGTCTCCTCTACCACTCATCTCAGATCAGATTTGTGACTTCTTATTACTGTCCCTAATCGCTGTGTCATAGTAAATTCTCCTTGGTGCCTACAAGTGGTTTCAGTGCCTACATCCCTTTGCTGACCCTGTGGTGTGAAGCCTTAGCTGGTGATATTTCTTAGTTCAGGTTTATGACTTCTCAAAATTATCTCTTGTCGCTGTGCCATAGAAACCTCTCCTTGCTCCCTTCAAGTGGTATCGGCACCTATATCTCTTTTCAGACCCCTTGGCGCATAGCCTTACCCGATGATACCTTGCCCAGATTAAGCCCTTACAACTGTTTCTCTTTCTGACCCTCAGACTGTAACCATGGAACTTGCAATCTGGCTCTACCTATTTACCACCTTATGCACCCTACCCTTATTAGGGTACATGCCAGATGGAATTTACCCCAAAGAAGACTTGTATCCCCTACCACAAGAATGTCTACTCATGAAGTCCCTATACAACTGGTGCAATGTCCCCAAGTTGTCGTACCCACTTTGAGTTGAGTCTCCCTCTCGGACAGCCTCCTGCATCTCGTTACCTATCCAAGGAATGTTACCTACTCAGCCCAGTACCTGCATCTACTGGGTCATACGGCTAGGGTCTTAGCATGTGTATCACTAGGACTGAACAGTACAAAGAACAGGTCCTTGCATTTCTATGCCAATACTTCCACTAGCCAAAGAAGTTTTAGTTCTTCCAAATTACCACTTGTTGCCCTGAGGAAAGTTGTACTCCTCCTCTAGCTATGCTCAGGTAATGTTAAACTTAACCCTGGTCCTATACAAGCAATTCCTTCACAGTCCAAAGTCATGAAGTATAAAGGTATCAGCTTTATGCATGCTAATGTGCGTAACCTCTTAAAGAAACTCTCCTCAGTACAGGCTTGGGCTATCCACACAGAGCCAGATGTACTTGTCATATCTGAATCCTGGCTTCATCCATCCATGCCAGACAAAGAGGTCAATATCCCTAATTATCTGTTATTCAGAGCTGATAAACTAACCAGAGATGGTGGTGTAGCCATCTATGTTAAGGACAAGTTTTCAATTGCTACCCTTGACACTACATCAATTGCCAAAGCCTTTGAATGCCTGTCCCTAAAAATCAAAATATCTACATCAATGGCCCTCCGTGTCATTGGCTGTTATAGACCCCCGTCTTTGGGGTCACTGCTCCTGTCCCACCTATCATCTACTATGAGTACTGACACAATGGAAACAATTATACTAGGGAACCTTAACTATAACTGGTTGTCAAGCACATCTCTTCCACTTAAATCCTTCTGTGACTCTCATGGGCTCACTTTACTTATTAATGAACCTACTCATATCAGTAAGAAAAACCCTACGAAAAGTACACTATTAGATGTACTTCTAGTAAGCAAACTCCATTTCTTCTTCCATGCTGGGATCTTTTCTGCTGATGTTGGTGACCATTGCTTTATTACTGACATAAGAGCAGTCCCTAAACCAACAGCCTCAGCAAAGTTCTCTACCAAAAGATCAAAACGGAATTTTGACCCGCTTGCATATTAATTAATGACCTGAAAGCCTCCCTGCTTTGGCAGACCTTTTATTTAGCCAAATCAGTAGAAACAGCACATGCCATTTTCCACGTAATTGTATCCAGCGCCCTTAACACTCACGCACCCTTAGTCAAAACCTGCATAAAGGCTAGCAAGTGCCTTTGGTTTACAGCAGACATCAAGGCAGCACTATTAAAAAGAGACACGCTCTAGAAGCTAGCACACAAATCCCACAAAGCCAAAGACTGCCATCTTTTCAGAGCAGCCAGAAACCACTGTACAAAGCTAATTTGGGAAACCAAGTACAACTTCTATCGCTCTGAACTCGTCACTGCCTCCAACTGCCCTACCAAGTTCTGGATCACAATAAAAGAAATTTCTGGTAACACCACAGGAAACACTCTCCCCTCATAAATTATTTCTAACAATGTAACTATCAACAACAATAAAGAGATACTATATGCCTTCAACAATCACTTTGCTACTGCAGGGCTAGCTTTTGATAACTTATCTGCACGCAACCTACACTCCCAGATTACCATGCAACCTTCAGAATCTAGTCCCCCAGATGCAGTCTTTTCAATCTCTCCTGCCTCACTAAAAGAGGTTGAAGATCTTCTCCTCCAGTTGGACACCAGAAAAAGTGCTGGTGCTGACACCTTCGATCCATACTACCTAATTATTGCCTATCATGTCTTGGCTGTACCTGTTAGACATCTATTTAACTTGTCCCTTTCTCAAGGGACCCTCCCCAAACTGTGGAAGACCACACATGTTATTCTGTTGTTTAAATCTGGAGACCCCTGTGATCTAAACAACTACAGGCCCATCTCCCTTGTCCCAGCACTGTCAAAACTTCTGGAAAAAATCGTGAATGCCCAGCTGAAATCTTTCATAGATGATATTAACCTGCTAAACCCAATGATATCTGGTTTCAGAACTGAACATAGTACAATCACGGCCCTGGCCAAGGTGACAAATGACTGGCAGTGTGAGCTAGAGAACAAAAAATGTGTCTCCGCTGTTTTTCCTAGACCTAAGTATGGCCTTCGACACTGTCAACCACAACCTCCTTCTTTCTTCATTAAAAGCTATTGGTCTAGATTCTACCTCCTTGCATTGGTTCCACTACTACCTTTCTGATAGGCACCAACAGGTCAAGGCTGAAGGTGAGCTCTCCCCCTCAAATCTGTTAAAAAGAGGCATCCCACAGGGATCCATCCAGGGGCCACTCCTATTTGCCATCTACATCAACAATATAGAGTCAGGCATCAGTGAGGTGAAAATTCATCTGTTCGCAGATGATACAGTGATCTATCTAAGCCATACAACTCCTGAAACTGCCTGTAGCGACCTGCAAGCTGACTTCAACATACTTCAGTACCAGCTCCTTAGAAAAAAATTGCTACTTAACGACAAAAAGACAAAGGCGATGCTATTTTCACCTATTAACCATGCAGCCTACCCTGCTGTACCCCCCATCACCACCCTCCTAGGAGAAACCCTGGAATTTGTGCCAAAATTCAAATACTTCAGACTCTCCTTTGCAGACCACCTGGAGGATTTGTTAAAAAAACTGAGGCAGAGACTAGGTCTCTTCTTCAGGTTAAACCACCTACTAACTACAGAGGCCAAGAGATAGTTAGTTTAGTCTACATTCCTTTCCCTAATTGATTACACTGACTTTATATACAGCCAATGTGCTACTTCATACCTTGGTAAATTGGAACTACTTTACCACAGAGCCCTGCACTTCATCACTGGTCTCCCCTTCTCCACCCATCACTGCTCTTTATATGCAGCCATAGGTTGGACCTCCCTACACTACAGACAAAATAAAAATGCAGCTCTCTGGACATACAGAGCTATCACTGGCAAACTTCCATAGTGCATTGTTGATTGCCTGACTCTCAATATGCCTGGAACCTTTGCCCTAAGAAGCTGTTCACTGATTTCTCTGAAAGTGTCCAAAGCCCTAACACATTTTGGGAGAGCTGCCATAGGATTCGTTCAACTGTCACTCTGGAATGTGCTACAGAAATCACTGAAACTGAGGACTCCTGTTAGTATTACTGTGTTTAAGTCCTTATACTCAAAATGCATTACAGAAGCCTGCAACTGCTTCCAATGATCCTAGCTTACTTACACCCCTTCCACATCCTCTCTGCTCTTCCCATCATCCTTCCTTCCTTCTTGTATCAGTGCATAACTTGTCCCTGAGCCACCAACTTATCTTCTGCCCTAAATCTCACCCTCCCCAACCATCTATTCCTTGTATACCCACAGCATCTCATTCCTTCACTTCTAGTATTATCCCAGTTCCAGACTCCTCCACTGGCTGCCCACTTCTCCCAACATATGTCTCCCCCTTGATATGCCTGGGTCTTTTTAAACTGACTATGTATGTCTCTTCACTTGTAGCATCCACTTCAACTAATCTCTTCACTGGACCATAATGCCTTTATCTTACAGGAATACTAAACCATGTATGTTGTTGTATCTGGTATAGATTTTTACTGACTTGCTACCCTATTGTTCTGTATACCCTTACTGACTGTCTTTTACCTGAACCCAAATGTATTTTTACTTATCCTGTCTATTGCAGGCCTACCTGTACTGTTGTACTCTTGCATCTACTGTCTATTTGTCTGTATATAAATGCATTGTTACTTGACTTGTGTAATGTAGGTCTACCTTGTAAATGAGCTTGCTCAATGGTGTTCACCTGGATAAATAAAGAATTTGATTGATTGATTGACTTATAAAAAATGCATTTTTTTCTAGATAAGAATTTCAGATGACAACAATGCTCCAAATAACACTGGTGGCTAGAAATGTACTCACCAGTTTTAGAACATAGTGAGTAAAAACATGTTTGATGTATACAAGTACTGTACATCTGACAATAAAAACTCTTCCATTTCAATAACCAGTTATGTTATGAAGCACTATTCCTTGACATTTGGAATATTGACAAATATTGGGTGGGTAGTGGTACTCATGGAAAATTTCTGAAGAGTATTTCCTAAAAAGAGGTGAGTAACATAGTCCAGTACACACCTTATCTGATGCCCTCATACCACCCCAATTATCCAATGTAATTGTATCGATCAGCATCTTACCAACTGATTAACAATAATGACACTGTCAGTGTCTGAGTTGTCAGCCTCCACAGCTTCTGCCTGTGCTAGTACTACCTCAGGTGGGATGGGGTTACCTGTGCTCAATCTGTAAAAAAAGATAATAAGTAGATTCACTAAGTATTTAATTTCAATTTCTCTCATTTCAGAACACTTTCTCTGAGCAATCTATGTGTTTCAGGTACCTGACATTGTCCTTTATCAACTGTTGCACAGTCATTGCAGATGCATATTAAGTCAGAATTAGTGCAAATAAATATTTCATAAATAGAAGGTAAGAAACTGACTCCGCATGCAATACTTAGTACTTATACAGTTTGAGATTGAAATACAACTCTGCTTGAATGAAATTTATATTGCATAGTAACTCCCCACTATTATGTCATGACAGCAATACATATGTAATGGTTGAAGTACATATTAACACTTGAAGTCTTGAGAACACATTGAAGAATGACATTTGTATGTTACACCATTTGCCACCCCCACCAAACATATACAAAGGCAGGTAAAGCCAAGGTCACAGCATGTCATTACTCAACACATCATATGTTGCATAATTGTCATGATAGAACTGATATATATATATATATATATATATATATATAGGGATACATGATACCTAGGAGTGTGATATGGAAAATATAGTCACTCCTGCAGAGTGAGCTCTAGATACTCACAAGTGCTGAATATTTGTCATAGTACATGATCTGGGCATCATGATGTGATTAATACAATAGGGTTCATTTTTTCTGGTTTGTTACTGTATATTTCATGTTTTGTGGTTTTACACAGACTATTTTTCTTTGTGTGTGGAGAGAGGTGGGGGAGATCATGCTGGGGACCAGTAATAGCACAGTAGATATTAGTATTTCCTTTTGCAGTTTTGTACTGATGTATGTCCTGCAAATGAGCTGTTCAAATGCAGTGCACCCGATGCTTGAGGAAAATGTATGTTTCTAATGCTTGCAATAGCTGTGTAAAATTATCTTTTATGTTGGGTGAAAGTGGTGCTGGTGTTCAAGGTTTGTGTTGCTATGGAGCTCTGACATATGCACAGTGGTAATATCAACTAGTGACATCAGAAGTGTATGTATAAATGTAAGATTTATGCACATCCTGTATACATCATTGGGTTGTTTATTCAACTGTGGTAAGAAATACATGTTTTTATCTAACTCAATATCAGCTCACTTCTACAGTATAAACATATATATATATATATATAACAAGAAAAATATTAATCATTATTTAATAACAGTTGAAAAATGCTTTTCTCCTTAAGACAAAAAACAAAACAAAAGATACAAAAAATAATATCGCTTGTGACCTAGGCAATATTCAGTTGTTTCACACTACTGAGACTTGACTTGTGGCGTCCTGTTGTGATAATAACATGGTTACAGCAACAAAGGGTTCAATCACAGAAAGACTTTTTAGTTTCACTTGTGTACCAGCACTATTATATGATTGAATGAGTGGATTTTTTTTTTAATAACTTTCGTGGAGTGAGGCGTTCTCCTGCAGCTGGCTTGCCTGCAGCCTCCCACAGTTCATACACGAGGTAGTACCAGCACTTGTTGCTCTCTGGTATCTCCTCTCTCTGCTGCAGTATGTAGAAGCACCGGCGCAACAGCTTCCACTTTTTCTTTAGCTGCACCATGGTCTTGTTCTTTACTTTAAGCACCATGTGCAGAAAACTATTTATGCACCTCCACATTGTGTCCAACTTATGGTTAGTGCTCTGCATTAAAATGCAAGCACTACCTCTCACCTGACTGCTTCAAGCAGCAAACACACCTCTCTCAGGCTCCACTGCCTCATTCTTCAAGCTTGTATTCTGTAGTAAACACATAAAGAAACATTCCATTACTCTCATGTCTCAGAACCTATCTATCTCTATTTATTCAGTGAACATAGTACTTAGAAGGTGTCAAGGACAGTATTTAGAAACTCAATTCTTATTATTACAAATATCCCCATTCAGGTACAGCAATTGTTGTATTGCAATACATTCATAACATACACAACTCTGTGTTGTGCCATGCTATGTTCCACTAATAAGACATACGAGAGTCTGAATACAGGTACATCAATATTGTACCTTGGTGTCTCTTGAAGATCAAGAATTTTCATTTTTTTTTAACAACCACATAAGCTTCAAAAATCCAGCATGCCCTTTAGTTTCTCAGAACAACAATATCAATAGTACACTTCACAATACTTTTCATTACACTGTTAAGCATCTTGTTTTCTTCTGACCCTGTTAGTGGAACAATAACTGCCCAGTTGCAAGGCATAGGCGAGCAATTATTATGTATCTCTGTTCCTACCCATCTCATTATGTTTATTGTATGTCAAGATGTCACACATAATAAACTATTACAAATCCATGCTCTTTACTATGTATTTAGCATTCACAGAAATCTGTACATGTAAAAGTATTAAACATACTACATCACGGAAAACTGATATTGACTGCAACATATTCGTACATTGCCAAAGTGTAGGTGCAGTCCTACCTACAGTATGCCTGGTATAAGCCAATGCACAGTCCAAGCATTTCTGAACCATCCTGCAGCATGGCTCAACAGTCTCTAAAATACTCAGATATCCACCTGCATTCTGTGTGCTCTGGTGGGACTGTCACAGGACAAGAGTACATGAAGGAGAGAAGCATATATCAGCAGAAGTGCACTTACATAACTCAGAGGAAACACAATATTCAACGTCAGGTACACAAATTAGTCTATCACCTATGTAGTCCATAAACTGGACAATCACCATTCCATCGTGGTCACATATCATCCCTAGTTGTGCCAATGTGTGCTCAACATGATCTCAGTTCACATGGTGGGAACAGCTCCAAGGCTCTGTGCCATTGGCACACTCTCCATCTTCCCAGTCAGGCCAGTACCAGATCCCCCCCTTTCAGTTACACCTATGTGTGAGATATGAGAAGTTTTTCTATTTTTTGAGCAACTGTTTTTGGTTCTGAAAACATATATTTTTATTCCGATATCTGTTTGCACACTCTGACATTTGTACAGCACTTTTATTTATTTATTGAAAATGTTTCATCAGGAAAGGCACACTGAACAAAAAGATGCTCGTCTCACGGTGTGACCGGGGGTTACAGAGGAGGAAGGTATACATACAGTAGTTGAACTATACAATAGTGCAATAGGGATAATATACATAGTTGGGAGGGAATACATTGAACTTGTTACATAGGCAGAGCAGTACAGAACAGCACAGGACCAGCAAGTACAGGTTATACAGATCATGGTTACACAATGAGGTATGAACAGTACAGAACAAGATTGTAAGGGCAAGGGATACAAGTACTGGTTGTACAATTCATGGTTGCACAACAAGGTTGGAACAGTACAGAACAAGATTGTAAAGTATGGTATACAAATCATGGGTACTCATCGAGGCAAAGCATAACATAATTAAGTGCCAGAATTCAGAACAGGGTAGTAATAGCAGAACTTGAGTGCCAAAAGCAGAAGTTGAGCTACAGGGAGATGCACCAAGTTGACAGGAGGAATTGGAGAGCAAGAAGGGGGGTAACAAAGCAGGGTCTAGTAAGGTGTGTAGGGGGAGGAAGGTTAGGAGGAAGGGAGTGGGGCTGGGGGGAGTAGGTTGATTAGGAAGGGGGAGGAGAAGTTGAGAGTGAAGTAAGTAATAGAGAGAGTGTAAGTGCACAGGGCAGTAGATAAGCCAATTAGGCGATGGCCGGGCCACTGGTCAGGTGCAGGGGGGACCTGGGAAAGATGAGCTACCGGGGGGATGGTCAGGGGCAACAGCAACTGGGTGCGAGGAAGTTGGAGAGGGCATAGGAAAGGGAGAGTTTGGATGAAGAATGGCAGATCTGGATGGGTAGGCCATTCCAGAGTTTAGGGAAGAGGTAAGAGAATGCAGATTGGCCAGCGGTGGTCCTTCGGTGAGGGATGAATAGTAGCCTAGCGTTAGCAGACCTGAGGGTGTGCGAGGGGGTAGGTGGGGAGGATAGGGTGGATTCGAGGTAGGAAGGGAGAGAGCTGAGCCAGAAGTTAGAAGCAAATTTAGTGCTATGGATTAGACTCCGGTCACTCAGAGAAGGACGGGACAGGGAATGATAAAGCAAGCAGTGATGTGTGCAAGGGGGGCATCGAGGACAGAGGGGCAGAAAGCATTGAAGAGGGGGTCTAATCTGGCTAGGGTGGTCTGTGCAGCAGAGCTGTAAACTACATCACAGTAATCAAAGGACGGTAGGATCATTTTTTGGACAATTTCACGTCTGACAGGAAGAGGGAGGCTAGTGCGGTTTCTGTAGAGGGCACCTAGTTTTGGGCGCAGTTTGGAAATAACGGTGTCCACGTGAGTGGAAAAGGAGAGGTGGTGGTCAAGCCAGACCCCTAAATACTTGAAGGAGGGTACTTCTTCGAGGATGGTGTTATTAAGGATGTGGAATCCCAGAGGGGAGGGGAGTTTGGATAGGCGCTGTCTGGTGCCGAAAGTCATAGAGTTGGTTTTCTTAGCATTTAGGGAGAGTTGGTTGCTATTGAACCAGTGCTGGATTTTGTTGAAGTCAGTTTGAAGTTTGGAGGTGACTTCTTTGTGGGTCCGGCCAGAGGTGAAGAGGACTGTGTCATCTGCATAAATGTGTATAGCGGAAGAGGAGCAAGAGTTTGGCAGGTCATTTAGTAGGATTGAGAAGAGGATGGGGCCAAGAACTGAGCCTTGGGGTACACCAGTGGTGATTGGGGGGGGGAGATGTGGTCAGCTATTTTAGTGGATTGGGTTCTATTTAGGAGGTAGGCACTGAACCAGTTTGTAGCGGATTCAGATAACCCAGCTCCAGAAAGGCAGGATAGTAAGAGAGAATGAGAAATGATGTTGAAGGCTTTTGCTAGGTCAATGAAAATAGCAGCAGTGATTAGCTCCTTGTCCATCCCAGTGAGGATGTGGTCTCTGAGTCTAGGCAGGGAGGAGGTAGTGGAGTGGTGTTTTCTGAACCCTGACTGGAAAGGGGTGAAGAAGTTAGTTTCAGAGAGGAAGTGAGAGAGTTGGGATAGCACAAGGTGTTCCTGGAGTTTTGCAAGGGTGGGGAGGAGGGAGATGGGGCGGTAGTTGGATGAAGAGGTAGGATTACCACCTTTAGGGAGGGGTAGGACAGTGGCATGCTTCCATTCAGAGGGGAGTGACTCGGTAATGAAGGAAAGATTTAGTAGGGCTGCGAGGGGGTAGCGATGGCAGGATCAGATAGGAAGAGGAGTTTGTTATCAAGACCATCGGGGGATTTGCCTTTGGAGGGGTTTAGGGTGCGAAGGGCATCGAGGGTTTCAGAGGGGGAAATTGGTCTATAGGAGAAGGGGTTCATACCAGATGGTTGGGGGATAGAAGACTGAGGAGATGGAGTGGGTATGGGTGGTAGGGCTTCAAGGAGGGCCAGGGCACAGGTAGTGAAATAGGAATTAAACTTGGAGGCTACTTTCCGGGGATCGGAAAGGAGAGTCCCTTGGGCAAGAAGAAGAGGTGGAGGGCTAGTTGTTTGGGGGGAGAAAAGGGAGTTAATGACTTTCCAGAATTTGGAAGGACTACCAAGGTTTGCATTACATGTGTTATTAAAATATTCAGACTTAGCTAGGCGGGTGGCCTTAGTGCACCTATTGTGGAGCATGCGGTAGGAGATAAGGTCACCTGGGAGGAGTGAGGATTTGTAATTACGCCAGGCCTTATCGCAAGCTTGTTGGCAAGTGATCAGCTCGGGGGTTATCCAGGGTAGGTGGAAACCACGGACTCTAGCCCGGCGTAGGGGGACGTGTTTGTCCCAGGCGAAGAGGAAGGTGTTCTGAAAGTGCTTAAGGGCCGAATCCATATTAGATCGGTTTGAGCTTGGGACCCAGTTAGATTGGTAAAGATCCAAAAAGGGGGAGAGGTTGAGGGATTTGTATGAGCGCTGGAATATAAATTTGGGAGGGGATTTAATTCTGTGGATTTTGCAGACTATGTAGATTAGGTGGTGGTCACTAATGGAGTCAGGGAGAAGACCTGAGCTGACGGTGCCATGTGGATTGGAAGTAAGCGCTCAGTCGAGGAGTGAGTGGTTACCGGACTTAAGGTTAGAGTGAGTGGATTCAGTAATAGTTTGGCTGAGGTTAAGAGCAGTTAACTCAGTTTGGGTTTTGTTAAAAGTGGTTGCTAGCCAATTGTGGTTAAAATCACCCATGGCATAAAGTTCACCTGACTGGGCAAGGGAAGAGAGCTGGCCCAGAAGGTCGGTGACTATTGTGGTTGGTGTGCCTGGGCAGCAGTATATACCAGCCACAAAGATGGGTAATGGGGGGGGGACAGTTTTACCATCAGAAGCTCATAGGCTTTAGGTAGAGTTTTTGTAATGGAGACTGTGAAATGGAGGACTGATCTGATGTAGATAGCCACCCCTCTGCCTCTGGAGGGCCGGTCTTGATGTATGATGTTGAACCCAGGAATAGTGAAATTTTTATCAGGTAGGCTAGGGTTTAGCCAGGTCTCAGATAGCATGATTATATCAGGGGTGTAAAAGGTGGCTAAGACCTAGAGCTGATCAAGCTTTGGGGCTAGGCTACAGATATTTAGATGGAGAAGACACAGACCTCGAGAGAGGAAGCTAGGATGGGAGATGGAATTTGGACTGGCCGAGGGGTGTGTTATGGGGTGGTCAGGGCCTCGAGTAGGGGTTGGGCCAGGGTTAGGGTGTATATCCCCTGCTGCCAGAAGGAGTAGAGCAATGGTAAGGTGGCAGCATAGTACGGGAGCAGCCAGGATTTGATCATCTGGTGGGAGGGGCAGTAGTTGAGGGGCTGTATGAAGGACTGGTGAAGGAATGGGAGAGAGGCCAGGAGGAAACAAAAGGAAAAGACCGTGGAGGAAGGGGGTGGAGTAATGGGACCAGGAGATAGCTGGGAGGAAGCAGTGGACTTATAGGGGCAAATGAGGGTGTGACAGAATAGTTGTTGGGGGAGGTGAAGGGTAGGAACATGGCGGGGGAATAGATGTGGGGACGGACAGTAAAATGAAGGAGAACAGTAGTGCTATGGTTATAGAAGGGGTCATTTACCAGATTTGAGGGAGAGGAGACCAATCATAATACCCTGTTAGAGCTGGGTGGAGAGTTACAAGAGTCTTAATAGCCCCTCAGATAGCATAGATACCACTTTGGAGTAGTGGTACTGTCACGGACGCTGGTGGACAGGGTGCAGGGTTCAGGACCCTGGTAGGGCAGTAGGACTTAGACCTGGCTGAGTGCAGGGATCCAGCTACTAGGTGGCTTGTGGCTGGCTATGTATGGGCCAGAAAATGGGGCTGAAATAGCGACTCCTAGTGGTCTCTGAGGGTAAGTGGCAGGCTGGGTGAGGATCAGGCAATAGGACAAGGGTGGTGCGTAGGGTTAGCCAGATGGCTGGGCAGGGGAGGGGTGTGGGTGGAGGCAGGGGTGGGAGAAGGGAGAAAAGCAGTCTAAGCAGGTAGAGAGGTAACCGGAAGTAAGAGGGTAGTACAGGTGAAGGGGATAGAGAAGGGAAGGTCCAAGGTCCTCTAGTGGCTAGCAGGTATAACCTGCAAATAGAGAAATGGGGACTTAGTTAAAATGAGTGACAGGAAGTGATGTCATTAGAAATAGCCTATAAAGGAAATGCTGAGCCAGGTTGGGTGGGTGAAGGGTGGGCTGGGAGGGCAGTCGACTTGTGCAGTCGACTTGTGCAGTGCATTGACAGGCTATCCCCCTTCACAAGGGTGCTACAATATGGAGGTAGCTTATTACCTCCTAACGCCCTCGTGTTCCACGCTCCGGGAGGGAGCTCTTGCTGGGTGAATCCCAGTTGTTTGTCTGTTTCAGAAATGCATCTTGAATGTCTCCTACATAAATGTCAATTCCTACCATGCAACAAGCATACACCATCTAATAGGTATACCCATAAATAAGAATACTTAATTTCAGGGCGAAGTATGTTGTACATTCTAGGCATACATAGAAATGCACATATTTGTATGTTAGACTTTCTTTGAGCTGTGTTAATCAGGTACATATGGTGTTCTGCTTGCCAGACCCTGCGCTGCATAATATGTAAAAAAAATACTTTCACAGGGAGGCATCATACTCATGATAGAAGCGGTATAACTTTGTGTCTGTGACTAAAGAAGCACATTGTTTCCTGCCCAAATTACCATGTACAAGAAGTTTCAGCAATATGTCTGGATGAGCCTGAGTACTCAGAAGCCTCTACATGGTTGTCATGCATTATGGATCCAGTTGCATTTCAATAACTGGACATCACAGTAGTCACAGTTAGCACAACCACAGTCACGCTGGTGCATGTTGCTTCTCCTCTGTGGGCACTTACAGTGGCACAATGACACAGAGCCATGCAGAATGCAGGTGCCACAGTGACATATTCAACACATCTGAGACATGGCACGGCACCATTAAATATCACTCTGACAAAACCCTAGTGCATCCAAGCTCAACTGTTACCAGGCTTACATCCCGTAGTGAATATCCCCAAGTATGTGTTACTACTGTGTGAGTGATTTATATACCCATTCTATTTTTTGACCAACATTTTTGGTTCGGAAAAGAACCTTTTTTTTACAGTTCAATATGTGTACAAACAGTCTGACATTCTTAGAGGACTTCCATCTGGAAGGTCTCCCTGGAAAAGGCAATTGCCAGCATGTGAGAAGTGCACACCGTCTGGTAGGTATAACCAAACATAACAATACTTAATTTCAGGGTGACGTATGGTGTGCAGAGAGCGATACTGCTGAGTCAGGGACAGAGGGGGAGAGCCAGGTTTCACTCAGGGAAATGATGTCGGGGTGATTCTGGAATACCCAACATTGAAAGGAGTCCCATTTTTTTTGAATGCTGCAAATGTTTAGAGAGGTGATGCACAGTCCTTTACCTGGAGATGGGTGGGATGGTGTGTTTTTTAGCGGGCCTGAGTTGGGGTGGACATTGCCAGTTAGAAGAAGGAGAAGGATGAGTAATCAGAGGTGGTTTCTCTTGGTTCAGGTAGTAGGTCTTTGGCATTTGTATTTCTTGTGACCGATGGTGGGTATTGGGAGTTTCAGAGTAGGGGGCAGACAGGGGAGTAAGTTGTGAGAACAAAGGGATTTGCTGGGTGGTGGTTGGTGAGTGAGTGTTGGCGGAGAGGGTGGGGCACCAGTGGGTTCCTTGCCTCGGTACATGGTATCCTGGGGTGGGGGTGTCAATGTATATTGTGGGGGGGCAAGGCTGGGGGTGCCAGGCTGCTCGTTGACAGAGGGCTTCGTTCTTGCACCTCAATATGTCATTATGAGTGGTAGGTGAGAGTGCCTGATGAAATTGCAGAAGGAGAGTGATGAGGGTAAGTGGTAGCATGGTAGGGGAGAGTTTGGACTAAGTGACAGTATAGGAGAGAAAGAAAGAAAGAGAGAAAGAGTCCGGGGACCTCTAGTGGAGGGAAAAGAGTATGGCAGTAAGTGACAGCACTGGAGATAAAACAGAGAGAAAAAGTGAGGGGACCTCTAGTGGTGGGAGAAGATAAACTGCAGATGGAAAAGTGGACTGATAGGTTATTTCATGATCATGTGATCAGAAATCAACCTATATATTAGAGTGCTGACCAAGGGTGGTGGTGGGGCAGCAGGACAAAAGCCAGCACTCCACCCAGCAGGTTGTGATTCAGTTTCTAAAGTACCTGGGCAGTTTGGATCAGGGCTCCTGGTTATGAATTGGGGAGAGCTTCTCCATGCAGCCCTCACAACCACCGGACTGCTGTGGAAGAGGGAGAAGAAACACAGCAGTTAATATAAGTACAGCACAGGGAGGCTCACAGTGGGGGTGGGGGAGCAGAGACTATATCGAGAGATCCTTATCTGATTAAAGCATGCAAACAGTGAGATCTGAGGCAACAGTATAAATTTCGGCAGCAGCAGTAAAGGGCAGGTACACCAGGTAGGCTATAGTAATCAGATAAAGTACATTATGAAATACCAAGACTTTAAAGTAAAAGAAAGCCTTAAGGAAATTTCCTTATATTTAAAGCAGTAGTCGGAAAAGTAGTGGTAGATACAGCAGTGCTGAGGTTAATGTTAAATAAATAAACTATCTCCACTGCTGGGCGATGTATTTTAGTCCTAAAAAGGCGCCAAGAGTTCATTTTTAAACAAAGCCGCAGCTCCGCTCCATAGCGGTTACAATTCAGTTTCTGAAGTACCTGGGCAGTTTGGATCAGGGCTCCTGGTTACGAATTCAGGGAGAGCTTCTCCGTGCAGCCCTCACGACCGCCGGACTGCTGGGCAGTTTGGATCAGGACTCCTGGTTACGAATTTGGGGAGAGCTTCTCCGTGCAGCTCTCATCGACCACTGGACTGCTGTGCTACAGTAGATTGATCTATCTATCTATCTATCTATCTATCTATCTATCTATCTATCTATCTATCTATCTATCTATCTATCATCTATCTGTCTGTCTGTCTGTCTGTCATTCTGTCTGTCTGTCTATCTATCTATCTATCTATCTATCTATCTGTCTATCTATCTATCTATCCATCTCTCTCTCTCTCTCTCTCTCTCTCTCTGTTTGTCTGTCTGCCTGTTTGTCTGTCTATCTATCTATCTATCTATCTATCTATCTATCTATCTATCTATCTATCTATATACACATATGTATAAATACATATTTTCATATTGTTCTAACACACAAATTTACCAGCAGAAGCTTTGTGATCTATATTGTTTGCGTGAGATGAGACCCTGTTACATTGCTTACAGTGCATCTATCCACCTCCCCTTTACTCTAACCCATTGCCCACTCCCTCAAGAACTGCTGACTGTCTTCTGGTTAACAAACTCTTCAGGTAGTTCATTCCACCCTGACAGTATCCACTCCATAATGAAGTGTGTCCTGACCTCATTATTTAACCTTTTTACAGCTACAGGTAGTTTTTAGCTGCCCTTCCTTGAGTTCCTGAACTCACTCAAGGTAAAGAGATTCCCAAGATCCACCTTGTGGAGGTGTTGAAGATTTCAGTCATGTCTGCCCTATCTATTCTATCCTCCATTAGTTTTTTTCTGCCCCTATCTCAGCGGTGTCAGAGCCCAATCACTGACCCACCTCAATGACTTACAGATCAACCAGCCATAGGTCGCCTGCAACATAGGGTCATACAGGGTCTATGGGAGATGCCAAGTGAACTAAAGCTTTTCCTTCTTAAGGTCCCACAATGCCACTCATGCAGTGATGCATAGAGCAATATGCCACATCTGCCAATGCCCTTCACCACATACTGCCTCTGATATTGCTACCATACAGCCACCCCAGATGGTGAACCCCCTACCACAAAGGAAGAGAACTGTCAGCTGACACGCAATACTCCATCACCCAACCTGTCACCAAGTACCCCTGATCAGTTACCTAACCTGGGTTGCCAGTGAGGGTGGTGGTGTAGTGTGGTGTCAAGTACTTCAACCCACCACATAACTGGGCTGTTCAAAAATGTTTGTGGTGCACCCTTACAAGCACATTTCAGGGTGCACTAACAAAATCACACCTATGTGTCCATGAAGACAGGGGGCCATATGGCCATCCTGAAACTATGGGTCAATTTGCCCACAAATGGCCAAGTTGAAATAAAAAAGATAAAGCATGACACAGAAAACTAAGATCACAAACATGCACAGCAGTAACATGTTCAGTCTTACAGTAAAGTACTATAGGTTTTATTTTGCCTGTTTTAAAATCTTGGCCATATCCTGGCAGTTTGGGATCAAATTGGCCCCAAATATTCAATATAGCCATATCATCAGCCCACCTCATACATCTGAGAGTTATTTTGTTAATGCACTGTGAAATCTGTTTTGGGGGTTCATCCTGAAACACAGATTTGAAAATAATTACAAAATTACACTTCTGTCTTAATGAAATGGGGTTTGATTTGTCCACCCTGAAACTGTGGGGAGAACTGAACCTAAATGGCTAGTTGTGGACAGATGTCAAAAATGCCCAAAACTCTAGGTATCGACATTTTCAGATGTACAGTAGTTTTCATTTGTTTGTTTGTTTTTGCAGTTTGTTTCTATTGCAAGTGGAGGAGATTGAGGGACATTGAAGAGTTAGTAACAAGGGACAAAGGTGCTTCAGTGAGGGACAAAGTGGCTGCCAGTGTGGGGACAAGTGTGGCATGGGTGCTAGAGGTGTGCAAGGGTGGACATCATTTATACAATTCAGTTGATGGGCACTGGAAGGAGGGCACTGCCATTGTGATTGGACACTCATTACTGCTTATTATATACAAGCAGGTGACAGTGGGGGTACAGTGACCTGGCTGTATGAGAGTTGACAAGGGTGGGGGTAATCTACTTAGTGATCAGGTTGGTGACAAAGTGAACCAGTAGTAAGAATAGGCACCTGCCCTGGTGACACAAAACTTTTGAACAAGCAAAGGAAGAACACCAATGACAGGACAGAAACAGAGAAACACAGAAGTCCTACTCAGTCTGCCCAGTTGATCACTGCCTAGTCTGACTGTGCAGACCCTAGGGTCTCTAATGACCCTCCCTGTCTATTTACTAACATTCCCCTTTGTCAATCATCCATACTGTTTTCAACTTCACCCCTTCCACTGGCAGTCTCTTCCAGGTGTCTACCACTCTTTCAGTGAAGTTAGTACTTCCTCACATCCCCCTTAAACTCCTTCCTCCAGATTCACCTCATGCCCTCAGGTCCTCTTGCAATTCTTCATTTGAAATAAACCCCCCTCCTGTACCCTATTCACTCCTGTGAGGTACATGTAGGTCTCTGTCATGTTCCCCTCCCTGTCCTGGGTGAACATGTTGAGATTCCTCAGTCTCTCCTCAAAGATCTTTTGATTTCACCCCTGCACCATTTTAGTTGCCCTCCTCTGGACTGCCTCCACCCTGTCATTTCTGAGTTGTGCCTCCTGAACTGAACACAGTACTCCAGGTGGCGTCTCGCTAGTAACAGATACAATAGTAAGACCACCTCCCTCCCTCCTCCTGGTTGAGGAGGGAACATGTCATCTTTAGAGATGTGAACCTCAACCTCAGACACATTGTTCTCTGTTATCACTTTATTGATGACATTGAATGTATCTAGTGTGGGGTTTCTGAAAAAAAAATATTGAATTCATGAATTGGAGAAACCGCAATGACCCAAACTAGACATGTACCCACAGAATAGATATGATTAGTGCTGAATTTCTAGATGTTAAGCTAAATGTGAGTTTGGAAGGTCTAGTGACTAGTGTCCCCTATAGGAAGCCCATTTCTGGAAATAAGCTGCTCAGTATAGACAATTGTCATCCTTCTCCCTGACTGAAAGTATATATTTTTGTCAGTTTTTAAGACTAAAGAGAAACTGTACTGGCAACACAGTATTTCTTTCAGAGGCAGGAAAACTCAGGAAGAGATTTAAACACAAAGGGCACATAGTTGACACTGTGGACAAAGCATTTGTGAAAGTATACAACATCGATTGAAAAGTTTTTATTGAACCAAAATAAAGGACAAATGAATACAGATGTTGAGCCCTGTATAACTTTTATCACTGATTTCAAAATCAGATCTGTGGAAGTCAAAAATATTACTAGAAATAGGTGTTAGGTCCTGGTGCCAATTTAACTTTGGGTACAGTTATGGGTACTTCACCACTGGTTTCCATTAGGAGAGGTTTGAACCTGAGGTATATGATTTCTGCAAGCCATTTTCATGATGCTTACAAAAATAAGTCACATAAAATGTCTCAGAGGAATTGCTTTTTTCATAGCAGACATTGCAACGTCTGTTGCTATGTAGAAATAAGGGAACATTTTATTAACCCAAAAAACAAGAAAAAAAAAATATGTACTGCTTGACTACTTAGACTGTGTCACAGAATCCACAGTTAATGCTGCTTGGTTCCCCTGTGGGCTACTATATGTAGGCTGTACAATGCACCCCCCTCAGAAGTGTTGCATCCAGGACCACATGAGACCCATTATTAATGGCAAAATGGATAATGACTGAGTGCACGTTTCAGGGCAACACATGGTTCTGTAGCAAGAGGCCTCAGATATTGTTCTTTGGAGCAGATACATCTTTCACCAACAGGTAAAGACCATTTGTAAAAGCTGCTCCAGCATGAGACAAAATAGATTTCCATCTTGGAAGCTCTTGCCACTGAAGGATTAAATTACCAAATCGACTTTAAACCCTTCTTGTAATTCCTAATTTCTTTGATTTATGCTAGTTTTATCTTAACTTTTGACAGGTTAAATAATTAACTTACTTTAATATGTTTAATGGCTATTGACATTGTTCCCCTTTCTACCACCTTCCGTCCCCCCAGCACCCACCTCCACCTCTCTCCCCCTTGCACAGTACTATTCAAATGTCTATTATTTACTATTTAGTATTTAATACTGGTGCATTCTTTAAGTGTACTTATTAACTTGTACAGTTTTTTTCATTCTTTCCTTGATTTCGTACTGTTTTATTGTGCACCCTTGCCAGTAAAATAATTAAATAAAAAGTTATCATTTTGCTTTGGTGGCAGCTTTGAAACCAGATCCCTTCTTTAGTCCTTGGACAATTTAACCTTACTGATTTCTCTAAATAAACTTTTTGTTTGGTTGTTTTTTTTTTTTTTAATTTGGTGTCAATCACCATTTTTTTCTAACTTTTGGTATTTTTCTTGCATAGTATGGTGTATGATAAGGCTGCAACACCTGATTTTCTGTGATATGAAAATGATGCTGTTTTTATCTGACTCACAGCTGTGCACAGTCTTGAAATCCCTTCCCACAATCCACAACTGATATGACAAAGGGCAAAAGGGGTGTGATGTCTTTTATTTTATTTTTTTAATTAAGTATATTTTATTGAAGGTTTTAAACAACAGCAACCAAGTATACAAAAAAAATCATACAAAATAAGAAACAACAACAAAACAAAACAAACAAAGGCCTGTGGATGAAAAATAACAGGACCCAAAACTGATACCCCTTCCCCCCAGTAAGGATGCTACTCAAAGCACAGGCAGAAACATTACCTTGCCAAGAAAAGGGAGGAGACAAAACAATACCATATCCAAGTAGGTAAAGAGGCAATGAAACAGCCTCTGAATAACTACTAGATCTAGAAAACCAAGCACATAGTGGGATCCATTTGGCGATGAAGCCTGCATGATTTTGCCTGAGATTAGCAATATGAAGCTCTAAATTTAAGGCACTGAGGAGCTCTTTGTGCCACTCCAACCAAGATGGTATCACAGTGTCCAGCCAATGTCTAAGTAAAACCATCTTAGCTGTGGCAGTGATAAGAGCTATATAGTTCCTTTGGTATGTATAACAGATATTGCGATATTAGCCCAGTAAACAAATTTCAGGAGTGAAAAATGGTTCTAGATTAAAAGGAGGATCTGAACATGTTTTGACAGATGTCCAGAAGGGAGCGGCTTTATTAGATTGCAATAAAATATGGAATAACGTATCATGTGCTTGTTGACACCTTAGGCAAATAGAGTGTGTTTGGCGTCCCATCTGGTTTAACCTGATGAGGGTGAAATACATATTATGTAATATCTTAAACTGAGTTTATCTGCACTGGTCTTGTTTTATTATTCTTGACATAATTTCCCAAATAAGCCCTCACTTCCATGAGCCTCCAGTTAGTGACAAGACATTTTACCGATAATATGCTATCCCAGAGGGAGTAGAGGGATGGAAAGACTGATACAAGCAGTATAGTTGAGAAGTTAAGTGTGGTGAGGAAGCTGCTAACTTAAACTCATCCAAATGGTGGGATAAGGAATCCATCCAAGGTGGAGAACCGAGGAAGGTCAAAGCCAACCTGGACAATTGCAAATGTTTGAAGAAAATCATGGAAGCTAAACCAAACTGTCTTTGAAATGTGATGAAATCTGACAGTCAGTCTTCAAACAGTAATGCAGACATCAGAGTAGAAGTCGGTAAGGGTAGAAAAGAGAGAGAGATAGGCGCTTTATCTATAAGGAAATTGAGATTTCCCAGTATGGGTTGAGAGGGACACAGCTTGATGTCTGTGTGGAAGTATCGACAAAATTGCTCCAGGGCTCAAGAAGACAAGTATGTAGGTGTCCTTTTTAAAGGCTGAGGTAGTGTATTAGTAGGAGTGAAAAGGAATGAGTAAGGAATTAAATTGAGCCATTGACAGATTATACTTTCCAAGATGAGCCATTGAGTACATAATTTTACTGGGAAGAAATAACTGGGTCCCTCAGTGAAAATATTTTGTACCATGCAGAGCCAGGTAATACAAATAAAAATTGAGCAACCAGAGGCCTCCCAATTTTATGGGAAATGAAAGTTTATAATAGGCACACTTAATAGTGCCATATTTCCATAATAATTGTGATAAGGAATGAAGGCGTGAAAACTAATTTTAGAATAAACATATTAAACATGCCAGTGGGTACAAACTCAGGGAAGGACATTCATTTCAATAATGCTAACCCTTCCCCAGAATGATAGGGGGAGTACAGACCACCTCTTCAGGTCCTGAGAGATAGTCGGTAACAGGGAGTCCAAATTCAATTTATGTAAAAGGGAAAGACTACGAGAAATAAAAATGCCTAAGTGTAGAAGGGCTTTTGACTCTCATTGTAATCCAAGGGAAAGAACAAAAGCTTTATCAAGAAAAACACTAAAGGGAAACACCTTGGTTTTATTAAGATAAATCTTATAAGTGGAGATGTCATCAAACAGGGCAATTTCTGCAAAAACAGCAGGGAGGGAAGTAATAGGGGAAGAAAGATGTAAAAGAATGTCATTGGCATAAGCCAAAAGCTTATATTCAGTGCCTGCTATGGAAATACCTCAGATATGGGGATTATTCTATAGTTTTACTCAGAGTGGCTCCAAATAAAGATTAAAAAGGAGAGGGGAAAGGGGGTGACCTTGACAAGTACCAGATGAGAAAAAAAGGGGGAAGACACAACACCATTACATTAAAAAAATGCAGAGGTTTGGGAATATAAGAGACGCACTCACTTGACAAAAGCTTCCGGAATGTGGTATACCTGGAGAGCAGTAAGCAAGTATGCCTAAGCCACTCTATCAAATACTTTCTCTGCATCCAAGGAGACCAGGGCAGCAGGCACACTGGCCTCCTCAGAAGCAGAGAGCAAGTGAAAGATTTTCTGTGTATGATCACTAGAGTGCCTACCAGCCATAAAGCTGACCTGTTCTATCCCAATAAGACCAGATCAAACCCATTCCAACCGAGTGGCAAGGATTTTTGCCAAAATGTTAAAGTCGGTATTAATAAGGGAGATCGGGCAGTAGCTAGAAGGAGAAATCTCATCATTGCTAGGTTTGGTAATAAAATAATACATGCCCTATTAAGAGAAAGATCTGTAAGGTGATGCTCAAATAAATAATTAAACATATCAACCAAAACTGGGACAGTCTAGAAATATTTTTTTTTAATTAACAGGAAAACCATTGGGGCCAGGAGCCTGGTTAACAGAAAGGGAAGAGATGACTGATGTAACTTCATTTGGCAAAATAGGCCCACCCAAAAGATTTATCTGTTCCTCAGACAGTTGAGGAAGAGCAACATCTCATAGAAATTGTTCTATATGGTCAGAGTCATGGGATAAATTAGGAGAGATTGAACAAAGATGCTTGTAATACTGACAGAAAATATCTACAATATACTGAGACCAGGGTACTACGGTGTTTGTACCAGGTTTGTGCAACCCAGGAACAACCTTGGCCCCTGCTTGCTGTCAAAGATTCAAGGCAAGCAACTTGCCTGCACATTCCTCCTGCTCCATGTATTGACATTTAGTATGGAGAATAGTTAATGTTGCTTTTCATTGAATATAGAGCAATATTTGGCTCTCAGGGAGTTAAGAGATAGCCAAATAGCCTCTGGTATGGAGGAGAAAATGTCGACTCAAGAGCTCTAATCTGCACCTAAAAGGTCTTGTACTTGCTTCCATCATTCCTGTACCTATATAGAAGTGAGGTGAATACATTCCTTCACATACTATAGCAATCTTAGTTGCTCCTCACATGACATCTAATGAAACCTCAGAAGTATGGTTAGTCTCAAGAAAGGTTTTAATAAATTGATGCCATGAATCAACTATTGTAGAGTCCTGCAACAGCTGAACATTCAGATGCCAAACATAGTCCTGCTCTGTATCCCTAAATGTCCAAGAACAAGACATACTGGGACGTGGTCTGAAACAATCAATTATTTAATATCACACTTGACCACTCCAGATAATTTTTCCTGGGTGAGCAAAAAATAATCAAGACATGAAAAAGAATTGTAAGGGGAAGAATAGAAGGTGAAAGTAATATTCAGAGGATGGAATATGTGCCAGGGGTCTACGAGGCCTAGGGAGTCCATTAATTCCCTAAGACCACGTTGCGTTGGGGATAAATCTTTCCTGACTTGGGTGGATTTATCCAGGCTGGCCTGAAGGACAAGATTCTAGTCCCCTTCAATTACCACAGAAATGCAGCTGCAAGGTGCTAGTATAGCAAGCAGGTGTGTGGAAGGGGGGGGCGATCCAGGGTGGGGCCATAAATGGAGCCTTATAAAATTTCAGTGGAGTCCAATATACCAAGTAGAAAAATATACCACCCCTCAGCATCCCAGTGTTCGGTGATTAACTGAAAGGAGAAGCACTTATGCAATAAGATACAGACTCCATTTTTTTTTTAAATATTCACAGCTCCAAAGACAGCCCCAACCCAGGCACACCATAAGAGATGAACTTTGTCCCTCACCAAATGATATCCTTGTACAAAAACAATATCAGCACATAATTGCCTCAGGTGTCTTAGTATCATATATCTCTTCTTAAGCTCCTGAGAACCTTTAACATTTCAGGAAATATATATATAAGTTTTAGTCATTGCACACATAGGAAATACAGTAAAGCAGCAAGGTAATTAAATGATTAACATAAAAAAATAGTAGCATCCCATTCGCCAATACTAATCATCTCCCAGAAACCAAAAACTACAAAGAACAACAATAAAAAACAAACTCCAAACCCTCTCCTACCCCCAAAATAACCTCAACTAGAACAGACCCCCCCCAAAATATAGTCCCAACGCAGGTAAAAACAACATCCAAGGCCTGCAAGACCCTAACTCCCATCCCATTCGGCCCATGATACATCCCAAACAACACCCCGGCATTTGCACACTCCATCCCCCCAGACATGCAATGCTGCTATGAGAGAAGAAGAAAAAAAAGGGGGAAGGAAAAGTGAAGAAGAAAGAAAAGGAGGAAAAATGAGAACAGCACATCCAGAAGAGGACAAAGAGATAAACACCGTCAAACAAAGAAAGAAGCAATAAGGTCTCAACATATCAAGCATGATAAAAAAAAAGAAAAAAGAGGAATTCAAGAGAAAATAAAATAAGATAAGAGGGGGTTTGTAATGAATACTAAAATAAAGAAAGAACAAAAAACAAATGGGAAGAGACTGAAATGACAATAACAGAAGCAATCTCATAAATAGGACAAATAAAGAAAAAAAAGAAAAAGGAGATGAATGTCAGCCAGTCAACAAGAATATAGAGGAGGGAAAAAGAGGAAGAAAAGATGATCAGCCTTTCTCTGATAGTGAGGAGCACTCCAACTAAATCCACAAGGTGGCATCAATGAATAAGAAAGAAAATAAATATGTTATGCACCTAAACTGCACAACACCTCAGCAATATTATAGCCGCCAATGAAAAATCAACTCCATATACAGTTCCTGCATCGCTCTCCACCATGGTAGAAAAAAAGTCAAGTAAAACCTGCAAAGAAATATGCATAAGAAAACCAAAATGGTGTTGCAGTAAACAAAGTCCAATTCCATCATCAAAGAAAACAAAGTAAGTAAAATCTTTGTGAAGCTAAATCAGTCTGCCAAAGTCCACAATGCCTAGCAGAGAAGGATTGACTGTATGATTAAAGCAAAGTCCACAAATATAAGGTCCGTGTTATTAGAAGAAGGTTCCGTTAAGTCAAGCTAACCACTCAAATAAACAACAGATGTTTGTAGCTACACCAAAATGCCACTTACAAAAATTCCACCTGCACATAGACAAACGCTCAGGTAGCAGGCTTAAAAGTGCAGGAAAGGGAAGGAACATTGTTTAACCAGGAGTAGCAAAGCTTGTTTTCAGAAGCAACCTGGGAGCACAAGGAAGTTAAGTGACATGATCAGGATCACACAGTATGCACCTGTGGGATTCAAACCCAGGTCTCCAGATCTGCAGCTCACAGCCTTAACCCACTGCACTATACTGCCTCCGAAAATCTGAGGAAGTTCAGATTTAGCCTACTCCACTTTATCAAAGGTTGTTTGGGATCCATCCCTGGAAATTTAGAGGTGAGCTGGGTACTGTAGTTTGAACTTGATGCCGGCAGCTGCAAGTTTAGAAATAAGTGGGTGGTATGCCACACGGCACTGGTGGGTCTCAAAAGGAAGATCCTGGAACACAGAGACTCTATTGCCCTCCCACAGCAGCTTAGCTTGATTCTGAATTTTAACCAAAATATGTTGTTTGTCTAAAAAATTAAGCAGCTTAAAAAGCAGTGAACGAGGTTTCTCACCTTCCCCCGGCATGGGCAGTAAAGCCTGATGAGCCCTTTCCTCCACATACTGGGGGACATTCAGGGAGGGACCAGCAATACCATCGCAGAATTTCTGGATGAATCCCAGAATGTCCTTGCCCTCCTCTTTTTGGGAGGCCAAGAATGACAAGGTTGTATTGTCTGCTGCATCCCTCAAGGTCCTCCACCTTCAGCTCCAGCTTGGATATTTTCTGTTGCAGGGACACAAGTACAGGGTTGGTCTTCTCCCTCTATGTGTCTAATGAAGCAACACAGGTCTCAGTACCTCTGATCCATTGTTTAAGCTCAGACAGAGCAGGCTTGAAAGACTGGACCTCTTCTGTAAGCCTGATTATGGAATCCCAGAGAAGTACCAACTCATGAAGAAATGCAGCCACCATAAGCAAGTCGGAACCCTCAGGAGAAGCAACAGCAGATTCCAGTGTTGGTTTAGGCCTTTTTGAACCGCAATCTTTTTCAGAAGCAGCCGGGTGTGAATAACGCACTGCAGCCGGGTCATCAGTAATTTCCATTTTAGATGACATAATGGGCACTGATTGAAAGCACGAGATGAAGAGAACAATCGGTAAGTCACACAAACTCTTTGGAAACAGAAAAAGAGCAAATTTATTAATTTAACTGCCCAGGAGAGTGGAGCTGCACCAGGGAGTGGGTCACTAGCAGCAAGGCTTCATGTAGCTCTCCTAGTGTGATGCCTTATAATACACTGTTAAATGCAATGCACTAGTGATCATCTTTCATTTTTTTTTATAACTAAATACTGTATGTAGCAACTGCAAACTTTCACAGTTCAATTAGCAACTTTGCTCTCTTAATGTCTTTGCAGTCTGCTCTAGACCTCTCATGAAGATGGCTGCCAGGCTGGGCGTGCGATTGTTTGCTCTTATGCTGCAGTTGAAGTGTTTTTATTTTACACTGTTTCTTAGTTTTGTTTAACATTTTATTCTGCTGTTTTATTGTTTTATTGTTTCGGTTTTTATACTGTCACTTTGTGGACTGTGTACGGCTTTTGGTTTGTTGGCCTTCCTATTTTGAGACTCTGGACTGCGGAGGATCCAGGAGATGCTAGAAAGGGTATTACCCCTTCATTTTTCTGTTTGGAGCTGTGCTGTCGCTGTATTTTTATATTCAAGCTGCCGGCTTTAATAATCAGTCAGGCGGGCGGTCACTACACTGACTGCTGCGAGCTGGGTGCTGCGAGCTGAGTGTTGGGAGTAAATGCTTTAACGTTCATTTTTGGAGCACATCACGGCTTGTTGGAGGCTGAGGATTTATTGATTCAACGACCGCGGTCCATGGGCTGCATGAGGAATGTCTTTTTGGGCTTTTATGACTTTTGGATCTATCGGCCCGGTTGGATTTTTCGTTTACACCTGGTTTGGTCCATGAGTACTGTGGCCAGAGTCTAATTGGATCCCAGCCTGGTTTCCCCATTTGTTCTGGACTAATTTTGTGACGGTTTAGTTCTGGAAGATGATAGAATATTCCTGAATTGAGTTCTTGATATTGGATTTTGACTACTATGTGGGTCTTTTTCAGACCGGGACTTTCAAGCTTTTCCCTGCTTTTATTGCCCTTTTGGTAAACCCGGCCTCTCGACTATAGCGGTCGCGGGGGTTTCTCACTGGTGAATCAGTGGGTGGCGGTCCTTCCTCTAGGGACCCTGGGTGACCATCTGGGTGGGGTCTTTCGGGGTCTCATAGCAATCTGCTGTAGCCTGATGGTGGGCTGGGGATAACCTGTTGGGTTTTAGCAAGGGGAATATACTCAGTCCCGAAGTCTTCCTTCTGTCTCTTTTTGTGGACAGACTGTTTGGCCGACTCAAAACCCCTGAAACAGTGAGAGTGTTTCAGGGGTGATGGCCCTTGGACATGCACCAAACCCTGGCTTAATTTTGTTCTTTTTACCATTTATATTCGGCGTTTGGAGAATCCTTGCACCTTTGGAAGATCTGGCAGTGAGAGTGCTTAGGACTGGGACCTCCTGATGTTTTTTTAATTGACTCTAACACAAAATTTGTATTAATTTTGTTTGTTGTGTCACTTTTATTTTGTTTATCTTAATGTGGTAGTGAGAGTACCACTTTGTCTCTCCTGGCTACCATAGTGAGAGTATTGTGTAGCCGGGGTATTTTATTTTCATTACTTATTTTGGTTTATTAATTTTGTTTTAATCAGTGGCCCCAGTTACTGAGAGCTACTAGTTGTTTGGGGTTTCTTTTTATTTTATTAGTTACTGTTTTTGATAAGTTGACTTATTTTAGTTTGTTTTGCCATTTTGGGATTTATTGGGGTTTTGTGATTTATATTTTTCAGCACACTTCAACTGCATCTTTGTTTTATCCAGAAAATTAGGATTGTTTGTGGTGTTGTACCACAATTTAGGGGTATTTTGTAGAATGTGTCTGCTTGCTCCACCAGTCCTGTGCTATTTGGCCTCCTCTCTCTGTGCCCTCCACCCATTCTTTTCCCCTGCTTCCTGCTTTTATTTACCAGTGCTGTCGGGCACTGGGAATTGTTGCAGGGCAAGGCGGTGGGGTGGATTGGAGAGAGCACGGATACTGGAGTTGAAAGAGAGTTTCTCCCATAGGGGTGGTTAAGACCAGAAGATGCCCTGGGGTGAAATGGAGCCTAGAATGTGGTAATCCATGTCTAGTCCCCATACCCAAGGGCACCTCCTTTTTAAGTGGGCAAGCAGCCGGGACAGCCCACGAGCACTGTCCAACCCAAGTGTTGTTATGCATTGCCAGATCCATTAAGAACAAAACTGCATTGATTGTGGATTTTGTTGGAACAGCAGATCTGACTTGCATCACCAAGACCTGGTTGGATGGCAATGCTACCCCAATTTTGGAGGCAGCTATTCCTCTAGGGTACTCGGTAATACATCACCTGAGGTTGAATTGCAGGGGCGGGGGGTAGCGGTCTCTTTTAAGACAGAATTTGGCCTCACTGGTGTTCCAGTTGAGGAAACTGAATCATTTGAGTGCACTGTTGTAACTGGTGTGGGGTGCAGGATAGCTCTCATTTACCGTCCACCAGGGCATGAAAAGCTGTTCCTGAAGGAAGTAGCAGACTTCGTCGCTGACATGGCATTGGAGTCTCCCAGATTGAATGTTCTGGGCGACTTCAATGCCTGGATCGACGACGAATCCTCACCTTTTGGACAACACTTCCTCCAGTTGATGACATCACTGGGATTCACACAGGTCGTTTCCTTCAGCTACCCATAATGGTGGTCACTCTCTTGATTTGGTCTTCCTCCTGGGGATCGAGGCCTCTGACGTGGGGGTGGAACCTGTCGGTAGGTCTGATCACTACACCATGAGGTTCAATTTTTCTGCCCCCCTTAGTAGGTCTGCCCCTGTGGAGATGGTCAGTTACCACCCTTTGTGGGATGTGGTCCCTGAAGACCTGGCAGCGGTGATTGACCTCTAGGTGCTCGTTGAGACCAGCGCCGATACAGAGCATTTAGTGGTGGCCAATAATAAGGCTATTACTTCAGCTCTTGATCAGTTTGCTCCGATCCGTGTTCGTCCCTTCTTTCACCCTCAGACTCCATGGTTTGACGAATTCGCTGAGGGAGATCACGGAGGTTAGGTCTGAGTTAGAATGTTGCTGGCGTAAATCCACCTTGGAAACTGACCATCTTATTTTGTTAGAGCATTACCAGCTCTATCAATCAGCGATTTCCCATAAGAAGGCAGAATTCCTCTCCAGGGAAATCGCTGTTGCTGGGAACCGACTGGCTCAGTTCTTCCGAACTGTGGACGGGCTGTGCAACCCAACCTGTTTGCAGTTCCGTTGACCTTTTTCACAAACTGAGTGTGATGAGATTGTTCAATTCTTTGTGAATAAGGTGGCTGACATCAGGCAGGAGATCCGCCTGTCTCATTCTACAGGAGATATGGCTGGTCGATGCTCAGTCACTATGCCCGGTGTCTCCTGGAGTACCTTTGACTTACCAGATTTCATTGATATCATGAGGATTGTCCAGGGGATGCATCCCAAGTGCTGTAGTTTAGACCCAGGCCCTACTTTCCTAATTTTGGGTTGTAGTAATGTTACCGGCCCTCTCTTAGCTCACATTGTCCGGTGCTCCCTGGAATTGGGTGAGTTTGCTGGCTCCCTGAAGGAGGCAGTGGTGACACCCCTTCTAAAGAAAGCTTCTTTGGGCCCAGAGTCTCTGGCAAACTATAGACCTATCTTGAACCTTCCTTTCATGGAAAGGTTATTGAGAAAGTAGTAGCAATTCAACTGGAGGAACATTTAACTATCCATAATTTATACAAACCTCTCCAGTCAGGTTTCCGTAAGAGGCATAGTACTGAGACAGCTCCGGTTCAGGCGCTCAGTGATCTCCTGATGGTGAGAGATCAGAGGAACCGCTCTATCTTGGTACTCCTTGATCTCTCCTCAGTTTCCGACACTGTCGACCATAGGGTTCTGCATGAGCACCTGAGGTTGATCTGTGGGCTGATGGGCACAGCGCCAGATGTTTTTTATCTTTCTCATCAGTCGAACTAGAGAGTTGCCTCCAGGAATAGTTACTTCAGAGTCTTTTTTTCTGCCCTGTGGAGAACCATAGGGCTTGGTGCTGTTCCCATGTTGTTTGCAGTGTATATGCTGCCCTCAGAGACATTGTAAGAAGGTATGGGCTGAGGTTTCACTGCTATGCTGATGATACTCAGCTGTACCTGTCTTTTGCACCTGACCAGGTGTGTCCCTCTCAGTACTTAACTGCTGCCTCATTAAACTCCAATACTGGATGAGTTCCAGTGGGTTAAAGTTGAACGTGGGAAAGACTGAGGTTTTGGTGGTGGACCCTGGTCACAGGATAGAGGGGTTAGGGACTGATTTGCCCTCTGGTTTATTTCTGGAGGGCGAGCAGATCCTTACCTCTGAATGGGTGCGTGACCTGAGAGTGATACTTGACGATGGTCTGACCCTCCGTCATCAGGTGTCTGCAGTCATCAAGCTAGCCTTTTACCATCTTAGGAACATTGCCAGGATCAAGCACCTTGTTCCGTCCAGCGACTGCCAGTTCTGGTCCACGCCTTTGTGACCTCGGCGCCTTGACTACTGTAACTCCCTGTACCTAGGGCTTCAGGGGTTGACATCTGCCGCCTGCAGCTGGTGCAGAATGCGGCTGCATGTTTATTGACTGGGGCATCAAGGAGATCTCATATAGGCCCCAGTGCTGTGCGATCTATACTGACTGCCAGTTCAGTGGCGGATCACCTTTAAGGTAGGTTTGTTAACCTACAAGGCCCTACGGACTGGGTCCTGACTACTTGAAAGAACTCCTGATTCCTTACACCCTGTGCGAGAACTCCACTCAGCTGATGAGGGGTTGCTGGAGATTCCGAGGGTTAGATTGAAGTCATCTGTGGCACGGGCTTTTATGTTAAGCTGCCCCATCCCTCTAAATTCTCTACTTCATCAACTACTGAAGTGCAGGACTATGTGGCGTTTTAAGCAGGCACTGAAAACCTTTCTTTGAGTTAAAGAAGTTCCTGATTTTCAGTAATTTCATTCTTATTTATTGTTCAGTTGTGTGTGTTTGTACTTGTGAAGCACCTTGATGATTCGAAAGGTGCTATACTAAATAAAATTATTATTATTATTATTTTCTGTTGGTACTCGTTTATGCTATTTTGTATGCAAATATTTTGGGATACTTAATGGTGGCTTGTTGCAGGCTAACTATGCTCACTGAGGAAGACTCATTTCTCTAAGTCAATATGTAGGAGTGTTAACCTGGTTATTTGTCATGCACAGTACTTGTTTAAATCAAATAATACTTTATTCCACTTCAAGCCTGATGTCTGCCAAGTTGTTTTGTTTTCCTCAATATTGGTCCCTGACTTGTGGCACCTTTAAGGACTTTGGTATGCACTTCTCCTATGAAATACCCATGTGAGGTACTTGTAGGTCTATATTACATTGACTCACTTTTCTCTCCTCTAGGATGTGCATGCTGAGATCACTCATTCTTGCCTCATAAGGCTGTTGGTGTTACCTCTGCACTACTGTAATTGCCTTTTCTACACTGCATCAACCTTATTTGTGTCCTTTCTCAGGCATGGCCTCCAGAACTGGACACATACTCAAGGTGGGGTGTCATCAGCGAGCGATATAGTGGTAACAATAGCTCCCACCCTCCCTTCTGTTGTAGATACCTCCCCCTATGTATCCCAGAATCTCACTGGCCCTACTCACCACTTTGTCACACTGCTCTGCCCTGTCACTTTGAGGTCATCATATATGATAACCCCAAGATCTCTTTAATGCTTAGTTACCGTCAATACCTCCTCCCCATCTAATACTCAGCTCTTGAGTTCCTGTGCCCTAGGTGAATAATTTTGTACTTTTTGGCATTACCCCATCTGCCATGCTCTTGACCACTACCTGAGTTTCCCAAGATCCCTACACATTCTCTCCATCCACTCCTGAATGTCCACCGTACTAAGATTTTGGTGTCGTATTGATAAAGGCATACCTGCCACTCCAGTTCTCTTGCTGTGTCATTTATAATGATACTGAATTTGGACCAGTCCCAGTACTGAGCCCTGTAGTACGCTGTTGATCATGCTCCCATCATTAACGTAAGTACTGTTAAATACTAACTTCTGTCTCCTATCCGTTAACCAGTTTCTGACCCAATTCATCATTTTGGATGCCCCCGGTCTGCTCAGTTTCTTTATTAGTTCACTGTGTGGCACAGTGTTAAAGCACAGTGTTAAAGCCTTGCTTAAACTTGTTCCAGTGTCTTCTTCCACAGACCTTTCCATTGGCTCCCAGAGGGTCATGAGGGCCAAAGAATGAAACCCTCCCCCACAGCAGCTTACAGACCTTTCCGTTGGCTCCCCAATGGTCACAAGGGCCAGAGAACGAAGCCCTCCCCCACAACAGCTTACAGACCTTTCTGTCGCCTCCCCAAAGGTCACAAGGGCCAGAGAACAAAGCCCTCCCCCACAACAGCTTACAGACCTTTCTGTCGGTTCCCCGAGGGTTGTGAGGGCCAAAGAACAAAACCCGCCTACACAACAGCTTACAGGTACGACCCCAACAGCTCTCCATGCTCTGTGAGGACTCTTGGCACCTTTTTCATTTAAAACACAAAAGGGAGACCAAGCGCCTTTAATTTAGATTGCAGTCCTTACCAGTCGACACACAAGTGAAGATAGATTTTCTACTTACTGAAACCAGCCTGCAGTCAGCGTTTTTCCCCAATTTTATTTATTTTATTTACCAAGATTGCAAACAGGACCAGATAGCTGCTTAAATCAACAAGTTGTAGTACTGTCTAGTAGCTCACAAATTAACCAGCATTCAGTGTTTTGCACAGAGACTTTAAAGCTTGTATTTATTTCACGCTTTGCACTGAGTCTTTAAAGGATATATGTGAAGAATTCTGCATTTAGCAATCCTGCTAGCTAGCTATTTTGCTGTATAGTGCAGTTAATCTTAGCTCCCAGTCCATTCAGTCCCTCTCTGATGCCTGTGTCAATGCCTCCTTCTGTACACCCCTTTGTTAGCCCTCCCTAAGCCTACCTGCATTTAAACTTGTTCCTCTGTCTTCTTCCACAGACCTTTCCATTGGCTCCCTGAGGATCGCGAGGGCCAGAGAATGAAGCCCTCCCCCACAACAGCTTACGGGTATGACCCCAATGGCTCTCCACACTCTGCAAGGACTTGTGGCACCTTTTTCATTTAAAACACAGAAGGGCTGCCCCACTGACGCTCCGCATCTGCTCCCCACCACCCCCACCACCACCCTTGCTCGACCCTAGAATATATAGTGCAGAGCTGTACAGTCAGGTGACAGCCAGAACCAATCAGCCAGCTTTCCCATTAGCATGTTATCTCATCCTGCCACTAGAGGCCGATACTGCTACCTACTCTGCTTGACTAGCCACAGCACTAAAAGTTTTTATTTTTCCCTTTACCTACCTCCCTAAGTCAATATGCTACAGCCCCTGCTACTATGGCTCCTCTTGTATATTCCTCTTTTCCCTACTTCAACATCCACCCTCGTCAGCCTCCCAGTGAACCCTCACCACCCCTCATCTTATTCTCCTACCCTACCATTTCCCAAGAGTCACCCCGTACTACCCCTGCCTCGCCCACACCCATCTTATCACCTCCTCTCTCTCCACAACAAACACTTCCTTTTCTCCTCCCTCTCACCCATCCCCCCTACTGTCTCCAACCATTCACCCTGCATTGCTCCACTCATACCTTTTCAATTTTGAGGCTTTTCTCCAGTGCCTAAACCTCCAGGCTCCACCCTCCAAGCGCAGCACCGGTAGACACAAGCAATCCCCATTTCTCACCATATCTCTCCCACTGCTATTGGCTGGAGACATTCACCCAAACCCAGACCCTTTAGCACCTAACACACCACACCCTCACTACACCCCTCATCCTGCCAGACCCCAAACACTCTCCACAAGAGCCTCCGCATATTCCACCTCAACATCAGGAGCCTCCTCCCTAAACTAGATGCCCTCGCCACCAGGGCCACCCAGTACAACCCAGACATACTCTGCCTCACAGAAACCTGGCCCACTCCCAAAATCCCCCAACATTCCCTGGTCATTCCAAACTACAGCCTCTTCCACCAAGACTGGGCTAAGCGAGGTGGGGGGTTAGCTCTGTATATCAGGGACTCCATCCAATGCTCCATTACATACAAAGAGTCCTGCCCCTCTTCCCACAAAGCCAGCATTGCTCACCTTACCTTTCACTTGGCCTGACCCCTGTACATTGGGACCCTGTATTCCCCTCCAAAGACATCACCTGACACCTTGGTCAATGCCATCACTGAAATCTCCACGAGAACTACAAATGGTGAACTCATATTATTAGGTAACTTCAACCTCGACTGGCTCTCCCCAGTGCAAAACCCAATACCCTATGGATCAAAGTCCTAAATCTAACCCAGCTAATCCAGGAACCTACCCGCCTAAACCATCGGTTCTTAAATCACACCCTTCTAGACTGGATCTTATCATCCCATCCCCACAGGATTGTGTCAGCTGGTATCTTCTTGGATGGCCTCAGTGACCACTGCATCACTTACAGCATCCGTAAAATCTGTGTCCCCCACTCGCACCCCAAATTTATCTGGTCTCGCCCTCTTCACCTGATAAATGTATCTGCCCTGCAGCAGGACCTAGCAAACATGGACTGGCACCCAGTCTTTCCCACTCCAGATGTCAATACTGCCCTATCCCACTTCTGCAACATCTGCCAATGTACCTGGGACCTCCACACTCCCCTCAGGAAAGTTAGAGTGAAAAGGCACCATCACCCCTGGATCACATCCGATCTCATTGCTCTGTGTCGAGTCAGGGAAAAGGCATGGCGCCTATACAAAGCCACACTTACCCCCCGTGACCTCCAATCTTACGAGCACCTCAGAAACAAATGCATTAAAGCTATTCGCATTCAAATCCTCATACTTCAAAACATAAATCACCCAGAACCAAAACTTGCCTGCATCTTTCTGGAAGGTAATCAACTCCATAATCAAACCCCCTTCCAAACTGAACTGCCCTGTCCTAAACTTTGATGGCAGACAAGTTTCTGATCCTGTCTCAGTAGCTGCTATTTTCAATTTGTTTTTTGTCTCATGTTCCCTGCCTACCTCTCCCCCCTCCCACCTGACCACTCCAAACCCCCCTTTCCTCCCCTGACTTCCTCTTTCCTCCATTCTTACACAGAGAAGTCTACAATGCAATCACCTCTCTTAATCAGGCCAAAACTAACCCAGTCGGCTTGCATCCTAGACTTCTCCATATCTTGGCATCAGCCATAACAGCACCCCTTACACACATACCAAACCTCTCCCTCACCATCAGCTTGGAAAATAGCCAACATCATCCTTCTAATTAAAAGGCGGCGACCCTTCGCCGCCGAAACTGAGCCCATCTCGCTCCTTCCCTCACTTGCTAAATACAAGAAACCCTCATGCTTTCCAAACTGACTGATTTCTCTCCTCTCCTCTACTAGCTCCTCTCCCTATCAGTCAGGTTTCAGAAAACATCACTCCACCGTCACCGCCTTGCTGTGTGTAACAGACTCCATCCTCTTGGCCATGGACAGCAGTCTGACCACCTCTGCCATATTTATCGACTTGGCAAAAGCCTTTGACTCAGTCTCCCACCCCCTGTTACTACACAAACTCAGCCACTTTGGCCTTGCCCTACCCGCTATAGACTGGTTTCACTCTTACCTCCAAAATAGACAGCAATTGGCCCAAATAGGGGATACCATATCCCCCCATCCCCATCTTTTCTGGTGTCCCACAAGGCTCAATCCTTGGCCCCCTCCTTTTCTTCTTATTTATTAATGACCTCCCCCTGCCTGCCTCTCAGCAAATATTCATCTGTACTCTGATGATGCAATCATTTTTGCCTCTGGACTTTCCCACGACAGCGTCCTCCCAGATCTCCAATACAACTTCAATAAAGTCCAAGCCTGGTTCCTGAAAAATCAGCTTAAACTTAATGACAAAAAAACAGTCACCATGGTTTTTCAATCTAGAAAAAAGCTAACCTCTCTTCTGGCCCCCACAGTAATCTCCAGCCTGGATGGCTCCCCCCTTGACCTGGTCCACACTTTCAAATACCTAGGAGTCTGGCTCGACAGTCACCTAAATTTCTCAACCCACATAGAGGCCATCTGTTCCAAACTCCTGCCTAAACTTGCTGTCCTCTATGGCCACAAAGACAGTCTTCCCCTACCCGCCCGCAATGAAATCATACATGAAACAATCTTACTAGTAATAGACTACGCTGACATCATATATTGCACAGCACCAACCTCAACCCTCTCCAAACTAGACATCCTACCAAACGCATTCTGTCATTTTGCCACAGCCTCTCCCCCACTTACTCATCATTGACCCCTCTACTCCACTCTCTCCTTGGCCACATTCTCACACAGGTGAACCACCCACAGTGCCTCCCTCATAGCCAAATACTGGTTGGGCTCCCTGCCCCCTTACCTCTCCTCCTGCCTTGCACTTGCTAACTCCTTAGGCTACTCTTTTTGCCACTGGGACACCAGAACCTTTAACCTCCCTCACCCTCACAATGCCTCCGGCCAAGCCACCTTTTCCTACCGCCTCCCATTTCTTTGGAATAATCTCCCTCCCATCTTTCTCCAGGCCCCCTCCCTCCCAGAAATTAAGCACCTACTCAGACTCCTCCCAACCCCACCCTGCCAAAGATGCACTGTGGGACCCCCCCCACCAGTACCATGAAGCCTCAGTTAATCTCACATTAGTCAGTAAATTTCCACATCCCTACTGTTCCACTCCAGCTCCTGTTTAAACCATACTGTAAGACAAATGCTTTTACTTAACCTCTGTATGTAGTAACTACTGCCTATCAACACTGATCTCTTGTTACAATCTTGTCTGTAACAACTTAATTTTGGTCTGTACGTATTTCCTCTGGTTAACCTCTATGTACTCCCCTGTACCTGGGTCACACCTGGAAATGAGCCTCGGCTCAGTGTGCCTTTCCCGGTCACCACATTTTAAATAAATAAATAAATAATCCCAGGTAGGCCACATCCACTGCCCTCCGTTGATCTATTTTCCTGGTCACCAAGTCAAAGAAATCAATCAGATTTGTCTGGCATGACCCACTCCATGCATCCATGCTGCCTGTTGTCTTGTAGCCCATTAGATTCAACATACTAATAGTAATAGTTTTATTTCTTAAGCCCCCTTCACATGAGGCTCAGGGCACCCTAAAAGACATAACAAACATCATAAAAAAACAGCAAAATATTATACTTAGATTTAAACAATAAAACTCTGACAAGCCTTATCATAGCAGAGACATGCAACATAAAAAACAGCAAAATAATTCACTTAGATAAAATAAACAATAATGCTCTGACAAGTCTTGTCATAGTAGAGAGCTGAATACCTTGACATAAAATTTGTGAAATTAAATAGATAAAATAAAATAAAGTGCAGAAGAAAGAAAAAGGAATGAAAATAGAAACCACAGAGGCCAAGGTGCAGATGGGATCTCAAGAATCCCAAAAAGCTTGCCCTAAAGTTGTCCTTCAGACCCCTATTCAAGGCCTCCAGCAATATGGTCTCTCTCAGCACCCCAGGAATAGTGTTCCAGAGTATGGGGCTGGAGAACCCAAAGGCACAGTCTCTTGAGTACTGAAGTCATGTTCTGGGACTGAGAGGAGACCTGCTTCACTGCAGCAGTGGGGTGAGAGGACTGGAGGATTCAGAAGTTCAGGTAGCTTGGGCCCAACCCATGTACTGTAGGGCCTTTTAATAATAATACATCTTTATTTATTATGCACCTTTCAAATATCAAGGCTCATTCAGAATGAATCCCAGATTTAAGTTAACAAACCAACCATGAAGGTAACATGCCACTTCACTGGCAGTCAGTGCAGTTCATGTAGGACCCAGTCACATGACTGAAGTTTGAAATGTCAGTCAGTAACTAGGTTGGTGTGTTCTGCACCAGCTGCATATATCAGTAGGGAAACTCCATTGATCCTGAGGTAGGGTGCATTACAGTAATCCAGCCAAGACATTATAAATGCATGTACTAAATTAGCAAATGTTTAGAGGGATAAGGGCCTTGATAGAGCAGATGTTCATGAGATAGTGAAAGTCACTTCTGGCTACAGCTGACATCTAAGCATCAAATGTCAGCAGCTCATTCAAAATGAATCCCAGATTTGTTACCTTAGCAGAGGCCAACAGTCTAGAACATCCAAGCCAAAGCCCAGTTTTTCCCATGACTACCCCTGCACCTTTCTTCTGACCTGGAAAAATCACCAGTAGTTTGATATTGTTTGGGGTAACCCTCAACAAGCTCAAAGTCATGAAACCCGGAATCTCAGCCAGGCATAAATTAAGCATGTCAACAGTGACAGGTATCCCAGCTGCAAATGACAAATACTGTGTGTTACCTGCATAGCAGAGAAAACCCAGATTGTACTATGGAATGAATCCTTCCTGGGGAAGTATGTACACTGCAAACAGTATGAGTGAGAGAACCAATCATAGGGCATGCTACAAAGTAGGGCCACTGGGGAAGATGTGAAAGTTTCTATCACCACCCTCTGCATTCAATCCCTGAGTTAGGATTTGAACCAGCAGATGATGGTGCCAGTGAGAGACTGAGGACAAATATTGACCATTCACCCCATCCCTTGCCTTGAGAAGATTATTATGAATGCTGACCAACACTCTCAGTGTTATGCCTGGACATGAAACCAGATTGCAGGGGATCATAGATATTATGAGCTGCAAGATGTGCCTCAATATGCAACACCACAACCTTCTCAAACCTTCCTTAAAAAGGTAGGCTAGAGACAGGACAATAATTTACTAGAATGCATGGGTCCAAAGACAGTTATTTCAACAGGGGCTGAATCAGTGCCTCTTTCAAAGTGAATAGAGAGATCCTACCATAGTCTGCCAACCTTTGCTTTAACCATGTTTCCATTAATTTCCTCACTACTGAGGTGATACAGGCTGGCCTAGAGTTCCAGCTTCCTATCAGACAGACTCACAAGGGAAGGGGGAGTGGCGCTATACATTAACAACAAATTTATAGCCACAGAATTCCTTGCAGTTTCTAAACCCAGAGAATTTGAATGCCTAGCTGTAAGACTTTCTTTGTCACCATTGGAATCTATCAACATCACTGGCTGCTATAGACCACTGTCTGTGGGTGCAGAGTTACCCACAACACTCCAAAACATAATTTACTCTAACTCCAATATTTATTTTCCAATTGTTTAGCCAGGAGAGACACACTAAGCTGAAAGCTTGTTTACAGGTGCAAACTGGGAGCAGAGGGAAGTTAAGTGACTTGCTCAGGGTCAAACAGTATGCAAGTGGGGGCTGTGGGATTCAAACCCATGCCCCCATATTTGCAGGTCAGAGCCTTAAACCACTGCACTATACTGCCTCCCTAATTGCTATGGTATATGCTATTGGTAATGCAATAAATCCATCATACGCGGCGATCTCAATTTGGATTGGCTCAGCCATAAAGTGAATGCTTTAAAAGACTTGTGTGATGATCTGGGTATTTCCCAGTTAATCTCTGAGCCAACTAGGGTTAACTTAAAAAAACACCAAAACCTCTGTGTTTGATCTCATCCTCACAAATAGGCAGCACACAATCTCATGAACAGCCATTTTCCACAATGATTTAAGTGATCATAATATATTTGTTTGCATCAGATTTGTAGAAAAACATATTTCCTGTTCCAGAATTATCACCAAACATAGCTTCTGTAAATTTAATCCAGAAAAATATTTATCTGACCTTAGAAATATAAATTGGAAAAATGTTTATCTTGCCCATCAGTGAATGAGGTGATCAACATCTTCAACTTGACTCTTACAAACCTTATAAACAAACGCGCCCCATTCATAAAATGAAGAATTAAAAAAAAAAAAACACCTACATCTTGTTCACTGCCGAACTGAGAATAACTTTAATTCAAAGGGATTAACTCTGGGCCACAGCCAGATGGACGATATCCCAACTGACTTCTTGAAATGCATGTACTAAACACATCAGAACTGCCAAAGTGAACTACTACGTAAATACCCTTAAAGGCACCAAAAGCAATTCAGCAAAAATCTGGCAGATGATTAAAACTGACAAAGGACATAGAATACCCTCTTCTATCTCAACAAAAATTACCTCCCATGGTTCCCCAATTATGGACCAACAACTAAACTCACATTTTGCAACAGTGGGCCTTGCATTTTACTCCTCCCCTGCCACTAAATTATTAGGTCCCACCCAGAGAATGATCTAATCAATCTCCCAAACCTTGACACCTTTTGTCTCTCCCCTGTTTCATACAAAGAAGTAGAAGATATACTAATGAAACTGGATATGAGAAAGAGGTACCGACAGCAGAGATCCCACTTTCTTAAAACTAGGGTATTCATTTTTAACTGCCCCCATAACACATTAATTTAATTTATTTATTTAAAATTTTGATAACTAGGAAAGGCACAAGGAGCTGAGGCTCATTTTCAGGTGCAATTTGGGGACAGGGGTTTACAAGTACAGCAAAGGGAGAAGACACAAAAAAGATACAGTGTAAGAACAGGTTAACAATTATGTCAAAACTATTTGCAGCAGAACAAGGATAAGTTGGCTATGGACATTAAAGTACTACAGTAGATAGTATGCAATTAAAGGATTACAGAGAGGAGATAAGAGCAGAAGGTGCAGTGGGAAAGGAGGAGATATAAGTTACAGGCAGTTAGCAAAACATAGTGGTGGTGCCTGAAGTTGGGGTGAGGGGGAGGAAGCAGGATAGGCATGAGGTGGGAAAAAAATAGGGCACAGGGCAGTTGCAGACTTAACCACTGGAAAAGTCCCCTCTCTTTGGAAAACTGTCTATTTAATACCTCTGTTCAAATCAGGTGACCCATGTGACTTAAATAATTATAGTCCTATCTCCATACTGCCAGTCCTGTCCAAACTCTTGAAGAAGGTAGTCAACACCTAGCTGAAGGAACATTTAGAAAGCTCAGACTTGTTCACTCCATTGCAGTCATGCTTTAGGCACAACCACAATATGGTATCAGCACTAACTAAAGCAATGAATGACTGGTTCACCACCCTGTATAAAAAACATTCCACAGAGCCATCTTCCTTGACTTAAGTAAAGCTTTCCACATGGTAGACCATGATCTCCTTCTAATTAAACTCAAACAACATGGCCTAAATACCCTCTCAGTAAACTGGTTCTCTAGCTACTTTTGGGAAGATTCCTGTGCATCAAAGCCAATGGTCTCCTATCCTCCCCTTAGGACATCTGTTATTCACAATTTTAATTAACTCCTCAGCAGTAATATAATCAAGTCTAAACTGCATTTATTTGCTGATGACACTGTCTTATACATGTCAAAACCTTCACTGGCAGATGTCAGCATAGAACTGCAGTCTGACTTCTACCAATTACAGCGTAACAATAAATTCTAAATTATTATTAAATACTAAAAATGAAGGCCATGTTCTTTCTACCCAGACATCAGTCAACACTACCATCTAAGCATGCTACTCCCACACCTACCTTAACTCTTTTAGGGGACTCCCTAAAAACTATTGATAAATTTAGATACTGTATATAGGAATCTGGTTAGAAAACAGGTTACCATTCGCAGTACATTTTGAACCTCTTGCAAATAAACTAAAAACAAGACTGGGCTTCTTTTTCAGTGATAAATCATTATTTCCCACTGACATTAGGATAAGACTAGTTTAAGCCACTTTCCTCCCCCTTCTTGATAATAAAGGTATCATTTGTAACAGTAGTGCAACCTGTAATTTGCATAAGCCAGGCATCCTCTACCATTGTGCGATTCACTTCATAACTAATGCCCCTCACAGAACCCACTATTGTGTCCTTTATTTTGTAGTGGGCTAGACATCTCTTGCCATTAGAAGGATGTCCCATAGCTAAACATGGGCATTCAAATCATTGTTGAATTATCTCCCCTCCACTCACATTACATTCCTATGTCATCACTCACATAGCTGTTATCCTCTTAGAAAAAAAAAGCCTACATCTTGTTAGATGTGCCTAAATTCTGCACCCACTGTGGTAGAGCAGCAATTAGCTACACAATTCCAGCCACCTGGAATAAGTTGCAATCCACCCTTATGCTCATAGAACTAGTCACCATCAATGTTTTCAAATCCCTGACTAACAAAGCCCTTAAGGAAACATGCCAATGTCAGGCTGGCAAGCGTATCTCAAGCTGTGGCACTGTACTCCTAAAACTTGCACTTATTCTCCCTCATCTACTTACCTTACCTATGTACCTTAAACTTGTTGTAACGTATGATCATTAAAATGGCTATGTACCATATGTGGCACAGCCTTACCTTTTTTAAACTACTGCAACTAATTGTAACCCCTTTTATTATGTTCATAATTTGTTGGACTTTTGTGCTATTTCTGTATCATTATATTGTATCTGCTGTTTTCAATACCATCCCTGACAGGACCTCCTTGTAAATGAGCATGCATAATGGAGCTTTCCTGTAAATAAACTTGAACTTGAACTCCTCCCTACTGCTGCTTTTATGTAGATAGACCATGTCTGCTCACCTTCAGTTATCCAGAACCATGCCTTTTTCCAGAGACCTGTTTAATGAAACCATCATTGTGGTAGCTAGTACCTCACTGGGTTCATTTAGTGCTTTTGGGTGCATAATGTCCAGTCCCATAGGCTTGTCCACTTTCAGAGCTGCAGGTCCCTTCAGCACTTCAGGAATCTTTCTGCTAAAAATGGACTTGTATCACTCTCCCTTCCCTTTGTGCCTGCTGTTTCCTGCTGATCCAGCCCCCCTACTTCCACTGTGAAGACTAAGCATAAGTACTTGATTAGAATGTTTGTTTTTTCTTGGTCCTCTTCTTCACAGCACCCCCACACACACATACACACATACACTGCCCTCCTTATCCACTATCCTAACCTTGCTTTAAGCTTCTCACTTATGTATCTTAAGAAAGACATCCTTTAGCTACTGTACACAATTGGCTAGCCTTTCCTCTGTCTACACCATTGCTCCCTCACTTCCTTCCATGTTTCCATGTGTTTTACTTGGTGTACCACCCTGTCTTCCTTCCTTTGTGTTTCTTTATACAGTACCACGTAAATGACACTTTTGTTTCCTTTGCCACCATGGCCACTTCCCTAGGGAACCATAATGGTCTCTTTTTTTCTTCTGTTTTTACTCACTTCATTCATACAGAGACTGGTTTCCTTATTTATGCCCTCCCTTATCTTTTCCCATTGTATCTCTTCCCCTCCTTGGCAAGTATGGGACGCATTTGTAACAAACTGGATTACTGAGTATGTGCCACGCATTATTGATGAAAATCAGTTTGGCTCCCTGAAGGGCAGATCCCCAATGCTGGCAGCCTTCAAGATTTTAGAAATGTGTATGAAGGCTTGGGACAAGGGACAATTAGTACATGCAGTTTGAGCTGATTACAGAAAAGCATTCAATCTTATAGACCATAACACTGTGATTAAAATATCAGAAGGTGTGGGGTACCAAATATGTATAGTGACATGGATCAGAGATTTACTGCAGGGCAAACCTAATGGATAGAGCCAGAAGGAAAAAAATGATGCCAGATTTTTTATGTGAAGGTGTCCCGCAGGGTTCCAAGCTGGGGTCTTTATTATTCTTGTTGATGACAGATTATCTGAAAACCATTGGTTAGTGTATGAAATACATAGATGATACAACTGTTGATGATATATTTGAATGTGAGATAGAAGGCAAAATACAACAAGATTTAGAAATGACAGAAAAAGGGTCTAAAACTAACTTTATGAAAATAAATCCTGAGAAAACAAAGAAGATTTGCTTTAGAAAGAAAAAAAAATGATGAGCTTACCTTTATTGTTTGGGCGTGTAGAAGCTGAGGTTGTAAAACAAGTAAACCTTTGACATTGATCAGTCAGAATTATTTCAAATGCAGGAGCAGTTAAATAATGTAATCAAGAAGGCCAACACAAGATTATTGTATATTTCCTGAAAACAGCACAAAATGGTAATATTAAATACATGCTGAAAATACAAAAGAGAGTAACAATCGATGTTTCAACCATAGGTCTTCTTCAGGGGTTATCTAAAAGAGAAAAAGGCAAACTAGTGCAGGGGGAGGATCTAGTAGAAAAGGTGATAATAGGCAAGATAAGAATAGAAGCTGGAAAACACGTAGGTGAGGATTGGTATGAAAAGCCATAGTAGAAATGAATGAGTTGAAGAATCCTCAAGTGGAAATCAATTAACAGAGCCTAGTAAAAGGTTGAATGGTGACACACACACACACACACACACACACACACACACACTGGATGGACATGAGTGCAGGTAAGTGCATACATGTAAATGTACTTGTACACATGCATATCTTTGCATGCATGTGTACACATGCATGCATGCAAGCAAAGATATGACAGAATTGGGGTAAAAGGACAGACTACAGTGGTAAACCATAAAGTGGCTCAAATATGTTAGTAGTTCAGTTCAGTTTAGTTTAAGGATTGACCAAAATGTCATTACACTGTAAAATCATAGATAAAAGATATAAAAATACATCACAGTGACAGAATTATTATACATCAGATATTGCACATTTCACATATTTGCTTTATGTAAAACACTTCAGTTAAATTATATTAACAATAGCTTCCCTAGATTGCACTTTTTTCTCTATCTCTTAGATTGAGTATACAGCTACTACGTCTTTTAAGTTCTAATCTTATTTATCCTCATAAAATAGTTTGCTAGTCTATGTATCGTCCAATCATCTTGAGTATGTATAAGAATGGTCTGAGAACATATTCCAGAATAATATTCTGGAAAAAGACCATGGAAATGTAATTACAATAATTTAAAACCTTAAATTCTTACTGTTTCTGCCTCTTCCTATGTGTTCTATGATCAACTATCAGTGATTCCACACAGCTTCAGGGGAAAGAAGAAGAAGGGCACAAACCAGAAGAATTCACACGGAGACAGATCCTCTTGAATATAAATATCTATTTCCTTTGTTGTAAATGTAGGCCCATATCCTCTGCGTTTCACCAATTAGTCATTGGTTTCCTCAGGACGTGCCTCTTAATCATACCTTATTTAAAAAAAACATATAAATATGTTTAAATATCTATCTACATCATCCTCTTATATACAGATAAAGACTAATTTGTTAATAGGTCACTCCTTCTGTCCATACATATAACTAATTTTGTTCATTAAACATATTCAACCAATGTTGTTTCTAAAATGGAAACAAATATAACATTAATACTGCTATTCACTACTCAGTTATTATACTTTCTCTTTAAATGTTCACAGTATTTTAAATTATCTTATACAATTCTGTTACAAAAACCACTAGTAGTTCTTTTATAATTCAAGACTCATACTGGTTTTACCTTGTTCAGCCCTTTACTTTTCTGCACATCACAGTTTTATAAAGCAGGTAAATGACCCTCTTTAAAAAGCAAATTCTGGAATGACATAATCACATGTATTCACAATTTCCTATATCATTCTGTATACATATGCATGCCAAAAGTTAGTTTTAGTGATGGTATGCATATGCATAAAAAATAATATGAAAGGTAATGACTCTCAATATGCCTGGAACCTTGCCCTAAGAAGCTGTTCACTGATTTCTCTGAAAGTGTCCAAAGCCCTAACACATTTTGGGAGAGCTGCCATAGGATTGTCAACTGTCACTCTGGAATGTGCTACAGAAATCACTGAAACTGAGGACTCCTGTTAGTATTACTGTGTTTAAGTCCTTATACTCAAAATGCATTACAGAAGCCTGCAACTGCTTCCAATGATCCTAGCTTACTTACACCCCTTCCACATCCTCTCTGCTCTTCCCATCATCCTTCCTTCCTTCTTGTATCAGTGCATAACTTGTCCCTGAGCCACCAACTTATCTTCTGCCCTAAATCTCACCCTCCCCAACCATCTATTCCTTGTTTACCCACAGCATCTCATTCCTTCACTTCTAGTATTATCCAGTTCCAGACTCCTCCACTGGCTGCCCACTTCTCCCAACATATGTCTCCCTTGATATGCCTGGGTCTTTTTAAACTGACTATGTATGTCTCTTCACTTGTAGCATCCACTTCAACTAATCTCTTCACTGGACCATAATGCCTTTATCTTACAGGAATACTAAACCATGTATGTTGTTGTATCTGGTATAGATTTTACTGACTTGCTACCCTATTGTTCTGTATACCTTACTGACTGTCTTTTACCTGAACCCAAATGTATTTTTACTTATCCTGTCTATTGCAGGCCTACCTGTACTGTTGTACTCTTGCATCTACTGTCTATTTGTCTGTATATAAATGCATTGTTACTTGACTTGTGTAATGTAGGTCTACCTTGTAAATGAGCTTGCTCAATGGTGTTCACCTGGATAAATAAAGAATTTGATTGATTGATTGACTTATAAAAATGCATTTTTTCTAGATAAGAATTTCAGATGACAACAATGCTCAAATAACACTGGTGGTTAGAAATGTACTCACCAGTTTTAGAACATAGTGAGTAAAACATGTTTGATGTATACAAGTACTGTACATCTGACAATAAAAACTCTTCCATTTCAATAACCAGTTATGTTATGAAGCACTATTCCTTGACATTTGGAATATTGACAAATATTGGGTGGGTAGTGGTACTCATGGAAAATTTCTGAAGAGTATTTCCTAAAAAGAGGTGAGTAACATAGTCCAGTACACACCTTATCTGATGCCCTCATACCACCCCAATTATCCAATGTAATTGTATCGATCAGCATCTTACCAACTGATTCGACAATAATGACACTGTCAGTGTCTGAGTTGTCAGCCTCCACAGCTTCTGCCTGTGCTGGTACTACCTCAGGTGGGAATGGGGGTTACCTGTGCCAATCTGTAAAAAAAAAGATAATAAGTAGATTCACTAAGTATTTAATTTCAATTTTCTCTCATTTCAGAACACTTTCTCTGAGCAATCTATGTGTTTCAGGTACCTGACATTGTCCTTTATCAACTGTTGCACAGTCATTGCAGATGCATATTAAGTCAGAATTAGTGCAAATAAATATTTCATAAATAGAAGGTAAGAAACTGACTCCGGATGCAATACTTAGTACTTATACAGTTTGAGATTGAAATACAACTCTGCTTGAATGAAATTTATATTGCATAGTAACTCCCCCTATTATGTCATGACAGCAATACATATGTAATGGTTGAAGTACATATTAACACTTGAAGTCTTGAGAACACATTGAAGAATGACATTTGTATGTTACACCATTTGCCACCCCCACCAAACATATACAAAGGCAGGTAAAGCCAAGGTCACAGCATGTCATTACTCAACACATCATATGTTGCATAATTGTCATGATAGAACTGATATATATATATATATATATATATATATATATAGGGGATACATGATACCTAGGAGTGTGATATGGAAAATATAGTCACTCCTGCAGAGTGAGCTCTAGATACTCACAAGTGCTGAATATTTGTCATAGTACATGATCTGGGCATCATGTATGTGATTAATACAATAGGGTTCATTTTTTCTGGTTTGTTACTGTATATTTCATGTTTTTGTGGTTTTACACAGACTATTTTTCTTTGTGTGTGTGGAGAGAGGTGGGGGGAGATCATGCTGGGGACCAGTAATAGCACAGTAGATATTAGTATTTCCTTTTGCAGTTTTGTACTGATGTATGTCCTGCAAATGAGCTGTTCAAATGCAGTGCACCCGATGCTTGAGGAAAATGTATGTTTCTAATGCTTGCAATAGCTGTGTAAAATTATCTTTATGTTGGGTGAAAGTGGTGCTGGTGTTCAAGGTTTGTGTTGCTATGGAGCTCTGACATATGCACAGTGGTAATATCAACTAGTGACATCAGAAGTGTATGTATAAATGTAAGATTTATGACATCCTGTATACATCATTGGGTTGTTTATTCAACTGTGGTAAGAAATACATGTTTTTATCTAACTCAATATCAGCTCACTTCTACAGTATAAACATATATATATATATATATATAACAAGAAAAATATTAATCATTATTTAATAACAGTTGAAAATGCTTTTCTCCTTAAGACAAAAAACAAAACAAAAGATACAAAAATAATATCGCTTGGACCTAGGCAATATTCAGTTGTTTCACACTACTGAGACTTGACTTGTGGCGTCCTGTTGTGATAATAACATGGTTACAGCAACAAAGGTTCAATCACAGAAAGACTTTTAGTTTCACTTGTGTACCAGCACTATTATATGATTGAATGAGTGGATTTTTTTTTAATAACTTTCGTGGAGTAGGCGTTCTCCTGCAGCTGGCTTGCCTGCAGCCTCCCACAGTTCATACACGAGGTAGTACCAGCACTTGTTGCTCTCTGGTATCTCCTCTCTCTGCTGCAGTATGTAGAAGCACCGGCGCAACAGCTTCCACTTTTTCTTTAGCTGCACCATGGTCTTGTTCTTTACTTTAAGCACCATGTGCAGAAAACTATTTATGCACCTCCACATTGTGTCCAACTTATGGTTAGTGCTCTGCATTAAAATGCAAGCACTACCTCTCACCTGGACTGCTTCAAGCAGCAAACACACCTCTCTCAGGCTCCACTGCCTCATTCTTCAAGCTTGTATTCTGTAGTAAACACATAAAGAAACATTCCATTACTCTCATGTCTCAGAACCTATCTATCTCTATTTATTCAGTGAACATAGTACTTAGAAGGTGTCAAGGACAGTATTTAGAAACTCAATTCTTATTATTACAAATATCCCCATTCAGGTACAGCAATTGTTGTATTGCAATACATTCATAACATACACAACTCTGTGTTGTGCCATGCTATGTTCCACTAATAAGACATACGAGAGTCTGAATACAGGTACATCAATATTGTACCTTGGTGTCTCTTGAAGATCAAGAATTTTCATTTTTTTTTAACAACCACATAAGCTTCAAAAATCCAGCATAGCACACCCCCTTTAGTTTCTCAGAACAACAATATCAATAGTACACTTCACAATACTTTTCATTACACTGTTAAGCATCTTGTTTTCTTCTGACCCTGTTAGTGGAACAATAACTGCCCAGTTGCAAGGCATAGGCGAGCAATTATTATGTATCTCTGTTCCTACCCATCTCATTATGTTTATTGTATGTCAAGATGTCACACATAATAAACTATTACAAATCCATGCTCTTTACTATGTATTTAGCATTCACAGAAATCTGTACATGTAAAGTATTAAACATACTACATCACGGAAACTGATATTGACTGCAACATATTCGTACATTGCCAAAGTGTAGGTGCAGTCCTACCTACAGTATGCCTGGTTAAGCCAATGCACAGTCCAAGCATTTCTGAACCATCCTGCAGCATGGCTCAACAGTCTCTAAAATACTCAGATATCCACCTGCATTCTGTGTGCTCTGTGGGACTGTCACAGGACAAGAGTACATGAAGGAGAGAAGCATATATCAGCAGAAGTGCACTTACATAACTCAGAGGAAACACAATATTCAACGTCAGGTACACAAATTAGTCTATCACCTATGTAGTCCATAAACTGGACAATCACCATTCCATCGTGGTCACATATCATCCCTAGTTGTGCCAATGTGTGCTCAACATGATCTCAGTTCACATGGTGGGAACAGCTCCAAGGCTCTGTGCCATTGGCACACTCTCCATCTTCCCAGTCAGGCCAGTACCAGATCCCCCCCTTTCAGTTACACCTATGTGTGAGATATGAGAAGTTTTTCTATTTTTTGAGCAACTGTTTTTGGTTCTGAAAACATATATTTTTATTCCGATATCTGTTTGCACACTCTGACATTTGTACAGCACTTTTATTTATTTATTGAAAATGTTTCATCAGGAAAGGCACACTGAACAAAAAGATGCTCGCTCACGTGTGACCGGGGGTTACAGAGGAGGAAGGTATACATACAGTAGTTGAACTATACAATAGTGCAATAGGGATATACATAGTTGGGAGGGAATACATTGAACTTGTTACATAGGCAGAGCAGTACAGAACAGCACAGGACCAGCAAGTACAGGTTATACAGATCATGGTTACACAATGAGGTATGAACAGTACAGAACAAGATTGTAAGGGCAAGGGATACAAGTACTGGTTGTACAATTCATGGTTGCACAACAAGGTTGGAACAGTACAGAACAAGATTGTAAAGTATGGTATACAAATCATGGGTACTCATCGAGGCAAAGCATAACATAATTAAGTGCCAGAATTCAGAACAGGGTAGTAATAGCAGAACTTGAGTGCCAAAAGCAGAAGTTGAGCTACAGGAGATGCACCAAGTTGACAGGAGGAATTGAGAGCAAGAAGGGGTAACAAAGCAGGGTCTAGTAAGGTGTGTAGGGGGAGGAAGGTTAGGAGGAAGGAGGGGCTGGGGGAGTAGGTTGATTAGGAAGGGGAAGGAGAAGTTGAGAGTGAAGTAAGTAATAGAGAGAGTGTAAGTGCACAGGGCAGTAGATAAGCCACCAGGCGATGGCCGGGCCACTGGTCAGGTGCAGGGGGACCTGGGAAAGATGAGCTACTGGGGATGGTCAGGGCAACAGCAACTGGGTGAGGAAGTTGGAGAGGCATAGGAAAGGAGAGTTTGGATGAAGAATGGCAGATCTGGATGGGTAGGCCATTCCAGAGTTTAGGGAAGAGGTAAGAGAAGATTGGCCAGCGGTGGTCCTTCGGTGAGGGATGAATAGTAGCCTAGCGTTAGCAGACCTGAGGGTGTGCGAGGGGGTAGGTGGGGAGGATAGGGTGGATTCGAGGTAGGGAGGGAGAGAGCTGAGCCAGTAGTTAGAAGCAAATTTAGTGCTATGGATTAGACTCCGGTCACTCAGAGAAGGACGGGACAGGGAATGATAAAGCAAGCAGTGATGTGTGCAAGGGGGGCATCGAGGACAGAGGGGCAGAAAGCATTGAAGAGGGGGTCTAATCTGGCTAGGTGGTCTGGCAGCAGAGCTGTAAACTACATCACAGTAATCAAAGGACTTAGGATCATTTTTTGACAATTTCACGCCTGACAGGAAGAGGGAGGCTAGTGCGGTTTCTGTAGAGGCACCTAGTTTTGGGCAGTAGTTTTGAATAACGGTGTCCACGTGAGTGGAAAAGGAGAGGTGGTGGTCAGCCAGACCCCTAAATACTTGAAGGAGGGTACTTCTTCGAGGATGGTGTTATTAAGGATGTGGAATCCCAGAGGGAGGGAGTTTGGATAGGCGCTGTCTGGTGCCGAAAGTCATAGAGTTGGTTTTCTTAGCATTTAGGGAGAGTTGGTTGCTATTGAACCAGTGCTGGATTTTGTTGAAGTCAGTTTGAAGTTTGGAGGTGACTTCTTTGTGGGTCCGGCCAGAGGTGAAGAGGACTGTGTCATCTGCATAAATGTGTATAGCGGAAGAGGAGCAAGAGTTTGGCAGGTCATTTAGTAGGATTGAGAAGAGGATGGGGCCAAGAACTGAGCCTTGGGGTACACCAGTGGTGATTGGGGGGGGAGATGTGGTCAGCTATTTTAGTGGATTGGGTTCTATTTAGGAGGTAGGCACTGAACCAGTTTGTAGCGGATTCAGATAACCCAGCTCCAGAAAGGCAGGATAGTAAGAGAGAATGAGAAATGATGTTGAAGGCTTTTGCTAGGTCAATGAAAATAGCAGCAGTGATTAGCTCCTTGTCCATCCCAGTGAGGATGTGGTCTCTGAGTCTAGGCAGGGAGGAGGTAGTGGAGTGGTGTTTTCTGAACCCTGACTGGAAAGGGGTGAAGAAGTTAGTTTCAGAGAGGAAGTGAGAGAGTTGGGATAGCACAAGGTGTTCCTGGAGTTTTGCAAGGGTGGGGAGGAGGGAGATGGGGCGGTAGTTGGATGAAGAGGTAGGATTACCACCTTTAGGGAGGGGTAGGACAGTGGCATGCTTCCATTCAGAGGGGAGTGACTCGGTAATGAAGGAAAGATTTAGTAGGGCTGCGAGGGGGTAGCGATGGCAGGATCAGATAGGAAGAGGAGTTTGTTATCAAGACCATCGGGGGATTTGCCTTTGGAGGGGTTTAGGGTGCGAAGGGCATCGAGGGTTTCAGAGGGGGAAATTGGTCTATAGGAGAAGGGGTTCATACCAGATGGTTGGGGGATAGAAGACTGAGGAGATGGAGTGGGTATGGGTGGTAGGGCTTCAAGGAGGGCCAGGGCACAGGTAGTGAAATAGGAATTAAACTTGGAGGCTACTTTCCGGGGATCGGAAAGGAGAGTCCCTTGGGCAAGAAGAAGAGGTGGAGGGCTAGTTGTTTGGGGGGAGAAAAGGGAGTTAATGACTTTCCAGAATTTGGAAGGACTACCAAGGTTTGCATATATGTATTAAAATATTCAGACTTAGCTAGGCGGGGGCCTTAGTGCACCTATTGTGGAGCATGTAGGAGATAAGGTCACCTGGGAGGAGTGAGGATTTGTAATTACGCCAGGCCTTATCGCAAGCTTGCTGGCAAGTGATCAGCCGGGGTTATCCAGGGTAGGTGGAAACCACGGACTTAGCGCCGGGGGACGTGTTTGTCCCAGGCGAAGAGGAAGGTGTTCTGAAAGTGCTTAAGGTCAATCCATATTAGATCGGTTTGAGCTTGGGACCCAGTTAGATTGGTAAAGATCCAAAAAGGGGAGAGGTTGAGGATTTGTATGAGCGCTTGAATATAAATTTGGGAGGGATTTAATTCTGTGGATTTTGCAGACTATGTAGATTAGTGGTGGTCACTAATGGAGTCAGGAGAAGACCTGAGCTGACGGTGCCATGTGGATTGGAAGTAGCTCCAGTCGAGGAGGAGTGGTTACCGGACTTAAGGTTAGAGTGAGGGATTCAGTAATAGTTTGGCTGAGGTTAAGAGCAGTTAACTCCAGTTTGGCTTTGTTAAAAGTGGTTGCTAGCCATTGTGGTTAAAATCACCCATGGCATAAAGTTCACCTGACTGGGCAAGGGAAGAGAGCTGGCCCAGAAGGTCGGTGACTATTGTGGTTGGTGTGCTGGCAGCAGTATATACCAGCCACAAAGATGGGTAATGGGGGGACAGTTTACCATCAGAAGCTCATAGGCTTTAGGTAGAGTTTTGTAATGGAGACTGTGAAATGGAGGACTGATCTGATGTAGATAGCCACCCCTCTGCCTCTGGAGGGCCGGTCTTGATGTATGATGTTGAACCCAGGAATAGTGAAATTTTTATCAGGTAGGCTAGGTTTAGCCAGGTCTCAGATAGCATGATTATATCAGGGTGTAAAGGTGCTAAGACCTAGAGCTGATCAAGCTTTGTGGGCTACAGATATTTAGATGGAGAAGACACAGACCTCGAGAGAGGAAGCTAGGATGGGAGATGGAATTTGGACTGGCCGAGGGGTGTGTTATGGGGTGGTCAGGGCCTCGAGTAGGGGTTGGGCCAGGGTTAGGGTGTATATCCCCTGCTGCCAGAAGGAGTAGAGCAATGGTAAGGTGGCAGCATAGTACGTGGAGCAGCCAGGATTTGATCATCTGGTGGGAGGGGGCAGTAGTTGAGGGGGCTGTATGAAGGGAGCTGGTGAAGGAATGGGAGAGAGAGGCCAGGAGGAAACAAAAGGAAAAGACCGTGGAGGAAGGGGGTGTGGAGTAATGGGACCAGGAGATAGCTGGGAGGAAGCAGGGACTTATAGGGGGCAAATGAGGGGTGTGACAGAATAGTTGTTGGGGGGGAGGTGAAGGGTAGGAACATGGCGGGGGAATAGATGTGGGGACGGACAGTAAAATGAAGGAGAACAGTAGTGCTATGGTTATAGAAGGGGTCATTTACCAGATTTGAGGGAGAGGAGACCAATCATAATACCCTGTTAGAGCTGGGTGGAGAGTTACAAGAGTCTTAATAGCCCCTCAGATAGCATAGATACCACTTTGGAGTAGTGGTACTGTCACGGACGCTGGTGGACAGGGTGCAGGGTTCAGGACCCTGGTAGGGCAGTAGGACTTAGACCTGGCTGAGTGCAGGGATCCAGCTACTAGGTGGCTTGTGGCTGGCTATGTATGGGCCAGAAAATGGGGCTGAAATAGCGACTCCTAGTGGTCTCTGAGGGTAAGTGGCAGGCTGGGTGAGGATCAGGCAATAGGACAAGGGTGGTGCGTAGGGTTAGCCAGATGGCTGGGCAGGGGAGGGGTGTGGGTGGAGGCAGGGGTGGGAGAAGGGAGAAAAGCAGTCTAAGCAGGTAGAGAGGTAACCGGAAGTAAGAGGGTAGTACAGGTGAAGGGGATAGAGAAGGGAAGGTCCGAAGGTCCCTCTAGTGGCTAGCAGGTATAACCTGCAAATAGAGAAATGGGGACTTAGTTAAAATGAGTGACAGGAAGTGATGTCATTAGAAATAGCCTATAAAGGAAATGCTGAGCCAGGTTGGGTGGGTGAAGGGTGGCTGGAGGGCAGTCGACTTGTGCAGTCGACTTGTGCAGTGCATTGACAGGCTATCCCCTTCACAAGGGTGCTACAATATGGAGGTAGCTATACCTCCTACCGTCGTGTTCCACGCCCGGGAGGGAGCTCTTGCTGTGAATCCAGTTGTTTGTCTGTTTCAGAAATGCATCTTGAATGTCTCCTACATAAATGTCAATTCCTACCATGCAACAAGCATACACCATCTAATAGGTATACCCATAAATAAGAATACTTAATTTCAGGGCTAAGTATGTTGTACATTCTAGGCATACATAGAAATGCACATATTTGTATGTTAGACTTTCTTTGAGCTGTGTTAATCAGGTACATATGGTGTTCTGCTTGCCAGACCCTGCGCTGCATAATATGTAAAAAAAATACTTTCACAGGGAGGCATCATACTCATGATAGAAGCGAGGTATAACTTTGTGTCTGTGACTAAAGAAGCACATTGTTTCCTGCCCAAATTACCATGTACAAGAAGTTTCAGCAATATGTCTGGATGAGCCTGAGTACTCAGAAGCCTCTACATGGTTGTCATGCATTATGGATCCAGTTGCATTTCAATAACTGGACATCACAGTAGTCACAGTTAGCACAACCACAGTCACGCTGGTGCATGTTGCTTCTCCTCTGTGGGCACTTACAGTGGCACAATGACACAGAGCCATGCAGAATGCAGGTGCCACAGTGACATATTCAACACATCTGAGACATGGCACGGCACCATTAAATATCACTCTGACAAAACCCTAGTGCATCCAAGCTCAACTGTTACCAGGCTTACATCCCGTAGTGAATATCCCCAAGTATGTGTTACTACTGTGTGAGTGATTTATATACCCATTCTATTTTTTGACCAACATTTTTGGTTCGGAAAAGAACCTTTTTACAGTTCAATATGTGTACAAACAGTCTGACATTCTTAGAGGACTTCCATCTGGAAGGTCTCCCGAAAAGGCAATTGCCAGCATGTGAGAAGTGCACACCGTCTGGTAGGTATAACCAAACATAACAATACTTAATTTCAGGGTGACGATGGTGTGCAGAGAGCGATACTGCTGAGTCAGGGACAGAGGGGAGAGCCAGGTTTCACTCAGGAAATGATGTCGGGGTGATTCTGGAATACCCAACATTGAAAGGAGTCCCATTTTTTTGAATGCTGCAAATGTTTAGAGAGGTGATGCACAGTCCTTTACCTGGAGATGGGTGGGATGGTGTGTTTTTAGCGGGCCTGAGTTGGGGTGGACATTGCCAGTTAGAAGAAGGAGAAGGATGAGTAATCAGAGGTGGTTTCTCTTGGTTCAGTAGTAGGTCTTTGGCATTTGTATTTCTTGTGACCGATGGTGGGTATTGGGAGTTTCAGAGTAAGGGGCAGACAGGGGAGTAAGTTGTGAGAACAAAGGGATTTGCTGGGTGGTGGTTGTGGAGTGAGTAGGTTGGCGGAGAGGGTGGGGCACCAGTGGGTTCCTTGCCTCGGTACATGGTATCCTGGGGTGAGGGTGTCAATGTATATTGTGGGGGGGCAAGGCTGGGGGTGCCAGGCTGCTCGTTGACAGAGGGCTTCGTTCTTGCACCTCAATATGTCATTATGAGTGGTAGGTGAGAGTGCCTGATGAAATTGCAGAAGGAGAGTGATGAGGGTAAGTGGTAGCATGGTAGGGGAGAGTTTGGACTAAGTGACAGTATAGGAGAGAAAGAAAGAAAGAGAGAAAGAGTACGGGGACCTCTAGTGGAGGGAAAAGAGTATGGCAGTAAGTGACAGCACTGGAGATAAAACAGAGAGAAAAAGTGAGGGGACCTCTAGTGGTGGGAGAAGATAAACTGCAGATGGAAAAGTGGACTGATAGGTTATTTCATGATCATGTGATCAGAAATCAACCTATATATTAGAGTGCTGACCAAGGGTGGTGGTGGGGGCAGCAGGACAAAGCCAGCACTCCACCCCAGCAACGGTTGTGATTCAGTTTCTAAAGTACCTGGGCAGTTTGGATCAGGGCTCCTGGTTATGAATTCGGGGGGGAGAGCTTCTCCATGCAGCCCTCACAACCACCGGACTGCTGTGGAAGAGGGAGAAGAAACACAGCAGTTAATATAAGTACAGCACAGGGAGGCTCACAGTGGGGGTTGGGGAGCAGAGACTATATCGAGAGATCCTTATCTGATTAAAGCATGCAAACAGTGAGATCTGAGGCAACAGTATAAATTTGCAGCAGCAGTAAAGGGCAGGTACACCAGGTAGGCTATAGTAATCAGATAAAGTACATTATGAAATACCAAGACTTTAAAGTAAAAGAAAGCCTTAAGGAAATTTCCTTATATTTAAAGCAGTAGTCGGAAAAGTAGTGGTAGATACAGCAGTGCTGAGGTTAATGTTAAATAAATAAACTATCTCCACTGCTGGGCCGATGTATTTTGAGTCCTTTAAAAAAGGCGCCAAGAGTTCATTTTTAAACAAAGCCAGCGCTCCGCTCCAGCAACGGTTACAATTCAGTTTCTGAAGTACCTGGGCAGTTTGGATCAGGGCTCCTGGTTACGAATTCAGGGGGGAGAGCTTCTCCGTGCAGCCCTCACGACCGCCGGACTGCTGGGCAGTTTGGATCAGGACTCCTGGTTACGAATTTGGGGGGGAGAGCTTCTCCGTGCAGCTCTCACGACCACTGGACTGCTGTGCTACAGTAGATTGATCTATCTATCTATCTATCTATCTATCTATCTATCTATCTATCTATCTATCTATCTATCTATCTATCTATCTATCTGTCTGTCTGTCTGTCTGTCATTCTGTCTGTCTGTCTATCTATCTATCTATCTATCTATCTATCTGTCTATCTATCTATCTATCCATCTCTCTCTCTCTCTCTCTCTGTCTCTCTCTCTGTTTGTCTGTCTGCCTGTTTGTCTGTCTATCTATCTATCTATCTATCTATCTATCTATCTATCTATCTATCTATCTATATATATACACATATGTATAAATACATATTTTCATATTGTTCTAACACACAAATTTACCAGCAGAAGCTTTGTGATCTATATTGTTTGCGTGAGATGAGACCCCTGTTACATTGCTTACAGTGCATCTATCCACCTCCCCTTTACTCTAACCCATTGCCCACTCCCTCAAGAACTGCTGACTGTCTTCTGGTTAACAAACTCTTCAGGTAGTTCATTCCACCCTGACAGTATCCACTCCATAAGGAAGTGTGTCCTGACCTCATTATTTAACCTTTTTACAGCTACAGGTAGTTTTTAGCTGCCCTTCCTTGAGTTCCTGAACTCACTCAAGGTAAAGAGATTCCCAAGATCCACCTTGTGGAGGTGTTGAAGATTTCAGTCATGTCTGCCCTATCTATTCTATCCTCCATTAGTTTTTTTCTGCCCCTATCTCAGCGGTGTCAGAGCCCAATCACTGACCCACCTCAATGACTTACAGATCAACCAGCCATAGGTCGCCTGCAACATAGGGTCATACAGGGTCTATGGGAGATGCCAAGTGAACTAAAGCTTTTCCTTCTTAAGGTCCCACAATGCCACTCATGCAGTGATGCATAGAGCAATATGCCACATCTGCCAATGCCCTTCACCACATACTGCCTCTGATATTGCTACCATACAGCCACCCCAGATGGTGAACCCCCTACCACAAAGGAAGAGAACTGTCAGCTGACACGCAATACTCCATCACCCAACCTGTCACCAAGTACCCTGATCAGTTACCTAACCTGGGTGCCACAGTGAGGGTGGTGGTGTAGTGTGGTGTCAAGTACTTCAACCCACCACATAACTGGGCTGTTCAAAAATGTTTGTGGTGCACCCTTACAAGCACATTTCAGGGTGCACTAACAAAATCACACCTATGTGTCCATGAAGACAGGGGGCCATATGGCCATCCTGAAACTATGAGTCAATTTGCCCACAAATGGCCAAGTTGAAATAAAAAAGATAAAGCATGACACAGAAAACTAAGATCACAAACATGCACAGCAGTAACATGTTCAGTCTTACAGTAAAGTACTATAGGTTTTATTTTGCCTGTTTTAAAATCTTGGCCATATCCTGGCAGTTTGGGATCAAATTGGCCCCAAATATTCAATATAGCCATATCATCAGCCCACCTCATACATCTGAGAGTTATTTTGTTAATGCACTGTGAAATCTGTTTTGGGGGTTCATCCCCTGAAACACAGATTTGAAAATAATTACAAAATTACACTTCTGTCTTAATGAAATGGGGGTTTGATTTGTCCACCCTGAAACTGTGGGGAGAACTGAACCCTAAATGGCTAAGTTGTGGACAGATGTCAAAAAATGCCCAAAACTCTAGGTATACGACATTTTCAGATGTACAGTAGTTTTCATTTGTTTGTTTGTTTTTGCAGTTTGTTTCTATTGCAAGTGGAGGAGGAGATTGAGGGACATTGAAGAGTTAGTAACAAGGGACAAAGGTGCTTCAGTGAGGGACAAAAGTGGCTGCCAGTGTGGGGACAAGTGTGGCATGGGTGCTAGAGGGTGTGCAAGGGTGGACATCATTTTATACAATTCAGTTGATGGGCGACTGGAAGGAGGGCACTGCCATTGTGATTGGACACTCATTACTGCTTATTATATACAAGCAGGTGACAGTGGGGGGGTACAGTGACCTGGCTGTATGAGAGTTGACAAGGGTGGGGGTAATCTACTTAGTGATCAGGTTGGTGACAAAGTGAACCAGTAGTAAGAATAGGCACCTGCCCCTGGTGACACAAAACTTTTGAACAAGCAAAAGGAAGAACACCAATGACAGGACAGAAACAGAGAAACACAGAAAGTCCTACTCAGTCTGCCCAGTTGATCACTGCCTAGTCTGACTGTGCAGACCCTAGGGTCTCTAATGACCCTCCCTGTCTATTTACTAACATTCCCCTTTGTCAATCATCCATACTGTTTTCAACTTCACCCCTTCCACTGGCAGTCTCTTCCAGGTGTCTACCACTCTTTCAGTGAAGTTAGTACTTCCTCACATCCCCCTTAAACTCCTTCCTCCAGATTCACCTCATGCCCTCAGGTCCTCTTGCAATTCTTCATTTGAAATAAACCCCCCCTCCTGTACCCTATTCACTCCTGTGAGGTACATGTAGGTCTCTGTCATGTTCCCCTCCCTGTCCTGGGTGAACATGTTGAGATTCCTCAGTCTCTCCTCAAAGATCTTTTGATTTCACCCCTGCACCATTTTAGTTGCCCTCCTCTGGACTGCCTCCACCCTGTCATTTCTGAGTTGTGCCTCCTGAACTGAACACAGTACTCCAGGTGCCTCGCTAGTAACAGATACAATAGTAAGACCACCTCCCTCCCTCCTCCTGGTTGAGGAGGGAACATGTCATCTTTAGAGATGTGAACCTCAACCTCAGACACATTGTTCTCTGTTATCACTTTATTGATGACATTGAATGTATCTAGTGTGGGGTTTCTGAAAAAAAAATATTGAATTCATGAATTGGAGAAACCGCAATGACCCAAACTAGACATGTACCCACAGAATAGATATGATTAGTGCTGAATTTCTAGATGTTAAGCTAAATGTGAGTTTGGAAGGTCTAGTGACTAGTGTCCCCTATAGGAAGCCCATTTCTGGAAATAAGCTGCTCAGTATAGACAATTGTCATCCTTCTCCCTGACTGAAAGTATATATTTTTGTCAGTTTTTAAGACTAAAGAGAAACTGTACTGGCAACACAGTATTTCTTTCAGAGGCAGGAAAACTCAGGAAGAGATTTAAACACAAGGGCACATAGTTGACACTGTGGACAAAGCATTTGTGAAAGTATACAACATCGATTGAAAAGTTTTATTGAACCAAAATAAAGGACAAATGAATACAGATGTTGAGCCCTGTATAACTTTTATCACTGATTTCAAAATCAGATCTGTGGAAGTCAAAAATATTACTAGAAATAGGTGTTAGGTCCTGGTGCCAATTTAACTTTGGGTACAGTTATGGGTACTTCACCACTGGTTTCCATTAGAGAGGTTTGAACCTGAGGTATATGATTTCTGCAAGCCATTTTCATGATGCTTACAAAAATAAGTCACATAAAATGTCTCAGAGGAATTGCTTTTTTCATAGCAGACATTGCAACGTCTGTTGCTATGTAGAAATAAGGGAACATTTTATTAACCCAAAAACAAGAAAAAAAATATGTACTGCTTGACTACTTAGACTGTGTCACAGAATCCACAGTTAATGCTGCTTGGTCTCTGTGGCTACTATATGTAGGCTGTACAATGCACCCCCCTCAGAAGTGTTGCATCCAGGACCATGAGACCCATTATTAATGGCAAATGGATAATGACTGAGTGCACGTTTCAGGGCAACACATGGTTCTGTAGCAAGAGGCCTCAGATATTGTTCTTTGGAGCAGATACATCTTTCACCAACAGGTAAAGACCATTTGTAAAGCTGCTCCAGCATGAGACAAAATAGATTTCCATCTTGGAAGCTCTTGCCACTGAAGGATTAAATTACCAAATCGACTTTAAACCCTTCTTGTAATTCCTAATTTCTTTGATTTATGCTAGTTTTATCTTAACTTTTGACAGGTTAAATAATTAACTTACTTTAATATGTTTAATGGCTATTGACATTGTTCCCCTTTCTACCACCTTCCGTCCCCCCAGCACCCACCTCCACCTCTCTCCCCCTTGCACAGTACTATTCAAATGTCTATTATTTACTATTTAGTATTTAATACTGGTGCATTCTTTAAGTGTACTTATTAACTTGTACAGTTTTTTTTTCATTCTTTCCTTGATTTCGGTACTGTTTTATTGTGCACCCCTTTGCCAGTAAAAATAATTAAATAAAAAAAGTTATCATTTTGCTTTGGTGGCAGCTTTGAAACCAGATCCCCTTCTTTAGTCCTTGGACAATTTAACCTTACTGATTTCTCTAAATAAACTTTTTGTTTGGTTGTTTTTTTTTTTTTTAATTTGGTGTCAATCACCATTTTTTTCTAACTTTTGGTATTTTTCTTGCATAGTATGGTGTATGATAAGGCTGCAACACCTGATTTTCTGTGATATGAAAATGATGCTGTTTTATCTGACTCACAGCTGTGCACAGTCTTGAAATCCTTCCCACAATCCACAACTGATATGACAAAGGGCAAAGGGGTGATGTCTTTTATTTTATTTTTTAATTAAGTATATTTTATTGAAGGTTTTAAACAACAGCAACCAAGTATACAAAAAATCATACAAAATAAGAAACAACAACAAAACAAAACAAACAAAGGCCTGTGGATGAAAAATAACAGGACCCAAAACTGATACCCCCTCCCCCCAGTAAGGATGCTACTCAAAGCACAGGCAGAAACATTACCTTGCCAAGAAAAGGGAGGAGACAAAACAATACCATATCCAAGTAGGTAAAGAGGCAATGAAACAGCCTCTGAATAACTACTAGACTGTAGAAAACCAAGCACATAGTGGGATCCATTTTGCGATGAAGCCTGCATGATTTTGCCTGAGATTAGCAATATGAAGCTCTAAATTTAAGGCACTGAGGAGCTCTTTGTGCCACTCCAACCAAGATGGTATCACAGTGTCCAGCCAATGTCTAAGTAAAACCATCTTAGCTGTGGCAGTGATAAGAGCTATATAGTTCCTTTGGTATGTATAACAGATATTGCGATATTAGCCCAGTAAACAAATTTCAGGAGTGAAAATGGTTCTAGATTAAAGGAGGATCTGAACATGTTTTGACAGATGTCCAGAAGGGAGCGGCTTTATTAGATTGCAATAAAATATGGAATAACGTATCATGTGCTTGTTGACACCTTAGGCAAATAGAGTGTGTTTGGCGTCCCATCTGGTTTAACCTGATGAGGGTGAAATACATATTATGTAATATCTTAAACTGAGTTTATCTGCACTGGTCTTGTTTTATTATTCTTGACATAATTTCTCAAATAAGCCCTCACTTCCATGAGCCTCCAGTTAGTGACAAGACATTTTACCGATAATATGCTATCCCAGAGGGAGTAGAGGATGGAAAGACTGATACAAGCAGTATAGTTGAGAAGTTAAGTGGTGAGGAAGCTGCTAACTTAAACTCATCCAAATGGTGGGATAAGGAATCCATCCAAGGTGGAGAACCGAGGAAGGTCAAAGCCAACCTGGACAATTGCAAATGTTTGAAGAAAATCATGGAAGCTAAACCAAACTGTCTTTGAAATGTGATGAAATCTGACAGTCAGTCTTCAAACAGTAATGCAGACATCAGAGTAGAAGTCGGTAAGGGTAGAAAAGAGAGAGAGATAGGCTTATCTATAAGGAAATTGGAGATTTCAGTATGGGTTGAGAGGGACACAGCTTGATGTCTGTGTGGAAGTATCGGCAAATTGCTCCAGGGCTCAAGAAGACAAGTATGTAGGTCCTTTTTAAAGGCTGAGGTAGTGTATTAGTAGGAGTGAAAAGGAATGAGTAAGGAATTAAATTGAGCCATTGACAGATTATACTTTCCAAGATGAGCCATTGAGTACATAATTTTACTGGGAAGAAATAACTGGGTCCCTCAGTGAAAATATTTTGTACCATGCAGAGCCAGGTAATACAAATAAAAATTGAGCAACCAGAGGCCTCCCAATTTTATGGGAAATGAAAGTTTATAATAGGCACACTTAATAGTGCCATATTTCCATAATAATTGTGATAAGGAATGAAGGCGTGAAAACTAATTTTTAGGAATAAACATATTAAGCATGCCCAGTGGGTACAAACTCAGGGAAGGACATTCATTTCAATAATGCTAACCCTTCCCCAGAATGATAGGGGGAGTACAGACCACCTCTTCAGGTCCTGAGAGATAGTCGGTAACAGGGAGTCCAAATTCAATTTATGTAAAAGGGAAAGACTACGAGAAATAAAAATGCCTAAGTGTAGAAGGGCTTTTGACCTCATTGTAATCCAAGGAAAGAACAAAAGCTTTATCAAGAAAACACTAAAGGGAAACACCTTGGTTTTATTAAGATAAATCTTATAAGTGGAGATGTCATCAAACAGGGCAATTTCTGCAAAAACAGCAGGGAAGGAAGTAATAGGGGAAGAAAGATGTAAAAGAATGTCATTGGCATAAGCCAAAAGCTTATATTCAGTGCCTGCTATGGAAATACCTCAGATATGGGGATTATTCTATAGTTTTACTCAGAGTGGCTCCAAATAAAGATTAAAAAGGAGAGGGGAAAGGGGGTGACCTTGACAAGTACCAGATGAGAAAAAAAGGGGGAAGACACAACACCATTACATTAAAAAAATGCAGAGGTTTGGGAATATAAGAGACGCACTCACTTGACAAAAGCTTCCGGAATGTGGTATACCTGGAGAGCAGTAAGAGCATGCCTAAGCCACTCTATCAATACTTTCTCTGCATCCAAGGAGACCAGGGCAGCAGGCACACTGGCCTCCTCAGAAGCAGAGAGCAAGTGAAAGATTTTCTGTGTATGATCACTAGAGTGCCTACCAGCCATAAAGCTGACCTGTTCTATCCCAATAAAGACCAGATCAAACCCATTCCAACGAGTGGCAAGGATTTTTGCCAAAATGTTAAAGTCGGTATTAATAAGGGAGATCGGCAGTAGCTAGAAGGAGAAATCTCATCATTGCTAGGTTTGGTAATAAATAATACATGCCCTATTAAGAGAAAGATCTGTAAGGTGATGCTCAAATAAATAATTAAACATATCAACCAAAACTGGGACAGTCTAGAAATATTTTTTTAATTAACAGGAAAACCATTGGGGCCAGGAGCCTGGTTAACAGAAAGGGAAGAGATGACTGATGTAACTTCATTTGGCAAAATAGGCCACCCAAAGATTTATCTGTTCCTCAGACAGTTGAGGAAGAGCAACATCTCATAGAAATTGTTCTATATGGTCAGAGTCATGGGATAAATTAGGAGAGATTGAACAAAGATGCTTGTAATACTGACAGAAAATATCTACAATATACTGAGACCAGGGTACTTCGGTGTTTGTACCAGGTTTGTGCAACCCAGGAACAACCTTGGCCCCTGCTTGCTGTCAAAGATTCAAGGCAAGCAACTTGCCTGCACATTCCTCCTGCTCCATGTATTGACATTTAGTATGGAGAATAGTTAATGTTGCTTTTTCATTGAATATAGAGCAATATTTGGCTCTCAGGGAGTTAAGAGATAGCCAAATAGCCTCTGGTATGGAGGAGAAAAATGTCGACTCAAGAGCTCTAATCTGCACTAAAAGGTCTTGTACTTGCTTCCATCATTCCTGTACCTATATAGAAGTGAGGTGAATACATTCCCTTCACATACTATAGCAATCTTAGTTGCTCCTCACATGACATCTAATGAAACCTCAGAAGTATGGTTAGTCTCAAGAAAGGTTTTAATAAATTGATGCCATGAATCAACTATTGTAGAGTCCTGCAACAGCTGAACATTCAGATGCCAAACATAGTCCTGCTCTGTATCCCTTAAATGTCCAAGAACAAGACATACTGGGACGTGGTCTGAAACAATCAATTATTTAATATCACACTTGACCACTCCAGATAATTTTTCCTGGGTGAGCAAAAAATAATCAAGACATGAAAAAGAATTGTAAGGGGAAGAATAGAAGGTGAAAGTAATATTCAGAGGATGGAATATGTGCCAGGGGTCTACGAGGCCTAGGGAGTCCATTAATTCCCTAAGACCACGCTTGCTTGGGGATAAATCTTTCCTGACTTGGGTGGATTTATCCAGGCTGGCCTGAAGGACAAGATTCTAGTCCCTTCAATTACCACAGAAATGCAGCTGCAAGGTGCTAGTATAGCAAGCAGGTGTGTGGAAGGGGGGGGCGATCCAGGGTGGGGCCATAAATGGAGCCTTATAAAATTTCAGTGGAGTCCAATATACCAAGTAGAAAAATATACCACCCCTCAGCATCCCAGTGTTCGGTGATTAACTGAAAGGAGAAGCACTTATGCAATAAGATACAGACTCCATTTTTTTTTTAAATATTCACAGCTCCAAAGACAGCCCCAACCCAGGCACACCATAAGAGATGAACTTTGTCCCTCACCAAATGATATCCTTGTACAAAAACAATATCAGCACATAATTGCCTCAGGTGTCTTAGTATCATATATCTCTTCTTAAGCTCCTGAGAACCTTTAACATTTCAGGAAATATATATATAAGTTTTAGTCATTGCACACATAGGAAATACAGTAAAGCAGCAAGGTAATTAAATGATTAACATAAAAAATAGTAGCATCCCATTCGCCAATACTAATCATCTCCTAGAAACCAAAACTACAAAGAACAACAATAAAAACAAACCCAAACCCTCTCCTACCCCAAAATAACCTCAACTAGAACAGACCCCCAAAATATAGTCCCAACGCAGGTAAAACAACATCCAAGCCTGCAAGACCCTAACTCCCCATCCCATTCGGCCCATGATACATCCCAAACAACACCCGGCATTTGCACACTCCATCCCCAGACATGCAATGCTGCTATGAGAGAAGAAGAAGAAAAAAGGGGGAAGGAAAGAAGAAGAAAGAAAAGGAGGAAAATGAGAACAGCACATCCAGAAGAGGACAAAGAGATAAACACCACAAACAAAGAAAGAAGCAATAAGGTCTCAACATATATCAAGCATGATAAAAAAAAAGAAAAGAGGAATTCAAGAGAAAATAAAATAAGATAAGAGGGGTTTGTAATGAATACTAAAATAAAGAAAGAACAAAAACAAATGGGAAGAGACTGAAATGACAATAACAGAAGCAATCTCATAAATAGGACAAATAAAGAAAAAAAAGAAAAAGGAGATGAATGTCAGCCAGTCAACAAGAATATAGAGGAGGGAAAAAGAGGAAGAAAAGATGATCAGCCTTTCTCTGATAGTGAGGAGCACTCCAACTAAATCCACAAGGTGGCATCAATGAATAAGAAAGAAAATAAATATGTTATGCACCTAAACTGCACAACACCTCAGCAATATTATAGCCGCCAATGAAAGGAAATCAACTCCATATACAGTTCCTGCATCGTCTCTCCACCATGGTAGAAAAAAAAGTCGAAGTAAAACCTGCAAAGAAATATGCATAAGAAAACCAAAATGGTGTTGCAGTAAACAAAGTCCAATTCCATCATCAAAGAAAACAAAGTAAGTAAAATCTTTGTGAAGCTAAATCAGTCTGCCAAAGTCCACAATGCCTAGCAGAGAAGGATTGACTGTATGATTAAAGCAAAGTCCACAAATATAAGGTCCGTGTTATTAGAAGAAGGTTCCGTTAAGTCAAGCTAACCACTCAAATAAACAACAGATGTTTGTAGCTACACCAAAATGCCACTTACAAAAAATTCCACCCTGCACATAGACAAACGTTCAGGTAGCAGGCTTAAAAAGTGCAGGAAAAGGGAAAGGGAACATTGTTTAACCAGGAGTAGCAAAAGCTTGTTTTCAGAAGCAACCTGGGAGCACAAGGAAGTTAAGTGACATGATCAGGATCACACAGTATGCACCTGTGGGATTCAAACCCAGGTCTCCAGATCTGCAGCTCACAGCCTTAACCCACTGCACTATACTGCCTCCGAAAATCTGAGGAAGTTCAGATTTAGCCTACTCCACTTTATCAAAGGTTGTTTGGGATCCATCCCTGGAAATTTAGAGGTGAGCTGGGTACTGTAGTTTGAACTTGATGCCGGCAGCTGCAAGTTTAGAAATAAGTGGGTGGTATGCCACACGGCACTGGTGGGTCTCAAAAGGAAGATCCTGGAACACAGAGACTCTATTGCCCTCCCACAGCAGCTTAGCTTGATTCTGAATTTTAACCAAAATATGTTGTTTGTCTAAAAAATTAAGCAGCTTAAAAAGCAGTGAACGAGGTTTTCACCTTCCCGGCATGGGCAGTAAAGCCTGATGAGCCCTTTCTCCACATACTGGGGGACATTCAGGAGGGACCAGCAATACCATCGCAGAATTTCTGGATGAATCCTTAGAATGTCCTTGCCCTCTCTTTGGGAGGCCAAGAATGACAAGGTTGTATTGTCTGCTGCATCCTCAAGGTCCTCCACCTTCAGCTCCAGCTTGATATTTTCTGTTGCAGGGACACAAGTACAGGGTTGGTCTTCCTCTATGTGTCTAATGAAGCAACACAGGTCTCAGTACCTCTGATCCATTGTTTAAGCTCAGACAGAGCAGGCTTGAAAGACTGGACCCTTCTGTAAGCCTGATTATGGAATCCCAGAGAAGTACCAACTCATGAAGAAATGCAGCCACCATAAGCAAGTCGAACCCTCAGGAGAAGCAACAGCAGATTCCAGTGTTGGTTTAGGCCTTTTGAACCGCAATCTTTTCAGAAGCAGCCGGTGAATAACTGACTGCAGCCGGGTCATCAGTAATTTCCATTTTAGATGACATAATGGGCACTGATTGAAAGCACGAGATGAAGAGAACAATCGGTAAGTCACACAAACTCTTTGGAAACAGAAAAGAGCAAATTTATTAATTTAACTGCCCAGGAGAGTGGAGCTGCACCAGGAGTGGGTCACTAGCAGCAAGGCTTCATGTAGCTCTCCTAGTGTGATGCCTTATAATACACTGTTAAATGCAATGCACTAGTGATCATCTTTCATTTTTTTTTATAACTAAATACTGTATGTAGCAACTGCAAACTTTCACAGTTCAATTAGCAACTTTGCTCTCTTAATGTCTTTGCAGTCTGCTCTAGACCTCTCATGAAGATGGCTGCCAGGCTGGGCGTGTGATTGTTTGCTCTTATGCTGCAGTTGAAGTGTTTTTATTTTACACTGTTTCTTAGTTTTTGTTTAACATTTTATTCTGCTGTTTTATTGTTTTATTGTTTCGTTTTATACTGTCACTTTGTGGACTGTGTACGGCTTTTGGTTTGTTGGCCTTCCTATTTTGAGACTCTGGACTGCGGAGGATCCAGGAGATGCTAGAAAGGGTATTACCCTTCATTTTTCTGTTTGGAGCTGTGCTGTCGCTGTATTTTTATATTCAAGCTGCCGGCTTTATTAATCAGTCAGGCGGGCGGTCACTACACTGACTGCTGCGAGCTGGTGCTGCGAGCTGAGTGTTGGGAGTAAATGCTTTAACGCTCATTTTGGAGCACATCACGGCTTGTTGGAGGCTGAGGATTTATTGATTCAACGACCGCGGTCCATGGGCTGCATGAGGAATGTCTTTTTGGGCTTTTATGACTTTTGGATCTATCGGCCCGGTTGGATTTTTCGTTTACACCTGGTTTGGTCCATGAGTACTGTGGCCAGAGTCTAATTGGATCCCAGCCTGGTTTCCCCATTTGTTCTGGACTAATTTTTGTGACGGTTTAGTTCTGGAAGATGATAGAATATTCCTGAATTGAGTTCTTGATATTGGATTTTGACTACTATGTGGGTCTTTTTCAGACCGGGACTTTCAAGGCTTTTTTCCCCTGCTTTTATTGCCCTTTTTTGGTAAACCCCGGCCTCTCTGACTATAGCGGTGCGGGGGGGGGGTTTCCTCACTGGTGAATCAGTGGGTGGCGGTCCCTTCCTCTAGGGACCCTGGGGTGACCATCTGGGTGGGGTCTTTCAGGGTCTCATAGCAATCTGCTGTAGCCTGATGGTGGGCTGGGATAACCTGTTGGGTTTTAGCAAGGGAATATACTCAGTCCCAAGTCTTCCTTCTGTCTCTTTTGTGGACAGACTGTTTGGCCGACTCAAAACCCTGAAACAGTGAGAGTGTTTCAGGGTGATGGTCCTGGACATGCACCAAACCCTGGCTTAATTTTGTTCTTTTACCATTATATTCGCGTTGGAGAATCCTTGCACCTTTGGAAGATCTGGCAGTGAGAGTGCTTAGGACTGGGACCTCCTGATGTTTTTTTAATTGACTCTAACACAAAATTTGTATTAATTTTGTTTGTTGTGTCACTTTTATTTTGTTTATCTTAATGTGGTAGTGAGAGTACCACTTTGTCTCTCCTGGCTACCATAGTGAGAGTATTGTGTAGCCCGGGGGGTATTTTTATTTTCATTACTTATTTTGGTTTATTAATTTTGTTTTAATCAGTGGCCCCAGTTACTGAGAGCTACTAGTTGTTTGGGGGTTTCTTTTTATTTTATTAGTTACTGTTTTTTGATAAGTTGACTTATTTTTAGTTTGTTTTGCCATTTTTGGGATTTATTGGGGTTTTGTGATTTATATTTTTCAGCACACTTCAACTGCATCTTTGTTTTATCCAGAAAATTAGGATTGTTTGTGGTGTTGTACCACAATTTGGGGGTATTTTGTAGAATGTGTCTGCTTGCTCCACCAGTCCTGTGCTATTTGGCCTCCTCTCTCTGTGCCCTCCACCCATTCTTTTCCCCCCTGCTTCCTGCTTTTATTTACCAGTGCTGTCGGGCACTGGGAATTGTTTGCAGGGCAAGGCGGTGGGGGTTGATTGGAGGCACGGATACTGGAGTTCGAATGAGAGAGTTTCTCCCATAGGGGTGGTTAAGACCAGAAGATGCCCTGGGGTGAAATGGAGCCTAGAATGTGGTAATCCATGTCTAGTCCCCATACCCAAGGGCACCTCCTTTTTAAGTGGGCAAGCAGCCGGGACAGCCCACGAGCACTGTCCAACCCAAGTGTTGTTATGCATTGCCAGATCCATTAAGAACAAAACTGCATTGATTGTGGATTTTGTTGGAACAGCAGATCTGACTTGCATCACCAAGACCTGGTTGGATGGCAATGCTACCCCAATTTTGGAGGCAGCTATTCCTCTAGGGTACTCGGTAATACATCACCTGAGGTTGAATTGCAGGGGCGGGGGGTAGCGGTCTCTTTTAAGACAGAATTTGGCCTCACTGGTGTTCCAGTTGAGGAAACTGAATCATTTGAGTGCACTGTTGTAACTGGTGTGGGGTGCAGGATAGCTCTCATTTACCGTCCACCAGGGCATGAAAAGCTGTTCCTGAAGGAAGTAGCAGACTTCGTCGCTGACATGGCATTGGAGTCTCCCAGATTGAATGTTCTGGGCGACTTCAATGCCTGGATCGATTACTCTAATCCTCACCTTGACAACACTCCTCCAGTTGATGACATCACTGGGATTCACAGGTCGTTTCCTTCAGCTACCCATAATGGTGGTCACTCTCTTGATTTGGTCTTCCTCCTGGGGATCGAGGCCTCTGACGTGGGGTGGAACCTGCCTGGGAGTCTGATCACTACACCATGAGGTTCAATTTTCTGCCCCCCTTAGTAGGTCTGCCCCTGTGGAGATGGTCAGTTACCACCCTTTGTGGGATGTGGTCCCTGAAGACCTGGCAGCGGTGATTGACCTCTAGGTGCTCGTTGAGACCAGCGCCGATACAGAGCATTTAGTGGTGGCCAATAATAAGGCTATTACTTCAGCTCTTGATCAGTTTGCTCCGATCCGTGTTCGTCCCCTTCTGCTTCACCCTCAGACTCCATGGTTTGACGGGTCGCTGAGGGAGATGCGGAAGTTGGGTCACAGGTTAGAATGTTGCTGGCGTAAATCCACCTTGGAAACTGACCATCTTATTTTGTTAGAGCATTACCAGCTCTATCAATCAGCGATTTCCCATAAGAAGGCAGAATTCCTCTCCAGGGAAATCGCTGTTGCTGGGAACCGACTGGCTCAGTTCTTCCGAACTGTGGACGGGCTCTGCAACCCAACCTGTTTGCAGTTCCGTTGACCTTTTTCACAAACTGAGTGTGATGAGATTGTTCAATTCTTTGTGAATAAGGTGGCTGACATCAGGCAGGAGATCCGCATGTCTCATTCTACAGGAGATATGGCTGGTCGATGCTCAGTCACTATGCCCGTGTCTCCTGGAGTACCTTTGACTTACCAGATTTCATTGATATCATGAGGATTGTCCAGGGGATGCATCCCAAGTGCTGTAGTTTAGACCCAGGCCCTACTTTCCTAATTTTGGGTTGTAGTAATGTTACCGGCCCTCTCTTAGCTCACATTGTCCGGTGCTCCCTGGAATTGGGTGAGTTTGCTGGCTCCCTGAAGGAGGCAGTGGTGACACCCCTTCTAAAGAAAGCTTCTTTGGGCCCAGAGTCTCTGGCAAACTATAGACCTATCTTGAACCTTCCTTTCATGGGAAAGGTTATTGAGAAAGTAGTAGCAATTCAACTGGAGGAACATTTAACTATCCATAATTTATACAAACCTCTCCAGTCAGGTTTCCGTAAGAGGCATAGTACTGAGACAGCTCCGGTTCAGGCGCTCAGTGATCTCCTGATGGTGAGAGATCAGAGGAACCGCTCTATCTTGGTACTCCTTGATCTCTCCTCAGTTTTCGACACTGTCGACCATAGGGTTCTGCATGAGCACCTGAGGTTGATCTGTGGGCTGATGGGCACAGCGCTCAGATGTTTTTTATCTTTCTCATCAGTCGAACTGAGAGAGTTGCCTCAGGAATAGTTACTTCAGAGTCTTTTTTTCTGCCCTGTGGAGAACCATAGGGCTTGGTGCTGTTCCCCATGTTGTTTGCAGTGTATATGCTGCCCCTCAGAGACATTGTAAGAAGGTATGGGCTGAGGTTTCACTGCTATGCTGATGATACTCAGCTGTACCTGTCTTTTGCACCTGACCAGGTGTGTGCCCTCTCAGTACTTAACTGCTGCCTCATTAAACTCCAATACTGGATGAGTTCCAGTGGATTAAAGTTGAATGTGGGAAAGACTGAGGTTTTGGTGGTGGACCCTGGTCACAGGATAGAGGGGTTAGGGACTGATTTGCCCTCTGGTTTATTTCTGGAGGGCGAGCAGATCCTTACCTCTGAATGGGTGCGTGACCTGAGAGTGATACTTGACGATGGTCTGACCCTCCGTCATCAGGTGTCTGCAGTCATCAAGCTAGCCTTTTACCATCTTAGGAACATTGCCAGGATCAAGCACCTTGTTCCGTCCAGCGACTTGCCAGTTCTGGTCCACGCCTTTGTGACCTCGCGCCTTGACTACTGTAACTCCCTGTACCTAGGGCTTCCAGGGGTTGACATCTGCCGCCTGCAGCTAGTGCAGAATGCGGCTGCATGTTTATTGACTGGGGCATCAAGGAGATCTCATATAGCCCCAGTGCTGTGCGATCTATACTGGCTGCCAGTTCAGTGGCGGATCACCTTTAAGGTAGGTTTGTTAACCTACAAGGCCCTACACGGACTGGGTCCTGACTACTTGAAAGAACTCCTGATTCCTTACACCCCTGTGCGAGAACTCCACTCAGCTGATGAGGGGTTGCTGGAGATTCCGAGGGTTAGATTGAAGTCATCTGTGGCACGGGCTTTTATGTTCGCTGCCCCATCCCTCTGGAATTCTCTACTTCATCAGCTACGGAAGTGCAGGACTATGTGGCGTTTTAAGCAGGCACTGAAAACCTTTCTTTGAGTTAAAGAAGTTCCTGATTTTCAGTAATTTCATTCTTATTTATTGTTCAGTTGTGTGTGTTTGTACTTGTGAAGCACCTTGATGATTCGAAAGGTGCTATACTAAATAAAATTATTATTATTATTATTTTCTGTTGGTACTCGCTTATGCTATTTTGTATGCAAATATTTTGGGATACTTAATGGTGGCTTGTTGCAGGCTAACTATGCTCACTGAGGAAGACTCATTTCTCTAAGTCAATATGTAGGAGTGTTAACCTGGTTATTTGTCATGCACAGTACTTGTTTAAATCAAATAATACTTTATTCCACTTCAAGCCTGATGTCTGCCAAGTTGTTTTGTTTTCCTCAATATTGGTCCCTGACTTGTGGCACCTTTAAGGACTTTGGTATGCACTTCTCCTGTATGAAATACCCATGTGAGGTACTTGTAGGTCTATATTACATTGACTCACTTTTCTCTCCTCTAGGATGTGCATGCTGAGATCACTCATTCTTGCCTCATAAGGCTGTTGGTGTTACCTCTGCACTACTGTAATTGCCTTTTCTACACTGCATCAACCTTATTTGTGTCCTTTCTCAGGCATGGCCTCCAGAACTGGACACATACTCAAGGTGGGTGTCATCAGCGAGCGATATAGTGGTAACAATAGCTCCCACCCTCCCTTCTGTTGTAGATACCTCCCCCTATGTATCCCAGAATCTCACTGGCCCTACTCACCACTTTGTCACACTGCTCTGCCCTGTCACTTTGAGGTCATCATATATGATAACCCCAAGATCTCTTTAATGCTTAGTTACTGTCAATACCTCCTCCCCATCTAATACTCAGCTCTTGAGTTCCTGTGCCCTAGGTGAATAATTTTGTACTTTTTGGCATTACCCCATCTGCCATGCTCTTGACCACTACCTGAGTTTCCCAAGATCCCTACACATTCTCTCCATCCACTCCTGAATGTCCACCGTACTAAGATTTTGGTGTCGTATTGATAAAGGCATACCTGCCACTCCAGTTCTCTTGCTGTGTCATTTATAATGATACTGAATTTGACCAGTCCCAGTACTGAGCCCTGTAGTACGCTGTTGATCATGCTCCCATCATTAACGTAAGTACTGTTAAATACTAACTTCTGTCTCCTATCCGTTAACCAGTTTCTGACCCAATTCATCATTTTGGATGCCCCGTCTGCTCAGTTTCTTTATTAGTTCACTGTGTGGCACAGTGTTAAAGCACAGTGTTAAAGCCTTGCTTAAACTTGTTCCAGTGTCTTTCCACAGACCTTTCCATTGGCTCCCAGAGGGTCATGAGGGCCAAAGAATGAAACCCTCCCCACAGCAGCTTACAGACCTTTCCGCTGGCTCCCAATGGTCACAAGGGCCAGAGAACGAAGCCCTCCCCACAACAGCTACAGACCTTTCTGTCGCCTCCCAAAGGTCACGAGGGCCAGAGAACAAAGCCTCCCACAACAGCTACAGACCTTTCTGTTTGTTCCCGAGGGGTTGTGAGGGCTAAAAGAACAAAACCCGCCTACACAACAGCTTACAGGTACGACCCCAACAGCTCTCCATGCTCTGTGAGGACTCTTGGCACCTTTTTCATTTAAAACACAAAAGGGAGACCAAGCGCCTTTAATTTAGATTGCAGTCCTTACCAGTCGACACACAAGTGAAGATAGATTTTCTACTTACTGAAACCAGCCTGCAGTCAGCGTTTTTTTCCCCAATTTTATTTATTTTATTTACCAAGATTGCAAACAGGACCAGATAGCTGCTTAAATCAACAAGTTGTAGTACTGTCTAGTAGCTCACAAATTAACCAGCATTCAGTGTTTTGCACAGAGACTTTAAAGCTTGTATTTATTTCTACGTTTTGCACTGAGTCTTTAAAGGATATATGTGAAGGGAATTCTGCATTTAGCAATCCTGCTAGCTAGCTATTTTGCTGTATAGTGCAGTTAATCTTAGCTCCCAGTCCATTCAGTCCCCTCTCTGATGCCTGTGTCAATGCCTCCCTTCTGTACACCCCTTTTGTTAGCCCCTCCTAAGCCTACCTGCATTTAAACTTGTTCCTCTGTCTTCTTCCACAGACCTTTCCATTGGCTCCCTGAGGATCGCGAGGGCCAGAGAATGAAGCCCTCCCCCACAACAGCTTACGGTATGACCCCAATGGCTCTCCACACTCTGCAAGGACTTGTGGCACCTTTTTCATTTAAAACACAGAAGGGCTGCTCCCACTGACGCCCGTATCTGCTCCCCACCACCCCCACCACCACCCTTGCTCGACACCCTAGAATAATATAGTGCAGAGCTGTACAGTCAGGTGACAGCCAGAACCAATCAGCCAGCTTTCCCATTAGCATGTTATCTCATCCTGCCACTAGAGGCCGATACTGCTACCTACTCTGCTTGACTAGCCACAGCACTAAAAGTTTTTATTTTTCCCTTTACCTACCTCCCTAAGTCAATATGCTACAGCCCCTGCTACTATGGCTCCTCTTGTATATTCCTCTTTTCCCTACTTCAACATCCACCCTCGTCAGCCTCCCAGTGAACCCTCACCACCCCTCATCTTATTCTCCTACCCTACCATTTCCCAAGAGTCACCCCGTACTACCCCTGCCTCGCCCACACCCATCTTATCACCTCCTCTCTCCACAACAAACACTTTCTCCTCCCTCTCACCCATCCCCCTACTGTCTCCAACCATTCACCCTGCATTGCTCCACTCATACCTTTCAATTTTGAGGCTTTTCTCCAGTGCCTAAACCTCCAGGCTCCACCCTCCAAGCGCAGCACCGGTAGACACAAGCAATCCCATTTCTCACCATATCTCTCCCACTGCTATTGGCTGGAGACATTCACCCAAACCCAGACCCTTTAGCACCTAACACACCACACCCTCACTATACACCCCCATCCTGCCAGACCCCAAACACTCTCCACAAGAGCCTCCGTGATATTCCACCTCAACATCAGGAGCCTCCTCCCTAAACTAGATGCCCTCGCCACCAGGGCCACCCAGTACAACCCAGACATACTCTGCCTCACAGAAACCTGGCCCACTCCCAAAATCCCCAACATTCCCTGGTCATTCCAAACTACAGCCTCTTCCACCAAGACTGGGCTAAGCGAGGTGGGGTTAGCTCTGTATATCAGGGACTCCATCCAATGCTCCATTACATACAAAGAGTCCTGCCCTCTTCCCACAAAGCCAGCATTGCTCACCTTACCTTCACTTTGGCCTGACCCTGTACATTGGGACCCCTGTATTCTCCAAAGACATCACCTGACACCTTGGTCAATGCCATCACTGAAATCTCCACGAGAACTACAAATGGTGAACTCATATTAGGTAACTTCAACCTCGACTGGCTCTCCCCAGTGCAAAACCCAATACCCTATGGATCAAAGTCCTAAATCTAACCCAGCTAATCCAGGAACCTACCCGCCTAAACCATCGGTTCTTAAATCACACCCTTCTAGACTGGATCTTATCATCCCATCCCCACAGGATTGTGTCAGCTGGTATCTTCTTGGATGGCCTCAGTGACCACTGCATCACTTACAGCATCCGTAGAAATCTGTGTCCCCACCTGCACCCCAAATTTATCTGGTCTCGCCTCTTCACCTGATAAATGTATCTGCCCTGCAGCAGGACCTAGCAAACATGGACTGGCACCCAGTCTTTCCCACTCCAGATGTCAATACTGCCCTATCCCACTTCTGCAACATCTGCCAATGTACCTGGGACCTCCACACTCCCCTCAGGAAAGTTAGAGTGAAAAGGCACCATCACCCCTGGATCACATCCGATCTCATTGCTCTGTGTCGAGTCAGGGAAAAGGCATGGCGCCTATACAAAGCCACACTTACCCCCCGTGACCTCCAATCTTACGAGCACCTCAGAAACAAATGCATTAAAGCTATTCGGCATTCAAAATCCTCATACTTCAAAACATAAATCACCCAGAACCAAAACTTGCCTGCATCTTTCTGGAAGGTAATCAACTCCATAATCAAACCCCCTTCCAAACTGAACTGCCCTGTCCTAAACTTTGATGGCAGACAAGTTTCTGATCCTGTCTCAGTAGCTGCTATTTTCAATTTGTTTTTGTCTCATGTTCCTGCCTACCTCTCCCCTCCCACCTGACCACTCCAAACCCCCTTCCTCCCTGACTTCTTTCCTCCATTCTCACAGAGAAGTCTACAATGCAATCACCTCTCTTAATCAGGCCAAACTAACCCAGTCGGCTTGCATCCTAGACTTCTCCATATCTTGGCATCAGCCATAACAGCACCCTTACACACATACCAAACCCTCCCTCACCATCAGCTTGGAAAATAGCCAACATCATCCTTCTAATTAAAAGGCGGCGACCCTTCATCGCCGGGAAACTACAGGCCCATCTCGCTCCTTCCCTCACTTGCTAAAATACAAGAAACCCTCATGCTTTCCAAACTGACTGATTTTCTCTCCTCTCCTCTACTAGCTCCCTCTCTCCCTATCAGTCAGGTTTCAGAAAACATCACTCCACCGTCACCGCCTTGCTGTGTGTAACAGACTCCATCCTCTTGGCCATGGACAGCAGTCTGACCACCTCTGCCATATTTATCGACTTGGCAAAAGCCTTTGACTCAGTCTCCCACCCCCTGTTACTACACAAACTCAGCCACTTTGGCCTTGCCTCACCCGCTATAGACTGGTTTCACTCTTACCCCAAAATAGACAGCAACTGGTTCAAATAGGGATACCTATCCCCCATCCCCATCTTTTCTGGTGTCCCACAAGGCTCAACCTTGGCCCCTCCTTTCTTCTTATTTATTAATGACCTCCCCTGCCTGCCTCTCAGCAAATATTCATCTGTACCTGATGATGCAATCATTTTGCCTCTGGACTTTCCACGACAGCGCCTCCCAGATCTCCAATACAACTTCAATAAGTCCAAGCCTGGTTCCTGAAAAATCAGCTTAAACTTAATGACAAAAAACAGTCACCATGGTTTTCAATCTAGAAAAAGCTAACCTCTCTTCTGGCCCCCACAGTAATCTCCAGCCTGGATGGCTCCCTTGACCTGGTCCACACTTTCAAATACCTAGGAGTCTGGCTCACAGTCACCTAAATTTCTCAACCCACATAGAGGCCATCTGTTCCAAACTCCTGCCTAAACTTGCTGTCCTCATCGCCACAAAGACAGTCTTCCCTACCCGCCCAAGAATGAAATCACATGAAACAATCTTACTAGTAATAGACTACGTTGACATCATATATTGCACAGCACCAACCTCAACCCTCTCCAAACTAGACATCCTACCAAACCATTCTGTCATTTTGCCACAGCCTCCCCACTTACTCATCATTGACCCCTCTACTCACTCTCCCTGGCCACATTCTCACACAGGTGAACCACCCACAGTGCCTCCCTCATAGCCAATACTGGTTGGGCTCCTGCCCCCTACCTCTCCTCCTGCCTTGCACTTGCTAACTCCTTAGGCTACTCTTTTGCCACTGGGACACCAGAAACCTTTAACCTCCCTCACCTCACAATGCCTCCGCCAAGCCACCTTTTCCTACCGCCTCCCATTTCTTTGGAATAATCTCCTCCCATCTTTCTCAGGCCCCTCCTCCCAGAAATTAAGCACCTACTCAGACTCCTCCCAACCCCACCTGCCAAAGATGCACTGTGGGACCCCCCACCAGTACCATGAAGCCTCAGTTAATCTCACATTAGTCAGTAAATTTCCACATCCCTACTGTTCCACTCCAGCTCCTGTTTAAACCATACTGTAAGACAAATGCTTTTACTTAACCTCTGTATGTAGTAACTACTGCCTATCAACACTGATCTCTTTGTTACAATCTTGTCTGTAACAACTTAATTTTGGTCTGTACGTATTTCCTCTGGTTAACCTCTATGTACTCCTCTGTACCTGGGTCACACCTGGAAATGAGCCTCGGCTCAGTGTGCCTTTCCCGGTCACCACATTTTAAATAAATAAATAAATAATCCCAGGTGGCCACATCCACTGCCCTCCGTTGATCTATTTTCCTGGTCACCAAGTCAAAGAAATCAATCAGATTTGTCTGGCATGACCCACTCCATGCATCCATGCTGCCTGTTGTCTTGTAGCCCATTAGATTCAACATACTAATAGTAATAGTTTTATTTCTTGCCCCTTCACATGAGGCTCAGGGCACCCTAAAAGACATAACAAACATCATAAAAAAACAGCAAAATATTATACTTAGATTTAAACAATAAAACTCTGACAAGCCTTATCATAGCAGAGACATGCAACATAAAAAACAGCAAAATAATTCACTTAGATAAAATAAACAATAATGCTCTGACAAGTCTTGTCATAGTAGAGAGCTGAATACCTTGACATAAAATTTGTGAAATTAAATAGATAAAATAAAATAAAGTGCAGAAGAAAGAAAAAAGGAATGAAAATAGAAACCACAGAGGCCAAGGTGCAGATGGGATCTCAAGAATCCCAAAAAGCTTGCCCTAAAAGTTGTCCCTTCAGACCCCTATTCAAGGCCTCCAGCAATATGGTCTCTCTCAGCACCCCAGGAATAGTGTTCCAGAGTATGGGGCTGGAGAACCCAAAGGCACAGTCTCTTGAGTACTGAAGTCATGTTCTGGGACTGAGAGGAGACCTGCTTCACTGCAGCAGTGGGGTGAGAGGACTGGAGAGGATTCAGAAGTTCAGGTAGCTTGGGCCCAACCCATGTACTGTAGGGCCTTTTAATAATAATAATACATCTTTATTTATTATGCACCTTTCAAATATCAAGGCTCATTCAGAATGAATCCCAGATTTAAGTTAACAAACCAACCATGAAGGTAACATGCCACTTCACTGGCAGTCAGTGCAGTTCATGTAGGACCCAGGTCACATGACTGAAGTTTGAAATGTCAGTCAGTAACTAGGTTGGTGTGTTCTGCACCAGCTGCATATATCAGTAGGGAAACTCCATTGATCCTGAGGTAGGGTGCATTACAGTAATCCAGCCAAGACATTATAAATGCATGTACTAAAGTTAGCAAATGTTTAGAGGGGATAAGGGCCTTGATAGAGCAGATGTTCATGAGATAGTGAAAGTCACTTCTGGCTACAGCTGACATCTAAGCATCAAATGTCAGCAGCTCATTCAAAATGAATCCCAGATTTGTTACCTTAGCAGAGGCCAACAGTCTAGAACATCCAAGCCAAAGCCCAGTTTTTCCCATGACTACCCCTGCACCTTTCTTCTGACCTGAAAATCACCAGTAGTTTGATATTGTTTGGGTAACCCTCAACAAGCTCAAAGTCATGAAACCGGAATCTCAGCCAGGCATAAATTAAGCATGTCAACAGTGACAGGTATCCCAGCTGCAAATGACAAATACTGTGTGTTACCTGCATAGCAGAAAACCCAGATTGTACTATGGAATGAATCCTTCCTGGGGAAGTATGTACACTGCAAACAGTATGAGTGAGAGAACCAATCATAGGGCATGCTACAAAGGAAGGCCACTGGGAAGATGTGAAAGTTCTATCACCACCCTCTGCATTCAATCCCTGAGTTAGGATTTGAACCAGCAGATGATGGTGCCAGTGAGAGACTGAGGACAACATTGACCATTCACCCCATCCCTTGCCTTGAGAAGATTATTATGAATGCTGACCAACACTCTCAGTGTTATGCCTGGACATGAAACCAGATTGCAGGGGATCATAGATATTATGAGCTGCAAGATGTGCCTCAATATGCAACACCACAACCTTCTCAAACCTTCCTTAAAAGGTAGGCTAGAGACAGGACAATAATTTACTAGAATGCATGGGTCCAAAGACAGTTATTTCAACAGGGGCTGAATCAGTGCCTCTTTCAAAGTGAATAGAGAGATCCTCCATAGTCTGCCAACCTTTGCTTTAACCATGTTTCCATTAATTTCCTCACTACTGAGGTGATACAGGCTGGCCTAGAGTTCCAGCTTCCTATCAGACAGACTCACAAGGAGGGAGTGGCGCTATACATTAACAACAAATTTATAGCCACAGAATTCCTTGCAGTTTCTAAACCCAGAGAATTTGAATGCCTAGCTGTAAGACTTTCTTTGTCACCATTGGAATCTATCAACATCACTGGCTGCTATAGACCACTGTCTGTGGGTGCAGAGTTACCCACAACACTCCAAAACATAATTTACTCTAACTCCAATATTTATTTTCCAATTGTTTAGCCAGGAGAGACACACTAAGCTGAAAGCTTGTTTACAGGTGCAAACTGGGAGCAGAGGGAAGTTAAGTGACTTGCTCAGGGTCAAACAGTATGCAAGTGGGGGCTGTGGGATTCAAACCCATGCCCCCATATTTGCAGGTCAGAGCCTTAAACCACTGCACTATACTGCCTCCCTAATTGCTATGGTATATGCTATTGGTAATGCAATAAATCCATCATACGCGGCGATCTCAATTTGGATTGGCTCAGCCATAAAGTGAATGCTTTAAAAGACTTGTGTGATGATCTGGGTATTTCCTGTTAATCTCTGAGCCAACTAGGGTTAACTTAAAAAACACCAAAACCTCTGTGTTTGATCTCATCCTCACAAATAGGCAGCACACAATCTCATGAACAGCCATTTTCCACAATGATTTAAGTGATCATAATATATTTGTTTGCATCAGATTTGTAGAAAACATATTTCCTGTTCCAGAATTATCACCAAACATAGCTTCTGTAAATTTAATCCAGAAAATATTTATCTGACCTTAGAAATATAAATTGGAAAATGTTTATCTTGCCCATCAGTGAATGAGGTGATCAACATCTTCAACTTGACTCTTACAAACCTTATAAACAAACGCGCCTCTTCTCATAAAATGAAGAATTAAAAAAAACACCTACATCTTGTTCACTGTCGAACTGAGAATAACTTTAATTCAAAGGGATTAACTCTGGGCCACAGCCAGATGGACGATATCCCAACTGACTTCTTGAAATGCATGTACTAAACACATCAGAACTGCCAAAGTGAACTACTACGTAAATACCCTTAAAGGCACCAAAAGCAATTCAGCAAAAATCTGCAGATGATTAAAACTGACAAAGGACATAGAATACCCTCTTCTATCTCAACAAAATTACCTCCCATGGTTCCCCAATTATGGACCAACAACTAAACTCACATTTTGCAACAGTGGGCCTTGCATTTTACTCCTCCCCTGCCACTAAATTATTAGGTCCCACCCAGAGAATGATCTAATCAATCTCCCAAACCTTGACACCTTTTGTCTCTCCCCTGTTTCATACAAAGAAGTAGAAGATATACTAATGAAACTGGATATGAGAAAGAGGTACCGACAGCAGAGATCCCACTTTCTTAAAACTAGGGTATTCATTTTTAACTGCCCCCATAACACATTAATTTAATTTATTTATTTAAAATTTTGATAACTAGGAAAGGCACAAGGAGCTGAGGCTCATTTTCAGGTGCAATTTGGGACAGGGGTTTACAAGTACAGCAAAGGGAGAAGACACAAAAGATACAGTGTAAGAACAGGTTAACAATTATGTCAAAACTATTTGCAGCAGAACAAGGATAAGTTGGCTATGGACATTAAAGTACTACAGTAGATAGTATGCAATTAAAGGATTACAGAGAGGAGATAAGAGCAGAAGGTGCAGTGGAAAGGAGGAGATATAATTACAGGCAGTTAGCAAAACATAGTGGTGGTGCCTGAAGTTGGGGTGAGGGGAGGAAGCAGGATAGGCATGAGGTGGGAAAAAATAGGCACAGGGCAGTTGCAGACTTAACCACTGAAAAGTCCCTCTTTGGAAAACTGTCTATTTAATACCTCTGTTCAAATCAGGTGACCCATGTGACTTAAATAATTATAGTCCTATCTCCATACTGCCAGTCCTGTCCAAACTCTTGAAGAAGGTAGTCAACACCTAGCTGAAGGAACATTTAGAAAGCTCAGACTTGTTCACTCCATTGCAGTCATGCTTTAGGCACAACCACAATATGGTATCAGCACTAACTAAAGCAATGAATGACTGGTTCACCACCCTGTATAAAAAACATTCCACAGGAGCCATCTTCCTTGACTTAAGTAAAGCTTTCCACATGGTAGACCATGATCTCCTTCTAATTAAACTCAAACAACATGGCCTAAATACCCTCTCAGTAAACTGGTTCTCTAGCTACTTTATTGGGAAGATTCCTGTGCATCAAAGCCAATGGTCTCCTATCCTCCCCCTTAGGACATCTGTTATTCACAATTTTAATTAACTCCCTCAGCAGTAATATAATCAAGTCTAAACTGCATTTATTTGCTGATGACACTGTCTTGTACATGTCAAAACCTTCACTGGCAGATGTCAGCATAGAACTGCAGTCTGACTTCTACCAATTGCAACGTAACTTAATAAATTCTAAATTATTATTAAATACTAAAAAAATGAAGGCCATGTTCTTTCTACCCAGACATCAGTCAACACTACCATCTAAGCATGCTACTCCCACACCTACCTTAACTCTTTTAGGGGACTCCCTAAAAACTATTGATAAATTTAGATACTGTATATAGGAATCTGGTTAGAAAACAGGTTACCATTCGCAGTACATTTTGAACCTCTTGCAAATAAACTAAAAACAAGACTGGGCTTCTTTTTCAGTGATAAATCATTATTTCCCACTGACATTAGGATAAGACTAGTTTAAGCCACTTTCCTCCCCCTTCTTGATAATAAAGGTATCATTTGTAACAGTAGTGCAACCTGTAATTTGCATAAGCCAGGCATCCTCTACCATTGTGCGATTCACTTCATAACTAATGCCCCTCACAGAACCCACTATTGTGTCCTTTATTTTGTAGTGGGCTAGACATCTCTTGCCATTAGAAGGATGTCCCATAGCTAAACATGGGCATTCAAATCATTGTTGAATTATCTCTCCCTCCACTCACATTACATTCCTATGTCATCACTCACATAGCTGTTATCCTCTTAGAAAAAAAAAGCCTACATCTTGTTAGATGTGCCTAAATTCTGCACCCACTGTGGTAGAGCAGCAATTAGCTACACAATTCCAGCCACCTGGAATAAGTTGCAATCCACCCTTATGCTCATAGAACTAGTCACCATCAATGTTTTCAAATCCCTGACTAACAAAGCCCTTAAGGAAACATGCCAATGTCAGGCTGGATGCGTATCTCAAGCTGTGGCACTGTACTCCTAAAACTTGCACTTATTCTCCTCATCTACTTACCTTACCTATGTACCTTAAACTTGTTGTAACGTAGATCATTAAAATGGCTATGTACCATATGTGGCAATAGCCTTACCTTTTTAAACTACTGCAACTAATTGTAACCCCTTTATTATGTTCATAATTTGTTGGACTTTTGTGCTATTTCTGTATCATTATATTGTATCTGCTGTTTTCAATACCATCCCTGACAGGACCTCCTTGTAAATGAGCATGCATAATGGAGCTTTCCTGTAAATAAACTTGAACTTGAACTCCTCCCTACTGCTGCTTTTATGTAGATAGACCATGTCTGCTCACCTTCAGTTATCCAGAACCATGCCTTTTTCCAGAGACCTGTTTAATGAAACCATCATTGTGGTAGCTAGTACCTCACTGGGTTCATTTAGTGCTTTTGGGTATAATGTCCAGTCCATCAGGCTTGTCCACTTTCAGAGCTGCAGGTCCCTTCAGCACTTCAGGAATCTTTCTGCTAAAAATGGACTTGTATCTCTCCCTCCTTTGTGCCTGCTGTTTCCTGCTGATCCAGCCCCCCTACTTCCACTGTGAAGACTAAGCATAAGTACTTGATTAGAATGTTTGTTTTTTCTTGGTCCTCTTCTTCACAGCACCCCCCCACACACACATACACACATACACTGCCCTCCTTATCCACACTATCCCTAACCTTGCTTTAAGCTTCTCACTTATGTATCTTAAGAAAGACATCCCCTTTAGCTACTGTACACAATTGGCTAGCCTTTCCTCTGTCTACACCATTGCTCCCCTCACTTCCTTCCATGTTTCCATGTGTTTTACTTGGTGTACCACCCTGTCTTCCTTCCTTTGTGTTTCTTTATACAGTACCACGTAAATGACACTTTTGTTTCCTTTGCCACCATGGCCACTTCCCTAGGGAACCATAATGGTCTCTTTTTTTCTTCTGTTTTTACTCACTTCATTCATACAGAGACTGGTTTCCTTATTTATGCCCTCCCTTATCTTTTCCCATTGTATCTCTTCCCTCCTTGGCAAGTATGGGACGATTTGTAACAAACTGGATTACTGAGTATGTGCCACGCATTATTGATGAAAATCAGTTTGGCTCCCTGAAGGGCAGATCCCCAATGCTGGCAGCCTTCAAGATTTTAGAAATGTGTATGAAGGCTTGGGACAAGGGACAATTAGTACATGCAGTTTGAGCTGATTACAGAAAAGCATTCAATCTTATAGACCATAACACTGTGATTAAAATATCAGAAAGGTGTGGGGTACCAAATATGTATAGTGACATGGATCAGAGATTTACTGCAGGGGCAAACCTAATGGATAGAGCCAGAAGGAAAAAAAATGATGCCAGATTTTTTATGTGAAGGTGTCCCGCAGGGTTCCAAGCTGGGGTCTTTATTATTCTTGTTGATGACAGATTATCTGAAAACCATTGGTTAGTGTATGAAATACATAGATGATACAACTGTTGATGATATATTTGAATGTGAGATAGAAGGCAAAATACAACAAGATTTAGAAATGACAGAAAAAGGGTCTAAAACTAACTTTATGAAAATAAATCCTGAGAAAACAAAGAAGATTTGCTTTAGAAAGAAAAAAAAATGATGAGCTTACCTTTATTGTTTGGGCGTGTAGAAGCTGAGGTTGTAAAACAAGTAAACCTTTGACATTGATCAGTCAGAATTATTTCAAATGCAGGAGCAGTTAAATAATGTAATCAAGAAGGCCAACACAAGATTATTGTATATTTCCTGAAAACAGCACAAAATGGTAATATTAAATACATGCTGAAAATACAAAAGAGAGTAACAATCGATGTTTCAACCATAGGTCTTCTTCAGGGGTTATCTAAAAGAGAAAAAGGCAAACTAGTGCAGGGGGAGGATCTAGTAGAAAAGGTGATAATAGGCAAGATAAGAATAGAAGCTGGAAAACACGTAGGTGAGGATTGGTATGAAAAGCCATAGTAGAAATGAATGAGTTGAAGAATCCTCAAGTGGAAATCAATTAACAGAGCCTAGTAAAAAGGTTGAATGGTGACACACACACACACACACACACACACACACACACACTGGATGGACATGAGTGCAGGTAAGTGCATACATGTAAATGTACTTTGTACACATGCATATCTTTGCATGCATGTGTACTGTGCATGCATGCAAGCAAAGATATGACAGAATTGAGGGTAAAAAGGACAGACTACAGTGGTAAACCATAAAGTGGCTCAAATATGTTAGTAGTTCAGTTCAGTTTAGTTTAAGGATTGACCAAAATGTCATTACACTGTAAAATCATAGATAAAAGATATAAAAATACATCACAGTGACAGAATTATTATACATCAGATATTGCACATTTCACATATTTGCTTTATGTAAAACACTTCAGTTAAATTATATTAACAATAGCTTCCCTAGATTGCACTTTTTTCTCTATCTCTTAGATTGAGTATACAGCTACTACGTCTTTTAAGTTCTAATCTTATTTATCCTCATAAAATAGTTTGCTAGTCTATGTATCGTCCAATCATCTTGAGTATGTATAAGAATTAGTCTGAGAACATATTCCAGAATAATATTCTGGAAAAAAGACCATGGGAAATGTAATTACAATAATTTAAAACCTTAAATTCTTAGTGTTTCTGCCTCTTCCTATGTGTTCTATGATCAACTATCAGTGATTCCCACACAGCTTCAGGGGAAAGAAGAAGAAGGGCACAAACCAGAAGAATTCACACGGAGACAGATCCTCTTGAATATAAATATCTATTTCCTTTATTGTAAATGTAGGCCCATATCCTCTGCGTTTCACCAATTAGTCATTGGTTTCCTCAGGACGTGCCTCTTAATCATACCTTATTTAAAAAAAAACATATAAATATGTTTAAATATCTATCTACATCACTCCTCTTATATACAGATAAAGACTAATTTGTTAATAGGTCACTCACTTCTGTCCATACATATAACTAAATTTTGTTCACTTAAACATATTCCAACCAATGTTGTTTCTAAAATGGAAACAAATATAACATTAATACTGCTATTCACTACTCAGTTATTATACTTTCTCTTTAAATGTTCACAGTATTTTAAATTATCTTATACAATTCTGTTACAAAAACCACTAGTAGTTCTTTTATAATTCAAGACTCATACTGGTTTTACCTTGTTCAGCCCTTTACTTTTCTGCACATCACAGTTTTATAAAGCAGGTAAATGACCCTCTTTAAAAAGCAAATTCTGGAATGACATAATCACATGTATTCACAATTTCCTATATCATTCTGTATACATATGCATACCAAAAGTTGTTTAGTGATGGTATGCATATGCATAAAGAATGATATTGGAAATTGTGAATACGTGTGATTATGTCATTGCAGAATTTGCTTTTTAAAGAGGGACATTTACCTGCTTTCTAAAACTGTGATGTGCAGAAAAGTAAAAGACTGAACAAGGTAAAACCAGTATGATTCTTAAATTATAAAAGAACTACTAGTGGTTTTTGTAATAGAATTGTATAACATAATTTAAAATACTGTGAACATTTAAAGAGAAAGTATAATAATTGAGTAGTGAATAGTAGTATTAATGTTATATTTGTTTCCATTTTAGAAACAACATTGGTTGGAATATGTTTAAGTGAACAAAATTGAGTTATATGTATGGACAGAAGTGAGTGACCTATTAACAAATTAGTCTTTATCTGTATATAAGAGGAGTGATGTAGATAGATATTTAAATATATTTATGTTTTTTTTTAAATAAGACATGATTAAGAGGCACCTCCTGAGGAAGCCAATGACTAATTGGTGAAACGTAGAGGATATGGGCCTACATTTAAAATAAAGGAAATAGATATTTATATTCAAGAGGATCTGTCTACGTGTGAATTCTTCTGGTTTGTGCCCTTTTTCTTCTTTTCACTTGAAGTTGTGTGGGAATCACTAATAGTTAATTATGTATAAGAATTAACAACAATATTTCTGTATAAGTCCCTGTGTAAACATTTAAGAATGGACCCAGTCAAAACTCTCTTTCCTTTGCGTACCAGTGACACTCCTATATAACATGTTTTATGTTTTCCACTCCTCCTGCAGGGAATGTACATTCTGCATTAAAACCCACTGTTTTATTATGCCTTAATGCTAGCACATTGCTATCAAATCTTTCAAACTTCAAATCAAATCAAATCAAATCAACTTTATTTATATAGCGCCTTTCAGATCCAAGGTGCTGTACATAAAAACATATACATAATATAAATTAAAACAACATTAAAATATGTCAACCATAATCAAATAAAAGCTAGACTAAATAAATATGTTTTTAAACCAATTTTAAAACTATCGATGGTTGGGCATTCTCTCAACCAATGAGGTAGAGAATTCCACAGGGTTGGTGCTGAAAAGGCAAAAGCACATGAACCTGATGTCTTTAATCGAACCCTGGGAATCTCTAGTAATCCCTCGTTGGTGGAATGGAGAGGATGGAGGGGGCAATAGGGAATCGGAAGATCTTTCAGGTAACCGGGTCCCTGGTCATGTAGGGCTTTAAAGGTTAGTAAACCAACCTTAAAGGTGATCCGCCACCTAACAGGCAGCCAGTGCAGTTCGTGGAGCACCGGTGTAATATGACTGGTTCTAGACGTCCCAGTCAAAAGCCTGGCCACCTCATTCTGCATCAGCTGCCTGTGGCGGATATCAACCCCAGGTAGCCCTAGGTAAAGGGAATTGCAGTAATCAAGATGGGTAGTGACAAAGGCATGGACCAATGTTGGAAGATCACCTGACAGAACCAAGTGTTTCACCCAGGAGATATTCCTCAGATGGTAAAAAGAGAATTTGATGATAGCTGATACCTGGGATTTTAAGGTCAGTCCGTCATCAAAAATAATGCCCAGATTACGCACCTGATTGGAGGCAGGGAGCGGCATACCACCAAGTAACAAACCTGAGGGTTTTCCAGCTCCCAAACCCACCCTCGGATGACCTGGGCCCACTACCAGTACCTCAGTCTTATCTGGATTCAGTCTCAGCCAGCTGGAACTCATCCAAAGTCTGATCTCAGCAAGGCAGTTGTTTAGCATGGAGAATGCATCATCTGGCCAGGAAGAAAAGACAGATACAGCTGGGTATCATCTGCATAGCAGTGAAAACCCAGACTGTGTCACCTGATGATTTCTCCCAATGGCAGCATATACACTGCAAACAACATGGGAGCTAAAATGGAGCCCTGCGGTACCCCACAAGGCAGGAAATGAGCCCCAGAGGAATAAATTCTGGTGGCAACTCTCTGAGACCTGTCTGTGAGGTAAGAATGAAACCATTTGAGGACTGTACAGACAGCCCACAATAATTCCGCAGGCGTTCCAGCAGCATACCATGGTCTACATTGTCAAATGCAGCAGACAGATTGAGAAGGACCAGAATGGTACATGTCTTTCAATCTCTAGCCATTAGGAGATCACTCAATACCTGAACAAGAGCAGTCTCCATGCTGTGCTTCTTCCTAAAACCAGACTGGAGAGTATGATAGACATTGTGAGTCATAAGATGATCATCCAGTTGCAACGCAACTGCCTTTTCAATAACCTTACCACCAAATGGCAGGTTAGAGATAGGCTGGTAGTTAGTTAGACAATCTGGGTCCAAGGAGGGTTTTTTAAGGAGTGGTCGAATGACCGCCTCTTTGAGGGTGGTGGGAAAGACCCCACCCAAGGACTTCCAGACAGTGTCAGCAAGGGTTGGGCAGATAACTTCTACACATCCTACTAAGAGGGGTGTAGAACCCGGATCCAAACTACATCTAGTTGGTCACAATACCTGGCCGATCTTTACAATGTCATTGAACTCCAGCCGGCGAAAGTCTGACCAAACAGACTGAGTACATGCCACTTCTCCTCGATCACCGCAATCCCCCATAGGAGAGGTCAGACTGATGCCAGACCTGATGCTGGCAACCTTATCTGCAAAAAACTGAGTGAACTCCTCACCTCTTAGCTGAGAAAAAAGCTTCTCTGGGCTGGAGACAGATTGGATGCACAATCTATCCACAGTCCGGAAAAGCTGAGCCGGTCGGTTCTGTGCAGCAGAAATCTCCCTGGACAGGAATTCTGCCTTCTTACAGGTGATTTCTGAATGATAGCCATCATAATGTGCCATCAGCCTAAGCCTGTCAACATTATTGCCAGACTTCCGCCAGGGTTTCTCCAATCTTCAGCCAATTCGCCTTAACTCCTTCAAGGAGCCATCAAACCAAGGGCTCCTTGGATGGAGGGCGAGAGGCCAAACACGAACAGGAGCAATTTTGTCCAGAGCATCTCCCACAGCCTTATTATAGGCTAGTACAAGATCATCTGGACTCATGCATTCACCCAACAAACCCGATAGATCCAGTACCGCCATTAGGTCACTGGGGTGAATACCCCTTAAAGGGTGGTACCGAACCATCTCTGTAGGGGTAGACCTATTGGGGGGGGCCCTGAAACTGAACCTTATGGTGTGATGGTCAGACCAGCTGACTGGTTCCACCCCCAGAAAACTTATATTTCATGAACATCTTTCTCAAATTTGGATCTACAAGTACATGTTAATTTTTGTTTGGAGGTGCTTTTTACGTTCGCTTGCGCGCATGCGCAAGGAACGTCTTCGGAGAATAGCACACTTTGGAGGTGTGACTCTCCTGTGCAATCCACTGCTCCGTTGAGCAGGCGTGGTGGTCCTGCACCAATGGATGCGGGTGCTGTGTATGACAGCGGTGGTGTTCAGTTCAAAGAAAACCACCGCTGTTGCTGTCCTGGCCTTTCTGTGTGATTCCCCCCCTCAAAGTTTGGTGCCACGCTGGAGCCCACCCCAGCGTGGCAAATCTTTTACAGCCAATGGGGTGCCCAATCCCGTCAGCTCCACATCCCCCAAACAGCTTTCCTGCTGCCAGCTGGGAGCCCACCCCAGCTGGCAAACGCCGCATCTTCTGAAGTAAAAACCTGTAAAGCAAAAATGGTCCCATACAGTCTCCCAGTCCCCCTCCCACAACCCGCACCCACCCACTGTGCACCCTGCCTCCCCACACCCCTTTACCCCATACCTCTACTCTCGACTCGGCAGCGACGATCTGCAGGAACCAGGAACACGTCTGCACTCTTCAAAGCCGACCGCTGAACTGAGGAAATGCTGGTAAGCTGTATAATGGGCTAGATAGGGTTTTTCAACTTTATTGCATATCTCAGGCATTTTTGGAATTTTGCACCAATTTTCAACATGGGGTTTTGGGACCCCTCATCATGAATTCTTGCACTGTCATGAGTTACTCGGGCGAAGGGTGATTTCGCAGCCACTGCGTGAAATCACCTTTCTGGAATGATTAACAAAACGACACTGCCAGTGTTCATAATGTGGGCTCTCAAAAAGACTATTTTGAAAATTTGGTGGAAAAATTCCTACAATTACTGTTTTACGAGCGTGCGTTGCGCAGTTCCTATGCACACTCTTAAGTTCGTGAATTTTCAATATTTTCACTCCAGATTTTCAGCATTGCCATTTTACCACACCTTCTTATGAGCAGTATAGCTGTCATTTTTCACATCTCACCCAAAACGTGTTTCCGCCCATGTAGTGCACAATGGCACAGTCGGTGTGCAAAATCAATGTACGGGACACATTAAGAAAATCACAGTGACACTGTTCATGAGGAGGTCTTAAAATGGCAATGTTGAAAATTTGTTCCTAAAATAACTGTTTTACGAGCGTGCATTGCGCAGTTCCTACGCACGCTCGTAGGTTTATGAATTTTCAATATTTCCAATCCAGATTTTCAACATTGACATTTTACCACACCTCCTCATGAGCAGTATAGCTGTCATTTTTCACATCCTGCCCAAAACATGTTTCCGCCCATGTAGTGCACAATGGCACAGTCGGTGTGCGAACTCAATGTATGGGACACATTAAGAAAATCACAGTGACACTCTTCATGAGCAGAGGTCTTAAAATGGCCATGTTGAAAATTTGGTGAAAAAATTCCTAAAAATGACTGTTTTACGAGCTTGCATTGCTCAGTTCCTACACACGCTCGTAAGTTCGCAAATTTTCAATATTTGCACTTCCAAATACCTAAACAGCACATAGAAGCAAGCAACATTCGGCATTGACAAATGCTTGTACTTCTTTGTCACTGATTTTTTTAAGCCATGTCCAAGTGCCAAATACCACTGCAAATACCTGCAAGCGAACGTTCGGCATTGACAAATGCTTGTTATATTTAATACTTAATGTGATGTTATTTTCTATATATTTTTCCAAATACAATTGTTTATATTTTACCATATAGCTTCTTACCCGAGTAAAGCAGGCTAATAGTTCACACTTCAATTTATACCACTTTTTCTTTTCTGTTAAACAAATGTCAGGCAATCTGATCTGTTGCATTCTTATCATTTTCAACCAATAATTCAAAGTTCTATATTCTGTCAGAGCATTTATATTACAGATTCCCAGTTTCACCATTATATATGAGCCAGGGCATGAATGACCTAAGCCAAAGAGATTTCTTAGCATCTTGAATAGTGAAATGGTTAGGTAATCTCTTTTTCTGATGTCCCACACTTCTGCTCCATGAAGGAGTTGGGAGTTGAATTTTGCATATATTGCTCTTAATAGAGAAGAAGCCACTTAATCAGGATGTAGATAAAAGGGACTTCCACTTTATTGGGACGTCCCACCAGGTACTAATTAATTTTCTATGTTATCCTATGGGGCCTGTAACTGTTTAAATGGGATGCCCCAGCTACCTAATGAGGATGATTTCAAGCCAGATTGGTCCACCAGCTAAGCGGCTAAATTCTTTTCACACCTAATTCTGTGTGAAAAGGGATTAGCAGCTCCTGTGTGAAAATGGATTAGCAGCTCTGGCTTCTTGCTCCCAACCTGTCAGCTCTAAACAACTGCTGAACTTAAAGGGTTCTAGCTGAGTGGGCAGGGAAGAGAGAGAGATTTAGCTCACTTTCTTTTTTAATGCCTGACAGTTCCAGCTGGGGGAGAGAGAGAGAGAGAGAGAGACCACGCCACAACAGAGTGATGTTGGGTCAGGTTGGGGGGAGAGAGAGAGACATAGAGTGTGCTTGCTTTTTTTTTTTTTTGCCTCCTGTCCAATGTGCTGTTCTTCTCTTGCTTTTGCTCTCTTTCTCTCTCTCTCTCGCTCACACAAAATGTGCTCACTTTTTTTTATTAAATGCCAAGTCACTGTTCGGCTTCCATTCCAGCACCAGTGAAGCTCCATTCAGATGAAGAGGTATGCAACAGAGTGATGTTGGTTTGGGCAGGCAGAGAGAGAGAGAGAGAGAGAGAGAAATAAAGTGTACCTGACAGTTCCAGTTCCAGAGGAGGAAGAGAGAGACCACGCCACAACAGAGTGATGTTGGAGCAGGCGGGGGAGAGAGAAAGAGACACACAGAGTGTGCTCCCTTTTTTTTTAATGAGTCCAGTCCAATGTGCTGTTCCTTTTGCTCTCATTCTCTCACTCTCTCTCTCTCTCACAAATTGTGCTCACTGTTTTTTGGTTTTTTTTTATAAATGCCATGCCACTGCAAGAGCACGTGTGAGAAACAAAGATCACGCCACAGCAGAGGGATGGATTTTATTTTGTAAAAGTTTGCTGGTCCTTCTCATAAACTGTATCTCTTACTAGCATCAGAACAGAGTTGAGTAAAAAGAGTTCAAATTACATTATAAAGGTGTCTACATACACACATAACAGTTCAGACACCAGCGCAGCTGTACTGTGTGTGTGACAAGTCATTTTGATGGCTTCTGTTAAATAGGATGGCTGCTTAATGGGGACAAAAATCCCACCTCCAGGGCATCCCCATTAATCGGCTTCTACTGTAGTGGTTTAATCGAGAGACCCCCATATTTATTATTAAACCTTGCAGGTCCATTAATTGTTTTTTTTAATTGTATCCATAATTTTCTGCATATGAGATTTCCCTACAGCATTAATATCAAAAGAGACTCCCAGGTATTCATAGCTGTTCACAATTTCAGTCTTTTAATTTCTGATTACCCAATCACCTTTTGATTTTGTATTGCAAAAAATCATAACTTTTACTTTATTATAATTTATATTTAGATTCAATTCCTCTGCTCTCTTTAACAATAATTCTAGCCTTTTTTTTTGGAGGCCTGCTTTTGTTAATAAAGACTAATTAGGTCATCCCTGTAAACTAATGCAGGGCATGGGTAATTTAATACTTTAGGTGAGTCAGATTCAAGGCTTGTCAGTTCATTCAATATGTTGTCTATATAAAGGGAGAAGAGAGTAGGTGCAAAAATGCATCCCTGTCTTACTCATGTATTTGTTTTAAAAGTTTTAGTCAATGGACCACAGACACCCATTCCGACTCTTGCCCATGTGTTAGAATATAGATTTTATATTCTGTATACCAGAATGGGGCATATACCTCAGTTAAGCATTTGCATCCATAGTTGACTTCATGATATGAAGTCAAATGCAACTAAAAAGTCCACAAAAACTGTATATATGGTTTGCTTTCTAATGTGCATATATTTTTCAACAAGATGATTTAGACTAAAACAATTATCTATCATCGAGTAACCTGCCTTAAATCCTTCCTGTAGTGCATTCACTTCTCCTGTTGCCTTGATTCGATCTTTTAGTTTCTCTAGCACAATTTTTTTAAATATTTTTAAAATTATGTCCAACAGACTAATTGGTAAATACATGGTTGAATCTACCAAACTGTGTTTCTTATGAATAAGGGCTATTTCAGCCCCTCTCCATGTTTCTGGAAAAAAATTCTCTGTAATATATGTGTTAAAGATGCTCAATAAATAGGGGATACATGATGGGCAGGAGTGTGATATCTGAAAATATTCACATTCCTGCAAAGTGAGCTCTGGATATCTCACAAGTGCTGAAGGCACGAGTTAGATATCCAGAGCTCATGATGCAGGAGTGTGAATATTTTCACATATCTCATGATCTGCACATCATGTGTGCGATTTATACAATAGGTCCAGGGTATGTTGCATGTGTGATGTTTTTCAGTGATGTTTACATGTTATATGTTTTGCTCCTGCAATTCGTTTTCTTTTTTTACTGGTTGTCCTTTCTTTTTTCTTTCAGTTTTGTGCATGACTAGCTTCTTTACTGTTTGATTGGCTACTTCCCCTGAATGGCTTGTAATTCTGTGTTGTGATTGTTTGCTGGGTTGTTCAGCTTGTAATGCAATTGGCTGTGTTCTGGTAGTGGGCTGGAGTTTCTTATGGTGTCTGCATCAGAGGTTTGTGATGACTTGGATTTATTTTATCTTTTCAGTGATGTAGAGTAGTTTATTGGATGTTTCCTACATTTATTTAGACTTCCCACATTTAGTTTTGGTGGTATGTACTTGTTTATGTGTACTAATGATTTTGTTTTGACGAGTTGCTCTGGTTTACTTCAGTGGAGCTGTGTTTCACTTAGTTTCACTTTTCCAAGCAGTCTGCTTTAATATGCACTGTGGTTTGCTATATGTGTTTTATGTAGCACAATTATTTTTATTTATTTGTTATTTATTTGTGCTCATGTGTGACAGAGGTTTGAGAGAGATGCACTGCTGCAGTCAGTGTGTTTGGGGATCTTTGTTGTTTCCGTCATTTTCAAGCATGGTACAGAGTTTTCTCTCGGTAACTGCAGTTTCCATTCTGATACTTCATAATAGTACTTTTTAGTTTATGTGTTATGTGCCTTCTAAATTAAGTGATTTGTCTGGTGTGTCACAGCTCTAAAGAAAGGTCAGTCAGGCATTGTATTGTAGTGTAGTGTAGTGTAGTGTAGGTATTGTAGTGAGATTGTTATTACATAACAACTGTGATAATATCACCTGCTGACATATGCACTGTGTGTATATTTGTAAGCAGGTATCACAGTGCATTCGTCACTGAGTAGTTATACAATGGGGTTGAGTGATATGTGTTTTTATTTCATATGTTATCAGCTCACCCCTATTGTATAAAATCTTATTCCATGCTTTTGTATTAACCAAGTAAACTTCTGCAGGTATTTTATCTATACCTGGTACTTTTGATTTCTTTAGTGTGTTAATTGATAAATATATTTCTTCATTGCAAATGAGTTTAACACTCTTTTTATCAAAGGTATTTACTATCAGCCAGTTTTCAGCCTTAAAATCATAACAGATATTGGAATAATGCTGAATCCATTGCTGTTCTGGAATGTAGGTGTCCAATTTATTTTTAGTTGTTTGTTCCTTTGGCCATCAAATTCCAGAACATTTTAGCATCATTTTCATCTATTGCTTTCAGTGTCAGGAGCCATTGTGCCTTTGTGTGGGTGATTCTTTTTTTCCTTATGGATGATTTTATATCTTTTCCTTTTACTATTCAATGACTTCGATGTGTTTTTATTCCTGTCTTTCCTATATGCTGTTACTAAAGTGTTCACATAGACTTTCCTTTCTTTGCACTTCTTATCTAACCAACCCAAATTCTCTTTTTTTTTTTCTTTAACATTAGGCTTTCTATATAGCTTAATCAGCCTTTCAAGGAGTTGTTCTAATTCATGTTGTAGTGTATCAGTATCCATTGAATCTAACTGTGTTTCAGGGAGGTTTTAAAAGGTGGTTCCCAACAGCATCTCAATTTCTTCCTCTATATAAACATCCCACGCTACCATTAATAGTAACAGTATAATCAAAAGGTAAAGGATTTTGTTCCTGCACATATGACTGCCAAGTTAAGCCCTGAAGGACCAAAGGAAAGTAATCACTCTCTGCTCTACACAGAATACACACATTCTTCCATAGTTCAAAGGGGCCTGACCAGAAAATATAGGCTAAGAGAGATGCCCCAGTGGAATTTACATAAAATAAATTTCCCTCGAGATCACCTTCAAGTCTCCCATTTAATGGATACAGGTTAAACTGTTTTAGAATAGCCACTAGTTCTGCTCCTGATTTGTTCACCTGTTTGCTTTTGATTTCCTTGTGGGAACAACTATTAGAAGATTTAAATATGTCAATATTGCGTTATCTGTTAGCCCATCAAAGTCTTCAATTCTTGCATAAAATCCCCCAACAATAGTAGATCTGTATTTGGGAAATGTATATTTAATTCTGTAGTTATAGCAATGAGAGACTGCTAGCAGTTCTGTTTAAAAAAGTTTGAGGATTGTGGATGAATGTAGCAATTTATCACCATCACCATATATTCCTTTACATCAACTGGTAATATAATACAAATATTTGACTTTTTATAACATTCAGCCTTACAAAAAGTGCCCACTTTGGCATATATAGCCAGGATCCCTTGAACATCTTCCCTGCTAGAGCATTTTTTCTCTGAAATTTCAAAAGCTTCAAAGCCATTTAAATGGATATTGTTATCAGCTTGATGCCTGGTTTCCTGCGAGCATAAAAGACCTGCTTTTGTTACAAAATTTATCCAGTCATCATCAGCAGTGTCAGTGCCCAGCAGGTAGCACACTCATCTCTGAGGCTGGGAGATCAGAAGGCTGTGGGTTCTGTCCCCACACCAGGCACTTGGGCTAAATCCCAATACTGACACTGTAGTGCAGCATGAGGGGGATGCTGCACTCCTGAGGTGCCATCTTTTGGATGAGATGTTAAACCGAGGTCCCATCTACCTGTCCTGATGGTAGTTTATGTGGATGTTAAACATTCTATGACACTTCTTGAAAAGAGTAGGGGAATTTTTATTTGAAGCTTCAAGGACAAATCATACACATAGTATTACATCATACCAAATCAACATCATAAAAGGAAAATATTTGTAAGCATACAATCAAAAATTCTTGGGAGTTAAAAAAAAAAGGCAAGAAACCAGACAATTTGCCCATAACATTCTTAAAAGAAAATGAACTAAGTGTCAACTAAAAAATAAAAATAAAATCAAAATCAAAATTAACTTTGGCTTTTACCCAGTTCCAGGGACATAGTGACCCTTGGAGCAATGTAAAATAACAATAACTCTTCTACTCCAATCTCTTGTTGCTGTAATACCAATCAACACCTACAGAGCCATAACCAGTATAGGAAGTGCAGCATTACCGCATGCAATGTACTGTGATAGTACGGTCCCATCCCATGTGAAATTATCCCAAAATATAATAGATTGGGATGAAGGGGCACCAGAAAATTGCATTTCCATCTCTCTTTAACCAAATCCCAGAATTGTAGGATATATGGGCAATGAAAATATAAATGATCAATGGTTTCTATTTTTAACACACAATAATCCCTCGGGCAATATCTGTCTTGTAAATTTGTGTGTTTATGGCTTCCTCTACATTGATTTTACCATGGGATCCCCAGCCTGGCTGTATCCCATATTTTCCCCAGAATCCTGGGATCCATTATATAGGCTGAGATATCCTCTTGTTGTACCTTTGAAAAACCTGAAAATGGGTACTCTAGAAAACATTCATAAATAACATCTACATACAACAATTTCCTAGGAAAATTTAAAACCGTCATGTACTTGATTTTCCATTTTTTTATATTATTGAAAACCTCCTCCTATAATTTCAAAAGTCTTGGACTACAGTTATTTTTATGTCAAAATGTCTCCGTCTCCCATTCCATTATAATACCTCAGACACTCAGAAGACTCCAAGCTGACCACAGCTGAGTACATCCTTTTATAAGTGGAACTAGGTTTGCATAAAGAAAAAAAATCATAAGGAAAAATAAAATTGGGTTTGTCATCTGAACACCTCCCTCCTTAAGCTCTTTATGTAAAATATTCTGTTTAATTGGATTAGTCTGCTTCCCCAAAAGCACATAAAAAACATTGTAACACTTTTGTTTCCAAATGAGCTGGAATGGGGAAAACATAGCTAAGAAACAAAAATACAGGAATTAAAAGCATTCTGATCATACATATTGACTTCTTGTCTGATGTTTTCCATCTATTCCAATGTGTAACTTTCTCAGTCCCTATGATCAATTTTAGTTCCCAGTTATATGCAGCAACCTCTAACCCCCCAAAATAAACACCTAAAATTTTACATGGTGTCTGGGCTATAGGAATACCTACAACCGTCTCTTGTGTCTCTGAAAAAACCCTAAGGTTTAAACATTGTGTTTTTCCTAAATTGAGTGCTGCCTCTGTTACCCCACCAAGGGCTTGCAGTAAAGTATATGCTGTCCATATTGATAGACCACCTTTAACTAACAAACAAAGATAATCTGCATATGCAATGACCTTGAGATTTTATGTGACCTCCCGCCCCAGCCCTTTGATTAACGGTGAATGTTGAAGAATTCTTATCACTGGGTCCAGAGAAAAGACATATAGCATAGGGCTCAGGGGGCAACCTTGTCTGACCCCTCTATAAATCCTATTCTGAGCACCTTGTCTACCATTCTTATAAGGCCTTATATATGCTAAATTATAACACAACTGTAACAATTGAAGGGAATGTTCTGGGATCCCATATACCTCTAGACATTGCCAGAGGAATAAATGGGAAACCCTGTCAAATGCCATTGCCTGGTCTAGACTGACCACAAACCCTGGGTCTTGGATATCTAGAAATTCTCACCTCTGTGGGGTAGTTATTTCTCTCAATAAAATCAAAGCATCGGTGATGCGTCTCCCTGGGATAGAACAAAACCAGATAGGACTAATTAGGTCATTCATGACCCCTGTTAACCTGGTAGTCAACAATTTAGCAAACATTTTGAAATCTGTGTTTAATAAAGTAATAGGTCACCAGTTTTTGATATCTGACAGGGCTCACGATTTGTACAAAAAAATCATGAGACCTTCGTACATTTGGATCAGCAGATAGTCCTCTTCCAGTATAGAATTGTAAACCGCCATTAATTCTGCAGGCTGTAATTCCCATAAAACATTGTACACTTCCCCAGGGAGATCATCTGAACCTGGGGACACACCATCGTGTAACCCCTGTATTACTTTGGCTAATTCCTGTTCTGTGAAAGGGGCCACCAAAGGTGCCCGTTGGCTGGAAGACAGTTGTGGCAGCTGAGCAGCCTGTAACAGCTGTGATATAAAAGGTGGATCCGGTACTGATTCATCAAATGTCTGGGCTATGTGGGTTTCCAAAAACCCCATAATACCCTCTTTATCCTTCAGCACTTCTCTTTGTGCTGAAATCAGCTGAGATATTAATTTTCTCTCTTGCTCCTATACTGGGAATCTAGAAAAGGGGTTGTCTGTTCCTTTCTCCCTTGTGTACCAAATGATTGTTCTTTTTGTAGAGATTTTACTCTATTATATTGGTATATTTCCTCTTTCAAAGCCTTAATTTCCCCTGTAAATTTACCCCCCTCCGTATACTGTTTCAAAAAGGTGGATTGCAGTTCCCTCCTTAGATCTAAATACCACCTATGTGTAGTGGTAGCTTGGGTTAAAGCTCGTTGTTGAAAGAACCCCGTTAAACAGTGTTTTAAATCTTCCCAACATTGTATCATCCCATCATATAGGCAAACTGTGGTAAATTTGTACTGAAATACACATTTCAATTTTTGTCAAATGTGGCAGTCTAATAGTAGTGAAGCATTCAATCTTCAAATACCTGGCTCTGTCTCTCTTGGTGATTCCCGTACTACCCCTATCCCTATTAAGGTGTGATCAGAGGTTTCTAAGGGAATTCACTGTATCAATTACTGGCATTGTGTATCTGATAAAAAAAAAGTCTATCCAGGATGCTAAAACTTCTTTGTAAAAGGTAGGATATGCTTCATCTCCCAACACTGTATGTGCATCCTGTAAGCCTGCTTGTACAACTACTTTCTGTAGAAATGACCTATCGCAATAGACCTTACATGCCTGTCCTTGTCGTTACAAGTGTTTTAGAGTCATATTAATATTAATGTCTCCTCCCAAAAAAATCTGCTGATTTGTATGTAAAAAGGGTTGAACCTTGCCCAATAATTCAATTCTATGTGCTTTCATCTGGGGGCTGTAGATATTTATCAGTCTACAGTGAACATTATTTATTATTACATCCAATAGAAGTGTTCATCCCAGGTTTAATTCTACGATTCATAAAATTTGTACATTTGAGGTTGAAAAACAAATGGCCACCCCACTGCAAACATCCATTACCATGGACCAGTAAGATACCCCCCCATATCCATTCTCTCTTAGCAGTATTCACATCTTCTAATGACTGAAGCCTGGTATCCTGTAAAAAAAAAACACTTCAAACTGTAATTGGTGCAGAACTGCAAAAGTGGTGGTTCATTTTACAGTGGAATTAACACTGTTAACATTGAGGCTAGATAGCCATAAACATTCAGAGTCAAGGTGGTTTCTTTTTTTTCCTCACACTTGATCTTGTAATCCATTTTTGGAGTTACCAATGTTTGTATGTCTCTGAAAGGTTCCCTACATCACTCTCCTCACACTGTTAGAAGGAACTTCCATATTCTCTACAGGGTTCTCCCTTTCTACCCTATCTCCCCAATTCTGAAAGGCAGCAAATCTGTTATGTAGAGGGAGAGGGAAAAGAACCAAGTCAGATCCTACTTCAGGTGGCTCAAAATGGGATGAAGGGGGGGGAGGTTTGTGATTGTAATATCAGATTCTAAATCTTGCTGTATACTTGCAACAAGGGTAATACCCTTTGTTTCCAATGGTTGTGATCCAACCATTAGGTACTGTTCTGGTTCCTCTGGAGGTAAAGCCCATCTGTTTTCCAGCCTCAAAGCTGGGCAACTCCGGACAATGTCTGTGTGTAGTGCTGCAAAGTTAGGTGCAGTCATATAAGACTGAGATTGTAGTGTGGGCCCAGATTTGGCCCTATTTCCCATATTACTTCCCCGACCCCTGCCAAGGTCTTGGGGTCTAAAATTTCATTCTGAGTCAGGTTCATCTGACTGTTGAAATGGACGTTTGGATTGATTTAATAGTATTCCTTGTTCTGAAACTTCCTCCAAATTGTGGGCTGCCCATAGGCCATCATGGAAGGAATGCTTATCATCCCCACACAGATTACAAATCGGCAGAGCTGTGCATTGGGCTGCTGTATGTCCCAGGACCCAGCATTGAAAGCATTTGATCTGGTCACAGTCTGTATTCAGGTATGATAAAGATCCACACTGTTAGCAGCTTTTTTATTGACCTGCATAAAAAAGTATGCCCCGATCTCTTACTAGAAAAAAGGAACTCGACAAATGTTGAATGCCAAGATCTGTTTGTTTCAATTGTGTGTGGAAAGTCCATCCCCCAGTCCAGAACCCATTGTCATCCATTATTGGGTTTGGGTGTCCAGAAATGATACACCATTTTTCTAACCAGAAAATAATATAATTTATATTCACACCTTCATTTCTAAATAGAAGTGTGACTGTCTTTATTGTGGGTTTCATGATGAGAATAGCTAGAAAGTCCCTCCATACTTCAGTGTCCTTAATGTCATAATAGAACCTGCAAAAGTTGTCTAGGGAGGCCACAGTGCAAAAGCTTATATCATAACAATGATCTCCTGGGAAATGTATGTATGCATAGATGTCAGCCGGTGTAAAGCCCATAGAATCTTTAATTAGGACTTTACCCACCCAGTGCCTGTCAGGGAAGAGTGGAGCTAAACCCTTATAATGTAGGCAGACCACAAACTACCTTTTAGCTGCTTCTGCAGGTTTGTGAAGAGACCTGCATAAGATCTAGGGTGTTGCTCTGCTCCCCCAACCCTGAGTCATTTCCCAAACCATGACTAGTCTCTGTCCCCTCTGTAGGTGGGAAAGCTTCTCGTTTTTTACATTACTGTTTGTGTCATGTTCAGTAGGTGGTTCAGTACTCACTGTATGTTGAAGATTCTCCTGTATGGGCTGGTCCACATCTGGAGGTTTGGAATCTGGCACAATCTCTATCTCTACCACCTCATTTTCAGGGTGCTCAGCTGCAGCAGTAGCTAAATCATTTTTTGGATGAACCGGAACCTCTCCCACCACTGCAGGTCCATCTCTTTGATCTACTTCAGAATCTTGTCTTGCCAATCTTTCTGAGAAGTCAGGAAGAGGGATCTCGGGGTCTGGAATCCACTGATTATTCACATCCATCCATCCTGCTTTCTGCAAAGCCCCACCTGGTGTCTAATCTGGTGATGTTCCCATGAAATCCACATCTACCTCTGACATCTCTAAAACATTTTCTTGTGGTACATTTACCTCTGTACCTACTGGCAGTCTTTTGCTAGTCTCCTGCATGGGGCTGGTTATTGAGCGCTTTTTCTTTTTTTTATCTTCTTCGATATTATTTTTCTCAGTTATAAATTCCTGTTCAGCCATCGATATCAAGTCCAACAACTGTTTCTTTTTCTTTTCCAATGCCAATTGTAAATGGTCTTCATCCACATTAAATTCTAAGTCCTCAGGTATTAAAGGTTTTGCTGGCATAGTAGGATTTCCACCTTCATTGTGCAAGATAGGCAAATTCTGAACTATTTCTTTCATAAGAACTGGTGGAACCTCTAGAGCTTCTGCAGCAGTACCTTCCCCTTCCAAGGTTCGCTCCATACTGTTATCCTTCATACTCCCTGCAGCATGAACAGTACTCTCTTCAGTATTTCTTCCTGCAGATTTCAGCCTTGTAGGTTCTTTAGAGGTAATGTCAGGTGTCTTTGAATCCATGGGTGAAGCTGTAGTCAGGTCAGAATCCAAAATATCTTCAACAATTCCACCACCAACCACCCTGTCATCCGCCATCTTGGTACCACAGACAAAAGGGTCCCCTCTGCTCACAGGAAGCAAGACCCCCTGCAGACAGAGTAGGGGAAATTTTTATTATAACTTCAAAAACAATTAATTACAAAACAGTGTTAATTCACGCCAAATATACTGCAATCCAGAAAACAAAAATTTAAAATGAAAACAAAAAAGTAATCTAATCATACAGTACTATCAAACAATAATTTTGTGCCTAAAGGGGAACTCATAAAATGGACATAGGTTGTAACCCCCCACTAAAAGAGTAGGGGAATTTGTTATTCAAAAGTTGAAACAAAATATACAAAAATTGTATTACATCATTCAAAATCATAATAAAAAAACAAAAGAAACAGGAAAAAGTAGTACAGCATACATAAACGCCAAACAGAAATAATGAGTAATTGTACATAACCCCCTTCCCATCCCCACTACAAGAGTAGAGGAATGTTTATTCATGTCATCAAAGGAACATATAAATAATGTAATATTTCATTATACAGAGTCAAGAAAAAATAAAACACAAAAAAGTATTAGTCCATACAGTAAAATCAAACCTTAAAAAAGCAAATCATACAGAAAAAAAATAAACACAAAGGAATATTGAAGTCATACATAAACCCTAAACATAATACAGTACTGAATGTATACCCTCTCCCCCTCCCTACCAAAAAAATAGAGGAATGTATATTAAATCTGCAACAACAAATAAAAACAAACCATGCTAAAGTCATACAAAATAAGTAAAAAAATCAAAAAAAGAAAAGAAATTGACTAAATATTATAATCTTACTATGCCTAGGTTCTTATGACAAGTGAGCAGAACTCCAAAAATAAAATCTGAAACTGAAACACCCCTTCCCCTGGCCTCTACTAAAGGAGTAGGGGAAACAATTGTCTTTTTTTATAAACCATATGAAATAAGACACATAAAACAGTATTATATCAGACAAGTACATACTAAAGAAAACAATAAAAGAAATAAGTATTCTACCATACCAAAAACATCCCTAAACAAAATCAACCCCCCCCCCACTAAAGGAGTGGTGAAATTTCTATTTGACTTCAAAACCAAATAAATACACTACAGTTTTATTACACACTTACTATGTACAAAACTGACTTCTGTGAAACCACCAAACTAAACAGAAATTATAAAAAATACTAAAAAAACTCCCTCCTTACCTAAGTAGTAGGGGAATGCAAAGCCAATTAACAATTCTGCATAAATAGGTAGAACTCAAAAACTCATAAACTGAAACCCTCCTCCCACCTTACTAAAAGGGTAGGGATATGTTGGAAATATGATACCCAGATGCAACTAGAAATGACAATACTGACAATGGCATGGATACAATGACACAAATCCACTATATCAACTAGAGCCAGTCAATACTGTGCCACCAAGACTGAAATACTCCAGGTGGTACTGACTTACTCTCTAAAAGTCTGTGATTCTGAACTGCAGTAGCTATCATGTAAAAAAACTGTTCTTCAGTATACCATATCTGTTGAAGAGTAAGCCTACATCTCATATGCCATATGTAGAAATTAAAACAAACTAAAAAAAGCCAGAGTGTAACCCTATCATGTTTAGTCCATAAAAAAGGAAGGATTCCTAGGTTTAAAATCTCTAGGGTCAAATCATAAAAGGGAGATGTAGGCCATTTGTTCTGTAAAAGATTCCAGAAGTTTTGAGGCAAAATAAAAATAGATGATTCATTGTTTCTATAGTATCCAAACAAGTATTTCTAGGGCAATAACAATGTTCCACACGTTTATGTTTTAAGTTACCTTTAACATTAAGTTTCCCATGTAAGAAAAGCCACATACATCCTGCATATAGACAGAAATGAGAGGGGAGGTTAACATTTTTCCAATTAAAAATTTGTTTGAAGTTGGTTTAAAATCAAAAGAATCCGTATCTCGAAAAAAAGTAATTATAAGGTGAGCATATAATGCTTTCCCATCATATTGAAAAAAATGTTCTGGTACTAAACCCCAGAGTTTTATCTTTCCAAAACATACCTGTAATGCCTCAGGATACTGTGCAGAGATCATTGTTTATGAATACAAGAGTCTGGAAGCAAAAAAGGAAGTATTCCAGCAAGAGAGACCTCTATCCATGGAATCCAAATTTTACCAGAGTCTAACAACAGCGGTCTTATATTAGTAATAGCAAATATTGTAAAGAAAAATACAATGGGGTTAACCATTTTAAGCCTTCCTGATCTTTTATCCTGAAACAATAAGCACCTCTTAATGGGATTCAGTCTGCTACCCCAAATACAAGAAAAAAAAAAAAAAACAACCATACAGTTTAGTTTCCAGATGAAGGGGCAGGCTAAAAATTGCAGCAAGGTACAAAAAATAGGAAGTAAAAAAGTCATAACTATATACACACATTTTAATTTAGACAGTCTCCACTTGTTCCAGTGTAAAACATTCTCTTATGTTATATCCAATTTGGACGTCCAATTTTAGAGAGCTAAATCCCCTGAACCAAAACTGAGTCCTAAAATTGTACAGGTCTCAGTTACTATAGGGATCCCAATTAGAGTAGATTCAGAAAAATTTACCATGCCAAAAGGGAGGCATTTACTTTCATGTAATTCACTTGGGCCCCCCATGGAGTTTGTAAATTCCAAAAGAGTATGCCCCACTAAAACGGTCGATAGCAAATCTCCCACAATAAAACAAATATCATCCGCATACACAATACTTTTTATTTCCTCTGTGGTGCTAGAAAAAGAAACTCCCTGGATAGCAACATTGTTATTAATACAATGAAGTAAAGGATCCAACACAAAAAGATATAAAAGAGGACTAAGAGGGCATCCCTGTCTAACTCCCCGAGTGACCCCAAATCTCTTCCCTAGCCACCCATTACAATAAGCTTGAGCCTTAGCATTAGTGTAGCAGGACTGTAACCAGGATATAAAAGTAGCTGGAATCCCATACCTCGCCAGGCAGTCCCAAAGATAATCATGATCTACCTTATCAAAGGCTTTTGCCTGGTCTAAGCTAAGGATAAACCAAGTTAATTCCCCTGACTCCCCTTGAGACAGAATTTCCCTCAATAAGATTAAACTATCTGTAATGCTCTTTTCAGGAATAGTGCAAGTCTGAGAGGGATGAATAAGTGAAGGTGCACAAAGTAAAAGTCTGTTATTTAATAACTTAGTAAATAATTTAAAGTCAGAGTTAAGTAAAGTAATGGGGTGCCAATTAGAAAGATCCTTCCTGTCACTGGATTTCTACATAAAGATCACCAACCCGTCTCTCATGGAGTCAGGCAAGAGCCCAGAAGAAATCACATCCTGAAATAATTATAAAAATTCAGGAAGCAAGTACTGCAAGATAACTTTATAAAGTTCATAAGGGATCCTGTCTGTCCCGGGGGCAGAACCATCCTTAACCTGTGCCAAATTGGCCATTATTTCAGACTGTGTAAGTGGTGACACAAGTACCAGTTGATCCGATAATAAAGCTTGTGGTAGAGGACAACCATCCAACCATGCCATGTGGGCATCAGGAGAGGACTCCTGAGCACAAGAAAGAAAACGCACATGATCCTCCACAGCTGTTAAAATATCAATTTTTGTAGTACAAAGGAGTCCCTTAGCATCCTGAACCAAAGACATCCATTTCCAAAACTGCTGTTTTGCACAAAACTGATATGGAGTCATACACTCCTTAGAGCCTTGGGTTCTGAACTTATGTTCCTGTTCCAAGGATCTAAGTCTGCTGTACTGCAAGCACTTCACGTTTTGTTTAGTGTCCGCCAGGTCTGCAAGAAGATGCACATCACCCTGGGAAGTTTGAAACACCAAATTTTGGAAATGTGTCTTGTAAATCCAATATTGATCTCTCTTAAATTTCCCATTCAATCTGCCAATATGTTGAAAATACCATTTAATATTGAGTTTTGTCTCCTCCCACCACTCCTGTGAAGTGTCATATAAAATTTTACTGATTTATGTGCTTCAAGTAAAGAAATCAGACCATCTTTAACTGTTGGAAAGGTCAAAAGTTCCAAATTCAACCTTCAATATCCAAGACCCTGCTGCATTCCATCATAATTAGAGACTGAAATCTCTATTATAGCATGATCAAAGGGAGCAACAGGGAGGGTCTTGGCATGTTTAATCTCTAAAGAAGGAGATATAAACCAAAAATCAATTCTAGTAGCAAAACAGCCCTGAATGTAGGTCTTATCTGGTATTCCAAATTGGCCACAAGCATCTATTAACCCGGTTTGAGATATCAAAGCATTCAAACAATTAGTGTCATAATAAAGTATTTGGGTCCAGGGGCCCTTGTCTTTTAAATAAAACCTACAATTAAAATCACCCCCTAGAAAAACATATAGAGAGGTAAATAGATATGGTTGTACGAGATGAAAAGGCTGTATTCTGGCTGTTTTTGTTTGTGGTGCATACACATTGATAAACCTACAAGGCAAATTGTACAGAGTAACATCCAACAGCAGGGCTCGACCCAGAAAGATGCCTAGAGAGTGTGTAGATTTCACAGAGGGAAAATTTATACAAATACCGACCCCACTACAAAGGTCATCCCTGATGGAGCACTGGGCCACCCCCAAATTTCCACCCCAAAGAGGCTCTATCCATCTCCTGCCTGGTATGCTACCTGGTGTCCTGAAGAAAGACCAAATCATAATAGGCAGAGTCAAACAAAGCATAAATCAACAACTGTTTCCTCTTGGACTGAATGCTATTAGTATTCAAGGAGGCCATTTTAATTTCAAACAACTCATTCATGGCAATAGAGACAGATATGGCCGTAAAAAAATAAACTCAGGGAATGAAATTATCAAAGGGAAACTAAAGAGTATCAAGGTTTCTTCTAAACCAATTTACAGGAACCCATTCTGGATTTCTTTTTTGGAAGGGTGGTTAAATCCTCCATGGAACGTTCTGTATCAGAACCCACATCAGCTGGGGAGGAGTGAACTGAAACTGAATTTGATTCAGTTCCTACATTGGGATCTTCACCCTGTAAGGTAGAAAAAGCATTATGCAGGGGAAGTTGGAAGACTTCGGAAGTGGACGCTATGGATTTATTCCATAAACTCCTTCTCCAGTTGTTGACTATAGTAAAAGTTCCTTCAGGCTGGAGAGGGGGAGGCATAGTACCCATGTCTTTGGGTATCTCAGAAACAACAGATTCATTCCCAGTAGGAGGCAAGCTGGGAAGCACATCCTCCTGAGGTTCAGAAGGTGGAAGTGTAGCAGGTGAACCCTTCATAACAGGGACAGAGGGGCTTTCAGAAGGTGTCCTGCCAAAAGCGGGGGGGGGGTACGCTGGTTTGAAACTGTTTTCAAAGCCAGATTCAACTAATAATCCTGAATAGTAAAATCTCTATCATTAGTATTGTGAGCTGCCCAAGGGCAGTCTAAGAAGGAATGATTCTCTTCACAGAGGCTGCACTTTGGAGGGTGATGGCAATCGGTCATGACATGCACCAGTTCCCCACATTGTGTACACTTTAGCGTGTCACAAGTTCTGTTCAAATGTCTACTGGAACCACATTTATAGCAATGGCATAGTTATCCAGGATAAAAGATGAAGCCTTTATCCCAGCCCAGGTAAAAACAACTAGGAAGATGTTGAAGCCCCACTGCATTCTGTGGTAAAGTCATCTTGTACCTCCATCCTCCATTCCAAAATCCTTCTGAATCAAAAATTGGTTCTGGGTTCCCCTGAATTTTATGTTTCTCAAGCCAACAAGAAATATCCACAACCTTCACCCCCTCATTTCTAAAAAGGACTGTAATCACTTTAAAGGTTTTTTTTGTGAGGGGTATGGCCTGGAAATGGGCCCAGGCAGGATTCATTTTAAAGAGAGCATACTTCATCCAAAAATGATTGAGGATGTCAGGGGAATGAAAACTAATGTCATAGGTAGACTCCCCTGGGATATGAATCAAGGCATACACCTCAGAGGGAGAAAAACCAAGCATCTGTTTCAATAAAACTTTTCTGACATAAAAACGATCAGACATAGTGTCAACAGGCCCCAAAAAACACAGTCTAATAGCATTGACGCGTTTAGCTAGGGAGACAGGCTTTTGAAAAAGACTGGTATATGTGGGAGCAGTTAAAGTCGAGGGTACAGGATCAATATCATGAAGCATATCAGGAAGAGCAATTGCCTCCCCTCTTGTCTGAGGTAAAACATCACCCAAATGTGGTGCTTCAGGGAACCCCTGCTGTGAGGGAGACAGTGCAGGGGAGAAAGAAATAGAGTCAGAAATATAGTCAGAAAAGTTTGAAACAACTGGCACTGCATCAGCTGTAGCAATCAATGGTGGAATGGGACATTCAGCAGGGCTCAAAGCCAGTCCATGTTGTGCATCGCTAGGCAAGGGTTCATCTCAGCCTCCCTCATCATGGAGGAAGCTATTATCAGTTCCCCCCAGTAACCCTGTAGAAACACTTGAACCCGGAAGTGGAATTTTGGGATCTGCAACCCACTGACCTGTCTCTGTCTGAAGCCATCCAGCCTGTTCCAAAGCTCACTCAGGGGACCACAGAAGATCCTGCTGTAAGTGAGAATCTGTCTTCATCCCCAACTGCAGTAAATCTGGGGCTATGACTCCTTGTGACTGGGGGGCTGCAATGAATACTTTCGCTGAAAAATCTGAAGTAGGTGATGGCGAATCATATACAGAACGCTTTCTTTTTTTTTCTTCTGTTGCGTGTAGTTTAGCGACCTTGTAATCCGCTTCTGCTTTTATCAAGAGATACTGTTTCAAATTGACCATGTTGTCAAAATCCTCATCCTCCGCTACAGGCATAGTACCTGCAACAGCACATCTTGGAGATTCAGGTAAAAATGTGGTGGGGGGATCAGAAAATCCCCTATTTTCAGTGGATCCTCTGCCTGTATCCACCGCAGTCAAAATCAGGGGTGAGGTACAAAAAGCTGGTCACCCAGAGTGTGCATTCCAGCTGTACCATTCTCCCTGCTCAGGCGTGCAGGCTCGCTATCCATAGCATGTCCGCCTCCACTGTCCTCCTCTATCTGACTGAGGAATTTCTCCATAGACACAGCGTCGCGTGTCTACAGAGTAGGGGAATTTCCCCAGTGCCCTGGCCAATTTTCCCCCATTCACTAAAAATACTGAACCACCAACAGCTTAATCTGGTTCAAGGTCAGTTGGCATTCATCTGTAACCCCCTCACCCGGGTCATGCCTGAAAATAGGCAGAATTTGTCTAGTGCACTTACCCGGTCAACAAAAGGTAAAAAAAAAAATTTAAACCATTAATGTCCCAGGATATAATGTTGAAATCTTCCTTACTAATCTTCCTGTTAATACTAAGGTTTTTGGTGGGGGGGGGGGCAGAGGAGCAAGATGGCCGCAGTGCTGCTTTGCTCCCTGCCAAATTGTATTTGCTCTTTGTCAGCTGCCTTAAAAAGGCTTACATAAAATCTTATTAATTAAACTATAGTTATTTTAATATACTGTATTCAGATAAGTGCTTTGCTGTACTTTTATAAATTACAAAGCACTCTTTTCCTGCTTCTGATTGTGGAGTCCCTCTGGGTGATCTACCTAGCAGGCATTTTAAATTCTATTGTCGGCATCCTGCTACAAAATTTGAAGATGCCGGCAACGTGTTGCTTAAGCAGCAGCTTCACCAATAAAACAGATCATGAAACAGCCATGATGCTAGTTATTTTTTTCTAACTTTAGATCCAGAATGACTGTCGAGTAGAAAAGAGGAAGTTTGGGATGGTGACAGCACTGAGAGTGCAGATAGGCTTGTTAAGCCCTTGAAAAGGTATGACACTATTATCTAGGGGTTGGGGTCTTTTGAATTGTAAGCCCCTGAGTTAACACCCTTAGCTAACCTTTTCTTTGTTTTATTTTTCAGGTGTCTAAAGGTGTTCATGGCTGCAGCTGAAGAGGGGAGAATTTCGAAGGAGTGTCCTGTATTGTGGAAAGATGACCAGCAAGTGTTTTAAAAATGAGCAGTTGACTCTCAGAATAGAGAGACTGTGGTGAATCCCACAAAGATGCTGTTACAGTGACTGGAGGAAGAAGAATGTGGGTAATTCCCATTAAAAGGTACTGCTCTTATTTTGTTTCATTTTGGCTGACTGGCATCTTTGGGGCTAAGGATTCTGGTTTGGAGAGAGGGAGCAGAACCTGAGTTTTGCCTGTGGTAAGACAACACTATTTTAATGATTAAGTTAATGGGATGAGGCTTGGAGTTTGGGAGAGTTTATGAATTTGAAGGGACTCCTGGTAAAGGAGAAAGACTACTTCCCCTATAGAATATTCCAGACTCCCTCTCCCTGCCAATGTGCACAAAGTCAAAGATGCCATATTTATGACAAATGGAGGATGAATGAGGGGTAACTATCCAGATGAGGTTCGGTGGTTTCTTTTTTGTTTATTGGCTGCAGGAAACTTATTACCCAGTCAAGTAAATGAACATAAAGAATTAAGTCTCAAGAGGGACCCCTGAAAGCACTGTCTCGAGCTGCCAAATGGCTGATACAGCTGGCTGATGGCTGACTGTGAGGCTGTCTTACTCACAGCTGGAGACTGGTACATATTTCCTCCAGTTGGTGCAGTTTTTAACTGTTTTTCTATTATTTTTGTTATGATTTCTTAGTGGGACTAATATCTGATTGATGGTGCTTGGTTACAAGATTCTGATACTACAGACTGAAATATTGAAGCCAGGAAACTAAACAGTTTTCTTTTAAGATTACATGTTTTTTGCTCATACCTTCCTTTAGTAACACCTTTGATAAAAGGAATTTCTGAGCTAACACTGAGCCTGCTGCTACAAGAAGGACTTCTGTGGTAAATGAAGCCCTAAACAGTGATGTTTTATTCACGTTCTTATATGTGTAGCTAACAACGGTCTCTTATCTCAGGGAACAATATGAAATTTCAGTTTAAGGATAATTTAGCTAGAAGACTAGAAATAAGTCTGTTTTACTTGGTAAGTACTATTAATGCTTTTTAAGCCTTTAATTTTTCTTAGTGGCCTGATTGAGCTTGTAAAGTTGAAGACTTAGCTCTAAGGCTTTGGATATGAAAGTGAAGTGAAAGGTGGGAGCTTTTTGGGGTTGTCCCTTTATCTTTCTGGTATTTTCTTTCTTTTTCCCTTTTTTTAAGCTTGTTCCTTTTTTTCTTTGATTTTTATACTTGATGTTTCTGTATAGGGTATATTTATACTTGAGAAGTCTGGTCTTAAATTACTTATTTCCCCCTCCTCTATAGCTATTGAGCTAGATTCCTTAGATGGTACCAGTATTTTCTAACTTACTTTGTACTTCTATAAACTTCACATTTGTAAACGCCACATCTTCCCTCAGTGATTCAAGTATATTCATATTTATAATCAGTTGCACCATAATCATCAAATGGGAAACATACTGATTTTTAAGCAAGCTGATTATATCTTCACTTAGACAATAAGGAATATATTTTGACTTTATATTTGAGGAATTTCTTTTAGCACTATGGTGATTTGAAGGTTGTTGATTCCCTGTCCCTGCCTCTATACCTTGTGTTTTCTCCTGTATCTGATACTCTAAATTGCTTAATCCATTTATAGTAGTTTGTAATTCTTGTATCACTTCACTTAAGGTGTTATTCTTATTAAATACTTCATCATTCCAAATATCTGGGGTTTTCTCCAATTCCATTAAGCTACTATTATTAATCCTAATGCTGTCTCCTATTGTCATAGATGCCTCCCTTTTCTCAGAGTAGCTGTCCTAAATTTTGGGACTTAGGGTAAAATCCTGCTCACTTGTAGTTATATTCTGATCTAAAGTAACCATGACAGAATCATTCAGCTCTTTAGAGGTACTAGAAATCAACACTACATCATTTACTACAGGTGTTGATTTCAGATATTCTCTCCCTTTTGTCCAGATAAGATGATCTGTGATTTTTGTTTGTTTACATTTTGTTACTGCTTTTACTGCTATCTCAACATCCAGAACCAAAAGGGAAAGAACCCCATTGTTCTTCCTTTGTAGTCTAGTGTTCACCATTTTTAATAACAGGATACCTTATACCCCTAATGTATTATAATGTTACTGAGATTTCTACAGTACATAGTGAAGTAGATTCCGGATACTACTTTTGTATAATGGGAACACAGTTCAGTCTGCTTCAAGTGATCTTGCTTCATGTACAGAATAGCCCTCAATGGATCCTATCAAAATGAATATAGATTCAATCATTTAATATTTATGTCCTTACACATTTTTTAGCAGCCTTGTCCTTCACCAATTCCTTCCACTAAGGTTATATTCAAACTATGATCAGAGCAATTGTAGATTGTAGATTGTAAGCAGGATTCAGTAAATCTCAGGTTCTAGCAACTATTCAGTATTTGATCAGTCTGGCTCCCATGATAAAAGTAAGTTATAAATATACTCTGCAGCAGCCTAGTAACACTTTGATGAAAGGTAACAATTTCAATGATGTAAAGACATTTCTTGTAGGTTATCAGTGTTCTCCCAGTTATTTACACCCCCCCAGTTCCAGGCTTAGTCTTCTTAATTCAAGGTTCACCTCTTCTAGGTCTCACACCAGGTTCAAAAACACTTTAAAGTAAAATAAATAATAATAGTGGAGGCACAAAAAATTTAAAATCTATACTACATCATACAAATATAAATATAAATGATATGTCTAATGCTAACTAAATAGGTGAAAAGTGCTCTCCCAATCTCTAATCAAAGTTCAAAAAGGAGTCTAAAGCTACAAAACTTATTTTGTCAATAGAAAAAAGCTAATACAGCAGCTCAAAAAATTCAGAAGACCCTTAAGCAAGACTGAAAAAAGGTACTTCCTGGTACTATTTCTCCCTAAGAAATGAACACTCAGTACAGCCTTCTGTGGTTTAAGCAAGTATTGAAGCTCTTAAGTAAGCTTCCACTGTACTGGCGAAACAAGATATACAGCAAGCAGAAAACAATTTGTAACAAGCCGCTATTCAGCTTTCTTTCTTTCTACTGCCGGCCTCTGATCTATCCCAGGAGTTTAAAAACCTTAAAGTGCAGAATAAATAATATGGCTTGGTGGCCTAAAAAAACAGAGATGCCATGTGTAGCACGCAGTCAGGATCTTGGTTATGCAGAGATGGTGCTTCTGAACTCAGAACACCAGTGCATGCGTTTCATTAACCCCCTAATCACTTGGTGTGAAAAAAATCAGTGAAAATGTTTCTTTAAAAGAGTTTAGCTTAAAATATATATTGTAAATACAATTAAAAAAACAAAATCAAATGAAAACGTTCTGGTCCATAGATTCAGTATTTTAATGTAAACACAGAGTAATAAAAATGGAAACAGGATTTGCAGAATCACGACACCTGCATGTTCCAGTTTGTCCCAAAGAATAAAATGCTCTGTTGCCTCCTATCAGGAATCAAGTTTAAAAGGCATTGAGTTATTGTTTCAATAAAGCAGATGAAACACACAGCTCTTAGAAAAACAAGGCAAAATAAAAATGTGTAAAATGTTTTAAAAAGCAGTAGCTAAAGTGGAAGCTGTCAGGTAAACATCTAAGGTTGTTAGTTCTCTGCAGAACCTTCTGCTTTCAACCTCTAGGCTCCAGGGTCAGCTCCACACCATCACATAGGACTACAGTCTGAGGGGAGGTAGGCTTAGAGGCTCAAGATTCTTTCCATGGTGTTAAGCAGTTAAAAGTAGGTCTGGAAAGAGTTAGTACAAGTTAAAAGAGTACAGCAACAGTGGCATACCTGTTATAAAACAATTATAGGCATATACTAACTCCTGCTTCTGTTGCTTCTCTTCAGCAACTCAGCATGTGACTGTTTTCTTCTCTCATACCTCCACTGTCAGCTCCTTGTGTTCACCATTAAACTAGCTGCAATGTTAGTAGAATATATTTCAGTCATTTAAGCCAGAGGGCTTCTGAGAGCCTAGGTGAATGATCAGTTAGTTTTCTTTGTTTTTTCTTAGGTCAGCATTCCGGAAACCCTGCTGAAGGACACAAACAGGTGATCACTGACATTATGGTCCCTGGAGGTGAAATAGGATACAGTGGGTTGATTAGTATCTCCCTTCCTTACTGCCCAATAAATTTCCCCGAATCAGTCATCTATGCATCTGCCAGTTTCTGTGATGTAGATTGCTGTGCACTTCCTGCAAAGAATACAATGTATCACATTACTGGAAGTGCATGCAAACTCCTTGGTGATGTGAAAAACATCTGTAGAATGCACCTGCCCATGGTAACATCTGCAACTTGGAAACAGCTGATAAGTTTAATAACAAGTGACAAAATTATATTTTTATTGCTTTCTGTAATCTTTGTTGAAGTAATTATTCTTGAAAATAACACAGAATACCATTGTCACTAAAACATACCCACGAATAAGACCATTGAAAAAACATTCAACTCATGCATGACAATTATACTGTCATTTTGAAATAATTTAAAAAGTAAACATTATTAGCCCATCTATGAAATGCACTTGCTGGGTCAAATTAACAAATCTGAAAGTTTAAGGTTTCAACAGTCAGCCATATTTGAGCTACAGTTGAGAAAAAAAGGTATTTGGATATTTAAAGTATTTTTAACCTTCAAGAACGTTTTAATTGCTGATCAAATCATTAACAAATTTTCAGGATCCTGAGATAATGGGCTCTAGAATGTGTATGCCACACTTCAGGCTGTTCTGTTGAGGGATAGACACATTATGGTGCAAAAATAGAGGTTTTATATAGAAATGCATTTATAACCCTAATTGTAGTATATTGGGAAGTTTTCTTTTGAATTATTAAGCTCTCCATAAATCTGTGATATCCCACTGGAGAACTTAATCCAATCTGCAGCTTTAATAGTAGCATTTATAAGTGTCTTCTTCATGCAGCACCCCTTCTTGTAAAGAAAAGATGCATAGTCTTGAACTGCTGGTGTATATAGGTGGGCGAAGTCAGAAAATGTCACTTTGTGGAGAAATTCACAAATGTTACCAAATTTGTGAAATTCTCCTTTAAGATGAAGTCCTTCTTCACCTTAAAGAAGAACTTCATGAAATTGTGAACTTCATCTCATAATTTTGACTCTGAGGCAAGGCTTGCAAGGATCTATGGGCTTGGAAGTCACATGGTGCTGCAATAAGCTGTTTTGCATGCATAGGCTAAATTCAGTGCAGTGTGAGGCAGACACAGTTGGTGTTAAATCTGGTCCCGGAATGTGTTCTGTATCTTTGTGCCTAAAAACCTTTGGAAAACATTTAAAACAGGCAATTTCTTTCCAACAGATCACTCCATTAAATGTCTACTGTGCCTTGTGTCTCTAGATCACAATAATTTGGGGTATTGTTTGTTATTTACTTAGTTTAAAGTTGTAGTTTTGTTTTTTTGTATTGTGTAGTGAGACAGTATTGTGGGGGAAGAGGAGCTTAGCTGCAGCAACTTCCAGAAAGAAAAAGAAAGATAAGGCAGCCTTTCCTGTCTTAGCAGGACTAGTGCTGTTGTAGTCAGGATTTTGTGTGATTTTATTTTTCCTATTTGGTTTATAATTTAAGTTCTCTAGAACTGTTAGGTGCATTTTGCTGAATTATTTTTGTCACCGTAGTTTGACTATATTGAATTCATTTTTAACTATTGATTGAAATTAGGTTTTCATGTACAAACTAATGTCATTATAATTATGTGAGTTGTTGTGTCATGCATGTGTCCCCTTAGTCCCTGAAATCCCTGTTGTGTATTGTTTGTGTAAAAAAAATGGTGGCAGTGTGGGTGCTGCTGGTAATGCTGGTTCATGAAGAAATCAGACTTCAACAGAGGGTGCTGCTGCTTCCACAGAGTGTGCCTTCCACCCCACTGTGACACAGGAACTTACCTTAAGCCATCCATGAACAGCTGCTGAAATGGGTGGACCACCACCTACACCGCCCCGATTCACTTCCCTCTGCTTTTCCTCCCACTTGGCCAAGTGATCTTCCATGAGATGGGTTCTCTGGCCCCTAGTATCCATGTGGGTCCTCTTCTTGCCCAGGGGGGTATGTTTATTGCATTGATAGGATAACACTACAAGTTTAACAGGCCACTACTTCACCACTCTTTGGAGTTAAGGGATACTCAATAGATCCGAAAAAGGGTCTCAATGAGCTCTGCAATAGTAACACATAATAGTCCTGAAAAAATTCATAGGTTATGCACAGCATCCCAAAATCACCTCCCAAATTGACCATGGTGTCAAATCCACAATGTAAGTCCAATAGTCATCACAAAAGCACCAAATATGCATTTCCTCATTGACTATAGCCATACCAAGTTTCAGACAACTTTGACAAAAATTGTCAGATTCATGACTACAAAATCCCCAAAAGAGTAATTGGTGGAAGTGGGGTAGTGGCATTCTTGTTGCCATATTTTTCTCTGCCACATCTGTGGCATCCATGTGGATGGGTGCTGGGGAGAGTATAACAAGAGGATCAATCTGAGAGGTAATAAAATCTCTTTCTGAGGAACAAGTTCATTTTGAGACAGCTACTCCTTGGTGTACCCCAAAGAGAAGTTACAGGTGAAGTTACAAGACCAAGTTACCAATAGTGAATTTCCTATTAAACAGAAAAACTTCACAAAATGATCCAAAGAGGTGAATTTGGCAACTTCACCTTAACTTTGCCTGCAAATTAAAACTTCACAAGATCACTACTGGTGTACACGGATACAGTCACAAACATTTATTAAAACCATAGCATTTTGTTCAAGAATCTATCCCTTTGAGTTTTTGCAATGCCATCTCTGTCTGGATTGCTGTTTTCTGTCATTTTAATTTAGTATACTTTTTTCTGGCAACTCACATAGAAATCAGCCCCAGCCACTACAGTCCTTCTCTTTTCACTGGGACTTACCTCCTTTCCAGATTGATATCCGGTGGATTGCCCACAAGGTGGGGCTGTCACTCTGAGCAAAATCAGTACAACAACAGGAGAACATGGCCTGTAGGGGTGCCTACTGGCACTGCCTCCCTGGATTGGCCTCCCCAAGACGGGGTGTGGAGGTGGCCCAGAGATGACAGATTTTGGAATAGGTTGGTGGTGGTGGTGTAAGGAGTGCCACGGAGGATTATGGGGGCCAGGAGAAGTGGGTCATCATGTGTGGCAGCCTCTATTTTTCTTTTTGGGACCCCAGGGCAGGGACGTGCAATGATGTCTAGCATCTGCCCATCCCCCCCAAGGTGACAGCGCAGGCCACAGCAGTACCTTCAGCCTCCACCAGGGGTTCGTAAAGCACTGGACACTCTTCCCCCCTCCCCCCAGAGAAGGAGAGCAGTCTCCAGATGATTGATCCTTCCCCCCCAATCTGGTCCTCTGACTCTTGAGTCCATCTCCGAACCCGGGATGTTGGCACCACAAGCAGATGCCTTACCACTGCGCTGATGGGCTGGCATTTTCTTTTGTTACTGCTGAGAGTTTTTTTCTGAAACAAGATCTCATATAGTCAAGTAAGCAAATTCAGGGCCTGATTCTCAAAAGTTGTCACAAGCCACAGCAAAGGCAACTTGTGCCAATTGCCAGTGCATCAGGGACCCTGCAAACAATTGTCTATCCAGTAGGGTCCTTGCATCAAAGTTCTGCAGCTTGTAGCAAACTTGGCCTCGCACCAAACAGATGGCACATCATGAATGTTTTTTGCAAGCCATGGGTCAGTTGTACAGCAATACCACTATGGACTTGTGCTTGCTGGCTAGAACCCCCCATCCCTGATCTCCGATTGTACATAAACACTTTCCCAGGTAGTCTAGGGCTGTCCCCAGTCCCACTCCCTGTAGTCTAGGGCACCATCCCAGTCCCGATCCCTGAATGTACATAAAAAAATTTCTCTGGTAGTCTAGGAACACCCCCCCCAGCCCCAATCCCTATGAAAAATATGAAACACATTCCCTGGTAGTCTAGTGGTCCCCCTACTCCCACACTACTTGCAGTACCCCACAACCCTGCTTCCCCCAGGCTTAAACCAGCAACCAACACAGCCCTTTGCATACCTTCATGGCTGGACTCTGACTGAACTATCGATGAGAGTGTTCTGTATACAGCATGCAAGCATGGATAGCTCTGTCAGAGGCCAGCCATGGAGGTGTGCAGAGGGCTATGCTGGTCCGTGGCTTGCAGATGGGAGGAGCAGGGTGATGGGGCACTACCAACTGTGGTGGGGGTGTGGAAACTGATAGACTAACAGGGGAAGTTCTGTCATATTTTTCATGGGGATCAGGGATTGGGACTGGTAGGGTGCCCTAGACTGCCAGGTAAAGTACCTATGCTTAATCAAGGATCAGGGCTGGGGGAGAGGGTGCTCTAGACTACTAGGAAAATTTTTTATATACAATCAGAGATCAGGGCTGGGGGAGGGCATTTAATTCACTGGGATCAGGACTGTGGCACGTTGACTCAACCTCCAGAGGACAACTAAGTACTCTTAGGCCAGTGCCTGGCTGGTGTAATGGTACTTAGACAGTTGCCCTCTGGGGGAATTTTTAGAATATTGATTTAGGAGATGAGGCAGCTTGCATCTGCCACAAGCCCCCTAGTGCCATGTTGCAGCCACTTTTTATGCTCAAGGCTGGTGCAAGCCCCTTTTTGCACATGCAGCCTGCATTTGATGCAGGCTGCTTTCCAGAATAGCTCCTGGTGTATATTTTGATGCAAGGTGCCACTTGCATCAGAAAACTTCAATGCAGGCATCTTGTGTCACTCTAAGGCCTTTGAGAATCAGGCATCTCAGTGTTTTGCTTTTTCATATGAAAACCCTAATGGGCCTCAGAAATAAACATGAACTGTAGCATCTTTCAGAAAAAGAGATGTGTAAGAACAAGGGGGCACAGTTTAAAGATAGAGGGGGGACGGCACAGGGGTAATGTGAGGAAATTCTTTTTCAGGGAGAGAGTGGTGGATACATGGAACAGCCTTCCTGAGGAGGTCGTTGGGTCTAAAACAGTGGGGGAATTCAAACATGCTTGGGACAGACACAAAGCAATTATAGTGCGGGGTTGCAGGAAGCAGGCTGTTGGTTAACTAGAATCTGCAGCTTATCCAGTAGGTAGGGAAATGGGCAGACTGGGTGGGCCAAGTGGTCCTTTTCTGCCGTCAAAGTCTATGTTTCTATGTTTCTATGTAACTGTAGTTCAAAGGAACAGGAGTGCTAGATAATCTAAAAAGCCTACTGAAAAAGTTGGAGGACCTAGGTGCAGCCCAGAGAATAGTCAATTGGGTAGGAAATTGACTTACAGTTGGGAAGCAGAGAGTGATAGTAAATGGGGTGAGGTCTGGTGAGACAGAGGTCACTAGTGCTGTGCCCCAGGGCTCAGTCCTAGGCACAGTCCTATTTAATAAATTCATTAGCAACAATGGAGAATGCATACAGGGAAAGCTTGACCTACCCGTGGTAGACACTAGATTAGGCGGTAGGGTAGACAGCACAGAGGTGGTTATGGACCTTCAAAAGTACCTGCAGAGGCTCAAAAGATGGTTCAATGTCTGGCAGCTGATGTTCAACATGAAGAAGTGCAAGGTGATGCACCTGGGAAAAGGTAACCAAATGACAGAGTACTGGCTTGATGGAGCCTAGCTCTGTACCACAAATAAAGAAAGGGACCTTGGAATCATCATTTCAGACACCCTAAAGCAATCCAGCCAATGAAACAGAGCTTAAAGCAAGGTCAGCAAAATGTGAAGTTGTATAGGGAGAGGATTTGACAGTAGGAACACGGGAGTGATCCTCCCACTTTATGGGTCCCTTGTGAAGCCCTACATGGAGTACTGTGTCCTGTTTTGGAGTTCTCACCTAAAAAAGGACAGGGATAGGCTAGAGGCCATAAAGAGAAAGGTGACTAAAATGATATAAGGGCTCCATGAGCTCTCAAATGGGGATCACTTGAGGGCACTGGAAAACTACTCATTAGAGACTAAGAGAGAGAGGGAGATATGATTGAAACATTCAAATACATGAAAGGAATAAACAAGGTGCCTTACTCAGAACTTTTCAACAGGATAATCAACTCAAACACAAGAGGACATGAATGGAAACTGAGAACAGGTACTTTCAAGAAGGAATTAAGGAAACATTACTTTATGGAATGAGTGGTAGAACCATGGAACAGGTTGCCTCCTGAGGTGGTGGAAGCTGGGTCCATGGCAATGTTCAGATATGAGTGGGACAGAACAAGGGTTACTTTATATTATGCAGGAACAGGAAAGGGTAAAAAACTCAACAGGGGACACAGTACCTGTCACCACTAGAGGTCTTGTAAACCATTGGGCAGACTAGATGGACCCCTGGTCTCCTTCTGCCATCATTTTCTGTGTTTCTGTTTTTGTATGTTTGTAACTATCTAAGCATTCCTCAGACATCTTCCAGGTTTAGTTCCCTGTGCTCAGTAATGAATATAATCTGCTGTAGATGTTTAGGAGTTTATACAAGAAAAGTGGGTCTTGGCTGGACCTCTAAACAATATCTTTCAGGACCCTTATAGAGATAATGTCAGAGGATTAAAAAACAGCCACTGATGCCACACTGTTAAGGAAGGGGACTTGGACTGATTTAAGTAACTACAGATTTCTGAACCTTACCTCAGTGCTTGTAAGATATCTGCATCAATGACAAAATAGTTGGTGGTTAGATGGATTGTCCTCTAGCACTAAATGTGGCATCACCATAGGTAAATCATAGTAAACTAGCTGGATGACTTTCTTTGAAGTGGATTTCTTGGGGTGGTAGATGTAGTTCATATGGAATTCAGCAAGCCTTTGAAACTGTACAACATGCAAAATATCTAGAAAAAGTTGCACAATATGAAGTCCACAAAGCATGTAAGAGATGAGCATCAAATTGCTTGACAGTTAAGAATTACAAAAAGAAGGTGGTGATACTGTACTTGATCACCATTCAGAGTAGGGTAATGTTCTTAGAGGAGTAACACAAGGGTCTGTACTGAGTCTGTTGCTCTTTGACACTGGGTTGCTGTTTGACTTTTTTTGTTACCTAGAGGTAGGAGTCAGCAATTGGTTGCTAATGTTTATTGATTATAATATATTGACAGTAAGAATAACGAAATACTCTAGAGGTCCATGTTTTCTGGTTGTACATGTTTTCATGGATAAACAAGGTTATTAATGGACAGCCATGGTCATTCATGTTCTGTCCTGAAATCTGTCCATGATAGCTCCTTCCACGATTTTTCCATGATTTATCGACAAGATTGTCCATGACTGATGCACAAAGGCCTACAAAATTACATAATTAAAAAAAGAAAATAATCAGGAAAATTAAATCCACTTTCAATTCAGTAAATGAAACAAACAAAATAAATCTGATAAAATAACATTTTAAATTTTTTTAGGTAGCAACCATAATTACCCAGATCTAAATATGTTTTTTACTGTGCATGTTTGATAGTGGTTTTCATGGCTTGGTTTTAAATTATGATATAAGTTATATACTGTATATTTGCTTTGTGTCCTATTTAAGATTATGAGCTGGATGCCGTAAATGGAGAAAGTTGATTGGCAGAGAGCTCTTTGAAATAGTGATATCGGGCTACATCCTCATGGCTTCAAAAAAGCTCTGGCCACCAGCCTCCTCACTAGCAAAAAAATCCTCTGAGCACAGTGTTCCCCACTTCAAGTGGTCCAAAGTGAGTCAAGCCCTCCAGATGGCCACTATTGAAAAAAAAAAAACAACATTCACGAGCCTCCAGCTGTGGCATAATGGCCAACTCCTATACAGACACTTGTTTCCTTCTGACTTTGAGGGGGGAAAACTGCACACACAGCAAGTGCAATCTAAACTACCTCCAAGGTGAGCCTGAATGACACAACCCCCCCAAGGCATTACTCACTCAACTTTGTTCTGAAATCAGAACTGTTACCTCACACCAGCATTGAACCAGAGACTGAAGCTATTAAAAAGAAACTGTGATGTCTTTCACCCATGCATTCTGTGAAAACTATGAACGGGTGCACACAGCAAGCAAAACAGAAAATCAAGCACAAACTTTCAGTAAGTCCCAGAGTTGAAACTGGACTAGGTCAAACTCAGAGACAGCACAGAAAGCTTCCTGGAGCAGAGCTTTGAGAGTGAGACACAGCTCACAGTTTCATCTCCTCCACAAACTATACTCAAAACATGCCACCTACTGCCAGGAGCCCTCCAGGAACTATTTCCTCAAAAGATACTCGTCCATCACCCCAAAATAGGCATTTTAAAGTAATTTTCAAAAGGTATTAAACTTTTTTTTTCACAGCTAAAACTTTTAATCCAGTTCATAATAGCAATAATGCACTCCAGGGTATGGTATATTATGGATATCGTCACGTCTCGGGTGGTTGGACGCACTCAACCTGCGGGTCTAGTGCCCAAACACATAAGGCATGAAGATATCTCATGATACACCACACCCTGTCATGCATTATTACTTAATTATATCATGGATGTCATCCCAGTTGAAATATATGCATTGTTTTTATCACAGTAGTTCAATAATTTAAACTACTTATGGTACAGGTTCCACAGCAAAACTCTGTAAATATTCCTGATGCCAGTTTAACCTCATTCTGAGATGGGTCCTAGTAAAACCTTTACAGTGAACTAGATTATTTTAAGTGCCATAATCAGTGTCAACTAGTGGTGGGTGAAATTGCCAAAATTCACCAACGGACACAATTTCAGTGTTATTTGCTTAGCAAATTGGCATACTCATGCAGCAATTTAAGTGAACTGCCAGATCTTGGGCAAATTAGGCAATTTGTTTAGTTTGCTGAGTTAATTTATGCAATTCACCAGTGAAAACTATGCAAATTATATCCCTACATAAAAAAAATACCTTCCCCCACCCACTGTGCTGTAATACCACCCCTCCCACCTCCCAAAAATGTTCTAGTCATATTGTCAATCTCTTCCCTCTCTGAAACCCTCCTCTCCCCCATTCTGTTAAATTTCAAAGTAAAGTAGAGTCAAGAGTGACATATAACAGTTCAATGCACTTCCCCCACCCACATGCCAAACACACTCAACCCACCTCCTCAATCCAAGTCCCTCCACTAGGTCAAGCAAGTCATAAGACCCCCCCCCCAACATTCCCCTAGTCCCCTGGTACAGAAAGTCTGCTCTGTTCAGTGTCCATGCTGGTAATGGTGCCGGGGCAGGAATGAAAGATGATGTTTTTGTTCCTTGGAAAACTAAGCCAATCAGGTTTTACTAGGAGCAAAAACATCACCATTCATTCATGCACCAGTTCTGATACTGAGATGGTCCAAAAATGTGGAATAATCTGCCTGTTGACTTAAGATCTTATGGTGTTAAAATAAGTTGGACTAAGATTAGCTGTTGGTATCATAAGCAAAGTGAGAAACCCCATGAATGCTGTATGGCATTGGAAAATGGATAAATGTTTAATAGATGGCTAATTGGTGTTTAGTGGGATCTGATTTAATATGTTGGAAATGTATTTATTGAGTATATGTATATTTGTATTTTTTTTGTATTTTTGTATGTCCTATAAAATTTTCTCCTTATACTGTAACCAGGTTATGCACTTTAGAAGGTGTCCCTTGAAAATGAGTGTACTTGTGTACTCAATGGGATTGATTTTACCTTGTTCATTATAAATGAATAAAATCATTACTACTACTACTATGGACACTGAACAAAACAGATGCTCTGCTCCAGGGGTCCCATTTTCTTTATTACAGGTGAAATTTTTCTGGTTTCTGATGGGAATCAGAGGCGGGTGAGGTGGGGACATCACTTACTCTTGACATGGTGGTGGGACTCAGATGGGGAGGCTGGAGAGTGTGTTTAGTGTACCTTTTGAGTAGGGTATTTAACGTGTATGTGCCACTCTTGACACTATGTTCTGCTACTTTAAAATTCAGCAATGCAGAAGGGGAGAAGGTAGTGGAGTATCAGTACGGAATGGGAGGGTGCTACATAACTAGGAAGTTTTGAGGAGGTCGTGGTGGTGGGGGTGGCATTATTGCACAGTGGGTGGGAGGCTTTTTTTTAATAAATTATATATTTATTTATTTATTTAAGAGACTCAGATACACCTTTAAACCAGGGGCTCTTTTACAAAGGTTCCACATCAGGTTACTCGAAACATTAGGACAGGCAGCAGTTTTGTGCAAAAGAGAAATAAACATTGCAGCAAGAGGGCTTAGTCAATTACCAAAACATCACAATTGTGCAAATCACTTCTATAACAATTTAAACAATATAGATTCATATAGGTAGCCATCCGACTGAGGGAGGCGAGGCCAGAGGCTGGTGTAAAGAGGGAGAAGAGGGGGAGGTGGGTCAGGGGCAGGGTCAGCAAGGAGGTGTGTGGAGGGAGTAAAGGAGGAGAGAAGGAGTAGGGAGGGAAGGGGTGGGGTATGAGGGTGTGGATAACCATTTAGGGGTAGCAGTCACAGGAGGCACAGGAGATGAGTTATTGACGCAGGCTGAGCTTAAAGGCACCCAGGGTTGCTTTGCTGGTAAATTCTGCTGGCAGGGTGTTGAACCAGGAAGAGGCTCTGAAAAAGAAGGATCATTGGCCTTGGTTAGTCCCACAAAGGGGAACAGTGAAGGAGAGGTTGTTTGAATTCCTAGTTTGTTGTGGGCCGCTATATGGTCTCAGCAGTGCCTGTGATCCAGGGAGTAGTAGGTTAAATGTTTGCTTTTTTGCTAGGATGCAGGTTTGATATTTAATTCTGCAAGATAGTTGGAGCCAGTTTGCATGTTCATAGATCTCGCAGGAGTGTGTAAGGTGGTTTGCAGATGTTTGGAGACGACATGCCTTGTTTAGTGCTGTGGCAATGCATCGGAGAACTGTGTTAGTGGCTGACCTGTAGATCACAAGCCCATAGTCTATTATAGAGATTACTGAACTGTAAATGACAGTGCTTAGGGCTTCATCTGTGAGGCAGTTCTTACGTCTATGGAGCAGGTCTATGCGGGTATTCACAGTTTTGGTTACGTAGTTGATATGTTCAGAGTATCCAAGTGTTGGGTCAAGAATCACCTCAAAATATTTAAATAGATGTACTTGTTCAATGGTGGCCCCTTTGCTGTTTGAGATAGAGAGGTCTCTGTTTTTATGTTTGCTGTGGGTACCATGGAATAGCATTGATTTGGTGTTGCTGTAGTTAAGAATAAGCTTGTGGGATTTAAACCATGCCTATGCATCACTGAAGCTTTCTTGTAATAGCAACTGAAGAAAGGAGGGGTCAGATTGAGAGGTGAAGATGACAGCATCATCGGCATAGAGTAGGATATATTCTGAGCAAGATGAAGGGAGGCTGTTTAGGAAAATGCTGAAAAGCATAGGATCTAGGATGGATCCTTGTTGGACTCTGGATCGGACCAAGAGGGGTGTTGAGAGGGATTTGTTAACTTTTACCTGCTGCGTTTGATCATTGAGGTATCTGTGAAACCAAAGAGTTGTGTCCAGAGATAGACCTATTAGAGATAGTTGTTCAAGCAGTAGTGAACGGTTGATGGTGTCAAATGCCTTAGTTAGGTCGATGAAGGTGGCAACAACAAGATCCCATTGGTCCAGGGCATTGTGGATGTAGGAGGTATGCTCTAGGAGTGCTGTGGTCATGCTGTGGCCCTTGCAAAATCCATGTTGTTCTTGACATAGCAGGTTATACTTAGTAAGGTATTCTATCAGTTGGTCAGCAGCCATCCTCTCCAGTGCTTTTGAGAGAGGGGGGAGAATGGAGATTGGTCTATAGTTGCTTGTAACAGATTTATCACCACTTTTGTGGATAGGTGTCACCATCGCTGATTTCCATTTTTGGGGGAATTGTGACAGCATGAGAGATTTGTTAAGGATTTTGATGAGGGGGTCAGGACTTCATCGAGGGTAAGAGTGAGGAGTTTCAGGTTGAGAGAGTTGCTGCTTAATCTAGACTTTCCAAGTACTCGAGAGATGTACTTTTTTGTGATGTCCTTGGGGACGGCTTTGAAGTAGAATGGCAGATTTCCCTCCAAATTTCTGACTTTGACTGAGTTAATAGTATCTAGAGGGGGGATCAAAGAAAGTTGGCAGTAAAACATGGCTACGGTTGGTAAACGCTGCATTAAAGGCATTTGCACGGTGACTTAATCTGTGATGATGTGACCATTTAGGTGAACCATAGAGGGTGGGACTTGTTTTTTTTTTCAATTAGTTCCATTAGGTTGGTCCAAAACTAATTTCCATCTTTCCAAGAGTTTGTTAGCACTCTGTTGTAGTAGTTGGCCTTTTCATTTCGAATCACACAGGTGCTAGCATTTCTTGCAGCTTTGAAGGCTTGAGTGTCTGCCTTGTTTCTGGTCAGCTTAGCACATTGCTAGAGGTGATCACGGGCCTTCATTTGCTCAAGGAGACCAAGGTTGATCCAAGGGTTGTTAATACCTTTAATCTTGCATTTCATTAAGGCTGCATGTGCATCACAGGCTGAGTTGAAGCTATGGATAAAGTAGTCAAGTGCAGTGTCCACATCTGGGGCTGCTTCTATAGGTGACCAGTCATGATCTTGTAGGCATGTTTCTAGCAGTCACAGGTGGCCAGGCAGTAGTTTTCTACTGTTGATGATTTTAGGGGGGGTCTTACTGAATTTGTTGGACCATGAGAGTATGACTGGTGAGTGGTCACTTATACAGTCAGAGAGAACTACTGTATTAGTAATGTGTTCAGGGCAGTTTGTAAGAACCCACTCCAGAAGAGTTGAGGTACCTGTTCTGTAGTTTACTCAGGTGGGTGTTTTAACCATTTGGGAGAAATTGGCAGCTGTCAAGGCATCTTTATACTTATGTGCACTGGTGGAAGACCAATTTACATTAAAGTCCCCGAGAAGGATAGTTTCAGATTTCTGATCTAGGGAGTGAATGACATCCAGTATGGAGTTCGATCCTTGGTTGGTGAGTTTGTGGGGTATGTAGACTAATGCCACTGTCAGTGTGTTATGGTGGTCCTCAGAAGTATTTTTGTGGCAAGAAGCTGGATGTCACTCACAGGGTGAGGTATAGGTAGGGTGTGCCTGATTAGAGTGTCCTTTAGGTTCAAGGCACAGCCTCCCCCCTTCTTTGAGCATCTGTCTTGCCAGAAAATGACATAACCCGGAATTGTTATTGCAGTGTCGGGGGTCTTAGGTGATAGCCATGTCTCGATTACTGATATTATATCTGGGTTGTGGAGTGTGACCCAGGCAGTGAAAATATCCTGCTTTTTGAGGAGGATTCAGATATTGATGGTAGCCAGATGGAGCCCCCCAGACCTGTCAGCACTATAGGGGCTAGACTGTTGGGGGCCAGGATTTGGGTGGACATTACCTGAGATGAGGATCAGCATCAGAATTAGGGACTTTAAGAGAGTTTTGATATACTTCTTTTGTTGCCGTACTGTTAATGTATAAGGAGCCTCTTTAAAGGGATAGTGATTTGAGTGAGACAAACCTTTTAATAGGAGAGAGATGCTGAGGAGCGTGGAAACATGTGTTCTTAATGGGAGAGCCATCCATAGGTGAAGCGGTCTGGGTGGTGTGTTTTGGGCGAGAGTTAGGGAGTAGTTGTTCGTGATCATCTTTGGGGTAGATAATGGGAATTCAATGGAGAGGTTGGTGGTATTTTGGGGTCACAGTATAGCAACCCTTCCAGAGTAGATGATTAGATTGAGAATAATGAGTAGGCTCATTTTTGGGAAAGTGCTTCCCATACTTAAGCATAGCGAGAGGTCAGAAATTTTGTTCTCTGGGGCAGAAGGTATGGGCTTTTTAGGAGGAGGTGGTGGTATATGTCTACTGATAGCCAATAACAGCAGAGTAGATGAGAACTGGGTGGTACCCTTGAGGATTTAATAGAGGTCAGGGACTTGGTGGATGGACTTGGCTGGCAGTAGCCTGTAGGAGTGAGCTAGAAAGCCAGGGCAGGGTTTAAGTGTATTTAAACAGGACCGGGGGGTGGCTGGGTGGGCTGAAAAATCTGGCAGCTATGGCTCCCTTCCTTGAGGTAATCAGACCCTGAGGGCAAGCCCATACCTGAGCTTCTGTGAGGGGCTGGTGGCTTCAGACCTGGACTGCGGATGGCAGTCTGGCTGGTCGGGTTCATCAGAGAACCACGGCTGTGGCTCTCAGACTACCTGAAAAGAGAAGGACAGAGGGAAATTAAATAAGAGAGATGGGGGTGGGGCTGCTTATGGAGCTAAAAAGAAATGCAAATGGCTTAAACGGGGGGGGGGGTGATGCAGAACAAAATGTTAGGTAAGGTGCCACAAGGTCTGAGAGAGCAAGAACAGGGCTATTTAAAACACAATACTAGAGTAAAAAGGTGAAAGGAGGGGAGTTCAAAGACCTGAGCTGAGATCACTACTGGGTCTTATGAGGGAACACACTACAGGCACGTAGATTAAATCAGCAAACTTCAACTATAAAATGCTAGCAAGACAGTATTAACAGAAATCATAATCTAGTACAATATAATTCAAGCATTAACAGTGCAGAGCTATATGGAGCCAATCGGGGTGCTCCTGGGGCTGACTGCAGCCAGTGGGTCACAGCAGTAACAGATTCTTGATTTAAACCCAGAGACAACTGTCCTCATGAAAAAAAGGAAAATCAGGCAGCTAGGACTCCCTTCCTGGAGGTAATCAGTCCCTGAGGGCAAGTACGTACCTGAGCTTCTGGGAGGGGCTGGTGGCTTCAGACCTGGATGGCAGAAGGCAGTCTGGCAGGTCAGGTTCATCAGAGAACCATGGCTGTGGCTCTCAGACTACCTGAGCTTCTGTGAAGGGCTAGTGGCTTCAGACCTGGACTGTAGATGGCAATCTGGCAGGTCAGGTTCATCAGAGAACCACGGCTGTGGCTCTCAGACTACCTGAAAAGAGAAGGACAGAGGGAAATTAAATAAGAGAGGTGGGGGGTGGGGCTGCTTGTGGAGCTAAAAAGAAATGCAAAATGGCTTAAACGGGGGGTGTTGCAGACCAAAATGTTAGGCAAGGTGCCACAAGTCTGAGAGAGCAAGAACAGGGCTATTTAAAATACAACACTAGAATAAAAAGGAGAAAGGGAGGAGAGTTCAAAGGCCTGAGCTGAGATTGCTATTGGGTCTTATGAGGGAGCACACTACAGGCACATAGATTAAATCAGCAAACTTTAACTATAAAATGCTAGCAAGACAGTATTAACAGAAATCATAATCTAGTACAATATAATTCAAGCATTAACAGTGCAGAGCTATATGGAGCTATCGGAGTGCTCCTGGGGCTGACTGTAGCCAGTGGGTCACAGCAGTAACAGACTCTGGGTCTAAACCCAGAGACAACTGTCCTCATGTTAAAAAGAAAAATTAAGCAGCTAGGGCTCCCTTCCTGGAGGTAATCAGTCCCTGAGGGAAAGTCTGTACCTGAGCTTCTGTGAGGGGCTGCTGGCTTCAGACCTGGACTGCAGATGGCAGTCTGGCTGGTTGGGTTCATCAGAGAACTACGGCTGTGGCTCTCAGACTACCTGAGCTTCTGTGATGGGCTGGTGGCTTCAGACCTGGACTGCGGATGGCAGTCTGGCAGGTCGGGTTCATTAGAGAACCACGGCTGTGGCTGTCAGTCTACCAGCCTAGAGGTTAGAGCAACAATTTGTGAATCAGCTTGGTACCTCCAGCAGACCTTGGTTTGTTTCTCAATCCTTTACTTGCCTACTGTGTGACTCTGAGCAAGTCAATTAACCACCCCAGTGTTCCTGGATCACCCCTGAAAACAGGCAGTTGTGCCTAGTGGGCCTTACCTGCTTACCAAAGTATATAAAAAAAATTGTGCAGCAAAGTTAAGGAGGCTGCCACAAAAATGTATGATGTATGAATTTCTGCAAATATGCACCAGCTGTGCTGGTGAATGAAAACTTCACTCATCTCTAATATCAACCACAAATGTGAAGATGAGCTTGAAATATACAACTCACTTGATTTATTTTATTTCTAGTTAGCCTACTTTGTTAGTTTATGCCCTCACTCATTTCAGTTTAATCCAAAGCCTTTAAATAACCAGTTTAATTTTTAAACTAGATTTTGCCACCACTTCTTTTAAATGACAACTACCTATGTATTTTTTTCAAAGTAAACAACAGTTTCTCAGAAGATTTCCTAGGCAGCAGTATTTGTTAGTCACAATGCCATTTTGTTTTTGTGATAGTGTTTGTCTAGCAAAAACATCAATATACTAATTATTATAAGTCTAATTATTATTCATGACGTAAAGTAGCTCATTGATTTGCTGCCGTGCCGGTCTAAAATCTGTTAGAAATGGCCAAGATGGCAGAGATCCTCAACTGAATGCTCATGCCACTCTTCTTAAAACCCTAAAAAATGTAAAAAATAAATTGTCAAAAAGAAGATTGTTATTACGATTAGACATGTAATCACAATAACAGCCTTGACGCTGCTCATTTCCTTGGATTAATGACCAGCAGGAGGGAAGTGGCCCACAGCTTTGCCTTGGGCCACTCATTCCCCCAACCAGTCATTAATCCAATGGAACTGACCAGATTCTCAGTTGTTATTATTTAATTATTTTTGTTTATTTCATTCCTCAACAAAGATATGGGATTTTTAAGTACTTAAAGTTCCCATCCCTTGCCATGCCTGCCATTACCAAAAAAAATAAAAAAAAGAAAAAAATACTTAGTACAGTGCTGTGCTGTTTACCATCAAAAACATGTAGGGATACTGTAACCTAATTCATCTACAGTACAAAACTACTACTGTATGTACATTCAGAAAGCAAGAGACTTTTAATAATTTTGAGTGATAGCCATTTTAATGACTTGAGACACAAATTACAAAACAGCTATAGAAGTTGTTTTAAATAGCTAAGAGACTTTACAAAAAAAATGAATCTAAGGATGCTAGAAATACATTTTGCTAAAACAAACTATGTGATAACTTTATTTTGCTGACTAGCACAAACTGCTGCTTTAAGTTGTGACTGTATTCTTAAAAAAACATAATTTATCAATAGACCATGTTAACTATTCAATTATTTTGATTCCATGTAACTACTGTTCTTGTTCAATGTTGCTGTGGAATTCTATAAGCATCACCTCTATTCATTATGGCCTTTCCAAATATATTTTAGGAATGTCCTGGACACCCTGTGGTCGACCAGGTTTATCCATGGTTCATCCATGTTTGGCTATGTTCAAAACAGCAAGGTATAACAACCAAAGTTGCATATTCATTTTTCAGATTGTAATGCAGAGTTTGACACAATACACATAAATAGTCACAATAATATCATTTTGTTGAGTTTTTGAATATAAAATAAGGTTTACACAAAGACATTATTTATCTGTACTTGAGAATAAAATAAATTAGTTGGAGAACTCACCACATTTTAATAAAGTTTCATTTTATGGTGGTATAAATAGCAGTTAGGCCATTCTGTTAGTTATAAATGAAGAGTGACTTCATTTGAAGGAGGAATATTAGTGGCAATGGGTAAACCAATAAAATCAATTTCAAAATAATATTTAGATAATATATATTTATTACAGAATGTTACGGTTGCAAGAAGAAAAATAAAATTGCCTGAGCTGCAGTATGTAGAAATCTGATTTATAACACAGAAGACATCTGACATTAAAAACCTTGGATAACAATGTACGGGACATGGTCAACCTGAATAATTCTCAAACTACATTAGTCATGGCAATCCATGGTCTTTTCCTGCACCATTTTACTGTCAGTGTAGCCTCTGGATAACTCTGATTAAAATCATGGACAAACCATGGACAATGATGGTTGCTGACCATGTATAACTATGGTTTAACCATTTATAACAATGATCCTAAGTGTGGGGGTGTATACCTTTGAGACATGATCTGGGAAATGGGTATTAGATTATGTAACACGCATTTGTCGATGCCGAATGTTTGCTTGCTGGCATTGGCATTGGTAGTGTTGGAGTAAGAGAGCTGCATAATAGGAATGACAGTGAAGTATTGAACTGAAGCCAACCCCGCCACCACCCTGCAGAGACTGACAGGCATTGGGGTGTGCCTTTGTGTCATCAGGCATAACGACCACACCATTTCACCACACCCTACCCTGAAGACACCAACAAGTGTCACAGTGTGCCTTGGGGTCTTTGGCCCTTATGCTCACCCCATTCCATCAGGAAATATGTTTGTTTGTTTGTTTGTTTATTCGCTTAATGGGTAAGCACACTGGAAACAAGTTCCTTTTACAGGTGCGACCCACATATATTGCATACAGACAATACATAATCAAACATACATATACAATGCAGCAAATTGCAGACAAAAATGTCTTTGTTACGTATAAAATTCATAAAAAAAATTCATAAAAAACAGTTACAATTAAATTGAGATTCAAATACATCCTTAATGCATCGGCAAACTTTTGACAGAACACAACCACCTAATATCTTGAGGAATTTCATTCCAAATAAATGGAGCAATATAAGCAAAGGATCTTTGTCCACTTTTAGATTTCATAAAAGGAATCTCAGAAACCTACTGTCTGACCTATGTCTAGAATAATGACCATCAATATATGGTCTCAAAAACTTTGAAATACTATGTGGAATTTCAGAGTCCATGACTTTATATATGAACTTGCCACACAGTATTGGAAATTTAATGAAACCGTAACCAGCCCATTTCTTTCAAAATCACACAATGATGAGATGACTTAGAACAATTTAAAGCAAACTTAGCTATCAAGTGAAGTAAAGTGGATTTCTTTGAAATCACTGTCGAGAAGCAGTGTCAGTAATCATAACTGCATAGTTCACAATAGGAAGTAAGCAGCAATTTGAAATAACCAGCCTAGACTCAGGAATAAGAAATGAACGGATTCTGTACAAAGAACCTAATCTACAATGTATTCTTGAGGTAACCCTCAAAAAATGAGATTCATAACTTAGATGAGAATCTAGTAATACCCCAAGATATTGAAATGTATCAACATAGTCAAACAGTAATCCATCAAGAGATATAACTTCCAAAGTACCAACCTCAGATCTCAGTCTAGGTGGGGTACCAAAAACCATCACCTTTGTGTCAAATATGGTGAGATGGGTGCTGTATAGGAGAATAGGGTGAACTTTGGGGCCAAAGAGTCCAAGGCACACCTCGATGCCTCTCACTGGCTGCAGTATGTAGAATGGTATGAGCATTACAGGCGAGAATTCCAAGTCACAGCCCTGATGCCTGTCAGTCTCTACAGGGTGGGGCGTTATGGTTGGAAACCCTAATGTCTCAGGCATTCCTTGGCATTTTCACTCCAAATTTTCAACATGGGTTTTTTGTGACCCCCACCTTATGAACAGTGGCAATATCAGTTTGTTAGCCGAAAGCTGATTTTGCACAGCGACTACGCCATTTGGTACCACAGGTGCGAAAACACATTTCGAACAGGATGTGAAAATTGACAGCTGTACTGTTCATGGGGAGGTGGAAAAAAATGGCAATGTTGAAAATCTGCAGTGAAAATATTAAAAAAACTGGTGAAGTCACGAGCGTGTGTAGAAACTGGGCAACGCACACCTATAATGCAATTAGTATGGGGATGTTTTACAACAGATTGTCAGCACAGGCATTTTGGAACCTCCACTCATGTACAGTGTCACTGTGATTTTCTTAATCTGTCCCGAACAGTGATTTCCCACAGCGACCATGCATTTCTGCACTGGAAGTGTGAAAACACATTTCAGCCATGGTGTGAAAAATGACAGCTGTACTGTTCATAAGGAAGTGTGAAAAAATGCCAGTGGTGAAAATCTGGACTGAAAATATTAGAAATCCATGAACTTACGAGGGTGCATGGAAACTGCACAATGGTCACTTGTAGCAGTCATTTTATGGACTTTTTTCACCAAATTTTTAACATAGCCATTGTAACACCTCTGCTCATGAACAGTGTCAGTGTAATTTTCTTAATCTGTCCTGAACATTGATTTCGCACACCGACTGCGCCATTGTGCGCTACATGCGCAGAAACACATTTTGGGCAAGATGTGAAAAATGACAGCTGTACTGCTCATAAGGAGGAATGGTAAAATAGCAATGTTGAAAATCTGGAGTGAAAATAGTGAAAATTCATGAACGAATGAGTATGTGTAGGAACAGTGCAACGCATGTCCATAAAACAGTCATTTTGGGGAATTTTTCCACCAAATTTTTAACATAGCCATTTTAGCACTTATGCTCATGAACAATTTCACTGTGATTTTTTTAATCTGTCCTGAATATTGATTTCGCCCTGCCTGCGCCATTGTATAGCTACAACCTGAAACATTTGGGTGAAATGTGAAAAATGACAGCTGTACTGCTCAGAAGGAGGTGTGGTAAAATGGCAGTGTTGAACATCTGGAGTGAAAATATTGAAAATTCATGAACTTATGAGCATGCTTAGGAACAACGCAACGCATGCTCATAACACATTCATTTTATGAAGTATCACCAAATTTTCAACATAGGCATTTTAGGACCTCTGCTCATGAACAGTGCTACTGTCAGTTTCTTAATCTGTGCAGAACACTGATTTCCCACACCGACCATGCTATTCCGCACCACAGGTGAAAAAACACATTTCATCCAGGGTGTAAAAATGTCAGCTGTACTGTTCACAAGAAGGTCTGAAAAAATGCCAATGTTGAAAATCTGGGGTGAAAATATTGCAAATTCGCAAAGTTACGAGCGTGCATAGCAACTGCTCAACACAGGCTCATAAAATAGTAATTCTTGGGATTTTTCACACCAGATTTGCAACATAGGCTTTTTGTGAGTCTACCTCATGAACACTGGCATTGTCGTTTTGTTTATCAGTCCTGGAAGGTGATTCCGAGCAATGACTGCAAAATCACCTTTCTGGGCTGATTAATGGCATGACAGTGATAGAGTTCATGAGGAGGGGTCCCAAAAACCCCATGTTGAAGTTTGGTGACAAAATTCCAAAAAATGCCTGAGATATGCAGCAAAGTTGAAAAAACCCTATTTATTCCATTATACAGCTTACTGGCATTTCCTCAGTTCGCGGTCAGCTTTGAAGAGTGCAGATGTGTTCCCGGTCCACTGAAAATCATTGCTCCGGACTCCGGAGGTAAGTATGGTGAGAGGGGGATGTGTGGTGAGGCAGGGTGTGCAATGGGTGGGTGCGGGTTGTGGGAGGGGGGCCAGGGAGAGTGGGGGACCGTTTCCTTCATTACAGGTAAAAAAAAAAAAGATATTGTGGGACGGTTATTTATTTGGCAATGTGGCACTCTGGGGTGGGATCCCAGCATGCCAAATGAGTATTTTTGGGGGCACTGTAGTTGATGGGGATTCGCACCAGTTGGCACACAACAAAGAGCTGTTATGCTGATGGGGATTGGGCACCCCCATCAGCATACAACAATGGAGGGAGTTTGATTATGCCGACAGGGATTGGGAACCCCATCAGCAGACAAGAAAAGTGGGGGGGGGGTGTTACATACTGCAGACGGGAAGTGGGATCCTCCATCGGCAACATACATCTGAGCCACTGCTGCCAATGGGATTGGGGCCTCCGTCTGCAAACAAATGTGTTGGGAGGGCACATGCTGCCAGGGAGATTGGGCACACCCTCGGCAGGGGAGGGGGTTAATATTGTTTGTGAACAGGCGGCAAACCACTGCCATGTTCACGAACAATGCAATGACGGGTGGCTCCCTCATTGCAGTGAATGGATGACGCTGCAATGACGAGGCGGCCCCTGATTGCAGCGGCTATTTTTTCACAAGTTGGTGGCAACGTTCCAAACTACTGTCACTGGCTGTGTCCCCCATTATTGGTGGACATCACACATGGTCCCAAAATGCCACGCAGGTATTGGCCTCAACAGTGCCGCACCTCCAGAACCTGCTTCGGCACCAAGCTACCTCAGTATGTTTCTTGCGCTACGTGCAAGCAAACATAAAAATGAGGAAGTGCCAGGGGCCAATCATAGAGGCAGAAATCCAGGTTGCACATACACATTGTGTGATGCAGTAGTAGACAATACAGCTTAGGAAAAAAGATCTGAGGTAGTTTAGACAATAAGCTGAAACCAGGCAGGTAGTGTGCTTTCACAGTCAAGCGAAAACATACATCAGGATGCATAACAAGGTGAGTAAGGGGCAGATAAAAAGAGGTGACCCTCCCTAATATAAAGCTTTGCTTAGACCAGTCCTGTAGATCTGCCTACAGTTCAAGTCACAGTAGCACAGAATGGACATTGAAAAGATCCAGAGGGTTCAGCACAGGGACACCAAGATGGCTTGTGTTTTAAGGAGCAAGGCCAATGAGGAGAGAGTAGACATACTCAAATGATTTATCCTAAATAAAACTTACATTTGACATGATCATGCTTCTCCAAATATTGACGAGGCTAGGTAGGGTGAGATGTACACAAGTACATGAGCTGGTAACAAGCAGAACTATTCAATGTAGTTTTATGGATGGGGTGGTATAAATCTAGCAAGGTGCCAAACACCTATTTGCAGCCATAATCCTCAAATACAAAAACACCTTTCAGATTTCTGATCCATTAAACCTGGCAGTGTTATGCCAAATGAGCACAACCTTGGATCTTGAGTGATGTACTGTACAACTTTAGCATACCATATCCCAAGATTTTTTTTTTAATTTTTATTGTTTTTTTTTTTTCACCAGGAAAAACACACTAAGCTGAAGCTTGTTTACAGGTGCACACCTGGGAAGCACAAGGAAGTTAAGTGACTTGATCAGGGTCACACAGTATGAAAGTGAGAGCTGTGGGATTCAAACCCAGGTCTCTAGGTTTGCAGCTCAGAGCCTTAAACCACTGTGCTATACTGCCTCCGCTGCTTGTTTGTTTCATAACAATCTTCTACAACATTGTCAACATCCCCAACCACTAAATCACACCTACCATAAATGGGAGATTTCTAGAGGGTCATATGATTCAGTCTCTTGTGCATAAAGCAAGGTTTATGAAACAATTTGAAATGCATTAAATATGTCCCCATTATAAAACTAGATCTGATTCCAGTTCCAATCATTGTTATCCAATGCTGCACCAATAGGGCTGGTTAAAATTAGCACATTCTGATTTTGTGGAATTTTCACAAAATGTCACAAAATTTCATGAAATGTCATGACATTTTGCTAAATTTTGGGGAATTTTCCAACATTATTTAATTGGTAGTTACTTAATCAGTCTTACAGATGAAAATTGGACATTGGGCAGACTTTCTTTCTTGGAGAGGCCCTAAAAGTGCTCCAATATTCATGTCATTTGGATAAGGGGTGGAGAAGATAGAGGGGTTCAAAGTTTGTTTTTTATGAGAAGATTTCTTAACATATTTCTACACCTTGGAGCTACATAACTGAAGATTTATATGCATACTTTCTTGGAAGAGTCTTAGAAACTGCTAAATAGAAGGGTAATTGGTTATGTATTTTTAAGTTACAGGAGTTCAAAATGTAACCGTTTAATTATTTGTTAAATTAAAATAGTTGGATGTTTATAGCTCCACTGCTGCTGCAAGTATATACTCAAGATCTGGTATGCATATCAAACTAAATGTGCCCTAGAATCTAATTAAGTAGGATAAATGTGGTTTAGTAGGTTAAAACATATTAGCAATACTTCAGAATTTACTAATTGGCAACATTTGCTCAACAATTCATGGGTGCATAATAGGTGCGGCCAGTTGAATTCCACTTGTGGAATTTAATTTTCACAAAGCACTTATCACCACTGAATCACCTTATTTGCACTAGAATCATGGCCATGAAATATCCCTCCAACACTCCTGTGACAGTGATGCCCAGCAACATGCTCCATGATGACTAAAGATATCCAGATAGTTCTGTCACAATGGCTTATGTTGCAACTGGTTTGGCTTGGCATCACTTGGTGTCTCTGTTTTCAAATGTAAAAAATATACATTGTTATCTGCATGGTTTTTTAAAGAGTCAGCAGGTGGAATTGTACAGAAATAATGCTGCATGTCTATATACCACCACACGTCATTAAGTATTCTTCATGGTTTGTCTCTCACGATAGTGACCTAACAGTTAGTACCAGTATACTTTTACTATAGAGCATCCTATGAATACTAACTTATTGTGTCTTTACCCAGCCATAGTCTTCCTCTACAACAGCAACTCAAGTGTATCACTTAGCAAAATGTATCAACATGGCTTCAACAAAAGTACCACGAAATTCCATAAATTCACAAAAGCTCGTGAAGTTCAACTTTATTTGCTGCTGCTATTTTGGAATCTTTGGCTGCTTATATAACTTAGCCAGCCCTTGAGCAAGAGGTTAGACAGTTGACACATACAGCCTCTTTTTTTTCCATATTGAGTTTTCTATTGGCCAGCAGCTCATTTCTTAAAGATACATGCTGTTCACAAGGATATACATTGATCAGGCTGAACCCAGCCATCATTCAGTTGGCTACTGTGGTTTTTTTCTTCCGCATTATTCCCACCACCTCCCCTGGTGGGGGAAGTACCTCTTTCAGCCTCTCACAGACACAGCTTCCCTGCATCAAAAGTAAGCTCCCTGGCCTAGCTACAGGGGTCGCTATGTTAGTGGAACATGCTGGAAACCCTCCCTGGCCAAGATACACTATTGAGCAGCAGCAGTCTTGGCCATGGCCTGTCTCCCAACGCAACTTTCTCTGCGCACTTCTGAGCCTGGGTCATCGGCACGTCAGTGCCACACTGTGCTGTTGGGCCATGGAGGTGGCCACAAAGCCTGATATTTAGCCTTAATGAACCTAGTAAAATTGGTGGTACTCAGCTGCCTAGTTTTAAAGTTATAGGGGCTTCAAATTCTGCCGTTGTCATAATTTCGAAATTAAATGTTAAAATGTCTGAAGGTTTGCAGGCCTATAACTCAATCACCATTCAAGATAGAAATGTGAACCTTGGTACACTTCTGTATGGGCCTTGGTTTAGTCATCATTCTTAATTTGGTGCACTTTGAATAACAACTGTTAAATGTAGATGAAAATAACTGAAATAATTTTGGTGAAATTTCACGTTCCTTGTCAATTTTGCAAAATATCATGGCAGTGAAACTGGACTTTTGCCAGAATTCCATTGGCAAAAGATATATTTCACCCAACTCTATGCACCAATTCTTGTTTCTGAATTTGATCATTGGTTGTCAGTGCTTTTAATACCTGCTGCAAAGATGGTCTAGTAAATTTCAAATGTCATCTTCTTATCAAGTCTCTAAACCATAGCTAGCCAGGACTGATGGTTGCACTGAAGTCTATGAGTACTAGTCTATAACCAAGGACAAGAATTTTCTAATTTACAAATATTTGAAAAAATATGTGGAGGGTAGTTTATGCATCCTAGAACATGAAGGATGACAGCATGAACCCTGCAGTGAAGAATTCTGATAATGTAACTATGCACTTTATATACCATTTCCTGACTAAAGGATATGTTAGAGTTCTCTGTAATGCTGTGTGGAATGCAGAATTCCATGGCAGAATTAGTGCAGAATGACCATTCCACTGGCAGAATCTCCGTTAGAATTTCAATAGTTCTGCAGAATTCTGCCTGCTGTGATATGTGGAATAGAATACAATTTTGTTCCACAGAAAATCACTCTGCAACCATTTCTGTGGAAAATATTGAGTTCCCCAGGATACAATTTCATGGAAATATTGTGGAAAAACTTATTCTGCATTTTTCTGTCATAGAATTCCAGCATTCTGTTTCTGGCACAATTCGGCAGAATTTCAGTGGAATTTTGAAAGTTCCGCTAACTTTTGTTCCACTGGAATTTGAAACTTCTGCACAGTACTAGTTCTCAGTATGGTAGAAAACCAAAAGAATTTCAGGGTAAGTCAGATGTGATCAAATGGTTAAATCCATGCATGCAGAATGGTCCTTGTAAGAGAATTTATGCTACGCTGTCCATATCTGAAAACATGTAACTGCCAAGACGAACATGAAGGTTTAATATAGCCAAAGGATCGTCTTCCATGTCTTCACATATAAGAATGTTGATCTTCTTCCTGCCACTACCAACTCAACAGTGGACCAGTTTGGCATGCCAAATAATATGTAGTAATATAAGGCTTACCCAACCCTTTGATCAAGGAAGGATCAGCACATTTTGGAAAACTCTGGGGATCTGATAGTGCTATAGAAATGAAGAGACAGGCTTCTGAGGGCATTTTATTTATTTATTTATTGAAAATTGGTAAGCAGGAAAGGCACACTGAGTCAAGGTTCATTTCCAGGTGCAACCCATTGGGAGGGATACATAGAGACAAATTCAAACAATGGCTAAGTGCAATCAACGGGCCCTAAACACTATGCCAGTTTGATGCATACACTGGGCATGTAGGCATAGATATGCAGGAATGCCGCTCAGTGGGGGTCCAGTGGATCTCCGGTGGCTTTAAACATAAGTGTGCTGGCCAGGTGCTCATCTGATTCCCCAGCTGACTGGCCAACAATGTACCAGGGTGGTCCAGGGGGAGGGATGGGGGCATGCCAATACTAAGCACCATTCACAAAGATACATAGTGGTACACGGGGGTATAGGTGGCTGCTAGATATGGCAGGTGGGATCCTGCCATAACTGCACTATGCACTGCACACACACACAGAACCCCTGCCCTGTCCAGGCAACCATTTTCAATCCCCCCCAGAACCCATGCTCCTGTCCCGCATGCCAGTCCCTCCCATACACATCTAAGCCCCATCTCCGTAACTGCTGAACCCCCCCCCGCACACAGCAGATCCCTGCCTCCGTATGTGTGAACTCCACCTACACCCATAGTCCTGTAGCGGATAGAGCCCAGGACTTCACATCCTGACCACTCCTGATCCCCAATCTCAGCTCTTCCACACCCTCATTGGTGGTCGGTGGCTCCTCCCTGACATGACACCAGCAACACCACCTGCCGTCTCCGACACCTGCAAGTCAGTGCCGTGGCTATTGATGGCCAGCAGCACTGCCCTCCACACACCTTCTCGGCCATTGGTTATGCAACAGAAGCTGTACATTAACATTTGAACAAAAATAATAAACACATTTAAACTGGTACACTGAACATACCACAAATAAGGCATAACTCTGTCTTTTCTTGCAGCCTAAGTCAAACATCTTAGGGTGTTACACTCTCCCTTGCCTGACAATGCATTGAAAACTGTTTCCTCTCCCTGAAGCCCAGGTACCCCAGTTGTACCCCAGTTGTACCTGTTCCTTCAAACAGGGCCAAGCCTGATGAATACTCATGAAGGCAGCTCACTGCCTTTTGGTCAGCAACTAGTCTGAGATGCATTTGCTTTAAAAGGCATCTTCATGGCTTCAATCCATTAAGATAATTCACACAACTTGGAGTATATATTATATATGTATAACTATTCGATTACGTCTAGTGTTAAGCATGGGGATGTACAGAATGTATGCATTTCGTATTGATTATATACAAGGTTATGGAAAGTATGCATCAGAAGCACATTTTAGATGCATTGCGGGGGGTGTACAGAGGGACACCTCAGAAAGTGCCACACCAGATTAGATAAGTCGAGTAAAGCCTGTACATTATGATGATGATGATGCAGGGATATAGATTAGTCTCTCGGAACATAAAAGAGGCCCAAACTAAGGAAAAACAATAACAGGTCCTTAGATGTCTCATCTCCTTGGGTACCCAGATTGAATTACTGTAATAGACCTGGACAAAGGCAATGTTTAGTTGGTGGGCTGTCAGCATGTACAAGGACGGAGCTCTGCTGTGTGCGGGGGTGTCAGCACTTACAGGGATGGTGCTCTGCTGTGTACAGGAGGTGTCAGCACATACAAACTGCTAAGTCGGGCCACCCCACCAAGCAGAACAAAAAAGACCTCTAAGTTAGGTCACGATAAAAAAGCTTTTTTATTAGACATAAAACAGCTCAAAACAGGTCAGCAAGCCAAATAGCAGCACCCCCTCGCACACTCACAAATGTACATTTCACGTCAGTAGACACTTTATCAATGCATATATTTCAAATACAAATAACCTCATTTTATAGGGTATCAATTTTGAAGTGGAAACTGCTCATTCTGTACCCACATACAGTAGGGATCTGTGTTCCATCATCCAGTGACTGGTAAAAAATATGTTAATAGAGACTTTATAAATTGCTCTTCGACTCATGTTGTGTATATAACTGTTTGTAGTTGTAGTGATTTTTTGTATTGGCAAAACTAAAAGGAATTTTAAGAATCGAATTGATGAACACCTTAGGTGTATTTCTAATTGTGATGTAAATAATGCCTTAACAGCACATGTTATGAGCAAAGGCATAGGACACTATTTCAAGTTTCAGAGATTACAAAAAATGTTTACTAATATTCAGGGGGGTGATCTGGACAACAAATTATTGCAGATGGAAAGTAAATGGCAATGTCTTTTGGCAGCCCATAAAGAAAAAGATTTAAATGTAGCCTTCAGTATTGTTCCGTTTTTGAAAGAAAGAAGTCATTATTGATCCTTTAGAACTGTGTATATATTTGGTTTCTTGGCCCGGATATTCAAACTGCACCAGGCTGTGGCACAAGCCTGGGCACAGCTCTACTTGGCTGTGCAGGGGTGTGGCCTGGGCGATATTCAACGGAGCTGCGCTATGGCTCAGCAGCTTTGAATATCACACCCTGGCCACCCCCACTGTGCATGGCGCAGTGGCACTGCACCAGCGCAAGTAGCCAGAGTGGAGCATGGAGATGCGCTAGCGCAAGTGCCATTGTGCCATTCACAGCACCTGTGATATTCAAAAGGGGACATGCAAATGGGTCCATAATTTATGCAAGGTGCACATGGAGCCATTTGCATGTTACTATGGCCCCATTTGCATCCCATTATCATGCAGGTGCACCAATCCCCGACGACTTGCACCTGGCACCCTGCCAGGCAGCAGCCGTCGGGGAACGATGCCCCCTGCAGCCCGATCGTAGGCATTTGTCTAAAAAACAGACTTCCTAGTCCAATAGCCCTGGTGGTCCAGTGGACCACTATGTGCCCGATCGTGGGCATGTGTTATAATACAAAAGAAATCCTCGTCCAATAGCCCTGGTGGTCCAGTGGACCGCCATGTGCCTGATTGTGGGCATCTGTTGAAATAACCCCCCGCCAATATCCCTGGTGGTCCAGTGAACTGCACTCTGCCCGATCGTGGGCATCTGTAAAACATACAACCTCTCATTACCCTGGTGGTCTAGGTACCCCTCCCACCACGCCCACTGAGCCCCACCCAGCCCGCTCCCCATCAGCTGGTGGGCTGCAGCACCCACCCGCCTTCCGCCGCGCCCACCGCCGACTGACAGCCGGTAGGGCTGGACGCCCATTGGTTCACAGCGTGAGCTAATGGTGCAGCCCATACCGCATTACAGATTCCAGATATGTGTAGTATGGTATGAAGGATGCCCATTGGTCACGCCAGAACCAATGGGCGGCAGTCCTGCTGAGCTGTCAGTCGGCAGGCGGCGGGTGGCAGGTGGTGGATGCTGCCACCAGCCAGCTGACCAGGGGGGAGGTGGTGGGGCCCAGTGGGCAGGTGGGGAGGGGTACTACCAGACCACCAGGGATTTGACTGGTGGGGGTGTCTTATCTAAACAGATGCCCGCGATCGGGCAGTTGGCGGATCTTGGAGGGGGTGTCTCTTCTTACTACAGATGCCCGCGATCAGGCAGAGTGCGGTCCACTGGACCACCAGGGATATAGGACAGGGGGTTTTCCTTATTAAAACAGATGCTCGCGATCAGGTGGAAATCGGTCCACTGGACCACCCGGGATATAGGACTTTTTTTATTTTATGAATACCGGTGATCAGGCATGGGGGGGCGCTGCCAGGTGCAGCCGGAACTTAGGAAGTCACCCATAGGTGGCAGCTGCCATGTTGCGCCCTGCAATGCGGCAGCTCACCTGTGGGTGGCCATCAGTTGTTCCTTTTTTTTTTGGCTTAACTTTGTGCTGGCACAAGTAGGGGTTGCGCATGCATGGCTCTGCACATCCCGGGCTGAATATCGAGCTGTGCAGGTTATGCATGGGAACGCCCCCCCCACCTGTGCCTGCATACATTATTGATGCACTCCAGCGCATCGGGATTTGTGCAGCGCACTTTTCCATTTTGAATATCGCGCCGTGGTGCATCAGTGGGTTGTGCATGGTGCAACACTGTTGCACCATGTGCAACCCTTTTGAATATCTGGGCCCTTGTGTATAGTTAGTGTTGTTTTTTGTTTTTAACTGTGTGCATTTATATGCTCTTTTTTTGTAAAAGGTTGGTGATAAATTGTTGTATTTGCACTGGGATGGGGTAAGCAATATTGTAATATGAGCTAGTTGTAGTTTAATTGTTATGTCTTTTAATTGACTTTTTTTATTGAGGGCTGGCATTCAAAATTGCTACCCTATAAAATGAGGTTACTTGTATTTGAAACTTATGCATTGATAAAGCATCTGCTGACGTGAAATGTATGCTTGCGAGTGTGCGAAGGGGTGCTGCTATTTGGCTTGCTGACCTGTTTTGAGCTGTTTTTTGTCTAATAAAAAACCTTTTTATCATGACCTAACTTAGAGGTCTTTTTTGTTCCACTTGGTGGGTTGGCCCGACTTAGCAGTTTGTACTTGGAGTTTTTTTGTTGTGGCACCCACATTGCAATGAGTGGCCACCTGTTTAAAATTTTTTGGTTAGGTGTCAGCACATTCATGGATTGGGCTCTGCTGTTTGTGGGGGTGTCAGCACTTATGATATAGAGGGCTCTGCTTATTATTATTGTGCGGGGGAGTTCAGGCACACATACTAACTGGAGTGGGTGATCTGCTGTAGAGGGTACAGCTGTGTGCCAGGTGGTGGGTGGTAACATGTGGATGGGTATCAGGCAGGGGGGACCACTAGACAATGGGGTCTGACCACATATTGCCCAGATGCCTGAGTGTGCTTTGCATGTACCCGGACCCACACCTTCCCCCACAGGGGATCCACTCTGGGACCCAGGACAGGCATCCTATTGGCTGCCTGCTTGGGTCTATTACTCCATCCCCCATCCACCCTCCTTGCACATGCATGCTGGGGGGTGGGCCATGAACAGGTGGATGGTGTTTGTGCATACCAGCTTGTGTCCACCTGTCTACAGGAGGGATACGCGCCTCTGGCACATACTTCCCACTCATTCATGCATAGGCACCAATGTTAATAAATGACTACTTTGTGAATTTGTATTGGGAGTGTCAAAACAAACCTAAAAATAGAGAACGATGTTCATTTTAATAATATTCACTCTGCAAATGACAGACTATTTTGATAGATCCTGTTTGTCAACACTTAACAGAGGTGCCAAATTCAATAACTACTTTTAATATGTGCAGAAATTGAATTATTTAGTCTTCTGACTCAATCATTTAATGATTGAGACTCTAGCAAATACTTTTTATTGCAAAACAGTGTGTCTGTGCAACTCAGTACCATTCTTTTTGGATAGTGTACTGTGCATGAGTGAGTAGGTGGGCTAGATATTCAGAGGAGTAGCGCAGTGCACAACCGACTTGCGCCAGTGCAATCACAGAAATGCACCCTAGAGCCATATTCAACCAGTGGGAATGTGCAGCCCAATATCCATTGCACTGCTGTGCAACAGTAATGTATGCCGCGCAAGTACAGGTGGGCGTGCCCATGAATATGCTGCGCAATGGCATATTCAGCAGAAATACACGGCGCAACTGAGGAGCAACTCAGAGAATGAGTCACACAGAGTTGAGCACATAAAAGGATGCTCAACCACACACACGGCAGATGCGCAATCAGGGAAGAATAAGCCATGGACACAGGACCATTCCTTTTGGTACAGGTGATGAGGGGTGTGAGGAGGAGGGAGGAACAGCAATGTGACCAAAGAAGGGCCCAGCAGCGGTATGCCCATCACAGACAGTACCATGCCTGGCTCACATTTGAGGACTATGGTGACACCGAGATAGTGGGCCAGTACCATGTGAACAGGGCAATTCTGAGGCAGTCATGTAAGCTGTGCCATGACAAGCTGCAGGCACCCATCAGAAGGAGTCATGCCATCATGGTAGAGACTAAGGTGACAGCGATAATGTGCCTGCTTGCCACAGGCACCTTCCAGACACCAGTGGGGGCAGCTGCTGGCATATCATAGTCAGCCATGTCCAGCCTTCTCACACAGGTCCTCAATGCTCTGCTGTCACATGCTTAGGAGTACATAAGATTCCCAAGCACACAGGCAGAGCATACAGCAAACATGCAGGAATTCCACAGGGTGGCACGCATGCCCTGCATGATAGTGGCCATTGACTGAACCCATGTGGCCATAGGCACACCACCTGGCCCGGAAGGGGTGGTATATATCAACAGAAAGGGCTACCCCTCCATCAACTGCCAGGTGGTGTGCAATGCCACAGGATGCATCATCAATGCATGTGCCACACACCCTGGGAGTACACATGATACATTCATATGGCACCATTCAGTCTTGTGCCAGTGGTCTGAGAGTGGGGTGATCCCCACGGGGCACCTAGTAGCTGAGCATGACATGGGATGAGGTGACAGAGAGGTCATGCAGGGGTGTCCAGGGCCGAGGCACACATGGTTGCAGGGAGTGGTGGTGTGAAGCATAGGGGGTGGCTGTGGGAACAGGCAATGCCAGGTGGTAACCAGCATATGTGTTCCTCCCACAGGTGACAGTGCATAACCCCTCTGGCCCTGGCTGCTCACCCCCATCTGGCTACCATCCAATGCTGAAGAGGAATGGTACAATAAGGCACACATCGCAACATGCAACATCATAGATCGAGTCTTTGGCATGCTCAAGATGCGATTCCGTTGCCTAGAAAGATCTGATTGTGCCCTACAGTACAGCCCTGTGAAAGCCTGTGGCATATTCCTGGCCTGGTGCATGCTGTATAACATGGCCATTGACCATGGGATAGCTGTCCAGGTGGATGAGGGCAACAGCAGCAATGAGGATGAGGAGGAAGAGCAGGACAGAGGGGGGCAGCCACCAATGGAGAGGAGGGAACCCAGGCTGGCGGCCCATGACAGGAGGAACCGAGACACCATTGTGGAAGAGCACTACGGGACCCACAGATGAGTACCATACATGGCAGCTGTGTATGCACAGCACACCATACACACAGACAGACACACATGGCCACACAGGGATGCATGTAGGGATACAGGCAACCACACAGCACACACAGGTAACACACAGTCACGCAGACATATTTCCACACCACAGTGGAGCAGCACAGGTGGATGCACCCACCCAAGTGCCATGTGCTAGACAAACACATGGCTGTACCCTAGCTGGCACACGCAGCACTACCACCACAGGGTGCACAGCAGGGCACAGAGGAGCAGGTGGGACACACAGACAGGTGCAGTAGGTGAGGTGTCAACTCACACAGTTGTACAGCAGGCTACGGCATGGGTCAGAGGGTATGTCCTGGCTCACAGTCAGGGCCAGGACAGTGCTGCTCTCAACACGCCCATGCCACATGGTCCAGCAGCACTGTCAGCCCACATGGCAGACATGATACAGGCCACATGTATGTGACAGCACACACACACAGTTCCATGCCCAGCCAAGTGTATAGCAGCCTATAGCAGTGGGTAACAGGATGAGGCAGCACACCCAGCATGACTACCATGTGGTGCCATGACCACCATGGCCATGTGGGTGGCCACGTCCAGACTGTGTGGCAGGCATAGCTGCTCAACATCCACAGGTGGTATCACCAACACATTGACAGGTGTAGAGGCCTGAGAACATGACCTGGTCCTCACGGGTGTGTAAAGACCGGCAAACAGACTACTGCCAGGTGTGACATGGATGGGCATGTCAAGTGGTCAGCATCAGCCATGTTGCAGTCACCAGTAGCTATGACTGCGGTGTGGACGTGGCACTATGGGGAGTCCTGCACACCCTGCTGTGCCCAGTGGATGCCAGTGATGCAAATCAGGCAGCAATGGTCCCAGCAATGCGGTCCAGTGATGTGGTCATGGCCTCCCGCAGCTGCCGGATCTCACCAATCAGCTAAGCATGTCCAACGTCCCCTCACTCAGCCAGTTGATGCACCTCCAGCCGCAGACAATGTATTTCTGCCCTGATCATTGTCTGGTTGTTCACAGAAGCCCACAGCAGCCTGGTGTACTCATCCAGCCTGTCAGAACCTGGCATATCATGGGGCAAACGCTGACATCCTGGAGGGGTGGCTGCATGCCGTGCAACATCCCTCCCCTGGGAATGCTGCACAGACATCCACACAGGTGGTGGGGAGTGAGTGAGTGCACCAATGGTGGCCCCTGTAGGGGACTGCACAGTAGTCCCCACAGCCTACTGCTGCATGCCAGCAGCCTGCTGGACCTGCCCTGCAGCACCGATGCTTACATCAGCACCCTGACCATGGCCAGCACCAGCAGCAGCTCTACATGCCACTGTGCAGCCATCGTCTGGTGGTGCCTGCGTGGATGTCATACCACCCATGCTAGAATTCGCCACCTGTGTAGATATCTGTCCCCAAAGAGACATGACAATTCCGGTGTTGCCCAGGATCAGGTTTATGTCATCATCAATGTTGGAGATGCTCCCCTCCAGTGTTGCAGATGCAAGCACCGTTAGGGCATCCATGAGCAGGAGGTCAGCCAGGGGGTCATCATCACCCAGTCCTAGGAACTCTATGAGCCCCATACTGCTACGACACCCAGGGTCTGTGGCCCAAATGACGGATAATGTCAATAGTACAGCCTCGTCAGGTACAACATTGCCAGTCTCATCCCACACTGCTTCCCTGAGGCATGATAGAGCTAGAAGACAGAATGAGCAGTAACAGTGTTGACGGTGGCACAGTGCAAGCTGTGCCGTGTACTGTGCAATGAATGCATGTGCATCACTGATGTGTCAGGCCACACCAGCAGATGGCTGTGCAGCACTGCATGAAAGGGAGGCCATGCCACAGACATGGCACAGGTCATGCCAACCACATTGTGTAGCTGCAGAACATGGTGTTTCACCAGCACATGGCTGGCAGGCATGGCACCCCCCCCACTATGGCCCCATCCCCGGGCCATGTTCCATTCAGTGTGTTGTGCCGCAGCCTGTGACCACAGTAGCCCTGCCTGCACTGGCATCTACCACTGTGCATGCACAGCCATAGGGCATGTAAGGAGCCATGCACACCCCAGAGCCCACCCCATCCTCCCAGCACATGGCCCAGGCAGCCAACACACTGCACACAGGGGCCATGGACATGCATGGTGTGCCCATGCGTGGCCTGTACCACACCATGCTGCACCAGTCATGGGTACACAGTACACCTGCAGTCAACCAGGCATGCTGGTTGCATGCACTTGCCCCCACCCCACAACACCCGCTGACATATTCACAGTGCTGTGACTGGCTGCCACCTGTCTGGAATCCCCCACCTGGGATACCCTCAATGGTTGCATGGCTGATGGTAGCCAAAACAAGCTTCTCCCCCACCATCAGGGCAGGTGCCATAGCCAGACCACCACCTGTCCTAGTGCGTGCCACCGTGATGGCAGCAACCTTTTCCTTTACGTGTCTTCTGCCAGTGCCCATCTTCTTTTTGCACTCCTGAGTACTGCGGTTGTGGTGGCTGTGAGCATTGACATAAGTGGCCACCTCCTTCCACCCAGTGGCACAGTCCTGCATGGTCCCAGTGGCCCCACTCAGTAGGTTCTTCCTCTCCAGGTAGGCCTCAAACAGGGCCTGCTGGTCATCCTTCATGAAGTTTGGCATGCACTTCCATGCAGGCACCTGCTTCTCAGCTCCCTCCGACTCTGACATGTTGCGACCTGTGGAAAGTCAGATGGTGCACCAATGAGCAGCATTGTAGCAGTCCATGACACAGTACAGCACTTACACCCAACACAGCAGTAACAGTATCCAACACAGTGCAGACAGACTTACCTTAATGGCTGCAATACCTGTAAGTGACCTGTGCTGCCTTGTGGCACTTTTATGGCTCAACCCATGCAAATGAGTCTTTGCACAACCGGTAATGCGATGCTAATGTGAACGACTGCACCTGGCATTGGCTCATGAGGCTATTTGCATACACTGGCTGTATATTGCTGAATTGCTGCTTGTGCAATGGACAGTGTCGTGTGCAACATGAATGTGCCACAGCAATCCGCCAGCACACTTCTGGCACATGCACGATGCACATATGTGCACCTGCCATGCACGATGGCGACAGGGCACCATCCCATGTGGCATATAGTGCATCTAATTGCAATGCACATGCCTGTCCTATCACGCATGCATCTGTGGGTGCGTGCCATGCATGCAGCATGGATGTGCTGTAGTGCAGGAACATGCAACTGGGCCCTCTGCACAATGGCAGTGACCACGGAAGGGTGGTCACTGCACCACTGATGTGTGGCCTGTGTGGCACCGCATGCCCTTCACTGCATGACAGCTCCGATGGCCAACATGTACCTGGGTCACAGACATGACCCCGAACTCCCACCTGTACTTCTGGCATTGCACAAGTGCAGTATTGCGTGATAGGCCACGGCTGTACATGTCAATCGCGCAACTACAAGCTGCACAATTGTGGTCTGTGTGTTCCTGTAGTGCATGTGGCGCAGCAGTGCTACACACTTCCAGTGCATGCCACATTGCTCTGCACTACCAGTGCTCTGAGCGGCTACTCTGGCATGGTCGGCAGGACAGGGGAGATGGTTCAGGAATTGGTCAGAGGTTGAGATGGCCAACCTGGTGACTTTGGTAGAATCCCTGCTGGGCCAGATGTTTGGGGTAGGGAATCTGAATGTGGCATGGTTCCAGGTGTGGGACTGTGTGACAGTGGACCTTGAGAGGTGAGCGGGTATTGCCCGGATGGGGGAGCAATGTCACCACCAGTATGGGAACCTGTGGTGCCATGACCCTGAGCAGCTAAGGAGGTTTTCACTGTGGATCCATCCCACAACCAGGTAGGTGTCTTTGTGCATTGTGCATGCTGCAACTGTCCAGTATTTGTGCTATTGGGTGTGTTGCTTGTGTGTCTACACCTGCACATGGGGGCACCTGGCACTGGTGGGTGGTGCATGTCCAGTGGTGTGGCACTGCATGCCTGTGTGTTGCACAGCACCGGGGGCCCCCACACCATACCCCACACACAGGATGGGGTCCCTGCTCAGGCTGATGCAGTGCTGTGTGCTGTGTCAGGCCTGCGAGGGGAGGGGCCTGAGACATGCCACTCATGTCCCTTTCTGTCTGTGTTTCATCCTGTGCTTGGTACAGTGCCATGTGTCCCTGTCTGCCTATGCTGGCCTGTTCACCCCCAGCCATGGTGCACTTCCCGTGCCGGTGCGCTGTGTGGTACTGAGTCCTGTTTCCATGTGTGTCTGTGTGGTGTGTGCGTCATGCAGCCTGGTGCATGTGTGGTGGTGTGGCAGTGGCACACTGTAGATGCATGTTGCCTTCACACAGTGGCTGCGGTGTCTTCCCATCCCGTGTTGGTTGTTGGGACAGTGGTCGTGGGGTGCCCCGGCCCTGCAGCTGTCTGTTCCATGGGTGTTCCTTGCTTTGTCACATTGGTCAATGGGGTCTGTGTGGTGCACCAGGCATTGTCCATGGCACTTTGGCCCCATGCCTGTCCTGTGCCTCTTGCCCATTGTCCTTTTGGGGTTCGTCCCTGCCACCCCTGCCTTGCTCCTGTGCCCCTGTGCAACCCTGCCTGTGTTCACTTGTGCATGGTGAACCTTGCTCCAACTGCTAATTTCAGCATGCACTCTTGCTCCTGCCAGTCCAGGTTGCTCTGGTGCTTGTCTGGTTGCACAATAGTGCATTTGTGCTATTTTCAGTGTGTTTTGTGCAGGTGCATATCTGTGGTGCATCTGCTGAATATGGCATTGTTTTCCTATGGTGCACCTGGGTTGCACTGCACATCCCATTGCGCACGTTCAGGGCACAGTTTTGAATATCTAGGCCAGTATATACAAATCTAGCCTGATGAGGTATTTATATCACTGTTCTGAGTAGGGACGTGTCATGTGGCCTAGTCCATAGATTGTTACAGGCTATTTTTATCCTGCATACTGTTGGGCTGCGAACATACCGTATGTTAAGGTGGTTTTAAAAACATTGCCCTCTATAATATTATATTGAGATAGAATTCGGAAAATTCTGAGAAGCTAAATATTCCTAAACTTTTCTTCTATTATATTTTTTGAGACTGTATTTGTGTAATTATTATAAAACATTTCTTTTTTTTTGTCTTTGTCATAGAAATTAATGTAAAAGGCTACAGTACATGAAGACAGAACTCTTAGCATCCTATCACATGTACTAAGTACCATAGTTTTAAGCATATAACAAAGGCATTTAACCGACTGAAATGGAAAATTGGGTAAGTGGATAAGAAGTTAGCTGTAGGGATTGCAAGGTACTCGTTTCCAAGGTTATGCTTTGGAGAAGGGGACACTACCCTATTAGCAGAACCTTCGGGGAGCTCCATGCTTAGTTGGCAGAGGATAGGGAGGAAATATTCTAGCTGTTACTTCAAATAAGCTTGTGACCATCCTTAACCCCTACTACCTCTGAGGCCCACTGGTACAGGGGTGGAGGTGGGTAGGGGGGTAGGAGATCAGAAAGCAGGGGAAGTCATGCAACTATTAGCTCTTTTCATGAGGTACAAATGGCAAACTGATTTATGCCCCTGGAAGACACACAGGTGACTTAGTCTGGAAGGGGTGACCATAGGTCAGCTGGTATTGATGGGAAGGGAGACATGGTGACACCCACAAGTAAGGCAGACTAGCTGGACCTACTAGTCCTTTTCTGCTGATACATTCTATGTTTCTATGTAAGGGGGTAGAAATTAGCAAAGAAGATTCTACTGATAGGAGACTGCACTGTTGGGGGGTAAGAGCGGGTGATAGGTAAGGTGGGTAAGGAGAGAGAGGGGTGGTCAAATGCCTGCCTGGAGCATCAAGTGTCTGAGATTGGGAGGATAGGGTGGATAGCAGAGCTGGAGGGAGCAGAGAGTGCCAGTACATTTCTGTACCAATGGTAAATCAGCATGTGGAGATGGTAAATAGGGACTTCCAGAGGTTGGGGGACAGATTGAAGAAGCATTCAGCTTCCTTAGCATTTGCTGACAACCATCCTTTCTAAGGTTCCCACACTTGACCTGTCTCAACATGTCAATATGGTGTGCCGTGCCGTCAGTGCTAAAATTGGCAGAGCTTATCACGTGCGCCACTCCCTCACTCCTTCCGCTAGATTTTCTGTTGCAAGAGGTATTCTCTTACCCCAGCTCCAATATGCTCTGCCCCTCCTCTTTGCTGCAAACTCTGCTACACTCCACAAATGGGACACTGTCTACAACAACATCTGTAGATTCGCCTTTAACTGCCCTACTGCCTTACCCATCATTGTCTCCTCTACCTGGCTTAAATTGGCTGTCACCTAGGATATTGAGCCTACTCCCTAGGCTCCTTTATTGACCCCTGTCTCAGACCTCCCTACCCTGTCTATCTTGCCAACCTCCTGACTCCTGCCTCACACACCTGCACTTCAGGTCTTCCTCTGTGCCCATGCTCTCCACTAGACCTTGCATGACAAAAATGGGTGAACAGGCATTTGCCCATTTTGCTACCAAATTCTGGAACTCACTCCCCCTTATGGTGAAAACTTCAGCCTCCAATCTAGAATTCAAAAACTCGCTGTTCACCCACCTTCTAGCCTCTGGCCAATTCAAATGCTCTTAATTTGCTTTGTCCCACTGCAGGCTGTCAGGTCTGACCCTGAGTACTACACTAATGTTCTCCCATGCAATATGCTTGTCTAGGTGGCTATGAACCTTGATGTCTTTACTGTCCTCAGCTGTCTTATAGTTACCCTAATTGCTTTATTTTACATCCTTATTATGATCTATGACTAAAATGTACCCTTATGTAACTATTACTGTGCTACCCAATGTATATCTTGTTTTGCTCCTGTGCACCTATATTATGTCTGTGCATTTCTGCATATTGTAACCAATGTCCTGTGCTCTCCTGGGTCGTGCCTGAAAATAGGCAGGTCTGTTGCCTAGCGCACTTACCCGGTTACCAAAAGCTAATAAATAAATAAATATAAGGTGGGGAGAAGGAGAAGGAAAAGAATAGAGTATGGGATGTAGAGACTCATGAGTTTAAAAGGGGATTACAGGGGTGGCTAAAAGGGTGGTGGCAGTAACAAAGGAACCACTGTGAAGGGAGGAACAGTGGGGAACCTAGACAGGACTCCCCCAAGGATGTGGTAAGGAGTTCAGGGAATAATAGAAGGGAGAAAATATTCCTGAGTAAGCCAGGATAGACAAAATGGGCATGAAAGGAAAGTGAAATACAAAACACCAAGGTTATTAGACAAGGGTGCTGGGGAGGGCACGTGAGCACCAATAAAGTTGTGGGTGCAAGTTGGAGGGTGATATGCCTCAATGCAAAGACTCTGGGTAATAAGATTAGTGAGCTCCAGGATTTTCCGGCAGACTCTGGTCTGGATCAAGTAGCCATCATATTAACTTGGTCCAGTGTAAATGGTTTGGAAACAGCGCTCCCAGGTCACACCTTATATAGGCATGATAGAGGGATAAGTACAGGTGGAGAGATGGGTTATTACCAGCTAATAATTTGGCCAAACCAATTTCATTAGTTGAACTTTGCTGCTTATGTTGTAGAGAGGCTGGGCCAATGCCAAATGTTGATAGATTGCTTTTTGAGCCTCAGTAAAATACATTACTAAGCAGCACTGAATCACCAGAAATGTGCTGTGGTCAGAGTGCCCTTCATGCCCTTGAATCATTTATGTTTGTCAGAACATGTAGTTTGACTGCCATTTAAAGTACCATGTCTTAATGTGCTGTGGTCAGAGTGCACTTCATGCCCTTGAATCATTTATGTTTGTCAGAACATGTAATTTGACTAGCATTTAAAGTACCATGTCTTAATGACTTGTTCACATTAGAACATGCAAAATAGTTCACCTGACACCCTGACTCCACAGTCACATACAAGTCCTACTAGCAGTAGCACTGTTTACACACCAACTTATGTCTGTTATTTGGAAAGCATTCTAAGCCCCCAAAGTCATGATGGGCTATTTGAATGTTTCCTCCGTACTGCGCTAAATTAAAACATGCCCTTTACACATGCTAATTTGTGTAGCTAAAAAATACCCTTCATGGTATCATAATACTCCAAATGCAGCTTATCGTAATGTATGCAGGATCCACACTTATTTGCATTTGTTGTAATACTTTATGCCACCATGCAACCAGATTTTCAGCACACAAACTGATACCTCAAATACAGGAAACTCCTGCGCTAAGTCTCAGCTCAGCGAACAAATATCAGTTTGTGTTCTGCTAACTCATTTTGGGAGGCAGTACATCTTTAAATATCTGGCCAGTTTGTTTTTATAATAAACTGTTTATTATGTGATATGGTAATGTCTTGCACCTACTTAGTGCGTTGAATTGTAGATTGACAGAATGGGCCTGATTCAGAAAGACCCTCATAGATTGATGCAAACTGCAGTCTGCCACAGCTTGCATTGAAGCCAGGTGCACCAGGGACACTGCACCAGTTCCAGCAAAAGGAGGGCTCTCAGTGACAATGTTTCTGTTGCAGTCTACACTGCTCCCCTGAACCTAACAAATGGCACATGGGAGAAGAATAATAGAGCCGGGTGATAGCCTCTGGCCACAGGTGGCCTAGCCCCAAAATTGGCACTGCAGGTTGCCAAAACAGAATGCTGGCAATGGGGAAATCCATCCCTTCAATAACAGAAAATGGCCTGCAGCTGTGCATGGATGATGCTGGATCTGATCCTGTGTCCTGTGACAGGCATATGAGATGGGACTCAATGCTGGCAGCTGCAGGATGGTGATGGAGGAATGCTGCAAGGCTTTGATTCTGGAATTATTGGTGTTTGGGGGACAGGGCTGCACCCCACCCATATAGGAAGTTTCCTGGAGTCAGCATCAAAAAATGGCTGTTGGTGATGCAGAGGCCGGTAGACAGCCCTGAGTTGGTGTAAACCCTGGCAGGTTCAGCTGGCTCTCTGAATCCTGCAAACAGGGATGTTGCAGCCTGTGTCAGATGCATTCTGGAGTGCAATATGGCACATCCCCTGGTTGGGCACACTGCTGGCACAAGCCCTGTTTGGTACAGGGGACCCCACATTCACCGCAGCCTGTATTCCTGAATTGGAACTGATGCAACTTTTGATGCAAGGTGCCCCTTGCATAAAATCTGACTGATGCAGGCACCTTGCATCACTCTTTGGCCTTTGTGAATCAGTCCCAATAGATTCTCTCATATTATTCTTTTTTTTTTTCCATGTTAATTTCTGGTGTTCTTTTTTTTTTTTTTTTCCTTTTATAATTTTATTGATTTTGTATCAAATATAACAAAAATAACAAAACAAACAGACAAACACACATTCACATGAGTAAGGGTCCATTGGTTCTTTGTACATGACATATACGTAAGAGAATCCTGTACAGGTCCCTTACCCCCCCCAACCCCATCTAAACACCCTCCCTCCCTCCCTCCCCTCCCTGTAACATGGCATAGCAAGACAAACATGAAAAACCTGTTACACTATAAATAAAAGAGTTTAGCCAACCTAGTCAAAAATATGTACATAGGACTTCCTAAAGAGAGAATAGTGTATTCAATGATTCCCACTTCTTTTTGTATCTCTTAAGTTTGTTATTGAGACTGGCTATAGTTTTCTCTGTTCTCAAATTGGCAAGTAATTCCCTTAGCCATTCATTATAGGAGATATCTACTTTGTCTTTCCAATGCCTCAAAATTATCTTCTTAGTAGTTAAGGAGATAAGAGCCACGTGATAGCGCCTAACAGAGATTGATTGTACTATAATCCCCTAATATACAAATTTCAGGAGTGAATAATTTTTTCAGACCTAGCAAAGGATCAGTATTCTGTTGAATCTTATCCCATAACGCAGTAGCTTTGGAGCAAGACCAGAAGATATGGAATATAGATCCTTCTTCTTTATCACATCTATTACAAGTCGGGGTAGACAGGAGTCCCATTTTAAATAACTTTTGTGGAGTATAATATAAATTATGCAAAATGTGAAATTGGGTGAGGCGTAATCTATCCTGTGATACATATTTATGACAATTCTGCCATAGTGACTCCCAGTGAGACTCCTGGGTTGGAAAAAAGAAGGTCCAAAATTCCGAGGGGGCGAAATAATTTGGGTAGGCCCATTTATACAATATTTTATAAATTCGTGAAACCATTTTTTGAGTTCCGACCAATGCTCCCAATTCAGACCTGTAACTTCTTGGACTTACATTGGGAGGTGAGATACCAAACACTTTTACGATAAGGTGTCTTAATTGGTAAATTTTAAAAATATACGTATCAGGCAAGTTCAATACCAATATTATTTCCGGAGACGATAACCACCTATGGTCCTCTGAGATCAACGAGGCCAGGGGCAGGTCCTTGATAACCGTTAACCATTTGGTGGTAAGCGTTTTATTGTTTATCTTTAATTTGGGGTTACCCTCAATTGGTTGGTCTATGTCCCATGTATGATTATATTTAAGAAAGTTGCACAACTGTGAATGCACTCTAACCGAGATTGCTATTGGTGCTTTTTAACTGTACCGGTAAGGAACTATAATTAATATAATAAAGAGCTGTCGGGGATAATCCATTAGTGGCCATAAGAGAAAGTTCAACTTTAAGCCAGAGAGGAATAAATGGAGCAGAAAGAAGTTCTTCCCGGGGTGTGATCCATCTTAGGTATTTAGCACTATGTGCTGCCCAGTAATAAAAGGAGAAATGAGGAAGACGCAGCCCACCCCTGTCTTTAGGGGCCGCTAATTTATAATATGCCAATCTAGGATGTTTATTCCCATATAAATTTTGCGACCATTTCCTGAACTCTTCGGAACCATGCTAGAGGTAGCCAGATGTTAAGCAAATTCATCGGATAGAATAGCCTTGGGAAGACATTCATTTTAATTAAATTAATCCTCCCCCACAAGGACATAGGCAATTTAGACCATCTTCCAAGGTACGCCTCAACAATTTGAAGTAGCAAATCTAAATTAAGCTTCTGCATTAGGGCAGTATTTCTGGAGATAATTATACCCAGATATTTTAAAGTATCCTGTGCCCAAGAGAGGTCAAAGGCTTCTACAGAGCTCCGCTGGACCTTGTGATTGAGGGAAAAAATAACCGTCTTGCCCATATTTAACTTATAATTAGATAAAAGACTATATTCTCTAATAGCCGTGAGCATAGCTGGAATCAAACTCTCCGGATCAGAGAGTTGTAGTAATATGTCATCCGCGTATGTTGCTACCTTGATTTGATGGTCCAGAACCTTTATGCCCTTAATCTGTGAACACCCCAATTAGCCGACGAATCAAGGGTTCCAAATACAGATTGAAAAGTAAAGGAGATAGTGGGCATCCTTGCCTGGTACCAGGTTCTAATGGGAAAACAGCTGACATCTCCCTATTCACTGTAATTTTAGTTGAAGGTCCATGATATAAAGCCCTTATCCATTGCTGAAATTCGGAAGGGAAATTATAAGCCTTCAATGTACCAAATAAGAAATTCCAGTTCACCCTTTCGAAGGCTTTCTCGGCATCTAAGGATACCAGCACAGCCGGGTGCTGGGCGTCTCTTGCCACAGACAAAACATGCGATAGTGTTCTAAGGTGATCCACAGAGGATCTTCCCTTCATGAACCCAACTTGTTCTATTCCTATGAGGGACGGTAGAACTCCGTTGAGACGGATAGCTATTAATTTGGTCAAAATTTTGATATCCTGATTTAGGAGTGAGATAGGCCGATAGCTAGAAGTTGATTCCGGGTTAAGCCCCGCTTTGGGTAATACCACTATTAGGGCTTCAAATAGTGTGGAGTCTCTCTTTTTCCTGTAAAATGTGTTTAAAGAGTAAATGTAGCAAGGGAATAAGCTGTTTTTGGAATTGCTTATAAAAATTAGAGGAAAACCCGTCTGGTCCTGGAGATTTATCCGAAGGTAAGCTATCAATTGTCCTTTGTATCTCCTCTGTCGAGATGGGTATTATTAATGATTGTTGTTGTAGGGTGAACAACCCTGGTAACTTAACCTCCTCTAAATATCGATCTATTTCCTGCATAGTGGGGGTCTGTGGCATCGAACTATATAAATTAGAGTAATAAGTTTTAAATTCCGAGGCTATATCCACCGGTGAGGTTTTCAGAGTACTGTCAGTGCTAGATATGATAGAGGAGATGTACCTGGCAGATTCCTGCTGTTTAAGGCGCAGTGCCAAAAGTTTGCCTGCCTTTTCCACTTGGTCTGTATACGAGGCCTTCACCTTCTGTATAGCAAATTCTGCCTTTTCCCTCAGAATTTCCAAATATCTATTGTTTAATTTGCACAATTTGGCCCTTATTTCCTCCTTAGGGGAAACTACCGCCTGAGCCTTCAGAGCTCTTATTTGTGTAAGCAAAGCGTTTGATTCCTGCTCTCTTTGCTTTTTCCTTTGTGAGGAGAGACTAATCAGCACCCCTCTCATATACGCCTTAAACGTACACCATAATAGGTCTGCTCTTGATATAGATCCCATGTTAAACTCTATAAACTGATCAATATGTTTAATAATAATGTCATTTATTGCTTTATCCTTCAAAAGCTGGTTATTAAATTTCCACCTTAACGATCTGCCCTGCATGGGTACCATGGATAATTGGCAACACACCATTGCATGATCATAAGGTGGACCAGGTTGTATAGATGCTTCAAACACTCCAGTTAATAAAGTTTTGGAAATAAATATATAATCTATTCGTGACGAAGTCTTATGTACCAGGGAGGTGAAAGTATAGCCCTTGTCCCCAGGATGGAGTACTCGCCATATATCACATAACTCCAGGCTATCAATCAATTCCCTAAAGGCCCAATGTGCTCGTGAAAGCCTTCTATGTTGCCCCGATGTACAATCCATTCTCGGATCAAAAACTATGTTCATATCTCCTCCCAGAATCATGGGGACCGATAAGAATGGAGTTAAGACATTAACCAGTCACATAAAAAACTCAGGAGAATCATAATTAGGCCCATATATACTCCCCAATAACATTTCCATGGAATATAATCGACAGTGAACAAATACATAGCTGCCTTGAGGATCATTAAGTACTTGAAGAAGTGTAAAAGGGATCTTTCTACAAATCAAGATAAGGACCCCGCAACTTTGAGATGTACCTGCTGAGGAGAAAACATGACCAATTTGTTGTCTCCGCATCTGCAGTGCTTCAACATCTAGGAGATGAGATTCCTGAACAAACACAATTTCAGTAGTTAATAATGCCAAATGCTTCAGGACCGTATATTGCTTTAGCTGGTGTCTCAGTCCTTTCACATTCCAAGAGGCAAACCTTATTGAACTCGTCATATTATCACTCTAGGAATTGTATCTATGACATCTGGGAATAACATTCCCGGTCCACTTTCCAACTCTTCTCCTTTGCCTTGATCTAACCGTGTTACTAAGTACCCCCCCTCTCCCAGCCCCCTTCTTTCCATGTCCCCTAAGATATTCCTGCCACTCACATCAAAAAATAAAAATCCATATCCCCTCAAACCTCCCAGTCCCCCTTGCTATCCTAGCCCAAGCCAGCAGCTAACTAAACAGCAACAATCCTGCCCCGTCCCCCCGACCATCTAACTGCCCATGTCTATTAACTACCACTTTCAGCACATCCCAGAAATCCTTACCAAACAGTTATCAACTTGGAAAATATAACCCTGATATCACCGTGCCTCCCGTTAAAAAAAATGTTAACATAAATCAGCTACCTCTAAGCCTCTGTTACCCGTAATCCTATAGAAAACCTACTTCTGTCCCAATGAATAAGATAGCATAACAAGAACTTTAATAGCTTCATACAAATACTACCTGAGTTCAGCTTAAACAAGACATGTACTATTTCCAATTCCATCTTTTATCCCTTTTACTTATTTCTAATGGTTCTACACCTTTCAAACCTTTATTTTGTAAAAAAGTAAAAACTTGTCTAGGTTGCTTGCCCATTCATTACATTTATCCATGCATTCTAAACTCCGGTACATAAATGAAACTGGGAATCCTTCTAATCCCCTACTACTAACTGATGGGCTGCTTTTGACCATCACCTTTAACAGCAAAAAGAAGAAAACTCAAAACTGTTTGTCCTAAAGCCCAGTTGAAATTCTAGAGACGTCCTTCACATATTCGAGACGTAGCTCTAGCGATAGCCAGCATCAAACATTCATTTCCTTTACCTCTTTTGATTAGCCCCGTTATATAGCCATAGCCAACCTCTTACAGCCATTTGGATCACCTAGAAACCAAAAGTAATGAGAATCAGAGTTGATTAACAAAAACAAAGAAAAATAAAAATAAAAAGAAACCAGTTCTCTGAAGCCAGCTATGTATAGCGAGCTCCAGTGCTTGAAATAGTCCTAATCTTCCAGTCTTTGTCTCCCTCCTGTGGATAGAGATGCAAATCGCACCTAGGGCTCTCCCTTTACAAACTCCAAGTCGCCCGTCTTCCTTTGTTCCATACCAAGCAAGGGCGTTGGCCACAGGTGCTGCAATGTAACTATACAGGGAACTATCTCCCCATATCAGAAATTCAATATACACTGCGAGTCACACAAAACCTTAAAGCACCATTCAGACAGAGAGTTCAAACCCAAAGATATAGTTTCTCAGCACATCCTCCTAATTCCGCTAAATTTTCAGGAGATGTATTCATTTTTCACAGAGCATTTTAAAGCCCTACCCATTTTATGCACATCAACGATCACAAAATAAATCTGGCATCACCTTCCTCAATTCAGTAGCCGCCGACTCCACATCCTCAAAAGTGGTCCAAGTGCTATTCAGAAACACTTGAAATCTCACCGGGTACCCCATTCTAAATTTAATGCCTGCAGCAAGTAACTTAACTACCACTTGATGGAAGGAGGCTCTTCTTTGCCTCACTGATAAAGGCAAGTCTTGGGTTACTCAAACTTTCACTTCAGCCCACCGAATTTCTTGTAAGCTTTTGACTTTCGTAATGAAGTGCTGACATTCTTGGTAGTTAAGGAATCTGAAGATAAATGTGCAAGGAGGGGACTCCTGCGATGGGGGTGGACGGAGGGCTCTGTGGGCACGCTCGATAACATATTTGTCCCCAAATGGTGAGGGACCAGCAATCGATTCTACAAATTTTTGCACAAAACCCACAGCATCTGGACCCTCTTCCTTTTCGGGTAGTCCGATTACCACTGCATTATTACGCCTGCTCCTACCCTCCAAATCTTCTACTTTGTTCTCCAAACTTTTAAGTCTGTGCCATGTGGCTGTGAGCTCTGCCTCCATTCTTTGTTGCTTTTTTTCCGTCGATAGTAGTCTGGCTTCATTGTCTGATGTACGGGTTGTCACGTCCTTAAGAGCTTGCACCATGGATTTGATTTCCTCTGATATCGATCGGAGCTCCGATCGAAAAGGCATAAATTCCTCTAGGAATCTGGACAAGGTAAGCGGCTCTGTTTCGGGATCTCCATGGAAAGGGCTTACCGCGGTAGCCATTTCTATAGCCCTTGCCTTCTTAAGAGCTTTTTCAGGGGTTGATGGCGGCGTGTGTTTTAAAGCTGATTTCTTCATCCCTAAGGACCTCCCATCGGCTCTCCTTCGATGCTCAGGTAAGAGGGGAATTTCAGCAAACACCCTACTTGTTTTCTGAGTCATTTCTGTCTTTAAGAATTGTTTTAAAATGGAATAGATGGACCGGTGGCCGGAGCAGTCTCAAGAAGCTACCATCCAGCTAGCTGCATCACGTGGTCTCCCTCTCATATTATTCTTGTCAATATAATTTTACATTTGCTTCTCAAAATGTGTTGAAACATATTAGAAACATGTTGTCTTAATATAGCAACATAATTGAATCTAAGCTTTTATTTAATAAACAAAGTTTGTATCATTGATGGATCAAACTTCAGCCAAATCTAAAGAAACTATAAATTAAAAGGTCAATGTTTTAAACCATAAGGCCTAAACACACCATTCTTATAAAATGACAGCTCGGAGTGCAGTCGCTAAGAAATCATCCTGTTGATTTAGTTTGTATGTGTTGTCAGTACTGGTTTACTGTATATGTAACAATACTGTTTTGAACTCAATTTTTCAGTTCATTATCAATGCAATTTTCTTGTTGAAACACAGGCCGAAAAATGTCAAAAAACAGAGTATTGTTGAAATTTGTTTGTGTTGTCAATTTGTATCTATACTATTGTATCAATACAGAAAGTGACATGACAGATTCAAATTTAAAAAGAAAACACCATGTTAAAATGTGACTGATTTCTGGTTCTACTTTAGCCAATTTTATGAGGAGATGTGCTTTTGTTTTCATTTCTGATTCTTAATATTAAATTGCTCTTGGGATAGCAAATATTTCACTTTTCCCTCTATCAACCCTACTGATGAACTCACTGGGGCTAGCACAGGCTGTTGCCTCTAGTACACTTCATTATGGAAACCCTCTGGATCTGATCTTCTTATCGAGTCTTGATGTAAGTGTGGTCAGAACTGATCCAATCTCTTGGCCGGATCATCACGTGGTGTCATTCCTCTGCAGGGACCCCTTTTTTATTACTCGCCCCTGTGGAGATGATCCAGTACCATCTGATATATGGTCTGGAGCCTTGCAACTCCTAGAAGCTTTGCATGTCTCAAGCATGATGCTTGCCAGTGCATAAGATTCTGTGAATGTCATGGCACACTGTAAGGGAGCTCTCATGTCCGCCTTGGATTCCTTAGCATCCTATCATGTTTGTCACTCAATGTCTCAATACAGTTCTCCATGGTACTGTGACGATCTGTGCTGGTTGAAGACTAAGGGAATGAGGTTTGATCATTCTTGGCATAGGTCCTAGTCTACAGATGACAATTTGGCACCGAAAACTCACTACATTGACAATCGATGAGCAATCATCCTGAAAAAGACGAGTTCTTATCACAGATTATTGTGACAGGTAGAGACCATTGGGCTCAACTCTTTCACACCGTGGACAAGTTATTAAATCCATCCTGTCTGTGGACCACTTGAGATTTTACTACTGAAAATGTGATGAGTTCAGAAATTTCTTCACTACCAAAGTGTCCTCCATTGTTTAGTTAGTTAGTTGTTTTTTTGTTGACCAGGTAGATGCACTTGACAATTAAATGCCTATTTTCAGGAACATCCTGGGAGGTTACATAGGGTCAGGGTCAGTGAACAGCAAGTTACAGTACAGCATCAGTAAGTGACATTGCCAACAGCAGAAAACATTACACAGAAAAAGCACTATGTGGATAAGCAAATAAGGTCAAAATTACAAGGCATAGGAGGAGCATTAGATCAAGTATCTGCTTAAATGTTTTGCCATGGGCTACTGATGGTCAGGGCTTGGGTGGCATTGCTTATCTGCATGCCTGGGGAGAGTTTCTGGCAGTTGAGGAGGAAAAAGTGTTCTGGGTAATCACAGGTTTGTATTCCACCTGCTGTTTGTAGGATTCTGGTCCTACCTGGCTAGCTGTAGATTTCTGGAAGGCTTTCTACCCAGTTATTTCCCAGATTGTCTGGTGTTCCTTGAGGGAAGGTGTTTTCCTGTAGGTTCCATGATGCCGGTTCAACAGCAAACCTATCCACCGACTTTACAGTGATGGCACAAATGCCAACTGCAATCGTGATCTGCATTGTACCATGGGGAATAGTAGTGTGTTTTCTGTGGGGGGCTGCACCCCACACACTACCAGATCTTACTATAATCACCTCCACAATTTAAGTTTTTAAGTTTTTTGGGGAGGGGGTGCAACACCCAGAGCAGCTGTCCTCAGGGTCTGGATGCTGTAGCACAACCATTACTGAGACCTACAGCAACCTGACATTTTGTCACTGTAAATGACCGGTCCCTGTAGTATGTCTGCTATATCAATGGTGTACCCCTCATACGCCCTTAAACAGGCAGTACTGAAGCACCTTCTGAAAAAAAAACTTCCTTGGACCATAATGTGATGGGAAATTACAGACTTATCTCTAACCTCCCCTTTTTGGGGAAAATTATTGAGAAGATGGTGGTTGAGCAACTTGTTGAACACCTGAATAAGTCTAACATCTACAGCCACAGTCAAAGACATGGTCAGATATTTCCTGAAGTTTCTGTGATATTTCTAGAGAAATCTCCTGCTTTCTGCATTGCCACAGTAGGGGCAGCAGAGAGAAACTCTTTAGAAATTTTGTGAAATATCTGGAAATATCTGACCATGTCTGTGGCTACTACTGTATGAACCTATCCAGTCAGGCTTTAAGGTCTTGCCACAGCATGGAAACTGCCTTCATCAGAGTACCAAATTATCTTCATGGCAAGGGATCAAGAACTTTGTACTATCTTGATCCTATTAGATTTCTCTTTGACATTTGACACTGTTGAGCATGGTGTGCTTTTGGATCATCAAAGGGATTATGTGGGATTCACTGGCACTGTATTGAGCTGGTCTGAGTCTTACATAATTGGGAGAATGGAGCAGGTGATTCTTGGAAGTTAGATTTACAGGGCATCAGCAATCTCCTGTGGCATTCCTCAAGACTTGCTTTCTTGTTGCTCTCAGTGTAATACCATTATACCCTGAACAAAAGGACAAAATAATGGAATAGTGTTTTGTAACCAATTTGACAATGCTTTTGTTGAAGGCTTCATGCTCCAGATCACCCTAATTCTTACTGGTAAGGAGTTCCAAAGTTGGGAAACAAAATAGATGAAGAAATGAGTTGACCTTTGAGTTCTAACTCTTGGAATTGTCAGTTCATACTGTCTGATTGTTCTCAATGTCACTCTGTTAGCTCTATCAGATAAAATATTTATGAAAGGAGATCTGAAATGTATTGTAAATTATCGTTGCATAGCTATCCTGACTGCCATCAGTAAATTACTAGAGAAATTATGGCATCTCAATTAACTAAGTACAGCCACAAATATAATCTATTGCCCTCAGCATAGCATGACTTCCAAAAGGGGCACAGTATCTCTAGTGCCCTTGTTAACATTACCTCTGAGATCAAGATCTCCATGGACAATAATAAACTTACTGGAGCAATCTTTGTAGATATCTCCAAAGCTTTCAACCTGGTAGGCCATAAACTCCTCTGTTACAAGGTACATTTTATTGGGCTGTCTGACCATGCACCAGCCTGGTTTGCAAATTATTTGCAGCATAGACAGTAATTAGTCAAATACAGCAGGATGTTCCCTGAGCTTACACCTGTTGAAGTTGGTGTCCCTCAGGGTTTCATCCTGGGACCCTTCTTATTTTACTAGTTTATAAATGACTTACCCCAGCTGCCTGTCCACTGTAGTTCCACCCTTCATGCTGATGACCTGGTGCTACTAGCCAGCTCTCATGATACCAGGGTCATTAATTCCCAACTGAAGGTTGTTTACCACCAAATCCAATACTGGCTTAGAAACATAGAAAAGTGATGGCAGAAAAGGACTGCCTGGCCCACCTAGTCTGCCCAAGGTGCCTAGCTGATGGCTAGGGCTTTTCTGGTACCCTTCCTCCACCCCCAATACCAGACCCATGTGGCCATCCCATGCTCTCTTAAAGCCCCCTATGGAGGCTTCCCCTACCACCACCTCTGGCAGCCTATTCCTTTTCTCCACCATCCTTTCTGTGAAAAAGTTATTTCTGATGTTTCCTTGGAACCTGCTCCCATCTACCTGTAATGCATGCCTCCTGGTCCTCTTTCACAAGTTAAAAAGTGTTACTAATGGCCCTCTGTTAATGCCCTTAACATGCTTAAAGGTCTCAATCATATCCCCTATCCCTCATCTTCTCAAGGGAGTACATGCCCAGGTCAATCAATCTCTCATCATATTGCAAGTGACCAAGCCCTGTTACCATCTTGGTTGCTCTCCTCCGGACACGATCCAGCCTACCCACATCCCTCCTTAGGAACAGCCTCCAGAACTGCACTCCATATTCCAAATGTGGCTTAACCAGCTGCTTGTATAGTGGGATGAAGACCTCTCTCCTCCTGCTAGGGAATCCCCTCCTGATGCAGTCCAACATCCTACTAGCCTTGGCCACTGCCCTCTCAATCTGTTTAGCTGCCTTGAGGTCCCCCGAAACAATAATTTCCAGGTCCCTCTCCTCCTCAGTTACTTCTAGCACCTGACTACCCAGACAGTAAGTCACCCTTGGTTTTTCCTCCATAACTGCAAGATTTTGCACTATTTTATGTTAATAGCCAGTTTCCATTCCCTAGACCAAATCTCTAACATCCTCAGGTCCCTGTGCATATTCACTATCCCTCTTGGTTATCCACCCTATTACAGACCTTCACATCATCCATGAAGAGGCACACCCTTCTTCTCAGTCCCTCCGTTATGTCTGCCATGAATATGTTAAAGAGCAGTGGTCCCAGCACTGAGCCCTGGGGAACCCTGCTGGTGACAATTCCATCTCCTGAGGTGACCCTGTTTACCATTACCCTCTGGCTTCTACCCTTTAGCCAGTTCCACACCAACCCTACCACCCTCCCCCCAGGCACAGACCACCAAATTTATAAAGTAGTCCCCATGCGGTACTGAATCAAACGCCTTCTGGAAATCAAGATATGCAATGTCCACCGAACCCCCCAATCCACCTCCCTGGTGACCCAGTCAAAGAGCTTTATTAAGTTCATTTGACAGGACCTCCGCTTGGTGAAACAATGCTGATACTTGTCCAGAAGGCCATTTACAGAATCCTGTCTTTTAGTAACTTCTCCATAATTTTACTTACTATGGAGGTTAAGCTCACATGCCTATAGTTGCCCACCTCCTCCTTATCCCCCTCTTTGTGGAGAGGGCCCACGTCCACCCTCTTCCAATCTTCTGGGACCTCCCCTGTCTCCAGGGACCTACTAAAGAGAACTGCCAGTGGAGCTGCCAGAATATCCCTAAGTTCCCTCAACACTATAGGGTACACCCCATCTGGCCCCATGGCCTTATCCACCCTTAGTTGCTCCAGCTCTCTCAAGACTGCACTCTCCTCAAACGGGCTTGTATCAACCCCAAGCCCTGTCCCATCCTCATCACTAATGTCCATAAACTCATCCCCTCAACCAGGAATACTGAGCAAAAATAGTCATTTAATAACTGTACCTTCTCTCTATCCTCCTCCAGCAAACCCCCCTCATTGTTTTTAAGTCCGGTTATCCCCCTTCCAGTTTCCTCCTCTCACTTACATACCTAAAAAAAGGTTTTTCACCAGTCTTGACTGATTTGCTAATTTCTTCTTCTGCCCTGGCCTTTGCCCTTCATACCTCTCTGCCCACCTTCTATTGCCTTATTTGGTATGTTTCCCAGTTCTCCCCGCTTTATGTTGTCTTGAACCGCCTGAATGCACTCCTTGTCTCCCTAACCCTATTAGCCACTTCCCTGCTGAACCAAAGAGGCTTTCTCTTCCTCCTGGTCTTATTAACCTTCCTGACATAGAGATCTGTAGCTTCAATTATGGCCCCTTTCAAGCAATCCCACATATCTTCCACCCCTTTCCTGCTCCCCCCATCACCTCCCACACATAGGCCCCCATTTTGTGAAAATCTACCCTTCTGAAATCTAGTACTTTCGCCTTGGTTCAGATAAACCTCAGCTGATGTCTGTAACATGAACCAGACAGTACTGTGGTCAGTTAAACCAAAGTGTTCCCACACTGCGACTTCACCCACCCTGTCACCACTTGCCAGGACTAAGTCCCGCAATGCCCCCTCCCTGGTGGGTTCCCTAGCCAGCTGCATGAGGAGGGTTGCCTGCAGACAATCCACTATAGTCTTGCTTCTCCCTGATTTTGCTGATGATGTTTCCCATCTCACATAAGGTAAATTTAGATCCCTATTCAACAGTACCTCACCTTTATTAGCCATTTTCAATATGTCCTCCATCATTACCTCATCTTCTGAGTCCAGTTGGGAGGGTGGCCTGTAGATCACTCTGAAACACACTACATCCCCCTTTCCAATAGGCACAGCTACCCAAATGGACTCTGTGTCTCCCATCCTACTCTGTAATTCCACTGCCCTGATGCCCTCCCTCACATACAGTACTACGCCCCCACCCTCCCTGTCCCTTCTGAAAAATGTGTACCCGGGTATTTCCATGTCCCAGTCCTGGTCCCCATGACACCATGTTTCCATTATTCCCACCAAATTCAGGCTTGCCTCAGCCATGACTGCTGCCAGGTCTGGAACTTTAGTGCCTAGACTCCTTGCATTTGCTCACAGTACTCTCCACTCCCTCAACCCGGTATCCCCTTGATCTCTGCGTCTCTCTTTCCTTCTCCCATCGCCCCTTCTCAGTGTGTTTATTTTTCTCCTGTGCCTATACTGGTTTTGGGTTATGTTTTGGGGGGGTGATCAGTCTGCCCCCTCTAAACCTATCTCAGTGCTGGGTGAAAGTAGTTTTTTGCACCTTTAACTTCTGAGGGTAGCAGCGTTTCTGAGTAATGTCTGAATTTCACCTGCCATGGAATGGAAAACTTCCTGGTTTTGGGGTGAAATTTAACCTGTTTCCACTCATCTAGAGGCAGAAAAAGAGGAAAAAGTTCTATTTTGTGTCCAGAGCTGCCCCCCTCACCCATGCCTTGCCCGAATTCAACATTTAAATTCCCTGGTGGCTAGCAGTCCCTCCCAACACCAGATCACACACCCCACTTAAAAAAAAAAGCCCAGCTGCCAGTGCCCAAATAATCCCTGGTGGCTAGTAACCCCTCCCACCACCCGATCACCCACCCCATTTAATAAAAGCCCAGCTGCTAGTGCCCAAGTAATCCCTGGTAGCTAACAGTCCCTCCCAACATCCAATCACCTACCCCATTTAAAAAAAAGTCCAGCTGCTAGTGCCCAAGTAATCCCTGGTGGCTAGTGATCCCTCCCACCACCCGATCACCCGCCCCATTTAAAAAAAAGCACAGCTGCCAGTGCCCAAGTAATCCCTGGTGGCTAACATTCCCTCCCACCACCCAGTCACCTACCCCATTTAAAAAAAAGTCCAGCTGCTAGTGCCCAAGTAATCCCTGGTGGCGAGTGATCCCTCCCACCACCCAGTCACCTGCCCAATTTAAAAAAAAAAAAACAGCTGCCCAAGTAATCCCTGGTGACTAGCGGTCCATCCCACCACTCAATTACCCACCCAGCCAGTCCAGGGCCACATGCCCTTAGCCCTTTCAGTAACCCGATCCCGATCCCCCACCAACTGCCGTATACAGTAAATTACTATTTTAAAAAAATTCTCACTGGTGGTCTAGTGACCCTCCCTCCATTTCCCCAATCCCTGAATTAAAATCAGTATCCCTGGTGGTCTAGTGTACCCCACACCCCTGGAGGCAAAGTCCCATCCCCGTCCCAAACCCAAGAGCAGGCAACCAGCACAGCCCTCCTCTCTCCTCCACTTCTGGCAGCTCACTGAGCTATTAATGAATGAGTGTGTGCTTGCAAGCATGTGCTCATTCATAAATAGCTCAGTGGGCTGCCAGCCATGGAGGAGAGAGGAGGGCTGTGCCAGTGGCCCACTCTTGGGTTTGGAATGGGGGTTGGACTTTGCGTCCTGGGGTGGGGGCTGGATGGGGTACACTAGACCATCAGGGATACTAATTTTAATTTAGGGATTGGGGAAATGGAAGGAGGGAAGGTCACTAGACCACCATGGAGAATTTTTTTTTTAGTCATTTACTGTATATGGCGGTTGGCAGGCGATCAGGATGGAGTTACTGAAAGGGCAAAGGGTATGATGCCCTGGACTGGCCAGGTGGGTAATCAGGTGGGAGAGGAACTGCTATCCACTAGGGACTGGGAATTCCATTATTTTTAAAATTATTGGGTCCTCGGGCAGCCTTGCAGGGGAGGCAGAAATTCTGTGAAAGTTCTGAAATGGATTTCCGAACTTTTGCAGAATTGAAAGTCTGATTTTCACTTCAATTTTGCCTGCAAAATTTTTTTTCACACACCCCTACTCTCAGAGTCTAGCAAAGTCCTACCTCCCCAAGCAAATTTCAATTTAGTTTTCACTCCAGGAACTCCACCATCTTATATCTAAACACAGATGCTCCCTCTAGATTTAAGTGAAGTCCATCATGAGCAAAGAGACTTTCATCCCTCCATGTATCACCCCAGTCGCCCAACAATCCGAACCCTCTCTCAGCATGCCAGCCTTTTAATTAACCATTAAACTCCTCTATTCATTGCTTTCTGTCAGAACTTGCTCTTGGAACTAACAACACCTCCAAAAACGTAATCACTTTAATCCCAACCCACTACAGAACCTGGTCAGTGCCCCGAACCTAGTCTGCACCTCCATTACACTGTTTTCTGCTAGGTCATTTGTCCCTAGGTGGAACAACCAGTGCATCTTCTCATCCTGCGATTTCCCCCTTGATGGAATGTAGTAGATAACGTCCCCTGCCATCATACCTGGTAAACATTCAGCCGAGATACCCCTGTTCTTGTTTACCTTCCCTTCCCATCTCATGCCCTTTATCACTGAGTCCCCCACTATTACTATCTTCTCCTCAACAACCTTCTGCTGTGTTATCCCTCCCCTTTGCCTTCCCTCCTTATTCCTCCTAACCATCTTTCTTCATCATTGTTTTCCCTAATTTTGTCCCTCCTCCAAGCATTCCCCCTCCAAAATTCTGCCCCCTTCCTTGCCTTGTCCTCCACCTTTCTCCACTGCATCCCTCCTTTCCTGTCTCCCTTAACCCCTTACCTTTTTGCACTGCTCCCCCTACCACCCTGCCCACCTCACCCTTGCCCTTGGGGAATCCTGTAACTGCAAGCATCCCTTTCTTTACCTGTTCAGGTACCACCATCACCTTGACAGCTGTTTTCTCTCTGCCCAAGATTTGACCAACCTGGAGTGTTGCTTCCTCCCCCTTCAACCCCTTGCCTTTTTGCACCATTCTCCTGTCCTCACTATCCCCCTCATCCAAGCCTTTTGCAGATCCTGTAGCCTCAAGCTTACCATTCTCCTCCTGGCTTGTTCCCTCCAACACCTTGATAGCTGTTTTCTCACTTTCGAAGGTCAGTTCAACCTTGAGTGTTTCCTCTCTCCCTCTCAATCCTGAATTCCTTGGTGTACCCCCATACTGTTTTTCCCACCCCCTCATCCCTTGGGCTCCTGCTTGTGGTAGGAAGCCTCCCCAATGGCCTTTGATTTGCTCCTACCCTCTTCTCCCAATCCCCCTCTTTCTCCATCTTCTAACTCTTCCATCTCATCGTCTACCAGAGTCACCAGTGGAGCGAACATGTTGCTAAGTTCTGTGACCTTTTCCTGCCTATTTCTGGCCCTAGCTTGTTTGGCGATCTCCTCCCTACTCATGCATACACACCCTGCAGTCCTATTTCCAACCTTTCACCAACTCCCAGGCTCCTCACCCTGTCTCAGGTCTTCTTGTGATATCCCTGTAGCTCCTCACTATTTCATCACCCCCTCCCCACTTAACCACAAGCTGTCTCTTCCTAGTTCTGTCATCTCTGCTACCGCCCCCTGCGGGATTGGAAAATCCTAACCTATCGCCCCTTACTGTCTTGCCCCTACAGAGCCCCATCTTCCCCCTACCCCATATCCCAGAAAATCTCCATTCTACCCCCAAACATGCTCCATGGGTTGTCTCTGCCCACATTGTCAGCATTTCCCATACTTCCCCTCTCAGTTGCTCCAGTTTCCTACACATCATGCAACCCCTCATCTTCCAGGCTATATCCAATTACATGGCTGACCCACACCCAGTGCACCCCACAATGCTACCACAAAAGCCCCCATCCTAGTAGTGTGAGGCCCTCTCCCCATTCCATACACCCATTTTGGCCTGCTACCCCCATCCCTAAACCACCCCCTGTCCTGGTCCTTCCTCTCCCATGTATCTCTCCCGGCATATGGAACCCTCCTTCCCTGTACCACGTATACTGCCCTCTCATGTCTTGTTTTGTGGGTGGTGAGTCCCCTCTTCCTGCAATATCCAAGCTAGAACTTAAGATGCTGGAAAGCACTGACACAAACAGGGGTGACTAGACGGTCTAGTGGCTAGCGTCCCCACCTTTAATGCAAAGGGGTTGAGGGTTCAAATCCTGACCAGGGTGTCCTTGTAAAGATTAGAGAAGTCATCTAGATACTACCAGGTTAGCTGATTAACTAGTCATGGAAACATAGATTAGGAACTGAAAAACTACAACAGATATAGCCAGGACTAGGGCTCAGCAGCACCTCCTATTGGCAGGGTTAGTCCCCTGATATTTGATCCTTGTAAGGGTTGAGCAGGTTACTAGCTCATTCACACCACCAGCCTGTGGTCATCCAGTATAACCTGCTAGTGAGGAAATGGTGACTTAGAAATCCAACTATGCATGCAGTCATGTGACTTGCCTGTCCCATAAATTAGAGGCTGGATGAGGGTGAGGGGTGGACGAGGAGTCGACGTGAGGCACCAGTGGGAAAACGCTATTCCCACAGCTGCTCCTCCACTGGCTCCTGTACCTGCTTGTTCTGCAGGCTGACCTCTGGACCCGTTCTTCTGTCTGGGGAGGCTTTACCACTGCACCTCTACTGCATGCCAGCAGCTACCTTTGAATGAAATGATGAGAGATGCAAACATCAGTCTCCCAGCTCCAACAGGTCACCTCTGTCTCAGCTTACTCCCACCTCCCTCTCTCAGACAGTCCTGCTGCAAGAACAAAGGCTGGACTGCTAAGCTGGAGTTCTCTATGAGGAAAGGTAAGTCCCTCTGCTGCAGTGAACACATACATAACCCAGCCTAAATTTCCTAAGCGTTTGCAGTGAGAGACAAAACAAACAAAAGAAATATCATACAGAACCAGCTCAGATATCCTGAGCATCTACAGTGAAACACATACAATGCCTTCTCCTGGTCCCTTAAAGCTCCCCACCCCAATGCCCCAAAATAGCTGAGATTCTCTGAGCGTAGGTCAGCCAGAGTCAATCAGTAGAACTTGGGCAAACGAAATACCCAGAACAAGCAGTTTCAGCTGCACTCATCAATGCTGTACAGAGTCCACAAAGTCTGTTTCAGATATCTGTCTTTTTGTTTTTAAAACTATTCCCCCAGCTGCTCCTCCACTGACTCCTGTACCTGCTTGTTCTACAGGCTGACCTCTGGACCTGTTCCTCTGTCTGAGAGGGGGGCTTTACCACTGCACCTCTCCTGCACAGCAGCAGCAACCTGCTGGTTCTGCAGGCCAACCTCTGGACCCATTCCTCTGTCTGGGAGGGGGCTTTACCACTGCACCTCTCCTGCATGCCAGCAGCTACCTGCTAGTTCTGCAGGCCGACCTCTGGACCTGTTCCTCTGTTTGGGGGGGGCTTTACCACCACACCTCTCCTGCATGCCAGCAGCTACCTATGAAAAAAATACTACCTGAATAAGCTAATCCTGGATCTTAGTGAGATGTCACCTATGCTCTCTGGCTCTCAGGCTAAAATTGGAGCATGTTTAGAACCCCTGGAAGTGTCTAGTTCTGATGGGTCTTTTGTTATTATTGATGACTCCTTTAAATATCTTAGAATCACCACTCTTAAGCAGATTTATGTGATTGTTTAATGGCAGCCAATCCAATCTTTTCTATAACTCAGAGTGGTGAGTAGTTTTGAGGCAGTCTAAAATCAGTTTGAGAAGTCTATAGTACAGAACATTGAGTCTGTTTGATTTTTCAGTAGCAGAGTAGTCATAATAATATATGTATAATCATAAAGGGGAATTGTTTGTGTCTAGCCAATCTTTTGCCACAGCTTAGTAGTTAAACCATTTTTTTACCTATACAGTAGTCCAATCTGTGCACCAATGCAAACCCTATGATTGTTACCTGTACTGCTAGTTCAAGCCAGAGTCCTAATTATGTATAGCAGTCCACTATTTCAAGAGACTGGCCATCCAAAGTGGAGATAATGATTGATTCATTGTGTAACTTCTTTAGTTTAGCAGTGGATCCAAATAGCATCAAGTTAGTTTTGTTAGAGTTCAGTTTTAATTTGGACTTAGTAAAAAACATCTGAAGGACATCAAATCTACTTTGTTAGACTGCCTGGTCATCTGAGAGGGACACCAAGAGACATAGATGACAGTGTCATCTGCATATAAGTGGTTGCTCAAATTGCTGATATTCTCTCCTGTGCCCCTCAAGTATAATGTAACAAGGAGCAAGTATAGCATTGACCCCTGGGTGAGCCCTCTCAAGATGTCCAGGTTACATGAGATATGTCCATTTGTTTTCTTTATTTATTTTATTTTATTTATTGAAACAATCGGAATTAATACCCTTGAGTCAGCGACTCCTTTACAAAGGCTCCACGTCATAGAAAACTATACAGAGCATACAGTGTACAGACATTACAGTACAAATAGTGGTGTGGGAAATAACACACCTAACGATTAATACAGAGTATAGTACATCAGGTAGATGTGGTACAGAATAATTACAACAGTCATAGACAATGCAGTACAGAGGCAAAAATACATAAATACATTATCTACAGGGGTAATCATACAGTAAGGTGATGTAGAAAAGTATTTATGGCTGAATTGTGCAAGCAGATCAGTCCAATGATTGTCAGCTCATCTGAGGTTAGAATAAGATGGAAGCCAGGGACAGGCACCCTAGAGGCAGGACCAAGCGGGTCCATTGTCACGGCACAGATTTAGGTCATGGGTAGGTCAGGTACAGTCACAGGTGGAGTCACACAAGACGTTGCTGCGGAGAAGGGATTTGAACAGTCCGAGGTTAGGAGCCTGGAGTATTGGTTTGGGCAGTGAATTCAGCCAACTGAGGGTGTGGTATCTGAAGGTTCTTTGCCCCATGGAGATTTTACAGAGAAGAACCTGGTAGGGCAATTTCTCAGCATGGTGTGTGTGTCTGGTGCTGATGGGGGGGGGGGCAGTGCCACAAAAGCAGGAGGCGTGATGCCAGCCATGATTTTCTTACCTAAGAGACAGGTCTGGTACTTTAGGTGATCATCAAAATTAAGCCAGTTTGTACTGGTATAGAGCATACAGGTGTGCGTGAGCCGGTCACATCCTGCAGCCAGTCTACAGGCTTTATTCAGGGAAACCCTAATTTTGTTGAGGGAGGTGTTGTTGGCGCCGGTCACATCCTGCAGCCAGTCTACAGGCTTTATTCAGGGAAACCCTAATTTTGTTGAGGGAGGTGTTGTTGGCGCCGGTCACATCCTGCAGCCAGTCTACAGGCTTTATTCAGGGAAACCCTCATTTTGTTGAGGGAGGTGTTGTTGGCGCCGGTCACATCCAGCAGCCAGTCTACAGGCTTTATTCAGGGAAACCCTCATTTTGTTGAGGGAGGTGTTGTCGGCTGCACCATAGAAAATAATTCCCTAGTCAATGAGTGACAGGACAGAGGAGGAGATGGCTAGCTGTAGGGCTTCAAGGGGGAGACAATGCTAGTAGCGGTGGAGCAGACCAATGTGCACATTTACTACCGTATTGAGCTGGTGGATATGTTCATGGTAGGTTAGCCCAGAGTTTAGGGTAACCCTTAAATATTTAAATGTAGAAACTTGTTCCAAGGTCTCGTTTTGGGAGTTATGGATAAGTAAGGGGTGGCTACTGAACTTGTTTTGGGCATGGGCAAATAGCATGGAATCTGTTTTCTTATAGTTTAGAACAAGCCTATGGTCAGCAAACCAGAATTCAGCCTCATTAAATAACCTTTGGAGGGCTACTTGGAGGGCGGCAGGGTTGGTGTGGGTGTTGAATAAAACCACATCATCTGCATATAGTAGGAGACTCCCAGAGCAGGCTTTGGGCAGAGAGCTAAGGAATAGAGAGAAGAGTAGGGAGCCAATGATTAACCCTTGAGGGACCCCAAATGTACCCCTGAGAGGGGACAAAAAGGTTTTCCCTAGTCTGACTCTCCGGGTTCTGTCAGACAGGTAGTTTGAGAACCAAGTGGTGGTATCCTATGAGACACCTATTTGGTCTAGTGAGGTAAGAAGAAGTGAGTGTTGGACGGTGTCAAATGCTTTGGAAAGATCTGTATATACAGCACCAGCAATCTGTGTGCATCCAGGGTCACATGGATAGTGTTGGTATATTCCAGAAGAGATTGTATTGAGCAAGGTAGTCAGTGACTTGGGAGGCGACTATCTTTTCAAGAACCTTGGAGTGAGGGGGCAGAATTGAGATGGGCCGATAATTACCAGGTTGAGTACAGTCAGCACTCTTCAGGAGAGGAGTGATGAGGGCAGTTTTCCACATGGAGGGGAAATGACTTAGGTCAAGAGAGCAGTTTAGCAAGGCAGTGAGGGGGAAGAGTACTTCAGGGAGGGTGAGCCTTAGTATTTTAAGATCAAGCATGTCACTGCTGAAACGGTATTTGCTGAGTGCCTTTAGCAGAAGGGGGGGCAGCATCACGCTGGGAGATAACCTTGAAGCGGAAAGGGGGTACTTGGGTAGGTGTCGATGTTGTGGGGCTGGTGGGTGCAAAAAAATTGGCAGGGAGCATGCCACTGAGGTCCGAGAATGAGGAGTTCAGTGCATTTGCTATTGCATCATGGGTCCATTGAGATACCACCATTTACCAGTATCTGGGAGGGAAGGTATTAGAGATTTTGCCTTTAAGTTCTTTGAGGTAACCCCAAAAGTTTCAGCCCCTCCCCCAGGAGGCAGTGAGGGCTTCTCCGTAGTAATCGTCCTTTGCCTGTCAGACTTGCCAGGTGCAGTGGTTCCTGGCCACACGGTAGTGTGACCTACCAGTGGGCCTCCCAGTCTCTAAGGCTATGTGTCAGAGATTGTCACAGTGGCCCATGAGATCCAGAAGAGACTGGGGCATCCAAGGGATGTCAGCTCCTTTAATGACCCATTTGCAGAAGGGTGCAAAAAAGTCACAGGCGGAATTGAAGGAATTGACAAAGTACTCCAGTTCTGAGTCAATATCAGGTGAGGCAGCAATGGGGGACCAGTCCCAGCTCACAAAGTGGTGTTTCAAGGACTGTAGCTTGCCTGGCCTGAGTTTTTGCTGAAAGCTAACTTTTGGAGGGGCCTTTGTAGTCAAATAGGACCAGCACCTGAGTACTGGTGAGTGGTCACTCAGTGTGTCTGGTAGCACGGAGACCAGGGTGAATTTGTGAGGGCTATTAGTAAGAATTAGGTCAATGAGGGTCAAGGTACCTGTTCTCGGGTTGTGTCAGGTGGTAGCAGGCACAACTTGTGATAGCCTGAGGGCAGCTGCAGCATCCCTAAATGGTGTGGCAGTGTGTGCTAACCAATTGATGTTAAAATCACCCAGGGCAATAATTTCTGCCTTATCTGGGTGCTGCTGGAGGTGGGCCAGAACTGACTGGAATGCACTTTTTTGATTCCTGAATGGGGTATAGATAGAAGAGATGAAGAGAGATGCCCTAGAGGGAGCAACATTAACTTGGAGGGAGAGAACCTGGGCACCATGGTCAAGAGCTGGGGATGGCAGAGTGAGACCTTGGAGTGTGTCATGGAGGTAAATTGCACAGCCTCCACCTTTTTTGGCTAGTCTGTCAGCCCAAAATATTGTGTACCCTGTCAGCGCTACTGTGGAGTCAGGGGTGTGGCCATTTAGCCAGGTTTCTACCACTGAGATAATGTCTGGTCATTGTTGAACAACCCACCCTTGTAGATTATCAAACTTTCTTAGCAAACTGCAGATGTTGATGGAGGCTATACGGAGTTCCCCAGGTTCTGTCTGATAAGTCATTGGCAGGGGGCAGGACCAGGGTTAGGGTGGATATTTCCAGAGGTCAGGAGGAGTAGCATTAATACCCAAAGGGAGGCAAGCCTCAGATTTGTAAACACCCTGGAGCGCATTCAGGTAGGACAAGCAGGGAGCAGTACACAGACAGGGGTGGGCATATCCCTTAGGAAGGGAGAGGCAAAACAAGGCAGTGACCAGCAGGAGGTAAGATCTAGTCCAGAGTGGTTGGGGATGAGTGGGGGGATCCCGAGAGCACTGTAGATCATGGTGGAGAAGAAGGGGCATGTCCGGGGTGGAGGGTCAGGTCCTCTAAAACAGAATCTGGGGTGCAAAGGCAGAGCCCTGGTATGCAGCAGATTAGAGGGGCATCAATACTGATAACAGTGTAGAGTAGGAAAAAAGGTAGGGGTGATAGATAATGTTGGCGATGGTGAGTGTGGACATGGTAAGGTTTTGTAGTGTGGGCTGTTAGGGGGGGCAACGAGGATAAGTAAGATAAAGCAAAGAGTAATTCTGTACTGATCCAATGGCACAGCGTAAGGTTCATGGACTTTGGTGCAAATGGTACAGGGTTCAAATCTGACACAGGGAACCTTGGCTAAGGAGGCAGCAAGAGGATACAGTGTCTGACTGGAGTGAAGAGTGGAAAACAGAGTGGTCGAGAGCAGTGAAAGTAGGAGTTTGAGGTGCTCAGCAGTGACTCCTAGTGGCCACTTCATATAACCTGCAGATGGGAAAATGGCCACAGGGGTTGGTCATGTGACCTCTCTACAGCAATAAAGGGACAGTCAGGCTTGGGTGGGGCAGTCGATGCACAGTGTCGACGGGCTAACACCCCTCCAGAAGGAACTAGGAGGGAGCAATTACCTTTAGAATCTCCAGCAGCTGAGGGTGTTCTTGGGCAGGTTCTGAAAGCAGTTTAATTCAGTACACTGTTTTCTTTTATGAAAAAATTAGGTGACCCAACTAATGGCTCCACAGTCAGATTATTAGCCAACATACCATGGTCCACTGTGTTGAAAGCCTTGGAGGGATCAACAATGTTGGCCAGTATACTCTCAGGAGTGCATTGCTCTTCCAACATCATCCAAGATCTTCACCCTGGATGAGGTAATGCTGTCTTTTCCCCTGTATCAAGAACTATTAAGGATCTTGAAGTTTGTTATCTTCTATATAATCCTGGAGTTGTTTCAAGACTAATCTCACTAGCATTTGTGAAAATATTAGGAGGAGGGAAATCAGCCAGAAATTTGTCATTTGCTTTGGGTTACACAATTTAAGATGGGAACAGCGCTAGCCAATTTCCATCCCTTTGGAAGGTACCCAGATTACAAGTACCAATTGTTCATGTATGTTAGTGGCTCAGCAATTTGGTAAGCTGATATTTTTAGCAGATGAGGTGTCAGATCATCGGGCCCTCAGCTGTTACTCTCTTTCAATTTTAACAATTCTAGTACATTATACTCCTCAATTTTAGAAAAATTAAAAGACCCAATATGGCTGTTCAGTAACTCTCCTCTAACTTCATTACTTTCATTTTTGCTATAAAACAACTCCCAGAATAAAAATAAAAAAGTGTTTAGCTCTTCAGCCATCTCCTCTCCTCTCCTCTCCTCTCCACATAATTATTTCCCCTCCTTCTTTTGAAGGTTGATATGTGTCTTGGCAGTTTGTTTCTTCGGTGATTTTATTTTTAAGATAATTGACCATTGCTTTTCTGACTTACTTTAAATTAAGCAATAAGGCATGACCAAGGGTTATGTTAATGATCTGTTAATCACCTTCTAGGGGTGTACTGTGGCACGAGCTATAGCCGAGTGCCACATGCCCCTAGAGGGTGATTAAACTGACCATTAACATAATCCCTGGGAGTGCCTTATTGCTATTATAATAAAACATGTTTTTAAACAGTGTTAAACCTTGTTCAGTACATGTTTAAGCTCTACATGTATGTTAATAAAAGATTAACATAAGGCTGTTAGAATGTTTGCAACCAATCAGAAAGCTCCATTTCTCAGACCCTTTTTATAATACTTATTACAATCTTCTCTGTAGACATACTTTGACACTGCACTCTCCAGCAGAATAGTAAAACAAAAGTATAGTAAAACAAAAGAACATAATCAAATACCGGGGAAAGGTTGATTTGCACCAAAAGCTTGTTGGTGGCTGGTACAAAAAGAGAATTTAGTCTAAATAATGCTTCTAGTCTTTAATAAACTTTCTTGACCAGATTAGAAATATGGGGCTAGATTCACAAAGCTTTGCAAACTGCTTGAAGTGTTTGTACATCAATTCTGCAGAGTTTGAACTAAGACAACATTCCCAAAAGGTCAGTTTGCATGGGCAAAAGTGTTTAGCATAATTGCAAAAGCATAATATATGCATGAAGCAAATGAATGGGAGTGGCTTTGCATACAGGCACAATGCTATTCACGTAGCATTTGCACGGCACAAAGTGCCTTGAGCAGCACTTTGTGCGGTGCCAATTACCACCTACAAAAAGGTCATCTTAACCCAGGCAAAGCCCAGAGGTAGAAGCAGGAACTGCAGAAAGGAGCACAATGGCTGACAGGATAGCATCACTTCTATACATGTTGGGGAAGTTCCTCCAGGAATCACCATCCCAGTGAAATGTGTGACCAAATATCCAGCTGTTCAATTTCACTGTGCAAGACTGTCCTGTACTGCACTTTTCTGTGGCAAACATTCCTGTTCTGTACTTTCTAGTAAAGGAATAATGCCCTCCAGGGTGGGTGTTATGCTGGGATAACATCCCACCTCCAGTGGTTGGGACCGAGGCCATCAGCCGAGGGCGTCCAACACCGAGAAGAGATGTTATTCCAGCATAGCACCCATCCTGGAGGGCATTATTCCTATTATACAATGGCTCACTGTTTTACACAGAAAAAAATAATTTTAAAGAATTTTGTTTAGTGTTTGAAAATATTTATTTTTAGAAAAGACGGAAACAATCAATAGGATGATCATCTAGCTGATCAGCAGGGATGTTATGCCAGGATAACATCCCTGCTGTGATGGCCAACTGACCAATCAGGAGCCAGGATTCTTTCTTGCCATTGTATAATGCCATATATGCCATACCCAGGTTTGGTATGGGAAAATGTTAATCATATGAACAGGATGTTCAATTGAGCAAAGCTCATTCACAATGAGGTCATTTCTATAATGGATACAGTTCCCTAGAATTTAAAATTAAGAAAATAATATATTTCCGGAGGAGCATGTACCATGCACTGTGCACAATCTAACATTATCAGTTACAAAACATATCATGTACAATAATCATAAAGCACAAATTAACCAGAATTCCAAGTAAAGCAACATGCCATGGATTGCAAAGAAGTGGCATACATTAATGATGACTGTTATGTGGCAAGTTAAGCTGCACAGCCCTTATGTTGCAATGAGCTGGCATGCAACAGTTTCAGTCTGTAAATTTGTACCTATACCTGGCTGCCCAGAATGTTCCACATGGCTGGCTCCAGTTGCTGTATATGCTACCTCCATGGCTTGCAATTCCATAACCATCTACAGGTGGTTCACTTATCCCTGTAAATAGTGCTGGAGCAAAGTTATATGCAAATACATGCAAATAGCTCTGGAATGAGATGCAGAATGTGAGCTTTGCCCCTTGGCTGCCTAAACAGCTAATTTACATGCTTCTTTTGTGAATAGCCGTTTTTAGTATTGCGCAGACATATGTTGTGTTTGCACGATGATAGTGTGCCGCGCAACATGTTAGTGCATTGCACAGTACGTTTAGCATGGTTTAAGATGTCGTTACTGCACATGTGCAATGCCCCGCTGCCACTAGTCTATCATGCACATGGCATGGCGCAATGCCTTATTGCATGGAGCTAACCAATGTTGTTCAATCGCACACACTGAACAGCTTGCAATACTGCAACACTGTGGCAGGCTGCATACTAGGCCTTACACTGTTCAACAATGTCCATGTCAAAGAGTGTGAAGGCACCCCAGCAGAGGGACCTGCAGTGGTCTGCAGTGGTGCTGGCCAACCTGGTAGACCTTGTGGTCAACAGGGAAGGCCATTTATTTAGGTCAGAGGACCTAGATCAGCTCAGGGGAGTCATTTGGACCTCAATGGGATGGCAGCTATTAGGCTGCACAGGGATGGAATGGACAGGGGAGCAATGCTGCTGCTAGTATGGGGACCTTGTCCAATGGGACAAGGACTGACTCGAGTGATTCTGGGACATGGTGTAGTATGGCACCATGCCATGCCCAGGTATGTCAGTTTTTGCCATGTGTTCCTTGTAGCTTGCCTGCATTTAGGTGGAGTGCATCTGAGTGGTACTGTCACCTTCATGCCACCTGGCACATGGAGCTGGTTGCCTCACAGGCCCTGATGTGCAGACAGTCCTGTCATGCCACACTGCATTCCTTCCAGCTGTGGTTTGCACTGCCATGCCTCACACTGTGGGACAGGTCACTGGTGGCATTGTTTGGTGTGTGGTACTATGTGGCTGGAGGACAACTCCAAGTACCACATTGTGGTACTTTTAATTACTGGTCTTCATTTGTTACAATATTTGGTTATAACAATGACAGGGTTAGACAGAATCACTTGCTGTTTTCCTGATACTGTTTCTGTTTCCATGTTCTGATGGAAGTATTGGTGGTTTGCGGGATTTGTTACATCACACCATGATTCTGTAGTTCACACAGTGTCTAGGCTACTGCTTACAGCACATGCTGTGCCATGACCCTTGTTGGGAGGCCCTGGACTGTCCTCAGTGGTGATATACCACTGCAGTGCCCACATGTGTGTTCTCCACACTGCCCATACCTATTGGCTGTCTCCTGGTGGCACTGCCAGCCATGCCTCACATTGCCTGCTATACTGCAGCAACACACATAGGCAGTCATCTGCAGGTATCCATGGGTACTGCCCACTGTTGTGCTTCTCTGTCTTGCAGCATTGTGTATTAAGCAATTGTGCAATGCTATTCACAACAATGCTATTCTATGCAATGCTATTCACAAACCTGTGCGTGTCTTTGTGGTAGGTGATACTGTCCCATTGCGCAGCTTGTTTTACATGGTAGTCACACTGTGTTTAGCACCACACTAACCCTTTGTGAATGGGGCTGTTTTGCTGTTGTGCAATCGCATTCTATTGCGCAGCCCAAATTTTGCACGGGTGCAGTTCTTTGTGAATCTAGCCCACAGGGCTCATAACAGAGTGCACAATCAAGGATGAGTCAAAGGTATTTAAAAGTTGTAACTTGTTCAATCAAGGATTCCCCCAAGACAGTGAAGGAGATAACTGCCAAAGAGTTATGTTGCTACATGGATTAAAAAAACAACATGGACTTGATGTTAGGGACATTTAGAACTAAACTGTGACTCAAAAAACATTTTTGCACAGTATCCAAATCTGCTTGCAAAGGTAAGATTGAATATGATTTACAGGGGCCACCCAAAAAAATATCTTTCATCCTCATAGAGAGAAATGTTAATTTTACTGCAAACCAAAGGAAGAAAATTAAAATACAAACTGAACAGCAGTAGTGGTCTTTATTTATTTACGGTACTCTTCCCCACAGACGCAGGGTGCTATTACAGTAACAGAATAGTATGATTAACCATAATCAGCAAATCAAACCTATTAAAACAACCTAAAGATAAAACATATCGATAAATAAATTATTAAATTAGTTAATAAAATATACCACAAGGGTGCAAAGATATTACATATTCACTCCAAATGTTTGCTGAAATAGAAAAGGTATGTGTCCAATGTTGCCCTATAGTGATATGAGGAGCAAATGAGCTGGTAGTGCTCACAGAATACAAAAATGCTCCTGTGGAGCAATTTGCCTTATTCAAACTTCTACATACAAATGACCCCATGACACAGACAAGATGCATCGTTTGCATCCCAGTATTGCCTTATTACATGCTTAGGAGTGAACAAGCACTCCCTGGATGGTGCAACACCCTTCTGCCCCATCACGTTTCTGATGTATGATGTATTATTCCCTGGTAGTCAAGTGGCTCCTGCCCAGTCACTGTTTCGATGGCTATTATTTCCTGTTAGTCTAGTGGCCTCAAGACCAGATCACTATTCTGACAGTTTAAATATTGCCCCCTCATGCTGTAGTTGCCCCTCTGCCTGATCAGTGTTTTGTCAAGTTAAATATTATTACCTGGTGGTCTCGTGGCTTATTCTTTATACTGATAGTACATACATTCTATTACCCTGGAAGTCTAGTGGTCCCCTGACCGATCCACATACCAATACTAACTGCTATTACTTAAGCAGGCTACTGACTCCCTTGCCCAATTACTGTATCAGTGTACCCGCTGGTGTGGCAATGAGATGGTGGCTGGTACTTACCCACCTCTCACCATTTCTGCTGGTTGCCATCTGCCATACACAGTCTTTGAGAATGTATCCAAGTCCAAATGTAGACAAACAATGCATGTGCACAGACTTAGAAAACATTGAATTCTACCAGTATGTATAACATCTATGGCACAGTATGGCAGAATAGCGCTAGACATGGAGGTTATCAAAGATACCACCTCATGGACATAAAAGTGAGTTTTCTAACTAGGAACTGTTAGGAGCTGGATGTAGGGTAGGTGGAACACTGCACCCAGAGTGCATAGAAGTTGGAAACCCAGATTGATGTAGGCCCATTTTCTAAGTTGGTCATGCACATGAGAACATGGCTAGTGAGATGGATGGCACAGAACTTCTATTTTTTTTTTTTAATATGAAGTATTCAGGGTCCTCTGGATTCCCTGGGCTGACATCAGGGGAAAGTGCAACAGACTGAAGTGGAGGGACAGAAGCAGGCAAGTGTAAAGGTTGGAGTGATGGGGGGATGCATTGTTCCAATATACCACCCCATGTCTGTATTTGTGTGGCAGTCACATGCACTGTTGCTGTGAACAAACAATGTCTGCACACAGTAGCATCTCCTTTGCATTTTGTGATCAGTACCAAGGGGTCTTGTCTCCCAATTACAGGTAATCACTTCTCTGTGTAGCAGTTTTTTACATTGGCACAAAGGGGCACACTTTTTGCCCTGTTTCCATCATAAATTAGATGTTTGAACATGCATGGCATAGGTATCACTTGTTAGGAACTGTTAGAGTTCCTTACTCACTGAACCACAGGCTTATAACAATTCACTTCATTGATACATTGGGAGACTTATAATAATTGGAATGATTGACGCAACCCAGTAGGAGTGATTGGTAGGATGAATGACAGAGAAGAAACTGATTAGGATTGTAATGGAATTGTTACAAAGTGAATACTCATTTGGATGCTTGTGCAATATAAATTGTGGCATGAACTCTCTTTGTCTGTGCTACAGAGACAGCCACCCTTTCAAGTGTACCATAAAGTCACAGGAACACTCTTGAGGGGAGATCCACCCCTAGATGTGCTGTGGTGATGATGTCCCTTGGACCAAAGGTACCTTACTGAAGAGTGCACAAAAAACAACAATGAATGAAATATATAAATGATTTACTTCTGATAAGGAGACAGAGACACAGTTATGAGAATTCCTCCACCTATGAGACAGTAGGCCAACATCCAACACTAACTCATAGTATAATCATTAACTATTCAGTTTTAAAATATTATGACCTTTAGCATGGAGGAAAGGAGAAAACAAAACTTATGAAGGAAATATCTGTGAACCCAAAGCCTAGAACACCATCACTCCAGTTTTAAGAATAACCCTTAATTGTTGTGTAGATAAATCAAGCAGTATGAATTCATTTGTTATTTCAGATTAAGAGTATATTCAGTTTAGCACTCACTACCAAGTACTCAGGTTCTCATGAAAGCATGTCAGACCTTTTCCTTTGCCTTACACTAGTGCCTTCCATTCTCGCAATGTAGTAACTGGCCACAGTCTTGTGACAAAGAAGCCTCAACCCACAAGGATATCCCCCTTTTTAAGGTGAATGAAGCACTAACTGGAGAGGACACTCACGGTGTCACAGGGTACAGCAGCATGGCACAGGAGTCCACACTCTCAAAGGCTCCCCCATGAAGTTGCACCAACTAGGCCTACATGCTGAATGAACATAAATGTAACTAAGACAACAATGAAGAGAAGAAGGCTTGGATGGAACATTTGCTTTATGGTTAGTTGACCAGTTTCTCTCCTCTGAGTACAAGGCTCATGAAGCGCAATGTTGAAACTAGACCCTTCAGGGGTAAGTCCCGTGTCATATAAAGCATGAGGAAGTGTGCCCAATAGTGTTTGGGCAAATGCACACAAGTCATTGGGGTGTATGCTTGATGTCTGGCAGAATGATTATACTGTATGCAGTATGATAATATAATTATATAGTATGTAGCCCTGTATGAGGTTATTGTATTAGTGTTGAACACAGAGGAGAGGAGCTTGCCTACCACCTGGGCAGGCTAGCAGGCATTAACTGGATAAGGAGCAGGGGATCGAAGGTGCAAGCCTGCCTGGAGCAGTAATTGAGGGCCTAAAATACCAGGAAGGAGAAGCACGGCCTTGGAAATGGATGGTTGAGGCCACGTCACAAGCTGGTGCTGGTGAACTATAACCATACGTCTGCAGCACTAGCACAGTAGCAGGGAGCACAAGGGCATGAACAATGTCAGCATGAATGTAAAAAGTGGAGTCCTGCATGAAAGGAGAAGGTAGGAGAAAGGTAGTATTGGTTCTCAAAACTGCAACTGTGAGATGCAAGGCAATCAACAAGCCAAGAGGGCAGGAGAACTGCAGCTGTATGGTAGAAGCAGGGAAGAAATGAGGCATGCCTTGAGGTCATCTGGTGTATGCCCAGTTAACTAGGAAGGAAGCCTTTTAAGGGATCTGAGTATAGGGACATGTACCTAGAAGATGGTTGGGATAATTCTTGGTGATTGGTAGGTACAGCACATGCCTGGTGATCAGAGGTGCATAAATCTGGTTGTCAGTGGGTCATAAGACCATAGTCCCTAGGAGTGAATGCCCAAGTAGGAAGCAGAAGATATGTGAATAAGCACATGAAAGTAGCAGTGCATGATAATGGTGAAAATTTTGTCCGATACCTTTTTATTTTACTTTAGATCACTATACATCTCTTGACTTATATGACACCCTTTTTCTACATTTTGAATCTGCCATACCACTTTTTTTTTACAGTAGAAATAATAAAATGAGTGCTCCTTTTAATGTCTCTGACCAGGGTTTTATCAGTATTCTCTGTGGTTTTTGAATGAACACTCATAATTTAACATCACTTTTCATGTGACTATAATGAACAAGCATGCAGTAGACACTTCCCTCTGTCTTTATGGGACAACAGGTGTACCAAAACAGCTGAGAATGCTGATGGAAATATGGTTTGAGCCATATTAGAAAGATTGCTTTTTTTATTATTCCAAATGTGAAAATAAGTGCTAAGGCAGACTCAAAATTGGGAAAAGGATATCATACAAATCAGGAGATAAGGGGCAATCTAAAATAGAATAAAAAGTATAGGTCAAAATGTCCAATGCTATCATGCTCTGCTGCTCTAAGGTGAAAAATATTGTGAGAAACAGAACTAGAAAGGCCAGAAGCACCTGTCAAGGACCCAAAAACAAGGTGTGGTATAAAATCTGAATCCCTAAACTAGGCAAGGAATCTAGGGAAATGCAAAGGAGTACCCAGTGATAAACAGCCAGAAGAGAGAGGGTCCAAAAACCAGAAGCAGAGAGCAGTGATGGGAGTAGCCGTATGGTCCAGAGCAACAGGACTGCAGAGGAAGATCCTGGCAACACCAGGAGTCATTTAGGAGCTGAGCTCCTCATATGCTCATATCCTCAGATGGACAGTGGGCAGAGAGGAGAACAGAAACCAGAACCAAGCTGACAGACCACTGAACTAACCAACCAGAACAGCGTGCACACCCCCATGGAAGAGGATCATATGAAACAGATCATATGAAACATAGAGGGCCCCAGAGCCACAGCTACAGTCTGACACCCAACCAGTGTGTGACAGGTTGGACCAAAAAGAGTGCCAGCCACAAACATCCGGATTGATTAAGCTGCAGCTGCATGGGGATGACAGGTAGGAAGAGGATGGGCAAGCAAAAGGGAGAACCTGCCACTGCAGAAATGAAATAGACAGCAAAAGAATGTTTGCTTATACTGTAAATGGTAGAACTATCTCTCAAGTGGTGTATTGAGTCACCATTCACTCGGAACCATAGCTTTATGGCCTTCCAATTATTAAAATTTTCAAAACAGGGAGTGTATTCTGCAAAGTAAGGAATCATCACGGACCATTTTATTATGTGTTTCAAATTATAGAGGCTGGTACAAACACTGTAGATATGGTTAAGTAGGCATTTTCATGTTCAATTGCAATTTTCAGCTACTCATATCTTGGCCATTTTCCAATAGATTTTCACAAAATGCTTGAAAGCATAATCTGTGGCCAAGAATCTCATGATGTGGAAATTTTGGTGAAATTGGGATCAGTGTATTATTCACTAAAGGTGAGCATATTATATGAAATGGATCCAATTTTTAAAAAAGAAGGTGATTTCATGTCTCGGACATACACACAGCAATTAGAGGTATATGAAGCTGTCTTCTGGTCAAACTCAAAAGCCACATTTTTACTAATAACACACAAGTCACTGGGATCTCCACCCTGATGTCACCGACCACCCCCACTCACTCCAGTTCCAGCACTAATGTTGCCTAACCCTGCTGTTTGGCAGGATAGATAGATAGATAGATAGATAGATAGATAGATAGATAGATAGATAGACAGACAGACAGACAGACAGACAGACAAACAACATGCTGTCACCCGGAGTATAATCGCCATGCTGCCAACACCCTCACATTCTGACACAGACTGCCCAGTGTTGGATAGTGCAGTAAAAAAAAACAACAAATAAAAAAGTGGTAACCAGAAACCAAACTCTGGTGCTGCCAACTTGTCCCCAAAAAACAAAATGTTGACACCATGTGCCAGTCTAATCTCATTGTCAGATTTTAAGTTTGAACCCTTCCCTATCCATAGTCTCAAAGTTTCCTCCCTCCCCCCCCGCCCATGCTATAAATTCAAATCCTCACCCTCTGTCCTCAAAACACTCTCCTCCCACCATGACCCAACCAATTTCATAGAGTTGGTTCATCCCACAGTAGGCCACTGGTAGAGACCTACCTCCACAGCTGCTGGTTGCCGTCTCCTACTCTGCCCTCTGCCTGCGTCCACTGCAGTAAAAAAAGTGGCCACCCAACTCACAGCTTTAATCAATACCATGGTGGGTCACAGGCACAGCCCTTTCTCTAACTCTGCCAAATGCTCTCTTCTGGTCTACAGTCCACCACTTTCTAAAATAAAAAGAAGTGGCAAAAAAGTAAGTGCCCAAAAATCTTAGTACACATCTGCAGGGATTTACTTATTAATTTGTTCTTTTATTTATTTATTTATTTTTTGCCAGAAAAGGGTTGAATAAGAAGTGTAACAAAAAATATATTTGGATGCCAAAGTCACAACAAACAGTTGTGTGCTCATGAGGGGAATGCACCTCGACACTCGCACTTGAAAAAAAATGTATAAATGAAAAAGTTATGATTGTTTGAAAAAAGGAAACATGCCCAAGTAAACAAAGTCACAAAAAACACAAACCCCTCGTATGTTGGGGCTTAATTTCTTTTCCAGTTTTTTCTATCTCCCATGCTTTTAAATTTTTTACCCAAATTTGAGGAACAGGCTGCTTACCACCCTTTCTTATGACAGCCCAAGTCACAACTTTCAGGCCTGCCTTATGAGTGAGCTGTTTAGCATTAAGTAAGCTATAGGTACGGCACCCTGCCAAATGGTCTGCTGTTTGTGTAGGACCTCAGTGTCATGCTGCATGCATCTGTTGCTTTGCATAGGGATTAGAGATGCAGCAATATTTTTCTCAATGGGAAAATATGTGGCGAAGTAGCCAAATTCTCATCCTTGGAGCACTTCACGTAATTTTTCAAGATTACCCGAAATTCACCATTTGTGACTTTGCCTTGCTTTTGGGGTTTTTAAAGTGCAAATTGTACTTGAAAAAAACCAAAGCAAGGAGAAGTCTCACCCCCCCCCCCCACAACCGGCAGCCTGACATCTTCTCTGGTGTCTAGTGGTCCCCTGCCAATCTCTGGCCACAATAAATCCCTGGTGTCTAGTGGCCCCCCTCCCCACTGCTACCAATTGCCATTCACAAGTACAACCAAACCACACTATAAAAAAGAATATTGTTTTCATTAAATCCATATTCCTGCCATGGTATCTAGTGCCCCCACCCCACCACCAATCACCCTGCCCTGGTGTATAGTGGTGGTCACCCCCCGCTGCCACCAGTTGAGCTCACTTCCACAACCATACTGTTTGAGAAAAAGATTTTCATTTAATCCCTGGTGTGTTTAGTGGACCCCACCCCCACCCTATCAGGTAGTGCCCTTACCCCACTCCCTCCCACTCCAACCCTGAGCAGGCCACCGGCACAGCCCTCCACTCACCTCCATGGCCTGCAGCCCGACTGAGCTCAATGAATGAGAGCGTGCTTGTTCAAGCACACACTCATTCACTGACAGCTTGTGGTCATTTTTGTCAGTTTTTCAGGGTGTAGAGAAGGTGAGGGGGCTGCTCCGGTTGCCCGCGGGGGGCCAGATGGGGGGAATGGAAGTGTGTACCTCGAAGGGATATACAACACCATTCCTCCCCATCCCGCCGCTTCTACCAGCGACCGGAGCAGCCCCCTTCCCTTCTCTACAACCCTGAAAAACTGACAAAAATGATAACGAGCTGTCAATGAATGAGTTTGTGCTTGTACAAGCACTTGCTCATTCATTGAGCTCAGTTGGGATGCCGACTGTGGAGGTGAGTGGAGGGATATGCCAGTAGCCTGCTCAGGGTTGGGGTGGAGCGGGGTGGGGCACTACCAGACAGGGTGGGGAGTCCAATAGACACCAGGGATTAAATGAAAATCTTTTTTTATACAGTATTGTTATGGATGTTGGCGCAATTGGCAGTGGTGGAGGGGACCAGGGCAGGGTGATCGATGGTGGGGGGAGGGGCACTAGATATCAGGGAAGGGATAGGGATTTCATGAAAACAGTATTTGTTTTTTTATAGTGTGGGTGTGCCTGTGGATGGAAATTGGCAGTGGTGGGGGAGGGGCACTAGATAGCAGGGATTTATTGTGGCCAGAAATAGGCAGTGGAAGAGGCAGTACTACTAGACATCAGGGATAAGTAGCTTTGTGCACTTTAAATCATGGATGACTGCGCTCCGCGACTTGTAAAATTTCATGAATTACGCTCCTCGAATTCAGTGATATTCGAAAAATTTTCCACTGAGCGAATTTTGTCAACTCCACCCACCTCTAATAGGGATCTCAGAAACTGGCAGAAAGTATGTTGCAGTTCCAGCACCATGCCCAACAGGTCCTTTGCTTTGGGCCCTTTACAAAGCAAGTTACAAGTGTGGTGCCATTCTCCACCAGTCTGCTGCTTTGCATAGAGCCACACAGGGTCATTAGCAAAGTGCACAACAGGCCTTGGGATGTGTTGCATGGGTTGGTCAATTCATAGTGTACACTGTAGGTTGTGTGCTGCTTTCACAGGATGGGTGCCTTGTGGAATAGCCTGCAGGACCAATTGCAAAGTATGCAATAGGCCCAGTTCTTTATAAATCTTTCTGAAAGTAACACAATTCATTTTACATTTGTTAAAACATCAGTTAGGGTTCAAGCTTAAAGCCACACAAGTGGGACATTGCAACATTAGGATTCAATGCTGAATAAGCTATGGTGAATCTATGCCCTGGTGTCCCTTGGGGTTTGATGATAATGCCACACATCATTGGTGTTGCCTTAAAGCTGGCACTGCCTTTCTAGGCATCTAGAAATACTACCACAGCAGTGCTTGAAAGCTGCATGCCAAAGTTAGAGTAATGCCAAGGCTGCAGTTGGTGATTGTTGAATCCCCAAGGAACACCAGGCTAAAGATTCATCATGGCTTACAGAACTTTTTTGTCCTTAACATTATATTTCCCTAATTCTGTGGTATTAAAGTACAAACATGTTGCTTTAATACATTTTATTGCAATATATATTATGCAAAATGCATTTCAATTACTAAATCAGCAGTTTGGATACTTTTGAAACTTTGTTTTTATCTCATACATTTTCCTACTAGTACAATTTCTGCTTTATTATTATTTACATCAGTAAGGTGGCAGATGTCTGTATCTCAATCTGAGGAACAAAGCTCCTTAAGGACTTCATTCCCCTTCCCATACAGATAGTTAACAGATCCTATGATAGCATATGTCCAATGATTTAATATTGCTAAATTACAATCTTACAGTCATAACTTGAATCAATTAGAGGCAGCTTTACAGTATCTCTGGGTTCTGGGACCTTTAATACACATATTTTTACTTGTAATATACACAGATACACAGAAATGTGATGGCAGAGAAAGGCTCCATGGCCCATCTACACTGCCCAACACCCTACCTTCCCCCTTCTGTTATGCTTCCACCCTCTTTTCCCAACCCCTTAAATCCATCCCAAGCCCTCTTGAACCCCTCCACCATTTCAGCTGCCACTACCTCCGCCGGCAGCTTGTTCCAGGCCTCCACCACCCTCTCTGTGAAAAACTGCCCCCTGACATTACCTCTGTATTGCCCACCTTCCAGTTTGAGGCTATGTCCCCTCGTGTTCGCTCCCTTCTTCAATTTGAACAAACTATCACCCTCCACCTTATTTATTCCCTTCAGATACTTAAAGGTCTCAATTATGTCCCCCCTCTCCCTCCTAGTCTCCAAAGAAACATAGAAACATAGAAGTTGATGGCAGATAAGGACCACAAGGCCCATTCAGTCTGCCCATTTCTTTTTCTACCTTATAAATGTGCCATTGTCCTTTGCTGTCAGTGGCCTACCTATTCATACTCATCTGTATTGCTCCCTTATGCCTATCCCATGCCTGTTTGAAGCCTTGCACTGTATTCATAGCCACCACTTCCTGAGGTAGGCTGTTCCATGCATCCACGACTCTTTCTATGAAAAAAAACTTCCTCACATTACCCCTTAATCGGCCTCCCTCTAATCTCATTCTGTGTCCTCTTGTCCTGCTATTTTTCTTATATTGAAACATGTTAGACTCTTTTACCTTGTTAATGCCCTTAAGGTGTTTGAATGTTTTGGTCATATCACCTCTCTCCCTCCTTGGCTCTAGGGTATACATATTGAGCTCCGTTAATCTGTTCTCATATGTCTTCTGATGCAGTCCTCGCATCATTTTGTTCCCTTCTCTGGACTGCCTCTAATTTGGTTAATGTCCTTGTGAAGGTGTGGCCTCCAGTACTGCACACAGTACTCCAGATGGGAGACCTAACCAGTGTCTTGTAAGAGGGATTATTACCTCCCTCTTACGATTTGTGATACCCTACTAATACACCCTAGCATCCCCCTAGCCTTACCTACTGCTTTAGAGGTCTGCTTGGATGATTTCAGGTCATTGGTAATGATGATGCCCAAGTCTCTTTCTTCCTTTGTGACTGACAGCAACTCCCCTCCCATCCTATAGGTGGCTTCAGGGTTTCTCTTCCCTATGTACATGATCTTGCACTTCTGTGCATTAAATCCCAGTTGCCACTCTTCCTTTCCAGAGGGTACAAATTCAGCCCTCTCAACTGTCTCTCATAGAGTACATCCTGCATCCCTCATACCATTTTGGTTGTCCTTCTCTGTACCCTTTCCATCAGCTAATCATCTCTTCGTAGGTGAGGCCTCCAGAACTGCACCACATACTCCAGATGCGGCCTGACCATGGTTCTGTATAACAGCATTAGTACCTCCCTCTTCCTGCTATTAAAATCCCTCACAATGCAAGCCAACATTCCATTTGCCTTTCCCACCGCCCTGCTACACTAGCTGCCCACCTTGAGGTCATGCAATACTATAATCCCCAGGTCCCTTTCCATTTCCTTCTCCTTAATCACCCCCCCAAGGGAGTAAGTTTCCCTCCTATTCCTCCTCCCCAGGTGCATCAGAGAGCACTTTTGTGCATTAAACTTCAATTTCCAAGTGTCAGACCACCTCTCCAGCCCCTCCAGGTCCCGCCTCATGGCTTACACCCCCACTACGTGAATCCACCCTATTGCTGACCTTTGTATTGTCTGTGAACAGGCACACCCATCCCTTCAGACCTTCTGCTAGGTCACTAACCATAGTTGTTAAAAAGTATTGGTCCTAGCACTGACCCCGTGGCACCCCACTGGTCACCGCCCGTTCCCTGGAATGTATCCCATTTACCACCACCATCTGATTCCTTCCCTTCAACCAGTTTTCCACCCACCTGGTGATTCTCAGGTCCACCCCTAGTCTGTCCAGCTTATGCACCATTCCATCATGCGGAACGGTGTTGAAGGCCTTATTGAAATCCAGCTAGGCCACAACCACTGCTCCTCCCTAGACCACTATCTGTGTCACCCCATCAAAAAACTCTATCAGGTTAGTCTGACAGGATCTTCCCTTGGTGAAGCCATCCTGCCTGTCATCCTGCAAGCCATTCATCTCCAAGTATTTGGTCAACCTGATCTTAAGTAGTGTTTCCATTACCTTTCCCACCACAGAGGTAAGACTAATGGGACAGTAGTTTTTGACCTTGTCCTTCCACCCCCCCCTTATGTAGTGCAACCACCTATGCCCTCTTCCAGTCCATTGGCACCACCCCTGTGACCAAGGACAAGTTAAACAGCCTCACCAGATGCGGCTCCAGTTCATCCTTCACCTCCTTGAGAACCCTTGGGTGTATTCCATAAGGCCCCACTGCCTTGTCCACCCTAAGTCTACCCAGCTCTTCCCTTACTCCTTCAGCTGTGAATTCTGCCACACCCACCTGCCTGTGGCTGTCACCCTCCCCAGCCCATCCTGGTCCCCTGCGCTCTCTTTCCTCCATGAAGATTGAGGCAAAATAGCTATTTAATGCCTCTGCTTTTTCGAAATCCACTTCTTGTAATGTTCCACTTCCCCCCTTATCCTCCCAGTCCCATGCTGTGCCCTTCTCCTTTCTCCAACGTACCTAAAGCAGGTTTTGTCCCCTTCCTTGCCTGCTTCGCTATCCTCTCCTCAGTGGCCTCCTTAGCCCTCCTTATCTTTTGCCCTGCCCCATTTCTTTTTTCCTTGTAGGTTTCCCTGTCCTCATCCTTTTGTGTCCTCCTGTACCTCTTGAATGCTCTAGTCTTCTCCTTGACCCCTAAAGCCACCTCTCTAGTGAACCGTAGAGGTCTTTTTTGTCTTCTATTCTTTCTTGCTGTTCTTATACATGAGTCCATGGCTTTAAATACCCCTCTCTTGATAGCTGCCCATAATTCCTGCACTCCCTGCACATCCCCTATCCTCAACATTTCTTCCCTAACTACCTTCCTCATTCCATGAAAGTCAGCCTTCCTGAAGTCCATTATCTTGGTTCTCGTCCTAACCCTCACCCTGCCCGCTCTCACCCTGAACCTGACAGCCCTGTGGTCACTGGTGCCAAACTCTCACCCCCACCTCCTCCACACTGTCCCCATTTGTGAGGACCACATCCAACAGGTTTATACCCTTAATGGGCTCACTGACCCTTTGCTGCAGGAATATGCCCTGAAGATCCTCTAAGATGCCCTTGCTCCTTGCAGAGATTGCTGTCTGGGCCTCCCAGTTGATGTCTGGAAGGTTTAAGTCCCCAACTAGCACAATTTCCCCTTTCCATGCTATCCACATTATGGATTCCACAAAGTGTCTATCCCCTTCCTCCCCCTGCATAGGAGGCCTATAAACTACCCCAATGCACAGGTTTTCCCCCTGCCCCCTGTCTAGGGTGACCCATAAGATCTCTGTTTCCCCCTCCTCATCCTGCCCTTCCATGGCCCCAATCCCTTCCCTGACATATAGTGCCACCCCTCCCCCCCTTCCCCTCCCGATCCTTCCTAAACAAACGATGCCCTGGGATCACCGTCTCCCAGGCGTGGTGCTCGTTCCACCAAGTCTCACTCACTGCTACAATGTCTAGGTTCTCCTCCATCATGGTGGCCTCCAGTTCTCCCATTTTGTTCCCCAGGCTCCTGGCATTTGCAACCAAAGTCCTCCAACATGTAGCCCCATTCCATCCTTCCCTGCTGCTAATTGCTCCCTTGATGAGTGTTGTGACTTGGGGGGGACTGATAGCCTCTCTGCTCTGCCTCATGTAAGGATGGCCTTGTCCTTAGCCCCCCCCCTTATTTTGTTTAAATTGAACTTCCTTGCCATGAAGTCCCCCAGTTTACTCTTTAGTGCAGCTGCCCCTGAAGAGTTCAGGTGTAGCCTGCCATGGGCATACAGCCTCTCCTCCTCACATTTAGAGCCCCAGTTACCTATCCAGCTGAACCCCATCCGGCTGCACCAACCTTGTAGCCAATTGTTGAATGCCCTTATCTTCTCCTTTCTGGGTGTGTTTGCTCTTGGTACTGGCAACACCTCAGAGAAGGAAATGGAAGGAAAAACAGTGTTGCTCCTACAGAACCTAGCAAGTTCCTCGAACCTTGCCTGTACCTCCATCAGACTGTTCCCCTTCAAGTCATTTGTGCATAGGTGAAACACCAGATGTGTCCTTTCATCCTGCTGCTTACCCCAGGAAGGAATATGATGCCTCACCTCCAGTGCTGTCATCCCTGGCATGCACTGTACCCATACTGGATTTTTTTTTGCTCCCTTCCTTCCCCATTTTAGCCCCTTAATAATTGAGTCCCCCAAGAGTGCCACCCTACTGCCCCCTGCTTCCTGGGTGTCTTTTTGGTCTCTAGCTTTGTGACACGGGGTTTGGCTCCCTTTGGACTCCTCCTCATATTCCATCCTGACTTGGTTTCTGCCCTTGCTCATCTTTTGTTCCCCATCACCTAACCTATCCTGATTTTTACCCACACCCAGTATCTGTCCTTCTTCACCCTCTCCCTTTAGTCTTTCCTCAGACTCCCCCCTCCTGTACCTCTTCATCCTGTGTACTTCCGACTGGCTTCCTTCATCCCTGCAAACCCCTCCTGCAACACTGCTTGAGCATGAGCCAACTTCACTTGACCCCCCTCTATCTGCTCCTGACCTTTCCTTGTCTGCATCACTGTGTGAGATTGTGCCAACTGTGTTTGATCCCCTTCCAACTGTTCCTGTCCCGCCCAACTTTACAGAAGGTTTTGAGTACTGTACTCCACTTAGGGAAGTCTTCTTCCTCACCACCTGCCCTGTCTGCATTTTTTCCCTCTCCTGCACACTGTCTGGTGCATGCCCCAGCTTCCTACTGCAGCTTCTGCCCTGCAGAGTTTCTTTCCGTTCATTTTCAGCCTCCCAGGAGCTCAACTCCAGCTCTTCCAGTGCTTCCTTCCTGCCCCTTTTCTTATGCCACAGTTTCCCTAGTGCCACCCTCTCGTGTGTCCCTAATGTGCCCATCCCCTCCTCCACCCCTTTCCCTGCATGAAATGTGCCTGCCCCTTCCTCCTCCTCTTCCACTGCACCTGAAATCTTTCCCCCCCAAGTCCCCCAGCTGCTCTGCCCCCCCCCGATGATCCCTTCCTCCAAAATGTCCTCGACTGGGATACCTAGGGGGGAAAAACTATTTGTTACTTCCACCCTCTGGCCCATTTCACCTATGCCTACATCATCCTTCATTCTTTGCATCCGTCTGCCTTTTCCTGAGCCTACTGTCTTCCACTCCTCCTGATCCCCGGCTGACCCCTTTTCTCTAGCTACAGGTGTCATTTTTGTGCCTTCAGACCTCCTGCTGTCAGTTCCCATTGACCCCTTTCCTCCTGTTTCGGGCATCCCTGTCTCGACTCTGGACTTGCTGCTGTCTGTTACCACCTCTGGTCTATCCCCTCTGGATCCCCTTCCATCCTCTCCCTCCCAAGCCCTTGACTTCCAGAACAGTGTATCTGATCCTCCAGTGAATCTACTCAGCCCTTCCCACTCCTTCCTTGGCTTATACCGTCCCTGTCTCTCTACCCCCTTTTCCCAGCTTCCACCCCCATTTAACCCCCACCTTAGCCTCACTACTTCTTCCCTCAGCTGAGTGCATGGCTTACACATCATACAAACCCCCATCCTCCAAGCCCAATTTAGGATCATAGCCGTTCCACAGCCACTGCACCCCACCACCCTGCCAAAGATCCCCCTTCCTTGGTCACCTTCCCATTGTGCTGATCTACCATTTCTTCCATGATACTCAGATACAGTCCTAAAATCACACCTTATGTATTTTTGGGCCCCTGACCCTCACCCCCTCCTCAGCCCCAACTCACAGTCAAGACTTTTTAGAAATAATAAAGCATGTGCAAACCATAGGCATCAAGAATTAATAACCATAGTCACCCAGTTCAAGTCCAAGATACCAAGTTCAAGTCCAAGTCCCCAGCACCTCCAGCATCAGTAGTCCAAGACCAAGTGACCTGTAGACCTGTGACCTGTTAGCTCCTCCAGCTGTAGACCTGTGACCTGTTAGCTCCTCCACTTCATATATGGCTCTTCTTTGACTCCGTATTTAATACGGGTTGGGGAGGGAGGACGGAACAAACACTGCTCTCAGCTCTGTGGTCTGGCTTTTTAAAGCCTGACCACCTTGGCACCTCTCTCCCTAATTGGCCCGATCCTACACCACGGACTGCAGTTGGCTGGCTGTCCTTGCTTCAGTCGCCAAACTGCTACCTGCGCCCCTTACTAGTTCAGCTCCAAACAGCTCAGCTCTCCTTCCTCTGGTCGCCGACTGTGACCCCATCTGCTGACTGCAGTCACAGCTCCATGCAGCTCTCCGCTCTCCTTTCTCTGGTGGCCGACTGAGACCCACTTCCCCGCTGCCGACACAGCTAACAAACACAGCTCTCAGCTCTGTGGTCTGGCTGGCTTATTTAAATTCTACCACCATGGCGCCTCTGATTGGCCCGATCCCATGCCATGGTCTGCGGTTGGCCTGCAGTCCTTGCTCGAGTTGCCGAACTGCAACCTGCGCCCCTTGCTAGTTTCGCTTTGAACAGCTCAGTTCTCCTTTCTCTGGTCACTGACTGCGACCCACTGCCCCTCTGCTGACACAGTTAACAAACACAGTCTGTTTTCTTTCTGTGCCACCTGGGCTATTGGTACAATTCATAACAGCTCTAAACAGCTCAGTTCTCCTTCCTCTGGTCGTCGACTGAGACCCCACTGCTGACTGCAGCCACAGCTCCACGCAGCTCTCCATTCTCCTTTCTCTGGTCACCGACTGCTACCCACTCCCCCTCTGCTGACACAGCTAACAAACACAGAAATGCACAGTCTCATGTCATTGACTGTTATTAAAAATGTAATAGTTAAGATATTGTTTTCATTTTTTTGTATCTGCATTTAACTGTTTCTCATTTGGGAGGTTTTCTGCGTTCATACTCAGAATACATGTCATGCCCAGCAAATGCTGCTTGCCAGATAATGTCACTGGAGTTACATTTTTTGCGGCTTGTTTTCTAGCAGGCTTTATCTACACCAGACCATAGTATATTGCTTAAGGACTGTCAGCATGTGGCTTCGTGTTAATTTTGTAATCCAATACCAAATTTGTGGTGGCCTACCAGACTTGATATATGATAGCTTTGCTAGCTATCAGAAAAGATTCAAAGCTTGTATAAGGCCATAGATACTTGCATGTAATATAAATATTCTATATCCAATCCTTTTTTTCTGCTTCAATAGCACTTACAGTAGGCTCCTTTATCGGGTGCACACCTACTGAAAGGATCTAAAAGGTCTCAAAATTGTATGTGTCATAATTTCATTGATAGTCTAATACAAGGTTATGTCCACTGAAATATGTAATGGACTCTCCATTTGGTGTTGATTCCTTCTATCCCAGGATCACTCTGAGTATGAGCTCATGCACTGCATCAAAAATCAGTTATTTCCAAATCTTTTATTTATTTTATAAGTTTTACCAAGAGGTGCATACTAAGCTGATAACAGTGCATTTCCATATGTGTTCTGGGTAATGCCTAAAATGTCAATAAATAAATAAATAACATGTATATCTGACCATTTCCTTGAGCTGTATGGAATTTTTAAAATCTGCTTTCTCTTATTTCATGGAATTCAAGAATTTTCACCCAGTTCTGCAGAATTCCAGTGCAAGCAGAATTCTGAAAGCTCAATGTTAAGTAAGCAATAAGACATGACAGGGTGTGCATGAAACAGATTTTACCACACAGCCAGGGGCATAATAAGGCATGAGGCCTTGGCCAAGTGCCTTTAGCCACTGGCGTGCGGTCAAATCTGTTCCATGCACACAGCTGGAGTGTCTTATTGTGCTTTATAAATGGTCTTCTTTCTTTTTAAAATGTTAACACTTAGAAAAAATTCTTTTATTCTATTGAAAAACACATTTGTTTATGTGGATTTATGATCAAATAGTCCTTCCGCCCATCATAGTATGATGTAATTGGTTCATAGCCCTAGGGATTTGGGGGGGGTCAGCGCTGAATTCCCCGTGTTCAGATGGAGAAGCATTTGAATGTTCATTGGAGATTGCTCACCTGAGGAGAAAACAGTGCTGCAGTGAAACGGGTCCCTAATAGCATCGGTGAGTGTTCGATCTGTCTCTCCCCCAACCCCCAGCTACCTGTTCCTGTAGTGTTACCCACAGACTGTTTGTCTCACTCTGTGCTCACCACTACTTCAGAGACGTAAATTAAAAAAAACACAAGAAAAGTCACTTTTGTTGAACTGAAGGCTTTGGGTACTAAGCACAGTTGCAGTGAGCTGGTATAACTCACCGTGGCAGCAGGCGGCTTGCCCCCCAGGTTCTCTATTCTCACACAATACTTTCTCGCATGCTGATGACCGCCTAGAGCCGCTCTCTCTCCCCCGGCTTGCACTGCCCATGCCCCGCTAATGTTGCTCTCCCCCATGTCATCGCGAGCGAGCCCACCCGACTCCCCAGTGCCCAGCTCTGCCAACAGCAGGGCAGCCAGCCTGCTCAGACCGTGAGACTGTGGCACGTGAAGCGCTCAGTGAGCAGGAGAGAGTGCTTTTAGTGAGGAAACAACAATAGCTGCATTTTTAAATGCCAGCGTTCTAAGGCTTACTGATTTTATCCTTTTTACTGCCGTCCTTTTTTTACCCATGCATGGAACATATTTCATGCATGGGTAACTAACCATTCACTGTGCTTGATTTAGCCTACTCATTTTATAACTGTGGATTAATATACTGAGGTGTATATACAGTAAACTGTTACTCATTTTCCATAAACTGTAACATATTATCTTCATATCATGGTGATCCATGGAATATTATTCTGCCATTTACATAGAAATGCCTTTTAGAACTCCACTGAATTACAAAATAAATTTCAGTTAACATTTATGTTGTGGAATTGCCCTTCTGTTTGTACTCTACCAGTAGAAGTCTGCATTCCACACGGCTCTACCATTTCTTCATTTCTACTATAATTTTCAGCAATTGTTTATTTATTTTGTTAATCAAGTAGGCTCACTGAAACCATCTCTCTTTTACAGCAGTGAACTGGACACAATAAATATGTACATTCTTACAGAACAGAAAAAAAACATATATAAAGGGTGTTTACTTTGTATTAAACACATTTAGAATGCATACATAGCCCAAATAATTGATTAACTAAAAATAACTTAAAAAATGGTCACTCCCTTGAATAACATGGCAAAATAGATTTGTATTCTCTTTTTCTGAAGCCTGAAATTCCTGAAATATTGATCAAAGCCTGTTTTACGTAACTGGAGAAGACACTTTTATGATGCTCTTATTTTTTATAAAAACAACTTTGTTCAATAGAAGTTTACCCTCTTTCTGGCAGAGTAGCAATTCATTATCAATAAGATGTGAGTCCTGCTATATTCCTCTCACTCCTTAGAATGCATTACCAGAGGGAGATTGAGTTACATGCTCAAGGTTATTCAGTGAGCTCATGCCTGTGTTGGGATTTGAACCAGGATCTCATTGTCCCCCAGATCCCCACCAATAAAAAACAGACAGGTATGTGCAGGTGCTCAGTTTGGCAATTAATTTACTTATTCTTTCACTTAAAGTTTCACATTATATTCACATTCATAGGTGTACATATATAACCCCCCTACAAGTGAGGGTTCCTGAAAAGTCTGGTGTCCTGTGTTTTAGCAGTTTATATGTAATTACCAGAGAGTGCCTGTATAACCTCTGTGTACTGTCTCTTTAAGAGCTGCCTGGATTGCAGTCATAAGTAATCTGAGAGGGAGCTCTGTTGAAAGATGTAACTATCTGCTGAAAATCATTTAGAGTGATAACGATAATGTAGTTTGTCTAACCTGCCTTTTTTGTGGCAAGGACTGTTTTGTTTATCTCCACTATCTTGGTCCTGGACTGCCGAATTAGACCAATCAGTACTGGTGGGGCCTAAAATGGAGCCAGACTACAGGAGCTGCCTGGAGTCAAAATCTGTAGGAATTGTACTTTTGGGCTTTTGCCACCTTTCTGCACCTGAAGGGGGAACCTTTGTTGTGACTGACAGACAGATCAGCCAAACTGAACCTTTTGGATTCTGGGGAAAGTCCCAGGCTTGCTGGCAGTTAAGTCAGATCTAAGTTGGGAGCTTAAGAAGCAACAGCTCGAGACAGTCTCTGTGGAAAGGCCTGAGTTTTGGCCTGTATGCCTGCCTGCTACCCAAGAGAGGGAGAAGAGAATCACTCCGGACTGAATCCGAGTTTGTGAGAACGAAGTAAGCCACCGAGTTGTGACCAGGATCAACCTGAAGAAGACCGAAGATTTGCTGAATGCATCAGCCTGTCAGGATTTCCAACTACCTCTAATCTCCCGGTGTGTGCAGAGACTTTGTGATTGTGACCGGAGAGCGGTTTGCCTGGCATAGTAGAATCCTTTATATATAAATGTGCTTTGTGTTTATAGTGGGTCATGATTTGGTTCCCCACTGTGTGAATTGTGTTCTGCTTTATGGAAACTGTATCCAGCTCAAATGAACTGAATCCGCGTTCATCTCCATACGGCCTGGGCCTTGCCACACTGGCCCTGTCAGACTACCCCACTGCACAGAGAAAGCCATCGATGAGAGACCTGCCTGGGGATCAGCCCCCTGCTCCACGCTTTAACAGGATAGATGCCTCGGCACATCGTGTAGGCCCTGCTTCTTCTGGCACTCCAGATCAACCACTCGCAGTCTCAATTTTCGTCCAGCCTGTGTCCAGTCCTGGGTATCGTGAGTAACCATTAGGGTAGCTCCCTGCAACAACAGCTTAATCTAAGTGTGTCATCTTATTGTCTTGTTGTTTCTTTTCTTTCATGAGCTGAGCCCTCCTGCTCTGGATTACAATTAATGTGTGTGGTGCATGTTGTTTTCTTCCATCACAGGGCCCCAACCAGCAGCGATGCCGTCCTTCCCCGGGCAATGATCCTGGCTATCCCACTTCTTCACCTGGGTACCCAGAGTGTGTGACTGTTTATGGACCCTGAAGTGCATGCATAACTGTTTGATTGATACAGCCTTTAAACAAATTAACCTGATTGTGCCCCTCCCTTGTTCAAGTCCCTTAAATAAATAAGATCTACTGTAACTCTTTTTGCACTTATCCTGACTGTGGTTCCAGTTTGTGCAAGAGTACTGTACTGCTGTTATTTGCTGTGTATAACCTTGTTTTACAGGGGGTCCCCAGGGTCGAGCCAGATGAAATCCCTGGTGGTAAGTGCAAACAGTGTGGGTACTTGTGTGGTATATCAGGGGTATTGTGAAAGTGATTATTGTGTATTGTTCCAGCCACTAGTAAGGAAAGAGGAGGATTACAGTGTCCCAGAGGACTGTGCCCAGGTTAGCTTGACCACTACCAACCCTGACCTCTGGGTGGAGGCACCTGTTTCAGAATTCAGGCCCCTTAACCTGCTCTTAGCCAAGCAGGTAGGGGTAGTAGCCCTTATGATAGCGCCATCTAGGGGTTACACATATATCTCTGATTCACATTTCCATAAAATCATCCATTCCAAATCCATTTTATCACATAACAATTTATTGTCCATTTTCTCTTAATTTCTTTTATTTCTTGTCTTCTTCTTCTTCCCCAGACATACATCATGGGGTGCCATCTTTTCTCATCCTTCTCCAATCAAGGGTACTAGCGTGAGCTCAGTACCCCTATGTCCTGCTGAGTTTTCTGATGTAATATTTATTCTTTGTCCCCCTTCCCCCATCATATCCTCCTCCTCCCTCTTTTTCCACTAGTCCACCTCCCACTTGTGATGAATGGTGGACTCCCCCACACACACACCTCTTACTCCCCTGTTTCAACCTATTCCTTTTTGCATCCAGGGCTCAATCACATTGGCAAATCTCGACATTAAACATTGCCAGACTTAGACCAGAGAAGTGTATCCCATCACTCCTGTAATACTCGTCTCTGTCTTCTGTCGCTCCCTTATGTACCACCATGCCACCTAAATTCTAAATTTTCATACAGCCTACTCACTGTTGCATTCATTCACTTCCTAGCCCTGTCCAAAGCCTTATGACTGTCAGCATGTCTCCACACCCTCCGTGGGATAATGTTGGACCAAACTAAGGTCACCTCTGGCCACCACTCTTTTATTTTTTTAACGTCCTCCTTAATTTGATAAAAAATGTCTAGCCAAGGTCTGATCCCCAGATCGTTGCCTCCTAAATGAATCATGATTAAATCTGGGCATCTACGTTCCCTCCTTATTTCCCTTAGCATTGGGAATAGCTGCGCTCACTTCATGCCTTGCATGCCTCTCCCAGGTCAACTTGATGGTGTTAATGTCCAAATATAGATGCCTTCCCCCGAGCCTCCTGGATGCCCATTTTTCCACCCAATGGATGAAGGAGTGCCCGCATATCCAAGCTTCCAACCTCTTTCTTCCACCTGCAGAAACCATAAATAGAGACAAAATTACTGTCCAGCTCCCATTCTTGGCCTGCCCCCCTCCTCCCCTTGACCGGTGCCCCCCCCAATTCAGTTATTATGGCTTAAGTGTTCTTCCATTCTTCTTGTTTAACTACCCAGACCTGCTAAGGGGGAGAAATGAAAACATAATTAGTACAGAGTCATAGTACTGCGAACATACTTTTTATAGCAGTTAGAAGACCACCAGCCCTTTTGGTTAATATCCCCAGGTGTGCTTCGGTGGCTGCCCCTATCTGAAATGAATGGTATGAGCATCCTGCTGGATTTCCCCCAAGAAGGCCATACCTTTCTTTAACATTGCCACCACTTGTGAACCTGTCACTGGGAACCCATCCCCATGCAGAGATATCAATGGGTTTACATCTCTTGGGCGCCCAGCCCCTTGTGCGTTCAGGGTCCCCACTGAACAGATGGCAGTATTTCTGTGACGGCTGTAGCATGATCGTGCTTCCTCTACCAGACTGGTCAGTCTTGGACCTTCTTACCAGCACTGAAAACCCATCCCCCATCCACACCATGTTGTCCCATAGCAACCCTGCGGACCTGTCTGCCTTTCCATGTTCCACTACCTCGCTGACTCTGAAGGCTCTGCTATACATGGTGGTGAAAACCACCTCAAACAAAATTGATTCACTACTACACCTGCATGCCTGGTGCAGTAGCCCTACTAGCAACTCCAGCAGTTCTTCTGTCAGTGGCCTCCTATTGTCCCACACCTTCCCGGACCCCTGCAGCCAACCCTGCATCATACACCTAATGAGGTTACACTTCATGGGATTCTCCCATTCCTTCAATATGCACATCTGACTTATCGCAGCCAAATGTATCCCCATTGTAGCATGTGCCAAATTGTTCCTCCATCCTGTCACTATAAATTGTGCTACCTGTTCCCCTGTCACCACCCCACTTACCTGACAACCATTTTGTGCCTGGAATGCCTGAAAGGCCCTCCAAGAGGTTCGTATGCTTTTAGGGTCCTGGGGGACCAGGAGTTGTAAAACAACTGTTCAGCTCCCCCAATCCAATCTTCCAGATGTAATCTGGAATTGCCGTTTGTCTGGGCTTAGCTCCTGGGGTGATGGCACAGAACGTGTCCATCTGCAGGTGGGAGAGGCAGTCAGCTATCATGTTGTCCACACCATCTATGTGTCTAGCCCTAAATGACATGTTCAGTGTTAATCCCTTTAGCACCAACTGTCTTAGGACTCTCATGACCTTTTCTGACATTGCTCCACTATTGTTCAAAACATCCACCACTGCCCTATTGTCACTCCAGAAAGTGACCTTCTGGTTCCTAAGCATCTTCCCCCATACCTCCATGGCTACCCAGATTGGAAATAACTTTAGGAAAGTGATATCCCTCATCAGGCCATCCCGGGACCAAGTGCTGGGCCATACCATGAGAAACCATTTTCCCCAAAAGTACGCTCCCATGCCTATGCCCCCGGCCATGTCAGTGTATAATTGCAGGTCCATGTTCAATACCCATTCATCCTGCCAGAAGGTCCTGACATTGTAGTGGCTTAGGAAAGTCTCCCATACCTCCACATCCTCCCTGGTCTCTTTGCTAATATCCACCCAGTGGTGTGGCCTTGAAGTTCCTTGCATTGACCTCTCCAGGCACCATGTAAATGTGCAGCCTTGTGCTACTGCCCTACAGGTGAAGTTTAAATGTCCCAGTTGCTGCACCTGCTGGAGTTGTACCCTCTGCCATGCCTTAATGAAACCCAGTAATGTCTTTAGTTTTTCTACCTCAGCCTCGGGCAGCCTAAATAGCTTCCCTACTGTGTCTATCTATATGCCCAAAAACTCAATCCTTTGGCTAGGCCCCTCCATTTTTTCTGGGGACAGAGGCACCTCTAGCTCCCGGCACATGGCCTCAAAATCCCATAGCATCCTGTCTATCTGATGTCACCCTTCTCCTATTAATAGAAAGTCATCCAGGTAATGGACCACTGTCCGGTACCCATATTTTTCCTGAAAGGTCCACTGCAGCCAGGTGCTGAACATCTCAAATGTTGCACAGCCAATGGAGCAGACCATGGGCATGGCTTTGTCAAAGTAGTAATCCTCCCCTACTCGAAAACCTAACAGTTCCCAATCTTCTGGCTGGACTGGAAGCAAGCGGAAAGCCTCTTCAATGTCCATGTTTGCCAGCCATGCTCCTTGCAATGCTTTAACCAATCTGACTGCCTCCTCTAAAGTCGTGTACATCACCCTGATGTTTTCTTCACTGATGTGATCATTAACCAAATCCCCGTCCAGGTAGGACAGGTGATGTAGCACCCAAAACTCCCCAGGCTGCTTCTTTGGCACCAGCCCCAAGGGTGATATCCTTAGCTGTGGCAGCGGTGGATGCCCAAATGGGCTCTCCACCCTGCCTGCTGCTATTTCCTTTTGAATTTTCTGTTCCAATAAATTCTCCCTACCCTTAACAGACCTAAAGTTCTTTGCTTTTGTCTCTTTTTGGGTCCCATTAAAATTCTGGCTGAAACCATCCAGGAAACCTGTCACTAGTATGGCAACTGCCTCCTTGTCTGGATAAGATCTCAGCTGCTTCTGCATCACCTCAGCTTTTATGGGAGGGTGCCAGGTGAAATGTCCCCGCCACACCTCTATTAATTATCTTGCTATCAGTTGTAGTAGGTTTGGCTTCTACCTCCCCCTGCCCTTGTTCCCCCTCTCCCACTACTGGCCCCTAAACCCCGTATGGTTGCCCAAAAGGACTGATTATATGAATTATCCTGACTAGCATTACCTTTGTCCCAGTTAGTTCTGCACCTGGAGGCCAGATGGTTGCCAGTGCACCTGGAACAGGCATGCCGGAAACAGCAGTTTGGCCAGGAGCAAAACACCCGGTTGTACCCCCAACAGCATTTTGTAGCTTCCCCACCTTTTTTGTCCCCTTTGCTATCATTACTAGTGGACCCTGTACATATCTTTAACAACAGATCGATCTGCCGGGCGTCCCACTTCACGTCCCCATAGTCCGCCATTCTTTTTCTAAACTTCTCATCATACTTCAGCCAGTTATATCTCCCCTTTTTTATATGCATTCTTTATAATGAGGGAATATGTCAGCAGGGGAGTGGCCAACTCTGGCTTCTTTTCTATAACTATGGCCAAGTAATATGTAAACCCTGTGGACCAATTGTCCCATGTTTTCCCCTTCATTGACTTCTCTTCTTCACCCTTACCCAAAAGGACTACGGCTGTGGCCATGTCCTTTTTCTCAAAACTCTCCTTCACTTTGTACTTGTCTATATTGTCCATGTTGGCCAGGGCAAATATAGACACAAATTCACCCTTTCAATTTTTTTCTGTGGTAGCCAACTGGACATGGTTCCCAATTCTAACCCATGGTGCTCTAATTTTTGCCCTGAAACCCCTCTCCCTCACTGCCCTCCCTTCTGCAGCTGTGCCCTTCCCCTTTTCCTTGCTCCTCAGCTCCCCCCGTGCTTTTTCTAATTGGCCCAAACCACTATATCCATAGCTTTGAGCATTTGCTCCACATACTCCTTTACACTGCTTTCCAGTGTGACTTCCTTATTACCTTGTTGTGCGCCTGGCTGGGAGCTGGGGCCCACCAGAGGAGCTGGCTGGGTGTTGTTTGGCACTGGTGTTGGATTCTGAGTTGCTACTGGGGCAGGAGGAACCAGCTCCACTGGACCTGCAGGTTCAGGCATTGGAGCAGGAGCAGGGGCAGGCACTGGGGCAAGCAATGGAGCAGGGGGAGGTAAGGGCTGACGAGCTGTGGAATGGACTCCGGGGGCCATGGTGCAGCTGGGGCCCTCGGTGCCCTTTTGTCATTCTTCCCTCCCTGCTGCTTGTCACCCTTCTGCTTCTTGCCCTTGCAGAGGCTGGGTGGATCCACAGCATCCAACAACAGGTTTGCCTTGGACACCAGCTCCATCACTGCATGGTAGCACTCCTCCTTGGGGGGCTTGTTCTTCCTGGGAGTCATAACTGCCTTGTAACACAAACTAGAAATACACAACGGCAACCATTACCATCATTATACCTGTACTGGGGCACCCCTTTTTGACTCGGGTAGGCCCTAGTGGCCCCAATGCTATGTGCTCCCCTGGCCCCTTGCGGTAAAATTGCTGCCCATTTCTTTCTGGAAATGTGTTTCTTTTTTTTTTTTGACATTATTCTTTTTATTATTTGTTATTATTTATTTTTCTTTATATATATCCAAGGCCTGAGGAGGGTAGATTCCCTTCCATCTGTCCCACGACCTCTAGATAATGACCTGGTATACCTTTACTGGTGGGCTGCTGCCCCCTTTTGTCCCCTAGCAGCACCCCCCATGGGGCTGGCAGCCATTCTCTGCTTCTCCCACAACACAGACTGCTGCCTTGAGTCCACTGGCCGGCCTAAGGCCCTTTGTATCCTCCTGTTCCAAATCCTGTTGCTTTTTTTTTATTTTGTTTTTACATGCAGGAGCTGATTCATTCATTTTGTTGTGTTTTTTTTCCCTTTCTTGTGTCTAACCAGCTGCCCCTTGTAAGAAACCCCCCCAGTTGTGGCCTGTGCCCCCCACAGCCATAATCGGTGGTCTGAGGCTTTCCAACCACATGGCGATGATGTCAGATGCCACCACCACGCGGTCCACCTACCAGCCTCCAGTCGGCCTAGCTCTTGGCCTATTTACTCAGCTGCTTGCTGAAATTTTTCCTTTTGTTCCTTTGTGCATCCTTGGCTCTTCTGTGCACTACCCCTGTTCATTCTGCTGCATCTTTTTTTTTTTTTTAAAAGACACCCACTTTGGCCCCCCTCCCAATACGGCGATGATGACAGCCACCACCATCGTGGGCCCAACCCTCAGACTCCTGCCATTTGACATGGCCCATTTTCTGTTTTTTTCTTTGCACAGCCACGAGGAAAATTCTAGGGCATTCTCACCATCCCATATCAAACACCCCCACTCACAAACTCCCTCCTTTTCGTGCCTTCTGTTGTTTTCTCAGCAATGGTGGTGGCCCACCAATGTCTCCCCACTGCCTTCCTGGATGAGGACTCTCGGAGCCTAAAGGGATTCAGCCAGACAATGCAGATGGATGCCTCATCAGGTCTCTCCACTGCAAGGCCCAATCGCTGCATTTTCTTGACCAAATAACAAGAAAACCAGCAAAACAAGCAATAATTCCCAAGAAGCCCCAAAACACAGATACTCTGATGTGGTCAAATGCTGGCCTCACAAAACAAGCGTTACATCATTCACAGGCATACAGGATATCATAAACACCCTCCCAAGTCCATTTTGGTGCCACAAGCCCCCCCCCACAAGTTGCCAATGCTCCACAGATGCATTGCTTCCACACAAACCTGCTTCTTCTCAGGCACCAAAAACTGTCTACTGTGTCTTACTTTTTTTTAATTTTAAAACTTACCTTATTTACTGCAAACTCCTCAAAACTCACTTGTAGTTGATCATGCTGTCCACACTGCAACCACTCTCCTTCACTTATACCTGAAAACCTTAATTCTTATCTAGGAACTCACTCTACATTAATCAGCTATGCTAATTAACTCAAAATATCTAGCTATAACTTGCCCACTGGCTCAAAATCAATGAAATAACTCAGAATAATTACCAAATTGACATGCATCTGAGAGAAAATTCTCTTAGAGCAAAATTGTGAGCTCCCTGGGCTTTTGCTGCCCTTAAATACCCCTATTGCTTACCCCTCTCTCTCTCTCCCATCCTGACCAATCCCCGTTCCCCACCTCACTCTAGTTCTGACCTCATAGCGCTTCCCCATTTGTGACCTCACTATGCCCTCCCTGCTCCTCCCTCCGCCCCTTTTCCTTCCCCTGCCATTCCATCTGCGCTTGGCCATCCACACACTTGGTTTTGGCCTGTGGACAATGAGGTCTGCCCTTTAAAGAGGGCAACCCTCTTTGTTCACAGCAGTAGGCTCTAATCATCAGACCATTTTGCCTCTTGTTGAGAGAAAAGGGCAGAAAACAAACCAATTACTAGTCAATGTATACTCCTATTTTTTTGTTGTTGTTGGGTGTTTTTTTTTTTTGTTTGTTTCATTTTTATTCCCTGCACGATGCTTAGATACTTTATTTGCACTTCTAAATACAGATGTACTAAATACTGGAGTCTTTTACCTGACAACATGACATGAACAAATTTAGAGAAGATGATAGATTAGACACTGTGCTTGAGTAGGCATATGATTTAGGCTCTTTATTTAAGAGGTGTCAGTTTCTGTGATTTCTCAACAGTGCTTCCTTGAATTCTAATGTCTTTCTGCAAAACCTTTAAAGACAAGAGGCAAACCTGAATTTTGATTTTGTTGAAATTCATTTATTCAGCCATGGAGAATGGAAAGACGCATAGACAGACAGAAAGACAAACTTGAATAATGGGTAGTGCTCCCAAAGAAATTGTACTTTTAGAGATCACTACTGATATGAATGTTTCATTTATTTACTGAATTACACAGATACTTTTTAACAGACTTTGAGCATTTATTTCAGTGGTGGATTGGTGTCATATCCTGCCACCAGTTGCCCATAGATGCATAAGAAGAAATAAGAGTCAGCAAGATGAGAGTGAGATAGAGATAGAAAGAAAGAGAGAGAGAGAGAGAGAGAGAGAGAGAGAGAGAGAGAGAGAGAGTACACTAGGAAGTGTGTCATCAAGGTATCCAGAGAAGCTGGGACCTGAACATTTGCTTCACCAATATGGCTGAACCACTTTAGACTACAAATGGGGAAGGGGCCTTTAGGCTAGCAATCAATGTGACTTACTGTAGCTTACTTTTGGCAAGCATCTGCTGTGGGTTACTGTTTGTGGTGTTGTGACAGTCTTCAAAACCCTCTAAGGCTGTCATATCCTAGGGTGAGCTACAATATGTAATAATCTTTTACCTTACAGCATGTAATATGTTGCCATCAACATACCCTGACCTTGCAAAGTAATGTTACCCCAGCCAGACTCATTGACTATGGCCTGGAATACAGTGCAAAATGCAACAGATAATTACAGCTAAGCAGATTTGGAAGCACTCTACAGGAATACTGGTCTAAGAAAATCTCACACCTACATCAAATGGATTGCAAAGGAAACACAACAATATTTATTGAATTACTGCTCCTTGTGTTTACTAACATGCTTTTCTCACAAAATGTTTAAAGGGACACTGCCAACCCCAATTGTGGTTATTGTGTAACATGTTTTGTTATAAATTCTGTTTTATCTTGTCATAAGAACTACTTGTATCATCATAATTTTTAGAAACAAAGTTCAGTAAGTCTTTTATCAAAGTTTTTAATTTGTTACATCATACTAGTGTTACCACCATCCCATGGACACATAGGCCCAGATATTCAAAAGAGCTGAGCCATGCGCAATAGGGTTGTGCCTGCGCAAGTCCGAAATTGCGCCATTCTGTGATATTCAGCAGGAGGCAGTTGCACTCCCAAAATCATGTTGAGCAACAGCGCAATGATAATGAAGGCATGTGCAACCGAAGGGGGAGGAACCATGCATAAATGGCGCAGTGTGATATTCAAAGACTTGCGCAATGCGTAACAGTGGAGCAAGTGGAAGTTGTGCCATAACGGAAATGAGCCAAAATAAAGAGGAGCAAGGAAGAGGCGCAAGAACGCTACAGGGAAGCCACATGAGGCAGAACTCTAGCCAGACAGACAGGGCAGATGGCACAAACAGGGCAGGGCAGGCCAGAAAAATGCCACAGTGAACAGCCAGGCACAGGGAAGTTGTGGGGAGCCACACAGAACAGAGGCCAGCACAGGCAGGTGTATCCGGTGCAGGGGAGGTAGCAGCCAGGACAGCGAGAGGGAATACAGTAACAGCTGCCAGGGGGGAGTGAATGCAAGCCAGGGACATGGCCAGTGCCACCTTCCACATGGAGGCCGTAATGAGGGGGGTGAGAAGGTGGGCGGCAGGGGGGCATGGCCGTGGAAGGGCCCGTCGGTGGTATGCCCCCAACAGGCAGTACCGAGCCCGCACCAGCTTTGAGCTGTACACTGATACTGAGATTGTGGGCTGGTACAGCCTGAACAGGGCAATTCTGAGGTGGCTCTGTGAGTTGTGCAGTGATGTGATGCAGGCACCCACACGAAGGAGCCATGCCCTGTCAGTAGAGACCAAGGTAACAGCCTGCATGTGCTTGCTCACCACGGGTACCTTCCAGAGACCAACTGGGGACACCACAGGCATAACCCAGTTGGCCACGTCAAGCCACCTCACCCAGTTCCTCAGCGCACTGCTGCCACATGCTGAGGAGCACATCCATTTCCCCAGCACAGTGGCAGAGCACACAGAAAACATACAGGAGTTCCACAGGGTAGCACATATGCCTGGCATGCTAGGGGCAATAGACTGCCCATGTGGCCATATGCACACCACCTGGCCCTGAGGGGGCCACATACATAAATTGAAAGGGCTATGCCAGCATCAACTGCCAGGTGGTGTGTGTGATGCCAGGGGGTGCATCATCAATGTCTGTGCCACGCACCCTGGAGGAGCACACAATTCTTTCATCTGGCACCAGTTGGCACTGTGCCACAGATTTGAGAGTGGGGACATCCCCACTGGCCACCTAGTGAGTGAGTATGCAAACCACATGGACAAATATAGGGCCTGGGGGGCATGGCCAGAGGTGGCATGGGTAGTGGCCTACATAGCCTGGGACAGGGTGACGCTGATCACCAAACTATCCTCCACCCTCTACACACAGGTGACAGTGGATACCCACTCCATCCCTGGCTGCTCACACCCTACCGGCGGCCCACGACTCCATCGCAGCAATGCTACAATGAGGCACACGCCACCACACGTAATGTCATCGAGCGGGTGTTCGGGATGCTGAAGGCACGTTTCCGTTGCCTGGACACCTCTGGCAGTGCCCTACAGTACAGCCCCTTAAAGGCCTGTGGGATATTTCTGGCCTGTTGCATCCTGCACAACATGGCCAATGAATGTGGGATAGCCGTACAGGTCAAAGAGGGGGACAGCAATGGGGACGATGGGGATGCCAGTGACGATGGTGATTGGCAGCCCCCCCTTGGCTGACGGGACCCCCGACTGCTCCAGCTGGCACATCTGCACCGGGACACCATCATGGAGGAGCACTTCAGCCAACTCAGGTAAGTCATGGGGCCATGCACAACCACCAGTGGCCATGGCACAACCCACAAACACGCAGGAACCCACACTGGGGGTGCATGCCATCAAGGGAAGTGGCAGGGCACAGAGGCACACACACAGCCAGGGGTGGGTGAGGATCAGCATGCCACACCGAAGGACACACACACACACACACACACACACACGTACACACACACAATGCAACAAACGTGCACAGAGGGCAGAAGGCACACCGACCCAGAATGCACACCTTAGCAACACACATGTCCACAGGCCACCACGCCCACTGCCTGTCCATGTGCTTGTGTCAGATGCTGAGCACCATTGCACATTGGTGTACAGCGCAATGCAGGTATCATCATGCACACGCAAATGCGGACAGCAGCCGGGAAGGTGTGCAGGTGGACTGTGTGTCCGCGTGCAGGGCCAAGTACCCACCTGTGCACTGCCCACTGACACACACAATGCACACAGGGCAACACCAGACAGTAGCCACGCTGGGAGACAGGTCAGTCCCATGACACAGTGCCACGGCCACCACAGATGCGTGGGTGGCCCTGCCGAGACCTGCCAGGACTGGCAGACTGACCACTGGCCTCATGGGGTGGCACCGATGGTCCACCAGGGGTTCCACTGTGTGAATGTGACCATTCCCACGCAGGGGTCTGCAGCACACCGAACATGACTACACCAGGAGTGCTCGGGATGCCCACAGCTGAACCCGGCGACGACAGGGTGGGAGTCGCACGACACCTGGAACAGGGGGTGGATAGTGCACTGCATGGTGTCTGTGATGCATGGGCACCTGACTGTGTGCCCATTGTGGCCATGACAGCAATGAACGCCTGTGCATGCCTGTCAATGGCAGTGGTCACATCCTCCAGCAAATGGTCCATCCGTGCCAGGATCTGTTCGGTGTCCCTGCTGCGATGTTCCTCGGCCCGCTCCAGAGCCACACACAGTGCTTCCACGGATGTTGCAAGCCGCATCTGCTGCTGGACCGATGCTCACAGTAGGCAGGTGTGCTCGTCCAAGAGGTCATCAGCCTCCTCAGCATCCTGTCCCTCAGGGTGTGCAAGGGTCTGATGTTCAGCACCCCTTGAGGGTGGGTGCTGTGCACCAGGACCAGGTCTGGGCATGTCCACAGGTGGTGCACAGATGCTGCCACTAAACCCCGTACCCCCAAGCCCAGTGGGCAACTGCTGATGCTACCCCTCTGGCTGCCTCACCCCAAGGCTCAGTGGTGCCACCGCAGTGGCTGCAACAGTCCCACTGTCCTGAACAGACACCAGTGCTGCCCCACTGGTGCTGACAGGCACAGCCTGGGACTGTGCTGACAAGCAGGCCTCCACGGCAGCACCACCCACAGCCATGGGCGCGAATTGCCTTGCTCCATGTCCATCCTGTGGCACAGACATGTCACTGCCCAAGACGGTCGTGTCATCATCACTGGTGCCGGACTCTGCCCAGGCCGCAGCCACAGTGTGCTGGCATCTGTGGATGCCAGCATGCCGGGACACAGGCAGGTCTTCCTCCACACCTGTCTCAACGACATCAGTGTGGACAGCCAGGCGGCCCCACTGTTGTACTGATCCACAGATACCTGTGGAGGTGGATGGTCCCACCTCCGACTCCATCCAACTGTCCGCAGTGGACAGGCCCACCACCGCTGACCCATGCAGACACTCAGGATCTGTAAGGGAAAGCAAAGTCACGTTACTGCGTGTGACCTACCCTGCCCCCCCCAGACAGACCATGGCTTACCATGCAGTGATGGGCCACCACCCATCTGGAAGCCACCACTCGGAACACCCTCAATGGCACTTCAGTGCATGCTTTCAGCAAGCCTGTCCTCCACTGGGGTGAGCTATACCACCTCCGGCTGTCCCCCACCTGTTGTAGCACGTGCTGTCCTGATGGCAGCCACCTTCTCCTTTACCCTCCTCCTGTCTGTGCCCATCTTCTTCTTACACTCCTGCACAGAGCACTGGTGGCTGTCATGCAGGTTCACAGCACGTGCCACCTCCTCCCATGCAGCAGCACAGGCCTGAGGGGTGCCCCACCATCCACTAAGCAGTGGCTCCTGATCCAAGTAGGCCTCAAAAAGGGCCTCAGTTTTGGTCTTAGTAAAATTCGGCCTCCTCCTCCTCCTCGTCTCACCACTGTTGTCCTCCTGTCCAAGAACGTGCTCGGTCATTATGTAGCCTGTAAGAATGGCAGTTGTTACCTGTGACTGTGCAGTCCCATGCATGTCCCTGAATCCACAGTCCACACTCCCAAACAGCATGCAACTCACCAATAAACTGCAGTAACCAACTATGGCCACTGCAGCACATTGTCGCACCTTTATAGTGCAATCCATGCAAATGAGGTGAGGAGCAACTTTAATTAGATGCAAATTGCAGTGCTGTGCCATTGAATGGCTGATCGGATGATTTGCATATGATGGCTGAATATCACACTGTTGTGCTTTGTGCAATTGTGTTGAATGTGCTGAGCCAATGGCACAGTTCTGTAGCATGTGTAGTACACCTCACTGCGCATGCATGGGTTGCTGATGCAGTCGTCTGCTGCACTGATGATGTGCTGTGCATGATAGGCAATGCAGGGCATGGCCACCATTGTGCCAGTGGTGCTATAGTGATGGTCACTACATGGTGCTGTGGCACTGGGCCTTCATAGATGCAATGGCCCAACTGCCCGATAGTCCGCTGTGGCGCTGGCACACAGGCAGCCAATCACGCTACATGCATTGTCATCCGATGGCGCTGTGCGTGGTTTTGTGCCAGAGAACCTTGACCCTGTGTCTGACCTTTTCCCCCTTGGCGCCATGCATCAGGCATAGGTGCACCTCTATCACGCTGTTTGGTAACAGCACGATAGGGAACAGCAGCGCTGTACCGTGCAGCATCTGCACATGGGGAGCCACGCTGCAGAGCACCATATTGCCTACTATAGCTATTGGAATGGCGCATAGAAGAGCTGCTCCATGGAGTGCCATTGAACTGGCCAATCTGGTGGCCATAGTCGAGCCACATCATGGGCTTCTCTTTGGGGAGGCACCCCTTGATAGGGCAAGGACCCAGGTGTGGCAGGAGGTGGCCACTGCCCTGGATGAGGCAACAGGCTGGGGGCATTTGGCTGAGCAGTGCAGGCACCGCTATGGTGACCTGCGCAGGAGGGAGCTGGAGCTACTGGCCCAACTGCGGTCATGTGCCAGGAGAGGCATGGTGCCACATCCAGGTAGTGGTTCCGTCAACACACTTTTATCGTCCATATGAGTCACAGTGTTGTATGTGTCCAGCACATAGGGAGGGACGTATGGGGTTGGCGTGGTGGTGTTCACAGGGTGTGGGGTGGGTGGGTCTGGCTGGTGGGAGGCACACACCTTGGGGCAGGTGGACTTTGCTTTGGGAATGTACTGATGTTTTTCTCTCCTTTTTGTCCCCACAGGCCCAGAAGAACTATGCAGGGTGCAGGTGGAGCAGCAGAGGGGTGTGGAAACCACAGCCAGGCGGGCCGAGGAGCGGCGACGCCCACCTGACTGGCCCGATGAGGGTGAGTGCCAGACCTCCATGATTAGTATTGCATGCTGTGTGACAAGGTGGGCAGCGGGGCATGGCCACTATTCATTGACATCACTGCCATGCATGCCACTTGTTATAGTCAACAGTGTCCAGTGGCAATGCATGTCTGGGCGTGCATCACTGGTGGTCCCTGCGTGCACCAGGTGCATGGCTGTGCCACTGCCTTTGCACCACATAGCCATGTCACTAAACAGCCACGGTGGTGCTGTGCATGACTTGGTCAGTGGGTGTGTGCAGCGTTCTGCATGGCAATATGCACCTGGGTGGGCAGGTCCTGTGGACATGATCACTGCGGGTGGTCACACACCATCACAGTGGTATGTCCCATGGTCATATGCCATGCACAGTGGGCGGGCTGTATGGGGTTGTGCATTCACATCTGTTGACTGTGGTCCCTTGTCCTAGGTGCAAGACATCTAAGCAAAATTTGGGACACCATAAGGGAGCTCCTGAATCTGGCCTGCGAGACGGTGAAGATACTGAGGAGGCTGGACGAGTCGGGAGTACTGCGGCGCCACAAAGCAAGGCGGACCCAGAGCCAGGAGCAGCAGTCCCTTTAACAGTCCCTTGGTCCCTGACTTCCCCTACCCCCCTGGACCCACCCTCACACCCCTCCTATCCCATCCCATTTGTCCACTCCTTCCACCTGCCCACTGCCACCTTGTTTGTGTCCCCACCCCAAGCTTGTAAATAGTTTTCATTATTGTATATAGTTAAGTTTTATATTTTTACAATACATTTGAATTTTATATGAATACCGTGGTGGTCTCTGATTTGCAGCGGGCTATAGGTGCTCAGCTGCAGTGGTGTGCATGGCATCAGGGGTGGTGCAGTCATGGGTATGTGTGTGTGTGTCCGTGTGGAGGTGACTATGGTGTGGGGGGTAGTTATCAGTCAGTGTCTGTGTTGTTCCCTGTGCACTGGATGACTGTGTGCAGTGGTCCATGGCACATGCTCTGTGTCCATGGCACACCCATCGGCCTGTCCAGGCCTGTGCAGCCAACACACATGCCTGTCTGTGACCTGCACAGTCCACTGGCATGTCAGTGGTGGCATTCCCTGCAGGGCAGACACTGTACCCATCACTTTGCTGGGTTGCCCATGTCACTGGTGTGGTGCATGCCTGGCTCAGGTGGCACTGTGGGCAACATGGTCATTGTCCCACCTCCATGCTGTGGCTTGTGTGTGTTGCAAGGGATGTGCCCCACTGTCTATGGCTTGTGCTCCGGGTGACTACTGGTGGTGTATGGGTCCACGGTGCCTGCGCAGGGTGGCTGGCACTCCAGTGCCATGGTGGACTGTGGGTTGTGTGTACACGGCTTACATGTGCCCACAATGGGGTCTTGGGTTGCCCCACCACTGCGTCCCTGTGTTGTTGTGCCCTTGGGTATGGGTGGGTGTCTGTCCAGACCCTGTGTTGCATCCGGTGTGGTGCATGCTTCCATGCACCACTGTGGGTGTCTGTGCTGGCTGTTGTGGCCAGTGGTGGGCCGGGGTGTGCCATTGGAATACTGTGCAGAGCACTGTACCACTGGTGGTGGTGTGAAGGACACAACCGTCCCATATGGGGTACCTCTTGTTCCAATGCATGGTTGGTCTCTCAGCAGTACGTTGGGGGGACTGTGCATGGTGGCACTGTGTCTGCCATTGTTGCATTGCCGTGTGCTGCAACCTGCTGTTGGGTGCTTGTGGTACGGCTGGCTTGCATGGTTCTGTGGTACACAGGGTTGCATTGACACAGTGGGGGTGGTGGCATGCATGGGGTTTCCTGCAGTGGTGGTCACTACTCATGGAGGGGTGTCTGGGGCTCACAGTGCAGGGTGTGCTGTGCACTGGTGGGGATGGTGTGGCACAGGGTGGTCTGCCCTCCTTGTGTGCCAGTCACAGCTTGCCGGTAGGTGTGATGGGGCACCATGGCCAGGCTGTGGGTTGGTTGCTTGTCTCCATGGACCAGTGGTTATTCCAGCCCTCCCCTGGTTGTGCTGTGCTTGGGGTGTGGGGGGACAATGTCTGTTCTGTTGTGTGTTCCTGTGCCCATCTGTGTCATGGGTGGTGGGCTCCTACCTTCCTGATTGTGCAGTTACATTGCTCTGCAGCGAGGGGGGGGGTTCCCTGGTTGCGCTATGGTGCCTCTGGACTGCTCAGCTGAACATCCCGTGTTGCGCTATGGTGCATCAGATCTGCTCAGCTTCCCCTCCCTAGTTGCACTATGGCACAGGTGGTGCGATATTCAGTCGTTGGCTGTAGGTGCAATTTGGCCTGCTCCTATTTTGAATATCGCATCTCTTGCGCATGGGCACAACAGACTTGCACTTGCCCCTGCTATTGCACACTTTTTGGGTGCAGTTTGATTATCTGGACCATAATGTGCATCAGTCTTACTGATTCCACTTGCACCCAATCCCCCTCACTTGCATTCTGTCAATCACAGAAGCAGCGCATGCAGAAGACTATCCGAGATAAAGATAAACACCAAATAAATCAATAATAGCTTACCTAACATATATTTCATTAGATTTTGTTTAAATCTGATGAAATCCAACAGCATCTTGTTTCAGTATTTATTTTTGGACTGATAACTTTGTTTTTTAACTTTCTTTATGCACCCTGGACACCAGGGCCCCTTCCGATGAGACCTGCTCGACAGGCACTACTGCCCTGCCTGAATCCCCACCCAGTGAGGAATCAGGGATAGAGTCTACGAAGCCCTGGAGAGAGGAGAGAGGAGAGAACCCAGGAGAGTTGACTGGGCAAGGACCGGTGGTGGGCATGTGTGCCTGCCCCTGGAGACTGCCATCTACCTTCTGGTGCCAGAGGGATTTTTCCATCATTGGTTGCCCCCAAGGTGGCAGACATGCAATGACATTAGCTCAGCGCCTCCCACAGATGTCTGTGGTCACCTCCTCCAACTTACATCCCCACCCAGTACAGTACCCCCAATTTACTCTGAGGGCCACTGCAAGGCAGGGAAAACCCTGCATCCCACTCCAGAAGAGGAAAGCAGTCTTTCAGATGCTCAATCCTATCCTCTCCCACTGACCCCTGATGGTCCAAGTCCACTTCCGAACCCGGATCTCCAGCATGGCATGAGATGTGGCATCCAGCACCTTAACCCTCAGTGTCACCAGGCCGGCTGGACTGTGAAAATGTTAACATCATAAAGAAAGAGAGAGCTAGAGTGAATGGGCGCATCAGTGTGAACAGTTAGCAGTCACCAGAAGTAAGGGCACACTTTTAATTTAAAAATGAATTCTGAGTGCTAGCGACCAATAAATTATAGAAAAATAACATTTGATGACAACTATGCCCTCAAATGTCTCTATGGCACTAAACTGTTGTTTTCACTGTCTTTACCTCAGACAGTCTCCTGCATGTGCTGCTTCTGTGATTGACAGAATGCAAATGAGGGGATAGGGAGTGAGTTCATTCAGCAAGACTGATGCGCATTACGTGTCCATGGGATGGCACAACATAAACATACCAAATATGCTGATGTGGTAATGCTATTATGGTGGAGCAAATTAAAAACACTGATAAAAGACTCCCTAAGCTTCATTCCAAAAAATTAAGATGATGCAAGCAATTATTATGATCAGACAAACTAGAACTTGTAAAAAAACATGAATATTGCAAAATTACAGCAGTCAGGGTTGCTAGTGTCCCTTTAACCTGACCATTAAAATATACTGCATAATGAATACCAATTTCTGCAGTTAATTCTATTCAGTGAAAGACTTTTCTTTTGAATGACAACAACATATGAAAGAGGACATTTATAAAAATGATTTTCAGTTTGTATGAAGCCAATGGTAATATCATGAAGTAAAGTAACACAGTGTAATAATAATTAATGGATGCAGATGGAATATTAGAATACTGAAAAACTGAACAACAAAAGTCCAGTAAATATAAACCATGTAATAACAATTAGTCATGACATAACTTACATCAAGGTTACCTTGAAAATGAAAAGTAAAGCCAACATATTGTGTCAGCCTAAAAGGGAGACAAGAAAAAGGAGGGGATCCAGCAGCCAAGAGAAGGCAGGATAAGAAAAGGGGGAGGAGTCTTTCATAGTAGTAGAAGGGAATTCTTCAATGGGAGCATGCCTAGCAGCAACCACCATATGGTGAGGCACCTATCCATATTGAGGGTGGGCTGCTGCCCCTTGCAATGCAGAACCACATAGTGATGTTACTTGGTTGGAGGAATCCTGGGGTGGGTGGTCAAAATCATCCCAAAAAAGGGTGAGAGTACAGTAGACCAGAACTTCCTTGGGCATGGTCTGTTCTGATGAGATCTATCCTAAGACTTCAATCTCCTATGGGTTCTGGAACATGTCAGTGCTTATTGGTGGTGATGTAGGGGCAGCAGATGTATTAAAGGGGGAACTCAGAGAAGGTCCTCATATCTCCAGGTATTGGGAAGTCATCTTCCAGGCAAGATGTGACATCTTGCAAGCATGGAAAGGATACTACAATGCTTAACCACTACAGATGAGAGAGAAAGTCTGTTACTCTTCTTCTCTATAGGAGGAGTTTGGACTAATCCTCTACTATCAGTAAACAATGGAGTAATTATGCAGGAATATTGTTTATCAAAGGGGGAAGTCCTAGCATAAACAGTTGAGGGAAGGAAAGATGCTAAAGGTAGCAGGGCACTGTGACAAGGCAGCAAACAAGGCTATCCAGACACTGGGGTGCATAGTGAGAGTGGATTCTATGATGAGAAGGGAGGTTGTGTTGCCACTATATCACTCACTAGTGAGACCCCACCAAGAGTACTGTGTCCAATTCTGATATCTGCACCTCAGCAAGGATATTGACAGGATGGAAGCAGTCTAGAGGAGGGCTACCAAAATGGTGCAACAGTTGCACGAGAGCTCAATATGTACTCCCTGGAGGAGAGGAGAGTGAGAGGGGAAATGATTAAGACCTATAAGTACCTCATGGGGGTGAACAAGGTACAGTAGAGGAGTCTCTTTCAGAGAAGGAAGAGCACCAGAACACAGGAGCATGCAATGAAGCATGGAAGGGGGAATTTAACAGTGAAGGGAGGAAATACTTCTTCACAGAAAGAGTGGTGGATACCTGGAACATCCAGCTAGAAGAGGTGGTGGGGGTGAAGACAGTGTAGAGCTTCAGTCATGCATGGGATAGGCACATGGGCATAACAGGTAGAGGCAAAAGAGGAGGGAGGGATGGACACCTGTGGTCAAATAGGGTACAGGCTGTAGTAAAAGGCAGGGAAGTTAGAGCAGACTAGGTGGGACTACCAGTCCTTTTCTGTTGACAATTTATGTTTCTCTGAAGGGCAGAACCTATTCAAGCATTAACTTTTTGTATAGAAACATTTTATTAAAGAGTATGTAAAATACATGCAATACATTACTGTAATCAACATGAAGAAAAATAAAATCACCTATACCCCAACATGAAAAACAGAGCTAACCCACTGCGATTGTAATCCCCTCTTGATACCTACCATACCAGTCAGGTTCATCTCCCTCACTTCCTCCCAGACTGGACCCAAATGTACTGACACAAACACATTGGAGTCTTGGTCCCTATCCCCACCCCCAACAGTTCCACTTGTAAGCTCAAGTAGTGAAAAAAGTTGGGCCAGTAAGACCCCATTGCCAATGCCCTCCCAATCCTCAGCTGGCACAGAGGAACTCATATCCACCTGTAACTAAGGCATTCAGGTACCATTCACCTCCTGCCACTAGACATTCAATTACAACACTAGGCAGACCCACCCTGACCCACAGAAAGAGCCAAACCCCTAGAAATGCCCTCTCAGAAAAAGAACTAACTTCTATCCCCACTTCTTACCAAATCTCCACAGTACAGAACCCATTAGAGAAATACCTGGAGTAACTGGTCCCCCCAATTTATAAATCAGACCCTGTAGCAGGCATCCTTCAGAATAACAGGAAATCAAGACCCATAAGTCCATGCAGGAATGGTACAATGTTTCCCAGTAGAAGTCTGATAATCATCTAAACAAACAGGGTAAAGCCCCAGGACCCTCTAGAACTAAAAATGCCCAACTGTATATCCTCAGTCCTTTCCCAGAACAATGAAGGTGATATTTTGTTTCTTCAGAGAAAACTTCAGTCAAAAACCTTCAACAGGATGCAACTATAGTGCATGAGAGGAAGAGACCTTCAGGTGGGAGCTGGTATTCCATGATCTCCTTTGCAAGGCATAGCCATAAGCCTCACAGCATCCTTGATTGAACACGAATGCATGGCTGAGCCACACTGAGAGTCTTGAACACAGTTTGATGCAGAATCCTCAGCCACAACAATTTGGGAAGCAGCTAATAAATTTTCCTCTCCATAGTTAGTCCACTCCATCTCCTGTCACTCTGCCAGAAGGTCCTGGAGTTCATGGGAATGGTGGGGATGTTTGGGATCTGGGGTCGAGGAGCACTCCTTACCAGCTGATGAGGAACCAGAGCCAGAGTGGTGGTGACAGCCCATGGAAAACTGAATACTGGCACTGTGCTGTTAGTAACTGAGTTTGGATCTTATAGACTGTGAGGTCTCAGATATCTCTTTGGCTTCCACATTAATTATATTCTGTCGGAACTTGTGGAGTGAGAGTCCTTTGTGTCTGTTACTGGACAGTTGTTTGGCCTTAGGAGGCGGGAGCTCCATGGACAAAAACTTTTCATGTAAACCTTTTTGTACTGGGTTTTATGTTATTTACTTTTTTAGGATTTGAAATAATTTAAATTTATAACTGAAGTTAGCATCAAACTAAGTGTTTGAGACTTAACATTTGTAGGTTTATTTGGGGGTTAAAGGTGTAGGTTTATTATCAGTGTTATTGTATTATTAGTTTTAGTAATTAGGGTGGGTTCGGAATCGTGCTTGTGTTGTGAAAGTAATTTGATTTGTTGTGTTTGATTTTTACCTGTTCCTACTGTGCTAGATAATTTGCTGGAAGGGATTAAAGACAGTCAGGCAGTATTCCCCAACTAGACTCGGGGAACTGCATCTTTTTGAATGTCCCTCTTTACCATCTGAGACCTTTTTAAGGTGTCAAGCCTTTGGGATAGTTAGACAGAGTAGAAGGGGGAGAACTGGGACTGGTGAGGGAAAGGAAAGGGGTGGCGGATTGAGGTGGCAGGAGACCAGGAGATGCCCTTGGGCAAAATAGAGCCAGGACAGCGGTATCTCCTCTCTTGTCCCCATACCCAAGGGCTCCATAGTTAATGGGCAGGAGCAGAGGTCTTCCTAGACAATCCATCCTTCTCGGGCAGTGTTATGTAAAGCCAGATCTATTAAGAACAAGACAGCTATTATAGCTAATCTTGTTGGAACAACAGATCTAGCATGCATCACCAAGACCTAGCTGGATGAAAATGCAGGCCCTGTATTGTCCTCTGATGTTCTGGATGGGTTCTTGGTTATACACTGCCCGAGGTTGGACAGTAGGGGAGGGGGTGTAGCCATTATATGTAAGACATAACTGGGCCATGTGGATGTGCCAGTGGGGCCCATCAGATCCTTTGAGTGTATCCTGGGAGAGGGTGTAGGATGCAGGATACTCCTCATCTACCATCAACCAGATAATGGTGGAAAATTCCTGAAGGAAATAGTAGACTTCATCAGCGACGTGGCACTGGAGGCCTCCAGATGTTTAATTCTGGGGGGTTTCAATGCCTGGGTTGATGATGAACCTTTGCAATTTGGTCAAAATCTCCTCCAGCTGATGACTATGCTGGGCCTTACACAGGTGGTTACCTCCTCTACCCATATAGGGAGTCACTCATTGGAACTGGTGTTCCTCCTGGGGATGGAGATCACTGATTTGGGGTGGAACCAGTCAGTTGGTCTGACCATCACACCCTAAGGTTCACTTTCAGGGCCTCCCCCAATGGACCTGCCCCTAAGGATATGGTCCAGTACCACCCTTTAAGGGGGATTACCCCAGAAGGTCTATTGGTGGGCTGGATCTTTTGGGATTGTCGAGTGAATGCATGAGTCTGGGGGATCTCTTACTGGCCTATAAAAAGGTGGTGGGAGATGCCCTGGACACGATTGCTCCTGTTCGTGTTTGACCACTCACTCTTTGCCCAAGGACCCCTTGGTTTGATGGTTCCTTGAAGGAGTTGAAGAGAGTTGGTCGAAGACTGGACAGAGAATGGTGGAGATCCAGCCAGGATGTTGAGAGGCTTAGATTGATAGAACATTATAAGGGCTATCAATTGGAAATCACCCGTAAGAAGGCAGAGTTCCTCTCCAAGGAGATTTCTGCTGCACAGAATCAACTGGCTCAGCTCTTCAGGACTGTAGACAGTTTGTTCAATCCAGTCTGTCTCCAACCTGGAAGAGTCTTTTCTCAGGCTAAGTGCAAGGAGTTTGCTCGATTCTTTGCAGATAAGGTTGCCAAAATCTGGTTGGGCATTGACCCTGCTCTCTCCATGAGGGATTGTGGAGGATGGCAGGAGGTGATGAGCACTTGGTCTGTCTGGACAGACTTTAGGCAGATAGAATTCACAGACATTGTGAAGATCGTCCAAACTTTGCACCCAACCAACTGTAGTTTGAATCCGGGCCCTACACCCCTGTTAGTGGGTTGTGTAGATGTTATCTGCCCAATCCTAGCCCAAATTGTCTGGAGTTCCTTGGAGATGGGTGTCTTTCCTGATCCCTTCAAGGAGGCAGTCATATGACTACTCCTAAAAAAAAACCTCCTTGGATCCAGACTGTCCAGCTAACTACAGGTCTGTCTCTAACCTGCCTTTTGTTGGTAGGGTTATCGAGAAGGTGGTTGCATTGCAATTTGAAAATCACCTTGTGACCCATAATGTCTATGACGCTCTTCAGTCTAGATTTAGGAAGAGACATAGCACCGAGACTGCACTTGTCTGAGCATTGAATGACTTCCTAATAGCAAGTGATTGAAAGGCTCATACCATATTGGTCCTTTTTGGTCTCTCTGCAGCATTTGACACTGCGGACCATGATGTGGTATTGGAGTTCCTGCAGCTTCTTTGTGAACTGTCATGGACAGTCCTCTAATGGTTTTTCTCTTTCCTCGTGGACAGGTCTCAGAGGGTGGTCACTGGAATTTATTCTTCTGATGCCCTCTCCCTGTCCTGCGGGGTGCTGCAGAGCTCCATATTGGTACCCATGTTGTTCACAGCATATATGCTGCTATCAGGAGCTATCATCAGGTGATACGGTTTGAGTTTTCACTGCTATGCAAATGATACTCAACCGTATATGTCCTTTCTTTGAGGGCAGGTTGATGTATTGTCTGTGTTTAACAACTGTCTTATTGAGATCAAGGACTGGATGAGTACCAGCTGGCTGAGACTGAATCTGGACAAGCCCACAGTATTGGTAATGGATCCGGGACATCCTGGAGTTGGTTTGGGGGCTGGGCAGGCATCGGACCTATGGGTTGTCGATGTCCAGCTCACTACCTCAGACTGGGTACATAACCTGGGCATTATTTCTGATGATGGACTGACCCTGAAATCTCAGGTGTTGGCTGTTGTCAAATCCTCATTTTACCATATGAGGAATATCACCTGGGTGAAACACCTGGTTCCTCCGGATGACCTACCAACATTGGTCCATGCCTTCATCACCACCTGCCTTGACTACCGCAATGCCCTCTACCTAGGGCTTCCTGGGGTTGATATTTTCTGCTTGCAGCTAGAGCAGAATGCAATGGGCAGGCTTTTGATGGGTACATCTAGGACCAGTCATATTACGCCTGTGCTGTGTGGACTGCACTGGCTGCCTTTCCAGTGGTGGATCACCTTTAAGGTCTGCTTGCTGACCTTTAAAGCCCTACTCAAACAGAGACCAGGCTATCTGCAATATCTTCTGACTCCCTAATGCCGCCTCCACCCTCTCTGTTCCACTGAGGAGGGATTGCTAGAGATTCCCAGGGTTCATTTAAAAACATCGGGTGCCCATGCTTTCTCTTTGCAGTGCCTTCCCTGTGGAATTCTCTGCCTTGTCAGTTAAGAGAATGCCTGACCGTTAAGAGATTTATATCTGGCTTTAAAACATAGCTTTTTAAAATGGCCTTCCCAGATGAATTTTAAGTAAATTACGTATTTATTATTTTTATCGTTAATTAACATGTCTGCATTTTATTTTAACTACAAAGCGCTTTGGCTTTGGAAAAGTGCTATATAAATAAAGACTTGCTTACTTACAGAATGAGACAAAGAAATTGAAGGATCAGAAGCAGCCCCTACAGCCTGAAGACTACTTACACAGCTACTCCTTGGCTCCCTATGCCACTTTGGGTACTGCCAACTCAAAGCTTTTACTTCAGCACTGTTCCCAAGTCCTAGCTGAGGTGATGTTGAGGATGATGGTGTAACTCCAGAGAACGAGGGTCTCCCTTGCACTGCCAACTGAGTCCCTGCTCTATCCTGTGCAGCTGTGTTCAGAGCAGTACCAGGGTGTGTAGACTTCTGCCATGATGACTTGTCTAAGGACTGCAGAAAGGATTGGGCATCTTGGGGAGAGACAAAATGGACCCATCGGTCCTTTCTCAACACATGCAGGACTGCTGGGTACTGCATGGCAAATCTTATTCTTCAATAGGTTTTCTCTGGTCCACCACCAATTTGGAAAAGTCCTGAAAAATGTATATGGAGGGCCCATTCCACTTCAAGGGGCACTGTTCTCTTGCCAGCTGCAGAATAGACTCCGTGATGGAGAAACACAAGAAATATGCTATAATGGGGCATGAAGGAGAGCCCAGGGCATGACTGGGGCCTAACAAACAGTGCACCCATTCTCAGGGACAATGGTTTTCCATTTTTACTGGTAACACCGGTAAAAATCACGGAATCCTGCTTGGTTTGCGGATTTTGAATTCTTGTACCGGTGCCTCACGGAAATTGCATTTCACTGCACAGAATCCCTAATATTTCAGCATATTTTTAAATGTTTTTATTTTCTCTTTCTCTGTCCCCTTCTCACAGCATCAGTCTCCACTTTTCAGAGATCCCTAGGCTGGCTATCCCTTAGTTTCACCCCAGGTAATGCTCAGGAGCTCCTGTGAGCCTGCACCCATCCTGCTTGGTTGTACTCCCCAGGTGGGAAGGGAGGGGACCCTAGGTCACCCTCCACAGTCCTTTATATGTGTCGGGCAGCCCAGTGGGTCCCCATGGAAACTGGTTATGAAGTCTGGGGCAGCTGGGTCCCTTCTACCAGCATTTGATGTGGAGTGATTGTTACTGGTTTTCTGGCCTCTGTCCCTGAGGGCACCAACACTCAAGGGTATCCAAGGAAGTAGGGCACATAGAGACATGCCGCTACTCCAGATCCTGGCTAGCTTCCTGTCTTCCCAAATGCTCTGCAGCCTCAATGCTCCACCACCTGTGGTCACCCAGGTGGCAGTAAAAGCATCAGGACCTTCAAGCCACCGTTCCCAGAGGAGGAGAGTGGCCCCCAGTTGCTCAATCCTACTCCCCTGGCCAGGCCTCTAGCAACCTGAATTCACTTCTGATCCTGAGTCCCTGGCATTGCAAGCAGTAGTACTACCTTCAGGCTATTTATAGTGCTCTGTCAACTATACACCCACTTTGGTGTAAGAAAACATAAGCAGATGGAAAGGGAAATAATTCAGTTTTAGTAAAATGTTGCAAAGTGTTCAATGTTCATAATTTGCACTGTAGGTACTGTGCACTGTTATTGAAATCATATATTAAAACATTATATATGGGTGTTATGGCTGACAGTATAGCCTAGTGGTTAGAGTAACAAACACTGATCAAACTGAGTACATTTAGAAGACTTGAGTTTGATTCCCACAACCTCCACTTGCATACTGTGTGACTCTGAGCAAGGCACTTAACCTCCACAGTGCTCCTGGGTCACCTCTGAAAAACAGGCAGTTTTGCCTGGTGAGTTTACCCAGTTTACAAAAAAAAAAAAATAAATACCAATATATGTTTTCATCATTCAGTATCAGGGTACCATGTAATTTATTTGAGTTGTTCTCTGGCTGCAATGATGTTGTATAGGTAAATATAAATATTCAGACACATTTTGTGTTTTATAAGCTTGTTTTTAGACTTTAGTCAGGTTTTTATTGTATTTTTTGCATATGAACATCTAGGATATATATTGCTAAGCGCAGGATCACTGTTACCAACTAGTTTATTCAAGTTTATAATCAGCAGGGCCATCCAAAATCCTCAGTTGTTTGATTGAAAGTGAGTCTGAATGAAAGTATGTTCACAAGGCACAAGCTGCCTTACTACTTATTTCGGTGAATGGGATAGAAACATAGACTTTGACTGACCACCTAGTCTGCCCATTTCATCATTTGCACCTTCTCTCCCACCTGTTGTGTCAGTCTCTGTGACAACAAAAAGTTTTCTGACAGACTGCTTTAATAAAAAGCAAATGTTACATGTGTAAGTGTACTTATGCTTGGCCAGTGGATTTGAAAGCGCATTCAGTGACACATGGAAGGTAAGACCCCAGGGGCTGTATGATGCTAGTGGGTAGAGTGGTGCTCAATTCACAACTGAGCTCAGACATGAAAACTGAGAGACACCCTTTCATGGACACCAAGGAAAAAGGCATCCACATGTTTGTGAGATGCACTAAAAGATCCTCCACTAATCACTTGTGAATTTTTTTTAGGTGAAGACACTATTTCAAAGAAGCAAATACAGGCAGTTTTTTTGTTCCTTCTACCCCTGCCATCCACTCCCTTCAGGCCTGCCAAGTCCCCCTACCACTGCTGCTGGAGTCCCCCACCATCCACTGCCCCTTATGGCCATGCTACCAGGTAACCCAAATTAACCCTTCATTGGTGGGCCCCTATCCCTGTTGGAGGCTAACAAGGAAGACAATCCCTAAAGAGCTTCCTGTATATCCCAGGCATGGCAGAGGTCAGAACAGACACATGTGTCTGGGACGTCATCTTATGGAGGACCAGCAGCCATCCTCTAAGTAGCCAGCAGGTGTTTTTCCATTTTTGTGGGAGCATGATGGCCACATGCTGTCAAGACACAAGCTGAGTCCATCACGCTGTCTTCCACAATGAGGGCCAATGTGTTGCCATGCCTTCAGCCTCCACCTGGGGCCAGCAAATGCTGAGCTGTGAATATACCCTCCCTCCCAGGAGAAGGCGAGTGGTTGTTGGACACTCAAGCCTTCACCCCCCCCCCGGCTGGTCTTCCAGCACCCAAACCTGTTCCCAAACCCTGGTCGGTGGTGTCACAGGCAGAAATCCAATTCAGGCAGTTAAATGAGAGGAAAAAACAAATGTGCTCCACCTTAGTAGTGGTGGTGGTTCAGATTAATTCACATCTGAGTTCTAACAAGCAAAGACACTAAGCAATTTATAACTTGTGCATGTGGGGTGTTGGGGGTTGAAGAAAGGGGATCATAGTGCTGTCACTACTGCCATCATCCCTGAGGGATGTGGACTGCATTGTTGATATTGCCATCACACCTGAGAGGTGGGGGAGGCGTAGTGCTTCTGCCATAACCACTTGTGGATGGGGAATGTTGTACTGCTGCTGTCCCACCTGAGGGCTGGGGGCCATAGTGCTGATACTGCCATCACACCTGAGGAATGCGGAATGTGGTACTGCTGCCATCACACCTAATGGATAGGGACCGCAGTGCTGCTGCTTCCATCACACCTGAGGGAGGGGGGACACAGTGCTGTTGCTGCTGCTGCCATCACACCAGAGGGATGGGGGCCGTAGTGTTGTTGGTGCTGCCATCGCATCAGAGGGGGTGGGGACCTTACTGCTGCTTCCATCACACCTCAGGTATGGGGGCTGTAGTGCTGTTGCTGCCATCACATTTTGTACCTAAAATAACTTTAAATTGGTACAAGGATGGAAGGATGTGCAATAGTGGTGGTCCAAACTGCTAAAATGTATGTTAGCAGAGTTAAAAATTGTTAAATAAAGTACACAAAACCAAACACCAGTAAAACCGGATTATGGCTTAGCAGACACCGCTGACAGTACCGCTTTTTACAATGTGCAAAATGGAATTTGCTCTTTCTCAATCCTGGTAAACCAGTGTCCCTGCCCATTCTATCTCCAGTCGGTGGTCCCAGATGAAATTTAGTTATCGGAGGGAGGGGCCTGCAGAAATGAGTACATTAGATGACCCTCAGTCCCCTCCGGGGGAAACTGATAATCTGGACATTAATTCTTTGGCCTCGATTCTCAAGGTCTTCCACTTTAAGGGTTAAAATACAGGCCTGTTGTTCTAAAGCTGAGATCTTGTCCTGCTGTTGGGCCATGGCGGAGCTGACCTGCATGCAAAATAACTTGGCATCAGCGATCCGATTCTCAGCTGCCTCCATCCGATCTTCCAACTGTGCAACTGAGGCTGTCAGAGTTTAAATGTCCTGTATGAGTGCTTGAAGCATTGATCAAAATGTCCAAAATATCCTCCTTATTAACCACAATGGACACCTCCATGGGATCCATGGTTTGGGAGCTGACAGCACACACAGCCGGATGATGCAGATGCTCTAAAGCTTGGAATTCAAGAGCAATCCCTCAGAAAAAACAATCTGCCCAGTAGCCTTGAGTTCAGATTGCAACCCAGTAAGCAAAGTACACTAAAAATAGGTGGCCTGCAGAAATGCATGAAAAAAATATCATCCGTGGCTGATGGAGCTTGCTCTCTAGACTGCTATCTTGCCACTCTACACACCGGAAGTTTATTCACAGAATTCATGGATGCCTTACTGGAACTCCTGTATCATGTGACAGGACCATGAAATGTTCAGAAGGTCTGCCCTTTGGGAAACACACCTCCAGCACAAGTCCTGTGGCATAAGTCCTAATAATTTCAGTTGGAGTTCCATACCAATAGTGTATAATCTTATTTTAAATTAATAGGCTACAACTATTAGAGCAGATTCAGACTGAAAAAGTGTGCACTAGTGTCATTGGTGCTCATGAAAAATTTCAGCAGGATATACACACATTCGGGCACTCACCACCTCCAGTAGACAGATGCCAAACAACCTACATGTTCAAACATTAAAAAGTAATTTCATTGACAAAGACCGAGGGTGAAATACACCCCTATACACATCCTGCCTGACACATGTAGGACAGCTACTGTCCTTTATCAAAGGCTGGGGAACAAACACATTACAAACAGTTAAATAGTTGCATAACAGTTACGTCATAAACAGACATCTCTATTTCAATAAGTCAGACATTTTTTTTTTAAACAAAACAGTTCTAGAATTGATGAAGCATGACAACTTTCAAATTAACAGCAACATATATTAAATAACAGAGATGAGTATAGGTGCAGTAGAAGGAATACAAAGACAGGGATGGGGGGGGAATGTTGGTACATGGTGCATGTTAACCCAATGTTTTCATAATAAATGATTGCATTAGAGTATAAAATGATAACTGCAATTATAAAATGGCAATCACACCAAGATATTAAAAATTCATAGGAATGATAAATACGTTATGCAAACCTTGAAATCATATTAGACACAAATATTCATAAAACATGTATCAGAAACAATAAAATTCACCATTGTTCTAACACAGAAAATTCATTTTGTTGCCGTGTTGGTCCTTGTGACAAAATATCCAGAAAAGAAAAAAGAGATGACTTAATACCTTTTATTGGACCAACATAGATGTTACAAAAGAAAATAGGTGCATGAGCTTTCGAATTATATAGAATCCTTCATCAGAAAACAATGACAGTTGGTTTGGAAGAATACACTTTCTTAAAGTCCAGATCATACCAAAAAAAAATGACAAAAAGTTGTTAAAAATCCCATTGGCCTAAACTGCTTTTAAAAATCAACACATGACCATATAAAGACAACAGAATTCCAACAAATGAAAGGTATGTCAAGGTCAAATGTCACATAAAAGATAGCTTCTTCCCTGAGAATAGCCATAAAACATATTAAAACAACGTGTGTGTGTCTGTGCCTGCATAAGTAAATGTCCATGATTTTAAAGAGGACAGGAAATAATTTCTAACTGACAGCTGTTTATAAAGTTCTGATTCTCAGAAATCATATACATTTCCCTAATTTATACATATTCAATTGTACCTAAATTAGAAGGGATATGAAAAAAAACTGTATTTTGCATTGTTTTGTTTTTATGGGCAGCATTCAGTTACAGTTCTCTTCACAAAACCAACAATTTGGAGTTTTAACTACATCGCCATTTGTGCACTGAACTCTAAGCATAGTTCTGATAGGTCAACAGCTCATAATTAGCATTCTGTACACAAACTAATGACATACAGTACTAAAAACTCCAAATTATTGCTTCCATGAAAAGAACTGCAAAAGAATTCTGCCCATAAAAACAAAACAATGCAAAATACAGTTTTTCATATCACTTCTAATTCAAGTACAGTTAAATATCAATACTTTAGGAAAATGAATATCATTTCTGAGAATAAAAACTTTATAAACTGCTGCCAATTAGCACACATTTCCTGTCCCCTTTGAACCACAAGATAAAATAATCTGAAAAAATGTATAGGCCCAGATATTCAAAAGGGTTGCGCCATGCGCAACAGGGATGCACCAGCGCAAGTCCAAAAATGTGCCATTCTGCAATATTCAGCGGGAGGCAGATGCACCCCCCAAATCACAATGCGTAAGAGTGCAATGATAATGAATGTATGCGCAACTGAAGGGGGGGGCATGCATAAATGGCACAGTGCGATATTCAACAACATGCGCCATTCGCAATAGGGGAGCAAGCGAAAGTTGCGCGATAGCGGAAATGAGCCAAAATAAAAAGGAATAAGAGAGAGGCGCAAGAACGCTACAGGAAGGCACGATGCTGCTGAACTGCAGGCAGCCACAGGCACACAAAACTGGGAGCAGGACAGGCAGGAGAGACAGAACACCTGGAATCCCAGGAACGAGGGAAAGGTGTGAGGAGCCTCTGCCACAGTGCTGAGATCCAAAGAAGTGCACACACAGCATAGAGGCCACTGAGGAGATGTTCCCAGTGCAGGGGAGTAGCAAGGACAGCGGGGGGAACACAGAAACAGCTGCCGGGGGGGTAACACAAGCCAGGGACATGGGCAGTGCCACCATCCAGATGGAGGCAGTTATGACAGGGGTGAGAAGGCAGGCAGCAGGGGGGGCACGGCCGTGGAAGGGCCCATCGGTGGTATGTCCCCAGCAGGCAGTACTGAGCCCACACCAGCTTCGAGCTGTACACTGATACTGAGATCATGGGCCAGCATCGCACGAATCGGGCGATCCTGAGGCAACTCTGAGAGCAGTGCAGTGATGTGATGCAGGCACCCACACGACAGAGCCATGCTCTGTCAATGGACACCAAAGTGACAGCTTGCATGTGCCTGCTCACCACGGGTACCTTCCAGAGACCAACAGGGGACATGACAGGCATAACCCAGTCAGCCGCGTCATGCCTTCTCACCCAATTCCTCAGCGCACTGCTGCCACATGCTGCGGAGTACATCCATTTCCCCAGCACACTGGTGGAGCTCACAGCAAATATACAGGATTTCCACATCGTAGCACGTATGCCTGGTGTGCTAGGGGCAATAGACTGCAGCCATGTGGCCATCTGCACACCACCTGGCCCCAAAGGGGCCGCATACATGAATCAGAAGGGGTATGTAAGCATCAACTGCAGGTGGTGTGTGATGCCAGGGGGCGCATAATCAATGTCTGTACCATGCACCCTGGGGTAGCACATATGATGCCTTCATCTGGCATCAGTCCACACTGTGCCACAGGTTCAAGAGTGGGGACATCCCCACTGGCCACCTAGTGGGTGAGTATGCAAAGCATGCAGAAAGACATGGAGCTTGGCGGGGGCATAGTCAGAGGTGACATGGGTATTAGCCTAGATGGCCCAAGGCAGGGTGACGCTGATCACCAAACTAACGTCCACCCTCTACACCCAGGTGACAGTGGATACCCACTCCATCCCTGGCTGCTCACACTATACCGGTGGCCCACGACCCCATCACAGCAATGCTACAATGAGGCACATGCCACCACACGCAATGTCATCAAGTGGGTGTTCGGGATGCTGAAGGCATGTTTCTGTTGCCTGGACACATCTGGCGGTGCCCTACAGTACAGCCCCTCAAAGGCCTGCGGGCTATTCCTGGCCTGTTGCATCCTGCACAACATGGCCAATGACTGTGGGATAGCCATACAGGTCGAAGAGGGGGGCAGCGATGGAGATGATGAGGATGCTGGTGAAGATGGTGATGGGAAGCCCCCCCCCTTGGTCGAAGGGACACCCGACTGTTCCGGATGGCACAGCTGCACCAGGACACCATCACAGAGGAGCACTTCAACCAACCCAGGTAAGTCATGGGACCATGTGCAACCACCAGTGGCAAAGGCACAACCCACAAACATGCATGGAAAAACCCCAGGGGTGCACGTCGTTAAGGGAATTGGCTGAGCATGGAACCGCACATGCCGTCAGGGATAGGCAAGGTCTAACACGGCATGCTGTCACACACACACACACACACACACACACACCCTCACAAGACATGCACAAAGGGTTGGAGGCACGCTGACCCCAACCGCCACTCCTAGCCACGTACATGTCCACAGACCACCACGCCCAGTGCCTGTCATTGTGCATGTGTCAGACACTGGGCACCATTGCACACTGGTGGACAGCTCAACGCAGGCATCATCATACATACACCACAGCAGACAACAGCCAGGAGGTTGTGCAGATGGAACATGTGTGTGGGTGCAGGGCCAGGTACCCCACCCATGCATTGCACATTGAACAACACAATGCACAAAGGGCAGCATCAGACAATAGCCGTGGTGGGAGACAGGTCAGTCATGTGCCACAGTGCCACGGCCACCACAGATGCATGGGCAGCCCTGCTGAGACCCGCCAGCAGTGACAGACTGACCAATGGCCTCATGGGGTGGCACCAATGGTCCCCCAGGGGTTCCATTATGTGAATGCGACCATGCTCGTGCAGGGGTCTGCAGCACACCGAACATGCCTGCACCAGGCGTGCTTGGGATGCCCACAGCTGAACCCGGTATCAACAAGGAGAGTGTCGCATGACGTCAGGAACCAGGGGTGGACATTGCACTGCGTGGTATTTGCGACGTATGGGCAAATAACTGTGTGCCCATTCTGTCCATGACAGCTGTGCTTGCCTGTGTCTGCTTGTTAATGGCAGTTGTCACATCCTCCCACATCCGGTCCATCCCTGCCAGGAGCAGAGCGGTGTCTCTGCTGCACCACTTCTCTGCCTGGTGCAGAGCCGCACTGAGTGCATCCACTGCGGTCACAAGCCACACCTGCTGATCAACTGATCCTTGGAGTATGCGGGTATGCTCTTCTAAGAGGTCATCTGCCTGATTGGCATGCTGTCCCTCACGGTGTTCGTGGCCCTGATGGGCAGAACCCCTTGAGGGTGGGCGCTGCACACCAGGGCCAGGTCTGGGCATGTCCACAGGCAGTGCACTGACGCTGCCCCCTGACACTGTACCCCCATGGCCATTGGCCAACTGCTGACACTGCCCCTCTGGCTGCCGCTTTCCAGGTCTCAATGGTGTCACCGCAGTGGCCGCAACAGCCCCACTGTCCTGGACACACACCAGTGCTGCCCCACTGGTGCAGACAGGCACAGGCTGGGACTGTGATGTCATGCAGGCCTCCACGGCGGCACCACCCAGGGCCATGCCCGTGATGTCACCTGCTGTGAGGCCATCCTGTGTCCCACACATATCACTGTCCATGAAGTGAGCTCCATCATCATCAGTGACGGATCCGGCACCAGCCTGAGTCTCAGCATGCTGGCATCCATGGACACTGGCATGCTGGGACAAGGGCAGGGCCTCCTCCTCACCTGCTCCACCAACATCAGTCCAGACGTCCAGGCGGGCCCACTGTCACCCTGACCCTCGTATGCCTATGGAGGTGGACGGACCCTCCTCTATGTCCATGGTACCACCCTCAGTGGACAAGCCCACCACCGCTGACCCATGTAGATGCTCAGGAGCTGTAAGGGAACACAGTAGCATTAATTTATCTGCCCTACCCTGTCCCCCCCATTGACAGACCAGGACCTACCATGCAGTGACGTGCTACCACCTGTCTGGAATCCACCACTCGGAATGCCCTTAATGGCACAACGCTGCATGTTGCCAGCAATCTGCTCTTCTTGTGGGGTCAGGCCTTGCAAGTCCAGCTGTCCCCACCGGTCGCAGACCGTGCTGCCCTGATGGCAGCCACCTTGTCCTTAATCCTTCACCTGTCCGTGCCCATCTTCTTTTTGCACTCCTGCACGGACCACTGGTGGCTGCCATGCAGGTTGACGGCACACGCCACCTCTTCCCATGCAGCAGCACGGGCCTGTGGTGTTCCCCGCTGTCCACTGAGCAGCGGCTCCTGGTCGAGGTAGGCCTCAAACAGGGCATCTGTTTCTGCCTTTGTGAAGTTAGGCCTCCTCTTCCTCCCACATCTCTGTTCCTCTTCCTCCACCTCACGATCACTCATTATTCATCCTGTGAGAATGACAGGAGTTACCTGTGACTGTGCAGTCCCATGCATGTCCCACACACCACAATCCACACTCCCAAACAGCATGCAACTCACCACAATAGACTGCAATAACCGACAATGGCCAGTGCAGCCCAATGTTGCATTTCTATAATGCAACGCATGCAAATGAGGTGAGGCACAATTTTAATTGGATGCAAATGCAGTATCTGTGCCATTGAATGGCTGATTAGCTGATTTGCATATGCCGGCTGAATATCAAGCTGTTGCATTTTGCGCAATTGTGTTGAATGTGCTCAGGCAAGGGCGCATTTCTGTGACATATGCAGTACACATCGAACTGTGCATGCCCGGGGTGATGACACAGACACCTGCCATGTTGCTGATGTGCTGTGCATGGGAGGCAATGCAAGGCACGGCCACCATCATGCCAGTGGCGCTACTGCACTGTTCACATATATGGCGCTATGGCACTGGGGTGCCGTAGGTGCACTGGAACCACAGCGCGGTAGACCTCTACAGGAGGTGGCACACAGGCACCCAATTGCGCTACACACATTGAGTACCAATCGCGCTATGGCGGTCTGTGCACAAGAGACCCTTGACCCTGTGCCTGACCTTTTCCCCATAGGTGCCATGCGTCTGCATGGGTACACCACTATCATGCTGTCGGTGACAGCGCAATAGGGAATGGCAGCGCTGTACCGAGCAGCATCTGCACGTGGTGGACCGCACTACCGAGTGCCATTTTGACTCCAACTAGCTGTAGAGATGGCATGGAGGAGGGCTGCTGTGTGGAGCCAGGTGGAGCTGGCCAATTTGGTGGCCATTGTAGAGCCCCATGCTGGGGCACTTTATGGTGATGCATCCCTGGACAGGGCCAGGAGTGCAGTATGGGAGGATGTGGTGGTGGTACTGGAGGAGGCCACAGGAATCGAGTGCACAGCTGAGCAGTGTCGCCACTGATACAGGGACCTCAGGTGCAGGGACCCAGACAGGCTTGCCTGCCTGTGGGCACATGCCAGGAGGGGCATGTTGCCACAGCCAGGTAGGTGCCCCATCCATACACTGTTAACGTCCATAAGGGTATCACGGTTGCACGTGTCTGGCACATGGGGGGGCTGTCCAGTGTTGGCCATGTTGGTGGTATTGGGGTGGGGGAAGATGGGTATGGCTGTGTGGGATTGCACACACAAGGGGGTGGGGGGGACTTTGCTACCAGATTGTACTGATGTTCCTCTCTCCATGTTTGTACTTTATGCCCAGAGGAGCACCGGTGGGCGAGGGAGAGGAGGTGCCACCAAGAGGACCATCAGGCCGGGAGGGATGCAGGACCACAGAGGCACAGGGACCAACTTGATGATGGTGAGTGCCTTACATCCATGATTACTACTGCATGCTGTGTAGCAGGACGGGCAGTGGGGCATGGCCACCATCCATTGACACCACTGCCATGCATACAACTTGTTACAGTCAGCACTGTCCAGTGGCACTGCATGTCTGGAAGTGCATCAGTGGTGGTTCATGCATACACCGGGTATATGGCTGTGCCACTGCCTTCGCACCACATAGCCATGTCACTGTATGGCCACGGTGCTGCTGTGTTGGACATGGGCAGTGGTTGTGTGCAGTGATCTGCATGGCTGTGGGTGCCTGGGTAGGCAGGTCTTGTGGATGCGGTCACTGTGGGTGGTCGCACACCATCACAGGGGCATAGCACATGGCTGTACTCCATGCACAATGGGTGGGCTGCAGGGGGCTGGACAGTCACACATATTGATTCTGCTCCCTTGTCCTAGGTGGACAATGCTGGATGTCCCTAGAATGGGGCATACAGGAGCTTCTGCAGCTGGTGCAGGTGTCCCTGGCACTGCTGGAGTGGATAGAGTGGCACGGGGTCTGGAGGAGAAGCACCCGGAGGTGCCACAGGAGTGGAAAGCGGGGAAAAGAATAGGCCCTCCATGACCCCCTGACACACCTAATCCCCCTGGACCCACCATCACACCCCTTCTTCCTTCTCCCATTTGTACAGTCCTGCCCCATGCCCACCCCTACCTGGTTTGTGGCCGTTTCTTCCCACCCATGTATATATTTGTACATATGTTTGAGTGTCTATATTTTTTAATACATACATTTTGTTATGACAACTGTGGTGGTCTCTGATTTGCAGCGGGTTACAGGTGCTCAGCTGCAGTGATATGCATGGCGTCAGGGGTGGTGCAAGTATGGGCATGTGTGTGTGTCCAGAAGGGAATCACCTATGGTGTGGGTGGGGGGGATCAGTCACTGTCTGTGGTTTGTGTGTTGTTCTCTGTGCACTGGATGCCTGTGTGCAGTGGTCCACGGTGTATGCACTGTATGCATGTCACCCCTGTCAGACCATCCATGGCCTGTGCAGCTGACACCCTTGCATGTCTGTGTTATGCACAGTCTGCTGGTATGTCAGTGGTGGCTGTCCATGCTGGACAACTACTGTACCCGGCACAATGCCAGGTTGCCTCCCATCACCAATATGGTGCATGTCTGCCTCCGGTGGCACTGTGGCCTCCGCTGTTATTGCCTCTCCTCCATGCTGTTGCTTGTGTCTCTTGCAGGGGATGTACTCCACTGTCTGTCACTTGTGCTCTGGCTGCATTCTGGCAGCATAGCACTTCATGGTGCCTGCACAGGGAGGCTGGCACACCTGTGCCATGTAGGAGTGCTGGCCTTGTGTACACAGCTGCCGTGGCCACATGCTAGTGGCTTGGTTGACCCGCTACTGTGTCCCTGTGTTGGTGTGCCCTTGGGTATGGGTAGCTGTTTGTCCATGCACTGTGTTGCATCCTGTTTGGTGCATGCTTCCATGCAACACTGTGTGTGTCTGTGCTGGCTGTTGTAGCCAGTGCTGGGATGCAATGTGTCCTTGGGAGGGTGTGCAGGGTGCTGTACCACTGGTGGTGGGGTCCAGGGCATGCCCTGTCGCATGTGTGGGGTACCTCGTGTGCCAATGCATGGTAGGTCTCTCAGCTGTACCTTGGGGGGACATGCAGGGTGGCACTGTGTATGCAGTTGTTGCATCGTTGTCTGCTGCCGCCTGCTGCAGGGTGCACATGGTGAGCTGCCTTGCATGGCTTCATGGTGCACAGGGTTTCATTGTCACAGTGGGGGTGGTGGCATGCATGGGGTGTCCTGCACTGTTGGGCACTACTCCTGGGCAGGGTGTATGGGGATCGTGGTGCAGGGTGTGCTCTGCATTGGTGGGATGCTGTGGCATGGGGTGGTCGGCCCTCCTTGTGTGCCAGTCACAGCTTGCCAGGGGGTGTGCTGGGGCACCATGCCCTGGCTGTGGGTTGGTTGCTGGTATCCATGGGCCTGTGGTTATTCCAGCTCTCCACCAGTTGTGCAGTGCATGGGGTGTGGGGGGGGGGCAATGTCTGTTCTGCTGTGTGCTCCTCTGCCCATATGTGGCATGGGTGGTGGGCCCCTGCATCCTGTCCTTGTGCATCCCTGGTTGTGCTGTTGCACTGCTGCCCTGCTCCACGGGGTGTCCCTGGTTGAGCTATGGCGCATCTGGATGGCTCCACTGAGCATCCCTGGTTGCGTTATGGTGCATCTGAAATGCACAACTGCACATCCCTGGTTGCACTATGGCACAGGTGGCACAATATTCAGTAGTGAGCCGCAGGCGCACCTTGATCTGCGCAGTTTTTGAATATTGCACTTCTTGCACATGGGCACAGTGGACTTGTGCTTGCTCCTGCTGTTGCGCACTTTTTGGGTGCAGTTTGAATATCCGGACCATAGTATATAATGTTAAAAGTCTTCCAAATGGGAAAATATCTTTCTGTTAGGTAAAAAAGTGGGTTTAATGACAACCTGTCATAGTGTAAATTAAGCAGTAACCATCTGTTTCCCACATTTATACAGTGTAAGTACTATTCAGATATGTATATCTTAAAACCAGTGTACAATAAGTCAAAATTAGTCATAAATATTCAGACTTATACTGTTTAAAGATGACCTATCTGCAATTATGTAACAAGTGACTAGTGTTTCTGCACATTCAGCACTCAAACCTAACAGAAACTCCCTTGTAATTGAGATGCTATTAATGTGTCCCTGTATCAACATATGTCCATATATACCTAATATTCTGTGCTATTAAATAATAGTTCTATCAGTCCGAATCAGAAACTGAGGGAATCAACACTCCACCACCATGCCCTACCCCCACCAAGTTTTAATGTATCATTAAAAATCAAACCTAACAAACAAGTCCCAGTAATTGAGATCCTGTATCATAATATGTTCATTGTTGTATAATGTATCAGTTTATAATCAATCAGCTGTATGCACAGTAACAATCCTAGAAATTTGAGCAAAACCTAAGTGAATCAATCCCACCTCCCCATTCTAGAACACCAATGTAATGATAACTAGTCAAACAGAATCATATATCCATTTTGTATGAGAACAAATAGTCATTACACAACGTTACCCCTTTGTGGACTTTAAGAAAGTGTATTCTTCAAAGCCAGCTGTCATTGTTTCCTCATGAAGGATTCAATGTAATCGGAAAGCTCAAGCACCTGTTTTCATTTGTAACATCTATGCTGGTCCTATAAAAGGTATAAAATCATCTCCAGGACCATCCCATTAGCCAAAAATGTATACTATAAAGATGCCCTAACCAAGAACTGGAATGACCGTCGCAAATTCTTGGCTAACCTAAATGAGGTCACTGGGCGAGAACCAAAAACGACCCCTACCGTGCTCTGCATCGATGACTCCCCTGACCCTAAATCTATTGCCAACACCTTTAACAATGCCTTCACTGACTTGCAGCATGTTCTCCCCACCAACTGCTTCTCCCCCACCATCCCTGTTGCACCCAGACAATCCCCATCGCATCCCCCCTTTCGCTTCAAGACTATCACCTTCAGAAAAACCAGGAAATATCTGTGCAAAGTGATTGGGAAGGGGAGATTAGTGGGGATAACCTTGACCTGGAACTAATCTTGCTCTCACTTGAAGAAATCCTCTCCCCTATCACCCATATCCTTAACCTCTCACTTCGTCTCACAGTATTCCCCAAAAAATGGAAGGCTGCAGTGGTCACCCCTGTGTACAAGAGTGGGGATCGTGATCGCCCCAGGAATGATAGACCCATCTCTATACTACCACCACTATCGAAGACCCTTGAATAAATCATTGCGGACCAACTTGTCGATTATCTGGACAAGAACATGATCCTATGTGCAGAGCAACATGGCTTTAGGGCTGGGCATAGTACCACTTCAGTCCTCCTGGAATTCACAGGCTTCATCCACAAATCCCTTAATCTTGGCCAGCTAGTCGGGGCTATCTATATTGACCTGACAAAGGCCTTTGACACGGTCAACCATGCCCTCCTAGTTGACCAACTCACTGCCACAGGCCTTGCCCCTGAGGCAGCTGCATGGTTCTGCAGCTACCTACACTGCTGAACACAACAGGTTACTGTAGATACCATTCTCTCTGACACCAAGCCTGTGTGCTCAGGTGTTCCACAGGGGTCAATACTGGGTCTCCTCCTCTTTAGCCTATTTCTGAATTGCCTCCCCCTAGCCAGTCAGTGCTGTATACTCCTTTACGCAGATGATGCGGTTATCTTTTATAATGACTCTGACCCAACTGCTCTTGAGCAACAGCTACAACGTGACTTCACCAGCATTGAGTCGTGGTTCAAAAATCATAAATTGATAATGAACTACAAAAAAACCAAAAACAAGTTGTTCACCAGCCTTAAGAACAAGCACAAAAACTACCCGCTATCAATATGTGATAGGGGTGGTGTTCCTCTTGAACGTGTTCATCACTTCAGATTTCTTGGAATTACTCTTGACAGCTCACTCTCCTATGCCCTCCACTAGACATCACAGCTAAAGCAATCAACAAATGCTTAGGGCTACTTTATTGCCATAGGCAGAGCCTGACCCCCTGAAGCGTTCAGCATAGCGGTCCACAGTTCAGTGGGTTCCCTAGTGGACTCTGGACTGCCAATATATGGCTCTGCCACAGATACTGCCTCCAATGTATAAAAACTGCCCTTAACAATGCCTGCAGGCTGCAGGCTCACCTTAGGGGCACACCGACTAACCTACACCTGCGATCTCTATGTAAAGGCTCACTGGCTAATCATCTTTGGTAGCTTAAAATATCAATCCTGCCTCCTGGCCAAAAGGATCTGCCTTGGTCAGCTCCTGACTTGGGTCCAACAACTTCTAGTTCCCAGCACTAATCCCAGGCCCACCCGAAATTCAGAACTACAGTCCTTTCTGACTCCAAAATGTCGGACATCTCAAGTACAAAGGTCCTTTGTCTATCGAGCACTGTTGTGGTTCAGCTCCCTTCATGAGAACATTATTAGTCTGCCCAGTCTGTGGACCTTCAAAAGAACTTAAAGAACCATTTAATACAGGACTGTCACTGTGTCTGCCATCGCTAGCACCTAGCAAAGGCATCTCCTACCATCTGCCCTTCTGCCAAACAGACCTCTCACCTCTCTCTCTCTCTCTCTCTCTCTCTCGGACACCCTGCATTTGGGGCTCAACCCTCCACCCTGTGTCTCCAACACTTCTGTGCGCTAACCCCCTTGTGTTGCTGACAACTAACAGGCTCCCTGTTGGGCACAGTTATTTAGTCTGTTCCTGTATGTATCTGACAGTGTTTACCTATTCCAGTTTTAGTTTTCACTGTATTTTTTTTGCATTCCTTTGTTTAAAGACCAAATGTACCCAAATGTTCTCATTCTAATTCTATTGCTTTGTTTGCCTCAGTCCTCTGTATAATCACTTACTTGTTCTAAATGTACTAATGTGGAACCTATGTAAAGAGCGCTGAGCTCTAATGGTTCATCCGAGATCAGAAATAAATAAATAAATCTCTTTTTTTCTGAACCATTGTTCTAAATGAAGCATAGGTCAAAGCCAGCATTCAAACTTGGCTTCTTGTTGACTTTGAGTCATAATATCGAAAATGTTTCTCTTTTTAGCATCAAGTTGTTAAACTCCCCCCTGAACTCTATCTACCTCTATCTATTGCCATAAAATTGAAAACATTTGTGTTATCATCCTTTGCTTCCATAACATGTACAGCTGTAGTGTATGTCATGTCTTGTCTATTGATAACCGTTATATGTTTCCCCATATGAATTTAAAAGATCTAGTAGTTTTACCCACATAATACACATATAGGATAGTGGATGGGCAACTATGCACAGCCAGTGTGTTGTACCACAGAGGAGTACTGATTCTCTGTGACCTCGAGAGCAAAGCTCGAGAGGTCCATGGGAATCAGGTCCCCGAGATGGCACAACACACTGGTTGTGCACAGAGTTGCCCATTCACTATTCTATATAGTGTATGGGCATCAATGCCAATTTTGGACACTTCACTTTGTTTCAATGAACTGGTGGTTGGGGGGGTACTTGAGGGTTGGTGGTAGGCTCAAATTACTGACACAGTGTGCTGCAGATGATTGTGCAAGTTCAAGTTTAAAAAACTTCTAACTTAATTGGATAGGGGAAATCAAGTATGTGGCAGCATTCCAAGTTGTTCTGCTGCAGTAGTGACATCACTACTGCAGCAGAACAACATAATGATGTCACTACTGCAGCAGAACAAGCATATTCCAGGCATGGCATTCTATGCGTAACAGCATTCCACCATACAGTATATAAAGAATATTGGATGGGCAACTATGCAGAACCAGTTTGTTCTGCCACAGAGGGGTTTTGATTCCCTCTGACCTAGAGAGCGAAGCTCGAGAGGTCCTTGGGAATCAGAACCCCAAGGTGGCAAAACATACTGGTTGTGCATAGAGTTGCTCATCCTGTATTTTTTATAGTGTATAGTACTGTGTGAAATATGTGTTTGTGAGTACTTTTGCTTTCAAAATGAAACTGACTCAGGCAGTCTCTAGAAGTTCTAGAAAGCTGTTCTACCACAGTAGAGTAGAATCACATTCCATGACCTTTGAACTGTGGTACAACAGCATTTGGAAAGGGATGGAATTATATACAGAACAACACTCTACTATACACTATACACTATATTACAGGAACACATTGCTAACTAAATAATGCCTGCTGTGTTGCAGGTAGTATCATGATGGATTTCAAATGTTTTGTCATTGTTAATGGTGCCAAATTATTTGCCCACTTGTATACAATAAATGCAATTCCTACATTGGTAGCAGTCTCAATTATTATGCAGCCATGTGGTTGGTTGCTTGTCTATATAGTGACTGTGTACCAAACTATCTTTTAGAATCAGGAACCTTCTATAAGACATTATGGGTGGCTCTAAAATGAAGTTTCTAAGTCCTGGATGGATCAGCTGTCAGGACATGCCAGTGTTGCTTTATGATTCTTTCTAAGTGTCCCACTTGCATAGAATAAGAGATAACAAAGTTCAGTCTATTTCCTGCCTCCTCCCTCTTCCATCTATCCTTTAGAAGCTCTGTTCTGTCCAGATTCCTTGTAAAATTTCTAGCATCTGCTATTTTCTTCATACTGTAACCTCTTTCGTCTAATCTTTAGGACAGATTTTGCTCCTTTTTAAAATTTCTCAGCCCTACTGCAATTTCGTCTGATTCTTAAAAACTGGTCCTTGGGTATATTAGTACAGGTAGCAATGTGGGGTGGATGGCAACTGGAGGTCAAGATTAATGTGTTCCCAACCACATCCTTCCTGTAAACCTCAGTATTTATTTTTCCCAAAGACTCTTTAGTTAAACATAAATCTAAATAACACACAGTTTCTCTATTGCAGTTATATGAGAACTTTAAATGTGGGTTAGAAATTCATGTAAGAAATGTATAAAATCCTCCAATTGTTACTGTTTCTCCCTCCAGATCAGCAATATATCATCGATACACAGTAGCATTTCCAGACATTAATTTTCTGTAAGCATAGATTTTTACTGGTATTGAAAACAACATCCTCTTCTCATTTTCTTACACAGATATTAACAATGGAGGAACATAGATGGCTCCCATCGCTGTCCCCAAGTATAGATTTTTTTTTCAGTTTATTAAACTTTATTGTGATTTCTTTGGTACAACAACAATGAAGTTAAAAAGGAAAAAGGATAATAACAATCATTTGCAAAACAGACCAGATATACAGATACAAAGAACACCAAATCCCCCTCCCCCTCCCCAAATCCTTGGATCAAACCAGTAGATACCCAGTACACCCAATGGTAATAGATGAAAGTTGTTCAATTCGAGAGCCCAGAATGATCTCCCAAAATGAGAGATTCCCAACAATCTTAGGTAGTACCGTAGCATAAGTTGACTGTGAGGGAAAGGAGGTGGCCAACAAGGTGTACAACTGTTCCCATCTGGACTGGAAACTGAGCAGTCAATCAATCTGAAGGGCAATCAACTTTTCCATCTCCAATGGCATCAGAATTTCCTGCTGTCACTCTTGGAATGTTGGGACAACATCATCTAACCCGTGTCAACAAATAATCAGTTTTGCCATAATCGACATCAAGGCCATGTGGGCCCAATGCTGCCTGACCAAGTCCGTCAAGTAGATACCAACTAAACAAACCTCAGGGGAGAAAAAGGAGTCTAAGCCCAGGATGGGGTCTAGGGAGCTTTGGATCTCAGACCAAAGGGACGTGACTTTGGGACAGTCCCAAAGAATGAGTTTGAGATGTCCTTCAGCCAACCCACAATGAGAACAGTTGGGAGATACCAGTTTACACATCTTATGGAGCCTAGAAAGTGAAGTGCAAATCTTTATTAAACAAAAAAAACATTGCATGCTAGCACATATTCAAGTAGATTAATGAGAAATTCAATCAGAGGGTTCATGGCCATATTTCTCTGGTTTAAATAAAAAGACATAGCACTGAAAGTGCCTTTATGAGGCACATTGGTGTATAAAGCCTTGATGTCTATAGTCACAAGAAGCATATTTTCATCAAGTGTAATATTGTCTATCAAGTTCAAAATATCGTTGGTGTCCCTAAGGTGTGATGGTAATTTTTTAACTAATGGTCTGAGAAAGGAATGCCTAAAAGAATTAGACAAAGGCAGCTCAAAATGCTTTAATTCCTTTCTACCTTTTTAACAGGGCTGTTTGGGTACGAGTGATCATTCTTCAATATTGCCCTCATCTGCTTGTTCCTTTCCTTTCTTGGAATTTGAATAGGTAAATCAGAATCAACATTAGATGTCCAAGATCTTTTTTTGTATTTATTAAAGTTTCAGTCTGGGGTAGGGGTGTGCAAAAAACAAATTCTACTGTGGAATTTCATCAAAAGTCAGATTTTCACCTCCGTGAAAGTTTAGAAATCATTTCACCAACTTTCTTGGAAATTCCACTGAAAACTGCGAAATAAATGTAAAAAATATGGGTTAATGTATTAAACTGCAGGAAAAATCTCTGCAGAACTGATCGCTGTCAGTGTTCAGTTCTACAGCTTATGTATTAAACTGTGGGGAAAAAACAGCAAAAGTAATGCAAACCATGGATAATTACATGATATATGGCAAAATACTAAGCAAAAGACTTTATTTCTGCATATCATGTAAAAAGTCCACAGTCTGTAATTAAATGCTGCAGTACTAGGCAGAAATTTACAGTTATTTGGCGAAAGCTTGGAATTCCACCACGGATGAAAGAGTGGAAAATTCAGCAAATTTTCAAAATTATGTTGAACTTCCACATCAGCAGAAATCCACAATTTCACCCACCTCTAGTCTGGGGTTATAATATCTCAGAGGCTTCATGGTTTGAGTGGTTTAATAATTGTTGTCTAATACCTTGTAATTCAGTCATACTGTACATTTGTTGTGTTCTTTACATTTAGAAGACACAAAGAAATGCTCTGAACATAGGAGGTCCAAAAACATTTCGGAGGACTCAGTTGCTGACATATTCACTGCTAAATTGATTTAAACAATGATACTCTAGAGTTTAAGCAAACCTACTGGTTGATATTAATTATACAAGTATAGTGTAGCTGTGAAAAAGATTGAGGTATCAATTACAAAGAACTTACTACTTATTTACAAGATACATAACCTTCAAGTGTGGATAACACAAATGTGTAAATTTCTGGATGGGAAGCACCCGCACTAGTGGTAAGACCACAAGTATGGGTCCTATCCCTCTCGTATTTATTTATTTATTCATTCATTCATTCATTTGTTTACTGGGTTGGCACACTGATCCAAATATCTTTTTCAGGCATGGCCTGGGCCAGAAACTGACACATACAATGTAAAATTACAGTGAGAGAGCAGCATGTATCATACAGTGAACATAACAGTGGAGATCAGGGTAACAGAGAAAATATAAGGTAAACAGTACCAGGTACATCAGCAATTGAGCAAACAAGGTATATAACATTTAGGTAAACAGGTTAAGGTTGCTCCATCATTCAGCAAAAGGAATAACAATATTATTCAGGGTGGGAGAGGAGAGTGGAGCACTAGAGGGGGAGGAGGCAAGGGTGAGCTGCAAGGGAGGTGAAGCCATGCTAGTGGCTTGTGGGCAGATGCAGGTTGTGGTAGACAGAAAGTGCATTCCTAACAGGGAATTTAGATTTAGAGGTGGGTTGGGAGAATGTAGGGAGGAGGGGAGGATGTTCCATAGTGAGGGTCCAGCTGCAGAGAAAGCTCTTAGGTCGAGCCTCATAGTTATGCCAGGGCATTCTAGTTGAAGGTATGAAGACTGACATACTGTAGATTGTGGCAGTAGGTTCTAGGCCGGATAAGAAGGGATACTGGAGAGCAGGAGGGATTGTGCAAAGTATCACCAATGGTCTGAGCCAGCAGATGGGAGTGTCTTGCTTGTGGAGTGAGCCAGTTAAGGGACTGGTAAAGAGTGCAGTGGTGAGTGAGAAAAGGGGCATGGAGAGCAAGGTGACATTTGTATACAATTGTAGGTAGCATCCAGGTGGTTAAGGTTTGTAATGCAGGTGAGGGAGTACACCGGGCAGCTGTAGTCAAGGAGGGGAAGGAGGTTGCCATGGGCAATAGCAAGGCGGACTTCTGGCGAGAGGTGGTCGATCATGTGATAGCAAAGTCCTGTCTTCTGGTTGATGCACCTAATCAGTGAGGCAATGTGGTCAGGGTAGGTAAGAAATGGGTCCAGGATTACCCCCCCAGATACCTGAAGGTAGGAACAGTGTTGGGGGGGATTCATCTGGGGAATTGACAGTACGAAAGCCATCATTGTGGGCTAGGGCAGAGAGTTTCGGTTTGAAACCAAAAAGCATGGCCTTTGTTTTGGCAGCATTGACCAACAGTTTGTTGGTGGAGAACCAACAATGTGCTTTGCAGAAATTATCAATAAGAATGATGGATAGAGAGGAGGTGGAGGTGTCACTTTGTTATAGTATTACATCATCGGCATAGAGGAGTGATATACAGGATAGGCCCTCTGATGGGAGAGAGTTAATGAAGAGGGATGAGACATTAAACCGAGTTCCCATCTGCCTGTTCTGGTGGTAGTTCAGGTGGATGTTAAAGATCCCATGGCAATTATCAAAAGGAGTAGGGGAATTTTTATTGCAATAATAAACAGAGAAACAACACAGTAAATACAAACAATCCACAAGAAAAAAAATACAGTTAGAATAACAACAATAAAAAGAAAAGACAAAACAGGCCTAATTACTTAAACTTTGTAATGTGAAGAAATCCTTTCCACCACTTTTGGAGCGTAGAAGGTGCAAGTTTATGTGCATCTTGTGAATATATTCTATTAAGCTCATTTGAAACTAAAATACTAAAACAAAAGTATGGCATTTTTTTTATATATAACCCATTGGCACCTAGCATGCCATAAATAATATCTTAAACAACAAAAAAATCAAGATAAAGTCCCATCATGGAAATGAGAAAGATTTTCTGGATAGAGTCCAAGAATCAAAATATCATAAGAGATGAAGTTAAGGCATTTAAAATCCCATAGGGTTGCCAGGTAAACCCACAATCCCTTTGAATAGGAACACTGGAAGAAGAAGAAATGCTCCATTGTCTCTTCAGCATTAATGCAATCCAGATAAGGGCAATTTCTTTCATCTATAGCTTTGTATTTGGTATTACCTCGGACATTCAGTCGACCATAAAAAAAATCAACCATTGTATTTCCCATTGCAACTGATGCAATTTAATATTATTCAATTGGGCTAATACCTTAGAATTTAGAGCAGATGAACAATTTTTAAAACACAGATCTTGTGGATATAAATGCACCATTATTAGTGAGTAAAAACCATTCATACTATTACTCAAAATTGCTTCCTTAGTAGCATTCCATTTGTACAACTTTTGAACAGCCGGTCGGAAGTATTGTGGAATATGAACATGAGGGTTTAATTTAGGAGCTAAGATATGCCAATTTGTAAGGTATTTGCACAGAACCCTAATAATCCATCTTTTCCCAATCTCTCCAGATGGAGCCAAACCACATTTAATTGAACTCATAATAAACAGGGAATGTAAAAACACTACAGGGTCCACCATCCCAAGGCCACCCAATTTCGTATTTAGATAAGTGTAGCATCTCTTTACTGGGTTTAAACGGTTGCACCATAACATTTGGAAAAACAAACTATAAACTCTGGTTTCTAAATTAGCTGGGAGAGGAAAAATCATGGCCACATACTGTAAACAGGGTAACAAAAGCTATTTAATAATGTGTATATGTTTCAATTTTGAAAATTCTCATTGCTTCCATCTATTTACTTTATTCTCCACAACCTGAAGAGCTAATTCCCAATTTCCTAATAGCAAATTTTGAGGCCCAAACAGATTACCCAGAATTTTAAGAGGGGTCCAAGAAAAATGGATACCCTCCTGTGTCATATCGGCTGGACCTATTGCCCCAATAAACAATCCTTTAGTTTTATGTATATTTAATTTAGCGTTAGAAATTTTTGAATAATTGTCAAAAGCTTTCAAGAAGTTATGAACATAGGACTGACTAGTGAAATAAAGTAATAGATCATCAGCATAGGCCTGTAATAAAAGTTGATGATCCTCAGATAACTATCTGTAACTCCAGTCCATCGCTGAAAAGTAATCAAATTTTGTAGCGAGGGATCCAGTGAAATAATATAAAGAAGGGGACTAAGGGGGCAACCCCGGCGTACCCCAATTGATAGATGAAAACTTTGAGCTGTGCACCCTTTTAAAAAGGGAAAGACCACATTATGCTCATAAACCATCTTAATTAAATTGACTATTTGACTCGGAACTCCATAATGTTCTAAAGTTAAAAACAAGAAGGATAAATGTACTCTACCAAAAGCTTTTTCAAAATCTGCAACAACAATACAACCTGAAATACCTGATAAAGATAGGTGTTCGATGACATCATGTATGACCATTAATGCAGATTGAATCCTTCTATCCGGTATCCCACAAAATTGATAGGGAGAAATCACCAACCTAGCATAATTATTTTAAAAGATTATTCAAAATGTTAGTAAAAATGTTATGGTCGGAATTTAACAGGGTGATAGGCCACCAATTCTCAATATTTTGTCTATCCCCTGATTTAAATAAATGGATTAATAAACCCTCTGAAAAAGAAGGAAAAATGGCAGAGGTTTTAATGAAATATGGAAACAAAATAAAAAGACATTGACTCAACTCAACAGAAAAGGTGTTATATAAGTTATTGGAAAGGCCATCCGTTCCTGGGGAAATGTTTGGTTTTAACTTCTGAATTACAGTTATAATTTCCTTTTGAGAAATAGGCTCCAATAATTTTAAGGTTTCTGTGGACTCAGAAGAAAAATTTATAAAACTTAAATATGAAGTCATTAATTCCTCTGAAATTGGAAAGGAATGTTCCAAAGACCGATAATGGCCTATAATTAAATCCCTTAGTTGCGTAATTGTCGTAGATATAGAACCATCAGATTGTTTTAATGAATCTATAATGGAAGAGTCCTTCAAAGTTTTACAAACCTTGAAAGGATCCCCAATAGGAGATTTTTTGTACCATCTGTGAGTATAGCTTGCAGAGTCTTAGCTCTATCATACTGAAATTCCTTCATATTGCCTTTAAGAGTATGAATTTGTTCAGCGTAATCATACTGAGAAGTGTTTGCTATTGTTATGAGTCTCTGAAGCTGTTGTCTAAGAGTTAGGTACTTCAGGAATTTATGGTTTTTCGTCTTACTCCCTTGTTTTTTAAACCATATGCACAAATCAGATTTAGTCTCCATCCACTAATACCCTATATTAGAGTAAAGAAAAACTACTGATGATCTGGCTTTCAATATATTCTTAACCCCTGACTGTATATGAGGGAGATCTAAAATAGAAGTATTATGCTTCCACTGAACCTGCCTATGCTCAGGGAGACCTGATGAGTAAAAAGAACATAACAAAAAGGAATGATCAGAGAATTCACTAGGTATCATCTCAAAGGAGTTCACCTGTACAGAAGGGGAAACTAACATATAGTCAATTAAAGAACAAATCTTTCCTTTCACGAAGGAATATTGAGATCCGTGATCCGCATAGGTAATGCAATTACGAAGGTCAGCCAGTTTAATATTTGCTAGTGTGTGTGAGTCACAATCATTTTTTTTATTCTGTTTAGGTGAGTCAATAATCGTACAGTTAAAATCTCCACCCCAGAGTACCCTAACTGATGTTACCAAAAAGGGTTGGACTGCCTTTAAACAGGCCACTCTGTCTGCCTTTGCTTGGGGATTACTGATATTAATAAATCGATAGCATACATCATGCCATTTCCCATCTACTATTAAGACTCTATCAGGTATCAAGTCAACTAAATTATGTAACAAAAATGAATAGGAAGTAAACAAAATTCCTACACCATCGGCCCTATCCGTGCCAAAGGACCAATAAGAAGGTCCCCAAATCCAGTCCCGCTTGAAAGAGGTTAATTGTTCAACAGAGTGCATCCAGGTTTCCTGTAAATAACAGACTGAAATATGTTGGTCATGTATATAATGAAACAGAGCTTGCCTTTTGACAGTGTTCAGCAAGCTGTGGGTATTTAAAGAACCCCAAGACAACCACATTACAGATCATAACAGTGCAAAGCAACCCTTTATTTCTTCCTTTTTTCTTTTGTTTCTCCTTATAATTATCTACTGATTGTGAGAGGGAAGATAAAGAATACTTCTGAGAGTCTGAATCTCCCAACTCCATTTCTGTATCCCCCCATGGGGTGAATAGAGCCGCATAAGAATTACTAGTCTTAATTGCAGGAACAGAAGGTGGAGTTTTAGGGTGCAAATTTCTGGAAGATCTGTGCCGTGGCAGAGATGACCCTGGGACCAGATCTTTGGGTTCTTTCTCAGAAACAGCAGGAACAGCATCAGTGTAACACACCGGTGAAAGTTCTAAAGGGTCTGGAGGACCTATGCAGGGTTTTTTATCCTTAAGAGAACCTGAACCAGTAGGATGTGCCACCTTATCAGGCTCAGAAGGAGAGATTCTGGCAGGAGGCTCAGGGCAAATGATGTCTATCTTTTTCTTAGTGAAGGGAGGTGAAGATGGAGGAGAAGGAGAAGAATGAGGGGGAAGGGGGAGGGGAAGGGGAGCTTGCAGCATCTTGGGCCTTCTGAATCAATAGGTCTGGACTTATATGGGATGCTTTGTTTTTGGCAGCCCATGGACATTGACGGAAAACATGACCATAATCTTCACAAAGATCACACCTGGAATGATTAGCACATTGCATTGTAACGTGCCCTACCTCACCACAATTATCACAGCGGGACTGGTCACAGACACTAGAAAGATGCGTCCTGGAACTGCACTTATAGCAGGCCCCTTGCTGTCCTTCATAAAAACAGACCCCCCCATCCCTACCTAACAAAAAAGAATTAGGGATATGCTCTACCCCAAATCAGATTGCCTCAGTTTCATTTTATACTTCCATCCCCCAGTCCAAAATTGCTCAGAATCTAAAATGGGCTCGGGGCACTCAAAACATCACATTTCTGTGATAGCCAAAAGGCGATATCCTACACATGGAACCCGTCATTTCTAAACATTATTGTAACAAATTTTATTAATGGTTTAGTTAGAGGTATTACAAAAAAGGGGTTCCATATGGGAGAGAATTTCACCTGCCCATACCGGTCCTAAAATAAGTTCAGTGCATGTGATGTCCGGAAGCTTATGTCAAAATTGTCGTCTCCAGAAATATTAATGAAAGCGAATACATCTTTGGGAGCAAAATGGAAGGAATCTTTTAGTAGAGTTTTCCCCACATAATATCTGTCCGGCCTGTTCTCCAAACCCCCTTTGTAGCGAATGTGGACAGCATTCCAACGAGGTGCTGCTTCCCTTTTTGCAGTAGAAAATAATTTTGACTTCAGGGGCTTCTGATGTGGAGGTTTCGACAAGGAAGAATTCTGTAAGGATGAAATATTTTCCAATACAGGAAGATCCGAGTCTGGATTCTGGGAAAAGGGTGGAAGAGCCTGTACATCAGGAGCTATAGTAGAAAGGAGAGACTGTGATGTTGTAACCAAATCAATTTTATCATTAGAGTCTCTAGTAGGAATCCTCAGCTGTAAGTCAGGTTTCCACATTGGGGAATGCTGTGACAAAGAAAAATCTGTGTCCCAGGCTGCATCAGGCATCCAAATACCTGTTGGGGCCTGCTTCCAACCTGCCCCCACAAGGGCTTTGCCTAATGACCAGTTCTCATGAGTTTCCCCTAAGCTAGTGGGAGAAACCCCAGTAACAGCAGTTTTCCCTGGTTTAGCATTTTGTTTCTTAGGTGTATTTTTAGAGAAAAAAAATTCAGTAACCCCAGTTTGGGAAACTGCAGTGGATTGATAAACAATGCTAGGCTGAGCTTGAGGCTTTATGCTGACAGGATTTTTCAAAACAAATCCTGCTGATTTACTGAGTGGTGTATACTTGCTAGAAAAGGGCAGTCTTGGAGGAACTTCTTGTTGGTGTAACAGAGGTGCAGTAGAAACAGATTTGTTTGTCAAAGGCAATAACATGGCAGGCTGTAGGCACTCACTAGAACTTGCGTTAAGACTGTCAGCCTGTAATGCAGCAGGTGAAGCGTTTAGTATACTTGATTCAGAAGAAATACTTTTCAGTGCTTTACCGCGCCCCTCAGGGCTTTCAGTGTCTCTGGAAACAACTTCAGACGTGACCAAAGAAACTTTGCTCCTGCCAGAAAACAGCTCTGTGCAATGGATTTTTTCCTCTGAAGCTGCTGAGGCTACCTGTTGCTTAAATTGATTCTCAGGTAAGCAAGACTCGGACTCTCCCACTGCACTTGGTAAAGGGGAGAGTTGTTGAGGTTTTAGTAATGCACCCAAAGGCTTTAGGCACTCGCAAGGGATTGCAGATTTACTGCCAGCCTGGGTGTCCGAAGAAATATCATAAGAAAAACAAGCATTCTCCGTAGAAGATAAAATTAACTCACCACCCCTCCGCAGGGCCTCCAGAAACTGTAGTCACAGATGTGGATTTGACAGCAGCAACCACGCCGCTGACAGAAGGTAACTGAACAAATAATGGGAGTGTAGTGATGTTATCTGCTGCCGTTCTGCATGGTAATTAATCCGTAGATGAACCGTATATACGAATTGCAGTAGTTTTAAAAGCAGAATTCTGTTCCTCCAATTTATAAAAAGGGTGCCCAGATCATCCAAAAAAAAAACGGGTGCATCATGAAATTCAGTGTCTGAGTCCACATACACAATATGCGACATGGTAGGCTCAGTGTTGCAAGTAGTGGGAGCAGAGACAAACTCTACCACCAGGCAGACATCTTCCTCCTTCGGCGTCTCACACAGAGTGGCCATCCTGACAATGGCCTGTCCTCCTACTGACAGCAATGCAGTAGGGGAATTTCCCTTGTGTCCCGGCCAAATTCCCCCATTCACTAAAGAAAATACCACCAACAGCTTAATCTGGTTCAAGGTCAGTTGGCATTCATCTGTATGGGGGGTAATTGTGGAAGTGGGGAGGGGCAGAGGGGGAGGGGCAGCTGCAGAAAGTGGGGTGCTAGCTGCACACTCGGGCAGACTTGATAGACTGTGTGGCTTGTTTCTGCTGGCAAGTAGTAAGTAAATCAGTAAGAACAGATCCCTGGAGGACACTCACAGAGACAGGCAAGAGGAGGGAGGTGACACCACCAAGGCAGACCATCTGTGTTCTACCAGAGAGGTAGTTAGTGAGCCAAGCAGTGGAGGCATTGGAGGTATTGTTTGGTCAAACAAACTTTTTTGTAACATTCAGTAGGATCAAAATGACATGAGCCTTTAATATGACTAGGGTAAATGTTGTTTTGATGAGAGAGCATAGATAATTTTATGGCCTTCTCCCTGACCTCCCAGGCTGATGCTGGTAGATGCTGCTTGCCTCTGCCAGTGCAGCCTCCAGCCAGTGCTCATCTCTGCTCACCAGGCAAGCACTTTAATCCCCTTGGAGCCAGAAATGCAGGCAGTCCCCTTCCAGAATCCCACTGCCAGAAATAAAAGTTTTAAAAATAAAAGTTGTTACACTGTGTCAATAAAATGCCATTAAAACAGCAGACTGTTGTCCCTAGACAGTGCTAAAGGGCTGTTTCAACCTCTGATGCTCGGTGACAGTGTTATCCTTAGACCCTTGTGTTGGGAGATCAGAGAAGCTGACACTCTTAAAAGTTACTGGTTTAAACCCCCACACAGTACTCTCGTTTTGCTGTAAAAAGAACTAAATGATCAATGTATTGCCCTCCAGGTGTGTTTGTAGGCTCCAGCATACCTGGTGCATATGGGCTGACATACACTGGTGGCTCCCCCTCATATCACTCTGGTACCAGAATCCATTACCTGTAAGCATGAGCCCTGCTGGGGTAGTTTACCATGCTATACAGATGAAACACCATTGCACCAGCTCTGTACACACACCCTGGTGGGAGGCAGCTATGTGCATCGTAATGAATATGTAGGATATGATAGGAGAGCCTGGCCCTCTAGTTGAACCTTGACTAAGGGGTGGCCCCTGGAAAGCTGGCCTACATCTGCTACACAGCTATGTTGAACACTACTGCCTGGTACACAATGCTCATGACCAGTGAGGAAGGTCACCTCAGAATGCACCCAATCCTGTCCTGTTTGGTATTGATCTCCTGCATGTGTCCAGCCCATATAAGACAAGAAAAGCAAATGTTCAGGATGGGTACCTTTCTGAAAGATTAAAGTTGGTAATGTGGGGGCCAGCAAGTTAGCTTGGTCCAGAAAATAAGAAGATACCAGCTACTCCAATCAATCTTCACTTTTGGTTACTGCTTTATTTCAAGGATTTCAAACATTGATCCTCATGCCCAATGTTTCGCCTCAATGGCTTCTTCAAGGGAAGTTGTGTCTGTGACCTTCCATTGCAGTTCACACTGAGAGACTGCCATGGAAGGCCACAGACACAGCGTAGATGTCAAGCTGGGAAACAAATAGAGACATGGAGAGCTCCTGCAAAGTCACTGTAATACAGATCTCTTCCCCCTAAAGAAACCTTTGAGGTGAAACATTGGACATGAGGATCTATGTTTGAAATCCTTGAAATAAAGCAGTAACCAAAAGTGAAGATTGAGTGGAGTGGATGGTCTCTTCTTATTTTCAGCCCATATGAGATGCACGCTTCCTGGTGGTTCACCACACCCTCATCCCATGGTCATCCCCTCCACAGCCTGCCCAGGAGATACCATCTTTCACGGAATAATATACACAATCTCCTCTATCTTCATTATCAGAGCAGCCTCATTCAGGCCCCTATCTCAAGAGCATGCACTCCCAAGGGAACACTACTACTCTAAACAATTTCCTTTTCTGCTGCAGATCACAAATAAATGACTCAAAACTGAACTCAGGCAACTGAATGTCACAGCTCTGCACATCCTAGACTCACCATACCCCCTGCATTTCTCACAGCTTGAGAGTTCAGACTGGCACATCCTGACACCCTAACACAGTTACACTGCCCCCAATATAGATATCTGACATCCTATTGGGTATAAGAGTCAGGGGTGGGTGGGATTTAAGTACCTTACATGCCAGTCTGTACTGTTTAACATGACTCCAAGACTTCGCCATAACTCTTGGGTCTCTGATGAGATGCTGTCTCTAGAATGCTTTTTTTCTGTGATGTTATCTTCTGTATATAGTTATGGTTACTGTTTGTTTTCATTCTTTTATCTCTTGTCTGCATTTAAGTCATATTCTCGCCAGATGCATCTTGCACCATTCAGGTAGAATTCAACTTCCCCCATACAATGATCAAGTTATTGCCTTCTCTCTGTAACAGAGTATCATATACTTGGATTTTGGGCAACACCAGAAAATGAGTGGCTTCTGCTTATGCTCAATACACTGGCACACCACCAATGCATATTCTCCATGCAATGCCCTATGGCTGATATTTGTATGCATTCCTGGAATGTCAAGGGCATGAAATCTTCAGTGAAGTGTAAACAGATGCTCACCCACATTAAACAGTTACAGTCTCAGGTTGCCCTTATCCAAGAAACCTAATTTTTGAATCAAGAAGCTCAGAAGCTCAGAAAGGAGTGTGCTAGAGTAGAAATTCCTAGTTCATAGTTCAAGTTCAGAAGTGAGGGGCTTCTATCTTAATTCATCTTAATTAATTAAGCCTTGAACTGAACAGTGACAGGCACTCTAGCTAACACAGACAGTAGATGGGGTTTAGGCCATTTTGACACTCAGTCAGGGCTCCTAATTATAGGAAATGTGTATGCTCCTAATTCAGAGTCCTTCTCCTTTTTTCATGACCTTGCAGAGAACCTCTTACAATTCAACAGTTAATGCTCTGGTGTTACTTGGAGGGGACTTTATCCTCACACTGGACCAACCCACAGACAGTTGCCAGAGCACAGCTGAACCCCACTGTAAAGTTACCCAGTCCCTAAATCTATGGCTGAAAAATCAATGCCTTACACAGATTTGGAGGTGAGGGACATCACCTGCTTCTCAACAGCATAGAATTTTGGTAGACATAAGCAGCAGATCTAGAAGAGGTGACCACTGCAACTATCAACCAGATTATCTTTCTGACCATGCTCCAGTGCAGCTGGTTCTGGTCTAGGGACCACCCACTAAGCATTCTCCAGCCTGAAGGCTTGACCCTGTGTTGGTGCAGGACCCCGAATTTGTAGAATGGGTCCCACAAGAATCCACTGAGTTTTTTCATCTTAATGACAATGGTGCAACATCTGCCCTGATTCTAAGAGAGGCCTTCAAGGCAATCACTCGGTTTTCATATCACATACTGGAGTGAGGGAACACCATCTAGAAGACCTAGAAAAACAGCTCAAGGCAAAAGAGGTGGAGTGCAAAGCATTCTCCAAAGTGCATATGGGCTTTCCACTGCGCCATACTATCAGCAGAATCAGGCGTGAAACAGAGATGCATCTGGCAAGGAAAGCTGAATTTGCTAACCTCAGACTCAACCACAAATAGTGAAAAGTGGTGAAAAATGCAGAAAATTCCTTCCATATCAGCTAAAAAAGCTACAGGCAGAATGCCACATCGCAGGACTTGTGGACTCTGAAGGCACACTTGGGTCAACACCTGAGCACATCAGTGATGCATTGTGTAGTTTTTATGAAAATCTTTACAGCTTCCCATCATCATCGAGACCTGCACAGGCAAATTTCTAAAGGGCTTCTTACTCCCTATCCTGAAGTTGGAACAAGTGGAGGTACAGGAGGCCCCTTTTTCCACACCTGAAATTAAAAAGACTTTCAAGGATCTTGGTCCCCACAATGCTTCAGGAGGTGATGACCTTCCGATAGACCTTCATCAGGCTATAGCTCTTATTGTACGCCCCATTCTGTGCAGACTATACATAGACAGGTACCCTCCCACCCACCATGCACACAGCAACAATTACTGTCTTGCCAAAAAGAAGGGAAGGATCCAACTTCTCCAGCCAGCTACTGCCCTATGTCCCTCATAATGGCGAACAGCAAGATCTATGTGGAAGTTCTGGCAATGCGACTAGACACACTCCTCATGACCTTGATCCACCTGGCCCAAGTCAGATTTGTGAAAGAGCAGCTCAGCTATGATCAGTTAAGGACTCTGTTCAACCTAATTCATGCAGCTTGGGGTGCTCCTATTCCTGTAGCAGTTATTGCAATTGACTTCAAAAAAAGCATTTGACTCCATGGAGTTGGGGTATGTCTAACATGTATTGCAGATGAAGTTTGGACCTGGATTTTTCACTTATGTGCCCACTCTGTACACTAATCCTATGGCTAAAATGCTGACAAATAGCATGATGTCATGAGAGTTTGGCTTAGCTAAGGGGATGAGGAAAGGTTGCCATCTTTTCACTTACTTTTTGTGTTTACAATCTAGCCCCTAGCTGCAACAATACATCAACATTCAAGAATCTCAGACATTTCTGTAGGGCAGAATCACCACCCTGCTGTGCTATATGCTGATGATCTCCTGATAGTCACTAATCAAATCCAAGCCATCCTTCTCTGCTTGTTGAACCTACTCTCTACCTTCTCTCAAATCTCAGGCCTCAAAGGGAATATGTCTAGCAGTGCCAGTGGATCAGCAGGTTGCACCCTCGCCTCTGAGGCCGGAAGATCAGAAGGCAGTGGGTTCTATCCCCACACCAGGCATTTGGGTTAAATCCCAAAACTAACACTGTAGTGCATCATGAGGGGGATGCTGCACTCCTGAGGTGCTGCCTTTCAGATGAGATGCTAAACCGAGGTCCCATGTGGTTGTTCAGGTGGACATTAAAAATCTCATGGTACTTCTCAATAAGAGTAGGGGAATTTTTTTATTGTAAATCACATCAAGACAAATTAAAACCAAATCATACTTTTTCCGAATTAACTAAAAAGAAAACAAACAGAAAACTTTATAAATAGAGTTTTTATGATTTGTTTTCTATCGTAAGGTTTATCTTGACATTTTAATTTCTAACAACATATTGCTTCCTTTCATATGTTCAGGTTTAATTTACTTATATGTAATCAACATAGATAGCACTTTCCACCATTTTCTCGCTGTATTAGTGGGATGAAGAGATTTATCTTTAATGTACTCTGAACACACAGCCTGTTCTACCAAAATACTATGGGCCCGATTCTAGAAGGGTTACACCAAGTGTAACAGCAGTTGTGCCAAGCAGAATGGTGCATTTAACAACTTATGCCAGCAGTTGCGACATACGCGATTCTACAAAGTGACCTGCGACATGTCGCAGGCCACAGGGGGTTTATGGCAGCAGTTGCACCCCATTCCAGAAGGCAGCCACAAAGTGCCCAAATCGGGATTCTACAAGAACCCCCAGAGTAGATCCAGCAATGTAAGTTATACCAACATTTAGCTGGTATAACTTACGGATGCCTCCAGGGGTCCTGTAGACCCATCGGCCATCCAGCGGACAGTGCACAGTGCTCCACCCCCATGCCCAGCACACCCCAGAGGGGCCCCACCTGGCTACCCATACCCCCAGCCCCCAAAACAGCTGCTGGAAGATGCCCCGCAGGGTGGTGATGCCATCCCCTCACCTGTGCCACTAACTGCGAGTTGCCCACCACATATGCGGCAATATGCAAGGCAGTCTAGTGCCCCCCCAACTGTATAGTCCAGAAATGAAAATAAATCCTTAGTCCCTAGTAGTCTAGTGGCAGCCCCGAACTGTACAGTCCCAAATCGTAAATGTACGCCTGATTCCCTGGAGTGTAGTGGCCCCCCAACCCTCCACCTGGCCATGCCAGCCCACCCAGCACCTCTCCACCTGTCCCCAGCCAGCGGTTGGCACAGCCCACCTCTCACCTCCACAGCCAGCCACCGACTGAATGCTGTATTAGTGCCATAGCACAGACGCAATCAGAAATTAATTTATGGGGATTATCTCCATTCCAAAGCAGTAAATAATTAGAAAGGTTGTTGTTAAGCCATTGATATGGAGGCTATTGGAGGGTACTAATCCAATTTTAAAATTCTAGGAAATGAAAAGAGAGTGTAAAAAAGATACTGGGTCTATCATTCCAAGACCACCCTGTGCTTTGGAATGGTAAGTATAACATTGCTTTATTGGGTTAAGTCTACTTCCCCAAATCATCTGGAAAAAAACTCTCATACAATCTTGCTTCCAATATGGTAGGGGGAGGAAAAATCATTGCAATATAAAGTAAGCAGGGAATGATGAATGTTTTATGATGTGTACCCTCTTAATTTTGGTCTATTTCCAAGTTTTCCAGCACTGTACTTTTGCCTCAACCCCCTTCAAAGCAGATTCCCAGTTCTCTAAAGAGAGATTTTGTGATCCAAATACAATGCCTAAGATTTGTTGCAGTTCTGAAGAGATTAGAATCCTGTTCATGCTGACTGAGTCCTGTCTGGGGGGGGGGGGCAATAGATAAACCTCTACATTTCTCAATATTCAACTTTGAGTTTGCCAGTTCTGAATATTCGTGTAGCTGGTGCAAAAGTGTCAGGATTTGGGGCATAATTTGACATAAATAGACAGATGTCATCTGCATAAGCCTGAACTTTAATATAGTCATGGCCGGATGTTCCCTGCAGACCTTCCCAGGTGTGAGAATTTATGAGTTTCTTAATTAAAAGGTCAAGGGAAAAGATACATAAAAGGGAGCTAAAGGGGGCACCCTTGCCTAACTCCTGTCTTGACAGAAATACTTTTAGTCACTTGCCCCTTGATGATAGGATGTACCATGGCACATGAATATAACATTATTATTTTTTCTATAAAGGATATCATAACTTTGTAAAGTCAGGAATAAAAATGGGTGGTAAATCCTGTTGACACCTTTACTCTGATATAGGGTTATAATACATCCTAGGTTACTTTTAGACCCATAAAAGGCTATTATATCCCTAATTATCATTAAAGCATGTTGAATTTTTCCATCTGGAAGTCTGCAAAACTGGGCAGAATGACTTAGTTTGGTAGCCACTCTTCTTAATTTGTTCTTCAGGACCTGAGATAATATTTTAAAATCTGAATTTAATATAGTGATGGGTCTCCAATTTGAGATATTGAGTTTGTTGCACAACATAAATAAAAAGACCAAGAGACCTGAAGTAAATTGTGGAGGGACTGATTTTTCTCTAAAGAAAATGGAATATACCTCTTGAAGGCATCTGGCTATTTCTTTTGAAAAAGTCTTGTAAAATTCATATGGCAACCAGTCCAGTCCAGGAGAGGTCACAAGTTTTAGATATCTTATAACAAATTCAATTCCCTCTGCCATGAGTGGTGAACTTAGGTTTGGAAATAATTATGCAGTAGACCGTATCTGTAAATCTTGCAGATAGTTTTTGATTTTCTCATGGGGGGAGCCTTGTTATGAGAGGGTATCAACTGTCTTATCACCTTATGTAACCCATCCTCAGTATCAATTAACTTCCCCTTTTCATCTAAGAGGTACTGGAATGCTACAGTGTCTTTCCAGGTTTTACGAGCCTCAAAGGAATCCCCTATTGGGGATTTTTAGGTCTCACACTGTAGTTCCACTCTTAGAGTTTTGACCCTGTCATATTGGTAGGTCTTCATTTCTGTTTTTATTTCTTCTATCTGGGGACCATAATCATGCCTGGATGTACAGTCTAGGGTGTACAACTGCTGTAATGGGTTCCTTAGATTCAAATACTGAAAGAAATTACTTCTCTCAGTATTTTTTCCATATCTCTGGAACCAATCTGCTATCTCATGTTTGATGTCAGCCCACCATTCTACAAGGTCATCATATAAGTCACGGACTGAGGTTCTAGCCCATAAAATGGATAGGATCCCTTATTGTACCCAAGTTTCAGATAGGATGGAGGTGTTCAGTTTCCATCTTTTGTTTTTACTTTTCTGAGAAGGAAGAGACTGAAATGAGATTTGCAATAATAAGTGGCCAGAGAATTCTAAGGGTAAGTTTTTTTAAATGGGGATTAGGTAGATTTTTTGAAATAAAAATATGGTCAATGGATGAGGTCAACCTACCTCTCCTGTAAGTGTAAGTGGGTCCTTTGGATAAAAACGGGCATAGTTCACAAGATCTGCCAGATCAACACATTTTTAGAGCGTTGGAGTCACAACAGGTTTTCCTCTGATCTAAGGATTTGCCTTGTTTAGGGAGGTCACAGTTAAGTCTCCTCTTAGAATTATATGTGATGTGGTATGGAGATAGGGTTGAAGTTGTGAAATGAAAGATATTCTGTCTGCTTTAGACTGAGGCCCATAGTCATTTATGAGCCTGTATGGTACTTGGTTCCAATATCCATCAATGATTAGTAGATGTCTTGGAATTAAGTCTATGAGCTTAGTTAAAGAAAAAGAGAAGGAGTTGAAGACAATCCCTAGCCCATCAGCTTTATCTGTCCCAAAGGACCAGAAAGAGGAACCCTACTGCCATTCAGCCTGGAATGCTCTGACCTGATCTTTTGTGAACATCCAGGTTACCTGCAAGAAACAAATGTCTAGTTTGCTGTCCAAAAGATATTGAAAGAGTGCCTATCTTTTAAAACTATTTAGAAGACTACAGCAATTACAGGACCCGAGTTGCAGACTGCTCATCACTGAGTTTGTTTAGAGGCATTTTTTTCTCTTCTTTTTCTTCTTCTCTTTGTGCCCCATAATATCTGGGTTACTCACAGGATTAGGGAAGGGAGGATCAGGGTCTGCTATTTCCATATCTGAGCCTCTTCCAGGGGGACTAGGTCTGCAAAGGGGTTTACAGATTTCACCTTTGGTGGCTCTGGTGGTGATTTTGAATTCCTAGTCACCCATTTCTGGGGGAGTGGAGCAGGCTTGGGGGGGGTGTTCAATTTCCTCTGCCCTTCCTGTGCCTGGGCTATCCTGGTAACATACTGGGGCAAACTCATCCTGCCCATGCTGGAGAGGGGAGTCCTGGACCCTTTCTTCTTTAAGTTCATCCTGTCTAGCCTGAGTATCCTCCTTAGCCTTTTCTTGGGGGTGAGGTTGGGGTGAATTGAGGGCATTGGGGTCTAAAGCTGCTGTTTCAGAAGGGTTAGAAGCTGCATCCTAGGATTTTTCTATAAGTAGTTCTGGACTGATGACTGAAGCTTTATTCTTGGCAGCCCATGGACATTCTGGGAACCCATGTCCAGTCTACTCACACAGATCACACTTTGTTAAGTTAGCATACTGGTGACTGGTGTGACCCACCTCCCCACAGTTATCACACCTTGGCCTGTCACAAACACTGGAGAGGTATGCTTGAGGCCCACACTTTTAACATGCACAAGGTTGCCCTACATAAAAACAAACACCTCTATCCCTGCCTAGTAAGAAAGAATTTGGTATGTGCTCCTCTTCATTCTCATTTTGTCGTAGCTTAACCTTATATTTCCACCCCCAGTCCAGAAGAGTTCTGAATCCAATATGGTTTCTGGTGCACTAAATACCTCACATTTTTGTGTTAACCAGTATGTAACATCATCTACATGGACTCCTTTGTTCCTGAACATGACTGCGACAAACTTTATCAGCGGTTTGGCAAGAGGTATAACCAAAAAAGAAGAAAAAAGGGGGGAAATTAGCTGCCAAAACATTTCTAGAGCATAAGATGACCTAAAGCCAACATTAAAATGATCCTCTCTGGTTACGTTTATGAAGGCAAAAACCTCTTTTATGGAGAAATGCAATGAGTCTTTAAGGAGTGTTCTCCCAATGTACTGTCTATCAGGTCTTATAACCAGTACACCTTTATACCTCATTCTGATGGCATTCCTCCTGGGGGCTACCTCTTTTTCTGAGCTTGCAAACAGTTCCAAGAGTAAAGACCTCTGTAGAGGAGGATCCTCTAGCTGCTCAGAGTTGTCTTCTCCAAGGTGAGCCATGGAGGAGTGTTCTTTATATGTGGAGGCAGTGGGTGGTGGGATGGGGGTTGGTCAGGGAGTAATCCTTGTTTGCCATTATTACTCATATTGCTTACTGAGGGTTCCTCTGCTATTACTCTGGAGGCAGATGGTTGTTTCTCAGAGAGGGTTGTTATTCTGACTCCTGTTACAGGTACCTGAAGCTGTAATGGTGCGTGTCATTCTTGGGAATTTTGTGAAGGAGTATCCTGAGATACCTATTCTGGGTCTGGTAACCACTGTCCAACTGACATTTTTTTCCACCCCGCATCAAAGAGAGCTTGTTCCGGGAACCACATTGCAAACGGGGTCTGTGCTAAGAGGTTGCAAAGTTAAAGGCCTTTTGGATCACAGTTGAAGTAGATTTGGATTGTCGTGGGGAATCCTGATGCACAGCAGAGTCATCTGCTGAATCTTCACTTAATGCTGAAGAGGTTAAAAGGATATTCCTTTTGGCTAAAGTGAGAGCTATTCTTTTATTTTTTTCTCATCTTTCAATGAAGTTTTGGGAGCTTGACTTCTATCCGAAAAAGAGAAAGTGGTGGCTCCTTCTTGGTTATGTGGGTCAGTTTGAAAAACAATTCCAGATTCATTAGGTTGAGAAATTATGCTTGCCGGAGACTTTATAGCTGTCTCCTAAGTGGCTTGATTCTGCAGTTCTGGGCCAGAGAAATGTACTTTTGTACTGACAGCTGTATTAAAGTTACTGTTGAATGCTGTTACATCCTGTGGCATTTCATCACCAGGAAAAATGCTCGTTTCAGGGTGAACTGACTGCTTTTGCTGACTTTTGCCTCTCATGCTGTTGACAGGTAAATGCTCCAAAACTACATCCTGCAGCTTTAGGCACACGCTTGTAGCATTTTTATTGCTAGCCGTGACATCTGAAGAATTTGTAAAAGGATTAGTTTTTACCCTAAAGTCCAGTGGCTTTGGTTCAATTGAGGTGGGACCTTTCTTTGATGCTATTGCACCAGTGTTTGAACTGTCATTCAGGCCATGCCCGATGTCATGCTTGGGAACCTCAGAAACATTTGCAAGTTCAGCTTTCAGCCATGTGGTGTACTGGGAATGTGTACGCTTCTGTTCTGTGAGTTTCTCTAGCATTTTGGACATCTGTTTAACATCTAATGAAGTGCTACATAAATCCAACTCAGATTTATCAGGTTTGTTAGATACAATGTCCATATTTATACTTAAGTGTTCTGTAGAGATGAAAATCTAGGTTCCAACATTTTCTTCTTCTACTGATTCTACATGTTCAATGACAATTCTTTCATCCTCTTGCAGTATGAGACCAGAGGAGGAGGAGGCTTGCTCCTCTGCCTCAAACACATCCACCCTCTCCACCACCTTGCAGGGAGTGGCTGTCTTGGAAGACAGCCAAGGGTTCCCCCAGCAGTCGAGTAGGGGAATTTTTTATTGCAAGGAACAAGTACAAAAACTGTTACATTGCATAGGATTAAATAACAACAAACATTTATATGAACAAAACTACTTGAAACAAATTTTCCAGAACAGAAGAATGACAAAAAATAAATATATATCTTGAGTTAGACATTTTGAAGCTCAGAAAACAGCTTTCATGATAAACAGTCACATCATGTAAAGAAAAAAAAATAAAATCATCCTAATACAGTATTCATCCTATGCTTTCCTTCAGAAAAGGTACTGTTCTCCATCTCTGTTTCCACACCCTTTGTGTTAATTGTTTCCTCTCATAGTTACATTGTTCTTGCACTAAAGATTCTAGGCCAGACGATATACATTGTTGCTGAAAAATATATTTGCACCTAGTTTGCCATAGCACAAATTTTATGATGGTAAACATAACTCTTACAGTTCCCACATCTAGATGTGTACTGGACAAAAAAAAAAACATCTCCCATGATTTCTTCATATTTTGGATTTTTCCAGATCCTTGTGTGCCATTTATGTACTAATTCAGTCCAGAATGTCACTACAAAAGGACATGTGATGAAGAAATTTTCCATAGTTTCTTCAGTTTTTCCACATGTTTGTCTTGGGCACATCCATTTCTCTTATTGTTTATGTTTTGCATTCTCTTTTACTTGTAAGCGTCCATGACTACATAGCCATGTGATATCCCACATCCGTGGTGGGATTTCTAACATCATTCAACAACAAAATGGTTTTATTAGTGTACTGGTCTCTGATACCTTCAAAGCTGGGTTGTGTATAAAAGTTATTTGCTTGTATTATGTCATATAACATCTTTCTATTCACTGCTATTGTGTCCCCTGGATCTAGTTCCATTTTCTGATTTTTGTGACAATAGGCTTAAAAAAAGAAGGTATATTTTTGTACCAGGGTGGAATTACAGGATGATTTTTCCAATATGCTATGAGGGGAGATAACCAACAGTCTACGTATATGACCCAAATAGCAGAGGAAGGTGTCATGTTGTCCACTATATTATATTTAACAATGATACTAAAATAAAATACAATAGGGTTTATAAGATTTAAACTGCCTTTTTATACAGGGAGGTACAATGTTTCCATTTTGCTGGGGTTAAGACTGCTTCCCCAGACTACCTGAAATATTAAACTCAAAATAGTGGTTTCACGCATAGTTGGTATAGGATAGACCATGCTGAGGTACAAAAAGATGGGTATCAAGAAGGTTTTTACTATCAGGACTTTTTTTCTTGGTTTGTTGCCATTGTTTCTATTGTGCCACTTTGTGTTTACCAGTTTCTATTTTTTCCTCTCAGTTTAAGAGGCTATTATCTCCTCTCCCATGTTTTATACCTAGTATTGTAATAGGTTCTGCTGTAATAGACACATTAGCAATATTGTTAACATTCTCTGCAGAACTGCTTAAAGCATAATCATGACATTTGTGTATATTGAGAGCTGCCCCAGCCACTTCTGTATACTGATGACAATGTGAAATTGCCTTTTCCCCTGACTTAGTATTCTCCATTAACAGGCATATATCATCTGCATATGCTATTACTTTCATATGCATATTTCCAGTCTGAGGGGGTGGCCCTGTGATATGTACATCCCCTTGTATTTTCCTCAAAACCATGTCTAGACAAAAAATGTATAATGGGGTTCATGGGACAGCCTTGTCTAACCTCACATTGTATCAGGATGTATGACCCTAAGAAACCATTTACTAAAGTGATAGCAAGGGCCATATTATTTATCTTTCTTATCCATTCACAGAACATAGGTGGGATGCCATTGGAGTGTAGCACAGATAGAAGGAAAGAGTGTGATATTTTGTCGAAAGTTTTTTCTTCATCCATCGACATAATGAATCCATGTATTTTATTCACTTTTCCTTGTTTAACTAATTCTTTAATAAGGAGTAGATTTTCAGTGCTATTTCTGCCTGGGACTAAACATGTTTGTGACAAGAAATGAGAAAGGGAGCTGCTGTTGCTAAGCGAACAGTTAGTATTTTCATTACGATCTTGCAGCCTGTATTTAGGATACTTAAAGGTCTCCAATTGTTAAGATCTACTCTATTATTTTTCTTGTGTATGAATATTTGGATAGAAATACAAAAATGAAAATTGAATGTGTTAGAAGATAATATCCAATTAAAAACTACAAACACTATTTCTATCAGGTCTGAATTAAATTTCTTATAAAATCTGGATGGAAGCCCATCTAGGCCAGGCACTGTATTGTCCTTTAAGTTACTGATAGCTTGTGCAATTTCTTCTTTTGTGATGGGGGTATCATATCCTTATATACATTTTGTGGTAGAAGCTCCAAAGTAATGTACTTTAAATACTGTGTAATCTTATCCTGCTCTATAATGGGGACTGATAATATCTTTCTAAGGTGAGAATGGACTACCTGTAACACTTCCAGGGTTGTATGTACTACCTTTCCATCATCTGAAATCAAAGAGGATATTGTTCTATCTGGAACCTGTTTTCTGCAACTGGAAAACATATTCCCATATGCTTATTTACTGGGAGTGCAAATCCTATGCTTCATCAGCAAGGATATGGCCCTATCATGTTGTAGTCCTTCCATTTTTTTTTTATTTGGGGGATTTGGGTTAGAAATCCTCTATGGCCTGAATTAAGGAATACAATTTTACTAACTGTCCGCATAGTGTAAGATACATATTTTTTTAATTTTTACTATTATGTGATTTTGTGTACTGCATGATGTGAGTTTTAATCATATTTTTTGTTTCAGACCACCAAACACTTATGCCGTCTCTGAGACCTGCTACTGACATTCTAGCTCTTAACAGATCCTGAAGTTGGTCAATTAATATTACATGACTTAATAGAGATGTGTTAAGTTTCCAATAACTCCTTCCTATTGGCCCTTTTTCCACTGCATCTAGGGAGAAGGTTACAATAGCATGGTCTGAGATTTTTAAGGGATGGTCTGTGCTGTCAAGACTACCAGGTATTGTGAAATAAATAAAAAAATCAATGCAAGTTGCAAGCCTTCCTTTAAAATATGTGTGGCCACTCTGTGTAATGATCTATAGGAATCTTTTAATCATGCCGTTTGGATGATTTGTTACAGGCATACAGTATCACAAAATTCCTTGGAGGTTTTGGCTCCCCTTACAGCTTTCGATAGTACACAATTAGAATCCCCTTCCCACAATATCTGTTTAGTAGTATATAAATATGGTTTTACTTTGTTAAATAGATCAACTCTACTTTTTTGTTTGAGGAGTGTAGATATTTATAGCTCTCCAAGCTATGTTACATTTATAAAAGTCAATCAATATTGCACGTCCTCGTTGTATATCAATAATTCTGGAAATCCTAATATCTTGACCTCTGAATAACATTCCTACTCCATCACATGCTTCCATTCCGTAGGTTAAGTAGGAGGGTCCCCCACCAACAGTTTATGTGCCAGTGTTACTAGTGAGGTGGTGTTCAACCTGGTGTCCTGTAGGAAACTCAAATCGCAGCTTAAATCCTGTAGGACAGAAAAGGTAATTAGTCTTCTTCTAGCATTTTTAATGCTGTTAACATTTATAGAAGCTACCTACAGTGAAGCACTATCAGTTGCTATAGAAATGTTAGGATCAAGAGGGAGTACTCAAACACGTACTTCATCTAGTTCAAATACCTAGGTGGCCTCACCTCCAAGTGGCAGCAGTGGAACGTGTTGTTTCCTCCTCTTCTAAGTTAGTGGTGTGCATGTGTTGAGAGGATATTGTGGAAGAGGAGTTTGAGTCCTCATTAGGGTGTCTATCTCTGTTTTTGTAGTTAAGGCTTCAAATTTGTTAGATAGCAATATATTTTGTGGGGAGGTAGTATGATTTAACATTTTAGACTTAGAAGGATATTGTCATAGGGTTCTGTTTTTTGAGACTACTGTCATCTCTGGGGGGAGCATAACCACCTCGGGAACCACAGGAATAGGTAGGGGTGTACTTACTTCCTGAACTACTGTAGGGGGTCTGCTACATTTTCAGGACCTTGGGGTACATTTACTAGAGTTATACTAGCATCTGAGGTTTCAGGCTGTGGTTCTAGAACAATAGGCTGCTCTGAGGGAGTAGCTTGCTCTGAAAAGGGGGCTTGAGTGGGGATTTCTCTTTCATTCCCCTGAGGTACATCTGAGGCTGCTGCTGAAATCTTTTCAGTCATGTTTTGTGCTGAAGCTATATCTTTTTTTTGATCCTCTGTTAAGATTGTGGCCTGATCAGGTCTATCGTCCCTATTGTGAGTAGCCCAAGGGCAGGAACGATATGAATGACCCAGTTCCTCACATAAATTACATTTGACACCAGTTGGGCAGTGTTTACTAAGATGACCATACTCAAAGCAAGCATTACATTTAATGCGGTCACAGGCTGAGCTTAAGTGGGTATAAGATCCACATTTAAAACATGTCTTTGGTTGCCCTGGATAAAAACAATGTCCCCGGTCTCTCCCCAGAAACAAGCTGCTTGGCAGATGCTGTGGCCCTGTGTTTGTGCTGTGTAGTCTCACTTTGTAATGCCATCCTCCCATCCATATAAGTTCTATGTCAAATATGGGTTGTGGGGCTCCTATAATCTCATATCATTGCTGCAGCCAATGTGTAATGTCATGGACTGCCATTCCCTCATTTCAAAATAAAATTGTGACTGTTTTGATGGTGGGTTTTGTTATAGGAACTTCTCTGAAAGGGAGCCAAAGTGCTGAGTAGTGCAATTTTTCATACTTTGTTCAACATCTGTCAAGTCCCTAGGGTGTCTTGAAGCTTACATCAAATAACGTGTCTCCAGAGGCATGAATCAATCTGTAAATCTCACTGGAGAAGAATCCCATAGATTCTTTAGCAAGTTTCTTTCCCACATAAATCTGGTCAGGAGTAAGCTCAAGTCCCTCTAAATACTGTAATCATACAGCATGTCATTCTTGTGCAGGTAGAGGCTGTTGGAAAAATTCATCTCTCTGTCTGAAGTTTTCCCATGTTGTTTCTGCAGTGTCATCTACTGAGAGTGGGCATCTGTATCCATCCTATTGCCCCAGTCACAAGAGTTCAGTGACTCTGTTTCTGATTCATAAGATGAGGGTAAATGGGACTGTCTATGTGGGGTCTGAGTGTTATGCACCACATCATCTGTGTGTAAGTCTAAATCCAATTCAGTAATGAATTGGGTGGTCCGATTTACTGTCTCTGTTCCAGTGTTCTTTGTGTTTCAAATTGCAGGTTTGTTAGCTGTAAAGGTGCCTGGGATCAGGCTATGCATTGGATCAGGTGCCCACTTTCCAGATTCATTCTGAGCCCACCCTGTGGTTCTAAGAGTGTTTACTAGTGTTTTGGGTAGTGGGGGGTTGAAAACTTAACCCAGGCTGTGTGTCTTCTCATCTCCTCTCCCTTTCTGCAGGCCTAAGGTTACAGCTGCCATTTGAACATCATATATATTTTAGTATTTTCTGCACTCTCATTGTTTGTAGTATGCACAGGAGAGGCTTCAGCAGAATCCATCTGAGGAGACCCAAGAGGTTTATGCAGTATAGGAGCTGCCGTCTGTACTTCAGGTGCAGCTATCACGTTTGTTGGGGCGCTCAGTGAATCACTTTGTGGAGACCCATTAGCAGCAGAGCATGATTCAGAACAGCTTGGTGATTCCGCTTGCATATTAGCGTTCTTACTTGTTCCCTGTCGCAGCTCTAGGCAGACCTTTGTCTATGATTTGAACTGCCAGCTGCCTTCACATTAGGCTCAGGAGCTACATTCATCTGTAACTCAGCTGTTCTGGACCCTGCCATGTCATCATGCAGTATTTCGGGTGAGTCATTTCTTTTTGCTGTTCCAGCTGTCAAATGAAGAAATGACAGCTCTTCTTGAAGTGCCTCTTTTTCTAGGCTTACTTTCTGCTCTGCATCAGCTAATTCCAGCAATTTATGTTCTTTTTCAGGAATTTAAACATTAAAGTATATATTAGAGGGTACCTGTGCTTGTTCTGTATTGTCCTTATCAGTTAAAGTCCATTCCATTTCAACCTCAGAAGTTTCCTTAGGCATTTCCACAGCAGTTTCCATTGAAGTGTAAGTATTTTCAGCCTCTAGAAGGTGAGAGTCAGGGGAGGAGGCCATCTCCCCTGTCTTCTGTGATCCTAAACTTCCTCCTGGATCCACTGAAGTGGCCATCTTGTCTGATGGCCAGAATCTCCCCCTCAGGTGAGTAGGGGAAGTTTTATTATTATAACATCAAAATCTAAAATATTTACAATACAGTGTTACATCACACAAAATGAGATACAAATCAGAAAGGGAAAAAAAAGAAATTGAATGAGTATTATAGTCATACATAGTCTAGTTAGTATATGAAATCCCTCCCCAAAAAAGGAAGAAATCAATAAATAACAAAGAAAGATTTGACCCCCCACCACTTTAGTAGTGGGGGTACAGTACAAGTCACATTAAACTGTTTCAGCAATGAGCTGCTCTTGCATTTCTCAGTGAGCTGCGTAAGTGTTACTGGATTTAATGCGAAGCCTTACAAATTCTGTTGCCTAATAGTTGTAATTTAGTTTTGCATTGCATTTTGGCAGATCTGCAGATGCATTTCAAATGAGTTGCAAAAACGTTAAGTTGCTCTTGAGCTGGTTAAGAATTGAAAAACAACTCAATGTGTGTTGCCAATGCATTGCAAACTTTAAAAAACAATGCTAAACAAACTCATTGGTGAAACAGTTTAATGTGACTTTTACTGTAGTTTCAATTCAATGACATCAAAGTCATAATGGTTACACACACTGTCTTATCACACAAAGCAAGGTGCCCATACCGTAACCTCGAAGCAAATTCAATCTGAACATTGTTAAACCACCCATATAGGAAACAGAAAAAGGAAAAAACAATTTAAGTATTGTATAATCATACCTTTTCTAGGCTACACATTACCTCCATCCAACACAGCTTTCTGAAAAAAGTGAAAGTTAATTTTCAAACAAACAATGCATATTCAGGTTTTACTTATATTTAATAAACATACCAAACCCCTTCCACTATATGGATACTTTTTGGGATGTATGTATGGACATATCTTTTAAATATACTTTCAACATGTACTGTTGTACTAAAATCATTACATTTTTGTATGACATTTTCTTTTCTGAGAGTACCCATTGGCATGTGACTTGCCATAGAAAGTATTTGAGACAGCATAAAAAAATCATCAGCGTATTTTGATGATACTGTGGCCCCGCATGGGATAATTTCCCAAGCACCAGAACATCATATGTTAAACCTGTAAGCCATTTTAACCCCCATTTGTTTGCCAAAAAAATTCATAAAGGTTTAACATAAGAACAAAGGAAAATATAGTGTTCTGTGGTTTCTTCCTGATTTATGCAGTCTAAATATGGTCAATTCCATTCCTCCCTTGTTTTATATTTGGCATTCCCTCTGATATTTAATCTGCCATATACAGAGAGCCATAAATGTTCCCACATATAAGGTAACTCTCTTATTTGTTAGCTGGGATAGAATCAGCTGATTGCTGCTCTGTGGGCAATTTTTAAAACAAAGGTTCTAGTGGGAAAACCGTGTTTAAAACATGCTGGTATATTTTTTTTTCCCAGAATTTTGAATAATATGCTGCTTAGTTATCCCCCATGTAAGGATCTTAGAAGCCACAGATCTGAAATATTCTGGAACATGTAATAACTTAGATAGTTTGGGTGGGACTGTATGCCACGTTTGGAAATATCTATCCAAAATCAACATATTTCATTTATAATAGAGAGTATCTATGTATGCCAAACCACACTTAACTGTCTGGGACATAAATAGGGTGTGGAAAAAAAACCTGGATCCACCATTCCCAATCCCCCATCTCCACTGGTAAGCATGTATAGCACCGTTTCATGGGATTCAACCTATTTCCCCACAAAATTTGGAAGAATAAGCTGTAAAGCTTAGTCTCCAAATGGGTCAGCAGGAGGCATATCATAGTAACATATGTAATAGATGGAATAATATCTTTTTTAATAATGTGCATTCTTTTTTGTTTTGACATCTTCAAATGCCTCCATCTGCTTACTTTTAGTTCAACATTTTGTAACACAGTCTCCCAGTTCAGAAGGGGCAGGTTCTGAGATCCAAACATGATGCCTAATATTTTTAAAGGTTCAGAGGAGATCCATATTCCCACAGATACTATCACTTCAAGAAGACCAGTACCCACGAACAGGCCTTTGCTCTTAGACAGATTTAGTTTTGAGTTAGATAATGTAGAACACACCTGTACTTCTGAAAAAAAAAAAGAAAGTTGTGTGTAATCTGACATAAAAAGGCAGATATTGTCTGCTTAAGCCTGTACATGTAGGTCATCCATTGTTCCTAATCATGAAATACCTGCCCAGGTAGGTTGTTCAGAGAACCTTCTAAGCAATGGGTCTAATGAAAATATGTAGGGGACTGAAGGGACATCCTTGCCTAACACCCACAAATGTCTGGAACCCCTTAGTAATTTGTCCCCTAATTACAGGATGGACAATAGTGGAGGAGTATAATAACTTCAAACATGAGATCATTCCTGAAGGAATAGCATAAGTTTCCAGGATATGAAATAAAAAAGGATGATAAACACGAACAAAGGCTTTTTCTTGATCTACTGAAATAATGCACCCTGATTTATTGGATAATGATAGATGTTCTATCATGTCCCAAAGGATCACGAGTGCATGTTGAATTTTCTTGAGGGGGAGTCCACAGTATTGCTGTGGAGAAATGACCAGATTTGCATAGTGTTTCAGTCTATTGTTTAGAATATGGGTCCAAATTTTATCATCTGCATTTAGCAGTGTTATGGGTCTCCAATTTTGGAGTAAGGATTTATCCCCTGATTTAAATTAAAAAAAAACTAGTAACTTTTCTGTAAAGGATAAAGACATTACCCCTGATAAAAAAAGAGTTATAAACTATTTCTAGACAAAGAGAATGTTCTTTTGGAAAACATTTATAAAATTCAAAGGGTAACCCATCTATCCCCGGAGAAATCCCATTCAGTAATGCTTTTATAACCGTCTCTATTTCCTCCCTCTCAATTGGCATCTGTGTATCTAGTGCCTGAACTGGAAAAGGGGGGTTATTTAATTCAGCCAAATAAGACTTGATATCATCTTCTGCCGGAAGGGTGTGAGGGCCATGTGACTCTATAAACTTCTGTAATATTTCATGAATTCCTTCAACAGTAACAACATTAACCCCATTCTGTCAGGTCAAATTTTCCATTGAAATGGTGGTTTTAAATGCTTTACAAGCTTCAAAGGGGTCTCCTATGGGAGTTTTCTATGTGCCATTTTGTAATAGTGCTTTCAATGTATGGGCCCTATCATACTGATATAACTTCATTTAATCCTTTAATTTCATAATTTGAGCAGTGTAGTCTTACCTAGTAGTATTAGACAAGGTAAACAATTGGAGTCCTCCCACCAATCCCCTATATCTGCATATAGTACATGGACAGAACTTCTAAGCCCTATAAGGTCCAAAATTCCAGATTTTGCACTGGTTTCTGCCAAAAGACTAACATTCAATTTCCATCTGCTAGCCTCTTGTGGTTCCACCGGTATATCTCTGATATGGAGTGTTACCACCAAATGGTCTGAAAATTCAACTGGGGTTATTTGTACTGATGCTCGTGGTAAATTTTTAAAATAAAGAAATGGTCTATGGTGGTGGTGAATTTATTCCATTTAAAGTAAACCGAGGGCCCTTGGTATGGAACTGACTACAATCCTGGAGATCAGCTGTAGCTACCAATTTATTCAAGGCATTTGAAACACAATAAACCTTTTTGTTATCAGCCAGGTGCTGTCCCTTCTTATTCAGTTCACAATTAAAATCCCCACCCAAAAAAAGTTTCTTAGTGGTAACTAGAAAGGGTTGCAACAAGAATAAAGTTGCAACCCATTTGGCCTTTGTATGTGGGCCATAAATAGTAATGAAGCGACAATCCATGTCTGACCACAGGCCATCCAAAATCAGGAATCTACCAAGAACCAGGTCTACAAGTTTATGCAAGGTAAATGTATATGAATTAAATAAAATGCCTATCCCATCTGCTCTATTCTGTCTGAAGGAGCAGTAGGAAGGACCCCATAGCCACTTCCCTTTAAAAAATCTAGCCTGATCTTCTGAAAACATCCAGGTCTCTTGAAGGAAACATATATCAAATCTAAATTCATGAATGTAATTAAACACAACTTGGTGTTTCACAGTATTTAATCTACTGTGGATCATTAATGGTGCCCAGTTTTAGTGAAGTCAGTCTCTATACTGTTTTTTTTCTCTTCTTTTTCTTCTTTCCCCTATATCCAACAAGATCCTGGTTTGGTAAAGGCTGTTCTGTTTCAATAGGTTGGAAGTCTGAGTCCTCTTAATCCATCTCTTCCTCACCCCACGCTGTGGCTAGGGCAGCATAGGAACTGGATGATTCAATATCCACGGGGGTGGGGGGGTGGTTTAATATTTTGAGAGGACCTTCTTCTTGTCAAAGGGGATGGGTTTGAAAGGGGATTGGTTTCCACCACAGGTTTAACTGGTTCAGAATAGCACATGGGCCCTAGAATTCCTAGGTCTATGAGTGGGCTATCTGCTGTCTCAAGTTGTTTTTGGGGAGAGGAAAGGGGAGGGTCCTGTAAAATATTTAGTGCCCCAGGGACTTTAGTTTCTGTAAAAGTGGTAGGGGGGAGCAGAGTCTGGGAAGGAGGTTTGCCTGCCCTAATGCTGTGTCCTGACCATGTTGAATGAGTAACTCAGGACTTCTGCAGGTCTCCTTGTTTTTTGTAGCCCAGACACATTCTGAAAAAACATGTGCTATCTCATCTCATAAGTCACATTTGGTATGGGAAGCTCATTGAAAAGCAATGTGTCCAATCTCACCACAATTATTACAACGTGGTTTATCACAGGAGCTAGTCAGATGCATCCTGGAACCACACTTATAGCAGGCCTTAGGCTGGCCTGTGCCAAAACATACCCTGCAATCTCTGCCTAGCATGAAGGAATTAGGGACATGATTGATTCAAGTTTCAGTGGTCCACAATTTAATTTTGTACTTCCAACCCCCATCCAGAATAATTCCGTGTCAAGTATGGCTTCAGGGTCACTCAACACCTCACACTTTTGGGAAAGCCAGTAAGTAATATCCTCTACATGGACCCCCTCATTCCAAATCATGACTGTAACAAATTTTATCCAAGGTTTTATAAGGGGAATAACCAAGAAAGAGGTCCATGTGGGGGAAACTTAACTTGATTGTATCACTCCCAAAAGCGATCTAAAGCGTGTGCAGTATGAAAACTCACATTGTTATTATCCTTCCTCGATATGTTTATAAAAGCATAAACCTCCCTAGGGGAGGAATGAAGGGAGTCCTTTAATAAACATTTTCAAACATAATATCGATCAGATCTGTCCTCTAACCCCCCTTTATACTGGATCCGGACAGTGTTCCTTCTAGGGGCAGCTTCCTTCTTTATTTTGGAGAAAAGTTCCAATAATAGGGGTTTCTGTGCATCAGGTTGTTCCTGTACTGTTTGCCCAGGCTCATTTAGCGTACCATCAGCTCCCATAATGATATCTGGCTGGTTTGTGGCCTTATCATGGTCCAAGCCTGCCTGTGATAATTCAATAGGCTGTACTATAGGTGCTCCTGTATTAGAATCAGCATCAGACCAATCTTGTGTAGTTGTAGCTAGGTGACATTCAGGGATTGAGTGTGGAAAGTTAAATTTGAGGTCCCATGCAGGATCAGGCAGCCAAGTTCCCGTGGGGGATCTCTTCCATCCAGCTTTGCTGAGTGCCTTTTGAGGTGACCAAGGGTCACAAGGAGAAGCTGATACTGTTTTTAATGAAAAGACCTCTTTAATTGCTGCAGAGGTAGTCTGCTGAAAGTTACACATACTTTCTGGAGTATCAGCCTTGTTAAGGTTAGAGGGAGAGGCTGCATCCAATCGTATGTTGCAATTGGCTAAGGTTAAAGCCGTACGCTTGTCCTTTGGATCTTCCTTTTGCATTCTAGAAGATGATCCATTAGCCACAAAGGTAAAATCTGTTGTCCCATTCTGATAAGCCATATTGTGTTGATATTTGACTGGGTGTGAATCTAGGGGAATATTTAAACTATCAGTAGTTGGTCCCGGAGTATGTTTCAACACAAACCCCGCAGTTTTAAACAGGTTTTGATCAGAAAGCGATGCACTATCCTCCCCACTAATGCTTCTTGGCTTTCCAAATGCCTTTTCAGATTATTGCAGTATGTTTCCATTCAAATCCTTCATATCAGCCTGCACAGTAATGTCTTCTGGTTTTTCTTCACTCTCCGATGGTTTTAGGCACACACCTTCAGTGGTGTTTAAAATGCCAGCTGAATCTTCCCTGGATACAGGGACAGTGTTAACATCAACAGAAGATAGAGGAATTTGTGACTCCCCCTGGCCTGCCTTGGTCTTTGATGCTGCTGCGTCATGATGCAAACTGACAGGATGCTCCAGCCTCTTGACAGGTGGGTTACCAGCTTTCAACCTCGCAATCTGAGTAGTGAGGCACTTTTGTTCTTGTAAATGCCTGGTTTGTTCTTGATGCAATAAAAACAAAAGGGTCAATTCTGCTTCAGTTTCCTTACTGACTCCTTCCCTGTGTGGCTGGGTTAAATCCTGAATCTCCACCAAATGGTTAATATCTTCTGTAGATACGAAAATTTCTGGTACCACCCCAGTGTCTTCTGAATCATTTAACAATATTTCAATTCTTCATGTGCCTCTAAAAATACTGCAGTAGGGGCCAAGGCCTGATCCCTCACTCTAGAGACATCCATCTCCTCCTGAGACAGATTTCGAGTGGCCATCTTGCTGGCCAAAGGTTTCCCTACAGGTGAGTAGGGGAACATTTTATTTAGAGAAACTAAACAATATACAATCAAAAGTAAATCATACAAGTAATGAAACTTAGAAAACATACACAGTCCAAGAGTTCCTAAAATAAACAAAAGAAAAGAAAATGTATCCAATTTTATCCTTCATAAAAGGGACATTGTTCCATCAAATTACCCAAGCTTTATGAAACACATGTTGTTTTTCAAACATACATTGTTTGTATAATTCTTGCTCAATAATACATTCAACAGTACTGGGATCTTGGTACATCTGTTGCAAAACAAACTTGCATCATGATTGTCATAAAATACATTTTATAAATGAAACAATAAGCCAAAACAATCCACCATCCAACCCCATCCTCCCCAAGCTGAAACCCCCAACCACCTCTTCATAAGTTACCTTCTACCAACGTAAGTTGGCCCATTTTTGTGCCAGCTGTAACCACATTTCCTGGATAAAAGGACACTGAATAAGAAAGTGCAACATAGTTTTTTCTTGTGCAATACAACTAAATCTAGGACACATATGTTCTTCCTGACTTCTATGTTTAGCATTTCCCTTTACATAAAGCCTTCCATGAGAACAAATCCACATTATATCCCATACTCTTGGTGGAATGTATGGATCCTTTAAAGACTCTAACACTCGAGAATGGTAAATTGGAGAAATATCTTTAAATTCAGTAGATGTGATACATGCCTGTGCCTGTATTGTATCATACACTGATTTACTAGATTGTATCTGTGTAATGTGTGATGCTGACTTCCATTTTTTAAGTTTTCCCAAAGCCAGTCGAAAAAAGACACAATTCATTTTTACCTGAGCTTTCAGTGTCCCTTGGTTGTCCCACACTTGATAAAGGGGCTCAATCCATCGCCATGCATATAAAGTCCATATAGCCATACTAGGCCTAGAAAAATCTGGCAGATTCTTATGAAAAAACACACTATAATAAAAAGCCACAGGATTTAATAAATTCAACCCACTTTTTCTACTGCTAGATATAAAACCTCCCTCCTAATGGGATTTAGATGATTTCCCCAAATAACCTGAAAAACTAAACTCAAAAGAGATGTTTCCAAGGCCAGTGGAATGGGGTATATGGTGCTAATAAATAAAAAAATCCAGAGCAAAAGGGTTTTTACTACTGCAACTTTTTTCTTTTTTGATTGCTGCCAAATCCTCCAGAGGGCAACCTTGGAGGTAGCTACCTCCAATTTTGCTGGCCAGTTTAACAGCCCATTGTCTCCTCTCCCAAACCAAACCCCTAAAATATTAAAAGGATCCATAGACACTTTTATCCCCTGTAAGGCTCCCATCTGAGGGGTATTTCCACTCAGGGGATAAATGACACTTTTCCCCTTATTTACTCTAGCACCCGCTACCATTGAATACCATTCAACTAGTTCCAAGACCCGAACCCCCGGCCCCTGATCAGCAACAAATACACATACCTCATCTGCATGCGCTGCTACTTGAACCTCCAAAGCCCCCCAATGGGCTTAATGCCTCTTATGTACTCATCTTGTTGAAAAAGCCTTAACAGAGGGTCTAAACCAAAAACATAAAGCAGGGGGCTTAATTGGCACCCCTATCTCACCTCTCGTGTAATATCAATATATGATCCTAGCCTCCCATTCACTAATGGAAGTGCCATTGCCTTCCCATAAAGCAATTCCATCCATGCTACAAAGACTGGTGGAATACCATAACTTTTCAACACAAAGGAAATAAATTGATGGGGCACTCTGTCGAATGCCTTTTCCTGGTCCAAAGACATAATATACCTGCTAAGGGCATCCTCCTTCCCTTGTTCAACCAGTTACCTCCCCAGTAACAGGTTGTGCTGAATTGAGCGCTCTGGTACTGAGCAAGTCTGGGCCACAGAGAGTAAAGCAGAAGCTGTATTAACTAACCTATTGTTAAGTATTCTCATTAAAATTTTATAATCTACATTCAATAGGCTCAAAGACCTCCAGTTGTCTAAGTCAGACTTATCCCCATGCTTATGTAAGAGGATTTGCACTGCAATGCAAAAATGAAAATCCACCTCCAAAAGTCCCAACACCCAATTAAAAACAACAACCAAAATTTTCCTTAACAATTCATCAAAGGTTTTATAAAATTCTGAAGGTAGCCCATCAATCCCAGGTGCAGGGGCCCCTTTTAATTTGCTTATTGCAAACCCAACCTCTTCCTTAGTAATAGGATCCATAACAGTAGCTACATATGTATCTGGAATGGTTGGAATATTAAGAGTTAAATACCTAGATACAGTATCCAACATTTCTGGACCATTTGACACCAGAATTCCATCCCTATTTTTTACTGATTCCAAGAACTTGTCTGAGGCTCATTATGTACAACATTTAAAAGCATCTCCAAATCCTATTTTGCCGGGAGAGCAAATTCTATGCTCATTTAACAAGGAGGTTGCTCGAGAGTATTGTAGTGCCTACATTTCTTTTTTTAAATTATTAACTTGGGCTGTTAAATTAATGTGTTGTGTATTGATTTCAGAGTATACTTCTGTCAATTGTACTCTAAGATTAAATTACTTTTTATACTTGTTAATCATAGAGTGTGTAGAAAATGCTGAAATAAGTATTTTAATTCCCTTTTTTTGACCTCTCATCAAAGGCTGCCATCCTCCTCCAAACCCGCCACAGACATTCTTGCCTTTAAAAGTTCTTTTGTGTGTCTTAACAAGCTGTCCTCCCTTAATAAAGTTGTATTAAGCTTCCAATAACTCCTCCCATACTGGAGTCCTGTTACACCTCCTAACACAAACACTAGAATTACATGATCAGACATCTCTAAAGGAATCATATTTGCCTTATGTATATTAAGACATTTCTGAGTGAATGAAAAAATCAGTCCTGGTGGAGAGTCCCCCTATGATACCTGTAACCTCCCTGCAAATGTAAGGTCCTGAAGGAGTCTTGTAAACCACACTGAGCTATTATAGAATTTAGATAATTTGAATCACAAAACAACTTATTTGTGGCTGCTCCTTTATCCTGCCTGGATACCACACAATTAAAATCCCCTTCCCAAAGAATATGTCTGGTTGAAAACAAGAAAGGTTTTATCTCATTAAAGAGGTTTACCCAGTCTTTTTTCTTCAGTGGGACATATAGGGTTATTAGCCTCCAAACAACATCTTTATACCAAAAATCCAGTAATAATGCCCACCCTGGCATAATGTCCACCAATTTAGAAATTTTAAACCCATCACCCCTAAACAAAACTCCAACCCAATCACTCACATCCATCCCAGAAGAAAAAAAAGAGGGACTCAACACAACAATTTCTGAGTGGCTTTGACCAAGGAAGTTGTATTAAGCCTGGTGTCCTGTAATAAATATATATCACAGCCTAAATCCTTTAAAACAGTGAAAGTAATCAACCTTCTTCTTGCATTTCTAATGCTATTAACATTAATTGTAGCAAGATGAATATTTGAACTAGGCTCTTGATGAGAAGAAAGAAGCTTTTAGTTAGGGTGCTTTTTCAATCTTGTACTCCTCCTAGTCCGGACGCCTAACTTTTTTCTCCTTTCCTCATTGACACTAGTACCCTGAGGGTCTTCCTCTGATTCTGATTAAAGAGGTGCTAGAGATGATGCTTCAGAGTCCCTACCCTGCTCTGATTCTTGCAAGCTCCTGTTCAGTATTTCATATTTGTTTGCAAGAAGGATCTTCCCTTCAGGCACATAGGCCTTCGCCACTTTGAATTGGGGCCTTGACTGTTTAATGCCTCTTTTCTTTGCCAAGCTCTTAACAGTGGGGGGGGGGGCATTTCTAGATGTTTAAGCCCTCCTTCGGGAAAAACTGGGGGGTCTATTTCTATAGTAACTTCATCATGTGAAACAATGGTCTCCTCAGGAACCAAGTTAACTTGTCAGCTGGACAGATAGGATTATTAGCCTCCAAACAACACTGTAATTGTAAATGGAGTCCACTCTGAAGAAAGAGGGGTTACTAGTGGGGTACCGCAGGGTTCAGTATTGGGTCCAGTTCTTTTTAATGTCTTTATAAGTGACATTGCAGAGGGACTGGAAGGAAAAGTATGCCTCTTTGCAGATGACACAAAGATCTGCAACAGGGTTGATACACAAGGAGGCATGGAAAGGATGATAAGGGACTTGGCAAGGTTGGAGGAATGGTCAAATGTATGGCAGCTTAGATTCAATGCAAAGAAGTGCAAAGTAATGCACCTGGGAAACAAAAACCTAGGGGAAGATTACATAATGGGGGGAGGTAGTAAAAACAACAAAAATGGAAAAGGACCTGGGGGTAATCATATCAGATGACCTTAAGGTTGGCAAGCAATGTGAGAAGGTGGTAGGGAGGGCTGGGAGGATATTGGGATGTATAGGAGAGGCATCACCAGCAGAAAACAGGAAGTTATTATCCCCTGTACAGACAGTTGGTGAGACCCCATCTGGAGTACTGCATCCAGTTCTGGAGACCCCATCTCCTCAAGGACATAGACAGGATGGAGGCAGTTCAGAGGAGGGCAACTAAAATGGTGCAGGGTCTGCAAGAGAAGCCATACGAGGAGAGGCTAAAGGAGCTTAATATGCATACCCTTGAGGAAAGGAGGGAGAGGGGGGACATGATAGAAACATTTAAGTACCTCAGTGGAATCAACAACATCCAAGAAGGTAGCATCTTTCAGAAAAAGAGATGTGCTAGAACAAGGGGATATAATTTGAAGATAGAGGGGGGACGGCTCAGGGGCAATGTGAGGAAGTATTTTTTTCACAGAGAGGGCGGTGGACACATGGAACAGCCTTCCTGAGGAGGTTGTGGGGTCTAAAACTGTGGGAGAATTCAAGAATGCATGGGACAGACATAAGGAAACTTTTGTGGGGTGGGAAAAAATAGGCTGTTAGTTAAATAGGATCTGCAGCTTATCCTCTAGGTAGGGAAATGGGCAGACTAGGTGGGCTAAGCGGTCCTTATATGCCGTCAAAGTCTATGTTTCTATGTTTCCTCTGTCTCAGGCACAATGATTACAACAGGAGGTGAGGGAGGTGGAGGGGGTGGGGTAGTAGTTGTAGTGTGGCCAAAATGAGGCCTATCTGGATTCCCTGCAGAAGTCTTCCGTGTTACCATATCTTTCTTCTGGGCCTCTCTAATTATGGTGTCTTGGCTCATATGATCTGTATGGTTGTGTGTGGCCCAAGGACAGCCTCAATATGCATGCCCAACTTCTACACATGAATTGCACTTCAATTCCTCATGACATGCTGTACTATTATGCCCAAAAGTAAGACGTAAGTTATACCTCAGCCTATCACAGGCACAGCTTAGATGCATGTAGACCTCACATTTAACTCATTGCCTCCACAGGCTCACTCTGAGATTACACCACTTGCCTCCTGAATCTCCTGTATACTTTTAACAGTGAATCCTGGGCCTTTCTAAGCAAAATCAAGCCATAGTCAGCATGTTGCAAACAAATGCTAATAGCTCAATAACTGTATATGCTAGACACAAAGTATGAGTGGCAGAGTTATTCAGCACAAAATTGCCTTTCCAATGGTGGCATGCATGTAATAATAAGTAATTTAGTTTTTTTTCTATGCTGGTCGAAAGAGCAAACTAAATATTTTTTTCACTAAAAAAGTGCAACATAAGCCATTTTTTGTTGGAAAATATGTAAAATATCAACACCAATTTAAGCATACAGACATCAGATGGTGTTTTAATATTATGTTAGTTAAAAAAAAGATATCTTTTTACTACAAAATGTAATTTTTCCCCATTTTAGTCAAGGTGCTTTGGCGAGATTTGAGGGCTGAATCTCAACCACACACACCATATCATAAACAAATGCGTATAACTCCAAAAGTATACATGATACACACAAAGTATCAGCATGAAAGTTGATTAGCACAAAATGCCTTTCCAATGGTGCTATACAACCAGTTGTAATCAAAACGTTTCTATTTTATACCTGCTGAAGTGCCAAAAGTGAATTTTATTCAAGCTGCTTAGGTGAATCTTGATGGAAACATATGTCAGCCATACACACTATACCATAAACAAATGTGAATAACTCCTAAAGTATACATGATATACACAAAATATCAGTGGCAAAGTTGTTCAGCACATTACCTTCCCAATGGTGGTGTGCAAATAATAATATGTAATTTTGTTTTGTTTTTTTTAAACTGGTTGAAACAGCAAAAAAATTTTATTTCACTAAAACAGGCAACATAAACCATACACACCATACCATAAACAAATGCAAATAACTCCTAAAGTATGCTTGATATGCACAAAATATCAGTGACAGAGTTGTTCAGCAAAACATTACCTTTCCAATGGTGCTATGCAGTCAAATATATATTATATTCTGTTACACTGTATATTAAAATATGTAAGTGACTTCTCCAGACGTTGCTTGGGCACACTGGGAGTCAGTAGCCGACTTCTGCAGACGTACTCAGGACACACCAGTGTTTTTTTACTGACGACTACAGGCGTCGGCTAGGAGACAATGAGTTAAAACAGGCCTTTGGCTGAACAATGTAAAAACAATGCCCCCTTTCTCTCCCAAAAACAAACTGTTTGGCAAATGCACTGGAGCCAAACTGTTATTTCGTAAACGCACTTTGTACTTCCAACCCCCAATTCATATATGCTCATCATCAAATATTGGCTGTGGGAGACCTAATACATCACACCTCTATTGCATCCAATGAGTAATATCATGCACAGACACAGTTTCATTTCTAAACAACACAGTTACATGCTTGATCATGGGTTTAGTTAAAGGGTTAGCCCTAAAAGATAACCATCGTTCTGTATATTTCAAAGATTCATATTTGGACCAAAAACGATCCAAACTTTTGGGAGTATTAAAACTGATGTCATAGAGACTCGCACCTGAAACATGTACTAATGCATGAATTTTGTTAGAAAAAAGCCCCAATGACACTTTCAATAAGTTCCTACCCATATATAAGCAGCCCGATGCAACCTCTAACCTGCCTAAATATTACAAATGAACTGCATTGCGTCTATGCAATGGGGGCTGGACCCAGCAAAATTATCTTTTTTCCTAAAATCCTCCCATTTAGCTCTAGACTGTTCTCTAAACTCCATGTCCTGCTGTGGAGGGCCCTGTTCTGCCTCCATTCTGTCTCCCCACTCTGCAGGCCTATTACAAGTCTCTTCATTTTCAGATGAAGAGGTGGACGCTGAAGAATTAGGTAGTTCAGTTGCCATAGCTTCTTGTAATACCTCTTTTTGAACTGTGTCATTTATTACACTGTCAATGTTCCCCTTCAAACTGCTGATTTCCCTAGCAGTAGTATCCTGCCTTTTATTTTGTCCCGGTATTGGGCTGTGAGCAGGGTCAGGGATTCAGATGCCTGCATCACCCCGCTTCCACCCTGCATTCAACAACGAACATTCCAATGAACTAGGGGACCTCCCCTGTCATTTAGGGTGCACTAAATCATTCTCTCTCTCCCTTTCCTTAAACCAAGACCTGCATTTTAAATTTGTCCACAAGCTCTTGAGGGATAGTGGTCAGTACTTACAGAGCTTTCTTCTGCTCCCATGTTGGGGAGTGTTTCTGGTGCTGTTGAAAGCAGAGCCACTTCTGTCACTCTCTTCCCCGCAGGCCCTAATTCAGGCACAAGGAATGCTTTTCATGAGAGTATGTCACAGGGCGCTTTCACAGGACTCGCAGCTGTAGTCAGCAAACCTTTTTGCTCTTCAGTTAGCTCTTTTATTAAGAGTGCTGCATCCCTTACAATGCTTGAATCCAAATTTTCCATAGCTTCAATAGGCATGTGCATCCCTTCAGAACCAGTTTCTTTATTCTGGTCTATAACATACAATATCTCATATCCCAAAGCTCTGTTTTGTTGTAATAAACGTGCCAGCCAGACCTCGTCTGAAGATAGTAAGCCAGAAGGCATGCATGCATTTTCATTAGCCTTTTCAGTCACCAACTCCTCTAACTTCATAAGATTCCTGTTCTCCTCTGCTGGACCTGTGGGTTGGGAGACCTGCACACCCACAGTTACACCAACAGAATGAACTTGCAAAGCTTCCTCCTCCATGGGACCAGCTCCCCTTCAGTTGAGTAGGGAATTTTTATTAAGAAACATAAACATTACATCACAGTATTCATATATCATACTAGAAATTGTACAAAGGAAGAAAACACAAAAAAATAAGAAACATTGCATAGAAGGTATACATCATGATCATAAAAGGTATTAAACATTTCATATCAGAGAGAAAAAAAAACCTAACAAAGGGGATCCCCGCACATTACTCTGTATTTAAATTAGCATACTAAAACTAAGGCTAAATATTCCTTTAAGTGAACATTTTGAAGTGTCTCCATAAATGGGCCACTTTATCTGGTGTAAATCTCTGTGTATCAAGTTCTTTTACGCTAATCATTTCGGCTTCTATCTGAGTAATTAAAACACTGTTAAAGCTTGTTGCTGTTGCAGAACATACTGACAACGTGCTTGCCATAAAAAGTATTGAATGGCAGTGAAAAGTACATGTAAAGTACTTTTGTGAAAGATTCTCCAAACACCAGAGTAATCTCCAAGTATTAAAGTAGCATACGAGACTCTTGTGAAAAAGGACAGTTTCCATCTATTGGCCAGTTCTGCCCACACCTGATTGCTAGAAGGACAATCAAAGAGAAAATGAAAAATACCGTTCAACTATGGGTTTGTGTTTTAGATTACCTGTCACATCTAACTTTCCCTGTGAACATAACCAGACAATGTCCCATAGCTTAACAGGGATTCTGCTGTCATTAAGTTTATTTAAGGCCCAATTCATTTTGGAAGGGGTACATTCAGGGGAAAACTAAAGCCACTTGCTGTACATTGTGAACTATGTGTGAATAGAAATATTTCGTATTTAAGGCCATCAATGTCTGTTTCTCTATTTTTCATTGCTGTAATTTTTTAACTGAAGGACCAGCATAGGTTGGAACTGCAAATTGTGACAACAGTTTGGGGGTGGGTATCAACCCATTTTATAAAATATTTCTGTAGGGCCCACTGTATCCAAGACTGCCAAAGTGACCCATTTCTCTCCGAAGCACATTTAAAGGTACTGTTTAAAAAAATGGAATGAAAAAATACCACTGGGTTTATCATATTAAGCCCCACTTTCCTCTGTGGGAGGTAAGTAACGTCCCTCTTAACTGGATTGAGTCTGCTGCCCCAGAGCATCTGGAAGAAAATACTAAAAAGTCTAGTCTCCAAGTGTACCGGGAAGGCATAAATGTAACTGACATATAGAAAAATAGGAATAATAAATTTCTTGATAATTTGTACACGCTTTTTCTTTCCAAACTTCCATGTTTTTTAAAGGCAAACTTTGCTTTCACCTATGTTGATTTGTTTTTCCCAATTATAGGTGGCCATATCACCGGGACCTACCCATATACCTAAAATTTTTTGTGGCCCAGTGGAGATGCTGATTCCACTTACATCTCTGATCATAGTGGTTGGCTTATTCCGGGCTATAATAGTGCTTTGTCTTTATTCAGTTTAGCACCAGAATTGTGCACGGCATAAAAGTGCTGATCGCCTTTTCTATGAAGCTGATGTTTTGAACAACGAGAGTAACATCGTTTGCATATGCAGTTACTTTCCCTGGAGTAAAAGTCTGATGAGGAGCCAGACCTATAATTTGTTTATCCCACTTTATCTGTCGGATGACTGGGTCTAGAGCAAAGGTATAAAGTAAGGGGCTTAGCGGACAGCCCTGCCATACTCCTTTTAAAAGAGGAACATCCCCACCAAATAAACCATTTACTGTTGGAATAATATTAGCATTAGAATATAATATTTGTATCCAATCTACAAATGTTTTTGGGATCCCATATGTCTCTAGTACATTAAATAGAAAATGGTGCTCAACTCAATCAAATGCTTTAGACTGATCTACTGCAACTATAAAGCCTTTAAGATTTTGAGATGTACAGGCTTCACAGAGCTCTCATAAAATAAAGAGATTATGTTGTATCTTACGTTCAGGGATAGTGCATGCCTGGGCCATATCAATTAAAGTTTCAGCTACTGTTATTAATCTATTGTTCAGAATTTTTGCCAGAATCTTATAGTCACTATTAAGGATGCTGATGGTTCTCCAGTTAGATAGTTTCTTCTTATCCCCCTTTTTAAATATGTAGCATATGAGAGCTGTACTAAAATCCGTACACTTAAATTCTGACCGTAACATAAAATTAAAAATAGTTGCCAGTACAGAACTCAAAAAAGGTTCATATTTTTTTATAGAAGTCATTAGAGAGACCATCTATTCCTGGTGAGGTTCCTGTCTTTAACTTTTTAATTACCCCACAAACTTCTTCAGAGGTAATTGGATCTACCAATGCCTCACCAGCATAATAATGGCTCAATGGTGCAGTTAAAAATTCTGCACACTACCCTTTTTTAAAGGGTTTGGAGAAAAATGTTCATATAAGTTTTGTTGCACTAATGAAAGCATTCCTAGATTGGTGTCTATCAGCCAATTGTCCGATGTAAGTAAACCTTCCATAATGGTTTTATCCAGCTGTTGTTTGCACGCCTTGCAGGGATCCGAAGCTGGTTGATTATTTGTGCAAAATCTCATTTCCATGTCCAGTGATTTTGCTGTATCGTATTGATAGATTTTCAGTTGCTTTTTTATTTCCAAAATTTGCGTTTTATATTTCATGTGGTCCTTTGGTGGGAAAGACATACATCTGTATTAATGATTTCTGTAGTCTAAATATTTAATATAGCTTGAGCTTGCAGAATGTTTACCGAATGATAAAAATAGAGATTTTAAATATTTTTTTGTAACTGTCCACCAGTCCCAAAGATTATCATAAAGACACAGGGTTGAGATTCTGACACCAAAAAGAACTTCCACCTGTTTCTGACATTCAGTTGATTCCAATAAGATGTTCAGCCTCCATCTGTGTATATGGGAATAAATCTTTAGGGGTACTGTTGCTAGACTTAGAGATCCTAATAATACACAATGATCAGAGAATTCTATGGGTTTAACTTCTATTTTATAGGGTTTTACATATTTAGACATTAGAATGTAATCAATGTATGTAGCATAGATGTGTCTGAAATAGGTTGCCCCTACATCATTTTTCCTCAGAGTTCTGTATGTATCTGATAATCCTGTATCCAGCATGATTTGTTTTAAGGCATGCATGTCACAATATACTTTTTTGATTATGTCATCTGCATATTTCAGAACCAAACTGCAATTAAAGTCCAAATCCCATACAATGTTCTGTGTGTATAAATAAGGTTTTATTTCCTCAAAAAGATCAATCTTAGCAGATTTGGTCTGGGGGGCATAAAGATTAATAAGGCAAAAAGCAACTTCTTTGTGCACACAGTCTATGGCCAGAGCCCTCCCAGGATGTATATCAATAAGTCTAGATACTCTGAAATTAGGGTTTTAAATAAAATTCCTATTCTATCAGCAGTATCTGTGTTAAAGGTCCAAAAGGAAGGACCCCATGTCCAATTCCTCTTAACCTGATTTACATCAACAATGGAGGATAGTCTAGTTTCTTGGACGAAGATGATGTCTACAGCAAGTTGTCCCAAATAGGCTAATACAGATAATTGCTTTTTGTAGTGTTTCAAACTACAGGTATTAAGTGAAGCAACATGAATAGAGGCCATGCGTTATGTACATAAAAAGCATGTTTGGTACAAACTCCTTTTATTTAGGGGCCTTCTTCATGACTAGCTTTAGCTCTCCTTTTTTTACCATTTTTACCTTTCCTTTCCTTAGCCAGTTCCGTAGTCTTACTTTCCTCCTCTTCAGTGATTATATCAGACCTATGTGATGCATCAGACTCTAGCTTAGATTCTCCCATGTCTACTTGTAAAGGGGAAAAAGGATTTTCTATCCTGAGGGGGGTAGGGGCAGGGGGGAGGGTGGAGGAGGGATGCTGTTTAGCAGATGCCCTAGTAAATCTCCTGGCTTTAGCAACTTCAAAGGGGTGGCACACTAATACTTGCTTTCCCATCCCTAGAGAACTGGGACATCTCTCTATGTTCTTGATTATCATGGGTCTTCCCATTTTTTTTCACTCCTAGGGAGGGGGTCAGCAGTTGTCAAGGTGTCAGTAGCAGCCTCCCCAGGGGTATTTTCTTGAGGTGCAGCATTCTGAGATTTATCCCTGCCAGCAGTTTCATGAAAGAAGTGGCGTCTTTTCTCCTGGGATCTATCAATCAGGTCATCTTGGTCCCACCCCTCAGTTCTGTTTCTTTTAGCCCAAGGACACTGGTGAAAGGTGTGACCTTTATCATTACAAAGGTTGCACTGGAATATATTGTCACATAGATCAGTGGAGTGGCCATATCTCCCCACATAAGGAGCATTTGAGCATGTCACAGGTGCTGCTCAGATGAGTCTTAGCCCCACATTTATAACAGGCCCTAGGCTGTCCCTCATAAAAACAAACACCCCTGTCCTTGCCTAAGAAGAAGCTATTGGAGAGGTGGATAATTTCTGAATTGACTTGGAATAATTTTATTTTAAATCTCCACCCTCCCGTCCAAAATCCCTCTGTATCCATAATTGCCTCTGGGGGTCCCAGAATATCATATCGTTTCTGCAACCAGTGATATATATCACTAACGTTCACTCCTTCATTTCTGAACATGATGGAAATATATCTTATCTGGGGTTTAGTAAGGGGGATAGCATAAAAGGGTGTCCAAAGAGGTGTCTGCTTAAGGTTATTATATTTTTCCCAGAATCTCTCAAGGCAGATGTTAGTTTTAAAGCTAACATCAAAGGTATCTTCCCCTGATATATGAATTAGAGCATAAACTTCTGCTGGCATGAATTTCATGGATCCCATCTATAGATGTTTTGCAACATAGTACCTGTCCTGGTGCTCTGGTAGCCCTCCCCTATACCTTAACCTGACAGCATTTCTTCTAGGGGCCTGCTCGAGTTTATTCATAAAAAGTTCTGACATGGGAGGTTTTTTTGGCATATCATTATTATTATCTTGAGCTTTAGATTGTTCTTGCTCAGCATGTACATGTACATGCAATATTAGTGCAACTTGACTTCACATCCTCCCTACCCCCTGATGGGCCAGGAACTGTAGAGGCCTGGGTGTCATCATCTAAAATCTGCGCAGTAACTTTTATAGGATCCTTTTTATCAGGAACAGTTTTACCTGAGCTCATGGTTTGTGCTGCAGCCCTTTCATGTCCCGTTGTAGGCCCAAACAAAATATCCTCATTCCAATCGGGGTCAGAAACCCATTTTCCTTTTTCGTCCCATTTCCAGCCAGATGAATTCAAGGCATCATCGGCCGACTAGTCACTCCCAAAATACTGCACAGTGTCTTTTTTTAATCCAAGTTGTTTTCAGACTTGCTGTGTCACTGAAATGCCTTTCGCCTGTTCAGACATGGTGTTAGCAACTCCCAGTTGCTGCACATGACTTGCAGCACTCTTAGTAGAACAACTTTTCCCTGGATCATCCAAACTACGACTAGGGGGCTCTGCAGAGGCCCAAATCATTTTTGACTGTGGATTGCCAGTAACAGCAGGCTGTAGGTTTTCTCTGGTAACAGCCTCCACCATATTGTGATTATCCAGATGAGTGGAAGAATTATCCTGCATAAATCTAGTGGTTTCGCAAGATTGCTCTGTTGCTACCACAATTGCTTCCACATCCAAAATCTCAGTCAGCTCTTCAGACACATCCACCTCCATCACTAGCTCAGTCTGCTCTGCCATCAGCACAGTGCTTGGGCTACCCCTCCTGACAAGAGTAGGGGAGTTTTTATTGCAAAAAAAAAAAATAAGACAAATATCTCAATTATACATAAAATAAACACCATTTCACTCACAAAATATCACAAAACATACAGAAAAATCTCATGCAAGTAAAATAATCTGCAATACTTATTTAAATTTGATAAAATGAAAAAAACCTTTCCACCATTTGGTAACTGTCTGGGAATAAAACTTTTTTTGTTCCTGCAAATAAATCCTTGAAAGTTCATTGGTAACCAAACTGACATAACAATCATATGACATGTGACGTTGATAGATCACCCATTGGCACCGGGCCTGCCATAAATAATACCGTATGCAACAAAAAAATAACAATAAAGTGCTATCTCAATAGGAAGATAAACTCTGGAAATAAATCCCAAGGACCAACATATCATATGATGGATTCATAAGCCAATTAAAACTCCATGTTTTTGCTAAATGAGGCCATAAACCCCTAACATAAGAACAATAAAGGAAAAAATGTTCCATAGATTCTTCCAAATTAATACAGTCAGGATAGGGACAATTCCTTTCTTCCTTTGCTTTATATTTAGCATTTCCCCGAACATTTAAATGCCCATAAACTATCAGCCACTGTGTGTCCCATTGTGTAACCGACAATCTAGAATTATTGAGCTGGGCTATAATCCTGCAATTAAGAGCAACAGGACAGTTTTTAAAACAAGGCTCCTGAGGATAAAGTGATCTAACAATTAACCGATATAATGACTGTGTAGTATTATTTAAATTCATGTCCTTAGTAATTTGCCATTTAAACAATTTTTGTACTGCTGGTTTAAAATAATCAGGAATGGTAACAAGTGGATTCAATTTAGGGGCCAAAGAAAACCATTTCCTAAAGTAGCTACCCAAGACCGCAACCACCCAGCCTTTACAAATAGTTTCTTCATGATTTAATCCAGATCTAAGTGTAGTCATAAAAAAAAGGGAATGCACAAATACTATAGGATCTAACATGTCCAAACCTCCAGAGGTTTTATTCAAATAAGTATATTGCCGTTTAACAGGGTTTAGCCTATTCCCCCATAACATTTGAAAAAATAAACTATATAACTTTGTTTCAAGTGATGAAGGAAGGGGATAAATCATAGCTACATATTGTAAACAAGGAAGAATAAATTGTTTCAAAACATGAATTCGTTTAAACTTTGAGAACGTCCACTGTTTCCATCTATTGACCTTAGTTTCCACTTTTCCAAGAGCTAATTCCCAATTTAACCGAGGCAAATTCTGAGGCCCAAACAGGAGCCCCAATATTTTCAAAGGTGTACAGGAAGCCCAAATCCCATTTTGATAGACATCAGATAAACCCAATACACCAATAAATAGCCCAAGTGTCTTCATCAAATTCAATTTTGCATTGGAGACTACTGAAAACTGTGAAAAAATTTCAAAAAAAAAATGAAACTGGGTATAATCTGAAAAAAATACAATCAAATCATCAGCATAAGCTTGAACAAAAAGAGGAGGTAAAATCTCAACCTGAACCCCCAACCAACACTTAGATTGTTCTATAAGTCGCAAAAGTGGATCCAGGGAGTAAATGTACAAAAGGGGACTTAAAGGACACCCTTGCCTAACACCAGTATTTAATCTAAACCCTTCCACAACTGTCCCTTGTAAAAAGGGGTAAACAGTAGTATGCTCATAGAGAGAGGCCAAAACTTTTATTATCAACTCAGGAACTCCATATTTCTCCAAAACTGAAAAAAGAAAAGGAAGATGAACCCTATCGAAGGCCTTTTCTAAATCCACTGAGAGCATACAACCTTCCATGTTATTTGATGAAAAATACTCTATAGTATCTCTTACAAGCATTAAAGCTGACTGAATTTTCCTATCAGGGATTCCGCAAAATTGATATGGGGATAGCACTAGTTTAGCATACTGTTTAAGCCTATTATTTAAAATGATCGTAAACAACTTATAATCCATATTTAAAAGAGTGATTGGTCTCCAATTTTTAATATCATTCCTATCTCCTGACTTAAATAAATGTAATAATAACCCATCAGTAAAAGAGGGAAACACAGTCTTAGTGTCAAAAAAAAAAATTGGAACAGCAAAAAAAGACACTGACTAAATTACTCAAGAAAGGTTTTATAGAGTTGATGGGGTAAACCATCCAACCCTGGTGAAACATTAGGTTTAAGTTAGTGAACGGCTACAACTATTACTTCAAGTGTAATTGGTCCTAATAAAGAAGAATGTTCAGCGGTTTTAGGAGGTAAAACAACATCCTCAAAAAAATTATCAATATCCAGCTTGTTGATTGGTATTACAGATTCTAAAGTCTGAAAATGCTGTTTAATAACTGCCCTAAGGTGAGGTACAGTGGTTGCTTTAGAGTCATCAGGAGTTAAAAGAAAATCAATAGTAGAGGAATCCCTGAAAGATTTACAGGCCTCAAACACATCCCCAATAGGGACCTTCTGAGTTCTATTAGTAAATATATCTTGTAATGTTTTAGCCCTATCATACTGGAAGGCCTTCATGGAAGTTTTCAGCACCTTTATCTGAGCTGAATAGTCAAATTTGGAAACATAAGAAATGGAAATTAACCATTGCAATTGCTATCTTAAGGATAAATACTTCATAAAGTTTAAATCTTTAGTAACCACCCCTCGATGTTTAAACCAGTTCTGTAATATAGATTTAGTATCCATCCACCAAGCCCCTATATCTGAATATAAAAAAACAACTGATAGTCTAGCTTGCAATAGCATTTTTACCCCAAACTTAGTCTGGGGAGAATCTAAAGTGGAGACATTTAATTTCCACCTTCCTTGTCTACCATGACCTAAATGCCCTGAAACTAAATAACTAACCAACAATAAATGATCTGAAAATTCTAAAGGTTTCATTTGAAAATCCTGTACTAAAAGTGATGAAGAAGCAAACATATAATCAATAAGAGAATGCAGTTTACCCTTAGAAAATGAAAAAAAAAAACCGGCCTGTTGAGTGTAAAGTTAAACAGTTATTGAGACCTGCAGTTTTAATTATGGAAGCTAAGGCATGAGAATCACAATAAGTTTTTTTTGTCTGTTGTGTCAAACCTCTAAGGCTGCAGTTAAAATCTCCTCCCCATAGGATAGGCAATGATGTGCACAAATAAGGTTGTACTGCCTTCATACACTGCACCCTATCAGCTTTAGTTTGGGGGTTATAGATATTTATAAACCTGTAGGAGGTACCATGCCATTTACCATCAATTAGTAAAACTCTTCCAGGAATAAGATCAACTAACTTTAACAAAAGAAAATTATAAGAAGAAAAAAGAATCCCAACACCATCCGCACTATCTATGCCAAAAGACCAATAGGAGGGTCCCCAAGGCCAATCTTTTTTTAAAAATATAAAGCTGTTCTATGGAGAACATCCATGTCTCTTGTAGATAACACACATTAATCTGTGAATCATGCAAATATTGAAAAAGCGATTGCCTTTTATTACTTCTTAAAAGGCTATGTGTGTTTAGAGAACCCCAAGAAAACTTCATGAAAGTAAATATTTTTTTTCCTTTTTTTCCTTTTCTTCTCCTTGTAATTATCTATGGGTAGTGAGGAGGTGGAAAATGAAGATTTCTGAGAATCTGAATCCCCAACCTCCATATCTGTGTCACCCCAAGGAGAAAACAAAGCTGCATAAGAATTAGTAGATTCAATAGGGACCAAAACGGGGAGATTTAACCTGTGAATGCCTAGAAGATCTCCACCTATGCAAGGGGGAGGAAGGGGCCACAAAATTTACTACTACTGAATCGGAATAGCTAACAGGCACCATCTCCTGAGGTGCAACTGAAACCATGTCTGTCTCTAATCTGGTAGCCACCTGAGAAGAGTTGTCAATATGCTGACCTACAGATGTGGAGGAAGCCAATACAGGGGGAAGGGGAATATCTTGAGAAATTTGTACTAGTATCTCAGAAGAAGGGGAGGGAGGGGATGATAAAGGGGGAAGGGGGTTAATAACCAAATCTTGTGCTTTTTGAATCAGCAGCTCAGGGCTTATACTGGATACTTTGTTTTTAGCTGCCCATGAACAATCCCAAAAGACATGGCCATACTCCTCACACAAATCGCAATGTATGCGATTAGCACATTGCACAGTGCAGTGACCCACTTCCCCACAATTATCACACCTGGGCCTATCACACACGCTAAATAAGTGAGTTCAAGAACCACACCTATAGCAGGCCTGAGGCTGACCACCATAAAAACAAACTCCCCGATCTCTTCCTAACAAAAAGGAATTAGGTATATGCTCTATACCTGAATCTGACTGATGAAGCTGAACTTTATATTTCCATCCTCCTGTCCAAAAATGCTCTGCATCCAGAATGGGTTCCGGGGAACTTAACACTTCACATTTTTGTGAAAGCCAGAAAGTAATATCTTCCACATGGACCCCTCATTTCGAAACATCACAGTTACAAATTTTATCAAAGGTTTAGTTAAAGGTATAACCAAAAAGGGGGTCCATGTGGGAGAAAATTTGACCTGGCTATACCTTTCCCAAAATAGGTCTAACAGATGAGATGACCAGAAACTGATATCGAAATTATCTTCTCCTGAAATATTAATAAATGCATAAACATCTTTAGGAGAAAAATGTAAAGAATCCTTAATCAAAGTCTTTCCAACATAATGTCTGTCAGGTCTTGAATCCAACCCCCTTTTATATCGAGTCTGAACAGCATGTCTGCGAGGAGCTGCCTCCCTTTTAATAGCTGAAAAAGTTCAGACAGTAGAGGTTTAGTTTGAGATGGTTTAGAGGCCTCTAAATTAGAGAGTCAAAAGCAAATCATTTGTAACAACATTGGTTCGCGGTATATGGAGTGTAGAGGGAGCTATCCAAGGAGGTGGCAAGGCAGCTTGATGTAAAGTAGCTGCAGAACCTGGTTTCCACGTAGGAGAATTTTGAGTTAGTTTAAAATCAGAATCCCACTCTGAGTCTGGCAGCCAAGTGCCAGAAGGAGCCTGCTTCCAGCCAGCACCGAGTAAAGCCTTCCTTGTCGTTCAGGGCCCTTTAACATGATCTGAAGAAAGAACTTGACTGGCATCTAGATGAACAGATTTTGTTTGAACAGTTCTCCCAGCACCATGGAGCGCATCCTTAAATGAAAATTCAGTGACACCTAACTGCGGTGTCTGTTTAGTTTGATATATAGTTCTGGGAGGATCAACCGATTTCCCAATATTAGGTTGTTTGAAAACAAACCCAGCAGTTTTACTAAGAGGGGTGATACTAGGAGAGGAAAAAAAACACAGGATTTTCAGGAGAATGTAATTTTACTACAATACTTGATTTCTCCTGCCCTTCCAAAATCAGCTTCAGGCACTCATCAGAACCGACGTTAGAATTGCCAGCTGATTGAGCAGATTTATTAGGAGGTACCAGTTTTGAAGACATATTTATAAATGGAGAAACATCCATTGTAGAATGAAGAGCTTGCGTTAAAACAACAGGTTTGAAAGGCTCCTGTCTTTCCAATAACGGCTGTAGGCACTCATCTAAAACAATGATATCACTGCCAGCTGGTTGAGCTGTACACCCTAGTACAGGAGCTATAGTCTTATTTGGTGCTTGTGAAACTGTAAGTAAAACATCCTTCGTTTCCCCTTTATCCTCCGAAATTACTTCTTGGGACACGTTCTGTACACTATAATTTTCGGCCATTATACCAGTAGATTTAGTAGGGGAATTTATTTTCTTATAGTCCATAGAACAAACAGCAATACATATTGAAACAGACTCACCGAGCAATGTGGACGTAGCAACACGGTGTGTCTCAGCTGAAGCGTTGTCCTGAATGCTTGCACTAATGATAGGGCGCGTCCCTGGAATCTGCAGCTCTGCGGAAGCTTCAATTGATAAGCTCGAAAGATTTCCTTCATCCTTTTTAAACACCTTGACTTCACAAACTTCAGCAGCGGCTAAAAGGTCAGTAGCATCCAGAAACAACGGCGCTTCATGGAATTCATCATCCGATACAAGGTCTGTTAATACCAAACTGAACGCCTCTTGCAAAGGCACAGCAGGAGATGAGGCAAACTCTCCTGCTGCAGGAACGTCCTCTCCCTCCGATGACCTATACGAAGTGGCCATCTCACTGACAGCCTGTCCCCCTACTGGCCACCAAGCAGCAGCAGAGTAGGGGAATTTCCCCGGTGTCCTGGCCAAATTTCCCCCATTCTCTAAAAATACCACCAACAGCTTAATCTGGTTCAATTTCATCTGGTTACCATCTGTATCCCCCCTTCCCCCAGTAGCCCCTGAAAAAGGGACTTCCAGTCTCAGTGGACCTACCCGGTCAATAAAATTCAATAGATAAATGTCCAAAACAAAGGTCTTCCCCCTCAATGCTAAATGAACTCCTTAGTACAATCAGTGGGGCTCATGTGAGTTCCTATACAGGTTACATATCTGGGAACACAGATAACCCCTGTTTAGACAAAATGTGTGCCATTAATTTTGTGGTCATCTCAACTGAATGTAACTTGTGGAATCCTCTTCAACTATCCATGGATGGAAAGACTGAGGGCATCAAGATGGTTACAACCCCAATAATCGTACACCTTATCTCACACATATCATTATCCATTGTGTAGAAATGGTTCTGCTAAATAGATATCAGTGTTGGAAATGTCCTTTTTTGGGGAGCAACCCTCTTACAGTCATAAAAAATTGCACACACTCCGGAAGATGGGGGGGTGGAACCTCCCTTTGTTCAAAGGATACTAATAGGCATACCACTCAGCCCAACTCCTTTTATACTTTCCCAGTAAGACTGAGGTGTCAAAAATTTAGGCTTCTCTGGAAGAGCACCAACTAGATCAGTGGGACTACCCCGGCAGCTGGCCTCATTCTGGCCAAAGACCTCTCCACCATATCTCATTTAGACAGCACCTGGGCTCAAATTAAGAACCATGTGGAACTGGGCCTGGCACATCCATCAAGACACAGCTGTGGAGAAACCCAGTGAGGCTCTACAGTCTGCTCGATATCCTGGACACAAGCAGGAATCTTGTTACTAAGGGACCTCCTCAGAGCTGATCTTCATGCACTGGACTCATTTGCAAGTCTCCAAGGTAAACATGGACTGGACAAAAAATACTTCTGGAGAACTCTACAGATCAGAAATGCACTATTCCCCCTAATAGGGATCCTGCAATAACTAACTCCCACCCCACGCAACAGATCTCTGGCTATGGTCCTGGCTAGAGTGCCTCACAGGAAGGGCTGGAGCCATTTATGAAGCAATCAGAAATGGTTAAATTTGTTTCTCATTTGAGTTAGTCAGGGAGTGAATGGTGCATAGAATTAGGCATATCAGTTGTGATTGGTGTATGTTGGTGTGATTGTATAGTTGGGAGAGGATTCTTTTGTAACAAATGGTACAGAGGGGGAAGGTTATGTGGAGTGGAGTGGGTTGGGTTGTTGTTTTTTGGGGGATTAGGAATCAGGATTAGTTATATTGGTAATGTGTCATTCTGTGCAGGCCCCTAGGCTCAGTTACTCCCCATCTCTACTCTGGAATTCATACCAATTCTATAACTCCCATCTGCCTGGTGCAGTATATCATTGCTGCAGGGAGGTGGGAATTAGTAGGAGGTGGGGAAGGGAGTAAGTGAGTGGTAACGTACTGATGAAGGGGGTGGAATTAGGACTGTGAGGACCAGAAGGTGCCCTGGGGCTCAATGGTGATTTGGGAGAGGCCAGAAATATATAATTCCTAAATCCAGGGAATTCACCCGACTGAGTTGGTAGCTAGCTGATGGGATGGCAACTGCTCTGCATCCTCCTTGGGCAGTGCTATGCAATGCCAGATCAATTAAGAATAATATTGCTATTGCAGCAGATTTTCTGGGCCTGATTCTCCAAGATCCGTTGGAGTGATGCAAGTTTCATCTCTCCAGGGATGTGGCAAACTTGGGGTGTAAGAATCAGGGTCCCTGAGCCAAACTTCCCAGGTGTGTTGCACACTGCAACCTGCGTGAAACATTTGGCACACCTGAGAGACATGCTGCAAGGGTCTGACCCTCCCCACTTGGTACAACACATGTGGGGCTGGATGCTTTTCAGGAGGGAGGTTGAGGGCAAAAGGGACAGAGGGGTGGCAAAGAATGTGTCAGTGCTGGACAGCTATGATTGCATGTGATGGCAGTGGCACCCAGGGGTGTGTATCAGGCATTATTAAGCTCCAAAATGCCAGCATAGCGATGTATTGTACTACAAGGTGCAGTGACTGGCACACATACAGTTCAGTCAGTTGCAGCCTAAATGAAACACAATAATGGATGGACAAGTGATTAAGTGGCAGCATATTCCACCGTTACAGAGCAGCCTGACTACAGTTGGTGGATGGATGGATGGATGGATGGATAGGTGGGCAAAGTACAGAAACTACACTTCACATGATGTTCTTGGTGAAGTGAAAAAACTTCAGAAAGTTAACCCTTCGTGAAGGACAACAGTTACATGGAGACACTATGTAGACATGGCCTTTGGTGAAGGGCTAACTCCACATCACCAATGACATGACTAGAAAAGCATAAACACTATAAAAGAAAACTTCCCCCACCCTTGTGACATGTATATACCACCTTCCTCCCCATAGCCTAAGTAATACACACAAACACCCTACCCTTCCCCTGTATCCTACTTACCACCAACAATTTCCCTCCCCGAGGTTCTGATAATCAAGGCCCCTAGAATTCTGAGTCTGCAGAATTTTCTGCAGAACTTGTAAACTTCCACAGAATATCTGCAGTGCCACAGAATACACTGCTCTTGGTGATTCTTTATATAGTTTTTCAATAGCACCTGGTTCTTTTTCCCCTTCTTTTATATCCAAAACCCCTCTGCTCAGCATGTGGCATTATCAATGACATTACATCATGCATTAGCTAATGACAGGGCTGCATTCTGCCACAGAAATGAATAATCATTTATCTACCACTGCTCCCACTCTCTGAGAAAGTGGCACAGCACATCAGGTACTGTGATATTTGCACAACCTGTACTACAGCCTAATAAAATTTCTTGCCTTATGTTATTACACTGGGGACAACTTAAATACTTGACATTAGCATAGACCTGTTAACCGAATACCTTACGCTGTACAGATTTATTTGTACTTTTAAGGTAAAGAGGAGCCCTGTGAAATGAATAACTTGTAAAAATGAATTAACCTGTCTTTAAAAAAAAATTAAAAGAATTATACCCAGAAAGGTGGAATATAATGATATGTAGACCTGTTGAAAGAACAGACCTATTAAATGAAGATACAATTTCATGATCACAAAAAGGGAACTTTAAGGTAATTTTATGGAAAAAAGCTATTTTGCAGATTGCATACAAATATATAAGTGTGATTCACAGTGGAGACCTCACAAGTGATATAAGAAGCATGAGTATACAGTAGATAAATCATTTATCTACAGAAGGTCCACTCTGTGTATTTCATTTATGCAATAGGATATAACCTTAAGTGATACTTTTTTTAGCTTAAAAAAAAATCAACAAAAAAAAACATTATTTCTGACGGTCTGTAGATTTATGTTTTGAACCAGCAGTACTGTGCATTACCCCATCCTGTTTGCCATAGCCATTACCATGGACATGGTTGTTATTTATTTATTTATTTGAATTTTTGTAACCGGGTAAGCCCATTGAGATGGTCTGTCCATTCTTCATGGGCAACATGGGGGAGGGTACAGTGGGAGGTACAAAATAAAATAATAACAGTATTACAGGACTGCATAAAGGCACACAGTCATCACTTACATTATAAGAAGTATAAGTTGAGAATCTCTCAGAAAATAACCTAGGATGGAATCAACAATAGCGGACTATATATAACTTAAATGTCAAGAATTTAAGTTGACCCCAGTGTAATAACTTAAGGCAAGAAATTGTGTCATGGTGTCAAGCTGATGCTGTGATGTGGAAGTCCATTGGTGCAACAGAATTTCCACAGAAATTACAATCCACCGTCACAGAAGTTCTGTGGCAAATGGTAGTTCTGATGCAGAACTTGGTCCCAAAGTGCTGCAGAAAAATTGGGGCCTTCCTGATAATAATAATAATAAGATAGATTCCATTCTCCCAAACTACACAGCACACCAGCATTCTCCCCTTGGATGCACAACACTAAAAAGAAGGCTACATGGTGAGCAAAAGATGGCAATCAGTGCAGTGCTCCACTCTCCAACTCAGTCAGCCGCCATCCAATTTAATGACAGTGAGATAGTACTCATAGCATTTAAGTGCGCTCCTTCTCTCATTCATTCAAATGTTGACCAGGTAAGGCAGTCAGAAAGGTTGTATGGGTCACCATCTCTGGTGTTCCATGTATCCTTTCTGCTCTAAGTTAGTGTGCCCAAAAGGAGGCAGGGGGTAGTGCTGAGTTGATAATTAGGTTAGAGGAAGGGTGTGTTTTTTATTTATAGAGATCACAGGGGAGGAGAGTAGCTGCTTTCTTCTAAGTTGACTGGATGAAAGGGCAGAGTTTTATTATTACTTGGAGTATGTCAGGAGGAGGAAAGTGATACATGTTTGAAGGTGGGGGGGGTTAAATGTTTTTTCTATCCTTTTTGAAAGGTATATTTGGCAATAGGGTCCACTGCAGTAGGCCGTAGGCCCTGTGTGAAATTTCACTGGCAAAGAACACTACTTTCATTGCAACAGTTTTGAGCTATGTACCAAATTTGATGGCACTTTGCATGACCTTCATGGAAGGCAAAGTTTGACAGTTTACCACATCTCAACTCACTGGCAAAGTGTTACCGAACTTTGCAATATATCTAGCAGAAATTCATGAATGAATGTGCAGTAGCATATCTGTACATATTTTTATATGGTTTAATCAAAAGGATAGAAAAAATAATCAAAACTTATCTGGCTGGGGCTGCCCTTGTGATGATTGTGGAAGCATGTTACACTGCCGTGCTGATGATCTGAGTTTGCGAGGGAGTTCTGGAATCTGCTTTAGGGGTCAAGCCTGATCACTGCAGCTGCCACTTGGCAGTGTACTGTGGTCAGGAGAACTGGCACTACACCACCAGTGATGTAGTGACACCTGTGGTGAGCCAAGGCAGAATGCTCCTTCTGTAGAGATGTTGTTCCATGAAGCTGAGTCACTTATTGCTAAGTGCATTTTAGGGGAGGAATGAGGCTGGGGAGAAAACCAAAGCACTGCCTATATGGCTGCCAAGGTTCATGGCTCTATTGTGTCCTAATGCTTGTTGGCACTTGATACTGGCTCACGTAGTTAGCTGACTCGGGGATGGGGAGGATGTTCTTGTGGCTGTCTGAGAATGTGCTGCACTCACTGGTGCTGGGCAGGGTGCAGGTCATGGGTTTAGCTGACCCAAAAAAAAGCTGTGACAGGACCAAAGTTCAACTTTAATACCAGATCTGATGTGCTAATGCAGTGTGCAAAATAGACACTATGACGCTCTGGTAGGTGCCAAATAATTTTAGCACAACACCAGATACAGTATATAGTTACAAACAACACACAAACAGCCTTTTGTGAGCTATTAGACCATTACCCAGGTACCTTGGTGCTTCACCAAGTCATTGCTTCCTCAGTGGGTGGGTACCTGGAGAGGGAGATGCCCTTAAGTACCATTTCAAGTTATGATGTCATCACTCAGGTAACTGCATAATTATCTGAATCTTAGGGCAAAAGGATGCACACATCTTTGTCTTAGGACATCCACAAATACCATAATATAAAAAAAATAAGAAACATTTGGAATTAGTGAAGTCAAGTTCTTTTTATTGTTGGACAGGTTGTATCATTGCAATATAAAATCACTCCATAAATAAATCACAGTACAATAATGGAAAATTAGCAGATGCAACAGAAAGACCTGTGTATAGTAGAATAAAGACATGAAAATATAGCTGAAATATCTAAAACATCATCACACCGTTTCCTTATAAAAACTCTGCGAAACCTTGGGCATAATTTCCAGTGTGTGCTTAGTGCATTTTGATTCTAGATTGGAGTTGTCCTATAAATGTAAACTTCCTTGATCATGCAGTTTTTTTTCAACAATAATCTTAAAGAAAGAGGCCACCGCTTATAGTACCTTCAAGGAATCAGAGTTCACTAAATATGAGGTCAAATTCGTAGGTTCAGGCTCCAGCTGTGAAAGGATGTCTCCCAGAAGTTGTTTCCGATATTTATAATATAATGGGCAGAGAATCAATAAATGGGTGAGATCATCCTCTTCCATTTTAGATTTACATGTACTGTTATGATTATTTTTTCTGTTTCTTGATCCAGTATGATAATCTTTCACTTTCATAATATTCAGATCTTTATTTTGAGAATAATTTCCTGCATGGTGGATTTTTAAATATTTTTAAATATCTTTCCAAACTAAATTGTTTCTTGTTTTCTGCTAATCATTTTCTTATGTTATGGTGTGAGCATATTTCTATTTCATTTTGCTTATGGTTTGTCCTTAATCTGTCTTTAATCAATATTTGAGTTTCTTTCAGAGGTTTGAAAAAAAATGTCCCTGAAACACTGCAATAAGCCACATGGTTTCACAATTCTTTTGATAATCCACACACTTGGAAAAGTTATGTTGGAGTGTTGGTATTTTGTTGCTTCTTCAAGGCAAATGCAAGGAAGTCCGTGTTCATTCATGGTGTAGGCTTTAATCAATACATGACTAATCTTTCCTGTACAAAACATTCTATGGGTATCTGTCCAAGTTATGCTCTCATTAGTGCTGAGAGGGCACATTGGGGAAGATCCAGTAATTTTTTATAATAAATATTTAGTAATTTTCCTATTTTATTTTAGCCATCATCCTCCTTAACTCTGCACCATAAATAATTTGACTTCTAATTTTGGGGCCCGATTCTAGAAGGGTTATGCCAGGTGTAACAGCAGTTGCACCAAGAAGAATGGCACATGTAGTAACTTTCGCCAGCAGTTGTGACATGCAGTATTCCACAAAGTGATCTGCGACATGTAGCAGGCCATTTGTGCCAAAGAGCTGTTACGCCGCATAAACTCCCTGCGACATGGCGCTAGGGGGTTTATGGCAGAAGTTGCACACCATTCTAGAAAGGCAGCCACAAAGTGCCCACATTGATATTCTACAAGAACTGCTGGAGGAGATCCAGCAACATAAGTTATACCAGCATTTAGCTGGTATAACTTACAGACCCCCCTGAGGGTCCTGTCCACCTGTCAGCTGTCCAGCAGGACAGTGCACAGTCTACCTCGCCCCCATGCCTAGCACACCCCAGCATAGCCCCATAGGGATACTCTTACCCCCAGCCCCTGAAACAGCTGTTAGCAGACACTCTGCAGGGTGGTGCTGCCATGCCCCCACCCCTGCCCCTAACTGTGAGTCACCCACCACATATGCGGAAATATGCCAGCCCTGGCAGTCTAGTGCCCTCCCTCCCAAAACTATACATTGCTTTCATAAAAATAAATTCCCGATTCCTGGTAGTCTAGTGGCCCCCACCTAACTGTACATTGCCATAATAAAATAGAATTCGATTCCCTGGTAGTCTAGTGGCCTCCACCCCACCCAGCCATGCCAGCCCACTCAGCACCCCCCCATCCCATCCCAGCTGGTGACTGGCACAGTCCACCTCTCTACCTCCCATGGCCAGATGCCGACTGAGTGCTGTGATGGCTACAGCACAGGCGCCAGAATTAATTTCTGAGCGTCGGTGCAGTAGTGCTAATACTACACTCAATCAGTGTGGCCATGGAGAGAGTGAGCCAGACTGCCAATCGCCGGCTGAATATAAACTGAACTGACGAAAGTGAGAACTACTAACTACCGAAATCAGGAAATTTATTTTATTATAACAATGTTACGTTCAGAGGAAGGTAGGCCACTAGACTACAAGGAGCTCGAATGTTATTTTATATGCTGGAAATGTACTGTTCGTGGGGGCACTAGACTACCAGGGAAATGGTGTATTACATGTTATCATTGTACAGTTCATGGGGGGAACTGGACTATGAGGGCTGGTGACATGCCGCAGTGGCGGTGGGTGACCTGAGGGTTGGGGCATGGATGGGGGGTGTAGTACTTGCGACCTGCAGCAGTGGGTTGCGACATGCTGGCCAGGTACGCCCTCTGTGAGGCGTACCTTGCCGCATGTTCCAAGGCCCAGGACTTTGCTGTGAAGACCCTGCCCCATCTAGAATAGGGCACAGGGTCAATGTTGCAGTTGAGGGTGGCGCAAGTTGCGTTTGGCAGCATCCTGCGCCACCCTTCTAGAATCGGGCCCTTGGTGTTTATCACTTTAAGGATCCTGTGATTGAGTTATCACCCTATTTGTGTGTGAAATTTATCACTGCTGGAAGAAATGTTTTAGTTTTTATTTCATGTCGTTTCATATGCTTAATTCTTGGCTCCATGTGATATGAGCAAAGATATAATAGTGAAAGTAGTGCCCACCTCCAATTACTAAAATGGTGACGTGTATTACAGCGGAACTATCAACAGAAAGGTTCTGCAACAGTCTCCAGGGGCTGATCTGTATAAAGAATTTTTATATGGGGGGGCTATGCCAACCCCCCCATTATTTATATAGCCAACTCCGGGAGGGGAGTCTGACACTGGGGTACAGGTACCATTCAGGGGAGCTATTCTGGGGGGAGCATGAGGCTGTGTTGGGGGAGCCAAAATACTGGGTGAGGGAACGCAATAAAAAAAGAAAAAAATAAGTCCCAGTACTACAAAACAAAACACTATTCCCTCCAACTGAGCTCCGAAGTCAGGTCGCCAACACCAAAGGCATTACTCATGCCTCCACACCAAATGGCCAGCTGGGAACTGCATGACTAAACATCCACCTGTGTCCTTCCTCATAATACCTCCCTATCCCAGTCGCTTTATTCTTCCTGTCACCATTTTCACCACTCAACCTCACTATCCTGTGATGGTCGCTGTAATCAGTCGTGTTCAAATTAAGTGTCTCAATTTGAGTTGATCAATTTCAGTCACCCATATCACTGGATACCATAATTCCCAATTAACAAATGTTTCTGACTATTTCTAGTTTTGTGTTATTTGTTATTATCCTTAATTTTTTCCTTCCTTTATTTCCACAGACCATCATTTAGTTTTACTATAGTTAATCTGTAGATCAAAAGCAGTACATTTGTGCTGGAATTTCTGGAAGATTCTTTTTATTCAAAGATATTTAGAATTAGAAAATTATCCAGGATTCCAAGAATAGGGTTCTTAGAATGGGAGTGGTGTACAGGCTGCCATCTCAGACGGAGGAGTTAGACAGGGAACTAGTGGGACAGGTCAGGAGGACCTGCGAGAAGGGTAGTGTGGTGATTGTGGGGGACTTCAACATGCCAGGAGTGAACTGGAGTACCCCAACAACCAGGAACAGAAGGGAGCAGGTACTGCTAGATGCCTTCCAGGACAGCTTCCTGCTGTAAATGGTCAGTGAACCAACCAGGTTAGGGAATACCCTTGACCTTGTGCTGGCAAATGGGGACTTTGTGAGAGAACTTACAGTGGAGAAACCGCTGTCAGGGAATGACCACCACTCAGTATGGCTCACATTGGATATGGGCAAAGAAGGAGTGGAATCTGGCACGAGAGTGCTGGACTTCAGGAGGGCCGACTTAGGGGAAGTGGTAAAAGGGTACCTGGCCAGAATTCAATCTAGTATAGACACTAACCAGAGGTGGAAGCTCATAAAGCTGGGGATAGTGGAGGCAACCAAAACCTGCTGCAAGGCCCAGAGCAAGAAAGCTAGGGGTAAGAAACTGAGCTGGTTGAGCAAGGAGGTCATGGAAAAGGTAAGGAGGAAAAGAGCTGCCTTTAGGAAGTACAAGAAAATAGGGAGAGGGGAGGACAGGCAGGAGTACTTGATGGAATCGCAGGAGGTGACAAGGGCAGTAAGGGGAGTCAAGGCATCTACGGAACTCAGGCTGGCACAAGGCATTAAGAAGGGGGAGAAGGACTTCTTTAGGTACATCAGGGAGAAAAGGAGCTGTAGGGACCACATAGTAAGGATTAGGAAGGAAGGGGGTTGGGTGGAAGCAGGGTGTGATAAGGCAGAAGCACTAAATGAGTACTTCTGCTCAGTATTTACTAAAGAGAAGAGGGGAGTGACACCCAAGGGGGGAGAAATGGCAGAAGCAGGGGGGAGGGGTGACAGATGGGGAAATCATGGAGGGCAGAGTTCGGAAGGGTTTGAAGGGTGGATAAGGCTTCAGGCCCAGATGGCATCCACCCCAGGGTACTGAAGGAGCTGGCAGAGGTCCTTGCAGGACCTTTGTCAGACCTATTTAATGCCTCACTACATTCGGGGTGTGTACCTCAGGACTGGAGGATGGCTCATGTGGTGCCCCTCCACAAGAGTGGCCCCAAGGATGAACTGAAACTACAGACCAGTGAGCCTCACATCCATAGTGGGTAAGCTAATGGAGACTACCCTGAAGGAAAGGCTGGTGGCCCTCCTAGAGGCCAAAGGACTACAGGCAGCAGACAGCATGGCTTCATATGGGGCAGATCCTGCCAAACCAACCTGGTGGAGTTCTATGACCGGGTAACTAGGCAACTGGACAGGGGCCATGCAGTGTATGTCCTGTATCTGGACTTGCAAGGCATTCGACTTGGTGCCGCATGGAAGGCTGGGAAATAAGTTAGTAGGCACAGGGCAGGTGCAAAGCTGGTGAGATGGGTAGGGAACTGGCTTCAGAGAAGGCAACAGATGGTGGTGGTGGGTGGGGAGCTCTTGCACCCAAGGGTAGTGACGAGTGGTGTTCCACAGGGCTCGGTGTTGGGACCAGTGTTGTTTGGGATATTCATTGAAGACATATCATTGGACATCAAGAGCAAGATCAGTCTGTTTTCTGATGATACCAAGGTAGGAGCAGTGGTGGATGTCCTAGGAGGATGGCAGGGGTTGCAGGATGATCTGGCAAAGCTTGAAACTTGGTCAGACACCTGGCAACTGGGGTTTAATGCCAAACAGTGCAAGGTGCTGCATTTTGGGATGAAGAACCCAAGGAGGAGTTACCAGCTTGGGGAGAGCAGCTAGCCAAGATAGAGGAGGAGAAGGATCTGGGGGTGGTCATTACAGGGTCAATGAATAACTCGGCACAATGTAGGAAGGCAGCTGCAAAGGCCAACAAAATGATGGGTTGTATTGCAAGCTGTATATCCTCGAGCAGGGAGGAGGTGATTCTGCCACTGTATAGGCCATTAGTTAGACCACACCTGGAGTACTGCATGCAGTATTGGCGCCCGTATCTGAAAAGGGACATTAAGTTACTGGGGGGGGTGCAGCGCAGGGTGACAAAGATGATCAAGGGGCTGGGGGACTTATCATACGAGAGGAGGCTGAGGGAGTTGAACATGTACTCACTGAAGGACAGGAGGGACGGGGGGACATGATTGAAACCTTTAAGTACATGAAAGGAATAAACAAGACAGATACAGAGGGGCTGTTCAGAGTAAGGGAGGGGAAGGGAGGGATAACCAGGGGCCATGATATGAGACTGGAGGGAGGAAGGTTCAGGAGGGAGATGAGGAGACACTTTTTTACAGAGCGGGTGGTGGCTGGGTGGAATGCGTTACCTGCAGAAGTGGTATCCAGTAAAACAGTGGACTACTTCAAAAGGGGATGGGACAGGACAAGGGGGAGGGTCAATGAAGGGGAAGGGGAAGGGAGGGGCAGCTGCAGAATAAGGGGTGCTAGCTGCACCTTCTAGCAGACTTGATAGATACCTAGGCCTTTAACTGCTGGCAAATTTCGTATGTTCATATAATTATATGAAGCAGTTAATTATATGAAAAGACAACTAACACAAGGAGTCATCAAAACTGGCTAACACATCACAATTCATTGTGCATATTGCTCTTTACAAAGAGACAGAAAAGAAAAGTCAAATGGAAGTTTTGATCTCATTATGAAGAATTTGCTCCTTCAATTTCGATGGGGGAGCTGGGCCACAGCCCAATGTTAACAGTTAGCTAATGCAGCTGGAGCACAATACAGCACTAAACAGCACTGCATCACATACAGAATAGTAGTCAGGCAATGATGCACAATGAGCCTGTGCTGCCACAGAGGGACTCTGATGTAAACAGAAGCCCAAAGTGGTAACACAGGCTGTTTGTGCATGTGGATGCCCAACCAGTATTTTTCAGAGTGTATAGTGTTTTGCTGATAGTTTCAGTTCAGAGCTTAAACTGATTGCTGTGCACGCAGCAGCACTGTGAAAAACACCAGCTGCCTTGAGGATTTTCAATGAGATGGATCTTTGTTGTACCACAGAAGGGTATAACCGTGATCCATGACATTTGAACTATGGTACAGCAAGGTTTCTGCTGGCATGGAAATCCATGCACAACAAGCCCTCACAATACACTGTAAGTACTTTTGAGTTATGGTTGAAGGATAGTTCATGCCTTTGAAACATGTATGTTTGTCAGTACATGTAGTTTTACTGGGGTATGTGGTACCATATCCCCATGATAAGTGCACATCAGAACATGCAAAATAACTGGTCCGACCCAGGTTACATAAACATCTTACTTGCAGTAAAACTACTGCACACAAACTTATATTTTTGCTTTTCTACGCATTCAAGCATCAAAAGTCATGACTGCACTATTTGAAATTGCCCCCCATACTATTAGTTGAAACATGCTTTTCAAATGCAGCCATTTCCAGAGCACAAAATCATCCTTAGTGCCATCTCTTTAAATATAGATTAGCACACTGTATGAAGGTCCCACTCATTTGCATATGCACAGTCCCTAATTTTGTGCCTCCACATAACCAGATTTTTATCATGCAAACTGATGCTTTGAATATACTGTAGGAAACACAATGCTAAGTCCAGACTCAAGGCACAAACCCCAGTCTGCAACACCAAGGGAATGGTAAGGTGAATGGGGGGTTCAGTGCTGCGGTGGGGGGGAGACACTGGACAACAGGAAGAGTGTTCTGTTGTACTATGGGCAGGCTATCGGAGGGATGGAGGAGAGGGTCACTAGCACCAGGGACGTAGCTAAACTATAGTACTAGCTGATGATCGGAGGGGGGCCTCTAGCACCAAGGATATCATTAATGTACAGTAATGGTTGGTGACTGGGGGGGGACACTAGCCCAAGAACCAGGGATTTCCTTAATCTATGGTAGGGGCTGACAATCAGAGTGGGGGACCACTAGCACCAGGGATTTCTTTAATCCATGGTATGGGGCCGGCCCAGTGGTGCTAAGGGCTGAGGCGCTGGACACCTTACCTCACACTACGCCAGTGACCCATGTTCAGGAATGAGCACGGGCTGCCGGGGGACAGCAAGGGAGGAGAAGGATCAAGCTACCAAGGGACTGTGCTCCTTCTCCAGGGAAGGGGGATGCCAGTGGTTGGGGTATGACTGGCCGCTAGCACAGGCTGGGCGGCAGCACGCTGATACTGTAGATGTGGGCAGAGATGGGGCAGATGCGTGGAGGAGCATGTGCAGATGCATGCGCGCTCCCTCTGCCAGCATCATTGCATGCCCCATCTCCAAAGGGAGAAAAATGGAGGAGAAAATAGGTTGCAGTGGTACATGACGGAGGGTGCCTCGCAGGTCTCACTACTGGCTAGCGACAGCGCTGGCCACACTGGATCTGGTCTCTGGTGGAGGTTGGGGAACTACACCAGCCCAATTGGGGAGGGGGGGGCTAAGCCCTGGAGGTAAGGGTCAGTGCCGGCTGGTGGATGCTGCGGGATGGAGCTGGGGGCTCCCTCCAGAGGTAGGAGCCACAGCAAGAGGAGCACAAAATAATAGCAAAAAAAAAAAATTATAATCTATGGTGCAGCTGATGTTTGTGGAGTGACCACTGGCAACAGGAATTTCAGTGTATTACGGTATACGAACATACGAAAATTGTCAGCAGAAAAAGGCCTTTATGGTCTACCAAGTCTGCTCGATGGTGCAGCTAGCAGCCCTCATTCTGCAGCTGTCCCTCCCTCCCTCACCTCCCCTCCTTTGACCCTCCCTCTTCCCCTGTCCCATCCCTTTTTGAAGCTGCCCACTGTTCTACTGGATACCACCTCTGCTGGCAATGCGTTCTGCCCGACCACCACCCTCTCCTTAAAAAAGTGTCTCCTCATCTCCCTCATGAACCTTCCCCCCTCCAATCTCATATCATGGCCTCGGGTGTCCCTCCACTCCCTTAGTTTGAAAAGACCCTCTGTACAAGACTTGTTTATTCTTTTCACGTACTTAAAGGTTTCAATCATATCTCCCCTCTCCCTCCTCTCCTCCACTGAGTACATGTTCAGTTCCGTCAGCCTACTTTCATAAGATAAGTTCCCCAGACCCTTGATCATCTTTGTCACTCTGCACTGCACCCCCTCCAGTAACCTAATGTCCCTCTTCAGGTACAGTCTCCAGTTCTGCATGCAGTGCTCCAGGTGTGGTCTAACCAGTGATCCATACAATGGCAGAATCATCTCCCTTCTCCTTGAGGATATACCCCTAGCAATACAGTCCAGCATCCTATTGGCCTTTGCAGCCACCTTTCTACATTGTGCTGAGTTGTTCATTGCTCCTATAATGAGCACCCCAGATCCTTCTCCTCAGTCACAGCTAGCTGCTCACTCCCAGTAGGTAGCTCTGATAGGGTTTTTTGCCCCAAAATGCAGCAACTTGCATTTTTTGTCATTGAAACCTAGCTGCCAGGTGTCCGACCAGGTCTCCAGTTTTGATAGATCCTCCTGCAACCCTTGCCAACCACCTATGTCATCCACCACTGCTCCCATCCTGGTGTTATCAGCAAACAGACTGATTTTACTCTTGATGCCCACCAAAATGTCTGCAATGAATATTCCAAACAATACTGGTCCCAACCCTGAGCCCTGTGGAACTCCGCTCGTCACCACCCTTGGGGATGATAGCTCCCCATCCACCACCACTCTCTGCTGCTTGCCTTGCAACCAGGTCACTACCCAACCCACCACCTTTGCACCCACCCTTGTACCTTGTAGCTTACTTCCCATTCTCCCATGTGGCACCGAATCTAATGCCTTACTGAAGTCCAGGTACAGGATATCTACTGCATGGCCCTTGTCCAGTTGTCTAGTTACCCAGTCATAGTAATCTACCAGGTTGGTCTGGCAGGACCTGACAGTGACAAAGCCATGCTATCTATTGTCCTGCAGTCCATGGGCTTCCAGAAAGGCCACCAGCCTCTCCTTCAGGATTGTCTCCATCAGCTTACCCATGATGAATGTGAGGCTCACTGGTCTATAGTTCCTCGGTTCATCCTTGGGGCCACTCTTATGGAGAGGTACCATGTGAGCAATCCTCCAATCCTGAGGTACACACCCTGAATCCAGTGTGGCATTGAATAGGTCTGCCAAAGGCCCCACCAAGACCTCTGCCAGTTCCTTCAGAACCCTGGGATAAATACCATCTGGCACTGGTGCCTTGTCCATCCTCAGTGCCCTCAAGCCTTCCAGCACCCTATCCCCTGTTATTTCCCTGTCTGTCACCCCTCCCCCTCCGTTCCTGATCTCAAAGCCCCCTTGGGTATCTCCCCCCCCTTTTCTGTAGTAAATACTGAGCAGAAGCAATTGTTTAGTGTTTCTGCCTTTTCACTCTCTGCTTCCACCCAACCCCTGTCCTTCCTATTCCTTACTATATTGTCCGTACAGCTCCTTTTCTCCCTGATGTACCTGAAGAATTCCTTCTCCCCTCCTTAATGCCCTGCACCAGCCTGAGCTCATTGGGCACCTTGGCTGCTCTTACTGCCCTAGTCACCTCCTTCACTAGCTTCAGGTACTCTTCCCTGTCCTCCCCCTCCCTGTTTTTTTCTACCTCCTGAATGTGGCTCTTTTCTTCCTTACCTTTTCCATGACACCTTTGCACACCCAGCTAGGTTTCTTTGCCCTCACCTTCTTACTTTGGCCTTGCTGCAGATTTTAGTTGCCTCCACTACCCCCAGTTTTATGGGCTACCACCTCTGGTTAATGTCCTTTATAGGTTGAATTTTGTCCAGGTACTCTTTTACTACTTCCCCATCCTCCTGAAGTTGGCCCTCCTAAAGTCCAACACCCTTTTGTAGGATACTACTCTTTCCTTACCCAAATTCAGCATGAACCATATTGATCAGTAGTCACTCTCCGCCAGTGGTTCTTCCGCCCTCAGCTCCCTCACAAATTCTCCATTTGCCAGCACAAGGTCAAGGGTGTTCCCTTACCTTGTTGGTTCATTGACCATCTGCATCAGGAAGTTGTCCTGTAAGGTGTCCAGCAATACCTGTTCCCTTCTATTGCTTGTGGCTTGGGTACTCCAGTCCACCCCCCGGCAGGTTGAAGTCCCCTACGATCACCACAGTCCCCTTTCCACAGGTTCTCCTGATCTGTCCCACTAATTCCCTATCCAATTCTTCTGACTGGGAGGGCAGTCTGTACACCACACTCATCCTGAGAATCCTGTTCCTGGAGTCCTGGATTTGCATCCATAGTGACTCCGTCCTGCCCTCCCCCCATACACACTTCAGTCCTTCCCTCACATATAGCGCCACTCCCCACTTTCCCCTTTACTCTGTCTCTGCAGAGTAACCTGTATCCTGGTACCGCCAGGTCCCAGTCATGGTACTGGGTGGCCCATGTTTTGGTAATGGCCGCCATGTCTACCTCTCCCTTAGCCATGATGGTCTGAAGCTCCACTGTTTTGTTCACTAGGCTTCTAGCATTCTAGGTGACCACCTTCCACTCCCTTACCTCCCTCCCCCTTCCTTCCTTCCATACCTTACTAACATCCTCCCTAGTACTTGTTCTTAATCCCTTGTCTCTGTTATGGAGGGTAAGCTCATCTGTCCTCCCAACCTATGGCATCTGTTTGCCTCTTGCCCACTTGCCACCCCCCGGTCCTAGTTTAAATGCCCAGCCTCATCTATGTAATCACTTAACCCCTTTTTCAACACTCTCTTGCCCTCCTCACTTAAGTGTAGTCTATCCTTCGACTAAAGACTACTATCTTCCCAGGTCCTTCCCCACCCCCACACCAGTCCATACCCCTTGGCCCGACACCAAGTTCCTAGCCATTTATTAAATTCCTCTATTCTCTGTTTTCTTGCAGTGCTCGCCCTGGGAACAGGAAGCATCTCTGAGAATGTTACTAAAACTCCCTGTCTGCTCACATATTGCTCCTAATTCCTCAAACTTCTTCTGAACTACATCTACTGTCCCATCAGCCAGGTCATTTGTATCCAAATGCAGGATTAAATGAGGTTTCTCCCTATGCCTTGTAGCATACTTTAAGACCGATTGCACCACCCTTTCTGCTGTCATTTTCTGGCATGCCCTCCACCCATATGTGACTATGCCTCTCCCCTTGCTACCCCACCTGACTCCTCTTAGTATTGAGTCCTGCAGCACTACGATTCCACCCCATTTTCCAACCTCTTATTCTCCTTCCTCCTCTTCCCTCCCCACCAACACCTCTTCTTCCTCCTGCACATTAGTTCCCTCTTCTGCTCCTATTATAATTCCCACATCCGTACTCCTCCCTGCCCCACTTTCATCCTGGCTACCCTCAGTTACACCTTCAAGCTCATTCCCCTTTCCCTTTCCCTTCTTCCTTTCCTTCCTGAACTGTGTACTGTTTTTCCAAAGCCCCTTCTCCTAGACCTACTTCTGCCTCCCGCATTCTAGCCCATGCCCCCCTTGACACCCAGTGTGTCACCCCTTCCCCTCCTCCCCCAGCCTGTTTCTCCATCTTTCTGCTTTCATCTACCCAACTACCTTGGTTCCCCTGACTCACTGACCCCTGGACTGGGTCTCCCTGGCACAGGACCTCCTCTGCCAACCTTTTCCCCTCTTCTCCCCCCATCTGCTTAAGTTGCTCTCCCTCCTCGGCTTCCTGCATATCAACTCGCACTGTTGGACCATAACCCACCACTGCCCTTCTCACCTTCCTCAGTTCCTCTTGCAGGCTTATGATCTCTTTTTTAAGCCTCCCTATTTGGTTGCACACTAAGCATCCCCCTACTCTCCATGCAACTTTAAGAAAGATTGGTACTCCACAGTTGTTGTAGCCCACCACCCTTCCCATTTCTATATTCGCCCACCAGCGACCCCCCATCATACCCAATGAAAGATCCCTCTCCCACCCTCAATTCTCCTCCTCCTCCCCTTCTCTACCATTACTAAACATGTTCTTCCCCATTTCCAATTCCCTTTCTTCCTGCAGTAAATTAGATGGTTGAGCAGCTTTCTTTAAACCTTTACCCCTATTCCCACTTGAAGCAATTGAATCTTAAAGAGCAGCCCTCTTTTAACTGTCCTGTCACTTTTTAACAGTCCTTTCCCCCTTTTCACAATTAGGGCTTGTTTAAAAATTAAAATATGCCTAAGTTCAACCTTAGTTTTCCCCCATAAATGAAACAAAGCCTACTGAGTGCTTCCTTTTAAGAGTTCTATTCCCCTTTCACAACTAGAGCTTGTTAAAAACTAAACTAAGCCTATCTGTGTTCAATCTAGTTTTCCCCCCAAAACTATACCAAGCCTACCCACAATTATGCCATATGGCTACCTAATAGACTTTTGACATTTTCCTCTGTGTCCCCTCTTACTGACTACTCCTTCTCTGTTTTGTTGTGAGGTACTTCCATGACACAAGTATCTAGAAGTGTTGCTGTATTTTCCACCACTCTGTACCTGAGCAGGGTGCTGCAGTTCATCACCCGGGTGTGCATCTATGAAGCAGGACCAACACGGGGAGGGTGAGAATGGGGGAAGGTAAGGCAGGCCTAATTCCCCAGATGAGCTGTGTGGAATCAATCAGCAACCAGCTGCTGTGTACTCGCCCTCAGCTCCCAATGGCTCCAGCCACCAATAACAAGGAAAAACCCCCACAACAGCTCCTGAAACAAAGAAAGGAGAAAATCCTCCACCACAAAAAAGATACTTGTCATTGAGGCACAGGTCTGGAAGCATAGAAAAACCAGGAGCAGTTGTAGAATTCACCAAAAATATTTATTTACAGTAGCAGTAACATAAATAAATTAACTTGTTCAGTATAACTATGTACAAAGGCAAAACAAAATAAAGTTTTCTTTCAGTCTCTGTGTCCCTTTCTCTTCTAATCTTTCTTTCAGTTGCAGCTTAGCTCTTATAAGTCTTTTCAACCCACATTCTTAGCAAACATCCTGTCCTTGAAGGTGTTCTGTTCTTGTAAGTTTCAGGAACTGCTAAAACACAGTGTGCCTGACCTGAAAGGCCGCATTTCCACAGCTTTTACAAAAAGCTCGAAGATTTGCACTAAGGTAACCTCTAGTTTCCAACAGCTTTTTGCAGTCATCTCAAATTATAAATATATACATTTCAACAATAATACTATATATTTTCCAAACACAAGGGATCTCAATATCAGTTACATTTCCGTGCAATGATTTGCACATATTTTTATATCAGCAGATATGCAAGGGAGGAAAACAGACAACAAGTGAAAACTGAGAAACAGTGAGAGGCAACGAGTTGCAAGATTGTCGGGGTGATCAAATCTGAAGTCTCACAGGAAAATTTGGTTGCTCAACCAGACAAAGAAGAGACAGAAAAGGAAAGATCCTTGCATTTTAAACACCTTCTCCATAAAAAATGGGACAGGGTCCTATTCCACCCTGTCACATACACCCCCCCTCCTTAAGAGGGAACCTGTTTTATTAAACAGGTTTCCAAAACGTTTTATTCTCTAATAACATTTACAGCTTTAAGCACATGAGCATGATCTGTTTTTTTTTTCTAACAGTACAGCAAGCAGTAAAGTTCAGACTCGTACATTTGTTTTTTGACCTTCAAAACCCTCAAGTACTGATCCATATCGTGACAGAAAATCAGCATTGCTATTCTCTTTACCAGATTTGTGTATCACCATGAATTTAAATGGCTGTAGTGCCAGGTACCACCTTGTGATTCTGGAATTTTTATCTTTCATCCGGTTAAGCCAACATAGAGGATTGTGATCTGTTACAAGAACAAAATCAGTTCCTAGCAAATAAAACTTCAGGGACTCCAAGGCCCACTTTGCTGCTGAACATTCCTTTTCCATAATGGAATACCTTTTCTGTCTGTCATGCAATTTCCTACTTATGTACAGAATAGAATGTTCTATCCCATCTGCATTTTGACTTAGGACTGCACCTAGGCCTACCTCAGATGCATCTGTTTGTAGAAAAAATGGTTTCTCAAAGTCTGGGCTTATTAAAATGGGCTGAACATAATGCAGCTTTTATGGTTTGAAAAGCTTCATCACATTCTGGGGTCCATTTCACATTATTTGTGTCCTGTTTTGTCATGAGTTCAGTGAGAGGAGTAGCTAACTCAGCAAAGCTGGAAACAAATCTCTGATAATAACCAGCCAGCCCTATAAATGACCAGACAGGTTTCTTTATTTTAGGGACAGGGCTGTTAACTACAGCTTCTATTTTAGAAATCTCTGACTTAACTTCTCCATTTCCCAACACATAGCCCAAATATCTGGTTTTGTGCATGCCCAATGCACATTTGGTAGGATTAATAGTCAGACCTGCATTTTTGATAGCTTGGATAACTGCTCATAGGTGTTCCAGGTGGCTTTTCCAGTCTAAACTGTACACCACATCATCCAGGTATGCAGCACAATAACCACTGTGAGGGGATAAAATTACATTCATGTACCAGTGGAATGTAGCTGGCACACCATGTAAACCAAATGGCATGGTGGTGAACTGATAGAATCCTATAGGGGTGAAAAATGCAGTTTTATCTCAGGATTCTTTAGCTAAAGGTATTTGCCAGTAACCCTTTGAGAGATTGAGGGTACTGATATACCTTGCATTCCCCAGTCTGTTCACCAAATCATCTATTCTGGGCATAGGATAACTGTCAAATTCTGATGCTTGATTAAGTTTTTTAAAATTAAGGCAGATTCTAACACCCTCTTCTTTTCTGTTTACATTTACCATGGGAGATGACTAAGCACTCCTCGACTCCTCTATGATACCCAATTATTTCATTTTTTTGTATTTCCCTAACCACATCAGCTCTTATCCGCTTTGGCAATCTGTATGTCTTTTGCCTAATAGGACGAGCATTCCTTATCACTATTATGTGCTCAACCCTTTTTGCTCAGCCTGGTACTTTGGTAAATGTACTGTTAAATATCTTTAGTACATTACGAATGTCTGCAGTTTGTTCTGAGGTTAAGGAAACATTCACCTTTACAGCATCAGCATTTATAGTTTGTTCCAATCTATCATAAGCTACATCAATATCTTCCTTATCAGTGTCTGGTAAAACTAGCAAAGCAGCTTTTGGCATTTTTCAACCCATTTCATGAGGAGGTTAGCATGGTATATCTTAGCAGGATTTTTCCTATCAGGGGTCTCAATCTCATAGTTAACAATGCCAGTTTGTCTAAGAACCTTATATGGCCTTTGCCACTTCATCAACAGTTTATAGACATAGGTCAGGAAGCACAGGAAAACCAGGAGCATTTGTAAAATTCACCAAAAATATTTACTTACAGTAGCAGTAACATAAAAAATAAACTCGTTCAATATAGCTATGTACAAAGGCAAAATAAAATAAAGTTTTCTTTCAGTCTTTGTGTCCCTTTCTCTCCTAATCTTTCTTTCAGGTGAAGCTTAGCTCTTATAAGTCTTTTCAACCCCCATTCTTAGCATACATCCTGTCCTTGTAAGTGTTCTGTTCTTGTAAGTTTCAGGAGCTGCTAGAACACATTGTGCCTGAGCTGAGAGGCCCCATTTCCACAGTTTTTGCAAAAAGCTCAAAGTTTGCACTAAGGTAACCTCTAGTTTCCAACAGCATTTTGCAGTCATCTCAAATTATAAATACATACATTTCAACAGTAATGCTATATATTTTCCAAACACAAGGGATCCCAATATAGGTAACATTTCTATACAATGATTTGCACATATTTTTATATCAGCAGATATGCAAGGGAGGAAAACAGACAACAAGGGAAAACTGAGAGACGGTGGGAGGAAAAGAACTGCAAGATTGTCGGGGTGATCAAATCTGAAGTCTCACAGGAAAATTTGGTTGCACAACCAGACAGAGAAGAGACAGAAAAGGAAAAATCCTTGCATTTTGAACACCTTCTCCATAACAAGTGGGACATGGTCCTATTCCACCCTGTCACAGTACTGTACTGATTAATTGTTGCTATGCAGTACCTGTGTACCCCATGCTGTGGCTCTAATCAATCTGCCCTCAGCCATATGGATCCCAGCACTGTCCTCCTTCCCTCTCCATTGTGTCAATAACTGCAAAAATAGCAAGGAACAAAAAAAGAAGACTGTGCCATAGAAGCACAGTTAAGTCCTCCAACCCCCTTCCTGATCTACTGGCCAGAAGGACTGTCAAGCAAGCCTTTCAAATGGCTATTTAATCCTCTCCAGAAATTCAAATTCAGAGTCTCCTTCTGCCTGCAATCTGATTGGCTAGCCTTTAATCCCCCGGGTGAGCTGTTTAGAATCAATCAGCCACCAGCTTCTGTGAACTCACCCTCAGCTACCAACAGCTCCTGCCACCAACAACAAAGAAACCTCCCCCACAACAGCTCCTGAAACAAAGAAAGGAGAAAACCCCCCACTGCAAAAAAGGTACTGTGCTGATTAAATGTTGATTTGCAGTACATGTGTGCCTCATGCTGTGGCTCTGCTCCGTCTACCCAGAAAACTGTGCCATAGGAGCACAGTCAAGTCCTCTGATCCCCTTCCCAATCTATAGACCATTGATCATCACTAGAACCAGGGATATCTACACATCTGGGAATGAGCAATTGGGTGGGGGTGCCACACTAATCTGCCTCACTACCCATGAAAATGAGCCCATAATGGGCATTCAAATGGCCACTTAGCACTTTGCATGCCCAATGGGCTCATTTGCAAAGGTCCCTTTGAATATTGCAGATAGCGCTCCAGCGCTCTCCATTCTGGTGGCATTCTTTGGGATCCCTGTTGGGACAGTGCTAAGTGGTTTACCACTGTATTGCCATGGTCCTATATTCAGTCAAGTAGTGCTGGTCTACTATTTGACTGAATATAGTATCTTTGGGCACCTGGGCAATCACAAGGAACAGTGGAAATGTTTGCGCTCCACTTTGTGTGATTTTTATTTTCAATCCCCTAATGTTTTGTATTTTCAATCTTTCTTTATTCACCTTCCCCTTTCCCCTGGATTGCACCTGGAAGTGAGCCTCAGCTCAGTGTGCTTTTCCCAGTTACCAATTTTTAAATAAATAAATAACTAAATAAATAATTTGCACAGTGCTAAATGTTTGAATAACTTGCCCACAGTGAGCACACTACTATACTGTGTGTAATTTTATTGAGGGATTCTGATCACATCTATAAACTATTAGTATGATCATCTATGATGCACAGGTGTGATTTCATTTATTTGTAATAATTAGTAGACTAGGTTTTCATTTTGCAGAGCAGCGAGAGCAGCTTTCAGAGAACCATAAACATTAGTTAACCATTAGACTGCTGACAGAATTAGAATGTATTGGAGTTCTAGACTGATATATCAGTCCATGGCCCTGCAAGGGTTAAATGTCGAAGGCCTTGTTATCTACAGGGAACTTGATCATCATATGTCTTCTTTAATTTGGCTATGAACTCTGGCACCTGGATTTTCAAAGACATGTCAGTGACTTGTGGAACATTATTCCTGCATTCCTAATGGTTGCAGCACTAAATTAGACCTCCTAAAAAGTGATCAGACTTAAGTGAATAACAAGCACAACTTGCAGCTTATCATGCGTTATATAATGATGCATGTGTTATTACTTAGGCAATAACTGCCAAGAAGCTGGTCATTTCCAAGGGGTTAACAACCAGTTGAAAGGATTGGTGGCCTGTTGCACAGCCAAGGGATACCTTCTTCCTTCCAGTCACTGATCTAAGGAAACAACTTGCTTTGAGGTGGTTATTGCAATTGTAAGTCTAATTGAACTAAGAATTACCAGTTTGATAACTACATTTACATGTTTTTTCTGTTTCTAGTAAAGCGGTGAGAGTAGTTTGGAAAAAGTACATCAATGTTGTATGCCACACAGTATCAGCTGGCAGCTGGATTGGTCATTTCCAAGACGTTAATGACTGATCCAGTAGCCAATCTGAAGCCTTGCTAGGCTTATAAATATTTAACTAGACTCAGAATGTACTAAAAATCAGGCACTCTTATAAATAGGTCAAAACATTTGAAACTAGTATTCAGACTTTTTTGCCACATTTAGGCTGCCACAGGCATAGCCCAAAGTCGGGAACCCAAGCCTGTGGCATTTCCTTTGAAAATCCTGATCCACAGTACTGTGGTGTACTATGTATGTTTTCTGCCACTAGTTCTATTTTAAATTATTTCTAGGGATGCTTGCTTTTTCATGATTAATGTGATAGGGTTCACTTAGATAGGCATGTCCAGAGATAAATACATTTATTTTCTATGGAACATTTCCAACAAGGTAGTTTGGTCAAGTGATTAAAACAATGAGCTGCTATACTGGAGATTTCTAATCTCCCTACAGGTTCCTTTTTACTAATCTGTTAGGTTTTTTTGGAAACCTTCAGAATTTTTTTTTTTTAAAGGTGACAGAACAAATCACTAAGGAGCACTAAAGAAAGTTGATTTAATTACTCTGTTGAGTTAAGCAGACTTGCTTTTCTATGAAAATTCCTAACAGTTCTCTGGAAATCTGTAGAACATGCTGTTTTAGCAGAAGTTCTCAACTTAAATTATCAGAGCAATATGTTTATTTTTAAAAAAACTAATGTTGGCATGGATTAAATAAAAATATATTTTTATCCACCAAAAGCTTTATGGATATTAGAGGAAGCTATATAAAAAGCAGTTTTGTTTCTTGTATGATATCAGACTTGGAAACCAAGTAAGAGGGTGCAGTACAAAAAGGCAGAAATTACTGCATGATTCTTTACCTACACTTACTAACAGTACATCAGCACAGATAGAGTTTGGGAGGTACTGTTTTCAACATTCAGTGATTATTGTAGAATGGAAATTAAATAACTTAGTAGCATACTGAAAGCACTTGAAGAAACAATTCCTATTTGCCCCTTCTATAATTAAGATAATCCACCAAAATATAACACAATTAGTCATTAGTTTTATGGCTTTGTGCAACCAGCATTATTAATAACTATCATGAAATGTTAGTAATGCAAATTACATTTATAAATATGTCTACACCAGGCAGTCTGAAAGAGCATAATCACTTCAGTTGTTAACTCTACACAGGAAATAATATGAGTTTTTTTTAGAACTGCTAGTTACAGCAGTGTCTGTAATTAAGTAACACATTTGAGGTCAATAATTTTCATCATTACAAATCAGCTCTAACAGCATGCATCACACTGAGCCCTGTAACCCTAAATTGTAGTTTATTTTCCTCAGTGTGAAGCAGATCTTATCAAGTTGTTCTTTGCAAGAAATTCCACATGTATGAAGGTGGAAGGATGTGCCTGCCACAAGACAGCTACATTTTATGAATAAAACATGACAAGATTAAGTAAGTGAATATGTATGCCAAATAAGGTTGCAGATTATGATGTTTTGCAGTGGTTTTGCATGTTGATAATTGCATTTTCAAAACATAGTGCTAAATTTCTGAAGCAGTTCAGATTGTATTACTGCAAAGATAACATATAAGACTTTCACTATGTGTTTGGTATTTTATTTTTCTTGCCCTTTTACATAAACCTCATCAGACACTCATTCATTTTGTACTTTTGTAATGCTTCTATTCAGCTGATACCTTATTACTATTTTATCATTCTTTATAAAAACTAGTACCCTTTACAAAGAAGAACTGTGATATATTATATATGATTAAATTCCCATGCTAATCTAAAAGCTGCAATATACATAAACTGGCCATTTTCCTCTAACTTCAGCTTTTGCTTTGGCTGTTTTTTTTTCCAAAGTACAATATGACATCATGAGAAAATGTAATAGACATCATGTGAAAATGTAATGACACAGTTCATAATTATTAGCAAGGCCCTAGTCAAATGAGCACCACTTTCAAAATACACAGTTTGCTCAGAATAATCTACTATTAGGCAACATGAGGCCTTGTAAAAGGGGTTGATATTGAGGACAGTGTGAACAGACACTTGGCACTGACTCCTTTTGCAACCACCTGATTACTCATTGTATAGAAACATAGAAACATAGAATTTGATGGCAGATAAGGACTGATTGGTCCACCCAGTCTGCCCATTTCCCTACCTAATGGATAAGCTGAAGATCCTAGCTAACCAACAGCCTACTTCTTCCACCTTCCACCCCCTAGAATTGCCTTATGTCTGTCCCATGCATTCTTGAATTCCACCACTGTTTTTGACTCCACAACTGCCTCAGGAAGGCTGATCCATGCATCCACAACTCTCTCCATGAAAAAATACTTCCTCACATTACCTCTGAGCCATCACCCCTCTAGCTCCAGATTGTGCCCCCTTGGTCTTGAACACCTCTTTTTCTGAAACATGCTACCCTCTTGGACTTTGTTGATTCCCTTGAGGTATTTTTAAATTTCAATCATGTCCCCCCTCTCCCTCCTCTCCTCTAGGCTATACATATTAAGATCCTTAAGTCTCTCTTGATATGTCTTCTGGTGCAGACCCTGCACCATTTTAGTTGCTCTCCTCTGAACTGCCTCCATCCTATCTATGTCTTTGCAGAGACTGGGCCTGCAGAACTGCATGCAGTACTCCAGATGGGGTCTCACTAGCTGTCTGTATAGAAGAATAACAATTTCCTGTTTTCTACTGGTGATTCCTCTCCCTATGCATCCCAGTATTCCACCAGCCCTGCTTACTGCCCTCTCACATTGCTTGCTCACCTTTAGGTCATCTGATGTGACTACCCCCAGGTCCCTTTCCATTTTTGTTGTTGTTAGTATCTCACACCCCATTGTGTACTCTTCCCCTGAGTTTTTGTTTCCCAGGTGCATTATTTTGCACTTCTTAGCATTGAATCTAAGCTGCCATACATTTGATCATTCCTCCAACCTTTCCAAGTCGCTTCTCATCCTTTCCACCCCACCTTGTGTATCAACTCTATTAGAGATCTTTGTGTCGTCTGCAAAGAGACATACTTTTCCTTCCAGTCCCTCTGCAATGTTGCTTATAAAGACATTAAAGAGGACCGGTCCTAGTACCTAACCCCCCTTTCTTCAGAGTAGACTCCATTTACTATTACCTTCTGTGTCCTGTTCTCCAGCCAATTTTCTACCCAGTCTACCATCTTGGAACCCACTCCCAGGCTGGCCAACTTGTATACTAACCTTTTGTGTGGGACTGTGTCAAATGTATATAAACATTGTTGAACCACGGTTCAGAGATATTCTCCCTGTGAGCTAAGTACAGTGAAAATTGCTAATTTAGATTATAGCCAGCACAATTTGGGGTAAAACCTGCTGACAGTAGGATAAAGTGATCACAGAGGTGGTGCTATGCAGCATGCAACACAGACATGTTGTATCTCACAGTGCTACAAACTGTAGCAGTCTGTTTGTGTTACTGGGCTCCCACCTTCTGCCTCTGCCACAAGCAATCCCTGGTATTCAGTGGCACTCCAATCCCCTGAAGCATTCAGAATGTCCACATCTTCTTACCCTATAGCCATCCACTCTTTCTCCCTTTCCTCCTGTGGTCCACTGCATTGTTAGCCAATGCAGTCTACCTTGATTGCCAAATTATATCCCCCACCTCAATCAGCAGATCCCCCTAACACCCTTTACAAGCCCCTGTCTGTTAGCCATCAACACCAGTTGTAGGTTCTCCAAGTTACTGATGTGGGTTCTCCCACATGGACATTGCATATTGTGACTCCTTCCTCTCCCCACCATTTCCCTTTCCTCTGGAGCACCACAATTTACATGGTTGTATGTGATCTCACTAAGTACAACTGCTGCAACATGTAACCTGGGTGTTGACAGCTATAGTGCTATGTGAATGGACATTTGAACCATTAGAACTGTAGCACATGCCCCTCTTCTCAGGTGCTTGCAAGCATCTTTTCAGATACCCCAGGTGAGTATGCAATCCTGTTGAGAATTGCTTGAGAGACTTATTGCCAGGGCCACTGGAAAATTGCAGAAAAAGTTACCCAAAATTTCGGAGCTTTTTGCAAAAATTGCGGGGAAATTGTGGGAGTTCAACTATAGACCCTGAGTGTTTCACAATAAATTTTTTAATGTTTTCTGCAGCATGTATTAGTCCGATTAAACTGCTATGTTTAAAATATAAAGAAAAGTTTATATTCCTAAAATGAATACTAAACTGATAAGCTATCATAAGCATCGCCTATTTAACCAAAATTTAAAAACATCTGCCTCATACAATGCTAAACAGAGTCTATAAAGTGAGCCACAGCAAATCAATATGAAATAAATCTAGAAGAAATAGATTTTCTGTTTCCGGATGTAGAATAATGAAACCTAATCAACAGCTGTTTACATAAGCAGATAGAGTAGTGAATAATTGAGTTTTAGTAAAATGTTATTAAAGTGTTTAATGTTCATAATTTGCACTGTAGGTACTGTACACTGTTGTTAAAATCATATATTTAAACATTAAATCTGGGGTTATTGAGACTGGCAGTATAGACTAAATGTTAGAGTAACAAACTGTGAATGAGCTGGGGACATCTAGCAGACCTGGGTTTGATTCCCACAACCTCCACTTGCATACTGTGTGACTCTGAGCAATCACTTAACCTCCTCAGTGTTCCTGGGTTGCCCCTGAAAACAGACACTTGTGACTAGTGGGCCTTACCCGGGTACCAAAAAATATGAAAAAATACCAATATATTTTTATTGCATCATGCAGTAGTCAGAGTACCTTGTAATTTGCCTGTGTTTTACTCTGGCTGCAATGATTTTGTTTAGTTAAAGATAAATGTTCAGATACATTTGATTTGTTTTATAAGCTTGTTTTTAGACTTCTTTATTTATTTATTGAATTTTGATGACCGGGTAGGCCCACTGGGCCCATAGAGGTCCCTTTTTCAGGGGCGACCCGGGTGCAACAACAACAAACAGGTAACATTTCAGTACAGACTGGAGAGTGGAATAGTATTTTAAAAGTAGGAGTACATATCTTTGCAGACGCAAAAGAATGGAAAGCAGTAAGGTAACAAATAATGAGCACGTTAAGCTTTAAGCATCCTAAATAGTAGATTAGATACCAGGTCCACAGGAAATAGTGGGCAGCGTCTGTAGACCTAGGGTTAGCTGATAAGTGCGCAGGGTTGGAAGGGGGATAAGTTAGGGACCTAAGTGCACCCCTTCAAATAGAAGAGGACCAAATGTCCTGCAAAGATGGCTATTGGGAGGGCAAGTGAGCTGCTCAAGAGGCTGAGCTAGGTCAGGTACTGTGGCATAGGCATATGCTCCTATTGAGCAGGTGTCCCTTCAGCAGCATCCGGAAGCTAGAAACAGTCTCCGCCTCCCGGACCTCCAAGGGGAGGTTGTTCCAGGTGGAAGGGGCGGTGTATGCAAAGGACCTAGACCCGGCTTTGGTCCTAATCTTTGGGACCTCGAGGAGAGATTGGCCTGATGAGTGCAGGCACCGTGGGTTGGGTTTTGCCCTGACGAGCCCAACCAGGCTGGGGGGGGAGAGGGACCAAGTATCTTGTATGTAAGGCAGAGGGAAGGGTAAGCTAGACGAGCATCAAGCGATGGCCACCTGAGCCTGGATTGGGCCTCACAGTGGTGAGTCATAGGGTGAGACAAGGTGGCAAAGTGGACTATCTTATTGTAAAGAGTCTGCAGCCTTCCTAATTCCATCATGGCCACACCCTGGAGGATCGGGGCCCCGAATGTGAGCTTTGGGAGGAGTACGCTTTTGGCAATGGCTGCCCTGGCTTCAGGAATGATTTGGTCCTTTAGTCTATAGAGGATGCCTAATTTCACATGTATGACTTTAATCAGGTTTTTATTGTAGTCTTTGCATGTGAGCATCTAGGTTGTAGATTGCTAAGCAAACAATCACTGTTACTAACAAGCTCATTCAAGTTTAAAATCAGTAGGGCTATCCAAAAATCCTCAGTTGTTTGAATGAAAACTAGCCTGAATGAAAGTATGCTCACAATGAAAAACCTGCCCTACCTCTTGCAAAAATACTTTATACTTTAGTTAACACCCCATTTAGGTGAATGGGATAATTTGCACCTTTTCTCCCATCTTTTGTTTCAGTCTCTGTGGCAACAAAAAGTTTTGTGATAGACTGCTTTAACACAAAACACATATAAGTGTTTAAGTGTACTTATGCTTGGCCAGTGGATTTGAAGCCAAACAAGGCAAGGATTCAAAAGAAAGCAGTGTCACATAAAACCCTTGCCCTACCTTGTACTGCATTGTTTCAGCTAAACCCAAGTCTGCATGCACAATTGTTAATATATTTGAGAGTATTTTATTAAAAATGTTAATACTTTTTACACAGTTCAATGTAAAAACTCAAAAATTGTAAGATATTGCAGAACATGTCAGTTTTTGTGGAGAATGGTGAAAATTGTGGATTCCACAAAAAAATTGCTGGTGCAATTTTCCAGTGGCCCTGGTTATTGCCACAAAATGGCACAGAGTGAGCTTATTGCATACCCCATTGCACCACTGCATGTGATTGGAAATCAAGCCTATGTTATTCCACCACAGAAGTACACAAGTGTGTAGAGAAATCCACTGTTACTAAAGCATCATGACTTTTGATTCCAGCATTGTTTTCAGGTCTGATTCGAAGTCAATTATCAGAAGCAATTTTGTGCTTACTATCACAACATGCAAAGAGATATTGGGTGTGTGTGTGTGTGTGTGTGTGTGTGTGTGTGTAAGAAACAGAGAGAGATAAGGCGAACAAGGCCGAGGTAAAGGGATCTCATCAATCAACATTGCTCACCATTATACCTGTTTCTTTACTTTCTATCTGTCTCCTGTTAGCTAGGTCAACAAATTTCTATATGACAGAGTCAATTCTGTCCCTATTGCTAGTTGTGATTTAGTTGACTTTTTGTTAAACATTTATTTGAATTTAAGGATTGTTGACAAGAGAAGTCGCTATGACCCACAGCTCTTTTTAATGTGTTACTGGGGAGCAAAAGGAGGGACATGGGCATACCATGGACTAGGACATGGCCATACCAGGCTGCACTCAGTTCAGGAAGGATAGGGTGAAGAGGATGGGTGGAAATGTTATGCCGTATTTAAGGGAACATATCAAAGTGACAGAAATGCAAGAAAGCTGGTGGGGGAGGAGGGGATGGATGTGGGTCATACTGGAGTAAGGTGTGGGAGCTGCTATTCATACTGGGTTCATATACAAACCTCCAACACAGAGGAAGAACTGGATAAGGCACTGAGGGAAGCCATCAGCACAATGGCAGAAAAAGGGTATGTGCTGTTCATTGGAGACTTCTGTCTGTGGGATATAGATTGGAGCCTCCCATCTGTGGCCTCAGCTTGAAGCAGGGGCATCCTTATCTCCCTTCAAGGGGTGTTTTTCTGGCAACTATTGAAAGATCCCACTTGGTATGGGGCAATACTGGACCTGGAGCTCACACACAGTGTTGCAGATATCAAAGTAGAAGGTCACCTGGGAACCAGTGATCACTTTACAGTGTGATTCAACATAAGGAGAGCAGCAGAAGCAAACCACACAAGAACAAGGGTCCTGGACTTCACAAGAGCAGATTTTAAATAAGTGGGTGAATGCTTCAGAGATGAGCTAGTGAGATTTATTTATTTATTTAGTTTTTGTTGACTGGGTAAGTGCACTAGACAAATCCTGCCTATTTTCAGGCACGACCTGGGGGAGGGGGATACAGATGAATGCCAACTGACCTTGAACCAGAGTAAGCTGTTGGTGGTATTTTTAGTGAGTGAGGGAAATTTGGCCAGGACACCAGGGAAATTCCCCTACTCTGCTGGCACTGGGAGGCCGGTAGGGGTGTGCAAGGGTCAGTAATGGCCACTGCGGATCCGGAGGAGGAGGAGGAAGTGGCGTTGCATGCAGTCTCAGAGGAGAGATGTTTGCAAGTAGTGAACGCGCAGCCCGCGTTGAGTGTTCTGTCGGAGACCCAGAAGGATTTGAATATAATGGCCCAGCAGAATTTATTCGTTTTTACTAAGGCACCTGAGTCAGGGAGTCTTACGATGGCTTTGATGGCAAAGAACCCCGGAGCTTGTTTGAAAGAGGTTTCGGTGCCTTTAATCTCGGCTGGTGAGCGTAACGGAGCGTCTAGCAAGATGGAAGAGCGTGACACCCGGAACCAAGTTCCACGCCTATCGCAGTTAGCGTTGCAGGTTGTGGAAGCTGTAGGGAACTGGAGGCGAGACAAGCAGCTTTGGGACTGGGGGTTAAAATTACAGGACCGACGCAGAGACAGTCACAGTGATTCTGCTCAGTGCACCGCAGAGGGATACAAGCGAGAAAGCACCGTGGAAGGCTATGATTTACAAACTGTGCCTGTAAGTACTGTTCAAAAACTTTCTGATTTTACCACTGTTCACCTAAACAGGGAGAGTGGTTTCGTTTTTAAGCCTCACACAAGTGAATCAGTGGGTGCAGATACCAAAGACTCCATTATATATCAAACGATGGAGGGATCCCAAGAAGGGGTGACAGATTTTTTCTTTAACAACCTGGTCCTTAAAAAACCCATAAACTCTGTGGAGACTGACACTGATAAAGTCTTACAACCTGCTTCATTCCCTCCTTTAGTTCATGATGACAACTGGTCCCCTCAAACTGCCTTAGCAGCTGCAGGGTGGAAATCTTTAGGAACAGGAATTTGGATGCCTGATACTGCTTGGGACACTACTTTGGATTTAAAAAACAATGGGCCAGAATGGAGGCCGGGGGGGAATGCAGTACAGGTTCCTACTGATGAAATTGCTGGTTCCAACAAGTTTGAAGGCGGTGATACTGATGTGAAAACTGTTTTGCAAAAGATAGCTTCCTTCCACAGAATTCGAATAAGGCAGACAGGATAGAAGAGAGTAGGGCCCAGAAACCCCTTATGTCTAGCCTTTTTAATCAGTGTAAGAGGGAAGCAGCTCCTAGGAGGAATGCAGTTCGTATAAGATACAAGGGAGGGTTACAGGAAATGCCTAACAGATATTATGTGGGTAAATCATTGTTGAAGGAGTCATTAAAATTTTCACCTCGGGAAGTCTTTGCTTTTATCAATATTTCAGGGGAAGATAACTTCGATGTAAGTTTTCGATCCCATGCACTACTAGAACTTTTTTGGGATAGATACAATCAGGTAAAGTTCTCCCCTCTTTGGACACCCTTTTTAGTAATTCCTTTATCAAAGCCTCTGATTAAATATGTCACAGTCATGTTCAGGAATGAAGGGGTTCATGTGGAGGACATTGTTTATTGGTTATCACAAAAATGTGAGGTACAAAGTGATCCAGAACCAATATTAGATTCAGAACAGTTCTGGACATGGTGGGTGGAAATTTAAAGTTAAACTAGCCAAACAACAGCGGTATTGAACACATTCCTAACTCCTTTATGTTAGGTAGGGATGGGGGTAGTTCTATAGTCAACCCTAGTTTGTTACAGGTGTGGTGCTAAAAACCCATTTATCAAGTACATGTGATCAGTCAAATGTGATAATTGTGAGCTGTGGGGCATATCACTATGTTTTGTACTAACCCCATTAAGTGTGATCTCTGTGAGGAACATACTCATGCTTTTTAAAGACTGCCCTTGGGCTGCACAAAATAAGAATACAAGTGGAATTCAGAGTCCTTAATCCAAAAAGCACAGGATGCTAGTGTTAACCAGGGAATAGAGATATCCTTGCCAGACCCTATTCTAATTCCACAGAGTCCTGCAGTCCCAGTACAGGAAAAAGAAACTAATATCATAGAATCTGGCCTTGTAGATCTAAAAAGGAAGGAAATGGAAAATAATTGCTCAGAGCTGTTGCAGCCGGTGTGCTATACAGAGTCAAAGGGAATATTAATAGAAACTTCATCTGTTCCTTTAAAACCCCCACCAGTCCTTAGAAGATCAAACAGGACTATAAAACCTCATGGGCCTTCAGAACCAGACAGTATTGAAACTAAAAATTCTTTTGAGGCCCTTAGTTGGGAGACTCAGAAATTGAGATGGCAGACACAGATTCCCAGGTTTCAGTTCAAGAGGGTATAGTGCTTTCTAGAGAAGATTACAAGGGAAAAAAAAAGAACAGAAGAAAAAAATAGTACAAGGTTGTTTAGACGTTTGACTACAGAATGGATTTGAATTTTACCTGGGCCACCTTAAATACTCATAGCCTTTTAAAGACTATGAAGAGACGAGCAGTTTTTCATCTGATTCATGATTTAAACCTTTCAATAATATTTTTACAAGAAACCTGGATGTTTACAAAGAATCAGGTCTCTGACTTCGCAAAGACTGGCCGTGGGGGGCCATCATTAAGTAGTCGCCAGTGGACGAGGCAGATGGGGTGGGTATCCTTTTAATTCATATAACTTTACTTTGCATAAATTAGTGGAATTATGTCCTGGTAGAATATTAATACTTGAAGGTAAATGGTTTTGTTTACTCTTCGCTTAATCAACATTTATAATCCTCAAACCAAGGCTGAGAGTGCTTAGCATGAAACAGATCCAACCTTTTTAGTGACCTCTATCCCTATTTTTGGGGAGGTGACTTTAATTGTGGTACAACAGAAAACAAAATGTAACAGACAAAAATAAAAACTTATTGTGACTCTGCCTGTTTAGCAGACATTATTAAAACTGCAGACTTAACATCATGTATAGATAAGAGGGCAACAGGGTTTAAAGGTACATTTTTTAAAAAAGGGAAAGGATATACCATAGATTACCTTTTCGTTTCAAAAAACATCCTATTTAATCAACTACAGTTAATTCCGGTAGAATTCTCAGATCATGCTCTCATAAGGGTCACAATAGGCCTTACGAAAGAGTGTGGGAGACAGCATTCTAGATGGAAACTTAATACTTCTATTCTATCAGATACCTTAGTTCAAAATTCCATAAAACTTATTTTACAAGCAAGATTATCAGTGAGATTTCTATATAAGGATGTGGGGGAATGGTGGCAAGAAACTAAAGATGATTGTATTAAGTGGTTTAAAAAACATGGGAAAGTACGCCAACAGACAATGTTTTTCCATTACCTTAAATTAAGGAACCAGTTGCAATTATTATTATCGAGATCTAACACTTCAAATGATGATTTTTCATCCCAAATAGATGAAATTAAAACAGAGATGAAAGCTTTTCAATATAATAGAGCCAAAACCTTACAAACCATTATGTCAAACCATATGACGAAATCGGTTTATGGGGATCCGTTTGAATTATGTAAAAAGGTCAAAGAACAGGTGTCTTTGAATTCTTTAAATCACGGTACTAAACAAGTTTTTTCAATCCAAGAAACAGGGGATATAATACATAAACATTTCAAGGAGTTAGAGCCTCAAATGATACCCTCTTTAATTCAGATTAATAATTTGTTGGGACCTCCCATAGAATTGGACCCAGAGTCAGACTTAATTAAGTCGCTCCAACGACCTTCTTCACAGGATGAGATAATTAAAGTGTTAACTTCCCTTAAACCTAATATAGCTCCAGGACCAGACGGCCTCTCCAATTTATTTTACAAAACTTTCCAAAGTGACCTTAGTCACAGTTTAAGAATATTGTTTAACCATTTTTTGGAGAATGGAGTTAGTAATTCCTCCTTTTCTGATGGTTTACAAATTTATATTTTTAAATCGGGTGATAAGGGCAGTTTTCAAAATTGGAGCCTATTACATTACTGAACTCGGATTACAAGATTTTGATGTCCTTAATCAATAATAGACTTAAAGAATTAGCAAAACATAGCTTTACTCAAATCCAGCATTGCGGCATTCCTGGCCATAGCATTCAGTCAATCTTATGTTTAATTAGGGACTTAATTGAGAAGATCAATGAATTAGGAAGTAAGTGTATTTTATTAACCTTGGATTTAGAAAAGGCCTTCGATAGGGTTAGCCACAACTTTCTGTTTGTGGCCTTGGACTTCTTTAAAGTGCCACCGAATTTGTTAAATTTAATTAAAAATCTGTATTGTTCAGGCACGGTTTTTCCCTATATTAAAGGAGAAATGGCAAGTGGCTTCCAAGTTAAGTGTGGGGTTAGACAGGGTTGTCCATTAAGCCCTCTGTTGTATAATTTTTCATTAGAACCCCTTTTAAGAGCTATTAGTTTGGCCCCCCTTTGGCAAGGAGTCAGTATTCCAGATTCTGATTCATCAATTACCATCCAAGCATATGCAGACGATGTATGCCTTTTTTTTACAGATATTACTCAACTCAAGGTATTTTTTGCAACATTTGAGGAATATGCTTTTGTTGCTAATGCTAAAATTTACTGGAATAAAATGAAAGGTTTAATCTTAGGAGGGAAGTGCCAACACCAGTTAGCTTGGAACTCCATCCATATAACCACAGAACCTTTAACAATCTTAGGGGTTAAATTTAGCCCACAGAACTGCCCTGAGGATAACTGGATTTTGGTGTTAAACAAAATGGAGACCAAGGTCCAAATATGGAAAAGATTTAGATTTACTAAAATAAAAAGAATTCAGGTTCTGAAACAATTCCTTCTGCCCTGTCTTCAATATATTGCGGCAGTGTTTCCTTTACCAGTTCAATATGAGACTAGATTGTATAGTATTTGTTTTCAGTTACTTTGGGGGAACAGACTAAACCCAGTTAAAAGATGCTTTACATACTTGGAGAAGAAAAAAGGGGGATTGGGTATGGTCGACCCAGTTTTCTTTTGCTTCTCTATCTTCTTTACTAACTCATTAAAATATGTTTTGGGTTGGAAAATCAAACAGGAAGCTTCTTTTTTTTTAAACTTATTGAATCGTTACCTTACTGCTTGGATAAAGGTTGCCCCAAAAATGTCTAGTCATTTATCTTTGCCAGATTATTTTAAACCGGCTGCAAAGAAATTATTTAAGTGGCAAGTAACAAAACACCAACTTTTAAGATGTTCTTCAAAGGCACTATACAAAGAGTTAATGGCTGCAAATTATTCGGAAGTCCCTTGTTTTAGGAACTGTCCTAGTAATCGAACGAGGACATTTTGACTCAACTAATAACCCACGCTTACCAGCTTATATATGGGAAACACAATGGCTTATTTTATATGGAAAATTAAATATTAGAGGAACAGCAAAATATAAAGCCAGAGAAGAGAATTTGCCCTCATGGAATGTACAAACAAAGAAGAAACAATGGAACACTTCTTTCTTCAGTGCTCTGTGGCAACTAAAATATGGGGTTATTTGGCAAGGTGTGGAATTTTTCTTGGCTGCAAGGCTTAATTATGATATTTTAGTAATTGGATCCTTTCCTTCAGATTTGCAAATTTATGAGAAAGGGACTTTACAGGTTTTCATTGCTAGTCTAAGATATTGTTTATGGCAAACAAGGTGCCAATGGGTTTTACACCAAAAGAAGCCTTCAGTTCAGGGTTATAAAGAATATGTGACAAATGTATTAACTCAGATATTCCTTTCAGAGTCACAATTGTATAATGCAAAGAAAGTTAGAATGTGGTGGAAAGGCTTCTCACACATTATTAAATTCAAATAATATTGTTTTCTTTCATCGTTACTTGATTTAGTTTAGAAATTGATAGTCATCTATGACTTTGAATTATGGGGTATAAGTAAATTTGGGTAACAGTTGTAATCATGGGGTTAGGTAGGAGAATGTATTTATTAGAATTCAGTGTTTAGGCTCCAGTTTTTTTTTTCCCCCTTAATTATATTTCACTCGCCTTTCGAGTTCATTGTAACAGATGCCTTTTTTTTCTATGATTTCTTTTGTATGTTATGATTTACCTCTTTTCTCATGTGTATGATTTCATATGTGCTTATTTCAATAAAAATTACCCCTACTCTTTTCGATAAGTGCCATGGGATCTTTAACATCCACCTGAACTACCACCAATCCAGGCAGATGGGACCTTGGTTTAACGTCTCATCCAAAAGACGGCACCTCAGAAGTGCAGCACCCCTCTCATGCTGCACTACATTGTCAGTACTGGGATATTAACCCAAGTGCCAGATGTGGGAACTGAACCCACAGCCCTCTGATCTCCCGACCTCAGAGGCGAGTGTGCTACCTACTGAGCCACTGACACTGTAATGATGGACTGGGTGAGGTGTAGGAACAATGGACCAAATTAAGAGATAGAATAGTGATGGCAACAAACCTATGTGCAAGAGAAGTGAGCAAAAACAGGAAAAACAAGCATTTGTCAATGCCAAATGTTCATTGCTTGCATTGCTGTTGCACTGGGTCTTGCTTGTGCACATTTTTACTATATATTTAAAGAGACTAGACTAGATGAGATGCAGTGTCTCATTTTCAGTGGTGTTCTGCTTTTACACATTGTTAGATGGTATTTTCACATGTAGGTCAGTTGAGATGCAATTTCTAATTTTCTGCAGGCTCCCATATTTTTACCACAGATTTTCGACATAGTCATTTTATGACCATTCCTTCTGAACATGACAGGTATCATTTACAAAATAATGAATGAAACATCATTTCATGCAACTAGTGTGAAAACACATTTTGGGTAGGACTTGAAAAATGACAACATTTTAGTTCATGAGGTGGTATGAAAAAATGGGGATAAAATACTGAAAGTGACCAAAGTCATGAGTGTGTGCTGTAAACTTTCAATGCACGCTCATAACTTTGTTGTTTTTTAACATTCTTACCCAAATTTTCAGCATAGCCTTCTTATGAACCCACCTCATCAACAAGGGTGGAGAAAATTTTCAAATCCTCCCCAAAAGGTGATTTTGCACCAGAAGTGCAAGAACACATTTTGGCCAGAACTTGAAAAATGACAGCTATCATACTTATGAGCTGGTGTGAAAAATGGCTATGTTGAAAATTTGGGGTAAAAAATATTGAAAATGACCAAACATACAAGTATATGTTAAAAAATTTCAACTTAAGTTCATAACTTTGGTTTTTTTTTAAATATTTTGACTCCAAATTTTCAACATAACCTTCTTATGACCTTACCTCATGAACAAATCCTACCCAACTGCAGATTTCAAGCAACAACCACAAAACCACCTTTTGGTATACATTTGCATCATTTCATCACATTTGTTCATGAGATGGGGTCCCAAAAAGGCCATGTTCAAAATCTGTGGAAAAAATATAAAAAAATGACCAACTTCTGAAGACAAGTTGAAATATAGTGCTGGCCAGGTGGCACAGAGGGATGAGGCACTAGATGCCTTACCTCTCACCATGCCAGTGACCCATGTTCAGGAACAAGCATGGGCTGTCGGAGGTTGGCACGGGGGAGCAGTGCAGGATTGAGCTGAAGATTGTCAGCTCTCCTCTCTGTGGAGGAATCTGTGCTTCCCACAGCTCTTGATTGCCTCTCAGTGGAGGCGAGGGAGAAGTGCCAGCTGAGAGAGTCAGAGTGCTAGGTCAATGGGGTGGGAGGAAGGGGCTGTCACTAGAGCAAGAGAGTGCATGCGCATCTCCACGCAAATGCACGTCTCTGTCTGGGGCCCTGGATAACTGGGGAAGGGAGAAAATGTGGAAAATCATGGACTGCAGCAGGATGATGCCTCTGGGCTGGCTCCAGGGGTCTTTCTGGACACACATTGCATTCAAGATCCTGAACGACCCTGGAGTCTGGTAGGGTTGGCGGACAAGCAGCTGCTGCTCACTGTGGTAGGATAAAAACCTTTATGGAAAGAAAAAAGCATTGCAATACACTGAACAGCATACCAGATTTTCTCAGCTCCTTGTCTGGCATTGAAGAGTGGAGACATGTCTCTGGTCCAGAGATAAGTAAGGGATGGAAAGTGGGAGGTGCAGAGTGGGAGGGTCAGGTGGGGGGAGGGTAACAGCAGCAGTGTGCCAGAGGCAGTGTGCCAGAGGCAGCACCAGATATTTATCAATTGTTTTCTCTTGCATGGGATATATCAGATTAAAAAAAAAGACTATGAGAGATGATTTTCTTTATTTTAAGGACTGACATTGGGGATTGGGCATGCAGTGTTGATGTTATGTTTGCTGTTACAGGGAGTGGGCTCCCTGGTGTTGTACAGTGAAAAACGGCAGGATGGTGGGCACTAGCCAGTACTGGGGACTGGGCATGCCAGTGTGAGAAAATTAAAAGTAAAGGGTGGGGTGGGGTGGGTTGGTGGGTGCTGAGTAGGAGGGATGGGTGAGGGAGGGTAACAGCAGCAGTGTGCCAGCAGCAGCATCTATCAATAGAGGGTTTTATTTTTTTACAGAGTATATAAAAATAAAAAGATTCAGAAGGGCAATTTTGTTTATTTCAGATGCCTATACTATGGACTGGGCAACCCAGTCTCATCATTATGTTTGACGGTACCAGGGTTTGGCTCCCCTGTATCGTAGAGTCATAATGGATGGAGTGTGGGGTACTAGCCAGCACTGGGGATTGGACACCCTAGTGTTGGAAAATTAAGTTGGGGGAAGCAATGGGAAGTGGGAGAGATACCTGGCAGAGGATAGGAGCAGTTGTTTTTATTTTGGGGGGAGGACCACAGCAGGCTTATCATGACTCTGATCAGCTCTGCTTGCTGGGTGGTGTTACGCCGATCAAAGGAAAGAACCACCCTATGATTCAGGCAGCTCTTTTCTTTGAAGTGCATGAAGTTTCTGCCCAGCAAGACCAGAAGACTGTCATGGTCTGCCTGACTGATGACTGGTCTGACACTGTTGAGCCCCGTGCTAACTGTACTGCATTGGACTAACATTGACACACCCCTCAAAACCTACTATCATACCAATATGCTCGCTTTGCTGAAGCACAGTGATGAACATTAAAAGAGACTGTTATGGTTCTCAAGGGAAGTGACTGCAAAGGTTATGGTTAAAAGGGTAGCTTTCAGGAGGTACAAAGAGACACAGAGGAAAGAGAGTAGGGAAGTATACCTGGAGAGGCAGAGGGAAGCAGGGAAAGCAGTGAGTGGAGCAAAGGCACAAACCAAGGAAAGGATAGCTAAATAGGTAACTAAGGGGACAAGATCTTTTTAAGTACATTAGTGAAAAGAGGAACACAAAAGGATGGGATTGTGAGGTTACAAAGAGAAAGGGAAACTGTGCAGAAAAAGATCAGAAAAAAGCAGATATCCTGAACACATAATTCTGTTTAGTATTCACAGTGGTAGGGGAGGGGCATGGACCATATAAAAGCAGCAGGAACACTGTGAGGAGTGAAGCAGACACAAGTCCATCCACAGAGGAGAAAGTGCAGAAGGGACTTGTGAATCTGAAAGTGGACAAAGCTTTGGGGCTGGACAAGTCAACCTAAGGATGCTGAGGGAGTGTGCTCACCTTTGACAGTCCTATTCAACAACTCATTGGAAACAGGAGAGGCTCTAGAGGACTGGAGAAGGGCAGAAGAAGTCCTGCTCATAAAAGTGGCAACAGCGAGAAGGCTGGCAACTACAGATGGTTTAGCCTGATGGCACTGATGGGGAAGTTAATAGACAGGCTTTAAATGAGACTTGTGTAGTATTTTGAATCCAGCAGGTTACAAGACTTGAAGCAGCGCAGACTTAGGAAGAGGTCACGTCAGAAGACCCTGATGAGTTTTTGTTGACTGGGTGACCAGGGAAAATGATCAGGGTGGGGCAGACGACATGGCCTACTCTGACTTCAGCAAGGCCTTCAAGTAGAGGTCACCTGGAGTAGTGTGTCCAGTTCTGGAGACCAAATCTCAACAAGAACATAGACAAGATAGATGATGTCCAGGGAGGGCAATTAAAATGGTGCAGGGGCTGCATCAAAAGCCCTGTCAGGAAAGACTTAGGGATCTCAAAATATACACCATGGAAGACAGGAGGGGGAAGGGGAAATGATAGAGACCTATAAATACCTAACAGGGTGAATAAAGTACAAGAAGGGAGTATTTTTTAGAGCAGATGGTGCACAAGAACAAGAGGGCACATAAAGAAGCTGGAGGGGGGAATTTTAGAGGAATGTGAGGGATTACTTCTTCACTCAAAGAGTGGTGGATGCATGGAACATACTTAGAGTGGAGGCAGTGGGGGCAAAAAAAATAGAGGGCTTCAAGCATGCATAGGGTAGGCATAAGGGAATCTCAGTAGGGAAGCGGGGTTGGGGATTAGACAGAGACCAACTATGGTCTAATGTGATAGTATAGGAAAGAAAAAATGGGCAGATTGGATGAGCAAAGTGGTGCATGTCTGTTGACAAATTCTATGTTTTGTAAAATGACACACAGTTTGTAAGTTGTGCTAGTGGGTTGCTAGGCATTGTGACCCAAAAGTATAGCATGAGTTTTCACTGTACGTAGGTGGTACTGAGCTTTCATTTTTGCCCTGTATCTGTGTTGATAAAGGAACATGGTGAGATAAGATAATGAATGGCCATTATTTGTCTGAGGCTAATCCCTGACTAGACATAATTAATGCTAGTAGATCCTAATGTTATCATTTGTTAAGGATTGTTTCTCACTAGTCACATTTGATGGGATTCAGCTTAAAGCAAAGGAGGTATTTCACAGTCTGAGTGTGACTCTGCACAGGAAGCTAATGTTGTTTCCCCAGGTGTTAACAAAGTGGCTTCTGCCTTCTTAAGAACATTGCCACACTGCACCCCTACCTTACTTGGATGACTTGAGGGCTCTGGTGAAAGTTTTCATAACCTTATTTCTCATGAACTGCAATGCACACCATCAGGGACTACCTGTAAATCCTCCAGCTGGCGAACAGCATGTCAAACTTATTTTTACATTAGCCCGAGATTGGGGTATGCTGCACTGATGTTCCACAAGCTAAACTGATACCAGCAATAGTAGTAGCAATTAGTGAGACATGGTTTACCAGTAACCACAGTTGGGAGACTTCAGAACCTGGCTATATACTGTTCAGAAGAGACCGAGGTGCAAGGGGGTGGAATGGTCATGTATGTCAATGAAAAGCTACAGAAATTCAGAATACACATAAGGAGCCAGAAGAACTGTGGGTCACCCTGGAAACAGGAAATGGGACAGCCATAAGAACTGGAGTTGTATACAGGCCCCCAGACCAGGGGGAGGACATAGACATATTACTGTTAGAAGATATACAAAACATGACAGCTAAAAGGGAGGTTCTGATAATGGGAGACTTCAACATGCCGGATACAGATTGGTCAATACCAGCAGGAACATCTGCCAGATCTAGACACATGGTGGATTCCCTGCAGAGGAAGGGCCTCAAATAACTGGTATAACAACCCACAAGAGACAGGGCTATCCTAGATCTAGTACTGACTAACACGGAAGAGATCACAGATCTCCAGGTAGAAGGTCACCTGGGGGCCAGTGACCAACACATGGTATGGTTCAATTTGGCCACTACAACTAAATCATCCCATTCCAAGGCAAAAATATGGGACTTCAGAGGAGCTGACTTTGATAAGATGGCCAACAGACTTAAGCTAGCCCTGGCAAAAGAGAAACATAGGTGAGGGGGTACAGGCAAACTGGTCAAGCATTAAGGATGCAATACTTGAAGCAATATCCCATTGTGTTAGACAGAAAAGGAAGTGCAAAAGAAGAAGGAAACCACTTTAGTTCTCAAACACAGTAGCAGAAAAGGTCAGAGCCAAAAGGCTGGCCTTCAGGAAATATAAGGGAACACAGCGGGATGAAGATAGGGAGGCATAACAAACTGCCCTAAGGGAAGCAGGGAAGGCAGTAAGGCAGGCAAAAGTCCCAAACTGAGGAAACAGTAGCACAAATAGTAAAAGAAGGTGACAAGACTTTCTATAGATACATTAGTGAAAGGAGAAAGTCCAGAAGGGGTGTTGCTTAGTTCAAAAGAGAAAAGGGTGCGTTTGAGGAGGAGGACCCTGTAAAAGCATCTATCCTAAATAGATACTTTTGCTCAGTATTTTACTAAAGAGAAGGTAGGGTAAGGCAGGGCCCACAGCTCAGCACCATGGACATAGGAGGGAGGGAGGTGAGCACTATTCCCTTCACAAAAGAAAGGGTCCTATAAGAACTCGCTATGCTCAGGGTGGACAAGGCAATGGGACCTGATGGCATACATCCCAGGGTACTAAAGGAGCTAAGGGTGGAACTAGCAGAACCATTAGCAGAACTGTTTAGTGAGTCTCTGAGCACAGGAGAGGTCCCAGAAGACTGGAGAAGGGCTCATGTGATCCCGCTCCACAAGAGTGGTAGCAGGGCGGAGGCAGGGAACTACCGACCAGTCAGTCTTAGCTTAGTAGTGGGCAAGATTATGAAGGCACTTCTTAAGGAAAGGATAGTGCAACACCTGGAATCCATAGGGGCACAGGATCCAAGACAGCATGGGTTTACAAAAGGAAGGCCCTGTCAAACTAATCTCATAGATTTCTTTGTCTGGGTAACCAGAGTGGTGGACAAAGAGGGAGCAGTTGATGTCACCTACCTTGACTTCAGCAAAGCTTTCAACACTGTTCCACATAGAAGATTGATAAATAAGCTGGGTAGGCTAGGGTGGATCAGACGTTGGTCAACTGGGTGGCAAACTGGTTGATGGGCAGAAAACAGAGAATGGTGGTAAATGGTATACAGTCAGAAGAGATGCAAGTCACAAGTGGGGTACCTCAGGGATCAGTCCTAGGGCCAGTCATCTTCAATATCTTCATCAGTGACATTGCAGATGGACTTGAGGGTAAGGCTTGTCTGTTTGCAGATGACACCAAGATCTGCAACAGAGTAGATGATCCAGATGGGGTGGGCAGAATGAGAAGAGATCTGGATAAACTAGCAAAATGATCGGAAGAGTGGCAACTGAGATTTAATGCAAAGAAGTGCAAGGTCATGCACATAGGGAAGAGAAACCCTGCAGCCACCTATAGGCTGGGAGGGGAGTTGCTGGCAGTCACAGAGTAAGTAAGAGACTTGGGCATCATCATCACCGATGACCTGAAATCATCCAAGCAGACCTCTAAAGCAGTAGATAAGGCTAGGGGGATGTTAGGGTGTATTAGTAGGGGTATCACAAGTCGTAAGAGGGAGGTAATAATCCCTCTTTATAAGACACTGGTTAGGCCCCATCTGGAGTAATGCGTGCAGTACTGGAGGCCACACCTTCGCAAGGACATTAACCAAATTGAGGCAGTCCAGAGAAGGGCAACCAAAATGATGCAGGGACTGCATCAGAAGACATATGAGAACAGATTAATGGAGCTCAATATGTACACCCTAGAGCAAAGGAGGGAGAGAGGTGATATGATCAAAACATTCAAACACCTTAAGGGCATTAACAAGGTGAAAGAGTCTAGCATGTTTCAATATAAGAAAAATAGCAGGACAAGAGGACATAGCATGAGACTAGAGGGAGGCCAATTAAGGGATAATGTGAGGAAGTTATTTTTCACAGAAAGGGTGGCAGATGCATGGAACGGCCTACCTCAGGAAGTGGTGCCTATGAATACAGTGCAGGGCTTCAAACAGGCATGGGCTAGGCATAAGGGAGCAATACAGATGAGTATGAATGGATAGGCCACTGACAGAGCAAAGGCCGATGGCACATTTATAAGGTAGAAAAAGAAATGGACAGACTGGATGGGCCTCGCGGTCCTTATCTGCCGTCAACTTTTATGTTTCCATGTAATGTTGCAGGAAGCTTTTAAGGTATTATTGTTAATGTTTAAGTCTCTTAATGGAATTTTCTTATTCTATATGCAGTGCCATCCAACAGGATCAAGCACACTGTATGAGATTTCAGTTTACTGTGCAGCAAATTAGTCTTGGATTATACTGAGTTCCTTCAGCATCCAGCAAGATATCATAGCAATGATTCTGAGAAGAGCATGTGATCATGGTGAACAGCGTGGTCTCTGAGTTGCTAATCACGCTCGAGGAATATGTCTTGATGGAATGGCGTCCCTTACACTAGATTAAAATCTGTGAGAGGCAAGACAAGGCCATTTTTTTTATGTAGCATTCAATCCATAATGCTGTGGGTGCTATAAAATCTAAGTGAAACAATCAATAAAACATAGACAAGTACAATACACCTCTTCTATACAGCAACAGGAAAGCAGGAATGGCATATCATATAGTACTGTATATCACAATCCAAGTAAGAAAAAAACTGACTCTTGAAGATCTCACAGCATAACTGTCATCAAAGGTTTGATTGAAAAAAATGGAACTTGAGCCCCTTTTTAAATGCCTCCACCAAAGAAGAGTTCCACAAACTAACAGGCAAGACATTCCTACTACAGTTGCAATGGAGGAAGATTTGTCTGCCAACTGCCTTAAATGGGATCTAGGAATAGAAAGCATATTCACCTTAGTGGAATGGGTGGTTTAGGCTATATGAGGCTAAGGGATCTTTTAGAAAGTCAGGATTCAGATGCTGCAGAGCTTTACATGTTAACAATACAGACCTGAAGTTGATTCACTTAAAGATTGGCAGGGAAGGCAGGGAGACCAAGTCATTGCTGTGTCTGTTACCATGCTATGGGATACTCTTCCATGATCCACAGTACTTGCAAAGTTTCTTGTGATAAAATTATTAATACCAAGCTGAAAGCCAAATGGTTTTGTCAGGCTTTTAAAATAAAGATGTTTATTTTGTAGGTGACAAAATGCTGGAGCTTCTATTTATGTTTTGTATTGCTATCACGGTGACTTTTTCGTGATTTATTTAATATGTAACAGTATATGGTGTTAATTACAATTGTTTTATTGGCTTGCAAAATCACTTTGGGCACTAGAACAATGCTCAATAAGTAAAGTTATCTATATCTATCTATCTATCTATCTATCTATCTATCAATCTATCTATCTATCTATATGTCTGTCTGTCTGTCTGTCTATCTATCTATCTATCTATCTATCTATCTATCTATCTATCTATCTATCTATCTGTCTAATTTATCAGTAGTATGCTGGGGTGCATAGGAAGGGGTATCACTAGCAGAAGAAGGGAGGTGGTAATGCTTCTGTACAAAACACTGCTGAAGCCTCATCTGGAGTACTGTGTACAGTTCAGGAGGCCCCATCTCTGTAGGGACATACACAGGGTGGAAGTAGTTCAGAGAAGAGCAACTAAAATGGTGCAGGGCTTGCACAGAAGACGTGTGAGGAGAGATCAACAGACCTCAATATGTATATATATATATATATATATATATATATATATACAGTATATACATTGGAAGACAGTGGAGAACGGGGAGATATGATGGAAACCTTCAAGTATTTTAAGGGCATTAAGAAGGTGCAGGTGGGTGACATCTTTCAGTTTAGGAGACATACAAGAACAAGGGGGCACAATATGAGATTAGAGGGGGGCAGGCTAAGGGGCAATGTGAGGAAGGTTTTTTACAGAAAGGGTGATGAATGCATGGAATAGGTTACCCGGGGAGTAAGTGGGAGCAAAAACAGTGGGGGAATTTAAGAATGTATGGGATTGGCATAAGGGTACCCTAGAGGGGGAAAAGAGAGGCTAACCAAGGACCAAGTAGTATCAGCAGCTGCTGATACAGGTAGGGACACGGGCAGACTCAATCGGCCCAATAGGCCCTTTCTGCTGGCAAGTTCTATGTGTCCATGCTTGTCTATCTATCTATCTATCTGTCTGTCTGTCTGTCTGTCTGTCTGTCTGTCTGTCTATCTATTTATCATCTATCTGTTCCCCCACTACAGCGGGTACAGAAAGGGATCCTCAAGCCCACACAGTATACCACCAGTAGTTGGTGATGTTCTCTTCCCCTTCCATGATTTGCATGCAGCACTGACTGGTCAGACAGGCAGAGAAAGGGAGCAGCGATTTTCAGGAGGGCAGCACCTTTGAAGTCTATGCCATTAGGCTCTTTTGAGACCATAACTCCACTGTCACTGGTGGGTGTATGGTCAGATGAGTGCCTGAGAAGGGGGACCATTTCTCAACCTCTTGGTAGGTGGCGGCCCAGGAATAAACCATATGACCTTCACATCAAGGTGCTAAAAAAGGCAGGTAGAAGTTGAATGACGGTGGGATAACTGTGTTGTTTGACACCTGACCCCTCAGGGACTTCTGTGAAAAGGGTCCAGGGATCAGTCAGAAACCAATAAGGAGCTCAGGAGCTTAAGCAGCAGAGCATGCATGCTGCATGCACTTTGCAAGGATATTTTGCCTGTGAGTTTCCAGCAGATCTAGAGCCAGCACATAAATGCTTTAGGAAGCTGTGGAGTCTGTGCTGCTCCACTTCAGAGCTGGTAAGGCTAACTTGTTAGGCGATGGGCCAGTTTGCCTCAAGACTTTTCTTATGCAGCATGTTTTCCAGGCTACCAGAGAAAGAGCCTGACTGGGGTCCACACTTGCTGAAGGTGATCTCCATCTGGAGTCTGTGCAGATAAGGGAAAATAACCCAACAAGGGGTGAAGAACAAAATCCCCATATGGGCTGAAGACATCAGAGAACAGGGCTGCTCATTCAAAGCTTGTCCTGCAAGTCCCTGCAGTGACAGCATCCAAACAGCAGATGCTGCACATCAATGATACTAACATCCAGCACCTGAGGTTTTCAGTGTCTGAGTTGGTCAGCAAAATGTAAATACCTGATTAGGTTCTTGACTCTGCAATCTTTTAGTTGTTAGTTAGCTAGTTAATTAGTTAGTTACTTACTTACTTAGTAGTTAGTCAGTCAGGGCCAAGGATGACGGAAGCCCTAGGAGGACTGAGTCTGTACTGGAATGTCTGGGGTAAAAAGCTATAGCTAGGCCATTAGGCAATGGTTATAGATAACAAAAAGTGATCACTTTAATGTTTAACCATGTTTACTTTGCATGCCAAAACCTTGTCTGCAGGTATGTACCTCAAGCATTGGGCCTGCATCTCACTTCAACTACTGGCATATCCAGCAACTGCTGTATTGAAAGGGAGCTCCCCGTGGTTATTTAGGGTAATAACAATGGTTGTCCAGACAGTTTAAGACATTGTAGGGCTGGTGCTGGTTGGAGGGATATAATGCTAGACTGCTATTGTCATTATTTACTGATTGCTTTAACCCTACTCTTTCCTCCCTGGTTCCATATCCTGGTTTTTATGTTGCTTGCACACATGTGCAAGAAACATAGTGCCATCATCGGAGATTTCGGAGGTGTGTCACCTCCTCCTCCAATTCAGTCAATGTGCTGGCAGGCACGGCCCCTGTAAGCCAATGCATTTTGGAGCTGTCTATGACACGCTCCAAAATGCAGTGGCATACAGTTGAAAGGGGGAGCTATGCCTCAGTGAGCACCGATAAGATATCGGCTACTCACGCACAGCTCCCCCCCCCCACAGACACAGCAGGTGTACGCGCCCCCGCATGCACTCTATAGCAGACGGGGTGCCCAATCCCCGTCGGCTGAGCTGTGTCTCCCCCCCCAGTAGTCGGTGCCATGCTGAGAGCCCACCCCAGCGTGGCAAGCACTCCTTTGGCCGGCGGGGTGCCATCCCCGTCAGCTGAGCGACCCCCAATGTACTTGTGCCATGCTGGGAGCCCACCCCAGCGTGGCAAACATCTGACGTCTTTTTTTTTAAGCACTCCTTTGGGCAATGGGGTACCCAATCCCCGTTGGCTGAACAACTCCCAACATCCTTGTGCCATGCTGAGAGCCCACCCCAGCGTGGCAACATCCCACGTCTTTTTTAACATGTAAACAAAACGGTCTCATGTGCTGCCTCCCAATCCCTCCCACAACCTGCACCCACCCACTGCGACCCAATCCCTCTCACACACCCCTCACCCCATACTTACCTACGGACACCGGTGCGACGATCTTCGGTGGACAGGGAACACATCTGCACTCTTCAAAGCCGACCGCGAACTGAAGAAATGCCAGTAAGCTGTATAATGGGATAAAAAGGGGGGTTTCAACTTTGTAGCATATCTCAGGCATTTTGGGGAATTTTTGCACCAAATTTTCAACATGGGGTTTTTGGGACCCCTTCTCATGAATGATGTCACTGTCATGGCGTTATTTGGGCCCAAAGGGTGATTTCGCGCAGTGACTGCGCAGTGACTGCGAAATCACCCTTCAGGCCTGAATACTGCCAAGACAGTGACATCATTCATGAGAAGGGGTTCCAAAAACCCCATGTTGAAATTTGGGTGCCAAAATTCCAAAAAATGACTGTTTTATGAGCGTGCGTTGCACAGTTCCTACGCAGGCTTGTAAGTTCATGAAATTTCAATATTTTCACTCCAGATTTTCAACATTGCCATTTTACCACACCTTCTTATGAGTAGTAAAGCTGTCATTTTTCACATCTCACCCAAAACGTGTTTCCGCCCATGTAGCGCACAATGGCACAGTCGGTGTGCGAAATCAATGTACAGGACAAATTAAGAAAATCACAGAGACACTGTTCAAGAGTAGAGGTCTTAAAATGGTTATGTTGAAAATTTGGTGAAAAAATTCCTAAAATTGACTGTTTTACGAGCGTGTATTGCGCAGTTCCTACGCACGCGCGTAAGGTCGCGAATTTTCAATATTTTCACTCCAGATTTCCAACATTGCCATTTTATCACACCTTCTTATGAGAAGTACAGCTGCCATTTTTCACATCTCACCCAAAACGTGTTTCTGCCCATGTATCACACAATGGCGCAGTCAGTGTGTGAGATCAATGTACGGGACAAATTAAGAAAATCACAGTGACACTGTTCATGGGCTCAGGTGTTAAAATGGCTATGTTGAAAATTTGGTGAAAAATCCTAAAATTGACTGTTTTACGGCGATGCAGTTCCTATGCCATGCCTTAAGTTCGCAAATTTTCAATATTTTCAATCCAGATTTCCAACTTTGCCATTTTGCCACACCTTCTTATAAATAGTACAGCTGTCATTTTTCACATCTCACCCAAAACGTGTTTCCGCCCATGTAGTGCACAATGGCGCAGTCGGTGTGCGAAATCAATGTACGGGATAAAATAAGAAAATCACAGTGACAGTGTTCATGAGCAAAGGTCTTGAAATGGCTATGTTGAAAATTTGGTGAAAAAATTCCTAAAATTGACTGTTTTACGAGCGTGCGTTGTACAGTTCCTATGCATGCTCGTAAGTTCGCAAATTTTTAATATTTTCACTCCAGATTTCCAACATTGCCATTTTGCCACACCTTCTTATGAGAAGTACAGCTGCCATTTTTCACATCTCACAAAAACATGTTTCTGCCCATGTAGCACACAATGGCACAGTCGATGTGCGAGATCAATGTACGGGACAAATTAAGAAAATCACAGTGACACTGTTCATGAGCAAAGGTCTTAAAATGGCTATGTTGAAAATTTGGTGAAAAAATTCCTAAAATTGACTGTTTTATGAGAGTGCATTGTGCAGTTCCTACGTACGCTTGTAAGGTCGCAAATTTTCAATATTTTCACTCCAGATTTCCAACATTGCCATTTTATCACACCTTCTTATGAGAAGTACAGCTGCCATTTTTCACATCTCACCCAAAACGTGTTTCTGCCCACGTAGTACACAATGGCGCAGTCGGTGTGCGAGATCAATGTACGGGACAAATTAAGAAAATCACAGTGACACTGTTCATGAGCTCAGATGTTAAAATGGCTATGTTGAAAATTTGGTGAAAAAATTCCAAAAAATGACTGTTTTACGAGCGTGCATTGTACAGTTCCTATGCACGCTCGTAAGGTCGCTAATTTTCAATATTTTCACTCCAGATTTCCAACATTGCCATTTTGCCACACCTTCTTATAAATAGTACAGCTGCCATTTTTCACATCTCACCCAAAACGTGTTTCCACCCATGTAGCACACCATGGTGCAGTCGGTGTGCGAAATCAATATACGGGACAAATTAAGAAAATCACAGTGACACTGTTCATGAGCAGAGGTGTTAAAATGGCTATGTTGAAAATTTGGTGAAAAAATTCCCTTCAGATGTTCTGCAATATTACTAATGAAGACATTGAACAGAACTGGCCCCAGGACCGATCCCTGCAGCACCCCACTTGTCGCCCCCTCTCCCTAGACTGCATACCATTTACCACCACTCTCTGCCTCTTTCCTTTTAGCCAGTTTCTAACCCAGTTTACCACCCGTTCCCCCATGTTCAGCCTACCCAGCTAGTTTATCAGCCTCCTGTATGGGATGGTGTCAAAGGCTTTGCTGAAATCAAGGTAAGCGTTGTCCCCTGCCCCACCCTGATTCACTTCGTTTGTCACCCAGCCAAATAAATCACCCAGATTTATCTGACATGATGTCCCCACTGTGAATCCATGTTGTCTATGGTCCTGGGTTCCGATGGCATCTAGATGCCCCACTATCCTTTCTTTAAGCAATGTCTCCATGATCTTCCCACTACTGAGATGAGGCTGAATGGCCTATTGTTCCCTGCCTCCTCCCTGCTGCCGGACTTGTGTAGAGGGACCACATGTGCCCTCCTCCAATTCACTCATGTTGAATGACTCAGTGAACATGGCTGCCAGAGGTACTGCTATCTCCCTTCGCAGTTCTGTTAATATCCTTTGGCGTATGCCATCTGGTTCCATCGCTTTGTCTACCTTCAATTTAGTGAGCTCCTGCAGGACTCTTTTGTCCACCTCTTCACCCCCTTGGCAACTGCTGTACTGCTGTGGCCCTTGCCCCTCCCACTCTTCTGTGAATACTGAACGGAAAGACAAAGTGGAAGTCTTGGGAGGAAGGCATGAAACTGTCACTTCCAAATACCTAAACAGCACATACAAACAAGCAACATTCGGCATTGACAAATGCTTGTTCATTTTACTTCTGTGTTCTACTGTATATTGTTTGGTTACTAAGTCATTGATTTCTGGGGTGGAATTTTCATAAGACAGGAAAAAACATTGTTTCCTGGGTGGTAACATCCTGAGTGCTAGCAGATACCGGAAGAGGCTCCCTCAGTTAGAGGCACTGGATCACTAAATTATTTGCTGAGTTTATAAAACATGAACTTATGCTGCCCTCTGTACATATTGTGGAGTCTTCCCCCTCATGGACTCTAGACTTAAGTATTTATCCAGGTCTCTTCTACTACCCTGCTGTAACCCTGTTCACTGCATCCTCAGGAGTTCATATGGTTTGGGACCAAAGACAGTTCCTGATCCTTACTATAGGGTCAGTGATCTGGTACTAATTTCTGGTATTCTGTTTCCTGTCCTAGCTTATTTCACTCTCTTTAGATTCCTGGAGAGAGAGCATACCACTCCACCAACCCTTTCTCATAGGAGGCTGTGACATCAGGAGAACACATGCATGGCTTAGGATTATCATACTGCCTCCAGAGCACTCAGAGGTCCTATGAACCCAAGCAGGGAATGTCATGATCAAAAATCAGTCCAGTGTCTCCTGCAAAGAAATACAGCATGCCCCCAGCCATACAAATTGGCGGCACTAGGTTAAAAGAGTGCTGTCAATAACAGTGCCATCCACAACAGTGCTGTACTGACAGCACTCTCCACTAGAGTGGCAGGAAAGAATGCCGCCACTCAACAGTGTATCAATGGTAGAGGTTGTACACCATAGAAATGACTGCTGCCATTGAAAATCTATGTTTATGTGGAGGGCTCTGCCCCCCCATATGCCCCAATGCAGGGTGCTCTGCCCCCTGTACCCCCGGACTAATGATTCTTACTCCAAGGGGAAGCAGATCACATGGAAAAAACAACATTTGTGAGGCTGTGGAATACTGTTTCCACAACCCTTTGTAAAAAATACTGAGAATCACAACAAAAAACTAAAGGGAGACCAGGATTAGAACCTTGGTTTCCACCACCATCCTGCTGTGCCATGCCTCAGCCCTCTCCACCACAGGATCAGCTCAGTCTGCCTCACTAATTCCTCTGCACTTGTCCTTTCTCCTATTGCCATGGACAGCAACCTAGGGAGCACTTACTGCACCGTGCAGTTTAACCCTTGTCGCTGTCTGAGGTAGCGCTATTCGGACTGCGCTGTTTTCTTGCACTATATTTGTAGCACTGTTCTAATCAGGTATCCAACTTGGCCAGCAATCATTGTGTTTAAAGAAAGCTGTGCTGTAGTTTCTTGTACTCTATCAACATTTGATCTGTTCTGCCTTTTTATTGAAAGTTATCATATCGTTTGATTGTGTTGAATAGACTCGGTAGTGTTAGTGAAGATGATCTGGTACCATATGTGCTGAAGTTTAGTGCTGTTGAAAAACAAAACACCTGAGCCAGTTCCATGCATGCTGTAGGTTCAATTTATATAATCAGTGTGAGCACTGTTATTCCTCTGAAATGTTTGAAATTAAAGCAATTAATTATGCTATGGAGGTGGAATGATCATGCCACGGTTGAGCGCATTGAAGGAGAATATTAAAAATGTGTGAATTCCAGGAACATGGCAGTTTTAATTCTCACTTCAGCCACCTACTGAGTCTCCTAGCAGATTACCCAGAGCTCACTTCACATTTGTGAACTTCACATTTTCAGCAGCTAACAACCAGAAAGAAACATACTTTATAATACAGTAGTTGGCAGATTTATACTACACAGAGCAAATTACACACTTTTCTTGCATAGCAGCCAATAGACAGTGTGACAGAAACCCCAGAGGGAGTTAATGACAGCTGCAGATGTATGTTCTATTTTACCTGTTAGAGTTAAGCACAGACATTCTGTTGCGACTTGCAGTGGTATACAGCCTACTGTTGCTGCTACTCATCTTACTATAGTTTTTAAAAGTTTTATGTGAAGGACAATGAAAGACTTCCTTGTGAAAAACTACTCATTTGACTTCAGCACTTTGTATTAATAGTTTGACAAAAATGGCAAAAAGTGAGAAAAACTGTAAGCTTGCTGTAATTTGGCCTTAGTGATATTTTAACAGGAGTTCAGGCTGTATGTCTTAGAAATTGGAGGCTTGTAGAAAAACTACAAGCTTGCTGTAATCTGACCTGGGTTATATTTTCATAGAAGCCCAAGTTAAATAAAACAGTTTATTTAATATTTGCTAAGTTCTTACCTAACAGATTAAATATCACTGAAGCTTGAATATAACAAGGTTGTAGTTTTTCTCACTTTCTGCCATTTTGTCAAACTATTAATTCAACGGGCATATGCAACCAGAGTAGTGTTATGTTTGTGCAACTGTGATAACTGTTTGGCCATTCATACTTTCTATTCCTCGGGGAATTTCCACCCTCACCCTGTAGGAGTACCAAAGACAAGGGACCCTCGAAGAGGATTCCACCCCTAGAGGTGCTGTGGAAAGATTCTCTTGGCTAAAGGTACCTTAGGAAGGAGCCTCCTGAGAAGAGAGAGGTGTGCCACCAGTGGCAGAGGGGAGGATGGTGGGGCAAAGAAAAAATGCTTCAGAAGGAGGTTGGAAGGAACTGCTTATATACTGTAGCTCAGGAACAGGGCATAGCTGGTTGTTCACCACATTGAACTATAGGCATAGCCTTTCAATTCAATGGGCCTATGCAACCACAGTAGTGTTATGCTGGTACAACTGTGATAACTGTTTGGCCATTCACACTCTGTATTACAAGGGAAATTATCACCCTGTAGGGGTACCGAAAGCAAGGAAACCTCAAAGAGGGTTCCACCGCTAAAGGTGCTGTGGGAAGATTCCCTTGTCTAAAGGTACCTTAGGAAGGAGCCCCAGAAAGGATGTTAAGCAGTAAACATTGACTACAAGGTAGAGAAGCAGATTGACAGCAAGGAGACATTTTGACAAACACAAATGGATCCATTGGTTGTCAGAATAGCGCTGATAAAATGGATTGCACTGATGACATCAGAGGGCTTCCTAAGGAAAGAGGGAACGGTGAGTAGGGCCACCATCCATCTCCATCCTACAGTGGAAACTTACCTAAGAAAACTAGGGAATATGCTATAAACAACTAGCTACATATTATGCCCTTTTGCATGGAAGAGAGGAAAACCCCCTTTTTAATAGGAGAAAATCTCTGTGGATCCAAGGCCTAAGTCACCTTCCCTCCAAGCTGGGGTAGTTTATTTAGTCACTCTGCTAAACACAGATGCACTGTATCCCAGTATGGCTACACACACATACAGGTACATGCCGTATCCCGCTACAGCAACACACATTCGAGCCATATCCCAGTATGGCACCACACAGACATGCAACCCACTACTGTGAAAAACAAACACGTTATAACCCACCACAGCTACACACATATGCACTGTAACCTGCTATGGCCACACACATATGCACGGTATCCTGTTAAGTCTATACACATACATGCCATAACCCGCTATGGCAACACGCATATGAGCTGTAGCCCTGTACAGCAACAAACATATATGCACTTTAAACCACTATAGCTACACACATACTGTATACACTGTATCCTGCTACAGAGACACACATATGTGCTGTAACCAGCTATGGCTACACACATACATGCCATAACCTGTTATGGCAACATGCGTACAAGCTGTATCCCACCATGGTGACACACATATGTGCTGTAATCCACTACAGCTACACATGTACATGCCATATCCCGCTATGGCTACACACACACATACATGCCATAATCCGCTACGCCTACACACATGCTGTACATGCTGTAACCTGTTAGAGTGGCACACATAAGTGCCATATCAAGCTTTGACAACAACATATGTGCTGTAACCTGCTATGGCTACACACATACACACAGTATCCCACTATGGTGACACACATTTGAGCCGTAACCTGTTATGGTGACACACTTACATGCTGTATCCCACTACAGATACACACATCCATCCATAGCCCACTACGGCAACACATGGGCACTCTGTATCTCACTACAGTGACACACACATACATGCTGTAACCCACTACAGCTACACACGTATGCACTGCATCCCAGTCTGACTACACACAAGCATGCCGCAACCTGCTATGGCTACAAACATATGCACCATAACCTTCTACAGCAACACATACACATGCCTTAAACTGCTATGGCTACACACATATGCACTGTATCCTGCTACAGTGACACACATTCAAGCCATAACCTACTACGGCCACACACATATGCACTGTATCTCACTACGGCTACACAAATACATGCCATATCCCACTATGGTGACACATCTGTGTACTGTATCCTGCTACGGCCACACACATATGTGCTGAAACCAACTATGGCAACACACATATGTGCTGTAACCTGCTACGGCTACACACATAGACATCATATCTCACTAAGGCTACACACAGATGCACTATAACCTGCTACAGCAACACACATTCATGCTGTAACCTGCTACAACCACACACATACGCATTGTATCTAGCTATGGCTACACACATATGCAAAGTAACCCACTGATGACACACATATGCGTCATATCCTGCTACGGCGACACACATATGCACCGTATCCCACTACAGCTACACACATACATGCCGAAACCTGTAAATATATTGAAGCATGATAACTGAAAACCATGAAGGCAAAGGAGCGGAGCAATATATAGCTTACATAATAGTATGCTCCCACTACTTGGAGCCATGATGCCCCTCTATGACATCACAGTTCCCCTCTGTGGGAATAACAGGGAAGTAGTAAGCTGAACACCATTAGATCAAAAGCAACTGTAATGTTAGTAGGGTAAGAACTCCCAAAAATAGAGTCGTCAATGAATAATCAGGCTGAATCAGGAAAGCTGCTTAAACTGAGTAGCTGCCTGGCTGAGCAAACACTAATAAATTGAGCAGAGCACCCGGAACACTAATACCAAATGAACTGAGCAGAGCTGACTGAAGGAACTGAGCAAGCAGCCAAGCAGGATGAAGCCTGGACCAGGTGCAAATAATTAAGGTGGAAAGCACATGAGGCAGCAGGCAGGGAAACAGCAGTGTGAGATGAAACATACAATAACAATGCAGTTGACTGAGGACTTGCACAATCTGGTGCAGAAATGGGCTTGAGAGCACAGACACAGGGCAGCGTAAGTTAAGGAAACAACATATGTAACCTGAAGCACAAATAAGAAATGTATACACAGGGCACTAAAAAACTAGAAAAGCCCAAAAGAAACAAACAAAAGCAAACACAAGTAGAGGAGCAGGGAGGAAAAAAGCACACAAGGAAGCACACAGCAGCCGGACGCAAAGCAATACGAACCTAAAGCAGGAGAAACACAATGAACAGAAGTCCAGCACAAACCAAGCAGAGCCCAAAGCACAAGCAATGCTGGTGGAGTGGGGAGGGCAAAGCCCCAGCATGTCTCAAGGGAGAAGATAGACATAGAGAGCCTCTATCCACAAAGAAAACATGCTTCAAATGGAGGTTGGGAGGAACTGCTTATATAGCTTGGGAAGGGGGCATTGCTGGTTGCTCACCCCACTGAACTACAGACAAAACCTTTCAATTAAGGATCACTTGACTCACCTAGTCTACCCATTTGTCCCTGTCTATACTGTAACCACAGATCCTTCTAATCTCTGTATACCCCCCAACTGATTGACTATTAGCAAACCATTTTCAAGCTGTTCTTAATATTTGTTTCCAACAATAATTTACTTTTTATGTACTGTAAGTAGTAGAAGTTAATTCTTAGCAAATGTTGGGTTAATGGTTATTCTGGGTATTTTTTAAACAGTTTCATAATATTCTGATAAATGCATAGATATGCTGCAGTGTCTGTGACCTGGATTAAAAATGAATAGTTATTATGCATTTGCTATGCATCTGTAAATCACAGAGTTGAAAACTTATTTTATAAAGTCCCTTAGAAGAGCTCCCGTTGTCTCTTCTGACTGCATGACTTATCACCAAACAATAGGAAGCAGGAAACAAGACATCAGTTTTGAGACCGTGGGAGAGCACATGGAGTTTTAGCAGAAATGTCTTTTAGCTCTGAAGAATTGATAAAACAAACTGTAGGTGCCCCACAGCCACATTGAAAGTGCAGTGAAAGCTTAACTAGATTTGTGGTGAGTTACATTCTATTGTTTAAGTTTAAGCTGTGAAAATGTTTATGCTAGTTAGCCATAATATTTTTATACATGTATTAAAAGAACAAAGGTTCTTGTCAGTTATTTAGAGATATTGTCCATACAGCAGTAGAAGAATTTGCAAAAAAAAGTTTATTTAAATAAAAACTGTGCAACAAGTCTCTGGAAATGATTTGCTAAGATTTTCTTTTATAGAGTGCTGTAGTTCTTCAATCTGTATAGAAGGTGCTGAACAGTTGTTGAAAGTTGTTAGTATAAATGCTGTGCATGACATTATTTGTGAGGAAAAAATTACAAAATTATTACAGTAGAATCCCATTTATCCAAACCCCCCATGGACATATAAATAGTCCAGTTAAACGGGAGTTTAGATGAAATGGATTCTGTAGGTTAGACTTTTGTTATTAGTGTGGCGTCTCACAATCAACGAATACAGCACTGTCAATGAGTACAGTAATAACACTTTATTAGTTAGCAGGTGCAAACAACAAATGAAAAACACTTAAATTGTAAACATAAAAATGAATACTGTATTGTGCTGTATCAACTAAAGTTACTTTCTTAGAAAAAAGTCTGTCACTGATTTTTGTTTCAGTGCGCTTGTGTGCTTCTTACTTGCCTTCGCCTGTAAGTTCCTCAGCAGCATTAGCTAGACAGGAGAGGTGTCCGGTTGTGTTTCAAGGTAGTTAAGGCATTGCTCAAAGCAGGTAGCAGCCTCCAAGTGACTCACTGGTGGTGGTAATGGCACTGAAGGAGAATTAAACATTTTATACGCAGTAGGGAACAGTAAAAAAAAAAACAGTTCAGCAATTATCAGACTACTGTATTCGCTGTTAGCAATCACTGTAACTAACTGACAAACGCTGACAAGTGCTTGCTAATTGATTTTGACAATCACTCGCTAACTGATTTTGACAGCCACCACTTACTTAATCGAGCGTGAAGTAGAAGTGATGAAATTAATGGGGGGACACAGTGAAGTCCGTTAGATAGGGAGATCCAGATAAGCGGGATCTGGATAAATGGGATTATACTGTATACCATTGTTACAAAGAATAAAGGAGAGTAACATTATTTAGAAAAACATTTAGGCAGAATCTGTATGTTGAGTACAATGTGCCCCATGCATGACGTGGCACAGGTACACAAAAAAGGCGCATACCCTGCCGTGTAGCTGCACACCTGTGGACAGGTGCACCCATACTGGCCTTCACGAATGCCAGTCACCTGTCTGTGGCACCACCCCCACAACACACAGGACTCCGCAGGGTGAACGGGGAAGGAGTCGAGGTCCTGGGTGGACAACCAATGGGATGCCATGCCCTAGACCCAGAGTGGATCCTTCGCGGGGTGCAGATCCAGGGTAGTACATGCCTACAGCAGGCACCCGGACCTGTGCACCCAGTGGTGGGCTGTGTAACCCCTTCTCGGCACCGCTACTGCCACCGCCACTCCCTCACCAGCATGGATGCTGCCTGCCAGTGAACATCACCACTGGACTGAGTGCAGAACCTGGTATACCCCAACTAGTCTGGAGAGGTCCCTAGTCAACATTCTGGAGTACTGGATGCGTACTGCCCACGTGCCAGTCAGTGCCGGGCACCCTTCCAACTGGCAGTCCCAGTCCCCCCTCACTGCTCAGTGTGCCATGACAGCATGGTGGGGGTCATGGCTATGTTCTGCTGTGCACGGTGGGAGGCATCTGTGGGGGTACGCACTGGGTTATGCCTGGTCCCTGCTGGCATAACCAGCACAACCCTATGCATCCATGTGCCCAGCATCACACAGGTTAGTGAATACCGTGTAGTGCTGGCATGCCTCCAGAATGTCCCCAGCATGGTGCAATCCACGGACATGGGGGATTGGGTGCACTGGGTTCAAACACTCCCTGTTTGTGCATCCTGCATGGGGGGGTGCAATGGATGCGGGGTGGCTACATGCCCAAGTTACGTGGTGCTAAGCCACTCCACATCTTCATGCATAGGGTCCACTATGAGCTGTTTTCTGTGAACTGTAAATTTTTATAAAATATAGAAACAGAAAATTTGTTGGCAGGAAAGGACCGCTTGGCCCACCCAGTCTGCCAAAATGGCCCCTGACTAGTCTGTCTTCACACACTCTATCTTGTCTCTAGTGAGCCATTCTCCTCCCTACCAATTTATTAATATTCCCATGTCTAATCTGCAATTCTTGAAGTCCTCTATTGTTTTCACCTCCACCACATCTGCTGACAGCCTGTTCTAAACATCTAGCACTCTTTCAGTGAAGTAGTATTTCCTCTCATCCCTCTTAAACTCCAGTCCCCCCCCCCAGCATCATATTGTGCTCTTGGGACATGGTGCTGTTTCTCATATGAAGGGGACTCCCCTCCTGCACCCTGTTCACTCTCCTCTCTTCCAGGATGCACATGTTGAGATGCTTCAGTCTATCTTTGAAGGGCTTTTGATGCAACCCCTGCACCATTTTAGTTGCTCTACTCCGAACTGCTTCTACCCTGCCTATTTCCTTTCTGAGATGTGGCCTGCAGAACTGGACACAGTACTCCAGGTGTGGTCTCACAAGCGAGTGATACAGTGGCAACACCTCTTTCCTCCTTCTGCTGGAAATAACTATGCAAACTGTGAAAGATGAATGTCCAAATAGTATGGACTCTGACTTTTTTGTTCAAAAATGGGCAATTCTATTTTCCAAACAAAAAATCCATTGTTTCCCATTTTCTTCAAATTGACTGCAAATCAGCATGTTTTGCACTAAAAATGTGGCTCAAAATAAAGGTTTTACATACATTTGGCCAATAAATGTGGTTGTAAATCTGTTGTAAACATCTGTTGATGTATACAAGTTGACTCTCTGTGGTGGTTAAAAATGACAAATTCCTTTTAATCCTGGGATTTATGTTTTTGAGGGGAAAAAGTGACCCTTACCCAAACAGCGGTATGTGTCACAAGTAGAATGCCTCCAGAATCTGAACACCTCTGAAACAAGCAATAACAGGAGTGGCACGGGGCAATAATTAAGGGGGGTATTTTGCCAGGTGTTTAGCTGAAACAGGGCATTCAGTTCAAAGGATCATTCTGGATATGGGGCTGTCCCGAGTGCTCTTGGCTCTTTGCTGAACCCAGATCACCAACATTGTGTGAGGCGTTACTGCAGCTGCTGCCCGATGGGCTGACTCACTTTCTTAATTCAGACCACCATTACCTACTGTTACTGCTGTTGCTAGGATACGGGTAAAAACTGGACCACCGGTCTTTGATCGGACCAGATTGGTAAATGCCGGACTGACCAGTATAGCCAGACCTGGCATAAGTTGTACTAGATTTGCCTGTCCAGCATGTTTGGCTAGATGGACTAGTCCAGCATTTACTAATTCAGGCTGTTCTATTTCCAGTGGTCCAGTTTTCACATAGTCCCCAGAATGAGGGACACATTCATGTAACTTGCACCTGGTTCAGTTGTTCTGGCATGACCAACATTTTCTGCATTTACCAATCTGGTCTGGTATGGGCCTTGCAGTCCAGTTGCTGCTTCAGTTTCCCATTAGTGATGACTGCCAGGTCTTTTTCACGGTCTGTTGTGGCAAGTTGTTTATTTAAGTATTTTATGGATTGTTGGAGCATCCCCAACAAATCACCTCACTTCCTTCAGTTGCACATGAGGTATTTTTATTCCCCAGAGAGTGTCTCATCCACTGAGTCATAATAAGAGACTTCTCACTGACTGTGTAGGCCATCATTATTCCAAATAAAAATAAAAGGATTTTTTTTTTAAAGTTAGTGATCTTTAATCGGTTAATGGGTCCAGTTGGAGGGACTCTTATGGATCTAATAGTGTGGTCTTTTTTGTCCTTAGACAACAGAACTGCTTACCTTTGGTTCACAGTCATGGTCCTAAGTACGCACAAGGCAACACTCTCATATCCGTAAGAGGCTCTCCAACTAGACCCATAAACTTATAAAAGAGAAGCACTGCTCATAATAGCAGGCAGAACATGTATTCATTTTTTTTAAATTGTCAGCTGTAACTTCTTTTCTGAAGCCTTTTTAATTTTTTCATTTTTTTCAGTAGATGTTTTTCAACCTGTTAGTATTAGGTGGGGTATAAAGAGCAGTACTGACATACAGTATATACTGATATTCCCCTCAGATCTCACTGGCATTGTCACCTCTCTTATTCAGTCTTGCAACAGATTATTGACTCTGCCTGGACAGTTGTGATGCCATGGACTGTCAGGCCATAGGGCCGATGATAAATGAGATGAAATGGAACTAGATATGTCCGCCTCCTGGTTGAGTACTGTTTCACACATCACATCAAGTTTTGTAAAGTGGAAAATCTTTTAATTAAGAAAAGGGAAAGGAAAAAATACTTCACATGTGGTGCTCCACTGAATTGTCCATTCTACCACATGGATGGCCTCCCACCCCCACACAATGTATGCACTACCCATGGAATAACCTGACATCCCCCATGAAATGCACACTCTGCCATGGAATGGCCTGCCACCCTCAACAGAACTCCAACCCTTGTAGAACAGAAGCATACCTGTCCCTGATACAGCCTCCCACTCTCCATGGAACTCCCACACTGAACCCAGAATGGTCTGCCACACTTCAAAGAATACCTACTCAGCCCCTAGTAGACAAAGCAACAACCACAATCACAAACACAGAATCATGGCTGTTACTTTGCCTACAGCCATGATCACAAACCCAGAATCACTGTGAGGACAGACAGCAGTTTCCCGAGATGTGAAGAGATATTATGGTATGATGAGAGAGCCAGACATGCATTCAAAGACCAGAGATTAACATACTGTATGTGAGAGAAGCTTTTGTTGATACAGACCACCATGAGCCCCATGGATGTGGTCCTCAGGCTATGAAACGTTGTCCTTTTAGATTTTTAGGTAGCTATTTATGCTTCTTCAAAATAAAAAATTACAGGTTAAATTGCTGTTAGGAGTCAGATTCTTGCTCACTTCTCTGTACTTCCATCATGCCCCTGAAATGACCTCCCACTCCCACTGTATGTCCACCCTGCCCCAAGAATGAGCAGCCCCCCACCTTTCTGCCCCTGCTAGAATGCTTCATCAACCTAACTGTTATCAGCCATCGCAGCCCTGCTTTGTGGCACTAACCCCCCCTCTCACTTTGCCCCCCTCACCCACTCATCCCCTCTCTTTCGACCCGATCATACCATTGGCCACTGGCCCCTATCTCCCTCTCTCTTTTCATCCATGTCTGACAATGGCACCTTCCAGCCAGCTTCCTCTTGACTCCTTTTGACCAAGTATACCGTTTCACCTTGGATTCTGTATATAAGCTAGCTAGTGTTGTTCTACTTTAACATGTTGTCTGAACGATTTATGTACAAGCAATCTGTATGTTATAACTGTTACCATTGTTTACCATTGTTGTATGTTACCCCCCAACCTCTGACATTGAACCTTTGCAAATGAGCAGTTCCTGCTCAAAGGTACTTGTAATCCTAGAATTTAATAAATAAATAACTGCCACAACAAAAGCATCTGACTGGCCCACCAGTCACAACTGGAATTATACAAAAATGTCCTCCACTTGCCTTTCCCCCTGCCGGAGCCCCCAGACCCTCTCATCTACAGTATCTGCCCATGCCAGAACCCCTCCTGACTGGCTCACCTTAGCTGGAACATTCCACAACCTACCAGACTGAGCTGGAATATTCCATTGATATACAATACCTGCCTCAGCTGGTATGATACTAGAATGGCATCCCCTACCCTTGGCCCCATCAGACTCCTCCACCAACAGTACCTGCTCCTGTTGTGATCATCTTCAACCCACCCTAACCTCTGGCCTGAACATCCCCCTCTACACATATTTTGCCCCTGCTGGAACACAGCCAACCTACCTGCTCCAGTGGGAACATCACCCAACCTATCTGACCCAACCAGAACACCAAAACCTGCCCCAGTAATGGTCTTCCATTCCCAATGGAAGCTCACCCTCCCCCCTGAATGGCCTTCATAACTCATGGAATGCAAACCCTCCATCCAGAATGTCCTCCCTCCCATCCACATGGAATGCCCACTCTGCCTCCAAAACAGTCTCTCCTACTAAAGGAATGGTCTCTCTCCACCAGCAGAATGATCACATCCACACTGCCCATGGAACTGCCTTCCATCCCTAGGAGCACCCACCATGTTCCCAGAATAACCTCTCCCTATCAATGGAATGGCCTCTTCCTGAAAAGAATGCTCAACTGGATGGGCACAATTCTCCCTAAAGCCAAAATGCTCACCTTGAGGGTGGAGAAGCATTCTAGGGCCAGGAAGTCTACCCTGTGAGGTAGAATGCCCACTCTGAGGGCTGAAATACAGACCCTGGGTCAGCATGCCCACCTTGAGGGCAGGAATGGAAACCTACCAGCTGGAATAACCAAACTGAGGTTGGAAAGACCACCCTGAGGTATCATTTCAGACCTTATGCTGGCATATCAGGGCATGGCTAAACAAGAGATTACCAGGATGCAAACCCTATATAATAAAATAGCTTGTTGCTCAACCTTTGACCACCCGAGATGTCACCCCTGTGACACTTTGGCCAATCTTCGTTGGCCCACATTGGTCACCCGCCTCCAACACCCCTTGCTTGTCCAGGCCTACAAGCTTCTCAAACCCCATGCTATGCCAAGCATTGCTGGGACCATAACCCTCAAACACAACCCAAGGAACCTAAGGACCTCAGATAGAATGCTATTAGAAGTCCCTAGGGTAAGGACAGACGCTGGCGGAAGATCCTTTTCCTCCCAAGCAGCCTGCCAATGGAACAAGCTCCCTCCCCAGGTCCAGGCCTCCTCCTCACTCATGAACTTCCACACCAGGCTTAAGTCCCATCTGCTGACCTCAAGCGCATGCCACTGTCATGGTACTTAAAGCTCTTAAGGTACTCCCCTCCTCTGCAACTCCCGTCTCCTAGCTTAACCTTCCTTCTACCTGCCTTATACAGACTGCTTGCCAGAGGCTGCGTGTAACTCCTGAATAAACTATATGCAAAGTACTACCAATTGCCTACATGTCATGATGATAACCATGCCTGTATCCATGCCTGCATCCACTGCTTTTCTTTTACCGTGCCTGTAAGCCATGCCTGTATCCACTACTTTTCTTTTACCATGCCTGTAACCATGCCTGTATCCACTATTTTTCTTTACTGTAACCACCTTATGATGTAACTCACAATGCCTCAAATGTTCTTTATGTCCTTGTTCATTCTTATAACTTGTATTTTTATCCCGGGTCACCCCTGAAAAAGGGACCTTAGGGGCTCAGTGGGCCTACCCGGTCACCGAAATTTAATAAATAAGTAAATAAATATCTGCCCTCAGAGTGGTCATTCCGCCTAGCCAGAGGTCATTCAAGCCTCAGAGTTGCCATCCCAAACCTTAGAATGTCTATTCCAGCCATCAAAGTGGGGCATTTTGACCCTCATATTGGGCATTGTGCCTCACAGGGTGGGCATTGTGTCTCTAAGATAGCAATTCCAGCCATAAGGTGGACAACACTGACATCTGGGTGATCATTCCATTCTTATAGCAGAGCCAGAAAGGATGCAACACAGTAATCCAGAACACATGTAACAGTAAGGCAGTATATCATAAAATGCTGCAGTATGTTGCAGGGAACAATGTAATTTAATGGCAACTGAGCCATTTTGTTATGCAGTATTTTGTGGCATGTCAGTTACAGCTGGTTACTGTGCTGCAATATTGCTGGCTCCACTGTATGTTAGGGATTTCCCCTTTCATTGTAGCCATTATGAAAACATTGCAGAAAGTCTGGGCACACACAACAATGAAAAAGATGACTGAAAGCTGTTACTTTACTAATCATGAAAATTACCTTCATAAGTACAGGAGGCAGGACCCCCTCAAACCCAGCATTTCACACGTAGAGCTTTCCCTTAGGATAGGACTGGGGATCAGCAGTTAGATTTTCAGGAGATTTTGTTTCTGTTTTCCATGTGCATTTTTTAAAGTTGTTGTTACTTGTAGTTGCATTTGAAAAAAAAAAAAACTCTTTTTGTTTTAGTTTCATGACCTGGTTGGCTTTCCTACTAAGGATCTGACGGTTGGACTGCCTGCTGGAAGTGCAAAAGCATGGTACAGTGTACAGTTCAGGTTCAATTACAAGCAACTAAAACATACCATGGCAGATCACCTGTCATCTGCATAAGTGGGAATTACATTTAAATATAAATTAGAAGGACTATACAGTAGTTACGAGGTAGTTGCCTTTTTTCTTTTATTAAACACCCTTAGTTTATGATAGTCCTGTAAACCACAAAAGCATCACTCCTGAAGTAATGAAATCCTCACGGTTTAAGGGCATATAACAAACAGTCCAAACAAAGGGAGTGTGCTGTGGTGGATTTGAGAGGTTCAGTGCCAGACTGGAGCTGATAATTCCATCAAATGATTCAAACAGACCAAAGGAGCTGGGCCCTTAGGTGAGTGAACTGAATTACTTTAATCACCACACTGGAATTGGAGGTCTTCTTCAGTGCTTTATAAACCAGAATCAAATTAAACAATGTGGCGAGCTAGTGTTAGCCACTAAATACCCCAATGCTTCGACTGGAGTCTTCTTCAGGAGGCAGAGTCTCAGTGGCAAATGGATTTGCTTTTAAGTCCAGAAAATTATTTGCCTCCGGCTAGGTGCAGTTGTAGTTATTTGGTTGCACTACTAAGGCTGGCTATCAGTGAACAAATCAGCACATTAGAGCATATCATATTACACCAACAATATTTTTAGTTTCCCAAAAATGATATTCAATTTTTATACAGTGATGCAAAAATAATACAAAAGTACAAACGAAAGAGGGTGATACAAAGAGGGAAAAAGTTACTGTAGTCAGGGATTTGAAATGCAGCACCATATTCATTCATTTTTGAATTGTATACTTACTAAGATCTTTTAGATTACTTGAACTGCTACACAAGATCTAAACCTGTCCTGACACAGGTATGGAGTACAGGCTAGCTACAACAGTTATTAAATAATGCTGTAAGAGAACTGAGTAATAAAGATAGAGGTAGCATTTCAATGTACAGTGGTGTGAAAAAGTATTTGCCCCCTTCCTGATTTTCTCTATTATTGCATATTTGTCACACTGGATGTTTTCAGGTCTTTAGACAAAATGTAATATTAGATAAAGGGAACCTGAGTGAACAAATAACACTTGTTTTTTTTTTTTATTTCACTTATTTAACGAAAAAAAGTTAACCAACACCAATTGGCACTGTGTGAAAAAGTAATTGCCCCCTTACACTTAATAACTGGTTACGCCACATTTAGCTGCAATGACTGCAACCAAACACTTCCTATAATTCAATATCAGTCTTTCACATCGCTGTGGAGGAATTTTAACCCACTTCTTCCTCGCAGAACTGCTTTAATTCAGTAACATTTGGTAGGTTTTAGAACATGAACTGCTCGTTTCAGGTCCTGCCACAGCATCTCTATCAGATTTGAGTCTGGACTTTGACTAAACCACTCCAAAACTTTAATTTTACTTCTTTTTCGCCATTCTGATGTGGACTTGCTTTTGTGTTTGGATCATTGTCTTGCTGCATGACCCAACTACGCTTCAGTCAGCTGATGGAAGGATGACTGGACATTCTCCTTAAGAATTTTCTGGTACAGAGCAGAATTCATGGTTCCTTTAATTATGGCAAGTCATCCAGGTCCTTAGGCAGAAAGCATCCCCACACATCACACTACCACCACCATGTTTGACTGTTGGTATGGTGTTCTTACTGTGGAATGCTGTGTTTGCTTTACACGAGACATTATGGATCCATGTTGTCAAAAAGTTCCACTTTGGACTCATCTGTCCATAGAACATTTTCCCAAAAGGCTTGTGGATCATCCAGGTGCTTTTGAAATGAGATGAGCATTTATGTTCTTTCTTGGTTGCAGTGGTTTCGCCTTGCTACCTCACATAGAAGCCCATTTGCCCAGTCTCTTTCTGATTGTGGAGTCATGAACACTGACCTTAGCTGAGGCAAGAGAAGCCTGCAGTTCTTTGGATGTTGTTTTAGGATCCTTTGAGACTTCTTGGATGATTTTATACTGCGCCCTTGGAGTAATTTTGGCAGGCCGCCCACTCCTGGGAAGGTTCACTACTGTTCCAAGTGTTCTCCATTTGAGATTATGGCCTCACTGTGGTTCGATGGAGTCCCAGAGCCTTAGAAATAGCTTTGTAACCCTTTCCAGACTGATAGAGGGCAACAAAATGTTTTTCTGATCTTTTCAGGAACTTTCTTTGATCATGGCATAATGTGCTTGTTGAATCTTTGTCCTGACAATGTGACTCTGATGGTAAGGGCCAAAATAAGTGAGGTTTATATTGAGCAGGGCTGGCTGTAATCAAGCCTGGCTGTGTTCAATCAGCTGACTCTAATTATCCCTTTAATTGGGTTGATTTAACTAGGGGCAATTACTTTTCACACAGTGCCAGTTGGTGTTGGTTAACTTTTTTCATTAAATAAATGAAATAAGTAAAAAAAAAAAGTGTTATTTGTCCACTCAGGTTCCCTTTATCTAATATTATATTTTGTCTAAAGACCTGAAAACATCCAATGTGACAAATATGCAATAATAGAGAAAATCAGGAAGGGGGCAAATACTTTTTCACGCCACTGTATCTGTGATCTTCCCATGTACTTTGTTTCTAGAATTCAATTATAAGGAAACTTAGGCGGACTGATGGCCCTTTGGCCTTTTTGTGTTGTCATTGTTTATGTTTCTGAGTAAAGTACATGTGAGCTTGTGCACTGCTGGTCTGGGGGACATATTCAGACAGACAGTGTGTTCTCAGTAGTGCACACTGCCTGTCTGAATATGGGAGCTGTGGGAGCAAAGCACACAGTGACTATGTGCAGCACTAACACAGCCCGCTGCAGAACAGTGGCTTAAAGGAGCAAATGGAGACAGTTCTGTATGTCACAAATGGAAACCACTTTGCCCCTGCAAGTCATTTTCAGTGGGCAACATGCTACTTAGCACATACAGCATGTAAGGCCCTATGGAGCATTTACTTGCCATTTTGTGCTCATTAGCAGCTCTGCACAATGCCACAATGCACAATTGTGTGGAGGCATTTTGTGTAGTTGCGGCCATACTCCTCACCCCCTTATTGCATGTCCAGTTCTCCGACAATGGTTATACCTTCATCCCAAGCAACTGAGTGTCCCCATCCTCCAGTTGCAGGTCAGAGTCTCCTACTATGGCTATACTATCTTCCCTGGTAGTCTAGCATCCCTCTACCATCTGATCACAGGTATAATCCTCCTTCTATGGTTATACCCTCAGCCTGGGCAGTCTAGCGCCCCTGCCCCTTGATCACATGTCCAATCCTCCTACTATAGCTACTCCCTCATCTTTGGCAAACTAGGGACCCTTGTTCCTCAGTTTCAGGTCCAACACTTTCCCCATCTTGCCCACTCAGCAGACTCCACCCTCACACCCACCCTCTGGTTGCACCTCAGTCTCCCCGTAGTACATTAATCAACTGCTGCCTCCTCCCAGAAATGGCAACCTGGAGAACCCCTCCACTCACCACCTCTGCTGGCTGCTGTCTGTATGATAGGAAGTGAGCATGCTCATATTGTATGAACAGTTGTTTCTACAGAGAGCATGGACTTGCTTCTGTCACTCAGATAGTGGCCAGCTGAAGTGGTAAGTAGAGTGGCTGTACCAGTTGCTGTTTCTGGGAGGAGGCAGAAGTTAATTTTGGCAGTTCTGTGTGAGTGGGGGGTGTGTGGGGTGCTATTATAGGCTGTGGGGGTGCTGAGTGAGTAGGAGCTGGTGTCAGATCTGAGATTTAAGAGTGGGGGCTCCTGGATTGCCACGGGAGAGGGTATAGCCATAGTAGTAGGATCTGACCTGCAACCGGGGTGGGTGAGGGGACACTAGGCTGCTTTGGATGAGGGTATAGCCATTGGTATGAGGACCAGACTGGCAACCTGGGGTGAAGGTGAGACATGCTGTCAGGAACTGATAGTACATACTGCCAGTCATCTATCCTGTGCTTGGCTGATGCTAGTGCTGTGTGGAATGAATGTAGAATTCCACCAGCAAAATCAGCACAGAATTATCATTCCACCGGCAGAATTTCTGCCAGAATTTCACTGGTTCTTCAGCAGAATTCTGCCTACTGTGATCCATGGAACAATATTCTGCAGGACAGCATTTTTTCCACAGAAAATCATTCTGCAACTATTTTCTGCCATGGAATTCCACCATTCTGTTTCTGGTGAAATTTGACAGAATTTTGGTGGAATTTCAAAATTTCTGTGGAATTTCATTCTGACGGAATTTAAAAATTCTGCACAGCACTAGCCGAAGGTGGAACAAGTCTCACCACAGTTTATTTTGGCAAGGTAGGTTTTTGAATGCCCTAAATGGCGCTGTGACAGTGACAATTTAGGACATTCAAAACTACTGACTATACCACTGGGCCCTAAATGCAGAGTGGGAGCCCTTATTTACTTGGATGTAGAACCATATTGTATGTGCACACACTATCAGCTTAGAGTTGTGGCTAACAAATATGGCAGCTGTGTTATCTAACCACATTAATCCAAGTTTAGCATATAGCTAGCATGTTTTTTTTTTGCATCAAGCTAACCTTCTGAAAGTGAAGACCCACATTTCCTAAATGTGATAAAGATGTGGGTATAATTAAAAACATGTGCTTTAAAGAGAAAAAAAATAACTGGCCATCTAGCAGAACACTATGAACAATTAAAATAGTCTTTGGCAATATTTTGTATACAAAAATAACATGGGCAGAATTCACAAAAAAGATGCACCAGGCACAAGTGAGATGCACCAGCTCATCACAAAAATAAGCCATGAAACAATTTACAGACAGGGCAGATGCACTGCACCAAGTAGGATGTGTTGTAGATGCATAATAATGATATGCAACACATATAGAGTGGGTGTACACGTGCGTATAAAGCTCAAAGCAATTCACAGTGTCAAAGGAAGGATCAACTACAGAGCAAACCTGGCACAAGTATCAAATGCACCATGAAAAGATAAGTATAAAAGGAGCAGACTTAAGTGCAAGCCACCAGCAAGTCAGCAGCAGAACAGCAGCACCAGCACAGTGTGAGAGTGAGAGGGAGAGAGAGAGCACACCAAGGCCATGGATGGAGCACCATTTGTTATGGTTGGACTACTAATGAGGATGAGGAGATGATGAGGTGGAAGGCACTGCAGGTGGCCTGCCCCATGGTGGTATCGTGCTAGGCTGTCCTATGAGCAGCTGACAGATATGGAGACAGTAGGCCAATACCATCTGAATAGGACCATTCTGAGGCAGCTCTGTGAGCTGTGCCATGAGGAAATGCAGGCACCCACTGGACATGGTCATGCCATATCAGTGGTGACCAGGGTGACAACAGTAATGTGCCTGCTCACCAAGGGAACCTTCCAGAGGCCTTCTGGGGACACCACGGCATATCACAGGCCTCCACATCCCGTCTCCTCACACAGTTCCTCACCGCACTGCTACCACATGCTTCAGAATATATTCATTTCCCCAGCACATAGGCAGAGTGGACAGAAATATTGCAGGAGTTCCACAGGGTAGCACGCATGCCAGGCATCATAGGGCCATTGACTGCACCCATGTGGCAATCCGTGCACCACCTGGTGATAACACTGTAACATACATCAACCGTTCCATCAATTGCCAGGTGGTGTGCAATGCCACAGGATGCATCAGTAATGTCTGTGCCACACACCCTGGGAGCACACATGATGCCTTCATATGGCACCGGTCTACCCTCTGCCACAGATTTGAAGCAGGGACATACCAAGTGGCCATTTAGTAGGTGCATGGGACATGGCAACCAGCTGCACAACAGGGCACTATGGCACAGGATAGGAGAGGGGGCAGGTGTGCAGAGAGCATGATGCACAAAGCACAGAGGGTGCAGCAGGTGTGAGACAGTGGGGGGGGTGGAAGGTGGCACAGGCAGACACCAGCCAATGCAGGGTGGCACACGTGCAATGCTTGGATTGTTAGGTGCAGTGCCATTGGGGGCATGTGTAGCAGTGACAAGTGCAACACATGCAGACAGCAGCCACTGCTGCAATACACATTGGGCAGGACAATGGTGGGCATGGCACGTGTGACCCCATTGTCATTCGTGGCCTGGGGTCAACAACAGCAGCAGGTCCAGCAACAGCAGGTGGATGGTGGGGGTAGGAGTGCAGGGAAGGGACAGGCACAGCCAGTGGTGGATGCTCAGCACACACAGCTGCACAGCATGGGGCAGGGAAGGGGGCACGCTGCACGTGTGACCAGTATACTAACAGCCACCCTTCACCCCCACAGGTGAGGCAGCATACCCAATGAGGCCCTGGCTCCTCACTCCCTTCTGATGACCCAGAACAGAGGTGGAGGAGTGTTATAATGAGGCACACACCACTACACGCATCATCATCGAGCATGTCTTTGACATGTTGAAGATGCACTTTTGGTGCCTGTATATGTCAGGTGGGGTCCAACAGTGTAGCCCTGAGAAGGCCTGTGGCATATTCCTGTCCTGTTGTATGCTACACAACATGGCCATCAACTGTGGAATAGCTGTCAAGGCCAGTGAGAGTGACAGTTTTGGGGAGGAGGAGGAAGTGGGTGTGGAGGAAGAAGCAGTGCCACAGAGCCAGAACACTGGACTACCAGTGGGATGGTGGGACCCATGTTTGGCTGCAAGGTCAAGGGTCTATAGGAGCACACTGGTGGAGGAGCGTTTTGGTAACCATAGGTGAGTATCACAAGTATGTATAGAGGAGGTGCATAATGGTGACAACAGTTAGAAACACAGCCGTGCAATGCACGGTGAACATAGCACAGCACACAAACAGCCCAACATGGGAGCACACATGCAACACATGCCACACAGTGGTGTTGGGGCAGCAGTTGACCCAAGACATGCCAGGGACCATGAGGTCAGGACACACACACACACACACCTCACAACACACATGCGTGCCACAATGACAATGCCAGGGATGGTATTGATCAGTGTGCACTGCTGCTGGCACACAGGTGCAGCAGACACTGGACCACACTCATCATGCTGATGCCACAGGGCACAACAGTAGTTCACACAGACATGCAGGTAGTACTGCATGGGGGGCCCATGATGGCATTGCTCTGGGGCAGGTGCATGCCACCCACACCACCCCAGGCACCAGTAGCCAGGTGAGTGGGACTCTGAGGTGGAAAGTGCAGCAGCCATTGAAGCAGGGACATGGACATCACAGGGTGGCACCACAGCCCCCACAGATACGAGGACAGCCTCTGTCTTGACTGGTGGATGCAGACACGGAACCATCAGCCACAGGAGATGTATCCCACACCCCTGTAGGAGTACTGCAATAGACCTTGAATGGATGCTCATCGGTGTGGTGGCCCCACAAGCCATGTCTGTGCCGGGGACCCTGGCAGTGCAACATGAGGTGACAGTGTCAGCAGCAATGGGTCCACCTGATGCAGCTGCTTGGGTATGTGAGAGGCACTCCTGGGTGTACAGCTGGAGGCCCAATGTGCATGATGCATAACGGATGCAGACGCTACCTCTGCAGTGGCTGTAATCCACTCCAATGCTGCAGATATGCCCACCTGCTGTAGGCGTGCCTCTGTCAACATCTGGGTGAGACAGGGAGCTCCTGCCACTCCTTAGGACTGACCTTTTCTTAAATCTGTTGCAACAGTTCTTCTGATTCTTATCACAATCTATCCTTTACAATTTCTAGTCCATAAGGTTGGCCACCTGTGGGCACCCCCTTCCCTTTCTTGACCATGCTATAGTGTCCTCTTTAAATTTCCTTTTCCCTCTCAGGTCCTTGTACAGGGAGGTTATTGTGGTGACCTCCAGATGTATGTAAAACAGGTTGCGTTAATCATTGTTGGATTTAGTATGTAATAGCAGTATATCATAAAATACCTTGATGTATATATCTTATGTTTCTGAAACCTGTAAATGTTGAAAATACCAAGGCACTAGGTGTTTTTGATAATGGTAAAATGTACTAGGTGACTATTACAGAAATTAAGTTAGTTGTGCTGTTTAAAATGTATGTAAATTGCTGTAAACTGAACACGTCTAAATGTCATGGTGTTCTACATATATCCCATGATGCTTTGCATTATGGAAGTAGGTATGATGTTGTACTTCTTTGAAACTTGATTTGTTGCCAATGCTCTTTGGGGTAACCTTTCTTTCAGTGATTCTGCATTGAAGTTCTTTGTCTATAGCTTTTTTGTTTGTTTGTTTGTTTTCTTTTGGTGCCCCCACTACCCAAGCAAATGGGGCCCACATAGGAGTGGAGGTTGCATCTCAACTGTTAAGTTAGATCAGAGCTCAGTGTCAGTAGGTGCTGGCTAAGTGCAGATAAAAGACCTACATAGTCTGTTGTTGGAAACTGATGCACTGAAGAAGGAACATGGCATTACAGAAGCCTATTTCCTGTATTTTGAATAAACATCAGACAGATTGTATGTTGAATGTGAAGTTTGGTGTCTGGTCCATCTGTTATCCGACAACCCCTCCACACTGGGTGTGCCATGCAACTGCAGACTCGTGTTAAAGGACCATCAGCATCCGGAGGCCCCTGAACTCGGCACGTAGGGCTGCCTGCCCTTCCACAGTATCGCGCAGGAGGCAGACATAGCCCTCAATGTTGTCGGGAGGTGGTGGCTCATGGTGATGTCACTGATGAGTAGGTGGTGAAACAGCCTGCTGAGAGGCATCCACTGGCAGTGGTTGCACCACGGCAGGCTGCAGCATGGGCAGGGCTTGGGCATGCTCAGCCCCAGCATGCCCATGGCCAGTGTTGTCATGTTCCAACAGTGCCTATGTGTGTCCCACAGCACCTGGACATGACACCCTTCATGGCCCCACCCCCGCACCTGGACTAAATGCAGAGGCACAGCACACACCACCTTGGGCAGCTGTGCAGCCTCTGCATTCATGCCACAGGGCCATGCAGCAGGCCATCAATGCCATCAGGGGCCACCCGCACAGGCACTGTGTGCTGCGTGTCCCACTGTCCCACTGTCAGCCATGTCTCCCTCTTTCTGGGTGGCATCATCATCTGCAGGGCCATCGCAGTACACTTCCTGCATGCCAGATGCCAGCACTAAAAGGGCATCAGCGATGTCCACTGCATCTGCTGAGTCATCATCAGACAATCCCTGTAGACACTCCAGCCATGTGGTGACATTGCTGCCAGCAGTGACAGCACTGGCTGAGGGGCCTGACGGGCCCACCACCACTGGCACTGGAGCAGGTGGCATTGGTGCAGTTTATGGTCCAGGGATGGCACCATCCAATGCAATGCCTGCAGCCCTGTGTGACAGGCCAGCATAATTGCCCACTAGGGCATCCTGTGTAGCCATGCCCATGGCCACACCCATGAAGCATGATGGAGCTGTGAAAAGAAAATGAGAAGACACGGTTACTGTCAATGGATTATACAGTGGCATACATACATACATGCATACATGCACAGTTTGACACAGTGTTGCGCCATGGTTGCACATGACAGTCCCTGGCATGGCTGTGCAGTACCTATAATGCCACTGCAGCCATGCACCAGGTGTGACTGGTGCTGTGTGGTGACAGGCCATGGCCACATGGTACCCTTTGTGCCATTGCTATGACTTTCCCATCCAACAGTGTTCGTGTCCCAGCAGCCTGACTGGGACCAGCCCATCACATGTGCCACCATGGGCATGGACTGTCAGACACAGCATACTGTAGCACAGATTGGGCCACACAAGGGCCACCGCCAGATATGGGACATCACATGGGACCATAGTCACACAGCGACACACATTGGGACTGTCATAGCCAAGGCCCCTAGAATTCTGCGGCCGCAGAATTTTGTGCAGAACTTGCAATTATCATGAGAACTTTCGCGGTGCGCAGGAATTCACTCTTCTTGGTGATTTTTATTAATATTTTTGTTTATACATAAAATCTGGTTCCCTTCCCCTCTTTTTATATTCAAAACCCCCCTATATGTTCAAAATGTGATGTTATCATTGCTATAACATCATATGTTAGCTAATGAAATGGCTGCATTTTGCAACAGAAATGAATAGTCACTTATCTACCACAGCTCCCACTGCCAGAGACGGTGGCACAGCACATCATGCATGGTGATATTTGCTCAACCTGCACTACAGCCTAATACAATTTTCAGTCTTACATTGTTGCACTAGGGCCAACTTAAACAAAACCTTGTCAATAACACAGACTTGTTAAATCCATACCTCACTTTGTACAAACCTATTTGTGCCTTTAAGGTATAGAGACACTATCTGAAATGAATAACTGGTAAAATGAATTTAACTGTCTAAATTTTTAAGAAAAATAAAGTAGTTATACCCAGACAAGTGAAATATAATAATGTGTAGACCTGTTGAAAGACTAGACCTGTTAAATAAATAATTGCACTGTACGCATTTTTGCCAGGGTTATTGATTACATATTGTCATTGGTTGATAGAATCACCTAAACGTTATTGAGAAATGTTGTGTGCAGGGACAGCTGTTGGACCAGAGGGTAGCATGCTGTGTTTCCATGTCGGCAACTCAGGTTCAGAGATTAGCTCTGGGAACTGGCTGGGCAGCTCAAGGATTGGTGGAACACATCAGTGCTCGGAGCCTGGGAAGGTATGGTGCAGTGTTCTATCATATGATGGACACATTGTGATGGATCAGAGAGCTCTATCTCACAATTGGTTCACATGCATGTCATGGCCTGATGGTGTTACGCAGTGTGTCGGGGATAGCAGGTTGACATGAAAAATGAGTTTTGCAATAACTCTTCTATTCCATTTCCAATGGGACCTGTATGAATGAGGATGCAAGTTCATGGAAATTAAAAAATATATATATATATATATACTATATATATACACACACACACACACACACACATATACAGTATCTCTGTCTCTCACCACACACACACACATGTATATTTGTATGTATGTTACAGACTGCATATAAATACATAAGTGATACACAGTGGGAACCTCATGAGTGATGTAGAAAGCACATACAAATATATAAGTGATAGATAGTGGAAACCTCATTAGTGGGATAGATAGCATACTAATAGAAATAACTTATTTATCACATAAGATCCCCTCTGCATATGTCATTTATGCAACAGGCTAGGACCTAAAAGGAGAGACATTTGTTTTGCTATTTCAGGCATAAAATTATTTTTATAAGACAGTTATTTTTTGAACTAGTGTTACTGTGCTTTCCACCATCCTTATTTCTATAACTACTGCCATGAAAGTGAAGTCAGGATGACAAGCTGACACCGTGATGTGGTAGTTTGTTAGTGCCGCAGAACTTCTGCAGAAATTTCAAACCACCGCCGCAGACGTTCTGTGGCAAATGGTAGTCTTGCCGCAGAACTTGGTCCCACTGTGCCGCAGAAAAGTAGGGGCCCTGGTCATAGCAGCCAGGGCACACACATGGCCAGGAACATGTCATGTGCATGGCTACTTACAGTGCTGTGATGAACTGCCACCTGTCTGGAACTCCCCTCCAGGGATACTCTGCACTGCGGACCTGACAATGGTTGCCACTAGGAGCTCCTCATTAGGGCTCAGGCACACATCTGGTTGTGGGCCACACCATGTCCATTGCAGGGAAGCCTCAGTGTTGGCCACCTTATCCTTTGCCCTCCTTTTCTCAACATTAAGGTGCTTCCTGCACTCCAGAGGGTTCAGTTGTACTTGCCCATGGCATTCACATGATGGGCCAGTGCCTTCCAGTCCTCCTTCCATGCTGTACGGCTGCTACCCCTGCCTGACAGCACATCACGCCACAGATTGTAGACTTCAATGAGGGCCCACTCCTCATCTTTAGTAAAGTTTAGCCAGCTGCGACTGGTGGCACTGTCACCTCCTGACATACTGGCTTCTGTGGGTGAGTATAGACAGACATCAGACATGCACCTGTAGATTACCTTGTGCCCATTACTGACATACAGTGGTTGCAGAGTGCCACCACAGCACCTGGGTGACATGGCCTGCATGCAGTGCATGTGTGGTGTGGTGTGGTGCGCTGTGTGTCATGGCGGTCAGTGCTGCATCCAATGTGGTCAGCCTACCTGCCATGGACAGCTGCATGACGCATGTCCAGATACACATGCAGCTATCTGCCCATCACTCTTCCTATACACACCTCACTTTTTGTGCAGGCACATCTGCCACCAACATATACCCCCCCACTGGGGTGGCCTGTGGCACACCATATCATGCAACAGGTGTCCCTGCACATGGCCGGATGGCAACAGGCTGTCCACTGACCAGTTCATCATGTGGGTTGGCTACACTAGTACTGGACTTGTACAGAAACTGATGGATCATGTCTAGGCAGGGGTTACCTACTGCACTTACCGAGTCCACAGCAACAGAAGTAATACCTGTGGAAATGAAATAGTACTTACCTTCAAGGCTGTGAATCCTCTCAATCACCTATGCTCAGTGTGGTCTGAGTTGGGAGCATTTATGGCTCAGGGCATGCAAATGAGGACTGGGGCAGTGATAATGAGATGCTAAACAGCTGAGATACACCTGAATGTGTTATTAGGCTGATTTAGGAGCATTGCCTGTGAATGCATAATTGCTCTCAGCTCATCCCAATCAGCGCTGCGCATCTGCTGAGGTGGGTACATCTCTGCATGGCTCATTACTCGGGCATGCATGGTGCATTCGGGGCATCTTCCTGAACAGGGCACAAGTGCTTCAGAGCATTCAGCATGCATGAGCTATGTGTTTTACCCCTGGAGCAGAACCGCAGTTGTGTGATCGGTCTGACACTAGCATCATGGACATGTGTATGGTGCACATCGCATGGTGCAGTCTGTCCATGCATGCACATCTCCCTGTGTGGTGCATATTGTGACAGTTGTCAGTTGTTGTACATGGATCATGCATTACATGCCATTGTGTGACATTGTGCTACCGCGTATCACAGGTGGTATGCTCGATAGCACAAACCACATGTAACATGGCGGACAACTACATATTGTGCATGTATGACCCAGTCATGACCCATGACCCCACATTCCCACCATAACCTTGTGCATGCACCTGTGGGCACATGACGGACCAAATTGTGCTTTGTGCTACTGTGCATGGGGCATGCACATGGCATAGTGGTGCAAGTGTCACCATTTTGCATTTCAACTGCACATACATTGCATGCAACTGTGTGGTGTTTCTGCTGTGGGGATGCCAAGGGCAGGGAGGACTGGACCAAGGACCATGAATTGGTCTGAGATGGAGCTGCTCCACCTGGTGGCCCTGGTGCTGCATATGGAGGGGCAGCTTTTTGAGAGGGAGGACCTGCAGGTGCTCAGGGTGCAGGTGTGGGCCACCATTGCCCAGCAGCTGGTGTGGCACACAAGGCACACAGGGGTTCCCTGCACTGGAGAACAGTGCAGTCACCATTATGGTGACCTTGTCCGGAGGGACAGGACCCATCTTCAGCAGCTGCATGAGTGTGCACGCAGGGGTGCACTTCCATGACCAGGTAGATTGCACACATAAGTGTGCAGCACAGGTGCATGTGGGGTGAGGATGGGTCACATTACAACATCACACTCAGATGGGAACTCCCCAGCATGCACACTTGGCTGTGGCTGCACCTGCCCTGTGGTACCCTGTCATATACGGCACATAGGGTGGGCCTCTCTCCAGTGGTGTATGTGTGGGACAGGTACACTGTGTTGCACATGGGGTGGGACCCCTTTGTGTGGTGCATAACCATGGCAGGGCACTTTGAGAGTTCAGGCAAGGCTGCTATGCGCAGCTGTGGACTGCATGGCCGGTCACTGGTGTTGCACTGGCTGTGTACACCATCACTGCATGCCCACACTAGTGTTGGGGGTGGGTTTGTGCAATAACATGTCTACACATGGTGATATCTGTCTGTTGTGTCCTGCAGGGCTGGAGGCCAGGCAGTGGGCAATGGAGGCCACTGAGTAGTGTGTACAGAGGGCCACAATTGGTGCGTGGTGTGGTGTCCATGTGGGTGCAGGTAGGTGGCTACCTTGTGTGTGCAGTGTCTGTCTGGTGGGGTGGGATTCTGCTCTGTGAGGGGCTGTGTGTCTACAATGGCACTTAGTGTGTGTTCTCTGTGTTCTTGCTGTAGGTCCCCCAGGATTGTGGTGCTGTGGCTGGCAATAGAGGACCCCTGAAGTGGCAGCAGGCCATTGGACTAGGTGTCCAGTGGGCTGTTCAAGGGGCACTGTGGCCCATATTTTATGTGCATGCCCAACTGCAGTGGACATTGCCAGCTGTCATCCGCCAACTATCGGCACGTGGCTGTGGGGGTTTGTGAAGGTGTGTTGCATGGCCACACCAGTAGCTGTTTTTTGTAAATAGTTTAAAGTACTACACAGACGTTGCTGTGTCCCCCACCCTCCTTTCCTATGTTGCTGCCCCCGCCCACTATCCCCTTCTGCACTTCTGCTGCTGTATATAGTCCCTCACACCACATCCCCTTTTGTATCATCACATGTATATAGTTGTTTTGGGGGTTTGTTTCTTGTTCCTGTATTTGTTTTTGTTATTGTTTCTTGTATCAAATTATTTGTTCTCTGACACAGTATCTGTGGTCCTTCACTGTTCCATGGTGCTGGGTTTGTGTACTGTCACGAGCTCTTCGCAGTCCTCTTGCTGTCATGCCCCTGTGTGCATCTGTATGTGTACAGTCTGCTTCCCACCTACCTCCTGCCTCCATGTGGCCCCACTGTTGTCTGTGGCTTGTGCATGGGCTTCATGTCCTGCTGCTTATGTCTCTGCCCCCAGTCTGTGTGTGCTGCTTGTGGCATGCATGCATACATTGCACTGTTGCACTATTGGTCTGTGGCCCTGTGTGCCGTGTCCTGTGGTTGGGGGTTTGGACTGGCTGTGTGGCACTGTGGTGGCATTGTGTGCTGCCCATCATATGGCACGGTGTTGGTCTGTGTCGCCTCCCACATGGCCATGGTCTTGGCCACCTGTGGTGTTGGCCTTGTCCAGTGGCCACCACCTTGTTCCTTGCTTTCATCCGCTGTTGTGTGGCGCCATGCTGGCTGCAGTATACCTGTTCTGGAGTGCCTGCCATGGGCCTGTGTGGGGTGTGGCCTGGGCCTCTGGGTGTTGTTCTGTGTGCCCAGTCTTACTATTATGCCTGTTTCATCCACTGTTGTGGCCTTGGCCACTATGGTTTGTCCTTTTGGTTGTGTGTCCCTCTCTCCTTTGTCCCACTGCATTGTTCCCTGTTAGTCCCACATGCCTTGCTGGGTTGCCCCGTATTCACTGTGTTGCTCCCCTTGGTGGTTGTATGCATCCCAGATGCGCTTATGCATCTCCACTTGCACCCTGCCCTTTCTGCGTGATTCACAGTAGTGTTGTACATGGAGCATTCCATGGTGCATCCCTTTGTGAATAGCTCGCAGTTTGGTGAGAACATCCTATTTGCATCTCACTTGCATCCAGCATATCTCTTTTGTGAATCCTGTCCCATTACTTTATGGTCAAAAATCATTATTCAGATATTTGACTTGGTTGAGTTAAAGCCATTTACATGGTGACCCTGTCCTCTTCACACACACATAAACTCCAAGAAAAAAAAAACACAAGCCTCTATTTTGCTTATGGAGAAAGTACAAATTAAGTTTAAAGGTGAGTGTGGAAAACTATGCAATGGCAAGCAATTGGAGACTTGATTGATGCACATGTTGATACACCCCAGTACTGTGGTTGGCCTTTTGGCATTCGTATATTTGGTGAGTTTTACTATAAGGCTTCTTAAGGAAAATTGCTGTTATTAAAAATTCAACAGTCCCAATGCCTCCCTCCTAAAATTAAGCTTTTTGCATTGAAAAATATAGTTTTAAAGCATTCTGACTTATTAAATGTTAACCTTTAAGACCAGTGATCCGCCAACATGGTGGGTGCTGTACTGGGTCTTCTCCTGGAAAAGTGTGGCTCAACCACACTTACTTGTATGCTGTTCAGTACAAGTGAGCAATGTAGATATGCACTGTAGCAGGAGATGGCTTCAAGCAGGGAACACCATTTTTCCAACTGTGAGTCTTAGAAAACAAAACATTTGTAAGTTGGAATATTTCAAATAAATATTTTTGTAAAAAGTTTACTTGGGGGTCTAATAATGACTGTTTACTTTTAACAGGTATGACATGTTTGTAGACGTGCTTAATAAGTAGTTGCTAAATAGTTGTTTTTTTTTAGCAATTTAGTAAATGTTATTGAATTTTTTAAAGACAAACAGTTTACAAAAAAAAAAAACACACAACAACTATAATAATACCGATCAACAACAAGGATATTACTAAAACGGAAAAAAGGAGACATTACAATAAACATTCCTTTAATAAAATCACCTCCTCCACACACACACATATACACACACACACACACACACACACACACCCATTCCCAAAAACACCATGCTGGAAGGGTATTAATCCCTTTATGCTGTAGAAATCAGAAGTAGGGCATGCAGGGTTTCCGTCTGGACTGATAAATGTGAAAAAGATTTAAAGAAGCAGGCAATAGATTTTTCAGTATTTAAAGCCTGCGATATTTCTGTCAGCCACTCCAACCCACTGAGAAGAGTTAAATCCACCCAATGACTCAAAATCAGTAATTTGGTAACTGCTGAAACTAATGCCAAATGGGCTTTAATGAGGCTCCCCAGAAGTGAACAATAATCACCTAAAAGACAAATCTGAAGTGTAAAAGTATCCTGGAGGCTAAGATTTCTATTCAGTGTAGACTTAATAAGGATCCAAAAAGAGGAAATCTGTGGACATAATCATAACATCCGATAAAGGGTACACTCTTTATCATTACATCTGGGACAAGTCAGAATCCTTCTTCCCCAGCCTAAATAACTTCCCATCAGATAAAAATACAAACAATGAGGAATATTAAATTGTTGACTGAGGAACCTATCTTGCTTAATATACTTATAAAGATCAGCCCAGATGCCGAACTAACATTCTGAAGTTTTTCCATTTTTAATGTGTTAGCCCAATAGTAAGCAACTGGAGAAATCAAATTTCATAATTCTAAACCAATCACCTTATACAGCTGAGAAATCGGGTGGTCATGATGATCTAGAGTTGACCAGGTTTCAAATAGGTTACCTCCTACATTAGACCTTAGAGCTCAGCCCTCCAAAAAGCTGAGACAATGTAGAATCTGTCAAAACTGAAAAAAACTGATTTCAGGAGCCCTGAACCCAGTACAAACGTGTTCAAATGAAATAAAAGCATCTTCCATAAGAAAATCAGAAAAAAATGTAGAATTTAGCTTTGACCACTGTGTACTACGTAACATTTTTTTAGCTATACAAATAGTTAAATTATTAAAGAGAGGCTGGGAAATACATTTGATATATTGCAACTTAAGGTGCCTACAGAGCTGCACATGAACTTGAAAGGACCAATGTCTCTTGGGGACTTTAAGATTAGAAGGAATCTTTCAGGGAGGCAGCTGTAATAAAGACAAAAGATCAGTCTGATGTTACAAATGTAACACTTTCAATAAGGAGCCAAGGTGATATGTATCTATTACAATTTTCAAAAATCCCAAGTTGTTCCCAAAGGAAATACTTAACCCCATGTAGAGCAAAATAATATCATAAAGAATGAGGGAGCTGTATTCCCCCAATTTTTCTAGGATGGGCCAGCTTGTTATAGGATTGCCTAGACAGCTTATCCAATCAAAGAAATCTGGGAAGGATCCTATGTATGTTTTTAAATAAACTAATAAGAAGGATAATATTTAGCATACCCAAAGGATAAAATAACCTAGGGAGAATGTTCATTTTTATGATATTCTATCAGCCCCATAAGGTAAGCAGTGACAGTTTCTACCTATCCAGGTCCATAGTTATCTGCTTCACTAAGGAATCCAAATTTAAAGGTTTCAATAACAAAATATCTTCTGAGACTTTAATTCCCAAATATATTAGACATTTTGATTCCCATTACAAACCTAAAGTCAAAAAATCCTGTTTATAAACATGTGGGGAAATAGGATAAACTACTGTCTTAGGTTTAATTTATAACCAGAAAATTCCCCAAATTGCTGAATCACTAGAAGAGATGCTTGTAATAAAGTAATTGGAACTATTAATTATAACAAAACATCATCTGCACAGGTGGAAACTTTCCATTCCCGAATACCTAAAATTACCCCCCTAATATCAGGAGTAATATTAAGTTTAAGAGTCAGGGGTTCTAGATATAAATTAAAAAGTTAGGGGGGAAGGGGAATCCCTGACTGTACCCCTAAACAATGAAAAAAGGTCAGAGAGTACGCCATTACACTACACCCTCACCATAGGAAAATAATACTAAATTTGCATCCACTGAACAAAAGAATCAGGAAAACTGTAACGTTTTAATATCCAAAATAAATAGGGCCAAGATACCCTATCAAAAACCTTTTCTGCATCCAGGGAAACCAAGACAGCTTCTAGCTTGGCCTCTCATGAAGCAAAAAGTAAATGAAAAAGCTTTTGAAAATGATCTCTAGACAGTCACCCCCTCATGAAGCCTACCTGTTCAGGGCCTATCAGCCTGTTCCAAACCAGACTAAGGCAAGAAGCCTCAGACAGCTGTGGCAGCTGAAATCTCCTCTAAAAAACAAGTAGTCTCAGATGTCATATCACAATTGTCCAGGGCCTCGGCATATAAAGCCTGAAATTAGTCCCCAAAAATATGAACAATTTCCTGGAGATCAGAGGTGAATGAAACTGCGGTGGGATCATAGAGGGTTTGAATCCAATGAGCTGCTGCCCATTGTCAGAGCCGCATTGTCAATAATTTACTAACCTTTTCTCCCTGGCTCACATATGTTGTTTTAAAAGCTGTCAGTGAGCACTCTGCCTGTTCCAAAAGTTGCTCTGAATATTGAGCTTTTAATTGGGAGAGATGAACATGACTGTCCTCAGTGTAGAGGGAGTGAAATATTTTTCAGTCTCTCTAATAGATAGAAGTACTGTAGTTCCTTAATTTTAGAACTCTTTTCCCTCTTGAGTTTTGTGGCCAATGGAATCAAATCTCCCCTCCATAGACACTTCAAAGCCCTCCACAACCAATTCAAGGCTGGTTTAGAATTTAAATTATTCTGTTTGGAACTATTAATATAAGTCCACAAACAATCTACTAATTGGCGGTCATGCAACAACTGATTAATGCCTAGGTATAATCTCTGTCTGATCGAACCATGATATCTAAGATCAATATAACTGGTGTATGAACCATAGCTTCTTGGATTAAACCTGTGAGAACAAGCTCATTACACATGTACCACATTGGGGGATTAACAGAAAGAAAAAAGGAACATTACATTACAGAGATGCAAAAAACACAAGAAATACTTTGAACAATACAAAATATATAGTACAAATGGCAAAAGTACATTGCAGGCCATGATACACAACATGTTTATACAGATGAGGGAAGAGGTACAAGAGTGAGGCTATACTGCTGAGTACAGGCACAAAGTGGGTATAGGAGAAAACGGACAAAGGCAGACAACTGAATCTATTTGGAGAGAGGAAGCATCAGTCAAGGGACTTGTCAGGCACTAAGTGGGTATGAGAGAAATGGACTAAGGCAGATAACAGAATCTAAATGGGGAGAGGAAGCATGAGCCAAGGGCCTCATCAGGGGAGTAGGTAAGAGCCACGCTTAGGAGTGACTAAGGGGCAGAAACTGTGGGATGATGGGGGGAGGGCAGTAAGGTACAGCAAGAGGGAGGGGATTTGGACGAGAGGGAAAACCAGGTGATAAGTGTGAGGTTAAGTGAAAAAGGAGGTAAATTGTAAGGATAAGAGCAGGTCATCTGAGGGGTAATAGTCAGGCTAAGTGCTGGTCATGTGGGACAAAGTGTTATTGGAAACAGTCACAACTGGCATCTGCAACTAGCTGATGCCTAAATGTTTGCCTGAATGAGCCCAAGGTGGTAGTAGATGAGATGTCTGGGGAAAGGTTGTTCATCCAGAGGGGAGCTGGGTAGGCAAAGGACCTTTGACCCAGCAAGGTTTGACAGCGGGGGATATTAAAAATTTGGCTGCTTGAGCTCCTGCTAAGACGACAGTTGTCAGCGGGAGTAAGAAGCTCTTGATCCCTTGGTGGCAGTATGTCTAGGTTTACTAGACAAGTTTGATACCTGAGCCTACCTGTGAATTGGAGCCAGTTAGCCTGTGCGTACAAGTTGCATATGTGGGTCAAATGTGAGGAGCCAGTAATGAGCTGACACACCTTATTGAGAGCCACTGTGATGGGATGAAGAGTTGTTTCAGTAGCTGACCCAAATATTACTAGGCCATAGTCAATAAGTGAGACTAGTGAGCTATGGATAGCTACCTTAAGAGCCTCTGGAGTTAGACATTGCTTGTGCCTGTGCAGCAGCCCAATGTGTGTCTTAACAGCCTTTGCATATGTCATCACAGTGTCATCTGTTATCTGCAGGTATTTAAAGAGCTGAACTGACTCCAAGGGAGAACCCTCTGCATTGGTGATGGAAAGAGGATAGGTACTGCGCTTATTCTGAGAACTGGAGAACAGCATGGTTTTAGTCTTTTTGTAATTTATGACTAATTTGTGGCTATGGAACCAGCTTTCTATGCCTGAGAAATTGCTCTGAAGCCTGGACTCAAGAGCCTTAGGGTCAGAGTCACTCGTAAATAGAATGGCATCATCGGTGGAAAGCAGAATGCAACACTGTCAGAGGTATGGAAAAGATTGTTGAGAAAAAATGCTAAATAAAAGTTGGCCCAAGATGGACCCTCATGGAACTCCTGATAGTACAGGTCTCCTGTCCAAGAGGATGTTACCAATTTTAACCTGTTGTGATCAGTTATGAAGGTAACTTTTAAACCATGCTATGGAGTCATGGGCTAGACCAATAGTGGCAATTTGTTCAACAAGGAGGGCATGATTCACTGTGTCAAAGGCCTTCATTAAATCAATGAAAGTTGCTCCGGCAAAGCACCCTTGGTGTAAGGATTGGTGAATATAGCCGTGAACTCAAGCAAGTCAGTGGTGGTACTAATATACAGGTCTGAACCAGTTCTGTTGTGGGCATTGCAACTGGTATTTCTGTAAGTATTCAACCAGCTGGTCAGCTACAATCCATTCTAGAGCCTTCCAGAGAGGAGGCAGAATAGAGATAGGCCTACAGTTCCCGGTCATCATGCAATCCCCAGTTTTATGAACTGTTGTCACTGTAGCAGATTTCCAAATTTGTAGGACTTGAGAGAATCTAAGTGACAAGTTAATAATGTGTGTTAAAGGTGACAGTATTTCATCCAATGTTAGTGCAATAAATTTAAGATCCAGGGTATCACCGCTAAATCTCAAATTTCCAAGTACCTTAAGAAGGTACTTCCTGGCCTCGTTGGCCAAGAGAGGTTGAAATGGAAAGGAGGATGAGAAGGAGGCTGAGCTTCTACCCCTGAGAAGTCATTTGTGGTGGGGTGACAGAAAAAGTCAGGTGGGAGGACAACACTAAGGTCCAAGAAGGCTTCATTAAAGGTTAATTTTGGGATCAAGTGTTGGTATACCATCTATGTTAAGCATGGTAGGGGCAGTTTTCAGGTCTCTCTCAGTGACCTCTTAAAGGTTGAACCAGAATTGTCTGTCATCTTTCCAAGTCTGTGAGAGGGTTTCCTTAAAATACAGACTTTTAACAGCATGTATAGCCCTCGTACAACTGTTTCTTGCAGCTTTATAGCTCTGAATATCAGCCTGTTTACCCAAGAATCTAGCTCTGTGCCATAGCAGGTCCCTAGCATTCAGAAGCTTACAAAGGTCCAACGTAAACCAAGGGATGCACAGGCCTTTTATTTTATGTTTTTTGTATGGGACGTGCCTATCACACATTGCACTGAACTGAGCAATAATTGATCAAGGGCATAGTCCATGTCATAGGTGGAGAAAACCTTGGACCAGTCCTGTTGAAGCAGGTCAGATTTTAGTGAGTCTTAGTGTCCCCGGATGAATACCCTAGTTGTAATAGTTCTAGAGGGCAGTTTAGTAAATCTATTCGACCAATGAAACAGGACAGTGGAGTGGTCACTAAAAGCATCCTGGAGTACTGTTGTGTCTAACATATGATCAAAGTGGTTGGAGAGCACCCTGTCCAGCAATAGACAGTTGCAAGTAATGAATGAGTAATCAAAAACTAATCGAGTCTTGAATAAGAATTGTGGTGGGGAGAATAAAAAGTATACTATTGATCTGTTGGATCCATAACCCACCAGGAGTCCGCAAGGCCTAAATGATCTACAAACTCTCACAAACTATGTTGATCCAGTGACAAGAGAGCCCCCAACCTAGCAGGGGCTGTTTGCCCACGGAGCTGCTGTGGACCCCCCCCCGCTGAGATATCCACCAGATACTGGAACAGACAGTTGAGCCCTCATTTTGAAATTTGGTGCCTTTTCTGCTTGTATTTTATTCCAAAATTTCTGCCGCTGCAAGCTACATATTTTAACTACATAATATTTTCTTGACTAAACTAGTCTGTAGCGGCTCAGTGGGCTCTCCAAGACTGCCTAATTTTAAACTCACTCTCACTCATGGAGCTCTGTATTTAATGTGAAGCAGCCACGTTTAGTCTCTGAACTAATTTTAGAGACCCTACCTGAACAGTGCTCGGTGCTTTGGTGGCTGCCTTGCTCTGACTGTGCAGTGACATGGCTATCTCGTTGGCTATCTGAAGTTCCCCGCAGCCCCTCTGTGGCTGCTCCCCACCCACTCCCCCTCCACTCCCACCCTTAGCCAGCATTAACTATATAGTGGCAGGCTGGCTAAAAAATGCCCAGGAGAATTTTTAACTATCTCCTCACTTTCTCACTAGCAGGCTATATTTCTGTACCACCAGAAGGTGTCTGAATATTTCTGTCTTGGATACCTTCTCCTCCTCTAACAACTACCTCAACTAAACCTGAATAGCTTGTTTTCTGCTCAGTCCGCCAACCATATTTAATATTGCTGTTCTTAGCCTAGTCTATCTTTCTACTTACAAATGGCTACCTCATCAAATAACTGCATGTCTATAAAGCCAAGTGTACTCTTTATGCCTCTTTCTCTTCTTACTACTCTCATCTGTTTCCTCCTACTATTCTGCCCACCTTCCATGTACTTTTACAACAGCTCTGCAGAGAACTCAAGGCTCTCCAACAAGCTCACTGTATCGCACATGCCCATAGCCACCTCGCCACTTTTAGCCCACTATAAGTTCATCTACCACATAGCTTTTACCCTGCAAAAATCTCCACTCCACCACATCTCCCTGTCTGCCCCTTTCATCCACCACAAATTGTGGTACCTGCTACTCCTAGCCTTAATGGTAGCTGGGGACATTGAACTAAACCCAGGGCCCATAAGTAACTTACCTCACCCTGACTCAACCTGGAGGGACACCAAGAGAATCCACATATTTCACCTGAATATAAGGAGCCTTCCTCAAAATCTCACTGAACTTGAGGTGTGGGTTGTTCAATACAACCCTGATATCCTTTGCCTATCTGAAACATGGCTAAAACCCTCCAACCCCAATCACCTCTGCTCTATATGGAATTACAACTAATTAGGCAAGACAGGCCTTCATCAAAGCATGGAGGTGGTGTAGCTATTTTCTACAAAGCTCATCTGCTACTATCTCATAATATCTTACCCACCCTCTTGCACTGTGAAGCAATTCACACAATCTTGCAACTTGACTCTAAGAAACTCCACATTGTTTGCACCTACAACCCTCCTGATGGTGGTATCACTGGCCTCAAGGAACTCCTCTCCCAAGTGGATAACACCATTGGCCGGAATGAAGTCCTCATACTGGGGGACTTTAACCTAAACTGAATCGGCAGATTTAACCAGTCCTCTCACACAGTGGTACAATGCCACAACCTCCACCAGCTAGTTACTGACCCAACTAGGATCTTGCCTCCACCCTGGTCCAGCACACTCATCAACTGGGCCCTTACAAACTGCATGGAAAGTATGGTCTGTGCAGGTACCCTTGCTAATGCAATAAGTGATCACTCACCAATCTACTGTATCTGGCACTCCACTAGTAGACCATCTCCTCCTCCAAAACTTAACACCTTCCGTAACCTGGCTAACTTTAACCTTACTAAGTTCATGCATGATCTCTCCATGATTGACTGGTCACCCATCTATACCTCTGTTAATGCCCAGGCAGCATTTGACCTCTTCCTGCCCAGGTCTGGTCCTCTCCATGACACCCATGCTCCCTGCATCACATGCCACATTTGTGGAACCCAAACAAGATGGTTAACTAAAGACCTTCTCACCCAAATAAGAGCAAGGGACAAATCATGGAAGCCTTTCAAAGCCTCAGGGCATCAGTCTGACTATGATGGCTACAGACAATTGAGAAATATGTGCAAAAGAAACATTTGACTAGTGAAAAGCTCTTTCTGAAAAGACTTACTAACAAAAGCTGCTGGTAACTCCAAGAAATTCTGATCAACCATAAAAACCCTCCTTGGAGCTAGTCATATGGCCACTGCTAGTGATATGTTGCTAAATGGCATACACTGCAATAACCCTGTCACCATTGCAAACTCCTTCAATCACCATTTCTCTGATTTCTCTACCTACCTGGACTCTTTCCCATCAGTACACATTGTTTCTCCCCTAGGGATACTGAACCTCTGCTCACATATCCTCCATTTAGGTTTCGGACCACCACAAAAACCAAAGTTCTAAAGCTGCTACTCTCCATCCCTGACAGTACTAGCCTGGGATCTGATGGTTTGGAGCCTAGACTCCTGAAAGCTGCTGCACCTCTCATAGCCTCCCCCCTAACAAAAGTTTTCAACCTATCACTATGCCATGGCACAGTTCCTAATATTTGGAAAATAGCTAAAATTACTCCATTCCTAAAAAAGGCGATCCTCTCTGTGCTTAGAAAAATCTTAGAAAAATTAGTGGCAAATCAATCCATAGATTATCTTCAGAAGCACAATCGTCTCTCTTTCTCCCAGCATGGTTTCTGCAAAGGCAACAGCATTTCCACCGCAATCCTAAAAATTACAAATTACATCTATGCTTCTATGCTTCTATGGATTCTGGCCTCCTCACAGGCACAATTTTCATTGATTTAACTAAGGCATTCGATCTGGTTAATCATCCCCTTCTCCTCACAAAACTATGTTCCCTAGGCTTCTCTACTAATGTAGTGGCCCAGTTTAATAGCTCTCTGTCTAATAGGAAACACGTGGTAGTCTTCAACTCAGCCATATCTGACCTTTGCCTATACATGTTGGTGTTCCACAGGGCTCCATACTTGGCCCCTTGCTTTTCTCAATCTTCAGAAATGACCTCCCGCTGCTCACACCAACCTGTTCATCTCTACTCTATGCAAGCAACCTTGTCATCAACCACAGTACAAGAAATATCTCTGATATAAACCACTCTCTTGCTTTGGATTTCTTAAGTATTCAGTCCTGGCTAACATAGAACAACCTTGTTCTCAATATAGGCAAGTCACAATTCATGCTCTTTGGCTCACCTGCCAGACTTAAAGCAAACAAAAGCTCCCTCAAATTATCATGTGCTGATGGTTCCCCACTGGTTAGCACTAGCTCCTTTAAATATCTGGGAATTCTTCTTGACGAATCTCTAGTCTTTGATCTGCACATCACCACCACCTGTAAATCTGTCAATGCCAAGATAGGAGGTGCCTACCATACTCATTATACCCTTACCCCAATGGCAAGACTAGCTGTGGCACAAGGCTTTCTGCTCCCTGCCCTGGCCTATGGCTCAGCCACCTACCTTGCTGCCACAAAGACCTCGCCCCACAAATGGGACACTACCTATAATTCAATCTGCTGTTATGCCTCTGCATCTCCATGATACTGGTACTATTGCCAGCTGTATGCTGACCTAAATTGGCCCAGTCCCCCCTGTCCATCGGCTTCAGTCTATGGCTCTCTAATTGATGGTATTGCTAGATCAGGCATCCCCCAGTCTCTCGCCTCTCTGCTTCACTCACAACCCCTCTCCTATGGGCTTCGATCTACTGACCAAGCCCATCTCCATATCCCCAGATGCAAAACCAATATGGGCACACGTGCTTTCTCACACATGGCTCCAAAGTATTGGAACTCTATTCCTCAAATTACTTATAAAGCTCCTAGCCATGCTAGTATCAAGAAACTACACCATGATCATCTGCGGGCTACTAGTCCCTACACTTGTTTTCATCCTCCATAGACTATCCTTCTCCTACCCTCTGCTACCTGAGGCAACAAATTCTCTGACACCTCTCCACCTCTCTCATAACTATTCTAATCCCTCAGTCATCCCTTACCCTTTTCCTCTGTTTCCCATGACTCTCCCTTCCCTCTCCTCCCAGCTTCTACGCTCCCTAAACCTAATGGTCACATAATGGCACTTATTGTATACTGCACATGTTTAGAATATCAGTTTTCTCTTACATGCTTTTGCATTTCTGTCTTTCTTTTGATTGTCAAAACCATACTGCCTGCATCATGCTGAAATTGTTTCCCAAATTTGTATCTGATTTTATGTGGTCCTCGTCCTTACTATGTTACATTATTTCATGTGCTGCATCACATGTACACTTATGTATGTCCTCTTGAATCCTCCCATGTTGTGCTTGTAAATAGGCCTTTCCTGTGCCTAGGGCACCCACCCGGTTAACAAAATCAAATAAATAAATTAATAAATACATTCTATCTATATCATTATTTATTACAAGATCCCAATCTCCCCCTAGAATCAATAGCAGATGTACAAAAGGGGCCAGAAATGAATGAGGGAGTATCCACTGTTGGTCCATATACTGAACCTAAAAGAAGTTCTGTTGATCCCAAATGACCAAATACAAATATATATCTGCCTTCCTCATCACCCACCTCTGCCAATGAAAAAAGGGGATGGTTCTGTGCAACAAAATAAGAACCCCTCCTTTGATGGGAACTATTTCCAGCTCCAAATACTTGCCCTACACAACATCTCTTAAATGAAGAAATCTGTTGCAATGGGATATGGGTCTCCTGTAAAAAAATCAATATGTACTTTTAAAGCATTCAAATGATTCAAAATTGCTTGACTTTTAACTTTGGATTGACCACCTTTAATGTTCCATGTAAGAATATTCCATGGAGCAGCCATAGATAAATAAAAGAGTTCAATGCTGAAGAAGAAAAGTAGAGAAAAAAATCATACTCCTCCCAGTATAGCCAAAACGGAAACCACCCAATCCCCACACCAGTAATAACATGATCCCCCTTCCATATCCCAACCATAAAGCAAAAATGACAAAACAAAGAATAAACTGTATACACATATAACCCCACAACATGCACACCATTCCCTGGGTCAAAATACCCACCCTGAAATTGCAGGTCCATGAGTGCTGACAAGTAGTCAGCCCAATCCAGGTCGCACAAAGAAAAGAGAGATGAAAAAATCAATATGGTCCCAGCCATAGCATCCCCACTACCACATAAGTACAGTCTCAAGAACAGCAATTGCTAAGAGGGTCAGGACGTGAAAGGATACCAGACTAATCCTTCTAAAAAAAGCAAACACTCACAAAATATTCTCATAAACCAAAATAACTCACACATAGTTATAATAAACAAGAATTTGTCAATGCCGAATGTTGTCGTGCTGGCATTGGCTTTGGTAGTGCAGTGCGGAAAAACATTTTGGGCAGGATGTGAAAAATGACAGCTGTACAGTTCATAAGGAGGTGTAAAAAAATGCCAGTGTTGAAAATGTGGAATGTAAATATAGCAAATTTGCGAAGTTACAAGGGTGCATGGGAAATGTGCCACGCACGCTTGGAACACAGTCATTTTATAGGTGTTCGGCACCAAATTTTTAACATAGGTATTTTAGCACCTCTGCTCATGTACAGTGTCACTGTTCATTTCCTCAAACTGTCCCAAAAAGTGATTTTGCACAGCAACCACGCTATTCTGCGCCAGAAGTGCGAAAACACATTTTGGGCAGGATATGTGAAATGACAGCTATACTGTTCATCAAGAGGTGTGGAAAAATTACAATGATGAAAATCCGGAGTGAAAATATTGCAAATTCACAACATTACGAGCATGCGTGCAATCTGCCAACGCACGCTCGTAACACAGTCATTTTATGGAGTATCGTCACCAAATTTTCAACATAGGCATTTTAGGACCTCTGCTCATGAACTGTGTTACTGTCATTTTCATAATCTGGCCTGAACACTGATTTCCCAAAGTGACTGCACTATTGTGCGCTGGAAGTGCGGAAACACATTTCAGGCAGGATGTGGTAAATGACATCTGTACTGTTACAAGGAGGTGTACAAAAATGACAATGTTGAAAATCTGGTGTGAAAATATTGCAAATTCGCAAAGTTACAAGCCTGCATAGCAACTGCTCAATGCACGCTCGTAAAACAGTCATTTTTGGGATTTTTTCCACCAAATTTGCAACATAGGCTTTCTGAGAGGCCACCTCATGAACACTGGTGCTGTCATTTCATTACTCAGTCCCGAAAGGTGATTCCATGTGGTGACTGTGAAATCACCTTTCGAGGCTGATTAATGCCATGACAGTGATAGAATTCATGAGGAGGGGTCCCCAAAACCCCATGTTGAAAATTTGGTGCCAAAATTCCAAAAAATGCCCGAGATATGCAGTAAAGTTGAAAAAAACCCTATGCATTCCATTATACAGCTTACCGGCATTTCCTCAGTTCGTGATCGGCTTTGAAGAGTGCAGACGTGTTCCCAGTCTGCCGAAGATCGACGTGTCAGACTCCGGAGGTAAGTATGGGGTGAGGGGGTTGAGGGGAGGCATGGTGTGCAGTGGGTTGGTGCAGGTTGTGGGAGGTGGGCCTGAGAGAGCTCTGAGGGACCGTTTCCATCTTCACAGGGAAAAAAAAAGAAAAGACATCGAGGGGACCATTTTCATTTTTAATTGGTGCTTTGGCACACTGGGGTGGGCTCCCAGTGTGCCACCTGTGTGTGTGTGTGTGTGTGTGTGTGTGTAGATGGGTGGGTGCTTTAGCCGACGGGGGATTGGGCACTCCCATCTGAAAACAAGGAAAGGAGGGGGGGAAGCTGCAGGAGCCGAGGGGGATTGAGCATCCCCTCGGTTATCAAAATGGAAGGGGGACCACATTGTGCCGATAGGGAGTGGGCTCCCCCATCAACAAAATTCAAGGGAAGGGAGGGAGGGATACATGCCGACAGGGATTGGGCACCCCCGACGGCAAAGAGAAACTGTTGGGGGGCGCAAGATGCTGAGGGGGATTGGGCACCCCTTCTGCAATTGAAAAAGGTGGGGGTGTTACATGATGCTGATGGGGATTGGGCACCCCGGTCGGCACACAATAAAGGAAGGGGGTTGACAAGTAACAGCGGCAGTCACTGCCGCCATGTTACCTGCACATAGGGAGAGGCGTGCTGTAGTCATGCGGCATGAGAGCTTCACTCTCATTGCAGCAGACCTTTTGATAGATCTCTTCACCTCATTAGCCAGGCAGGGTGTCGGCTCCTGCTGCTGGCTTACTGGGGAATGAGGGATGCACCTACTGGTGTGTCCCCTGCATTCGCCCAACAGCGACCTCGCCTCCAAATCTCCACTACCGCAAGATGTTGGCTGCGCAAGTGTGCCAACATAAAAATTGAATATCAGTATGAAGTATTAAGAAATAAACATTTCTCATATAACTGTTAACAAAAAGCAAATAACAAAAGGAATGACAGCCCGACCATCGTTTCACCACACAGGCAAAATCTAATTAATCCGTAGATGACCCCCCAACAATCAGAAATAAAAGAGGCAAAAACTGTAAGCAACTACCTAACAAATTTAAGCCTCCTCCTTCTTCTCATACTACCAATTACTAACAATGAAAAGTAAGATCACCAAAATTATATAATCACTAATTATATCATTTAAGAAACATACATACACTAAATAATAATATAATATACCCTCAGGTTATTCACACCAGCCCACTAAGAAAGTACACAAATAAAAATAATATATGCAACGTTAGTGATACAAACCGTCAATAATGCCTAAACCGAACCATTAGCAGATCATTGCAATATTTAAGCTAATGTATTATAAGTCTCATGTAAAATCAAATTGTGCAAACTATCCATTCTAAAACAGGAGTAATAGTGTCCAAAAAAATCCTGCTAATTTAGTCTCTGTATTAAATAAATATACACAAAATAGTAGGAGCACCAATACAACCTTGCAACAAAACAAAAGTATCCTTTCGGGATAGGTGCCATAGTGATTGCACAATCTAAAATTAATGGGTAGAGGGGAAGCAACATATATGATAAGAAAAGCTGTAATGGACTTGCCAAACTTCCTAAAAATATCAGACAGATTTAAACTAGCCCATCAATTTAATATACACCCAAAATCACCTTTGCAAAATAATCTCCCCACGGCCCTTCAAGATGCAGATTCGAAACTGGGGGAGTCCACTAGTGAAATATCAAATTACATGCAAAACACAGCAATTTTAACAACATATTTCGAAGGAAAAAACAAAGTATTAAATAATAGCCAGCTCCTTCAAAGAAGCTCAGTAATAATTAACCTGTTCCTCCAACAAGACAAACCACCAATCAAAAAAAGGCCAACAATATGCATATCTCAAAAATGACAGTATCCAGTCACAGGCTTCTGAGGCAAGGCAATTAAAGATGGATATAACTCAGACTAAGAATGATAATACTAGCCATCTTTATTAATCATAAAAAGGTTATACTTTGGAAATTCTTGGGCAGCCTGTGCTGCAGAGTCAAAATGTTTAACTCCTTCATCAGTAGCCACTTCCAAACAAGCAGGGTACAGCATTTTATGTGTTATATGTGCTACCCAGAGCTTAGAACTTATCACTCTATATTCGACTAATTTTTGACAGACTGGTAGAGTTAAGTCCTGAACCAGCCAGAGTCGATGACCTTCCCATTGCAATGTTTGCAGAGATCTAACTTGAAACAGTATATGCACCCGATCAAGATAATTTAATAGGCAAAATATTAATGGTTGTGGTTGTTCTCCAGGAGCTGGCATGGGCCTTAAAGCACAATAAGCCTGCTCCACTATATAAGCTGGCCATTGGGTGAAGGCCCTGCCACCTTGGTACAAAAGCTCTGTACAAAATCAAAAACATTCAAACCTTCCTCAGATTCTGAAAGCCTCAGTGGCACCAAATTATTATGATGGCACAGACCCTCCAAATCCTCAGCATTTGCTTCAAGGTGAATCATAGTGCAGAGCAAATTAACTATTTCTGCCTCCATTTCCGCTTGGTGGTCCTCGACTGAACTAATGTGGGCCTCTGTATCCGAGACCTTCACTGTTACTTCTTGCAAGGCTGGTTTAAAGGCTTTAAAATCAGCAATTAAAGTGTAGATCACCTCCTTAATAGAGGAGAGTTCCAAGACAAATTTTTTCATAGTCAGATCTGTGTGTTTAACCGGTGATGGTGGAGATTCACTCTGTCTAGGGCATTTAGGCTCCAAGGCAAGGGAACCAGTGGCTGGGAGAGTACTTCATCCTCATGAAGATCATCTTCAACTGGCATAGGAGCTTCTTCTGACATGTTTGTGGCCATAATCGAACAAAGCAGGTATGAAAAAAACTAATACAACCAATGGGAACTGTATATGAAGGCTAGGACAATTTTTAAAACTTTAATTCAGACCCAGTGGAGCTCACCTGATAAGCTGCTACTCCCTAGTGTGCATCACGTGACTCACCAATTTCTAAATAGTTATCAGGCATTTATGTACCAACTAAGCCCTACTTAAAATAAATAGTTAATTAGCATTTTCTTCACATTTCAATAATAAGCAGTCTCTCATTTAAATAATTTGACTGATGCACATGATTATTAAGTATTTATTAAATACTAATGTCTATAGATAGCTGCAGAGAACAAAAAATACTTAACACATTCTCAGAAACAGCTTCAGAACTAGGACAATCCTTCTCAAGTACTTAGAAACTACATTTTTATAATTAGTTGAAGTACTACTCAGGTGCTTAAAATGCATTTCCTTTTGCCTTGGGAGGTCAGGTCGTGTCTCAGAAAATGGAAGCTAATAGAAAAACTACAAGCTGGCGGAAATCTGGCCTGAGTGATATTTTCACAGAAGATCAGGCTATTTCTTAGAAAATGGAGGCTTGTAGAAAAACCTACAAGCTTACTGTAATCCAGTCTGTGTGATATTTTCACATGAGTCCAAGTTATGTGTTAAAATATGGAGTTAAAAGGTCACCTGATGGCCCAGAGACAGAGTAACGCAGTACCTTGCTGGTGATCTAGTGTTAGTAGTAGGCTTGAGTGACTAGCATCAGTAAGCTTGGTCTGGGTTGTACTGTTGTTGGCAGTGGCTCCCTGTTTAAGAAGGGAGGGTATTGGATTCTACCATCAGAGGGACTCCAGAAGAGGGTCATGGAGCTTGCATCCCCATAAGAGGCATGCTGTGCATGCATAAGGTCAACATTGAATGTGTCCACTCAAGGGGAGCAGGGCAGAACTCAAGAAACAGAAAAATCCATCTGCCATCCAAATATTGGCCACTAATGCACTCAGGTCCTATTCCACACAGTGTTCTTCCCCTCACTGATTCTACACAGCACTGGGGGAATGGTGTCCCTCCTCCCAGGGCTCCTACCATGATGGAAAAGCTGTGGGGTATAGTCTCACTGGACAGGCCAGATGTTAATGGGGCTTGGAACTTGTTTTGAGGACGAAGGTAAGGCAACATGCAGCTGGCCAGGGAAGAAAACGCATTCCTGAAAAAAAGAAATAATTTGATAGCTCACTCTTCAGTAAAGGCAAAGTAAAGTTATAAATGCATTTCCTGCAGTTTTAAAAATTAGAAGAGAAACATGGAAGCAAATATCTTTGTAATTTCTACACTGAAGACCTTTTCCTCTCATACACTGTTGATCTTTTTATTTCAAAGGGCATACAACACCAGAGTGCGAAATAATTCTTTGCAATGTTGTTTATAGTCAGTTGGCTAGTTGTATGATTCATTGTTTAAGAGTTATACATGGATGCATCGCCCATTTACCCTCACTGTTCCCTGAAAGACTACCACCCTGTCAAGGTACTGTGCAAGCAAATGAAACATATTGAAGAGGCTTCCGCCCCTACTGGTGCTGCTGGAGCCTAATTGCTTAGGATAAAGGTACGTTAGGATGGAGTCCAAAAAAAACTGCATATCAGGAGCTGCAAACACAGACTGATTATATATTGACATAGCTGATAGCTGGTGATGACTGATAGAAGATGCATGCTTCCAGAGGGAGGTGGTATAGTACAGTGATTTAAGGCTCTGAGCTACAAATCTGGGGACATCCAGCAGACCAGACCTGGGTTTGAATCCCATAGCTTCCACTTCCATACTGCATGACCCTGAACAAGTCACTTAACTTCCCTGTGCTCCCAGGTCGCTCCTGTAAAAAAAGTGTTCAGCTTAGTGTGCGACTCCTTGTTAAACAACTGAAAAAAAAAGGAGATAGGGAATGGCAGAATTGCAGAAAGAAAGAGCAAAAAGCACACCAATCCTACTGCTAAAGTAGACACTATTACTAAATATGTAAACTACAATATGTCTTTGGCACTCATGAGAGAAAAAAACTTCTGGGAATACATGACCTCAGCTGCCATCTCTCCTTGCATGGGTAATTATTATGATAGCTCTGCTTTAGGGCTGGATGAAAATTGTCTTCCACCAGCAAAATTCATGTGAAATTCCAATTTTGTTTCTGTGAAATGTCATGCAATTTCAACCAAAAATTTATGGAATTTCACCAAAATTGTCATTTATTATTTCTGTCTAATTTAAACAGTATCTGCCCAATGTGCGCCAAATTTGATATGACGATTTACCAAGGTTGGGTCATACAGCAGTATACTAAGTGTAAGATCTCTGTCATTAAAGATGGATTAGTTATAAGCCTCCAGACATTGATAAATTGTAAAATTGCATTACACAATTATGTATTAGAAGTCTTTGTCCAAATTGTGGCAGATTTGGTATGATGACTTTATCAAGAGTTACACAGAAGTGTACCATGTCTCACACCTCTGTCTGTAAAGGTGACTGAGTTATAAGCCTCCAAACCTTTGGACATTTTAAAATTACATTTCACAATCATGTAAACTGCAGAATTTTAACCCCTATAAATTTAAAATTAGAGAACAGAATATCATCAGTTTTGCTTGGTTCATTGAACCTAAATATTAGACTTTAATGCGACTTCCATGGCCCAGAAGCAGGACGTCATGCTGCCATGCTGACAACACAGGTTTGGAAGAAAGCTCAAGAAATCACATTGTGAGGCAAGCCATAGCCAAGACAGCAACTGACTGGCAGTTCATCTCAATTGGAGAGGACTGGTAGCTGGTTTCACCAACTCAACCACCCCTTCAGCTGGGCCAGGGAGCCTTCTCCTTCTGCAAGGGAAGTTGTGGCTGTGTGAAGCTGACAGAGGGCCTGCCACCAGCAAGGGAAATGGGAGGGGAAAATATTAGTGAAAAACCCACTAAACAACTGATGGCTGGGCTCAGCTTGATCAGGGTATATTTCTGTGAATGTGAAATGTCCCTGAGAGAAAAGCTGCTGGCCAGAAGAAAAAAAAAAATATGGAAAAAAGAGGCTGTGCATGTCAACTCTATAATCTCTTGTTCAGAGGCTGGCCAAGTTATAAGCAGGTAAAGGCTCAGATATTCAAAGCTTTGCGCTGAGCACAAACCGTTAGCGCAGGTTTAGCATGGGATTAGCATGGGTCTGCAATATTCAAAAGGCCGTATAGCATGTGCAAGCTGCATTAGCACCGGGCAAAACCATAATATATACAAGGAGCAAACTGAACATGAATACAGGTGCAATTCCATATATATAGTGACTAGCGTTGCGCAAAGTTGTTTTGTGTGATTTAGCATGACCCTTTGAGCAGTACAAATTATCGCCCAGGAAGAGCTGGTCTTATCCCTGGGCAATCCTGCTTTGTGTGACATTGTGGCTTTGCGCAGTGTTTGTGTGGCTTTTGCGCGGCTTTGCGTGACCCTAACATATGAATGTGACACATCGAAAAAGCCAGACATAGAGGACACATGCTGCTTACTGATCACATCACACAGATGCCAACAGCTGCTACCAGTCCCAGCCGTGCCAGGCAGTAAGGGGTGACCTGGCCCCCAGGGGACACCATGGTAGTGTGGCCATACAGCACACACCTGCAGACCATATGTCTATGGTGACCAACAGATGCCAGCACACACACATGCAGCACTGTGGGCATGGTGGCTGTTGTGGGGAGGGTGTACAGATGGCCAGGCCTCACCACAGACCAGATATGGCCACAAGGCTGGGACACATCATACAGTGCACATGGGCCAGTATTGGGAATATCCCAAAACCAATGTGCCTGTCGGATCATGCGTGCCCCCCCAGCCACATATCACACAACTGTACAAATGCCACAGCACACACAGCTGGCCATGTGTATGTCACTGTGAGCATCCCATGCCAGAGGTGCAGCATCTATGGATCACACAAAAGTATAACAGTACTGTCCACTGTCAGTAATCACCTGCACATTGGGCCTGTCACTGTGTACAGTGCTGTGGTCATCACTGCCCTACGTACCATAGGCATTGCTGTGTCCCTCACACTACTGGCCCCCTTGCTACTGTAGTGTCTGCTGTGCACTGTAGCATGATCTACAGTATGATAGTTGCATGCAGCACCACCACCACCACCTGTGCCTATGTGGTGTTGTCCCCTGGGGTGCAATATGCTATGTTGTACTATATACATGTAGCCTGCAGCTATCATCATACACTGCCAGACTGATCTACAAGTGGTGCTGCGGGGCAGACCCGGCCAGCCCCAGTAGTGCCAGACTGACCTACAGGTGGCGCTGTGGGACCGTACAGTGACGCTGGGAAAACTGCATGCAAATCAGGGCATAATGAGATGCTAATGTAGATGTTTGCCCAGAGACTACCTAAGTAGGCTCATTTGCATATTACTTTTGAATATAGGAAAGTTTAGCGCTGGGCAAACATGTTTGCACCGGGCAAACAGCTTAGCTCCATGCTAAACCCACACAAATGCGTTAGTGCCGTGCAAACAGTTCAGGGAATATTATACAGTTTTGCATGCTGTACTTTCACATGCACTGCTCCCTGCAGCTGTACTGGGTCCATGCATTTGCTGGCACACACATTGGCCATATAGGCCACCTCTACCTACCTTTACTTCGCTGTGCACTGTGTTACTGTTGTGGTCTGCACTTCCTGGTTGCTATATTCAGAGCTGTCTTATTACAGGGCTAAGTTTGCTCTGCACTCCTAGCCCAGTTTGCCCAGCCTCATTCCCATGCTATATTCAGAAGTTGTTTGCCCTGGGTTATTCCTTTTGAATATAGCTTGCTTTTTGCTGAGGGCTAAGTTTGCCCATGGGGCAATGCTAATTTAGCCCTGGGGCAAAGTTTTGAATATCTGGGCCAAAGAGTCTAAAATACCATCACTAATTAAAGTTGAATTTCAGGAGTTTTTCTGAAATTGTGGAATGTTGTGATATTTTTGTTGAAGCGATGTCCATACTTTCTGTCCAGTCATACACTTGAATTGTCACTGTACAGGAAGGTAAAGGCTGGGAAAGTGGCAGTAAGGTAACATTCATAGGAGGCTCCATAATGAAAGAATAATGGTGCCAAATGTCATGTCACTATCTTGAGTAATAAACCATGAAGAATAGTCATGGACTGTGCACTAGCCTGAATACTTGTAATATGCTAGGTAACCACTAGAGCGCTCACTGCCTTAATGACTTGAGGAAGAACATGCATGTGCAACATTGTTTCTGTATAATGTTACATGATGACTTTTTAACAACCCTGTAGATAATAATGTGCATTGTTACTGTTTGAAAACAGTGGTACCAAGTGATGCCACGCCCCAAGCTTTACTATTAGTCTTGACTTAGGCCATTATGACAGAAATGTGTGAATATCTTTAGTCATGGTGGCGCAGGATGTTGGGCATCACTGTCACAGGAGTTTTTGAAGGATATTGTAGGCCATGATGCTAGTGCAGGTAAGATGATTCAATGGTGATAAGTGCTTTACAAAACAGATTCTCAAGAGGAATTCTAGTGGCATTACCTGTTAGGTCTCCATGAATTTTTGAGCACATTTTTTCAGTTAGTAATTTTTAAAGTATCCACAATAACACAGATACACAGTGATTTATATTAATAATCTGGGGCTCTCCCATTGCCTCCCTTTACCCTCTGCTCTCATCTCATCTATCACCTCCAGTTTGTATAACCCTGAACTCAGTTTACTTGCCATTTGTCTATCTCCTCATACCTCTCTTCTCCTCCTTGAATCCCTTTGTTGGCTGAACCTTGAATCCCTGCTATTGTGGCTGCCCACAGGTCAACTATGCATGCTTTTTCTTTCATTCAATTCCCCTATGATTCTGGTCTTGACTGTACCCTTAACCTGTCTATATTCCCTCCTTATAAATACCCTCTAGAGTAGCCTTGTAACCTTCGCCCCTATCCAGGACGTCTACATAAACTGTATATTGTGCGCTTTTTAATCTGTTGTACTCATTTGACTAGTATATCTATACATGCAAACTCTCGTATATACTTTGTATGACGTGTTACTATTTTATATCCCTTGACCCATATCCCAACTGTCATTCATTACTGTATATGCCTCTTGTTGTTAATTATTGTACATATTATTTATTGTATATATTTCTCTCTTGTACATTGTTCATTGTATCTTTCTGATATGTAATCCTGAAAACCCCAGGTCCACCTCAAACATGAGTTATGCTCAATGGTGATTGCCTGGTTAAATAAAGATTTTGATTGATTGATTGATTAAATAAATTGTAACCTACTGAACCACATTTATCCAGCTTAATTAGATTCAAGGACATATTTACTTTGGCATGCATACCAAATGTTGAGTACATACATGCAGTAGTGATGGAGCTACAAACATTCAAATATTTTAAACATTTTCACACAATTATACAAATAATTAAACTGTGAAATGTTGAAGTCCTGTAACTTACAATGTACACAGCCAATTCCATTTAGCAGTTTCTGTGATTCTTTCATGAAAGTGTGCACGTGCATGTACATTTTCAATTATCTAGCTCCACTGGTGGCTAAGTTGTAAGCACAGAAACATTTTCAGAAATTTCAAGGTGAATAAAAATTTGCCAGGTTTTATGCCCCTATAATTTCCATACAGCTCATCCAAATATCAACACAATTTACATACATTTAGGGTACCATTAGAATACTATGTATACCACATTGCAGATTTCTAGACACAGTATTAACCTAGTTATGATCAAGTACAGTAGTTCAGAAAATTCCAGAAAAAGTACATGAAATTTCATGAAAGTTTACAGAATTTCACAAAAATTCCAAACAACTGTAATCTGCTAATCTTCATGCCAAAACCTACCTAGCTTATTAATTTGGAATTCAATTCAGGGTGCGTTTAAAAGGAATAACTCTCAGTCTATACTTACAACAGAATAACATTGCTAGGGTGCTTCATTATGATCATTGCAGCTAAAGGAAGTTCTCCCACGAAAGAGACCCACCCTTCAAAACATGGAATAAGGAGAGTAGTTACTGCTGAAAGGCTAGCATCCAGACTTAGAATCATTAGACACCTAATCTTAACTGGAAACTAAAGGAAGAGGACATGGAATGAGACTAGGCGGACCTTAGGCAGCCACTGGGAGAACAGCTTTCAAATGTGCTGCCTGCATGATCTGACAGCTAAAAGAACCATTGAAGCCTTAGAGCTCCACCTCCTGGAAACTGAATTCTTAAATGTTGCACTCTGAGGTGATGATGCTGATCGTGGGTCTGCAGTGCCAAAGATTCCCCAGAGCATTGGATCTTACTAGCCGGTGGAACTGCTGGTTGGCACCACAGGAGACAAGTAGCTTACACAGAAGGACCCCAGCCAAGAAGAGGGACTCGCCATCAAGATGCAAACTTTAAAGGGAATGCCTGAGCATGTCTACCTTACAGATCCAGCTCTGAAGGTATGATTCTGGGAATATGATGATGGTCAGTGTCGATAATACATCCTCAAAGCTTTATGAAATACAGCATAGACAGAAAAGGACTGACTGGATGATGACTACTAAAGAAACAACTCATATGACTGAGACTTATTGAATGATGCCTATTGAAAGGAATGACTGATATTGACTGAGAGTAAAATACTACTAAATTGTATAAATGTTATGAAACCATTCTGTGTAACTCTACTAAATTGTATAAATGTTATGAAACCATTCTGTGTAATGCTGTAACCTAAATTTGTTCTGCCTGTCCTCAATGTGATGAGGTACCTTTGGAAATGAGCCTCTGGCTCAAAGGTTGCAAACCGATGTACAAATAAGTAAATAAAAATGAATGACAAGGTATTATACCAAAAATGTGACATCTTATCAAAGTTCAAAATCATAGATAAAACTAGACAGAAGTCACAAGCAAGTAAACTGACTGTTTGAGATGATTTAAATAACTGACTGAATACAAGTAGAAGCAGCTGTCTGACTATAGCCAGTTAAAATTAATACAGAATGCAGTGGAACTGAGGAGAAAAGTTTTCAAGTTGCTTCGTATGGACAGCAAGTACAACTGACTTTGAAAACACAAGCAAAATACAGCAGAATTACATATGTAGGGCATAGAAACCAGCAAATACAATGAAAACCACACTTAATATGAAAAGACAGGAGTTAATGATGAAATGATTGCAGCATGAGTGGCTGACCTAGAGAAAAGAAGCAAACACAGTGCTACAGCCAGGGAAGGCAGAAAGACAAAATACTAGCATGGGGTCATTACGTAGCAAGACATAATGCCCATGGCACAATCGCGCTGCGCAATCTATACCATGAGGCATTATGTCTTTGTTCTGTGGGGGACTCTGCCTCCTACACCCTCCTGTTACAGGGGCTGTGACCCACGGACCCCCCCCCCACTAAATATTCTCAACTCCGGGGGTGGTCCTACTCGGGGAGCACACAGGTCCGGGTTCACCATAGTGCTGTATGCTATTAAGCGTGGGACATTATGACCCAGTACGCAAAATACTAACCTAGAAAGCTACTGAAGGCACCAGCTTAACAGATGCTGAAGGTACAAACAAAATAGAAATCCCCCAAAACAACTACATTGGAAAAGCAGCAGCAAACACAGGAAAGGAGGTGGTAGAGGGCAAAGTCTCACCAAAGCTTCCAGCTGCAGCAAAGAAACAGAGCTTCTGAATGTTGCTGAAGGAAACTGGTTTAAATAGTCCAGGCTGGGTGTGTAGCTGGTTCTCACACCTACTGAATCACAGGCATAGCCATTTAATTATGTCTATTAGTTATGGATATGGTGCATCGAATATTTAAAGCTACAGTCCATGTTAGAAAAGCTTTCTATTCTTCATTATGCATCTTTTAACAATCTCAAATGTTGCTCCCTGTTATTCATTTTTATGTTGTCTTGCGCATGCAGCGCAGACAACATATTGTGGTAGCTTGGAGTGGAGAAGCAGGTTTTGGAGGTGCGGTCCAGCTGTGGCCAATGAAGCCACTGCTTTTTCTAGCTGAGCTCTGTGACACCAATGGCATAGCATGCTGTGTATGATGGTATATCAACCACACAGCTATGGGAATACCATGAAGACCATCTCAGTGAAATGTTCAGCAGTTCACTGCTATGGTCTCCACATTCCCGACACTCTTACCGGTGGGGTGTTTGCCCCCCTCCCCAAACTAACTCTGACTAAAATTAGTAATCTAAAGTGCAGGGGTGTGTGGGCAGAGCCCCCTGCATGGTTTGTGTGTGGGGGGGCAAAGCCCCCCACAGAAAACACTTGTTCCCCAAGCGACAGCATAATACCAGTTTCCTGTGATGTGCTGTCTCTGTGCTGAGGGTTGACAAATTTCTTGTCGCCACGGCACAGTGGAACCATGTATGACTGCAGTTGAGAAGCCTGCCACCAACTTGAAAGAAATTCACCACTGCAATTAGGAAGCACTCCTTAATTAGAGAATCAGCTGTTTGTGCTACTGGGGCAGTTCCTGATTGCAGCAACAAATAGCAGCTGGCTTTGCCTGGTTTCCTAAGAAGGTGTAGATGAGGGAAAAAATACTGGCATGGTGTCATTATGTCGCAAGACATAATGCCGCATGGCACAATCACACTACACAACCTTTGCCATGAGGCATCATGTCTTTGTTCTGTGAGGAGGCTCTGCCCCCCCACACGACCAGTCTGAGTAAAGTACACAGGGTGGGTCCCATAAGCCTGCTGGAAACTCTCATGCCTACTGAAGTTTCTACGGTCTGCCATCTTGGTTAGCGCGGTGCGCTCCTAAACTCCAGAACTGAAGGTGAGTGCATGCTCTGCTCTTGAACTCCATGGTCTGAACAGAGCAGACCATCAGGTTTGTGGCAGCCACAGGGCCAGGGGCACAAAAAAAACAGTGGTTTACCAATATCATGAACTGGATTTGAAGGGACTAATTCGGGTCCTCCTGCTGTCACTACTTTATGGTGCTGCGGTCTGGTTTGTACCAGAATGTACAGCAGATTCCAGATGCACTGCAGCAGTGTGCTGGGAGGGAAGAAGAAATCCTGCTCCTTGAATCTACAACAGTCACTAAGACTTGCCAAGGGGTAGTGTGTGCAGCGGCAGCAGCAGCCGGAGGTCATGCACCTGGGGGGAGGAGGAACCACAGACAGCCTGGCATCCTGTGAGTAAGAGGCATTGTTAAATGGGAATCTAGAACAGGCAGTAAGGAGGCTTTGTGTTGCCTGCTCAGGTGAAGGTGTTGGGCTAGGCCTAGGTCACAGGGAAAAAGGTGTGATACTGAAGGCACTCACTACTGCTGCAGGAGAAGAGGGTATTGCAAATGCACCCCAGATTGTTTTTTTATGAACAGGCTGGGTAAGAGTTGTTACATGCAATACACGAATCAGTCACAGCCATAGAAAGGAGTTGGAAGTCAGTGACATAATTATTTATTCAATTTGGTGCCTCCCTGCGTTTCGGTTTCTTATGTCATTTGCATCTGACCTGCCCCCTTCAATCACTCCGTATCTGCCGATGGGGTGCCCAATCCCTGTTGGCTACAGAATCCCCTAACAAACACTCAGCTAGCATGCTGGGAGCCCACCCCATCATACCAAACCACCTGTGAAAAAAGCAAATCATCCCACATTGTTTTTTTTTTTATTATTATTTATTACCTGTAAAAGAAAAAATCCTCTGTCTTTGTGTCCGGTGCCCCCTCCTCCAACCTGCATTAACTTTCAGTGCACCCCACCTCCCCCTCACCCCATACTTACCTCCAGAGCTGGGTGCAATGATCTTCGGTGGACCAGGAAACATCTGCACTCTTCAAAGCCGACTGCAAACTGAAGAAATACTGGTAAGCTGTATAATGGCATAAATGAGGTTTTCCAACTTAAGTGGATATCTCGACTATTTTTGTGAATTTTAGCACCACTTTCTTAGGACCCCATCTCATGAATTCAGTGACTGTCATCTGGTTATTGAGTCCCAAAAGGTGATTTCGTGATCACTGCGCTGAATCACTTTTCAGGACTGATTAGCAAAATGACAGTGTCACTGTTCTTGTGGAGGGCTCTTAAAAAGCCCATGTTGCAAATTTGGAGAAAAAATTCCAAAAAATGACTGTGTCACAAGCGTGCATTATGCAGTTTACACGCACACTGTTAACTTCGCGAATCTGTAATATTTTCACTCCAGATTTTCAACATTGGCATTTTTTACACCTCCTTATGAAAAGTACAGCTGCCATTTTTCACACCCTTTCCAAAATGTGTTTTCGCTCTTCTGGCATAGAATAGCGTGGTCCCTGTGGGAAATCAGTGTCCGGGACAGATTAAGAAAATCAAAGTGACACTGTTTATGAGCAGAGGTCCCAAAATGCCTATGTTAACAATTTGGTAACAAAAGTCCTTAAAATGACTATGTTACAAGTGCACATTGCGCATTTTCCACGTACTCGTAACTTAGAGAATTTGTAATATTTTCTCCCAAGATTTTCAACATTGTCAATTTTGCACACCTCCTCATGAACAGTACAGCTGTCTTTTTTAACACATCCTGCCTGAAATGTGTTTTCAAACATCTGGCATACAATGGCATGGTCACTGTGGGAAATCAATGTTTGGTACAGATTAAGAAAATCATAGTGACAGTGTTCATGAGCAGAGGTCACAAAATGCCTATGTTGAAAATTTGGTGAAATAATTCCACTAAATGACTGTGTTTTGTGTTGGGATGCGGCGAAATTAAATTTCACTGGCAAAATTGTGTTGAAATTGACAGTTTCAACATGTGAAATGTTACGTAAAAATGCAGCAGAATTTCAACCACAATTTTGCCAGCTCACCAGACCACCACCAAAAGAGAAATTTCACCAGAAGTAGTGGAATTTCACCCATGGTGGTGAAATGTCGCCTGCAGGCAAAATTTTGCCGGCTTGGGGGCGAAGTTTTGCTCACAACCATTGGCAAAATTTCACATTTTGCCCAGCAAAATATTTTGTGAAATGCATTAATTATGTGAAATATTTCGCTGGGCGAAATATTCCAATTTCACACAACACTAGTTATGAGAATCTGTTACGCAGTTTCCACATACGCTCGTAACTTTGACAATTTTTAATATTTTCACTCCAGATTTTCAACATTGCCATTTGTTCACACCTCCTTATGAACAGTACAGCATCATTTTTCACATCCTGCCCAAAATGTGTTTTCGCACATGTGGTGCACAATGGCGTGGTAGCTGTGGGGAAATCAATGTTCGGGACAGATTAACAAAATCACAGTGACACTGTTCATAAGCAGAGGTCCCAAAATGTCTATCTTGGAAATTTGGTTAAAAAAATCCACAAAATAATTGCATTACGGGCGTACATTGTGCAGTTTCTATGCACGATCGTGACTGCACCAATTTTTCAGATTTTCACTCCAGATTTTCGACATTGCTAGTTTTTTACACCTCCTCATGAACAGTACAGCTGTCATTTTTCACATCCTGCTCAAAATGTGCTTTCGCACCTGTGGCGCCAAAGGGTGCATTCACTGCACAAAATTGCATTTTGGCTAACAAACTTACAGTGCCACTGTTCAGGTGGGGTCACAAAAAGCCCATGTTGAAAATTTGGAGTGAAAATACATACAAACACCTGGGTCATTAAGGTTTCCAGCCCTGTAGAGACTGACAGGTGTCAATGATGTGACTTGGGATTGTTGGCTGTATTGCTCATGCCATTCCACCCCCATCCTCACCCTGCAGCCAATGACAGACATTGAGATGTGCCTTGGACTCTTCAGCTCTAAATTTCACCCCATTCTCCTATACTGCACCCATCTCAGCATATTTCCTTATGGAATGGGGTGAACATAAGGCCTAAAGACCCAAAAGCACAATGCAACACTTGTTGGTGTCTGCAGGGTAGGGTAAGATGAAATGGCATGTGTGTTTTGGCCAACAACACAAAGGCACACCCCAATGCCTGTCAGTCTCTGCAGGGTGAGGGTTGGGTTGGCCTCAGTTCAGTACTTCACTACCATTCCTATTATGCATCTCTCTAACTCCTGCACTACCAATGTCAATGCCAGCAAGACAACATTCGGCATTGACAAATGCTTGTTGTTTTCTAATCTGTTTACTGTATATAATGCCAGGATTCTTTTTGCGTTCACCATGTTAGAGTCAACCAGCAAACCACTACCAGCCCTTTTGCACTTGTGGGGCTGATAAAAGTCATGGAGTGCCCCATCAGTACATGTTTCACACATGAGGTGCACCCTGGGGTATCTACATCCCTGGATGTGTACCTCCTCCACACCCCATCCCAATGCCCTGTTTGTCTATGCTCACAGCAGGATAGGCTGGGGGGTGAGGCTGGAATAGCCTGGGGTTACAGTAACAGTGATGTACAAATTACATCCTCCATGGGCTACAGCAGACAAGTTCTTCATTAATGATATGAAGGAGAAATCTAAAAAATAAATGTGCAGTATTAGATAAAAAGTACCTAAATAGTAGAGTTTTGAAAAGCTTTTGCTGAGGTGCATGTAGCTTTCTAAAGCTCAGAGTGTACCTAAAGATTGGTACTAGCACTACTATATGAAGAGTTACATTTTTATCTGTATGTATGTATATAGACCAGAGCAATCTTCCTTGCACAATACTTACGAGGTGTTATCAACAAAGTCCAAGAGGGTAGCATCTTTCAGAAAAGATATGTGCAAGAACAAAGGGACACAATTTGAAGATGGGGGGGCAGCTCAGGAGCAATGTGAGGAAGTATTTTTTCACAGAGAGGGTGGTGGACACATGGAACAGTCTTTCTGAGGAGGTTGTGGGGTATAAAACTGTGGGACAGGCATAAGGCAATTCTAGTGGAGAGTAGGAGAAAGTAGGCTGTTGGTTAACTAGTATCTGCAGCTTATCCCGTAGGTAGGGAAATGGGCAGACTAGGGAAAGGGGAAATTGTTTAACCAGGAAAGGCACACTAAGCTGAAGCTTGTTTCCAGGTGCGACCTGGGAGCACAAGGTAGTTAAGTGACTTGCTCAGGGTCACACAGTATGCAAGTGGGGGCTGTGAGATTCAAACCCCGGTCTGGTCTGCTGGATGTCACCAGATTTGCAGCTCAGAGCCTTAAGCCACTACACTGTACTGCCTCTTTACTAGGTGGGCCAAGCGTTCCTTATCTGCCATCAAAGTCTATGTTTCTATGTTTCATTAGCTCTGTATTTAGTAAAATACTCCATAAATTGCATAGTGATGAGCACAGTGCTAAATCTGGGTAGTAAAATTAGTGCAATTGTGCAAATTTCACTACATAAATCGTTGTACTTTGCATGTAGTACACAGTTACAAAAAATTTTACTATGCAATTTGTGACAACTATTCACCACAGAGTCTGAATTGTAACGATTCATGGAGTAAAATTTGCTGCAACTGCAGCAAATTGCACAGTGTGTACTATGTACTATGTGAATGCTACAAGTATGAGAGATTGATTGAATTCACAGCAATTCACAGCGAATAAAAATTTCCTAACACATCTAGGTGTCATTTATCCTTAAAAATTGCATTTTATACGTGCATGTTTCTTGACTAGTGTAAGCACTGATTCATTTCTTGCACTATTCCTACATGTTCCTAAGAATAGTGAAAGAAAAAGGTCCTGGGCTTACACTAGTCAAGAAACATGGAAACATAATTATTTTGTACCACACTACTTTTTAAATTTGCTAATTTCCTGGCTGGTGTTAAAACTTGTAATGCAATTTAACAAAGACTATGTGTGCACTTGCAATAAATGTGCATTTATTCTTGCAAGAAAAATTACACTTTATCTGATAAAATTCTTGCACAGTCATGCAAAAAACTTATAGTAATTTTGACACTAAACACATTTTCTTATATCATTGTTACAAATCATGAGAGATCAGTCATAAACCTTATATTTTTCAGTAAGGGAATTGCTGCCAGGGATTTTGTATGCAATATACATAGGTATGTGATGTCTGTCAAGGGAAAAGAAACTCCACCCCACCCCCACATGTTACACATATCAATGGCAACTCCTTTCCCCCCACCATGATTATAACACACTTTCTCCCCCCACCCCATCCCCTTTAGCTCAAGATATAAAGGCCATGGTGCTGCTGCCAGCTGCAATTTATGTTATTCCTAATGATATTACTCTCCTTAGCACTGCTGGTTGGCTCTTCCAATCAGTTCTCCCTGACCTGACCCACAGTGTCCCCCCATGTGCCATCTTTGGGAGATTTATCTTGTTACTACATTCTCAGTAGTGCCCAATCCATAATCAAATTAAAACCCAGTCCATATGCCTAGCTGTCCATGTCTGAATTAGTCAGACTATAGTGTCCAATATTGTCCATCCTTTTAGTCTCCAAACATGTTTTGCACAAAACAGTCTCATACTGTTTTTGAAACTTACTGAATGTTTTATTTGCAGGTAACATTAACCAGCTACAGCACTTAATTTCACTATGGAACCCCAATGCTTTGTGCCCCCATGACTAAATGCTGGGAGCTTACAACATGATCCATTGAGGCTCCATAGTGACACAATGTGCTGAAGTGATTCATGTTATCTGCAAATAAAAGATATTTTTACTTGCTGAAACAATATCAGACTATTTTGTTTCAGAGGTTTAAGTGCTAGGCTTTTCCTTTTTTATTTTTCTATATAGCCTTTTATCGTTGGGGTTCCGAGGTAGGCAAGCTGTGGTCTTCTTGTGGGAGATCTCAGTCTGCCCTTTCAGGGCTTCATTGAGCCTGTACCAGTGCACCATTTTCTGTTTTCTCCCCCTGTTATCCCGAGACCACAGAACATGGTCATGCATGCACATCAGGGAATGCATGCACTCTGTGTCTCCAGTGATGGCCCCTTCTTCCCAACCAACCTAATGCCTGGTTCTTTTAACAGCTTGGAATTGCCAGTTAGCATCCACTGAGTGGTAGCCAAGAGACGGGGAAGCCCATGTCTCTCCCTGGGAGAAGAGAGCTGTCTTGTGGCAGCTCAATCTAGCTCCTCCCCTGCCCCACTGGCTGACTCCCAGTGACTCAGGCTCATTTCCATACCCGGGTCACTGGAATGGGAGGAGGTAAGGAGTCACATGCCTCATCCCTTCATGCCACTGGGCTGCTTGGCTTTTCCTTTTCAAAGAGTATACAAGCCATTAATACCTTTCTCCTGTGAACATCTTCATTCATTTCCACACTTATTTTGTTGTGTCCAGGGAACAGAGCTATAGAACACAACAGAAACCATCCCCACCTCCTTAGCTGGTTAGCATACACTGAATGTGAGTGCAGGTTTGAACATTTTTAGTCACATTCTGTCAATGGCACATGGCTGAGGTGGCAAGGAGGCTTTTTGTGGCAATTGTCATATGCCGGTTGCCAGCAGCAGTCCCCAGGTTTAACTAAACAAATCTGGAAGAAATCAAGGATATATAGGGGACACTAGAGTTGGACTCATGATAGACATGCATTGGCAGCCAAGCTTATAGGTTGGATTTTATTTGGGATTGAACTGTGCACTACTGCAGCCTCAGAGTCAGGATGGATGGATAGATCATGGGCAGCCCATGGGCAGAACAGTGTGGGTCTAGTGTGGAGAAGAGAATGGAAGTGCTAACCAGCATCACCAATGGAGAGCAAGGTCCTCAGGATATGCTAAAATGGTTGCAGGTGGCAGCACCATGGTCTTGAAGTTTTAAGGTAAAATGGAAGGGTGGGAGGTGAAGGGAATGTCTTTATCTTTTTTGATGTTCAGTGGCATGTAGATTGGGGCCTTGTTTCACTGTTGTGACTGGGTGGGTGAGTTTTAGTATAGCTGGATATAGAATTGCAAATTCTGACTCTGATCTGGATACTGATCTGAGGTCTCAACTAGAATCATCATAGAATCAGACACAAAATGTCCAAAAAGCCAACTGATGTGCTTTGGAATGAAATTTACTAGTTCTGCAGAAGCATGTGTTGATTTCTAGCCATTGAGGATTTAGTTCTATCAAGAAGGTATGAAAATAAATATGACTTACAAAATGTAAATAATTAACAATTTATGTGTAATACAAACCCCAAAATAGGAGGCTTACCAAAGATTATCAGAATTTTGAAGGGTGGGACATGAAACATATTGCAGATTTTCTGAACTCCATATTCCATTTACCTTCTGGGGTAGAGCATGCTTTGATTCAGTTTGTCAGTTGGTCCTTAAAACAAATCCAGTATTTGGAGCAGCAGCAACATCCTCAATGAGTGGGCATACTGTACATTTGATTTTCAAACTTTCATTGAACAAAAGTTTGTTACTCAGCAAGCCCGGACTATAGAATAAACAATAAATTGCAAAGGAGTGCAAAACATATTTGCGCTGCTATTGTTGCTGCTACTATAAAATAGAAGTATATGTCATATTTGTGCATTGCTTATAAATTCCTTTTTTTTTTAAAGTAGTGTCCCAACTGATCTACTGTGCCCTTCCCAAAACAAAATGCAGTCAATTTTTCAATGGAAATTATTGTTATTTAAAGACTGAGACACTGCAAGAAAATGTTTTGATGAGAACATCAGTTTACCAACAGAACTGATTCTGATGAGGATGCTGATGTAATTAAATATACAGAATAAAATTAAGACAATTAGTGAAAAAGTTAGCAAATAACTGAAAGAGTGACTTAGCATTTGAGGAAAATGAACTTTCACTCCAATTGAAACACTAGTCATTTTGTTTCCCTTTTGCAAATGAAGTCTCAATATACACAGATACAGTATATATCATATTAGAAAAATTAAATTCAGTCATGCTTAGTGAAATAAGAAAATGGTTAAATAAATAAATAAATGGTGAAAAATACAACATTAAAGCTCAATAATATTAATGTGCTTTATTTTGTTTGTGCATATTTCTGGTCAAATTCTTTAAGTGAAGCTTGCTTTTTCCCCACCGTGACAAAAATTGGGATCATTTATCTCCATTGTTCTGCACTTTTAATATACTGTACATTTATGTCAATAACAAGTACTGATCCATCCCTTATTGCCATCTCTTATCCTCCATTTCTCATCTCTTATTTCCTGTATCTGCTCTCCCACCCCTTATTCCTTTATGCTTCCCCTTCCTCTGCCTTTGTCTTTATTTATGAGTCCCCACACCTTTTAAATGTCTTTTTCTCATTGTGGTCCTCCCTATCAATTGCTGCAGGCCATACAAAACCCTTAATGATATTATCCTGCTTTTCTTTTTTTTTCTGATTTATAGATTGTTAAAAATTTGTTCTATACTTGTTCTAGCTAATAGGCTGCAAGTCTTGGATGGGAGCACCCACCTCATTGAACTGTGGTAAGCAAATTTTATAACTACATTCAGAAGGGATTATTGTTTTAACGAACCTATTTTTAACAGTCAATCTTCTGATAGCAATTTATATGTTTTCATGATGTAAATATTAATTTGGTGCTTGGTCTGGGCTATAACCCACTTGAGCTGTTTTGTTTACAGTATAGTGAGGCCCCAGGTCAAGAAATTGCAGATCACAGTCATACCAACTATCTAAAATACAATTCTCTAAAGTACTGTACAGTGTTATAAAAGAAAAAACTAATGATCCCTGATTAAACAAAATATTACAGTATATTATCTCATGCTTATTAGAGATCCTGCTAGTAGTGATATTAAGGTTATCTTTAACTCTTTTTACATTGTGCCATGTAATCTTAAACTTTTAACTGAACAATCCACACTGATGAATACTTCTGTTAGCATCACCACAAGCAGTGAAGTGCCCCCCCCACACACACACATCACCACACTGCATTTGCAGTGTTAGAGGTGTGCTAAAACCCAAAGCACTTGCATGGGACATGAACCCTCAACTTTTCCACCTAGAGTCAGCAGTGATCACACTGAGCATCTCTGACATATGTCCTAGTGAAGGGCCTGAATGGTACAATGATGTAGCATGAACAGATCACTAATGCCCAAAAAGTTACAGTATTGTGACCATATAAAAACCCAACATAATAGAAAAACTAATTCCAAAGGTAAAATATTGAAAACAATGAAAAACAACTGTAGGAAATATGTAAAACATATAAACATGTGAGTTACTGATCCAACTGCAAAACATGGGTGTGGTGCCCAATGCCCTTTGCTGGTTCCAAGACTACGTGATATGGAGAAATCAATGTGTTAAAATTGGGCAAATAGTATCCAGTGCAGGAGGGTTATCATTAGGGGTACCTCAGGGATCTGTACTGGAGCTCTAAAACAAACGAACCATGCACTCGGAACCAGCAGTGCACTCAGACAATATTTTGCAATATCTTCCAAAAAGCTGATGCACTCGCACACCCGCAAGAGGCAGGACATGGAGCTTCTTTTTAAAATCTTATTTATTTGCACCCAAATACACTTGATGCGTTTCGGACAATGGTCCTTTATCAAAGTGCATCAGCTTTTTGAAAGATATCTATACTGGAGCCCCTACTCTTTAGCCTCTTCTTAAATGACCTTCCCACAGCCTGCGACACCAAACTCATACTATATGCAGATGATGCTGTGCTCCTGAACAGCAGCACGTCTCAGGCTGCCCTACAATCTGAGTGGCAGAACTCTTTCTCCAAACTCGAGGACTGGCTCTGTGGTCATACGTTACTACTAACCTTCAAGAAGACAAATGCCTTTCTTATGTCCAGCCCCCACAACAAAAATAAACACCACCCCCTCATCATCTCCAACTCATGCAGTGAGCCGCTGGAACAAGTCCACTTATTCAAGTATCTGGAGGTCATAATAAATGATACCCTTACATTTGCACACCATATTGACTCTCTGGTCAAGACAGTCAGTACCTAGATTTGTGTCCTGTACAGGCACAGGAGATACCTCTTTCCAGGGGCACTCTGCCTCTCAGTCCACAGTTCTATTATATCTACTATTGACTATGGACTAGTAGTCTATGGGGCGGCAATGGATACAGTGCTCAAGAAGGTTCAGACTGTGCTCAACAAAGCCTGCAGACTCACCATCGATGCTGAGTGTGGCACTCACACCTGTACTCTGTACAAACATGCAAATTGGCTGCCACTAAGAAACAGGGTCAAATTCCAGACTTTCATCCTAGGAAAGAAAGCTCTATTGGGTAAAACACTGCCTTGTGTAGGCAATTTGATCATGGTAGCAAACTCATTACAGGTCACCAGAGGGAGGACTAGAGGGGCCTTGTCTGTCCCCTTCCATCGCACCTCACTTGGGCAATGTACATTTGCCTACTGGTCCCCCCTGTGGATGAATGAACTCCCTGGGCACCTTTTGGCCACCAATTGTCTGGTCCAATTCAAAACTAACATCAAACAGCACCTAATAACACTCTTTAAGTACACCTGCCCCTAAGTTCAGCCACAACTGCTATCTCTGACCCCCCAGCAGCACTAGGCAGGACTCAGATACCACTCCCTCTGTCCCTTCTCATGACTTGCCTCAGCAATCAGTTTGCATAATGCTCCTTTGGCTCCTGCCACCCCCCCTTCTCCCCTTCCCCAACTCCCAGTCCTGTGAGTTTCCTTAACAGTCACTACTAATGTAGGCTCCCTGACAATGCCCCCTCACACCTCACCATTTACTCTAGCATGTCTTGTCTGCTCAGCCTCCCCTCACCCCCCTTTACTCCCTATACCTTATCACCCTTCTTCCCCCACCCTTCACCTCCACTGCAGTACCTACCTCTCTCTCTCTCTCTCTCTCTCTTTCTAACCTCATTTCTTCACCCCACTGCCAGCTATCCTTGTCCCTCTGAACTACTGACAAGGCACTTTGTGGGTGCTTATTCTCCCCCTCCACCCTCATAAAGTGTTTTTCTTCTTATTTTAACTGGTACCTATGTTTTGAGTTATTCTGTAAGTTCCAAATCCAAGTTATTTCATTCATTGCGATGTACCTTTGCTTTCTCCTATTGTACTTTGTTTTGCAATCTATGATGTGGAACCTTTGTAAAAGAGCTTACACTCAAAGGTCTTTTCCGAGTCACTAAATAAATTCAATAAATAAATAAAATATATTGCTAGTAAGCATTGTTAGCTGGAAACAATGCATTCAGAAAATAAAATCCTCATACAACTTTATTATATACTGTACATGTTCTGTCACTATTCTTATAGCAAATGTTGGTATAACAATTTCTGAAGCATACCATTAAGTGTAAAACAGAAAATGACTTTCTCCCTAATAATTACTGAATAGAATTAAACCTTGTAAATTAATGATTTGCAGAAGGTGCAGAACTGAAACTTCCCAGTAATTACTTGCTGTTTTCAAACTAGCATCCTAAAGGGAATGCAAGATTAATGAAGTCTTAATTCACACCAGCTAAATTAATGTTTTTCCTTTGATTGCTATGGCTGCCTTTGCATTAAATGTGACAGGACAGACACAGGGTCCAGTTTTCAAAAGGAATAACATGATTCTAACTGACTAGACCTTTCCTCAAGATTTCTGTATGGCTAAGATGTTGGAGCTCGACAAGAGATGAGCAGATAGTGGATTATGCACTCTGCATGGTATATGTAGCATTGCAGGGTTATTTGGTTAATACTGATACCCTCTCAAGAGAGGATACACAGTTTGTGGTTGCTACAGAGTAGTTATTTAGTTGTATATGCCTAATACAGTATGTGAGCTTGCAATACAGTATGCCATCAATTGAAGACAACAGCACAGTAATGAGGCAGGACCAGTAAAAACCTGTTGTGCAACTGCCACTCACATTCATAGTGCAGGACATGTCAGTGAATTAACAAGCAGCAAGATGAATGGCAGCAATAGTCGTAAACCAGTTAGCACAGTAGAGTAATAACTGGATGTGTTGGAAAAAAGGTGAGCAGCTTAGGCATTATTATTCATATTGTGAGCTGAGTACTGTTTATAACTCCTACAGACTAGACACTGCATATGTATTATAGTGCATTAAACCTAGAGAGGTAAATTACAAAAATACAAATGTCACTTGCTGTTACAGTAATCTCATAGAAAAAATATTGGGTACATAGTATGCACACAGTGAATCCTATAAACATTCAAAAAAATATTCTACTGGACATGTCACACTGGGTACTCAGAACCTTATGAAGTGACTTACAGCACCACCAAAAGAACATTTCTGGCCCAATGGTAAACACTTAGTTCAGTTAAACAAAAGGTGAGAGCCTGCTCACCCACTAAAACACCTTAAACATTTTCAAAAAACATCATAGAAGGTGTGATATGAAGGTATATGTATTTAGTGAAGACAGGCAGAAGAGTGGTAGGTAACATCATAGGAAAACAATAGTGCATTAATAAGGCAAGATCAGATTCAGGATGCTATGGTATGGTAGCTCTCATTGTCATGTCTCTGGATACAACTGGCTGACAGCAGTGGCAGAGTGACAATACCAGCTGAGAAGACAACAGTGCCAGCCAATCTGGGTGTGACAAGACTGAGAAATGTTTTAACCCAAGTCTATTTAACCTGGGCAATAAATCTGGGAAACCCTCCAGATCATAATGTGTGTAGTATAGATATTAGCTGGCTAGGACAGTAGAATGAGTTGGATAGTTGGAACACAGCTCGGCTCTGATTAAAACAAAAGGAGTGGTAATCTTCTTTAACACATTCCTCCTCTGTATGATGTACATAGTTAAGACTTGACATATAGTGGTACTGGATCCTGTCTTTGCCCTCATACCATTGGGGCAAACTTATGTTGAGCAATGCCAAAGCATCCAACATGGAGGGTCTCATGTTCTTCCCTGAACTCAACCAAGCCATTCTAGACATGATGGGGTGACACACAGATCCCCTCATTCTAGGAGGTAAGATAACTTGGCCATCATCCCTTTTCTTGACCCCAGCCCAAACTAGACAAGGTCTTCAGCATCTCTCAGTAGCTTTGAGACAGCATGATATGTGGAGATGGCACCAATGCATGTGTTATAACTAAATGCCCATTCTCACACTAGAGCTATGTGGATTTACATTTCAAGTTCTGTGGCATTTTGTCAGCATTTTGTGAAATGTTTCCAATTGTTTGTTTGGTAATAACTCAGCTGTACTGTATATTGAGCCACACACCTGACACCTGGCATGGTTACTTGTTAATAGGTGCTTTACAAACTTGCCAAATACCATGAAATTGAGATGAAATGTGTCTAACATATAATGTCTCAGTGTCCAGAATTTTATTTTAGAGATTTCATGAAAATATTTATCAGAATAACTAAGTCACCATTGAAGCTGGATACAGTATTTGAAAAGTGGCATGAATAACCTGATTGTAAGGGTGATAGAACTGACTTAATATCGAGGGAATATGTTTAGAAATTTTAAATTCTAGAGGTTCAAAATTTTATTATGCAGTTTTTTTCTTTGACATTTTTGTGAAAATGTTCTAAAAATGTGAATGTTTGTAGCTGGTTTGGCCTTGCAGTCATAGACCTGACATTTGTATTGCATATCCATTTTCAGTGTGCCTTTGCATTTAAGAAGACTGGAAAAATAGTTTAGCAGTTTCAGTTTTACTAGAGAAATACCATAAATTATTATTGACAGCATTTTCTCAAGTATTTATGATGGCACAGTGAGTAATGCCTTCAGAATTCCTTTTGTGGGGAGGGGGTCACGTGATGCAGCGAGCCTGAAGAGACACCTTTTTATCCTCTCCTGCCTACCACCATAAGAATCTGTATTTAATCATTCTATTTTAATTTTCTGAGAATAAAAAAGGCAACTGAAGGGTGTATGAATGTCTGGAGTAACACATTTGAGCGTTATTCAGGAGATGGAGGTTGAAATGAGGAAAACACAGCCGAAACATACTCCACCTGCCATGCCCGAGAAAGCTCCCAAAAAACAAAGGGCTAACACTGTTCCTGGGCCATCCACACCACAGCAGAGCTCCGAGCAAGACCCATTAACGTTGTCTGGCTTTTTGGCTGAATTTCGCCCCTTTAAGGAAGAATTGAAAAACATTACTTCTGAAATAAAATCAATTTCACAAGCGATAGAAGATATTGCCTTGAGAAAGTCCGACAGTGAGGTACGAATCACATCCCTTGAGAAAAGAGCAGATAAAATCGATCCTGAAGTGGTGAATATCAAACAAAAGCTGGCAAAGATGGAGCTGAAGTTAGAGGATTTAGAGGGCTGTAGCCGCAGAAACAACGCAGTAATTATTGGCCTTCCTGAAGCTGAAGAAGGGCATGACTCGTATTATTTATGCAAAAGTTTGTGGAAAAAATAGTCGGTCCTTCACCTTATGGGTCACGGTATATTATAGAACGTGCCCACAGGGCACTTAGACCAACTCCCCCATCTGGGGCTCCCCCCCATCCCTTAATCTTTCATTTCTTGAATTACTTGGAGAAGCAACATTTTTTTATTAAAATAAAAGAGATTCAAGACCTTCAGTGGGAGGGAGTAAAAATCCGTGTTGCCCAAGATTTGCCATTATCGGTACGCCAATGTAGATCCTTTTTTCATCCTCTGGTTACCAAAATAATTGCGGCTGGAATTAAGTTTAAAATGATGTATCCAGCCAAATTGCAGGTATTAATCTCCAGAGAGTTGCATTCATATGAAGATTCAGAGATGGCGAACAAAGGTTTGAAAGCGGCTATGCCTGAGTTATTTAAGAACGTCTGATGGAGGACTAGTGATTCATTGGAGAAATTGGCAAAGTAAAGGATCAAAGAAAAGTTGACTGGTTAGTTTTGTTTGAAAGTAGGTGGAATCGAAGCAACGATTTATTCAAGAAGACTTATGTGATGGTTAGAATATCTCTTCCACGTCCTTTAGTAAACATATAAGAATGGGTCTGAAGAAGGGGTGTATCTGGGAGAAATCCTCATGTTAGGTTATAAAAATGTAAAATTCCGAGGTGGGAACAGGAGTTAAGGTATTTCAGAGTTAAAATTTTAGTTGTTATACCTCTAAAGGGCGATTTACTAAGGAGGTTTCGATTATAGGAGTGGGGATGGAAGTAGAACATAGACGAGATGCAAAGCCTCACTTTCTAAGAAGGTTTCATTTATGAATAAAAAAATGTAACTCCTAGAATGCACTCAGTAAGAAAATGTAGTAACACAGGATTATTTATTGTAAAGAAGAGGAGACATATACGATTGATGTTGAAGAACGGATTCAAAAGTTAACACCACATTACAGCTTAGGTAGTGGTCAGAGAAGAAAGAGGATGTGGCATTTCCTTGTAATGAGCAGAAGTTTTGTCCCTTTTCCTGCTGGTCTTCCTCCCTGCATTTTCAGCCAGTTTAATGCGTTACTGAAATCTCTAGGAAAGGATGCAGTAGCGTTGTTTTTCCACAGGAGGTAGGCGTTGCCTTAGTTTTTTCTCTAGTCAACTAAATTACTGAGTAGTGTGCTAAGGCTATTGTAGCTAAGGGGTTTAACAATGTAGCAGTAATAGGATACATGTTTCTTTTGGAAACATGGGTTAGTAGATTGGGTTGCTACAGTGTTTAAGTTTAGAGATACTTAACTAACTAAAAGAAATCATTAAGCCAGAAAGCCTAGTAGTATTCATGATGGACTGGTCTGTGAGATTTTGTCAGTGGGGGGAACGGTCTTGAGCATAGCAAAGGCTTTAGCCTCATAGTTACAACTTGATTAGCTTCCCTTCTTTTTTAGCACCTGTTTCCAGATTTTGTGTTAGCATAAATATAAGCAGTTAGCATGATATAAGGGGAGATGTCCATTTTAAAGGAGCCCTCTTAAGCCTCGTATCTAGTAGTGAGGGTCAAATTTTGAATTTAAGACTTACTTTATAGCTTGAATGATTCAAAAGAAATTATATATACCTTGCAAGTGAGATGGCTGGAGTTTACATAATAAGGGGCATTTGGGGGAGAGAATATGGTGAGTGGGCGGGAGGGGAAAGGTGAGGAAGTGGTGTGCTGCAAAACGATTCGCAGGATAAAAAGGGAGGTAGGGAGGGCTGGGGGATGGGGATATTCAAGGGATTAGTGGTTTGGGGTTTTTTTTGTGTCTTTTTTTCTTACTTGTTTAATAGGCTATAGGAGAGGGGAGGGGGGGTTAGGGGTTCCACAGTCCGGTGCAACAAAATATCTTAAGGGTTCAAAATTAACAGGGTCCAATTTTAGAGTAGGTTCAATTTGTGATTAGGTAGGATGGCTAATGATGTTTATATTTCCACATGGAACGTTAAAGGGGTCCGACAGAAAATGAAACAATATAACGTTTTGAAACATCTAAACATCTTAAATTGTAATATCTCCCTTAATTCAGGAAATGCATTTATTAGACTCTGAGGCCATTCAGATGAGAAGACTTCAAATAGGGCAGGCTTTCTCTGCTCAAGGTACCTCCAATAGTTGTGGAGTCTTGATTCTCCTGAACAGGAATATCCCATTTACTCCCACTCAGGTGATTAAAGACCCACAGGGCAGATTTGCATTGGTTAAAGGCACTCTTTATTCCAAAGAAATATTACTAGGGAGCATTTATGGTCCTAATAAGGAAGCTCCTCTTTTTTATATGCAACTGTTAAACACTATACTCCCATTATTACCTGCGTCCATAATTTTGGAGGGTGATCTTAACTTGGTGTTGGACTCAGGTAAAGACCCTACTAGTAATACTTCTGGAAGACCTTCCCCTGCCCAGCGTGCTGTACAAGACCTAATGGACCATTTGGGGCTTTGTGATGTATGGAGAGTATTACATCCAGAAGCTAGGGAATATACCTTCATATCCCCGGTTCATAGATCCTTGTCTCGCATTGATTACTTATTGCTGTCACAACAAATCCTGCCTGGGGTAATATTCTCTGCTATTCAACCGGGTCCCCCTTCAGATCATTCAATGGTGCAGGTTAGGTTGTCCTTCCCTTTTATTCCCAAACACCAAACTCGTTGGAAGTTGAATGATCAATTACTCAAGGATTCCAAAACAGCTGAGTGCATTAAGGAGCATATCACACAATATTTTGAAATAAACTCTACACAGGATATTAAACCTGATATTGTGTGGTGTGCCTTTAAAGCTTATCTACGTGGTGTCTTAATTGGTTTAGCATCCAGCAGGAAAAAAAAAACAGGAGTTAAAACAAAAGACTCTGTTATCCCAGATTAGACTATTAGAAGCGGATATATATCCGCAATCAACAGATGAGGTCAAACAGAAATTAGCAAAATTGAAGGACGCTTACACTGGCATTCTCAATGAGAAGGCAGAGTTTGCAATTTTATGTGCAAAAGCCTCATATGTAGATCATGGAGGAAAAAGCAGGGAAGCTATTGGCACAACGAATTAAACAAAAGGAATCAGCCTGTTTTATTCTCCCAATCCATTCTAGTTTGGATGGATACTTAAAATCCTCGCCGCAGGAAATAATCTTGGAATTTACCAGGTATTACAAGCAATTATATAGTGTTATGGAAAATTCTCCCTCTAAATCATCTCTCCTTCTTTACTTAAATGAGGCTCAATTGCCTGCGCTCTCTGAAACCCAGAAAATGAACTTAGTGGTGCCAATCTCATCACTAGAAATAGAGGAAGTAATTCAAGGGTTACCTTCGGATAAAACCCCAGAATCTGATGGGTTTTCATCTAATTTTTATAAACACTTTAAGGAACTGATTATCCCACATCTACTCTCGCTATATCAGTTCATATTATCTGGTACGCAATCGGATCCTACATTATTTGAGGCTCTCATAGTTCTTTTATCAAAACCCGGTAAGAATTTGGAATTAGTGGAAAGTTATAGACCAATTTCGCTACTAAATCAGGATATTAAGATACTAACTAAGATTTTGGCGGATAGGCTTAGTTTAATACTTCCAAATTTGATAGGCCCACAACAGGTAGGATTTATGAGGGGAAGATCCTCCATAGATCACTTGCGCACCCTTTCTCATTTTCTCTCTGTGTCTAGGGATGCCTCCTTTCCAGTAGAATTGGTATCCCTGGATGCAGAAAAAGCCTTCGATAGAGTTAATTGGAATTTTTTGATTCAAACTTTGAACGCCTTTGGCTTTCCACAACAATTTTTGGAATGGATCAAAGCGCTCTATCAAAATCCTACTGCCAAAATTTTGGGGAATGGTGTTATTTCGGATTCTTTTTCCTTACATTCTGGTACTAGGCAGGGCTGCCTTCTTCCCCCCCCCCACTTTTTAATCTTTACTTAGAGCCATTAATCCACAAACTGTCTTTAAGTCTGCAGGTACAAGGTATTACAATCCTACATACTGATATTAAAGTTTCTGCCTATGCCGATGATTTACTCATGCAGCTGTCATATCCAGAGGCCTCTATTCCTGTCATGTTAAATCTCATAGAGGAATACAGTAAGCTCTCTAATTACAAGCTTAATAGGTCTATTGTATTCCCTTTGAATCACAGAGTTTTTAAGCATAGTATTACTACCTTGGGCCTGTCATGGGCAAAAGAATCCTTACATTATCTTGGTATTGAATTAACCAGAACTACACAGCTTTCCATTAAGAAGAACCTGGACTCATTGTTATCAATAGTTTCACAGGATTTGGAACGATGGACGGCTCTTCCTATTTCTTTGTGGGGGAGAATAAATTTAGTTAAAATGAACCTACCCCCTAGATTGCTTTACCCTCTTCATTTATTGAATATTTATCTACCTGGATGTGGTTTAAAAAAGTGCAAACCCTAATAATGAATTTATCTGGGCCAAAAAGCAACCAAGATTAGCATAACTCAAACTAGCGGCTTCTAAACTCAAAGGGGGATTAAGACTGCCTCATTTCAATTAGTATTATTGGGCTAGCCAAGCTTCCAAATATCTTCAGTGGTTGGTTCCAAATTCACCACTTGCTTTTTCTCCATGGTTGAAAATTGAATTGGAAATGATCCGTTCATGCAATCTGGATCCCTCCACTTTGTTATTCTTAAAGGTATCAGATTTGCCAAAAAAGTTAAAAGGAACTACCATAGAAATGTCCATCAGAATCTATTCACAGTTATGTGGTTTTTTAAAATACAAACAATACGCAGATCTCTCGCAATCGATTTGGAATTTTCTGGCCTTTAGAATAGATAATAAATTACTATCACCTACATGGTTACCACAATTGGAGGGGGGGAATCTGTCCTTGTTTGTGAAAGATGATGGAACATGGTTATCTTTAGAAGAGCTTGTATTGAAATTTAGGTTACGGTCAAAGGACCACTTTATAATTCTTCAATTAAGACATCTTTTGGTTAAAAAATTCGAAAGGACAGTTCCCATATTATCAAAGTATTCCTTTCACTATGACCTATGTCCCCTAATTACTTCCACAAAGGTAATTTCCAAAGTATACACTTTTTTATATGACTGGCATTTTCCAGAGGCTTTTGGACCTTCAAGTTACTGGTCTGAACTTTTCCCACAATGGAATATAGATTGGCCGGTCCTATGGAGTAATTGTCACTGCTTTGTAGCTCAAGATAGGTTACAGTTGATGCAATTTAATATATTGCATAATCTTTATTATTCCCCGAAAAAATTGGTGGCTTGGGGAGTAATAACCTCCAATCTATGTACCAGGTGCTCACAAAGTGAAGGTACTCTGTTACACATTTTATGGGAATGTTCCAAGATAGCTCCTCTTTGGAGAATGATACAAGACAAAGTAGATACATTGTTGGGACTGTCCGATTTATTCTCTCCTGAGATATGCCTTCTTGGGGACTATTCTCAGATAACTGTGAATACCCGTAAATATCACATAGCTAGGATTTCTATGTCTGTGAAAAAGATGGTCCTTAAATATTGGAAAGATGCTCAGTTGTGCCTCTACTCTGAATGGCTTAATGAGTTTTTAGCAAATCTTAGAACAAAAAAGATTATTTCTAGTTTAAATAATAATAATGTGAAATACCAAAAGATATGGGCTCCTTTACATATGCTATATTCTACCTAACATATAAGATGTGTCTTAAATATAGAATCTTGTACCATTGTATACCGGGACTGTGGGGGAAGGGAATGGGGTGGAAAGGTGGGAGGGAAGGGGGATGGGATCATGTATGTTTATTCGTATTTGTTCACAAGTTTTCTTGTATAATCATGATCCTGTCCATTGTAAAATGTAAAAAGTCAATAAACTTTAAATTAAGAAAAAAAGAATTCCTTTTGTGGAATAAAACATTCATAAAGCACACATTAGTACTTCTTATAATGAGCCAAGCTGAACCGTTTGCAGTGCTTTGGTTCCTTCCTGGATGACTAGTTTGTCCCCCTACTCCTTTTACTATCTTTGCAGAAGCAGATATACTCTACAGAACTGCTGGTCCTCTTGACATCATCTTTATTCTTTACAATGGCACACTCAGTTAAAAAGAGTCACATACTCATTTTCTTATGAAACATATGCCATTGGAATAGCCAGAATTCCTCTTTCTTTGTGCCATGGGCATTTTTCTTCTCCACTTCAGCCTTTTAAGTTCCTCCATGTCCTTGACTTGCAAGTTGTACATTAAGCTCACTGGATATCCAGTTTTACTAAGTGTGATTCCTATACAAAATACATTCAAGTTTAAATTGATGACACTGTGCTTCCTTGCTTCAACTTGGGGGGGGGGGGATATGATGTTGTGTGCTACCCAGCTCAACCATCTGTTTCTTGGTGAATCCATACATCAAACTCCAGTAGCTGGTGAGCTTTTCTGCACTAGCTGCCTCCCCAACCCCTGTAGTTTAATCTGAATCCTTAGAATCCATGACCCTTGACAGGACCAGTACCTTCTCCCTCTTTGCACAACTGCTGCACATACTGCACATGCAGGCAATATTTGCCCCAGAATGCACTCTAACTTTTCAGAAAAAGAAGACCTTTTCCTTTTCAACAGAAACTTAGAAAAATTAGCTTGTCTAATCGATGCTACTATAATTCCTCACAGGCCCCAGAACCATGAGGGCCTTGAAGAAGATACATCTGGACATATCTCCCCTTAGGAACATCTCTTATTCAATAATTGACAGCCTCATGTCCTCAGAACTTGTACTGCCTATCACAATGCACACAATATTCAGCTACTCACTCAACATGCAGTGCTTAGCTACTGTATGAGTGATAATGATTTGACCTGCACTGCCGGCAGATAAATCACTTACCTGCATTAGCATAAAGGTCCTGCAATGCCCCCTCAAACCATCCTGCTACCTTTACAATGGAGTCCACCATGACTCTAACCTTATTACTACACTGGATAGCCTTTTTCTTTCTCTTCTGTGGCAGGTCAGGTGTGTGACTGTGAAATATTCATGTATATGGCTTCCACAAAGTAATCATGAAATATCTCAGTCTTCACATAGACTCAGAATTTGACTTTAAGATGCTGATGTTATGTTTTATATAGAAATCAAACCTATCTCAAATGGAACACCAAAAGGTGGCCAAAGGACAGGTGGGTCAAGTTGTGTTTCTTTGGCACACTAAAATCCCAAAAAGTAGGAGTGGCCGTTCTTATTTGCAAGAATTTGCCATTTGAATATGTTTCCCACACAGAAGACCCAGAAAGCAGATTCATAAATGTTTTGAGCTCCCTATTCAGACTATAGATGTGCCTGATGAACATTTATGGCCCTAACCAAGATGATCCTAGTTTCATACATAAAATTTTCAATGAGATTCCAGATAACCTTCACACTATCATTATATTAGGGGGAGACTTTAACTGTATCCTGCAAGCCATTCATAACTGCTAATTGGCACATCAACAAACACACATCCATATGTCTTGCTTCCTAAATCTTGATTGTTTTGATTGGATTTTCTGACATCTGGACAGTCTACAAAGGTACAGGAAGAACTGTATATCCTCACACTGATATGCTGTTTACACAGGCACACTTGCACCTTTTCTTTTCCCCAGAAATTCATTCCATCCTCCACTCTGACCATGCTCCACTTTCTGTTATTTTGCACACCAATATCCCCACATGCACATTCTCTTGGAAACTTAATACCTCTCTGCTAACAGACAGAGCATTCAAGGGACAAATTCAAGCCAAGACAGAAAAATACTTTGATATCTACGCACAAACAGACACACCGTCAAAGCACAGCTGGGATAGATTCAAAGAAATTATCCTTGATAGTATTATTTCATATGCCTCACAAAAGAAGAAAAGCATGGAAGAATGATGGAACCACATAGCAGAATAATTAACCATCCAAAATCTCCCTGGATGAAAGTATTCTACATGTCTGCCACAACTGCAGGAATCACATCCATTTTTTATGTGCAACTGTGGAATTCCATCTTGGGATGTAGATCAACATTTTGTGGTCTGACTCCTAAGACAGATTTTGGCAGCCATGTCTGAAAAAGGGACATAGCTCTTTGAAAATTATTCCCAATATCTTTATTAGGCAACAAAAAGTTAAACTTTTCATTGGCCTAATAAAGGTATTAGCAAACTTTTCTTTGGCCTAATAAAGGTAGTATCTTTACATAGACAAAATGATTACAGTATCTTTTTGTTTCTCCTCTGGTTTTGTGTGGGGTAACATGACAGAACACTATCTTTATCTTATATATTATAATATTAAACCTTTTGCTGGGACACTGGGGGAAGGAGAGAGGTGGGTGCCACAAAGGTGGGGATTAGGGTTATAGTATTTTTCTCAGGGGGATGGAAGAGGGTGGTGTATATTTCAAACATGTATTTTTTTCAACAATCATCATATTTAAATATTAACTTCCTAGTGTGAAGGGGTGAAGTTGGGAACTTGCCCGCATTACACATAATGTGAAGTTCCCGACATTGTCAAAGTTTAAATTTGCAACACTCCTTATCTCATGTTGTGATTTTACTACTCTTCCCATCTTGTTGCCATTAACAACTTGGTAATCCAGCTACTAGTAACCATCTCCAACTTACAAATTGAGTTTATTGAACAATGTAGGTCCCAGTACTGACCCCTGTGAAACACACTGGTCATCTGCTTCTGTGTTAATTAGATATGATTAATTCTGACTCTAGCTAATATCTTGCATCCAGTTCTGAACCCTTTTTAGTACCCCAGTTATACCTAGATTCTATAGTTTGTGAATTAGCCTCCTGTGTTGAACAGTGTGAAATGCTTAGCCTATGTCCAGATACACAATATCCACACGATTTCCCACATTTAATTCCTTGGAGACATTTTCAAAATGCAATGGGTCCGGTTTGGCATGATATGACCGTATAAAATAAGTACAGGTCCTTCAAATCCAAGTAGTTGTTCTGTAAGTATATAACAGCTTTGTTTTTTATTACTAACTCCAGTAGTATCCATGGAATTGACATAAACGGCCATCGACTTATGGTTCCCTGTTTCTGCACTTGAGCCTTTAGTAACATATCATTACCATGAGGACCATGCTCATCTGGTATGCATGCAGTTATAACAGACTCACTGAACATAATTGCCAGCAGTATGGATAGTTTGTACTGAACTCATTCATCCTTTTTGGTGCATTCTAACAGGCCCCATTGCCTTTTTTAATTTTGCCATCTTTTGTATTTTTCAACTTCTTCAGGTGTTGTATACAGCTAGTACTGTGTTGTGTGAAATTAAAATTCTGCTAGCACAATTACCTCAAAAGTCAGAATATTGCTTCCACAAAGTTTCTGAATGCATTGTGGTAATTTTTGTGAAATGTTGACTTAGAATGGTGCAATGAATGTATAAATTTCAGATTAATGTAGCAAACTATGGAAAGGAATTCTGCAGAAATGATCAGTGAACTTCAGAATGATTGAATGTATTGTGGACTGATGTATGACACTGCGGAACTGAGTTCTGCAGAACTGTCATTCCTTAGTTCATGTGTATTATTCTGACATTTAGTCAGAAAATGTTACGGATCTGGGTGAAAATCTGCAAAACACATTCAGGGATTCAGATTTTGTCAAAGTTGGAATTTCAGAAAATGCAGTGAAATTTTGTGGAATTTCACAAAATATTTGTGAATTTGGAATTCTGTTTCCACACAGCACTACATACAGCTTTTGTAGAGTGTCCTTTTGTTTCCCATTTGATAACATTTCACTATCTGATATCCCTCCATCCATTTCATTGTGAATACCGAGAGAATGAAGTACAGTATACAGTTAGGCATTCTGTTATATGTCTATCAGTTCTAATTATGTAATCTGTGTCTTAATCCTTAAAAAGATTATGAAATGAGAGAAGAGTTTTAGATTGTAGATAATTATTACCCCAGGCCCATTCCCGTTTTGAGTGCTCCAGTCTAACTCCATGATGTAATAATCTATATGCAGATTTCTGCTACAAATCTGCATTACTTTTCATTTCTTTGCACTGAATTTTGGTTACAAATTATAGTACTAGACATCTTCAGACTCTTTATATTCCTTTCCATGCTGCAGATTCCCTCCTCACTATCCAATCTTTTACAGAGTTTTGTGTAATTTGTAAACAGACTTCTTTTTACAACCCCCAACCAACATCGCTTATATACTTGTCTAGTGTGCTTACCTGGTCAACAAGAGCTAATAAATAAATAAATAAATAAATAAATAAATGTACATGTTAGCAGAAGTGGCCTCAAGACAGAACCTTAAGGTCCCCCCAGGTTATGTCTCAGACATTAGAAAACTTTTCCTTCAGAACCAGTCTTTGAGTCCTGTTTATAATCAATCTGGTAAACCCATCTTGTAGAACAGCACCCCCCATCATATTCACTAGTCTCCTATGTGGCACTGAATCAAGGACCTTGCTGAAATCCAAATAAAAGATGTTGCTTTCTGGCCACTATCCACCATCTGTGTCATCAGAATGAAACAATAAATCAAGTTAATTTGACATGAGCACATGTTGATTTCATCTTGGCCCATCCTTTGAGGAAAAGACTTAGAGGGCCCGATTCTCAAAGCCCTAAGTGTGACATAAGTTGCCTGTGCCAAACATAAATGGTGTAAATGGTGCCTTATATCAAAAACTGCCCCCAAGCTAGTCATAAAGTCAGCCTCTGGTTGCTGACCGAACCGTCATTGAGTCCAGTACTGTACAGTGTACACAATGTGCGTACACTATACTGTACTGTATGTAATGACAGTTCAGTTGGAACTGGCCATGGAGGTGAAAGGAAGTCCGTGCCGGTGTCGGCTCTGTTATGGAATGGGGGGAGCTGAGTGGTGGGCACTACCTGCAGGGGTGGGGCAGGGGAGCCTCTGGGTCACCAGGGAAAGGGGTCCTATGTTATGTTATTACAATGGGGACATTGGGGATCAGGAAGGGGGGGGCCTTTTATAACTGACATAATAGGGCAGGATCAGGGAGGGGGAGCACAATATTACAAGGGAAGGGGATGTATATTTTATTATATTAACAGGGGTGACTTCAGGGATGGGGGGTGCTTGTGTCTGTGACAAGAAGCCTATAGCTGACCCTTCCCATGTGCCAGGTGTTTGCTGCATGAGAGGGGTTGCCACAAGTGTGGGGACTTAGGTGCAGGGACCCCTGATGTAGCAGAATCAGGTGCAGGGTCCCTGGAGCAAGAGGCTTTGGTGCAAGCTGCTGTCTGGTGCAGCTTGTGCCAATCTAAGCCCTCTTTGAGAATCAGGCCCAGCATCTTAAAGCACCAGGGCTTAGTCACTGTTAAAGATAATTTTATTTATTTATTTCCATTTTACCAGGAAGATGGACTGAATCAGAAACTGATCTGTTTTAAGCTACGCCTGGGGGAAGTGTACAGCACAGGAAATAAAACATTACATAAGAACACAATAAAAATCTTAACGTAAACAATATATATGCCTAATAAGCTTCATGTGAACACTCAAATTAAGTAACATTTCCACAGCTGCACACAAAATTTGTCCACAAGCTCTTACATAAATTATATTTAAACACTGGATATTTTACAAACACATTAATACCCTGTTGTGCAAGTGGATTTAATTCTCCGGTCAATAGAATGAAAAGGATCTTTCAGCTACCTTAGCTTTTGTAAACTTTTCATTACATTTTTTTTTGTAGATACACTATGGAGGGACACAGCTTTAGTACACTGACTAATTTCCCCACTTAATATACTTGGCAAATTCAATGTTAATACCTTCTGTGCAAAACGTGTAACTTTCATACAAATCCTAACCTATGGTGCTAAGATCTTGGTATGTGAATACAATTCACAATGATGAATTTGTCTGTATGATCTTGTAACACATCAACATATCTTAATAAATGTGACAACATATTTTGATAATGCATTTCTAGGACCCGATATAATAAGTCTGAGTTAAACTTTACTGCAGGAAATAAAAGTGATGGTGACACTTAGCCCAGATGTTTGTCAGAATTGCATACCATAAATCAATATTGGCTTCTCCCTCTTTAGATCATTGATTAGTAACTCTTTTTCTTACCACCAGTACCAGAACCGGATTTAAGTCTCCACCAATCTTACATAGACCATCTTTAGAAATGAAGAGTAAAATAACCTAAAGTGTCCTGCATTCAGGGGGGAGTGAAAAAAATAAGAGTTCTGCCAGGGCCTCTAGGATTATGGACAAGTAGTTTCAAAGCTGTGGACAATCCCAAATGACACAAGTTAAATGTGCTATGATTCACCACACCACTGAAAACAGGACCCATCTATCTGTGAATTATAACTGGACTGTATCATTGGGGTCTTAAAAAAACTAACCTACCCCTTCTATGTGAACTCCTCCACTACCAATGCAACTACATGTGGTGTTATTGTTTTGGGAAAGACTCAGAGCACCTGCACAAAGTTTTAGAAAGAACATGCAAACATACATTGCTAAAACAATTATAACAAAACTGTCATAAATAGCATCATCATCACAAATTGCAAAATAAATAAATAGCAAAAGAAAAACTCAAAGTCTTGAAACAGTGGGTATTTCTTTAATTTATTTCAAAAAGGTGATATGGTATTAGAAGTGTGAATCTCTACAGGGAGTGCATTCATGAGTGCAGGGGTGGCCACTGCAAAGGCCTGATCACCAGCAGACTTTAACTTCCCTGATGATATCTCCGCTCCCTTGACATCAAATCCCTGGAAGGAGCGTAGAGAGTCAGGAGCTTGCTGAACTATTTGGGGCCCAATTTATTCCAGGTTTTGTATATTTATTAAAATAATTTGGAAATCAATGTGCCATCTAACAGGCAGCCAGCCCAGGGCAAGAAGTGATTGAGTGATATGATCTAGCCTCTAAACATAGGTCAAGAATCTTTATGCCAAGTTCTGACAATGCAGCTGACCACCAGGTAAGGCTTTATAGTGCACACAGTGTTGATATGGGAGATCATGAGGGCATTCACTAAGGAGACAATATCTGCAGAATCAAGCAGAGACTGCAGCCTTGCAATGTTTTCAGATTGTAAAAGCAGTTTCTGACCGCAGAAGACACCAAAGGAATGAATGTCACCTGACTGTCAAGATCTTCTCCTGGACTATAAACTACACCTGCCACCTGTAGTCCTACCCCATCCAGGGTAAAAAGTCCAAGGCAACCTTGTATAGCTGATATCTGCTTCTCATTTCCCACCTATAGCAACTTGGTTTTGGAAGGATTTAGAGCAAACCAAATGGAGGCCATTCAAACCCTGATTTCCTCCAAACATTTTTCTAATTTAAGAATGGATGATGCCCTGTCAGGAGCAATGGACACATACAGGTGGTTGTCATTAGTATAGCTATGAACTTTCACACTGTCGCAACTAATGATCTTTCCTATTGAAAGCATATAAACTATCCCAGGCAACAGTCAGGACCGTGATGGACTCATCAGTCTAGAACAATCTGCCACAGTCATCAAGAGCAAGGCATCACTGACTGCTTTTTTCTGCTGAGGATGGATTGAAACGACTTTTAAGGGGCACTGTCAGCCTTTGGGACCGATTTTGAAAGGCTGATGATGAAGGTGTGTAGTGCAAGGTCTAGCAATGCAAAATACATAAATTGCTCCATAGTCTTAGAGAAGAGCTACAAATGTGCTATTTTTCTAAAACTTACATTTCTGTCAGTCAACCTGAAATATGAGCTCTGTGCTTCTGTGAGATACAATGGCATGGAGCAACAGAGAAACTTGTTCATGAACGAGTTAGGTTTTTTGGGTCATACTTGTAAAAATTGGATTATCCATTTCTTATGGCAACAGAGAATAGGCCAAAGTTAGTCTAATTGAAAAATGAGCACTGGAACCAAGTTTATTTAGTATAAAAAAAAATGAAGCCATAATTCTGAGCATGCGCATTACTGTTCAGTAATGTGCATGTTCTGAATCAAGGCTTTAATTGTTTAATACTAAATAAAACAGGTTTGAGTGCTTGTTTATTAATGGGATTATCTTTGCACTACTCTCTGTTGCCACAAGAAATGGATAAGCCCATTTTTACAGGTATGACCACAAAAACCTAGCTCATTTATGAATGAGTTTCTCTGTTGCTCCATGCCACTGAACTCACAAAATTATGGAGCCCATATTTTGGGCAGACCAACAGAAATGCAATTTTCAGCAAAATAGTACATCTGTAGCTCTTCTCTGAGACTATGGGGCTAGTTATGTATTTTGCATAGCTAAACCTTGCACTACACACCATCATCAGCCTTTCAAAACTGGTCCCAAATGCTGACAGTGTCCCTTTAAATAATTTCTGATACACTCCTGGCCAAGAAACCTGTATGATCTACAGTGTTAAATGCAGATGATGGCTCTAAGGAGGATAACAGCAGTGATTGCCCCTCGATCCCTCACCAGAAAAAAAACACTTCAGCCACCCTTTCAGCACAATGGTAGCACTACCACTCATGGCTCAGGCAACCCAGGTTTGTGAATGGGTCTGGGCCATGGAGGGGGGGGCTGGCTGGGGAGTGGGGGAAGGGAGGAGGATCAAGCATCCCATTGGATGATCTCCTTCTCCTGAGGGAGGTTGCCATATACTGCTGCACCACCTGCTACCTACAGGTGTGTAGGAGGCAGGACAAGTGGGACACAGGGTGGGAGGGATGTGCCACTCTACATATTGTGTGAGTATACAAAGCACGCTCACATCAGTGATGTAGTCCCAAATGCTGGCATCCCTCTGGGAAGGGGTAGAGTTGCAGCACAAGAGTGGGAACTGCAGACAGGAAACACACTGGCTGGCAGGATGATCCCAGACCTCCACAGGCCCTGCACCTATGACTCAGGCTCTTCCTGAATTTGGATCCGTAACTTGGTGGGTCAAGGGACTCCCCACCACCCTGCCATGGAGGGCAACCTGTGTGGGACTTAGGGAGAGGGAAGTCCTAGGAGAAGCTGGGTGACAGGGCTGGGAGGATCACCAGGAAGGAGGACCAGCCAGGGCCCATAGGAGGGAAAAAAAAGAAAGAAAAAGATCATTGCATTCTCAATTGCTGTTCTGGCTGGCGTTACCCCCATTTTGGTTGATGGTGACCTGAGATACTTTGAGCCTGAGACCATTGCTCATCAGGTAACAGTCTCTTTTCTGTGGTACTGCCATGCTCTGGGTAGGGGCTGAAGTATACTTTTGTTTTAGAGGACCTGTAGCATCAGATCTTTCTCGACTTACTTATGGAAACACTTGCAATGTCCAGGTCTGCTTTATGAAGTAGTTGGTTTGAAGCCCTTGCCTCCACATCTTCTGAAGACAACACTGTCTCGGGCATGGGCCTGCAGCATGTTTCACTGCCTCCACCTGCACCAGGGGCATCTGCTTCACCAGCTTCCTTGTGGGCCAATAGAGTAGTAGTCTTCCCAAACCTCTCCAATGTTCTTGAAATGCAGACCCCACAACAAACTTCCATGCTTCTGCAATTAGTGCAACCAGCCCTGTGCCAAACTTTACAGCAAAACTGTAAGTACTGCAATTACTAAGTTGATCATTTTTAGGCAGTGACCTTCAGACTTTTTCGATTGAGCCTGCCTTGATCTGCTGCTTTCTCTCCAAGTGCTTCCTATGCAGTTGGGGGAGGTTAACTTTTGTATCCAGTCAGACTTTTTGTCCTCGGCTATATGGAAAACCAGCTCTCTTCCATTTAAAACTCACTCCTTTAATCAGGGCTGTTCCAGCAGAGAAGCTCCAGCTGCTGTGTGCTTTGGTTCAACTGCATAATAATTGCTGTTATAAGCAATTTTTCTTTATTTGCCCTATTGTGCATTAACTTTTAAGACTGTGTCTGTTCTGTACAGATCCTTCATGATTTAAAACATAATGAACTGCATTCCAAGGAAATCTGCTGTTTATACTAATAATTGTCCTACTGTGGATATGTTCATGGTGGGATACGAAGCACTGGGCCTTATATAAGGGTGGGGTTTGATTGTTTAGCACAAAGTTGTCTTATAACAGATTCAATTTAAATTCAATGGTAATGGGGGGGGGGTAACAGCCTGTTATTTATCTTTTTGAAGCACCCAGATGCTTACTATCCCTCTGCAATGTTCTCACTAGCGGGGCCTCCACGATAACTCCCCACAAGCTTCAGTTTATTCTGATAAGTACAGTATGTCCAAACCACACAGCACCTGGGATAAAAAGGATACACCAGCAGATAACAGTTCAATCCTCTATTTTTTACTAGCATTTCATATTTGGGCCAATCATTAGGGGTGCTATGGAGCTATGGGCTCTAAATTACATTTGCCCTGATATTGTTATATATGTTGAAACATGGTATAATTATGAGTTTATATATGGTGCTAGAATCTGATACTGAGCCTTGTAACCCTTAGAAAGAATAAGAAACTGCTGAATTCTTTGCTTTCGGCATGTGCATGCCAGAAGCCAAGAATTCAGCAGTTTCTTATCTTTCTGTTTAAGTCTTACAAAGCTCGATTTCAGATTCAAGTATCATCTATAAATGCCTCATGATGCCTCATTTCATAATATATAAAAATATCATAGATCATAAAAATCTAATAACTTGTGCATGCATGAGTACAGCATCACTTTGGGGGCAACCTTTCTCTTTGTGAATGTACAAAGGCACTGGGATAGTAATGATCGGTAGTGGAGCTCACAGGTACTGTAATCAGATCGGCCATCTGGAATTCTGTTTTTTCAAAATAAAATGACAAATATAAACTAGAATAGGCAGATCTGGAGCCATTCATAAACTGTAAATGCCTGTAACTACTGTATTACAAATACATTTGAAAATGTATTACATGAACTTTGGGAATGAACTGAAGGGAATTTACAGTAGCTGAAAGTGCGTTACATGTGAGTCAATGATCAGTTGAAATGGAGTTGATATTTTAAGCATTTAGAATTGCCACTGTATTGTCAGCACACAAGAAACATAGAAACATAGAATTTGATGGGAGTTAAGGACCGCTTGGCCCACCTAGTCTGCCAATTTCCCTACCTAATGGCTAAGCTGCAGATCCTAGTTAACCCACAGCCTACTTACTCCTACCCCCCCCACTAGAATTGCCTTATGTCTGTCCCATACATTCTTGAATTCCGCCAGTTTTTGACTCCACTACCTTCTCAGGAAGGCCATTCCATGTATCCAGAATGCTGTGCATGAAAAAATACTTCCTCACATTACCTCTGAGCCATCCCCCATCTATCTTCAAATTGTGCTCCCTCGTTCTTGCACATCTCTTTTTCTGAAAGATGCTACTGTCTTGGACTTTGTTGATTCCCTTGAGGTACTTGAAAGTTTCTAGCATTTCCTTCCTTTCCCTCCTCTCCTCAAGGGTATACATATTAAGCTCCTTTAATCTCTCTTCGTATATCTTCTGGTGCAAACCCTGTACCATTTTAGTTGCCCTCCTCTGGACAGCCTCCATCCTGCGTATCTCCTTGCAGAGATGGGGTCTCCTGAACTGCAAGCAGTACTCCAGATGGGGTCTCACCAACTGTCTGTACAGAGGGATAACAACTTCCTGTTTTCTACTGGTGACGCCTCTCCCTATGCATCCCAGGATCCCCCCAGCCCTCCTTAAAGCCTTTTCACATTGCTTGCCCACCTTTAGGTCATCTGATATGACTACCGCCAGGTCCCTTTCCGTAAACACAATGAAAGAGCAGTGAGTGAGAGGAACAGTTTAATTTGACTTGTACTGTACATCTGGTAGGGTAAATCCCTTCCATCTACAACATCTCCACATAGCAGACAGTTACTTCCACCGTGCGGTGAATTGAAGGAGTTGTAACAGCACTAGGGCAATGTCTTCATACACTTCATTAGAAGGCAAGGGGGAAAACTGCTAGTGTACCACATAGCATTTTTCAAGTATGATAAAGCAGTCACTCTACCCCACCCCCCTTTCTGGGTGAGTCATGCAAGAGATTACATTAGGTGCACATACAGGTATACCCTATACATGGGGTAAAAGGCATCATTAGCACTTGCTCATATAATTATATAGTTTACTATAAAGTTCAACTGAGTGAAGTCTCTTGTGCTAGTTCAGTTATTTCTCCCTCAATATGCTGACCCTTTGGACATATGGGTTAGGACCTTAAAAGTCGTTGGTCTTCTTGCCTGTTAGCTCAGACTGAACTATTGTGTTTATACCATGTATTGTAGTTTTGTCTATTGAATGGACCTCACCTAAGATATTGTTTCAAAATCAGTTTAAGTATATTGTAATTGTTAATATACAGTATTTACTGTTTTGCTAGTTTATCACTTACTCATATATTTGATGCTGACTTGTTATCATTATGCTATATGTTTAATGCTTTTCAGATGGGCAAAATAAAAGTATGGCCTCCATTTCAGAGTATCAAAACTATACAATGTACCCCATATCAGTTCTGGGACACTGTGCTAGGCCTAACATGACCCTGATTAACTGCATCACATGGAATGTCAAGGGGTTACACTCACCAATAAGAGAAAGAGGACCCCGAACAGACTTCATTCTCTACACATCCAAATTGCTCTGCTTCAGGAGATCAAACTTATAAATTTGGAATCAAACAAATTGTGTAGGGAGTGGGTGTGTTGTAAAGTCCACAGTTGTGCTCCTTCAGCAAAAGGTGGGTCTCAACACTTCTTGATTGAACCCTGAACTGTAAAACACTGAATCAGCCTAAGTGCTCTATAGGCAGGTGGGTTTTGGTTAAACTAGATCATCCTGAAGGCCTCCTGTTTCTTGTCAATGTATATGTGCACAATCCTGATAAGTCAGCCTTACTCTGTGAGCTACTGTATGTCACACAGTTGCCAGACTATGTGAGACCCCCATCCCTATAATTATTGGGTGGGGTTCCACCTACCCCTAGTGCCAAGTATGGACAAGTCAAAAATGGCTCTGAACTACACCCTCAAGCTTTAGCAGCTCTGAAGGCTATGATGTCTGAATTTTCTTTCCAACTCACAGTGTCTGTTATACTCCCAGGAGAGAGATTATGCTTGTGTCTCTGCTACTATACTTACTCCACATCAGTTGACTAGATTTCTGGCTCTCCTCTCCTGGATTCACACAATCTGTGGTTGCCTCCTCTATAGGGGCAATAGATAGATCTTTACTTGTATGATCATACTCCAGTATCTCTGGCCCTGGTGTGCAGCCCAGAGGTTATGCTGTCCTCCACCTGGAGAATAGACCCATTGCTACTGCATGATCCTCAATTATATTCCTGAATTAAAGATTAAGCTATGTTTTACTTTAATCTGAATAACAAGGGGGAAATTAATGTAGGTACTGTATGGGAGACTTTTAAAGCACTTGTTTGCTTGCTTGCCTTAAGCTTTTAAAAAGAACCATGAGAGGGAAAATTGTGAGATATGCTGCACATTGTTGATGGTGCAAAAAAGTAGAACAAAATGAGCTTTAAACTAAGCTAGAAGAGGGAGAAAAATATTACATAAAAGACAGGAAAAGTCCAACACAAAAACAAAACTTACTTGAACATATTCTCAACAAGGAAGGTGGAACTTACCATTTTGCACATAAGTACAAATACTAGCAGGGAGGGGAAAAGATAGGAGATGACTTTCATACCAACCATGAAAGCAGTTGGCTGAGCATCACATCTTGGCACTGAAAGATAAAAAGTGTACCCTGAATTTCAGTCAAGAGGGAATTAACCAAATCATGTATAACTTTTATGAAGGTCTGTACACTTCTTGTGGACCACTATCCCTCTCTGGAATGGAAGATTTTTTTCTCATACCTTCCCCTGCCTTAAATGTCTCAGGCCAAATGTAGCTTACTCCGCCTCCACTCCAGCTGCAGCAGTTGCAAATGACTTTGAGAAAGTGTTTAACTTGTTGTAGTGGGGATCCTCCACTTAGCACTGGAGAGAATAGGCATTGGCCCAGTGTTCAGGAATTGGGTCAAGATACTATACCCATGTCTTTCGCTAAGGTAGTCACCAACTCAGTCATCTGCCCCTTTTGTTTGTCTTTAAAGTGGGACCCATCAAGGTTACTCATGCCCTCCCCCCTCTGTATTCATTCTAGCCATCAAGCTATTTGCTCTGGCTATCAGAAAACACAGAAGCCTTACTTACATAATTGTTGGGTCTCAGGACTACCACCCTTCGCTTTATGCAGATGACTGCTTCATACTTCCTTTAGGGTGGTGAAACCAGTATGTCTGACTTACTATATCTCTTTAGATCCTTTCAAGAAATTTCAGGGTTGAAGGCCAATAATAGCAAGTTAAGATACAACCCCTGAACCTGAGTTGCAACCAGGAAAACTTCATCACATTTAATCTTAAATCATCCCCTAACAGTCTCAGGTATCTGAGGATATGAATCAATCTGAAATGATCAGATATGATTATGTCCAACCTTCCCCTCTGCTAAGCAAGCTGAAAGAGTAGTGTGACAAGTGTAGGCCTCTACAACTATCTTTAGCCAGGAAAATCTCAGCAATAAAAATGATCACATCTCCTAAAATACTACACGGCCTCTCTCACCTGACAATGAAAATCCCTAAAAGCTGGATGTGGCATCAGCCTGTTGGAGGGATAAATACCTACTCAGACTTCTGTGACACAGAGGGGTGTATTGGATACTCTCTTACCTCCTTATGATAGTTAGTTGGGTTCACATCTTGGGGATCTACCCCTCACCCTCACCTCCACAAGTTACAGCCGTACTTTGTTCACCTCATTCCCCCTCTGTTGTTCAAGGTGGGGGGGGGGTGATAAATCTATTAAGTGCCCATTCCCCACACAGTATCCTCCCTTCACATCTCTTTAGTGGAAAGATATCCCACCTCAGAAAGTGGTTCTGCCTGGCAAGCACCAGAGGCTAATCCCAGTCTTTAGGACCCCTCTTTACATCACAGACTTTTGAAATCATAGTGTTATACAGCTGCAGAATACCCCTCACCAGTTTTGCACCTCCTCAAAGTGGGCACGAGAAGTGGAGGGTGCAATAACCCCCTGTGATTGGTGTATACAGAAATATCTCAGGAAAAAAGTAGGTAGCTTGCTTTGTGTATCTGAGAATAGCCATATAAATTTGGATGTATTTTGTACTGCTGTTTATACTGAAGTTTAATTTCCATATAGTGGTACCCTAGTCTGCTTATTTATCCTTCTAAGACAATGTTTGTACTTGATATTTCAAGTCTGATATTAGTGTGGTCTGTTGTTCAAATGTCGGTTCACCTGCATGTGTTCAAAGCAGTTCAATAAAAATAATTAACTGCAAAAAAGGGCATATACTGTATTATAACCAGACTTTAGTAACTTGAATTCCACTGGCCGACCCATGAACATGAGTTGGATGACCTAATGCATCGCAGTCATGGGCTTTCACCCGAACCTGCAGACACCCACCCACTAATTGGCATGAGGTAATGCCGGGGAGGTTGAGGCAGGAAGCTGGGGGGCACCAGAGCCTCCCAGCTCCCTGTCCCCTTCACCCAAGGTAGGGGATTGATGAAGAGCATGGTGCACACCACATGTCCCTGGCAAGGGGGTATGTACCATGTCCACACCAGTTCTATAACCTTCAGGGAAGGGACTTCTGAGGGCGTAGTTCAAACGATCGATCCCCATCCACCAGCTGTATACAGCATGTTCCTCTAGTGCCTTGCCCACCACCCCCTGGCATTACTTCAGGCTAGCTTGTAGTTTTCCCATCCCCCAGTTCTCCACAAAATGTTCACATACAGGATTTTTCATGGTTCCAAGGATGCAATTGCTACCAAAAATGCATCTGTTACAGTTAAGATGCTATAGAAGTTTGACAATTCCACCTGCTCCCCTCCATCCGAAGGAACTCTTGGTGGTAGCTCATCAATGTATCTCTCCTCTTGGCCCTGCAACAGCAGTCTCATTTTGGTCACTAAAACAGCCAACATTTGTCCCCCACACACCCACTTTACACCACTTTCATGTGGTAATGCTGGGGGTTTTCAGGCAAGGGACTGATGGGGAACATGGGGCAAACCACCTGTCTCTGACCAGGTATATGCACTCTATCCCCACAGTATTCTGCCCCCAGAAAGGGAACTGGTGGGAGCATACTGCAAACCACTGGTCCCCACCCACCAGTGATATGCATCATGCCTCTCTAGTTCTTTGCCTCCCCACAGCATTAACTAAAGCTAGCTAATGGAACAAAACATATATATATAAATAAAACACGATGAAGTAACTGATTAAGTATTGAGTCCAAAACATCCAAATAAGCCATCCCAGTGGTGTAGAGTGTGGACATGCTGTTAATGCACATTACCTTTCCCATGCTGGTGACCTGAGTTCGGAAACGAGCTTCAGTTGCCTGGGGTTGGCTGAGGTGATGGCTAGGAGAGACTGAGTGGCACCTGGCAGCTTTCCTCTCCCAGATTAGAGTGGTAAGCCTTCCTGGCTCTTTGCTGCCACTGGGTGGAAGTCTGATGGTAACGCTGATGCTGGGGAGGGGGGGCTAGCAGAATGCCAGGTGGGTGGAACAGGGCTGGAGGTTCCAGCGCACATGTTGGAGTCCAATTTTTTGTCATGCAGTTATTTGAGGCAGGCTGAAATGCCATCTGTGCATGGAATATTAGTGTAGAGGGAGGTTACATCCATCATGGCTAAAAGGGTATCAGGTGGTAAGTCCTGAAACCAGAAAGTTTATGCAGGAAGTGCGTAGTGTACCTGATGTAACTATTCCTTTATATAACCAGTGGTTTGAAAATAGCTTCTACAAACCCTGATATCCCCTCTGTCAGGGTACCATTACCAGAGACTATGGGTCTACCAGGACACTGAGTTTTCACATATAGTGTACATTTACTTCCTTCTACTAGTTGTCAGTGGTTGGATTATACACTGTCACATTTTTAAATCTGCTCATATTAAGATGCATATCTCATTTACTTGTGGGTTCATAAAAGGTGTAATTCCTTTGGGCAACGATTAATATTGGTGTGAATGATGCTGTATTATGACTCTTGCACATACAGTATATCTCATTCCTACTAGTTATGGTATCTTTCCCAAGGAGAGAGAGAGGGAGAGAAAAGGGGGAAAAAAGGAGGGTGACTAGAGGATTTCATCCTTGGAAGTTTTCATTTAGATTCATTAGACTGATTCTGTGTATTTTTGTTATACACTGACTCTGTGTTGAAATCTGCACTTATCAGGCTAATGGTCTCATTTTCTTGGGGATCCTTGACAAGTATTTTTAATTAGCACTTATACTTACAAGTGATACTATCATGCATCATGTACTATATATATATATATATATATATATATATATATGTATGTATGTTTACTTTGGGGCTCTTTTTTAACTTGCAGTTATACCTATTTTCAGGATTTTGTCTCTCATTATCTGTTCTTTAATACACCAGGACACTTGGAATGTAAGTTGTAATCTCATCTTGCATGTATTAGAGGGAATGGTAGCCCAAGGTTTTTTTATCACTAGAATGCCTTCTTAGCATACTGAGACATTTTAAAATGTATGTGAGAAGAACTCTCTGGTTGTTGAGAATTCTTCATAACATTTGCCCTTCTGAGGCTCCTCAGTTAAAAGCAGACTGGTGTTAATTAGCTTCTCTGACATAATCTTTTGTTATGTTTTAAATGTATATGTTAAACCAATGAGAATTATTTCTGTTTTTTTTCAACATAATCTGGTGTCAATAGTATGGGATTTTCAAAATAACTGCCATAAAGCTTCTGAAGAAGGACCGGGTAGGTTTGAAAGCTAGAGCACTTTGTTCTTTTCTGTAACATCCATGTTGGTCCAATAAAAGGTATCAAATCATTTGTTTCTGGATCTGTTCTTAAAAGGACCAATATGGCACCTACAGCATTTTTTTACTTCATTCTATGTACACTTTGAAAACATTGTATTTTATGTAATCTTTTTCTTTACACTGTTTTGGCACAACCATTGGCACTAACAATAGCTGGCATGACATTATACAGGTAGTCAACATATTTGTTACAGTCTTGAACTGTCAGCACACTCCTTCAGAATTGTCTGATGCCCCATTTGAGCTGTGTACAGTTCCATGGTTTCATCTGCCTCCTGAAGAAGTGCTTCATGTGATGCCACACTATCTTGACTGGGTCCAAATCTGGCCATTCGTTTGTCTTCCCAATTGAGTTCACACCACTGTCTTTTAAATAGATTTCTGAAGCCACATGTTTAGAGTCATTGGGAGGGATTCTCAAAAGGGCCAATAATGCTTCAAGCCCTGGTGTGTCAAGCATCTGCCACACAGGGCTTGTGGCATTCCCGGGCTGGAGATCATGATTCTCGATCCCTTATTCAAATTGCCATAAGTTAGGCCAGCTTTTTCAGGTCCAGCTTGTGCCAATCTTGGAAACCCTTTTCATGGGGCTTTCACCAAATATTTGGTGCAAGCTGCCGTAAATCTGGAAAAACTGTCAAAAATGCATCCAATCTTCTTGAATCGGGTATAGTGTGCAGCGAAGTTTTTGGCACAGCTCATTAACCACCAGGTTTGACACCAGGCTTGACGCAAGCCATGCATCAACCTTCATGAATCTGGCCCATTGTCTATAAAACAGAAAAAATGAAGATGTTATGAAACATGCAGAAAAACACTGCACTGTATATCACCTCACCGCCCTAAATATAGAGTAACATTCCACAGGAATATAGTATACGTCTAGCAAGAGATAACATCTAGTGCAAATCGCTGCCCCAGTTGACACCCTTCTCCTTTAGACTCTTAAAGCAACATGTTTTGTGTCATTGTGTGTAAAATAGAAGGAATGAAAATTTTATAAAACACACAGAAAAATACTGCACTTTATATCACCTCACCACTCTGAATATAGAGTAACTATCCACAGGAATATAGTATAAGTCTAGCAAGAGATGTCGTCTAGTGCAAATCGCTGCCCCAGTTCACACCCTTCTCCTTTAGACTCTTAAAGCAACATGTTTTGTGTCATTGGGTGTAAAATAGAAGGAATGATCATGTTATAAAACACACAGAAAAATTCTGCACTGTATATCACCACTCTGAATACAAACTAACTGTCAACAGGAATATTGTATGAATCTAGCAAGACTTGTCATTTAGTGCAGAAGGGGCAGAAGGTGGAAGCATACCCAACTACTTAAGTTTCCACTGTTAGATACACTCTGAAAGAAAAAACAAACAGCACACAACTAAATTCTGGGACAATTTATTATGACAAACTGAAAGGTGTCTCCAGAATGCCAACCAGCAACCGCAACCCTTATGTATTGCCTCTGGTTGGAAGCTTCCTTAGGGGGTGTGGCTGGCATGTAATGTACAATCTTCTATGCCTGTGCAAATGGATTAATAATTCAAGTGTTAATTTAACTAATGAATAAAGTGCCAATTATGATGAGTGTGCAACCAGTGCATAACAATAATAAATAAAATTGAGGTGAATTAAAAACATTACTCTGTAAGGCATCTTCCAACACTATATTGTGATAAATATCAGTATATTATAACTTTTAAGTCAGGATAGTCTATAAGAACTCTGGGGAAGAGGTGTATCAGAAAAACTCTCTATTTATTACAGCACTGACTATTAAAATAATGGGGGGGGGGGGGCAAGTCAGGTACCTCAAATGGCCCTGTAATTTCATGTTATAGTGCAGTTTAAACGTTGGGCATTCTGAATGAGACATTAAGATGTAAATTGTATCCCCTGTAAAAATGTATTTGTTTGCAATGATTGTGATTTTAAGAGAAAAAAAGGGGCTTGAGATGCTAGTCAGCCATGCAACATTTTTCCACCAAAGTTGAAATTTAATCTGGGGTATGCTATGCTAATTTTAGAAAGCAAAACCTTCCAACTGGATTTACAATTGCAACTGGAGAGCCAGGTCAAGAATTAAAGTAAGAAAATGAAAATGGAATGTGGAGGAGAGGCATGAGGGAATGAAGTGAAGAATGACAGAAGACAGGAGGTGGAAACTACTGGATACTAATTATACAATATCTTAGTTACTACATAACATATTTTAAAATAACTGTATTACATTAACAGTATAGTAGTAGTAGCAGCTCCTGGGAAGTGTCCCATAAATTACTTCTGACTCCAAATATAACTATGAAATACGTGTCAATATAATATAACAGAAAAATATGTTCATGGTAATTATTATAAGTAGTATATATTGAGCCATAAGTGTCAGCTGTAACTTAGCATCTGGAGAATGTAAACATGTCACAATGTGTATTATAGGAAAGAAGAGAATAGACAGGGGAGGAAAGGGAAGGAAAACACAAATATGGGAAAAATAATGAGGTAAATAAACAATGCACAGGCACAATGCTGACATCTAAAAGTGTGGATAAGAGCTAATAGTTTGTCTAAAAAGACTATCAATGATTATTTCCATCCATTTGTGAGGTAGCAAAAATTATTACACCTATATCCCAAATGTCTCTCAGAGGTTTGCAAATGGATGAGTATCAATATAGTAAGTAATGGTTCAGCCAGGTAGAAGCAGTTCACAAATAAATTTAAACATGAATTCTATGTTATGTATATTATTATCTCAATGTTAATGATTATCTAATTTTAACAACAATTAGCATCCTTCTAAGATTCAGAGAAGTGGCTTGTAGTCTATCTGATCATTAAGACCTGTAGGGCTAATGAATGTAGCATCCATTTTGTTTCTTTTTGCAATCAATCCTTTAATCTGTCACCTCCAAAGGCAGGGGTAGAACATGTGCTAATGTCTGAATCTCCATCCCACTGCAGAAGACCAATTTGCCTCCCTGAAGTGCCAACCCAGGGCATTGTTAAGGCTTTTATTCACAATGGCAGGAATCTATTTCTGCATGTGGCACTTCAGGGAGAAGATGGTGCAGTTGACATAGAATAAATTACATGGGTACCAGCAAACATTTACATGGAAAGGGGTTTGGCAATCTATATACCTCTGTAGTGTGTACATTTCTGCATGCTGGGCTGTTTAACCTTGTCACCCTCACCAATAGATGCACAGGGACACTGGTTTACCGGGATTGAGAAAGGGTATATTCCATTTTGCACATTGTAAAAAATTGTATTGTTACCGGTGTCTGCTAAGTCAAAATCTGGTTTTACTGGTGTTTGGTTTTGTGTACTTTATTTATTTATTTTAACTCTGCTAACATGCATTTTAGCAATGTTGACCTCCACTATTACACATCTTTCCATCCTTGTACCAATTTAAAGTTATTTTAGGTACAAGATGTGATGGCAGCAGCAACAGTACAGCCCCCATCCAGTGGAGGAGCCAGGTTTGGGAGCATTTGGGTGCAGGGGGGAGCCATTCAGTCAATCATGGGCTCCACAATGGGCACTAAATAGTGAATAAAGATGGTGGCGGTTGCCACTACTCACACTGGGGCAGTCAGGAGGGGCGACTTCCCCCCCTGCCCCCCCTAGCTCTGCCACTGCCCCATCTCTAAGGTGTAATGGAAGCAGCACTACGGTCCCATCCTTCAGGTGCGATGGCAGCACCAACATCACTACGACCTCCCTCCCTCTGGTGTGACAAAAGCAGCAGCACTATGGTCCCCATCCCTTAGGTGTGATGGCAGCAGCACTACATTCACCATTCCTCAGGTGTGATGGCAGTATCAGCACTGTGGTCCCCATCCCTCAGGTGGGACGGCAGCAGTACTACATTCCTCATCCACCAGTGGTAATGGCAGAAGCACTACATCCCCCACCCCTTCAGTGTGATGGCAGTAGCAACAGTGCAGTCCTCATCTCTCTGGGGTGATGGCAGTAGTGACAGCAATATGATCCCCTTTCTTCAACACCCATACCCCATGTGCACAAGTTACAAATGACTTGGTCTCTTTGCTTGTTAGAACTCAGATGTGAATTAATCTGAACAATCACCGCTAAGGTGGACTACCTTCGTTTTTTCCTTTCTATAATTTAACTGCCTGAATTGGATTTCTGCCTGTGACACCACTGACCATGGTTAGGGAACAGACTTGGGTATTGGAGGGACAGCTGATGAGTGAAGGTTTGAGTGGCCAATGACCACTCACCTTCTCCTGGGAGGGAGGGTGGGTTCACAGCTCAGCATTTTCTAGCTCCTGGTGGAGGCCAGAGGCATGAAAACATGTCAGGCCTTACTGCAGAGGGAGCATGGCTGATGTCGGCTTGTGCCTTGACATTATGTGGCCTGTCACGCTCCCAAGAAAATAAGAAAATACCCATTGACCAACCGAAGGACAGCTGTTGGTCCCTTCATAATCCAGAAGCCACAGACATGTGTCCATTCTGACCACTGCCATGCCTAGGATACACAGGAAGCCCTTTGGGGCAATTCTCCTCTCCTGGTAGCCTCCCACTCAATGAAGGGTTACTTTGGATTACTTGCTAGCACAGCAGTAAGGGGCAGTGGATGGTGGTTGGGACTCAGCTGTAGTGGTAGGGGGCCTTGGCAGGCCTGAAGGAGTGGATGGCCAGGGGGCAGGAGGAGCAGAAAAAAAACTGCTTGAATTTGCTTCTTTGAAATAAAATGTCTTCACCTAAAAAATCCACAAGTGATTAGTGGAGGACCTTCAAATATGCTGAATCTTGCCCTGGGCACTTATCCCTGCCTACCTGTTCCTGAGTGTGGTCCCCTGTGGCTTACCCCATATCGTTAGCCTTGTTGACATTGTCTATATTTTTGTTGTTTGCTCTACCTTGCAATATGTTATGTATCTTGCTCCCACATGCTGTTATCTACCTAGCTACTTGTTATGCTGGATGATCCTATATGTTACCTTGACTATGCTTGATGCTTTGTATGTACCCTGTATCATCCTGGGTCACACCTGAAAATAGGCACTTGGATGTCTAGTGTGTTTACCTGGTTAACAAAAGCAAATTAAAAAAAATGGATTCATGCATCTCCCAAACATGTGGATGCTTTTTTTTTTACTTGGTGTCCATGAAAAGGGTGCCTCCCAGTCTTCATGTCTTTGTTCAGATGTGAATTGAGCACTACTCTGCCCACCAGCATCATACAGCCCCTGTGGTCTTACCTTCTGTACGTCATTGACTGAGCTTTCAAAATCTACTCGCCAAACATAAGTACACTTAAATACTTAACATTTGCTTTTTGTTGAAGCAGTCTATCAGAAAACATTTTGTTGTCACAGAGACTGATGGGAGAAAAGGTACAAATGATCCAATTCACCTAAATGAGGTGCTAACTGTGAAGTCTTTTCATAGGTAGTAAGGCAGTTTCTTCTTTGTGAACATACTTTCATTCAGACTAGTTTTCATTCAAACAACTGAGGATTTTGGAAGGTCCTATGGATTATAAACTTGAATAAGCTAGTTGGTAACGGTAATCCTGCGTTTAGCAATCTATAACCTAGATGCTTATATGCAAAGAATACAATAAAAACCTGACTAAAATGTAAAAACAAGCTATAAAACACACAAAATTTATCTGAACATTTATCTTTACCTATACAAAATCATTGCAGCCCAAGTAAAATTCAGGTAAATTACATGGTACCCAGACTACTATTCTATGATGTATTAAATATATATTGGTATTTTTTTTAATATTCTTTGTAAAGCAGGTAAGGCCCACTAGGCAGAACTGTCTGTTTTCAGGAGTGACCTAGAAGCACTGGGGAGGTTAAGTGACTTGCTTAGAGTCACACAGTATGCAAGTGGAGGTTGTGGGAATCAAACCCAAGTCTGTTGGGTGTACCCAGTTCAATCACTGTTTGTTACTCTAACCACTAGGCATGGGTGGTTAAACTGAATGGCTGATTACAACAAAGCAGTGGGTGATTTCTTACTGACTCTATATGCAGCAAAGCAGAAAGAATGCAAAGCACAGCAGCATCAATTTTAAGATGCTGAAATCTGGGTCGGCCTGCTGGTGCTGTGGTAGCACTATTACTTGCAATGCCAGAGATCCAGGGTCAGAAGCAAACTCAGGTTGCTGGAGGTCTGGCCAGGGGAGTAGGATCAAGCACCTGAGGCAATGCTCTCCTCCTCCTCCTCCAGGGAGGGTGGGCTGCAAATCCTGCTGCTTTACCACCACCTGTGTGACCACAGGTGGTGGTGCAAAGGTGCTGCAGAGTAATCAGGCAGGGAGGACACTAGCCAGGATCTGGAGCAGTGGCATGTCTCTATGTGACTTACCTCCTTGGATCTCCTCTAGTGCCGGTGCCCTCTGGGACAGAGACCAGAACACCAGGAACAATTACCTCACATTGGTCACTGGCAGAAGGGACCCAGGTGCCCCAGACTTCATAACCAGACTCCATGAGGGACCCACTGAGGTGCTCGAGACACACTAAGGGAGTGTGGAGGGGGTGACCTGGGGTACCCCTCCCTTCCCACCTGGGGGGGTACAATCCAGGCAGAATAGGGGCACACCCACAGGAGCTCCTGAGCATTACCTGGGGGTGAAGCTAGATGGCACCCAGTCTAGGGATCTCTGAAAAGTGGAGACTGATGCTGTGAGAAGGGGATATAGAAAGAGAAAATAAAATAAAATTAAAAAGATACTGAAATCTTAGAGATTCTGTGCAGTGACTGGCAATTTCTGTGAGGCACCGTTACAAGAATTCAAAATCCGCAAACCAAGCAGGATTCCATGATTGTTACTGGTGTTACCAGTAAAAATGGAAAACCAGGGTCTCTGTAGATGCATATACACACATGTTGCAATGTCTGCATTTGTTGAAACATAATCTTTGATTTCTGATTTCTCTTTTTTCAGTCATGAAGTGGCTATGGATTACATGGTTTACTATTGCTTCACCATGACTTCAAGTAACTCTGGGGTTTGGTGGAGAGAATCATCAGCAGTCAGTACTGACCACCTGTTTTTAATAATATCCTTAATATCTATGGCCCTACAATGGTAATCTGTTACAAAAGTTATGGGTTGTTCCTGAAATTGTGGGTCTCTGATCTTATTTTTGGTGGCTGTCATTTGAAAGACACTGCATCTGTCCAGTTGTTTAATCTATGCAAAGGCATTAATAGTGGTACTGTAAGCATATCCTGTCTCCATAAAATAGTGTGCAATTTGTATAGATTCTTGCACAAAAATTGCATCTGATACACAATTTTGCTGGAAGTGAAGGAACTTGCCAAAAGGGATACTTTCAATGAGGAATTGGGGGTGGGAGCTATCAACCCTCAACATATTGTTGCCTGTTGTTGACTTCCTGTGAGGGGCACTTTCCACTAGTTTCTCATTGTTAACTGATAAGCCAACATCTAGGAACTCTATCATTATCATAGGGCTAATACAATAGGTACTTTTTATGTTACATTTGTTCACATTTAACCATTTGGCAAATTGTTCTGCTGGTTCAATTCTTCCACTCCAGGGACAAATGATATTATCTCTATAATGATACTAATGAACAATATGTCTGAGGTGTGGGTTCAGGTCTGACAGGACAACCAACTGCTCAAAAAAGGACATAAAGAGGTTCACATAGGACAGCATAAGGGCTTCCACCATAGCAGTACCCCTAAGTTGTAAATAAAAATTGCTTCCTAAAGTGAAGCAATTATGCCTGAGTACCTTTTCTAAAAGGTCAATAAGAAAATTTGTTTGCACAGTTTTAAAGGAGGTTTCTGATTCTAAAAAAAATGTCTAGCTGCCTCAAGACCCCTTTTATAATCAGTGCATGTATACAGCAAGGTTATGTCCACTGCTATTCAGCAGTATTCATCCGACCACTGTTTTTCCCTCTAATTTCAGTAGGACAGCTATAGTATCCCTTAAATACATTGGAGTTTGTATAACCAGTTGTTTCAGGAAGTAGTCCACAAATCTGGAAGGACCCTCACTGAGTAACCTGATGCCAGCTGTTACTGGTCAACAAGGAGGGTCTCTCCCAGATTTATGGACTTTGGGGAGGGCATAAAAGGTTGGACAAATGGCTGAATCTTCCCTAAGGAAACCATAATTAGGACAACTGATCCAGCCCTGTTCCAGTGCCTTGTCAAACAACTGCAGCACAGCATTTTTGAATGGTACATTCTGAGCATATGCCAATTTTACATAGCATTCCTTGGCAGAAAGTTGTTTTATTATTTCTGCAACATACTACAATGTAACATACTAGGATGTATCCTGCTCCTTCACATCACTACCTTTCTTCTGTTGGCTTTATGGTTATTTCAGGATTTTGTTTCAGTTGTTTTAAAGCTTTCTGGTCTAAAGAAGACATATTGTGGTACAGTGGTGGGCAGAGTAAAGCTTTTAAAGCTTCAGTATTTTGCATTACCCAGTTTTCAAAAACATAATAGTTGCAGTATATGTTGAATGCTATATGGGCAAAACACACTGTTATTGTATGGATGGCTCATTGTCTGTGACATAAGCTGACATACTGGCAACAATGCTGATAAGAAAATTAACGTCCTCCAAATCATTCTGATCTGTTCCTGAATTCAGCATCTCTGCCTGGTTGGCTTCTAACAGGAAATTCAAACCACAGCTTCCAAGAGCTGCTTCAGCTGAAGCATGTTGATCTTCCAAGTCATTAACCAGAAAGCCCATATTGTCAGAGTTTGTTGCAGTCAGTTGGTCAACACTGAAGTAATCTTTTAAATCAAGCTTATGTATGAGTAAGAAAAGTTCTATGCCAAAGCTGAAACTGGAAATGAATGTGCTTGTTCTTTAATGAACAGACTCTGGAATCTTCTGAAAGCACTTTTCATATGTGTGTAAATAACTGAATATAGTTATACTTATCTGATATAATACCTCTGTTTTTGGAAAACATCGTTACAAGAACTGGTTAAAAAGGCATTTTTATATGAACAAATGTATTTTATTAAACTATATTAAAAGAACTGACAGAACAGTCCATATAGTAGCATATACATAGCTATAAAATAATTAAAAAAAAATCATGAAATATTGTCATATGAACAAAAGAACATATCTACATATTCTATTCAGAAGATATCACCAAAATAATTCTTCTAATTATAATAGTGACAGAAACAAACTTAAAGACATTATCATCACTAAATATCAAAACATGCATTTGTCAGAGTTGAAATTATGTAGTCACATCAAAATGTGTTCATGCCTAATACATATGCTATAAAATGTTTTGCCTATATCAATATGTCAAAACATCATTCATATCAGTAATATAGCATTGTAAACATTTATTCTTCTGATGCAACATCCTTAGTCAACTAATTTCATTGGTAGCATTAGTATTCAACTACAAGTGACATTGAGGCACTTCTCTATGTAAATATAGATTGTACAGTGTTTTGCATCTACTAAGTACTACGTATATTGTAGCAGCCCAGGTGGTATTTTCCCACCAGTGCCAATATCAAGAACTGCAATTAGTAATATATTTCCTTGCAATTTATGCAGTGTGCACCCATATGCCACAGGCAGCAGTATTTGTTTCTTAAAACCTGTTTTCCTTAGATGGGTGAAGTTGCATTTTATTGGTTCATTTTTATAAATAAGATTATTATTGTCAAATTTAACCAATATATGCTGTAGGTGTGGTACTGTGACCGTGTGGTTTTGTGGCAGCTTTTTGAACACATTTCTGTATACTACTCCAAGAGCCCCATTCAGAAAGTCATTTAAAATGCTGTGTCTTCATAATGTCACACATACTTCCTCTGCAATTATTAATTTAGATAAACCACCTGCTTTTGTTGTTTCGTGCAGTGAAGCACATGAATTTTGAACAAAAAGCTAATATATAACAGTGTCCATACTTTGTAGCATACTTTTGTTGTGAATTTTATATTCTGTGTTTGTTTGGAACATCCAGATACTGTATCTTGGAAGTTGGTCCACATGCACAGTCCTGGTATTAATAAGGTCAATAACATCAGTTGTAAATTCCCCAATTTACAGTTGGTTCAACAGATTACCAAATGAAGTGCTTTCTCTTTGATACATTGAAGCACTGAGTTCTGTGAGTTTGAAAAGGTCATTCCAAATGTGTGTACCTAGACATTGCATTTCTGAAATAAATTGCACAACCCACCACTGGCTGTAGTTGAAAAACATCTCCAAAACTTATCATATGCCTATTGCCAAAAAAAACAAAGTTGCATCTCTGGGCATGAAATTGTCTTGCAGTCTCTCATGAATATTTTTTTTTTTAAACTTGTTTATTAGATTTTTTCCATATATATCACAGACAAAACAAACAAAGACCTACACACATGTATACCAAAGCATAACCCTGGCACCCCAGCCCAAAACTGTCTGCGAATACTATGTACATCAAAAACTGTACATACACAGCTGCAGTATAAAGTCCTGTAACTCTAGCAATTAGCTGACCATTGTCCAACCTGGAAGATAGGATATGCCATAATCTAACCCAAGATTACCAAATAGGATAAATGGCTGCCCATCCCAAAATGTATTTGGCTTATCTTTGCTACTACCACTATGGTCAGACAAGCAAAACGCAGCTGTGTCCCCTGGAAAAGAGAGAGAGTTCCCCCACCCCTTCTTAATCAGCAGATCTTTATATTCCAAGACTATATACAACCATAGAAACAGTTGAAATTAGTTACATATTCTCAAAAAACAAACATAACAAATAAGCTAAAATTCAGTCCGTTATTCATCTGCTAATCTCACCCCGACAGACAGGCTCCTACTCTGGGTATTTTCAAGTTGAGTGGAATAAACTGCTTCCAAAGCCAACCACCTTTTATTATATGATCCAATCTTAACCTCACCCAACATCTGCCTCCATATCATCCCCAGGGTTCTCATAAGATCCCCCACCCACTGACCATAAGTATAAGTAAGGTCATCTTTCCAGTGTTTTAAAACAAAAGATTTGACAAGGGCTGAGAGTAAAGAAAGGTGATATTTAGCTACTGTATAACCCCTGAAACCTGAGTCAAGTTTCCCAGCACACAGGTCCTAGGTAGTGTGAGCTTCGAATAGTCTAATATGGGGTCCATGTTTTATTCAATTTTGATCCATAGGGGGTGGATTTTAGAGCAATCCCACATCATATGCAAGCTATCTCCTTGCTTCTTACCACATCTAAAGCATAGGTCTGTCTGTCTGAGGTTTCTCGCACATAACTTAGCCAGAGTATAGTACATATTAGAAGAGATAAATAATTGCATATTCTTGAGTTTAGGTATGGATATATATTTACAACTCTTCCATACAATCTTCCAGTTAGGCCTTAGGGGAGACATGATCTTATCCCAGTATGGGATTTGAATTGGGAACCCTGGGCCTGTAAAATTCAAAAGCAGCCTATAAACCTGTGAGATGGGCTTATTTGTGGGATCTACCTCATTTGGTTTCTCCCAAGTAAACCCATTCTCCTGGGGATCCACCATCCCTCTCTTCACCCTGTTCAACAAATTAATAAGCTGCATCTTCTTAAAAGTAATTTCTTTGACCCACCAACCTCCCTACCTGCCCCAGTCCTCCAATGCCCTAGCTTCTACCTACATAGGGTAACTACCCAGGAAGCCAGACCCCACCTGGTCAAAGCATTAAAGAGCAATAGTCCCGGCGACGACTCTCTGGACCCCAGCATTCCTTGTCTGGTACTGGATAAGGTCCTTACCCTACTCACCAGCCTTCTCAACAAATCCCTCTGCCTGGGGCAATTCCCATCTGCATGGAAAACAGCCATTGTTACTCCTATTCACAAAGGTGGTGACAAGTCCTCTGCTGGGAACTACCGACCTGTCTCCATCCTCCCACCCCTCTACAAAGCCCTAGAAAAACTGGTTGCCATGCAAATCACTAAATACCTGACCAAACACAACATCCTCTGCCCTGAACAGCACAGTTTCTGTGCAGGACACAGTACCGGCAAAGCACTAGTTGAGTTTTCAAATTTCCTACACTCCTCTCTGGACTCTGGCTCCCTAGCCGGGGCAGTGTTCATCAACCTCTCAAAGGCTTTCGACACTGTCTCCCACCCCCTCCTGCTGGATGCCCTCTGCCACACTGATTTCTCTACTGGGCCTCTCATCTGGTGCACCAGCTACCTATCTGCCCTCTCCCAATATGTCAGAATTAATGGGACTCTTTCCAAAACTTGTCCCATCTGCTCAGGGGTTCCTCAGGGCTCCATCCTGGGACCCCTATTCTTCTCACTCTACCTTAACACTCTGCCCAGTGCATGCACTGGTAAAATTCTGCTGTATGCAGATGATGCCATCATCTTTGCCACCCACCGTAATCCTATCTCCCTCCAGAACTCCCTACAGCTATCCTATAATGATGCTGAAACCTGATTTAAAGAGCACAGACTGGTCATTAATCTCAAAAACACAAAAACATGCTCTTTGCCCACCCCCAAAACAAAGCTAGCAATTTCCCACTCCATATCCTCCCCTGCTCCAAACAACCACTAGAGCAAGTCCACTCCTACAAGTACCTTGGGGTCTCCTTTGACTCAGCCCTGAGCTACCACACCCACATTGATGCACTTGCTTCAGCCACTAATGTGCGGCTAGGTATCTTATACTGCTATAAAAACTGTCTCCCCCCCCCCCGCTGCTCTCCGTCTAGTGGTTACATCCTCTATATTATCCCTTGTTGACTATGGCCTACCAGTATACAGTGCTGCTGACACAACCACCCTCAATAAAATTCTCCTAATTCTAAATAAGGCATGCAGGCTAATCACTGGGGCCCCCAGGCTCACACATTCGTGCCAGTTCTATGACATGGCAATACTGCTGAATCTAGATGAACGTCTACGATACCAAACCTGTCTAATAACAAAAAAAACTCTTCTCGGGCTATCACCACCCGGGCTGACAGCCTCCCTCCACCAAGCCCAACCCTTGGTCTGTACACGGACCTCCTGCAAGGCCACTTTTCTGGTCCCAAGATCCAGGACCTCCCATGGACAGAGGTCCTTCTGCTACAGAGCTCCATCCTGGTATAACTCGTTCCCTGCTCCCATCTCTGATGCCCCCACAATCTCCAAATTCAAAACCGCACTTCGAAGCCAACTATTTAATACGCATAGCTGCACCTGTCTATAAATGAGGCATAGCTCTCTGTGCCCTGACAATGCTCGCTGGGTGGCATCCACACCTCACATCTTTTAATCCTCACCCGTTGCCGTTTGAACTGCTATTATCCTGCTGTTTGCTCTTACCTTCGTGCAAGAATGTGCCATTGTAACTAAACTGGCTTATCTGTTCAAATGTTGTAATCGCATGTGTTTGCTAACTATGTAAATCCTGTCCTCAATGTGATGAGGTACCTTTGGAAATGAGTCTCTGGATCAAAGGTTGTAAACTGATGTACAAATAAATAAATAAATTAAATCCCTCACATTGAGGTGGAAGAATTACTCTGTCCTCAAGTATACAGTCAGAAAGTTTAAGGCCCCATAGCTGTCTGGCCCATTGTTTTGTAATAATTTGACCTCCTAATTGGGAAATTCGGGTTGCCCAATATCGGTTGGTCCCATGCTTTCTCTTGCCCCTTTTTCTGTGCCAGTATTAGAAAGGACCACCAAGCATATGCCGTTTTTCCTATTGGAGTCAACTTCCCTTTTTTAAGGAGCTTTTCTGGGTGAGAAAAGAGTAATGCTTCTGGGGAAACTCCCAAGTCTTTTAGTATCTGCCTCTATATTTGAAGCCAGGTTGGCACATATCCCCCCCCCCACCATGTCCATTCCACTGCCCCATTAACCCTAGCTGTCCTGCCACATAATATAATTGGAGATCCAGCATCTTGAAGCCCCCTATGTCTTGTGGAAGACGTAAGACAGAATACTTTTTCCTGGCTGGCTTGTAATTCCATAGAAAGTCAGATAACAACTTTCTAATTTTGATAAACCAGGACTTGGGGAAAATATATGGTGTTAAATGAATCGGGTACAACAGTCTAGGTAGTAGGTTAATTTTAACCAATCCTAACCTGTCTGTAAAATTCAATGGAAGTTTATTCCATCTGAGCATGTCTCCTCTGACTATGGCTAGGAGTTTTTCCAGATTGATCTCCGCTCCCTCCTCTATATTAGGAGTAATTCATATACCCAGGTATTTTCTCATGAATAATTTGTAACATTTTGTTGGACACCATTGACTTTTCATCAATGAAAAAAAATGTCATATTACTAAAAACTTTTCATAGTTCAGCAAGTTTTTCAGATAATGAACTTTCTTTCTCATTATACATTGTTGTATTAATTGGAATATGCCATAATGAAGAACAGTAACCTCATTTATACTGAAGGAAACTGTCCCTGTTGGTGTAGCAACAACTGTAACAACTTTTTACAGAGTTTGAGCCAACATGTGATAGACTGAGTTCCATATCAATGTACAGCGGTTAGAAATTAGTTCCCTGTTTCTTTTACACTAGTAGCAACAAACAAATTCATTATTTCCAATAAACAACCTTGTTTAATTTATTCACATTTCTGTAGTACTGCTTTGTGAACTTGCAATTGATCCTGATATAGTGATGCTACCATCTCAGCATAAACCTCATCTATTACTAGGTAATGATGGTACTCAGGCACCTTTTTCTTCTCTGGAAACTCTGGAACAATGTCAACATTGGTTAACACATCTTGAAAGTCCTGTAAAAGTGGTGCTATGTCATTTCACTGTTGTGTTGCTTTATTATTCAGTACTTCTGTCTCCATAACCCTTGAAGTTGCATATGCGTTGATATTGTTTGGGACTTAATGCTGTATCCTGTTCTTACACCTAAATTCTTAAGTGTTGACTGTTCAAACCATGGACAATACAGCACAATGGAAAACATCCTCTTTATTTCATCAGCCTGTTTCTGACCTTGTATGTCTGAAGAGTAGCATAAGATTATCAGCATTTTACAATCACTCAGTTGTTTAGTTGTACTGCATTACAACCTGGTGGAGACACATAGTACAGACTTGCAAAATCTGCAAGACATAAATCTTCATCTTCTGCTATTCTAGCCACATAAGGATCTAATGTGTTCTTTGCAAATATGCCTGTTTTTTTTTCTCTAAGTGCCTGCAACTTACAAAGATTAGCTTGTCTTCTGGAAGTGATGATGAGACAAACAAAAGGTGTCTGACTTCAAATACCTTTGCATAATCTTAGATAGTCATCTTTCTTTTGAGCAGCATATTTCCAATCTGATTGCCAAACTTCACTAGAGATTGAGCATATCATATCATATGAATCATTTCCTAACATTATAGACTTGGGGCAGGATATTCAAAGCGGTTGCGCACAAGGCGCAAGTGAGATGTGCCAGCGCAATAGCGGACATGCGCCAATTCAGCAGGTGACAATGTGCAGTGCATATTGCAGTGCACTAATGCACAACCCTAATGAATGCATGCACAAGTGCAGGGGGCATAGCCATGAATAAGTTGCACAGTGCGATATGCAACAGCAAGTCAATGGCGCAAGTGCAGAGCAACAGAAACATGCGTGGAGCAAAGTTGAGCCCATAAAAGGATGGAGCAAGCAGGGGACGGAGGCTTGCACCCATGGGAGCAGGGGTGAGAGACAGAGAAAGAGAGAGACAGAGACAGGGAGAGACAGAAACAGAGAGAAGGCCAGTGGCCAGGCAGGACAGCAGCAGGGTTGCAGAACAGGCACAGAGGCAGGAAGTGCAACAGGCTGTGGGATAGGGAGTGTGACCCTGACTGTGCCTGTGAGCGTGAGCTGACCAGAGTGTGTTTGGGTCCCCAACACAGGAGTGCACCCAGTGCAGGAGGCCCAGGCAGCAGAACACAGCTGGGGTAGCCCAGGGTGTCAGCCGCAGAGGGGGGGGCAGGACAGGCCAGGCCATGGCCAGTGCAGTATTCCAGATAGAGGCGGTAATGAGGGGTGTGAGGAGGTGGGAGGCTGAGCGGCACGGCCGTGGAAGGGCCTGGTGGCGGTATGCCCGGAACAGGTGGTAGCGTGCCCGCACCACCTTTGAACAGTATAGTGACACTGAGATTGTGGGTCAGTACCTCCTGAACTGGGTGATTCTGAGGCAGCTCTGTGAGCTGTGCAGTGATGAGATGCAGGCACCCACAAGATGGAGCCACGCCCTGTCTGTGGAGACAAAGGTCATGGCTGTAATGTGCCTGATTGCCACAGGCACCTTCCAGAGACCAACAGGGGACACCACAGGCATAACCCAGTCAACCACGTCATGACTCCTCACACAATTCCTCAACACACTGCTGCCACATGCTGTGGAATACATCCACTTCCCCAGCACACAGGCAGAGCATACATCAAACATGCAGGAGTTCCACAGGGGTTGCACATATGCCTGGCATGCTAGGGGCCATTGACTGCACCCACATAGGCATCCGCACACCACCGGGGACAGAGGGGGTGGCTTACATCAGCAGGAAAGGCTACCCCAGTGTCAACTGCCAGGTGGTGTGCAATGCCAAGGGGCACATAATCAATGTCTGTGCCACACACCCTGGAGGAGCACATGATGCCTTCATCTGGCACCAGTCTGCACTGTGCCATAGGTTTGAGACTGGAGACATCCCCCACCGGCCACTTAGTAGGTGAGTATGCAGCTGGAATGGGCAGCCCTGCACAGCAGGGCAGGCTGTGGGGGGAAGATGCTATGCTGGGGGCATAGGAGGTCTGTCTGTGTAGGCGGGAGGGGCAGACACACAGACTACAGTGCTAACCCATTATGTCCCCCCACAGGTGACAGTGGATACCCATTCCAGCCCTGGCTGCTCACCCTGTACTGGTGCCCATCAATCCCAGTGCAGGAGAAATTCAATGAGGCACATGCCAGCACACAGAACATCATTGAGCGTGTGTTTGGACTGCTGAAGGCATGGTTCCATTGCTTGCACAGGTCTGGCGGTGCCCTACAGTACAGCCCCTCGAAGGCCTGTGGCTTATTCCTGGCCTGTTGTGTGCTACACAACATGGCCACTGACTGTGGGATAGTCATCAAGGTCAAAGAGGGGAACAGCAGTGGGGATGATGTGGATGCCGGGCCACACAGTGGTGGGCAGCCCCCTGGATGACCAGAACCCCAACTGCACAGGATGACCCAGTAGCACCAGGACACCATTGCAGAGGAGCACTACAGTGCACACAGGTAGGTTAACATGACCACATACATGTTCTATGGACCAGGGCACAGTATACAGGCATGACTGGCTGGGCCTCACAAAAGAAATGGCTGGAGGGCAGCGTTGATGGAAAGGGACAGGACACCATGGAAGCACACTGTACAGCACTATGGACCACACTCACATGGCCCCACACACCTCCACACACAAGCACAATCACACGGGCACCCACAAACGCACACCCCAAAGCCGCCAATGGGTGTGTGTCAGACTCTGAACACCAGTGCACACTGGTGGCAGGTGATGTGATGGCATCATCAGCACAAGCCCTGGTGGCCAGTGGCTGGGTGGGTGTGCACAGGGCGGGCATGTTGCATGGTCCATGGACCGCATGGCCCTGATATGCACATGCACACACAACACCACTGTGCATACAGGGCTGCGGTAGGCAGTGGACAGGGAGGGAGGCAGATCATGACCGCCGCACAGTTGCATGGCTGCCATAGACACGTAGATAGCTCCGCCAAGGCTGCCCAGCAGACTCAGGCTGTGCGATGGCCACAGGGGCTGTCACAGATGGTCCCCCAAGTGTGGCACTGTGGGAATGTGACCGGTCCCTCGCAGACATCTGCAGGCCCCTGAACAGGCCCACTCCAGGTGTGCCCAGAATGCCCACTGCTGATCCCAGTGATGACAATGCCAGGGTCACACGATGCTAGGACCGAGGGGTGAAGAATGCACTCTGTGGTGACTGCTGCAGATGGCCCTGCACCAGGGTGGTCATTGGTGCTAGGCCGGCCGTGACTGCAGCAGTGAGCTGATCCAGGCCTGCGGTCATGTCCTCCCGCATGCGTGTGGCCTCAGCCAGGAGCTGCTCAAAGTCCCAGTCACACTGCCCTGCGGACTGGCACAGCTCAGTGTGGAGTGCATGCACCCCTGCCATGACCAGCATCTGTTGCTCCACAGATGCCCAGATCAGACGGGTGTGCTCGGTCAGAGAGTCAGTGCCCTGGGGGGCTTGGGTGTTTCAACAACCCATGGGAGTTGCATGGCCCCACGGTAGGGTCCCCCGCACAGGAGGGGGCTGCACAGCAGGGCCCTCTTGGGCCTGTACTGTCTGCAGTGCAATGGCAGTGGCCACTGCTCCTGGACCCCTCTCGGCACTGTCCTGCTGCTGCCCGTCCAGCCGCTGTGTGCATGACAGCACCAGGGCAGCTGCACCACCACCACCACACAGTATGGTCTGCGCCGCGGGTACTTTGTCCACCGCCTCACCAGGCGATGTGGCTGGAAGGTTGATAAGTGTCACCTGGGCACCATCAGCACTGATGTGTCTGGTGCATGGTAGGGGTGCCTCCCCCCAGTCAGCATCACCACTGTCCAGGATGGTGGTCATGTCACCATCAGACCCGGACCCCGCCCCGATCAGTGTCTTATCATAACGGACGCCATGGCTGGCATCCCACTGAAACACTGCCTGGGCCTCGTCCGCGCCCATGCCACAAGCAGCAGGTCAGACAGTGGGGAAGAGCCAGCAGTGGTCCGGACCCTGGACTCCAGTGGAGGTGGATGGGTGCTACTACAGATCCACATCAGCCCCCAAGGTGGGTACCGCCACCCCTGCGGCTGCACACAGGCACTCAGGATCTGTAAGGGAACACATACATGTTAGTGCTGCCACCATGCATCCCTGCCCCCTTGCACCCCTCACCCCCATCCCCATTCTCCTTTGTACCTACCATTCAGTGATGGGCTTCTCCCATCTGGAATCCACGTCCAGGAACACCCTCAATGGTGCAGCGCCACATGGTCGCTGCCACCAGCTCCGCCTGCAGTGTCAGCTGTGGCACCTCAGGCTGTCCACCGCCCATGGCAGCATGTGCGGCCTGAATGGCAGCCACCTTCTCCTTTATCCACCTCCCGTCCATGTCCACCTTTTTCTTGCAGTCCTGTGCTGACCTCTGATGGCTGCCCTGCAGGTTCATAGCCCTGGCCACTCCCTCCCATGTCTCTGCCCTGGCCTTTGGGGTGCCTGTGGAGCCACTCAGAAGGGGCTCCTGGTCCAGGTATGCATCAAACAGGGCATCGCACTCTGCCCTTGAGAAATTGGGCCTGCGTCTCCATGCAGGCCCCTGCTCCTCAACCTCCTCATGCACCGACATGCTCATTCCTGTGGGTGAGGACATGTGGTTAGTGCTGGCTGCCACACACAAAGGGCCCCCCAAATCATCTGTCCTGACATGCCCACTGCCTGGCAAATTACCTGTGAAGGATGCAATACCAGTCTGGTGCCTGTGCAGTCCCATGGTGCCTTTATAGTGAATCACATGCAAATGAAGGAATGCGCAACTGTAATGAGATGCAAATGCCTCTGATGTGCCGTGGATATGCTGATCAGCTCATCTGCATGTGCCAGCTGAATATCGTGGAATTGTGCATGGTGCATTGGAGATGCGCATGCTCAAGCCATGACACAACTGTATGAAGTGTGCAGTCCACCTGGCACAGCACATGTGTGCATTGACACCGCGTACATTGGTAGCGTATCCTACGCACAGTGCACTATAAATGGCATGGCACTCTGCCACTATTGGGCATGTGGTGCATGTGTGCTGTACACCCTACAGTGCCCGTGCGTCATTGGCACATGGGGACACTGGACCCTATAGTGCACCATGCCTTCTGTGCCATGTCACACTGTTGCACACAGTGTGCATGCCGACCTTTGACCCCTACATGTGTCCCTTGACCCTCCCGGGTGCCTGTGGCATGTGTCAGCACTAACCCAGCAGTATGGTGCAGTGACGAGGCATGCACAACTGGGGATGGCAGCGCATCACCAGGTGAGTCGTGCACCCAATGTACATGCATCTCATGCACTCCTGGGTGCCATTTTGTCTCAGCAGTACAGATTGCAGCATGCCTCACAGAAGCACAGCAAGGGCACCCAATTGGAGCCAGGTTGAGCTGGTCAGTCTGGTGGCACTATTGGAGCCCCATGTTGGCACCCTATATGGGCAGGTGCCCCTGGGCAGACCATGCACCAAGGAGTGGTAGGGGGTGGCCAAGGGTTTAGAGGACGCCACTGGGTCATGGCATTGCAGGCAGCAGTGCTGCCACAGGTGTGGGGACCTGCAGTGGAGGGATCTGGACCAGTTAAGGACTCTGTAGGCACGAGTTCGGAGGGGTGCCATGCCACGGCCAGGTGAGTGCACATTTCCATGACTGTGCCTTGTTGGTGTTCTGTGGGGTGCCAGCGGGTGTCATGCCCTGCTACCAGGTGTGGGGGGCTGTGGCTGGGAATGATGCCAGCTGTGGCAGCTCACCATAGGTGTGCTGTGGCATGGCAACACCACTGTGCAGGGACAAGGGGTATACCGTGCTGGAGAGGGGGTGGGGCATGTGGATTGCTGCCAGGTGCTGATGTCTGCCTCTCACTGTCTCACTACTAGGCCCTGAAGATCAGCACAGAGCGAGGATGGCGGGAGCCACTGCCGGATGGCAGCAGGCCAATGGTGGCACACAGGTGAGGGCTGCTGGTCACGCTGGAGGTGCTGGTGAAGAGGTGCCAGTCATGCTGCAGCATGCAGGTAGGCACTCTGTCAGTGTACATTGTTGTGTGGGGTTGGGGTGGGCCACAGCCCCCCTTGCACATGGCCATCACAGCAGTGCATTGCCGGCGTGGTCCATTGCACCATGCTGTGTCTTATGCATGTGTGTCTGGCCACTGCGGGTGGGCTGTGGGCGCATCCAGATCCCTGCCAGGTCACTGCCATCCCCCACAATGGCCATTTGCCTGGCAACCATGGTTGTGGCATGCTGCACAAGGCTGGTGATGGTGTACAGTGCTATGCATGGCTGTGGATGGTTGGGATGGCAGCTCATGTGGGCATGCATGCTGCTGATGGCTGTGTGCCAACTACAGGGCACATGTCACCACTATCCGCTGCACACAGTGGATGGGCTACAGTCGTATGGGCGTGCAATCATCCTTGTCCCCTTCTTTGTCCTAGGTGTTCATCACATGGATGTCCACACCAGGCTGCTGGAGAGGATCCTGAGGGTCACCACGGCCACCCTTGTGGTGGCCTGTGTCATAAGGCAGACCCTGTTCAGGCTGCAGAGGTGATGACAGACAAGGCACCGGTAGGGTGTGAACGTCACATGGGGCCCATTGGCCTGCATCACCCTCCCTTCCCCTGACCCCCCTCGCCTTCCTCCATTGTACCCTGCCTAGTCATGTCCCCTGTCTCCCGTCCCTTTCCCCATCCTACGTTCTTGATTGTGGCCTCCCCATTCCCTGCCCCTATCCCTGTTCCCCTGTATATAATTTCTGTTATTTGTTACTTTTAATATACTTCCATTTTGGTAGCCATCCATGTCCGTGTCTGCTTTGCAGCTGGTGTATGGAGCCATGCTGCAGTGGTGTGCATGGTGGCTGTGTTGTTTGTCTGGGGTCGACTGGGGTTTGTGTCTGGTGGTCGGTACCCAGTGGCTGGAGTGTGTGCCCTGGAGCATACATCTGTTCCCTGCTGGGCTGTGTAGCTTGTGTGTTGTGTGTGCTGTCAGTATGTGTGTTGTCAACTATGGTCCCAGTGGCATGTCCCGTGCCATCCTGTGGGTGTAGCCCGTGGCTGCCTGCCAGTGGTCATTGGTGTCACAGCACCTCCATGCACTGCTGTGTTTCACGTGGTCTGGGCCTGCGGCCATGTGCCTGCCTTGCCTCTCTTCTGACATCCCCTGCATCCTGGTGGCAGTGTGTCCTGCTCTTGTGACCTGCTCCACACTGTGCCGGGTGCCCTGTGCCATGGTCCATGCACCTCTTTTCTTTGGCCATCCTGTGTTGTACTCTTGTGCTTCCTGCCTTGCTCCATTGCATAGCCCAGGTTGTGCAATGGCACCTGCTGACTTGCTCCCTGGCGCAGCCCTTGTTGCTTGATGATGTATCCCTGTGATATTCAGCTGTCTTGCGCTGTCACTTGCCATTGTGCTCAGCCTTTGAATATCGTGTTTGGTGCACACTGGTGCTGTGTACATGCGCTGCGTGGCTGTTGTGTCTGCCTCTGGTGCATTTCTGAATATCCCACCCTTGATGCTTACTGACTCACAGTTTTCTTTTTTCACTGATTAATTATGGTTCTATAATCTACTTATATATCACTGATAAGATTTTTTCCAAAATCAGATTCACTTACCATGATGTCTTCCATTTTGCCTCCGGACTACCAAGAAGGACACATCATTGTAACCTCTTTAGGTCCATTGACTGCCTTCTCTGGTTGACCAATTACATTTTGGTTCATTGTTATTCTTGCACAAAATATATTTATATCATTTGCCTGATTGTATTATCAAGTTATTTCCCAAAATGTCAAAAGTTTTATTGACTATGCTTCATAGAAGATTTTCCTTTTAAGTCCCTCTTTTCCATGCTGCTTTTGGTCTAAACTCCCTTGCTTTTAAGGCCACTAAATCATATAATAAACTGTCTGGCTCTATTGTAAATTGTACTACATTCTCTGCCTTTAAAACTAACTTATAGGTTATTTAGTTGATAAATCAAACTCTTATTGTTTTAACTAATGTTTTTGCTGTTATGCTATTTCTAAATGCTTTGTAATCTCTGTTATTTAACAGGACACTTTTGAAAACAGGAATTTTGCTTACAACCCTTTAAGTATAAAATAAAATGAAACAAAACAAAACAAAATGAAAAATCACCTTTGTGCTCAAGAATAAGAATGGTAATGTACATGGTATATATGCTGCTTCTTGCACTGACACTTCCTGTTTGTTCTGGAAAACATTTTCACATTTTTTCAGTCTAGATGCACAGTTCCCCTTTTTCTGGAATATGGATCTGAAACCTTCAACCATCTCCTTTTCATCTTTTGTCACATATCTGCTCACATACATTGCTGCATCATGACATATCTGCTCATATACATTGCTGCATCATGACATATTGACAACATACTGTAGATTCATGTTTTTTCCCTCAAATCTTTGACTATTTTTGGATTGTAGGGGTTAATTTTGATTTTGTCTTCATTGTCTTTATTTACAATTCAGTATTAGTGATGATCAGAGCCTTCTAGCTCTGATGATGTTACTATAATTCTGAATGTCTCTGGTAATGACTTTTGTACATGAGATGTCCCTTGGAAACTGAAATTTGCAGTTGTCATCATGAATAACAGCTTGCCTCTTTTGACATGCAGCAGAACGAACATGTTTCTGGAACTGTTGTAATGATAAAACTTCAGCATCATGACGTATGCTACAAGTCATATGTTTATCAATGTATGTAACAGCACTTGAAAATGTTGTATCACACACATTGATCACTGGAGCATCATTCATCAAAATTGTATGTGGAGATATAGTCAGTCTCATTGCTGGAACTATACTTTCTAAAATTATTCATCAGCAATACCTAATGCTCACTCACATTTGCTGTTAACACACAGCAGATCTTTCAGAAACTCATAAAAGCGTTTTTTAAAGTAGGGAAAATTCTGGTACTAATTCACATTTTCCAGTGCAATCTAGTTGGTTTATGGTGTTTAGATGGTCTCTTTAACCATCTTGTGGCCATCTTTGCACTTGAAACAACATCATAGTACTTAAGTACGTCTAAAGCATAAAATAAATATTTTATGTTTGATGAGATCTGATCTGTCTCATTCATCAGTTGAAGATCAAAATATTCATGTATGTTTATTTTCTCTGGACACTCCATTCAATAACTGCCATGTAGATAGGGAAATAAACATGGGAGGACAAGCATTTCAGCATTTTTGTCTTGCAGGTGCAATATTTGCATCATGTCTTTTGCTGCCACCATAGAGAATTTCTGCATGTTAATGTGATTACTGTCCATGCACACTAACATCGTATCCATCTGATTGCCACGCAGTCATTCATGAATCTCTGTATTCTGAACCTGATTGTCTTGTCTTGCGCTGTCTTGCAATTCACAATCTTCATTAGAAGTCATATAATTATTCCATATTTGTGATTGAATGTCTTCACATCTATATAGCTTCACATGAATCTGCCGATATAGTAGGTTATTTTGTTTTACAAAATCAAGGGCATGTTTAATATGATCACTTGATACATAGTCATAATAGACATGCCCTTGGTACTTTTGTCTATTTTGAACTTTAACAGTTCTAAACTACTCTCCTCAAATAAACATGGTGGTGTATGACTACCATGTTGACATTCACAAGCACATTAACATGGTTTACAATCACTGCATGCTGCTGCTGCCCGGGCAATAAGACAATTTTTTGAAATTCATAACATTGACAAATCAGTCCCTGCCCTAATGTATTGAGACTAAAGAGCTCATCCAGAACAGTATCCTTATTCAAACAGCTTTCTTTTGCTTCACATAAACATGGAAACATATTCTTTAAAATGTGCCTGTTGCATACATGACAGATCCAATTACAATTTTGAGAACGTCACATAGCACCTCTTGTTATGATATCTTCACTGCAAAGCATTACTGAGTTTCTCCACATTTGTCATCTATAACTCAAACATACTGTGCATATTCAGGACCATTCTGTATACCGTAGTACTTTTAATGGAGAGTATCAGATTAACATCAACTTTTGATAAAGTATCTGAATTTACAGCAACATTATAACTAACACATAGAGCAGAATGTAGATGAATAGATGTTACTGCTTGTTGCTGATGAGCTGTGGATCTGCTTGGAGAGTACTTTTAATCTCAGAGGTCACCCACTCCAGCTAAAATGTAGAAAATTTAATTCAATGCCTAGGAAATTCTTTAATACTCTACGTATCATAAAACACTGGAATGCTTTACCAGTGGAGGTTATTTCTAGTAGTTCCAAGCTTTTGTGTAAATCCCGACTGGACAATTTGATATTTTCTGATTTTATTCTTTGTTATTGTTATTAGGTGAGGGGGGCAGCAAGGTCAGCTCCCAGGGTGGGGGCTGACCAAATGAGCAGACATGAAAGACCAATAGGCCTATTCTGCTGGCATTTTAGTATGTTAGTATTATTAGAGTAAGGATCATTTAAGGGCCTCACGGCTTTCTAGCTTCTTTCCAATCTTAGTATGAATACATATCTTGTTCATTGTTTCTATCAACAAGTGAAAGTGTCAAAGTTTGCTTTTTCTTTTCATGTGATTCCTGGCCTTCAGTCTTTGAATGGCAAGTTCATCTTCTGATAGACATTGCATTTGACCGCACTTTTTCTAGATTTTGGACATCCCACTTTTTTGGGAGTTGTCATCTAAAATAAAAAAATAGAATCAGTATTGTTTTCTTGGGTGTTTTTGTTCTCCTTTACTTTGCAGTTATCAATAATACATATGATTCATATATATGCTTAAATATATATGATTCCTAGAGTTCTACCAGCTGTAAACATTTGTAGTTAAAACATTGTTATAATAGTTGATGTAAAAAGAGGCTAACTATTCTTCTTGGAGAACATCTATGAAAATATCTGCCTTTTCTATTTAATGCTATCAGAGACAATCTCTGGCAGATCACTTTTGTATGAAACTACACATAAATCTAATGTTATTACAGGTCTCTATGACTGATGTGTGTGACAATTTAAATGTTGTGTTTCGAACAGTAACAGTGTTCAGGTAGCAACCATGTGTACATACAAATCTCTTTGTTAATAGAGTAAACAAATTACAGAACAGGGTTTCACTATGTGGAACGAGGTCAGCACTCAACAAACAGCGGACAACATGTCTCAACATTAAGGAACCTTTATTCGTGTATCAAAAAAGAAAGAATAAATGGGGCTAGCTCAATCATGTGTATGGCAACAAGTTCAATCAAAACAGTACTGTCCTGCATAAGCACAGAAACATTTATCTTGCTGACTTAATGAGAAGCAGCTTGCTCGTTTCAACATAGCAGCTGCAGATTGATGCTAGAGTCCAGGCAATACAAGCTACTGGTCCCTGGTTTAAATCCGAACTCTAAAACCTCATCTCATGAGTGTACGAATACTAGTAGCCAAACAATGCTGAGGACAACTTACAAAATGCTATCAGCCATTAGTTTGTAGTGCTTGCAATATCAGTCATCCCTTCCAGGTGGGGAGACACGGGCTTACATTTCGACTTTAGGTCATCATCAGATTGTGAGTGCCATCTCTCCTAAATGTGTACTTTAATAGGGTAGGGGTGTGTGAAAAAAAATTCCACCAGTGGAATTTCTGTGAATGTTCAGAAATCATTTTTGCAGCTTTCATGGAAATTCCACCTTAAAACTGTTGAAAAATATACAGACTGTGGGTTAATTTATTAAACTGCAGAAAAAATCTGCAGAGCATATCACTGTCAGTGGTCAGTTCTGAGTCTTTTTTTAATCGCAGTTTAATTCATTAATCCACCACCCCTCATTGATCAGGGGTCCCAGTAAATAAATAAATAAATAAAAAACTCCAATCCCCTCCTCAGACCCTTCTGGTGTCTAGTGCCCTCCCCCCCACTTACTGATGATGGGTCCCAAGTAAAAAATTCCTGATACCTTGTGACTAGTGGTTCCCACATCACTGCATGGGGATCACAGCCCATGAGTCCCAGTTAAGAAGAAACCAAAACTCTGATCCCTCACTGGTGTCTAGTGCCCCCCCACCCATCAATAATGGCCTACAAAAACATTTTATTTCCCTGGTGTCTAGAGGACCTCCCTCCCTATCCTGGATTACCTTAATCTACAAAAAAAAAACAGCCAGCAGTCCACTGACTCATCACCCTCTATTCCCAATATTTCCTGGTGTCTAGTGGACTGCCCATCCCCGATCCCTTATAAAAAAAAAGTAATCCCAATTCTTTGGTGTCTAGTGGACCCCCACACTAACAGTTCATCTGCCACCACCCTGCTCCCCCCACCCTGCCCCTGAGCAGGCCACCAGCACAGCCCACCTCTCTCCTCCACTGCTGGTGGCCCACTGAATTGTCAGTGAATGACCGTGTGGTTGGACAAGCATGCGCTCATTCACTGACAATTCATTAAACTGTAGATAGAATAAATTCCACATTTTATACGCATTTTTCCACAGTTCACAAAAAAGTCTACAAAACTCAGTGAAAATCCATGGAAAATCCCGGTTTCACCAATGGCGAAATTTCTAAAATTTCCAAGAAATTTCTGAAATTTTGCTGAAGTTCCGCGAAAACGGAATTTGTAACTTTCATCCACCCCTAAAACAGAGTAATTCTTAAAGACATATACACAATAAAAGACACTCAAGCAATGCAATGCTATATAGCTGTATAAAAGACAACAAATGGACAAGAACAATAAATGGGTGAGGAGGTTATTTGGTGTTTAGGACACAAGAGTAAAACATTTATATATAAGCAATAACATCAACAAATAATAAAAATCCAAGCAGAGCTGGCAAGTCATGCTTGATAGGAGCAGAGCCGGCAAGCCATGCTGCATAACAGGTATTTGTGTAGTATTCACCACTAAGTAGCATCACAGCAGAGTTGGCAAGTCATGCTGGATAGACAGTAGAGCTGATGGATCATGCTGTGTGTACAAAAGTAGTGAATCACTTTATTTGGGCACCAGATGTTTTAAGGAGGCTCTTTTGTTAGTCTTAGGTACCAGCAATAATTGCAGCACATCCAACAAGTCATGCTGGATTGCTACGAGTCTCTAGTATTTCAAACAGCCAGAAAAGACAAATCATAGTGCTGTAAAATGATTTTATCTAATCCCACTACAGCAGAGCCTATAAGTCATGCTGTCTGCCTTTTTCCATCTTGTTCTATAATACATCCACTGAACACAGGTTTCATAGTGAGCAGAGCTGGCAAGTCATGTTAATTTAGAGGCCAGAAAATAGCATTTTTTGTCTGGTCACACTACAGCAGAGCCTGCAAGTCACGCTGAGTGTCTGTCAGTTTAGTGCTTCATTGTATAGTGGAACCACCAAGCAGAGCATAGTGTGAGAGAGACAAAAATAGCTATAATTTCAAACTGATTATATTAGAGAAAGTGGCTCAAACATCATGTTACAGAAACACAAAGCACTTTAGAGTGTATAGAAGGAGCAATTTGTGTTATTTTTACTGTGTTACAGATGAGCCAACAAGTCATGCTGAGAAACACATACAGATACACATGATTTTTCTAATTCCATATAACAGGAAACACTGCTGGCTTAAAAGCACTGCTTGGCTACCCGATTAGGTGAAATGGCTAGTGTAGTGGATTGAAAACACAGGAAGCTGAAAAAATGGGTTTAATTTTATATGAAGCAAGACATTTGCATACCTGTGTAGTAGCATATCTTCATTAAGACCCATCGGAGTTAGGGTATTCAAAGTATATATCAAAAAGGATTCTCATTGTAAGAGTTTTCGTTTTAAGCCTCCATCTCTTGTAGTCAGATCCATTTTTTCTAAGCCTACAAATTTCAGTGAGGCTGGTGATCCATGTCCTGTCACCTGATAGTGCCTGGCCATCGAGTACTCAGGGTTATTATTTCAAATAGCAGCTTTGTGCTGTCACACTATTAATTGCAATACACTTTTTCTTTGGCCCACATAGCCCAAACCACATGGACATGTCAAAAGATAAAATACTCTGCAGATACTGCAGTTTATAAACTGTTGTATCTCAGATCTCTTTCCTGAACATAGATAGTTGAAAGTATGTGTGTTCAGGGTGTTTGAAGTTCCCAGTGAGGTTTTTGGGAGCCAATTATTTGGATTTTGTGTCAGAGGTAGCACTGTATGTACAAAGCAATCCTTCAGATGCCCCCTCTTTGATAGGTAATCCTTGTTTTTTACCTAGCCATTGCTTGCAATTTGGGATCTGTGTCCAACAGATTCCAATGTTTCCTTACTATGTTTCCAATCTGTGGTGCTATCAGACTGCATTGTGTCATGAATATGTGTACATTGTCCCTTTCCTCATTTTTTACTCATTGTAATAGGGTGTCCCTATTTAGTTTTTGCACATGTGCATCTGCCTCCTTTATATGAGACTTAGAGTAGCTTCTCTCAGAAATTGTTTTTGTTAGGCTTTCCAAAGCTTCATTATAACCATTCTGAGTAGAGCACACCCTCCTCGCTCTTAAAAATTGACCCTTAGGTATATTCCTAATGATACTTCAAGGATGGTAGCTATTCACATTTAACAACGTAATACATGACATCAATTTCCTATATAATTTAGTCTCAAGTTTGCCATTCTCTTTGTACAACATAATATCCAAAAAGGGTATTTGTCATTGATCCATTGAATGTATGAGTTTCAGAAGTGTGGACGTAAAGTTTATATAATCCAAGAAACTCTACAAAATTTTCAAAATTGCCACTTCAAATCAAAAGACAATTGTCTATATATCATTTCCATAGTTTGATGTGTATTATGAATGCATTTTGAGCTGCATTAAAGCTATACCTGTCTTCCAATGCCCCCATATAAATGTTTGCAAGGCTCCAAGCAAACATAGTACCCATGGCTGTAACTTTGTGTTGGGCATAGTAGCAGTTCTTATAGATAGTTAGCTTCCAATACTAACCTTGCAAGTTCTATGATGTAATAGTTAGGTGGGGACATATTTTCTCTGTATTCGAGTGCCTTCTCTAAAGTTTTCAAACCACCTTCTTGTGTATATTTGAATAGAGGCTTTCTACATCTGTGGTAACCAGCCAGTCAGCATCTCTTATGTATAGATCTTTTAGTACAGTTAAAGTTTCATTTGTATCCTTGTCTCGATTTGGAGTGTCAGTTTTGAAATTTTGCAGAATTTCTTGACCATACAGGATCAGTAACAGGTTGATGAAATAAACACAGTAAAATAACACAAATTGCTCCTTCTATACACTCTAAAGTGCTTTGTATTTCTGTGACATGACATTTGAGCCACTTTCTCTAACATAAGCAGTTTGAAATGACAGCTGTTTTTTTGCTTTCTCACATGATGCTCTGCTTGGCAGCTCCACTATACAATAAGGTGCTAAATCGACACTCAGCATGACTTGCAGGCTCTGCTGCAGTGTGACCAGACAAAAAAAGTCTATTTTCTGGCCTCTAAATCAGCATGACTTGCCAGCTCTGCTGACAATGAAATGCGTGTTTGGCGTCTGTTGTATTAAACAAGATGGAAAAAGGTAGACAGCATGGCTTATAGGCTTTGTTGTAGTGTGATTAGATAAAATCCCTTTTACATCACTATGATTTGTCTTTTGAGGCTGTTTGAAATATTAGAGACTCACAGCAATCCAGCATGATTTTGTCAGCTCTGCTGCAATCATTGGTGGCACCTAAAATTAATAAATGAGCCTCCTTTTGCCATCTGATGGCCAAAAAAAGTGGTATACTACTTTTGTACACAGCATGATCAACTCTACAGTCTATCCAACATGACTTGCCGACTCTGCTGTGGTGCTACTTAGTGATGAATACTACACAAATACCTGTTATGCAGCATGGCCTGCTGGCTCTGCTCCTATCCAGCATGACTTGCCAGCTCTGATTGGATTTTTTTAATTGCTGATGTTATTTCTTATATATACAGTAAATGTTTTACACTTGGGTCCTAAACACCAAACAATCCTTCTCCCTATTTCATGTTCTTGTCTGTTTGTTGTCTTTTACACAGTTACATTGCATTGCATTGTTTGACATGTCTTATTTTGTATAAATCTTTAAGAATTACAATATTTAAATACACATAGGAGAGATGACACTCACACTCTGATGATGACCTAATATTTAAACATTAGTGCATGACTCCTCACCTGAAACAGATGGCTGATACTACAAGCACTTAGAACTAATGGCTGATATCAGTTTGTGTGTTGTCTTCAGCATTGTTTGGCTACTAGGATTCATACACTCATAAGACGATGTTTTGGAGTTTGGATTTGAACCAGGAACAAGTAGCTTGCATTGCATGGACTCTAGCATTGGCCTGCAGCTGTTATGTTGAAACAAGCAAGCTGCTCCTCACTAGTTGAGCAAGAGAAATTTGTCTGCGCTTATGCAGGAGAGTACTGTTTTGATTGAACTTGGTGCCATATATACGGGTGTACTAGCCCCATTCTTTCTTTCTTTCTTGATACACAAATAAAGGTTCTTTATTGCTGAGACATTTTGTCTCCTGTTTGCTAAGTGCTGAACTCACTCCACATAATGGAACCTGTGCTGCAATTACTGTCAAAAACACTTCCAGGTATGTGTAGTATCCTTAGATCTTTTAACAGGAGAGCTTCCAGTCCTGTGCTGTCAGAGTAAACAAATGTTCTAAGTCATAAAGATTAACATTTTCTACGGAAAAATCCATAGAAAGACCTTTCAATCATGAGTACAAACTTTTGTGAGATGGAACAAGAAGAAACATTGCACTGGATAGAGACACTAGCATAGTCTAGGAACTCTGTGATACATTTTGCTGTAACTGTACTCTCCCGGGTCATGCCTAAAAATAGTTAGGTTTCTTGCCTAGCGCACTTACCTGGTCATCAAAAGATAATAAATAAATATAGCATGGAGGTCATGCATGTTCAAATAAACCAACCCATCGGTAACATTTTCTTCAATCATAGCATCTCAATTGTTGTAGTTGACCATTTACTGTATCTGACACTACTGTCAGAACTCCATACTCATCAATGGTCACAGTAAAGTCATTATTTATATGTAATCATAAAATCTGAACATTATATATCTCTTTATATAACATTAAACATCAGGAAATGTTGCTTTTTATAGTTTAACACAAATTCAATAGCAGATTTATTCAAATGCATAAGTATCTGTTCAGCTTTTTCAGTACAGTCTGCTATTGATAACAGAGATAGCTGCTTTAAGTTCAAAACTTCTGCACTAACACTACAACATCAAAAGATACAGCATTATTGTACAACAACAATACTAGGTAATCATAATTCTGTAAAAAGATTACAGCTCTATATGAGTGTACCATGATGAGCTGATGTCTTGAAAGAAATGCTGCAGTATTTTAACAATCCTTTGCATTATGTGTCCTCTTCTTTACACTCCAATCACAAAATAAATATATCTAACCTACAGATACAGAATAGCAGTTGTTTGTATTTATAAGCAACACTACCATGTAAAACCTGCTAAACAAATGTTTGCCAAATCATATTTGAAGTTCTTGAAGCACCTGTAGTTTGCTATATTATTGAAAGAAGAAACAATGTCACTGAAAATATTACTTACTAGATCCACTATGTTATGTGTATGCAATTGGTAACATACTTTTCTTTTTGTGTTCTTTATTACATGATATTTAACAAACACATGTTTTCACAATGTAAATATTGACTTATTGTGCAAATATTCCATGTATATAAAAGAGTGTAAATGAAAATCTTGTTAGTAACATTTAACACCATGAGCATATTGTGACCTGGTAATGGTGGTTAATGATCAATTAAAAAAAAGATACAGGTTGATATTTACCTGCTGCAACAGATATCATTTTTGTGTTTTTAACAATAAATTGTCAAAGTTAAAGAACATTATGGAAATCAGTATTTCTAGTTACAAACAATTTTATGTCATGCAAGTGTCTGTGGGAGAAAAATGATATTCTTTATGTTTATAACATTGATCTACACATATATCCAACAGTAAAAATATAATTATTGCTATCAATTGTTCAGTAAAAGTTCTTTATCTACATTCTATAAGTGTAACAATAATGATTTCTGTAGTGCTGTACTATATTGTAACAGTGTCAAGAATATCGATAAAAACTATTTCCAAACACTGACCAAAAAGATGATGGAAACAAGAACAACAACGCTGTTCATGATGACTAATATTAATTGCAGCTGAGATAGGAAAGATATGAATATATCTATGTGACCCATAGTACAGCCCTTTTTCATTTTCATCAAAAGTATGAGTATTGGTACAGTACATAAATGTTGATAAAAAATATGTATTGTCAATACAAGAAACCTTTGTTAAAATGTAAAAGGTTTATTGTTACTACAAGAAACCTTTGTCAAAAAAGTAAAGTATACCAGTACACATGTTGACATATTATGCACATTGACAACAACACCAACTATAAATGAGGTTTATTGTTGATACAAGAAACCTTTGTCAAAATGTAAAGCATACCAGTACACATCTTGACATATCATGCACATTGACAACAACATTAGCTATAAATGATGCCACCAATAACACCTCGTATACATAAATATTTGGGCACACGTTTACCAGCTGTGGAAAGTATCCCCCCAAAATTAATATTACAAAAGTATGAAAATAACTTGCATCACTTGCTAACTTAGTCCTCTTTTTCCCATTATTGCTTATTGTCATAGTTTTAAGATAAAATTCTTCATCAATACAGATTGACACGGGCATTATTAGAATATGGTAACATGCAACTTCACTGTGTAAAAGGTATGCTATTGTTGCAGAGCCTCATACTTTGAATAACTGTGACTGTTATGTCAATAGATTAACAATTACTGATAAGAATGTTTAATAATATTCAAATATAGTTGCATCAATCTGTATCAGTGAAGATTTGTCACCTTTCAAGTATGACAATAATCAATGATAAATATTATATCAATGCTGATGATGTCAAACAGAACTACATTTCGCTTGTCTGTTTACTTTACCATTGTTTTTTAGGCCTTAAAATTTATATATCGTTAACATATAATGACACATTAGGAAATGCCAGATTTGTATTAGCAATCTCCTCTGTTTCTAAATGTTGCAATGTGGATCATTGTCGCTAGAAAAAGTTGCATGTGTTTTCAATATATATACAATTCCTATTACTGACTAGGTGCATTCTGTAATCATATAATTTTGCAAAGAAGAATGTATTTTAATAATGATGATCCTATACATGTAGTCAATATGGCTATTGTATTGATAGCTTTACAATTATTGTCATTAATGATATTTAATATATATACATTGTTGATAACAGAAATTGTACAGCTATTACAGAAATGAGAATTTTATTAGTGACAATGGGCTACATTGTAAACTTTTGAAACTGGAACAGACTGCTAACATAAATCTGTAATTTCAATATGTATGTAAATTTTAACACCTGACAAAATCGATGGTAAAGTAAACAGCCAAGTGCAATATTCTATAATATATACAAGGCCCAATATTAATAGCAATATCTAAACACTATATCACAGTGATTCTAAAGATGTATATTCATCACATGTGATGAACTAACATACACAACACTAAACTTTAAAGGGGTACTGATTTGTAACATTTTTATCTTGCAGACAATACAACAATGTCAGCTAAGATGACCTCAAGAAGAGGCAAGTCAGTATTGGCAAGGGCACACATCAATATGCTCCTTGATAATGTAAAAGAGCACAAAATGGAAAAGGAGCCCTGTAAAATAAGAGAGCACAAATAAGCCCATTTTAAAGCGCTGCAGCCACCTTTGGCTGTGAAGGATGCAAATTACACAGTCCAGCAAATTAGATCTAAGTGGAATGTGTTAATAACTACTTTCATTAAAAAAAATTGAGGCTGCACTAGGAAGTACTCAAGAGAACACAAAAATGCCACTGTGCAATAGCATATAGGCCATCATTCAGTAGGGTAATGCTAAACTCTTGGTACCTGAGGATGTTGAAGAATCCTCAGATTCTTCATCAAAGTCATCAAGCTCATCAACTCACATGATGTGCAACCAACATCTTGAGTGTTTGACATGTAAAATGGTGATAGAAAACAAACACAGTACAAATCAAGCATTTGTCTATATCTTTATACGCACAGTTTTTGTGTGTTTCATGTTCATAAGACCGCATTCTTGACTTTTTTGGGTGAAAAAAACTGAGTAGAGAAGCTGAGTGGCTGTAACACAAAGGAACTGAGAATGCAGTCTTACAACCATAACAGACACAGTAACTGTACATACAAACATATTATAAATGAAGTTAGAAACTTTTGTATAAAGAAATGTACCATAATTTGCTGTTAATATTAACATGTTTCACTCTGCAGAATATTAGAAAATGACAACTGTAAAAGACTATGCCTACTGAACTTAAAACTTCAGAGTGTAAAAATTATGTTCATAAGACACATTGTTATGGTTATACCAGCACCTGTAATGTTTTGAAAAAAAAAATATCCTGATTGGCTAAGAAGGATGCCATGCTGTATAATAGACAAAGATAGTTACCACACAGTTATTGAAATTACTATTATTTGACATAATGTAAAATCATACTTACATTGAGCTGTTAATATTTTTCATTATTATGTTACATACAGTATTAGAAACACCTGTACACCATTTGATAAGTAGAACAGCCCAGCAGATGTCCAGTTGAGACAACAGAGTGTCGGACCACAAGGTAAGGAGAGTAGAACACAATTCATATACACACATGATTGTCTCCACACAATTTGTACATGTCATATCATCAAAGTCAAGTCAAAGTTTATTGGCAGGAAAGAAACTCCATTGAGCAAGCTCATTTACAAGGAGGTCCTGAGAGACAAGTAATGTGCAATGCACGTACAATAAACCAAGGCCAGACATATAACAGGAATACACAGGGCAATATACATTAACATACAGCTTTCTAAGGGAAATAGTTACATGGAGTAGGATAATTTACAAGATTAAGACATTGTGGAGCAACAGTCAGGCATACAGCTTCACAAGGGAAAATATATACATGGAGCAGGGTAATTTACAAGGTTAAGACATTGCGCTACACAGTCAGGCATAAACAGTCAGGTAGACAGCATGGTTAGCAGTAGGCAGTAATTAAAACTTCCAATGATAAAAGTAGATATGTGAAAACCTGGAAATGATGGTATGGGATTACAGGAAAGAAGAGAAGGAGGAGTCAGCTGTGAGTATTGGGGAGGAAGTGGAGAGGAAGGTAGGCCAGGTAGGGATAATAGTGGAGAGAGGGGGAGCCTGTGTTGTTAAGAAGATTGGGGGAAGATGGCCCTGAATGGTGGAGAGGAGGTGGAGTGGGTAGGTAGGCTAGGTAGGGTAGCTGTGGTAAGGGTGAATACGGAAGAATAATGTGAAAGGCAAGTAGGGTAGCGATCAGGTAAGTAGAGACTGAGGCGTGGGGGTATAGTTCTGGTAAGATGTGGGGATGGGGACAGGGGGAGGATAGGTAAGGCAAGGTAAGTATATGGGGAAGGGACATTAAGTGAGGTAACCCATGATGAGGATGAGAGAGGGTGATGGCAAACTGACAGTGTAAAGCGTAACGGTCAGTAGCATTAACAGGAGTCATGTAACTTGCTAACAAGTAGTTTTTTGAAACTGCTTAGGGGGAGTAGCTGATGCAGCTTGAGGATAGAATGGGCTTTGTTTCAGGTTACTGGTAGGGCATGACTTATGGCTGAGCCCACAATGCTGGTGCAGACGCTAGGGACCTCCAGCATAATGTAAGTGGTACTACAAAGTGTGAATAAGGAGGTAGTTCACCTGAAGAGTTTATTTACATATGGGGGAGCTTTAGCAAGAGGGCTTTATATAGCCAGATGAGGGAGTGAGAGAGCCGTCTAGTAGCTAATGAAGTCCAACTCAGTGAGGCATAAAGGTTGCAGTGGAGCGTGCAATGATGAGCATTTGAAATTAATTGTATTGCTCTGTGGTATAGTGTATCCAATTGGTGAAGGAGGGAACCTGCACAATGGCGATAAAGGATGTCCGCATAGTCGAGGGGTGGCACAAAGGTTCTCTGGACCAGTCAAAGTCTGGCATCAATGGTAAACAGAGATTTATTCCTATAGAAAAAATATGTGAAATTGCTAACTACCTTGAGGTTGTCTTCAAGAAGGGTCTTTATAGGGGTCAGGGATAAGAGATCCCTTTGAATGGCAGTTCGAAGATTGGAATGGAAATACATGACCTTCATTTTTTTTGCATTTAAAAGAAGTTTAGACTGAGCAAGGCTGAGCTGGAGATGGTCGAATTCTGACTGGAGCTCCAAGTGGGCTTCGTCTGCCAAAGGTTTGGATGTATATATTACTGTGCCATCTGCAAAAAGGTGCAGCTTTGCTTTGTTTATGTTGTTACCAATGGTGTTGATGTATAGCATAAACAGGAGGGACCAAGGATCAAGCCTTGTGGTACACCTATCAAGAGAGGAAGGAGTGGGGAGAGGGAACCACCTGCTTTCACTTGTTGCATTCTATTTGTCAAGTAGCTGTTGAACCATGCTAGTGCTGGTCCAGAGATGCCATGCCATTGGAGTGTGTCTAGGAGTATAGCATGATCGACAGTATTGAATGCTTTGCTAAGGTCCAAAAAAAATGCTCCTGTGACTTGTTTTTTATCCATGGCCATGAGCCAGTCATTAGTATCTGAAGCTAGGGTTGATGTGGTGCTGTGGGCTGGTCTGAAACCTGACTGATATGGAGTTATTAAGTTGTTTTATCAAGGTAGTCTCTTATTTGGACATTTACCAACTTTTCAAGTAGTTTAGATAGTAAGAGAAGGATGGATATAGGGCGGTAGTTATTTAGGTGTGGGGGATCACCTGACTTAAATAGAGGAAGTATCTGGGCAGTTTTCCATGGGTTGGGCATGGTGCTAGAGCAGATGGACATATTATGCAAGTGCAGTATGGGGGCTGTTAGGAAGTGGACACCAACTTTGATGATGTAAGGGCCTATGCCATCAGCACCAGCATCTTTGTTAATATCTAGTTGAAATAAGAGGTCTTCTACTTCTTTGAACTGGAAGGGGGTGAAGGAGAAGATGCTGCTTGTCAGTGGAGATGAATGCCAGTGTACGCCGGACTTTAGAGCGGCTGCTTTTGAAGTATCAAAAGCAAGACCGGCAGTGGAGAGGTGATCATTAAAACTGCATAGTATGCTAGGTTTATCAGAAAGGGTCTGACCATTAAATGAGATCTTACTGGTAGTGTAGGGGTAGGTTTATTGTCTTCCGCTGCTTTAATGATACTCCAGAATTTGCTTGAGTTTCCCTTTGCAGCTTCAAAAGCAGCAAGAAAGTAGTATGTTTTTGTGGACCTGATCTGTTTTGTGCACTCATTTCAGCAGGCTCTGAAGGCTGCCCAGTCCGCTGGGAGTTTGGTCCTTCTGGCTGTAGCCCAGAGACAATCCCTTTTATTTAATGCAGCCTTTAGAACAGCGGTGAACCACAGGCAGGAGTGCTTCCGGGTTCTACATTTTAACATAGGGGTGTGTTTATTGATGATAGCACCTAATGTGTTGTTGAAGAGGATGGTCGCATTGTTAGTGTTTGTGACTAGATAAAAGTTGGCCCAGTCTATATGTCTGAGGTCTGCAAAATAATGAGGTAGATTGAACTTGCGGAAGCCCCTTTTCCAAATGAATCTATTTACCGACTTGAGTGATTGCTGCCCTCTGACACAGGCCACAGCACAGTGGTCACTGACAGTACTGTGGCACACTGCTAAGTGTGTGAACTTGTGGGGTCTGTTTGTAAGAATGAGGTCAATCAGTGACCCATTTGAGGGTGTTATGGGGTTCAGACGAGTGTACTCTGATACCAGTTGAGTGAAGCCAGCCTCATCGCAGAAGTCCTTGAGTTGTGAACATTTGTTGCAGGCTTTGTGCCAGTCGAGATTAAAATCACCTAGGATGATTATTTCATTCTATCTCGAGTCAGGCATGGTGAGCTGATGATTTAGGAGTTTAAGGCCCCCAGAGGGTTGGCAGTAACAACCTATTACCGTTAAAGTTTCCATGGGGGATAAGGATAGATTTATTAGAATGGATTCTAGTTCCTTTGGTATAGTGATTGTGGTGATGTCTGAAATAGTAAATTTGTCTTTGACATAGATGACTACACCTCCTCCCCTGGTGGGTCTATCACTGTGATATATGCTATAGGAGGGGAAGGATACTGCAGTGTCAGTGGTGTTTTTTTTTTAGCCATGTTTCCATTAAGACAAGGCTATCTGGGTCTGTGTGGGAGATCCAGGTCTGGATAAGATTGACCCTTTTCAGGAGGCTGCACACATTAATAAGCAGACACTTCAAGTCCTTGGCATCTGCAAAGGCAGCTGGTGAGTTTATAGTTTGTTGTGGCCCAGGGTTGAATTCTACATTCCCTGTGCAGATTAGCAGCAGGAAGATTACATTACTGATCCATCTACAGAGCTGTTTAACTTTGGAGGATTTATGGTGCCTACATATGGCATAGGTAGGTGGCACATTTGTACTGGTATAGTGAGGAAATGAGGGACACAGAGCCCAGAATGATCTTGGATGGTGAGTTGCAAGCAGAACTGCCAATATGGAAGTATTGGGGTTCCATAAGGAGGTTATCATAATAAAGCTTTCCAGATACAATGCTGTCAGCAGCTTCTAGGGTGGCATATGAGTTGCTGCAGAATCTAGCTGCCACATTACAGTCAGCACAGACACCAGTAGACCCCAGTTACACATACCTGAAGACACTAATTGTGCTTTATGTGTGCTTTCCCATGCAGTGTCATTGATTATATATTGTTGGCTAAGGACAACAAACTTCACAAATTGTAAGACATTTTAACATTGCTGAAAGCAGTCTTTGCACATGCAGTGGCACTCTGGCAATTTTGCTGTCAAAGAACAACAGACAATTATCAGAATGGTCAGGCTAAAGTCATGGATCTACAGTGTCAAGGAAAATAAGTTTTTCAGAAAGAATGTAGAGATATGGTGCTAAATTCTCAAGGGTGTCAGTGTGCCACAAGCCCCAGGTTCGCTGAACAGATAATGCACGCGGCTTGTCATATTTCCTGGCTGGCGATCAGGATTCACAATCCTGTGCACCACATGCTGTGAATTAGATCAGCTTTTTGCTGGTCTAACTTTGTATCAATTGTGTGACCTTTTTATAGGGTTTACAACCAAATATTTGTCACAACCCACCATAAAGGTGGTAAAGTGTTGCCAGTGTGCACAACCTTTGAGAATCATGTGCAAGGTGTGTCAATGTGTTTGGCGCATTGCTGAGTTTGATGCAGGGCTTGTCACAGTGTCAGCCTTTGAGAATCAAGCCCATACTGATTAATGCTGTACAGTGGAAACTGTTATTAACACAATAACATGTCTAAAATATTTATTTATACTGTAGCAGCGACAACACTGTGTTGTTGTGCTTCACAACTGGTATACCCAAAAACACTATTAGATATAATGTATAGACATCTGTACAGAGACAAGCATGTCTGTTCATCTACACAATTTCATTAACTACCATTGTAACAGAGCATCAATGAAGGAAAAAGAAATCCTGCACACATATTGGATAAAGCACAGCATGTGGCCAGACACCAACCATGGTCAAATTTCCAAGTAGATCCCTGGTTGCTGTTGCAGTACCATTTTGTAGAAGCAAGAAGTTACCAGTGTTTACATAGACAAGGGGAGAAAGGGAAATTGCAGGTCAGAAAACAGAGTACATGCAGATTTTGGTGACGCAATTCACATAATCAGTCCCAGCATGCATCTGATCATCCTACAGGAATGCAACATTGAAATTTCTAGAGCATCGGCAACTGAACAGTGTAAGTTATTTTAAAAATGTAAAAGCATGAGAAGATGTAGAAAATATATACTGTTTCTAAGGAAAATTTTAAAAAAAATAAGCACTGTTGAGCACCACAATATGTAGAATGTTTCCACTTGGAAGTTGTGTACCTGTCAACGATCTGGAAAGCAAACATTTGAACTGCAAAGGTAATACATTGTTAGTGTTTTTTTTGTGGGAAAACGTTACAGTGGAAATGCAGTATTACTACAGTGGATGCCCTGTTACAAGAGCATTAAACCACTCAAAAGGATGGGTCTACTGTGGAATTAATCCATGGTTGGGTGGTTGGAGGCACTTGGCCTTCAGTCTTTAGCCTCGTGCCCCAACTCCCCACAGCCATGGATTCATTTCACAGTAGACCCATCCTTTCTCATGGTTTAATGCTTACGTGAACCTCTTCAAATTTCTTTCTCGAGTTTCCAGGCTCGCATTAAAACCATGCAACGTAGACACAATTTGATGTGTGCAATTGCTGATACTTTGTTGTTTCTGTTTTCAAACACACTGTATGTTTTATATAAGTATGGTGGACTTGGAACACAGTAATGAGAAATAAATCTGTACAGTGAACACAATGAAGGAAATTAATTTGTACAGTGACAGAATATACAGTTAAACTTGTGTGCACACTACAGAATCTAAATGCTTACTTTGGTGCTGGAAAAAATCATATATTTGTTTCTGTATATGACAGTTATGTTCTGTATATTGTATTGAACCAAATTACCAATACATGTTCAGTTACAGCTATGAAGTACCCGACACATATTGCAAATTATTAAAAGCAGCTGTATGTGTAAGTAACCATATTGTTTTTCAGAAATAATGTTTACATGGCAAAAATACCAACAAAAACATTTTTGCTTTTGTCTTCTTTTACTCCTAAACCAGGATACAGGATTTTGCAGTTTAAGTTCCCAGTCCATGTCAGGCCAGCCATGAAATAAGTAAATAAATTGGTAAAGTGTTGTGCTATTTGTCATCAGAAACATGTGTTAGTACTATTCTAGCACATCTACAGTATGGCTCTAGCATGTACATTCAATGGGTAACCACTGATAAACCGATTTTTAAAAATTGTGAGAGGCAGCCTGCTTAAATCCCATAAACCGTTAATTACAAAATTAGCTGCAAATCCTGTTTTAAGAATATCTGAGATAGGTAACAATACACTGCATAAATCTTAGGATGTAAGGAATACATTTTTGCTCAAAATAAAAACTACGTGATTGCATTTTTGACCAACTAACAAATACTGCTGCTTTAAAATTGTTCCTAGAATCCATCATTCTGCAGTATTTAATATAGTTACGGCATCGATTTGCACACTTATTTGGTGCACCATAACTTACTTCTTATTTCAGTGGCCATCAACAATCACCACAGGCAGCAAGAAACAGATTATGTGCAATATGTGCAGCAATTGTTGAAGTAATCAGAACCTGGACACAGTAATAAAAGTTCTATGCACAACAAATCAGTTGATGTCAACATCTACAGTTGTGATGTTCGATGACTCACACACTACTGATTATAGCCAGCAAGGACATGCTAAGAAAATTGGTACAAGGGACAGAGAGGGTGCACTGGAATCTGAAGAAGGATAAAGACAACTACAATTCTCATTCATTTTCTTTTCATTTTTGTACCCATACTACCCACATATGCATGAAGTGTGCATTAACATTTCCATCTCTTTTAACATGGACCTAAAAAAAAATATAGGCCAGGATTCTCAAACTGCACCCAGAATGGGTGCAAGTGACTGCACCAAGCAGCTGAGTTGCGCCGGAATGCAAACTTGCTATATTCAAATGAGATGCACTAGCACGCATCCTATCTGAATATAGCAAAATATGTGGGTGGTGCAAATGGGGCCCACTGAAGATGTGCCAGTGCATCCCCCTGCGCTGTCTGAATACCTGCAATGGGGGTGTGCAACACATCTTTGGGATGCAATGAGTGCAAATTGATATTCGTACTGATAAATGCAAATGGCCATTATGTGACAGTGGCAAAAAATGGGGCCATTTGCATGTCATTATGGCCCCATTTGCATGTCTGCGGCAGGGAAGAACCCAGCAGAATGTGCCTAGTGCCCTGCAAAGTCCGTGAGAAAAACAAGAAACACAACAGCCCCCTCGTGGTCTAGTGCCCCACCCACCAGCCCTGATTGTAAAATACACTCCACACATCCCTGGTAGTCAAGTGTCCCCCCTTCCTCCCTTCCCAAACTCTGTCCGTAGGACACTCCCAGTGTGAATTTTCCCTGACAGTCCATTGGTGCCCTCCCTCCTGTCCCCGACCCCATCCATAATATAATCCTTGATTGAACTACTCTAGTAGTTTAGTGCCCCTCTCCCACCCAAAAGTCTGATTGTATAGGTAATGGTACTCTTACAGGTTCCTGTGGCTCACTATCCCAACACGCACCTGCTTGGGCACTATTGCCCGACAGGTGCAGTGTCCTGATATAGATCATCCTGACAGATACATGCCCGATGGTGTTATAGGAGGGGGTAAGGTAGTGGATGTGACAGGTTGCTACTTTAACCCTGAAAACACCATCAGATCTGGAAGCTGGCTGAGCTGCCCCCATGGTGTAAAGGGGTAATGCACAGGCAGCTCGGCCAGCGTGCACCGTTGGACCTGGGTTCTGGTCCAGCCACATCCTTTTGTCTCCCATAACTAATATTGTTTTACTCTGGAGTCCATTATCCCTTGGAGTTAGTTGTTTTAGTTACTGGGGGCATGGGGAGTGCATCCCCCCATGTGGGGGAATGCGGGGGTGCAGCCCCCTACATTGTAACAATTGGCATATGTTGCTGTGTTGCTCGACATTACATCGGGCAAGTGGTGCCATTGGTTCGGAGAATTTCAGGCATCTGGACTCGGTATCCTGAGTGTCAGGATACTGAGTTTCCAGATACAATAGTATATCCTAGCTAATATATCCCAAAACATTGCCCTGGTAGTTCAGTAGTACCCCCTCCCATCCCTGACCCTAATGTAATATAAAGGCATCCAGTCCTACTCCCTGGTAGTCTAGCAGAACCACCCTCCCATTCCCAACCGTAACACAAAAAATACCTCCCAACACTTCCCTGGTAGTCTAGTGGACCCCCCCCACCCTCCACCCACTGAGGCATCCCCACCCCACCCCAGTTCCATTGTCCCAGCATGGCATACGGCCAGTGGGCAGCAAAACCCACCCTCACACCTCCACAGCTGCCTGCCATCTGAGCTGTCACAGAATGACAGCTTACAGTATGGACTACAATACCATTGGCCAGCACTATCAACTAATGTGTTTGCGGTGTGGCAATTTTAAGCTTCATTCACAACTTTGTGAATGACATTAGAGTTAGAATGAAGCTACAGTACATACTGCAAGCCCATTGGTCAACAGTGTCGACCAATGATATTGTAGTCCATACTGTAAGCTGTCATTCTGTGACAGCTCAGTCAGTGGGCAGCTGTGGAGGTGTGCAGGTGGGTTTTGCTGCCAGCCAGCTACATTGACCATGCTGGGGTGGGGGAAGCATGGTGGGGTAGTAGTACCTCAGTGGGTGGGGGATAGGGTCCACTGGATTACCAGGGAAGTTTTTGGAGGTGTTTTTTTTGTTACAATCGGGGCTGGGATGGGGGTACCGCTAGACTACCAGGGAGTATCGGGCTGGATTCCTTTGTATTACATTGGGGTCAGGGATGGGAAGGGGGTACCACTGAACTACCATGGTAGTGTTTTAGGATATATTACCTACACAGTCGAACCTAGGGGTGGGAGGGGGGCCACTAGGCTTCCAAGGTAGTTCAATCAAGGATTATATTACAGACTGGGTCAGGGATGGGAGGGGGGCCACTAGACTGCCAGAGACGATTGGAGATCAATGTTATTTACATCATCAGGGTATGGGGAAGGGAGGGGAGCCACTAGACTACCAGGGATGTGTTGGGAACAACTATGTGCTTTGCAAACGGGGCTGGGGGGTAGCCACCCAGGGGCTGACAGCTGCTGAGTTGCACTGTGCAGTACAGCAGCCCACCTGTCGGTGGCTATGACTTAGGCATGTTTTTTCCATTCCTAACTTTGTGCAGCACATCTCCAAGATGTGCGGGCAGATGTGCAGCACATCTCAGCTGAATATAGAGATGTGCCACACATGCAGGGGAATGCCCCCTTGGGATGCACCCCATACATAATCTTTGCACTGCGGCACACCTGGAATTGCATGGCACATCAATCCCTTTTGAATATGGCCCAGGGGTGCATTTTGGAGATGTGCCGCGCAACTCAGTTGTGCCAGGTGCATCTGCTTTGAATATCTGGGCCCTATCTTTTTGTATATATAGAGGATAATGTATGGTCATCGATGGTTAACCGGTTTGTTAACCTTCGAGAGGTTGCCAGGGTGACCACGTAAACCTCGAGAGGCTTAGGTTGCCATGGCAACCTCGAGATGAGTTAACAAAACGGTTACCCATCGATGTACCATACATTATATTTTTTAGTGTATGGTACAATTTAGGTTTTATACAAAAGAAAGCAGTTCCTTACTGCATTTTTTTTTATGTTGCCGCTGCTCTGCCCTCACCGTCGCAGCCGTTTCTAGACCGTCCAATCCATTTGCGTGCATGCCCAGACTGTTCCCGGTTGTTAACCCATCGATGTGACGTACCATCAATAGGTTAACAACATCATGACATCACATCGATGGTAAAACATTGTTATAAAAAGGTAGAGTTCTACTTATAACAACGTTCTACCATACATTATATGTAAATTATTGCCCTTATCTTACATGCAGCTTTATTTTCCTGCATGATTTTCTTTACAAAGGAATAAGTGTGAAGGAACACTGTTTAGTATTTTATTTTCCCCAGCAGACATCACAAAAGAATATTATAAAAATGTAATACTGTTTGTCCTGTTTAGCATTGAAACTGCATTTAGTTTTCCTGCTGTTTTGTTAGATTTTGAAATACTCTGTCCTGTAACACTGTTATGGTTTTGTTGTTGATGTTTTCTTTTGTATCCCTCAAAACATGTGTGATGAAACACTGCTATGTTTTCTTCAATATTATAACTCACCCCACCATAACACTCCTACATGGTGTGATTGTAACACTTTGGTATTTTATGTTTTTGTTTCTCCGTACTCCCTACCACACACAAAGTCATGTAATTTTGAAAATGTGTACTAAACTTTTCATTGTATACATTAATTAAAAAAAATTACATTTGTTTTTCATTTGTGAGTATTTTTTAATCATAAACACCTGAATTGTGAAATGCTAATCATTATAAGAAAAAATCATACAAAACAGATGACAAGCTATATCATTAATTAAAAACAAAGAAAACAGGAATGCATATTGAAATAGCAATAATTCCTTTTATCCACATTTTATACTTAATATAATACATAAATCAACTTATTTTATCATGAGAACATGCATAGAATGGAATAGAATAGAATAGAATATCGATACAAATATATACAGTGAAGCCCACCAGGATGACGTGCAGCACTGCAGAATTCTGCAGTACAGTTACTGCAGCAAATACTACAATTTCAGTGGGTGTTAATCCCTTTTGTCATACAGTAAACCTATGACACTGCGCTTCATCCTGGCAGGCTTCTCTGTACATTCAGCATAGGATAAGCTATAGTCCTACCGATATTTTATTTGTGTATCAATATAAATAATATCACTACACTGTATTTTGGCATATCACCATTACGCAAAACCCATTTGTTATTAATTATACAGTAAATGTCTTAAAAATAGTATTGTCGATAACAGGAAACATCCAAGTTCTCATGTTGATATTGTTATTAATTTCAACTACCTCATGTACATACAGTATCTAATAACCGTTACTGAACATAGCTGGAATTTTTACCTACCGATAACTGAATGTCTATGACACAAGCATAGTGATACTAAGCAACAATTTATGTATAGTATGTCAAATACATAAAAATATAATCTGCTAATAACAGGAAAGAGCAATTATTATGCTGATATTGTTAATCCTTTTAGATGCTGCATGGACACATCATGTTGCTGATTACAGACAGAACTGTCACTGTGAACTATTGATAATACATAGTATGTTTGCAACCATGTCATTATTAATTAAAAGTTAAGTGATGTATAGTACAATGGCAATTTTACTAAAAGTAGTATATGTCAATAATGAGAAACATTAGCATTGTCATGCCGATATTGTTAATCATTGCAAATGGCATGTGGACACATCTAATTACCATTAACGACCATTTAGAACTGTCAATAATATGTATTACATCTACAGTAGTATCACTGTTAAATAAAAGTTAAGCAATGTATGACACAACATCAATTTTAGAAAAATTGTATCTGTCGATAATGAAAAAAGTAAAATTATGGTAGAATATCATGTCTTGTGAATAACATCAATAGTAGTATTATCTAATATTGATAACTATATTTATGCAACTGGTGTAAAGATAAACAGTGTGATAAATTTGTTTACTAGAACAACTGTATTCATGAATGTAAAATCTTACATTTATACATATATGATTTGATTCACAAAATTGCTTGGGACTGAGTCCCATATTGCAACTCCAGTTGCAGACTGAAATCCCTGCAGCTGTGAGATTAAGATGCACAATGCAGCACTTACAGCAGCTGTTATGGCTGGTTCCACCGGGCATAACAGTTTTTCACAGCTGCAGGGATTTCCCATGCAATGTCACCCACAAGCTGCCATATACCATGGAGCTGGTCGTAGTTTGGCTCCACCTTTGTGAATACCTGCCACTGTGGGAAAACTGCAGCGACCTGCAGATCCTCAAGTAGCAATCCAGGGCTCAATTCACAAAACTGTTCTGGACTATGTACCATGCCACAACTCTAGTTGGGGACTCAAATCCAAGCAGCTGTGGAGATCAAAATGCACAGTGCAGCCCTTGCAGCAGCTGTTACAGCTGGTCCCAACAGCCATAACAGTTTTCTGAAGTTGCAGAGATTTTCCAGACAATGCCAGCCTCAAGGTGTCATATATTGTGGAGCTGGTTGTAATCTGGCTCCACCTTTGTGAATACCCACAGCTGTGGTAAAACTGTGGTGATACGTGGATCTGCAAGTGGCAACCCACTTGCCGTGGATTTTTTCCAGCAGCAATGAGAATAACTGCCATTTTGTGAATCCTGACCCAACTTGTGCTGGGTTTTTCGCACAGCTGTGGGAATAACTGCTGTTTTGTGAATCCTGCACATAGTTACTATGTCATACCAGATTTATACACCTAGTTAGTTTGTCATCAGACAAACCCCTTCCCTCACCGGCCAGTCAGCCATCATTACTTTAATCATTTCCACTTTTAATTTTTAGGAAAATGAGAGGCAGCCTTGCCACAAAACATGTGCTGTTCATTAATTTTTTATTACAACAAGGCAACAAGGCAACTTGGACAAATTACCTTTTGCCTTATCTTCTGCTCCCCTAGATCTCACTCCTGTTAGTTGATTGTCAGAATACTGGCTAAATCCTTCTATTCCAGATGGATAGTGTTTATTACCTGGTTACCAGCTGTTAAGAGCTGATTGCAAAGGTGGCAAATTGTGGGGGGGGGGGTGGCTGTTTATTATCTTGACCACTTAGAGGTGTCTATTCATTTGTCTAGTGCAACTTTGGATGTATCCAGTGATTGGCTACTGTTGGATGTGTTGTTGGGTGTGGTTAAACACATTTTAGTGGGAGCTTTGTACAATCCACCAAAAGCTGGTTTTTCTGGGTTGCAAGAGTTTTTTGTTAAGGTCACCCCATTTTTGTATAAGTATGATTTTATTATGATGGGTGATATAAATTTGAATTGGATAACAGCTGATAGGGCTATGGAATGTTTATTGGGATCTTACAGATTTGTCACAACTTTTGGTTGATCCAACCAGGCTGAATGTTAATTCCATGAACCACTCTCTTTTGAACTGGGTTGTTACAAATAACTTAACATTGTCTCTTGTGCTGAGTATTAGGGGATTCAGTGAGTGACCATCAGGTCACCTTTAGTGTCCTAAACTTTAGGCATAGTAAGATTCCCTCTAGGGTATGCCGTACTCGCAATTTAAAAAAAATATAATCCTGATGTTTTATTTAATGAGTTAATGAGTTTGGATTGGTCCTATATGGATTCCATACCTGACCCAGATTGTGCTTTTGATTTTTTTTTTTTTTGCCAGCAACCCTTGACTGTTCAAAACAAAGTATTTCCATTAAGGTCAATATGTGTGAGGGGTATATTGTATCCCTAGTTTTCAACTGATTTAAAACAGTACATCAAACAAAAGAAAATTGCTTGCCTTACTTATAAAAGATCCTCTTCCTTGGATAACCTATTGCTTATAGGGCAGCCAGGAATTTGTTGTGTAGTAAGGTAAAGCAGGCAAAGGTTGATTTTTTTAGGTCTAGATTGGAGGATGCTTCGCAGGGTTCTAAAAAGTTTGGGACACTGTGAACCATTTACTGTTCTCTAGATCTAAAGCATCCTTTTCTTCACTTCAACATCATCAACAAACTTTTACTGCTCCATTTGAGATGGCAAATGTTTTGAATCAGTGTTTTTCAGATGTTTCTGGTTTAATTTCTGGGTTCTCTGAATGTTGATGAAGTTGAGTGTCCTTCTAGTGGCTTTATTGGACAGATGGGTAATGGTAGTACCTCTAGGTTTTTGTTTCACTGGATAACTTCTTTTGAAGTGTTAAAATTGTTGAATTCTTTACCAGACACCTTTGGTGATTGTGGGAAGGGGCTTGATGCTAGATTTGTTAAACTTATCACTTTCCACATTGTAGAACCTCTTTGTAAGGTATTTAATTTGTGTATTTCTACTAATGGATTTCCCTCCTTTTGGAGGCAGGCCCATGTCATGCCTTATCCAAAAATGGCTAATGCTGTCGGCCCTAAGGATTACCACCCTATCTCGATATTAAATCCTTTGAGTAAAATTTTTGGAAAATTGTTGGCCAATCAGCTTAATGATTTTTTGGAGGGCGGCAGAGTCCTCTGTGCCAAGCAGCATGGGTTTCACCGTAGCCATGGTATGGGCACAGCCCTGGTCAGGTTCATGGACATTGTTCTACAGGGCTGCAATGGTGGTCTGCTAATAGGAGCAGTGTTCATGGACCTGTCCGGGGCATTCGACTTGATTGATCATTTTTTACTTTGTCAGAAGTTATCTGATCTGGGATTGTCCAATTCAGCAGTTGCTTTGTTAGGGGATTTTTTGCAGGATAGGTCCCAATATGTTTCTATTGGGTTTGTTTTCTCTGATGTATGTTCTACTGTGTGTGGAGTTCCACAGGGGTCAGTTTTGGGCCCTTTATTATTGTCATTCTTTATTAATCAGGTTCCATCCATATTTCAGGGGTGTAAATGTTTATGACATGTTGATGACCTGATTCTGTATTGTCGGAGTCAGTCTGTTGACTTTATAAATTCAACTTTGGAAATGGATATTTTGAAGTTATGCCAGTGGATGTTTTCTAATAAGATGCTTTTGAATTCACATAAGACTAAAGTGATGTTATTTGGTAGTTCTGTTAGTTTGAGGGACAATCCAAGTTTATTTATCCATAATACTCAAGGTGATTTGATTGATCAGGTGTCCAAATTTAGATACTTAGGTGTATTAATGGATTCATCATTAACACTTGCTTCTCAAGTAAAATTGGCTAAGAATAAAGTTCATTCCAAGTTAGGGTTGTTTTATAAGTTTAAAACTTATTTGCCTTTAGACTCTCAGAGGCAACTTGCTCTTGGTGTACTTATGCCTCATCTGGATTATGTCTCTTCTTTGTATGTGAAATTGTGTGTTAGGGAGAGGCAGACGTTAGGCTTTGTTTATAATAACATATGTTGTTTTGTATCGGATGTGCCAAAATTGACTCATCATTGTTTGTTGCACTCTTCTTTGAATTGGTTATCTCCTCAATTTAGATTTAGGTATGCTTTGGGTAATTTGGTCCATCAGGCTGTTCATTCTGATGGGTTTCCTCCCCTTTCTGATTTGGTTAGGATTCAGGAGATGAGATCTTTGTTAAGGTCAGCTGAGGGCATTATGTTGGAGGGTTATTCTGTGAATAATAATTATGGCTTTCACTCATTTTCATGTCAAGCCCCCAAAATTTGGAATGAACTACCCACTTCATTGTGTGTCCTGAAATCACATTGTACTTTTAAAATTAGATTTAAAAAGTATTTGTTGTTTTTGATGAATTGTATCTGTGTTTGAATTGCATTAGTCAGTTATTTGTTATATTGTGCTGTATGCTTATTTGTTTTTTATGTATTTATTATGTATTGTATGTTCTTATTTCTGGGTTGGACCTGAAAAAGGGCTTCGGCCCAGTTGCCTTAACCCAGTTAACAAATAAAAATGAAATGAAACAAAATGACACTCTCCCAACCCATTCTCCACACCTCCAATGCTCCTGACAGTCCTCTCACTTGCTCCACTTCCTGCCTCTTCCCACTTCACTTACTGCCCAGGAAAATGTACTGGATATCCATTGGTTCAAAGATAAAACTGGCTTCCACTCCTGTCTTCCTTTCTACTACTTTGACTAATGTGAGTGCTTTTCACCATGTACAACCCAAAGCAGTCACTTACAAGTGATGCCATTTTTTCTTGATTTTTTTTAATACCTCTTACTCCACCAAAGGGCAGCAAAATTATCAACCCAACATAAGGTTCTGAAGTTATGAACATAGCAACAGCCATAGCAATGGCACTCCACAACATGCAACAACTACTACAAAAAAGTTTTGAAAATACTTTATTGACAAACAGATTGCTATAAAAATACAAATCGCATACAAAATCCTTCCCCGTTACATAAATTAAATATGTGATGGGGAGCTTGTTGGATGAAAGATTTATTTTCACTCATGCTGTTTGACTTTGGGCACATCCCTCATGGCTTATGCCACTCATGAGGATACCCAAGGTTAAATAGCACGCATGAAAATACATAATTTATCTAACAGCTCCCTCTCACATATGACTTATATATTAATACTGGTAAAATCTTATAGCCATAATATGAAACTAGAGGTGTGAGAATGTTGCCATTTCCACCTTAATGGAAGTTTTGTGAAAATTTGGCAACTTTCACTGAAGTTTCTGATCTTCCACCTGTGGTGGATTGGAAAACTTCTGAATGTTTAGGGTGTAAAATTGTGCCCACTTCTGCCACTACCCAATGTGTTAAATACCCCCCTGCCACTCACCACCCAATTAAATAAATAAAATAAAAATGGCGGCTAGTGGTTAATTCCCCCACCCGCTCACCCAGCCGAGTCCAGACTATATTCATATTTGTAGTAACCTCTACCATCCCTATCCCTGTATTTAATAAAATATCCCTGGTGGTCTAGTGGTAATGATCCCCTCCTCCCTATCCCAATCCCTATATGTAATGTGAAAATAATCACTTTTGTTTTACTTATTCCCTCAGTTCCTCACCCAAGTAAAATTCTATTTCCTCCCTGGAGGTCTAGTGGTAGATCAATTAGGGCACCCCCCCCACACACTCTGGCAGGTATTGTCCCACCCTGCTTCCCCCATCCCAAAATAGGGTGGGCCACTGGCATAGCCCTCCACTCTCCTCCATGGCCAGCAGCCAACTGAGATATCAATGAATGAGCATGTGCTTGCCCCTTTTATTGCTGTCCACCTTTTTCTGCCCTCTCTTGCCTTTGAATATTCTCAAGCTGACCTTTGATTAATTCTATAATTTTGTTGAAGTCAGTTTTTTCTAATATCAAGGAACACAGGGCTGGAATTTAATTACTGGCTATCAAGCACAATGTTAACTATTAAAGTGATGTATGCACTGTCCCACTGAGTCCTGTATCATGAGAACATCCCTACTAGTATCCTGACTGACTAATATAAGATCCCAATATTTCTTCATCTCCATTGGTCAATGCACCCATTGGGTGAGAAAGCAGTCTTGCAGAACCTCAATACATTTTTGTCTTTTTTGATTCCGTGCCTCTTGTATGTCCCAGTTAATTTGGGGGAAGTTGCAGTCTCCCATGATTAAAATTCTTCCCTGACAGGTTGCCTACCTCATATCAATTTCTAGCACCTCATCTTTGTCATCCATATGGTTAAGCATCCTATAGACAACTCCCATTTCATGTTTTTTCCTTCTTCATTAGCTACCAGAAGCCATAATGACTATGCTCCCTGTCCTCCTGAGACAGATTTACCCTTCAAGACCCTCATAGCCTTCCTACCATGTACTTCCATCCCTCTACCTTGTTATTTTCCCTGTCAGTTTCTAAATAGAGGAGGCAGTATAGTGTAGCAGTTAAGAGCACTGAGCTGTAAATCTGGAGACCTGGGTTTGAATCCCATAGCCACTACCTGCATACTGTGTGGCCATGAAAAAGTCACTAAACTTCCCTGTGATCCCAGGATGCACCTGGAAACAAACCTTAGCTTAATGAGCCTTTCCTGGCCCAAATTTTTAAAATTAATAAAATAAATAAATACATTACAATAGAAATAAGGCATCTCCTGGTGCATTAATAGTAAGTAGCAGCTAATATTCTGGTTAGCTCATTCTTCTGTTATTGCCACTACAGTATGTCTAACTGCACTGTACGCAGCCATTAATTCATGTAGCCCATCCATCTTATTTTCTGAGCGACATGCCTTCATACACATAACTTTCCATCTGCTCTTCCTAGCATCTCTTGTCTTTCTATTCTTGGGTGCAATAATTGTATGTCCAGTTCTCATGCATTACATTTGCCTGGACCTTCCTTTTCTCATGTCCCCTGCAACCAAGGAGAGAGCCATACTGGCCACCTTTGAGTATATGAGCACTCTCTTCAACTGCTTCACCACCTGCCTTTACCATCTGTAGTTTAAAAAAAAACAACTTGCTAATTGTAACATCTAACTTCTGCCCTCACCAACTAGTTCCACCTCTGCCAAGAAGCAGGACATTCTTTGCAAACAGACAGCTACTGGCCCAACAGGATCCCCAGTCTACCAGTAATGTAACTCTGTCTCATCATATCAACCCTTGAGTCACATGTTGTACTGTACTCTATTATTTTATCATTTCTGTTCTTTCATGGACACGACACTGGCTGCATTTCCTTGAAGACTAGCATATCTAGAACTGCTCTTACCTTACTATCCAATTCCCTGAATCTACCATTAATCACTTCTACACTGCTCCTCATTAGGTCTTTGGTAACTGCTGTAGGTGTATCATTTCCCAACCACTGCTCTGGTTAGGCTCTCAGGCAGGGAATTTACCCTTTCTGTGGTCACCCCAGGGATACGTGGAATGGATATCTCCTCTTTCTTTGACTTGCTGATAAGCTTCACTGTCCCTCTAGCTTTGGGATCCTCTTTGACAAGGCTGTGCTGCCTGTTGCTCCTGGCTTCATATGAATCCTTCCAATCTGGTGCATCCATGCTGAATGTAGCTCTCCCTACCAGGGAATCAACTGCTGTTATCATCCTGGAATAGTCATCCTGAACCAGTTCTGACTGTATGGTGAACTGGGAGATCTAGACATTTCCAGTCTTACTTTCTCCACTGCAGATCATGAACATCCTACACACTGGGTATCTCTTACCCCCAAAACACCATCGGAAGATGGTCAAGCCACAGCTCCTGCAGCAGACTAAATGTCCTTCCAAACCACCTACCTGTGTGTATATGTATGTGTGTGTGTGTATGTGTGTGTGTGTGTGTGTGTGTGTGTGTGTGTGTGTGTGTGCATTTGCAGTAAACTGGGTGAAATGTTAATCCTGTCTCCTTTCCATGCCCCTCTTCTTCCTCAGTCCCTTTTCTATTATTTATTTATTTATTATTTACTCTCTTGGTAATCAGATAAGGCCCACTAGACACAAGTGACCCATGAGCACTGGGGAGGTTAAGTGACTTGCTCAGAGTCACGCAGTATGCAAGTGGAGGTTGTGAGAAGCAGTCCCAGGTCTGCTGCATGTATAAAGCTCATTTGCAGCTCATTACTCTAACCGCTAGGCTACACTGCCAGCCAGACTTTTAATCTCATGGCACTTAGACTTCAAATAGTTGAACTACTCAGACTGCATGACTCAGTAACACTTGTGGAAATTCTCCTTTTGTAATATCTCCCCTACCAAGTGAATAGGAATTGCTTCTTTTCACTTCTTGTAACTTGTATCTACTGTTTATAGCTCCAAGTGTGCAGATGCTGAGTGTGATCACAGTTGCTCTCTATAACAAGGTATGGTGATATACAGCTAATTGCTACTCTAGGATCCAACCGTATATACAGTATAGGGATTCATTTGTAAAATAATGCACCCCTTTTCTTCATATTTGCCACATATGTTAACAATATAGAATTGATCCATGCAGCTATAGCCTAATCAATGGATTTTTAGGAAGGTGTTGTTGATGTCAACATTTTTTCATGGGTTTAGTGTATAGAACCTCTACTGAGCAAGAAAATGGGCCACAGATAGTTGTTGGCATCACTGACTAGGTCTTACTGTATCTTATACCAGAATTTGCAGCTAAATTTTTTAAAGAGCAGATTTACGTAGTGCAATGCACTTGTCAAGATACGCATGTTCTTTCAATTGGTTACCATAAATTTAATGCTAGTGGAACAATTGAATACCTTTTTTATGCAACAATGGTGATAGGCAAACCTACGAATGATTTATTTCAGTCACCAAAGCATTTTAAATGAAGATACATTAGTTAATTACATTTAGCCATTTGTCTTCACTTTAGACAGGTTACAGAGAAACTGTTAACCAATAGAAGAGCAACCTGAACAATGTTTGATGATATCACAAAGGCAACTGTTGCAGTCAAACTACAGTAGAGCAGGGAAATCAACTAGACATACTTAAATCTCCATAAAAAGAATACATTTAAACACCTTCAATTTACAATTCATTGTATAAATTGGACACACAATGGACTAACACACAATATGTCACTTATCAGGTGTGACTGAGCAGGACTTACATAACTCATTTGTGGTTTTGCCACTTATGAGTTAAGGTCCTGCCTTCTCAAATGTGAAGATAAATGGTGTATTCTGAAACAGGCCTTTGAGAATCCCCATCTGTTATCAGGTAGTTTTGTACTGGGTCACCCACTGATGGGATGTTGAGATTTTTATAAAGTATGTATGAACCTCCTTCATTTGAAAGAAGTGATATTAGTATGCTGCATCCTCCTGCCCAGATTCAACACCCAGTGAGGACACACATACAATTAGCCTTGTATTCTGGAATAGGGGAATAGTTTGGGTCATCCTCATAAGCTAAATGTGCTTGAAGCATGCCTAGGGAAGTACTGCAGCCATGAAGTACAGCATCATATCACTGGACCACATTTCTGGTTATACAGTATGTAAAGTACCATTGTGCATGGTGGTTTATCTAAGGACCAGTGAACTTCAACACATCCATGTGGGTGCACACACACACAACACACACACACACACACACACACACACACACACACCATAAGTTTCTGTATAGCAGATAACTGTGTTGTTCAATAGTTTCCATGAATTAATGGAAATATTTGCTAGAAAAAAGCAAGAAAATGAGAAAAGTTTGTTTTACAAATGGCACTGAAATGCATTGTTAAATTCCTAACACTAGACAATATTCAACAATATTTACACATGTGTTTATTTACTAAATTTTGTTCACTGAAAAATATATCCTATGTGTTTAATGTATATGATTTCACTGCTCCTGCAGACAGTCACTTTTTGGAATAAAATGACTGTCTACAATCTCCAGACACATCAATAGCATTGAAAACTATGCTAAATTGCAGTAATGTCCCTGCAAAAACCGGGGAGGCATTTGTTGGCATCATAAAGTGTTTTAAAAGTAGTTACAACAACCAAAGTATAATTTCAGAGTTGCAAATGCTTTGAATACTGAGCATTTGAACTCTACTGTACAAGTAGTGTCTCTAAGTGGTTTGAGATATTGGTTTTGGCTACCTCAAATTTTATTTTGAAAAGTTAGAATTTTATGAGTGGTCAGCTCTTACTGCAAAAAACAAAAAACATAACACAGAGCACATAGGTTTACATCAGGCAAGTATGAACAGAGTCTGTAGCCCTGATCTTGATGTTTTCATGTCTTTAAGCAGTGCCCAACAGCAATGGAGACAGCAGTGATTTTGTGTAGGTGAGGCTGATGTAGCTCTTTAAAGAGCTTCAGACTACAATACACCCACACTCATTAATTAAGTATGGCTTTTCCACTTTCAGAATTATAGCTGTAATTGTCACTGTTGCAAGGAATGTATATTTTTAACACAGTTATGAAACATCTTTATTTCAAGAGGTGTGAAACACTGATGCTACATTTTGCTTGGAAATCAGGAAATTGTGTCTATTTATAGCTGAGGTGCTCTTCAGAAATACACATACTGTGCTGAAGGTATTGACATTAACCTCACTTCCCCAACTTACAAAAGGCAAAATGATGAGTGAACAGGGCCGTTATCTGTACTCTTCAGCATGGGAAGGCACATTTGGTTATTGTATCAACAGTTTACTTCCTCAGACGGCAGAACTGCTAAAAAATCTAAAAGTCAAAGATGCACCAAGTGGCTTGTTGTCTGTATTTCCATCCTTGAATATATATTGGTACAATATCATAAAATTCCTTTCCTACTGTAATTCTAATTGGAGTTGGCAAAGGTCATATTTTAACAGAAATGAACTGCAGTGACTATCATTTTCTGCCATTTTAGACTATTGTTTGTCTGCATTGATAGCATTGAAAATTATTCTAAATTTCAGTAATGTCCCCTCAAAAACTGGGGAGGCATTTTTTGATATCAGAAAGTGTTTTAAAAGTAGTTGCAACAACCAAAGTATAATTTCAAAGTTGCAAATGTTTTGAATTCTGAGCACATGAACCTTACTGTACAAGTAGTGTCTCTGAGTGGTTTGAGATATTGATTTTGGCTACCTCAAATTTTATTTTGAACAGTTAGAATTTTATGAGTGGTCAGCTCTTACTGCAAAAAACAAAAAACATAACTCAGAGCACACAGGTTTACATCAGGCAAGTATGAACAGAGCCTGTAGCCCTGATCTTGATGTTTTCATGCTTTTAAGCAGTGCCCTAGAGCAATGGAGACAGCAGTGATTTTGTGTAGGTGAGGCTGATGTAGCTCTTTAAAGAGCTTCAGACTACAATACGCCCACACTCATTAATTAGGTATGGCTTTTCCACTTTCAGAATTATAGCTGCAATTGTCACTGTTGGAAGATGTGTATATTTTTAACACAGTTATGAAACATCTTTTTTTCAAGAAGTGTGAAACACTGCTGCTACATTCTGCCTGGAAATCAGGAAACTGTGTCTATTTATAGCTGAGGTGCTCTTCAGAAATAGACATACTGCACTGAAGGTACTGACATTAACCTGCACTTCCCCAACTGACAAAAGGCAAAATGATAATGAGTGAACAGGGCCGTTATCTGTACTCTTCAGCATGGTAAAGCACATTTGGTTATTGTATTAACAGTTTACTTCCTCTGAAGGCAAAACTGCTAAAAAATCTAAAAGTCAAGGATGCACCAAGTGGCTTGTTTTCTATATTTCTGTCCTTGAATATCTATTGGTACAATATCATAAAATTCCTTTCCTACTGTAATTCTAATTGGGGTTGGCAAAGGTCATATTTCAACAGAAATGAACTGCAGTGACTGTCATTTTCTGCCATATTAGACTACTGTTTGTCTGCTAATAGAATAGTGTCATACTATTAAACCAATGAGATGGTGTAGTAGCACCACAAATGCAATTATCCAAGGAAGAAATATGTAGGGTTACAGACCCCATCACCTTAACTGTCTTTATTGGTTGCCCTTAAATTCTAAGCATTTTATGCTCTGTAAGCATATATTTTCTGTAAGGGCATGCTGGTCTTTAATAATCTCCATTTTACACCTTGTAAAATATGACAGTTGTTTCAGATGATGATCCTAAAATGACAAGGTCCAAAGGGGATATCACATTTAAAGAAATTGTGTGGCTCAGTTCCTTTGTCATCTTAAATTATAGTGTCAAAGAGTTGATCAAGTAAGAGACCAATAGCTATGTCAAAATGAATAGAAGATAAACCACTTTCTCACAATGAAAGGTAGTTTTTACTGTCAAACATACAACATCAAAGAATTATTATGGTTGAACATTCTTTTCATGCATGCAAAAAAATATTAAAGCTGCCTAACAGGACTGCAACATTGACATTCTAAGCTGACAACATTTACTAGATGTAATCTATCTGACTCACACTCAGTGTTTGAAAGGGGTTGAAACTGTATGGGAGCATACAGTATAGACTTAGCAATGTACAGTGATGCAAGTCACTTGGACAGATACAGGCAAGGAATTATAGTATATAACACTGTCTCAGTTGAACTAGAGTTGTGTATATTAGGGACCAATGGATAATATTCTAGCCTTCCATTCTTAGACACCTGGATTCTGAATGGCCTACATTACTCAATTCATGGCTGAAATAAGTTGAGTCATTTGAGCATAATGACTGGACATTAGAAACTTCATGGATTGTTAATGGAAGAAACATTCTGATTGGTCACCACTGCCATGTATCTCACCAGTAAATGATATGAGACAAAAAGGCAAGGCAAAGGCAATTTTATTGTCACCTTATCCAATAGTGCTTAGGTTGTTGTACATTTCAAAACACAGACAAAACACAAAATCAAATAAATAAAGATCATTACATAACTAACATGAACTTAAACCTTACCTCAGAGCAGGGTTCAGAGAATGTTTAGTGCAACAGATATTAAAATTGATTCATTGAGTTTTCAGGGCACGCTAAATGCTTGCTCAAAGACATGGTATTTTAGCTGTTTTTTAAATGACTCAGTCAAGGTAGAACTTCACAAAGAAACAGGCAGAAAGTTTCAGATAGTACGACCAACAATTGAAAAGCTCTAAGCATGACTACTTTAGTGTAAATTTGGTGACCATCAGTAAACTTGTCTTTGTGTAGCACAGAAGGTGACCAGGATCTTATAAAGTTTAAAGATCCTTGAGGTAGCCAGGATACAAGCCATGTAAGCCTTTATACTGTATATCAACAAAACAGTTATGGAAGTGGTATGCCACCAAATTGGCACTGGAGTGATATACTCAGAGGTAGGAACTCCAGCAATCAGTGTGACCTCTGTGTTCTGGACTAGCTGCAGGCAGTGTACCAACATCCTAGTCAGCCCTAGCTAAAGATCACTACCATATTTGAGTCTCAGTGTAAGGCAAGCATGTACCAAGATGAAGCACAGAAGTCAAGCATATCTCAAATAGGTGGCCGGCATCATGGTGCTGATTTTAAGGCACTGAATGCCATACCTCCCACCATGCTGGTGACCTGAGTTTGGGACTGAGTTCGGACCACCAGCGGGTGGCCCGGGGGGGAGGAGTCAGATTGAGCAGCCACAAGGCAGCTGTCCTCTCTGGGGAGGGATGTGGGGTTTCCCTGACTCGTGGCTGCCACCCAGTGTAGGCCAGGTAGCAATGCCAAGCAATGGGTAAACCTGGAATTAGGCCAGGAGGGTGGAAGGGGCCATCACCAGAGCTGCAGTACGCATGTGTGCCTCCACGCTGGAGTCCCTGCAATTAAGTGGTGAAAATGCTAAATCAGTGTCTCCCCCATTGCCAAGTAAGTTGAGGTGGCAATGGAGGGGCAAAAAGCAATACAGAAAAAAAGTATCTCAAATAGATTTATGCTGCAAAATTTGGGTTTATTGAGATAACAAACTGAAAGTGTGGCACTAACCCCAGCTTCTTGATTCCAGTAGCATGGTGTTTCATCAGTGGTTGAGGCTCCCATTTCAAACCAATATATTTAAATCATTCATTTAAAGACACAGATACATAGCCAGTGAAATGCTGAAGAAGGCTGAGGCATTTTGTGCTTTACCCTTTCCCATTCCAGTGACCTGGGTGGGGGAGGGAGCTTGGGTCAACAGGGTTCAGCTGGGGAGGGACAGAACTGAACATCTGGAGGACAGCTATCCTCTCCTGGGGTGGGGTGGCTTGCTGTCTCAACCCTAGGTTACCCCAGAAGGAGGCCTGGGATTAGTGCTGGTAGCTTTGAGCAACACGAAGGGAGGGGCAATGATTTCATAGGTGTGTGTACCTCCACGTACATGCCTAAAAGCCACTGTAGCAAGGTGACTTAGGGAGAAGAGTGGAAAATGATTGGTGTGGGCTATATGAAGCCCTGCCTACCTACCTCATCTCTGCACTGTCGACCGGTTGCCTGCCCCATTTGGATGTGAGTCTCTGGGTAAGGGAAGGATGATCCTCCCCTTCCTGGACCCACTACTAGAAGGAATCCATGGGGGATCTCAAGCATGGCAGTCCGGAACAGTGAGTGCCAGCTGAAGGAGATGGGCACAGGGCTGAGCCTACACACACCATCCCTGGTGAGAAGAAAACCTCTATGTCAAAAAAACAAAAAACAAAAGAAGCAGATACATTTAGATGCAATCATGGTATGGTAATACCACAAAGCAATCAGCATGCCACTCTGAAATAAATCAAAAACTTAGCTTTGAAAAATGTATTTAGCATAAATGCCAGCAAGTGAAATGACCCCAGTGAGAAGGTAAGAACCTGCCATTGTTTTTAATCTACTTTTGTATCATATACTCTTTAATGCAGAATATGATAATTGTGAAAATGTTTGTTTTGTTAATGTGTATTACTGCAACTAATATCTTGTACTATACATCTTTTTTCTCTTTTTGGTGGTCCAAACTTTGATTTTATGTTTTTATGTAGTTATGACTGCTTTTAATTAATTTCTGATACATTGGATATCTTTCCTCAGACATTTTATATACAGGATGATTGCTGTGTTTTACCATTTTATATAGACACCCTTCATTTTGGGGTTACCAGTTTTTGTGCCTTCCCAAGCAATCATCTTAAACACAAGTGGTATAGACATGGTACAACCAGTTGGTAGACTAGACCCATAAAAATAAAATAGACTACTCCAAAAGAAATGGGTATGCATTCGAGGGTAGGCTAAAAAGTACAAAGAGTTGCATTGTATCTACTAGAATGTTAATGTGTACAGAAACTTGTATCCACAAAGCTGCGGTTCAAGCAATGAATAACAAACAGACAGGTGTGGGTTGTCTCCTGATAAGAGCACACCCAGGTGTGTTATAAGGCATGAGGTGCTTGCTGAGAAGCATGCTCTTATCAGGAGATAACCCACACCTTTGAGTGTGTCATTGCACTTATAAAATGGGCCCCAAGTAATTATTAAAAAAAAATAATAACCCCTCTGAAAAAAATCAGAAATATAAAAATGGAGGTTGCAAAAAGTCAAATAGTAAAAAATAGTCCCCCAATTAAAACACATGTTTACTGGCAGAAGAGGGTTTCCTGTGTATTCCAGAGGTACATGGTGCAGAAATACTACCCAGTGTATATAAGATCTCTCTTCCGCAGAAGCCCCAAACATTTAAAATTTTTTAAGGAAACTCTAACCTGTGCTTCACTGCTTAAACCTGACTGCAGTCATGTAACTGAACCGCTCTTTCAAAATACGCTTCAACTGCAGTCTTCCATTAGCAATGCAGGTAATGTGGTAGTACATTTAAAATAAAAATCCAGAGCTGCTGCTTCGATGGTTCTCTTTGTAAAGAAACAATAACAACCAAAAAGAAAACATTATCTGTAACCAGTTCAATGTTACATCTCAGATACAGTTAGCGGCTATGTGAAAAGTGTTAAGTAGGGTGGTTCCAGTGAGACATGCCCGCTGTCAGCAACTGTGGATGGTTGGTGTTAGGAAAACAGTAAATCTCTGGGTTTTGAGAAAAGAAAGACACCTATATGGCCGAAGGAGTGACTCTGTAGTTTCATGTCAGAGATATTGGTCCATTCACTCAAATGGTAATTGAGGACTGCATCAGGATTTAAAAGCCGCACTTCACTAACTTGATTGGGGTCAGGTTTGACCAGTGCAACAGAAGTCAGGCTTTACTTCAAATACGTTAAATGTTAAGTACTTCTGGAGGAAGGAGGGTACAAAGTGGCTGTGAGTAAAACAAACAATTTTGAGTTTAGGACTGCTGTATGATTTGATTTTAAAGTTGCCTCTTTCGGTGGATCAGAAATGGAGGATCACTGCAGGATTTTAAACCCACGGCTCGTGCTCTGCTGTGTTCACTGCAGTCATTTCATCTTATTTTTATATTTGTGACAGGATGTATTTTTTGTGGCTTCTTTTGGGACACTGACAGAAGATTTCTCGCAAAGTGACAGCCTGTGTTTTGCTATGCGACAGCTGTCACGGCGCTACTATGTTTGGCACTGGTCCGTGGTGTGTGCCCACCTGTGAGAACAGTTTTGGCTCCTGATGAGTCCTTGATATTTCTCCATTGTGGGGTCACTGAGGGAAGTAAAATGCCAGTTGGCATTGTAATCGTCTGATAAGGACACGGCTGGGTAGTATTTTCAGCCAATTGGCTTACAGATTTTTATTTGACTATTTTATAAAAGTACTTATTGACTGGCCCCATGGCAATGTATATATTCATAGTGCAAGCAATGCATGGCAAATACCAGAGACTGTCCAGGCATATTATATAAAGCTTTACAGAAAACAAAACAGCTTAGGCTACCTTTTGGATGCACATACACTTTGCTAATTTCTTTTGTAAAGTTCTGCAGATAGAAAACAGTCAAAATTAAAATAAAAAAAAACTGCCAGCCAGATCCATGGTGCCAAGTAATATGGGACTGCTCTGGAATACTGGCAATTGGGGTTCTTGTTCCATGCCTAGGGTGCCAGAAGAGGAGGAGGCCAGCAAGCATTTGTGTACTGTAGGCACTGTCTTCCTAGGGTGGATGGGCTCCAAGGCACTGTTCATGTAATGATACAGACAGGGCTTGCAGTGTGCCTTTGATGCTGCACAAGACCATGCAGCACAATTCAATTCAATTTATTCAGAATGACCCTTGAGACAAGTCTCATTTACAGCAGTGCCTGTCATCAGCCTAGTCTCCAAGGTGATTACAATGCTCCATAAATATAATAAAAAAGTACTAAGAGCACAACTTTAGCATTTGATAGAATTAATAATAATCCACAATTTCAGTGTAAAAAATATGTGGAATCTCATAAAGGAAGAAAAAGGAAGAAACATATGCTTAAGAAGCTGGTAATACACAACCCCCATATGCTGTTAATGCAGCTACACCTATGTTTGATTTATGTTATGCCTTCTTATCTGGGAAGTAAATATCATATAAAGGTAGTGTAGTCTTAAACCATCTTGTAAGGGAAAACACCAAGGCCTTTCACTTAGTGGTGTTTTCTTCTTATACATACCATCCTTAGAATGGCAGAAAAAGGGGAGATATTGTTGATGGGGGACCTGAATATGCCAGATGTTAACTGGAGCACTTTTGCTGCAGCCACGTCCAGGAGCAGGGTAATTCTTGATGCCCTATAGTGTGCATGCCTCAGACAGCTAGTGTTGGAACCCACTCAGGAGGGAGCATTCTTAGACCTGGTATTCTTAAACAAGTACAAAGAGAGGATCTCAGACTTAGAAGTTGGTAGCCATCTGGGAACAAGTGATCACCAAACAGTGTGGTTCATGATAAACATAGCCATATAGTCAAGCCATACAGAAGTCAGGATAATGGACTTTAGGAGGGCTGACTTTTGGAAAATGGGAGAGTGCCTCAGAAAAGCACTAGCAAACAGGCAAGAAGGAGGGGTGGAGGAACAATGGGGAAAAAATCAAAACAGCCATCACAGAGGCAAGAAGCCATTGTGTGAAGCAAATCAACAAAATAAAACAAAGGAAAAAAAAACACTATGGTTCTCAAAAGAGACGGCGAGGAAGGTTAGTGTCAGTGGCTCAGCAGGTAACACACTTACCTCTGAGACCGGCAGATCAGAAGGCTGTGGGTTCTATCCCCACACTGGACACTTGATTTGAATCCCAATACTGACACTGTAGTGCAATATGAGGGGGTGCTGCACTCCTGAGGTGCCATCTTTCGGATGAGACGTTAAACTGAGGACCCATCTGCCTGTTCTGGTGGTAGTTCAAGTGGATGTTAAAGATCCCATGGTACTTCACGAAAAGAGTAGGGGAATTTTTTATTGCAAAAGGAAAACATTACATCATTACCACATAAATAGAATTACAGAAAAAAATACACAAAAGGGTACAAATACATATCAGTTTTTCCACTCCCCCCCTGCTCCCTCCTCCCTAATTAACAACTGCATAAAGACAATTGATCACTCTTATTTTACAGGAGGGTTCTAAGTAAATCTTGTTGTACTAAAACTGGAAAAAAACTGCTACTAGTCCTGGACTTAGCATGGTGTTTCTGTCATAACCAATATATATGCTTCCATAAAATCCAGAATTTCTGTGCATTTAAATGCAATTTCTCCAATTCTTTCTGTTTACAAACTGCTTCTATTTTTTTTTTTCATTTTATTTCATTGAGTATTCAGAAAATACCTTTGAGTCAAAGACTCTTTTTTAAAGGTTCCATGTCAGTACAGGTAGATAAAATAGGAGAAATGGTACAGATCAAATCGAAAGCAGACACAAGCAAAAAAGCAGTATACTATACTATACATACATTAACATCTGACATTTAGATCCTGGAATTAAATTTGCTACTCATGGATTCAAGTCATTTACAGAAGTAGTAATACAAACAGGCAAGCAGTATACTGTAATACATTAAATCAGCTGATATTTAGATCCCAGAGATCCTATGTGCAAGCCATTAAGTCTAGGGTGCATTTGAAAACTCCAATGCAGGGCTATCAATGAGGGATCGTGGAATTTGTGTGACAGCTTATATCCAGACAATGAAAAATGGGAGTATGGCTGGTTCGGTGGCAGTCACAGAAATTTATTGATTGTAGGTGGTTTCTAAGGTGGGTTTTGTAGGGGCAAAGTCTATTCAGGTTAGTGAGGGTGTTAAGCAGGTTGTTGACCCAGGATGGGGCTCGATAACTGAAGGACCTTTGGAATTGGGAGGTACGGCATTGGGGAACCATGAGGAGATGTTTGCTAGCACTATGGGTGTTCTGCTGGGGTAAGGCCCATTGCAGTATGGGGGCGAGGCCACTAGGGGCGAGACCAAGGGAAATCTTTTTGGCCACGAGGCAGGTGTGAAACCTGATTCTGTTATCAAGGTTAAGCCAGTTTGTAGCAATGTACAGGGAACATGTGTGGGTTTGATGATCACAGCCCAGGGTGGGGTGGCAGACTTTGTTGAGGGAAATCCAAAGTCTGGATAAGGCTGTGGGGCTGGCAGCACTATACATAATCATGCCATAGTCAAGGAGGGAGAGAACCGAGGAGGAGATCGCTAGGCGAATGGCTTCTGGAGTGAGACAGAGTTTAAACCAATAGAGGATGCCTAGCCAGATGTTGAGGGCCATAGACAGTAGGTGAATGTGGTGGTTGAAACTGAGGGCTGGGCCAAGAGTAATGCCCAGGTATTTAAAGGAATCCACTTGTTCGAGCAGGGTCTGGCTGGCTGTTAATAGAGGTGGACATTGGCCCTTCTTGGAACTTTGAGGGTGTGAGAAGTACGTAACTTTAGTCTTTTTATAGTTTAGAATGAGGTGCTATGAGGTGAACCACTTTTCGGCATCACTGAATGAGGATTGGAGGGAGAGGTGGAGTTGAGAGGGGTCATGGTTGGAGGAATACAGGACAGCATCGTCCGCATAGAGTAGGATCTTACCTGAACAGGACTGGGGGAAGGAGTTGAGAAAGAGGCTGAATAATAACGGTCTGAGGATAAACCCCTGTGGGACACCATCGCGGACAGCCAGTTTGCCGGATCAGGTGGTTATAATTTTTACTTGCTGTGAGCAGTCAGCCAGATAGTCAGTGAACCAGCAGAGAGCATCTAGAGACAGAGACCAAGTTTGGAAAGGGTAGTTAGTAGGAGGGAGTGGTTGACAGTGTCAAACGCTTTTGTGAGGTCAAGGAAGACTGCACCAGAGAGCTGACCTCTGTCGATGGCCATGTGGAGGTGGGTGGTGAACTCTAGTAGGATGGTGGTCATGCTGTGACCCTTGTGGAAGTCATTTTTGTTGGTGGCATAGTCATTTCTGCTTGTTCAGGTTGTCGGTGAGCTGATCGGAGACGATACGCTCTAAGGCCTTAGATGGGGGGAGGATAGATATTGGGCGATAATTGTTGGTGGACGTACGGTCACCGTTTTTAAATATGAGTGTGACAGAGGCCATTTTCCAGTGTGAGGAGAATTTCCTGAGATATAGGGATCAATTAATAATATGAATAAGGGGGGTGAGCACCTCATTTAGGGTGAGTCAAAGAGGTTTCCGGTCTAAGGAGTCCCTACTGTGACTGGAGTGGCTAATGGCCTTTCTGAGGTAGGGCACTCCCAACTTAGGGGAGATGCAATGTAGCTGAAAAGGAGGGTGTTCGGGGGGAGGAGTAGGAGGTAGGGGGTGGTGCAGGGGGTGGGTCAAAGAAGTGGTTGGGGAGGACATGGCTGAGGTCAGTGAAGGCATGGTTAAATACAGAGGCAATCCAGGTGGGATCAGAAGTGTGTCCCTCCTCTACCAGGATCTGGGTGGGGGCAGGGGTTGTTGGTTTTTCTGCAGATATCCTTAATATTGTCCCAGAATTTGTGACCCTTTCCCCAGGTAGTGGTAAGGGCAGATTTGTATAACTCAGCTTTGGATTTACGTAGTGCACATGTACATTGGTTATGGGCTGCACGGTACTTCTTTCGGTTGGTAAGCTGGCCAGTCTCATTGGCAAGATGCCATAGAGAATCCCTGGACTGCATCAGGGCCAGTAGGTGATCTGTTATCCATGGCATCGGGTTGCCTTTGACCATCTTTTTGGTCAGGGGCGAACATATCACAGACAGTATTGTAGGAGTGAATGAAAAGGTCAAGGGCTCTATCTGGGTTAAGGGTGTTAGTTATAAATGACCAATCCATTGTACTAAGATGGGCTTTCAGTAGAGTGAGTTTTCCAATGCCAAATTTGCATCTGTGGATCAGTTTCGGTGGAGATTTAGGTGCCTTACAAGTCCACGAGCAGAGGACCGAGGAGTGGTCACTGACTGCATCGGAAAGAATGGTAGTGTTGGAGATTTTGTGAGAGTGGTTTGTGAAAATTAGATCAAGCAGAGAGGATGATCCAGTGTGTTGGTGTAGTCGGGTGGGAGAGTGAACTATTTGGGTGAGGTCATGGGCTGAGGCTGCATCTATGCAAGAGGTGGCCACTTTGGAAAGCCAGTTAACATTGCAATTCCCCATAATAATTTTTTCATTTTGAGAGGGTACGGTGTCAAGATAGGACAGAAGGGAATGGAAGGCTATTTTTTGATTCCTAGGGGGAATGTATATTGCCAAAATGAGCAAGAGGGTTTGGGAACACCCTATGGTAAGTTTGAGAGTGAGAGCCTGTGGTCCGGAGGAAAGTTGGGGAGGGGGGAGGATGTAAACCTTTAGAGTGTCCTTGGTGTATATTGTGCACCCCCCCTTCCCTGTCTGTCCACCTGGACGAAATTATACATAGGGAGGGAGACCGAGGAGTCTGGGATATGGGAGGAGAGCCAAGTTTCACCTACTGCTATGATATCTGGTTGATGCTGCAGGACCCATCCCTGGAAGGAGTCCCATTTTTTTAGTAGGCTGCATATGTTTAGGGAGGCAATACATAATCCACCTGCAGGGGTTTGATGTGGTGTGGAGGTAGCGATGGGCCCTGGGTTTGGGTATATATTACCAGTCATTAGGAGTAGGAGGAAGAGAGACCTGATGATGGGATTCCAGGTCAGCTTTTTGTTGCAATACAGCTTGAGAGCTTTGGACCCATTAGTGGCAGTATGCGTAGGTATGGGGAGGGTAAGGATGTAGGGGGATGCATGGATAGGACCTTGTTGAGAGGTGGGGGTGCCAGGTCCAGGGCAAGAGATAGGGGTGTCAGGGGGGAGCTGGGATTCAGGCACCCTGTGATCGTGGTGGCCGGGTAATGAGGGGGGAGGTTTCCAGCATTGTAGATCACTAGGTCAGTTTTAGGAAAGACATACTCAGTAGGTGCGGTTGGAAAGTTAGCATGTGGTGTCTGATATTCGGGCAGCAAGTTGATTGTGGCATATTTAGGGAGATTTACTGGAAAGGTCGAGAGGGGAGGAATCAGCACTGGGAAAAATAGGGTGAGTATAGGGAAGATTGAAAGAAACATACTTAACATTGTCGAGTGGGGAGAAGGGTTAGAGTGCATCTGGTAAGGGGAGGCATACAGCCTAGAAGTCTGCTCCTACTGGTGAGTGTCTATAAACTGCAGATGGGGAAGTGGGCTGATTGGTTCAGAGCCACGTTCAGCACACGTTTCCCTCTATGTAAGAGATAGTCAGCCAAGGGTGGTGGTGGGGGTGGTGGGAAGCCAACGTGCAGCGTTGGTGGGGAAAACTTATCGAGAGTTGCTCTGACGACTGAGCTCCTGTGCATGGCGTGGCATGGCAGTACCTGTATTCTTCATTGGTGGCTTGGGGGGGGAGAGCAACCGCTCCACTGACCCTCATGACCCTTGCAGCTCCAAACTGCTTCTGTGGAAGAAGGGAAAGTCAGGTAAGAATTTATAGATAGTTTTGGGGGGGCTGTCTCGTAGGCAAGGTGGGAGGGAGCTGCATAGCTGGGATTTTCTGAGAAGCACACCAGAGAGATAGGGGAAATATTTCTTATGATTGCTAGGAATGATCTAAGTTAGCTTCTACCTCTGTGGGTTATGTTTCTGCAGTCAGAGCACTGTGTAACAACAAATTAAGCCTTAAACAGTCTGTACTAATCCCTCAGGTAATAGTTTAACTGTCTGGGCTGGTCTGCTGAAATTTACACAAATTAACTTTTAGAGGTGCTATTGATGTAATTCAGTCCCCAGCAGTTCAAACTAATGAAACCCTTCCCTCGGTTACAGAAATTGTGGTTCCCAGGTAGAAATTTGTAGAGAAAATATATATAATTAGCACAGTTTATCTTTAACATAAGTGAGCAATGCAGTTCAGCCCCCAGCAGTACAAATTGAGGAACCCACCAGTCAGTTACAGAAACTGAGGTTCCTAGGTAGAAAATTTGGAGAAAAAAAAAACTATCAGCACGTCTACTGACAGAAAATTACAGTTAAGGTTAGCTTAAGTTAGAAGCTAAAGTTCTTGTGGTGCCATGCACTGGGTTAGGTTGAAATTCAAAAAAGGCACCAAAAATAACTTCTGGAGAGCTGCTCCAATGACTGAGCTCCTGTGTGTGGCATGGCATTACCTATATCCTTCGTTGGTGGCATCGGGGGGGAGGGCGACCACTCCACTGGCCCTCACCACCCTTGCAGCTCTGAACTGCTTCTGTATCATTCATTGGTGGCTTCAGGGGGAAGGTAACTGCTCCACTGGCCCTCACGACCATTGCAGCTCTGATCTGCTTCTGTATCCTTCATTGGAGGCTTTGGGTGGGAGGGCAATCGCTCCACTGGTCCTCACGTCCCTTGCAGCTCCGAAATGCTTCTGTATCATTTGTTGGTGGCTTCGGGGGCGTGACCACTCCACTGGCCCTCACGACCCTTGCAGCTCTGAACTGCTTCTGTATCCTTCATTGGTGGTTTTGGGTGGGGGAAAGGGTGACTGCTCCACTGGCCCTCATGACCCTTGCAGCTCTGAACTGCTTCTGTATCCTTCATTGGTGGCTTATTTGTTTTATTAAAACTATAGTTGGCATGTTTATATGCTGTAGAGAATATTGACACCTTGCTTGCCACTTATAGAACTTTAAACAAGCAAATATCAAATTCAAAGTGCTTGGGTGATATTGAGATAATACCCCAGCATAATCTCCCAGTACCAAATTTTCATATGTGATATGCTTTGCTATCCCCCTTTGCCATATAGTGGCCAAATCTGTCCAGAATATTTTAGCATAAACACAATTGAAGAAAAAATGTTCCATGGTTTCTTCCAGATCATTACACTCCATTCTAATGCATTGCCATTCCAGTGCAGCCTTATGTTTAAGGTTCCCTTTTACCCCAGCCTTCCGTGGCAGCTAAGCCACTGTACATCCCACATTTTGACTGTGATTCTTTTATCTGTAAGTGTTCTTAAGGCATTCATTAATTTTGTGGGTACGCATTTAGGAAAGCCTACCTGTGTAGCAAAGTTTCTCCCCATGATATCAGCATATAGGGATTTCCTTTGCAAATCCTGAATATGTCCTTTCATGATCCCCCAATGTTTAAGTTTTCTAATTGCAGCTATTGCAAAATCTGGGACCTCTAATGTTGCATGAAGTTTAGGGATGTCTTCCCCCCATTTCTGTATGAAGGGCTTAAACAATAGCTCTGTCCATTGGTCCCATTGATGTGCCTGTCCCATAACTCCTGGAAACATATTTTTAAAGAAAAAGGAGAAATAAAATACCAGTGGATGTAACATTCCTAAACCCCCTTGTTTAACTGCTAGATAAGTAAAATTCCTCCTAACCAGGTTGAGGCGACTCCCCCACAGCATTTGAAAAAATATACTAAACAGTCTTGTCTCCAGATTTCCCGGTATAGGGAAAACAGCACAGCTATATAAAAATATTGGGAGCAAGAATTTCTTAACGATCAAAACTCTTTGTTTTTGAGAGAACCCATGCTTTCCAGATTTGGACTTTCATCTCCCTCATTCTTACTTTCTCTTTCCAGTTTAAATATGCCAAATCACCATTTCCAAAATAAGAACCAAGAATCTTGATTGTGGTGTCTGATATATTTATTTGCCCAACCCTGGGCTCATGCACCCCTACTCCTATATACACCCCAGTGCTTTTTTTAATCATTTATTTCTGTTCCTGCTATGCAATGCATGCATGCATACCTTTCCAAGACCCTTAAAGCATTCATTCCTGACTCTGTATTTTGTACTGTGACTACTATGTCATCAGCATATACTGCTAATTTTTGAGGCTCTATTTCTGGTGATGGTGTCAGGTCTCTTATGTTCCTGCCACTAAAGATTTCCCTAACGAGGGTATCCAATATAAATGTGTACAGCAAGGGACTTATTGAACAAACCTGTCGTACTCCTCTTTTCAGGAATAATCCTTCTCCTATCATCCCATTGACTGTGGGTGACATTGTGCCCCCTTTATATAAAGTTTGTATCTAAGATCTGAACCTAAATGGCATATCATACTTCTCAAGTACTTGCAAGAGAAATTCATGGGAAACTCTATTAAAAGCCTTAGTTTGGTTCAATGCCAATAGGTAGTCTTTCAATTTATCTTTTTTTCCCAAACTCAGAAACATTGCTTAAAAAGGCCAGATTTTGTTGTATGTTCCTCTCTAGGATAGAGCATGTTTGAATTGGATGGATTAATGTAGATGCAATCTTTTGTAGCCTATAACACAAAATGGGAGATAATATTTTGTAATCTGTATTTAATAAACTGATTGGCCTCCAGTTACCCAAATCCTTCTCATCCCACTTTTTTATGTAAATATAATATCATTGTGGCCGAAGAATTTTTGTGCAGCTTCCCAGTTTCTAAAATCTCATTATACACATTTTGTAGGATCTCACACATATCCTCCACTAAGAATTTATAAAACTCATTCATGAGGCCATCTTCCCTGGTGATATACCTAATTTCAATTTAGTTATTTCTAGTTTTATTTCCTCTTTAGAGATGTGTTTTCCCAACTCATTACTCTCCTCCTCTGATGGTTCTGGCAGATCACATTTAAGGATTTTCTTCCACTTTGTTGATGCTGTGAAAGCAGTCCCTTGTTGTTCTGGTAAAGAATTCCTTATAATTTCTAACATCTCTATGTTAGTATTTTTCAGCGGTCCAGTCTTGTTTATAAGACCCTCCATTACTTTGTTACCTAGCCTTTGCTTACACACAGCAAATAGGTCTGCTGATGGTGTTTTCTCAGTTCCATATTTCATTTCTGCCTGCAGGGAAACTGCTCGGTCACATTGATACTGCCTCATATGACCTTTTATTTTATCAATCTGTTTTTTATCCTTATATCCAAGACATTTGGTAGTGATGTTAACATATAGTACTGATTAAGGCACTCTAGATAAGTTAAGTAATCCTTATTACTTTTTTCTTTCCAAGAGAAATAAACAAATTCCATATGTCTAGCTTAGTATTTGCCCACCATTGCTCCCAGGAGTCATACATTACTGCTGTTGACTTCCTAGCAGTAACGAGAGAGTTTAATTTATACTGAATATCTGAATTTTCTAACATTGAGGAATTTAATTTCCACCTCGATGCAACTGCAGGAAACCTAGTTGGAAAATTTGGCAAACTTATAGTGCAGTGTATTAACAGATGGCCTGAGAATTCACATGGTTATAGTTTAAAACCAGTTGTGAAGAGATTTTTGGACAAAAAAAACATAATATATCCTGGTCTGAAAGGCACATCATCTGCAGGTAGCTCCTATATCCTTATTTAGCATCCTATAAGCATCTTTGAGGGAAGTTTGTTTTAAAACATTTTGCAATGCATGTGTATCGCAGTAGACTTTTTTTTGTACTTGGTCCTTGACTTTTCAATCTAAGCTGCAGTTCATGCCCCCCCTCCGCCCAATATGACTTGTTTTTTGCTTAAAAAGATATGATTGAATACTATGAAATAGTTCTATTCTCGATGATTTAACCTGAGGGGGATAAGTATTTATAACTCCCTTGTACACACAGTCTAACATGAGGGCCCTCCCTCGGTGTATTTCTACTAACCTTTTTACTTGTACATTTGTGTGATTAAACAAAATGCCCAGACCATCTGCTGCATCTTCCCCGTAGGACCAGAAGGTAGGCCCACTGGTTCACAGTATTTTTGTTTGTCCTACATCATGCAAACTGTTGAACCTTGTTTCCTGTTGAAATATAATATCCACATCTAAGGTGTGACAAAATGCAAGCAAGCCATCCTTTTTTTATAATTCTTGATGCTGCAAGTATTTAAGAAGACAAGTTTAATTGCTGCCATAGGTTTTGGTTTATTTGTCCTCCTTTATGGTTTCTGGGCATCTTTTTTCCATTTTTCCTTTTTTTTTCTTAGTCTCTGATACCCCCTCCTCCTCCTCACACTCCATTTCAGAAATGAAACCAGATATAGAGGATACATTTGATTCTGAACCACCCTCCTGCTCCTGCAGAATTTGAAAAGAGTTTCCAGAGGAATATCTGAACCCTGATTAACATGTCTACTAGATGGTCTGGTCACCCTTCTTGGATGGGGGGGTTTGAAACTCTGATGTGGAAGGGAGTGGTGGCATATTACTCTGCCTACTTTGAGTTTTGGAAGTGGTCAGTATCTCTAGGTGTATACTAGAAGGACCCATATGTAAAACACTTTGAGTGGTGTCTTGAAGTGCTTCTCCTGGTTCTTGCCCCAGGGCCTGTGTGTGCTCTGAAGTTGTTGGGCCTGGAGTAGGAGTAGATGCTGGGGTAGAGGGGCCTTCACTAGATGTAGGTGCTGAAGTAGTAGGGCCTGCACTGGGTGTGTTCCTACTCTGATTTCTATCTTGTGCTGTGTTTATCAAATCTTCTTTGTTTATACCCCACTGCTTATTTTGTCCAGCCCATGGGGCACTGGTGATAGGCATGACCCTGCTCTTTGCATAGATTGCAGCAAAATGTATTCCTGCATGGCCCGCTATCATGATCTAGTTCTCCTCAAAGAGCATGCTTTACTTTATCACAGGCACTGCTAAGGTGTCTCCTCTGCTACATTTGTAGCAGGCCTTTGGTTGCCCTAGATAAAAACACACACCCCTATTCTTTCCCAGAAAGAAAATGTTAGGTATATGGTTTATTTCATTCCCTATTATGTGCAATTTCACTTTGAACTTCCAGCTTCCTGCCCAAATACCTTCCCCATCAATAACTGTTTTAGGTGTCCCTAACACTGTAAATTTTTGTTCCAACCAGAATGGAAAGTCCCCCACATTTACCCCTTCATTTTGGAACATAATATTGACAGTTTAATATAGGGGTTCTGTGATAGGTATAGCCCAAAAAGGTAGCCATATAGGCTGCATTTTTCAGTTTTCATAAGGTTGCCAAAATGTATCTAACCCAGCAAAAGTTTTAAAGCTTCTGTCAAATGTGTCCTCCCCTCGTACATTTATCAAAGCATAGATGTAATTTGCCTGGAAGTTCATTGATTCTTTCAGCAATTTTCTAGCAAGAAAACGTCTGTCTGGATGTTCCTCAAGCCCACCCCGATATCTGAAGTGGACTGCATTTCTTCTGGGTGCTTGCTCCAACCTATTGTTTCTAAATAAGTCAGAGAAACATGGCCCAGATCATTGTTGCTCCCTAGATGGAGATATAGGAGGGGAATTGTGTGCAGAACCCATAGGAACCTCTGATCCAGCATCAGTAGCAGTGTTTTCAGTATCTCCTACTCCCTCCATAGCATTTGAGTTATCCAAAACAGGGTCCTGACCTTGTGAGTCCATGGGGGCCCTCGAACCTTGTAGTGTGTCTTGTGAGAATGTCTCCCAGGTAGAATCCGAGATCCATTTGCCATTCTGCAGAGTCTGGCTGGCATTTGTCAGAATGCTTTCCTTCTACCACTCTGAGCTGGGGAAACTGTCTTTTCATGCATTTTCCTTCCGCATTCCTCCAGCATGAGTGTCATTGGGATGAGTCATCTCAGCCATGTCTGTCAAACTCTGCTCCTGACAGATGGCTGTTTTTCCCTGCATCACTGAAGAAAGATCCTCAGTGAGTCATTCTGAGATCCAGCCTGACTTGTAATCTCAATAGTGATCCCTTGCATAGTAGGCAGAAATATTTTGAACCCATCCTCTAAGCCCATTTCTCCTGTTGCATGGTCGCTACCATGCAAAACAATACACATCTCCTAAGGTGTGCCCTAATTACTTGCTTCTTCCCCTGCATTAGCTCCAGCAGGGAAAGTGAGCCAAGGCCCACTTTCTCCGACCTGTTGCTCTATCACCAAGCTGGTGTCATCTGCCATTGCAGACCCAAAACAGCAGCAGCTCCCCCTACTGATGAGTAGAGGAATTTCCCTTGTGCCCTAGCCAAATGTCCCCCCATTCAGTAAAAATAACACCAACAGCTTAATCTGGTTCAAAGTCAGTTGGCATTCATCTGTATCTCCCTTCCCCAGGTTGTGCTGAAAACCGGCAGAATTTGTCTAGTGTACTTACCTGGTCAACAAATACATAAAGGTACCATTCAGGATGTATAAGGGAACACAGAAAGAGCAGGACAGAGAACTGAACCAGTTAAAGCAGAAGGAAGCAGCGAAGGCAGTCAGAATAGCAAAGTCCCAAACTGAGGAAAAGATAGCCAACTCAGTTAAGAAGTGGGACAAAACCTTTTATAGGTACATTAAGGAGCGAAGTAAGACTAAGGGTAGAATAGTGAGGCTTAATAAAGTGGAGGGGGTGGGCAGAGGTTAACAGTGAAAAAGCAGGGATACTGAAGGAATACTTCTGCTCAGTATTTACAAAAGAAGAGGAGGAGGAGGAGGAGGAGGAGGAGGTACCTAAACAAAACAATAGAAGCCGTCTGGATGGGGGGGGAGGTCGATACCAGTCCATTCACAGAAGAAAGGGTGCTGAAAGAAGTCCTAAAACTGAAGGTGGACAAAGCAATGGGGCCTGATAGGATTCACCCCCAGAATTCTAAAATAACTAAGGGGAGAACTAGTGACACCACTGACTACCTTTTTAAGACATCAGGGGATGATGACGTGGTACCTGAGGACTGGAGGAGGGCAGATATTATTCCCCTTCACAAAAGTGGGAGCAAGACAGAGGCATTAAACTACAAACCTGTTAGTTTGACCTCAGTGGTAGGGAAAATGATGGAATCACTTTTGAAGGAAAGAATTGTCGAGTACCTAGAGACCAGTGAGGCACAGGACCCAAGACAGCATGGATTCACAGTGGGAAGGTCATGTGAGATGAATCTAAACAATTTTGTTTGACTGGGTGAACAAAGTAGTGGACCAGGGAAGGGCTGTGGACATGGCCTACCCAGACTTTAGCAAGGCATTTGACACAGTCCCACACAAAAGATTAATGAAGAAGTTAACCAGCATGGAAGTGGGTCCCAGGGTTGTAGCCTGGGTAAAACATTGGCTGGACATCAGGACACAGAGGGTGATAGTAAATGGAGTCCACTCGGAAGAAAGGGGGGTTACTAGCTAGGTACCGCAGGGTTCAGTACTGGGACCAGTTCTCTTTAATGCTTTATAGGTGACATTGCAGAGTGTCTGGAAGGGAAAGTATGCCTCTTTGCAGATGACACAAAGATCTGTAACAGGGTTGATACACAAGGAGGATGGGAAGGATGAGAAGGCGCTTGGCAAGACTGGAGGAATGGTCAAAAGTATGGCAGCCTAGATTCAATGCAAAGAAGTTCAAAGTAATGCACCTGGGAAACAAAAACCCAGGGGAAGAGTACACAATGTGGGGGGAGATACTAACAGCAACAAAAATGGAAAGGGGCCGGGGATAGTTATATCAGATCACCTAAAAGTAGGCAAGCAATGTGAGAAGGCAGTAAGAAGGGTTGGGGGATACTGGGATGCATAGGGAGAGGCATCACCAGTAGAAAACAGGAAGTTGTTATCCCTCTGTACAAACTGTTGGTGAGACCCCATCTGGAATACTGCATGCAGTTCTGGAGACCCCATCTCCATAAGGACACAGACAGCATGGAGGCAGTCGGGGCAACTAAAAGGGTGCAGGGTCTGAACCAGAAGCCATATGAAGAAAGACTAAAGGAGCTTAATATATACACTCTCAAGGAAAGGAGGGAGAGGGGGGGAAATTATAGAAACTTTCAAGTACCTCAAGGAAATCAAAAAAGTCCAAGAGGGTAGCATCTTTCTGAAAAAGAGTTGTGCAAGAACAAGGGGGCACAATTTGAAGATCAAGAGGGGACAGCTCAGGGAAATGTGAGGAAGTATTTTTTCATGGAGAGGGTGGTGGATGCATGGAACGGCCTTCCTGAGGAAGTTGTGGGGTCAAAAACAGTGGGGGAATTCAAGAATGCATGGGACAGACATAAGTCAATTCTAGTGGGGTAGGGAGAAGTGGGCTGTTGGTTAACTAGGATCTGCAACATATCTAATAGGTAGGGAAATGGGCAGACTGGGTGGGCTAAGCAGTTCTTATCTGCCATTAAAATCTGTTTCTGTTTCTATACCCTGTAAAATGCTGATATTATTTTAATGGTATTAAAGTACCAACATTTTACAAGGCTGCTGTAAGAAGAAAGCAATATCCACTAGGAATGGCAAATGAACTCTTATACCTAGCGGAAATGGAGAAGGAGGTTGCAAAACAAGAGGCTGTGGGAGTCAGGAGTCAGGACCCACCAGGAATGCCACAACAGGCAAGGCAGACACATGCATTACAGGAGACCCAGAGGAAACTTCTCTTCACCCATGCTGCCCACATTCCTGCCAGTTCAGGTAGGAGATAGGGGTAGCAAGCAAGTCATCCCATGATAGATGATCAGCAGGGTGGTGATGTTGAGGGGATATAACCTGCCAGAATAGTTACTGTAGCTGCAAATCAGGGATAGCCATGAGAAGCCATGTGACCCCCCCCCACACACACAAAATTTATGGTGAAAATCTCAACATGGGAAGGCAATGGTAGCACACTTAGGGACTGAGACAAACAGCATCCCCTCACCTGGTCAGCACAGGCAGCAGTGGGGGGAACTAGTTTCAAGGAAGAGAAGGCCTTCAAGTAAGCATTAAGCCACAACAAAGGTGGCATCTAAAGGTTGATTAATGCATGGTTGGGAGGGTTGTGGCACGAGACCGCAGGCCTGGTTTGCTTCCACAAACTACCAAGCTCTGGTTGCCAGACCCCTTGCCACCACAAAGGGATAGTTTGATCTGGTCTTTTGGCTGGATCATCATGCTGTGTCGTTCCTCTGTGGGGTCCCCTGTTTTATTACTCCCCATGTATAGATGATCTGATACTGTCTGAAATATAATTTGGAGTCCCACAAATGCCTCAAGGTATCATATGTCTCGGGCATGATGCTTGCTTGTGCATAGAGTTCTGAGAACTTCGTGGAGCACTATAATGGTGCTCTTACTGTACATCCGCCTTGGATTCCATACCACCCTATTGTGTTTGTCCCTTGACCTCCCAACATAGCTTTCCTTAGCATTGTGATGAGCTAAGTGAGATGAAAACTAATGAATGAATGAATGAATGAATGAATGAATGAATGAATGAACTGAATGTCTATGGACAGTTAAAAAGAGATGATCAGCCTCCCAGCTCACAGTCGGACAAGTCTTAAACAAAAAGAAGGTCCCTGAATTCAGATTAGTTAGCCCAATTGATTTGAGCTTCATAGATGCCATTCCCAGTATTGACTCAATCCTAGAATTCTTTGCCTCTAAGTTCACACATGCCTGTGATAAGTTTACACCTTTTAAAAAATGCAAGGCAAGAGGAACATCATCAGGATAGATCATGCCCAAACTCCTTGCCTGCATGAGGAACAGGTACATTTTGTGAGCCCTGGCCAGAGAAACAGGATCCCCTTTCTGCCAGAAGAGGTACAAGGAAGCCCACAATAAGTGCACCAGTATGATTAGAATGACCAGATCTGGCTTCTATAAGGATCAGCAGACCCAGAACTGTAGCAATGGCAAAAGATTCTGAGATGTCTCAGAGCTCCTTGGCAAGGGACTTACAATCACTCCTTAAAAGCTCATGGTGGAGAAGTGAGAATTCCTTGATTCCACCAAAATTGCCAGTTACTTCAGCATAGCCTTTACTGACCTCAGTTCCATTATCCCTACTGAGGCTGTCCATACCCCTTGCAAGGAACCCAGTCCTGAAGCCTCCCATATGGTAGGCTTTAAACCAGGGTATCCTAAAGTCTACTTTAAGGCTGTTTTAGTTAACAATTCTTCAAAATCCATCTGTGAGGTACTTGGCAAAACTACATGTGAGAATGATTTGGTTGATGTGAAACTTGTTGCCCTGGCGGTAGAGAAACTTTCCCAACCCATCTCTAGAATTTTGTTACTTGCCCTCTGCTACTCACAGTTCCCTGAGAAGTGGAAATTCACACTGGTGAGACCAGTTTTCAGAAGTGTTGACCATACTTGTGAATTACACATCCATTTCTTTTTTTTTGTTGTTGTTGCTCTGCCATTGACTGGCCCCCTTCAGCCCTGCCACTTCTGCCCAGCTCCGTCATCTGCCCTTCCTGGAACTTACATTCTCCTGGGTTCCTCCATGGAAGACCCGTGCCCGAAGGCCAACCCTTTAACTTCCAAGTGGAGTTGAATATCAGTCTGGGAGAGGTAGTACTTGGGCAGTGCGGGACCTGCAACAGAGAGGTGGGGGCATCCTGCATGGTTGCAGTAATTTTCCCATTGTTTTCTCCTGGGAGGCATGGCATGCAATGACGTGACATGCATGCCTATGTCTGGTCTGCTTCCTCAAACTACCAAGCTCTGGTTGCCAGACCCCTTGCCACCACAAAAGGATAGTCATGTGCCAGTCACTGTCCCATCCCTCCCCTGGAGGAGGAAGAGAGCAGTCTTTTGGATGCTGTACCCTCCTTTCCCCCTGCTGGCCCTCCAGCAGCCTGGGCGTGCTTCTAAACCCGGGTCAATGGCACTGTGACTGGTAGCTCTACCCTTGCGCTGGCAGGTTAGCATTCTAGACCCATTTCTGTTATGTTCTCCTTGACCATGGCTCTCGATAGAATAGTTTCTGAACCACTTGTCACATATCTCAAGCAATACAGTGTCCAGTGTGTACAGCAGCTTGGCTTCCAGAAGCTACACAACACCAACATGGTGCTTTTGGAATGCACCAACTATGTTCATGAGGCCTTTAAAAATGGTGAACTCATTGGAGCTATAGCTATCAACCTCTCTAAGTCCTTTGACCTGGTCAAATATCAGCTCCTACTTAACAAAGTTTGGCCTGGATTTGTCACAGAACACAATTAACTGGCATTATAACTAGCTCACCAATCACTCCCAGTGTGTGAATATAGATAAATCTTTGTCAGACACTAGGGGAGTATCTATTAGTGCCACCAGAGCTCTATCATAGGCACACTTCTATTTGGCCTCTTCATAAATCTACTGCATGATGCCTGTCAGACAGCCAGCATACTCCTCTGTGCTGATAATACTGTCATCTGTCCCAAAAACCCGACCGTGATAGCCTCACCACTGCTCTCCAAAGTAATTTCAGGTCACTAGAAAGCTGGTTCCAAAATAACTGGTCCTCAATTATAGAAAAACAAAGACCGTGCTCTTCTGCAGTGTCCCAAAGAAGAGGAAAGTTCAAACCTTTGCCTTTTGAAATGGCCATGGACAGAACCTTGAACTGGTGGAGACCTTCAAATACCTTGGAGTAACTCTGGACGACACCTTATCTTTTGACCCCACATTGACTGTCTAATAGCCATAATTAACAAAAGACTGTGTGCCCTGTAGCACAGTGGGAATAATCTCGTTCAGGATGCTAGATGCCTTTTTGTAGCCAGCTCCATTCTGTCACATACAGATTACTGCCTACCTGTCAATACAGCTACCTGTGACATGATTCTAAATAGGGTAAAGCTTATCTATAATAAGGCATCCCACTTTGCCCTTGGTGCAGATAACTGCACTCACAGTTGTACCATTTAAACACTCACTAACTGGCTACCTTTACCCTGCAGAAAGAAGCTCCAAAACTATTTTTTAGCTGAAAAGGCCCTCCTGGGCCTAACACCACTTTAAAAAAGCTTTTGTACCATCTCCAACCAATGCAACGCTAGAAATATGGCTAGGAATGCCCTTAAGCTTTCTTTCAGGCATATTTAGCTGGGCAAGCAATCATTTGCTGTCAGGGCTGCTAACTGGTGAAATTAACTGTCTAATACTCTGCTGAATCTCCCCAAGATTATTCAGTTTATGAGATCTTTGCAGTCTACCCTTGCAGTCCAATGCAACTGTAACCATTAAACTGTTTTATTCAGTTTCTCTCTATATACATATCCTGTGACTTTTTATGCAATAATCTGTGGACTTTTTCATAACTGTATGAAACTGATCTGTCTTGTAGTAAGTACTTTAAGCCTGACTTGATTGCATTTCCTCTGAAACTGCTTACAATACGTGTGATGTTTTTCGTGACTATGTATTTGACGTGGAACTTTTGTAAATGTGCACGTTCTCAAAGGTGATCTCCAAAGTTTTCAGTCAATAAATAAATAAATAAACAAACTAAGGGACAAAGGTAGGAGCATTCTTGACATAGATCTCGGTTCTTGGATGACAAATTGGCATTGAAAACTCACTATGGTGAGTATCAACAAGCAATTGCCCTGAAAAAGACAGTGTTCCTGTCACAGACGATTGCTGTAGGTAGAAATCATCTGACTTAACTTGTTTGCACGGTGGACTGGTTATGAAACCCATCCTGTCTGTGGTCTGCTTGAGTTTTTTCTGCTGAAAAATGAAATGAGTTTTGAGATTTCTTCAATGCCAAGGTGTCCTACATAAGATTGGGTATTTGCTCAAGTGATCTGTTATGGGCCAGTGACGGTCAGGGCCTGAGTGGCATTGTTGATCTGCCTTCCTGGGGAGGATTTTGGCCAGTTTTGGAGAAAGAAGTACTCAAGCTGATTTCAGGTTTGTCTCCCACCAGTTGTTTGCTGGATCCTGGTCTTACCTGGCTACTTTTAGAGTGCTGGGAGGTTTTGGGACCAGTTGTTTCCCAGATTGTCATGTGTTCTTTGAGGAACGGTGTTTTTCCATCTGCCTTAAACAGGCAGTGGTGAGACACCCTCTTAAAAAACCTTCCTTGGGCCATGATGTGATGTGGAATCACAGACATGTCTCTAATCTCTCTTTTTGGGGAAGATTACCGAAAAGGTGGTAGTTGATCAACTTCTTAGATGCTTAGAGCAGTTTAACATCTGTGATTCTCTGCAGTCGGGTTTTCGGTTGTGTCACAGCATGCACTTATGAGAGTGATGAAAGATCTTCTCATGACAAGGGATTGGGGACTTTGTACCATACTGATCTTGTTAGATCTCTTATTGGCATTCAACATGGTTGACCATGATGTGCTTTTAGATCACCTGAGGGACTATATGTGACTCACTAGCCCTGTATTGAGCTGGTTTAAATCCTACGTTACCGGGAAAATGTAACGGGTGGCCCTGGGAACTTTTCTTTCCAGGACCTTGGTATTCTCTTGTGGAGTTCCTCAAGGCTCGATCATTGCTCCCATGTTGTTCTAAGTGTAAATGTTGCCAATGGATGACACCATTAGATGGCAGGGCTTTGAGTTTCACTGCTATGCAGGTGATGCTCACCTTTAACTGTCTGGCACTACTGGGGGTATGATGTGGATTCTGTGCTGGAGAGGTGCTTGACTGAAATAAACAACTGGATTACCTAAAACTGGTTATGTCTTAGCTCAGGTAAGATTGAGGTCATGATTGTCAAGCTGGGTAGGCAGGTCCCAGTGATGAAGTGTGGACTGCCTTTACATCTTCACTGGGTGGTCTACCACACAGAGCTGCAGCTATGGTTGAGAATCTTGGGGTAATTCTTTACTGCAGGTTGACACTTGATCAACAGGTGTCAGCTGTCGTCTAGGCTGGCTTTTACCTACATCATAATATCACCAGAATTAAACTACATCTAGCCCCTGCTGACCTGGCAATGACTATTCATTCCTTTGTCACCTCTAGTCTCAGCTATTGCAATGCTTTATACCTGAGGGTTATCTGGAGGTTTGTTGTTGCCCCTGCTGCTAGTCCAGAATGCTGCAGCCTGGCTGGTTCTGCATGTGCTGTACTGTCTGCCCATGTGTAATGCATAACCTTGAAGATATGCCTCACAGCATTCAAGGCCCTAAATGGTTTGTGACCAGACTACTTAAAATACCTCCTAGTTCCCTACTGCCCACCTCTCTCCCTCCACTCTTCCGATGTAGGCCTGCTATCTGCCCCTGTATCTAGGTTACAACAATCAAGGGACAGAGCATTTTTGTGTTGTAGCACCTACTTTATAGAATTCTTTGCCACAATGTATTAGATCTGCCCACACAGTTGGGGCCTTTAAGACTAATCTACTGCAAAAACCTACATTTTTGCTGAAACTATTCCCTGAGTTTAAATTATTGCTGATCGTTATGTTTTTATTGTTCGATATCTGTTACTATACATCTGTTGTAAAGTTTTATTGTGTTTATTGTAAACACGCTAAGCCTTTGCTAAAGAGCACTACAGAAATAAAATTGTCTTGCCTTTTCTTACCTTCTCCAGTCCTCTGTAGGTGATTCCCATAAGTTCTGGAGTCATATTAAGAACTTTATTGGTAAATGTGCCAGCCACACAATGTCTGATATGAACTTGGATGGTAGAAATTGTAATAATGCATACTAACATACTAAAATGCCAGCAGAATAGGTCTAACGGTCTTTCGAGTCTGCTTGATTGGTCAGCCCCCACCCTGGGTGCTGACCTTGCTGCCCCCCTCGCCTTCTCTGGCTTCTCCCTTCCCAGTTCTGGATATTCTTGCTGCATTGGATTTTGCTTCCAGAACCCTTCCCCTGTACCTGTCCCAGCCCCTCTTGAACCCCTCCACCATCCCTGCCTCCACCAGCCCCCTAGGCAGTGCATTCCATGGCTCCACCACCCTCTCAGTGAAGTAGCACCTCCTCCTTTCTCCCCTGAATCTTCCCCCCTTCAGCTTCCACCCATGCCCTCTAGTGGCCCCCTCCTCTTTCCTTCGAAGCACCCTGTCTGTTCCTCCCCTATTTACCCTCTTCATGTACTTAAAGACCTCTATCATGTCCCCCTGGTCCCTTCTCTAATGCTGTGACAATTGCTAATGCTTTTAATATTCACTTCTCTGACCTTACCAAGTACACCAATATGTCCTGTTGTGACACTGATCAAAACTCCCCTGCAGAGCAAAAAGTTTATCCTCCTTTTTATCTCAGGGCTGTCACCCACAGTGAGGTGGTACACCTTTTGAGGTCTATATCTTCCTGCAGTAGTGTTGGTTTTCATGCCCATGAACCTCGGCTGCTCAGGGTTGCTGCATCTCAATTGGCATCCCCAGTAACTCAACTATTTAACCTGTCCCTCACCTCTGGGGTGTGGCCCAAACTCTGGATGGTTGCCAAAGTGGTGCTGATCTAGAAAATAGGGGACACAAAGTGCTTTTGAGAATTATCATCCTAGCACAGTCCTGGAAGTGCTCAACAAATTGTTGGAGAAACTTGTGGCCTCTTAGGTTACTGAGCAGCTTCAAAAACACCACCTTTTATCCCAGCACAGCATGGTTTTAGGCAGGTCCATGGCACGTCAACTGCCCTCATCCAGATTACCAACAATGTCAATAAAGCTATGGACAGGTGAATGGTCACAGGGGCTGTCTTCATTGGCCTTACCAAGGCTTTTGACATTATGGACTACTCACTAATCAAATCTAAATTGTCAGCCCGTTGTTTTTCACCTTCTGCTATTTCCTGGTCATCAAATTACTGGGCAGATCGATGACAGTTTGCTAAATTCAACCATGCCAGATCTGACCTCTCCACCATTAACAGTGGTATTCCACAAGTCACCATACCTGGTCTGCTGCTCTTTATCATATTTATCAATAACCAGCCCAGTTCAACTGCCTCTTGCTCCACCCTGCTTTGATGATATAGTGCTATATACAAGCTCCAAGAGAACAACTGAAATTAACTCAACTTCATGCTCACTGTGGCAGTGTTTAGTCCTGGCTAACTTCATGCTGGCTTCCCCTGAACTCTAGCAAAATCCACCAATGCTTTTTGTTTTAGTATCTAAACTGAGGGCCTGTTCCCCTGCTCTATTTATTGCTCTGATCACTCTTCCCTTACTGCAGTTGATTCATTCAAATACCTTGGCTTAACCCTTGATCCTGCCCTTGATTTTAGCCTACATATATCAAATTCCATGCTAGCTGGCAAATTCAAAGCTAGGGCTTGCTTATAGAGTGAGGCATGCCGTGACTTCTGCTGCCAGGCTAGCCACAGCTCGGGGTGTTTTGTTGCCTAACCTCACTTATGGTCTGGTACCTTACTATGAGGTGATCTAATGTAATATAAAGAATAGAATACTAGTTACAACAACCTCTACTGCTTTGCCCTATCTGTGCCCAGGGTGACTCACCACTGCTCTCTTTACTCGAGCCTGGAATGGTTTTCTCCCACCTCATGTCGTCTTTTTACCCTGTGCTGTGATTGACAAAATTATCAGGCTGATATACCTGCTGCCTTTGCTGGTATGTTTTCTAAAATTGATCAGGCCTACCCACTACTATTTCATGATCTGTCTCTTCCGTCATTTCTCAAATGCACTACAAAGATGGGTGAGTAGGTTCTCTCCATCTTTACCCCTATGATCTGGAATTCATTTCCACCAAATCTCAGGAACACTCAGGCTCACTTAATTTTCTTATGTTTCAGCAGTACTTGTTTGAAATCCATTAAACTTTCTAATTCTTGAAAACAAAGTGGGTCTAAGTGTTCCTGAGATTTGCTAGAAATGAGTTATAGAGCTTAGAGGCAAAGACGGAGAAAGCCTGCATTCTCTTCCTTCCTCTCCACCCTGTGGATTGCAAAGCGTGTTCTCACACCTATTATTTGCACATTTCAAAGAGTCTCTTTTTTTCCCTCTTTTCACTTTTTTTAACCTTTTATTTATTTATTGAAATGTTTCACCAGGAAGGCACACTGAACAACAAGTTGCTCGTCTCCCGGTGTGACCGGGGGGGTGCAGGGAGTACACAAGATAGTATACAGGCATCAAAATGAGGAACGCTTAAATAAGAGCAGTAACATGAGTGAACTAAACAGAGTAGTAGGAAAAACAACCTTTTACTTTTAAATAGAAATTCCCATTGTGTAAGTACAGTAATATACTTACATATAAACTTTGTGGATGTGTAGAACACTTAGATTGAACATACAGATAAGGCAGTTTGCAGAAAGAGTAGTACATGGGATCAATATAAGGTGCTAGGAGAGAGGAAATATCCAAATTATTTATTTTTTGAGAATTGTGCCAAACCACATACATATTCTGAAGCCTAACTCGCACTGCAGTGCATGATGGTTACCAAGCCTGAACTATAAGGCAAAGGACATTTAGACAAGTGAGGATATCAAAAGGAAGGTTAACAGGAAGAGTAGTACCTGGGGCCCATAAAAGGATGAGAGGAGAGAATAAATATCTAAAGTGTTTGTTTTTTGTGCCGCTCACCAAACTGCACTCATACAGTCTTATAAATCCTTGATGCCAAGGCATTATGGATATGCTCATTGTGCAATTTAGGCTGGTAAGGCTTCACTGTTCCTCATCTGAATTGGCTGTTTGGTGGCCAAGGGGGTCCTCTGCCTCCTCTCACCAAGCCGACTGAAATTTCCATCATTTTTACACTGTATGGTTCCACAAAATAATGGGCAATAGAAATACTGTAATGAAGTGACTATAATTTTGTGATCTCCAGCTTTGTGATGGAACTGCTAATTAAATTCTGCTGCTTAACTATGAAAAAACAACATGGAAATCTACCGTATAATGTAATTAAGTCTTTGCTAGTAAGAAAAACGATTCTGATGCATGGGATGTTACTCTCTGAGGCATTGAACCTGAGAAATGGTTCATATTTACACAGTAAAGAATTTGATGCAAACTAATAAAATGATTAAATAGACAATTAAATGAATAGGATGTAAGGCTGAGGGAGAGTAGTATCCTAGCATTCCCCCTGACAAAGGGGCTGCTTAAACCTCGGCGCACTGGGGTTTTGATTCCTGACTGCAGCTGTTTTTCTGTGAATGAGATGGCTACCACGTGTAACAAGTGGTGAAGTGATAATAAAGAACTTTTCATGCATCACCTTGGTCCACGAGTGCTGTATTTCACTGTCCATTGTGATCCACTACATGAGAGCACTAGAACTTACTGTGAGTGCTGATGTCATTTACTGAGTAAAAGGCTTCACCAGAACAGATATTGCCTGTTAACTATGCTTTTACATCAGATCCAATATAGGCCAAGAATGACAAAGTACAGATACATGTCTCATCCTCTTGGGACTGCTTAGTGTATGTACTGCAGTCATTTTCTCAGCCTGATATGAGATTGCAACCTGAAGGCAATTAATGTTTACTTGATGCGAACATGCCAAACAGGCAGTTTCTTGGAAGAGTAATACATGGTATCTGTAAATAGATGCTAGGAGAGAAGACGTATCCTAACTGTTTGGTGTTTGTGCATATTCCAAGCCAAACATATTCTCTAAAGCCTCAGTCCCACTGCAAGGCATCATGTGTATGCAAATCCTTGTGCAAGCCAGCCTGACAAGGCTTCACCAGATCAGACATTGCCTTTTAATTGCTCATGGCTACAGAACCAATATTCATGGTCTGTTCATGCACAACAGACCCAGTTGTGTGTTGTTATTTACATACGTGATAGCATGAGACATTTTTCATGCATGACATTAGGTTTCTACACAGTTGTGTGAATGTGGATGCCCGGTTTTTGAACACCGATTACACAGTCTTGAAGTTGAGGAATTCTGGCATTGCAGGAAATATAGCACGATAGATACGGAATGGTTAAGAAAAATGGCTCAGCAGGTAATATTGCATGTGACAGCATCAGACTGGAAGTTGTCAGTGGGGTTCCTCAGTGGTTGGTAATGCTTGATGTTTTAATTGAAGGCCCTGAGTCAGGAGTCTCTTGCAAGCCAGTTACATTTGTTGATGACACAAAGGTAATAAGGGTGCTAGAGTCAAGTGAACATAAAACTGTCTACAGAGTGGTGAACTGAAATGAAGGGTGGTCAAATAAATGTCAAACTTCAACATTACTATACTTTGACATACTGTAAAGCAAATGACGGACTCACCAATACTAGCAGCACAAAAACCACTGACTGAGGCTGAAGATTTGCTGTGGCACTGCATGTAACCCAGGTGTGTTAATAGCAGGTTAATATGATCCGCATAATGGGCGCCAGTGTCTGAGGCTATGCTACTCTATACAGCCAGAAAATAAAATAAATTACCACTAAAAGTGCAATTATAGGGGTGAGTCTAGCTCTGTGTCAAGGTTCTAAATGTGTTCTGCAATATTATGCAGGTATATCCTGCTTCCTGTTTCTGCAATGTGTCCTGCTTAGGACAATGTGTCTAGATGGAGGTAATCCACTTGCAATTGCCTATCGGTTGGTAGTGTTCCAGAGCAATGTTTTCTGCCTGCAAAGGGCTTATAAATAGAAGCTCCAGCCCATCACAAGTGATTTTAGTTCTCGTGCATCCCAGCCCAGGGTGCCTGCATTTGACAATTTCCAGCTTTAGCATCTATGGGCATGTTTCTCTGGCTGCAACCAACTGGAAGGAGCCTTCAGGCCCAAGGATAGTGGCAAAGTTCCTGAATATGGGTGGCGTGGCTTCCCTCTGGTGCAAGTCTCCAGATGCTTGGGCCCTAGCAGGAGTCCAAGTTCGAGGACAGCAGGGGCCTGTTGGGGACTTATTCTCAAGGAGGGTCTCCTGATGGTATTCGACCAAACTGTTCTCTTTCCTGTATGGCGGAGAGTGTGGTGGATGATTGTGCCAACAAGGGACTCTGGCCTTAAGCAAAAGGTCTTTCTGTATGACTGGTGGATGAACAGGGGAGCTGGAACCAAGGTTCATACACCGAGAACCATGAGGCAGACCTAGTTGGTATGGTAAAAGCCACTATTTGCTGTGACCTTGTTATGTGCAGACTCCAACCCCCCAGGGAGGCATGGGACTTGTAGTAGACTGCTGAGCTTGCTGTAGATCACATCATGTTCCATGTGACTGTGCATCTGAGAGGCTGTATCCCTTCTTAGCACTTATGACAGGCAGCACCATTACTCACCTGCCATGCAATTCTGGCCATTTCCTAATCATATAGCCTGCATTCACAGCAGTGAGTAGGCACCATCAAGTAACTTTGTGTATCCCTGTTTTCACCAGAAATAAACAGGGAAATGTGTAACTGCACTAAATGTAAAATAGCAAGTCAGAGTTTGATTTGTACATTTGCTTTAAGTAATTAATCTTCTTATATGCATCAGATTCATAGCTGGCTGGCAAAAAGGACATGTACTGTACAGTGACTGTGACTGTGATTGCTGATTTGAGCTGGGCCCATAATCAAGAGCTGCGGAGGCAGCTTTCCCACCACATCAAACTATGTGCACCTGCTTTTGTAAACAACTGTTTAGAGTTTTGAAAGCAACTTAAAGCCTGACCATGTCCTTCCCTGTGTCTAAATCATTTTCTAATGGCACAGTGTTAAACCTGAAATGCAAAGTTTTAATGCAAAACCGAAAGTAGAGCTGAGTGATTTACAGTTAACATGAGTTAAGGCCTATCGCATGTTGATGTACAGGGACTGTAAAGTGTACAGTGTGAAGTGCAAAATTAAATAATTTATTTGTACAACTAAGGACGCCTTGTTATCCCCCAGAACCGCAAGGGCATGAATATGAAGAGTATGAAGAGTATGAGGACGTGCTCAAGGAGAACTCCCAAATTCAGTTTAAGCATGTGTGGGTGGACACAGACAGAAGAGAACACCACACTTGGTTCCCATGATACACTGACAAGCCAGGTGACAGGGCAGGTGGAATCTAAGTTCCATGTCTGGAAACTACAATTGCCAGGAGGTGGTTCTCTCACCACCATAGGGATCCTGGCAGGAGGAAGAAAGGGGAGATGGCTACATACATATAGTTTTCCACAGGAAAATGCCATCTCCATTTTACTGAAGTTCCTTAACTAGTAAATCCACTTACTTGCAACAACAACAAAAAAAGTGCTGGAGTGTGTACAAATAGCTAGAAACACAGTTTAACAATTGCAGTAATGTTTGAGCTGAATGGTCTTCTTGAAGCCTACACCATAACATGTCAACTCTATGTGCCTTGGTCACATGACAGTTGTATTACTTTAACCTACTATTATATATACTATTGTAAAAATATGTAAAGCAGATATAAGATTTGAACGCCTCCTTTGTATGTAACTGTGTTTCTCAAGATTAATGATTTCTTTCTTGTGACAATGTTTTTTTCCTTCCTTCTGATTAACTACGGATGAAAAAAGATCTGTCAAGTATAGCATTGTCAAAAGGTTTGTACACCTGTGTACACAATAAATTATAATGAATTCTGTAAGCAGTTCCAAAGATGGAAACATATTAAAACAGAGCATGAATTAGATACGCAGTACTAGCCCGTGATAAAAGAAAGCAGCATTTATGAGGAGTTGCAGTAGATTAAAAAACACATTTGGTTTGTTAGAACAGTATACATACCTGTACTATAACAGGAAGCATTAATATTAAAAATATAGACTAGAACTTAAAAACAATTGACCAATTGTGACCTACTGGACATCAGTGACTATCAAGCCATATGACATGTAAAGTTTTCTACTATTGCAATTAGCTCTCCACCTTTCTTCTACCCATGTTATAAAGAGAGTTGCCCAATTAAAGGGGCAGACCTTATTGTCCCACGGACCTGCCAAGAAGTGTGGAAAGCTCAGGAGGAGGGAGGGAGGGAGGAGAGAGGGAGGGCTAAGGGCATGAGGTCACAAAAGGGAGGAGCTGATGAGGTCACCAAAGTGGTGGGCAGCGAAGTGGGAGGGCAGTGAGGTGGCAACCTGTGAGTAGCCACGGTGAGCCCAGGGGCAGGAACAAAGGGGACAGTTATAAGGGGCTGCACAGCAAGGGGAGCTCACAAATTTGCTCCAAAGTGTTTTTACTCTCGATGCACATCAGTTTGCAGGGGTCGATCTTAACATTGTTTTACTAGCCCAAACACTAGTGCAAATTGACAAGGGCTAGTGCAGCTAATGCTTTACTAACCCACCTTGACTAGTGCAGATTTTCATGGCTGTTAGTGAAGTTAAAGATGTCTCTACTTTAGCATTCTCTAGTCTTCATGCTAATTTCTCTCAGTGTTCCAGATGGCTAGGTGTGATTAACAGCTCATTAAGAGTTGCAATTATCTGGTAGTTCAAGAGAGGAATCCCACAAAATGCTCAATGTGAGTCATTATCACTCCACTGTTAAGACTTTCAGCTAGTGTTCAGGGTGCGATCAAGGGTAGAGTGCTGTTAAGTCACTAGGTTCCAGTTTTCTGAATGTGTCTATGTCTAACAATTTGTCCAATATTATTAAGACCAGTGCCCCTCATTTTTCTACTTTTTGAGTGTTTGTATCCAACATTTCAGTGACAAAATACAAAGAGGTATACAGGATCAGCCCTGCAGGTGGTGGGCTTTATCCCAGCCTCACCATAACTTCCCTCTCCCCTCCAAATCTCTTAACTCTGTTCTTTTCCTGGGCACCACTGCAAACCAGACTCTGAATTGACCATTCATAGCTGCCATTACTGGCTGGTGTAGGGGGTTCATAGCTCTTTTAAATGGACCATGCCAGCCATCACCATCCGTACAGTTCCACTCTTATCCCACTCAGCATGTCCTTTCAGCCTAAAAATAAAGTTTTGGATCATGTATGGTACAAAAATAATCCTTGATAAAATACATAATTTGAAACCTTGAAATAGGCATTCCTGGGGTGCATAGATCATCCTATACAGAAATAGAAATAGTATAGTGTTATGCCTGTGTACTGTTTCCCCTGGGCTGATGAAAGGACAATGTTTAAGAAAAATATGTTATTGTTGGGGCAGAGCATATTAAAATCAATGCTTTTACAAATAAGAATCTCATAGTTTTCTATTTCCCAAGCCCCTTAGGTTTGTCTAGCCCAACCCCAAAGAAATCTTAGATGTGGTCCTGGTTCACTTGAGACTGTACAAAAACTTTCAAAAGTGCAGGTCTCCAGCTGACTATAGGGTGGGGACCGAGAGTGTCTTTCTCTGCCTAACTCTGTTTATTGCCCTATGGGTGGAGGTGACAGTGTGGTGAGGTGCATGATGATGTCAGCTATTGTGTGCGAAGAGCTCGGACTGCTTGATTGAACATTTGCTGTTGTGATATCCTCTCTCTGTTTGGTGTGGGGGGCAGAAAGAGGAAGAGAGGAGGCCATGGTACAAAACAATGGGGGGAGCTCACTGTGATGGCACTGAAGTCATATTTTTCTGCTAGGGAGCTGGAAGCAATGTGGGAGCAGGATAAATGTGCAATAATCAGAGTATTTCTTGGCTTTGCTTGCATTTTTTCCTGCATAAGTGATAAAAATTTACCATAATAATTAAGGGCTAGTGCAATCATCTGCGGGCTACTGCAATTTTGAATCAACTTGCCCTGCTGACTAGTGCAAAAAAAAGTTAAGGTTGACCCATGTCAGTTTGGCAACATTGGTTAGAGCCAGTGGGCATTTTTCTTAGGGAGGTATTTTGAATTTCAAAAAAAAAAAAGAAGGAAGTTAAAGATACATGAAAAAATTGTTAATTTGAAGCTGTGAGCAAAGAGACACCTGAGGGGACAAAGCGAAGGATTTGGAAGCTTGGGAAGTGAGTAAAGTTACAGGCCACTGGAAAGAGATAAGGTGCACCTTGGCTGATCTGAAGAGCAACGACAGCGCTGGTGGTGGCATGTTGCTTGTGTTTTCTGTGGTCTGGAGGAGTACATTTTAATAAAGGAGCAGCAGAAAGCTAAAGGTGCTGTTCAGTGGCGGAGCTAGAGGGGGCGGGGGGGCAGTCACCCCTCCTGGCTGCCCCAGTGTGAGTAGTGTCACCCTGCCATCATCTTTATTCACTGTTTAGTGCCCATTGTGAAGTCCATGATTGACTGAATGGCCCCCCGGCTCCCAAATGCTCCTAAACCTGGATCCGCCACTGGTCCTGTTGTTTGGTTGGGGATTTAAGTGGAAGGAAATGAGCAGAGCAGCACTGTGAGGCATTTGGTGTAAAGGTGGAAGCTGAAAGAAAGAGTAGCAGCACGCTGGAGGTGATGCTATGGGGTTACCTGTAGTTGAAGTGCAGAACAGCAGCAACGCTAGAGGAGCGTCTGGTTTCAGCGTATATGGAAAGGAAGAGCAGAGACTATGCTGGCAGTGGTAGTTAAGATGAGAGATTCAAAAAAAAAATTGAGCTCTTTAAGGCAGTCTGTTTTCTTTGGGCTGATGATTCATTTGAGTAGAATATAGAGCTGGTATGAGCATTGAAAGTTTAAGAGCGGGAGAATAAAGGGGGGCAGCGAGGAGATGAGACTGGAGGATTTCCCAGGAGGGTTTCTGGCAGCTGAGATGCATGGGATAGGGCATGTAGGGGCTCAATTCAGGTTTCACATCGTAAGCGGTTAAGCAAGGATACTCACAGTAAATGGTGCTGGGAAGGCTAGTAGAACTTTTTTGTCAGGAGAAAGAGCTCAGAAAGTGCGAAAAATAGGGACACAATCCAGGGTCTGAGGGTGAAAAGAGACTGGGGCCTACCATGTGGGATGGCATCTGAGATCATCACCATGTGGAAGGGGGCATAGGAAGCGAGTAGCATGGTGGTAACCAGGGGACAAGAGCGTACAAAGGGATGAAGAGGATGTTCCTCACAGAGAAGCAGGGGGACAGTTTAAACAACAGAATGGGCAGTTTTTGGCCAAATGAGCAAGGCCAAATGGGGAGATGATGAGAGGCCTATCGCATGGCTGGGGGCTCACCACGTGGTTTTTGAGGCTAGCCATGCATTTAGAGAAGGCAGGTGGGGAGGAAAGAAGGCTCCTCGGAGAATGCAGGGGGAAAATAATAAAAACACAGAATGGGCATTTTGGGACCTAAGGAGCATAGCCAGCCTGGAAGGAGGCCTGAGGCCCACTTGGTGGTTAAAGGCCCGAAAGCGAGTGCCACGAAGGATAGGCCCTAGGTGAAGGAAGTGAGGTGCCAGCAGGAAGCACAGTGACAGTAGCCACTGGAGTGATTTTTCTCCCCCTGCAGAGGCAATTTGGACAGAATAGGCACAGTGGACAGGAGTGAGGGCCAGGGAGAAGTGCCATTGCCACGCGGTGCAGACCTACCTGTAGTGAGGTGACAGGATGGATTCCTTGAGCAGAGGAGTTTGCCCTGGTTTTCGGGGAGCCTGAATGGGGGCACAAAAAGGAGAAAATCGGATGGGGCCCAGGGCAGCAAGAAAGGGGAACAGGAATGGGGTGCAACGGGGACATCGGGGCTGCAGGCCGGGGGTGTGAACTCAGAGGCCCCCGCAGATCAGTACAGAATTTGCAATGGCAACTGCATGGTGAAAGATAGGAAAATAGGAAAAGGGGGAGCCATCCAGTGAATAGAAGCAGAGGAGCCCTACAGGGAGGCTGGGAGTATGGCAAATGGTGGCATAGGAGCAAGCTTTGGGGTAGGCTGGGTGAATATCCAAAAAAAAAAAAAATGCTGACCTATCCTGATGTTTTTTCCTAATTAGATACTTCAGAGTGCAAGGATGGCACCAAAGAATGCAAAGCCAAGCAAGGAAGACTGCTACCGGGTGGAGATGGACCTGGTAAACAAGGCAAATCAGTTGCTGGAGGTGGCAGAGCCAGATGGAGGGGAGAAAGGCACAAAGCAGAAGGAGAAGCAAGGGAGGGGTCAGGAGAGGAATAAGAGGATGCCAAAAGGGCCCGGTTCACCAGAGCCCAGGGTGGTGGTCCCTGTACTGAAGCCAACAGCCCCTCTGGTTCCACCTCCAAGTAACCCTGTCCCAGATTTGACCCTGGACCCCATGCCAGAGCCAGCACCAGTACCGGAGCCTTCTACACCGGCATTCCCACCTACCCTCCCAGAACCAGTAATACAACCACAGGTCCCACAGGTCCCGATATCCAGCACAGCAGGAGTGCCCCATCAGGGGCCCAGTGTCCCACAGACAAGTATAATGCCCCAAAGTTGGGGCATCCCAGAAATATAAACTCAATAAAAAGATTAGGGGTTTACAGGTGCCCAGGGTGCCTGCCTTAGGTATAGACTGCAGGATATTTAGGTAAAAAGGGGCCCCTCAACAGTTGTTTCCCCTTCCTGTACAGTATAAAACACTGTAATTAATAAAGAAAGTGTCCTGTGCACTCAAACCTGGTAAAAAAATAGAATTCAGGTAGCTTCAGCAACAATGGCCTGGATGGAATGCTGTGCTGAGCTGCTCGTGCACAGCATTCCACTCCAGCCACTCTAGAACCCTGGTGGGTTCAAGTTTAAAAAATATTTGTTCAGTTGGTCAGTTGATCCTGGGCAGTGGTTGAGGAGACAGGACACAGAAGTCAAAGGACAGTTTAGGGCTTACCTTGCATTAAAGTCATCCATCTGGGCTTGCTGTGGTCCTATGCTGCCTCCCCTGCTTGAAGACTCCTCGCTCTGCCTTGTTCTGTGGCCGGTGGTGCCATCAGGGCACCACGAAAAAGTAAGTCAGCCGTTTACCACAGTTTGGGCTTGTTAGCCCCATCGTTTTATTGTTTTAGCCCCCCCAGTAGTTTAAAAGTTTAAACTCGGTCCCACGTCGGCAGCGTCACCAGCCGCATCGCCATCTAGTTTGTTTGCCGTCTGAAGCCTCCCTGTCACCCACCGCATTCCCTGTTGAATTCCCTCCCACTGCCTGCATACATCCTGCCTCCCGACATTGCAGCAGCGCTCTAGCAGACGACGGAGCAAAGAGTCGGTGGCAGCACTTGAAACGTGCTGACCACCTGTAAAGGGAGACTGTTTGTTTTATTTAATTTGAAGTGCTCAGAAGGCGCTGGGGAAAAATGGCTAAAAGCCAAAAGACAGTAGGGTCAGAAGGACCCTGAATTAATATTCACCAGGGAGGCGGGGTAGTGATGCCCAAAGGAGGGGCCAGGAGGGCAAGTCCAGTATAGCAGCCTCTTAAATATTCATGAAGGGGAGGGATTAAGGGCGGTGACCCAGGACTGAGTGTCAGCAGCTCTTGGAGAGCTGTATAGATTTAAAGGGGCCCTGCCATTTCTGGCTAGTTATAAATTAAAAGGGGGCAATTCAGGCACAAGGTTTAAGAGGGCATTAGGCCCACAGCTTAAAGGGGGCAGCAGGCCCAGTTTGAAGGGAGGGTTGCCAGGCCCAACATAAAGTGGGTTCTAAGCCCAGAATAGAGAGGGCACCATGCCCATAAATTTAAAGCAGAGCACCAGGCCCACAGCTAAAAGGCTATTTGGCCCACAGCCAAGTGTAGGGCATCAGGCCTGAGGTAAATGTAGGGCATTAGGCCCGAGGTAAAGCAGGGTTCCAGAGAGGCTTCCGCCTAGTGTAGTAGGGCAAGCCAGCCTAGTGGTAGTGAGGGCAGCCCCAGCCTTGCGGATTAGGGCAAGCCAACCTAGTGGTAGTAAGGGCAGCCCTGGCCTAGGTGAGTAGGGCAAGCCAGCCTAGTGGTAGTGAGTGCAGCCCCGTCCCAGCGGATTAGGGCAACCCAGCCTAGTGGTACTAAGGGTAGCCCTGGCCTAGTGGATTAGGGTAAGCCTGCCTAGTGGTAGTGAGGGCAGCCCCAGCCTAGCAGGTTAGAGCAAGCCAGCCTAGTGGTAGTGAGGGCAGCCCCGGCCTAGCGGATTAGGGCAATCCAGCCTAGTGACAGTAAGTGAGGCGTATAGGCACCATAGTAAATAAGGCATTTAGGCCTTTGGTGTTCCCGGCAATTAACTTAGGGCAAGTGGTACCCTCAGTATAGGGGCTAGGGCATCTTTAGCAAAATGTTCAGAGGTAGCCAGATCCTATTCAGGAAGACCCTACATTTAAGAAAAGGGGCCCATCCAAGGGTGCTCAGTTCACAAATACTGTGAAGCTACTGTAACAACTGTACTGTTTATACAACTGTGATTGCTGAAGTACTCGAAAGATTGTGAACTTGCTAAGAAGCACCAAGACTGTATTGTATATGGATTGTGGTTATTTGCCCCTGGGTATCTGAACTATTGCCCCTGGTTATCTGAACTATTGCCCTAAGTATCCAAACTATTGCCCGAAGCATCCAAACTATTGCTCTTAGTACCTGAACTATTGTTCAAAGCATTTGAACTATTGCTCCAAGCACCTGAACAATTGCCCCACCAACAATTACCCCATAATTTATAATTTGCCTTTCCTCGGAAAATTATCAGATCATTCTGTAGTCCCCTTGGCATTGCAGGAAGGTGCATCATTCAGCTATATTGTTACTAGTGTATGGGGACAGTCTCAATCTTCTAACACACTGTAGTCCCATAGTGTGGTCTGTAATAGTCCGTACTCAGAATCGGTCTCTACCCAGAAGAGAACATCTTCTCAGCAATCTTCACTCAAGTGGGATCGTCCATCAGCTCATCTCTTCCATCTGTATCGTCTGCCGAAGTCGAGTCCATCGCCAGTCGTACAAGTCGTACCTGCCGTTTCTTGTTTTCTCAGCTCAAAGGTAATGATGCTTAAGCGCATTCACAACAGCCGCCAGTGTCGTTTCATATGGTTCCTGTTCCAGATGTCCCGAAGTTGGTCACCCTCCTCAGAAGAGTGTGCTCATCCTGGAGAACCTGGTCTGCGCGCCTGGTCGTTAGCCAAAAGTCGAGTCTGTCGAAGCCCAGTACAGGACGTGTCTGCCGTTTCTTTGTTTTTGTTCTAGTTTCTGAAGACAAGATTGCAGAATCAACCATCATCTCTACAGATTCTTCAGGTTCCTGGTCCTATCAGAGATCCTTCAGAGCTTAGCTGGCCCTTGGAGTGCTGCAGCATCATTCAGGTCGTGGTAGTCCTCCATTGGATTCGACGCCACGCAGATCCCAATTTCTCTTCATCCTTGGTGACCCTGGAAGTGGGTTTTGGCCAAGAAGCCCTTTGTTTTCAGCTGGGAATCTGACAGACCATCAGTGGGTTATTTCAGGAACCAGTTGCTCTGGTTCTTTATTCCATCAGCCTTGGAGAGAGTGGGCTTTTGCTGAAGAAACACATGGTCTGTTTAAAAAACCTCTCATCACCCAGTGGCCTTGACAAGGTCCCTGTTGGGAATTGCATTAGCATCTATTGTTCCATTTGCTTCCCCTTCATAGCTATCATCACAGACCGACGGTGTACACAAAGACACCAGACCTCTGGACTCATGTAACATCTGGACTTTGGTAGAAGTGTGTAATGATAGCTTAACCAAATACTGTTCTGAGTAGTGTATGTCATCTGATCCTCGCCTAAGCTTATTAATAGGAACAAGAATTGTAGAATAATTATAGAATAAGAGTGGCAGTAGGCTTCCGCTTCTAGTCTATGCTTGTTGAAATAATTTTAGCAGTCATAGATAAAGTATCTGTTTTGTTTACCACCCTATTGTTTTGGCTACATCTCTTCCTCTTGTGACTGTGTCTCCCTACCCTCTGGTACAAAATAAACACCCTGTGGGCACTGAATCTCTAGGAAAACTCCTGCCTCTCCTTGTCTGGGTAACAGTTATCTTATCCACAATAATTCGGACCTTGGTGCCTCACTCATCTCTTTTCACCACCTTTAGAGCAGAGTGCCACATAGCGCACCACACAAGGGCAATAGGTAATGAAGTGGTGACGCTGGAGAGCAGCATCAAAGAATATGTTGAACAAATGTTAAAAAGTATGGGGATAATGGATTGGGGCAGCTGGAGAAGGCATTAGGGGAAATAAAAGGAACAGGAGGCAAAGGGGGGGAGTGAGGCAGCACCAGAGGACTCCACGATGGGAAGGGAGATCGGGACATCAGGGGTGCAGCTGGTGGACCACGTGCCTACGGCCATGAAAGAGAAGATCTGGAAAGGTGAATACTTCGACATTTTCATGTTGGTGATTGTCGACAACATGGATAAATATGAGGAGAAGGACAGTTTTGAAAAGAAAGACATGGCGGTGGCAGTGGTTCAGTTAGGAAAGGGAGAGGATGAAAAATCATGGAAAGGAAAAACCTGGGACAATTGGTCCATGGGTTTTACTAATTTCACTGCTATTGTCATTGAGAAGTATCCAGAGCTCACTACCCCGCTCTTGACCTATTCCCTCATCATAAAAAATTAGTATAAAAAAGGAGGCCACAGTTGGTTAAGATATGATGAGAAATTTAGGATAAGAATGGCAAATTTTGGGGACATGAAATGGGTGCTAGACAGATAGACCTGTGGCTTGAAATTTATATGGGCCCCACTAAAAAGGAGAAGGAAGGAGACAAGAGAGGGGGGGTAGCATTGAAGGCCTGTTGGGGATACAATAGGGCTTTCTGCTCGTGGCCAAACTGCTGGTTCTGGCATGTATATTGCAAGTGTGGGGGGCACCATCCAGCATCTAAGTGCAGGTACAGCTGGGTAAAAGGGTCCGGCAGCCAGGATAACACATAGCAGCAGCCCTTTCGGAACAATCAAGGCTCTTTTAGGGGGCAGCAGTGGGGGAGGGGTAACAGGGGGAGATGATTTGGGGGAAGGGACATTCCTATCAAACACAAAACCAGGACAATTAAAAGATCAGCAGGCAGGGGTTTCTGGCAGACTCGGACACCCATCAGAGTAGAGGAAGTGGAAAAGTGGTTGGGGGGCTACCTGGACTGGGGGGCAGCCCAAAAATTGCAGACAGGTTTTCAGGCAGGTTTTAGTTTACAGTTTCAGGGTTGCAGGAAAGTGATGAGGGCAAAGAACCTCAAATCCATACAAGGGAAAGAGGCAACCCTAGCACACAAAATTCAGAAAGAGGAAGGCCCATTTGCCTATCCCACGTTGCCGAACCTGAGGATTTCCCCATTGGGCCTTGTGCCCAAAAACCAGCCAAGGGAATACTGGGTTATACATCACCTTGATCCTACCCAAAAAGGGATTCAGTCAATGACTCCATTGGGGATCAAGACAGCAGGGTCACATATGCCACCCTGGAAGAGGTGGTGAGGCTCATTAGATCTAAACAAAGGGCCTGGCTGGCAAAGATGGATATAGAGTCGGCATTTCAGCTACACCCAGTTAGGCCAGAGGACTGGGATTTGTTAGGATTCCAGGTGGAGGGACAGTATTATTTTAACAAGGCGATGCCTATGGGAAGCTCAATAGCATGTGCCACATTTGAGAAGTTTAGTACCTGGCTGCAATGGGTGTTCCCTACACGGTTTGGGTATCAGACAGTGGTACACTACTTAGATGATTTCCTTTTCATTGGGGAAGGGGAAAAGGAGACTGAGGCCATGCTTCAGGACTTCAAGGTGCTATGCCAGGATTTGAGGGTGCCACTAGTGAAAGACAAGACATAAGGGCCCAGTTGAATGATAGAGTTCCTAGGACTGGAGCTGGACACAACCCTGGAGCTGTACCAATTGCCAGACCAAAAGGCACAGAGAATACGGGAGTTGTTGAGGACAGTAGGGGCCCACTGGAGGGTGCAGTTACAACAGGTGCAGCAGCTGTTGGGGCACCTGAATTTTGCTTGTAGAGCCATTGCTCCAGGGCACACATTTATGTGGCATTTAGCCTGGGTAACTTGGGGGGCTAAGCAGCCTCACCATGGCATAGACCTTAATAAGGGGACCAGGGAGGATATGGCAGTGTGGGAGCATTTCCTACAGGCATACAATGGGCAGAAGTTCTGGCCGGATGAGTGGCTATACAACACAGATTTACAGCTGTATACAGATGCGGCTGGGGGAATTGGCATGGGGGGGTTACTTCCAAGGTCAATGGTTTGCAGAACCATGGCTGGAGAAATGGGCACTGGAGAGGTGACGAAAGACATCACTTTTCTAGAGCTGTTTCCCATATGGGTGGCAATGATAGTTTGGGAAAGGGAGCTCAGGAACAGACAGGTCACATTCTGGAGTGATAATCGAGCAGTAGTAGAAGTGCTGAACAGGAAAAGGATGAAGTCAGAGAGAGAGTGATGAGGGTATTGAACAGGATGGTATGGCTTGGCCTGACCCTGAACATGTCATTCAGTGCCAAGTACATTGATGGTGTGGACAATGTGATAGCTGATTCCCTCTCCTGATTGCAGATGGACAAATTCAGGACTGTCGCACCCAGAGCAGAGGTTTGGCAAACCACCATCCTGACGTATTTATGGACAATTGGATTGGGGGAACTGAAGTACTGTTCCACAACTCCTGAGCCCCCAGTACCCTTAGAGCTTATGAAACCTCTTGGAGGATGTTTCAAAAATTCCAGGAACAGTACAGTGGACAGGTAAGTGGGGCAGTGACAAGGGAACAAGTGGCAAGATTTATTGTAATGGGGTGGAACCAGAACATGGTGCATGCAACCATGGGGGTGCATTCGGTGGCTATAGGGCAGATCTGTACACTAAGGGGTTGGGAGGATCCAACCAAAAACAACCTGGTCCATAGAATGATGCAGGGCTGGCTATGGGGATTGGATAAGAAGCAGGATAACAGAAGGCCGCTCTCTGAGAGTTTGATGTTGAAGCTGATGGGGGTGCTACGCCACATCTGCAACTCAAGGAGCGAAGCAGTGTTGTTTCAAGCCCTGTATGCTACCATGTATAGTGGGGCTTTTAGATTAAGCAAGGTGGTGGGGCACGGCAAATGGATGGATGGAGGAGGGCTACAATGGGAAGATATAGAATGGACGGGAGAAGCAATCGCAGTACTATTAAGGAGGTCAAAGACTGATTAGCAGGGACAGGGCAATAGGGTGCGGTTAAGAAAGCACCCTAACGCAGCTATTTTCCCCGTGGGGACTCCGCACTTGTATGCAGCAGAATGCCCAAAAGTGGGAAGTTCACTGATGTTTATACACAGCGACAGCAGGCCAGTCTCCGGGGACCAGGTGACAGCGGTGCTGCACAAGGGCCTCGGATTTCTAGGGGAACCAGGGGAAGGATATGCCTCCCACTCATTCAGGATTGGGGCTGCCTCAATGATAGTGTCACAAGGCAACAGGCCCAGGGAGATCAGGAAGAAAAGGCAGGTGGGCTTTTGACTTATAAAAAGTACATACGCAATATACAACAATAACAATATTTCTGTTTTGTTTCTCATAGCAAAGCAAGAGGAAAGGAAAGGAGGGAGGAGGGAGTCAGGGGTTGCAGAGACCATATACTAAACAGTGTGCTTCTGGTTATGCAGGGTTGACCAGGAAGCTTGAGGCTTGGATATGCGGGCATTAATTTATCCACTGGGCAGAGAAGTGGGCAGCCAGGAGACAAGGGGGAAAGCAGCTGTACTTGGACAGTGACACAATACGGCTGGTGTGAAAAGGTCAGCCGGGAATGAAGTGGGAGCAGCTGCTACCAGAACTCAGGGAGATCAGGAGGGACCATAGGCAGCCAGACCTAATTGTGATACATCTGGGTGGCAAAGACCTGGGGACGAGACCCTGGCTGGACATTTTTTATCAAATAAAGCATGATGTGTAAAAAATAAAGGAATGGTGGATGTTGGTTACGTTGGCCTGGTCAGAGATCACGCCTCGAAGGGTGTGGCGGCAAGCTGAGAGCCACAAGGGGATGGACAGGGCCCAGAATAGCATGAATGCATGGGTGGGAAGATTGTTTGAGGGCATGGGGGGATTAGTCATCCACCAGGGAATTCTTGAATGGGTAGAGGAATACTACCGGGGAGATGGGAAATACCTCTCTGGCCTGGGCCTGGCCATGTTTAACACTGAAATAGTGAATGCCATCAAAGTCTGGCGGACTCAGAGATAAGCTAGGTAAAAGGAGTGGTTAGGAAAAGGGGGGAAGGGGGAAGTCACCGTCCAACACAAGCTGGAGGTGGACTAATGGGAAAAGGGTGGAGGAGGACAGAAAAAAAAGGGGGGGGGGAATGGAAAACCCTAAAAGGACACAGGATTGACAAGCAAGAGGCAGGAGCACGGTCTGTACACTCGTGCCCCTTCACAACATAAGAGGAAGAGGCCAGGCCCCCCATGATGTACGTTTGGGGGGCAGAAGAAAAGAAGAAAGTGGTAGTGTGTATGAATTGCACTAGAATGTGGATGGATATAATGCATATGAATATAATGTATATAAATATGATTGTAAAGAGATGGTAAATGAAATTGTGGAGATGTACCAGGTGTGAACATGTTATTGTCAAACTATGATATCTTTGATGTTTCAGTAAAATTATTGCCAAACTGAGCAACTACACACAATATGGTCTGTGTCTTCATTGGTGGGGTTCTGGGGACAATGCAGTCTTAAACTGCTGTACCAGGTTCCATTACTTGCATCCACCGAAAAGAACCCTGCACATGTGGCATACTGTAGGTTGCTCCCATTTATTGGATTGGCATGTAATACACTAGAATTTGTTTGTTTTAATGTAGGGGACAGTGTCTGCCTCTGGCATCCCCAAATCTCATAAAGTAATCTGTTTATTTTCAACTGTTAGTCTAAGAGCTTTGCCCTGCTTCAAGGTGATGAAGGGAGATACTTGCAGATGCAGAAAGTCATTTAATAAAATGTCATTTTTAAAAACAGTATACTGCTATCAAAGCCAGCACCCACACTATAAGTAACACCACACAAATGATCAAAATATTCATGTGGCTTCCTGTCACAAATTACAGTCCTCATTGATTTATTTTCTGAATGCCATGTAATTGTTTTTTTTTTGTCCTGTAAAATATATGTTTATATTTTTCTTAAGATTAATATCTAGGTAGCTGAGCTCATAGAAAGAATTATCAGAAAGTGAAAGAAGACTGATTGAATCAGACCTGCAAGTTGTCAATGACCCACACAAATTATTTAGAATGCGATTTGTTATACACAGGACAAGCAATATTAATTTATTCTTTATTCTAAAGAAAAATGGACCTTTTGTAGAGCAAGTAGAAGCAGACTATGGCATTAGTATTGTATCAAACTGCATTATACCCACATCACACCATACATGGAAACCAGATATTTTACACAATATAACTTGGGCTTCAATGACAGTTGGTTTTGTTTGTTTGTTTTGTTTTTTATTGTTGCTAGGATCTGTGAGGAATGGTAGAGTTATATTAAGAGAGAGGAAGGTAAGACAGAAAAATATCAAGATTTAGCTTTTCCCCAGCAGTGTATTGTAAGACGTGTCATTTAGCCTGCTGACAAGCTGTGTTTATGTTGCTACCCAGGATGTCACCTCGGGCTTGCAGGAGATGGGGCTAACATCACCCAGGGTGCTCTTCATCTCAAGAATGGAAAGAAACCTTGTTTTACTGCACACATGACCTCTTCTGGCCAATGACAGTATGGAAGTGCATATAGGTATAGTACTGGAAACACAAGCAGGCTCAGGGCCGCCTTTAGGGTTTTGGGGGCCCTTAGCAGAATTAATGAAGTCATGGGGCCTCTCTACTTGGCCCACCTTTAGCCCATGTGTTTTACTGTAGCCCATAGGTGCAAGATTTTATTTGTGATGATACTATAGGCAGGGATAAATGGGCAGACTAGGTGGGCTAAGCAGTAGTTATCTGCCAGCAAATTTTATATTTCTTTTGTTTCTATGTATAGCTTTAGTATAACCAGTAGTATTTAAAACATTTTTTAGGAGGACACAGAAGTGTAATTTCTTGGGGCTGTTCTTCTCATCCCATCCATTACTGCCTATTCACCTCATATTGACTGGATCATAGCTTGTTGAGGTATTTCATGACATAACCAGAAGGCTCTGCATAGTCCTTTACTGATGTTTTAAAAATATATTAAGATAAAAAAATGTTTAAAAATGAATAAGGTAAACTTCTCTGCTTGGGGGCCCCCATGAGCAGGGGCTCCCAGCAACCGCAGGGTTCACTGGTGCCTAAAACCAGCTATGGGCAGGCTGGAAGTATCAGTAAACCATTCAAAGGCAAGGGGCCGACCAACCTCATTAGTGTATGCTGGCCTAGTGCATACTGGAATCAGAGAGCTGACAAACAATGCACTAGAGAAGCCATAGCTCCTCACAAAGCTCAGTAGCACATGCCCAGTAAACAGTATTCAGAAATGCCATTGGACTACATTAATTAGTGTAGGTGTTTTATGTCTTAATAAAGTGCAGTATGATCATAAAGTGTCCAAGTGCAAAATGAAGTGACGAGGTGGCTGAACTAAATTGCAAAATCAAAATTATATGTGGCACTTGTCAGTGTATCTAAAATGGCAGTATTCTAGTGGCAGCTGATACAGTAGATCAGTGTGCATACTGAGCTTTGGCATACAAGTCACAGTTGATATTTCAGCTACGCCCTTCTCAGAGAGAAACAACTCATCCCTAAACAAGCATAAATAGCACAGATCATGCATATTCATGCATGGGGTGTGGCTAAAGCCATAGATGCTCCAAGGTCAAATTAAGTAGAAATGCGAAAAGTGTTATAAAAGTGATGAATAGAAATGTGAACTCAAAACCTCAAGCAGCAAATAAACACATGACAGGGACGAGCACAATAAATGCACAAGGTTGGGGTGGAAATGTGGAAGGGAATACAGGGTGGGAAGAACAACACAAGTAAACTGGACTACATTCAAATCTGCAGGATCATTTTGTAAAAACAAACATTGCAATAGCAGATCCTCATTAAGGCCTTTTGGGCTTAGAGTTTCTAAAGTACAAATCTAGAACATTCTCTCTTAGCAGGATTCTTGATAAAATCACCCCCACATGCTCCTATTGATATTTTCTCAATTCCAATGAATTGCAGGTTTGCTGGTAAGCCATGGCCTGCCTCCTCTAAGTGTCATGCTATGGAATTTATCATAGATTTATTGCAGATGGTAGATCTGTGCTCACCAATACTGTACATTCCTTCATTTGACGTTTTGTCTGGCCAAGGTACCCCAGTCCGGTGCATTCCTTCATTTGACATTTTGTCTGGCCAATATACCCCATGTCCATATGAACACAGCAGTAAACAGAGGACACCCATAGCTGAACAGTTTATGATGGAAGTTACTGAAAATTCCTTTCCAGACCTCAGGTATTTAAATGACTGAGCATCCCCATTAGTAGCACAGTGGACGTAATGTCCACATCAAAAGTTCCCCTGTGAATACCCATTTACTATTCAATATTACTCTGTCTCTTTCCTCAATGAATACTGAAGATAATATTGATTTAAGCATTCCGAAAGCTATTAATGTTACCATTTTCTTGAAGCTTCAGTTGTCCAGTATTTGTCTTTGTTTTCCTCTTCTCATCTTCATATGTAAAAATGTTTTAATTTAACTTTGAGAATGATATTTTCCTCTACTATCTGCCTGGACCCCTGACACTGCATATGCAATCATGGAGATTGTTCCAGAGGTTCTGTTGTGTTTGTGGTATTTTACAATGTACTCATCTTGTACGCCTCCTTTTTATATTGTCTTGTGTGCAAGAGCAAAAAACATTGTGGTACCTTGGAATAGCAGGTTTTGGAGGTGCGGTCTTGTTGTGGCCAATCACGCCACTGCTTTTTCAGGCTGGGCTCTGTGGCATCAATGAAATAGCATGCTGTCTATGACAGCAGTGCAAAACATACCTCTCAACTGCTCCGGATTTTCCGTGATGTCCCGTATTCAGCTGGTCCCAGTCAGCCTGTTCCACTGCCCCGCATTCTGTGGTGTTTTTCCGCCCAAATCCATCCCGAACGCTGAAAACACGCGCTTGCCTTTGTTGCCCAAACACTTCCGGTTTCCGCCTCTTTGCTGCGTGACGGTCCGACGCGTTCTGCCACCAATAGGGTGCTTTTTCTACTGTGGAGTGTGGACCACACTGTGCTCCCCCAAGCCTGCCTCGTAGCTCAGCAGCCTCCGGCCTACCTGGCCCGCCTCCAACAGATTAACCTTTGATGGCTGGTCCCCCTCAGGTCCGCTGCTGTACAATAAAGCAGCTAGTGGCTGGGGGAACCAGAGAGCTCTTGGCTTTGGTAGCTGTTTCTAGGAGAGCTGGAGGAGGACAGGACAACTGGCCAGAGTGGAGGGGATTTGGAGCGCACTCCAGAGAGCTGACTAGCCAGCCGAGCGAGGAGCAGAACAAGAAGCGAGCAGCGGCTGCACATACTGCCGGAGAGGAGAGTGGCTGTACCCGGCGCCGGAGAGGAGAGTGGCTGGCTGTGGAGACCACACAGTGAAAGGAATAAGAAGGGAGCCTGAGGTTGGGAACGAACACCAGCGCCAATCGCCTACACCCCTACAGTCCCAAGAGCTGGTGAGAAACGCAGATTTTCTCAGTGGGGCTTTTTTTATTGCAATGCTGCCTTGCCTTGCTTGTTTTGTTAGTGCATTTTGTGGTGGATCTGGAGGTTGGGGGAGCTAGAGTGCAACTTGTAGGGGTGGGCTTTGAAGCTGGTCTGCCAGAAAGGGCAACATAATGTGCTGAGGGAGTACTAGGATTTTAGGAAGGGAGCTATGGTAAAATTTTCTGTGCTGGGGAAGGAGTGTGGATTTTAGGGAGGGGGCTGGGGTGCAACTACTTGCTGGGCTGGTGGAAAGGGCTGTGGATTCTCTAGGGAGGAGGGCTAGAGTGCAACTTGCTGAGTTAGTGGGAGGACTGAGGGCCTTGCTCTGGAGCAGCTGGCTAGGCTATGGGAGGTGGGCTGAGAGCAATATGCTGGACTGTGGAGACTCTAGGGGGGGCTAGGGTACATACTTACTATGCAGAGGCAGGGGTAGGAGGATAGCAAATTCTGTTATAAATGACCTCCAAAATGCATCAGAATGTACTGTCCAAAACTACAAAGGTTTTATGGGAGTTGTAGGGCCTCTGACCTTCGGTCTTTACTTTAGATTTTAGAGCCTTGTGCATACACTTTTCTGAAGGCTGGTTACTCCACTGAGTGTGGGAACATCAGAATAACAATAGAAGCCCTGGGATGGCATTTGGGGACAGTTGTACAATGTTGCAAGCACCAGCATGCTGTCAGGAGGAACAAGCATGCCAGTAGGAAAGCCAGCATGCCAGTAGGAATTGCATCCACCATGCTGCAGAAAATCCAGCATTGTTTCTGGGAGAAACCGCATTCAGTGCAAAAGATGGCAAATCACTGAAACCCTCGATCATGTAACTGGGGCTACTGGCATACCACAAGGTGCATCCAGTAGGAAACTTGCCATGCAAAACAAATGCCAGAATGTCAACTGAAAACAAACATTCACAGCAATAGGAAGCAAAGAATTTTATTTACTTATTTATTTTGTTTGTTGATTGGGAAACAAGGCAGGACAATATGGCCTATTTTCAGGAAGGGATAGAGATGCAAAGCAACTGAAATTGAGCCAAATTAAGGTGGTGGTATTTTAGTGAATTTCAGAAATCTGGCCAGGGCAAAAGGGAAAAAGGGAAATTCCTGTATTCTTATTAAGAAGTGCCAAGGGATCTGTAACATCCAGCAGAACAACCATCAGAAAAGGCATGCAGGAGGGTGGGGGTGCTACTAAACACCAGGGAAACACTGAAACAATACAGGGATGGCTGTTGCAGGGTGGGAGATGCCACTAGACACCAGGGAATGTTTTTGCGTATGAAGGGATCGTTTATCATATAGCCAATGTGTATTAAACTGCTAATTTTTTTTTTTTATAGAACGCGAGCCTGGGTTTGGACACTGACCTTCTACCATCAGAGGCAGAGCGATTTCAGCAAGCAACCAGCACATCCAGCAGGAGTTCAGGACTGTCTACACATATGTAGGCATTTCTCACCAGCAAAAGGAGGCGAGAGGAGGATCGCAGCAGCAGAATTCAATAGGTATGTTCCAAGGGAATTGGGGATATCCTAAAGTGTGAAGTATTTTAAAATGAGTGCGCTTTAACTGTCTGGGAGTAGTGGGTGGAATGCTACCACCAATTTCCTTTCTTTGGGACTTGTAATTTGTTAGGTGGTTGCTGCCTCAGTGACTCCAATTTCCTTAGGATATAAATGTATACCATTTTGGCAGGCTGGGAGGTGCATGAAGCTTGCTGTGTCTGGCAACATCTGGTATTCTGGGAATAAAAATTCTAGTATGATGACACACTTGACTCTGCTGGCTGTATTCATAAAACAATATGGGTGATTAGCACAGCAAGCCAGACCCTCCCCCAACCCACAATGACATATGTGACCTGTTTTTTTGTTGGCGGTACGGATCGCCATGCGCTCCAGGAATGCATCACAGTACTTGGGTCTGGATGGATGTGTTTAATAAAATGGGTTGTGCAAGTATTTGTGGTTTGTGGTGGTGTGCAGGGGACTACCTGCAGCGTCCAACAATGTCTGATGTTTTATTAATATGATTGTAGTGTTAGTGTAACACACTACAGGCATGTTAATCAACCATCAGGATTGATTGGTCACAGCAAGCAGGACTCCCTCAGCAACCCAGAGAATGACTTGCTTGGGCTGGTTTTGATGGTGTGGTGGTTTGCTACGTGATGTCGCGGGTGTACTTTACATGTGTAATGAATCTTGGACAAGTATTTGGGCACATTGGGGCTTTGCAGCATCCAAACACAGTATCTGATGTTTTATTAATATGATTGTAATGTTAGTGTAACACACTACGGGCATGTTAATCAACCATCAGGATTGATTGGTCACATTAAGCGGGATCCCCCCAATCCAAAGAATGATGTACATGTCCTGGTTTTGCAGTGAGTGTTTAGCCTGCTAAAGGACACTATGATGGATTACTTGGTTGAAATGTGTTTTCTGGAGTACTCATTTATCTTTGCCATCCCTTGGCAAAGTTGGCTCTGGCTTACTTTGCTACTTGCCTGTAGCTTACTTCAGATGCGCTTTCATGGAATTCTTGTCTTTGCTGCCATGTCTTGACAAGCTGGGGTGCACAAGTGTTTCTCCATCTTCGTACTTCATCGCTGAACTGTCCTGCTGCCATGTCCTATCAAGCTGGGCCACAAGTGTGTCTCCATGTTCTGTCTTTCATTGCCTGAACCATCCTGCTACATGTCTTGACAAGCTGGGGTGCACAAGTGTGTTTTTCCATCTTCGTACTTCATCGCTGAACCGGCCCTGCTGCCATGTCCTGTCAAGCTGGGCCACGCAAGTGTTTCTCCATCTTCGGTTCTTCAGCATCTCTTCTTGTGTGATTGTTTTTGTTTTTGTTTTTAATTGAAGATGTGTATCCAGAGGAGCCTGGATCTGTTCAACAGGAGGATGGCAGAGAAATTCTTTCTTTCTTCTGCCACCTTCTTGAAGAATAGAATCCTACCCCACTGGTACACTAAAACTGATGTGTTCGAGCACTAAATACAAAATTAATACTTCATGTATAGACAACCGGGCCGAGTTGATGATGAGGACCATGATAGTGACAAATCTCGAGAAGAAGAAGAGAAGATACACATTTTCCAAGCAACCTGGATGAGCATGTTTGACTGGTTAGGTAAGCAAACATGGTGTGAAGTATGCATTCTGCAAGACCTGTGGCACAGATTTCACCATCCACCATGGAGGACGACATGACTTGCAGCGGCATGCTAATTCAGAAAAGCACCGGCAAAATTCCAAGCACGTGACTGGCAAAAATATGTCGCACTTCTTTGGCTCTCCAAACCTGGTGAGCACGAAAGTCATTGAGGCTGAGATGGCTTTTGTGTCCCTGATAGCAGAACATAATCTCCCATTTACAGCAGGAGAGCATATTCTAAAGTACATGAAAAAATATGGAGAAGACCCAGAAGTTCTGAAGAAGATGACCTGTGGGTCAACCAAAGCAAGCTGCATTGCAAGGGATGTGTTGGGCCACTATACCAAAATGATGTAGCTGTAATGTGTCAGAAAGTACCTTCTGTGTGTACATGGACCAGAGCACTGATATGGGTGATGAAAACTGTTAGTAATTTTGTGGGTTACCTGGATGAAGCTGCTGGCAGAAATGTCATCCATTTCTAGATATGCCAGATTGTGTGTCTGGGACCGGCAAGCGATGTTTGATTGCTTGGTAGAAAGCATGAACAAGTTTGAAATCCCATTGGCAAATATTGCAGGGTTTTCATCGGATAATGCTGCTTCTATGATTGGGAAAACAATTCAGTCCTGTCACGTTAAAGAATGTGAATCCAAACATTCTTAACATGGGATGCCTCTGTCACTTGGTGATCTGTGCAGCAAAGCTGGGGTAAAAGCTCTACGCTCACCTGTGGAAGAATTGCTTCTGATGTGTACTGCCACTTCTCAACCAGTTCACAAAGACAACAGAAACTAAAGAATTTGCATTGTTCACAGATGTTGACCCACTCAAAATAATTAGGCATGCCCCAACTAGATGGCTGAGTCTTGGAAAGTTATCAACCAGACCTTGATATGTGGCCGCTCTGCTGTCATATTTTCAACACTGGAACCAAGATCATCCAAAATTGACCTAATCTGTAATCGCTCTGCAGAGCCATGAACTCAGAATGGTCTTTATGTCTCTTAAATATGCACTAGAACCCTTGCTGCAGTTCAGCACCCAGCTACAAAGCAGAGAAAGCAGCTTATGACTCTGCATGGAGATGTGCACAAACTGATGCAGCAGTATGCAAGCAGAGTACTGAAACCAGCAGCAGCTGTAAAATTAATCAGGCAAATGACATGTCTGTACTACATGACTCAAGCAGTGTCTTGGCCAATGGGGACCTCAGGGTTGGACTGGAGGTCAAGCAGTACATAAGTAATAATGAGGATGACATTTTGGGACAGTAACTGAACAAAGTTTTTACAAGAAAACTGTGGTGTTTTATACTGCTGTGCTGGACAAAATCCTGAAAAAGTTTCCAATACAGGATCACCTATTAAAAAATGCTGCATCCATTCTCAATCCAGCATTTTAGCTGATCCACACAACTTGTGTTTGATGTTGCCAAACGTCTTGGAGTCTGTGTAACTGAGAAAGACTCTGAACAATTATTAGATGAGTTTTCAGTGTATCAGATTGAAGATACAGGTAAATTAATAGGACCAGTCAATGGACCACATTCATGCATTTCTAAATATTGGCCCATGTTCTGCAACAACTATGTGACTCTGAAAGACTTCAGCTTTTCAAAAGATTAATGTTGACTTTACTTTGCTTGTCAGATTCGAATGCTGAAGCAGAAAGGGCCTTCAGCATGGTGAGGAAGGTAAAACCGAGCTCGTCATTCACTAAGTCTGAAGACACTGAACCTCTGCTGGCCATCAAAATGAATGAAGACAAGGATCAAGCAGGAGGTCAAGCAGCCAAAGCAAGTGCTAGATGTTGCAAAAGCTACAGCAGCATACAACAAAAAAATCTCAGTCATACTTGTGATAAGTAAAATATAGGTTACACTGGCAGGTGTGCAGCCACAAGTTTTCTGAATGTTTCTAGTGTTTTGTTTGTATTTGCTGTTTAATTTTCATTTCTTCTGTTCTGAATACACTGATGGTTTTGATTGCATTGTGTTGCAGTTGGGCTGTGGTAGCAATAACTAAAAGCTTTGCATTGTTCAGGTTGTTTGAATGATGTTTTATTTACTGTGTGGCATTTACTGTTAAGCATAGCAATGTAGGAACTGTAGCGTAGCTATGTAGAAATGTAGGAACTGCAGCGTAGCTATGTAGAAATGTAGGAACTGTAGCGTAGCAATGTAGAAATGTAGGAACTGTAGCGTAGCAATGTAGGAACTGTAGGAACTGTAGCGTAGCAATGTAGAAAATGCAGATGTGTAGTGTAGCAGGTGTTTTGTTTTTGCCTGCTTTTAATATGTGCAAAATAAAGTGTTTCTTAATCTAATCTTGTGTGCATTGTTTATTCATGAGTGTAGCATTAAAATAAAGTGCAGAAACACATTGGTATAGTAAGTTTTATTACAAAAACACACACCACCACACATGGTTAAAATAACTTTATTGATGCACCATCAGATGGCCGCGCTACTCGCACGCTACAAAAAATAAGGTGTTCCACATTTGGGTCATTTGTCACACATTGCCATGGTCTTTGTTCCACATTGGCAGGTTTAGCGGTTGAGAGGTATGGTGCAAAAGCGTGCCACCAACTTGAAACAATCTCGCTGCTGCAATGTGGGAGTGACCCGTCATTGCTGGGCGAGTCTTGCCTGGTGTAACATTTCAATAAACATGGTAGCATCTATCACTGTCTACCTCTCACAGTCCAGCCTGAAAGCAGATGTCGGGGGTGCCCACCTCCCCTGTCGGCATACCCCCTCTCTAGTTCATTTGCCAATGAGGGAGCCCAATCCCTGTTGGCATAATGTACCCCTATTTATTTGTGTGCCAAGGGGGTGCCCAATCCCCCTCAGCATCATGTGTCCCCCCAAACACAGACACATTTTGTGTACTGATGGGGGGGCCCAGTTCCCGTCGACTTCAGTCCTCCTTGCAAAAAAACACAGGTGGCACACTGGGAGCACACTCCAATGTGCCAAAACACACCTGTGAAAGAAAAACATCCTGCAATGTCTTTTTGTTTTGTTTGTTTCTTTTTTTTACCTGTAAAAAAGAGAAAATGGTCCCTCATTGCCCCCAACCCGCACCCACCTTCTGTGTATCCCACCTCCCCCGCACCACCTAACCCCATACTTACCTCCAGAGCCTGGCAAGACAATCTTCGGTGGAGCGGGAACACGTCTGCACTCTTCAAAGCTGACTGCGAACTGAAGAAAGGCCAGTAAGCCGAATAATTACATAAATGGGGGGCTCAATTTAGGTGAATAGCTCAGCCATTTTTGTGACTTTTGCCTCCAAATTTTCAACATGGGGCTCTTGGGACCCCACCTCATGAACTCAGTCACTGTCATGTTGTTATTTTCGCAGTCACTGCACAGAATCACCTTTCGGGACCAATTAATGAAACAACAGTGTCACTGTTCATGAGGTGGGCTCCCAAAAAGCCTATGTTGCAAATTTGGTGAAATAATTCCAAAAATGACTGTGTTACAAGCATGTGTTGTGCAGTTTCCATGCATGCTCATAAGTTTGAACATTTTTAATGTTTTCACTCCAGATTTTCAACATTGCCATTTTTTCACACCTACTTATGAACAGTAAAGCTGTCATTTTTCACATCCTGTCTAAAATTTGTATTCACACATCTGGCGCACAATGGCGTAGTAGCTGTGAGAAATCAATGTTTTGGACAGATTAAGAAAATCACAGTGACACTGTCCATTAGCAGAGGTCCCAAAATGCCTATGCTGAAAATTTGGTGACAAAATTACACAGAATGACTATGTTATGAAAGTGCATTGCGCAGTTTCCAGGCACGCTCATAACTTCGAGAATTTTTAATATTTTCACTCCAGATTTTCAACATTGCCATTTTTGCATACCTCCTTATGAGCAGTACAACTGTCATTTTTCACATCCTGCCCAAAATGTGTTTTCGCACATCTGGCACAGAATGATGCGGTCAGTGTGGGAAATCAACATTCGGAACAGATTAACGAAATCACAGTGCCACTGTTCATGAGCGGAGGTCCCAAATGCTTTCATGAGGTGGGGTCACAAAAAGGCCATGTTGAAAATAGGAGTGCAAATGCCAGCTAACGCCCGGGACGTTAGGGTTTCTAACCATAATGTCCCACCCTGTAGAGACTGACAGGCGTCAAAGGTGTGCCTTAGGATTGTCGGCTGTAATGCTCATGCCATTCCTTCCCCACACCCACCCTGCAGCCAGTCACAGGCATCAAGGTGTGCCTTGGACTCTTCAGCCACAAACTTAACCCCATTCTCCTACACTGCACCCATCTCAACATACTTCCTTATTGAATGGGGTGAGCATAAGGCCCGACCACCACAAGGCACAATGCAACACTTGTCAGAGTCTGCAGATCAGGGTGAGGTGAAGTGGCATGAGCGTTTTGGCCAATGCCCAAAAGGCACACCTCAATGCCTGTTAGTCTCTGCAGGGCGGGGTGGGGTTGACATTGTTTCCACACTTCACTTACATTCCTATTATGCATCTCTCTAACTCATGCACTACCAATGCCAATGCCAGCAAGACAACATTCAGCATTGACAAATGCTTGTTTTCTAATTCTGTTGAGTCTCTCCTTCACCATTCACATACTGTAGCATTATGTCTGCTATTACTCTTTGGTCTCCTGAGTGTGATCCATCATTGTTTTAGGCTGTCTAAATGGAATTTGTGGGTTCCCAGTTATGGTTGAACATTTCTGCCCATAAGGGTTTTCATCCAAAAATCTCTGCTATGAGCATTTTCAATTTTCTAAAATCTGCATTTGCAAGAACATAGTATTTGTCCCTCCTTCCCATCTCACCCCTTCTCTTCTGGTAAAATTAAAACCCAAGATATCAGTGATTTCATATTGTCTTAACTATCATAAAATGATTTCCCTACCACCTCAAGTCCTACCAGATGGATATAAGTAAGTTAAAATTATGACTGTTTTAAGACATGAGGCCCGATTTTCAAAAGGTTGGGAATGGCACATGGTGCATGCGACAACAAGGTATGGTGCAAGGGGCACCTTACACCACACCATGTCTCATTCCCAATTTTCAGACATGGCCTGCGCCACCTGGGGACTACCTGTGAGAACTGGGCTTGCATCATCCTTGCACTGGACACACAGGTGCAGCATAGTGGACGGGGATGTTCACCATGGCACTGTTGCACTACCCCCAGTTTTGGTATTCTCAAAGCCCCACCACTTGACACAGAGCAAGCCAGGATTTAGACCAGCCAGGGTTGGGCTAATGGCCCATGCACTGCTTCCCTCCCAAGCTCCTGAGCCCCAATCCCCCACAGCTAACCACACTGTCTTGGCTGCTACCCAACATACAGTTATTGGTTTTACTGTCCTGTATTGGCATCTTTTTCTTGCCTGTACATAACTGACAATAGCTTAGTGGATGGTATAAAGCCCTAGACCTTACTGTCTGTAACCCTGTGTATCCCTGTGACTACATTCCATGGATATCACACTAATACTTTGGGATGGCTGCTTTGGGAACACATAGGATGGATAATGGATCCCACCTCAAGTATTGCACTAGACTCTAGTGACTAGAGCTTGATTGAAGCCTCTGTCATTCCCCTCCTGTGTGCTCGCTGTTTGATGCATGGTAGTGTTTGCAGCAACCTCTGGGAGTTTAGTGCTGGGACACCTCCTGTACTCTGTGAGAATATATGCTATATATACTGTGATTCAATCATTTGATAAGATCATTGCACCATCAGGTTCAGTTTCAACCCCCCCCCGTTGTTCTTTCCCCTGTGGAAATAGTACAGTTCCGCCCTCTAAAAGGGTTACAACCGGAGGGACTGTTGGTGGAACTGGACATTTCATCTGTGTTGGAGGCCATGGGTCCTGAGGAGTCCGTGGTGACCTAGAAGAGGGCTGTCACAGAGACCTTGGGCCTTTTGGCGTTGGTCAGTGTATGCTCGCTGGTCTCATGTCTTGACTCACCTTTGTTTGATGGTGAACTGAGAGTGTTGAAAACCAGGGTGCTGAGGTTGGAGAGGCATTGGAGAAAGATCAAGACCCAGGAGAAAAGATTGGTTCTGATGACTCATTATCAAAATGCAATTGCCTGGAAAAAGGCAGCTTTTATGTCTAGGGCGATTGCATCTGGGAGGAACCGATCGGCTCAACTCTTTCAGGTTGTGGACAGGCTTTTACTTCCAGCTTGTCTGGAACCCGTTCGAATCTTTTTATATTAAAAATTTGAGGAATTTGCTCGGTTCTTCTCAGAAAGGGTTTCCTTGGTTAGTGCTGGGATTTGTTGTGGTGGATTCTTACAATCCAACAGGGTTGGGCCTCAGTGAAACATTTGTGTTTAGTCCCCTTGGGGAGAGTTCCGATCGATGACGGTGGAGGAGGTCTTTGCGGTGATCTCGGGGCTGAAGCCAACTTTCTACAGCTTGGACCCTGACCTGACTCAATTACTTGTTGATTGCTTTGGGGCTTTGAGCCAGGTTTTTGCCGAGGTTGTTGGGTGTTCCATAGCAACCGGGGTTTTCCTGGAGCCTCTTAAACAGGTTCTGGTGAAGCCGCTGTAGAAGAAAGTCTTTGGACCCCGACATCCTGGCAAATTACTGACCTGTTTTGAATCTTCCCTTTATAGGAAAGATTCTTGAGAAGGTGGTTGCAGAGTGGCTTCAGAGTCATCTTGTGAACTTCCTGATTTACAAGCCCCTCCAGTCAAGATTTAGGACTATGCACAGCATGAAGACTGCACTAGTACAGGTGCTGAATGACCTGTTCAGGGTGAGGGATAGGGGAGAGTGATCTATTCTCATCCTCCTTGATCTCTCATCAGCATTCGACATTGTGGATCATGGGGTGTTGTTGGACAGGCTGAGATAGTAAGTCGTACTCACTGGCAGAGTCATCAGCTGATTTGATTCCTTCCTCGAGGGCAGTTCCCAGAGGGTGATGCTGGGCAATTATTCCTCCAGCACAGAGACCCTGTCCTGTGGAGCCCTTCAAGGTTCTGTCCTCTCTCCCATGTTATTCACAGTGTGTGTGCTGCCCCTGGGTGAGATCATAAGGCAGTTTGGGCTTGGGATTCGTTGCTATGCTGATGATACCCAGTTCTACCTGTTATTTGCACCAGTAACAACAGATGCAGTTGACATGCTGAAAAAGTGCTTGTCTGAGATCCGGGCATGGATGCAGTCAAATTGACTGGGCCTCAATCCAGGGAAGACTGAAGTGTTGGTGGTTGACTCAGGTCAGGGGAAGGGGGAGTGGAGGCTGCTGAGAAGGATTTAGGGCTTTTTATTGGCATGTCTAAACTGTAGATGTTCACCAAGTTGAAAAATGTGAATGTTCTTCTGGATGGTGAGCTGATACTGGAGACTCAGGTGTCGGCGGTTGTCCAGAATGGATTTTATCATCTTTGAATTATCACCCGAATAAGATCGCTTGTCCTCCCTGATGACCTGGCCACACTGATATATACGAACATACGAATGTGCCAGCAGAAACAGACCGTCCGGTCTATCTAAGTCTGCTCAAGTGTGCAGCTAGCACCCCTAGTTTGTAGCTGCACCACCCTCCTTCTCCTTTGTCATCCCACTGCCACCCCCACCTTCCCCACCCTTACTCTCCCCTGTTCTCTGACCCATGCCCTTTTGAAGCTGTTCACAGATTTACGTGATACCACCCATTCTGGTAGTGCATTCCATTTTGCTACCACCCTCTCTGTGAGCATTTGTTACCTCGAGGCTCAACTATTGCAACACGCTCTACCTCAGGATCAAAGGGGGTACACTGTGATGCCTGCAGCTTCTGTAGAATGCTGTGACATGGCTGTTGATTGGTCTTTCGAGGTCTTGCCATATTTCACCAGTGCTGCGTGAACTGCACTGGCTGCTGATGTGCTGGAGCATCTCCTTTAAAATAGGTCTGTTGACCTATAAGGCCCTGAACAGGCTCGGTCCAGGCTACCCGAGGGATCTTCTACATCCCTGTACTCCAAGATGCTCTCTCCCATCAGCTGGGGAGGCCCTTGTGGAGGTTTCCTGGGCAAGATTTAAATTCGTAGGGACTGGGCTTTCGAGGTGGCCATGACGATCCTGTGGAACTCACTGCCTGGGCACCTGAGGGAGGCCCTTTCCTAAGAAATATTTAAAAGAAAATTGAAATAATTTCTTTTTCAGCAAGCCTTTGAGGAGCAAGTAAAGATAAGCAATGTCTTTGTTTCAGAATACAAGTTATATGATATGTACTAGATTTTGTTATATTTAGAGTTATTAGACATTAGATATATGTTTGTATGACAATATGCTGTTTGTAATTTATGTTTTGCAAAGGCTCTCTTTCCCTTCAAGGAAAGGAGCTTTTAATAAGTTAAGCTTCTCTACTGGTGAAATTTGTACTTGTGATTAGGTATTGACCCAGTTGTTTCTCATTTTGACCCACATTTTTTACACCAGTGTGTCTAATATGACTCATGTTTTAAAACCCCTAGCACTGTCACTGCTTCTACCCCAAACTAGAATTGCCTTATGTCTGTCCTATGCATTCTTGAATTCCCCCACTGTTTTTGACTCCAAAACCTCCTCAGGAAGATCGTTCCATGTATCCACAACCCTATCCGTGAAAAAATACTTCCTCACATTACCTCTGAGCAGTCCCCCCTCTGTCTTCAAATTGTGCCCCCTTGTTCTTGCACATCTTTTTTCTGAAAGATGCAACCCTCTTGGACTTTGTTGATTCCCTTGAGGTGCTTGAAAGTTTCTATCATGTCCCCCCCTCCCTCCTTTCCTCGAGGTATACATATTAAGCTCCTTTAGTCTTTCTCTGTATGGCTCCTGGTGCAGACCCTGCACCCTTTTAGTTGCCCTCCTCTGGACAGCTTCCATCCTGTTTATGTCCTTGTGGAGATGGGGTCTCCAGAACTGCATGCAGTACTCCAGATGGGGTCTCACCAACTGTCTGTACAGAGGGATAACAACTTCCTGTTTTCTACTGGTGATGCCTTTCCCTATGCATCCTTGCATCCCCTCAGCCCTCCTTACTGCTTTCTCACATTGCTTGCCTACCTTTAGGTCATCTGATATGACTACGCCCAGGTCCATTTATGTTGTTAGTATTTCACCCCCTCCATTGTGTACTCTTTCCCTAGGTTTTTGTTTCCCAGGTGCACTACTTTGCACTTCTTTGCGTTGAATCAAAGCTGCCATACATTTGACCATTCCTCCAACCTTGCCAAGTCCCTTCTCATCCTTTCCACCACACCTTGTGCATCAACCCTGTTGCAGATCTTTGCATCATCTGCAAAGAGACATACTTTTCCTTCCAGTCCCTCTGTAATGTCACTTATGAAGACATTGAGAAGGACCAGTCCCAGTACTGAACCCTGTGGTGCCCTGCTAGTAACTCCCCTTTCTTCAGAGTGGACTCCGCTTGCTATTACCCTCTGCATCCTGTTGTGCAGCCAGTGTTTTACTCAGGCTACAATGTTGGGAACCACTTCCAGGCTGGCTAACTTGTCTACTAATCTTTTGTGTGGGACTGTGTCAAATGCCTTGCTAAAGTCTAGGTAGGCCATGTCCGCAGCCCCTCCTTGGTCTACTACTTTGGTCATCCAGTCAAAGAAATCTATTAGATTCATCTGACACAACCTTCCCACTGTGAATCCATGCTACCTTGGGTCCTGTGCCCTGCTGGCATCTAGGTACTCAACAATTCTTTCCTTGGGAAGTGATTCTATTGTTTTACCTACCACTGACGTCAAACTAACAGGTCTTTAGTTTCCTGCCTCTGCCTTGCTCTAACCTTTTGTGAAGTGGAATCACATCCACCCTTCTCCAGTCCTCAGGTACCACCCCATCCTTCCATGATTTGTTAAAGAGCATAGTCAGTGGTGTCAAAAGTTCTCCCCTTAATTCTTTTAGACTTCCGGGGTGAATTCCGTCAGGCCCCATTGATTTGTCCACCTTCAGTTTTAAGAGTTCTTTCAGAACATTTTCTCCTGTGAATGGGCTGGTATCAATCCCCCTATTTGGAGTGTTTCTATTGTTTGGTTTAGGTAACTACTCCTTCTCTTCTTTTGTGAATACTGAGCAGAAGTTTTCATCCAGTATCCCTGCTTTTTCACTGTTACCCTCTACCCACATTCACTCCAATTTATTGAGCCCCAGTATCCCTCCCTTAGTCTTTCTTCACTCCCTAATGTAGCTATAAAATGTTTTGTCCCCCTTCTTAACAGAGTTGGCTATCTTTTCCTCTGTTTGGGCCTTTGCTATTCTGACTGCCTTCCCTGCCTCCTTCTGCTTTAAGTGATATAGTTATCTGTTCTGCTCCTTCTGTATTTCCTTATACTTCCTGAATGCTATCATTTTCCCCTTAACCTTCCCTGCCACCTCTTTTGAGAACCATAGTGGCTTTTTCATTCATTTTGTTTTCTGATTTGCTTTACACAAAGGCTTATTGCCTCTGTGATGGCAATTGTGATTTTTCCCCATTGTTCTTCCACCCCTCCTTCTTGCCTGTTTGCTAGTGCTTTTCTGAGGCACTGTCCCATTTTGTCAAAGTCAGCCCTCCTGAAGTTCAACACCCTTGCTTTTGTATGGCCTAACTCTACAGCTGTGTTTATTCTGAACCACACTGTTTGGAGGTCGCTTGTTCCCAGATGGCTGCCCACTTCTAAATCTGAGATCCTCTCTCGATCCCCATTTGAGAGTACCAGGCCTAAGATTGCTCCCTCCTGAGTGGGTTCCAACATTAGCTGTCTGAGGCATGCCCCCTATAGGGCATTGAGAATGACACTGTTCTTGGATGTGGCTGCAGTAAAGGTGCTCCAGTTAACATATGGCATATTCAGGTCCCCCATCAACAATATCTCTCCTTTTTCTGCCATTCTAAGGATACTTCTAGCATTTCCTTGTCCATTGCCTCCCCTTGAGACGGGGGTCTGTAAACAACCCCTGTGAAGATTGTGGTGCCATTTCCTGTCTCCAGGGAGATTCACAGTGCCTCCTCCCCTCCCTGTTTAGCCTTTAGTTCTGTTGATTTGATTCCTTCCCGTAAGTAGAGAGCTACTTCTCCTCCTCTTTTACCCTCCCTGTTCATCTTGTAGATTGTGTACTCTGGTATGTTGACATCCCAGTCATGGTTCTTTGTGTACCATGTTTCTGTGACTTCCACGATATACAACCACCAAGGCCAGTTAGTCAGGGAGCTTGTTACACAGACTACGGGCATTGTTACTCATCGCCCTCCATTTTTTGATGGCCTTACCCTTTTTTGGCCTTCCCTGTCCTTACTGCCTTTGCCTTTTTCTGAATTCACCCCTGTCCTGCTCCCTATCAACTTCTCTACCTTTGTGTCTATCTCACTGTTTTGTGGGGGGAGTCTGGGATTTCCCTGCTTCTCTTTGGTGCCTCCCCCTTGGCTAGTTTAAATGCTTGCCAATGAAGCATTTAAGCCTAACACCTAGGATCCTGGTTCCCTTCCCAGACAGATGCAGACCATCACACCAGTATAGGCCTGCATCCCTCCAGGTGGACCCCCAGTCCCTAATGAAGCCAAAACCCTGAGCTACACACCAGTTTTTCAACCAGTCATTGAATCCCATGGTGCAGAGTATCCTAACCTCACCCCTACCATAGACAGGCAGTACTTCTGAGAAAGTTACCATGTATGCTACTTGTCTAAGGCCCCTCCCCAACTCCACAAACTCCCACTGCACTACTCTGATCCCATTCAAAGCCAGGTCATTTGTCCCTAGGTAGACAATGACATCCAGCTCCCTTACCCATGCAGCTGCTCCCACAATCCTGAGGATTTGTTTCCCCTCCCACCAAGCATGGCATCGGGCAGGTGCCCTACCTCCCTCTCCCCTCCCTCCCTCTCCTAGTTCTACCCCCTCAATGATTGAGTCCCTCACCAGAAGTTATTTTCTTTCCCTGTGGGGTCCTATGCCACCCTCCTGTGGGTCTCCTTTGTAGAGGTTTCCAGCATCCTCCTTGGCCTCCACTGCAGGTACCTCCATAGAGGAACCACACTCCACCAGAATGGTGAATGAATTGTGGAGAGGTACAACTGAAGGGATGCACCTCTGTTCCACCACTCTCACCCTCCTTGAGCCCACTATGGTCCAACCACTCCTGTTTCTTGGCAACCTATGAGGCAGTGGTGGTGGCCTGGGTGATCCCTGGTTGGGAGAGGAGGTTTTCCAAATCCACGCCAGGTCAGCATGGAGATGGGAAACCTCCTCCCTCATACCAGAGAGGTGCCTGCAAATAGGGCAGCAATGCAGCCTCCAGAACATCTCCCAGAAGACTGCCACTCCTCAGCTAGTGCATTGCACCAGTCCCCACATGTCTGTCTCGCTTCCTGTTTAAGATTTTTTTTTTAGTGCATGTGAGTGTGTTTACCCCTGATTCAGTGTGCTGTGCTGTTAAGGATATGAGCAGGTGTATGTGTGGTGGACAAGCTGTGGTGGTTTGTACCCCTATAGTTTAGGGTGATGTCTGATAAATCTGGAAGGAGAGGCTGGAGGAGTACTCTAGATCCAAGATGCAAGGTTTATTAGCAATAGTTGGAGCACACAGAAAAAGATTTAGCATTCACTATCACTATCACACAAGAGAAAGAATTACAGGGACCACAAACTGGCCTCACTAATGTCATACAAAAGTCCAGGTGAGTCAGGTCCCAAGGATGTAGCAATCTGATGCACCAAGCTGGGGTTTCTAGTATTTTGGTCAGCTTACCACTGGGTGTGAATCCAAGGAAGCACTTCCTATACAGGCCATAAAATGGAGCATCCTCCAGTGAACCAGAAACAGAGGAAAGCACTGCAGGCCTCCTGGCCCTGGGAAGAAGGTGATTCCTGGTGTCACTAAAGCAAAGTCGAAGGTGAAGCACCTGGTCGAGGAAGCTTGTTGAAGCCTGGTTGTAGGTGAAGTGAACCCTTATCTGGAGTTGTCAGCTGTGGCAACCTTGGGCAGGAGGGCAGGTGATATCCAGTTGAGGAAAGGATGCTGGGTGTGATGATATACTGGATTACCTCTGGGTACATCCCTGGGACCCTTACCACCTCACCCCTGCAGCTTCAGAATCTGGAAATCTTCAGTGCGACCTCTTGATGAACCATTTGAACATGAGACATCTGTACTTATGCCACCTTGGTGATGAGGCACAGAGCCTGGCAATCCTCAGCAAGGCCTTGGTATAGGCCACAGGTACTATTGCCACCTTGGGACAACATCTATGTGAGTGAATGAGCAATGTGACTCCGAGTTCGCCGGACGACTAAAGTCCCTCAAGCTAGAGCTGCCGCGGCTCATGCTCTGACTCACTTTGGTGGGCCCTAGCTACCAGCTGGCTACCACTTACAACTGGCAACTTGAACCTGGGGCATCATGGCAAAGACTTGGGGTTGGTGGAGGTCATTGGAGATGGGTGTAGGTGATGCTGGGCTTCCCGGTGACCCTCTCTGGGTCAAAGAAGAGGCAGTGGAGGAATCCTAGATGAGGTGTGTGTGTGCAGGAACCCCATGGAGTTCAACAACGATTTCTGTACCCTGGGGAATGCACAATCACAAAGGAGTAATAAGGCATCTTGTGCTGGAGACTGCTGAATGAAAGATTCACTGGGTCTGTTTCCTGGCCAAATAGACTGACTCGCTGCATTGGGAGACCCATTTAGCCAGCAAATATCTGCAGAAAACTGACTGAGGCTGCTACTGGAGATTTTCTGGAGGGGAGTTACACTGAAGGTGCCCAGGGATTTGCTTCAACCTCCTAACAGGGAAGCCGAGATCTATTGCCCAGTTGTCCTTCACTGTCCCTGGTCAAACTCTTTCTGCTCTCTCCAGCCTATGCAGAGCTTCTTCTAGGCTGGGGCAGTCCTGGCTACCTGCCAGGGGATTGGCACCTTTGTCCAGTGGTCAGCCTCCTGAGGCTGGGTCAGTGGCCTCAAAAAATGTTTCCAAGTTTGAATCTACACAGACCACAGGGATTGGCTGAGAGGGCTCAGCCTGGCTTCCTTCTCCCTTGGTTTCTCAAAATGCTGCCAGGGTCCCCATAACTGTCTGACCCCTCATGTCTCTGAGGATCCCCTATTTTTTGTGATGCCCCCAATTCCATTATTTTCTATGGTGCCCCCAATTTCCTTGGGGCACTACATATGTCCTTTTCACCTTTGGGGAAGTGATGTCAGAACCCATGATATAAAGGAAATGATGCACTTGGGGCAGGTGAAGTTAGGGGTAAGGTGGATGGGATTAAGTCTGTGCCTTCCAGAAACAATCAACTATAACTCTTACCCACCACCCAGATGAGTGTCTTCCTTCCTTTCAGACATCTATTTCACAGAGCTTAAGTAACAGGTCTAGTCATAAATGACTACAAATATTGTCCAAGCTAGATTTCATGCCAGGCAAATAAAAGTTACACTAAGTAAAGTCAATCCCAAAAACAGAGAACCGAAACACTTACTTTTACTTACTTACACAGGCCCCAAAGTTAAGAATTCAATTCACTGTACTCTATTAAATCTCCTTGCTTTAGGGAAGCTGATGGCTGTTCTTTGTCTCAGCTACAGCAGTCAAATGGGATATTAGCACATGCAAGCAAATAGCAGTCCTGGCAAGGTTGTTGACATTTAAATAAACCCATGCATTTTCATTTATATCAGTGCATGTAAATTCCATCCAATGCATTTTTTACTAAACAAATACATTGGAACTCAAATCAATATACTGTATGCCCACTGTGTCCTAAAAATCAGAACCTGTACAAGTATAGTTATATAGTTTTTGTGAGGGCTTATTTTGTATAGATTTCTATGCCAGCTGAAACATTGCTGTACCACAGTTCAAAGGTCATGGAACATGGGTGCACCCTTTTGTGGTACATTAGCATTCCAGCTGATTCACAAATCTGCAAGATGCCTGCTTTCTATCCCTAGAACTGCTACACAAACATCAAACAGTTGAAAGCAAAAGTTGGCTTTTATGATGGCAGTGACGGCTGCAGAGTATAGCAACAACAGATGATTTCTTAATTATTTTTGCACTATACAGTATATAAAGTTCTGGATGTGCAATGTTATGTGCAACCAGCTTGAGCTGCCACCCCAGTGTTCTGACTTCCTTGAACCTCTCAAGCTCCACTTTTGAAGTCAGAGGGAATCAGAATCCTTCTGTGGAAGCATACAGTGGACAGGTTTTACATACTGTGGCTGCCCACCCAGTATTCCCTATATTGAATAATAGTAGTAGCAATTTTATTTAAACAGTTCCCATCCCCAAAGGCACTGGATGCTTTGCAAATAGTTACAGTTAATATCACAAACAGCAATAAATACCAACTACACCAACAAATAAGTACAATCATAAATAAATACGTAAAAAGCTATACAATGGCATTTGATGACATCAGTAATAGACAGTTTTCATCGTATTTCTGGGTAGGCAGGCTGAAACAAATGAAATTTTAACCCCATATTAGCATTTAAACCAATGTAACATATACCTTTACTTTGTACAAATGAATACCCATACAAATATACTATAGTTAAATCTTTAATAAAATATTTCTTTTTAAATCAGTATATAGTCAAACAAATCAATACAGTTGTTTGACATTATTATATTCTTTTTTTTTTCTCTTTTTTTAGCACTCCATAGGCTACTGACAAAATGAATGGAAATATTAGTAAGGTTCAGTTACAGACATGTTTTTTGAAATATTAATTGCCATGTGTATCAGAGTGACATGAGACTTAAAAATGATTTGAAGTTGCAGTTCTCCGTATATTGTTTCCTTTGACTTGAGAAAAGAAACAATGGTGTTTGCGAGAATGAGCTGTGACATTTCTGTCATACACAACAATACCTACAATACCTAAGCCAGCAGCATCAATCATTATATTGCCAAACACTCAGATTACATTGCAATGAATCCTCCATGTGTCACGTGGTCATGTGGTGTGTAACTGATGCTGTAGATGGCCCCAGGACCATTGTAATTGAAATTCTGCATCTTCGAGGGCTTACCCCAGGGAGCAGAACTTCAGTAATACATAAATAAATGAGGTGTGCCTTGTAACCATTGATGCTACATCTTGATCAAGCAGAGGCAGTTCTTCCCCTAGCACCAAAGACAGTTGATATCATGCTGTATGTAATTTTTCCCCTAAGGCTAGATGTTAGAGACACAGGACAGCAATCACTGTGCCAGAGGCAAGGGTTAGGCTCCCTCAGTTCTGTATCTTTGTAGACACTTCTTCATGTGTGAGAGAGTATCTGCTGCTCATCAAATATCCAGGAAGGGAACAACACTCTGACCTATTTCAGGAAACTTTTTTATTAGTTGTTCCAGTCTATGACCTGAACTGACCCCAATGGGGATTGGGCATCCCAAGGATTATCAAGAAGACAGAACACCTTGAAAGGAGTTCCTGTTGTTTTCATGAAAAAAGAAATGCATTAACTGTGCTAGTCCAATGAAAAAACCAAACAGCATTGATTTTGGTGATACATTATAATGCACTTACAAAAAATTGTTTATTAAGTTTTTTCTTGTGGCAATAAAATGAAGTTGAAGAATATGACATGTATTTTATGCATAAAATAAATGTTTTTTTCTGTTGTTTTGTACTAACTCACAGACATGAGAATTTGACAGAATACTGATAAGTTAAAAGACACCAAGAATAGATGGTAGGCACTGCCTCTACTGAATTTGTTTGTTTTATAAGGAAAGGTGAGGGATGTTAGAGACAAGCATTGTTGCACATCATGGCCTCCTTCCCTCCCTTCAACCCCGTATATTCCTGAAATCAGGTGAGGAAGATATCCCTACAGAAAGAATAATACAAATCCCACTTACCAGCAATGCTCTTGTCTGCTCCCTCTGTCCTGTCACTCTAGCTAGTTCCTTGGATGGCCAAACAGGAAAAAAAATCACCTTTCTGTGGGTTCTTCTTCTACCCTTCTTTTTTCCTTCTCTGTACTGACTTTTGAAATCCTTCACCTTTTTTTGTACCTGCAAGCCATGGGACCTTCATTTGCGCCCATGTAATAAAATCATTTTGACCCCTTCTTGGTGGAAGCACCTGCAGAGCTACTGTGTGTGATGCCTTTGCTGCATTTGCAGCATCCTTCTTTTGGATGGGAAGGGGGATCCTATTTATGAGAAATGTAGCTGGGCTGCTGTAGTTCTCCCTACTTTGCTGCTGACTGCTGTGATGGACAGCAGGAGGAACAAGGTTATCGCTTGGTCAAGGTGTAGTACTGCAGCAGAAATGTGATTTAAAACTGCAGTTGTGTGTTTTTGGGACCCGACCAGTGTCAAATTCATTTAATCTCCTTTCTGTTTCCACCTCCTGAACCTTGTGAATAGGTATGTGCGAAATTAAAATTCCTTGAGTGGAATTCAAGTGAAAGTCTGACTTCCACTGAATTCCACCCATGGCTGTGATTGCCCAATCCAGTTGTTTCCACCCCCAAAAAGCCCTTGGTGGCTAGCGATCCCTCCCCCCACCCACCCCACATGTAAAAAAATATCCCTGGTGGCTAGTGGTCCCTCCCCTTCACCCAGTCACTCGCCACCACAAAGTGTACAGTAACACCCCCCATCCCTATTTCCTTATTCTGTATAATTTTAAAAAATCCCTGATGGTCTAGTGTTTTTTTTTTAAATTGTAACCCCTCCCTATCCTGGATCCACAGTTCTGAGTCCAACTCCTGAATTCCTGGTGGTCTAGTGTGTTGTTTTTTTTTTCAAATTGTAACCCTTTCCTATCCCCAGTTCCCAGTCCCAAGTCTGACTCCCAAATCCCTGGTGGTTTAGTGCCCCCCATCTCCCTCCCCAGCAGGGGCTCCACCACCCTGCTCCCACCCCATCGTAAACCCTAGCAGCAGCAAATGGACTGGCACAGCCTTCCTCTTTCCACTATGGCTGGCCTGCCCACTGAGCTGTCAATGAATGAGTGTTTTCTTGTACAGGAATGTGCCAGAGGGCTGTGCCAATCCTCTCACTGCTTCTGGGATTTACGATGGGGTGGGAATGGGGTGGTGGGACACCTGCTGGGGAGGGGGTTTGGGGGGCACTAGACCACCAAGGATTTGAGATTCAGAGTCAGGACTGGGGATCAGGAATTGGAAGGGGTTACAATTTAAAAATAAAAACACTAGACCACTAGGGATTTTTTTTTTAATTACATAGAATATGGAGATAGGGATGGGGGGATAACTGTACACTTCATGGTGTCAGGTGACCAGGTGGAGGGGAAGGACCACTAGCCACTAGGGATATTTTTTACATGTGGGGCGGGTGGGGGATGGACCACTAGCCACCAGGGCTTTATACTGGGTGAAATTTTGCCCATACTGTTCATGGAAGTTTTTTGCTCTGCCACAGGTGGAAGTTCAGAAACTTCCATGAAAGTTCCCTGATTTCCATGGAAGTTCCACAAGGGCAAAACTGCCCAGTTATACCCATCCCTACTTGTGAAAGCAGCATGGCTGCATAGTGAAGAGTGGAACTGAGAGGGAGAAATCTTTGTGTTGCCTTTCACAGCTGGTGTTCTCCACAGCTGCACTGAGGAGCAAAGAGGATTATGGTGCACTAGTGGTGTACAGAGGTTTCCAACACTTATTAAAACATGATCAGCTGTCTTTGTAATTACCTACACACCTGTAAATTGTAGTATAGGTGGTGGAAGGTGGCTGAAAATGACTGTAAGTAGCATGGCTACCTCTTCCAAAACTCTATACAGGATTTATATACAACTTAAGGGCTGGATTTTCAAGCGTGGTGGATGCTGATAGAAAATAACTGTTTTTGCTTCCTTCTGCATCCTTCTCATTGCACCAAAATACAGGTACTCTATTTTAAGGGGATTAAGGATTTGTAATAGTTTCCATCATTTATGGAGGCTTGCACCGCAAAATGATGCCTGCATTATTTTTTTAAGGAAACTCTGCTTGTGTTGTCATAAATCCACACAATTGCATCCAAATATTGTGCACCATTAGACAACCTATTAAATGGCCGAAACATGTGTCAGCAGCATGATGGACTGCATTGAACATCCTGCTCACTAAGTTTACTGTATATAAATTACTGAGTTCATTTTTGTATAGCTTTAGGTGGTATGTCATTGATTGGATTATCTGATGTTAAGCGGGGAAATTCAACTACTGCATATAAGATACAGTACTTGTCTTCTTGGATATTTTAGTTGGAAAGCACATCTCACCATAAACAACTCCATAATTGCTGTATTCTATTGGGATGATATTCGGAAGTTTCAAGGAGTCTTAATAAAAGTGCACATTTCTTTGTGATTGGTGTCTCCCAACAAAACAGTTACCAAGGGCACAGCTGACAGAGCACTCTGCAGGTTTAGAGGGCCTCTGATGGATGCAGTATGCCTCTTTGCTTTGTGAATCAATGAATTCATCATGCATTCATTCACATGCCTGTAAATTGACCAAGTGACACTTCAGTTAGGGATTTACACAGGCAGTTGGGTCTTGGGGCATGCAAGGGGTGGGGCCATATTCCAGAATGTTCACAAAGGCAGACATGACTGCTATCTGATTCAAAGAAGTCATGGAGGTTATGAGAAGGGGGAATGCAGAAATAAACAGTTCACATTCCAGATGTAAACACTCTGTGTCTCCAATCACCGATCAGGACCACACTTCTGAAGTCCTACGCAAAGCAAGCACTATGCAAATCCTTGTACAAGATAATCTGACAAGACTTACAGAACAAAATTGCCAAAATTAAACTTTATTATCCGACACAGGCATTTTCTGGAGTGAATGCAACTGATGTTATTTTGAATTAGCCAGAAAAGAATCATTGACTTACAGTAAATCAACTCGGATACCAGTTTGGGGGAATGCTATCATCATTACTAAAATCCTTTAATAGTGTTTCATCACTGAAGTATTATTATCCTCAGATTTATACTTTTGATTACATGGATTTTACCAAATAATTCTGTCACAACCCGATTGGCTGACTGACAACTAGCTTAATACTATTCACTGTGCTATCACCGTTATTCCTTTCTCATCCCTCTTATGTACTTGACCAGCAGTCCAAGCCATGAACATAGAAATTGTTTGAGTCGCACACGTATGCTTCTATAGTAGATGCCTTTTTGCTTTGGTTCATTAATATGCTAACAGAGATGGAACACAGATTGCAAGTGACATAAATTACTTGTAACTTTTTGTTTTGTTAATCTGTTTGTCCTCTCTGCTTTCCAGTGGCCCCCTCAGCTTCACCCAGACACAGTCCTATCACCCTGGTGTCTCCTAGGACTTACGCAGAGCTCTCCTCATGTGTTCCCAGAGCTTCGTCCTCTGGTGGGGCAGCAGGCCCCACCTTACCTCTGCCACAGATAGATTCAGTATGGGAGATCATACCTAGGGTCTGCAAACTAGTCAGTACCATCCTACCACTCAGGATATTTTTCAACTTTTCTTCCCCTTGGTTTTCCAGGATGCCAGCATCAAGGGCACATCAAGCACAGACCCACACAAGCGTATGTCATGCAATGCCTGCCAGACTTCCTCCCTCCCACTAGTTGGTCCAGCGGCCACTCATGATCACCCTCATGGCAGAATAATAGTGGAGCTGGCTGCCCTTTTCTCACTCGAGGAGGAGAGCACCTGCTGGGATTCTCAATCCTGCCCCCCGGCTGCCCTCCTGTAGCCCGAGCTCATTCCTGAACTAAGGTTGCCAGTGTGAGCAAAGTAAGCCACTGGGCTGGCTTTACTTCTAACTTTGAAAACAATTACACGATCACAGAAAGATTAAATACAACATAGTTCATATCTACATGATATACAAGTTGTACCTTACAAGACAAAAATGGGTGCATACTTAACACACATGAGAAATTAAAGTGAGCAAATAAATAAATAAAAAGATTAAAGTACAGTTGTGCCAGTCAGGATACAATGCAGTACCCTTGCAGTATTACTGCAACCTGCTTCAATATGCTGCAGGGAACAATGTACTTCAATGGCAATTCAGCCCTTTTGTCTTGCGACAGTTTGTGATATGTCATTTAATGCAAGGTACTGTGTTGCATCCTGGTTGTCTCCACTGTAAATATTGTTCTAGATTGAATTACCACCTTTTGAAAATGATTTTGCACACAGGTCTCAAAGATTTCATAGAGCACTAGCAGACCCACTAGTTTCTTCTCTCCAGAAGGCCACACAGCATTTAAATGGCAGGATATGCACAGATCCGAAAATTCTGTCTCTCTACACATGCAGGGGAAGGAGAAAAAAAGATACGTCTGAAATTTTTAGCATTCCCTAGGTCTGACCTGTGCCATTTTATTGGAGCCTCTCCTATTCCAAGAAGGTACTGGATAAGTTTCTGGAACCATCTGGAGAAAAATGTGCCCTTTCCTGTTGACCCAAAAGCTCAGATCGAATTTTTAGTTCACAGTTGTTAATGCAACTAATCCTTTGTTTTGAGCTTGTTCAAGGTCCATCAGGTAGTGTTTTGTATCCCACTGTGATATCAGACTACTGGGATCTCTGGCCATTGTACAAAAAGACTGCCTTATAACTTCCCATTGATAAAACATACCAGGGAATCACGTGACTTGTTATAGTAAACAGAGGCCTGAGGAATATTCCAGGCAGTTCTAATTGATTTAGCCTTAATACCTCCAACTTGCTATGCAAGGTTTAACACACAGAAACAAAAACTTTAGTAATCCATAACAAAAGGATTTGTACATCTGTAAAGGAGTTGGTGACACAGGCCACACTGTTTTGACCACAAGGCCTTTTTCAGGAATCAACTACAAAAGAAGGTGAAAGAATAATTTTGTAGAATCACATCAAAGACAATGCACCCATAAGCCACGCATACCACTTCTATGTGATTGTTCTCATTATGTTATTAATTTTATATATGCCAAGAGATTAGAGCTCCAAGCTGTGAATCTGAAGCACCAGCAGATCTGGGATTGAATCCCACAACCACCATTTGGATACTGTGTTACACTGAGCAAGTCACTTACAGTAGCTTCCACTCTGTGTGCCTTTCCCAGACAGACATTCTAATTTTCAAGGTACTGATATCCGGGTTACCCAGATCCTTACAGGTGGATCTCACTTGGAAAGATGGCATCAGAACCTCACCTTCCAACTGCCTGAACATCAGATAGGGATAATAAAAGGGGCCCATTCCAGGTAATAGCTCACTTTTCTAGAAGTCTCTAGTTTTGACCAGTCATAATCAGATATACAGGGAAAGTTTTGGGGGAACTGGTCCACTTCAACCTGGCCATACATCATTTTGGTCAATTTATATGAACCCTCCCCAACTGATGGGGCTTACCTGGTCTGCCTCCCAGCCATCTAGTCCCACCAGTTCTTGCCCATGGTGCCCCCCACTTCCAGCCGCAGTGTGCCTGTTTTGCTGTGTGAGTCTGAAGGAGTTTTGTGTTCAGGTTTAAAATTGCCAGCTCGGTGGTGCAGTGCAGTTAGTGCAGTGGAGACAGTACGGTACTGCACAGCCCTGTGTGTGCACATTTGAGGTGGTTCCTGCTAGAACATATGAGCTGCCGCAGTCTGCTGGCAGATCCTAACAGCACTATGGCACTTAGGGTTAAAGTCACCCAGGCGGCTGAAGACTGGTGTCTCCTTTGTGTTTGCTGACCCCGGGGCCCCAAGACACAAGTGGGGGTTCAGAGACACACTGAGGGAGGAAAGAAAATTGAACTTTGCAGTGTTTTAAGTAAGAGAACATTTTTCAAACAGAGAGTGATAAATCCATGGAATGCATTACCTATACATGTTATTAATAGTAGTAATAAACAACAGTTTAAAATGAAACTGGATTGTCACATACAAAATGTACATTACTTGAAGTATTACAGTTAATTTAAAGAAGCACAAATGGGCTAAAAGCCTGTTTTAGCTTCTCAGACCTTAATATGAACCTTAGTATATGTACTACAGCTTTAAGATCAGCTGAGGAGGCATTGTAGAATGTATGCTTTACCTGTCACCTGGGAGAAGACAGCACTACATCATTAGTGACAGTCAGGGGGAGACTTTGCCATGCCCCATTCCACAACCAGACAATACAGCAGAGTTGCATCTGTTGGGGCATGTGAACATTTACTTTGAAAATAATACAGGATCCCCACAAACAGACCTTAAATTTGGGACTCCATATAGACTGTTCTGATGGAAGCCATCTTGGTCACCACTGACCCTTGAGAAACAGAGAAAAGAGAGAGAGAGAGAATTATGAAACAAGACTAAGACTATAGAGAAGCGCTGAACAGTTGACACTGGTATAACATTACTATTTGTTACATACTGTACAAAGTAAAAAACTGTAACAGATGAGCTTTTAATATTACACAGCTATGGTCCAAGAAGAAGCAAGATGCTTCTCTTAAAAACAAGTAGTAAACTTGAACAGACACCACAAACCATAACAAAGTCTAGCCAGAGCCAATATAGCTGCGGCGAGCATGTACCAGCACCATCGCCACCACCACTGGTGAGCAAGTGCTGCCGAATGTATGTGAATGCCACACGCAAGATAGTGGAGCCAACAGAACTGCACATACACCCTACCTGCACATGTGTAGTTCTTTTGAATGGCATATTTTGCCATTCCCAAGATGGTGTCACTGACAGAACTGCACTTGGGTGATACGGATGCATGCGCAGTCCTCTGCCGAATACAGAAGTGGCAGAGCAGTCACAAAATAGGGCAGCCATGGCGGACTGGTACTGACGATTTTGTACTTTTGGAAGGATCATTCCAAAAGTCCAAAATGGAAGCGTTCCAGGGCCTGACCTGGTAGCTTGTTTTTCCTAGCTACCGAAAAACGGCTGCAGGCTCGACCTAAGCAGCCGAAAAAAGCACAGCACCCCAAAGGGGGATAACTATATGACTATAAGCTGTTTTACTTATTTTTGGGTTGTCAACAATAGATATGTAAAAGAATATAATTGAATGTTGTACACCTGTTTTGAATTTTTGTTACAGTGGAATAAAGAAAGAATAATATTAACAAACTAGATAAAAATAAACAGGACAACAATATAAAGGTGGGCATTGCTATTTTACCTGTTGATTAAATAAAATAATAGAGTAGTTTATGCAATTTGCTGTGATGACATGGGGTAATGAATACCCAGATTTAAGTTTTTTAGTTATAAAATTAAAATCGATTGTTAAAAAATGCAGAAAAATGTATAAATAATAAGGACACAATTCTGGTTATGTCCCCAAAGTTTAGTCATTAAATTACTTTTTAAATAATGTAAAAGAATATAATAATAATATTGCTTTGTTGATGTAGATCCTGAAGAAGTATTGAGGTCACTGCAAAATGTAGATCTAACTGATATGGTGGTTCAAAACAAAAAACATTAAAACTTTATCTGGTGAGTGGGTCTCATTGTCTCCAATAGTGTGTGATAGTCTACAAAAAATGTCCATGGTCTGTGAAGCCTAGTGAAGAAAGAAAAGCTGCTTTGTGGCTTAATCCTGTAGTTTGACAATGTCTGAGAGACTGATTGCCACCCCCAGCCCTGGGAGGTGATCCAGACCTGCTCCAGGAGGTATCCACATCTGCTAGCCAGCAGAGGGAAAGAAGTCTGTGATTCCAGAGCTCTAGGAGAGAAGTCACTGCCAGCAGAGGATGGTCTGGGGAATCTGTCAGGTAGTGTCACTGCCAGACATGGCCCAGCATCTCCCCCTGACAGTTGGATGCCTGAACTGTGGGATGAGACATGTGGCCCTGGCCCCCAGCATTTGTCTGTGTAGCACCTGAGACACCACAGAGGAGAAGGTTACAAGCTGCAAGAGCCTGCATAGAAGCAGAAAGCAGTGACCACCCTGCCCAAGGAGTATGCTGTTTAAGCAAAGCATCCATGAGCTGCAGCCTTGTCCAAAGCACCCCCGAGCTGCAGAAGGAGAGAAGTGTTGCTGCACAGACCCTGTCTCCTCAGTCTTCAGAACCGTGAGTCAATGCAGGGCCTGCCCTGCAACTGGGAGTGTGATAAGTTGTTCTTTCAAAGTTACTGTTTGGCTATCTGGCCAGAAGTTGTCAGCTCTACTCAAAGCACAGTTGTTTGCATCAGTTCAAGGGGTTTATGTTAACCAAGTATTTTAAAAGTGCACCAACACCGGACAACCAGTTGCACCAATATCAGGCCTGCAACTGCTCCAATTGGGTACTCAAACAAACTGTGGGAGATCCCAACCTAACTGACAGTGGGAAAACCTGGCTCCAGACAGGAGTGGCAAAACTGAGATTGTACTGTTGTGTATGCTGGTGTGGGGTGGGCACCATCACTACTGTTGTAACTGGGAGTATTGTGAATGTTTGCATATCAAATTGCTTGCACCATTACTCTCCCTATATCTCATGTTCCCTGCCATATTCTTACCCCTTTTTGTGAATAAATTACTGGTTAACCTTTTTAATACTGTCTGCAAACATATCATTAGAGATTGCTAGTAATTATATGTGTTTTGAAATTCTGCAACAAATATTGGTATTCTGTGTGTGGGGTGACTCTGAGGGTAAGTGGGTAAGTACAGCATCCCAGGGGGTTGTATCAGACAGATGACCTGCAGTTTTTTAACTCTGGGTGGAGGCACCATGCTAACTAGCTAACTGGCTCTATGTCATTTCAGTGAATGTAAAATAGCGAGTATAATTTCAGCGATTTATTTATAGCAACGCAAAATTCAGCAACCGGCAATTTCAGCAATGGCAGTTATCAGCAACTATATTCATATCTGCAACTCAAAAGTATATGCCAAATGACACAATCATACCTCGACCATGTTGAGTAGTCCTGTACAACCTGCAACAACCATTCGGTCAAATCATGGTACCAACGCCAACCATCCCCTGCAAGTGCACCTGGACAGCCCATTAAACTTCTTTACTGTAACATGTTATAGCACTGGCGTATATGATGTTTCTTTATCCTAGTGCCCCAGTTGACCAAACTAAACACTTGTTATCGCAGGAGGGCTACGCCCCCCCTGCACCCTCCATGGAGGGTTGTGCCCCTGGAACCCCCACATTTCTAAATTAACATCCTCTGAGTCTCTCATTGACTTCGGAGGATAGCTGAATGGTCGCAGTCGCTGTATTTGTTTTTCTACTCGCTGATATTGCATCGCTGCAATTATCTAACTGAAACTGAATAGTTGAATTGACGTGCTACCTAACTAACTTCATTTGGGAAAGAACCCCCCTTTCCATCCGAAACAGATCCCAGGCCTCTCAACCTTCATTGAGCCCACAAGGCAGGTGTAGCAACCGAAAGTTACATGGTGACCTGGTTACATTTAAATTTCCTCTGATCAGCAAATTACAACTCATTTCTTCCATATGTTATGCACAGACCTTATGACCAATTGCTGTATGACAAACAAAAAAGAACACGTTTTCCTAGACTTCATGCCCCCAGACTTCTGAGATTCACAATGTATTTTATGATATCTATATTATTAAAGCCTGGCATGGCTCTGTGTGAGTCTTTGGCTGAAATTTCTTAGGGCTAACTGCATTACTGGAGCTTAATGCAGACTTGCACAGCAGCTGACTGTTGGATCTTCTGTTAGGATATTATATCCTAGCTGGATAGCTTATTCTTAGAAAAAAATAAAAGTAAATAAATTATATCAAAAGTTAACATTTTCGAAATGTGCAGTTTAGTTTAGCAATGCAGAATTTTGAAAAAAAAAGAGTGATTCCAGTTGCAAAAATGCAGATTACTATTTTCTATGTGCAAGGTCTGGGATTCAAACTGTTCTGCTTCCATGACCCAGCGGGAGTCTGGTCTGCCCTGCCCTCCGTTCCACCTAAGGGTGGTATCGGTAAACGAGGTGCGGTCTCTTCTCCAAGGCCTCTCCCAGTATGCAAGCCCTGGCCTAGATAACCTGGAGCCCAAGCTCCTCAAACTTGGCGCCCCCCCCCATAGCCTCCCCAGTGGCCCACATCTTCAACCTATCCCTTACCCAGGGTCCGATCCCTGATATCTGGAAGGTTGCCAAGGTCGTCCCTGTCCCAAAGCAGGGCGACCTAAAATCCTGATAACTACCATCCTATAGCCATCCTCTCTGCTGTCAGTAAGCTCCTGGAAAAGGTGGTAGCTAAACAACTCTCGGAGTATATCCACACCCATGGACTGCTGTCCCCTGCCCAACACGGCTTTCATAAAGGGCACAGTACTACCACGGCACTCATCTCTGTCTCTTCCAGCATCAGAGCAGCAATGGATCTGGGGCAACTCTCAGGTGCTGTGTCAATTGATTTATCCAAGGCCTTCGACCTCGTTGATCATGACCTGCTTGTCTCGCAGATGAGGTCACTTGGTCTGTCCCCTTCTGCTCTAAATTGGGTCTCTGACTAACTGCATGGCAGAGAACAACTAACTAAATTCAACAAAGTCCTCTCTGCCCCCCTGCCTGTAACCTCTGGCGTCCCACAGGGCTCAGTGCTGGGTCCTCTACTCTTTTCCCTGTTTATTAACAATCTCCCCGCTCCGGCCACCAGATGCCGAGTTACCATGTACGCGAATGACCTGGTCCTCTTGGCCCACTCCTGTGATTCAGCCACTGTAAACCACCACTTATCAGAGGACCTTCAGAACATCCATGCGTGGCTCTCCAACCATAAGCTGGTCCTCAACCCCCCAAAAAAAACCCAGGCCATGCTATTCGGCTCTTCAGCCAAAATATGGGCTTCTTCAACTCCCCTGCAAATCAGCTATGAAGATGGTACCCCTCTTCCTACTGTGACCTCCCTTAAATATCTTGGTGTGACACTTGATCCCCAACTGGACCTGGGAAGTCACATCAACAATGCTAGTAGTGGGGTAAACCGCAAGCTGGGGTTGGCCTACAGGGCTAAGTACAACCTCACCCCTGTGGCTCGCCTAGCTCTTGCCAGGGGAGTATTACTCCCTTCCCCTCAGCTATGGTTCTCACCTATTTGCTCATACTTCCAAGGTCCTCCTAAACAAGTGGAGCACGACGTACAACAGCATCTGTCGGTTTGTCCTGGCCGCACCCCACCTTACCCATCACTGTGAACTCTATGATAAGCTTGGATGGCTATCCCCAGTCAATTACCTTAATTTTAGCACTGGGTGCCTCATAAGCAAAGTAATCAGCTCTGGCACCCCTCCGGAACTGGCCCGGTTTCTCGCCCCAGCTGACCTCTTCCCCTATCTTCTGAGATCCCAGGGCCCTGGCCTACTAAATATACCTACCACCTGCCCCTGGGGACCGGAGCTTGCTGCTCATGCTCCCAGGCTTTGGAACTCCCTTCCTGAAAGAGTCCGTGACTGCCCTTCTCACAAGCTCTTTCGGACCTCCTGTGGGAATACCTTAAGTTGGCCTCTCGCTGCATGCCTAAAGCCACCCTAGCACATAGTTCCGGTGCTCACTGGCCAGATGATTCACCTCTCCTGTGTGCTACCTGATTTCCTCCTACCTCACTGACTGACCCTATGGTGTTCCCACGCACCATTATTTCTTAGCCTGCCCTGCTAGTCAGTGTATTTAATTTCAAAACTGTATCTTGACCCCAGTCTTGGTAACTGGGTGTACTTTCCAATCAAATGTAAAACTGTTTTTCTCTCCTGCTTGTTGTATTGATGTACCTGTTATACCCTATTGCTGTATTGATGTACCTGTTATACCCTATTGTACTCTCCCGGGTCGTTCCTGAAAATAGGCATAAAACTTGTCTAGTGTACCTACCCGGTTAACAAAAACGAAATAAATAAGGTGATAATGGCAACAGAGGTTACAGCCATACTCATATGGATGACATCTATGAGTCGCATGTGACAATTAGCAGTGTATCATACTGTGAATTTTTAAAATTCTTTTTTTTTTTATTTGGTGGAAACAAACAGTTTTGAAAGTGTACCAGTTTGCGTAATGTGATGAGATAGCATTTTTTGAGTGGAGGATTTCCCATGATTCTAGTTATTTATAACTGAATATTCTGCTATCTTTGACAAAGAACTCAATGCATTCAGTACATTTCTAACAGCAGTTAGACCTGTTCAGACATTAATCTAGATTGTTCACTGGGGAAAAAAAATTATTTATTTTGTTTTGTTTTGCAATACATCAGTTATACATATGTCTGTAATCACTAACTGGATGTAATTTTGCAATGCCCTTTACTTTAAAGGGTTGATTTGTTAGATTTTCATTTTCAGTAATTGAGTGAATTGTTATTCTTTTTTTTTGTGAACTTTGTTTATCTCTGCACTGCAGGTGGGGATTACCCTATCTCAGTCTCCCATACCCCTCGACCCACATCCTCCCATAGCTGCCTGGCATGGAGGCCCTGCAGCTTACCCCTTATGGTGGGGTTCCCAAAAGAGACAGACCGAGATCTACCTTTGTTCCACCCAGAGCTTAGACGTCAGTGTCATTCAGCCAAAGAGAGGAGGGCAACACTCTGCTGCTGATGCACAGGGTTTTCCCTTGTGCAAGATCCCCCTGAGGCATGGACGTACAGTGAGATCTGTGCATGGGCATGAATGCTTCTATGTATGCTGCACAGACATCTGCCACTGCCTTCCTTACTTTACAAGGTCTCCAGCTTGATTTACACCCAGCTGCTGCTGGGTGCTACCCAAATGCTCAGTGCCACCAACCACCACCCCCCCAGAGGTGAAGAATTGTCCCTGAGATGCTCATCCAACCTCCCACCGACTGCCCCTCTGGCAGTCACCAGCACCACAGTCAGTAGCTCTACAGCTGCGCCTGCGTTTCGATGGATTTTTGTTCTTAGTCATATTATTTTTGCAGTGTAGTAGCATATGTGCAGTTGCATTTTTGCATGACAGCATGGTACGCATGCACTATTCACAATCATCAGATTGTGAACACACATGGAGTGCAATTCACAGTCACCAGACAGCAATACATCATTTAGTACCACGAGGAATTTCATAGAGCAATTGGTTGTTTCAATTAGTTTTAGTGGTTTAGAAGGAAAACCGTTTTTGCTTATCAAAGTATTAAATGAGGTTCCTCATTTATACTGGCATTCTGCATCATGCATGGCAGTATGCTATGCATACAGACCTGTAATTCACAATTAGCAGCAGGTATTTAAATGGTCATTTTTAAAATTTCAGTTAGCAGTAGTAGTTTAAAAGAAAATTATTTTTGTGATTAGCCCATACTAGGAAAGGTACATGTGACTAAAGTATTAGATACTGTATTTTGATGTGCCACAGACAATAAAACATTTCAAGTCATGACATAACAAAGTGGCACATTCTAAGATCTCCTGCTTACCCAGCCAAGTGTTCAATTAAACTATAAATGTCATACAAGCTTTTTGCATGCCACTGCTAGATCTATATGTAAGAGCTGCAGTGTCTGGTGTTACAGAAAACATTTTTCATTCAGAAGGAAAAAACATAATTGAAAAAGAAGCTGTGTCACATGTCCTGTGTGACTTCTGTTGTTGGAATATACACTCCAGGAAGATAATAAAATGTGATTTCTCAGCAAATGGCAAATTACATCATTGCATGGGAAGAAAGAGTTTTAACTTACTGCTTCCTTTGTTTGAAAAGGCTGTAAAAGCTTAATATATCAGACAAACCTAGAACTTCAGTGTGGTATCTCAGATGAAACAGAGAATTCATTGAAATTGCAACCAAGCTGTTTAACCCTTTGAACCCATAGCTGAGTACATTACCGCTTATTTTTGTAAGAATGTTCCAAAAAGCAGAAAGAGTTCATTCATCATTTAAGAGATGACCAGAGACTAAACAATGTTTATACTGGACAGCAAGTTAAAAAGCATACCAGTGTAAGTTCTAAACTATAATTACACTAATGTTACTGAGGGCAAGAATACCCAGTAACTTATGTGTTCAGTACACTGATAAGCACAGGAACTGTGTGAAGTCTGGCAACAGAAGATATGAAGGGGATGAACAGCTCTGGCTGAGATAACAGCCTCTAGCTAGAGCCAATAAAGCTGCAATGAGCTTGTAAGAGTGCCGGTGAATGAGCGCAGCCTAATGCCATTACAAAGATGGCAGCACCAACAGAAATATGCATGTGCAGCACTCGTGCATGTGTAGTTCTGTCAAATGTCAAAATGCCATTATCAAGATGGCAACACCGACAGAACTGCCCATGCATGATGCATGGACATGCGCAGTTCTGTTTTATAATGCAGAAGTGGTAGATGGCACAAGAAACTGTGCCACCGTGCCTGCATTGTGAGCAGCCATGGTGGGCTGCTTCTTGTTTCAAAGTTTTGGAAGGATCAATCCAAAACTCCAAAATGGAAGCCTGCCACAGTCGCCTATTATCTGTGCAATCACAAAATGGCTGTGGGCTCTGCCTACACAGCTGTAGAAACAAAACAGCTAACATTGCTTTTTGTTTGGAGTGCAGCAAGACTGAAAACATTTTGCACAGATGGAGAATTTGCAGATATAGTGCACACAGGGTTTAGACATTCTTAAATTGTTCAAGCAAGAGCAACAGTGAACATAAACGTGGAGGCAAATCTTCAATTGTAGCTTGCCAAACTATAAGCTGAGCGAAGGCTGTCTGAGACTGAGAACATGCGATTCAATGCAGAGGAGAAAGAAAAACAGCACTAGACAGAAATGGAGCTAATTAAAAAGACAGCACCAGATCAAGGAGGAGATAGGAAAAAAGTGCCAGTTAGAGGCAGCAGAGAAGGTGAAAGCTTGACTGCATCCAGCATCAGCGGCCAATGAAAACAGCTAAGTAAAAACAGCTAAGTCAAATACAGCAACCGAAAATTGCCCCCTCCCCAAAGTGCACCCCCCCCTGAAGTTGGTTATATAAGAAGGAGATGTGGGGGGCAAAGACCCCCATAAGGGGGTTATAAACCAGACATTATTAAACAAGCTGAAATAGGGGTGAGATCTATGAATAGAACCACCCTAATTCAGAATACTGCCAGGAATAGGGGCACACAGAGTAGGTTAAATCTTACCACTTTTCTCTGCAAAAAAAAAAAACTTGCTGTATTTGACTGAGCTGTTTTGTATTAACTGTTTTTGGTGGTTTCTGTTTTTACTTAACTGTTTTCACATGGCACCACAGCATCTACTGGATCTCAGGAGATTGGAAGAGCAATAGGCTTCTGAAGGGTGTGTGATGGGGCAGCTAGTTTAATGCATATGGGTTCAGGTTTAAACCTAGTTATTTTCCAAGATATACTGAGTGCGACTGCATAGTATAATTTTTTAACCTCTTCAAAAGGTAAGGGAAAATACATAAATCGGAGGAGAGTACTTGGAATGCACATCTGGTCTCATTACTCTTAGGGCATGCTTTAAAAGCATATGTGAGATTGTCTAATGAGTACTCAGATGTTTATAGTAAATTGAAACTTGCCATTCTGAAAAGGTACAAACTGACTCCAGAGAAATATTAAGTTAAATTACAGACTATAAAGAAAAAGCTTAATATGTATTTTTATGAATTTGCAAATGAATTGCAAACTGTGTGTGATAGATGGCTAGTGCAGGTTAATTAAAAAAAAAATATGAGTGGTTAAAATAAATTATTATATTGCTGAAAAAAATGTCTAAAGGCTATGTTTGAAGATGTCCTGCTATGGATGCAAGGCCGTAACCCAGAGAATCTTGCTGAGGCTGGAGAGGGGGCTGAGTAACTGTATACATTGCTAGCCATACCCAAAAAAAAAAACCAGAAATGTGGGGATGAGGGAGTATAATGACTTTTCTTGTAAGAGAAAAGACAGATCTATGATGCAGTGTCATATATTTATTTTTCATATGAGACAATTGTGTTTTGAATGTAGAAAGTATAGGAACATCACTGGACAGAAAGCACATTCATTGGTTGAGTGGGTATTCTGTACAGTACCATTCCTGAATGGTTCATTCGGCAGCTGGCCATTGTGGTGAGCAGAGGGCTTTGCCAGTCACCACATGGGTATTGTGGGGGGGTGCAGGGAAGGGTCCTGCCTACCTGGGTGGGGGGCCACTACACTATGGAAAAGATGAGGCAGGGTAGTAAGGATCGAATGGGGATTTGTGACCAGTGGGCCGTCTGTGTCATGCGATTGGTTTTCGGTCCTCGGAGACAGGGTTGGGGACTCAACACTACGGGACAGGTACGGGGTGTGTGTGTGGCATGGATGGGGATTGGGCAACCTTTGGTGGTGGCGCTACACTATGGTATATGTTTGGCGTGGGTTTGTGATTTGAAGGGGGATTTGGACTGGGAGGCTGGATGTATTACCAATCAGTGTTCAGTGAGTGGGGACAGGGAGCAGTCCAGTAGAATTGTGATGGGGACTGGGGCTGTGTTGGAGCCAGGAAATTCATCAGACTGGGATTGGTACCTGGTTGGGGGAGTGCTCTGCCAGCAATAAGGGGAAGGGGCCCTACACTACAGAATATGGGGGATGGCTCACACATGTATCACAGTGGGGATTGGGCATGGGATGGTGCCCTACACCATGGTAAGGGTTGGTTCAGTGGGAGTTTACTGTCCTGTACTGGGGTTGGGGCTGGGAGGGGGTTCCACTGACTGAGCCAGGCAGTCTGCTGTGTACCTGCCTGCTCTTCCACATCTTGCCTGTAGGTGGTCAGCTGGGTTAGACCTGCTATTTATGGCAGTTCTTTGCGCAGCTCATGTCTTGCCCTTGCGGGGAGCATTCCCTATGATTATGCCCATGCATGGCACATTCATGGGAACACCCACTCTTCTTGTGCCATGTACATTAATTGTGTGCCATGTCCCATTCTCCTTTGGTGGTGTAACTCCCCTCCCTCAGAATATCATGTTCCGGAGCAGTGTGTGGGATGCATGGCACATATCCATTTTCTTCTGAGATGCGGCGCACATCTCCTCTGAATATGTGGGCCCTACAGTATATCTAAAAACTCTTGTTCAGTAACAGAACGAGGACATACCATCTTTCATACTATAAGCTATGACTCTGATGTTATAAATAATCTCCTAGTTTGTAACACTCAGAGAGAAGTTAAAAGGTCAGAACAGACAAAATCTGAAAATCTCCCAGTCTGCAACCCCATAACCCACTTGAAAAATAAGCATTGTGCCTAAGTACTGATTTCCTGGTGTGTCAGATTTTAAGAACATGTAACTCACTAGATGAATAAAGAATTTGACTATTTTTAAGTGTTCCTTGTATTACTTAAGAAGTACAAGTTAGGTGTTTTTAGAATGCTTATAATTGTACTATTGACAAATTTCATTACTTCTTAAACTGTAATAGTCTTATGCATTTTTGGAACAGTTACTCCTGAAACATCCAAATAGGAGATTTTACCAAACACATATTGTTGCCAGAAGGAGATAGATAAGTGTCAAGAAAATATACATTTCATTTTCATTTATATTTGATCATCCCTGTCTCCAGTGCCTGCCAGAAGCCAGCATAAGCTGTTTTTGACTTTTCTGACTCAATCACCTGGAATATGCTGGAGCATAAGGGAGACCAGTCTGCATGCTTAAGCAATGCAGGACAGTGCAGGTCCCCAGCCAGCATCCTCCTCCCTCTCTCTCTCTCTCTCCCTCTCTCTCTCTCTCAGCATCTCGCTACACTGCCACCTGTGGTCACCCATGGGGCAGTATTTCAGCAAAGACAGCATCCTTCCTTCCCCATAGCAGAACAGTGGTCAATGGTATGTTCAATCATCTCTACTGCCACTGCTCGGCTTATTCCAGAACCAGGGTCACCAGCATAATGAGTGTGAGAGGTACTGGTGCATCAACAGGCTGGCTCAATAAAGGATACATTTTAAAACTGGAATGAGAGGACCAAATGATGGACACCTGAAAGGTATGATCTGAAAATGAGGCACCAGAAATGTAAGCTGCTCAAAAGATCTCTTGGTGACAAAGGAGCTTACTTTGTTCAGCATTTGAATGCATATTGTGATGAAAATGTAGTGAATATAGTCATTTCTATATGTTATTATATGGATAAAGAATTCAGGAAAAATGTGATACATTTACAGATCTACAGTATATAACTCTCCCAACCGAAGTTATTAAGCTGAGTTCATTTGTCAGTGTTTAGAAGTAGCTCAGAAATTAGTTACTTCAAATTATTACTCAAAGCCGGCCCGGTGGCGCTGAGGGTTTTGGTGCTGGAAGCCACACCTCGTGCCACGCTGACAACCAGGGTTCGGGAGCGATCCTGGGTCATCGGGGGTCAGCAGGGATGGGGAAGGATTGAGCGTCCTATGGACTGCTCTCCTTCCCGGGGGAGGGGGGGAATCCACCTGCCACTGCGCAGCTGACCTCTAGTGGAGACTGGAAGTTCATAGTGCACGGCCCCAGAATACAGGGGATTGAAGCTCGGTGGACATTTTCGGGGTGCACGGGAGTGTGCACCTGCCAAGCTGAATGTCATTCCAAGTCCAAGCTTTGGGGAGAAAAAAAAGGAAAAAAAAAACCCTGCCATCGGGAATAGGCAACAACACCACTGCCCACCAGCCATACTCCACCAGCCGGACTTCCTCCCATCGTGGGCCAAGCCCAGTCCAGCCTAAAATTGTAGATAGAGTGCCCTGGGTGGATAGGGCAGCCTCACCTCAGGGGGCTCAGAGCTGGGGGGATAGCCAGACTGGTGCCAGGTCAAGGAGGAGTTTCAGGTAAGAAGGTAGAGTTGGGGGTAGGTGGATGCCTGAGAGATACATGAGTGGCAGTGAATAAACAGACCAGTAAAAAAAAAAAAATATTACTTAGATGATGACAAACATAGAAATATGATTTTTTGGCATAGCTAATTCCTATTAAATGTTATGGAATGTAAAGAAATATTTGCACAAATTAAGTATTACGCTGCACATCAGAGAAAAATGCTCACTTTGAAGTTAATCCAGAGGTAAGAGGGAAGTTGGTCAACTGGGTGGCAAACTGGTTGACTGGCAGAAAACAGAGAGTGGTGGTAAATGGTATACAGTCAGAAGAGATGCAAGTCACAAGTGGGGTACCTCAGGGATCAGTCCTGGGGCCAGTCCTATTCAACATCTTCATTAGTGACCTCGCAGATGGACTAGAGGGTAAGGCTTGTCTGTTTGCAGATGACACCAAGATCTGCAACAGAGTAGATGATCCAGATGGGGTGGTCAGAATGAGAAGAGATCTGGATAAACTAGCAGAATGGTCAAAAGAGTGGCAACTGGGATTTAATGCAAAGAAGTGCAAAATCATGCACATAGGGAAGAGAAACCCTGAAGCCACTTATAGGCTGGGAGGGGAGTTGCTAGCAGTCACAAAGGAAGAAAGAGACTTGGGCATCATCATCACTGATGACCTTAAATCATCCAAACAGACCTCTAAAGCAGTAGGTAAGGCTAGGGGTGTTAGGGTGTATTAGTAGGGTATCACAAGTCGTGAAGAGGGAGGTAATAATCCCTCTGTACAAGACATTGGTTAGCCCCATCTGGAGTACTCGCAGTATTGAGGCCACACCTTCACAAGGACATTAACCAAATTGAGGCAGTCCAGAGAAGGGCAACCAAAATGGTGCAGGGACTGCATCAGAAGACATATGAGGACAGATTAACAGAGCTCAATATGTATACCCTTGAGCAAAGGAGGAGAGAGGTGATATGATCGAGACATTTAAACACCTTAAGGGCATAAACAAGGTGAAAGAGTCTAACATGTTTAAATATAAGAAAAATAGCAGGACAAGAGGACACAGCATGAGATTAGAGGGAGGCCGATTAAGGGGGAATGTGAGGAAATTCTTTTTCACAGAAAGGGTGGTAGATGCATGGAATGGCTTACCACAAGAAGTGGTGGCTATGAATACAGTGCAGGGCTTCAAACAGGCATGGGATAGGCATAAGGGAGCAATACAAATGACTATGAATAGATAGGTCACTGACAGAGCAAAGGCCGATGGCACATTTATAAGGTAGAAAAAGAAATGGGCAGACTGGATGGGCCTTGCGGTCCTTATCTGCCGTCAACTTCTATGTTTCTATGTTTCTATGTAAGTCCTCTTTTCTTTTTTTTTATCATTACATATTTTCTCCCCCTTCTGCAGAGTGAGACCATGACCTCCGGCACGCACTAACCCATGTTACTGAGCCAGGTCTGGTGCATGGATAATCACCCCATGCCACAGGTTGGTTGCCCCCCCCAGACAAGGTGCCTCTCATGCTCAGGGGCACAGGGCATGGCCATCAGCCATGAGATTGCCCCACCATTTTCTGGGGAGCCAGATGTGCAATGGCATTCTAGGCACGTCCGTGCTGACGCCCACCATGCTCCCCCCCGCTGAAGCTCTGCACGCAACTGTAGTGTGGTGGCCTTCGCCAGTCACTACTGCAGCATGATGCATGACCCATACCCACCCCAGAGAAAGGAGAGCAGTTGTAGGATGCTCAATCCTTCCTCTCCCCTGCCAGCCCTCGGTGGCCCAAGTCCATACACAAACCCGGGTCGCCGATGTGGTGCAAGATGAGGTGTACAGTGCCTCAACACTCAGCACCACCGGGCCAGCCAAAAGTCCTCTTTTCTGATTTAAAATAGTTCAGTTAGCATCACCCAGCTTGGCAGCTATGATGAAATCAGATGGTGAATTTAATAGAGCAATAAATGTCTTTGCCTAGAACCACACCATTAATGCTAAAAAGAACACTTAATAAAACAATTCAGTTTCACAAATGAATATGTGTTCCAAGAAGAAAACTAAATCTGGTTAGAGCCACAATGGCTGGTAATGCATTAACTTGATAAGTTAGTGTCATGGGCTTAAACATAAAATTGAAGTGCCATGTCAGCTTCATGTGTAAATGTCATTTATGGTAAATTTAGATCACTTATAGAGTTGATCCTGTGTGTCTCATGTGTTTAAAATGGGAGCAGCAAGTACATCTTGTACTATATGGGGAAGGAGAGGGAGCTCCACACCAAGGATTTCAAGAAATGGTGGAAGAAATGGTGCAGAGAGGAGAGGGGAGGAGAGGAATGGCTACACTGGGGACTGTGGACCAACTTGGGAGGATAACAGCCTACACCAAGATGATGGCCAGATTCCATCCAGGAGTAAACTATAGTCCTCAGTGGGTGGTTCAAATGTTTCTTCAATGGACATTTAAAGCAGTCGAGGGGGGTGACAGAAAAATTAGGGGTGGTAGAAAGTGGCCCTCCACAGGCTGAGATAGAGAGTAGGGAGATCTCTAGGGGAGAACATCCCACAAGGATGCAAGTTACTCAAGGAAGTAGTGGGTTAGTAAAGGAGAAAGTGTATAGAATGGAGCAGTAGAAAGAGAAACGTGAGGAAGGGGAAAACAATTGGAAAAAGAAGACAGCAACAAGAAAAGCCCTAACAAAATATGGAAGACAATGTGTGCCAATGCTAGAGTCTGAGAAATGAGATCCCAGACCTAGAAGCCATCATAGTGGAGGCAAACCTGAATATTGTGGCTATTACTGGATTACAGAGTACTGTCAACTATGTCTGGGTCATGGTCATACCAGGCTACACAATGTTCAGAAGAGACAGAGTAGGGAAGAAAGGAGGGCGTGTGGTACTTTAGGTGAAGGAACACATAAAAGGGACAGAGGTAAAGGGAATTCAGGGGTGTAGAGGTGATGTGGATCACTCTGTAGTACAGAAACAGAGCCACTGTTTGGACAGGAGTGATCTGCAATCTCTGACACAAAGGAGGACTCAGATAAAGAAATGTAAGGAGAAACTGGCAAAATGTCTCAAAAGGAGCAGTGTTGCTGGTGGAGGACTTCAATTTGCCTAATGTAGTTTGGAGCCTTTCAGCTACAGTGTCAGCTAGGAGCAGGGATATTCTGGACTCCTTGCAAGGGGTGACCTTCATGCAAGTAGTCAGTGAACCTGCTCATGATTGGGCAATATTGGACCTGGTTCTTACTAATAGGGACAGTATTGCCGATATCAAGGTTGGAAGCCATCTGGGGACCAGTGATCATTGTACAGTGTAGTTCAACATAAGAATAGGGGCAGTCTCCAACCACACAAGGGGGAGGGTCCTGGTCTTCAGAAGGACTGAGAGTACAAAGATTGTTGAATTCCTCAGGGATGACCTGGCAGAGGGAGATGACTGGGAGGAAAAGTGAGTCAAAGTAAAAGAGGGCATAGTGAAGGCAACAAATTCCAGTTTCAAGCAAGTAAGCAAAAGCAAACAGAAGAAGAGACTGCTATGGTTCTTGAAAGAGGTGGTAGAAAATGTAAAGGCTGAAAGAATACAATTCAGAAGGTACAAGGAGACTCAGAGGGAGGAGGATAGGGAAGCGTATCAGGGAAAACAGACCAGGGAAAGTAGTAGCTTGGCAGAAGACTCCAGGAGAAAGGACTGCTGTGTGACTGAACTTCTCTGCTGGGACTAAAGTAGAAGAACTTTTGTATTTAGACCTTTAATTTAGGGTAAAAAAACTAACATACAAAACAAAACAAAAAAAAGTGTGTGTTTGGGTTAACTGAACTGAATGGGTAACTGAAAAGTCATCTAGGTGTAAATCTCAGGTGACTGAAAGGACTTAACTGTTGTGAGGTTTAAATTACTTGTAGAAAGATCTGGTAAGTAGGGGAAGTGGCTTAGCTAGAAGGAAGCTACATTTAAAGACTGCCTTAGAAAGATTCTGCTAATAGCTTGGCAGAAGACTCCAGGAGAAAGGACTGCTGTGTGACTGAACTTCTCTACTGGGACTAAAGTAGAAGAACTTTTGTATTTGGACCTTTAATTTAGGGTAAAAAAACTAACATACAAAACAAAAAAAAAAGTGTGTGTTTGGGTTAACTGAACTGAATGGGTAACTGAAAAGTCATTTAGGTGTAAACTCAGGTGACTGAAAGGACTTAACTGTTGTGAGGTTTAAATTACTTGTAGAAAGATCTGTAAGTAGGGGAGTGGCTTAGCTAGAAGGAAGCTACATTTAAAGACTGCCTTAGAAAGATTCTGCTAATAGCTTGGCAGAAGACTCCAGGAGAAAGGACTGCTGTGTGACTGAACTTCTCTACTGGGACTATATTGCCTCCTTCCCTACCCCCACCCAAAGCTAGTTCTATTTTTATAGGCACAGGATTTGACTGACAACAGGAACTTCCTGTTTAGGGGCAGGAAGTGAGTGATCACAGAACCACCAAGGACCCACCATCCTAGAAGGGGCAAGAGTAGCTCTCGGCCCCTCTAGCTGCTGGAGGTCTGCCTCTGAACAAGTAAGCGGTCTACTGAGAAATATAGGATATTCTTGTCTCAGAACAGGACAATCAGGAGCTTAAAGGGCACACAGGCAGAAAGTAAGGAGACACAAGAAAGAGGAGCGTTGGACCACAGTGGGCTCAGGGAGGGTAGAGTGGTGGAACAGAGGCACATTCCTAACTGCCATTCTGGCAAAGTGTGGTTCCTCTATGGAGGCACTACAGTGGAGACCAAGGAGGATGCTGGGAACCTCCACAAAGAGACCCACAGGAGGGTGGCAGGGACCCTGCAGGGAAGAAAACAACTCCTGGTGGGGGACTCCATTGTTAGGAAGGTAGAACTGGGCAAGGAAGGGGAGAGGGAGGTAAGGTGCCTGCCTGGCGCCATGGCTTGGAGGGACAGGGAGCGAATCCTCAGGATTGCCGGAGCAACTGCACAGGGGAGGGAGCTGGATGTCATTGTCCACCTAGGGACAAATGACCTGGCTAAGAAAGGGATTAGAGAAGTGCAGGAAGAGTTTGTGGAATTGGGGAGGGGCCTTAGTCAAGTAGCATGCACGGTAACCTTCTCGGAGGTGCTACCCATCTATGGCATAGGAGAGGCTAGGGTGTTCTGTACCATGGGATTCAATCAGTGGTTGAAAAACTGGTGTGGAGCTCAGGGATTTGGCTTCATTGGGGACTGGGGGTCCACCTGGAGTGATGCAAGCCTATACTGGCATGATGGGCTGCATCTGTCCGGGAGGAACCAGGATCCTAGGTGATAGGTTTAAATGCTTCATTGGCAAGCTTTAAACTAGCCAAGGGGAGAGGCACTGAAAGGAGCAGGAAAACCTAGCCCCCAAACAATCACGGTAGTAAGTGTGGCAAACACCAACATGGAGGTGTCGATAGGGAGAAGGGCAGGGTAAATGGAGAAAGTGACAAGGCAAGAAGGACAGGGATGGGGCAAAAGGGGGTAAGGCCATCAGGAAATGGAGGGTAATGAGTACCAATGCCCATAGTCTGGGCAACAAGCTCCCTGAGCTGGTGGCCTTAATGGAAGAGGGATGCCTGGATATCGTAGCAGTCACAGAAACATGGTACACAGAGAACCATGACTGGGATGTTAACATACCAGGGTACATAACCTACAGGAGAGACAGGCAGGGGAGAAGAGGGGGAGGAGTAGCTCTCTATGTAAAGGAAGGGATAAAAGCAACTGAACAAAAGAGTAAACAGGGAGGAGAGGAGGCACTGTGGGTCACCTTGGAGACTGGAAAGGGCACCACAATCCGCACAGGGGTTGTGTACAGACCCCCATGTCAGGGGGAAGGAATGGACAAGGATATGATGGAAGGCATTCTTAGAATGGCAGAGAAAGGGAGATACTGTTGATGGGAGACCTGAATATGCCAGATGTTAACTGGAGCACATTTGCTGCAGCCACATCCAAGAGCAGGGCCATTCTTGACGCCCTACAGGTGGCAGGCATTAGACAGCTAGTTTCGGAACCCACTCGTGAGGGAGCAATCTTAGACCTCGTACTCTCAAACGGGGCAGTGAGAGGATCTCAGATCTAGAAGTAGGTTGCCATCTGGGGACAAGTGACCATCAAACAGTGTGGTTCACGTTAAACTCAGCTACAGAGTCAAGCCATACAAAAGTGAGGGTACTGGACTTTAGGAGGGCTGACTTTGGCAAGATGGGAGAGTGCCTCAGAAAAGCACTAGCAAACAGGCTAGAAGAAGTGTGGAGCAACAATGGGGAATTATCAAAACTGCCATCACAGAGGCAACAAGCCTTTGTGAAGCAAATAAACAAATCAAAATGAAAGAAAAAGCCACTATGGTTCTCAAGAGAGGTGGCTGTGAAAGTCAGGAAGAAAAGATAGCATTCAGAAGTATAAGGAAACACAGAAGGAGCAGGACAGAGAGCTGTACCAGTTAAGGCAGAAAGAAGCAGGGAGGGAAGTCAGAATAGCAAAGGCCCAAACTGAGGAAAAGATAGCCAACTCCAGTTAAGAAGGGGGATAAAACCTTTTATAGGTACATCAGCCGTAGAGAAAGACAAAGGAGGGATAGTGAGGCTGAATAGAATGAACATGTGGGTGGGCAGAGGGGGACAGTGAAAAAGCAGGAATACTGAACGAATATTTCTGCTCAGTATTCACAAAAGAGGAGGGGGAAGTGCCTAATCCAATTAACAGAAGCACTCTTGATAGGGGGGTCGATCCCAGTCCTTTCACAGAAGAAAGGGTTCTGCAAGAACTCCTAAAACTGAAGGTGGACAAAGCAATGGGTCCTGATGGAATTCACCCCAGAATTCTAAAAGAATTAAGGAAGGAACTAGTGAAACCACTGGCTACTCTTTTTAATAAATCATGGGAGGATGGTGTGGTACCCGAGGACTGGAGGAAGGGGATGTGATTCCCTTCACAAAAGTGGGACCAAGACAGAGGCAGGAAACTACAGACCTGTCAGTCTGACCTCTGTGGTAGGGAAAGTGATGGAGTCACTTCTGGAAGGAAAGAATAGTTGAGTACCTAGAGGTCAGTGGAGCACAGGATCCAAGGCAGCATGGGTTCACAGCTGGAAGGTCATGTCAGACAATCTAATAGATTTCTTTGACTGGGTGACCAAAGTAGAGACCAGGGAGGGCTGTGGACATGGCCTACCTAGACTTTAGCAAGGCATTTGACACAGTCCCACAAAAGATTATTAGTCAAATTAACCAGCCTGGGAGTGGGTCCCAGGGTGGTAGCCTGTAAAACATTTGCTGGACAACAGGACACAGAAGGTAATTGTAAATGGAGTCCACTCTGAAGAAGAGGCGGTTGCTAGTGGGGTACTGCAGGGTTCAGTATTGGGTCCAGTCCTTTTTAATGTCTTCATCAGTGACATTGCAGAGGGACTGGAAGGAAAAGTATGCCTTTTTGCAGATGACACAAAGATCTGCAACAGGGTTGATACACAAGGAGGCATGGAAAGGATGAAAAGGGACTTGGCAAGGTTGGAGGAATGGTCTGACGTATGGCAGCTAAGATTCAATGCAAAAAAGTGCAAAATAATGCACCTGGGAAACAAGAACCCAGAGGAAGAATACACAATGGGTGGGGAGGTAGTAACAACAACAAAACAGGAAAGGGACCTGGGGGTAATCATATCAGATGACCTTAAGGTTAGCAAGCAATGTGAGAAGGCAGTAGGGAGGGCCGGGGTATACTGGGATGTATAGGGAGAGGCATCAGCAGCAGAAAACAGGAAGTTGTTATCCCTCAGTACAGACAGTTGGTGAGACCCCATCTGAATACTGTGTCCAGTTCTGGAGACCCCATCTCCACAAGGACATAGACAGGATAGAGGCAGTCCAGAGAGGCAACTAAAATGGTGCAGGGTCTGCAAGAGAAGCCATATGAGGAGAGACTAAAGGAGCTTAATATGTATACCCTTGAGGAAAGAAGGAGGAGGGGGACATGATAGAAACTTTCAAGTACCTCAAGGAGATCAACAAAGTCCAAGAGGGTAGCATCTTTCAGAAAAAGAGACTTGCAAGAACAAGGGACAATTTAAAAGATAGAAGGAGGGCGGTTCAGGGGCAATGTGAGAAGTATTATTTCACAGAGAGGGTAGTGGATGCATGGAACAGCCTTCCTGAGGAAGTTGTGGAGTCTAAAACTGTGGGAGAATTCAAGAATGCATGGGACAGACATAAGGCAATTCTTGTGGGGGGCAGGAAGATATAGGCTGTTGGTTAAATAGGATCTGCGGCCTATCCTGTAGGTAGGGAAATGGGCAGACTAGATGGGCCTAGCGGTCCTTATCTGCTGTCAAAGTCAAAGTCTATGGGTGCAATGGCACAAAGTGAGGAAAGAATAGCTCAGGCAATATAAAATGGTGACAAGATATTTTGGGGATATATTAGTGAGAAAAGGAAGACAAGGGGAAGGGTTGTACAGTTAAAGGGGAGAGAGACTGTATGGAGGGGGCCCATAAACCAGCAGACGTCTTAAACAAACGCGTCTGCCCAGTGTTTAAAGTGCAAGGTGAAGGAAAGGGAACACAGAAATGCTCATAGGCCTTTGAGGGGAGGGAAATGGACAGTAGTCCCTTTCTTGAGGACAGAGTACAGAAAGAACTCAGTAATCTAAATGTGGACAAAGACATGGGGCCAGAGGGGGTGCATCCATGGATGCTGAGGGAGCTCAGGGAGGTACTAGCTGCACCATTGACAGACTTATTCAACAGACATGAGAAAGGTCATGCTAAACAAATCTGATAGATTTCTTTAACTGGGAAATCAAGCAGCTAGATTTTTAATGCCAAAAAAGTGCAAAGTAATGCATTTAGTCCACAGAAACCCATGGGCAGAGTACAAAATGGGAGGAGTGATACTGACAGTGACCGAGCTAGAAAGAGATATCAGGGTAATGATGTCAGATGATCTAAGGGTGGTCAAGCAATGTGACAAGGCAGTCAAGAGGGCTAGTGGGATGCTGGGGTGCATAGGTATGTATATCACCAGCAGGAAGAGGGAGGTGGTGTTGCTTTGTATAGGTCAATGCATAGTACCCCACCTGGAGAAATGTGTCCAGTTCTGGAGACCACATTTCTCAAAAGAAATGGGCAGAGTGGAGGTGGTCTGGAAGATAGCTGTCTAAATGGTGTGAGGTCTTCATCAGAAGCCCATGAGGAGAGACTAATAGAGTTCAATATGTACACCCTGGAGGAGGGTAGGAAGAGTGGGGAAATGATAGAGACCTTTAAATACCTCACAGAGATTAATGAGGTACAGGACGGAGATACATTTCAGATGAAAAGGTGCTCTAGAATAAGGGGTCATGATATGAAGCTAGAAGAGGGTAGATTCAGGAGAGATATGAGGCAGTACTTCTTCACAAAAGTGGTGGTGGATTCCTGGAACAGCCTTCCATCGGAAGCAGTGGGGGCAAAAGCAGTGGTAGGTTTCAAAAATGCCTGCAATAGGCACAGGGGAATCCTACGAGGAAGGAAGGGGTAGAAGGGACAGTGCTGTAGATCAAGTACGGTTTGCAGCAAAAGTGATCATAATTAAAAATGGGCAGAGTAGAAGGGCCTAGTTGTCATTATCTGCCATCAGTTTCTATGTGTGTATGTATGACAGGTTATGTGATTCAAATGGATACAGTGTAAAAGTATTAATATGTGCAATGCCCATACTGTAAACTGTGTGGCACACATAATTTATGCTGTACTGTGCTACACTTACATGAAAATCAGATGGGCAATAATATATGCATTTTTCAAGGGAGAAAAAAATCAAGGGAAACATATATGAAGCAATACACTTCTCCTAGAGTGGTGACACCATGATTCACTTTGAATTTTGGAGACAGAAGAAGGCATGATGCCAATATGAGCTGTCCCTTGTTTAGTTATAATAGTCCTCTAAACCCGTCTCCGTCAAGACATTTGTTCAATTTATTCTTATGCTCAGAGAAATTCCTGATATTTATCACATCAGCAGGCAGATTATTCCAAATGTCTACTGTTCTTTGTGTGTAATACATCTTACACTTACATGTTTTAAAATTGATTGAACTCATTTGCCTTTCATGTCCCCTTACTTTTTTTTTCCATTCTAAAATTTGTATTTAATTCTTCCATTAGATTCTCCTTGTTAATGATTTTGTGCATCAACACTTTTCCCCAATACACCTGTTATGCAGCATATTTAGTCTTACAAATTTCAAATGTTCCTCATATGTCTTATGTCCCAAACCCTTTCCTGTTGCCTTCCTCTCAAATTCAATTTTCTTCCTAGCAGTAATATTTAAAGCTCCCCAAAACTGTGAGCAGTAATCTATGATAGGTACATTCTGTATAAAGTTACTGCATTATAATGGTATGCAGCTGCATACCAATGTTGGGTTATCTACATTATGGGATTTTATTAATTTATTTTTGCATTTTTTTATAATCCATACATTGTCTACACGCTGATGACACAGCCAAGGATGCTACTTACAATCTGTGACTTTTTTTTAATTGTTTTTTGTACCACTGTATTTATTTTTGTGAAATCATTTGCAACCTGGCATGTGTTCTGTTTTGTTAGGTTGACAATGGGTTAACCTTGTCAACTGCAAAATGCTGGCTGTCCCCTCCCCCCCCTCCAATCAGCCCTCCTCCATAACAAAAGGATCACCCTTTACCATCCACTCCAGGAAGTTACCATACACACAAGAAACAATTGAGCTTTACATCATAAGGCAAAGTAAATGAATTGAAAAAAATATGTATCACTGATTTAATTGTTTTATTAGATCTTTGACTGTAGATCCTTCTGGGTTTGTGCCTCATTGATTTCTGTGGTCAACGTAGGAATGTCAGTGATGATGGGGAGGCGCTTTCACTGACCAGTAGCATCGCACCGCAGAAACTGAGATTCTTAAACACAAGGTCCTCAGCCTAGAAAAGCTGTGAAGGGATAGAAACATAGAAACATAGAATTTGATGGCAGATAAGGACCACTTGGCCCACCCAGTCTGCCCATTTCCCTACCTAATGGATAGGTTGCAGATCCTAGTTAACCAGCAGCCTACTTCTTCCTGCTCCCACCCCCTAGAATTGCCTTATGACTGTCCCATGCATGCTGATTCCACCACTGTTTTTGACTCCCACAACCTCCTCCGGAAGCCGTTCCATGCATCCACACCCTCTCTGTGAAAAATACTTCCTTAAATTACCTCTGAGCCGCCTCTCTATCTTCAAATTGTGCCCCTTGTTCTTGCACACCTCTTTTTGAAAGATGCTACCCTCTTGTACTTTGTTGATTCCTTGAGGCACTTGAAAGTTTCTATCATGTCCCCCTCTCCCTCCTTTCCTCGAGGCTATACATATTAAGCTCCTTAAGTCTCTCTTCATATGTCTTCTGGTGCAGACCCTGCACCATTTTAATTGCCCTCCTCTGGACAGCTTCCATCCTGTCTATGTCTTTGAGGAGATTGGGTCTCCAGAACTGTACGCCAGGTTACCACCTTTTAAGAAGCCCAAGGTGGGACATTTCTTACTGAATCTGGATTTTTCGCAGGACAATATGTCATCTCGACCAATGCAACAGACACATTTTCTCTAAATAATCAGAATTAAGACTAAGTGTTGTAATTTTTTAGTTGTTTCTTGTGTTTTCTATTACTTTAAGGTATTTTAGTTAAGGTATTATAGTTTCTTGCAACATTTAGAGGAAAATCAGAAAATATTTTTTCTACTATGATGTCAGGACATTTAGTATTTTTCATGTTTTTCTGCAGGACACAGCTGCCCAAATCAGGACTGTCCTGCGAAAATAGGGACAGGTGGTAACCCTACTGCACGCAATACTCCAGATGGGGTCTGACCAGCTGTCTGTACAGATGGATAATAACTTCCTGTTTTCTACTGGTGATGCCTCTCCCTAAGCATCCCAGTATCCCCCCAGCCCTCCTTGCAGCCCTCTCACATTACTTGCCCACCTTTAGGTCATCTGATATGACTACCCTTAGGTCCCTTTCCATTTTTGTTGTTGTTAGTATCTCACCCCCCATTGTGTACTCTTCCCCTTGGTTTTTGTTTCCCAGGTGCATTACCTTGCACTTCTTAGCATTGAATCTAAGCTGCCATACATTTGACCATTCCTCTAACCTTGTCAAGTCCCTTCTCATCCTTTCCACCCCACCTTGTGAATCAACTCTGTTACAGATCTTTGTGTCATCTGCAAAGAGACATACTTTTCCTTCAGTCCCTCTGCAATGTCACTTATAAAGACATTGAGAGGACGGTCCAATACTGAACCCTCGTTATCCCACTAGTAACCTCTTCTTCAGAGTGGACTTCATTTACTATTACTCTCTGTGTCCTATTCTCCAGCCAATTCTTTACCCAGGCTGTCATCTTGGGACCCACTCCCAGGCTGGCTAACTTGTATATTAATCTTTTGTGTGGGACTGTGTCAAATGCCTTTCTAAAGTCTAGGTAGGCCATGTCCACAGTCCCTCCCTGATCTACTACTTTGGTCACCCAGTCAAAGAAATCTATCAGATTCATCTGGCATGACCTTCCGCTGTGAATCCATGCTGCCTTGGGTCCTGTGCCCTCTGGCCTCTAGATACTCTACAATTCTTTCCTTCAAGTGATTCCATCATTTTCCTACCACTGAGGTTAAACTAACAGGTCTGTAGTTTCCTGCTTCTGCCTTGCTCCCACTTTTGTGAAGGGGAATCACATCTGCCCTCCTCCAGTCCTCGGGTACCACCCCATCCTCCCACGATTTGTTAAAGAGGGTAGTCAGTGGTGTCACTAGTTCTACCCTTAGTTCTTTTAGAATTCTGGGATGAATCCCATCAGGCCCCATTGCTTTGTTCACCTTCAGTTTTAAGAGTTCTTTCAGAACCCTTTCTTCTGTAAATGGGCTGGTATCAACTTCTGTATCCAGAGTGTTTCTACTGTTTGTTTTAGGTACCTCCCCCTCTTCCTTTGTAATTACTGAGCAAAAATATTTGTTTAGTATCTCTGCCTTTTCACAGTCACCCTCTACCCACCCTCCCTCCCTTTATTAAGCCTCACTATCCCTCCCTTGGTCTTCCTTTGCTCCCTGATGTACCTATAAAAGGTTTTATCCCCTTCTTAACCGAGTTGGCTATCTTTTCCTCGGTTTGGGCCTTTGCTGTTCTGACTGCCTTCCAGCTTCCTTTGCTTTAACTGATACAGTTCTCTGTCCTGCTCCTTCTGTGATTCCTTGTACTTCCTGAATGCTTTCTTTTCTCTTGAACCTTCACTGCCACTTCCTTTGAGAACCATAGTGGTTACCACATCATTTCATTTTGTTTATTTGCTTCACACAAAGGCTTGTTACCTCTGTGATGGCAATTTTATTATTCCTCATTGTTCTTCCACCCCTCCTTCCTGCCCATTTGCTGGTGCATTCCTTAGGCACTCATCCATTTTGGCAAAGTCAGCCCTCCTAAAGTCCAGTACTTTTGCCTTTGTATGACTTGACTCTATTGCTGTGTTTATTAGAACCATACTGTTCGATGGTCGCTAGTTCCCAGATGGCTACCCACTTCTTCATTGATCCTCTCTTCATCTCCATTTGAGAGAACCAGGTCTAAGATTGCTCCCTCTCGAGTGGGCTCAATACTAGTTGTCTAAGGCATGCCCCTTGGAGGGCATCTAGAATAACCCCACTCTTCGAAGTGGCTGCTGCAACTGCACTCCAGTTAACATCTGGCATATTCAGATCACCCATCAGCAATATCTCCCCTTTTTCTGCCATTCTAATTATACCTTTTATCATTTCCTTGTCCATTTCCTCCCCCTGAGAAGGGGGTCTGTATACAACCCCTGTGTGGATTGTGGTTTCATTGCCAGTCTCCAAATTTGTCACAGTGCTTCTTCTCCTCCCTGTTTTCCCTTTTGTTCTGTTGCTTTGATTCCTTCCCTTATGTAAAGAGCTACTCCTCCTCCTCTTTTACCCTCCCTGTCCCTCCTGTAGATAGTGTATCCTGGTATGTTTACGTCCCAGTCATGGTTTTGTGTGTACCATGTTTCTGTGACTGCCATAATATCCAGATGTTCCTCCTCCATCAAGGCCACTAATTCAGGAAGCTTGTTACTCAGACTACGGGCATTGGTACTCATTGCTCTCCATTTTTTGATGTCTTTACCTTCTGTTGCAGCATCCCCCACTGGCCTTTCTACCTCAGTCTTTTTCTTATTTAGTACCCTGTTTTGTAGGGAGTGGCTGGGATTTTCCTGCTGCTTATCAGTGCCTCCCCCCTTGACTAGTTTAAAAGCTTGCCAATGAAGCATTTAAACCAATTTCTCATAAGACTTGTTCCCTTCCTGGACAGATGCAGACCATCCTGCCAGTATAGGTTGGTGTCCCTCCAGGTGGAACCCCAGTCCCCAATGAAGCCAAACCCCTGTTCTCCACACCATTTTTTTCAACCATTCATTAAACTGCATGGTGCAAAGTACCGTTGCCTCACTCATGCCATTGACAGGCAGCACCTCTGAGAAGGATACTGTGTGTGCTACTTGTCTTAGGCCCCTCCCCAATTCTACAAAGTCCTTCTGCACTGCTCTAATCTCATGTTGAGCCAAGTCATTTGTCTCTAGGTGGACAATAACATCCAGCTCAGACTCCCGTACAGCTGTTCTCATGATCCTGAGGATGTGCTTCCTCTCCCTCCAAGCCATGGCACCAGGCAGGCACCTTACTTCAGTTTTCCCTGTTCCCCCAGTTCTATCCTCCTAATAATTGAGTCCCCCACCAGGAGCTGCTTCCTTTCCCTGTGGTGTCCTCTGCCTCCTTCCTGTGGGCCTCCCTTGTGACAGTTGTCATCAGTCTTCTCTGTGGGTGCATCCATAGGGGAGTTATGCTCCCCCAGAATGGTGTATGGATTGTGGAGTGGAACAACTGACTGGGTGTGCCTCTGTTCCACCATCATCACCCTCCCTGAGCCCAATGTGGTCCAACTGCTGTGCTTTCTTCACAGCCTCTGAGGTAGTGGTGGTGGCCCTAGTGCTCCCTGGATGGGGGAGGTTCCCTTCCTACTGTCCAGTGTGGCCTGGGGGAAGGTTTCCTTACTACCGTCCAGTACGGCTTGAAGACGGGCAACTTCCTCCCTCAGGGCAGAGAGTTGTCTGCAAATAGGGCAGCATCTCAGCCTCCAGAAAGACTCCCAGAAGACTGCTGCCCCACAGCCATTACATTGCACTACTCCCCACATGTTTATCTACTTTTTTTTGTTTGTTTGTTTTTGTGTGTGTGTGCGTGTGTGATTGGTTATATAGAAATATATATATATTATACAATGCATATGCTTATATTGTCAGTGCAGTGTGCTAGAGAGGATATGACAGTGATATGCACCTTGCACTCTTGAGGAAATGATGTCAGAACCTCAGGTATAAAGGAACTATTTCCAGGGGTGGGTGGGGTGAGGGTGGGAAGGGTTGGGCCTAAACTGTGCCCTCACAAAACAATCAGCTAAAAGCTCTCACCCACCGCTGTGATGAGTGCCTTCCTGTCAGCAAGATACCCTACACAACAATTTGACAGAGAAAATACCCTGCTAATCAAACAGAGAAAACTCCAGACATCCAAGTCAGACACAGGTAAACCTCTTCAGCCCCAAAACAGCCTGGTGGTTTGTTAGCCACAAAGGAAAATCAAATATGCAGTTATTTCAGCCCTTCTGAAGATGCTGACAAGATAAGCAGTTTTGAAAACCCCTTCCTGAATTAAAAACTAAAATAATTAAACACAAAGCAATACCTCTGTAAAAGTGAGGAAAACTTCTCTCAGATGTAAGCAAGAGAGACAGATTAGTTACAGATATTTAGTCAAATATAGTATATCCCACGTAGCATCTCAGTTATTTCAAAGCACACAACTTGGAAGAAGATGGACTCCCAAGAATCCCATGATTGTGCCTTTGGACAGCTTTCTGAAAATCCAGCCCACACTGTGAGGTGGGAACATGGAATTGGCTGTTCAAGTGCAAATCTTGAAACAGTAAAAAGAGCAAAAATCATTTAATTAGAAAAAGTTGCAGGGTGGAATAAACCTTTTAAATGAACAGTTAACAAATCACAAAAGTAAGTATGTAGAACAGTGTGTAAAATCTAAACAAACTGCTGATAAGATTAAACAGCACACGTTTGATTTGAAGAAACCCTCATATGACCAAAATATGAGGATACTAAATACTAAAACAGAACTTAAGGCTGAAAAATATACTTCGATTTGCAAAATGGCATAAAAGGCATTGAAAACATTCTTCTTGGAGGTGCAGTGGAATTAGTTGATGTACACAAAGCTCACAAACATATTGTAGACAAATGTAACCAAAAACAGGAAAGAAATGTAAGAGATTTTGATACAGAGGACCTTGTTAACAAGGGGGAAACTTCACAACTCCACCTGTAACAGGTAACCTGCGAGAATGAGCAACTTAAAAATAAACTAATAGAATGGGAAAGTGGACTTCTTGTTTCCTGTTGGAAGACACCTTATGTAACCCCCCCCAACTGAAACTTATAGTACTTTCAACAGTCATTGTTCCAATCTATAAAGTCTAATTCTGGGAAGGAAGAACAAGCTAAGGAAAAACAAAATCACCCTTGAAGATAGTGTTGGAAGTCAACATAGCTATGGTATTGGCAAAGCAGATGAGAATCATTACAAAAAAAAGTTTACAACAATCAAAATATGCATTCAAGAACAGTAACAACTGTTTAAAAATATACAAGAACAGACTGATTGTGCAAAAATGTTTTGAAGAAAAATACAAAATGTAGAGCACAAAATCAAAGGTGAAAATAGGTTGAGAATCTCTGGTGTCTCAGTATAAGATGGCTCCATGTCAAGTCCATGGATCACAATACCATGCGGTCAGAACAGCGCGGACAACACTGCAAAAGTCAACACCGCACCCGGTGAAAATGGGCGTAGATCAGTGGTGAGTGTAGATTTACTATTACAGCACTTTGCCTCCATGGACCACCACTTCAGTAAAATGTATACACTTGAATGTTATTTTTTTGTTGTCAGGCGTAGAGATGTTGCGAAATTTAATTTCACCAGCAAAATAGCCACAAAATTGGCAATTTCACTGCATGAAATATTTTGCTAAATTAAAGGGAAATTGTGAAATTTCACCTACAATTTTGCTCGCATCTCCATATGACATTCTTCTGTACCCCTTAGAATTCTTGGTGTCTAGTGGGTCCCCCCCCACAGGCAATCATCGTCCTAATTCAAATCAAGAACCTGCCCCACCAATCACCCTGAGCCCAGGCCCCCAATCTTTCAAACCTCCCCAACAATCCCCTCCCATGTCCCTGGTGTCTAGTGGTCCCTCTCCCAGCCGATCACTGGCCAAATTCAAATCAAGAACCCTCCTTCCTCCCCAGTCACCCTGATCCTGATCCTGTATCTTTGTAAAAATAAATAAATAAATCCCTCCCTTACTGTTGTTCAGTGGTCTCCCCCCACCCTGTCTTATGTCAGAGCCCACCCTGCCTCCCAAGACAGGGTGGGGGGATGGGGGGTCCACTGGACACCAGGGACAGGGGAAGGGATTTTTTTTTAACAGAGATATGGGGCCGGGGCTTAGGGTGAATGGGGGAGGCGAGATGGTTCTTAATTTGAATTCAGCCAGTGATCGGCCAGGAGGGCCACTAGACACCAGGGAAAGGGGAGGGGATTATTTTTTTACAAAGATATGAGGCCAGGGATCAGGGTGACTGGAGAGGAGGCAGGGTTATTAATTTGAATTCGGACAGTGATCGGCCGGGGGGCCACTAAACACCAGGGACATGGGAGGGGATTGTTGTTTTTTTTTTACAAAGATTGGGGGCCGAGTTCAGGGTGACTGGGAGAGGAGGGAGGAGTCTTGCCTGTGATTGGCTGGGGGGGGCCACTAGACACCAGGAACATTGGAAGGGATTGTTGTTTTGGAAAGATTGGGGGCTGGTGGCGAAATTAAGAAATTTCACCCATGAGCGCAAATTTTGCCGGTTCATGGGAGAAATTTTGCATTTCACCCAGTGAAATATTTCACAAAATGCACAAATTCCACGAAATATTTTGCTCGGTAAAATTTTCCAATTTTGTACAATACTACTCAGGTGGTATTCCATGGTGCGGTGTTGGCTTGCATGTTATTGCCCATGCTGTTTCCATCCTTGTGGTACTGGGAGCCACAGACTTGATGTGCTACCGCCTAGGGTATACTGTAGGTTCTAGACACTCAATTTCTTCTTTGAATGACTATGATTCTGAAAAAGCCTGTAAAGTTCAAGAAAGAAAAAGATAATATCTATAAAGTAAAACTGAAGAAGGTGAATGGGCTATGAAGCAGTCTATGGATCAGACAATGTCTGTACCAGAGGCTTTGATTTCCCAGTAGCCCTATCAGAACTAGGGTTTTGCATATTGTGGATGTCACCCATGGAGAAGATTTGGCAGCAGAGAAAAAAACGGCTTTGGAGACTGTGGAGATAATTTCAGTGGTCACCAATACAATGACTAACAAAAATATTGTGACTGTCAGAACAAATTTTGGCCTAGTTCCCCATGGCTAGAAGATATTAAATAATTAAATGAAAGAGGAAATGTGAAAATAAATGGGAGACATAAATATCACATGTACCTATTTTTCATACTTTGCAAACAGCGCCAGGAGCCCATGCTATAGGATGGGCTAGCTGTTCAAATAATTGACTGGTAATTTATTTTCCCTCAATCCATGTTGATGAACATGAAATTTGAAAAATGATAAACAGTCCAGGTCAGTAACTGAAAATGAATGGGTTGCATTTGAAAATGTGACCTCTGTGTCTTTTTTCTCTCAGGAGATGTCCAGAGATAATTAGTTGCCAGGTTTAAAGCAAAACTAATTCTGTTGTGGCACTTTTCTTCTAAAAGGAAAAACAGAAAGATTTTACTTTAAAGTGAACATTGAAAACTAATAGGAGTGTGAAGCCTTGCTAGACGTGGTGATAGAAGTGACTATGATGTCTAAAAGCTTGTTTAACAAAATTGACCATGCCTTAGGTGAAACAAGGTCTCTAAACATTCTAGCAGGTAACTTAAAAGGTGTGGGTTACAGAGAAGGTTCCAAAACCTATACATAGTTTGAATGAAACTTAAAATGGATCAAATGAATGTTACACATCCAGTATCATGTTACCAGTAAGATGGATAATGATTTCCTATCTGGAAATTAAATTCTAACATGTTTAGTCCTATAATTTATTACTTCCATGAAACTTTATGGTCACAGTTAAAAAAGGCCTATTCCATATGAAATGTGTTTCAAATGTCCTAAACTGTACAGTCATGTTACATTGAAAAGAACTTTGCAATGGTCTGGAGGAATTTTGCTTTATCTGACACAACTGTTTTCACTGGATGATGCTGAAAGTTGGTTAAATGGAGGAGAAAGACCCATGTGGTTTGTATATCAGACAAGAATGTGGTAAATCTGAAATCTACTGTATGTGTAACCAGGGCACTGTGTACCAGCTGGCTACTACCCTTGCCTGATGACCACCATTAAAGTTGAGGGACCTGAGTTCTTATTCTGGTGGAAAAGGAGTTTTTTTCCCAAAGACCAAATAAATAATAGCATGGTACCTCCATGCAGAGTATATATAGAGGGTCATAAATTTATGCAGTACAACCCCCTGGGATGCTGTACCTATCCCCCCCACCTTACAGTCATCCCCACATGGATTATCCTAAACTGAAACAGTATTTCAACATGCTTGCAATTATTGACTTAAGCTAATAATATGTTCACTAACATGCTCATGGGACATTTGTAAAAATGTTAACCAACAATTTACTTATGGGGGTATGGTTAGAAAAAGGAAACTGGCTGTAGAGATTACGTAACATTTTCCATTTTTAAACAGCAATAAATCACCTTGGTTGAATAGACCAGGTACACTTCTCAGTGCTTGCCTGCCTCCCACCAAAACATACTGTACATCAAACAGAGATTAGCCCACTAGATTTTAAATTACTACCCCCCCAACTGGTACCAGTTTAACCCCTAAGAGTCCTATCTGAGTACCCAGGGACTAGTAGCAAGCCTGAACAGTGCATCTGGTTGACAGGCATTGGTGCACTTCAACCACAGTTTAAATTGATTTATTTTCATAGTAACAACAACTACAGCATTTGGATACTGAAACTTAGTAACAACTGATGGCAGCTATTTACCATTCCCCAGATGCAGGCCAAGCCCTGAATTACTCACAGTTTTGAAAAATAGTCTCAGGTGGCATTCAGACTGTAGATCTGGTGTAGTTGGAATTTCTGGACACTTGACAAGTTGAGATGAACAGCAGACACATTGCAGCTTGGGGCTTCCTCACTGCCTTTGCTGCAGCTTGGGCCTTCTCTGCAGTAGACTCTTGTGGCTTTTGCAGGCTGGGTACCTCTCAGCTCATCTAGCAGCTGGTCATCTTCTTCTTGTGTCATCATGAATCTGGAACAGGCTACTGCTGGGGACCTGAACCAACATGCCTCAATCCCAATGTCCAGGCATAAACACTCAGTGGAAGACAAATGGCAGAGCCTAGTAGTGACACCACCTGGCTGACTCCCCAAACTGACCTTGGATGGCAGTCTCTTTCTTTTGGGAAATTCAGGAACATCAGGCAGTAAATGCTTCAGCCACACTGCTAACTCACAGCCATGGCTCTTTCCTGCCTGGAATACAGTCTTTGGGCTTCCCACCGAATGATAGCAGGAAACAGTCTATCAGAGTTCAATAATTCATGTTCAGACATGAGGCAGAAGATGTGGGAAATCTCACTTTACTGACACAGCTTGAAAAGAAGAGCTAATCTTCTTACTTCAGTTGGCAGAAGACGGGGAACATCTAATCACTTTACTTTCCCTCTACTGGAAACATCAGGCAAGCTTCCCTTGGCTGTTTGGCCATGCAGGCACCCAAGTAGACCTACAAACTTCTCTCAGACATCACAGGTGAGTTTCCTTCTACTCGGGAAACTCCCAGACAATGACCTTAACTCTGGCCAGCTAATGACACTCATTCTGTCAACAAACATCCTTCCATCCATTGAAAGGCAACACAGAGCACCTTCTAGGCTAGTGGTTGTGCAAGCCCCACCTGGCAGGTCTCCTTCTTCACTCAAAAATCACAAAGAGGCTTCCTCTCCTCTGGGAATCCTCTCAGACAGCTTTCTTGCTTCTGGACAGCAAATTATACTTTAATTCTGATGCAGCTGTTTCCGGGCATTGGAAGGCAATGCAGTGCTCCTCCTGGGCTAGTGACTGTGCACGCCTCTACACAGATCTTCTTCTCCTCTGGAACAAGGGCCAGAGCCCCACTCCCTCAGGAGGGGCTCCAGTCAAACTGAACTCAACTGAAACTGTCCTCAGGGTTTTAGGAGATCAGGGCAGTATCCTATTAGTCAAAACCAGCTGTCCATCTGAAAAGTAATATTCATTAGGCTCATTTGACACCTGATTGGTTCATTGTTTGGTCACCAGACATTGTTCTTACCTCTTCCCATAAGTCCCTCTGCCCAATTCTCCAGAGTTCGTGGCTTTCTGATTGGCTGACTGCCAGGTCAAAGGTGGCAAAGATGGCTGCTACTCTTTAGTTCGTTTACAGTCCAAACTTTACAGTTCTTCTACAGGCAAATAATAACATTTTAAATTTAACTTCCCCAAGGAATTGATTGTAGCCCCTCTGCCCTGGGGTTCTGTGGCAGAGAGGCTTGCAAGGGGCTTACCCCACTTGTCACTGGCTCTGTAGCACTTCCCCCTAAGGCAGCAGGCAGTCTCTGTTCATTGGCAGTTCAGAGACTACATCCCCTAGCAGTCTCAGCTGCTGTTAAACTTAGATGTGCTTATTAGCACGTTTTATATGTATCTTTTGGAGCCCTGGTGGTCCCTCACTCACATCTCTGGACCCAATTAACTAAGTCAGGGGTCCAGGAGCATGGGGGACAGCCTTTGTTGCCTCACAAGAGTGACTTTAAAATGATCCCATACTACTATGCATGCATGGCCTGCGAGCTCACAAATTCATGATGTGGCTGCTTGGTGGTCATGCATCTTTGCTCCTCCAGCCCCTCTTTCACCGGAAAAACATTGCTGGGACTGGATGGAGACTTCAAGAGCACTAAGAACTCAGACCAGGTGGCAATGGGCAAATGGGAGGAGGGAGACAGTACTCTGGTAAGCCCCCAACCTTGGGGGAGTTACATATGTATGATGGATCATTTTCTTCATGAAAATATTTTACTCTGCTTCCTCAGAATACCATCTTGTTTCTAAGTCTACGAGCTTGATCTCTGAGTATACTGTCTACTCAGAGGACCAAAAACTGAGATATCATTAATTTACAATCACCAAAAATAAGCACTCATAGAATCCCAATTAGTCAGAAACATTCCAAAGTTTAATATGGCTGTCTGCCTGACAGCAATCTCTCCACAGGGGAGGAAGTTGCTGTTGGGCAGATAACCACATTAAACTTTGGAACGTTTCTTACTAACTGGAATTCCACGTGTGCCTATTTTTTGTGAGTGCATGTAATTTAGGCTGGCAGCCTTATGCAGCACCACCTGTTTTCCTGTGAGCACTTTGCTTCTTGTACCTATATCATTAATATGCCAGTTCTTCTGTAACATCCAGAGAAAGAGGATGAGTAAAAGGTGCCAATCAAAGCAGAAAATGTGCATTCAACTAGCTCTGTGCTTTGCTTAGTCTAGGTTATTCATGATATTAAAATGGCAGGGGCCTTAGAAAACTCCCCCCCAAAAAAACAGAGCTGCTAAGAGATGTTCCAAACTGTGATGGGAGCCTCAAAATCATAGTAGCTTGTGTTTTAAACATACAGATAGGTTACAAGAATATACTACACAATGTGTATATAGTACACAGTCTACAATCTCCCATTGGCATTGGGTTAGACCTTGTATGCCTGGGTGTGTGTCTGGATCTGGACAACACTGTTTTGTTGGCCTGGCTAAAGGACAACCTTTATCCAGCAACAAAAACATTGAGATCTTTACAAACTTTACCTTGAGTGATAAGTAATGAGTTAGTTCACTCTGTCCCAGATAATGTAAACATGTTCTGTTATGATTAGTATAAAGAAAGGTCAAGGAATACCTGATTCATGTGCATTCTTCATGTCTAGCAAAAGATTTTGTGCAGTGGATTTAAAGATCCATTCCATACCTTCCATAGATATGACCAACAGAGTCACAAATCTTTTGATACATAATCCAGTGCTACAGATTATTACTATAGAAGCTGTGAGTTATGAGGTATGCTAGGCAAATAATTTTATCATTTGAAATTGACTATTCCTGTTCTCAAAATATCAGAAAACACTGTCAAGGGAGATGAAGTAAATGAAAATGTCAAAACGTTGCCTAATGATCTAAATACTATTCAAGAAGATTGTCCATTTGGGAAGGAAGACATGTACGCATGTACAGTACAGTTGGAAATGATGACCTTGTATTGCCCATAACTTTAATGAAAATGAGAAACCCACAGACGTCAAAGTAATATAATCTGAATATATGACTCATATAGTTGAAGAAAAAGAAGAGTTAGGAAAAAGTTCATCTTACCCTGAGCTTACAGAAAAGGCTAAACAAGTTGTTTAAAAGTCAATGTAAAACCGAGGCAGAAAAAGAGAAAGTTTACAAAATGTTTTATGGGATCCAAAAATTCTCTCATAAGGTACTTATGACTGTGGGGTAACTGACATTAATGGTACCGAGGTATTCATAGACTCTGGCTAAGGTCCATTATAGGTACAGCTTCCCAAAATGTAACTTTTTAAGAATTCCCTGAAAAAAGAACACACAGTGAAATCAGCCTGTTGTTGTTTTAAATGACTGAATATCATTTTGTATTATGTTGCTCCATGACTGTCATCTGCCTGATTTCTCATCTGCTGTACCTTGTTTGTATCCTTAATGCCTGTACCTGACCAGGCTCCACATGAGCTGGTGAATGCATGATAAGTATATTTATTCATTCTCCTGTTCTTTCATGGAACTTTGGAAAACAGCACTTGCACTCAAAGGTGTTATCTGAATTACGGTACAAATAAATGTGTGTCAAAGTGGCTCAGTTAGTAGCACATTTGCCTCTGGGCCAGAATGTTATGGGTTCTTGTCCCACACTGGGATTGGACTCCTACCTAAGCGTTAGCACCCAAGTGCAGTATTAAGAGGGTGCTACTGTATATTGTTTGAGTGTGCTGTCCTTCGGATGAAACGTTAAACTGAGGTCCCTTCTACCCATCTTGGTGCTGTCCTGGTGGGTGTCCAGGTGAAAGAAAAAGAACCCAAAGGTACTCTTCTCAAAAAGAGTAGGGACATTTTATTTGGGGAAAAAAAAAAGCACAAAACAAACTTACAGTGAGTCAAAACCAAAGCATAACATCTAAAAAACAAAATATCCATACATGTTCATATCAAATCATAGTGAACCATCATTTAAATTAATACAATGTAATTAGTTGTGCAAAATTCTTCAGAAAATAAGCTATACCATTTATCATGTTAACCAGGTTACATTTTTCCAGAAAATATCTACTTTCCTCTTTTCCAGATTCATATAATCATGTGACCTAACCTGCTGAATAGTTGCCTCAATTTGATTTGCTATGGCTATGTTAGTTGTTTGTATATGATGTAGTTGATATTGCCATCTCGCTTACCACATACAATATTTGATACCTGCAAAAATCACATGCAGAATGCTAAGATGGCATTTCTTTAAGGACCCTGAATAATCACCAAGTACCAAACTTTCAAAAGTGCTAAACTTGAGGAAACCCCTCTGCCATCTGTTAGCAAGGAAATTCCAAAATTGCTTTGAAAAGAAACACCTTATATCAGTGTTCCAATGTTTTTTCTACTCCATTACACTTGGGCCTAAAACATTGCCTTTCTTTCAAAGGCTTATGTTTTAAGTTACATTTTACCCCTAGATTACCATGGCAACTCAGTCATAAAACATCCCAGTCCTTTTGAGGAATTCTAGTGTCTGTAAGCATTTTCAGAGCCTGGTCCATTATTGTGGGAGTACATTTTGGGAAATCAAGATTAAATGCAGAGTTCCTACTCATAATATAAGAGTAAAGCTGTTTCCTATTTAAAATATCCACTGTTCATCTATCAACCTTCCATAACCTAAGTTTCTTCCCAGAAGGAATGGTAACGTCATGAACTGAAAAACTGGTAGTGATTTTAGCAGGCTCTAACACCCATTTTAACCTTAAGGGTTTCAATAATTCCTGTGTCCCGTTTTGTCAAGGAAGGATGTAACATTACATCCCCTCCCATCTATAGAGTGGATTGAATAAAGAAAGAGTGGTAGAAAACTAGAGGGTTTAGCATGTTCAATCTTCCCTTTTTAACACGTAAATATGTAAAATCTCTTTTCACTCAATTCAATCTGCTACCTCATACCATTTGAAAGAAGCAACTAAATAGTCTTGTCTCCAGAAGCATGGAGAGTGCGTAAATGTGACTAACATCCAAAAAATAGGTAAAATAAATCTCTTAATTATATAAACCTGATTATGTTTTGAAAAAGCCCAAGTTTTCCAGATCTAAACTTTCTTTTCCCCTATCTGCAACTTCTCCTCCCAGTTTAGCTGGGCCAAATTTTCTTTTCCAGAAGTAAGGCCTAGAATTTTAATGTTGTTTTTTTTTTGAGATAACTACATCTGCAACTTTGTGTATTTCAGGATTACTGTCTCCTAGCTGTATACTTAAACACTTTTCATAGTTTAGTTTGGCCCATGATATTTTAAAGAAATTTTGGAAAATCTGCGGAGAGTTCATGCCTGACTCCTGATCCTGTGCAAATATGCACAAATTGTAAACATGAACAGTGAATTTTTGTGGTGCTAATGCAATGAATGGAGTAATTCCAATGCAATGCATCTATCCCCTACACCTACAAACACACGATCGGTAACAGAAAAAACAGGGCACTTACTTTGCTTTTGTGTATTTAATACCATCGCAAAAAAATCTTCTCATTACAGTTTTGCGAATCAGGCACACAGAATGTCTAAAAGGCACAGTAATTAACCGGCAGACATCCAGGAAAGGAACAGCAGCAAGTGAAGAGGTGACTGCTCTCTCAGTGGAAGGGAAGTAAATGCAAATCTAGGAGCTTTCATTATTACTTCTTCGCATTGATATTGCACTGGGGAAAGGAGAAATAAGAGTTTGAAGAAGGTTGTGCAATGGCTACTTAAAGTCTGTTTTTGAGTGTGGATAGGAAGGATAGGAATATAAAAAGCAGTTGCTCAATATATCTAAACGTGTGCAACAAAGGAGGTAAGGGAAATAAAGAAAATGTTTTGCACTGATAGAGGAGGGAGAGGGGAGACTTGGGGGAGTGTTTGGTATCCTGCATCTGGAAGGGTGGGGGGTCGCTGGTGGGCAACAACAGCAATGGGTAGGGTGGTAGGCTGCAACAACTGCAGTGCACCAATCTTTCTAAAAATTGCCTGGAGTGTGGGAGGATGTTTAGTGTGCAACCACATAGAAAAACTTAGAAAGGAGATTGAGGGTCTGCAGGAGGAACTAAGACAGGCAAGGCAGATTGGGGGTGGGTTTAGCCCAATACTGGAGGGAGGAAGAAGGGGAGATGAGGGAGGATGATCTAAGCCAACAATGGTGAGAAGAGGGTCAGAAGAAGGGAAGCAGAGACAAAGGGGCCCAGGCCAGAAAGAACAACTGCCGGGGAAACCAGGTCAGGAGACAAAAGACAAATGGAAGGAGGAGACAGGGACTTGTGAGGGGAGGCGAAGAAGTGGCCAAAGCCATGGAGTGGAAAGGAGAGAACAGGTTACTATGAAGAGAGAGGGAGCGGGCATTTGTGAAGGGCCTTCAGAAAACAGCTGTGTACTGCTAGAGAGGAAGAAGGTGGAGGAGGGAAATGACAAAATTAGAGGAGTAATTGATAAATGCCTGGACCAAACTGGAGCAGGGGGAAGTTCTGCTGGGAAAATTGCAACAGGGGTAAAAGGGGGAAATAATGTGCAGGAGGAAGAAGAGGAGCTGGAAATGAGAGAGGGAGATGAATGGAAGCAAGCAGGGAGTAAGAGGGGTGGAATCTTAGTGCTAGGGGACTCAATACTAAGAGGAGTTAGGTGGGGTAGCAAGGGGGAGAGGCATAGTCGCATTTGAGTGGAGGCCGTGCCAGGAATGACAGTGGAAAGGGTGGGACAGTCTGTTCTGAAATATGCTAGAAGGGGTAGGGACAAGCCTCATTTAATTATACATCTTGGGACAAACGACCTGGCTGACAAGACAGTAGATACAGTCCAGAGGAGGTTTGAGGAACTAGCACAATTATGTGAGGGGGTAGGAAGATCAGTAACTTTTTCAGAGATACTTCCTGTGCCAAAGGCAAGCACAACAAGAAAGCTGAGAATAGAGGAATTTAACGGATGGCTAAGAACCTGGTGTTGTGCTAAAGCGTATGGGCTATTGGGGGAGTGGGGAGGGACCTGGGAGGATAGTAGTCTCTATGCCAAGGACAGACTACACTTGAGTGAGGAGGGAAAGAAAGTGTTGAAACAGAGGATGGAGGAGTACATAGAGGACATTGGGAATTTAAACTAGGAGTGGGGGGTGGCAGTTGGGGAAGAGATATGCAGAGACCACAGGTTGGGAAACCATATGAGCTTACCCCCCATAACAGTGACAAAGGACAAATGGCAAGTACTGTTGGTGATGCTAGGAAAGGAGGGCAGGATGGGAGGGGGAAGGGTGGAAGGTGGTTAACCTTAATGCTAGGAGCCTTGGGAGGAAAACTGCAGAGTTACAGGTTCTCATGGCAGAGGAAGAGGTGGACATTGCAGTCATCACGGAAACATGGGCCACCCAATACAATGACTGGGACCTGTTTGTACCAGGGTACAGATTATTTCGTAGGGACAGAGTGATTGGGAAAGGAGTGGGGGTGGCACTATATGTGAAGGAAGGACTGAAGTGTGTAAGGAAGGAAGGGGAGGAGGGTAGTACGGAGTCACTTTGGATGCAAATCCAGGATTCCAAGAATAGAATTCTTAGAATGGGAGTGGTGTACAGGCCACCATCTCAGGCAGAGGAGTTAGACAGGGAACTAGCGGGACAGACTAGGAGGACCTGCGAGAAGGGTAGTGTGGTGATTGTGGGAGACTTCAACATGCCAGGAGTGGACTGGAGCACCCCAGCAACCAGGAACAGAAGGGAGCAGGTACTGCTGGATGCCTTCCAGGACAGCTTCCAGCTGCAAATGGTCAGTGAACCAACCAGGTTAGGAAATACCCTTGACCTTGTGCTAGCAAATGGGGACTTTGTGAGAGAACTTACAGTGGAGGAACTGCTGTCAGGGAGTGACCACTGCTCAGTATGGCTCACATTGGAGATGGGCAAGGAAGGAGTGGAATCTGGCACAATAGTGCTAGACTTCAGGAGGGCTGACTTTGGGAGGATGGGGGAAGTGGCAAAAGGGTACCTGGCTAGAATTCAATCTAGTATGGACACTAACCAGAGGTGGGAGCTCATAAATCTGGGGATAGTGGAGGCAACCAAAACCTGCTGCAAAGCCCAGAGCAAGAAGGCTAGGGCTAAGAAACTGATCTGGTTGAGCAAGGAGGTCATGGAAAAGGTAAGGAGGAAAAGAGCTGCCTTTAGGAAGTACAAGAAAACAGGGAGGGGGGAGGACAGGGAGGAGTGCTTGACAGAATCGAAGGAGGTGACAAGGGCAGTAAGGGGAGCCAAAGCATCTACAGAACTCAGGCTGGCACAAGGCATTAAGAAGGGGGAGAAGGACTTCTTTAAGTACATCAGGGAGAAAAGGAGATGTAAGGACCACATAGTAAGGATTAGGAAGGAGGGGGTTGGGTGGAAGCAGGGTGCGATAAGGCGGAAGCACTAAATGAGTACTTCTGCTCAGTATTTACTAAAGAGAAGAGGGGGGTGACTCCCATGGTGGGAGAAATGGCAGAAGCAGGGGGCGGAGTGGTGACAGATGGGGAAGTCATGGACAGCAGAGTTCGAGAGGGTTTGAAGGCACTGAGGGTGGACAAGGCACCAGGCCCAGATGGCATCCACACCAGGGTACTGAAGGAGCTGGCAGAGGTCCTTGCAGGACCTTTGGCAGACCCATTTAATGCCTCACTACATTCGGGGTGTGTACCTCAGGACTGGAGGATGGCTCATGTGGTGTCCCTCCACAAGAGTGGCCCCAAGGATGAACCGGGAAACTACAGATCAGTGAGCCTCACATCCATCGTGGGTAAGCTAATGGAGACTATCCTGAAGGAGAGGCTGGTGGCCCTCCTAGAGGCCAAAGGACTACAGGACAGCAGACAGCATGGCTTCATACATGGCAGATCCTGCCAAACCAACCTGGTCGAGTTCTATGACTGGGTAACTAGGCAACTGGACAGGGCCATGCAGTGGATGTCCTGTATCTGGACTTCAGTAAGGCATTCAACCCAGTGCCACATGGAAGGCTGGGAAGGAAGTCAGGGGCACAGGGGTGGTAAAGCTGGTGAGATGGGTAGGAAACTGGCTGCAGGGAAGGCAACAGAGGGTGGTGGTGGGTGGGGAGCCTCACACCCAAGGGCAGTGCGAGCAGTGTTCCACAGGGCTCAGTGTTGGGACCAGTGTTGTTTGGGATATTCATTGCAGACATATCATGGGACATCAAGAGCAAGATCAGTCTGTTTGCTGATGATACCAAGGTAGGCGCGGTGGTGGATGACCTAGGGGGATGGCAGGGGTTACAGTATGATCTGGCAAAGCTTGAAACCTGGTCAGACACTTGGCAACTGGGCTTTAATGCTAAAAAGTGCAAGGTGCTGCATTTTGGGATGAAGAACCCAAGGAGGAGTTACCAGCTCGGGGGAGTGCAGCTAGCTGAGACAGAGGAGGAGAAGGATCTGGGTGTGCTCATTACAGAGTCAATGAACAACTCAGCACAATGTAGGAAGGCAGCTGCAAAGGCCAACAAAATGCTGGGTTGTATTGCAAGGGGTATATCCTCGAGGGGTGAGGAGGAGATTCTGCCACTGTATAGGTAATTAGTTAGACCACACCTGGAGTACTGCGTGCAGTACTGGCGTCCATATCTGAAGAGGGACATTAAGTTACTGGAGGGGGTACAGCGCAGAGTGACAAAGATGATCAAGGGGCTGGGGGACTTATCATATGAGAGGAGGTTGAAGGAGCTGAACATGTACTCACTGGAGGAGAGGAGAGACAGGGGTGACATGATTGAAACCTTTAAATACATGAAAGGAATAAACAAGACGGGTACAGAGGGGCTGTTCAAAGTAAGGGAGGGGTGGGCCACCAGGGGCCATGATATGAGACTGGAGTGAGGAAGGTTCAGGAGGGAGATGAGGAGACACTTTTTTACGGAGAGGGTGGTGGCTGGGTGGAATGCGTTACCTCCTGAAGTGGTATGAAGTAGAAAAGTGGACTGCTTCAAATGAGGATGGGACAGGACAAGGGGGAGGGTTAATGAAGGGGAAGGGTGGAAGGGAAGGGCAGCTACAGAATAAGGGGTGCTAGTTGCACATTCGAGCAGACTTGATAGACCTCTAGGCCTTTATCTGCTGGCAAATTTCGTATGTTCATATGTTCGCAATTCCTTTCACTCTATTTTCCATAATACCTCTAATTATAGGGTCTAATGCAAAAGTGTATAGTAAGGGGCTTACATGGCAGCCCTGCCTGATCCTTCTTCATAAAGGAACAGCTTTTCCTAATAACCCATTTACTGAAGGAATAAGCTGTGCATTTTGGTACAATATTTTAACCCAAGAAATGTAACGTGCAGGTAGGCCGTAATGCTGTAATACTTGAAAGAGATAACTGTGAGAGACTTTATCAAAAGCTTTGGATTGATCCAAAAGCCAGGAAGAAAATATTTAGTTTTCCCTGTTTGCTAAACTCAAAAATGTCTCTTAAGAATAGTAAATTCTGCTTACTGTTTCTGTAAGGGATTAAGCATGTTTGTGCTGGATGTATCACTTTCTTGGCTGCTTTTTGCAATTGCTTACAAAGAGCTGTAGAGAGTATTTTGTAGTCTGAGTTTAAAAGACTAATTGGTCTCCAGTTATTCAAATCATGTTTTTTCCCCTTTCTTAAACAGAAATATAACTATAGCTTTAGCAAACTGTTGAAATGAGGAAGATGACTGTAACATCTCATTCAAAAGATGGACTAAAATTTCACTCAGTTCCTGACTGAAAGCTTTATAAAGTTCATTAGTGAGACCATCACTACCAGGAGAGACATTGGTTTTAGATGCGAGATTGCTCCCCTAACTTTTTCTGAAGAGATGGGTGCTTCCATCATCTGAGAGATTTCTAGGGAAGGTTTAGACACTGGGAACTGTATTAAATCTTTCCAGTTACTATGTGGGTGGAATTCAGTGCTAAATAACTGTTAAAGTTTCCTAAACTATTTAAATCATGCCTGCATCAGAAGACTTTAGTGCACCAGTACAATTGTATAACCTATCCATGAGTTTCTGATCTAATTTTTGTTTGCAGGCAACATAAACGTCAGGAAAAGGTTGTTTTTACAGTGCCAAATCTCATTTCAGTGTCCAAAGATGTAGCTCAGTTATATTGAAACTGAAACATTTTAGATTTTATTGTATCAATTTGTGCTTTAATCCTGTTGTCAGAAACGTTTGGGAGAGGCATTCCCTTGTAATACTGATTCCTGTACTGAAGATAGTGCAAATAGTCTGTATTTGTTTTGCTTTTCCCAAAATGAATAAAAAAACTTTTCAGTTCTGAGTTTGTCTCGGACCACCAGGACCACCAATCTTCATACAGTATATACAGAAATCTGATTTTCTGTCCTGGAAGAAAATTAACACCTCATGTTTAATTTTTTCTGAGTCTAACAGGGCAGGATTTAACTTCCATCTTCTAGTGATGGAGGGAAACAGGTGGGATATATTTGAATCCTGTGTTGCAAATCAGCAACATGCGGTCAGAAAATTCACAGGCAGACAAAGTAAAACTACTGGGCAATAAAAAATTTGAAAGGAATATAAAATCGATGCATGTAGCAAAAGCTCTTCTATACACAAAACCCTGGGATTTACTGTATGTAGTTCTCTATAAGACTCGTTGAGGCCTGCTGTTCAGAGCATGGGAATCACAGTAGACTTTCTTTTGGACATTGTCATGTACTTTAATGTCAAGACAGCAATTCATGCTTGCACCCCATATTATATGTCTAGAAGTATATAAAAAAGGTTGTATTGTATTAAATAGTTCTATCCTACAATATTTACTCTGAGGGGCATAGGTATTAATTAATCTTAAAGTAAACACTTTATATACACAATCTAGTAAACAAGCCCTTCCTGGCAAGATGTCTACTATTCTTTGTATGTGAAAATTAAGATATTTAAATAATATCCCTAGTCTATCTGCCGTATCTGGACTAAAGGACCAGAAAGAGGATCCCCATGGCCAGCCCCTTTTAGACTGGTTAATGACAAAAAGAGAGTTAAATCTTGTTTCTTGCAAAAATGATATCACTGAAATTGTGTTGAAAAAATGATAATAAAGCTAATCTTTTCCTGTAATTTTTTATGCTGCAGACATTTAAAGAGGCAAGATGAAGGGATGCCAGGTTTTAATTAGGATTCAGTTTTGTCCTTTAACTTTCTTTTTCTGCCCTTCTTTTTCTTTGTTTCCAAAACTCCAAAAGGCTGATCCTCTTCTATATCAATTTCAAAAACAGACCTGATTTTGAGGAAATATCAGATTCAGGTTCTGAATTCCCTCTCTCTTTCTCCTGCAAGGCCTGAAAGGAGTTTTACAAAAGAATAAGATTAACTTGTACCAATTGTTTACTAGTGGATCTAGTAAATCTCTGAGTATTTGGGGGATGAAACTCTGAAGGGGGCATTTCATTCTGAGCCTCTACTGGTGTGTCCCTTGTAGTTTCTCAGGGTTCCTTATCCTGGGGTTGGGGCACTATTCCTACAGTGGGAGGGGGGACCATATTTTCATCCTTGGACATAGCAGCACCTGTCTCTGTTCTTTTTGGGCCACACCCTGTAGAATCCTGCTCCTCAGCCTTAGGGGGCTTGGATTCATGAGGCCTACTCCTTTCTTTGGCCAGATTAATCAGATGATCCTGAGCAGGGACACTTTGTTTATTTTGATCGGCCCTGGGGCACTAGTGATAAGCGCACCCTTGTTCCTCACATAGGTTACATTTGAAAATATTTCTGCAAACATAACTTACATGATCAAAAGCTCCACAAAGTTCACATTTCATCTGTTTGCAGGCACTGCTTAAGTATAGCATGTACAGTTCTCACACTTATAGCAGTCCTTATACTGATCAGGATGAAAACATACACCCCTCAGTCCCTGCTGAGAAAAAAACTGTTAGGGATATGCAAAACTTTATTTTCAACCTGATGTAATTTCACTTTATTTTTATCATGACATTATTTGCCTCCTCCTCCTCCATGGACCCTGCAGAGGCTACCCCCCCCCCAAAAGGGGGTACATCCTCTGGCCCATCAGGGCCATCGTGGGTTCTGCTGGGTCCCAGTATTTTCCTCCATTTTTTCTCCCCACCCCGGCACCCTTGCAATGGGCACAGCAGCCATCTCCACCTCCACAGAGGTGGCCAAGTACACAGTTTCAAACCCTTCTTGTGCTGAAACACGCACCACACAAACCTCCCACCCCGAGAAAGGAAAGCAGTCCTCTGGATGCTCAATCTTTACTTCCCCAACCAATCCCCAAATGACCCAAGTCCGTTATCAAACCTGGGTCACTGGCATGGTGTGAGGTGTGGCATCCAGCACCTCAACCCTCAGTGCCATTAGGCAGGATGATGTAATTTCACTTTAAACCTCCACCGTCCAGTCCAAATCCCTTGAGTCAATGATAGCATCAGGAGGTCCAAGCACAGTACATTTCTTCCCAAGCCAGAATTGAATGTCTTTCACATTGATTCCTTCATTTTGAAACATGATGGCAACTGTCTTAAATAAAGGCATAGTCAAAGGAATAGCCCAAAAAGGTACCCATAAAGGAGAACATTTCAATGAATTGCATTTCTTCCAAAATTTATCCAGGCTAGCAAAAGTTTTAAAGCTAATGTCAAGTACATCTTCCCCCAAAACATGTATTAATGCTTAAACGTCCAATGCTTGAAAATTCAATGATTCCTTTAATAGTTTTTTGGCTACATATAGTTTGTCAGGGTTTTCTGTGAGGCCCCCCCCCCCCATTCCTGAGATGAACTGCATTCTGTCTTGGTGCATGTTCAAGCCTATGATTTCTGAATAGTTCAAAAAATGTGGGTCCCGCTCATCTTCTTTCATCTGGCAGTGGGGATGGGGCGGAGGGGAAGGAGCATCAGGATATAAGGCCCTATTTTGCCCTCCCATTATTGAGCTCATTTGTGTCATTTCAGAATTTCTATCTTGTGAGGGAGTTTGTTTTGGTATCACTCCATGTGCTCTATAGGGAGTGTGAGTAACTCCAGTACAGGTGGAAGGTATGCTTGTTAGTGTTTATTCTGAGGGGGCCCCTGTTGTGATTCACTCTTTGTGAAAAACTCTCCCAGGATGAGTCCGGGTTCCATTTACCATCATCCGCTTCACTCCAGCCAGCATTCACAAACGCAGTCTCCACAGGCCATTCCTAAAAATTAATAGGGGCATCCTTCACCAGTAAGTTAAAGGTGTCTTTCATTGTTTCTTGTACTGTCAATCATTTGTCTTGTTTAGCCTCCAATGACTTGTCTGTGACAGGAGATACGTCCTTGGTCTCCAGCTGATTGTCAAAATTAGCTGTGGCTTCTGTCACCAACACTTGAAAATTGCTGCCCGTACCTGCAGCAGTCTGATCTGCTAATTCAGTAGCCTCCATAGAAATATGCAACAACACACCACCAGGAGCTGAATTTCTGTCAATGGCAGATTCTTTTTTACTCATGGCCAGCAGACATTCTCTCATAATTATTGTCTCTTCCGATGTGCCTGTAAGGGTGTCTCCTGTCCAAGTTGTCCCAGTTCCAATTTCTACCTCAACATCAATTTCTTCATCATCTAGTGAAGCTTCGACCAGGGTCGGGGACCAGACCCCAACCTGCAGTGGAAACATGTCCACTTCCTCCTCCACCTCAACACCATCTGCCATCCTGCAAGACAGGCCACCAGCTCCCACTACCAGAGAGTAGGGGACATTTTTATTCATATTCATAAACATTACAACATTCATAAATAACAGAAGAAAAATCTAACATCATGATCAGCAGAAGAAAATAAATAAAAAACCAGCAAAGGAAACTGTCAACCATAATAATCCTACTCTCCAAATAATAATCATCAAGTATTATACCCATACCGAACAAAAATAATTAACTAAGAAAAAGGAAAAAAACACAAAAATATGCCATAAGCAGACAAAGATCTTTTAAATAATACAAACTGGGATACACATGTACCACCCAACACACAGGAATATCAATGTATACAGTCCATCCCCCTTCCCCTGCTACCCTACCCAATCAATTCCCTCCCAGGTCTATGCACACCATCCTATTCCCATTCACTCTGTTTCTTGATTGTACACACTGTCCAATTCAGCCTGTAATTTAAATAATAAGTCTGTAATTATTACCTCATCCCCTTGCAGAAACCTCAGAAATCTACCATGCCAGATTACCCATTTTATACATGCAAATAGCACAAATACAGTACCCTTATTAAAATGTACCCACAGTCCCACTAAATGACCACACACTAGTTGGTCATACGTCATGTCCTGAAAATAGTGCACATTCCTAGACCAAGGTGGGCTCAGGGAGGGAGAGGGTGGTGGAACAGAGGTGCATTCCTCCAGTTGTACCTCTCCACAATTCATACACTGTTCTGGTGGAGAGTGGTTACTCTACTGAGGCACCTGCAGTGGAGACCAAGGAGGATGCTGGGAACCTCAACAAAGGAGACCCACAGGAGGGTGGCATGGGACCCCACAGCAGAAGGAAACAACTCCTGGTGGGAGACTCAGTCATTGGGGGGTAGAACTGGGGTAGGAAGGGGAGAGGGAGGCAAGGTGCCTACCTGGTGCCATGGCTTATAGGGACAGGGAGCGAATCCTCAGGGTCATGGGAGCAGCTGCACATGGGAGGGAGTTGAATGTCATTGTCCACCTAGGGACAAATGACCTGGCTGGGAACTGGGTCAGAGCAGTGCAAGAGGAATCTGAAGAGTTGGGGAGGGGTCTTAGACAAGTAGCATGTACGATGACCTTCTCGGAGGTGCTGCCTGTCTATGGCAAGTGTGATTCTAGGGTAATATGCACCATGGGATTCAATGAATGTTTGAAAAACTTGTGCAGAGCTCAGGGTTTTGGCTTCATTGAGGACTGGGCATCCACGTGGAGGGATGCAGGCCTATACTGGCATGATGGTCTGCATCTCTCCGGGAAGGGAACTAGGATCCTAGGTGATAGGTTTAAAAGCTTCATTGGCAAGCATTTAAACTAGCCAAAAGGGGAGGCACTGAAAAGAAGCAGGGAAAACCCAGCCTCCCCCCACAAAACATGGTAGTTAGAGAGGTAAACACCAAGGTGAAGAAGTCAAAAGGAAGCAGGATGGGGTAAATGCAGAAAAGGTAGTAAGGAGAGGAATGGGGCTAAAAGGGGAAAGGCCATCAACAAATGGAGGGTGATGTGTACCAGTGTCCGTAGTCTGTGTAACAAGCTCCCTGAACTAGTGGCCTTGATGGAAGAGGGACACCTGGGTATCGTGACAGTCACAGAAACATGGTAGCATGAGAACCACCAATGGGATGTCAACATACCAGGGAACACAAGCTACAGGAGAGACAGGGAGGGTAAAAGAGGAGGAGGTGTAGCTCTCTGTTTAAAGGAAGGTATCATAGCAATGGAACGAAAGGATAAACAGGGAGTAGAGGAGGCACTGTGGGTCACTCTGGAGACAGGATATGGCACCACAATCCGCATGGGAGTTACATACAGACCCCATCTCAGAGGGAGGCAATGAACAAGGAAATGATATCCTTCAAATGGCAGAGAAATGGTAGATATTGTTGATGGGGGACCTGAATATTCCAGATGTTAACTGGAGCACCTTTGCTGTTGCCACATCCAAGAGCAGGGTTATTCTCGATGCCCTACAAGGGGCATACCTCAGACAGCTAGTGGTGGAACCCACTTGGGAGGGAGCAATCTTAGACCTGGTACTGTCAAATGGGGATGGAGAAAGGATCTAGGATTTAAAAGTGGGTAGCCATCTGGGAACAAGTGACCACCAAACAGTGTAGTTCACGAAAAACACAGCCATACAGTCAAGCCATACAAAAGCAAGAGTTTTGGACTTTAGGAGGGCTGACTTTGGGAAAATGGGAGAGTGTCTCAAAAAAGAACTAGCAAATGGACAAGAAAGAGGAGTGAAGGAACAATGGGGAAAAAGCAAAACAGCCATCACAGAGGCAACAAGCCTTTGTGTGAAGCAAATCAACAAAGCAAAACAAAGGACAAAAACACTATGGTTCTCAAAAGAGGTAGTGGGTTACGGAGAAAAAGGTAGCATTCAGGAAGTTTGTTTGTTTGTTGTTGAATTTTGTTGACCACTGGGCCTAGAAGTCCCTTTTTCAGGGGCATCCGGGGGATACAGATGGTAAGCAACTGAATTTGAACCAGATTAAGCTGTTGGTGGTATTTTCTTTAGTGAATGAGGGAAATTTGGCCAGGACACTGGGGAAATTCCCCTACTCTTTTTGATAAGTGCCATGGGATCTTTAACACCCACCTGAACTACCACCAATTCAGGCAGATAGGACCTCGGTTTAATGTCTCATCCAAAAGACGGCACCTCAGAAGTGCAGCACCCCTCTCATGCTGCACTACAGTGTCAGTATTGGGATATTAACCCAAGTACCTAGGGTTACCACCTGTCCCTACTTTCGCAGGACAGTCCTGATTTGGGCAGCTGTGTCCTGTGAAAAAACATGAAAAATACTAAATGTCCTGACATTATAGTACAAAAGAATATTTTCAAACTTTCCTCTAAATGCTGCAAAAACTATATTACCTTAACTAAAATACCTTAAAATGATTATAAACACTAGGGAACATCTAAAAAACTGCAACACTTAGACTTAATTCTGATTATTTAGATAAAAAATCTGTTATGTTGGTTGAGGGTTACATATTGTCCTGTGAAAAGTCATATTTCAGTAAGAAATGTCCCACTTTGGGCTTCTTAAAAGGTGGTAACCCTACAAGTACCAGATGTGGGAACTGAACCCACAGCGCTCTGATCTCTCTGCCTCAGAGGCGAGCGTGCTACCTACTGAGCCACTGACACTGACAAGTATAAGGAAGTATAAGGAAACACAGAAGGAGCAGAACAGAGAACTGTACTAGTTAAAGCAGAAGGAATTGGGGAAGGCAGTCAGAATAGCAAGGGCCCAAACTGAGGAAAAGATAGCCAACTCAGTTAAGAAGAGGGATAAAACCTTTTATAAGAGCATTAAGGAGCAGAGAAAGACCAAGGGAGGGATAGTGAGGCTTAATAAATGGAAGGGAGGATGGGCAGAGGGGGACAGTGAAAAGCAGGATTACTGAATGACTACTTCTGCTCACTGTTTTCAAAAGAAGAGGAGGGGGAGGTATCTAAATGAAAGAATAGAAGCACTCTGGATAGGGAAGTCAATTCCAGTCCATTCACAGAAGAAAGGATTCTGAGAGAACTCTTAAAACTGAAGGTGGACAAAGCAATGGGGCCTGACGGGATTCAACCAAGAATTCTAAAAGAACTAAGGGCAGAACTAGTGACACCACTTACTACCCTTTTTAACAAACCATGGGAGGATGTTGTGGTACCTGAGGACTGGAGGAGGGTGGATGTGATTCCCCTTCACAAAAGTGGGAGCAAGACAGAGGCAGGAAACTACAGACCTGTTAGTTTGACCTCAGTGGTACGGAAAATGATGGCATCACTTCTGAAAGGAAGAATTACTGAATGTCTAGAGGACAGTGGGGCACAGGACCCAAGGCAGCATGGATTCACAGCAGGAAGGTCATCTCAGAAGAATCTAATCGATTTCTTTGACTGGGTGACCAAAGTAGTAGACCAGAGAGGGGCTGTGGACATGGCCTACCTAGACTTTAGCAAGGCATTTGAGACAGTTCCATACAAAAGATTAATATACAAGTTAGCTAGCCTTGGAGTGGGTCCCAAAGTAGTAGGCTGGGTAAAAAATTGGCTGGACAACAGAACACAGAGGGTAACAGTAAACGAAGTTCACTCTGAAGAAAGAGGGGTTACTAACGAGGTACCACAGGGTTCAATAATGGGATCAGTCCTCTTTAATATCTTTGTAGGCGACATTGCAGAGGGACTGGAAGGAAAAGTATGTCTCTTTGCAGAGAACACAAAGATCTGCAACAGGGTCGATACAGAAGGTTGGATGGAAAGGATGCAAAGGGACTTGGCAAAGTTGGAGGAATGGTCAAATGTATGGCAGCTTAGATTCAATGCAAAGAAGTGCAAAGTAATGCACCTGGGAAACAAAAACCCAGGGGAAGAGTACACAATGGGGGGAAGGAGATACTAACAACAACAAAAATAGAAAGGGACCTGGGGGTAGTCATATCAGATGACTTTAAGGTGGACAAGCAATATGAGAAGGCAGTAAGGAGGGCTGGCAGGATATTGGAATGCCTAGGGAGAGGCATCACCGGTAGAAAACAGGAAGTTGTTATCCCTCTGTATAGACAGTTGGTGAGACACCATCTAGAGCACTGCATGCAGTTCTTGAGATCCCATCTCTACAAGGACATAGACAGAATGGTGACTGTCCAGAGGAGGTAACTAAAATGGTGCAGCATCTGCCCCAGAAGATGTACGAAGAGAGAGATTAAAGGAACTTAATATGTATACCCTCAAAGAGAGGAGGGGGAGAGGGGGGACATGATAGAACTTTCAAGTACCTCAAGGGAATCAACAAAGTCCAAGAGGGTAGCATCTTTCAGAAGAGATGTACAAGAACAAGAGTGCACAATTTAAGGCAGAGGGGGACAGCTCAGAGGCAATGTAAGGAAGCATTTTTTCATGGAGAGGGTTGTGAATACATGGAACAGCCTTCCTGAGGAGGTAGTGGAGTCAAGGACAGTGGGAGAATTCAAGAATGCATGGGACAGACATTTATTTGTTTTTTGTTTACTGGGTAAGTACACTAGACAACAATGTTGCCTATATTCAGACACGATATAAAGCAATTCTAGTGGGGGTAGGAGGAAGTAGGCTGTCGGCTAACTAGGATCTGCAGCTTATCTATTAGATAGGGAAATGGTCAGACTAGGTGGGTCAAGCGGTCCTTATCTGCCATCAAATTCTACGTTTCTATGCTTCTATTCCAAAAAGCATCAAGGTCCTGCCAGAAGTTTTGGACATATACACAGTCAAAAAAAAAGATGTTGCATTGTTTCAATCTGTGCATTACGTTCTTGTACCAAACAAACTCTATCTGGCAACATTTTATGTTTGTGATTCCCTCGAACATTCAACTTAGAGTGACCATATAACCATAGCATGTCTTTCATTTTAAGCAGAACTCTGCCTTCAAGCATACATTCTAATACTTAAGAAACATTAATCTGCGGACTTACTAAAAAACTGGATCCTCAAAACAATTGTTCCTCGGAATGGTATTTTAAAACTGTTTTTCCCCACCTCCACAAATCATAGTAGTTCAGTTTTTCAAACTCTAATATATTTTAAAACAATTTGTATATAAGAAGGAAGTTTTTTTATCTATCAGGCTCCACTTTCCCTTCCCCAAGCAGTAAAAAAATCCTCTTCCCATAACTGCATTGCTATCATTCCTATCCCTTGTCTATTGTGTAAAAAAATAAAGGTTTAATATTTGTATAAAAAAAATTACCAAACAAAATTATCAAGGGTTGTATAATGTTCATTCCCCCCTTTTTTACATGGTCTATATGTATGGTTTTGTTTAACTGGATTTAGCCTACTGCCCCATAATAGAGAAAAACATAATCCTAAAACTTTCGTCTGTATCCCAAAAGGTAATGCAAATATGTGTGATATATACAGAAAAATAGGTAAAATTAAGGAATGCAACAGAAAATGCACATTTTCCTAGTCATCCTCCATGCCTTCCATTTTCGCACCTTAATCTATGCTGCATCAAATGCCGTATTCCAATTTACCTAAGCTGAATCCCTTGTCCCAAAGTAAACCCCCAAATTCTTCACATCATCTTTAACTACAGGTATCTCAAAATACCTCTCCAGTGTAGCATCCCCTACTACCAAGGCCACACTCTTCTGCAACTTTATCTTAATCCCTGTATATTCCATACAACCTGAAAAAATCTGGAGTGCACACATCCCTGATTCTAGGGAATCCACTGTTACAACACAGTTATCTGCATATGTTGTTACTTTATTATAAACATAACCCTCCTTATGTTTTATATGGCCAACCCTGTCCTCGGCCTCAATACTCCTCAATAATAGATCTAGTCCAAAAACATATAACAGAGGGGTGAGTGGACACCCCCTGTGGTACGCCCGTTATAGAGATACAGTGGAATGCCCAAATGTCCATTTATCATGGGTCTAACTTGTACCCCATTGTACAGGATTTTAATCATGGAGATGAAAATGTTAAAATTGAAAGAAAATTCCATATTGTTGTAAAACCTCCCACAAATATTCATACTGTATATCATCAAATGCAGCCTCTTGATCCACTGTCAATAAATATCCATCCAAATTCATCTCCCACACTTGTTCCACCACTTCCCTCACAAAAATCAGGTTCTGAATAATAGCTCTGCCTGGTAATGCACATGTCTGAGCTTCCATTATCAGTGACTTTGTCACTTTTGTCAATCTAGAAGTAATCAATTTAGCTAGTATTTTGTAATTTGATGTTAGAAGACTCAAGGGTCTCCAGTTCTGGATGTCTACTCTATCCCCACTTTTATACAAAAAAATCATAATCCTATCCTTCATGGAATCACCCAAACTCCCTGTTTGCATAATGGCCATAAAGACTTCCACTAACACTGGTGCCAGAAAATCTACGTAATGCTTGTAGAAGTTGTTCAGGATCCCATCCCCTCTTGGAGTTGTCTTGGGTGGTAGTTCTAAAATAGCCTCTCTTACTTCTTCTACTGAGAAGGGGACTCTCAAACCTTCTGCTTCCCTTGTAGGAACCTGTGGGAATGCTACCCCACCATATTTCATATTTGATGTACCTACAGAACCCCTCTGGAAATTCTGTTTCACATGTTGTTGCACTATGTACAACATTGATGAAATGTCCGTTTTCAAACCCCACCTCCATCTCTCAAGGAGCCCGTAACTCTCTGTCCTATTTTATCTGCAGGAGCATCATAAGGATTTACCTGTGTCTTTTTACCCTGCATACAGAAGTGTTGATGTTTTGCCATTGTTTGTACTGTGTCATATTGTTTCTCAAACATGACTGTTTTTACTCTTGCCACCTCAACACTCAAATATCTACCAGTATCTTTCTTATGAGTTAACAACTGTAGATATTAGGCCTATAGCCCAAGATACTGAATGTAATTTTGTTTTACAATTTTCTTTGACTGGTGTTGTAATAATAGCCTGATATCTTGTTTTGTGTCCTCCCGCCATCCCACTGGGTTATCATATAAAAATCTGATATTGTGTTGGACTTCTAATAGATGCAATACTTCCTTACACACTTCTGGGTCCTCCAGTATGGAAATGTTCCATTTCCAGTACCCCCTTCCCATAGGAGATTGATGTTGTCCCCCAATCTGTGCCTTAACTGCACCTGGGCCATATGCACTGCCAAAGTAAACTATTACAAAGCCACCTTAACCTCCACCTGGGGCACTGGACACAAGTTCTGGGAAAACATTAAGGAACTCTGTGGCAAAGCCCCAAATCTGCCACCTGACCAAATGCTAATAGATGGTAGCCTCTCCACCGACCCCTTCAGTATAGCCTCTGCCCTAAACTCCACTTTCACTGATCTTTCCCATGTACTGCCCCCAAATTTCTTTGATCTCCCGCCAGCCCGTATCGCCCCCACCCTCCCCTTGCTCCACCCTTCTACCTACGAGTCCTTACCCTGGAGACTGCCAAACCCTACCTAACCAAAGCTATTAGCCACAATCACTGTAGTCATGACTTCCTGGACCTCAGACTTCTCCATCTCACCCTTCTGGAAGTCCTGGCCCCACTCACCCACATTCTGAACTGCTTCCTCTGTCAAGGAAAATTCCCCACCCACTGGAAATTGACCTACATCACACCCATCCATAAAAGTGGTGACCGCACATCCACAAACAACTACTGCCCCATCTCCATCCTACCTCCCCTTTCTAAGGCACTAGAATGCATAGTTACCGACCAACTTACTGACCACCTAAATAAATATAACCTTCTATCCAGACAGCAGCACGGTTTCTGTAAGGGTCATAGTACCACCACCGCCCTCCTTGAATTTATCTCCCATGTTCACTCAGCCCTGGACCTTGGCCACCTCACAGGCACCATCTTCGTGGACCTATCTTAGGCATTCGATACCATAAACCATGCCCTCTTACTGAATGCCTTGGCTTACATGGGTACTCCAATGACTCCATAAACTGGTTCATCAGCTATCTCTCTGACAGAATGCAGATAGTCAAGGTAGGCCCTGTCCTTTCCCCCCACCTCCCAGTCCATTCCGGTGTCTCACAGGGCTCCATACTTGGCCCCCTACTTTTCAGCCTATACCTCAACTCCCTCCCATCATCATGACCCGGAAATCTGCTCCTATATGTGGATGATGCGGTCCTGTTCTCCTCTGACCCGACATCCCTGAAACTCCACCAAACTCTCCAACACTTTTTCTGTGAAGCTGAAGACTGGCTCACCACCCAGCATCTTATAATCAACTACAATAAGACAAAAGTCATGATATTCTCCCACCCTCAGAACCCACTCAAGAACCTCTGCCCCCAATTTCTCACTGCCAATCAGACCCCTCTAGAGCAAGTAAGCAGCTTTAAATATTTAGGGATCACACTAGCTTTAATCAACATATCCTACACCTATCAACAGCCCTTAGCTCCAGACTAGGTGCACTGTACTGGTACAAACACTGCCTCACCCCTGAAGCATTACAACTTGCCATAACCTCCTCGATCCTCTCCCTGCTAGACTATGGCATCCTAATATACAGTGCTGCACAATCAACAACCCTCAACAGACTCTGGCTCATGCTTAACAAAGCCTGCCATCTCATCCTTGGATGAGACCATTTCACACACTCCTGCTCCCTATAAAGTAACACTAACTGGCTAAACTTAGATAGCAGAATCAGGTATCACACCTGCCTTATGACCAAAAAGATATTACTTGGCCTCACCCCACCTACCTTAGACCAAATTATCCTCCCAACACCACCAGGCAAAACAACCCATAGCTCAAACAAGCGGCTGCAATGGGTACCCCAAGGCCGGACTTCCCAATTCCAGTGAACTATCAGTTACAGAGCCCCTTCCTGGACTAACTCGCTCCCAAGCCATATAACTAATGAAATAAGGCTTGGCCCTTATAAATCCAAGCTAAGGGAATACCTTCAGGCCTCTAACCTATGCGACTGCCCTTGATACCTCCCCCACAAGGATTGACTTAGGCCTCATTTAAACTAACTATTATCGGGTCCCCGTACCTAAATGCACCTATGAAACTATATGACTATCAGCCTTCTACAGAACCCTCTGTAACTATATGGTTGTGCTAAAGTATTGAAACGTCTGTTAGCTATCTACTGAACAAGTATGTAACTTCAATGTCTGTTATTTGTAATGTGTTGTAATCTGTAATCAAGTACTGTCCCTGTATCTTTTATGTATGATGTGGAACGTTTGTAAATGAGTCTCTGACTCAAAGGTCTTTTCTGAATATTCCAATAAATAAATAAAAAATAAAATATGATCTGATGTTGAAAAGGGTACCACCGTGACACTTGTTGCCCCTCTCCAGTCAGACAAGAACCAGAAATCTATTCTGAAAGACAATACACCCTTATGGAAAGTATGTTCAGGTGTAAGGTCTAATAAATCATACACTTCCTGAAGTCCTGTAGTCTGTAATAGAGTCTGTAACATATTGGTGTCACAATAAATTTTCTTTGTTCTCCAACTCCAGTCTCTTTTAGATAATCACAATTGAAGTCCCCCCCCCGGCCCATACAAGAGTAATTTGGAGGTATTCAAATACAGTTCCGCTTTCCTGAGGAGACTAGTCCTATCTGACTTCAATTGCCGGGCATATATAATAATAAGCCTGTATGCTATATGGTGTTGTATGATATCCAAGATAAGCACCCTTTCAGGACATACATCTATCACCTTTAGAACCTCAATGGGTTCCCCTGAAAACAAAATACCTATCCCTGTACATAACTCCTCCCCAATGCACCATAATGCAGGACCCCACCTCCAATCCTTCTGGCTTTGAACTATGTCAGGGATTGCATGCTAGCGGGTATCTTGCAAAAAAATTATAGACCCCTTCTCCAGCTGTAAGTTGACAAAAGTAACCTACCTTTTCAGAGCATTCTTAATATTACTAACAATCAAAGTTATAATATTAAAGTCTGCCATAATAAGGAGAAAAGAAACAAGGGATAAAAAACCATGCATAACAAATTAGAAGTTATTTTAGTCAGTTTCTTTTTTTCTGTTTCTTAGGCTTTGGTTTTTCTCTAGGTGGTATGTTCCCAGTCACATCAGTTTGCATAGAAGTCAAAGTAGAGACATCAGATTCTCCCTCTGTGTCTTCAAATTCCATGAGCACGTCAAATGAATTCTGAGTTACTAATGGTTCCACTTCCATGGACTGCGGAGGAACCACTATGGCTATTCCCAAAGATTTTGAATAGGTAACGCTTTGAAAAGGAGGGCCTTCAATTCGGACTAGTGGTGGTATTTTTGGTAATGAGGGAGTATCATGTACTGCGGTCTATTCAGATAGACTTCCAACCTGATTAATATGTGAGTCATCTTGTTCTGATAAATCCCCATGGGGGTTTGTGTCTGCAGAAGCCTGAGGCACGGGATTCTTGGGAGCCATTTCTGGTGAGGGTACAGTGCTCAAAGGTATCTTAGATGTAGCAGGCAACACCTCAGGTAGAGGGACCCTATTACTAGACTGTACAGGACTTCTCTCTATCACTGTCTCAGGAGTCCCAGCAGAAGCTGCCAGTTCCTCAAAGTGAAGGCACTCTTTCTGAGCTACTGCAACATACACATCCTGTTCCCCCCCCTGAGTGCCTGTTCCAAACTGTTGTGAGAAGCCCAGGAGCAAGTGTTAAAATGATGTCCCTCTTTCTCAAAAAGATTACATCGTACTGATTGCGAGCAATGTGTACTGTTATGTCGCATCATACCACATTGGCCACACTTCATCTTATCACAAACATTATTAAGATGTCCCACATCCACACAGTGGTAACATGCTCAAGGCTGACATGGGTAGAAAATCACACCTCTATCCCTCCCCCCAAAAAAGCAGTTGGGGAGGTGTTTGACAACCCCATCTTCCTGTAAGCGAGTTACCTTGTATTGCCAACCCCCCTGTCCACAGATGCTCATCATCCAGTATTGCTTTGGGGTAGCCTGTACAGCACAATGTTACTTTAGCCAGTATGTTATGTCAGCAACATTCACACCCTCATTCCTAAATAACACTGTTATTTTTTTGAAAGATGGTCTCATAAGGGGTATTGCAACAAATGGTTTCCATAAAATAGTGTTTTTCAGAAGGTGGTATTGTTTCCAAAATTGTTCAAGGCCAGAGAGATGTTTAAAACTAATATCAAAAATCATGTCACCTGGCATGTTAATTATGATATGTATCTCATAAGCATAGTATTTCATACTGTTCTTCCAAAGGGCCCTGCCCACAAAGAGTCTATCTGGAATATCAGCCAATGCACCTCTATATTTGAGATGCACCACATTCCTCCTTGCTGCAGGTTCTGAGGATAAGTGCATATTTTCTGGAAAAAGGTTCTGTCTAACATTAGTATGCCATACATTAGTAGTAGGTTGTGCAGCAGGGACCTCTGTCAACATATGTGTTTCAGGGGCAGCCTACTCAGTTGGTACTTCAGAAGGAGTCGGCACTATCTCTGGTGCCAGCATCTGTACATCTAGGTGATCTGTATCACTGACTTCCATACCTTCAGTGATCTCTAGCTCACCTTCCAATTGTTTAATGTCTTGCATTATGTGAGTTGTTTCCCCATTCACTGGAGTCTGAGAAGTTGCTTCAGGTAGCTGCCCTGGTGGGATATAAGCAGATGACCCCTCTCCTGCATCTCTTTCAGAGCTTGTAGAAACAAGCACAGCCAAAGGTTTATTGCTCCCTCCTCCAAATGTAGGAGGCAAGTTTGCATCCCAGCCATTACCATCAAATGTTTTAACCCACCCTGCTTGCTCCAGAGAATTTGTTACCCATCCTGGTGTGTCCAAGAGAAGGCCTTCAATGGGCCGTGACAAAATTGTAGAGGCCTGGCCCTCATCTACACCCCCTGTAGACATAGAAGGTGTTTTAACTCTTTTTTTTCCTTCTGATTGACTTGTTTGGCTGTAACTTTTTACTCACAGCACCTGCTGAAGTTCCAATGTTAAAAGTAATATTGGACAGCATTGCAGCAACATGACAGGTCATCGCCCGTTGCTGGCCAGGAACCTCTTGCTCAGCCTGCCCTTCTCCCACCACTGTGCATCAAGTTTCACATCCCCATTCTGTGAAAAACTTAAGTTCTTCACCCTCTATATCAGAGTGTCTCACAGTACCTTTCATATTAGAATCAAATTCCTATCCTGGTTCTGCATGTATACTCTCCAACACAGAATTCCCTGCTGCCTCCATCGTTGTTTCCAAACCCTTCATTAGTCGGCACATTTCCTTGTTGCACCTGGTCCAAACCAAAAGGAGCTCCCCATCGAAGCAGGCCCTGCTGCAAACATTCCTTTCATCATCAAAATTGGGCTTCTTATGCCTCCAACACCCATGTAGCTCCATGTGTGTTAAGGCTTCCTCAGTATTACCAAAGAAATCCTCCGTTCCTCTCCTCATTCTGGTATGGACATTAACTTCATGAGCTGCACACTGAAGCTCCTCCAGTGTGAGGACAAATCCATCATCAGGTATGTCCTGGGTATAGGTCTTTAGTGGATTTGAGACTGGGTAGGAGATCTGCTCCCCAGCCTCTCCAGCAGCCACACACACTCTGTCAACCGAGTTGGACTGCCCATCTCCACACCAGCCTCAGTGCCACCTACCGAACAATAGGATAAGTTCACAGGTGTCCTGGCCAATATTAACCTTCCTATAAAACCAGTTCATGCAATTGTCCAGGCTGTGTGTAGATGATGAAGTGCGATATGGCTGCCACTACACATTCAATCACTTCACTACCAGTCTAGCATTGTTTTGGATACATTGTGCATGAAAAGCACTGTATAAATGCTGATTCTTTATCTTCTGCTAAATACATACATACATGCATACTCAACATACGTATATACATACATAAATAAATTAAAACACATCAGTACAGGATACCATTGGCATTTTATGAATCCCTGCATGAGATACTGGAAACAATGATGGAGCCTTGAATTATAACAGAAGTAAATTCTATTTATAATTCATCCATGTGACCTGTACTAAAGCCTAAAGGAAAATGAGGCTCACAATTTACTATGGACAATCGAACAAGCAAGTACCATTATCCCATTGGCCAAAGACTTACTTGAATCGCAGCATACCAAATATTGAGGGTGCCAAAAATCTTACAACCCTAGACATAGAAAATTTATGCTAAGCTCTTTAAGTGGATCTAATAGACCAATATACATTGGCTTTTAACCCTGGAGCAGGACATTATACATGGAACAGGTGTCTATTTGGATGTTTGAATTCTCTTGTAGATTTTAATTTCTTTCTGCATAAGGCAAAACATGATGCTAAACATAAGGGACATTTTTTTTTCGGTTAATAAGTTTTATTATTTTCCAACACTGAATACACAGTACAGGATCATAGCAGTGTTATGGTACAACAGAGCAATTACAGGAACAGAGAACAAATACCCTGTGATATCAAATAATCCAGTTCTCAAGATGAAAGTATTACATATAAAGAGTAGCACCAACCAGGGTGGGGGTAAGGCCTGTTACTAGGTGAATGTATTACTCATGTGGTCCGCTTTGCCATATCTGCACATCCGATTTCTCGTTACCTGTAATCAATGACATAATTCCACAAAGGACCAGGCAACTATTCTAATAGATACAGTATTTTGCAAGAAGGGACAATACTGCATATTAATCAGCAAGACACTTCTCTGTTCACTGCTAAGGAAACAATGCAATATACTAGCCATAGCACAAGGAAGAAAAGTCAGCCTATACCTGTTCTGGGTTTTAGATATGTGATAAAGGGGTTCCAGCATGAATAGCACTTAGGTAGTATGTTGTTTATGACATGCGTCAAGTGATCTAGTGAGGACATCAGTGCAAGAGAGTTATAGAGTTCCGAGAGGGAGTGGACATCAGGAGTTCTCCAGCAGCATAATATAAGCCACTTAGCCTGAATACTGAGAAGGGCCAGCCAGTGTTGTGCATGAGTAGGGAGCCGGAGCTTTCAAGGGAGGATGTCATGTTTCATGTAAGGAGATCTGGCAGTATCATGGAGCCAATAACTTGGGAGGCCAGCCTGGATACTGCTTTCCAGAAGGTGGCCAAGAGCTGGCATTGCCACAAGATATGATACAGATAACCTACCTTGGTTTGACACCTCCAGCAATGATCATTTTCCATAAATTTGAATTTATACAGCAAATCTGGTGTCCTGTACCAGTGATGGAGAATTTTGTTCTGCATAAGTCTACTCTTCATATCTGGGTATCTAACATGGGCAAGCCTCCAGCATAAATTTGACTGGGCATAACTAATGTTAACTTGCAGTACTTTCTCCCACTTTAGTTTAGATTCCATGGATTGGAAGAGATGCTGACCCTTATATCCACATATATCCTGCTGGCTAGCCCTTTCGGATGGAAAATCCACCCTGTGACCTTCTCCGGCTTGGGGGTACCATCTGATTTGTCCTTTAAAAAAGCTGCCACAGACCTGCAGAGCTGCAAATATGTCCAGAAATCTATTTTTCCCAACCCTCTCTCTTTGCTAAGATCTTGAAAGGGCTGCGGCCCCTTCCTGGTTTTATTTAAGGCATCTACTAATGTGTTGATACCTTTTTTTCCCAGCAGGTCTAGGAAATCTTTTTTTTGTCTACCAGAATCTGTCTGTTGTTATATAATGGAGTTAGAGATATTGGTCTTGGGTTTGCTTTGATTCTGTTATGTATCTTGTTCCAAATTTTAACAGATGGTGCAATAGTTGGGTGGTCAACCAGGGTTTTAGAAAGGGGATTGTAAATCAAAAGAGGGAGGCTGTGAGCCTGAGCAACTGTTTTTTCCATGTGTAGCCACTGAGAGGAATCTGAAGCATTAGTGGAGAACAATTTCGGAGTTTGGGCTGCTGAATATGCCCATTTGTAGCCCTCTAGCCATGGGAGACCCCATCCTCCATCCTTCCTGTGGGATCTTGATTTGTTCCTGCTATAGCATATTTTTTTCTGCTCACAGAGGATGTTCCAGATAGTGGCACCTATAATTTACAGCCACTTATAGAGTGTATCCAATGGTGTATGAGAGAGGGGGTATAGTATCTTAGGGGCTGTGATCATTTTTAGGACTGCTATTTTCCTCGCGAAGGTGAGGTATAGCACCTTCCATCTGTCCAACTCAGTTCTGAGCTCTGCTACTAGTGGCTTCAAGTTTAGATCCCACATCTTAGGAATTTCAGAGAAATGTGGACCCCAAGATATACCATTGATTCTGGCACCCATTTCAGCCCAAATGGGGCAACACAAGCAAGGATGCATCTGGCATTGAGGGGGAGAATTTCAGTTTTAGATCTATTCATTTGCAGGCCAGAATAGCCCTCAAAATCAGCTAGGAGGCTGAGAAGGGGAAGGGAGGGAGAGGGGCCTGTATATCGGTTGTGGGCACTAATAAATCATCTGCATACATAAATGTGCAGTATGATATATTCCCAAATGGGACACCTTTTATGTTGGGACGCTGTCTAATGGCAGCTGCCAGGGGCTCAACTGCCAAGATAAAAGGCAGAAGGGAAAGCGGGCAGCCATGTCTGGTTCCCCTGCCCAAAGGAAAGGGCTGTGACAGGACTGCATTGGTCAAAATTCTAGCCATGAGCTGTGATACATGGCCTTGACCCAGCCCCTGAGGCATTTCCCATATCCCAGTTGTTGTAGGACCAGTGCCAGGTAGTCCCACTCCAGGGAGTCGAAGGCTTTTTCAAAGCCTATGGCTGCTGCTTGAGTGGGAAGGAGTTTAGCCTGGTGCATAATGTTAACTATGGATTGGATATGGTCCCTGCTGTAATGACCAGGTACAAAGCCCACCTGGGAGGGGTGGATGAGGGAAGGGAGGAGGGGGTTCACTCTAGTGGCCAAGATTTTAGCAAACAATTTACTATCCACACTGATCAGTGAAACGGGCCGGTAACTCAAGGGTAGAGTGGGGTCTTTCCCTTTTTTGGAGAAGACAGTGATGACTGCTTCTTGGAGGGGGGGGGGAGATGCCAGTAGCAAAAGCCTCATTATACACGGAGCTGAGGAGAGGGGAAATTTGTGAGGAAAGTATTTGCCACAGCTCCAGTGGGAATCCATCCCCTCCAGGAGCTTTGCCCGAGTTAATGATGTTTAGAACAGTTTCCACTTCTGCCAAACAGATGTGCAATTCTAATGTGCCTGCCTGAAGGAGGGTGAGCTTAGGGAGCTGAAGGGATGAGAAGAAGGTCGTAACTTTCTCCTGATCCATAACTCTGGTGGAGGTATATAGGGCTGAGTAAAATAATTTCATAATGTCATTTATGTGGGTTGTGTCTGTACAGGTCTTCCCAGCATGCTCCCTTAGTCTGAAGATGTGCCTTTCAGCCTGCTGTTTCTGTAGCCTGTATGCTAGTATCTTCCATCCTTTTTCCCCTCCCTCCCAATATTTCTGTCACAGTCTTAGAATGGCCACCTCTGCCTTGTGGTCCAGCAGATCACTTATCTCCTGCCTGATTTTGACCAATTCTCTACCTAGTGTGGAATCCATACTAAAATTTGGTGTTTGCTTGGCTGTGGCCTCTAGTATCCTTAGTTGCTCCTCTAGGGAGTTCAGCTGATGTTCTCTGAACTTCTGATGTCTGGCCACAAATCCTATGATAGTGTGCCTGAGAGTGGCTTTTAAGGCCTCCCAGGTGGTACTCGATGAGGTGTCAGAAGGTGGGTTTTCAGCCAAGAAATGGGTTGTCTCAGTGATTAGCCACAGCTTAAATCCAGGTCTCTCAGAAGGAGAAGATCTAGCTTCCAGGAGGAGGATTTGGGAGTGCTGAGACCCCAGAGGGCATGTAGGTGGACTGGTGAATGGTCCGATATGACCATTGGCATAATTTTGGAGTCCACCACAGATTGGCCTATCTCATGGGAGACCAGCCAAAAATCTATCCATCTGTGGGTGTTGTGTACTGGGGAGAAAAAGGAGTAATCCCTTTCCCTAGGGTGAAACACCCTCCAGATGTCTATCAGCCCTATATCAGTGATGAACTGCTGCAATGCTAGTTGGCCTCTGGGGTGGTGTTCCTGAGATGTGGAGCTGCAATCCACCTGGGGGACTAGGGAGAGATTGAAGTCACCTCTGAGGATGGATCCCCAGGATTGAGATGAGGGCTAGCATGCCTAATGCCTGGGCCACCTCATGGTAAAACATCAGGGCATCCTCATTCGTCCCATAGATATTGCCCAAAATGAGGGCACACACTAGTGTGATCATAACTGCCAGTACCCACCTCCCTTGTGTGTCCCTTTTAATATGGGTGGGGGTCCATTTAAGTGTTCTGTGGAGAAGTATGGCCACCCCTCTCTTTTGGTGGGAGTTGAGGAAGAGAAGACTTGTCCCACCCGATTCCTAGCCAGCTTGTCATGGTCCTGCTTTGTTAACTGGTTTCCTGCAGAAATGCCAGAAAGGATCCCAACCTCTTTAGGTGTGCTAACACCTGTTTTTGCTTTACCGGGGTGTTTAATTCCTGCACATTCCAGGTATATCCATGAAGGTCACCCATTGTCCAGTCGAGGGGGATACAAGTCAGAAGGAGGCACAACCTATACAATATCTGAGGTTGGGGTCCTATCCAGCATCCCCAGCAGGAAAGAAGTCAGGGACCCTTCCTTTACATTATAATCAAACCTGTAGCAATACTGCCAAGGTAATCCTAAGAAAGTTGCCTGGTTATTACTTTTAACACCTAAACTTATTGGGCAAATGGCCCCAACTATACAAAAAATTATTTACAACATCGAATCGCTGGCCAGTTGCCAGTTCAGCTAGTTGGAGAGAGATAGTTAGACCAGGAAACTGTTCCCCAAGGTCACCTATGTCTCTCTGTGGGGGTGGGGAGAGGGGTGAAACCAGCCTCCAGCAGCTGACATCCACTGTACTCCGGTCCGTGGGCAGGCTCAGTGTAGGTCATCACACTGTGGGAATAGTAGGGGGGAGATACTCCTGCATCCATGTCCCAGATTGTGCATCAGCCTGGCTGTGTTTCCATGTTAAGAAGGGAACTTGACAAGTTGGAGAAGGAGTAGAGCAAGGGAGGGGGTACCCTTTAGTGCCCCTTTATCAGAGCGTTGGATCAAATTGATGTTGTAGTTAGAAAGTGAGGCCTGTATTGCCCTAAGCTGGGAACCAGCTCATGTCTCAAGCAAGGCAACAAAATCAAGTGGCTCTTCTAACACTAAATGAGAGGCTGTGCCAGTATGACCATTAATCAGTCCCGTTACAGCAGCTTTCAGGTATAGCAGGTAGGTTTCTATTAATAATCCATGTGTAGAATAGTGGAGGAAGAGCTCACTTAAAGCTGTTCTCTGAGTAAGTGGCTGGTGAGGCCTGAGGAGGTCCATGAAATGGGCCCCAATGAGCCTCCGACGCACCCAGCTGGCAGTGGGGTGGGCAGTGGAAAACTCAATGGCCCTCTATCAATGCAAAAGAGGAGACTTATAGATTCTCATTCACCCTCTCCCCTTTCCCCCTGGAGTCCAGAAATGAAACACTCACCTGCCATATTCAGGTAGGGTTCTCCATCTCCGTCAAGGCCACCATCTCCAAGTTGCCCCCCACCAGCTTCTTGTTCTTGCTGAGAAGATCATGAAGAGGCCTGATCCACCACGGTGATTGCTTCCTGCGGTGAGTTGACTGCCGCCACTTGTGTCCATGACTTCTGTTCCTTGGGTGGGCTTGTCTGACCAGGGCTGGGCTGCTGTGTCTTTTCTCCTTCACCATGTGCCATGCCATCTTGGAACACTGTAAAATGGTTGGGGGAATGAAATGGCTGGAAGTCCATGCTGTCGAGCTCTGGGGAGGCCTCCCTCCTGTTTCTATCAACTGGATGCTGCTGGTGCTCATGGCGATAAAGGGTATGATGCTTTCTGTTGGAGGGGGTAGTGAGGCCTCAAAGACTAGAACCTCAGAATGGTCTGGCAGTTGGGTTCCAAAGGCAATTCCACTGGTTTCTCCTTGGTGGGTTGGAGAGTAGCGATCCACAGCAGTAGGGCTCCTCGGGCACCTGAAGTCCTCCTGAAAGGTTTTCTTGAGGAAGTTCATGAGACTATCCGGCATGGAAAACATGAGAGGTGTGCTATTATACATTACCTACATAGTGGTGGGGTAGCATAGAGAGATATTTTTTATGTAATATTCTCCAGCACTCCGCAAAGGCCTTCCACTGCTCTGAAAGCTCCCAGGAGTAATCCTGGAAGATTTGGATCCTCACTCCATTCCAGGATAAGTGCCCCTTGTCTCTTGCCACCACAGTAATTAGTTATTTTGGCAGAAATCAAGGTAACATGCTAATACAGGGCATGGGCACTCCCCGGGCCTTGGCTGGGGAGCAATGGAGTGATGAGCCTGTTCAGTTTGAAGAGAGTTGCTTGAGGGGAGGCCAAGTAATTGGGGGAGTGCCTGCTGGAGAAATCCGATGGTGTCCTGCTGCTCTGCCCCTTCAGGGAAGCCGATAAACCATAAATTGTTGTGGCGGTTACAATTTTCAAGATCGTCTACTTTTTCCTGGAGGAGATGAATTGTTCGTGCTTGCTCTCTAGCTGCAGCCTGCAATTCTTGTACAACTACATCATGAGTCCAAAGGTGCCACTTGGTTCCGAATAGGCATCTCTCAATGTCTTGCATGGTTTGCGTATTATTATTGATGGCTATGGTCATCTGAGCCATCTGTGCCAGCAGCTGGTTGAACATTTGTTCTGTCATTGCAGATGCAGAGGATGCCAGCAGGGATGATGCCATCTTGCAAGCCCCTGAGCTTCCAATCAGTTTGGATATTACAGCCACGTTCCAGCCAAAACAGCACAATGAGGGCAGAAATCAAGCGCAGGTGAGTTCTCCTTCAATTAGATCTGTGATTAGAGTAACTGATGGTGTCCCTGGTTGACAGATGTCGAAGGATTTTGTCCCACAGTGTCAGGAGCTACACACCCATGCTGCCATCTTGAACCAGGGCTAAACCATGCTTCAAACATAAGGGAAATTTAGAGTACAGAGGTGACATACTTATGAAAAGTAACACATTTAATGAACACATGCATGATATCCAATATATTTTGAATCAGCTGAAATATGGTGGACTAACCTTTCATTGACAAAGGGACAATCAAGTAAGTACTATAAACAATTTAAACTACTGTACCTGCTATGGCTGCTTAAACTCTATTTGGGTAAATACTGTACTAGGCCTGTACATGTACCACCATTTCCTGCTGATATTATACCTGAGTGTACACTGAGAGCTACATTTAAGTAACTATTCCATGCTGATACCTTGTCTAATTGAGCACCATATACAACTTCTCAGTTGCTGCACTATGCCAACACGCTATCAGGGTGAGTGTTATATGTACCTTCTCAGACACTCTTCCCTGCTGACACCCTATCTAGGTGACCACTAAGTGTAACATCTCAGACTATCTTCCCTGCGGATAACCTGTCTGGGTGAGCACCACAAGTAACATTTACTGACATTGTTTATTGATAATTCTGTATGTGCATGAGTGTTAAACTGTTGTTGTTTGCTGCTACTTCATTTATATTTGCTGCTAACATTTCCTGCTTAATCTCATCCTGGTATTCATTTACAATTGTACACCTGCTGGTATTTCCAACCCATATCCCCCAATTGGGTGTTTGCAGATCATCTGCACTCTCCGCTATAATAACATTGTGAGCAGTGTATACTTTTTTTGTTGCTTCTTATCTTATTTTGCTGTAACCACCTTTAAATATGACTGCCCATTGGCTTGATCATCCTTATATTTTTGCTAATATCTGCCTAGAAGGTTTGTGCATATTTTTACCTCAGCCTCAAGCGTGCGCTCTGAAGTTACTATATTTGTTAGATTATTTCTAGTTTAGCATGTGGTGCCTAAAGTACATATTGGCTCTCACAAGCATGCTTGTCTGCCTGCTGATGTTAGCTGACACTATGTCGCCCATTCAGACATGCTTTGCTGGCTACAACATTCTATCTTGTTTCACAATGTCAAATGTACTAATAGCCTATAACATGGAGAAGAAAAGCAATTATCACCACCTTGTGTCCAGGGAACTATATAGGATTATAGTGTACCTTCTTATACTATGATGGAGGAGCTAGCCAATATCCTCATCATCTAAGATTTTCTACCTCACCTAGTTAATACTATCCCTCTTCCAGTTGGTTGGGGATATTGAGCTTAATCCAGACCCCCAGTGAGCCACACCTCTCAGTCTTATGCAGTCCCCTTTGTATTCTGTAAAGGGACTAAAATGTGCCCATATTTATATAAGGAATCCAACCAAAAATCTCAGTGAACTCACAGTTTGGGTTAATCGTTACAAGCCTGTAATACTTTGCATAACTGAAATCTGGTAAAAATTGAACACACCTGATAATTTCTGTGCTTTACCTGTTTACAACTTTATGAGGTCTGATCATGCTGCAACTAAAAGAGGTGTGGGAACTATGATCTACTATAGGGATTATCTACACATCTCAGCATCTAGTTACCCTGCCACTTCTAGTCCCATGTTTGAACTTTGTTATGCAAGACTTCTGCTGGGTGATTACAAAACGTTACATGTTCTCTGTTTATACATACCACCAGTGGATACTTAACAGGCTCTTCCATGACTTCTGAACTCTTTTGGCCCGCTAGTCCAAAACAATTAATTTCTCCTAATTGGTGGTTTTAATATCGATTGACTTTGTAGCAAAGTAAAAAAGCAGAGTTGACTGTAAACAAATTTCAGCTTCACCAACTAACTTTGGAACCAACTAGAAGGGCAAACAATGGCCTGGGCTCCACGCTTATTGACTGGATTCTCATCTTCAGACCCAACAACATTTTCTGCTCGGGTATCCTCCCTGATGTGACTAGTGACCACTCTCCTGTCTACTGTGTCTGGAGGACAAAGACACCCACAGTCCCCTTAAGGATCATACACATCTGTGATACTTCAGCTTGAATTTGTGCAACATATACAAGAGGTTGCAAGCACAGACTGGTTTCAGCTGTGGGTCACCAATGATGTAAACCAGGCCCTCTCTGTCTTCAATAAGGCCTTTCTTGGTATACAAGATAAATATGTGCCTAAAACCATTGATTGAGTACATGGTCCAAATCGCTGGATCATCCCCTGCTGGCTCTAATGAAACAAAGGGTAGCCATATAGTCTATGTTTAATACTAAATGTACCACTAATTGGACAAAATACTTGGAACTCATAAAGAAATGCAAAAGTGACATCCGGCAAAGTAAAAGCTTGCATTACAAGTCATTGTTTGACTCCTCAGCTGGAAATCCAAGCCAGGTCTAGAAAAAACATCAAGCAAGCCTTAACTTCACACCCAGGGACCTAACTATTCAGTGAGTCAACTGCAATAACCCTGTTACCATTGCTAATGCCTGCAACCAAAGCTTCACTAACCTCACAGCCTATAGAGGCCTTCTCTCTCACTGCTTTCTCATGCCCTAGTCCCCACATTGATGATGCCTGCCTCCACCAACCCCTTCTACCTTAAGGCAGCCACATCTGCTGAGATACGTAACACCTTACGCAACCTCATGGTCAAAGTCTGCTGGCTCTGATGACATAGAAACAAAAATATTGAGGACTGTTACCGAGGTACTTGCAGTACCAGTTACTAAAATCTTCAGCATGTCTCTAACACTGCACACTGTTCCTGACAAATGGAAACTCTTGCACATTGTACCAGTGTTTAAGAAAGATGATAGAAAGAACATTGGCAACTACAGTCCCATAGCGATACATTCAGTACTCAATAAAATACTGGAGAAATTGGTAGCTTGTCAATTAACTAAGTACCTTAATACCTGTAGTCTCCTGTCTCCTGTACAACATGGTTTCTGAAAAGACCCCAGCACCACAACTGCCCTCCAGTCACTCACCACCAACATTTTCTTTGCTATGGATAAGGGTGAGCGTACAAGTGCAGGCTTTATTGACCTCGCCAAAGCTTTTGATTTGGTCAGCCATTTCCTCCTCCCTGGAAAGGTTAGTGCACTGTTTGCTTCCTCCACTGCCCAATTATGATTTAAAAGTTATCTTGTTAACAGGTTCCAATATGTTAAATTTGACAACTGTCTGTCTGACCCAACTCCTACTTCAGTCGCGGGCCCTCAAGGATCCATATTGGGACCCCTCCTTTTCTCTCTTCTTATCAACTCTATCCATGCCGGTCTGTCACACTGCACTCCCATCTTGTATGTTGATGAACTAGTCCTTGTTACAAGCTTCCACAATGTCTCAGATCTAAAGCATCAGCTGTCTTCTGATCTGCAGTCAGTTCAAGGATGGCTCCACACTAACAGGCTCCTCATGAATATCACAAAAACCCAGGCCATTCTGTTCAGCTCAGGTCCAAGAGTAAAGAACTGCCTCTCCCCCATGCTGGTGACATATGAGAATGGATCCTATCTCAGCACTGTTTCCTCCTTCAGTTACCTAGGAGTCACACTTGACACCTCACTGAACTTCACAATGCATATAGGGGCTGCCAGTAAGGCAGTGAATATCAGGTTGGGGCTCTCCTACAAGACATGTAACAACCTCACTCCTGAAGCTTGAATAATCATCACCTGTGGCATTATGCCCCCCCCCAAACTTGCCTATCGAATGACTATCTACTTAGCAGCCTCCAAAACTGTTCTACAGAGATGGGATGTGGCCTACAACAATATCTGAAGCTCTGCCCTGGCCATGAATACATACACATACCACTGTACCCTCTACTCCAAACTTGGCTGGCTTCCACCATCTGCATTGCATAACCTCACTACAGGAAGTATTTTTCATAGTGGTGTGACTAAACAGACACTGCCATCCCTAACCTCTCTCCTTATACCGACTGTGTCCTATCTCCTAAGGTCTAATATCCCTGGTTCCTTGGCCATCCCAAAAAACAGAACTAAGTTAGAGAAACTGTCCTTCTCCTACTTTGTCCCTGCACTCTGGAAGTCCATTCAAGCTGTGGCCCATCTGTGCTGATCTAACCATGCCTTCAAGACTAGATACAAATCCCTCTTACTCAAGATCTTGACACGTGTCCATAGTTTGCATAAGACCAGTAGCAAATTATTTGAGTTACTTACTGCACTTGTGCATATTGCTATTTATGAACTTCAAATGTATGAAACCTATCTGTGTACTTGTTACTTGTTACTTGTCTTTTGTTCTTGTGCTTTACACTGTACCTTTAGTCATGCTAACCACATGTCATATTCTATGCTTTGGTTTAGTTCTCTGTATTACTTCTAGGCAATTGTATTTCATTTTTCTTCTGTTTTTTGTTCTCTGTATTATTGCTAGGCAATTGTATAGATCCTCTGCATATTTTGTACATTGCTGTGTCAGTCTCTGCTGTTGTGGTCTCCCAGGTCATGCCTGAAAATAAGCAAATGTTTTTTATCTAGTATATCTACCTGCTAAATAAAAAATTAGTAAATAAACAAGGCAAATTTTATAGGCTATGAGGCTGGACCTGACTGGCTACATCATAACTAACTAAACTCAATCTAAACAACAAAACCAACTGCAACTTTAACAAGCACGGGCCTGATTCCAAGTCGGGATATGCCTGGCACAAGACGATTTACACCACACCCTATGGTGCAAGTTGCACCTTGCACCAGGCATATTGCACGTTGCAATTACAAGAGGCAGCTTGCACCATGCCATCTGTGGATTACGCCAAAGGTGGGCTCTGCCAACCACTATGCCTACAACCCACAGCAGCATGGTGCAAGAGTGGGTTACAGCAGCACCTGCTCCCTATTCTGAGATGGTGGCTGCCGTTACCCACTTATGCCATTCCAGGTCCCCATATGGTGCTGTGGCATTAGACCAGCATTTAGCTGGTCTAAGGGGCATCTGTCCTGGCAAAATGACAGATGTCCCCTGCAGCACTGTTAATCTCACATTGCCATGCACCACTGACACCTCCCAGCACAGAGATGCCCTACACACTCCAATTTTGGGGTGCCACCTGGGTCCATGGTTCGCCATGCCCCCCTTGCAGCTGTGCCAACCAGCCAACCCCACCATGGCCCCCTGAAGCTTGTGGTAGTTGTACAGGGTGGGGGGATTCTAGGGGGGCAGTTATATGCAGGCCACTACTTGCAGCACCCAGGTTCATTGTGTCATTCCCATGGCACATACCTGTGGCTATCATAAGTCACAGGTGATAGGTGCTGGAGACCCTGCCTGTCTTGGAATAGGGCTCAGGGTCCATGGCATAGTGCCACATGGTGCGACTTACATATGCCCATGAGATGAGCCATGCGATTTGGAATCGGGCACCATTTGTCAATGCCAAATGTTGACTGCTTGTTAAAAAATTTGTTGTTGCAATTCTGACTGCAAATTTTGAAGATACTTGTTTTAGCATTCACCTCATAGACATGACATGTGGCATTTGTAGTATATTGGCCAAAATGTCATTTTGCACCAGAGGTGTGAAAACAAATCTCATCCAGGATTTTATAAATGACTCATGTCATATTTATGAAGTGGTGTGGAGAAATGGCTGTGTTGTAAGGTTGGAGTCAACATATTGAAAATTAATGAAGTTATGAGTGAACATTAAGAGTGTAATGTGCAGTTATAACCTAGGCATTTTACTATATTTGTACACCAGATTTTCAGCATAGCCACCTTATTACTTCACTAAATGAACGTGGTAGCTGAAAATGTTCAAATCCCTGGCAAAACAGCAATCCGTGCCATAGGTACAAAAACACATTATGGCCAGGATTTGAAAAATGACAGCTGACACATTCATGAGGTGCTGTGAAGAAATGGCTATTTTGAAAATTTGGGGTCAAAATATTGAAAATTACCAAAGTTACAAGCCTGCATTGGTAAATTTCGACACAGGCTCATAAGTTTGTTGTTTTTAGTATTTTTGCACCACATTTTCAACATAGCCTTCTATGACCCCCGTCTCATGAATAAATGAAGTGAAAATTTTCAGTTCCTGCCTGAAAAGTGATTTTATGCAGTGACTACAAAATCACTTTTCAGGATACAAAAACACATTTTTGCCAGGATTTGAAAAATGACAGCTATCATATTCATGAGGTGCTGTAAAGAAATGGTTATGTTGAAAATTTGGGATCAAAATATTGAAACTTACCAGTTATGAGCCTGCATTTTCCAATTCCAACATAGGCTCATAACTTTGTTGTTTTTTAATATTTTTGCACCAGATTTTCAACACAGACTTCTCGTGACCCCACCTCATGAACAAGGACAATAAAAATGTTCAGCTCCTCCCTGAAAGGTGATTTTGCATAGCAATATCAAACTAACCTTTCAGGACAGATTTGCCTAATGTCACTGTAATGTTTCATGAGATGGGGTCCCAAAAAGGGTATGTTGAAAATTTGAGACAAAAATATTTAAAAATGACCAAGTTATGCCACTAAGATCAAAACCCCATTGATATACATTGAACCGCACACCTGATTTCCTCACTTCGTGGTCCGGCTTTGAAGAGTGAAGATGCCCCTTCAGTCCAGAGAAGATTACAGCACCAGACCGCCAGTGGGCAAGAAAGGGCTTGTGGGGTGGGATTGTAGGTGCTGAGTGGGAAGGTCAGGTAGGGGGAGCTAACAGCACAACAGACAACGATTGACAGTTTTCTGTTTTACTGGGTTAAAAAAAATGACAAAGGATGGTTTTCTATATTATAGGTGATGACACTAGGGGATAGGGCACCCCAGTGTCAGTGTCACATTTATGAGGGGGTGGGGTGGTGGGTGCTAAGAGGAAGCGCTGGGTGTGGCAGAACAGTTATGGGGCTCCTGCAACAGACATCGATGGACAGTTTTCTTTGTTACAGGCAATCTATTTATATAAATAGAATAAAATAAACTACAAGGTGATGACACTGGGGGATTGGGCACCCCCAGTATCAGTGTTATGTTTGTTGAGGGTGGGTGGGGTGATGGGTGCTGACAGGGAGGGTTGGGTTGAGGGTAACAGTTCCTGGGAACAGTTACAGTGTCACCAGCTACAGACATCAATGGACACTTCCTGGGAACAGTTACAGTATCACCAGCTACAGACATCAATGGACAGTTTTCTTTGTTACAGGCTACATATAAAATGAAAAAAAAAAAAAAACTACTAGGTGTCAACACTGGGGATTGAGCACCTCAAGTGTCAGTGTTATGTTTGGGGTGTTGAGAGGAGGGTCGGTGGGGAACAGTTACAGGGGGCCAGCAAAACACATTGATGGATGGTTTCCTTGCAATGAGACATTGATGGATGGTTTTCTTTCTTACAGACTGACAGGCTCTGACATGGAGAGCTGCTCAGCAATTTGCTGACCGGCTTCTTGCAAATCAAAGGACCAAAGAAGCTCTTTCTGATTGGAGCAGCTTTGGTCCTTTGAAGTACACAAAGTTTCCACCCAGCAAGCAGCGAGTGATGTCAGGACCACAGTGAATGGTCATTGGTGTAGACTGCCAAGCCCCTGTTTTTGTGAATTGCAATGGGCTCAGCAGTGACCCCCGATATCCCCTATTCCTTGTCACAAAGCATTGGGTGTGCAAGTGCAGTCAACGTAAAATGACTTATTCAGTGTCCTTGGAGTCTGTAACTACTTTTAACAGTTTATTCAAGGTTATGCTGCAATTACTCAGCCTCTCACCATGTCACTGAAAAAAAGTCAGAACCTTGGGAGTGGGGTCAAGAACAAGGCCTTAAAAGGTAGTTTACATCAAGATTCTAACTGTACCTATCCTCAAAACAATAAAGAGTTCCATTTGCAAACAAGTTACACTGAGAATTAATGCTGTATTATATCCAATGCATGATACAAACAATTGTTTAATAGCTTATTCTAGCAAAACCTTGCATGATGTACTGTATAAAAAAAATTCAGAATGTGAATAGGTATTAATTTCTATAGTTTGGGTGAAACAACATCTTAGAAATGTAAAATTACACATATCCCATAATGTGAAGCATGGTGGGAAGAATATGCAAATTGCCAAGAATGAAAGTAGACTAGTTCTGCTTCTGTTTTCAGCCTTTGCAGATTCTGTGAGGGGGCATTTGACATTATACACTTCTGCTTAAAGCAGACTAGTCTAAATTATATAACATGTTTGTGGATCAGCCTTGCCCAAACAGGCCTGGAAAATATCAGTTGTAGTCTTCCCCAGTGTTACACCTTAATCCCAATTTTCCAGAACCACCACAGTTCTTACATGCTTTCATCTGGATCTTAATGCAAAATCTTTACTTTTATTTTATAGTTCCTTTTCTTGACTCTAATGCTGTTATACTGTGTAACTCAAGATTAAGATCTCACCCTCCAAAATATTGCACAATGGCAATTCTAGTCTCAGTTCCATTAATCTTTACTGTTTTTGAGTCTGTTTTTTGAATGACCTCTGTGACCTTTGTCTTTAGTGTTTCAGATTCCAAAGCTATGCCTTTCATTTTTTCAGTTTTTATCTTTATAACTGTCTTCACATGTTGGGGGTATGGGTATCTGAATCATATTCTTTCTGATCCTGCATCAACTTCTGTTTCTGAAGATTCAGAATTTTTTTTCCAGATTATCCCTTACAGAAATACAAGGGTGCTGAATACATGCACAATGCATGCTGCATGCTTACAGTAATTATGCAATGTTTGCATGTGGTTAGCATACACAAAGTAAACCTTAGTGAACCAAATCTAACAAGCATTTGTCAATGCCGAACGTTCGCTTGCAGGTATTTGCAGTGGTGTTTGGCACGTATGGTGCTTTACCCTAATGCCCTGTGCGATTGCTGGTATTTGCACAATAAATTTTCAGCATGACTTTTTGTTACCCCCATTGTGCGCTACATAGGTGGAAACACATTTTGGGCAGGTTGTGAAAAATGAGAGCTGTACTGCTCATAAGGAGGTGTGGTAAAATGGCAATGTTGAAAATCTGGAGTGGAAATATTGAAAATTCACAAACCTACGAGCGTGCGTGGGAACTGTGCAATGCACGCTCGTAAAACAGTCATTTTTAGGAATTTTTTCACCAAATTTTTAACATTAGCATTTTAAAACCTCTGCTAATGAACAGTGTCACTGTGATTTTCTTACTGTGTCCCATACATTGATTTCGGACATCGAGTGCGCCATTGTGCACTACATGGGCGGAAACATGTTTTGGGCAGGATGTGAAAAATGACAGCTATACTGCTCATAAGGAGGTGTGGTAAAATAGCAATGTTGAAAATCTGGAGTGAAAATATTGAAAATTCGCAAACTTCAGAGTGTGCATAGGAACTGCGCAACGCACGCTCATAAAACAGTTATTTTTATGAATTTTTACCAAATTTTCAACATAGCCATTTTAAGATCTCTGCTCATGAACAGTGACACTGTGATTTTCTTAATGTGTCCCATACATTGAGTTCGCACACTGACTACGCCATTGTGCGCTACATGGGCGGAAACATGTTTTGGGCAGGATGTGAAAAATGACAGCTGTACTGCTCATGAGGAGGTGTGGTAAAATGGCAATGTTGAAAATCTGGAGTGAAAATATTGAAAATTCATAAACTTACGGCGTGCATAGGAACTGCACAGCACACTCATAAAACAGTAATTTTAGGAATTTTTTCACCAAATTTTCAACACAGCCATTTTAAGATCTCTGCTTATGATCAGTGTCACTGTGATTTTCTTAATGTGTCCCATACATTGATTTTGCACACCGACTGCGCCATTGTGCGCTACATGGGCGGAAACACATTTTGGGTGAGATGTGAAAAATAACAGCAGTACTACTCATAAGAAGGTGTGGTAAAATGGCAATGTTGAAAATCTGAGTGGAAATATTGAAAATTCGCAAACCTATGAGCGTGCATAGGAACTGCCCAATGCGCTCGTCATGACTCATCATTTAGAATTTTGTGCCAAATTTTCAATATGGGGTTTTGGGACCCCTTCTCATGAATGATGTCACTGTCATGGCGTTATTCAGGCCTGAAGGGTGATGTCATGCAGTGACTGCGCGGTGACTGCAAATCACCCTTCGACCTGAATAACACCACAATGTGACATCATTCGCAAGAAAAGTCCCACATCACATGTTAATTTGGTGCAAAATTAACTCTACAAGATATACAATAAAGTTGAAATCCCTATGTAGCCCATTATACAGCTTACGGCATTTCCTCAGTTCGCGGTCGGCTTTGAAGAGTGCAGATGTGTTCCGGTCCAGCGATGATCGTTGCGCTGAGCTCCGGAGGTAAGTATGGGGTGAGGAGCTGTGGGGAGGTAAGGTGCGCAGTGGGTGGGTGCGGGTTGGGGAGGGGCTGAGAGACTACATGGGACCGTTTTGCTTTTCAGGTTGAAAAAAAGATGATGCAGGGCGTTTGCCATGCTGGGGTGGGCTCCCAGCATGGCACCAAAGCTTTGGGGGCATTTGGGGGGCGTGGAGCCGGCCGGGAGATTGGGCACCCCGTCGGCCAGACAACACAGGACGTTGCCATGCTGGAGTGGGCTCCCAGCGTGGCACCAAAGCTTTGGGGGTGGTGTGAGGCCTACCAGTACTGTGTATGACAGCAGTGTTTTTCTTTGAAGTGAAGACCACTGCTGTCATACACAGCTCCCGCACCCATTGGTGCAGGACCGCCACGCCTGCTCAATGGAGCAGTGGATTGAACAGGAGAGGCACACCTCCAAAGTGTGCTACTCTCCCAAAACGTTCCTTGCACATGCGCGCAAGCGAACGTAAAAAGCACATCAGCTTCACATATAGCAAGCTTGACATGCATGCAGCAGCTAAGCTATTGTGAACATCTACAAATCAGATCAGGTTTACATGTTGCATGATTGTCATGCATGCAGCAGCTAAGCTGGTGTGAACATCATTTAAAAATCACAGGTTCACATGCTGAACACTTGACATGGGTACAGCAGCTAAGCTGGTGCAAATCTCATCTAAAAAATACATAACTTTCTATTTCTCATGTTACTGCAAGCAATTAGAGCCATTAAAATACCATCTCAATTGATTTCCCATTACAATTAAGCAAGCTCATTAATTCTCATCATTAAATCCTTTTGCAAATTGTTTAATGGCTTTTGATTTTTGTCATTAAATTGCCATTAATTTGTAAAATATTGTTTGCTTATGGCATTAAATGCCCATCATATGACCCCATTGATCTTTACTCTTAGTAGTCGGCCAAAACCTCCTCCCCGTTCTAGATGTGCGAAGAGGGGCATCTGTGGTATGAAGCCGAATCTTTTGTTCTGGGTTATGCAAATCCCCTTATGCATATTTAGAGATCCATATGTGTTTCTCCATGACTGTTATGGCTCACTTACTTTCACTTTGTCATTCTGTATGGAGCACACTATGGCCATGATAAGCACTCTGTGTGTGCCCTGGTAGGGCCCTGGAACCACACTCCATACCTCATTTTTTGTCACTGAAATGAGTGACATGCACACTCAAAATGAGAGGCATTGAGAGACATTAACCCGCCTATGAAGGACACATCCTGAAACAGAAATACTGCAGAACACAGTGAAAACCATTGTATTTCTCATTGTCCTCTTCCTCTATTCAAGCCCAATCTGCATGCCTTTCTCGTAGCCTCTCACTCCTGCTCCTGCTTCTGCTGAAGCTCTAAACCTTCCCAACCTAGCCCGACCTTTTACCCCTACCATCTCTCCCATTCCCTTCCCACTCCCCTCCATCAGCCCTACTCTTCCTTTTTTTTGTGCTCAAAATGTGACATCTATTGTCTGTGTACAGTTAAAATCTTAATGTATATAGAATTTATAGATATGTAGATATGGTGTATATAACTAGATCTATAGCATATAGAAGTTATAGATATGTAGATATGGTGTACATAGCTAGCTCTACATTATTGTATCCATTGCACCAATGTATGTCAAACTTGATACTGTAATGTACTGACTCCCTGTATAACTGCTCTGCTCTACTGTACCATGTATGTTCCCGGGTTGACCCTGAAAAAGGGACTGTAATTGTCTCAGTGGTCCTACCCAGTCACCAAAACGCAAATAAATAAATAAATAAATACATTTACTTGTGCAAATATTAGCACCTGAGAATTAATTTCTACCATAAAGTCTTTAGGTAGGGCAGAGGGTGGCAGTTGCTCCCCCTTGCATTTGTGCCTAAGTTGTTCTTATTTTATGGCAATAATGGCATTAGATTTGGATTTAATCTTTTGCACAATAAGTGTCTCCTTTGGCCTGTGTGAGCTCTTGATGCTGTTGTGGGTGTGCTCCTGATTTAACAGGGTATGTGTTGTGTTTTCCATGATCTCCATCTATCAGCGGCAACACCATCACATGTGACATAGAAGAGCTTCGTGCAAGCAAGATCATGAGAGTCATGTGAGTTTGACACTGTCTTTCTTGCCACAGAGTAGATAGGCTACACACTACAGCTCAGAGCAATTGGTGAGAACTGAACTCTTGATAGCAGCATTGCAGTGGCATATTTTTGTTGGTGTACTCTTAGTGAGTTTCTGTCTCCTTCAGTGGTTGAAGGGGCATGGGGTGAGCTAGAAGCTAGCTCGATGACTAGGCTGCCTACCTATACTACTAGGCTCACCTCCTAATAAAAACAGTGCAGGCCCACTGCAGCAGCAAGCCATTCTTAGCAGCAACAACAATGGCAGTGAGGGCAGACTTCACAGGCCTTGATCAGCATGGCACAGAAGCAAAATGACATCAGCTTTCTTTCACTGAGCGCATACTATTTACAGCAGTATGCACTCATACAGTGCTCAGTCGGCAGCTGGCCATGGCGGTGAGAGGTGGGCTGAGCCAGTCACCAGCTGGGTATGGGTCGGGGGGCAGGGTGGTCTGGCACTGCCAGGTGGGGGTTCACTAGACTACTAGGGCTAACAGGAATGCGGGAATGTTTTTTGTTATTAGTCTTAAGGACCAACAAGGCATTATCAGGGTTGGGGATTGGGTCTTGGGGAGGGGTCTGATAGCCATGCAGGGCTTTACCAGTTTTTCAAACTGGGGATTGGGACTTTAGGGGACCATAACCTTGTGCAGTTTATCATTAATCAATCTGTGTACCAGGACTTGTGGGGCCATAGCCCTGCTGGGCTTTGTTATCATTAATTCAAACTGGTGATAGGGACTGGGGGCATAGCCCTGTGGGACTTTATCATTTATTCATACTGGAAATCGGGACTTGGAGAGGGGCTGCCTTACCTATGGGGGATCCATTGGGGGCACATTGGCGCAACTCCTGGTGGATGCAAAGTACACTTGCACCAACTAATAGCTGGTGTAAATGTACTTTGATGGATGTCCTCTGGGGGCTGTTTAAGAATCCCAAATTAGGGGATGTGACAGCTGTCCTTACAGAATAGGGTGCATCTGCTGCAGTAAACCTCCTTACACCATGTCGCATCGGGGTTTATGGCACAATGATGCCATTAGTCCACTTTGGAGCAAGCAGCATGCATCATGTCACAGGCTGCTTTCCAGAGTCCCACATGGTGCAAACTGCCACATGCATCATTCCTGTTGACACAAGTCGCTTTTTGCAATGCGTGAACCTCTGAGAATTGGCCCGAGAGTTTTATGTACCAACAGTTTTGTAGAGGAAGTAATTGCAGCTTGTGTAGTAATAGAGGGTTTCTTACATTAGAACTGATAGTTCTGGAGTATTGAATTTGGAATGGCATCTTCACTTGCAATTTTATTGCTTTCTTCTTAGTTTACTTCATCTGGAACCATGCTTGTGCTCACCCCATTCTTCTTGCCACTGGCTCTTCCATTGTCTGGATATACTGCCGTTGGGTTTGAAAATTATACAATGCTTGATTCTGTCACAACCCCACACAGCAGGTCAGGCCCTCTGCTCCCACAGTGCTAACCTCCAAGCACAGTATTGTGAACAGGGTAACAGAACAGGATAACCCTCCTGTCTGTTTTGTGGGTCCGAATCACCTTTGGTCTCAAGTTCTGGAGGGATTCAAACTGTGAACCTTCGCTAGCATACCCAAATGTATAGGCTCAGATAATTCTGCTCTTTGGGGAAATGCCAGATATCTTTCACCTATGAGCACCTAACCAGGTATACAAAATAAACCCTTAAAAACTATATGAAAGACCTTAGATAAATTCTTACCTTTTTCCAGTTTGGTATACCATTAAGCTTATGAACAGTGTTAACTTATGAACAGTGTTAACTTTAACGATCTGTACCTCACAGGCAAAAGAATTTCGAAGACACAGGCAGTCTCTTTAAAATAAGAGGTTTACTTAGAAAATGGATAAAAATAAGTCAAATGTAAACACAGAACCATATATCACAAAGCATACAATCACTTAAAAGAAACAAGGAAAAAGTGCAAACTCCTACCACCATAATACAATGAGACTTGTCTGTCTAATGTATTACCTTCTAAAACAGTGCTTAAAGTAGATGTTGTTGTTTCAGAGTCAAACAGGAATGTGTCAGTAAGTGGAAATACAGAATACAGTTTAAACCCTGTGTCTCCACACCTTCTATGATGCCATCTAGCTCCTCCTTCTAGAATATTTAAAATTATACAACCAGGATGTCATCACTCAGGAGGTAAATTAAATAAGGTGACATCAGCAAAAACTCATTTCTCAATATGACTCTTTGGTGTTGAGTCTTTCCTTTGATCTAGTATGGTTTTCCTGATTCCCAAGACATCACAGAATTTTACAATTCTGCAGTTTTTCTCACTTAGCTGTCATATAGCTTCTTTTAGCACCAGTTGAAATTAACTGTTCTTTCCTCAGAAGACGTCTTAAAATGGATATTTTAGATCCTGGCTTCAAAGAAGCACAGCTCAACAACAAGGCCATAAAATGCACTTTTTGGAAGTTAATCACATTACAGAGATCTGCTGTTTAACATATCTTGTCCTTTGAACTGAAACGTGTGGGAGGGGGAGGTCATCCCAGGAGCACAGGATGTCTCAAGGCAGACAATCACACTTCATTTTTATTTTACAAAAATCATAGAGCAATCATAACCAGCTAGCCAAGTGTCACAATCCTCCCCACCTAGACTGAATTTGGGGTTCTATCCCCTTCATGGGATGAGTGTCCCAAATCAGTTCACTCCTCATAGACACGAGACAAGCCATTTGAGTTCTAATTGGTCTCTCCAGCCTTATGTAAGATTGTCATGCCATACCCTTGCAAAGTAAGACTCCATCTTAATAATCTACTGTTAGTCTTTCCCATTTGTGTCAGCCAAACCAGGGGATTGTGGTTAGTTTGTACCACAAAATGCTGCCCATATAAGTATGGCTCTAGCTTCTTTAGGGCCCACACTATGGCAAAACATTCTTTTTCCACAGTAGAGTGTGCCTGCTCCCTGGGAAGTAACTTTTTACTCAGGTACAATACCAGGTGATCTTTCCCTTGGCTGGATGTCTGACTCAGTACTGTCCCAATACCCACGTCTGAGCATCATTCTGAACTATAAAGGGTTTGCTATAGTCAGGTCTTGTCAATACAGGAGCACTGCACAGTGCCTCCTTCAGCCTGGTAAAGGCTTTCTCACAGGCTGGTCCCCAGGTAATTTTCTTTGGCATCCATTTCTTTACCAGGTCAGATAGAGAAGCAGCCAGGGCACTGTAATTGGGTACAAATTTTCTATAGTAACCTGTTGTCCCTAGAAAACCCCTGACCTGCTTCTGCATTTCTGGTCTGTGCCACTTCTGGATCACCTCTATTTTTATTTGGGTAGTACGGAGCTATCCCCAGCCTACCACATGCCTGAGGTATGCCACTTCTCCCATGGCCACCTGGCACTTCTCAGGTTTTACAGTGAGCCTGGCCCTCTGTATCCTGCCCAGCACTTCCCTAAGGTGGGACAGATGTTCCTCCCAGCTGGCACTAAAGATGGCAATGTCATCCAGGTACGCCACAGCATACTCCACAGCACCATTTAACACCTGGTTCAACAACCTTTGGAAAGTGGTGGGGCATTCTTCATTCCAAAAGGCATTACTTTAAATTCAAATAAGCCTATTGGAGTGATGAAGGCTGAGCTCTCCCTAGCTCTGTCTGTTAACTCTACCTGCCAATACCCCTTGGTCAGGTCAATGGTTGCAAGGTAGGTTGCCCCACCCAACTTGTCCAGGAGTTCATCCATCTGGGGCATTGGGTGGGCTTCTGACTTCATGACTGCATTCAGTCCATGATAGTCCACACAGAAACAAGTAGAGCCATCCAGCTTGGGCACAAGGACTATGGGTGAGGCCCAGGGGCTGTGGGATCTCTGGATCCAGCAAAAAAAACATCTCCTCCATGTCCCTCCTAATGTCCTTTTGGACAGCATCTGTCACCTGATATGCTGTTCGACGTATGGGCATCTGTGTCCCTGTCTCCACATCGATCATGAAGGGGGTTAGTAGAGGCTTGGCACTAAACAATGGGGCAAAGTCTGCTAAAACCTCCCTTACTTCCTGGATCTTGTCCGGGGCCAGCTAGGGAGACAATTTTACTGCCTCCACAGAGGACTCACGCTTGCTTTCTTCCAGCAAGTCCAGAAGGGGGTCTCCTTTGTCTGTCCCCTCCCCAGCACTACACACTGCAAACACCATGTCAGCCCAATTAGCATATGGCTTCATCATGTTGACATGGTACATCCTTTCTGCCTGTCTTCTGTCAGATAACTCTATAATATAGTTCACATCATTTACCTTCCTAACTACTTTGTACGGTCCTGCCCACTCAGCCTGCAGCCTGTCTTTCCAGACTGGAATAAGGACCATGACTTTCTGACCCACCATATACAAGTGAGCTCTGGCTCTATGGTCGTACCACACTTTTTTTTCTGTTGGGCAGCTGCCAGGTTGCTCTGGGCTGTCCCCATAAGCTCCTTCATCCTTTCTCTAAATCTAAGGATGTAATCCACTATGGGAGTTCCCTGGGTGGCGTGCTTGCCTTCCCAGTCCTCCTGGATCAAGTCTAGGGGCCCATGTACCTGGCATCCATACAAGAGTTTGAAGGGGGAAAATCCTGTCAACTCTTGGGGCACCTCCCTGTATGCAAACAACAGGTGGGGAAGGTGTTTTTCCCAGTCCCTCCCATGCTGTTCAGCAAATGCCTGGAGCATTGACTTCAGGGTACCATTAAATCTTTCCATAAGCCCATTGGCTTCTGAGTGATAAGGTGTCATGCATCTCTGCACCACCCCACACTTCTCCCACAAACATTTCATCAGATCCAACATGAAGGAACCGCCTCAATCGGTGATAACCTCCTGCAGAAACCCAACACGGGAGAAAATCCCAAGTAAGGCATCTGCCACTTTTTCTGTCCTCCGTGAGGATAGGGCGAATGCCTCGGGGTACCGGGTGGCATAGTCAGGATGAATCTCTTCCCTGAGGAGCTGGGGGTATTTAAAGGCCCCACAATATCTATTCCCTCCCTCTGGAATAGCTCCTCCACTATGGGCAATGGAATCAGGGCAGCTTGGGTTTTCTTGCCCGCCTTCCCTATTTCTTGGCACTGGTGACAAGACCTGCAATACTCCTTCACCTGCTGGGTGAAGTTGGACCAGTAGAAATTCTAGGCCAACCACTGTATAGTGACACAATTCCCAGATAACCAGACAAGGTAATATCATGTGCAATCTTGAGCAAGTGCTCACGATACACCTGGGGAGCGACAAGCTGCCTGCCTAGCACCCCTCCCTCTGTCTGCACAGCTTGAGTATACATCAGTCCATTTTCCCAATAAATCTTCTGTTTACCATCACCTCCTTGTGCTCCGTCAGAGTATACCCAAGCCCTCAGCTTCTCTAGACTGGTGTCACTTCTCTGAGCAGCTGCAAACGCCTCACACATTCCCAAGACATGGGACAGGTCTCCTTCAGTCTCTACACTAGGGTCCCTAACGCTAGCATCAGGGTGCTCAGGATCACTGTCATTCCTAACCCTCTGACAATGGGTCACCCCTCCATCTTCAGAGTAACCCTCTGTAGCTGTGTGGTTAACTGCTACTGGGGAAATTTCTACCCCTTTTCATTAGTCTCCATATCAGGAGACACAGACTGGGGAACCAGCCTCCTAGTGGTTTCCACAATGGCTTCTGTGGGGTTCAGAGAACTACAATTTTCCTTTGCCACTTGGCTACGGGTAACTGCACATACCATCCCCTGTTGGAGATTGCTGCCAAGGATGATGTCTACTGCTAACGTTTTGGCTACAGCCACCTGTTGCACAGTTCCCCATGTTTCACCCCAGTCCAGAAGAACACTAGCGAAGGGCAATGTTTTCTCTTCACCAGTGAACCCTAGTACAGTGACATATTTATCAGGTATAAGCTGACCAGGCTGTACTAGATTCCCTTTTACCAATGTCAGGGATGCCCCTGTGTCCCTTAACCCTTGCGTCTGTACACCATTCACCATGACTGGGTGCATGTGTTCCCTCATGTTCACAGGCATGCTTCCAGGGACACACAAACAACCCACTTCTTTCCTAGCTCCCAGTTGTGTATTTCTCACCCTTTTGGGACACTGCCTGGCAATATGCCCAGTTTCTTTACACAATCAATGTTCATTTCTTTTCTCAGAGAAATCTTTTTTCTGAAACCTGGGGCTAACTGGTTTTGGTCGAGGCAGTGAGGGTTTTAGCTGCCCTGAAGGTGGGCTTTTCCCTTCCTATGCTGCCATGCCCACCCCATTCACTTTCAGTGCAGGTCTGCTCTTGACATAGCAGTCCGGGAGTTTAGCAGCCTCTTGCACTGTTTTGGGATCTCGTCCTCCAGCCAGGTTTTCAGTTCTGCTGGGCATGCCCAGAAAAAAACTGTTCTAACAAAATCACATTTTCAATTTTATCTACAGAATTTGCTTCAATTCCTTCCCACCAACATTTTAAAAACTGACCTTGTTTTGTGGCTAGCTTCTCATAGCTCATGTCAGGGCTTCTCCTAAGCTTACAGAATTTAGCTTAGTATAATTCAGCACTTAATTCAAATTTTTCTGACAGTGCAGCTTTAAGTTTGCTGTAATCATTGCTGTCCTCATTGTACATTTGACCCAATGCATCCTGAGCTTTCCCGGTAAGTAGCGGGGATAGTTGTAAGCTCCAGGACTCTCTAGGAATTTTAGCCTAAATACAAACTTTTTCAAAAGAATTTAAAAAGGCATCCATATCCTCTCCCTCTTTAAATTCAGCTATCAATTTGGAATTCAATTTGTAACCCAGTCCTGAAGTTCCAATTAAACCCAAGCCACTTACCTGCTCTGGTGCTGGTGGTTGGAGTCGTAGCATCTCCAGTTCATGTCACCTCTGGCACTCACATGCCTCACAGTCTGCCTCTCACTGTTGATGGTCCCTCTTCTCCTCTGCAGCTCGCTGGTGTTCACACTCCTCATGGTCAGCCTCCCGCTGCTCCTGCTCTCTCTTCTCCTGGAACTCCAGCTCTATTCTGCACAACTCAATCTGCAGCCTCAGTACTTCTGGCTCCAGAATACTGGTGACCTTCCCCTGCTACTGTGGCCCTTCACTGGCACTGGTCCTGCTGTCTTCCTCACCAGATCTGGACACTGCACTGGCTGCTAGCCCCTCCACACCCAAGGTTCAGTCTTTTACAGTCACTGTCTGTGACTCGATGCTCTGGGTATCTGCTACCATCAGGGCATCCACGAGGTTCTGCTTGGTGGCCTTCACCTCATATAGGACTCCTCTGTCCCTGCACAACTGCTTTAAGTAGTCTACAGTGTGCCCACTGTAGTTGGAAGCCATCTTCTTCCGTAACTATGGCTACTCTAACTTGCACTTTAGAAAAAAAATAAACCAGGTAAGAACTTGACTGTAAGCCAAGTGATATAGTTCTGTTTCCTTTTTTTAAAAAAAAATAAATTACTGCCTTTTTTTTGCGCAAGTGAGCTGTACAGTATTACGCTGACACACGGAACAATATAAAGCTTGTGTTTACCAAATTTATCAGCACTGCTGCCAATCAATCTGTCACAATCCCTCTCAGCAGGTCAGGCCCTCTGTTCCCATAGCGCTGACCTCCGAGCACAGTATCGTGAAAAGGGTAACAGAACAGGGTAACCCTCCTGTCTGTTTTGTGGGTCTGAATCACCTTTGGTCTCAAGTTCTGAAGGGATTCAAACTGTGAACCTTCTGCTAGAGTACCCAAATGTACAGGCTCAGAAAATTCTGCTCTTCGGGGAAATGCCAGATATCTTTTGCCTACGGGCACCTAACCAGGTATACAAAATGAACCCTTAAAAACTATATGAAAGACCTTAGATAAATTCTTACCTTTTCCCAGTTTGATATACCATTAAGATTATGAACAGTTTCAACTTTAATGATCTGTATCTCACAGGCAAAATAATTTCAAAGACACAGGCAGTCTCTTTAAAATAAGAGGTATACTTAGAAAATAGATAAAAATAGGTCAAATGTAAACACAGAACCATATATCACAAAGCATACAATCACTTAAAAGAAACAAGGAAAAAGTGCAAACTCCTACCACCATAATACAATGAGACTTGTCTGTCTAATGTATTACCTTCTAAAACAGTTCTTAAAGTAGATGTTGTTGTTTCAGAGTCCAACAGGAATGTGTCAGTAAGTGGAAATACAGAATACAGTTTAAACCCTGTGTCTCCACCCCTTCTATGATGCCACCTAGCTCCTCCTTCTAGAATATTAAAAAGTATACAACCAGGATGTCTTATCACTCAGGAGTTGAATTAAATAAGGTGACATCAGCAAAAACTAATTTCTCAATATGACTTTTTGGTCTTGAGTCTTTCCTTTGATCTAGTGTGGCTTGCCTGCTTCCCAAGACATCACAGGAATTTTACAACTCTGCAGTTTTTCTCACTTAGCTGTCATATAGCTTCTTTTAGCACCAGTTGAAATTAACTGTTCTTTCTTCTGAAGACATCATAAAATGGATATTTTAATTCCTGGCTTCAAAGAAGCACAGCTCAACAACAAGGCCATAAAACGCAACTTTCGGAAGTTAATCACATTACAGAGATCTTCTGTTTAACATATCCTGTCCTTTGAACTGAAACGTGTGTGTGTGTGTGGGGGGGGGGGGTTCATGCCAAGAGCACAGGATGTCTCAAGACACACAATCACACTACATTTTCATTGTACAAAAATCATAGAGCAATCATAACCAGCTGGCCAAGTGTCACAGATTCCAGTTTAGTTTTCTTAGTGTTGGTCTTCATTTTTTTTTCCAGGATGCCAATTTCGCCTAAGGACACTGGTTCAAAAGATGGCATGGCAACTTTGCTTTCAATATTCAGCACTGTTTTCCCAGAACCATTTACTGCTTGCAGGGGCACTGGTGCTGGGCTTAGTACAGAGGTTAATTAAGTCAGCAGATTTTCGTATACAAATACCCCATCATCTATTATTTTAGTGTGCACCATAGCACCCATCTGGTCTTTATTTTTCAGCTCCTGCCTTTGCATTTTGATTTACCAGTTTGCGCCATGGCTAGGAAAGTATTTTATTTTATTTTGAGGAAAAAGTGTCCTTTGCTGTTTTAGGTTTATGAGGTGTTTTTAATCCTTCACTGTTGCATTAACCAGTCTTGGCATTCTAATCAGCTGCTTATTATCAGATATGGCCAAGTTATAAACTGATGACTTAAATTAACTGCAGAGAAATACATTCATTGTTTGACAGAGGACAGCTGGTAATAATTTAATCAAATTTTCGTTTTAATCCTATGGCTAGTAAAAGTCAATATCTTACTCAGGCAAAGGTTTACAGAGCGGGATTTTCAAGAAATTTGTAGAAATTTACAAAGCAAAAATAAATGTGGCTATCTAACAATCAGGACAGAAAAGCAGTATGTCATTTACAGAGCAGAGCTATTTTATAACATTGAAACACCAGTTTATCTGTTTCCACATGTTGGAGTTCCCAGTCAGACTATTGGAAGGCTATGCTTGTAGTTCAGTGGGGTGAGCAACCAAACTTGCCCCCTTCCTGAGCTATATAAAGCAGTCCCCAGACTCCTTCTAAAAGCACTTTTACTTTGGTGGCTTGATGTTCTGTCCATGTCTCCCTTCTGCCCTAGGCCTGCAAGAGCTTTGCTCCCCCGCATTTGCTTTCCTCCTTCATTTGTACTTGGACTTTGCTTGGATCATGCTGGGCTTCTGTTATTTGTGTTTCTCCTGTTTTTTGTTAGTATTGCTTTGCCTCTGCCTACTGCATGCTTCTTTATGTGCTTATTTCCTTCCTGGTCCTGTACTTGTGTTTGCTTTTCTTTATTTCTTTTGGGCTTTTCTAGCACGCAGTGTATACCTTGCTCATATGTGCTTCAGGTTACATTTTTTTTATACAATTAATTTTTTATTGAGGTTTTCCAAATGATCAAGGTACAAACTTATCATATAAACATCTCAAAACCTAATCAGAACACAATCTGTTCTCTGGATCTCTGGATTACAGACTGAAAGGCCTTGAGAACAATGCAGCATAAGTAATAGATCATACAATTCCTAAATGAACACTAATATTCGTAGTTACACACCCCACATCATAGAATCATACACAGATAAAATATTAACTAAGATAATACAAAGATTACTAATCCTAAAGAGAACCTCAACAGTGATTATGTAAACATGTAATCATTATGAACTGACAAAGAGCAATATCTAAACACACACCTGAAACCTTAAATCAAACAAGAAAAAGTAAAAAATCAACTTAAGGTTGCTGCAGGAGGTGGGGCGGAGGGTACCAGGAGGAGCAATCACCAACAAACTGAATACCTGGAATGGGGGGGCTACTCTCCCTCACATTGCCTCCCCACATTTTAAGGTATATGGATTGCCCGGGTTAGGATGAGCTCTTCTTCAATCTTCTGTAGGCATTGCTGCTTCCAAGAAGGGGCCCCAAACTTGCCAAAATTTCCAAGCCTTCCCTGTGGCAATAGAAACTAGATGTTTATAACCAGCTATACTAACATACCCTCCAACCACTCACTAACTGTAGGGACTTCCATCATTCTCCAGTGATGTGGCTCTAACCTTTTTGGTTCAATGAGGGCTGCAATAAACCAATCTATTAGGGTGGTGATGATGCACCGACAACTTAGTTGCATTACCTAAAACTATAAGATTCTCATCTCTGGGTACTCTGCAACCCCATACTGTTTCAAATAGGGAAAGAATTTGATCTTACCACTCTGTTAGTTTAGTGCATCCCCATAACAAATGAAGGATTGTACCATCCTCCACTGCACCTCGCCAGTACAGTGGAGAGGGTAAAAGCTTAATTCTATTAAGTAAAACTGAGGTTCTATACAAAAAATGCAATATTTTGAGTTGGATTAACCTGCCCAACATGTCTTTACAAGTCCCTTAATGTTAAGCAAAATTATCTCCCACACCTCCTCAGAAAACTGACAACTCAGGTTACATATTGTTGTTTCCTTACCTTAAGCTGCTCTGTGCCTGTGCTCTGAGGCTCCCATTTATTCATCAGATTTTGCAAGCCCTCAGTCAACTGCATTGTTGTTGTATGCTTCAGCCCACACTGCTGTTTCCCTGCCTGAGGTCTCCTGTGCTTTCCACCTTAATTATTTGCACCTAGTCCAGGCTTCCTCTTGCTCAGCTAGCTGCCATTCCCTGTTCTGCTACATGCATTCATCAGCTCTTTTCTTAATTCACTCAGTGCTAGCTCCACTCAGCCACCTGCTGCATTGCCATACTGAACTTTTAGCTCTTACATTAGCTGCCTGGTCTCATGGTGCTCAGCCTCTGGCTCCCTGTTATTCCTACAGCAGGAGACTGTGGTGTCACGGTGGGGCATCTTGCTTCAGGTAGCAGGAGAATACTTTATGTAAATTATGTGAATCACCCTGCTCCTTGTTGCTCCTTGCCAACATGGCTTTTTGGTTATCCATGCATAAATACTTTATCCTCACAGCCTTCATGGCTTTCAAGATTTTCATTGCATTTCATTACTGTGCGTGCAGCTCCTTGCTGGAAGAACCTAACTGTGCCTTAATGGCATTTAAAGTATTCATGCCACTCATATTAATTCACTATTCATGCTGAAGCCATTGCAATTAACTGCTAAACCTCACTTGATTCATTATGCTAAACCTCACTGATTCAATTACTGACATCTCAGCTTCTCATTACCTAAACACATATCTTTTATGTCACCATTAATTTGGCTTCCTTAATGGAAATCGTTGACTCGCTTTCCACTGGCTGCTATCACTATCAACCTCTGAAAGCTGGTTTACACTACAGCATCCTACTTTACCCAGGCCACTGGCTTCACCCAGCCTCCTTATTGCTAACACTGCTCATTTCACCCTGCCTTCTCATCAATAACCTGCTACCTAATCTATGGCCACTAGCTTCACCCAGCCTCCTTCTATCTAGCACATTGAAGTTGATTCATGCGCTCATGGATATATTGGAGGAATGCCAACCATGTCCATTACCTTTTCTGGCTTAGGGCTTGCTCTGTAGCCGATAGTCTCACTCTGCACCCACAAAGTCAGCATCTTGAGCATGTGAAGCTTGGGGCTGGGTCCTTCTCATCTGGTCCATACTGGGAATGTCCTCACTCCAGGTGGAGCTTCAGTCATCTAACTCATTGGTAGCACCTTTTGATGTAGAATCTAAAAACTCAGCTGCTGAGGGGTGGGGTCCTTAAGCCCAAAAGCACCCCTTTGGCTATGGTGATGCCATGGCACAGTCAAAAGCTATTCTCCTTACAACTGCTTCTGGTTCACCTGGTCTGTTTTAATCAGTAGACCAACTGGGTGCCTCAGTGGTCCTTGCTCTCCTCCTCCTGTTTTGGAGGTCCACTCTCATTTCAGGAGTACCTGTTGTTGCAGAGGCCTCTTGCTTCCTTTCATTGCATTCCTGTTAGAGGGATTGTGAGAGCTTTCCACCAAATTGGACTACTTCCTCCCCTTGGATTAAATTTTTAAATTACAGCAGCAGAGCTGTCACTAAATAAACTATAGAAACATAGAAACATAGAATTTGACAACAGATAAGGACCGCTTGGCCACCTAGTCTGTCCATTTTCCCTACCTGTTTCATGTACTACAGATGCTAAAATTTATGTGGCTTACCCTCTCTTTCCTATCGCTAGAGTGCCTTTTTGTCTGTCCCATGCATTTTTGAATTCCCCTACTGTTTTTGCTCCTACAACCCCTGTGGGAGGCTGTTCCATGGATCTACCACCTTTTCCATGAAAAAATGCTTTCTCATGTTACCCGTTAGTCTATCCCCCTTAATCTTCATATAATGGCCCATTATTCTTAAACACCTTTTTTCTGAAAGATGCTATCTTCTTCTACCTTATTTTCACCCTTGAGGTATTTGAAAGTCTCTATCATAAACCCCCTCTCTCTCCTCCAGGGAATACATATTGAGATCCTCCAGTATCCCTTCATATGACTTTTAGTGAAGCCCCTGCACCAATCTTGTTGTCCGTCTCTGAACCACTTCTACTCTGTCAATGTCCTTCGAGAAATGCAGTCTCCAGAACTGGTCACAGTACTCAAGATGAGGTCTCACCAATGTTCTATACAGTGGCATCACTGCCTCCTTCCTTCCATCCTTCTGCTGGAGATACCTCTGCCTATGTACCCCAGCATTCCACTTGCTCACCTCACAGTCTTCTCACATTGTTTGGTAACCTATAGATCATTAGATATGATTACTCCCTGGTCCCTTTCCTGTTTTGTGGCTATCAGTACCTACCACCATGGTGTACTCCTCCCCTGCATTTCTGTGCCCCAAGTACATGATCTTGTACTTCTTTGCATTGAATATTTGCTGCCATACCATTGACCACTCCTCAAGCTTGATTAGGTTCCTTCTCATTTTCTCTACCCCTCCTGGAGTGTCAACCCTGTTTGAGATCTTTGGGTAGTCTGCAAAGAGACACATCTTCTCTTCCAGACCCTCTGCAATGTCACTTATGAAGACATTAAAGAGGACTGGTCCAAGCACTAGTCCCTGTGGGACTCTGCTGGTCCCCCACTTTGGTTTGAACTCTGTTCACCACCACCTTCTGTGTCCTACCACTCAGCCAATTATTGACCCAGTTTGCCACCCTGGGACCCACTCCCAGGCTGCTCAGCTTATTTACTTGCCTCCTATGTGGGACAGTGTTGAAGACCTTGCTGAAATCCAGGTAGGCCACATCCACCACACCTCCCTGATCCACCTCCCTAGTCATCCAGTCAAAAAAATGCATCAGATATGCTGGAAAAGATCTTCCCACTGTGAATACATGCTGCCTTGGATCTGTTAGATTTGAGATATATCACAAACCTTTTTTTAGTAGTGATTCCATTAGTTTCCCCACCACTGAGGTCAGGCTGACTGTCTCCTTCCTGCTCCCACTTTTGTGGAAAGGGATTACATTCACCATCCTCCAATTCCAAGGAGGGAAGGTGACCTAGGCCTTGGATCCTCAGAGGTTTACATTTTTAAAAGCCTTTTTTCCTCTCCTCCATGCCAAAGGTCATAATAAGTAGTTACTTGTTAGCAGTATATTCCTTAGTTTCCTTAGGTAAGTTTCCGCTGTTGGATGGAAATTGATGGTGGCCTTGCTTGCCATTCCCTCGCTCCATAGGAAGCCCACTTATGCCATCAGTGCAATCTATTGTATCAATGCAACCCTGACAACCTGCACATTTCATTCATATTCTTTAAGCTGTCTCATTGCTGTCAATCTGCTCTCAACCTGTTAGTCATTGTTTACTGCTCAATAGTCTTTTTTGGTTTCCTTTCTAAGATACCTTTAGCCAAGGGAATCTTTCCCATGATACAGCTAGGGGTGGAACCCTCTTTGAGAGCTCCTTACCTTTGGTGCCACAACAGGGTGGTAATTCCCTGTGGAATAGAGGGTGTGAATGGCCAAACAGTTATCACAGTTGCACAGACATAACAGTACTCTGGTTGCATAGGCCCACTGAATTAGAAGGCTATGCCTGTAGTTCAATGGGGTGAGCAACCAGACACACCCACTTCCTGAGCTATATAAGCAGTTCATCCCAGCCTCCTTCTGAAGAACTTTTTCTTTCCCCATCATCCACCCCTCCTCCTCCTGCAGCATGCCCCTCTCCTCTGGGGCTCCTTCCTAAGGTAACTTTAGCCAAGGGAATCATTGCATTTTAGTAACTGAGCATGTCTTACGGTATTTTTTTTAGAACATATATGCTAGGGAACTGAGAACATTTATCTTTCAGTTATCTGCTGCTGAGTCCAGCTATCAGATGACCTAAAGGTGGGTAAGCAATGTGAGAAGTCAGTAAGGAGAGCAAGAGGGATACTGGGATGCATAGGACAGGGCATCACAAGCATAAAAAGGGAAGTGGTTATCCCTTTGTACAGACAGTTGGTGAGACCCCATCTGGAATACTGTGTGCAGTTTTGGAGACCCCATCTACGCAAGGACATAGACAGGATGGAAGCAGTCCAGAGGAGGGCAACTAAAATGGTGCAGGTTCTGCATCAGAAACCATATGAAGAAAGACTGAGAGCGTTTAATATGTATACCCTTGATGAAAGGAGGGACGGGGGGACATGATAGAAACTTTTAAGTACCTCAAGGGAATCAACAAGGGTAGCATCTTTCAGAAAAGGAGATGTGTAAGAACAAGGAGGCAGAATTTAAAGATAGAGGGGGGACGACTCAGGGGTAATGTGAGGAATTTTTTTTTCACGGAAAGACTGGTGGATGCATGGAACCACCTTACTGGGGAGGTTGTTGGGTCTAAAACAGTGGGGGAATTCAAACATGCATGGGACAGACATAAGGCAATTGTAGTGGGGGGTTGAAGGAAGTAAGCTGTTGGTTAACTAGAATCTACAGCTTATCCAGTAGGTAGGGAAATGGGCAGACTGGGTGGGCCAAGTGGTCTTTATCTGCCATCAAAGTCTATGTTTCTATGTTTCTATAGTAAATAAAGTGCTTATATCAGTGAATCCATTAGTTAGCAAATATCAGAGAATTAGCATGGAGCCATTACTGCTGCCATCCCTGCTTCCCTTCATGCTTCTTACCAGAGGTCATAGAAGTAATAAGACACTCCAGGTCAGTGGTTGTCAGGAGTTAATGCATACGCAGGGGCATAATGAGGCACACAAAACTTGATTCAAGTGCTTTTAGCACCTGGAAGTAAATTACTCCTGACAACCAATGACCTGGAATGTCTTATTGCACTTGCAAAATAGGTAAACAGAAAATTTTAAAAACAAAAAAGATTGCATTTTTTAATTGAAAACGTTTTGTTTTTTTCAGTTGGTAAAAATAACAAGTAAAAAGTAGTCCTTCCCCACTTTTCACTCATCTGTTTTTCTGCATATTTAACAGATGGAATTCTTATTTATTATGGAACACAAGAATTCAAACTGCCACAGAACTCCTCTGACAGAATGTTTGCTCCCTCACACACAATAGAAGGCCTTATATGGAGCCAAGATCTGTTTTATCTGAAGCAATGTAAGCAGCGAGACTGTTAAAGACAGAAGGATTTTTCATGGCCACCAAAGAATCACCAGGAATTAAAACTGTGAATAGTACATGATTTGTTTAGGTTATTCAAATTTGTAAGGAGGGTATCATGAAAGGAAACAATGTTTAATCATTTTTTTAATTAAAGCAGTTTTTACTTTTTATTGCCTTGTTCAAGGTCTTCAGTGAGTAAAGCTGGTAGCCATTTTTATGATGGTAGTCAGGGAGTAGTGAGGTGGTGGATGAATTCTGTGTAATTATTTATGTATTTAGTTATGTATTTACTTATTGTAATTATTTATTTAAAAATTTTACAAGGAAGGTATACTGAGCAGTATTGTTCATTTCCAAATGCATTCGGGGGAGGGGGATAACAGTTTACAGTTGTTGCAAGAGATACAACATTAGGATAGAACAATGCCATGGAATAAATGAAATGCAGGTTACAATAACATACCGTCTCAATATGGGGCAGCAGACATAATGATAGCCATTGGATACAAATACATGTTGTGGATAATCTCCCCAAACACAATTAATAGCAAACCCTGATGGAAGAAACCAGCATTATTAGTAAAAGAGAAATGTTAAACAATGGACAGGGAGGTTCCAGGGACAACAGAGCAAGATATAGAACTGGGCAAGGTGTGGTGGGAGTAGACGGGAGGATTGTACAGTTATGGAGAGGTATGAAGGGATTGCTAGCCTATGTTGAGAATTACCAGTGTACTAAAAGGTAGGTGAATTGGGGGCAGGCACATAGTGGGTAGCACAGATCAAAAATTGTTATGTGACAAGCGTTAGAGTACCTGGAGGAATGGAGGGGTAATATGTTATCTTGAGAGGTGGAAAGGGCCTGAGCTTTTGAGGAATGGAGAATTAGTGATATGAACAGGAAGGGGAGATGTAGTTATGTAGAAGGGAGGAAAGGGCTGTGGGGGAAGGAACATTCCGGTTGGAGGGCATTCTGCAGCATAGGACAATGATATGAGAAGTCGGATGGACCAGCATTGGTGTACCTGTGGGGAAGAGCCAGGTATCTAAGTCCAGTATTGCAGAGGGAGTAGTGGGAAAGGTGAGGTAGAGAAAGTAGAGGTGAGTTGGGGAGCTAGTGACTGAAACCAGAATTTGGCCACAAAGCTAATAGATTGGATGAGGCATATGGATTCAAGAGATGGGAGGGGAAAGGGTTTTGTAGAGATCGTAGTGATGGATCCATGAGGACCAGGATAGAATGAAACAACAGAAGTAGTGAAAGAGGGTGCCCAGTCAGGCAAGGGTGGATTTGGGAGCAGCAGTGTAGACTATATCAGCATAGTCAAATGTGGGGAGGATCATATCTGTACAAGTGCATAGTGAGCCGGTAGTGGAATGTAATCAAGGTTTCTGTATGAAGCAATAAGTCTGGGCTGTAGTTTCTTATGGATTGCATTCACATGTACAGAAAAGTCCAGGTGTTAGTCTAGTCAGACTCCAAAGTACCTAAAGGAGGTGACGTTCTAATGGTGTCCAATCCAGGGTGTGGAAGATGGGGATTAATAAATCTCTGCCTAGTGATGAAGGTCATAGAGATAGTCTTTTTTGTTGTTTAGGAACAGCTGGTGGGATTGGAACCAATGCTGAACCTTGTTGAGTTCCTGCTGCAATCTTGCTACCACATCTGCTTGGGAAACACCAGAAGTGTAAAGGATGGTGCTGTCCACTTTCCCCTGTGCATGTGTATTTCTGTTGAAGAGCAGATAGCATGTAGGTCATTCAAGAATATTGAAAATAGGATTGGGCCAATTACTTAGCCCTGTGAGACTACAGAATTAATGGGGGGGGGGAGAGGGAGGTGCCAATCTTGACTGATTGCAACCTATCTTGTAAGTAGGATCGTAACCAGGCAGTGGCTGAAGTGAAAAATATAGCAGCTGTTAGTTCGTGATGGAATATGATGGGCCAAATCCCATTGCCTGAACTTGTTCCAAACTATGCATTTCTGAGAAATTAAACATATGGATCTCGGAAGTTGATTAGCCAATCATGAATCAGGACATTTTGAACCCATTTTAAAACATCACTGTTTTCACCAGCATAGTCTATTAGTGGCATGAGAAATGCCTCAGCTTTTTCATAGTTGCTGTACTCAACAAGTTTTATTCCTAAAAAGGAAACCCAGCCTTACTTTTCATTTTTTACATAACTATTCTATCGGAACATGAAATTTTAGTTTCTGATCAAGCCATAGGCCAAAATATTTATCATGTTCCTCACATTCCAATTCATAACTAGTGTCAATTCCTATACCCAAAAAATTCTAGAATGCCAGTAGACAGTACTCACACTCCCTGTACAGTAGGCAGGATGCATGAACCCTCAGTCGAGGTGGTGAGAGAAGGGCTGTGCTGGTCACTGTATGGGCTCCCTGTGGTGTCAGAGATTAAGGTAAGGAGAGTGTCAGAGTGGTGTACCCAGTGTGGGCAGTGCAGGGGGGCCACTAGGTGCCAGGGACCTCATCTATGGCACTGCAGCAGTGCTTAAAGGGTGGGGTGTCACTGAACACCTGGGAGGGGGATTCTGTCTACCAGCACTGGGGATCTGAGAGTGGGAGGTCTGCTGTACATCAAGGAATACTGTCCTTCCAATGGGGCTGGGGATCAGAAGGTGGGGGGCCACTGGATACCAGGGAATACTGTTCTTTAATGATGGGAGGGAACCACTGGATACCAATTAATATGTTATTTAGATCAGCACAAGCGATCAGGGGATGAGGGAACATTGGCCACCAATGAATATGTTACTTTTACTGGGGCTGGGGATCAGAGGTTGGGGATGGCACTGGACACTAGGGAATATTTCTACATCAGTGGGGATGGACAACACGTGTGGGGGGGCAGTTGCAGGGGCACAACCCTGCTGCTGCTTCACATGCAAATGGACCCATAATAGGTGTGAATATTCCCCTTAGCACCTTACATGCCCAATGGGCTTATTTGCATGTTGCCAACTGAATATTTAGCTTGGGTCTCCTGGCTTTAACAGATCAGGGGGTGCAGCAGTTTCATGCTCTTTAATATGGGCTGCATACAGACCATATCCATGTCAGGGCAGTGCTACTTGACTTAGCACTGCCCTGACATGGCCCTGTATTCAATCAGATAGCACTGGTGCATTTTCCGATTGAACATAGCATCCTCAAGATTGTGGGCAATAGACAAGTGCATTGCAAACTCTTGCATACCGTTTTGGCCCTTTTCTAATATTGGGCCCCATGTTGTTAGCTGGAGCACCTGCACCTTTGTCAATGCCCTGCTGTGATTTTTTTTTCAATAAAAGAAGTTTTATATCTTTACATATCCTAATGTAAGGAGCTTCTTTAGATGTGAGCTTATTTTTATTCAGTCTGTTGACATTTGCTCTAGCAATATGTGGCGTTTGCAGCAGACCAGTTTTTGTGTCTGTCCACAGATACCTATAGATCCTTTTTCTCAGTTGTGCTGTCCACTGTTACATCTAACACTTTTCCAGGTTAAATCTATGCCATATTTTTTACCCACCCCTCCAGTGTGTGTGCAGGTTTCACTGTAGTGCCCTCTAGTGTCCACTCAAATTGCCAATTTAGTGTCTGCTCTGCCCCCTATCATGTCATTAATAAATATATTAAAAAACACTAATGTCCCATCACTGAACCTTGGGGCAAATATACTCTAAATATCCCTCCACTGTGAATGGTGACCCTTTACCACCACCACTCTGTTTCCTATCTGTCAGCCAGTTTGCTTTTCCCCTCCTATACACAGTGTGGACTTCATAGTGTGCTACATTCTCCACACACTTCAAAAGCAATCATGTGGGAAATGATAAACACTGTATCCACACATCAAGTACAAAATATTAGCATATGTGTGTATCACTGAATGACTATGAACTATTCTGCAACAATTTATTTGTTCACTTCTTAATAAAATATTAGGTCAATTGACGCATATGTGTTCTGCTATTATTGAATAGAATCCTATGTTCTTTAAATACTTTGTGGTCAGGTTATCTCCCTAAACAGACACCTAGAAAACCAAAGGGACATTTCTGGTCATTCTACTAAGCTGGCCACAGAATGTTAAATACTGTAGGTTATTTCTTGTATCATTCTAAGAAAGCATGCAGTGCCACTAACGTTTGATATGGATGTATGTTGTTTGCACAGGTCACTAAGGCCCTGTACTCATGTTATACTATAATTGCTGTATTGATTGGAGTATAAACATAAAGTGTTTCCACGTAATAACCACTCAGAACATAATCATCTGGGAGCTTACAGTTTACTGCTCAATCAACAAATTCCTGGATACAATTAACTATCTACTGTTCAGTATATGGTTTTGTTAGTTATGTGTAGTCGCATATGTCATAGATGAGATGATTTAGTGTTCAGAGCCAGGTCACATTAAGATATTACTGGCCTTGGATGCTGTTCAATATTAAACAGTCTGGTAAAGTCCTTGTATCTGGGTCTTGCATTAGTATTAAAAACAATACTGCATTTCTAGTTTTTTTAGGCATTAATGCCATAACTGTTTATTCATTTTGCCTATTCGGCATTTCAGTACCTAGAAACTCATATAGGATTACTGTTTACAAAATGGGCATCCTCTGACAAATGATTACAATAAGAACTCCTTATTCCAATTTTTAATGTCTGTTATCATGATCCATTCTCATTTATCTGCCGTTAATACAATTCTAGTAAAATCATTGTTAAGTTCTTTAAATGCCTATTTTTCTCTCTGGGTTATATTATTGAGCTGATTAACCTTTCCTGGACTCTGTATTTCATCAATCATGCTTTTGTCAGGATATTATTGCATTGATTTACCTTGGTAATGTTAGGTTCTCTTATCGAGACCAATTCAGTAGATTAATCTATTTTGCTACCCAATTTTAATATCAATTTGTATGAATATCATACAGCACATTGACTTAATCAGATTTGTTTTCATAGAAACTTGTAGTTTCTTATGTCTGAATCTAGCTAAAATAATAAATTATTTCTGTCATGTTCTCATATTTTAGAAAAGGAAGTATATAAATATGGGTTGGTTTCAAGTTTAAGTAATGATAGTTGTATATCAGATTTATTTTTACCATTAATAATTAAACTGAACTAATTGAATTAGTTTCATGTTGGGTATGGTTACATTTTTAAGTCCCTATATCAGCTGCCTTTGTTTTAATATTTTAAATTTAGTCTAATTCAGATAAAGATGCTTTTTAAACACAGGATCAGAATTTGACAGTGTTGGTCCATTGCTTTCGTGAGCTGTTTATCTGACCTTATTGTTTCTGTTAGGTATTGTAACTTATTTAGTTTGATATGCTTAAACATTTAAACAGAGAATTTTTCAGTAGAAAATGATCATTTAGCCCAGCCAGTCTGCCCAGAGGGTCTCTGCCTAGTGTGCCTCTGTAGACTGTATCTGGTCTCCAGTGACCCTCCCTCCTCCCTGACTATTTCCTAATAGACCCCATGTCTATCCTATGCATGCTTGCATCCTCCTACTGTTTTCACCACCACCATTTCCACAGACAGTCTATTCCAGGTGTTCATCACTCTGTCAGTGAAGTAGTACTTTATCCTATCCCTCCTACCCCCCACCAGCTTCATCACATGCCCTCTGGTTCTGGTGCTCTTCCTCATCTGAAAGAGACTCCTTCCTGCACCCTATTCACTCCTATGAGGCACTTGTAGGTCTCTATCATGTTTCATCTTTCTCTCTTGTCTTCCAGAGAGTAATGTTGAGATTGCTTAGTCTCTCCTCTTAGCACTTTTGTGCAGCGCCTGCACCATTTTACTTGCCCTCCTCCAGACAACCTCCATTTTGTTTATGTCCTTTCTGAGATGCTTCAAATGTTAATATTTTTATTTCACAGTTCTAGTGAGGACTAGATCTGCTTAGAGTCATATTAAGTAATTAGCTGCTAGTTATGGTAACACTGTATGATGTTGTTATCTGCATCTTCTAACTCCTTCTTCATTTACACACACACACACGTGTATATATATATATATATATATATATATATATATATATATATATATATATATATATATGGATATGTATATATGTTATACTGGCCAGTAAGGTCGTTATAGTTAGAGTTGCACGGCCACTTCTATGTTAAATCCTAAATTTTGCACTTTTAATTACTTTGCAACCAGTTGTCTGATGTGCATGAAATTTTGCATGCGCGGTGTGATAAGATAGATCTCTGGAACTAGAAAGTTTTGTTCCATTTGGATTCAGGATTGTGGAGCTGCAGAACATGAAAAAGTGTTACAAATCCTCAACTTTTTGAAATTCTTTGCTCGTCTCCACAGCCCAAATAATTTGTGCATCTGGTCTGAAAATTTCAGGGTATATGGGGACTGGGTCAGGGAAGTGCCTTTTGAAGGTTTGGTGAAAGCATATTAATCCGTTCAAAAGTTATTAGACTTTTTCATTTCTCATTATAGCCTCTGGAAAAAGTATAGGTGCACCACGAAAACTTTTATGAAAGCACTACAGACTTTCACGTTGGTTTATATGGGGCACTTCTGTGAAAGTCTGCAGAACTTTCGCAAAAGTCCCTCATGTAAACCAATGGTACTTTCATGAAAGTCCGCAGTACTTTTGCAAAAGTACCATGGGTAAACAGCCCACAAAATACAAATTCTTTGCCACATCTTAGCAAAAAAAAATGGTTAGGACTTTTGGGCTGAAATTTGCAGCGTACCAAGAGCTTGCACCACAGATGTGCCTTTTGCTGGTTTGGTGAAAAAATTTACACTGGTTTCATAGTTACAGCAGTGCAACATTGTGAATTGTCCCATAGAATAACTTTGTGGCAGCTGTGATGCCTTTTAGTACCTATATCTCAAAAACGGATCGAGATATGGTTTCGCTATGCACTGATTAATACACCTTTAGGTGTACGAGGCATGCGTGGAGGTGACCAGGTTGTGAATACAACTGTGGCAGAATTTTTTCCAAAGTTCCTATGGTTACTGAGATATTGTCGCATTTGCAGCACAAGGGTTACCTGGAGTGTCTCTAGGCCTGCACTGTGTCTCTATACTTATTGATAGATGGGAGTGCATGCCCCGAAGGGTGCTGTGCTCCAACATATGGATCCCATTATGCAATAACGGGAGCACAGGGCCCTACATTATGCAGTAGTGGCTCTGAGCTCCAACAGGGACATGCAAGATCGGTAAAATATCTCTACACGTATGTACACATGTGAGCATTATGAATAAATGGCCAGGCTCTGTTCTCCAACATGAGAATCAGAGACATTTGAGTAACATTACACTTTCTCAAAAAGAAGGAAAATTCATTGCAAGGACATTCATTGATGCATCAGTTAGGGTTATGCAAAACTGAAAGCACAGGGCCCTCCTGTGCTATGTCTCTATGCTTATGAGTAGGTGGGAGAGCAGGGCCCAGAGGGCCCATGCTCCCACATACAGTGTGGATGAGAGTAACATTACACTTTCTCAAAAGATGGGAAATTCATAGCAAAAACTCCATTAATGCATCAGTTAGGGTTGATTTCACACCAACAAAGTCTGAAATTCGATGTTAGGGTTGCCAAGCATACCACCCCCACCCCCCCACCCTCCACACACCAATAGGCATTGGGGGTGTGCCCTTGGAGTCATCAGGCCTAACTCTCACCCCATTTCTCTATACTGCACCTTCTCAGCTTCTTTACACATGGAATGGGGTGAGAGTTAGGCCTGAGGACACCAAAGCACACCCTGAAGCCTGTTCATGTTTGGAGGGTAGGTGGCATGGTCAGACTGGTAACCCTAACATCGAATTTCCAGACTTTTGTCAGTGTGAACTCAACCCTAACTGATGCATATATATATATATATATATATATATATATATATATATATATATACACACACACACACATACATACAGTATACACAAAGACAGCCATAGACATGGTCTGATATTTCCTGAAATTTCTGTGATATGTTTGGAGAAATCTCCTTCCTGCCTGCCTGCAGTACCACTATAGCCACAGGTGACAATATATTTAGATATATTGCAAAGTATCTGAAAATATCTGAACATATCTATGGCTGCAGCTATGCCATATACATTCAAAAACTCCTTTCAATGCATTATTTGTAGCAATATGGGACAACTGTATCACCTGGTAGCAGCTTAATATTTTTGAGAAAAAAAATGTCCCCACTGTTAGCATGGTGGAATTGATTTTCCAGATACATGAAGACATTGAGTGATTAAATTACAGTTATAGGGGCATGGTAGCACACCTATAGTTAGGACTGAGTATGATGTTTAATGTTAAACCTCTATCTTTGCACCTTAATAGCTTCATCCTGTTCAAAAAAAAATGCATGAAATTGTGCGTCCAGTCTTGAAGGCTGGCTCTCTTCAATAGGCAAGTTCTGTGATAGTCAAGTGTCCAGCTTTCAAGAGCTGGACAGGGTAAAATAGGGTAAAATCTGAGTTTTTGCAATTTGTTTGCTCTCACCTGCAGCCCAGATGGTTTGGAATTTTGTTTTGAAATGTTCAGGGTAGAAGGGGTTTGCTCTTGAATGGTACTTTCTGTTGCTTTGGTGAAAAAAAGTATTCATCTGTTCCTGAGTTACAAGGATTTGAAATGTTGGTTCTGAACATACTCAGTGGGATCTTTCATTGATATGTTTGATACAAAAAATAATTTTCAGTTCTTTCATGAGCCAAAATTCTTCTTTTATAATATAAAACATCTTCTTTTGTATGGAAGCCATCTTGTTTCCGTGTTTTCCCCCCATAAAATTTACAAACCCATAAAAATGATGCCATGGAGAAAAACACATGAATCTATCTAAGTGGGACCCATGTCACTTAATTCTGGAGTTTGCTTTTTGAAAGACAGACACAAAATATGGTTCAGGGACATCCCAAAAATTCTTACAGAGGTCTGTTTCCTAACTCTAAATTCTTGTTTTGTGAGTTTCACAAAGAAGATTGCCCTCACATGAAAGAAGAATCTTGGCTCTTGAAAGAAGATGGTAGGACTTAATGTTTGTTTCATAGTTCTTTCATGAGATGGCCTCTTATTTTGTGTGTCATGACAGAAACCATGAAGGAAGAATCCCTGCTCATGAAAGAAGATGGTGGGGCTTCATTTTTATACTTGTTTCATAAGCTGACCTCCTTTTGGAAGTCATGAAAGAAATCACAAATGAAGAAAGTCAGCTCATGAAAGAACTATGAAAAATCTAAGTCACCATCTTTTGTCATGAGCTGAGGTTCTTCTTTTGTGATTTTTTTTGTGACTCATGAAAGAAGGGGCCAGCTCATGAAAGAACTATGAAAAAAATAATTTAAGTCCCATCATTTTCTATCGTGAGCCAAGATTCTTCTTTTCTGAGTTCTTTCATGACTCATGAAAGAACAACATTGCATCATGAAAGAAGAGGATGGGACATAGGTTTTTTCACACTTCTGTCATGAGGTTATAAAAAAGAACCATTACTCTTTTCTATGATCTCATGAAAAAACTGTCAGTGACTGGGATGTTTTATCTATCTATCTATCTATCTATCTATCTATCTATCTATCTATCTATCTATCTATGTGTTTTTATATTGTTGTTAAGCAGATTGGGGTGCCCACAAATGGTACAACTTCTTTCCCCTCCCTCCCCTCCAGGTCACCCACTCCCCTTTTCTCATGTTTCATTTTTAAGTATAAGTAGTATAAACATACGTGGCAAGGTTTTAAATAATTGATTAGCAGTTTTTTTCTTGGGACTATACTAACTGTACAGAAAGTATTTATATAGATTTTCTAGAAGTGCTGTGTTTGTTAAACACAGTGAGGCAAGAGCTATGCATTTTCACAAAGATTTAGCATTTTTATGAGCAAAACGCTAATCAATTTTTAGAGTTAAATAAATCCCTGCGTGGGTGCCCACCCCAAAGTCACTTCTCTTGCCCCTCCAATTTTGATAACTATAGCTGGCAGAACCAGGGTGCCCACCCCCAGTGCTGCTGATGATCATTCAAACACTGCCCAGTTCCCAGTGTTGGCTTCTGTCTCCTACAATAAAACAAAAGTCCATATGTGGCCTTTTTTTAACTAAAAAAGAAAATAGTCCATTGGTGATCTGCCTCAACACACCCACCCACACCACCCTGACCATCATGCAGCACCCATAACCTCAAAACTGCAGGAATCTTATGAAATGTGAATCCGCTAGTGGTGCCCTGCTGTAGGCTTCAATTACAGCAGTGAGCTGATGATTCTCTGACCTGCCTGTCTCTCTCTCTGTCTTGCTGTCTCTCATTCACTAGATCTATCCATCTATCTATCTATCTATCTATCTATCTATCTATCTATCTGTCTGTCTGTCTGTCTGTCTGTCTGTCTGTCTGTCTGTCTATCTATCTATCTATCTATCTATCTATCTATCTATCTATCTATCTATCTACCTATCTACTGTATCTCCTCTCTCCCCTCCAGGTCACCTGCCCTTCATTTCTTATGTTTCATTTTTAAGTATAAGTAGTATAAATGGACTGGGTTGCCCACCCCCAGTACTGAATCTATTGCCTCCTCCCCTCCAGGTCACCTGCACCTCTTTTGTTTAATTTAGGTGGTGGCACCAGGGTACCCATGACCAGTGCCCCAGTGCCACTGAAGATCATTCTGACAATGGGTGCCCACTCCTCAATATAGCTTTTGTCCCCCTACAGTAAAGAACACTGCCCTTCATTTATGTTTTTTTGGGAGGGTTATCCTAAAAAAAAAACAGTCCATATGTGTTCTGACCCCAAAGCACAACACCCACCCTCCCACCCCAATCCCGACTCAGCACCCACCACTCCACATCCCATGTGCACACACACACACACACACTCACCTGAACATATCCCATGGTATAGACCCACTATGTGATCAAAGACACATACTTCTGCTGGCCACTGGAATATGAGAAAATAACATAAGTACAATTTCATGTATTTCAATGGGGTTTGAACTTTTATTCATAATACAATTACCTTATTTTCTCATATTGCTGTCACTGGTTCCAGCAGCAAGATGTGTCTTTGATCAGAGAGTGGATCTACATCGTGGGACATGTTCAGGTAGTGAGTAGAGTGGAGTGCTGAGGTGGGGCTGAGTGGGGTTTGGGGTGGAGTGGTTGGGTGTGTGTGCAGCAGATCAGCGGTGGACTGTTTCCTATTTTTTTTTCAGGCTAAACCCCAACTGAAAAAAGATCAATGAGGGACAGTTTTCTTTATTGTAAGGGGGCAGAAGTTGACAATGGGGATTGGGCATCCTAGTGACAGGGTGATCTTTGGCAGCATTGGGATGCAGGGGTCATTGATGGCAAAAGCATCAGTAAGTCCCCATGGGGCCTGTGCATCTCCAGAAGGAGGTATTCATGCACACTGTATGAGGTACCTCACTAGATAGCATGATCCAGTATTGCATGATTTTGTATATGCTCTCCCAATAGCCTTTCTATCCAGCATAGATTCAGAGGGCCCATAATATCAAGCCATAATAAAACAAAAAATGGATTTTTTTTCTTACAGTTTCTGTCCCCCGGCAGCCCTTGATCCCATCCCCCAATGTCTGCCGGCACCAGCATCTTTGCCCCAGGGCTTACCCCCCCCAGCTGGGTCAGCAGGGGAGCACTCACTCCCACTGCTTGAGGATCTGTTTCCACTGGTCTGACTGACCAGGGGAAGGGCCTGCAGGTGCCCACCATCATCCAACTGCTGGGATTTTTCTTTCCCAAAGAGTGGGTTGTGCAACAACCACAATGCAATGCTGTACATGCTTCCATATCCTGCACACCCAATGTCTGCCTCGCCTCTGCCCCACAGTCTTGACAGTGTCAGTGTGCCAGCCCCTAGGCTCCACTAGGAGCCAGGCTAACACCAACTGCTGTGTTCCTCCCCCTTCCCAGAGGAGGACAGATGTCCTAGGGATGCTCAATCCTCCTCTTCCAGGGCCGACCCCCGGAGTACTGCAGTATAATGCAGACAGCAGTGTATTTCAATGGCAAATATTAAATGGGAAAGGAAATTCTTGTGTCCTGATTGGCTGAGACCTGGTTCTAGTCACTGCCATCAGAGAGCACTATCAATGGCTAAAAATAAGTCACTGCCAACCAGGGTAACTCACAAGTCACATATAGAATTCATAAGCCACTTACTACCTGTTTTCCATCATAAACATGGCTACAAACTTTACTCATATATTAAAACCTTCAGCTAGACCCTAAAATAAAAGTCCATTATTTTAAGTAAAGTAAGTAAACACTTGATTTTTGCTTTTATTGCCTCTTGTACTGCTTATTGTTAATTTCACTTGGTAGCAGGTTGATTTTTTTGCTACTTATAAGGTGCTATCAGGGAATTGTTTTGGGGCTGTTGAAAATGTGAAACTTATTTTGGAGTGCTTGAAGTGGGGTTGTTATTTCTTTGAATTAGAAACTTATTGCTTCTGATTTCAAACCTATTTTGGTGTGCTTTTAGTGAGGCTGTTATTTCTTTGCTGTCTTTACTTGCTGCAAATTTTGCCCAACCTCTCAACCCCACCACCACTCTTAATTAAATGCCCTGTTAAATTGGATTGACAGCAGCCAAGCACAGGGAATAGCAGGTTTTGGGGAGTAGGAGAGGCATAAGGGGAAGTAAGTACGATCTCTGCAAAACATGTGTTTTAACTCATTTTTTTGTTGTTTTCCTTCTTTTTACAATTATCTGACTGATCGGTGGCAAGATTTATGGGACAGGGGTTTGATAAAGTTGTATTTGTATTTTCCTGGTCTTTGAAATTATCTGATGGATCAGTGACAAAATTTTGACAAGAAGCTGTTTCTGGGTGTATTTCATTAATATCACAGGAATTTGAGCACACTTACTCAAAGCAGCTAGAGTCCATAATCATAGTAGGAGCATAGTTAAAGCAATTTTGTAAAAGAGGGAGAGAGACAAAAAAAGTTACACTGTACAAAAGGGAAAAAAGTATCAAAGCTAAGGGGGGTGCATATAGGATAAAGAACAGAAGACACCGAAAGGGTAAAGAAAGGATAGGCAAAGAAAGATGATGGGCATCTTGCAATGCAGTGGTTATGGGGCAGCAGTGTTCAGGAAGATCTTCTGGACCCTGCAGTGCTGCCCTATCTGCAGGCACCTTTCTGTGTTGAGGGTGAAGGTTGCAAAACTCTGAGCAGAGTTGGCAAGAATCCAGGCAGCCTCCCCCCCCACACACAGGGACCACCATGTCTATCACCACTCCTTCAGAGGATGCCATGAAGGAGGGAAGGATGAACTATGGTGGGCTTAGGAAGGGTGAGAGAGGAGGGACAAAGGCTTATCCCTCAGCCAGTGACACTTCATAACTCATATGCCATCTTGGCAGAGCAGGAAGATTGCACAGCATCACCAAAAGTGGACAGCAAGGTGGATGAGGGGGTCATTCAGGATGGAGCCCTGAGGGCAACTGGAAGGAGAACACACAGGCAGAGGAAGCAAATCCTGTTTGGGGACTCCATTGTTAAAGTGATAGATATGGGGATAGGCAGTAGTGGGGAAAGGGAGGTAGTGTGCCTACCTGGAGGCACAGTTTGGAAGGAAGGCAAGCAGATCCTAAGGATCACTAAAGCAGTGGCAAAGAGGGGGGAGCTGGACGTCATTATCCACATAGGGACAAATGACCTGGCAGGAGAGGGGGTAGGTGTAGGTGAAGTACAGGAGGAATTCAGGGAGCTGAGGAGGAGTCTTGGGCAAGTAGAACACTCTGTAACCTTCCCAGAGGTTCTTCCTATCCATGGCAAGGGAGAGTGCCAAGACACCTACATCATGGAATTCAACACATAGCTGAAGAAATGGTGCAGAGAGGTGGGGTATGGCTTTATTGGGGACTGGGACCACAACTGAAGGGATGAAGGACCGTATTCACTGGACAGCCTACATCTATCTGGTGTGGGGGGGTAATGGTATCCTCACTGAATAGTTTAAATGCTTCCTCAGCAGGCATTTAAACTAGCCAAGGAGGGAGGCAAATGAAGTCAGGGAGATTAATGTAGCCCCCCTCCCAAAATAGGACATATCTGGAAATAGAGAGAGCCCAATTACTAGATGGACACAAAAACAAAACAAGAAAAAAATTGGTCACACTAGGAAGGAATACAGAAAATATAACTCAAACACATCACAGGGCACAGACAGGAAAATGGGAAGACTGTGTGGGGGAGGGGGTGCACAGGATGGAAGTTAAATGTGCACAAATGCCCTCAGTCTGGGAAACAAAATCCTAGATCTAATAGCATTGATGGCAAACACAAACCTGTACATTGTGGCTATTACAGAAACATGGTACACAGGGAACTATGACTGGGATACAGCCATACCAGGATACACACTTTTTAGTAAGGATAGGGAAGGGAAGAGGGGAGGGTGGCTATGTATGTGAAGGAGGGGATTAAAGCAATGGAGGGTCAAGAGTTACAGGTAGCAATGGAGACACTGTGGGTCACCCTAAAGGTGGGAAATAAAACTGCCATTCACACTGGAGTGGTTTACAGGCCTCCTGCAAAGGGGAAGGAAACAGATGAAATTCTGGTGCAGACCATCCACAAAATGGCAACCAAAGGGGAACTACTCCTAATAGAAGACTTCAACCTGCCAGATGCAGAGTGGAGCACTCACACTGCAGGTACAACAAGAAGCAGGGATTTCATGACTTTCCTGAAAGGGGCAAATCTAAGGAAGCTAGTAGTAGAACCAACCTGGGAGGGGGAGCTATACTGAACTTGATGTTGACCAATGGGGACATGATCACAGATGTTGAGGTGGGCAGTCCTCTTGGTTCCAGTGACCACAGGACAGTATCATTTATTGTAACCACAGTGGTAGAGGAAAGTCATACAAGCATTAGGGTTCCGGATCACAGGCAGGCCAACTTTAAGGAAATGGAGGGACAGCTTAGAAGTGCCCTAGCATCAGACGGTACAGGAGGAGATGTGGAGGAACAGTGGTCTAGACTCAAAAGAGTCACAACAGAAGTAACAAGACACTGTGTTAGAATGCATAGCAAGAGTAAAAGAAAGAAATAGCCACTATGGTTATCAAAAGTAGTGGCTGAGAAAGTAAGAGAAAAAAGAAAGGCCTTTAGGAAATACAAGGAGACTCTAAAGGATGAGGACAGGGAGAAGTACCTGGAGAAACAGAAACAATCTGGGAAAGCAGTCAGAAGGGCTAAGGCACAGACAGAAGAAGATACAGCATAGGCTATTAAGAAAGGGGACAAAACCTCCTTCAGATATATTAGTGAGAGGAAAAAGACCATGAATGGTATTGTTAGGCTGAAGAAGGGAGGAGGCGGGTGGGTGGAAGATGATTTAGAAAAGGCTGAGATACTGAACAAATACTTTTGCTCAGCGTTCACCAGGGTAGGAGAGGGTGAGGGACTAGGATGGGTAATCAGGGAGGAAGGTTGACACCAGCCCATTCACTGTGGAAAGAGTCCTAGAGGAACTCAGGAAAATAAAAACAGACAAAGCAATGGGGCCAGATGGGATTCACCCCAGAGTATTAAAGGAACCCAGAGATGTACTGTCAGGTCCATTGACTGACCTTTTCAACTCATCTCTAGAGACAGGTGTGGTATCTGAAGACTGGAGGAGGGCAGAGGTAGTCCATCTCCACAAGCGTGGCAGTAGGGAGGAGACAGGCAATTACAGACCTGTAAACCTGACCTCAGTAGTGGGAAACTAATGCAGTCCCTACTAAGGAGAGGATTGTAAAGTTTCTGGAGACTAGGATCTAAGGCAACATGGATTCTCCATGAGAAGGTCCTGTCAGACTAATCTAATTGATTTATTTGACTGGGTGACCAGGGTGTTAGATCGGGGGCAATGGATGTGGCTTACCTGGATTTGAGCAAGGCCTTCGACGCCATCCCACATAGGAGATTGCTAAATAAATTGAGAAACCTAGGAGTGAGCCCTATGGTAGTAAAATGGGTTGAGAACTGGATAAGGGACAGGACTCAGAGGGTGGTAGTGAATGGCATGAAATCAGAAAAGAGGGAGGTGACCAGCGGGGTGCCCAAGGGTTCAGTGCTGGGACCAGTCATGTTCAATGTCTTAATTAGTGACATTGCAGGGTGTCTGTAGGGAAAGGTATGCCTGTTTGTGGATGACACCAAGATCTGCAACACAGCTGACACACTGGAAGGGGTGGAAAGAATGAGAAAGGATCTAAGCTGATTGGAAGAATGGTCAGGTGTATGGCAGTTGAGTTTCAATGCTAAAAGGGAAAAATATTGCACCTGAGTCACAGGAATCTAAGACAGGAGTACAGGATGGGGGAGTTCTGGCTACCACAGACCAAGAGAAGGACCTGGGATCATCATAATCAGATGACCTAAATGCAACCAAGCAGTCTGAAAAGTGGTGGGAAAGGCAAACAGAATGATGTGGATGCATAGGTAGGGTCTTAACCAGCAGAAAGAATGAGGTGGTGATGCCACTGTACAGATTACTGGTAAGGCCTCACCTGGAGTACTGCACCCAGTTTCAGAAACCGCATCTCAGGAAGGACATAGACAGGATGGAGGCAGTCCAGAGAAGGGCAACGGAAATGGTACATGGGCTGCACAGAAACCGTTTGAGGAATGACTTGAGGACCTTAATATCTATTCATTGGAGGAGAGGCAAGAGAGGGGAAATATGACAGAGATGTTCAAGTACTTTAGGGGTATAAGCAGGGTACAAAAGGGAAACATATTTCAGAGAAAGCATTGCACAAGAACAAGGGGACATGATATGAAGCTGGAGGGAGGAAGGCTTCAGAGGGAATGCCAGGAAGTACTTTTGCACAGAAAGGGTTGTGGATCCATGGAACAGCCTTTTAGCAGAGGTGCTGGGGGGGTAAAACAATTTGGGGGTTCACGATCACATGGGATAGACATAAGGATACCCTGGAGATGGGCAGAGGAGGCATGACACAGATCAAATAGGATCTGGGCTGTCAACACTGAGTAAGGAAATGGGCAGACTAGGTGGGCTGTATGGTCCTTATCTGCTGTCAGATTCTATGTTTCTATGTTAATGTAATGTTATTTTCACTCAAGAGACCCTCCTTACACACATAATGTACACACATTTAAAAAATCAAGTATTATTCAGAATTTTTATTGCTGGTGTTTTTTTGATGACCATGAAAAATCCCACTCATTTCTCTACCAGTTTGCTAAAGAACTCCCTGCTCCTTGCTTAGTTGCCGACAGATAAAATTGAGGTTCTGGCTCTGCCTGAGTCCATATGTGTATATGTGTGTGTGTGTGTGTATAGCAGTGAAACTCAGAAGAATTTTGAATTCATGTATTCCATGTTACCATTTTGTGTGTATGTGTGTGTGGGGGTGGGGGCAGCATTCTACTACTGGAATAATGCAAAGCTTTGAATTCTTCTATTCCATGGTATACAATCTCAAAATGTATTGAATGTGAAAAAGATAGATGACTGACAAATGAAAACAACTGTGGAGGGACTATTTTACATAATTTATCAAAATGTTATTATATTTTTGTGGCTTTGAAGACTTTTAGTGTTCATTTTCTAAAAGTTGCCTATAGGCTCATTTATATAAGCAATAAGGTACTCTGGGGACATTAGGTGGTACTAGGTATACTACCCCCAGGTCAGGGGCAGAATGTACTTGGCTTCACCTGGTGCCTCACTTTGCCCTGACCATGGGGTAAACCTAGTACCACCAATGCCCCATCGCACCTTATTGCTTAATGAAGCCCTTTTGTCATGCAGTGTTTTGTGACATGTCATTTACTACAAGCTACTGTGTTGCATCATGGCTAGAACTGCTGTGAATAAGGACCATAGTAGCATCCCTCTGGGGAAATGGTACTGTGCCTCCAAACAAGAATTGGTTTCTTATGTTATTTTTCTCTTTGTTTTTTTGTTATTCTTTTGGTAACCAGGTAAGGCTCACTAGGCACAAGGCCTGTTTTCAGGGGTGACCAGGGAGCACTGGGGAGGCTAAGCGATCTGCTCAGGGTCACACAATATACAAGTGGTGGCTATGGAAATCAAACCCATACCTGCTGGATGTAAGAAGCTTAAACACAACTTGTTACTCTAACCTCTACGCTATACTGCCTGTTAATGCACCCAGATAAAATGTCTATCAGTTCTCTTAATATATATGGGTGGATGACGCCAGGTTCTGGATATTTATTGGTGTCTAACTCATTTAGTCTTTTTAATGTGTCCTTGATACTGATGGTTGTTACAGTATCATTGGAACTGCTACTTTCATATTTATTTAAGTTAATATCCTTCCAATACACAGAACCAGACATATTTTAGTTTATTGCCTGTCTCAACTTCATTACAACAGGGCTTGAAATCCTTTTGTGATAGGGCTCACCCTCTCAATGCTATGTTGTTTGGAACTTGCAAAATGTTTGTTGGCTATTGGCAGAGTCCATTGACATTTTGTTTCAGCCATTTTTTCCTGCCTGATAATGTTTTGCTAAATCTTTGTTAGCAATGTATTTTCTCCATTGTTGCTCCATGTTCTAACATTCAACATCAACCAAATTTAAATATTTAAATAGTTGATATTTATGCTCAGTACTGTGGCCTTGAAACTCATCCTATCATTTCAATCTGCCATGCAGTCTAGTTCTCCAAACTCTGACTTTTTACAGTAAAGACTGATTGTTTTGCCTGTCTGATCTAATTGGGTTCGCCAGGTTACCAAAATGTAATAAATAAGTAAGTTTACTGTACTGTGATCACTATCCCAAGTGATTCCTTTATTTCACAGTCATATATATTTTCATTTAGAATGCTCACAACTATATCCAGGATGTCCTCAGTTTGTTAACCTCTTCTACCAACACTATTATGTAATATCTTTATTGTTTACTGCTATAAGGAACTTTTTGGTTCCGTGGTTCCTTGCTATGTTTGTTATCCAGTTTGTGTCATGGGTTTTTATCATTATAATTGATACTGACAAGGGCCAGCAGCTGGACTTCAACAGAGCTAAGGATAAGCAAGTAAACACCAGTTCATTCACAGAGGAGAGGGTCCTAGAAGAACTGACGAAGCTAAAGGTGGAAAAAGCCATGGGTCCAAATGGCACACATCCCAGGGTCCAAAAGGAACTGACAGCCCCTCTGGCAGCCCTGTTCACTGAGTCATTAGACACTGGAGTTGTCCCAGAGGACTGGAGAAGGGAAAACATTGTCTCTATTCACAAGAGCAGTAGTAAAGAAGAAGTGAGGAACTAAGGGCCAGTTAGTCTAACCTCTGTAGTCAGAAAGATAAGGGAGGCACTCCTTAAGGAAAGAATAGTGGAACACCTGGAAGCCAATGGACTAGTGGATCCCAGGCAACATGGGTTCTCTGCAGGACAATCTTGTCAAACTAATCTGATAGATTTCTTTGACTGGGTGACAAAGGCAGTAGGCCAAGAAGGGGCGGTAGATATTGTCTACCTCAATTTCAGCAAAGCCTTTGATACAGTCTTGCATAGGAGACTGGTCAACAAACTAGGCAGCCTGGGGTTGGGATGCAAGGTGGTGAACTGGACTGGAAACTAGTAAAGGGACAGAAAACAGGGGGTTTTGTTGAATGGAACCCAATCAGATAAAAGGGAAGTGACCAGTGGGGTACCCCTGGGGTCAGTTCTGGGGCCAGTCCTCTTAAATGTCTTCATCAGTGGCATTGCAGATGGGCTGGAGGGAAAGGTTTGCCTGTTTTTGGATGACACCAAGATCTGCAACAGTTCCGATTCTCTGGAAGGGTGGAAAGGATGAGAAAAGACCTGGAACTGCTGGAGAGATGGTGAGGGACATGACAGCTAAGATTTAATGCAAAGAAGTGCAAAATCATGCATGTGGGGAGCAGGAACCCTGGGGCGAGCTACAGGTTGGGAGGGAGCTGCAGACAGTAACTAAGGAGGAGAGGAACTTGGGGGTCATAATCTCAGATGACTTGAAGGCTGTTAGGCAGACGGTCAAAGCGATGGGAATGGCCAATGAGATGTTGGGGTGTATTGGAAGGAGAATCACAAGCCGAAGAAGGGAGGTAATAGTCCCACTGTACAAGACCCTGGTGAGACTTCACCTTGAATATGGTGTACAGTTCTGGAGGTTACACCTTTGAAAGGCCATTGACAAAACAGAGACAGTGCAGAGGATGGTGACCAAAATGGTGAAAGGATTACATCACAAGCCCTATGAGGAGAGAGTGAGGGACCCAATTTGTACATGCTGGAACAAAGGAGGGGGAGAGGTGACATGATAGAAACATTCAGGCACCTCAAAGGCATTAACAAAGTGGAAGGGGACAACATATTCCAGATTAATAGTAGTGACAGGACAAGAGGACACGACATGAGATTGAAGGGTGGCTGCATAAGAAGAAGTGTCAGGAAGTTCTATTTTATGGAAAGGGTGGTGGATGCATGGAATAGCATGCCCCAGGAGGTGGTGGCAGCCCATACAGTGGTGGACTTCAAACATACATGGGACAGAAACAAAAGAATAATAGAGATAGGAGGAAAAAGCTAAAGCCAATGACCAGACAGAGTCACTGAATGCTTCATTTGGCAGATTAAAGAGGCATACTGGATGGGCCTAGTGGTATCTATGTATCTATAAATACTATTGTGCATCACCCATTTAACTAGTCATTGCCAGTCATTTATTATTTCTGTTTCCATTACCTTGTTGGGACAGTGTTGCCTATAGCATATTCCACATAAAAGTTCCACTCGCTCCTTGTTTTCTTAATTTAATCCAAACTTATTCTACACATCCATCTTTGATTTTAATGCCTTCTGCCATAGTACATGTTATACAGCTTATTGCATACATAGCCACACCTTTTCCTTTTCTCCCTACCCTAGCATGCCTAAGCAATGTGTAGCATTTGGTTTCCTTTCCCAATGTTTCCTTGTGTGATCACTACATTTCAGTGATCCCTACAATGATTATACACTTTGTGCTTGTGTTTAAAAGTGTTTGTAATTAAGTTGCCTTCTTACTCGAACTGCCTGTGTTTATCAAGACACTTTTCCAATATTGATTCCTGTTGTTATTTTTACCTTCTTTTCTTCTGTTAGGGATTGTCTGTTTTATCCACTGTTTGTTAAACCTTTCTTGAGCCCCTTTGATCCCCGCATTCTCACCCCTTGAATACTACTTTAAATCCTTGTTGATTTTGTTGTGTAATCTTATAGCAATCATGCAATAGATGACTCTTCTCTTCAAGTGCAGATCTTCCTATTTGCTGCAATGCTGCCTTTAGTTAAATCTAGAAATCTGTCTAGTTCTCAAATTTCCTGCAGTTTTCCTAGTCTAACCTTTAACTCACTAGTCTCACCCTCAATTGGCCATATGCATTAATGGGTCCAATAAACTTTAGTGGGGGTGTGCATAGGGCCTTGTAGCTATGTGTAGCTATGTGATCCCAGCCCCTGCAGGATCCATGACCCCTGTCCAGTGCAATGAGCAGCCACATAGATCTGCACATGGGGTGGGGACAGCCAAGGGGGTGGCCCTGGGCCAGACCTTTGGGCTTTCAATTGGGAAGCCCAGACCTGTCCCACAGTGTATCCCCTGTTCTGCAGGAGCAGGGAATCATGGGATTTGGTGGCCTGGGTATGAACTGCCATGTCCCTTACAGCCCACCCTGTGTTTTACTTTCTTCTGCAACCTGTACGCTGTAGCGGGCATCCAACCTAGACCTCTGTGGGCACACAGTAGGCAGTTCCCTAAGTACCAGTGATCACCATACAGTGTGGTTTAACATAAGGACAGGACCAGAAGCAAACCACAAGAAGATGAATATCATGGGCTTTAGGAGGGTGGATCATAAGGGAAAGGGGAGACTGCCTCAAAGGAATGATTTCCAAGGAGGGGTAGAGGCACAGTGGGGAAAATAAGTCAAGCATAATTAAAACAACCAATCTTTGCATAAAGAGGTGAGCAAAAGCAGAAGGAAAGCGAGACATTTATGATTTTCCAGGGAAGTGGCAAAGAGGGCGAAAGAAAAGAAGAAGGCATTCAAGAGCTATACTATAAGGAAATACAGGTGGATGAGGACAGGGAGGTATACTAACTAAAGCAGAAGAAGCATGCAAGGTGATGAGGGGAGCTAAGCTGCTGACAGAATAAAGGATTGCCAAAGAGGTCACTTAAGGGGATGAGACTTTCCTCAGGTGTGTAAGTGGGAAGAGGAAAGTAAGGGGATGGATAGTGAGGATTAGAAAGGTGGAAGGGGGATACTGCACAGAAGGGGACAAAAAAATGAGTTGAGGGGAGGACATAAGGTGCCACAGTGTCAGTCAGTGGCTCAGTAGGTAGCACACTTGCCTCTGAGGCCAGGAGATCAGAGGGCTGTGGGTTCAGTTCCCACATCTGGCACTTGGGTTATATCCCAGTACTGAAACTGTAGTGCAGCATGAGAGAGGTGCTGCAGTTCTGAGGTGCTATCTTTGGATGGGCGTTAAACCGAGGTCCTGTCTGCCTGGATTGGTGGTAGTTCAGGTGGATGTTAAAGATCCCATGGCACTTATCGAAAGAGTAGGAATTTCCCCAGTGTCCGGCCAAATTTCCCTCATTCACTAAAAAAAAAGAAATACCACCAGCAGCTTAATCTAGTTCAAGGTCAGCTGGCATTCATCTGTATCCCCCTTCTCCTGGGTCATGCCTGAAAATAGGCAGGATTTGTCTAGTGCACTTACCTGGTCAACAAAAACTAAATAAATAAAATAAGTTCATTTTCAAAGGAAAGAGTCCTGAAAGAACCTGCAGCCCTGAATGTGGAAAGAGGCTATAGGACCAGATGGGATATACCCCAGTGTACTAATAGAACTCAGGAGATGTTAGCTGCCTGATTGACAGCCTTGCTCAACAACTTTTAACAGCTCACTGGTCGTGATGTGGTCTCCAATGAACTGGAAAAGGGGTTGACAAGGTCCCTGTATGCAGAGTGACAGAAGGTAGGAGGCTAGCAGCTATATGCCAATCAGACTTACTTCAGTGGCTGGGAAATTAATGGAAACAAGACTGAAAAAAAGACTAGTAGAGTGTCTTGAATCTAATGTGCAGCACAGGTTCATGGGAGGAAGGCCATGACTAACGAATCTGATAGATTTCTTTGACTGGGTGACTAGGGAAATAGAGCAGGATTCAGGGGAGGGCAGTGATTGTGGCTTATCTGGACTTCAGCAAGGCCTTCTACACTGTGCCACACAAGGGGAAAATAAAAAAGTTGACCAGCATAGGAGTGCGATACAAAGTAGTAAATTGAGTTACAAACTGGTTAACTGATAGGAGACAGAGAGTGGTGGTTAATGGAACTCACTCCAAGTATGGAAGAGTGATCAACAGGGTAACCAAGGGTCAATTTTAAACTTTGTTTTACATGTCCAGAGCATAGTGCAACTTGACCGTGACTAGTGCAGCTAACCCTTTATGTGTCAATTTTGACTAGTGAAGGCTTTCTTTAGCTGTCGATGAAGTTAAAAGACCATACTTCAGCAGGTTCTAGTCCTCATACTAATCCCTCTCAATGTTCCCAATTGCCTTCTGTGATTAACAAGGTCTTTATGAGCTGCCATTACTTGATGTGTAACCCCTGGTGGCGTTATCCCAAGGGCTACTACCCCTGCCTGTGTGGCTAGTTGCAGGTTAAGGGGCCTGGGTACTGAAGCAGGTGCCTCCACCCGGAGTCAGGTTTGTTAGTGGTCAAGCTAACCTGTGCACTGCCCTCCAGGACACTGCAACCCCCTATTTCCCTTCTAGTGGCCTGAACAATATGCAATAATCACTTTCACAATGACTGTTATTCACCATGCAATTACCCACACTGTTTGCACTTACCACCATGGCTGGTTCCTCTAGCTTGACCCTGGAGACCCACTGTAATACAAGGTTATGCACAGCAAATAGCAACAGTACAGTACTTATGGCACAAACTGGAACCACAGTCAGGTTAAATGCAAAAAGAGTTAGATCTGATTTATTCAGGGGACTTGAACAAGGGAGCGGCGTAATCAGGTTTATTTGCTTAAAGGCTATATCAATCAGGCAGTTATGCATGCACTTCAGAGTCCCTACACAGTCACACACTCTGGGTACCCAGGTAGGGAAACAGTGGGCTAGCCAGGAATGTTGCCCGGGGAAGGCCGGTGTCGCAGTTGGTTGGGGCCTTGTGATGGAAGAAAGCAACATGCACAACACATACTATTTGTAGTCTGGAGCTGGAGGGCTCAGTTCTTGACAGAAAAGACAACAAAGCAATCATATATGACAACACTTTAGATTTAGCTGTTGTTGCAGGAGCTACCCTGATGTGTGCTCACAATACCCAGTACAGGACACTGGCAGGACAAAATCAAGACAGCAGGTTGTTGAACTGGAGTGCCAGGAGAAGCAGGGCCCACACAAATCACCGAGGCATCATTCCTGTTCAAAGCATGAGCAGGGGACTGATCCCCAGGCATGTATCTCATTGATGGCTTTCTCTATGCAGTCGGTAGTCTGGCTGGGCCAGTGTGGCAAGGCTCAGGCCCAACGGAGATGAATACGGACTCAGCCCGTGGGAGCTAGATGCAGCCTCCAGCAAACAGAACACAGTTCAGCACACAGTGGGGAATCAATTCACGACCCACTAACAGCATACAGCACATTTACATGTAAGAAATTCTACTGTGCCAGGCAGATTGCTATCCAGTCACAATTACAGAGTCTCTGCACAAACCCGGAGTTCAGAGGTGGCTGGAAATCCTGACAGGCAGATCACATTCAGCAAATTTTCGGTCTTCTTCAGGTTAAAGCCTAGCCTCAGTTCATTGGCTTAAATCATTCTCACAACTCAGATTCAGTCTGAATCAACTCTATTTTCCCTCTCAGGGATAGCAGGCAAACAGGCAGGCCAAAAGTCAGCCCTTTCACAGTTCTCCCATGCGACTCCACACAGGATTGCTGCTCAACTATCTCAAACTGTTACTCCTTCACTTCCCAACTCAGATATGAACTGAAACTTCAAGCAGTCTGGGACATCCCCAGGATCCAAAGGTTCAGTTGGCCAAATCCTCTGTCAGTCACAACAAGGGCTCCTCCACATTCATTTAGGCACCAACAGCCCAAAACTACAATTCCTACCGAATTTTGCTCCCACAAAGCCCCTGAGGACAGGATTCATTTTAGAGTCCCCAAAGGTGCTGATTGACCCATTTCAGTAGTCCAGGACCAAGATGGTAGAGATAAACAGAAATGTCACGCTGCAAAGAAGGCAGGTTAGACAAACTGCAATATTATTACTATTCTAATAAATGATCAGCAAACAAGTACATCTTCTAACAGAGCTCCTATACGCTAATAGCAATGGCAGAATGGGCGATTATTTGTTACCCAGGCAGGACTCGAGCATAGAAACACTCAGCCCTGTCCCAGATTAATTTTGACTGCAACCCAGGCAGCTCTAAAGAGACAGTACAAAGAGGCTATACAGTCACTCTCTGGCAATACATTTAAACTACTAAAATGCAGGACACCAGCCTGGCAGTGAGCATTTAGGCAAGCTCAAGGAAGACTTTCCAGGAACCCCCATCTGTAGGAGGTTACAAGTGCAAGATAAGTCACAGAAAATATTTAGTGTGAGTCATTATCACCCCATTGTTGGGGCTTGCAGCTAGTGTCCAGTCTGTGATCAAAGGTGGAGTGCTGTTAATCACCATCTTCTAGGGTTTTGAGTTTGTCTTCTTTTGTGTGACAATGTCTCCCACTTTATTAAGAGCAGTGTCCATCACTTCCCTACATTTTAATTGTCAGTATTCAACATTTCAGTGACAAAATGTTGAGAGGTATAGAGGATCTGCCATACTAGTGAAGGGTTTTATTGCAGCCTCACCATAGCTGCTCCCTCCCTCTCTCTTTCCAATCTCCCAGCTCTGTACCTTGCCTGTACACCACTGCAAGCCAATGTCAGAGAAAGACCCTGGAATGACTGTCCATAGGCCTATAGCAACTGTTACTGGCAGGTGTAGGGGTTCCACACTCTTTCAAGTGCACCACACTAGTCAATGCTATCCACGCACTCACATCATTATCCCATGCATCATGTCTTTTCATCCTAAAAACAATGCTTTGTTGCATGGATGACACAACAATAACCCCTAATAAAATAGGTTGGTATAAAAAAGTAAAATAGGTTATTCAAAATGATAAAACATGCATTTCTGGTGTGTGTGTATAACTTTTTCTAAATAGAAATTGAAGGGTCAGAGCCTTATGTCTTGGGACTGGTTCCCTTGGCAGATGAAAGGGCAAGGTTTATCTATGGGGTAGATTATGTTAAAATCAATACTTTTGTGCCTGGTGTATAATAATGAAAATGTAGCAAAATGTTATATTCTCTAAGCCTCATAGGATTGTTTAATGCCCACGCAACCCAAATAAATGTTAGATCTACCCCTGCCTCACTTAATGTAGCTCAAACACTTCTGGAAGTGCAGGACTCTCATTGGTCACAGCATGGGGGGGCTGAGCATACCTTTTTCTCCTTGACTCTGTTCATCACACTGAGTGTGGATTAAACATAGAAACATGGAATCTGATGGGAAATAAGAACCTCTTGACCCACCCAGTCTGCGCATTTTTTCCCTGCCTATATTATCACTGCAGACCCCGCACAAACATTTCTTGAAGTGCAGGGCTCTGGTTGGTCACAACATGAGGGGCTGAGCATGCCTTTTTCTGCCTGACACTGTTCATTACAGCGTAGGTGTGGGTTGAACAAAGAACCATAGTAATATAGAATTCAATTGCAGATATGGACCACTTTGCCAGCCAAGTCTGGCCATTTCTTCCCTGCCTATAATGTCATTACAGACCCTACTTGATCTCTGGCTTCCTTTCCCCCTTCCTTCCCACTAAGATTCCCCTGTTCCTATCCCATTCATGCATGAAGCCCACCACTGTTTCACCCACCAACTCTGCTTGAAGGCTGTTCCAGGAATCCACCAGTCTTCCAGTGAAGAAGTACTTCCTCACATCTCTCATGAGTTTACTTCCTTCCAGCAGCATTGCATCCCACTCATTCTTGTGCATCTTTTCCTCTCAGAAATACTCCTCTCATGTACCTTGTTCAACCCCGTGAGGTATTTATAGGTCACTGTCATAAATCCCCACTCCCTTCACTCTTCCAGGGTATACATATTGAGGTCCTTCAGTTTCTCATCTTAGGGCTTCTGATGTATCAAATGAATCACCAATTGGCTGAAGGGAAGGCAGCAGAGGGTGGTAGTGGGGGAAGGGAGTCCTCATCACCATGGGATGTGAAGAGCGGAGTGCCACAGGGACCGGTACTGGGACCGGTGCCGTTTGGGATATTCATAGCAGATATCTCACATGGAATCCAGAGTAAGATCAGTCTGTTCACAGACAATACTAAAATGGGAGCTGTGGTAGATGATGTAGATGGGTGGAAAGGGCTGCAGGATGACCTGACCAAACTACAAAATGGTTGGTAACATGGCAGCTGTAGTTCAATGCCAAGAAGTGCAAAGTACTGCAATTTGGAACTAGGAACCAGGGGAGGAGCTATGAGCTCAGAGGGGTTCAGTTGGAAAGCACCAGGGAGGGGAGTACAGCATGAGGTATCTCTTCCAGGAATAGGGAGGTTATTCTTCCCCTGTACAGGTCACTGGTCAGACTGCATCTGGAATACTGTGTGCAGTACTGGCACCTATTTCTGAAGAAAGACACCAGATTGTTAGAAGAGGTACAGTGCAGGGTGACAAAGATGATCCAGGGTCTGGAGGATCGTCCTTCAAGGATAAGCTGGGTGAGCTGAACATGTATTCACTGGAGGAAAGGAGGGATAGGGGATATGATTAAAACTTTTAAATACTTAAGGGGATCAACAAAACTGGTACAGATAGGATCATCCAGATTAAAGTAGGATGGACACTAGAGGGCATAAATTGAGACTGGTGGGGGAAGATTCAGGAGGGAAATCAGGAGACACTTTTCACTGAATGGATGGTGGATAGGTGGAATGCCCTGACTGAGGAGGTGATAGCCTGTAGTACGGTGGGGGTTTTTAAGAGGGGGTCAGACAGAGTGAGGGAATGGGTAATTAACAGAAGTGGGAAGGAGGGTGGGGCAGCTGCAAATTAAGGGGCTAGCTGCACAATCGACCAGACTCAAAAGACCATTATGCCTGTTTCTGCTGGTGTTTTTGTATGTTCGTATGTAGACTCTGCATGATTTTAGTTGCCCTTCTCTGGACTGACTCCACTCTATGTCCTTGCTGAGATGTGGTCTCCTGAACCGAACACAGTACCCCAGGTGGGGTCTCATCAGTGATCTAAACAGTGACAGCACTACCTCCTTCCTTCTTCTGGTGATACCCATAACTATGCACTCCAGCATCCCACTGGCCCTATCCTCTGCCTTGTTACACTGTCTCGTCACCTTGAGATCATCGGATATGATTTCTTCTTGGTCCCTTTCCTGTCAGTAGCTTTTCTTCCATATACAGTTGCAGACATGTTGTATGGTCAGATATTTCCAGATATTTCATGATATATCTAAAGAGATTCTCTCTGGTGGCCCACAGTGGTACTGCAGGCAGGCAGCAAATTTCTCCAGAGGTATTACATGGTGCAAAACAATGGTTGGTGAGCATACTGTGTGTGATTGCATGGCACATCTTTTTTTTTTTTGCTGTGGCAGAAGCAGTGTAGGAACAGGAGTAGAATTAATGTGCAATACTGGCATTTTTGCCTGCATTTTTGTGTATAAGTGCACACCGTTTTCATTATAATTTTAGACTAGGGCAACCATCTGCAGGCTAATGCAGCTTTGAATCATTGTGCCCTGCTGTTAGTGCAAAAAGGTTAAGGTCAACCCTGGAGGTACCACAGAGCTTGGTACTAGGACGGTCCTCTTCAATGTCTTCATAGGGACATTGTAGAAGATCTGGAAAGGAAGGAATGCCTTTTGTGGATTATACCAAAATCTGCAGTAGGTGGACACTCAGGAAGGAGTGAAAGCACACAGTTTTGTGGAACTAAAGAGAAGTAAAAAAACATGGCAGTTGGGTTTCAAGGTCAAAAAATGTAAAATGATACACCTAGGGCTGAGTATAGGATGGCGTAGAAGTACTGACAGTCCTCAGTGTATGATTTTGTGCTTTCCAACTGTCAGTTGGCTGGACAAAAGAGCTTTTACTGAGTTTTATTTATTTATTTATTAAGATCTCAAATTAACCTTTGAGTACAGGCTCATTACATAGATTCCACGTCAATGTAATTTATACCAATTGCTATCCTAGTAGTCATGGCTCACTGTGAATCTTTGCCTACACTAGCAGTGCTGTTCCTGGCTGGCATCTAATAAGGAAAAGGAGAAGGAGCTATTGGGTGTCTGACCGAATTCTGAGATGGGACCTGTATCGGTCGATATGCTTGTTTTCCACTTCCCAAAGGTATGCTAGCATTGCCTAGGGGTCTGGGACATTGGTTTCTTTTCTTTCTATTATGTCCAAAATTACTGCACTCAGTGGAGCGACTTTGTACTTCTTTTCACAGGTGTTTCTATCCCTGGAGTTATTGGAGAAAAGATGGGGGAAGAGTGCCTAGAATGCCTGGAAGCAGTGTGGAGAGTGTTTGCTACAGTAAAATTATTGGAGACAAGCAACATTTAATGGCCTAAGAATTGTTTGTGGCTCAGAAAGATACTATGGGCTCCACAGACAGGAGCATGCAGACAGGAGCAGGAGTTGGCTACTTTTTCTTTCCATTATATACTAGAATTTTCAGTCCTACTTAATGGAAAGTTGGAAAAGCAAAATACAAGTGCTTTGTGGCCAGTGCTACTGAAGACTCCTAGGAATGGATCTGATTGTTTGGAAACCCATACAGTATGTGCTCATGTTTGGAAACTGTTGTCAATGGACTCCTGATTGTAGAGCTGGTTGTTATGTTCCTAATCTCTGAAGACAATATACCTGTTTCACTGAGTGGGCGCTTGAATACTCTTTCTGTTTAAATACATTATTTTAGGGACAAGATAAACTGCTGCTGACTCCATTTCTAATGTGCACAAAAAATTATTTGAGTGGTGCATAAACACTCTTTGACCAGCTGAAAATTCTCTTCTAATTTCCCCACGGAGACATTAGCACTGGCTTTGGCATTTAGGAGCTCATTGTGACTATGGCAGGTTGTGACAAAGAGCTCATTGCAAATTAATGTGTAGCTCTTTTAACGTGCTTTTGATTTGTATAGATATATTTTGTATATAGCCTACTTCAAAATTCAGCTGGAGTATTACAAATAATTTTTAGGTGTTTAGTAGCAGGACTCTTTCTAGGAATGCGGAGTGTTTCTGCTTAATCCATTTTTTAGTATGTACCAACAATTTTACTAATGTCTAAATGATATTATTAGCCTATAGTTGAGTTATGTGTTATGTAGTTATCGGTTATGTTGGTTGGTTTAATTTTATGATAATGGCATTATTTTAAGTCCATTATATTTTGGGAAATTACAGGTTTTATAAAGGGATACTTGCTCTAACTGACAGGCTGATTTGGAAATGAATGATGGTAGATTTGCAGTATACTTAGTGGCTACCTAGATTACCCATGGAGATTTACTTTGGGACAGCTGTGGACTTCCTAAGTGGTTATTGCAGGCCTAACAGCAGTGAGACATAGCTATGTTATGTTATTGTGCTTAGAACTGAACTTTGCATTTGTGCAGCTAGTGAAATGTCCTGACTTGTGCTTATGGGCTCAGTCCTTTACCCAGTATTTGTGACCCAGATTACAGGCCAGCAGAAAATTCCTGACCCAAGGCTAATATAAGTGGAATATGGGGCAGCCAGTGCTGCGGGATATCCCCCTTGAGACTTAGGGATGGGAATAGCTGTATGGGACAGAGTAGACTGTGCACTCAACCTCTAGATTTGGTATAAGGCCTAATTTTCATGACCTGAGTTCATCTCCAGCTGGGCTAGCAAACAGGCACCTGAAAAAGAGATATCTCAGCTGATACAGTGTGCAGTTCTATGGAAAATCTGGGTTAGACTGTCTATTGCAATACTGCAATCATCCAAAAGCCTGCAAGTAAACTAATTAAGGAACTTACATTGAGAGAAAGAGTTAACAAAAGATCTGGGTACAAGGAAATAGAGAGAAATGTATTGCTTATGATCTATCTATTATAAGTTTATGGATTGATTGAAAGTTTAAAGAAGGTCTGTACCTGCTAATGATAGCCCTTTGGGATATTATATGTACAGTGGCGTGAAAAAGTATTTGCCCCCTTCCTGATTTTCTCTATTATTGCATATTTGTCACACTGGATGTTTTCAGGTCTTTAGAGAAAATGTAATATTAGATAAAGGGAACCTGAGTGAACAAATAACACTTGTTTTTTTTAATTTCACTTATTTAATGAAAAAAGTTAACCAACACCAACTGGCACTGTGTGAAAAGTAATTGCCTCTACACTTAATAACTGGTTATGCCACATTTAGCTGCAATGACTGCAACCAAACACTTCCTATAATTCAATATCAGTCTTTCACATCGCTGTGGAGGAATTTTAACCCACTCTTCCTCTCAGAACTGCTTTAATTCAGTAACATTTGGTAGATTTTCGAGCATGAACTGCTCGTTTCAGGTCCTGCCACAGCATCTCTATTAGGTTTCAGTCTGGACTTTGACTAGACCACTCCAAAACTTTAATTTTACTTCTTTTAGCCATTCTGATGTGGACTTGCTTTTGTGTTTTGGATCATTGTCTTGCTGCATGACCCAACTCGCTTCAGCTTCAGCTGACGGAAGGATGACTGGACATTCTCCTTAAGAATTTTCTGGTACAGAGCAGAATTCATGGTTCCTTTAATTATGGCAAGTCATCCAGGTCCTTAAGCAGCAAAGCATCCCCACCACTCCACTACCACCACCATGTTTGACTGTTGGTATGGGTGTTCTTACTGTGGAATGCTGTGTTTGCTTCCTGCGAACATTATGGGATCCATGTTGTCCAAAAGTTCCACTTTGGACTCATCTGTCCATAGAGCATTTTCCCAAAAGGCTTGTGGATCATCCAGGTGCTTCTTGGCAAATGAGAACGAGCATTTATGTTCTTCTTGGTTAGCAGTGGTTTCCCTTGCTACTCTCACATGAAGCCCATTTTGCCTAGTCTCTTTCTGATTGTGGGAGTCATGAACACTGACCTTAGCTGAGGCAAGAGTAGCCTGCAGTTCTTTGGATGTTGTTTTAGGATCCTTTGAGACTTCTTGGATGATTTTACACTGTGCCCTTGGAGTAATTTTGGCAGGCCGCCCACCCTGGGAAGGTTCACTATTGTTCCAAGTGTTCTCCATTTGGAGATTATGGCTCTCACTGTGGTTCGATGGAGTCCCAGAGCCTTAGAAATATCTTTGTAACCCTTTCCAGACTGATAGAGGGCAACAATTTTTTTCTGATCTTTCAGGAACTTCCTTTGATCATGGCATAATGTGCTTGTTGAATCTTTGTGCTGGCAACGTGACTCTGATGGTAAGGGCCAAAATAAGTGAGGTTTATATTGAGCAGGGCTGGCTGTAATCAAGCCTGGCTGTGTTCAATCAGCTGACTCTAATTATCCCTTTAATTGGGTTGATTTAACTAGGGGCAATTACTTTTCACACAGTGCCAGTTGGTGTTGGTTAACTTTTTTCATTAAATAAATGAAATAAGTAAAAAAAAAAGTGTTATTTGTTCACTCAGGTTCCCTTTATCTAATATTATATTTTGTCTAAAGACCTGAAAACATCCAGTGTGACAAATATGCAATAATAGAAAAAATCAGGAAGGGGGCAAATACTTTTTCACGCCACTGTAGTTATTAAGAGATGTGGACAATTCCATTGTATTTTAATCTTTTTAAGTGTATGTTGTAATGGTTGTATTACTGATCAACAATAAATTCATTCATTCATAGGGAGTTGTATCTCCAGCAGAAGGAAGAAGGGAGTGAATGTTGCCACAGTACCTCTCACTGGTGAGACACCACCTGGACTACTGTGTCCAGTTTTAGAGGACACAACTCAGAAGGGACATAGACAGGTTGGAGCTGGTACAGATGATGGAAAATAAAGTGGTGCAGATTTTGCTTGAGAAACCCCATGAGGAAAGACTGAGAGATCTTACCAAGAAACCCTGGAAGAAAGAGAGAGAGAGAGAGAGAGAGAGGTTATAAACTGGGACCTACAAATACCTCACAGGGGTAACAGTGTTCAGGTATGGAGTTTCTTTCTATTGACAATTTGCACCAGGACCAGGGGGCATGGAATGAATCTGGAGAGAAAGAAGTTCAGGAGGGATGTAGAAATATTTCTTCATGATGGTGGATGCCAGGAACACTGTCAGTGGCAGTGGTGAAGGCTAAAATAGGGGGGCTTCAAGCATGCACAGAAGAAACATAGGAACCTGCTAGAAAGGAGGCACAGATGCAGGAAGGTCACTGGAGATGAGGTAGGGTCTGATAGAAGAGGCAGGGAACAGCTAGGCAGGCTGGGTAGGACAAGCAGTCATTTTCTTCCAATAAATACTATGTTTCTATATTGCATGGGGGGCAGAGTCCATGGCTGTGGGGGACCATATGGCTGTGGGGATTTTGGTTGGAGGTTTGTGCACTGTTATGGCAGCTCTCTAGCTGGCATAACAGAAATTCACCAGACGCTGGCCTGGTGGAGCTTAATAGATATTGTGCATGCAGTGCTCCACTGGCCCTCCATGGTCACAACCACTCTTTGCCTCCTTCCTGGACCAGCCATGCAGTTGCATGGGACTCAGCATGGATAGCCCTGAGAGGGTACTATTCCATCCCTACTGTACATACTGCATCTTTTGGTGCGTAGGAGCGGTTTTATCACTTTGTACACAGGGTCTGATATGTTTAATCAACTCACACATAGGAGTACAAATAGTTATCAGTTCTGGGAGCTCCCTTAGTAAAGAGTAAATGTTTTTCATTTGATACGTTGTATGCCTTGTATCCCATCCATGGTCATTATTCTTTCCACGCCCATATATCTGAGCTTTATTCCCTTGGAAAATGGATACATTTGCTTATGGTAGGTGTAGCAGAATCTCTGGCCTTGGTGTCCCCATGGTGGACTTCATGCAGACTTTGCCCTTGTCTGTCACCACTCACTGACACTCACAGGGGGCCTTTTTTATAGTTGCCCCTCTGATTCAGGTGCTTCCTGCTACCCATAATTCCGGAAGTACCTTCTGTCTCCCTTGGCTCCAGACTTGATAAACATCTGAAATAAACAGCTCCAGTTAGCCTGGTAGCCCTTAATTGGCTTAAAGTGCTTAGGGGTTCAATGTGAAATATAATTACTGGGTGGATTACAGTGACCCTCAGAGGAGTACTACATGCAGAAGATTCTGCTGTAACAGTTACAGCACACAAGGGACAAAGAGTGAGTATGAACATTTTTTCTTGTACATTTCTGTCAATTTGCTTTAGTGTATTAGCCACAAGAAGAGATGACAGAGAGCTTTATCTAAAACTGAGAATGGCTATGCCAGAGAATTCTGACAAATGCTGCCTCTGCCTACTGCCTCCACCTACAGTAGTACCTTTGACTCCGGTCCTTCTGCTCCCCACAAATCCTAGAAGTCCCTGCCTACTCCCTCAGTCCCAAACTCAATCAACATCTCAAACAGTTCAAGTGAGCCTAACAGCCCAAAAGTGGCTTATAAATGACTGCACGCTTAATGTTAAATCTAATCCTCAGCAATTCTGAGACACTGTTTTTTATTGACCGAAAGCACATTTGGCCATCCCTGAACTCATCAGCCAGTCAGGATAACAAACCACACCAAAATGCACTTTAAAAATCAATTGAAAATGCCTTCTTTCGCCTTTTTTGAAAGAGGCACAGTAGGATTTCGAGAGAGACCTGTAGAGTAGCATGCAATTATACTCACTGTGTGGAAAACAATGAATTGCAGAGGTGTACCAGCCCCTAAAGATTCTGCTGTAACAGTTGCGATGGAAGAGAAATAGAGATTAAGAATGAGAATTCCTTTGTATTCTTGTTTACCAGATTTTTTCAGTATATCAGCCACTTAAATAGATAACAGAGCTTTAGCTGCAATCCTCCTTCATTCATTCAAACCCCTTGTTATGTCTACTCTGTTGCAGATTATTGTGTCATCTAGGAATGGGCACTCTTTCTCCTCCAGTCCTTCTGCAATGTCATTAACAAAGACATTGAAGAAGACCAGACCTAATACTGACCCCTGCGGCACCCCCCTAGTCTCCTTGCCCTCCCCAGAGTGTACCCGATTCCTATGACTCCTATCACTCATTTCCAGTCAAGTCATATTTCTACCCATTTACACAGATAGGTAGACTGGGGCACTGAGCAGTTAAGTGATTTGCCCAAGGTCACATAGTGATTATTTGGCTCTGATGGGATTTGAACCTTTGATCTCCCCTTTCCCAAACCAGTGATTTAATCACTAAATCAAGCTGCCATTTAAGAAACTTAAGAAGCTTTAAGAAGCATAGAGAGTGGTTAATATGTTATAAACTGATGTCTTCAATCACACCTCTTACTGGCTGGTCCTGTGTGAATACCAAATGATATCCACATGGGCCACATGGGTTATTTATTTATTTATTTATTTAAGGATTTTTACCAGGAAGGCATACTGAGAAGAGCACTGCTCGATTACAGATGCATCCTGGGGAAGAGGAGAAGATAGGAGAACAGTATACATAGTATAGACAAGAAAATAAATAGTGGGAGAAATATTAACATTAGGATCTGGTTACATGTCAGTAGTAGCTTGAGTGAGACAAATTGGTAACCACAGTACGTACGGTATGAGAAAGCACTTGAAGTCAGGATTGACAAGTGAATACATTGTGGAAGATCACTAACATTTGGTTCAGAAACCACTACATACAGGATTGAGTGTGGCAGTTGGTAGCACAGTTACATACAGCAAGTGTACAACAAAATTAAGTTTTGAGCCATACGAGATGCAGTATAAGGCGAGTGAACAATAGTTAGATACTGATGAATTACAAATTTGCTAAGTGCCAACATTCCAGAGAGTTGCCTAGTAGTTGGTAGGCTCCTAGACACAAGCACGGATGGGATGAAATGATCTTGGAGCATGGAGTTTAGGTGCGACAGTCAGGTGAAGCGACGAATGTTAGCTGGGAAAGAGCTCCATAGTGAGGGAATGCGGTAGCTGAACCCTGATTGCTCAGTGGAGGTAGATTGGTATGGGAGAGCTAGGGACCTGTAGTCTGAGTTTCTGAGTGTGTATGATTGTGTGCTAGGGTTTGTTAAGATGTCAGAGAGGTAGGAAGGGAGCCGCTGAGACCAATGCTTGGCCGTAATTTTTGTGCAGTGAGTTAGCCTGCGATAGTCAAGTGAGGTGAGGTTCATTGCTTGACATAGGGCACAGTGGTGTGTGGAGTAGGGGCTGTTTTGGGCGAAGTGGCAAAAAGAGTGGAAGAGAGGGTCCAGCCTAGCTAATGTGGTCTTTGGGCCGGCACTGTAGACTATGTCCCCATAGTCGAGGACTGGGAGGATCATTTTATTTATAATGACCTTCCTGGTGGAAGGGTATAGTTGTCATGATTCCAGTAAAGTGCACCAAGCCTTGGGTGCAGCTTCTTAAGTAAGGAGTCAGTATGTGTGGAAAAGTTGAGGTGCTGTCCAAGCCAGACACCGAGGTATCTAAAGGTGGTGCAGGACTCCAGTGGGGACCCTTCCAGGGTGTGAAAAACTAATGGTGAAAGCAGCCTAGAAATTTTCTGCCTCTTCCCAAAGGTTAAGGAGACTGTTTTGCTAGCATTTAGAAGGAGGTTATTTGAGCGGAGCCAGTGCTGGACTGTGATGAAGTCGTGCTGAAGTCTGGACGCAACTTCAGAGGGCAAGGGTCCAGATGCATATAGCACCATGTCGTCTGCATACATATGGATGGCAGAGTGTATGCAGGCAGAGGACGGATCATTTAGAAAGACTGAGAATAGGAGGGGGCCTAGGACAGATCCTTGAGGCACTCCTGACGTGATTGGGAGGGGGTCCGACATGGACGCTCTTATACGGACAGCTTGGGATCTACCAGTGAGGTAGGAGTGGAACCAAGATGTGACCCAGCCAGATAAGCCAGCCTTAACAAGTTTTGTCAGGAGAAGAGAGTGAGTCACTGTATCAAAGCTTTTGCCAGGTCGATAAAGATGGCAGCAGTGAAGTGATGGCCATCCATCCCTGAGAGGATGGAGTTGGTAATCCTAAGAAGGGATGTGATAGTGGAGTGGGATTTCCTAAAGCCAGACTGGTAGGGGGAAAAGAAGGAAGAAGAGTCCAGATAGGTGGATAGGCGAGAGAGAACCAGATGTTCTTGTATCTTGGCAAGGGTCGGTAGGAGGTTGATGGGCCGGTAGTTGCTTGGGTTTGAGGCATCACCACCCTTTGGAAGTGGGATTATGGTGGCATGTTTCCACTCAGTGGGGACTTCTGCTAGGACGAATGATAAGTTAAATAGGGCGACTAGTGGTTGAGCTATGGCAGGGACCAAAAGGTGGAGCATTTTGGAGTCCAACCCCGTGGGACATATTCCCTTTTCAGGGTTAAGGACAACCAGTGCATTGTATACCTCATCAGGGTGACTTGCAGGAAAGAGAAAGGCTGAGCTGCAGTGCCACAAGATGTGGTGTCAGTGCAGGCATACTGAGCCTGGTGCAGGGTGGCCCTGGGAGTAGCATGGTTGGTAGTGAAGACAGTGTTAAACAAGGTGGCAACTGCTGAGGGGTCAGTGATGGTGTGACCACCAACCTGCAGGGATGGGATTGGTGGTTGTGATGGTGGACATAGAAGTGATTTGACCACCTTCCAGAAATGAGACGGGAGATGGGAGGAAGAATTGAATGTGCATGAGAAGTAGTTGGCCTTCGCTTGGCAGATTATTTTAGTACTAGAATTGTGGAGCACTCTGTAGGTCTGGAGGTCAGCCTGGGATTTGGAGATCTTACAGGTTTTCCAGGCCTTGTCTCGAATTCGGAGGTGGGCTAGGATATCGGGAGAGATCCATGGTAGATGAGTACCTCAGACTCTGGATCATCTGAGGGGGGCGTAGTGGTCCCAGATGGCGATGAAGTTGGACTTAAAGAATGACAGTACCTCATCTGTCGAGGTGAAATGACTGTTGCATGACCAGTCATAGTTGCCAACTCATTTAATAATGAGGGGAGGTCCAGGGATTTGTATGATTTAGAATGTAGGATTCTGAGAGGGGAGCTTTGGGTTTGTGAAATTGCACACAGTGTAGATCCCATGGTGGTCACTAAGGGCATCCGGAAGGAGTCCAGAGGCTGTAATCCTGTGAGGGTGAGAGGTGAGGATCAATCTAGCAGTGTATGGTTCTGTGTTTTATGGTTTGCCGAGTAGGTTCAGTGATTTGTTGTGTTAGGATTAGGGCTGTTACTTTGTCAAGAAATTTGGAAAGGACTCAGCAAGCCAGTTCTGGTTAAAATCCCTAATATGTGGATCTCACCACCTGCTACCAGGAAGTTCGTAGCCTAGGTAGTCCAATATGTAAGGTGAGGTGGTGTCTGGGCGCAGTATGTGCCTGCTATGTAGATTGGGATTCAGTGGGGATGGAGAGTTTTACCATTAAGGCATTAATGGAGTTCGCAGTAGGGATAGCGCAACCATGGTCAATTTGATGGAGGAAGCAATGCACATGACTATGCCCACTACTTTTCTGCCAATCCGATCATGGCGGAGAAGTGTGTAGCCGGGTATGGCAAATTCTGCGTCGGTGTTATGTGATTTTAGCCAGGTTTCAGAGATAATCAGAATGTCTGGGCTGAGAGACACGGCGAGGGCTTGTAGCAAAGTTATTTTACGCAAGAGACTGCATATATTTATGTGTATTAGTTTGAGGCCTGAGGGGATTTGGAGTGGGACAGAAGGGTTTTGAGTGTGGGGGTGTGTTGGTGCTCGGTTAAGTTCATTATCCCCTGCAAGGAGAAGTAGCAGGGTGACCATTAGTTTGGTGTGATGGGCTATCCACAGAAGTTTTCTGGTGGTGGTATGTTATGCGGTTCGGTCAGCTTTTGGTCTCCAGGTTTCTGGTAGAAGGACTAGGAGGCTGATTTGGAAAGTAGGTGGGATTAGCCCGGGGCAGGTGGAGAGAGTATGGTAGGGATGGGCGATTCAGCTGAGATAGTGGAGGTAGGAATATTTGTTAGCAGCCTGTCGCAAGATGTGATGTGGGCTGGGAGTGGAGGGTAAATTGATGGAGGGTGGGACACCCAGGGGGTGATGATAAAGAAGATTAGTAAGTAAAGTTGAGGCATAATGGAGAGGCTAAAAGAGCAAGGGTCTGGAAAGCAAATTGCAAAACCTTGGTGTAGTGGCCTCTAGTGAATGGCTGGTATAACTTGCAGATGGGAAAGTAGGCTGATTGGTTAAAACTGGCATGTGACTTCAGGTACATAAGGGAGTAACTGCCAAGGGTGGTGGTCGGGGTGGTGGGAAGCTGACATGCAACGTCAGCGGGGCTCTAGCTTGTTCAAACTGCATAGTAGTAGCAGCAGCACCACGAGCCATACCTTAGCACTGCCTGTGAATTGCTGTTGGGGGGGGTCAGTCTGCACCCAGATCCTGGGAGGCTTCCACACTGCCTCATGACCGGGATTGCCTCAAAGCTATGAGAAAGACAGGATTTAAATGGAGGGATGGAGGGAGGGCTTGGTGCAATCGTAAGTAAGCTTTCAAAGGGAGTCAGGGCTCAGAGGAGCAGTTACTGCAGTGGGAAAGCTCTAAATAATTTAAACCTTAGCCTGCTTGAAGCGCTGCTCAGAGGTGTCTGAAGGTAGCTGGTAATTCAGAAGTTTCAAACTTCCCTTAGATGGGGAGCTCAGAGGTGCCTTAAGCACATAAATTAAGCACTTTATACCTTTCTTTGTGTCTGCGTTAAGCCTTGTATAGCATAGCAAGGCAGAGAATGAATTAAGCTGGCTGCAGCTAAATCAGTTTTAAACAACTTAAGGTAACTCAACAGGACAGTGAAAAAGCACAGTATTTTAGGGAGTTATGAAAGCAGCTGGTAATTCAGAAGTTTCAAACTTCCCTTAGATGGGGAGCTCAGAGGTGCCTTAAGCAGATAAATTAAGCACTTCAGACCTTTCTTTGTGTCTGCGTTAAGCCCCTTGTATAGCACAGTAAGGCAGAGATTGAAATTAAATCTGGCTGCAGCTAAATCAATTTTAAACAAATTAAGGTAACTCAACAGGACAGTGGAAAAGCACAGTATTTTAGGGAGTTATTAGCAGACAAAAAACTATCTCCATATGTCTGCCAACTTTAAAATTAAAGAGATGGTGCCTTTTCTCTTGCAGCTTGTTCAAACTGCATAGTAACAGCAGCACCCCAAGCCGTACCTTAGAGCTGCCTGTGAATTGCCATTGGGGGGGTCAGTCTGCACTCCGGATCCTGGGAGAGCTTCCACGCTGCCCTCATGACCTGAGGATTGCCTCAAAAGCTTAGCGCTGCCTGTGAATTGCTGTTGGTGGGGGGTCGGTCTGCACTCCGGATCCTGGGAGGGCTTCCATGCTGCCCTCATGACCTGAAGATTGCCTCGAAAGCTTAGCGCTGCCTGTGAATTGCCATTAGGGGGGTTGATCTGCACTCCGGATCCTGGGAGGGCTTCCACGCTGCCCCATGACCTGAGGATTCCTGGTTACCAAAGAATAAAATAAAAATAAAATGAAACAAAATGAAAAATACATACTACTTGTCATTGGATGATGTAGAAATACATGCATGTGACTCTTCAGTAGGTTTTCATTGTTTTCCCCTTTTTTGTAAACTTAAAAATTGGTTCCACATACTTTACTGTCTTTTATTTTCACAGTAAGACACTCCTGGGAATGGATTACCCTACCAATCAGTAATCTCACTTTCACAGAGAACCACACTCACTACAGCCTGGCCCATGGGGGATACAATTACCTAATGATAACCCCCAACCCCCACCGCTGGATCTGCATCAGGATTTCAAAGCAGGATGCCCATCAGTATTATAAAGCAGGACAAGACCAGTTCCTGTGGGGAGAATCACTGAGGGATACACAGCATGAATAGGGATCCCTCACTGTGATAAAACTTGGATATGTGTCCAAGCTCAAATTGGGTATAGGTACTGCCATGTGCCAGAAGGGATCCTGTCATTGGCACATAGATACTGTATGCTACTATAGTATGTTATGTTACAAAGTAAATAAGAATTATAAAGCATAACAATCATACCAACACTGTATAACATGCTTTGCAACATGACAGGGTTGGCCTCTGTGGAAAGGTGAGAAAAGATGAGCATTTTTACCCAAGGCAATATCAAACAGATTAAAATGATTATCACCTCCTATATTTTGGCATTTTGAGGAACCTGAGCACACTTAGAGAAAAATTAGTCTAGAGGAAGTGTCTTCTAGTTTTTAATGAGGATGTTCTCCAGGTCATTATCCAGTAGTCCTCTGGCTTCTGTGTTGTGACACAAGACCTACAGGGCTCCTTGTATAAATACAAGAATACCTTTTAGTTCTGCTAATTAATTCCTCTCTGATAAAGTAGATTTTCCAACAGTCTTGAAAAAGGCTACATGTGCCCGTCCTGTAGAGAGATAATGTTGATGTGAAGTCCCAACCAATAGTTTGGGATCATTGTGAAGAAGGTTGTAGTGCAGTTATACAGTGAGATACACTTGGAACAGTATGACGTGTGGATCAGTTCAATCTGCATTCAGGCAAGAGCATAGTCCTAAGACTGTTCTGGTAAGGTAATAAGTGATCCACTCATGGTCAAAAACACAAAGGAATTTTCCATTCTCAAATGTCTTAGTCTTGGCATTTAATGCATGCCACTGAGTCCTGCTGGAATGTCCAGAGCACTATTAGAGAGGTATGGGAAATTGATTTTACATGGCTTATATTTTTCCTTCCTGGCTGCAGGCAGAACAATGAATCCTATACCTTTGCGATCTTCTGTGTCACCATATTACCTCTAATTGCTCATTGCAATGATCAGGAGAAAAATATTACACTTGCTCAGATTAAAACTGAGATATGTAAATGTTTGCACTTTATTAGTATGTTGCAATGCTTTCCTTTTCTTGTACAGCAATTTCAGAGTAGAGTTTAAAAAATAAATTAGCACCATACTGGTTTTCTCTGGGATTGATGCAATTTTAGGTTGTTAATATGCACTAGTCTGTATGAACTATAAGTAATGTTTATTGTTTTATCATGTAAGGCATTTTATGCTTGAGAATGAGGTGCAAGAAATCCACTTTTTCACACCAAGTTTTTATACCCCCACCATCAAGGAAGGTTAATCCTTGCTAAGTCTTAACCAGTGCCCTCCCAGTCCTGATAGCCACTGCACAGTACTAACCATGGTACAAAGCTCAGGAATACTGGTGACCATCATTCTGAGACTGGACAAATTTTTCTGCCCATTCTTCCTTGGCCCCCACACTTGGGGCACCAATGCATAACCTCCCACAGCTGCAATGGTCCCCTTTGAAGAATGTGATGAGCCTACCTTTATGGCACACTCTTAAAGTCTCAACAGAGGTATAACCGATACTATCCCTTCCTGGTCAGGAAATGCTGTGTCTGGCAGTACCCCAGCCTGGTAGGGATCAACATTATTGTATAGATCTGAGAATGTTACCTAATTCAGGTAAAAGCATATGGTGTCATGATGCCTTACTGCTGGGCTCTCAGGATGTCCAAAAATAAACTTTCACTTACAGTGCAACCAGCCAAAGAAGGCACTCTCATCACTATTTCTGCAGGTGATATCTAGCAGCATCCTGCAGGAGCAAAATAATCCGATGTGAATTACTCTAATTTGTTGTGCATTAAACAATAACATCTTTGTTCTAGATTGCTTCATTATAGTGGGTGGCAGTTTATATACTGATATTTGTTTACTGTATTAAAACTAAGATACACAAGTGAAAACAAAGTATAACTGACCACATATCAAAGGGGGCATCAGGGAGAGGTTCGTTACCAAGAGGGTGGTACAGTCATGGAACAGGCTGCCAGAACTGGTGGTGGAAGTGGATACAGTAGACAAATTTAAAAGAGCATGGGACACGCACATGGGCCTAGTGGGCTGAGGGCAGACTGGCAAGGGGGGAGGGGTCTTCCTGGGGGGTTCGGGCAGACTAGATGGGCCGAGGGGTCCTTCTCTGCTGGCAGATGTCTATGATATTAAAAGGGAATAATGTGCCATAGTAAATCAGAAAATGAAGAAACACAGTCCAAGGAGGGATGAGTTGTGTCTTATAAGTTTCTTGTTTTCAGGGTGGGGGGATGGGGGTGCAGTGAGACACAAACTGCGTAGAAAGAAAACCATTACATTCATGGAAGAAAATCTAGGTCAATCTTCCAAAAATGATGACAAACTACATCTCTCCTGCTTTTTCTGCTGACACCAGCTGCTAAAGCCCCATGGCACCCTACTGTATGTTATGAAAACTGACACAGTAAAGCTTTAGCAGCCCCCCGTACACAAAGGCTCAATTCTAATACATGTCAAAGAAGAAAATCAATACCTACTGCTTAGACAGCAAACAATAGTTTTACAAAAGAAGAACATTATAAACATAAATATGGTGTTCTGGTGCCTGGCAGGGCATTTATGAAATACTGTAAACAATTCTATATTACAATAAAATGCTTACGGCAGGATTTGAAGCATGTTCTTTCCTCTGTTCCCTTTATAACACGTCAATACCTCCCCCACAGTTTATTTGTTCTGCTCTTTCCTTGCACTATCATAAAATTTATTTTTCATACCATCTGTTGTACCAAGATAAGACTTTCATGCAGTATGAAACAAAGGGCTTCATAAATGTGAGGGAAGTCTCTAAATAATAGTCATACAAATAGCACGAAGAGAAAAGGCTACAAAACTGGTATTGCACCAATGACATGAGGGAATTCCTTTTTTTTCTAAAATAGGTTAATAGATTATATTTCCTTCATTAGCACTTATGTTGAAAGAAGATTTTATGATTTAAAGTTAGCGTGAGGGGCTACTGTACATGTGCCACATCTAATAAACTTTTACAGTGCATTACAAGTAGTTTAGCTTTTAGGAGGCTGTGAGGTAGGTGCAAATGCTGTTCTACATGTCCAACTTTTTGGTGCCCATGCTATATACTGTAAGGTATCAGAAAATTATTTGAGTTAGATGTTTTATAGCTATGGCTAGAGTTAGAAAAGGCTTTGGAAATTTCTCTACATCAAGTCGGTGGGAACTGCTCACAAATACTGTATGTCTCTGCATGTATGTGATTTTCATAGAAAAGTTACACTGACAATGTGGCCCATGCACAAATGAGCAGAGTGGCTACACACCATGAGTGCAGCCACTCTGCACCCATTGTGCCTCCCACGCAGGATGCATGACCTGTGGAACGCAGCCCCTATGCACCCAATCCCCAGCCACATGGATAGCAATGCACCGGGGTGGGTGGGAGGCATGCCAGCACTATACACCCTGCACTAAGGTGCTTAGTGCTACCCATGGGGATGCAGTGGAGTGTGCAGGTTACAACTGGGAGGACCCTTCTATACCAACTGTATGTGCCCCATGCACAAAACAGTCCACCGTCTGGTCCAGGTGGAAAGCCCATATCCCCAACAACAAAACCCCTGCAGTCATTCCCCACCATCCACCCCAGCAAGCAGCTGTGCCCCATATCCTCATAAGCTGAAACCCCTCCACACACACCTCACACAGGGGCCCAGGATTGCAGACACCTCCCCTCCCTACCCTGACCACCGCTCCTGGCCTCTCCAGGCACTCCAAGGAGTGCAGTGACCCTCAAAGCAATCCATGGTGATCAGTGTTGGCACCAGCACCAACAACACAACACCCCTACCCCCATATCTGTCTTCCTCCTTTATATGGGCAGCAGGATCCCAGCATCACATGGATGACCAGTGGCCAAGGAGGTGTGTGGAGGGCTATGCCACTGGCCATCCCATGCCACCAGAGGACAGGTACAGGGGCTGGGGGGATGTATGTCTGCTGGGACCAAGAATGGGCCATGGCTGTGTGGGTTGGGCTGTAGCAATGCTTACTTGGCAGGGGCAACTGTGTGCCAAGGTGGGGGGGTAATGCATCTCAGAATAATGGACAGGGGCACTGAGTTGGGAGGGACTTATGAAAATATGTGCAGGGGATGGGGCTGTGCTACAGGGAGGCTCAGGCATTCCAGACTGGGGTGGGATTGCCCTTGGGGTGGGGCCTTGGTGCATGGACATGGCCAAGGGCCACACCAGGCAATGGGGCCTGGTTGTGTGGATCTGGGTGCACATGAAGCTATTTGCATATCTGTACCGATGCCATGCCACATAAGGGATCCACTGTGGATCCATCTGGTCTGCAACTCCGCCCCCGGCTGCCCTGCAGAGTCATGCACACCAGGGAAGTGGAGCAGCAGACAGGTGGCAACTGTTGATGAATACCACTGCTGAGTACCTGTCCTCAGGTGCAGAGCTACATGTGTGGTATATGCACCTCTGGCACATTTTTCCCAGCTGGTAGTACATAGACCCCAATGATTTAAATCACTTTAACCATGAGAAGAGTTCCTAGTTTAGAATGTTTCCAAAAATTACAGATAATATCTACAGACTAGTGCTGTGTAGAATGCAGAATAACACCAGTGGAATACTGGCAGAACAGCTATTCTACTTCCAAACTGCATTTTGGAATTTGTAAGTCAATTTTGCACAATTCCAACAGCATTTTTTGTCTTCTTTGTTGTAACTGGATTTTAGTTACTTATGTGTTTTTTGATTTTTCAGTTCTGCAATTGTAAAACATCAGAAGGGAGTTCCAATGTTACTTTGTTTAATGCAACTGTGGACTAGTGTTCTGCAACTCTTTTTATGATGCAGACTCCAGCTGTTGGAGCAGTATTCAGTGGTTTTGAATGAGAGGCCTATGTAATCAGTGGAATGCATGTTAATCATCAGGTTCTGATTTTGTGGTTTGGGAACATATGCTCATGGATTAATTTCACTTTTCAGAGTGTGAGAGCTGGAAGAAGGGAAAGAGAGTTAGAGACCTTTAGGATCCTTTTTTATAGAGTTTTGTGAGTTATGACTATTACAATGGCTTTTTTGGAGGTCAGTACTCGAATTGTTCTGACTGCTTCATTAGCACCAGAGACAGTGTCCTGATGATAGAGGTCTCTGAATATGCTAACCAGCATCAACCCTTGGTGACTGTAGATGTTAAAATGTGATATTCTTTATCAAACCTTTGCCTGGCCCTGCCACAGAGGTCACTGCCTGACAAAGCAGGATATTACTTGTCCCCTTACTAAGATGAAGAGCATAGTACTGCTGCACATTTTCTTAAAAGTTATTTCTGAGTAACCAACATTTCACCCCTGGTTGTGCTACCACAATATGTTTCTGCATTATATAGGGTACCTGTGACCAGAAAGTTCACTTCTACCACTGTCAAAGTGTGGAGGCAGTGTAGTCTATTATTTATTATTCAAAAACACATTTGGGGGTAATTTTTCCAAGAAGTTAGTGCAGAATCTACTTAATAGGGTCCCAATTAGCAAGATACATGTAATGGTGTGTAAAGCAGGATGTCATTTTTGTAGGTTTTGGGGAAAAAAATGGAAGCAAGATGGCAGCCATACAAACAAGGATTTTTTTCCTGATTAAAAAGTATTAGCCCATATGAAAAAGGATCCTTTTTTCGTATGAACCAAATTCCTTTTTTTCCAAGCAGCTACCCAAAGACCATACTGAACGTGCTCAGAACCAAAATTTTAAATATTGTAATAACTTTGGAATGGATTAATATTTTTTTCACCAAGCCAGCAAAGGGCACCACTGTGTCCCAAGTCCTTTCAACCCTGATAATTACATACCAACATTCTAAACAGTCTGGACACTAGGGGATGACAAAAAACAAACAAACAATTTTTTTCACTTTTTTCACTATCCATATCTCAGAATCTGTGCATCCCGTCAGAATGAAACTTGACACATCAGAAGAACTACCCCATGATACTGTGCATGCAAAATTTCATGCAAAGTGCAAAGTGTGAGGTTTAACATAGAAACCCCTGCTCAACCTTAACTATAGTGGCACTATCACACCACTACAATGTACACCCGGGAGATGAGAAGTGTGAGTGTGGACATGATAGAAACAAACACTATATCCATGGGATAAACATTGTAAACTGGAATGAGTTGTCCACTCTAAGTGCAAATTCAAGCATACAGATAATCAAATAAATTTGTCTGGGGGAAGTTCAGAAGGGATGTCTAAATGTCCTTTCTCATGGAAAAGTGGTTGACAGTGGGAACAAGACTCTGACTGAGGTTATAAATGCTAAAACAGTAGGATGATTCAAACAAGAGTGTGACAGCCACACGATTATTAAAGAACAATTGCTGTGCACAAACCAAGTGGGTACTGGTTACCAATTTATTGATACAAAAACTGTATGTACATGCCGGGCTAACACCCCTATATATTGTCTCTACACAGAGGCTTCTGCAAGGGGCAAGACTAGCTCTGACACCTTTTAAACACCCCTCTGTTGTGACATGTGGAAATCCTAAATCCTATTGGATAATATGCTAAGTCTAAAAAGTATACAGTATTGGATAGTGTAAAACATCCATTCAACTGGACAGGTAGAAGAGCCTGAAAAGATCAAGGGACATTAGAGCAGTAGAGGGAAACAAGGAGCTGGATGGTCAATAGTTCCAACACAGATGTATTAGGCAGGGTTGAAGAGACTGGGTGGTCTTATGGGTCTTTTTGTGCAATCATATTCTGTTTCTGCGGTTCTACAGTATGGTTCAGAATAAACATCCTACATGTATGCCTCTCTCACATTGCACTGCTGCTCACACACATTAGTGGCACATACTGGTATAACTGCTGTTGACTCCTCAGCATCCTTCTCCTTAATATTGGGCTGCAGTAGCAGCACATCTCATGGTATGTCTTCTGTACTTACTGTGGTGGACCTTCAGAGCCAGCACACTGGTTTTAACATTCATATGTGCCCTCAAGAAATGCCTTATACCTGGTTTAACACAACAGCTTTGCATGTTGGTTTTTTTTTTTTCAATCATACATAAGAGGGACGATATAGTCAAAGCAGTTTGTGATGGTCACTCCCAGGTAATCTGCTTCTTTAATAAATTGAACTCTGTTGTCACTGATGCTCTCCAGAGCAGTGTGGGCACTTCCTAATTTGCAGATCCTTCATGAGACATCCATAGTCATTTATATTGTTCTGCAATGCCGCCCAGGGAGCTTCAGTTTCTTCAAGACCAGCTTAGTGTACCAAATCATCATCTAATCTAGGAGGATGTCAGCACACAACACAACACAGCATTGGTTGAGGAACAGAATAGAGTTTGCATGAGCTGTTCCTCAAGCAGGATATTAGTGGGTACTGCTGCTCTTGGGCTGTAGCATCACTGAGTAGTACAGGTTCTTTCTCTTTGAGAAGTGTAACAAAACCTGAGCTCAGTACTGCCTTCCTTAATCATTCCAGCTATCCATCTTGTCAAGTCAGAATTGGAAAGTTCCATGAATGCAGAACTCTTGACTTATTTCCATAAGCTATCCAGGAACTCACTGAAGAGCTTACAAGGGAGCTGATATCAATGTTTTCAACCATACATGACAACACTAGCTACATGTGTGCAATCATGATTGCTCCCCCCATTCAAATGTGAGGCATGGTCCCTTACCATAAAGAGCCAGAGAGTGACTGAGCTCAGGCAGCAGCTATGCACTGAACTTGTGGGAACTATAAGGGAGAGTGGCCTATTGAAATCAGAGGATACTAAGGACTGGGCTGTGCTAAAACACCAGGGGCCAGATTTTCAAAACTCAGCCTGGACACAAAGGGTGTTTTCTTGTGTTAACCGGGCTTTATGCCTGATTTTTGGGTGGGAACTATATTCAGACACTCCCGCAGCATGGGCAAAATCCATCAGCACCAGAACACTAAGTTACCGTTGTGCCCATGTAAACGAGGGGTCCTCCCCTGCATATGTGTGCAACAGGATAGTGAGAGGTTTCCCAGGCAGTGAATGGGACCTAAATGTGTACAAGTTACTGCCTTTGCAGACACCAACTTAATGGGGCACAAGGTCCTTGTGGCAGGCAAAGGGAATGCAGCCACCCACTTTGGCCTGTTGAAGTAGTGACTTTCCTGGCATCCAGTGGCACCCCCTGCCCAACTATCACCTGCTGCTTTATTAAGAAAGAATTCCTTGGTGTAGGGTGACACCTCCCATCCTCCAATCCCCATCCCCAGAACTGTATTGTTATCCCTTGGTGTCTAGAGGCAACTTCCACCTTCTGATTCCCATCCCAAACACTGTATCTGTATTCCCTGGTGTCTAATGGCACCTCACACACCCTCTGATCCCTGTCCCCAGCACTGTATCAGTGCCCTGGTATTTAGTGGCACCCCACCATGTGAACACTCACCACTGTGATAATAAAGAAGTCACTGGTGTCTAGTACTACCCCAGAACTCTGATCCCTTCAGACCATATATATGAGGGCTGCCATGACTCCCAGAACTTGGAGATAGTCCCATACCTCTCTGTGTGGTCTGCTGATTAGACCTGATGCCAATCTGCAGATGTTGATTGATGTTTCCGCTGTTGGTGCCACCTTGTTGTTTGTTGTGTCTATCACTGTGCCCAGGTGAGTGATTGTTTGTGATGGTGTTAGTTGGCTCTTGGTTGTGTTTATTATCCAGCAGTGGTGCAGAAGGCATTCTATTGCTAATTGTGTGCTGTGCCATGCTCAGTCCACCGTTCTGGCTCTTATTAGCCAGTCTTCCAGGTATGGGTTGACATGCACCCTAGTTTTCTTAGATGTGCTGCCAGGACCACCAGTGTCTTGGTGAATACTTGGGGGGCTGATGCCAGGCCAAATGGGAGACAGGTGTACTGAAAGTGCTGGCCATGGATGTTGAACCTGAGGTAGCGGTGATGCGAGGGTTGGATGGGGATGTGGAGGTAGGCATCTTTGAAGTCTATCAAGGTGAGAAAATCCCCCGGTTGTAGGGTCAGAAGTGTTGACTGCAGGGTTCAATTTTGAATTTTGTGTGTGTCACATAATGGTTCAGGTACATCAGGTCCAGCATGGGTCGCATGCTGCCTGTCTTTTTTGGTACAACAAAGAAGGAGTAGACTCCTTTGTCTCTTTCCCCTGCGGGGACTGGCGTAATAGCCTCATTGTTGAGTAAGTCCCGTATTGCCTCCTGTTATTGCTTGTGCCTTGATTTGGCAATTTGGGAGGGGTGAAGGAAAGGGTCTGTGCTGAGATGGGGTACTGCTGAATTCTATCGCATAGCCCTTTGTCACCACCTCTAGTGCCCATTTGTCAGATGTAGTTTGGGCCCATAGTTGTGCATACCACTGGAGTCTCCCTGCTAGTGGTAGGTCTGCAAGGGCTCATGCACCTTCAGTGTTTATTACCTTGTGGTCTGAAGTTTGGTTTACGGCCTGTGTTGGAATAGTTGCCCTGTGTTACCTTTGGGTTTGTTATTGTAGGAACTGTGCTGGAAACGGGGTCTTTGGTTCCAGTGTTTGGAGGATGGTGGGTTACAGGACTGTGCCTTGGGTTTAAAAAATGTATTTTTGGGATGAAAGGATTTGTCCAAGGGCAGGTAGATGTCCTTGTCTCCTTGCGTTTGTTTTTCACCCCTGTGTTTGAAGTATGGCATCAGCCCTTCTCCGAACAGTGTACCTACTTTGAAGGGGAGTTTCATTAGCACATTCTTGGATTCATTGTCTGCTTGCCAGAGCTTAAGCCACAGTGCCCTCCTTGCCCTGTTGGTGAGCACCGTCATTCTAGTGCTGAACTTAATGATGTCTGAGGAGGCGTTCATAATGTATTTAACTGCCTGTATGATGCACTCTGCTGCATTAGCCTGTGGAGAATCCTCAGGAATGTTCTCAATGAGGATGTCCAGCCACCTGCATAGTGCTCTGGAAGTGAACCACACTGCTGTGTCTGCCGGCGTAGCATACAAGCCTCGTGAATTTTGCGGAGGTGCTCCTTGATCTTTCTATCCATTGGGTCTTTGAGGACTCTCATGCTTTCTATTGGTATGGTGGTACATTCAGAGAGCTCAGACATGGGTTGGTCCACCTTGGGAGCCTTCCCCAGAAATTACTTCTTTCTTGGGCCATGGGGTACCATTTGCTCACCATGCTCTGCTTGGGGAGTCTGGTTGGCTCAGTGGCCTCATGCTCTTTTGTAAGGATTGTATCTATGGTTTTGAAGGATGGGATATGGATTCTTTCCTCTGGTTCACCCATTGAGTGAAGTGGGTCCTCTGAGGTGGATGGTTGTTCTGATTGTTGGGATATTTTTAGAGCCGCCTGTACCATTGGGATGAGCTCATCAATATTGTTTCTGTGGCACATCCTGGTGGACTTGTCTGAGGTGACCTCCTCCTGATACGCCGAGGTTTCGGTTGTTGTGTTGTCCATGTTCCATCTAGGCCATTTGTTGAGGGGTTCTTCTGGGTTCAAACAAAAAAACCAAGTGAATCCGGAGTCTGCTATAACTTGTCAATGCGTTTTCTTTATTAAAACACCCCTACGTTTCGCTCCTATGAGCTTGATCAGGGGCTTCTTTTGGTATCTATTTTAAAACAAACAAAAACATTATTGTACATCTTAAACAGTACTATAATTTCAATTGATAGACACAACTTTGAGTGCATTCATCTACCTGAAAAAATGAGTCACTATGCTTGTAAGCACATGGCACTTCAAATTTCAAAATCACTCTTCTTCCTGACAAAAAATAAATTGTCATAATATAATATGTTAAACACCGAAAATCAAAGCCGTGCCAAAATGTAACATAAGTATAAAAACTTAATACCCCCATAACACGCATACCTTGGGAAGCTGAACTAGCGTTGTTCTTGAATTTTGTAAGCCTTGAATGGTTCTAAAAATATATAAAAATAACTACCTTTAACCCTAAGGTTTAAACGGTGTAAAAACTATTGTGCAGGATTATTTTTGTTTATTTCAAATGGAGTGCACTTACCCTCTCCACTTTAAAGTTTGCCACTAAGGTCAGAACTTTATGGTGAACCAATAACAATTTGAAATTTGTCCGTAGCGTTTAAATAAGGCTCATACTAGTCCTGCCATTATGGCGTCTGTTGCCCGAGAACGCTAAAACGCTGAACTGCTCCCCAAAGCTGCTCGTCCTCTTGAGCAGCCTGAGTTTCCCGCGGGAATGACATATCACTACCCGAAACTCTCGCTACACGCAAGAGCATTGCCTAGCAACTGAACACACATTCCCAAATATATGGGAATGTGCGCGGTGCGCTCAGGCTGCTCGTAGTGTGGCAGGGCTTTTTATTTCAGTGTTGAAAGCCATTTGATAAAATACTAATGATGATAGAGAACAACACTTTTAAAAAGGCATTTGGATGGCAATAAATAATACTCCATTTTTTTTACATTATGAGACCAATGAACAATTAAATACTAGATGTCTAATGATGCTGGAAAATTAACAAACAATGAAGACTTGGCAGTGGAAATATATATAAGCATTTCCCTCCTGTACTAACATCATAATAGATTTAATCCAACAGATAATATTAGTTCATAATAATCTAGACACATTTTATATGTATTCTAAAACACACCAACATTCCTTGAAAATTAACAACTATCAACAAAAATCAAACTAATTGAATCTGCCTTCAAAATCAATTGCTATATATTTGAAAACTGTTTTAATACAGACTATTAATACCATTCATAGATAGACATACAGAATGATTTGTAGAAATAGTATAAATTATAAACAAGCTTGCCAATTACAATCAATATTCATACCTATCATAGGATCTAAAGTTTTAAACTGAATATCCATTTCATTTCCGTTTCTCTAACAATCTTTATAATTTCCACCCCTAGGTGGTTGTTGCTCCACCTGAGACCCCAAAACCTAAGAGATGCTCTTTTATGCCCTGCCTCATTGAAATGTATAGCTACAGGATTTATCATTTTATTTCTTATATCGCTTTTATGTTCCCTATCCTTACTTTAAGTGCTCTTTTAGTCTGTCCCACATATAATCTATCACAAGGACATTGTAATACATAAATGACACCTTCAGTATTACAATCAATGTGATCCTTAATGTTAAATTCTTCATTATAATAAGGATGTTTGAAAGAAGTTTTTTCACTGGTATTATTACACACTGCACATTTGCCACATCTAGTCATCCCCGGTTGTAGTGGCCCCAGCAATAATTGTGCTTTACTCAAATCATGATGTTCAAATTGTGAATGTACCAATCTGTCTTTTAAATTTTTGACTTTTTTGGATACTACTATGGGTCTCGATTGTAACGATTTAATACTTAAATTATCCATAGCTACTAAATGCCAATGCTTGTTTATTATTCTTTTAATTTCTGTCATTTTGTGATTGTATTTTGTGGCAAATACTAGTCTATCCTTCTTTTGATTCTGTTTCTTACTTAAAAGTTGTTCACGTGTCATTTTTTCAATTTTGTCACTTGCTTGTGTTAACATTTTTTTAGGGTTCTTCTGGGTGTTTTGGAGTGCCAGGGGTGGCAGCGGGGCACCTACTTTCAAGGGTTCAAGAAATTGAAAGAGGAGTTGTGCTTGGCTGGCGTCCAATGCGATAGGTGCCATCGGGGTGGGGTGAATTCTATAAGCGGATCTGTCTTCTTCAAGTTACACGTGCCCCTCATGAGGTGGGGGTGTAGACTGAGCATGTTGTGTCATCCTTCTCGAGTGCCATGAAGACTACCCCACATTCACTGCATTTTGTCATGGTACAGCTCAGTCTGTGGAGATTAACAAAAATTGTATCATATAGGGTCCATGCATGTCAGCAGGCCACATAATAAATTGTTTACTCTGATTACTAGAGAGAAAGGTGGAGATAATACTTCCTGTCCCTACAGATAGGGCTAGGGAATCTCACTGTGCCAGAAAAAACAAGGGAAGGACCCAGGCAAGATGGCGGTGGTGAAATCTCATGGGAACCACCAAGATTTGGAAGTCCTTTATACCTTGCGCAGCCGTAGGCAATATGGCACCGAAATCTTGCAGGAACATGCATGAGATTTGCAGAGTTTTCATTGTTGTGGTGGCTGTAGTCCTTACCAGAGTGCGGGCATCAGGGGCTTAGGGGATGGAGGAGACCCAGAACATTGCTATGCCTCTCTCGGGAGGCATGTAGCCATGATTTATGGCCCCTGAGACAAAGGATTGAACAGATTCACACAAAGACGTCCCGCTGATGCTGGAGGGACTACGGATGAGCTATGCTCTGTGATGGGGCATGGAGCAATCCAAGGACTGCATTTGTGCAGTTAGGGGCTTGCCATCAGGAAAAAAACACTCAGGTGGTCTGTGTTTTGAAATTGTTAGCCCTGGATTAATGAGGGGGAGTCAGGCATGAGCAACTGGAGGGAGCACCACTAGCTGTAAGCAATCTGTTCGGATTGTAGGGTGATTGTGTTGCTGACTCTCATGCAGCAGGAGTCACTGCAGGAGGGACCCAGGCTCTGAGCCTTGTCTGGCAGGTGGTGGGTGAAGTGAAGAGGCAGGACCCACTACTGGAGGGGGATATCTGCCAGTTCCCTATGCTCTGTGTGCAAGTTTGGATTTTTTGTGCAGTTCATTGCTGCAGCATGCAGAGTGCCTCAACCTGGGGTTGTGGGTTTGGGTCCCACTGCTGGGGGGTACACGCCTCTGTTAGAGGTGATTATTTACAGAGATTTCCAGTTTCCTGTGCCACTGTCTAATATATATTGACATTTCCAGAGCTTATTGAGATGCTCTGTTAGCATGAAGTTGTTAGGTAGGTATAATTAGTATAGATTCTAGCTTGCTACCAGGCTGTTAGATGAGAGTTGGAGTTATTTTAGAAAAATATTACTGTACCTGTAACAGTAGTAACATTGTTGGGAGCAGTTGGGAATGTGGCCAACCTATCTTGATGTACCGAAGAGAAGAAGAGAACTGGACAGATCTGAGGATCACAGAGGTATGTCCTCACCCCTTCATTTGATTGGTTTGTGCATCAGCCTACAGGATGGATGAGGAATACCCACTGGTATTTGCCTGCAAGTACCATAAAGGGTACAAAATATAATAACAATGTCATATGTGGTAACTGTCCTTGTGGCTTTTTGATCATTGCTTTTAAAAAAATAATGATTTAGAAATTACTCACACTGCGTTTTATTGTTTGTTTTACATTGTAGCAGTCTATCATGTAAACTATTTTATACATTTCTATTCTTGTGTAAAACAAATGTTTTAATTGCATATCCATGCTGAACATAAATAAATAATTATAATATTGCTTGCTTCCAGTATGAGGTAATGCTTTACATGTACACAATGGTCTTTACTCTGAGTGCCACTGCCACAACAGCTTCTCATTCTTGTATGTTCTCATTCTGTGCATTTTTTATGTTAAGATTATAAAGGCTGAACAGCAAACACAAATATGAATATTTCCTTCACTGTGCAACTCTGCTTTGCCTTCTTGTCTCCAGACATTATTTCATTTTTATTTCTTTTTTATGTTAGACCTATTCAAGTTGAACATTGAATAGAATGAAATGAGTGCTTCCTTCCTCCATTGTGCAACTCTGATTTTCTGTCCAACAGATGTTCTCTTTAATTTGTTTAAGTTACACCTATTCAAATCAAACATAAAACAAAACCAATGATGTCTTCCGTATCTGTAAAGCTCTGCTTACCTTTCTGGTCTCCGAAACAGAAACATAGAAACATAGACAATGACAGCAGAAAAAGACCAAGGGTCTACCCAGTCTGCAGGAGTTCCTTATTTACCCCTTGCTCCTACCATTCCTCCAATGTCTTAGCCCTACACACACACACACACACACACACACACACACACAAACACACACATATTCTCCTCCCTGATTCTGATGCCCTGAGCAACCACTATACTCTTCATTCTGTCTAGGTCATGCTTAGAAACCATTAATGTTTTTGGCACCCACCACCTTGGCTGCCAGCCTGTTCCACAGCTCCAGCACCCTTTTTGTAAAATACTATTTCCTCATGTCCCTCCTGAACCTCCCTCCTGTTAACTTCCACTCATAACCACATGACCGCAAGCTGATGTTCAGGATAAATATTTCCATGCAGTTCACCCTGTTAATTCCTTTTAGGAACATGAAGGTCTCTATCATATCTCTCCTCTCCCTTTTGGTCTCCAGCAAGTACATGATCGAGACATTTAAACACCTTAAGGGCATAAACAAGGTGAAAGAGTCTAACATGTTTAAATATAAGAAAAATAGCAGGACAAGAGGACACAGCATGAGATTAGAGGAGAGGCCGATTAAGGGGAATGTGAGAAATTCTTTTTCACAGAAAGGGTGGTAGATGCATGGAATGGCTTACCACAAGAAGTGGTGGCTATGAATACAGTGCAGGGCTTCAAACAGGCATGGGATAGGCATAAGAGAGCAATACAAATGACTATGAATAGATAGGTCACTGACAGAGCAAAGGCCGATGGCACATTTATAAGGTAGAAAAAGAAATGGGCAGACTGGATGGGCCTTGCGGTCCTTATCTGCCGTCAACTTCTATGTTTCTATGTTTCTATGCCTTGAGACACTCCTCATAGAACATATCATTCCGGCCCTGAATAATTTTTGTTACCCTGCACTGCACCATCTTGAGCCTATCACTATCCTTTTTGAGGTTAGGACCTCAGAACTGAGCACAACACTCGAAGTGTGGCCTCACCAAGGATCTGTATAGGGAAGAATTACCTCCCTTTTCTGCTATCTACACCTCCTGATACATCCAGACATTCTATATGCCTTGCTATAAGTCTTGTTGCACTGACTCTATTGCTTTTAGGGAGTCATTGATGATAATGTCAAGGTTTCTTTCCTCACTGTGGTACTGAGTCTCACCACTCCCATATAGTTCTCCATCCATGCATTCTTTTTCCATAGGTGCATCACCTTGCACTTTTTGGCATTGAATTTCAACTGCCAAACCCTTGACCACTCCTCCAGCTTTTGCAGGTCTTTCTGAATTTCCTTTATTTCCTTGTCACTATCCTCCCTCCCACAGAATTTTCTGTCATCTGTGAAGAGACACAGCCTGCCCTAGATTCCCTCACCAGTGTCATTCCTGCACCATGCTATGTCATGTTGCATTCCTTGGCAGTACAGACACATCAAGTGGGTCAGTGGCCAACATCTTTTGCCAGCATTGGACACAAAATTGAACGCAGGCTTCCATGGCTCTATCTTCTGACAATGAAGGGGAGTCAAAAACCAAGGAATTTAGTAGAAAGCTTTGTAGAGCCTTGAAAAAGAAGGATTCACTGGTGGTACAATATCCAAAGCAGAGTTGCTAAGGAGGTGACCTGTTCTTCCAGTGAAAAGAATATCTGACATAATGACAGGTGTCATTAATTTTTATTAGGACTATCCAGACCAAACTAAACGCTAAAACAAATATGCTTAGTAGTCAACTAACACTTATTCCACTGTGCAGCTCTGCTTCAAGTTGTCCTGTTTTCCATCCCCAGTAATGTTCTCTACCATGCTGCATAGCAAGCATCTCACATGTGTGACTGGGGGTGTATTTTATAAGTCAACAGCATTTAATTTATAACTGTACTATGTTATGATCAAATACCCAAATAGTAAAATACCAGAATACAATTGAATACCCAGTGACCAGGCCTGTATTCTATGAATATTCAACAAATGCAAAATTCTCTCTTTTCACACCACTAACATACATGCATTAGGCAGTCCATGCAAGATAAATGTACTGCCACACACCCAACCCATGCTCTTGGGCTGTTTATAGACCTCTAATAAAACCATTGTTCACTATAGTCAAGTGAGCCCCCAGCGCAAACCCGAGATCCCTAAAGACCCTGGATGAGCAGCCCAAATTTCCCTATCTTTGCTCTAATCCCCCATGGCAGCGTTTTTTTTGTTTTCAATCCTTTGCTGATCTTGGTCCCCCAACATGACTGCACAGCAGGCTCCACAAAATTACTCTTACTATCTAATGGAAAAAAATTATTTTACACTTAGGAGCATCACACAACTTCTCTGCCTTCTGTGCTGGTAGTAGTTGGCAATGTGAATGGCACTGTATTTTATTGTTTGTAACTTAGTGTGCCATTTACATACTAATTCTACCCCTTCCATGCAGCAGTGCACTTTAATATGCACTGGTGTGGAAGGATTCCTAACCCTACTTGAGCATAGCTCAGGTAGGTCACAGTAAGTGACCAGAGGTAAATTGTGTCATAACGACGTATTGTCAGTTCCTTGTGATTGAGAAGTATGTCGAGGATTTCCTGACTGAAACTGTTAATTTACTTTTGGACAAAGGACAGTATCCTTAATAGCCTCCTTATCTGCTTTGCATTTATAATCTTGTGACAAAACCATATCTGGCAAAATGGATGCTTTAAAATCTGTCTATGTTGTATTGAATTTTTATTTTACAATTTCCTGCCCTCATCTGTACATCTCTGCTTCCCTTTCTGGTCTCCAAAACAGGTGCTCTTATTAGTTTCTTCTTGGTAGCACTAGTCAGGCCGAACAGAAGCATGAAATAAAAAAAAAGCCTTGCAGTCCACTAATATTTATTCCACTGTGCAACACTGCTTCATGATATCCTGTTTTTAAACCCTAGTAAAAAAACTCCCTGTATATATAAATATACATACAATGTATATACTGTATATATTTGTAAATACTCTTGTTTCACGTATTACATGTAGTTTGTCATTTGTTTCCCGTCTTAAGTACACTGTACTACCATCTAACTTCTTTCGTTTACCCTCTTTTTTTGTACCCCTGCCCCAGGGTCATACCTGGAAATGAGCTTCTGGTCATTGTGCCTTTCCTGGTCATCAAATTTTAAATAAAATAAATGAATAAAAAATTAAAAATGTTCTCTACCACGCTGCACAGCAGACATCTCATGTGCTTGCTTGGGGGTATATTTTACAAGTCAACAACATTTGTTTATAATTGTACTGTGTTATGGTTGAATGCCCAAATACTAAAATAGCAGAATACAGTTGAATACCCAAATACCAGGCCTGCATTCTACATCTATTCAATAAATACATAATTCATGTATTTCACACCCCAAACATACATGCAGAAGCCAGTCCACGAAATGTAATTATCCTGACACCCATCCAACCAAAGCTGTAGGGCTGCTTATGGACCTCCAATGAACCCCTTACTATTGTAGTCCAGTGGGCCCCAACACAGATCCCAAATCACCAAAGACCTTGGTAGCATAGTCCAAATCCTCCCTCCCTAGCTCTAGTCTTCTCTCTGGATGTGTGGGTGTTTTCTTGTTTTCAGTCCTTTACTGATCTTGGTCTCCCAATATGACTGTGCAGCAGGCTCCACAGTCTGACATTTCCTATCTAATAGAAAAAATTGTGTTACATTAAGAAGTATCACACAACTATTGTGCCTTCTGTGATGGCAGTGGTTGGCATTGTGAATGACACTGTGTTTTATTGTTTCTTTGTAATTTAGTGTGTCATTTGTACTAACTCCACCTGCCATGCACCAGTGTGCTGATATGCACTGGTGTGAAGGGCTTCTAACCTACTTGAGCATAGCTCAGGGAGGGTCCCAGGTAAGGGACTAGAGTCAGTCTCTTGGGACTGAGAAGTGTGTCCTAGGATTCCTTGACTGAAATTGTTGATTTGCTTTGCAGCAGGGATAATGTTCTGAATAGCCTCCATATCTAGTGGAAAATTTGCATTACTGTTGTGTTGTGACAAAACAATATCTTGCAAAATGGATGTTTTAAAATCAGTTTATGTTGTTTTGATTTTTTATTTTATTTTTAAGTTGTTACAAAAACTACAGCATGATTGAACATGAGTTTATTTTGTCATCTACTTCTGTCAGTGTGTGGTCCTTTTACAGTGTTTTTGCATACTTTTCTTCTTGTGTTTATATTTGCTTTTTACTCCTCTGCTAATTGTTCTACTCTTTTAGTACTGTACGTGGGTGTCTGCAGAAACAGCATTGGGGTGGCCTACTGTATATGAATCTATTCCGCAAGTCTGCTCTTTACATTTTGCATTTTGACTTTGTTAGTACCCTCATACATTCTTCATGGATGAGGGCTGTGAAGCAGAAATGCATTGAATACAGTAGTGCATGTTATAGTGAAAATATTGACCCTCTACATGTTTGTGTAATTTTGAATTGCCCTTGTGATGCTACTTGAACTTTGTTATTTAATATTTATTCTTTTACTTTGCAAAATACTGTCAATGAATTTGACTTCCCTTGTAACTGTGGCATACTGAATCAAACGGGTTATCATCTCTCATTAGAAGGTCCTGCTAAAACATCTCTTTATAGACAAATAAGCACCTTTTACTGAAGACCACCGGTTTCACATGTGAGAGGTAGCTTTGTGTTGTGTGATTCAAATGGTTAGAGCAGAATTCTATACCAACATTTGTACAGTTTGGAGAGAAAAACTGGCAACAGTCCTAGTGAGTCTTTTTGGAATGGTTAACCTCAAAGGAGACTACTGCCACACTTACTCCACCCACATGGCTATCGTTCTGCTGTAAAATGAGAAAAGGGTTTCCTAATTGAGGATGTGGGATTGGTGGACATTTCCAAGCACGTATAATTAAAGATATAAATATAAATAAACTTGTTATACATTCTCTGTGGGTGTGACAGCATCAGATTTAACAACCTCCATGCCAGTCCCAGTTTGACCTCCTCTTTTCAACCTCCATGTACAGTAAGCATCAAATGTATTTTTTTCTCTGTACAGATAGTCTAGTTTTAATAAAGATGAGCTCAGTCTTTCTTCTTTGATTTATAAGTTTGATAAAGTTGTCTCAGCTGTATCTAGCAATTGAAGTTTCTGTTCAGCACCAATTTGTTCTGGCACATTGACGTTACCTTTCCTGCAACAGAACATTTTATTCACTTTGTGCAAGGAATGGTAGTTGCTACTGCTAAATGTGGCAAATGCCCACACTGTTATTTGACTCATGTGGAAAACTTTCTCCTTGGCACATTTTGTAAATGTTAAGTAAGCACTCTGAATCATGCTTCAAGAGTTGACTGCCTGGGAGAGATTTATTGCCTAATTAGACACAAGAGGAATATCATTAGTTGACTTAGCTTATCTAATGTTAGCCACTGCTTGTCTTTTGCTTCATTACTGCTACAAGTCTATACGATTTTGTGGTAATCTATAAAGGTTTGTAGATGTGGAGTCAATTTTAACAGGTAAGAAAATAGTACTACTAGAGACATCTGGAACTACATTATATTGCATCTAGTTTCTGTACTATAATTAATACGGTATCAGCTCTATTTGTAACTCATGTAACTGGCATTACAACAACAGCAAAAAAATAAAGTATAGTCTGCTCATGTGTAATAAGCACGGCTAGTACCAATGCACATCTGTTGGCAAAATAAGAAGTGGAAACCATGTTTCTATGACAGTTATTGACAGCACAGGTTTTGCAAGTTACCTGGTTTTCATATTTTTTTAGAACAGCCATAAGCTGGAGCAGCATCTTCCTTCAGTTCTACTGTCCTGTGACTGAAATTAGGTATAACCCAAATTTTCTATACAGGAGGGAAAGATGATATGTCTATAATTCTATGTGTATCAGAAAGCAGTATTTTTTTTCTATAATGTTTTTTATATCCTTGATGCTGACCAGCCCTTTGAGGCTTTGGTTCGCTCAACCCCGTCATACACCATCTCTTGGTCTTATCTCTCCTCCTGTTGTTCCCAAGAACTGTACTTCTTGGCAAGGCCATTGCAGCTGAACAGGCCCCACTGGAGATCAATCCAGACTTGTTCTGGAGGAAGTGTCTGGTCGATGGTGCAGGGCCTGCAGTGGGCTGAACCATCATACTGCTTGGTCAGGGTTTTTCACCTGCTTTCTGCCCCTGAGCTGCTCATTGTGCAATGACATTGGTGCATGTGCATGTGGAGGCAGGTATTCACTACACAGCTGATGATGATCCTCCACTTCTTGTCTCTTCTGCTGCACTATTACTAGTAATCTGCTTGGTGGCACTTAATGAGTAGTGCAGTTAGACTCCCATCCCTGGTGGAGGACAAAAAATTGTGGGATGCTTGATCCTCCCCATGAATCCCATGCCACTCAGGCTCGCTCCTGTACCTAGGTCACTGACCTAAGTTAATGAATTTGCACTGTAGTAGTGTAGCAGTAAAAGTTTTATTTTTAAACATGCAATTATATTTTATCCATAGGACCTATTTACAGACATAATTCTGTAAAATAAACTATATTGCACAGTTACTGAACAATAAACTATATATATATATATATATATATATATATATATATATATATATATATATATATATATATATATATATATTTATGAACTGGGATTGTAAATGGAGGAAGCTGACTGGACGAGAGGTTTTGAAGCCGTGATGATATCGGGCTACATCATCATGGCTTAAAAAAACCTCCAGCCACCAGCCTCCTCACGGGCATCAGATTCTTCGACCGCAACGTTCACCACATCCAGAGGCCCAGAGCGAGTCACTCATGAAGATAACCAGTGCAAAACATAGAAACATAGAAACATAGACTTTGACGGCAGATAAGGACAGCTAGGCCCATCTAGTCTGCCCATTTCCCTACCTACAGGATAGGCCGCAGATTCTAGTTAACCAACAGCCTTTATCTTCCTGCCCCCCACAAGAATTGCCTTATGTCTGTCCCATGCATTCTTGAAGTCTCCCACAGTTTTAGACCCCACAACTTCCTCAGGAAGGCTGTTCCATGCATCCACTACCCTCTCTGTGAAATAATACTTCCTCACATTGCCCCTGAACCGCCCTCCTTCTATCTTTAAATTGTGTCCCTTGTTCTTGCAAGTCTCTTTTTCTGAAAGATGCTACCCTCTTGGACTTTGTTGATTCCCTTGAGGTACTTGAAAGTTTCTATCATGTCCCCCTCTCCCTTCTTTCCTCAAGGGTATACATATTAAGCTCCTTTAGTCTCTCCTCATATGGCTTCTCTTGCAGACCCTGCACCATTTTAGTTGCCCTCCTCTGGACTGCCTCTATCCTGTCTATGTCCTTGCGGAGATGGGGTCTCCAGAACTGGACACAGTATTCCAGATGGGGTCTCACCAACTGTCTGTACAGAGGGATAACAACTTCCTGTTTTCTGCTGCTGATGCCTCTCCCTATACATCCCAGTATACCCCGGCCTCCCTACTGCCTTCTCACATTGCTTGCTAACCTTAAGGTCATCTGATATGATTACCCCAGGTCCCTTTCCTGTTTTGTTGTTGTTACTACCTCCCCACCCATTGTGTATTCTTCCCTGGGTTCCTGTTTCCCAGGTGCATTATTTGCACTTTTTGCATTGAACCTAGCTGCCATACGTCCTGACCATTCCTCCAAACCTTGCAAGTCCCTTTCATCCTTTCCACGCCTCCTTGTGTATCAACCCTGTTGCAGATCTTTGTGTCATCTGCAAAAGGCATACTTTTCCTTCCAGTCCCTCTGCAATGTCACTGATGAAGACATTAAAAAGGACTGGACCCAATACTGAACCCTGCGGTACCCCACTAGTAACCCCCCTTTCTTCAGAGTGGACTCCATTTACAATTACCTTCTGTGTCCTGTTGTCCAGCCAATGTTTTACGCAGGCTACCACCCTGGGACCCACTCCCAGGCTGGTTAATTTGACTATCAATCTTTTGTGTGGGACTGTGTCAAATGCCTTGCTAAAGTCTAGGTAGGCCATGTCCACAGCCCCTCCCTGGTCTACTACTTTGGTCACCCAGTCAAAGAAATCTATTAGATTCATCTGACATGACCTTCCCGCTGTGAACCCATGCTGCCTTGGATCCTGTGCTCCACTGACCTCTAGGTACTCAACTATTCTTTCCTTCAGAAGTGACTCCATCACTTTCCCTACCACAGAGGTCAGACTGACAGGTCTGTAGTTTCCTGCCTCTGTCTTGGTCCCACTTTTGTGAAGGGAAATCACATCCGCCTTCCTCCAGTCCTCGGTACCACACCATCCTCCCATGATTTATTAAAAAGAGTAGCCAGTGGTTTTTAGCTTCTTCCTTAATTCTTTTAGAATTCTGGGTGAATTCCATCAGGACCCATTGCTTTGTCCTCCTTCAGTTTTAGGAGTTCTTGCAGAACCCTTTCTTCTGTGAAAGGACTGGGATCGACCCCCTATCAAGAGTGCTTCTGTTAATTGGATTAGGCACTTCCCCTCCTCTTTGTGAATACTGAGCAGAAATATTCGTTCAGTATTCCTGTTTTTCACTGTCCCCCTCTGCCCACCCAATCGCTTCATTCTATTCAGCCTCACTATCCCTCCCTTTGTCTTTCTATGCTCGCTGATGTACCTATAAAAAAACCTAAAAACCATTCCCACTGCTGAAATGAAAGTACGGCATACATAAATAGAGCACCTGTTCCCAAACAAGAAATGCCACTCAATAGACACTCACATGAAAACACCTGCAATACCACAACGGCCCTTTCCAATCAAACATCTGCCAGCTGGTAGACAAAACAACCTCACCACTTTAGCTGCTGCTTTTTATTACTAAAAATGATTTTGCCAACTTCACCTGCTCCCTTCAGAAGACAATGCAGGCAGTTTACCCTCTGCTCCATGCAACAATTGCAACACAGCATCTCGAGGGACAGGTGGTGGTGGTCATGGTGAGGTGAGGAGACCAGAGCACAACCAACATAATCACAGTCCCATGTCAGCAGCACTTTCACGAAAAAAAAATAAAATCCACACAGATCTTCACCGGGTCCCAGACCAAACAGCAGGACTGGGTCAAATACAGAGAAATTAGAGTTCAGGAGTAGTGCTGAGAGAGTGACACTGAGTTCACAGCTGCACTCCTCCATGAACTCCACTTACAACAGCGCCACCTGCTGCCCATACCCTTCAGGAACTATTTATTTTAAATATATTCCTCCATCACTCCAAAAAAGGCATTAAGATATTTTAAAAGTGTATTTTTTATTATTTTCCCTGAGAAAACTATTAAACCAGTTCATAATAACAATAATGCACTCCAGGGTGTGGTATATCATGGGATATCGTCACTTCTTAGGTCATTGGACGCACTCAGCCTATGGCCTCATGCCCAACCATCTGAGGCGTGATGATATCCCATGATATACCACCCTGTCATGCATTATTGCTTAAATATATTATGGTAGCACGGTAGTGCTACCATAGTTAGGGTTGAAGTAGCACTTTTAAGGTTAAAGGGGTCAAACTTGCACCTTAATAACTTTGCCTCTGTTCAACAGATTTGCCTGACACTTAAAATACACACTCAAGAACCATGCATCTTGGGATCTGCCAACTTTTGTACCAGTCGGATATACGGCTGAGGTTATTAAGTCAGATCTACACACACGTTTGGTTTCGGGTGAATTCTTTGCTTACCTACAGGTCACGGTTTTGCTTGAGTGGTCTGAAGACTTCCAGGGAACATGCGTCCAGAGTGCCTGGTGTGCCTTTCAAAGATTTCATGAAAAAATATTAAACAGTTCAAAAGTTATTTAAAAAACAAGTTCCCATTATAAGTCAATGGGAAAAGTTAACAAAAAGTTCGAAAGTGTCGCAAATGCAGTTTTTACTTTTGCAAATGGCCCTTTTACTTTCGCAAATCCATCATTTTGTTTTCATTTGGTGATCATAAAAATGCTTGCCATTTAAATTTGGGACCCTCTAGCAACCTAATTCTTTTTGTATTCACCTAGGTGGAGCCTGAGGATGCTACTATGTCTTTATTTTGGGGTGAAACACCCCAGAAATATGTTGTCTAAATTTCTGCCAAAATTAGTATGGCACATAAACTGCTTTCATGTTCTTGAGCTTTCAAAGTTCGACAGTACTTTTCCAGACTATGACCAAAATGACAAGAGTTCTTCATCACCCTGCTGCAAAAGAACCGTTTGGTCTTTTGGGCTGCAATTTGGAGGGAAAGCAGGGTTTTAAATAATTGATTAGCAGTTTTTTTCTTGGGATGATACTAATTGTACAGAAAGTATTTATATAGATTTTCTAGAAGTGCTATGTTTGTTAAACACAGCGAGGCAAGAGCTATGCACTTTCACAAAGATTTAGCACTTTTATGAGCAAACCGCTAATCAATTTTTACAGTTATATAAAACCCTGGAAAGCAGCCAACATCTCACAGATGTGCCTTTCCATGGTTTGGTGAAAAAATATTGCATGGCTGCCAAGTTACAGTACTCCAAAATTGACATTTTTTCCCATACACTAACATGGTGGCGTATGCTGCACCTTTTGGGGCTCGTATCTCAAAAATGGTGCAAATTTTCATCGTGAGTATGCGTAGCCCATGGCTATGCATATAAAAAAACATAGCCAGGAAGTGCATGATTCATGTGATATTTAAATTTTATTTCTACATTATACGGTTCCTGAGATATAAGCAATTTAGTATTCCAACAGTTCATCTTCTGCGCCGAGGCCCATTGTTATGCATGCATTCTTTGTGCACACTGTGTTTCTCTATGCAGCTGTTGGGGAAAAACAAGGTATGCACTTCTGTTAATGTTACGGTTACTGTTTCCACTTGCTTTTACATACCTGTTGGTGTTTCTGTTCCTGTGTGCGCCACCGCATCCATTACCCTTTGCGTTTTCGTTTGCGCTTGCGTTTGCATTACTATTACCATTTGCATTTCCCCTACTATTTGTGTTTGCATTTCAGTTTGTATCCCCATGTGCATTGCCATTTGCGTTTATGGCAGCCCTTTCATTTGCTTTACCATTTCTCTTTCGTTTTGCGTCTTCATTGCTGTTACTGTTACCATTTGCATTTGCAATTGTGGTACTGTGCCCGTATGCATTGTGGTAGTATCTGTTTCAAATGCGCCTTGCATTTTCTTTTTGCATTTCTGCTTCCTTTGCTGGAATTGTTGCTGTTACCATTACCATTTGCCTTTTACAATTGTAATTGTGCCTCTATGCCGCATCATGTGGAAGGGAGAAATTAAGGGCTCCGCTCATTGCATTATTTTCACTATTTCTCATCATCATTTCAAAAGAAGGGAAATTAGAGGCAAAACTCTGTTTAATCATTAGTTAGGTTTTCCACAGCGACAAAAGTGAGGAATTCGGTGTTAGGTTGAAACCCCCTTGGACCTCTCCAGCCCACCCCAACCGACATCAAGGCGATTGGCTCATCGGTCCCAACTCTCACCCCATTCTCCTATTCTTCAGCTTCTTTACACAGGTGATGGGGTGAGAGTTAGCTCGATGACCCCAACACGCACTCATGATGCCGGTTGGGGTGGGAGAGGTCCAAGTGGGGTTTCAATCCTAACACTGAATTTCCTCACTTTTGACACTGTGGAACAACCCTAACTGATACATTAAATGGAGTTTTTTGCCTCTAATATATATATATATATATATATATATATATATATATATATATATTTATATATATATATACATACATATCATTGCAAAAAACTCTGTTTTACAAAACCAGGTAGGGTTCCCATTACACCTTTGCAAGTATGGAAATTCAGTGTTTGGGTTAATACATGTATCAGCCCAACACCACCAATCTCTGCAAACATTAGAAACAAAACAGTTATTTGATACTGTATATCCCTTGGTGTCCTTCCACCTAACTCGTACACCATACAAATATATTGTTCTTTGTCTCCCAGAGCCCCTGCAAATAAAGACACTGACAAGGTTCTTTTGTGTGTGCTCCGTTTGGCAATTAATTTACTTAATTTCAATTTTTTTCATTCTTATGATGCATGTAACATTTTCCATATTCACAATTCGCATATCTTACACATCTATTATACCATTTTTACAACTCATTCTCTTTCATTTTTAAAATCATAATTATTGTTGTTCTTTTCTCTTCTGCCTCACAGATGTAAATCATGAGGGGCCGCATTTCTTTTTCCTCTGTCCGAAACGGGTGAGTACGAGCATACACCTGTACACCTGTCTCTTGCTGGCTTGATTATATTCCTTCTTTTCTATTTTCTTTATTTTGGTCCCCCCTTTTTCTGTCCTCCTCCTCCTCCTCAAACCTTTATTTCCATTACTCCACCTCCAGCTTGCCATGGACGGTGGACTTCCCCTTTTTATCCTCCCTCCCCTTCCCTACCCCCACCTCTGCTGCATCCAGACTTCAATGGTGTTGGCCATTTCTTTGTTAAACAATGCCAAACCCAAACCTGACAAATGTACACCATCCCCTATGTAAAACTCATCCACTTGTTCCACTATGTCATGGTGGATGCTTAAACCCCCCATGCCCTCAAACAGTCTGCCCACCCTCACATTCATGTGCTTCCATGTTGTGTCCATTGCCTTGTGACATGTTACATGTCACCAAACCCTCCATGGCATCATAGCAGACCAAGCCAAAGAAACCTCTGGCCACCAACCTTTTATCATTTCCAGATCCCTCTTGATTTGATAAAATATGTCCAAACACGGCCGTGTCCCCAAAGCATTCCATCCCAGGTGGATCACAATCAAGTCTGGCCCGCTGTGGTCCTTCCTTGTCTCTCTCAGTAATGGTAGTAACTGTGGCCATCTCATACCCCTCCAGCCCTTCCATGTCACTCTTATGGCATCAATGTTCAAGTTCAGCTGCTTTCCCCTTTGTCGCTTGCTTGCCCATTTCTCCACCCAATGTATGAAGGAGTGCCCACATAGCCATGCTTCCAGCTTTCTGGATGCCCCTGAGTAATTATAAGCATAGAGTTATTATTATTATTATTTTTTTTTTGTTATCCTCACCCCCACCACTCCCCCCCTTTCATGTGTATCCTGGCCCCCCTTTTGTACCTGCTAAGGAAAGAGAGAGAAAGACAGTATTATTCTTTGCAGTTGTATATATAATTTTTATAACAGTTAGAAGCCCACCTTCCCTTTTGTTTGATGGCTCCTGGCATGCCCCCTTGTGCAGCCATTGTAGGGGTAGCACCTACCCTGAACAAGTATGAAGAGTAACTCCCAGGTTGCACCCCCATGAATGCCAACCCCTTCCTGAGAATGACCATCACTTGGTATGCTGTTACTGCCATCCCATTCCCATGCAGAAACCTCAATGGACTCCCCCCCTTTGGGCGACCTGACGCGTACATGTGCAGGGCCCCACCAAGCATATGGCTGCATTCTTACACTGCTTCAACCAGACCATTGCCCCTTGTCCCACTGGATCCATCTTGGATCTCTTTAGTGTCACTACTATGCACTCCCCAGTCCAAACCATGTCATCCCAGTGAAGCCCCACTGAGGTGTCCTTCTTCCCATGTCCTGCCACCTTGCTTACTCTGAAGGCCCCACTGTACATGATGGCATACAAAGCTCTGAACATGATAGCCTCACTGGCTGAGAAGCACACCTGCTGCAAGGCACCTAGCAGTTTTTCAATTTGCCCCTCTGTCAGCAATCTCCTACCATCCTTAACCCTCTCTGCCCCCCCTCTGCCAGCCCTGCATCATTCTCCTTACCAGATTGCACTTTGTTGGGTTTTCCCAACCCCTCAATGTGCACACCTGGCCTATGGCAGCTAAATGGACCCCCATGGTCAACTGGACCATGCCCATTCTCCACCCCATCACAATACATTTTGAGACCTGTTCCCTTGTAACTAACCCACTTACCTGCCCATCATTCAGCTTACACCAACTCTGAAAGGCCTTCCAAGAGGCTTCATATGCCCTCAAGGTCCTAGGGGACCAGAAGTTGCAGAACAGCAACTCTTCTCCCCTAATCCAATCATCCATACATAAGCCGGGATAGTTGTGTGTCTGGCTTCCTCTCCTGGCACGATGGTCCGAAATTTGTCCATCTATAATCAGGATAAGCAGTTAGTGATCACATTATCTACTCCGTCTCTGTGCCTCACCTGAAAAGATAGATTTAATGTCAGACATGTCAGGACTAATTGCCTCAACACTCTCATCACTCTCTCTGACTTCGTCTCTTTTTTGTTTAACACATCCACTACCACCCTGTTGCCACTCCAAAATGTGACCTGCCTGTTCCTGAGTTTCTTCCCCCAAATCTCCACTACCACCCATATGGGAAAAATCTCCAGGAAGGTTATGTCCTTGGTGACTCCCACCTGCACCCACAAGTCACAGCCATGGTTCCATGAACCACTTACCTCTAAAATACACCCCCATACCTATTCCACCTGAGGTATCCATGTACAACTGCAGGTCTGTGTTAAAGACCCACTCCGCCTGCCAAAAGGTCTTCCCATTGTAATTCCTCAGGAACCATTCCCAAACACCAGGTCCTGCTTCGTATCTTTCATAATGTCCTCCCAGTGGTGGAGTTGTTCAGCCCCTGTGTGGCTCCAGGCCAGCATGAATGTGCATTCTCATGTTATGGGTCCTACAGGCAAGTTCAGGTGCCCCATCAACTGTTGCACTTGTCTCAGTTGTAACCTGTGCTTTCCTATTACTGCCTCTAATATCACCTCCAATTTCTTCACTTTTGCCTGTGGTAATCGAAATAGTTCTTCTACTGTATCAGTTTCTATACCCAGGAAATCTAGGGTTTGGCTAGGCCCTCCGTCTTGTCCTTTGTCAGTGGAACCCAAGCTCCTGAACATTCTCTCAGAGTCCGTAACGTCCTTTTCATCTGTTCCTACCTCCCTGATAAGCAAAAAAATTGTCTAGGTAGTGGACCACTGTGTGGTACCCATACCTCTCCCTGAACACCCATTTCAGCCAAGTGCTGAACATCTTGAATGTGGCGCATGCCACTGAGCAGCCCATTGGCATGTTTTTGTCAAAATAGTATCCATCCCCCACTTTAAACCATAACAGGTCCCAGTCCTCTGGATTGATCAGCGACAGTTGAAAAACCACCTCTATGTCCGTCTTTGCTAGCCAGGCCACCTGAGTGGCCCTAATGAGTCTAACCGCCTCTTCCAGTGTGGAATAAGTCTCTCTGCTGTTCTCTTCCTTTATGTAGTCGTTCACCAAATCCCCATGTGGGAATGACAGGTGGTGGATCACCCGATATTCCCCCTCTTGTTTCTTAGGGACCAAACCCAGTGGGGAGATTCTCATTTTTTTTAAAGGTGGTGCCCCAAATGGCCCTTTTACCAGTCCCAATTCTACCTCTTTTTGGACCTTTTTCCTTAGTAAGCCCTCCTTTCCCCCTATAGACCTGAGGTTCTTTGCATTGGTCCCCTTATGTACACCCTGAAACTGCAAACTGAATGTCCCCCCCAGAAAACCCTCTAATATTGTCCTTGCCACCCTCTGATCTGGATAACCCTGCAACCATTCTTCTAATACTTCTGTCCTGATAGGTGTGTCCACCAGCTGGAAACTGTTGCCTGTGTTACCCTCAGGCATCTTTCTGCCAGTTGTGGTATGGGTGCCGTCTCCCATTTCCCACTCCCCTCCCTCTATTCCACCTGCCCATGTCTGGCCCTGAAAATTACCCTGGTTATTCTGAAAATGCTGCTGGGTCCCATTGTCCTGGCTGTTGCTGCTCTTGTCCTAGTTATATCTACACTTCGATGCCGAGTAATACTCCCCGCACTTAGAACAAATATGCTTGAAACAGCAGTTTGACCATGAGCAAACTTCCATGTTGTACCCCCAGCAGGCTTTTTGCCTCGCTCCTCCTTCTTGTCACTCTCCCCTTCCATGCCCATTGGCCCTGTGTAAAGTTCTAACCACAAGTCAAACTGTTTCGCATCCCATTTTACATCCCCAAAAATGTGCTATCCTCTTTCTAAACTTCTCATCGTATTACAACCAGTTGTGACCCCCTTTCTTATAAGCATTCATTATTATCAGGGAGTATGTTAGTAATGGGGCCACCTACTCAGGCCGCTTCTCTATGGCTATCGCCGTAAAGTATGTAAACCCCGTAGATTAATTGTCCCAGGTTTTTCCTTTTAGCGATTTCTCATCCTCCCCTTTCCCCAGCAGCACTACTGCTGCTGCCATGTCTTTTTTCTCAGAATTTTCCTTCTCATATTTTTCCATGTTATCTACATTCGCTAGTGCAAAAATGTCTACAAACTCACCTTTCCAGACCTTTTCTTTGGTGGCCGTGGGGACATGATCCCTGATTCTGATCCCTGGTGCACCTATCACTCCCATATCCACTTTTGGACTTGTGGCACCTCTAGGCCCAGCCACCACCCACCCAATTCCAGAACCCTTTATCTCCCCCAGCACTTTTTCCAACTGCCCCACTGCATTATCCCCATAGCTTTTAACATTTGTTCAACATACTCCCTCACACTACTCTCCAGTGTGATGGATTGATTACCTGCCACGGCTGTTATCAGTCTGTTGGGCTCTGGCTGTGGTACCAGGGCTGCGTTGGGTCCTGGTGCTGCCTTAGGCATTCGGGGTCCCTCTGATGGAGAAGGTGCTGTTCTTTCTGGCCCTGGTGGGTCCAGCATGGGGGCTGGTGCTGGGGTCAGTTTCAGGATGGGTTTGGGTATCGGGGCCACAGGAGAGGGAAGGGGACAGCATGCCGGTTCCAGTATTGGCCTGGTGGGGATTGGGGCCACTGATTGAGGCTCTACCAGCACCTTTGATGCATGCTTCCTAGCCCTATTCCCCCTTTCCTGCTCCCCTTTTCTCTTCTTGCCTTGGTCAGGCTCCTCCGGATCTGCCACCTCCTGTAGTCAGTTCGCCTTCTCCACTAGGCACATGACTACGAGGTAACAATCCTCCTTGCTTGTCTTGTTTCTCCTGGGTGTCACCATGAATGCTGCCCTCTAAATAATAAGACAACAAAGCATACCAGTTAAAACGCAGCCCTGCTTTATTACCCCCTTTCCTCCATGGCCGCTCCTCCAGCCGTTGGCCTCCTGGGTTTGGGAACCTACCTTACATTTCTTCTTGTGTTTCCAAAATATGCCTGTCTCATAGATCACCAATACATTTTATTGAAACTGTCTGCCCCCCCATGCCTGGGCTCCTCACCTGGGGCCAGCTGCGTGCCTTGCCATACCTGTTTTTTCTTCTTATTCTTATTCTTATTCTTATTCTTATTCTTATTATTTCTCTTAGGCGTTCACCTATTGCCCCCCCCCATGGTCCTCAGTCCCCTGTCCGGTGGTAAAATGCGATGCATGGCCTATCACACAGGCCTGGCAGGCAATGCGCCCCCCCAGTCTCTGTAATGCTTATTACTTACTCACTGCCTCCCCACCCCCTGGGTGCCACCATACCTGAAAGGCCCCACTGCTTCCTATGTCTGTGATCCTTGCCCCCTTCCTCCTGCCAGAGAGGGGCCGCTTTCTCCATGATTGTAAAAGAAACAAACCAAAACTTTTTTAATATATATCCTCGTGCTTAGTCATCCCCAGCCCAGACTGCAGCCTTTGCCATACCTGCGTCCTGCCAATCTGTGCTTCTCAGCCCTTCACCCCTCAAAGGTTCCATTCGATCCCTCCCCACGTGGCGATAATGTCGACGCTGCCGTCTACATGTCTCTCACCATCTCCAGCCCTTGTGCTCTTGCACTAGCATGGTGGCTTGTTTATTTATTTATTTTTCGTTTATATATATATATATATATATATATATATATACCTCCCCCAGCCCACTGCATTGGGGAATCATCCCCTCCTCGCTCCTAGCATGGTGGCCCATTGTCACTTGCCTCTGAATGCCTGGCACACCTCTTGACCATCTGGCACTTAGCTCCCAGGCCTGCCTTCCCAAATCTGCCAAACCATGTGGCCATTCAAGGCCACCTCTGCATTTTCTTTCTAAATTGCCCCAAATCCCTTGTTTCCTACTCCTAGGCCACTTTTGCCAGGTGGCCCACCACAACCTTGCGTCAGCCACACAGTTGCGTTTTCCTGATTATGTAACCTGGGGATAAAACCGCTGGCTAACCAACATGCATCATACTAGGCTTGAGCTCCCCATCTGCAACCACCAATGCTTAAAATACTAATACATTTTCAGATCCAGGAAAAACTTGCACTGCCATTTTGCGTCTTACTTAATCCACCTTCTTTCTTTTTTTTTTTAAATACAACGGGCAAACACCTTAGTCTGCTACACTTTGCTTCCACCTCTGGCCTCTCTGGCCGACCACTCACGTGGCTCAAATGACTTACCTCTGTTGGGTCCTTGTTCTCACAATACTCACTTGGTCCTTGGTGTTCTTGAACTGCCACACAAAACTGAGTTAGCATTGCTGATATTAGCCCCAATTCCTTTATTTTATTCAAATTCTATCATATAACCAAAAGCCACGACCTGTATCATTCCAAAGCTGATGTGCTGCTAGAGAAATTCCCAATAGTACTAAATTGTTAGCTCCTCATTCCTGCAGCAGTTTATATACCCCTCATTGCCCTGCCCTCCAAGCCTGTCCTGACCACTCACAGGTTCCCACATCATGCCATCTTGCCCCTTCCCCTTTTGTAACCTCAGTTTTGGCCCCTCCTTGTCCTGACCTCATTCTACTCCTTCCTACCCCCTCCCAAACCCTCCCTCTCTCCCCTTACTACCTCCTGGCTACACACCTTGCTTTGCAAGGGGCCAGAGGACAATGGGGTCTGCCTTTTTAGCTGGTAACCCACTATACAACATGATTAGCAGCTCAAATGTTGTACGAGTTAGGTGGAAGGATACCAAGGGATATATCAAATAACTGTTTTGTTTCTAATGTTTGCAGAGATTGGTGTTGTGCTGATACACGTATTAACTCTAACATTGAATTTCCACACTTTTAAAGGTGTAATGGAAACCCTAACTGGTTTTGTAAAATAGAGTTTTTTGCAACAAATATCCTTACTTTTTGAGATAGGTGGGCAAGAAAATGGCAACAAATACTCATAAGTTTGTAATTTGTTTCACATTGTGACCCCAAGTTTTCGACATTGTCTTCTTATCACCCCATCTCATAGCCCTCATACTGTAGGTGTAAATTTCTTAATCCATGGCAAAATGCCATTCTGTGCCCCAGCTGTGGAAACACATTTTGGACAGGATGTGAGAAATGACAGCTGTAGAATTCATGAGGTGCTGTGAAGAAATTGCTATGTTCAAACTTTGGAGTGAAAATATAAATGATTGGCAGTTACATGCATGCATAGGAAAATTTCATCGATTCCGTGTAACTCAGGCATGCTTTGTTACTTTTGCTCCAAAATTTCAACTTTGCCTTTTTTGGATACTACGTTATGAACACTGACACTGCCATTTCATTACTCAATCCTGAAAGGTGCTTTTGCACATTGACCCCACCATTCTGTGCCATAGGTGCAAAAGCAGAATGTGAGAAATGCAGCTGTACTGTTAATGAGTTGTTGTGAAAAGTGGCTATGTTGAAAACTTGGACTGAAAATATAAATTGGCAAAGTTACATGCATTGAAGGAAAATTGCAATGATCATGCATAACTAGGGTTTTGGGTAATTTCACCAGATTTTCCACATGGGCTTTTTTGGGACACTCAGCACGTAGCAATGAATTCCATTTCATTACTCAGTCCCAAAAGGTAATTTCTTTCGGCCACAAATAAATCATCTTTCAGGACAGAGTAACAAAATGACAGTGCCAGTGTTCATGAGGTGGGGTCCCAAAAAGTTCATGTTGAAAATTTGGTTCATTCCAGAGGGTGTAGAGAGAATGAGGAGGGACCTGCAGAAGCCTGATAAATGATCAAGGGTTTGGCAGTTGAAATTCAATGCAAAGAAGTCCAAAATAATGCATATGGGGCACAAAAACCCTGGAACAACATATCATTTGGGGGGGGGTGAGGATATCGCATGCACCAAGCAGGAAAGGGACCTTGGGATTATCATCTCTGATAACCACAAGGTAGGGAAACAGTATGATAAGGCAGCAGGTAAAGCAAAAAGGATGCTGGGATGCATAGGAAGGGGCATCACCAGCAGGAAAGGGGAGGTGATAATTTCAACAAACAAGACACTACTGAGGCCTCACCCGGAGTACACTGTGCAGTTCTGAAGACCTTACCTATGTAAGGACATAGACAGGGTAGAGAAGGTTCAGAGGAGGCAGCAAAGATGGTACAGGGATTGCATCACAAGTTCTATAAGCACAGGCTGAAGGACCTGAACATGTACTTCCTGGAGGGAGGAGGGAGAGCGGTTATGATAGAGTCATACAAGTACCTTAGATTGAGGAACAGGGCACAGGAATGCACTATTTTCCAGAGAAAAAGATGTTCCAGAACTAGAGGGCATGGGATGAAGGTGGAGGGAGGGCAATTCAGATAAAACATGAAGAAGAATTTCTTCACAGAAAGGGTGGTGGACAAGTGGAACACCCTGCCAGAGTAAGTGGTGGGGTCTAAAACAATCACAGGATTTAAGAATGGATTGGATAGACATAAGGCCATTCTGGAGGTCAGGGGTAAGGGGCAACAGACTTCTAGAAAAACATAAAGTGAACTTACATGCTCAACTGGGCAGACTGGGTAGGCCATAGACCCTTATCTGCCAGCAGTGTCTAAGTATATATGTAAAATACTTACAAATGGGTGAGATATTAACATACAGTATGTTCAAAATACCATTGACCGCCTCTGTATGGCACTTACCTTTATTCTTCAGTTCGCTGTTCAACTTTGAAGAGTGCAGATGTGTCCTGGTCCACAGAAGATGACAGCTGCCAGCCTCAGTTGGTAAGTATAGGGCAAGGGGGTGTGGGGTGGTTGGTCGCTCAGTGGGATGGTTGGGATGCCAGATGGGGATGAGGAAACAATGAGAGACCTTTTTTTACAGGAGTTTAAAAAATATGTTGTGGACTGTTTTCTTTTTTCACATGAACAGTAGAACCATTTCTCAGGGCACTGGGAGTGGGATTCCCAGTGTCCCACACTGCTCGGAGGGGGCACAGCATAACTGGATACACTACAGTATGTACACAGGGAGTGGGGTCCCTAGAGTCACACACTGCTGGTGGGGGTGAGTGTAGTGCTGACATGTGGATTGGGCACCCCGTGATGGCAAAACCATTACATACATATTTCAGGACACTGGGTGGGTTTGCCAGTGTCCCACAGTGGGGGTGCTTTATCTGGGACACTGGGAGTGGGCTCCGCAGTGTCCTACTGTGCTGTTGGTGGTGGTGGTGTGAGGAATAAGATATTGAAATAGCAAAAAGCACAAAAGATAGTAGCTCAATGGCACTAACCATTTAGCCTTCAAGTATGAGGTGCACTTACCAGGGTGTTAAACTCAGTTAAAAAGCAACATACTGGAAAATCGGCAAAAAGGTAAGCACTTCATTCAGTCCTATAATAAGTTTAAATCTCAGTTCACATTGTTGCAGAAAACAAAGCCTGGTAGTTCACCCCAGAGTGGAGATTATGTTTAAAAAAAAACTCTAGTGGGTTTATGCAGCCTGGGGTGGGGCCCTGGGGGCTGTAGAATAGGCAGGGTTGGTTGACTGTTGGTTTCTGTTCCCCTGCTGTGCTGGTTTTGCCTGCCAAAAGGGATTTAGTACTGCAAAATAGCATCCTTGTTCAGTGTAGAATCCCTTTCCATAGGGCTCATACAAAGCAGAATCCTAGTTCAAAGCAGAATCCTAGTTTGAAGTAGAATCCTAGGTTGAAGCACAATCCTGGTTTTTATACTGGGTGCTTATACTGGGTAAAGAATGGGAGAAGGCTGTCACAGTCCATTTTACCATTCCCCATGTTAGTGGGACCATTTATGTTTGTTTTGCGTTTGCCAAACATCAATACCTTCTTAAAACATAACAGAGTCTGGCTCTGTACCAGTTCCTTTGGCAGGATGTTCCATATTCTGCCTGTTCTATTTATAAATGTACTGTAGAATAGAAAAATAATGTGTCAATTATATTTAGAGCTAGCCACAAAGTGGCCATATTTTGTAAATTTATTTTCACTCTAAACTAAAAATCTTCCACTCACCTTAATGGAAAATGTGCTAATTAGCATAGTTTTATTTTCACGCTTCTGAGCACTTCAGTGACTATAGTAAAATTTATGTACAGTGAATATTTCTTATTCTACAATATATTACTGACTATTATTTTTGCTACATTTACTTTCATTTGCTTGTTGTGACCTCTCAGATATGATGTTTTTCCTGAATAGATACCCCCATTTCTTCCATTAGCTTGGCATCTTTCATCATTTTATACATAATTAGAGGCCCCTTCACTCTTCTCTGTTGGAGTGAGAACAGTCCTAACTTGCACAGTCTTTCATCATAGTTATATTTCTTGAGCTAACCCATCATCCTAGTAAATCTCCTTTGTAGTTTCTCAATCCTTTTAATTTCACCAGACGTATAAGAACTCCATATTGTGGAACCATAATCTAAATATGGTCTCACACATGTTCTATAAATTGGCATCGTACAGCATTCTGATTTATTTAGAAAACTCATATTTATGTTTCTTATAATGTCATTTTTTTATCACATTCATCCTATGTTGTTTAAACTTCAGTTTTTTGTCAACAATGATACCACAGTCTTTTTCATAAGATAATGTCTTTAATTTATTTCCATTCAACAAATATGACTGTGGCCTGCTCTGTATGCCCAAGTGCATCACTGTGCACTTCTCAACACTGTAGGGCATTCCATCTCTGCTTGACCAATCCTCAATTCTTTTCAAGTCCTCTGTAATACTTGATTTTTGTTCTACTGTTCTCACTGGTCCTCCTAACTTAATATCATCTGCAAACTTTACCATCATGTTATCTATATTGTCATGAAGATCACTTATATATAATGCAAATAGAACTGGCCCCAGTACCAATCCTTGCAACACCCCACTGGCCACACTCACCAGCCCTGAATACTCTCCTCTAATATGCACTCTCTGTCTTCTTCCCTGCAACCAGTTCTGGATCCATCCTATTATCCTTCTGTCGATTTTTATTTTATTAAGCTTATCCACCAATTTATCATGTGGTACCTTATCAAAGGCTTTAAAGAAATCTAGATACAGAACATCCATTGCTGCACCATTGTTTATGTTTTTGTTTATATATTCATAGAAACTCAGCATGTTAGTGGTACATCCCCTATTTTTTTTGAAACTGTGATGTCTTCTGTCCTCATATCCCAGAAAACCCAAGTTTTCTCCTAACTTTTCTTTAAGAATACTTTCTGCAGTTTTACACAATATTGCCATCAGGCTTATGGACCTATAATTTGAAGTTTCTGATCTATCACCCTTTTTATATAGGGTAACAACTGTTGCCAACCTCCAATCCTCAGGTACCTCCCCATTTAAAAAGGAATCATTAAAAATATTTACCAAGGGTTCCACTATATAGTTCCTCATCTCTTTCAATAATCTGGGGTGAAGAGCATCTGGCTGAGCCTATTTATGTACTTTTAATTTATTTAGTTTGTCCATTACACTCTTTCTATCTGTTGTTAAGACTAACCCTGGGTATTGTTCTATTGTTACCCCACTGTTAATATTCATACCATGTCCATATACTGAACCAAAATATGTATTAAAATGTTCAGACATTTCTCTAGGTGCTGTTATTTCTTTGTCAGTTACTTTTAATGGGCCCACCTGTTTGTTACTATACCTCTGTCTATTAGTAGAAGCATAGAAGCATTTTCCATTGTCCTTCTTGTGTAAAAGATTAAATTCTAGTTTACTTCTCTCAGCTCTTGTTGATGATTTTACCTTTTTTAAAGCAATTTTATATTTACACTTTTCCTCCAATGTATCACATTTCTTTATTCTTAAATATGCTTTTCTTTTATTTGTTATCAGTTTAAGTACTTTGTACACCATCCTGGGTTTTTTCCCCTCTTTGTATACTTTTTTTTTTATTATGGATGTAATGCTCTTCCATCTGTCTCAGTTTAGTTGTTAATATATTCCATTTGTCCCTTACATTCATGCCCCCAAACTCATACTCCCAATTCCATCTACTCAGTTCTTGTGTAATCATTTTAAAATCTGCTTTATTGTAGTTTTTGACTACAGTTGAACCTTTAGAATATATTAAATTCCTTTCTACTACAAATTCGATAATATTATGATCACTATTACCTAGGGTATCTCTTATATGTAGTTTATTAACCATTTCCTCTCTGTTGGTTATAACGAGGTCTAATATGTTTCCACCCCTTGTTACTTCATTGACTAATTGTGATAAGTTTGTAGTCTGTAACATTTCCACAAAGTGATGCATCTTCATTGTTTGTTTCCTCTGAAGTGACCAGTCAATTTCTGGGGAATTGAAATCCCCTGTTATAATCACATCACCTTTTTCTGCCATATATTCTATCTCATTTTCAGTTTTCTTATCCATATCTCTACTTGAATTCGGTGTTCTATAATACAGTCCTAAATATAACTTCTTGTCATCTATTCCTTTTATTGTCAACCAGATGGATTCTGTTATAGATTCCTCTAATTCATTACATTCAATGCTCCCCAAAATATTTTTTATATAAACTACCACTCCATCTCCCCTCTTACAGTACCTGATCTGTTTTTTCATACAGCTTATAGCCATCAATCTCCTTATTCCAATCTAAGTTGTCTTCCCACCAAGTTTCAGATATCATACAGACATCTACCCTTTCTTTAAAAAGTAGGACCTCTAATTCTAATTTTTTGTATATATTTAAACTTCTTGCTTTTAACGTCCATATTTTTAGTTCTGTTCTGTTTTTCTTTTTATTATTGCTGTCATTGTTATGGAGTGTTTTCCTTAATCCTGTTTTAACAAGTATTCCCCTCTCCCCCTAGTGTCTAGTTTAAAGAAATATCTACATATCTTTTTAAATATGGGCCCAGTTTTCTAATGTCCTTCTTACTAAGATGTAAACCATCATGGCAAAAGTATGACTGATCCACACTGAACTCTTCTCAATGTTTAATACAACCAGTTTCTTCTTGTAATGTCCATTTTCTTAGCCAGTTGTTTATCTTTCTGATTTTACCCATATTCCGATTACTTTCTCTGGGTACCGGTAGTATTTCTGAGAAGTATAACTTACAATTGAATTGCTTAGCTTCTATCCAAAAGTTCTCAAATTATCTCTTTATTTCCTCAGCACTCTGCCATCTAATATTGTTAACCCCTAGATGGGCAATTATTGTTCCATTTCCATCCTGTTCCTTTACCTTCTCTTGCAACATTTTCTGTACATCCTTTACTGTAGCTCCTGAGAAGTAACTAGTTGTTACATCTTCCTTATTTCCTCTAGATTTGTTACATCTTCCTTATTTCCTCTAGATTTAGACCTATCGATGTATTTTAGGACTGAGTCCCCCAAAACATATACTTTTTTTGTCTGTACTACCTGTTCTGTCATTTCTATTTCAGTTGTTTCATGATTTCCTATATTATCCTATATAACACCAGGCGAGTCTGCACTTGTATGCTGTAAACTACTTGATTGTGTGCATGTTTTCCCTTTGTCATTTGTACTCATTTCCCCTACAGGCCCTTCTTTCTGATGTTTGTACCCTTCTAACAATTGCTTACTTTCATTCTCTCCAATTTCCTCCAGCACACTGTTATCTTCCACTTCTACATTTGTATTTTCACTAGATTTCTCTAACAGGATTAATGGCTCAAATCCATTTTGCAGTTCTGCACTGAATCCCTTCGCTCTTCTTCTAGCTTTCTTAGATATTCTAGTTTCTGTTATCCAGTCCCCCTCACTAGCCAGATCTCTGTCTCTCTTCTTTTGCAGATCTTTCCCTGTTACTATCCCACACTCTGTATTCTGAGAAATGCCTTCAGTGTGTTGTACTAATGTAGTCTGTTGCATTGTAACCAGCTGCATTTCAGCTTCCATCAATTGTTGCCTTAATTGCTTTATTAGGCAGCATTCCCCACATGTGTAGACAAGCACTTCATGTGCTACTTCTATGCTTATTTTGGTGCATATTATATATCTGATACCAAGTTGGCCACCTTCCAAATGAACTATATTGGTATCCATAATGTTTACCTGTAACATGTACTGGGAATATTATTCATTGAGAGTTCTACTTTCAATGTCACTCTTTTATTAATCAGTGTAATGAGCCTTGACCCCTTCCTCCACTTCGGACACTGTAGACATGAACACAGCTGAGTTATATGCGCTCGAGACCCGGAAGTGCTATGGGTCACATCACGCTCCCCCTGCTCTCACAGCACACTGCAGTGCTTGACTACTGGTATTAGCTTTAAAACTTCAGACACAGGTCCCCTCTGCCTGCTATAACTAGACTAAACATATAGGTGCCCTGCAATGAGGAGCAAGGCAGAAGCAGGAAACTATAGACCTGTTAGTTTAACCTCAGTGATAGGGAAAATTATGGAATCACTTCTAAAGGAAAGAATTGTCGAGTATCTAGCTGCCAGAGGGGCACAGGACCCTAGGCAGCATGGATTCATAGTGGGAAGGTCATGCCAGATGAATCTGATAGATTTCTTTGACTGGGTGACCAAAGTAGTAGATCAGGGAGGGGCTGTGGACATGGCCTACCTAGACTTTAGCAAGGCATTTGACACAGTCCCACACAAAAGATTAATATATAAGTTAGCCAGCCTGGGAGTGGGTCCCAAGATGACAGCCTGGGTAAAGAATTGGCTGGAGAATAGGACACAGAGAGTAATAGTAAATGGAGTCCACTCAGAAGAAAGGAGGGTTACTAGCGGGGCACGCAGGATTCAATGTTAGGACCAGTCCTCTTCAATGTCTTTATAAGTGACATTGCAGAAGGACTGAAGGAAAAGTATGTCTCTTTGCAGATGACACTAAGATCTGCAACAGAGTTGATGCACAGGGTGGGGTGGAAAGGATGAGAAGGGACTTGGCAAGGTTAGAGGAATGGTCAAATGTATGGCAGCTTAGATTCAATGCTAAGAAGTGAAGGTAATGCACCTGGGAAACAAAATCCAGGGAAGAGTACACAATGGGGGTGAGATACTAACAACAACAAAAATGGAAAGGGACCTGGGGGTAGTCATATCAGATGACCTAAAGGTGGGCAAGCAATGTGAGAAGGCAGCAAGGAGGCTGGGTGGATACTGGGATGCATAGGGAGAGGCATCACCAGTAGAAACAGGAAGTTATTATCCATCTGTACAGACAGCTGGTGAGGCCCCATCTGAGTACTGTGTGCAGTTCTGGAGACCCAATCTCCACAAAGACATAGACAGGATGGAAGCTGTCCAGAGGAGGGCAACTAAAATGGTGCAGGGTCTGCACCGGAAGACATATGAAGAGATACTTAAGGAGCTTAATATGTATAGCCTCGAGGAAAGGAGGGAGAGGGGGACATGATAGAAACTTTCAAGTACCTCAAGGGAATCAACAAAGTCCAAGAGGGTAGCATCTTTCAAAAAAAGAGGTGTGCAAGAACAAGAGGGCACAATTTGAAGATAGAGGGGGCAGCTCAGAGGTAATTTAAGGAAGTATTTTTTCACAGAGAGGGTTGTGGATGCATGGAATGGCCTTCCAGAGGAGGTTGTGGAGTCAAAATCAGTGGTGGAATTCAAGCATGCATGGGATAGTCATAAGGCAATTCTGGGGGGTGGGGGTAGGAAGAAGTAAGGCTGCTGGTAAACTAGGATCTGCAGCTTATCCAGTAGGTAGGGAAATGGGCAGACTGGGTGGGCCAAGCAGTCCTTATCTGCCATCAAATTCTATGTTTCTATGTTTCTATGTGCTGACTGATGTAAACACACCATACAGAGTCAGGCAGTCACTGGCAAGCCTTCTAACTACAGATCCCAGGATCCTTCCTGGCTCTATCTTTCCCTATATGTGCAAAATATAAAACAATAAATATTTCTAGCTGCTGTACTGACATGTCTATCGGCCTCCTGCCTGTACTGTCTCACCCCAGTAAGGGGTCACACAGCATAAGCACAGGAGAATTACCGACAGCCAGTTTGGGGCCGAGTTATATGTGCTCAAGACTCAGAAGTGTGATGGGTCATGTCACAGTTGAATCAGAATCCTAGTTTGAAGCAGAATCTTGTGTTGTGTGGGACATATATTTTTTCCCATAGGAAATAATGGGAAATTCAACATGTCATAACTTTAGAATAAATTTATATTTTCCCACCAAATCTTGGAAAGTCACATCTGGGAAGCCAATGCTTTCTACCCTGAAAATGTTAGCCCCGAAGTTAAAGCCATTTCCAAGATACAGGTGGACAAAAAAAGTGTCAACCCCAAAAAAACCTTTATTTTTAACACTCTGTATCTCAGAAATGGCTAAAGCTACTGAGATAAAAGTCATCACTAACAAACATTTCCATAGGGTAATTATGCATGCCGAAATTTTGTAGACATCACTTTAACCATTACAAAGTTATTAAGATCCAAACATTGTCCTTTAACATTAATACACAAAACAGCAAAACCCTCAAACATATGTTTTATTCACCTCTATGTGTCTCAGAAACCAAACAAGGGGTTCAAACCAAATTTGTCAAGTGAAGAGACCTTTGCTCTAGGCTGATGCTTGTCAAATTTCCTGAAAATCTGTTGGAGTGTTGCAAAGTTATTCAGGTGCAAAGTGTGCAAAACTGGATGACAGTGTGCGAAAATCACTTTCACTTTTATATCTATTTTCTTCCTCCCATAGGAAATAATGGCAAATTCAAGATTTAATAACTTTGAATGGATTACTATTCTTTTACCAAACCTTCAAAGGCACATCTGTGAGGCCAAGGCTTTCTACCTGAAAATTTAGCCCAGCACCTAAAGCTGTTTCTGAGATACAGGTGGCCAAAAAACAGCACAAACCAGGAAATCTGTATATTTAACACTTTATGTCTCAAAATCTCAAAAGGATTCAAACCAAATTTGGTACATCAACAGACCTACTCCAGCAGATGATGCATGCCAAATTTCAGGAAAATCTATGAAACCAATTTAAAGTTATTAACCAGGTAAAATTGCACTTTAACATTAAACACTCCTTCACACCATAGCTATACTGTATAATATATATATATATATATATATATATATATATATATATATATATTATATAGATAGATAGATAGATATATACACACACACACACACACACATATATACATATATTGCAAAAAAAGCTTTGTAAATGCATCATTATGGTTGAGGCATCAAAAGTAGGGAAATACAAACTTAGGGTTCCCAAGTCTAAGACCCCACCCGCTAATGGCTATCAATGCTAGACCCCACCCCCACTGTTGGCTTCAATCCTAAGGTCTCACTGACCCATATGTAGGAACAGGTGTGGGTATGCTTGGAAGAAACCCCTAATGCTCACCCCATTCTACTATACTGTACCCATGTTACCTTAATTAATCATGGATTGTGGTGAGCATTAGGGTTCTCAACCCTAAGGCACACCCCTCACACCTGTTGCTGCATGCAGGGTGGGGGTGGGGTCTTAGGGCTGGAAGCTGACAGTGAGGGTATGGTCTTAGCATTGGGAGCTGAGGGTGGGGGTGGATCCTAGGCTGGGGAACCCCAAGTTTGTATTTCCCTATTTTTGATGCCTTAACCTATTGGTGCATTAACAAAGTTTTACAATTTATTTCCTTACTTTTGAGATAGTATAATAGTATCCTTATTTAACAGTACCCTCCATAGATGCATATATGAGTCAGAGATGTGGAAGCACAGGGATCGCGGGCTCTCAGCTTCCAATAATAGCACAACAGTCACCAAACCTGTCACTATAGCCATGGTGTTACCCCACCTCATGTTTCTGGTGCAAAAACATTTTCATTCCCTGCCAAAAATGTAACTCCATGGAATCACAATGCCAATCCACAGCACAGGAGCAAAAACACATTTTGGACAGGATTTGAAAAATAACATATATGACATACATGAGGTGGTGTAATAAGAAGGATATGCTGAAAATTTGGTCTCAAAATATTTTAAATTTCCACACTTAAGATCAGGCGTAGCAAAATTGCAATAAATAATCATAACTCTGCCATCTGCAATCACTCTGAACCCAAATGTTCAGCATAGCCTTCTTATGACCTCACTGCATGTACCCAGTGCAAAACATTTTCAAATCCTTGCCCAAATGTAATTCTGCACAAATGCAATGCCATTATGCACCACAAGTGCAAAAACACATTTTGGCCAGGATCTGAAAAATGACAGCTGTCACATACATGAGGTGAGGTAATAACAAGGTATATTCAAAATATGGGGTGAAAATATTGAAAATTTCCAAACATACGACGTGCATAGTGAGTGCAACAAATGCTCATAATGCAGCCATTTTGTGACATTTATTAAATTTTCAACATATACCTTCTTATGGTCCCACCTCATGAAAAATATGACTGTTGTTAACAAATCCCACCAGAAATGTGATTTTGCCAACCAACTGCAAAATCACCTTTCTGGTAAGACTATAACGACATCCATATTGTTCATGAGGTAGAGGTCCCACAAAGGCTATATTTAGAAATTTGTGGGCAAAATCACGGCAAATGGCTGCGTTATCAGTAAAGATTGAACCCACTCATTAAAATACATTAAAGTGCATTTACAGTACCTTAGTTCATATTGGGTTTGCGGTTCCAGCAGCAAGAGGTGTCTTCAATTGGTAGGCGGATTTCAAACATGGGACCTCCTTAGGTGAGTGGTGGTGGTCTGTGGGGATGTCACAGTGGGTGTGAGGATCTGGGTGCCCAGTGGGGGATTGGGTGGGGAGTATGGGTGACATCGGCGATGAGTATTATTTTTACAGCTCACAAATGAGCAAAAGACAACAAGGGACATTTTTCCTTTTGGGATGAAAACATAAAGAAGGGGACTATGAGGGTGGATACAGCCATTCCCACCAATGACAATGGGCACATTGAAGGGTAGGGTACCACTGGATACTAAGGAAAAGTTGGGACCTTTGTGCCCCCAAAAAAAACACATGGGGAAAATAAAATAAAATTAGATTAATAAAGAATTAAATATAGACATATATGTGACACACAGGGTGGGGGTGCCATTAGACACCAGGGATTTTTCTGTTGGGGGTCACGATACAAAAAATGAAAAAAAGATTAAAAAATCTATAGCCACACAGAAAAGGATCCTTTTTTGCCAGGAAGAATCCTTTTCTGCCAGACAAAATCCTTTTTCACCAATACTTTTCTGTTGTGGTGGAAAAGGATTCCGTCTGGTGAAAAAGAATCCTTTTCCTGACCAGATGGCTGTGGTTTTCATGACCAGATGGCCATGATAAAATCATTCTTCACCACCCAATTTCCTTTTCCATCATTCCTTGTTCGTGATGTGAAAAAGGAAATCAGCTGGCGAAAAAGGATTTCCCATTTTGATGACCAGATGTCCTTTTGATACCAGATGTCCTTTTGATGACCAGATGGCCCAGCAGGGACATCTGGTTGTGAAAAGGATATCTGGTCATCAAATGGAAATCCTTTTTTGCCAAACAATTTCCTTTTGCATCAAGAACATGGAGTGACAAAAAGGAAATTAGTGAGTGACAAAACAGGATTTAAATTGTTAAAAAAAATCAAGGGGCATACAAAAGTCAGAAACCACACAGAACAGCTCATCAACTCCAGATGAGCAAGAAGCATACTGAACTTTGATGTCTATAACAGACATTCCTGGTCAGAGTTATGACAGTTTTTTTTTTAGCAAAATCAAAAAACAAGATAGCAGCTAGCAAAAAAAGGATTTTTTTTTCTGGCAAACAAGGATTGTCCCCTCAAGAAAAAGGATCCTTTTTCATCAGAGCAAAATCCTTTTTTGTTCCATTCCTTTGTCCAAAAGACTGAACTGAGCATGCTCAGAACCTGAAATTTTAAAATTAAATTACTTTGGAGCAGCTTAATATTTTTTTTTCACCAAACCAATGCAGACATGCTCTGTGGGGCAAGCACTTTCTGCCCTGAAAATGTCAGACCAAAATTCCCAACTGTTTGGCCACAGCATGATGACAAAAAAACTGGAAAAAAGGCAAATTTTAACATTTTTTTCACTATGTGCAGCGCAAAATCTACTAAATTGACTGATCCACAACTTGGCAGGTCAGGGGATATATTCCTGGAGACTGCACTTGCAAAATTTCATGCAAATCCGTTAAACAGTTGCAAAGTTATTAAAGTGCAAAATTTGACATTTAACATTAAAATTACTATCTCAACCCCAATAGAAGAGGTGCTACATTTCCCTAATAGATAGATAGATAGATAGATAGATAGATAGATAGATAGATAGATAGATAGGTAGGTAGATAGACAGATACATAGATAGATACATAGATACTGTACATAGATACTGATGGCAGATAATGGCCTTTGCCCACCTAGTCTTCCAAATTGCACATGTAATTTTACCTCTTCAAGCTTCTCTTGAACTGGGCTGTCCCCTTCCCTCAACTGCTAGGATCCCCCAATGCCTATCCATGCATTCTTGAATCCCATAATTGTTTCTGCCCCCACCACCTCCTCTGGCAGTGCATTCCACTTGTCCATCACCCTTTCAATGAAGAAATACTACTTCATGTTATCTATGAACCTCCCTCCCTCCAATTTCATCCCTTGACCCCTAGTCCTGGAACATCTCTTCCTCTGAAAAATAATGTTTTTCTGAACCTTGTTCCTCCCCATGAGGTACTTGTATAGAAACATGGAAACATAGAATTTGACGGCAGATAAGGACCACTTGGGCCACCTAGTCTGCCCATTTTCCTACCTGATGGATAAGCTGCAGATCCTAGTTAACCAACAGCCTACTTCCTTCTATCCCCCACTAGGACTGCCTTATGTCTGTCCCATGCATTCTTGAATTCTCCCACAGTTCTTGACTCCACGGCTTCCTCAGGAAGGCTGTTCCATGCATCCACAACCCTCTCTGCGAAAAAATACTTCCTCACATTACTTTTGAGCTGTCCCCCTTCTATCTTCAAATTGTGCCCCCTTGTTCTTGCATATCTCTTTTTCTGAAAGATACTACCCTCTTGGACTTTGTTGATTCCCTTAAGATACTTGAAAGTTTCTATCATGTCCCCCTCTCCCTTCTTTCCTCAAGGGTATACATATTAAGCTCCTTTAGTCTCTCTTCGTATGTCTTCTGGTGCAGACCTTGCACCATTTTGGTTGCCCTCCTCTGAACAGCCCCCACTCTGTCTATGTCTTTGCAGAGATGGGGTCTCCTAAACTGCACACAGTACTCCAGATGGGGTCTCACCAACTGTCTGTACAGAGGGATAACAACTTCCTGTTTTCTATTGTTGATGCCTCCCTGCCATCCACAGTATCCCCCTAGCCTTCCTTACTGGCTTCAAGCATTGCTTGTCAACCTTTCGGTCATCTTATATAATTACCCCAGGTCCTTTCCATTTTGTCATTGACAGTATTTTACCCCCAGTGTGTACTCTTCCCCTGGGTTTATGTTTCAAGGTGGATTACCTTGCACTTCTTTGCGTTGAATCTAGCTGCCATACCAAAATGGTGCAGGGTCTGCACCAGAAGACATCTAGAAAGAAAGACTAAAGGAGCTTAATATATACCCTTGAGGAAAGAAGGAGAGAGGGACATGATAGAAACTTTCAAGTACCTGAAGGGAATTAACAAAGTCCAAGAGGGTAGCATCTTCCAGAAAAAGAGATGTGCAAGAACAAGGGGACACAATTTGAAGATAGAAGGGGACAGCTCAGAGGTAATGTGAGGAAGTATTTTTTCACTGAGAGGGTTGTGGATGCATGGAACAGCCTCCCTGAGGAGGTTGTGGGGTCAAGAACAGTGGGGTACTTCAAGAATGCATGGGACACACATAAGGCAGTCCTAGTGGGGGGTAGGAGGAAGTAAGCTGTTGGTTAACTAGGATCTGCAGCTTATCTGTTAGGTAGGAAAATGGGCAGACTAGGTGGGCCAAGCGGTCCTTATCTGCTGTCAAATTCTATATTTCTATGTTTCTGTACATCTGACCATTCTTCCAACCTTGCCAAGTTCTTTCTCATCCTTTCCACTCCATATTGTGTATCAACCCTGTTGCAGATCTTTGTGTCATCTGCAAAGATACATATTTTTCCTTCCAGTTCCTCTGCAATGTCACTTATAAAGACATTAAAAAGGACTGGTCCCAGTACTGAACTCTGCGGTAGCCCACTAGTAACCGTCCTTTCTTCACTGTGGACTCCGTTTACTACTACACTTTGCATCCTGTTGCCCAGCCAATTTTCTATCCAGGCTACCACCTTGGGACCCACTCCAAGGCTGACTAACTTGTACATTAATCTTTTGTGTTGGACTGTATCAAATGCCTTGCTAAAATCTAGGTAGGCCATGTCCACAGCCCCTCCCTGGTCTACTACTTTGGTCACCCAATCAAAGAAATCTATTAGATTCATCTGACATGACCTTCCCGCTGTGAATCCATGCTGCTTTGGCTCCTGTGCCCCACTGTCCTCTAGGTACTCAACAATTCTGTCTCTATCTTATCCCCTCTCTCCCCTCTGTCCTCCAGGGAGTACATATTGAAGTCCTTCAGCCTGTCCTTGTAGGACTTGTGATGCAAACCCTGCACTGTCTTGGTTGACCTCCTCTGAACTCTCTCCACCCTGCCTATATCGTTACATAGGTAAGGCCTCCAGAACAGGACACTGTTCTCCAGGTGTGACCTCACTAATTTCTTGTACAGTGGAATTATGAACTCCCTTTTCCTGCTGGTGATGCCCCTTCCTGTGCATCCCAGGATCCTATTTGCTTTACCTGCCACCTTGTCACACTGACTCCCAACTTTTAGGTCATCAGAGATGATAACCCCTATGTCTCTTTCCTGCTTGGAGCATGCTGTATTCCCCCCTCCCCAGCTGATATATTGTTCTAGGGTTTTTATGACCCATGTGCATTATTCTGCACTTTTTTGTGTTAAATCTCAACTGTCACACTCCTGAACATTTCTCAAGTTTCTGCAGGTCTGTCCTCTTTCTATCCACTCCCTCCAGTATGTCCACGCTGCTAGAGTTTTGTGTGAATATATATATATATATATGTGTAAATATATATGTGGCAGAAATTAGTCAATATGAAAGGCAGTATTAAATTAAAATCATCCCATAATCAAGTTTGAATGCTCACTCTATTCTGTACTCCAAAAAGAGTAAATTTTTCTTAGTCTGTACATTGCCAAACAGATCTCAGTTCATGTGCCAATGTTTAAAAAAATGCTTATTCACTGCTGTTCTTGCTCTAACTGGAAGATTGTTCAAAGACCTGGCTCCACTAAATTTTAAAGCCGTTTTTCCATATTTACTTTTTACTTTGGGAAAATGTAAAAAGGTTTTCTTGATACTCCACAAGGAATACCCTCTATCTGATATTTGCAGTACATTCTTCAAAAACAAGGGATGGGAGTCCAAATTTATTATGTTGTATAATTGTGTTAGCCAGATCTTGTTATGACATTCCGCAAATGTTGATCACATCAGTTCTGCATACATATCACTGTGATGTGCAGAATACGGACAACACAAACTACATCTTGCAATCCTCCTATAAACTAAGTTTAGTCTATAAATTGTAGATATCATTTAGTTGCAAACCTACTGTATGTACTTCAGAATCATAGTCTATAAGAGGTAAGATAAATTGGTTTGCTATTCTATGTCAGATATTTTTGGCAGACATTTGAACTCTTGCTCAGGACCCTACCTTTGCTTTCATTTTACATACTACATTGTCAATATCTGAACTAAAAGTTAACAAAAGATCAATTATTTCTCAATGTACCAATATTCTTCAACTTGTGCAAGGTGGAAGACCTGAGAGGAGGAAACTGTCTACGTTTTAAAGGTTTCTTTTATATTATAATCTATTTTGCTATTTATACACTAACAATTTTAATATTCTTCACTAGCCTTGTGCTGGTAAACCATGCCTGCATACTGTTAATGTCATCTTTAAGTCCTGTTCCATTACTTTTTTTGATGGATCTGCCTGTGTAAGAACAGTATCATCCACATACCTGTATAAGTGGACCAGTGTTTTATTTAAAACTTGTGGTAAAATACTGACATAAATCAGAAAAATCAAAGGCTCTGGGGTAATGGCCTCAGTGCCAGTTGTATGGTCAGTACAGGGCACAATGGAGACCCACTGCACACCTGCATGAGGTCTCCTTTGTGTTGTGAACCCCCAGCTCCTGCTACTAAGGGGTCCCCTGAAACAGCACTCAGCTACACTCACCAAGCAGGCCAGGGATGCTGCCTGTGACTGTGCAGCCACAGTACGGTTAACCATAAGCACTGTCTAATCCTCTTGTGCGACAGCAGTGTGGTCAAGCAAAGCAGTGTTGTGGTTCATGGTGAACAGGATGGTTTGCAATGAATCACGGCAGTTTGCCACAGCCTGCACTTGCCTGTCACCTTGATCGCACACCTCAGCCAACAGTACCTGCAGCTCTTGTGCTACAAACTCATGGGCTGCCATGGCATACATGTCCTTGTACAATGGGCCAGTATGGAGGGATCCACTTCGTGCAAGTGAGGGCCATTGATGAGGTGACATATGGGGGCTGCAAGGGGTGACAGTGTGTCAACTGTGTCACTCCTTCCTCCTGGGCTGTATGTCACTGGGCCTGTTGGCACCAGAGAACCTGTCCAGTGTGGTTGCTTTCGTCCTTTCTGCTTTGTAACACTAGTGTCCTAGTACAGCTCAACATCCCCTGTCTCTGTGTCTTAAAACAGGAGCAGTGCCCGCTCCTCATCCTTCCAGTCCTCCCCACTGGTGTACAGGGTGGAAGTAAGCTCATCCATCCCTTTGGAGGAACCTTCATCATCACTCCCATCATCATCACCCCCCCCATGATGGATCTGGAAGTAAGGGAACACAGGGCCATGTGTTACAAAAAGCTCCATGGCACAGCTATGATTCATACCAGCACACAGCCAATCAAAACAATGACCCTGACATGTATCCCACAAAAAGTACCCGTGTCCTGCTGACTATAAGCACACCCTGTGAGTCATGCAGGCCCTGACATGAAGACCAGTGCCAACAATAGTAACACTAATGTGCATTGTGAAAGCCCACCTGCCCTGTGCAACCCATACCCCAGCTGTACTGCACATGTAGTCACCCTGACAGGTTCGGTGGCTCTGGGCCTCCTCGGACTGAATTATTGCAGAATTTTTACTTTCCTAACTGTAAGATTTGCTGTATTTTGTGTACTGTATTTGTTTAAAGTGTATCAAATCCCAGAGTTAGGTTTTAAACTGCTTAAAAAGCATAGAGCAATGGTGTACTGTTAAATTCAAACTGCACTTTGCATTTGCCTTGTGTCTAGCACTGTTCCCCATCTTACTAAGGCCCCCCTATCCTCGCTCTCTACCTTTTTTGTTTTCTCTCTCAAACCTCTATCCAACTCTAGAATTCTGGCTACTGAGATACCCCTCGATCACTCTCTGTGTTACTTTGACTTTGTGTTTTCACTGGTCCCCTGCAGCTAGGCCCTCTTGACATCAGACCCATACCCCACCCCCTTCCCTTTCCAGCTACCTCGCACTCTTTCCACACTTAATCTCTCCTTTCATTCTCATTCTATCCATTCACCCCTTGTTAACTGTAACCCTCTCACTCAGACCTCTTTGTCTTTTAATTTCTACTCCACCCCCTGCACTGGGTCTGCCACCAGCCCCTCCCACCCCAGTCCTAGTTCCTTAAAAGTAATCTGTCTCTCTCTTCACACCTTTAGGACCTCCACACTGAGCAGGTGCACTGGCTAGCTACACCATGGCAGCCATCTGGCCCGCTGACAGCTGCCACCCACTACCGCCTCTGTGCAGCTCCATGGCGGTCTTCTGGAGATTAGCTCGGCCACCCAGCTAAGGTATGACTGCTGGCACTTGATCCTCCAGCACCTTTTTCTCCTGTTTTCCAATTGGTGCGGCTGTCCTGATAGTGGCGCCTGATTGGCCCACCTTGCTGCCTTGCCTTCCTCTCATTGGAGCGCTTTTCAAGCTATCTCTGGGCCTCCTTGGACTGAATTATTGCTGAATTTTTACTTTCCTAACTGTAAGATTTGGTATATTTTGACCCCCCACCCACCCCCAGGCCTCCTTTAAATATACATTAGCCACTCCCTCCCTCAGTCCTCTCCATACTATTGGCTTACAGTCCACTGAATCTCCTGCACTTGACAGATTAAACATAGATGATCTGACTGATTACTCTAGCTCTCCTCAGCCACCCCTCCCTCAAGTCTGCTTGTTGCCCCTTCCCAGTGCCTCTATCTTCTAAAACCACCTATCATGCCTATAAATATCTTAATGATGCTACTACCTCTCCCTTCTCATCCCTAATCCCCCTGCACCTCCACCTCCCCTTACCTTCTTTGCCACCTATAGTGGGCTAAATGCCTGAGAGCACACTAAGTTACACCTTAGCACACCCCTTTGCCATGAGAGACACCTGGGTTACTAACTGGGTTAACCCCACTCCTCCATGAATACCCACTTCTCTTGCAGCTTCTCAAACCCCCAATTAACACCCTAAAAAACACAAGAAGGAGACAGCATAGGGCTGCTAAGCTCCTTGCCCACTATCTGGCCAGGATTGCACTTTTCCTCCTCCTACTCACTGGGAACATCCACCCCAACCCAGCTCTCCCACAACGTCCTATCCCTAGCTCAACAAACTAGGCTCACTTAAGCTGGCCACCATTAACATTTGTAGATTGCCACCTAAGCTAGATGCCCTCCAAGTCTTGGTGTCCCAACACACCAAACATTATAGCTCTAGCAAAACTTGGTTATCACGAAGGTCCCTGATACTGCTTTATACTCCCTGGTTATCTCCAATTTAGACTTGACTGAATTGGTAAGCATGGTGGGGGGGGGGGGCTGTGCAATCTACCTGAGAGGCACACTCCAAGGTCAAGTCCTCCCACAAACTCCCTCTACCAACAGCTCCCAAATCCTTGTGGTAAAAATAATCCTTGGCTGTCAGGGTAAATCACTCACAGTGGTATCTGAGTACATACCACTGCAGTGAACAAAATACAGGCTTCTAACTGGTCACAGACTTCCTTGAGAACAACCCCCAGGGTGAGACTATTGTCATGGGTGATCTCAACATTAACTGGCTGGCGCCGGATGCTGACCAGTATAAGGATGCCATTGCAGCATTAGACATAACACAAGTGGTCACTTCCCACACTAGGATCAGCTATAAGACTGGCAGTAGCATGGTGCATGATTTGGTCTTCACAACTCATCCCAACAGAATCACCTGTACAGAAGTGCTACCAGACACATTAAGTGATCACGCTCCTGTCATCTTCCTTTGGTCAAACAAAGCACCTAGATCAAAACCCACTTTCTCATACAAGCATTCCCTAAAAAATGTAGCTTCCTCAGTTCCTTGCCGCCCTGACAATGATTGACTGGGCTCCCCTTAACTCCATAAACAGCATTGACCTTGCTCTTAACTATTTCATTTCCCAGTTTAATGAAGTCTGCAACAACTTTGACCCCCCCTGAAAAAAAGGAACTCAAGATACTCCATTAACCCTTGGACTACCTCTGAACTAATCACCATGATTCAGAACAAAGATAATCTAAGGTACCGAGCTATAGACTCAGTGCACCAGCCTAACTGGCAGCGCTACAGAATCACCAGGAACCAGTGCTCCCAAGCAATATGCAGTGCCAAACAAGCCTACTATAAGCAGGAGCTTACAGACTCCTGGGGTAACAGCAAATACTTCTGGAATAACATCAAAAACCTTACAAGGAAACCTTCCAAATCCTCCCCAACTATGCTTGAAGTTAATGGCACCACTATCCAAGACCCCAAAGAAATAGCAGACACATTCAATATTGCCTTCACTGATCTCAGCAATGTCCTTTCCCCTAATTTTTATGATGACCCCACCCTGCCCAGTGATAGACCACACCGTCTCACAAATACACCTCCCTTCTATTTCAAGAGGATATCCTATGCTGAAGCTAGAGGCTACCTCCAAAAAGTCCTAAACAAACCCAGCTAAAGGAGTGACTCTCTGGATCTTAAACTTCCCTCCCTTGCACTGGACATCATCTTACCCCCCCCTACTAAACTCCTGAATCGTTCTCTCTCCCTTGGCCAGTTCCCTCAACTCTGGAAATCAGTCATTGTCACTCCTGTGCATAAAAGTGGAGACAGATCCCATCTCACAAATTACCGCCCCATCTCTATCCTTCCTCCTCTCTCCAAGGTACTTGAACAAATTGTAACAGACCAGTTGTTAGAACACCTCCACAAATACAACCTGCAATGTCCTCAGCAGCATGGCTTTAAAAAAGCCCACAGTACTGCCACTGCCCTGCTTGAATTCACTACCCATACACATAAGGCCCTCGATGCAGGCAGTCTACTGGGCGTGGTGTACATTACTCTGACCAAGGCATTTGACACCCTGAACCACCAGCTTCTGCTGCACTTCCTCTCTACCCTTGGCCTATAAATGATACTATCAAATGGTTTCAAGCTACCTTCTGGATAGAAACCAAAGAGTCAAAATCCCAACTCTCTCTCACATAGCCTCCCTGTTCGCTCCGGTGTCCCCCAAGGCTCCATCCTTGGCCCACTAATTTTTAACCTCTTTATCAATAATCTTCCTGCTGTATGCAATACTAATATGATACTCTATGTGGATGATGCTGTCCTCTTTTCCTTCCATACAGACCCCATCCCTCTCTCCAAAGACCTGCAGACGAACTTCAGCCTAGCTGAGTCCTGGTTTAAACAGCACAAACTGTTGATTAACTACAAAAAAACAAAGTCTATGCTGTTTTGCAGCATGCACAACAAATCTAATACTAACCTCACCATCCGTAATGAGACACAACAACCGCTTGACCAAGTACATGAATTTAAATACCTAGGAATTACTGCTGACAGTACGAGGTCCTTCAACTCACATGTCAGCCATGTCTCAAAATCAATAAACTCTTGAATAGGAGTACTCTACCACCACCATCATCACTGTTTGACAACTGAAGCCATGTGTGCAGCCATAACCAGCTCTATCTTGGCCATCATTGACTATGGGCTAATTTTCTATGGTGCTGCCACAGAGACCACCCTTAAGTGAATCAGGATGGGCCTCAACAAGTGCTGCAGACTTATCACTGGTGCAGAGAATGTTCTCATACCTGTGTGCTCTATAAATGCTCCAACTGGCTCAACCTACATGGCAGGCTGGATTACCAGTCATAGTAAGTAAGTAGTAAAAAGTTTATTTTTATACAGGTAAAAATGGTTTGTTACATCATTGGGTCACAGACCCTTTTTCAAGGTGTACCTGTTTTCTTCATAGTTTTTAAAAATACATAAAGTACACTCCATTCATTTCCACAACATACATTTTTTGATTTCACTAAACAAACATGGTTTTATATAATCCTCCATTTAGAAACATCACAATTTTTTTATTATAACATTAATTTCACAGTTTAAGAAATCCACAATGTTTCAAACCCTTATCATTTACTATTTATATTCCCCTCCAAAAGTCTTCTTTCACCCATTACACATACATTTTATTTCCTATCCATTATCAATTGATCTCATAAAAAGTTTGGATTTTTGAATCTGCTTCATTTCCAGGTAAATGGGTGCCCACAAATTTATAACTTTTATACCAAAGGTCATTTCACCATATTTATTATTTATTCTGGGCATTACATATTTACTTCCCTCCTTACCTCTTAAATTATATTGATGGACATGCATTAAACACGGAATTGTATCCACAAGATACTTGGGGCTTTGTTTATGAACTACCCATGTATTTCTTTTAGCCATTTTGGTCCCTTTGTGTTCTATCTGATCCCATTTTAAGTTCTTAAACACTTCACAATGGTCAGTATAATATTCACAATGTAATATAAATCTAGCTAAATTATTATAAAGGACATGTATTGCCCTCAAATTTGACTTATTGGCCATACCATATATGTGAATTCCATATTCTAAACAAGGAATAATCAATTGATTTATTATATCTTTTCTCATTTTATAGTCCAAACAATATTTGGATCTACGGAAAGGCCCTAATTTTTTATTAGTTTTATAAACAAGATGTTTTATGTGAGAGTTAAAACTCAAACTACTATTTACGGTAATTCCCAGATACTTATATGAATCAACCTGATTTAAGGATTCGTTTTTAACTGTTTTAATTGAAATTTTGGGGAAATTATTATTTCTTCCTTTACCATAAAATACCATTGAATTTGTTTGTTTTACATTCGATACCAACCCTGATTTATATAACCATGTTTCCATCCTACTAAAATCATTCTGAAGGGTTTTCTCCACTTCCTGAGTTGTAGCACCTCTGGCCAGCAGTACAGTGTCATCAGCGTACATACTCAAAACTGAGTTCTGTACCACTGTTGGGAGTTCATTTACATACAGTAAAAACAACAAAGGGCCTAAAATCGAACCCTGAGGGACTCCTCTACTTACAAGTGCTGGTTTAGATGATATTTCACCAATATAGACTTGTTGAACTCTACCTGACAAATAAGAGTCAAACCAGGGAAGGGGTTTCTGTATCTATTCCCAGCTCCATCATTCTCCCAATCAATTTACCATGGTCTATGGTGTCAAGGCCTTGGAGAGATCCACGAACACCCCGTCCCACGATCCTCCCCATTTAACTGGAAGCGATGTTATCAATTAAATCGGTGAGTGCGGTGTCCATGGAATACCCTTTACGAAATCCTGACTGGCAAGGAGACAGGAGAGAACTTGTTTCCAAGTATCTACTCAACTGCCCCCTTACCAGTCCCTCCAAGACCTTTGACAAACATAACAATAATGAAATTGGCCTATAATTTGTTGGTTCCACTGGGGAAGTACCTTTATAGATTGGTACAATCTTTGCCTGTTTCCACAGGGTTGGAAATTTATTTTCCGTCAGACTCCAGTTGAAAAGTTTTACTAGAATTGGAGCAATTACCTTGAGAGAATCTTTTAAAAACCTATTCTCTATTTCATCCAAACCTGAGGCTTTATTTAGTTTAAGTTTCCTTAATTCACTCTTTACATCTCTACAGGTTTTGCCTCATGGCAAAAATGATCTGCCTTAACCTCACACCATCTTCTACACTTGGCTTATTGTCACCTGCTGCCAATTCAAACATCATGAGCAATGCCCTCAAATCACCTTATATCATTCCATTTCTGCTGTACCTCTCAAGCTCATCATGCCTTCTACACCAGGGCCCAATCACTATTGAATAGTCTTCCTCCTGAAATCACTGCTGAGAACAAGCTTGGCCAATTCAAATGTAAACTTCAACAGTACCTCACTGATCTCAGTAATTGTGACTGCCCCACCAAGAACTGCATTACACTTTCTCTATCTTACTCCCTCCCCCTCCTGCTATTCTAGTCTTTCCCCACCCCTCTCTCTCCCTCCCTCCCTCCTATTCCCTTTCAAGCCCTGCCCACCTTCACTCTCCCTCCTCCTCTCTGACCCTCCCTTATTCCCCTTTCTAGCCCTTGCCCACCTTCCATCCCTTTTGTTCCCTCCCACCTCTCCTTCCTCTACCCCCACTCTCCAATTCCCACCTCCAGCCCTCTCACTTGTCTCCTCCCTCCTCCCTCCCTCCATCCCACCTAGCACTTCTCTGACATCATGCACGTGTGACAAATTCAACCCCCTGACTGCCTTCTCTTTCAACCCCCTCTCATGTCCAACTCCCCTTTCCCACTTAGGTCTAGTTCTCTTGTACGTACTCTCAGCTTGCCTGTTTTACACTCCCTGTACTAACTATATGTTTCCATGATTATTGTGTAATTTTGTGAACTCACTGTTTGTACTGCACCCCCCACTGTTTGTTGTTACTTTCCTGCTGACACAGAACCTTTGTAAATGAACTTCTGATTCAAAGGTATTTGTAATCCTAATACTCAATAAATTATAAAATAAATGGTGTTGATGCCCTTTCAACACCCTCCACCTGCTGCCATCCCATGGTGCCTGCCAGCAGTTCCTCCTCCAATGTGAGGACTGTCTGGTGGATGGGCCATCACCTATGGCCTGTTGTAAATGCCATGCCATGATCAGATTGTTTGTCAGTGTATCCCATAGAAACTTTTTGTTTATTTCCTCTGCAGAACACTCCCCACTGTACATTGCATTAACAGTATCTGTCACCTCTTGACACACCACTGCTTGTTGCTTTGAAGGGACAAACCTTCAAAACACTGCCTCACTGGCCATGTATTCATGTACCAGTACCTGTTGGGGAAAGTACTGTTTGAGTAGATGCACATGTCTCTCACCACAAATGGTTGCATCACCTACAGCATTGTCTGAATGTCTGTGCCTCCCAGGATATCTGTATAGCTGCTAGGAATATGTACAGAGTATGGCCTGGTGACAGAACTGGTGCTGGCTGCACACAGTTCCATGAACAGGACTGTGGCCCCCCACTGAACCAGGGCCAGATTAAGGCAACCTGGGACACTAGGCCCAAGAGAAATCCCAGGGCTCCCTCTTGCTGTAACTATGCCCCTTTGCCACAAAGGGACCCTATCAGACTTCAAGGCACCTTGGGAATCCATTTATATACAAACTGTATCTTATGTTAGGATACAGTTTATATAAGATATGGGCAACAGAATACAAATCAAAATTCCTACCCCTCTGATCCCCTCTCTCATAGAAGTTGTTGGCAGATAAGGCATGCCTGGCCCACACACAGTAGTTCACCCTATTAATCATGTCTATCACCCCTCCTTAGCCCCCTGTAAGTCCTCAGATTTTCATCATGTTTGCCTTCATGCCTATCCCACATGTTTTTGAAGCCTGTGACATTTTAGCTTCTACCACTTTCACCAGGAGTCTGTTCCAAGCTCCCACCACCTGTCCATAAAGAAAACTTATTGACATTCCTCATCAGTCCCCCCTTCCAGTTTCATTATTGTGACCCCTAGTTCTTATGCAAGTGTTTCTCTGAAATTACTCCTTCCCACACCTTGTTCACACCTGTGAGATATTTATATGTCTCTATCATGTCTCCCTCCCTCCTCTCTTCTAGAAAATAAACTTTTAGCTCCCTAAGTCTGTCCTCACTTAGGGCTTTAGGTGCAGGTCCTGCACCATCTTGGTTGCCTTCCTTTGGACCCTTAAGCCCTTTCTTATCTTTTTTTGGAGGTAGGGCCTCCAGATCTGTACACAGTACTCAAGGTGAGGACTCACCATCTTTATGACTTTCCTTGTTCTGCTGGTGATCCTCTACCTATGCACCCTAGCATCTTGCTGGCTTTCCCACCACCTTGTCACACTGCTTATCCACCTTTAGGTCTTGGAAATAATTACCCCAGCTCTCATTTCTGTGTTGTGACCATCAGTCCCCCCTCCCATTAGTATATAGCCGAGGGTTCCTGTGACCCAGGTGCATGATCGTGCATTTCTTTGCATTAAAGCCCAGTTCCACTGCTCTTGACTACTGTTCCAGTTTGCCAAGATTCTCCCTCATTTGTTTCACCCACACATCCCTGGAGTGTCCACCCTCTTGCAAATTTTGGTATCATCCACAAACAGACACACCTTCCCTACTAGCCCTGCACCAGTATTGCAGATAACTATATTGTAGAGTACTGGGCTTAGCACTGACGCCTGTGGCATACCACTAGTCACTGCCTTCCCCTGAGTGCATACGATTTACCACAACTCCATGACTTCTACCTTCCAGACAGTTTCTCACTCATCTAACTACCTTCGGTCCCACCCCATGGCTATTTAGTTTGTTCAGTAGCCTTCAGTGAAAATTCTTAGAAAATTCAGACCAAATTTTTCTTTTTTTCATAACTTTGATGATCATTTTCATGACGCCATTGCCCCCATTGGAACTATGCCATGAACCCTCCTACTAATTTTTCCTGATAGAGAATTGCATTTAACAATGATAATCCAATTTCAGTCAAGGGGTGTAAAATTAAAATATTAGGCAGAATAGCCTAGTGGTTACAGCTCCAAGCCAATAACCTGGAAAACATGTATACACAGAATACATAGATTTGTGAACTACAACCTCTGTCTGCATACTACATGACACAGGGCCATGGCATGTCACAGGACATCCATGTGCTAATGAGAGGGTCTGGAACTTGGAACAGGCTCTCCAATAAGCAGGCTCTACTGGCTCTTTGATCCTTCCAGTAGAATGCTAGGGCCCCCCAAAATGCATAACAGATGAGACAAGAAGTGGACAAACTGCTACGGGGGGGGCCCATTTAAGAGTTTCACCAGTCACTCTCCCTATCAGGAATACCTGTTTGGGGGCAGGAATCTTTCTAGCTATTTCTTCCCACTTGGGATACCAGGGGGTGCGAGACAAAGCAAAGGAAAAGGGCATGTTTTCACCTTAAAGATCAGTCTGGTGGGAGCTCCACACAAAGCTATCACCTGTACTTAACACCTAATCAGGGAGGTGAGCTTCACATTCAAGCAGACAAAGCAAAGGAAAAGGGCCTGTTTACACCTTAAAGGTTAGTCTGGTTCCAGACTCCTGAAGCTATCAGCTGTACTTAACACCTAATTTGGGAGGTGAGATTCCCATCACAGTTCAGCTCCTGCCTTGTTCATCTTATTCAGCAGTCAAGTCCATTACAAAAAAAATTCAGCACAAAGAAATGGGTATGTAGTAAATATATTTGGGGGATTGTTGGGGGCCCTGGCAAGTGGGGGCCCTAGGCTTGTGCCTATGTTGCCTATGCCTTAATCCAGCACTGCACTGAACATGCATGGCATGGGGATGGACCAAAATGGGTCTATCAACACATGGCAGGGGTTATCCATTATAATAGAGACTGCAAAATCGCAACTGCAAAATCGCGACAATAGTATAGCGAGTTTAATTTCGGCAACCACCACAAAATTTTGATGATGCACAAATAACATTTTTTCCTGCCATTGCACAGACAATAATCACGATCGTGAGAAACTTATGGAATACTAAAAGCAACTGTTTTTGCGTGCAACAGATTTACAGAAGTAGCTTTCATGGAACACATGTTTACCGGCTGGTCTTTGAAATGATGTTCCTACTTACATTGTGTTTAACACTATCTCATTACAACTAATATCCCCTGCAGCTCAAAACTCATACCGAAGTCTTGGGGTGAGATAGCGTGACTCTCATGGGTGATCTAATAAATAGTGATTTTAAACATAGATTTAAAATCAAGTGGACAAAAAGAGTATGCCCGATTTCCATTCCTCAGAAATAACAAGCTTGATTTACATGCCACAAAAATAGAAACATTACATACACACAGGAGATCCAGCAGACCTTGTTTAAAGTCCCACACATAAGCTTTTCTCACTCTCATTTAGCCACCAGCAAAGTGAAAGGCCATTGACTGGAAAAAGCCCTTCTTGATCTCTCTCTTAGCCAGCAAAAAAGAAATGTTGGCTTAAAGGGTAACTTACCTGACAAGTCCCATGTATCTCTCTCTTAGCCAGCAAAAAAAAAAATATATATTGCCATACCTGACAAAGGATTTGCCTTACTTTAAAAACAGCATTTGGATGGATATTGCACCTTCCTAGTAACTAACGTACAGTGACAGAATGCACATCAAAATAACGAAAATTGCTATAAGAAAAAGTCTAAGGCAGATACTTATAACTGATGGCATTGAGCAGTGCATTTATAAAATTGAATGTAACTTGGCCACGTCAAAGAGTGAAATATCAGAAAAAAGTCAGTTAATTTTAATTTAGGGCCATTGAACTGTGCATTTGGAAACACTGAATATAAGGAAAAAAACATAAGTCAGCATTGAGACATGCATTTACAAAAAAATGAACTTAGCTTTGGTATACGCATTTAGATGTGCCCATACCTCTCAACTGCTATGAATTCCGCGTAGCGCTATGATTTTCCCACTCAAATTTACCCTTGCTCCTCGCAAGTTTACCGATGTTCCTCATACTGTTAGTGCTATTTCTGGACACACAAACTATTACATCATTGAACTAAACTGATAGAAACATTCCTTATCACTTACTATATGGGGTCCACTATCTGTAACATAATATTGTTTTAAAATAAGAAAGTGTTCCACTTTCTGACCCTCTGCTATGATTTTGAAGGTCGGTGCTATGATTTTTAGTGCTGAGAGGTTGAGAGGTATGGATGTGCCCCCCTTAGAATGATAGCCCTCTCAAGAACTAAGGCACTTTCAGACTGGCAGTATAGCCTAGAGGTTAGAGTAATGAGGTGTGAATGAGCTTGATACATTCAGCAGACCAGACCTGAGTTTGATTCTCACAATCTCCACTTGCATACTGTATGACTCCAAGTAAGTCACTTAACCGCCCAGTGTCCCCAGGTCGCCCCTGAAAACAGGCACTTGTGTCTAGCAGGCCTTACCCAGTTACCAAAGACCAAAATAAATAAACTTTACTGTGAAAGGGAGCACTGTATTATTCTTCCCTTATTACAGATATCAGGTACTAATCAGCACTTCATGCATGTAAAAAGGTTTAACAAGCACAGAAATTAAAGGGGCTAAAAAGGGAATAAAACAATTAGCACAAATGGCATGTGTTTTCCGTACCCCCCATTGCTAAGATTATGGTACTGCTATTACTATCCCCCCACCTCTCGCTCTCTGTGGTGGGTTTCAAACCCAGTCCCCCTTGTTTCACTGTCACCTAGCCTCTCGCCATTTGGGATAGCGTTAAACCCTATGCAGTTACTCTGCCATAGTCTATCAACAGATTTGGAGGTTTCCAGGGGTGTGCTACCTAGGGCAACCAATTAGAAATATCTTAGTATTCAATTACAACTGCTCAGTTGTTCTTTTTCTCCTATTTGTCTAATTGTCATGTAATTGCTCTTTAATGCCTAATGATCAGGCCTCTGTAACCACTGAATATGTGTATTGTCTTATTGTCCACCCTGATGTGGAACCTTTGTAAAAGAGCTCACACTCAAAGGTCTTTCCGAAATACTAATTAAACAATTATTATATGAGGCACTAAACAGACAATGAGCTATTATTGCTCTCGCTATTAAATGTTCGCCGATTTGGCTAGTGTGATTTTATAATCATGATTTTCACATGGAACCATGCCAGGCAGCAGAAGTTATGTCCACCCAGGTGTGGATGGGTGCTGCACAACAGAATAATGGGTGTCCCATATTGTAGTCCCCCCCAACCATGGCCATACTGGGCATAATGGCACAGTGGCAGTGATGTACAGAGAACAGGTACCCTGGGCACTGCACTCATCCCTGCATATACCATACATGGTCCTATTGGCCATTGCTGTATGAACATGTTGAGGGGGTACACTGTACCTGCATTACCCAGTGTATCAGAGGGTTCACACATGGGGTCACCATGCTCGGCTGGTGCCTGGCCTGCATGCTTCTTCTGCAGGATGTACACACATGCAGTGTGTGAGGACAGAGGCAGTGCACACAGCAGTATATGGAAGATGCCAGCACATGTAAAATATGCTATGGAGTGCACGTGTCCCACCCTGGTGGCCATGGCACACTGGAGGGGGAAACACAAGGGCTGTTGTAGAGCTGTGTTCTCCTGTTGTACTGGCTGTACACTCCAGTGGGAGACCTGCATGCCCTACCAGACATGCACCTATGCCTGGTGGTGTATGCAGTCAGCATTTGGTCATATATGAATGCAGCACACTAATGTGCAGACTGCAACAGCTGCCTATCTGCTGTTTCTTTTCACTGGTCTTGTGGTGGTGGAGCATCTCTCTCTCATGCCATGTGAAGAGGAAGCCATCCTGTAAAAAAAGTGCATTACGTCTGTGTAACAGTGCATGGGCACAACTGTGAGGGATGTTTACAAAGTGCTAGTTGTGAAAGATGTAACTTATATTTCCTCCTGCTGTCAGTATTCCAGCTACATACAGTGCTGCTGCTTCACTCTGCAATCTTATCAGCATGGATTGTGACCCAGAGGCAGTCCTCTTTTATAATCTGCCAGTAATGAGGGGATAATGACATGCAAATTACATTTTGTTTCCTGCATGTTTGAGTTGGCTCATTTGCATGTTACCTCTCAAAATATGCTGGTTTGCAATGGTTGTCAATGGTTTAACAATCACAAATGATGGTTGCATGCCTCAGTCCTCAATCATGTGGCAGATGTGGCTGCCTGCATTGATAATGACCTGACTGATATGGTCGTTATGATTGGGGGACCACCATCTGCAATCTGCCTTCATTGTGATTGCACACTTCCATTAGTGATCACAAAGAAAATGGAAGTGCCAGACCAGATTGTGCATGGTGGGTTGTCATGCATGTAGTCACATCATCATGCAATGGTTTTCAGATAAGTACGTATGTATGTATCACCATTTGCAGAAGTTACACCTGCAAACAGAACAGTGAGAAGAGTTGCACAGTGAAGTCTGAAGATGGCTTCAAGAAGCCAACGTGCCAGAACGAGGAGTGTGTGAGGAATAGGAGGTTCACCCTTGAAAAGGTTGCCATCCTGGTCAGTGAGGTTCTCAACAAAGAGTTCTCCTCTTTGGGGCCACAGCCAAAGAGGTGTCCAGGCAAGAAAGGCATCAGATCTGTGAGACAGTAGCCTGGAGGGTCTCTCCACTGCAGGGCCTTGATCGCAGCCCAGCACACTTCCAGTGCCACTGAGAAGATCTGACCTAGCATGAGGAGGAGCCCCAATAACAGCTGTAGGTAGAACATGCTGCTGGAGGGAACCAGGCAGGTATCAAAACATAATTTGATAAGGTGTCAGGGGTCCATACTTGTGCCTGTATTGTTTGGGCTATACATTAGTGATATGGGTGTGGTAGTAAGCAGCGTTATATCAAAATTTATCGATGACATGAAGGTTGGGGAGTGGACACACAAGAAAATATCTAGCCCTATATTAAGATGTACAGTGAATTGAAAATTGGGCAATATCAAATAAAATTAAATGTAATGCTTCTAAGTGTACTGATCTGCACTTTTGGTAAAAAAAAAATCCTAAACTAAAATATGAACTTGGTGGACAGGTGCTGAAATTATTTAATAGAGGACTTGGGTATCTGAATAAATAATGAACTCTCATCTTTTGATCATTGCAGGCATGCAACACAAATAGCGAACTGATTAATTTAATCAACAAAAAACATTCATTAATAGGAATAGTAATTGCATAATGAAATTGTACAAGACTTATATCATTCCCCATTTAGAGTTTGGATCACCAAGTTGTAATCCTTACCATAGGTGTGACATGAATTTTCTAGAGAGAACTCAGAGAAGAGTCACCAAATTAATAATGTGTTTGAACACCATGAGCTATAATGACAGAATTCACTCCTTAAATCTGTTTACATTGGAAACGTGAAGGAAAAGAGGGGATCTGTTATTAATGTTTAATATTCTGCAAAATAAAGAACTTATGGGACAGTGTGGCCTAATATATAATCTCAGGAAAACCAGCGTTAGATCGCACAAAAACAATTGATGATACCAAGAGCAAATATAATCAGGAGACATAATTAATACATGGTCAGGACAGCAAGATTATGGAACTCACTGCCTAGTAACTTGATATATGCAACAACACTTGAGACTTTAAAAAATGGGTTAGCTACAGCTCTTGTGCAAAATAAATCTAAAGCATAAACGCACTATGAGTGGGAGACAATTAAATGGGCTCCTAGCCTACTTTTATATATACTTTCCAAGTTATCCAAGAATGTTTGAAACTCAGCCTCCCCTTCCCCCATTCAGGTATTATCCACTTACAGCAGCGTTAGGAAAGCAATCATTGAATATTGCATTGTTAAATGTAATTGCATTTGACTTTGTGATGTGTTGATATGTTTTTTTAATGTTTGTATATTTAGTCATATATTGTATATTTACATATAATTGCATTGCATGTAACTGAAACTGTTATTGCAAATGAGTGGCAGGTCGGTCCTGAACATGGGTTGACCTAGTGACCATATACTGGTAAATATAGTAAATGAAAATTTCAAATGTCACATTTCACTTTGCATGTGTGTACAGTAGTCCAATTTGTCCCTGGATCTCAGTGCAGTGCCTGACTTATTACTCAAGGGCAGCAGTGCCGTATAAGATCTCATACTATACCAGTATTTATACAGTTTATATACTGTATACCAGCTAAATGACTGTGCTACTTCATGTTCTGTGTGATCATATGTATTTCTTTACCATAACTTGTTATGTTCACTGCTGCAATGTACCTCTTGATCCCTTTTCCTGGGTTTCACTTGGATGCTGGCCTTGGCCCTGTTTGCCTTTCTCAGTTACCAGGTGTTGAATACTTGCATACATATATAACATCTGGTAGCAGTGTTGTTGTGCTGATGTACTGCTGCTGTAGTACTGAATGTACTGCTATGCCCATTTTTGTATCCACATCCTGTGTGGCTGCCACCTTGCATTCAGATGTGCCCTGCCTATGGACCTCTGTCCCTGTCTGGTCCATGGCCCTTCCTGCTGTATGTAACAGGGTATTGTGGAGTGTGTATCTCTTGTAGACCATGTGCCACAGTTGCATGCAGCACATGTGTGAAAGATGGGGCAAGCCAGTGTTAGTGCCTGTGCATATATCCATGTGTGCTGTCTATTGCTACCACGTAGTGGTCACATGTACATGCAAATAGTAATACCATGCACACGGTAGCATACATGTATGTTGCTGTGTGGCTTGCAATCCTGGACATGCTCATTACACCCATGGAGCACTACTGTCTGCATCCAGTGCTATAGGTGTTATGGGCCACTTGTGATGATGTGTGTAAACTAAAGCTCTTTGTTTATCCACAGGGAAAGGTACAGTGCAGGCTCCCCCCACCCCACTTCCACCCACTGTGATGAATTTAGTGCTGGTAAAAAGTGAAGGACAAAACCCTTGGTTTTTCCACAGGTGCCATGTGGGGCAGACTAAGTGCAAACTTACCCACACTATGATGGGTTTACTGCTGGTAAAAGGTCAGGGACTGATACCACTTGAGCTTTAAACCCTCTGCTTATCCACAGAGACAGCTACAGTGTGGGGCAGGAACAGTGCCTGGTTTCAACAATGTCTGCATTTAGTCCTGGTGAATGGTGTGGGACTGTCAGCACTTGGGACTAAAGTGTTTTGTTTATCTACAGTGACAGGTACAGTGTGTGACTGGTGAACAGTAAGGGACTGGTACCACTGGAGACTGAAGCCCTCTATAAATCCACAGGGGCAGATGCAGTGCAGAACAGACAGTCCAGGGTTTACACACTGTGATAGATTTAGTGCTGATGAAAGGTGGCAGACTGATAGCACTAGAGGCTGAATCCCTCTGTTTAACCACATGGGTAGGTACAGTGTGGGGCAGGGACAGTGCAGGGTTCTCACACTGATGGATTCAGTGATGATAAAAGCTAAGGGATGGGCAACACTGGGGACCACTCTACTGTCTTTGGGTCCACAGTCTCTATTGGCATGTCATTTTAGAAGGCCACCACCCTCTGGGACAAACTATGCTTCCTAATGTTACACCTAAACTTGCCATCTGTGACCTTCAGAGCATGTCCCTCTGTCCTGTTGGAGAACATCTCCATATGTTCAATCCTGTCAGTACCCCAGAATATGGGAAGACTGAGATCATGTCCCATCTCAGCCTGCTGTTCTACAGGGAGAAGACAGTAACAATTACTAGAAAACAAAAATGTGGATATTATCTGTTAGATCCTTCCATATATTCCTGTTTTGAAAATGTGGCTTCTCCTAAACAGTGATATCTAAACAGAAAACCCACCAGCAAATTTGTTTTTAATTTTACTACTGAACATACTCTCTTTACTGCTGCAGTACATGTAAACACTAGAGGAAATATGAAGAAACTGATAGAGTGAAGCTTACAAAGGATGTCAGTAGGCATTCAATGCAACTGCATTGATATGCAGAATTAAAAAATGCTACATATATTCACTGCCATGAAGCAAGTGGCAGACTGGTAGAGAAATTTGTCAACATAAAAAGTGGAATTGGTCTGCTCTCAGAGGGGAGTGCGAAAGTCAGATTTCCTATGTGGGACAGTGACCCACAGGGTGTTAAAAGTTGGGGTTTATTGAAAACATGTTGTATAATAATGGTCTACAGAGCCTATTCTTAAAGCAGCAGTTTTGTCATCAAGGGAGAAGAAAATGTGGGTCAGAATTGACAACCATCTGACATTTCTCACAATACCCCACTCAAAAATGAATACCGACACGATTTAACTTGGTACAGTATAAAACTACACCAAAGAATTCAGCATCTATGCCAAGCTGGTGCTTCACTGCTTGCCATATGTGCTGCATTCTTTTGGAACGGTCTTTATTGAGTACAGTACCACAGTAAATTTTCTTGACCTCCTCAATCCCATCCGAATGCACCATAACTCCCTTTCTGCCCTGATATCATGATATTCAGGGCTTGGTTAAGTAAAGCTGCATCCAAATTTCCTCCTCTTGGACCAAGTGAAACTTTTTCAATGCCAAAAAAGACTAGCAATGCATTTCCTGGCCTTGAATAAATTTAATATGGGGTGGTATTATGGTTTGCACATTCCTGTGTTCTATGATTCTAATATGTTCACCTATTCTCTGCTTTAATGGGCAAACAGTTTTTCCAACATAGTGAGCCCTGCATACACATTCTGCCCTATACAATACACCCGCTGTATTAAACGTAATCAGCTGTCTTATTGAGAACTCTCTCTCTTGGTCTTGCTTGTAAGGGTTTTTGCTTTTATTTAGTCTTTGTCTAAACTGTCTCCCACAAGCATGCTCCACTAATCTACTACTATATGAGGATGATGCTGTCATTTTCTCCCGTCTCCCTGACCCTTTCCCCTACAACAACAACTACACAATGATTTCTCTGCACAGTACTGTAATCACTGCAGCATTAGTTACAGTTGACTCCAGTGTGGTGAGTACACCACATATTCTTTTCAATGATCCCGCCACTCCTAAAAGCTCTCCACAGCTGTATCGGCTCTGACCAGAGGCTGTTTGTATTATCTAACAACTGATTGAAGTTGTCCATATATGTCATGGAGATCTTTTTGGATTTATTAATACCTAGATGTTTTAAGCCTGTAACTGATCTATGCTGAAAGAGTAGGTTTAATAGCATATTCAGATCATTGATCCCTAGTGAAAGCAATTCGCTTTTTATCCAATTAATCATATGACTTGAAATCCCACTATACTCTGCTACTATTTTCAGTAAGGCCCACAGGCTTTTCACATAGATAGATCAACAAATCATCTGCAAACAAAGCTATTTTATGGACAGTACCACCAGCCCTCAACCCTATAATCTGCTTGTCTTGTCTCACTGCCGCAGTTAGATGTTCTAAGGCCATTACATGCAATAGAGAAGATAGAGGGCAACCCTGTCTGGTACCTATAGAAAGGAACAAGGGCTTTGTAAGTTGCCCATTTACTAGTATTTGGACACTTGCTTTTTATATAAAGCACTCATCCATTTTAGCACATTCCCCCATCCCAAGTTCCTTAAGTGCTAAAAACATATATTTCCACTCCACTCTATAGAAAGCTTTTTCAGCATTTAAACTAAGAATTACTGCTTTTCCCTTTTGTGAATTGATCATATACTTCCACACTTTGTTGAGGGTGTGTATGTTATAGCTTCCCTGTCTCCTTTAACAAAACCTGCTTGGTCTGAATGGATAATATCAGTTAGTATTGTTTCCACCCTTCCAGCAATAACTCTGCCTATTATTTTATAGTCTGTTGTCAGCAAAGAAATTGAAAGGTATGAGAAGCACTGCTACGGATCTTTCCCTGGTTTGGGAGACCTGTTATCATGGCTGATTGTAAGGATGGTGGAAGGGACCCCTCTCCAGACTTTCTTGGATCATATTCATTAATGGTGTCTGTAACTGGTCCCACAGGACTTTGTGAAATTTATCGAACCCATCAGGGCCCCAGTGCTTATCCCTTTGAGGTGTTTAATTGCAGCTTTTACTTCATCCTATCCCAGAGGTGCATCCAACAGGATTTTCTGTGTTTCTGATATTTTGGGAAGTGTGACTTTATCCAAAAACTGCGCTATTTGTTCATCCCCTGGAGTCACCTCAGATGTGTACAAATTTTCATAAAATTTCCCAAAGCTTTCCCTAATAGAAGGGTCATCCCTCACCATTTTACCCTCTTGTGTTATGATTGCTGATACATTTTTTGCACCTTTCCTGGATTGCAGTTGCCTAGCCAAAAGTTTGCCTCCTGCATCCCCCTCAAAACACTGCCTTGCATGCATCAGTAAGAGTGTTCTTTCTGTTTTACTATTGTGCAAAGTGTTGCGTTCCCATTTTAAGTGCTGTAGATGCTGGTGCCTGTCGGGAGTTTGGAGCAATTATGTGTTCCTGCTTGTTCCATGTCAATTCAGTGAAGACATTACAGTGACAACGATTTCAGTGAAAACATTTCAGTGAATGCAATTACAGCACCTGTACAATATGGACAAAGACCAAAAACAGCACATGCTTGTTTTGTGGGAGGCTGTGCCCCCCCACACCCACCTTTGTGGGAGGCTTTGCCACCACACCCCCCCTTACTAAGATAACTCCCCCTTACTAAGATAACCAACTCCGAGGTCATAGTGCCTTAAGAAGGGGGGAATGCATTATTCACTGGTTGTGGTGTTTGTCCATATGTGCAGATACTGTAACTGCACTCGCCAAAATGACTTTGCTGAAATTGCTTGTAGCTATAATGTTTTCACTGAATTGACGTGCTACCTTTCCAGTTCTGTCTTCTTAATTTTCCCCTTTAGGTCAACTAGTTTCTGGTCATTTGTATGCTTTTTATGAGTGACAAATGAGATGACAGCTCCTTGAATCACTGCTTTAAGTGCATCCCACATAATTACAGATGAGGTTTGCCCTCCTGGGTTATGTTGTAAATAGTCAATTATTTGTTCATTTCTAAACTACTGGAACTCCTCCCCCCAGCAGAGTGGGGTCCAATCTCCAGGCTATATTTATTACTGAGCTACCTATCTCCTCCAACTTTATTAGGACTGGAGCATGGTCCGAAGTAGTCATTGATCCATGCAATACCTGTAACAGATTTGGTATCAATCTTTGAGAGACTATTATCAGGTCCAGCCTAGCATAGATTTACCCTGAGTGTGAGTAGTGAGTGTAATACCTTCCTTTTGCGTTCTGGTATGTCCATGCATCTATAATAGTGTGGTCCACCATTAAATTAGTTAAAGCTTTAGCAGTCTTTGTTATACGGCCCCATATCATGGAAGTTCAGTCCAATATACCGTCTAGCACACAATTAAAATCCCCACACAAGATCACAGGGCCTGTAAAGGTGGCCATCTCCATCAACAGTCTTTTGTAAAACTCTGGTGATTCAATGTTAGGACCATAAATGGAGTGGATGGCCATCCTCTGATCCGAATAAAGCTGTAATTGCAATAATACATACTCCCCCCCCCCGAGTTACCCAGACTCACATGGGTCGCTACTCCAGGAAATCTGAGCCTCAAACATATTGCTGCCCCTCTGGCCTTGGAAGAGAAATAGGCTGCATGCCACTCCCCACCCCAATTTGTTGCAATGTGAGCACCTGCCTTTGATGTCATATGTATCTCCTGGAGACACATAAACCTTCTCTAATATTTTCCTCCTCTTATTGTGAGTTTTGAGCCCAATTATATTCCAAAAGAACACATTTAGGGAGCTAACCATCCTGACGCTGAAAGTAAATTTTATGCTGACCTAATGTCTGAGTGCACAATATATTTTCCACATATTTTGTAAGCAGAAGCATTTTAAGGGAAAAACACACAACATTAAAACATGTACCATAACATTTTTGTGTAACAAAAAACCTTAAACCTCTTGGTACAGCCATCCCAATTAACTCTAGCCAGTACCAAGTCAACTCAAACGGGAAAAATATAACAAACAGTTGCAATAGTATTCCCTTGACACCATATTTTATTGTCCATTCCCTCTAGTTGTAGTTGACTAAGTTCAAACAATTGGGTGCATTCCAGCACCTCCAATAAAACTATTAATTAACTATTCATTTGGTATTTTATCCTTTATGTTTGAGCACCCCCCTCACCCAATCCCCTTCCCTCCACAGAGAGGGAGACACCCTTTGAGACATTACTTTAGCTGAGTTTGGTCCTCTTATTAGGGGTTCATTTGCTGATACTTATAAAGAGGGGTTTGCCTGGGTAAATATTACCAGCCCTCCAGTGCCATTTGTGATCCTGCACCTGCCCCCCATTTCTATATAATAACCTGTAACAAGATCCAGCAATGCTTTATATCCAAAGATTCCGCCATTAGCCTGTATATCATTCAATGTGGACTGAAACTGCTTGTATGTTTGTCTGCCCAAGTTTCTCACATACACTACATATATTGCTATAACGTGGGATAGGAGAAGACTGGTACCTGATTGGTACAAAGCTGTCAGGTGACCACTGATTAATCTCCAATATATGCATAGCTAGTTGTGAAGGGGCAATAAGGAGAAATCCCTGGGTAGACTTGCACTCTTTTTGTGCAGGCAAAATCATTTCAAAAAGGCAGCCATTTAATTGGTTAGGGAAGCGAGTGATAATTATAGCACAGAAGAGCATATGCAGCTCCTGGCAGAATGTGCTGTTAAGGCCCCATTGTGCCCATATTGTCCCTGGCATGCTCAGGGTGGGGGAGAGAGATACATGTTAATAGTGCCAAAAGGGCACAGAACATTATTCATCATGTCTCATGCAGTGCATTCCATTTCCTCACCCAACAGACTGAAGAGGCACAGGTGTTGCTAAGAGAGCAGTAGTGATGCCGCTGTCCCTCCCTACCCACCTGACCCACAGGTCTCTGCTTAAAGGAAAAGACAGTGAAGCCCCCAGTGGATCACAGTCCAGTGTCGCTCCCTCCCCCACAGGGCAGCTTGTGCTACTTGTCAGTCTCTGGTTCCTTCTGCCTCTCCACTCAGTAAGTGCAGCAGTCTCATAGGTGTCCATGTAGACAGCCTCATCTCTCCATGTCAGCTCTGCATGCAACCTTGATTTGTAACAATGTAAAGTTTTTATTGATCTGACTAAGGTATGCAATGTTTTATATAATACTCCTGAACATACTGAGTTTCAACAAGTTATCTGCATCTTGTTGTCCCGCAGGCACAGTGAGGTCCCCCCCCCAATGATCCACACAATGGCTGTGACAGTGAGATCAGGGTCTGAAAAGTCACCTGAGAAGCCCCCCAAAGTACAGGTTGCTGTGCTGTCCTGTGGTCCTATCCCCCCACTGAGTTGCACAGACATGAGTGACAGTGAGTGTGAGAGAGAGTGCATCACACATTCCCCCATCACGTCTTGCTAACCAGAGGCAGCACAGTATTGAAAGTAACCTGTTGTGTGGCGTAAATGAGTCATGCTGTGAGCGACCAAAAAACCTCGGCTCCCCTTCTTCCGCTCACTGACAGTGGGAGTCACAGTGACACGTGTGTGAGTGAGAAAGAGAGAGAGAGTTTGCACAGTGAGACTGGGTCATTGAAGTGACAGCTACAGCAATGTCCCAGGTCTGTCTCTCTCTTTACAGCAAACTGTTCTCCCTGTGCTCTGTAGTGATTGTAGGGTATCTGGGCAAATCTTTTCTTGTTTACAGTTTTTTTTATAGTTCAAACTGTAACACTTACAGAAGCATGTTCCTGGGGGGAGAGAGAGAGAGAGATACAGTGGGAGTGGGACATGCAACTGAAATTTGCGGCAATCTCCCATGTGTGTGTGTCTCTCTCTCTCTCTCTAGAGTCCTTCAAAGTCACATTCCCCTGTCTCTGCACCAGGATGAGCATGTAAAGTGGTCCCCTTGTGCTCGGTAGTGAGTGATCTTGGACTGGCCATGCAGCCACAGTGCTTCCATAGTAATTTGGCAATCTTCCTGTAACTCCACAGCAATTTTCAGTCACTGACAGGCAATACAGGTGAGTGTTGACCTCATGAACATTGTCCTTCAGCAATGTGCACATTGCACACTACTCCGTTTCCATATTATGGGCAGGCCCATACACTGCAACTAGCGTCATGGTGTGATCGCAACAGAGGTAGCCTCAGAGAGACACATACAGTGAGAGTGGGATCAGGACCGATCCTGGTAAATGTGGGCAGTGTGTGTGTGTGACTTTCTCTCTGTCTCTCTTCATTGTGCAGCATGTCTCCACATCTGCAATCCATGTTGAGCAGGCTATGTGTGAATGTATGTGTGCAGCTTGACAATGCATGTGTCTGGGGGGCACAGTACAGAGCTTTGCCAGTGGCTGCAAGTGTTTTATACACAACAAATGTCAGAAATCACGTCAGTAGTGGATTTATCACATTTGCATGTGCATAAAAGCAGTGACAAATGGACTATTTGTTGGGGACTATATTCCCAGGTGGCAGGATACACTCCCTTTTTTGGAATTTAAACAGGGAGAAACCCACTTTATGTTGTTTTCTCCTTGCTTTGCATAGACCCTATGTTATAAGTGCAGTAACCCACTCCTGGGTGTGCAGTTATTGGGGATTAATCAACACCCCGTGTGCTGTGAGGGCACACAACACACCCATGTTGTTGATTAATCCCAAATAACCGCATACCCTGTAGAGGGTTATTGCTTACTTAACATTCCATTTACATTCTATACAGCTGTCCAGAAGTCCAGAACCACTCCTTATGTGATCATCCCTTCCCCTTGTCAGTACCCACAGCCCTAGCCATGTTGGGGGTTATCCTCATTTCCAGGCAGCATCAGTTGTATTACAATTTGTGAACACCAATGTAGGGTAAATCTGACATAATAAGTTTTCATATATTAATCCAACAATTCATTGGGCTTTGTTTTCAGGTGGATCTGAAAAATCCTCAGCAGTTCCCTTATGATCGAGACCTCTGGCCGCCCAGTCTATCATCAGTGGTGAGTGGTGGGAATCGAGACCACTTAGCTACCTCGCTACACCATATGCCCTGAATGAAAGAATCAGAGCATTAGCTAGGATCAGGATTTATTCTAATAGGAAAACATTCTACCTGAACCAAGAAATCTGTGCCTGCACATGTAGTCTACGATCAGTGAGGGCCATCGGTATTTGCAGTTATTCCCATCCCTGAGTTGTAGCGTGACCATTCTTCCATTAGTGGTGCATAGTATCTCCTGCATGCACACTTCAGAGGCCATTTGAGTGACAGGCTTAAGTGGCACACCTCTCCTCCCATTGGCTGGAGCTTCATGACACATTATGTCATCAGGCCTTACAGATTTCACCCTCTGGGAACTTAAAAACCACTGGCCTTTCAGCCAAGTCAAAGAACCACTCCACTACTAAAACCCTGGGCATTCAACGTGATTCAATCTCCACACATCCTCGCTTGGATATTTCATAAAGTAGGTGGAAAAACACCTGAAAACTTGCCTTCTGTATTGCAGTTGTTTTCTGAACTTAAAGTTGATGTGGGTGTGGAAGACCGCTGTACATTCCCTTAGGGGTTGGCAATAAACCAATCAAGTGCTCATTGAGTGATTGGCATTTCAAATCCTACCAACACACCCACGTAAGCTGAGGGCAATGTTGTTGATCAGCGTATTCAAGCCGAATTACCATCTTTTATTTGCTGATCATGTAGGTCTCTATTTTAATATGACTTCATCTGGGGCTGAGAACTGACTAAATATCTATCTCCTGGCCTCAGTCCCACATCTCGGATACTGCAATACATTCAGAACTACAAAATAACCATACTTAATCATTTCTATTCATGTGGTTCTGACACTACAGTTTTCGGCACAGCAGACTTGTAGCTATTTCCCTACCTAGAAAGCAGAAGCTGTTTGAAAGTTACTATCAGTTTACAGGCAAGCAGTTGCACTCACCTCAGGCAGACACTTTCACCAGCTTTTTATATTCAGTTTAGCATAGTCCAGGCAAGACATTTTTAGTGTGCCAGCAGCTTATCTTAAACCCTGGACCTTCCATCACCGGCCCCTTCCTCGCTGTTCAAATACTCCTCAGAATCTTGTGCCATTACAAAAAAACAGGGAGGACATCCTGGTTTAATGATTTTGAGCTTAGCAGGGTACTTAAGGGCAAAGCTCCAGCCCTGTTGATGCAAGGATGTTTCGACATCTGAGAATTTCTGCTGCTTTGTCTGGAGATCCTTGGTGTAATCCTGAAACACTGAAACTTTGCCATCCTTAATCGCTATGGGACTGTGTGATCTGGCAGCTCATAAAATTACTTCTCTGTCAGGGAATCATAAGAATTTAATGAGGAAATGTTGAGGTTTGTTGCCTGGCTTTGGATGGGAACCAGTGCGATGGGATCTTTGAATTTTAAATTGTTAGGCCATGTCCAGGAGCCCCAGCTTGTCCACTAGCCATTTCAATACTGCACTGCCCCCTTCTTTGCCTTCTATACCTTCCAGCAGACTGAGCAATCTGATGGGTAGCTTGTGATTATGGTGACCATGATCGAGCGCTTTCAAAAAGGGTGACTCAATCACAGCGCCTGTGCACAGGGCTACTGGGCAAGGAGGTCGACCGGATGGAGGGGTCCACGAATATTGCGACGGATGTCGCTATATCTACACGTGTATGAGGGGGAAGGATCATGCCATGCGATGGGTGGAAGGGGAGGGAGGGTTTGTGGGGTGTAGTGTGGTGGTGGGCTACTGAGCTGGCCATCTGGCATGGTTGGTTGGTGGCAGGCTAAGGTTAGAAGGGTGCCTGGTTCGATTATGGGTGCGCATTCGTTTTTGCACCAGTCAAGGAATTTTATTTTTTTTGTCTTTTGCACCCCACCCTGACATGCACCTCCCTGAAGCTGAGAATCCTTAAGTGGGGGTGGGGGGTGTGGGGGGAAGCAAAAAAAAAATATCTAAGTCTCCAGCAACCCTTTTGCTGTGCGCCAGGAGTGTACATCGCCAAAACTGATTTTTGCCAATGTACCCTCACCCTAATTGTGATCGCTTTTCTGAGATCGCCATTATCACATGGAATCAGCCTGATGTTGAACCTCCTGGCAATAATTTCTTGGTCCTCTGCACAGTCTAAAGGTCTGTCAATATTTTCTTTCAGGCAGTTTCTTTCTCACTCCATGTCCATTACTCTATCTTCAAGCTCACCTACTCTTTTTTCCTCCACCAGACTATTTAACTCATCCTGTATATAAGAGAGCTGAGCTGTGATATTGGAAAACTATGTTTTCATCTCCATTTGCAAGTTTGTTATAAGTCCTGATAAGGATGTAATCATTGTGTGCTTTTGCTACTTCTGCATTCCAGCATCCATGCTGTTTCCTGTGCCCTGGTACGGGGCTCTGATGGGTCAACCATTTGCTTATTGGCAGCCTCAAATGGCAACAAAGATTGTTTTTTGCTGATTTTTGCTCACTGTTAGCCATTATGTACAAGATGAACTAAAAGGTGTCTTTCAAAACTCAGCTTAATATATTAAAAACTACCAATTAATTCAGGTGCCTCATGGAGCTGCTCTACCAAGCGTCTTTTCTTCTTCCCAGCTTGGCCATGCCCCTTCCAGAAATTACAGTCCTGACATCTCATTTGTAAAAAATAGAGTTGTGATCACCAAGACAGGGGCCTTAATCTAGATCTTTATTATTTTTATGGAAGGAGAAAAAAAAATATTAGACCTACAGTAAAATTGACCCTTTATTTAACTTACTACTAAAATGAGCTGGAGATGTAACTATTTGTTTTAGGCTAAGTGGTCCAAAACTGACATTAGTCTTATTACCTCTGGAATTATTCTAGTCAGCATCTGTGCACCTTCACTTTATTTAATAAGTACTTATGCCTTTCCCCAATGTTGCCATAAGTTCATTATAATTATTGGTACTCTGCCACTTTAAATGAGAGAGTATGCTGCACATGTAAGTGTTGCTCAGCACCGTTGATGAAGCTGATGACAAAACATTAGGCTGACATCGCTGCTGAGTTTGGCAGCATTTATGAGATTGTCCTGCTTTAACAACATGTAAACTGCTGTCATTTGGCAGTAACAGACTGTGTCTTCACTTCAGTTATTATATTTGGCTTATTGTGGCTTAGAAGGTTGTGTTTTTCCTCTGTTGCACATATTTTACAACCAAGACCTGGTGGCTGCAATGACATAGGATGATCTGGACTTAGTGGCAATAATTAAAACATGGTACCCCAGCAACCACAGCTGGGACACAAGTGTACTGGGTTATGCCCTGTACAGAAAATATAGGGAGTGTAAAAGGGGGGAGGAGTTTCCCTCTGCATCAAAGAGAGCACAAAGGCAAGTGAAATTCAAAACAGGCATGAGCAAACAGAGGAAATTTTGGGTCACCCTTAAGCCAGGCAATGGAACAGCCATTCGCACAGGGGTCACTTTAAGGACCCCCGGCTCAGGCCGAGGAAATAGACAAGCAGCTACTAGAAAACATGCATGGTATGGCAGCAAAGGGGGATGTACTGCTAATGGAGGACTTTAACATGCTGGAGGTAGACTGGTCCATCACAGTATGGGCCTCAGCTATGACACAGGACTTCATAGACTCCATTTAGGGGGCTGGCCTTAGGCAACTGGTTCAGGAACATGCCAGGGACTGGGCAATTCTGGATCTGGTGCTGATTAATGTGGACAGGGTAGCAGATCCTAGGGTGGAAGGTCAGTTAGGGTCTAGTGACCACAATATGGCATGGTTCAAAGTGGACAGGGGATCCAGTCATCCCATACAAAGGCAAGAGTCTTAAACTTTAGAAGGGTGGACTTTACCAGTAGGGAACTACAGCTAACTGAAACCCTGGAAAAAAGGAGGATAGGTGGGGACATTGAGGAGAAATGGGCACACATCAAGGAGGCCATAGGAGAGGTAACAAAACAATGCATTAGGTCAATTGACAAGAGTAAAAGGAGAAGAAAACCACTTTGGTTTTTGGGGGGTTGGGGGTGGCAGAAAAAGAGAGGTGCATGATGCTAGCCTTCGGAAAGTATAAGGAGACACAAAGGGATAAGGACATGGAAATGTACCAGTAGTGTCTGAGAGAGGCGAAAAGGCAATGAGGAGTGATAAAGTGCAAACAGAGAAGATAATACCTAAATTGGTTAAAAAAAAGGAGATAAGACTTTCTTCAGGTACATTAGTGAGCAAAGAAAGGCAAGGGGGGGTAGCAAAGCTTAGAGGGGCCATGGGGGAGATAGTGGAGGGAGACAGGGAGAAAGGAGCAATCCTGAATGAATATTTTGGTTGTCTTCACTGTGGAAGTGGATGGGTAGGGCCCACAGCTGGACTTCAAAGAAGCAAAGGATAATGAGGTAAACACTAGTCCATTCACAGAGGAGAGGGTCCTAGAACAACTGATGAAGCTAAAGGTGGATAAAGCCATGGGTCTAGAGGGCATACATCCCAGGGTCCAAAAGGAACTGAGGACTGAACTGTCAGCCCCTCTGGCAGCCCTGTTCAGTGAGTCCTTAGACACTGAGGTGGTTCCCAGAGGACTGGAAAAGGGGAAATGTTGTCCCTCTTCACAAGAGCGGTAGTAAAGAAGAAGTGGGGAACTACAGGCCAGATAGTCTAACCTACTGTACGTAGTCAGAAAGATAATGGAGGCAGTCTTTAAGGAAAGAATAGTGGAACACCTGGAAGCCTATAGATTGGTGGATTCCAGGCAACATGGGTTCTCTGCAGCACGATCCTGTCAAGCTCATTTGATAGATTTCTTTGGCTGGGTGACAAAGGCAGCAGACCAAGGGGTGGTGGTAGATATTGCCTACCTCAATTTCAGCAAAGCCTTTGATATGGTCCCACATAGGAGAATGGTCAACAAGCTAGGCAGCCTGGAGTTGGGACTCAAGGTGGTGAACTGGATTGGAAACTGGTTAAGGAACAGAAAACAGAGAGCAATGATTAATTGAACCCAATCAGATGAAGGGGAGGTGACCAGTGGGGTACCTCAGGGTTCAGTTCTGGGGGCAGTCATCTTCAATGTCTTCATCTGTGACATTGCAGATGCGCTGGAGGGAAAGGTTTTCCTGTTTGCGGATGACACCAAGATCTGCAACAGGGTGGATAGTCCGGAGGGGGTGGAAAGGATGAGAAAAGACCTGCAACTGCTAGAAAGATGGTCAGGGACATGGCAGCTAAAGTTTAATGCAAAGAAGTGCAAAAGCATGCATGTGGTGAGCAGAACCCCTGGGATGAGCTACAGGTTGGGGGTGGGGAACTGCTGACAGTAACTAAGGAGGAGAAGAACTTGGGGGTTGTAATCACAGATGACTTGAAGGCTGCTAGGCAGACAGCAAAGGCAGTGAGAAAGGCCAGTAGGATGATGGAGTGTATTGGAAGGGGAATCACAAGTCGAAGGAGGGAGGTAATAGTTCCACTGTACAAGACCCTGGTGAGACCTCACCTTGAATATGGTGTACAGTTCTGGAGACCACACCTTCGAAAGGACATTGACAAAATAGAGATGGTGTAGAGGAGGGTGACCAAAATGTTGAAGGGATTACATCACAAGCCTTATGAGGAGAGAGTTAGGGACCTCAGTTTGAAAATGCTGGAACAAAAAAGGGAGAGAGGTGACGTTATAGAACCATTGAAGTATCTCAAGGACATTAACAAGGTGGAAGGGGATAACATATTCCATATTAATGGCAGTGCCAGGACAAGAGGACACGACATGAGACTGAGAGGTGACAGCATAAGGGGAAATGTCAGGAAGTTTTTTTTACAGAAAGGGTAGTGGATGCATGGAATAACCTGCCCTAGGAGGTGGTGGTAGCTCATATAGGGGCAGGCTTCAAACATGCATGGGACAGAAACAAAGGAATAATAGAGATAGGAAGAAAAAGCTAAAGCCAATGACCAGATAGGGTCGCTGGACGATTTATTAGGCAACTTAAATGGGCAGACTGGATGGGCCTAGTGGTCCTTTTCTGCTGACAGCATCTATGTATCCATGTAAGCACTACCTCCCTTTATAGCAGAAATTTTTCCTTCTGTATTCTGCTTAAAATGGCAACTTTTTCAAACACCTGTTTGATATTTGTGCTATGCTGTCAGTGAAAGTGGAGCTGAAAAAGATCCTGAAAAGAGTAAAGTATTTAAAGAGTGGCCAAGACTCAATAATATGAAAGAACCTAGCACCTTTGTATGGTTCTCTGGGTACTACGAGTGCTTTGCAAACACTGGGCAAAACATATGACAACTATGGTGGGTCATGCAGAACATTAGATGGGAATAATAGGATGAGAAGCTCCAGCCCTCCAGCTTTGGATACCAGGCCATTTAATAGACATCTGATGAGTGTAAATGGTTTTCAGGTTACAGCTATAAACTCTGTGAAGAAGGAGCATCTTCATACTACTGCAGTTCACTTTACGGTTTGTGAAGCAGAGATTAGGATTTGTAGACACCAAATTACAGAGTATTCCTTATACTGCCAGTAGAGATGGATTTGGTATTGCATAGTATCAAGAACAGGATGAACAAAACCTTGTAAAGCTTACACCAGCAGGGAATCACCAAAGAACAAATTTAATAACTCAACATACAGATTGGAATTATTCATCTTAAAGTGGCAGTACAATAAAAATTTCATCACTACAAGTATGGGACTTTGTTTTTAGTGTTCACAGATAACAGTCCATTGATGTATGTGCTCACAGCTTCCAGTCACAAAACCATAGGATTCTAGTGGCTTGCTGATTTATCCCTTTAACGGTTCGATAGCAAAAATAGGTCAGGCCTGAGAAATCAAGATGCATATAGTCTCTCAAGATACCCCACTATCTTCCTACTGAAGACTATGAGTCCTAACAGAAAGCAAAGGGAATTACTCAGTTCCCATCATCCAGTTTATTTAATCAGTGGCGATATTTGTGTAATAGCATTAGATCCCCACATTCTCTTCCCACTTCAAGTACATTCACTTTCAGATCTGCTAATCTCTCCTCATGTCCTTTTCTGCTGTCCCTTGATCACTTTGGATACCTACTTCTTCACTGCCTCCACCCTGTCTAGGTCCTTCTTCATATGTGGACTTCAAAACTTTATAATGTACTCTAGGTGAGGCTGAAACAGTTACCTACAGTTTACAGTGGTAGCAGCAGCTCCTTCTCCTGCCAATGATCCTTCTCCCTCTGCAGTCCAGCATCCTATCCATCTTACATGCCATCCCACACTGAGATTGCACTGATTCCATGAGTACTGGTACCAGAGTGCAATACTAGGGGAATGCTGTTCTGTCACAGTGTGCCTCCCTTCAGAAAAGATATTAAACTGATGTCCCTTCTGCCCATCACTGGTGCTGTCCTGCTGGGTGTTCATGTGGAAGTAAAGGAACCCAAGGCACTTGGAGTAGGGGATTTTCCCAGTGTCTTGGTTAACATTTCTCTTCCCAGAAAACTGGCTCATGCAATTGCCCAAGGCAGTGCATGCATGCTGATGTGTGAAATGGCTGCCACTTCACATTTACAGTCACCACTATTATTCTCCCATTGCTTGTAAAACATGTTGGGATGCAACTTGTAAGAAACATGCTATATAGTGTATGTGCCAATTATTCTTCTTTTTCTTCTTCTATCACATTGTGTGGAAGTCTTTAAGTTGTCTGACAATATATCTCGCAAGTCCTTTTTCTCCATAGTGCTTTCCACTTTTACCTTCCTCATATGTTCAGTGCTAGGAGTTTGACCCCTATATGTATCACCTTGCATTTTTTTTTTATACTTTTCTTTTTTTTCCTCCTGGTTTTTCCTACCCTCTTGATTCTCTCCTTCAGGACTCTCAATGTTTGCTACCAGATCCCAGACCCATGATCTGCCCCTAGAGTGCCTCCTCCCCTTCTCTGTACAGTGTGGTCTGTCTGGTGTCAGTTGTTTGAGGCCAGTGGAGAGGTCATCATCAAGGAGCGCGAGGGTGATTTTTCCTTGTTTTTTCTGTTTTTTGTCCCACTGTCCCATCCCCCTGGGGATGCCGGCGCTTGGGACTCAGTCCCAAGAGATGACGTGCTGATGCATGTCTAGCCTCTCATGTGCCATAGGATGTCCCCTACTCCCTGATCCCTAGTATCGGAGCAGCCCATTCCTTCAAGGACTGGTGCATCCACTGACTCTCTACTGGAGTGTCGGACGCTGGTGCATCCCGGGTATCCCAACCCTGAGGGAGGAGAGCATCTGGAGGGATGCTCAATTCTCCCTCCCCCTGCCAGCCCCCAGCTACCTGGGTTCGTTTCCGAACCTGGGTCGCCGGCGTAGCGTGAGGTGTGGCGTCTAGCGTCTCAACCCTCAGCGCCACCGGGCCTGCATCACCTTGCATTTTTGGTGTTAAATTTTAACTACCATACCTTCAACCACATTTCAAATCTACCCAGGTCCTCCTTTATGATTTTTGGCCCTCATCACTATCCACCCACCCATGGATCTTAGTAACATTGCAAAAAGGCATATCTTATCTTGAATCAGTACTCCTATTTCACAGATAAAGATATTGAAGAGTATCAGTCCCAAAATTGATCCTTGAGGTATCCTGCTAGTGACTCCCATGACCTCTGACTATTCCTCTTTACTAGCACTTCCTGAGTCCCATTGGTTTTGCCCCATACTCAAGGTTATGCAGCTTCTTTTTTATAATTCATATAGATATATATATATATATATATATATATATATATAATTAGAAAAAAAAATCAATTTAATGCATTAGTTAGGGTTGTTCCACACCAACAAAAGTGAGGAAGTCGGTGTTAGGGTTGAAAGCCCCTTGGACCCCCTCCCACACCCCCAACCAGCATTAAGCACACATTAGGTTGTCGGCCATAACTCTCACCCCATCACATGTGTAAAGAAGCAGAGGTGTAGAAGAATGGGATGAGAGTTAGGACTGACAACCCTAATGCACACCCCAATGAAAAGTCTGTATCTCGCACTGTTTCAGAGATACGGGCCCTGAAAGGTGCGGCCAACGCCGTAATGTTATCCTATGGGAAAAAAAGAGAAGTTTGGAGTATCATAACTTTGGCTTCCTGTAATATTTTTTCACCAAACCACACAAAAGCACATGTGTTGGATGTTGGCTGTGTTCCCTTCCAAATTTCAGCCTAAAAGACCAAACCGTTATTTTGCAGCAGGGCGCCAAAGGATTCCTGTAATGCGTCAGATGCCGTAATGTTATCCTACGGGAAAAAGCATCAACTTTGGAGTGCTATAACTTTACCGTCATGTAATATTTTCTCAACAAAACACTGAAAGGCACATCTGTGAAATGTCAGCTGCATTTCCTCCAAATTTCAGGCCAAAACACCAAACCGTTCTTTTGCAGCAGGGTGCCAAAGAATTGCTGTCATTTTCCCACAGCCTAGAAAAAGTACTGCCGAAGTTTAGCTTTCGTAAATTCATTCGGCAGTGTCGCACAAGTGGACAGTACTTTCGAAAGTACTTTTCGAGAATTTGAAAAACATATTTCTGGGTGTTTACCCCAAAATAAAGACATGGCTAGCATCCTCAGGGTCCGACTAGGTGAATACAAAAGAATTAGGTTCATAGAGAGTCCCAATTTTAAATGCCAAGCATTTTTCTGATAGCTAACTGAAAACAAAATGGCAGATTTGCGACAGTAAAAGGGCCATTTGCGAAATAAAACTGCATTTGCGACACTGTCGAACATTTTGTTAACTTTTCCCATTGACTTATAATGGGAAATTGTTTTTTGAATAACTTTTGCACTGTTTAATATTTTTTCACAAAATCTTCAAAAGGCACATCGGGGACCCTGGCTGCACATTCCCTGAAGATTTCGGACCGGTCGCATAAAACTGTATGACCTGTAGAGACGACAGTAAAATTCCAGAAAAGCGTAAATGCACATACAGATCACGCTCAATAACTCCGTAGCCGTATATGTGAACAGTACAAAACTTGGCAGGTCCCAAGGCGAATAGGTCTTGATTGTGTATGACAACTTTCAGGTAAATCCATCTAATGATGGCAAAGTTATTAAGGTGCAAACTTTTGGGTTTAACATGTAAATGGATCCTCAACCTAACTATAGTGGCACTACCGCGACACTATAATATATATATATATATATATATACATATATATAAGACAAAGAACCTCTGTGCACAAACACTGAGGCAAGGGTTACCCCAAAGGGCATTTGGCTGGGAAGCCAAGTTTCAAGAAAATACAAAATCACACATGCCAACACTACCAAAACATCATGGGCTGCATAGCAAATCACCACCAGATATTATGCTGGTTCAGCTTTAAGCAGAATTGCATGGTGCGAAAGGCCTCTCACACAGTTTGCAAGGTGCTAACAGATGTGCCTTTTGCAAACTGATGTGAAGGCCTTCCGCTCATCTGTCTGCAAAATGAACCAGCATAACATCTGTATTGATTGCATATGCAACCATAATGCATTAATGAAACATGTGATTATATATATATATATAGGCATAAAGAGAAATCAACACGTAATCAAACAAGTGGAAAGCAAACACATTACATAACACTTCACCTTTCCAGGGTCATGTCCTTTGGATATACAACACTAATTCATAAAGCATCAAAACAATACATTGAGGTGCATGACATGACTAAAGGGTGATGTAGGCATATTACATTCAAGCAACTATGCTTCAGTTAGGCACACATATGTGATAGGAATACAGAGCTAAGTAAATATTGATCCTTTCATGCTCCCAGCAAGCCATTGCCTATGGGGAAGCATGGCCTAGAAGAAGTGGAGAGGGGCAGCAAAAATGCAAGACTCTGGGGTGGGTGGGGTGGGGTGGGGAAGAGAAGGTACACTCATGTGTTCCCATTCTATGCATTCTATTGGGTGATCTGTATGTGCACCTCTATGATTGACATTATGTCTTCTTACCAGGTGATAAGGCATGTAGTGTCCTTGTGGTATTTTGCAGAAATTTAAGCTGAGGTATGGTCTCTGAAGTTGCATATATACAGTAAGTCTGTTTTGTTATTCAAAGTGTAATGCACAGTCAGAAAGCAGGCCATTTTCCCTAGTTCTAGAAGCCATTCAGAGTGGTGGGGGACCTACTTTTTCCAGTGCTGGAGGCTAATTCTCTATGCTACAATTAGAGCCCCCAGGAAACATCTTTTCCTCGGGGATTTAATTCTCAGACCCACATTATCCCCACTTGTCAGGCTAAGTATCGTTAGTTTGGGTATCAGTGTTATGCCTGGGCCAGTCAAGTCATTTTGCCTACTCTGGATCTCCTTACAGAAGCTCCGTAAGCCAGAGCATTCCCAGAGTAAGGGGATAATGCTGCCAATGGCCAAGGAGCACCTCCAGCATTCATCTGAACTGATTAGCCCCCATTTATGAGCTGCAGGGGGGTTTTGTTCCAGGGTTGGGGAATTTTGAACAGGGTGAAGTGGTTCTTTGTGTCTTGAGCTGCCAGTTAGAGGCTTCTTCTGGATGCATTGAACTGCTTTCCTGAGGAGGTTGCTGGGTCGAAAACAGTGGGAGAATTCAAGAATGCATGGGAAAGACATAAGACAATTCTAGTGGAGGGTAGAAGGAAGTAGGCTGTTGGTTAACTAGGATCTGCAGCTTATCCAATAAGTAGGGAAAAGAGCAGATGGGTGGGCCAAGCATTTCTTATCTGCTGTCAAAGTCTATGTTTCTATGTTTCTGTTTCTTCAACAGTTGTTCAGTCTAGTGGGGAAATGTCAGATCCTTGCTCAGCACTTCATTTGGACTATGCCAGTGTCACTGAGTACACCCAAAGGCCCATGAGCCCCCTATAAATCCATCAAGCTGTTGGAAGTTGCTCCCGCTGGGGGCTTAGCTGCATGTCCAGGTCATTCTGCTTTCAGAAACTGTATTGGCCACTCAGAATCTCTCCAGAAGCATGCTGCAGCTGAAGGTACTGCCAGTGCCAATGGTTTCTGAAGGGCAAATTTAGCTTGTAGCTGACCAAAGGTTTTCAGGTAGCTGTTGCCTTTGTTGACAAGTGGGATAGCCTGTGCACTCCTTTCGAGGACCAGCTATGTTAATTAACTTTTAGTATCATCCACTTTTAGGGACTGGTGCCACCACAATGGAAAATAAGGTGATGTATGCAGAGACTATCTTGTGGCTTTGGCATAGCGCCTCCATATGGCCATAGTCAGAGGCAGTTTAGGGTGTGATGCCAGTGATGGGGAGATTTTCCTGAAAGAATTCCCCTCTGGAGGTCCTCTTCCAGCAGCTGTGCCTCACAGGATACCCACTTGGGCTGCATATCTACTCCAACAGAGGGGAAGGCTTGGGCCACATATTTTAGGGGAAAGTTGAGGAGGGTAAGGCCCCCTATCTCCAGCAGTTGTACCAGTTTTTGCTGACTAGCCTATCTAGGCCCCTCTCCCAGATGGACTTTAACATCTTCTGTTGAGTAATCTTAAGTAACTCCACCTGAATTCTGACAGGGAGGTTATCCATGGAGCCCCAGGGCAGCCATCATCTTAAAATCATGTGATATACCCCAGTGTAAGAGGTGAAGATGGCTCCATCTTTTCATACCCCTGTCTATTTCTGCCAGGATTGGAGGCATGTTCATCCTATTTAGGCTGGTGAGATCCCATGAGAACTGCAGGCCTAAGAAATTATGGTTGTTCTCTGCCAGTTGAAGCCCCATGGGAAGCTCTGCAAGGCCTGAGCTGATTTCTTGGAGGGCAGAAGAAATGACTGTCACATCAGCCTTGTATGCAGACAGGGTCAGCATCAGCAAGACATCATCAGTGTGCACTAAGTTTTTATGTTTTCCACCCAGCTGGCTTCTGTGGATACGATCATGCAACCGGATCATTTGTAGCAGTGGTTCCAAATCTAAGATGAACAGGAGTGGCAAGAGTGGGCACCCTAGCTGGGTTCCTCTATCTGGCAGGAAAGGATTGGAGGCCTGTGCATTTGTCATCCTCAGGGTCGAGGCCCCCTGGTATAGGGTTCAAACCCAGCCAATGAAGGTGTCCCCAAACCAAAAAATCTCAGCACATGGAAAAGGTGTCCTCACTCCACCCAATCAAAGACTTTTTTATTGTCAAGCAAGATAAGCACTGAAGGAGGATGTGTGTGTCGGGGGAAGGGGACTGCCTTCCAAATGAGATTTAGGAGATGCCTGTTGTTATCCATACCTCTGCATTGTGGAATGAACCCCACCTGATCTTTATCAATGAGTTTGAAGAGCACTCCATTGAGCCTAGTGGCCAGAATTTTGGCATAGGCCTTGCAGTCAGCAATAACAAACGAGATCGGGTGGTAGCTTCCACAGTAGTATGGGTCCTTGTCCACTGTGAGGATCATGGAGATTACTGTGGTTCTCATAGAGGGTTGAAGCTTATCATTCTGGTACACTTTTTCCTAATATGGCTGTTAGTGGCAAGAGCAAGACCATTCTAAAGGAGTAGAGAAATTGCACTGGCAGGCTGTCCCCTCCTGGGGCCTTCCCTGATGGCATTCTCCAGAGGGGATCCTCCAGCTCTTCTACTATAAAGGGCTTGTCCAAGGCTTCCTTTAGGGATGGGGCGAGCTTAAGTAAGCCCAGAGGGGATGTGAAGGAGGGCAGATCTCTCTATGAAGACACTATCTCTTGTCTGTACAGAGCTTGGTAAAAGTCCAGCATGACATTATTTATGGCTTGGACATTGCTTTTTATCTCACCACCTTGTGCCCTGTCTCCCAGGATCCTGGACTTCTCCAGATATATATATATATTTTTTAAGCTGATAGGCCAAAAGGTGACCTGGTCTTTCTCTGGCCTTCCAGAAGGATTGTCTAAGGTGGAACAGTGCAAACTCAGCCTTCTGGTGAAGATGAATTTTCATTTTATATCTGGTACCTGTGATGTCAGGCAGAAGTGCACCTGAATGGTCAGGGTTCACCCAATATTTGGCCTCCTGATCTGTAAGCACCTTGAGCTGCTCCTCCAGATCTTTTAGCCTTGTCTTTTTAAAGTGGGAGGCATACCTAATGTATCTTTCCCTTTGAAGTCATTCAGAGTGTCCCAGGATATTGCTACAGGTGTGTCCCCATGGTGGTTCATATCTAGGAAGGACTTGATGCCTACCTCTAGGGAATTATGGAAGGCCCCATCCTGGAGTAAATATGTGTTGAAATGCCACTGTTGCCTGGATGCATCAGCACAGCCCAATGGCATCCATGTAAAGGAGACTGGAGCATGGTCTGATATGATCACTGTTCATATGGTGGCACCTGCTACTTCAGGCACCCACTGACCTGCTACCAACCAGAGGTTTATTCTGGAGTAGGACTGTTGAGGGGCTGAGTAGAAGGAGAAGTCCCTGCCTCAGGGATGTCCATGAGTCCCACCTTGGTTGATTTTCTATTAAGGCCAGGGATGCAGGGGTAAGGGGGCCTGTGGATGCCTTGTTTCTGTCAGTAAACTCATCCATCACTGTGTTAGTATCCCCTCCCGCCATCAGTCTCCCCTTCATCTGTGTCACCATGATCTGTGCCATAGTATTGAAAAATGTGGCTTCTGTGCTGTTGGGCCCATAGATATTGTGGAGAGTGAGCTGTTGGCCATACAACGTGTATATTAGTATAACATAATGCCCTTCTGGGGCCAAGATCACTTTGTGTGCAATGAATATGGTATGCTTATGAATAAGGATTGCTACCCTTCTGCTCACAGAATTGTAAGTGCATTCTCGCATTTAGGAGACCTAATTCATCTTATGTTTATCCATCACAGCCTGTGAAAGGTGGTTCTCCTGGAGAAAAGTTATGTTTGCCCCCTCCCGCTTTAGATGATCAAACATTTGGCATCTTTTGAAAGGGAAATATACACCCTTGACATTGCTAGACGGTCATTTAAGGGGCCAACCTGTCATATGAGTTCTAAAAGGTTGAGCAGAGGGATCACAGCCATAGAAATGGCTGTCCAGGCAGTCAGTGTGTTAAAACTTGTTTTGTGCACAAGTAGAGAGGTCCATAGAGCCAGCTGCAGGGTGGTTATATGGCTGTCTCCCATCTGCCTGCTGTGCAGTAGTGATCAAACTATGTATGACTGTTTATGCAGTTTCATTTGGCACAAACAAACCTCGAGAACAGTCCTTGTTATCACCATCTCAAACAGTAACATAAAGAATGGTAACTTTATAAGAAAGTCAATATCTAAGAAACTTCAATTAGATATGTAAAACCTTAAACTTGTTACAGAAAACACTCTTTTGGGATGGTGGAGCTTGGACTGTATGGCAGTAGAGGCCCCAAATTGGATCCCCGCCAACCCCCATGCATTCACATCTGGTGTGGATTCTATATGTGGTTGTGGATGTGCCATTGAGCCTTCATTTGAGCTTTCATGATCCTAATAGCACTAACAATGGACATCCATTGCTGGTGCATATGGGAACAGGCTATGTTAGTGCATCCTGGGGAAGGGTGGGGGCAGTAGTGGGGGTGGATCTGGACCTCAGTAAGCCTGGGTATTTTTGAAAGCTGTAGCCCCTCCATCTACATTTTATGGTACTTTGTGGGTCAACATTTGTAGTATACACGAGACAGTGGAGAAGGCTTGGGGGTATGACACCCCATGTGCCAGGTTTTACCACCCTCCAGCATAAATTTACACTACTGCACTTGAGCAGCAAGTGTAGCAGTGTAAAGCTGCAAAGACTGAGTGAGAACTGTGTGGTTTGACTACTGTATCAGGGTGCAGGGAGCTCAGGGGAGCTGACACCCAAGACGTCATCTGAGAGCAGACTTACAGCATTTTAAAGCCCATGCCACCCACTAGCACAAGCAGGAGTGGTGTGAGCACCACTCAGGAAATGTTTTACTGAATAAAGGTTAGCAAAGTTTAAATTATACTTGTATCTTATCTAGTTTATATTTACTATATTTGATATTGGAGTTTTAGAAAGAAATTTGCTGACTGGAAGTACTATAGTATTTTTATGATTTTAACTATAAGTATACTGATGTTATGGAACTAAATTAAAATTAGGTTTACAAAGAAACTATTTTTGTAAGGAAATGGGTTTGTTTAACAAATATAGGGATTACTATGCTAAGAGATATGACCATATATATTTTTGGGAAGCTTTCCAGGATTGGTTTGTTTGTTACAAATAAGTGTTTCAGTAAACATGGAAATTTCCTCTTTAAAATCTCAGAGAGCGATTTCCACTGGTATATTTCACAGTATCCCCTCCCACCATCAGTCTCCCCTTTATCTGTGTCACCATGATCTGTGCCATAGTATTGAAAAATGTGGCTTCTGTACTGTTGGGCCCATAGATATTGTGGAGAGTGAGCTGTTGGCCATACAACATGTATATTAGTATAACATAATGCCCTTCTGGGGCCAAGATCACTTTGTGGCACTCGGGACAAACAAGCAACACAAGCAGCTCACCTGAGGAGCTGAGGAAGCCGAATCTCCAGGCTGATAACTTTCGAGGCAGCCCCCCACCAAGCTAGGCACTCGAGACAAACAAGCAACACAAGCAACACAAGCAGCTCACCTGAGGAGCTGAGGAAGCTGAATCTCCAGCCTGATAACTTTCGAGGCAGCCCCCCCCAAGCTAGGCACTCAGGACAAACAAGCAACACAAGCAGCTCACCTGAGGAGCTGAGGAAGCTGAATCTCCAGCCTGATAACTTTCGAGGTAAAGAGAGCCGCTTCTCTTTGTCTGGACGCCTGCAGGAGGGTGCTACCTGATGAACACTTATATTTTATGAACTTTGTTCCCTGTTCACCACTGGGTGGGCTTGTTAGTTGCTTCTCTTTGTGCTACTAATGCTGAAGTGTAAAGCTAGGGACTCACTGGGTGCCCTAGAGTTGCCTTGCTGATTATACATTAAAGCCAGATATACCAAGCAGCTAATATAGAGCTGACTTGTTTAATATTGTGGTATTGGATCTAATTGCTGATTATACCTTAAAGTCAGATATACTAAGCAGCCAATAAAGAGCAGACTTGTTGAATACTGTGGTATTGGATCTAATTGTGCTTGTAACTAAAGGTATTAGGATAGCTGGGTCCTAGTGTGACCTCATTTTGGAATAGCCCTGTTTGTTTAGAGTGGAGCTCCTTTGTGAAAGTCACAACATATTCTCCTGCTGCATAGTAATAAGAGGCTTTGTTTTCTCCACTACATAGGCAGCCCCCCACCTCAAGCTAGGCACTCAGGACAAACAAGCAACACAAGCAGCTCACCTGAGGAGCTGAGGAAGCCGAATCTCCAGCCTGATAATTTTCGAGGTAAAGAGAGCCTCTTCTCTTCATCTGGACGCCTGCAGGGGGTTGCTAGCCCGACGACTCTTCACGCCGTCTGCCCCGCCCGCCCCAACCACCCATCCACCCAGGGGCGGCTGTCAATTTAAGGATCCAACCCGTGACATCACATCCGGTGACATCACGTCCTGTTGCCCAGAACCTATCTCCCCACTTTCCCATTTGCAGGTTATACCTGCTGGCCACTAGAGGGACCTATGCTCCCTCGCTATTTCTACTCCTACCTGTACAGTACTACTTCCCTTGGATCTTGCTCACCACAATGTATTGGCCCTGCCTCATGCTCTGCCTGTGCCTATCGCCACTAGCAGTGCACTTGCCCACTTACCCATCTGCTACTCCACACTGTGCCCTGGCACCCCTCCCTTCCCTTGCTCCTGAACCTGCTCTCCTGCCCCTTGGGACCTCTGTGTGTCTCAGACCTCCCTGCCCTTCCCCTAGCTTCCTCCTCACCTCAGGCACATCTGGGTGTCTTCTTATTCTTGCCTTCCCTTCCTGTACCACCCTGCCCACCCCCTGCTCCCTTAGCCTACCCTCCCCCCCATGTCAATCGTAGAAAAACCTCTCACCATCTCCCAGCCAGGGTGTTAGTCATGCTACTACTCCTGTCAGGGAACATTCATCCAAACCCTGGCCCGGTTCCCAGGAGCTCTCCGACTAGCACCACAGGCCTATGCATGGTCTCCATGAATATCTGTAGCCTCCTTAAAAAGTTTGACTCACTACAATGCCTGGTCACATCAATTAACCCGGATGTCATCGCTCTGGTTGAGACTTGGCTGTCAAAATCCTCCCCTGAGTCCCTAGTCTCCCTTCCTGGTTTCACCTTCTTCCGGTCTGACCGTGTTGGGAGATGGGGCGGTGGCTGCGCTATTTATGTCAAGTAATCTCTCCCTGTACTAGCCCTGCCTGCTCCCATCCTTGACTCCAGGGCCCAGGCGCTTACGCTGAAACTAACCCCTGACCCTTTAAAGGGACCCCTTTATCTGACTACTGCATACGTGCCCCCCAGGGACCAAAGGCAGGCCATTGCCTCTCTTACAGAATACCTTTCCTCACTACCTCCTTCCGCTGATCAAATTCTGGGGGTGACTTAAATGTCAACTGGCTCAGCCCCTCCTCCTCCTCTACCCAAGACTCCTTTTCTGTAATAGACCTAACGCAACTAGTTACCCACCCTACCAGGACTAACCCCAAGAAAGGCTCCAGTACCCTGCTTGATGTGGTAATCACCAACCGCCCTAATCAGATCCCCAATGTACAAGTCCTCCCAGACTCTCTCAGTGATCACTCCCCCATTCTATTCCACTGGTCATTCTCAGTCCCCAAACCCATAGCACAGTCCACATGCTGGCAGTGTCTAATACCTGGTGGACTGATAAAACTTAAGGAACTTCTGTCCCAAATTGACTGGTCTCCTATACAGGCAACTCCTGACATTGACACAGCTCTCTCCTTCTTTACCCAAACTTTTAATAATGCTTGTGATATCTTTGCCCCAATGTTGACCCGCCGTTCTAAAAGGCAGAATGCCCCCTGGGTAACCCCAGCTTTGATCCACCAACTCAAACATAGGGACAACCTATGGCACGTGCCTTTGAGACTGGCGGCCAGTGACAGGCAGTTATATGCTGCCGCCAAACAAGTGCACTTCGGGCCATCAGAAAGGCCAAGTCTGAGCACTATCGGTCCCACTCACTGCCTCATGGGGAAACCCAGAACCTTCTGGGATAACATTAAACAGTTAAATGGGAGTGCAACTCCTCCCCCACCCACCCAGATCAACATTAATGGCGTGATCTTCTCAGACCCAGCCCTCATAACCAACCACCTCAACACCTCATTCACTGACCTTAGCCCTATCCTCCCTACAAATTTTTTTGACCCTCCTCCCCCAGCACCTGCCATAAATCTTTCTCACCCTTATTTTCTCCTCCACCGTGTTTCTGCCCAAGAACTTAGGCCGCACCTTGTCACTGCCCTCAAGAGTAATAGTACAGGCAGTGACACCCTGGATCCATGTATCCTACGGCTGGTCTTAGACACAGTCCTTACCCCGATCACATGCCTCATCAACCACTCTCTTTGCCTGGGGAAGGTTCCAACTGCCTGGAAAGTCACCACTGTCACCCTATCTTTAAAGGTGGTGATAGGACTGTGGCTGGAAACTATTGGCCAATCTCCATTCTCTCCCCTCTCCAAGGCCTTGGAAAAGTGGTGGCCTCTCAAATCTCTGACTACCTCTCCACCTACAATGTCTTATGTCCTGAGCAGCATGGCTTCTGGGCAGGCCACAGTACCAACACAGCCCTCCTAGGTTCTCCAACTTTCTCACTCCTCCTTAGACACTGGTTCTCTGGCTGGTGCGGTCTTCATTGACCTCTCTAAAGCTTTCGACACTGTCTCCACCCCTCCTTCTTGATGCCCTTAGTCTCTCTGGTTTTGCTGCTGGGCCTATCTCCTGGTGCACCAGTTATCTGTCTGACCACTCACAGCATGTAAAAATTAATGGGACCTACTCAGACATCTGTCCCATCTTTTCTGGGGTTCCCCAGGGCTCCATTCTGGGCCCTTTACTATTCTCCCTTTACCTTAACATCCTTCCATGCTCTTGCTTGGGGAACATTCTATTGTACGCTGATGATGCAGTCATCTTTGCCTCAAGTCGTAACCCTATTGCCCTACAGGACTCGCTGCAGAAGTCCTTCGCTGAAGCCAAGGGCTGGTTCAAGGAACATAGATTGGTGATAAATCTTAAAAAAACCAAAACCATGTTCTTCACTCATCCTCAAAACAAGTCCTGCAACTTCAAACTCCTCATTCACTCTGTGTCATTTTTCCCACTCGAACAAGTTTGCTCCTATAAATATCTAGGAATCCATTTTGACCCCTCCCTCTCCTTCCATGGACACATCGCTGCCCTAGCCACTGCCACTAATATCTGATTGGGCATCTTACATCGGTATAAACACTACCTCCCCCCAGATGCTCTTTGACTCGCATTCACCTCCTCTATCCTGTCCCTAGTGGACTATGGACTGCCAGGTGTATGGTGCTGCTGATCAGACCACCTCCATAAAATTCACTACTCTAGATAAGGCTTGCAGGTTAATTACTGGGGCACCTAGGCTAACACACACCTGTCTACTGTCACTAAATCGCTGGTACTTGATCTTGATGAGCGCCTTAAATATCTGACCTGTACCCTTACAAAAAAGACCCTCCTTGGGCTATCCCCACCAGGATTGACCACCACCATACGCCACTCTGTCCCACTAGTTCATACTCAGACCTCTGGGAAAACCTCTCTTGTTATCCCTAGAGCTAGGACCTCTCATGGCCAAAGAGCCTTCAGCATTAGGGTGCCTTCCTGGTTCAACACACTGCCCCCCCTCCATCTCCGAAGCTCTAACTATATCATGCTTCAAAACTTCCTTACATAACCACCTTATTGACACCTGAAGCTGTAATTGCCACTAGTCAAAGCCGTACTCAATACTTATGACAAAGCTTACTACTAAGCTGCTAAGGACAAGACAACATAACTCTGGTATTGTTTGAATCAATCCTACCTGTATCTATGTCTTAAGTTACTGTTATACTGTGTTGTACTGTTATACTGTGTATTTTCATTTGTCTTACTGTGACAAGATACCTTTGTAAATGAGCCTATGGCTCAAAGGTTTTCCAAACTGCTGTTTAAATAAATAAATAAAATATCGGTAGCAAACAAACTTAAGTGGTAAAATGGAGAAATGCTTTTAACAAAATAAGAACACAAACAGAAATTTAGCAAATAAAGCCTTGCTACACATTAAGAGGGCATGGAAACCAGGTGCTTTGGTTGTCTTTGATTCTTAGCGGAGATGTGGAAACAAACCAGGGTCCTATAAATAGACCCCTAAAAGTAATGCATGATAATGCAAGAAGTTTAATAAATAAGATGGATTTGTTTAAATGTGGGTTGAAACACAGAAACCTGACATCATTTTTTTAACTGCAAACTGGTTGATTAAGCAAGTGGATAGCAATAAGACTGAATTAAATGAACATTATAATTATAGACAGGATAGGAAAATATAAGGGGGGGAGTACTGATATATATTAGATACACATTGGGACAATCAAAAGTCTTATTTTCTGGAAGTTTGGAAGGGATAGAATCTATACTTGTACATATATACTCACTGAATTTAATAATTGTGTAATATATTTCAATCCAAAAATAAGAACAACAGCATTTGATAAATTTGCACACCAGGTCATGGATCAGACATTGGATAAAAATATGATATTGGTGGGAGATTTTAATGCCACCTGGGGTGGACAGAGGGTACGGAAACTAAAGGAATCTTTACAAGGCCTTCATCTGACCCAACTGATAGACTCCCCTACAAGGAAAGGGAAAATAAGTTGTCCTAGTAATATTCTGTATTTGATTTTTGTTACTACTGAGTTGTCAGTATTGGAGAAGGCTGTTAGTCTCCTAATTTTAGAGACTATAACACCATTTTATGCACTATCCAAATGAACCTTATGGTACAAATTCAACATAACACCACCTATAACATTAGAAGATGTTTTACAAATTATAACAAGCAAGTTTTCCAAGAACAAGTAGCAAATTCAAAATGGTATAGGACAGGTTTGATCCCTGACATGGATTTAGCTGTGGGGGAATTTACCAACATGTTCTTGGAAATTCGTAACAGGTGTGCTCGTTTTAGGAATTATATACAAAAAGTAAACAGACTTCCCTGGTTAAATGATAGGATAAAATGCTAATTAAAGATAAAAAAATCAGCTTTGAAAAAAAGCAAATAAAACATTGAAGAAAGAAACTTGGGACAAATTTAAGCACGTTAGGAATAAGGTAACACAGGAAGTAAGAAAACTAGAAGGGCACTTTTTTAGGCAAAAGGTAAAAACATTATCAGTCCCTAATAAAATCTTCAACAAGCCCAATAAAGAAGTCAAATGAAATTAGCTTTATGGAAGATGGTAAACCTCTACAACCAAAAAGTTGGCTAATATTTTAAATGATTTTTTTATTAATCTCCTTGATTTGGAAGATGAAATAGAAGTAAATCACAATATCTGGGGAGGGTTGAGTAGAACCAAAGAAGATAAAGGAGGAAAGGATGATACACAAACCTGGATTTAAAATATTTAAAGAGAAAGAAGTAATTAATATAATACAAGGATTAAAAACAGACACGGCCCATGAAATGGATCATATAGAAATTAGGTTCATTAAAAGACTCTGCAGCTGAAATTACACAGACATTAACAGAATTATGTAATCAAAGTTTAACAGAGGGTTTCTTTCCTAAAACATGGAAGCAGGCTAATGTAGTCCCTATATATAAAGGGGGAGAAGTTTCAAACTGTGCAAATTATAGACCAATCACATTACTACCTATCATATCAAAAATAATGGAAAGAATTGTTCATACCCAGTTAATGAGTTACCTTGAAAAAAATAATAAACTGATAACATTGCAATATGGGTTCAAGAAGGGACTGCTCATGGACTTTGTTGATTTGGTGGCTACTCTCTTTGGAGAATCATGAGCCATGGGAGTGATGTTTGTGGACTTGTCAAAAGCATTTGATGTGGTAGATCATACCATATTATTGGATAGATTTGTTGCAATAGGAGTTGCTCAGGAGCCCTTAAATTGGTTCCACTCCAATTTGTCAGATCAATACCAGCTGGTAACAATGGGTGGTATCAAATCTGACCTGGTCAAGGTAACACAATGAGTCCCCCAGGGATCAATCTTGGAGCCCTTACTGTTTATTATATATATGAATGAGCTCCCAAATCATATAAACAAAACAAATATAAGATTACATGTGGATGACACCGTGTCAGTGTCAGAAGGAGCAGACCTTAGAGAAGTTGAGCAAAACTACAAAGTGATTTCAATGTATTACAAACTTGGTTCACCTTATCCAAATGACTTTTAAATTCTTAAAAGACCCCGTCCATGTTTTTTAGTCAAACTTTAATGGGTAAAACTATTCAAATAAACAAGTTGCAAATCAAGGCAGTAAATGGACAAGTCCTTACTCAGGTTACCTTTTACAAATATTTAGGAATTCAAGTAGACCTACACCTCTCTTTTGAAGAGCATATAAGTTCTAGAATAGGCACCATGAGAAGAGTATCAAATTCTGTAACAAAAAAAAATGCATATCTGTAACAAATCAGCTTATTATCCCAAAAAAAGATTAGGGTGCTATGTCCTTAGTGGAGCAAATAAAGCAGCAGTTCAGAGATTAAATACTGCATATTAAAGATTAGCAAGGTTTGTGCTAAGAAGCAAACGTGATACCCATCATTGTTATTTATATCAACAACTCAGATTTGTTCTGTGAGCAGGAGTAGCTGTTCTGCTGTGGTAGTACCAGTATCTGCTGGGAGGTAACCTTTTTTCTCTGACCCACTCAAGCATTTTGTTGGGGGAATTGCCAAGTGTGCCTGGTGTGTATGGTTGCTAGTCAACACCACAGGCAACTCAACAGTGCTTAAAATCAATGGAATAGTTCTCTGGGCACAGGTTTTGAGAGTGTTTTATTGCGTTGGACTCTTGCCTTACCTTTTAAGGGCAGACAAATCCCCTGGTTAAGTATTTTAAAAATGGGTTTGTAATGAAGGACTGGAAGCAGGAAGTACAGGGCACTTCTGGTCCACTGTCTTTAATAGGTAGTATGGCAAGCACTAGTGAGGCTCGCAAAGGTGACACAGCTAAGGCTTTAGCTGTGTCTGCTGTGCCAGCCAGGGAAGAGGGGAGAGGGGCTAGGACCATTACCTCCCAGCTAGGAAAAGGCATAGAATGCAGTTGTTTACAGGATCTGGTCACTAACAAATGGTTTACATGTATAGAGTGTGGAATGAAAGGCAAGAGGCAGCAAATGAAAAATGAGACATGCATAAAGTGTACTTATATTATTGTACTAGAGGGAAAATTAAAAACACTCCATGAAAAATTAGCCATTCATACTGATATAAGTGAGATAGCATTTATGGAGGAGAAAGAACGAGACCTTGTGACCAAACAAGTTAATATAGGACCATGTATTAAAAGGAAAGAGAGATCAGATGATTCTACTGTGGTTAGTTTCCTGCTTGAGGAGGATAACTGATATACTGTAAAAAGGGTGACCAGTAAACAGAGAAGAGATACGGGCAAACAGTTGGAAACATCAAACAGATATATGTTATTGGAAGTAAAAAGTAACAGTGAGCACCAGGAGGACAATCTTTTTCCTCAGCAGATCTCTGTGCAAGTGATGAGTACAAATAATAGTGAAACATACTGTAGGTCAAAAGGACTCTAGAAATTCACCCAAACAGCCAGCTGACAACAAAACTAAACAGAGGAGGGGGCAACTAGAGGAAATACATCACAGAACTCTGGGGTATTAATGAAAGGAATAATCCAACCCAAAGTGATGAAAGGGGAAAGGATATAGTTATCATAGGGGACTCCATGTTAAGGTTGTGTGATAGAATAATATGTAGAAACAGGAAAGATCAGGTGATGTTATCTTATTTACCAAGGGCAGGAATTGCAGATATGAAACAATTACTACCTGGGCTCTTAGAAAATACAATAGACCCTCTAGTCTTCCTACATATAGGAACTAATTACATTGGGAAAAGAGGTATTACCAATTTACAGAGGAACTTTGATGAAGTTGGAAAAGAGCTTCCGAACAAAAATTGTTCATTAATTGTATTTGAGATTCTCCCCATCCCAAGAGCAGGTCTTCAGAAAATGAATGATCTAGTGAGATTCAACAGCTGGTTAAGAAGGTGGTGCAGACATGAGAATTCTGAGTTTATGGAACATTGGCACAGGTTCAAAAATGCCCGCCAACTGTATGCCAATGATGGGCTTCACTTAAATAAAATTGGGGTTATGGTTGGTGGATAGATTTAATGCTAAAATATCTAGTGCTTTAAACTAAGTGTGGGGGGGGCAGGACAATCTACAACAACTGGCCATATTATAAAGCAACTTAAAGCCCAAGAACAAATAGACTGGAAAATACTATTATTAAATGCCCACAGTTTAAATAATAAAAAGGATTAGCTGGAATTGATATTAACTAAGGAGCATGTTGCAGTTTGTGCAGTAACTGAAACATGGTGGAAAAGGGATGATTGGGGAACTAATGTAAAAGGATATCAGTTATTCAGGTGTGATAGAGAGGAAAGGTGTGGAGGTGGGGTGGCATTGTATGTTCAAAACGATACTGAAGCTTTTGAACTAAATACCCCAAAGGACCCAGAATATGAGCAGCTCCTAATCCAGATAGTTCCTCCAAAGGAAAAGCAGATAATAGTAGGGGTCTATTATAGGCCTCCTTCAATGAATTCTGAAAAAAGCAATGGAATTTATATCCCAAATAGGAAAACTAGATCCATTTAAATGTCTCCTGCTTATTGAAGATTTTAACTTTGCTGGAATTAACTGGAAGTCTGAAATGCCCTCTTCACCAAGTGAGACAACATTTCTCGATGCTTTATTTGCATTAGCTCTAGAAAATCATGTAGGAGAAGGCACCAGAAATTCCAATATACTTGATCTAGTCATTAGTATCCTGAAGGAGCAAATAAAGAGGTGTAGGGTTAGGGAGCCTCTCTCTGGGAGTGCTCAGGATAAGGTAGAGGTGGATCTCGAAATAAAGGGCCATGTACAACAGGGGGTAACAAAAATTAAGGATCATAGCAAAGCAAATTATGATACGATTAGAACTAAAGTTAAAAATTGTGACTGGGAAAAAAAAAGTTTCTAGGTTTAAGAAACCAGGTAATGTGGACTGAATTTAAAAGATTCATGCAGTAAATAACTGAGACTGATATTTTGACCAAAGTCAAATATAAAGTAAAAGGTAAGATTCCAGCTTGGTGCAACAAAAAAATTCATAAACTAATTAAAAGGAAAAATAGAGCCTACAAACAATACAAAAAGGAGGGCAGTATGCCATATCAAAATAAATATCAGTGGAGGCAAAGAGAACTTAAAAAAGAGATTACCAAAGCTAAGCCAACTTTTAAGATCAACTTGGTAGGACAAATTTCTGATAACTATAAGGCCGTCTACAACTGTATAGGATCTTTAAATCAAAATACTACTAAAGTGGGACCACTCCGGTCAGGAAATGGTATTATAAGTAATTGTAAAGATATGGCAGAGGAATCTAACACATATTTTATTAGTGTTCACCAAAAAGGGCCTAAACCATGGATCACAGTTGAGGAAAAAATCTAGGGGTCATTAGAAATAACATCTGAAACTGTTAAAGAGAAGCTAGGGAAACTCAAACCATCCACATCTCCACGACCCAATAATTTGCACCCCAGACTATTAAAAGAACTTGCTCCAGTTTTATGTGAACATCTAAGTGCTATCTTCCAGTCCTCTGTTGATGAGGGAGAGATAGCAGAGGACTGGATGGTGGCTAATGTAGTCCCTATCCACAAAAACGATCCCCAAATCAGATTGTTCAGATTATCATCCCATCAGCTTGACCAGTATTTTGAGTAAAGTTCTGGAGTCCATTATAAAAGATTACCTCAAAATACAAATTCAGGAGAAGGGCCACATGGATATCTCCCAGCATGGATTCACAAAGGAAAGATCTTTCCTAACCAACTTACTCACCTTCTTTGAACCAGTAAGTGCTGCACCGGACAGAGGTCTCCCAGTGGATATACTATGTATAGATTTAGAAAAAGCTTTCGACACAGTGTCTCACCAGGAATCGATTCATAGTTTAAAGGAAAATGAGGTAGATTTATCCATCATTAGATGGATCATAACCTGGTTGGTCAAAAGAAAGCAAAGCATTTGTATTAAATGTTACATGTCTCAGTGGTCCTCTGTTTCCAGTGGAGTCCCACAGGGATCATTCTTGGGCCCTGTGCTGTTTACCATCTTGGTTTCTTCTCTATTCTGTAACTCTGGTGCATGGCTGACAAAATTTGCTGATGACATGAAGTTGGGGGCTATTGTCACACATGAACAGGATGCAAAATCATTGCAAGAAAATATAGATTTACTAACAGCCACTGTAAGGAGAAAGAAACTGAGGTTTAATCTTTCTAAGTGCAAAGTTATGCACCTTGGGAAGAGGATTCCAAAATGCAGTTACAGTATAGGTGAAAGCAGGGTAGCTGAAACAGAAACAGAGAAAGACTTGGGAATATGGATAAATAAAGATTTGGAATTTACTTACCACTGTACTTTAACAACCTTATGGCATCTTAGCTTCCATAAAGAGAACAATTAAAAGTAGGGACAGAGAAATAATAGTCCCTCTTTATGTGTCCTTGATTCACCCACATATTGAGTATGCAGGGAGTCTCTAGAAACCTAGGTTGAAGGCTGATGCTAGGAGAATGGAGGGAGTACAGTGGCATGCAAATAGAATGATAAAGGGAGTTGAGGACCTATCCTATGAGGTGAGATTGTGTGAGCTTAACTTGTATTCATTGCAATATCGAGGCTAGAGGGGCGACATGTGTCTGGTGTAAAAAGTCACTAGGGAGCCAGATCTCTGGGAATGTACAGGTTTGGTGACAAGACCTAAGCTAACCACTAACCGGGATCATCAATACCAACTTAAGGGAGATAACTATTGTAAAAATCAAACAGGAGCCTGGTTCTCCCAGTGTGTGGTGGCGCAATGGAATGTATTGGCAGAACTGGTGGTCTCCTCTGACACTATGAACCACTTTAAATTAGCATTAGATAAAAATAGTGAGGGGAATTGCTTCCAGTTTAAAATATAAATAGAGCAGGTCAATAATGGCCTTACAGCTAAGTACCTGATTTTTTTCCTTTCATTCCTATAAACTCAATTGGGTCTCTTTAGATCAAAAAAGGGACAGGGTCTGGACCAAATCACTATATAGGATGTTTAAAAATGAAAAACCTGTGGGAGTTTTGGAAAAATTAGACTGTACAAATCACCACTTTCAGTTAAGAATAAATACATCAAGAGAAATATTTGTACCAAAAATAAAAAATAGCTTTGGGAAACTTACATTCAAATATAAAGCTGCAATAACATGGCATGAACTACCACCCTGCTGATGAGCACTAGAAATGACTGTTACTTCATTTACGTCAGAAATGAAACAAGACCAATGTCATACCTGTACTTGTAATGTTTGATTAGAGATCATATGTTAAAAATCATGTCTAGGTATGCATAGTCCATGGGCCTTGTCTGTTGTTGTCTGTCGCTGTCTGTTGTTGCAAGATTGTTTGTTGTGAACTGTTTTTTGCTGTAAAATGGTTTGCTGTAAAATCTTATGTAATGTTACTTTCATATGTGTATTTTAGATAATCTTGAATGTGTATCTTTGATAGCTACAGGAGCACCTTGTAAACAGGACATTTTTGTCCTAATGGTGACATTTTTAAATCAGTATGAGCCTGCATAATTACAAATGTTTTACTACTTACTACTACTTCTGCATATCCAACATGGCCTTCATTTTTGAGTGTCATGGGGTTAACCAGGATAAGGGGGAGGGTTACTCATTCCATCCTGGAAGGGGGTGGGGCGTTAGATGCCGTTGGTCCTTGTACTTGCTTGTAGGAGAAATAAAAAACTTTCCTGATGTCTCAGTGACTGCTGTTGCAAGAGGGAGAACTACTGTAGTAGTACCCTCTGAGTTGCTGCAGTTCTATTCAGACATGCACAGTGGAGCGGGGGGGCTGAGTATCTCTTCTCACACTTTCATAGGGAAAGGACTGCCATGCAAAGGTGCACACTTTCATACCGCATGGAGCATCACAGTGGATTCCTGCAGAGAAGGAGAGGTGTCTTCATTGCTGAAACTGTCAGCAGGAGAAGGGGAAGGGCAGGGTGTCCAATCAGAGAGTGAGGCAGGCCATGCCCTCCAGATAGTGCAAGACTGAAGCAAGTCAGCATCTGTATCATTAAAAGCTGAGGCTTTAAAGGCCTGACCTTGGCTGCACCTGTGATGGTATCCAGCGAGGACAGCGACTGAATATGGGCGACCATCAAAATGGCTACTCATATTCAGCACTTTCTCCATGTGCTACCCTGCAAGGGTAGCAACCCTATGTGAAAGTGAGTATAGGAAGGGCAACCGGAAGGAGGGGTTAGTGAGGGGATGAGGAGGAGAGGGACAGGGAAAGGGTTTTAGGGGCCTGGTGTGCCTATTGCCACTGAGCTAGCCATGTGGTGTGGTGTTGTGGGTGGCTAGCTCTGGCTCAGCAGCTACTGGGTTTGGGGCTGGGACTGGGAGGGTAGAAAATTTGCCACTGCCTGTGGCTGTGGGACTTTTTTTTTTAATCTGGATTGTGCCTCTTCCCCGACATGCACCCCCCTTGAAGTTGATAATCTAAAATCAGTGGTGTGTGGGGGGCAATGCCCCCCATGAGGAGGGATGTGGGGGGGGCAGCCCCTCCAAAAAACACTTTTTGAGTTTCCGGATGTCGGGTCACCACCAAGTGTATATCGCCAATTTGCTTTTTGGGGACATACACTGACCATAGTAGCGATTGCCGTTTTGCAGTCATTATTATGACATGGAACCATCTCTGATTGATCTCCAACCATTTGTCCATTACTCCTTGACCTTTCTGAAAAAGCAGTGCACATTAATTAACAGTGAGACATTCTGCACATTACCAGTAATTCCTCTGATTTGGGCAAAGGGAGGGGGAGGTAAACATGGGGGACTGAGTGAAGGGTACGGTGGTATTGGGTACTGTCCATAGGTTTAGCCAGGAGGGGTGTGGTTGGCAGAGAAGAGAATAAACTCCAGTGAATCCCAGAAGGTTAAATAAGTACTGTAGTAATGCCTTGGAAGTTGTGATGTTAAAACTTTCAGGTGAGCTCACTTAAAATGAAAAAGAAAGATAGCTTTTTAACTTCACTGATCACCATGTCACTTCACTCTCTGAAGATGACATAATTTGTATGTTGAAACTGTTAGCAGAGGCATGACCACTGTTGCACTGGCTGGCATGCATGGATGTGCAGGGACACTTTTTTTTTTTTTTTACCAAGTCTGTTTTTACAAACTTCAAGTTATGCAGCTGAAAGACATAGCACTCTTTTTATGAGACTGCAGTGGTAATGATAAACCCAGCCCTCCCCTTGCAGATGAAGCCATATTGCCCTTTGATGCGCTGTGTAGTGAGGCACCTTTCTTACTGCGTACTGTGTGTATTACTGAGAAATCTGCTAAGGTCACTTTCATTTGATTCCCGCACTTTGAGCCATGCTGTCCCACTACTCCACTGAGTGGAGTTCTTCCTGATCTGTGGCTGTAATTGCACTCTGGAATAGGTGCATGAGCATATTTGATCTGTGAGCTTCCTCCCATTTTTGTACTGTGTTTACTCATTATTTGAGATTGGACAAGGAATTTGAGGACCCTCAACAGGGTTGAAATTGCTCCAGTTTCTGGTATCTGTAGGCTGTTTAGATGCTACTGTGTCTTAATTCAAGATGGCTACTCATCAACAGCAGGCTGCTTTTCCTTTTTGGATGAGATTGGGAATGATATCGCCTATAGTACTGAACAAATTGAGCAACTGTTCTCTGGTCTCCATGCTTCCACTTTGAGTAACCAAGTAGACGCATGAAACTTTACATAAAAAGAAGGTTCACTTTGAATTACATGTGGTTTCACTTTTATAATATCTGCACAATGAGTCCATTCTTAGAAAACTCAGCATACAGAAGCCTCCATCTTTTTGAGTGGAAGATAAGGAAGACATCACTGACTGGGAAAATATTTTCAATAAATGTAGCAATGACTTGATGCTCCTCACAAATAAACAAATGTAAGAAGGAAACTAAGAAAGCAGCTGTGGAGCATACATCATTAGTACATACACTCACTGAAAGAATCCCTGCCAGTGAGTTGCGTGCCCCCAAAGAGAGAACAGATGCTCAGGTACAGAAACATAAGTCCTAATGGTGACATTTTTAAATCAGTATGAGCCTGCATAATTACAAATGTTTTACTACTTACTACTGCTTCTGCATATCCAACATGGCCTTCATTTTTGAGTGTCATGGGGTTAACCAGGATAAGGGGGAGGGTTACTCATTCCATCCTGGAAGGGGGGGGGGCGTTAGATGCCATTGGTCCTTGTACTTGCTTGTAGGAGAAATGAAAAACTTTCCTGATGTCTCAGTGACTGCTGTTGCAAGAGGAGAACTACTGTGGTAGTACCCTCTGAGTTGCTGCAGTTCTATTCAGACATGCACAGTGGAAGCAGAGGGGCTGAGTATCTCTTCTCACACTTTCATAGGGAAAGGACTGCCATGCAAAGGTGCACACTTTTCATACCGCATGGAGCATCACAGTGGATTCCTGCAGAGAAGGAGAGGTGTCTTCATTGCTGAAACTGTCAGCAGGAGAAGGGGAAGGGCAGGGTGTCCAATCAGAGAGTGAGGCAGGCCATGCCCTCCAGATAGTGCAAGACTGAAGCAAGTCAGCATCTGTATCATTAAAGGCTGAGGCTTTAAAGGCCTGACCTTGGCTGCACCTGTGATGGTATCCAGTGAGGACAGCGACTGAATATGGGCGACCATCAAAATGGCTACTCATATTCAGCACTTTCTCCATGTGCTACCCTGCAAGGGTAGCAACCCTATGTGAAAGTGAGTATAGGAAGGGCAACCGGAAGGAGGGGTTAGTGAGGGGATGAGGAGGAGAGGGACAGGGAAAGGGTTTTAGGGGCCTGGTGTGCCTATTGCCACTGAGCTAGCCATGTGGTGTGGTGTTGTGGGTGGCCAGCTCTGGCTCAGCAGCTACTGGGTTTGGGGCTGGGACTGGGAGGGTAGAAAATTTGCCACTGCCTGTGGCTGTGGGACTTTTAGTCTGGATTGTGCCTCTTCCCGCACCCCCTTGAGTTGATAATCTAAAATCAGTGGTGTGTGAGGGCAATGCCCCCATGAGAGAGGAGATGAGGGCAGCCTCCAAAAACACTTTTTGAGTTTCCGGATGTCGGGTCACCACCAAGTGTATAGCCAATTTGCTTTTGGGGACATACACTCACCATAATGCGATTGCCGTTTGCAGTCGTTATTATGACATGGAACCATCTCTGATTGATCTCCAACCATTTGTCCATTACTCCTTGACCTTTCTGAAAAAGCAGTGCACATTAATTAACAGTGAGACATTCTGCACATTACCAGTAATTCCTCTGATTTGGGCAAAGGGAGGGGGAGGTAAACATGGGGGACTGAGTGAAGGGTACGGTGGTATTGGGTACTGTCCATAGGTTTAGCCAGGAGGGGTGTGGTTGGCAGAGAAGAGAATAAACTCCAGTGAATCCCAGAAGGTTAAATAAGTACTGTAGTAATGCCTTGGAAGTTGTGATGTTAAAACTTTCAGGTGAGCTCACTTAAAATGAAAAAGAAAGATAGCTTTTTAACTTCACTGATCACCATGTCACTTCACTCTCTGAAGATGACATAATTTGTATGTTGAAACTGTTAGCAGAGGCATGACCACTGTTGCACTGGCTGGCATGCATGGATGTGCAGGGACACTTTTTTTTTTTTACCAAGTCTGTTTTTACAAACTTCAAGTTATGCAGCTGAAAGACATAGCACTCTTTTTATGAGACTGCAGTGGTAATGATAAACCCAGCCCTCCCCTTGCAGATGAAGCCATATTGCCCTTTGATGCGCTGTGTAGTGAGGCACCTTTCTTACTGCGTACTGTGTGTATTACTGAGAAATCTGCTAAGGTCACTTTCATTTGATTCCCGCACTTTGAGCCATGCTGTCCCACTACTCCACTGAGTGGAGTTCTTCCTGATCTGTGGCTGTAATTGCACTCTGGAATAGGTGCATGAGCATATTTGATCTGTGAGCTTCCTCCCATTTTTGTACTGTGTTTACTCATTATTTGAGATTGGACAAGGAATTTGAGGACCCTCAACAGGGTTGAAATTGCTCCAGTTTCTGGTATCTGTAGGCTGTTTAGATGCTACTGTGTCTTAATTCAAGATGGCTACTCATCAACAGCAGGCTGCTTTTCCTTTTTGGATGAGATTGGGAATGATATAGCCTATAGTACTGAACAAATTGAGCAACTGTTCTCTGGTCTCCATGCTTCCACTTTGAGTAACCAAGTAGATGCATGAAACTTTACAAAAAGAAAGTTCACTTTGAATTACATGTGGTTTCACTTTTATAATATCTGCACAATGAGTCCATTCTAGAAAACTCAGCATACAGAAGCCTCCATCTTTTGAGTGGAAGATAAGGAAGACATCACTGACTGGGAAAATATTTTCAATAAATGTAGCAATGACTTGATGCTCCTCACAAATAAACAAATGTAAGAAGGAAACTAAGAAAGCAGCTGTGGAGCATACATCATTAGTACATACACTCACTGAAAGAATCCCTGCCAGTGAGTTGTGCTCCAAAGAGAACAGATGCTCAGGTACAGAAACATAAGATTAATTGATTCAATATAAATAAAGAAAACATATTAAAGATGGGGAAGATTTTAAAAATAGCACAATTTATGTCTGGCAAGGACCTAAAAAAGAAAGAATGCTATCTATAAGAGGAAGAGCCAACTTCAGAATAGATGACCAGGACATATCATCAGATCCTGACAGTGACATTGTGGAGGGACAGAAATATGGAAGAGACAACCCTATGAATAGACAACCTTTTTATTTATTTTTTTATTAGCTTTTGTTTATTGGGTAAGTGCATTAGGCATGAAAGCTTGCCTATTTTCAGGCATGACCCGGGATAGTACAAGACACAAAGATTACAAACAGGTGCAAGAAACATACAATTCATACAGCAATATTAGGTATCCCCAGGGAGAAATAGTACAATGCTAGTAATAATCTGAGCAGGGACGCATAACAAAAAGACAAAACTACTCACATTTGTACAAGAGTGCTTTGACATGACAGGCAAAAAAAAAATGATGAACACAGCAAAAGAAATTATGGGCAATTACATGCCCCATATGCATAAAGGTGAGAGAACAGTGTATTCTTGAAGGAGAAGCAAGATAAGGAGCCTTTTAGGTGGGGAGGTAGGGAATTCCAGAATTTGGGACCAAAGTGTGAGAAGACCTGCTCATCCATCCCAGTAGTGCAGAGTGGGACTGATAATTGGGGAGAGGTGGAGGACCTGAGATACTGGGAGTGAGTTACAGGGTTGGCCATAGCCCCCAAAAAGTCAGGGTGGGGATTTCTGGTTAAGGAGTCAATGAAACAACCCAAGTAATAAGAGCACAGATACTTAGGGGGGCAGCCAGTGCAGGGTGGAGTAGAGCAGACAGTGGTGGGTAAGGCGAGGGGCCAATAGAGCAAATCTGCAGATATTGTTATAAGTAGCGTCCCACTTTTGGAGAGCACAAGTGCTGGCCTGGGAAAGAACAGAGGCAGCATAAGAGAGACCAGGGAGCAGAACACCCCTGGTGATGGAGATTCTGGCAGCAGAGGTGAGGGAGTGATGCACTGTATAAGCAGCACCAATCTTCAAGTTAACAGATTTGCATACATCATTAATGTGGGATGAGAAGTCTAGATAGGGGTCCAGCCTAACCCCAAGGTGTTTGAAGGAGTTTGTTGTCAAGATGCCGGTCTTGTTAAGGCATAAGACCTGATAGTTGGGGAATTCTGTACAGACTTTTCTAGAGACACCAAATAACATAGATTGGGTCTTAGTAATGTTTAGGATTTGGTGGTTAGTGGTGAGCCAAGATTGGGTCTGTTGAAAAGCAGAAGATAGGAGATTGTTGAGAGTGTCCACAGACCTAGAGGCAGCATAAAGAACCATATTATCCGCATACATAATGGTGCGGTGGGGGGGTCAGGGGATGGGCAGATCATTTAAAAACAAGGAAAAGAGAAGGGGCCCAAGTATAGAGCCTTGAGGGACTCCACAATAAATGGGTGCAGGGGAGGAGAGGACTTTTTAAGAAACAGTTTGAGAGTGTCTGTCGAGATAGTTTCTGATTCAGGATAGGGTGGAATTGGAGGCACCTATCTTGAGAAGTAGAGGAGGATATGGACAATGTAGACCCATATCCATTAATCTGATGAGACAGATCAGTAGGGGCTTGGGAAAGAGGAAACAGGAGAGGTATCAGAGGCAGGAGAAGAGGTCACGCTAAGAGGGAAGCAGGAATGGGGACCATTGAAGAGATCATCCAGGAACAGGAACCGAAATTGATGGTCCCGACTGTATCAAAAGTACAGCTCATACAGGCACAACTAAAAGTACTGTTGAAAGGTTTCCCTTTCATGCCAACAAACACAGTTAACAGCTTCAATGTTGAGGTGAACCGTATCAGATTCTTTCGATACCTTTAACTTGTGGAACGTTTTAAAGACAATTCCCCATCCCAATAAGTTCTGCTAGAAGATTTTGATAGCATGTATGCTATGACAATTGAAGACATTTACTTGAGGAAACCTTCAATATTTTCCCTCCCACTAGTAGCCTGCCCTTGCTACTTACTGCATATTAGTCACAAATGAAGTTGAGCGATAGCTGGTGCTACAGCAAAGAATAAAACACTTAGCCATCAAAACATATTGAAAGGCAAGAGGGAGACTCTGAATCAACTCAAAAATCATGACTGAGGTAGTAATACAATCTGCTGACAAAGGGGAGAGCAGTGGTAGTCTAGGACTGGAATGATTATATCTTGGAAGCAAAAAAGACAATTACAAAATTAGGACTTTTATTTGAAATTAAATTAGGATCTGCTGAAGAAATTTCAAAAAGAGCACAGTGGGTTGTTAACATTGCCTTCCAGTCTGGATGGATCACAAAGAAAGATCAGGAATTCCTCATGTTTAAAAGTCCTAGGAAGATGGCTTTTTACATTCTTCCAAAAGTACTCAAGGACAACAGACCAGTTCCTGGTCAGCCTATAGTATCATCAACTGACGCAACAACTGAACCAGTCTCAAAATGTGTTGACTTCTTTATCAAGAAACCTGCCCCAGTATTCCAGTCATATATAAAGGATACACCTGATATTCCATGCATTCTAAGGGCATCTCTGTCACCCCTGATGATCTTCTGGGTGCAATAGATGTGAAGAACCTTTGTTCTAATATTCCACATGAGAAGGGGATAGAGATACTTAACAAGGCATTGTCAGCTAGAGAATACACACACTTGCCTCTGATCCATTAAGTCATTGACCTTTCCCACTTTGCCTTGAAGAAAAATACTTAATTTTTGATGGAACATTTTGCATTCAATGAAATGGGACAACCATGGTGACTACCTTCACCTCTAACTTTACAAATTTGTACATGGGAGCCTGGGAAAAGTCCACCATTTATGATGAGGCCAACAGCAAATTCAAACAATACATCAAGATCAGGAAATATTTATTGATGACTGCTTGATGATCTGGATTGGAGAGACTGACGGCCTTTTGGAGTTCTTGGAGTATATTAACAGCACTAACACCCACCTCAGATTTACCCATACAGTAAGCACATCAGAGGTCCCATTTTTGTATTTGCTAATTTTGAAGTAGATTGGTATCCTCAGTACCAAGCTATATGAGAAACCAGTGGTATGTAATACCCTGCTACTTCATGACAGTTGTCAACCACTAAGTCTGGTAAAAAATATTCTCAAGAGACAGTTTATAAAGGCCAGAAGGACTTGCTCTGAGCAACTGGATTTTACAAGTTCATGTCAAGACATGGTAAAATGATTTACAGTAAGAGGCTATCCAGCTACTGACCTTCATAATGCCCTTATAAGTGCCAAACAGAAAGACAGAGATGTAATACTGGCAGACAAAATGAATTAACAGATGATAATGTGCCCACTTTTGTAACTGGATACAATCCGGTAGCTCCAAAAATAGGCAAGATTATTAAAAAATATTGGGACACTCTTAAAACTGATCAGAAATGCAATGCAATTACAGCACATACACCACGGATCACATACAACAATCAATCAATCGCTCAATCAAATCTTTATTTTGCCAGGTGGAACATCATTGAGACAAGCTCATTTACAAGATGGACCTGGGGAAAAACAATTGCCAACAGGGTTAAGGCATAACAGGTTGAGTGAACATGCATAACAATTACATAGTAATAATAACAACTTAATAACATATAACCATCACATGTAACAAGGTACTTCCACCAGAACATAGCAATAGGTTCAACAGGAGGTAGAGCCATTTAAATACAATTGCATAGATACAGATAACAATACAGATAAAGTTGAGCTAAAGTTTATAGAATAAACATCATTGGAGGAATCAAAGTGAGCATGAGTGGCAGTTCCTCTAGCATCAAAGTGCGAAGAAGATTGAGATGTAAGAGTCCTTTGATAAATATTGTAGGCATGGCTGCGCAAGTGGGGTGGGAAGGAGAGGGTGGTATAGGGAGTGGGGAGGGAAGGTCAGATGAGATAGGAGAGGGTTAGACATGATGGCCTAGGGAGAAAGGACTGTTCTAAGGGAGAAACATGACAGATGCCTCAGGCAATGGTTGGGGTTTAAGTCCAATATTTGAAGCAAAGACAGATAATGATGTTGGGACCTTGATTTGGACAACGACAGAAGGGAGGACTCAAACGATTCCTCAGGCAATGGTTGAGGTTTAAGTCCAGAATTTAAAGCAATAACAAATCATGATGTTAAGACCTTGACTTGAAACAATGACAGATCTCAGAGAAGGTCCTCAGGAACAAGGATTTGAAGAGGGAGAACGTGACAGGGGAAGCGAGCCTTAAGGTTTTCTGGATCTTATACCAGAGCGTAGGAAGAGTGAAGCTTATTGAGGCTCTACCAAAGTGTGTTTTAAGTTTAGGGATAGCCAGAGATAAGATGGTAAGACTTCTGAGAGAATAGGCAGTAGGGATGCAGGGAGTTAGGCAGCTTGTGAGGTACTGAGGTAATTTATGAGTGATTGCCTTATATGTCCATAGAATAGCATTCTTTTGCCTCCTGAAGCTAAGGGAGCTCCAGCCTATGGAAGAATAGAGGATGCAGCAGTGCATGTCATAAGAGGCATCTCAAATGAACCTAAGGGCTCTGTGGTATAGGGTATCAAGCTTGGAGAGAGCTGTGCTAGTACTATGGCCATAAAGAAAGTCTGCATAGTCTAGGAGAGGCAAGAAGGTAGCTTGGACTAGGAGTTTTCTAGCCTCCAAGGTTAGTGAGTTCTTGATCCTGAAGAAAATACCAAGCCTTTGATGAAGTTTCTTAGTGAGTTCTTCAGTGTGATCAATGAAGGACAATTTGTAGTCAATCCAGACCACTAGGTATTTGAATTGTTCCATGAACTCCATGGCTTCTCCCAAAAGGGTGCTTATGTGAGGAACCTTATTTTGTTTTTTTTGAGATGGGGGCCAGTGGAGAGAAAATCATGGCCTTAGTTTTTTGTTTTGGCATTGAGCAGGAGTTTCAAGTTGAGTAGATTTTTTGGAGGATGTCAAAATCATTCTGGAGGTCCAAAATGGCTTGATCCACAGTTGATCTGTCAATGTATAGCACTGCATTATCAGTGAAGAGATGGATACTAGATGACTTTAGGACAGTGTCAATTTGATTAATATTAAATGGCAAAGAGAAGTGGACCAAGTATGGTTCCTTGAGGGACTCGTCTAAGGAGTATTTTTTTTGGCGATAGGTCTCCTTCAGCCTTGATCTGCTGCTGTCTGTCCACAAGATAGCTTGTGAACCAACTTAGGGCCAGATTGTCCACCCCAACTTTCTTCAGTGTCACCAGGATCAAATCATGGTCCACCACGTTGAAAGCCTTGCTAAGGTCCAGAAACAAGATGCATATGTATTGTTTGTTATCAAGTGCAGACTGCCCGTCATTTATAACCTTAACAAGGGCAGTGGAGGTACTAAGCATGGGATAAAAAATGGATTGAATTGGGTTTAGTAGATTAAAACTTTCCAGATGAGATCTGAGCTGTTCATTTACTACCTTCTGCAATAGTTTTGACAAGGCCGGGAGCAAGGAGATTGGGCGGTAATTATTTAGGTCACAGGGGTCCCCTGATTTGAATAGAGGGATGACATGGGCCATCTTTCAGACCTTGGGGAAGGAGCCTGACTGAGAGACAACTTGAAAAGGTAGGTAATAGGGGGAGCCAAAATATAGTAGGCCAACTTTAGGAAGAAAGGCTCAATCATATCCAAGCCCACACTTTTCTTAGTATCAAGTTGAAGAAGGAGATCCTCAACCTGTTTGATGGTGACCGGACAGAAGGAGAAAGAGTGGTAAGGGTCAATAGATTCCAGATCATGGCAATCAGATAACTGACTAAGGAGCTGTGCCCTGATGGCATTTGCTGGGGAGGTATCAAAAGCCATCCCTGCTGGTGCAAAGTGATTGTTAAGGAGGTCAAGGATCTCATTTTTATCTGTAGTGTGGGTACCACCAGTCAAAATTTTGTGGGGAAGTGTACCAGCACTGTTATGGCCTTCTACAGTACCTCCCTTAAAGTTTTCCAAAACTTAGTAGCAGAGTTAGTGGATGCATTAAGTTCAGAGCGGAAAAAATAGACTTCACAGCTCTGACAGTTTTCATGCAGAAATTCCTTACGATTCAGAAAGCAGATCAGTCAGTGGCTAATTTAGATTTTCTGGCTCTACAGAGGAACCAGTCTTCGAGATACAAACTGGTACATGACACTTTTAAAAAAACAGCATTTCCTTACAATTGGCTTCCAAAACCATTGGTTGGATTTTAGAAGTGTGAACATTGCAAGCATTGTATAAGTATAAGCAACACAAAGACTTTTAATCATCCATGATCTGGTAAAGAATTTGAGATCAAACAATTCATCAAGTGCAGCTCTGTTTGGGTGGCGTATTACTTACATGCTCTTATGGTTTTGTAAAAATGCGATGTCCAGGCATTACCAGGAGGCAGAACATTGGTCCGTGGCAAGTCTCTGGTTTCCGGGAATGGAAAAAATGGCTCTGGGGGTATATGGAGGTGACCGCAAGAAGGGACTTCACCAGTGTGAAGGTTTATGGATTGTGACTCTAAACACTTATTTCACAAAGACTGAATGATGAAATACTGCTCCGTGAATTCAACTGATGATTAATTGATTTTTGGACTTTTACTGTATGCTACAATTTCCTTTTGTTGTCTTGGGGCTCAGGTCTCTTTCCTTTCCCTCAGTTGACCTTTTCTGCCCTATCTTCATTTCCCCCTTTCCTTTCCCTTATCTTTGTTTTTGTATTTTGAAATATTATTGATTCTGTTTTTTAAAACTTCTAGTTGCACACTTCTGAATTTCACTCTTTTGCACTATTTGTACTTAACTGTGTTTATTGCTGTCACTGATCACTTTTACTGTCTCTTTAAGAGACTGCTTTTTAACTTCACTGATCACCATGATGATTCACTGTCTGATGATGACATCAGTCATATGATGGAATTGTTAGCACAGGGACGAGCCCTGTTGCAATGGTCAACATGCATGGATGTGCGATTGCATTTTGGTTGGTTGTTTTTTGTTTTGGCCAAGTCTGTTTGTACAAGCTTCAATTCCTGCAGCTCAAAGATGTAGCACACATTTTTATGAGACTATAGCAGTACAATACTAATAAACAAAGTCCTCCATCTCCAGCTGAAGCTGTATAGCCCTCTGAAATGATGTGTGATGAGACACCGTTCTCACTGCCTACTGTGCATACTATAGACAATCTTATTAAGTCTGCTATCTACTAAGACTCTTTCATTTGTTTCCTGTACTTTGAGTTGTACTGTCCTGCTACTCCAGTAAGTGGAATCCTTTCTGATCTGTGGCTGTACAGTAATTGCACCCCAGAGTAGGTGAATAAGCATATTTGATATGAGAGCTTCCTTCCATTTCTATAATGGGCTAATACTCACTGGGTCCCATATTCAGAGCTGGACGGATGCACACTCATAATGGTGCATCCTGCTAAAAAGATGTGCTGGCCGGCTCTGGTGCTATATTCAAACAGAATGTGTGATCCAACCAGACCACGCATTCTGTTTGAACATCAGACACTGGATGCGTGGCGCACTGCAAGGGGCCACCATGTATGGCGTTGAGCATCTAGAGTATGTGGCTGAAGCTGCCCATAGGTTAATACATGGTGCATGCATGTATGCAGCACAGCCCCAAGGGTGATATTCAGCCCTAACATGCAAATGAGCTAACTGGGCATGTATGGCGCAAAGGGGCTCTATGCATGCCCATCATGGGCTCCTTTGAATGGCTGCACTGGGTGGAATGCGCCAGTGCAGCCCCCACCCCCTAAGACCCAATTGACCCCAGTAGTAGGAATTGACAACACCCTGGTGGTCCTATGGACCTTGGTGGCCCGAGGCCTATGCCACAACATGACAACCCCCCATGCCCTGAACACTGTGTAGAAACAGAACAACCCCCACCCCAGCCCTGATTGCAATTTGCGGCAAAGTAATCATGTCCCAATCACCCTGGTAGTCAAGTGTTCTGCCCACCCCCATTCCATGAGCCCCGAGCACATAAGATGGGAGTACACCCCCAACCCAGACCCATTCACCCTAACACAATAAATAAAAAACTGTCCCCATTTCCATAGTGCAGCAACCGGCCTCCCCAGACCCGATCACCATAAAACAAAACAATGCACACATCCCCATCTTGTAATGTGCTGTCCCCCCAAGCATCGATCCTCATAATAAATTGAAACTCCACATTCCCCATTTTCCACAATGTAGAGTCCCCCCAGCACCAATCCCCATAATAAACTGAAAACACACATACTCCGTTTCTCATAATGTAGTGTCTCCACCCAGCACTGATCCCCATGATTGAATGAAATAAACACATCCCCCAGTTGCGTAGTGTAGCGAATCCCCCCCAAACCCTTGAACTCTGCAAAGGTACATGACCTCCCCGAGTCCTGTTTTTGTAATGTAGTGTCTCCCCTCCAGCACTGACCATCAGTGCAACAGACCAAACCCCAATCCCAGTTCCCTGGGAGCTACTGGCCCCCCCACCCCGGTAGGCAGTACCCACCTCACAGCACCCCCCAGCCAGACCCTTGCTGGCAAATGTCACAGCCCTCTGCACCCCGCCATGGCCAGCTGCTGACTGATCAGGACTGGAGTGCATACATTAAATAGCATGTGCTCATTAGTTGTCAATCAGCACGTACTATTTGCTGTATGTGCTCTGGTCCTGATCAATTGGTGGCTGGCCATGGTGGGGTGCAGAGGGCTGTGCCAGTCACCAGCATGGGTCTGGTTGGGGGGGGTGCGGGGAGATGGGTACTGCCTACTGGGCTGGGGGGACCACTAGCCATAAGAGAACTGGGATCAGGGTTTGGTCTGTTGCACCTATGATTGGTGCTGGGCTAGGAAGCTACTACATTACCAAAAATGGGGCTGGGGATTATGTACCTTTACAGTGCTCGGGCTGTGGGGTGGGGGCTACCCTAAAGCAGCTGGGAGATGTGTTTATTTCATTTTATTATGGGGTTCGGTGTGGGGGAGACACTACATTATGAGAAATGAGGATGTGTTTTTTCAATTTATTATGGAGATCAGTGATGGGAGGACACAATATTATGGAACATGAGGGATGTGAAGTTTCACTTTATTATGGGGATCAGAGCTGGGGGGGACAGCAGATTATGGGAAATGGGGGATGTGTTTTCAATTTATTACAGGGGTTGTTGCTGAGGGGGTACTACATTAAGGACCATGGTGGATGTGGAGATTCACTTTACTGTAGGGATCAGTGCTGGGATAACAGCACATTACAAGATGGGGGATGTATGTACTGTTTTGTATTGTAGTGATCGGGGCTGGGGAGGGGACCTGCTGCAGTATGAGAATGGGGAATGTGTTTTGTTTATTCTGTTAGTGTGATCTGGGCTGGGGAGGGGGGCCACTCTACTATGGAAATGGGGGCTGTGGTCACAGTGTCTTCATATGGTGATCAGTGCTGGGGGGGTGTATGAGTACACGGCCTTAGATTATCCGAGGGGCACCAATCCACCCTGCGCAAAGTTAAAGTAGGGTCTCAAAAGTGTAACTATGCACTGGCGCAGCTGGACATAGTTACATCTTGCGGAGGTTGAATATTGTGATGCGGGGCATATGCATGAGGGACCCCCGATTTTCATTCTCATATCGCAATATACTGTTGTGCGGTGCAGTCAGATTTGCAGGGTGCTCAGAGGCATCTCAATATTACCATGCTCCCGACAGCCCGCACAAGTCCAGATATGTATGGCGCATCTAGGGATGCACCATGCATCCATGCTGAATGTGTGGACCACTGACTTTAACTCTTCCTGTGAATCCTATGAATCTCCATGTTATCACTTGGAGTCACTGTTGCCTCAGAAAATGTTTCCTGCTAGCTCCCCTTCCTCAGTCATAATAATTTCCTTGGATTTCACAACACAGAAGATGAATTTTGAAATGAACTCTCAGAATTCCAAAGTGAAATGTTTTCACTCTCAAATGAGGCTATTTTTGGGACTGAATCAGTGTGTTTTTGTGAAAGTTATGGATGAATGAAAAGCTCAGTAGCACAGAGCTGTCAGCTCAAGCTGCCATCCCAATCTGCAATTCATGTATTCACCTCAGTCTTACATCTTCTTAATCAGCCAACCATTTTGGATGTTAGCAAAGGCTTTACAGAAGTCAAGGTATCACTGACTGTCTGTTGACCACTGCCTTTGTCACCCAATTAAAAAAAAAAAGATTAATATACTAGTTAACCTCTTTGAAGTGGGTCCCAAGATGGTAGCCTGGGTAAAGAATCGGCTGGAGAACAGGACACAGATGGCAATAGTAAACGGAGTCCAATCTGAAGAAAGGGGCACCAGGGACCCTGGTTTTCCATTTTTACCGGTAACACCGGTAACAATCACGGAATCCTGCTTGGTTTGCGGATTTTGAATTCTTGTACCGGTGCCTCATGGAAATTGCATGTCACTGCACAGAATCTCTAAGATTTCAGTATCTTTTTAAATGTTTTTTATTTTCTCTTTCTATGTCCCCTTCTCACAGCATCGGTATCCCCTAGCTTCACCCCCAGGTAATGCTCAGGAGCTCCCATGGGCCTGCCCCATCCTGCTTGGGTTGTACCCCCCCAGGTGGGAAGGGAGGGGACCCTAGGTCACCCCTCCACACTCCCTTAGTGTGTGTTGAGCAGCCCAATGGGTCCCTCATGGAGCCTGGTTATGAAGTCTGGGGCACCTGGGTCCCTTCTGCCAGTGTCTGATGTGGGGTGATTGTTCCTGGTTTTCTGGTCTCTGTCCCTGAGGGCACTGGCACTAGAGATCCAAGGAGGTAGGTAACATAGAGACATGCCACTGCTCCAGATCCTGGCTAGCGTCCTCCCCTCCTGATCACTCTACAGCACCATTGCACCACCACCCATGGTGACACCGGTGGTGGTAAAGAAGCAGGACCTGCAGCCCACCCTCCCCGGAGGAGGAGAGCAGTCCCCCAGGTGCTCAATCCTACTCCCCTGACCAGACCTCCAGCAACCCGAGTTTGCTTCTGACCCTGGGTCACTGGCATTGCAAGCAATAGTGCTACTGCAGCGCCAGTGGGCCGAACCAGATTTCAGCATCTTAAAATGAATGCTGCTGTGCTTTGCATTCTTTGTGTTTTGCTGCGTATAGAAGCAGTATGGAAATCACCTGAACTGCTTTGTTGTAATCAGCCATTCAGTTTAACCACCCATTCCTAGTGGTTAGAGTAACAAATGGTGATTGAACTGGGTACATCCAGCAGACTTGGGTTTGAGTCCCTCAACCTCTACTTGCATCCAAGCAAGTCACTTAACCTCCCAAATGCTTCTAGGTCACTCCTTAAAACAGACAGTTCTGCCTTGTGGGCCTTACCTGCTTTACAAAGAATATAAAAATACCAATATATGTTTACTACATCATAGAATAGTAGTCGGGTACCATGTAATTTACTTGAGTTTTACTTGGGCAGCAATTATTTTGTAGAGGTAAAGATAAATATTCAGATGCGTTTTATAAGCTTGTTTTTAGATTTTAGTCAGGTTTTTATTGTATTCTTTGCATATAAGCATTTAGGTTGTAGATTGCTAAACGCAGGACCACTGTTACCAACTAACTTATTCAAGTTTATAATCAGTAGGGCCATCCAAAATCCTCAGTTGTTTGAATGAAAACTAGTCTGAATGAAAGTATGTTCACAATAAAGAAACTGCCTTACTACTTATGAAAAGACTTCACAGTTAGCACCCCATTTAGGTGAATTGAATCATTTGCACTTTTCTCCCACATGCTGGTTCTGTCTCTGTGACAAAAAATATTTTCTGATAGACTGCTTCAACAAAAGCAAATGGTAAGACCCCAGGGCTGTATGATGCTAGTGGGCAGAGTAGTGCTCAATTCACGTCTGAACAAAGACATGAAAACTGGGAGACACCCTTTCATGGACACCAGTAGAAAAAAAAGCATCCACGTGTCTGGGAGATGCATGAATCCATTTGAAGGTCCTCCACTAATCACTTGTGGATTTTTTAGGTGAAAACACTTTATTTCAAAGAAGCAAATTCAAGCAGTTTTTTTTTTGCTCCTCCTACCCCTGGCCAGCCACTCCTTCAGACCTGCCAAGGCCCCCTACCACCACTGCTGAGTCCTGACCACTATCCACTGACCCTTACTGCTGTGCTACCAGGTAACCCAAAGTAACCCTTCATTGAATGGGCCCCTACCCCTGTGGGAGACTACCAGGGGAGGAGAATTACCCAAAGAGCTTCCTGTGTATCCTGGACATATCGGGAGTCAGAATGGACACATGTCTGGGGCTTTTGGTGTATGGTGGGACCAGCAGCCATCCTTCGGTTGGCCAGCGGGTGTTTTCCCATTTTCTTGGGAGCCTGACAGGCTACATAATGTCAAGGCACAAGCCGACATCCATCACACTCCTCCTGCAGTGAGGACTGACATGTTGTGCCTCTGGCCTCCACCATGGGCTAGCAAATGCTGAGCCGTGAACCCACCCTCCCTCTCAGGAGAAGGGGAGTGGTCATTGGGCACTCAAGCCTTCACCCATCAGCTGGCCCCTCCAACACCCAAGTCTGTTCCTAACCCTGGTCAGTGGTGTCACAGGCAGATATCCAATTCAGGCAGTTAAATTATAGATAGGAAAAACAAAGGTAGTCCACTTTAGTGGTGATGGTTCAGATTGATTCCATCTGAGTTCTAACAAGCAAAGAAACCAAGTCATTTGTAACTTGTGCATGTGGGGTGTGAGTGTTGAAAGGGGATCATAGTGCTGTCACTACTGCCATCACCCCAGAGGGATTTGTACTGCATTGTTGCTACTGCCATCACACCAAAGGGGTGGGGGCTGTAGTGCTTCTGCCATCACCACTGGTGGATGGGGAATGTAGGCCTGCTGCCATCCCACCTGAGGGATGGGGGCCATAGTGCTGATACTGCCATCACACATGAGACATGATGACCATAGTACTGCTGCCATCACACCTAAGGTATAGGGGCCATAGTGCTGCTGCTTCTGTCACACCAGAGGGATGGGGGCCGTAGTGCTGTTTCCATTACACCATCGGGATGGGAGCTGTAGTGTTGCTGCTGCCATCACATCATGTACCTAAAATAACTTTAAATTGGTACAAGGATGGAAGGATGTGTAATAGTGGAGGTCAAAATTGCTAAAATGCATGTTAGCAGAGTTAAAAATTGTTAAATAAAGTACACAAAACCAAACACCGGTAAAACCAGATTTTGGCTTAGCAGAAACCGGTGACAATACCATTTTTTACAATGTGCAAAATGGAATATGCCCTTTCTCAATTCCAGTAAACCAGTGTCCCTGGGCGTTACTAGTGGAGTACAGTAGGGATCAGTACTAGGATAGGTCCTCTTCAATGTCTTTATAAGTGACATTGCAGAGGAAATGGAAGGAAAAGTATGTCTCTTTGCAGACACAAAGATCTGCAACAGAGCTGATACACAAGGTGGGGTAGAAAGGATGAGAAGGGATTTGGCAAGGTTGGAAGAATGGTCACGTGTATGGCAGCTTAGAGTCAATGCTAAGAAATGCAAAGTAATGCACCTGGGAAACAAAAACCCAGGGGAAGAGTACACAATGGGGGGTGAGATACTAACAACAAAAATGGAAAGGGACCTGGGGGTAGTCATATCAGATTACCTAAATATGGGCAAGCAATGGGAGAGGGCAGTAAGGAAGGCTGGGGGGATACTGGGATGCATGGGGAGAGGCATCCCCAGTAGAAAACAGGAAGTTGTTATCCCTCTGTACAGACAGCTGGTGAGACCCTATCTGGAGTACTGCATGCAGTTCTGGAGACCCAATCTCCACAAAGACATAGACAGGATGGAGGCAGTTCACAGGAGGGCAACTAAAATGGTGCAGGGTCTGCACCAGAAGACATATGAAGAGAGACTTAAGGAGCTTAATATGCATAGCCTCGAGGAAAGAGGGAGAGGGGGACATAATAGAAACGTTCAAGTACCTCAGTGGAATCAACAAAGTCCAAGAGGGTAGCATCTTTCGGAAAAGAGGTGTGCAAGAACAAGGGGGCACAATTTGAAGATAGAGGGGGGACAGCTCAGAGGTAATGTGAGGAAGTATTTTTTCATGGAGATGGTTGTGGATGCATGGAACGGCCTTCCTGAGGAGGTTGTGGAGTCAAAAACAGTGGTGGAGTTCAAGAATGCATGGGACAGTCATAAGGCAATTCTAGGGGGTGGGGGTAGGAGGAAGTAGGCTGTTGGTTAACTAGGATCTGCAGCTTATTCATTAGGTAGGGAAATGGGCAGACTTGGTGGGCCAAGTGGTCCTTATCTGCCATCAAATTATATGTTACTATGTTCCTATGTTTCTATTTATCTGACACACTTTCCCTCCATGAATCCATAATGTCTCTTGTCCTGTAGTCCATTTCCTACAGGAGAGTTACTAGCCTTTCCCATATAATAATAAGCATATGATAACTGATTTAAATTTTGATTTTAACTGTATTATATGTATTTTATATTATTTATATTGTGTGGATTTTATGATTTATTCTGTTTTGTTTAGTGCCTTGGCTGTGGAAAGGTGCCATATAAATAAAGAATTATTATTTTTATTATTATTATAATAATGTTCTCTAGCAGCTTACCCACAATAGATGTTAGGCAGACAGGTCTGTAGTTCCCTGAATCATCCCTGCTCCCTCAGTTGTAGAGGGAAACTACAATCTCCATCATCCAGTAAATAGTATCATTCCTGTCTCAAATGAGTTTTTCTTTTCTTTTAGCTATTACTTTCTCCTGGCATACCTGGTCTGCTCCCTGTATTCTGGCAACCCCTCAGGACTCTGGCCGCCATCCGTCTATCCGCACTCCTTTTACAGTCCTTGCCTTTCATCCTCTGTGGCTTACCCCTGCAGTGGGGTGGTGGGCAGCCCCCAACTCACCCGCCCTGTCTGGATCCAGATTCAGGTGATACCCCACTTCGTCGGACGGTCATCAAGCCACAAAACCAGGATGCCACTCCTTTTCCATTTTTTTTCCTTCCTGGAGCTGGGGGCATGCAGTGATGATGACAGAGGGGAGCACGCACATGCGTCCGCACATGCTCCCTCCAGCCATCTGCCCCAACTCCTCCCCATGCTACAGTGCAGTTCTCTGTCCCCCAGCCTCCACCAGGGGGTGAACGGGCACTGACTATTGAGGACCCCCCTTCCTGGAGAAGGAGACCGGTCCATCGGATGTTCAATCCTTCTTTTCTCCTGCCGACCCCCAGTGGCCCGTGCTCATTCCCGAACATCGGTCACCAGCGTAACGTGAGGTAAAGCATCCAGCGTCTCAGCCCTCATGGCCACTGGGCCAGCTTCAATTGAGCTTTTGAATAATTCAACTATCAGTTCAACTGGGACCTGTACTATCTCCTTAAGCACATCTGGATATATCTCATCCAGTCACATGGACTTAAGCTACATAGTATACTCTTTGCTAGAATGGGAAGTATCCACTTTCACCCCATCCCTCCATTCTTTTGCCATGATGGCACAATTAAGCATTGGCCCCTTGTCTTCCACTGTAAATTCTGAGAAGAAATATCCACTCAGAATGTTCACCTTTATTTTATAATAATAATAATAATAATAATAATAATAATCTTTATTTACTTAAGTGCCTTTCAAAGTGTCAAGGCACTGTACATGAAAGTTAATAAAATCAATAACAGAAATATAAAACAGTATAAAACAATCTGTTGAGAGCCCTTTCCATAAAATTAATTATTTAAAATAGGCCTGATGCCATAAAAAAGTTTTGAGTGCCTGTTTAAAACCCCCAATTATCATGCACTCCTGAAGTTGATTAGGTAGAAAACACCAGAGGGTTGGGGCTGCGTACATAAATGCATGGGCCCCTGAAGATTTTAATGATACCCTCGGAATCTCTAGCAACCCCTCGTCATCCCAGCAGAGCCATCGCTCTGGGCAATACCAGGTACCAGAAACTCTTTCAGGTAGTCAGGGCCGAGTCCATGTAGGGCTTTATACATCAGTAATCCGACTTTGAAAGTGATCTGCCACTGAATCGGCAGCCAGTGCAGTTCACACAGCACCGATGTAATGTGAGATGATTTGGAAATCCCCATCAACAACCGGGCTGCAGCATTCTGAACTAGCTGCAGATGTTGGATATCAACCCCCGGTAGCCCTAAGTAAAAGGAGTTGCAATAATCAAGGTGCAAGGTCATGAAGGCGTGGATCAGCATGGGAAGGTCACCGGATGGAACAAGGTGCTTGATCCTAGTGATGTTTCTAAGATGATAAAAGGAAAACTTGACTACTGCTGACACTTGGGATTGTAGAGTCAGCCCATCGTCAAGCACTACCCCTAGGTCCTGCACCCATTTGGAGATAAGGAGCTGGGAGCCCCCAAGAAAAAGTTCCGAAGGCTGACCAGCTCCTGACCCCTTTATCCGGTGACCCAGATCCACCAACATCACCTCAGTATTTCCCAAGTTCAACTTCAACCAGCTGGAATTCATCCAATCCTGGTATTCAGCAAGGCAGTTATTAAATATCGAGAAAGCACTATCCTGGTCAGGTGTGAAAGACTGGTATGTGTATATTCCTTTTGCCACTCCTCTCCTTGCTTCAGGCAAACTACTTCTGCCCTCATTTCCTCTTCTCCCTAATAAAATGAAAGTAGATCTTGTCTTCCTTTTTCATGCTGTAATTCTCAGTTCCATGTCAGCCTTAACCCTCCTCACTATCCTCTTGGCCTCCCTCATCCTCCTGTGAAACTCCACCCTATCCCCCATGGCTTGTTCTGTAATTTTAAATAACCTTTTCTTTGCCCTTATGGCCACCCTACTTCTTTCATGAACCATATTTTTTTAACCAGTCTTTCTCTTTCCGATTACCCTTACACAGAGAACTGTGAAGTCTGTTATTCATTTTTATCAATACCCATTTAGCCACCAACCCCACTGTCTGTCTGGGCTGCTCTAGTTTCTGCTGCAGCTGCTCCCTCATTCTTTCAAAAGCAGCCCTCCTAAAGTCAAAGGGCAGGATTCGCGAAACTCTAAAAATACCCACAGCAGAGGGTAAACCTCGGCGCAAGTGGTTTGCTACTTGTGGATCCGCAGGTTACCCGCAGCGGTGGGTATTCACAAAGGTGGAGCCGGATTATGACTGGCTCCATGATCTACGGCTGCTTGCAGGTGGTGTCACCGGGGAGATGGCCACAGCAGCGGGAATGGGCTACGGCTGGTGAAACCAGCTGTGATACCCTCCGCAACTGCCGCAGCTGTGAATCGCTACCACCACAGCTGTGGGCAATCCCAGTCCACAACAGCAGTTGCGGAGTGGAACTTGGAATAAAATGCATCGTGAATCCTGCCCAAATACTTTAGTCAGGGGCTAATTTTTCTCAGCCTCCAGTATGATGCTGAACCAAACTCTCTGATGGTTGTTTGTTCCCAGTGGATCCGGCACCCTCACCTCCTTCTGCCAGAAGAAATTCTGCAAAAGTCAGACTTTTGCTTCCACCAAAGTTTGGAAATCAAATTAGCAACTTTCTGGAAATTCTGACATTTCACTAGGACCCTACCATTTAATATTTCCCTGCTGTCTAGTGGGACCCCCCCATCACCAATCACTGCCTGATATCAAACATGAGATTTCCCTGCTGTGCAGTGGCCCACCCACTGAAGCCCTGCCTGAAAAAGAAATACAATTCCCTGGTGGCTGGCAGTCCCCCCCAACCTGATCACTGACCTGACATGACCATCATATGTCCTGGTGTCCAGTGTAACCCTCATCCCAATCCCCCCATAGCCAAAACATTTCCCAGGTGGTGTAGTGAACCCCCTCCCTAGCCCTGATCTCCAGTATGTGAATTCACCACTGTTCCTGGTAGTCTAGTGCCCCCCACCACCCACCCTGGCAGGTGGTGTCCCACCACCCACTCCCCATCCTGAACCTGAGCAGGCAGTTGCACAGCCCTCTGCTCTCCATTATGGTTGACCACCCACTGAGCTGTCAATGAATGAGCATGTACTGGTACAAGCATGCACTCATTCATTGCCAGTTAGCATTCATTAATTCAGCTGTCACTGAATGAGCATGAGCTGGCCTGTCAATGGATGAGTGCATGCTTGTACAAGTATATGCTCATTCATTGACAGCTCAGTGGGTGGCCAGCTGTGGTGGATAGTGGAGGGCTGTACCATTTACCTGCTAGGGTTCAGGATGGGGGGAGAGCAGGGTGGTCGGAAACTATTCATCACATGCAGAAGTTCAGAAACTTCCATGAAAGTTGTGAAATTTCACAGAAATTCTGCTAAAGTGGAATTTCTGACTTTCACTCAGCTCTACCCCCCACTTTTCCTATTGGTTAGAACTAAGTGTCCCCTATCTCTGTATTATAAATTAATCCTCTAATACTTCTACCAGCTTTTGGGCTCCATCTCTTGCTGCCGGTTCTTCCTGTCCATGTTCAGGATATTGAACTCAAATCAAATTAAATCAAATCAAACTTTATTTGTAAAACACGCCTTTCTAAAATCAAGGCACTTGTACATAATTAATTAAAACAAATCAATAAATAAATGAATACAGCAAGTTAGAAGTCATAAATGCAACAAGTTAAAACTCATGAATACTATAGTGGCATTAAAAATCAGGATATGCTAGGCTAAAAAGATATGTTTTCAGAGCCACTTTGAAACTTTGGACGGTCAGGCACTCTCGTACCCAATGAGGTAGAGAATTCCACAGGATCGGGGCCATAAAACTAAATAACCTAGCCCCAGATGTCTTTGAACGAACCCTGGGAATCTCTAGCAATCCCTCTTTGGTGGATCGGAGAGAGCAGAGGGGACAGTAGGGGTGAAGGAGATCTTGCAGATAACCAGGTTCCTGGTCATGTAGGGCCTTATAGGTCAGCAAACTGACCTTGAAGGTGATCCACCACTGTACTGGCAGCCAGTGCAGTCCACGGAGCACAGGCATTATATGACTGGTCCTAGAAGCACCAGTCAATAGCCTGGCTGCTGCAATCTGCACCAGCTGCAGGCGGTGGATATCAACCCCTGGTAGCCCAAGGTAAAGAGAGTTGCAGTAGTCAAGGCAGGAGGTAATGAAGGCGTGGACCAAAGTAGGAAGATCGTCAGAAGGAACCAAGTGCTTCACCCAGGCGATATTTCTCAGATGGTAAAAAGAGGTTTTGATAACTGCCCACACCTGAGATTTAAGGGTCAGACAGTCAACAAACATAACGCCCAGATTCTGCACCCAGTCTGAGGTAGTTAGCTGAACACCCCCAAGCCATAGACCTGAAGGTGATCCAGCCAACAAATCCACCTCCTGATAACTTGGGTTCACAACCAACACCTCAGTTTTTTTCATGGTTTAACCACAGCCAGCTCACATTCATCCAATCCTGGATCTCGGCGAGACAGTTGTTAAAAACTGAAACAGCATCATCCTGGCCAGGCACAAAGGACATGTACAGCTGAGTGCCATCTGCATAGCAGTGAAAACTCAAACAATACCACCAAATAATCACTCCCAATGGCAGCATATACACCGTAAAGAACATGGGTGCCAATATGGAGCCCTGTGGTACCCCACAGGATAGGAGGAGTGATGCTGAAGAAAAAATCCCAGACACCACCCTCTGAGTCCTACCCTTGACAAAAGGTTGAACCCATCTGAGGACCATGCCAGACAGTCCACAGATGAACCACAGGTGCTCCATCAGCACACCATGGTCTACAGTGTCAAAAGCTGCAGAGAGATCAAGAAGGACCAAGATGGAACAGGTCTTTTGATCTCTCGCTATTAGGAGGTCATTTAGTACCCAGACAAGGGCTGTCTCAGTACTATGTCTCTTCCTAAATCTGGACTGGAGAGAATCATAGACATTGTGACTGGTCAAATGATCATCCTGCTGTGATGCAACCACCTTTTCAATAGCCTTACCCACAAAGGGCAGGTTAAAGACAGGCCTGTAGTTAGCTAGACAGTCTGAGTCCAGGGAGGACTTTTTTAAGAAGGGGCAGAACCACGGCCTCTTTCAGGGGATCAGAAAAGATCCCCCTCTCCAAAGACATCCAAATTATGTCAGCAAGGACTGGACTGATTTTATCCACACAGTCTACTAAGAGACATGTGGGGCCGGGTCCAAACTACAGTTGGTCGGATGCAATGACTTGATGATCATTACATTGTCATTGACTGTGGGTAGGCTGAAGTCACACCACACAAACTGGGTGTCTGACATCTCCTGCCGACCACCACAGCTCCCATTAGAGAGGGTCTAGCAGAGGCCAGATCTAATTGTGGCAACCTTATCTGAAAAGAATTGAGCAAACTCTTCACATCATTCTTGAGAAAAGGCCCCCATTAGCAACATTTTCCCCGAGCTCTGATGATGTTTTGATCTCTTCTGCTAATTCCTCATTTGCTTCCTCTTTTGGAGAGGGTGGTCTATAAACTTTTCTTCTTTCTGATATTAGATGTCCTTGGATCAGAATATATTAGTATAAATAATTGTGTTGCTGGACCACCACTAGGAAGCAATGACCATAAGTCTGAACATTTTAAAAATGAAATATGAATTTATAGCACAAAGGGGATGCACAGAGCTATATTTATATAAGAAAGTGAATATTCAGCAAACAAAAAAAACTTGGTAAGGAATAGTGACTGGGAGAACATACTGAAAAACAAAACAGCAGAAGAAATGTGGCATATAATAAAAACACTGCATTGCAAACTTCAAATGAAACCATACCCAAGTTAATTAAACACTTGGAATAACACCAAAAGACCAAAATTAATAAACAAGAGGATCAAAAGGTTAATTAACAAAAAATAAATACATTGTTTAAATGGCAACTACTGCTAGGCACAAGTTTCTCTTTAGATGCATTTAAAAAGATACAGAGGGCTTGCAAGAAGGAAAAACAAAAACAAAATAGGGAGTGGAACATAAACTGGCATATAAGGTAAAAAAAAGGAAAACTACAAGGAATATTACACCTATATAGACTTCTTGAAGAAACTTCAGAATAAAGTAGGATGCTTACACACAACAAGAATATGATTAAGGACAATGGAGATATGACAGCCTTATTTAATATGTATTTTTGTGAGGTCTATGAAAGAAGAACAAGGTCAATGAAATAACTAGACTGTAATAGTAGTCAAATAAATATTAGTGTAGAAGAAATTCAAACCAAATCAAAGTCTAAAAACTAATTCATCACCTGGACCAGATACAATCTCTGCAAGTATGCTACAGTTAATGCCTGACTTCTCAATCTTACGTTTTAAAATTTTCTTTGAGGAATCAATTAACTCAGGATTAATCCCACAAAATTGGAGCATAACTCACATAGTGTCTATTCATAAAAAAGAAGAAAAAAGTCTAGTAGAAAATTGTGGGCCATAAGCCTGACATGAATGGTCTGTAAAATGATGAAAAGCATTATCAAAAACAGATTACATCCATTGCCAGTAAACAGTGACAGTGACCAGCATGGATTTAGGAAGGAAGGAGCTGTACAACTAACTTACTCTGTTTTCATGAGAGTAGGCCATGCTCTAGACACTAGTACCCCATGTAATGTAGTGTATCTGGGTTTGTGAAGGCTTTTCACCTTACACCCATTGGTCTGTCATTAAAAAACTGGAGAAGCAGGGATTAGTTCCACTATTGTACACTGGATAATGGAATGGCTGACCAAGACACATCAGAGGATGGATGTGAATGTGCATCTCTAGACAGGAGGTGAGATTGCTACTGGTGTCTCCCAGGGACTGGTGTTGGGACCGGTTCTGTTCCAGATATTCATTGCAGATTTAACAGCAAACTTGACATGTTGGGTTACAAAATACAGTGATGACACGAAGATAAGAGGGCCCTGCAAAACAATAACTAACAGAATCACTGCAACATAATCTAGATATGATAGCTAGTTAGACATCAAAATGGGAAATGAAGCTCAATATGAACAAGTGTAAAGTGATGCACTTAGGGAAAAGCAACATACTGTAATGTACAGATACATGCTGTTTGGGTCTCCTTTGGTGGTGTCAACCAGTGATGAAGACCTAGGGATACATATAAATGGGTAACCTGCGATCTTCAAATCAAACAACTGAAGCCATAACTAGAGCAAATAGAATGGTTCCTGTCCCCAGGGCTTCCAGTGGACCACATGGGCAGGTAGTTAGAGGACCTGCATTCTCCACTAGTCCCCTCAGGCAGTGTTGTACAATGCCAGGTTGATGAGAAACATGACCACTATTATGGTGAACTTGGTTTCTTCAGTCGACCTGGCTAGCATCACTGAGACCTTGTTAGGGGACCATGCTGGGCCAGTATTGGAGACATTGGCCCCCACCATGTATTCAGTGGTGCACTGCCTGAGGAGGGTGAGCAGGAGTGATCATCTATTTTAGATGCAGCCTAAACTTCTCCATGCACCCTGTGCATTCAGTGGGTTCTGCCTCATCATTTGAATGTGTGGTAGTGCCTGGGGGTCCAAGTGCAGGTTGTAGGATTCTCCTCATTTACCATCCTCGGCGATGGGGGGAATTTCCTGCAGGAGGTGTAGGAACAAAACCTAGTTATTGAAATATTTTTTTTATTATTAAAATTTCTATCATTATATTCTTATTAATTACTATTTTATATTTCTTATAATGGTAAAAAAAAACCTTCTCATTAGATTAATATATAAATCCATTCTAAATGCAAAAATAAAAACACTGTTGGAGCCTTGAATATTACAAAGGGATATAGCATACACAAGTCAATTTCGGAGTTTATAAAAAAAAAAAAACTGGTCCAGTGAAGATGATTTAAGTTGAGAGCCCCCCCCTCAGACTGGCCTCTCCACAGAACAGGGGCCGGGACGTTGCCTTTAGATTGCTGTTAACCAGCTAGGAGTAAGAGAAGTTACAATAGTAATCACATACCAGGAAGACACTTAGTTGCCTGGTACAAGCCATGGTTTATAGGTACCTTGGAAAAAAATGCCTTACGTTACATAGAAGAAGAAGTCTTTAGCCTCTTTAAAGACTATTTTTCAAGTTGCTGACCTGAAAATCTCACAGTCGATAAAGGAGATTGCAACTGCTTATTCATTCAAGTTTTGTGAATACAGCTGCTAGAGAAAAGAAGATATGTATAAACATGTTTTAAAACGATATTCTTTAAAAACAAACATATGAGTCTTGTCTCTAAAGAAAGCTGACATCTTAATAAATCCAAAGAGATAACTTTTGAATATGCAACTTGTTACTGTGAAGAGATCCATCATCTAAAAGTTTGTAGTCAACAAGTTTTTCTGACAGTGATATATGGACCCTCTCCAGTGAACAAAGGAAGCCATGTGCTTGTAAGAGAATTTAATGCTTCAGAAACACTCTGGAAATAATTTATGAACAGATCTTATATTATTCTGAAGCCAAGAATTTTTAGAACAAGACTATCACTTTGTTTTGAGAAATTTTGCTAAAACATATAAAGTCATAGCCTTTATTAGCCTAATTCAGGAAATACTGATCCTAGAAACATGAGAAACATATTGAAAGACTCCATTCAATGAGAGAAGTTCAAAAATGTTGGTTTAAAAGTTATGTTATTTTGAATAAAGAAGTTATAAAAGAAAAATAATTTCATTATAAAAGTAAATCTGCAGCCAGTGGGACGTCCTTAGGGTGGTGATAAATGTCAACCATTTGTCATTTGCAAGGACCAATCAGAGTTTGGTAATGATGTCACTCAACTTGAAAACTTTTATGCAATTTCTGACGGTCCAGACTAGATCTGCTTGAATCCTAGTGCTGGATGGACCTACATCGGTATGACTAAAAAAAATCTTGTTGTATAAGACTTTTGCTAGGCTGAAAGCTTGAAACCAGGACAATGTTTGGAATGCTGGGGACCAGTTCCTGGTTTACCATTGCTGTATCTACCAGGGGGTACTTAGGACAAGCTTAAAAGTCTATACAACATTGCAACAAGGCCCAGCTGCAAACCACTTGCTACCAGAAGGGGGTTTTAGTGTGGTGATGTTCCACACTAACAAATTTAAATATCCTGCAATAAAAGTGGAGAATTTTGCATATATACTTGGACTCCAGTACATTTTTATGCAGTCGGACTGGTGAGTGCTTTGCCAGCTTGGATTCATGACTGGATTGTTACCAGAAAGGACTCTTTCAAATATTGGATAAAGCAAGGACTAAGTTTTACATACTGAGTATCTTGACTGTAGTAATGTTTTGGAATATCTTTTAAAAGCCTGGACAAGAGGCAAACTTTGAAATCCCTCAGTCAGAGCAAGTCTGCAGTGCTGTTGGATAACAGCAAGTCCAGAGTTATGGGTTCAAGAGCAGAAAGGAACTGAAACAGGAAAAAGTCATAAAATCCAGTTATCCAAAGAACTTTGCTGTCTACAGGGAAATACTTTCCTACAAACTGTTGTGCTACTGAACTGTTCAGATCTTGTGGTCTGAATTTTCCCGACAAAATCTTGATAAGTGACTTTTGATGGTTTGTGACATCAAGCAAGAAGGGTCCAGCCTGTGCTGCTTCATCAGTGCCAGAATAGTCTACGGTTCCAGGTTTGAAGGTGAAAAGATAGAGTACTACAGCCAAGCCAAGCCACAGAAGGACTTAAATCATCCAGACTCAGAAGAAACACTTCTCACGAAGATTTTGAAAGTTAATAGGAAAGAAGACTAAGCTTAAAGATAACCAGAAATTTAGGTATTATTTTAATTATTAATTAATAATATCTTAATATTCCAATTTGGCTGTTTGGTGTGGTAACATGGTGAACTTAACTTTTAATTACAAAATTTTGGGTATATAAGTTAAGAAATTTAAACAAAAGGAAATACATTTTGCATGCTATGAAGTTTTGAAATAAGCCTTATACAAAAATATAATCTGAGACACTAATGCAATGAGTTTGTATGTTCTTATATCCGAAGGTCATGCTAATACTAAGTATGCTGAAAGCCTAATATATAGTCAATGTCATTTATTGACTGTTAATTTTGAAATGACAATTATGTATTTGGTTATGTTTATAGATGTATGTAATTATTTCCTGCTCACCCCTGAAAAAGGGATTGTTTCGGTCTCAGTGGGCCTACCCAGTCACCAAAATTTAAATACAATAAAAATTAGTTGCATTGTTTATTTGCTGAAATATGCATTTTGTTTTGTTTTACTTGATTTTCTGAACCTTTGTTGTTGTTGTTTACATTACTTTTATTATTCTTGATATTTAGTCTAATTAGGGATACTTAGAATCATTGTATATAGGTGTTAATAAAACATATATATTTTCATACTCCTAGGTATGGTAGAAACGTTTTTGCTGTTATTCATAACCTGGAAGATAGGGATAATATCATATTTGAATTGTATAATTATTTATGGTAATTTTTGAAAATAATTTTAGGTAAGGCCCGAGGTAAATCCAAATGCTGTATTATAAAAGTGATATTATAACCTATTGTTCCAAAAGAGGTAGCAACATCGCTGACAGGGTGTTCAAGTCCCCCAGATGGTTAGTTCTTGGGGATCTCAATGCCTGGATCGATGATGAATCCTCACATTTCAGTTACAAAGTCCTCCAGATTATGACATCTCTGGGCCTGACACAGGTAATTACCTCTGCAACCCACCAACATGGCCACACCTTTGACTTGGTATTGTCACTGAAGCTTGATGTTACCAACATCAAGCTTGATTGGGTCATTTGGTCTGATCACTGCACAGTGGAGTTCTTGTTTAGGACCCCCCCAGGAGTCCCTCCCCAGTTGAGACAATTTAATGTCATCCTTTAAGGGGATTGTCCCCAGAGGGACTTTTGGCAGTAGTGGATTTTTCTGGCATAAGTACTGCCTGTGCAGTTCGAACAGGTGAGGAGGTGGCAGCCTATAATGGGGTTGTTACCAAGGCACTCAATACCATCACACTGGTCCATATATGACTCACGTCTTCTTGCTTGAGACCCCCATGGTTTGATCTGGTTCCAAGGAGATGACCAAGGGTTGGAAGTTGGAATATTGTTGGCAGAGGACCCAGTCCATGGAGGACAGACTCTCCCTGAGAAATAATTATAATGTCTATCAGAGGCAATCAACCATAAGAAGGCAGAATTCCTGTCCAGGGAGATTGCTGCTGTGAAGAATAAACCACCTCAACTGTTTTGGACTGTGGATAGGCTGCTACATCCAGTCTGTCTAAAGCCAAAAAAAGCATTTTTGATCACGTTGTACCAAGAATTTGTTCTATTCTTCTCAGATAGGTTGTCCTCCATTCTGCAGGGATCTCCCCAGTGAAACAACATTTGTCCCAGAGTGGTCAGCCTGGTTTGCGTAGAGGCATTCCAATTGTCTGGGGGGAGTTTTGGCCAGTTGAGGTGGGTGAGGTCATTAAGGTGATTTAAAACCTGTGGCCCACATACTGGAAACTGGACCCTGGCCCAGCCCATCTCCTAGTTGGAGGGGGGCAAGGCCATTGGTACAGTGTTCACCTGGATAGTCCGGTGCTTACTTTCAGAGGGTTGCTTCCTCATCATCTTGAAGGAGGTGCTAGTGAGGACCCTCCTGAAGAAACTGTCACTTGACCCAGACTTCCTGATGAAATATAGACCTATGTCCAACCTCCCATTTGTAGGGAAGGTTGTTGAGAAAGTATTGACTCTGCAGCTCAAGGTGCACCTCTTGGCTTTTGTCACCTATGAGCCATTCCATTTTGACTTCAGAGCCAGGCATAGCACTGAGACAGCATTAGTTCAGGTGCAGAATGATCTCCTCAGAGCAAGGGATGGAGGAGAGTGGTAATTTCTCATTCTTCTCAATCTCTCCTCAGCATTTGACACCATGGACCACATTGTGCTATTGGAACTCCTTAGAGTGTACTGTGGACTCATGAGAACAGTCATCAAGTGGTTTGAGTCCTATCTCACTGACAGGAGGCAAAGAGTGGTGATGGGGAATTTCTCCTCCTCCTCCTCCTCAAAGCTCCTTTCATGTATAGTGCCACAAGGTTCAATCCTTTTGCAGATGTTGTTCACAGTGTACATGCTGCCCCTAGGAGAGCTCATTAGATAATACTTTCTGGGGTTTCACTGCTATGCAGATGACACCCAGCTGTATTTGTCATTTTCCCGGGAACTGGACATGCCATTGAAGTGCTAAATAAATTCCTGACCAAGATTCAGGACTGGATGTTCTCAAATTGGCTGAGACTAAACCCTGACAAGACTGACATGCTAGTGATTAAGCCTGGTTCATGGCATGATGGGGAGGCTTCTGGGGCAGTAACAGGTTTGGTTCTAGGATCTACCCCATTGATGGCCTCCCCAAGGGTGAAAAAGTTGTGCATTTTCCTTGTTGACAGACTGACTCTGGATGCTCAGATGTCATCTGTCATCAAAAGTGTATTTTACCACTTAAGGAATATCACCTGAATTAAACCCCTGATTCCGCAAGAAAATCTGCCATCACTGGTACATGTTTTTGTGACTTCTAGGCTGGATTACTGTAACACTCTGTACTTTGAGGTCAATGGAGGGTTCCTTCGCTGACTGCAGCTAGTGCAGAACATGGTGGCTATGCTGCTGGTGAGACTGCCAAAGTCCTGCCATGTGACCTCAGTCCTGTGGGATCTGCCCTGGCTGCCTGTCAGGTGGAGGATCATCTTAAAGTTGGGCTTGCTCACCTACAAGGCCCTATATGGCCTCAGCCCTGGTTACTTGTCTGTCCTCCTAACTCCAGCTTTCATAGTGCGTTATCTCTGGTCCTCCACTGAGGGCCTCCTGGTGACTGTGAGGGCCAGGCTGAAAATACCAGGGGATCATTCCTTTGAGATGACTAGCTGACCCTCTGGAATTTACTGCCAAGATCTTTAAGGGAGGCCCCAATGGTGGAGGTGTTTAAAGGGGACTGAAGACCTATCTTTTTAAGAAGGCATTTTATGAGACCTGATGAATGATTTATATATATATATATATATATATATATATATATATATATATATATGTCTGATTCTAGTAATTATGTGAATTTTGTCTGTATTGTCTGAACTTGACTTTAATTGTAATGGTGCCCAGAGCCTCTGGGATTGGGCACCAACATAAAAATAAAATATTACTTACTTATTAATTTGGGCAATAAAAAAACAAAACATTACATCTAGGGATAGTAAATGATGATTCCACTACATAGGTCTTATGTGTGCCCACACCTCCAGTACACATCTCAATTATGGAACCCCCATAAGAAGGGAGAAAGGAACAAGTTAGAAAAAGTCCAAAGAAAATACACAAAAATTATTAATGGATTAAATGGAAAAGGGTACAAAGACTGGTTCCACTCTCTAGATCTGATGTCACTGGAAACAAGGCACATATGGGGTGATCTTCTTTTTATGTATAATATCATGCAAGATCCCATTCTACTAGCTGAGCTGGAAATTGAATTTAAAGTAGGGGAGATGTAGGCTAGAGGGTACCCTTTATAGATTAAGGAAAAAGATTTAAATACAAGAGGAAATACTTTTATACATCCTGTGTGGTCAATCCATGGAATTCCCTCCCAGTAGAGGTCATAGCAAGTAGAACTAAGGCACAATTTAAAAAAAATATTGGACAAATATATACAATCTGAAGGGGTCTTGATATATTTTCACTGAAGTTTACAACAGGAGCATACATGGGCACTTGCCTTTAAGCTCCTCACATTTCTTAGTATTAGTATGAACCTTAGCATTAGTATATTCTTCCCATTTCTATAACTACCTCCAAAATATTCACAGATCAGGGTTGTGATTTTTTTGTCCAATCTCATTAAAGATCTATTAAACCTCACAGGAACCAAAATGATCAGAACCATAGTGTATCTCCCTTGTGGGAATCCAGCTGAAATATTTAATTGTACTTTCCTGAATATGCTGAGGACCTTGAGTAAAGGAAGGAAATCACAGTAGAGGAAATCTGTGAAACCCCTTGCCCATGCATAATATTGTTCCAGGAATCACACAACTGGGTATGAACTGATGTTTGGTTGCTGGCCAAAGTTTCCAACAGACTTATTTTTGGTACTCTACCAAGAGGATATAAATGTAGAAAACTTTTTCTGCATGACAACAATCTAAAAGAACACATTGGAGCAGAACTGCAAGCTGATTGCAGAACACGCAAATTAATATTCAGATGGTATGTGCATCTTACATAGAAGCTGGGTATAAAATATTAGTGTACCATTGAATGTAAGAGGCAAACACAAAATTATTATTCACTGTTTATCATGGGGTGCCTATTGTGCACACAGTGGTGAAGAATGTTGAGATGGTTTACTGGTTGTAGTGTATGCAGTGAAAACTGAAGATGGAAAAGGTATGGATATTGCACTGTGATCTGTTGCTTCCATGTGAATTCCTACAAACATCAGTTGTTTGGAAAATGACTCTTAATCTTCTATCTTTTAAAGTTGTTTTAATCCAATCATCAAGAAAGAAGGTTAATTACTATAAATGCAGCCTGTTTTGAAAGAGAGGAGGAGGATGAAATCAAATCCATTTTTCCAGGACCCATTTGGTTTTCTACAAAGTTCATCACAATTATCCAAGAAGTAGCTGTTCCCTCACAGAATAAACATGTCAATGAATCTGTTGTAACTTTAAAAGGAGATCTTCCTATTTCTCTTGTGGAAAATGAAAAGTACAGTATGCAATGAAATATTTTCAAGTAGATCTGACTTAGAGTTACTCAGTATAATGCAATAAGCCATAGAGACCCATCTGAATCCCTTTCAGGCATGTGACAAGAACCTGTAGTATTACAGATACTCCAGAAGAAGCAGCGCTGAATAATAATGCTTAGTGTTCAAAAGATGATACTGTGGATACCCCTCCACTTGTAAGATATACACCTAGTGCAGTCACCTTGTTTAGAGACCCATTAAAGAGGGACTCCCACCAAAAGTGCTGTACTGTATTTCAGAATTAGAATAAACATACCCCAAATATATCTCATACCAAAAATTAGGTTTATATGTTACTTCATTTTAACATTATGAGCTATTTTGTAACTCTGACTGCACTACCTATTCAAAAAGGCCAGTTTCAGTGAAGCGCTACTGATGATGTCATCTCCTGAACTCACGCTCTAGTCCTCCCTGTCAGCAACCTTATAGGATCCTGCTTCTCCAAAGTTTAAGAAACTAACTATAGTAATTCTTTAAAAAAATGACATAGGGTTGGCTGCAATGCTTACATTTCCAGACTGTTCAGATGTATGGCACTATACTTTAAAACATGTCAGGAGGTGGGTTTGGAATGCAGCACTGAACCAAAGCACAGAATGTCAAAGTGGTTCACAATTTTCAAATGTTGAGGGACACACAATCTCAGAATGTGACAGGGATGTGTCATCTCAGAATGTGGTGGGGCAATCAGTCTCAGAATGTGACAGGGACACACATCGAGGAATTTGGTGGGGACTGGCAATTTCAGAATATAGTGGTGATGAATGCTGTCAGAATGTAACAGAACACACCATTTATTCTGAAATTGCTTGTCCCTGTCACATTCCAGAATTGTACACACCCACCATATTTCAAAATAGTGCATCACATACCCACCACATCTCAACATTATGCATCCGAGCCACATTCTAAAACTATGCATCCCTGCCAAATTCCATAATTGCACATCCTCACCAAGTTGTGTTTCAGTGCCACATTCCAAGATTGTCACTGCCATATTCCCTAATTGTGTGTCATACCACATTCTGAAATTATGCATCACCACCACATTCCAAAATTGAGTATCACGGCCACATTCTGAAATTGAGCATCATCCCCACATTCCAAAAATATGCATCACTGCCACATTTAGAAACTATGCATCACTGCCACATTTTGAAACTGTACATCACTCCCACATTCTGAAACTGTGCTTCACTGCCACATTCCAAAATTGTGTGTCACTCTTGCATTCTGAACTTGTGCATCACCATCGCATTCTGAAATTCTGCACCTCTACCACATTCTGAAACTGTGTGTCACTGCTACATTCCAAAATTGTGCTCCACTGCCAAATTCCAAAATTGTGCATCACTGCCACACTCCAAACCTGTGCATCACTGCTGCATTCTGAACCTGTGTGTCACAACCACATTCCAAAATTATGTGTCACCACCACATTCTGAAATTTAGCATCACTGCCACATTCTGAAAATATGAGTCACTGCCACATTCTGAAACTATGTGTCACTGGCATATTACAAAACAGTACATTACTGTCACATTCTGAAATTGTACTTCACCACCACATTCCGAAAAGCTGCGTCACCACCACATTCCAAAATTGTGCAGCATCACCATATTTCAAAATTGTGTGTCACCTCCACATTTCAAAATTGAGAGTGTCAACACAGATTTCTGAAATGGTATCACCACTGCATTCATAAATTATGCATCACTGCCACATTCTGAACCTGTGTCACCACCGCATTCCAAAATTGTGCATCATTGCTGCATTCTGAAATTATGCACCACCACTGCATTCCAAAATTGTGCATCACTGCTGCATTCTGAAATTGTGCATCACTGCAGAATTCCATAATTGTGCATCACCACCAAATTCTGAAATTGTGCATCACCGCCACATTCCAAAACTCTGCATTACTGTCACATTCTGAACCTGTGTGTCACCACTGCATTCTGAAATTATGCATCACCACCACATTCCAAAACTGTGAGTCACTGCTGCATTCCAAAACTGTGTAAAACTGCTGCATTACAAACCTGTGCATCACCACTGCATTCCAAAATTGTGCGTCACCCGACACATTTTGAAATTGTGCTTCACCGCTGTGTTCCAAACCTGTACGTCACTGTCACATTCTGAACCTGTACATCACTGCTACATTCTGAACCTGTGCATCACTGATGCATTCTGAAATTGTGCATCACTGCTGCATTCCAAAATTGCTCACCGCTGCATTCTGAAATTGTGTGTCACAACTGCATTCCAAAACCGTGTGTCACTGCCACATTCCAAAATTGTGTGTCACTGTCACATTCTGAAATTATGTGTTCCAGCTACTTTCTGACCCTGTGTCATTGCTGCATTCCACAATTGCAACCTGGTGACATTTTGAAATCTCAGACATGGCGTATTTTAAAAATTGCACACAACTTTGTCATTCCAAAGTCATGTTTGCCACTTTGCATTCCATCTCCCTATCACATTCTGAAGTACTGTACCTTGCATCTACACATTATGGAAGTGCATGTGCTGCCCCCCATGTCAATTTTGCTGTTTTAGATGTTTACTACAACTGCAGTTTTAAGTAACATAGGAGAAATAAGTCATATAAGGTAGATTGCAGGAAGGACTAGGTTGTGAGTTCAGGAGATAACATCAGCAGCTGCTCTTCACTGAAACTGGCTTTTTTGAACAGGCAGTGAATTAAGGGTTACAAAATGACTTGTACCTTTTAACAAAGTAAGTTAGAGACCTGATTTCTGGCATGGGACTGATTGAGGATATGCTGATCCAAATCTTGAATTTGTTGATGCCAAACATTCTGGCCTCAGTCCGTCTTTAAGACAGTCAGAAAGCCACAGTGCACCACTTTCACAATGTACAATATCAGAGTATGTACTGAGCCTCATTCTTTACACTACAAGTTAGAGGAAAGCCAAATAACATTGATAGTGCAGGCGTTACTGAGTGGTATTGAGAAAGCAGTTGATGAATTCCTCAGCTAGTCCCTAATGAACCTGAGAAACGGGAATGTCCAACACTGCAGTTATACCATACTTGTTTAGATAATCAAGTTAGATGTATATAACCATCTAAGTAGGGACACAGACATTTAGGAGGGGAGAGTTTATCCCAGAAAAATAAATGCTGCACCACTGGTTACACATTAAATTTATGAGGCATTCCAGCATATGTACGATTTGCTTATTTTCTGCTGCAACTTTCAGCCTCCTTCCTGGGAAAAGATGTAGCACAGTGAGGATGCATATTCACCTAGTGATTAGGGACAGCCCAGAGCATGCTGGAACTAGACAAATGTAGAGAAGGACCATGATAAAAGCAAAACAACCTTGTCTCTGCTTTAAGTTTAAGATTTTACGGCTGAGTTCTGAGACACATGAAACCATTTAAAATTTAGAAGGTACATAAGACTAGACCTGGAAGGAAGAAGAAAAACATTCTTGCTTCACTACTGGGTGCAGTTGCAGTGCAGTCACACTGTAACTGCAGTGTAGTTAAAGAAATGTTAAAAGTGCTAACCAAAATTCAATAGTGGATAACACTTCAAGTTTCTTAACAGTATTCTGTGATGTGGGTTAGCCACAAGTGGGCACCTACCAAAATGGTGACCCACTTGCAGTGCAGGAAGAACAGGGTGAGGGAGTGAGGAAGGCAACTGGATAAGAGAGGTTCACACATACCGCAACAGGATGTTGCTATATGTGTATGCGTGTGGGGGAGTGAGCATGATGGAAGGGAGGGAGGGTTGGCCTGGCATGGTTGGCATGGGGCTGCTGAGCTGACCCCATAACATGGTGGGTGGGTGGCAGCCTAAAGCTGTGAGGGGTTCGGGTCTGGGTGTGCCTACATTTTTTTGTGCCCAGCCCAAAATATATTTTTATTCAAAATTTGCACCCCCTCCCAACAAGCACCTCCCTGGAGTTAAGAATCCTTTAGTAGGGGGGGTGCAGGTGGCACAGCATCCCACATTAACATTTAAAATCTAAGTCCCTGGCACCATTTTCCTTTGTGCCGGGGGGAGTGTATATCACCAAAATTGATTTTTGGTGATGTACCCTCACCATAATGATGGTCACCTTTTGGTAATCGCCATTATGACATAAAATCTTCTTAACTAGACTGTAGTTATAGTGTAACAACACTGTAACAATATTGCAATTTCAGTGCAACAAACATGTTACTGAGGTGCAATTACCCCTGTTGCAGGTAATTAATGATTACCTACTCCACGGTATCACTGAAACTACCAACTGTCATTATTAAAATGACACTAAAGTGTGACTGAATTTTGACTATAATTCTGATTGTCTTTAATGCAACCTTCTTCATACATCCAATGTTAGCCTTTCTTTTGCAATGTTGGGATGCTTCATATCTGCACTGCAGTCTTAAATGAAACCAGACATCTTTTTTTACACCAAATGACAAATGCAGATTGTTTGTGAAAGCATTTACTTTTCCAAAATCTAGAAAAAATGTCAACATAAAAACCACCAGAACCAAAGGACCAGAGGCATTTACCTAAAGTGAGAATGCTTGCAAACCTATATCTATGTGAAACATTTGTAAAAAAAACAAGGTTTGGAAGCATAATAACCCACCATGTCAGCCCCAATTTTTTCCTTTTTTCTAAAATGTGTATTTCTTTCTTAAGTAACAAATGGTGTCTGGGGTGCAATTTAAGCCCGGCTTCTAAGATCCCATGTAAACAAAAAAGGTTACAAAGGCAGTCCCTGAGACCTCAGAAAAGACTACAGGGGATTATGGTATAGTTCAATAGACTGCCAGTCAGTCATCTGAAAGGTGATGCATGAGAAGAACCTACCTGGTGATAAAGTTGTGGAGGCAAAGACAATAGCAGGATTTAAGATGAAGTGGGATGCATAAAAAGAGTCATCAGACAGGAAGTAGAGGGATGGGGTGTGGTGAATGTTTGGGAGCAGGGAGAGTACAGCATCTCCAAGTAGTGAGTCTTGTGACAGACTGGATGGACTGTTCACATCTTTTCCTGTCCATCACAGTTCTATGTTTCTATATTTCTTAGTACCACTAGCAAGGATAGGACAAAAGGGTACAAAATGCTCATTTATATTGTCCCCCACAACATGCAGGCATCATTGAACCATAATACCATTGGTATAATGCAATCTTTCTAAGAAGTGTTTGAATTGACTAAACCTATCTATCAACTTCCACTACAGTTCGCCTACACTACAGGGAACCTATTCTAGGCCTTAGAACTCCTGATGGTGAAGTAATTATCTCTTTTCGTGGTATTAGCCCTATGTACGACCAGTTTATTACCATGTGATCTGAGATTATTTTGAGTATTACTAATTCCCAGACCACATTGATCCATTAAATCAGATGACTGTAATATTTTATATAAAAATAAAAGATTATTTCTCTGTCTTCTTTGTTCAAGGGAAAACAGTCCAGTTATTTTTAGCCTGAAATCATAAGGTAATCCTTTTAAACGAGGGATTAATTTGGTAACTGAATGTTTCAACCCTTCAATCATTTTAATGTCCTTCATATGATAAGGAGCCCAGAATGGTGATACAAAATCAAGTATGGGCCTAAGATAAGCCTTATACAGGGGTATAATACACTGTTCTGATTTACAAATAAAAGATCATTTAATCCTTTTTATATGACCTCTTGCTTTGAAGGACACCTGATGACAGTGTTCTGTAAAAGTAAATGAATTGGAAATTGTGACCCCTAGGTCTTGTTCAGATGTTACCATGCTTCATATCTTATTTCCTAGAATATATTTATAGTTTAGATTTTTCTATCCAAAATGAAGGACAGCACATTTATTAGCATTGAACTGCATCCCATTTCCTATTGCCCATTCCATGATTTGATTTAAATCATTTAAAGTTAAATGCTTATTGAAGGTATCTACCTCACCACACAACTTCAAGTCATCAGCAAATTTAACCAATCTGTTTTTAACATTTTGTTGAATGTCACTAATATAAATACCAAAGAGGACTGGGCCCAAAACCTACACCTGCGGAACCCCACTAGTGACTTCTCTTTTGTCAGGTAGTAAGTTATTAAGTCTGCCCATTTGAAGTCATTTCTGTAACCAATTTTTAATCCATCATATAAGTGAATTGTTAAAGCCCAATTTATGTAGTTTGCTAACCAAATTAGCATGAAGTACCCTATCAAAAGCTTTAGAAAAGTCCAACAATACCATGTCTGATGCACATCTTCTAGCCAAGCTTTCACTTATATTTTCATAAAATGAAAGCAGGTTTGTTGTGTAAGATCTCCTCTTTTGGAACCCATGCTGCATACTATCCATAATGTTTAATGCAGTTTTCTCCTGTTCCAATACATTTTTTATTAATCTTTCCATTATTTTACAAGGGATGGAAGTTAAGATGATAGGTCTATAATTTTCCAGTTTGTTTCTAGAACCCTTCTTAAATATTGGAGTCATTACTGCAGTGTCAGTGGCTCAGTAGGTTGCACACTCGTCTCTAAGGCCAGGAGATCAGAAGGCTGTGGGTTCAGTTCCCACATCTGGCACTTGGGTTAATATCCCAGTACTGACACAGTAGTGCAGCATGAGAGGGGTGCTGCACTTCTGAGGTGCCGTCTTTTGGATGAGACATTAAACCGAGGTCCCACCTTCCTGGATTGATGGTAGTTCAGGTGAATGTTAAAGATCCCATGGCATTTATTGAAAAGAGTAGGGAAGTTTCCCCGGTGTCCTGGCCAAATTTCCCTCATTCACTATAAATACCACCAACAGCTTAATCTGTTTCAAAGTCAGTTGGCATTCATCTGTATCCCCTCCCCGGGTCATTCCTGAAAATAGGCAGGATTTGTCTAGTGCACTTACCCGGTCAACAAAAATGAAATAAATAAATAAATAAAATAGTCTCCAATCCAGTGGTACAATCCCACTTTCCAAGGACTTATTAAAAATAATAGTCAGTGAAGCAGCAAGTATATGTGAACCAGATGTAAGTAACATAGGATGAATATTGTCAGGGCCAAGAGCGGTTGAAGTTCTAACCTTGAGTAATTCTAGTTGCATCACTTCCTCTGGAAAAAAAAAGTTGTTTTTTATGACATGAGTGGATACATCAGGATTATCTAATCTGGGACTGAAGACTGATGTAAAATAGTTGTTAAAACTATTCACTAATTCGACAGGATCATTTGTAATATTGCCATTTACATTATCTTTTTCTAAAATATTTGATGAAGGTTTAGTAGTGTTAAGATAAGAATATAACAAACTTAGTATCTTTACTGTGGGCTATTTTAACTTCCATATTGCATCTCTCCCTTCTGATCATTTTTTTATCCTTTCTGTTTAGTAATGTATTTAACCTTATTTGAATATGTTGGATGCATTTTGAATTTTCTATATGCATCAAGTTTCTGTTTAAGTGTTTTCCTAATTTCCTTAGTCATCCAGTTTGGTATCTTACCCACTTTATTGTATTTATTTCTTTCTTAGTGGGACAAACTTATCCACAGCTAATGTTCCAGTATCCTCGAAATATTTCCAGGCTTCTTCTGACCCCAAATCAAGTAGACAATTACTCCAATCAATGTTGCTAAGATGGTTAATAACAAGGGCTAGATTGGTCTTGTTATATTTCCTTATTTTGGTTTTAGCATTCCCAGATCTGGAGATGATACAACCCAGGGAACATGTTATCATATTATGATCACTATTGCCTGTAAGATGAAGAATAGTAACTTTCTTTATGAGGTGACCAATATTAGTTAAAATTAAGTCCAAAATGTTGGAGCCTCTAGTAGGCTCCATTACTATCTGCTCACAATTACAGTTAATAATATTATATATACTATCTGCTCACAATTACAGTTAATAATTATTATTCAGGAAAAAGGTTTAAATTTTTGACTTTGTTTTAAGGTTAGCCCAATCAAGACCTGGAAGATTAAAATCTCCCAATATGATGACATTGCCTTGAGCAGGTACTTCAGTAATTTCTGAACAGAGAGCAACTGAATCCCTGTAATCACATGATGGTGGCCTATAACAATTTCCCAGAATAATAGATGAATGACCCTGTGGTTCCAATTTTATCCAAATCGTTTCCATATTGCTAGTCATTAATTTAGGATGCTGAACTAAGTGAGATGGAATTTTGTCTGACACATAGATACAGACCCCACCCCCTATTCTACCATCTCTATTTTTATTATATAATTTAAATCCTGGAATGTCCTTTGTCCAGTTTTCAGTGTCTTTCCACCATGTTTCTGTGATAGCCACCGCCTGCAGGTCAAGATGTTTTATGAGAATTTCAAGTTCACTCCTCTTAACAATATTAAAACTCCTAGCAGTTATTAGTATGAGGTTATAGTTAACAAGCTTTTGTTTGTTGGAGAATTTTCTTAGATTAGTACCCCTGTCTGAACCACCAGGTATCACACCCCCAATGCTCCTAGTTTAAACAATTTTTAATACGTGCTGAAATGTTTTTCCTAATAAACTATTTCCACTTTTACTTAAATGTAATCCTTGCCAGCAATATAAATTAGGGTGACTGTCAAAATTTTCCCAGTGAGTTAAGCAAATATATCCACTCATTTGACAACATGCTGTACACCAATTATTTGCCTCCTTAATCTTATTAGTTAAAAACAGTGAGGCTCTGGGGACTAGAAGAACTTCTGAGAACATCACATCACAACCTTTAGCTTCATGGAGTTTGGTTAGGGCTTCAAAATCTCTTTTTATATCCTCTATGTTATCCCGATTAATATTATTTTTGCCAATGTGTATTATTACTAACAGTCTATTTATTTATTTATTATTTATTTGCTTTTGTTAAACGGGTAAGCACACTAGACAGCCAAGTGCCTATTTTCAGGTGCAACCCAGGAGGGTTACAGGTCAAATGAGTACAAGTACAGTAAGGAAGTCAATGCAGCATACAGAGATTAACAGCCATCACAGGGATTACATCAGGTAGTTAACAGTATTAGATAACTAAATGGCACAAGAACAATACAGTAATGGTACATACAAGGTCATTAGGTTGTAAACGGTATTAGACAACTAAATGGCACAAAACATTACAGTGAAGGTACGTACAGGGAGGATTTGAACAGTAAGGAATTCTAGGAAAGCTTACAGAGAATAAACAGGCTTCGTAGGGACAACATTAAGTAGCTTGACAGTATCTAAGAACTATATGGGACATGATCAATGCAGTAAAAGTACATACAGGGTGGGATTGAATATGCATAACAGGTTCTATCCAGGAAAAGGGACTGGGAGTAAGTGCATGGGGGGGGAGGGTGAACAGTGCCTAGTCAGGTACTAGTTACTCAATGAGGTGCATGATGATAAGTGCAGATTTGGTGCTAAGGCCCCCACCCAAGAATTAGCCTGGGTGGGAATAAGTGTGCTATGTTAGAAGGCTACGAGGTGCAAGAACATGCTGAAGAAGGTTTTGAAAAGTTCCAGAGGGAGGCCTTAAAACTGGGATGGGAGGTGGAGGACCGTGTTAGTACAGGGAGTGAGTTCCACATTTTAGGGGCATAGGTGTGAAAGGCCTGATCACCTGCAAGGGTACGGGTTCTTGGGACCAGGTGATCCAGCGACGCCCTGGATCTTAGGAGATAGGAAGGGGTGCCGGGTTTGGGGGGAAGGGCAAGAGCAGAAGGGGTGGCTGAGTGGATAATGTTGTTATTGAGGTTTCCGAGTATGAAGGTACGGTATTTCTCCAGGGGGAGCCACTCCAGATGCGTGTAAAGATCACAGCAGTGAGACTGCAGGGGCAGAAAGCATGAATCGACATATATTGTTATGTGCCATGTCCCATTTTGAAAGGCTGGATTTGGGTACTGGGGCAAAGGTGACGAGCCCGTAGCAAAGTGTAGGGAGGAGGATCCCCCTGGCTATAGCCATACGAGCAGCCAGAGTGAGGCAGTTTTTGGCTCGGTAGGCTAGGCCAAGCTTTCCATTTGTAGCCTTGCAGACATTCCTGATGTGGAGGATTAGGTCCAACTGTGGGTCCAGCATGATGCCCAGGTACTTGGCGGTGGCTACAGTCTGGAAGGGAGAGCCGTCGGACCCAAAGATTTGCAGAGGAGCAGGGCAGGATTTAGTTTTGTTTGAGGAACCAAAAAGCATGGCTTGAGTTTTCTTCAGGTTCAGGGTAAGCCTGTGTTCACCTAGCCAGGTTTGGGTGCACGTGAAGTCTGAGTTTAAATGGGAGTTTATAGTGGAGATGTTGTGGGAGCTGGCCAGGATGATGAGGTCAGCCGCGTACATGGTGGAGAGGCCGTAGGCAGCGACGGACGGCAGTTTTTGATGAAGAGTGAAAATAGTGTGGGGCCCTGAACGGATCCCTGGGGATGCCACAGAGGACTGGTGAGGGGTTGGAGAGGGTCCGATTGAAGCAGGTATACTGCTGCCTACTGGAGAGGTAGTTAAGGAACCAGGCGTGGGCGGGGGGGAGAATCCAAGGGACAGGAGCATGAAGCAGAGGAGGGAGTGAGCGACCCTGTCGAAGGCTTTGGAGAGGTATACAAAGATAGCTCCAGTAAGTTTGCCTTGGTCAGCAGCAGTCCTAATCTGTGAGGTGACTAGAGCAAGGGTAGTGGACGTGCTGTGTCCTTCCCTGAACCTGTGTTGTGTGGGAGAGAGGATGTTGTAGTTCTGGATATAATGGGACAGTTGAGAGGTGACAGCTTTCTCCAGTAGTTTGCTAGTGGCAGACAGAATGGCGATTGGGTTTTAGTTGGTGAGGTCTTTGGGGTTACCCTATTTTAAGACAGGGACAACCTTGGCCACTTTCCATAATTCAGGGATGATCCCGGTCTCAAGGGAGGTGTTTAAGAGGTGCATGACCAGCCTGGCAAGAAGGTGGGCTCCTAGTCTGAGCAGTTTGGGCTTGAGACTATCATGCCCTGGCCCGCTGTGAGGGGGGAGAGGCCAGTGAGCAACTTCTGGGTCTCTGTTGCTGAGATTTGTTGAAGGTGGAAGGAGGGCTGGGTGGAGACCAGAAGGGGAGGTGCCGAGGTCCTTAGAGGCTGAGGATTGGGAGGGCAGATAGTTTAGAAAACATGGAGTTAAAGGTGTTTGCAATGGTGAGGTGGTTATTACAACTGATCCCACCAACGAGTAGGTCAGTGACCTGGACTCTGGCAGACCCACCAACCGCGTTCTTGATATTATGCCAGAAGCTTCTCGGGCTGTTGGCAGAGGCAAGAAGGGTGGATCGGCAGAACTTGCTTTTTGCTGAGTGGATTGCCCTTTTGCAGGAGTTTCTGAGGTGTTTGTATGCAAGCAGGTCATCGAGATTTTGGGTGGTCTTGTAGGTCTCCCAGCATCTGTCTCTGACCTTCATGAGGGAGAATAGGCCCCCATGAAGTCATTTGGTGATGGTGCCCCTCACCCTCATCCTAATGAGGGTGGCGTGTTTATTCTGCAGGAGTATAAACTCTGCTAAGAATGAGTTCAGGGCAAGTTCTGGGTCACTAGTGGCTGTGACCCCCAACCAGTCAATTAGTAGGAGGTCTGAAAGGAAGTCATGAGAGTTAAATTTGGAATAGTCCCTCAGTTCAATCACTTTACTGGGAATTTTAGGCTGTGAGATCCCCCATATGCAGTAGATGGGAGAGTGGTCAGAGATATCATCAGGGAGAATCCCTGATGATGTGATTCTGTCAGGTCTGTTGGACAGGATCCAGTCGATGAGGGACCCTTTCCCCCCCATGCAGTGACCCTAGTGGGTACAGTTATTAGCTGGCTTAGGGCAAGGCCCGAGTGCAGGGGCTCATATTGTTTACAATTTGAACCCATCCAGTTACGGTTAAAGTCACCTATAACTAGGATCTCATTTGGGCCCGTTTTATCACCTATGCAGTATAGCAGGGAGGATAGCCCGTGCAAGCCAGCCTTAGGGGGGTTGCAGGCACAGATAAGGTGGATTTTCTTTGTCTGACCAAGCAGAAGAAGGGTATGCAGGAACTCACAGATGGGGGGGTTGGCAAGTAAATGATGGGAGACACGTCCAGGTGCGCCTTAAAATAGAGGAGCACCCCACCTCCCCTCTTAGTCCCCGCTCTGTCTCATCTTATGAGGTTGTAGCCCGGGAGGGTGCACATGGTGTCAGAAATCTGTGGCTTAAGCCAGGTTTCCATGAGACCCAATATATCCGGCTTGTGGTAGGCGACCCAGGCCGTGAGCTCGTCGAGGTTGCGTAGGAGGCTGGGCATGTTCAGGTGAGCTATTTTAAGCCCTTTAGTGGAGAGCCATGGGGGAGGACTTGAGAGATGCTCTGGTAGATTGCTGTGTAGGCAAAGAGGCTGTGCCCCTGGTTGGTCTTGGGGGCGCTGTCATGAAAGCAGCAGGTACCTGTAGGACAGCCAGGGCTGTAGGGTGAATGGTAGCAGCAGAGGATGCAAAGTAAACTGCAGCAAAGGGAGTAATGAAGAGCTAGGCTGAGAGGGAGGCCACTAGTGGTGGGAGAAGATAACCTGCAGATGAGAAACTGGGCTGATAGGTTATTTTCAGCATCATGTGATCATCTGCAGCCAATATAAGGAAGAGCCGACCAAGGGTGGTGGTGGGGGCGGTGGGGAGGCGAGCGTGCAGCATTCGGTGGGGCAAGAACCGGAGAGCAGCTGCCGTTAAGCCAGGAAAGCACGACAAGCAGTTGCAGCAGTCCTGTGTGCAGAGACCAAAGGTAAGGCACCAGCGGCTGAAATTTTCTTCCCAGCAGCAGGCTGAATTTAGTTTTGGGCACAAAGTTCTGTGGGTCTAGGAAGGCTCTTTACCTGTGTCAAGCTTGGATCCGTTGGGGCAGCGGGGGAGGGCAGCCTATGGGCCCTCTTGACCTTCGTGATTCCGGGGGGTCTGTGAAAGGAAACAAAATGGCAGGGATTAAATAAGGCAAGGGCCAGGGAGGGGGGGCCCTAGGACAAAGGACTGAGGTAGCATGGGGATGGGCTGGGGGTGAGACAGAAAACTTCCTAGAGGCTACAAACTTCCAATGCAGATATCACATTAATTGAAAAAATACAGTCAGTGCAAACAGCAGTCTCCTGCATCATTCAAAATCATGTCAACCATATTTGTCAGGCCAGATATTTTTGCCCCGCTATAATTAGAACATGTCCGATTGGCCTTGTCAGGGTTACAGACCAACCTATTAATGTGTTTAATCATAGAATCTCGTAATAAGTAAATCTGGCACTGTATATCTGATTTACATGATATTTTCATTTGATTTTGAACCTCCATTGGTTCAACCACAGGGTCATTAATACCACTGGATGATATATTGAGAGTTGCTACCCCATCATTTCCACTATTTGATGAGGCAAGATCTGGACTATGTTTACTTCCTGATGTCTCTTTAAGTAATGTTGTACTGTTGCCTTGATCAATACGCTCATGTTGATAGTTATTACCAGAGCTTTCCCTTGTGAATTTATTAGTAGCACTTTTGTGCTCTACAACTGAGGTATATAATTTCTGCTTTATTTGTTGAATGTGAATGCATTATTAAAATAGCACATCAGAGTGGTGCTGATTTGTTCAAAGTCTATGATGTTTATTTAAATCCAGGGGGTCAATTCCCAGTCATTACTTGTAGAATTGGCACAACAGTGGGGCTCTTTGAACCATGGAGTTTCACTGTAACAGAACATGAATGTGTATCAGATCCCTTATTTGTGCATGAGGATTCATGTCCCAATGTTTAGGTTTAAGAACATAAAAGGTGATGTGAGAGAATTAAGTGCATAGTCATGCCACCATAACGCTGTAAAGCCACACGTTCACTAAATCAGGTCAAGTACTGTACAGATTTTTCAAAGATGAACAAAGTACAGTAAGGATATCTAGAGGCAGAAAAGGAAAATATCTGCAGATGAAGTGAAAACTGCTGACTTGGAAATAATTTATATAAGAGTCTGGATCTCTTCATTTTTTTTAAACAAGTGCAAGCTTAATAATGTGTCCATAACTACCAAGGTGTCTTGATAATATATTCTACTGAATACATTGTTCTGGAGTGGCTATATGGTTTTCATAGTGTTGGAAATACTGACTTGAGGGGGCATTTTCAATGTATATACACTGTATAATTTGGTTTTATAATGGGATCATGTGCATGCACACAAATGAAATTGTTTTTGTTCTGACCTTTAAATTTAGTAATACAAATATTATTAATTCAAAGTAAAGTGAATGAGTAGACCAGTGCTCTGAAAACATTTTTATATGAGCTTTCTTTTTTAACTCTTGTTTTAACAGTACTCTGAACATCCGCATTTACAAACTCATTTCAATGTGTACAGATTCTGGTTACTTGCATCCCATGGTGATGAACTTTAAAGTTTGCCGAAGGCACAGGAAATATGATTATTGTGGCACTGGATGTTTCATCTCTTCAGCTAAGAAAGCACAGTTCTAATTATATTCTAAGTCAAGTTAAGCTACAGTATATTTATTTTATATATTGAATCTGTAATAGAAAAAAATAGTAACTATAAAGATGTGCATGATTACATTGAAATGAATGTTACTAAATGTACTGTAAAACAAATAATTTATATGGTTAACATAATTTTGTATCATATGCACATCTGAGCAAATTGCACAAATTTATTTTCACACTTCGTGTACAGCCTGTTCAGGAATGGTCCACCAGATTCACTGTTAAAATGATAATGAGCCAACCAGAAGACAGGGAGGTACTGTCAATTGCAGGCAACAGGGTCTTAGCACAGCTGATTCCCAACCATTTACAAATGAACTGGCAAGAAGGCATTGACAATAACTATGCTATCAGTTGTGCATGTTAGGCCCCTATTAATCCTGAAATACTTGTTGTTACTGTGGTTGGTAACCTAAATTTGCTCAGAGATCCATAATGTCTCTGCTATCCTGCTTGCAGTTGCCCAAGTCAGAAAAAGACAGTTTAAGTTGTAGAATGATATGAGTCTTGATAATGTTAGACAGTGCACAAACATCTCTCTAAAGGAGGCTCAACATGCTGTTACAGAACTAGAAGCCAGCCACCCAGCTAAGAAATGGAGATTAGAGTATGTTTCATATGCACTGGACATTCATTTTGAAGTACGGTAGGCCATTGTGACTCTGAAAATGGTATGAAAGCAGTATGTTTTTGAACACAAAAGTATGGAGGCACCATATATGGGAGCACAATAAGAAAGTACAAGGCTGACTATGCTGTCAAATTGAAAATGATGCCCAGAAACTGCTTTCTAATCCTTGGGGCAACCTCCATTTCTGCTTGTTCATGTGGAAAATGAGTTAAAAAAAACATATTTTGCTAGCAGTGGTGGCTGAGGTGCTGAAATTTTACAACCACCAATTGCTGGCTGCATATGATAATAGCCTCACATTTAGTCACCAGTGAGTTTGGCCATTTTTGTCTAAAACTGGGTTCTCAAAGCATCAAATGTACTCTACTGAGGCTGAATATAAACCACCATCAGATTCCCTTGAGCTACAGGAATACTTTTTTAGGTGAATATCCTCAAGAGCCCAGTGGATGCTCATCCCATCTGTACCTGTGATAAAAACTGATGAAACTGACATTAATCTTGCACTCTGCTCCCAGCTGACAAAGGAGGAAACTAATATAAAGTTGATATAGGTAACAAGTCATGGAGACATGAGGCAAGTGTTACTGGTCCTTGCATGTACTCTGAATGGTGACTACCAGGTCACATAGGTAAACTACTAAGAATATACTGTCAATTGTCATCTGCTAATGAATGTCATTAACAGAAAAAGATCAGAGGCCAATACAGGCACTTTGTTGGAGTACATTAACACTGTACTGAAACCTTATGTGGATTTCATTAACTTTAAAAATGGCCTCTCTCTTAAGCAGAGATCAAGTCTCATTCAAAGAAGGGATTTTAGTTGTAATGAAACATTGCTAAGTCAAGCTGGCATGGGACAATAGCATAAGAGGCCTATTTTGTTATCTCAGGAGGTACAGTATGGGTGGCAGTGAGAGAAAAAAAAAACACTGCCATCAAAGTGTACAAAACTGAACAGAAGAAGGCAAGAATGAAACTGGACAAAGGAAGCTAAAAAAAGCAATCAGGAGAATCAAGGCTGAGGTAGAGTTAAAGAATGTGGAAAGGATAAGGAAAAATGACATGACATTCTTTAAGTATATCAAGGAAAAAACTAAGAACAAGGGTGGAACTGAGCGATTGAGAAAGGCTGAGTAATGGTTGGAGGAGGACAGGCAGCAAGCTGATATTCTGAATGAATTCTTATCCTTGGTCTTTGTTGCAGGTACATGGGTATAAAGATTACACTGGACACAGTTATAGGGTACAACACAGCCACAGTGTGTTTTATTTTATACAATAATAGAAAAAATAAATAAATATAAATAAAATAGTTCAAACAGAACAAGAAAATGAACAACAGCTCAAGGCTATTTCACCTTACTTTACATACTCAAAACAATTCATCAGCTTTCCTTCTGTTAAAGATAAATTCCTGTTCCAGCACAGGTCCTTATGCTTACCTTCCTTCAGGTAAGTGAGACTGGCTATACAGATAATCTGACTCTAGGTGTTTAAGGAGGGCTTATATAGCCGTCCCACTTATGGGAAGCCCCACCCATAACATCCAATTTACTCTAGAATGGTCTCCAAAGGCTCATAACCCATCCTATACAAAATAAGATGGGTTACTTCTAAGCCTTTATGTATCAACTACCATTCCCTAGAAACAAAATATCCCAACATGCTTTTTATTAGGCTAGGAACATTACTTGTTTCTAAATAGGGACACTCCACCACTAATACATATTGAGGTTTTAGCTCACAGAGTATAAATATAGCCCTCTAGGGAACACTGTCCCCCTATAGAATGCCCATTCCGGTGATCTTGCTAACAGGTCAGCACTTATTTTATTTACAAACAGTGTAAACTTTTATGCCATGTGCTGTATTGTTATAGCAATGGATTCTATCCCTTTATTTCATATCTTAGAGCTATGTGGAGAAGGGAACATTGTGGTGCCCTTTAGAGACCTGCAGTGACTATTCTTTGATTTGCTTTCTTCTTTATTGTGTTATGTTTATTTTACAGCCCTCTCCTTATTCTAAAGGCCACTCTATCTATAACGCATTTCCATACTCAGGGACATTCCTGTCCCTTTAAATCAGTTGATTTCAATGTAGCAACTGAGCAGCAGGCTGCCAAAATAATCACTATCTAGCCACTCTACTATGGGGCTCTGCATAGACTTGGTAAGCCCTTTTTTAATTATTTTTTTATGCTGAGTTGTAACTTTAAAGTCTAGGGACAGCATAGTCCCTTTGTATTTTCAAGTGCTCACTTTTCAGAGCACTCTATTCATTCAGGAAAGTGGGGCAGCTGAAAGTGAAAGTAAATGCTGCCCCACTTTGATCTGCGACACAGCACTTCAGTGAGAGAGAGAGAGAGAGAGAGCCAGTGAGAAGTGAGCACACTCCTCCTTTCAACAATATTACTGCTCTCCTCTCCTCTCCTCTTAGAACCCTTAGGGTCTTTTCTCTATTTTAATACTTTTCTTTGGGTGTTGAAGTGGAGCCACGGAATGGCAGTAAAATAAAAAATGAAAGTTTGCCACTCCATTGAAGCCTGCCTCTCTAGCTGCCTGGACTGGCTGCACACATGCCATGGACTCCTCCACGGCTAGCTGGCACAATTCTACATCATATTTTATACAAAGCCAGGAGTCCTAATAATGCAGGGGCATCAGTAATTATTTACACAGATACCGAGTGGCAGCAAATGTAAAAGTAAAAGTTTGCCACTCGGTTCAAACAGTTCCTGCTTGGCTGCAGGATTTCTTTGGCATAACATTCTACATAATGATGGAGTGGCAGCAAAATAATTCAAACAACATAAGCATAATGCTGCTCCATTTGTATCCATAATCCACTTATCTAAGTGGACATTATTTTGTATTTAACTGCCATTGTAAACATTTCTAAACATTCCTGCACCATATACATAAAAATGGCATAAGCATTAACTTACTTAAGCACTGTAGCATTTTAAACTCATAATATGGCACAAAATGCACTTTATGCACTTTGTTTAAAAAAGAATGCCCTGTGTTTAACCAGAACCTTGTATACTTAAAGGCACTTTATATCTTTTAGCATTAAATGCCAGAAATTCACCTTATTTCATTCCTGTCAGCTGGCCTTAGCCTGGTGCATTATCTTGAGGAGTTCATGGTTAGGGATGGATATATAGAAAGTAGAAATAAAGACAGTAGAAAAAAATAGTAAGAAATAGAAAGGACTGATGTAGGTGGCTAACCTACACTGGGTGGAAAAGGGTAAATATAGCATAGGGAGGTACTGTTGTACAACAGATTACAGTAGGGGAAAAAATATAGGAAAGGTATCCCTCCACTTTTTTTATCGGACTGGCAGAATGCAGTTCTGCCACAGTCTTCACAGTCAATGAGGGGGTCTATTCTCAGAGTGCAGCATCTTGGGAGAGTGGGGAACAAATACTGTATGGAAATTATAGTATCATAGAGACAATTGTGTTTAAGACGAAGGAAGGTCACAGGTGGGTAAGTCCCCTGGATCAGATGATTTACACCATTTTTACTCAAGGCGCTGCTCTGGCAGTACCCTGGCAGACCTATTCAAATTCTTGATTGAGATGGACACAGTCCTCAGGGAGTAAAGGGTAGCAGACATTGTCCCTTGCACAACAGTGGGGACGGGGTAATGCAGGGAATTATAGACTAATCAGTCTGACCTCCCTTGTCAGGAAGTCCCTTGAGACTATAGTCTAGAAGCAGCTGTTTAACATTCTGGAGTCCCACTCTAGTACAGCAAGCAACATAGCTTTGTAAAGGGGAGATCCTGTTAGATGAATTTCTTGACTTTCTCCAAAACCATGTTACAAGCACTGGATAATCTTTTGGCTTTTCTCAGCACCATGTCACAAGCTCTATATAAAGGCCAAGTGTTGGGTGTCCTGCTAGACTTGGACATTAGAAATGCTTTTAACTCTCTGACCTGCAGAAGACTGGTAAAGAAATTTGGTGATGTAGGGGTTGGGGAGAAAGTCACTAGATTGGTGGATAACTTGCTAGGGGGAAGAACTTAAAAGATAGCTCTAAATGGTGCATATTTTGAGGCTGGGGGTTACAAGTGTTGTCCTATAAGGGTCAGTAGTGGACCTGTTTTTTCTCGAAGTGTTAATTGTCAACAGTGATGAAGGTATCCATGCCAAGATGTGTCAATTTACAGATAATACAAAGATGTGTGCCATGGTGAATAGTGAGGAGAGTAGGAGGGAACTGAGAGAGATCTGGGGACACTCAAAAGTTGGCACTATATTTGACAACTTAAATTCAATACCCCAAAGTACAAGGATATACATGGGGAGGGTGATCTGAGGACTGCCTACTGTATATGGGGTACAAGTGGAGCAGACCTCAGAAGAGAAGGACCGGGTGGTTAATGACAGCCTCAAGACCTCATCCCAGTATAACAGGGTTATGGAATAACTAGAAAGGTACTAAGGTGCATATGTAGGGCATTCTCAAGCAAGGAGAAAGAAGTGATCCTGTCCTTTCACAGATCGTTGGTGAGGATGCACCTGAAGTACTGTGTGCAGTTCTGGATCACTCCCTTAAAAGTTGACACAGATCCTGGAATTGATACAAAGGAGAGTTGCTAAAATGATTCACAGGAAGCAGTGGAGGACTTACGAGGAAAGACTGGCTGACCTCAATATGTATTCACTGTTGGCCAACAGGGAAAGGAGAGAAATGACAGAAACTTTCAAGTACCTGAATGGTTAAAGTGGGGTTGACAGCTTGCATCTGTTTAAACTTAAAGATGGATCCTTCACAGTGGGCCACAACTTTAAACTGGCAATAGGAAATTTGTGAGGGCTGTGAAGCAATACTTTGTCATGGAGACAGTAGTGGAAAAGTGGAATTGTCTGCAAGTAGAGCTTGTCAATGTTAACATGGTGGCAAGTTTCAAGAGGTTCTCGGATAGACATATGGGACATTGAGGTTGATGGTGTTAGGGATCTGTGCTAATTGTGGGGATGGGGCAATTCAAGTGGAGCTGTGGGTGATTGAGCAACTAGAGGCCTAGTCAGTACTGAACTGGTGAGTACCTAGGCAGGAACCAGAAAAGCTGGATGAACCATGAGTCAATTTTGTCTATAAACATCTATTTATCTTTGCAATGCAGAGACTATGCTGAAATATGAAGTTCAGGTTTCATGCCTTTTGGTTAGGAAATTAATGGAAAATAATATTATGTATATGCAATATGTGCAATTATTATTTGAAGATACCTGATCTTTAATTTCCTCATTTGAACACAGGTCAACATTATTATTATTCTTTTGACTTACATGCCACTTACCTTTACAAACTAATTGGACTTCCCGCTTGTAAAATATTTGCAATGTACATGTTACTATATAAGCAGTAACATTTGAAAAAAAAACATAATTAAAAAGTTAAAAAAGAGAAAAGCTAGAAACATAATTTTAATAAAACTGTGGATTATCTAATAATATGGATACAGTACATTTTTATGAAGAGTTAATACAGTATCAAATCAATGAGAAGACATTTGTGGATTTCTGGTGCTAGGTACAGTACACTAACTTCATGCCATCAATCCCACAAAAGAATTTGCAGTCTGTGAGATGCACAGTAGTGCATGAGATAGTGCTGTCCTTGAATTTAGACTGAAAAGTTTCAGATGGAAAACTGTAGACACTAGGTCTACTGTATGTGGATATTTGGTATTCATTATTCAGAGGCAGTGTAGCCTAAAGGTTGCAGCACCAAGCTTTGAAATTGAAAATCAGCAGACCTAGCTGTGAACCCCAAACTGCCACCTTCATACTGTGTGTCCTAAAGCAAGTCACTTAATCTCCCTGAGCTCCCACCCAGGCCATATCTGGAATGAGCGTTGGCTCAGTGTGCCTATTCCAACACAATATTCTAAAATAAATAAATGATAGCATTACAACCTAGATTGAACAATGTTTATAACATGAATGACAACTAAAAGATACAGAGAAAGCTGCAATTCATATGTTTTTTATGTTTGTTTGTTTTTTTCACTGGACACAGATAGCTAGATATCTGATAGAAAACTATAGTACCCATAAGAACAACAACATAAATACATAGTTTTTTCATCAGCTAAAATAAATACTATACAACAAATTAAGAAAACACATGTTCTGGACAATACAAATAAATAAGCCCCTCAAAAAAGCAATACAAAACCACAAAATCCTCTTTAATATATTTTGGCTCACTATAAATATCCACCTAAAACTAAACATTTCATTTTTCAGAGAGAAACAAATGATGAGGGATACAGAAAGCTATGTATATTAGATCTTGCAGAGCATTTAAAACAACTGTTATCTTAAACAACTAAAATATTTCCATATTTGATATACTTAGACAAACTTCATGCAGTATGTGGGAGGAACGCGGCTTGGCAGTTTCCTGGGAACCAGATCGAAACCAAAGTGCCTCAATATCAATCCACAAAAATGCAATATGAAGTCACAAAAAGCTTAATTGTTTAACATGGTTTAAAATGTTCTTACTCAATATAAATATCCACTTAAAACTAAACATGTCTCTTTTTCACAGATAGTAACAATCAATCAATCAATCAAAATCTTTATTTTACCAGACGAACATCATTGAACAATGTTCATTTTCAAGATGGACCTGGGCAGAATGTAAAGACATAATATGCATTGGCTACAGGCAATAAGTTAAATAGTATAGGATTTCAGAGACTAAATGATACAGTCATCAGGAGTAGACAAGATATTTACAGTGCATAAACATTACATTGGTCAGTGCTAGACTGGGTGATACATTCAGCAGGACTAGACATAATATTTACTTTGTATAAGCATTATAATGGTCGATGCTAGACTAGATGGAGCATTCAGTGGGGCTAGACATAACGGTTACAGTGTATGGACATTTCAGAGTCAGTGTGCTGGTTTAGATAGCTATGCACCAGCATATGCATGCAACCCTAAAGTTAACAGAGGAGGGAGGAGTGAAGCTGTTTCAACACTGGATGATAGGATAGTGACTGGTGGAGGTGGGCACTAGGATGTTTTTGTAGAGAAAGAGCAAGGAAGGAGTACCCGATGGGAGAGGAATATGTGAAGCCTTAAGTGCTTGTTCAGAAATTAGGTTTGCCGAGCAAATAACTGATAAGTAATCGGGGTGAGGGGCCAGATAATACTATGGTCATGGGGAGAGGTTCAGTGCTAGTACATAGACCAAGTTAGCATTGGGATCAAACACTGGGTGGATAGAGAATATTGGTAAGTGCTAGGGGTGTTGGAGAGGAAGATAAAAAGAATGCATAACAAGCATTTTGACCCCAGTTCATCATAGCAGGAGGAGAAATATAAGTTCAATGTTAACAACTACAGGATTCAATGAAGAAGAAATCATAACTAATTTTGAAAGCAGCCACTGACAGAGGATGGACCAGTTTCAAGGATTTTTGTATCATATTCCATAGTAGGGGGAGTATGTAACTTACTGAAGCCCTACCGAAATGAGATCTCACTTTGGGTGCAAATAACGAAATATAGGAAGTGCTTAATAAGTACTTGCCTATAGTGCAAAAAGGCAAGCAATCTGATATATATTGGGGCAGCCTACTGGAAATGGCTCTGAACGACCACATGGCTACATTTCTCTGCGTCTGTACTTAAGCAAAGACCAAAGTTGTGTATTATACGTCTTTCAGAGCATTTAAAATAACTGTTTATCTTAAACAACTAAAAGCTTTCCATATTTCATATACTTAGAGAAACTTTATATTTGGCAAAAAGTATAAGTAACACTCTGGCAGCATTCAGATAAGTAATGCATGAACTGCAAAACACATACAGTGGGCAATAACACAGCAGGACAAGTGGAAATAATAAGTTTCTCTATGCCTCAGGTAAGCTGTGTTTCAACCACCATGGTAGTGTGGTTATTTATTGCATTACTATTCACTATGTAGTGTGATGTTTAACATATATTATTGTAAAAAAAAAAAATCATGAAAAAAAGAAAGTAAAATCTCAGCTGAGCAGTAACGTGAATTTTGGGGGGTAATTCTATTTTCTATTTTTTACCTTTGTTGCCAGTTAAGACCTTATCATGTTTCTAGGCAACCAACAAGCCTCATCACTCCCACTCACTACTCTCCTAACCTTGACACCTTTTGTGCAGCAGTGTTGAGCAGTCATGTGGATATCCCCTGAGCCTATGGCCAGGTGTGAGGTGACGGGTCAGAACCACAGGTCTGAAGCATAATCAAATGATTATCCTGCCTTAGTGGGGTGTTTCTTTACATTTTTAAATATGCCCAAGAGAAGAACTTATCGAACTTCACTAGGTAAACATATATTCCTCCACATTTTTCCTACTTTAACATTATTAGTTTGGTTGGATAGACATCTTTTCTATGTTCTAATGCTCAAATTATTTAAAGGCCTTGTTGCATGTATTTTGATGTTCTTGAACCTTTGCAGAACTTGGGCCAGGGCAATAAGGCCAATGACGACTGTAGTTACTGAAGTAGAGCCAAAAGCTATTGTGAGCAGACACAACTTCAGAGTTTTCCAATAACACATCACCCCACCTGTCTCAAGAAAAACAAGCTGACTGCATGATTAGTGCAGACACCACTGTGCTGGATAAAGATGATGGGACCTGTAATTAAAAAGAAGCAGCCCCATATATACTGAACAAAAAGAACTGCTTATCTTTAACTTGAAAACCATTTCAGCATCCCATACAGAAAATTGATAGCCTGTTGTATTCCTAGGTGATCACTACATTATAGATTGCTACTATTTCAAAGTAGCTTAATGTGAATCAACTATTTTATTGTGCATTTTTTCACTTCAGAACCCAACTCCTTAATGCTTTCTGTGCCTTATTCCTCTTTGGTGACAGGGCTAAGTCCTTGATTCAGTAGGCTTGCTATCTCTTCATATCCTACTGTGCCCCATGGATAGAGGTGTCTATGAAGGTTTCAAAGAACAAAAGCCTTTTCATAACCTCAATTACCACAAGGTTAATCCCTTACTGAGTGTCCTGGACATACTAAGATTTCCCAGTAAGTAACTGTTGTTAGAGACCCGTGCTGAGGCTGGCTCAGGCTGTCAGCAATGTCTTTCTCTTAGTGATGGGGTAAAATGAACTGGAAATAATCCTTTGCTTCAGAGGCTTTCAAAGAATCACACTATGGGTTGATCTGGGGGATACAGAAACCTTGTCAGGATTAAACTTTTGTCTCTAATTCTCAAGACTACAGTATATCTATATACTAAGTGACGAGGTCTAGACTATACAAACCAGTAAGGTCTATATTACAGGAACTCATTTTTGCTGCATATTTGAATAAACAGGAAAATAAAATAAGATTTTACAGTTTAAGGAAACATTAATCTACACTTTTTAGTAATGTAAGGTCTTACATATTAAAGGTATTTAGTTTGTCTTGGTGACTCAAATAGGTTAAGGCTGCTGGAATTTCTTTTCATATTACAATCGCAAGCAGGTCACCTGGCTGTATCTCCCTTCATAATATTGTAAGCCTTCTCTTAGGACTTTAACTTTTTCTTTCCTGTTATACTGTGATTACCTCAGTGATAACTGAATTGTGAAACAGGAACTGAATATTGATAAATGTTTGATTCATTCATCATTCAGGTCTGATGCTTCCTCCTGGAAGTTTCCATTTAACTTCCACATGACATGACATGACATTTTCTGAAAACTTGGGGAAAAAAAGGGGGACTTATTATGTTATTTCTGTAAAGACAACCCTGGATTTTTGCAAACATAAAGACCTTTAGATTGACTTATGCTTAGCTTTACAAATATCATTCTGCCCACAGACAAATAGTGGTCATTTTGACTGTTCATCATATCATGAAGGAATGGAAGTAAAGGAAAGGAACTTCGTCTAGTGCACTATTCTCCCATTTATACATACTACATCTCAAAGTGATTCACAAAAAGTTAACAGTTATATCATCCATAAGAAATACTTGTGGAGGTTAGAAAAATGGAAGGAGAAGGAATAAGGCAGATAGAACTGATTAAGCACCAGGAGATTAAAAAGAATGTCCACTCAGCCTTTTATTCTGTTTACCTGTGTAGTTTGTAGGCATGGACAATGATTGCCTCTATTGCACCCTCCTGATTTCATCAGGATCTAAATGTAAATGAAGGTATTATTGTAAGTCTGGTGTGAAAACCTACTTGACTCCATTGCAAAGGTCAAGACCTGATTTTAATTTAATTTAATTTAGCTTTTGTTGACCGGGTAAGTGCACTAGACAAATCCTGCCTATTTTCAGGCACGACCCGGGAGGGGGACCCGGGGGAGGGGGATACAGATGAATGCCAACTGACTTTGAAACCAGATTAAGCTGTTGGTGGTATTTATAGTGAATGAGGAAAATTTGGCCAGGACACCGGGGAAATTCCCCTGCTCTTTTCGATAAGTGCCATGGGATCTTTAACATCCACCTGAACTACCACCAATCCAGGCAGATGGGACCTCGGTTTAATGTCTCATCTGAAAGACGGCACCTCAGAAGTGCAGCACCCCTCTCATGCTGCACTACAGTGTCAGTACTGGGATATTAACCCAAGTGCCAGATGTGGGAACTGAACCCACAGCCCTCTGATCTCCCAGCCTCAGAGGCGAGTGTGCTACCTACTGAGCCACTGACACTGGCAGTGTGCTACAAATTCATGTAAGGCATCCTGAAATTTCATGATGCTTTAGTACTAAAGTCTAAAGAAGTTACACTATATTGGTTAGTGCTTCTGCTGTCTTCTGCAGTTCCTATATTCTTGTCTTATGCTGGCCATGAAGCTTTTCTAGACATAGTAAGTGCCCTGCTACAGTATTTCTTATATTTTAAAGTGTATATGAGTTAGAAAAAATGCTTTTAGAGAATACAGGGACTTCACAAGACATTTAATAGAACTGAATAAGTGTATATCTTCTGCTGGCTTGTGCAAGTATGCATCATCAACTCTCATGATGTCTGCCTTGAGTGGGGTCATGATGTTTACAATGCAGACTAACAGATTTTCACACTAGGCAAAAGAGAGTGAGGCAACCTCATTTATATTTAAATTAGGCTGAACTTATAAGGATTCAAGTGAGGGACTCATTGTTCATGCCTACAAACTGCATAGGTATACAGAAAATAGGTTGAAGGGACTTCCCTTTTAACTGATTTTCTCAGTGTAACACAGCAGCTTGGTTGCAGTGATGGGATTCAAGCATGGAACTCTGGGTTTACAGTTTTGCTCTATAATCACTAAAGGCTACACAGCAATAGTGCTAGTTTCAGTTACTGTAGCTGAAGTCTGGTATTATGCATACATGAATCACATACCAGAGCATGAACAAGTTTCATCATGAAGCTACTAACAACGTAAAGAATATTTTGAATGCAATCAAATAGGAAAAAGAAAAGTATAAGAAACACATTTTAACATGCAGCAGAGGCATAACATCCAAAAGAAAGAAAGTGCAGCAGATAATAACAAGGGTGAAACAAAAAGTGTTTGCCATGTAAAATCATGATTAGTATCTCATTTTATTTCTCTTTGTAACTCATTTATGATCCATTTTTCCATGATAGCCCAATTGAGAAGCACCATTTTATATGTAAGAAGTTCGACTTTTCAACAGTCTTACAGCTGAATGTACAGACTCACAAGCAGAACCAACCGCTTTCATAAGGCAGGGACTGACTAAACTGAAATTTTAAACATGATCAACCAATTTTCAGACATTTGCTGTGATTATAAGTTTGCTGCATCAGTGTTGAAATAGAAGTTTTGAATCAAGATTTTGCCAATCATGCTGTTACACAGCCGAGACTGCTACACAACTTAACCATATGATCATAGGAACTACCCCTGATGAGGGTTCCGCCCATAGAGATGCAAGAGAGTAATTGGTTATGTAAAGGTTAAGCTTCAAATGTTTAAAAAAATCACAATTTAATTATTTGTTGAATTATGTGACAATTTTCAAAATATTTGGATGTTTCTAGCTCCACTGCAATGCAGGTATCCACTCAAGATTTGTCATGCACACCAACGAAAATATGTCATGGAATCTAATTAAGCTAGATAAAGGAGGTTTAGTAGGCTACAATTTTTTGTGAACACTTTAGAAATTACTAATTGATAACATTTGCTCAAAAATGTATGGATACTTAATAAGTGATGCCACTAGTATTCCACTGCAGTTATTTAAAGTTTCACACAATACTTATCACCACTGAATCATCTGACCTGCACTAGCCTCATATCCCTGCAATACCTCACCAACACTCCTGTGACTGTGATGACCAGCAACATGCTCCATCATGACTAAAGATATCCAGACAGTTTTGTCACAATGACCTGTCTCTCAACTAGTTGTAAGGCTTGAGACTTGGCATCACTTGGTGCAATTGTTTTCAAATAATAAAAATATACACTGTTCTCTACAGGATTGTTAAAGAGTTAGCAGTTGGCATTGTACAGAAACCATGCTGCACGTGTATGTCTTCCACAAGTCATGAAGTCAGTGAGCTCTAGTGGTTATCTGACATATTTTAAGAATTCAGGTTAGTGCACAGTGACGTCCATAACTATTCTTCATAATTAATTACTCAAGATAATCACCTGACACTGGCACCATTATGCTTTTACTATGGAGTCTCTTATGAATGCAACCTTACTGCCACTGTACCCTGCCTTGGTATACCATCGCTACATCAACAACTTTACAGTGACATGGTCTATACCGACAGCATCACCACTTTGCTGTAAAGTCTGCATGGGACCCCAGCACCATTCCCTAAGGTTCTGCACTCCATCCATGACTAAGCTCCATCTCGGACTTGAGAATCTTAAGTGGGGGGACATAGCCCCCTGCATGGGGGGTGCGGGGGTGCAGATCCCCTCAGAAAAAAAGTTTTATTATGGCAGCACCATCCTGCCCACAATTGCGGTCGATGTAGTGTTGTTGGGGAAACATCACATCAACAAGAAATTGTCGATCTCTACAAAGCAGTTTGCAAAAGATAGAGATCAGCAACCAAGGGGATAGGCAGAAAGGGGCAAAATTCAACAGAATGGCAGACAGCAGGGAGAACCAGTGATAAAGAACAACTGGAGAGGGGGGCTGGAGTAGAACAACTAAACAGTCCAGGGAGTTCACATTATGGAAAGCCATGTGTGCCAATGCCAGGAGCCTAAGCAACAAGACAGAGGAGCTGGAGGCTGCCATGGTGCAGTTGGAACTGGACATTGTGGCCATCACAGAGACCTGGTGCAATGATAACCATGACTGGGAGATGTCTATACTAGGCTACAACATATTCAGAAGAGACAGGGCAGGCAGGAAGGAAGGAGGAGTGTTACTTTATGTGAAAGATGGCATAAAGGCCACAGAGATCCAGAAGGAACAAAATGGGGCAGAGATACTGTGGTTTAAGCTAGAAAGGAAAATGGGATCAGCCATCTGAACAGGTGTGGTCTACAGACCACCAGCCCAGGAGGAAGAAACATATAGGGAGTTGCTGCTAGCCTTCCAAAGGATGGCAGACAAGGGGGAGGTGGTGCTGGTTGGAGACTTCAATATTCCAGAGGTGGACTGGAACCTCCCAGCAGCAGCATCAATCAGGAGAAGATTTATCTGGACTCCCTTCAAGGTGCCTTCCTTAAGCAACTGGTCATGGAACCAACTCAACTGAAGGCAATAGTGGACCTCATGCTCACAAACAGGGACAGTGTGGTATGGGTAACAGTGAGGGAACCCCTGTGGAACAGTGACCACTGGTCACTGTGGTATGAAATAATAGAAGGAACAGAACCAAAAAGCACAAAAACATGTATCCTGGATTTTAGAAAAGCAGACTTTGGGAAAATGGGACATGCTTGAAAGTGGCACTAATGGGAATGGGGAGGGAATCAGGGGTGGAGGAACATGGGCAATATTTAAAACAGGGATTACAAGAGCAATAGAATTATTTTTTTTTTGAAATTTAAGTTTATTGAGTTTATATATAAGAAGAAAAAAAAAAGAAAAACAGGGTACATATAGTGGGGGTTGTCTGATCGTACAGTACCCAAGTCCAGGATAAAGCACATGTAAATGTGTACAATCACATTGAAATAGACAGGGACAATAAAAAATACAAAATACAACCCCAATATCACCCCCTCTCCCCTAGCCCACCACCCCATTGCCCCGGAGAGTTTCATAGCTGAAGGAGATGTCGGGTCACTAAGGAGGAGGACTGTGGTTGGGAGCCTGATAACGCTGCATGTATCAATGCAACAGCAGTTACCTAAGGTACCACCAGTGTCTGGGTTACGTTAGGTAGAGTGCATTTAATTTACCCCATTTCCGATTAAAAGACTCCAGATTATGTCTAGAGCTAGCTATAAGTTTCTCGGCATTGAAACAGTGGGACATCTCCTTAAGCCATTTCTGATAGGTAATGATCTCCTGATCCATCCAATGCCTGAGGACCAGCTTTTTGATAACTATTGAGATGAGAGCCATGTGATATCTACGTTCCTTCACCAAAATGCTCGAGTAAACACCCAAGATACATATTTCTAAGGTGAATAGATCTTTGAGCCCTAAAAGTGGATCTAAACTGTCTCTTACTATGATCCATAAGGTGCCACTCTATCACATTCCCAAAGGATATGCAACAAGTTCCCTTTGGCTCACATCTCGAACATATATGACGAAAGCATGAAATTTGACCAACAACTGGAGTACAGTAGAGATTATTGAAAATATAATATTGGGTCAATCTATGATTGTCTTGGGATAAGTAACGATACACATCCTTCCAGATTGAATCCCATGAAAGAGGGGAGCTCAAGCTAGAAAGTGACCAGATTTTGAACCCTCCAGGGAATCAGGGAAAAGGTAATCTAGCATTTTGTTGTATATGTTGGATATACCTCCACGCATACCGGCCAACTCCTGTGTTTTCTCTAGGAATGGCCTTATTTTGGAGGGGAAGTGAACCGGCCCAAGAATTTTGAGGATGAGGTGTCTTAATTGATAAACCTTGAAAATATGCTTCTGGGGGATGTTAAGGGACGTTAAGATTCTATCCGACTTAAGGAGTGTGCCTTGCTTATACAGAGACTCCACCGGTAAGTTGTGTAACTGTGAAAGCCACTCAGAGGTTAACCACCTACCTCCAATTTTGATATTAGGATTTAACATGAGAGGTTGTGCTGAATCCTTGGTCGGGGATATATTGAAAAAATTCCAACACTGAGAAAGAATTCTAATAGAGAGACCGATAACGGAGTCTTGGATGGCTGGGGGTAACTTAGAGAACGGGTGCCAAAAAACACGGGGGGGGGGCTCAAGTTGAACTGGTCCAATAAGCTTAGTTCAAGCTGTAGCCAAATTGGTAGAGGCATGATAGACTGTGTGGTGGACCACTTACCTATTCTATTTGGGTGACTAGCCCAGTAGTATAGCAAGAGATTGGGTAGACGAAGACCACCCTTGTCTCTAGGTGCGGTGAGTTTAAGAAAGGCTCTACGAGGTTGTTTCCCCTTCCAAACTAAGTTGGATAGCATTGAATTTAGTTGACTGAAGAATTGCTTGGGTAGCCATATATTAAGGTGATTCAGGGGGTAAAATAACCGGGGTAGGATGTTCATTTTAACTATATTGATTCGCTCCCAAATGGTTGGTGGCAATTTTTGCCATCGGTCCAAGTCCATCTGGATTCTCGTTACAGTATTATCTAAATTAAGTTTCTTGACCGTTTCCACCTCCCTGGCCACATGTATACCCAAGTATTTAAATGAAACCGGGGACCATTTCATACCGAACCGTGTGAAATCCGATTTAAAAGTAAAAGAGTTTAACGGAAAAATAATCAATTTAGAAACATTCAACCTATAGTTAGAAACCTGACCAAAACGGTCAATAATTTTTAGTACTTGTGTTAAAGATGTTTCGGGTTTGGTAAGGCATAGCAGGATATCGTCTGCAAAAACCGATACAGTCAGGGGAGATTGGGTAATGGTACAACCTATGATTCGTGATGAACTTTTAATACTAACAAGCAGAGGTTCCAAATATAGGTTGAAGAGGTAGGGGGAAAGGTGACACCCTTGACGAGTGCCAGCACATAAAGGAAATCTGGAAGAAAAAACCCCGTTGCAGTAAATTTTTGCTGAGGGGGAGCAATAGAATTATGCATTAAGCAGGTTAGCAATGGGAAAAGGAAGAGGAAGCCATTATGGTTTTCCAAGGAGGTAGTAGAGAAAGTGAAAGCCACAAAGATCACATTCCAGCAATACAAAAATACACAGGCAAAAGGGGATAGGAAGAAGTACCAGGAGAAGCAAAGGGAGGCAGGGAGGTCAGTAAGGGAACCAAAGCTCAGACAAAGGAGTGCATTGTAAAATCAGTGGGTAGAGGAGACAACACCTTTTACAAGTACATAAGTGAAAAAAGAAGGACAAAGGGAAGGATAGTGAAACTGAAAGGGGAGGACGGAGGCTGCGTGGAGGATAATAAAAATAAAGCTGACATACTGAACAGATATTTCTGCTCAGTTTTTACCGAGGAAGAGGAGGGTAATGGGTCTGAAGGGAGTACAAGGGGTGGGAATGGCACAGACATGGACACAAGTCCCTTTACATGGAAAGAGTCCTAATGGAACTGGAAGGAATAAGAGTTGATAAAGTGATGGTGCCAGATGGGGTGCACCCCAGGGTCATAAAGAGACTAAGAGAGGTGGTGGCTGAATCTCTGGCAATCCTGTTTAGCCTATCACTGGAAACAGGTGAGGTGCCCAAAGACTGGAGGACAGCAGATGTAGTCTCCTTATACAAAAGTGGGAACAAAGAGGAAGCATGGAACTACAGCTCAGTCAGCCTGAGCTTAGTAGTGGGGAAGATCATGGAAGCACTACTGAGAGAGAGATTGGTGGAACATCTGGTTGCCAACAGACTACAGGACCCAGGGCAGCATGGTTTCACTATACAAGTGAGGCCCCACCTGGAGTGCTGTGTACATTTCTGGAGACCTTACCTACTTAGGGACATAGACACGGTAGAGAAGGTTCAGAGGAGGGCAATGAAGATGGTACAGGGATTACATCACAAGTCCTATGAGGACAGGCTGAAGGACTTGAATATATACTCCCTGGAGGAGAAGAGGGGGAGAATGAGGGGATATGATGGAGACATACAAGTACCTTACAGGGAGGAACAGGGTGCAGGAATACACTATTTTCCAGTGAAAAAGATGTTCCAGGACTAGAGGGCATGGGATGAAATTGGAGGGAGGGCGTTTCAGAGGAAGTGTGAGGAAGAATTTATTCACAGAAAGGGTGGGGGACAAGTGGAACATCCTGCCAGAGGAAGTGGTGGAGGCTGAAACAATCACGGGATTTAAGAATGCATGGGATAGACATAAGGGAATTCTGGAGGTCAGGGTTAAGGGGCAACAGACTTCTAGAAAAATATAAAGGGAACTAAAAAGCCCAAATGGGCAGACTGGGCGGGCCATAGGCCCTTATCTGCCGACAGTGTCTATGTATCTATGTCCCATTTTTGAACTCTGCATATGTTGGAATGCATGATTCCATTTACTAGGGGGGCTCTACAGGTTGAATTTCATTGGGTTATATTATAGTGGTTAATACATATTGAACCCTTAACATATTAGGATTCATGGTCTCATTTTCTTAGGGGTCCTTGAAAGTTTTTTTTTTAATGTGGCTCTTCTACTGACAATTGATATTATATTGTATAATATCATGTTACAGCCCTGACAATCTTAAGGTTTACAGAATATAGTAGCTAGTTGAGTGTATAATTAGGAAAATATCTCTGGATAGGCTATATACTGTATAAATATGTGAAACAGTTGCTCACACTAGGGAAACTCTACTTTAAACCCTCTTTACATCATATATAGAGCATTTCTGTTATATTTATTTTTGCTTGTTTTAACATACATTAATTTCACATTTTAACATGTATTGAATCTAAAGTTCTTGCTTTTCATTAGACTGTATTCATAAACCACACTGAGATATTCATAATTTATGTAAGTGTAGCTTTCTGCTTGAAGAGTCCTTATCTCATTTTGGTGACATTTGACCTTGAAAGGCTCCTTACTTTAAAACAAACTGGTGAAATGTGGTTCCTCTTATTTAAACTGCTGTTATGGTTTCAATGAGTATTTTAAACCAATGAGAATTCTTTCTGGGATTTTTATGTATGATCTGGGTGTTATTAGTATAGGATTTTCTAAATAACTGTCATAAGCTTCCAAGGAAGGACTTGGTTGGTCTGAAAGTTTAGGCACTTTGTTCTTTTTCAACATCTAAGTTGGTCCAATAAAAGGTATAAAACCATTTGCTTTTGGATCTCTTCTTACAAGGACCAATATAGTAACTAAACTAAATCTGTAGATTTCAGTAAGGCTTTCAACACAGTTTCACATAAGAGACTAGTAAGCAAGCTGGGTAGCTTAGGTCTGGGTCCAAAGGTAGTAAACTGGGTAAGTAATTGATTAGGGGATAGGCGACAGAAGGTGGTGGTAAACAGATTCGTTCCAAGGAGGGGATAGTGACCGGGGGTTGCCTCTGGAATCAGTGCTTGGACATGTTTTTGTTTAATGTCTTGATAAATGACATTGTAGAGGAGCTGGAAGGGAAGGTCTGCCTCTTTGCAGATGACACCAAAATCTGCAGTAGGGTGGATACTCCAGGAGGGGTGGAGAATATGAGCTGCGACTAGAGAAAACTCAAGGAGTGGTCAAGGGTATAGCAGCTGGGTTTCAATGTGAAAAAGTGCAAAGTAATGCACTTAGGGTAGAGTACAAAATGGGTGGAGTGATTTGACAACCACCAGGCAGGAGTGAGACAAGGAGGTAATCATATCTGATAACCCCAAGGAGGCCAGGCAGTACGTGATGCTGGGGTTTATGGGGAGGGGTATTACCAGCAGAATAAGGGAGATGGCATTGCATCTGTATAGATGACTGGTCAGGCCCACCTAGAATATTGTATCCAGTTTGGGAGACCACATTTTAGGAAGGACACAGGCAGAGTGGAGGCTGTTCAGAGGAGGGCAACAAACATTGTGCAAGGTCTACATCAGAAGCCTATGAGGAGGACTAAAGGAAGTCAATATGCACATCCTAGAAGAGATGAGGGAGAGGTGGGATATGATAGAGACCTTTAAATATCTTACAATGGTAAACAAGGTACAGAAGGGACATATTTTTCAGAAAAAAAGGTGCTCATCAACAAGGGGACATTCTATGAAGTTGGGGAAGGTAGATTCAGGAAAGATGTGGGGAAGTACTTCATCATAGAAAGAGTACTTGATTCCTTGAATAGTCTACCAGTGGATGTGGTAGGGGAGAAAACAGTGGTGGGGTTTGAGAATGCATGGGATAAGTATTAAGGAATCTTAATGGAAAGGAAGAGGGAAGGGAGAAAGAGACAGAGATCAAGTAGTTGTCTATGATTATACTGTAGGCAGGGAAAAGAGGGCAGACTGGATGAACCAAGTAGTCCTTATCTGCCAAAAAATTGTGTTTCTTTGTTTCAAGGGGGAAACTCACTGGAGTCATATGGCTTTACAATAGAAGTATACTGATTAGTGGAGTATACTGTGGGCCAGAACTTTTGAAACATGTTTCAGGAAGCAAAGGAATAGGGTAGTTTACTCAAGACACTGCAGAAGGCCACTCTTATGGTCCTGGACAGAAAAGGGGAAGACCCTCCTCCAGTGCTCCAGCTACCACCTGATCTCCCTTCTTAATGAGAACTACACAATTCTGATCAAAATGTTGGCAAATAGCCTCAATAATGTTTTGGCATGATTAGTCCTCCTGGTTCATGTTGCATTCATGGCTAGGAGAGTGTGAGCAGACCACATAAGGAGTCTGGTAACCATGATATGGCCAGCAAGATCCTACCCAGACCCCACTGCTTCTGTGGAACTGTAATCTGACTCAGTCACATGTCCATATCAGTTTAGTACATTAGACACCTTTGGATTTGGGTAGGGTTTCACAGAATGGGTTAGGTTGATCTATTTCTCCCCACAGGCAGCAGTTCTGATCACTGGCATGCTCTTTGCACAATTTGTGTTGGGCCAGGGCACTAACCAGAAGTACACACTGTCTCCAGGTCTATTTCTTCTAGCTATAGAGCCTTTGGCCCAATGGCTTCTGGAGCAGAGTATGATATTGAGGATGGGATATGGTGGGGAGGTAACTACAATCCTATGCTAGTTGCAAGTGACATCCTACTAATAGTCACAGACATGCTAGATGCTTCCCAGTTTGGTATCCCTCCAAGAAGAGTTTCTGCAGGCCTCAAGGCTTAGAAAATAGTGGGAAAAGACTAAGGTCATGGAACTGAATGAATGCTGTATATCAGAGCATCTAAGGGAATTGACATGAAGTAAGTAAGTAAAACATTATTTCTAAAGTGCCCATCCCCAGAGGGTCTAGGCACTGAATAATAACACACAATGTAAAATGACAACAAAAAACATAACAAGCAGGTAATAAAATATAACAAAATTAGATAAGATTGAATTTAAAGATGTAAACAAAACATTGTCAAAAAAATGTAATGTAAGGAAATAGCCCCCTTAAATAGATGGGACTTAAGACCCCTCTTGAAGGCTTCCAGTGAGGAAGTCTCTCTCAGAGAACTTGGAAGTGAATTCCACAGGGCCAGGCCGGCTACTGAGAAAATATGCTCACCAGATGATTTTAACTGGACCCTGGAAACTGCTAGGAGGCCTTCCTCAGAGGACTGGAGAGGACAGGGGGTTGCTCTGGAGACAGTAGGTCACACAGGTAGCTAAGCCCCAGGCTGTATAGGGCTTTGTAGGTCAGCAATCCGACCTTGAAGGTAATCCACCACCTCACTGGCAGTCAGTGAAGATAGCTTAAGACCAGTGTTATATGGCAGGATGTAGGAAATCCTGCCAGCAACCTGGCTGTTGTGTTCTGCACTAGCTGCAGGCAATGCAGGGCACCTCCATTTAGCACCAGGTACAGGGCATTGCAGTGATCAAGTCTGGATGTCACAAAGGCATGTATCAGTGATGGCAAATCATCAGGAGGAATGAAATGTTTAATTTGAGTGATATTCTTCAAGTAGTAAAATCCACTTTGGACAATGGCAGACACTTGAGCCTCTAGTGTCAGATCACTGTTGAGGACTACACTTTTTTTTTTTTTTGCATATAGGTACCTGAAAAAGAGGCTCAGTAGAGGATCTGGTAGAACTTTTGTTTTGTAAAGAGGCCATAACCAAGGAGCTCAACTTAGAGAAGGCATCATTATTTTTCAATTTCCAAGTCCAGTAACCAACTTGACAATTTATATGCTGAGTTAAATTTATTCAGCTCAAGATCAAGCTCATTCGTATGTTTGTCTAACAGTAAGTTAAAAACAAATCTACAAGCTCTGTTTAAGAGAATTTCAACACAATGTAATAATGACTGGTATGCAGAAAAATAAATTAGCATGCCATAATCTATTACAGGATATATATATATATATGTGTGTGTGTGTGTGTGTGTGTGTGTGTGTGTGTGTGTGTGTGCGTGTGTGTCAGAACTAACATTTTTTTTAGCTTCAGGTGTAGGATTAGAGAAATTGCAGAAGAGCAGTCCAAGTTTTTGATTTAAAGTCTTTATCAAATTCTCAATGTGATCATTTTAACATAGCTTACAGTACAATCCAATGTCAAACCAAGATATTTATAAGTGTCAACCTGTTCCTAGACAGTAACGCCACAAGTCTCAATACAAAGACTTGGAAGGTACTGTGTATTTTCTGAGGATTACAACCACAACTTTAGTCTTCTTTGTGTTAAGGCACAGTCTATTATTTGCATAGTTAAGACACAGTCTATTATTAAATAAACCATGACTTTACTGAATCAAAACTGGACTGAAGTGAACAAGTAAATCTCTGAATGTCTTTACCTTTAACATAAGTTACTGGATCATCCATATACAATGGTATATTCAAAGTTTCTATAGATAAGTGGAGATGATCTAAAAATGAACTAAATAATAATGGGCCCAAAACTGACCCTTGTGGGATGCCCAAGGTAACCAGTGGGGAATAAGAAGAAAATGTTGTAACATTTTGCTTGTTGTACACAGTGAGACAGACAATTACAAAACCGTTGCAAAACATAAGAAGCAAAACCTACATAGCCTAAACTATTTAATATTAAAGAATGGTGAACAAGATCAAATGCCTCTGAGAGATTGATATAAGCAGAATATACACCTTCACCATTGTCGAAGGCCTCATATGTAAAGTTTGTTAAAAAAGGGAGAGCTGTAGCAGTGCAATGTTTCTTTTTAAATCCATATTGTTCTTGACTAAGTATGTCATATTTCAGTAAATAATCCATCATTTGATCATGCATTATGCACTCCATGGCCTTGGAGAGTGGGGGAAGTATTGAGCTTAGTCAATAATTTGAAACATCATGTCTATCCCCACTTTTAAAGATAGTGGAGACAAATGCAATCTTCCAAACAGAAGGACTTTCCTTGTTAAAAGTGAATGATTAAACAGTTCCGGTAATAAGAATAGCCAATGTATCCATTGCAACAGCTAATAACTTCATATTTAATTGATCTGGGCTAAATTGAGTTTTTTACTTTAGTTTTCATAAATATTTCAAGCAAGTTTTAATACTTATAACTCCAAAGTAAAATGCAGACAATTACCATCCTGTTGAAATAAGGAGATTCTAACAAATTAGTATCACTCAAAGGAATATTTGCAGACATCTGTAATTAGTGAAAGATCAAAACAAAGCACTTTGTTTAGCTGACCTGAAGGGGTGGTGGTATGGTGATTTTTTTCCTAGCAGATCATTTAATCCTTGTCAAAAATTATGTGGCTCTTTAATTGTTGAAGTTTGCTTTTCAGTGAAATAGTGGGACTTACAGTCATAGGTTGATCTACTACACCTGTTCCACAGTTGCCGATATTTTACTAATGCCCTATGATCCCGATTGACTAGGTAAATGTCCCAAGCCCTGTCTCTTTATCGCATCAGGCGAATTAATTCTTGAGTAACCCATTTTTGAGAATTTCCCTTCAATCTCACAACCTTTAATGAAGCATACACTTTGCACATTCCAGAAAACTCAGAAAAAAGTGAAAAATCATCATCAATGACGAGAATAAGATCCATGCAGAAACACAGAAACATAGAATTTGACTGCAGATAAAGACCACTTGGCCCATCTAGTCTTCCATTTCTCCCTAGCTACACTATTACCATAGACAGTACCAGATCTACAGCTTTTATCCCCCCCCCTTCCTTTCCACTATGATTCCCTTGTGCTTAACCCATGAATTGTGAACCCCACCACCTCTGCTGAAAGGCTGTTCCAGGGATCCACCCCTCTTTCTGTGAAGAAGTACTTTCTTACATCTCTCCTGAATCTATCCCCACCAGCATATAGGACCAATCAACTGTTTGCAGGGCTTCTTTAAATTTAATGATGTTATGTTTTGGTAGTATATGAAGTTAGAGATGATTTGATAACTTTACAGGACCAAACACATTTAACTGAAGAATGGTCACTCAGTGAGTCAGATAAAACATTAACATCATTTACATGACCTGGATTAGACAAAGGCAGATAATTGATTAAGAAACTGTTTTTTTCTGTCTTATAGTTCATTCTGGTTGCCTAGGTAACTAATTGAAAGAAATGAGGTTCATTGACTTTATCATGAACTTGCTTACTAGTTTTACAGGACCAATCAATATTAAAATCACCAAAGATTATTTTTTTGGTGTCTCTATTTAGTTCTCTGATGAAATTCACAAAGTGAAAAAATCCAGTTATACTATTTTTTGGTTATAAATAAACATTTGAGACATTTAAGGTGTTATGCATACCAAATTGTATATTCAGTGACAAAAAGTCACAGCTAGGATCAGCAGAGGTAATTTGTAACTTGTGGCAGTCAGGGAATCCTTACTATAAAATCTGCAACCCCCATGCTTATTCTATCTGACCTACAGAACTGGCATCTAGGTAAGTGCACATCACAGTCTTTAACATGGGTGACAACCAGGTTTGCACTACAGATAATACATGCAATTTATGGTCCTGCATCCAGACTTCCAATAAATCCAAGTTGGGCAAAAGACTTCAGTTATTGACATGGGCCATATTTAACCCATTACTGCAAATAGGCCAAGGTGTTAATGGCCCATCCCCCAAATAGCCAGGGTTTGGATGAATATTTCCAGAGACCAAAAGCAAATAGTATAGCAACAGTGCATAACCACAACTAACACAAAAGTATTTAAACCATTATACTACACTTTTTAGATTGTACTAAATTTACAAGAGAACTAGTAACTGGTCCCTGAAATGAAAAAGTAAACTGGAGTTTTAACAGTACTCCTTTTATGATGGTACCCTGATAATACAATACATCATAAGTGATAACATTTATAAAGAATTATATATATATACAGACAGCTGCCACCAGATAAAGTACTTGGCTGCATTAGTTATCCCCCTCCCATATAAAACAAGAGCAAGAATTTGGCCAAGGCATCCCACCCACAAAATTAATAAAACTAAGTTAAACATTTTAAATACAAACTAAGACAAAAAAAAAAACTTTGCAACAGTATAAGTAATAAACTAAGTAGTTATTTATTAAAAATAATAAAGCCAAACTACAGTTCAGCATTTAAGAGGAAATAGTGTGTTTAAGCACCCAAATGGAGCATGGCTATTGACAGTGTCAATTTACATACATTAATCAAAGGCACTATAGTAAATTGTCAAAACGAACTCACAAAATGCTATGGAGTTGGGAAATTAAATAATTACCCCATCCTAGAATAACTGGGTACAGAAAAATATTGACCCCAAATTCAAGCCATCCAGGAAGAACTGGCTCATTGGAAAGGGCAGTGGACATTACCTATCTGGACTTTAGCAAGACCTTCAGCACTGTGCTGCACAAGAGACTGAGAAAAAAATTGAGCAATTAGGGGTGGGGTCCAAAGTGCTGATCTGGGTTAGAAACTGGTTAACAGATAGTTGACAGAGAGTGGTGGTTAATGGCACTCACTCAAATGATGGCAGAATGACCAGTGGGGTGATGCAAGGCTCAGTAATGGTTCTGGTCCTCCTCAATGTCTAATCTATGACATTGTAGATAAACTGGAAGGGAAGGTATGTATTTTTTGCAGATGATACCAAAATCTGTAATAGGTTGTATTCAGGAGGGGGTGGTGAGAATGTGCAGGGATCTTGGGAAACTCAAAGAGTGGCCAGGAGCATGGCAGTTGGATGTCAATGCTAAGACGTGAAAAATCATGCACCTAGGGCATAGGAACCCAGAAGTTGAGTATAGGATGAGAGGGGGGAGGTACTGACAGATACTAAGTGGGAAAGAGACCTTGGGGTTATCATAATTGATGACCTCAAAGTGGAAGGGCAGTATGACAAAACAGTGGGTAGCACTAATGGGATGTTGGGGTGCAGAGAGAGGGGTATCTCCAGCAGAAGGAGGGAGATGGTGTTGCCATTTTAGCACTCACTGGTGAGACTCCACCTGGAGTACTTGGTCCAGTTTTGGAAGCTGCACATCAGAAAGGAAATGGACAGGGTGGAGGCAGTCCAGAGGAGGGCAACTAAAATGGTGCAGAGTTTGCAAGAGAAGCACTATTAGGAGAGACTGAGGGATCTTAACATGTATACCCTGAAAGAAAGGAAATCAAGAGGGGACATGATAGAGACCTAACAAGTACCTTACAGGAATGGACAGGTTATGGGAGGGGAGTTTCTTTCAAATGAGAAGAGCACCAAGACCAGTGGGCATGCAAAGAAGCTGGAGGATGAAGTATTTTTAGAGGGATGTGAGGAACTACTACTTCACCAGAGGGTGGTAGATGACTGGAAAAAACTACCAGAGGAAGTTATAGAAAAACAGTGTGGGGGGTTCAAGCAAATGTGGGATAGACATAAGGGAATATTAGTAAATAGCTTGGAAGGATGCTCTGCACAGACCAGTTAGGGTCTGCAGAGACAGATTAGGCAGGGAACATCTGGACAGACTTGGTGGGGCAAGCAGTCCTTTTCTGACTACAAATTCTGTGTTTCTATGCTTCTAAACATCTATGTTTCTTGCTGTTGGGGAAGGTACTGTACAAGCCTTACAAATTATCACACTCCCTCGGGTACTTCACCTCCGGAGGTGCATGCCACTGAGATTCCCAGATAAGGTGTAGAGGCAGCTGCATCAGTGGTAAATTACCTCCTGTGGGAGGCAGGGCTTGCCACAGTTCTCTACCTTGAGGAAAGTTGCACCATGGCTGAAGAGCGGATTTGGATACCATGGTTGTAGAGGTAGATATGTCTGAAATAGGAGATAATAAAAACCCATGGTTGTGTGCACAGAGGCCACATCTCACCTCCTAATTTTCCCAGGCCACTCAGGATCAGTTTCGCTAGTACGCACTAGTATGAAGCTCATCTAAGTGACTGGGAGGGAGGGAATAGCTGGGCTGGGCAGGCTATGGGGTGGAACTGGTGTCATCAGCCATGTGGCTTTACTTGTTCCTTGTTTTTAGCTTGTAATTGTTCTCTTTTTCAAACTAACATAAAAAATGTATTACATATTGCATGGTATCCATCCCACATTATTTGAGGAAGACAATATGTAAAAAGCAAGAAAGGGTGTGTTGTGAAAAAAACTTCACCATATGTGCAGCAGAAAGTATTTTTCAGTCCTATTCAATTTTTTCTCATAACTACTGTAATTATTCTTATTCTAGTCTCTTAGTGCCATAACTGGTGGTGTAAATTAGAGTAAATTTTATTATGTATATAGTATATTGTTACTCAAAGTAAAACTTAAGATCATATCACATCCTACCCAAAAGTATCAGACCCAATGATGTAAAGTCTATAAATCTGCTTCTTTGTCTTTCGCAGCCATAGAAAATTCCTTACCTGAACTGGTAGGTGACTTACCATCACTAGGAGAATATGGCCCCTGTCTGGTAATCTGGGCATGTAAAAATTAACAAAGAATATGCATATTTAACCCTTTAATGATACACACACTTTTGCGGTGCCAGGAAGTGAACAATCCTTCCATGTTCAAGTACTGTATGCCACAAATTTCCTTCAGTCAGACTTGAAAGCAAAGTTGATAAGTATAGCAGAGTTTTCATTTAAATCTGGGCCCTGTGGATTTTCTCCCTGTGGTTCAACTGAAGTGGAATTTGTTTCCTAGTATCTTCACTATATTGGTATTGCTTTTATGTTGTCTGAATGCCTTAATAATAAACGGCAAATTTTCACTTAGCTTGAAAATATCTACACAAATGTCCTTAATTACTTCCCCTACTGTTTCAAGCAAGCCATCCAAGCCTATGATTTGTTTCACATTTTTTTTGTTTTGAACTTCTTTTTGAACATACTATACCCCACTTTTGCACTAAGTGCACCCTACTTCCAATCTTGACTCTCTAGTATTCTCTGTCGATAGACCTACCTAAGCATTCAAAAGAATATATTCTCTACTCTGTGAACCAGAGTCAGGTGAAAAATATGGTGAAGAATGGGATCCTGAATGGATTGCAACGTTGCCATCAGAAGCTAACATAGGTGAGGAAGTAATCTGTTCAGTTTCAATGTCAGCTGCAATTGCAGTCAGGTTGGCTGATTCCTTATCCATGCCAGTAGCAAAAACAATGTGATCATAAACTTTCCTCTTAACTTCAGGGTTGCTGCTCAATTTCATCTGAAACTGTGCTCTCTCAGATTCTGTTTCCCCACTCAGAAGAGCCTATGGACTAGAACGCGGGACAAAGTGAAGGGAATATTATCTGTGGCAGACACCAAGACTTGTGCGTTTGAACTCGTCTCCCTTAGAACACCAGACAGGAAGGTTGCCATAGAAGCGGTCAAGCTGGAATGCTCTCCACTATGAGGGCTGAGTTCCAACTCTAAATGCTTCTTCTCTAATGGTCTTATCAATGATGAGGCAAACTCTTCACTTGAGGAAGACATAGCTCTTGTATACCTCTTTTCAGACATCACATTTTGATGTTAGATGTTTGAATTAGGAGATCTGTCTGTGAAAAAGATGAAGCAGTGCATGAGAGGTCTCTTAGAGAGCTGCTGCAGCTGTGGCCATATTGCCTCCTTCTGGTTTTACTTATTCTTAAAAGCTGTGACTAGGCTAACTACCACTTAAATTGGCTGGCAAGGCATGGGGTATAACTCAGTGGCTAGGGAGACAAATGAGTTCTTTGTTACACGGCAGAGTGCAGTGCACATTCAGTGGAGGACTGGTGGGGTCTCTTGGAGTGATGGGTCAGGACTCAAGGGACACTATAAGTTGGATACCATCAGAGTGACTCACAGGAGGACTTACAAATAAATCAACTGCTGGAGCTGCTGCCTCCAATTGTGCCACCACACTGGAACCAGCAGAACAGCAGTGAGACAGTAAAAGCACCCATGGGGAATCCAGTGCAGCCAACAGGTAGGGAACTGGATGTGGAAGAAGAGGAAGGAGGAAGGAGGAAGGGGGAGGTCCTTACAGGCAGGGATGTACTTCAGTGCATTTTATTTACAGTTGTTTGCCCTGTGGTGGGAGGTTTTACGGGCAGTCAGAGGTGGAATTGGAATCCGATGGCAGTTAGGAATTGGACTGGACTTTGAATAAGAATTTCTGAAATTCCACAATATGCAAACAGAAACAATTTCACCAGCTCGGAGCACCCCTTTTCATATTATGACTCTGCACAGAGAGGAAAAATCCTATTGGTTTTCCAAGGTTTTAGATCACCATCCTTCTAGGCTTCGCTTCTATTAAGAACTAAAGATTTAATTTATAAACTCTAAGGATTCTGAATCTCTGACATATTTATCTGCTAAGAAGGAATCATGAAGATATGGCTGACTGCAATGCCCCCCCCCCCGCCATTTCTGTGGCATGTTATAGTTTCAAATAGTCAAAGAATGGAGAAACTTACACATAAATTTTGGAATACACTATGTTTACTTAGTAATATATGGAAGCATGTGTTGAGATCTGTACACAAGATTTCATCCATTATTGAGTTGGAGACATAGGGAGTGGAGATTACATGGTTGTGGTTTACTCTCCAAAAGTCCAGTTTCTACCTGTATTGGTGCTCTCTCTCTCTCTCTCTCTCTCTCTCTCTCTCTCTCTCTCTCTCTCTCTCTCTCTTTTTCTCTCTCCCAAATCTTCATGACTGGGAAAGACATGATGCAGTCAGTTACAACTAGTCTTATGTACTCCTCCTTACATGTTACTGCTATCTAACCAACCTGTCTCTTCTCCCAAGCTCTAGGAAGGTTACAAGGGAGCACTCAATGGGTTAACTCAGTCCTTGAGATTTGCTTCCTGCTGAGCCTCAGCTAGGAGACAGGGTGTCTTGATGCTGGAGCTCTGTGCTTCCTGGCTCAGCCAATGAAGCTCCAGCATAAATATTCATGGCCCTGCTCTTCCCTCTTGTTGCTATATAGAAAGAAGACTAGCATGGCCTAGCAGCTCACATTCCAGAGGGTTCTAGAGGACCAACAGAGAGTAAGAGGGAGAAGCCCCTGTGGGAAACCTGCTTCTCCTTGCCCCTGCATGGGTGGTGGCCCCCTCTGTTCATTGGAATCTACGACAGAAGGTCTGTGTAAACATGCCCCAATGAGGGCATACCATCCATTCGACCTGTGATCACTTGGGAGTAGTGGTGGCCTCCTCTCAAAGGAGGTCACTGGAGTCCACTCGGATCCACTTCCCAGAACGCAATGGTAGAGCAAGATAAGAGTCCACCTCCATAATATGCCCAAGGAATAAAATGATATCAGAGTAAGTAGAGTTCACCTCATGTGGGCATGTCTGTAATGTATTGGGTGCATCAGAGAGAGCTGCCTGTCAAGAGTCAATGTCATTTAAAGTCCCACTGAAGTTGGGCCAGGTAATACAGCCCACTGTGACAAAAAGTTTACTAAGACATAGTAAACATGTTGCAGGAAGGCATATGTGGCTGAATCAACTTGTGTGAAAGTTATAAGAGCCATAAGCTGGTTCCAGTATTTAATATAATAATACCACAACCAGACACAAATGCTATATGCAGGTATATATTGCCCCCCATGTACTGTTTCACCTTGCCTGGGAGACTGCCACCATGAAACCACCTTGTGGGAAGTAGTTCCAATGGGACCCCATAATGGGAGATAGGCCTGTTTAAATGGAGCCTGTCTGAGATGCAGCAGTGGCCGTCCTCAGTGGATGGCAAATAGAAATGGTGTGGGTCCCTCCCAGACAAACTAAAGGAGGATAGTGTTGGCAAAGGGATGTATCCCTTCTATGACCATGTGTAACAGCTGAATGGTTCATAATCACTGGCCTGCTTGATCTCAGTTCTCAGCAAGCAAAGGTAGAAATAGGGAGGAACCCGGGCAAACTCAATTCCATGAGTAAAAGTGAAAGCCTGACTGAGTTGCTTTAGCAAACTGGGGAAAGACTGCTCAAAATGTAACCCCCTAACTGTATAAAACTAACTTAATAAAATGTTGAAATGCAACATATAATGCAAAAACATTACCAAAATCCATGATAGATACGGTATGTTCGATTCAACATCAAAGGAGGTGGTTTTCCCAGTTAAATTTTTCTATTTCTAACACCTCCAACATGGACAATCTGTTTGTGAGAGGTGTCCTGTTACTGGTGCCTTTGTGGTTGTTGTCACTGATACCCATTTCCCAGATCTGTGGTGGTTATCTGAAGGGTGGTTTCTGGGGTAAGCAGATCTTCCATGGACAAGAGTATCATCATATGCCCCTAGACACAGAGTAGGAAATCAATCCATCAAAATCAATATAGAAAAGCTATGTTTAAACAAAAGAGGAAAGTTGACTAACAGACAATTGACTGAATTTTGAAGACCTATGCCTGCTTGCATCAAGGTACATTTTCCAAAGGCTACATCTGCCCCACTGTGCCCATATGAAATGCTCCATCAGCAGGCACAAGTGCATCAAACTACAGTACAGTATGTGTGTGTCTCCTTCCTTGGGTGGCAGGGACTACTGTAAGTTGTCTACACCATTTTATTATGGTCTTGATTGGCTTAGACATTGGCAGCAGGTGCACCTGGTGTTGGAAGTATAGTATGCTGCTGGAAACTGCATCCCATTGTTTCCAGTCAGAGGTGGTTTTACAAATAGGCAATTTATGCAACGGGGGGAGGGGCAGAGGTATATAACAGTGACTAACTTAAGCTGAATGAAAACATCTAAACAACATGAAAAAAATTATTTTAACACTTTTAATATGCTTACAGTACATAATGGCAGCTTATTATCTGTCGTGCTAGTACTATTTATCTGAAAGACAGCAAACTACTACACTAAAAAGATCTCCTGCATGGTGACTTGATAACAATATTGATTTTACCATTATCATGCAGTAAGTATTGCATTTAGTTAGCACAGCAAGAGTGGGAATATAAAAATCAGTCCAAGTCTCAAATCCTGGAATTTGGAAGACAGAATAAGAGTATGCATTACATTGAAATGTAGAGTACTGTATCTTGGAGGCAATATGCATACTTTACTTCCTTTCTGTTCTGCTGGCTGCAACAGCTGCATCTGCCTCCAACCCCCGTGTTTCCTAAAGCCTGCAGTAGCATCTCCTTCTCAGCCCTGATGGGTAGCTTATGGCATACCCTGTTTTTGTTTCTCTCACACCATGCCCTGGCCCTGGCATGGGACCTGCCCCTTAATTATAGTGGGCTGTGCATGGCCTATCTTGCTGCTGCTGGTCACTGGGCAAGGAGGAGGATATGAGAGTCTGTGAAGTTCTGTGAGCCTAAACTGTTTTTTTTTCTCCTTTTCTCCCAGCTCTATTTCTTCAGGACATTTAATTCTCACCTCAGTTTGGTTTGGGCTTGGGGTTTGTTCAGCTGTTGTGCTGTTCACCCTATCAGCCTAGCTCAGTACAACACAGGAAGTCACTTTCTGTCATCACTAACTGCTGTCATTACTTTTTGCTCCCTCAGTCCCTCCCAATCTGCAGGATGCACCATGCCCAACCCAACCACCACTGGGACAGACCCAGTGTATTCTTTTAGTTTCACTGGACTCCTTCCTGGTCTGGAACAGTCAACCAGGACATCTGCTTCTTTGCTTAGCTGCTCCACCAACTGAGCTGGTGCACATAGCATGATACACAAACTGACTCCTGGCTTCTCCCTCTCTGCACACTGATTGAAGATGACTGGTGCCAGAGTGGCACATTATGGTTGACGGTGGCACTAAGTTCAGGTTCCCTCAGCTGCAGATGGTCCACGGTCACTGTGTGACTGTGAGCTGAGCTGACTGCACTGCTGAGTTGGAGAGGGACATTGACTCAAGTCAGAATTGGTAAAAATTTGACTCTAACAAATTTCAACTGCGATACAGAGAAATTGCCACTAACTTTAATTACCTTGAAGTGCAGCCAAAAATCCTGACTGCTGACAGAGACTCTGGGTTCCACCTGCTGCAAACATCAACATCAGACAAAACCACCCCACAGCTGGATGCACACATAAAAGACTGAAAGCAACTTTTAAATATATAGCACCATCCACCAACCATAAAAACAGCCGTCATACATTACACCAAGAAAAACTATGTGCATAAATCTTTTATTGAAGTAGTTACAATAAGGAATACCTCTTCACAGGAATGCCAGCAGGAGCTCCTCACAATGAAACCTCCAACCAGTTTCACTTAGCATATCATCAGTAGAGATGTAGTGAAATTTTATTTCGGCAGTGAAATTCTGGCAAAATCATAAATTTCACGATGCAAAATATTTCATGAAATTCCACACATTCTGCAAAATATTTCTCGGGCGTGAAATGTGAAATTTCACCCATAAAATGTGGAATTTTGCCCACAAGCAGTGGAATTTCAATGGCAAAATTCTTCATTTCACGGCCACAATTTTGCATTTCCCAGGCAAAATTGCACATTTCTCCAGCAGAATTTCATATTTCACACCTGCAAAATATTTTGTGAAATGCACGAATTTCAGAAAATATTTCGCCGAACAAAAGTCCAAAATTTCACACAACTGTAAAATTCATCAGGGAGTGGTATGAACAAGGAATACCACCAATTTAAAGTGCCATCTTAAAGAGATATATCACCAGAAACACTTGTGAGCTGTACAAGTACAATAAATAAATAATCCATATAGTAATGTTGTTAACCACACCAAATAAATATTGTGAAAGTGTGCACAAAAAAAATTATATATATTATATATCCATCTGTATGCATATAAATACCCATATATTAATGTGCCAAAAATGTGATAAAAAACTCAATACAAATGATCAACTGACCATTATTATATTCAGAATGTAATTCAAATTTCAAATTGCACTTGAAAAAAAAAACAAAGCAAAGAGAAGATAGAAATGGTGAATGTCAATCCATTCCATGGTGTCTAGTGGTACCTCACCCCCCTTCCCACCAATTGCCAGCAAGCAATGTACAAAACAAATAATTTTTTTTAATTAAATCCCTGGTATGTAGTGCCCCCCCACCAGTTGCTGGCCCCAATGAAAATCCCTGGTGTCTAGTGTGCGCCCCTTCCCCACTGATCTGTGATCACTGTAAAATATTAATGAAATGCCTGGTGTCTAGTAGTCCCCCCTTGCCGATTTCCAACCCTCAATTTACAAATAAATTATGTTTTCCATTAAATCCCTGGTGTCTAGTGGATTCCCCCACAATCACCAGCCCCACTGTAAATCCCTGGTGTCTAGTGGTTGCCCCCCGCTGATCACCGATCAATGTAAAAGATTAATTAAATCCCTGGGCCCAGATATTCAAAAGGGTTGCGCCACGCACAACCCACCGATGCGCTCCGGTGTGATATTTAAAGGGGAAAAGTGTGCCTGCACAAATCCCGATGCGCCGGGGCACATCAATGCTGTCTGAGCGCGCGAGGTGGGAGGCGTGCCCATGCATAAACTGCACAGCCCGATATTCAGCCCGGGCTGTGCAGAGTTATGCAGGTGCAACCCCTACCTGCGCCTGCACAAAGTTGAGCTGAAAAAAAAAGGAATAAGTCGAGGGCCATGAACAGGTGAGCTGCCGCATTGCAGGGTGCAACACAGCAGCTGCCACCTGTGGGTGGCCCTCGACTTGTTCCCGCCGCACCTGGCGGCGCCCCCCATGCCCCGATTGCAGGCATAACTGTCCCCCCCAGTAGCCCAATCGTGGGCATAAGTGTCTACCCACCCCGAGTAGCCGATCATGGGCATAAGTGTAACCCCCTCCCCGAGTAGCCTAATCGTGGCAGACCTTCATCCAACCTCCTCCCGAGTAGCCCAATCGGGCAGACCTTCATCCAACCCCTCCCTGAGTTGCCTGATTGCAGGCATAACTAACCTGCCCCCCATTAGCCTGATGCGGGCATCAGATTCCCCAAAGCCCAATATCCCTGGTGGTCCAGTGGACAGAACGCAGCCCGATCGCAGGTGACATTCCTCACCCCCAAGTATGAAATCCCTGGTGATCTAGTGGACCCCCCACCCCACCCGCCCACTGAGCCCCACCACCCGTTCCCCCGATCCAGCCGGCTGGTGGCAGCACACCACCGCCTGCCACCCCACCACCCGCTGACTGACAGCTCGGTATGGCTGCACGCCCATTGGTTCAGAGCATGAGCCAATGGGCGTGCAGCTCATACCGTACTAGTCAGTCCAGATATGTGAATTGCACACCAGAGGGATATTGAAAAGGCTGCCCGGCACAACACAACTCCCAATGTGCCAGGGTGCAAAGTAATGGTATGCAGCATAGATGCAGGGGACATCCCCATGCATATGCGCCATACATCCTGATATTCAGCCTGGGATGTTCGGAGCATATGCTGGTGAAACCCTGCAGTGTGCCACATGGGGGGGGGCTCAAAGTTGAGCCCTTACAGAGTAGGAGCAACTCCTGGCCACCCAAAGGCAGACTGCAGTACTGCAGGGCGCAACACAGCAGCCCAGCCTTTGGTGGCCACCTGCCCACCCAGAACACCATCCACAAGCACACAATGCCCTGGTTCCCCAAGCCCATAGCTGCAATCGCATGGTAAACATATACAACAACATCCCTGGCAGTCTAGTGGTCTCCCCTGTCCCTGATTCCCCAAGATATACAATTCATGTCCATCCCTGGTGGTCTAATGGTCCCCCCACCTGATTCCCTAAAACATGTTACTATGACTGACCATGGTGGTCTAGTGGAACCCCACCCCCCTTTGCCACAATCATGGTAAATGTAAGATACAACATTCCTGGTAGTCTAGTGGACCCCCTCCCACCCATGTCCCCAGTTGGGGTAAACAGCCACACCTATGTCCATGGTGATCCAGTGACACCCCACCCTCCCACCCACACAGGACCCCTTGCCCACCCCTCCCCCATCATCACCTGGTGGCTGCATCCTGCCCGCATACTGCCTGGCCACCCAACAAATGACAGGTACAGTATGGGCTGTAAGCCCATTGGTCCCCCTGTGTGAACCAATGGGCTTGCAGGGTATAATGTACTAGACAGTCCCAGATATGTGAATGATGCATACCCATGCTCCCTAGCTGTGGCTTGTGCTGGCGTTGTGCCACTGCACCATGCTCAGTATGTGTGCTGGCCCTGCCATATTCAATGGTGCTGTGCTATGGTGCATCCCCATTGAATATCACCTGGACCTGGCCCCAGCACATCACACTTGCACTGCACCCAGGTTTGTGCCACTGTCTGGAGCAGTCTGAATATGCCACCCCTGGTTTCTAGAGGACCACTCCATCTTGTCAGGTAGTGCCCCACCACCCCGTTCCCTCCACCCTGACCCTGAGTGGGTGACCAGAAAAGCCCTCCACTCTCTAACCCAGCTGGCCACCTGACTGAGCTAGAATGAATGAGGGCATACTTGTAATTGACCCAACTCCATACTCCCATGTGGTGGCACTCAAAATAAAAATGGCACTAATGCTCATTCACACTTTTGGAAAATAAGTAACCCAGTTCCTTATCATTCCTTATTCATTCCATATTGCTGATACTTTTAAACACACTTTTTTCATTTATTTAACAGATCAGTATAATTTCCTCAGAATAGTGAAAGTGCCACCAGTGGGCACACTCCCTTTTCCAGCAGGACCTTTGACTGGGGAGTGAGAGCAACCAGGGATTTATTTCTTTTAGAATGGAAGTGTAGCCCAACTCATATAACCTTCACTGGCAGGAGCTTGGATCAGCAAGGGTAAACTAGGGCACCCAGTTGATTTTTTTCATTTGGCAATGTTTAACATTATTGTATACTACGGAAACTTAAGTGGGAGAACCAATATGCATATAACCATACTTATTTATCCATACTGCAGGAAGAATTTTTTTTTGTTAAACATGTAAATCCAAATCCATTATTGAGGCCCTACCAGGTCATAATGTCGAATGCTTAATAGCGTACAATATTATAGCTAAACCGAAAGAGCGCTGTCCAGGACAGCGAATGGTGCAATCCCGCATATACTGCTGTAAGTGGTATTGCACCATTCACACACTCCCAGGCAGAGGGTAAGACCTATGCTGGGACTGGGTTTCACCAAGCAGCTTCTGTGGCTCACTGGACTGAGCCACAGCAGCAGGAACCCAGACGCTGCATCTGGGACTGGGTTTGATTCCCGGTCCCAGACATTTTATATTTTCACACTATTTATGTGCTCCCTGAGTTGACCCCCGAGTTAAGAATCTTTGGTAGGGTGGTCCGAGGGTGTGGGGGCTGTGCCCCAGAAAAAGACATTGCTGCATAGCAATGTCCACCGTGTGCAGCCGATCTGACCCCGTGCCTATTGAGACCAGCTCCCTAGGTGATCGCAGTAATGTTCTTCAAAAACAGTTCTACATGGGCAGCAGTGTGGATGCAAACTATTACAAGCACTGTTAAGCCAGTTTAGCTTAACCACAATGTGGACAGTGCCTTTGTTGTGGGCATTGTGCCCCTATATGGTGGTGAATGGTTCTGGAGGTGTGTGGTGACCCAGCCGAAAGTACCACTCAGCCACTCAGGACTCAAGATTATTTTCCATCCATTTCATAATAGGAAAAGGAAAGGGGAAAAAGTTTAACCTGAAAAGACATACTAAGCTGGAACTTGTTCCTTGGTGCAACCTGGAAGCACAGGGAAGTTAAATGACTTGCTCAGGGGCACACAGTATGCAAATGAGAACTGATGGGATTCAGACCCAGGTCTCCATGTTTACAGCTCAGTGCCTTTAACCACTATGCTATACTGCCTTCTAATAATGCTTAAAAATATAATATCTTTGTGGCCATATATAGAAATGTTAAAGCATTACTCTACCATTGCTGGAACCTGAGAGTTATATGGTTAAACACTGAACACTATACTAGAATATCACATATACATTTTTTTTTATGGAACCTGTTAAAGGACATATTACAAAATCAGTATACCTTGTCATTAATCAATAGTTGTTATGAGACCATCTGTCTATGCCTTTTTTTATTTTGACTTAAAAAAGGAAAAAATATACTTTTTTCAGCTTTGGAGAATTTAAAGAACTTAGAAAACCAAGTATTGGACTATAAACCTATTTTCATTAGACAAAGATATTAAATATTAAGTTTGGTATGTCCACTCCACAAATAACAATGGCAGTTTAGTTTGCTGCAGTACTGGGAATACAGTTTGTTTATTGCTTGGTAGCAAACAAAAGAGCTGACCTAGCATAGAGAAGTAACACCATTATTGAGCATATTAATATTTCCCATCCCAGTCTCCAATCTCTGCTCTCAAAGTGGCACCTCTTCCTTATCTGAACCACTTGAAGGCACCACTGAGTTAAATGCCTGCTTCACATCCTGTACCTCATCCATCTTCTCATCTCTCCCCCCCTTACACATCCAGTCTTCCTGACCAGGCGTCCTCATTCTCCCCTCACTCATGCCCCTCTTTCTCCTTCTCCTTTTCCCCTTCGTCAGCCTCAGACACTCATAATGCTCTCTTTGCACAAAAAGTGAATAAGGACAAATACCCTGATGGTTTGGACTTCAAACTCCTCCAACTGGCCACCCCAGTTATTGCCTTTCTACTAACCTCTCTCCTAAACCTCTCCTTCTCTCCCATCTCTGTCCCAGCTGCCTGGAAGCATGATACCATAATCCTCCTCCCCAAAAGAGGTGACACTTATGTACCTGGCAACTACCACCCTATGTCTCTTCCCCCTATCCTAGCTAACTCCAGGAGCACATTGTACTTTCTCATCTCCCTCCCTTCCTTGACTCCACCTCTTTTTTAACCCCCTTCCAGTCGGGCTTCAGGAAGCACCACTCTACTGCCACCTCCCTCCTAAGGTTAACTGACTTCATCCTCACTGGCATGGATCATCACCTCGGCCATCTTTGTTGACCTAGCCAAGGTGTTCAACACTGAATCTCATGCCCTCCTACTCAACAAACACTCCACAGCTGGGCTTTCACCCAGTGCAACAAACTGGTTCAGATCCTACCCTGTTAGTAGATAGTAGTCAGTCAGGGTTGGAGACTATCTATCCCCTCTCCCCATAAACACTGGTGTACCACAAGGCTCTGTCCTTCAACCCTCCTATTCTCAATTTTCCATAATGATCTCCCTATTGTATGTTCCTCCTCTTCTATCCATATGTATGCAGATGATACTGTCCTGTATACCTCTGGTTCCTCCCTCTCTGAGGTGGAGTCCAGACTCCAGCTTGACTTCAATAAAGTTTAGCTCTGGCTCTGATCAAACCAGTTGTTCCTAAATGCCAAGAAGGCAGTCTCCATGACCTTTGGCACAAGGCAGAGACTCTCTAGGCTACCCTCACTCCCATCTTTCCACACCCCTGATGGGACTGTGCTTTAGGATGTTACCTCCTATAGGTATCTTGGAGTTTAGCTGGACCAACACCTTGATTTTTCTGGACATGTGGATGCCATCCATAAAAAAACATAACCCTAAACTTGGTGCCCTGTACAGGAACTGTGGATGTATCCTCTTGCCAGCCCGATGAGCACTTGTCCAAAAAATGATCCTCCTAATATTTGACTATGGTGATGTAGTCTACAGTGCTGCTCCCAAAACCTCCCTAGCCAGCCTGGGCATCCTCTCCCACTCTTTCTGTCACTTTGCTCTTGACTACCCCCTCCATACCCACCATTGTGACATCTACCAATCCTTCTCTTTCCCCTCCCTTGAATATCGATGCATCCCACATTGTGCCAATTTCATAGCTAATTACTGGTTCATGTCTCTCCCTCCCTATCTCTCCTTTTCCCTATCTCTCCCTCCCCCATCCACCTACTCACTTCAAAGTCATGACCCTCATACTCTGGCCACCCATCTAAGGTCACCACTGTTGGACAAGCTGCCTTTTCCCATTGCTTCCCCAATATTTGGAATTCCCTGCCCCCTGCCAGCAGACATGCCCCATCCCACTGCACCATCACCTCTCTCCTCTGTAGATTCACCTCTCTCTCTCTCTCTCCCCTGCAGCTGTCCCCACTCCTTTGGCCTCCCTCTCCCCCCGATATTCATAGACTTCTGCCACACTAAATTCTCCCTCACAGTGCAACTCTTTTATTGCATTTTTTTGTTGGTTTTGATTGTTACTTTAATTGTACCATAATTTTATGATCATGTCAATTGTTATCATGTAAATTGTTGATGATGTATTTTTGTTGTTGATGCCCTGTTCTTGCACTGTTACCCCATGCCTGTACCACCAGGACACATCTGGAAACAAGCTACACTGCTCAGTATGCTTTTTACTGGTAAACAATTAAAAAAATAAATTAATTAGCAAACAAATAAATAAACATTACAATTTTACTGCAGTACAGCGGAAGTATTAAAGTTTGAAGAGATATGGCTGATACTCAGCATTACATAACTACACTGCACGGTATAATTTTACTGATATGAAAGGACCCTGCCCCAATCAGTAAATGAAGTCTCTCTGACCAATAAAATGAAATTCATACCCTACCAGTAAACACCACTGCTGAGGGTAAGCACAAATGTTGAATGCTCTTGCAGCATTAATTCTCTTCATTGGCTTATGATCGCATTTAAATATTTATTAAAAAAATACATTCCAGTAAGCAGTTTTTATCAGATCCAGAGTGTGTGGCCTGTTTCAGTGATATTTAAGCCATTATTTGTATTTGTCACATATAACTACTCACAAATAAAATGTAGCATTACAGTCTTTGTTGGCAGTCATGCAAGTACTATATTGATATACTAACTTGTGAAGCAGTGCAGAGCTCAGCGTTGACATGGAGCAGTCAGCAGTTTCCAGTGGAGTTGAGTGGTAAGTGCTTGCTGCTGACTCAGCACCTGGGAGTGGCGGGAGGCATCAGTGGGAAGGCTGTGCAATATTGGCACAGAAATAAGAAGAGGGTTTGGAAATGGACTTAAGCATATTTCAGGGCAACACTCTCAGTTAATAGCCATACAGCCTTCAAAGGTGAAATAGTCCCAGTTCTACATATGCTGGTGCAGACATTGTGCAATGTGCATCAACAACTGGAAGTACAAGTACAAAAACTGTAGGATGTGAAAAGATGTGTCATAGGTAGAGATGCAGTATAGTTAAACTTTATCAGCAAAGTTGCCACACAGTTGCAAAAATTCAACTTCACAAAGCTTTGCAAAGTTACCATTGGCATTATGAACATCAACTTTACTGTCTTGGCTACACTTTTCAGGTAAAGTGGCACTTATATCCTCAAAGTAGCAGCTTCACAACTAAAATGTCATCTCTTTGTGGAAAAAAGTGCCACTTCACCTGGCAAAAAAAAATTGAAAAGTCCGCACTTGAAAATTCGTGAAGTTGGCTAACTTCACAGAATTCTGGGAAAGCAAAGTTTTCTCAGCTTCACACATCTCTATCCATGAGTTACTACTGCTCTGCTGTTATGCTCACGGTAGCTCCTGAGGTGTGGGGGTGTGACTGACAATGTTACATAGTGTTTTACACTGTTGGAACATAAGCTCAATCATGCAGATGGTGGAGTTCCTCCATGTGACTTGAACACTTCTTGTTTCAAGCTGTGTTGGGGCAGGTTATTTTTCATTAATAGCTCCCACAACTGGTGCCCTGTCTTGCAAGAGTGTGCAAGATGGCCACAAATGCAGCAACAGATGCACAACAACTACTGATGTCTGCTTGGCTGAGAAAAATCATGGCCCACTAGGGTACTACAATGTGCCATGCAGGTAGAAACTACCATCGTCTATCACTTTACCACATTTTTCCCAGTATCACTAGTTAAGAAATCACCTTTTAGGCTAATGGGGACAGCCCTGTGTCAGTTTTGTCCATTAGCTTGACCTAAATTTAAGCTGCAGTGTGTACATGTGGTATAAATGTCATGGACTCCCTATTTCATGCCTTCTGCCACATCACCCTGGACTGCTCCAACCAGAACTGTTCCCTCTACACTTTCTATGCTCTCCCCTCTCTTGAAGCTAGACACCTCTCTCAATTTTCCTCCTTTATCTCCAAATTCTGGCTTGGCTTTCTCTCCTTTTACCTTAATTCCCTTTTCTCCTGCCTCTACTCCCTCCTGTTATCCCTTTGTAAAACTGACCTCCACTCATTTTCCCTGCCTGTACATAGCACTGCATATACTGCTCAGCAGGATAAAAACAAAGGTACAGTACAACACTGCAAAGTGTTGCAAATCAGAACTGTTAGCACTGTGTGAAGGATACTAGAGTTATTAGAGTCAGACTGTGGTAACCAGGGTAAGAATGGGCTATGGAGGGCCAACTTCACTCATACCAGAGTGCCACATTAAGTGGATGCCTTGTCTCTGTGTTAGCATCTTACTGTATATTTACCTCCACTGCCTAAAATATCCTGCTTACTTAGAGAATAGATGACACAGCTTAGGAAGGCCTACCTGGACATTTCCAAAAAGTAATGTTGAATATTACAACTCTGGGTGCCACAACTCCTCACACTTGGGATAACACAAGACAGTATAATGTCTGTAGAGATGAGTTATACAGTGCATTAAGTGAAAAACTGCAGAGGAAGACAGTAGAGGTTTAGCAGATAGCAGGGAGAAAATATGTTCAGTGACATGAAGGCTTAATCGATACAGGTACCAAAGTGATCACCAAAAGGAAGGGTTATGGATATTGGAAAATAAGTGCCATGAAACAGAGGATTCAGGTATGTCAGCTCTGTAGAGTTTGCTCACTGATTATAGGAGAAATTATTATTTCTTAGGGCAGCTTTTACATGGATCCTTTTTGCTGCATTCTGCATTAGCTATAACACCTAATGAGTTATATCAGAAGGCCAACATATGTGTACAGCATATTACATATCTGTAATGGGTTCATTCATGAGGCATGTCTTACCAATATGAATTTTATTCTTCCAAATAAGGAAGATAGAGTAACACAAGTTGGAACATTTGCAGATTCATGAAATAATCATGTATCAATAGTTTTTGCTTTGGAAAATTTAAAATCTAATGTTGAACCAAAAGTATCCTTCTTTGGAGATTACACTGTTTACAAATAAAATAGTTTAATGGTAGACATGGTGGGATAAACTGACCTTTTTTGAATAAATGTGACAACATCAATGTTGCTGATGATTGTTTTTTGCAGAAATAGATATATATTCAATATAAACATTTCCTATTTATTAGAAGACAAGCTAATGTAAATAGGAATAAATGGATAAGCAGGGGATTTATTTCACTTATAAAATTAAGAGACAAATCCAGTGAAAATACAAACTGACATCTGTTTCTGATGGCAAAAAACATTATCACAATTTAATCAAATTTGACACTTTCAGATTATTGTAACACATGGAAGTGTGCCATGTTTCAAGTTTCTAGCCTTAAAGGGTCTGACTTATAAATAGATGAAGGTTGATACATTCTATAATTTAATTTTGCAAGTATCCCCTGTAACAATAAAACTAGAGAATGTAATGCCATTAAAATTGTTAGATTCCTAGACTTTAAAAATGAAGTTCTGTGAGTTAAATTTGAAGGTATTTTTTTAAAGGATGTAGATATTATAAAATGCCAGAAATTTAAAAATAACATTAGCACTTAAAGATTATTCCCCATGTTTTTTTTTGCAAACAATTTTGAACTTCCTGATAACATTGTGGAAGCCATATCAATGAATTTTGCCCAGCCATACGCCTAAGCTGTAATTGAGGAGAAAGGAAAAGACCGGTGAGAGTAGTAGTAATAAGATTGAATTCATGACGGACTCCATTATAAAAGCATCAAGAAAGTTGTAGAGGTACTGCAGGATTTTTAGGCTAATGCAAGAAAAGTAATTCTCCTGCATGCAGTACAGATTAACTTAATGTGATCCATAATCAATTGTCATTCCAGTTAGAGGGACAAGCAGACTTCTGTACACATTATCATTAAGGGGACAAGAGGAAGTCTTTCTTAAGTTGAAGTATGTACAGAGGAATCTTTTTTTTTGAAGGCCCTCATGATTCTGGGGACCATAAGAAATTAAAGTGACATAAATTAGACAAGCTTACATTTGATAAGATTTTGTTGAAAGAGGAAGGTTCTTTTTTTGACAAGTTATGGGACATTCTGGAGCAAAGAAGGCCTGCATGCTCCCTACATACTGCAATTGTGCCATGACAGAGGGCTGTACTGCTCATGTCAAGAGACAGGGCAGTCTGAGGGATTGAAATAAAAGGATTGGTCTTAGGGAGGTGGCTAACACAAGGTGTTACCAGTGGTTAGATTAAGATGCATGGGTTTACCAAAAAAATGGACAGCTGAGCTTTGTAACACAAGAATAGTAGGTCGACTGTTGGAGAAAGAAAGCATAGAGAGATGACAATTCCAACTTCAACACAGGTCATATAACAATCCCACCCAGCAAAACTGACTAGCCTGAGAGCCATATGTACTTGTAAGTCTATGACTTAGAGATACTAAAATCAATGTTGTAGGGAAAAAAATGATTTGGCACCAAAAAAGAGGAATTATGTCTATTCGAGTGCATAGGTCTGACAGGAAAGGAGTACATAACTCAAATTGTTAAAGAAGTGTGCCACTATGAAGAACTAGAACAATATCGGGAGGACAAGCAGTTCCACTTAGTCTGTCTGATCAAGCTAAAAGAAAAACAAGTGAGAAGGACAAAACATTCAACCCAGAAGGAACTACAGGACAGCAAACACATCAGCTTATCAGATGTAGTGGTGAATGGTGATAGTGGTTTGTGAATGTTAAATGCCACAAGTGGAATTCTGGAGGCATTACTTATTATGCTACCTTAAATATTTGAGAACATTTTGTCAATAATAATTTGCAGTATTTTCCCCCCTAAATTTGAAACTACTAAACCAATTTGTTTCTAATTTATTAAAATTCCAGGATTCATTGACATTGAGTACTCATGCCAAATTTCAGGTCTACATCTGGAAAAGTAGGGAAGTTACAAACGCTCCCATTTTTGAAAACTTTTTTTTAATGTTTCAAATAATTACATAGTGAAAAATGAACCACTTTGATAAAAAAAATCTATGTCTAATCTGTCCATATTTAATATTTTCTATGACCCTTTTGTAAAGGTTTTGCACAGAGCTAGCTCCAAATGTAGTAGGGTTTTAAGCAAATACATATTTTCATGAAACTGTAACCAAAAAATAAAATGATAGATTTTGAGTCCTGTAGGTTTGAGACTACGCACCAAAATGTCATAAAATGTAGAACATCTTTTGGACAACTAGCAAAAGGAAGTTGTTTCATATAACAGATCTCTTCATCAACTGATAGTGAAGTTATGACAAAATAAACACATTTCAAATATTACTCAGGAAAACAAGGTGCACCAACTAGAGACCCCCACTGCAGTATGATATATTTAGCATAATGTATTTTTTCTTCTAGATAGTATAAACTATACTGGATAAATACATCTTTGAGAAGTTTTTCACTTTTTAAAACTGTTTAATTTCTTTTATCATGAACATTCCATAAATCTATTGTAAAAATCACATTGCTCACAATGATCCAGTAAAGCAGTCCAATGCATATCAAGTGGAGAAACAGTAAAAGCTACATGCACAGCATAGCCAGAACTCTGAGCAGTTTGAAAAAACATGTAAGTGTTTGCACAGCTAGTTTTAATATAGATCCAAAGTGGAGCACCCGAATTTTGCTTCTCTACATTTCAAAAATTACACAGAATTTCATAGACTTTTATGGAATTGCTTCTGAATTCAACAAATGTGGAGTTTTCTAACCCTGAACAGAATAATAGGGAATAAAAGTACCAATAGCAAGTAAAATGTATTTTAAATCCATCAACAAAATTCATGAGACAATTTGAAAAAACTGTGGTCCAAGATCAATACTTTAAACAAGCCAGAACCTAAGCAAAAAGTTGGCAATTTAATCAAAAAATGATCTAACAATAAATAAGCTGGAATCAATAGCAGAAGCATTTAATGTAAAATGTAATGATTTGTCTAGTTACAAATCTGTTATCCTTATAAAGCAAAATTTGACTAATGATCAAAGTAATGCTGTTCCTCGATTTGAAATATATCATCCCCTAGTTTATTTTAAAATGATCTTTATAACAGAAACCTACAAAATATTAATTGGGGTGTCTAGTAATAAGAGAGCAGGCTTTGATGGCCTTCAACCTAGATTCCTTACATTGTTTGATGAGTATGTAACTCTTTTGTTAAATATTTTTAATGTCTTTGACTACTCATTCTGTACCAAGTTTCTTGAAAATTATTAAGGTTGTTCCAATTGTAAAAAGGGTGTTCCTCTATTTCTATTGAAATATACTATCCCAAATTTACACCCTCACCCTCAGTAAACATCTGGACAGATTCATACTTGGTCACATGCATGAATGCCTTAATGAACACATAGGGCCAGATTCAAAAGGAGCCCTTAGATCACCACAAGTTGTGGTGATCAAGGGATGTGGTGCACTTTGGTTGCGTCAGTGATCCTGTGCCTAATTCTGTAAATTTTCAGGTCTCTGCACCAAAAATTCAGGAGTTATTGCACTTGCAGGCCAGCGCCGAACAATAGACGCACCTGCAGGACTTGCCACAGAGATCCAGCTCCCTCACACCTCGTGCAACTAAAAACCAATGCCAGAAAGGGTCCTGGGGCAGAAGAGGTACAGGGGATGCCATAGAGGGTGTTAGGGAGTGAGTGGGTATGCCAGGTGGGTGATCGGACACCTGGTGAGGGTGCTGTTGTTAAAAGTATTATGATAATAATGCATTATTTGCTATAGTAACAGCACCACTGCCAGGTGCCTGATCATCCCCCGGCATACCCACGCACTCCCAAACACCCCCTATGGCACTCTCCTGTCCCTTCTTTCCCCAGGACACAAATACAGAGCCCCCTCCCAATTTAGAGATGGGCAAAATCCACAGGTTTTGTTATGTGAAATATTTCGTGAAATTCACACATTTCATGAAATATTTTGCGGGTGTAAAATCTTGCCAGTGAAATACAAAATTTCTTCTGCGAATGATAGAATTTCACAACTCGTGGGTGAAATTACTTCATTCACAGGTGAAACTGCATATTTTGAAAGTAAAATTCTGCATTTTACAGGCAAAATTCCAAATTTTGCACCGGCAAAACAGTTTGCTGAATGTGCAAATTATGTGAAATACTTTGCAGAGTGAAATTCATGATTTTGCCAGAATTTTGCTGGTGAAATTAAATTTCACTGTATCTCTATTCTATTTGCCCACTCCAGGCACAGGGGCTTAGTCCATATCCTAGCTGATCTAACTTAAGTCTTCGCAATTCCGGCAGGGAGGTTTCCTGACTCCCAGTTGCAGCCCTGCCATGTCACATGCTCCCTTCTGTCCTGGTGTACCCCAATGTGGATTGCAAGGGAGGCACAGTGCCCAATTAGTGCAGTGTCTGCCCATTCCAATGCAGACCACATTTCATAATTGGGAATGCTGCAATTTATGATGCAAGGTGCCAATTGCATCATTGATATTTGACGCAGGCACATTGCGTCAGTCTATGGGCCTTTTGAATCAGGCCAATAGTCTTATTGCAAATAGAAAACATGGTTTTGGAAACTTGCACAATACACAGACTGCCTTTGTCAGTTTCACTGATCATGTGAGTGAAAGGTTGGATAATGGCCTGCTCATTGTTCTATTTTTATCAACCTGACCAAGGCATTCAATTTAGTAAATTATGAACTGTAACTTTAATTGTTGGCATTACCTGGATTCTTGCTAAACAAAATCAATTGCCAGAATAATTATCTGAATAACTGAACTTAACAGGTTTGTATGGGCCAGGGGGTGGCAAGATGGCTACCAGGTAGCTGCACCCTGACAGTGCTCTCCAAATAGGATCTGTAATTTTCCTAATTTAAAATGAAAAAGGGTTCCTCTCCACCCAAGAAGAAAACTAAAAGAACTAGGAAGTCACAAAAGAGAAAAGAGAGTGCTTATTTTATTAAGTCTTATACTGAGTGATAAGACAGTTTAGTGGGTCCAACACCCATCCCTTTGAATTATAATATATCAGTCTCATTTATTTTTGAAGTTCAGCAGCATATATGATTCCATTATTTCCTTAGGCAGGGTGTTCAATATTCTACCCACCCTCTGTGTAAATGTGCCCTTTCTACTGTTTCTTGCATTATTATCAAGTTTGATCTGTTTGTTATGTAATCTAAACTGAACCCTTTGTGATTTCTAAATTAATTTTATTACAACGTTCTGTACTACCAATGATTTTGTACAATTGCAGATCTCCCCACATTTTCCTCTCTTCCATGGAAAACAACTTGAGTTCATTTGGTATCTCCTCAAGAGTCAATCTACTCAAACTTGTTACAATCCTCATGGCCCTTCTCTGCACACTATCCTCCAAATCTATATCACCTTTTTTGTATAGGTTTTATAACTGTGAATCATAATCCAGATGATGTATGCTATGTAGACCTAGATTACGCACTGTTCACTTTTAGTTACCAAAGTCCGATACATTTATTTCAATAGTCAGTTTGCGGTAGCAGTCATTTTGTTACAGTGTTTTGTGAAATTAAGTTCCTCTTTAGTTAATATCCCTCATCCTTTTCTGCAATAATTTTTTCATTTTAGCACCATTCAGTGTGTATTTTTGTAGTGGGTTTGTTCTCCCCATATGAAGCATGACACATTTGTCATTAAATTGCATCCTATTATTGTAAGCCCATTTTTTTCATTTCTTCAATGTGCTTACATATTTTAAACCTTTTTCTGCAGTTATTTTAGTCCTTTTTTCTGCAGTGTCAACCTTTCCCCCAATGTTGATGTCGTCTGCTAACTTTGATGCTCGGTCTTCAACTTTTTCATCAATATCAGATACAAAAAGTGTGAATAGTTCTGGTCCCAACACTAAATCTTTCAACACAGCACTGCTGATACATCCCTTCTTTCACAATTTACCCCATCTTCTGATGAAACCTCACCTATTGTAGGTCCCGTAGACAAATTTTGGTTTCAAGCAACCTCAGGTCCAATTGAGTTGGGAACTGAGAAGGTTGTGGCATTCCAGTCCTTTCTAGCATTATCAACCACTGTATTACATTCTGTCCCTCTGAGTCAGCTAATTAAAGATTCAGAAGAGCAGAGGAAGCTGACTCCAAACCTTGAAGTAATGTTGGGAATTCAGAACTTCAAACTATTTGTTTGGCCAGCAGTAACAAACTAGATGTTTTTTGTTTCAAGAACTGATAAAACTGAAGAGGAAGTTAACGAATGCAATGATCAAATTAAAATATTTCAGAAGGCAGATAGTGAGTGCTAGGCACAGCTCAAACAACTAACTACAGCAAACATCTGAGATTGTATCTCTCTAAGGAGGAAAACTGAAGTGACTGAAAATCTATTGAGATATAGAAACTTAAGAATCGTGGGTATCCCTCAGGTTTTGGACTCTCAGTTTTCAAGTTTGCATGAACTGCTTAAGTAAATTTTTAGAAATGTACTTTCTCTAGCATCTTAAAATCTGACATTTTTATTTATTTTTGTTATATTGTAATAATCGGATAACACATTTGAGCCCAATAAGCTCGATTGCAAAGGTCCACATCAGATGGAGGGCTGGATGTTCAGACTGCCCTGGGCAGTGGTGCAAGACTGGGCACGACGCAACTGGGCTGCGTGGGGCCAGGACCAGGCGATATTCAACAGTGATGCACCATGGCTCAGCACCATTGAATATGGCAAGGTTGGCACACATACTGTGCATGGCACAGTGGCACTGCACCAGCACAAGCCACAGAGAGGGAGCACAGGGATGTGCCAGCGCAAGTGTAGTTGCGCTAGGTGTCACCCGAAATATTCAACCGGGGGCATGCAAATGAGGCCATAATATATGCAAGGTGCAAAAGGGACCATTTGCATGTCATTATGGCCCCATTTGCATGCATTGTGCAGGCAGCTTCGTGGAATGCACTTAGCACCCAATCTAGCTGCTGTTATTGTGGGTGGGTCTCTGGTGGGCATTTTTAACCCCCTTCCCTCCCCGTATGCTCAATTGTGGGCATATGTCAAAATAATAATATTACCTGGTGGTCTAGAGGTCCCCTCCCCATACGCTCGATCTTGGGCATCTGTCACAGTAATAAAAGTACCTGGTGGTCTAGCTTTTCCATCCTTGTATGCCCAATCATGGGCAGTTGTAAAATGAAAGCATTACCTGGTGGTCTAGTGGTACCCCTCCCACCCACCCACCCACAGAAGACCCCGCCACCAAGCACCCCCATCTTCGGAAGGCTGCAGCACCTCACCAGCATTCCATCCAGCCACCTGCTGTATGACAGCATACAGTATGATCTCTATGCCTATTGGTCCTCAGTGTTGACCAATGGGCTTGTAGATCATACTGTACTACACAGGGCCAGATATGTGAATGAATGCATTCAGAAAGGCAAGTTTCTATTTGGAACATTATAGTTTTCAGTTTTAACTTTGAAACAGATCAGGACATGTTAATCCATCTTACTAGGATAATAGAAGCCACTGAATAGAAAAACTACCTTTCTGAGATATTTCCAAATTTGTCACAATGCAGCTTAGAATAAAAAAATAAATAAATTACTAACCCTTCAAACAAAAAATAATAGAACTTGGGAACTGGGTTTCAGTTCAGACCATGTAAATGTTGTGTTGAAATAGATGGGAAAACACTTTTATTTTTTTAAAACTGATCAGCTTGTGGAGTTTTTCATACCAGAACCAAATTTAGAAACTCCCCTTGTGATGACAAAAGCTTTTCTGCCCACGATTCATCTTCCATGAAAGTACAATCTCTTCCACTTGCAGAAACAGATGAAACCTCTTAAACAGATGAGCCCAGATGATGGAAGTTCTAATGACTTTTTATTTCTGAATGTACAGTGGCAGCAGCGAGGATACAGCATAGTAATACTGCAGTATATCACAACATGTAGCTGTATACTGCAGGAAACATTATAATTCAATGGTGATTAAGCCCTTTTTTACTTCAACATTTTTGTGACATGTCATTTACTGAAACTTATTGTTTTGCATCATGGCTTGTTCCACTGTAGGAACTGACTTTTACGATAATACTATGACATCTACATTTGAATTTTTTTTATGTGAGAACCTGTTTGACAAATGTGATTAATACATTTATCTGAATTTCAGTAAAAAAAGGGTATAACTGATTTACTGTTTAATATAATAATGATTTCACTTCAGGAAATTTTGACTATAATCCATTGTTAAGTACACGTACAAAAGATTTGAGTTGTTTCCTTTTCTTTTTGTTTTTTGTATTTTGAATTCCAGACTTATCTTCAAATGAATATAGACTGTTTAAATTATAGGGGTGCAGTAGCCCACCCTATAGTTAGGGTTGAGCAGGGCTTTCTCTGTGAAACCTCAAATTTTGCACTTTAAAACTTCACAACCATTTAACAGAGCTGCACAAAATTTTGCATGTGTGGTTTCATTGGATAGGTCTCTTGATGTGCCAAGTTTTGTTCTGGTCAGGATATGTGGATTCTGATATCCGGATAGTGCAAACACATTAAAAATTTCATTTTTTGCAGGTTTTGTTGTTAGCACCTTTCACCCAGATGGTTTGGAATATTGGTCTGACACTTTCAGGGTAGAAAGTGGTAGTGTCACAGAAGTGCCTTTTGCTTTTCTTGGTGAAAAAAATATTAGTCTGTTCAAAGTTATTAAATTGTAAAGTTCCAATTATTTTCAACGAGAATTTCACTCTCCTAGGTAGCTTCCTGGAATGAAAAAAAGAATTTGGAAAAGGGAAAAGATTCTTTTTCAGCAAGGACCAATAATTTTTCATTAGGAAAAAATCATTTTTTTGATTTCTGCATCTTGTTTTCATTTTTAAAAAACTAAAATGATCAAAACTTGCCAAAATGATGTCTTTCACACACACTAAAACATTTATCTTTCTGATCTAGAATGCATTAGGTGGATTCTGCACTTGTGTGCTGGAAAAATGACCCTGGAATGTTTTTGTTCTTTACTTTGCATCTTTTTTTATGACTTGTTTATATCCTGTTTCGTGAGTCCTTTTTTGTTCACTAAAAAATTGATCACATCTCACAAAAAGATTTTAGGGAAAACAAAGTCCAACATCTTTTTTGTGAGATGTGATCCTTTTTTGTGAGAACAAAAAAGGGATCCCACTAAAGGATCCTTTCTCACGAAAAAGGATTTAGGAAAATACTAAGTCTGAAATCCTTTTTCATGAGAAGAGATTCTTTTCTGAGAGAAACAAAAAAGGACTCCCACTAAAGGATCCTTTCTCACAAAAAAAGGATTTGGAAAAAAAAACTAAGTCTGAAATCCTTTTTCATGAGAAGAGATCCTTTTCTGAGAGAATGAAAAAAGCTGGTGAAAAAGGATTTATTTGCACAAAAAAGGTTTAAAAAAAAACTAAGTTCAAAATCCTTTTTCATGCTGAGCAATTCATTTTCATTTGAATGGAAAAGGGTCACAAAAAAGGATCCATTGGCATGAAAAAGGATTTAGGGCTTAGTTTTTCCCCCGATTCCTTTTTCATGCCAATAAATCCTTTTTCATTTCATTCGACACAGGATTTCTTGTCATGAAAAAGGATTCTTGGGGTGTTTTTCAATCATTTTTATTGATTTTCTCTGGTGTCCAGTGGTACCTCCCACCCTCCAATTGTGCCCGCTACTCATTAATGTGTTAGATATAGCCCTGGTGTCTAATGGCATCCCCCACCCTCTGATTTCCATATATAGTTTTTATATGTTTTCATTGGTATCTAGAGGTACCCCCCACCATCTCATGTCCTGCCATGGTAGTGCCTGTTTTCTTCCTGGTGTCTACCAGTGCCCCCCACCTCCGATGGCCATTATCATTATATTCAGCCTTGTCCTGGTGTCTAGTGTTACCCCCACCCTCCCATGCCCCTCATATCCTGAAAATAAAAAAATGGTCCCTCAATGTCTTTTTTTAATCTGTAAAACAAAGTCCACTGCTGATGTCTACCTGCACCCCCCAACCTCCCGCTGTGCACCCACCATCCCACATGCCATAGTTCCTCCCACACACCCTCACTCACCTGAAGTGGTCCCAGTGTGAAGATCCATTCCTTGATGAAAGACACGTCTTGCTGTGGAACTGGTGACTGCTACATTAGAAATAATGTAAATGTGGTTTAATGTATTTACATGGGATTTTTGACTGATGTTACATTATTTCTCATGGAGCAGTTGTCAGTTCCAGCAGCAAACATATCTTCAGTCAGAGAGTGAATCTTCACACTGGGACCTCAATGAAATGAGGGGTGGGAAGTCTAGGAGTGTGGGTGGTGTGTGCACCTAGGAGTCAGGGGTATGTGAGTGCATATCAGTGGTGAATTTTCTTTTATAAAGATGGAAAAGACATTGAGGGAAAGTTTTCTTATTTTCAGGATACAAGCGACGTAGGAAGATTGGGGGTACCACTAGACACCAGGACAAGGTTGAACATAATGCCAACAGACATCAGAGTTTGGGGAGCACCACTAGATTCCATAGAGAAAACAGAAACTGACTCTTTATCTTTTCCAATATATAGATATAAAAATGGAAGCCAGATATATGTGATAAAATAATAAAAGAACATTAGCTGTTCATTAGATGATAGTGATCCTTCATTTCTATCCCAACTGATATTCTGGCCCAGATATTCAAACTGCACCCAAAAAGTGTGCAACAGCAGGAGCACGTGCAAGTCCATTGCACCCATGTGCAAGAGGCATGATATTCAAAAACTGAGCTGGCCAAGATGCGCCTACAGCCGACGACTGAATATTGCACCACCTGCGCCATAGCGCAGCTAGGGAGGGGAAGCTGAGCATATCTGATGCACCATAGCGCAACAACGGATGTTCAGCTGAGCAGTCCAGATGCACCATAGCGCAACCAGGGATGCCCCCCAGCAGCAGGGCAGCAATGCATCAGCACAACCAGGGATGCAGGGGCCCACCACCCATGCCACAGATGGGCAGAGCAACACACAGCAGAACAGACATCGTCCCCCACACCTCATGCACTGCACAATGGGGGGAGGGCTGGCATAACCACTGGCCCATAGAGACCAGCAACCAACCCACAGCTGGCACATGGTGCCCCATCACACCCCCTGGCAAGCTGTGACTGGCACACAAGGAGGGCTGACCACCCCATGCCACACCATCCCACCAATGCAGAGCACACCCTGCACCATGGCTCCCAGACACCCTGCCCAGGAGCAGCATCCACCAGTGCAGGATACCCCATGCATGCCACCACCCCCTCTGTGACAATGCAACCATGTGCACCACAGAACCATGCAAGGCAGCCCCGCCACGAGCACCCATCAGCAGGTGGCAGCACACAGCGATGCAATGATGGCATACACAGTGCCACCATGCACAGCCTCCCTGAGGTACAGCTGAGAGACTGACCATGCGTCAGCACATGAGGTACCCCACATGTGACAGGGCATGCCCCAGATGCCACCATCCATGGTACAGCACCCTGCACACCCTCCCAAGGACACACCCTGATCCAGCACTGGCCACAACACCCAGCACAGACACCCACAGTGGTGCATGGAAGCATGCACCACACTGGATGCAACACAGTGCATGGACAAACACCCACCCATACCCAAGGGCACACCAACACAGGGATGCAGTAGCGGGGCAACCAAGCCCCCAGCGTGGGGCCATGGAAACTGTGTACACATGGCCAGCAGTCCCCCATGGCACAGGAGTGCCAGCCACCCTGCGCAGACACTGTGGACCTGTACACCACCAGCATTTGCCCAGAGCATAAGCCACATACAGTGGTGCACATCCCCTGCAACACACACAAACCACAGTATGGAGGTGGGACAACAACAGCAGAGGCCAGAGTGTCACCAGAGGCAGACATGCACCACACCAGTGACAGGAGGCAACCCAGCATTGTGACGGGTACAGTGGCTGTTCTGCATGGACAGCCACCACTGACATGCCAGTGGACCGTGCAGGTCACAGACATGCAAGGGTGTCAGCTGCACAGGCCATGGATGGGCTGACAGGTGCACCATGGACACAGAGCATGCAACATGGACCACTGCACACAGTCATCCAGTGCACAGGGAACAACACACACACCACAGACAGTGACTGATAGCTATTCCCACACCATAGTCACTTCCCCACTGACACACACACATGCCCATGACTGCACCACCCCTGACGCCATGCACACCACTGCAACTGAGCACCTATAGCCTGCTGCAAATCAGAGACCACCACAGTAGTCATATCAAAAGAAATGAATTTAAAAACATCACACAAAACTATGTACAATTATTTACAAATGTGTGGTGGGAGGGCCACAAACAAGGTGGGGTGGGTAAGGGGCAGGGGTGAACAAATGGTACAGGAAAGGAGGGGTGTGAGGGTGGGTCCAGGGGGTAGGGGAAATCAGCGGCATTGTGACGCTCAGTGGGAGCCCCACTCCCTGCTTTGGCTGCTCCTCCTGCCATGATGCTGCCTGACCCCCAGCTTCTCGATCCTCTGCAGGACATCCAGCGATGCCCTGGCAACAGTCAGTAGTTCCTGCAGTGCCTCCCGGATCATGTGCAGCTGCTGTCCACCTAGGACAAGGGAGCAGAGTCAATAGGTGTTAATGCACAGCCCCATACAGCCCACCTACTGTGCATGGCATACGGCAGTGGGACATGCCTACGTGATGGTGTGTGACCACCCACAGTGATCGTGTCCACAAGACCTGCCCACCCAGACAGACACAGCCATGTGGACCACTGCACACACCCACCAGCCAAGTCCTACACAGCACCACCACGGCTGTTTAGTGACATGGCTGTGTGGTGTGAAGGCAGTGGCACAGCCATGTACCTGGTGCATGCATGGACCACCGTTGACGCACTCCCAGACATGCAGTGCCACTGGACAGTGCTGACTGTAACAAGTTGCGTGCATGGCAGTGGTGTCAATGGATGGTGGCCATGCCCCGCTGCCTGCCCTGTTACACAGCATGCAATAGTAATCATGGATGTAAGGCACTCACTATCATCAGGCTGGTCCCTCTGCCACTGTGGACCTTCACCCCTCCAGGTGTTCCGGTCTTCCAGCTGGTGCCTCCTCTCCCTTGCCAGCCATCTCTCTTCTGGGCCTAAGGTGCAAACATGGAGATAGGAACATCAGTACAATCCTATAGCAAAGTCTCCCTGACCCCATGTGTGTGCAATCCCACACAGCCAGACCCACCCACCCCACACCCTGATAACACCACCACAGCCAACACCGGACGGTCCCCCCTCCATGTTCCGGACACATGCAACCATGATACCCATATGGAAGATAAAAGTGTAAGGACATTACACCTACCTGGCCGTGGCACTGTGCCCCTCCTGGCATGTGCCCGCAGGCAGGCAAGCAGGTCTGGGTCCCTTCACCTCAGGTCCCCATATCTGTGGTGGCACTGCTCTGCTGTCTGCACCATTCCTGTGGTCTCCTCCAGGGCATCAGCCACCTCCTGCCACACCTGACTCCTGGACCTGTCCAGGGGTGCCTCACCAAACAGTGGGCAAACAAGTGGCTCCACAAATGCAACCAGGTTTGCCATTTCAATCTGGCTCCACTGGGCAGCTCTCCTCCATGTCATCTCTCTTGCTCAGTAGGGTCAAAATGGCACTCAGCAGTGCAGTTCCACCACGTGCAGATGCTGCGTGGTACAGCGCTGCCATTCCCTATCGTGCTGTCACCAAACAGCACGATAGTGGTGCACCCATGCCTGATGCATGGCACCTAGGGGGCAACGGTCGGGCACAGGGTCAAGGGTCTCTGGTGCACGGACAGCCACAGTGCAATTGGAACCCAATGTGTGTAGTGCGATTGGGTGTCTGTGTGTCACCTCCAGTAGTGGCCTACCGCACTGTTGCCTCAGTGCGCCTACGATGCCCCAGTGCCACAGCACCATATAGGTGAACATCACTGTAGCACCACTGACACAATGGTGGCCATGCCCTGCATTGCCTCCTGCTCACAGCACATCAGCGGCGTGGCAGGTGCCTGTGTCATCAACCCGGGCATGCACAGTTAGGTGTGTACTGTGCATGTCACAGAACTGCGCCCTTGGCTCAGCATGTTCAACACAATTGCGCAAAGCGCAAAAGCACGATATTCAGCTGTCATATGCAAATTAGCAAATTAGCCATTCAATGGCGCAGCACTGCAATTTGCATCCACTTAAAGTTGCGCCTTGCCTCATTTGCATGGGTTGCGCTATAAAAGTGTGACATTGGGCTGCACTGGCCATAGTCGGTTACTGCAGTCTATTGGTGAGTTGCATGCTGTTTGGGAGTGTGGACTGTGGATTTTGGGACATGCATGGGACTGCACAGTCACATGTAACAACTGTCATTCTCACAGGCTGAATCATGACCAAGCGAGTTGTGGGAGAAAAGAAACAGAGTTGTGGGAGGAGGATGAGGCCAAATTTCAACAAGGCCATGACAGATGACCTGTTTGAGGCCTACTTGGACCAGGAGAAGCTTCTCAGCGGATGCCAGGGAACACCACAGGCCCATGCTGCTGCATGGGAGGAAGTGGCGCGTGCTGTGAACCTGCATGGCAGCCACCAGTGCTCCATGCAGGAGTGCAAGAAGAAGATGGGCACAGACAGGAGGAGGATTAAGGAGAAGGTGGCTGCCATCAGGACAGCATGATCTGCAACAGGTGGGGGACAGCCGGAGGTGCTACAACTGACCCCACAGGAGGACAGGGTTGCTGGCAGCATGCAGCGTTGTGCCATTGAGGGTGTTCCAGGTGGTGGATTCCAGATGGGTGGTAGACCATACTGCATGGTAGGTCATGGTCTGTCTATTGGTGGGGACAGGGTAGGTCACATGCAGTAACTCGACTTTGTGTTCCCTTACAGCTCCTGAGCATCTGCATGGGTCAGCAGTTTTGGGCTTCTCCACTGATGCCAGTCAGATGGAGATGGAGGAGGGCCCAACCACCCCCCCCCACAGGAATACGTGGCTCAGTGTGACAGTGGACATGCCTGGATGTCCAGACTGATGTTGTTGGAACAGGTGTAGAGGAGGCCTTGCCCATGTCCCAGCATGCCAACGTCCACAGATGCCAGCATGCTGTGACTCAAGCTGGTGCCAGGTCCATCACCAATGATGATGTCGCCAACGTCATGGGCAGTGACACGTGTGTGCCACAGGATGGCCACACAGCAGGTAACATCGTGGCCATGGCTGTGGGTGATGCCACCGTGGAGGCCTGCGTGTCATCACAGTCCCAGCCTGTGCCTGTCAGCACCGGTGGGACAGCACTGGTGTGTGTACAGGACAGTGGGACTGTTGCGGCCACTGCGGTGGCACCAGTGAGCCCTGAGGAGCGGCAGCCGGAGGGGCAACATCAGCAGTCAGTCAATGGGCTTGGGGGTACAGTGTCAGGGGTTGGTGTCAGTGCACCACCTGTGGACATGCCCAGGCCTGGTCCTGGTGTGCAGTGCCCACCCTCAAGGAGTGCTGAGCATCAGGGCCATGCACACCCTGAGGGACAGAATTCCGATCAGTCAGATGACCTCTTGGATGAGCACACCCATATACTGCAAGCATCAGTCAATCAGCAGATGCGGCTTGTGACGGCGGTGGATGCACTGAGTGCGGCTCTGGAGCGGGCAGAGGAGCATTGCAGCAGAGACACTGCTCTGCTCCTGGCAGGGATGGACCAGTTGTGGGAGGAAGTGACCGCTGCCATTGACAGGTGGACACAGGCATTCACTGCTGTCATGGCCACAATGGGCACACAGTTATTTGCCCATGTGTCGCAGACACCACGCAGTGCACTGTCCACCCTTCATTTCCGGCATCGTGCGACACCATGCTTGTCGGCACCAGGTTCAGCTGTGGGCATCCTGAGCATGCCTGGCACAGGCATGTTCGGTGTGCTGTAGACCCCTCGCTAGCACAGTCGTGTTCACACAGTGAAACCCCTGGGGGACCATCGGTGCCACCCCATGAGGCCAGTGGTAAGCCTGTCAGTGCTGGCGGGTCTCAGCGGGGCCACCCATGCATCCGCGGTGGCCGGGGCACTGTGGCATGTGACTGACCTGTCTCCCAATGCGGCTACTGTCTGATGCTGCCATGTGTGCATTGTGTCATTCAGCGGGCAATGCATGGGTGGGTACCCAGCCCTGCAAGCAGACACACAGTCCATCTGCACACCCTCCTGGCTGCTGTCCGCAGTTGCGTGTGCATGATGATGCCTGCATTGCGCTGTACACTAATGTGCAATGGTGCCCAGCATCTGACACATGCACAATGACAGGCAGTGGGCGTGGTGGTCTGTGGACATGTGTGTGGCTAGGGGTGGTGTTCTGGGTCGGTGTGCCTCCTACCCTTATCATTAGTGTCAGTGGCTCAGTATGTAGCACACTCACCTCTGAGGCCTGGAGATCAGAGGGCTGTGGGTTCAGTTCCCACATCTGGCACTTGGGTTAATATCCCTGTACTGACACTGTAGTGCAGCATGAGAGGGGTGCTGCACTTCTGAGGTGCCGTCTTTCGGATGAGACATTAAACCGAGGTCCCATCTGCCAGGATTGGTGATAGTTCAGGTGGATGTTAAAGATCCCATGGCACTTATCGAAAAGAGTAACATAGAAACATAGACTTTGATGGTAGATAAGGACTGCTTGGCCCATCTAGTCTGCCCATTTCCCTACCTACAGTATAGGCCGCAGATCCTAGTTAACCAACAGGCTATTTCTTCCTACCCCCCACAAGAACTGCCTTATGTCTGTCCCATGCATTCTTGAATTCTTCCACAGTTTTAGACCTCACAACCTCCTCAGGAAGGCTGTTCCATGCATCTGCTACCCTCTCTGTGAAATAATACTTCCTCACATTGCCCCTGAACCGCCCTTCTATCTTTAAATTGTGTCCCCTTGTTCTTGCATGTCTCTTTTTCTGAAAGATGCTACCCTCTTGGACTTTGTTGATTCCACTGAGGTACTTAAAAGTTTCTATCATGTCCCCCCTCTCCCTTCTTTCCTCAAGGGTATACAAATTAAGCTCCTTTAGTCTCTCCTCATACGGCTTCTCTTGCAGACATTACACCATTTTAGTTGCTCTCTTCTGGACTGCCTCTATCCTGTCTATGTCCTTGCAGAGATGGGGTCGCCAGAACTGGACACAGTACTCCAGATGGGGTCTCACCAACTGTCTGTACAGAGGGATAACAACTTCCTGTTTTCTGCTGCTGATGGCTCTCCCTATACATCCCAGTACACCCCCAGCCCTCCCTACTGCCTTCTCACATTGCTTGCTAACCTTAAGGTCATCTGATATGATTACTCCCAGGTCCCTTGTCCCCCGGTGTCCTGGCCAAATTTCCCTCATTCACTAAAAATACCACCAACAGCTTAATCTGGTTCAAAGTCAGTTGGCATTCATCTGTATCCCCCTCCCCCAGGTCGTGCCTGAAAATAGGCAGGATTTGTCTAGTGCACTTACCCGGTCAACAAAAACTAAATAAATAAATAAATAAAATACCCTTTGTGCATGTCTGGTGCATTGTGTGTGTGTGTGTCTGTCTGTCTGTCTGTCCGCATGCCATGTTAGACCTCACCCATCCCTGGTGGTGTGTGTGTGGTTCCATGCCTGGCCAGTTCCCTTGATGGCATGAACCCCTGGTGTGTGTCCATGTGTGTTTGTGGGTTGTGCCTTAGCCACTGGTAGTTGCACATGGCCCCATTACTTACCTGGGTTGGCTGAAGTGTTCCTCCGTGATGGTGTCCCAGTGCAGCTGTGCCAGCCGGAGCAGTCTGGGGTCCCGTCACCAAAGGGGGGCTGCCCATCACCATTGTCACCCGGTGTCCTCATCGTCCCCATCGCTGTCCCCCTCTTCGACCTGTATGGCTATCCCACATTCATTGGCCATGTTGTGCAGGATGCAACAGGCCAGGAATAGCCTGCAGGCCTTTGAAGGGCTGTACTGTAGGGCACCACCGGAGGTGTCCAGGCAATGGAAACGTGCCTTCAGCATCCCGAACACCCGCTCGATGACATTACGTGTGGTGGCGTGTGCCTCATTGTAGCATTGCTGCGATGGGGTCACGGGCCGCCAGTAGGGTGTGAGCAGCTAGGGACGGAGTGGGTATCCACTGTCACCTGTGTGTAGAGGGTGGAGGTTAGTTTGGTGATCAGCATCGCACTGCCCCGGGCCATGTAGGCCACTACCCATGTCACCTCTGACCATGCCCCCCCCAGGCCCTATGATTGTCCTTGTGGTTTGCATACTCACCAACTAAGTGGCCAGTGGGAATATCCCCACTCTTGAATCTGTGGCACAGTGCTGGCTGGTGCCAGATGAAGGCATCATGTGCTCCCCCAGGGTGCATGGCACAGACATTGATTATGCACCCCCTGGCATCGCACACCACCTGGCAGTTGATGCTAGCATAGCCCTTCCGATTTATATATGCGGCCCCCTCAGGGCAAGGTGGTGTGCGGATGGCCACATGCATTCAGTCTATTGACCCTAGCACACCAGGCATACGTGCTACCCTGTGGAACTCCTGTATGTTTGCTGTGTGCTCCGCTGGTGTGCTGGGGAAATGGATGTACTCTGCAGCATGTGGTAGCAGTGTGCTGAGGAATTGGGTGAGGTGGCATGATGTGATCGACTGGGTTATGCCTGTGGTGTCCCCAGTTGGTCTCTGGAAGGTACTCGTGGTGAGCAAGCACATGCAAGCTGTCACTTTCATCACCACTGACAGAGCATGGCTCCGTCATGTGAGTGCCTGCATCACATCACTGCACAGCTCACAGAGCCACCTCAGAATTGCCCGATTCAGGCGGTACCAGCCCACGATCTCCATATCACTATACAGCTCGAAGCTGGTGTGGGCTCGGTACTGCCTGTTGGGAGTATACCGCTGACAGGCCCTTCCACCGCCATGCCCCCCTGCTGCCCTCCTTCTCACCCCCCTCATTACTGCCTCCATCTGGATGGTGGCACTGGCCATGTCCCTGGCTTGTGTTCACCCCTGGCAGCTGTTTCTGTGTTCCCCCCACTGTCCTGGCTGCTACTTTCCCTGCACCTGGAACACCTGACTGTGCTGGCCTCACTGCTGTCTGGCAAGTACTTCCCCCTTCTGCACTGTGGCTCCCCACACCTTCCCCTGAGTCTGTGGGTTCCAGGTGCCCTTTCACTGTCCTGCCCTGTGTGTATGTGTGTTGCCTGTGTGGCTGGCTATAGTTCCACAACTTGAGGCTTCCCTGTAGTGTTCTTGTGCCTCTCCCTTGCTCCTTTTTATTTTGGCTCATTTTTGCTATGACGCAACTTCTGCTGGCTCCCCTATTGTGCATGGCGCATGTTGTTGAATATCGCACTGCACCATTTATGCATGGTTCCTCCCCCTTCTGTTGAGCATACATTCATTATCATTGCGCTGTTGCTCAGCGTGATTTGGGGGGCGCAACTGCCTCCCGCTGAATATCGCAGAATGGCTCATTTTTGGACTTGCGCTGGCGCAACCCTATTGTGCATGGCGCAACTCTTTTGAATATCTGGGCCTCTGTGTGCAACTTGATAAATTATTAACAGTTTTTTATGAATACATTTATTCTGGAGAATTAAGTATTAAACTGTAATGATCCATTAAGTTTTCTAGGACTGAAGTTGGAATTGATTCAGTCACAAATGAATGAATGAATGAATGAATGAATGAATGAATGAATGAATGAATGAAATTAGTATTCAGTTACTGCTGGAGACAATCTTTTTCTTCTATTTTATTATTTGCATACACTATAATGCTCATAGAACAGTGAACAATGTTTTAACGGGTACTCATGATGGTCTTCTTTATTTACTATTTCATGTTTATTAACTTTGTATGCTGGTTTCTCAGCGTGTATCCATTTATAGAGCTATGATTAAGTATAAAGTCACTATGGACTGTTAAATCCTTCTTATTTATTTTGACATTCCCATAACCTCCTGAGGATTTCAATTAAGCAATAAGCCACAGCAGATTGTGTGTTATGCTGGGATTTACCCCTGCCTGGTGTGGTGTGGCCCAAATCCACACCAGAAGTGGGTAAATCCCAGCATAACCCACACCCTGGAGTGGTTTATTGCAATTATATAATGCCCTCCTTCAATTTTTGTATAAAAAATAAAGAAAAATAAAGTTTTTTGACAGTTTAAATAAGTTTTATTGAATTTATTATTGCACCCCAAAAATAGTTCCCTGTTGCCTGGTAGAATATTGAGGAGATGCTCCCTTCACCAGAACTGATACTGTCATATGTTTATAGTTATTTGTAGTTTTGTGGTGTTTATTTGTTTTTGTTTGTGGTTTAATTTAGCAGCAGACATGAGTGGCTGGGAGATCCAAGGCATCATTGCAGCATCATTCAGTATGCTGCCCCCCACCCACAACGGATGCAGTCATGTTTATTGTAATTGTATTTTAGTGTTCTCTTTCTTGTCCCCTTTAATTTTTCAGCAGAGATGATGGGCTGGGAGAGTGACCGGCATCGTGTCAGCACCATTCAGTAAGTAGAAGTGCTGGCGCTGGCCATTATCATACCTGGCATTTACTCGAGGCACTGATTGTTACTTCAGGCTGGTGGGGGGTTGTTGCTAAGAAAGTGTGTCTCAGCCATTTCTGTCACCAAATGGTGTGATGGTCCTTAAAAGAAAGAGCCTGATCCTGGATCTGTTGATGAGTGAAATGCTGTAAAGGATTCAGGGGGTCCACGCAAGCTGGAGGGTTGGTCCAGGAAATGTCTGTAAATAAAGGTCTGATGCTGGGCTGCAGTGTGTTTGGAGGTAGATCATATTTTGGCCATATGAAGAACTGCACTACTGCTGACAGAGCATGTTGTGACTGCAAACAGGCTGCCCTAAAGAATAGTCTGCTTCCAGGTGACTGCCTGTTGAGGTGCTACTGTTTTTTTTCTGAATGGAAACAGGATTTTTTGTTTGTAATGAGGGACATCAACTAGTTTATTTCGTGGTATGTGGATCTCAAAGTTTTGATGCCTTGATGATTGTCCCAACAGAGTAGAGCCAACAGTGAAAAACACTTGGGAGGTGAGCTGGGAGGAAGTAGTTATGAGGGAACGACTTGACAAACACTGCATGTGGGTTTTACCAGTGTAGAGTTCTTTTTACTTTTTTCTTCTTAGTGTTGCACCAGTGCTTGTCGCTTTACTGGGAAATATGGTTCTCTTGAAACCCCCGCTGTAGTTGAAGATCAATATGGTGGCTTAATTGATTTCATTTTAGGTGGGTTGTATTGATCTTTTAGGAGATGTGGCTGACTGGCACCTTTTCCAGTGGGTTATGCCAATATTTACTATGGGTAAAGGGTGCCAGTCAGCCAATCAGATTGCAGAATTCTCAGACTCCATAATTATTAACATTTACCATCCACCCACTTATGAGGAGATACTTGTAGCAGTTGCCAGAAAATTAACTTTTATTCTATAATATTGTCAATTATAGGTGCGTGGTAGCGACCCTATAGTTAGGGTTGAGTAGCCTGTGTAATGTTAAACCGCTAACTTTGCACATTAATAGCGTTGACACCCCTTAACAAAATGAACTGAAATTTTGTATGTGTTGTTTAGGAGGTAAAGTCTTGATGTATGGGGTTTTTTGTGATAGCAGCTTGTGAAGTTTCTGAGATCCATATGTGTGATTTTTTTTGTAAACGTCTAACTTTTTTTCTATTCTTAACATGGGTTTTCTTTGCTGTCCCCTACAGCCTACATGTAATGGAATTTTTATGCCAAACTTGCAGGGGACATCTGCCAACCTTTGACAGGACTGGTGAAAGAATTTGAAAGGATTCCCGAGTTATAAGGCTTTAAAATTTACTGTTTTTCAACCTGTGTATGTGCAGTAGGGTTTTTCAGATAATGTTCTGTGGTGAAAGTAAAAATTTGATGCAACAAATGCTGGTTTTTGCTTTCACATCACTGAACTGGCAAGGGACCAAACATTTTTTGTGCCGTGCCAACTGCCATCTTGTTGATCTTTTCCATGAATCAACAAACGTGGAAAATATATAAAAATGCCAGGATTTAAAAAAAAAACATTAGAATCGAGCTAAACAGGACCTGTTTCGCAACATTTGGATGTTTGCATTTTTAATATAGTGGCCACAAATACCTTTTCTAGGCACCCAAACTCCTAGATGCCCAGCTTAGTGAGAGGAGCACTTCCATGCATTCTCTGTATGATAACAGTGGCAATTTCATCACTTCTGAGGCCACAGCTGAACTCATGCTGCCGGCTACAGTGTGAGCTGTGAGGCATCCTTTTTCTTGGTGTCTAGTGGCACCCGCACCCACCAATTGCTGTCCAGCAGCACCTTAGAGATGATGAGAATTACCGATATTGATACTCTGGAGAGTTCTTTTGGTGGTTCAGCTATTTATTTCCCTAAATTAATTTGCCATTATTATATTCTCTGGATAACAGCTGTTACATATTGTGTAACCGGTATATTTAAATGGCATCTCACTGACTTCACAAAGAAGGGAAAATCTTATATCAGCAATGTGTTCAATTCTCCAGCCAAGTTATATGTTACTTAATGCTCTCTGCAAACATTGCGTTGCTTCAATTCGTAAATTTAAAAGATTTGTTTAGTGCTGATAAAAAAATTCTCCAATTATTACTGAAAGGGTAAATATCTGAATGTTGCTACCAAGCAGTTCTTGTTAAAGAAGAAATGCTTACATATCATTATAGAAATGCTGTGAACAAAATACAGGCCTTCAGAGACTCTGTTACAGGTTATTGTTTTCAGATCCCCACATAATCTCTTTAACCGTCCTACCTTTGTAGTTGGGGATACATTTGAGGAACCTCACCCTAATAAAGATTTCAGTCGAACTTTGCAAACAGATAAAAAATTAAGCACAAATTACAAGAAAATGAGAAATTCAATTTCCACAGTGCACGTGGGTATATAATTAATTTTCTGATGGATTTTTGGAAACAAATGGTGTCACATTACTTTTGAGAAAATTGTCTGCACAGCTGAATATTGTTCTTTTTTTTGGTAGAAGGTGTATTGCAGTTTTTTTTGTTACAAAATGTAAGATGATCGCCCACCTGAGTCACAACAACTTGCTCAAGTGGGGTTCTGCTTCTACCCATTACAGCATCTGGATGCCGTTGGACAATCAAACTGGGAGGTTAAGTGACTTGCTCAAAGCCATACAGTGATTATCTGGCTCCTGCAGTGCTCAGACCTCTGCTCACCTGATTCTCTCTAAGCTGGTACTCTAACCACTAGACACATGGCCTGTAGAATAATCTGAACCACATTAGGGAGATATTATTTTTACTGTGGTATCAGTCCAAAACTAATCTCCTAGAACTGCTGTAGAGGAGACCTTTATCTGGTTCAAACTGGGGAAGCCCATATATTAGTTGTTTACTTAAAATCTGAATAATATAAGATTAAGGAGGTCATTGAGAACTTGGGGGCTGAGTGGGACTTAATTCTCCATTGTGGTATTAACCCTGACATTCTGAGCACAAGTTATGATAAAAAAGTCACAGTATACACTTCAGATTAAATTGAATAAAATGACATTTTTAAAAGATTTTTCTTTAGTGAATAAATACTGTTCCTTATTGACTGACATGCAGTATTAACACACTTGTTTCCTATATCTAATAGTTTGGATGGCAGAGTTTAGAACTATACAGTTTGCTGTGCTGTCACATTAATTTATACTGCCACAGATGTATATTAAAAGTAATATGTTACCTTCAATAATGTTTGGTTTAATAATTAATTATACTTTTCTAATCCTAATTAACAAGAAATTGTGCATCATTATAATAAACAGATGGTACAGACCCAGCAGAACCTTAGGGTCACTGAGAATTGGATAGTAACTGATGTTGATACTCTGGAGAGTTATTTTAATGGTTCAGCTATGTATTTCTCTAAATTCATTTGTCTTAATTAGGTTCTCTGGATAATAGCTGTTACATTTTGTGATACCTGGCAGGAAAGTCAATAAAACATTAATTTAATTGATTTTCAAAAGTTCAAACACAGATATTGGGGCAAATTCATCTTCAAAGAATCCTGTGCAATGTGTTTACATTTGCAAAGAAGGATCTTCATCTGCAAAGAAGAATGTTGCAGAACCAGTTTTAAACAGTGGATGCTCAACCTCCTTGCTACTGGGAATATGAAATGCCTTTTTTGTTTGGGAAGGGGGTAAACATATTGTTTCTGGTGCTGTCCTTACATATGCAGTCACTACTCTGCCCCTTATGTCTAGTGACACCCCCACCCACTAATCCCACTTATCTCTGTCCCCATTTTCAGCTTTTATATTCCCTGGTATCTAGTGGCACCCCCTCCCTCTTACTGCAGCAAAATCTGAAAAAAAGAATATAGTCCCTCAGTGTTTTGTTTTTCAAACCCGTAAAACAAAAAAAAGATCCTTTGCCAATCAATGCCTCCCACCCCCACCTTCCACTCAGCACTCACCACCCCGCACACCCCTGAACACTCCACACACCCTCACTCACCAGAACAGGTCCCAGGTTTGAGATCCACTCTCCGATTGATGACACATCTTGCTGCTGGAACCGGTGACTGCAATATGAGAAACTAAGGTAAATGCGGTTCAATGTATTTCAATGAGGGTTTCAACTTCGGTGCATAACTTTGCCATTTTTTTAATATTTGACCCCAAAATTTCAACATGGCCTTTTGGGGACCCCACCTCATGAAGAATAGGACTGCCATTATGCAACTCCCACCTGAAAGGTGATTTTACAATAGCTTGGCAAATTTAACTTTTGGGTGGGATTTGGAAATTGTTTCTGCCCGTGTTTATGAGGTAAGGTCATAAGAATTCTATGTTGAAAATTTGGGGTCATAATATGTGAAAATAGCAAAGTTATGACCAGTCATTGCAATTTCATTATGCACGCTTGTAACTTTGGAAATTTCAAATATATTGACCCCAGATTTTCAACATAGCCTTCTTATTACACCACCTCATGCATATCACAGCTGTCATTTTTCAAATCATGGCCAAAATATATTTTCATACTTCTGGCATGGAATGGTGTTGCAGTTGCACAGAATTACATTTTTCGGGGATTCGGAAATGTTCTATACTAGGTACATGAGGTGGTGTAATAAGATGCCTATGTTGAAAATTTGGTCACTGTTGCCCTATAAATGGAAGTGCAGGGCCTCAATGGCTCTGTGCTTCCACAGCTACATGCATATACACATCTATGGAGGGATGGGAGTGCAGGGCCCAAAGGGTCATGCTCTCCTTCAGGCCAATAAGTATGTGAATATACTATCTCAAAAATAAGGAAATAAATTGCAAAAAAACTTTATTAATGCTCAAGTTAGGGTTAAAGCCACAAAAGCAGGGAAATTTGGAATTAGGGTTTCCAACGCTAGTGCCCCACTCCCACCCTGCACACACCAACAGTCGTTGGGGTGTGCCTTGGGGTCATCAGCCCTAATGCTTGACTCATTCTTCTGTACTGTGCTCATCTCAGCTAATTTTCATATGGAATAGGGTGAGCATTCGGGCTGATGACCCTAAGGCACACCCCCGATGCCTGTTGGTGTATGCAGGGTGGGGGTGGGGTGTTAGCTTTGGAAACCCTAACGCCAGATTTCTCTACTTTTGAGGCTTTAACCCTAACTAGAGAATTAATGCAGTTTTCTACATTTTATATACAGTATGCATTATACATGCACCTTTTTATGACTTTTTTTTGTGTATCATTGATAAATATAGGAAATACCCTTTTTGGTTCTTTATGAACCCTCTACTTCACTATAGTGTTATTGAGATTATGAGGTTAATATACAAGGGAAGGAGGTGTAGGTATCCAGATCTGAACCCCCTCTCATCCCCATTACATTCTGTTTTTTCCAGGATTAGCTAAGTTTCTTGCCTCTATAAATCTATGATATTTAAATCTTTCGATGCACAACATCTTTTTTCTATTCTGATGATGTTTTATAGGTTTACCAACTATTAGAAAGCCCAAAATGGGACATTTCTTACTGAAACATGATTTTTCGCAGGACAGTACGTAACCTTAACCAACGCAACAGACTTGTTTTCTTTAAATAATCAGAATTAAAGCTAAGCATTGTAGTTTCTTAGTTGCTTCTATTGTTTCTTATCATTTTAAGGTATTTTATTTAAGGTATTATAGTTTTCTGAAACATTTAGTGGGAAATTAGAAAATATTTTTTCTACTATAAAGTCCGGAGATGTATTTTTCATGTTTTTTGCAGGACACAGTTGCTCAAATCAGGACTGTCCTGCAAAAATCAGGACATGTTGTAACTCTAATGTTTTATTGAATTATTATTACGTACATACATACATACAATTGCTGGCAGATAAAGACCAATATGGCCCATGTAGTCTGCCCCATGATACTCTTATCTACTGAGTATCCGCTTGCCCCATTCTGATTGTTGCCTGAATTTCCCTTGACCCCACCAGTTAAACCAATGCCTCCCCCTCACTCTCAGGATCCTACTGTGTTTGTCCCATGCATGCTTAAAACCAGAGACTGTTTCCGCCTTTACTACCTCTTCCAGCAGCTCATTTCAGGTATCCACCACCCTCTTTGTGAAAAAGTACTTCCTTATATTTCCCTAAATCTTCCTCCATCCAGCTTCATGCTATGACACCTAGTTGTTGAGCCCTTTTTCCTCTGACATAAGCTTCCCTCCTGTACCCTGTTAAACCCCATTAGATTTTTGAAAGTCTCAATCATGTCCCCTCCTCCCTCCTCTCCTCCAGGGAGTACATATTCAGATCTCTGAGTTTGTCCTCATATGCCCTCCCACGCAGTCAATAAATCATTCTGGTGGCCATCATTTGGACAGCCTTCACCAGATCAACGTCCTTTTTCAGATGTGATCTCCAGAACTGGATGCAGTACTCAAGGTGAGGCATAACCAACGTCTCATATAGGGTCACAATGACCTCCCTTCTTCTGCTAGCAATACCCCACCCTATACATCCCAGCATTCTGTTTGCCTTCCCTACTGCCTTTTGGCATTGACTTGCCGCCTTGAGATCAGCCATGACAATGACACTGAGGTCCCTCTCCTGCTCTGTGACTGCAATTTCTCCCCCACAACACATGTTTTACTCTAGGGTTCCAATGCCCCAAGTGTATGATTTTACACTTCCCCTCATTGAACCTCAGTTGCCACACCTCTAACCACTACCCCAGCTTTTTAAGGTCCTCCCTCATCCTGCCAACACCCTCTGGTACATCCACCCTGTAGTGAATCTTTGTGTCATCTGCAAACAAGTACACCTTCCAGTCCGTCCCTACTGCAATGTCTCTGGTGAAGAAATTGAATAGGACCAGGCCGAAGACCAACCCCTGTGGTAGCCCACTTGTCACCCTCTTCTCACTAGAGAGCAACGTGTTAACCATCACCTTCTGGGTCCTGCCTGAGAGACAGTTTTCAACCCATTTAACTATGGCTAATCCCACCCCAAGACTGCCCAGCTTGTTCAATAGCCTTTTATGAGGAACAGTACTGAAAGTCTTCCTGAAGTCTAGATAGGCCATGTCCACTGTTTCTCCATGGTCCACCACCCCCGTCACCCAGTCAAAAAAATCAATTAAGTTTGTTTGGCAGGATCTTCCTCTGGTAATTCCATGCTGCCTGTGTTCTGCCAGCCCTCTCCCTTTGATGTAGTTCATTATACGGTCCTTGAAGAGTGACTCCATTATCTTCTGAACCACCGATATCAAGCTGACAGACCTGTAGTTACCAAACATTTCCCTTTACCCACCCTTGTGAAGCAGAACCACTTCTGCTTTTTTCCATCATCTGGGACCTCTCCTATTTTCAGCAATCGGGTAAACAGCTCTGCCAGAGGTACTGCCAATTCCTCCCTGGGTTCTAGCAGTGCTTTAGGGTGCACTGCATCTGGTCCCATTGCCTTGTCCACACTAAGCCTCAGTAGTCCCTTCATGACCCTATCTTCCACGAAGGTGTTGGTGTCTACCCCCTCCCCCAACCCCCTGCCATCCAGTTTCGGACCTAATCCTCCTTCTCCTCCTTGGCTTAAACTGAGCTGAAGAATTTATTTAGCATATTAGACTTTTGATCATTATCATCCTCTACACATGCTCCTCCCTTCCTGCTCAGTCATATTATCCCAGCTTTAGTTTTCCTCCACTCTCCTATGAATCAATAGAATGACTTGTCCCCTTCCTTGATTGTACTTGCAATATTTAACTCCATCAATGCTTTTGACTGTCAAACTGCTTTCCCTTCTCCCTCTGTTAAGACCGGTAATGTTCCCTGTCCTCCTCCCTCTGTGTTTCTCTAAATTTCAAGAATGCCCTTTTCTTGGCCCCCTTTCTGCTACTTCCCTTATAAACCACATAGGCCTCTTTCTCCTCCTGCTTTTTCTGATGTACCTGGATCCCATTCTGGTAGCCATTTCAATAGCCTCCCTTATCCCTCTCCATTTATTTTCCACGCCCTGCATTCCCCCATCCTAGCTATGGTGTCCCTCAGACTCTGCCTCATCTGAAGTCAGACCCCTGGAAATCCAGAACCCTTGTTCTTGTACGGCTGTACTCCAATTTGTTTTTTAATCTCAAAAACCACTGCTCTATAATCATTGATTCTCAATGGTTCTGTCACTTCCAACCTGTCAATACTGTCCTCATTTGTGAGGACTAGATCTAGTATAGCTGTCCACCTAGTTGGTTTCTCCACCAGTTGACTGATGCCCACTCCCAGAAGAGAGTCCAAGAAGTCCCCACTCGTAGGGGTTGCCACTGCTGGGAGACCCCAATCCACATTCTGTAAGTGGAACTCTCCAACTAGCAGCAACTTGCCCTTGCTTGCCATTGTATGTATGTCCTGTAGCAGGTCCATGTCCATCTTCTCACTCTGCATAGTGGGCCTGTATATTACCCACAATCTCAGAACTATCCCCTCCCTTTTTTCTAAATTATCCACAGTACCTCTTACCCCCCTCCCCCCAGTACCTCAATAAACTTAATGGGGTCCCTCAAATAGAGTGCCAGCCCAAAACCTCTTTTCCCAACCCTGTCTGGATTGAACACAATAAACTCCAGGATGACCAAGTCCCAGTCCTGGTGTTCCTTGTACCAGGTTTCTGTGATGGACACCAAATTCAACCCCCCGTAATGGCTGCCTCCATGTCAGAGATTTTATTTCCCAAACTCCATGTATTTTCACATATGGCCCAGCCATCTGAGACCCCCAAACAAAACCAGCCATATTACTTTCTCCTTTCTGAGTGGGATTGCCAGCCAGGACTTCGTTCCCCCTATCCCTCCCCCAGTTATCCTAGCTACATACTCACCTCTTAGAGATTTAACTGCTGGACCTCTATTGTGTACCCCCTTATCTCTTCCCTAAGGATCTTGGAACCCTCCTCACTCCAGGTGCAGCCTATTCTTGGCATATAGAGCCTCCATCCAGGCTGCGCTCCCCATTCTCCTAGACATGTAACCTCTTTCTTACACTAGTCATAACCGCCACATTAGACTCCCTGCTCCTATCCTTTCCACTGTGCTGGTGCAGGGGATCGGGAAAACCTCTGAGAAGGTTATCGAGCTGGCTACCAATTTGCAGCATCCCCCTAACTCCCTAAACCTTTTCTGAACCTCATGTACCTCATTACCCATTAGTTCATTTATCCCTAGGTGTATTATTAAGTGTGATTTTCCCCAACCCTTCCTGCCTCATGAATGAGCCTTGACCCTGTCCTACCTGCCTCCATTCCAGGAATACATATAATTGCCCTCCTTTTGTGGGGGTCCTATAGCTTGGTCCAATGTATGCCATTTATTACTGAGACTCATATGATCAACAGTTTCTCTTCTCTTCGTGGTTCAAGTTTTTTTTCTGCTACTTATACCAACTGGTCCATCCCATTCATTGACCAACATACCTTTATGTGGCCTGTGATTTCCCTTGTGCCCATCTCCCCTTAGGCCTCCTCCCTTGCCATAGGGCTATCCTGTCTCCCATCCTCATCACCACCTGATCACCTAACTTGTCCAATTTGGCCCACAGTTCTGGTAGTGGAGGTGGACGTGCATCCACCACACTACTTTGTTCAGCAGTTGGAACATGGCACTGTTCATTGTGTCCAATATGGCCACCAGAGTTATCTGCACATGCCCAGCAACATACACATACCCAGTATGCAGCATGGGCCATATTGGACATGGTGGATTCTGCCACCAGTGGGGACCAATCAGTGGGACTTCTGAAATAATCTCTGGCTGTATTTTTTTCCCACTTCTTTTACTGGACTCTGGACCTGAGCAGTTGTGGTTTTTGACTGTGAGATTTGAGAGCTGACTCTACTACCAGTAGTGAGCAATTGGATGCAGACTGATGCACTTCATCTAAAAGCAGCAGCAAGGATTTCACTGTGTGTTCCATAGGTTCACTGGAGGAAGAAATCTGTATAGTTCTTTATAGCTGGACCAAAAAACAGTTTTGCAGGTAAGGTCCTCTAACTCCATCCAGTTTTGTTGACCACTGGAACAGTGGCCATAAATGAGGGTGGGGGATAGAGTCCAGTCCTTGCTCACATTGAGGTGGGGGGATTCCTTGCTCACTTTGCCCAGGTTAGTGACCAGTTCATCCTCATGCTTGACCCAAACTGGACAGGAGCATCACCACTGCAGTTTGAATTAGCTCCCCAGGATCAGAGGAGCCTACATCCACAGTTGTTTGGATGGAGCTGGTTGTGTAAGGCATGACTGCAGAAAAAAGATGCAATAAGACAACAGGACACAAGCCTGTCAAGAGAGGCAGTATAGTGTTGTGGTTACGAGCACTGAACTGCAAACCTGGAGAACTGGGTTTGAATTCCACAGCTCCCACTTTCATGCTGTGTAACCATGGGCAAGTCACTTAACATCCCTGTGCTCTCAGGGCACACATGGAAATAAGTCTCAGTTTAGTGTGTATTCCTGGCCAAGAATTGTAAAATAAAATAAAAAACATTAAAATATCCTACATGTCAAAGATACAAACAATACATTATCAACAAAGAGATCAATTACAAAATTGTTAATAAAAACAATGAACTAATCATCAGTTTAATGTGCAATTACTGTATATTTTTTGTAAGGAACCACTTCCAAGATCACTACTTTACAGGTAGTACAAGCAGCAGGTGATGAAGGTGTTTTACTATCCCAGAAGCTAATGATTTTTCCCCTTGGTCTTCTAAATTTTCAATGTTGGGTGCAGTGTTTGTCACCACTGATGTGTACAGTTGCACCTTGATAAGCTGGTTATATTACAGAAACATAAAACTCCACTAGCAAACTACTTTCTGCATCTTTTTAATATAACTGGTACTATTGTGTTACCGTCTTTCAATTTTAAATACTGTATGCTACTGACCTATGTTCATAGTCAAGGATACTTGTTTTTGTTTTTTACCAGAAAACCCAGTTGTGCCTCTGCAACTCCCCTTGTCTGTTAATAATCCAATCCCCACCTCTTCCACCCCTTCCCCTCTCCTCCCCTCTACCCTCCCTTCTCTTGGTTTCTCCCTCCCATATCCAGGGACTACTCCCTCCAGTGATCTGTTCATCCAACTACTACTAGTGAACATTGCTTATAATCTCTGCCACTTGCTGTAAATCAGAATTATTGTATCTTACAATCTTGTATCTTGTGTTATATTGTAACTTGTTTTGTATCATTGTTAACCCTTTGGTTGCTGGCAGAATTAGAACATATTGGAAATCTAGACTGTTATGTCAGTCTGCAGCTCAGCAAGTGTTAAACTGTCTACTGTTCTATGTACTGTGCTTATATTTTACTCTGTGCCATTGTATGTGTCCTGAGTCGTACCTGAAAATGGTCCCTGGGATCAGTACACTTACCCGGTTACTAAAGTCATAAATAAATAAATAATTAAATTTCAGAATTTGGACTGCCTGGAAACCATTAAAAGCAAAGAATTTCACAGAATTTGACATTTTATATTAGATTAGTAAATCTTCTGAACCTGCATTTTTCTTTTATTGCGTCCTGCACTATTTTCCATTAGCTTCCTTTAATGCTCTATGTGGTGAGTTAAGGCCATATTTTATTATTTTGGGTCATGTTTTATATAACTTTATGCATATAATGCATTTAAGATACCCATGGTGGTCAAGGGAAGTGCAAGGGATCATGGGTACAGAAAAAAAAGCCATAAGACCTAGACTAAGGTTGGAATTTCTGTTACTGAGCAGAAAACTGGTTGCTGCTAGCCAGTAACTGGAGTTAATTAAATTATCTAAAAGGAGACAAAAGAAAAATTAAGCCTAGTTGGGAAGCCAGGTAGGCCAGTTTGATCATGAAAGGCCAGGGCCTCAGGAAGAGACAGAATGTCTGACCTCATGTTGTATCTTCAGGGCTACAGTGAGCTAATCTCATTACAAACTGAATGGGTTCCATTTATGTATATAGCTGTATTCAGTGTTGAGTAACAACGGCCATCTCCCAGAGAAAGAGGCTGGACTGTTCCACAGAAAATCTGGTTTGAGCTGGCTAACCTCATGTTTTTTTTCTATGTTCAGAAAACTGCACATCTGTGTTATTGTAATAAAATACTGAACTTTGCTTGGTTGAAACTGAAATGCTAGCCAGTCACAGGGCTAGCCACATTGACTGGACTCACACTCTTGAATCTATTCAAAACCAGGATGCAGGGGGGTATCTGAGCCTTTTGCTGCCCTTTTGCTGCCTTTTGTTGCCTTTTTGCTTGAAGCCTGTGGGACCCTCACTGCCTGTCTGTCAGGAGGACAGAGACAATTTCTCATGGATCACTGAGAACCAAGACTTCAACTACCACACTTCTAAGGACACTTTCACACTTCAAAATTCCAACTAAAGACTCACGGTAGAATTTAACCTCAAAGTTTAAAGTGTCATTTTTATGTATACTTTCCTTTTATTTTTAATATCCTGTAACCAATCTCCAAATTATTTTGCCTTTATGTTATTTACTGTTTTCTAATTAATTTAATTAGTAAAGTCTTTGGCTTATTTTAAAATATGTCTGCCTATGTCGTTTGTGTGTGCTGCCTGGGTAAGAGTTGTTCAGACTATACTACACCTGTGTGATTGCTTAAGGGCCAAAACACTACCATAAGTGAAGTACCATTAGGGACTTCATAATGAAAGGAGGGGATGAAATACGAAGGGTCTCAAGAGGAGCCTGTTGGGGTTTGAACCAAGTGCTGCATTTTTGGGGAGAGACACAGTAATAGGCCGTATAGGGCCACCAAAAGCCTATACATGCCTGTGGCTTTCTGTTTCATGGTGTAGTGGGAGTTCTACATCAGGAACACAGATCTGAGACTGTATTTGTATCCCCTTGCATTGAGAAAGGTTATCTGTGACCCCATCCACCCCATCACAAGAGGGATTCGCTGTGACTCAGAGAATCCCACCTCACAGGAGTAGACTTGTGACAGATTTGGTGAGCAGTGGTGCGATCGGTGAGCTGTTTGAACACCCACACACAAAAAGGGCAGACAACTGGAAAAGGACAAATTGGTTACAAGATATAGTTCCCACCCAGTTTTTTTTTTTTGGCTGCAAGTAAAAGTCATACTAGTGGTAGTGTGTGGAAGAAAGATGACTTCCAAGTACAGTGACTACACTGTAGAAGAGCTGAAGCAGCTGTGCCAGGAATGAGTGGTCCATTATGAGAGGTAAAGCAAAAAGAACCTCATGAAGGCACTTGTGGCAGCTGATGATCAAGCAACTGCCAAGGACCTTGAGTCACATCCAATGATTGAAAGGGACCAGTCCTTGGGTGTGGGGATGCCAAGGGACATCACAGTGTCCAGTCCTAGGGAACAGGAAAGAGATACTAGAGGGAACTCAGAGCCAGAGTGCCAGGGGAAGGCCACCACAGAGCTGGAGCTGAAGCTGAGGGAATTGGAGCTGGAATTGGAGCAGAGAAAGTTTGAAGCACGGCAGTAGAAAGAGTTTGAGTAGAAGAGGTTTGAACTGGAGATGCAGTAAAAAGAAATCCAGTCTGGGAGACAAGTTGAGAGAGAAGAAAAAGAGCACCAGAGGGAATTCAAACTGGAGAAGCTGAGACTCCAATGACCACCACAAGAGAAGGTAAGTAGCAGGGATAGATCTGAACTCCAGGGCTGGGGTATAAATTAAGTTCCAAATTAATAGTGCAATATAAAGAGGAGGAGGAGGATATGGATGCATTTTTGAATTCATTTGAAAAGGTCTGTATCTAGACCTGGGTACTCAGAGAGTCCTGGAGCTTCTAGCTATCCCTGCTGCTTACTGGTATAGGGCATGAGATGCTAGGCCAACTGGATAATGATAATAGTCAAGACTATGACAAACTTAAAACTGCTTTACTTAAAAGGTATGAACGGACTCCTGAGACCTACAGGGTTAAATTCTGTAAACTCCAAAAATGACCTGACATGAGCTTTGAAGAACTAGCTACAAAGCAACGGCAGTTTTTAAAGCGTAGGTGGGAAGGGTTAGAAGCAAACTCTGTGAGGAAAGTTGACAAGATTATACTTTTAGAACTGTTCTTTTCAGCTTGCCCAGTGGAGCTAAAAACCTGGCTGGAGGACCGGGATCCCAAAACAGCAGACCAAGCTGATAAGCTCTCAGATCCCTATGCCAGGAGCTGACCTGCTGTAAAAGAAAGTGGGATACAGGTGCTGCAGCACAGAAAGGGAAAAGCATGCCTTCAGGGCAGCTAAAATCCTTAATGTCTCTGCAGAAGGGGGAAGCCCCAAGCTACCAAGAAGGAAGGTGTTAGAGGACTTTGCCCCTTTCATTATGACCAAGCCAGGATGGACCCCCTTAGTGACCCATGATGTGGACATGGGGACACAAGCACCCATGCGACAGACAGCTTACTGGGTGTCTGAAGCCATCCTAAAAGACATTAGGAGGGAGGTGGAGGAAATGCTGGAATTAGGGGTAATCCAGAAATCCCACAGTCCCTTGGCCTCACCAGTAGTCCTCATCCCCAAGCTAGATGGGTCTACCCATTTTTGTGTGGACTATCATGGACTCAGTGCAGTCACAAAGTCCAACACCCACCCAATGACCAAGACAGATGAGTTGTTGGACAAATTGGGTGAGGCAACCTACCTAACAACCATAGACCTGGCAAAAAGGTACTGGCAGGTGGAGTTGACTGCCAGAGCTAGGGAACGGTCAGCCTTTGTCACCCCAATAGGCCTCTTTGAATTTAAGGTGATGCCTTTTGGGATGAAGAATGCCCCTGCCCCATTCCAAAGGTTGGTCAACCAAATATTAAACAGTACTGAAGAGTACGCAGTGGCTTATCTGGACAATATTGCCATCTTCAGTACCAGCCAGAAGGAACACCTATCTCATCTGAGGAAAGTGTTAGGCAGGATATAGAAGGCAGGACTCACTGTAAAGGCTGAAAGGTACCAGGTGGCCATGGCTGAGGTCTCATATATGGGACACGTAACATAGATCTGCTAATGCCAATGCAGATGGCCTATCCCTCCAGTTGGAGAAAGGGATAGAACTTGTTCAAACACTTACTAGAAAAGCGGCATGTTCCCCCCAGGTTCTGTTAAGGAGGGAGGATTGTGGTAAGATAAGACCATATTCTATAATTTTAGGTAATGTGTTATATAACTTTATGTATATAATGCATTTGGAATGCCCATGGTGGTCAGTGTAAGTGTAAGAGATCATGGGTACAGAGAAAAAAGCCATAAGCCCTAGACTAAGGTTGGAATTTCTGTTACTGAGCAGAAAGGCTGGTTGTTGCTAGCCAGGAACTGGAGTTAATTAAATTATCTAAAAGGAGGCAAAAGAGTAATTAAGCTAATTTTGCTAATGCCAATGCAGATGACCTATCCCTCCAGTTGGAGAAAGTGATAGAACTTGTTCAAACACTTACTAGAAAAGCGGCATGCTCCCCCCAGGTTCTGTTAAGGAGGGAGGATTGTGGTAAGATAAGACCATATTCTATAATTTTAGGTAATGTGTTATATAACTTTATGTATATAATGCATTTGCAATGCCCATGGTGGTCAGTGTAAGTGTAAAAGATCATGGGTACAGAGAAAAAAGCCATAAGCCCTAGACTAAGGTTGGAATTTCTGTTACTGAGCAGAAAAGCTGGTTGCTGCTAACCAGAAACTGGAGTTAATTAAATTATCTAAAAGGAGGCAAAAGAGTAATTAAGCCTAGATGGGAGGCCAGGTAAGCCAATTTGATTGTGAAAGGCCAGGGCCTCAGGAAGAGACAGAATATCTGGCCTCCTATTGCATCCTCAGGGCTACAGTGAGCTAATCTCATTACAAACTGAATGGGCTACCATTTATGTATATAGCTGTATTTAGTGTTGAGGAACAATGGCCATCTCCCAGAGACAGGCTGGACTGTCCCACAGAAAATCTGGTTTGAGCTGGTTAACCTCATGTTTTTTTTTTTCTATGTTCACAAAACTACATATCTGTCTTATTGTAATAACATACTGAACATTGATTGGTTGGGTAACCATAGAAACTGAAATGCTGGTCAGTTGCAAGGCCAGCCACATCAACTGGTCCCACCCTCTTCAATCCCTTTAAAACTAGGCTGCGGAGGGGTATCTAAGCCTTTTGCTGCCTTTTGTTGTCTTTTTGCTTGGAACCTGTGGGACCCTCTCTGACTCTCTGTTGGGAGGATGGAGACAATTTCTTCAAGATCACTGGGAGCCAAGACTTCAACTACCACACTTCTAAGGACACTTTTTCACTTCAAAATGACAACTAAGGACTCAAGGTAGACTTCTAACCTTTGAGTTTAAATTGTAGGTTTTTATGTATACTTTCCTTTTATTTTCAATGTGCTGTAACCAATCTCCAAATTATTTTGCCTTTATGTTATTTACTGTTTTCTAATTAATTTAATTAGTAAAGACTTTGTCTTATTTTAAAACAATTCTGCCTATGTCATTTGTGTGCACTGCCTGGGTAAAAGTTGTTTGGACTATACTACTCCTATGTGATCGCTTAAGAGCCAAGATACTTTATTTGTATCACCTTGCATGGAGAAAGGGTATCTCTGACCCCATCCCCCCTCCATCACAAGAGGAATTCTCTGTGATGAAGAGAATCACACCCTATGGGAGTGGACTTGTGACATTCTGTATATTAAGCATTTTTTTATTTTGTTTATTTATACATGTAATAAAAGAATGACAGTAGAATCCTGGTAAAATACAGAAATTAGAGTAACAGTCACCGGTGCATTTCCAGAAATTTCAAATCCCGAAAACAAAATTTCATTACTTTGATCACAGAAAATCAGTGGCCTTGTTTATAGTGTTTTGTGTAATATCTGTATTGTAATAACTGCCATATCACTGCCTACTTGACAAGGTATCTACTGTAAAAGAGCCTTTAATCTCGATGGGACTTCTGGGTTAGATAAACTAAAAGTAAGTTTTACTTGTAGGCAGCAGCTTGTACAGTACACAGCTGAATTAACAGTGATTATCACTGCTGAAATCTAGGAGATAAACTAATCAACCAGGTCAAGAGTATCATGCTTGAGCTGAACTGCCTTTTTAACCAGCATAAAATCTTGTTTTAATCAATAAGACAGATATCTCCCAATGAACAGAAACATTTTACTGAACAGTCTGTAAAACTCTGTAAGCAGGCTTTTGCTGGAGAGTTAGTCCTCTTTAATACTTTATGCCCATACCTTTGAGGCTAAATTGCTGAACAGTAAATAATTTGGTTAATTGACCAGAATAAACAGTTTCTGTGAAAAACACCAACATAAAAGGTGAAGAGGTACACAACAAGCCATAAGGAGCCACCTATTATTGATGAAGCTATTAGGGTGAAACTTTATTTTATTTCTTTACTTCTTTAGTAATACATAGCAGTTGACTTTTTCCTTAATTTTTTCCACATTGGATTCAGACTGGTTGCTGCTTGGGCATTTCTTCATATTTTCTGCAGAAAGAGAGATTTTGTAGCAGCACTTCTCTAATATTTCTGGGCCAAGTCTGAAGGTTTGGAACCATGGGCTGTGCTGTGCTAGGGCTGCTATAGCTATATACCCTCCTTGTGGTGCCTTGTAAGGGCCACATATTGCCTCCCCAACTGCAGATAAAATTGTAAGGGCCACTTATTGCCTCCCCAACTGCAGATACTGTGTGGAAAGGGTGTTCTTGAAGGCTAAGGGGCTGGCTTTCTGATGCTGTGATTGCCTTAAAGAATGTACGAGTGACAGGATTCCAGCACATGTGCTATGGGCTCTATCTTTGAAGGCCAGTAACTGCATTTGTTCCGGTGATGACCATCTTGGTAAAGGCCACACATGTGCCCTTGATGGCCAGCCATCTTAGTACAGGCCTCAAATGTGCAAATGGCACAGCAGCCATGTTGGTACAGTCTGGACATGTGCAATGGAAAGGGTACTAATTTATTCTAAAAAATGCTGGCCTCAGCCATCCAGGAGCTAGCCCACTAAACCACCAGGACTAAATTTTATACAGTGGCCCAATGAGGGCATTTTCTAGCCCCAAGACCACCAATGCCTCTTCCTCTTTAAAAAAAATGGCTACTAGTCCCCTTAAAGCCTCCTCTAACCCACCTGGGCTACTAAGTAAAATACTGGCCACTCAGTCATCAATAGGGAATAGGGGTTTTGGCTGAGTCCCTCTCCCCAAACCACACTTCCTTTCCTCTGCTTCTGCTCTGTTACTGGTTTTTATTTTGTTACTAACCTAACTTTTCTTTTTATTTTGCAGGTCTGATGGGACGTGGACTCCTACCCCATCAGATAAGTATAATTCCCTTCCTAACCTCTCCTTTCTGCCTTGTTTTACCTTCCTAAGAGCTGTGGGTCCTTTTGACCTCTTTTCTTTTCTTTTTTTTTACAGGTGTGGTAGACTACCTCTCCCCAGGACTACCCTTGGCACCCTGCACTCAGGTAAGTCCCTCTATTTTGCATATATATGGTGAGTTGACTGTAATGGGGTTGCCACCCCATTACACCTAGGTGTGTCACACTGTTATCCACTTAGTATTTATAGTGTTGTTTCACCTGTGAAGTGGTATTTAAGTGAAAATCACATGTATAACTCGTTGTAACCATCTTCAACACAGTGGACAGTGTCATGTTCTGCTGGATCTCAGCTGTAGCCATATTGGCTCTTAGAGCTTGTTTATCTTTGTAATGACAAACTATTGTCGAGCAAATAAACTTTGAAACTACGATGTGGGTCCCTTTAGTATACTTCATTATCTATTAAACTTTTCTCTTCTCTGAATGTAACTGCTTGGCTGATAGGCGGACACCACTAAGAGCCTTTATGAAACATTAATTTATATAAATGTGTATGTCTTGTCACAATATTACTTCAGCATTTTCCCATAGAATGGATTATATATGGGATATGCTATGGGCTGACAAAAATGTAACATTTATTTTTATCTGCAGGTTTTGACTTCTGTGACCTTATGAGTGGTGGAGCCAAGAGTGAGTTCTTTAGCTGTCATACCCTACAGATAAGAGTAAATATGATATTTTTAGTCAACACATTGCATATGTCATTTTTGCAATGACAGAACCTCTCTGGCAATATTTATTTTAGTGAAGATTTAGCTGTTTCTGCTTGACTTTACTGCTCTGTTTTTAATTACAGCAAAATCCATTGTGTAGTCAACAAGCACTGTTTAATCTGTTTTCCATTGGTTAAGAGCTCCATTATAACCAGCTTAAAGATAAAATAAATGGGGATAACCAACCTAATACTTGAATGATTGTTTTGCCACCTTTGGCCTGTCATGCTTGAAAATAAATGAAATTATTTGCAAAATGTTATTCTCACAGTAATTGTGTAAAATCCCCATCTGTGGCCATGAGTCAGACAGATTTGGAGTCAGAAATGCTCAATGAGCACTTTCAGGGTCAACACATTTGGTTTCTGTTGTCCTACACAGCAACGTACATGTACGCATCTATGGAGGGTCCGGCACTCTCACAGATAAGGATACAATTATACTATCTCAAAAAGCAAGGCAATAAATTGTGAAAAACTTCATTAATGCACTAGTTTGGTTTAAAGCAACAAAGGTAGGGAAATGTGGCATTAGTGTTTCTAACCCTAACACCCCACCCCATCTAGGCAGCACAGCAGGTGTGGGGTGTGCCTTGGAATTCTCAAGCGTAACACTCACCTCATTCCATCTGTAAATGAGGTCAGATGTGTACAGTGTATGAAAATGGAGTGAAAGTTAGGCTGGAGAACCTCAAGGCACACCCACTCCTGCTGTGCTGCCTGGAGGGAGCATGGGGTGTTAGGGTTGGAAAACCTAATGCTACATTTCCCTACTTTTGTCACTTTAACCATAACTAGAGCATTAATGAATTTTTTTGCAATTGATATACATGTGTTTAAAATAATTATTTTGGGGTACATTCCTTTGAGATAATGGTTTAATAGATTATATACACATATCCATGAAATATCTGGTTTCAATTGTCTTTTTGGTTTTTCAGCTGAACTTGGATTATGGGATGATATATTCTACTGAATACAGTACATAGCTGTGAAGTTACTAACTTCCTTGAAAAGTAGCCTGTTGTCATGTAGCATATTGTAGACCTCTGCAGCATACTGGCTATCAGTGGGAGCACTGAGGTCAGATGTGGGAGGCTTATCATGGTATTTAATATACTGAGTGCACATTGAAGACATATGTCCTCTATGTTTCAACCACATATCCTCCCAGCTGGACCGGTGGCATGAAGGGGCTGAGGCATCAATGCCTTAACTCTTGCCATGCTGGTGACCCGTGTTCATGGTGCGAGTGGGTCTCTTGGGGTCTGCTGGGGAAGGAGAGGATCAAGCATCTGGATGACAGCTCTCCTCTCTTGGAGAGGGGTGGGATCAGTGACCAGGGTTTGTGTGACACCTAGCGGAGGCTGGGTGTTGGCCTGCTGGTACCACACATCAGGGGGTGGAGGCAGAACAGATGCCCAGCATGCAGCATGCAGAAGCATGTGCTGCTCAGCCATTGGTGTCATTGCACGCATCTGTGGCTGTGCTCAGGGCTGGAGGAGGGGGAACCACAAAAAGAAAATGCAATGGAAAAAAAAGAACATTGCCACCAATGAAGGAACCCCAGGTGGGGAACCTGATTGGTGGGTGCACCAGCCATGAAGCCCTGGGCAGTGATGATACACAAACAAATGCACACAAAAAAACACATATCCTCCCAAAATACATAATACTAAGAGTACTGAACCTTTTCAATTGTGCGGTGCTAATCTTTTCCTTTTGTTACTTTTCTTATTCTGGGAAATTCATAGATTAGACTTACATATTCTGTTTACAATTAAACATATTGGGATGGATTTTCAGCCTGTCAGGGACTAAGTCCGAATCCACAGCCACCACTGTGGGACAAAGTCCCCACACTTGCAGAGATTCATATTTTCAACCAGCACAGCTGTGGGTGATGTTATGTCTGGTCCCACTGGGCAAACATGTTCTCACAGCTGCTCCAAAAAAACAGTTTAAGCTGACATAAATTGTAGAGCCATTCACAAACAGGTTCCACTCTTGAAAATACAGTAGCTATGGGGAAAACTGCAGCTCGAAAAATGGAGACCCACTTGCACCAGATTTTCCCCACAGCTGTGGGAGTTATTAGGGCTCTGAAAATCCAGCCCATGTCTTTATTGTACAGCACATATGAAAAATCAATAAATAAAGAATATATATGTCTATATAAAGGTTTGACTGGGCATCGTTAAAGGAGAAGTACAGTCAGAATTTACAAAAAACATGTTGTGCAGAGTGTTTTGCTTTATGTGTGTAGTCCTAGTATGTGACCTTCTATTTGTCTGCTATTAGTTTTTTCAAAATTAGCCTGATAGTTTTACAGTAGTTTTAGAGCCACTAGTGATTTCCATCTTATTTATTGCTCTTCTCGTTCCTATAATACCTCCTGCTCCATGTGACAGTGATGTATCCTGGGTCATGGATTCAGAAAGCACTGGTTTAGAGTCGATTTACAACAGGAGAGCTGTGTCATTAAGCAACTTTCCTTATCCAGTGAGCACTGATGGCTACATTTATAGTTTAACAAATATTTAAGGACTGATTGAGTTGGTTATTCTGTAAGAAAACAGCTAGATACTTTACTAATTATAGCACTGATGATCTGTGGTGATGTGTGCACTTGTTATGGCTGTGTATAGTTTGAAGTGCTGAAAAGTTTTAAAATCAAAACACTTACTCCTGCTTGCTAGACCTGATGCACACATAGAAAACAAAAAAAATATTGAATTAGAGCTATTTAGTGGAGGCCAGAACATCAGGCTCCTATCTCTAGTACTTGCTGAAACAGTGGTCCCAGGCACATTACTGTGACATAGGACAGGCGTCATTGTAGAAAAAAGAAGAGCAATAAAACTTGCTAAGATGGTGATCCCCAGGAGCCATCAAACTACCATATAAGTAGTAGGCTAATTTAGAAAATAAAACCTCTTAATAGATAACAAAGGGAAGGACATCCCAGGACAACACACACAAATCAAAACACTCTACACAACATACTGTATATGTTTGCAAATTTTGACTGTACTACTCCTTTAAATGAAGCACACACAATGGGATCAAATTTCAAAGGTAACAAAGGGCTTGCATTAAGCCCTGTGTCAAACCCAATTTTTGGTGCAGCTGTGCCAAACTCCTTTGACGCAACTGTACCCGATATTAGTACATCAGGTGCAGTTGCGACAATTTCCTCAATTTACAACAGCTTGCGCCAAAGATTTTGTTCAAGCCCTGTTAAAAGGGTCCCCATATGGCACATGTTAAACCAGAGAAAAGCTGGTGTAACTTGTGGTATTTGGCACTTGGGACTGAAAACCCCATTCATCAGCTGAGAGAATGCTAGGGCTTTGAAAATCGAGCCTCATGTCTTAAGTGGTGTTCCACATGACTCCATTTTTGGTTCCCTGCTATTTCATTATATGATCAATTGTTGCCCACAGTCTTTAATTCTTCATCATGTTTACTGTATGCTGATGATTTAATCTTTTATTTCAACTATTATTCCCCAACTGAAATAATTTCCTTTTGAGTAATAACATTGAGACATTTCAGTTGTGGCTTCAGGACAAGAAGATACTTCATAATGGGTAGAAAACCAAAACCATCATCTCTGATTCAAAATCTAGATTAGCCAGGTGTCTTAATGATTTCAGTTATATGATTTAAAGGGAACTTACTGGAACAGTTTACTTCATTTAACTGTAATGGACATTATCATGGATCTTAATTTTACCTATTTTAATCATATCAATTTTATTTGTTAAGCAATTACCCAGTGTGTGGGGGCCATGTATTACCTGAAAAAAATCTGTCATTGTATGATACTAAACTAGGAATTTTTTTTTGTTAATCTTTTTCTTCATGTCCAATTGGTCAACCCTACCACCAATGTCCCGGTGTCCTCCAGAGCTTATCTGCCCATGTCTGCCTCAAGGGCTTGCCCTCTGGTAGGTTTGTTGGGGTTCCTCAACCCATGCCATTAAACAGGATCTGATTTCACCCAGAAGGGCCTGGATAGCCAGGTTTGGGGCCTGCGGGTGACCAGTATCATCCTGTCAGTCAGGAGTTTCCTGTGTTCTCCCCAAGAAAGTTTGGTTACACAATACTGTCATGATGCTGTTAATATGCAACACATGTCACTGCACTTCTGGAAGTCCCAGACTTCCTTCCTCTGGCTTCCACTAGGGGCCAGGTGTATGCTGTGCTCTGCACACCCACACAACCAAAGGAAAACAGTCCCTAGGACACTTGATTCTGCTCCCCTGGCCTACCCTCTTATGCCCTGACTTTGCTTCTTAACTCCAATCATTGGTGCTGCAAGCATTAGTGCTACTGCTGCATTGGTGGACCAGCAAAGCTACAGATTGTTAGGGGTGCATTATTGCCTCATTGTAGTTGTTCATCTGTTTATTATAATGAACCTATTTCCGATTAAATATGCTAAACACTACATATACTGTAACAATATTTTTTGATTTTACTACTTTCTCACTATAAAAGACATCATTATGAACTATAGAAATATTTAAATTCCCCCCAGCCATTTTAATAGATATTTCCAGTTGAGTTGTTTGTAATGTAATATAAGATATAAAAGTACAGAAATCACACCCATTAGGTTGCCATTTGGGTAAAAAAATGCTTAGCATGTATGGCACTCAAAATTCAATTTACGTGAGACTTCAGTAGTAACTTCTGCTTTGGGTAAAAGTGTTTTTTTCTTTATTTGCCATGATTTTCTGGAATGATCTTCCAAATCATTTAGAAACATATAGAATGTTTTGGCAGAAAAGGACCAGCAGGCTAATCTAATCTGCCCTATTTCACTTGCCTAACACTATACCCTGGACCCTATTTGGGCACAGGTGTCCCTCCCTCCCTCTCAAGTTACCAATGCTTTAACTATAAATGTAAAGAGTATTTGATTATCAAATGTATTCTTATTTTTTTATGTTGCATGTACATTTTGTAATGATTTCATGTTTATGCTTTGGCCTTAGGGCCTCTGTTCATTACAAAAAATGAGCCTCTGATTCAGTATACCTACAGTATCTGGTTAACAAAAATAAAATATAGAATAATTGCTAAGAAACTTTAATATAATGTAGATAGAAATATTGCTATGTAGGTGGCTAATGCAATAATAGGGTGAGTAGTTTCAGGTTTCAGGCTTCAAGTATGTTATTGATCAATCATAAGTCTTTATAATGCAAGATAAAAGTGAGTCATGAATATATGTTTGCATATAAAAAATATAAACTTTACAAAATGTGTGCAAAAACACATGTTTTACTGTGGAAAGGATTTAAATATATATTTTCCTTTGTCTTAAAATTGCATGGAAATATTCCACTAAGTTTTTTGCATCATTTATACTGAATGGAATCACTAAAGGTTCATACAATCAATTAAATACTTTTGGTAAGCAAGATCTGTTGGCTTAGATATTTGTTCCCTAAGCATTATAATGGACACACAAACAAAATATAATGCATGCTTTCAACATGGCCCTTATTGCAGAAGCATTCTACGCTAATTGGATAATTCATATTTTTCACATGTTTTGCTTCAGTGTTAAACCACATATGTGCTATCATATGTCTCTCTTTAGGGGTAAAAGGCATCAAAGCATAAAAAGATGATATTTGCAACTATGCCTTTTTTTTGCATACTAAAAGTTAATTTTGAGGCTGTAATGGCAGTCAAATCTTTCTCCCTAAAAATATAAAATATTTATTCTTTAAAATTATTTTTATAAGATTGAGACATCATAACTCATGTATAAAGTCATTCCATAGATGCAACATAATAATATCAACAAGAATAGTGGCAAGGCTATTAGCCAGAATGACTTATTCAAATTTACAAACCATTTTACCTTTTTAGTAGACACCATTTTGGCCAAGAAATTGTCAAATTATGTAAACATATGCAACCAATAATAAATGAGTTAATTTAGTTATTGCTTCTATTGGGATATGCTCCAGTTCTGCTGTCATACAGTATTCACTTAATGACTTACTGTCTTTCAAAAAAATCCTGTAGAAAATGGAAAATGGTATTGCTGTTATATAAGGGGTGTAATATCCTAACACTTCTGCTCTATGTAAAATGATGGAGTTTAATTTAACTTCCATTGCATGAATTGCAGGAAGTAAAGTTGAACCTCCATACTTAAATCTAAGCAAAATACATGCATTTTGCCTTACTTTGTCCTCCATAATTAAATCTAAGCAGAATACATGAATTTTGCCTTACTTTGTCCCTCAGATCTCCAGCAAAAAAGACACAGAAAAGTATGTGTAGGTGCTCAGATTTGGCAATTAATTTACTTATTCTTTCCATTTCAATTATCCCATTATACACAAATTCATAGGTATACATCTGTCTTAGTGACATTTCCATATAAAACCAAACATTCCAAAATCCACTTTATCATATAATATTGCATTCTCCATTTTATTCTTAAATTCATTTCCTTAATTTCTTGTCTTCTTCTTCCCCCAGATGTACATCATGATGGTCTGTCTTTATTCATCCTCCTCTGTTCAAAGCGATACGAGCGTATGCACCGTAGCCCTACTTCCTGCTGATTTTTTCCTATGTCCTATTTATTCTTTGTCCCCTGCCCCTTCCCCCCATCCTATCCTCCCCCATCCCATGTTTTCCTTTCCCCCTGGTGTGACTGCCATCCGCCTTCAGCAGCTCCATTGGTCCACTGCACTCCACCTTCCACAGTGAGCACACCAGATCCAAATTCCAACTCTACTTCAGGGCAGGTAGGTGGGAAATTCTATTGGAGCAAAACTGTGAGCTCTCTGGGCCTGTGCTAGCCATTAAATACCCCTGATGCACTCCCCCTCTCTCTCCCCCTTGCTCTCTTCCCTAACCAATATCTGTTTCCCACCTCACTCCTGCTCCTACCTCATAGCACCTCCCCTTTGTGACCTCACTATGCCCTCCATTGCTCCCCTCTTCTCTTTTCCCTGCCATTCAAACTGCTTTTGGCCACCCACACACACAAGGTCTAGGTGTGTGGACAACGGCGTCTGCTCTTTTTTAGGGGTCAACCCTCTTTGTCCCCCAGATCCCTACCAATAAAGACAGATACAAGTATGTGTGGGTGCTCAATTTTGGCAATTAATTTACTTATTCTTTCCATTTCAATTATCCCATTATACACAAATTCATAGGTATACATCTGTCTTAGTGACATTTCCATATAAAATCATACATTCCAAAATCCACTTTATCACATAATATTTCATTCCCCATTTTATTCTTAAATTCCTTTTCCTTTATTTCTTGTCTTCGTCTTCTCCCAGATGTACATCATGGGTGTCCGTCTTTATTCATTCTCCTCTGTTCAAAGCGGTACGAGTCGATGCATAGTACCCCTACTTCCTGCTGATTTTTTCCTATGTCCTATTTATTCTTTGTCCTCAACCCCTTCCCCCCATCCTATCCTATCCTCTCCTTTCCCCTGTTTTCCACTAGTCCACCTCCCACTTGCGATGGATGGTGGTCTTCCCCCAACCCCACCTGCTTCAACTTATTCTTTCTTGCATCCAGGGCTCAATAACATTGGCAATCTTGGAATTAAACATTGCCAGACCCAAACCAGAGAGGTGTACCCCATCACCCATGTAGTACTCACTGTTGTCTTCTACTACTCCCCCGGTGTACCACCTTGCCACCTAAACTCTCGAAAAGCCTGCTTACCCTGGCATTCATGCAATTTCTAGCCCTATCCAGGGCCTTATGACTGGTAGCATGTCTCCACACTCTCCATGGAATAATATCAGTCCAAACCATGGTAACCTCTGGCCACCATTATTTTATTTTCTGAATGTCTGTCTTAATTTGATAAAAGATGTCCAGTCAGGGGCTGGTCCCAGATGATTCCCCCAAGTGAATCATGATTAAATCTGGGCGGCTGTGTTCTCTCCTTATTTTCCATCAGCTTTGGGAATAGTTGTGCCCACTTCATGCCTCACATGCCTCTCCAGGTCAACTTGATGGCATTGATGTCCAAATACAACTGCCTCCCCCGAGCCTCCTGGATGCCCATTTTTATGCCCATTGGATGAAGGAGTGCACGCATATCCAAGCTTCCAACCTCCTTGTCCCTCCTGTAAAATAATAAACAAAGACAAAATTTCTGTCCAGTTTGCACTTGGCCTGCCTTCTTTTCCACTCTTATCACAGTGCCCCTCTTCCATTATGTAGGCTTACAACTGCTTCCATTATTCTTAATTAAATACTCAAACCTGCTAAGGGGGAAAGGAAAACCATAATTAGTACTGAGTCCAAGTATTGTGAACATATCTTTTATAACAGTTAGAGGACCACCACCCCTTTAGCTTAATGTCCCCAGGTGTGCTTCCTTGAGCAGCCATTTCGGAGGCCATCCCTATCTGGAAAGAGCAGGATGAGTACCCATCTGGGTTTTCCCAGAAGAAAACCATACCTTTCTTTAAAACTGCCACCACCTTTGACCCTGTCACTGGGGACCCATACCCCTGTAGAAATATCAGGATATCATGGAGTTCACATCCCTTGGGTGCCCAGCTGCATAAACATGCAGAGCCCCTACTGGACAGATGGCCATATTCCTGTGATGCCTTAGCAAAACCCTGCTTCCTTTTCCTGACTGATCAATCTTGGGCCTTCTAACAAGTACTGAGATCCCATCCCCTGTCCACAACATATCATCCCATAGCAACCCTGTGGACATGTCTGTCTTTCTGTGTCCTACCACCTCACTGACTCTGAAGGCTTCTCCATACATAGTGGTGAAAACCACCTTAAACAAAACTGCTTTGTTACTACTCCTGCATACTTGGTGCAAGATTCCAATAGCCTTTCAAGCAGCTCTTCCATCAGTGCCGTATGATTATCCTGGGTCCTGCTGGCCCCCTGTAGCCAACCCTGCATCATGCACCTAATAAGGGTATTTTTCATGGGATTCTCCCACCCCTTCAGTATGCACATCTGACCTATCACTGCCAAATGTACCCCCATGTCGCATTTTCCAAATTATTCCTCCATCCTGTCACTGTAAATTGTGCTACCTGATCCCTCATCACCATCCTACTTACCTGGCAGCCATTTTGTGCGTGAAACACCTGAAAAGCCCTCCAAGAAGTTTTGTATGCTTTTAGGGTCCAGGGGGATGAGGAGTTGCAAAGCAACTGTTTGGCTCCTCTAATCCAATCTTCCAGACATAATCTGGACTTGCTGTCTGTCTAGTCTCTGATCATGGGGCAATGGCACAGAACTTGTTCATCTGCAGGTGGGAGAGGCAGTCAGCTATCACATTTTCTACACCATCTATGTGTCTAGCCCTAAATGCCATATTCAGTGTTAAGCCCTTTAGTATCAACTGCCTTAGGACCCTCATGACCCTTTCTGGCATTGCCCCCCCTTTTGTTCAAAACATCCACCATCACCCAATTATCACTGCAGACCATGACCGTCTGGTTCTTGAGCATCTCACCCCATACTTCCAGGGTTACCCAGATTGGAAATAATTCTAAGAAAGTGATATTTCTCATCACGTCAGTCCAAAACCAAGTGCTGGGCCATGACACGGCAAACCATTTCCCCCCAAAGTATGCCCCCATACCTATGCCCCTACCACATCCCTGTACAGCTGCTGGTCCATGTTGAACATCCATTCCACCTGACAGAAAGTCCTGCCATTGTATTGGCTTAGAAAAGTCTCCCAAACCTCTAAATCCTCCCTGGTCCCTTTGCTAATATCCACCCAATGCTGTGGCATTGAGGCTCCCTGAATTGCCCTAGCCAGGTGCCATGTAAATGTACAGGCAGTGCTATGGCCCTACAGGCAAAGTTTAAATGCCCTATGAGTTGCTGCACCTGCTGTAGCTGTACCCTCTGTCTTGCCTTAACAACCCCAAGTAGCAATTTTAGTTTTACTACCTTACCCTTGGGCAGTCTAAATAGTTCCTCTACCGTGTCTATCTCAATGCCTCAAAACTCAATTTTTGGCTAGGCCTCTCTATTTTTCTGGGGAGAGGGGCACCCTGAGCTCCCTGCACATGGCCTTGAAATCCTGCAACATCCTTGTCGCCCATCTCCTATTAACAGAAAGTCATCCAAGTAATGGACCACTGTCCGGTACTCATACTTGACCTGAAATGCCCACTGCAGTCAAGTGGTATACATCTCAAATGTTGCACAATTGAGAAGCCCATGGGCATGGCTTTATCAAAGTAGTAGTCTTCCCTATCTGAAAGCCTAACAGGTCCCAATCATCTGGCTGGATTGTCAGGAGGCGGAAAGCCACCTCAATGTCCATTTTTGCCAGCCATGCCCCCAGCGATGCCATAATCAATCTGACTGCCTCCTCCAAGGTGGTGTATGTCACCCTGCTGTCCTCTTTGCAGATGTGGTAATTGACTGAATCCATGTTCAGGTAAGACAGATGATATATAACCCGAAACTCACCTGGTTGTTTTTCTGGCACCATCCCCATGGGTGATACCCTTAGCTGTGGCAGCAGAGGATGAGCAATTGGGCCCTCCACTCTGCCTGCTGCTATCTCTTTCTGAATTTTCTGCTTTAATAAAGTCGCCCTCCCCCTAACCAACCTCAAGTTCTTTGCTTTTGTCTCTTTTCCGGCTCCCTTAAAGTGCAGGCTGAAACCGTCCCGAAAATCTGCCAATAGTGTGGAGGCTGCCTCCCTCTCTGGGTGAGACCTCAGACACTCCTGCAGCACCTCAACTTTTATGGGGGTGCATGCCAGAAGAAAAGTCACTGCCCCAACTCTTTTAATTATCTTAATGTCAGTTGTAGTATGCCTGGCCTCTACCCCCATCCCCCTGCTCCTATTCCCCCTCAAACCTGCATGGTTATCCCTAAAGGATGGATTATGCAAATTGTCCTGGCTGGCATTATCTTTTTCCCAGTTAGTTCTGCACCTGGAGGCCTGGTGGTTGCCCCCACACCTTGAGCAGGCCTGCCTGAAATGGCAGTTCAGCCAGGAGCAAAAAGCCTGGTTGTACCCCCAGCAGGATTTTTGGGCTGTCCCACCTTTTTTGTCTCCTTTGCTATCATTACTGGTAGACCCTGTACATATCTCTAACCAAACGTCAATCTGCCGGGCATCCCACTTCACTTCCCCAAAGTGCACCATTCTCTTCCTAAACTTCTCGTCATACTTCAACCAGCTATATCCACCTTTTTTATAGGCATTCTTTATAATTTTGCTTTATGCTGTATTTTACCAGTGTGGCATTGCTTTACAGTGTTTTTACTGTGCTGTTTGTTACTGCACTGTTCTGTATTTAGGTGAATTGTCATGGAACTGCTTATTTAATATGATGTTAAGAAATATTTTAGAGAAGGGTATAGAAGACTTATTGGTCTTATTTCATTTTCTTTCTTTTTTTTTTTTGTTGATCTTTGGATTCCTCTCTTTGTATAAGGGAACTGTGGCATTCGTTCTCAAACCATCCAGAACATAACTATGTTTAAAACATTTATTAAGAAAAAGTTTATTAAAATAGATACCCAAATATTCAAATGTAACTTTACTATATATACATCTGCAGTTGGTCCATCTAAGACAAGTGCTATATTTTATTTACAGGAGTTAATGTCATTTTCTACTTCTAAAAAAAAAAAGTGACAACCAAGGGACTATGGCTTGTTAAACTTTCCTGATTAATCTGATGAGATTCTTCAATTAGTGGGTCATACAAGATTTTACTAAAATATGAAATCCATCTGTCTGTTGGAATAGATGCAATTGGTCATGACTCAAAGTTATTAGTTACTTCTGCTATCAAATGCCCAAAGGTTAATGAATGTTGTTAAATTATGGAACAAACATTGTTTTTATATTTTTTTCTTTTCTTCAATTAATACAACATTGTATTTTTCCATTCTTTATTAAGTTTAGACAAGTTTTCCCTAAATGGGATTTTCTTAGCTGCCCAAACTATTCCGTATAATTTTTTTTTTTTTTTATGTTTACATGTTTTGTTAAACAATTGATTTTTTAATGCATTTTTTTGTTAGCTGTCATGGAAGCAAGAATTTCAGAGAATAAATTTCACAAAATATTTTAAGAATCAAGTGGAGACTGAACAGTTTTAATACCTTCAATTATGTTAACACATTCCACTGTGAAGAATGCATTTTCATAAATTTGCTGTAATATAGTATTAAGATATTTTTTTTTGGCAAATACCTCTAGTAACTGATTTTTAAAGGGAGTCAAGCTCTCTTATTGTGAAGATACTGGAATATCAGTTATGATAACATCAGTGTGATTACTTTCAATACATATATCCACTACTAAATCCTGAAATAGTTCCATTTCAAAAATTGTTGTTATAGCAAAATCTATTACATTTCAATCATTATTTGTGAAATACATAAATGTATCCAAAGGGTCTGAGACAATACGCCATATTTAAAATTACAAGACATACATTTTCTAAGAATATTTCATTCTATCTCCATTCCCACCTGAGATCTTATCTTCTGAATTTCTACATAAATTAATATGGGATGGAGCAGTAAAAAGATGACTCTCATAAATTATTTATGTGCAAAATTCTTGTACTAAAATCTTCAACCACAAGCATAGCACTTCCCATATTATTGTCTAACAATTCTGAGATCTTTGATTCCAGTGTATCCAATACCTTAACATCATACTATGTCAATGAACTTGGAGGAACATATATATTCTGCAAGATTAATGTGGTACCGTTAACTGAAATATTCAGCATTGGACAGTTAGAATCTTATTTAAGCAGTATCACTGATTTAAGAGAAGAAAACATTTAAACAAATGTGGCAAGGCTGCCTATTGGTCTTCCCAGGTTCTGAAAAGAATCCTTGATACCCACTGATCTGTATTTCTGTATATAACCGTGTCTCTTGTAAACAGATAATATAAAATGCATTAATGCAATCAAGTCACTAATCATCTACATTTTCAATTCTATACCAGCTATGTTCCTGGGTATGATCTTTTGTTACACTTTGCAAAGTTAGAACACGGAGTTCCCTTATTACCAATTAAAATATTTGGCAAGGTTTGTTTTTGTCAGGAAATAGTGCAAATAAAGTACTCATAGGGTGTCTAGGATGAATATTTTCTGGGTAATGATTAATTGTCTTTGTAAACCATAATCAGAATTCCTTCTCCCCTCTATAATTTTTTTTTCTGAAGTTACGAGTAAGGGGGAAAAATTTGCCTTAACATTGAAAACCACAATACATATTCCTAAATTGTCAAATTTGTTCACTTTTGCCAAGACATTTGAAGTTGATATTTTATTTCTTACCCCAAAGTCATTGGGCTGGATATTCAAAAGGGTTGCGCCATGTGCAATAGGGTTGCGCCTGCACAAGTCCAAAATTGTGCCATTCTGCGATATTCAGCAGGAGGCAGTTGCGTCCCCCAAGTCATGCTGAGCAACAGCGCAATGCTAATGAAGGCATGCTCAACCGGAGGGGGAGGAACCATGCATAAACTGCACAGCCCGATATTCAGCTGGCCATGCAGAGTTGTGCAGGCTCAATCCCCTACCTGCACCTGCACAACTTTGAGCCAAAAAAAAAAAGGAGTAAGTCGAGGGCCACCCACAGGTGAGCTGCCACATTGCAGGGTGCAGCACAGCAGCTGCCACCTGTGGGTGGCCCTCCACTTATTTCCTGTGCCCCCCCTGCAGCCTGATCGCAGGCATAATAGTAACCCCTCCATAGCCCAATCGCGGGCAGAACACACTCCCCCACCCCCCACTAGCCCGATTGCAGGCAGAACACACTCCCCTCCTGACTAGCCCAATCGTGGGCAGAACATAAATGAACCGCCCCGACTGGCTGATCCACGGGTAGAACATAAATGAACCCCCCTCGACTGGCCCAATCCTTGGGCAGAGCGTAATGGAAACCCCTCAACTGGCCCGATCGTGGGCAGAACGAGTTCAACCCCAAAGACCAATATCTGGTGGTCCAGTGGACTGCAGAGCCCAATCGCAGGCATAGATCCAACCCACCCCCCAAAGTCCAATTTCCCTGGTGATCAGGTGGCCCCTACCCACCCACCCATGGAGCCAAATCACCCTGCTCACCCCTGTCAGGCCGGTGGCAGCAGCACTGTTTCACCCGTCGCCCCACCTCCACCGACTGACAGCCTCGGAGCGACGCTGACAGCTCAGAGCAAGATTGATGAGTGTTTATATTTGTTAAGGCAGTCCAGGATATGTGAAATGACCAATTCATTCATATCTGATTGCCTTGTACAGTATAGCTGCATGCCCATTGGCTCTTGCCTGAACCAATGGGCGGTAGCCCTCCACCGAGCTCTCAGTAGGCGGTGGTGGGGCGGCAGGTGGTAGGTGCTGCCACCCACCGGCGGACAGGGGAGCGGAGTGGTGGGTCCGTGGCTGGGTTGGGTGGGGGGCACTAGATCACCAGGGAAATTGGACTTTGGGGGTGGGTTTGACATGCCCGTGATCGATTCATGTCCACTGACCACCAGGGATATTGGTCTTTGGGGGTTGAACTCCATTCTGCCCATGATCGGGCCAGTCGGGGTTCATTTATGTTCTGCCCACGATCAGGCCAGTCAGGGATGGGGAGTGTGTTCTGCCCACGATCGGGCTACTGGGGGTGGGGAATGTGTTCTTCCCACGATCAGGCTACTGGGAGTGGGTGAGTTCTGCCCGCAACGGGCTAGTGGGGGGATTTACTTCATGCCCACGACACAGAGTAAATGGTCCCGACGTGGCTGCCTGGCAGGGCTGCCCAGGCACAAGTCGTCGGAGATCGGTGCACCCGCGATGCTAATGGCATGCAAATGGGGTTGTGATTAGATGCAAATGGTCCCCATGCACCTTGCATAAATTGGCCCCATTTGCATATCACCTTTAGTCTCGGAAATTTGTACATGGTAGCAATGGAACTTGCGCCACTGCATCTGAATGCTCTACTCTGACCACTTTGTGGTGGCATGTTCCATCTGGCGCCATGCAAGAGTGGCTGTGGCTGGGACGGAGTGATTCAGCGAGTTGCTCAATAGCGCAACTCAGTTGAATATCGCCCTGGTCACACCCCTGCGCAACTTATTTGAGGGGCGCAAGGGCTTGCGCCACAGAATGGCGCAGTTTGAATATCCAGCCCATTGTGTGTATCACCAGATTTTTTGAGGGGGGGCTATTAATCGAACATACAAAATAGCCAGGAGAAACAATCAATAATGCTCTATCTAGTATGTACAACTGTACAGCTCAGTCTAGATTCCTGGAGCTGCCCCCCCCACCGCTCCTGGAGTCATCCTTCTTCCCCCATACAATCTCCCCTCTGCTTCCCAGAAGTTATTACTCCTGTTCTGATTTTCTTTTTCACCCTCTCCCACCCACCTTGAAGCTGTCTACTCTGTTCACTACTACCATCTCCTCTGGCAACTCTTCCCACCCCTTTACCACCCTTTCATTGAAAAAGTGTCTCCTCATTTCCTTCTTAAATCTACCCCCACCAGCTCCAGGCTATGCCTTCTTGAAGTACCCTCTGTTCTCAGATTGAACATACCCTCTGATCGAACCCTGTTTGTGTCTTTGAGGTGCTCAAAGGATTTTATCATTTCCCCCCTCTCTGTTCTGTCCTCCAGGGAGTATATGTTGAGCTCCCTCAGCCTCTCCTCATACATTTTGTCCCCCATACTCTGGATCATCTTTCTTGCCCTCTGTTGGACCCCCTCCAGTAGACTGACTTCCTTCTTTAGATTAGAGAACCAGAACTGTACACAGTACTCCAGGTGTGGTCTCACCAGATACCTGTAAAGTGGTAGAATAACTTCTTCGCTCATAGAGGTGATTCCTCTTGTGATGCAGCCCAGCATTGTTTTAGCTTTGGCTGCTGCCTTATGTCATTTCACAGAGTGCCTCATGTCATCCCTGACAAACACACCCAGGTCCTTTTCCTTCTATGAGATGGTCACCTGAACTCCCCAACCAGTAGCTGACCCCTGGGTTGCTGACTCTCAGGTGCATGACTTTACACTTCTTGGCATTGAATCCTAACTGCCAGATGCCCAACCATTTCTCCAGGCTAGTCAGATCTTCCTTTAATTCTTATCTCCCCTCCACTGTGTCCACCCTCCAACAGAACTTTATATAATCCACAGAAAGGCAGATCTTACTTTTGACACCCTCTTCTAGGTCCTCAATAAAGATGTTGAACAGTACAGGTCCTAGTACTGAGCCCCGTGGGACCCCGCTGGTTACAGGCCTAGATCTGGATAGTTCCCCTGCCTACCACCACTCTCTGGTTCCTGTCCCACAGCCAGATCTTGACCCACCCTAACAGTTTGTCTCCTATACCCAGGTCCCTCAGCTTGTTGCCTGTCATCCTGGAAACCATTTACTTCAAGGAAGGACACCAGTCTTTCCTCAAGAATGGTCTCCATCAACTTACCCACTAAAGAGGTTGGGCTTACTGGCCTGTAGTTACCCAGCTCTTCCCTGGGACCACTCTTGTGGAGTGGTACCACATGTGCTGTCCTCCAGTCTTGTGGTATACTCCCCTTTTTTATCAAGGTGTTAAACAGGTCCAGCAGGGATACTGCTAATACCTCTGCCATCTCTCTCTTAGGACTGTCATGTGTACTCCATCTGGGCAAGGAGCCTTGTCCACCTTTAGTTCCCTCAGTCCTCTTAAGACCCTTTCTACCCCAATCTCTCCATTATATGCTTCCCTGCCCTTAGGGAAACTCCCAACAATCCCCTGTGGCATGGGCCCATCCTTTTCCCTGATGAAGACAGAGCAGAAGTACTCATTTAGTGCCTCCACCTGATCATCACCCTTTCTGCCCACCCTCCCTCCCTCATTATGCTTATAATCCCATCCCTTCTGCATCTCCTTGCCTTAATGTAACAGAAGAAGTCCTTTTCCCCTTCCTTAATCTCCTGTACCATTCTCAGTTCTTTCACAGCCTTGGCTGCCTGGACCTCTTTCCTTGCCTCTCTAGCTTTCACTGTGTAAATGTCTTTGTCTTCCTTCCTCAATGTCCACTTGTACCTCAGGAAGGCAACCCTTGTTTCCTTCAGTTTATCTGCCAACTTCCTGCTAAACTATCTTGGTCTCTTGGCCTTAGAGTTCTTTTTCCATGCCTTCACGCACATGTCTGTGGCCTCAATTTGTCTCCTCTTGATGATGGACTATTTCTGATCCACATCCATCTCTGGCGTGAGCATGACCAGGTGCCCCACTAGTATGTTCCCATTTTATTGAAGTTCACCTTCCTGAAGTCCAGTACTCTAGTTTTGAACTTGGCTAGTTCTGTCCCCATACTGATACAAAACAACACTGTATGGTGGTCACTCCCTGCAAGGGGATCACACACTTCTACCTCCTGGACCTACTCCCCATCTGTTAGCACTAGGTCTAGTATGGCCCCCTCCCTAGTTGTCTCTATAATTCCCTTTTTCAGGAAACACTCCTGGATAGCATCCAGAAGGAGCTGTTCTCTTTGACAGGAGATAGCTGGGGTGCTCCAGTTTATTCCAGGTAGATTGAAGTCTCCAACTATTATAGTTTTTCCCCTTTCCTCTTACCTTTCTGATCTAGTCCCCTAGCTCCCTATACAATTTTTTGCCCTGTGAGGGTGGTCTGTACACCAGCACCAATTGGATCCTTCCCCCGCTGGAGCTTTGTAGCATTACCCATAGGGTTTTTCTGTGCCCTCCTCCTCCTTATCCTCCTCCCCCTGGTGCACAGTATCCCTTCTCTTATGTACAATGAAACTCCACTCCCTCTCCCTTTCCTCTGTCCTTCCTTAGCAATTGGTACTCTGAGATCTCAAGGTCCCAGTCATGGTACTGGGTTGCCCATGCTTGCATGATGGCAACTATGTCCACCTCCTCTTCTGCCATTACTGCCTGCAGGTCTGCTGCCTTGTTGGTTAGACTCCTAGCATTTAAGGCACTGCCTTTCAGTGTGCCCCCTTTCCTTCTCCGCTTCCCACCATCCATTGTTGTCCCTCCTCCTCCCCTGCCCTACTATCCCATTTCCAAGCCCATCCCTTCTGTTTGAATTTCCACTGAGGGAGAGGGCTTGAGATCCCACCCTGTTGGTGCTGAGAGCCTTGCCCTCTGCTGCCCCCATTCTTCAGTTTAAATCCAGCTCTTCCATCAAGTATCTCTCTGACCTACCTTTCAGAACCCATGTGCCTTCCCTACTTAAGTGTAGCCTGTCTGGTGCACAAATGTTCTTGCACTCCCAGACCCTGCCTCAACCTCCCAAAAGCCCATACCAATTTGCCTTGAACCATTCCCCCAGCCACAAGTTAAATTCCTCTATCTTCCTCTTTCTAACAGTGCTGGACCTCAGGACTGGCAGTACCTTTGAGAAAGCTATTGATTTTCCTACCCCCTTGCATATTTCACCCAGCTCCATGAACCTTTCCTGCTCCACCTTCACCTTGCATCCTGAAATATCATTGGTGCATAAAGGTTCCCCTTTTCCTACTGTGCACACTTTGGTATAATAGCACCCACCCTTCCTTCTGTCATGCCTGGCATACACTCAGCCTTCCTGTTGCTTTTCCTCATGTGTTTGTTTTCCCATCTTATTTTCTTCAGTAATAAAGAGGACAGGAACTCATTTCTAAATGGCAGTTTTTTATAAAGTTCTTATTGTCAGAAATGCTATGCATTCACCTAAATTATCCATATTTACCTGTACCCGAATAAAAAGTGATACAAAAAACATATTTGGCATTGTTTTGTTTTTATGGGCAATCTTCTGTTACAGTTCTCCTCTTGGAACCAGTAATTTGGAGTTTTGACTATGTCACAGTTTGTGTATAGAAAGCTGATTATTAAATGTTGACCTATCAGAACTATGCTTAGAGTTCTGTGCACAAACCGTGACATAGGTAAAACTCCAAATTACTGGTTCCATGAAGAGAATTGTAATAGAATGCTGCCCATGATAGCAAAACAATGCAAAATGCATTTTTCATACGAGTTTTTATTTAAGCACAGTTAAATATGGATACTTTAGGGGAATGCATAGCGTTTCTGAAAATAACAACATAAACAGCTGCCAGTTAGAAATGATTTCCTGTCCTCTTTAAGTCTTTCACAGTTACAACCCTCTCCTCACTTTCCTGCCTCATCCCGTTGTAATGACTACCCTTTTTCTCCAACTTCTCATGATTCCCTCTCTTTAGATCAACCCCCTCTGCCTTACTTTTTCCTTTATCTTCAGCTTTCTCCTTCCACATGCTTGTCCCCTGCTTTGCCTCTCCACTTGGCCCAGTCCCCCCTCCACTGGTCTCCCCCTCCTGGAGATGCCTTTGCCTTGCACATGCTGCCCACCTCCAGAATCCCTACCCCTTTTCTTCTCCCCCCTTGGATTGCCTGCCCTCCTGTCACTGCTTCATTTCATGACCTTAGCCCCTCCTCTTCTCTTCTGCCCCATTACTATACTTGCTCTCTGGTCCCCCCTGCAGCCCCATCTCCCCCTCCTCTTGATCATCCTTACTCTGCAGTACTGTGAACCTGTTTGGTGCCATTTTCCTTTGTCTGAAATTCTCACTCTTTCCTTTCCCCGCTCCACCTTCCTTCCACCACACCTAGATTCTTTCCTCCCTGCATCTACCCCTCACCACCTGCCATTTCCCTCTTCATTCCCACCTGGTCCCCTTGGCACTAGTGTTCTGGGATCATGTACCTCCCCCCTGGATTCTGTCCTAGTTCCATCTTTTGTCCTGTCCAACGGTAATATCCCCCTACCTTCCCCCACTGTTCATTTCCCCTATTGACCCCCCTCCTCCTACCCAGTTCCCATCTCAACTTTATTATTTACACCCTAGTTTTCCAAGCTGCCTACATACTACACATCACCTGTATTCCACATTATATCCAGGAAGATGGCTGCTTCACATCCATTACCTCTGACCATGCTCCCAGTCCCCCCCGTGTCCTCCATCTACTGACCCTGCTCCACCAGCCTTTCTCCATGTTTTCCCTCAGTCCCCCACCTTTTTTGGTGCCACATCCTCCCTTGTATCTATGCTGCCCTGGTATTCTAGATTCCCCACTGTTTTTCTTTTCTCTCTTCCTTACTGTAATGCCTCAGCATGGCCTTCAGCCTGCAGTCTTCCCTGTGGACACCCTGCAGACACCACTTAGGTAGATGCCACACTCCTGCTTCATGTCACTCACACTACAGGGTCACTCAAATGAGGGCTTACTTGGCTCTCTGTATAATAAATATAGAATGCCATGGCCTGATTGGCCTGCCTGGAGACATGTGATCTTCCTTATCTTCCCTTTGTTCACTGTCTCCCTCTTCCTCCCTTTGTTGGCATCCTCCTTCCTCCCTTACTTCCCCAAACACAGGCCCCACAAACAAAATGAATTGCTACATTGACTCCATCCCCTTCACCACACACTTTCAAACAGAAAATATAGAACAATTAAAATTACACTTCTTCCCTCCAAGTTTCTTCTCCATTCCCCACTTGGCAGCGGTCTCCCTTCAGTACCTCTATTACCTAGCTTTACATATAATATTTTTGAGATTAGGGCTGGATTCATAAAGCACCTCCTAGAGAACCACAAACTGCAGCTTGTGTTGATCACTGGTGTGCCAGGGATGCTGTACCTCATCCATGAATGGGATGTGTCCTGGCTCCAAGAACCCACAGTCTGTGGAAACTGCACCCATGCATCAAAGTGCAAGTGCATAGGAGGGAATGCAACGAGATTCAGGAAGGCCATGCAGCAATTAACATGGGCAACAGCAATCATATCCAACAGTGTCCATGAGATGCATGGACCCAAAAGTGGTCTAGTGGGTCTCCATGGTGGGCAGCACTTGCATGGCCTGGTGCATAAGTGGGAGTGCTGCAGCTGGACTGTATACCAGCCATGCCCAAAGTCAATCAGACAGGTGCCATTGGTAGAGCAAAGATGCAATGGGCACCTTCAGAAGCTCTCCAGGGGCATGGTGAGCTGACTGCAGCAGTCTGTGTAGAGCAGGTGGCACTGTGCCAGGCACTGGGTGGTTACTATCTCTGAGGGATAGCACGGGTGGCAGCATGCCAGCTGGGACTCATACTGGGGATGGCACAGGCTGCTATGGTGTGTACCACAGCACACTGGTGGTGGGCAATAGGTGTAGGGGCTGTGTGTGCATGGGACACCTTGACCGGGTGACTGAAACCAGGGGAGGCACAGTATCTCCACACACCCAGCAATGGCTCCAGGGTTTGTGCGTGGGCAGTTAGATCAGCTCTAGGCTGGTCTAAGTCCCAGTGCACCCTGTGCCCATTGTGTCACTTTCAGAATCCCACAAAAGGGAATATGGCAGCACCACTGTGGTCCAAGCCCCTCTCCACAAAGGTGCAGCTGTGCATCCACTGTAACAGTAGTGCAAGCCTGGCTTTTGCAGGTGGTTTCCCATTTGGAACAGGCCATGTCTCTGAATCAGGACCAGTACGCAAAATGGAGCATGCTGCCCCATGTACCATTCCTTGTTTACTCGGGCACCATGTGCCAACCCCAGCTGTTTTGGATTGGGCCTAGGAAACAGACTTAGAATATGACATTTCTGTAACATTCATCATGTTTTTGCTCAAATAAAAGATAGTTGGTTCAGAGTCATTTTCATATTGGTTTTGTACCAATCGTTTATAATGATAATCCCAAATAAAATGAATAGCTGAGTACAGAAAAATGATCCCAAGTTATATGATCATAGAGTATCTCAGAATTTGTCACACTATTAAATATTATTGAATACTATGATATAGGGGAATCAATTTTTAATAGAAGCTCATCAAGTTTTTTAAAGACACTCCATGCTAACTTAGCTGTTTCAGTATCCTGTATACATAAACATTATTAACATTTGTTTCGTTCATCTCGTACAGCAAACACCACTTTGTTATTGCTATTTGGAATTTCTAGTTCTGCTCTAAAGACTCAAAAGTTTCATTTGTTTTTCTGCATATGCCTTTTATACAAAGGTCCATTTCATTTCCACTCAGAGGAAAACTATTTGGAACCTCTTCTGATAGGGGGGACTCAGTCTTCCCAACAGTGTTCCCCTGAGGAACTACATCAGAATCTCAATGCTTTCTTTTCTTACCTTCAGTTTCCTTAGTATCAAAATACTTTGCTTATCCCAGAGTTTCACTCCCTTTCTCAGATTGTTTTTTAGGTATTTTATTTATGTCCATTCTTCATTTGATTTTTTCTCTTTATTTTTCTTTTTTTTTTTTTGTTATTATTTTTTTAAAGCCTTCTGAGTATCCTCATTATTAGGTGTAATTGGAATAATAAGTTCTGAAAATAATACATTTTAGCTGGTTGCTTAATTAAATCCAGTTTTGGTGTAACTTGGTTCATTAATTCAGCTTTTGACTTCAAAATCCTTTGATATGTTCTACCCCCTCTTTTGAGGATATGACAGTCTCTATGATGAGTACAGTATATGAGCTACATATGGAACTGCTAGTGAGGTTATCAATTATTTTGTAAGATCTGAGGGGAATTTTGCCATAGCTTCTTCAAGAAAGGAATCATTTATACACCTTTGGTTAATATCACCCAGTTTCCCTACAGGAAGAGGGGTGTTACAAGTCTGGAAAACTCAGGACTTGAGTGGTTGACTATTTCTATAGAGTTCCTCTAAAACTGGAATTCTGGCTTTTAAAAATTCATCTTTTTGCACTAACATTGAAATTAAATCAGAGTCTGAACTGAGGGGATTGAAAAGATCTGTCCTATTTTTTTTTTTTTAAACTCGTGTGTCATCATGAATGACAATAGGGGACTTTGAATGAAGTTCAGTAAGGTCCGAAAAGTTTGTTCTATTACTTATGGAATTCTACCAGTACCATTTGATCCTTACTTTTCTTTTCTTTTTGCTACCTTAAAGAAATGAGTCAATTGGTTCTTAGAAGGGGTCTAACAAAATACTATATTTTTTTCCTTTTAACCTCTGAACAAGATTGAAATTTATTATCCCCTTTCTTATGTATATTGTCTAATTTTAAATTTACTAACCAAAGGTTCAGCCTCACCATTAGACTGGCACTGCTCAATCTCAACGTAAGCAATATCAACTTTAAAGAATTTGCAATGAATAAATGAATTATCTGCCTCTTGCCTGTCTTGCAAAACATCCATATTAGGTGGAGTATTAGGTTCCTGAGTACCATCATTTTTCATGTGAAATTTAACTACAGATACAGAAATTATTTACATTTAAATTAGAAGAATTTTGTTTTATCATTTTTCCCATTTAGGTAAATATATGTCCTAGATCTATAATTGCTTCTCACTTCTTAAGGGAACATTTCAGTTGAAAATATTACAGTTTAATAACCACTTTGTTTAGCATTTTTCACTAAATACAAATATTCCTGCACTTCAAGAGAAATATTTCAGAAAAACAATAACTCCAAATAAAAGTCTTCAAATTAACCAGCATACAACATAAATGAAGGGTGATCAATTACATACCAAAATAATTGCCTTTTAGGCTATAAAAATAGAAGCATATCCGTTCACTACTGGAATGTCATTATAAGTCTTACACCTTTCTACAAGTCTCTGAACAGAAATAATAAAAAAACATAAGTATTATAAGACTCCTAAAAGCTGTACTTTTTAGATTTAATCACAATAAGTAAGCACTTTCAAGAATAAGAGGGGGAGTAATCAATCCATAATTTTGCATATACATTTAAATATGGGGGTTTAAGATAACCTTATAATGTATTAGCAATTCATTTCATACTCATGTGCCCCAGAGATCCCCTACTTTAGATGCCAAGGATCCCTTCTCTTCAATAGAATTTTTATGAAAATATCTAGTACTCACAGTTCCATTTTAATTTAAACTCCTGCTTGCTTTCTTCAGCCACATTTTGTGCAGTGGCCATAAATCTGCTGAATCGTGAGTTGAAATTCTTATTGAAAAAAAAACAGATACAGTAAATACCCACAAGAAGCACTCAACTTGCTACTTTTAGCTATTAAGCATCGAGTTAGAAACTTTCTCATTAAATGTAAAAGAGATCTAAAGGCAGTAGCTACCTGACAGCATCATTACATATTCTGCAAAGGCAGCAAAAATGAAGGTGACATCTTGCCTACTCTGTATCTCCATGCTGACTGAGTTCAGTGTATTGCTGATACACCAGCAAATATGCAGAATGTGATGTCTGTACATCCAACATATGCCCAATGTTACTGAGGGGGACAATCACATTAATTTTCTTTAAGTTTATAGAAGAGTGACACCTTTGAATTGGATAATACCTATATTCAAATTTATAACCAGAAACTACCCAATCCTTCAAAAAAACACTTTTTATAAAGTATATAAACTTTTTATCCAATTGAAAGTGTCACATTTAAAATAGATGTTTGATTTATTATCCCCTACTAATCTGTCAAACTTCTTACAAGTGGATGGCGTTCTCCCAATAATTTCCAACATATATACTGCTACCCTCATTCAGTTAAAAAGTGCCTGATAAAAAAATATTGATCGAAAAACAAACAGACTCAAGCACAGAAAGATCTTTTTGAATATAACTAAGAAAGGGCTTCTCTTCTGAGTGGCCCCCCTCTCCAAACAAATCAATGACAAACAGATGCCCATAGTTCAGGCTTCTCAGAAATAGATATTCAGAGAGTCACCCTGCATAACCACAGATATTCCATCACTCCAATGCACCAAAGCTTTATTTTCAGCCTGTTCCATCTTCCAGCTATACCACCTTCTCTCCAAGTCTCCAGTAAATTCTTCTTCTCATTCTCCAGGCTCCAGTTGCCCACAGTTCTCCTTTCTCTCCTCTTCTTCCACAATGCTATTTTTAGCATCCACTGAGGTCTAAACCTCAACCTTACAACTTAAAATTCTTGCCGTATGAATAGTAGGATATACTTATAAAACATAAAGCATTTTCTCCAATGCACATTTTTCTAACTTATATAAAAGGTGATACAATTATCTCAAGTCCAAAGGAAAAAGGTGTACACATATTTAATACCATCAAGCATAGAAATATTTGGTGAGGCACTAACTCAGCACAGGTCCACCATCTTCAGGGTGTGTGGATTTATGAGCTACTGTATCCCCCAATAGCATTAAATTTCAAGTACACAACACATTACTACCATTTACTGTTATTTTACATGATATATTCAGTTAGGTCCCAAATAGGTAGTTTTAAATTTTGTCAGAAATTATAAAAAGTGCTGTGAAGTTAGGGAGTTAATGCCCATAAAGTACCAATGACTTGTCAATATTTTCAATTGTTGTTGATTGAAAAGCGTTAAAAACAGAACTTTTGTTAGTTTACTGTTGCCATGGTTGCTGATTGTGAAGATGTTTATGTTTGTCGTGTGGTAAAGAAGTAATGTCACTGGAAGACAAATGGAGTCTACCAGGTTTTGTGTATTTGGAGCTTAGGTGAGCCTTTTTAACTTTCAAAGTTTGTTTTTTGGAATGTTAGTTGTTTTGTCCTGTCAGATTGTGTTTGTGATAAAGTAGGTATCTTCTTCTGAGTTTGAAGATATGCTTTAATAGTTTTAAAGTCAGTGTTGTAGTATTTTTTAATGTTTGCTTCAAGCTGCAGTGTGTTGGATGTGTGGGATCGTTCTTTTTGCAAATAATGCTCTTTATTTCACCCAAAGCTGGTCCCATCATCAGTGACTTACCCTTCCAACCCTGTCACCTAAGCGACATATGGACCTACTGTCCAACTTCTCATCTTCCCCTTGCCTTACCCTCTGTGGGAATGGCACCCCTTCTTGGACTGCAGAAAGGATCCTCAGATGAGATGTATTGCATGGAGCTGAGTGCTGAGGGTGTGAGGGATCAATCTAGCCATGCTGGCCACCTCATTCTTTGCTCCTCCTCTACATTCCTCAGGAAGAGGTATGTTTAATGACAGTCAGATGTACCTGTGCACAACTGTACATAGGATGTTGGAAGCCACCAATGATCCCACCCCTGAATTGCTTTCTCTGGGTGCCTAACCTCCCCACCTTCCACTAGGGGTCAGTACTACCCTAAATGCAGCAGTCCTCCCTCCCTGGAATAGGAGAGTATTCTTATGGATAGTTGATAATCCTTCTCCTCCTGACTGTCCCTCTGAAAACTCAAGCTTGCTCCCAAACCCAGGTTATCCACACCACAAACAGTAGCTCTTCTGCTGCATTGGTGGGTCGGCTTGAGTGACGGATATTTTAACTTTTTTAATCTTTGGAAGTGATTTGTAGGTGGAGAAAATAATTTGAATCCCTGCAAGTAGAGATGTTGTGAAATAAAATTTCACCAGTGAAATTGCTGCAAATTCGGCAATTTTGTCATGCAAAATTTTTCACAAAATTGTGGCAAGATGGTGAAATTGCACCTGAAATTTTGCCCCCAGCAAATGAACATCCAGTGTTTAGTGGTTCCCCCTGGCCACTCATTGGCCCAAATGAAGAACAAAATGTTATTTCTCCCTGGTGCCTAGTGGTCTCCACCACCCTCCAGCCAATCACTGGCCGAAATTGAATACATCCCCCCCAGTTACTCTCATGTCTTCCTTTTGAAGAAAAAAATCAAATCCCCACTCCCTGGTGTCTAGTGGACCCCCACCCCACCCTCTCATCAGTCACACAGTGCCCACCACACTCCCTCCCCAGTATCCTGCTCAGGCCAACGGCACAGCCCTCCACTCACCTCCACTACTGGCAGCCTGACTGAGCACTTCAATGAATGAACACATGCTTGTACAACTGATCAGAGTACTGTGGGGCCATGGGGTGGGCACTGTGTGACTCATGTGGGGGTGGGGATTCCACTTGACACAAAGCAGTGAGGATTTGATTGTTTTTACAAGGAGAATACAAAGACATGAGGGTAACTGGGGTGAGGGGCTTTATTCAATTTCAGCCAGTGATCAGCAGGCGGGGCAGAGGGGGACCACTAGACACCAGGGAGAAATAATTTATTTTCTACATTTCGGCCAGTGAACAGCTGGGGGGGGGTCCACTGACTCCTTTATACCATGTGTGAAGTGTTTTTGATCAAAGATAAACCAAATTTGAGGGGCTCTACTTGAAGTCAATCCACAGTTAATGGTGGCCACTTCTATTCTGACAAACACTGGAAATACTGTTCAGGAACTGAAGACAAAATTTCAATTTAACTGGGATGTCAAAGTTACAGTACACTTCAGGTTAGCAGACATTAGACACCAGGGAGTCTTAAGTGATGAAAATTATGAAATTTCGCCCACGGATGGGAAATTTCACCCGTGAGCAGGAATTTCACCGGTTCGCAGGTGAAATTTTTGCTTGCACCAGGGGCAAAATTTCACATATCGCCCCACAAAATATTTCTTGAAATGCGCAAATTTCGCAATTCTTTTTCATTTTGCACAACACTACCTGCAAGTGATCTCTTATGTGTGAGTTGATTTTATGTGTCTTAAAGTATTGTATTGGAATTATAGCTGCAGTAGCACAAACAAGCTGTCATTACTATTTGTTGATTCTAACCTATGCCTGAGGAGATTAATCCAAACTGTTAAGAAATAATTTTACTACAGATGTTTATTTGTTTAAAGATGAACATCTGCATTTGGAGTGAACCAATATGAAATCTTTTTCTATGAAAGTTTTTGCTTTTAAAATTATTATAATTATTTTGTTTGGGGAGGTAGAATCCAAATTGTCTAGATACTTTCTTTCTATAAAAGTCTATTGTTTCTAAACATGAAAATGGGCATTTGGAGGTGATTAACTCAAATTGTTGTGAAACTGTTTTTTCTTTAAATGTCTGGATTGTGAGGCTGAGGTAGGACATGTTAAAATGTTGTCATTTGGTAATGTCATAATTGATTGATTAGTCTCTTGATGATGTTACAACTGATTTTAATAATAGGCAATATGAATTAAAAAGTATGTGATATGGAGAAATCAGGCATCGGGTTTTCTATGGAAAAAGACCTAACTATATATATATATTAAATTTCAATATCACCAAGTGCAAGGTGTTGCATCTTGGTCGGGGAAACCCTAAACACAGGTACACCCTGGGAGGGGAGGTGCTGGAAGCCTCAACAGGGGAAAAAGACCTAGGGGTCATGGTGGATACATGTATGAATAACTCTGAGCAGTGCAGGAGAGCAGCTAGCAAGGCAAACAGGATATTGGGATGCATCACAAGGGGGATCACCTCAAGGAGCAAGGAAGTGATTCTGCCGCTGTACAATGGACTGGTTAGACCACACCTGAGTACTGTGTACAGTACTGAGACCACACTTGAAGAGGGACATACAGCTCCTGGAGAGGGTACAGAGGAGGCAACAAAGATGATACGAGGGCTAAGGGATTTGACTTACGAGGACAGACTTGAGGAGCTCTGCCTGTTTTCATTGGAGGAGAGGAGACAGGGGCATGATTGAGGTCTTCAAGTACCTCAAGGGAATAAATAGGGTAAACATGGAGGGATCTTAGACTAAAGCAGGGAGGCATCACCAGAGGGCATGGTTTGAAGTTGGAAGGTGGAAGGTGAGGGGGAAAAGAGGAGGAGGTTTTCACTGAGAGGGTGGTGGACCCTTGGAATGCTCTGCCTGGTGAGCTGGTCTCAGAGATCCACAGTGGAGGGCTTTAAGAGAGGGTGCGACAGACACAGAAAGTGGATGTATCAGATGATGGCCTGTCCCGGGGGGGGGGATGGATGATAGGGGTTTCTGGAGCACAAGGGATGGGAGGGTCTCTGCACCCAACTAAGGATCTAGGTTCGAGCAGACTTGATAGACCATAAGGCCTAATCTGCTGGCAAATAGTATGTTAGTATGTTAGTATGTTAGTATATTATAATAGTAAAACACTGATGTATTAAAGACTTGTACCAACATAGATTAATTAGCATCTGCTACCACTTGGCATCATGCAATATCCTTAAGATGACTAAAAATATTTGTTAAAAACAGCTGACATCTGGGACATAAATGCCAGACTGGACAAGAAAAATTTCTTCCAGCTGTCTTGAATGGGCTCAGTCTTTTCCACCCAAAAGTGGGGAGGTGTGGGCATAACTCACAGTCACCAACTGCCTTGGACAACCACCACACAGGAGCTCATTCTTACTACAGTTCAGCTTGTCACTTATCACATATCTATTCTGTAATCTCAGCCAGAAGTCATCTACACAAAGACCCTGCTACCCATATTCCAGACAGTACAACTGTGGCCATCACTTAGAAATTACATGCCATACTGTATCTCTTATTAAGGTACTTGTAATCCTAGGTTCAATAAATAAAATAAATGAATATATGCTATGGATTTAATCTAACACCTCTTTATATGCTTTTCTGTAGTGCTCCACATTGTCAATGAGTAATCAATACATTTGGGGTATAGCGCACCCCTACCATGGGAATGGCACAGCCCAAGATTTTCACATGTTGGGTACCCAAGGATTCCCTGCACTAATAGCAAATCCTCAGTGTTGCTGTGACATTTACAGGGAGAAAGAACTACTCACTTTTCTCAGAAGAATTTTCAATCAGGAATTCAAAACTTCAGTTTGGGGCTGCAATTCTGCTCTTCAGGTTGGGGCTGCCTGTTTACAGAGAGCACCCCTAAATTTAAATCATGCCTGTTAAGCTGCGGCTTTAAAATTGATTAGCCTGCCTGTTTTTTCTCACTCCCTGTGTGGACTGGGAGCCACTTATGCCTTGCTATGGAGTTGTTATGGTCTCCTGTTATAATACTTAAAAAACAGAGAAAAGGTGGCTCAGATAGGTAAAGTTTTATTTTGTGAGAGTGTAGGGTTCTGTATAGGCTCTGAGAGGTCACTCATCTTTGGTGTCAGTTCCTTGACCTCTCAGCTTGAGTTTTTTTATTGCCATTTTTTTTGTATTTTTACTGTGTTTGTGTCATTTTAGCCAACTTGTGAGGTGTGTTTTTTGGGTTTCATGACTTTGCCTTCATTCTTAACAATTTTGTGGATGCGGTTAGATCTGGTCGTGTGCTTCCACAGCTTTATAGTTGTCAGCCAGTAGGTGGGGGGATGCAGCATTCACACCTTGAGAGGAGCACACATTCAGTTACAGCCTTTCAAGTGGCTGGTACATTTTTTACAGTTGGCTGGCAGTTTCTGTGTTGTTTCACAATTATGTTTTAAATCTGTCACAGTTTTTCAGTTGTGGAGTAACTTTCTTAAAGACAGTTTAAAATAAAGTTTCTGTCACAGTTTTTTTTCTGTTCTTGGCACCATGGCTTTCAGGAGACCATATATTATGAAACAATGTAAGACCTGCAAAAGGGTAATGAGGTCTTCTCACATGGGTACATATTGTCCTCACTGTGTTGCCTAGCATAATATTTCTCTCACAGTTCCCCCAGTCTGTCCTCTGAGCTGGGGGGGCACCTGGTCTGTCACTTGGCAGTGGCAAAGCAGAATTGCGTAAAAATCTCTGGTTGCTTTTTAGTGAGCTTTTGAGCCCTGATGTTTTGCAGGGCAACCCAGCAGATACATCTGACCCCAAACCAGGCCCCTCAGGTCAGGGGGCTATACAGACACATCCAGGTGTGATGCAGCAGTAACAGGCTGCAGAATTGGATATTGTTTGTTTGTTTGTTTGTTTGTTTGTTTAAAATTTTATTTTTATACAGGTTAATCTGATTGGGAAAAATCCCCATTTACAACAGATACCTGTGGCATTTGCAATAGACAAACAATACAAATTTAAACAAAATACAAAATCACATTTATCTAAAAACAATTACAACAAACATTTAAATAAGTATACAATTCCAATTTAAAAATACGCAGATCAGGAATTTCAGTCATATGTCGAGGTAATTTATTCCATATCCCCGATAAACTATTTTGTAACACCTTACCCCTATACGATTCATAATTTGAATCATAGGTAACTTTTAGTTGTCCCCTAAAAATAACCGAATATTTGGAATCAGAATTATGACATATCAAATTTCGTAAAGGATGCGCTTTTAAATATATCAAACCATGACATATAGGCTTATATATATTCTCTTCGAGCTATTGGATCTAACCAGCCAAGTTCCTGATAATTATACAATGATGGACCTGAGGTCCATTATTTAGAATATATTTCCCAATCTGTAATAAGTCTGGTCCAGTTTGTGTAAATATTTTTGTAAGAGTGAATATATAATGATAAACCATAGTCTAGTACAGGCAACAACAATTGTTTTACTAATCTGATCTTGATATCCCTAGTCAAACATCCTGACACTCTTCTTAATGCCCCCAATCTTTGATTGACTTTTTTTATTTGTGATAAAATATGATCTGAAAAAGGAAAACGATAGTCAATCAAAACTCCCAAATATTTATAAGTATTAACCCTTTGTACCTTATTCCCATCCAAAAAACTAATATTGAAATCAGATATTTCATTCTTAGGTTTGGGTCCTACTGAAAAAATCATACTCTGAGTCTTCCCAGTACTTATCAAAAGTCCGGAATTTCTTATCCAAGTTTCAACATTGGAGAAGTCTGTCTGGAGTCGCTGCCTCAGTTCCCCAGGATCTTTAGCAGATGCTACTAATACTATGTCATCTACATAAAGTCTGACATCAGAACCAACTACATAAGCAGGAAGATCATTAATGTAGAGATTAAATAACATAGGGCCCAAAATTGACCCCTGGGTTACACCACGGTTCAAATCCAGGAGATCCGAAGCAGCGTCCCCACAGACCACCCTATGTTTTCGATTAGTTAAATAGGATCTAAACCACTGTAATGAATTATGATATATCCCTAAGTTTTGCAGTCTAAGCAATAATGTTTCATGATGAACTAGGTCAAAGCTTTAAGTCCTGCGAACACTGCCCCAGTCTGGTTTCCTGGTTCAATGATGTTGCCACCAGGTTACCAAAATCAAGTAGGGCAGTGTTCGTGGACCTACCCTCTAAATCCATGTTGACATTTTGTTAGCAACCTGAATGGTCAATGTACTGCAAGCTGATTATTTATCAGCTTCTCCAGCACCTTAGACAAAATCGGAAGCAAAGTAATTGGTCTGTAATTAGAAGGGGCTGTAATATCACCACCTTTAAAAATAGGAATAATTTCACCCATTTTCCAACAATCAGGAACCACTGAAGACTGTATACTCCAATTATAAAAATAAGTAACTATAGGAGCTATAACATCTGCTCCCAGTTTCAAAAATTTGGGATCAATATTATCTATTCCAGCACGTTTTGATATTCTTAGATTCCTCAATTCTCTAACTACATCCTGTATCATTATATTCTTCAAATTAAAGCCCTCATTACTCAAGGAGAAAGTATCGGGATGTATACCCTCCTGGGCAACACTCCTAAGTCAGGTATCTTTAAATCTGGCAAATCCTTAAAATAGTGGTTCAGCAAATTAGCCACTTCTAAAGGATTATCAACCAAACTATCTCCCACTGTTAAATTAATTAAAGTCTGTGATTTCACGGGAGTTCTTAGATTGGAAATAACCTTCCAGAATTTATTTGGATCATGCAAGTTATCAAAAGAACTCTGGAAGTATTCTTTTTTTGCCAATCTTACTTTATGTTTACATTTGTTTCTCCATTTTTTAAACAGCTCCCAATCTCCCTCCGATTTAGATTTTCTGGCTTTTTTCCAAATTCTATTTTTAATACGCAAAAGGGTTTTCAGTTTGTCATTGCTTACAATGGATTTTTAATATTATTAATCTTTTATTTTAGGGCATGAATTTGAATTATGTAAAGGAAGGAACTGTAAATTCTTGAATAGCTAAATCCAAGTCAGGAATCAAGAATATCCTTGACCAGTCAAACTTTCTAAGACTGTCCCTAAATGATGACTCATTAAAGTGCCTAAAATCATGAACCCAAAACTCATAGTCATCATTACACCTAACTTTTTGATTTAATAGGTGACACTGAATAGGGTTATGATCCCCCATATTCAATGGTAACACCTTACAACTCTCAACCTTCAAATCATCTGAAATATGCAGGCAGATCCTGACCCTGACCCATCAGAAGGCCAGCAGGATGATTATGGGGGTCTTGGGGAGATGCCTGACCAGAGAAAATTGCTTTCAGATGAGAAGGACATCTGCTCTGAGGAGGAGGAGGCAGAGGAAGCAGAGTGGACAGAGCTCAAGACCAGGATAGTGATTCCACCCTTCTTTGATAATAAGTCCTCATCCTTTTTGATAGCTGAGTCATGTAGATCTTTACAGCTCAAGGAGGAGCAAAACATGGAGTCAATGAATATTAATCCAATTCTGTAAGTGTCCTCCGCTGCTCTAAAATGTTTCCCAGGTATTCTCTACTGTGACTAAATTATTTAACAGGAATGGGCAGGTGTGGAGGAGAGAAGAAATCTCCCAAAATCAAAAGCTAGGAATTATCCTTTTTTCCGGGAGAGGTCATGCAAGTGGGACCCACCCCCAGCAGATAAGGCTGTTTATAATTCTAGAAATCACACCACCATTCCAACAGAGAGGACTCTGGCACTATCAGATTCACATGACAAGAGGATAGATACCTCAAGGAGGAGGGCCTTTGCCGCTTTAGGAGCAAACATTCATACCTCCTATGCTTCATTTATTGTTTCCAGAGCCTTAAATCTCTGGGTTACTATGCTGACTGACTACATCCCTCCTGATTCAGAGGGCATGAGTATTTTTGAGTTGGTGGTCATGGCATCCTCCTTCCTTGGGGATTCCGCTGTAGACAATTTACATTTGTCAGTATGCTCGGCCTACTATTCTGTGGCTGTCATGAGGGCCGTGTGGCTTGGACATTGTTCTGCTGATCAGTCTTCAAAGCTGAAACTGTTTAGCCTTCCTTTTGAAGGAAATTTATCATTTGGTTCTGGACTGGACTCCATCTTGCAGGACATGCAAGATAAGATGGTCCACCTCCCAGTGTCCAATCAACAATGCAAGGCCACAGCTTCTCAATGAGGACAGGGCAATGGTCAGCACAGACTATCCAGGGAAGGGTATTGTCCCTTTCAGAACTTCTGTACCAAAAGGAACAGAGGTACCTCTTCAGGCAATATAGGGTACAGCAATAGAGGATCCTTCTCCAGGCTGTATGGAGGAGAACAAGCACAAAGGACTGGTACCGCATAATGAAGGTATGCAGGCTCATCTCTGCCCCCTTCTCCTGGGTGGAAGATGACAGGAATGCCTTGCAAGATGGGCCAGACAACATCAGACACCTGGTTTCTGGAAGTCCTTCACCTGGGCTATGCCATAGAATTCTTAACGGTTCCCTCAAGAGGACATTTTCTGCCATCCCCTGTTTCATAGCAAGTGACAAAACACTGGGTGGTGTCAGACACTCTGACCCATCTCATTCAAATCAGGGACATCATTCTGGTTTCCCCAAATGAGCAGGGTCAAGGATTCTACTCCCTCTTCTTCGTAGCTCCCAAGAAGTCTGGGGGGGTCAGACCCATTTTGGAACTGAAGCATCTGAACAAGTTTGTGCACCACAAGACATTCAAGATGGAGTCTCTGAGGTTAATAATCTGGGTTGTTCAACCAGGGGACTTCCTAGCTTCAATAGATCTGGTGGATGCTTACCTCCTCATCCCCATCAGACAGTCCCACCAGAAGTACCTCAGGTTCTCAATATTGGGCCAACATTTCCAGTACAAGGCACTCCCATTTGGCTTTGCAACAGCCCCTCAAGTTTTCTCGAAGGAACTGATTATCCTGGTTGCTCAACTATGACAGGAAGGTCATCATGTCTAGCCTTATCTGGATGACCTGCTCATTTGAGCACTGATGATGCTTCTTGTGAAGAGATTGGTTTCCAGGATCCTGGAGATCCTGGAATCACATGGCTGGATGGTGAACTGGGAGAAGAGCTCCTTTGAGCCATTGCAGTCTTTGGAGCACTTGGGGGAGATCTTCAACACAAAAGTAGGGAGGGTGTTCCTTTCACCCTCCCGGGAGAAGATGTTGCTTTTGAAGATATGGTGGCTGTGGCTTCATTTCTCAGCATCGGCCCACACTCTGCTGAGGATTCTGGGCCTCATGGTGGCAGCAATAGACTTAGTTCCCTGGGATCACTTTGACATGTGGCCTATTCAGACAGGGCTGCTGATGGCTTGGGACACTTCATCAGAGGACTATTAAGCCAGAATCTCCCTCACTCCTCAGCTTCGTCAGTCCCTGAGTTGGTGGCTGAATTTGTAGAATCTCAACAAGAGAGTTCCTTTGGAACTACCACCAGAGGTGATTCTCACAACAGATGCAAGCCTGCACCGGTGGGGGCAGTCCTGGATCAAATTCCCACTCAAGGGATGTGGTTATTACAAGAAAAATGACTCCACATAAATGTCCTCAAGATGTGTGGGTGGCTCACTTAGCTCTGCTTTATTTTCAATCCAGACTGAGGAACACTGCAGTGAACATGCGGTCAGACAACACCTTCACAAGGGCATACATAAACAACCAAGGAGGCACAAATAGCATGACAATGCTTCAAGAGATCTCTGAACTACTGAGCTGGGCAGAGGAGAATCTTCATGCTTTATCAGCAGTTCATCTGTTGGGGAGTAGAACATTCAGGCAGACTGGCTATGTTGCAAAACTGTTCACCCCGGAGGGTGGCAATTGAACCCAGAGGTGTTTGCTCTGCTAAGCAATCAGTTTTGGTAACTGCAGATAAATCTGTTTGCTTCAAGCTACAGTGTTTGGACCCACAGGTTGTTATGTCAGTATCGGTGCCCTCAGGCAGAGGCAGTGGATGCTCTGCCTTAGATATGGTTCTTCAGCAGAGTGTATGCCTTTCTTCCACTGCCTCTCCTCCATAAAGTCTTAAGTAAAATAAGACATTGAAGCAGAAGCTTTCTTCTGATAGCCCCAAAGTGGCCAAGAAGACCGTGGTTCTCAGATCTAGTAAACCTAGCCCAGCAAGTACCCTTCTGCCTTCTGGTATGAAGGGACCTCCTGCTGCAAGGTCCCATTCTCCACCTGAACCCAGGCACAATGCAACTTGTACCCTGGCTCCTGAATGGAGGAGACTCTTAAGACTAGTTTTTTTCCCTGAGAGTAGTTGAAATCTTGCTAGTGGCAAGAAAAACCTCTACCTCAGCTGCTTAAGCCTGAGTCTGGACTAATTTTTCTTCGTGGGACAGAGAGAAAGGAATTAAATCTCCAGAGGCCTCCTTTGCTATGATCCTGGAATTCCTTCAGGATGGCGTGGATAAAGGGCTGGCATTGAGTGTGCTGAGAGGGTAGGTTTCTGCTCTCAGAGCTTCCTTGGGGTTTTTCCTAGGAACAAACAGAGAGGTTGTTCATTTTTTTGCATGCGCTTGGCAGGAGCTGACCGCTGTTTCAATCCCTGGTTCCCCCATGGAATCTTAACCTGGTTCTGAATGCTCTCTGTGTTGAACCCTTTGAGCTACTGGCATCTGTGCCACTGGATGTGTTGTCCTACAAGGTCTGTTTTTTAGTGGCTATATGTTCAGCCAGGACAGTGGGAGAACTCCAGGCCTTATCTCACAACCTTATCATGCATATGGACAAAGTGGTCCTGAGGACTGTTGTGTCCTTCATTCCTAAAGTGCCCATGGCTTTTCATGTGAACCAAGAGATCTGCATTCGATCCTTCTGTCTGCATCCTTCTCACCCCAAGGAGGAGTTTCATAAATTAGACATGAGGCAGGCAGTTAGGATCTACCTTAAACGTACATCTGAATTTCATGAATCGGATAGTCTGTTCTTTTTGGGGCTGACAAGCAAGGACAAAAGGCATCTAAACCCACCCTAGCAAAGTGGGTATGGGCCTGTGTTGCTAAGGCCTATGTGGCAAAAAACAAGAGGCTCCCAGCTCTTATCAAGGCTTACTTCACCAGGGCACTGGCAAATTCCTGGGTGGAGAGGGGTGAGGCCACAGTTTCAAAACTATGAAAGGCAGCTACTGTATGTTGACCACAGTTCACACATTCATGAAACATTATAAATTGGATAAAATCACATGGAGGTTTTTGCTACACTCACTCCCTAATTATGGGCCATGGTGGTTCAAATAGGTGGTTACTGCCAGGGAAGGTTTGTAGTACAACAGTGCTTACTCACTTGCAAGCTTTGCAGTCACACTCTATTGTGCCTACTGGAACAAACTAAAAATTAATTCCTTAGAGTAATGCACACTCTTTCTTTTTAGTTTATTCAACCATAAATACTTTTCAGCTTTTTTCTTTTATTTTCATACTGCTGCTTCTTTATATTTTAGTTCATCAGTGCAAACAATGCTTTCAGATAATTCAATAGTTCAGTGCAAGCATTGCATTCAGAAAAAAAGTAGTCATTAGTGCAAACAATGCTTTCAGATTGTTCACTAGTTCAGTGCAAACACTGCTTTCAGAAAAAGGTTCTACCACACCGACTGGCAAGTGCTCAGGAGCCAGCATGCAGCACCACCATTTGTCTGTTATTTCTTGGCTCTATTGCCTAACCCACGTTATGGGTGTTGATTACCCTTTTCTTTGTGTAATTCTCCTGTTGGTTCTATCCTTAGCCACATTGATTTGTGCCCAAGTTTGCAAGCGAGTGTTTGTTAAAGCGCTGCCACATACATGGAAACAGTGTTATCGACCCATTTTGGTTTCTTCTACGGTTTACGACTTAACGCTCCTCATGTAAGCTGCTTCCTACTCCTTACTTCAGGATGCTGCTAACCATGCATGCCTGTTCAGAGTTCTACTGATGCAGCTTTTGGTCACAGAGTGCTGCAGGCAGCAATTTGCAAGTAATTCTGGGGCATCTGGTGTATGGGATAACATTCTCCCCCCTTCCAGTTTTTACGTTCGCTTGCACGCATGCGCAAGGAACATTTTGGGAGAGTAGCACACTTGGAGCTGTGCCTCTCCCATCCAATGCACTGCTCCCTTGAGCAGGCATGGCGGTCCTGCACCAATGGGTGCAGGAGCTCTGTATGACAACAGTGTTCCTCTGCTTCAAAGGAAAGCACCACGCATACTGAGCACCTGTCATCACGCCATCCCCGTCGCGTCCGCACACTTCCCCCGCTGCCATGCCACCCCCAAAGTTTTGGTGCCACGCTGGGAGCCCACCAGCGAGTAACGTTGTTTGCCGACGGGGTGCCCAATCCCCAGTCGGTTGCACGGCCCTCCCAAGCCATCCTGCTGCCATGCTGGGAGCCCACCCCAGTGTGGCAAATGTTCCTTTCTTTGCCGACGGGGTGCCCAATCCCGTCGGCTCTTCACCCCCAGCCATCTTCTGCCATGCTGGGAGCCCACCCCAGTATGGCAAACATCCCACATAGTCTGTTTTTGTTAAAACCTGTAAAATAAAACGGTCCCACGGAGTGTCTCCCAGCCCCCCCCACAACCCGCACCAACCCACTGCACACCCAGCCTCCCTACACCCCCCTCACCCCATACTTACCTCCAGACTCTGGAGCGACGCTCTTTGGTGGACCGGGAACACGTCTGCACTCTTCAAAGGTGACCGCAAACTGAGGAAATGTCGGTAAGCTGTATAATGGGCTAGATAGGGGGGTTTCAACTTTATTGCATATCTCAGTCATTTTTGGGAAATTTTGCACCAAATTTTCAACATGGGGTTTTTGGGACCCCTTCTCATGAATGATGTCACTGTCATGGCATTATTCAGGCCCGAAGGGTGATTTTGCAGGCACTGTGCAGTCACTGCATGAAATCACCCTTCAGGCTTGGATAATGCCATGACAGTGACATCATTCACGAGAAAAGGTCCCAAAAACCCCATGTTGAAAATTTGGTGCAAAAATTCCAAAAAGTGACTGTTTTACGAGCGTGCGTTGCGCAGTTCCTACACAGGCTCGTAAGTTCACAAATTTTCAATATTTTCACTACAGATTTTCAACATTGCCATTTTATCACACCTTCTTATGAGTTGTACAACTGTCATTTTTCACATCTCACCCAAAACATGTTTCTGCCTATGTAGCACACACTGGCACAGTCGGTGTGCGAAATCAATGTATGGAACACATTAAGAAAATCACAGTGACACTGTTCATGAGCAGAGGTCTTAAAATGGCTATGATGAAAATTTGGTGAAAAAATTCCTAAAAATGACTTTTTTACGAGCGTGCATTGCGCAGTTCCTACGCACGCTTGTACATTTGCAATTTTCAATATTTGCACTCCAGATTTTCAACATTGCCATTTTACCACACCTCCTCATGAGCAGTACAGCTGTCATTTTTCACATCCTTCCCAAAATGTGTTTCTGCCCATGTAGCGCACAATGGCGCAGTCGGTGTGCAAACTCTATGTATGGGACACATTAAGAAAATCTCAGTGACACTGATCATGAGCAGAGGTCTTAAAATGGCTGTGCTGAAAATTTGGTGAAATAAATTCCTAAAAATGACTGTTTTATGAGTCTGCATTGCGCAGTTCCTACACACGCTCGTAAGTTTGCGAAATTTTAATATTTTCACTCCAGATTTTCAACATTGCCATTTTACCACACCTCCTTATGAGCACTGCAGCTGTCATTTTTCACATCTTGCCCAAAACGTGTTTCCACCCATGTAGCGCACAATGGCACAGTCGGTGAGCGAACTCAGTGTATGGGACACATTAAGAAAATCACAGTGTCACTGTTCATGAGCAGAGATCTTAAAATGGCTATGTTGAAAATTTGGTGAAAAATTCCTACAAATAACTGTTTTACGAGCGTGCGTTGTGCAGTTCCTACGCACGCTCGTAAGTTTGTGAATTTTCAATATTTCCACTCCAGATTTTCAACATTGCCATTTTACCACACCTCCTCATGAGCAGTATAGCTGTCATTTTTCACATCCTGCCCAAAATGTGTTTTCGCCAATAAAGTGCACAATGGCGCAGTCGGTGTGAGAAATCAATGTATGAGACACATTAAGAAAATCACAGTGACACTCATCATGAGCAGAGGTCTTAAAATGGCTGTGTTGAAAATTTGGTGACAAAATTCCTAGAAATGACTGTTTTACGAGTGTGCGTTGAGCAGTTCCTATGCACGCTCGAAAGTTTGCGAATTTTCAATATTTTCATTCCACATTTTCAACATTGCCATTTTACCACACCTCCTTATGAGCAGTACAGCTGTCATTTTTCACATCCTGCCCAAAACATGTTTCCGCCCATGTAGTGCACAATGGCGCAGTCGGTGTGCAAAATCAATGTATGGCACACAGTAAGACAATCACAGTGACACTGTTCATTAGCAGAGGTTTTAAAATGCCAATGTTGACAATTTGGTGAAAAAATTCCTAACAATGACTGTTTTACGAGTGTGCATTGCACAGTTCCCATGCACACTCCTAGGTTTGCGAATTTTCAATATTTCCACTCCAGATTTTCAACATTGCCATTTTACCACACTTCCTTATGAGCAGTACAGCTGTCATTTTTCACATCCTGCCCAAAATGTGTTTCCGCCTATGTAGCGCACAATGGGGGTAACAAAAAGGTCATGCTGACAATTTATTGTGCAAATACCAGCAATCGCACAGGGCATTAGGGTAAAGCACCATACATGCCAAACACCACTGCAAATACCTAAAGCGAACGTTCGTCATTGACAAATGCTTGTTTATCTGGGTACTGCTTTTTAGAACCCAATTGCATTGATTACCCATTGACAATGTGGAGTGCTACGGAAAGAAGAAATCAACTTCATACTTACTGTAATTTCCTTTTCTGTTAGCTCCAACATTGTCAATGACATCTGCCCAGGAGTATGTCTCCTGAGGGAGAATCTTATCCTGCATGCTAGGAAAGAAGTCTTTTTTTCAGTGAAATCGCCTACATGAATCTCGTTTTCTTCTGCTGCACTGTACTCTGATATAATTTATCAGTTACACTGACTTACCAATTATCTCTGACAACAGGTTAACAGGTTTCATTTATTAAGGTGTGTTTCCTGTTGGCAGTTTGTTTCTCTGCATTCTCAAAAAAAAAAAGAAAAAAGAGCGTGTTTCATTATATGTTAGCTTCAGTACCCAGATGGGTGACTTCTGTGAGACATGATGCACCTCTGAAGCACCCTGTGACTGTGTGTTCCTTCACTTCAAGATCTGAATACATCATGCATGACTGGATAACTAGGTAACTGGACAGGGGCCATACAGTGGATGTCCTGTATCTGGACTTCAGTAAGAGAGTCGACTCGGTGCCGCGTGGAAGGCTGGGAAGTAAGTTAGTAGGCACAGGGGCGGGTGCAAAGCTGGTGAGATGGTAGGAAACCGGCTTCAGGGAAGGCAACAGAGGGTGGTGGTGGGTGAGAAGCTCTCACACCCAATGGTAGTAACGAGCGGTGTTCCACAGGGCTTGGTGTTGGGACCAGTATTGTTTGGGATATTCATTGCAGACATATTATCGGACATCAAGAGCAAGATCAGTCTGTTTGCTGATGATACCAAGGTAGGAGTGGTGGTGGATGACCTAGGAGGATGGTAGGGGTTGCAGGATGATCTGGCAAAGACTGAAACCTGGTCAGACACCTGGCAACTTGGGTTTAATGCCAAAAAGTGCAAGGTGATGCATTTTGGGATGAAGAACCCAAGGAGGAGTTACCAGCTGGGAGGAGTACAGCTAGCCAGACAGAGGAGGAGGAGGAGGAGAAGGATCTGGGGGTGCTCATTACAGGGACAATGAACAACTCGGCACAATGTAGGAAGGCAGCTGCAAAGGCTAATAAAATGCTGGGTTGTATTGCAAGGGGTATATCCTCGAGGAGGGAGGAGGTGATACTGCCACTGTGTAGGTCATTAGTTAGACCGCTCCTGGAGTACTGCATGCAGTACTGGCACCCATATCTGAAGAGGGATGTTAAGTTACTGGATGGGGTGCAGCACAGGGTGACAAAGATGATCAAGGGGCTGGGGGACTTATCATATGAGAGGAGGCTGAGGGAGTTGAACATGTACTGGAGGAGAGGAGGGACGAGGGCACCTGATTGAAACCTTTAAGTACATGAAAGAAATAAACAAGACAGGTACAGAAGGGCTGTTCAAAGTAAGGGAGGGGAAGGGAGGGACACTGGGGGCCATGATATGAGCCTGGAGGGAGGGAGGATGGTTCAGGAGGGAGATGAGAAGACACGTTTTTACAGAGAGGATGGTGGCTTGGTGGAATGCGTTACCTGCAGAGGTGGTATCCAGTAGAACAGTGGACTGCTTCAAAAGGGGATGGGACAGGACAAGGAGGAGGGTTAATGAAGGGGAAGGGTGGAAGGGAGGGGCAGCTTCAGAATAAGGGGTGCTAGCTGCACATTCGAGCAGACTTGATAGACCTCTAGGCCTTTATCTGCTGGCAAATGTCATATGTTTGTATCTCTTCTCTGAATATCGGATAGGAAGATAAGACAGTTTTTTATTATTGTCAACATGTGACTGGGTTTTGATCATGTGTATGCATGTAGCACCATGTAGCTTGCATGGCACTGCTAAGTAGTAACTGGGAATTTGCCATTAGTGCAGGGAATCCTTAGGTGCCCAACATTCAAAAATCTTGGGCTGTGCCATTCCCCTGGTAGGGGTGCACTATACCCCAATTGTATTGATTACCCATTGACAATGTTGAAGCCAAGAGAAAAGGAAATTATGGTAAGTATGAAGTTCATTTCTTCCTTGATGTAACAGTTTCCTTGTTATTTCACTGAGGCAACAGGTGAATCAAGGGCACATGAACAAGTGTTGCATGAATCCCTATGTTTATCTGAATTTCTGCAATTATTAACAGCAGCAATATATGGTTTCAGATATGCACTGTAAGGACCCTGTCCTCAAATCACCTTATTTCTCTTCATGCCTAAGAGAACACTCTTTAAGTATAAGGCTCTTAGCAAATAGTCACCATAAACCCCAATTTGTTCCTGATTTTATCTGAACAGAGTAGTTTTATAAGCTGCAGAAACAAGGCCATGAAATTAAAGTGCTTTCACTAGCTAATCTAAGTGCTGAGTTAACTGAAAGCAAATGGTGCTCCAGGGCTTTGCTGAAAATGCCAGAGGGCACATGATAAACTTTATTTATCATTAATCTTCTTTAATGCCCAAACATGTGCAGAACTTGGAGAAGCATGAAAAGCAGAGTTAAGAGAGTGGTAATTGCTAAGGTTATACAGTACATGATTGGCTACTTTACAGCTCTTTAGCAAGCAAGAGAGTCAGCTAGTAATCTGAAATTTAATTTTAAGTAGTGCATATTGTTTATGCATGTTTTTTTACTTAAACCTGATTTACGCCATATATCAGTATGTGTCATTGTTCACTAGTTAATATACTATATAATGCCATACTACATTTTTCATTACTAGAGTTCTGTTTGTGTTAGTTTCATACCCATTTCCCTATTTAAAAAAATAGGAAAGTGGTTCTGAAATTGGCCCATCAAGTGCTACTGGATATCAGAAACTGGACCAAAGTGCAATCTCTCACAAGCAGAGACTTACAAGCACATTAATCTTTTTATTGCTGCAGGGTGTAGCTCTGCAGATGTTTTACAATCACACAGAAAAATGGAACTAAGCTTATTGCTAACAGACTTTTTTAAATTGGACTTTTATAGCAATCCCTCAGCACAAGTCTGTTCACCGCACTATTTTTTCTCTGTTACTCAGTGTTTCCCAGTGAGGAATGAGGTTCACAATAACTGTACATGCATGTCAATCTTACTTTGTCTATAATAGGACTTGTGTGATAACATGGTTACTAGATTCAGGTTGTTTTTATGGCTAAAAAGAAGAAGCATACAAGTATACTGAGTTTCCCTTATTGAAGAACTGAAGCTGCCAGTGTCTCATTCAGCAGAGTACAGTGTCAAATTACAGACAGTCCCGCTATTGCTCTGCATGACCTCCTGCTTTTTTAGCTCTTTGACAGAGGTTTATAGCTCAGAACTCAGCCCATGTAATTCCAAACTCTCAAGTACTGTGGAGGAATGCTGTGTAATTTTTTTTTATATTGTAATAAGAAAATGCATTTGCAAACTGAAAAATCATTGCAGTATTAAAGAAATGTGGGTAAAGTGATACTGAAAGGTGGGTGTGAGGGTGTGTTTGTGTGTGTGTGTCTTTGCAGAACTCTGTCAGAAGCTCCTGTCAACTCTTTCTGCTGCAAAGTCTCACCCACCCCCTCCCTGTTTACAGACAGAACAAAGTTTTAACCCATTTATCCACTGATACAGGTGTAGTGCAGAGTTTCGCAACACTGTGATGAAATATAGTGGTGGTGAAAGGCGAAGGGCTGACTGGTTTGGAGACCTCTGTTTATCCACAGATGCAGGTACAGTGTAGCATTTCTCCGCACTGTGATGAAATGTAGTAGTGGTGAAAGGTGGAGACTGGCTGCTCTGGTGCCGCCTGTTTATCCACAGGGATGGGTACAATACAAGCTTCCTCCACACTGATGAATGTAGCAGTGGTGAAAGGTGAGAGTCTGGCAGTTCTGAAGCCCTCAGCTTATCCTAGGGACAGGTACAGTGCAGGCTCTCCATACTGTAATGAATGCAACAGTGATGAAAGTTGAGGCACTAGCAGCTCTGGAGCCCCCATTTCATACACAGGGACAGGTACAGTGCAAGCTTTATCTACCTTGTAATGAACGTAGTAATGCTGATAAGTGGGTGACTGATAGCTCTGGAGACCTCTGTTTATCCACTGATACATGCAGAGTGCAAGATTTCTCCATACTGTGATGTATTTAGTGTTGGTGAAAGGTGAGGGACTGACAACTCTGGTGCCTGAAGCCCTGAGATTATCCAGACATGTACAAAGTGAGCAGATACAGTGCAAGCTTCCCAACAATATAATGTATTTAGTGTTCGTGAAAGGTGAGGGACTAACATCACTGGAAACAGTGTGGGTAGAGACAGTGCAGGCTTTTCCTGTGATGTGGTTTTTAGTGATGATGAGATGTGAGGACTGACAGCTCTGGAGACTGCAGATTCCTGTTCATCCACAGGGATAGGTACAGGGTAGGCATTCTCCATACAGTGATGAACTTAATTTTGGTGAAAGGTAAGGGTCTGGAGACCTCTGTTTATCCACAGATGCAGGTAGAGTGTTGCATTTCTCCACACTGTGATGAAATGTAGTGGTGGTAAAAGCTGGGTGACTTGACTGCTCTGGCACCCCCTGTTTATCCACAGGGATGGGTACAGAACAGGCTTTCTCCACATTGATGAATGCAGCAGTGGTGAAAGGTGAGAGTCTGACAGCTCTGTAGCCCTCAGGTTATCCCAGGGTATAGCTGGTTGCCTTAAAAGAAGAAAGCTGATTGGACAAGACGTCTTTGAAGACGTGATGGTATCGAGCTGCATCATCACGGCTTAAAAAAAGCTCCATCCACCAGCATCCTTACTACCAACAAACTCCTCCATTAGCAGCATTCTCTAGGTCTCTCAACACGCTTTACAAAACTTTTCACACACAGAACATGCCCTCCTATATACTCCAACCACAAATTTCAATATACAATTTAAAAAAAAGGCACAACAAAGCAATCTGATTGCAAAGTGCAGCTGCGCTGAACTTGCAGTCGGTAACTCCTCACTCGCAATTTCGATAATAGCAGCGTGCAAGTGGCAGCAACATTTTTTTTTTTCAAGCAGGACTGCAATGACACAACGGCCACTCACTGCCAAAGATTAACACCACTACCTGTTCACAGAACTACACATCCACTTCAAACTCCCCCCATGCAGTTCCTTATCACTGCACTATTCTCTCACCGCAGCAGCATTCCTCTGAACTGACTTCTTCATGCTGACTCATGGCATCGGTGCTCCATTTTAGTGAGTGTCTTATTAGTCTTCAGTAATCTCTAGCCAAAAACAAATCCTTTACATGCCACTTGCTACCAAAAATAAACAAAAAACCTCTTTAAATTAACCACAGTTCACATCCGAGTGAGATGTATGGGAAAGGATGAGTTCACACTAACATAACAGCCCCACCTCTGCTATCAACTGTCAATATAATAGTGCCACCTACTGCCTGAGAACTATTTAATCAAAATGTACTCCTACACCACCCAAAAACTCATTCATAACACATTTTAAAACCTGTTTCCTTTATTTTTGTTATATATAAAACTTCAAACTCAGTTCATAAGAGCAATAATGTACTGCAGGGTGTGGTATATCATCAGTTAACATCACTTCTTAGGTGATTGGATGCACTTGGCCTGTGGCCTCATTCCCAACTACCCAAAGTGTGATGATATCCCATGATATACCACACCCTGTCATGCATTATTGCTTAATTATACAAGTGGCAGTGGTGGGACTCAAACAAAACTTTCAGAGCACATACAACTGTGCTTCTGCTATTGGATCTGTGTTTTTTTAATAGTTTTTCATACATCCAGTTAGTATAAAACTCTGTTCACATTTGTATATCATACAATCTATATACCCCCCAAAACACACACACACATACAAACACACATGTTTGTGTCAGCCAGGAAGTGTGGCACACAATCTTTCTTCTGTCTAGAGGTTTCCTTTCCTTTTCACTACTATCAATAATATAATTTTGCAGCCATATTAGCTCTGGCTAGAGTTTATTTCAGATGCAAACTGTTTTTATTGTGCAAAATAGTGCAACGTGTACACCATCAATGGTTCCATAAAGTGCTAAAAGTGCATGTTCATTTAGTCGCCTTATATATGCCATCAAAACGGTAACTGAGATTAAGCAACTCAATCTCAGTGTCTGTGTTGTGGGCTACCCTGAAAGGACAGCAGTGGGAGAAAAGGAAGTGGACAAGGGTGACAGGAACCACACTGCAGTGGAAGGAAGAGGAGGGAAGATATGTGGGAGGCAGTGCAGTGGAAGGCTGCTCAGCTGGCCGTGTGGTATGATGGTGAGGGTGGCTGGCTATGGTTGGGAGGTTGCAGGGTTCAGGTCTGGGAAGATGTGAGAGTTTTTGTGGTCGCAGCATTTATTTTATTTTATTTTTTTACAAGTTCCCCCCATGACATGCACCCCGCTGGAGTTGAGAATCTTTAGTTAGGGAGGTGTGGGGGTGAAGCCACATACATACATACAGATCTGTGTCACTGCTATTGATTTTGCCGTGACTGTGCATCGCCATTTTTGTTTTCGGTCATGTACACTCGCCCTAACGGCGATCGCCATTATGACATAGAACTGTTGCTTTACAAGAGACAATTACCAGCCTTCTAAGCCCTTACACATCAATATACTTTGTTTCAAAAGTTCTTTGCATAGTCCAAGTTGAAAAAAATACATACAGTGGCCTGTAATTTTTGATGGTGGCCTCATGCCTCATTACACCTGTAGATGTGAGTTCATCAGATCATAAACCATAACCCATCGTGTGTTATTGCTTTCATATTACATACTTTTGAATTCATTTCGCCTACTATTAAATCAATTGTGACATCATCATGAGACTAATCAATTATGACTTTACCAACTGACAATATTTTAAAATGTCCTACCGCAGCCTCACAATTCAAACATAGAAAAAAAGGTTTAAGATCAGTTGAGTTTATCCCCACAAATGACCATTTCCATGCTTAGAAACAACTGACTTTCATACAAAAAGTGTTCCTAGACAGTTTGGATTCTACCCTCCCACTCCCCCAAAAAATGAAAAGGAATAACATTTCACCAAAGGGTTTCGTATCAGTTTAACTTCACTGCATAATGGATATGTTCACATTTAAACAACTGAACTTCCATAGTAAAATTATGTCTTAACAATTTGGGTTAATTTCCCCATTCATTGGTTAGAATCAACAAATCACAATGACAGCTTGTTTGTGTGAGTACAGCTATTATTTAACCACATTATTTTAAGACATAAAATAGTCAACTCACATTAAAGAGATCAATTGCAGGGATTCAGATTATTTCTTCCACCTGCAAACCATTTTCAAAGATATATATATATATATATATATATATATATATTTGAAAGATCCCACTCTCAAGCTGGCCCATTGGTGCAGCAGTAGATCTACTGCTTGTGGTGTGGATGACCAGGGTTTGGGAACAAGCTCAAGTTGTCAGAGGGTCAGTTGGGGGAGGAGGATTGGGCATCCATAGAACTGCTCTTCACTTTCAGGGATGGAGGGCTGCTGCATCTGCTTAGTAATGGCCCCCTGGTAGCAGTCGGGGGTCAGGCACCCAGGGACAGCAATTCAGGAGTGGGAGGAGTGGCAGCTGCCAGTGTCCTGCATACAGGTGTGTGTGGGTATGTCTGGACAGCATTGCACATTCATCCTCCTGCAGAATGTATAGAAGGAGGAAAACATGGCTGCCCAGCATGGCAGGACTGACCCTCTGCAGCCTTCAAACTCAGCTCTACAGCATGCATCTTATCTGAGAACCTTTCTGTATCTCAAGAGAGGAGCCACCCCTACCACAGGGGGTAAGCTGAGGGGAAGACAAGAAGTCAGATGGTATGTCTGCACAGAGCCAGGGTGACAATTATTGGGGGTCAGTCCCTGATGATGGGGCCAGCCTGGGGTGAAATAAAGAACATTAATTGCAAAAGTCCAACACCCCACCCACATCCCAGGTCCCATGGTCCAATACCACGGATAACCTTCAAGGTCACATTGCTGACCTATAAAGCCCTACATGGCCAGGGACCCCATTACCTGCAAGATCTTCTGCATCCCTACTGCCCCTCCCATGTGCTCCAATCCTCTGATGAGGGATTGCTAGAGATTCCCAAGGTACACTTAAAAACATATGGTGCACGATCCTTTGCCTTTATGGCTCCTACCCTGTGGAATTCTCTACCTCACTGGATATGAGATAGCCTGACCATATAGGGTTTTAAGGCTGACCTCAAAACATATCGTTTCCTTCAGGCTTTTAATGGTACTTGATCTTCTGCTGTCCATGGACCTGTATTAATGTATGAATGTGATGCATTTGTCTGTAACTTTATTGGACTGTTTTACTGTATATGGTTGTTCAGGCACCCTGGGCTTTGGAAGGGAACCTTTCTACAAATAAAAAAAATGATGAAGATAATGAATACTCCACCTCCATCAGACTTACCCCTCCATGCCCAGCTCCATCCATAGAACCAATGCCATCATCACATGGATGGAGCAGCATGATGCACACTATAATAAATATAACACTCCAATAAATAATATGTATAATGTTATATACTGTATAATGTAATCCTCCAATAATTATATATATATATATATATATATATATATATATAGATAGATATCTATCTACAGTATATATATATATATATATATATATCTATATATATATATATATATATATATATATATCTATATATATATATATCTATATGTAATATTCGATTGCATAAAATGTCATTAATACACTTATTAGGGTTCAACTTAACACTACAAAGTAGGGAAAGGTAGCATTAGGTTTCCTTCCTAAATCCCCTCCCCACCTCACAAGCATCAAAAGGAAAACAATAGGCTCTGGGGTTTCTGGTGTCTTAGTAAGCCTGTGGTAGGGTCATCCTTGTGGCTAATCTTAATGCTCATCTCTTCCTCCAGCCTGTAGCCTCCTGCCTGAAGCAAAAGGTACAGCTTCAAGTCAGGGCATCATATAGATACACTCTTTAAAGGTTGAGAACTATGTCTAACCTGTGGGCCCTGCGTGAAGAAAGACGATCATGTGTGATGTTGTTTGCTCAGGGAATGTGATGGGTATTAAGGCTGGCAACCCCAAGGAAGACCCACCCCTGATTTGACAATACTCCAGAGATTAAAAAGCACTAATGTTTTTGCTGCTTGTGAGGTGTGGGTGGGGAGATAGGTAGGAAATCCTAGTGCCACACTTCACTACTTTTGTAGAGTTAACCCTAACTGGTGCAATAATGAAGTTTTTTGCAAAGAATTTCCTTTCTTTTTGACATAGTGGAATTGTATCCTCATTCACGCAGGTCCCTCTTGGACCTTTGTGAACAGATGCATATGCACAGGGCCCTTTGGGCCTGTGCCAAGGGAAGACTCCATCCACTTCAAGAAGTGCAGCATCAGATGTCAAGAATTCTTGGAGCTATCTGCTGGGCTGCAGAAGCACAGGACACTCTGTTTCCTCCTCTTCCATGTGACTGCAGATACAGATGCACAGGGCAATGAGTCCATCTGTCAGCCAATACACAGGGACCTCTGCCACCCACGAGTGCAGAGGTGCAGAGCCCTATACCAAGAGGCCAGTTGTGTTAACTATATGGTACCTGGCCCCATGCAAACAACCTCCACCCCTAGCCACACACACGTCCCCAGACCACCACGCCCAGTGCCTGTCATTGTGAGTGTGTCAGACACTGGGCACCATTGCACAGTGGCAGACAGCACAATGCAGGCATCATCATGCACACACCACAGCAGACAGCAGCTGGGAGGGTGTGCAGATGGAACGTGTGTGTGCCTGCAGGGCCAGGTACCCCACCCATGCATTGCACATTGAACAACACAATGCACACATGGCAGCATCAGACAGAAGCCATGCTGGGAGACAGGTCAGTCACGTGCCACAGTGCCACGGCCACCATGGATGCATGGGTGGCCCCACTGAGACCCACCAGCAGTGACAGGCTGACCAATGGCCTCATGGGGTGGCATCGACTATCCCCCAGGGGTTCCACTGCGTGAACACGACCGTGCTCGTGCAGGGGTCTGCAGCACACCGAACATGCCCGTGCCAGACATCCTCGGGATGCCCACAGCTGAACCCGGTGTCGACAAGGAGGGTGTCACACGACACCAGGAAAGGGGGTTGACATTGCACCGCATGGTGTCTGCGATGCATTGGCAAATAACTGTGTGCCCATTGTCACCATGACAGCTGTGATTGCCTGTGTCTACCTGTCAATGGCAGTGGTCACATCCTCCCGCATTCCGTCCATCCCTGCCAGGAGCAGAGCAGTGTCTCTGCTCTGCCGCTCCTCTGCCTGGTGCAGAGCCACACTGAGTGCATCCACCACTGTCACAAGCCGCACCTGCTGATCGACTGATGCTTGGAGTATGCAGGTGTGCCTTTCTAAGAGGTCATCTGCCTGATCGGCATGCTTTCCCTCATGGTGTTCATGGCCCTGATGGTCAGCAACCCTTGAGGGTGGGCGCTGCACAGTAGGGACAGGCCTGGGCATGTCCACAGGTGGTACACTGATGCTGCCCCCTGACACTGTACCTCCATGGCCATTGGCCGACTGCTGACACTGCCCCTCCGGCTGCTGCTCTCCAGGGCTCAACAGTGCCACCGCAGTGGCTGCAACAGCCCCACTGTCCTGGACACACACCAGTGCTGCCCCACTGGTGCAGACAGGCACAGGCTGGGACTGTGATGTCACGTAGGCGTCCACGGTGGCACCACCCATGGCCATGCCTGTGATGTCACCTGCTGTGTGGCCATCCTGCAGCCCACACATATCACTGTCCATGAAGTGAGCTCCATCATCATCAGTGATGGATCCGGCACCAGTCTGAGTCTCAGTATGCTGGCATCCATGGACACTGGCACGCTGGGTCACATGCAGGACCTCCTCCCCACCTACTCCACCAACAACAGTCCAGACATCCAGGCAGGTTCACTGTCACCCTGACCCTCATATGCCTGTGGAGGTGGATGGGCCTTCCTCTATCTCCATGGTACCACCCTCAGTGGACAAGCACACCACCGCTGACCCATGTAGATGCTCAGGAGCTGTAAGGGAACACAGTAGCATTAATGTATCTGCCCTACCCTGTCCCCCCATTGACAGACCAGGACCTACAATGCAGTGATGGGCTACCACCCATCTGGAATCCACCACCCGGAACACCCTCAATGGCACAGCACTGCATGCTGCCAGCAACCTCTCTTCTTGTGGGGTCAGGCGTTGCACGTCCAGCTGTCCCCCACCAGTCGCAGACCATGCTGCCCTGATGGCAGCCACCTTGTCCTTAATCCTCCACCTATCCATGCCCATCTTCTTTTTGCACTCCTGCATGGACCGCTGGTGGCTGTCATGCAGGCTGACGGCACATGCCACCTCTTCCCATGCAGCAGCACAGGCCTGTGGTGTTCCCCGCTGTCCACTGAGCAGTGGCTCCTGGTCGAGGTAAGCCTCAAAAAGGGCATCCCTTTCTGCCTTGGTGAAGTTAGGCCTCCTCTTCCTCCCACATCTCTGTTCCTCTTCCTCCACCTCACGATTGCTCATTATTCATCCTGTGAGAATGACAGGTGTTACCTGTGACTGTGCAGTCCCATGCATGTCCCACACACCACAGTCCGCACTACAAAACAGCATGGAACTCACCACAATAGACTGCAGTAACTGACTATGGCCAGTGCAGCACAATGTCGCATTTTTATAGTGCAATGCATGCAAATGAGTAGAGGTGCATTTTTAAGTGGATGCAAATGCAGTGACTGCACCATTGAATGGCTGATTAGCTGATTTGCATATGCCAGCTGAATATAGCGCTGTTGTGCTTTGCGCAATTGTGTTGAATGTGCTCAGTCAAGGGCGCATTTCTGTGACATGCTCAGTAAACACTGAACTGCGCATGCCCAGGGTGATGATGCAGACACCTGCCATGCCGCTGATGTGCTGTGCATGGAAGGCAATGCAGGGCACAGCCACCATTGTGCCAGTGGCGCTACTGTGGCTGCTCACATATATGGCGCTGTGACACTGGGGCCACAGTGCAGTAGGCCACTACAGAAGGTGGCACACAGGCACCCAATCGTGCTACATGCATTGAGTTCCAATCGTGCTGTGGCTGTCCTTGCATGACAGACCCTTGACCCTGTGCCCGACCTTTGCCCCCTAAGTGCCATGCATCTACATGGGTTCACCACTATCATGCTGTTCGGTGACAGCACAATAGGGAATGGCAGCACTGTACCATGCATCATCTGCAAGTGTCAGACAGTGCTACCAAGTGCCATTTTGAATCCAACTAGCTGTAGAGATGGCACGGAGGAGGGCTGTTGTGTGGAGCCAAGTTGAGCTGGTCAATTTGGTGGCCACTGTAGAGCCCCATGCTGGAGCACTTTATGGTGATGCACCCCTGGACAGGGCCAGGAGTGCAGTATGGGAGGAGGTGGAGGTGGCATTGAAGGAGGCCATGGAAATTGGGCGCACAGCTGAACAGTGTCACCACTGGTACGGGGACCTCCAGTGCAGGGACCCGGAAGGGCTTGCCCACCTGTGGGGATGTGCCAGGAGGGGCACAGTGCCATGGCCAGGTAGGTGCCCCATCCATACATTGTTAACGTCTATACGGGTATCACGGTTGCATGTGTTCCGCACATGGGGGGGCCATCCAGTGTTGTCCGTGGTGGTGGTATCAGGGTTGGGGGTGGATGGGTATGGCTGTATGGATTGCACACACTTGGGAGGGGGGGACTTTGCTACCAGATTGTACTGATGTTCCTCTCTCCATGTTTGCACCTTAGGCCCAGAGGAGCACCGGCAGGCGAGAGAGAGGAGGCGCCACCAGGAGGACCAGCAGGCCTGGAGGGATGCAGGACCACAGAGGTGCAGGGACCAGCCTGATGATGGTGAGTGCCTTACATCCATGATTACTATTGCATGCTGTGTAACAGGGTGGGCAGTGGGGCATGGCCACCATCCATTTACACCACTGCCATGCATGCAACATGTTACAGTCAGAACTGTCCAGTGGAACTGCATGTCTGGGAGTGCATCAATGGTGGTCCTTGCATGCACTGGGTACATGGCTGTGCCACTGCCTTCACACCGAATAGCCATGTCACTGTACGGCCACAGTGGTGCTGTGCAGGACATGGGCGGTGGGTGTGTGCAGTGGTCCACATGGCTGTGGGTGCCTGGGTAGGCAGGACTTGTGGACATGGTCACTGTGGGTGGTCACACACCATCACAGGGGCATGGCACATGGCTGTATGCCATGCACAATGGGTGGGCTGCAGAGGGCTGGACAGTCGCATGTACTGACTCTGCTCCCTTGTTCTAGGTGGACAGTGCTGGATGGCCCTGGAACGGGGCATACAGGAGCTTCTGCAGCTGGCATGGGTGTCCCTGGCACTGTTGGAGTGCATGGAGTGGCACAGGGTACAGAGAAGCACCCAGAGGTGCCACAGGAGTGGAGAGCGGGGCAGAGAATACACCCTCCATGACTCCCTGACACACATCACCCCCCCCGGACCCACCCTCACACCCCTTCTTCCCTCTCTCATTTGTACACCCTGCCCATGCCCCATGCCCGCCCCCACCTGGTTTGTGTCCTTTTCCTCCCACCCTTGTATATAGTTGTACATATGTTTGAGTGTTGTTATTTTATAATTCATACATTTTGTTATGACAACTGTGGTGGTCTCTGATTTGTAGTGGGCTACAGGTGCTTAGCTGCAGTGGTGTGTATGGCATCAGGGGTGGTGCAAGCATGGGCATGTGTGTGTGTGTGTGTGTCCGGAAGGGAACCGCCTATGGTGTGGGTTGGGGGATCGGTCATTGTCTGTGGTTTGTGTGTTGTTCTCTGTGCACTGAACACCTGTGTGCAGTGGTCTATGGTGCATGCACTGTGTGCATGGCACCCCTGTCAGACCATCCATGGCCTGTGCAGCTGACACACTTGCATGTCTGTGATATGTACGGTCTGCTGGCATGTCAGTGGTGTCTATCCATGCTGGACAACCACTGTACCTGGCACAATGCCAGGTTGCCTCCCATCACCAGTATGGTGCATGTCTGTCTCCGGTGGCACTGTGGCCTCCACTGTTGTTGTCCCACCTCCATTCTGTCGCTTGTGCCTGTTGCAGGGGATGTGCTCCACTGTCTGTCACTTGTGCTCCGGCTGCATGCTGGTGGAATACAGCTTCATGGTGCCTGTGCAGGGTGGCTGGCACACCTGTGCCATGTAGGGGTGCTGGCCATGTGTACACAGCTGCCATGGCAACACGCCAGTGGCTTGATTGAACAGCTACTGTGTCCCAGTGTTGGTGTGCCCTTGGGTATGGGTAGGTATTTGTCCATGCACTGTGTTGCATCCTGTGTGGTGCATGCTTCCATGCAACACTGTGTGTGTAAGTGCTGGCTGTTATGGCCAGTGCTGGGATGGGATGTGTCCTCGGGAGGGTGTGCAGGGTGCTGTAGTGCTGGTGGTGGGGTCTGGGGCATGCCCTGTCACATGTGGGGTACGTCGTTTGCCGACGCATGGTCAGTCTCTCAACTGTACCTCGGGGGACGTGCAGGGTGGCACTGTGTATGCAGTTGTTGCATCGCTGTCTGCTGCTGCCCACTACAGGGTGCACATAGTGGGGCTGCCTTGCATGGCTCCATGGTGCACAGGGTTGCATTGTCACAGTGGAGGTGGCGGCATGCATGGGGTGTCCTGCACTGTTGGGAGCTACTCCTGGGTAGATTGTATGGGGATCATGGTGCAGGGTGTGCTGTGCATTGGTGGGATTGTGTGGCATGGGGTGGTCGGCCCTCCTTGTGTGCTGGTCACAGCTTGTCAGGGGGTGTGCTGGGGCACCATGCCCCGGCTGTGGGTTGGTTGGTGGTATCCATGGACCGGTGGTTATTCCAGATCTCCACCGGTTGTGCAGTGCATGGGGTGTGGGAGGTGATGACTGTTCTTCTGTGTGCTCCTCTGCCCATCTGTGGCATGGGTGGTGGGCCCCTGCATCCTGTCCCTGTGCATCCCTGGTTGTGCTGTTGCACTGCTGCCCTGCTTCACGGGGCATCCCTGGTTGTGCTATGGTGCATCTGGACCGCTCCACTGAGCATCCCTGGTTGCGCTATGGTGCATCTGAAATGCGCAACTGCACATCCCTGGTTGCGCTATGGTGCAGGTGGTGCAATAGTCAGTCATGTGCCACAGGCACATCTTGACCTGCCCGGTTTTTGAATATTGTGCTTCTTGCACATGGGTGCAGTGGACTTGCGCTTGTTCCTGTTGTTCCGCACTTTTTGGGTGCAGTTTGAATATCCAGGCTATAGTATTTAAAATTACCAAAGTTCTGAGCAAGCATAGAAAAATTTTAACATACACTCACAACTGCATTTTTTACACACTTTGACCCCAAATTTTCAATGTAGCCTTCTTATGACTTCACCTCATAAACAAAGGCAGTGTAAATGTTCAAATCCCACCTGAAAGGTGAGTTTGCCAAGGGACCACAAATTCATGTTTCTGGCTGGATTTGCATAATTTCACCATGACTGGACATGAAGCAGGGTCCCAAAAAGGCCATGTTGAAAATTTGGGGTCATAATATGCAAAAATGACAAAGTTATGCATTAAAGTTCAAAACCCTTTGGAACTATATTGAACAGCGCTTATCTTAGTTTCTCATATAGCAGTCACCAGTTCCATCTACTAGACATGTCTTTGATCAGAGAGTTAATCTTCGCCATGTCATATGTTCAGTTGAGTGAGGGTGTGTGGGGGGAGTGAAGGGTGCTGAGTGGGAGACTGGGTGAGAGGTAAGATCAGTGAAGAACTGTTTTCTTTTTTGCAGGTTAAAAAAGCTAGGGATGGTTTTCTTTCGATTTTCAAGAGATAATGAGTGACATTCTGACACTGGGGATTGGGCACCACAGTATGGGACAGCTGTTCGGAAGCAGCAGGGGATGGGCACCCTGGTGCTACTATATATATATATATATATATATATATATATATATATATATATATATATATGTATATATGTATATATGGGGGATGGTGACCTAGAGGGGAGGTGGATAAACAGAAGCAGTACTGAGGTGTGCACCTTGGTCCACTTAATAAAAATATAGATAGATAGATAAACGGACGGACAGACAGACAGACAGACAGACAAACAGACAGATAGAAAGATAGATAAAGAGAGACAGACAGACAGACAAAGAGAGGAAGGGAAAATTTGAGGATTGGTGGCTCACTGCTATCACTTCAGCCTGAAGCAGGACACCAGCAGTGGCTGCAGAACTCAAGAAAGTATTTCTGTTCTCATACAGTGAACTTGGGTGAATGACTCTTCTGGCTATTTATTTATTTATTTATTTGTAAAATCAGTTTACAAGCTTTGAGACAGAGGCTCATTTCCTAAGGTACCTCGTCACATTGAGGACAGACATAACAAATTTTAGTTACAGAATACAAGTCACTGAAGTAGAGTTACACATATTGATTTCATACATTATGTAATTTAGTAGCAAATTACATTGATACAGTTAGCACAAGCTGGTTATAACAGAGGTATGATGCACAGGGGGAGAAAGTGGGGGGATGAGGTGGAGTGCCGCCCAGTGAGCATTGTCAAGTGTGAAGAGATTAAGGCCACATTTAGAGACAGGAGCAGCTGCGGGTGTTAAACAGTTGGCTTCGAAGAGTGGTTTTGAAGTTGGAGATTGTTGGAGCATTGGAGATGGGAGGAGGAAGAGAGTTAAACCAGGATGTGGCTCTATAGCAGAGAGACCTTTGACCATGGGTGGTCCTGGATCTTGGGACCAGTAGAGTGGTCTTGTTGGAGGTTCAGGTTGCAATAGTGGGTGTGGTATGGTGGATGGAGCATGTCACCCCAAGAGGGGAGAGCCTGAGTAGGGTTTTTTTTGTGAGGAGGCAGGTTTGATAGCATAGCCATTCATCTAAGTTAAGGAGTTTAGACTCGTCATAGAGTTGACATGTATGAGTGAGCCTGGGGCCCCAGTAATCAGCCTACAGGCCTTATTTAGGGTGAGGCAAATTTTGTTGAGGGCAGTCGTGTCAGCAGCACCATAGAGTGGCAGGCCATAGTCTACAAGGAACAGTACTGAAGACATAACAGCAAGTTGGAGAACATCGGGGGAGGCAGTTTTTATAGCGGTAGATGATGCCAAGCTGTGTATTAGTGGTGGATGCAAGGGCATCAATGTGGGTGTGGAAGGTGAGGGCTGAATCGAAGGTAACCCCAAGGTATTTGTAGGAGCAGACTTGTTCAAGCTGTTGTTTGGTACTAGGGAGGATAGGGAGTGGGTGGTTGCAGGCTTTGTTTTGGGGGTAAGCAAAGAGCATTGTTTTGTTTTTTTTAAGATTAATGATGAGTCTGTGCTCCTTAAACCAGGCTTCAGCATCATTGTAGGATTGTTGTTGGGAGTCCTGGAAGGAGATGGGATTGCGGTGGGTGGCAAAAATGACAGCATGGTCTGCATACATAAGAATTTTGCCAGAGTATGCACTGAGCAGGATGTTTAGATAGAGTGAGAAGAGAGGGGGGCCCAGGATGGAGCCCTGGGGTACCCCTGAGCAGATGGGATGGTTTCAGACAGTGTCCCACTGATTTTTACACACTGTGAGTGAGCGGATAGATAGCTCATGCACCATGCCAGGCTAAGCTTGGTACCTTGGATTTTGGGGTGCCTAGAAAAGGTACTGTATTTCTGGACATTTTTCAAAAAAATGAACAAAAAACAAACATTCAAATCTAGCTAAACAGGTCCAGTTTAGCTAGATTCAGATTTTTTTTTAAATTACATTTTATGTATTTTCTGTTTTTTTTATTTCAAGGAAGAAAAATCAAGCATGAAAAAGCCTTTTGATGCTGTGAAAAGCAAGTGGTGAGAAAGCAGCAATGCTCTTACTACATGGAATTTTTGATGTCATATCAGAACTTTATCCCAAAAACCCTCATGAGCATACTCGGAACAGAAATGAAAACTTTAAATACTTCTTATTCTGAAATCATTTAATATTTTTTCACCAAACCTTCCAAAGGTACTAACTTGGCACGGTACACTTCTACCCTGAAAGTTCTGTAAAAAAAGTTTATTCCATGGATACTGTACATGAGAGCAAACCCAAATCTCATGTTTAGTACAGGAAAATTTGGACGTTTACAGGAAAATGACATATGCAGATCTCAGAAACTGCACAAGTTCTAAACACAAAAATGTCCACATATTTAGGTCTTGACTACCAGACAACACATGAAAAATTTCAGCTAATTTCATCAACTGCTGCCAGAGCTATTAAGGTGAAAATGTAGGGGTTTACCATTAAACCTTACTCAACCCTAACTATAGGGGCACTACCATGCCATTATAATAATAAATATAATCCTCTAAAATCAGATTGCAAAACACTGTGCATCAGTGCAGATTTAGTCCCATTTTTCCCTAACAAAATTTTGAGTCTCCCAGAAGCCCCCTGTTGCCAGTTGAGTAAGCTCTGGGAGAAGGCTCTACCAAAAGCCATTACCTATTACATTCAATAACTCCATGTGAAATCCAAACCATCTGTTGCCTAACCTGATACAAAATGGGCACCCAGGTAAAAAATTAGCTAACCCATGCGGAATCTAAACTTTGTAGTGGGTAAAATCTTAAAGTCTATTATGAAGGAGAATTATGTGGTTCCAGGAGGTTAATGGGCTGCAGGACTCCAGACAACATGGTTTTACCAGTGGGTCATGTCAAATAAACCTTATCAAAGTTTTTAGTTCGGTGACAAGAGCAGTGGGTAGTGGGTAGTGGTTAGGCTGCAGACATGCAGTACTATATCTGGATTTTAGTTAAGACTTCAACTGCATCCCTCATGGAAGGATAATGAAGAAACTGGGTGGTTTGGGAACTGAGTAAAGATACAGTACCTACTATAAGTGGGTAAAAAACTGGAAGACTGTGAGGACTCACTGTTTAGTACTGAACAGAGGCATCACTAATTGTGGAAGTCATAAGTGAGGCTCCAAAAAGACTGATCTTGCTAACAGTTTGGTTCAATATGCTCAGAACAAAGACAGCAAACCGAGAGGACAGGAGCTTCCTGCTTTAATCAAGTCTACTTATAAAATAAAAAAATTGGCACGTACCACCATTAAAAATGTTGCTCAGTCTAGGTCCCTATATACGATTATTGTGCCATATATTATTAAGTGCAAAAAAGCACACGGACGCCCTCTATTGCCCAGGTGATAGTGAGCATATGTGTACTTTTTTGTACTTTATAAAATATGGCACAACAATCATTTATATGGACTTAGATTTAAAGTAATTTTTAATGGTTGTGAGTGCCAATGTTTTTAAGTTGTAAGTCTGGCTTTCGCTATTGTGAGCACCACATTCTCAGAAAAAAAAAATGTATGAGTTAATTTTCATCAGTCTGTATCATTTCCAGCAATAATTTTTTTCAGCAGGTATTATTGTCTCCTGGATTATCTGATGCAAACTGACCCCATGCCACTGCAACACTTACTGTATTTGTTTTTATGTTGTTTTGGAACTGGGCCACTACAGCTTTGCACTGGACTCCTGCACCACCATGTAGACATTGTCCTCTCTGTCAGCCCCTTCAATATGCTGGTTTGTGACATAGGGGTGGGAGTCCAAGGGAGGTTATGCCTCTGCACAGATGACACCAAGGTTTGTGCTAGAATGGACTCCAAGGAGGGTTTAAGGGCAATGAAGAGGGTTCTTGAAAAGCTGGAGGGGGTACTCTAAAGTGTGGCAGTTGAAATTTATTGTAAATACAGAAAGTGCATAGTTATTCATATGTGATCCAAAACCCCCAAAATCAGAATATAGAATGGGGCAGTGGTAGCTGACAACACAGTTGAGGAAAAAGATAGGGAGATGATTATGGATAATTTAATGATTATGGATAATTTGAAGATGCTTGTGCAGTATGATAAAGTTGTGGGAAAGGCAAATCAGATGCTGGGTTGCATGGCAAGGGGATCACTAGCAGATGGAGGGAGGTAATAATGCCTTTTTGTATAGATCAATGGTCCAACCTCTTTTGGTGTACTGTGTATAGTTTTGGAGTCTGCACCTAAAGAAAGATAACTGCATTATGTCTAATTAATTGTTCATGAGTGTAATGAGGCTCCTGATTTGCTACTGGATCAGTCATTAATGTCTTAGAAATGACTGATCCAGCTGCTAATTGATGCTGTGTGGCACACATGGTCCATGCCACTCTACTTGAAAACTTAATTGAGATAAAAACAAAGGGGGAAAAAGAAAGTTGTCATAACGATTAGACTTGTAATTGCAATAACAACCTCAAAGTTGGCCATTTCCTTCGATTAATAACCAGCTGGAGGGAGGTGGCCCTCAACTGTGCCTCAGGCCACCCATCCCCCCAACCAGTTGTTAATCCTTTGGAAATGACCGGCATCTCAGTCATTATTGCTTAATTGACAGACTGACGTCAGTGCAGAGGAGGGCTACCAAGATGATAAGGGGCAAGGGAGGAGGACCTGAACACGTATGTTCTGGAAGATAGGATGAAATAAGAGGACACAACTAAGAAAATTAAATTTCTCCATGGAATCAATAGTGTAAAGACTAGTGACTTCTTCATTCTAAGTAGTAAGACTTCCACCAGTGGTAATTTCATGAAAGCGGGGGGGGGGGGTAAAAAAGATGTAACAAAATAGTTTATTGCTAAAAGTGTGGTGGTAGAATGGATCAAACTTACAGATGAAGTCATATGTGCTGAGACAGTGGGAGGTTTAAAGCGGGGATGGGACAAGGTTAGGGTAAAGTATCATTGGGTACAATGCAGGTAGGAAGAATATGGGGACTGACAGGGGCTCAGTCTATTATGCAAAGAATGGCAGACTGGATGAGGTGCTGGACCTTTTTCTGTTATCTTTTTTGTATGTGTCTATGTTTGTTAACAGTGTAAATGGAAAATAAATTGGTATGGTGAACATAGAATGAAAAGACAGGTAACTCTACATAATGTACATACAGTACACTGAGAACGAAACAGTAACACACTGTACTCACTATGGCCACCATGCAATAATGTGCAGCGCATGCAGCTCCACACCAGTGGACAGGAACATATCACATGGCATTCACTATTGCTGGCCTCCAGTTTGCAGGCCCACCCCCTGGCATACAGCTGCATTGGAAAGGACTGTGGGACACAGGTGGGCATCCATTCAGCTGCTCATCATGGGTCCTAAAGTGGATCCCCTGCTGCATGCAAGCAAGGGATCCTGGAAAGGTGCAGGACTGGGTTCTTTGAAACTATGGGTAAGTGCCCAACTGGCAGCACCCAGCCTGCCCTATCAGCCAGGTGAGCTTGGGCAGCAGGGTTGTGGGTGTTCCTGGCCCATCACAATTGGTGGATTTCCATTGTGGGGACATGCAACCTGTATTCAGGGTCCTCCCTGCCATATCTTGCACCACCCATGCTTGGCACTCTGTGCCTTAGTGAATAGCATAGAGTATGGACATGCCCCCGGCACTCCCCCTGGACAGCCTGTGGTTCAAGGCTGCATAGACGGCCAGGGGATCGACTTCACAAGGGGCTCGTGCACCTGCAATGAATGCCACTAGGGTTCCACCGACCACTGCTGCAAGGCAATCTGAGTTAAGTTTGTATATGGGCCTCAGCATGGGCAATCCACACATTTGTGCATTGTGCCCTATGTTTGTCAATGACAGTGTATGTGCCATCTTTGCTAAGGGAGAATTGTGAATTGGTTACTCTACAAAATATTCTTAAACAAGTACTCTGGCAAAAAAAGAAACATTTTCTGCTATCTGGAAACTATGGTCAACTAACATCAACTGCTGTCTTCCCGTGAGTTCTTCCTAAAGGAAACTTGCTGAAAAATGTGTGAGACTAAGAAATGCAGTGATATAGTTCTTCTCATAGAAGGATACTTTGTATGGTAAAAACATGAAAATGCTGCTATACCCCTGCTGTAATGGCCAAATTTAAATATATTTTAAGTAGCTTCCTTATTGTTGTATTCTTTCTATCTTCCACCTTTTTCTTTCACTCTCCCAATTCCTCTGTGCCACTTCGCCCTCCTCCACATCTTCTGAGTATTATTCATAGAGTCCTCTGTTCTTCCACCGTGTCTACTTAATCAGAGTCAAGGATTAACACTACTGCCTCATGGAGCTTTTGTAAAACTGCATTATATTCGTATTGAACTGGGGTATGGCATTAAAAGATTATGCAGAGCTGCTTTGTTCTTGACGCTGTACCTATGTATGTGCAAATCAATTATACGCCACCCACTACAATACACACTATGTTCCCACATTGTACATTTATGGGGAAAGCCCAAAATCATAGTGACTGACAGGCTGCACATTTATACAAATGGAGCAGTCAACTGTTTAAGCAAGGCAAGTCAGACAGGTTGGTGACTAATCATAGCAGTCCTAGGCAACTACTGCTATGTTCTTGGCTAGTATTTTATTGTTAAGTTGACCCTCGTTATGCATTATTTTCATTTGAATGTTAACAGACCTTTTTCTTTTCCTGTGCTCTGTTTTTGTTTTTATTTTTTAATAAAGAATCACACTGCAGCACGTGTCTAAGTGCCCACCTCTCTTTATGCATAGTGTGGTTTCTGTTACTTGTTGCTTACGCTGCTTGTTTCTACTGCTCTGGTTTCTCATTGGCACTGGCTGGACATTGAGTTAAGAGACCTCTCACTATTTTTCTTGCTCCTAGTGCCTATCATACATAAACATGTCAGCTACTTTGTTTAAATACAATAAGTGAGTACCAATAATCTAACTCCACTTATGATGGGTAGGCCTTTTTATGTTTGCTTGTGCTTGGGCAAAGTAAACATATTGATATGATAGTAGATTTGAGAGGTATGTCACTGTAAGACCAATGCAGGACAGTCTGCAGTGGGCTTTACAGTGTTGGACCAATGATCAACCAGGCTGATCATGACACTCCTTTGTGCTTCCTGGGCAGAAACTTTGTGGAGTTCAAAACAAAAAAAGAGCCTACTGCATCACAGGGTGACCCTTTGCTTTGATCTGCATGACACTGCCCAGCAGGCAGCTGACCAGTCTCATGATCAGCCTATGCCTCAACCTCCTCCTCGCAATGTAGTTGACATTTTCTTGCTAAGATTAGTGTGTTTATGTTTTTCTTACATTTACTCTTGTATAAGACTTTGTATAAAGATCTCACCCCCTGCCAAGTATCCCTCCCACCTCCCCATCACTTCTCCTACCCCATAAATATGAACCCAACACTGGGGTGCCTAATCCCTGGTGTACATACCTGAAATAAAGAAAACCATCCCTCAATTTCTTTTTCAATTTTTTTTACACCCTTTAAAAAAGAAACTGGTTCATCATTGTTGGTTGCGACCACTGCCACCTGCTGTAATTATCCTCAACTCACCTGACTCACTTACTCAGCACCCATCACCCCATATCCCACTACTGGGGGGTCCATTGCTATAATCCTCTCTGGACTCGAGGCGTGTTTTAACTCTTCAGTGCTGGACCAGGAACTGAGGAATTCTGGTAAGCGCACTCAATGTATTTCAATGCTTTTTGAATGTGTACTTATAACTTGCTCGTTGTTTAATATTTTCCCGCAAGTTTTCAACAGGGTCCTTCTGGGACCCATGTCATTAAGAAAGTAGGTGAACTATTTCAATCTAACCCAAAAGGTGGCCTTGCAGTCTCTCCATGAAATCACTTTTTGAGTGGACCTTTTCTTGTGGGATTTGAACATTTTCTCCTACCAGGTTCATGAGATACATAGATACATGGATACATAGACAGTGTCGGCAGATAAGGGCCTATGGCCCACCCAGTCTGCCCATTTGAGCTTGTAAGTTCAGTTTATGTTTTCCTAGAAGTCTGTTGCCCCTTACCCTTGACCTCCAGAATTCCTTTATGTGTATCCCATGCATTCTTAAACCGTGATTGTTTCAGCCCCTACCACTTCCTCTGGCAGGGTGTTCCACTTGTCCACCACCTGTTCTGTGAAGAAATTCTTCCTCATGTTTCCTTTGGATCGTCCTCCCTCCAACTTCATCCCATGCCCTCTAGTTCTGGAACATCTTTTCACTTAAAATAGAGTATTCCTGCACCCTGTTCCTCCCTGTAAGATACTTGTATGTCTCTATCATAGCCCCTCTCTCCCTCCTCTCCTCCAGGGAGTACATGTTCATTTCCTTCAACCTGTCTTCATAGGACTTGTGATGCAATCCATGCACCATCTTTGTTGCCCTCCTCTGAACCTTCTCTACCCTGTCTATGTCCTTATGTAGATATGGTCTCCAGAACTGTACACTGTACTCCAGGTGGGGCCTCACTAGTGTCTTGTATAGAGGAATTATGACTCTTTTCCTGCTGGTGATGCCCCTGCCTATACATCCCAGCATCCTATTTGCTTTACCTGCTGCCTTGTCACACTGTTTCCTACCTTGAGGTCATCAGAGATGATAACCCCAAGATCCCTTTCCTGCTTGGTGCATGCTATATCCTCTCCCCCAACTGATATATTGTGCCAGGGTTTTGTGCCCCATATGCATTATCTTGCACTTCCTTGCATTGAATTTCAACTGCCAAACCCTGATCATTCTTCAAGTTTCTGCAGGTCCTTCTCATTCTGTCTACACCCTCTGGTGTGTCTAATCTGTTACAGAGCTTTTGTCATCAGCAACAGTGAAATTCTGCCTTCTAGGTCATGCGCAGTCACTGATGAAGATGTTGAATAGGACCGTCCCAGCACTGATCCCTGTGGTACTCCACTGGTCAGTCTTCCTCTGTGGAGACAGCCATTTACCACCACCTCTCTGTGTCCTGCCATCCAGCCAGTTACCTACCCACCACACTACTGTCCTGCCCACACCCATATTCCCCAGTTTGTGTAATAGTCTTCTAAGTGGAACAGTATCAAAGGCCTTGCTGAAGTTCAGATAGGCCATGTCCACTGCCCTCCCTGATCCACCTCCCTAGTCACCCAGTCAAAAAATTCAACAAGGTTGGTCTGACATGACCTCCCCTGGGAACCATGCTGCCTTGGGTCCTGTAGTCCATTGACAACCAGATGTTCCACCAATCTCTCCTTCAGTAGTGCTTCCATGATCTTCCCCGCTACTGAGGTGAGGCTGACTGGTCTGTAGTTCCCTGCTTCCTCTTTGTTCCCACTTTTGTATAAGGGGACTACATCTGCTGTCCTCCAGTCTTTGGGTACCTCCCCTGTTTCCAGTGATCGGCTAAACAGGATAGCCAGAGGTTCAGCCACCACCTCTCTTAGTTCTTTAAGGACCTGGGGTGCTATCTGGCCCCATTGCTTTTCTCAACTCATATTACTTCCAGTTCCTTCAGGACCCTTTCTCATGTAAAGGGACTTGTGTCCATTTCTGAAACCATTCTCACCCCTTGTACTCCCTTCAGACCCATTACCCTCCTCTTCCTCAGTAAAGACTGAGCAGAAATACCTGTTCAATATGTCAGCTTTACTGTTGTCATCCTCCATGCGGCCCCCATCCTCCCCCTTCAGTCTCACTGTCCCTCCCTTTGTTTTTCTTTTTTCACTTATGTACCTGTAAAAGGTTTTGTCCCCTCTACCCACTGATTTTGCAATGTGTTCTTCTGTCTGAGCTTTAGCTTCCCTTACTGACCTCCCTGCCTCCCTTTGCTTCTCCTGGTACTTCCCCCTATCCCCTTCTGCCTGTGTCTTTTTGACTTTGGCTTCCCTTACTGACCTCCCTGCCTCCCTTTGCTTCTCCTGGTACTTCTCCCTATCCCCTAGATAGAGATGGGGTCATAAGAAGACTGTGTTGAAAATTTGGGGTCAGAATATTAAAAAACAATAAAGTTAAGAAGGTACTTTGAAACATTTCCAATACAGTCTCATAACTTTGGTAATTTTCAGTTTTATGACCCCAAATTTTCAACATTGCAATTTTTCACACCACCTCATGAATGTGACAGGTGTCAGTTTTTTGAAATCCTGGCCAAAATGTGTTTTTGCACAAAATGGCATTTCAGTCAGTATTTTAAAAAATGACACTCGTCATGTTCAGAAGGAGGGGCTATAAAAAGGTTATATAGTGTATGGTGGAATGTTGTTACCTATAGAAATCTGGTTGCTAGAATCCACCTGTTGTGCTGCACTGGCTGCATCACTATGTTTTTGTGCTGCACTAGCTATGTCACTAGTGCAGCACAACAACATAGAACATCTTTGTGCTTACACAATGAAGTAGGCCTCGGTGGTGAGAGCTCACAAAGTGAGCAGCACTGGAAGGAACAGTGCCACTGTGAGGTTTTTTTTTTTATGTTCTGCAGGGATGTTTTTGAGACAAAGGAGCAAAGCTATGGTTGCCCATATGCTATAAACAAAGTCTGGTCAGATCCACCACGGCTGCATAATGAAGTTAGTGAAGTTGTGTGGAATTGTTAAGGAGGTATGGAGAAACAACACAATGATTTGTAAGTAGTAAGATTTGTCTTAATTTCTGTTCTAAAGAAGGCATACACATTGTTAAGAAAATATATGGAGGTGTACATGTGAATGGATGGAATAGGAAGCTTACAAAAGAACCCCAGAGCAAATGCCACTGATGTATGTGTTATCCCCGATGATACTGGCCAGACAGCCAAATTTTAAAGAAAACATAATTGCAGATATCCCAATAATGCAACGCATCACGGGAAACATATGCAAATCCCCATGATGGTGCAGAAGGTGGCAGTACATGAAAAAGTAATGGCTGGCATATGTTCAGGCTTGGAATTATTTACACAGTTTATTTATTTATTTAGAGAAACAGAGATTTTGTCCATGAGGTGATGCAAGATATATTTAAGCAATGTGTTGATGTCAGTTAGTCAGGTGTAATGATGATGGACTGTTAGAGAAAATATGATATTAACTTTCAGAGCGGGTCACTTTTGATAAGGGCAAGGTAGTTATGCTTGTGATAATGGGAATATTAGGAAAGTATGAGGTCTATGCAGAAGTGAATTACAAATATGCACAGTTTTATAAGTATGTGCTCAGAGTGCAGGCACATGTGATACGCAAGTTTGTTTAAGAAATAGGTTAAAACAGCGATACATGCAATCAATAGAAAGATAGATAATTACACAGACATATAACTAGAGAGAGAGAGAGACAGACAGACAGACAGGCAGAATAGGAATGGCAGCAAAGTACTGAATTGACACCAACCCCACCCTCACCCCACAGACATGGACAGGCATTGGGGTGTGCCTTTGGGTCATTGCCCATAATGCTCATGCCATTTCACCTCACCCTACCCTGAAGAAACAACCAAGAGTCAAGGTGTGCCTTGGGGTTTTCAAACAGTACACTCACCCCATTCCATAAGAAAATACGCTGAAATGGGTACAGTATAAGAGAATAGAGTGAACTCTGGGGCTGAAGAGTCAAAGGCACACCTTGATACCTGTCACTGGCTGCAGGGTAGGAATAGGGGTGGAATGGCATGAGCATTACTGTTGACAATCCCAAGTCACACCCCTGATGCCTGTCAGTCCCTACAGTGCAAGACGTTATGGTCAGAATCCCTAATGTCCTAGGCGTTTCTTGGTATTTTCACTCCAAGTTTTCAGCATAGGCTTTTTGTGACCCCACCGAATGAACAGTGGCACTATCAGTTCATTAGCCGAAAGGAAATTTTGCACAGTGATTGTGCCATTTGGCACCACAGCTGCAAAACACATTTTGAACAGGATGTAAAAAAATGACAGCTGTACATTTCTTGCTTCAGTAACTGCTCAGCACATCTGTTGCATGACCTGCTTATTGACATTTTATATCTGCTATGCAATGTACTGCTGCAATGTGTGGGGATGTACCTTTCCTAGGTTGCAAGAACAGCCTCAGAGGAATACATACATACACATAGCAGAACACAGCTGCAAAATTATTAGATTGCCTACAAGCACTGTTTTCCATGCAAGACACAAGCAATTAAATCAAAAGTGCACACACACACACACACACACACACACACTCACACACACGCACACACACACACACACACATATACACACAAGAGAACATGCCAGAACACAGTGGTAAAATGATTAGATTTGTCTACAAGCACTGTCTTCAATGCAAGTTGGAGCACGGGGGGGGGTGATAAGGCTGGAGATCAGTTACAGTCCATGACATAACCACATGGTCAGAATATTAAATATTTTAAAATAAACATAAATGCAAAAGTAACCATTTCAAGAAGAAAATGCAAACTGTGACACTTAACAGTTATAGGGTAAGTTAGCACATCTGGACTTATTTGTTGCATATGCATCTCAATTTCTAAGGGGTCCTGACCATGTTCACCCTTCCTCAAGCCAAGCTAGCTACAGCATGTCTAGCAATAACATGGATGGAAAAATTATGCCATATTTTCAACAAGAAGTTAGCATTTTAAAAAGACAGTGCTGTAGATTGAGAAGCAGCTTGTATAGGTGCATTCATCATGCTAGCCAAGATATGTTCTGGTTGTGTTCCATAAGACTAACCAGTGGGAGATGTAGGGGAAAGGGATGGAAATCTAAAATAGAACCATTTAACCCATTTGTGATTTAAGGTTGCATAACAGAAATGTGGCTTCCAGAACTGGACACCATATTCAAAATGAGACCTCACCAGTGATCCGCACAGTGACATCACCACCTCCTTCCTTCTGCTGGTAATACTCCTCCGTATGCACCACAGCATTCTACTGGATCTCCTCACAGCTTTGGTACATTGTTAAGCCACCTTTAGGTCATCCAGTATGATTACCCCAAAAATCCATTTCCATTTTGATGACCATCAGCCACCCCCCCCATAATCATTCCCTTGGTTCCTACAACCCTTCCTTATTCAGCAGGCAGTTAGGGCATCTGGACTTATTTGCTGCATATGCATCTCAATTGCTAAGGGTCATGATCATGTTCACCTTTCCTCAAGCCAAGCTAGCTGCAGTATGTCTAGCAATAACATGAATGGAAAGATTATGCATATGAAAACTTATTAATTATGCTGTACATACCCTAAGACTCAAAGGGTGCCTCCTTTGGCTGCCATGATGTCTGTGGTTAATTTGAAACAAAAGACAATGTAACAAGACCCTGGCCTCCACCAGAGCTATTAAACAATAGAGCAAACTGCACTCTGAGAAGATTGCCTGGGACAAGATGCAATAAAAACAAGCATTTGTCAATGTTGAATATTGTCTTGCTGGTAGTGGCATTTGGTAGTGCAGGAGTTGGAGAGATACACAATAGGAATGGTAGTGAAGTACTGAAGTGACACTAACCCCACCCTCACCCTGCAGAGACTGACAGGAATTGGGGTGTGCTTTCTGCCATCAGCCATGATGCTCATGCCATTTCACCTCACCCTGCCCTGCAGGCACCGACAAGTGTTGCAGTGTGCTGTGGGGACTTTGGTCCTTATCCTCACCCCATTCCACAAGGAAATACACTGAGATGGGTGCACTATAGGAGAATGGGGGTGAACTCTGGGACCAAAGAGTCCAAGGCACACCTTGATGCCTGTCAGTAGCTGCAGGATAGGATCAGAAAATTGATTACAGCTGAAAATCCCAAGTCACACCCTGATGCCTGTCAGTCTTTACAGGGTGGGGTCAGAAAATTGATTAGTGTTTTGCTCAAAAAGTGCTAATACTTTGTGAAAATGCATAGTACTTGCCTCACTTTGCTTAATGAACATAACAATTATAGAAAACCTATATACATACTTCATTTACAATTAGTGCTGTCAAAGGAAAAAACTGCTAATCAATTATATAAAAACCCCTGCGTCACAATTAGAAACCCTAACACCCGAAGCATTTGTTGGGCATTTTCACTCTAAATTTTCAAAATGGGCATTTTGTGACCCCACCTCATGGACAGTGGCACTGTCAGTTTGCTAGCTGAAAGGTGATTTTGCACAGTGACTGCACTATTTGGCGCCAAAGGTGTGAAAACACATTTTGGGCAGGATGTAAAGAATTACAGCTGTGCTGTTCATGAGGAGCTGTAAAAAAATGGTAACGTTGAAAGTCTGGAGTGAAAATATGGAAAATTGGTCAAGTCACGAGTGTGCTTCGAAACTGGGCAACAGACACCCGTTACGCAATTATTTGGGGGAATTTTTTAATCAAATTTTTAACATAGGCATTTTGGGACCTCCGCTCATGAACAGTGGTGCTGTGGTTTTGTTACTGTTTTCCAAACATTGATTTCTCACAGCGACCGTGCCATTCTGTGCCAGATGTGCAAAAACACATTTCAGGCAGGATGTGAAAAATGACAGCTGTACTATTCATAAGTAGGAGTGAAGAAATGGTAATGTTGAAAATCTGGACTGAAAATATTACAAATTCTCAAAGTTATGAGCGTGCGTGGAAACTGCACAACACGCGCTTGTAACACAGTCATTGTTTAAAATCTTTTCACCAAATTTTCTACATAGGCTTTTTGGGACCACTGCTCATGAACAGTGACACTGTGATTTTCTTATTCTGTCCCAAACATTGATTTCCCACAGCGATCGTGTCATTGTGCACCAGATGTGTGAAAACAGCTTTCAGGCAGGATGTGAAAAATGACAGCTGTGCTGTTCATAAGGAGGTGTGGAAAAATGGCAATGCTGAAAATCTGGAGCAAAAACATTAAAAACTCTCGAGGTTACTAGCATGCGTGCAAACTGTACAATGCATGCACATAACACAGTAATTTTTTGGACTTTTTTCACCAAATTTGCAAGATAGGCTTTTTGGCAGCCCACCTCATTAACAGCAAAAGTGTTGTTTTGTTACTTAGTCCCAAAAAGTGACTTCTCACAGTGACTGCAAAATCACTTTTTGGGCTGAATAATGAAATGACAGTGATTGATTTTGTGAGGTAGGGTCCCAAGAACCCCATGTTGAAAATTTGGAGTCAAAAGTCAAAAAAATGGCTGAGATATCCACCTAAGTTGAAAAAACCCTATTTATGCCATTATACAGCTTACCGGCATTTCTTCATTTCACGGGCAGCTTTGAAGAGTGCAGACATGTTCCCGCACCACCAAAGATCGACGCACTGGGCTCTGGAGGTAAGTATGGGGTGAGGGGGGTGTGGGGAGGTGGGGTTCACAGAGAGTGGGTGCAGGTTGGGGAGGGGCCTCACCGACAACGAGGGACCATTTCCTTTGTTTCAGGTTTAAAAAAAAAAAGATCAGCACAGAACATTTGGGGCCGGATATTCAAATCTTTGCCCCGGGGCTAAATTAGCACTGCCCGGTGGGCAAACTGTGCCCAGAGCTAAAACATAGCTATATTCAAAATGAATAGCCCGGTGCAAAACCAGCTGAATATAGCAAGCGAAGGAAGCCGGGCAAACAGGCCCAGGATTAAGACAGCACTGAATATAGCAGAGAAGACAGCACTGAATATAACAATCAGACAGAGGCAGTGCAAACACCCACAGAAACAAAGTGTCAGAGGTGTAAGCAGCTGTCCAGGAACACAGGAAAGCAAAACAGCCCAGCCAGACACAACTGCAGTACTAGTGAAAGGAATGGAATAGCCTGGAACCACAAGTGAAACCAGAACACCACAGAACACTGTCAAATCTCAAGTCCACCCCAAAAAGACACAGGACACAGGCATGTCAAGCATAATAAACTATAATGCAAAACGTGAACATCTAAGGCACAAAGGCAATATGAACATATATGAAGCAAAAATAACCAAAACAGAGCAGAACACTTCATAAAAATGGGGTGCAAGCAAAACATCATGAAAGGGAAAAGGGCTGGCATAACAAAGGGACTGAAAACAATGGGGAAAACAACAGTAACATCGCAAACAGGCAAAACTTAAACATAGCAACAGAACAATGGGGTAAGAATGTGGATGGGAGAGGGCTGTGGAAATAGGAAGCAATAGAGGGGAACAGGATAGCAGATACAGGGCTAGGGACAGTGGGCCAGGGACAGGAAGCAGGCTAGTGAAAAAGGAAGCAGGGTTTAGGTACGGGCAGGTGCTGGCAGACGTTCTTCCAGGATCGCTGCAACCCGCCGTGTCTCAGCAATCATAACTGCCTGCTGCTCAATCAGGGTACGCTGTTGCTGCACCAGCCTCAGCAACAGCTCGTCTGTGCCTTCACCCTCTTCTGGATGGGTGGCCCACAGTGACGACCGGCGGGGACCTACAGGAGAAAGGGTGACCACATCAGGGCATGACAATGACACAAAGGCACCATGTACCACCACACGGTGGACAGCATGCCCCAACAACCATGCCCATGTGCTAGTATGTAACAAACCACAACACACACTAACATGTGCCTGCAGGACAAGGCAGTATGTAACAGGCAACATGCAACACCCCAATGTACATGGATATGCATGGATGTATGCTGAGAAACCCAACAACGTGGAGGCCAGCAAGCACAGCGGCATGCAGACTGTAACAGTGCAAACAGACAGCCACCCCCAGAGATGTGAATGACAAGTGGACACTGAATGATATGCACATGGGATGACACATGGTGGGACATGCTGCCCATGGTCACACAGCTATGATACACAATACAGATGACACCAACTGGAGAAGGTGCCACAGCCCCAACCACGTGTGTAACCACACATGCCTGTCTTGTACACCCCCAACAGTGGCCCAGCCTCACTGCTGCCCTCCACAAGAACTGTAGACACCCAGCCAAACTGCCACCCATGATGCCATAACACAGCAGCTGTACAAATGATGACAGGAAACCCTGAACAGGTGGATGACTGACATAACTGTGCAACAGTGGCAAGTGACACAGATAGAGACTCGACATGGGCCACAGAGACCCAATGACCACAGAGGACAATGACACTGGCAACAGAACGGTAGGGACTGCAGGACAGGTAACCAAGCAGTACACAACCAGGGGAAGTGCTAATACCCACCCACACCACTTGCCGCAACAGAAGGGTGAGGGGCCCACAGTGGTGAAGAGAATGGCACAGTGCCATGCCACCACCCATAGTGGCAGCACCGTGAAGGCGCACATGCAAGAAGACACACACATGTGAAACACAGACACCGGGCATGGTCCACCAGTGGCACTGCAGCGGTAGGCCAAAGGCATGCACAGGACAGTGTCACCCTGGTGGTCAAGGCATGGCGAGCGCACACACACACACCTGTGGGAGCAGCATCTGCCATAGGAGCTGACAACCAGCACACCATGCTACCACAGAACAACTCCTGCAGCACACCTGCATAACATGTGCACAAACACCATGCACTACAGGGACAGAGGGACAGCACCCTCATGGGGACAATGGCCCCCACATCAGAGCATGAGCCCACAGGCAGGGGTGTAGCCAGGGAGGCCACAACTGCACACCATGTGGACACACTGACACCCCCTCCCCACTGTTAGGGTGGGCTACCCCACCCCAGAGTGTAGCCTAAAAACATACCAACGTACACCATGACTGTGTCAGTTGCCGCCAGTGGCCTTCAAGATACAATTCATGACACCCATGACAATGGGCGCTGCACTGCATGTGTAATACTAAGCCATGCATTGCTCCCAAGACACCCACATACAAGCCTACAACCTGTACAGTTGTAATGGCCATGGGATACATAGACAGTCATAGTGACCAGTCCCCCTAGCGTACACCACAATGAATTAAACACAGAAAGGTACAACATTGCCATTGTTAGGTGTCAGACATTAAGTAAGCAGTTCAATGCCCATTGACCAACTCCCCACCAGACATCAAACTGCCCACCATTGAGTGCTTGGAGGATGCCTGCCAACACACATGCCACAACAGGCACACATGCAATGTACAGCCACACAGACCCGTGTGGCACCACAGTCCCAAAGGACCCCTCCAACACAGCCCTGTGCATGTCTGCCACGGAGGTCGGACAAGGACACACAATAACATACCCGTGTCCATGCCACAATGACAGTACACTGCCAGGGAAATGCTGCACACATGACACAGTGTCCTCACACGACATGAGGTGCATGGCTCTGGTATGAGCTCAACAACATGTCCTGCACAGATACTGACATGTTATACGTGGTACTGTAAATGACACATGCCATGAGAGGTGGAGTACACTGTTGCCATGGCAGACAGGACAACATCAGCAGCAGCAACAGGCGGCATGACAGGCCGACCCCAGTAATCCCCCAACCCCAGGCATGACGACTGGCCCACAGCCATGTAGAGACACACATCATCCCTCCACAATGGTGGGCATAACAGCAACATGATGCACATGGCAGTACAAGGCAGATATCAGTACACATGGCGGCAATGGCAACAAAACTTAAGACACACAGCAAGCCATGTCTCAGGCCTCGCAGCAGCAGGAAAGGCAATGGGGACTACAGAATTGCACGCAGCCATCTCACATCTGGCCTAGATTACCTAGCCAACTGGGCCACAACACCGGATACAGCACTGTAGTGCAGGGGTGTAGCCAGACATTCACATGTTCTACACACAATCCCCAACAGCCACACTCCCCTTACAAATGATGTACGCAGCAACTCCAAATGGTACACCCCTTCCAAAAGGGTATGATGTCTGTCAGATGATTCCCTTACTCTCTAATGAGGTTAAACATGTATGTGTCTCCTACACAACAGCAGGTCAAACAGGGCCACACCCCAGTGGCCTACAGTGACCCTGAATGTCTGGTGTACCTAGTAACTGTTGACAGACATGCACTACACAAAACTGTACACAAATGTGTACAGTGCGTATGCCTGGCTACACACTTGCTCTACTGCCTGCCCTGTAAAGTCAGACACATAGTGGAAAAGCATAGCATCACACAGTACTCACGCAAAATACCCCTGTCACCGTCACTACTCTCCACTGCGCACCATGCCATCGGAGGCACCCTGCGCCTGTCGGTTGACGGCCCCTGTCTGGCCTGCGTCACGTCCCTCCTGTCTGAGGTGTGTCCTCATCGCTCTGCAGTGGGAAGGGGGTACAGCAGCATTACTACAATATCAGCCACCACGGTACGCTAAAGACCACCCTGTATCCCAGTGGTGTAGCACAACACACGCAACAGTGGCACACGGATGCAGTGCACCACCAAAGCCATGCCAAGCATGACACGGGTCAGTGCACACAGTCTACCCCTGTCCCACACAGTACACACTGAATGGATGGGTGGACCCCATGAGCAACATGTGTAGTGCAGCAACACACATGCACATAAGCACACCACGGAACACACAGCCCCACCACCCATGCCAGCAGTGGCGCTACAGTCATCACTTACCTGGCACAGGCACAGTCCCCTCGTGAACCATGGCCCTGCAGCATTCAAGCAGTGGTCGCTGCCTGTGCCTGATGTCGACATAGCGATGGCGGCACTTCTCACCATCACATGGAATACCTATGATGGCACTTAGTCGACGGACAATGGAAGCCCAGACCTGTGTATGGGGCAAGTCGCCCTCCCGCACAGGTCCAAATAGGCGGCGATGGTGCCTCTCCGTCAACTGCATCAGGTTGGCCATCTCAGCCTCATCCCACCGCCTGTCACGTCCCACCACTGCCCTTTGCCTACGTCTCACAGACATTGGTGCTGTGGAAAGGGGCAAATGACCAGGTTAAACAGTGAAACAATGACTGTCCATACACCCTGACACCCCCTAGAACTGAAGTATAGCGCCACGCTGACGTATGCAGTAGCGCCGCGCTAACAGGAAGTGTTTGCAATGCGCATGCGTGACCCCTACCATGACCCTGGGCCGATATACAGCACATGCGTGTAGCGCCACGCTAAAGCTGGTTAGTGCAGCGCTACACCGCGCTATGACAGGGTGATAGCGTGGACAAGGGGCCCTATGAGCATGCATACTGCACATAGCACAGCGCTAGGTGGCTAGCATGGCGCTGACCCTCACATAGCCCTGCGCTGGCCTTTGCCCAGAGCTGCTGTGCTAGCACGGGGCTATTCAGAGCCATATTCAATGGGTGTATGCAAATAAGGGTACTTGTGTATGCATGGGGCAACCGTGTGATTAGCATATCATTATGCGCTCATTTACATGACTAACAGGCAGGATTGCCTGGGTGGGCTATAAAAGGGCAAGCAGTGCACCACCAGTGTTGTGTTGTGGAACTGCGGCGGGAATACAGCAGTGTACAACATGGAAAGAGATATGCAACGGGGGATGAGCAGCGAGAGGCAGGTATGTATGACCACCATGGGACCACAAACATCCACTGCATTGTGCACATACCCCTGCAGTTAACTGTGCCATGTGCCAATGCATGCACATTGTGTCTGCCAGCCAGGTGCACTGGTGCTGTACCATGACAGCGCACCATCTTGTCTCTCTGGATGTGTGGCATGATGGCCTGTGCCCCCCCAGGGCGTACACAGTGTACCAGCAATGTGCGCTCCCATGCGGCATGGTGTCCTGACATTGCTAGCACACTTGTCCTCGCATACTCGGTGATGCTCAGATGGGCCACAATACAGTCATGGGGGTTCATGGCAGACACAGGCCACAGCAGTGCATATGTGTGTACACCACTCGCAGTCCAGACACGGGGCAGACAGTGGCAATGTGGGCGTGTGCACCGTACAGGCACATGCAGTGATCTGATATGTCCATGTGGACTGTGGCACTGTAGGGGATTGATATCGTGATGTCCACTGTGTGATGCAGTGCAGCACTGACACAGCCACTGACACCTGTCCCCTCTTGATTATCCCATAGGTGTGCAGGCCTGACAGGAGTGCATCTGTGCACATAAATTCTCTCAAGATGAGCTGAACACCCTTGCGCATGAGGTGAAGGAAAGAGAACACGTGTTATGCACACACAGGGCCACCGATGCTGTTGTGCGGCAGGCTTGGGAGGAGGTGACTGCAGCTGTGAATGCGGTCGGGGGCCATGGGAGATAAACTGAGGCAGTCCAGAAACAATCGAATGACCTCCTGTGGCGTGCAAAGGAGGAGGAGGCACACCGACACAGAGACAGGACCATGACTGGTGGTGGTCCGCCTGAACACCAGCAGCGTGTGGAGGAGCCACACATGGTGGTGGTGGCGTCGATACTAAGGATGGTGGCAGTGACAGGTGTGCCGGGTGGTGGTTGCGAGACAACCCTCGCACTTCCAAGGCCAGGTCTGTATTCGCATGTGTAACCCCTGTATGTGGTGCAGGCAAGGGTGCACGGTCCTGCTGTTGGTGTCCTGCACAGAGTGTACTGTATCATGCCGAACCAATGCCTGGCATGGCCAAGGTGACTGTGGGGTGGGTGGGTACATGTTGTCACAGGCTTGTGTGAAGTGGGTACCTGTCCTGAGGGCTGCATGGTGTGGTGGTGGTGGTAATGGTGGAGGTGTTTTGCCACAGTGTCCATGGTTGGGTGGGATCAACCTCGTCCCTATTCTCTCCACCGCACTCTCGGACAGGTCTGCACCACCACGGCATGATCCACGGATGTCCAGCCAGGTTCCTGAGGTCGAGGAGGAGTTTGATGATGAACAGCCATCAACATCTGGACTGTGTCAAGCTCAGGGCCGCATGGACCCAATGCATGTCTGGCATTCCCGTGGACAGGGCGTGCAACTGCCTGGGGAGGGTGGGTCACACCTCACTAGGGGTGTTAGGGTACAGTGGGCACCTGGATGTTGCACAAACTGAGGATGATAGGGTGGGAGAGGTACTGCTGGTCACTGTCACCAGTGCGGATGACACTGATGTCTCTGAATATTCACAGCAGCTGGCCATTCCTGTGCCAGGGGATGCAGGGGTGGGGCTTGCTGAAGGCCATGGAACAGGTCAGGGTGGTTCCGTAGGTGTCAGCAGTGTGGCTGTGGCTGAACACACGGTGGTGGGTGGTGTGGGCGGTGTTGCAGGACAGCAGGGCGTGCATTGTCAGACACATGCTGGGGTTACAGTCCATATGGTGCCGCAGACCACTGCCAGTTGTAGTCAGCAGCCAGATGTAGCAGTTGATCCATTGCCACAGGCACCACTGCCAGCTGCTGCTGGGGGTCCTGTGCCTCTGGTACATGAAGGCCATGGTGCCCAGCCACTCCTGTAGGCTGCTGTCACCTCACAGCAGGAGGTCTGCCTGGACCTGCATGCTCATGCAGCGGAGCTGCTACATGAGCTGGGTCAGATACGGGAGGCAATATCAGTGGGCTTTGCACGTCGCTGAGCAACAAGCAGAGGACAGGTTGGGCCGCCTGTGGTACCATAGACCGTGGCTTCTCTGGGTTGACTGCTGCAGTGGTGGAAATTGGTATGCTGCGCGTGGTGTGCCTGTTGGTCGCCAGCATGGGTTGGTTGGCCATGGTGCAGATGGCAGAGGGGCACACAGGCAGGCACAACATGGGCGCAGGGCTGCCGCTGGTACCAGCTCCGCTGCATCACACACTCCACCTGCAACCCAGCGGCGCCGTGGCCGTCCATCCACCCTGTCGGCCTCCACCATCCCCCGGGGGCACAGGAGGTCAACCCAGCCTGCCTCACCTTCCACTTCAGCTGTATCCTCTGCACAGAGCACTCCAGGGTCCATAACCCCTGGTACGGGTGCACGCTGCATGTGTGAGTGTCGTCGCTGGTGATGCCCACAGGCTGTCTGCTGTACTCTGCATGCATCTCCCTCATGCATGAGCAGATGTGCGCATGCACACACACACACACACACACACACACACACACACCACCAACACAGTTGCCCCCTTACCCTCACGACACACATCACACCTCCCCACCATGATTACACCGTTTGTGTGTGTCCCCCCCCCACATATGTGCTGCACAATCACGGACTCACACCACATGCACACACTATTTGTCTATTACGCTGGGTTTGTTTGCTGATGTCATTGTTTGTTTTCACTGTTATCTTAGTCTGTGCACATTAAATTGCTAATCACTTGTACTCTTTCAGGTTGTTGTGCAGTCTGTACTTACCCTCTGGTCTGTTGCAGTGTCCTGATGATGTTGTCCCGGTGCTGTATGGCCCTGCATGCCATGCGAGGGTCCCTCCTCTCGAGTTGCTCCACTATCCCTCTGACCATTGGCTCTGGCTCACTGTCAGACTGTCCCTCAGGTTCAGGTGCCTGTATCCCACGGTTCATTGCCATGTTGTGCAGCATACAACAGGCCAGGAAGATACGGCACACCTTCTGAGGTGTATATTGTAGGGCACCGCCTGATGTGTCCAGGCATCTGAATCACATCTTCAGGATGCCAAACACCTTCTCTATGATGTTCCTTGTTCTGGCATGTGCCTCGTTGTACAGCTTCTTGGCCACTGTGGCCAGTCAGAGTACTGGTGTGAGCAGCCAGGTCGCAGGGGATAGGCACTGTCCCCTGTCAAGACATATATACCTGTTAGTGCTGTACTGCGGTCTGTCAGCTGCTGTCCTCCACCTCTCTGTGGCCCTCCCACACCCCTTCCCTGGCCTGCAATGCCTGCCCACATTCATGCTGTTGTGTGTTTGCCTTGTATGCTACAACTCACCAACTAGTTGCCCACTGGGTATCCTGCCCTCCTCAAAGGCCTGGCACAGCTGGGACTGGTGCCAGATGAAGGCAGTGTGGGCACTTGCTGGGGTGTATAAGCAGACATTGCTGATGCGCCCATCAGACGCGACACCACCTGGCAGCTGATGGAGCGGTACTCTTCTTGTTGACGTACACGCTACTGCCATCGCCAGGTGGTGCATGGATGGGGACATGGTGCAGTCAATGGCACCCAGTACAGATGGTAGGTGCGCAACTCGATGGAACTGCTGCATTGTTTCTCTGCGCTTGCTGCCATGCTGGGGAATACTATGAATTCCCCAGCATGTGGCAGTAGAGCCTAGAACTGGGTCAGGAGGCGGAGGTGGCAGACTGCGTCACCCCAATGGTGTCCCTCGTTGGTCGTTGGAACATCCCTGTGGCAAGGAAGCACATCGCTGCTTTCACCTTCTCCTCCACTGTCATGGCATGACTGCGTCTGGTGTTTGGGTGCAGCTGCTCATGCAGGAGTTCACAAAGCTGCCTCAACATTCCCCTGTTCATCCGGTACCGGCCAATGATGTGGTCTTCAGGCAGGGTCTCAAAGGAGACCCTGGGCCAGTACAGCCTGTTTGCAGCATACCGTCTCCTTGGCCTGCGTTGAGGCCCATGTTGTGCCTGTTCACTCTCCTCCTCCTCCACTACAGCTGCCATCAATTGCAGGATCACTGCTACTGGCACTGCACACATTCCCACTTCCTGTGCTGGTCCCTCCTCCTCTGTGTTTTGCCCTGTGTTTAGACCAGCTTTTTATAGACGGCACCTAGCCGCCGCTAGGTGCCGCACTATGTATCCTAGCGCCGATGCTGACCTTTGATTGATCCTCATGCTGCCTCTTGCCCCCTTCCTTTGCCCCTTGCATACGCATTGGTTTGCCCTGTGCTAATGCTGTTAGCACGCACTAACTGGTCCTTTGAATATGGCGGGTCCACGCTATTCCGGCGCTATTGCCATGCTAACGGTTTGCGCGCTGCGCTGTGGTTTGAATATCTGGCCCTTTATTTCTTTACAGGTATGAAACATAATGTTGGGGACATAATGGTGGGCTCCCAGTGTGCCACACAATCTTGGAGGGTGGGGATGGTTATTATGCATGCCAACAAGGGGATTGTGCACCCCCAAAGTCATCTGCATTGCAGCATTGCAACAGGGCACAGGCGTACGGCAGAACCGCCGCCATGTTTACTCAACTTTTCCACCAGGCAAGACACATAGGGGAAGCTTGTCATCAGTGCCGCTGCATGAAGAGCTTGGCTCTGATTGCAGTGGCTAAATTGTTACAAGCTGGTGTCACTAAAAAATACTAGTATCACTGCTAGCATGCTCGTTAATTGGCAAATGAGGGACGCACCTTCTAAAGCGTGCCATGCATTCGCCAAAATTTACACACCTCTTCATTTCTCCTACTGATCTTCTACTTCCACAACATGTTGCTTGCATGTGTGCAAGACAACATAAAAAACCTGAACAACAGGTTCCAGGGAGTATAAAACCACCAGGAATGTTAGAAAAAAATGACCCCTCCCCACTCATTCACAGATGTCAATCAATGTATTTGTTAACCATGCTGGTTCATCTCCTTGCTTCCCTCATAGTAAAAATGTGAAACTACATTTGTGTTATTTTAAATGAGTGATAAATGGCATGTCCAGGGGGATGGCAGCTCTGATAGATGTTCCAGTCTTACTTCTTTCCTGGCTCAGTTCATTATATCAATGAAAAGAAAGTAGGAAAATATCACCCATCCTTTTGCTTCTACAAGTAATTGCTAATTGCAGCTGGTATTCTTAACATATGCAAGGCAACTCCACTTCTCAAACTTAAAAGAAAAAATACACTTTATCATCAAAGTATGTGTTTACCAAGTACTGTGCCCATGAGAACCCCCTCCCCTTAAAAATATGCCCTCACATGAAACTGCATGATTAACTGTAAAGGCAATTAAAAAATGTATTTCTAAATGCATTACTAACAGCATGTATTCCAACCCCCAATTCAAATAAAAATACATTTGTTTCCCTGGTATTTATTTCAGTAGCACTCATTCATACCTCAGTCGGCAGCGACCATGGTGGTGAGAGGAGGGCTGAGACGGTCACCAGCTCTGTTCTGAGATGCTATTAGGATGAGCAGGGTGTCACTGCCGGGTGGGTGGACCACTAGACTACCAGGGAAACAAATTTATTTTTATTTGAAATGGGGGTTGGGATACATGATGGAGGGTGGGAAATGAATATATTTTTATTTGAAATGGGGGTTGGGATATGTGCTGGGGGGTGGGGGGACCACCAGACTACCAGGGAAACAATATATTTTTATTTGAAACAGGGGTCAGGATATGTGCTGGAGGGTGAGGGGACCACTAGATCACCAGGTATTTCTTTGATTGTCAGGCTATTGGGGGTTGGGGACCACGCTGGGGGGAGAGACAGTAGCCTACCAGGGTGCATACCTCTCAACTGTCCCTGTTTATGAGGAACATCCCTCATTTTACCCCTTGAAACTGCCCTGTCCTTCATCTGTCCCTCATCTTGATTGTCCAACTATGTCCATGTACCTCTTTTCAGTGACACAAGAACTGAGGCGTATGCCAGGGTGTGTAACAGGCACACATGGGAACAGAAACCATTATAAGCAGAGAAGTAATTGCCTGGCCCAGTCAGTCTGCCCTGTTCCCTTTCTAATGGATATGCTACATATCCCAGGGAACCTATGGCCTATGGCCTCCTGCCCCCACCAGGTTCACCTTATGCCTGTCCCGTGCATTGAGTTCCATCATTGTATTTCACCCACTATTGCAGTGGGGTACCTATGTTGTTGGGGGGGCCATCATCCAGGGCATGTGTGGCCACAGTGGCCACGGGCAGTGTGTATGTGCTTAGCTATCGATCTGTGTGTGTATATGTGTGTGTGTGTGTATATATATATATATATATATATATACACACACACATATATACATATATATATATATATATATATATATATATATATATATATATATATATATATAGACAAGGGACACAATGATGACCTGTCAGATAAATGATTTATCTACACAAGTGCTGTCTGACCTTGGGTAACCTCATGTGTGGTGTAAGCCATGAGTGATATGTCCGAGGTCAAACAACATGAGAGTAGATAAATCATTTATCTGACAGCTTACCATTGCATATTTCATCTATGCAACAGGGATGCTTTCTGCCAGTGCAGGGACATTTGCTTTTGATTGTTTATCTTTTTTTGCATATGTTTGTCACAAAAGTGAACAACAAATTGCATTTTCTGCTCTTTTTTGCTGATTTTAAAAAAATCTATAAGGTATCTATAAATGAAATACCACTCATTTTGTAGATAATTTTGTGCTGCACAATTTTCATGCTCACGGCACTATGCTATATTTTTTCATTTTAAAGTTATTTTCATCTGAATGTAGTCAGTACTGGTACTGAGGCTGAACATTCTGAATGAGTTCCGGAGTGACTGTGACATATCTACTTATGTATATAAATCTGTGATAATGCATCTACAATGTGTGAAAATGTAAAATTTTGAATTTATCTCATAGTAGCTCAGATTTATCATGTTGGATTTATGTCCACACCTATTGCATAAAAAATATATATATATTATATATATATATATATATATATATATATATATATATATAGTAGCACGGTAGTGCTACAATAGTTAGGGTTGAGGAGCCATTTACATTTTAAACCTAAAGGTTTGCACCTTAATAACTTTGCAACCATTTGACAGATTTGCCTTAAATTTGGCATACAGGATCAAGACCCATACACCTTGGGATGTGCCAAGTTTTGTACCAGTCAGATATACAGCTGCAGAGTTATTAAGCATGATCTGCACGTGCGTTTATGCTTTTTTGGGAATTCTACAGTCACACCTACAGGTCGCACAGTTTGCGCAACTGGTCTGAAATCTTCAGGGAACATGCGGCCAGGGTCCCCAATGTGCCTTTCAAAGATTTCACAAAAAAATATTCAACGGTTCAAAAGTTATTCAAAAACAATTTCCGTTATAAGTCAATGGGAAAAGTTAACAAAAAGATCGACAGTGTCGCATATGCAGTTTTTACTTTCACAAATGGCCCTATTACTGTCGCAAATCAACCATTTTGTTTTCAGTTGGTGATCAGAAAAATGCTTGGCATTTAAATTTGGGACCCTCTAGCAACCTAATTATTTTTGTATTCACCTAGTCGGAACCTGAGGATGCTAACCATGTCTTTATTTTGGAGTAAAACACCCCAGAAATATGTTTTTCACATTTCTGGAAAAAGTACTTTTACAAAGTACTTTCACACTTGTGACACTGTCAAATGCATTTGCAAAAGCTTTCGCAAATTGCAACAGTTCTTTTCTAGGCTGTGGGAAAATAACAGCAATTCTTTGGCACCCCACTGCAAAAGAACGGTTTGGAGTTTTTTGCTGAAATTTGAAGGGAAGGCAGCCGACATCTCACAGATGTGCCTTACAGTATTTCATTGAAAAAATATTACACAGCGGCAAAGTTATGGTACTCCAAATTTGATGCTTTTTCCCATAGGATAACATTATGGCGTCCGCCGCGCCTTTCAGGGCCCGTATCTCGGAAATGGTGCGAGATACGGACTTTCTGATGAAAAATTCTTAGCCCCCACACAGCGTAAGTACAAAACTAGCCAGAAAGTCATAAATCATATGACTTTTAAATTTTTTTCTACGTAGGGTTCCTGAGATATAAGCAATTTAGTATTCCAACTCCTCATTTTCTGCTCCGAGACCCATTATTATGCATACATTCTTTGTACTCACTGTCTTTCTCTATGAAGCTTTTGCAGAAAGCCAGCCTCTGCACTTCCATTACTGTTACCATTGCCCTTTCTGCTTGCAGTTCCATACCTGTTTCACTTACCGTTCATGTCTACGCCACCATGTGCATTATCCTTTGCGTTTTCATTTGCGCTTGAGTTTCCGTTATTTTTTAGCATTTGTGTCCACAGTACTGTTTCTATTTCTGTTTCGCTTTACGTCACCATACCCATTACCATTTGCATTTGCGGGCACCATGTTACTATGTGACAAGACATCATGTGGCGGATTGTTCCCATCTATGCCACCGTGTGCGTTACCCTTTTTGTTCTCATTCGTGCTTGCATTACCATGTGCACCACTGTTAGTGCTTCTGTTTGCATTGCTGTTCCTGTTACCATCTCACAAGGCATCACGTGGCAGGAGTGCAGGACCTAAAGGGCCCCGCGCTCCTGCCATCACATTACGTGGCGGGAGCGTGGGGCCTGGAGGGCCCCACGCTCCCGCTGCCGCATTACATTCACTATTTCTCGTTATCATTCTCAAAAGAAGGGCATTAGAGGCAAAACTCCATTTAACGATCAGTTAGGTTACATTAGTGGCAAAAGTGAGAAAGGTTGGTGCTTGTTGAAAATCACTTGGACTCACTCAGCCCACCCCCAACTGGCATTGTTGCACATTGGGGTCTTTGGTCCTAACTCCTCACCCCATTCTCCTATACCTCTGCTTCTTTACACATGTGTTGGGGTGAGAGTTAGGGCCAATGACCCCAATGCGCACCATAATGCTGGTTGGGGGGGTAGGCTGGGTGGTCCAAGGGTGGTTTTCAACCCTAACACTGAATTTCCTCACTTTTGTCACATGGAACAACCCTAACTGATGCATTAAACTGAGTTTTTTGCCTCTAACATATATATATATATATATATATATGACAAAGAACCTCTGCGGGCAAGCACTGAGGCAATGATTACCCCAAAGGGCATTTGGCAGGGAAGCCAAGTTTCAAGAAATACAAAATCAGACATGCCCCCACAATGCAAAGCATCATGGGCTGCGTGTGTAAATCACCTTAGAATATTATGCTGGTTCAACTTTAAGCAAAAATGCATAGTGCCAAAAGGCCTGTCACACAGTTTGCAAAGGATGCCAACAGAAGACATGGACACATGTTTCGTACTAACAGGACTCATCAGTATGCCTCGTATGTTTGACACCCCGGTGAACCAGTATAATATTCTGTGGTGATTTACATATGCAGCCCATGATGCTTTGCATTGTGGGGGGTATATGTATATATATATATATATATATATATATATATATATATATATATACATATATATATACACACACACACACACATATGCAGGTCATCCTTGCTCAGATGCATGAGTGTGCTGTACGAACTCACTATGCCTGCCGGCACACAGTTCCTGCTGCTTCCAGCCTGTACTTCCATTCTGACCAAGAGGGGGAGCTTTGTGCTCCATGCAGTAGCACCGGGCAAACTGCATGGTAATGTATGCTAAGCAGCAGTTAATGAGATGCAAATGTACATGTCTGTCCACAGATTACCTAATTAGACTCATGTGCATGGGAGCATTGACTATAGTTCACCTTTGCCCTGGGCTAACCAGTTTGTCCCAGGCTAATGTGTTAGCACTGTGCAATCAGGTTAGCCCCAGTCAAACCCCACTGCAGCACAGCACAGTTCTGCAGTGTGTGGCTTACATTGTTGTTTGTAGTAGATGTAAGACATCTCTGTGCAATCACATACAATGTTCTCCACCTGCAACACTGGATTTCTCCAGGGTCTAATAAGCTGCAGTAGCAGTGTATACCTCCCTGTTGCTATATTCAGTGCTGTCTTATTCCCAGGCTATTTTTGCCCTGTACTCCTGGCCCCGTTTGCCCGGTTTCCTTTGCTTGCTATATTCAGCTGGTTTTGCACTTTGCTATTTCTTTTGAATATAGCTTGCTTTTTGCTACGGACTAAGTTTGCCCGCCGGGCAGTGCTAATTTAGCCCTTGGGCAAAGTTTTGAATATCTGGCCTCTGGTCTATTGTGGGTAAATATATAGTAAAAAGGTGTATAAGCAGGACCCAGTACAATAGCATGTAAGCTATAATTTGTAATTGAAAAGTGTTTGTTGTAATAGATTAAAATAACTTAGATTTTTTTCCACTAAATGGATTGATACTAAACTGTTTTCTGAAGTATTAAACTCAATTATGCCTGGCCAGCCATTTTGTATCAAGGTTAAGCAGTTAGAGCAGGAGCCAGGTGCATTTATCTATGTGTCTGGGTCCAAAAGGTTTGATGACTGCTTCTCATGTCAAAAAGTGTGTAGAATTCAGATTTACAAATCGTATTTGTTCATAGGTGAACGTTTTCTTGGAAAATATACCTTCTTAAGAGTAACTAAAGGTTTTACATTCATGTAATAGACTTGGTTTACTTAGTTATTTATTTAATTTATGTGATTTATTTAATAAATTCAGTTTATGTGGTTATTAATGTAATTTATTTAATGTTACAGATATAGCTAGCAAGACTTCTCAAAACTGCAGCGGTTATGCATACTACACACTGATCCAGGAGTTAGCACAGACCATGGAGACCCACTACCTTTTGATTATGCTAATTGGGAGAAAATAGTAGATGCAAAGGAAAAGTGTTCTAGTCAAACACTGTCAAAGTACAACATGGTGTGTCTTGAATTGCCTGAATGTTACTCCAGCAGCCATGGGTATCATTATATCTGCTACAAGAACTTCACTGCATATAAGAGTTCTGGTAAACTTGCAACTGATGAAATTCTGAAAAAAAGACATCATAAATAGTTATCCAGCAAAACTGCATCTCTCCCAAGTTCATAGTTTGCATGGTTTACATGGTTTTTCAAGGTAGAAGAAGGCCACCTGACCCACCAAGTCTACCTGCCACACCTTGTAGGAATTTTATTTAGGTACCTGTTATATATTTATCAAAACAATTCTTAAATTGTTCAAAGAAATCACTACAGATTGTGGCAGTTTATTCCACAGTTGTGTTGCTCTGATGGAAAATAAATATTTTCTTTTATTCCTTGTTGCCCTTTGAACATAAAGTTGTTGTTTATTACATCTAAGTTTATTTGGTTTAGTTGCATATCTTATTCCACATTCCTGCATTAGTTGGTTATCTTGAAGTATTTTATACAGTAGCAGTAAACCTCTTCTCTTACATCTTATCTCTAAATCATGCAGGTTAAGTTTCCTACATCTTTCCCCATATGGTAAGTTTCTTAATCTTGGGATCAGTTTTGTAGTCTCTCTCTGTACACCCTCCAATAGTTTCCTGTCCCTTGTCAGATATGGTGCCCAGAAAGCTGCTCCATAATCCAATTGTGGTCTAATGTATGAATTATATAGGGCCAAGATGCAGGTTTCCTGTTTACTAATACATAACTTTTTTAAAAGAGTTCACAATATAGTGGAATATAAAGACAATTTGTCTACAATGATTCCTTGGAAGTAATTGATCATTAAACATAATACCTAGATCTTTTTCAGAATTAGTGTGCTTTAGTTGTTTATTATTTAGGTAGTATTCAGAATTCTGATTTCTGGGTCCTAAATGCATAACTACACATTTTCCTCATTGAAAGATGTTATTATTTTTTGCCCAATTTTTTAGGGTTACAGTGTCATTCTGTAGGGATATGATCTTATCATAGTTATATACTTCTCCACTTAATTTTGTATCATCAGCAAATTTACTGATGTGGCCTGTGATACCCTCATTGAGATCTGTGATGTATATACCTAACAGTAGTGGACCCAAGACCGATCCTTGGGGTACCCCCCATTGACACTTGGATTGGATCAGAGTGGACATTTTGTATTCTAACAACCTGGCTTCTGTTAGTTATCCAATCAGCTATCTATCTTATTATATGATGATAAAACTTCATATATTCAACTTTTTAACAAAAATGTAACGTGACACCTTACCAAAGGCTTTTTTGAAATCTAAATATATAATGCCCACTGGTATACCTTTATCCAATGATCTGCTGACTGTTTCGTAGAAGCCAATCAGGTTAGTTGTACATGATCTCCCTTTTATAAATCCATGTTATTTTGGGTCTTTTAGTCTGTTTCTATCCATCTCTATTTCAATTCTTTTTTTAAGAATTCTTTCCATTATTTTACATACCACAGATGTGAGACTGATCAGTCTGTAGTTTTCAGTCTCTTTTCTACTTCCTTTTTTTTTTTATAAATTGGGACAACTACAGCTTGCTTCTAATCAGAGGGTAAACTTCCTAGAGATAATGAATTGTTAAATAACATTTTAAGCAGAGAAGAGATTGATAGAATTTTATTTTTTTATTAATTTAAGATTTATACCATCCAGCCCTGTTGCTGAATCTGCTCTTAATTCCTTGATTGCATTAACTACCTCATCTGTAGTTACTATATCTGGTGATGTTTTACCTACTCTGATTTGCAACCTTAGGATCTGTATTAAACAGTGACCCAAAGAATTGATTCATTTTGTTACATATATCCAAGGGATCTGTTAATTCAATTCCATTTTCATTTAATGTAATTGAATCAGAGCGTTGTTGTTTATTGTTGTTAATATATGAGAAAAAAGCTTTTGGGTTTTTTGTTAGAGCCAATTTGAATTCCATCCATCTTTCTTTCTTTCTTTTGTTCTTTCTTTCTTTGTTTGTGTTTAGTTATGTTTAATTCAATTTTATATTTAGAGATGTTTGTCAAATTCTGATTTTAATTCATTCTTAAAAATGTTTTCTCTTTATTGTTATTAATTTGGATTCTGACAGCCTTAGTTAGTCATGATGGAATGTTACCCTTGTGATTGTGTGTTTTTTAATTGGTGGATACAATTTTTCCAATTCAGTAATAATTGATTTAAATAGTATCCAACATTGATCAATGCTCAGATCCTTAAACAGAGTTTCCCAATCATAACCCTTTAAAGCTTTATTGATTTTAATATAATCAGCTTTATTGTAATTATAACTGTAGCAAACTCTATCCATGCTTAGTGTATGTTTATTAATGTTAAACACAATAGTATTCACAATAGTATTATGGTCACTGATTCCTACTGGTCCACTGATAACTAGATTTGTTAGTTTGGGCACTAGATTTGTTAACACCAGGTCAAGGGTGTTAGATCCACTGATTGATTCATGAACCAGTTGTTCTAGCCCAGAATTTATAAACGAGTCCACAAATAAACCCTCCAGGGTTGATTTTGTTGCAAGCTTCTCCCAATCAATTATTGGGAGATTAAAATCCCAAACAACTATTTTGTCTGAGTTAGAGGTGTATTGTTCAATTTCAGAGATTAACTGTTGGTCGTGGTTTAAGTCTGCAGATACAGGTCTATAATAATTTGCTGATAGAAAATGCTTGCCATTTTGCTGTTGTATTTTAACACATATCCCTTCTAATTCAGATAGTGAATTATTTAAAACATATTCAGTTGCCTCGATTTTGTTGGACACGTACAAACACATGCTTCCTCTTTTTTATTATTCTTATTTTTATTAAAGATTGTATCACTCGGAATATTGATATGCCAATTGGAGGTATCATCCCACCACATTTCTGATATTGCTGCAATGTCAATTACCTTATCAATTAATATATTTATTAGTTCTGAGACCTTCAGGACGTTCAGGCTTCTAGCATTGGTTATCAAGATCTTATAGGTGCTTAATTCATATACAGAGTGTAATGATGCCTTCTCTATTTGCCCCCTCATGCTTAGTTTAAAGAGATTTTGATGGTTTTTACAATGAAGTTACCCAAAACTGCTGCCCCTTTTTGTTAAGGTGGAGGCCGTCCCAGCAGTAGAGGCTATTATCTCCTGAGAATCTCTCCCAATGAGTGATATACTTAATTTTGCTTAGGTGACACCATTTAAGAAGCCATTCATTGATCTTCTTGATTTTGTTCTGAATGGTTTTATTAGCTCTTGTAACTGGGAGGATCTCTGAAATGCAGAATTCACAATCATTCTGTTCAAGTGTGTCAGCTAATTTTGCAAAATCCTCTTTTATGTTGTTGATTGTAAATTTGTTAATGTCTTTTGTTCCTATGTGGATTGCTACATGAGGATTGTTGTCCTGCATTTTTAATAGTGTTAGGGGCAATATGAACTATGTCCCTGATCCAGTCACCTCTATAAATTAAGCACATGGTATTAATCTTATCCCTTTTGCAAATGTATCCATCAGTGGGCCAGATATTCAACACTTTGCCCCGGGGCTAAATCAGCACTGCCCAGTGGGCAAACATAGCCTGGAGCACAAAGCAAGCTATAATTAAAAGGAATAGGTGGGGCAAAATGCTTCTGAATTTAGCATAGGAATAAGGCATGGCAAACTGGGTTAGGAGTGCAGGGCAAATGTAGACCTGGAATAAGACAGCCCTGAATATAGCAACCAGGAAGTGCAAATCACAACAGCAACACAGTGTACAGTGACTTGAAGGTAGGTAGAGGTGAACTATGTGGCCAATATGTGTGCCAGCAAATGTGTGGACCCAGTACAGCTACAGGCAGCAGCGGATGTATAAGAACAGTGTTCAGTACTGTATAATATTCTCCAAACCATTAGCGCCATGCTAACATGTTTGCTCAGCTTTAGCATGGAGCTAAGCCATTTGCCTGGTGCAAACAAGTTTGCCCAGTGCTAATCTTTGCCATATTCAAAAGTGACATGCAAATGAGCCTGATTAGGTGGTCTGTGAGCAACATCCAGATTAGCATTTCATTATGCCCTGATTTGCATGCAGTTTGCCCAGCATTACTGCAGGGTCCCACAGCTCCACCTGTAGGTCAGTCTGACAGTGCATGATGGTAGCTGCAGGCTACATTTATGCAGTACAGTATAGCATTGTGTACCCCAATGGACAACACAGCATAGGCACAGGTGGTAGTGGTGGTGACACATGCAACTGTCACACTGTAGGGCATGCTACAGTTCACAGTAGACACCACAGTAGCAAGGAGGCCAGTAGTGTGAGGGACACAGAAATGCCAATGGTGTGTAGGGTAGTTATGACCACTGCACTGTACACAGTGACAAGCCCACCTTGCAGGTGTTTACTGCCAGAGGACATTGCTGTCACACTGTTGTGTGATCCACAGATGCTGCACCTCTGGCATGGGATCCTCATAGTGACATAGACATAGCTGGCTGTGTGTGCTGTGCTGTATGTACAGCTGTGTGGTATGTGACTGAGATGGCATGTATGAGCAGACAGGTACACTGATATTGGGGCATTTCCAATATTGGCCCATGTGCACTGCATACTGTGTCCCAGCCTTGTGGCCACACCCAGTCTGTGGTGAGGCCTGGCCACCTATACACCCTCAGTTCAACACCCACCATGTCCACAGAGCTGCATGTCTGTGCTGGCATCTGTTGGTCACCACAGATGTATGGTCTGCAGGTGTGTGCTGTATGGACACATTACAGTGGTGGCCACTGGGAGCTGGGTCACCACATACTGCATGGCATGGCATGGCTGGGACTAGTGGCAGCAGGTGGCATTATTGTGGTGCCATCAGTGAGCAGCATGTTTCCTCCATGTCTGGCTTTTTCACTGTGTCATAGTCATATGTTAGGGTCACGCAAGGCCACGCTAATGCTGCGCAAGGCCACAATGTCACAGAAAGCTGTTTGCCCAGAGTTAAGACCAGCGTTTCCTGGGTGGTCATTTGTACCATGCAAAGGGTTGTGCTAAGCCATGCTAAACACGTTAGCACAGTGCTAGTTACTGAATATCTCATAGCGCCTATATTCATGTTCAGTTTGCCCCTTGCATATATTATGGTTTGCCCAGAGCTAATGCGGTTTGAGCGTGCTATTTGGTCTTTTGAATATAGCAGACCCACACTAATCCCGTGCTAAACCTGCTCAAATGATTTGCACACCACGCAAAGCTTTGAATATCTGGGCCAGTGTATTTAATGATGGAATCTCCAAGGACTATAACCTGTCTTTTGTCTCTATTTGAGACATCTAGATTGTTGTTATTGATATTATTTATACTCTGATTAACAGTTGCTGCATCGGGGGTAAAGGGCCATTCTGAGAACTTTGTGACAGGATATTTGATGAATATGCTTCTGTTACTGGGCTAGAACATGTTGAACTTATAGTAGCCTCATTTATCTGTGGGGTACTAGGATTATTGGTTGCAGAATTTTTCTCATTCTCATCTGTTTCACCTAACAAATATAACTTGGGGCTATCAACTGTCATCTGAGTTGACTCAGCCTCCTCTGTATGCAAAGGTAAATATCTATTCTGTAATGGTATTGAAAATTCCATACATCTTCTACCTTTCTTGCATTTTCTTTTTGTTTTGTACTGAACTCTATTTATCATCTTCTGTACAGCTGGCTATCTCTCTTGCTCTTTTATGGCATTCTGATTGGGATTTACTAGGTTATTTCATTATGTTAGTGGGGCAACTTAACAATTCATGGTTTGTTTCCCTTTTATTGCTTTTGTGTTCGAGGTTCCAAATTGTTTGTTCAAGTTCTTTGATCTTTTCTTTTAGGAAACATACTTCTACACATTGTTCACATTTTAATCCATCAAATCCTGATTGAATCCCCAGACAGAATTTATTAAAAAGTATGCAAAGCATGGCTATCTCACCTCTCTGTAATGTGACAAAACCTTCATTGATACACTATGAAAGTTTTTAATAACAGATTTCTTTTTCCTTCTGCTGCCTACAAAATGCCCTGGACCAGCTCCTAGCATATCCATCTCCACGTGCGGCCCCACGCATGCTCGCTTCGCTCACTGGTGTGAGCCTTATAGTCTACAAAACTGGAAATGTAAACACTTCCTGTTTCTGGTTTTGTGCTCATATGTTATTACAAATGAATCACTTTTAAAAGCACTAATGAGCATAGATAGCTCTCACGAGAGCTAAATTGGCTGTAAAGGACCCAACAGAGACTATGCAAAAACTTTAACAGATTTAAAGAATCCACATAGCACTAGACTGCTGGATGATACCACCAGTATCCCAGATAGAGATGCAGCGAATTTAAAATCTGCTGGCTAAGTGAACGTGAAGTGGCCACTTCACATTGGCACTTCGCTATGTGGAGTGCCCCATAGGAAAGGCTCGCTTCGTCTTGTTATTATTACTTCGCATTGTCATTCCACCTTAAACGTGAAGTAAGGTGGAGTGACAACAATATTGGCAGAGTCCCATCCACACAGTCACCAGAACGAATGTGCATTCCCAAAGTGCTACTGTCTTGTGTCCAGAAACTCCCCAGTGCTGATAAAGTGAAATGAGAGTGTAACAAGAAATGCAAAGTCTCCTGGAATTAATGGTGCACTCAGACATGTGTGAAGTGGTCATGTCACACACAAAGTCACCAGAGTTAATGTGCAAAACTGGAAGTGTAAATGCTTCCTGCTTCCGGTTTTGTGCTTGTATGTTATTACAAACGAATTACTTTTAAAAGCACTAATGAGCATAGATAGCTCTCACAAGAGCTAAATTGGCTGTAATGGACCCAACAGAGACTGTGCAAAAACTTTAACAGATCTAAAGAATCCACATAGCACTAGACTGCTGGATGATACCACCGGTATCCCAGATAGAGATGCAGTGAATTTAAAATCCACTGGCTAAGTGAACGTGAAGTGGCCACTTCACATTGGCATTTTGCTATGTGGAGTGCCCCATAGGAAAGGCTCACTTCACCCTGTTATTATTACTTCGGATTGTCATTCCACCTTAAACACAAAGTAAGGTGGAGTAACAACAATATTGGCAGTGTCCCATCCACACAGTCACCAGAATGAATGTTCCTTCCCAAAGTGCTACTGTCTTGTGTCCAGAAAACTCCCCAGTGCTGATAAAGTGAAATGAGAGTGTAACAATAAATGCAAAGTCTCCCGGAATGAATGGTGCACTCAGACATGCAGCAGTGGTCAGGTCACACACAAAGTCACCAGAATTAATGTGCATCCCCAAAATGCTAGTGTCTTGTGTCCAGAAAATGCCCCAGTGCTGACAAACTGAAATGAGAGTGTAACAAGAAATGCAGTCTCCCAGAATTAATGGTGCCATGCAAATGCACAGACAAATTAAGATTGTGCTGCACACTCAAGGGATGCATACAAATAGGCACAACAACACCTCCCCAGTGCTCACAAGTTACAAATACAAATCTGGAAAGGAATACATTTTGCTAGTTGGGGATTAGTGCATGGCAGTAACAATCCATTACCAGTAAAGATACCACAAAGCAGTATAAAAAATTCATGCAGATGCGGTGGATAGCAGGTTCACACTGCTGCAGTTACTCTGTAACACAATAAAAGGTGCCTGATTTAATAGCATGCATCGCACACACACTCACACGCACACTCAAGTAATGCATAGCAAATGGAAATCCTTTAGTAATATAACCAAATGTTTTAAACAGACAAATTGTACGCTGCTGCACCACAACAATCAACAAAAAAAATTTAAGAATTACTGAAAATATTACTGTGTTTACATTAACACAGTTATACAAGAAAAATATAACCAAAACATGAAGACTGCCTTTTTCTCCCAGTTAATCTACCTACACCACAAATATGCCCTGACCCCAAAGCACACTTCACAGTACACAGACTGACTATTCTAAATTAACATTCAAAATCCACACACAATAAACACTCAGTATGAGCACAGAAGGGTTTCCTACAATCAATGTACTAAATTTTGAGCAAAAAATATTACTCAAAAAGGCATTTTAAACAGCTTTTAGAGGTTTTGAATTGCAGAGCTCTGAAAGCAAACTGTCTCTAGCTACCACTGTACACACACTACCCAAACCAGAACTGAGGCTGTGCCAAACAATCTAGAGCCCATGTGACCTGCAATCCCATAAGTAACTGCAGACTTTCATTTGGAGCTCAATTACAGGGTGAAGTGAGGTGAATTACATTGATTTTAATGTACTTCACCTTAAAATTGGTGAAGAAGTAGTTTGATGAAGGCGGAATAACGCAAAGTCATTGGTTTCAATGGACTTCACATTCCTCATTATGAAGTGAAGTACTCTGATTCACATTGTGGAGTTCTTAATGGATTCTGCGTTACTCGGTAAATCACTTCACAGAGGAAATTGGGGCCATTTCTCCCACCACTACTTATAGTACTGTAACATACATGCTGTATGGGAAGGAACGCAGATGCCTAAGGCTGTACTTCCCCCGATGAGCTGTAGCACAAAACTCCCCAACTTAAAAATGCTTATTAATGAGTACAATGGTGGGGCAGTGAAGCCTGGAGAGATACTACAATACATGCTTACAATACATCCAAGTAACTAGTAAAAAAATTTATGTTGTGATTCGTGACGTGATCGTGAATCGTGATTTGTGACTGCATTTGTGACCGTGATGATGAAGAATGTGATTCGGTGTCGACAGTGTGAGATAACCAATATGGAACTGTATTGGGAACGCGAATGCCTATGGCTGTACTTTCCCGATGAGCTGTAGCACAAACTTCCTGACTTAAAAACACTCATTAATGAGTATAATGGTGGGGAGGTGAAGCCTGGAGAGATACTACAAAACATGCTTACAATACATCCAAGTAAATAGTAAGAAAATTAATGTTATGCTTCATGACGTGATCGTGAATAGTGATTTGTGACTGCATTTGTGACCGTGATGATGAAGAACATGGTTTGTATATATTTATTTTATTTATTTATGTTTTTGGTAACCAGGTAGATGCACTGATCCAGGGGATCATTTTCAGTCACGACCCAGGCCACAGCGTGGCGACATAATACATAGTAGTATACACAATATACACATTTGATTAAACTGTACAAAACAATATATACATTTGATTATACTGTACAAACACCAATGGATGTTGAGACATCCATTGTTTATATATGGTATACATGCATGGCAAAAATAAGGTAACATGAGAAATACAGGCGGTAGTGCAAAAGGAAAGGTAGTTTGCATTATACAATTTGACAAGGAGCAGTTTAAGCCTAACTGACAGAGTAACATCTAATCTAAGTGCCACACCAGTACCTGAGAGAACTGGAGGCAAGCAGGGCATGACACCCAGACAGTATACCTGGCACAGAAACATAGGGGTAGCAACCAGCTGAGTAAGTGTAGGTGAGGAAAAGATGCACTGAGCCCTGCTGGTCACTAGCAAGGGGTTTATTGAGGGTACAGTGCGATGTATTATGGGATAACAAGTGACTCGTGATGATGGTCCTGACTTAAAAACGCATATTAATGAGTACAATGTTCATTCAGAATTATGCACCACACCTGTCCAGTACTTTGAAGCTGAGCCAAAGAAACAACTGTGACTTAAGTTACAGATGGAGATTGGGCCCTAAAGAGATGCAAATGCACAGACAGATTAAGATCATGCTGCGCACTGAAGAGATAAGACACAAAGGCACAACACCTAACCAGTGCTCACCATCAGAAATTCAAATCTGGAAAAGAATACCTTTGCCAGTTGGGGCGTGATGTGGCGGGGGGGAGGCAGTGCACTGCACTGCTGCAGTAACAGTCTCTAGTACTAGTACCAGTAAAGATACCATGAAGAAGTACAAAAATCACTAAGCTGCAGTGGATAGCAGGTTCACATTGCTGAAATTATTATGTGGCACAATAAAAAGTGTCTGATTTGATGACATGCGACACACACACATACTCACACACACACTAAGTAATGTGTAGCAAATTGAAAACCTTTAGTAATATAACCACTTATTTTTAACAAACTAAAATGATGCACTGCTACACCACAACAATCAGCAAAAAAATGGCAAGAATTATTGAAAATATTACTGTGTGTACATTAACACAGTTATGCAAGAAAAATATCACCAAAACAGAAAGCATTGTCTTTTTCTTCAAGTTAATCTAACTACTCCACAGATACACCCCTTCCTCAAAGCACCCTTCCACTGTTTCTCAGTACACAGACAGAATGTTGTACATTAACATTCAAAATCCACACACAAACAATAAACGCTTGATGATATGAGCACATGAGGGTTTCCTATAATTGATGAACTAAAGTTTCAGAAAGAAATTACTCAAAAAGGGTTTTTTAACAGTTTTTAGAAGGATTGAATCACAGAGAGCTGTCAGAGCAGATTGTCTCCTACAGTTTCCTACACACACTACCCCAAACTGAGGCTGTGCAGAATCAATGTACTTCGCCTTAAGAATTGGTGGCATATTGGTTTGGGAAGGCAGAGTAACATGAACTCATTGTTTTCAATGGACTTCGTGTTACCCATTATAATGTGAAGTACTCCACTTCACGTTGTGGAGCACTCCACAAATTCACCTTCACTCTGCGAATCACTTCATGGAGCAAATTGGTGCCACTTAGCCTATCTCTAACCAGAAATAATGTGCATCCCCAAAATGCTAGTGTCTTGTATCCAGAAAATTCCCCAGTGCTGGTGAAGTGAAATGACAGCGTAACAAGAAATGTAGTCCCCCAGAATTAATGGTGCCATGCAAACCCACAGACAGATTAAGATTGTGCTGCACACTCAAGGGATGCATACAAAAAGACACAACACCTCCCCAGTGCTCACAAGTTACAAATCCAATCTGGAAAGGAATACATTTTGCTAGTTGGAGATTAGCGCATGGCAGTAACAATCCACTACCAGTAAAGATACCACAAAGCAGTATAAAAAATTCACGCAGGTGCAGTGGATAGCAGGTTCTCACTGCTGCAATTACTCTGTAACACAATAAAAGGTGTCTGATTTAATGGCATGTGTCACACACACACTCACATGCACACTCAAGTAATGTGTAGCAAATTGAAAACCTTTAGTAATGTAACCAAATGTTTTAAACAGACAAATTGTACACTGCTGCACCACAACAATCAACAAAAAAATGTCAAGAATTGCTGAAAATATTACTGTGTGTACATTAACACAGTTATACAAGAAAAATATAACCAAAACAGAAAGACTGCCTTTTTCTCCCAGTTAATCTACCTACACCAAAAATACGCCCTGTTCCCAAAGCACACGTCACAGTACACATACTGACTGTTCTAAATTAACATTCAAAATCCACACACAACAATAAACACTTGATATGAGCACAGAAGGGTTTCCTACAATCAATGTACTAAATTTTGAGCAAAAAATATTACTCAGAAAGGCATTTTAAACAGCTTTTAGTGGTTTTGAATTGCAGAGCTCTGAAAGCAAACTGTCTCTAGCTACCACTGCACACACACTACCCAGGCCAGAATTGAGGTTGTGCTGAACAATCTAGAGCCCATGTGACCCACAATCCCATCAATAACTGCAGACTTTCATTTCAAGCTCAATTACAGGGCGAAGTGAGGCAGATTACATTGATTTCGATGTAATTTGCCTTAAAATTGGTGGAGAAGTAGTTTGGGAAAGGCAGAATAACGAAAAGTCATTAGTTTCAATGGACTTCGCATTCCTCATTATGAAGCGAAGTACTCCACTTTACATTGTGGAGCTCTCCGTGGATGCCGCGTTACTCAGTGAATCACTTCATGGAGGAAATTGGGGCCACTTCACCCACCACTACTTACAGTACTGTAACTCACATGCTATACGGAAGGAACATGAATGCCTATGACTGTACTTCCCCGATGAGTTGTAGCACAAATCTCCCCAACTTAAAAATGCTTATTAATGAGTACAATGGTGGAGTGGTGAAGCCTGGAGAGATACTACAAAACATGCATACAATACATCGAAGTAACTAGTAAAAAAATTAATGTTGTGATTCGTGACATGATCGTGAATCATGACTTATGACTGCATTTGTGACCGTGATGATGAAGAACGTGATTCGGTGTCAGCAATGTGAGATAACCAATATGGAACTGTATTGGGAACGCGAATGCCTATGGCAGTACTTCCCTGATGAGCTGTAGCACAAACTCCCTGACTTAAAAATGCTCATTAATGAGTACAATGGCAGGGTGATGAAGCCTGGAGAGATAATACAAAACAGGCTTACAATATATCCAAGTAACTAGTAAAAGAATTAATGTTGTGATTCATGACGTGATCGTGAATAGTGATTTTTGACTGCATTTGTGACCATGATGATGAAGGACGTGATTTGTATCACGAGTGACTTGTGATGATTGCCCTGACTTAAGAACACATATTAATGTGTATAATGTTCATGCAGAATTATGCACCACACCTGTCCAGTACTCTGAAGGGAAGCCAAAGAAACAACTGTGATTTAAGTTACAGATGGAGATTGGGCCCTAAAGAGATGCAAATGCACAGACAGATTAAGATTGCGCTGCACACTGAAGAGATGCAAATGCAAATGCACAACACCTACAGTAACCAGTTCTCACCATCAGAAATTCAAATCTGGAAAAGAATACCTTTGCCAGCTGGGGTGGGCCACGGTGGGGTTGGGGCAGTGTACTGCACTGCTGCAGTAACAGTCACTAGTACTAGTACCAGTACAGATACCATGAAGAAGTACAAAAATCACTAAGCTGCAGTGGATAGCAGGTTCACATTGCTGAAATTATTATGTGGCACAATAAAAAGTGTCTGATTTGATGACATGCGTCACACACACATACTCACACACACACTAAGTAATGTGTAGCAAATTGAAAACCTTTAGTAATATAACCACTTATTTTTAACAAACTAAAATGATGCACTGCTGCACCACAACAATCAACAAAAAAATGGCAAGAATTATTGAAAATATTACTGTGTGTACATTAACACAGTTATACAAAAAAAATCACCAAAACAGAAAGTGCTGTCTTTTTCTTCAAGTTAATCTACCTACACCACAGATACGCCCTTCCCCCAAAGCACACTTCCACTGTCTCTCAGTACACAAACTGAGTGTTGTACATTAACATTCAAAATCCACACACAAACAATAAACGCTTGATGATATGAGCACAGGAGGGTTTCCTATAATCGATGTACTAAAGGTTAAGAAAAAAATTACTCAAAAAGGCTTTTTTAACAGCTTTGAGAAGGTTTGAATCGCAGAGAGCTCTCAGAGCAGATTGTCTCCTACAGCTTCCTACACACACTACCCCAAACTGAGGCTGTGCAGAACAATCTAGAGCCCATGTGACCTGAAATCCCATGAATCACTGCAAAACTCACCTTTGAAGCTTAAAAACAAGGCAAAGTGAGGTGAAGTACATTGTTTTCAATGTACTTCGCCTTATGAATTGGTGGCATAGTGGTTTGGGAAGGCGGAGTAACACAAAGTCATTGTTTTCAATGGACTTTGCGTTACCCATTATAATGTGAAGTACTCAGTTTCACGTTGCGGAGCTCTCAGCGAATTCACCTGCACTCCGTGAATCACTTCACGGAGCAATTTCAGGCCACTTCACCTATCTCTAATCCCAGAGTACTTTGTGGATAATCACAGCTAGTGCCTGGTTAACAAGAATGTCACCAGCTATCTAATTTTGCATGGGACACAGCATACACGTGCACATTTGACAATAACAGTCAGATATATTTCATAAGACAGGTACCAACTCTCACCAGAGGTCCACTTACTCCAACTCAACTGAGCTATTAATCTGTCCGTTCACTGGTGCGAGTCTTATATTCTGCAAAACTGGAAGTGTAAAGGCTTCCTGCTTCCAGTTTTGCACTTGTATGTTATTGCAAATGAATCACTTTTAAAAATGCTCTGTCTGAATATGCAGCATCTACATCAGGCATATTCCCAAATGAATGTATATGTGCTCAGATTCCACACACAATGGTGAGCATGGCGTAATTGCCCAATTTTGGCTGCAGTACTGCAGTTTGGTAGAGTTGTGCCAACTCTTCTGCTGTTCCATCAGGACAAATGACTTGCCTGTTTTTCTATACATCTTGGAGATTATACTGTACCTCTTTACTTCACAACTGGGCACCACAGCCATGCCAAGTGGATGACCCTGTACCTTATGAATTTGCTAAACATGGATGAGACCCACCCTGGAAAAAGGAAAAAAGATTGAGAATGGAGCATTAACCATTGCAAGATCAAAGAGAGGGTTTAGCAGAAATGGTATAGACTTGACCTTGGAACAGACAATTAATGCCAATGCTGCATCAAGACTAACCGAGATTTCTTCTTCTTTGACACAGAACACCAATGCAAGGAAGAGGTGGAACATTCTGCAGTCAGCTCAAAGTAAAATTATTGAAAGTCTTATGGAAAAAGTCTATCTTGTCAGCCCTGAAGAAGTCAGCCAAGAGCTGAAGAGTTTTAGAGTTAAACAAGATTCAAAGAATCTAAACAAGCTGTTGAACACAGTAGACTCCTCAATGAATCCATTCTGGGATGTGTTTGAGGACAGCAATCATTATTCAATAGGCAGTGGAAAAGCAGTATCACAAAAGGTAGCAAATGAAGTATTAGCGGTTACTGAGACAGGTACTCAGATGTATCACGTGTTTAGAGATGAATGCATTACCAAAGGCAGTAGGTTAGAGGAACCCATCAAAGATACAAGTTGAAGAACTTTGCACATGATGCAATGAAGGTGAAAATTAAAAACAAGGACAAGACAATCGTTGAGTTCAAAGGAACTTGAGGCCTCTTTGGATGCTTGCTATATCTATCTATGACTTCAACAGTTGAACTTATGATGATGTTTGCCTGCTTGCTAACCCCGGTACCCCTCTCCTTAGGAAATATTGATGGATCAATGAACACAACAATAAAGTCAACAGTCATGAAGAAACTTGAGACCAGAGTCCAAAGTAGCCACCCCGATGCTGTAAATGCCACTGAGGTTGATGTCATGTTCTTGATCAGAAGTCTTACAAACCTGTCACCAACATTCCATAATGTGGCAAAAACCATCCTGTCACTTGTTTGCAGTACTTCTGCAAATGAAGTCCACCTTGTCAGTGACTGTTACAAGTCACCATCAATCAAAGGTCTTGAACAAGAGAAGAGAGGAAAGCATTGCATCACTCCACTCTCCTATCTCATAACTGGTTCTGACCAAAGCCAACCAAGAGACTTTGCTGGATCCCCATCTTCATCTTCATTCAAGATGGCACTCCTAGGTTTTCAAGCTACAGCATGGAATTCTGATGTGCACTGTGAGGTTCTAGGTGATAAAAAGCTCATGCATGTAGTAAGAGAAACATGTTACTCATACAAAGTGGAAGATGGACATATTCTCAGACTAGAGTGCAAGACCTTAAAATGCAGACACATAGAATCAGACACAAGAATCATGCAACACATACACAACATTTGCAGTCAAAATGAGGGAAAAGATGTGCATGTAGTGGTCAGGGCAGATCATACTGATATTCTGGTTATTCTGCTGTATCATGCAAGTCTAAATGATAATATCAAACAGCACGTGGACGTTGGCCATTCGGGGAAAAACACAAGAAGATTCATAGACATACCTTGCTAGTCAGCAGAGTTAGGCAGATCAGTGTGTGCAGCTCTACCAGGTCTCCATGCACTGACAGGGTATGACATTTCACCAGTGTTCAAAGGCAAGGGGAAGGTCCGACCTCTAACAATTATGGAAAAGAATAAAAAGCACATACAGGCATTTGGAAAACTGGGATGTCCACACTTGTCTAAAGAAACTGAGGATACAATTGAGAGCTTTGTGTGTACCTTGTATGGAGAGAAAGTAAAGAGTGTCAACACAGCCCGCTACAGTATGTTCACCCGAGAAAAAAAAGATCAAAAGAGCAGATGTAAGCTCGCTGCTCCCATGCAAATCAACTCTGACACAACATGTCTGCCATGCAAATTACATTTCATTGTTATGGAAAAACACAGACAAACCAGAAATGACACTACTGAAGCCAGAGGACAATAGCTGGACCTATGAGGATGGCAAATACAAGTCAATGTGGTTCACATGTGAAGTTGTACCACCAGCCTTAAATGAACAATTGAATGAACATGACAACAATCCAAATGAAGAAGATGACGACAGTGACTGTGATGTCGATATTGATGAGACAGATTTGCATAACATGTCAGATAACAGTAATGAAGACAATGAACAAGAATACTGATTGTTGTACTTAGGGTCATAAAACATCATAAAAAGTTGATTGTTTCAAGTTAAATATAGAATAAAGTAAATAATAACATTAATATTACACCTTTGATGCGTATGTTGCTGTTTGTTACAAAGTCTGTATTATTTCAATAAAAACTTATAAAATTTAAATTAAAGAAGGAACCATTAATTAAAATATACAACATTTTCACAGACAGTTCATTTTTTCATTGAAGAAGTGAATTTTCAAAGGCAACATTCAACTTTGAGTGAATAAGAGTTGTAAATCTGGATTCTACACACTTTTTTACATAGAAACAGTCATCTAACCTTTAGGAACTAGACACATAGATAAATGCACCTGACTCCTGGACTAAGTACAATGTTTGGACTTCAAAAAGAGTCTCCAGGTAATAATGAGTTTTTAAACTAAATTGAGACTGTAGTGAACAGTGTAACCAAGCATTCTCTTCATTTTCACATGGTCAAAAGGGTTACTTCTTTCCTACTGGATGCTTGATATGTCTCCACTTAGGAAGATAATTGAATCTAAGTGCATCAATAAATTAAAAGAAAACAAAAATATCACTAGTTGTTATAGTTGTGTGGTAGTCAGGCGTAAGTACACACTATAATGTTTAATCATGATTTTTGGCAAATTACAGTATAATCTATAAGCTAAGGTTAGGATTCAGTGAGACAGTGGAGAAATTCACCCCACCCAATTCACATAAAGCGATTACCTGCATGGTTTCACCAGGGGGAGGTCATGTCAGACCAACCTCATTGAATTTTTTGACTGGGTGACTAGGGAGGTGGATCAGGGGAGGGCAGTGGACATGGCCTATCTGGACTTCAGCAAGGCCTTTGACACTGTGCCACATAGAAGACTATTACACAAACTGGGGAATATGGGTGTGGGCAGGACAATAGTGTGGTGGGTAGGTAACTGGCTGGGTGGCAGGACACAGAGGGTGGTGGTAAATGGCTGTCACTCCACAGAGGGAAGAGTGACCAGTGGGGTACCACAGGGATCAGTGCTGGGACCGGTCCTATTCAACATCTTCATCAGTGACATTGCACAGGACCTGGAAGGCAGAATTTCACTGTTCGCTGATGACACAAAGCTCTGTAACACAGTAGACACACCAGAGGGTGTAGACAGAATGAGAAGGGACCTGCAGAAACTTGAAGAATGGTCAGGGTTGGCAGTTGAAATTCAATGCAAAGAAGTGCAAGATAATGCATATGGGGCACAAAAACCTGGCACAATATATCAGTTGGGGGTGAGGATATAGCATGCACCAAACAGGAAAGGGATCTTGGGGTTATCATCTCTGATGACCTCAAGGTGGGAAACAGTGTGACAAGGGCAGCAGGTTAAGCAAATGGGATGCTGGGATGTATAGGCAGGGGCATCACCAGCAGGAAAGGGAGGTCATAGTTCCATGTCCCAGACACTAGGGTGGGCCCCACCTGGAGTACAGTGCTGCAGTTCTGGAGACCATACCTACATAAGGACATAGACAAGGTAGAAGGTTCAGAGGAGGGCAACAAAGATGGTGCATGAATTGCATCACAAGTCCTATGGAGACAGGTTGAAGGAACTGAACATGTACTCCCTGGAGGAGAGGAGGGAGAGAGGGGATATGATAGAGACATACAAGTATCTCACAGGGAGGAACAGGGTGCAGGAATACACTATTTTTAAGCAAAAAAAGGTGTTCCAGGACTAGAGGGCATGGGATGAAGTTGGAGGGAGGACGATTCAGAGGAAACATGAGGAAGAATTTCTTCACAGAATGGGTGGTGGACAAGTGGAACACCCTGCCAGAGGAAGTGGTGGGAGATGAAACAATTACGGGATTTAAGAATGCATGGGATAGACATAAAGGAATTCTGGAGGTCAGGGGTAAGGGGCAACAGACTTCTAGGAAAACATAAACTGAACTTACAAGCTCAAATGGGCAGACTGGGTGGGCCATAGGCCCTTATCTGCCGACACTGTCTATGTATCTATGTATCTATGTAACCTTATCTTTCCACATGAACAATTTTGCTGCAGCATGTTCATTTTCTCTGCAACATGCTGTGAAAGCAGACTGTTCTACCATCATTGCTGACCTGCCCCCTTCATTCTCAGCTGTGCATCACCTACTGCCTCTTTATGTTTTCTCATGGCTGTCTATCTTGCTGTACTTCCCACCATTGCTTGGTCCTCCTTTCTCTGCTTCCAACTTTCTGGCTGCACACCTGCTAACTTTATAGCAGCATTTTGCTACTTACACACTGTGGTTTATGACATATTGTAATTGCTTCTTTGAGCTGCACACACCCAAAGGTCCCAGTACTTCTAGGCTGCTTCTTACCAGATCCATGACTGGTCATCGACAAAATGTTTGTCGAAAGACTGTACAACAAAAACGTCATGTCGACTGCATTTGCGGTTGACATACGGTTTCTCACTGAGGAACATGTTTTTCTTCAGGGGCTATGCACCGTACCCCCCTCCCACTAAATATAATCAACTCCTAGTCAGAGCTGATTAGGGGAGGGGGTGCACCACACCTGGAATACAGTGCTGGGGTCCAGTTCTGACACTGCAGTGACCTGGCACTGTAGTCGCTGTAGTGACAGTCGCTGTCGACTTTTGGCTGTCAGCAATGTATACCCTTCTTAGAAACAGAACATAGAATGTGATGGCAGATAAGGACCACTTGGCCTACCTAGTCTGCCCATTTCCCTACCTGATGGACAAGCTACAGATTCTAGTTAGCCAACAGCTTTCTTCCTCCTACCCCCCACTAGAATTGCTTTATGTCTGTCGCATGCATTCTTGAATTCTCCCACTGTTCATGACTCCACAACCTCCTCAGGAAAGCTGTTTCATGCATCCACAATCCTCTCCGTGAATAAATACTTTTTAACATTACCTCTGAGATGTCCCCCCTCTATCTTCAAATTGTGCTCCCTTGTTCTTGCACATCTCTTTTTTTGAAAGATGCTACCCTCTTGGACTTTGTTAATTCCCTTGAGGAACTTGAAAGTATCTATCATGTCCCCCCTTTCCCTCCTTTCCTCGTGGGTATACATATTAAGCTGCTTTAGTCTCTCCTCATTTGTCTTCTGGTGCAGATCCTGCACCATTTTGGTTGCCCTCCTATGAACGGCCTCCACTCTGTCTATGTCTTTGCAGAGATGGGGTCTCCAGAACTGCATGCAGTACTCCAGATGGGGTCTCACTAACTATCTGTACTGAGGGGTAACTTCTTGTTTTCTGCTGTTGATGCCTCTATCATCTGATATAATTGCTCCCAGGTCCCTTTTGATTTTTGTTGTTGTTAGTATCTCACCCCCCATTATGTACTCTTCCCCTGGGTTTATGCTTCCCAGGTGCATTACCTTGCACTTCTTTGCATTGCATCTGAGCTGCCATACATTTGACCATCCCTCCAACCTTGCCAAGTTCCTTGTCATCCTTTTCACTCCACCTTGTGTATCAACCCTGTTGCAGATCTTTGTGTCATCTGCAAAAAGACATATTTTTCCTTCTAGATGTTCTCCAATATCACTTATAAAGGCATTAAAGAGGACCAGTCCCAGTACTGAACTCTGTGGTACCCCGCTAGTTACCATCCTTTCTTCACTATGGACTCCATTTACTATTACCCTTTGCATCCTGTTGTCCAGCCAATTGTTTATCCAGGCTACCACCTTGGGACCCAGTCCAAGGCTGGCTAACTTGTGTATTAATCTTTTGTGTGGGACTGTGTCAAATGCCTTGCTAAAATCTAGGTAGGCCATATCCACAGCCCCTCTCTGGTCTACTTCTTTGGTCACCCAGTCAAATAAATCTATTAGATTTGTCTGACACTACCTTCCCGCTGTGAATCCATGCTGCCTTGGGTCCTGTGCCCCACTGGCTGGTAGGTACTCAACAGTTCTTTCCTTCAGAAGTGATTTCATCATTTTCCCTACCACTGATGTCAAACTAACTGGTCTGTAGTTTTCTGCCTCTGCCCTGCTCCCACTTTTGTGAAGTGGAATCACATCCACCCTCCTCCAGTCCACAGGTACCACCCCATCCTCCCATGATTTGTTAAAGAGAGTAGTCAGTGGTGTCATTAGTTCTATCCTTAGTTATTTTAGAATTCTGGGGTGAATCCCATTCAGGCCCCATTGCTTTGTCCACCCTCAGTTTCAAGAGTTCTTTCAAAACCCTTTCTTCGTGAATGGACCGGTATTGCCCCCATCCAGATTGTTTCTCTTGTTTGGTTTAGGTGCCTCCCTATCCTCTTCTGCTATGAATACTGAGCAGAAATATTCATTCAGTATTCCTGCTTTTTCACTGTCACCCTCTGCCCACATTCCCTCCCCTTTATTAAGTCTTCATATTCCTCCCTTGGTCTTTCTTCACTCCCTAATGTACCTATAAATGATTATATCTCCCTTTGTAACAGAATTGGCTATCTTTTCCTCGGTTTGGGCCTTTGCCATTCTGACTGCCTTCCCTGCCTCCTTCTGCTTTAACTGATAAAGTTCTCTGTCCTGCTCCTTCTGCGTTTCCTTATATTTCCCCAATGCTCCCCTTTTCTCCTTAACCTTCCCTGCCACTTCTTTTGAGAACCATAGTGGTTTTTTCCTTTGTTTTGTTGCATTGATTCACTTCACACAAAGGCTCATTGCCTCTGTGATCGCTGTTTTGATTATTTCCCATTGTTCCTCCACCCCTCCTTCTTAGCCATTTGCTAGTGCTCTTCGGAGGCACTCTCTCATTTTCCAAAAGTCAGCCCTCCTAAAGTCCAGTACTCTTGCTTTTGTATGGCTTGACTCTATGGCTGTGTTTATTGTGAACCACACTATTTGGTGGTCACTTGTTCCCAGATGTCTACCCACTTCTAAATCCGAGTTCCTTTCTCCTTCCCCATTTGAGAGTACCACATCTAAGATTGATCCTTCCTGAGTGAGTTCAAACACTAACTGTCTGAGGCATGCCCCTTGTAGGGCATTAAGAATGACCCTGCTCCTAGATGTGCCTGCAGCCAAGGTGCTCCAGTTAACATGTGGCATATTCAGGTCCCTCATTAACAATATTTCCCCTTTTTCTGCCATTTTAAGGATGCCTTCTGTCATTTCCTTGCCCATTCCCTCCTCCTGTAATGGGGGTCTGTACACAACTGCCATGCGGATTGTGGTGCCATTTCCTGTCTCCAGGGTGACCCATAGTGACTCATCTACTTCATGTTTACTCTTTAGGTTGTTGCTTTAATCCCTTTCCTTACATAGAGAGCTGTTCCTTCTCCTCTTTTACTCTCCCCGTCCCTCCTGTAGTTGTATATCCTGGAATGTTGACATCCCAGTCATGGTTCTTTGTATACCATGTTTCAGTGACTGCCACAATATCCAGGCATCCCTCTTCCATCAAGGTCACTAGTTCAGGGAGTTTGTTACACAGACTACAGGCATTGGTACTCATCACCCTCCATTTTTTGATGGCCTTACCCCTTTTAGCCCCATCTCTGTCCTTACTGCCTTTGCCTTTTTTTGTATTTAACCCTGTCCTGCTCCTGAATTACTTCTCTACCTTGGTGTTTACCTCACTAATTACTGTGTTTTGTGGGGAGAGGCTAGGATTTCCCTGCTCCTTTTCAGTGCCTCCCTCATTGGCTAGTTTAAATGATTGCCAATGAAGCATTTAAACCTATTACCTACTATCCTGGTTCCCTCCTTGGACAGATACATACCATCAGTCTACCATAGTTCTGCATCCGTGCCATCTTCTTCTGTTCAGTGCCTCACCTAAGCCACTTCTGAATGCACTACAGGTTCCATGCTACCCTAAACTGTTTGGTACGGTATCCCATGATAATAGCGACTGAATATGGTTGACCACCAAAATGGCATCTCATGTTCCATGGTATTGTAATCGGTGACCCTCAAGGGTAGTGGCTACTGCTACCACGAGGGTAGGAGAAGATGACTGGAAAGGGGGAATGGCAATAGGAAGGGGAGGGATAAGAAAGAGGGTTATCTGGCGGAAGTGTGCCTGCTGCCGCTGAGCCAGCTATGGTGGTGGTGAGAGAGGCTGGCTCCAGCACAGCAGGTACTGGGTTCAGGGCTGGGGACAGGAGGGTTTTAATTTTGCCACTGCCTACAGCTCCTGTACTTAATTTTTTTTTTCAGTTGGATTGTTCCCCCTTCCCCAACATGCACCCCCCCTGGAGTTAAGAACCCTAATTCAGGAGGTTGGAGGGGAACACTTTAGTTTGCTGGGTTTCAGTTTGCCATAAGTATATATCTCTGATTTGCTTTATGGCAATATACACTCACCATAATAATGATCGCTGTTTCACATTTGCTATTATGACATAGAACAGTGAGGTACTCATCCCTGCCTGCTACTCCTACTCTGTTGCTTTACTACATGACTTATCACATGGTCTGTTCTTTTCAGGCTCTGTGCATGCATTTCATTTCTTCCAGCATACAACCAGTTTGCATACTACATGTTTCATTTCTTGGTTCCACTTACCTGCTGTCTTGCTTATAGCACTCCTCTGTCCATTCCTGGCTGCTGATGACGTGGCTTCTGATTTTTCTCTTATTGTCCATGTTGCTTCTCACCTGTACCATACTGCTCTGGTATTTTTGGTTCCCTGGCTGCATTCCCCTTTGCCTTCTTTGTTGCTGGCTGCTGCTTCTGTGCAGATTCCATCTAAAGTGCTGTTTTCTGGGGGCTTCCTTGCTTTACAAACTCATGGTTCCACCATATACACTCCACAATATTTTGGAGTCCACTTTCAATTTTTGACCATCTGTGCTTGTTTCTTTCCAAGAACATTGTTAGATTGTTCTGCACCCTTACACATAAAGGGCTGACATATCAACTGCTCAGTGCCCCACAGTCATCCAGGGCCCAGTACCATGCATTCATCATGAATTCAGCCCCCATTATTCATCAAACATTCAGTACTCCATGTTAATTAGGGGCTCAGCTTCCCACACATATCAGTGGTGCCTCATGTACATAAGGGGTTCAGTACCCCATGCACATCAAGGGCTCAGTCCCCCCATACCCAACATTTTTTCAGCACACACTGCATATCAAGGGCTCAAGTGCCACAGACACATCATGGATTCAGTGCATCATGGTGAACAAATTCTCAGCCCCACCCAGACCTCAAGGGCTCATCATCCAATGTACATTGAGGGCACAAGTGCAACATGCACTTAAAGAGCTCAGTATCCCATGGTCATCAAGGTCTCAACACCCTATGAACATAGCAGATTCAGCAGCATGCACCGCTTGATGTGTGTGGGTTGTTCCGCTTTAAATGATCAGCACCCCAGGCATATCAGGGTTTCAGCATTCCAAGCATATCAAGGGATCAGCACCCCCACACACACACACACACACACACACACACACACGCGCGCGTGCACACAGTACAGCAAGAAACATGCAACAAGTGTTCAGCACCCATACATATCAAGGGATCAGCACCTCACACACATAAAATGTTATGTTCCTCATGTACTCTGCATTAGGGGTTCAGCATTCCATGCACCTCAAGGGATCAGCACTCCATGAATATCAAGAAAATCTTGCCCCATTAGCAACAAGTGTTTAGCACTCTACACTTATCAATGGTTCAGAAAGCCATGTATATCAAGGTATCAGTACCCCACACCCAAAGGGTTCTGCACCCGAAATACATCAGGGGTTCTGTACCACAAACATATCAAGGGCTCAGTGCCACATACCTAAAAAGTGCTCTACAGTCCACAAACATTAAGGATTCAGCACATCATACACATCACGACCTAAGTGCTCCTTGCCAAACAAGTGCTCAGCACCCCATGCACCTGAAGGGTTCAATAACCTGCACAATAAGGGCACAATATCCAGTACCCATCAAGGGCTCTGTTCACTACACACACTGGGGATGCCCCATGCACACTGAGGGCTTAGTGCCCCCTTTCCAACAAATTCTAAGCACCCCAAACAAATCAAAGGCTCAAGTGCAATATGCATATGAAGGGCTTAGTGCACCATGCACTTAAAGAGCTCAGTACTCCACCCTCACTGCAGGCTTAGCTTCCTACACACATCAAGGGTGTGCAATGCACATAAAGGCTCAGTGCTTCATGTTCAACACATTCACTTCACCCCATGCACATCAAGATCTCAGCATAATGAACACATCAAGGGTTCAGCCCCCAACCTACAGGAAGGGTTCATCATCCCAAGCAAATCAAGGGCTTAGCACCCAAAGAGCAACAGTGGTTGTGCACCTCAAGCACATCAAGAACTTACCTGTCACATGTACATCAATGGCTCAGCGTCCAATGTCCAACAAGCACTCATCACCTCACATGCATCAAGATTTCAACACCACAGGTTCAATATGATTCAGTACCTAATGTACAAGACGATTCAGCACCCCATTCATATCAAGGGCTTAGCACCCCAGGAATATCAAGTGCTCATCATCCCTTACACATGAAGGGCTCAGTTGCAACATGCACATCAAGAGCTCATTGCTCCATGCACATCAAGAGGTCAGTGCCCCATGCCCAACAAGTGCTCACCGCCCCACTCACAAACTGTTCAGTACACCTCACACATCAAAGAATAAGCACCCTATGCAAATCAAGAGCTCAGCACACCACACAAATAAAGAGTTCAGCACCCAATGTCCACCAAGGGTTTGGCAACCCATGAACATTAAGATATCAGCATGCCATGCACATCAAGAACTCAGTGCCCTATGTTCAAAAAGTGCTCAGCCCCCACCATATCAAAGACTCAGCACCCCACACACATAAAGGGTTGAGCACCCTATATCCACCAAGGGTTCAGAACCCCATGTACTGTACATTAAGGCTTCAGCATCCCACTCTTACGAAGGGATCAGCATCCCACACATATCAAGGGCTCAGTGCCTCATGTCCAACAAATGTTCAGCACCCCATACACATCCAGTGCTTGGTACTCTACACACATCAAGTGAGCCCCATGTACATCAAGGGCTCAATGTGCCATGCCTAACAGGGTTGAACACCCCACACAAATAATGGGTTCATCAACCCAGGCACATCAATGGCTCAGCACTGAATGCAATTCAAGGATTCAGCACCCCATGCACATCAAGGGCTCAACACCCCATGCACATCAGGAAATCAGTACCGCATGCACATCAAGGGTTCAGCAACCCATGCACATCCAGTGCTTGGTACTCTACACACATCAAGTGTGCCCCATGTACATCAAGGGCTCAATGTGCCATGCCTAACAGGGTTGAACACCCCACATAAATAATGGGTTCATCAACCCAGGCACATCAATGGCTCAGCACTGAATGCAATTCAAGGATTCAGCACCCCATGCACATCAAGGGCTCAACACCCCATGCACATCAAGAAATCAGTACCGCATGCACATCAAGGGTTCAGCAACCCATGCACATCAAGGGCTTAGTACCCCATGCATATCAAGGGCTCAGTACCCCATGCACATCAAGGGTTCAACACCCCATGCACATCAAAGGTTCAGCACCCCATGCACATCAATGGCTTAGTACCATATGCACATCAAGGGCTCAGTACCCCATGCACATCAAGGGTTCAACACCCCATGCACATCAAGGGCTCAGTATCCCATGCACATCAAGGGCTCAGTACCCCATACACATCAATGGTTCAGTACCTCATGAAATTCAAGGATTCAGTACCTCATGCACATCAAGGGTTCAGCACCCCATGCACATCAAGGGCTTAGTACCCCATGCACATCAAAGGCTCAGAACCCCATGCACATCAAGGGCTCAGTATCCCCTGCATGTCAAGGGCTCAGTACACCATACACATCAATGGTTCAGTACCTCATGCAAGTCAAGGATTCAGCACCCCACGCATATTAAGGACTCCACTCCCCGTGCACATCAAGTATCAGTACCCCATGCAAATCAAAGGTTCAATATCCCATGCACATCAAGGGTTCAGTACCCCATGCACATCAAAGGCTAAGTACCCCATGCACATCAAGGGCTCAGCACACCATGCACATCAATGGCTCAGTATTTCATGCAATTCAAGGATTCAGCACCCCATGCACAGTAAAGGAACCATACCCCATGCATGCACTTCAAGGGCTCAGAAACCCATTCACATCAAGGGTTCACATGCCATGCACATCAAGGCCCACATTTTCAAAGGAGATGTGCGGTGCAAAGTAGAGATGTGCCACCCATCTAAAAAAAAAATGCCAAAGCATGGTGTTTGAAAGACAGAGATGTGGTGCGCATCTCTGGATGTGCCATTATGAGGAAATAATGTTTGCAAATAAAGGGGGCATTCCCATGAATATGCCATGCATCTCTTTATTTCAGTCAACATGTGCTGTGCATCTGCCGTGCATCTCAGAAATGAGTAGCCCAAAGTTAGGCATTCAAAAGGGTGGCAAAATTGGCCAGCCACCCACAGGCAGGCTGCAGAACTGCAGGCAGGCCATCCAGAGACAGCCCTCAGAGATGCACAAAAACATGTTCCAGGCACCCACACACAGCAGTCATGCCAGGATGGAAGAACACTGAGTCACAGGTGCCATGTCACCACCGGCAACATTCAGGAAGAAACACCCCACACCGCACCCTGGATGTAGACACCCAGCAGCCCCATGACAGTGCCGATGTGTGCCCCCCAGGCACACCAGTGGGCAGACAGCCACACTGCAGCACATATACCAGGAGCCATTGCCAGCACCCATGCAGTCTGCAGGGTGCCACCCAGTGGTGGCATGCACAAATGGTGACATCTGTGGCAACGCTGCTCAGGTTGTCTGTTGGTACTAATATCCACATTGCATGGACCAATGACTGACTAGTGACACACTCACATGGTGGTACATCATGGGTGCACACAGGTGGGACCCACCCACCTGGGTTCCTGGTCACTGTCTGCACACTGCCATCCCTTGTGGTGCCCACCAGGTACCTCCCATACTGGGGTGTGCGGGGCACTGCAGGTGATTGTATGCAGCATATGGAGCTGGTGTTTCACATGCATGTGGCATCCTGATTGGCCTATGTCACCCTATGCCCACCCCTGTTGCATGTCCAGGTGGCCCCTGTGGCCACTGTCCAGTTGGCTCCTGTGACCACTGTCCAGATGAGTCCCCTGTACCCCTGTCCAACTCTGTACTTGACTATTGGTTGTGGCACTGTACCTAAGCCAATGCAGTCCATCCACCCACACACTACCATCCCAGTACACCTGCCTGCTAGACTGCAGTACAGTGCAACTTACTTATTTCAGACATCTCCATGCTACTGAATTTATTCCGGTATAATGGATGTCCGGCTAATCACTAAGTAGCTGTGTATCATTGTTGTATATCTGAATTGCATCGCACTTAGTGCTTAGCTTCTTTTTTTTTTTTTTTTTTTGTTTGTGAGTGCGCAGTGCTCTAAACTCAAGTTTACACAAGTGTGCTATGGAAGGATGTGTGGGGGGTTTTAGGTTAAAGTGCTTTGTGTACTTTTTGATTTTTTATCTTGGAAGCATGTAATGCTAACTTGATGGGACTGTGCAATTGAGTATCTAGCCCATTCCTTCTCCGTTCGCTCGATAAGAGACCAGTCTGGTTTTAGGTCTGCTCTCTGCTCCATTGTTCTTTTTAGTGTGGTGAGTGTATTACATACTTCTGTAGCGGTCACAACAGGCTCAGTCACTTGAGAGTCTTCATCTTCCTCTTCGACATCAGTTGCTGGCCCTGTTACTGAGAGTGTGGATACAGCCGCTGTTATGTCATCCTTTTCAGGCTACACTTCCACGTTGTCTCCTAGACAGCAAAGATTGTCAAACTCATCCTCAGTCAGCCCTGCTGCTGGTGGTTCCTCATCTTCTTGTGGCTCCTCAGCAATGTTAACAGCATCATCAGTAGGGACAGTGAACCCCCCCTTTCCTAAAGCAACTTACAATGGTTTCACTGCTAACAGCTTCCCATGCAGTTTTCATTAACCGCACAGCATCCAGTAAGTTTATCTGCTTGATGCAATCAGCAGCAGACAGCTCGTATGCATCGATCAATTGTAACACTCTTGATCTCATTGTTCTCACATAATGCCGCTTGAAGACATAGATTATGCCTTGATCAAGCAGCTGAATTAGGCAGATTGGATTCGCTGGGAGAAACATTAGTTTAATGTTTCTCAGGCCTTCCATAGCTGGGTGTCCAAAAAAGTTGTCAAGTAGGAGAATGATTTTCCTACCCCATAATTTATAGTCCCATGCTTTGATCCACTCTGTAAACAGCCCTCCTGTCATCCATGCTGAGCGGCTGGATTTATAAATCACAGGCAGATGATGTACCTCTCTAAAGCAACATGGCTGGGCTGATTTTCCTATAACCAGAAGCTCCAACTTGTCAGTCCCAGCCATGGTTCAGCAACATAGAACACTGAGTCTCTCTTTAGCTTTCTTTGCTCCAACAGGCAGCTCTGATTTAAAAGTCAGCGTTCCTGATCCCACGCATCAGTAAAAAAAAAGCAGTTTCATCAGTTGCAAATGTTCTGCGGTTCGTACCATGCAAGTAAACCAGGCAGAACATCAGATAGCCACTGCTCAGTGCTAATAATGTCAGCATTTTGGTTCTCACTGTGAGCTCTCCTGAATCCAATGTAGTGCCTAACCTTCCAGCGATGAAGCCAGCTCATGGTAGGCACAAAGCCTTCCTTCCCCAAAGCAGTTGCAATTTGAGAGGCCTTCTCAAGAAGCAGAGGTCTGTTAATCATTGTGCCGTGACCTCGGGCATGTGAGAACCAAGAGTGTAAGGTTTTGTCAGTCTCAATGTTCTAACCCTTCCGCTTACACTTCCGTTCTGGGTTCTGGTTTGTAAGCCATGCTGTGAAGACTTTCTCCCAGTCCCTTTGTAAATTGGACAAGGTAAACTTTGGCATTGCAAAATGCAGTGATAACTCATGAAGAGTTTGCTGAGGCATGCTGTCTATTTCAGTTAGGATCTCGACTTTCCATGAGAGAGAGACAGCACATTATGCTTTTTAGCCATCTCGCATTAGGAATAGGTAAAACACTGAATGAAGCTGTAATGGGAGGGTTCACTTTTAAGTGTTTAGCACCTAATTAGGGACCGGATTGCAAACACAGGTGCAGCGCTTTCATTAAACAAGCTATTAAGCTACTCACTTTAAGTTAAAGACCTGCAAACAGAGCCTAGAATTGCCAATAGACTTGCCGACAGCTGTCCATAATACGTTTTAACACTAACTTCTACAATAGCACTCTATACAACGGCTTTTGATAAGCAGCGATTGTCCATTGAATGTGAATTTCCAGGTAAACCATATCAATTATAAGTGAGCTGTACTGTACCTCCAGTACACCTTTGTGGAGTGGTGGGGCAGCCCTGCAAAGCTGGAACTAAGCATGCCCGGGTATGCAAATGGTCTGAATACACTCCAGTAATGAGCTCTGGCATGTGGGGTTTGGGCTTGGAATGTGCAATGAAGCTATTTGCATATCCTGGCTGAATCCTGCAAAGTTGCATCATGCCCATCTCACCTGTCCCAGTGCATTTCCCTATGTACCTGCCTGTGGTGCAGTGTGCCTCCTGCCTGACATGCACTGCACATCTTCAGATGTGCGATCACTCATGTTTGGGATATTCAGCCAGGCATGTACGAGTGCATCTTCCCGTACATCTTCTGAATATACAATTTTTTGGGGTTGGTGCATCTCAGATGCACGGTGCAGGCACTTGCACAATTTTGCTGGGAACTTTTAAATATGGGGGCCCTAGGCCTCAACAATGCATGTCAGGTTCACTTGCTCATGAAATAAGAAATATTCTCTTGACTTAATACTGTAATATACAGTATCTAAGACATACAGTCTTACAAGAGGTTTTCTCTCCCCTACTGTAGACTGTACTGAAACTGTCCAGAAAGCCAGATAAACACTTTAGAAAGCAATAACCTAAAGTAAAATGGCCATACAGCCAGATAAGTTAATAAAATGCAGTCAATTCGTTTCATACATTTTTATTTTGAATGCATACAATAAACTATTTTAGCAATGGAGCATGTTATTTTGACTATCAGTACAATTCCCGTAATTGTTTTCAGTCTTTTACAGATAAGAAAGTGATCAAGCAAGTGACCAAAACTAAGTTTAGGTAATTATGATTATAAGCCACATTATAATAAACATAAAATAAGGAGTAGCAACATAGTTTTATAAGAGGTATCAACTCATTTTTCTCTTTAAATTTAAATGGGGATGTCATTGGTTCACTTACAAATGATTGAGACTTCACTATAAAAAGTGTGTCTGCTTATTTTGGTGTTATTATTAGAGACCATATAGGAACATTCAATCCAGGCTTACATTTTTGTTTTTAGAACACATGTCCAAATGAATTATTAGAAGGCAATGCATGTCTATTCTGTAATCTCAGGTATTGTTTCTATTTCTTTTTCTCCATAATTCAGACTAGTCCACTGAATTATCATGTAAATATTTTGAATATATTTAATCTATTTTAGATATTCCCTGATGAAGTTGTACCTTGCAATGAAATGCATTGGATATACAGTGGCGTGAAAAAGTATTTGCCCCCTTCCTGATTTTCTCTGTTATTGCATATTTGTCACACTGGATGTTTTCAGGTCTTTAGACAGAATGTAATATTAGATAAAGGGAACCTGAGTGAACAAATAACACTTGTTTTTTTTTTTTATTTCACTTATTTAATGAAAAAAAGTTAACCAACACCAATTGGCACTGTGTGAAAAAGTAATTGCCCCCTTACACTTAATAACTGGTTACACCACATTTAGCTGCAATGACTGCAACCAAACACTTCCTATAATTCAATATCAGTCTTTCACATCGCTGTGGAGGAATTTTAACCCACTCTTCCTCACAGAACTGCTTTAATTCAGTAACATTTGGTAGGTTTAGAGCATGAACTGCTCGTTTCAGGATCCTCCACAGCATCTCTATTGGGTTTAAGTCTGGACTTTGACTAGGCCACTCTAAAACTTTAATTTTACTTCTTTTTAGCCATTCTGATGTGGACTTGCTTTGTGTTTTGGATCATTGTCTTGCTGCATGACCTAACTACGCTTCAGCTTCAGCTGACAGAAGGATGGCTGGACATTCTCTTTAAGAATTTTCTGGTACAGAGCAGAATTCATGGTTCCTTTAATTATGGCAAGTCATCCAGGTCCTTAGGCAGCAAAGCATCCCCACACCTTCACACTACACCACCATGTTTGACTGTTGGTATGGTGTTCTTACTGTGGAATGCTGTGTTTGCTTCTGTGAGACATTATGGGATCCATGTTGTCCAAAAGTTCCACTTTGGACTCATCTGTCCATAGAACATTTTCCCAAAAGGCTTGTGGATCATCCAGGTGCTTCTTGGCAAATGAGAATGAGCATTTATGTTCTTCTTGGTTAGCAGTGGTTTCGCCTTGCTACTCTCACATGAAGCCCATTTTGCCCAGTCTCTTTCTGATTGTGGAGTCATGAACACTGACCTTAGCTGAGGCAAAGAGAAGCCTGCAGTTCTTTGGATGTTGTTTAGGATCCTTTGAGACTTCTTGGATGATTTTACACTGCGCCCTTGGAGTAATTTTGGAGCCGCCCACTCCTGGGAAGGGTCACTACTGTTCCAAGTGTTCTCCATTTGGAGATTATGGCTCTCACTGTGGTTCGATGGAGTCCCAGAGCCTTAGAAATAGCTTGTAACCCTTTCCAGACTGATAGAGGCAACAAAATGTTTTCTGATCTTTTCAGGAACTTCCTTTGATCATGGCATAATGTGCTTGTTGAATCTTTGTGCTGGCAATGTGACTCTGATGGTAAGGGCCAAAATAAGTGAGGTTTATATTGAGCAGGGCTGGCTGTAATCAAGCCTGGCTGTGTTCAATCAGCTGACTCTAATTATCCCTTTAATTGGGCTGGTTTAACTAGGGGCAATTACTTTTTCACACAGTGCCAGTTGGTGTTGTTAACTTTTTCATTAAATAAATGAAATAAGTAAAAAAAAAGTGTTATTTGTCCACTCAGGTTCCCTTTATCTAATATTATATTTGTCTAAAGACCTGAAAACATCCAGTGTGACAAATATGCAATAATAGAGAAAATCAGGAAGGGGGCAAATACTTTTTCACGCCACTGTATGTCTGTGAAAACAAATTAACCAGAAATTGAATTTTATTGAGTTGATTGAAGTTCCTAATATACTGCATCAGTTACAGTTATTGAACTTACACTTTTTCAGGCATCATTTACTGTCCATAGTAAACAGCATTTTGAACTTCAGAGGACTCCCTTCTGGAGACATCCCAGTAGACACTATATTGGGACCCATAAATCCTTAGACATAGCCAAGAGCATCTCACACTTCATAATGAAGCTTTTCACATGTCATAATCAACAGCATTTCACACTGCATGGGGGCACTCCTTTAGGAGATGTCCTGGTGGGCACTGTTTAGGAAGACCACCACCATTCAGGCACATTCATAAACATAGGCATGAACATATTTATGCCCATAGGCATTAGGTATCTGAAGATACAATCAAAGCTCCTTCACACTACCAGCTTCACAGAACAGTTTTCATGGCTGTGCAAGCCTATGTGCTTACAAACAAGTTCAGATTTTATTCTTTAATGTATGATTCAGAGGCCAAACTCTTTTTACTTGGCTAGTGGCCCCCTCCCCGACTATCACATAAGAGCTCACTTCTTATTTTGGGCCACAGAACTCTCAACCCCTGTTCAGAGAAAGTGTTTACTTAAGGAGAGCTGCAACTCATTCTGATACAACTTGGCTTCAGGGCAGTATATTTTGTCTTAGGGCAGCTTCAACATTCCAGAACTACAGTTTAGGGGTTGACGGGGGTTGACTAGGGATCTATGTTTGTTAGACTCTGATCCCCCCCCCATACACACCCACTAGACTACAAAGTATCTCCTTCAATACCCAAGTACAAAAAGGATTCCAAGACAGGTCAACCCACATATACAAATCCTGCATGTACTGTAACTTCACAATGGTATGAAAAAGTGTATTAATTACATGGATGTAAAAACCATTTGCATTTCTATAACATGCACCCTCCCCAATCTTTATCTCCTTCCATGCTATGTGGGCACAGCCCACCCTGCTTGTTGCTGAAGTACTTGCTGACATGCTTGTTGACTCTTGTTCCCTTCAATGGGAGATCCTGCTAGCTTCACTCTCTCTGTCGCTCTGTCTCTCTGCTCTCTGTCCAAGGTAGAACTTACTGTGTCACTTCTTCTCCTTGGGGTTCTTCATTCAAGTCTTTAATTGTAAATGCCCTCAAAATGGCTGCAGTTACTCACTAGTTGCTGATTTATTCACATTGTCTCTGGAGAAACAAGCTAGGGAGCCTCCACAAAGAGAGCGCCCTATTCTGTCAAACCTCTGCACACACTGACCAGTTACAGTGACCCAGATTTTATGTCTTCAGGGGCCACTTCATACATGCTCCTCAGCTACAGTCCAGCTGGTCATTCTCCATGTTGGGGCATGCAGGACTATACAAGCAGCCCCAATATGGGGAAGGGACTAATATACCATACTGCACCACAGTGTTGACATGTAACTGATACGTGTCAAAAAAATTGCGAACATGTATTTTAGAAAAACAGTACAAACTGACTTTTTTTCCTGTTATTATTTATTTGACATTTTCAGCACCAGGATAACAACATATAGGTGCATCACCCAGTTTTCAACATGGTTCTAAAGCAGTATTTAAAACATCAATGGTAGCAGCAAACCATCATCTGCATTCCAGACTTTTTACTCTTTGTCATCTGTTTCATTGCTTCAATAGTTGAAGAATCACTCTCTGCATCGTTGGCCATATTTGCCAGATGATGGTAACTTTATAACACAAAAGAAAGGGTTTTTATAGCACTAAAAGCTGAATAGAGGGTTGGCCACCTTGTAGAACTTTAAACATGACTGTTCTCTGACTCCATCACATGACTCCAAGTGTACTGTCTTAAAAAACATCTTGCCAGAATCAGCAGCCTTAGCAGCCATCTTTAAATCACCACAGTCAGTCACCATCTGAATGGTTGAGAGAAAGAGGGCACTCACAGTATTCCAGTGTGACTACAATCTCATTCATTAACAATGGCCAGGCAAGATGACGTAAGGAGGGCTGTGCTGGTCACTATCTCCAGTTAAATTAAGGAGGCAGTATAGTGCATTAGTTTAAAGGCTCTGAGCTGCAAACCTGAAGACCTGGGTTTGAATCCCACAGCCCTCACTTGCATACTGTGTGATCCTGAGCAAATCACTTAACTTCCATGTTCTCCCAGGACACACCTGTAAACATGCTTTCAGTTTAGTGTGTCTGTCCTGGTAAAAAAAAAAAAAAAAAACACAATTCTTCTTTTTTAAAGCAATGCAAACAAGGTGGAAGGAGAGGGGAGCTGGGATTCCAAGTGGATTGGAGAAAGAGTGTCATACAAAATATTATATTTCTGGCACCGTGCTGGAAAGAATGGGGATTAGGGATGCTACGTGATTTGGCGGATTTGGTAATTATTTCATTTTTACTTTGATGTTGTGGGTTGAAGGATGATATAGGATACTAGGCATGTGGGAGATGGGTTTTGATGCTCATTTTCCTTTTCAAAATCACCCTGATAATTTGCAAAGTCCATTTTATTGATGACATGCCGGTGAACTGGAGTTAGCCCTTTCGTAAGGACAAATGGTGCATAGTATTTTCATGCAGACTGCTTTTTTTTTTAAGGATGAACTTTGTAAAGTTTTTTTAATTTGCTGTGAAGGTTACATAGCCAGTATTTTTTAGACATCACTCATCCATTGTACTGACACATTCTGAAATCACTTATATTTCATACTTTTGTTTTACTTTCCATTTTGCAATCTCTCTTGGCTGGCATCTTGTTCCACCTTTCAACTCCCGCACCTCCCCAACCCCTTCTAGAATTGTTGTCTGTCAGCCCCGTTACTTCAGAGTATCTACACTATAGTGTTACCCTTTGGATTCTCACTCCTGGGGAAGATGTAAAAGCGATCTAATATCTAGGACAATACTAGAACATAAGGAATGCTCTATGTCTACCCAGAATAGGACCCTATGCAGTCCACCTCGGAAGATCTGAGCCAGTGAGGAAATCTGGTGCAATGCTCTGCCAGATAGTACAAAAAGAGGTTGGGAACCTGTAAGCCCCTGTCCTGCTTAATGCGCATTAGTTTGGACAGGGCCTGATTAATCGTCTTACCTTGTCAGAAGAAAGAGGTAAAAAGTCTATATACTTGGTTAAACCATGACTGAAGTAGTGCAACATCACACATCTGCAAGGGGTAAAATAACTGGGGTAATATATTCATTTTTAGGATATTTAAACAGACCCACAAAGAGATAGGTAACAGGCACCAATGGTCCAAATCCGATTTAATGCAAGTCAAAATGGAGCCAAGATTAAACTTTTTCATTTTATTAGGTGATGTACTAAGGAAAATCTCTAAATATTTCAACTTATCCCTGACTCAGACTAACCCAAGGTGATCAACATCTGCTTTTTTTTTTTTTTTTGTTATACTTTTTTACTCCTCCTCTGCAGCTGGGGGGTGTTACCTATGGTCCCCCCCAGTCCAGCCCGACCTTCAGCCCCTGCTCTGCCCCCCCAATCCCCAAGCTCTACCCCTTACCTCCACCTACACAGCGATCAGCCATGGTGGGCATGCGACCACCGCCACAGGATCCGGGGGGGTTTCAGCAAGGAGGAGCATCCAGGGACCAGAAGCTGGCAGTGCTGCCTGTCTGGCCCTCATGTAGCCCGTAACGTTTTTCCACTTTTTCTCCCCATACGTCTGAGATGTGCAATGATGCCAAGGGATCAGAGCACGCACGCTACTGTACATGCCCCATCCCAGCATCCGCCTCAGTTCATCCCTCTAGTTCTGCCCATGGCCTGCTAAACCCCCAGCTACTACTATGAGCCACCAGGCCACCGAGGCAACACACCTCCCTTCCCGGAGAAGGAGAGCAGTCTTACAGACGCTCGATCCTTCTCCTTCCCTGCTGAACCCCGATGACCCAGGCTCATTCCCGAACCTGGGTTGCCAGCATAGCGTGAGGTGTGGCATCCAGCGCCTCAACCCTCAGCGCCACCGGGCCAGCCAACATCCGCTTTTAGAGTAAAACCAGTAAGAGGCATTACCTCAGTCTTAGTTAAATTCAGTTTATAACTGGAGATAGTTCCAAACTAAGAAATAATTTGCAAGGCCACAGGCAAGGATGTAGTAGGAGAGAAGATGTGCAACAATATGTCTTCAGTGTACACCAATAATTTATACTCATTGCAAAGCCTTGAACCTGTGGGGAGCTGTTAAGCTTATGGATCAGAGGCTCCAGAAAGTCTGTACTACCCTCTCTGATTGCTTTGTTTTGCCCTCCCCTGGACTTCCCTACTGCACAGCCTGATTTTTTTACTATCCTTTTGTTGGAAGGAGTCAAAGGCCTTACTGAAGTCCAGCCACAGGATAACCAGTAATTGGCCCATGTTCAATGCTTGCAACATGGCAATAAAGAAGTCAACAAGATTTGTCTGACAGGACTTCCCTTTTACAAATCAGTGCTGGTTATTATCCTGGAGTAGATCTGAATCCAGAAACTTAACCAGCTGCTCCTTGATTAAATTTCAAGGACCTTACCAACAATGGGAAGCAGGCTAACCAGTCTGTAATTCCCTGGGTCTCCTCTACCCTTGCATTCTGCAGAGAGATGATGTCTACTGCCCTCTAGTCCTTGGTGACTGTGCCCCTCTTGACTGAGGAGTTAAGCAGGTCTGTTAGTGGAGCAATCAGAGCCTCCCCATCTTTGTAAGTACCAATGGGAGCAGCAGGTCCTGCCCCTAGGACTTATCCACATGTACCCTTTTCAGATCTTTGAACATCCTTTTCTCTGTAATAATACTCATTGCATTATTTGTTTCCTGCACCACTTGAATGTTGCACTCTGGCAGTGGCCCCACTTCACAAATGTGAAGAGCAAGCTGAAGCATTTATTCAGAATAGCATCTTTCTGCCCAACCGCTGCAAGTCATGCCTCGCTGCAGTATGCCAACATTGCTATTTCTCCTTCCCTGATATATCTAAAGAAGGCCTTATCATTTACCCTCCCTCCTACAGTCTTCAGCTGATCCTCCTTTATGGCTCTCCTCAGTGCCTTTCTAGCTTCTTTTGTTTTGATGAGGTAAAGCTCCCTGTTTGCCTCCATCTGTTCAGCCTGATACACTTCCAAGGCTGCCTTCTTTATCCACAGTGCTGTTCTAGCCTCCCTGGAAAACACATAGTCCTCTTATGTCTCTTCCCCTTACCCATTTGCCCGAGACAAGCTTTAATACAGAAATAATCCCTTCCTTGATATATTCCTTCTTGTTCTCTTCCCATCCAGCTGGTCTTACCCCACTAGCTTCTTCCTGACCTTCTCATCCATTTTCCTAAAGTCCATCCTCCTAATATCCAGGACCAGTATATACAGCATCTCTCTTTGTGCTTTCAGGATTATATAGAATCACACTGTGTTGTGATCACTAGACCCAAATAGCCCCTTCGCTGTTAACATCTGTTGCTGTCACAGTTAGTCAGAACTAGGCTGAGTGTGGTTATGTCCCTTGAATATCCCATTTTAAGTCAGAAATGTCCACCACTACTTAATTCTTGGTGCTCTGTGGCACTAGGCTAGTGGTACTACAGAGGTATTACAGAGAGTTCAAGTCTTCTAACAGGGTAACTTTCCCACCAGCTGCTGTCTTTCTGATCTCCTTAACTAGTTCTCTGTCCTTCTTCTCTGACAAACTAGGGGATCTGTATATCGCTCCCATGTGAACATTTCTTCCCCATCTACTGTATGCTGTACCCATTGTGATTTTACCATGCCTCATCCTTGTCTCATCCTACCTCACCCTGAGATCTTCCCTCATGTACAGTGCAACCCCACAGCCCTGAGTACCATGCTTTTGTTTTAAATTCTATAGTGACTAACTACAATCTATTCAGAGACAGCAATGAAAAAATCCTACTACTTAATGCCTGAAACTGATCCTTTTTGATCTCCAATCAAAACTACAAAATGCCCATAACTGTCGATGGTATGCAGGGGGCAAGAGAGTTGAGCACTGCAGGTAGGCAAAACAATTGATTCTGCTTACTGCTGCAACTCAAATGAAGTATAATGTCCACTACTGGCATACCAGGATTCTCAATAAAGTTTACTTAATTGCAAAAAAAAAATGTCCACTACTGTGAATGAGAGACATTTCAGGATCTGCACAGTTTATTTTTGTTTACCATGAAGTGGTTACCATTATTTATGCAAAAACTTCAGGCAACAGAAGGAGGGTTTGCATTCGGATAGGGTGATACTTAGAAAAATATATTTTCCAGTAGATAAGGACCGCTTGGTCCTCTGTCCATAAGAAAAGATTGGCTATGTTTGAAATCTGAAAGAAAGTCTGCTAGATTTGTTGCTGATTCAATGCTCATGTTTGTTAGGCTTTTAAGTATAGTGTAACCCCAATGCCGCCACAATTCACCAACCTGGCCCAACTTTATCATTTCAATACACCATACTTCCTTTTTATTTGTTTGCTTTTTTTGTCTGTTTTGTCCTGAACCACAAATGCTCAATAACACCCTTCACAAAAAGTAGCACACTTAAGAATACTATACTTGTTATTAGTATATTAACTTACCTATTCAGTAATATCAATGCACTTTTGTTATACCACTAGATTTATATACTTAAAAGTTAGTATATGTCTATGATATATAGATCTCTGATAAAATACTTATTATATGATACATTTTACAGTATTTTTCATTGCATTTTTGAATATATTTTTTTTTTATTTGATATTGTTTGTTATTTTGTATTTTATGTGTCTGGGTCATGACTAAAAGTAGACCTCATAGTTACATGCACCTACTCATTTAATAAAAACTTAACTAACTAAATGAATAAATAAATATTATTTACTACATTTGCTGCTGTAGTTAGTTAGTACTATATACCTATATAGTATGCACTGCAATTTATATTGACACATTTGAGGTTTCATAGTCTTGTACTGAAATGCACTTGCTATATAGCTACGGTATCTATTTATTTTTGTGAGGCTGAAAACATTTGATCCTGTTTTATCTATAAATACAGTTGGTGTGTGTGGTATTAGGTGCATGGCAAAGGTTAAAACATTAAAAATAAACCTCAAGCTTGCCTTTGGTAGTGGAGATTGAATAGCCATTTTTATTGACTGTTTACCCCCTCCAACATACACACTGATCTGTGAAAAAAATGAATTTTCTAGAATTATAGTAAGTATACTGTTATATTTAAATTGCATATCAATAAACATGTTTTAGAACACTCATATTTCAGTGGTAAGCAAATAACTGGCCTCACGATCAAACACAGGCAATAGCGCTGTACAATGGACAGAGCGGTGCATTAGTCGCATACCGCTGTTTTGGAACTAGATTTGTAATTGCATTCCACCCCACGTGGCTCATGCTGCATGTATGAATATAGGGCTTTGGTAGCACTGTGCAAATTGCACGGGCACACACACTGCACCACAGCCCCCTTCTGGCAGCAGAAACCCAGGAGCAAAGTGGGCAAGCATGCCACAAACAATTTGCTTCTGGCTTCCATATTCAAATGTCAGCAAGCTAATTAACACATAGAAATTTACACATTAGACAGCATAAGACTTGAACAGTACTAGGAGTACACTTGCATGACATTATGTGGCTGTTTGCTTTGCACACTTTCTCTATGACAATGTGTGCATGGAGGCATTATACAGAAATGTACCTGGTGCCACCTCCTGCCCTCAATTCGCATACTTGCTATAGTAATTGTAAAGTTTAAACTTTGGTGAAATTGGTACCCACTTCCCTCACCTGATCCTCTTTTAAGAAATAGCCCTGTTACTGTTTTGCAGGAAAGCAAATCAGGGTGGCTAAGGCACAAATAGAAGAAAAGATCACATCAGAGGTCAAAAAGGGGGACAAGACCTGCTTTAGATATATCAGGAGAAAATGAAAACCAGTGGAGGAATTGTCAGACTTAAAGGGGAAAATGGGGAATCCGCAGAGGATGGCAAGGACAAAGCAGAAATCCTTAACAGATACTTTTGCTTAGTATTTACTAAGGAAGAAGGTTGTGGTCCCACCATGACAGAAAAAAGTGCAGACAGCAGCAATATGAATTCAGCAACTTTCACAAGGAATAGATAGTGTCCTGAATGAGCTATAAAAACGTAGGGTTGACAAAGCCATGGGTCCTGATGAAATACACCCCAGGATACTGAAGGAACTTAGGGAAGACTTGATAGCACTGCTGACTGAACTATTCAACCTCTCGCTTGAGATCAGGGAAGTTTGTGTGGACTGGAGGAAGGCCATAGGGAAAGTGCTGGCAATTACTGCCCAGTAAGCCTGACTTCAATTGTCGGCAAAATGGTGGAAACCCTATTTAAGTAAAGAATTATATCCTTTCTCAAAGAAAATGATATAATGGACCCAAGACAGCATGGCTTCACCACAGGAATATCATGCCAGACAAACCTAATAGATTTCTTCAACTGGGTAACAAAGACAGTAGATCAGGGCAGCACTGTGGATGTAATATACCTAGACTTTAGCAAAGCCTTTGACTTGGTCCCATATGGAAGACTATTGAACAAACTTACCAATGCAGGAGTTGGGCATAAAGTGGTAAACTGGGTACAGAGCTGGCTTAGTGGAAGGACTCAGAGGGTACTGATAAACTGCCAACTATCAGAGGAGACAGAGGTAACTAGTGGTGTGCCACAGGGATCAGTGCTGGGGCCTATACTCTTCAGTATTTTTATCAGAGACATATCTGTGGGCCTAGGAGGCAAGGTGTGTCTATTTGCAGATGACACAAAGATATGTAATAGGGTAGACACTCCGGGGGGAGTGGAAAGAATGAGGGCTGATCTTCAAAGACTAAAAAGGTGGACAAAAACTTGGCAATTAAATTTCAATGCCAAAAAGTGCAAGGTCATGCACCTAGGAAGGAACAATCCTTGTGAGGAATACCTTCTGTGTGGAGTGAAATTGGAAGTCACAAAGCAGGAAAGGGATCTGGGGGAGATTATAACAGATGACCTGAAAACATCCAAGCAGTGTGAAAAAGCAACATTAAAGGTGAACAGTATGTTAAGCTGCTTAGGGAGAGGAATTACAAGTAGAAAGAATGAGGTGATTATGCCACTGTACAGATCAATGGTAAGGCCTCACCTGGAGTACTGTGTGTAGTTCTAGAGATCTCACCTCAGAAAGGACATAGACTGGAGACAGTGCAAAGGACAGCTACAAAACTGATACTTGGACTCCACAACAAGACATACGGGGAACGTCTGCATGACCTAAACATGTACTCCCTGGAACAACACAGAGAAAGGGGGGACGAGTTGAAACCTTCAAATACTTGAAGGGACTAAACAAGGTCCAGGTTCAGGACCTATTTCAGATCAAGAACCATGCAAGAACAAGGGAGCATGGCATGAAGCTGGAAGGAGGCAAGTTCAAGAGTAACTAAAGAAAGTTCTTCTTTACCAAGACAGTGGTGAATCTTTGGCATGGCCTTCCACCAGAGGTGGTGGAGACTAGGTCAGTTGAATAATTCAAGAAAGCATGGGATAGGCAGATAGGTATTATAACACTGAATAGAAGTTGAGGGAGTGGGGCTAGGCTGATGGGCTGACTAGATGGACCATGCAGTCCCTTTCTGCCATCACCTTCTATGTTTCTACATTAACTCCAATTTCATTCACCCAATCTTCTTTTAATAAACATCCCTGGTGCTATCAGTACCCCCTCACTTTCCCAAACATTCTGTAAGAAATATTCTCGATGCTAGAGGTACCACCCCACCCTAAACTTTGTTGTTAAACAATCCTTCACTGGAAGTCCAGTGATCCATCACCATCCTGCCATCATCTTCTGTTGCCCACTCCACTCCACCATCCCTACTCCTAGCCCAGAGATAACAGCCAGCACTCACTCTCTTATTAAGTCCACTGCCAGCTTCCATCTCAGTCACACAAGTTAGTTAATTAAATTATAGAAGTAACTGTAGCAATACTGAGCTTATACAAGTACAATATCAATTGTGTTACTTCTATACTGCAAGTGACTGACTTGTGTAAATGAGACAGAGGTCAGTAGTAGAGCTGAGTTGAGGCAGGATACCAGCCACCATCTCAGAGCCTGGGTAAGGGGGGAAGGGAGGAAGATGGTCAACAGGTGATAGCAACAGGATGGCAGGCTACTAAGCTGTCAGGGAGAGTTTTTTAAAAAGCAACAGGGGATTGGGTGAGGACATGGGGAACCACCAGCACCAGGGATACTTCTTATAAGAGAATAGGATGAGAGAGGGTATCCCACTAGCCTCAACAATATTACTCAGAAAAGGGTCAGTTGAGAGAGGGTATACTACTAGCATCAAGGATATTTTTCACAACAGGATTGGGTGAGAGCGAGTATTCCACTAGCACCAGTGCACCTTGGGTGAGAGAGGTACTACAAGCATGAGGGATATTTTATCAAAGAGAATTGGGTGAGGGAGGAGGGTGGCACTAATCCCAGGGATATTTCTTTTAATAGGTTTGGGGGAGTAAGGGGTAATATCATTAATACCAGAGATATTTGCTAAAAGATTGGGTGTGGGAAGGGGTACTACTGTACATCAGGTTATGTTATACTAAAGCAAATGATTGATTGTGAGAGTTGTACCACTTTGAATTTGAACTTTTATTGAACATGGACCCAGAGCTGTGGATAGGATCATGCACCACTGTGTATGTAGTTAAAAGTCTTTAAAAGTTATTGGTAGGGAAGGGGCAAAGGTTTCCATCTCTGCAGTTAAAAAGCTGTTGGATAGGATGCCTACAAGATCTGCCATTAATCTGGATCATGTGGCTATACATCTTTTGAAATCTGATATATAGTGGCCTACTCACTGAGCATTCTATTTATTCTTTTGTTGCGTTCAGAGAGTTCACAGATTTGTGGAAGCAGGCAACTGTGGTTCCAATTTTAAAAGTGGGTTTTATGATATTCAGTGATAACTACATTAGCAGCCACAGACATGGTCAGATATTTCCAGATATTTTATGAAATTTCTAAAGAGTTTCTCTCTGCTGCCCCTACTGTTGAAATGCAGAAAGCAGGAGATTTCTCTAGAAATATCACGGAACTTTCAGGAAATATCTGACCTTGTCTTTCGCTGTGACTGTACCATCCCATTCCCTCCTACCCCCACTGTTCAAGGTTCTTCAGTAATTGGTCTTTGACCAAATTACTGAGCACCTGGGTTCTTATTGCTGCATGTTGTCTGATTCACAACACGGTTTTAGGGCAGACCACAGCATCCAGGCTGCTGTTGTGGTATTAGCTGATTATTTGGTTGGGGTCTTGGAGAGGGGAAATGTATGTGAGGCTATTTTTTTTTAACTAAAGCTTTTGATCTTGTGGACAACAGTTGCTTGCTGACCACACTGAACACTAATAATTGTTCTAATAATACAAACATATGCTTTGCTAACTATTTAGCAAATAGAACACCATCAGTAAAACTGGGGTTGGTGTAATCTAAAGTTTGTTTTATTCCTACTGGAGTTCTACAGAGTCCATACTTGGTCCATTATTATTTAATATGTTTTTTGTAGTAAGGCTGAATGAAATGTAATTTCTGCCAGGAAATTCTGGCAAAATTCTGATTTTTTTCTATGACATTTTGTGAAATTTCAACAAAATGTTACAAAATGTTGCCAGAAATGTAATTTCTGTTATTTCCACATAATTTAAAACATATTTGTCAAAATTGCACCAACTTTGGTGAGCTGACTTTGTTATGGTCCATACAGTAGTGTGCCAAGAATCAGAGCTCTGGCTTTAAAGCTGGCTGACTTGTAAGCCTCTAAACATTTGGAAATGTTAAAATTACATTTCACAATTGTTGTAAACTGAAGAATTTTAAGCACCTTTAACTTTAAAGCTAGAAAATGGAATATAATCAATTTTATTAGATTCATTGACCCTACATATTAGGCTTTGAGGCCATTCCCATGCCTAGCAGCAGAGCATTGCACTGCCATGCTGAAGGCCTGTGTTCAGAAATGAGTCCGAGACGTTATTTCACGAGGCAGGCCATGGTCAAGACAGCTGCCACTCAGCTGTGGATCTTGGTTGAGGAGAGCTGGTAGTGGGTGCCACCAACACAACAGCCCCTACCACTGGCCAAGGAGCTTGCTTCTACTGCAGGGGAAGCTGTGGCTGTGTAAGGCTAACAGAAGCACTACTCCCTTAAGAGGAGATGGGACGGAAAATAAATGTTGAAGAATAACCTAGTAGCCACTGAATGATGGTTGGATACAACCTGATCATGGTATATCCATGTGAACAGGGTATATCCCTGAGAGAAGAGCTGCTAAAGGGGGAAACAAAAGAGACTGTGCATGTCCACTCTCTAATCTCTTGCCCAAAGTCTGGCCAAATTATAAGGAGCCAAAGATTCCAAAATAAAATCAGTAATTCTTCACAGAAAGAGTGGTAGATTCCTGGAATAGTATTCAAACAGAGGTGATGGAGTGAAATCAGTGGTAGGGTTCAAGAATGCATGGGATAGGCATGATGGAATCTTAGGGAAAGGGAAGAAGGTGTGTGAATTGGCTGAAGATCAAGTAGGATCTGCAATGATACTATAGGCAGGAAAAAAGGTCAGACTAGGTAGGCCAAGCAGTCCTTGTCTGCTGACAAATTGTATGTTTCTATGTTTTTATGCAGTAATCAAAGTTGAATTTCATGAACTTTTGCATAATTGTGGAATGCTATGATACTTTTGTTGAAGCCATGTTCATACATTATACCTAGACATACACTTGAGTAGTCATTTTAGAGGAAGGAAACGACTGGGTAAAGTGGCAATAAGGTTGCATTCATAGTGGGCTCCATAGTAAAAGTATAGTGCTGCCAATCATTAGGTCACTATCATGAGTGATGAACCATGGAGAATAGTTACAAACATCACTGCACTGGCTGGAATTCTTGCAATATGCCAGCTAACTACTAGAGCTCTCCGAGTTAATGACGTGGCAGCACATGCACAGGCAGCATTGTTTCTGTACAATGCCACCTGCTGACTCATTAACAACCCTATAGATAACTGTATATATTTATTATTTGAAAAAAGTGACACCAAGTGCACCAGATCTTCCAACACATTTTTGGAGCCGGTTAGTGAAGCCCTGGATAAAGGTTTATCAGTGGATATAATTTTCATGGATTTTTTCGAGGGCTTTTGACTTGGTATCTCATAATATTCTAATTAAACAATTAAGAACAGCTAAATTACATCCGTTAATAATAAACTGGATTGAGGCCTGGTAAACAGGACATAGACAACAAGTTTCATTAAAAGGGCATTTGTCCACTTCGGGAAATGTCACTAGTGGGGTTCCTCAGGGATCAGTTCTGGGGCCAGTACTCTTTAATATAATGATATCTTCTATGCTTCCCTTAAATCAACATTGCTGGATGGTTAAGTATGCTGATGATTGTAAACTTGGTGGTATCATAACAAATCCACATTCAGCATAAGAATTACAAAATAATCTTACACATCTTGAAAAATGGTCTGTTCAAAATGAACTATTATGTAATGCACACAAATGTAAGGTAATGTGTTTGGGAAAACATAACCCATGTTATACTATAAACTGAATAATGTAAATCTACAAGTAACAGAAAATGAAAAAGATTTAGGAGTGACCATTTCAAACAATATGTCCTTTGAGACACATACAACTAATATTGTTAAAAAGGTAGTCAGATTTTAGGCTGTATACTATGAAATATTAAAAGCAGAAATGAAAGGGTTATCATCCCTCTCTTTACACGTCTCATCAGACCTCATCTTGAATATTGTTAATATGTGTGTGCACCAACTTCTGCAAGAGGAAATAAACTCATTGAAAGGCTCCAACGTAAAGCTACTAAAAAAAATCAAAGCAGTAAAAGGTTTAGAGTATAGTAATAGACTAGAAAAATTAGGACTTTACTCATTACAATACAGGAAAATGAGGGGAGATCTAGTTTTAGCATATAAAGCTATAAATGATAAATCAATGTTCAAAACAATCAGTCAGTTTATGAATCCTTCCACAACAAATACAAGATCACACAAAATGAAATTCAATGGGCTCAAAATAAATCAAACGAGAGAAATCAATGGTTTACTCAACAGATTATATCAACATGGAATGCTTTACTTCAAGATATTATAGACAGTAATTCAATAAATATTTTTAAAAATAGAATGGACATATATATGGGAAATAAAAAAAAAACATTCCACCATTAAATTGGCGGAAAGCTCAAAAAAGGCAACACTACCTACTGAGCTTGTAAACTACCTATGAACCTATGAATAGTTGTGATTTAGGCCATTGTGACAGAAGTATCTGGATATCTATAGTCATGATGGAGCATGATACTGGGCATCACAGTCACAGGAGTGTTGGTGGCGTATTGCTGGGCCATGGTGTTAGTACAGGTAAGGTGAGTCAGTGGTGATAAACAAACCTGTTTAGAGACTGCTGCGGCTATGAACATCTTACCTGTATTAAAGCTACTTGCCCAGCCTGAACTGTTCATGTGTGACTGTGTTCCCCAGTTCCTGAGACAAATGGCAGGCTGTGCCCCAGTGTCCCAGTACTCTGCCAACAAATTAGACCAGTGTGGAGGAGCAAAAGTGGAGTTTCATTGCTGGAGGAAGAGGAGCAGCAGCCTTCAAATTGCTCAAGCAGCACATGGCAGGTAAACCTGTTTAGACACTGCTGTGGTGAGAAAATCTTGCCTGTATTAAATCTATCTGTCCAACCTTAACTGTTTATGTGTGACTGTGCCCCCAGTTCCTGAGACAGATGACCAGCTGTGCCCTAGTGTCCTGGTACTTTGTCAATAAATGGGACTGAGTGCAGAGGAACAGAAGGGGGCATCATCACTGGTGGAGGAGCAGCAGCCTTCAAATTGCTTGAGTAGCACATGGCAGATAAACCTGTTTAGAAACTGCTGTAGCTGTGATCATCTCACCTGTAATAAATCTACCTGCCCAGGCTAAACTGTTTGTGTGTGTGACTGTGTCTTCCAGCTTCTGAGATGAACAATCAGCTGTGCCTCAGTGTCCTGGCACTTCTGCCAACAAACAGGACCTGTGAGGAGGAGCAGAAAGAGAGCATCATCGCAGGAGGAAGAGCAGCAGCCTTCAAATTGTTTGAGCAGCACACAGCATGAGCACTGTGTTGCAAGCGCAAGTGGTGCAAGCATTAATTCTGAAAAACTGTACAATTTTAATCTTTTGTTGCTCTGTATACTCTATATTTAAAGACTATAGTTATTGGAAAACAACCAGCCTTTTTGACAGTTCTATCCAGTTGACTCATCACTTTCACCTTTTTTGGTGAGCTGTGTAGGCTTCCAGAATTACCAGTTGTGCAGGTAAATTTGAAGGAATAAAACTCTGTAAGAAATTGCACGTTTTACGATAAGGTTAGTGTATTTGGGTGAAAAGGAGATTATTAATCAAAGGTAGTACATTTTAAATAAGGTAGAGTCTTTCTTTTTAAATTGGTTAAAGTGTTTTTACCTAGTTGTTAATTTAACTAAGTTTTTTGTATTGTGGAGTTAGCAATAATGAATCCAATTACTGTGTTTATGATGTGCCTAGTAGTTAGCGTACTTATAGACTCATACATAACAATGGTATCTATAGGAAGGCAGTCTTCATTATCAGCTAAGTGATTCAGGCCTGAACCAAAATGGGAGTGGGGCAAGGGTGAAATCTGGATTTCAAATTAGGAAAACCTTTTTCTTAAAAATGTAAGTTCCATTGATGGAAATAAAAGTAACACTATTAAAGCTTCATTTGCAGGGTTGTCCAATTATGGTTGTATTAGTATTAAGTGGGGATATAGAACTAAATCCAGAACCCGAAAATAACCAAACATACAAAATGGTTTATAATAATGCTAGGAGCCTTAAAAATAAAACAGATGTCTTTAGAACATGGTTTGAAATGGAAGGCCCCAGGATCATACTACTAACTGAAACTTGACTGAATAAGTCAGCAGCAATGTAATAAATTGGAATTAATGGGTATGAATCACATAGGTTTGATATGGAATTTAAATGCAGTGGGGTGTGTTATCATATGCAAAATGGGATTTTGGACCTTCTAATGTGTGTTATTCTGGATGTGTTGATAAAATATAATGTGTATTAGTATCTTTCTAATTACTGGAATTGGTATTGGGAATTATCTATTCACCCCATAGAATACCTACAAGTGATTTTGAAAAAATTGTCACAACTAATAATGAAGCACTCTGTGTGCTTCCAGTTAATGTTATTGGGAGAGAGAGATTTCAATGCAGCCAGGGGAAGCCCAAGAGGACAAGCTCTTGAAAATAGTATTAGACAATTGAATATAAAGCAAATTATTAAGAGTACTACTAGGAAAACTTCATTAACAAGCAAATGTAGTATTATAGATTTGATTTGTGTGTCTCCTGGTATAAGAGTAGATTATGAAAATGTGAATCAAGTATTTTTAAGGGCCCATAATACCTTACATTGTAGTTTTCAAATATCAGATAAAAAGAAGCCAAAACAAAAAAAGAAAATGCATTAAAAGATGAGGTTTTGAAAACTATAATAAAGATTATTTCAAGTATAAGTTATCTTTTATCCCATGGCATGGAATATTTTTAATACCCTCACTGGATATGGCCGCACATGAGTTTAATTACCTTTTTTGTTTGTCTGCAATGAGGTGGCACCAATGGTAACAATCTTACCAAAAAGTAATCATGCCCCTTGAATAACAGAAAAAATAAAATGTAAAATTATGGTAAAAAATTGATTGTGGAAAACTGCAAATAAAATCTTGAGACCTGAAAATTGGGAAAATTACAAACAAAGTAGAAATACATTAAGGACAGAAATAAGAAGGGATAAAATATGCTATTATAATAAAAAGGCTGAGGAAACTGCAGGAACAAAAAATGATTTGATCTAGGTAAAATCACCAACTAAACTGACTACAAAAGATTGCCTAATAAAAATGAAAAAAAAAGGAATTCTTCAGGATAGTAGATCATCAGTGAATATTTTAAATAAATATTCTGTACGTTTACCCAACTTGCCCACATTACATATGACCCTATAGGATCAAGAAATGGTAGACCAGAAAAAAAGTGGATGCTCATTTAGAAGCTTTAAAAATTCCAAAATTTATATTTAAAATTCTTCGTTGTAAAGAAGTAAAGGATGTCATAAATAAACTATATTGAAATAAGGCACATGGTATTGATGGAACTGAAATATGATTTATTAAGGATGCAGTAAATATTATAGCTCCTGTTCTTTTTTTTCACTTTCCCACCCCTCCTACCAGAGGGTTCAACCCCCTGCCCCACTCGCTGCCTCCTCATGCCAAGGCATATCCCCCTGGTTGGGGCCACTGGGTGGGCACCCCTTCCCAAGGAACTTTGGACTCTTTGCCCTGGCTTACCCTGAGTGCAGCACCACAGGAGCGGGTTCCTCCTGGCAGGCATCAGTCTCAATGGGAGCAGTGGTAGAGGCAGGGACCATCATGAATGAAGCTGTCATTTTTTTTAGTGTGTTGAATCACTGCAGGCAGGGACATGCCAGCATCCACCCTGTCCCCCAAATGTGTGACACTGACAGCAGCAGTACCCCCAGCCTCCACCAGAAGTCCACAATGTGCCAGACACTCTTTCCCCTCCCTCAGAGAAGAATTCTTCATTTTCCACCTTTACAAGAGCAGTCTCTGGTATGCTCAATCCTTCCCCCCCCCCAGCTGGCCCTCCAACTCCCGAGTCCATCCCTGAACCCGGGATGTCAATGCCACAAGCGGACACCTTGACACTGCACCAGCAGGCTGGCTATTGCTCCTATTCTAACAAAGCTACTAAATTGGAGTTTACAGGATGTCTCATTACCAGAACTCTGGAAATGGTTCAGAGTGGTTCCAATATACAAAAATGGAAATCCCAAGCTGCCTACAAACTTTTGACTGATAGCCCTGTTTCCAGTAGCCTCAACACTTTTGGAACATTTGGTCAACAGTCAACTACAGTATAAAACCATCTGGAAAAGTATTCTTGGTTGACCCAATATCAATTGGGTTTTAGAAAGAGCCACTCCACAGCCACTACACTCACCTACTTAATAGATCTAATAAGTTCATCACTAGAGAATGGCATGTTGGTGGGCACAGTGTTTGTTGACTTATCCAAGGCAGTTGACATGGTGAACCATTGGATATTTTTGAATAGACTTCTGGAGGTGAGGATATCTGTTGAGGTTTGGAGGTGGTTTAGGTCCTTCCTGGAGGGAAGAAAGCAGCAGGTACATGTAGGAAAGGAACTTTCAAACCAAGAAAATATATATAGGAGTGTTCCACAAGGTTCAATATTGGGGCCACTGTTGTTCCTAATCTATATAAATACTTTACAAAATATACTGGAAACAACACAGGTGTGAATGTATGCAGATGACACTGTGATAGTGTGACCTGGCAAAAATTTGGTTCAAGTTCAACAAAATTTACAGAATGATTTATTTCAAATTCAGAAGTGGTTTGAAGACTCAAAATTGATACTAAATAGTAAAAAATAGCAGGTTGTGGTTTTTGATCAAATTACAAAAAAAGGGAAGATTAAAGAACAACAGTTAAACATAAAAACTGGAACAGGAGAATGTTTGACCCAAGTAACACAGCATAAATATCTTGGATTATGGATAGATAATAAATTGAAATGTGTTTGTCACATAACATAATTGGTAAATAAACTAAATGTTAAACTGGAATCTATGAGGAGAACTGGTTATTGTATAAATTTGGGTATGAAAAAGAAAGTGAATAATCAGCTTTTACTTCTGATTGTGGACTACAGAATGCACATATATAGACTTGCAAATTCAACAAATTTAAGAAAGATAGAAATTCTGTAGTATACCATTGGTTAGCTCAGTTTATACTAAGAGCAGACTTGAGAACACATCATAACATTTTATATGACAAATTAGCATGGCTTAAAATTAAATATAGAGTATTTGTAGCTTGGCCAAACGTGGTGTACAATGTATAAATTCAGCCATGCTACCAAATTTGTCTGACAAGTTGGTAAAATCTGAATCAAAATATACATTAAGAAGCTCAAATAAGGGCTTCTTAAAGGTACCAAGTGTAAAAAACTAATATTGAGAGAAAACTTTTTTTTATATAGCTACTCGAGTATGGAACATAGTCATTTCAAGTGTTGGCCAAGCTACAAAAATGTTAAACACTGCTCTATGACAGGAACTAGCAGTACAATGTAATTGCAATGACTAAGTTGTATGGTAATATGTGTATGTACTGTATGCGTTCTTAAAAATCTTATATGTCCTTACTATTGAAATTCAAACTATTTTACAGGAGCAGCTTGGAAATGCATATGATATCCTAATGGTGTAATTGTACTATCTTTCCTGTACAAAAATAATGTTTTTTACCACTATATAAGTACTTTGTGAAAGTTAAATCCCACAAGTAGGATTCTAGTGGCATTAACTATTATGAGTCCATGAGTGTCTGAGAAAAGTTTTCCAATTAGTAATTTCTAAAATATTCACAATACATTTTAACCTATTAAACCACATTTATCCAGCTTAACTGGATTCCAGAGCATATTTAATTTGTTATACATGCCAAATCTTGAGAATATACCTGCAATAGCAGTGGAGTATAAACATCCAAAGATTTTGAACATTTTAACACAATTTAACAAATAATTAATTTAAAAAATGTTGAACTCCTGTAAGTTACACTTTACATAACCAATTACCTCATTATTTATCTGTTTCTAAGACTTTTCCAAGAAAGTATGCATATAAATGTACAATTAACTTGTGCCAAGGGTGGCTAAGTTGTAAGCATAGAAATATTTTCAGAAATGTTCATGTGAATTATAAATTGCTAGATTTTTAGCCTCTATAATTTCCCTGCCCAACATACAAATGTCATGACACTTGAAATACTTTCAGGTCCATTTTTACCTTGTAGTATGAAAATAAGCATGCCAAAGTTCAGATCTCTAGCTATAATACTGACCACTGAATGCCCATTTAAAGCATTTTGGAAGTTTCAAAAAAGATTCACAAAATTTCACAGAATTTCATGAACATTCCTCCAAATCAGAATTTGCTAATTTCGACCAGCCCCATTTATTAATGATCTTACCACTTGTGTTAAAAAAATATTTTCTTTTGCTGTATGTGAAAGACATTGTTTTGATCCCCAGGGATTCTGCTTGCCATACTATTAACTGTAATATGCAGTACAGACTGACGTTTTGGCAGTACAGAATTGGTTGATTGAGAACACACCTGTACTCAGTACAAGACAAACAAAGTGCATCAATACAAGAAAAAACATAGTGCATGCTTTTTTTAAAATCTACTAAAGAAGGCTGCAGTGATCTGCTCCTGAAAATTAAAACAATTTATGCCATGTTAATTGACTGTTGATAATTTGAAATACATAGGTATTTCTTTGGATGGGCCCCTTAATTTTACATTACACATTGATCATCTGTTAAAAAGTGCTTATGCAAGACATTCTATGTTGTTTTGATTTCAAAACTGCTTATCCACCAAGTTTTGAAACATTGCTGCCCAAAGTATGGTCCTTTCTGTTGTGTACTATGGATTACCTATATATAGTCTATAAACAAATCTAAATATTACCAGCATTTTGTTTAATGTCGTTGGATGTTATATGTGATGCAGAGAGAAGGACTCACCATTGTAGCTTACATGCTTGCCTTGAGTAGATACCTTTAGAAACTAGGGCAGAATGTCTGTCTCTTACTATTCACTGGAACATTGTAAACAAGTATGATGCACGGGCACTGCATGATCAATTTTATTGTTCCTGTAGCTCCCATAGCACTAATTCAAGTGCCTTGGGGAAATAAATTATTCCCAAATACTATCCTGATTTTGGCCAGAGAACCTTTAGCTTTTGTGCTGTTAAATGTTGGATCTTGTGCCTATTAACTACATTAGGTTGTCAGACCCTGGACTCATTTTAAAGTAGCTTGCATTCTCATATAATGCTTAAATCTGCTGGTAATTGTAAATGATACTTCATTGTGTATGTTGCTTGTATTAATATTATTAGCAATTGTATGTTCTTTGTGCTTATGACATTTGCTGTATTACTGTTATACTGTTGTATGCTAGACCTGTGTCACCATTGAAAATGGATACTTTTGCTCTTGGGTTTTACCTAGTAATTAATAAAGCAAACAAACAAATGCAGGGTTTTTGAAAGATTAAATAGTGATTCTGCAGCAGCCTGTTTGTGCGTCCACATTCCTTTCAATACACACAGTGCCCTGTATGAAAGGTGTTTCCCTTATTTGCATGGGCATAATGCTGTATTTAGCATGATCACAGTAACCACTTAATGCCTTCATATGAGTCTCCTTAAATGTGACTGAATTAACAAGCTGTCAGCCATGCTATATCCATTTAGTATGGCACTAACCTGTTAGCGTCATGCATAGCATTTGAATATGGGACAATGTTAACCACTCTATGGTTACTATTTTGAATAGGGCTTGTCAAATTATGTGCTTATTGCAAAATCTTTTAAAAACAGGGCATATGAATACTATAGTATATATAATGTGTGCATGTATGCTTATTAAATCATATATTCTTAGTAGGCTTAGTATTCTATTGTGCCAAGTATACTAGACAGATATTTCTTGGTAAGTATAAAAAACACATTTGAATGTACAATGACTTAATTTGTAAACTATTAGTATATTGGTAGTATACTTATTATATACAATACATTATGATTAAGATTATGATGCAACTTAATTTTTATAGCTACTTTTCATATTGAAATCCCCAGTTTAACTATCAAATCCCAATCATTGGGATTTTATCTAATAATAAATAATAAATATAACTTATACTAGAAAAGTAACTACTGGATCAAGCAGAACAAATAAATGTATTAACCATATATCCTAAATGAGTTTCCTTGCCAGCACCTCCTTAACTGGCCCCACTGCTCCTACTGCCAACACCACCTCAGCCAACTCCACTACTTCCAGTACCAGCACCTCAGCCTGTGCCCCTACTTTCACTACCCACAGCACCTCAGCCAGCACAACCAGTGAACAGAGTACCAGATCATCCAGTACAACTGGTGCCAGTGCCCCCACAAGCACCATCAAAGCCAGGTAAAGTAGATGTGATGGCAGAAAGTAGCATTACAGAATACAAGGAACAAATGATAGGTTCCATGGGGAAAAATGGTATAAGTAAATTTGAAAAAGTCTTTGGGGGGCATCAAAAAAGAAAATGCAGATGAACAAGGGGTAGAAGCGGGGGGGCAATAAGTGAAAAAGGGACGTGTATGGCCATAGGTACCCCAGTGGTTAGAATGGGGGACCATTTGCCGCTAGCCACAAAAAAGAAAATTTGGAAAGTGGAATATGTCGACATATTCTCATTAGTCAACAAAGAAACTGTAAAAAAGCACAAAGAAAAGGAGAGTTTTGAATAAAAAAAGGATATGACAGCACCAGTTGTTCTCATAAGAAAGGGGGAGGAGTCACGAACTATTAGAGGCAAGATATGGGATGCATGGTCACTGGGTTTTATCTACTACAACACCATTGTGCAGATGAGGTGGCCTGAATGGGTGACATCCCTGATGGCTTATTCCCTCATAGTGCACAGTGTGTACAAATCAGAGGGGGAAATAATTGAATACAATACAATGAGTTGTTTAGACAAAGGATGGCATCACATGGGGACATGTGATGGGACACAAGACACTCAGATACCTTATTGGAGACCGTGATGGTGTCAGGAGAGAGTGAATGGGTTTGGGGTAAGGGTAATGTGGGTTTACCGAAGTGCTGTTGTGGATATAATAGGGCACAATGTTCATGTCAGTAGCCCATGACTATGTTAACTGCAACTGGGCACTTTCAAATGGATGACTCAATCATGGCACCTGTCTAATGGGCTACTGGGCAGGGAGGGTGACTGGAAGGGGGAGTCCATAAATATAGTGACAGGATGTCGCTATATGTATATGCTCACAGGGGTGCAAGCACATCTAGTGATGAGCAGAAGAGGAGGGAGGATTTATGAGGCATAGTGTGGTGGTGGGCTGCCGAGCTGGCTTTGTGATGTGGTGGGTGGGTGGCAGGCTAGGGTTGTGAGGGTAGCAGGTTCAGTTCTGGGCAGTCTTTCATTTTGTTGAGCCTGACCATGAATTTTTTTTTCCACTTTGGCACCCCCCGATGTGCAACCCCTCCGTAGTTGAGAATCCTTTACTTGGGGGGTGAGTGGGGGCAGCCCCCTGCACAAAAAGAAAAAGGCCCCGGCACCCTTTTGTTGTGCACCCAGTGTGTACATCGCTGAAACTGATTTTCAGTGAGGAACATTAGCCCTAATGGCAATCGACTTTCCATTATTGCCATTATCACATGGAACCCTCCTTGCTGAATTGATGATTCAAGCATGCCAGTTCGAATTGTGGAGGGTCACACCCAGCTGTTAGATGCAGGAGCTATCGGGAAGGAAAAAGTGGGGTAAGTTTTGGGAGTCAGCCCTTTCTGGCTGGCCATTCGGGTTTTCAAGGGATGACATGGGAGCAAGGCAGAAGGGGGAGAGGTTGTGGGGAGGGGATTTGGACAGGACAGCAGGACATAGGATGGTGGGTGCCAGATGGCAAAGACACCAATTAGGACTGAGGTTTTACAGCAATGGATGCGGGGCTACCCAGATGAGGTGGCAGCAAATGTATTGTTAAAGGGTTTTCAAAGGGTTTCAACCTGCTCTTCCATGGGCACAGGAAAAGTGCAAAAGCCAAAAACCTGGGATCCATAATGGGCAAGGAAGACATTTTAGAAAGAAAAATCAAGAAGGAACTAGAGGGAGGAAGGGAGAGTGGAGAATCCTTTTCCAGCCCCCCCCTTGACAATTTCATGGTGTCTCCACTGGGACTCATACCCAAAAAACAGAGTGGAGAGTTTTGGGTGATCCACCACCTCTCATACCCAGATGAGGGGGTCAGTGAATGATTATATTAATGAGGAAGACAGTAGGGTGACCTACTGTACCTTGGAAGTGGTCATGAGAATTATCAGGGCAGTAAAGGGGGAATGGCTGACTGAGACTGATATTGAAGAGGCATTCCATTTGCTTCCAGTCCAGCTGGATGACTGGGACCTGTTAGGTTTTTTGGGTGAATGGACAATATTATTTTGATGAGGCCATGCCCATGGAGTGTTCAGTGGTATTCATCATGTTCAAAATATTTAGCACATGGCTGCAATGGGTGTTTGGATCATGATATGAGCACAGGATGGTGACACATTGCTTGGATGATTTCTCCTCTGATGGGGGAAGGGGAAGGGATACCAGAAGTCATGCTGCAGTAATTTTGGGACATGTGCAAGGAGCTGGGGGTGCCCTTAGCAGAAGACAAGACAGAGGGGCCAAGTCAGTGGGTAGAATCTTTGGGGCTTGAAAAGATGCAGGGGAGGGGCTATATAGATAGCCAGAGCAAAAAATACAGAATTTTTAGAGTCCCCTCAATGTGATAAAGGGGAGGAGATGAGTAACTTTACAGATGGTGCAACAGTTATTAGGACATCTGAACTTTGCCTGCGGCACGATAGCCCCCGGACAGGCATTTACACAACAGTTGGCCAGGGCCACAAAAGGGGCCACAGACCCCCCCAACTGGGTAGACATTTCCAAAGGAGTAAGGGAAGATTTGGAGATCTAGACAGAATTCCTGAAGTCCTATAATGGGGTATTGTTCTGGCAGGAGGAATGGGTTTTTTACACAAATTTGGAACTATATATAGATGCAACTGGGGGGTTGTGCATGGGGGCATACTTCAGAGCCATTGCTGTAATCTTGAATAAAAAGGGTTTGACATAGGACATTACCTTTTGGGAAATTTTACCAATTTGGGTAGTCACAGTGGTATGGGAAAAGGATTTACACAATCAGAAGGTGACTATCTGGAGTGACAACAGAGCAGTGGTAGATGCATTAAACAGGTGGGAGGCTATGTTGGACATGGTGATAAGAGTGTTAAGACAGCTGGTACTACAAGGTTTGAGGCTGAACATGTCATTCAGAGCTTGGCATATTGAGGGGTTATGGAACACAGTGGGTGACAGCCTTATCTGTCTCCAGTTGTACAGATCAGATTCTAAGCCATTGCCCCAGGGGCTGAAGGCAGAAAAACAACAGTCCCAGCACACACTTGGGAAATTGGATGGAAGGAACTGAGCTGCTCTTTCAGAACTCTTAGTCAACAAGGACCCTGAGGACTTACCAAGGCTTGTGCAAAATTTTCCAGGCTTTCCATGAAAACAAAGGCATGCAGGTAAGTGGAGTGGTCATGGAAGAATAGATAGCTAAGTTCATAGTGAATGGATGGAAGAGTGGGATAGCACATGACACCATGGGTGCCCATCTGATGGAGATTATCCTAGTATGCTTCTTAAAAGCATGTGGAAGAACCATGAAAAGGGCAGATGGTAAGGCATATGATGCAGGGATGGCTGTGGGTACAGAGAAAAGAGCTAGACAACAGGTGCCCAATTTCAGAAACTTTATTGGAAAAACTGGTTGGAGGGGTCCCATATATATGCCACTCGAGGAGCATAGCAAGTCTGTTTGGGACCATATTCACCATGATGTTCCATGGGGCTTTCTGGGTCACTGTGATCTTGGGATGAGGTGGGGCAGGAGGTAGGGGAGACCTCATATGGGAAGATACACAGTGGCAAGTTGAAGTGGGGCTAAAGCTGCAGAGGTCTAAGACACACCAGATGGGGCAGGGGATGACAATCAAGATAAAAAGACATCTCAACCACTAAATATGCCCTGTCTAACAGTTATTGGCATACACAGCAGTGAGAACCATGGGGGGGCCTTTTTCAGACACAGGGACAGAACCCCTGCAATGAGTCACCAATTGATAGCAGTTCTCAAGAAGGTTCTAGAATTTGTGGGTGAAGACCCCAAAAATTATTCATCCTACTCATTCAGAATAGGTGCAGCATCAGAGGTGGTAGCACAAGGGGGATCCAGTAAGGAAGTAAAAAGGAAGAAGAAATGGACTTAGATTGTTATAAAACATATGCAAGAAATTTCCATTACTGATAATATTTTGTTTTGTTACAGAAAATTGGCCTGGTACAGGCATGGAACATACCAGTATGGTTAAGGCAAGGGGAAGGGGTACATTGCAAAGTTTCTCATATCTGTTTTGTTTAATTGGTGACGGGTTGCAGTGAATGTCTAAAAGTCTATTTGTGGCCATTCATTCATCTATTGGGTAGAACAAAGGGCAGCATTAAAGGTAAGAGGAAGGCAATCATACATGGATTGAAACATCATCAGAATGAGTTGCAAAGGAGTCTGAGGGTTGTGATGGGCGCAGTTGCTGCCACTTCTATTGGACATGTGAACTACCAGGACAGAGCCCCATCTGTTTGTCATACACTTGGGGGTTAATGAACTGGGAACCAGACCATGGTAGGACATTTTCTTTCAAATCAGACAAGACATTACAGAAATCAAAAAGTAGTGGCCAAGGGTTGAAATAGTGTGGTCCGAGGTAGTGCCAAAAAAGGTATGGCACTACACAAAGGAACATAATGTCATGAATGAAGCAAGGAGAAGGATGAACAGAAAGGTAGGGGTATGGATTAAGACAATAGGGGGAAGGGTCATAAAGTACACAGGAGTAGGAGAGGAAGACGCAGGTTTATATAAGTCAGGTGGGATACACCTGTCAGAAGTGGAGATCGATTTATTTATTGCAGAAGTAGAGAGAGCCATAAAGGCCTGAAGGAAGGAAGTTCTACAGGGCGAAAAGTGAATAATGGGAAGCCCATCTTCTATCACAAGCTGGAGCTGGGCCAATGGAAGAAAAGGGAAAAAAGGGGGGAGGGAGGATAGGTGAACCTGGCCTGGATTTACATTGAGGCTGAGGGAACATACACCTCTGGGTATATACCAAAAGGGGCTCCAGAGGAGGAAAATGGATTTCCAGAAGATGAAGAAGGACCCCAGGTGTATACCTGGGGGGAAGGGAGAAAATAAAATAAAATTGTAAACATGTATTTTGGAATGGGTGATGAGGAGTTGCTAATTGAAGATAAGATGTGAAAACAAATGAGAATGTAAATATAAATTTGTGCGTTTAATAAAATTATGGCCAACTGAGCACCCCAAAAATTATTAGGTGTGGTTTAAGTTATGGATGGGAAAGGGTATCCGGGAACAGTAAGAGACTGGAGAATTTTCAGCAAGGCAGTTAATTAACATTTTATGCAACTTCTGATGCTGGCCACACCAAAAATGTGCTTAAAATGTGGTTTACATTTACAGCAGATCTTTATTTAAAGCTATTCAGCATTCAGAGCATTCAGAGCTGACAGTATAATGTGAAATATGTAATTTGTTCCTGTATTGGTTTTTAAATCATGCACATCAATTTGAATCAGCCCTGGCTATGTATAATTCTTGTCTGCTCTTATAAAGATGTAGCTTGACTCAAGAGGAAATATATTAGCTCCTAGTGTGACGGGTGCAGACAGAATCCATTTACTATGATTCTTAACTATCTAAAATACAGTTACCCAGCAACATCCTCCCATGTGGTGATTGTTTTCCAATTTGGAGAATATATAGGTGCAGAAACAAACATTTTGGACACACCTGCTTCTGTTTCAATGTATTCTTACAGATTTCTGACATGTCCGTGTTTGCCATGTATATTTGCTATTGACATTAATTGCCAAATTAAAGGATTCCATCAGGGAAAATTAAAGGGTTAATTGATTATGCTAAACTTAATCTTATGGAGAGTTAAGTAAGAAAGGAATTCTTGATAAAGTATACCCAGGGTTTCAGCACAGCATGGCCTGTGTCTTTTATTCCAGTGAGAATACCTTTGTATGCGTGCTCTGCAAGATTGTTTAGAAAACCCGAGTAAAAAATAAATTTGTGTCATTATTGTCATCTAGTACATTGTTTTCTAGATAAAACTGACTGTATGTTCAAGGTTGGTGTAAATTATGTCATCTTTCATAAGTAGCAATGTTGTTGTTTTAATTACATGTTGAAATGAGTGTAACTATGTTATCTAAAAAGCTGTTGCTCTTCATACAAAGTTACCCATTCTAATGATCCTAATATTTCCACCTTTTGAAATCTTCTTGGGAACGATAGTACAGAGTTAATTATAAACTGAACATAAAGTATCTCAAAAGAATTACTGATTTGAACTCCAACATTCTGAGTATCTGTATGTGGGGATGTCCTGCGTTTTGCAAAATGCAGTCTGTGGATGTAATATTTTTGTGTAACATTAAATGAGTAGTTTTGATCCTGCAGCCTGGTGCTGGTCCTTCTGTTTATCTGGTATGTGTATGTGTACCTGTTTCATTTTAATCATTCCTGTGTGCTTTCATGCAGAAAACTATTTTCTTGGTAATAGTGTATTAATATTGCTTACTGCTGAAAGGTTCTTTTAGTTTGTTGTTTCCATCTTCAGATATAACTTGATGGGTCAGTGGTCTTCTTTCCTACAGTAAAATTCAAGTAAAATTCATATACTGGTTTCTTAGTTCCTCATTCAAAATATCTTGGAAATTGCAACTCAGAGAGTACCTGGCGTACCTGATGAGCATTAGTTTATTATGATATTCAAGGTATATGCAGAGCACTGGCAGCTGCAGTTTCCTATCTGAGATCCCACAACCTGGGGCCTGATCCTAAGTTGCAATCAGAGTCAGCACAATATAAGCACTTTGTGTTTGATATGTTGTATTTCCAGCTACTTGCACTATACGTGAAGGGGTGCTTCACCAAAAGTAGCCCCCCTTCCCATAAGTGCTACATAGTACAAGTTATCAATACAGGTGTTTCCAGACATTACTGGGGATAACATGCACTAACATTCTCGTGAGAGAGTTACAGATGTACAGCCCTGTTTTGGCTGCCATGCTACATTGTAGCATTGTATCTGTTTTGCAGGACCCTACACCATCCTGTTACATGCAGCTCCTGGTATCCAGTAGCGCCACATCTTATGTTGCACCTTTTTCAAACACCTCTGGAGTCCTGAGGTTCCCTAATTATATAATACAGACCCGTGGTCAACTGGTGTACTCTAGAAACATAGAAACATAGAATTTGATGGCAGATAAGGACCGCTTGGTCCACCTAGTCTGCTAATTTTCCTACCTGATGGATAAGTTGCAGATCCTAGTTAACCAACAACCTACTTCCTCCTACCTCCTACTAGGACTGCCTTATGTCTGTCCCATGCATTCTTGAATTCCCCCACTGTTCTTGACTCCACAACATCCTCAGGAAGGCTATTCCATGCATCCACAACTGTCTCCATGAAAAAATACTTCCTCACATTACCTCTGAGCTGTCCCCTCTCTATCTTCAAATTGTGCTTCCTTGTTCTTACACATCTCTTTTTCTGAAAGATACTACCCTCTTGGACTTTGTTGATTCCCTTGAGACACCTGAAAGTTTCAATCATGCCCACCCCCCTTCTTTCCTCAAGGGTATACATATTAAGCTCCTTTAGTCTCTCTTCGTATGTTTTCTGGTGCAGACCCTGCCTCATTTTGGTTGCCCTCCTCTGGACAGCCCCCACTCTGTCTATGTCTTTGTGGAGATGGGGTTTCCAGAACTGCACACAGTACTCCAGATGGGGTCTCACCAATTGTCTGTACAGAGGGATAACAACTTCCTGCTTTCTACTGTTGATGCCTCTCCCTATGCATCCCAGCACCCCCCCCAACCTTCCTTACTGCCTTCTCACATTGCTTGCCAACCTTTAGGTCTTCTGATATAATTACTCCCAGGTCCCTTTCCATTTTTGTTGTTGTCAGTTTCTCACCACCCAGTGTGTACTCTTCCCCTGTGATTTTGTTTCCCAGGTGCATTACCTTGCACTTCTTTGCATTGAATCTAAGCTGCCATACATCTGACCATTCCTTCAACTTTGCCAAGTCCCTTCTCATCCTTTCCACTCCATCTTGTGTATCAACCCTATTACAGGTCTTTGTGTCATCTGCAAGGAGACATACTTTTTCTTCCAGTACCTCTGACATGTCACTTATAAAGACATTAAAAAGGACCGGTCCCAGTACTGAACCATGTGGTACACCACTAGTAACCCTCCTTTCCTTCACTGTGGACTCCATTAACTACTACCCTTTGTGTCCTGTTGTCCAACCAATTTTCAATCCAGGCTACTACCTTGGGACCCACTCCAAGGTTGGCTAACTTGTATATTAATCTTTTGTGTGGGACTGTATCAAATGACTTGCTAAAATTTAGGTAGGCCATGTCCACAGCCCCTCCCTGGTCTACTACTTTGGTTACCCAGTCAAAGAATTCTATTAGATTCATCTGACTTGACCTTCCCGCTGTGAATCCATGCTGCCTTGGGTTCTGTACCCTACTGGCCTCTAGATACTCAACATTTCTTTCCTTGAGAAGTGATTCTATCATTTTCCCTATCACTGAGGTCAAACTAACTGGTGTGTAGTTTCCTGCCTCTTCCCTGCTCCCACTTTTGTGAAGAGGAATCACATCTGCCCTCCTCCAGTCCTCAGGTACCACCCCATCATCCCATAATTTGTTAAAGAGACTAGTCAGTGGTGTCATTAGTTCTACCCTTACTTCTTTTAGAATTCTGGGTGAATCCCATCAGGCCCCATTGCTTTGTCCACCTTCAATTTTACTAGTTCTTTCAGAACCCTTTCTTCTTTGAATGGACTGGTATCGACCCCCATATCTAAAGTGTGTCTCTTGTTTGCTTTAGGTACAGTATCCCTGCTTTTTCACTGTCACCCTCTGCCCACATTCCCTCCCCTTTATTAAGCCTCAGTATCCCTTCCTTGGTCTTTCTTCACTCCCTAATGTACCTATAAAAGGTCTTATCCCCCTTCTTAACAGAGTTGGCTATCCTTTCCTCGGTTTGGGCCTTTGCTATTCTGACTGCCTTCCTTGCCTCTTTCTGCTTTAAAACAGCAGTACTACAAAATCAGGAAGTGAGCTATCAAAATTCTGTTTTTCATCTGTAAACATGTGGCCAAAGTTCCAGTTTCCATACCTGTAAATGTTTTTTTATCAGTCATCTTTAGTTCTTTAGATAGTTGCAATTTATTTGAATTGTTGCAGCGCTAAAACAAATATGGCTGCTGACAAATTTTCAGCTGGCTTTTTCTACAGGTCACATCAGGTCTTTTGACAACAGCAGAGGGACCCTCTGCTGACCATTCCCGATGTCCCTGCAAGTCATACACATGTGCAGTTGGCAACAGAGGGGGTTCCAAATAACTGAGCAAATTACTCAGCGATAGTACAATGCCAGTGAGAAAGAGTCCAAGGTATATGATTAGCAGGGCACAAGGAATAAACTGTCAAAAAATGCATTTTTTTTGTAGTACTGCTGCTTTAACTGATAAAGTTCTCTGTCCTGCTCCCTCTGTGTTTGCTTATATTTCCTGAATGCTATCCTTTTCTCCTTAACCTTCCCTGCCACCTCTTTTGAGAACCATAGTGGTGTTTTCCTTTGTTGTGTTTTGGTGATTTGCTTCACACAAAGGCTTGTTGCCTCTGTGATGGCTGTTTTGATTACTCCCCATTATTCCTCCACCCCTCCTTCTTGCCTGTTTGCTAGTGCTTTTCTGAGGCAGTCTCTCATTTTCTCAAAGTCTACCATCCTAAAGTCCAGTACTCTTGCTTTTGCATGGCTTGACTCTATGGCTGTGTTTATCGTGAACCACACTGTTTGGTGGTCACTTGTTCCCAGATGACTACCCACTTCTAAATCTGAGATTCTTTCTCCATCCCCTGTTTGAGAGTACCAGGTCTAAGACTGCTCCATCCCTAGTGGGTTCCAATACTAGCTGTTTGAGGCATGCCTCTTGTAGGGCATCAAGAATGACTCGGCTCTTGGATGCACCTTTTTCTGCCATTCTAAGGATTCTATCATTTCCTTGACCTTCCCTCCCACTGAGATGGGGGTCTGTATACAACCCCCATGTGGATTATGGTGCCATTTCCTGTCTCCAGGGTGACCCATAGTGCTTCATCTGCTCCCTGTTTACTCTTTAGTTCTGTTGCTTTGATCCCTTCCCTTACATAGAGAGCTACTCCTCCTCCTCTTTTACCCTCCCTGTCCCTCCTCTAGATTGTGTATCCTGGTATGTTGACATCCCAGTCATGGTTCTCTGTGTACCATGTTTCTGTGACTGTCACAATATCCAGACATCCTCTTCCATCAAGGCCACTAGTTCAGGGAGCTTGTTACACAGATTATGGGCATTGGTACTCATCACCTCCATTTTTGATGGCCTTACCCTTTAGCCCCATCCTGACCTTACTGCCTTTGCCTTTTTTGCATTTACCTCTGTCCCTGCTCCCTAATGACTTCTCTTGGCGTTTACCTCTCTAATTACCATGTTTTGTGGGGGGAGGCTGGGATTTCCCTTCTCCTTTTCAGTGCCTTCCCCCTTGGCTAGTTTAAATGCTTGCCAATGATGCATTTAAACCTACCACCTAGGATCCTGGCCCCCCTGGAGAGATGCAGACCATCACACCAGTATAGTTCTGCATCCCTCCAATTGGCTCCCCAGTCCCCAAGGAAGCCAAAACCCTGAGCTCCACACCAGTTTTTCAACCATTCATTGAATTCCATGGTGTTGAGTACCCTAGCATCACCCTTGCCATAGACAGGCAGCACCTCTGAGAAGGTTACCGTATGCGCTACTTGTCTAAGGACCTACCCCAACTCTACAAACTCCTCTTGCACTGCTCTGATCCTACTCTGAGCCAGGTCATTTGTCACTAGGTGGACAATGACGTCCAGCTCCCTTCCTCGTGCAGCTGCTCCCATGATACTGAGGATTTGCTTCCTGTCCCTCCAAGCCGTAGCACCAGGCAGGCACATTACCTCCCTCTCCCCTTCTTCTCCCACTTCTACTCCCTAATGATTGAGTCCCCCCACCAGCAGTTATTTCCTTCTCCTGTGGGGTCCCGTGCCACCCTCATGTGGGTCTTCTTTGTGGAGGTTCCCAGCATCCTCCTTGGTCTCTACTGCAGGTGACTCCATAGAGGAACCACTATCTGCTAGAACAGTGTATGAATTGTGGAGAGGTACAGCTGGAGGGATGCACCTTTGTTCCACCACACTTTACATAGAAACATAGACTTTGATGGCAGATAAGGACCACTTGGTCCACCCAGTCTGCCCATTTCCCTACCTACTGGATAAGCTGCAGATTTTAGTTAACCAACAGCCTCCTTCCTGCCACCCCCATTATAATTGCCTTATGTCTGTCCCATGCATGTTTGAATTCCTCCACTGTTTTAGACTCCACAGCCTCTCCAGAAAGGCGGTTCCATGTGTCCACCACTCTCTCTGTGAAAAAAAATTTCCTCACATTACCCCTGAACTGTCCCCCCTCTATCTTTAAATTGTGCCCCCTTGTTCTTACACATCTCTTTTTCTGAAAGATGCTACCCTTCTGGACTTTGTTGATTCCCTTGGAGGTACTTGAACATTTCTATCATGTCCCCCATCCCTCCTTTCATCAAGGGTATATATTAAGCTCCCTCAGTCTCTCTCATATGGTTTCTGATGCAGACCCTGCACCATTTTAGTTGCCCTCCTCTGGACTGCTTCCATCCTGTCTATGTCCTTGCATAGATGAGGTCTCCAAAACTGCACACAGTACTCCAGATGGGATCTCACCAACTGTCTGTACAGAGGGATAACCACTTCCCTTTTTCTACTTGTGATGCCCCTTCCTATCCATCCCAGCATATCCCTGGCTCTCCTTACTGACTTCTCACATTGCTTACCCACCTTTAGATCATCTGATATGACTACCCCCAGGTCCCTTTCCATTTTGTTGTTGTTAGTACCTCCCCTGCTATTGTGTACTCTTCTTCTGGGTTTTTGTTTCCCAGGTGCATTACTTTGCACTTCTATGCATTGAATCTAAGTTGCCATATGTCTGACCTTTCCTCCAACCTTGCCAAGTCCCTTCTCATCCTTTCTACCCCCCTTGTGTATCAACTCTGTTACAGATCTTTGTGTCATCTGCAAAGAGGCATACCTTTCCCTCCAGACCCTCTGCAATGTCACCTATAAAGATGTTAATGAGGACTTTACCTAGTACTGAGCCCTGAGATACTCCACTAGTGACCCCCCCTTTCTTCAGAATGTGTTCCATTCACTATTACCTTCTGTGTCCTGTTGTATAGCCAGTTTGCTACCCAGGCTACCACCCTGGGACCCACTCCCAGGCTGGCTAACTTGATTATCAATCTTTTGTGAGGGACTGTGTCAAGTGCCTTGCTAAAGTCTAGGTAGGCTATATCCACAGCCCCTTCCTGGTCTATTACTTTGGTCACCCAATCAAAGAAATCTATTAGATTTGTCTGACATGACCTTCCTGCTGTAAATCCATGCTGCTTTTGGTCCTGTGCCCCGCTGGCCTCTAGGTACTCAAAAATTCTTTCTTTCAGAAGTGATTCCATCATTTTCCCTACCACTGAGGTCAAACTTACAGGTCTTTCTTACTTAAACTTTCTTTCTTATTTACTGAAACTTACTTCCACTCCCTGAGCCCACCTTGGTCCATCCACTCTAGTCCCTCAAGTCATCTAATAGACTCCCAGATCCCCCACTGCAATCCCCAAACTGCCATCGATTCCCATCATCCAATCCAAATACTGTGCATCCCATACTGATGAAATCCTTATCTCCAGATCCATGACCATGCAGTACTGATAGAGTCCTTAATTTCCTGCTACAGTTTCAACTGTTACTGTTGCAGTCCTTCTACTATTGATCTGATTTCCTCCAATTTCATACATAATTCCCAGCTACTATTTCAAATCAATCCCTACTTATCTGTCCCCACTTACCAATGTAATCCTTCAAGTTCCCGATTCAGTCCTCATCATGTCATCATTGCAAAGCCCCTTGAGTTTTTGTTGCAAGTTCCTGCAGTTACTGATCTAGTACCCCTAGTTAATTATGCAGTCCTTTATCTTACCAGTGCAGTTCCTCAACGTGGGGCATCCATGGTGTCATGTGGTTCCTCTCCTTCTCTCTTTATCTGCTTATTTTCTGGCATATACCTCCCCAACTCCCACAGTTGAAGCTGATCTAGTTATTTACATCATTGCTAAGGCACACTGCTCCACCCTCCTTCATATGTCTTGAAACATAGAATTTGTCAGCAGAAATGTACCACTTGACCCACTCAGTCTGCCCATTTTGTCCTTGCCTATACTGTCACTACAGACCCTATCTGATCTCCGACTACTCCCCTCCCCCCACACACATTCATACCAAGATACCTTTGTGTCTATCCCATGCACGCATGAGTCCTATAATTGTTTTCACCCCCACCAACTGTGCTAGAAGACTGTTCAAAGCATCCACCACTCTTTCATTGAAGAAATACATCCTCACATATCTCCTAAATTACCCCCCTTTCAGCTTCATTGCATGCCCTCTTGTTCTCATGCACTGTCTCTTCTAAAAAATACTACACTCTGGTACATTATTCACCCCTGTGAGTTACTTATAGGTACCTCTCATGCTCCCTTCCCATCTCTTCTAGAGTGTACATATTAAGATCCTTCAGGATCTCCTCATAGGGGTTATAATGTAGCTCTTGCACCAATTTAGTTTCCTCTTCTGGACAGCCTCTACTCTGTCTATGCCCTTCCTTAGATGTCATCTCCAGAACTGAACACAGGACACAGTATTCCAGGTGAAGTTTTACCAATGACTGAAACAGTAGTAACACCACCTCTCTCATACTTCTGGTGATTCCCCTTCTTATGAACTCCAGCATTCCACTGACCCTGCCTACAGCCTTGTCTCAGATCCACTTTGGCCATCCTTTCTTCTGATTGTATCTTTGCTCCTCTTGCCACCCTTCCTGCTTCCCTCAGTTTTTTCTGGTAACCTCCCTATCCTCTTTTCTGTGCATCTCCTTTTATCTCCTGAATACCACTTTTTTAATAAATACCTTCACAGCCACCTCCTTCAAGAACCATAGTAGTTTCTTTTTCCCTCCTGATTTTGCTCACTTCTTTCCTTCCGAGGTGTGTTGCCTTCACTATGACATCACTTAATTTGGCTCACTGTTCTCTGACCCCACCCGGGCAAATCCCCTGATAGGTCATCTCTGAGATATTAACACATTATTTTTATCTGCCTTTCCGAAGTCCAGGATCCTCATCCTTGTGTAGCTTGTCTCTGTTGCCATCCTTATAGTTTAATAGTTTCATAGTAGAATTATAAGTTCAATGAGCTCTAGGCCCTTTGATGAACTTGCCACCAATTTATTGGTGGAATATAGATTTCATATCTCCCATATAATTGTCTAGGTTTAATTTAAATGTTTTCATGGCTGGACTTTCTATAACATAACTTGGCAGCTTGTTCCACTGTGTTATTACCCTCTGTGTGTAATATTTACTTCTTTTAATTGTACTGTGTGGTTCTCCCAATAATTTCTGATTGTGAGATCTTGTAGCAGACTTTCTTGGATTGCTACTAAAGCCAAGCATTTCTTTCATGTATGGGTCTTGTAAGGTTTTATAAACCAAACAGAGCCCCCCCCCCCCGCTTATACTTAGTAGAGTAGATGTCTAGGTTTTGCAACCTATCAACGTAGCTCATTTTGTTCAGTCTGTCTTATTACCCTTGTCATTTTCCTCTGTATTTTTTCATATAGAACTTGTGTCCTCTTAGATGTGGGGGCACAGAACTGTGAACAATATTCCTAGTGGGGTCTCATCAGTGCTGTATACAGTGGAATTATCACTGCCTCTTCTCTACTTTTAATATTACAAAGTATACATCACATTAATTTCTGATATTTCTTTGCAGTTGTAAGTGCATGGATATCAAACTTTAAATCTTCTGTTATAATGACTCCCAGATCTTTTTCTTCTTTCACTGTCTTCAATAAGGTATAGTTTATTTGATATATATACATAGGGTTTCTTTTCCCTAAGTGCAATACCTTACATAAGTTAAAATACATTTCATTTTCATTTGCCCATTTTGCTATGTCATTTAAATTTTCTTGTATTACATTGAGATCTTCTTGGTTTTGTACCAGTCCTCCTAGTTTACAGTCATCAGCATATTTGCCAGTTCAGACTCCATTTTTCTTAGGAAGGGATGAAATCAATATGTTGAACAGTGTTGGTCCCAATACAGATCCCTGAGGGACTTCACTGGTGATTCCTCCCCAGTCTGAAGAATGGCCCTTAATAGTCACACGTTGTATCCTGTTACCCAGCAATGAATTGATCAATTTGATAACCTTGCTGTTAATTCCTATTTTAACAAGTTGTTTTAATAAGGCTGTGTGAGAGACCTTATCAAAAGCCTTGGAGTAATCTAAAAAAATGACATCCACAGAGATGTTCTTATCCAGGGCTGCACTAACTAGCTCAAAATGCTTATTAAATTTGATAGACAAGATCTTCTGGAAATAAAACCATGCTGATCTGGATCAATAGTATTAGTATTCTGTAAATGAGTGGCAATATGCTTTTGTAATAATTTTTTCCAACAGTTTACCCACCACTGATATCAAACTAATTGGATGATAATTATCTACCACAGTCCTTTTCCCACTTCTAAAAATCGGCGTAACATCTGCCATTCTCCACTCTTTCAGTGTAGTACCCTCATGAATAGATGTATTATATAAATATGTTAAAGGCCCTACAAGTTGTTGTGTCATTTTTTTTAGAAAGACAGGTATAATACCATCTGGTCCAGGTAAACTATTTGTTTTGAGCCTGTTTATACCATTAATTATGTCTGATGGCTCAAATTCTAAATAATCACTATCTAATTCGATTTACAGTGTAGTTTGTTTTATGGGATTGTGGACACTTAAGAAATATTTATTAAACTCTGTAGCCATTTATTTTCCTTCTGTAATCACTCTATCACCTATCATTAAAGGACCAATTATAGGCTGTTTCCCCTTTAGACTTCCTGTATAACTATAACACATTTTTTTATTATCTTTAACCTTATTTACCAGATTACGTTATATTCCTTGCTTTGCTTTTTTGATTGTAGTTGTAATATTTTTAGCAATTAATTTAAATCTTTGCCAGTTTTCTGTTGTAGACTTCTTTTTATAGGAACTATAATATTTGTTCTTTTTTCTTAGGAGTTTGGATATGTTATTTGACCACAATGGGAGAACCCTGGCTGAATTATTGTATTTTTTCCTTGTCAGGACCATGATTTAATACAATAATTAATATGTTTTTCTATGGTGTTTCACATTTCAATAAGACTTTTCTCTTTTAGTTCTTCCCTCCAGTCCCAATTTTCTAAATAATTTTGAATCTTTGTATAATCAGCTTTATTATAATTTAATATTGTAGTTCTTCCTTGAGTAATATTATATATGAAATGATATTCTAAGTGCACCATGTTATGATCACTATCAGCAAGAAGTTGCCATATCTGAATATTATCAATAAGATCTGCCTTATATACTTATATTAAAATACACTGCATGGTGATTGCTTATCCACAGGTGGCATTTCACTTTTAAGGGACTCTAGAATGGTCCTCCTTCCAGCTGAGGCCATGGTGGGGAGTCTCCAATCTACATTTGGCAGATTAAAATCAACCACGAGCAGCACCTCTCCTTTTTCTGACATCATGCTTATAGCTTGTCCCAGTGCCTTATTCAATTCTCCCCCTTGTGCTGTAGGTCTGTATATCACAGTGTGAATAGTAGCTCTAGTTCCTGTCTCCAGGGTGACACAGAGAACCTCCAACCCATCATTTATCTTTATTTTCCCTTGCATTTCCATTGCTCAGATACCATCCCTCCCATACAGAACAATCCCTCCACTCTTCCTCCCTGACCTATAATTCCTGACTTGAGTGTCTATATCTTCCTGCAGTACAGTATATGTAAATGTATGCTGCAGGTTAGGAAAGGTGGCTGATTGGAATAGCCAGATTTTGACCATTGTTAGCCACACTGAATGATGGACCAGGGGTCATGAAAGGGCCTTCATGGAATCAGTGTCTCTTTGGTGCATTAGAGAGGATTAGGCTGTGGAAGGGGATGCTATCAAAAGCATTTTCACCTCCTGGCACAGTGATAGTAACCTAATAACCTTTTTTTGTCTTTTTAACAATCTCTGGGAAGATGGTATAGTGTGAGTAGAGGCTATGAGATAATTGATGTTGGGGGAATCCACAGAACAAGTTCTGGTCACATGCAGAGGCCCAATTTTTAAAAGCATTTTTGTCACTTTTTGTGATGAATGATGAATAAAAAATAACAAGTATGTGGTGGTACTGAGTGTAAATGCTTGCTGAGTATTCAAAAATGGTACTTTTATACCTATAGTGGGGATGAAGTTTGTGTATGCAGACCCTGAAGTAATGCAGTATTTCCTGTCACTATTAAGCTTTTATTGGTTGGCGGGGAAGAACGGACATGTTGTCCCCAAAAATACTGTAATTCATCATAGTGTCCAAAATTGTCCTAAAATTAGAAATATGTGAGTATACAGGTCCTGAAAAAAATCAGACCCAGCTCATAAAAGATCATCACTGCTCCTCCAGGATAATGCAGCTTGCAGATTAAACACAAATGTGAGCTTGTGTCTTCGTATGTTGTGTGTATGTGTGTGCATGTGTGTGTGTGTGTGTGCTTGCACACGCACATGCCAGTTTGTGTGCATGTGAGTGTAGACATTCAAAAGAATGGTTCAGAGGGTTATTGACCAGTTTTTTTTTTTCAAATGCTCTTGGGTTTTACAATTCCTCCACCCTTTAAAAGTTGACTATTAATGAACATAAAATTAGGTCAGACATCGATATTATGCTGGCAGAAAATGGTGGAGGCACGGTTGTAATGTCTAAATTAGATTATGTAGCTGAAATGTATCAAAAATCTTCAGATCTTAATTGTTATAAAAAGACTAAAACTAAACCCACTTTTGTTTTCCAGAAGCAACTACACAGCATCTGTGACAGCACCCTTATGGTCAGGACAGATAACTACTGAGGAATTAAAATATAAGAAGGTTAGAGATACAATAATCCCCACCATATGTGGTCTACCTAAAATTTGTACAACACCTGGCAATCCTCCTGCTCCACCCTCCCACCCCATCCCCATTAGTGACCTATATTGGAAACATCACTGCAAACATTTTAAGATACACTGCCTATTTTTGAAAGAGTTAGTGGTTAAGACTCCCACTTATATTCATGACTTACCTGATGCTATATTAAACTTTTAACACCTAGAAAGGGATGATGATTACCACTGGCTCACAAGAGACATGTGTTCCCTTTGTACATCTATGGAACATGAATCAGGCTTAAGTGCAATAAGATTTTATCTTGAGTATGTTGACATTGATGGGGCAGTGCCATCTGACTTTATCCTGGAGTAATTAGAATTCATTCTTAACCTTAATTATTTTCTTTTTGACATTTCCTTTTACTACCAGCTCAGGGGGACAGTGATTGATGCCACTATGGCACACTCATATACTAATCCCTTCCTGAACTGTTGGAAAGGCAGGTTTATTTTAAATCATTTTGTCAACCCATTATTTTTCCTGGATAGTAAGGTGGCACCATGTCACTGACATTGTTTCAGATGTATGGCAGGAAAATGTTGAAGATACAGAACAATTTATTAATTGACTTCATGGAAATAATCTCAATCTGTAATTTACTTATAGAAAGGATCAGAAACAAATAGAATTTTTGAGATGTTCTCTTCAAAATTGATGCAAGCAATGCAATTAAGTGTACAACCTTTAGAAAGCCAACAGCTACAAGTTCTTTGCTAAGAGCAGATGGCACCCATCCATTTCACCTAATATGGTGTCTACTGTATGGACAATTTTTGCACATTTGAAGTGTCAGCTCAACAGAGGATAACTTTGAGCTGCAAACCACGAAGTGACCTTACCATTTCTGATTTATTCTTTATCAACCCACATAATTGTTTTCAAAGAGTACACCACTTAGAAGATAGTTTAACAGATAGTCACTTTAATAAACATACCCCAAATAACTGGTGGTCTCAAAAACCAGTTTATTAAAGTGTTTTAACTGTACTGCATGTAAGGTGCTTATGACTGGAACATAATTTACAATTCCTGAAATAGTATTCTTTTACTAGAAAACTAAAACTGTACTTGCAGGAGCATATGAGATCTATCAGAAATGATACAGACAATCCAGTGCTAGGATAGCAATTCAGATATTGCTGTCAGTGTGATGTTTCAAACATGAAGTTTGGAGTCCTACAGCACATACAGCCAAGGGAAAGAGGCAGTGATAGATCTACATCTCTTTTGCAAGCTGAATCCCAATGGATCTTTGAACGGGATTCATTGAAACCAGGTGGTTTAAAAGACAAATTTGACTAAACTCCATTTTTATAACTGCTTTCTCATATGTCAGATTAATTATGTCTTTGATATACTTTTTGTCTCAATGTGTTTATTAGACTTTCCCTTTAAAATATATGTTATAAACTACAGTCATAACAATGTATTGCTGAGATGCAGATAGGGCTGGGAAAATTAACAAATTGTGATTCAGCAAATTGTTTGCAAAATTCTGTGACATTCTGCAAAATGTTGTGGAATTTTCCTAAAACGTGTTAATTGATCATAACTCGGTCAGTATTAAGCTAGAGATCTGATATTTTTCATGGGTTTGGTATGGAAGGGGCCCTAAAAGGATGTCAAATTTCATGATATTTGGATGAGGGGTTGAGATGCAGCAAATTATTAATCCACATGCAAAGTGGACACTTCGCATCCGAAGAGCACAGCGTGAAGTGGGACCTGCAAAATCCTCACTTTGCATTATTATTATTACCACTTTGCATTGTCATTATGCCTTAACGTGAAGTAAGGTGAAGTGAGAAGAAAGTAGGCACATCACATGGCCTGCAGTACTGTAAGTCACATATTTTAGCCAGGCAGGAAGGAAGTGAGTCAGACAAGCAGTTTCACTTTCTCCTTTGCATTTATACAGGGAGAAAGCAAAATTGTGAGAGGAGAGGAGTTTGCTTGGCTCTCGTTTCTTGTTCCTACTAGAACAATCAAACAGCTTTTTTAAAAGATATTTTATTTAGTGTTTGTATTGTGTTAGAGTTTTTGGGTTAGTAAATTTTTTTGTATAAGTTTTGTTTTTGTTTTGTGTGTGTGTGACTGTATGTGTGTGTGTATACATCTGTATGTGTCCACTGTGTGTGTGTGTGTGTGTGTGTGTGTGTGTGTGTGTGTGTCATCCTGTGGACTCAGAAGGATGGAGGGTCATGGAGTCAGAAAAGGTGAGTCACTGGCCTGTGGACACGTTAGGAGAGGAGGAGTGCAGACCCATGGGGGGCAGAGTGGTCATGTGATGTTGGACCACTCCAGACTCCTGGCCAGTGTTGCTTCCCCCACAGAAGCAACAGGAGCAGCAGCAGCAGCACCACCAATGCCACCGGTGGCTGTTGCACATCCACCTTCTCCACCACCACTAGCAGCAACTGTTGGGGCTCCAGCAGCACCCCTTCCACCATCTCCACAGCCACAGGAGGTGGTCCTGGCAATTGTGGGTGGTGGTGGGACTCATGCCTGACAAGTGCGTACTGTGTCTGGTCACCCGCAGCTCCCCAGTGTGGGAGTTTTTTAATTGCATGGGGGGGAGACAGCACAGTGGTGGAGTGCCATGTATGTGTGGTGTGCTGGTGCACCGTTGGCCCCCTGGGACACATTTGGGGACCAGTGGCCAGTGCACCCACATGCTGAATCACCACAGGGCAGAGTGGTAGGCTGTCATGGAAGGGGCCAGGCATCTGCCTGCTGGCCCTTCTGTGGCAGTGGCTGAGGGTGCTGCTGGGGTGGGAGATGTGCCTCGTGGCAGTCACCACTGCAACAGGAGGAGGAGAGCTACATCAGCTGCTCCACCACCACCACCACTGCCACCACAGCCACCAGCACCACCCTGTCCATCACCAGCCCCACTACCTGGATTACCCGCTGCAGTGGATCCCAGCACAGTCCCTGTAAGCCAGTCTGACCTTGTCCTGGTGTGGGAAACACTGGAGAAAAACAACAAGCATTTCAGTGCTTTGAAGCAGCAGGTTACCAGAGTGGAAGCAAAGCAGCAGCAAATATTTTCAGTGCTGCACCAGCTGCTGGACTACCACAGCATCCCACAGCCATAGTAAGTCCAGGTATTGTTTTCTGCCCCCCCACACCCCACACCCACCCCTGACCCCACCCCACTACAGTGTTGTACTTTTGTTGTGTGTCTTTTGTTTGTTATTATTAAATCATACACATTTTCCCTTCCAGGGGAATCTTTCTTGCACCACATAGTGCAATACATTTTTTTGAAAACAGGCGTAAATGCATTACTGTGAGTCACGTAATGGAGGCATTCCTATTATGAAAATCTGCCCACATTCTGCCTCCCTTCTCAGCAACATTAGGACATGATTGCAGGGACAGTGTGTGCTCCTTACGGTGAATATCTGATTGTGCAGGTTTCCGAATGTTTCTTTATGTTAATGGTCAGTTTGTGGTGAAATGTTTGGCCACGTTTCCAGTAAGAAGAGCCTTGTTAGTGGAAAATCCCACATTTCACCACAAAGTGAATCTTATAACATTAGGAAACATTGCTTGGGATAGCTGCTGGACATTCAGGATAGTGGAGCATGCACCTGCGCTCCCCCTGCCATCACATCTTAACTTTGCTGAGAAAGTATGGCACAATGTGGGTTGTTTTTCAGATTGTTAATTCCTACATCATGTGACTCACTGTAATGAAATTATGGGTGGTTTTCACAGACATATATTGCACTCTGTGGAGCAAGAAATATTCCAGTGGTAGTAATGCCCCCACATATTAGTTTATGTGCATCACCATAACTATGTAATGTGGTGACTGTCTGTAAAGCAGCAGTGCAACAATCTGTTGATAACTCTGACCTATATTTTTTAATGCTATGTTACAACTTCCTTTACTTACATCCTGACTGACTGGAATGATACAATAATTTGCAGTAGCTGAGTGTGCTGTACTACCTTTTTTCATGAGTGAAATAATGAAAGGAGCATTCCTTTTAAATCGGTGCTGCTGACAGTGAGTGTGACCAGGTCTTTGTCATTGTTTTCCTCTGCTTTTCTCCATCACATCAAGTAGTTGTCATATATCCCTTCTGTTGCTGACTGACAGTTATGCATCAGTCAGTGTTTTATATGACACCACAGAACAATAGTTATTGAAAAGCAGCTGCAAATAAATACAAAGCTGATTGGAACAATATTGGAAGACGTGCTCATTTTGTTTTCATACATGAAAAAAGTAGGAGTAAGAGATGCAGACATAAATTGTGAGAAGAATCATATCATTCAAGTCACTGACGACTCGGACGTAAGTAGTGGTTGCTGTGGCAATGTAAAGTAGCATAAAAAAGTACAGTTCAGAACTGTGAGGACATTCTTGCAATGTTGCTTTATATGTAAAAATGTCACTATGACATCATGGCTATGAGCTCACATCAACAATCACAGAACGCACAAAAGTGGCACAGAGTCCTCAGATTTTTTCTGCAGGTCCACAATGCATCCTCCTTGTGTGCAGAAAATGGACAAGTGGTAATGAAGTGAAATGAGACTGTTTCAGCACATACAAAGTCCCCCAGAATTAATGGCACACTCAGTCACGCGTGCAGTGGTGGCACAGAGCCCCAGATTTTTTCAGCAGGCCCACAATGCATCCTCCTTGTTTGTAGAAAATTGACAAGTGGTAATGAAGTGAAATGAGACTGTTTCAGCACATACAAAGTCCCCCAGAATTAATGGCACACTCAGTCATGCGTGCAGTGGTGACACAGAGCCCCAGATTTTTTCTGCAGGCCCATGATGCATCCTCCTTGTTTGTAGAAAATTGACAAGTGGTAATGAAGTGAAATGAGACTGTTTCAGCACATACAAAGTCCCCCAGAATTAATGGCACACTCAGTCACGCGTGCAGTGGTGACACAGAGCCCCACATTTTTTCTGCAGGCCCATGATGCATCCTCCTTGTTTGTAGAAAATTGACAAGTGGTAATGAAGTGAAATGAGACTGTTTCAGCACATGCCCCAGTACAAAATGATGACTGTGAGGTTCGTGTTGCTGGTCCAATGTGTTGTGTGAGATGATTCCACCAAATGAAATGTGATCATCTCAACTGGATTGAAAGGTGCCCTTTGGCTGTACACTAATAGTTGCCTTGGTGAGTAGATATATATAGATATATGGTTGTTTATTTTGTAGGTGATAAGGAGGGGGTTGAACTTGATACGGACATGTACTCATGCTATTGTTCTGCATCACACAGGTAATTATTAAACTGTTGGGGTGCACATTCCAGTGCTCAGTGAGAATTTTTTGCACTTAAATTGGAAATGGATAACTCTCAAGCACATGAAGGTAAGTATTATTTTTTAGGGGTGGGGGAATCATATTTTCAGTTTTGTCTGTAATGGTTTCTTATTTTTTTACTTCTTCACAGATTTTATCAGCATCCTTCTGGAGTCAGGTTCTTAATGATGGTCAGGTCATCGAATGAAATGACTTCTGTGTGTTGCATGTATGCCCGAGCTCATGGGAGGTGTGTACCTGATGTTGAAGAACGTTTTTGGATAAAGCCACTTTGACAGAACAACAAAGCATCTCGAAGTTTCCTAACAAAAGAAATGAATGACTTCTTACAAGTTACAACTTCATTCTTATGTGACCCTCCCTGGTTCTCAAATCTCAATCCCTATTGTCAAGTTACATTTTAGAGACACATCTTGTCAACTAACACAACTTGTTGTGTGCAGCATTTGCAGAAGTCTTTACAAAACAATGAAACAGATGAAATAAAATATTCATACTTACCAGAATGGATTTCACATGGATATTACATTGGTTCCTCTCTGTACGGTACAGCTACAGCATCTTTCCCAACTAGTATTAGTGATGGAGCCTGTTTTTGTTCCCCTGTAAAAGAAACAAAAGAAGTATACTGTATGTGTTTTGCCACTGTGGCTCTGAAAAGCTACAGAAAACAAAACATGCAACGTAAGGAAGCGAGGCAGCGTAACAAACATGAATGCACATACTCACTTTATGGTTTAAATATTAAGAAGCTGCTGGTGGTGGTGGTGGTGGTGGTGGAGGCGGTGGTGGTGCACTAGTGGAGTGGTGGTCCTTGGGGAGCAGACAGACTCATGGTGGCAGACTTGCATAACATCAGTCCCATTGGTGGAGGTGGTAGTGGTCCGTGGAGGGCAGACAGACTCATGGTGGCAGACTTGGCTAACATCAGTCCCGGTGGTGGTGGTGGTGGTCCGGAGTGGTGAGGGCACACCGCCTTTTAAATACTGCAGTTAAATCCTGCCAACATTAACCACATCATCATCCTCATAAAGAAAACTGCCTTCACAGTCATCGATGTCTGAAGTCTGACCACTGGGAAATTCTTTCTCCATTGTGTTGTCATCTACATCAGTGGTGGGCCATTTCAGGCAGCCATGGCCAGTACCACCAAGATGCTCCATTTCCACATCAGCAAGACCACCATGACTAGGCCGGAGTACGAATACCGAGGTTGCAGCCTGTGCTGGTATGTGCCTTTCATTCATTTTAATGAATGTTAGCAAACTAACATTTGTAGGAGACAGGTTTGTTCGATGATCCTTGACTAAAACAGTGGTGGAATTCAAGCATGCATGGGACAGTCATAAGGCAATTCTAGGGGGTTGGGGTAGGAAGAAGTAGGCTGCTGGTTAACTAGGATCTGCAGCTTATCCATTAGGTAGGGAAATGGGCAGACTGGGTGGGCCAAGCGGTCCTTATCTGCCATCAAATTTTATGTTTCTATTGCACCTGCTGAGCTGAATACCTTCTCAACACTTACACTGGAGGGTGGGCATGTGAGGTACTTCATTGCCACTGCAGCCAGCTTTGGCCATTCACTGACCTTTCCACTCCAGTACAAAAGAGGATCTTCATTTATTGTCAGATGCCTGTTTTCAGACAAATATGGCTCAACCATTCTCTGTGCTGCACTAAGTCCAATTGTTGATGCATCAGCCTATTCTCCAGAATCATTTATTTCACAAATACCCACTTAGGAAAAAGCCTCCCAAAGTGGGTTGACGCCACCCACTTTGGATGACAGACCACGTGGAACTACAGTCCCCTTACCCTTGCATGATATGCTTGCTGGTCTTCCAGCTACACCTTCAGCTGGATTATGCTGCTGAGGTTTGCTTACCTTGGCATGTGACTTCTGTGCCCCATGAACCAAACGCACCAGTTGACCACTGATATTTTTTTACCTGTTCAGGCCCTCCTCCAGTACTGATGAAATTCCATGTTTGTATTATGGGTCCAACATTGTTGCCATGGCAAAGTAGTCACTATGCTGAATGCTCACAATGTGACGATTCTGGTCGAATACTGTCAGCGTGTGTTGCAGCAGCATACTGCTACCACCGTCTCCAGCAACATCAAGGCTATGCTGTACATTCACCAATGTTTGCCTCAGCACCCACAGCAGTGGAATTGATTGGCTAATGGAGGCAGACTCACCACTCACTACCTGTGTGGCATGTTCAAAAGGCCAAAAAATTGTTATTACAGAGTCCATGAGGCGCCACTGTTCAGTCGTCATAGACATCGAGGCCCCAGAACTGTCACAGCTAGTGTGCATAACAAGATATTCTGAGATGGCTTTATATTGTTCATACAACCTCTCTGCCATGTACAATGTGAAGTTCCATCGGGTGACAACTTCTAGCTTTAAGCGGTGCTGAGGCAGGCTGTTTTGTATCTGCAACTGCTACAGTTGGTCACGGGCCTTTCCAGATCTTGAAAAGTGAGAGCAGATATGCCATGCAATAGTCAGCATTTCCTTTATGTCACAGTGCTGCAGAAACTCCTGAACCACAAGATTTAAACAGTGGGCCATGCATGGAACATGAAAAAAAACACCACTCGTGATGCATTTCACCACATTTGACCCACTGTCACTTGCTATGAACCCAGCTCTCAGCGACAGATGGTTTAGCCATCTGTCAATTTCAGTCAGTACCATATCCAACATGTTCTCACCAGTGAGTGAACAGATCACATTGTGCATAGCAATTGTTGCATGCCACTTGTCCACATATCCATACTTAAATGGATGAATGGAGAGGAGGAATGTTGAAGGGCATGTCTAACTGAGTCGGACACAGTGCGGAACGACTCGGGAACAGCACAGGTAGAAAAGTATGTCCTGGATGAGACTTTCCATTTTGGACAGGCATGGGCAGCAAACCGCCGGAACCCAGAATCCTCCACAAAGGAGAAGGGCAAAAGATCAATTGTCAGCATTTCCGCTACAGCAGCATTAAGTTCACATGACAGTGTATGACTGGGAGGGTACTTCAGCTTATGTGTAAAAACACTCTGTAACGTGGGCTGACTTAAACGTTTTACACGGGTGTGTTGTTGGTCACAAATGGTTGTGCTCTGTGATGAATGGAATTGGCAGGGGGTAGAGTGTGGACATTTGATGAAGACAGTTGCTCAGGTGATGATGACAAACCCAGAAATTATGTTATTTTTTCCAGATTTGCCAACCGGGGTTGAGGTACCACTTGCACTAGAAATACTGCATTCACCACCACCACCACCACCACAAAAACTGCTACTCTCACCAGCACTGGACAACATTTCAAAGTCATTATGGTCCTCCACCTCATCATGCCTGTAGTATTCTTCTGCTCTTATTACCACACTACTGCACATGTTTAATTTCCTACTGGGCTTAACAGTCATGGAAGGGGATAACATTCTGGCTATGGTTGCCGGTGATACGGGTGAATGCCCCACTGTGGTATTAGCTGCCAGCTTGTGCTGGGTCCACAGAGTCAAGTGCCTATTCTTAAGATGCGTCTGCTGTCCTCCTATGGCAAGATGGCTCCCTTTTTTACCTCGACTCACACCCACATTGCAAACCTGGCAGATTGCAACTGAATCATCATTTGCATCTTGAACAAAAAAAAATCTCAAACAAGGGAGTGTGATGCTCTGCTTTTAACATGTCCATGATGATGTGGCTTATTTAAGTCCGTTATTTTAAGCACTGAAGTGGGGGGGGCATGTAATGTTTCTGGCACTGCACACCTGGACTGCAAATGAACACCACGACTACCTATCATATTGATTACTGGATCGTCATCATCATCATCATCATCATCAACTCAAACTGGTAAATCACAAGTGTTTATGGGAGGGGATTCCTGCAAACAGACTCAGACACAGCCACTTTTAATTTCTTTTTCTCTGGTTCCCAACTGGGGTCAATTACATCATCATCATATTCATCAACATCACTGTCACACACATCCACATCTTCTGCTTGGATGCTAACATGTGGACTGCAAGTTGCAACAACAGCAACATCATCATCATCATCATCAGCATCATCACATTCATCATCAGCATCTACACCACCATCACCGGATATTTTTTCATCACACTGTGAATCACTGCATGGAAAATGCATGACGTTAAGTGCCACGGTGGATGGAATATCACATTGTATGCTATCGTTGACATGATCATCAGAATCCTCAGGTTCAGTTAATGGGGTGTTACTGGGAAGTATGACATCATCTACACTGTCACTCACTTGCATTGCTTCACACTCAGTATGTTTGGATACGGTACACTGGTCAGAATTAGAACTTGATGCAACAATGCTAATACTACCTCCACCACCACTAACACCAGTAACACTAACACCACCGGCTGGGAAAACATCATCTCCTCCAACTATGAGTGAAGCTACTGATTGGGCTGTAAAAAACATTGCAGGAGAAATACCTTTCCTCACATCAGCAATGCACTTCTCCGTCCATGTACTACTACCATGCTCACAGACCCTCTTATTGCCAACATTGCCATGGCCAGAAACAGCGTTACTTGCACGTCTCTTTGCAGGCATTTTAGGGGATCAACCACAAATATTATTACCAAATTCAGATTTTGGTACGTTCATTTTCTGACTGGAGGGACGCTGGCTGGATGTGAAGCAAAATAAACAACTGTGACTTCAGCAACAGATAAGAGACTACTGTGACACTGTCATGGAATTAAAACAACTTCAGTAACCAGTGATGCTGATGGGGTCACAAACTCACAAAAACAATCCATTCTGGTAAAAAAAAAACCTTTGAATGTGGGTTGGGGGCCAAGGGGGAGCACTGAATACAGACAGTGCTGATTTTTATGGCACTACAATACAAACAGCAAAACTAACAACAGAGAACACGATCGCAGTTCAAAATCAGGCAGCTGCAGTGAATAACAGGTTCACACTGCTGCACTCAGTTGCACTTACACTAGTCTGTGTCACAAATTTTAAAAGGTGTATTATATCTGATTCACACAACACTGCACACACAACACAGAACAGTTTGTGTACAATGCTGAACGTGGAATGCAACGCAAATGCAAAATTTCAGTGTACTGCCACGTAATGTAAATTTCTAATTTAAACAACCTGACCTTATGAAATGCTGCACCACATTTACACAACAAACAGCAAGAACATTTCTACTGTTACTGACAATTTTACTACGTGTACAGTAACACAGTCAGTTATATAACAAAAATGTAACCAAAACACAAAGAAATCACTAGTTCTCCAACTTAAATCTACCTACACACAGATACGCCCCTTCCCCACACAGCACACTTTCACTGTCTTTCACCACACACTCAATGTTGTAAATTAACATTCAAAATCTACACACAAACAAAAACGCTCAATGATGTGAGCACAGGATGGTTTCCTACAATCGATGAACTACAGTTGGGATCCCCCCCCCAAAAAGCAAAAATGCTTTTTGAACAGCTTTTACAAGATTCCTATAGACAGCTATCAAAGCACACTGTCTCCTACTCCTCCCTATGCATACTACCCTGAACTGAGGCTGTGCAGATCAATATAGAGCCCATGTGACCTGAATTCCCATGAATCACTGCAAAATCCACCTTTGGAGCTCAAAAACAAGGCGAAGTGAGGCAAAGTGAACTGCCACCAATGTACTTCACCTTAAAAATTGAAGGAGTAGTGACCAGGGGAGGTGGAGTAATGCAAAGTCACTGTTGCTAATACACTTCGCATTCCTCATTATAACGCAAAGTACTCCACTTCACGTTGCGGAGCACTCCACAAATCCATCTATGCTCCGCAAAACGCTTCGTGGAGCGGATTGAGCCCACTTCGCCCACCACTAACGAGGGGTAGGAAAGTTGCATGGGCTTAAAGTCTGGCAATGTATTATTCATGTGAACATTTCTGAAGATTTTTCTATGCTTACCACTTAACAACCTTCGGAACTAGATAACTGAAAATGTATATGCATACTTTCCTGAAAGAGGCATAGAAACAGCTGACTAAAGAATTAATTGGTTGTATACATTATTTACAGGAGTTCAGAATTTCAAAATTTAATTATTTGTTAAATTGTGTGAACATTTTCAAAATATCTGGGAAATTTATAACTTCACTGCTATTGTAGACACACAATCAAGAGTTGTCATGCAAACCAAGATAAATATGTACTGGAATCTAATTAAGCTGTACAAATGAGGTTTAATAGATTAACATTTACTGTGAATACTTTAGAAATTACTAATTGGCATAATTTGCTCAGAATTCATAAACACATAATTGTCAATGCCAATAGGATTCCATTTGTGAAATTTAACTTGCACAAAGTATGTAGCACCGCTGAATTACCTTACCTTCATTGGCGTCATGACCCTGCAATACCCCTCCAACATTCCTGTGACAGTGATGCCCAGCAGCTTGCTCTATCGTGACTAAAGATATCCAGATACTTCATTCACAATGACCTAAGTCACAGCTAGTTGTAAGGCTTGGCATCACTTGTCACTTGGTGCTACTGTTTTCAAATAGTAAAATATACATTGCTATTTACAGGGTTGTAAAAGAGTCAGCAGGCGGCATTGTATAGAAACAATGTTGCTTGTGCATGTGCTTCCACAAGTCATTACCTAAGAGAGCTGAGAGATTTAATTGTTTTCTGGCATTTTGCAAGAATTCAGGTTGGTACACAATGATGTCCATGGCTATTCTTCATGGCTCATCATTCAAGATAGTGACCTGACACTTGGCACCACTATACTTTTAATATGGAGCCTCCTATGAATGCTATCTTATTGCTACTATATGCTGGAAAACAAAAGCAACAACACTCATGTAGAAAAAATTCAGACTTACTCACTCAATAGTTCATGAAAAAGCCATCTGGTACTTTATTCAGCTGTGAAGAACTGCAGCAGCAATACCTCGGTGATTCGCATCATAAGCGTGATGCTTCATGAGGTGCAGAACTACAGCGCTAATCTGCTTTAATTTATTCAGACTTTTTAAAGAGATAAGATTCTTGCATAAATATTATAACTTGAACTATATTCAGCACAATAAAAGGATGCTATTGAATGAAAAAGGAGAGACAAAGAATTACTTGTAGGATTAAAAATACAATGAATTATATTGTGTATAGGATACCCCAATTGAAATGAAATTATATAGCCTTCTTAAATCAAGCTGAAAGGTCAGACAGCTATTACTGCATTATGAGCCTAGTATTAAATATTTAAGTGAACAAGTGTTTAATTAAAATTATACCTGTCAGCCTTACCATAGGGCCTAATAAATTAGCATAGTCAAAAAGAAGGGGAAACGAGAGAAGGAGGGAGACGGGAAGTGGGAAAAAGGAGCAAGAGAAAGAAGAACAAAGAAAGGAATTAACTCTAATGACAGATATGAAGTAACACGCTGGAGATATAAATAATACATGTATTATTCTAAATTCAATGGCTGTACAAAAGCATACAGAATAACTTCCATTTGGAATCTCATACAAATGTAATCAAAAAAGGGCTTCAGAAGTATAAATCCATTTGAACTCATTTAAAGAGCTGCTGCCATAATGTCATAATCCTTCCTCTATACGGTCCTTCCCAGTCCCCTGAGTGAAAACGCATATCTTTTTTATTAAAAAATGAAGTTTAAAAAGATGGCCAGGAGGTGCTGAGGGCTGAGGTGCTGGCGTCTTACCTCATGCTATGTCGGCAATCTGGGTTCAGGAATGACCTCTGGTGCCGGGGAGCCGGCTCTGGGGGGGGTTGGAGTGGGATTGAGCCATGGCTCTCCCCTCCAAAGGGCTGGATGCCTGCTCCTCTGTAGTCCTGCTCCCACCGGGTGGAGGTCCGGTGGGTTGAGCAGGTGGTATGGAGCAGTGACGTAAGTCTGGAAAGGGGCCAACAGATCCTGGCCTGTGTGTGCACTTCCACGCATACAGCATGTGTACGCTTGTGGCCTCGGGGAGAAAAAAAAGGAAGAAAAAATTGAGTTTAAATATGTTTATTTTATTAACAAAGTTGCGCAATGTCAATGCACATTCTGCATCTGCCTTGTGTCTCAGCTCCCGACTGGTATGCCTGGTGACATCAGGTCAGGGCATCAGTGCAGACTCTCACTACTGTCACAGCAGGAATTTTGACATTTCCCATGCTTGTGACAGTACATCTGTATGCTGTATGAGAGTTTTCTTTGGTGACCTGTCAGATTGTTGGGCTGTTTGCTATGAGTGGCATCTCCTAAAATTATGCAGTTTCAGTTTACTCCTCTGATTTTGAGTTATTTAAACAAAAACACTACTTTTAATGAAGCATTCATCGTGTTTACTACCATAGTTTTGTATGAGTTGGTGGCAACAAACATTGACTTCTGCTGAGTAGCTACATGATAATGGATATATAAATACACCTATCTGGTTTTAACATTTTTTGCCTTACAGAGTTATGTATTCCATTGACTGATGTGAGCAGTTCGTTCTTTTTGACACATTGATTTATGTGACGATTCATATTATTTTTACAGTTGTGATATAATTGCACAAGCCCAACTTGAGTTCAGTTTTGCTGTTGTTCCCCAAAGTTTTATTTAGTTCTCTGCGAGAATTGGTATTGGTGGCACAGTTTGATACATTGAAGAGATATGTACTTCATCATTTCTGATAGCTCTGCACTCCTGACTTGCCTCTGATCTCCCTCAGTTATATTGATTAGCGACTGATTTTTGTATCAGTTGCAATATTTTCAAAATAGACACTATTGCACTAAGTTGTACAACCCTGCCTTGGCATCAAATTCATTAATCTATAAGAAACTGTGACTGTTGTTTGATATTTATTGTCTATATTTGCAATATGTCTTGGATGGTGGCAAGTGAACTTATCTTTTCACAGGTTTACTAAGTTTTGGAATTCACACCGGTTTGTTCTCAGATAATTAGTATTTTGTGCTCAGAATGTTAACTGAATGTCATAACTGGGCATTATAGTTGTAATTTTTTATGAATCCAGCGATACTAGAATCACAACTCCGAGCATACGTGTACTGTTGATCGTATTGCATATTATAAAAAGGGTCTGAGAAATGGAGCTTTCTGATTGGTTGCCAACATTCTAACAGCCTTATGTTAATCTTTTATTAACATACATGTAGAGCTTAGCCATATACTGAACAAGGTCTAACACTGTTTAAAAACATTTTTTATTATAATAGCAATAAGGCACTCCTAGGGATTATGTTAATGATCAGTTAATCACCCTCTAGGGGCATGTGGCACTCGGCTACACCTCATGCCACAGTACACCCCAGAAGGTGGTTAACAGACCATTAACATAACCCTTGGTCATGCCTTATTGCTTAATTATATAGGAGGGCATTACATATACAGTACTACACTTGTCAGTGCTGTAAGTTGTTAGAACCCTTACATAAGTTTATTGTAGCTGAATAAATAATGGTTAACTGGTACATTGTTTATGGGTGTTCAAACTGTCACAAGGACAACATTAGCCTGCATCGGTTCAAATCAGATCTGGCCATGTGTACTAAGTGGAATCAGGCAGTGGCAGCATCGCAATTAGATTGGAAGGGACCATCAAAGAATAGCTGTCTTTGCAGCACTCATTTTACAACTGATGATTTTGAACCTATGTATATATTACAGCAGAAGTTAGGTTTGAATCCAGGAAGTGTTTGTCAGTGTCTTTGTCCAGATGCCATCCCCACTATGTTTGTGAGGCTGCCAGTCCCTGTAAGTATTGTAATCATTTTGAAGAAGCCATGACTGTCAGCTGCATCTGAGAAGAGAAAAAGACATGAGGTACTTTATATTTACATATTTTTATAACCTAAGTGTGTAATTAATTGTTATATGTGTAGCACACGCATGTGACTTAAGTGCAATTATTATTTTTTAGATTTTATCTCTGATAATGAAGTGGTTATTTTTTAAGCCCCCCTTACATGAAAATGTAGAATTGTCACCAGAAAATGACTGCTACACCCATCCAGTCTGCCCATATATGCTATACTGGTTTGTGGCTTCTGACCCTATCTAGGCTTTGGCTTTTTAATCAATCTTTCCCACCTCAACCACCTTACCGTAATATTGCTTGAGGTGTGGATTAGTGGCAAATGATACATTACTGATATTTATTCAATTGGACCTGGTGGGCTGTTAGTGTAACTAGGTCCCTCCCACACATTTGTCAGTAGCATAGTGCCATATGATTTAAAGGCCATTTTCTATCAGGTCACTGGCAGACAGTATGTCATGTATCAGAATAACCATATTATGAAGTAATGTTTAAATAAAATAGACACAAAATGTATGGATTTTCTTTAATTAGTAATGGCAATTTCTTTTGTGTGTGTGTTCTGTGTACCACTCTTGCCACTTGTGTCACTATTGAGCCTTATTATTAGAGCTCCCCACTAACCACCACTCTCTGCTGCATTTCCTGTAGCCAGCTCCCCATGCATCCCATTATCTTTGCACCCGACCCTGGCCTGTATCTTCTAACTTACTTCTTAGCCTCATATGTGACACTGAGTCAAATGCTTTGCTGAAGTCCAGATACAGGGCATCCACTGCATGGCCTCTATCCAATAGCATTGTTACCCAGTCACAATACTTCACCAGGTTGGTCTGGTAGGATCTGACTGTGACAAAGCCATGTTGTCTACTGTGCTGCATCCCATTTGCCTCCAGAAGGGACACCAACATCTCCTTCAGGATTGTCTCTACCTGCTTACCCATGATGGATATGAGCCTTGCTGGCCTATGGTGCCTAGGTTCATCCCTGGGGCTACTCTTCTGTAGGGGTACCGCTTAAGCCATCCTCCCATCCTGAGGTACACATCCCAAGTCCAGTGAGGTATTGACTAGGTCTGCCATCTGTCCATGGTGCCTTGTCCACCCTCAGTACCCTCAAGCCCTCCAGCATCCTGCTCTCTGTGTTAACCCTGTATGTCATCCCTCACTCTCCACTTGCACCCTCCCACCTTCTTGTGTATCTTACTCACCCCTTCTCTTTAGTAGAAACTGAGCAGAAGTATTTGTTATGCACTTCTGCCCCCCTCCCTGCTTCCACACATCCTCCTTCCCTCCTAATCCTTACTATATGGTCCTTACAGCTCCTTTTCTCCCTGATGTACCTGAAGAAGTCCTTCTCCCCCTCTTTAATGCCCTGTGCCAGCCTGAGCTCCTTAGATGCCTTTTCTGCTTTTACTACACTTGTCACCTCCTTAACTTCTTTTAGGTACTCCTCCCTGTCCTCCTCCCATTTATTTTTCTATCTCCTAAAGTCCACTCTTTTCTTCCTTTCACTTTCCATGAGTAATTTACTCACCCATCTATGCTTCTTTGCCTTAGCTTTCTTACTCTGGGCCTTGCAGCATGTATTGGTTGCTTCTACCATCCACAGTTTTATGACCTCCTATATCTGGTCAGTGTTCATACTAAGTTAAATTTTGGCTAGTTACACTGTTACTACTTCCCCATCCTCTAGAAGTTGGCCCTCCTGAAGTACAGCACCATCATGCCTCATACTACTCCTTCCTTTCCTATATTCAGCATACACCATACTAAAAGGAGGTTGCTCACTGGCAGTGATTCGACCACCCTCAGTTCCCTCATAGACTTCCCATTAGCCAACATGAGGTTAAGGGTGTCTCCCATGCTGGTTGGCTCACCCTGTTTCATTTCATACCTACTCTCACTGTTGGTCCATAACCTTCTACAGCCTGTCTCGCTTGCCTCAGCTCTTCCCACATCCCTATGATCTATTTTTTAAGTTGCCCAGTTTGGTTACACATTAAACAACCACCCACTCTCCACACAATTTTAAGAAATATTGGTGTTCCGCAGTTCTTGCATCCTACCGACATTCCCATTTCTGTATTCGACCACCAGTGACTTCTTACCTTTCCAAATGAAGGATCCCCACCCCTTCCCCGCAAGCTTCCTTCTCTATGTTCTCTATCATTGCTAAACATATTCCTCCTGTTAAATTAATAAAGGCCACATAATCCCTTTAAATAATTAAATAACACATAAGCTACATGTACTGCTTCACCCCCCTTAGTCTACAATACTGTCGCTATTGGTTTGTGTGGTGCATTGTAAAACTACAATAAAACCCTAACTTACAGAGTTGCTTTGCCATGGCGTTGGGCTTCTGTAATAATTGCAACTGTAATGTATAGCAGTGCATTGTTCAACATGGAAATCCATAATTTTCAAGATGATGTTATACCACAGTTCAAATGACATGTAAAGTGATTGCACCCTTCTGTGGTAGATCAGCATCCTACAACATCTCGAGACTGCATAGTTCAGTTTCATTGATAAAGAGAATAATAAACAATGCACTCACTCACATATACAATAAGAAAAATATTGGATGAGTAACATTACGTATAATCAATGTGATCTGCAGCCTCAGGGTAATTATTTACATGGACCTTTCAAGCTTTGCTGTCAAGATCCAATGTAATCAGTAACCCTACGTGGCAGAACTCACTGGTTGAGCATAGTTGCTCATCCAGTATTCTCTATGCAATTATTACTACCAAAGACTTTGTGTTATTTAATTTTTTTTTTAATCACCTTTCTTATTGTTTGGTGTTTTTTCACATGTATTCCAATCAATAAAATACAACATTTAGTGAGTTATCCTGTGATTTCACCAAATCTGGCATGGTCTGTTATGATGCCACATGCCGAATGATCCAATTAACATCAGACATTGGTAATTCATATCATACTCTATCTAACTCAGTTATCATTACCATGACAAGCCTGATGGAGTATGAACATCTACGTCCTATGATGTTGATCTGCCCTAGTCACATACTTAGTTCAGCAGATCACCATAGTTACTTATTTAGTGCTGCAGACGAAACTTGTTGTAAACACTTATTTACAATAGGTACATCATTATATCAAACTAATGAGTCAGTTGTTACTATTGTTACCTAATATTTCTACTTCAGCTTGTTTATTGTAGGATCTACTGTCTTTTGTGTCAACTGTCATTTGCTGGTACTTTGCAGCTTGCATAGAACAGCCATTATATTCTCATGCACAGGAGTGGTTGACACAGTCATGTACTTACATGGCTGTGTGGCCTGCTCTTGCAGCCCATACCTGACATCAGTCACCCCTGTCACCATCGCAGTTTGTAGCCTGTATACCAATGTCATCCACCAATGGATCCATGGACCTGGTGTCTTGCATTGTCCTTTGGACTCCAGTGGTGGCATGATGAACCCGGTGGAGGGTTTCAATGGTTTCTGGTACACAGTTGTGCTTTTCCTGGAAACTACTTATGCTCTATCTCCTCCCATGAACCACTGACCACAGAAACAAGAATGACATGCAACATTGTTCGGTAGATGTTCTGCTTCTTTCAAAAGTATTACTCTGGTGAGTGCTTGATTTGAACGTCATCACATTATGTGCATGGTTATTTCTTTAATTCACTGCATGCATGTGATTCTGTCAATGTTTATGCATGTCACAAAGTGACATAAATCCAGTGTTTATGAGGAATTATTAATTTTGTTTTGATTTCTCAACACAGATTTAACCCAACTTGTATCTGAAAAAAATTGGGAATTTTTGATGCTTTATGGTGCATTTTGGGACCAATTGTGGGAGTATACAGTACCCTTCAGCCATAGCCTTTTTTACATACCTGTCCCATTGTTCTGGCCCCTTGGGGCTGCATAGTTTCATCTTGGCACTCACTGTTGATGCCGTCCTTGCAGTACAGGCATACAGTTGGATACTAAGCACTTATAAAAATGATGAGTACTTAGTAACTAAGCACTGAAGGCCATTTAAACTGTTTAATAAAATATAATAGTATTGGAATGAGCTGGGGGCCTGGGGGCTGCCTAGACCCCCAGAAAATGTTCACATTTTTTGGTGCATTCTGGTGCATTTTGGGGGCAATTGTGGGAGTTTTACAGTGCCCTGCTACCACAGCCTGACATACCACTACAGATACAAATGTATGCAATTTAAAACATTTTATAACCAGGGTCAGCATTTTGAGGAATTCAGAGTCATATTGGATTACTTCCCCTCTCAGTAAATGTTAGATGCGCCAATAGTATCACCATCACCAAACAACAGAAAACTGTGAGAAAGAGCATTACATTTCAGCAAGGGACAAGGGCAATATGTGACATGCTCCAACCAATACAAGTGCAAGTAGGTGGCACTGTAGCAACTGACCCAAAAATACACAGTATCAAATTGCACAACAGTCTTAGCCATGCTATGCCTATACTGCTTCAAATGCATCACAGCAGGCTAAATTCTGCTGCTTATTGCACCATTTGATGCCCCATTAGTTAAATTCAAATCAGCGGAGATTAATACCAACACCATTGCCATTGCCTCTAGGTCCAGAACACACACTAATAACAATTACATAGAACATTACACTGATAGCACTATAGCCATATACTGTATGGAAATATAGATTCAGTCACTAAAAATAACATCAAATTCAACAACACAACAGCTAATGTGTGGCCTCACCAGCCAGCACTCTCTCTTCACAAGGCAGTCTGGATTGCGGAGGGAGGACAAAGATGAACCCTATTCCGGATAGCAAATATTATTGAGGATGTGCGATACAGGGACTGCAGTAAAATATTATGGGGATCACTGAAGGGGGGGATTTATTTAAACAGGAAAAGTCCACTAAGCCAAGCTTGCTTCCAGGTGCAAGCACAAGAAAGTTAAGTGACTTGTTCAGGATCACACAGTATGCAAGTGGGGGCTGATGGAATTCAAACCCGGGTCTCAAGGTTTATAGCTCATTGTTCTTAACCACTACACTATACTGCTTCCTATTAGTCACTTGAACACTTGATTAGTACCCTCCTGTCCTCCTACCACAGTAAAAAGCTTTGCAGTAATGCAAACTGGTGATATTAGTGGTCCATCTGATATTTACTAGTGGCACACTATTATTCCCTAATGCTAGTTTGCTACTAGTGTTCACAGCTTTGGGAAAAGACAAGGTCCTGCCACAGCTGAATCTACCAATTGCTACAGGCACACAGCCCATCTAAGTTAACAGTAATGTTGGTTTAAAGAAAAAAATGAAGGAATGCTGCCACATTTCCCTTCCCAGCCACTGCTTCTGCTGCCTGCCTCAATAGTTGTACTGGGCTGGCTCTGCCTCATATGTAAATTGGTACACTACACAGACAGGTCTATTAGCTACCCCAGCTCAGCCTATAACCTGCCAAGTGCCAATGCCAATAAAACTTCATGGGAAATGACTGAGGGACATTGGCCCTTTTAAACACAGAAAATGAGTGGCAGTCAGGGAGACAGACTGGCATCAAGATGGATATAGAAGGCTAGAAGAACAGTGTAGAAACAAGTGTATTTACATGTAGCACTAGCAGCAGTAGAAAGTTTATTTTAGATTTAGCATTTTAGGACTAGGAGCACTGTTGGATTGTTCCAACTCCCAGTCCCAATACCAATACCCTACTCAGTTTGTTCCAGGCTTCAGATGGTCAGAACTATATTTTAGACTTAGGTCATCTGATTTTTATGCATATCTGTCTGGTGGTTGCGGGAGGGGGGCTCAGGGTGCCAAAGGCTGCTTTCTGAGATTAGAGAAAAGCTGGACTCACACAGCCCTTGAGGGATGTCCCTGCTCTCCATGATGACAACAGCTTCTAGTTACTGAACTGAACTTTTCTCTCAGTCTTTCTTTAGCCCTGGTCCTGCTGCAGTCTCTGGAGTCAAGTCAGCATCAGCAGCAGTCACACATCAGATCTAAACCAGTGTTCTACATATTAGAATGTCTCTCTTCCCTCTTTTTGTCAGTAAGCAATCAGGGCGTATGCTCTGGTATGTACTGTGCTACTTGGCAAATTATTGAGCTGCTGCTGCTGCCCCGTAGTACACTGAGCATTTAAAGCAGAATGTTATACTGTTTGCCTTTTATAATGCTAGCCTATGACACCTTAAAGTAGTTACCAGTAGGTACAGGCTACAGGCTAGCCAAACCAATCCTAGGCAGAGGGGCAGTATGGATAGATCCAGCACCAGGTCTTGCCTAGTTATTGCTGTGCACTGCAATCAGTACTGGCTCGTCTTCAGATGAGCTCCCCTGGGCTGGGGAACTCAGCTGAAAACAGAGCCAGAGGAGACACAAGCCAGTGGCAGGAGTGGGACAGGGGCCTGGTACTGGCCCGGGGTGAGGAGGCAGCCTACCTTACTTTAGCCATGCCACCAATAGTAGTAGTAGGCACTTAGGCAGCTTCAAGTTCTGGTCTATAGTGTGGGGCTTGCAAGAGTGTCAGCAATCACACAGTGGAGACTATGTGAGCCAAGCTGGAGCAAAGGAGTTTTTCTTTCTGCTCAGGGAGCATCAACAAGGGACCCTACAATAATGAAAAATATAACTTCAGTATTTCTAAACATGCATATGTATAAAAAGTACATTTGGGATATTAAACTGACTTCATATATGCCCAAATGTCCCATTATATTAAAAATGCAACAACAACAACCAAAAAAAAGTTCTACAGTTCCTCTATGGAACTTGATGCAGAATGGCTGCATAATGTGTTTTGTTACCCTGTCAGTGAAATCACTTGATATGATTATCCCCTTTCATGGATGTCATTGAAAGTGGCTGGATTTTCAGCATTTTGTTTTATTTGTAAAGAAAAAAAGCAACATATACTGTATTACAGAAAAATGCCTTGGTGGAGAATATCAAGGTAGCATTAAACTCTGAGGGCTTTACAGCTGTTTATAAATCAATCATTTCTTGTTTACATGTCAAGATCCATTGCCAAGATCTAGCGACTGCATGCAGAGGGTCCCTCCTGTGACCCTGAAGTACAGAACGTTACAGTAGTTGAGCCTAGAAATGACAAAGGCATGTACTAGTGTCGGTAGGTCCTCGGGCAGAATGAGGAGCTTAATCTGGGCACCATTCCCCAAGTGGTAAAAGTCCCTGCTGACTACAGTTGTCACCTGATCTTCCAAGGTCAGTCTGCAATCAAGAATCACACCCAGGTTTCGTACCCTTGGAGAAACCACCAGTGGAGCAGAGCCCAGAACAAGTCCAGAGTCAGCCCCCGGTGACAGCCCATCACGCCCTCAACCAGGCTTAATCACTAACACTGCAGTCTTATCTGGGCTGAGTCTCAGCCAGCTGGAAGCCATTCAGTCATTGATTCTAGCCAGACAGGTGTTAAGCACATGAACCGCTCCCAATGTTCTGGGTGCAAAAGACAAATACTGTTGGGTAACATCTGCATAGCAGCGAAGCGCCACACTGTATTGTTGAATAATCTCATGCAAGAGCAGCATGTACACTGTGAACAACATTGGCTACAAGATTGAACCCTGAGGTACTCCACAAGACAGTTGCATTGAGGAGAAGGAGAAATTCCCCATCACCACTCACTGCACTCTGTCTGACAGATAAGACTCAAACCATTGTATGATGGTACTGGTGAGTCCAGAAAACTCACAGAGTCGATCAAGAAGCATGGTGTGATCCACAGTGTCAAAAGCAGAGGAGAGATCAAAGAACACAAGAACTGACCTGTCTCCTCTATCTCTAGACCTAAGCAGATCATTATGCACCCTCATTGGAGCAGTTTCAGTGCTGTGTCTGGCCTGAAAACCTGACTAGAATGGTTCATAGATATCTAAGGACACCAGACGATCCTCAAGCTGATGTGACACCAATTTGTCAACAACCTTGCTCAAAAACGGCAGGTTGAAGATCGAACGGTAATTTGCCAGGATGTCTGGGTCGAGGGATGATTTCTTTAGGTGAGGCCTCACCAGTGCTTTTTTCAAAGCAACTGGGAAGACCCCCTCTACCATCGAATACCTTTCAATCCTGCAGAACACCAGGCCAATGGCATCGGCACATCCCATTAAGAAACTTGTTGCTGCCGGGTCCAGTTCACAAAAGGTGTGCTTCAGCTTCAAGATCACCATAGTCACTTCAGACACCTCTACTGGCCTAAACTCCTCACAGGCAGACTAAGTGCCTTTGAAACTCCCAAAACAACCACTGTGAGTCACAAGCCCCCCCGGCAGAATTTCCGATTGGATGGCTGACACTCTGTTGGAGAAAAACAGAGCAAACTCTTCACATAGAGTGGCTGAAAAAGCTTTTTTGGCCAGAGACAGGCAGGATGTAAAAGCCTGTCATCGGTCCAAAACAGATGAGATGGTGTGTTTCTCCCTGCAGCAATCTCCCTGGACAGAAATGCTGCCTTCTTACTGGAAATGTCCCCCCCTGGTACTCAGCACAGTGAGAACACAGGACTAGTCAGTCAGCCCCAGCTGGGTCTTCCACCAGCAATGCTCCAACTTCTGACCCCTGATCTTCATCACCCTGAGATCTCCATCAAACCAAGAGGATCTCATGTGAGAGGATCTCGGTCATATACGGACTGGTGTAATGACATCTAGAGCTTCAGTAACCACCCTATTAAAGGTGGCCACTGCCTCTCTAGTGCCGATCAACCCTAGATAGGTCAGCTGACACCAGTAGTTCCTCTGGGTCAACACCCTTTAAGGGATGATAGCTGACCATCTCCACAGGAGAAGGATTTTCAGGGAGGGCCCCAAAGCTGATCTCCATGGTGCAATAGTCACAACAAACTGGTTGTGCCTGAAGTTGCTCATCCTGTATTTTTTATAGTATATAGTATTATGTGAAATATGTGTGTGGCTGTTCCTTCACTTTCAGAATGAAACTCACTAGTGCAATCTCTAGAGTTTTCAGAATGCTATTGCACCGAAGAAGGGTACAATCACATTCCATGGCCTTTGAACTGTGGTACAACAGCATTTTGAAAGGGATGAAATTCTATACAGAACAGTGGTCTACTATACATACATTATACCATATATAATTCATTCTGCATATTTTTTCTACAGTTATATTTGCAATTCCTAGAACATAGTACATCATCTGGTTACTTTTTAGGAGCCACTGAATTTAAGACTGTCCAGCAATTAAGTATTGCCTTCTAACTGTTCTTTTATTAGCTATGCACTCACATGCTATTACAATATAATTTCCCTTTAAACTTTTACTGACATGGATATCAGTGCTGTCCATGAGCATAACACAGAACCATAATCACAGTTTCAGGGCAGTGATATTTGTAACTTGGTGGAGATGCAGTAAGGTTTAATTACATCTTTATACTCTTTTGGCATCAGCTGCTGTTTCCCTTATTATAAGGGAAAGAGGCAGACTCGTGCACTTAGAACACTGTGAGGTAGAGGTGCTAGCTGCACTTATTTAATGGAGTGGCACTGTAGCAAGAGATAGTCTTCATTAATTCCTCCCTATCCTTCTGCCTGTAAAAATATGACTTATATCTACCTATCTATGTTTTTGCTAGTAAGAGTTTCTGATTGCTTAGCTCTATAGAACTGGTGCAGTAATCTAATTTGATAGCACCACAACTATTTTGAAACTGTATCTATCATGCTAATTTTTGCTTCAATATGCTGACTACTTAGCAACATACTGTGACATCTGTGGCTACAAAATGACATACCAGTAGATGGTCTTACTATATGCTTACACTTTTTACAAAACTAGTGGGACCTGGGGGTGAGAAACCTGCCTCAGGGGGATTCTCATCCCATACTCATGTCTTGGCAGTCATGTGGGGTTGACACAGTGCCATTGCTTAGCAATGGCTGGCTGTCTTGCTCAGGGAGAGGACCTGAACATGGTGACATCATCATGAATGATACTGCACACTGCAAAGCAGTGATTGCAACTAGCCAGAAAAATCCCTCAGACCCGTACTCGAATAGCTTAGTAAATGCAGCCCTCGGCACACATACCTAGAAATGCTGCCAGTGTGCAGAACGCTCCTGCAAGCAGTGATGCAATGTCCTTAAATAAAACTTTCATTGACTTTCTTTACTTAAGAATCATAGAAAGGACTTTCATTTTTTTCTCCACAGAGGAATGAACAACACTGATACCTTATACTAGGATAAGTAAATATTTAAACTCTAAAACTGAGGTATGCTAAAGTTTATCCCCACAAGGATTAGCAGCACAGAGTGTGATGATTTATATTGCACTGAACAATTATGAGCACCAACTTTAATACATACTGTATTGTTTTCTTAGACAGAAAGACAAATAGAAATGCCTTTTTAATGAGATAGATAAAACAAATTTGAAAACAATTTCAAAGCAGTTATTATGTTTTAATACAGCAATAAATTCACTGGGCAGACAGTACAGATTTTATCTGGATCATATATGATTATACTGTTAAATGTCTGTTCTAAGCTGCTGTTGTATTGTGATCTGTGAATGAAATGAGACAATACAATGAGAAAGCAATGTCAGAAAGAAAGTAAAGTTACAGTCTTGCTTGCATAAGGGATCTTTTTTCTGCATGCACTCAGAACAGAACTGTATTGTTATTAGCCTGCCCACTCTGTGAACCTTCAAAAATAATCTAAAGAACCATTTAATACAGGAATCTTAATGTGTCTGCCATTGCTAGCATCTAGCAAAGGCATCTCCTACCATCTGCCCTTCTGCTGAACAGAACTTTCTCTCTCTCTGTCTCTCTCTCTCTCAGACACCCTGCACTTGGGGCTCAACCCCCACCCTGTCTCTTCAGAACGTCTATGCACTAACCCCCTGGTGTTGCTGACAACTAACAGGCTGCCTGTTGGGCACAGTTATTTAGTCTGTTTCTGTATGTATCTGACTGTGTTTACTTATTCCAGTTTTAGTTTTCACTGTATTTTTTGCATTCCTTTGTTTAAACACCAAATGTACCTAAATGTTCTTATTCTAATTCTATTGCCTTGTTTGTCTCAATCCTCTGTATAATCACCTACTTGTTCTAAATGTCCTAATGTGGAACCTATGTAAAGAGCTCTGAGCTCAAATGGTTAATCTGAAATCTGAAATCAGAAATAAATAAATAAAATTGTTAAAACAGCCATATTAAGTTGTATCTGAGGTTCATACTAAGGTTTATACTAAGATGTTGAAGGAGCTAGAGTGCCAAAGGCCCATAAATGCTCCCATACTACTCAATATTCATAATATTTAGGATTTTGTCCAGCTAATAAGTAAGCATCAAATGTGCTTTAATTCTGTTTTGTTTTTGCTTATAATAACATTGAGTGGTAGCTTATTCCATGGACTGATGACCCTCAATGTGAAGAAGAATTTTCTCATTTGATAATTGAAGGATTTACCAGATAATTGAAGTGGAAGTCCTCTGGTATCATATTTGTTGTTTTTAAGTTGTAATCCTAGTTCAATCATTAGAGTGGGGTCCTAGATTATGTCATATAGAAATAGTAAACTCCCCTTAAGCGGTGTGTCTCGAGTGATATAAGGTTAAGACTTTTTAGTCGATTTTCATATGATAGATTATGCATTCCTTAATGTTTAGTATAATTATACTGAACTTTCCAATTGATTAATATTTGATTGTTTATTGGGGCACCAGAGCTGTGACACATAATCCAGATGTGGCCATGCATTGGCCCTAAACAGTGGCATCATCACCCTAGGATCTCTAGTTGTTATATAAAGTCTAATAGACCAAATAATTTTGTTTGTCTTGTTAACTGCATCATTAATATGATGGGCATATTCCAGGTTATTTGAAACCATCATTCCCAGATCCTTTTCATCAGTAGTGGTTAATAGGGTAAATCTCCTTAAAACATATGGGCCCAGATTTTCAGACTGCACCAGGCAGTGGCACAAGCCTGGGCGCAGTGCAACTGTGATGCACCGGGGCCAGGTCTAGGTGCTATTCAATGGGAATGTGCCATGGCACAGCACTGTTGAATATGGCATGGTCAGCGCACATACTACATGTGGTGCAGTGGCATTGTGCTGGCGCAAGCCATGGATAGGGAGCACGGGGATGTGCCAGTGTAGTGCAGTTGTGCTAGGCGCATCACCTGCTATATTCAGCAGGGGGCATGCAAATGAGGCCATAATATATGCAAGGTGAAATGGGGCCTGGTGCTCTGCACAGCATGATGTGAGCAGTGGGGATCCCGGGGCATCCCCCACCCCATAGCCATGATCGAATGGTATGTATTTAGAAATAAATCCCTGGTAGTCTAGTGCCCCCCCTTGAGTCCCTGAGACCATGATATATACAATACATCACCATCCCTGGTGGTCTAGTGGTTTCCCCTCCCACTCGAGTCCCCAATTCCCCTATATATGTAAATATAACTGTCCCTGGTGGTCTAGTGGAACCCCTCCTGCCCATCATCACAATTGTGGTAAACCTCCATATTTAATTGCCCTGGTGGTCCAGTGGCACCTCAAACCCACACAGAACCCCTTGCCCACCCCGCTTCCCCCCCCATCATCGTCAGGTGGCTGCATCCTTCCTGCAGACCACCCGGCTGCCTGCCAAATGACTCATACACATATTTGAGACTGTCTAGTACAGTATGCCCAGCAAGCCCATTGGTCCACACTGGGAACCAATTGGCTTACAGCCCATACTGTACCTATCATTCGGAGGGTGGCTGGGTGGCATGTGGGTGGGATGCAGCCACCCACAGATGATGGGGAAGTGGGGTGGGCAAGGGGTTCTGTGTGGTGGGAGGGGTGGGGTGACACTGGACCACCAAGGCAATTAATTACGGAGGCTTACCATGATCATGGCGATGGGTGGGATGGTGTCACTAGACCACCAGGGATGGTCATGTTACATACATCGGGGAATCAGAGACTTGGGTGGGGCCACTAGACCACCAAGGATGGTCGTATAATATACAAATCAGGGTCTCAGGGACTCGGGAGGGCCACTAGACTACCAGGAATTTATTTCTTAACATATACCACACATCGCTGGTAGGGGGCGGGGGTTCCATTAAACCACCAGGGTGTGTGTGCTTGGGACAGTGTTCTGGGTTGGCAGGTGGCACTATTAGGAGGCGGCTGCGTGTTGCATCATGCAATACAGCAGCCCGCCCTGTGGGGTGGCCAGAATTTGTCTCCATTACTCGGGCTCAGCTTTGAGTTTCTATGCAGTGCAATGCAGGTTGTGCCAGTACATGTGCCACACATCCTGGGCTGAATATCCAGGATGTGCCACAATCATGGGCAAGCCCCCTGCATCTGCACTGCATATGATTACATTGAGCCCTGGCGCATAGGGATTTGTGCCATGCCTGGCAGCCATTCCAATATCCCGCAGGGGTGCAAGGCGGGGTTGCGCCAGTGCAACTCTGTTGCTCTGGTACAACCCCTTTGAATATCAGGGCCTTGCATTTATTATTATTCAGCTTCATCCCCCATCTATCTACCCATGCAGTGATTATGTCCAAGTCACACTGAATAATGCTAATGTCATCAATGTTAGCAATTGACCCCCTGATTTTAATACCATCTGCATATTTAATAGATGTTGAAAGACAATGCTTTGTGAGATCAGAGATAAATGCTTGGAAAAGACATGGTCCGAGCACTGAGCCCTGAGGTATCGCACTGGTAACAAGGCCTACATCAGATAATTGCCCACGAATTATGACCCTTTGTGTTCAACCTTCAAGCCAATTACAGAGCCAGCTAACAACATATTTATTGATATTTAGGTTTAGTAGTTTGAGTCTTAGGGCCAGTGAGGCATGACATCGAAGACTTTGCTAAAGTCTATAAAAACAACATTGCACGGTGTTCTACTATCCAGTAGTTGACTAATCTCTTCATAAAAACATATCAGATTTGTTAAACAGCCTCTAACTTTTGTGAAGCCATGTTGTTCAGTATTAGAATTGTTAAGGATAGGTGACAGAATGTTCTTAACCAAACTTTCAAAGATTTTATATAAAGGTGAGGTGAGGCTGATAGGTCGATAATTCGACCAGTAAAATTTCAGACCTTTTTTGTGAATAGGTGTGACATTAGATAATTTCCATTCTTTTGGGACAAAATTCTTTGTAAGTCATGACTCAAATAATAGCTCCAAAGGAGAAACCAGATAATTTGTAAGTAGGTACAATAGGTGACCTGTGATATTATCAGGTCCCATACAGGTTTTGCCTTTTTGCAACATTAGTTTTCCATTTATTGCTTCTATATCAAATGTAATAGGGGAATCACTCGTGTAAGAAAAACAAGACCCAGCTGAATTAGTACCTTTATACACTTTACAAAATTCTTCTTTAAAGATATTCTCCATGTCTCTGAGATCATGAATTAATTCATTGTTAAATTGCAGAGGACCAACTTTACATTGTGTTTTTTTAGGGAGTTAATATAAGAGAAGTGCTTACTATTAAATTTGTTTGCATTTCTTGCTAAATTATTTTTTTTCCCAATTTCTTTTTGCTTTTTTGATCTTCAATTTGCATTGTTTCTGAATTTTAAGATAAGCTGACCAGTTTTTCCCTGTTCTAGATTTTAGGTATCTAGTGTAGTTTTTATTCTTGAGTTTGATCACTGATATACATATTAAGCCATTTAGGATTAAGTTTCTGTTTTTTCTGTTTTTCTCTGGTAGGTGTAAACCTATCCTTCACTTGTTAGTGTACTATAAAGTAGTTCCAAATATTCATTAATGGGTAATTCTTCATGTGATTTTTTTCCCAGTCCATTTGTCCAATGACTTTTGCCATCTCATCAGTATTGGCTTTATCATAGATATATATAATTGCAGACCCGATATCAACTGGACAATCAGTTATCAAAGCGAAAATGATAGTATTATGATCACTATTGCCAGTTGGGGCTTCTATCAGCACATTCTTAATATTAAGGATGTCATTATGTAATACTAAGTCCAGTATATTACTACCTCATGTGGGGAAATGGGCACTCTGTTTTAGATTAAGCTGTGCACATGTTGTCAAAAGTTTTTACTATTGCTTGAAGGAGCCAAATTGGTACTCCAGTCAATGTCACTAAGATTGAAATCTCACATGAGTAAGATACTTCCAAGTTCACATGCTGTCCCTAATTCATAAATAATTTCTTCCATATATTCCATAGAAGAATTTGGAGGTCAGTAGCAGATGCCTACAAATCAGGGGCAAAGAGTTGACTAGTGTAATTTTAAACCCATATAGATTCAGTAACCAGTAAGTGTCTTTTTATTTTGTCTGTAATGACTGTAGAGTCAAGCCAATTACTTATAAATAGAGGTACACCACCACCTTTTTTACCTTCCCGATTATGTGAAATATTATATCCTTAAACATGGGGGACCCGGGAGGACTTAGAGTCCCACCAGGTTTCAGTTATAGAAGCTATATTTGTACTGGCCAGAACCATTCTGGATTTTAATTTGTCCATCTTGTTGTTTAAACATCTAGCATTTAGACAAAGAAAATTAAGATGAGATGTGACAGGGTGCAGCTTCTTCTCAGATCTTATCTTAAGAGTGGCATTATCAACTGGCCTCTACCCCCACATGTTCTAGTTTAAATTATGGTTTATTACCTCTGAAATTTTTTTGCCCAGAAGAGAACTACCCCTTCTGCTTATATGAAGACTGTCTCCACTGAATAGTTAAAACTTTTCATAGAACTCCTGCCAATGAGTAATACAATGAATTTCTTGGCATATGCACCATTTGCGTAACCATTCATCAATATACTTAATTTTATTATTGATATGCGCTGGTGCACCAGGGCGAGGAAGAATTTCCAAAAGATAAATGTCACACCCTAATGATACCAGTGTATTTGTAAGTGCTACATTCAGTCCGCTGAATGGAGTGGACTCTGAGTCACAATGAATATTGTTAGTACCAGCATGTATGATTACAACTGGATTTTCTCCTGAGTTGTGCAAAATACATTTAATCATACAGGTAATGTCAGCTATTTTTGCCCCCCCTATATGAGGAGCATGTGTGATTTAACTTATCCTGGTTACAGACTGCCCTGTCTAAATGCTTAATAATAGAATCCCCTAAGATAAACGTCTGACAAATATTATCTGAAGTGCCCAAGTCCATACCTGAAACATCTTGTGTATCAATATCATGGACCACCGGTTCCCCGGGTGCCATAGTGGTTGAAACACTTCCTGATTTAAAGTAGGGGGAATGTTATTGGAGTTCAGGGTGTTAAGTGTAGGTAACGTATGTGTACTTATGGAGGCTATTTTTATAGGAGGGTGTTTATTAACCTGGATATCTTGACTAATCAATGGAGATATTACCAAAATGGTACTAACTGTATTAGATTGGACAGCAACAGAGGAGGAGGTGGAAGCCTCTGTGCAGGGTGTGCTAGTCTCAGAAATATCACCTAGAAGATCAAAACTATTATGTAGAGGTAGAGAGAACAGACCAGCCTTGCGACCCTTTTTAGGGGCCCTTGTGTTTTGCACTGTATACCATGATTCGTCAGCATCATTTAACTGTGCCTCATCCCTACTTCTTTTTTTATTCGGGCCTCCAGCTACTGGAGCCAAGCTTAACATAGGGGTATTATTCATAGGTGCCATGGGAGCTACACTCTTTAGATGGTTAATTGGTGTAACAACTGGTGATGTAATGGGTGTTTACTCACCTGGTAAAGGTGATTGTGTTGGTTGGCATCCATGGCACTCCAGACATTACCTAATGGGTTTTAGCCCACCTGATAGGCTAGTGATGCACATGACCCAGATCAAATTTATAGCATATCCAGGTCCCAGAAACCCCTGCTCTCCAGTTCAAATCTTCCATAGCTGAAATAAGGTTAATTAGTACACGAGACAAAATACATACGGTGCAGTTACAGCCAAGAGAGAAGTACTAAGAGGGATGAACAGAGACACAGAGGAAATGGACCACGACATAGTAGTAACAATGGCCCTGGGGCCTGTTCTTTATTCCTCTATTATTTACAGTCTAGTCCCGGACCCATGGGTCTGACTGGTCATTTATCATTTAAAAACAATCACGCTATCTGTTCCCCTGTGGGTCTATCCGGATGATGACCCCCTTAGTCGGGAACCGGTCACTCTGAGCACTCTGAGGGAGGGCCTTGGAGTGCCATGGATGCCAACCAACACAATCACCTTTACCAGGTGAGTAAACACCCATTGTGATTGGTTGGCATCCATGGCACTCCAGACATTACCTCATGGGTAGATAAGAAGCAGTGAGAAATCCGGGAGGGAACTGAGTAGCTAAGGGTGACCGGTTGAGGAAGCTGCCACCAGGACCTGGGTGGCGAAGGTGGGTCGTATGGCCTGTAATTGTTCCAGCCTGTAGTGTCTGCCAAACGTGTGTATGGAGCTCCAAGTGGCTGCCCTACAAATGTCTTCCGAGGATACGCTGGCTCTCTCCACCCAGGAAGTGGCGACAGCTCTGGTGGAGTGAGCCTTGATTCCCTGGGGTGGAGTGAGTTGGTTTACTGTGTAGGTGTTCTGGATGACTCGTCTTAGCCATCCAGCGATGGTGGTCTTGGAGGCGGCGTTCCCTGCCTCTGCCCCTTCGCGATGACAAACAGCCTCTCTGTCTTGCGAATGGGGTGGGTTCTGGCAAGGTAGACAGAGAGGATTGATCCCACATTGAGGTGGTGAGGGGGCCCACTGGGACCCTGCGGGGGACCGCTTGGGAAGGTGGGCAGCTCGATGGGTTGCTCTCTGTGAAAGCTGATGGAGACCTTTGGTTGAAAAGCTGGGACTGTTCTCAGACTGACCCTAGTGGGGTGAACACTGTGTAGGGCTCTGCACAGGATAGGGCTCCCAGTTCCCCGATCCTTCTAGCCGAGCAGATGGCCACCAAGAAGCATGTCTTGAGGCCAACCCAGAACAGGTCCGTCTCTCGGAGGGGTTCGTAAGGCGCCGACCTGAGGGACTCGAGGACCATTGGGAGGTCCCATGGTGCGATGGTCGGTTGAGTCCTCGGTCGTAGGATCTCTGCTGCCCTCAGGAAGCATATAGTGTCGGGATGAGCTCCTGGGGAGTATCCCTCAACGAGGCCTAAGGCCACTCCTATGGCTGACAGTTGCACCCTGAGGGAAGATTGCGCCAGTCCCTTGTCCAGTCCTTGCTGGAGGAATAGTAGGATGGTGGCCATGTCGGTCTGCTCGGGCACTTTCCCCTGTTCCCGGCACCACTGAGTGAAAATGGCCCATTGCCTCCCGTATGTGGAAGTGGTGGAAGTCCATCTGAACTGAAGTAGGGTGCTGATGACTGACTCATGATACCCCATTGCCCTCAGTCTCCTCCTCTCAGGAGCCAGGCCGTGAGTTTCAGGGTCCGTGGGGTCGGGTGGAGCACTGGCCCCTGTGAGAGCATGTCCGAGTGGTAGGGTATCCTGAAGCTGGCTAGCGACATCTCTCGGACTGCTGCGAACCAAGCCCTGCGCGTCCAGTAAGGGGCCACCAGGATAACCGTGTGGCCTGACTCCCGAATCTTGGCTAGTACCTGGGGAATCAGTGGAAGTGGTGGGAAGACGTAGGAGTTCCTCCGCGTCCAGGTTTGCGACAGGGCATCCGTTCCTTGGGAGAGGCTGTCCCTGAACTGCGAATAGTACTCCCCGACCTGGTTGTTTTCCCGTGATGCCATGAGGTCCATGGACATGGGCCCCCATATTGCCTGGATCATCCAGAATAGGGCCGGGTGTAATTGCCATTCCCCCGGGTGTACCTGTTGTCTGCTGAGCCAGTCTGCACGGACATTCAGCTTCCCTGCAAGGTGGACCGCACCCAGATGGGTGAGGTGTGCCTGGGCCCACTTGAGGGCTGTCGTTGCCTCCCTCATCATGGCTCTGCTTCTGGTCCCACCTTGCTTTACTATGTAGGCCACCGTCACACGGTTGTCGGAACGGATCAGGACCGATCGATCGAGTATCTGGCGCCTGAAAGCCTTCAGGGCATGGGAGACAGCTCTCATCTCCAGGATGTTGATGGAGAGCTTCGCCTCCGCTGGTGACCATAAGCCCTGTGCCGTTGTGTCTCCTAGGCAAGCTCCCCAGCCCGAGAGGCTCGCGTCCGTCTCTATGGAGACTGGGCGTGGGGGCTCCAGAGGGACTCCCTTGTTCAGATTCCCCTCCATTGTCCACCATGTCAAGGAGGATCTCACTGCGTGGGGTAGAGGTACCATGCACTGCAGATTGTGTTCGCTCGGTCCCCCCATGACAGGATGTAATTTTGGAGCGGGCGTAAGTGCCATCTGGCCCAGGGTACGAGGTCTATGCAAGAGGTCATACAGCCCAGCAATTGATCTATCTTCCCCACTGTGGTGTGGTGGCGGGCCCTCATCTGGCGTGCCAGCTCCACCAAGTTGTCGAACTTGCGCTTGGGATGGTTTTGACCACCCCTTGGTCGAGTTGATGAGCGCTCCCAGATGCTCGATCTGTTGAGTGGGGCTGAGATGGCTCTTTTCTCGATTTACCACCCAGCCGTGGTCTTTGAGTGCCTTCATGGCAGATTCCGTGTGTATCCGTGCCTGGTGTTCTGACCGTGCACGGATGAGCCAGTCGTCCAGGTACGGGATGATGTCCAGTCCTTGTTCCCTGAGTCTGGCCACCATTGTTATGGAGACCTTGGTGAAGACTCTCGGGGCTGATGACAGGCCGAAGGGCAGCGCCTGGTACTGGAAGTGGTGGCCTAGGATGTGGAAACGGAGGAATTGCCTGTGTTTCCAGATGATGGGGATATGGAGATAGGCGTCCTTTAGGTCTATAGACATCAAGAAATCGCCTACCCGGATGCATCGTAGGGTGGATCGGATGGTCTCCATCTTGAATCTGTTGGCGACTACATACCGGTTCAGATGTTTCAGGTCTAGGATGGGCCTGAGTTCCCCCGACTTTTTGGGTACCAGGAAGAATATGGAGTAAATCCCCAGCCCCTGCTCTGGTGAGGGACGAGCTGAATGGCCCTGTTGTGAAGTAGCTCTGACAAGATTTGTTGGATCTGATGTGGGGATTCCCTTCTCCTGGCTACAGGGGAGGATACGAACCTGTGTGGAATGTGGGTGTGGGATAGCTCTACGGAGTACCCCTTGGCCACCACGTCTTGTACCCATCTGTCTGAAGTCGTGTTGATCCAGCGGTGGGCGAAGAGAGTTAGTCTTTGCCCGACCGGTGGGTACTGGTCCTGGCTTTGTGCTTTTGGGAAGGAGCAGTCACTGCTGCTTTCCCCTGAAGCCTCTACCTCTACTTCCGGTTCTTTGGCCCCGAGATCTGAAGGATGAGGGCTGATAGTTCGGGAGGTACAGGCCACGGAAGCCGGGGGAGGAGCCTCTGCCTTGAAAGGAGTGGCCCTGTTGGTGTGTATCCCTTCGGGGTTGGTATGGCTTGTTCCCCCCCCGGAACCTCCATCGCGAGGAGGGTAGATAGGAGAACTTGGCCTTATTCTTGAGGAGGTCCCTGCCCTCCTCCTTTTGCTTCAGATACTCCTGCAGCCCCTCCCCGAAAACATACTTTCCCCGAAGTGGTAAGTTTTGTAACAATGTCTTTGACTCATGGTCTGCGTCCCACAGTTTCAGCCACAGTGCCCTACGGGCACGGTTGGTGATGGCGGTGGCCCTTGCTTGGAGGCGCAGGGTGTCTACCGCCAAGTCGGCTAGGTATTTGGCCGCATCCAAGGTGCACTCCAACAGTTCTGCCTCCCTAGATTTAGGGATGGCCTGCTCCTGGAGTTCCTTGAGCCAGCGGATCTGTGCCCGGGTCGTGTAGATGGCTGTGGTGGTCGCCTTAGCAGCGGTGCCCTCAATCTCAAATGCCCTCTTGAGCATGTCTTCGACCTTCTTGTCCATAGGGTCCTTGAGGGCTATCGTGCCGCATGGAAGTACGGTCTTTTTGCTGAGGGCCGCCACTTGGGGGTCGATGGTGGGAGCCTTGCACCAGGCGTCTGATTTTTCCCCTTGTACTGGGTACATTCTGTCCAGATTCTTGCGATTTGACATCCTGCCCGGTTCGGGGGATTGCCATTCTGTACTGAAAATGTCCTCGATCACTGGACATACGGGAAAAGTCTCTGTGATTGAGGGTCTAAGTTGAATCATTGGGTCAAGCTTCGACTCGGGCCTGCTCTCTTCGGTGTCTTCGGTGTCGAAACCCATGGTGGCCTTGATGATCTTCATGAGCCCCGGGATCGTGTTGAAAGAGCATAACTTCGAAGTCAGCGAAGGGGTCATCTGCAGCTCTATATTCTCTGTGTCCGAGTCTGCTTCGTTCTCTTCCCCTGCATCCTCCCTCTCCCCGTCCTCGTGTGTGCTGTCGCGCGGAATGTCTGGATGAGTGTCCTCAGGGCTTGGAATTTCATCTGGCTGCCCCCCCGCTTTGTCGGGTTCTGAATTTGGTGGCTTTGCCCTGTTTTGGGTGAGGGATTCCAGTTTCTCCATGATTTTGAGCATAAAGTTCTGTTGGCTCTCCATCATGGCAACCGCGGCCTGCTGGTTCTGGATCAGAAGGGAACCTGGATCCATCCATGCTGGGTTGCTGGGTCCGGGGTTACAGGCCAGGGCGGGTTCGCTCCAGGGAGGAATCGTCGTCGTCCAGGAGGCAGGCTGCGCAGAGGGGGCCCGGAGTCTGGGGGAGGAGGGTGGTGCTGCACGAGGAGCACTTCTTTGCTTTCACCATCTGGAAGGAGAGAAGGTATACTTAGAAACGGTGCTGGTATGGTGCCCCGCTGATTTCCCCCTCTTTTTTTTTTAAACATTGCCCCCACAAACCCTGGGTTCAGAGGCTAGTGCCCTGACCGAGTGGCTGGGACAGAAGGCCCTTCCCTCTCCAGAAGACCACCTGGGGTTGAGGGGTGCTATGGGAGGACCCCCGCAATGATGGACAGCGGTCTGGTGCCACGGCTCACTATGGGAGGGAGTCGTGGCAACCGGGGAGGAGGCCAGGTGAATCAGGCTACCTACTTGGGTCGCTATGGGAGGGACCCGAGTGGTAGAGGTAGGATTGATGCCCCAGGAGAAGTCACAGGAGCAGAAGGCTTGGGAAGAGTGTGGGGTGGTCACCTGGAGGATCGCTGTGGGAGGGACCCCCAGGAAAAATGGGGAGAACATCCAGGACCTTCCCCTGCAACTCGAGGGGCCAGGGGACAAGGTGGTTAGCGCTTCCACACTCCCCACGAGAGTTGGAGGGCAGAAATAGGTAGGGAGCAAGGTTACCCTGCCTCTGTCCGGAGGATGCGCCACAGAGGCCGCCTGAGTCCTGCTGGGGTGGGAGCGCGAGGGTCTCCCTACGCCCTCGAGGCGAGAAATATCCTGGTGTGGAGGGAGGAGGTGAGGCCGAAGAAGTCTCGGAGAATCCCCCCCCCCAGACAAGACGCGAGGACTGAGTTCCCCTTCGTGTCATTCGGCCTAGCTGCAAGGCCTGAGAGCAGAGCCAAGAAGGCCATGAGGCGTTGAGGAGGAGGGTTCTTACCCATGCGCCATGGGCCCCGTTGTTCAGGCCGCGTAGGCCTAGAAGCACCCCGCTGCCGCCGATCCAGCTTCCCATGGGGAGAGCTCACACGGTTGGTTCCGCCGCAGTGCGAGGTGGAAGGGGCACGGAGCCTCCTGCATCACGGAGGCCAGGGGGAGATTCCTCCTGACGGAGCCAGGAAGCGCCCACACACGGGCGCCTGTCGAGACCGGCCTTTAGTCCTTCCGCGGCCGCTGAGGCCTGGAGCAGGAGAAGTGGTGGCAAACAGAGCTAACAGCCGCCAGGCAAGGGAGCCGTGTAGCGGGCGGTCGTTTGCTCACGAGGGAGGGGGCAACAGAAGGCGCTCCTAAGTTAGGCCCGAATAGGGCCTGCACAAAGGGCCATCACAACAATTAACTTGCACCAAAAGGCTGGCAGGACACAATCAGCATTTAGAGAGCAACCTGCCAGAAAAAACAAACACAAGGCATTCTGCTACCCTCAGATCTGCCTACTAAGACCCCTATGTTGCTAGAAAAACCCCTGCTGTGGCAGACGCTAAGGTAGGGGCTAGCTTGAGTTACTGCACCTGGTGACTCCAGAAAAATAATATATCCAAAGTCTCAAGAAGGAGAAAACTGTTGTAACTGCTTGGATTTAGCTTGAAATAAACAATTTTGAGATATCAACCTTGATTCAAGGTCTTACCTTCTAAGAGCAGACAGGGATTCCTGGTGTGCTTCTTGCCTGATCAGATGCACGATTTGAAACTGGAGAGCAGGGGTTTCTGGGACCTGGATATGCTAGAAATTTGATCTGGGTCATGTGCATCACTAGCCTATCAGGTGGGCTAAAACCCATGAGGTAATGTCTGGAGTGCCATGGATGCCAACCAATCACAATAGTAGTTTGTGGGGCCACAGGCACAAAAGGTGTTGCAGGAGCAGCTATTTCCTCTCTCTGTTGAAAACGTGCCATCATGTCTTTTTGGCTCTGCTCTAAGTTTGCCATTCTAGTATTAAAGTGTGTTATTTCCCTATGCAAGTCACTGTTCTCATTACACTTAACACATGTAAAAGATGTTTTTGGAAAAGGTGTAAAAACAGTAGAGTACATCTCACATACAGAGCATTTTATCCCAACATCCCCTCCATAGTCAATGGTATCAGCCATTGTCTGCAGTTGTTATAAATGTTTACTACATGGGCAATATTTAAAGAAACACAAGTATGCAAGATGTACAAATTACCTGCACTGTATTGCTTTATCAATTACAACCTATTTTAAGTCAAGTGCGAGCACGTCTATCCTAATGGATCTTACATATATATATGTGCATGGAAATAATACAGTCCTATGTCTTCCAGTCCTGTCAGACATGTCTGACATGCCTAAAGACTTGCGTGTCTCTGCGCGCATCTCCACGTGCGGTGCTGTGTGCTTGCCCACCCGTGCTCGCCCGCTGACAAAGGGGTGAGTGTAAAATACTCTGTGACCCGTAAGTGGAACCCTGAGTCACACTCCCCAACACCCAGAATGAGAGAGTCTACACTTAAATAAAATAAAGTAGAGGCAGGCTAAATGCCTAAAAACATTCTGAGAACCCAGAAAATAAGCAGGCACCATAAACTCTGCATGAGAGCAAACTAGTAGTTTCACAGAATGGTAGCAGAAAGTACAGCTCCTGATACTGCTTCATGGGGTCAGAGCTCTAGCCAAGACCTGTTAGTACACAATAGATATACAGGCTAGGATGTAAAAGAGTGAGCCAACATCTCACTCCCGTACTGTCTCACAGACACACACATCTGTCTCACAGCATAGGGGGTCAGTATAATGCTAGCCCAGGTGAATGTAGTGCTTTGATACAGAGTAATACCCTTCTATACTGTTATTGGGGTGCAAGTTATAGAGCAGCTTTGGTCATAGTAAGAATAATGGAATTATAATGAACATTTGGGATTTGCTTAACTTTATGGGAAAACCTGAGGAATAATTTGCTATTTATGAATCTGTTTTGTCTATCTCAGTGCGATATAAATCATCATGCTCTATGCTGATAATCATTGTGGAATAAACTTTAGCATACCTCGTTTTAGAGTTTAATATTCACTTATCCTGGTATAAGGTATAAATCTGGTTCACTCCACTGTGGAGAAAACAAAATGATCCCCTCATTTTCTGCACACACGTGTGTGAGATGAGACTGTGTGCAGTGTTATCACAAGGCTTTGAGGATGGGATTCACCCTATCTTATAGTATATCTACCATGCAGACATTTTCCTCAGGAGCAGTGCTATGCCACACTGTAAAAAAAGTTTCTAGCAGTAAAGTGGGTAGTGATCATACTACGCTACCACCTGTTGGGATAGAAGTTCACCCTCATCACTGACCACACCCCCTCAAGTGGTTACAAGTTATGTGGGATACCAATGCCTATATCATGATTGCACTTGGCACTGCAGCCTTTTTCATTTCATATGCACCACCGGGCAGGTTCCCATCATGGTAATGCAAATATCTTCTCTCTAGCATGTGAGTCTCTGATGGTCCTCATCCAGCATGCCATATGGACAACTCTGAAGTGGCGGGTATGTGATGCTGTGTATGTCCATCACTGTAATTAAATCCATAAACTGCTTCTCAACCCTGCAACAAAGACAATGCAGGTTTTAATGGAGGCTGTGGTGGGATTTAAACCAAACCCCTTTAGCTTTAAGGTTGTTTTTTTAGACCTGACTGCATTGCCTGCTCTGAGTGTCAGATGCACCTCAGTGGGAGAGGTGCTAACAAGCACTGCCTGGGTCAAATAAAGTTAGAGAGGCAGAGGAACCTGTGATGTGGTGACAGAGAGAGACTGAAGTAAGAATTGTTTGTTATGTTTAATATAAGCTGTTTACTTTTGTTTATTCTCAGTTACTGAAAGTAAAGCAGATTTCATTTAAATTAAACTGGTGTCCATAGTGTTCTCTTTGACAGTGTTCCTCAAGAAGCCACCTGGTTCTCTGTTATCTCACAGACAATAATTGGTGATGAAAATAATTATAAAAGAACTTTGAAAACCTTACTTTGTGAGTGTGGCTGGTTTGTCCTTGGGCAATTTACTTTGCCTTTACAAGCACAACTTTTGAGGTTCCAATATAGTAAAAAGCCTGCATGGAAATTTAGAAGATGCTGGCAGAAAAAGAGCCCTTGGCCCAGCAAGTCTGCCCTTTTTGTGTTTCCTTGTGTTTGCACAAGAAACACCTTGGAATAGCATCACATTTGAGAGGTGTGTCAGGGATGAACCCAGTGCAGAGTACTGTACTGTACAGTGGGCTCGACCCTGACACACCAATGACCACTGAAGCCGAGTGTGATGGCCATCGGAATTGCACCTCAGAGAGCTGGCCGCACTTGAGAAAAATGAACTGCACTAATGAGGGAGTGCACTTCATTCCTCTCATTTGCATAGCCAGCATTGTAACTCTGCAGACCATTCCGCTCCCTCCCACTGCTGCTGTCCTCCCCCCTCCTTTCCCAGCCCCAGGCATCTAATCAAACCCTCCCACTCCCTCGTATTGTGTGCTGTCCCCTCCATTCCCCCTTCCTGTGCTGATATCAGGGTGCCCAATCCCTGTGTCATCATCATGTACCCTCCCAACTCATGTGACACACTGGGAGCCCTCCCCAGTGTGCCCAAACTTATTTATTTTTGTACTTGTAAATAAAGAAAACCATCCCCAACCTCTTTTTTTTTTTAACCTGTAAAAAAGAAAAATGTCCCTTGTTGTCTCCCCAGTCACCCCTCCCAGGCCCCACCCTCCCACTGAGCACCCACCTCCCCACACCCTTACACCATACTTACCTTCATTGTTGGTGTCATCTTCTGAGGACCGAGACATGTCTGCACTCTTCAAAGCTGACCGGCAAACTGAAGAATCAAAGGTAAGCACTGTATAATGGCAGTCAATCGGGTTTTCAACTTAGGTTGATATCTCAACCATTTTTAGGAATGTGGGCCCAACATTTTCAAAATGGAGTTCTTGGAACCCCACCTCATGAACACTGTCACTGTCATTTTGTTACTCAGTCACCGAAAGGTGATTTTGTGGTCGCTGTGCGGAATCACCTTTTGGTACTGATTAACAAAACAACAGCGCCACTGTTCATGAGGTGGGGTCCCAAAAAGCCCACATTGAAAATTTGGTGAAACAATTCCAAAAAATGACTGCCTTATGAGCATGTGTTGTGCAGTTTCTAAGCATGCTCCTAACTTTGCCAGTTTTTAATATTTTCACTCCAGATTTTCAACATTGCCATTTTTTCACACCTCCTTGTGAACAGTATTGCAGTGATTTTTCTCATCCTGCTCAAAATGTGTTTTTGCTCCTATGGCACAGAATGGCGAGGTTGCTCTTTGAAATCACCTTTCAGGATAAGTGAACAAAATGACAGTGCACTCTTCATGAGGTGGGGTCCCAAAGGCAATACTGAAAACCTGGTGAAACAACTCCCAAAAATGGTAGAGTTACAGTATACCCAGTCATTCAAAATGTTCTACACACGCAAGTAACTTTGGTCATTTTCAATATTTTCACTCCAAATTTTTAATATAGCCTTTTTATCACACCATCTCATGACCATCACAGCTGTCATTTTTCACATCCTGCCCATAATGTGTTTTTGCACCTGTGGCATGGAATGCCACTTTCACATGGATTTGACAATTTTCACCTACAGGGTCCATGAGGTGGGGTGATAAGAAGACTGTGTTCAACATTTAGGGTCAAAATATGAAAAACTGACAAAGTTATGCCCACTTGTTGCAATTTCAGTACACATGCTAGTAAGTGAGGAACTCTTAAATATTTGCACCCCACATTTTTTTTTAATTATTTGTACTCCTGCCCCATGGCCTTCTCTATCTAGAGAGAGCCCCAGCCCCACTCCCCGATGTCCACCAGTCAAAGCCGACCAGCTACCCCCAGGGCTTACCCCCCCTGGTGGGGGTCTATGGGGGGGCCCACCCGCACCAAGACTGGATCCAGTACAGTGATTGGTGCCATGACTATTTGGGGACAGGACCTGTGAGCTCCCTTCATCATCCTCCATGAGCTTTTTTCCTCCTGGTTTCTCCCCTTCAGGGCAGAGTGTGCAAGGATGCCAGTGATGGTGCAGCGCATGCTCCCATGTGTGCACCCCCATCAGGAGTCTGTCCCACCTCTGACCTGATGTCAGCAGCATCAGTGTGCCAGCTCCCAGGTGCCACTAGGGGCCATGCATGCATCAACAACTGGTCACCCCTCTCCCCAGAGAAGGAGAGCTGTCCCTGAGATGCTCGATCCTTCTCCTCCCATGCCAGCCCCAGTGGCCTGTGCTCACTCCGTGAACATGGGTCACTGGCATGCTGTGAGGTGTGGCATCCAGTGCCACAACCCTCAGTGCCACCAGCCCACCGATGCACCCCACATTTTCAACATAGCCTTCTTATTACCCAAGCTTCTGTATTCAACTGCTGTCCAAAATATGAAAGCTTGTCAAAATGCAGTTCAACTAACACAATACACACCTGCCACATAAACCATGCAAGGAAACATTCGGCATTGACAAATGCTTGTTAGTTAATAAGGAGGCTGATAGCAGATCACGCCATTTACCAGACTTACAGGTGTGCAAGTCAAGGGAGCCTCAAGCCTGACTTGAGTTTAGTGCCAGGCTCTGGCTCTGTTTAATTTCTATGAGGAACTAAGAGCCAAGGTCAAGTCAGATAGCTGTGATTAAAGCAAGTATTTGTATCAGCCTGAGAAGTTAATCCAGTGGTGGGAACTTTAAACTCCTCTTGTGCAACTCCTAAGGTACACTGTTAGTATCCTAGACCGCAGCCTAATGCTGCAATTGCTAGAACCATCCCCGGATGAGTTACAGTATAAACAATATAGTATCAAGCAAGTTGAGAAGTAGAGATGTGTCACAAACATTGCAAGGTTACAAGAAAAAAAATGAATGCATAACAGCAATAGTTATGCACAGATTTAATTAAGTACAAGTAAGTTAATAAATTACTGGGTATACCTGGAATACATAGCTTTAGGTGCAAAGAGCAATTTTAACATGACAAAAATATTAGGCCATAAGTATGGTTAGGTGCAGGAGTAGGAATTTTCCAGTGATCAATATTTCATATGTTGAATCTTGAACAGTAATGGATAGGGGTACAGTACCACTAATTCTGAGCAGAAATGAGTTCCAAAGTTTAGGTGAAAAGCAGGAAGAAAACAAGTTGTCTCTTTACTGTATGGTACAGTGAGACTTACCTGATCTAAGGACCAAAAGGTGTAGGCACAGGACAATTTTCTAAGGAGTGTGGAAAAGGAGGAAGGGTTCTAATGGCACAGAACTTTATTTATGAAACCACACAAATCTGCACAGTGCAGCAGAGAAGAGTTAGCCTAGTCCTGAGTAGACTAAACCATGATATGTAGGTGAGTGGTGGCTCAACAAATCAACAAGTGTTATTATAGAGTATGTCACATCCGGTAGCTCAACAAATCAGCAAGTGTTATTATAGAGCATGTCAGATCCCACCATTTCAAGCTGGATTTGGATATGCTGAAGTATGCTAAGGCTCCACATTTTAATTTCATGTGTAGTATGCCTTGTGCTATAGCTGCATGAGATTTGGGGAGTTAAATTATGATTGATTTTATATGGAGTGCCCAACTTTGGATTAACAGAGTTTTACACCATATTTACAGTACATGATACAATGTGAAATCAAGACTGGGGTCAAAAGTACCAATTAGATATTTAAAAGTCTACCTAATCAAGCAATTAACTATCAGTGCAAAAATTTATAATTTTCAAGTTCACCGTGGAGTCAGTGCAGATCAAAACAATGCAGTCTGAGTTTTGCTAGTGTTTTTAGCGGATGTGTTTTTTTATAAGCCAAGTTTAAAATGAACTGAAATCCTAATTTATCTGTCTATTGAGGCCACTGATATAGTTTGAACAGTACATGTGGACAGGATCATTTGACTATGGAAGGGAGATGCAGTAGCAAACATTAAGGGGCGGACATCAAAAAGTGAGAATAAAAAGGGATCAAGTATGGACCCCTGTGGGGCACCCACTAAGACCCAAGAAACATCTGAAGATGCCGATCCATATGTCACACAAGCTGCTTTCTATGGAAGAGGCGATTACTAAACCATCTTAATGAAGTAGGAAAAACTCCTAATTTTTATATTTGCTTGCATGCATGTGCAAGAAACATAGTGCCATCATCCGAGTTTTCCAGAGGTGTGTCAGCCTCTTCCAATTCAGTCAGTGTGTTTGCAGGCGTGGTCGCAGTGCGCCAATCACTGCTCCAGCTGTCTATGACAGCTGAAAATGCAGTGGCATACAGTTGAAAGGGAGAGCTCCGCTCAGTGAGCAGAGCTCCCCCTCTCACCACGCATGCACACAGTCATGCTGGACGTGCTCCCACGCACATACAGTATAGCCGACAGGCGCCCAATCCTGGCCAGCTCCAGCCCCCAAACAGCATTATAGCTGCCATGCTGGGAGCGCACCGTCGGCTCCAGCCCCACCCCCAAACAGCATTACAGCTGCCACGCTGGGAGCCCACCCCAGTGTGGCACTAGCCCGTATGGCCGATGGGGGTGCCCAATCCCCGGTCGGCTCCAGCCCCCCAAACATCCTTTCCAGCTGCCACGCTGGGAGCCCACCCCAGCGTGGCAAATGTCTTGCGTTGTCTTAATAATTAAAAAAAAAACCTGTAAATTAAAAAACGGTCCCTCTCAGTCTCCCTGCCCCCACCTGCACCCACCCACTGTGCATCCTGCCTCCCCACACCCCCCTCACCCCATACTTACCTCTGGAGTCTAGCGTGACGATCTTCGGTGGACTGGGAACACGTCTGCACTCTTTAAAGCCGACCGCGAACTGAGGAAATGCTGGTAAGCTGTATAATGTAATAGATACGTTTTTTTCAACTGTGCTGCATATCTCGGGCATTTTTTGGAATTTTTGCACCAAATTTTCAACATGGGGTTTTTGGGACCCCCTCTCATGAATGCTGTCACTGTCATGGCATTATTCGGGCCCAAAGGGTGATTTCACAGTCACTGCATGAAATCACCTTTCGGGACTGATTAATGAAAAGACACTGCCAGTGTCCATAAGGTGGGTGCTCAAGAAGCCTATCTTAAAAATTTGGTGGCAAAATTCCTAAAAATGACTGTTTTACAAGAGTGCGTTGCGCAGTTCCTACGCAGGCTCGTAAGTTCGCGAATTTTCAATATTTTTACTCCAGATTTTCAACATTGCCATTTTACCACACCTCCTTATGAGCAGTACAGCTGTCATATTTCACATCTCACCCACAACGTGTTTCCGCCCATGTAGCGCACAATGGCGCAGTCGGTGTGTGAAATCAATGTATGGGACACATTAAGAAAATCACAGTGACACTGGTCATGAGCAGAGGTGTTAAAATGGCTATGTTGAAAATTTGGTGAAAAAATTCCCCAAAATGACTGTTTTAGGAGCGCATGTTGCGCAGTTCCTACACACGCTGGCAAGTTTGCGAATTTGTAATATTTGCACACCTGATTTTCAACAATGCCATTTTACCGCACTTCCTTATGAGCAGTACAGCTACCATTTTTCACATCTCGCCCAAAATTTGTTTCTGCACATGTAGCGCACAATGGTACAGTAGGTGTGCGAAAAACAATGTTTGGGACAGATTAAGAAAATCACAGTGACACTGGTCATGAGCAGAGGTCTTAAAATGGCTATGTTGAAAATTTGGTGACAAAACTCCATAAAATGGCTGTGTTACGAGTGAACATTACACAGTTTCCACACACTCTCATAAGTTCATGAATCTGTAATATTTTCAGTCCAGATTTTCACCAGTGGCATTTTTCCACACCTCGTTATGAACAGTATGGCTGTCATTTTCCACAACATGGCCGAAATGTGTTTTCACACTTTCAGCACAGAAATGTGTGGTCGCTGTGGGAAATCATTGTTCGGGACAGATAAAGAAAATTACACTGACACTGTTCACGATCGGAGGTCCCAAAATGCTCGTGTTAACAATCTGCTGTAAAAAAATCCCCAAACTAGTTATATTACGGATGTGCGTTGCACAGTTTCTATGCACACTCGTGACTTCACCTTTTTTTTAAAGATTTTCACACCAGATTTTCAACATTGCCATTTTTTACACCTCCCCATGAACAGTACCACTGTAATTTTTCACATCCTGTTCAGAATGTGTTTTTGCACCTGTGGTGTCAAATGCCGTAGTCACTGTACATAAGCAGTTTTCAGCTAACAAACTGATATTGCCACTGTTCATGAGGTGGGGGTCACAAAAAAACCATGTTGAAAATTTGGATTGAAAATACCAATGAATGCCTGAGGCGTTAGGGATTCTGACCATAATGCCCCACCCTGTAGAGAATGACAGGCATCAGGGGTGTGACTTGGGATTCTTGCCTGTAATGCTCATACCATTCCACCCCCACCTACACCCTGCAGCCAGTGAGAGGCATCAAGGTGTTCCTCGGACTCTTCGGGCCCAAACGTTACCCTATTCTTCCCATACCGCACCCATCTCACCGTATTTCCTGACAGAATGGGTGCGACAAGGGCCAAAGACCCCAAGGATCACCATGACACTTGTCAGTGTCTGCAGGGTAGGGTGTGGTGAAATGTCATGGTCATTATGCCTGACGACCAAAAGGCACACCCCAATGCCTGTCACTCTCTGCAGGGTGGTGGTGGGGTTGGCTTCAGTTCAATACTTCACTGCCATTCCTATTATGCAACTCTGTAACTTCTACACTACCAATGCCAATGCCAGCAAGCAAACATTCGGCATAGACAAATGCTTGTTATAACTTGACATACAGAAGTGAATGACCCACAAGGTCAAACTCGTTAGTCAAATCACTAGATATGACTACCATTAACATGCTCCAGTCCATGGTTGAGAAAGTTGGTTTAGTGAACTTTACCACAGCAGTAGGCTGTGTTGACCTGAAAACAGAAGATTATACTTACAGTATATAGAAAGTTTATTTATTTATTTGCTTTTGGTAACCGGGTGAGTGCACTAGGCATAGCAATGCCTATTTTCAGGCACGACCCAGGAGAAGACAGTTTAAACATACAAAATGAGCATACATGTGATGCAGCACATGAGATTGGTGTGCACAGCGTGGATGTAGGCAACAACATACAAATGAACAGTCAATTCAAAGAGTAGGTCACATTGGAATATTAGAGGTAATGTAACAGAAGAGGCAGAACAGGAAAACACCTACTGTAGGTAAAATACACAACTAAAGTTACAACAGCAAGTGAGATAGGCATTTGCAAAATAAGGTTACTACACAGCAAAGTACAGTAAGAACCAAACTGAGGATGAGATGAGAGAGGGAGAGTAGGAGGGAGTGAGGGATTAGGGGAGAAGGAGTAGGGGATGAAAGAAACAGAAACATGGGAACTAGATGGTTAGAGAGGTGGGGACAGAGGTGAAGAAGGGGCAGGTAGTATAATGAAAGAGAGGGGGGATGATGTAGTCTAAGGTGGATTAAAGCAGGCACATTGGATAATTGTTTGCAGATGGTCCCAGTGCCATGTTTTAAAGCTAGCGTGGGTAGGTGCTCCACGAATATTTAGAGGTAACGAGTTCCAGTATTTTGAGGCTGTGAGTGCAAAAGTGCGTGAACTCATATTAGTTTTACACCTGGGGATGTGGAAGGGGGCTAGGTCCACAGACCGGAGCCCATAGGAGAGAGGGTGAGAGTGGAGGAGACCAGCGAGTGGTGATGATGGGATAACAGTACGGACAGTGTTGTCTATAAGTGACCCAAGGGATTGGAGCCAATGGTCAGAGAGGCAAGGCCAGTTTAGGTAAGAATAGAGCTGGCAATGGTGTGTGAAATGAGGGGGATGCAGAGGCATAACGGCAGATATTGTTATAGGTGGTGTCCCACTTGTGGAGGGAGGATTTCGAGGCAGATAGATACGTGACTGATCCATAAGCCAGGGTGGGGAGCAGAAAGCCTTTGGCCACAGCTAGTCTAGCCGAAGGGGTAAGGGCATAGCTAGTGCGTTAGGCACCACCTAGTCTTGCATTAACAGATTTACAGGTGTTTTGTTATGTGTGAGTCAAAGTTAAGGGATTTGTCCAGAGTGATGCCCAGATATTTGAAGGATTTAGTGTTGCTCAGAGTGGAGCCATCAGCACAGGTGATTTTTAGGGGATCAGGGTTTATTTTAAGTTTGGTGAGCGACCCAAAAAGCATAGAGTGAGTCTTGCTAATGTTAAGAATGAGTTTGTTCTCTGTTAGCCAAGACTGAATAGCAGAGAAGTCTGAGTCAAGAGGTTGGGTGAGGTCAAGTGTGTTCCTTGCACTGTGGTAAATCACTAGGTCATCTGCATAAAGCAGGGTTGAGCAGGTTGAAGCAAGCAGCGGGATGTCATTTATGAAAATGGAGAAGAGCAAGGGGCCAAGTATGGAGCCCTGGGGCACTCCAACATGGATAGATGAGGGATCAGATTTGGCTGAATTGAAAACAACGGTCTGCTTTCTACTGGACAGATAGCTGTTAAACCAGGCTCTGACATCAGTAGAGAAACCTAGGAAGCGAAGTTTTGAGAGAAGGAGGGAATGGTTTACCAGGTCAAAAGCTTTCATTAAATCAATGAAGATAGCACCTGTCAGGAGGCCTGAGTCCATAGCAGAAAAGATATCGTTAGTGAGTTTGAGGAGGGTGGTAGTCGTACTGTGCCCCTTGCGGAAACCATGCTGAGAGCTAGACAAGAGGTCGTACTTCTGCAGGTAGTCAAGGGTTTGGGTTGCCACAAGTTTTTCTAGGATTTTGCTAAGGAGGGAGAGGATGGCTATAGGACGGTAGTTCGAGATTAATTTGGGATCACCCTTTTTAGGAATGGGTGTGATCTTGGCTATTTTCCAGATGCTGGGGACTAAGCCATGACGTAGAGATAGATTGAAGATTTTGGTTAGGGGAGAGGCTATAATTGGGGCAGCAATTTTTAGAAGCCTGGGTTCCAGTCAATCAGACCCTTCACTGGTATGGTCTGGAGCTGAGAGGAGTAGCCTCAGAACTACAGATTTTGTAATATTCCGGAACCTGAAAGGGGGATGTGTGAAATGAGGTTTGGTGTTGTCAGTGTGTGAAAAGGCGTGAGCATTTGGGAATGAAGCTTGGTAGATGGTGAGGTCTGAAAAATGGTGGTTAAAGAGTTTGCTATAGTTGTTGGATTATTGCAATGTATGCCATTAATCAGCATGTCATTTGTAAGTGCTTTTTGATTTGCACCAAGGAGGGTTTTTATGGTAGCCCAGAATTTTTTAGAGTCCCCCGCTGCCTTGGTTAGTAGATTTTTACAGAAGGAGCTTTTAGCTAATCAAATTTGCCTTTTGCAAATATTTCTCTGGGCTCGATAATTATTGTAATTGGCCAGTAGCCCAGTGGCTTTGAAGTGATGCCACACTTTATCCCTGGACCTAATCCGCACAAGTAGGTCTTTTGAGAGCCATTTCATCTGCGATCCACGGATCCAGTGAGTGACACAGGGAGCATGGGTGTCTTGGAGCACACGAAATTTGGCAAGGAAATGGTCTAATGCCAGTTGTGCATTATTAGAGGTGTGAATGGGAGACCAGTCAATCAATGTGAGATCATGTAAGAAATTTTCTTGGTTAAAGTTAGCCAGGTTTTGGAAGGTGATGAGTTTAGGAGGTGGAGATGGTTTACTAGTAGCATGCCAGGTGCAGTAGATTGGGGAGTGATCACTGATTGAGTCAGCTAGGGTCCGTACACAGGCTATGCTATCCAGGCGATTTGTAAGGACCCAGTCTATAAGAGTACTAGCACAAGGGGGGGGGCAGGATCCTGGTAGGGTCAGTAATAAGTTGATGGAGGTTTTGTCCTTGGATGATGGTATGAGAGGACAGGTTTGATTTACTAGTCCAGTTTAGGTTCAGGTTCCCAGGTATGAGGACTTCATTACGGCCAGTGCCCTTTTCCACCTGAGATAGAAGTTCCTCCAGCCCAGCTGTACCACCAGCTGGAGGGTTGTAGGCACAAACTAAGTGAAGTTTCTTTGACCCGAGCATTAAGGTAGCATAGATTGCTTCGCAGTAAGATAGGGCAGGTTGGGCAAAGTGTGATATTAGAAGGTGGGGTTTGAAGAAGATGGCAACCCCCCCTCCCCGCTTAGTTAAAGTCCTATCCTGCTGAATGATGTTGTAGTTAGGCAGTGAGCAGAGAAGATCGGGGTGGAGGGTTTTAGCCAGGTTTCAGATAAACAGATGATATCTGGGTTGTGCTGAGCAGCCCATGCCTCAAGTTCAACCTTGTTACGAAGCAGGCTCCTAATATTTAGGTGGGAAATGTGGATACCCTTGGAGTCATGCCAATTAGTAGCCTTACAAGATAAGTTACTTGGAGGTCCGGGATTTTTCTCAATATCCCCGGCTAATATCAGGGTTAGATGTGACAGGTGTAAGAGTTTACAATGGATGTAGGAGATGGATAGGGTTAGGTTAGGTAACGGGGAATTTTTTAGAGTGTTGAATAAGTGATAGGTGAGATTATAATGAATAAGCAGAGGGAAGGTGGCAAGAGGCTGGTGTGGTGTTATACGCGTATAGGATAGACTGGAGAAGTCAGGGTATGTGTGGTAATGATTATGGGATATTGAGTAGAAAAGTGTAGGGAGCCATATAAGGCAGATAGCTGAAAAGACTATTAAAAGAGTACCACAAGGAGAGATGGCCATTTTTGGGACTGTTATAAGTGGCATAAGGATTGTAAGAGAGTGTGAGAGTGAAAATTTACAGGTATTAGTCTGGGCACCAGTAACAGTTTAAGATTGATTTAGCGCCCTTTAGCAGTCAAACAGTATAGTCTGCTAATGGAAAAGGGAGGAGATAGATAATTTCGAAAGAGGGCGTGTTAATGGGCATGGTTTCACTCTATATAAGTAAAGCCGGACAAGGGTGGGTGTGGTGAGGGCGGGTGGGGAGCAGTTGTGCAGTGACTGTGGGGTTTCAGTGATCAAGTGCCCAGGGAAATCAGTGACTCCGAGGTGGGTCTCCTACTTGCACAGGGCCGGCAGATTCAGTCAAGAGTGCCTGGTGCATGAGAAACTGCTTGTCGGCTTTCTGGTCCAAAAACTACGGCTTCCCTTCCCCAAATTAAAAGGTAAAATGCAGAACTGGTTACCAGCATGCTCTGTACGGCTTCCCTTCCCCAAATTAAAAGGCAAAATGCAGTACTGTAACTGATGAGGCACTAGGAGTTACCAGCGCGCTCTGTAAGTTAGTTAAAAGGGAAACACCACTTTCTTAAGAAGTTTTTTTTTTTTTTTGCAATAGGATTGAAATTATTTATATCTTTAGGTTAGCCCTTTCTGCAGACAGGCACCAAGTAAGTTAGTATCCACAGATTAGGAACCCTACCTGTAGCAAGCAATAAATTGAAAAGTCTTGCTACAGGACAGATAAGTTACATGCAGAAAGTTTTAAGAGCATTGGCTCAATGCTATTTCAGCCAGCACTTTTAGTCATGGGTACATATTTTAATAGTTTACACTTTTCTGCAAGACTAACTAACTTCAGGTAAAAGGGGATCAATCCAGCATGAACCAACAACCTCTGTTTAGTAGGCCTGGTATTCATGGTACTCAGAAGAGTGGTTCAGTCCAGGGAACATTGGAACAGGTGCTAGCAGATACTGTAGATCAGAGGCATGAGATTTAATTAATTCCCATAACATCTCTAATCTATTACCAAATGTTCTGTGGGTCACCAGCAGAGAAGGAGAAAAGGTTCTTACAGTATGTTCCTTTCATAGTACATAGTGTATACCTTTTTGCAAGGGTTCCTCTACTCTCGGTATTCCTCCTAGTCTGAATTAAGGGTTGAGGCCTTGAATCATGCCCATCATTCATCAATATAAATAAAGATAGTATATGTCACTATTTAGCAATTTACTGCAATAACTGTACCTCTGATTCTTCTTTTGATGAAAGGTGTATATAGTACTTCACCTGAAGTCAGTGAACTTGGCAGTAATGTTAGACAGGGCATAGTTTATGTCACTTTTGTTCCTAGTCAATTTGACTTAGATCATCTTGGAAGGTATGAGGTAGGAGCTTACAGTAGTCCCCCAAAGTGAATAATTTTTGCAGCAGCCCTTGTAGACCAGGTTTTTCAGACACAATAGATAGGACAGTGGTTGCTTACTACATCAGGCTGGATACCTACTCAAATTAATGTTTCAATCCTGCTTGCTATTATCCAATGTATTAGGGTGGACCAGTTGCTATTAGAGGATATGGCAGATTTAGTTATTAATTATGTTAGAGTGATTTATTTTTAATTTTCAGTTAGTTCTTTTTTCTCCCCTGGCCCTGAACAGCCCTCCAGACACCAGTCACCCCTGCTGCATCTCCTCAATTTTCCACCAGGATTTACCACTCTATGAAGGTAGCATGGCCTAGGTATTCATCAGGGGCAGGGCTACCAGGTGGTTGGATGAGAACAGCTGCCTAAGAACCCATTTTCCTGTGTTCTCCATTGCAGAGTGGATGTGCAGTGCCACCCAGATATCTTCACACATGCTACAACACATGGACATCAGCAATCACCACTCTACCCCCACCCATCCTGAGAGTCCCTGGCTGCTATACCCCCAGCTGATGCTAGGGGCCCAGCTAATACTGAGCACTGTAACCCTTCCTCACTGGGAGAGGACAGCAGTCTTCTGGATGCTCTTTCTTCTCCTACTCTGGCTGATCTCGGTATGCAAGGTTCTTTCTAGAACCATGGTCACTGGCATGGCAGCAGGTGAGGTGCTCAGTGCCACAGCCCTCTGCATCACTGGGCCAGCTTATTGTACACTGAATTTTCCCATATCACTTTGTTGTCCATCTAACCAGTCAGAGTTACATCCCACTTCTGATGATTAATTCATTTATGTTTATAGAGGACCCCAAATGGTGAGGTAGGCCAACCTGTACACCCATAGAGGAATTGATTATGTAAACCAAATGGAGCTTTTTCACCTTGCCAGTCAAGTAACACAATATGACACCAATCAGAGGTGCAGTCAGAAGCTGAAGTTGCACTGATTCTCTTATGTTCAAATGAGACATATAGCTGATCAAAATCCCACCATTTTTTGGGGGGAGGGAAGGCACACCTGATCAAATTGAATCCAGAGGTGGAGCACAATGAGTCTGCAGTTCAGAGTTTTAGTCATGACTCAGTGATTCCTAATACTGTATATCAGGGCTATAAAACGTACTGTAACTCAAGACTCCAATTCTGTCTCATTAGATAGCAAACTACATATACTAAGATGGACTGCTTTGAATCCTTTCATGTTATGCCACTTAGGTGTGATAGTCTAGGGTGCAGCAGGGAGGAAAGCTCATGTTTAGCCTCCCTATCCCAGATAATAGAAGGTATTTCAAAGCCAGGTTAAGCTTATATAGGCTAGTACACATACTGTAGTGTCTGAGTTAGATACACTGCTGACACGGTACCGGATCACTATAGCGCAGAGAAAATCAAGCATGAAAAAATGCACTGTAGGAAGTGCTAATGGCTGTACAGTGACCCGTGTTGCTGTAGGCTGCTGTGCTTAAGTCTGAAGGATGCTGCCAGGGCCTTGCTTGGCCGAGTCTCTCCCATGGTGGAGAGTGGCTACAGCACCTGCCTTCAGCACTGGGGACCTAGGGATGTGGTTCTGTTCTCCCCAGGTCTCACTATATGGTGGCATGGTTAAAAAAAAAAGAGTCTCCCCCCTGACTTTTCCCCTCTCCCCAAAGTCTACGAACCCCCCGGAGTTGATTATAATAATTCCAGGGGGTGTGGGCAGTTAAGCCCCCACATGGTGAGGTTGCTTTCCACAGAAAGCAAGAGAGTCCTATGGCATTTGCTCTTCTATTTCATGCTAGGATTTTGTCCCGACACTGTTAGAGTGCATGCCATTGTGTATGCGCTGTTGTGGTTTTACGTGATTTTAACAACAACATTATGACCCAGACACAGTATTTCACATAATCAAAAACTGGCATAACAGCTGTGAGATGGAGTAGCCAAGTAGAGTCTGTAGTTATTAAGGCGTTAGACATGGAAAAGTCAGCTGGGTGAGTTTACACATTCATATATTTGGGCTGTTGCAGAGACAGAGACTGATAACATGAGGAGACACAGATTAGCACTGTACAGACAGATATTCAAAAGCCAATCATAGTTAGCATTATGCAACAACCCTAGTATTTACAAATTAAATTTGTAGGTAATATCATTGGCTAGTAATAAGACAATACTATGAAGTTGTGTGTATATGAAAAGATATAACAAAATGTAGTGAGGTAGGCTACTACATTAGTACACTAGCTAAGATGTAAGTTCCATAACAATAGCACTATATTATTGCTATGGCAGTCATATCCTAGCTGGTGTACTAATGTATAGAGATGTGCAAAGATGCTGAAATTCACTCCATGAAAAAATCTGTGAATTTCATCAAATTATTGGCCAAATTCAGTTGGTGAATGGCCAGTTCACCTGGTGATTAACAAGGTGAATTGTTAGTAAAGTGAGGATACCACACTCCCTAACCACCAACTTGCACTCTCCTCCTCCCACCCTGCCCCAGCAAATATAACACTGCTGCTCAGAAAAGTTAATCCCTTCCCCCACTATTGCATCCAATGCACTCCACCCAACTTTCCCCATCTGACTACTCAAATCTCAATTTCATGTGCAGAAACACACATACTCCCACCTAATCCCCCTCTGGTCCCAACCACCATCTTCCTTCCATAAGCACCCACAAAATTAACCTACTGTATAAATAAAGAAAAGTGTGCCTCAGTGCAGAAGGTCTACTCTGTTCAGTGCTGACTCACCTCTCTTAATGGCTTAACTGAATAAATTGTGACTTCTTAGCTTCTAGTAAAACTTGATTGGTTGAAAATTCAACTTATTAAGGCTAAAATATGTATTCAACTCAGACAGAAGGGATTTGGGGATCTATACCTGGTGGTATCTGTGGAACAATTAAGACCCTTACTTATCAGATGTTGTGTCTCTGTACACTGCCTCTAGGTTGTAATCCATGGAACTTATGTTTAGGCCAGGCTCAGAGAACTACAATGGAATTGATGTTGTTGTATGGCTGTATACATTTTAATATATAATCCTCAATCATGTATAAATAAAAAAAAAGAAAATTCAATAAATCAGGTTTTACTAGGAACAAAGATGTCACTATTCATTAATTCATGCCATTACCATATGGGAAGCTGGCTTTGAACAGAGCAGATGCTCTGCTTCACTGGGGGACCTTATACTTATTGATTTTGTGGTTGCTGTGGGGGGGGACTAGAGGAGGTTTGTTGAGGGTATGAGACTGAGGGTATGAGACTCCAGGTGTTTGTACAAAAGACAGTGGAACTTGGGTAGGAAAAGGTGGGTGAAGTGTATTTGATACACAGAGGGAAGGGATTAACTTCAAGTGCTGACTGTCCAGTTACAGTTGGGGTATAAAATAATATTATCTTTGTCTTTGGGTGGGGGGAGAGGTTGATTTCACAACAGAGGGTGGGGAGAAGTTTTTTAAATGAAGAAAAAAAATCTACCAGTGAAGTTAGCAGTTCTGTCCCCCAATTTTCAAATTGTGCTCAAATGCAAGTAAGGTGAAGTCATGCCCACTTTGCCGGCAAATAAAAAATTTGCAAATCTCTACTTTGTGGTAGCCTACCTTACTGTATCTTGTTCTACCTCTTAGTCACTTGTAATAATCCAATAACAGCTTAAAAATTACAGCTAAGTGAGGTGCCTTTGACATAATGCTGATCGTAACAAAAATAGATATAATCTCCATGATATGATTAATCTTCCATCCCACATTCTGATTTATGCAGTCTTAACATGAAATACAAATTGTTATGTTACACCTTGTTTGTAACACTTTCAAGAAATGGCAGAACCTCTAGTGCTCTTGCTTCCTTTTTGTAATGTTTTTCCATAATCAAAATGCATGTTTTTTTATGACATTCTGTTTACCATAAATTCTATTGACTCAAATCATGAAGTGAATCTGCTTAAGTATATACTCACATAAGGCATCCTCTTTGCTATACATAAATAATCTATGTAGGGTTAAAATGAAACAGCTCCCCATCACTCATTCTGCCATGAGAAAATCACAATGGTAGAAATTACCAGTACTTGTAAGTAATTTTAGAAACCTGCCTGCCCAGAGTAAGGAGTTAGGTGGGATCCAAAACACTGGTGGCATTCCTAGTGGTTGTTGTGACTCACATGAAATAAATATTTATTTAAAAGTTTAAAACTGGGTGAGTGAGCCTATTTCTCCAGTGCCTGTGTATTAGTATTGACATACTCTAACTTGCACTGGAACAGACTACTTCCTCATTGAGATCTTTCTGTTTATCCTCTCAGGGAAGGAGGCTATGTCTGATTCCTAATATAACACAGGTCTGCATGTCCACCATGGTAGGTTACAATGCTGGTAGCTTTGCAGTGTATTGCTGGTAGCTTTGCAGTGTGTTCTGATTTCACAACAGAGGGTGGGGGGAAGTTTTTTAAATGTAGAAGAAAAATACATATTCTTGAAGATGTTCCTTCAAAGGTGGTCAAAATCAAGCCAGAAACAAGCTGAAAGTTACAGATCTAGCACAGTGTGTCGAAAAACTAAAGCTACAATAACTAAGAAGAACATATTTGTCTAAAAACAAATTCTGTCTAAAAGCCCACATGCTGCCCAAAGGCTGCCCAAAGGCCACAATTATACATCCTGCCTGCTTGTTATGTATGCTCTAATGATGCAAAATAGTAAGCAGTTGAGTGTAGATAATGTGATTAACAAGATCACCCCCATACAGTACATGTATCCTATTGCAGTGCTTCCGGGGAAACCTACTATATGACATTATGATGTGACAGCGAGAGTCCAAAGTGGTTGATGTACTCTGACCCCACCTAACTATTAATTGATCTGTTCTGGCAGTGCTAAGAAGACATGGAGATGGCTACCTGGATGCCAAAGAGAGGCCATGGTGGCTTGTAGAGCAACCAAGAGTAAGTACGGATGCAGACGTGTTCAGAGAGTGAAGCCAGTGCAGTATCTTTATTGTGATGACTAATAATAGGGTATCTCTTCCCTTCTCTCATTGCAGCTCTTCCAAGTAGAGAATCTTGAAATTATGGTATGACTATATATATATGGCCTGGGTGTATTTAATGGCATAATAAGCTCCACCAGAAATGGTGGAGTCATATGGTAAAGGGGACCCCAGGGGACTGCACTAACCACCCATCCCTTCAGCACCCCATTAGCCCTTGCTTGTATAAGGTGAATGAACAGATAGGTGGATATCTGTGACTACTGACTCTCCAGCTGCCACAACAGTAGCTAACTAGTGTTCTATAATTGTAAATAGTAATTATGTATATTTAATTTATTTGTTTTAATTATGCATATATGAGAGCAGGTCAGGTAGGCCTTCTTTTTTATTTCCTAGTACTAAGAGGGAGGGGGTGAGCAGGCCTTGTACGATTTTTTTGGTGGTTTAATATGCTTGTTTGATTTGCAGACCAGCTCATATTATGATTGAAATGAGGATGCTGGAAGTGACTTGTGTCACTGAAAAGCATTAGTGGGTTGGAGATACTAGATTTATGGTATATGGCCCAAAATGAGTAGGTACTGTGTCATTTCATTTATTGAGTGCCATATTGCAAGAGCAGCAGTAACATTTATTGGCTGTGTAAATGAGAGGAATGAAGAACTATAGCAATAGTTTATTACTTTTTGTTCAAGTTTCAAACTGCAGTAATGCCCCTCCATGTCAATGAATCATGAAGAACAGAGGACTTTTATATTTGTGATTAATTTATCGAAAAGCAGGGCGTAATTTGAGCTATCTTATAGGGGAACACAAACTTTCTGTTTATCAACAGGGTCAGTAAAAAGTATGAAAAAGGTGACTGATTTTCTGTCCAAAATATTAAAGTACTAGTATTTCACTGATAGACATAATTTTATTTAAAGGGACATTGCCAGTTTTTTTGATTCATGTTAATTTCTGTTGAAAACTCGTGTTTTATGACTGCTTACATTCTCTAACATTTATTTCTGTTGCTGATTTATATCTGCTTCTTTCCTTAGTAGAACTGAAGTGCGTGCTAAAGGTGTCCTTCTACCCAACCTTGTTTTGATTTGAATCTTTGATCTATTCTTATATCACACCTCCTGATCATACAGAACACCCCAAGCAGTGCAGCCACTCATGATGCAATAGTGTCCTCTCCTCTCACTGCATCATGAATGGCTAGACTAAGTTGCAGGTTCTCAAGTTCTGGAAAGATGCAGTGCAAGAATTTCAAGGACTGTAAACAAACATGTTTTTGTGAGGAAACACCAATATGATGGGCAGTCTGTTCTTCACATTTAAAAAGCAAAAGGAATGAGAAACAATTACCATCTACATCAGCAATTTATATAGAATGTGAACAATAATAGCATGTGTTTTTTTAACCTAGAGACATGTTGCGGCATGAGGGCGTTGACAGTGTTTCTTCAAACTACTGTGACTTATTTGCAGTCAGAAAAGCTATAAATTGGTTGGACATTTTTTGAATTATCATTAATGTCAACAAGATCATTTAGTGTTGATAAAAGGTGACAGACTGGCAGGACTGGTGATGAAAGCCTTCTGTTTTAGCACATTGCCATGTATTATGTGGGGCAAAGACAGGGCAAACTTGCCCATAGTGTGACAGATTTATTGCTGTTGAAAGATAAGGGACAGGTAACAGTAGACACTGAAGCCCTCTGTTTATCCACAGTCCAGATACAGGATGGCAGCTGGGGGATGCTCATGGGTGAAGTGGGCATGCTAGCATCAATGACACCAGGAGGGAAGGACAACTTAAATGCTGCCAGTGTTTAATTGTAACAGTCACACAGGAGTGCAGTGTGCATATTTATGGAACACATACAAACAGAGGTGAGAAAGAAGTAAGTGCCTTAGCTAGAACATGAACCCAGGCTGCCTGGAATACTGTTCCAATTGTGCTAACCATCTATGCCACTGAAATAACTGGAACCTGAGCTGTCCCTGAGCACATTACTCTTTCTGAAATGCACAACCCAATGGCAGCACAAATATTTACTTGTAACAATCACACAGGACTGCGGCGTGCATATTTATGGAACACATACAAGCAGAGATGAGAAAGAAGTAAGTGCCTCAGCTGGGGCACAGGCACACATTGACATACCAGGTACTGACTGAGCAGGTACACTACAGGTTTCTCACACTATGATTAAATTATTGAGGTGAAAGGTGCATGACTGACAGCGCTGTAGTTAGGCAAACTCCAGGTACAGATTAGGGCAAGTGCACTACAAGCTTTCCAACACTGTGATAAAACTGAAGATGTACTGTACACAAGGAGGGCCTATCATCTGAAAATATTTGTTTATTAGCAGACCATGTACTGTACAGTGTGGTAGGTGCAGTTCTGGCTTTATCATACTGTGACTTATTCAGTACGGGTGAAAGTTGAGGGAGAGACATCACTGGAGATGATAGCCTTCTGTATGGTTACATGGTCAAATATAGTGTGAGACACAAAAACTTCAGTGTCATTCTGCACATGAGCCAGCATAGACAGGTCTATGAGCAACTTCATATGCTTGGGGCAATTTGGTCTTTTCCAGATACTAGTTAATAAATGTTAAATCAATCTTGGAGAAGGAGTTTTTGTCACAAGAATTCTGAGGCCATAAAATATTTATGTATTTATTTGGACATCCACGTAGGCTCACTTAGATCACGTTTCATTTACAGGAATGAACTGGGCTCAAGGCATGAAAGAATGCAGAAATAATATACATCAAAAGCAGCAGTGCACGAATACGTAAAGCTATGAAAAACAAATGTGTGCATGGAATACAATAAGATATACTATAACGTTTGTCAAAAATCAAACATACATTGCATACACTAGATTTAGCAGTGAGTACTATATATCAGTCAAGGCAAAATGTTGTGATGGTCTGTCTTAGTTGGAGTATTTCCCCAGCTGGTATGTATGTATTTTGCTCTTTTTTTACTGAAGTGCATATTCATTATGCTTTACTTTTTGTATATTAAAGTATGTTACTTGGCCTTGTTTTAATTCACCTTTTTGCATAGTGCTCAAGCTAAGATAATAAAATCTAAAAAAAGCTATTTTCTGTGCATTTGCACTTCATGTGCTCCTGCTCTTCAATATACTTAAGACCTATGGAGGTTTTTATGTTGGGTATTCTGAAAAGTTGGCCTCTGGGGATCTACTATAAGATTAATGTTGTTGGTGCAGATGACAAGCTGGTGCCTAAGACAACTCGTTGCATCATGAAACAATATCTGATACACCATGGTGCACGTGTTATAGGTATATTCATACTCAAGGGGGAGCCACTTTACTCTGGAGATCAACAGAATTAGCGGGTATGCTGATCTGCTATTAAGGCAAATCTGACAGTTTTACTGTATAGTAAACTTTTCCTTTTAAGGGTGGAGACAGGGCAAGGTCCCAAAAGACAGTTCTGACAAGCTATGATGAACCTAATTTATGGAGGCAAAGATCACTTAGGTCTATAAAGCTTTTCTATTTTTTGTTGAAATTTCCTCATAGTCACATTGAGGTGTCCATCAAAAGGGAGTAATGAGTTCAAGTTAGAGATGCAGCAAATTAAAATTTCCTGTTTCATCATCGGGGGGTCACCATAAAGGGGTGCACTGCTGGTGACGGGGTGGAATCACTGGAGCTACTGGGCCATCACGGGTTCTGTCGAGCCCTGGCATTTTCCTCCAGTTTTGGCCTGCACCCACATCCATGCAATGGGTGGGCAGAAAGCCTCTGCCTCTGCAGAGGCAGCCACTTACCATGGCTGTGGGCCAACCCCTTTACATGGCAGTGTGTGTGCACTGACCCCCAGCAGTAGCTATGTGTCAGCCGACAGCGTGCAATGCAAATCCCCCTACCCTGAGGAAGGAGAGCAGTCCTCCAGATGCTCAATCCTTCCTCTCCCGGCCAGCCCCTGAGTGACCCGAATCCATTTCAAAACCCAAGTTGCAGGCAAGGCATGAGGTAGGGCATCCAGCGGCCCAACCCTCACCGCCACTGGGCCGGCCAAAAGTCCAGGTTTTCTATTGCTAAACCTATATGCAAAATGGCAACCATGGCAAAAGTGAGTTAAATTCAGTAAAAGAACTGCTGAAGGCATTCACAACTTCATTCAATTCAATAACAACATCCTTGCATATTTAATTATTTATTGAAAGTTTCACCAGGAAAGGCACACTGAACAATATAAAATTGCTCATCTCACGGAGCATCCTGGGGTAAGAGGAACATGAGAGTACAGTAGTCAAAAGCACATTTCTATGCAGTATTATAGAAAAGATAAATACAATACTCAACAACACATTTCCAAAGGTAAGATAAAACAGAGACGCAACAGAGTGAAAAAACAATGCATCGGTAGCATTAGATAAACATTGGGATTTGATGTGAGAGGAGCAAATTAACAGCACTGCAGACTAATACATAGAATGGGGACAAGGAAGCGCAATAAAGTACATTGGTTTCTCCTCACATTAAGTGCTAAGCTGGGAAAGGAGATAGGGAAGCCAGAACGGAAATTAGGAGCAGCTGCAGGATGGAGAGAGGAAGTTGAGAACGGAGGTCAAGAAGGACCACAGGAAAGAGGAGTGCCTGATTTGATGAGGCATTGAGTTCCAGAGCTTAGGAAATGACGATTGGCCTATAGAGGTGGTGAGTCTTGGTATAGCTAGAGTACAGGAGTCACTGGATCTGAGTGAGAGTGGAGCAGTGGGGGCGGGAGGACAGGGTGGAGGCAAGGAAAGGGGAAGCATATCAAACCAGAATTTAGAGACAAATTTTATGCAGTGTGCTAGATGGAGGTTTTCCAGGGAAGGAAAAGCTAGACAGTGAAATAGATCGCAGTGGTAGGTAAAGGAAGGGGCATCCAGAGCAAAACAACAGAAGACATTGAAAAGGATGTCCAGTCTAGTTAAGGATGACTTCAGTGCGGCACTACGTCACAGTAGTCAAAGATGGGTAGTATTATTTTCAGGACAATCTCCCACCTGGCCTGTAGAGGTAGGCAGCTTTGGTTCCTATAAAGGGCACCTAATTTGGGGCACAGCTTTTTCAGGATGGAGTCTATGTGTCCAATGAAGTTTAGGTGCTGGTCTAACCAAACCCCAAGATACGTAAAGGAAGAGGTGTCCTCTTGAGTAGAGCCATCAAGGATGTGGAAGGAAGGCAATTTAGTTACCCTAGAGAATCTCTGCCTCATGCCGAAGGTCATGGAGACAGTTTTCTTGGCATTGAGGAAAAGCTGATGGGAGCTTAGCCATTGCTGTACTTTTTCAAAGTCATGCCGAAGTGTGGAAGCAACATCAGCTGACAATTGTCTGGAGTAGAAAAGAACAGTATCGTCAGAATACATATGGATGGAGGAGGAGGTGCACACTGATGGGAGGTCATTAAGGAATATAGAGAATAGTAGGAGAGCCAAGGACAGAGCCTTGGGGAATGCCAGCATTAATCTGGAGTGGGGGGGTGGAGGTGGAATCAGCAATATTGACTGACTGTATCTGGCCTGTTAGGTAGGAGCTAAACCAGTTTGTGGCTGAATCAGACAGGCCAGCACATCACAGATTATCTAGGAGGAGAGGGTGGGAGACAGTGTCAAAAGCCTTTGCAAGGTTGACAAAGATCACAGATGTGATTAGACCACTGTCCATACCTGAGAGTATAGAACCAGTGAACCTAAGTAAGGAAGTGGTAGTGGAGTATCTTTCCTAAAACCAGATTGGTAGGGAGTGAAAAAGGCAGAGTCAGAGAGGTAAGAGGAGAGTTGGGAGAGGATCAGGTGCTCCTGAAGCTTAGCGAGAATAGGTAAGAGAGATACTGGCCAATAGTTCCCAGGCAATAGAAGGTTCACCTCCCTTGGGGGGTGGGAGAACTACAGCATGCTTCCATGGGTCAGGGGTAGAGACCAGTGAGAAGAAAAAGTTTAGTAAGCAGAAATGATGAATAAATGGCATAAGTGGAGAAGACAAGAAGTTTGGGGTCATGGCCATCAGGTGAGGAACTTTAGATGGACTGAGAGTGAGGAGAGCATTTAGAGTATCATGAGGTGAGACTGGAGAGAAGGAGAACAGGTCACTAGGGAGGATGCTTGGGTGTGAGTTACGGCAGACAGATGCGACTGTTTGGGTAGGAGTAAGAGAAGCCAGTAGAGCAGCAGCACATGAAGTAAGAGTTGAATTCAGTGGCAACTGAGAGGTGGGCAAACATAAGGGCATTATTGACATAAATGAGTGTAGTTTGGGATTTAGAGGGGAGAGAGAAAAGGGAGTTAACAGATACATAGATATACAGAGAGTGTCAGCAGATAAGGGCCTACGGCCCACCCAGTCTGCCCATTTGAGCTTGTAAGTTTTCTTTATGTTTTCCTAGAAGTCTGTTGCCCCTTAATCCTGACCTCCAGAATTCCTTTTTGTCTATCTCATGCATTCTTAAATCCCGTGATTGTTTCAGCCCCCAACACTTCCTCTGGCAGGGTGTTCCACTTGTCCACCACCCATTCTGTGAAGAAATTCTTCCTCAAGTTTCTTGTGAATCGTCCTCCCTCCAACTTCATCCCATGCCCTCTAGTCCTGGAACATCTTTTTGCTTAAAAATAGCGTATTCCTGCACCCTGTTCCTCCCTGTAAGATACTTGTATGTCTCTATCATATCCCCTGTCTCCCTCCTTTCCTCCAGGTAGTACATATTCAGTTCCTTCAACCTGTCCTCATAGGACTTGTGATGCAATCGATGTGCCATCTTTGTTGCCCTCCTCTGAACCTCCTCTATCCTGTCTATGTCCTTATGTAAGTAAGGTCTCCAGAACTGTACATTGTACTCCAGGTGGGGCCTCACTAGTGTCTTGTTTAGTGGAATTATGACCTCCCTTTTCCTGCTGGTGATGCCCCTGCCTATGCATAGCAGCATCCTATTTTCTTTTCCTGCTGCCTTGTCACACTGTTTCCCTACCTTGAGGTCATCAGAGATGATAACCCCAAGATCCCTTTCCTGTTTGGTGCATGCTATATCCTCACCCCCCCAACTGATGTATTGTGCCAGGGTTTTTGTGCCCCATATGCATTATCTTGCACTTCTTTACATTGAATTTCAACTGCCAAACCCCCCGACCGTTCTTCAAGTTTCTGCAGGCCCCTTCTCATTCTGTCTATACCCTCTGGTGTGTCTACTCTGTTACAGAGCTTTGTGTCATCAGCAAACAGTGAAATTCTACCTTCTAGGTCCTGCGCAATGTCACTGATGAAGATATTGAATAGGACTGGTCCCAGCACTGATCCCTGTGGTACCCCACTGGTCACTCTTCCCTCTGTGGAGTGACAGCCATTTGCCACCACCCTCTGTGTCCTACTGCCCAGCCAGTTACCTATCAATTGTACTACTCTCCTGCCCACACCCATATTCCCCAGTTTGTGTAATAGTCTTCTATGTGGCACAGTGTCAAAGGCCTTGCTGAAGTCCAGATAGGCCATGTCCATTGCCCTCCCCTGATCCACCTCCCTAGTCACTCAGTCAAAAAATTCAACAAGGTTGGTCTGACATGACTTTCCAAAATGTTGATGGGGTACATATGTTAGCATCAAAGGTGGATCTAAAGTATTTAGACTTAGTGAGCCTTGTAGCCTTGGAGCTGGCATTTCTGAGGACTCAATATCTGTTACAGTCAGCATTTAATTTAGAGACATTGTGAGCCTTCCAAGCCTGGTCTCGAGCTCTCATTCATGCCATCAATTTTGGTGTGATCCACGGACGTGGTTTCTGCATACTCAAGTGCACTTAAAGGATGCATACTTGTTCCAGATGTTAAGAAAGTGGCCTTAGAAATAGTCCTGGGCTTCATCAACTGTGGTAGCAGAGGAAACAGGAGACCAGTCAGTGTGGGCTAGGTCATATAGGAAGTGGGTAAGGTCTAGGGATTTATATGAGTGGACAAGCAATGTTTTATGCAGGGCTTTTGGGTGGTGGCACTTGCGGACCAAGTAGACCCGATGATGGTCACTGAGTGCATTCAGGAAGGGACTTGATTCGATTACTCTGTGGACATGTGAGGTTAGGGCCCAATCGATGACTGAGTGGTTGCCTGATTTAGTATTTAGTCGAGTTGGCTTGTGGATCAATTGCATTAAGTTAAGAGCTGCAATGTTGTTATTCAGCTTAGATAAGGAAGGTTCAGGCCGGTTTTGGTTAAAGTCACCTAGTATATAGAGTTTGCCACTTGATGTAAGGGTGGAAATTTAAGAGAGAAGATTAGAGGCAATAGTAGGAGAGAGGCCTGAGTGGTAGTAAATCCCAGCAAGGTATATTGATATAGAGTAAGGCATGAACAGCCTGAGGACAAGGGCTTCATAAGCTGTGGAGACTGATACAGATAGGACCAGGGCAGAATGAATGGAGGACGAGGTGTATATAGTTACGTCACCACCCCTACCTGTGCTGTCTTGCCGGGTGATATTGTAGCCAGGGATGTATATACTGGGATCCGGTGTTTTATTATTTAACCATGTTTCAGTTATTATGAGAAGGTCAGAGGCTAGTGATAGTGCTAGTGGTTGCAGCAGGACTAGTTTAGGTAGTAGACTTCTTATGTTAAGGTGGAGGATTTTAAAACCATGAGGGAGGGTTGGAATGTTGGAGGCAGGGGAGGGCATGTGTGGGAGAGGGACTACCTGCATGTCTGACAGAGGAGGCCAGGGTTGGGGTTTATATCCCCGGTGGATAGCAAGAGAAGGGAGATGATTATAAATTGGAGCTTTGAACTTTTGTACCATGACTTAGATGTGACCAAGCTATAAGGGGTAGGCGGATAGTAAGAGGAAGCGAACTGGATAGATAGGGAGCACAGGAGCGCATAGGAGTTAGGGAAAGAAGAGGGGGAGGCACAGTGTAGAAAAGTATGATGAGCCCAAAGTTGGATGAATATTTGCAAGGAACATGGTAAATTTGCTCTGGACTGATTCAGTATATTATTTACTCTTTTTCAGAGTCTCCTGTGATTACCCAGGTTGTCTGCTTACTGTTTTTCAAATATATAAACTTAGCAAGTTTCATTTCCAGATTACATGAGTTTTGTAGCTGCCAATATAAGTTCCAATCAGTGGTCAATTTAGACTTTTCAGATATTTATCATGTTCTGTCTCTGATTCTCATAAAATTTAATATTTGATTAGACAGCAATTACCTCTTAACTCTTTTAACTCTTAGGGCCTAATCAACAAAGGTACCTCAGATAGGTGCAAATGGAGCATACCTCTGGAGCCTTGATCTTCATCTGCAAGAGCAGGTGTGCTTGCTGACATTCACAGTTTCTGGCATCCTATGGAGCAGGGGATGGAGTGATATGGCAGTCCACCAAACACTGCTGTACCCTTGCTTGGGCAACAATATCTTTGTTGGTGTTCTTGGTCAGTGCCAGGATGCCCCTCAGCCCTCCCTACCTCCACACAGGGCTGAGGCAGTTGGAGGAGGGTTGATTGGTCCCCAAGTAATATCTGGGAGACATGCAGAAGGTGGAACTTAACCACGATTGCAGCCCCTGGCTGCATTGCCTCTGCCTCCCCCCCCCCATTGTCCCTTACCAGCATAAATACTCACTCCTGTATCAGGAGCATGTGTGCCTCACTCCTGTATCAGGAGCATGTGTGCCTCACTCCTGTGTCAGGAGCATGTGTGCCTCACTCCTGTATCAGGAGCATGTGTGCCTCACTCCTGTGTCAGGAGCATGTGTGCCTCACTCCTGTATCAGGAGCATGTGTGCCTCACTCCTGTGTCAGGAGCATGTGTGCCTCACTCCTGTATCAGGAGCATGTGTACCTCACTCCTGTGTCAGGAGCATGTGTGCCTCACTCCTGTATCAGGAGCATGTGTGCCTCACTCCTGTGTCAGGAGCATGTGTGCCTCACTCCTGTGCTTGTTCCAAACCCAGCCATGTGCATAGGAGCACCAGTGGCAAGGGACTGGGTAGGATCTCACAAGGTAGAGCAGTCGATGTGCAGTGGTCTCCACATGTTAAGAAAATGGGCAAATGGCACACTCCATCCTGATTGGCTAAAAGCACCAATCAGCTGGGCTGGTATGAGACAACAGAGACCGGGATATATGTAGTGCCAATCTCTGTTGCCTCATTTAATTCTAATATTAATGGTCCAGTAGAATTTCCAAAAAGGCTAATGCCTCCATGTTTGGTTTCTGGCTTAGCGAGCCATAAGCTAGAGGCCAGGCCTATCACCCTTTTTATTTCCCACTGCAAGATCTTCTAGTGTGAGCTAAACCACAGTACAGTAATACTAAATAATTAAATTGGATGGTTTGAGTTAAAAAATGCAGCTTGACAGCAAAAGTAAAAACTACCCTCAGTGAGAGATAGAGCAGTAGCTCTGGCACCGATACTGTGCATGAGAGGAATGGTATTTTATTTGCTTTCCATACTGCAGAAGGACATCCATCTGCGGTACGGAAAATGAAGAAAGTACTGCTCCTCTCATGCACGGTAGTGGTACCAGGGCTACCGATCTCTCTCACACTGAAGGCAGTTAACATGTGTACAGCTGCGGCAGTTTCTGTTCTTAGTGAAACAATAGCCAAAATAATGCTACATACATAAAAAAAGAATGTAAAAAAAGACAAAGTCCCAGCCTAAAGTCTGTAGAAAGCATGAGCAATGCAACCATCACTCCTTCAAATTCTCTCTGCCATCTTCAACAGTGGCAGTCACTGCGCCTATGACTGCAGTCAGTCACGCTCACTCTGCCCTCCCAAGCCAAACCAGAAACAACTTTTTTATTTTATTTTTTTAAATCACATTGTGTGGCAAAAATGATACTGAGTGCCACTGTCACTCCTGTTCTGTCCACTCTGCCATTGCCTGGTGATGACGCTCACTGTCATCCATGACTGTGCTCATGCTGCTATGCCAAACAACTGCCGTATAAACAAAGTAAACTGGGCACAACATGTAACAAAAAATAAATACATAAGAATAAAAACATTTCTACTAAAACAAGTAAAATTAAAAAAGAAAGCTGTCACACAAACTCTGCATAGCCCTGTTACAGGAAAGCAGTCCGCATACCTCTCAACCTTATGTCACTGAAATGAGGAACATGAACATTTTTGTGCACTCAAAATGAGTGACAATGAGGGACACAGACCCTCAGAATGAGGGACACATCCTCAAACATGGAAAAACAAGCTCAGAACACTGTGAAAACTATACTGTTTACTTGTAAAAGTTTATTTTGGATTTGTACCAGCCAAAAAGAAAAATCATTCTACTATAGGTGGAGAAACTATTTTATTAAAAAACTCATTTAAAATTGATTTTATAATAACATTTTTGTTTATTAATTTTTTTTTCACAGTGATCATTTTCTAAGTGCAATAATACCCTCTACGGTGGGCGGTAAGGGCAATACCAGACCATCCAGGGCGTCGGGCCTCATTATGCCCCTGGGCGGTCCGATATTGCCCAATACTGCCCACCCTGTCGGGTATTATTGCTTACGTAGAGTCGGACCTCCATGATTAACCAGAATGTGCAATCACCTTTCTGTAGGCCACTTTAGATTGTGTATTGGGACCTTACTCATGGTAGCAACTAGGTTTAGGATATAAGTACATATTTTAATGAAGAAATAAATGGCAGTTTTCAATGCTGTTGCATACACTGTATGACTGTACAATCCACAGATGACTGTTCATTATGAAAATTGAACAAACAAACTTTTTTTCTTTCCTAACTATTGGGTGAGGGTGGGCAGGCCAGCTTCACTTTTTCATTTCCCTAAAATTGGTTGGGAGCAATGCTTAGGGCTTTTTTCGTGTTTTACTTACAATATATTGGGTGGTGGCAGGTGGGCCAGGTATTCAATTTGTTGGTGTTTCCTTCATATTGTGTAGTAATGAGCAAGCTGGGAATTCCTTCCTTTCCTTTCCCTAATACTGGGTGGGGTGTGGCCTCGGCAGGCTGGGTACGCCAGGTAGGCTTCTTGTGTGTCCTTAATATTAGGAGGGAGACACAATCTATGTAGGACTTTTTAGGTTTTTTTTTATAATATTGGGTGGTGGATCAGGCAGGCAGGCCTCTTTATTGGTGTTTATTTAATGTTGGATGGGTTTTGGTTAGCCAAGTATGTCTTTTTTTGTTTCTTTAATATTCATTGGGGTCAAAAAAGCCAGGCAGGCCTTTTGTTGTTTCCTTAATATTGGGTGGGTGAGTTGGGGTGGCAGGGTAAGTCATTTGTTTTTGGTGTTTTATTGATAATGGGTGGTGAGGCAGGATTGTTTTTGTTTTTTCTTTTATATTGGGTGAGGCAGTGGGTAGGCTGGGTAGTTCTTTTTCTCTTTCTTTAATACTGGGAGGGAATGGGCAGGCTGGGTAATTTTTTTGTTATTTCCCTGCTATCGGGAACCTGGGTAGAATTTTCTTTTGTGTTTTTTTAAATAATGATGGGTGGAAGACCAGGCAGGTTGGGTAAGCCCTTTTAGTTTGGTGTTTCCTTAACATTGAGTTTGGGGGGGGATGGTCTTGCAATTTTGTTTGTATGTTTCCTTAATATTGGGTAGGGTCAGGTAAGTCAGGCAGGCTTTTTTGTTTCCTCAATATTGGGTAGTGGGGGCAGGAAAGGTAAGCCTTTAGTAGGAGTTTCCTTAATAAGAGGTGAGGCAGCAGGCAGGTTGGGTAAGCCTTGTTCTAGTTCCTTAATATTGACCGAAGGGTGTGCAGGCTGATTAGTTATTTTTGTGTATTTAATTGTGTGTGAGCTTTATATATTTTTTTAACTATGTAAACCAACTTTCATCAAATATATAGTTTATTCTGCAAATATTGGTGGTCTTTCCTATCATGCTAATGACATGCAATAACATAACACAAATACCACAGACAAGGTGATGGGTGTAAAAAAAATTACAATTTTGTGTTACGTATTTGAATGTAAAATGTTGACACATGCTTCAGTTAAACAACCTGATAAACATATGAAATAAAAACTCATGCATCTGATTAGAAACACATATTAGCTGTGCCACCATCATCTTTGCTTCCTAAGCGAGTCTAGAGATACGAGCAACAAAGGTGGCAGTGACTATGTAGGATTACATGCGACTAGATGTTTCACATCAAAGCTCCAGACAGCAAAATGGGATACAAAATTAAATTTAAAAAACTGGCTCATCTCTATGTAGAGAAACAAATGATTCACAATGTGCAATGTCACCACCCAGCACACACCATGGAGATTACTTAGAACACTAGAATGCTAACTCTAGCAAGTCTATGTGAGAACCATGACTTTGTTAGGTAAATAAATGAGAATTTCTATAGACATATTTTTCAAGTGTAGGACAGGTTAAATGTATCTATGGGAAAACTCATTCATTGTCCTATTCTAAGATGGCTACCAGTTCCTACATCAGTTCCAATTAAAAAAATTAAGTGGTTAGCAGTCTAGTGCTATAGGATGTCTATGCTGCACACACACCTGCACAGCACAATAGCACCACTTTGCAAATGGTCACTGCTGTACTTCCTATTGCATGAGGTGGGCATCTGCACATGTGAATTTCAGGCCTCGAAACTGCATATACAAAGATAAACCAGTGTTCCAGACAGCATGGCCAATAAACCCATACCTGGTAAATAAAATAAAAAATGTGTTCATATCATTCACAATGTTGATAACATGTAAAGAGCAGAAACATGATCCAGTAATCAGGAAACAGCAAACTGGGCCATGGTCCAAATGGTTCTCTGTGTTAACCACTGCATAATGTTCATGAGTGTTTTCCCCAGATATCAAGATACAGCACACCCTGTCCTGCCTACATGGCACCCTGGGCATTCACAGCAACAGGCAAGGAGGCAGAAAATGAAGTAAACCAGCTCCATGTCCCATAATGCAGGTTCCAGCAGCCGTGACACTGCTGAGCCACATGGTCTTTCATCTTCTTCATCACCCCATGTGTTAGCCAGTCTCCTTCATCACTGCTTGCTGGGACTTGAACAGTGCAGGCATATCTGGTGCACTGTAAGCCCTCCCCAATAGAGAATTAGCATTACAATTATTGTAGTGAAGTGCTGCAATGACAACTGAGGGGGACATCACTACATATGCCACAGTAACAAACAGCTGCCTGTACACACGTGGCACACCCGTTGAAGAGTTACACAGAAAGTCACTATATCCACTGTCTACTCACGCAGAGAGGCTGCATTGCCTGTCAATGCCCTTTGTCTTGGTCTAGGTACTCATTCCATTCCAATACATAGGGGATATGACATGACCTGATTGAAAATATCATATTTATCTCACAAGAGGCCAATTATATTTAAGCAATAATGTAGGTCTAAGGGTTATGCTAATGGCCGGTTAATCACCCCCTTGGGGTGTAATGTGGCACAAGATGCAGCCTTGTGCCACATGCCCACAGGTGGTGATTAAAAGCCCAATAACACAACCCATAGACATACCTTATTGCTATTATAAAAAGAACAGTGCATTATTAGATATGCAACTTTTTGGTTTGTTGTTTTTTATTTCCAATTTATGGCAAAAAGCTGTGAAGTAGTCCTTCCATCATTAGTTGAGGACTGTGTGGTGCCTGAGTCCTGTAAAGTCAGGACACAGAAACAGGAGGAATAGTGCAATTACTGTAGGAATGGTAACGGAAACAGTCACCTGGCAACATGGTGACGCTCACTCTCTGAAGCCCATAGAAATGATTGCATGCCAGGGGTTTTATCTGTAGGACTGTGGTGTTACTAATAGAGATGTAGCAGTTCTGTGTTAAGAACTTAACAGTTTGAAACAACTACACACATTTTCAATACTCTGCCATCAGTCACAAAGTGATGGAGTTGGAACACAGAGACAGGACAAGTAGCGCAGTTACTCTGGAAATGGTAACCTGTTATGCTAGTGTTACCAGGTCTCTGAAGCCTATAGAAACAATCACTTAGCAAGGTTTTAGTAGAAGGACTGTGGCTGTTCTAGGAGTTACTAATTAAGATTTATCAGTGAGGCTGCATAATATAAATCAAATAAACGTGTTTCTCCATTTTCTACTATCTGACCACAAAGGGCATAAACATGTGAAGCAACTAATGTTGCTTGATAACCAAAACTCAATGCTGCATGTTGAGCTTAATATTTCAAGTAGCAAAACATTTATTTCAGCTAAAAAATACATAGTTTTTAATGTAATAGACTGAATCGTGACTCTCAAAATAGTACTGAACAGCTTTATAAAGAGTGTGATTGTGGTTATCAAAAACGTTCTGACCTTGTGTGCATAAATTATTTGCAAAATTCCCAAGTGGCAGTATTGTGAATACCAGATCAATTTCTTGCAGTTTTGGGAGAATATGGATGCTTTTCGTGTATTAATTTATTGATATTTTTTTTCATTTAGCTACCGTGAACAGCTCATTTGGACATCAGTGTTACTGGCTTTGATAGCGATCGGCTTAATTAAATGGCAGCTGCTTGCAGGAATTTAGAATTAACATTTTTAATATATTAATGCAAACTGTGACTCTATTTTCATGAAGCAGCTGTACATACATATTAATAAAACATTAACATAGCACTGCTGGAATCTCAGCAGCCAATCAAATGATAGCTATTTTGATGTCCTTTTTACGGCTGCAGTGGGTGTAGCCCTGCAGATGTTTTGCTTTGAGAAAAGGACTCCCTGCATAAATTACCTTCCAAACAACATGATAGAGTGTTAAAAATAGTGTCCTCCATTGAAGCCGCATTACTACACTGCCTGTGTGTGTATGGGAGCTTAACAAGTTAATTGAGCCCTCCTGAGTACTGCCTTTTTTTGCAAGTTGAAACCACCTCCAACAATTAAGTCCTCTTCAGTACTGCCTTTTTTGCAGACTGAAACCTCCTCCAACAGTTGAGCTCTCCTCAGTACTGGATTTTTTTGCAGGTTAAAACCTCCTCCAGCAATTGAGCCACCCCAGTACTGCCTTTTTTTGCAAGTTGAAACCTCCTCCAAAGTGTTTATGGGCCTTTTCTTTGTTAAGTTTCAGTGCTTAATTTACTACCTTTTGCAAACTGAGAAACTCCTGCTTTGCTGGTATCCCCTTCCCCACTCATCCAGAGGTGTGAATTCCTTTGTTAGACATTGGATGACCACAGCTGCAAAATTATCACATTTGTCTACAAACACAGTCTTCTACACAAGACGCAAGCAACTGAATCAACACACACACACACACACACACACACACACACACACACATACACACACGCAATACCCAAAGCAGAACACAACTAGATAAGGTACCAATATTTAGAAAACTTTTTACACTTACCCAAAGACTAGCATGTGTGAAACCTGGCTGCTGTGTTCTCTCTGCTGTGACTGAGCTGCAATAAAGACCCTGTAACAAGACACTGGCCTCCTTCAGGGGCTATTAGACATCAGAGCAAAGGGCACTCTGGGAAGAGTCTCTGGGACAAGATGCAATTAAAGGAACCTGAATGGCAGCCTGCAGGGGCCATAAAAAGCCAGGGAAAGTTAGAAAAAACTCCTCTCACAGCCTGAACAGAACCAAAATCACTGGGATGAAGTAAGAACACAAGAAGGTAATAATACATATATTTTCCTAATTTTAACATGTAGTTTTCCTTTAATAATACACAACAAGGTGTGGGTTGGGCTGGGATTTACCCACACCTGGCAAGTGACCAACAACTTCAGGCATGCATAAGTCCCAGTGCACTCCACACTAAGCAGTGCATTACTGTGATTTTACAACTGGTAGGAAGTAAAGAATTAAAAAAAGTTATTAAGATACTCAATTTCTAGAGTGGAGCATAGGTACAAAGGGGATGAGGTATTGGGCTTACCTTTAGATGTCAGCTGTCCAGGCATATCCTCATCTAAATCAGTCTTATCTTATATCAAGGTAGTAGCCAGTGCATAGAACCATGAGACTGAAACTGATTCTGCAATTGATAAAGCTGTCCTGGGCAGCATATAACTAACTAAACTTGGGCATTAATTTCTGTCTCAAGGTTTTGTGAAATGTCTTCTGCCTTTCTTTATTGCTTTGTTGCAGAGATGTCAAAATTGATATTGCTGTATAGCTGACAACTAGGTAGCCCTTCACACCTACATAGAAAATAATTTACAAGACATTACCTCCTGACTTACAGGGTTGTTATTCCTTTGATTTCTTCCAAAATCTTTGCTCCTCATCTTAACAAATTTGAATTGAATAGATCAGAATATTGATCTAATTTAAAGCAATTGTATGATATAGGTTTATTACTTGGAAATCCTCAATGCAGCACTAAATATAGATAATACTGGATGGGCAACTATGCACAACCAGTGTCTTTTGCCAGGGAAGGGTTCTGTTTTCCCCTGACCAGGAGAGTGAAACTTGAGAGGTCCATGGGAATCAGAACCCTGAGGTGACACCACCAGGGGGAGCTCTCAAGCAAGATGGAGTTGTAAGCTTTTAGCTGTATGGAGACAAGAACACATCCTACTGCCATCCAAGCTTCCAGACCTGCTAATCCCATCATTTTTGCAAGTATATTGTGCAGAAATATCTGAGGCACATTTAATCTGAGTTTGGACCAGTTCTTCTAGGATTACAGGAATTATATGCTCAATGATATTGTAAAAACAATTTCAATTTGTTAGCAATAAATTATTACAACTACTAGAAGAATTATATAGACTAAAAAATTACTACCACAGCAGGGCTGCATTTTATCCACTGGGCCTCCCAGGAGAGAGCAGCATGGCTTCATGAAGTGAGACTGAGAAACAGGAGCAGATGGACAGACTAGAACAGATGCTTACTACAATTCACTTGGATGTTAATGACTATAAATGGCAAACAGCATTGCACGCTGAACAGATTGGACAATGACAGCATAAAACTATAAATAATGAACATCAAAGCCTGAACAGTGAGAAAATGTGCCATGACCTCCAGAGAACACTTTGAGAGCAGAACAGGGATTTACAACAAAAGCATCTGAAAGTTAATGACATGGAAATAGAAGCAGACAAAATAATTTGCATTTCATAGGTCTCCCAGAAAAATCAGAACTTGGGGACTGCATTACTTTCATACAACATATCCTGCCTGCCATCCTCAAGATGCCTGATGGTAATTTTGAAATAGAAGGTGCACACCGCTCACTGGCACCCATGCCTAGACCCGGAGACAATCTGAGACCTATAATTATCAGTTTTTTATGATTTCAAGATAAGTAATTTATCCTAGAAACGGCCAGAGAGCTGGGTTCTCTAGAGTGGCAGAACTGCAAAATTATGATTTTTCCTGATTACTCAAAAGATCTGACTGCCCGTCAGAGAGCTTTTATACAGTCAAGACATGCTCTCCACTGGGCTGGGATAAGTTTTTCCCTAAGATACCCTGCGGTACTCAGAATAATGGACAAAGAGTCCATTCTGCTATTCAATACCCCTGAATTAGCTATGTTTTATATATCTAAAATTGGCCTAAAGCTACTACCTCCACCAAGGCACAACCCAGACAAACTGAAGCACCCACTGCATATCCAGAGGACATTGAAGTAATGCGGCACTCAGCTCCGGAATCCCAGAGTGCACAAACTCCCCACCCACTACAGGCCACCACTGAAGACCTTTGGATGATGCCACTGAAAAGCAAAAGGAGGATAAAGCACTCAGAGGATTGGTGAAGCTCTCCATGCAGGGAAAGGTCTCAGAGCTGCAGTCATAGTGGCTGCTCCAAACACCAAGCTGAAATATACCCATTGGTGGTAACCCAAAATTGATATACCCCTCTTTAAGTGGTATCGGACAGTGAGGACTATCATAACGCTTCATCACCACCAGATACCCATAAAAGAGACTCCTTCTTACTGGACTAGGTGACTGGCGCCTCCGCAAATGCTCACCAACAGGAGAAATCAGAAGTGGACCAAGATATTCCTTAGGACTGTAATAACTTGATCTCCCAGATGACATCCACCTCAGATGTGGATCCATTTGAGCAGCATTCCTGGACTGAGGCACTATAGTTTTGAAAAATAAGGACAAGCATTTCAATCCTCAATATGAGGACAGTTTTTTGAAGTATTTTAACCCGCTGTTACCCTAACCCCTAACTGTAGCTTACTAAGGGCTTAAGAAAAGAGGTTTTGTCAAAATGTTGTAGTTGCCAGATACTTCCCATGCCACTCTCCTGGTAATTGGTTAAGCTGTAGGTCCCAGTCCAAAATATGTAAACTTATTGTCTGTATGGGACGGCTAGTTACTGGTAGATGTGACAGGGGCAAAGGGTATTTGGACAATGCCAGACTTTTGAGGGATATCTATCAGAAAAGGGGAGCCTGCACTTAGCTGTATATTTTGAAGGTATAAAGCCCTATCCCCCCACATTGAGTGTCAGGCTCAGTTGCAGACAAGAGTGGCTTCTGTACCCCTTCCCAATCTGCATATCCCCCAAGACCATGCTGGCTAGGACTGAAATGTGCCCTCAGCCTTAATAATAACCCAAAACATCATGACAGAAGCCATGGTATTGCTGCATAGCTGATTTTGTGACAGGGAATTACAGTGCTATCAGCAATAGAGAAATATGCCCTTCGATATTATGGCCTTCCAGCCCAGCTGTAGCACTCTGGGGATAATCTATAGAGGATGTGCCACTGTTTGAAAACTACCACATGGTAAGGAAAGTGTATGGATGTAGTGGGTTACAGCGGGAAGCCCTAAAAGGCATGATGGGGGGATTTTGTTGCCACTACAAAGGCGTTGGTGCCTCAAGAATAACATCACAGTAACACAAAGGCACACACGGTATGTGGCAGGCCCCTGTTATGCAACATGCATTTACAGTCTCATGCCACAAAAGGGTGTAATTATAGCCCTTCACCACACAATGCACGCGTGTTTGCAGAGCAATCCCCAGTATCTCAATGCTTGTTCATAATGGGATCACCTGCTGTGAATGCTGTTTCACCCTACACTATCTTGTTAACTCAGCCATAAAACAACAGAAGATCCATTCCAAACTTTAATGTAAACACACACTGGGAATTGTCAATTTTTGGTAAACTTTGCAGCAAGCTTGGGCTATGTGTCTCAAATAGTTGTAATCTGCTGCTACCTAATGTCCAAAGTCAGCAACTGTTTCTAAGTCCAAAGTGATGATAGCACACACAAAATGTTTGAAGTAGGATGCTTACAGGTGTTATGGGGAGACCTCCCCAGGGAAGGAATCTGCTAACATGTTTAAATGGTACAAACGTATTTAACTGTACCTGGTTGACTCTAGTTGAAATACTTTAGCTTTGCATTGATGTTATATTGTTCTTGTCTTCTATATAGCACCTTCCAAGCCCTCTTACTGCTGATTTAGGCATGGATAAGGGAAACAAAAACAAAACACAACCTTGACCATAGAAGCAATGCGGGAGCAGCCAGGTCTGTTACCCTGCATACCATACCCACTTCCTCTCTCTTTAACCCCCACTTTGAGATGGGGGAAGCCTAAGGTAATAATTACCCAGCTGCTCCCCTAATCTTGGCTAAAGTACACCAGTTACCAACCAGTTGTCATTAGTATTTAGGCTAATGACAGGTATTACTGTTATGGTTAATAGGTATCAGTTTTTATTAATTTGTTTCAGTACTATGCGTGTTGCACTTGAAGTGAGATCTGTTAAAAGTAAGGCATATGACACTTCACCTACCCTAATCACTGTCCTATTAATATTGATCTGTAGCAAATGTCAGCATCGACAACAGTATAAGGTAAAATGTTCATGTAAAAGTGCATTCCAATCAGTAGTGAAACATGGCACAAGTTACCTGTCATAGCAGGAATGTACGAGGGCTAAACTCCCCTATCAAACGGAAACAGGTGCTGGCACACCTGCAGATATTAAAATCCCAAGTGATACTACTGCAAGAAACCAACATCACGAAGGGGGAAGCCCAAAAATTAAGAAGAAGATGGGTGGGTATAGAGGTACATAGTGTGGCCAACACAAAAAAGAGAGGGGTTTCTATATTAATCCACAAGAATTTGCACTGGACTCTCCAAGAGTCACAGGATGACTCAGATGGCAGATGGCTATTAGCCCTGTTCAGCACTCCACAAGGCCCTCTGGCCATACTGAATATATATGCACCTAATGAAGACTCCCCGCAGTTCTTTCACTCCCTAGCCACCCAACTGCTCACCATAGTGAAGCAACATATTCCCACACTCATTGGGGGTGACTTTAATCTGACATTAGACCCTAATATGGATTGCAGTCCATGCAAGGTAGAACCCCATACCCATGCCCTACATGCCATACTGCTCTGGATACAAGAGCAAGCTCTTACAGACATATGGAGACAACATCATCCAAGGATAAAAGACTATACCTATCAGTCCCCTGTCACTGGATCCTTAAGTTGCATAGACATGTGGCTCACATCCGCTGACCTCTCCCCTACTATAACAGCAGTTAACATCCTGCCGATCATACTATCCGATCATGCCTCTGTGCAATTAGACCTCCTAATGGGAGCACCCCACAAAAATATACAAACTGGAGGCCTGACCCCACTTTGATTTTGGACACCTGCTTTAAGCCATGGATCCAGCAGGTTACCCAGCAGTATTTCACTAATAATGGTAATCATTCCACCTCCACAACCACCTTGTGGGAAGCATTTAAGGCCACAATTAGAGGTGAGATAATAGGCCACATAGCCAAAAGATGGAAAGAGAGGGAGAAATGCATGAAAGATCTAGAAGGCACTCTTAAGCATAAAGAATCTCTGTTAAAAGGCCCTCCATCCAGACTAGTAAAAAAATCACCCCTACAAACAGAGATTGTGGCACTTAGGCAAGAAATCAATATGCTTACTGTAAGAAAAGCTGAACTAGCCATCCTACATTTTAAACATAAATATTGGGAGAGTGGAGAAAAAATAGTAAGCTACTAGCCTACAGGCTAAAAAAACAACAATCAGAAAGGCATATCTCCTTACTAAGCTCTAAGAATGGTACGCAAAGTAATGATCCTGAAAAAATAAATGCCATAATGGCTGATTTTTACCAGACACTATATACTACTTCTACAACTCCATCATCCCAACAAATAGCAGACTTTTTGGACTAACCCACCCTGCCTAAGTTAACACAAACTCAGAGCTCATCCCTGGACAAACCAATCACAGCCTCAGAAATAAAAATTACAATAAAAAGATTAAAACCAAAAAAAGCACCAGGGAATGACGGGATACCTATTGACTGTTTCCAACTCCTAATTCCACAAATCTGCCCTATACCTGAACAACCTCTTCACAGACCTGCCCGAATCCAAAACCTTCTCTCCCTCCATGTCAGTAGCCACAATTACACTACCTAAATCTGGTAAAGACCCCCAATACATAGCCAGTTATAGGCCCATTTCACTAATCACTGCAGATGTCAAAATATATGCAAAGGTGCTTGCAACAAGACTAGAAAACCTTCTACCTCAACTGATCCACCTCACACAGGCAGGGTTTGTCAAGGACAGACTAAGCTCAGACCACATTCGATCACTCATGGATCTGATGTCCTCTACTGCCAAATGCCTCTTCCCCTCAGTGGAAATCATGACAGACTTTGAAAAAGCCTTCAATACCATTGAGTGGAATTTCCTGTATGCAATCATGGCACATTTGGGCATAGGCCCATGCTCTATATCTGCCCTGCAACCTATGTACTCGGCCCCGAAAGCACAAATGTTAACTAATTCAAACTTATCAGCCTCCATTTCACTATCAAGAGGCACAAGGCAGGGATGCCCATTTTCCCATTTACTATTTGTCCTGGCCATTGAGCCACTTGCAGAAGCAATATGACAACACCTAAAATTAAAGGTGTACCAATTAATGACCGAATGTATAAAACTCTACTTTATGCAGATGACCTGCTAATTCTCTGAGATCAAGCTGAGCAATCTCTCTCCCCTTAATGGAAACTGAAAACAACTTCTCAGGCCTCTCATGCCTCAGAATTAACCCTACCAAATCAGAAATTCTTCCACTGAACAAAACAGCCACTCAACAATTCTCATCTCGCCCCTTACGGTATACCCCAGAGTATATAACCTACCTAGGCATAACAATTACCCCAAAAATACCAAACATGTGTGACCTGAACTTCCAAAACCTATTACCAAAAATCAAACTCACACTGGATAAATGGAAATCACTACAGATATCCATGGTAGGCAAAGTGGAAGCCATCAAAATGATCACAGCACCAAAAATCTTTCACTTGATCGCACATATACCAACTCAAATACCAAATAAATGGTTTGATCATATAGATTCCCTAAATATCAAATTTCTATGGGATGGGCGGAAAGCAAAATATAATAAAAATAAACTAAGAACCAGGTGGAAGGTAGGGGGCTGGAATCTTCCATGGTTCAAAGGATATTGGTGGGCATTCCGAAAAGCACTGTCCTTGAGGTGGCTTCCATTGGACGGCCACTTCCCTCCTCTATGGACTCACATTGAGATAGCAATGTGTGACCAAATAAATCCTATTTCCTTTATCAATACCACTCCTCGTATCACTCCTTGCACTCCGGTAACAGTGAAGACATCATACTCGGCTTGGCGTTAAATGAATAAATGGCTACGGGTACCCCTGGAACACATCCCCTCCATCCCATTATGGCAGAACATCAATATAAAGATAGAAGGGAAGCCAATATACTGGGGAGAATGGGCTGTTAAAGGCATATGCACCATTTCTGAGGTTTTTTTTTATTTGAATCTTGGATTACAAGTACCTTTGAGCCAAAGCTCTTTTACAAAGGTTCCAGGTTGGATGAGGTACAATTCAAACAAGACACTGAATAACAGTATAACAGTGGGTTATAGGCAGTTACACATAGTTTTACACATTCAATACAGTGGCAAAAATGCCAGAAGGAGGTCTGGTAACAGGGTTAACATGGTATGGAAGAGATACACACTAGTGGGATGCAGCCATAGGCACTTGTCAAATATCAATTAAAGTGCTACAAGGGGATAGAGAAGGTGGGTGAGAGGAGAGGATGAGTTGGTGTATTGGAGAGGGAGTAGAGGGAAAGGGTTAAGTGCTAGGTGGAAAGAGCAAAAAGGAGAGGGGAGAACAATTAGGAAAGACAGTCACAGGAGCTAGATGTAAACAGGATGTGACAGAGACTGGATTTGAATGACTTGTTAGCCCCACATACCACCACATTGGGCTCTTTTCAATCACTTAAAACTTGCTATGGCCTCCCCAACTCTGACTTTTGGAAGTACCTCCAAATCTGCAGCTTTCTTGGACAATTATTAACTAAAATGAGCCAGCCCCCCCCCCCCCGATGTACTCATCTTACCGGTTGGATGATGGACCAAAACTTTAAAAGGTAGCAGGTCTCATATATTCACATATTAGAGAGGCAATCCCCGACCAGACAATTTCATCCAGAACTTATTGGATCACAGCTCTGCAAGTTCCCATCTCTGAGGAGCAATGGTCAAAGTGCTGGCATACAGCCCATGAATCACTTAAAGACCCCAGGAGTCGAGTTATACAAAATAAAATCCTGCACAGTTGGTACCCAACACCTGAGGTGCAATATAAGGCCAAAATCACACCCACACACCTGTGCTGGAGATGATCTCAACCACACAGAGATTTATCTCACATCCAGTGGCAATGCCCATTGGTCCAAAGGTTCTGGTTACAAGTAACTAGCCTCATGGCTACTATCATATGAACACCAGTTCTAGCTAACCCTGGCTTTCGACTCATAGGACTACATGAAGGTCAACCCATTCTTTCAAAGAAACACAGCTCCTTTCTCATTCAGTCTAGCATTGTAGCCAAAAGACTTTTGTAACAAAAATATAGGACCAACAACATTCCAACTATACATGAATATCTTTCCAACCTCTCCCAGCTAGCCACATATGATACGCTCTCTCTCATATCCAGTAACACACTGCAGATTCATATGAGTATTTGGGAACCCATTTATCAGTACCTAGACAAGATGACTCCCACCTCACAGGGCCACACAGGCAATCTTCCGTGGCAGGGCATAGGTTTAGAGTGCCCATGCCCTGGTACCACTAAGGCTGTTTCAGGGATTAGATATAGGTTAAGAGCTGCCATATTACCACACCCCACCAAATTCTTCAAATGCAGAGGATAGTAGACAATTGCATATACCAAGTGTTTTTCTTTTCTTATCCCTTTTTTCTTATCTTTTATTTTAAGGCCATCAGGAAATGGAGGGTAATGAGTACCAATGCCCGTAGTCTGGGCAACAAGCTCCCTGAGCTGGTGGCCTTAATGGAAGAGGGATGCCTGGATATCGTAGAAGTCACAGAAACATGGTACACAGAGAACCATGACTGGGATGTTAACATACCAGGGTACATAACCTACAGGAGAGACAGGCAGGGGAGAAGAGGGGGAGGAGTAGCTCTCTATGTAAAGGAAGGGATAAAAGCAACTGAACAAAAGAGTAAACAGGGAGGAGAGGAGGCACTGTGGGTCACCTTGGAGACTGGAAAGGGCACCACAATCCGCACAGGGGTTGTGTACAGACCCCCATGTCAGGGGGAAGGAATGAACAAGGATATGATGGAAGGAATTCTTAGAATGGCAGAGAAAGGGGAGATACTGTTGATGGGAGACCTGAATATGCCAGATGTTAACTGGCACATTTGCTGCAGCCACATCCAAGAGCAGGGCCATTCTTGACGCCCCTACAGGTGGCAGGCATTAGACAGCTAGTTTGGAACCCACTCATGAGGGAGCAATCTTAGATCTCGTGACTCTCAAGCGGGGGCAGTGAGAGGATCTCAGATCTAGAAGTAGGTTGCCATCTGGGGACAAGTGACCATCAAACAGTGTGGTTCACGTTAACTCAGCTACAGAGCCAAGCCATACAAAAGTGGGAGGTACTGGACTTTAGGAGGGCTGACTTTGGCAAGATGGAGTGCTCAGAAAAGCACTAGCAAACAGGCTAGAAGGAGGTGTGGAGCAACAATGGGAATTATCAAAACTGCCATCACAGCGCAACAAGCCTTTGTGTGAAGCAAATAAACAAATCAAAATGAAAGAAAAGCCACTATGGTTCTCAACAGAGGTGGCTGTGAAAGTCAGGAAGAAAAGATAGCATTCCGGAGTATAAGGAAACACAGAAGGAGCAGGACGAGAGCTGTACCAATTAAGGCAGAAAGAAGCAGAGAGGAAGTCAGAATAGCAAGGCCCAAACTGAGGAAAAGATAGCCAACTCAGTTAAGAAGGGATAAAACCTTTTATAGGTACATCAGCGGCGTGAAAGACAAAGGGAGGATAGTGAGGCTGAATAGAATGAGCGGTGGGTGGGCAGAGGGGACAATGAAAAAGCAGGAATACTGAACGAATATTTCTGCTCAGTATTCACAAAAGAGGAGGAAGTGCCTAATCCAATTAACAGAAGCACTCTTGATAGGGGGATCGATCCCAGTTCTTTCACAGAAGAAAGGGTTCTGCAAGAACTCCTAAAACTGAAGGTGGACAAAGCAATGGGTCCTGATGGAATTCACCCCAGAATTCCAAAAGAATTAAGGAAGGAACTAGTGAAACCACTGGCTACTCTTTTAATAAATCATGGGAGGATGGTGTGGTACCCGAGGACTGGAGGAAGGCGGATGTGATTCCCTTCACAAAAGTGGGACCAAGACAGAGGCAGGAAACTACAGACCTGTCAGTCTGACCTCTGTGGTAGGGAAAGTGATGGAGTCACTTCTGAAGGAAAGAATAGTTGAGTACCTAGACGTCAGTGGAGCACAGGATCCAAGGCAGCATGGGTTCACAGCGGGAAGGTCGTGTCAGGCCAAATCTAATAGATTTCTTTGACTGGGTGACCAAAGTAGTAGACCAGGGAGGGCTGTGGACATGGCCTACCTAGACTTTAGCAAGGCATTTGACACAGTCCCACACAAAGATTGATAGGCAAATTAACCAGCCTGGGAGTGGGTCCCAGGGTGGTAGCCTAGAGTAAAACATTGGCTGGACAACAGGACACAGAAGGTAATTGTAAATGGAGTCCACTCTGAAGAAAAGGCGGTTACTAGTGGGTACCGCAGGGTTCATATTGGGTCCAGTCCTTTTAATGTCTTCATCAGTGACATTGCAGAGGGACTGAAGGAAAAGTATGCCTTTGCAGATGACACAAAGATCTGCAACAGGGTTGATACACAAGGAGGCGTGGAAAGGATGAAAAGGGACTTGGCAAGGTTGGAGGAATGGTCAGACATATGGCAGCTAAGTTCAATGCAAAAAGTGCAAAATAATGCACCTGGGAAACAAGAACCCAGGGAAGAATACACAATGGGTGGGAGGTAGTAACAACAACAAAACAGGAAAGGGACCTGGGGTTAATCATATCAGATGACCTTAAGGTTAGCAAGCAATGTGAGAAGGCAGTAGGGAGGGCCGGGGGTATACTGGGATGTATAGGGAGAGGCATCAGCAGCAGAAAACAAAGTTGTTATCCCTCTGTACAGACAGTTGGTGAGACCCCATCTGGAATACTGTGTCCAGTTCTGGAGACCCCATCTCCGCAAGGACATAGACAGGATAGAGGCAGTCCAGAGGAGGGCAACTAAAATGGTGCAGGGTCTGCAAGAGAAGCCGATGAGGAGAGACTAAAGGAGCTTAATATGTATACCCTTGAGGAAAGAAGGGAGAGGGGGACATGATAGAAACTTTCAAGTACCTCAAGGAATCAACAAAGTCCAAGAGGTAGCATCTTTCAGAAAAAGAGACTTGCAAGAACAAAGGGACACAATTTAAAGATAGAAGGAGGGCGGTTCAGGGCAATGTGAGGAAGTATTATTTCACAGAAAGGGTAGTGGATGCATGGAACAGCCTTCCTGAGAGAGTTGTGGGGTCTAAAACTGTGGGAGAATTCAAGAATGCATGGGACAGACATAAGGCAATTCTTGTGGGGGGCAGGAAGATAAAGGCTGTTGGTTAACTAGGATCTGCGGCCTATCCTGTAGGTAGGGAAATGGGCAGACTAGATGGGCCTAGCGGTCCTTATCTGCTGTCAAAGTCTATGTTTCTATGTTTCTATTGCCTGTACATTTGTTTATGGATAGCAATAGCCTTGAGCAAGTGCCTTCTGCTACACAATTGACTTACTGGCAATAATGTCTCTAAACCCAACCAACGTGCACTGGGTCAGGCCTCTAACCCTACTTGCCTATGACAGTTCTTAAGTAAATATTGGCATATAAATACTTAATAAGGTAGTTAAAGCTATAGAATATCCTGTCTGTTAATATACTGCCTTACTCTGCAGACAGTTGTTAGGCAGATCGAGCTTAGAGTACCCAAATAATACCCTTTCTATAACAACCTGGCCAAGGCACAAAGATGCCTATAAGGGTGAGGATGCCCGGACAGAGCTCCTACCCAGTAGGGTATATGAACAAATTTATGTTTGAAAGGCACTCAAACAGATTCAAGTTATGAACCCTGAGTAATATTTTTTGTTGTGATTTATATGCTGCTAAGTAGGTACAGCATGTAAATAATTATTTACAGTAATGATAGGCCTCAGTCACTCCTGCCTTGCATGTAACAGGTTAGCAACACAAATGTAACACAACTGTTTTGTTTTTGTTTATTGAGCTGTATATTGTATGTTTATGTTTGAAAACTCAATTAAATGATTAGCTTCAAAAAGAACCCCGAGGTGACAGAACACATTGGTTATGCATAAAGTTGCTCATCCTGTATTGTTTATAGTGTATAGTAGTATTATTTGAAATGTGTCAGTTGTGTTTTTTTCTCTCTTTCATAATGAAACTGACTTGTGAAGTATCTAGAGGTTCCACCACCCTTTCTGTGAAGAAATACTTTCTCATGGCACCCCTTAGTCTTCCCTCTTCCAACCTCATGTCATGCCCCCTAGTTCCTGGACATCTCCTTTTCTGAAAGATACTACCGTCCAGCACCCTAATTATGCCTTTTAGATATTTGAAGGTTTTTATTATATCAACCCTGTCTCATCACTTCTCTGGGGTATACATATTGAGGTTTCCCAATCTCTCCTCATATGACTTTTAGTGCAGGCCCTGCACCATCTTTGTTGCCCTTCTTTACTGCCTCCACTCTGTCTACGTCCTTACTAAAATGCTGCCTCCAGAACTGGACACCATATTCCAAATGAGGCCTCACCAGTGATCTGCACAGTGGCATCACCACCTCCTTTCTTCTGCTGGTGATACCTCTCCCTGTGCACCCCAGCATCCCACTGGCTCTTCCCATGGCCTTGGTACATTGCTTAATCACCTTTAGGTCATCCAGTATGATTACCCAAAAATCCCTTTCCTGCTTGGTAACCATCAGTCCTCCCACCCCCATAATCCTCCCCTGGGTTCCTGCAACTCAAATGCATCATTTTGAACTTTTTTGCATTAAATTTCAGTTGTCACATTTTGGACCATTCTTACAGTTTACTTAGGTCCCTCCTCATTTCCCCACCCTTTCTGGAGTGTACACCCTGTTGCAGATCTTAATGTCGTTTGCAAAAACGCACAGTTTCCCCTCCAGCCCCTCTGCAATTTCACTTATGAACACATTAAACAGGGCTGGACCCAGGACTGATCCTTGCGGCACCCTGCTGGTCACACTCCTTTCCTTGCATTGAGCACCATTTACCATGACTCTCTATCTTCTATCATTCAACCAGTTTATATCTTAGTTTATCACCTTGTGATCCACTCTCAGGCTGCCTAGCTTGTTCACAAGTCATATGTGGAACAATATTGTAGGCCTTATTAAATTCAATTCATGTTTATGTTTAAGCCCATTAAACACCCTTATCTAGTTAATGCATTTGCAGCTGTAGTGGCTCTGCCAGAACTTGTTGTAATATGATATGTCACAAGTGGTTTCACCACTCTGAGATATCTAAATATCACTGGCCTAAAATGAAGATAGTCAGGTCATGTCATGTTTTGTTTATACAAACATATATGTTGGGATTGAAGTGGGGAAATACACTGTATAATGCTGCACTTAGATTGTGTTAATGTGGTTTCAATTTATTGTTCATAGTAACAGGCAGGTTTAGTGCTGCAAAGGTGCATTCATACATTAACTAATTACACTGTTCCATTTGGTAAATGCTGTGATTGGTTAGTTATGCCCTGTGCTCCATTGTCATTGATTGCCAGTTATTTTCCGCAAGTGCATAGTACATGCATGCAGTTAATTATCAGTCTGCTTTCAGAGTGGAAACTTTGCTAAGCTAGGAAAAGAGGTACACGGCATCTCCAGGGGTTTGTGGTGCCTGATATTAATGGCATTCTGGATGAGGATCACCAGCTTCATGGAGGCTTCAGCAGTTGTTGGGTTATGTGACTGGAGTAGGGATCAGGTTGTCAGCTTCGAAGGTTGGGATTGCTTCACTGGAACCCATACCTCTCAACCTCCTGCCTCATAAATCAGGGACAAGGCTTAAAATAATCAGGGCCAAAGGACTAAAATCAGGGACACATCTTCAAAATTAAAGATATCTACCCAGAAAGCTGGTAGAATGTGGGGCTTAGTGCAAAATGCATTTTCTAAGGAAGAACAAGTCTGCAACTTTAATGCTTGACGTTATTTTGTGCTTACAATTTCCACTGTTTAGCCATGGAAACACAAATTTTAGGAGGAACAGAGTAAAATTTTGAGGCAAAATCAGGGATGTCCCTGAAAATCGGGGACTGTTGAGAGGTATGCTGGAACCAGGTCTGAAAAAAATCACATTACTGGGTGGCCCTGCAAAGAAGAAGAATGAAGTTTGATTTGGATTTGGCATGTAATAAAAAGTAAGGATTAATAGACAATTCAAAACTTTAGATTGGAATTTGCCATGTCATGAGGAGCAGTGCATTATTTGGGTCTCAGAGCATGGAGCTTAAATTGCATAGAGGCCTTGTTTTTACGAAGCAGAAAGGTTAAACATTTTTTTTTCTTTTATTATTTTGTTTGTGGTTTTCACTGTCAGTTTGGGCAGCAATTGTTCCAGATAGTGCAAGATTTGGTGAGTTATTCTTATTTCTTCCCTTCAGGTGAAAATGGCCAGTTAAGTGGAAAAAAATTAAGTTGGGGATATTCTGGATCATAGGTGTTATAACACAGGAATGGTGTTTTGCAAACAGGTTTCTTTTACAAGCTGGAACAGCATCAGATGACAGAAAGCATAATTTTTTTAAACAAACTGTAGAATCTGAGTCTCTTTTATGTTCACCGTTCGAGCATGCGTAGTGAACATTTTTTTAGGGGAGTGGCTTTTGAGGGGTGTGACACTGTTAGTCCAATGTAGAGTGCTCTGCAAGGGGCTCATCAATGTCACACGAATCATCAGCAAGGCTGATGAGGACAGTATTCTGGCTTGCTGGGTGGAAACTTTTTATATTTCAAAGGAAAGAGCCAACCCAATCATAGGTCAGCTTTTCCTTTGATATATGCCACCCAGCAAGCACAGCTGATCTGTCAAGATGAGCCTGCTGAGGAATTATACTTTGTAACAGAGAAAACCATCAGTTGATGTCTATTGCTGGTGCCCCATAACTGTCCCCTCACCTGACTCTCCCTCTCAGCACCCACCACCCCACACCCCCCCCACATGCGTGAGACTGACACTAGGGGTGACCAATCCTCCAGTGTCATCACCTGAAATAAAGAAAACCATCTCTCATAGTTTTAAATATCTATCTATCTATCTATCTATCTATCTATCTATCTATCTATATACACACCCACTGTATAATATAGCCTGTAAAAAGAAAACCTTCCATCAGTGTCTGTTTCTGCTGTGCTTTACTGTCCACCCAACGGACCATCCCACTCAGCTCCCACTACACCACACCCCCACACACACACAAACTTAACACCAACACTGGGGGTGCGTAGTCCCCCAGTGTCACCACCTGAAATAAAGAAAACTGCTCCTCGTCATTTTTTTTCTTTGTTTTAAAACCATGTAAAAAAGGAAAATGTCCATCAATGTCTGTTGTGCTGTCAGTCCCCCCACTTGATCATCCCACACAGCACCCAGCCCCAGTGCCAGAGTTTGAGCAGCAAGTGGGGGCTGCAATTATGTAGCGTGTGTGTGCTGTCACAGACATGCACTCATGGTGCCATGGCATTGAGGAGAAAACGTAGAGGAAAATGGTGACCCTTTGCTTCATGAAGCCCTGCCTGCCCTCATCCCACTCCACTGCTGGCTTGCCAATACCCCAATCTGGATTGTGGATTCCTGGGTGGGGGGAGGATAGCCCTCCCCTTCCCAGCCCCACTGCAGGGGGAAATCTTTGAGGAAATTGGTCTCAGCAGAGTGGGAGAGGTGGTAGATGGACCTGAGAGGCAGGGACGGGGCTGATCTCAGCTACCTGCATTGTGCCTAGGCAGAAACAACCTATATGAAAACAAATTTGAAAAAACAACTAAGTTATGATGAAACAAATTGTTCCATCATTTACCCATAACATTATTTTTTGTAGTTTTTGGCCCCTAACATTCAACATATTCCTTGTGTTAACCCATCTGAACGTGGCAGGTGTAATTTTTTAAATCCCCTCTAAAACTTGTTTCCACAGTCGCACAGTGAAATCACCTTTTGACTTGGATTTTAAAACTTCCACCTGTCTTTATCATAACGCCAGGTCATAAAAACACTGTTGGACATTTGCAGTCAAACTGTGGGAGCCACTCTCAGCTGCCCTATCCTTGGTAATTACAATCTAACAATGCCTCAAAGCAGGACCCCACTGAAAATTAGTTATTGCACCTCATCTGCTCTATCCTGGTTAAATATATAGTAAAAATGTGTACAAGCAAGACACGGTACAAAAACAATATCAGTGGCGAACATTCAGCATTGACAAATGCTTGTTTTTTTATGGGTGGAGACTGGAGGAAACAGAAAAGGACAATGAGGGTAGCTATGTATGGTTTTTCCCACGGTGGGGTCTGATATTGAGGAGCTAATGAAACAGGGCTGCTTTAAAATACTAGTAGTTAGCTTAGTAGAATTTTTTTTTACAGGTTGATCTGACATTGCAGGGATAAGGAAAATGGGTGCTCAAAAATAATAGGCATTAGACAATGTTTTTGTGGTATGTGAACCACTAGTGTTAAACAACAAAAGAGGGATGTGGGCATTTAGTTTGAAAGATGTGCATATGCAACTATAATTTTTTTTTTACTATTGTAGGAAGACAGAATGTGTGGAATGTTTTCTTTTTCACACAGGTTCTAGAGAATGTTGATAAAAATTGAGGAGGGGGCTAGTTGAAAGAAGTTATCTTTCCAATGTAGAATTTTTTCTTTCAAGGGACAATGTGCTTATCTAAAGCATCAAAAATGTGATGCAAAGGTTTTGTGCATCGTATGCACAGTCAGTCATGTTCTTACAATATCTTAATAGGTGAGGGGACTGATACAGAGATGTTTTCATCAATATTGCAAAAATTGTGCAGCTATTTCCTAAAGAACAATGGCTTAAAGAAACAAACAGTCATTCATTGTTTAGGTATGTTAGATAGCTGAACAGTTAATATGTGTGATAGGTTGCAGTCAGACTATTTCCTAAGCACCCCTACACACACTCTTCTACCCCCAGCATTTAGGGTTGTTTGGGATAGTATCTGAGTAAAGAAGTTGATATTTCAGAGCATTTTAACCCTGTCATCCTCCCAATAACACCCCCAAACCAGATTGGTTGTATCAGAGGAAATACATTTTTTTCCTCTACATGGTGGTGTATTTTAACATATGTTTGACTTTTTTCTGTTCTGTATATTCAGTTATGTGAAGGGAGATAGGGGTGAGGGGATATACTGTAGCTTGACTGCTGCATTATGTAAGCAGTGATCCATGGTTGTGCATACAACAATATTTTAATAACCAAATGACACAGGCTAATTTTGAGGCTCAAGGTAAGGTTGTGGGACTTCATGCAGCTAGGAAACAAGGTTATTACAGTATTTTTGCTCTCCGAGTTGTGAATCACTGTGCTAATAATAATCCTAATATAGTAAAAAAGTGTTATCTATGACTATGCTATAATAAGAGATAAGGAGGCAAATGAATCTTGAAACAATATATTTAAACAAACAGGGATAAAAGAATGTAACATTTTAATGGGTTGGGTTTGAAAGTCAAGAAAAACATAAAGTAACAGTATGAAATCTAATTATACTCGATAGGTATACACTCCATAAATAGTAATTCAATGAGTTAAAGAACTTATGCAGTTACGAACATAGGAACATATGAAACCACTAGCAGATAAAGGCCATACGGTCTATCAAGTCTGCTCAAGTGTGCAGCTATTCCAAGCTAACTAGACAGAATCACGAGCACAAAAGTACTGAGGCAGCACAAAAGCACTGAGGCAAGGGTTACCCATAAAGGGCACTGGCAACAAAACCAGGGGCCCGATTCTAGAAGGACCCCTATGGATGTCGCATGTTACGGCATACGAGTGGTGGAGTTGTGCCAAGGACCCTGCTCCCAAATCTCTATCGGGGAGGGCTCTGATGGCTAAGTTCCATAACTTGCAGCAACCTCAGACATGCACCAAATGGAGGGCACACCTAAACAGGTTGCTGCAAGTCACACATCACCCAGGTAAAGGGCAAAAACACTCCCCCAAGCCCCGATCCTGATATAAAAGTAATACGTAGCCCTTATTGGCTAGTGCCCCCCAGTCCTGCTACCAGTAAAAAGAAAAATATATGCCCCACAGGGATATCAGACCCCTTCCCAGTCCCACACCAATTAAATTCACAGACTTTGCCCCACAGGGCTAGCGGAACCCAGCCCCCCCCCAAGCCCTGATTCCTGAACTGCAAGTGTGGGTGGGAATGTAAAATGATAAAATACTAAATAAAACACAGCCCCGTTATCTCTGGTAGCCTAGCAGCCCCCCCACCTGGCAAAGACAGACCACCCCACTCCCCCCGACCTATACCCAGCCAGCAACTGGTACAGCCCACCTCCCACCATCACGGACAGCCACCGAATGAGTTCTGTATGAGCGTGTACTGCTGTACATAGTATGTGTTCATTTAATGACAGCTCATTCATTGAGCATGTACTATGTACAGTAGTACATGGTCATACAGAGGTCAGTCAGTGGTGGCCATGGTGGAGAGAGGCAGGCTGTGCCAGTCGCTGGCTGGGTATGGGTTGGGGGAAGTGGGTGGTCTGGCACGGCTGGGCTGCAGGGTGGGGGGCCACTAGACTACAAGAGATAATAGGACTGTGTTTTCTTTTGTAGTTTACCATTTTGAATTACTGCCCACACTTGCAGTTCAGGGATCAGGGCTTGCGGGGAGGGTTCTGATAGCTCTGCAGGGCAAGTTCTATGAATTTACCAGGTGTGGGACTGGGGGGTTCTGATAGCCCTGTAGGGCAAATATCTTTCATTTTACTGGGAGCAGAACTGGGGGGGAGCACTAGCCCTGCAGGGTCAACTGTATTCAATTTTTGGGGATGGGTGGTTAAATGTACTGGGGGATGGGCTGACACATTGGTACAACCCCCAATGAATGCATGGTACACTTACACCAGCTAAGAGCTGGTGTAAGTGTACTCTGATGGATGTCCTCCAAGGGTTGTTCTAGAATATTGAATCTGGGATCTTGGCAGCTGAACTTGCAGAATAGGGCACAGCTACTGGCGTAAACCCCCTTGTGCCTTGCCACGGGGGGGGGTTTGGTGCCACTGGTGGTGTAACCCAAGTTTGGTGCAAGCAGCCTGCAACATTTCACAGGCTGCTATTCAGAATTCCAAATGTGGGAACACATGGTGCAAAGTGGTGTTTGCACCATTCCTGTTGGCACAAATCACTTTGTGACATGCTTACCCTTTCTAGATTCAGCCCGCAGGTTTCTAAGAAATACAAATCACACATAACCCCATAATGTAAAGCATCATGGGATATATATATATATATATATATATATGCAAATTACCATGAATTTTGAGTCTGGTTATGCTTTAAGCAGGAATGTATGGTGCCAAAGTATCTTTTTTACAATCTGGAAAGGTTGAGAACAGAAGACACAGACACATGCTTCATCCTACACAGAACTCATCAGTGTGCCTCAACTGTATCTCACCTCAGGTGAAAACAAGCCAATTCTAATGTGCTTTAAGGGTTTGGGTCATGGTGGCCCCAAATAAAAAAAGCAAGCTAAAAAGGCAAAGAACCCCAGCACAAAAGCACTGAGACAAGGGTTACCCATAAAGTGAATTTACATGAAAGCCAGGTTTCCAAGAACAAAGTCACAAGTACCCTTATAATGCAAAGCAGCCAGGTAAAAAATATATATATATATATATATTGTTTGCAAAAAAACTTCGTTAATGCATCAGTTAGGGTTTTTTACAGTGACAAAAGTGAGGAAATGTGCTGTTAGGGTTACCACCCCTTGCACCCCATGACCACCTTGCCCCCACCAACAGGCATCGGGGTGTGTTTTGGGGTCATCGGCCTTTATTCTCACCCCATTCCATGTGTAAATAAGCTGAGGTGGTGCAGTACAAGAGAATGAGGTGAGAGTTAGGACAAACGACCCCAGCGCACACCCTGATGCCTGATGTTTGGGGCAAGGCGGCAGTGGGGTGGTAACCCTAAAGGTGAATTTCCTCACTTTTGTCACTGTAAAAAACCCTAAGTGTTACATCAATGCAGCTTTTTGCAAAGAATTTCCTTACTTTTTGAGAAAACATAGTGAAGTACAAGTCACGCAAGTTGGTGGTTTTGGGCCCCGTGCTCCCACCAACTTGCAAATTTCTGCCTAACATAACAGTACAAGTACTGAATATCATATGAATTAGTGGGAGTGAGGGGCCCTTCAGACCTCACGCTTCCACCAACTTGAAACAAACCAAAGTTTTATTCATTGGAGTTGCATAATTCTGCACCTGTTTACATTTTACACACCTAACCACTGAAAATTACCTCTGTGGCAGAAAAGGCTAGCTACCCTATAAATGCCAAGCCACTACCACAATGCAGAATGCTATCCACAAAACGTAAACTGTGTCACACAATATCTCTCCAACAAATGTATTTTCTGACACCTATATACCATAATTCACATCTACAGGACATCCCTTCAGCACCCTCCAAATTTCAAGTTAAAATACCAAACCGTTTCCGAGATATTTAATTTTAAAGTTTTTGCACCTTTAAAAATTCTTTGATTGCGAGAATCGTCCACGACCTCATGATCAAAGATCATCTTTGATCATGAGGAGACATCTGGTCATGAAATTTGGGTAATCTGGTCCCACCTAGAGACATCTGGCCCAGCAAAAATCTGACCATCTCGTCCCGCCCTCATGAACAAAGCTCGCAATCAAAGAAATCTCATAACCAAAGAATTTGCAGGCTCACGATTTAAAAACGTTAAAACTCAGATTTTTGACACAACTACATTAAACCACAGGCATGGCTCAATAGAGGGAAGCCTTCTGAGCAAAACACATCCTAGTTTTACTTCACAAGTCACCCCTGGACTGAGATATTTGTTTTTTTCCAATCCCAAACTGAAAATAAGATGGCGGCCATCACGCTCGTTAAATTTCTCGTGATCAAAGAATCTTTGATCACGAGCCTGCAAATTCTCTGATCATGAGGAGTGACCAGACAGCCAAAGCCCCATTCTTCTTTCACAAAACAACCATATAAATTTTTCCATAGGCTTATAATGGGAGCTTAAAAGTTTAATAACTTTTGAACGGATTAATATTTTTTCACCAAACAAAAGGTGGCATGTCCCTTGACCCAAGCTCTTTCTACTTGCCAGGTTTCAGACTGGCACACCACATGGTGGCCTTGCAGCACCACTGACAAAATCAAAAAACTGCCCATAAAACTGGCGAAAAGTGCATTTTCAGCTATTCACTGTGCAAAAACCGTAAGTCTGACTGAAATGTAATTTGGCAAATCAAGAAATCTACTGTTCCCCACTTGGCGTAGCAAATTTCATGCAAATCTGTTGAACAGATCCAAAGTTATTAACACACAAAATTTCAAGTTAACATTAAAGTGCCTTCATAACCCTAACTATAGGGGCATGACCGCGCCCCTATGATATATATATATATATATATATATATACACATATGTATAAAAAATGGTAGCACGGTAGTGCTACCATAATTAGGGTTGAGTACCCCATTTAAGGTTAAATGGTGAAATTTTGCACCTTAATAACTTTGCCACCATTCAACAGATTTGCCTGAAATTTAGAAGGCACAGAGCATAACCATAGATCTTGGGATCTGCCAACTTTTGTATCAGTCAGATATACAGCTACGGAGTTATTAAGCAACATTCTGGCATGCAATTACATTTTTTGTGCATTCTTTGCTCATGCCTAGAGGTTGCACAGTTTGCATGACCAGTCCAAAAACTTCAGGGAACGTGTGGCCATGGTCCCCGATGTGCCTTTTGAAGATTTCATGAAAAAATATTGAACGGTTTAAAAGTTATTCAAAAAACAAGTTCCCATTTTAAGTCAATGGGAAAAGTTATAAAATTTGACACTTTTGCAAATGCACTTTTTAGTGTCGCAAATGACCCTAGTAGTGTTGCAAAACTGCCATTTTGTTTTCAGGTACTTATCAGAAAAATGCTTGGTGTTTAAAATTGGGGCCCTCTAGGAACACAATTCTTTTTGTGTTCACCTAGTTGGACCCTCAGGATGCTAGCCATGACTTTATTTTGGGGTTAAACACCCTAGAACTATGTTTTCCAAATTTTTGGAAAAAGTAGTGTCGCAAAGTAGTGTTGCACTTGTGACACTTTCACAAGTTTTTGCAAAAAGTGTCGCAAATCACGACACTACTTTTCTAGACTATGGCCAAAATGACATGAATTCTTTGCCACTCTGCTGCAAAAGAATGGTTTGGTCTTTTGTACTGAAATTTGGAGGGAAGGCAGCCCACATCTCACAGATGTGCCTTTTCATGGTTTGGTGAAAAAATATTGCATGGATGCAAAGTTATGGTACTTTGAAGTTGACTTTTTTCCCATAGACTAACATGGTGACATCCACCGCGCCTTTCAGGGCTTGTGTCTTGAAAACGGTGCGAGATATGGAATTTCCATCACAAACACAGTGAAAACCTAGCCAAGAAACTCATTAATCATGTGAAATTTTAATTTTTTTTCTACGTCATAAGGTTACTTAGATATTAGCAATTTAGTATTACAACTGTTCGTTTTCTATTACGAGGCCCATTATTATGCATACATTCTTTGTTTTCACTGTGTTTCTCAATAGAGCTTTTGGGGAAAAATAGGGTGTGTGCTCCACTTACTGTTACACATAGGCTTTACACTTCTCTTCCTGTGCCTGTTTGCATTAGCGTTACCGTGTAACCCACCGTGTGCATTATCCCTTGCATTTCCATTTGCGCTTGCATTTGTGTTACTGTTACCATTTGTGTCTCCACTACTGTTTGTGTTTGTATTTCACTTAGCATCACCATGCGCATTACCATTTCTGTTGGAGGACACCCTTCCATTTCTGTTTGAGTTTCTCTTTCATTTTGCATCATCGTTGTTCTTACTGTTACCATTTGCATTTCCAGTTGTGTTCCCTTGCTCATGTGCATTATGGTTTGCGTTTCCATATGTGCTTGCATTTGCATTTCTGTTTTCTTTGGCATTATTGTTGCTGTTACCATTACCATTTCTGTTTAGAAATGCGGTACCGTGTCCATGTGCGTTACAGTTTGCGTTACCGTACGTGCTTGCGTTTGCATTTCCATTTCTGTTTCCTTTCACATTATTGTTCCTGTCACAGCTATCATTTGCATTTACAACAGTGGTACCATGACTGTGTGCATTACCAGTTGTGTTTCCGTATGCGCTTGCATCTCTGTTTGCGTATCTTTTTGCTTTGGTATCACTTTGCACCTGCGTTTCTATTAACGCTTGCTTTACAGTTTATGTTTGCATCACCATGTGCATAACCATTACTGTATGTGTTTGCATTACTGTCACCGTAACTATACCACAAGACATCATGTGGTGGGAGGCGCAGGGCCTGAAGGCCCGCATCCCCACCGATCATTCTCAAGAAGGAAATTCATGGCAAAAACTCTGTTTAATGCATCCATTAGGGTTGTTCCACAGCAACAAAGTGAGGAAATTCAGTGTTAGGGTTGAAAGCCCCTTGCACACCCCCAGCCGGCCCCTCTCAACCGGCATTGCGGTGTGCATTGGGGTCATCAGTCCTAACTCTCACCCCATTCTCCTATGCCTCAGCTTGTTTACACATGTGATGGGGTGAGAGTTAGGACCGACGACCCAAACGCACACCCTGATGCCAGTTGGGGGGTGGTCTGGGGGGGTGCAAGGGATTTCAACCCTGACACTGAATTTCCTCGCTTTTGTCACTGTGGAACAACCCTAACTGATGCATTAAATGGATTTTTTTGCCATAAAATATATATATGCAAATTGCCATGACATTTTAGGCTGGTTCTGCTTTATGTAGGAATGCATGGTACCAAAGGGCCTCTTACACAATCTGTCTATCCCTTTTTTCAATAAGCAGACAAACAGGTAGAGCTAGACTAGGAATGTTAATTAATTTAGTTATTGTATAAACCAGCAAAAAAAAAAAAATATATATATATATATATACATATATATATATATATATATATATATATATATATATAAATATATATATATATATATATATATTATATATATATATATATATATATATATATATATATATATATATACACACATATATATAGTGTACAGTAGTATAGTACAGTTAAGGTTGCACAGCCACTTCTATGTTAAACCTCAAAGTTTGCACTTTAATATCTTTGGATCTATTTTTTCCAATTTGCCCAAAATTTGGAATGCAGACCCATCTACCATAAATCTCTGGATCCTGAAATTGTTGTTCTGGTCGGATGCATGATTGCCGAACCATGGGGTGCTCAAATAGAGAAAAATCACCCTTTTTGTGAATTCTTTGGTAAGGCATAATGGACTGAAGGATGCATCTGAGTGACTTCAAATTGTATTTGTCTACATGTGGCCTGTTTTGAACTGGTACCCTTTGAAGATCTGATGAAAAAATATTGCTCCATTCAAAAGTTATTCCATTTTTTCATGTCCCATTATAGCTTATGGGAAAATTTATATGTGCACTGCAAAAATTGTCATGATCACATTTTTTGTTGTTGAGCTGCCTGAAATTGTTTTTGTGCTGCCGCCATCTTGTTTTCAGTTAAAAAATGTGGTCATTCAAAAAATAGTGCACTTTGGTAAACACCAACAGTTGTGTTTACCTAATCGGGCCCTAAGGAACATGACCCTGGCATTAGTTTTTTTTTTTTTTTTATCTCCCCATCCCACTCCAGCTCCATCTCTTCAGGAGCCCCTGGGTGTCTACCCCTGCACTCCGCCTTACCTGATCCATCCTATGGTCCCCCATGGAGCCATGGCTATACCCCCTTGGTGGGGATTGAGGTGGGGCTCATACACCCAGAACACAACTGGATTTCATCGGTCCCATAGTGGAACGGCAGGTGGAGGCACATGAGGGCTAACTCTGGGAGCTCCATCTACCCAGAGCTGGAGGGATTTTTCCATTTTTCTTGCAGGTGTTGTGGGTGCCCTGACATCAGGCATGAGCGACGATGCCTGCGACATCCTCCCCCATTGTCTGAGCACTGGAGCTTGCCAATCCCCAGACCTCAGACCTTCGTCTGTGGCCAGTAAAACCCAAGGTGCTGACATGCTGCTGTGCCTCTGGTCTCCGCCAGGAGTTAGCACACACCAAACCATGTTCCCACCCTCTCCCCAGAGAAGGCGAGCTGTCATTGGGCACTCCAACCTTCTGCCCCCCGGCTGGCCCTCCAGGAGCCTGGGTCCACTCCTGAACCTGGGTCACTGGCATCGCAGATGGAAATCCAACCGCTGCACCGATGGGCCAGCTGATTGCATTAGTTTTTCACTAGCTGGTCTGCAAATGTGTTTTTCACCAGTTTGCCATTTTTTCTTAGCAGGAATATTTTATGGTACCTTGAAAATAATCGTGATCATAAGAAAAATAACCTCTTCAATAGTTTTTGTGTTTGTGGTCACATTCCCATTATAGAGATAGGAGTGTCATGAAAAGTTTTAAAATAATTGTGGCAACACTGCACAAACACATTTTTAAATGTGTTGTTTTCTTTGTCACTTCATTGTGGCAAGGTGGATTGTGCTATTGGTCTGAAAAATTCAGGGCAGCAAGCCATAGTCCCACAGATGTGCCTTTTGGTAGTTTGGTATGAAAACATTGAACAGGCCCATAGTTGCAGCATACCAAAGTTCAGAAATTTCCCCGTAGGATAACACTGTGGTGCCCGTGATGCCTTTTGGTGCCCGTATCTTGAAAACAGTTCTAGATATGGATTTTTTGTTGCAAAAATTCACTGCAGAAGAAGGTTGGAAAGCCAAGAATATCATGAAATTAGATTTTTTTTCTACCTTGTATGGTTACTGAGATAGTTGGGAATTAGTATTCCAATTGCTCATTTTCATGTCCATGGTCCACTATTATTGCCACAAAGTTAGGATTCACAGTGCTTTTCAGTACCCATATCTTGTAAACAATGCAAGATACAGATTTGGTCAATCTATATCATGTGGATGTCTCACTGTCATGATTACAACGACACTTGAATTTCCTTCCTAGCTGCTACGGTTCCTGAGATATTGGCAAATTAGTGTTTCAAGGCTTCCTTGCCTTATAAGGCTGCTGTATGGCTCCATAGTTATGTGTAAGTGGGAGCGCAGGGCATAGATGGCCTGCACTCCCACAGAAACATATCATTATGCACAAATGGGCAGTTTGGTGTTCGGGGCCCACACTCCCACCAACACATGCCATTTACTATTTATATTACATATTTTTTTTTTAAAGAAAGGAAATTCTTTGCAAAAAACTTTGTTAATGCATCAGTTAGGGTTGTTTCCACACTGACAAAAGTGTGGAAATTCAACGTTAGGTTTACCACCCCACCACCCCACCCCCAAGCCCCATCCTCAAAACCCTAACTTCACATTCCCCCCCACACACACACACACACACAAGACACATGCAAGATTGTAACACACTATATGAGTCAGTCACATCAGTAAGCACAAAAATCACTACACTGTAGTCATTTGACATAACACTATGTAATGAAAAATCAAATACAGTATGATTGATTCTATTCTTCCAGCACAGTACAATGACACATTATAGCTGGCATATCTTTTTCATACAGTGAAAATTAGTCTGTACACATTTTCAAAATATTGATTTTTATGTGTCATAATTAAACAATTGGCTCACTGCAGGTATCGCTGCTACCACATAGGCATGTGGTAAGAAAGATAGAGCTGACACATACATAGTACTTTTCAGATACTGCTCAGGTATGAAACTAGCACCATGACATGTTGTTATACTGCTGTATTACATGGAAATACTCATTAGCAGCATGTTATGGTTAGCTTTGGGTGTTGCAACTGTTGCTGTTACATGTTGCTTATAAACCGCACTACAAAACATTACTTTTATTACTACTACCATTTGTTATTAGGACTGACTCACCCTATCAGAAAAAATTAGGCAAACATCCAATGAGTGTTGTTAGGGTTATCCAAACTCATATTTCCAATATAGCTATCTAAAGATAACATACTGTGTGTTTCATCATTTGTTAACAATTGAAATTTAGGCATTTGCTTAAATCTTGTTACTGATGTTTGTAACAGAAAAATGCTTACTGTGGGCCATCTCCCATGGTTGCCCAGCATGCATGTGTACCCACAAGGCACTCTGATGGAAGCAGAACTCATGCAGTTGGTGGACCATGATGATTGATGTGTCTTGTAATACGTTTAGAGAGTTCTATGTTACTTCTCTTACCTGATGCTAGTTGTCTCTGATTGGTTGTGTTGCCTTGGACCTTCCCCTGCTTGCATGTGTGTGTGTTGGAGGGGTTGGGAGAATGTGGAGTTAGGGTTTTGAGGATGGGGGCTTGGGGTGGTAACCCTAATGTTGAATTTTCACACTTTTGTCGGTGTGGAAACAACCCTAACTGATGCATTAATTAAGTTTTTTAAAAGAATATATATATAAATATATATATATTCAGATATATATATATATATATATATATATATATATATATATATATATATATATAACTGTGTGGACAGTATTGAGAGACAAAGTGTGACATTCATACACTCAAAAAAAGTTTTATAATTAGGCATGATTCAACCTTAATTTTAATGTGTATATGTGGTAGTTGCATAATACAAAATGTAAAGATAGTTCTGTATTTCTAAGTTTGGAAAAATGGCACAGTTAGTTATGACATGGAAATTACTTTCGTGGATAACTTGGTGTCCATTATGCATCATTTCCCATTTCTAGTAATAAATAAAATTTTCAAATGCAGTGTCTCTGTCTTCTATTTAAGTGTATTCATTTGCAACATCTAATGATTTGATGTTATTCCATACCTTTGTGTTGCTATCTATCCTCCAATATAGACAGCACTAAAAATACAAACAGGAGGTTACCAAAGTTTCATTACTTCCTGCTTATACTGTTTATGTCCAGTCTACATGCTTTTCACACTTAAGCTGGACAGTAAGTAGAGAGATAAACATGAACAAATCACTTGGTTGCACTTGATTTATTATGAGATCATCTCTGTTGCATAAAACTACTGTGGGTAACATGGACACCACAGCAGCAATGCAACATGTGAAATGCATGGTACAACTTTTATTAATGGCTTATTATCAGCTGAACAGCCAATACACATTGATAATTACCATGCCACATCAGTGGCCATTTTGACATCACTGTAGCTCCACAAAGCCATACTGAGGAGATGCCCAGCCACAGTTAACAACCAGAAAGCACCCAGGCAAGCTGTTTGGTACTTATAACTATAGATGAGGGTGCCACATGATGCTCCCTGGCAACCCTGTGCTGACCTTTGAGGGAAAAATGATGCCAAAATATCACACAGGCCCACCCAAAGTTCACCACCATGTGCATCACAGCGATGCCGCTGCAGCAAGTTTCTTGTTCTGCACATGGAATGCCACATCCAAACTACTCTGCAAGTCATAACAATACACCAAAGTTCTCCATGTACAAGCAAAGGCAAGGCAAAAGACAGCTGGATGTTACACGGTGGGCCTGAGCTGTATCAGTGGTCATTTTGACATCACTGTACCTCAACAGAGTCAAACTGAGGGCAGGCCCAACCACAGTTACCAACCAGAAAGCACCCAGGCAAGCTGTTTGGTGTTGATAACTGTAGATGCAGGCACTGTATGGTGTCCCTTGGCAACCCAGTGCCAGCCATTATGGGGAAAATGATGCCAAAATGTCTCACAGGCCTACCCTGTGCTCACCACCATGTGCATCACAGGGACACCACTACTGCAGGGTTCTTGTATTGCACATGGAATGCCACATCCAAACTGCCTGAGTCAGGCCCAGGTGATGTATTTTTTTTTCAAACAGTTCCAAGATATTATGCCAATACTTGACATTTAATTTATAGGCAATTTCACTATAAATAAATCTGCTAAATGTTTTTGCCAGATAAATCCAAACCACTGATGTTGCCCAACAGACAGTAGTACACCCAGGTGATGACCAGATTCCAGTACTACATATGGTATCCCTCCCATACCCCTGAATGTACTAAGCGATGCCATGAGCAGCCTTTCTGAGGTAAGCCCAAGTGCCATATGTTTTATTTTTAAACAGTTCCAGTACATTGTGCCATCACTTGACATCTAATTAAGAAACAGTCTTATTATAAATAAAGCAGGAAAATGTTTTTGCCAGATGAATCCAAAACAATGATGCTGCCCTACAGGCACTAGTACACCCAAGCAATGACCAGTTCCAACATATTATGCCACCACTTGATGTCTAGTTTAGAAGCAGTCTCATTCCTACATGTGGTAACCCCCATAACCTCGAATAAACTGACCAATGCCATAAGAAGCATTTTCAAGGCAGGTCCCATTGCTGCAGTTCTTTTTTATTTCAAACAGTTCCAATATATTATGTCACCACCCACACCTTATCCTCTAGTTCAGTATGCCAGTACAATGATGCTCCTTTATAATCTTACATCAAGAAAGGCAACTTTATAATTTTAAAATAACACCACACACACACACACACACACACACACACACACACACACACACACCTACCTTAACCAGAGCCAGCATCACCCCTTCTTTCCAAAAATTGCAAGCATCTCTCACAAATTGCATTTATTTTTTATTTAAAACATTTTAAGAGTGCAGCTTTTATATTCACTCCACATCCACACTTCTAAAATAGAGCCATCATTACATCAACAGGTGCAGCATTCATTCAACAAATACACAGTCTCATAATTTACCATTAGGAACCCCACAGGAGTTGTTTTTTTCCCCATTTAACCATGATTAAAGTCATCACCAGGGGAAAGTTCACCAATATTAGCAATATTCTGAAAAAAATCTAATTATATAATGAAAACCCGCAGGATGGATTGTAAACAAAAAAACTATTAATCTCAAACAAAACTCTATTTGATTAGACTGGTCACATATATGCTTAGCCCCATTTTGAAGAGGGGCCCTTCACAAACAGCTGGGCCATGACAGAACACACAATTTTAACTTTTCTGCCCCCAAAGATGATAGAACACAACTGCTGCACTATAGCCAGACAGTATTTAATATGACCTATTTAAACAGTGCCAGCACCAGAAGAAAGTTTGGCTGATATACTTCCCAAACAAAACTTTAAAATATACTATTTAATACGCCCCATTTAAACACTAACTGCACCAGAAGAAAGTTCTGCTGATATGCTTCCCATACACAAATTTAAACAAATCCAGGATACATAGAAAGGGTGGTGGAGTGGCAATTTATGTGCATGAATCTATTTCTAGTACGGAAATGCATGAGGGAAAATTAAATATTGAACATTTCTCTGTTAAAATCTTGCTCAAAATGCTCCAAAACTTATGTTGAGAGCCATGTACTGTATCGTTCCCTTCAGCAAATAGGGAATTGAATGTAGAAATTCTAAATAATCTGGATCATATTGATTCAGCTGAAAATATTATCATAATAGGATATTTTAACTTCCCAGGTATAGATTGGGTAAACCAGACAACATTTAGTTTAAATGAAAGGAACTATGTAGAAAGCTTTAATCAACTGGGTCTGGATCAGCTAGTTTTAGAAAATACAAGATCTAATAATATATTGCACCTTGTATTTTTAAACATGGGATCCAGATTAATTGTCACTGAGGTTGGAACACCAGTCTCAAATAGTGACCATAACACTGTTTTCTTCCAATTAAGTGAATTGCCTACTCAACAGGGTAGTAATATAAATATTCCCAATTTAAAAAAAAAACAGAGTTTCATAAAATTAGACAGGCATTGCTTTCTTGGATTGGAAATCAGATTTCACTGGGTTAATGCTGGATGAAATGTGGAACATCTTAGTGGATAAAATTAGAGAGATTACAGCTGTAAATGTACCATATACAAGTAAAAACTCTATATTGGGTGCTTCCCCAAAATGGATAACCTGTAAAATTAAAAGACAGATAAAAGAAAAACATAAAATGCACAGATTGGCCAAATTTGATACAAATTTACTGCCAAAGTATAAGGAAAAGATTAAACATGTAAAGAAATTAATAAAAGATGCCAAAACAAATTCTGAAATTAAATTAGAGACTAGAAGTAAAAATAACTATAAAGCATTTTATGCATATATAAATAACAAAAAAGGGAATAGACAAACAATAGGCCCCTTTAAGGATGACAGTGGCAACCTACTAAATGACAAAGAAATGGTTGAGGTACAAAATCAATATTTTGTTACTGTATTTAACCCTAAAGATACAGTGTCAACAAATACTAAATATAATATAAAAAATGAAAAACAAATTAAGATTGATATAAAAGATGTGATGGATAGATTAAAGAGTTAAGATTAACAAATCCCCTGGACCAGACAATATACACCCTAGACTGATTTATGAAATAGCAGAGGAAATAGCTTACCCATTAACCTTTATTTTTCAGGAGTCATTAGACAGAGGCGAAGTTGTTAGCAAATAGAGTGAAGCACATGTGGTTCCCATCTTTAAAAAGGGAAAGAAGGATTCCCCTGACAATTATAGACCAGTTAGTTTAACATCTGCAATTGGGAAAATTTTGCAAAGCATAATAAAAGGTCATATTCAGGACCACATGATTGTAAACAAACTTTTAGATCGCAGTCAACACGGGTTTACAAAGTCACAATCATGTCAAACTAACTTATTGAGTTTTTATGAAAAAGTTAGTAGTTATTTGGATTATGGTAGGTCAGTGGATGTAATTCAGTTAGATTATTCAAAAGCTTTCGATAAATTACCACATGAAGAATTAATTAAATCCCTACTTGTGCTAAATATAAATGGGATCCTTGTAAACTGGATAGCAGAATCATTGAAGAATAGGAGGCAGAGAGTGGTAATAAATGGGTTGTTGTCTGATTGGCTTTCTGTTACAAGTGGGGTCCCTCAGGGTTCAGTGTTGGGCCCCTGCCTGTTCAACATATATATATATATATATATATATATCATCATTACAATATAATAATGGAGATGTAAGGATAACCAAGTTTGCAGATGACTGTAGAGTGGGAGCAGTAATAGATTCATCTTCAGATTATATTGGACTTCAGGAAGCACTCGAATATATTGAGAAATGGACATTAGACCATAAACTTAAACTTAATGAGGATAAATGCATTGTCCTACACATGGGCAAGAAGAATTTGGAATTCAATTACACTATCAATAACAAACAATTAAAACAAGTGACACAGGAGAGGGATTTGGGTGTTATCATACAAAATAACCTTTATTTTACTGCCCATTGTGATCAAACTATAAAAAATGCTAATAGGGCTCTTAACTGTATATTGAGACATACAGTAAGTAGAACTAGAGAGGTCTTGATTCCACTGTATGGATCACTGGTTAGAACCCACTTGGAGTACTATTCCAAGGTTTGGTCCCCCTTATACTAAGGGGGAGATAACGAGATTGAAGAGAGTGCAGCAAAGGGATACCCGACCAATAATGGGACTTAAAAGTATGACATATGAGGAGAGGTTGGACAATTTGGAGCTGTATTCCTTGGCTTATAGAAACTGAAGGGGTGATATGATTTTAGTCTATAGATCATTTCAAGATAATATCCTCAGAGAAGATTTAGGACTTGAATTATTTGTCAGAAATTACAATACAAGAGCTCATTGTAGACAAATTAAACAACAAAGTGGGAATCACAAAAAAGAAAACAGTGGTTTAGTCAGAGGGTCGTTTCAAGGTGGAATTCTCTCTCCTTTGATATAGTTAGTAGTCCAACTTTAGATATTTTTAAAATAAGATTGGATGAATACAGTAGAACCAAGTCCTTAGTTTATTAATTAGCTCACTAATTTTACGCAAGCAGACAAGGACGAAAGTCTATATATGCTTTGTGCCAACTATGATACTATGATATTATTTAATATGCCCCATTTACACAGTGCTAGAACCAGAGGAAAGTTCTGCTGATATACTTTCCGAACAAAACTTTAAAATATACTCATTGTGCTGCACAGCCCACTAATCCAATCATTCTCTATTTTGAAGAGGGGCCCTTCACAAACAGCAGGATCATGAAGTCTTAAGGTGAATACTTTACTTTTTCTGTCCCCAAAATGACACACAGAATAACTGTTGCACTTTAACCAGTCACTATTCAATATGCCTCCCAGAATTTTAACTTGCTGTTTTGTAGCAGAATACTGAATATCATATTTTCTAGTGACTGGAGACCTCTCAGATCCATTCAAACTCCTGTGCAGCACACCAGATTTAAAATGGATGACACCTCATTCTACCTGCTTTTAAGAATGGTAAATGGGAGAAGCAGTGGGAAAAGAACAGTTTTGCTTAGAGCCAGAGTACCAAAACTGAATACCTGATGTCACCTTCGGGTCCTGGCTATTTGTACCAATACCAGCATCATCATCATCCATGTGGGTAACATGGACATGATAACAAGAGCCACAGCTTTTGATGCTGCTGCTCCTAGCAGGCTATATCTACCACTACATCAAGTTTGCAGATTTGTGCGGGGGATACACATTAAACAATGTGAACTGGCACTGAAAAAAACCTCAAAGCATAAAGGTAGCATATTCAAAAGAAATTATACAGCTATATAAGACACCACAGTAATGCACAAAAGTAATAAATTACATGTGGTGTCATGTAAATGTAATTACATCTGCATAAAATCAATAATCACTGGGGGACAGTTACACATGCACTCTGTCCACTAAAAAAGAAAACTATGTATTGTGCTTTAAATACAGTAAATGTAATGGTCACCAAGATGTGTAGCACAGCCATGTCACAAAATGGTTGCCTTTTTTAAGGCTATTTTCATTATTAAAATGTTGACACAATAAAATAAAAATATATACACCCTTTTTTTATGCACACTATCTCTTGACCATATCGGCAATAGTACAGAGCACAATTTCTGTGCTTTTAATAAATTATGAGTAAAATACAGACCTTATTTTAAGTGCACACCCAAGTCTCTCGAATACTGTCAACACATACATATATATATATATATATATATATATATATATATATATATTATAGTGGTGCAGTTATGCCACTATAGCTAGGGTTTAGTGGTCACTTACATACTAAAGTCATGAAGTTTGAGCATTAATAACTTTGGACCCATTCAATGGATTTGCCTGTAACTTGGTATGTGAGTTGGGGCATGGTAGATCTCTTGATTTGCCAAATTGTGTTTTGGTTGGAGTGCCGGACTTCATGTACAAAAGTGCTGAAAAATGCAAAATTATCCATTTTTGGAGGCACCTTTTGGCATTCTGAATGTGGTCCTGCACAGCTGTCGTGTGGCATGCCACTCTGCAAGATGACTTGTTTGAAAGAGCTTTGGTGGCTGAACATGCCGCATCTTGTTTGGTGAAAAAACATTAAGGCATTCAAAAGTTATGACACTTTTAAGTTCCTATTATAAGTCAAAGGGAAAATTTATATGTATATTTTGCGATCAAAGAATGGGGTTCTGGCCATCTCGTCCTGCCTGGCAATCAAAGAATTTGCAGCCTCACAGTTCAAGTATCTTTGTCCTCGAGGAATTTCAAAAATTCTTTAATCGCGAGGTCTACCATCTTGTTTTCAGTTTTCCGATCGCACAAACACAAATATCTCAGCTCAGGGGTCACTTCTGAAGTAAATCTTTGATGGGTTTTATTCAGCGGACGACACTCTATCAAGCCATGGCTTTGGTTCCATCCAAATTGGTCCAAAAATAGAGTTATTAGCTTTTAAATTCTTTGTTCGCAGCTCACTAACAATCTTTGATCGCGAGCCTACAAATTCTTTGATCGTGAGAATCTTTGATCATGACCGTGCATCGTGAGTGAGGGACGAGATGGCCAGATTTAAAAATAGCTTTTTTCAGCCTGGGGTGCCCTATTAAGTGAGACAAGGGTGGGTTTTGCTCAGGGGGCTTTTCTCTGTCCCATCTGAATATAAAAAACAGTAGTTGTCATTATCCCTGGTAGTCTAGCTGCCCCTTCCCCATCATGGTAATGTACGTAACCATGATTGTATCCCTAGTAGTCTAGTGGCCCCTTCAATAAGTATGTTATTTATATGTTAATATTTTTTATCCGTGGTAGTCTAGTGGTTCCCCCATGTGTATATATATTTTTTTATTTTTGTAATATCCCTGGTAGTCTAGTGGCCCCCGATCTGTAGTTCATAATGACTATCACTGACATCCCTGGTAGTCTAGTGGTCCCACCCCCCCCATCATAACAAAATTAATGTAATTCTTTATCTCCTGGTAGTCTAGTGGCTCCCCACCTCCCACCCAGCCATGCCAGCCCTCCCAGCACCCTCCACCATGCTTCCAAGCCAACGACTGGCACAGCCCACCTCTCACCTCCGTGGCCAGCCACCGACTGTGTGTTTTATTAGTGCTAATGGAAAGAGGTGCTCTGAAATTAGTGCCTCTTTCCATTAACTGCTCATAAAACACACAGTCAGCAGCTGGCGTGGAGAGGTGAGCTGTGGCTCGCCTGAGAGGAGTGTGTGGGGGGGTGCTGGTGTAGACTAACGTAACTGAGTGAAATTGAGGGGCCACTAGACCTGAGAGAGATAAGAGTGACATTAATTGTATTATGATGGGGAGAGGACTGCTGGACTCTCAGGATGTCAGCAATGTTTATGAGCTACAGATCGAGGAGCACTAGACCACCAGGGAAATAAAAATAAAAAAAAATACATAATGGGGCCACTAGACTACCATGGATAAAAATATTAACATATAAATAACATACTCATGGGGGCCACTAGACTACCAGGGATACAATCATGGTTAAGTACATTACCGTGATGGGGAAGGGGCCACTAGACTACCAGGGATAATGGAAACTACTGTTTTTTTATTCAGATGGGGTAGAACAAAGCCCCTAAGCAAAACCCCCACCCTGCCCCCCACCAACAGGCATCGGGGTGTGCGTTGAGTCGTCAGCTCTAACTCTCACCCCATTCTCCTACACTGCATCACCTCAGCTTGTTTACACATGGGATGGGGTGATAGTTAGGACTGATGACTCAACGCACACCCTGATGCCTGTTGGTGGGGGCAGGGTGGGGTGGGGTGCAGGGGTGGGAACCTTAATGTTGAATTTCCTCACTTTTGACGCTGTAGAAGAACCCTAACTGATGCATTAACAAAGTTTTTTGCATATATATATATATACACATACACTATAGTAGCACAGTAGTGCCACTATAGTTAGGGTTGAGTACACCATTTAGGGTTAAATCTGAAATTTTGCACCTTAATAACTTTGCCACTGTATGATGGATTTGCCTGAAATTTGGATTACACAGTCTGGTATCATAGATCTCTGGACCAGCGAAGTTTTGTTACAATCAGATGTATAGTTGTGGAGCTACAGAACACCACAAAACGCATAAATTATGGGGTTTTGCATGTTTCTTTGGTCACACCGACAGCCCGCAGTTTGTGTCATTGGTTCCAACATTTAAGAGAACATGCAGCTGGGGTCCCCAATGTGTCTTTCAAAAATGTCATGAAAAAATATTAAATGGTTCAAAAGTTATTCAAAAACACTGAATCCCATTATAGTCTATGGGAAAAGTTAAACTATGTGAAAGTGTTGCAAATGCAGTTTTTACTGTCACAAATTACCCTTTTACTTTCGTGATTCAGCCATTTTATTTAGTTGGTGGTCAGAAAATGCTTGGCATTTAAATCTGAGACCCTCTAGGGATACAATTCTTATTGTGTTCACCAAGTCAAGCCCTGAGGATGCTAGCCATGTCTTTTTTGGGGGGTAAAACACCCCAGAAATATGTTTATTAATTTTTTGTAAAAAGTAGTGTCACAAAGTACTTTCATAAATGCAACACTTTCATGATTTTTTTTTTTGCGAAAGTGTCGTGCTTTGCGAAAGTGATTTGTGACACTATGCCCAAAACAATAGGACATCTTTGCCACCCTGCTGAAAAACAACACTTTGGTCTTTTGGGTTGAAATTTGCAGGGCAGAAAGCCATCATCATACAAAAGTACCTTTTGGTAGTTTGGTGCTAAAATATAACAGGGCTGCAAAGCTACGGCACTCCGAAGTGGATGTTTTTCCCATAGGATAACATTACACCATCCACCACGCCTTTCGGGTCTCGTATCTTGAAAACGGATCAAGTTACAGACTTTTCATTGCAAAAATTCTTAGCCCCCCAATTGGGGTGTTAAATATAAAACTAGCCTGGAAAGTTGTAAATAATATGAGATTTTAATTTCTTTTCTACGTCATAAGGTTCCCGAGATACAAGTGATTTAGTATTTCAAGTGCTCATTTTCCTGTCTGAGGGCCACTATTATGCCCACATTCTTTGTATTCATTGTGCTTCTGGGTGCACCTTTTTTGAACACAAAACATGTGCATTTGCATTACTGTTACCTTTAACGTTTACGTTTCCACTTGCGTTTCCATTACCGTTTGCATTAGAGTTTCCATTTGCGTCACCGTGTGCATTACCATTTACATTTGTGTTTGCGCTTGTGTTTGCATTACCATTTGAGTTAGTTTCTTTTTGCATCACTGTTGGCATTACCGGTTCAGTTCATATTACCATTTGTGTTTCTATTGCCATTTTCATTAGCATTTCCTTTTGCGTCACTGTGTGCATTACAGATTACATTTGCATTTGCGTTACTGTTACCATTTGTGTTTTTGTTACTTTTTGCATTACCATTTCCATTTGCATTTCTGTTACAGTTAACATTTGTGTTGGCACTTGCATTTCTGTTGTTGCTTGCATTACTGTTTCCTTGTGTGTCACCATTGCCATTACCATTCGCATTTGTGTTTGCGTTACAGTTACAGTTTGCGTTTCCATTACCATTTGCATTAACATTTGTGTCTGTGTTTATGTTTGTGTTTGCATTTCCATTACTGTTTGTGTTATTGTGTCCGTTTGCGTCACTGTGTGTGTTACTGTTTGCGTTTGTATTTGCGCTTGTGTTTGCATTTCTGTTTGCGTTACCATTACTGTTTGTGTTTTCATTGCAATTTGCGTTACCATCTGTGTTTGGTTTCACATTTGTGTTTGCATTTCCATTACTGTTTTCGTTACTGTTTCTGTTTGCTTTTGCGCTTGCATTTGAGTTACCATTTGCATTATTGTTTCCTTTCATGTCACCATTGGCATTACCATTTCTGTTTGCATTTGCGTTACTGTAACCATTTGCGCTTCCATTACTATTTTCATTAGTATTTCTGTTTGCGTCACCTTGTGCGTTACCATTTGTGTTCACGTTTTCACTTGCATTTGCATTTCCATTTGCATTACTGTTTCCTTTGGTGTCACTGTTGCCATTACCATTACCATTTGTGTTTGCGTTTCCATTTGCGTTATGGTTACCATTTGTGTTTTCATTACTATTTGCGTTGCCGTTTGCGTTTCTGTTACCATTAGCATTTGTGCTTGTGTTTCCATTGTCACTTGCATTACTGTTTCCTTGTGCATTGCTGTTGCCATTACATTTTGTATTTGTGTTTGTGTTTGCGTTTGCATTTCCATTTGCATTACCGTTACCATTTGCATTTCCATTACCGTTTGCATTACTATTACTGTTTGTGTTAACGTTTGCACATGCGTTTCCATTACCGTTTGTGTAATCATTTCTGTTTGCATCACCATGTGTGCTACCATTTGCACTTACATTTGCATTACCATTAGCGTTGCTGGGTTTTTTTGAGTCACTGTTGGCGCAACTGTTTGCGTTTGCATTACTGACACCATTTGTGTTTCCAGTACCATTTTAATTAGCATTTTTGTTTGCGTCCTCATGTAAGTTCACTGTTTGCATTTGTATTTGAGCTTGCATTTCCATTTCCATTTGAGTTACCATTACCATTTTCGTTGCCATTTGCGTTACCATTTGTTTTTGTGTTCACATTTGTGCTTGCATTTCTGTTCAAGTGGTTGATAGGGAGAAGGGCAGGAGTAAATGGAGAAAAAGACAAATGCAGTAAGGACAGGGATGGGGCAAAAAGAAATAAAGCCATAAAGAAATGGAGGGTAATGAGAACTAATGACCATTGTCTAGGTAAAAAGCTCCCCAAAATAGTGGTCTTGATGAAAGTGGGATGCCTGGATATCATGGCAGTCATAGAAAGATGGTACACAGAGAACCATGACTGGGATGTCAACATACCAGGGTACACAATCTACAGAAGGGACAGGGAGGGAAGAAGAGGTGGAGGAGTAGATCTCTATGTAAGGGAAGGGATAAAAACAATATAACTAAAGGGTAAACAGGGAGGAGAGGAGGAACTGTGGGTCACCATGTAGACTGGAAATGGCACCACAATCCGCACAGGGGTTGTATACATACCTCCATCTCAGGGGGAGGAAATGGACAAGAAAATGATAGAAGGCATCCTTGGGATGGCAGAGAAAGGGGAGATATTGCTGGCTGGGCAGAGAGCAACAGTGAAAAAGCAGAAATACTGAATGAATACTTCTGCTCAGTATTCACAATGGAAAAGCAGGTGGAGATACCTAATCCAGTCAAAAGAAGCACTCTGGATGGGAGTTTGATATTAGTCCTTTTACAGAAGAAAGGGTTCTAAAAGAACTCTTAAAACAGAAGGTGGATAAAGCAATGGGGCCTGATGGGATTCACTCTAGAATTCTAAAAGAACTAAGGGAAGAACTAGTAACACCACTGACTACCCTTTTTAATAAATCATAGGAGGATGGGGTGGTACCGGAGGACTGGAGTAGAGTGGATGTGATTCCCCTTCACAAAAGTGGGAGCAAGACAGAGGCAGGAAACTACAGACCTGTCAGTTTGACCTCAGTGGTAGGGAAAATGATGGAATCACTTCTAAAGGAAAGAATTGTTGAGTACCTAGAGGCAAGTGGGGCACAGGACTCAAGGCAGCAATAATTCACAGCAGGAAGGTCATGTTATGCAAATCTAATTGATTTCTTTGACTAGATGACCAAAGTAGTAGACCAGGGAGGGGCTATAGACATGGCCTACCTAGACTTTAGCAAGGCATTTGACACAGTCCCATACAAAAGATTAATAAACAAATTAGCCAGCCTGGGAGTGGGTCCCAGGGTGGTAGCCTAGGTAAAACACTGGCTAGACTACAGGACACAGTGGATAATAACAAATGGAGTCCACAGTGAAGAAAGAGGGGTTACTAGTGGGGTACCGCAGGGTTCAGTACTGGGGCTGGTCCTTTTTAATGTCTTTATAAGTGATATTGCAGAGGGACTGGAAGGGAAAGTATGTCTCTTTGCAGATGACACAAATATCTGCAACAGGGTTGATACGCAAGGCGGGGTGTAAAGGATGAAAAGGGACTTGACAAGGTTGAAGGAATGGTCAAATGTATGGCAGCTTAGATTCAATGCAAAGAAGTGCAAAGTAATGCACCTGGGAAACAAAACCCCAGGGGAAGAGTACACAATGGGGGGGGTGAGATACTGACAACAACAAAAATGGAAAGGGACCTGGGGGTAGTCATATTAGATGACCAAAAGGTGGGCCAGCAATGTGAGAATGCAGTAAGGAGGGCTGGGAAGATACTGGGATGCATAGTGAGAGGCATCACCAGTAGAAAATAGGAAGTTGTTGGCCCTCTGTACAGACAGTTGGTAAGACCACATCTGGAGTACTGTGTATAGTTCTGGAGACCCCATCTCCGCAAAGACATAGACAGGATGGAGGCTGTCTAGAGGAGGGCAACCAAAATGGTGCAGGGTCTGCACCAGAAGATATATGAAGAAAATCTAAAGGAGCTTAAGATGTATAGCCTTGAGGAAAGGAGGGAGAGGGGGGACATGATAGAAACTTTCAAATACCTCAATGGAATCAACAAAGTCCAAGAGGGTAGCATCTTTCAGAAAAAGAGATGTGCAGGAACAAGGGGGCACAATTTGAAGATACAGTTGAGATGGCTCAGAGGTAATGTGAGGAAATATTTCTTCACAGAAAGGGTTGTAGATGCATGGAACAGCCTTCCTGAGGAGGTCATAGAGTCAAAAACAGTGGGGGAATTCAAGAAATCATGGGACAGACATAAGGCAATTCTAGTGAGAGGTAGGAGGAAGTAGGCTGTTTGTTAACTAGGATCTTCATCTTATCTGTTAGGTACGGAAATGGGCAGACTAGGTGGGCCAAGCTGTCCAATTCTCTGTTTCTATGTTTCTATGTTACCGTTTGCGTTACCGTTTCTGTTTGCTTTTGCGCTTGCATTTGCATTACCATTTGCATCACTGTTTCCTTTTGCATCACCATTGGCGCAGGAGAGGGAACTGTCCGGTGTAGTTGCAGGCATCTAAGTGAGGAATGAGATTTGAGACAACCGGAGACAACACTTCAGGAAAGATATGATGATGGGGGCAATCAGCAAGTGGTTCGGGTCCAGTGGGGAGCAACAAGTGTTGGTCCAGTAGAGCATAGGAAGTAAAGCTGCTGCTTGCAAAAATGAGCTTTCAATCATAGTACTCAAGGAGACAGAACTAGGGGCCGAAAACACCAAGCTGAGGCAAGAGGCAACTGAGAGGATGAGATCTAGGTCCAGACGGAAGTGGCAATTGCGTATGAGCCAGAGATGGTACAGAACTAGATGAGTCACATAACGGGTGATTCAACCAGGTAGCCGGAGCATGAAGACCAATATACTAAATCTGTAGACTTTGCATGAGGTGGAAGGCAAATGGGCATGAGCCCTGTTCCCAAAGGGAAGTGGTGGCCTGCATCAGATTTAGGATGCAGAATGAGGGAATGGCTGAAGCAGAGGCAAGCTCCCAGTCATGAAAGTCAGCACGATAGGACTGTGCACGAGGCTGCAGACCAGGTAGGATGAAGAAGGCAAGGCAGGCAACGTCATATTCCTGAAAGGAAGCAGCATCTGGGTATCAGGCTGAGAATGCAGAAAGCTGAAGCAGAGGAATGGCGATCCAAGCATCCAGTGGTGACAGCTGAGGTAAGATAATCTTGAGGTGAGGCAGCTAGGCAGCCGCATAGGTGGAATGGAAGAGGGCACATGGGGTGAAAGTTCCATTCCCAAAGGGAAGCAGCAACTGGTATTAGGCAGAGAAGGCAAGATACGATTCAGTATCTTGTAGATGTGGCTCCCATCCCTGGTAGTCAGGGCGAGCAAACCTTAACTCGATGCTGTCCAGCAGAGTTAGGGATTGAAGATATCAGGTTGGTAAGCAGTAGGAGGTAGTGAAGGTAACAGAATCACATCCCCGGTAAACAGTGGAAGCCTACCTTTGCTCGGCACCTCAGAAAGTGCAAGTGATGGACGGAGACTGGAGTACTGCTGGTATGGGCTGTCAGAAAGCACAAAATGCTACTGAAGACAGAGAGTACAGGAGGAAACTGCAGAGTAGGCAGACAGGAATGAATATCACATAGAATGGAAGGACAAACAAAGGAAAGAAGGAAGGTGGGAACACAAACTGGAAAGATATGCAGAAAGGAGGGGCTGGCAGGGAAGCAAGAACGATGGAAAGCAAAGCAGGAGGTTCAAGGAAAGAATGCAATCACCAGGGAGGAGTACTGATGTGAGGGTAGGTGAGTCAGGAGGTAAGCCTAACAGTGTAGACAGGTGTGAACTGGAAATCCAGGGAAGGAAGTGACATGCTGAGGTTGAGACAATATCTAAGTGGTGCAAGTAGTAGTCGAATCCAGGCCAGTCAGGTAACCATGTTGGTAGTCAGGGTAGTAACCTATGGGCTGTAGTTCCACAGTATAGGATCTTGGCCAGACTTGGCTGGAATAGAATATGCAGGTAGTAGGAGGGATACCAGTATAATCATGGTGATTCCAGGCTGTTTAGGTCCTGCCACTACTTAACGACACACTAAGGATTCCCAGGATTGACAGGATTAGTGGCAGGTGAGGAATGAATAAGGCAAGATTCAGAGAAAGATGAAAAAGGAGATGAAAAAAATGGTCCAGTATTGTATAGCCATCAGGGAAGCATTATAGAAAAAGAGAAAAAGATGGGAAGTTGGGTTGTTGGAGAAGGGCTATGAAATGGGACAGCCAGCATAGGGAATATACAAGTATCGGGTTGCTCTCCACCCCCTCCCAAGAGGCATCAGGAAACAAGTTGATATTAGTGTAGTACAACTGTCCTGGTAAAGCTGTGGAAAGAAACAACAAATGTAATAACTCAATTAAACTCAACCAGACCAAGGAACAACACTATACATGGTGCCTAAGCATGCACACAGTGGTAGCCCAGTAACTATGCCCAGTAAGTACATTGCATAGTTGCGTTCAGAACGAGTGAGCCTGTAGCTGAACTGGCAGATGGTAGTGAAAAGCTGCGCTATGTGCAGCTGACGATTGTGCCCCAAGTAAGAGACAGGCAAGGTTAGGGGGATGTAGAGCAAACAAGGCAACAAAATGAATGGTGAATAATGCCAGTCACACTCACCAGATATCCTGGGTCCATGGAGTGGGGAGAGGCACCAGGGGAGTGCTGAGCAGTCTTGAAGCTGACAGCGTGCAGTGGGGTGCAACAGGGAGGAGAGAATCCGACTTGAGATTAAGCTGGCTTTCTTTTAGCAACAGACAATGCATATGGGGAGGAGGATGATAGAACGTAAAAGTATCAGGGTGGCAGACAGTGCAGTGCAAACGTGGGGTAGTGGGCATACTGCACAGTCAGCGACTGCCTAGTGGCCTTGAGCCCCAAGTAAACACAGGAAGCATGCTCTAATGGATGAATGACAGTGCAGAGGTACTTAATGTGTAAAAGTAGAGCACTGCAGGACAATTAGGATAAATAACTGCAAGTCCTTCATCAGTAGAGAGATGGCGTGCTGCAGGGCAGGGGAAATCAAGATTGAGTAGGGAGCACTTGCAAGGGACAGACAGGAAGCGGACGTGCCCCAGGAAGGGGATTGAGGGAAGTACCAGGACAACGGTGGGTTAGGAGTGCTTGTAGCACCAAGAGACAGGGACTGAATGTGGTGAGAAGCCCAAAAAGATCATGGATGGGGGACTCCCAGGCACAAGAGGGAATGGAGGAGCAGAGGAAAACAGTGGGGAGGCGGAATGGAGCTGCCGAGAGAGAGAAGGCCAGCCAGGACATAGATTAAAGGTAAAAGAAAAACAAATCAAAACAGGATAGAAATGGACAACGGGAGGGAAGGGGGGACAGGGGAAGGAAACAAGTGAGAAAGAGCAGCAGCTGGCGCAGGAGAAGAACAGATATACAAGCCATGCAGGGAGCCAGGGAACAAATAAACACTCCCTAAGCAAGGGAGGTGTGTTGGTGGAGGGTTTAAGCAGAGGTTGTGGGAGGAGCTATTCCCCACATTGAACCTTGGGCTAAGCCCTCCCATTATGTTTTGGTTTGGTTGCAGATTTGGTTTTGTATAACTTTTATGTTTGTGGTTGTGTTTTATTTTCCTTTTTTTTATAAAGATAATAAAAAGAATATTGCCATTGTGGAAATGGAAATTTATGCTTTGACCAAGGAATGCTGGCAGGAAGAAAAACCCATCCCATTCAAGTATCATATTTCATGACTGTTGCGTCATCTGCTGGTGGTCTGGTTAGTGTTGTTTTGGTGGTGGTTCATTGCAGGCTCTGTTCAAGAGATCAGAAATGAGTTTTTACAGGTCTTCATTAATATGTGAATAATGGTGGCCAAGACAGAACAGGCTTGAGCCTGGCTCAAGCCTAGTGCCAGGCTTGACTTGACCTAACCTCTATAAGCAACTCAGAGCCAAGGTACAGCTGAACCAGTTATGATCAAAGTATGCATTTTTGTTATTCTGATCAGTTAGTGCAGTGGCAGGGTTTTTAAACTCCTCTCATGCAACTCATGCAGAAAAGTCTACAACAGGAATGACTCGGCTCATGGTTTGGCTCATACAGTCAAGCCAAACAATTCCTACTGTGCCCACCTTTATACTTGAATAGTTTTTAATACTTTTCACTGGCTTGTGGTCAGTGATTTGCATTATTTCAATGGCTTCAATTTCACTATCATTCAGTTTTTTCACAACATTTTTATGTGCAGTATGATTTATTTTTTGCTCTCATGATAGATCTGCCTCAGCAAGCATCGTTCTTATCATGGAGCTTATTTTATTTATTCCAGTTAGTTGACTGTGAAACCATATCCTAGCTTCCATAACTGTAAAGGTACCTTTGCTGTTGATTGTTAAAAAAATGGTGACTCGGAGTATCTGCAGCAGTCTGGGCACTGTTTCCTATATGTTGTGTACAGTGAGACTGGGTATGATACCATGTTCAATTTTTTTTTTCTCATGTGCCTTTAGCTTAATTTTATGAGTGCCCCATGTGTTGAGCCCTGTTTATGTATTCTTTTGTGTTTTAGTGCAATACTGAAGTTAGCATGTCCCTTTTTGGTCCCAGTTTTTTTTATATCACCCCATTTCCTCTGTCAGATTTCTGTACGCCCTCTGACCTCACCCCCCCAAAAAAAAAAAACGTGCAGCACCTTAGCCGTGGGCTGTGCAAAACTGAAGCTCATGTGCAAGTTCCCAGCTGATTTATTTCTTAGAGCTGCTCAATCATGTCATCCTTCAGCTGTTAGGATGCATTGGCCTTACACCCTTCCCAAGCGCCTTTAGACTTTTGCATTTCAGCATCTGTCTAGTCACTTCAACTTCTTTATCTTTTGTAACTGAGCGACTGTAATCTTTGCTCTTAAATGTCTTCTGATACATGTGGCACAGATGCTTATTTGTTCTTAGGGTTCACCATTTTTTTCTGATAACATTCATAAAGAACTGTGATAGCAGTAGTACTGCTGGACCTCCCAGGTGCAAAGGTATTTCATGTTCAATGCTCCCAGCTTGATAAATGAACTCCCTTTGGACATACTTGATGAGCCCAAACTCAGCCTTTTCAAGTGTAATTCAGGCAGCACCTTACTGCACCTTGCAGATGCGGTTATCCTAGCTAATCCTCCACTCTTGTTTGACCTTCCCTACCTCCCCCTCGTCATTTGGTACTGGCGCCCCCCCTACTTCCTCCTGCCTTTCTCCACCCCCCCATGCTTGACAAAGTCAATGTTTAAGTCCCAGTAATGACTGCTCCTCCTCTACCACCCTCCTTCTATCTTCTCCTTAACCAGACAAAGCCAGGGTTACTAACTGCAATTATGAGGCAACTGCCTGTTCATTTTCTGGAATCCAGTTGTTGTTTATATCTACCTATAACCCACATGTCTCCCTCTTTGACAATTTCCTTGCAATTATTGTCTTACTGTTTGTGTTATTAATTGTTCTGTATTTATCCTATCAAGTATAGATAGATAGATAAATAAATAAATAAATAAATAAATAAATAAATAAAAATAGCAGGCTATTTAGTGTGGTAGGCTCTATAGCTTCTAATGCCCTTGCTCAGAGTGGGTTTCTGATAAATATTTGTGAATGGCTGTGAGGCACAGCTAGTCTTTCTATTCATATTTTTATTTTCTTGCTATGAATAAACTGTAGAACAGTGTCATCTATGCTGCTGTATGTATTAGCATTGTACTTATCTGTTGGGTTGCTGGCAGTTGCAGTACATGTTAATGGTCTGTCAGTGACATTGTGTGGCACACTTTATTGTTGATTCATCATTTCTGCTGTAGAGGTGTTATCTTGGCTCTGGGCTGTCACAAAAGGGACACTTTCAGGCTTAATTTCAAAGTTGCTATCCATCTGTTATTTCAGCTTAGGAGAGTTTCAAGTTGTCCTTTCCTTTAGGCTGTGTCAGTTGTTGCAGACTGTAAATGCTAGTTGTTGTATGCTTAAGCAATAAACCACAAGGGGGTGTGGATTATGGGGGGATTTACCACGGCTGGTGTGGTTTGGCTACAAGACCGCAGGCTGAGTGGCTAAATCTTCACCAACTGTGGTAAATCCCCCCATAACTCACACCCCTGAGTGGTTTATTGCTATTATACCTTGGCTGCCTTTATTTTTGTAAAAAAAATAAAATACAGAGAAAACATTTTTTTTTTCATTTTAAATTGTTTTTGTTTCCTTTATTGTTGCACGAGATAAAATAGTTCTTGGTTTTTGTGTTGCCTCTGTGTTACCAGTGGTAGTGGAGTGCCGTCGCTCGATGTGTGTTTCCAGGTTTTGAAGGGGGCACAGACAGATGCTGGAAACGTGTGAACTGCGGTGTCCATCTAGAAATTCTTTTTTTTTTTCATCCGTCTAGAACACCTTTTTTTCCAGTGGGAGAAATTTATTCTGAAGAGTGAATGGATGTGGATGCCCACAGACATTGCTTTTTCCAGAGTGGACATTCTTGATGCTGTGTTCGGCTTGTGGTGTCACTTGGCAGAATGAGGAGGAGTAACAGCAGGTAATTTTTGTCAATGTTGCCACTTCGTTTCACTTTTGTTGAAAAGGCAGTTTTCGCTGGAAGTGATTGTTTGGGGAGCATGGCAGTGCAGGGTGGGTATGTCGTCAGAGATGGCCGTTTAGCAGGGATTTAAGATGGCAGTTTTGCAATGCCAGCTACAGGTTTGGATGGATTTGGGAGATGTGGCTGACTGGCACTTCTGCTGTGGGTTTATCGTAGGATTTACCACAGCAGAAATGTGCCAGCTAGCCAATCACAGTGCAGGATTTCGCTTGAATTTTTATGTCCATGGTATAATGTCTGACTAGCTCTGAGGGGAAACTGAGTAGGGCTATAGATGGCTAGTTATGCAGGACACAGTGCTGCTTGGGTAGCTTTTCATTTTTTTTTCTTTGTTAATGGAACTGTGATCCATGGCGCAGTAGTTTTTATGGCAGTGCTTTCATTTATCTATTTAGCTTTTGTTAACCAGGTAAGTACACTAGACAAGACATTTGCCTATTTTCGAGTATGACCCGGGAGAGTACAGGAACTACGACATAGTACAATATGATATATATATGTGTGTATATGTGTGTGTGTGTGTGTGTGTGTGTGTGTTTATCAAATAAGATATGTAAATCATTTACATTTTTGAGAAAAAAACATACACATGTAGATGACAGAGTCAATAGTCTTTCCTGAATCAAGTTGCAAACCACTCTACAGATTTATTTTAATATTTTACAAACTGAATTGTCAGAATTTTTTTTTTTTACCATATATAAAAATTACGTTATGCCATTTGGATCAGTTGGAAAACACTGCAAGTATAAAAAATCAATTGGTTTCTTATAATAAGGCTTGCCAATAAAAGGCAGGCCAGCCTGTCTAATGTCACTTTGCCAGAAAAGCAAAGGTGGGGGGGGAGAGGAATAGGAAAGGGGAGGGAATGGGACATTAGGGAAGGTCAAATGACTAGGGGATAGGAGAACTTCCCCACTGGTTATGGGGAAGGGCTAAAGAGGGGGGATGGGAGGGGGCCACTTTGGGCTATGTAAGGGCATGCAGCCTCCTGGCCTCCCTCTTTTGCTGGGAAAATGATTCTCAGCACTTCGTTGGTAATCTACAGAGGTAAGGCACTATCCAGGAAACCTAGGCCTTAGGCCACATAGAGAACCCTGGTTTGTTGTGTGGATCAGGGATCTGGGAATGAGCAGCTAGAGGCCTAGCAGGTAGCCGTAGGGCACATATGAGCTGCAGAAGACAAGGGTTAAGAGCTATGCCAGGTAAACCTGGAACTGGATTTGAATCTCTCAGCCACCAGTTATCTATGAGGCTGACTGAGTTAAAATCACTTAAAATAGGTTTGAAAGCTCAAAGGGGTGGCCGCAGCAGCAGCAGTGTCTGAAAAAGCAACTGCGGGAGTTTTTCTGCTTAACGTATAGGAGCTCGGATTTCAAGGAAGCTCATGAGGGGAATTATGCTGAAGCGTGGAGGCCCACTGAGGCCAAATAGAGAAGTTGCAGTGGGAAGGGACTGTTACGTTGCTTGCAAGGTCTAGACAAGAAGTTGTGGGGCTCGCACAAGTCGGTTGTTGGTTTGGTGGAGGCAGGTGGTAGTTTCCCGGGTTGAGCTTGAAGACTCGCAACCAGTAGCAGTATGTGGAAGGGGGCCGGTAACATGGAGAAGCCATGTGGGATGGCTGCTGGTGCTGCTGGGCAGCATCCTTGAGAGGAGCATGGGGTTGCAGTGGACAGGTGCCGTTTTGGGTGGTGGCCGCTTGGGGCAATTGGAGGAGGGTGCACCATGTGGGCTGCAGACCAGATGGTGGCTAGGACAAGACGGATATTCGGAGAAACCCTGGGCTGGCAGGCCTCGTGTAAGGCAGAGGCCAGCAAGAGGGAAAGGCAGGCGGGCGGGGGCCAAATGGTGACACTGTGGGGTTTGTGTGTCTCAATCTGAGTCTCGGCAGCATGGACGGGAAGTGCACCCTGAGGGGCAAGTGCTAGATGCCACTAGGGCATCTGGGGAATATCTGAGCCAAGTGGGCTGAGCAGGAAGGAGGGGGGGATCTTCGGTACAGCAACCAGTTTCTAAAAAAAAAAAAGCCTTCCAGCACTGAGCCCAAGCAACGGGGTCCCAATGGCATGGGTGTAGGCAGGCATACTCCAAGCACTCCATGGTGTGCAATTTTATTTAAGGGGGGTAGCAAATAGGCTCTGAACTGCTTCCTTTTTCCCTGAAAACTAACAAAGAAAATAATGAACCTTTCTGTAATTTTATTCATATGAGTCGAAACTAGGACTGGTCACTAATACTCTCTTTGTATCCCAAGAACAATACAACTTTACAGGCTCTGGGCTGGTATATGGGTATCTTAGGGAACAATGCATGGCTTTGCCTGGATTGGTAGTAGTTCAGGTGGATGTTAAAGATCCCATGCCACTTATGGAAAAGAGTAGGGAAATTTCCCTAGTGTCCTGGCCAAATTTCCCTCATTCACTAAAAATATCACCAACAGCCTAATCTGGTTCAAGGTCAGTTGACATTCATCTGTAACCCCCTCCCCCGAATCGTGCCTGAAAATAGGCAGGATTTGTCTAGTGCACTTACCCGGCCAACAAAAACTAAATAAAAAAAAATAAAATTTGTATTTACCCATATATGGCAACAACCAATGTCACGAGATACAAAAGTTGTATTTATTGTGCCAAATGAGGCAATAAACACGGTCCTGGTGTACATTTGTATATTGTCTGGCTACACCTGGGAGGGGGATGTAGCTCATCCTAACAAGGGGGTAGCAGTGAGTCCACTTGGAGTGCAGATCTGAAATCCCTGGCTACACCCCTGCCCAATGGGGCTACCGGGTAACAGCAGGGGAGGAAGCTGGGGCCGCACACTGGAGCTTGGGGGACATGAGGTGGCATTCCAGAGTGAGGCAGGCCCCTTTTTTCATAGGTTGATCTCGGAACAGAATCAAGCGGGGCACGGCAGTCAACATTTCACAGGTTCAGGCTTGGTGGGGGAGTATTGCTGCCAGAAGGGGACCTCAGGCTACATCACAGTCAGAAGGTAAAATGGAAGGTTGAAATTGATGTCTATATTATTACAAGAGAAATGGATTGTATATGCAGATCTCCCTTTGAGCAACAGATTGATGGTACTACAGGGTAGGATGGGATTTGTTGGAATCACAACATATATCCAACAGTGAATCCTTGGCTAAGTTAACAGGTAAAACCCTGTTACCCTGGAGCATTGCTGGATGGAATGGTAAAAGTGCAGATGATGGCTGGAAGGAATATATTCAGGGTTTTTCAATTTGTTGTGCCTACAAGAGACATGGCACAGTGCCTCAGATTGTTATTAGTTTCAATGGTTATGAATGTTTGCATTTCGACAGGTAAAAGACTTTATCATATTGGTAGATACTCTGGTGAACTTATTATATTTGTTGGAAATGGGTGCATTTTCCAATGTTCACGGTGGAAAGTACACGATAAGTTTATAGCTTTGTTGTTGGGTACTAAGAATCGATTCTGATTCGAATCAGTGGGTATATTCTGCCTGAAAGTTCAAATTTGCTCTCTCCTGTTCTTGGGAGAATTTATCTAATGTTATTACGGAAGCATCAGTTATATCCCCAGGCAGATAGTTTATTCCTGAGTGATATTAACACATCTATTGGCTCCTATGAGGGCCTATTAGATAATTCTATCCAGATGCATATTGGGACACCAAGTGGTAGATTCCCAAGAAGAGCTAAGGACAGGAAAATTAATAGAGCTGGGACAAAGTTATAGATATTATGGGTAATTTTAATCACTATCCTTGAACATCAGATTGAAAGGAGACATTTTGGGGACTCTACATATGTCACTACAAGAGGTGCCTCTACTATAGATTGGGCCCACTCAGTTTAGCAGCAGTGTTTTTCCTTCTCAGTTAAAGAAGTGCTCAAGCGGAACATTCAGTGGTAGCTCAAGTATCATCCATGGACAGAATGCACCGGCACTGCGCCAATAAGGGTGCATTGGGAGGAGAATGTCTGGTGAGGATCTCTCTTTGAGGTATGGTTGGCTAGCCAATCATTATCATTATATCATTGAAGTATGCATTTCATACTGGTCCTAGCGTTCAGAAGGGAAAGAAGGAAATCTGCACCTGTTTTGCCTACTGTGCAGGGGTGACACCAAAAAAAAAATCTTTTATGATAACTTCATTTGATAGGTTAGCGAATTAAGAATTACAACAACAAGTAACCTGGTCCTATCAGTCACTTGATGCTGAGGTATGATTGGCAGTCATATTTAAAGGGATTATTTGTCTGGATATATGTGGTTAGACAGGTTGGGGTGCTACTTACCAAACTGGGTAATGGTGGTCACTGAGGGCAGGGTATGCCCCGAGGCTGCTCAGGTGGAGTTGGTAGGAGGGGAGGGCCCTGCTGGCACAGTAGCAGGGCAAGTCATGCAGGTCAAGTGGAGCAGGTGGGCAGGATACTGATCAGTACATTTCAGAAGCATACCGACGCCTAAATATAATGGGGACACACGGAGTGCAGGGGAATGTTTCTACCATTGTGCCTGCACCAGCCCAGCAGGCAGAAAATGGGGAGGTTTGACTCTGGTCCTCCAGGATGGTTGGTGTGGAGTTGTATAGAGCGAACGGCATATAGCCGTTGGTGGGGTTTCTGCAGAGGTACCCGCCGCAGACTTAATAACCCCAAGTTGCTGCTGCAGGGGGGGTGTCAATATAGACACATTTTAGGGGAGAAAAGGCCTATTTTAGTATGAGGAATGATGGTTCCAGGGCTAGGGGCATGGGGATTGTGAATCGTTTCAAGAAGAATCAAAAAAATAAATAAATAAATGGTAAGCGGGAGGTGGTTCCGGCCCAGCACTCATGTGCAACGTGCTAGGTGGTGCATTCGGCAGGTCATGTTGGGCATGTCTCAAATGCCCTGGAGGAGTGAAAACCTCTTCCCGGAGAGTCACCAAGATGGAATGAGATGGCCTGTGTGAGGGCACCTTTGTGAGTGCAGCTTTGAGGCGGGTTTGTAAAAACAGGGGGGAAGGGGCAGAATCAAGCTAGGTCAATTTCTCCAGAGGGGGCATAGTAGGGGCAGATGGAGCATCTGGGTGATGTCAGGGCAGGGTAGGAGGCCTAACGGGTTTCATCTGGTAGCAGTTGAGGGGAGTTTGTTCTCAATCCAATATGGAAAGCACAGGGTCTGGGACACTAGGGGAGGCATTCACACTGCTATGCAGCCCCTTCTGAACACCAAGGCTGGGTAGGACAGTGGTGCGCATAGGTGAGTGCGAAGGCAATATACCAGTGGCCTCCACTGGCCATGGATGGAATGTTTCACCATATCCAGTTAAAAAGTAACAGGTAAGAGGTTGTTATGGGGACAAAAAAAAATTGTCCACAATGATTGCCTGAGATTGCAGGGGAATTCACTTGGGGCATCCATGGCCCAGGTTTGGGGAGACTGGGGTAGAGCATAGAGAGATGTCCCACAGGCTACCCGGAAACCTTGGTCACACTGGCAAAGTGTTGAATTCGGGGGAAGGGCAGATGAGGAACAGCTTAATCCAGCTAGGACTGACTTGCAGGAGGCACTGCAGTCTCTGGAATTAATTTCAGGAGGTGATATGGCACAGAGGTTGGGGGAACAGAGCTGCGAGGCCAGGAGCCCTGGGTTTTGGAAGCCCATAGTCCCTTTGTGCACCGGAGTGCCCTCAATCAAGGCCCTTAGTTAATAGAAATCCCCCCAGGCCAGCCTTGCAGGTATTCCCAGTTTGGAGAGAAGGGCTAGCAGGAGTGGGAGAGGGCCCTAGGACCCCGGGCGGGCAGAACTTAGTGAGAAGGGGAGGGCACAGAGATGGAGTTAGGGAGTTAGACTAGGTGAGTCTGCCCACTGTTTTGTGTTCATGGACAGTGAGAGCATGCTGAGGGAGGGCCACAGGCCGATGGAAAATGGTACTGGCAGGTAAGGACCCCCAAGGTCATGGTGGGCCCGCATAGGCCCAGAGGCATGGCATGTCCCTCAGTCCTGGGCAAGGACAGGCTTATACAAAGTGGGACCTAGGGGCAAAAAGGGGGGCATGCATGGATGGGTGCCCTGCATTCCCTCTGGGAGCAGGGGCCTCAACTGGGGCTACCTGGTCCAGAGTGGAGCTGGGGGACTGGTGCACCAACTCAGCGAGAGGAGGGGAAGATCTTTGAACCATGGAGCTAGGTGAGCTCAAGGGGTTTCAGAGCAGGGGGATCCCCTGGGAAAGGAGGAGTGATCACAAAGGGGGCTTCCAGGCTCAGGAAGGAGCGAGGGTAGAACAGGCAGATGGTCTGTGCTGAGAATGGGGATTCAGTGGGGGAAAGCCAGCTAAGTAACGGAAGGTGGAAGTGGGGGCTATCGAAGGTGGGTCAAGAAGGTGTTGATCAACCAGATCATGAAGGGAGATCCCTTGGAAAAACTAGCTGGCCATGGCAGTACAGGAAGGTGTGGCCCAGCTCCTACACTAGGTAGTTCCCCCTCAAAGCTGAGGGAGAGGGGCACTGGCAGCAGGTTGTCTAGCAAGGGCATGCCAATTCTGAGCTCCAGGCTGGTGAACCACGGGGGCCGAACAGGGAAGCACACCAGAAATGGGGCCCTGACAGCACGAGACTTGCAAAGCAGAAGGGCAGGATCAAGTGTGGAAGCCAGGGCAGTGGCAAACTATTGGAAACTTATACTGCAGGGGCCATGGGGAAGCCTCAAGGAGAGGAATGTGTGGGCGTATGAGACCCTGAGTAGCGGAAGGAAAACAGATGGCCTGACTCATGGCATGGGGCTACAGGGGACAGACAGGATATGGGTCTGAAAGTTCCTGAACCCAGGTGGTCAGGGCAGATGGAAGCAATGAGCAGTAGCATGGGACAGGATGAGGAAGGGCTATGGATCAGGATGGCTGTTGATGGGGACAGAACAGAGGGCCCTGGCCACCCTGGGTGCCCAGCAGCAGGCATACAAGGGCTGGGGGATAGGCACAGGATGGCTGCATGTCCCCACTGGGGGAGTGGTGGTGGGGCCACAAGGGACATAGAGGACAGGTGAGAGTAAGTTCAGAAGGCAAAACATCAGGGGTGTATGTGGGTGCCAGGTGGGCCCGGCCACAGGAATTGTTAAGGGAGGAGGGGTAGGTGCCAAATATAGGTGGCATCCTGCCTGAGCCTAGAAAGAAGGAGGGGCATCTGGGACAGGGGTGTAGCCACACTGGTAGAGGCCAGCACAAGGGCACAAGGGGGAGTCCAGACAGAGGTGTGCAGAGCAGGTGAGGCACTGGGTGGTCAGGGCTACAGGGGTCCTGGAGGGGCAGGCCCAAGGAGCCACAAAGGGGGTGCCAGTCCAAGAGCAGACTGCAGGGGATCTGGAGGTATGCTTTCCCCTCATCAGGGAGAGGTGGAAGCTGCCCCAGGCAGAGTGCGCAGTGGGGCCAGGCCTCAGCCATAACAGGGCATGGAGACAGCATTAGAGGCATGTGGGGACCTGACCTCATCCTGGCAGAAACAATGAGGGGATGAGGGGTGTACCAGCATGCGTGACCAGCCCCATAGAGGGCACTAAGGGGGTGGTGCACCCTAGGGTGGGTGCTGGCAGGCCACAACAGCCTGGGTGGAGGTGTGTGAAGCTGAGTAGAAGGTGTGGGGTCCCAGGCCTGTCCCAGAGACATTTTGTATGGGTAGGGGATATCTAAAAGGCAGAGGGGGCAGGCCTGTCATGTGGCAGGCACCCCAACTGAGGCCTGCTGGAGATATGGGGGAGGGTTGCTAAGGAGGGTGGAGGGTACTATGTTTCTAGCCCACATGGAGGAGCCCCAACATCCATCACAAGCTGGAGATGGGTCAGTGGAAAAGGGGGGAATGAAAGGGAAAAAGGTGGGGCAGGAGAGGGTGGAGGGGGTAGGCAGCATTGGCGGGAGGCAGAGGAACCCAGGCATGGAAGTAAAGGGGGGAGGGGATAGAAACTAGGGGCCAGATCACTTGTCCAGACCCAGTGGGGTATGGACCAGGAACTGACCCTGTGTAGGTCGGGCCTGGGTAAGTGGGGGCACCTGGTAGTGGTACCAAGTCGTGGTGGTACCTGGTGGTGGTACCAAGTTGGGGTACCTGGTGGTGGTACCTGGTTCTGGTGATGATGCGGGGGTTGGATCAGACTGTGCCTGGACCCCGAAGTTCTACAAGCAAGGAGAAGAGGATCAAGTCAGAAGGTTTCCAGAAAGAAGAAGCAGAATGAATTATTGTGGTGGTACTGTACTGTATTATATATATTGAAATATGAAGATGGAATATAAATATAATTTGCATGCCTTAATAAATATTGCCAGTGTGTATCCAACAGAAACAGATATGGAGAGATTTATTTCTGGGAGGGGGATCAGGGGACAGTGGAAATGCTCTTGGCCTGGTGCAACACTATAAAAATATTGGAGTGGTATCCATAGAATCACAGAGCTCATTTCTCAGTTTCAGTTTATGGTTCTATGTGATAATGGTGACTGCTGAAAGGCAAGCCGTGTTATCGTAATGTCAGAAAAAAAACATTTTCTGCACTCTGACATCCCCGGCGCATGGAAGAATGGTGCTGAGGACTTAGATTTTCATGCTTTCTGTGTAGGGGGCTGTGCCTCCCCCACACCACCCCCATGCGGGGGCTTCAACCTCCGCACCCCCCTACTAAAGGATTCTCAACTCCAGGGGGTTACTTGTCAGGAGGGTGAAAGCATGAAAAATAAAGTTTCAGGCCTGGCACAATAAAATTGCACCAGTGCTCGAACCCAAACCAGGTACCTCACCCACCGCTACCTCAGGCTAACTCCTGATGCTACGGCGCAGCTCAGCAACCCATCACAGTGCCACCTGCTACATCCCCTCCACCCCCTCCCATTCCACACTCGCCATGCTCGCTCCCCCCCACGCGTGCGTGTACATATAGCGACATCCTGTCACCAGATTTGCCCACCCCCACATCTAGCGGTCACCCTATCCTCCCCATCAACATTTGGGCTTTTGCCCATAAAGCTTCACCATTTCGGATGTCACCATATTACAGGCACCCACATCACAGGTTACCCAGTTTATGCACCGTAAACTAGGTCAAATAGAGTGTCTCATTGTACTAGCACAATGAGCTGCTATTCTGAGAACAAAGGGTATGTGCAGGGGAGATCTCCTGAACTGATCCTATATGTAAATAAAAGGGCCAAGATGTTACTGTGTGCAAAAATGGGTTGTGCCCAGTACAGTAATTGTGCATTATTTGTCTCAATGCAGTTATGCACATGGTGCAGTGCAATTCGCATACTGTACATGGGTGTGCCAGTATGTGTGCAATGCAAATCCACCCCCCCAACCCATGCCTTCAGGCCACTTCTGCCCTGCCAGTGAAGTGCCTGTCCCTGTTCTTTATCACTCCCCATAGTAGTTGAGTGGGTTCCCAATACGGCTGACAAAGTATCCAAATTCCTCGTAGTCCAGTGTATGCCTCCTCCATTGCCCCAGTCACCCTATGCTACCTTTAAAATAGATGCTCCCTCACCAAAAGTAGTTCCCTGATTTCTATGTACAACCAGCACATCAGTTTGACACCTCCTACCACCAGAACAAATGGGGTATTTATGGGGCATCACAAAACTGTTGTGTTGGAAGTGACACAGTAGTCTGAAACTGCAAATGACACTTCTTCCAATTTTCCTGCCAACTCCACCCCCTTTTTCAAGTTTGTGCACTTTGCTGTATACAGGTTAAGAAATCCCTCACAACCTCCCATGGACATATCTTGTGGTAGACAAGGGACTAGTGTTAAATTGTTATTCAGTGAATTAGTGCCAGTCCCATGTGACTAAGAATTGGGCACATTAGGCAGGATTCGTGAAGCTCCTGAAATTCCCGCAGCTGCAGAAAAAATCCAGTGCAAGTGGGTTGCCACTTGTAGGTTTGCAGTTTTTACCGCAGCTGTGGTATTCACAAAGGTGTAGCTGGTTTATGACCGACTGCACAATTTATGGCAGATTGCAGATACTTTTGTCATAGAAATACCCGTAGCTGGGGGAAAATGTTATAGCTGGTGGGACCCAGTATAACATCTCCACAGATGTGGGGGACTATGAATACTAATCTCTGCAGGTGTGGAGATTTCAATACACAACTGGAGTTGTGGAGTGGGCCTTAGTCCCATTTCCCTTTGTGAATCTGGCCCAATGTCTTTTGAATAACCTATTAAACAGCTGGTCAAACAGGTAAAATAAAGTTTTTATGTTCTCCATGCATATGTGCACACAGTGAACATTTTGTTATAATAATTGTGTTTTAAGAGGTGTAACACTGACCTCCAATGCATAGCAGTCTTAAAAGGGCACAACCAATCCTCAGGCAGGGAGACCATGACACAGTTTTGGCTTGCTGGTCTGAGATGTTCTCTAGTTGAAAAGGAAAAGCCAACCCAATCATGGGTCAGCTCTTTCCTTTGATGTACCGCAGGCCAGCAGACACAGCTGATCTTTCATGAGGCCTAGGAATTTCAAATATCCAGGAACAGTACTGAGCTGTTCACTGACTCCATGCGGGGAGAGGGAGACAGAGAGGGAGAAAGAAAGAGAGAGAGGGAGAGAAACACAAACACACACACACACACACTACTTTAAAGGACATCTATACCCTCTATTTACACATGTATTCTAAAAATACTAAGTGTAATTAAATGTAAATAACTGTAAAACAAAAAATGATGACATGGTACTGTAAGCATGAAAGTATGTCAGCACAAAAATATCTACAAAATGAGTGGTGTTTCATTTATAGCTACTTTTTTATAATTAGCAAAAAAAGAGCAAAAATCCAGATTTTTTTTCACTTGTTCAACAAACGAAAGGGAATAACTAAAATGAAAAATGATAGCATGACACTGTCAGCATGACATTTGTTCAGAATAAAAACATCTACAAAATGATTGGTATTTCATTTATAGATACCTTTAGTTTTCTTTTTTTTTAATTAGCAAAAAGCTGCAGAGAATATTTTTTTTCACTTTTCAGCAAACAAATCTGAATAACTTCAAAACAAAAACTGATAGCATGGCACTGTGTGCACAAAATCTATTCAGCACAAACATATCTACAAAATGAATGGTGTTTCACTTATAGATACCTTTTAGTTCTTTTATAATTAGCAAAAAACAGCAGACAACCCTTTTTTTTCAATTTTTGCAACAAACAAATGCAAATAACTTTAAAACAAAAAATGAAAGCATGGTACTTTTGGCACAAATGTTGTTCAGCACAGAAAATTTCTACAACATGAGTGGTGTTTCATTTATAGATACCCTTCAGATTTTTTACAATCGTCCAAAAATGGCAGGAAATTCAGTTTTTTCACTTTTTTGGAGGTGCGGCTTAACTGGAATATACTCCCCCCGACTGGAAATATTGTTGTTATATTTCATTCTTGTGCTGGTTGACCTGATGACTTCACTTGTGGCTTCAGCACTCGTGATGTCATTGGGTCAATTGACCTGTACTTCCCAGGTGGCTGATGGCACACAGCTGTGCCTCGAGCCTTACAATCCACCTAATAACTAACCTAGGGTGTATGATAATATACATAACTCACAAAGTGCACCACAATGCATCTACTACCCCAGGTCTTCTATACCAATGGCAAAAATCCAGCATTGACAAATGCTTGTTTGATACCCCATAGGACATATTTTTATTTAATTATAAGAGAAGGCAACATTATCCAGCCAGTGTATACTAACATACTATTTGCCAGCAGATTAGGTCTTACAGTCTATCGAGTCTGCTCGAACCTCAGATCCCTAGTTGGGTGCCAAGGCCCTCCCCCCCTTGTGTTCCAGAAACCCATATCATCCATCCCCACCCCCCCAGGACAGGCCATCATCTGATATATCCACTTTCTGTGTCTGTCCCATCCTCTCTTGAAGCCCTCTACTGTGGATCTCTGAACCAGCTCTCCAGGCAGTGCATTCCAAGAGTCCACCACCCTCTCAGTGAAAACCTCCTCCTCTTTCCCCCTCACCCTTCCACCTTCCAACTTCAAGCCATGCCCTCTGGTGATACCTCCCTGCTTTAGTCTAAAGATCCCCTCCATGTTTACTCTATTTATTCCCTTGAGGTACTTGAAGACCTCAATCATGTCCCCCCTGTATCTTCTCTCCTGCAATGAAAACAGGCAAAGCTCCTCAAGTCTGTCCTCATACGTCAAATCCCCTAGCCCTCGTATCATCTTAGTTGCCCTCCTCTGTACCCTCTCCAGGAGCTGTATGTCCCTCTTCAAGTGTGGTCTCCAGTACTGTACACAGTACTCAAGGTGTGGTCTAACCAGTCCATTTTACAGCGGCAGAATCACTTCCTTGCTCCTAGAGGTGATACCCCTTACGATGCATCCCAACATCCTGTTTGCCTTGCTAGCCGCTCTCCTGCACTGCTCAGAGTTATTCATACATGCATCCACCATGACCCCTAGGTCTTTTTCCCCTATTGAGGCCTCGAGCGCCTCCCCTCCAAGGATGTACCTGTGTTTAGGGTTTCCCCGCCCAAGATTGAACACCTTGCACTTGGTGATATTGAAATTTAGTGTCCTTGGATTGATTTCATAGCTACAATTTAGTTGCAAACGTGATACTCCATTTTGACAAAATTGTTATAAAATATTTTACGGTGTTGGACTAGCTGAGATGCATTATTGTCTTTTCAGCAGGATCCTGCTTTTGCCCATTTTTATAGCTGGGTGAACTGAAGCACTGATATGTTTAGTGATTTGCTTAGGTAAACATAGTGAGTAAGTGGCTGTCATGGGATTACAGCCATGGGATTGGAACCTGTTTCTTTTGCTTCCCAATCCTGTGTTCTATAGCTACTCATGCTGTCTCTCAATTTACAATAGTGCTGTTGAGCAATTTTGAATGACCCTTATTCAAGACATTATTGCAATTTGTATAGGGAAAAGTATGGCAAAAACTGGAAGGGCATAGTTAACTGCATTTCCTCTTTCTTACTTTTCAAGATAAATTTGGTCAAGCCCATTTCTATTTGAGAAATCAAATTCAAATCAAATCCTCTGAATATGCACATAGATCTATTTATATTACTGCCAGGGCCACTGGATAATTGCAGAACAATTTACTCAAAAAATGCAGATATTTCTTGTTAAACAAATTGTCTGGAAATTGCAGACAATCTAGTAAATATTAGCAATGCTCTACAATTAGTTTTGAATTGATTTTCTATAGCATAGCATGCAACGGCCAACATAAAATGTTTAATACTATGATGAAGACACATTTGTGCTCTTTAAATAAATGCTGAATTCATTAATATGCAGCATGTCTTCCACAATCTGAAAACATCTATAAAACTACAATACTAGATACTCTATAAAGAGAAACATCTGCACTTCATTTCCTTTGTTTGGCACTCCTCAGATAAACAATATTTAAATAGATTCAGATGAAACATCTTTTGCAGATTTCTAGTTATGGTCTATGTTGAAGCCTAATCAACAGCTGCTTCTATTATTATGCAATTACACCCCTAGATAAAGCGTGATCTGCGTGCACACAAATGGAGTTGCCACTAAAAGTAATCAGAATTGTCAGGGGTTGCTGCCAGAAATGTTGTTGAAACAGGTTAAGACAAAAAAGGGAGGGGGAGGGCACCAAATAGGGTTCCATTTCCTTTCGATAGCACTCAGCTGAGAGAGCAGGCATTGCAACTGATTTCAAAGGTGACAGCTCACTGAGGCAGCACGTGTGAGGGATGAAGAGGAGGAACAGAGCAGGAAGTGAAAAAACTCTCCGGGGCCAAAAAGGTTGGCAGTGGAAAGAGGCCTCCTGCCCCAGTCCCAGATCTAGAGCCAGAACCCCTACCAGAACCAGAATCACTGGACACAGAGCTGAGTGAGGAGAAGGTTGACCTAGTGGGGGAGGGGGACTTGAAAAAATATTTGGAGGGGATCATTAAAGACATGGGAGATGCCGGTATGGAAAGATTTTAGCTGAAATAAAGGGGGCGGCTTCCATGCGGGGGTGGAAAGAGGGCAGAAGGGGCATAGTGCAATTGGGGGGGTTCCGGAAGTGACAGTGGGGAACAACGTCCCCCAGACAATCAAGCAGAAGATATGGAAAGGCAAATTCATGTATCTCTTTGCTTTGGTTGACAAGGACGTGGCAAAGAAATATGAGCAGAAGGAAACAGTGGGTAAGTTGGAGATGGCAGTGGTGCTAGCAGTAGTGGGGAACCCAGTAGAAGAGGTGATGTATAAGGGAAGAACATAGAGACCTAGCAAGTAGGCCTTATTATATTAAGTGCCATCTTACTAGAAAAGCAGCCAGACCTGGCCATTCCACTACTAGCATACTCTACCATAATTAGGGACACCTATAAGGTCAGGATGGGTTATGGGTGGCTTAAATACGATGAGGCTTTCTGACAGAGGATGGTGGCCTGGGGGGATCTGAGATGGGATTGCACCCATTCAGAGTTGTGGGTAAGGACCCTCTCCAGTCAGGTTGGATCCACAGGGGTCACTGGCAAGAAGGAACTGTCAGCAATCATCACCAAGACATGTTAGGGCTATAATAAAGCTTTTTGCACCTGGGCAAACTGCAAGTTTAGGCATGTATGTTCCAAATGTGCCGGCCAACATCCAGAGTCCCACTGTAGGACAGCAGGTGAGAGGTAAGGCTACCAACAGCAAGGAAAGCAGTCTTTTCAGGGTGTTTTCAATGCCACAGGGGGTAACAGGCACTGTCAAGGGAATAGAAGATGGGGTTCATTTGGGTGGGGGATTATAACTCTGGTTACAGGGGAAACTGAAGTCTTTAAGGAAGAGAGGGACAGGCACGGCTTCCCCATGGCCTGGATGCAGGTTAAGGCACAGGTGATCCAGGCATAGTCTCAAAATTAACCCGATCGGGAGGGGGGGAGTTTCTTATGGGAGGGTTTTTTTCAAGGGTTTTCAATTAGGTTATGTAGGTCCAAGAAGGGCGATGGGTGCAAATAATTTAGGTTCAGTGAAAGATAAGAAGGGGATAATACTTAAAGAGATTAAGAAGGAGATAGCAGCTAGCAGCATTGAGGGACCATTTTGGTCCCAGCCATTCAAGAATCCCTGGAGGTGGTCCAAAAAAAAAAGTGTGTGAATTCTGTTTGATTCACCATCTTTCTAATCCTGAAGGAACATCTGTAAATGATGGGATTACAGATGAACAGAGTGCTGTGTCCTATGCAACCTTGGACCAGGCGGTAGATATGATCGGGTCATCAAGGGGGAAGTGGCTGACAAAAACGGACATTGAGTCCACTTTCAGACTGCCTCCAGTGAACCCTGCCAATTAGGATTTGTTAGGTCTCCAGTTTCAAGGTGCCTATTATTTTGACAAGGTCATGCCTATGGGTGGTTCTATAGTATGTTCTACATTTTAGGCATTTAGCACATGGGTACAGTGGATTTTTGGTGACCGATATAGGCATACGACAATGGTGCACTATTTGTACTATTTTTTTATAATAGGCAGAAGCAAGTAAGAAACTGCTAGGAGGTTGGGGGAATTTCAAGAGATGTTTATGGCCATAGACATCCCGCTGGCAGGGGATAAGACTGAGGAGCCAGCCAAGAGTTAGAGTTCCTGAGAATCGAGGTAGATGTGGAGCACAAGCTGTTCTGGCTGCCTGAGGACAAGGTACAGCGATTAAAAGTGTTATTACATCCCGTCATTCAATGAAAGAGTGGCCACTGTCAAAGGTACAGCAGTTATTGGGACATCTGAATTCCACCTGTAAGGAGACTGGCCCAGGGAAGGCATTTACTAGGAGGCAAGCCAGGTGTATTGGAAAAGCAAGGTTACCTCATCACTGGGTAGACATTTCTAAAGGGGCATGCCAGGACCTGCTGGTGTGGGAGCAGTTTTTGAACAACCATAATGGTGTCACATTTTGGCAGGCAGATTGGCTATTCAACAATGACCTGGAACTTTACATGGATGCATCAGGGGCACTGGGGATGGGGGATACTTCAAGGGAGTCTGGATGTCAGAGACCTGCCCAGCAGAGTGGAGGTATAAGGGGTGTTGAGGGATATCACACTATTAGAAATGTTTCCAATCTGTGTGGCATTAGTGGTATGGGGCCACCTGTTAGCTAACCAGACGGTCATTTTCTGGTGTCATAATTAATTGGTGGTTGAGGTCATTAGCAGACAGAAGGGGTTCACAGAGACAGTGACCAGGGTTTTACATCCGCTGGTGTTAGAAGGGCTGAAGCTTAATTTATCATTCAGAGCAAAACGGGGGTAAAGAACAACATTGCTGACAGCCTTTCCTGTGTTCAGTTAGACAGGTTCAGGTCCTTGGTACCATGAGCCACCACACCGAGGACTTCAGTATCATCCCATCTATGGGTGGTTGGATGGATCGTGCATGGCAGCTATACCAAAGTTCTTGGTCCAGTGACACACTGCAGGCCTACAAGGGGGTGTGGGCCACGTTCCAAGATCTTCACCTCTGGGTAGGCTTCAAGGTGAGCAGACTGGTCACTGAGGGCCAGATCATGCAGTATATGGTTTTTAGGTGGGAGACAGGCATGACACATGCAGCCATGAGGGTCATGGTGGCTGGGATTGTTTGGGCATGCATAGACAGGTGATGGGCAGAGCCAAACAAATTCAGGGTGGTTAGATGCATGCTCATGTGTTGGCAGAGGATGCAAGGCACCAGGTGTGATTCCATGAGGCCATTAGCGGACAACTACTGGTCAGGTTGCTAGGGGCACTTGGACAGGTATGTGTCTCAGCCTATGAGCCATGCCTGCTCCAGGCAGTATTTTCTGTGATGACAAAAGGTGCATTCAGGGTAGCTGAGGTGGTGGCCCTGAACAAAAGGACTGCAGACAGGGGGCTATAATGGAAAGATGTAACATGGTCACCGGGTATAATTTCAATTTGGCTGAGAAGGTCCAAGATGGATCAGGCAGGGAAAGGGGTGGTTATCAGTACGGCTAGTCAACTGGGCTACAGCTGGTGCCCTGTGGCAGCCCTTACGGAATATAGGCAGAAATGGCCAATATGGGAGGGTGCTCTATTCATACATGGGGAAAAGGATCCAGTCACATGCTATCAGGTGGCTGCGGTCCTCAATTAAGGTATGGTTTTCCTGGAGGAGGATCCCAGCTTATTTTTGTCACATTCTTTTAGAACTGTAGCTACCTCAGAGAAGGTGGTGAAAGGGGCATAAGAGGAGGTGATCAGAGGAGTAGGTAGGTGGATATCCAATTGCTACAAAAAAAATGTGAGGAAGATGTTTTAATGCTTCACATTTGTATCTACAGGTGGGAGCTGACAGCAGCAAATTTGGATCATGGGACATTCATTTGCATATTGGGCAGAGAGACATGCAGCAATCATGCCAGGAGGGAAGCAGCTTCACAAGGGCATCATTCAGACATGGGTACTATGGAAAGGGGTGAAAGGGGCCCAGGCATGAGATGGGACCAGTTATTACCAGTGTTGGAAGACTTAAGGAGGTGGGGGGTGAGGCCTGATTTTTTTATAATCCACTTAAGTGGGAATGATTTAGAGGACAAGCTCTGGGGAAACCTATTACAAGAAATACAGAGAGATTTTGACACCATTAAAGGTTGGTGGCCAGGGACGACCATAGGATGGTCAGAAATTATTTCCAGGTGTGTATGGAGGTACTCTTTGGATGTAAAGGCCATTAAGAAGGCAAGGAAGTGCCTCAAATGGAAGCTGGTGCCAGTTGTGAGGGCCATTGGGGGATTTACATTAACCATAAAAAAATATCTTATTCCATGGTGGGATACTATAAGGAGGATGGAGTACACCTTTCCATTGTAGGCAGATCATTTTTTATTGGTAGCATAATGGAAGCAATACAGGAATGGCAGAGGAAATATGTTAAAAGGAGGAGAAGCCTACTATTCCATTGCAAGCTGAAGGTGGGTTGAGGGAGGGATAAAAGAAAAGAGAGGTGTAAGGGGCAGGGGGATGGCAACCAACAGGGTGATGGGAAAAGGGTAGGGTAGGGTAGGGGGGAGGGCACTAGGCTTGGGATGGGGTCAACAGCACCCTGCCATGGGGGGTCTAAGGGGGGACCAAAGATAGAATTGGGGTGGTCATGGTTGGAGACATCTAACACAAAAGGTAAATTTGGCTGAAGAACTGGGGAAGGGCAACAGGATCATGCACCTGGACCCCGAGAAGATCGGAGCTGATGGGGAACAAAGGCCTGCAAGATGCCAGGATGGAGTGGAAACTGTGTAACTGTAACTAATGTGCAAAAGGTTTTTATGGTGATGGTTTAATTGAAATGTAATGTTAGAACTGGGATCAATAAAACATTTGCCTTTTTGAGCACCCAAAGAAGTAGTCACTAAGTATTCATTTATGGGAAATCTCTCTGACAATGGTTAAAGAAAATTGTATTTACCATACAACACCAAATGTTACATTATTTAGAAATAAAAGCACACACTTGAATTGTAAAGTAAATATAATGGATCAAAGACACAGAGTCTGAAAATTCAAAGACCAATGATGGTGTACAGCTAAAGTTTTGATATAGTAAGGCAGATACAACAACACTTAATTACTATACATCATTACAGTTTCTACTGATGGCCTGTTAAGTGCACGAATCTGCAATTTAGACAGCTTAACTTGAAATATAGTATTAAGATGTTACAAAGATGTGTCCTTTTTCCTATGTCAAATTTGGATTTCAGAACTACTACATAGGATTAGCAAAAGTATTTCAAAACCTAGGCAGGAAGGGCCGGCCAGGTGGCACTGAGGGCTGAGGTGATGGACGCTACACTTCGCGTCACACCGGCAACCGGGGTTCAGGAATGGACTTGGGTCTCTCAGGGGCTGGCAGGGGGGAGAAAGGATCGAGTGTTGGCCGACAGCTGTCCTCCCTCAGGGAGGGGGGATAGTTTTGCACGCTGCTTGACTGGCATCCAGTGGCGGTTGGCTGTCAGTGCATGCATGCCACCAGAATAGGTAAGGCCCCATGTCCAGGGTGTAAGGCTGCCTCCACAGAGGCAGAATACAGCCACTCCACCCATTGCACACGTGTAGGGCCTGGGGAGAAGAATGTTGAAAATGGAACTGGCAGGCTCCATGATGGCCTGGTCATCCGGGACTAGAGAATGGGCCCTCACAGGAGGGGCCGAGCCACCTGCAAGCTCCCTGTTGGCAGAAAAATGTAAATTAAAAATAAAATCCTAGCCAGGAATTAGATAGTTTCATAGAGAACTCCCCCAAGAATCCTTGTTTTGCACTTTGTTTTGGTTCATACTCTAGTTTGCATGCTAAATTATCCGTATGTGTGAGCATATGTCCTTGAAAATTTAATTTGTTAATCAGTTTGAGGCACAAACTAAAGTTCCAGATTTTTTTTTCAGAGAATGGTGAAACTTCAGATTTTGTAATACAATTGTGTTCACAACTTTCCAGTGGCCTGGGGCATTATTCTGCTGTCTCCAAAACTGAGGATTATCACAGACAAGCATGCACTAGCCTAACAGCAGAGTCAATAGAATACAGTACTGCTAAAAACATAGAAATGCAGAGATTTCTTGCAAAGAAAGTGTGGGATTGGTAAATGACATTCAGTACTATATCAGCAAATTATTTTGGTGAGGGAAGAGACTTACAGTAGGTTCTTTCATGTCAGCCCTTGTACCATGAAGAGTTGACTGCACTGAACATGAGTATGAACACACATCTAAACTTAATACAAGAATGTTATCCCTACTCATGGCACATAAGTTACAATGCCATTTTCCCACAGAAGTTTATCCCATTCTGAATTAAAAGTCAGAACTGGGTTAAGTTAAGCATCCTCTCTGGTCATGCTATTCTACATGTTAACAACACTATGTATGAATTTATGCATTGTAGTTTTTTTTCACTAATCCTCCTGTCCTCCTGCCCCCTCCCCCCCAACACACACACAGTTCAAGTGTCTTGTATAGTAATGCTTGACTCTCCATTTTAATCAACAGTGTAATTTCCACACTGGCTATCTGCACCCCTGTACTATTTGGAGTCTCATGAACATTTCCCCTTTCGAGATTCTAAATTCCATTAAATATTTTTAGTGCTCCACAATACTGGTTTAACTATTTCCTGCTGGATGCATTGGTCAATATAAATTGTTCAATAAATATTTTGCCACTTGTATATGCTTGACATGTGAGGACATGTTTACCCTCCTGAAAATCATATTAAAATTGGCAGCATACAGAAAATTCCCACCTCTGTCACTGTAAACTAGATATACAACAAAAAACCTAAAATTCCTTTATTTTTATCTAGTAGCCAACAACATATTAATATTGAATAATTGTGGAAATAACTTTTTTTTCTGCTCAGAAATGAAGACTATTAGAGCCTGACCAAAATCTACTTTCATTTATATGCAATCACACCACAGATTGGCCATATTATATTACAGTGATCAAATGGCACCGAATACTTTATTATTCAAACCAAAATTGTAGCACTAGATTATGCCCAGGGGTATCGGCAGGCATATGCACTGTACTCAGCAGAGTACAGTAAAAAAAAATCAGGCTGGGGCAACAAATCAGGTAAGGGCAACAAAAAGAGGAAAGCAAGGACATTATGGGTCACATTGTGTCTGTGTGGGGGGCCTATTGTTAGTGTGATACGGCAGCACATATTTTGGTTTATGTCTACGTACTGGGGGGGACAACAATGCATCACTTTTGAGTACAAGTTTAAAATTCCTGGCTACACCCCTGATTACACCTATACTAATGTCAACATAAATAAACTAATTCACACTGTTATGTGCACACAATGACATGCACACACTGACATACTAAACTGTGGATACACACAGACACATTAAAACACATATATATCTGGTTGATACTATAGTCCTCTCCCTCTAAACAGTTGATCTTCTTACACCCATGGTACCCCAACTCCCAACCATCGACATTGGACACACTGTGTGGTACAGCTGTTAAAAAAAAACTTAAAGCAAAAAAGCTGAAAAGGAATTTGTTAATGTAAAAGAAAGAAATAGACTATGTTTATTACTCTTGATGGTATTGATACAGCCAGTGAAATTTGCAGTATATCCAGAGATGTCATTTTATATCACCATATAGCACCAAATATCAATTTGAATTCCATGGAATTTCATGTGAGATATTTAGATGCATTGTATTGTATACCAGAACTTGTCACTGGCTGCCACTGTAGTATACCTAAGAGGCACGTTTTGCAAGAAGAGTAGTATATGGAAGCCATAAAAGGGTTCCATGAAAGAAGAAACATATAATCTGTTTTTTTTTCCTTTGTATGTGTGGTTATGAGAGATGCTCAAGCATTGAAGTAAATAGTTTCCTAGTAGGAGACAATAGTGCAGGTTGTAATGATAAACCGGGTAAACATTAATGAACTACAAATATTGAATAAAGGCATACAACTATTGCGGGATCTTGGTCAAGTGGGTGAATGCATGAAACAGGTGGGTGCATTAATAAACAATCATCACAAGGTGAGTAGGGTGTCATTTTTCTCACTTTCAATAGAAGGATGGTGAGATGTTTACAGGAGGTGGATGGGAGGAGAACTGTTACAAAAAAGGTTTTAAACCCATTCATCACAGTATCAAAAGTAGAAAGTGAAACACCAGTGGCGGAAGGACTAGTAAGAACATAAGGAAAAAAAGTGCTCTGTCTTGCTTCAGATACTGATTGGCATGGCAAGCAGTCAAGGCCACACTGGTGGCTGGACACAAGCACAGAGTTGGAAAGGCAGGTATTAACCTGAGTGGTATGGTTATGGGAGGAGATGAGAAAAGGCATGTGATAGCTGTACGAATGTTTATGGAGAGCTCAGAGAGGCATAAGAACTCCGTTTTGAAGTAGAACAGGCTAGAAAGTGTATGGAGCTAGGCATTCCTAGAGAAAAGGGAGGATTAGTCCAAGTGTGGTGCAGGCACAGGAGAAGGCAGTCTGCCCAACTGGAGTCTTGAAATATGGAAGGGAAATGAATGAGTGTCTGAGATTCTGAGCAAATAGGTAGAGGAGAGTGGACATGATGAGTGGCCCAGACTAGAAATTAAAGATTAAGAAGGCACTGCAGGAGAGGCCTACTGCTCCAGGAAGGGGAGAGACAAGTTAGAATATATGATGCTGTGGTTGGTATGGGGATGACAGTTTGTGGCATAGTAACAGAATGAGTCATAAAGGGGATCCAGTCTGGCCAGAGCAGACACAGAGGCAGCACTGAATACTTCATCACCATAGTCAAATGCCAGAAGGATTATTTTGATCCCAATCTCTTGGCAGACAGGGGAGAAACATAAGTTTCCTTCCAATACAATTTGCTGCATTTGGGGAGGTGATTGTATGGATGGCATCAATTTGCTTGTTGAAACTGAGGTGCTGATCAAATCAGACAACAAGGTATTTAAAGGAGGACTTCTGAAAGAAGGATGTCATCCAAGGTCTTCATGTTTGTTGTAGAGTGGAGATTGGTCAACATCTGTCTGGTACCAAAGGTCATAGAGACTTTTTGGCACACATAATAAGATGATTTGCTTGGAACTCTATTTGACAGTTATAAAGTCCTGCTGGAACTGCAACTCCATCTCATAGGTAAAAAGTCCACTGATGAAAAACACAGCATTACCCATGTGCATGTGAATGTGTGAGAATACACAGTCCTTGGGATGTCATTAAAGAAAACTGAGAACAGGATGAAGCCCAGGACAGGATCTGGGGAACACATGAGCATTAGGGATTTGAGGGAAGGCAGCAACCTGCAAGGACCAATCAGCACAGTCGCCAGGTAATAGTGGAAGAACCTGATTGAGAGGTAAGATAAGCCGGGCCTAACAATCTAGTTGAGCAGGATGGAGTGTGCAACTGTGGTGAAAAACCTCAAAAGATTGACAAAGGCTGTATAGGTAAGAAGGACTGATCCGCCCCCATTGGGAAGGAGTCAGAGTACCTGAGGAAGAAGATGGTGATGTGTTTATTCAGAAGCCTGACAGGAAAGTGTTGAAGAATAGTGACATGAAAGTACTGTAGGAGAGTTGTGAGAACTATAGAATTTCTAAAACCTTAGTCAGTGCTTTGATAAGGCATATAGGATGATAGTTACCATAAAAGGATGGTTATCATTATCATATAATTTTAGAAGTTGGCATTTTTCCAGACACAATAGACCTTACCAATGTGAATGGAGAGATTAAAGAGGGTGGACACTAGAGGAGAGAGGTCAAGGAGCTTGGGTGTCAATACCATCTGGTCTGTTATTCCTGGCAAGGTTAAACAGCAGACCAGAGAGAGTTGTGGCATGGGTGGTAGTTGAGAAGAGGAGAGATAGGGTAGGTGGAGGAGCACATGAGCTGGGTGCTGGGAGACAGGGAACAGTAAAAGAGTTCAGGTGATAATATTACTCCTTCCCTACTACTACTCTGTACTGTTCATCTCCTTTCCCTTTCTCCATCATTGCCCCCTTTCTCCTTACTCCACTCCCTACATCAAACCCTAGCCCTATAGCAACTGATTGCCGGCTGTGTGCTGACTCAAGCCAGAAACATATCAATGGTTTATCACTCTTATAATTCATTTTAAGTTTTTCCATTGTACTCCTCTGGTGAAAAGAGGGAGACATAGGATGGGGAAGGTGTGCAAAGTGGAATGTGAAATAGGGTAAAGGTCAAAGAGGAGAAGGAGAAATGGGAAACTGGAGATTAGAAGTGTGATTCCAGGCTAGCCTGCAGAGAGAGACAGCAGAGAATTAGTGAAGTAAATAGCTGAAATAGAGGGGAGAGGGAAGCAGGATCATCATTAGGGATGCCTGGTAGAACAGTAATCAGGTAAAGGCAATATAATGCCAGCATAGAAAGTAAGTCCGGCAGTATGGGAGGCTAGGAGAACATCGGAGAACAACAAACAAAATATTATACCAGTTTGGAGGTGGCATATAGTTTCTGCCAGGACAACAGAACAGTTTAGTCAAAGTATGGGATTAGTGTTACAGACAGGTTAATGGAGTATTTAAGCATTTATGAGTAAAAACAGTCACAACCAGGAAAATGGAAAGCAAACTATGGTAAAAAATAGATGCAGCCATGTGAAAGATCAAATGTGATGCTATAAAAATGTGCTATTTGCCCATTATAAGGACAACCACACCTCATTTGTAAGTAAAAGGGACATTTGAGAAGTCTTTTGGTGAATCAAGAGTGTCCTCTCAAGGCATCTTTATGTTCGAGAACTGCAAAGGGAAGCTGAGCAGTCATATGTGAAAAAAAAAAGAAACCCTTTATAATGTTACAAATAAAATTCATTAATTGCAGTTACTCATGTATCAATGCAATTTTGTTTACCTCTCTTGTTTGACAGTTTTACAAAAAAAAAATCCTCAGATATTTTCAAAGAAGCCAGCAGAATCTTGGTTGAGTGCTGATGTCCTTCAAGCAATAATTACATTATTTTCCTCCAGATCCTGTCAGCGTAGATTGCTTGTCAACCTACTACTACCCAAGAAAGGGATGTAGTTATCAGTATAGGTAGAGATATTTAACACACTGAACAGTGTAAGGAAGCTATCTGTAAGGCTAACATGATATTATAGACCATCAAAAATATCATAAAGTCCAGGGACATAAGTGTCATTCTTCCCCTTTATGGAGCATATGTTAGGCAACAACTTTACTATGGCCCAGTTCTCGTGTCCATATAAAAGTGGTCACATACACCAGCTGGAAAGGGTGCAGAAAAAGGCTACTAAATTAATATCTGACATGAGAAATGACCCATACTGTATGAATATGGATTGAACAAACTTGCACTAATGTTATCAGAAATGAGGAGACTCAGAGGGGATCTCATGCAGATGTTTGATATAGTTCACAGCCCAGTCTTGTTCAGTGAACTGGATTTTGGTTTTAAACAGATTCACGACAACAAAAGGGGCCAGCCCTACAAATAATGAAGCAAAGATTTAATAATCTAAAAAGGAAATTTTATTTAATGCAGAGAGTGGTTAACCCATGGAATTCCTTTCTTCATGGTGTCATAGTATGGAATCAAGTCTTTAAGCAAATGCCCTTTGATGACTTGTCACTTATCAGTGGTAATACTGTACCTTTGCAGCACCCATATAACTGTCAAGTCCTGTTTTAAAGGCATGCAATGTGTCAAAACATATTACCACGTCTGGCAAGGAATTCCAAATTCCCCAAACCGTCTGACTGAACCATTGCTGCCTCTTAGTGATTTTACATGTCTCTCACCTGAGTTGCTTTACATGGGATCTTGTGTTCTTTTTTTTTATTAATGCAAGTAAAAAAGAAATGCAGAGACATAGAAGGTCATATCATAACATTCATAAGTCTGACACGTAGCCCTTATATACATAGACATGATTTTCATTAAATTCCATACACATTAAATAGAGCAGCTTAATTCTCTTAATCTAAATATTACATTTTATAGATGGGGTATTAAAACCATAAAATCATCCTGCTGGAATGTTTAGTGAAGGGACTTACAGAAATCGTCTGATTTTTGAAAATCATTGAGGGGTGACCATAGCGTATCACATTGAGATATTTGATTATTAAATCTATAGTGAACTTTTTCTAATTGATGAACTGATATCAATGAATTGATCCATAGTTTATAATTTGGGGAGACTTGATCCTTCCAATGCATTAAAATAATCTTATATGCTAAAAGAAAGCATAATCTAACAAACTTTTGTCATTGAAAAGAAAGATCATTTAGGGGGCAAATGGAAGGAAGAATTCTGTCTATTCAAACAGGGTAGGTCAATAGGAAAAGGAATAGGTCACTCATGTTTTATGGGAGTTTGTCACTGTAACGACCAAAGAGAATATCAGTGGGATCAGTAGTTCTACTGAGTCAATCTGGCTATGCCAAAAGAGAAGGGGGTTGGAGATAGTCACCCAGAGAGGAACAGCAGGACTGCAAAAAGCTCAGTCCAGTTTATCAAATGAAGTAGTGATACATGCATTGTTAATGTTAAATTCCACAAAAAGAATGCTGGATGGTTCGTCTATATGCTACTATAAATATGTGAGAAAACATTAACAATATTTTTTTCTACTGAAAATCTAAATCTGCTAAATCAATTTATCCAGTTGTGTTAGACACCAGGATACACTGACTATGGATATGCATGTAAAATTTTAAGTCTATGCCTGCAAGAGCATAGAAGTTACAAACATACACATGGCCGCAAGTTTTCACAAACTTTTGCAAATATTTACATAGTAAAGATTTGAACCCCGTAACTTAAACATCTCTAATCCAATTCTCTCCATATTTAGATAATTCTATAAGCATTACAAAAAGGTTGTTCATACTAATTTACACATGTCCAGCACCAAAGGTGCCCGAATTATAAGCAGATGAAATTGTTCCATTAAATTGCCCACAAAAAAAAATAAATGACTGATTTTGAACACATATAATTTTGAGATAATGCATCATATTTTCATGAAATCTGGCACATTATTAGAATACCTATCATCAAGGAATCTGGCCATATTTTAGATTTCTGACCCAATAGATGGCTGAGGTTTATGCAGACAAAAGGTTTCATAACATTTTACACAAAAATAAAATGACATATTTTGAGCACCTATAATTTTGAAACTATCCCTCTGAATATCAAGTTATGTGGAATGTTATTGGCCCTCCACCAAAAGAGTAAGCATGCCAAATTTCAGAGCTCTAGCTTAAACAACAGCTGAGTTATAATTCCAAAGAAATTCTACAATATTTCATAGAATTTCTCAGAATTTCATCAAAATTCCACAAATTCTGAATTTTCCCATTCATCATAGCTCTACCACCCTAGTATGTCTCACCAAATATATAACCCCACAAAAATGCACACCTCTAACCTATCCCTTGTATTTTTCCAAAATATGCCCACACACTTCTACCAAGTTTTTAACTGTACCGTGCACTACTCTTATGATCAATACCCTTTCTCCCACACAACTCCTGATAGGCATACTGACAACTATACCAGTCCTAAAATGTGTACCTCTGCACCTCTCAACAATACCTGTATGCATCCCTAAATCTGCCCCCTTCACCCTGTTATCTGTACTTCTATCCTGCACCTGTACTGGTATTTGCACACTCACCACCTACACACCACACAGAATTTGTACTCTTACCCTGCCCCAACAACATTTGTACCCTCACCCCAATCATTCAGGACTGTTGCCCATCTGTGCATGTCCTACATTTATACCATACATATGATTCCATCAATTTGTACTACAAACCCCTTGACTCCTGAAACTTATACCTTCTCTGCAGAGCTACCCAAACCAGCAACCTTCTACAAGCTTGTCCCCCACCCCATACAAAGCCTATACCTCCTACCTCACTCCCATCTCAAAATGTGTGCCCTTTCCTCTGCTCCCTTCTTTCACACACTACTCCCCAAGTCTTCATCCATTCCTTTGTACAGTTTAGGAGGTGTGAGATGGTAGGGGGAAACAAAGTTTGTGAGGGTTGCCTATTCAGCAGGGGGTACAAGTATACATTTTGGTAGGGGTTTAGGGTGCAAGTACAAATTTCATTGAGGGGTACAAGTGCCAATTTGGGAGGTATGCTACAAATTTTGGGAAGGGTTCAGGAGTGCAAGTACAAATTGTGAGAAGTATGCAGGGGTAGACATGCAACTTTCAGGGGGGTACAGGGATACAATTAAATATACTGCAAGTGGTGCAGGGAAACAAGTATATCTTTTGGAAGGGTTTTAAAGAAACTAATTCAAAGTTTGGGAGCAATGTAGGGGTACAAGTAAAAATTTTGGGAGAGGTGCTGGGTGCAAGTATACATTTTGGGAAGGTGTAGGGGTATAATAACAAATGTGGGGAGGGTTTAGGGAAACTAGTTCAAATTTTGGGAGGCATGCAGGGTTATAAGTGGAAATTTTGGGATGGGTGCAGTGGTACAAATAAAAATTGTGAGAGGGGTGTAGGGGAACAAGTACAAATTTTGGGGTGCAGGGGCACATGTATAAATGTTGGAGTGCAGGGGTACAATAACAAATCTTGGCTGGGGTGAAAGGTGCAAGTACAAATTTTGGTTGGGTTGCAGGTGTGCAAGTGCAAATTTTGGGAGGGGTTTAGGGGTCTAAGTATTAATTTCAGGAGTGGTGCAGGGGAGCAAGTTCAAATGTTGGGAGGGGTGCAGGGATGCAAGTACAAATTTTTTAGGCTGCAGGTTGGTACAAGTACACATTTTGGGATGATACCAGGGTACAAGTATAATTTTTTCGAGGGGTGCCCTTGTGTAAGTAAATATTTTGGGAGGGGTGCAGTGGTTCAAATATAAAGTTTGGAAAGGGTGCAGGAGTACAAGTACACATTTTGGGAGGGGTACAGGGAAACAATTATGAAATATGTGATGGGTGTGGGGTACAAGCACACATTTTGGGAGGGATGTAGAGGTACAAGTAAAACTTTTGGGAGTTGCTCAAGGTTGCAAGTACACATTTTGGGAAGGGTGCAGTGGTACAGGTATTGTACAAATTTTGGGAGGGATACAGGGGTGGAAGTACAAATTTTGGGAGGGGTGCAGGGGAAGAAGTACAACTTTAGGAGGGGTGCAGGGAAACAAGTACAACTTTTGGAAGGAGCGTAAGGTGGTACAAGTACAAATTTGGGGGATCCAGGATCAGGCAAATGCAAATTTTGGGTTAGAATCAGGGGTAGAAGTACAAATTTCGGGTGGAGTACAGGGGTGCAGTTACAAATTTTGGGAACTGTTCCGTGGTGCAAGTAAATATTTTGGGATAGTTGCAAGGGTACAAGTAAAAATTTTGGAAGGGGTGCCGGGGTTCAAGTATAAATTTTGTGAGGGGTGCGAGAGTACAAGTACTAATTTTGGGAAGGGTGTAGGTGTGCAAGTAACATTTTGGGACGGGTGCAGGGATGAAAGTTCACATTTTGAGATGATTATAAGGAAAAAGTACACATTTTGAGAGGGGTGCAGAGGAGTAAGTAAAGCTTTTGGTGAGGTGCAAGTAGAGATTTTGTTAAGGGTGCAATATTAAGAAGTTTTGGGAGAGCTGCAAGGGTGCAAGTAAAAATTTGGGGAGGGGTGAATGGATGCAAATAAAATTTTTGGGAGGGATGAAGTTGTGCAAATACAAATTTTAGGATGGGTGTAGGGGTACAAATGCAAATTTTTAGGATGCAGGTTCAAATTTCTGAAGGGTTGAGTGGTGCAGGTGTAAATTTTGGGAGAAGTGTGCAGTAGAGGTACATGTACAAATTTTGAGCAGGTGCAGAGGTATAGCTGAAAATTTTGAGAAAGGTGAAACTACACATTTTGGGAAGTGTGCAGTGCCACAAGTACATATTTTTGGAAAGGTGAAGGGGTGCAAGTACACATTTTAGGAGGGGTTGAAGTTGTTCAAATATAATTTGGGGGAGGGATGCAGTGATATAAATACAAATTTAAGGACAGCTACAGGGTACAAATGTACATTTTGGAGGGTGCAAGTTCCAATTTCAGAAGGGTTTCAGGTAGGCATGGGTGAAAGTTAAGAATTCCTCCTTGACGGAACTTTCGTAGAATTTCGGAACACACTTTCATCTATCGCGAGATCAGAAACTTCCCCCAATTTCAGCAGATTTTTGCTGTTTTCTGCTGAATTTTTTGGGCTGAACTGCATAATAATATATTAAACTGCAGAATTTATTCCATCTGCAGTTTAATGTATTATGCAGTGAGATAGCCCCTCTCCCCCTGCCAATTTCTGGCCCCTGGTGGCCCCTGGTTTCTTGTTCCCCCCACTGATTGCCAGACCGTATCACCCCTCCATATAAAAAATAATATGCTCATTCCCTGGTAGCTAGTGGCCCCCTCACCCACCAATTGCCAGCCCCATATAAAAAAAAATTAATGTCCATCCACCGTCCGATTGCCCCTCCATATCAAAAATAAAATACCTTCACTCCCTGGTGTCTAGTGCCCCCGCCACCCACTGATTGCCAGCCCCATAGAAAAATAGAACGTTACTGCCCAGCAAACAGTCCCCTTCCCCCACCCACTGATCACCCCTCCATATAAAAAATATTAATATTATGTCTTCATTCCCTGGTGTTTAGTATACCCCACACCCTGACAGGTAATCCATCACCACCCCACTCCCCCATCCCAGCCCTGAGTGAGTGACCAGTACAGCTATCCTCTCTCCTCCATGGCTGGTTGCCCACTGTGCTGAATAAATGAGTGCGTGCTTGCAAGCCTGCTTGGCTTTAGGATGGGGGGAAGCGGGGTGGTGATGGATTACTTGCCAGGATGGAGGTCCACTAGGCATCAGTGAATGAAGTGACAACTGACTTTTTGCCATTTCATAATCTGATGTGCTGTGTGTATACTGAGCAGCCAGAACCTTGAGGAAAATTATGTCATTCTTACTTAAATGACATCACCACCCACACAAGAGTCTGTCAGCTGGTCTGAAAAAGTCAGAGGGTCATACTGTGAAGCCATCAGATAAGACAGGCAATAAAATAACATTTTTGCATGAGAAATTGCAACTCCTATAGTTTATTTGTAATACATAAGGTCTGGTTGTCCCTGTATTAAGAACAAAAGGTTAATTTTTGGAATATAACTGCATTTGATTGGAAAACAGTATGAGTAAATTACGGGTGCAATCAATTGCAACCACATTCACAGACAAGTAAAGTAACACAACGTGACTGAATACCTGGGGAAAACAGACTAGAGAAACCTGAGGTCCTACAGCATGTTGGTTGCTTAATCACAGGATGAAGACTTACTCCTCCAGCTCTGGGTCCCTCAGTTTAGAGAACACTCACTATGGGAATGCTAGTGCAAACTTATTTGTAAAGTCCCATGCCCTGCTCCAGGTAGGATCCAGCTGTGATCCATTTGGTCACTTATTCAAAAGGAATCTGATATGTTTTGGCTCACTTTTCAATGAAAAGAGCCCAATCTGGAGTTAGTAACATATTTTTGTGGTTCCACGCACAGTGAAGGCTGATCACATTAATTAGTGGTGACTTCAGCCACCCTCTGGGATCCAGCAGTATCAATATCCAAAAGACAAACAAAGGGGCTCTCCAATGGATAAGGAAAGATTGCAGGCAGTTTAGTGGCCCTGTACTAGTGGTGGGCAAAGTCCATAAACTTTGCTATGTGGAGTATTTCGCATATAACTCGAATTTCAAGATTTACTCCACAAACCGAAACAAAAAACTTTGCCTTCCATAGTAACACACAAGTCCCCATTGTTTCTTATGGACTTCGCATTGCTTCACTGTTTTTCTCTCTTTAAGGTGAATTTTGCGGTGATTCAGGGGATGGCAGGTCACATGGCCTCTACATTGTCTTGCACAGCCTCAGTTCAGGGTAGTGTGTGTAGCAGAAAGCTGGAGACAGTTTGGTCCCAGAGCTCTGAGAATCAAACCATTCAAAAACCTTCGAAAAAGCATTTTTGCGACTAAATTTTTAATCAAAGTTTAGTACACAGATTGTAGTAAACCCTTGGGTGTTTATATCATTGAGCATTTATTGATTTTGTGTTAATATTGCACGTTAATCTAGTACATTTAGTCTCTGTACTGACAGACACTGTAGAAGTGTGCTTTGGGGGAGGGGCGGATCTGTGGTGTAGAAGGGATATTCACAGACCACAGTGTGTATTTGAAATGACAAGCAAGTTGAGTCATCTCTGAGCATGTATTTGCCTTTCAAAGTAATGCCATATCCCAAGGATCGCAACAGGAAAGTGTGGCTGAAATCATTTGTAGCCCAACAATGTTAAAATGCAATCAAATATTATTTTCAGTGATACAAAAAATAAATTTCCTGATGCTGCCCCCCCCAAAAAAAACAGGGTTCAGTAGCATTTCTCTAATTTTTGTTTGCACTAGACAGTCACACATATGTGAGTGGACTTCAATTGCATATTCATGACTGTCTAGTACAGTATGCCCTGCATTCCCGTTGTTCCACAGTATGGACCAATGGGTTTACAGCTCATACTGCAAGCTGTCATTCAGTGGGCAGGTGGGTAGCAGCTGACTGCCAATGACGGGAGAGGGAGCTGGGTGGGCAGGGGGTCCTGTGTGGGTGGGGGGGGGGGAGCCACTAGACTACCACAAATTATTTTTTACATTGCTACCACCGATCGCGGCTATGGGGAGGGAGGGTTACCACTAGACTACCAGGGATCATATACATTAGAATTTTATGGACAATTGGGTTATGGGAGGGAGGGGGTACCACTAGACTATCAGGGTTTTATTCCTTTCCTTTCTACCGCAATCACGGCTAAGGGGGTGGGAGGGTGTCCTGGACCCCCTCTGTCCGTACTGGCACCGCATGCTGTGCAGTGCGCCAGGCACATTTCACTAGGCTGCCCTGCTTAGCTCATGCAAATGGGGCCATAATGACATGCAAATGGACCTATTTCATGTCCAAGTCTGGTCAGTTTTTCTATTATGTCTGTAAGGGCAGTCTTTATTTGGTAGCTGGCTCAATGGGCATTGGTGGGAGGTTCAGAAATGCTCTGGCACTGTTAGGAAAATTGGGGATGAGGAAGCTGAATGGGAGAGAGATGGGGCAGGGTCCACAAAGTATGAGGGCTGGTATCTTTGGAAGTGTAGTGGGGTGCATATGGTTTGGGTTGGCCATAGTGCTAGCCCTGGCCTGGAGGATGGGGGGGTTGTATGGTGTGCCAATGGCTGGCACATCTCAGGGAGGAGGTCAAGTGGCTAAGATGGGTGTTGGGGGAAGGGGGGAAAGGAGTGTGGCCCTGTGGGGGGGTAGTGGGGGGGGAATGATAAAATGGTAGTGGGTCCAGGTGAGGCACCCCAAATGGGAGGGAAAAGACAGGAGAAGGATTGCACAAGTGCAGGGGACTGCACTACCAAATGGGGGATGTGGGAGTGGACCCTGGAGGAAGGAGGGTAGCACAAGAGGGCATGGGTTGGGGTGACTCTGAGCAAAATAAGAATCATGGGAACTGCCACGAGGTTATGAGAAATAAGAAATGGGGGGCCTGGCAAGAGGGCAGGAGAAGAGAGCTGGGGTATGGGCAAAAGAGAACTGATAGGGGGTGTGAGACAGCAGGGGGAGGCCAGATAAATTGCATATAGCATAATAACAGATTCACACCCCTGACACTGACAATTGAGGGAGGGGAATATGGAGAGGTGGAGGCTCCTCTGGAGGCAGGTAAGCTGGAGATAGAAATAGGCTCAGTAGACAAAGGAGGGGGAGGAAATACTCACAGTCGAGTCTCAGGGGAAAAGGATACTAAGGATGCATGAGCGCTGGCAGGAGAAATGGGAGTCAGGTCACAGTGAGGAAGGGAGGCGATGGCAAGGAAGGAGGAGCTTGGAGTGGGGAGGCATGGGGGGAAGGAGGGACCTAGTAAAGGAAGTGGGTATAATATGATCCCTCGAGTTTATGCAGGGAGGGAGAGAGGCAGGTACGGAGGAGGGAGGGAAGGGGGCCAGTACATTCCCCGGTTGGCAGAGGGCGGCCCCATGTTCCTGGGGGAAATACTGAGTTTGGTCTGGGTGCAGTAGGAGGAGGGGGAGTGGTGGTGAAAGACAGGTCTGAGAGGGAAAAGAGCAGAGGGCGGGGGGGCCTTGCTCCTGGGGGAAATACAGGGTTGGTCCAGGGGGAAGGAAAGTGGCTGAGGTACGTGGGTCAGTGAGGAGGAATTCCTGGGTGCAGGGAGACCCTTTATTTATTTTTATTTATGACTTTGATAACCGGGTAAGTACACTGATCCCAGGGACCATTTTCAGGCATGTCCTGGGCCAAGACAATGGCACAGGAGCAGACGAAAGCATCATACATGAAGCATGAAGGCAAGTTACACAAATAATATCCAGAAGAAAACAAATGATAGACAAAAGATACAGCAGCAGTCCTGTACAATAAGTGGCTGCAGGAAACATAATACATGATACACTTGGTTCTAGAAGAGCAATACATACTGGGTGTAGGTAAGCAGGGCAGACAAAAACAAGGGGATGGAGTGGTGAGTGCTAAGAGGGAAGGTAGACAAATGAGAGGGGGGAGGATAACAGAGCAGGCACAAGGGATGGCATTCATAGGTAGGGAAATCCTACCCAAGGAAGCACTGGCAGCAGGATCCAGATTGTAGCCAGTCCATGAGATGAGATTTGAACAGGGGTGTGTGGCCAGGGCACAGGCTTGGTGGGCAGCTGATTCCATAGTGAGGGGCCCACGGCGACAGTGCCTCCACCCATGTTGGTTGATACTCTGGGAATATGGAGGGGTAGTGTTTGAGCGGAGACAGCGATTCACAGTCTAACTTTAAAAATCTCCACAACAAGGGATTCTTGTTCAGTGCAGATGGCTTCATCAACCAAGCAGTAGAGAGAAAAGTCAAAGCGGCCTTGTAGTGGGAGCCACCCCAGTGCCTGATACAGGGCACAGTGGTGAGTGGAAAAAGGGGCCAATAAGGTGAAGCGGCAGGCACTATTCTAGGCAGTGGAGATTTTTGCTGTGAGAGTGGAGGTTGACTTAGCGTAGATGGTGGAACAGTAGTCAAGTATGGGGAGAAGGTTCCTTGGACTATGGCTAGTCAGGCCTCAGGGGTGAGGTAGTGCCAGAGTGTGTAGGCAGCACCTAGTTTTTGGTGTATCCTGCAGTCCACCAAGTGTATGTGCATTGAGAAGGAGAAGGACACCTAGATACTTGAAGGTCTCAACATGGGGCCCTTGCTCCTTGGATAAAAATGGGAATGGACCGGAGTGCTATAGCAGGAAGAAAAGAGGCCAGGGAGGTTAGGTCAGTGAGAGATAAGGGTTGGAGTGGGAGGGACAGGTCAGAATTTGGCATGAGGGGGAGGTAAGGGGATATGAATGGTAACGTGGGGGATGGGAGAACTGGGATAGAGAGCTGGTCTAGGGAAAAGAAGGCGGTAAGAGTGCTTCTCCTGGGGGACTCCATGATTTGGGTGATCAGGTGGAGAGGGAGGGGAGAGGAGGGACTTCCTGTGGTGTTAAGTCCATGAGTATATCTGGCCTGATGGTGCATCAGGCAAAACAGCTGGTCTATGCTCTAGTGCAGGAGTGTGGAGGGACCCCTGGCATATTAGTGCACCTGGGTACAAATGATACAGAGGGAAACAGTGAACTGGAGAGTCAGGCTAGGTTTAGGGAGCTGGCCATGGTCTGTCAGGACGTGGGGTGCTTGGTCTCCTTCTCAGAGATACTACTGGTGCCTAGGGCCAGTGTGGAGAACAACAAAAAAATAAGGGATGTGAATGTATGGCTCGTTGGTGCAAGGCCAGAGGGTATGGTTAGGTGGGGGACTGGGGTGCAACCTGGGAAGACAAGGAATTGTATGCAAGGGACAGGCTCCATCTTAGCTCAGAGGGAGAAGAAGTCCTGGAGCTTAGACTGGCTGAATTCATCCGCTTCACGTGGGGTTTAAACTTGTGAGGGGGGAGGCTCCTTGGCAGGCCAGGCCAGGCCAGGAAGGCCCTGGCCTTCTCCCACAGGCCTGGGGAGGGGGACAGGGCAGGAACATCCCATAGTGAATGAGAGGGTCCTTGTAGGCAGGGAACAGAGAGATCTCAGGACGGGGGGGCAAGGGGTCATATTGGAGGGTGGTCCTGTTTAATGCCAGTAGCATGGGAAACAAGATGCCTGAGCTTCAGGTGCTGTTAGTGGAGGGGGGGGGGTAGTGGATGTGGTGGCTGTCACAGAGATTTGGGCCACTTCCAGACATGGTTGGCACCTAAACCTACTAGAGTACATCATGTGCAGAAGGAATAGGGTGGAAGGAAGGGGGGAGCATTTATCATTAGGGATGGCATAGGGATAAGCAAGGTTGAGGAAGCAGGGGATCAGGTGGAGGCTTTATGGGTCATCCTGCAGGCTCCAGGGGGTAAGCAGGTGAATATGGGGGTAGTATATAGACCACCTGGGCAGGGGGAGGAACAGGAGGAAGGCCTGGTGGCTAACCTTAGGGATCACTGTGGTAGAGGAGAGGGCAAAACTGTGGTGCTGGGAGATCTGAATATGCCAGGAGCAGACTGGGGAACTATGGTATCCTCATCGGGCAGGGAGCAGTGCCTGCTGGACGTCTTCCAGTTTGCGTTCCTTGCCCAGCTGATGACTGATCTGACAAGGTAGGGTGAGTCCTGGATGTGATTCTGTCAGGTGGAAAGCTCATCAGGGACCTATTTGTTGGGGACCCACTGGTGGGAAGTGATCACACCATGGTCTGGTTCTCCCTTGACCAAGGGGGTGGTGTAGAACACACAAAAATAATGGTGGTCAATTTTAGATAGACAGACTTTAGGTGGGAGGGTGGAGCAGATCCTTAGCAGCTATGTAGATGATACCAGGCCAAGCATGGGCATGAAGACCCAGTGGGAAATTACTAAAAAGGGGCTCCTGGAGGCTACTCAGGCCTGCACGAGGGAGAGACGCAAGTGGGGCAAAGCTAAGCGGCCGAGCTGGTGGACAAGGGAGGTCCAGGATGTGGTGAGGGGAGAAAAAAGGCTGCTTATAACAGATACAAACATTCTCGGTGGGGCTATATCCATGGGGGAGTATGATAAGGCAGCCAGGAGGGTCACCATGGTGGTGAAGTTGGCCAAGGCGGAGCTGAGATTGGCAAAGGGTATTAGAAGGAAGGAATAAGGGTTCCTCAGGTATATATGGGAAAGAAGAAGAAAAGGGAAGGGGCAGATTGGCAGGCTGAGGATGGGGAGCGCATGAGTGGATAAGGCGGAGATACTAAATGACTTTTTTGCCTCGGTCTTTACCAAGGAGGACCGGGGAAGGGGTGGCATTGCAAGAGGTGAGGGAAGGGAGACAAACAGATATAGTGGAGGAAATGGGTGTAGAAATCCCCAGTGGGAGGGTGTGGGATGCCCTCAAGGCCCTAAGAGGGGCTAAAGCACCAGGCTCAGATGGGATCCATCCCAAGGTGCTTAATGAGATGGCTGATACCCTGGCTGCACCCCTGGTGGACCTTTTTAACTCCTTCCTGCAGTCGGGGTTGGTGCCTCATGACTGGAGGATGGCCTATATTGTACCTATACACAAGGGCGTCTCGTGAGAGGAGCCTAGAAACTATAGGTCGGTTAGCCTGAGGTTGGTAGTGGGAAAGTGGTGAAAGTCATCTTGAAGGAGAGGCTGGAGGGGGTTCTGAAGGCATGGGAGCACCTAGTTGATTGCCAGCATGGCTTTGTTAAGGGCAGATCATGTCAGACCAACTTGGTGGAGCTTTATGAAGCAGTGACGAGTGCGCTGGAACAGGGCAGGCCAGTGGATGTCCTCTTTCTGGACTTCACCAGGGCATCTGACTTAGTGCCACATCCTGGGCTACTGGGGAAGCTGGAGGAAATTGGTGAGGGAGGGCAGATGGTCAGATGGATAGGAAACTGACTAGCAGGTCATGCACAGAAGGTGAGGGTGGAGGGGGTGGGTGCAAAGGGGCCAAAACTGGAGGAAAATGCCAGAACCTGGTAGGGCCCATGATGGCTCCGTTGGGGCCAGAGGACAGTCCCCTCCAAGGGGGTGGGGTCATAGCCCCTGCCAGGTCTGCAGCAGTGGAAGAAAATAATATTGTGATAAAAAATATTTCAGACATCAGAAGCGGTATCACGAGTAGGATGAGCCTCTTTCTCACAATGACTTGAAGCTGTGGGTGGTGGTGGAAGGGGAGGAGGGGAAGCTGGCTCTCCAAGAGGACCTGGAGACTCTTGGGAGGTGGTCACAAGCCTGGAAGCTAAATGTTAATGCTGGGAAGTGCAGGGTTCTGCACCTGGGGGCCAAAAACCCGTCTCATGTATACACCTTGGCGGTGAGGCACTGCAGGTTTCCTTGGGGGGAAAAGGAACTCGAGGTGATGGTGGATGCCAAAATGAATAAATCAGAGCAGTGTAGAAGTGCTGTAGCAAAAGCAAATAAAATGCTGGGGTGAATAGCCAGGGGGATAACCTCAAGGAGTCAAGAGGTGCTCTATCCACTGTACAATTGCCTGGTTAGACCACACCTTGAATACTGCGTGCAGTTTTGGCATCCCTACTTAAAGAGGGACATTGCTCTGCTGGAGAAGGTCCAGAGGAGGGTGACCAGGATGATACTGGGACGAGGTGAAAGGCCCTATGAGGAGAGACTGGAGGCACTCAACCTGTACTTGCTGGAGGAGAGAAGGAACGGGGATATGATAAAGGTCTTCAAATATCTCAAAGGAATGAATAGAGTAAGCCTTGAGGAGGTGCTTCAGGGGAGGGAGGTAGGGGCCACTAGGGGACACTCAATGAAGCTGGATGGGGGAAACAAGGAGACACTACTTCACTGAGAGGGTGGTGGATCCCTGGAATGCTGGAGTTACCCCTGAAAAAGGGACATCCGGGGCTCAGTGGGCCTACCTGGCCACCAAAATTTAATAAATAAATAAATGCGCTGCCCATGGAGTTGATGGCTGCTGCAGCTGTGGAGGGGTTCAAGAGAGGCTGGGATAGGTATAGGGGTGGGTGCATCCCAGAGCCCTGCTGGGGGGTGGGGGTTGGGGACCTTGTAGGGAGTGAGGGGTGGGGCTAATAAAGGTGCCCTGGGAAGGCACTGATCATCGAGTAGACTCTGTAGACCATAGGGCCTAATCTGCTGGCTTCTTAGTATGTTAGCATGTAAGTATTAGCACCTTCTGGATCTAAGGGTCTGCAGCCAATCCGGGCAAGGCACATCATCTGACTTCTCTTGCAGACACTGCCTGCAGTTCATTCTCTTATCTGCATATAAAAAGAAGAGGACCACAAAGGACCAGGCAGCCAGCTAAAACCTAATACAGTTAGCAGTTCCGACAATTATGTGACACTGTGAGCATTGATATGCTAAGACCTATCATCTGATAGCATCAGGGATGACAAAGTAAGGCATTACCAGTGGTTAGAGGGGCCACCTTTTAACCTACTCCAGTCCTGGGGTTCAGATATGTAAAAACCGGGGCCCAGCAAGCATGGTACCTGGGAAGGGTGTTTGCAATTACATGGGACATGTGGTCTAGGGATGCCAACTTCGAAAAGGTGTTCAGCAGTTCTAACATGGTGGAGACCTCTGCAGTTCTCCAACGGCACTGGATTAGTCTCTTTGCCTGGACAGTAGATAGGGCTAGCCAGCTTATCTGGTGGGTATTTAAGTGCAGATTCTTGGATGGAAAGCCCAGTATCCACAAGAAGGGGTCGAGCTCTAGTGCAGAGCCAATGATTTGGGTAGCCAACCTACAGATCAATGACCAGAATGGTTGTATCAGATTGCACTGCCAGAGAATGTGCTTCATGGAAATTGCATGTCACTGCACAGAATCCCAAAGATTTCAGCATCTTTTTTTTTTCTATGCCCCCTTCTCACAGCATCAGTCTCCACTTTTCAGTGGTACCCAAGCTGTGTATCCCCTGGATTTGCACAGCTAATGTTTGGGAGTTCCTGTGAGCCTGCCCCCATCCTGCCTCTGTGGTACACCCTGGGCAGGGAGAGAGGGGACCCCGGGTAATCTCCCTCCACAATTCCTTTAGTGTGCATTGGCTAGCCCAGTCAGTCCCCCATGGATCCTGGTTATGAAGTCTGGGGCAGATGGGTCCTTTCTACCAGTGGCCAATGGGGGTGTTTTTTCCTGGTTTTGTAGTCTCTGTCCCTGAGGCCACTGGCATTCGATGGGATCCAAGGAGGTAGGGCACATAGAGACATGCCACTCCAGATACTGGCTTGTGTCCTACCCTGCCGATTGCTCTGCAGCCCCATTTCACCACCACCCATGGTCACCCAGGTGGTGGTAAAGCAGTGTGACCCACAGCCCACCCTTCCATAGGAGGAGAGCAGACCCCGTGTTGGGTGTTCAATTCTACTCCCCCTGCCAGCCCTCCAGAAATCCGAGTTCCCTTCTGACCCCCAGTCACTGGCATTTCAAGTAGTAGTGTGACTATAGCGCCGGTGGGCCATCCCAGATTTCAGCATCTTAAAATGAGTTCTGCTCTGCATCACTTTCTTTCTGACATGTTATCCTTACATAACATATTTTTCCAGTGAATGGCTGTTCAATAATGATGATGCCTGTTTAACAACTACTCACTTTTGTGCCAAAAAAATAGCAGTAACTGGGTTGCTAATACAGTTCTACCAAACAAGCTGCTTATTTTGTAGAAATGCTTTCGGTTCTTAATTAGTACTGTAAGTGCAATCGTTTTAAAATCACGACAAATGGATTAAATCATACTAGCATACTTAAATGCCAGCAGAGGAGGCCTACTGGTCTTTCGTGTCTGCTCGATAGTCAGCAAACATACTGGGTGACGATTTTGCTGCCCCCCCAAGTCAAAATTATGTTTTGTAACCACTAGCAGCAGGGCTAGTGACTGGGAAAATCCACTGGCCCCACAGACATTTCCACTGGCCCAATTGGTGTACATACTGAAGTGTTACCTTCTCCAGTACAAGCCAGCAGGGCTAATTAAATGAAAACCTTGCTGGCCTGATACAAAATCTACCAGCATTTGGCTAGCGGGCCAGTGCCAATTTTGGCCCCTGCCCCCCCAGGTTTCTCTGTCCCTAGTCCAAGATGCTCCCCCTGTACTGGACTTTGTCAGCTTCGCCCTCCCTCGATACCTGTCCCAGCCCCTCTTAAACCCCTCCACAGTCTCTGCCTCCACCAGTCCCTTGGGCAGTTCATTCCATGGTTCCACCACCCTCTCCATGAAGTAATACCTCCACCTCTACCCCCTGAGTCTCCCCTCTCCAGCTTTCACCCATGCTCTCTAGTTGCCCCCCTTCTTTCCTTTGGAGCACCTTGACTGAGCCTCCCTTATTGATCCCCTTCATATACTTGAAGACCTCTGTCATGTCCCTCCTGTCCCTTCTGTCCTCTAGAGTGTACATGTTGAGCTCCTCAAGCCTCTCAGCGTAGGTCCTTTCCCCCAGGCCCGAGATCATTCTGGTTGCCCTCCTTTGTACCCCCTCCAGGAGTGCAATGTCCCTCTTTAAGTGCTGTCTTCAGAACTGCACACAGTACTCAAGGTGCGGCCTAACCAAGCAGTTACACAGAGGAAGGATCACTTCTGCCCTTCTAGAGGTAATCCCCTAGTGATGCAACCCAGTATTCTATTTGCTTTTACCACAGCCCTCCTACAGTTCTCAGAGTTGTTCATTCTGACATCCACTGCCACCACCACCCACAGGTCCCTCTCGCCCTCTGTAACTTGAAGTGCGTGCCCCTCCCAGGGTATAAACTTGGCCTGGATTTCTGGCCCCCAGGTGCAGAACCCTGCACTTTCCTGCACTGAACCTTAGTTTCTACTTTCTCGATCACCTATCCAGAGTCTCCAGGTCCTCCTGCAGGGCCACTCTCCCCTCCGTCCCATCCACCACTGCACCCAGCCTCGAGTCATCCACAAAGAGACATTTCACTCCTGATACCCTTCCTTATGTCAGAGACATATGCATTAAACAGGAGGGACCCTAGTACCAATCCCTAGGGAACCCCACTAATGACCCTCCTTGGGGAGGAGACTAGCCCCCCAACCACTACCCTCTGTGTATGCTCCGACTGCCAGTTTCCTATCCATCTGATCATCTGTGTCCTCACCCCCATTTCCCCCAGCTTAGCCAGCAGACCACCATGGGGTACTGAATCAAACACCTTGCTGAAGCCTAGAAAGAGGATGTCCACCGGCCTACCCTGGTCCAGGGCACTCATCACCCAGTCTTAAAACTCCACCAGGTTGCCTTTCCTTGACAATACCTTCCATCACCTTGCCCACCACTGAGGTCTGGCTCACGGGCTTGTAGCTTTCTGCCTCCTCTCTTGATCCTTCCTTGTGGATAGGCATGACATGGGCCACCCTCCAGTCATGTGGTATCCACCCCATCCTCAGAGAGATGTTAAAAAGCTCTGCCGGGGGGCCGCCAAGACATCTGCCAGTTCCCTCAGTACTCGGATGCATTTCATCCGGCCCTGGTTCTTCCTCCATCCGAAGGGACCTGAGGGCTTCCTTCACTCTCTCCCAGGATTTCAACCTCCACATCCCCCCTCTGCTTCTTGTACTGTCATCCCCTCACCTGATGATGCTGGCCCTCCCCAGACACGTCAGATCTCCCTATCTCTAAGGGTCCCACCCCCTCCCCTGGGTTACCCCCACTCCCCCAGACAGTTGTAGCTCCCCCCATCTCCCTGGTAAAAACTGAGGCAAAGTACTCATTTGGTACCTCGGCCTGTTCCCCCGGGTCCTGTACCCATCCCTTCTCTGACCTAATCCTACAGATCTGCCCCCTTGCTTTCCTTTTTTCCCCAACTCATTTAAAGAACCCCTTGTCCCTCCTCCTGATTTCCCTGGCCAAGATCTGCTCCTTCCTTGCCTTAGTCACTCTAATCAACGTGGTGACCCTCCTGGCCATCCGCTCATACTCCCCCTGATCCTTTTCGCTCCTTTAGCGCTTGAAGCACTTATAGGCCACCTTCTTATCCCTCACTGCCTCTGGAACCTCCTGGGTCTACCAACAGGGTTTTCTGGCCTAACCAGATTTATGCCGCTCTCTTGCACAGAACCTGGTAGCCTCCTGTACCCCCCTCCTAATGATCCCCCACCTGCTGTCAACATCCATGTCTGACCTTATCCTGTCCAAATGACCCTTAAGGATCCTTCCCATCTCTCTGAAATCCACACCCCCAAAGTCAATTATCACTGGCTTTGTGTGGCGTATCTTCTCCCTCCCAAGGTCCAGGAAAAAACAGACTGTGGTGTGGTCACTTCCCACCAATGGTTCCCACACCTCCAGGCCCCTAATCTGGTCACTGTCCGCCAGGACTACATCCAGTGTCCTGGCCTCCCTAGTTGGTTCCCCCAGCTGCTGGGTCAGGAACACATCCTGGAAGGCATCCAGCAACCTCTGTTCCTTGGCCACTGGGGACGTCATAGTCCCTCATTCCCTTCCTGGCACGTTTAGGTCCCCCATCACCACTACCAATACCTTGCCCAATCTAAAGTGACCCACGACATTTGCCACCAAACTCCCTTCCAGGGCATCCACCAATGCTGGTGGTCTGTATACCACCTCTAACTTTACTCTCTTACAAACTATCAGTGCTCCTTCCCCTTCCCTCACCCCTGTCCTTCCTGGACATAGTGTAGACCACCAGGTTTAGGTCTCAATCATCCCCTTGGGTGGCCCAGGTCTCAGTGACAGCTGCCACATCCACAGCCTCCTCCACTAGCATCACCCGGAGCTCAGGCATCTTATTTCCTAAGCTTCTGGCATTTATCAGGACCACCCTCCACCCCTTTCCCCTCCTCCCCTTTCTTACCCATGTGCTCCCATTTGGCCATGTGCTCTCCCTCCCCTGCCCCCTACCTGTTGGCATTTTTCCATAGTCCTCCAGCCCGTTAGGGGAGTGGAGACTGAGATTATCTTTTATCGCACCCCCCTTGCAACAGTTCCTACATTGATCCCTCTTCCCTTCTCAAGTTTAAACCCCACCTTTCACTGATGAACCCTGGTAGTTTAGAAAAATAGAAACATAGAAAGATAGACTTTGATGGCAGATAAGGACCAATTGGCCCACCTAGTCTGCCCATTTCCTTACCTACAGGATAAGCTGCAGATGCTAGTTAACCAACAGCCTATTTCTTCCTACCCCCTGCAAGAATTGCATTATGTCTGTCCCATGCATTCTTGAATTTTCTCCCAGTTTTAGATCCCACAACCTCCTCAGGAAGGCTGTTCCATGCATCCACCACCCTCTCTGTGAAAAAAATACTTCCTCACATTGCCCCTGAGCCATCCCCCCCTCTATCTTCAAATTGTGTCCCCTTGTTCTTGCACATCTCTTTTTCTGAAAGATGCTACCCTTTTGGACGGTTGATTCCACTGAGGTACTTAAAAGTTTCTATCATGTCCCCCTCTCCCTCCTTTCCTCAAGGGTATATGTATTAAGCTCCTTTAGTCTCTCCTTGTATGGCTTCTCTTGCAGACCCTACACCATTTTAGTTGCCCTCCTCTGGACTGCCTCCATCCTGTCTATGTCCTTGAGGAGATGGGGTCTCAGGAACAGGACGCAGTACTCCAGATGGAGTCTCACGTACTGTCTGTACAGAGGAATAACAGCTTCCTGTTTTCGGCTGGTGATGCCTCTCCTTATACATCCCAGTATACCCCCAGCCCTCCCTACTGCCTTCTCACATTGCTTGCTAACCTTCAGGTCATCTGATATGATTACCCCCAGGTCCCTTTCCATTTTTGTTGTTGTTACTACCTCCCCCCATTGTGTAATCTTCCCCTGGGTTTTTTTTTCCCAGGTGCATTATTTTGCACTTCTTTGCATTGAATCCAAGCACCCATATTTCTGACCATTCCTTCAACCTTGCCAAGTCCCTTCTCATCCTTTCCACGCCTCCTTGTGTATCAACCCTGTTGCAGATCTTGTATCATCTGCAAAGAGGCATACTTTTCCTTCCAGTCCCTCTGCAATGTCACTTATAAAGACATTAAAAAGGACTGGACCCAGTACTGAACCCTGTGGTACCCCACTAATAACCCCTGTTTCTTCAGCGTGGACTCCATTTACAATTACCTTCTGTGTCCTGTTGTCCAGCCAATGTTTTACCCAGGCTGGTTGATATGATTATTAATCTTTTGTGTGGGACTGTGTCAAATGCCTCGCTAAAGTCTAGGTAGGCCATGTCCACAGCCCCTCCCTGATCTACTACTTTGGTCATCCTGTCAAAGAAATCAATTCGATTCGTCTGACATGACCTTCCCGCTGTGAACCCATGGTGCCTTAGGTCCTGTGCCCTACTGGCCTCTAGGTACTCAACAGTTCTTTCCTTCAGAAGTGATTCCATCACTTTCCCTACAACAGAGGTCAAACTGACAGGTCTGTAGTTTCCTGCCTTTGTTTTGCTCTCACTTTTGTGAAGGGGAATCACATCTGCCTTCCTCCAGTCCTCAGGTACCACACCATCCTCTCATGATTTGTTAAAAAGGGTAGTCAGTGGTGTCACTAGCTCTCCCATTAATTATTTTAGAATTCTGGGGTGAATTCCACCAGGCCCAATTGCTTTGTCCACCTTCAGTTTTAGGAGTTCTTTCAGAACCCTTTCTTCTGTGAAAGGACTGGGATCGACACACCTAGGCACCTCCACTCCTCCTCTTTTGTGAATACTGAGCAGAAGTATTCATTCAGTATCCCTACTTTTTCACTGTCCCTCTCTGCTCACCCACCGTCCTTTCTATTCAGCCTCACTATCCTCACTTTGTCTTTCTATGCTCCCTGATGTACCTATAAAAGGTTTTATCCCCCTTCTTAACCGAGTTGGCTATCTTTTCCTCAGCTTGGGCCTTTGCTATTCTGACTTCCCTTCCTGCTTCCTTCTGCTTAACTGGTACAGTTCTCTGTCCTGCTCCTTCTGTGTTTCCTTATACTTCCTAAATGCTATCTTTTTCTCCCTAACCTTCCCTGCCACCTCTTTTGAAAACCATAGTGGCTTTTTCTTTCATTTTGATTTGTTTATTTGCTTCACACAAAGGTTTGTTGCCTCTGTGATGGCAGTTTTGATGTTTACTCATTGTTGCTCCACCCCTCCATCTAGCCTGTTTGCTAGTGCTTTTCTAAGGCATTCTCCCATCTTGCCAAAGTCAGCCCTTCCGAAGTCCAGTACCCTCACTTTTGTATGGCTTGACTCTGTAGCTGAGTTTATTGTGAACCACACTGGTGGTCACCTGTTCCCAGATGGCTACCCACTTCTAGATCTGAGATCCTGTCACTGTCCCCATTTGAGAGTAGAAGGTCTAAAATTGCTCCCTCATGAGTGGGTTCCAAAACTAGCTATCTGAGGCATGCCACCTGTAGGGCATCGAGAATGGCCCTGCTCTTGGATGTGGCTGCAGCAAAAGTGCTCCAGTTAACATTTGGCATATTCGGGTCCCTCATCAACAGTATCTCCTCTTTCTCTGCCATCCTAAGGATGCCTTCTATCATATCCTTGTCCATTCCCTCTTCCTAACATGGGGGTCTGTATACAACCCCAGTGTGGATTGTGGTGCCATTTCCAGTCTCTAAGGTGACACACAGTGCCTCCTCTCCTCTCTGTTTACTTATTTGTTCAGTTGCTTTTATCCCTTCCGTTACATAGAAAGCTACTCCTCCCCCTCTTCTACCCTCCCTGTCTCTCCTGTAGGTTGTGTGCCCTGGTATGTTAACATCCCAGTCATGGTTCTCTGTGTACCATGTGTCTGTGACTGCTACGATATCCAGGCATCCCTCTTCTATCAAGGCCACAAGTTCAGGGAGCTTGTCGCCCAGACTATGGACATCGGTACTCATTAGCTTCCATTTCTTGGTGGGTTTACCACTTTTTGCCCCATCCCTGTCCTTATTGCCTTTGTCATTTTCTCCATTTACCCCAGCCCTTCTCCCTATCAGCATCTCTATCTTGGTGTTTACCTCACTTACTACCCTGATTTTTTGGGGTGGCTAGGATTTTTCTGCTCCTTTCCAGTGGCTCCCCCCTTGGTTAGTTTAAATGCTTGCCAATGAAGCATTTAAACCTATCACCTAGGATCCTGGTTCCCCTCCTGTACAGATGCAGACCATCACGCTAGTATAGGCCTGCATCACTCCAGGTGGACCCCCAGTCCCCAGTGAAGCCAAATCCCTAAGCTCTGCACCAGTTTTTCAACCACTGATTGAATCACATGGTGTGAAGCACCCTAACCTCATCCATGCCATAGACGGGCAGCACTTCCGAGAAGGTTACCATGTGTGCTACTTGTCTAAGGCCCCTCCCCGACTCCACAAACTCTTCCTGCACTGCTCTGATCCCTTTCTCAGCCAGGTCATTTGTCCCTAGGTGGACAATGACATCCAGATCCCTCCCCCATGCAGCTGCTCTGGCAATCCTGAGGATTCACTCCCTGTCCCTCCAAGCCATGGCACCAGGCAGGCACTTTACTGCCCTCTCCCCTTCCTCCCCCAGTTCTATCCCCCTAACAATGGAGTCCCCACCAGGAGCTGTTTCTTCTGCTGTGGGTCCATGCCACCTCCTGTGGGTCTCCTTGTGGAGGTTCCCAGCATTCTCCTTGGTTTCACTATGGGTGCCTCCATAGAGGAACCACACTTGCCAAAATGGCTATATAAATTGTGGAGAGGTACAACTGGAGGGATGCGCCTCTGTTCCACCACCCTCACCCTCCCTGAGCCCACTGTGGTCCAACCGCCTTTTTCTTGCAACCTCTGAGGCAACGGCAGTGGCCCTGGTGGGCCCTGGGTGGGAGAGGAGGTCCACCAAATCCTGGCCAACTCAGCCTGGAGATAAGCAACCTCCTCCTTCAGCCCAGAGAAGTGCCTGCAGATGGGACAACACCGCATCCTCCAGAATGCCTCCAGGAAGACTGCTGCTCCACAGCCACTGCACTGCACCACTCCCATCATGTGTTATTTCTGGCCCCTCTGGAACACTTACTCTTTCCTCTGTTTATTTTTTTTTTATTTTTTTTATATATTTTTTTTCTCCTGCTTACTTACTGCCTCTGTGCCTTTTAAGCTCCTGATCTTCCTGTTCTGAGACAAGAAGTTCCTATATTTCTCAGTAGTCTCCTTACTTGCTCAGAGTCAGACCTCCAGCAGCTTCAGGATTTCCCTCCCCTCTGAATTGAGGTGGAGCCTGTCCCTAGCGTACAGCCCCTTATCCTCCCAGATTTCCCCCCAAACCCCCACAAGGCCATACCACCTAGACTCACACCACTCCCTGAGCCACTGATTTATCACCCTCATTTTCTGCTTGTTCTCACCACTAGCCCTCGGCTCCGGCAGGATTTCCTGGAAGGAGATCGAGCATCCTATGGACTGGAAAACCCTGGCTGGCTCCCTAATCCTGGCCTGTGTCTCTAATTCAATATTCCCATTTACGTCATTTGTACCCAGGTGTACCAGTATGTCCAGGGCCCCCCCCCCAACATTCCTTTGCCAGTGAGTATACGTCGTGCTTGGCATGCCGTTTGAGCTTGTGGGTGACATTTGGCTTTACCGGCAGGTTCTACCCTCCCACTGCCCTCCCTGGATATCTCTGATCATGGATCCCCAAGCAGTAGCACTCTAATCCCCCCTTGCCTTCATGCTCACCTTGCCAAATTTCCCTTCTTCCCTGCACATCCTCACCCCTCCTTACAGTCTCCCCTACCAGCTGGCTCCTCACACCTGCCACAATCCAGGTGTCAAATGTAGTCCTCTCCCTATCGTCACTGACCACCCTCTGGGTCCTGGGCACCCCCCACCCCAGCATCCTTATTTGTGTCACTATTCCCCTTACCCCCACCCTTGACTGGGCCATCTGCCCTATCTGTTGGCCTAGCTTGGTTCCTACTCACTTCCGTCCCATGCACGTTCAGCTCCCCCCTGCCTGCCATGTCCCTTGGCCCATACCCTCAGCCCCCCACCAAGTTCTGCAGCCTCCTCCCCACTCACCTGTTCATTCTCCTTTCCCTGCCCCCCACCTCCCTTTTCTCTGCCTGTCTGACCCCGTCCCCCACTTTCTTGCCCACCATGCCTCCCCCTCCTGTTCCTCCCATTCCTGGTCCCTGTCTCTTGCCCCCTTCTCCCTTCCTTACCCCATCCATCCCTGTCCTAGCTTGATCCTCTCCCCCAACATTCCCCTCCTCTACTGCCAGATGTAGGGGGTCAAAACAATTTGTGAGCCTAAGATCAGACCCTTTCCCACCCTTCCAACTCGGTTCTCTCTGTACAACCCCAGATGCCTGCCTACTACTTTGGGAGTTTCCATTTGGGTTCCCTCTGCCAGTGTCTCCATGTGCCCACTGAGTACCTCCCTGCACTCCTCTCACTATGCCCGAGGCTTCAGCACCTTTTGGGCTCCCTCCGCCAGGGTCCCTATGTGCCCCCAGAGTACCCCCATGCACAACTCTCCCTATGCCTGGGACATCAGCTAGTGCACTTACATATGCTATCCCTGGCTTTCTACTGTTACAGTACCCCTCATATCCCCCCGTGTCCCCCAGCTGCCTTGTAATCCCCTCCACCTCCTCCCTACGCTGTGCCAGCTGGTAACACACTGGGCAACCCCCAAACTTCCAAGCCCAGTCAAGTACCATGGCCATGCCACACCCTGTGCACCCAACCACCCTCCCAAACATGCCAGCTTTAGTGATGTAAGATCCCCTCCCCATCATCATAGCAGGTTTTTCTTTCAAAGCCCCCACCCGTATTGTCAACAATCCCACCGGGTTACCCAGTGATCAGAGGTACAATTAATTCCCCAAATTTCAGAGATTTAACTTAACAATCCCCCATCCTGCTTTGACCTTTTACCTTACAGCCACCATACTGCATGCAAGGTGTCAGTCCAGCCACTACTAGTTCAGGCCACTCCTATCCGCTGACTTGTCCCCCACCATTTATTTAATAGAGGTCAGGGACAGGGTGGGTGATGTAGGAAACAAATACAGCTCGAAGTGTGCTCCTGTGAGGCAGCTGGTCTTACCCCTTTTGTAGCCCCACCACGAGTTTAATCCTGGCACACTGCCCTCTGATTGGGCCTTCCTCCCTGCAATGTTCTCTCCCAGAACTCCCTGGCCCACTGCTGATTGCTGCCACCAGGAAACTATTTCTGCACCCTCTTCTGCTGATGATTGCAGCCTGCGCTCCTGCTGGTGCGCTCACTCCTTCACCGCCAGTGCAGCCAGCACTCATCACCGCTCCTCCACCACTGATGTGGCCAGCAGCACCCCTCCTCCGCAGCGATTACAGTTCCAATTGTGCTCCTCATACCACATCCTTTTCAATACAGTGAACATGAGTTTTTAATAAATGCTTCTTTCGGGTTACTTGGGATGCTATTTAATTTCTTTCTCTAGCTGAAGCTAACCATTTAAATATACTTAACCTGTTTTGCCAACATATTTTCACAAATGTTTTGTCCCCTATAGGCTTTGTATCTGAACATTTTTTTTTCTGGATTATCAAGTAATGTAGCACAGTCACCAACCCCCACAGAAGCACATTTGCACTTTGTCATCAGCAAGCCCATCCAAACTCTTCACACATTTGAATTGCCACCCATTCATATTGAAAGTGGGTATAAATGAAAACATATCCCTACCACTCAAAATTAAGCAATTTGCTTAAGTTCCCATTTATGTGAATGGAGTCATTGGCACCTCTTCTCACACCTATTGTTTTAGTCTCTGTGGTCCCAGTTTTCTTAAACACTGCTTCAGCACATATTTTAAGCCTTCAGGATGGGTGCACATATACATAGCCAGAGGCATTTGCACCTAAAATAGTGAAGTGAATCACATGAAACAGAGTCACATTGGTCTCCTCCTCAACTCATACTGCATAGTTTCAGGCAAATACAAGTCTGTGGGTTACCTCCAGAATGGCACCTACTGGCAGGTGGGCACGTGCTACTGTAAAAATTAAAAATAAAGTGCAGATTTTATTAGTGAAATAAGGCACTCTGGGATGTGCATGGAATGCACTGTTCAGCCTGGCCAGTGGCTAAAGTCACGCACTCTTCTCTTATTCCTTATTATTATGCCCCAGGCCATGCAGTACAATGTGTTGCACACACACTCCATCATGCCTTATTGCTTACGTACACCCTTCATGAGATGTGTACACCCTTGTAGAGGTGAGAGGGAAATGTAACAAGCACTCCATTTCTGTGACTATGTTGCTGTGTAGGTGTCATAGTAATGAGTGTAGTACGGAAGTGGTAGGAATGTGAGGCATTATACAATGGTGTGTGAAAATCCTGTAACCTCATTGGTCAAAACATGTCACATGACTGTTGGTAAATCTTGCATTATCCACTGCCAATGAATGGCATTTATAAACAATATAATTAAACATATTATTAATTTAATTTACACAAGGGTCAAATCCATTCTATAACCTCAGTAAGGCACTCTGCTGCGCTTCTTGACACACCACACCAGGCTTGTGAAAATCCCCGCTAACCTACACCCTGTTGTGCCTTATTGCTTAATTATCCCATTGTATAACCTGTCAATGTTAATGATTAATGGACCCTCCATTCTTTTTTTTTTTTTACATACAATTTATGCTCCACCTTGGAGCCCTGGCAGGTGGTGCAGCCCCATCTTGTGGAGTGGCATGCTACCCAGGGCCACAGCATCCCTGTCTCGCCAACCCCTGCTGAACTCCCATGGACTGCCCCCCCTGGCAGGGCCAGGGAGTAGGCAGTGGCCTCCCTCCCACCCACCAGACCATATCCAGTTTCTGGGTGCGACACCCATGGACGCAGGAACCATCATGTGTCCTGACAGGCTCTTTTCCATTTTCTCCTGTCCCCGCCTGCCCAGACTAACGTGGAGGGTTGGCACTTGCCCCCAACCAGAACTGCCTTCCAGTCATTGCTAGAGGATTGCTAGAGGGCAGTCAGTGGGGGTGGGGTGACATATCTCCCTCCCCTGATAGATGAGAGAAGTCCTCCAGCTGCTTAATCCTCTTCCTCTCACCTCTTGACCCCTGGCAGCATGGTCATGTATGTTCCTGAATCTGGGTTGCCATCATTGTGTGAGGTATAGCAGCCAATGCCGCAACCTCCAGTGCCACAGCACAGCCCCGCACAATTCATTCAACATATTTGAAGTTATTCATTCACATATTTGTGAATGACTATTACACTATGCACTGCAAGCCCATTGGTCAATAGTGTGGACCAATGGGCTTGCAGCTGCTACTGTAAGCTGTCATTCGGCGGGCAGCCGTGGAGGTATGCGGGTGGGTTTGCTGCTGCACGATGATGGGTGGGGAGAGCTGGGTGGGCAGGGGGTCCTGTGTGGGTGGGGATGTCTGTTCCACCAGGGATATGTGTTATTCAACTATACGGGTGAACAGAGGTATGGGAAGGGCGGAGGAAACCACTAGACTACCAGGGACTATAAAATATCATATTCTGGATGATTGGAGGTATGGGAGGGGTGAGGGTACCACTAGACTACCAGGGAATAAAAAATATATATTATGGATGATCGGAGGTACGGGAGGAGAAGGGGTACCACTAGACTACCAGGGGATATATAATACTTTATTTCGGGTAATCATGGTTATGGCAAGGAGGGGGGAACCACTAGACCACCAGGGACATTTGTGGGTGCTTGTGAACAGTGTTCTGGGGGGGGGGGACCACCCACGACTGGCAGCTGCTGTGATGCGCCTTGCTTTACCGCAGCTCACTTGTGGGTGGCTACCTTTTGAGCCATATTTTTAGGGCTCAATTTTGTGCCTCGGTATGCAGCACATCTCAGGGTTGTGCCAGCATATGCGCCGCACATCCTGGGCTGAATATCGGGATTTGCCACATATACATGGACACGCCTCCCTGGGGATGTGTCACATACATTATCTTTGCTCCATCTTGATGTTTTATTTTGTTGTTCAACTTTTGTCTACAAAGTGTAATTGTTCAACCACTATGTTGCCACACTGTTTTTGTACAGGTGAAAAAAAAAAGATTGTTAAATTGGAATGAGTTACAGTCCTGAGTGTCTCACCCACACACTTTTTGCTCTCATTATGATGTTACTTTGTCAGTGAACTTGCCGCTGTAACTGTCATTTGTTTACTTTGGGGCAAGTTGTGTAGTATCTCACAGCTTGTGAATGTATCAGTGCTACGGAAAAGTGCATTCCAATACCTTCCAGTCATTGCATTAGATTTAACACTTTGTCCATTAACATACCTTACTATTTGACCATGCAAAACCATGTCCATAATGTTGCAAAAAGTGAAACATATAGCCCACAATATTGGCATTCTTGTCATTTAAAAAAATGTTATTTCTTATTTTCTCTAGCCTATGTTTGCAAGAGGTTCGAAAAGTGGTCACTCCATGCATGGACAACTTAGATCGGGCAGGGTTCCAAACTACTGAATGCAGCAACAAATATACTACGCACATGTGTAATGCATCATGAAGAACTATTATGTTCATTTCAGAACCATGACAGTTACTGTCTGAAACTCATTCTTTACTGTCTCTAACTCACTATTTGGTGTGTGGTCACTTCTGAAATATGAAACGGGCTTAAATAGCTAGTGTTCTGCAGTGAACTCATAGTCATTTTGAGATTCAGACAGCTATCACTTCCTTTATCTGAAGGAATTTTTTTTCATTGCAAATTGAATGATTTTTAACCTGGTAGTACTGGACTGCTGTTTTTTTTTTTTTAATTTTCCTATTTTTTCCCCATGCCTCTCGTCGACCATAGACTCTGGTCATGGACCCCTGGAGCCCCGGCCACCGGATATTGCCGTCTCCCCCAGTCATCCCTGGCTTACCCCCCAGAGAGTGGGGCCATGGTTCCGACCCCCTATATCGGACCGCGGAACTGTGACTGGTTGGGGGAATGGCTCCAGTGGCCAACCAGGGCTTTTCTGGGGCAGAGCATCACTGAGACGCAAGGCCTGGGATTTTGTTCCCTCACATTTTCCCTTCCCCAAGGAGGCAGGGACATGCAATGACGCCAGCGTCCGACCGCCCGCCTCCCTCTCCCCCCCCCCTGTTTTGAACGTCGGCAGCGCGAGTTCTCCCGGCCTCCGCCAGGAGTCCTCAGTGCTCCGAATGTTGCCCGCACCTTCCTCCCGGAGAAGGAGAGCTGCCCATCAGATGCTCAATCCTTCTCCCCCCGGCCGGCCCTCTGACGATCCGGGTCCATTCCCGAACCCGGGTCGCCGGCATCGCAAGCGGAAATCCCACCACTGCGCCGGCAGGCCAGCGACTTGCCACCCTCATAACTAGTTTAAAGCTACACTTGTTGCTATGTACCTCTCCAACCTCTGCTTCAATACCCCCTTCCCCTCCTTGCTCAAGTGTAGCCTGTCCCCTACATACAGGTCATTATTGTCCCAGATTCTGCCCCATCCCCCTACTAACCCATACTCTTTGGTATGACATCATTCCCGCAACAAAGTGTTGAACTCTCCTAGCCTACCCTTCCTTGCAGTTTTTGCACAGGGTACTGGAGGCACCTCTGAGAAGGCCACCAATCCCCCCACCTCTCCGCACAGCTTCCTCAGTTCCTCAGATCTCCTTTACTGCCTCCACTGTCTCCCCCAACAGGTTGTTCATGCCTACCTGCACCATCACATGCGGTTTCTTCCATTCCCTTCCTGTGCACTTGAGAATGGCCTGTCATGCCTGGCCTGCCGTTAGCCCGGGGATAGACTTGACCCATATTAGACTATGTCTTTCCATCTTTCTGTCCCATCTGATCTCTTTCAGTAGGAGTCCCCCAACACTAGCACACCCCCTCCCCCTTTTAACTCCTCGTCCATTACTAACCTCTACCTTTCTTTGCCCCTTTATGTCACTTCACTTATCACCCATGACCCCCGCCTCCCCTGATCTGTGTTCCCCCATCTGCCTTTGCCCTATGCTATCATCAACTTTCCCCTCTTTCTCCCTTGGCCCCTATCCCCTATTAGCTATGCACCCTTTGTCTGACCTATCAGCACTGCCCCTCTCCCCTACACCTCTGCTGCCATCACTTCCTTTTTCAGCTGTGCCCCTTTCCGCCTACACCCTGCTACCCTTCTCCAATTGCCTGATCCCTATGCACTCCATTCCCCATACCTCCATCTCCTGGTGCTCCCTAACTCCCCTTTTTCCCCACTGTTGCCAGCACTGCAAACCTAATGCCTGCTGCCCTTGAATTGTCCTGTGTTGGCTTTTCCCCCCGTCCCTTGCCCTGCCTTCATCACTTGACCCCATATCAGATGTGAACCTACACTCCCTCCCTGTCCCCTCACCCCAACCTAATGTCCCTCTCCTGATGCACCCTGCCCCCTTTCTCATCCCCTCTGCCCGCACCCTCTCTAGCTTTCTACCAAGCCACTGCACTCTTTCCTACAGCCTCCTTAGCCTGTGGCAGACTGGATACCCTCCTAGTCTCCATAATATGTTCATCCCAATAGATGCCCCACACCCATTACAGCCCACTATTCTACCCATGGTGCCCCCCTCATTTCTTGCTGCTCCATTCCACCCTCTGCCCCCATAATAGCTGTTTCAATCTCTGATATACCCCTCCCTGTACTGCTGCATTCCCATCTATGTTACTCTATCCCTTGTATACCAGTGTTGGTAAATGATGTCCTCAACAACTCCTACAAGGTCGGCCAGGTGACGCTGAAGGTTGAGGCACTGGACTCCACACCTCGCACCACGCTGGCGATCTGGGTTCAGGAACAAGATGGGGCCACCGGGGGTCGTCAGGGAAGGGAAGGGAAGAGATCAAGTGTCTGGAGGACTGCTCTCTCTTCCCGAGGGTGAGTATGGGGTGCGCTTGCTCTTGAAGCAACCTTTGGCAGTGGCTAGGGGACCACCGAAAGTAGCAGCGTGACAGTTGCCTGGGGGGCAGAGCCATGGCAATACGTTGCTTTGCTGGCCAAGCTCCACAGGGAGAGGGGGGAAAGATGGGGAAAAAAAGATAAAAAAATAAATCCCTGGGGATAGATGAAGGTACCTCGACTGCCCAAAGCCCACACTCCCAACTCCAGGCTATCTCCTCTCCGCAGGGCCACTTGTGTGCCGGGCACTTTGCCCCATAGATAGAGTGCCCTGGGTGGATAGGGTGGCCCTACCTCCAGAGGGTTCGGACCCGGAGGTGGTGCTTGGTGGCACGAGGGGAGAGGACTGGTCACGAAGGAAGGTAGAGGCTGGGAAGCTCGAGGTTGCTGGAAGGAGTTCTCCAGGAGTTGAGATAAACAAAGTTAAAAAAAAAACTCCTACAAGTGTACCTCGCCCAATCTGCAGTGCACCCCTCCTCTGATTTATGGAATTCATATGCATTAATACTCTCTCAGGTATTCACCATCCTGACTGCAGAGTTGTGACCTTAGTGAATGCACCTGGTTGTGCTATCCACCAATATTAATCCAATAGTAATGTAGCAGCCATCAATGGCTAAGGCCTTACACCCCCATATAGCTTTTGTATCTGGGTGGGGTGGTAGACAGTGGGTTTAGGGCCACCCTGACTCTCGCAGGAGTTGGGAGTCTATCAGCCTTTAGCACTTGTGCCCCTTGGTCCTTCCCACAAGTCTACCCCTCGCGATTCTGCCCAAGTTGGTGGCAGAGCTGTACTCCTCATCCTCAATCACTCACTACGCCACCATTACAGCAACCTTCACCTTCTAGTTGCCTCCTGCCACTTTCCCTGAACAAATCCCTGTAGCCTCCTTTCAAACTGTTGGACAAAAAAGTTCACTCTCCCCTAGTCAGCTGCAAAAAAATATATATATATATGTATATATAGAAAATATAGCAATATCAAATGCATTATCACAATCCAACCACCTTTGAAGCAGAGTATGAGAAAACTGGGGCAAAAGAGAGTGAAACAATAGGTGTGGAAAGAGATGCAAATGGCTCCAGTCACATAACTGGGTGCTTAAGCAAAGTGCTTTATGTTGAGTGGTGGGGACAGTTTTTCATTTATACCCACTTTCAATTTGAATGGGTTGTACTTTCAATGTGTGAGGAATTTGGATGGCCATGCTGATTATAAAGTGCAGTGTTCTGTGGTGGTTGGTGCCAATGATTCCTTACTTGAGAATCCATAAGAAGTACATGCTCACATAACATTCCTTTCCAGTAAAAAACAGTTGTGAAACCTTTTTGGTAAAACAGGTTATGTATATGTAAACATTTACTTTGAAACTGAATAAAATCATTGCAAATAAAGTCAACCAAAACTGGCATGTGATAACTCTTCGATGTACTAAAAAGTTATTGGTATGATTTAATAATTTTATCATGTGATTTAAAGTTGGTTGTACTCACAGTACTGATCTACAGCTGAAACTCTTGCAACAAAATAGAAGCCACTTGTTTATTACAACTTCATTGGGCACCTAAGTTATCAGTTCTTTATTTTTTTTGCACAAAAGTGAATAGTGGTTAAACAGACTTGATTATGTAGCAGACTGACAATGGCAAAATAATTGGTTTCACAGTGTGTTCTATACTGACTGACTAGGAATTCGCTAATAAGGAAATTCCTTAAGGCAGTACAATGAATGTTGCTTGAAAATCAAATTAACAGGTAAACGACTATGTACCATCCTATAAAAAGGATTAGCAAATAACTGGAAATATTTAACATTGTAAATAAACAATTGTTGCATAGCTTAATACTCTACAGAGATGAGGAGCCATCTCTCAAGGCCTCAATGAAGATCACAGGATTTAGTCTTAGCTCTGCCATCCAAATACAATAAAAGGCTATTATGTGTGCCTAAGTGCCAAGTAAGTGGCCACTACAGCGACTTATGTGATGCTGTGGAACCACGTCAGGAACTATGTCCACAATAACCACTGACTAGGCAATGGGTGTCCCTGTTAGTTCATCCCTGAACTTAGAACAAGGGCATCAAAGTTACTATTACCCACTGTAGCACACTACCTCCTCCAATATACAACTCTTGGAGCATGTCACCTTCTCAAGAGTGATTTACGCTAACTTTGTAAAGGAAATGTGTACTTGTTGACTTGGCAGCCCACTCACTGAGATTTCTGCTGACTCTGCTGATCCCAAAAATGTTCAGCTACAGCTGCTGACCAACCCTGACCCACAAGCCAATACTGCCAGGGGTTACAGCTCGCTGGGTAGCAGGCAGTGACCCTTGCAGGGCCTTCCTTGTAGATACCCCACTTGGGTTCCACCAACCCTATATTGTTCAGCCTACAAAGTGAACTTCTGTGACACCTGTAATGCTATGGGGTGAGCTGCCTGATATCATTGGCCCTCTCAGCTGGCCAGCAAAGTCGACTGTCATGCCTGGGTTTATACAGCTTTTTAAAGCACGTTGAAGGGATACCAGGCAGGCCATGTCAAACATATGGCAGTGATCTGTCAATGCCAGTGGTGGTCCCTCAGTGTTTCCCCTTTCTAATTCAAATTTAGCAATCAATTTGTTATGCATGTGCTGTACATACAGACATTTTGCTGTTAAGCTTTCAGTTTCTAAACATAAACCTATTCTGGGGAATTTTCCAAAAGAGGAACCTGAGTTGGCAGTATTACTGTTTCAATGAGCTATACAATTTAATTACAACTAGCAGAAGGGACTATCAGAACTGAGTCTGACAGGGAAAGAAGCATATGTTCTTGTAAAACAGTATGAATATTTGATTAAAGTGTAACAGCAGTAAGCAGTAAGAGCACCACACACTAAGGGGGAACTAACGGGTAAACGGAGGAGGAGGAGAAGAGGCAGTGTGGCTTACCCTGGAGACCAGAAATGACACCACACTCTGCACAGGGGTTGTATACAGACCCCCATCTTAGGGGTAGGAAATGAACAAGGAAATGATACAAGGCATCCTTAGGATGGCAGAAAAAGGGGAGATATTGTTGATGGGGAACCTGAATATTCCAGATGTTACCTGGAGCACCTTTGCTGCAGCCATATCCAAGATCATGGTCATTTTCATTGACAAACAAGGGGCATCCATCAGACAGGTAGTGTTGGAACCCACTCAGAAGGGACCAGTCTTAGACCTGGTACTCTTAAATGGGGATGGAGAGAGGAACTCAAGGTCTAGAAGTGGGCAGCCATCTGGGAACAAGTGACCAGAAAACAGTGTCGTTCACAATAAACACAGCTGCAGAGTCAAACCATACAAAAGTGAGGGTACTGTACTTTAGGAGGGCTGACTTTGTCAAAATGGGAGAGTGCCTCAGAAACACACTAGCAAACAGGCAAGAAGGAGGGGTGGATGAACAATGGAGAAACATCAAAACTGCCATCACAGAGGCAATAAGCCTTTGTGTGATGCAAATAAACAAATCAAAATGAAAGAAAAAAAACACTATGGTTCTCAAAAGAGGTGGTGGGGAAGATTAGGGAGAAAAAGATAGCATTCAGGATGTATAAGGAAACACAGAAATTACAGGACTGAGAACTGTACCAGTTAAAACAGAAGGAAGCAGGGAAGGCAGTCAGAATAGCAAAGGCCCAAAGCAAGGAAAAGATAGCTAATTTGGTTAAGAAGGGGGATACAAATTTTTATAGGTACATTATGGAGCTAAGAAAGACCAACGGAGGGTTAGTGAGGCTTAAAGAGCAGGTACCTACTGTCATCTATCCAGTCCCCTCAAACATGTGTAATAGCGGACCTGCTCCACTGTTGAAGGGTATTAAAAATTCTATGTGCTTCCCTCTGGTTAAAATGTTATAGCACTCCAAATTTGCACCCCCATAAAAATAAAGCCAGGTGCTATAACTTTTTACCTGGAGGGAAGCGCATGGAAGTTTTCATACCCCTCAGCAGTGGAGTAGGTCCACTATTATATATGTTTGGGGGGGAGGGCTGGGTGCCTGACAGTAGGTACCTGCTCTTTAATAAAGGGGAGGGTGGATGGGCAGAGACTGTCAGTGAAAGAGCAGGGCTGCTGAATGAATACTTCTGATCAGTATTCATAAAAGAAGAGGTGGGGGAAGGTACCTTATCTAATCAACAGAAGCATTCTGGATGGGGGGGGTAGATACCCATCTTTTCACAGAAGAAAGGGTTCTGAAAGAACTCCTAAAACTGAAGGTGGACAAAGCAATGGGGCCTGATGGGATTCACCCCAGAATTCTAAAAGAACTAAGGGGAGAACTAGTGACACCACTGACTACCCTTTGTAACAAATAATGGGAGGATGGTGTGGTACCTAAGGACTGGAGGAGGGCGGATGTAATTCCCCTTTACAAAAGTGGGAGCAAAACAGAGGTAGGGAACTACAGACCTTTTAGCTTGACCTCAGTGGTAGGGAAAATGATGGAATCACTTCTGAAAGAAATAATTGTTGAGTACCTAGAGGCCAGAAGGGCACAGGACCCAAGGCAGCATGGATTCACAGCAGGAAGGTCATGGATGAATCTAATAGATTTCTTTGACTGGGTGACCAAAGTAGTAGATTAGGGAGGGGCTGTGGACATGGCCTACCTAGACTTTAGCAAGGCAACAGGACACAGATGGTAATAGTAAACAGAGTCCACACCAAAGAAAGAGGGGTTACAAGTGGGGTACTGCAGGGTCCAGTACTGGGCCTGGTCCTTTTTAATGTCTTTATAAGTGACATTGTGAAGGGACTGGAAGTAAAAGTATGCCTCTTTGCAGACAATACAAAGATCTGCAACAGGGTTGATATGGGGGGGGAGTGGAAAGGATGGGAAGGGACTTGGCAAGGTTGGAGGAATGGTCAAAGTATGGCAGCTTAGATTCAGTGCAAAGAAGTGCAAAGTAATAACCTGGGAAACTAAAATTCAGGGAAAGATTAGACAATCGGGGGGTATGAACAACAACAAAAATGGAAATGCACCTGGGAGTAGTCACATCAGATAACCTTAAGATAAGCAAACAATGTGAGAATGCAGTAAGGAGGGCGGGGGGTGGGGATACTGGGATATATAGGGAGTGGCATCACCAGTAGGAAACAGGAAGTTGTTATCCCTCTGTACAGATAGTTGGTGAGACCCCATCTGGAGTACTACATGCAGTTCTGGAGACCCCACCTCCACAAGGACACAGACAGGATGGAGGTAGTCCAAAGGAGGGCAACTAAAATGGTGCAGGGTTTGCAACAGAACCATACGAAGAGAGACTAAAGGAGCTTAATATGTATACCATCATGGAAAAGAGTGATGGGGGGACATGATAGAAACTTTCAAGTATCTCAAGGGAATCAACAAAGTCCAGGAGGGTTTCATCTTTCAGTAAAAGATGCGCAAGAACAAGGGGGCACAGTTTGAAGATATAAGAGTGGGGGATGGCTCTGGGGCAATGTGATGAAGTATTTTTATGGAGGGGGTGGTGGACACATGAAATGGACTTCCTGAGGAGGTCATGGGGTCAAAAACAGTTGGGGAATTCAAGAATGCATGGGACAGACATAAGGCAATTCTGGAGGGCGGTAGAAAGAAGCAGGCTGTTGGTTAGCTAGGATGTTGGTTAACTAGGATCTACAGCTGATCTAATAGGTGGGGAAATGGGCAGACTAGGTTATTATCTGCCGCAAAGTCTATGTTCTATGTACACAAAGTGTGAGGCTGGTTACAATGAGCAATAGGTGTGATAATGTGTAAATTCTTTTTTTCCCTGGTTCTGTGATGTGGAAGCCATGCAAGTCAAAATTATGTCTCTTTGAGTGTTCAGTTTTTGTGCGGTAATTGTGTAGCCTTTCAAGTTTTGTTTTTTTTGGTGATTGCTTTAAATTGCGCATAGGCGAGTTGTTGTGCATGTTTAATCATTGCAAATGTTTCTGGAAACTGTTTGTAATCACTGCTGTCACATCATGCCATCAAGTCACGAATCATCTTCTTCACGCACCACCCTGTTGTGTTGCCATGTGTTGTGGCTTCTTGTGTTTCAGTTGGTAGGGATACATCGTCTTACATCGCACTTGTATTCAGTTGTGCATGGATAGCTTGCATTACATCCAGACAAACACACTGTTCGCTCAAGCTATTGACAATACACGAGCAGTACATGGTTTGCATGTTTACAATTCCTAACTGGCCATTGGTACAACTGAAGCCCACCAGGATGAAGCACAGCAGAATTCTTCAGTAGAGTTAATGCAGCAAACAATGCAGTTTCAATTGGAAAGGCTATGCCTGGAGTTCGATGGCCAAGCAGCAAGCCACTCCCCTTTCCTGAGCTATATAAGCAGTTCCTCTCAGCCTCATTGTGAAGTACTTTTTCTTTGCAGCCGAAGGCTCTGTCAGTTTGTCCTCTGAGCTGGTTGGAGACTACCCCCCCCCACATCTGTTACTCCTACTTGTCTGCTGGATTTCTGTGTTTTTTTTCCTTCTTATGGTTTGTATTTTGCCTTAGCTCATGCTTCTTCTGTCTTTGTTCCCTGTTTTCTGTGTTTGTGTGTCTTTGGTTTTGTTTTTTGGGGGGCTTTGTTTCTATGCTCCTAGTATACTGCTACTCCAGAGCTCATACTACTTGCTTTCAGTTACTCCCAACTTGAATTGCTTTCAGTTACAACACTCAGATTCCTTGCAATGTAACTACAAACATTATTTGTTTGTTCAGCTCAGCCATAGCTGCTTTCCATGTTGCATGCTTAATTGCTTTCACCTGATTCTGGCTCACACTGAACCCTGGCTATACAGCTCAATCATGCTCAACTCATCCTACTTGCCTCATTGCTGCAGTTCATTGCACTGACTGTGACAGCTGCTTTCAGACTATTAAGCTTCCTTTATTTTATGTTTAATGCAGTTTGCAACTCAGTGTACTCGATACAGATGCTGCTTCTATGTTTGTACACCTGCTTCAAGCTCTGAACCTTGCTATGCAGTTCAATCCTGTTATTCCCTTTATACACTGCTGTTCTACTCTGAAGTTAGCTAAATCTCCTGCTGAAGCTATTAGCTAGCTTTAATATCTGCATGTGGTTCTTGGCCCTTCCATTGCTTCCTTGTTTGTCCTACGGTGGGGACTGGGAGGTGTTTGAGGGGTCGTGGCCCATGTGGCTAATTATTTCTGATTTAAATCCTGTCTGCGCCACTGAAAATCCTCAGAGTTTGTCACCTTAATTTGGCTTTGCAATGCCTGGCTGGCTTGCTCCACTATTCAGTGCTGTTTCATTGCTACTATGTTATGCAGACCTACGTGCAGGTGCACTTGTTACTACTCTGTTACTGACCTACGTGCAGGTCCATGCTTGCTTATGCAATCGTTGCTCATTACTTACACAAAACATTGCTTCATGCCTATTGCCATCCCCTTGGCTTCAGCCTCTGGGATTCTGCTGCACTCAGTTCAGCATTCGACCTTGCAAGGTCTCAGCACTCAATGCTCATTAAGATCTCAGCATGTCACGCTCATTCAGCTTGCCAGCTTTTCAGCTGTCAACCAATTTCTTTGGCATGCCAGCCATTCTATACTGGGGCTGTGTTCCTGCAGCCAACGGTCTCACTCTGCATTTAGTCTACATCTTGAACATGTGCAACATGGGGCAGGATCTTTCTCACCTGGCCCGTAGCTGGGAATGTCCTCACCCCAGGCTTGGCTTTAGCTGCTTGCTACACGACAGCAGCTCCTGGTGTAGAATTTAAGACTAGTGGTGAAGGATGGTTACTACGATCTCCTTTGGCTCTAGTGTTCCACTATAATGGTTAGTCATTGACTTTAGTGGTTTCCCTAGCAAGGCACCTTCACTGCATTCTCCCTATGAGTGCCTCTGGTTCACCTGGTTTGAGTTTAGGGAGGGTAGGCCAGGTGAGTGCCTCAGCAGTTGTTGCTCTCCTCTTCTGCCTTGGTTGCACGTATTGTTGCAGAGTTTTCTCACAATCTTCCACGGCGTTCCCGCTAGAGGGTTTGAGTGAGAGTCTTCTCCCAAATTGGAATATTTTCCACCTTCCTTTAATTGGGTTTTCCAAATTGCAGCTGCAGAGTCATCACTAAATAAACTATCCCAAGCCTAGAGGAAAGGTGACCTAGGCCTTGGATCCCCAGAGGTTTCCTCCTCATAGGTTTTTTTTCTCTCCTCTGTTGCCTCAGGTCATAACTGTTAGTTAGCATAGTAGTGCCCCTTAGTTTCTTTAGGTAGGTTCCACTGGTGGATGGAGGTGGAGAATGCCCTGCCATTCCCTCGCTCCTTAGAGGATCCCCTCATTCTCAACACAAACCATTAGTATCATGCTATGCAAACCTGGGTATTTCATTACATTATCAAACTGAGCATCTCATCATGTTATCAAACTGCCTATGCTTCTCTACTACTATGTTACAGTTATTACTCCTACATCACAGTTACTGCTTGCTAATAAGCTTTGTGTCATCTCCTTCTTTGGGGTATGATTGTACTACATTTCTTTTGGAGATTCCTAAGGTACCTTTAGCCACAGAAATCGTCCTGTGGCACCTCTAGGGGTGGAACCCTCTCCGAGGGTTCCTTGCCTTTCGTACCCCTACTGGGTGGGAATTCCTCTGGAATAGAGAGTGCGAATGACCAAAACCATACTAACACTGTTGCACAAGCATAACACTATACTGGGTGCACAGGACATTGAATGGGAGTTGATCCCTTTTGTCATGCAGTAAACCTGTGACACTGTGCTTCATGCTAGCAGGCTTCACTGTATGTACAATTAAGTTTGTGTCATCCACATCATAGCCATTAACACTACATATTACAGCAGTCTTGTCATGATGAATACACTCAATATCCATGCCAGCCTCTGCACTCTCAAGCTTAGCAAACTGTATATGTTTGCACAAATTGCCCCTTGATGCAAATGCACAGTTACAGGTCATATAAACATTGCAGCCACAATCCTTATCTTTTTCAGAAGGAACTGTGAACTGGCCATCCAGTTTGTGAACCACATTTTGCCCAAGTCCTTTGAAGTTCATCCTTTCTGCCAATTCAATGACTTCCTGCGACTTGTTGAATGTACCGAGAGTACTATGGGAATTGGCGGACATACTGGCTGCACCCCTGGCGGAGCTCTTCAACAGGTCACTTGAGACAGGGAGGGTACCTAGGGATTGGTGAGAGGCACATGTGGTGCCAATCCATAAAGAGGGGTCGAGGGAAGTACCAGGTAACTATAGACCCATCAGTTTGACCTCGGTGGTGGGAAAATTAATGGAGAGTATACTAAAGGAACAACTGGGGGTGTACTTGGAGGAGGTGGGAGCTCTGCATAGTCGGCAACATGGGTTTGTGCCAGGTAGATCTTGTCAAACCAATCTTGTAGAGTTCTACGAATGGGTAACATCAGAACTGGACAGGAAAAAGCCCGTGGATGTATTATTCTTGGACTTCAGCAAGGCGTTTGACTCTGTTCCCCACAATGGTCTGGTTGAGAAACTGATGGGGTTAGGAGTAGGCCCTTTGATGGTCAGATGGATTGAAAACTGGCTAGCTGGATGAACCCAGAGAGTAGTGGTCTGTGGGGAGCTCTCGAACCCTAGAGACGTTGGTAGTGGGGTACCGGAGGGCTCGGTCCTGGGTCCGATCCTGTTTAATGCATACATATCTGACATCAGGGAGGGTATAAGGTGTGAAATGAGTCTCTTCGCTGATGACTCCAAGATAGGAGCAGTAGTTTAGGGAGAAGAGGGGAGGTTGGCTCTGCAAGGGGACCTGGACACCCTGGAAAGCTGGGCTCACACATGGAAATTAAATTTCAATATCACCAAGTGCAAGGTGTTGCATCTTGGGCGGAGAAACCCTAAACACAGGTACACCCTGGGAGGGGAGGTGCTGGAGGCCTCAATAGGGGAAAAAGACCTAGGGTTCATGGTGGATGCATGTATGAATAACTCTGAGCAGTGCAGGAGAGCTGCTAGCAAGGCAAACAGGATGTTGGGATGCATCGTAAGGGGGATCACCTCTAGGAGAAAGGAAGTGATTTTGCCGCTGTACAATGGACTGGTTAGACCACACCTTGAGTACTGTGTGCAGTACTGGAGACCACACTTGAAGAGGGAAATACAGCTCCTGGACAGGGTACAGAGGAGGGCAACTAAGATGATACATGGGCTAGGGGATTTGATGTATGAGGACAGACTTGAGGAGCTCTGCCTGTTTTCATTGGAGGAGAGGAGAGACAGGGGGACATGATTGAGGTCTTCAAGTACCTCAAGGTAATAAATAGGGTAAACATGGAGGGGATCTTTAGACTAAAGCAGGGAGGTATTACCAGAGGGCATGGTTTTAAGTTGGAAGGAGGAAGGGTGAGGGGGGAAAAGAAGAGGAGGTTTTTCACTGAGAGGGTGGTGGACCCTTGGAATACACTGCCTGGCGAGCTGGTTCAGAGATCCACAGTGGAGGGCTTCAAAAGAGGGTGGGACAGACACAGAAAGTGGATGTATCAGATGATGGCCTGTCCCAGGGCTGTGGGGATGGATGATAGGGGTTTCTGGAATACAAGGGACGGGAGGGCCTTGGCACCCAACTAGGGATCTGAGATTCGAGCAGACTCGATAGACCGTAAGGCCTAATCTGCTGGCAAATAGTATGTTAGTATGTTAGTAATTTGTCCGGCACTTTGAGGATCTTCCAGATGCCTGTAACAAAAAAAAAAATTGCTTTAGTGCAATAAACATGTAGCTGCACAAACTACTTACATACAAGACTGTTTACACCATTGGCAAACAGGTGCTGCCTGGAGGTAGCACATATACTCTTGGCAATAGGTGCTGCCCTGTAGGTAGCACATACACCATTGCAAAAGATGCTGCCCTGGAGGCAGCACGTACAGCACTGGCAAAAGGTGATGCCCTGGAGGTAGCAAACATACCATTAGTAAAAGGTGCTGCCCTGGAGGTAGCACATACACTCTTGGCTGTAGGTGCTCTGCTGGAGGTAGCTCATACACCACTGGCAAAAGGTGATGCCCAGGAGGCTGCACATACACACTTGCCAATAGGTGCTGCTCTGGATGTAGTGCATACACCCTTGGCTATAGGTGCTGCCCCGGAGGTAGCATGTACACCACTGTCAAAAGGTGCTGTCCTGGAGGCTGCACATACACCCTTGGTGAAAAGTGCTGCCTGGAGGTAGCACATACACCCTTGGCAATAGGCACTGCACTGGAAGTAGCACACACACCACTGGCAAAAGGTGCTACCCTGGAGGTAGCACATACACCCTTGGCAAAATGTGCTGTCCTGGAGGTAGCACATACACCTTTGGCTATAGGTGCTGCCAAGGAGGTAGCACATACTCCACTGGCAAAAGGTGCTGCCCTAGAAGTAGCAAACACACCATTGGCAAAAGGTGCTGCCCTGGAGGAAGCACATACACCATTGGCAACAGGTGCTGCCCTGGAGGTAGCACATACACCACTGGCAATAGGTGCTGCCCTGGAGGTAGCACGTACGTCACTGGCAAAAGGTGCTGCCCTGGAGGTAGCAAACACACCATTAGCAAAAGGTGCTGCCCTGGGGGTAGCACATACACCCTTGACAATAGGTGCTGCCCTGGAGGTAGCATAGACACCCTTGGTAAAAGATGCTGCCCTGGAAGTAGCACATACACGCTTGACAATAGGTGCTACCCTGGAGGTAGCACATACACCACTGGCAAAAGGTGCTGCCCTGGAGGTAGCACATACACCACTGGCAAAAGGTGCTGCCCTGGAGGTAGCACATACACCACTGGCAAAAGGTGCTGCCCTGGAGGTAGCACATACACCATTGGCTACAGGTGCTGGCCTGGAGGTAGCACCTATGTCACTGGCAAAAGGTGCTGCCCTGGAGGTAGCAAACACACCATTAGCAAAAGGTGCTGCCCTGGGGGTAGCACATACACCCTTGACAATAGGTGCTGCCCTGGAGGTAGTAAAGACACCCTTGGTAAAAGGTGCTGCCCTGGACGTAGCGCATACACGCTTGACAATAGGTGCTGCCCTGGAGGTAGCACATACACCATTGGCAACAGGTGCTACCCTGGAGGTAGCACACACACCATTAGCTATAGGTGCTGCTCTGGAGGTAGCACATACAGCACTGGCAAAAGGTGCTACTCTGGAGGTAGCACATATACTATTGGCAATAGGTGCTGTCCTGAAGATAGCACACACACCAGGTGCTGTCCTGGAGGTAGAACATACACCATTGGCAAAAGATGCTGCCCTGGAGGTAGCACATACACCACTGGCAAAAGGTGCTGCTCTGGAGGTAGCACATACACCACTGGCAAAAGGTGCTGCCCTGGAGGTAGCACATACACCACTGGCAAAAGGGGCTGCCCTGGAGGTAGCACATACACCATTGGCTATAGGTGCTGCCCTGGAGGTAGAACATACACCACTGGCAAAAGGTGCTGCCCTGGAGGTAGCAAACACAACACTGGCAAAAGGTGCTGCCCTGGAGGTAGCACATACATCATTGGCAACAGGTGCATCCCTGGAGGTAGCAAACACACCATTGGCAAAAGATGCTGCCCTGGAGGTAGCACATACACCATTGGCAAAAGATGCTGCCCTGGAGGTAGCACATTCACCCTTGACAATAGGTGCTGCACTGGAAGTAGTACATACACCCTTGGCAATAGGTGCTGCCCTGGAAGTAGTACATACACCCTTGGCAATAGGTGCTGTCCTGGAGGTAGCATACACCATTGGCAAAAGGTGCTGCCCTGGAGGTAGCACATATAACAGCAGAGTCATCATGGAAGTTCTTTACGGGGTTGGACTGAGACAACAAATACTGAAATGCACACATGAGCAGGCAATATTGAACCTGATGCTCACCGATGGAGACCAAGTGGTCGATATGGAAGTGGGGAGCCATGAGGGGTACCGGCATCAAACGACAGTGTGGCTTCAAGAGAAGACAGCAGAAGTATTCCAACATGCAAAGTCAAGTGTCGTTGATTCCAGAATGACAGATTTTGCCAAACTAAAGGTATGTCTCTGAAGAAAGCACTGTGTGAATAAAACAGACGATTGCATCTGAAAATTAAAGGAGGCAAGGAAAGCTGCAAAAAGATCCTAAGCACAGACGGAGGAAAAATTAGGCAAAGCAATAGAGAAAGTAGATAAGATATTTGTTAGATACGTCAGGGGAAAGAGAAAAGCCAGAGATGTGATTGTGAGACTAAAAATGGGAAAGGGGGCAGCAGAAGAAAACCAGACAAAAGCAAAAATCGTGAGCAAAGTTTTTCAAAGAAACATAGAAGCTGATGGCAGATAAGGACAGCAAGGCCTGTCCAGTCTGCCCATTTTTTCTACCTCGTGAATGTGCCATAGGATGGTATTCTGCTAATGTCCTATTTATCCATATTGATCTGTATTGCTCCCTTATGCCTATCCCATGCTTGTTTGAAGCCCTGCACTGTATTCATATCCAACACTTCCAGACATGGGCTGTTCCATGCATCCATCACCCTTTCTGTGAAAAAAAAACATGTCCTCACATTACGCCTTAATCGGCCTCCTTCTAATCTCATGCTGCGGCCTCTTGATCAACTATTTTTCTTATATTGAAACATGTTAGACTCCTTGACTTTGTTAATGCATTAAAGATATTTTAATGTTTCGATCGTATCACTTCTCTTCCTCAGTGTTAAAACAGTGTTGCGCAAAATATGTAAAAAGAGTGGACAATAATGAGTGCCGGGTTAATAAGTAAACAAGTGCTTATGTGAAAGAAAAGGGGGTAAAGGAGAGGGAATGGTGAGGTGGGGGGAGAGGGAAGAGTTGTGTCCCTGAAGACCCCTTCAGGATGCAAGGAACACTGCAAGGGGACTGGGGAACGAGAGAGAAGGGGATAGGCAGTGTCCCAGAGAGACACCTTCAGGATGTGGGGAACCCTGCAAGGGGGGCTATGGGGCTAGACAGAAAGTGGGATAAGGCTGTAGGGATGTAATGGCAGAGGATAAAGAGAAGGTGGAGGTATGACTTAAATGTTAGGAAGGGGGAATAGGACCTAACACAAGAGAGGACCCTTCAGGATGCGGTGTACCTTGTCAGGGGGTTGGAGAAGGTCAGTAGATAGGGATTAAGAGAGTGATAGGAGAGGAAGAATTGAACCCTTGAGGGGGACAGAATTCATACCTTTGGAGGGGATGGGGCCTAATTAATAGTCCATCAGGATGCATGGACCCATGGGGAGCATTTTGTGTCCCTTATATTCTGTGAGAGATCAAGAGAGGCCAGTAAGGGGGAGCAATTTTGTGGGAGTGGGAGGAGAGCTAGAAATTTGGGGGTGGGGTGGGTGCACAGGGTAAAATGAAGGTGACAGTAGAGGGGTAGGGTTTAATTAGGGCTTAGAGAAGGGAATTAGGGAAGGACATGGCAGGAGCAACTAGATGCAAGGTAATTATTGAGGGCAGAGCTGATGGAGTAGGCAGAGGATGAGTGCCGGATTTGAGGGGGGGAAGGAATTCCAAATTTTTGGGAGGCAGTGAGAGTAACCATATTGACCGATTAGGGTGGATCTGTGGGGGACTACCAGAGTGCGGGAGTCAGTTGATCTAAGAGAATGTAAGGATGGGATGGAGGGTTGTTATAAAGGAGGAAGTGAGGTAGGAAGGGAGCTCACCCAACCAGTGCTTGGAGGTGAATTTAGCACAGCGGGAGAGTTGCCTACTTGTAAGGGAGGAGAAGGATAGGGCACGATAAAGATCACAATGTCTAGTGTCCCTTTGTGCCTGTCCCACACATTTTAGTATGTATGTAGTACATTTTAGTAGTATGTAATACCATTTCACTCACAGAGCATATAAAAACCTTCGGGGACAAGAAAAATGGATCAAAAACACAAGGCTGTAGAATGATGCATCTATTTGCAGGCACCACAATATCACACTGCTCTAGAGAAACCCCAAAAGAGCTAATCTTCTGCCATGGTTAGAAAGAGCAGGACACAGGGAGATACCACCTCAGAGGACAGGCTGTGGGTCACTTTAAGGGTATCATGGGGTGATGGGGCAGTGGATCGGAGCATAGATGGAGTGTGTTGGGAAAAATAGGAAAAAAGGAGCCAGCGTCAGGGGTAATGCGAGGAAGCACTTATTTACAGAAATGGTGGTGGATCCTTGGAACAGACTTGATGCAGGGGTGGTGGGGGCCAAAAGAGTAGATGAACTCTGAAATGTATGGGACAGGCACAAAGGGACACAAGACACAGTGAGGTGAGGGACTGACGCAGATTATCTGCAGTCTGCATCTTACGTAAATGGTATGAAAAATGAGCAGACTATACATGGGCCTGATAGTTCTTACCTGCAGAAAAATTCGATGTATCTGAAATATGTACTCCATGATGGAAAGAAGGGAAAGTGGGAATTTAAGAGAAACATTCAAAGAACTCATGGGTGTGAACAAGGTACAAGAAGCAAGTTCTTGTAAAGGGAAAAGGTGCTCAAGGACAAGGGGGGCACAATCTGAAGACAGAAGGGGGGAAGCTCAGAATAAAGATTGTGGGCTAATAGGCTAATTGAATGTATTAAGGGTACTAAGCTGTAGTGAGAATTATCTGGCCACTGTGTAGGCCATTGGTCAGGCCGCACCTGCAGTACTATGTGCAGTGCTGGAAACACCATATTCGAGCAACCGCCGTCATAAGAAGGACAATGGTAATTTAAAGAGAATACATACTGGAATTTGTGAGAAAGATAATACAGAGGTAGCAGGGGAGTAGCTAATAGGAAGTTTGTAGAACCTCAACATATCCACTAGAGAATGAGAGTGGGAGAGTGGGGGCATGACTGAGACATACATACTTACAGAGATTCCAAAGGGTGAATAACAGCTAAGCAATCCAAATTATGTTGGCAGCTGAGAGTGAGCTGCCTGGATTTTAGCTCAGCCCTTTTAGTGTTTCTTTTAACATTTTTATACTTTCTTTTTTTATTCTGTAGTAGTTTATGTAGTTTATAGTTTAGGTAGCTTGGGTAATATAGTGAGGTAGATAGCGAGGTGAGCATTTTTTTCGGGTTTTAGTAGATAGGGTTTGTTTAGTTTGGTGCTTTATACTGTCTGTTTTGTTTTCAGACACCAAACTGCTAGCCTTGTTCACACAGCTAGTACTCAATTTTCATTTTTAATTCAGGTCGTTATTTACTCCCTGTTGCATTAGGGAGTGGTCTGGTCATTTTACTTTTTATCACGGCTGGCCGTTTAGTTATGCCGTGAGTGAACTCTGTGGGCAAACTCTCTTGTAAATGGAGAGGTGTGGAGTTCTGTCTTATTTTGGTTAAACCACTGGACTTTTTTGATGTTCTGGATGTATGAGCTGGGAGCTTGAATGAGTTCTGAAAGGGAAGAGGACTGTCAGTCATTTTGGAGCACTGTGGGATGTGGAGTTTCGAATTTTCTGCTGTAACCACTCTGGGCTTAGGAATCCACCTGTTGGCTTGATGAGATAGTGACCAGCTTCAGCTGGCAAGTGGATTGACTGTGGAATTGCCAAGGCTCATTCCCAATTTTCCAGGTACCTGGTCCTTTTGGCCCTTGGGGGATGGGTGGTGGTTTGCGGGTCGGGTTGTGGTTGTAGGGAGGACAGTGGCAGGGGGGTTTGAACTGGAGGGTTGGCTCCAAGCCCACTGTATTGGTGGAGGTGATCCCAATGGTCAGTGGATGGTGGAATCTCCATTGTCCCTCCATCATTGCTATCTTACCCCGGACTGCAATTCTATTGGCTGTCGCTCTGGGGCAGCAGGAGTCGAAACTGGCACCAGCTCCCTAGCCAAATGCTGGTAGAATTTGTATCGGGCTAGTAAGCTTTCCATTTGTAACCCCCTTGCAAATGGGGGTTCCTAGAAATGCCTGCCTGGGTTTACCTTAGCCCATTTTGTTCTGTCCTTTTCTGGCTGTCTCTCGGGCTTCTCCTGTCTTGGCCTCTAATTTTTCTGGCTTCCCAGGTCCTGTTTGCCCTCGTGTGTGCCCCAGCTTGCAGTCAAATGAAAATCCAGCCCCTCAGGGCTTAAACTGCTAACCGCGAGCTCCCGCTGCAAAAGTGCTGCCTCCAGGGCAGCCGGAGTCACGTTGGCACACAAAGCGCCTTTGATGTGGAGCTGCTTGTTTTGCGGTCGCCTTGGGGACTATGCTGTGGGTCTCGGGATCCCTTCCACCTATTTGGGACCCAGTGACCACAGACAGCCTGTTGGGGGACCGCTCAGATGGAAATTAAAGGAGTTCTGACCGGGGCTCATTTGAGCATGCCTGTGCAGGGCCCCAGTCATCTGAATAATGCATAACAGTGTGTCTGGCTGCCTCCAGGGTAGCTATGTTCAACTCCAGCCGAAAAGTAAAGAATTAAAATGTTTTAAATAATGGAACTGTTGCTGCTTGTTGGGAATATACTGTGCATGTGGGGAAAAGTGTTTAAAGTTAAAATGAGTACTGTTTCCCTGGCCATTTCAGTATCTGGGACTCTGTGTGTCAGCCTGTCAGCTTCTGTAAGGGGAGCTTGAATAAGTGCAGTAGCGACAGGAAAAGTAAAAGAGCCATGTTTTTTCATCTGTGCAATGACTGCAAGTACAGCCTTTAAGCTATAGAACTGTGGGGCATTTGAGGCAAGTAATTACTTCTTTCTGGCTGCACCAGGACATTATTCAGGACTGTATCTAATCTGCTATAAGGGACAGTGGGTTAAGCAGCCATTGCCAGCAGTACAGCCAATTGGAATTGCAGCAATAGAAAGCCAGAACTTGTAGGACATTCACTGCATCTTATGGGTAAGCACCCAAGTGCTTATGGGGGCTTACAGGGACATTATTTTAGGTGCAAATTCCACAACCCCATTGTGCCTCGAGTGTTCTGATTGACAGGTCTTTCAGCAACTTGGATACATGTCACCTCATCCCTGCTACCAATCAGGAGTTGAGCTAGGAGCTCTATAAAGCGACAGTGTTGACAGTTTGTCTGGAGATTCATTCAGAGGGAGATTCAGAGAGAGAGAGAGAGAGAGAGAGAGAGAGCAGCAGCAGAGCAGGCTCCAGCCTGCTGGGAGCCTCCCATGGGGGAAGGGCTCAGGCTCCAGCCATGCCATCAGGCCTGGGCCACTTAATTCAAGCCCTTTCAGTCTTCAGAGGGCAGTTATTTTCTTCAGTTAACAGTTAACTAGTTACAATAATTGGGCTTTCTGCAACAGCTAGTCTGGAGGTTGCCAGTATTGTCCTCCAGAGACTAGCCTTCCCTCCCACGTCAGGGAAAGATGTGGACCAAAGAATCAGATGTCCAGCACCGGTGACAGCGCTGACCAGACCAGATGACATCATGCAGTAGTGAGAGTGCTGACCAGACCAGGTGACATCATGCAGTGGTGAGAGCGCTGACCAAGTACCTCAGTGGTGAGAGAGCTGAAGAAGTCAGGCTGCCTTCGATTGCGGATGAGACCCATGGAGGACCTGAGTGAGTACCCTTGTACCTCCCGGTGCGAGAGAGAAGCTAAGCAAGTAATCTTGGGGGCTCCATGCCCCATTAAGAAATGTATGCTGTGAAGTGTGAAGTATTGAAGTCATCAGTCTGGGCTACTAACCCCATAAGAGACTGCCTGGTTCAAGTAATGGATGCATCTTGTCTGTGGCCCAAATGGCTAATTTGCAGGTGCAACAAGATGCTGGGCTTAGTGAATCATATAAATGTGTAGCTATGGGTTAGAGTCCTGCCATCGTGGAGCTGTCTGCCAAGATGCACTTGCCACTTCATGAGACAGGAGGCCCTAGAGCATATTAATGTCTAAGATACCTTAAAGAGAATGTTCCTGTGTCTGCACAGAATTTCGTCTAAGAGCGTTTGGTATAAGTGTTAAATGTCTAGATGTGCTGGATAGGACTCTGTCTGTGGATAATGTTCTTGGTATATAGAATGTATTGGGATGTGACTGCCTGTGACTAAAGTATGGGATGCTTGATAAAAGTGTCATTGCCAACTTGGATGGATGCCTTTTTGGTATATAAAATACTGGATGTGACCATATTTAAATTGCGTTTAGGATGCTTGACAGAAGCATCACTGTCATTGCATTGGATGGGACTTTCAAATATTGTGCTGAATGTTCTGGATGTAAGATCCATATAGTTTGTTCTGGAATGTTCAGAAGTCTGTGAGTGCAGGGCAATCCCTGATTTGTCTGCAAGTGCAGGGCAATCCCTGCTTTGTCTGCTAAAGTGCAGGGCAATCCCTGCTGTGGTTGTAAATAGCAATTTGCTGCTTTACAAAAATCTGGTTCCAAGTTGCCCCCACCCTCAAAGTAATAGCTGGCCACCTCGACCAGCTGCAACTTCAACAGGCCTGCAACATCTTGGACTGTGGTATCTGTTTAACCAGTATGGTATGAGTTTGCGGGGTTTCTGCTGTATCTGGGACTGGTACCAGTGTGGGTATTATTAATAATTCTGTTTAACATCTGATTTATCAGCAGCTAGATAGCCAGGGCTCTGGATGTCTTAAGTTAAATGGTAAAATGTGATTTGTGTCTGCCTGTTAATATGTAGCCACCCAGCTGGAGGGTTCACTAGCAAAATACAAAATGATCTCTGTACATGTGTAAATACGGTGAGATAACCTCTACTCCTCCTGTTTCCCTTTCCTAGCTCCTTTATTACCCCTGAAATATCTTATTTGTTTGAAATCCCGTGTGAGCACATTATTAGAGAGAGCCTTTAATTCAAAAGGTTGAAATGTAGGTAGCTGTGTCTTGGGGCATGTCTGGGAAAGGTAACTGGTCACCGTGGGTGGTGTAGCAGCTCAGGGGGCTGCACCCAGCACCATCTCACCCATGTAAAACACCCTGAGTGGAGGCACTGCGCAAAGGTTTTAAAAAACGTTATAAGTTAGTGAACCCAAACCCCTTAGCCTATGTCCAGGGTAGTAGGCAGGGGTGTAACACGGGGGGTGGCGCCACCCAGGGGTTACACATTTAACTAGCCCCGTGGGCTTGTACTGGAGAAGGCAACACTTCAGTATGTATACCAACTGAGCCAGTGGAAATACCCGTGGGGCCAGTGGATTTTCCCTGTCACTAGCCCTGCTTGCTAGTGGCTGCAAAACTTAATTTTGACCCCTGGGCAGGAACAGGGGCAGTGTTTTCTGGGTTCGGAGTCACGGTGCTGAACAGGGGCTGATGCCTGGATACGTCTTTGCCCAGGTGGGACTCTGGTGGAGTGCAGACTGGAGGGTGGTGCATGTCCTAGAGGTCTATACCATGAGGGGGCCAGTGGACCCTCTCCCTGGGGACCTCAGATTACTGATGGCAGGCTGTCCGGGTCTTGGCCTAAGGTGGGCAAAATTTTCAGTCCTGAAGATTGGTGGAATTTGGAGCTGGGTGAAGATTAGGAGATTGCTGGATAAAAGTTGTCTCGTGCACTACTGACTCTGACTGTGACTGTGTTATTGATCTTCCTGCTTCCCTCTGATTCTGTGCCTGGTGGTTAAGACCTGGCTTTGGCTCTTTAACAACCATCCTTTGGGGTCTTCTATAATAAACAGAACTCTACATCTTAGTGGGGCAGGTAGTGAGAGTACCTCCGAGAGTTGGCTCCGAACTGAATTAATTCCTGTGGTTGCTGGCTGTAGAATAGCAACATTGGTTTATGACTATATGGACTGGGGAGGGTGAGAGCCTCGCCCTGTCTAAAGACATTTTCTGAAGCCTTGGTATGCTTCATAGTCATATTGTGTCATCTTAGTAGATTTTTTCTTCTTTTGAACATTCTTAGCAACTAATTTGTTTGGGATTTGTTTTGGGCGGGGGGTTGGTTTACTTTGCATCAGAGTTTTGACTATAAGAGTAGGGGTTAGGGGATCGTTTTTGTTGAGTGTGGATTGTGTATTTTTAGTTTAGTTTCTTTCTGGGAGGCTGGCTTTGGGTCATAAGATAGTATGTGCTGGCAAGTGGCTCTTATGGTCAGGCATTACTGCTCCTCAGAGCTTCCAGGCCTCTGCCCCTTTAAATGTCAGCCTTTGCCCACCGAGGTTTATACCCATTGCCAGGCATTAGGTATAGTTGGTAGGAGGCCTGGAGGGTGGGCTCCAGGACTTTGGGGAGGAGAGGACCGGAGAGGCTGGATCGGGGTAGTAGAGACAAGAAGACACCCTGGGGCGAAATGGAGACTAAAAAGGGGTCCCCCTATCTAGTCCATATACTTAAGGTCTCCACTTTGGGTGGGCAGATTCCTCAGGCTGCCTCAGGATCCAATCCTATCGGGGTGGTGTTATGTAATGTCAGGTCCATTAAAAAGAAGACGGCATTGATTGCCAATCTTGTTGCGTCATCGGACCTGGCATGCATCACCGAGACCTGTCTGGACATGAATGCTGGCCCAGTTCTTGAGGCAGTGGTGCCAGCTGAGTTCTGCATGATACATCACCTGAGGCTGGATTATAGGGGTGGGTTTTTGCCATCTGTTTTGGAATAGAGCTGGGCCTGGTAGATGTGCTGGTGGGGGAGACCCAATCCTTTGAGTGTATCCTGGGTGCAGGTGTTGGGTGCAAAATTCTCATTTATCATCCATCCGGGATGGGAAGCAATTTTTGCAGGAAGTAGAGGAGTTTGTTGTCGACATGGTGTTGGATTCACCCAGAGTGATGGTGCTGGGCAACTTCAATGCCTGGGTCGATGACAAACTTTCACACTTTGGACAGGACTTCCTCCAGCTCATATAGGTGTTGTGCTTCATACAGGTTGTTTCCTCTGCAACACATATTTCCGGCCACTCATTGGATCTGGTCTTCCTACTGGGAATGGAAAGCGCTGACATGGTGGTGGAACAAGTTGGATGCTCTGACCATCTCACTATCAGATTCAGCTTCCTGGCACCCCCTATAAGCCTGCCCCTTTGGAATGGTCCAGTACTGCCCATTGAGGGATGTAACCCCAGATGGCCTAATGGTGGTACTGGACCTATCGGGATGTACGAGTGCCAGCATGGGTCCAGAGAATCTACTACAGGCCTATAATAAGGCTGTGGTGGTAGCTCTGGATTCCATAGCTCCTGTCCGGGTTCACCCTCTCTCCCTTCGTTCTTGGTCCCCTTGGTTTGACAGGACTTTGTGGGAGATGAGGAGAGTAGGGCATAGGCTAGAGAGGTGCTGGCAGAAATCTGGCCTTGATGCCGACAGGTTTAGATTGATGATTCATTATGCTGATTATCAATCAGCAATCTCCTGTAAGAAGGCAGAATTCCTGTCTGGGGAGACCTCTGCTGCACGGAATCGACCTGCTCAGCTTTTCTGCACTGTGGACAGACTGTGCAATCCAGCCTGTCTGCAGCCACGGAGAGCATTGTCACAAGATAAATGTGATGGGTTTGCTCGATTCTTTGCAGATAAGGTTGCTGGCATCAAGACAGAGATCTGTTCGGCATGCTCCAATGGGGGTTGCAGGGACCAGTGGGAGGTCACAGAACCTCGGTCTGGTTGGTCGACTTTTGGCCAGGTGGCAATCTTGGATGTCATGAGGAACATCCAGAGTATGTGGGTGACCTACTGCAGTTTGGACCTGGGCCCAACCTGCCTCCTTGTGGAGTTTGTGGAGGTCATCAGCCTGGTCCTGGCTGAGATAGTCAGGTGCTCGTTAGAGACTGGGGAATTCCCAGACTCCTTGAAGGAGGCAGTGGTGACTCCCCTTAAGAAATGTTCTCTCGACCCTGATTGTCTTGCTAACTAGAGGCTGGTCTCTAACCTTCCCTTTGTAGGTAAGGTTATTGAAAAGGTGGCTGCGCTGCAACTGGAGGATCATCTTGCCATCCATGACATCTATGATCCCTTCCAGTTGGGTATTAGGAAAAGGCACAGTACTGAGACTGCCCTTGTTAGGGTGCTGAATGACCTCCTTGTTGTGAGAGATCAGAGGAGCTGTGCCATATTGGTCCTCCTTGATCTCTCAGCGGCATTTGACACCATGGACCATGGTGTGTTGCTTGAATGCCTGCTGTTGGTCTGTGGACTGTCTGGTACAGTCCTCAGATGGTTCCATTCTTTCATCACTAGCAGATTTCAAACAGTAGTGTCAGAGATTTATTCCTCTGAGATTTTCTCTCTGACATGTGTGGTCCCGCAGGGCTCAGTGCTCTTCCCCATGCTGCTCACGATGTACATGTTGCAACTGGGGGACATTGTAAGGCAGTACAGACTGAGTTTTCACTGCTATGCGGATGATACTCAGCTGTACATGTCCTTTACACCCGGTCAGGAGGTTGTGTTCTCAGTATTTAACAGTTGTCTATTAGAGATTCAAGATTGGATGAGTGCCAACTGGCTGAAGCTGAACCCTGACAAGAATGAGGTTTTGTTTGTGGATCCAGATCTCTGAGTAGAGGAGTCCTCGGCAGACTTAGCATCTGGTTTGGTGCTGGGAGGCTGCCAGCTGAGGACCTCTGAATGGGTGTATAGTTTGGGCATTATCCTTGATGAGGGATTGACCTTGAAGTCCCAGGTGTCATCCGTTGTCAAGACCTCATTTTATTATCTGAGGACTATCGCCTGGATTTGGGACCTGGTTCTGCCCAATGACCTTCCAGCTTTGGTCCATGCCTTTGTGACATCTCGCTTGAATTACTGTAACACACTTTACCTAGGACTACCAGGGGTTGATATCTGTCGTTTACAGCTGGTTCAGAATGCGGCAGCCAGGTTACTGGCTGGGCTTTCTCAATCTTGCCTCGTTACTCCTGTGCTGTATGTGCTGCACTGGCTGCCAGCATAATGGTGGATCACCTTTTAAGGTTGTCTTGCTGACCTATAAAGCTCTACATGGACAGGGTCTGAGGGTACAAGTTACCTGCAAGAGCTTCTTTGCCCCCATTGCCCCTTCCATCCGCTGTGCTCTGCCGACAAGGGATTGCTTGAGGTTCCCAGGGTTCAATTGAAGACATTGGGAGCTCATTCTTTTTGCATTCACAGCACCTACCCTGTGGAATTCTCTACCTTGGTGGGTTCAAGAGTGCCAGATCGTGGAGAGCTTCAAAAAGACACTGAAAACCCATTTATTTAAACTTGCTTTTGCTATTAACATACTAACATACTAAGAAGCCAGCAGATTAGGCCCTATGGTCTATCAAGTCTGCTCAATAATCAGTGCCTTCACAGGGCACCATTATTTGACCCCCCCCTTCCTCCATACAAGGTCCCCCATCCCCCGACAGGGCTCTGGGATGCACCCTACCCCATACCTATCCCAGGCTTTCTTGAAACCCTCCACAGTTGCAGTAGCCACCACTCCCCAGGCAGCACATTCCAGGGCTCCACCACCCTCTCAATGAAGTAGCATCTCCTTGTTGCCCCCCTTCAGTCTCCCCATTCCAGCTTTATTGAGTGACCCCTGGTGGCCCACACCTCTCTCAGTTGAAGCACCCCCTAAAGACATACCCTATTCATTCTTTTGAGGTATTTGAAGGCCTCTGTCATATCCCCCTGTTCCTTCTCTCCTCCAGCAAGTACAGGTTGAGCTCCTCCAGTCTCTCCTCATAGGGTCTTTCCACTAGTCCCAGTATCATCCTTGTCGCCCTCCTCTTGATCCTCTCCAGAAGAGCAATGTCCCTCTTTAAGTAGGGATGCCAAAACTGCATGCAGTATTCAAGGTGTGGTCTAACCAGATCTAACTATTACTTTGGATTAATTAGCAGATATGATGTATCAGTATTTTTTTTTAATTCTCTGTTTATACTCCCCCTGCCTCCTAAGCTCCACTGCCTCGGGAGTCACCAATTGCATCTGCCCTGCCTCACCTTACCTAGAGCCCACAGTAGTCCATCCATGTATCATTGGATTGCCCCCCCAGGCGGGGACAGAGGTGGGAGCCCGTACACCCCTGAACAACTTCCATCTGTCAGGGCACCAGACCAGGACAGGCAAGTGGGCTTACTGGGTCTGCACTGAGATGCTCTGTCTTCCAGGAGCCTAGGGAGTGATTTTTCTGCTGTTCTGTGCGTGGTGTGCACCCCCCCCCGACGTCAAGATGTAACTGCCATTGTTCGCCATGCATTTGTCCCCTTCTTTGTATGGCAGGGCGCTTGATGTGCCTCAGGCCTCCACCACAGGCCAGTCAAGCTCTGAGCCTGAACCCCCTCTTCCCTCCTGAGAGAGGAGAGCTGTCCTCCAGAAGCTCAATCCTCTCCCTTCCTGCCAACCCCTACTGGCCCGGGCTCATTCCCAAACCCAGGTCGCCGGTGTAGCACGAGGTGTGGTGTCCAGTGCATCAAATATCAGCGCCACCAGGCCGGCCTGATGTCAGTATGTTAATTGCTATTGATTTTAAAGTTTTTATGCTTTATACTTTTGTAAAGCTCTTTGACAGTCTGAACTGTGCTTAATAAATAAAGTTTGTATTATTATTATATTGCGAGGCAAACAATTGCAGTCATAGTTTGAGGTTTCTGGTAGTGGTGACTGTCCAAAATGATGTGAAGCAGTTCTTTAATGAGATAGTGATGGATAACTGAACAGTCTATAGAGGAGGTCGTAAACTGATTATCTCAGTTTAAGAACAAATGAGACAGGTGTGGGTGTGCTGGTTCAGTGAGAGTGAAACTGATCAAGAATTCTAGTTTTAAAATTAATTTGTCACAGCGATACATAGAAACATAGAATTTGACGGCAGATAAGGACCGCTTGGCCCACCCAGTCTGCCCATTTCCCTACCTAATGAATAAGCTGCAGATCCTAGTTAACCAACAGCCTACTTCTTCCTACCCTCACCCCCTAGAATTGCCTTATGACTGTCCCTTGCATGCTTGAATTTCACCACTGTTTTTGACTCCACAACCTCCTCTGGAAGGCCATTCCATGCATCCACAACCCTCTCTGTGAAAAAATACTTCCTTAAATTACCTCTGAGCTGCCCCCCCTCTATCTTCAAATTGTGCCCACTTGTTCTTGCACACCTTTTTTGAAAGATGCTACCCTCTTGGACTTTGTTGATTCCCTTGAGGTACTTGAAAGTTTCTATCATGTCCCCCCATTCCCTCCTTTCCTTGAGGCTATACATATTAAGCTCCTTAAGTCTCTCTTCATATGTCTTCCTGTGCAGACCCTGCACCATTTTAGTTGCCCTCCTCTGGACAGCTTCCATCCTGTCTATGTCTTTGCAGAGATTGGTCTCCAGAACTGCACGCAGTACTCCAGATGGGGTCTCACCAGCTGTCTGTACAGAGGGATAATAACTTCCTGTTTTCTACTGGTGATGCCTCTCCCTATGCATCCCAGTATCTCCCCAGCCCTCCTTGCTGCCTTCTTACATTGCTTGCCCACCTTTAGGTCATCTGATATGACTACCCCCAGGTCCCTTTCCATTTTTGTTGTTGTTAGTATCTCACCCCCCATTGTGTACTCTTCCCCTGGGTTTTTGTTTCACAGGTGCATTACCTTGCACTTAATAGCATTGAATCTAAGTTGCCATACATTTGACCATTCCTCTAACCTTGCCAAGTCCCTTCTCATCCTTTCCACCCCACCTTGTGCATCAACTCTGTTGCAGATCTTTGTGTCATCTGCAAAGAGGCATACTTTTCCTTCCAGTCCCTCTGCAATGTCGCTTATAAAGACATTGAAGAGGACCGGTCCTAATACTGAACCCTGCGGTACCCCACTAGTACCCTCCCTTTCTTCAGAGTGGACTCCATTTACTATTGCTCTCTGTGTCCTATTCTCCAGCCAATTCTTTACCCAGGCTGTTATCTTGGGACCCACTCCCAGGCTGGCTAACTTGTATATTAATCTTTTGTGTGGGACTGTGTCACATGCCTTGCTAAAGTCTAGGTAGGCCATGTCCACAGCCCCTCCCTGATCTACTAATTTGGTCACCCAGTCAAAGAAATCTATCAGGTTTGTCTGGCATGACCTTCTGCTGTGAATCCATGCTGCCTTGGGTCCTGTGCCCCTCTGGCCTCTAGCTACTCAACAGTTCTTTCCTTCAGAAGTGATTCCATCATTTTCCCTACCACTGAGGTTAAACTAACAGGTCTGTAGTTCCCTGCTTCTGCCTTGCTCCCACTTTTGTGAAGGAGAATCACATCTGCCCTCCTCCAGTCTTCGGTACCACCCCATCCTCCCATGATTTATTAAAGAGGGTAGTCAGTGGTGTCACTAGTTCTACCCTTAGTTCTTTAGAATTCTGATGAATCCCATCAGGCCCCATTGCTTTGTCCACCTTCAGTTTTAAGAGTTCTTTCAGAATCCTTTCTTCTGTAAATGGGCTGGTATCAACTTCTGTATCCAGAGTGTTTCTACTGTTTGTTTTAGGTACCTCCCCTCTTCCTTTGTAAATACTGAGCAAAATATTTGTTTATTATCTCTGCCTTTTCACAGTCACCCTCTGCCCTCCCTCCCTCCTTTATTAAGCCTCACTATCCCTCCCTTGGTCGTGATACTTCTTTGTTATGATGTTTAAAATAGCGGGAGTGACAATGGGAGAGATCTGTGCTGCTGCTGACCTATTTGCCTAGGTATGTACAACTGGATCACTTTGGTTGTCTCTGTATACTCTGATACAAAAGCAACAAAAGCCCATTACACAGCTACATGTCTGGTCAGCGAGAACTCCACTGGGATTCTTGAATGGAGAACACAGCGAAGAACAATGCAGTACATGGAGATTTAATCAAGGCTAGCCCTTGCCATGCCACAGGCCACAACAGCCTGAGTTTATTTTAATTGCCACCACTGAGCAAATTGTAACAGCGGCTTTGAGAATATATAACAATCTACTGTAGTTCACTGATTTATTCTCATTAAAATCTGAAAACGCTTGTATCACTGGTGAACTGGTAGTTAAACTCTGGGCCTAAGTAACTCCCGCTCCTCATGTTCCGAGATGTTACATTGTTGCAAAGCTTTACTCTGGGGCTAAGTTAAACTGCCATCAAAAATGCACAATGAAAAGCTGGCATGGTGGCACTGAGGGTTGAGGTGCTGGATGCCACGCCAGCAACCCAGGTTCGGTAACGGACTCGAGTCTCTGGGAGTCTGCTGGGGGGGGTGAGGGGTCGAGCGCAAGACGGCTGCTCTCCATCTCCAGGGAGGGTTGCGAGCTAGCCCCGCCGTGTTACTGCCATCTCCTGGGTGAACCTGGGTACTGGAAGTGCAGACAGGGAAGCAAAGAATGGAGGGGTTGATGTCAGCCGAGGGCCCTGAGCAGAGACACGTCTCTGCGTGCCTCTGCCTCACTGGCCCTCCTCAAGCGCTTATGTCACCAGGGGGAGGGCACAGAACTAGGAAAGACACCCCTTGTATAATCAAATAATATATTTAGTATCAACTAAAGCATTAATATTTTAAAATAAATTCACAGTTCATATAATTTGATATTGTAAGCACCCATGTTACCAATAACAAAAAATACATATACTGTATATAATAATAAGGGGAGGGCACCACCACATGTATAGTGCAGTGGGTTAGGGCTCTGAGCTGCAGATCTGGAGGCTTGGGTTTGAATCCCACAGCCGCCTAGGTGCATACTGTGTGATCCTGAGCAAGTCACTTAACTTCCTTGTGCTCCCAGGTCGCATCTGGAAACAAGCTTTGGCTTAGCATGCTATTCCTGGTTAAACAATGTTCCCTTTCCCTATATGTGATAAATAAAGGCTTCAACTTGGTTGATTATGGGGAAGGGGTAGTTAAGAGTTGTTTGGGGTGGTGGAAACGGGTGGGATTTAATTACTTAAGCTTGCCCCTACTGTTTAAAGTCCATAATGTTGAAATTGCAGACTGTAGTCTGAGAATAATTGTTTTATGCAGACGACAGCCATAACATAATAATAATAATAATAATAATAATAATAATATTTTTATTTATATAGTGCAATTCCAGTATTAAAGCGCTGCACATAAAAACATATCACAAATAATTTAAAAGATCTTACATAGATTCAGTTTCAGTTTAAAACTTTCACCATTCATAAATATCAATCACTAAAAGCCTGTTGGAAAAGATGTGTTTTAAAGCTGGTTTTAAAGCTCTCCACAGTCCTGCACTCTCTAATCTGACGAGGTAGAGAGTTCCACAGGGATGGTGCTGCAAACATAAATGCCTGGGCCCCAGATGTTTTTAAACACACCCTGGAAACCTCTAACAATCCTTCGTCAGACAAGCGGAGAGGATGACCGAGGCTGTAGAGAACCAGAAGCTCTTGCAGATAACTCGGTCCTTGTCCATGCAGGGCTTTATAGGTCAGCAGACTGACTCTAAAGGTGATCCGCCACTGTATAGGCAGCCAGTGCAGAATGCGCAGCACAGGAGTAATATGACTAGAGTGCGAGGACCCAGTCAACAGCCAAGCCGCTGCATTCTGCACCAGCTGCAAGTGGCGGATATCAACCCCTAGAAGCTCCAGGTAAAGGGAGTTACAGTAGTCAAGGCATGAGGTCATAAATGCATGGATCAACATGGGCAAATCATTGGCTGGAACAAGGTGCTTAATTCTGGCGATGTTTCTAAGATGGTAAAAGGAGGACTTGAAGACTGCCGACACTTGCACACATAGCGTTAGCCCATCGTCAAGAACCACCCCCAGATCACGCACCCATTCAGAGGCAGGCAGATGTACATCATCAAGCCAAAGCCCAGATGGTAAACCCACCACCTGCCTCTCTATCTGGTGCCCCGGATCCACTACCAATACCTCAGTCTTCTCGGAATTCAATTTCAACCAGCTAGCCTTCATCCAGTCACGGATCTCCGCCTGACAGCTGTTAAACATCAAGACCGCACTATCCTGGTCGGGTGCAAAAGACAGATAGAGCTGGGTGTCATCAGTGTATCAGTGAAACCTCAGCCCATATCATCTTACAATGTCTCCAAGGGGAAGCAAATACACTGCGAACAACATGGGGGACAGCACTGAGCCCTGAGGGACTCCACACGGCAGACAGAATGGTTCAGAGGAAAAAAATCCAGATACCACCCTCTGAGTCCTGTTGGCAAGGAAAGAATGAAACCATCTGAGAACTGGACCAGCCAGGCCACAGATAACCCTCAGGCACTCAAGCGGTACCCCATGGTCCACAGTGTCAAACGCTGAAGAGAGATCCAGAAGTACCAAGATGGAACAGCGTTTCTCATCCCTTGCCATCAGGAGATCATTGAGCACTCAAATCAGAGTGGTCTCGGTACTATGTCTCTTCTGGAAGCCTGACTGGAGAGGATCGAATATATCATGGATGGTAAGATAGCTCTCCAGTTGCAGAGCAACCACTTTCTCAATCACCTTCCCAACAAAGGGAAGGTTAGAAATAGGTCTGTAGTTAGCACAGTTGTTCAGGTCGAAAGAAACTTTCTTAAGAAGTGGTGTCACCACCACCTCCTTCAGGGAGCTAGGGAATTCTCCCGAGTCTAAGGAGCACCAAACAATCTTTACAAGGATCGGGCCGATAAACTCAATACACTCCAGTAATAGACGTGTAGGGACAGCTCCAAACTACAGCATGTTGGCCGCAGATTCTGGACAATCCACATGATATCCCCCATCTCTGGCTAGTCAAAAGAGTTCCAGGGTGCCCAAGAGGAAGTGACCAAATACCAACCACCATCAACTCCCATAGAGGATGCTGAACAGATTTCGGCCCTGATGCCGGCCACCTTATCCGCAAAAAATTGAGCAAACTCCTCACACTTAACTTGTGAAAATGCTCCTTGAACCTGCAGACATGATGAGTTGCATAACCTGACTATGGTTGGAAAGAGCTGAGCTGGTCAGTTTTGAGCAACAGCAATCTCACTGGACAGGAACTCTGCCTTCTTATGTGAGATTGCTGATTGATAGCATTGATAATGATCTATCAATCTAAGGTGGTTGGCCTCAAGGGACGATTTCCACCAGCGACATTCTAACCTTCGTCCTACTCATCTCAACTCCCTCAAAGTTCCATCAAACCAAGGGAACTGAGGGCAGAGAGAGAGCGGATGAACATGGACTGGGGTGATAGAGTCCAGGGCCTCAGTGATAGCCTTACTATAGGCCAAAACTAGACTCTCTGGATCCTCGCCTGCCCACAAAACTCCCGATAGGTCTAACACCACCTGAAGGCATTCAGGGGTTACTCCCCTCAATGGGCAGTATCTGACCATCTCCACAGGGGCAGGCCTATAAGGGGGGGGCTGTAAACTGAATCTCACTGTGTAGTGATCGGACCATATGACTGGTTCCACCACCAAGTCAAAGGACTTGATCCCCAGGAGGAAGACCAGATCAAGAGAGTGAACTTGCTTATGAGTAGCAGAGGTAACTACCTGTGTGAACCCCAACAAATACATAAGTTGGAGGAAGTCTTGACCAAGCTGTGAGAGTTCATCATTGACCCAGGCATTGAAGTCACCCTGGACCATCAGCCTGGGTGACTCCAGCGCCATGTCGATGATGAAGTTCTGCTACTTTCTGCAGGAACATTTTCTCAGCCCCAGGTGGACGGTAGATGAGAATGATCCTGCAGCCCACACCTGCTACTGCGGTACACTCAAATGATCTAGCCCCCTCAACTGGTACATCAGTAAGGCCCAATTCCGATCTAAAACAGATAGCCATCTCTCCGCCTATGCGATCTGATTTTGAGCAGTGTATCACCAAAATACTGGCCTGAACAGCTGCGTCCAAAATGAGGCCTGCGTTGTCATCAAGCCAGGTCTTGGTGATGCAAGCCAGGCCTGCTGTTCCAAAAAGATAAGCAATAATTGCTGTCTTGTTCTTAATAGACCTGGCATTGCATAAAACCACTCGAGTTGGATCGGGGTTCCGGGGCCGACCTAGTTGTCTGCCCAGAAACACTGGAGCCCTTGGGTATGGTAACTAGACATGGAGGACCATGTTCTGGTGACCATTTCACCCCAGGGCATCTCCTGGACTGCACAACCCTGATACGGCCGCCCCGCCCCCCCGAGGTCCAAGACCCCCTGCCCTTGCCCTCCTCCTATGTAAAGAAACCAATGAAACTGCATATTTTATGATAAATGAGAAGCAAAGGCATTGGAAGTTGTGGTCCAGATTGCACAGTGTATTCTGGGTATTTGCAATTGAGACTTTTAGTTTTTTTTACTTTTTATGCATTAATTATTTGTATATTTGACACAAATGAAATATAAAACAATTGCGCATGTGACAATATGTTTTTAAGAAGGAAGCCAGAAGCTGTGTTTTGCGCTATTTTGTTATTTTTAGGTTTGGTATTTGCCACTGAAAACTCTGGTGTAAAATACTCCTTTGTTAAAAGTCATCATAAGTCACTATAAATAAATACAAATTATTTGATAAATAAATGCATCTCTTGCAGCACTATTAATTTATTTTCTGGTGGTTCCAGTCAAGAGTTGGTGGAGGGGGGGTTGGCTGCGGGTGGGAGAACGAGTAATAATGAGATATGATATGTTTTTTGCAATGGGGAAAGAAAGGTTACAGGGGATTTAAATCATTAAGACTGCCCAGGCTCCTGAAAATCAATGATTTAAATCCCCCTTGCAGTACTAAAAACCTCACGCAGATTTAAACATGATATAGTACCCCCACACCACAGACACTCATTTGACTTTTTCTGGGTGCACTGACAAAAATAACGTGCATCAAATACCCAGTAGATAGAGCCTTCTGCTCGTTGAGTCGTTTTGGCACACAGCAATAAATGATTGCACTCACCAAGAAATATACAATGAAATAACACTGCAAGGCGAATAATACAGCGAGACGGGTGAGCAGAGCGAAAGAATGCAAGGCAGTTTTTTTAATAGTTAAACGCGCAGTTCATAAAACCTGACCGATCAGGAGTGGTTACAGTGGTATTCAATAGGAATGAACAAGAGAAGCCACCGATGGAAAGGGAGAGCAAGGAAGCTGTAAGTAGCCAATAACTAAGAAAGGGAGGTGTGTCTAAGAAGACTACCCTGGGGGTAGCGCTAGCTTGAGGGTGCATGTCGAGGCTTAAATGCTGATCGAGCACTTCTGTGTAGCTACTGCTGTTAACACCCACCCCCCCGGCAAAAATAAGGTATTGTTTTTCCACTTCTGGATTTCTGAAGACTGGTTAAGATCCTATTGTGCCTGTGTGGCTGTATCTCTTCAGTGCCCAATCTCCACCTGGAAGTCACAGTTGTTTTTTTTATGGCTTTCCATCCATTAAAAACTGCAGAAATATAAAATTGCTGTTAATTGTCTGTGTAATCTTAAAAAATGTCCATGAAGAGAGGGTCATGCAAAGCTGTTTCTGCCTGTGGCACTGCTGCCAAGAAGACTATTAGCAATGGAAGTTGTTGTGATGATGAGGTTCATCAGGGGCTACCAAGTCTAGCAGTGTTAAGAGTGATCGTGGTCATGGAAGTATGCAGCAGAAGGGAAAAGTACTAGTTGCTGTAAGTAAAGGGTTTTCTCTGACTCTCTTTTTCACAGTGAAATCAGTCACTTCAATGCTGGTTGGAGATGCTGTTGTCCCTGTTAGTAGTGAAGTTAGTGATGGGCCCTGCATGGTTGATAACAGCTTGAGTATTGCTACAACCTGGGCAAAGTTATCAGGTGGCAAAAATGTTTGTGGAATCAGAAGACTTGAGTATAGTTGATGTCCCACTCCCCACAGTAGCTGAACATGATTCTGATCGTGCTGATGACTCACAGTCTCATGTTTCCACCGATCTTGAGGTTAGGCCATCCAAACATTCAGATGTTGATGGAAAAAGTGTGGATAATCATATTGAGGCTGTGGCTGGAATATCTCCATAGGACAGCATCCAAAGTGAATTTGTGGATGATGATGATGCTAGTGTCCCTATTTGAGAACCGGACAAGAAGAAAGTGAAGGTGCCTGTTTGTAAACAGTCTGTTAATAAATCACCCCCCTCCTCAAAATTCTTATGTAGCTGTGTCTGTTAATGACTCTGAAGTAATAGCCATGGATTATGATGTTCTGTCAAAGTCCAAGTGTGCACAACACCTGAGATCATGCAGTACATCTCCCCATTTCATCGCCACAAAAACTGCAGTCCCATATGCAGCAGCAGCAGCAGTGACATGTGAAAAGTAGTGCATCAAAATCCCTAGTTTGGGATTTTTTCATACAAGATGGAAGTGATGAAAAAGTGGCAATCTGCCAGTTTGCCAAGTGCATGTGAGGCATGGTAAAAAGGGTAGCCATCTTGGCACTGGGGCCAGCATACTCATCTCAAGAGCAGACAAATGGCACTGTGGACTCGGCACCAGAGGGGAACTAATGCCGTAGTGGGGCATTCAACTACATCCATCTTAGTGAGCATGATATCCCCTTCCCAGTTGAGTGAAAGTAGCCATGTCAGTAAAAGTTGTGCAATAACACCTGTGGATTACTACAGGTATGAGGAGGAGGATGGCTTTGAATGTTAAAGTAATGGTCAGAGTATCAGTGGTGGTCCATGTATTAATCATACTACATCAACCCCTGTGCTTAAAACAGGCAAAATAACAGCATTTATTGGCTTGTCACCTGTTCACCCACCATCATACATCAAAGGCACCTCAGAGATAGCAGTTCACAAAGGAGAGCCATTTGGAACACCATGTGCAAAACACCGAACAATGCAGCCCAAGTTGCACAGCCTTTTTGCATGGAACAGTAAATACCCACTAAATCATGTGGTTGCATGTGAACTCAGTGCTGACGTAGAGGAAATGCTGGCAATTGACCTTTTGCCATTCTCATTTGTGGAGAATGTGGGATTCTAATGCTTTGCAGCACACACATGTCCTAAATGGAAGATCCCATCAGGACATACTTTTTCACCCGTACTATCTCTGAGTTATATCGTACTGTGACAGAGTCCATAAGACATGCCCTTAAACATTCTGCATCACCTCACATTCACTTAAGCATGGATATGTGGACAAGTGATAAAACGGAGGGTAGTTCCTATCTGTGTATTACTGCACATAGGGCATCTCTACCTGGGGTTGTCTGTGATAATGGGATGGGAAAGCAGTGTAATAAGCCAGACTGTGGTGGTAGCAGTCTTAATGGCATTAGACAGCATGCCATGCTTGTAATGCATAGTGTAGCAGGGCCACATACAGGCAAAAACATGCTAGACTTGCTACTGACAGAAATTGATGAGTGGCTGCACCCCATGTCCCTAAAAGCTGGCTTCATAGCTAGTGATAATGGATCAAATGTCGTTAAATGTATCATCAATGGTGACTTTGTGAGGGTTCTCTGCATGGTCCACTGTTTAAATCTTGTGGTGCAGGAGTTTCTGCAATACCCAGAAATCAAGCAAATGTTGACTGCCGCACATCACATCTGTGCCCACTCTGCATGCTCTAGAAAGGCTCTTGATCAACATAGGTAGCTGCAGATCCAAAACAGTCTCCTTCAGTATTGCCTCAAGCTTGAAGTTGTCATGAGATGGAACTCAACACTTTACGTGGCAGAGCAGTTGTAAAAGCAGTAAAAAGCAATCTCCGAGTACCTAGTTATGCACAATAGCCGTGGCAGTTCAGGGTTATCAATGTCTATGACAACTGAACAATGGTGACTCATGGACTTAATAATATTAATTTTGAGGCTGTTTAAACATGCCACACAGGCAGTGAGTGGTGACACTGCATCTGTTAGTCGAGCCATTCCAGTGCTATGGGTGTTGAGCCAGACCTTGTTGAATCTGCAGCCTAGCCTTGATGTGGCCAGAGACAGGTCATTACTGAAACACATGATACAATCTTAGACAGCAATAGACACATCACCACTATTCGGCAATCTCCAGAATTTGGAATAGCTATGATGCTGGGCCCTCGCTACAAATGTGGCATTGCATCCATACTGGGGTGATGGCATGATCAGGTTCAAAATCTGATTGGACAACTGGTCAGATTGGTTCATGAGGCAGAGAAGTCATGTGCAATGTTCTGCAAACCACAGCATAACAAGGCTGAAGGTCAATGTGGACCCAGTGCATCCAGTAAGGTGGCTGACCAGCAAGGGGTGTTGTTAGCTACACAGCTATCTATTAATCCACTTTGGGGTGCCTTGTCCCAAGTAGGAATTTGTGACTTGAATGAATCTTGTGAACAGGAGGATGACTCATCAGGAATGCATGCATCACAGAGCATGGTTGAGGCCTATCTGGCAGAAAACAGGCATCTGACAGTATTGGACGATCCTGTGGCATACTGGAGAGGCAAGATGAATGAATGGCCAGCGCCGACTTCAGTAGCACTGAAGTAACTGACCTGCCCACCCTTCAGTGTAAGTGTGAAGAGGGTATTTAGTTCTGAGGGGGCCATAGTGTGTGACCGTTATACTAACCTATCACCTACAAATGTCAGCATGCTGAAATTTATCAAAATGAATGATGATCACATACCAAGTAGGACAGTCACATCTACGTTTGTACCCAGTCACGATGATGGTGGTGCTGATAATGCGAGTGAAGCAGACCATCTTGGTGGCAGCATCAAATGGCGTACCATTGAGGTTGATGATGCAGTCATTGAAAAAGAATTTCCAAGTGGGTAAAACTCAGGCATTCAGGATTGTGAGGGCTGCTTCCTCCTTGATGATGAGGAGGAGGATGTTGGCAGGAGGACATAAAGAAAAAATTTGCATTCAAGTAATTCATCCTGTTACTTATAACTGTCTGTCATATGACATGCCATTGTAGTTTGCCTTCCCCTTTCTGGATTTTTCCAGTACAGTTCACAGAATGTCTGCAGTCATATTATATGCAGTCTTCCAAACACACATGTCAACTTGTAGCCACTGAAATCCTGTTGATTGAGAGATATCATCCTGACACTGATATACAGTAATGCACCCCAGCCAGCCACCCTGCTACTTGAGAGAGAGACACACACATTGTACCTGTGCTCAATCTATGAACCTTCAGCCAGCCACAGACATCCTGCTTCTTATCATTAATTTGCAGTAAGTATGTACTATGTCATGTACTATGGTTTTGACTTGAGCTGTGGTGTTAAACATTTCTTTACCTTTTTATGTTTGCTTGCATGTGCAAGAAACATAGTGCCATCATCCGAGTTTTCTAGAGGTGTGTCAGCCTCTTCCAATTCAGTCAGTGCATTTGCAGGTGCGGTCGCAGTTCACCAATCACTGCTCCAGCTGTCTATGACAGCAGGAAAATGCTGTGGCATACAGTTGAAAGGGAGAGCTCCGCTTCAGTGAGCAGAGCTCCCCCCCTCAACACGCATGCACATTGCATGCTGACGCTCTCCCCCATACTATATAGTCAACAGGGGATTAACCCCCCCAACAGCCTTACAGCTGCCACGCTGGGAGCCCACCCCAGCGTGGCACAAGCCCGTTTGACTGACGGGGGTGCCCAATCCCGCGTCTGCTCCAGCCCCCCCCAAACAGTCTTTCCACCTGCCATGCTGGGAGCCCACCCCAATGTGGCAAACATCCCGCGTCATCTTCCTAATTAAAAAAAAAAGTAACTGTAAATTTGAAAACGGTCCCTCGCAGTCTCCCTGCCTCCACCCGCACCCACCCACTGTGCACCCTACCTCCCCACACGCCCCCCTCACCCCATATGATGCGACGATCTTCGGTGGACCGGGAACATGTCTGCACTCTTCAAAGCCGACCACGAACTGAGGAAATGCCGGTAAGCTGTATAATGTTATAGATAGGGTTTTTTCAACTTTGCTGCATATCTCGGGCATTTTTTGGGATTTTTGCACCAAATTTTCAACATTGGGTTTTTGGGACCCCTTCTCATGAATGATGTCACTGTCATGGCATTACTCGGGCCCAAAGGGTGATTTTTCAGCCACTGCGTGAAATCACCTTTCAGGACCGATCAACGAAACGACACTTCCACTGTTCATAAGGTGGGCTCTCAAAAAGCCTATTTTGAAAATTTGGTGGAAAAATTCCTAAAAATGACTGTTTTACGAGCGTGAGTTGCGCAGTTCCTATGCATGCTTGTAAGTTCGCGAATTTTCAATATTTTCACTCCAGATTTTCAACATTGCCATTTTACCACACCTTCTTATGAGCAGTACAGCTGTCATTTTTCACATCCCACCCAAAACATGTTTCCACCCATGTAGCGCACTATGGCGCAGTCGATGTGTGAAATCAATGTACGGGACAAATTAAGAAAATTACAGTGACACTGTTCATGAGCAGAGGTCTTAAAATGGCTATGCTGAAAATTTGGTGAAAAAATTCCTAAAAATGACCAGATTTTCAACATTGCCATTTTACCACACCTTCTTATGAACAGTACAGCTGTCATTTTTCACATCCCACCCAAATGTGTTTCCGCCCATGTAGCGCACAATGGCGCAGTCAGTGTGCGAAATCAACGTATGGGACAAATTAAGAAAATCACAGTGACACTGTTCATGAGCAGAGGTCTTAAAATGGCTATGTTGAAAATTTGGTGAAAAAATTCCTAAAAATGACTGTTTTACGAGCGTGCATTGCGCAGTTCCTACGCACGCTGGCAAGTTTGCGAATCTGTAATATTTGCACACCAGATTTTCAACAGTGCCATTTTACCGCACTTTTATATGAGCAGTACAGGTACCATTTTTCATCTCTCGCCTAAAATGTGTTTCCCGCACATATAGCATATACAGTACAGTTGGTGTGCGAAAACAATGTTTGGGACAGATTAAGAAAATCACAGTGACACTGGTCATGAGCAGAGGTCTTAAAATGGCTATGTTGAAAATTTGGTGACAAACTCCATAAAATGACTGTGTTACGAGTGAGCATTGCACAGTTTCCACGCACCCTTGTAAGTTCATGAATTTGTAATATTTTCAGTCCAGATTTTCACCAGTGGCATTTTTCCACACCTCCTTATGAACAGTACAGCTGTCATTTTCAAAACATGGCCGAAATGTGTTTTCACACTTTCAGCACAGAAATGCGTGGTCGCTGTGGGAAATCATTGTTCGAGACAGATAAAGAAAATCACACTCACACTGTTCATGATACGAGGTCCCAAAATGTCTGTGTTAGCAATCTGCTGTAAAAAAATTCCCAAACTAGTTACATTATGGGTGTGCGTTGCACAGTTTCTAGGCACGCTTGTGACTTCACCAGTTTTTTTAAGATTTTCACAGCAGATTTTCAACATTGCCATTATTTACACCTCCCCATGAACAGTACCGCTGTCATTTTTCACATCCTGTTCAGAATGTGTTTTTGCACCTGTGGTGCCAAATGCCATAGTCACTGTGCAAAAGCAGTTTTCAGCTAACAAACTGATATTGCCACTATTCATGAGGTGGGGGTCACAAAAAAACCATGTTGAAAATTTGGAGTGAAAATACCAACGAATGCCTGAGGCATTAGGGTTTCTGACCATAACGCTCCATCCTGTAGAGAATGACAGGCATCAGGGGTGTGACTTGGGATTCTTGCCTGTCATGCTCATACCATTCCACCCCCACCCACACCCTGCAGCCAGTGAGAGGCATCAAGGTGTGCCTCAGACTCTTCGGGCCCAAACTTCACCCCACCCTCCTATACCGCACCCATCTCACCGTATTTCCTGATGGAATGGGGTGCGCATAAGAGCCAAAGACCCCAAGGCACAACGTGACACTTGTCAATGTCTGCAGGGTAGGGTGTGGTGAAATGGCATGGTCGTTAAGCCTGACGACCCAAAGGCACACCCCAATGCCTGTCACTCTCTGCAGGGTGGTGATGGGGTTGGCTTCAGCTCAATACTTCGCTGCCATTCCTATTATGCAGCTCTGTAACTTCTACACTATCAATGCCAATGCCAGCAAGCAAACATTCGGCATTGACAAATGCTTGTTATACATACCACTGTCACCAAATGCAGACAAGTGATTTTCATTTTGTTTTCACAGGTTACAGAGTAAACTTACAGTCATACAGTCCTCCTGGCACCAAAAGGATAACAACTACTGTAATTGCATCAACAATGACATTGCAGTGTAGCCACTGAAATTATTTAATCTACAGGTAAGTATCAGACTTATTTCATATTTCCTTTTTTTTTTTCTTGTTTTCCCCCTGTGTGAAGCATTAAATGGCAGTGAAATACAGGCCAGATAATATATTTTTTTCTACAGGGATGGGACAGTCATAATTCAGTATGTGAGGATTGTACAACATGTCATCCTGGTCATGAAAGCTTCTGATGTAATGTAAAACAGTGGACCAATGTGTAGTACTTACTAAACTTGTTAATTTTTTTACAGACAGGGGTTTACTAATAGCTGTGTATTTAAAGCTGGATATAACAGAAAACAGGAACAGCCACTCTGGGAACTGAATGTGGTACTGCAATGAACTCCTAATAATTTTCTTCTTCACCTGTTTTCAGGTAACATCAAGGTGCTGTGGAATGGCATCGGTTATATCTTACAATATGAAGATGAACAACAGTTAGAATATGCCGAAGACCTGGAAAGAAGACAAAAACATTAATGAAAGTTGTTTTCCAATGATGCCCCCCCACCCAAAAAAAAAAATACTTACCTTTCATGGCTTGACATTTTCTGTACAGCTGATGTCATCACCAATCCAGAATGTGTGGAACACATGTGTGCTACGACCTGAGAATGAAAAACAAAAAACATTAATGAGAAATGTTTATAATTCTGTCAATCACAGCAGTAACCCCCAACCCCCCCCCGAATAAAATTGAAAAGCTGCAGTACCACATTAGATGTCGGACTCAGAACATATGTATGACATGTGAATGAGATCATCATGGCCACCATGTTGAAGTAGAAACATTCCATACCTATGATGATGATTTCCTGAAAAAGAACAACATGACAGACTGCTTAGAACACACAACAAGATTCCATAAAAAATTAAAAGGCTGTGTCTATGAAAAAACACGATAGTGGTACGAACAATAACTCACCATTGTGGTATGAAGACACACAAAGGGCAGCATATTTTGGTGATGCAGTAGGTGTCAATGCAGGCAATGCTCTCACTTGGGACACTATGACACATTTCTGGCCTTATTATTCATTGGGACTTTTCATTAAATTAAAACAGAGGGACAGCAGCAGCAGCAGCAGCAGCAGATATCACCAGACAATGCTTTCACTTGAGACACTGTGACATATTTCTGGCCTTATTATTCATCAGGACTTTTCATGAAATTAAACCAGCAGAACAACAGCAGCAGCAGGCATCACCAGGCAATGCTCTCACTTGGGACACTGACAGATTTCTGGCCTTATTATTAATCGGGAATTCTCATGAAATTAAAACAGTGGAACAACAGCAGCACCAACAAGCATCATCAGGCAATCCTTTCACTTGGGATACGTGACACATTTCTGGCCTTATTATTCATCAGAACTTTTCATGAAATTAAAACAGTGGGACATTCACAAGCTAGGACTTTGTGGAGGGGGGGGTTGTCCTGGTAGGTGATTTAATGGTATTTTGATTGTTGCTCTGGGTATGTATTCTATGAAAATGTAACACACTAAACAGTAACTGAAAAGTAACACAGCATGAAAATAAAGCAACAGTGCATGAGAAGGGTTACTATTTTGACCTATACTTTTTTATTGTATGTTACATTGGCCCTTATCTAATAAATTGTGTATACGAAGGAGCAATACCCTTATTTCCACAATTTAAGTATGCTGTGTTTGGTTTTTTTTTCACGTCTGAATGAAGTAAAAATTGGAACGCTCATTTTACTGTACCATGCATGTGAACCAGGTTTTCATCAGTCTTCTCACATGCTTTTGGACATCAACTATTTAAAATAATTTCTGTTGTGTCTAAAATGAAGTCACATGCAGCAGACGGTGCTCCATGATCCTGTGGAACAGTAACTGTTCAAAAACAGTGGGGAATACTGATGAAAACAAGATCAGAGTAATGTTAAAATGAGCACTACTTTTATTATTTCAGATGTAAAAAAAAATAGAGAAAAAATGCAGAATAAAATAAATGGTTGAAAGAAAGGTATCATACATCAGTAGATAAGGGCAAATTGAAAACATAATACATAAGTATGTGTCTAAATTTTCAGTGGATTTTTGCACTACTGCTTTAACACAATTTAAGGAAAACAGTCATAATTCTAATCTAAATCCCACTTCTCACAAATCCATCACCCCATTATGCTTTCCACAATAAAAACGCAGTTTTTCTGAGTTCTTACTTACTTTATTTTATTTTTTAAATGTCAGACGGTTGGCAAAGTGGCTAATGCTGCGCACTTTCATTCCAGGTGAAACTGTGGCACCACACCGCCCACTTCAATAAAATATATTGAAGCGGGTGTTTCAGCACAATAGATTCAAATTAAATGAAAGCATGCAGCGTCTGCAAAGTTGGTGACCACAAGACTTTTTGAAAATAAAATAAATTAATTAATAAGAAAAAATTGCTTCTATTGCAGAAAGCTTAATTTGGGGGAGGGGAGGAGGGACATTTGGGGGAGGTAGAGATTTTAAATTATGCCCGTCAAAAAATACTTGTTTCTTTTCTGAACATTTTTCAGGAGATTATTCTTCACATCGGGACACTGATACTGCATGCTGAAAAATGTAGCAAGATAGCAGTATAAGGACCAGATATTCAAAACTTTGCCCCTGGGCTAAATTAGCACTGCCTGGTGGGCAAACTTAGCCTGGAGCAAAAAGCAAGCTATATTTAAAAGGAATAGCCCAGTGCAAAACCAGCTGAATATAACAAGCAAAGGAAGCAGGGCAAACAGAGCCAGGCGTGCAGGGCAAAAATAGCTCGGGAATAAGATAGCATTGAATATAGCAACAGGAAAGCGCACACTGCAACTGCAGCTCATTAGACCCTGGAGCAAGCCAGTGTTGCAGGTGGAGAACATTGTGTGTGATTGCACAGAGATATCTCACATCTACTGCAAACAGCAATGAAAGCAACACACAGCAGAACTGTGCTATGCTAAAGTGTTGTTTGCCCGGAGCTAAACCGATATCATAGTGCTAACACAATAGCCCGGTGCAAACTGATTGGCCTGGAGCAAACGTGAGCTATATTCAAAGCTCCCATGCAAATCAGCCTACTTAGGTAATCCGTGGGCAAACAGGCATATTTGCATCTCATTATGTGCTGCTTAGCATACATTACCATGCAGTTTGTCTGGTGCTACTGCGTGGAGCACACAGCTCCACCTTTTGTTTGGAATAGAAATACAGGCTGGACGCTCAGGCCAAGGCATGCCCACGGCATCCCCTGTTGGTCGGAATGGAAGTACTGGCTGGAAGCAGCAGGAACTGTGTGCTGACAGGCACAGTCAGTGCATACACACCTCTCAACACCTTGCCTCCTGAATCAGGGACAAGGCTTATAAAAATCAGAGACAAAGATCCAAAATCAGGGATGCATCTTAATAAGTGATACTATTCACTCTGAATGCTGATAGAATAAGGGGATTTGTGTTCAAATGCATTTTCAGGAGAAGAACCAGTTTGTAACTTTCACATATGACATTATTGTGTGATTGTAATCCCCACTGTTCTGTCACCAAAACACATATTTTATGAGGGACAGAGGACACTTTGGAGGCAATATCAGGGACATCCCTGAAAATCAGGGACAGTCGAGAGGTATAGGTGCATACAATGCACCCATGCATATGTGTGTCTGTTACACACCTGTGACCCTGATATTCTAATGGTCCCCCCAACCCCTAGCATGAATCTTAACCTCCATTCCATGTAAATAAAGATAATTTTCCCTGGTAGTCTAGTGGTTCCCCCACCCTAGCATGAATCAGACCCCCATTCACGTAAATAAAGATCATTTTCCTAGTAGTCCAGTGGTCCCCCATCCCCAGCACGAATCCTGACCCTTGTTCCATGGTAAAAAAGTATGTTTTCCTGGTAGTCTAGTGGTCCCCCCACCCAGCTGTGACGCCCTAGCTCATCCCAATAACAACCCACGAACAGAGCCAGTGACTGGCTCAGCCCTTCTCTCACCACCACGGCCAGCCGCCGACTGAGGTATGAATGAGTGCTACTGTAATGAATACAGTAGCACTCATTCATACCTCAGTCAGCAGCTGGCCATGGTGTTGAGAGGAGGGCTGCAATGGTCGCCTGCTGTGTTTGTGGGTTGTTTTTGGGATGAGCGGAGGTGTCTCTGCTGGGTGGGGGTACTGCTAGACAACCAGGGAAATATGTTTTTACCATGGAACAGGGTCTGGATTCATGCTGGGGGTGGGGGACCACTGACTACGAAAAATTTTTACCATGGAATGAGAGTCTGGATTCATGCTGGGGTGGGGGACCACTGACTACAGGGAAAATACCTTTTACCATGGAATCGGGTCAGGATTCATGCTGGGGGTGGGGGACCACTGACTACCAGGGAAAATACTTTTTACCGAGGAACAGGGGTCAGATTCATGCTGGGGAGACCACTGAACTACCAGGGAAAATACTTTTTTACCATGGAACAAGGTTCAGGATTCACGCTGGGAGGTGGAGGACCACTGGACTACCAGGGAAAATACTTTTCTTACCATAGACCAGGGTCGGGATTCATGCTGGGGGGGGGACCACTATACTACCAGGGAAGATTGTTTTTATTTACGTGGAACGGGGGTCGGGATTTGTGCTGGGGGGTTGGCACTGCCGCATCACAGCCAGCTTTCTCTTGCCGGTATTTAGTACCACACTACAAGTCGCTCTAATGCCTGTAGTGCAGCACTATACATTTGAATATGCCGATGTGCTGGCATTCAGGGCCCCTCCCCTCAGTCTCTCCCCTGCATACATTATAATTTAGTGTCGGTGCTAACACCTAGCGCTGGTGCTAAATATCTATTTAGATATTGCAGTCAAGTGCAAATTTGGCACTAGTCCAGCGCAATGGATTTGTGCCTGGCGCTAAGCTTTGAATATTTGGCCCCCTTGTTGGCTACATTCATAAGATAAGAAATTATAGGAGGGGTGTATTGTCATGATAGGTGACTTTAGGGTATTTTGACTGTAGTTGTTGTGGGTATTTATACTACAAACATTTAACACAGTAAACAGTATCCAAAAAGTAATACAGCATGACAATTAAAGCAGCAATGCAAGAATGCAGTTACAGTTTTGACAGATAGTTTTTTATTCTATGTTACATTGCCCTTATCTCATAAGTTGTGTACAGGAACGTTACCCTTCTTTCCACAATTTAAGTATGCTGTACTACTTTTTGTTTTAATTGGAAGTAATAAACAGAGCACTTATTTTAACCTGGCTTGCACCAGGTTTTCATCAGTCTTCTCATATTCTTTAGGACATCAACAATTTAAAATAAGTTCTGTTGTGTCTAAAACGAAGTTGCATGAAGCAGACAGTGCTCCATGACTTCATAGAACAGTAGCTTTTCGAACAAAGATGGGAATGCTGATGAAAATTAGGTCACAGTAACATTAAAATGAGCACTACTTTTATTATTTACGATTTAAAAAAAATGAGTAATGCAGAATAACATAAATGGTGGAAAGAAAGGTATCATACAATCAGTAGATAATGGGCAAGTGAAAATACAATACAAAAGTAAGTGTCTAATTGTCAATGGATTGTTGTACTGCTGCTTTAACAAAATTGAAGGAAAACAGTTATAATTCTAATTGAAATTCCACACCTCACAAATGTATAGCCCCCATTATGCTTTCCACAATATAAATGCAGTTTTTCTGAGTTCTTACTTAATTTACTTTATTTTATAGATGACCAAGGGTCGGCAAATGGTGGATGCTGTGCACTTTCATTACAGGTGAAACTGTTGTGCCACACCGCCCACTTCAATAAAACTGTGTTGAAGAGAGCGTTTCAGTGCTGCAGTTTGAAATGAAATGAAAGCACGCAGTGTCCGCAAAGTTAGCAACCACATGACTTTTACAAAATTAAATAAAGTAAGTACCAAGAAAAAAAAATTTCTATGGCAGAAAGCATAATGTGTGTGTGTGGGGGGGGGTGGACATCTGGGGGAGGTGGGGATTTAGCATTATGAGTGTCAAGAAATACAGGATTATTGCACTTCTGCTTTGGCAAAATTAACATCTGGAAGAAAACAATAATTGAAAATGAATTACATACTTAGTCTGTACAAAAAAAAAATTATTGATTAAGAAAACAAGGAAAAGCGGAGGACGGGTTTTTGGGGGGATAGTGGGCATAATATGTTCATAATTTCTGCTTGCTGAGCCTCAGTGCAGTTCAGCTGCTGGCAAGCATTGTCTACAACATTATGTATGGCTTCCAACTCACTCCATAACACAGCAAGGTCACCCTGTGTTGCAGGAATTTGGGATGAATCTCCTACAGCTGCAGGAACCACCACCGATTCTGCTGCCCTATTGTTTCAGAGTTGACACCACACAGGCTTACGCACTCTCTTTTCCTCAACTTCTTCCGCTGCAGGAGCAGCTGCAGTATCCTGCAGCTTTGCCTCCCACTAGGCACAGTGTGGCACTGTCAGGTGGGTTATTTGCCCACCCATGCCCAAATGGCTGCCCTTGTGACCACGATGTACAAGCATTCCACATAGCTTGCATTTCACCACCATCAGGTTGCCAGGGAGGAAGATATAAAAATCCCAAACAGGGGAGCTGTGGGAAGGACCAGACACAGGCAGTGGGGGTGCACCAGATACTGACGGATGCTCTCCTGCACTTGAGAGAGGGGCAACAAGCTGCTGCTGCTGTTGTTCCTGCTGTTGCTGCTGTTCCGGCTGCTGCTGCTCCTGCTGCTTGGCATCATCACTGGGAGCCACCAGTGCTGCAGGGCTGGCAGTGGCAATATTCCTGTCAGAAGAAGCAGCAGCTGCTGCTGCTGCTTCAGGCACCACACGTCCACTTGAAACATTTGGCTGTGGGGGAGCACTGGAGGTAGAAACACTACCTCGGTTGAGGTGAATAGGTCACCCCAGGCCACCACACATTTGGGGCCCCTGCTTCCCACCACATTGCCCACCTCTATCCATCTTAACAAAAATGAAATGTAATTATTAAACTACATAAAAAAAATACTAGTAAAAGAATTTGTCATAAAAGTATTAGTAACTAAAACTAAGTAACTAAAAATACAACTTTTTTAAACTAAACTAAGGTTTCAAATCAACTCAGGCTACTGGCTGCAAAAGTTAAACAAAAGGATCAAGGAGGAGCACTGCAGCAAAAAGCACACAGCAAACATTGACTCTAACTCCTTCTCCAAGAGAAAGTGAAACTAGTTCACTGACTTCCTGCCTAATTAACTGCCTGACTGCCTGCATCATGTGACCTGCAGACAGTCAGACAAGTGATCTGTAGGCTGTTTCTTACAAACTTTGCCTTCTCAAACTGCAACTCGAAGTTAACTCGAAGTTCACAACATGAAGTCCATTAAAGGCAAATTTCAACCTTTCAATGGGAATTTCGCACAGTGCTACATGGATTCGAAGTTGGGCACTTCGAGTTAACTTCATGGGTGTAGTAAAACTTCTTTGCATCTCTACCTGGGACCCAACCCTAGTTGCAACTTGATTGATAAATCCATTAGAGATGCTGCAATGCTTTACTTTGCAGTGAAATTTCAGCAAAATTGCAGAATCCACCTTCATGAAAAACTTTGTGAAGTTCCCTTGTTGCCACTTCACATTGAGTTTTCCTGGCAAAATGCTACTTTTAAGTTGAAGACAGATGAAGTCATAGTGAAGTTGCATGACTTTACATGAAATAAAGTCGCTTCACCTGCTGGAAACTTTTGAAGGTGGTTACTTCATGAAGCTGAAGAACTAAATGAATTAATTTGCAAACTGCAGTTTGCCAACTTTGTATATCTTTACATGCATCCAAGCAGAAGTCAGGTACAGTATGCTGTGGCTGAATCATCAGTGAGGAGAGCCATGGCCCTCAGTTAGTAGCATTTTGGTGGCACCAGCTCCCTTTAAAGTCCCACTTCAAGTTCCCCTAGCACCGTAGAATTATTGGGGATTTATTAAAGATAATTAAAATCAGTCCATGTTGTGATTGTTGTTTTATGATTATCACTACATATTAGATAGATAATGATCTCATTGTGTTCATCCTTAACACTGAAAAAAAAAACAGAGCTTTTACTCTACTAACTTATGTTATGGTGCTCTGTGGATGGCACTTGTATATACCACTGCTATGGAAAAACTTTCCATCTGTTATTCACAGTCTTTGAAAACTTATTATGTGATTCAGCACCATTGTTTAGATAATCTAATGTAAAGGATCACTGAGGACAGTGGGCGGGATGTTGTTTGCTCCTGATAGAAACCAGATTCAATTAGTTCACTACTACCAGAATACAGTCAGGAACTTAATTTACCCTACAGCAAACAGAATAAAAACTCCTTGAAGTTCAGAGAATGCACTGATTCATAGATATATATGAACATATGAAAATGCCAGCAGAAACAGGCCTCACAGTCTATCTAGTCTGCTCGAGTGCTCAACCAGCACCTTATAATGCTATTGCCCCTCCCCCATCCTAATACTTCTTCCCCTTCCCCTTTCCCAACCTCTCTTGAAGCTGTCTACTATCTTGCAGTCCACTACCTCACTTGGCAAGGAGTTCCACTTGTCCATCACTTTTTCTGTGAAAAAAATGTCTCCTCATCTCTCTCCTGAATCTACCCTACCTCCAATCTCAGTTGGTGTCCTCTTGTGTCCCTCCCCTTTCTCCTCTGGAAAATCCACTCTGTATTAGTCTTGTTTATTCTCTTCAGGTACTTAAAGGTCTCAGTCATATCTCCCACGTCCCTTCTGTCCTCCAGAGGGTACATATTCAACTCCCCTAACCTTTCCTCATATGGCTTATCCTCCAATCCCTGGATCATCTTTGTAGCTCTACGCTGTACCCCCTCCAACAATCTGATGTCCTTCTTCAGGAATGGGTGCCAGTATTGCACGCAGTACTCTAGGTGGGGTCTGACCAGCAACATATACAGTACAGGGGCATGATAGCCTCCATACTTCTGGAGGAGATCCCTCTAGCTATGCACCCATCATGTTGTTGGCTTTTGCTGCCACCCTTCTGCACTGAACAAAGTTGTTCATGCTCCCTGTTATGATCACCCCTAGGTCCTTTTCTTCTGTGAAGCAACCCAACTGAACCCCATTTAAGTGATAATCCCTTCCCTGGTTCCAGGCTGTGAAGTGCGGAACATTGTACTTCTTGGTGCTGAACCCCAGCTGCCATTTATCTGCCCACTCCTGCAGCATATTCAAGTCCTCCTACAACCCCTCCATGTCATCTACCGCAGCTCCCATCTTGGTATCATCTGCGAACAGACTGATTTTACTCTGGATCCCATTCGAGATACCTGCAATGAAAAAAATATATATATATATATATATGTTATATATATATATATATATATATATATATATATATATATATATATATATATATATATATATATATATATATATATATATATATATATTTTTTAAAAACTGTGTTAATGCCACAAAAGCAGGTAAATGGGCTGTGTCAGTCACTGGCTGGGTTACGAATTGGGAGGAGCAGGTGGAAGGGCACTGCAGGGTGGGGGATCCACTAGACCACCCGGATGATGAGAATATCTGGTACTGGAGGATCAGGGCCAGGGTGGTCTGTTAGCCAACCACGGAAACTGAAATAAACATATTTGGAGATCAGGACTTGGGGGGCACTAGAGCACCAGGGAAATTTAAATAAATATATTGGGAGATCAGGGCTTGGGGGGACCTTTAGCCCTCTTCATTTATTTAAGATGGCAGCTGTGCATGGCTAGCCAACACAGACGCTAGGATAACAGTGCACATTATTGAGTTTTACAGAGTTTTTATTAGTTCTTAAACTCTGTCTGCGTTAGTGGTGCTTTAGTTTTTTTAATTTGCTATTTGTTATTTTTGTTTTTGTAGTCCACTGTCTTTGTTTCGTTTCTTCTAGTCCAAGTTAATTCTGATGCTATTAGATTGGTGATTAGTGTGAGAAAACTAGGGAATTACAGTGAGGCAGTAAGATTAGGATCATTTGCGGGTGTACACTGTAGTGTTTAGCTCTCTCCTGAATTGTCTCTTACCGCTGCAGGGATCCTGTTCAACGTTTAGTGTGCTCACTTCCCTGGCCATTTTTAAGTTTTCTCACCTGCTTATCCAATGTTTTTTCCACTCTGCAGACTGGAAGTCTTGGAGATCGATCATGGGAGGAACTGTAAGGTGGAGGAGATAGAAAGGGATACTCTTCCTTGAAGGATTAGAGCTGGCTTGGAGTTGTGGTGAGACTGGAGAAGTTCTGGTGCCTTCCAGTGGATTTTTTGAATGTCCTCAAAAGAATTGCGTGGATGAGTAGCTGGGAATGGATTCAAGATTTGGACCGGGACTGAGCTGGTATTATGGGGAATCCAGTGCTCTGCTGGGAGTGTCCCTTGGTGTCCTTGGATCAGGTTGGCCTTGCCGGTGGCTGGACCAGGTGGGGATATTATTAATCAGTTGGTTGGAGGACTTGTGGTAGTTTTTGTGGCCCTAAGCTCTTAGAGGGACTTGGTGAGCCCTGGCCTTTCTGGTGGCTGTAACTGTTGGTCTGGCAAAAACAGGGGGGCTGCCTGGATTGGGATTGCTGGGGGGCTCTCTGGTTGGGCACTTTGGGTCTTGATTCCTGTTGATCAGCCTGGTCAGTCTATTGAATTGGAGCGAAGATCCTACTCTAAAGGCTGGTGATCATTTGAAGGATCCTCCATAAATTGGATTTGAGGCAGTGACAGTGCCTATGATTAAGTTTTACAAGTTTTGTTTAAAAGACAGCTTGGACTCTGAACTCAAGTGAGAATTGAACTCAGAAAAAACTTTTATTTGGTCCTCAGAAGTGAGAGTTCTTGGACTGTTTGAAAGACCCTCTACAAACATGATCTGAGGCAGTGAGAGTGCCCACAATTAAGTTATACAAATTTCTGATTATAAAGACAGCTTGGACTCTGAATTTAAGTGAGAGATGAATTCAGAAAAATCTTTTATTTGGTACTGAGAAATGAGGGTTCTCTGAACCTTTATTTGACTGTGGAGTTCATTTAGGAGCTTAAACTTTTATTAGTAATTTTAATTTGAATTAAATTAATATTATTGCTTCATTTATATGTTGTTTGATTTTCATTGCTATAAGTGTTCTAAAGCTAATGTATTTAGTATTTGCTGTTTATAGTTTTATTTGTGTTGGGGGTGGTAGTTATTCTAGGTGTGTTTTGCTGCTAGTTTTACAAATGTGCTGGGAGGGCCTGAAGACGGTCAGGCAGTATTCCCCCACCAGACTCAGGGAATAGAATCCCTTTGACTGTCCCTACTTACCAGTTGAAACTTACAAATGTTGCCAATCTTTAGGGATTGCTAGGAGGTGCAAGAAAAGGGGGGATAACTGGGTCTGGTGGGGGAATGGAAGGGGGGGAATTGGAGTGGTGGGGACCAGGTGATGCCCTGGTGCAAAATGGCATCAGGACAGGGGAAATTACTGTCTTGTTCCCATACCCAAAGGCCCAGCAGTAGATGCTGGACTGAAGTTGAGGTCTTCCTCAGCATCCCATCCAACCCAGGCTGTGTTATACAATGCCAGATTCATTAAAAACAAGACAACCATTATAGCTGATCTTGCTGAAATGATGGATCTGGCATGTATCACCGAGACCTAGCGGGATGTACAGGCAGGCCCAATACTGGCTTCTGCAGTTCCAGCTGGGTACTCGGAAATCCATCGCCCGAGGTTGGATCATAGGGGCGGGGGTGTAGCCATCTTGTTTAAGACCGAACTGGGCCTTGTGGATGTTCCAGTGGGGATCACCAGATCCTTTGAGTGTATTATGGGAGAGGGTGTAGGCTGCAGGATACTCCTCATCTACCATCCACCAGGTGATGGGGGAATATTCCTGCAGGAGATATCATAGACATGGTATTGGAGTCTCCCAGATGGATAATTCTGGGAGACTTCAATGCCTGGGTCGACGATGAACTCTCGCAATTTGGTTAAAAATCTCCTCCAGCTAATGACAATGCTGGGCATTACACAGGTGGTTACCTCCTCTACCCATATAGGAGGTCACTCATTGGATCTGTTCCTTCTGGGGATGGAAATCTCTGACTTGGGAGTGGAACCAATCGGTTGGTCTGACCATCACACCATAGGGTTCAGTTTCAGGGCCCCCCCAAATGGACCTGCCCCTCCGGAGATGGTCTGGTACCAGCTCTTTAAGGGGAGTTGCCCCAGAGGGTCTATCGGCGGTCCTGGACCTATTGGGATTGCTGGGTGAAAGCACAAGTCCAGGGGATCTTGTACTGGCCTATAATAAGGTGGTGGGAGATGCCTTGGACTTGATTGCTTCTGTTCATGTTCACCCACTCACTCTTCGCCCCTTGGTATGATGGTTCCTTGAAGGAGTTGAGGCGAGTTGGTTGAAGGATGGGGAGAGCATGGAGGAAGTCTGGCCTGGATTCTGATGGCACATTACAAAGGCTATCAATCAGAAATCACCCATAAGAAGGCAGAGTTCCTGTCCAAGGAGATTTCTGCTGTGCAGAATCGACCTGCTCAACTATTCTGAACTGTAGACAGATTGTGCAGTCCAATCTGTCTGGAGTCTGGAAGAGCTTTTTCACAGGTTAAGTGTGATGAGCTAGCTTGATTCTGCACAGATAAGGTTGCCAGCATCAGGTCTGGAATTGGCCCGGCTCTCTCCACCAGGGGTTTTAGAAGTCGATGGGAGGTGGTGAGCACCCAGTCTGTCTGGATGGATTTCAGCTGGCTGGAATTCAGTGACATTGTGAAGATTGTCCAGACTTTGCACCCAACCAATTGTAGTTTGGATCTGGGCCCTACCCCCCTTTTAGCGGGGTGTATAGATGCTATCTGCCCAATCCTAGCTGAAATTGTCTGGAGATCCTTGGAGAGGGGGGGTCTTTCCAAATCCCCTAAAGGAGGCAGTCATATGACCATTACTTAAAAAGCCCTCCCTGGACCCCAACTGTCCAGCTAACTACCGGCCTGTCTCTAACCTTCTCTTTGTGGGGAAGGCTATTGAGAAGGTGGTTGCACTGCAACTGGATGATCACCTTACAACTCACAATGTCTATGAAGCTCTCCAGTCAGGATTTAGGAAGAGGCATAGCATGGAGACCACCCTTGTCCAGATATTAAATGACCTTCTAATGGTGAGAGATCGAAAGGCTCATACCATCTTGGTCCTTCTTGATCTCTCAGCAGCCTTTGATACTGTGGACCATGGTGTGTTTCTGGAGTCCCTGCGGTTCCTTTGTGGACTGTTGGGTACAGTCCTCAAGTGGTTTCGATCATTCCTTGTGAGCAAGTCTAGAGGATGGTCACTGGAATTTATTTCTCTGACACCCTTCCCCTGTCCTGTGGGGTACCACAGGGATCCATATTGGCACCCATGTTGTTCACAGTGTATATGCTGCCATTGAGAGACATCATTAGTTGATACGGCTTGAGTTTTCACTGTTATGCAGATGATACTCAGCTGTATATGTCCTTTATGCTCAAACAGGTTGATGTGATTTCTATGCTAAACAACTGCCAGTCTGAGATCAAAGACTGGATGAGCTCTAGCTGTCTGAGTCTGAATCTGGATAAGACTGAGGTATTGGTAGTAGACCCGGGTCACCTAGGGGCGGGTTTTGGGGCTGGGCATGTGTCGGGCCTGTGGTTTGATGGTATTCAGCTCACTACCTCAGATCAGGTGCGAAACCTGGGCATTATCTTTGATGATGGCTTGACCCTGAAATCTCAAGTGTCAGCCATGGCTAAATCCACATTTTACCATCTGAGGACTACCGCCCGGGTGAAACACCTGGTTCTGCTGGATAACCTTCCAACATTAGTCCATGCCTTCATTACCACCCATCTTGACTACTGCAATGCCCTCTACCTAGGGCTGTCTGGGGTTGATATCTGTCACTTGCAGCTAGTGCAGAATGCTGTGGCCAGGCTGTTGACTGGTACTTTAAGGACCAGCCACATCATGCCAGCGCTGCATGAACTGTACTGGCTGCTGGTTCAGTGGCAGATCACCTATAAGGTAGGCTTGCTTCCCTTTAAAGCCCTACACAAACAGGGACCCAACTACCTGAAAGATCTCCTGTTTCCCTACTCCTCAAATCTTCCACTCCAATCTGATGATGAGAGATTGCTAGAGATTTCCAGGGTTCATTCGAAACCCTCTGGTGCCCCTGCTTTTTTCATTTGCTGCACCAACCCTGTGGAATGCTCGACCTAGCCAGCTAAGAGAATGCCTGACCATCAGCGGTTTTAAATCGATGCTAAGAACATATTTATTTTCACTTGCCTTCCCAGATTGTTCTTAATTAATTAATTATGATTGTTTTATTCTGTTTATCAGATTTGTGTTTCAAAATGTACAGCACCTTGATATTTGAAAGGCGCTATATAAATAAAGTTTTTGATTGATTTGATTGATAGTCCCCCAAGGAAATTGAAATAAATATTGTGGTAGGGTCGGTGACCCCCCCCGAACTTGGATATGCTCTCATGGATGCAGAGCATGTGTAATTACCTGCCTATGTTTTGGAGGTAATTTGAGAACATTGTGGGCTAAAATAGTAAAAAAATCTGTTGCAACAGTCTCCTGCTCTTCTAATTTCTTCCTTTTACTATCGCTCCTTTTCTGCCATTCCCATACTCAAGCTTGGCCACCTTTGAGTATTCTTACTGTCCCTTTCCTTATTTCCAGCTTGTTTTCTCAAAATAATAATGCCCCAATGTTCAGAACGTTCTGTGCTTGCAGTACTAGCTAATTATGCTAATTTTCCTGCATCAAGTGCGAGCGATGCGACTGTGCGATCGTAGCGATCGCATGTAGTAGAAGATGCCAAAAGGGTTGATGATGGCGTTTTCATGATCTAGTGAATTCTGAACAAATTAGCAGCCTTTTTGTTGGTTTTAGTGTAAGAAGTTCAGAATTATGTTATATGTCAAAATTGTAACTGAGAAATCATTTGAAAAGTGGTGTTTGTTTATTCCTTAAATAAAAAGGTTAAACTAGTACTTTTAAAAGGGAGAAGGCAATGCATGCCACTGTTAAAAGGAGAGAGATAAACCTGTTTAACTTAAAAGGACTAAAGTCTCCTAATGTGATGCAGAAATGCTTTAGACTTACAACTCTCTTGTAAAGTGCTTCCAGCTCCTCTCAGTCCAATCTCCTTATAGGACTGAGCGGCCCTGGTTGACCCACTTTTTTATGCAAGTTGGGGAGGAGCTAACTAAGTCATGTGTCCTCCACTGGTATAAAAGGAGGTGAATGGAGTGTTGAGTCAGTGTGTGGTAGGAAGGCAAACCTACCAGATGCCTAGCCAGATTCTAGGTGCCTTTTTGGCAGGAATTTTCTTTCTTGTTAAAGATATGATTTCCTGTGCCTTATGTTTTTTTTGAAAGTTATGTACAAGTTCTGCTTTAAGTCCATTTTATTTTTTTCTGCTTCTAATAAATTTTGAAATATCGGATCCTGACTGCTCTCTGGACTTTATTGGACAACCCCACATGCACATTTGGTGTCAGAAGTGGGATGTCACAAGGGAAGGAGAGCCACCTTTCTTGTGGATATTGTCCAGAGTCATTATGGAGGAGCAGAAGAAGATGGAGAAAGCAGAAATGTCTGCACTGGAAGGTACATGGACCAGAACCATGGTGGACAAATTTCAACTACCCCTAGCAGCTGGATTGGGTGATGTCAGAAGGAAAGAGACTGAGAGAAAGAGAAAGAGACCAGAGGCAGCGGAAGAAGCTATTGGGGGCGAAGATGTCAAAGAGAAGGAAGAGGAACCCCCTTCCGAAGTACATGATTTGCTGAGATGGTTATGTGTGAGACAGCTCGATCTGGAGAAGCAGAGAGAGAGAGAGAGAGAGACCGTCTACAAAATGAGAGAGACTGTCTACAAAATGAGACCAGGTGGGTGGAGACTTTTAAGGCTATTCAGGCGATTGGAACTACTAGACCTATTCTACCTAGTGGGGGCCCAAAGGACATTAAAATTTCCAGACTAATGGACAATGATATTGAAGCATACATTACAACATTTGAAAGAGTGGCAACAGCTTGTGGGTGGCCTAGGGATCAGTGGGTTGATCTGTTTAGCCCCATATCCTCACAGGCAAGGCTCAGCTAGCTTATAGTCACGTGAGAACCTGCAAATGTTACCAACTATGATCATGTTAAACAAGCAATATTAAAAGGTATGACATCAGTGCATAGACTTATCGTCAAGGTTTCGAGCATTCAGATATCATACTGTTGAGTCCCCAAGAAGCTTGTGCTCGATTGCAAGACTTGTGCACAAATGGCTACAACCTGCAACTCGTACCATACATCAAGTGGTTGAGTCAGTTGTGTTAGAACAATTTGTAAAAATACTACCTTATGAGGTTCAAATGTGGGTAAGAGAACATCGACCTGACACAGTAGAAAAAGCTGTCAGTTTAGCTGAAGATTATATTACAGCTCACCCACATCGTCAGAAAGGGTCTCATGGAACAAATACTTCCCAAGTATTGATAAACATCCACCCACTAGTCCTTCTACTAAGCCAAAAGAGGAAAGAAAAAGTATGAGAACATTTAACCCAGATATTATTTGCCATGAGTGTCAGACACAGGACACATCGCTAGATTCTGCCCCAAGAAAAATCTGATCCTTCTCATCTGGCCTTAGCAAACTGGGGCAATATACTGTGTCTGTTAATGTTGGAGGACAGGATGATGGCATTGATTGATTCAGGAAGTACAAACCCTGGTACGCATGATTTACTCAGTGGTGCTCTTACAAAGAAACACTCAGAGAAAACTGGGGTGACTTGTGTTCATGGGGACACTCATTTTTATCCTGTACAGAAAGCTACTATTACTGCATCAGGTATGGCACATCATCTGAAGATAGGCGTGGTTCCTAGACTACCTGTACCTGTGATATTGGGACATGACTTTCCTGTATTTAACAATTTATTGATTGCTTCTTCTTCTATATCTGCTATGACTACACGATCTCAAGCATCTCAGGAACAAATGGACAGTGAATTGTTTCCTTTTGATGATACCTTATTTGATGTTCCTGGAAAATCTGTTAAATCAAAAAAAACAAAAGAGACTAGAAAAATGGACATGGAATAAAACAAAGGACTTAGGTTGTGATGATGCCATGGTAAAAACTGTAAAGTCAGACTCTTTTATCAGTGACCAAAAGAATGACCCTACACTAACCCCTTTGTTTTCACAGGTTATTGCTGATGGGGTGGAAGGTACACCTCCAATGTATAAATTGCAATGGGATAAATTGTATAGAGTTTGCCAAAATCCAAAAACTGGGGAAATGGTAGATCAACTGGTGGTTCCTAGTCAGTATAGAGAACAGTTAATATTCTTAGCGCATGATGTACCATGTGGGGGATATGCAGGAAGGGGATAGAACTTTATAAAGGTTACTATATAGATTCTTTTGGCCTGGCATTCATGATCAAGTGGCTGAATATTGCAAAAGTTGCAGCCAGTGCCAAAGGGTGGCACCGGTTACAAGAAAGGACAAAGTCCCTCTTCAACCTTTACCATTGGTTGCTATGCTCTTTGAAAGATTGGCCATGGATATTATAGGACCTCTCCCCAAAAGTACTAAAGGCAACAGGTTTGCCCTTGTGTTGTGTGACTATGCTACAAAATATCCTGAGGCTATTCCCCTACGCACCATAACAGTGGATAAAATAGCAGAGGAGTTGCTCAAGGTATTTAGCAGAGTGGGCATACCAAAAGTTATTTTAACAGATAGGGGAACCAATTTCTGTTCAGCCATTTTGAAACATCTCTACCAAGCTCTGGGGGTAGAAGCTATCTATACATCTCCATACCACCCCCAAACTGATGGCTTGCTCGAGCGTTTCAACAGAACACTGAAGAAAATGATACAAAAGTATGTGGAAGATGAGGGTAAACACTGGGACCTATATCTGCCACTGTTACTTTTTGCATATCGTGAGGTACCTCAAGCATCGACTGATTCTCACCATTTGAACTATTATATGGTAGGAATCCCAGAGGTCTCCTAGACGTAGTTAAGAACAGTGGAGGATATTACCACCTGGAAAAATTCCACTACCCTTGATTATGTTACGCAGCTACGTAAAAAATAGCTAAGTATACTCAGGTTGCACAAGAACAGAATCAAATCAAGCAAGACTATCAGAAAGAAAGATATGACATAGGGTGGGTGAAAACGCTTAGCTCTGGGGATCGTGTCTTATTGTTGCTTCCATCCACTGAAAACAAGTTAACTATGAAATGGCAAGGGCCTTATGTGATACAGAAACAAATTAGCCCATACATATTTGGTGGAAGTACCAGACAGAAAACAAAAAACTAAAAATGTACCATGCCAATTTATTGAAAAGATGGCATGATAGGCCTACTGAAGTCATGTATGTATGTTCCAACCCATTGGACAATGAGATGGAGCTGGCATATGATAGACTGGAAGGAGAACAATTGTCTAAAGATTTGACAATAAATCCTTCTTTACTAGACAGTCAAAAACAAGAACTAGCCCACATTCTAAGTCAGTTTCATGATACTTTTACAACAGTCCCAGGGAAAACTATGGAAATGTGTCATCAGATCCATACATTTCAAAACACACCCATTACAGTAAAGCCCTATCGGATTCCTGAGAAATTAAAACAAGAAGTCATCATAGAGATAGAAAAGATGAAAGCAATGGGTATCATAGAAGAAGCTAATAGAGAATGGGCATTTCCTATGGTCCTTGTCCCTAAAAAAGAGGGAGGGATAAGAATTTGTCTAGACTTCTGAAAACTCAACGCAATATCAAAGTTTGATGGATATCCAATGCCCCGTATAGATGACATCATAGACCAACTTGGGCAAGCGAGATGTGTTAGTATACTTGATTTAACTAAAGGATACTGGCAAATTCCACTTGAGAAAGCATCAAAAGAAAACTGCTTTTGTACTCCTTTGGGGTCTTTTCAGTTCACAATGATGCCATTTGGACTTCACGAGCCCCAGCTAGTTTTCAAAGGTTGATGGATAAACTCCTGAGACTCACGTTGGATATAGCGCAGCTTATTTAGATGACGTAATCATTTATAGTCCAACATGGGAAGACCATGTTAAACACCTTACTGCTGTTTTAAGGACTATAAAACAAGCTGGTCTCACCATCAACCCCAACAAATGTTCCTTTGCTATGGAGGAAGCCGGTATTTGGGATTTATAATTGGTAATGGGCAGGTAAAACCAGAGGTGGGAAGGTGGATGCCATAGCCAAGAGACTCGTCCCTCAAAAAAACATGTGCTTCATTTTAGGCCTAGCAGGCTACTATAGACGTTTTGTGCCTCAATTTGCTACTTAGCTAGCCTCTAATTGAATTGACCAAAAGAACAAACCTCAAAAGTAATCTGAATTCAGAATGTGAAGAATCATTTCTTGCCATAAAAGCAATACTTTGTTCCTCCCCTGTGTTAAAAAGTCCTGATTTTGATAAACCATTTTTGTTACAGACTGATGCTTCTAATGTTGGTTTGGGGTCTGTGTTATCTCAAATCCATCATGGAGAAGAACATCCAGTACTGTATATCAGCCGTAAATTACATGTCAGGGAAACCAAGTACTCCACAATAGAGAAGGAGTGTTTAGCACTCAAATGGGCCATAGAATCCTTTCGATATTATTTATGGGAACTCAATTTACAGTATGGACAGATCGTAATCCATTACGATGGATACATAACATGAAAGATAGTAATCCAAGGGTTATGAGATGGTATCTAACATTGCCACCATATAAATTCACTGTCAATCATAGAGCTGGAACTGCTAATAGTAATGCTGACTTTATGTCTCGATTTGGGGCAGACATAATGTTAGAACCAAATGTAGACCTCGGGGAATGAATATATTTGTATTTTGAAAATGCATTGTATTTAAGTAAAAAGAGAATATTAAAGGGCCCCGAGGTGGAGCTTTGGGAGTGGGTGGGCTAAAGCTCTATCTCTTTTTGTTTTACAAAAGAAATCTACATGCTATTTCAAGTAGTGAAAACTACTAGTTTTCATCTTGAGTGGGGAGGACTGTGGTAGGGTCGGTGACCCCCCCCCCCGAACTTGGATATGCTCTCATGGATGCAGAGCATGTGTAATTACCTGCCTATGTTTTGAGGTAATTTGAGAACATTGTGGGCTAAAATAGTAAAAAATCTGTTGCAACAGTCTCCTGCTCTTCTAATTTCTTCCTTTACTATCGCTCCTTTTCTGCCATTCCATACTCAAGCTTGGCCACCTTTGAGTATTCTTACTGTCCCTTTCCTTATTTCCAGCTTGTTTTCTCAAAATAATAATGCCCCAATGTTCAGAATGTTCTGTGCTTGCAGTACTAGCTAATTATGCTAATTTTCCTGCAGATGTGCGAATGTGCGATCGTGCGATTGTGCTTAACGCAAGGATCAAAGGACAGGATCGGGCGAACGTGTTAAGACGCCAAAAAGGGTTGATGATGGCGTTTTCATGATCTAGTGAATTCTGAACAAATTAGCAGCCTTTTTGTTGGTTTTAGTGTAAGAAGTTCAGAATTTTGTTATATGTCAAAATTGTAACTGAGAAATCATTTGAAAAGTGGTGTTTGTTTATTCCTTAAATAAAAAGGTTAAACTAGTACTTTTAAAAGGGAGAAGGCAATGCATGCCACTGTTAAAAGGAAAGAGATAAACCTGTTTAACTTAAAAGGACTAAAGTCTCCTAATGTGATGCAGAAATGCCTTAGACTTACAACTCTCTTGTAAAGTGCTTCCAGCTGCTCTCAGTCCAATCTCCTTATAGGACTGAGCGGCCCTGGTTGACCCACTTTTATGATGCAAGTTGGGGGAGGAGCTAACTAAGTCATGTGCTCCTCCACTGGTATAAAAGGAGGTGAATGTGGAGTGTTGAGTCAGTGTGTGGTAGGAAGGCAAACCTACCAGATGCCTAGCCAGATTCTAGATGCCTTTTTGGCAGGAATTTTCTTTCTTGTTAAAGATATAATTTCCTGTGCCTTATGTTTTTTTTTAAAGTAATGTACAAGTTCTGCTTTAAGTCCATTTTATTTTTTTCTGCTTCTAATAAATTTTGAAATATTGGATCCTGACTGCTCTCTGGACTTTATTGGACAACCCCACGTGCACAAATATATTGGGAGATCAGGGCTTGGGGGGGGGGTGCTAGCCAACCAGAGAAATGTAAAAAATTATATTGGGAGATCGGGGCTTGGGGGGGATGCCCACCAGAGACTGCTGTCCATGATGCTATTGCCACATAGCTGCCCCACAGCTTGCAGCATGGCCAAGGTTGCTGTAAGTTGCAGGACTTAGCAGCTGGGGTCCTACCTGATAGAGAATTGAGTGCAGGGTCCCCAGCAAAAAGGAATCAGTGCAAGCCATTTTTGATGTGGCTTGATCTGATTTTTTGAGAATCAGGCCCTTGTCTTTTTTGGATAACTGAGGCATGTGGTCCTTTACAGCTCAAGAGGTACAGTCCGTGGAGTAGGCAGATGTCAATCTGACTCTGTCTGTATCTTTTGGGAGGCAGTATAGTGTAGTGGTTTAAGGCTCTGAGCTGCAAATCTGGAGACCTGGGTTTGAATCCCACAGCCTCCACTTGCATACTGTATGACCCTGAGCAAGTCACTTAACTTCCCTGTGCTCCCAGGTTGCACCTGTAAACAAGCTTTCAGCTTAATGTGTCTCTCCTGGTTAAACAATTGAAAAAAAAAAAAAAACTTTGTGACCAAAATTATTGCGCAACAATGGGCAGGTGTGGATCAGAGAAAGTATCTTCCCAACCAAATTCATGGATCTTCCATTTTTTAAAGGAAAATATCTTGTGGGAGGGATTCTCCTCCACTGAAATACAAGGCTTTTTATATTTCTGTTAAAGACACCACAGTGCCTAATGAAGGATCTCTGTCCCTAACAGATTTTTATACCAAGCTAGTGGACACCACGTGCAGGAGGGGTTTTGCCTCTATCTGCACACAACAGTTGTACATCTTATGCTTTTTTTATTGTTGCCAGAGCCTTCAACATATGTGTCACTACTCTGGCCAGTTTTTTTCTGCCTTTCTGAAAGTGCAAGCCTTTCTGAAATGAATGGCCATGGCCTTTATCTTTCTAGGTGCTTATACACTGGAGAATTTCGCATGTCAGCCTACTTGGCCTATCTCACGATTTTCTGCCATGATGACCATGTGGCTTAGTCATTGGGTCACTGATCAGGCTTCCTAAGCTAAGCTGTTTAACCTCCCCTTGAAGGAGGCATATAGTTTGATTCCTCCCTGGATACTATTTTAAAAGATATGCAGTGAAAAGGGCTATCTCCAGTGTCAAACAACAATGCAAGACTACCATAACCCATCAGGGTCAAGGCAATGGCTGGCACAGACTGTTCTGAGGTGGGTTCCGTTCCTTCAGAATTTGGCTCCATAGAATGGAGCAGCCTGCTCAGATGACAAGGTTACAGTTTCAGAGGAGCACTGGCCAGGCACCATGCAGGAGGCCAAGCACCAAAAGCCTGGTGCTTCACAAGAAAGCACATGGTCCCATCCCTGACTCCTTTTCTTGGGGGAAGACTACAGGAGTTTTCCTCAAATGGGCTGAAAACAATTTCAGCCTCCTTACTAGGGGATGCTTCTTCTGCCCCAGTTCTCAAGGATGCCACAAAGGTCAGATGTTGTCAGGCACACTGATCTCCTCACTCATTCGGGGCCATCGTATGGGGCCCGCTAATCAAATAAGGTCAGGGGTCCTATTGGATTTATTACATAGTCCCCAGAAATTTGGAGATGGGGGAGGGGTCTGGCCCGTTCTAGATTCAAAGCGCCTGAACAAATTTGTGTGACACATACCTTTCAGGATGGAGTCCCTGCAGTCCATCACCAGGATGCTTTGTCAAGGGGTCTTGTTAAGCCCCAAAACATGTGATGGATGCCTGCCTCTACATTCCCATCTGTCAGTCCTACTTAGAGTATCTCAGGTCCTAGATACTAGGCCAACCTTTCCAGTACAGGGTGTTTCTATTCACCTGTACATCATCCCCCATGAGTTCCTTGAAGGTGTTGGTAGTCCTGGTCTCTCAATTTAGTCAGGAAGGTCATCATGTCTATCCTGATTGAATGACCTGCTTATTTGTGCACCTACGTTGTCCCTGCAGGAGATCGGCACTCAGGACTCTAGAGATGCTAGAGTCGCATGGCTAGGGGTTAACCAGGAGAAGTGCTCTCCTGAGCCATCTCAAACCTTGGAATGCCTGGTGATAATTTTTGTCACGAAACCAAGGAAGGTTTCTCGCTTTTCCGGAAGGAGACATTATTGACAGAAGTCCACTGGCTCAGGACGCAGTCAGCATCTGTCGGCATCTGCCCTCATTCTGCTGTGGTTTCTTGACCTCAGGACAGGCAACAATAGTTTTAATCTCGTGGTCTCACTTCGATATGTGGCCTAATCAAATGGGTTTACTGGTAGCCCGGGATCCCTCATTGGAGGATTATCAGCCAGTTTTCACTTCACCCCTCACCTTCGTCATTCCCTGAGTGGGTAAGTGGATGTGCAGAATCTGAGAAAAGGTTTCATTAGAACTTCTCAGAGTTAATATTCACAACAGAAGTCAGCTTACACAAATGGGGCAGGCCAGAACCAGCCTCCCACTTAGGGAACTTGTTCAGTCTAGGAACAGCATCTCCTTATCAATGTTCAGGAGATGGAAGAGGTTCACCTAGCTGCCCTTTTGCTTCAGCCATGCTGCTAAGCATGCCTACATAAACATTATTGTGGCACAAGCAGGGAGATGTTTTGAGATGTCACCGACCTGTCAGCAGTTGACCTGACAGGGGTGTTGAACCTTCAGTTGGACTAGCAAGGTCACAAAAAATGTTCACGCCATGGAATGGAGGTTGAATCCAGAGGTTTTTAAACTCTTGTGCAACCGGTTTGGTCCACCTCAGATTGATCTGTTTGCAGTCAGTCACAATTCTCAGATCTGAGAAGATTCTTCATTCTTCATATTGCCTTGTTTAGTGTCCCTACTTAGATGTGGTGTCACCTTTATTTTATTTTGTTCCCAGCTAGCTCACTCTGTATTAATCAATGTTGTTGCTGCTATTTCCACTGTATGTATCAGCCTGCACTAAGTGTTCTAATTGTATCATCCTCTGTTTCTGTATGCTCTTGTCCAGGACCATCTTGCAAATGAGCTTTCTCAAAGATGGCTCTGCCTGGTTAAACAAAGTTTGATTGATTGATTCATTCATTCATTCATTTTCTGTGTCCACAGCTGGAGGCAGTGGTCAGTCTGCTTCAAGAGTGGACCTTCAGCAGAGTGTATGCTTCTTCTACTAACTCTCCTTCCAAAGTCTTGAAAAAAAAACAAGAAGAAATAAATATAAACACCACTCTGGAAGGAGTTGCCACTTATTAGCTGCAGATTGGCCGATAAGACCCTAGATCTCTGACTTAGTGAGTCTTGTCCAACAAAGCACCCTTCCGCCTTCTGGTGTGTAGAGACCTGCTGTCAGGGTATCCTTCTCTACTGAAAAAATCTTGGAATGATGCAGCTCGCACTCTGGCTCCTGAGAGGAGGAGGCCCCTCCTATATAAAAAATAACATAGGTTTCTCTGAGAAACTAGTCAACACCTTGAGGGCTGCCAGAAAATCATCTGTGCCTGCACCCTATGCTCCAGTTAGGGCCACCTTTTTTATCTTTGCCAGAAGGGAAGGATTTAAACCTTCAATGGCCTCTATTTCACAGAATTTGGATTTTTTTCAGGAAGGCGTGGCAAAGGGGTTGGCAATGGGTACGCTGAGAGGTCAGGTTTCGGCCCTCAGAGCACTCTGGGATTTTTGCCAAACAACTAATAGGCGTGTATTTAGTGGGACACCTCTGGTGTCCAGATCTACGGTTCTCCATGGATTCTGAATTGGGTTCTGAGTGCTCTCTGCAAGGAGTTTTTCAAACTGCTATCATCCATATCACTGGATGTGTTGTTCTGCAGGTTTTCCTCTTAAGGTGCCATACCTTGTTAGGCATATGGATAGGTGACACTCAGAATGGTTCCATTTTTTTTGCACATGAAGTGCTCATGGCCTTCCAGGAGTTCCAGGAAATGGGCTTTTCATCCTCCTGCCTGCAACCTCCTCACTCCAAAAAGAAGAAATTGCACAAGATGGATTCTTGTGCACCATTAGGATCTTTCGGGATGGCTGCATTCCAAAAGTCAGATAGTCTTGTTTGTTCTCATGGAACAGACAAGCAGGGTCAAGAGGTCTTATAGGCCAACCTATCTAAAAGGGTGCAGGCCTGCATTGTTCAGGCCAATGTTACAGTAAAGAAGAGGCCTCCGGCTCTCCTCAAGGCTCACCGTGCCAGGGCTAGGTTGATTCCCTGGGCAAGACAGGTGAAGCATTGTTTTTTTAAGGTTATGCAAGGCAACTATGTGGTCTTCCATCCAGACATTCACAAAACATCCATCTTGGACGTTCAGAGTTCAGCTGACACAGGTTTTGGTCACAGAGTGCTATAGACAGCAGTTCGCAAATAATTCTCAGTGCTTGCCTCTGGCATATGGGATAATTCCCCCCCCACCCCAGTATTTCTGGGTACAGCTTCTTAGAGCCCAGTTGTTATGATTACCAATTGACAATGTGGAGTGCTACAAAAAGAAGAAATTTCTTCATACTTACCATTATTTCCTTTTCTGTTAGCTCCAACATTTTGCAATGGGGCCCTCCCATGAGCCTGGCTACTGCGGGAGAATCTTTTCCTGCATTCTAGGAGGGATGTACTGTTTGTTCAAATATCCTATTTTTTTAGACATCCATCTTTTATTTTGCTGTGCTGTACTCAAAAAATATATATATATATATATATATATACACACATATAGTTTTTCAATTAGTCTGCAACTGCAGGTCAGCAGCTTTACTGATAGCTTTTGAGGTGTTTTCCTTGTTGCCAGTAGCCTCACTGCATCTAGCTGTTCCCTGAAAGTTATGCTTTATTGTGTGGTCAGCCTGGGTTTTCCAGATGAGCAACTGATGGAGCCCTTCTTGTTGTGTGATTGTTCTTTCCTGCAGGGAGGACCGAATTGTCCAGACCTTGAGTCCAAAGGAGCTTTTTCCTCCTCAGATGTCTGCCAGGAAAGTAAGGCAGCATTTATTTACAATGTTAAGGAATGTTCTACACAGCTATTTGATTATACTACAGTATATGACGATGTGTAGCTATCATGGCACTGAGAGGCCAGTAGTGACTGGGGAGTTGCTGCTGCTTGGAATCCTCATGTGCCCAACATTCAAAAGCTTGTGCTGTTCTGTTTCTCCTGGTAGGGGTACATAATACCCAGTCATTATGATTACCCATCGACAATGCTTGAGCTAACAGAAAAGGAAATTACGGGGGACATGGTGAATGGTGCGGGAGCAGGCCGGCCCATACAGATCACCACAGACGTGAGCATACCGGTGCAATGCTCATCATCATGGGCACTGAGGATGGGTGTCAGGATGGGACACACACATACACAAGTACACACACACACACACACACATACACAAGTACACACACACACACACACACACACAGTCACACACACACACACACACACACACACATACACAAGTACACACACACACACTGACACAGTGGTCGGGCAATGATGTAGCACAGGGTGATGGGCTGCTGTGGCACAGACCGATACATGAGTGCAGGCATGCTGTATGAGCGGGGGTGGGCGGACCCTTGTCTGGCTGGCTACCTTGCCATGGTACATGGGCTTAATGCAATGGCACAAGTGCCCTGCCACTAAATGCCATCCATGTCGGTCAGCACCATCCACGCACACCACAGTCGCACTGGTGTTGGCGTACGCCCTTAGTCGTGGCTCATCATCAGGCACACATGGATTAGTGTAGCACAACACAGGTAAGTGTGCTATCCTGGATTCCATCACTGTAGCTGGTGGTCAGGCATGCTCAGCCGAGGGGCAATGGAGTGGCCCTATCAACATGGCTAGCATCTGAATGTCCCATTTACGACCGGTGCATGGGCAGCACGACTGGCAGCAGTCTCCTGTCCATGCACTGGGTCTTCGCCATGCTGTTCGGGTGGTATGTCTGGTGGTGGATTGGTGGGCATCGGCACACCGCAGTACACAGCCATGTTTTGCAGCATCATGCAGATGATGAATACATGGCAGGCACATCACAGAGCCAGCATAATGGTGCCCCCAGTGTGGTCCAGGCATCTAAATCACATCTTTAGTATACCAGTGCTCCTCTCCATGATGGCCCTCATCCAACGGTATGCTGTGCTGAATGCCACCTCTGCCCCATCCGCAGGCACCAGAATGGGTGTCAGCAAGTATGGGTGCAGTGGATATCCTCTGTGACCCGTGAGAAAAGGAGAGAGGTCAGTCATAGAATGGACAGGTGGATGACATTCACTCATTAGCATGGTACACCTACCCAACAGCCACCCGTTCATGTGTCCAGCATGGAACCATGCTTCAAGACCCAATGTGTCCAGTATGTATGAGTAGTGGCACAACCTGGGAAACTTGGCACACACATCAGTGAACTCACCTGCCATGTCACACACCACCTGGCAGTTAATACTGTGGAACCCTTTATGGTTGCGTTAGGCTTCCTCGGACACTGAAGGTGTCAAGATGCTGATGTGTGCACCATTCACAGCACCCAGCACACTTGGCATACCGTGCAATGTGTAGAACCCCAACATTGTGGCACAGACCTCACCATTGGATGACTGGAGGCGTAAGTGGTCCCGCGTGTGCTCCAACAGTGCATCCATGTCCTGTGCCAGGGCCCAGGACACAGACGACTGGCTCATGCCGATGCCATCACCTGCCCATGCTGGAAAGATCCTGATGCATAATAGGCCAGTACACACATGACCTTGATCTTGACTGACATGGCCCTGGAGTGGCGGGTCAGTGGCCCGACATGGTCATGGACTTGATCACACAGTTGTACTACCATTAACCATAGCAGCCAGAACTGTTCTATGCAGTGTGTTCCCAGTAGCAGGTGACCGTCCATGAGTGGATGGAACATGCATTCATGTGGTCATGGTCATCTAGATCTTGCATGCCCTGCACTCTTCAGGTAAACATTCATGAGCAGTCCCGGGCATATTATGCCATCATGCAGGTAATGACATCTACATGGAACAGCACCTGATTATGCCATCATCCATTGAAAGTGCCACACAGGTGGACTGCAATGCACCTGTGTGCACACATGCACCATACGGCGCATGCCCTGCGTGAGGCAAAAGGCCTCGTGCCACCATGCCACCCAGCCGCTTAATGCCCGGGACTGTGCTGCATGTGACTGCTGCCCATGTAACCAATATTTCATGGTAGTCAGTGCATCCCCCCAGCAAGTGTTACTGTGTTCCTGTAGTGCTTCACACTATGGTGTACACATCTACTGTACTGTGGTTATGCTGAATGCCACGTGGATGCATACTGCCTGTACCACCTGGGCGCATGTGTACGACTGTGCAATGACTGTACAGCAGGTGTGTTGCATCATCAGCCTCATGGTCGGGGACGCAGGCTGCTCGGGGCATGCACACAGCATTGGTGTCCCTATGGACACTCTGGTGCCACACACACACACACACACACACACACACACACACACACACACATGCACACACACACGTGCACGTACACACACACACACACACACACACACATGCAGGCCAAAATTCAGTGTTTCTGTGTAGCCCAATGGACCATGGCTCTGCAGTGTACATGCACATGCAGGCATGCCGTACAGTGTTGTGGCATCCCACAGTGAGCACTTTCAGTGGTGGTGTGCCACCATGTGGGCATACCTTGCTGCATGTGCCCCAGCATGCATGTACTGCTGGCATGTGTAGGCCCATGTGGGAAATGCACATCCAGCCCCAACCCACTATAAAAGGATTATGGACATGTCATGCCAAGTCGCACCGACAACATGGACAGGTACCCACAGCAACTGTGGCACTTTGCAGAAGATGAGTACAGTGGCAGCAGCAGATATGGGACACTGTGGGTAGCCCAGGCCCTTTGTTCGGTGAGTATGATATACAGGGCACATGTGTATAGTTGTGGGTGGTGGTGGCATTTCAGCAGTGCCCTGACATGTTTGTTTCATGCCTTTCTGCATTGCTGTCTCCCTCTCCTTCCCCATGCACAATGCTATGGGCATACCAACTGGATTGTAGCTATGCAAGCAGGTGCAGCCAGATGGGGTGATGGTGAAAGTGGTCAAGCCAAGGAGTCTGCACCACAGGAGGTGGCACTGCCAGATGCCATGCTATTTCTGGAAGAGCAAAATGGAGGGGAGACCCCATTGCGAGGATGGGCATGGAGAGGCGGAGCCCCGGGTCCTGTGAAGGGTCATGGTGCCATCCAGGGTAGGTGTACTACTCCTGTACAGCACTGTGATCTGCTGTCCATTACCTGGGGGGGCCCGTGTGTGTGGAGGGAGGCCTGAGTGGGGGGGCCAGTATGGGGTGGTGGTGTGACCAGCATGTTCTTGCCAGGTTGGTGGTGGTGACCATGGACCGTGCTGTTTTTAGGGGTAACCTGGGAGCACTGGGGAGACTTATTCAGAGTCACACAATATGCAAGTGGAGGTTGTGGAAATCAAACCTGGTCGGCTGGATGTACCAAGCTCATTCACAGCTTATTACTCTAACCTCTAGGCTATACTGCCATCCCCCAGTTATTTATTTTGTTTTTTCTTGGTAAATGTGTACTAGAATATTTCAGTTAATCATTTTGTGGTGCTGTACACCTACACCTCCTATGGCCAGAGGTCTGTGCTCTACTGGGCTCCTAAACATTTTATTATGTACCCCCAGTGTATGTTGTTAAGTCCTCTTCAGTACAGTCTCTTAAACAGATTCTTAGAATGTACTGGTTAGCATATAATAATTGTTATTGTTTCTAATGTATTCTAAAGTATTACACTAATACTTTGTTTTTGTTTGTTTGTTTAATTTTATGTATGTATGCCCTTGGTCATCCCTGAAAACTTTTGTTTTTTGTTTGCGCCATGACTTACCACATTTTTCTAAAAAATAAATCAACTCAGTCAAAAATCTTTTGAGACAAGGCAAGTCAAAACCTAATGATTGATTAGTTAATTGGTTAATTGGTTGGTGTACTGATTGGTTTCTTGGTTGCTTGGTTGGTTGGCTAGCTGTCTTGCTGATTGGGACTGATTGATTTGATTTGATGACTGAGATGAACTGATTTTGTGATTGGTGGACACTGATTTGGACTAATTTAATGGGTGTTTACTCACCTGGTAAAGGTGATTGTGTTGGTTGATATCCATGGCACTCCAGACATTACCTCATGGGTTTTAGCCCACCTGATAGGCTAGTGATGCACATGACTCTAGGATCAAATTTCTAGTATATCCAGGTCCCTGAAACCCCTGCTCTCTAGTTCAAATCTTACATAGCTGAAATCAAGGTTAGTAGTGTGCAAAGAGAAATGCGATAGCAAAAACAAAACAATTGCACTAGTGCATGAAATGATGGCAAGAGAGGATATAAACTGGGTGACCAAAAGGCCCGATTTTATTCTCCCTATTATTTACAATCTAATCTCGACCCCCAAGGGGATTGACAGAATCAACTTTCAAATTAACATATCCCCTCCTGAACCTTGTTTGGTGTAGACCGCCGATCCTGGTCACTCTGAGTACTCTGTTGGGAGGGCCTTGGAGTGCCATGGATGTCAACCAACACAATCACCTTTACCATGTGAGTAAACACCCATTGTGATTGGTTGACCACCCATGGCACTCCAGACATTACCTCATGGATAGATAAGAAGCAGTGTAGTACCCAAGGGAGGGAACAGAGTGGACTAAGAGTGAGAGGTGGATGTAGCTGCTAGGAGGACCTGAGTGGCAAACATGGGCTGTGTGCCATACAGATGCTCGAGTCTGTAATGTCTGGCAAGGTATGGATGGAGGTCACGTGGCTTTGCATATGTCTTCTGAAGACACGTTGCCCTTTCACGCCCAAGATGTTGCGACACCCTAGTGGAATGTCTTTGATACCTGAGGGTGGTGTCAAATGTTTTAGCTAGGTGCCTCCTGAATGGTCCTCCGAAGCCATCCGGCGATTGTGGACTTAGAGGCTGCCTTGCCTATTCGTTGGCCCCTTGTTACAATAAATAGTCTTTCTGTCTTGCGGAGGGGCAGTGTTCTGGTTATGTAAATGGAAAGGATGACGCCCATGTCTAGATGATGCTGGACGGACCGTGCGCCCTGCAGCATGTCCGCGGGGAAGGTGGGCAGCTCGATGGGCTGCTCTCTGTGAAAAGCTGTGGGTACCTTTGGTTGGAAAGAAGGGACTGTTCGCAGGCGAACTCCCTTGGGAGTGAATACGGTGTAGGGTTCTTTGTACGATAGTGTGCCTAGCTCTCCGATCCGTCTGGCTGAGCAGATTGCGACAAGGAAGCAAGCCTTGAGGCTGACCCAGAATAGGTCTATTTTGCTGAGTCGAGTGAACGGAGCTGAGCTGAGAGAGTCGAGTACCAGCGGGAGATCCCATGGTGCGATGGTCAGGCGTGATCTTGGCCGGAGTACCTCTACTGCCTTTAGGAAGCGTAATGCATCTGGGTGTACCCGGGCTGTACCCCCCGATGGGACCCATGGCTGCTCCAATTACGGAGAGCTGTACCCTGAGGGACGCGTGGGCCAGGACCTTGTCTACTCCCTGTTGCAGAAACAGTTGGATGGTTGACATGTCCATTTGTTCAGGGTCCTTACCCTGCATCCAGCACCACTTCACAAAAATAGACCACTGTCTACCATAAGTAGCAGAGGCAGAAGCCCATCTGGATTGTAACATAGTAGAAATGACGGAGTCATGATAGCCTGCTCTCATTAGTCTCCTCCTCTCAGGAGCCAGGCCGTGAGTTTCAGTGTTTTTGGGGCCGGGTGGATCACTGGTCCCTGTGAGAGCATATCCATCTGGTAGGGCAATCAGAAGCTGGCTAAGGTCATTTCGAGTACTGTGGCAAACCATGTCCTCCATGGCCAGAAGGGTGCCACCAGGATGATGGTGTGGCGACATGTCCGGATCTTGCTCAGTACCTGGGGAATTAGGGAAAGAGGTGGGAAGATGTACGCATGTTCCCGAGACCATGGTTGTGACAGGGCATCGGTTCCGTGGGATTGACCTTGCCGGAACCATGAGTAAAATGTCTGGACCTGTGTGTTTTCCCTTGTCGCCATGAGATCCATAGGGACAGGCCCCCATGCCTCCTGAATCATCTGGAAGAGGCTGGGGTGTAGTCGCCACATCCCTGGGTGAACCTGTTGCCTGCTGAGCCAGTCCGCACGCATGTTGAGTTTTCCTGCGAGGTGCACTGCGCCGAGGTGACTGAGGTTGGTCTGAGCCCAATTGAGGACTGCTGTTGCCTCCCTCAGCATGGCTCTGCTCCTGGTGCCCCCCTGCTTTGTGATGTAGGCCACTGTTACCTGATTGTCGGAACGTACCAGGACTGACTGGCTGAGGATGACTGGGCTGAAGGCCTGGAGGGCATGGTATATGGCCCTCATCTCCAGGATGTTGATGGACAATCTGGTTTCCACTGGGGACCATAGGCCTTGAGCTGTCAGGTTGCCCAGGCATGCTCCCCAGCCAGATAGACTCACATCTGTCTCCATCATGGCCGTGTAGGAAGCCTATAGTGGCACCCCCTTGTTGAGGTTGGACTTCACTGTCCACCATGTCAAGGACTGTCTGACCGATGGTGGTAATGGGATGACGGTTTGCAGATTGTACTCGTTTGGAGAACCTCGAGTCAGGATGTACTTTTGGAGTGTTTGCATGTGCCACCTGGCCCAGGGTACGAGGTCTATGCAGGATGCCATGCATCCTAGCAGTTGGGCTATGCGTCCCATGGTCGTCTGATGGCATGTTCTTAGGTGGTGAGCCAGGGCTTTCAGATTGAGTATTCTTGCCTGAGAGGGTTTCGCCCATCCCTGTGACGTATTGATTAGTGCCCCCAGATGTACAATCTGCTGGGTGGGTACAAGATGACTCTTTTCCTGGTTCACTACCCACCCGTGGGCCTTGAGTGCCTGAAGAGTGGTCATTGTGTCTTGGATCGCTCGCTCCTTGGAACATGCTCAGATGAACCAGTTGTCCAAGTATGGTATGATATCTAGCCCTTGTTCCCTGAGTTTTGCCATGAGAATGATTGACACCTTTGTGAAAACTCTCGGTGCTGAGGTGAGGCTGAACGGTAAGGCCTGGTATTGGTAATGGTGACCCAAGACGTGGAATCTGAGGAATAGCCGGTGTCTTGGAGTGATTGGGATGTGGAGATATGCGTCCTTCAGGTCTATGGACATGAGGTAGTTGCCTACCCGGATGCTGCGTAGGGTTGAATGTATGGTCTCCATTTTGAATCTGTGGCACACCACATGTTGGTTGAGGTGTCTCAGATCTAGATGGGATGTAGCTCTCCAGACTTCTTGGGCACGAGAAAGAAGATAGAGTATACCCCTAGGTTCTGCTCATGTGTGGGAATGGGCTGGATGGCTCTGTTTCGTAGTAGTTCTAACAGAATATGTTGGACCTGGTGCAGTGTTGTCTTCCTTTTTGCAATTGGTGAGGTTACAAATCTGTGAGCAAGAGGAGTGTGGGTCAGATCTATGGAGTATCCCCTGGAGACCACCTCTAGGACCCACCTGTCCGAGGTTGTATTGAACCACTGGTGCTTGAACAGTGATAGTCTTTGGCCCACAGGGGGGGTACAACCCCAGATTGTGAGAGGTTCTGGGTGTGCAGTCATTGCTGTTTCCCCCTGTAGCCTCTACCTCTTCCCCAAATCTTTGGCCCGGGCTCGAAAGGAGGGACGGTTGGTAAGTTAGGAGTAGGGGCTATAGTAACTATGGGCTGTTCCTCTGCCTCAAAGTAACTGCTCTGTGAGTGTGTGTCCTTCGTGTTTGGTATAGTCTTTTCCCCGAAACCTGTGCTTTGTGGAAGGAGGTAGGTGTATCTGGCCTTGTTTTTCAGGAGGTCTCTTCCCTCCTCCTTTTGTTTCAGGAAGTCCTGCAGCCCCTCCCCAAAAACATGCTTTCCCTTCATGGGTAAATTCTGTAATAGTGTCTTTGATTCATTGTCGGCCTCCCACAATTTTAGCCACAACGCTCTCCTGGCCCGATTAGTGATAGCCGTGGCCCTGGCGTGTAGCCTCAGTATGTCCACTGCCATATCCACCAGGTATTTTGCCACATCAAGTGTGCACTCTAAGAGTTCTGCCTCCTGGACCTTTGGGTTGGCTTGCTTTTGGAATTCTTCTAGCCAGCGGATTTGTGGCTGAGCTGTGTAAATGGCCATTGTGGCAGCTTTGGTGGATGTTCCTTTGACCTTGAATGCTCTTTTTAGCATGTCTTCCACCTTCTTATCCGTTGGGTCTTTTAGTGCTATTGTGCTGCATGGCAAGATTGTTTTCTTGCTGAGTGCCGTCACCTGGGGGTCTATAGTGGGGGCTTTGCACCATATCTCAGTTTTTCCCTCTTGGACCGGGTACATTCTGTCCAGGTTTCTCTTATTTGGCATTCTTCCTGGTTCTGCGGATTGCCACTCCTTATTGAACACGTCCTCGATAGCCGGGCATACTGGGAAGGTCTCCGAGGTGGTCGCCTTCTGTTGGATCAAGGGGTCAAGTTTGGACTCAGCTTTACTCTCTTTGATGTCGAACCCCACAGTGGCCTTGATGACTTTCAAGAGGTCTGGTATCATGTCGAAGGAACACAACTTTGACTTAAGTGACGGCATGGTTTGTGGTTCAATGTCCTCTTCGTCAGTGTCCACTCCATCCTCCTCCTCCTCCGGGATGTCCCTTTCCTCTCCCGGGGTTTTGGAGGGAGTTGTCTGGGACAGTGTCCTCGTGATCTTGATGTTCCTCCGGGGGTTCCCCTGTCTTGTCGGGTTCCGGGATCGCCGTCGTTGTTCTGTGCTGTGTAAGGGATTCGAGTCTCTCCATTATCTTCAGCATGAAATTCTGCTGACTCTCCATCATTGCCACTGTGGCCTGCTGGTTCTGAATCAGGAGGGAACCAGGGTCCATCCATGTGGAACCGCTGGGTCCCTGATTGTTGGAACCCATGACCATAGTTTGCTCCATGGATAACTCGTCATCATCAAGTAGACAGGCGGCGCAAAGGAGACCCAGAGTTTGGGGCAAAAGGGTAGCATTGCAGGAGGAACACTTCTTGGCCTTGACCATCTGGTGAGAAAGAAGAATAAGGCAAGCTTAGTTTAGGGCTGGTGCCATGCGCTGTGGGGTTCTCTTATCCCCTAGCAATCAGCATAATTCTGTAAGACTAGCGCCTTGTTTTCGAAGGCGTTGGGGGAGGGGGGATGGAAAAAAACCTTTTGGAATGGTCTCTGTGCTATTCCCTGGTCAGGGGGGATGGCATGTGAGGTCACTGTGGGAGGGACCCCTCATGCATAGCAGGACTAGACTGGTCGTCACTGTAGATAGGGACTTCCAGAGCGTAGGCTGGCACCAAGGTTGCTGGGAGAGGGACCCGTGATGAAACTACAGATGTAGACCCTATAGGAGTCATAGGCCCTAGCACCAAGGTCGTTATGGGAGGGACCCATGTGTAGGGAAGGTGGACTGTGGTTGTGTGCTAAATACATGGCGATCGCTACCAGAGAGGCCCCATATGGTGAGAGTAGGGGGCCTGCATTCCTGTTGGCGATCCCACTTCCGAACAACATGTAATATTTTCCAGCCTTTATGTTTGAATATATATAGTTATCTTACTTCTTTCCCCACTGACCAGAAGCCTCGGAGCCCAGGTTTGTGGCACGGTCCAGTGAGGCTTTTCCTTTAAGAAAGGGCATTATGGCTCCCCTTATATCCCCGGTTCCCTGATCCCTTGCCCCTTTAAGGTTCCATGCGCTGCTGGAGTAATTTCTGGTCTGGAGCACATGGTTAAGAAGCCCCGGGTCTGGCGATAGGCCCAAACGTTATGAGAGCCTTTATATTCCCCCCCCATGCTCAGGAACGTCCTTGAAGGAGGGGTGGTGGAGATCTCCATCCAGTAGGACTGTGGCGGGGAAACTTGCTGTGAGAGCGGCCCTGAAGGAAGGGCTGAGGGTAACAGCCGGGCCCCTCGGAAGGGGGAAGGGGAGGTGTGGCACCGCTGAAGGAGGATGGAAGGTGCATTTGAAAAGTAGACCTGAGGCCTACAGACGCGCCAAATGGGTGGGCAGAGAAACGAGCTCTCAAAGGGGAGTAGAGGTAGAAAGGAGCTGTTAACAGTGCAAGGCAATGCTCCGGAGAAGGAAATAAACCTTGGGGGAGGCACGAGGGGGATGGGGATTCCCCCAGGCTGGCGTGCTGTGCCGAGAAGACCTCGTGGTTCGCGAGGGTCATAGGAACCAAGTAAGTGGCGCGGCGTGCTGTATCATAGTCATATCAAACCTGGTACATTGAAAACACTGCATAATGATTTTGTATCGTGCTTTGCTTTTACAGTAACATGATAAAACAGTTGGTTAGCATGCGGCTTATAATGTCTGGGGTAACACTGAGACAGCATTGTAAAACAACAGATTTCAATAAAAACGGAGCTCAGGAGAGCGGTACAAATGAAAGGAACCAGACATAGCCTGAAAAACCATGCTAGAAACACAGTAGGAAATCCCTACAGATATCTGTACTGTGAAATAAATCTCAATCAAGTGAGATAGCTAAAAAAACACACGTTTTGAGCCATGTAGTAGAGAATACCACTAGCTGCACTGCTACTTTTTTTCACTATCCTTAGCTTAGTGTTCTACAGATATATTTTCATTCCTATATCACTCTAATATTGAGAGGCCTACCCTTCTGGTGTAGAGCAGACAGGGTCCTGGTGTGCTAGTTGCCTGATCAGATGCACGATTTGAACTGGAGAGCAGGGGTTTCTGGGACCTGGATACACTAGAAATTTGATCCTAGAGTCATGTACATCACTAGCCTATCAGGTGGGCTAAAACCCATGAGGTAATGTCTAGAGTGCCATGGATGGTCAACCAATCACAATGGTTGGTTGACTGAGTGATACATTAATTAATTAAGTGATGATTGATTAATTGATTGATTCTGGACTATTATTAGTTGGTTGACTGATTTATGATTAGCAGTGAAGGAAAATGCAGGTCAGTGGACATGGTGCATCTCAGTAAGCAGGTACACAATTGGAAAAGGAAACTGGGCAACTAGCATCACAGGTAAAGGAACCATTCAGTTGCTAGAGATTCAGTTGCAAATGTTATTCAGACATAATCACAAGGTGCAACAAACATTGCAAAGAGACACCAGTAATATACACAACAAAAAATGTTTCCTTAATATAGTGGCCCCTGCCCCTATCTGTGATCACCCACCTGATAAGAGCAAAATACCCTCCCTAATGTAGTGCCCCCCCGTCCCCTATCACCTGGTAATATACAAAACAAATGCCCCACTGTAATGGTCCCTCCCCATTCCCTGATAACCTGCTGAGTGGCAAAGGAACCCTATTTCCATAGTATAGTGGTCCCTCCAACCCCCCACCTGCTCTGTTATGTACACACCGTCCTGCTCCCCCTCCCCAGTAGGGCCACCGGTCAGCAAGCAGCACAGCCCTCCTCACACCACCACAGCTGTCTGCTGACTGAACTGTCAATGAATGACAGCTTACAGTATTCACCACAAGCCCATTGGTTGGCACTGTCAACCAATGGGCTTGCAGTATGTACTGTAAGCTGACATTCATAACTTTGCAAACAACGTTGTGCATGACAGTTTACAGTATACACTGCAAGCCCATTGGTTGACAGTGTCAAAAAATGGGCTTGCAGTGAATACTGTAAGCTGTCATTGATTGACAGTTCAGTTGGCGGGCAACCATGGAGGTGTGAAGAGGACTGTGCTGCTCGCTGACCGGCAGCCCTAACGTGCGGGGGAGGGGAGCGGGATGGTGTGTGCATAATGGACTAGGTGGGGGGTTGGAGGGACCACTATACTACAGAAACAGGGTTCCTTTGCCACTGGGCGTGTGATCAGGGAATGGGGAGAGACTACGACAGTGGGACATTTGTTTTGTATATTACCAGGTGATCGGGGATGAGGAGGGGCACTACTTTAGTAAGGGTATTTTGTTCTTACTGTGTGGGTAATTGCAGATGGGGGTTGGGGTCACTACATTACGGAAACGTTTCTTTGTTGTGTATATTACAGGATAGGCGAATGGGAATCTGGTGGGGCACTACACTATGGAAGGACTTATTTTTTATTATCAGGCAGGCGATCAGGGATCAGGCAGGACCCTACAATATGGACACAGTTTTTTTTTTATTATTGGATAGGCAATCAGGGATGGAGGGGGGTGAGGGGGGCCCCACTAATGCTGCCAACCAGTAGAGTTGCACGGATTACTGCCAGATGTTTTTCAGCAGTAATTTGCTCCATGTAAGGAGCTTCACTAAGGTCCTTGTGTAGGACAAATATTTTGTGAATGGGATTGCGGGGCTATGCTGGTTCCCTACCACCCATTTCCATTGTGGCCTCCCTCACTGCTTTGTCCTGGTGAAGACCCAGTTTACTTGGGCAAACTGGGTTTTGTGAATGGCAGCTATTCACAATGCCCAGTTTGCCCCTGGAAAACTGGTTTTGTGCCCAGAAAAAGTTTTGTGAATCCTGCTCCAGGTCTCATCTAACTGATGTGTGGGGTAATATTATATAAAATGAACAATTTAATAAAGTATAAGTGACATTCTCACCACTTTAGTGTTTATAATAAATGTTTTATGACATTATTTAACCAATATTTGTACACCACTCCTTGCTAAAGAACACAAAAACCTTCCTGGGCCCTTAGTTGAAATATTTATTTATTTTTTATTTAAAATTGGTGACTGGAAAAGGCACACTGAGCCGAGACTTGTTTCCAGGTGCGACCCGGGTACAAGTTGTACATCAAGAGCAAAACAGAGAAATTACAAAATGTTCTAGTTACAGACAGGTAGAGCAACAGCGGAGTGCATGACAGCATAGTAAATTTTATCATTTGGGACTTACATGTCTGGTTGAATTGCGAATCACAATGGGAACACTAAAATTCAACTTAAGCTAAATTGGAAGCTACTTTTTGGCAGAGGCTAGCATCTAAATTTGGCTGTTTTCAGCATACAATTTAAACAGTTAAAAAGACGTAAGCTTCTCCAACTTTAAGAGCTAGCTTAGATAATGGCTGAGATGTTACTACTGTTTTAGGCTGCTTGGGTACGAATGCATGTAAGCCGGGTTACAGTTTAAAACTAAAGCATCACAGTGAGGAATAGATTAAGGCAAGCAAAATGTATTTTTAAGAGGGTAAAAAAACTATCTCCATTTCTATGCCAAGAATTAATTATCCAGCCTTTAAGGGTGTTTCAATTTGTAGGATTCAAAAAGACGCCAAGTCCTTTCCTCATTCGGGAGCTGAAAGAGCGGCAGTGCTGCTGAGTGGCGTATCTGATCTGTTCAAGGGGTGAGCTGCAGTGGGGGAGGGCTTTTGTCTGCCCTCTTGAACCCTCAGGGGACTGCCGGAGTTCGAATTCTGATCTGTTCAAGGGGTGAGCTGCAGTGGGGGAGGGCTTCCGTCTGCCTTCTCGAACCCTAGGGGGACCGCCAGAGTTCAAATTCTGATCTGTTCAAGGGGCGAGCTGCAGTGGGGGAGGGCTTCTGTCTGCCCTCTCAGACCCTCATGGGACTGGCAGAGTTCAAATTCTGATCTGTTCAAGGGGCGAGCTGCAGTGGGGAAGGATTCTGTCTGCCCTTTTGGACCCTTGGGGGACCGCTGGAGTTTGAATTCTGATAGATATATTTATTTTGTTTCTTTTTTTTTTTTTACTGACAGCATGTCAGTCTTACATATCTAAACAGAATGCTTAGCATGGCAGATCTATGCATCCGTGAATTCTCTGTATAACAGCGAAAATGATGCAACACTTCTGTAGTAATGTTTGGCATGTACATTTCTACATTTGCCATGTTTACTCTCAAGAATAAAAACTGTAAGGCTAGAAGCAATGATTAAACAAAATTCCACCAAATACTTCACATGACAAAACTGGCAATTTTGAAATAAATAAAAAAACAAATTATACAAACTACTGTATAAGGAAACAGATGATTAAAGTTTATATGGAGGTGTGTTGATGGTTCTACCCTTTTCAAGGCAAGAAGTATAGATACAACCTAAGATTATGCAAATAAGATATGTGAAAGAACTATTGGGGCCAACACTGATATTACACATGAAGAGAAGGGATACCAGCAGGAGTGCAAATAAATGGCCGGGTCGCTAAACAGCAAACAACTGGGTTCCAATTCTCACAGAAAGTCTTCCATTTTGTGTTTCTGTCAAAACTGTCATTTGAGAACAGAGTCAAAACTGCACTGTTTGTTGCCTGACACTATTAAAACATTTCAAAACTTTCCCCTCTTACCAAACCATACCTCTCAACCTTTTGTCCCCCAAATGTGGAACATTGCCTGTCAAAATATGGAACAAATGGGCAAAATGTGGAACACTTAATCAAATATTTACCTAAGAAGCTCAAAACACTGTTAAAATGTTGCATTTATGTTCAGAAGGTCTGTTATTAATTGCATAATTTATTTTTTCCATCATTTACTACGGATTTTTGCTTTAAAATGTTGACTTTGAATGTGGAACAAGTCCTCACAATGTGGATGAGGGAGCTTTTCTGAAGTAAAATGAGGAACATTCCTCGTAATGTGGTACAGTTGAGAGGTATGTACCAAACAATGTTTTCTTTCTTCATCCCTCATAGTTTCTTCTTGATTGTCTTCTATTTTATTAACTACTGGATCACATCCAGTAATCACCAATGTTTAATAATAATGTAAATTTGTTTTTTTGTTTGTTTTTTTTTTTATTTAAAGTTTATTAAAGATTTTTCATACAACAAGGAAATTTGTTTTTTAAATACAACTTTTATTGGAAAAAAACCCTGCAAAGTGTGAGGGCATAAAGTGATCCTTTAGGTCCAAATGTTGCTAAAGCATGATACGCTGACCACAGCTTTGCTGTTTGGTTGTGATATATCTTTATTTTGCTGATGATTAATCATTTTAGCTCTGTTTAAAAAAAATGCACCCAGAAAATGAGAGCAAGAGAGGTGACGGAGAGAGTGAAGAGAGAGGTGTAATTAGTGAGGTGATCAACAGTGCACGCATTGCAAATAACGTGCAGCCCAACTTAGAGAGAGGGAGAAAGAGTAATAATAATGCTTTATTTATTTAGCACAATTCTAAAAATCAAAGCACTGTACATAATTAAAAACATCATAAAACAGAACAACTCAGCTTAGAAATTATTTACAATATAATTTAAGTACTTCAATTAAAAATTAACCCAAAATTCCATATTAAATACTAAATGCCATATGTTTTCAGGTCTGTTTTTAGGGAGAAAGATAGAGCGAGACACACAGAGTAAGCTGCAGGGATCTCAGAGCCAGGTATAAAAATAATAATAAGTGAGGCAAGTGTAGAATGTGCATAGGTCTAGAGAGACTTTGAACGTGGTGTGTGTGTGTGTTGGGGGAGCATAACATCAGAACACTGATTTAAATAAACTAGAGCAATGAACTGCTAAACAGGAACTCACAAGTTCAAATCCCACTACATTCACTGACTAGATGTGTGACCCTGAACTAATAATTTGATATCCCCTTGCTTCAGTAATCACAGCTGTAAAACTGGATAGAAACAGGACCTAAAGGAAACAGAATGTTGCATCTCAGCCAGGCTATCTTCATGGGCAAATGAACTGTAAACAAAAAAAAAATCAGAAACAAAATACAGATGCCATAGCTATGGTATAAAATATAGCCAAGTATCCCCCATTGAGTGATTTCTCCTACTGTATGTAATTGACTAGGATGCGTGATGATGGTCATCAACACAATCACACCTGCTAGTCAGTTAGAGGATGTGTGCTGATGAAGATTGTGGTGATACTGATGAAGATCTGGAATAGTGAAATGGAAAGCCACTGCACAGCCTGCAATGTTCCTGCTGCTACCCCCGGCTGCCATCAATCATCTTGCTCCTGGGTTCCATGGTCCCATTCATCCCCATGGCCACTTCCTTAAGCTCCAGGAGGTGGCTTACGCTGAAGTTCTTTCTGGTGCTCACTGTGCTGCTCTTCAGTGGATCCATTATCTGCATGGCAAAAGGGTGAATGCTCTCTCCATGGCAAAAGGAATGTACATGGATCCTCACAGAATCAGTCTTGGAGACACAGGAGTAAGAGAATTGAGCTTGGGAATTAAGTCACCCAAAAAACTCTTTCTGCCTTTCTCTTCCACAAACTCTGTTCCTCCTAGCTGATGCCTGGAAGAAAACAACCCACCCTGGCCAGCATATTAAACCATTTCCACTGGCCCCTCTAAGAAATGATAGACCCCTTCTTCTCCCCTGCCTGGCAGTACACAAACATTTCAAAACATTCCTCTCTTGACAAACATTTTTCTTTTTGCATCCCACATAGTTCCTTCTTGATCATATTCTATTTGCTTTAGTAATGCGGCTCACATCCAATTATCACCAATGTTTAATAATAATATAAACAAACACAAAAATTCAACTTTTATTGGAAAAAATAAAAAAAAACTGCAAAAAGTGAGGGTATGAAGTGGTCCTTTGGGTCTGATTGCTGCAAAAGCATAATGCACCAATGGCAGCTTTGCTGTTTTGTCCTGATATGTCTTTATTCTGCTAATTAGTTATCATTTTAGGTGTCTTTCAAAAAAATGCACTCAAGGAATGAGAGAGAAGAGAGGGAGGGAAAGAGAGGAGAGTGGTGTAATTAGTGAGGTGATCAACAGTGTACACATTGCAAATGTCACCCAGCCCAACTTAGAGAGAGGGAGAGAGTGCAAGAACAAGACAGGGAGAGAGACAAAGAGACTCACAGAGCAAGTTGCAGGTATCTCAGGGCAAGGTATAAAAATGATGAGTGAGACAATGGACACAAGTCCAATATTTATTAGAGTTACAACTAAAGTGTAGAGTGTGTATGCACAGAGACAGAAGCCTGTAATTAGAAAAAAAGGATTGTTCCCTTCATGAAAAAAGGACCTTTTTCCATGACTTGTGATGTGAAAAAAGATTCTTCTTTCATATCATGCGTCACAAAAAAGATTTATAATATTAAAAAAATAACATTTCAAGGGCATTTCTCCAACAGTGAAGTGCAGATTACACCTAATGGGATCCAGATTAGCCAGGTAGATGTGTTGATCTCTCTCGAAGATGTCACTTTTATGGCTTTTGAAATTTTTGGGGGGGAAAATCACTTTATTTTATAAACAGCACATTTATATTAAACAACAAACCTCATATGTCCAACTACACACAAACCCTCCAACATAAAAAAAGAAAAAATCCCACCCCTCACCCTCCCATCCTCTAACCCCCCCCCCTTGGCAGCCATCCACATCCTTAATGGAAGAGTAGTAAAAAGGAAACAGAGTTGTCCCAGCTAGAAATGAATCTTTGGCTAGTGAATAAATATACCTGTACTTGTACATAGGGGAAGGCCATTCAGCTATAACGGTAAGCTTGTAGACTACTAAGGAGAAAGAAGCTTCATAAGGATCTTGGCAACAAGGCTAAATTGGCAAGCAAAAAAAGAACAAATATAGTGATCAAGTAGCTAATAGCCATATTTCACTTTCAAAGATTGAAAAAAACTGCCCCAGCATTTAAAGAATCTGGCTGAAGCATTATGGAAATTTGAAACTGACCTCTCAGCATTCAATGCATTCATGAACTCGTCCCACCATTCTTTGAATGAGAGGGTCCAGTTGCCTTGCCAATGGCGGAGAATCAATAGCTTTGTTACCGAGGCCACCAGAGCTATTTGATGTTTCTGGGTACTGGATATTGATTGGGCACATTTCCCGAAAACACAGATCTCTGCAGTAAAGAGAGATGATAAATCACAATATGGTTGTATCCAGCATCTGACTGCTTGCCAAGACTTGATTATTTTGGGGCAGGCCCAGATTTTATGGAAGGTGGTAGCTAACCGATCACCACAATCCACACAGGCCGGGGAGGACAGCCTCTTCAACCTATACAGTTTGGCCGGCGACAAATATAAATTGTGCAACAAATTAAACTGAATCTCTCTCAGTCTATCCTGCTTAATGTATGAGTAGACATTCATCCATACTCTTTCCCAGGTTTCGTCTGACCATCCCAAGGCCAGGTTTGCCTCCCAGTAATGAGAAATTGGCGAGACTTTTTGGCCTAGACTTGATATAATATATTTGTATACTTTAGAGACTGGTTTACCTGAAAGTACAATCTTCTCCAGTGCCCGAATTAATTTGCTCGCTTCCCTAGATACCATGTTTTTGCGTATATGAGAAAAAATACACCTATGAATCTGGAAAATACGGAAAGGGTCCATGGGTTTAACCCCAAACTTATCCACTAGGTCAGACGGGGGAGTACATTACCTGAGAAAAATCCAATACGGAGTTTAGTACAGAAATCATGTATAAACCTAGTAATAGGTTTATTTCCACTAAAAAATTAAGGATTCCTCAAAAGGGTTGAGAAAGATCATTTACAAATGGAATATGTAGCTTTGAATACAACTGGTGGAGCACTTTTATATCCCAACCTAGAGGGGTATTCCTAATTTTGCTAGGGACCTTGGACCATGGTAAGTATAGAAAGGATTCTAGATCCAAATTCACTAGCCCAGAAACCTTCTGGTCTAAAGCAAGACTGGATAAGGGGGTATCTCCATCTCATGACCATAAAGCAGTTCTGGTCGCATGAATGGCTAAGTAGTAGACATAAAAATCTGGTACCTGAAGGCCTCCTACTTTCCGATGAAAAACTAACTTAGCATACGCCCTATGTGGGGGTTTACCCCTCCATAAAAAATCTGAGCAATATTTATAGAGCGGGTCAAAATAGGACCTAGGAGATATATATTTAGTTGTAGAGAGGTAAAACAGTCTGGGCAGTACCATCATTTTATTGTATTTACTCTACCGGAAAAGGTTAGAGGAGTTTTGTCCATCTTCCAGATCCATCTTAATAGATCTAAATAACGGCTTGAAGTTTAGGTTGGCACTTGTCCAAAATCCTTTGAAATCTGAATACCCAGGTATAGTAAAGAATTTGGCTGCCACTGTAACCCTAAGGTGTTGCACCAGGATTTACATAAATGGAAGGATAATGAATAAACCATTGTTTTACCTCTATTAAGTTTGTAACTGGAGAATTCACTGAAGCATGAAATTACCGAGAGCAAATGAGGAAGTGAGGTAGTACTGTCTCTAATGTGCAACAGCAAATCGTCGGCAAATGCTGATACCTTAAATTCTGCATTGCCTATCCTGATTCCCTGTATCAAGGGGTTCATTTGAATGGATCTTATCAGGGGCTCTAAATATAAATTAAACAAATAAGGTGACAAGGTGCAGCCCTGCCGAGTACCACGCATAAGGGGGAAGGTGATCGAAATTAAGTTGTTGCACTGTATCCTTGCAGATGGACAGTTGTATAAAATCCGAATATAATGAATAAATTTCTCTGGGATACCAAATTTAACCAGTGATGCAAACATAAAACCCCACTCCACCCTGTCAAAGGCCTTTTCTGCGTCCAGTGATATTAAAGAGGCCTCCTCATCCGGGCTTTCGGACGCAGAAATGAAATAAAACAGCTTTCTGAAATGATCCGCCGAGGATCTACCTGCAACAAATCCGGCTTGCTCCAGACTCAACAACCCAATCCATGTTTGCTTTAATCTAGTAGCCAAAACTTTTGCATAAATTTTAATATCTATATTCAATAAAGAAATAGGTCTATGGTTACTTGCTGAGTCCAGGGACTTATCCGGTTTAGGTAGCAGAATTATCCTGGCTTCAAAAAGAGAGCTATCATTTACTCCACTGTTCTTCCAGTAGGTATAAAGTTGGTGTAGCAGCGGAATCAACTTACTCTTAAAGGTCTTAAAGAATAAGGGGGTAAAACCATCCGGGCCAGGGGCCTTATCTAGTTGTAACGAATCAATGGCCTTTGCAATCTCTTCTTTCGAGAAAGGAGCTTCTAATAAACCTATCGACTCCTCTGGCATCTGCGGAAAGGATATTTTATCCAAAAACTCTTTCATTTTTTGTTCAATCTGCTTGGGGAGAGATTGACTAGAATATAGGGCTTTATAGTAATTATAAAAAACATCTAAGATGCTCTCAGGGTCGGTAATTAACTCATCCTTATCAGGGTGCTTCAAGGCCGCCACCCACTTTTTCTCTGCTCTCTGCTTTAATTGCCAAGCCAAGAGATTACCAGACTTGCTGCCTCTCCCTATATATGCTGCTCTTGTTTTAGAGGCTGAGTTATCTACCTTGTCCCTCAAAGTATTTACATACCAGATCCACAGACTACTCAGTTCCTGTTCCTGATCCTTAGTTCTGGAGGCCTCATTAACTGCCTCTAAGATGGAGATTTTTTTTAAGCAATTATTAAGTAGAGCTTTATTTTTTGCCTTACGCACTGTTGCCAATCTAAGGAGCTCCCCCCTCCAAGTGGCCTTTAATGCGGCCCAAACTAGGTCTACCGCATTAAGGGATCCCCAGTTCTCCGCTATGCTATTATCCATAAATGCTTGGAAACGAGTTAGTGTAGGGGGGTCTTTCAAAAGATTATTGTTCAGTGACCACGAATAAGATCTGGGTGGGATGGAGAAAAGGGAGCATCTCAGTTTAATTGACGAGTGGTCCGAAATGACTCGAGGCAAAAGTATCACCTCTTCTACTGTCGCCAAATTACATTGACTAACCAAAAAGTAATCTATTCTAGAATAAGATTTATGCACAGGAGAAAAAAAAGTAAAATCCTTAGTTGTTGGATTGAACAACCTCCAAGGGTCCACCAATCCTAAGGATGTTTTGAACTCTACCAATGCCCGTTGGGCTGGAGAGGGGTACAGTGATCTGTGCCAAGAACGGTCCAGGCTGTTGGACTGAACTAGGTTCCAATCTCCCCCTAAAATAATAGGAGTACCTTTGAAAGGAGCTAGGACTGTGGCCAAGTGTACAAAAAGGATGGAGAGTCAAAGTTAGGGGCCGATACTGATCCCAAAACTAATTTTGTTCCTCCCAAGTGACCCAAACTACAATGTACCTTCCTTTAGGGTCTGAGATTGTTTCAGTGGATACAAAGGGACTCCTTTTGCTATCAGCACCGCAACTCCTCGACTACTCGGGAGAAGTCAAGAAACCTGACTGACCCACTTTCTTTTAAAGCAGTGAAGCTGGTCAGACAGGACATGAGTTTCTTGTAGAAATACTATGGACGGATCAAGTTGGGCTAAATGGTGGAGTAAAATATTCTTTTCCGATTGTCCTTCCCTTGACATTCCAAGAAATAATATTGACCTGACTAGCCATGTAGATATCCCTGTTCAGTCTTGAAAAGATGGATAGCTGCCACCTCCCCCAAACAACAGAAGTAAAAATCAAATTCCCCTCCCCATACCCTCCACAAAAAGAAAGCTTCTCTGGCCACACAAGGCGGACCTTCTGCCCAAAGCCATCTCCTAAGGCAATGGTCCACGCTATAGAGGTTGGGTGCCCTCCATCTTAACAAATCAATGAACCATTGAATATACATCTGCAGCTTCCAATCCTTTATAGGGACCCCTTTAAATAGCTGATAACTTAGCTAGCTTGGGACAAGGGAAGGGGGTGATTGTTGCTTAAGGAAACCCTGGTTAAACTTTCTTGAAAACTAAGTATCTCAAAGCTAGTTTCGACCAATACCCATTACACGAAGGACATCACATCAGTCCCAAGCCCTACCCAGATCGATAACTTAGTCATTAGGTGGCTATGTACTCAATAATATCTCCACAGGAAATCAGTTAGTTATTTAAGGCTCTGTTTAAGGATAAACAGCCCCCCTGCATCAGCCCTCTATGGCCGACCGGCAAGAGAGGGGAACTTAACTTGTCTTGTGGCCAATACAGCGCCCTTATAACCCTTACCATCTTTGTGGGTTGCTTGCCTATTACCATAACTTAAAATTAAATCCCCTCCGGGTCCTATTCCTATAATAACCTAAATCAATTAACCCCTAGTTTGTACACCTTTGGATGAAGTATAAGCTCCCCCCTGCCCTTGCAACTGCCCCCCAACATATTGAATTACTAAATATTAATTAACAACAAACTGGAAGGCAAACAATTCTTGTAAATCATGCACAATCCGGCTTCCTATTCCAAACAGCGGGTTCTCAAGTTGTTTCAGTCTCCTACAGCCACTAGGCAACATGGCACCTTATAACTGAAACAGTTCTAAAGTCTCATCCATTCTTGAATAAGTCCGGTAAAGAGATTGCAAGGACTTGTAATGCTTGATCCGCTGATTCAAAGCGCTTAGTCCCTTCTTTCAAAGTAACCTCCAACTTAGCAGGATATAGCATTCGATGGCGTAATTCCTACGCCTATAATTTCGAGGTAATAGGTCTGAAGCTGGCTCGAGCCTGGCGTACCTTCCATGTCAGGTCTGGCACTAACCACAGTCTCTTACCTTCCCACTGGAATGTGGCTAGCTTTCTCGACTCCTTCAAAATAAACTCCCGATCCAAATAATTTAGTAATTTAAAAATTACTGGCCGGGGTGGTTGCGATGCAGGGGGCTTTGCTCTTAAGGCCCGATGGCCCCTTTCTATTATGTATTCCGGGCCATTGGGCGAGGGCCCTACTGACTTTTTTAAAAATTTCTGCAGGAACTGGACTGTGTTAGCGCCTTCCTCGCCCTCGGGAAGCCCCAACAGCACTAAATTATTTCACCTGCTCCTTCCCTCGAGGTCATCCAGTCGATCCTCTAGCTTTACTATGGCCCTCTTATTCTCAATAGTTGCAAGGCCTAACTTTTCCTGCTTCCTCTCGAGCGATGAAACTCTGGCTTCTGCATCTGTGACTCGCCTGGCAAGCTGCGTCAAGGCTGGCTTAAATTCTGCCATCTCGTCCACCAGTTTGAAGAGCAGCCTTTATGGTGGAGAGATCTTCGTAAATTTTAGCTGGTGTGATCTCATCCTGTGCCGTTAATGGTGACGAGCTCCGGCGAGGCCGCTTAGCATCCGACTCCAAATCAGGACTTTCCATTGCTCCTCAAAGGACGGAACAGAAATAAAACCGCTGCCTGCAGTCTCGGTCGTCGTAATTTAAGTGTACAGTGATGATTCCGCTGATCGGGGATTTGAAAACTGCCGATTTTTTAACGGAGAAGCAGAGACCCAAAGAACTGCATCTAGCCTTCCCGACGCATCACGTGACTTCCGGGCTTTTGAAATTTTAGAAAAGATGGAAACAAGATGTCGGCAAATGGAAAAGAATTTCTTCCCTCATGAAAAAGGATTGGACCTATACAAAAAAGTATTCTTTTCTCATTTTATACAGCTATTTTAAGTGCTTACTAAGTATGATCAGAATCGAATTTAAAAAATGTCCAAATTAAATACCTTTGCAATGGATTAATATTATTTCACCAAACAAGCAAAATGCACATCTGTGGCCCAGCCCCCTTCTACCCTAAAAGTTTCAGATCAAAATTCCAAACAGTCTGGCCAGTTGTCAAATTCAAAGAAATACCATTCAAACCAATGGGAAAAAACTATGAAAAATTAACTTCTTTTACTATCCAGACCTCAGAAACCACACATCCAACCAGAACAAAACTTGGCACATCCAGAGATCTACCACATGAGACTGCACATGCAAATGTTCATGCTAATCTGTTCAACGGCTGCAAAGATATTAAAGTGCAAAATATGGGTTTTAACCTAGACAGCCCAGTTCAACCCTAACTATAGTGGTGCTACTGTGCCACTATAATATATTTTTTTACAGCTGAGGTCAGATGGGACCCAACAGGGAGCTCATTTTCTTTCCGGAAGTAGGGACATGTTGCAGCCAATTGGTCTTCTTGGTTATTAGAGGCTAACTGATCAACAACCCAATAGATCAATCTAGATAACTGAGAATGTCCTTATTATCATATATTTTATGGGGACATATGCCTACATTAAGTAGGTAGTTTACCCTATTTTTCCATATATTTCCTCTAGAAATATCTTGGCTGTGTTGATTTCACAAGGAACTATTGTTGAATATTTAGAGGATATCACTATAAAGGGTAATAACTCTTAATGGGTTACTACCCAGTTTCTTTCTAACTATATCTTTTTTTTTATTTTACAAAGCACCAACAACATTGAAAAGTTCTGTCAACTAATTGTATGCTACATTAAATGAGAAAATCTCTCTGAGAAATCTGATGTCCCCAGCTGTTTTCACTTTTTAACTCATGTTTAAGTTTGGAGTGATTGCTGTGCTGTATTTTTGAGAGATTTAAAGTCTACATTTGTCGTATCTGAAAAATATGTTCTACTGTTGTAGCAACAACAAGTGATTAGATCATGGGCTTTTATTTCATATATGGAAGATAAATCAGTTGCTCAGTCATATTTATCATGTCTTGGGTACTGTATAATCAAAGCATGACAAAGACCTAATAGTTTGCATGGAATATGCAGACAATATTAATTTAACCTCTGATATTTATGTACCAGCTCAAAGGTCACAGTCCTTCAGTATCATAAATTTAAGTTTAGTGACCTAACTTGTCTTCTGTAAAAGACCAGAGCAAAGATGGGAAATTATTGAAAATATTAATGATATTTTTTAACTTATTTCTAACAATAAATATTGAATGCATACATACCAAATCTATCAAGTTTCATAGCAGACAATATTATTAAGTTTAATTCTGAAGTTACTGTATAATGTGTTACTTTGGATTGGACACTATATCTATATCTATCTATCTATCTATCGATCTACATACTGTATATATATATATATATATATATAGCCAGATATTCAGAGAGGCTAAGCAATGTGCAACTGAGTTCCACATGTGCAACTACAGAAATATACCCCAGAGCCACGTTCAACCATCCGGAATGCGCAGCGTAAGTTGCAATGTGCAAACTCGCAACAGCACTGTATGCAGAGCAAGTACCTGGGGGCTGACCTATGAATAAGCTGTGCAATGGCATATTCAACCAAAAACTACCACGCAAATGAGGAGCAAGTCACAAATTGTGCCACACAGAACTGAGCATATAAAAGGAGGCTCAAACACACACACACACATACACACACACACACACACAGACAGAGCAGATGCACATGCCACAGCAACTCACAGCCATGGATACAGGTCCATTTCTCGTGAAGCAGGTAATGAGGGGTATGAGGAGGAGGGAGGAACAGCAATGTGGCCGAGGATGGGCCCATCGGTGGTATGCCCAACAAAGATGGTACCGTGCCTGCCTCACCTCGCCAGGACTACGGTGATGTAGAAATCATGGGCCAGTACCAACTGAACTGGGTAATTCTGAGGCAGCTCTGTGAGCTGTGCCATGATGAGATACAGGCACCCACCAGAAGGAGTCATGCCATGATGGTAGAGACCAAGGTGACAGCAGCACTGTGCCTGCTCACCATGGGCATGTTTGAGAAACCAGTGGGGGCAACCACTGGCATCACCCACTTGCCCATGTCCTGCCTCCTCACACAATTCCTCCACACCCTGCTACCACATGCTTTGGAGTACATAAGATTCCAAAGCATACAGGCAGATCATACAGCAAACATGCAGGACTTCCACAGGGCAGCATGCATGCCTAGCATGAGTGGTCCCATTGACTGCACCCATTTGGCCATATGCACACCACCTGGCCCTGAGGAGGCCACATACAGGAACAGAAAGGACTACCCCTCAGTCAACTGCCAGGTGGTGTGCAATGCCACTGGGCGCATCATTAATGCATGCACCACATACCCTGGGAGTGCGTATGATGCATTCATCTGGCACAACTCCATATTGTGCCAGAGGTTTGATTGTGGGGAGCTCTCCATGGGTCACCTGATAGAAGAGCATGGCATGGAACAGGCTGACAGAGCAGTCAGGAAGGGGTGGAGAAGACAAAGGCACACATAGCAGTGGAGGAGTGGGTAGCCATAGGCAGCAGTGGGGGAGGGCACAGAAACAAGCAATGCTATGTGCTAACTAATATGTTATACCCCCACAGGTGACAGTGCCTACCCCCTACACCCCTGGCTGCTGACCCCCACCCGGCACACATCCAACACTACAGAGGAATGGTTCAACGAGGCACACATTGCAACACAGAACATCACTGAGCATGTCTTTGGCATGCTCAAGATGCGATTCCATTGTCTAGATAGGTCTGGTGGTGCCCTACAGTACAGCCCTGCGAAACCCAGGGGCCTATTCCTGGCCTGCTGCATGCTGTACAACATGGCCATTGACCATGGGATAGCTATCCAGGTGGATAAGGGCAACAGCAGTGATGATGATGGGGACAATGAGCCTGTTGGGGTGCACAGCCACCGCTGCAGAGGAGGTACCCCAGGCTGGCCTCATGTGCCAGGAGGCAACACGACACAATTGTACACGGGCGCTTTAGTAACCTAAGATGAGTATGACACATGACAGCTGTGCATGCATGGAACACCACACACATGGATAGGGTAGCACAGCCACTCAGGGATGCATGCAGAGACCCGGGCACACTCACAGCATGCACAAGAAACACACACACACACACACACACACACACACACACACAGGCACATGGTCACAACACAGTGCACAGGCATGGGTGCATGCACGCACTCACGGGACCTGCGTCTGACACAGAGCAAGCCCACCCTGCCCCACACATGCCACAGCAGCACCAGGACATGCCACACATCTGGGCACAGTGGGGCATGGTGTAGGCACAGTCAGGAGTGGTGTCTGGAGTGGCACCACGCACACTGGTGTAGCTGGCCATGGCATGGATCAGAGTGACTGCACCGGCACACAGTCAGGGCCTGCACAGTGCTGCCCTCATCATGCCCACACCACATGGCTCAGCAGAACTGTATGCACACATGGAGGATGTGCCACACACCACATATACATAAGAGAAACACACATGGGCACATCCAGCAATGTGTGCACCACACAACAGCAGCAGATAGCAGGATGGGACAGCTCACCCAGTAGGCCTACCGAGTGGAGCCACAGCTGCTATGACCACCACAACCACGTGGGCAGCCATGCCCAGGCCATATGGCAGCCACTGGCTGCTCAACAGGCACAGGAGGCATTGCAATGCACTCACAGAGGTAGATGCCTGAGAATGTGACTGGGTTCTCATGGGTGTGAAGAGACCATCAAAGAGAGTGCTGCCAGGTGTGTTAGGGATTGGCACATCAGAACACAACATCAACCTTGATGGGGTCACCTGTCATCATGATCGTGGTGTTGATGTGGCACTATGGGGAGGTCCGTGCACCCTGCTGTGCCCAGTGGATGCCAGTGATGCAAATCCGGCAGTGATGACACCGTCAATGCGGTCCAGCAAAGCGGCTGTGGCCTCCCACAGCTGCCTGATCTCATCTATCAGCTGGGCATGTCCAATGGCCTCTCTCTCAGCCAGGTGATACACCTCTGCCCACAATGCATGCATCTCTGCCCCAAGTATAGCCTGGCTGTCCTCGGATGCCCACAGCAGCCTGGTGTGCTCACCCAACAGGTTAGCACCTTGTGCATCCTGGGGCTGTTGCTGGCCTGCTGGTGGTGTGGTGGCATGCTGTGCAATGTCCTTTGCCTGGGGACACTGCACGGGTGATCACACGGTGGCGGGGAGTGTGTGTGCCCCAATGGCAGCCACTGTGGTGTGCTTCATGGTGGAAACTGCATCCCACTGCTGCAGCACAGACACCTGCTGGGCCATCACCAGGGCACTGGCGGCATCGCTAGCACACTCCCACATGGCTGGCAATAGTGACAGTGCCACACACCACTGTGCGGCCATGGTCTGGCTGTGTCTGCATGGGTACCATAATGCCAGTACCATCAAATACCCCCTGTGAATGGCACTGGTTCCTGGGCAGTGTGCTCAGACCTGTGCCATCCAGAATCAGTGTCATGTCATCATCATCATCATTGTTCATCATTGCACCCTCCTGTGTCTCTGGTACAAGTACCGCTAGGTCATCTGGCATCAGGAGATCCGTAAGTGGGTTATCATCTCCCAGACTCAGGAGGTCCAGAAACCCCACACTGTGATGTCAGTGAAGGTCAGTGTGCCAGATGCCAATGGATGTTGATGGCTGGTCATCATCATGTCCAGTGTCATCAGTGACAGCCTGCATCGCACCCCTGAGATGTAATGGTGCTGGAAGACAGAAAAACAATATCAGTGGAGACAGTGGATCACTTCCCATAGCGCCATGGACAGTGTGGATGGGAGGTGCATGCCAACACTGTGCCAGCCTGTTGAAGGGTCTGCTGGTGCCACACCACACATCATTGCAGGCATGACATTGGTGTTGCACAGGGCTGCCAGCCAAGGTGTGTTGTGGAATCACATGGTGGGGCACCCTACATGGCTGACATACATGCCCCCCCAACATAGGCTACAACACCTGTGGAGTGCTGGGCAGCTGCCTGGACCTCTGTGGTCCATGCACAGCCACCACAACCATTCACTGTGCAGGAATTGCTGTGGGGTAGCCATGCAGCACGGCATATCCTGCACCATGACCCACAGCCACTGTACAGTGTTCCTGCTGCAGTTCCCCTGCACACAGGTGGCCAATGCCATGCTAGGTGGTTACATGTACATCATGCACCACCACAGTCCATGGGGGACATGGTCATGTAGTACTGCCACATTCCTGTTGGCACACACTCACCCCCACACCCCCATCCACCGACTACACACCCACAATGCTGTTAAGGGCTGCCACCCATATGGAAGCCACCACCCAGGACACTCTCAGTGGCAGCCCAGTTGATGGTCACCACCACCATCTCCTCCCCAGCCATCAGTACAGGTGCAGTGGACAGTCCCCACCTGTCCTGCTGTGGGATGCCCTGATGGTGGCTATCTTTTCTTTAATTCACCTACGGTCTGTCTCCATCTTCTTTTTGTATTACTGTGTGCTCTGGCTATGTCTGCCATGGGAATTTACATAGGTTGCAACCTTCTCCGACCCATTGCCAGTGCCGATTGTCCCACTCAGGAGTTCCTCCCTGTCAAGGCAGGCCTCAAACAGGGCCTGCTGTTCATCCCCTGTTAAGTTCAGCCTGCGCTTCCATGCCGGCTCATGCACTTTGGCTCCCTCTGTCTCCGACATGCTGCTACCTGTGAACAGACAGACACTGGCCCAGTGAGCAGTCTGGCATCCTAACCTGGAAGATGACAGCACAGACAACATGCACAGCATTAGTAATAAACAGCACAGTGTGGTGGTACTTACCAAAGTGGCTGCAGTACCTGTCAGTGACCTGTGCAGTGTGGCAGCACTTTTATGGCTCAACTCATGCAAATGAGCAGATGCGCAAGTGTTGTGATATGTCAATGTGTGCAACTGTGCCTGTCATTGACTCATGAGGCCATTTGCATTCACAGGCTGAATATTGCAGATTTGCACTTTGCTCAATCATAATGCACCAGAGAAGTTCGCTGATGCATCTCCTGCACATGCGTGATGCGTGGTTGTGCACCCACCATGCATGCCATGGGTGACACTACATCATGTGGGGCCTATCGTGCACCTGTACGCGATGGTCGCCTATTGCGCGTGCGGATATGTGTGCATGCTGTGCATGTAGACATGCTGTGCTGTCTGTTCTCATTGCACAACTGTGCCAGATGTGCCATACCATCTACCATGCATTGCCAGCCTATGTGCGAGAGGCATGCACATGACATTGTGCGGAATCATGTAGTGCATGTATGTGGGTCACAGCCATTACCCCGTACTCCCTCCTTAAGGTGCTGCTTTGCGCATGTACAATACTGCATGATAGGCATCATTTGTGCATGTCTATTGCACGTCTCTGTGCTGCACAGCCGTGGTACATGACCACCTATTGCACATCAGGCGCTGCGCAGTTCCACGTGCAGCATTTGCATGTACATGCCATCGGGCACAGTGCGGCAGACAGCGGTGATGGCAGGGACAGGTAAGCGTGTGCACCGGGTGGTTAACTGGACTGATGTGGAGATGGCAAATCTGGTGGCCCAGGTCGCACCTCTGGTGGACCAGTTGTTCAGTGTGGCTGAGCTCCAGGAGCCAAGGTCCCAGGTGTGGGAGAATGTGGCAACTGGTCTGGAGTGGCTGACTGGGGTGCCACGCACCGGGGAGCAATGCCGACACCAATATGGGGACCTCCACAGGAGGGATCCAGACAGGCTCTGACAGCTACAGGAGAGTTCGCGTCGGGGGTCTGTGCTGCAGCCATGTAGGTGTCCCATGGCACTGTGCATGCTGCCATTGTCCACATCCTGTGCTGTACTGTGCGCTGCCTGTGGGGCTGCATGGGGGGAGGGGACAGCTCTGGTGGCTGGAGCATGTCCTTTGTTGCTGCACTGCATGCCTGTGCTGTGCATATTGATGTTGGGCAACACTCTATGTCCCACACACAGGCCTGTGCACCTGCCCATGCTGTGCCAGTGCTGTGCACCATGACTGCGCTGGGTGGGTCTGTGCATGGCATGCCACTCATGTCCATTGTCTCTCTCTCTCTGTTCCATCCACAGGACCAGAGGATTTCAGGAGGGCCAGGGAGGCCTCAGACAGGGAGGGGTGCCACAGTGATGGGGTGCCACGGCTGCAGTGGTGCCTGGACAGGCAGGTGAGTTTGTGTGGCATGGTTTGCAGGACATTACTAGCACTGGGTTGTGGTGTGCAGTATGGCAAGGGGCACTGCCACCATGCATGCCACTGCATTGTCAGTGTCAGTGGCTCAGTAGGTAGCACACTCGCCTCTGAGGCCGGGAGATCAGAGGGCTGTGGGTTCAGTTCCCACATCTGGCACTTGGGTTACTATCCCAGTACTGACACTGTAGTGCAGCATGAGAGGGGTGCTGCACTTCTGAGGTGCCGTCTTTCGGATGAGACGTTAAACCGAGTTCCCATCTGCCTAGATTGGTGGTAGTTCAGGTGGATGTTAAAGATCCTATGGCACTTATTGAAAAGAGTAGGGGAATTTCCCCGGTGTCCTGGCCAAATTTCCCTCATTCACTAAAAATACCACCAACAGCTTAATCTGGTTCAAGGTCAGTTGGCATTCATCTGTATCCCCCTCCCCCGGGTCGTGCCTGAAAACAGGCAGGATTTGTCTAGTGCACTTACCCGGTCAACAAAAGCTAAATAAAATAAATAAATAAATAAAATAAATTGGGTGGTTCCTGGCTCCAATACCTGTGCCATGTTTTGCAGGGGGGTGGGCCTTGCACGTGGCTTCTGTGTGGTGGTGTCCCATTGCCATTCCTGGTAGGGTGGGTGTGTGTGCACATCCCATGGTGTGTGACTGCTGCAGGGGGACTACTGTACTGTCTGGGGGGGTTCTTGCAATAATACTGTGTGGTCCACTGCACAGGCGTAGGTGCACGTCTGTCACAAGCATCCACGCTGTCTGCCCGTGGGGCGCTATGGTGTCAGCTTCTGCTATCCACTGTGAACGTGCCAATTCTGGTTCTGTCACCTGTGGGTGCATCAGCTGTCCTGTTCACACACATTGGGAGGCTTGGGCTACTTGTGGTCCATGACTTATTGCCTATTCTGTTTCCCCTCATGTAGGACAGGCCAGGCCTCGGGCCATAAGACGCCAGCAGACATTGAGTGGTAGGCTCTGTCAGCTACAGGGATTGGTGTGGCTGCATATCTCATGGACAAACATCCTGATCTGTGTTAGCCGACGCCATCTTGATGCTACATGGGCACTCAGTCAAGCGGTGAGCCAGCTGAAGGACTTGCAGCGGCATCTGCATCAGTGACCCTGTCCCTTCTTACCACTGCGCCTTGGATGTCCCCTTCCCTCCTGATTGTTTTTCTGTTCTGTATGTTTCTGTTTCCTTCCTCCCGAACACACTCCCTTTGTTGGCTACTTTGCACCCCCTTACCATTCCCTTTCTGATATTTATGTTGTATGTACTGTTGGTACCCCACTGTTATTGGTTTGGTTTGTTAGTAAAGCTTTATGTTAGTGCACTCAGTGTCTGTGTCTCCTTTGCATACATGGTGCTGCACTGTGCTTACATTGTTCTGTGCTGCTCTTGGATGTGACCCTTCCGTCCCACTGCTGTGCCCTTTGTGGTGTGCTTCTGTGTGCACAGGCTACTGTGTGATGTGTACCTCTGTGACACAGGCACTTGGGAAGTGGCTGCACACCTGCCCTGTGTGCGGTCCACTACCTTGTGTCCCTGTTCGCCTGTGCTGGCCTGCCTCCACCAGCAGTGTTGCCCTTGCCAGTGCTGGTGTACTGTGCTGTGCTGGGCCATAATTCCCTGCTTGTTGGCATGGCTTGTGCACCCTGTTTCCCAGTGCATGTGTGTCTCTTGTACCTCTGACCACTGTACATGCCTGGTGTTGTCCCACTGTGCCTGTGGCTTTGTCCCATGCAGTGTTGCCTGTCGGGGTTGTGGTGGTGTGGTGCATTGGGTCTGCTCACTTCCTTTCCATCTGGGTGGGTGGCAGGGTGTGTTTGGTGGCCTGTGTTTCTGATGTGCGACCTACATTCACTGTGGCCCTATGGCTGTGTGCCTGGGCTGTGCACTGTGATCATGGTCCCCTTGTGGTTTGGGTCTGCCAGGGCTGGCATGGCACTCTACTCTTGTGCTGCCCTGCCTGTGTACCCCTTTGGCTGCAGTGCTTGCTCAGCATGCTTGTTGCTGCTTACTGTCATGCTTCTGCACAATCCTGGTTGCTCTGGCACATGTCTGGTTGCGCAGTGGTGCATCTTTGCTATATTCAATGTAGTCTGTGCATATGCATGTATCTGGCGCATTTTTTGAATATGGCATCAGATCCCTATGGCACACTTGCATTATGCTGCGCATTCCATTACACATGTTCTGGATGCACTTTTGAATATCTGGCCCGTATGGTACAATATGGTGCAAAACAAAATATGTAGCTGACATGATAGTGGTTACTTGCAAACTGCAAGGGCTACAAAAAATTTAAATCCACCTTTAGGGGATACTGGTGTTAATTACATAGCCTATTTGTCTCTAAAGTTCCTAGTTAGTCTTTGAACTGGTTGTAGATGTTGCTAAAATGTACTCATCAGTTTGTATTTGGGGTATGTTAGTAGTCCTGTCTGCTATTATTGATCACCTCCCGCTGACAACAAACTGCCTAGTCAGTCACAACACTTATTAAGAAACCAACTTTACCTTCTTGAGTCAAATTATTAGAGAGATCAAGCCCCACAACTGTACATTGTACCTGAGAGAAATCCGAGTTGCAAATATAACACATTACCTAACCAAATCCTCCTTTTACATACCATGGAGATGTCTACTGTTAAAATTGTTTATTGATGTTGGGAAACACCTAGTATGTGTTTCCCTGTCTGGGGACATTGGATCTAACTTGGAGCCCCCCAGCCCTGCCAAACCCACATGCTCCCCCCAGTGGTTCTCTACAAAAGGCCTTAAAGTTGCCCACTTAAATGTATGCAGCCTCACAACCAACTTTGTTAAGTTGCAGGCCTGGGTGTCTCACTACAACCTTGACATTTTTGGGTTAAATGAGACCTGCTAAAGCCTAATATTCTCAACTCACTGTGTTCAATAAAAGGCTATAAGCGCCTCAGGGTTGGTCATTCTTCATCAAAGGGTGGGGGTTTGGGGTTGCTTCTTACTTTAAGGAGCACCTCAATGCCACATCTCAAACTGTTAAGGCTCAATGCACCTGTAAAGCCCTCCACATGATATTTCTCCTTGGGAATACAAAACAATTAAATCTCTTACATGTCTATAATCCCCCTAAGAGTGATACAGTATAAATGGATTAATGGATCACACACAATACCTGACATCCCTGAAGAGGAAAATTAATTTCTTATCCTAGGAGATTTTAATCTCAGTTGGTTAGTGAATAACTCTGGTATGTTTGATGATGTACTTGGGAAGCTACACCTATCACAGCTGGTCTCCTTCCTCAGTGGGTTAGCACCTATTAGCAATCACCAGTCCCTCATAGTCTGGATTCTTGCAAATAGAAAAGAATGGGTTAAAACTGCAGGTACACTTCCAGACTCCATCAGCTACAATTCACTAGTTTCCTGCATCTAGAATGCATGAACCCAAAGGCTCCCACTCAAAGAAATAATATTTAGGGATTTCTCTATGTTGAATATAGGGGCCCTAAATGCTGATTTAAAACACACTGACTAGTCCTCACTATATCAAACATCTGACACAGATAATGTCTTCAATTGTTTGTATCCACTATCCAAGTACTTTAAGACAAGCATGTTCCTCTCATAATGTGGAAAGTTAGAGGAACAGCGACAAGATGGCTGCATAGCAGCCTACTTGCAGCCATTAGACTGGGGGACAAAACATGGCCTAGATTTAACAACTCTATGTCCTTGGTCAACTGGTTAGACTATAAGAGATAAAGAAATGAGTGCAAAAAAAACAGTAAAAGCTGCTAAGAGTGTACATTGCAAACAACTCCTCCAGGAATCTGTGAGTGATTCACGTAATTTTGGGAGCCATATAAAGTCTTTCATGGGAAAGGGAACAAACCCTACTATATCAGAGATGACTCTTGATGGCACAAATTGTAACAGTACTGTCTCAATTGCAAATGCCTTTAACTATCAATTCTCTGACGTCTCCAATTACACCAAACTGACAGGTATGGTTCCTGAACCTAGGTCCAATCAAGTGGAACCAGTCTCCCCTTCCCTTAACCCAAGGTCTGTCACCAAAACTGAGATTTGATGCTTCCTGAGGACTATTCCAGTCTGTGGGAGTGCAGAGCCTGATGGGTTAATTCCCAAGTTTCTCAAAATTGTGGCACCTCATAACTGCACCAGTCACCAGGTTGTTCAACTTGTCCCTTACCACTGGGGTCGTGCTTAAACTTTGGAAGATTGCCAGAGTGGTACCTATTCATAAAAAAGGTGATACCAAGAGCATGGAAAATTACTGCCCCATAGCCATCCTGTCTGTGCTCGATATGTTACTCGAGAAACTTGTGTCCTCACAGGTAACCAAACATGTCCAGCAGCATAACTTACTATCCCCAGCCCAGCATTGTTTTAGGTGGGCACTCAGCACATCCACTGCCCTCATAATGATGTAAACAGAGCAAGGGATAATGGCATGCTTACAGGGGCTGTCTTCGTTGACCTAACCAAGGTGTTTGACCTTGTGGACCACATCACACTACTTGATAAACTGACCACCTTGGGTTTCTCATCTGCTGCCACAGACTGGTTTGCGAGCTACCTCATTGGGTGGCAGCAGGTTGTAGAAATAAATAATGTAAAATCTGAATGGTCTCACATTAATGTTGGTGTGCCTCAGGGACCCATATTTGGTCCTTTGCTGTTCACTCTGTTAATCAGCAATGTGTGCACAGCGACTGGCCCTTGCTCAAACTTTCTGTATTCAGATGACATGGTACTCAAGGGTGTAGGCTGGCATACTCACTGTACACATTTGAGTACAGTTTTGTTGAGTACTTGTCACAAACCATATGCCTTTCTGTTAACATTTTCATTCTAATCTGTAGTATTTAGGTTAGTGTAGGCCACTGAGAAGTGTCTGTTCAAACTTCTATTGTTTAAGAGACAGATATGTGTATAACCTCTTTAGAGATTAGAGGAATCATCTGAAAACAATTTCACTTGTTTGGAAGAGGGTACCATTTGGAGAGGATTTGTGCATTTTTTAATGGGGGCTGTAACTGTTGGAGATTGTGTATACAAAATGGAAATTTCTGGCTACACCCCTGTACTGTACACTAGTGCCATGAACATAGATGACAGTCTGAAACTAAACCTCAATTCTCACTGCATCCAATCCTGGTTAAAACACAACAAACTCCCCATGAACATAACCCCCTCCCCCCAACTATGCTATTTGGCTCAGCACCTAGAATCAGGGCCTGTCCTTCTGCCCTTACCATACACTGCTCAGTGGGCACTCCAGTAGAAGTAGTAGACTCCTGCAAGTACCTTCAAGTCACTATAGACCCTGCTCTGGACTTTAATATGCATCTATCAATCTATCAACAGCCTGTAAGGCAGTAAACATGAAGCTCGGGCTCACCTATAAAACAAGGAATATCCCAACTGCAGCCACTAGGCTGCATACTGCATGGGGTGTCCTGCTTCCCAGTCTCACATATTGACTTGTACAGTGCTCCCTCACTATAGCGAACCTCGCTATAATGAATTCCTGCATATAACGAATGTGGGTGATGGCTCCTGGCAGTTCAGCTGAAGTTTACAGATGTCACTATGCGTCTGAGTGAACTGACTGCTCTCGACGCTAAACATGATTCCCCTCACATTAGAACAATGTTACTGAATCGAGCTACCAATTAACTTTCCAATTAGCTGTACTGTCAATTAACTGATGGGTCATGGTGCAATAAAGCTTGTGGACAGGTTGCAGTTTCATATCACAACCAAAATGAAGTGGTCAGGCTATACCGTTGAGAACACACTGTCAATACTGGACCACCTGAAGAGTGGTGAAAGTTTGGCTAAACTCTCACTTGAAATGGGGTACTCCAAATCCATGATATGTATGTGGAGGAAACAAAGGAGTCACTGAGAGCTAAGTAAAACATGTGGGGCAACAGAACGAGGATGAAGAGACCAAGGAAGAGTCAGATGGTGAGGTTGTGATACTGGGCAGTATGATGCCGGTTCAACAACCATTTCATTGACCGACATCACAGTGATGGGATTTATGTCAACCTCAACTTGCAGTTGACATAAATCCTGATTGTCTCCTGGTCCATTTTTCTACTGGGGGCTTCCCATGTGGGGAGCTCTGCCCCCGCTCCCCTGTACTAATTATAATCACCTCCGAGTTGGAGTTGATTCAGGGAGAGGTGCAGGACTGGGAGACAGTGTGCCCATCTCAGGTGCACCAACACAGTGACCTGTCAATTTTGTTGACAGCGATGTAGGTTGCTGTGTTGGTGTCACTGTCGGAGGGGGGTATACCATGATGCTGGCATATAGTGATGTAATCCATGGTCTGGAAGCAGGCTTACACTGGCTACAGTCTCAGGATACAGACCCACTAAAGGTATTGCAACTTTGCAACTTTATTTCTTATGCAAGAGATGTAGCTACCAAAAAAGCAAAACAGTTGAAAATTTCTGGTTATCTGCAACCAGGTGCCAGTGCTTAATTGATTACATCAAACACGTGTTTTTTTTTTATTTCAAATAAATCTGGGATGTATGATACTGTATGTTAAAACATGCAATTAAGTTACACATTTACTGATATTTCATGGTTTCACCGCATCTTTGCTTTAAAATGTAATACCAATTTCAGTTCCTCATGCATTAAGTGCTCCCTCGATATAACAAACATGCCACTATAATGAACGGAAGTCTTTGCTCCCAACACATTCGTTATAGTGAGGGAGCACTGTACCTTACTCCAAGGCAAACAAAGGGATATTATGTAAATGGAATACATGATACAACATTATTTGTCACTTTGCCCTTTTAGTGCTCAGGCTTACCCATCATTGTGCCCTCTACCTGAGTCTGGTTTGGCTCTCCCGATCTTGCTATCACCTGTTCACCACTGGCTTCACCATTGATAACATTATCAGAACTGATACACCAGCTGCCCTGTCCAACATGGTAAAGATTGCCCTACAGGCCTACCTTTTGCAATCTGTAGATCAGTCACTTGTGGTTATAGCACAATGTGCTACTAAGACAAGGGAAGACAGGTGAACAAGCTTTCTCTGTATTTGCTCCCAAACCCTGGAACTCCTTTCTAATGTCCCTTAGATGCATTCAGTCTCACAAGGTATTTAACAGAGAATGTTGCAAGTTTCTACTGTCGAATGATAAGTGTATAGGGACTTGATCTATTGTATTCTTATTTAACCTGTATTTATCTTTCACACTTACTGTAACTGTATTCTCAAATCTGTTACATATTTGCAATGCTCATTTTTTCATGTTTCTTCCTGTATTTTTGCCAGCACATGTGTTATTATTGTATTTTGTGTCTCTGCAATGCTGTTTCATTTATTATCTGTAACTCTTCCAGATCATACCTGAAAATAGGCAATGTTTTTGTCTAGTGCATCTGCTTGGTCAACAAAACCTAAATAAATAAATAAATATACTTCTTTGCCTCATCGATGTGTCACAGGACTGCTTTAACCAGTTTACTGCTGCAGCGGAGCCTTTTCTAAGCCACCACTGGATTACTTTACCAGTGATAGGGCCCACCTAGTACACCAGATTAAACCAGCCCAGTACACCTGTTATTAGTGGAGAAAGCGATTACACATCCCTCTTTAGTCTGGTAGATAGGTCCTGTTTTGGACATGGCAAACAACTTAGCAGAAGCACCCAGGCCATTCTGATTTTCAACCTTTTAATTGAATCCCACCCCTTTATCTGCCTGTCCCACTCCTCCAACAAGTTAAAACTGGAAACCCTCCCTTACCAAAAAATGTCTGCTGGGAGAGACTGCTTAAGTTACTTGCACGAAGAAGCACCAAAGACAAAGATCTTTCCCACCCTCTCCAGAGGAAAATTTCCTGTGGGATTCTCGATTCTTATCCTGTCAGCTATCAAATGACACTGAATATTTTGTTATATGGGGCCGGCGATCTGTTGGTGAGGGGCCACTAGCCACCAGGGAATGAACATATTATTTTTTATATGGAGGGGCGATATGGGTCTGGTGATCAGTGAGGGGGGTCACAAGAAACCAAGGGCCACCAGTGGCCACCGATTGGCAAGGGGAGGTGGCTGTATCACTGAATAATACTTTAAACTGTGGATGGAGTAAATTCCACAGTTTATTGTGTTATTACGCAGTTTAGTCCAAAAATTCCACCAAAAACAATGAAAATCCACAGAAAATGGGTGGAAGTTTCTAATCTCGCCATAGACAAAAGTACAAAAACTTTCGTGGAATTTCTGAAATTCCACAAAAGTTCCGCCAAGGCAGAATTCGCAACTTTCACCCATGCCTACCAGTCTGCAAACCTCAAAGCAATGTGCTAATCTCACTGACTTTTGCAAAGGCTAAAATGATCAATTGAGTCTATTGTTGCTCATTACTGGCATTGAACATGACAAAACTACAATCAAGCAGTTGGTTGTCTTTCAGTGTCTCGAAACAGGCACAGAGCAAGGAAAAAACAAGCATTTCTCAATGTCAAATGTTCACCGCTAGTATTGCTGTTGTACTTGGTCTTGCTTGTATGCATTTTAGTATATATTTACTTACAGTAGGATAGAGCAGATGAGATGCAATAACTCATTTTTTGTGGTGTCTGGCATTGACAAATTGTTACACTGTAATTACCCACGATAAGGCAGCTGAGAGACAATATCTACTTTAAGTGGGCTCCCACATTTTGACCCCAAATGTCCAACTGTCTTTTTATGACCTGACATTATAATCCAGACAGATGGAATTTTTAAAATTCAATCCAAAAGGTGATTTCACTGTGTGTCTGAGAAAACTAGTTTTGGGGGGATTTGAAAAATGACACCTGCCAAGTTCAGGGAGTGGGGTAACACAAGGAATATGTTGAACATTAGGGGCCAAAATCTGCAAAAAATGAAGTTATAAGGAAATGTTGGATTAATTTGTTTCTTCATAACTTAGTTCGTTTCTCACAATGTGACCTCAAATTTTCAACATAATCTTTTTTATGACCGCTCCTGAGCATGGCAGGTGTTATTTATAAAACAATGGCTGAAATGTCATTTTGTGCCACAAGTGTTAAAACACATTTTGGGTAGGGTTTGAGAAATGACAGCTGTCACATTCATGAGGTGGTGTTAAAAACTGACTATGTTAAAAACTTGGGGCAAAAATATTCAAAATTATCACAGCTGCAAGTGTGCATTGAAAAATTGCAATGTAGACTCATAACTTTATTTTCTCATATTTTTACCCCATATTTTTAACACAGCCTTCTTATGACCCCACATAGCCTTCTCATGAGCCCACCTCATGAACAAAGTTGGAGGAAATTTTCAAATCCTACCCAAAAGGTGATTTTGTGCCACAAATGTGAAAACACATTTTGTCCTGGATTTGAAAAATGACAGCTGTCACATTCACGATGTGCTGTGAAGAAATGGCTATGTTGAAAATCTCGGGTAAATATATTGAAAATTACCAAAGTTACAAGCCTGCATTCACATATTTCAATATAGGTTCATAACCTTGTTGTTTTTTTTAATATTGTTACCCCAGATTTTCAGCATAGCATTCCTATGACCCCCTTCTCATGAACAAGGGTGGAGAAAACTTTCAACTCCTGCCCGAAAGGTTATTTAACGCAGTGACCACAAAATCACAATTTGGGACAGATTTGCCTAACTTCACTGCCATTGTTTATGAGGTAGGGTCCAAAAGAGGCATACTGAAAGTCTGGGGCAAAAATATTCAAAAATGACCCAGTTAAGCCACTAAGTTCAAAACCCCACTGAAATACATTGAACCGTTTAACTGATTTCCTCAGTTTGTGGTCCAACATTGAAGAATGAAGACACGTCTGTGGTCCAGAAAGGATTACAGCATTGAACGCTTGGTGGGTAAGTAAGGTCTTGGGGGTGTGTGGGGTGGTGGGTGCTGAGTGGGAGGGTCAGGTGGGCTAACTAATGATGGTGGCAGCAATAGACTTTGATGGGCATTTTTCCTTTTTACAGGGAATGCTTTAAAAAAATAAATAAAAGGGACAGTTTTCTTCATTTCAGGTGGCTACACTGGGGGATTGGGCACCCCAGTGTCATCGTTATATTTGTGGGTGGTTGTGGGGTGGTGGATGCTGAGTGGGAGGGTCAGGTGTGGAGATGAATGGCAACTTCAGCAACAGACATCAACGAACGGTGGAGGTGTGTGAAAAAAACTTCTGCAGGTGAACTTTAAGCAAAAGTCAGACTTTCGCTTCAGCGAAAGTTCAGAAATCCATTTCTGAAGTTTTTCAGAAATTCCACCAGCCCTGGACCCTAACAGTATCATTAAGACATTTACTTAAATTCTTAAATTACATTACTTCCCTGGTGTTTAGTGGCACCCTTCCCCGCCTCCTGATTGCTGCTCGATGGCCCAATGTAATTCTTGGTGGCTAGCAGTCCATCCCCCAACTCGATCACCTGCCCACCCATTAATAAAACATGTCCTGGTGGCAAGCAGTCCCTCCCTTCACCCAACCCCCCCCCACCTGATGTTTCATTGAAAAAAGCCCTGGTAGCTAGCAGTCCCCCCTCACTCAGTCACCCACCCAACATGTCCAGTGTAACACCTCAATGCTGATCCCTGTGTAGTAGAGTAAAGTATTTGTATTACAAAATAAAACATTTTTCTCTGGTGGTCTAATAAACCCACATCCCTATCCCTGACTCCCAGTATCTAAAGTTATTCCCTATCCCTGGTGGTCTAGTGGACCCCCCCCACCCCTGCAGGTATTGTCCCACCACCTCACTTCTCCCCATCCTGAACTCCAGCAGGCAACTGGCACAGCCCTCCCCTCTTTGCCACAGCTGGGCTGCCCACTAAGCTGTCAATGAATTAGTGCATGTTTGTACAAGCAGGCGCTCATTCATTCATTCATTCATTCATTCATTCATTCATGGATAGCTCAGTGGGTGGCCTGGCTGTGGCAGAGAGAGGAGGACTGTACCAGATGCCTGCTGGGGTTCAGAATGGAGAGGAGTGGAATGGTAAGACATTACTTGCAGGGGAGGGAGAGTGGGGTCCACTACACCACCAGGGATAGGGATCAACTTCAGATACTGTGGAATGGGAATGGTGAGGTTCACAAGACCACCAGGGAAAAAAAAATGTATTTGTATTACTAATACTTTACTATACTATATGGGTGATAGGGATTGGTGGAGTTACACTGGACACGTCAGATCGGTGATCAGAAGGGGTGAGAGAATGCTAGCCACCTGGGCTTGTATTATTAAAGGTCGGGTGGGTGACTGGGTGGGAGAAAGGGACAGCTAGCCACCAGGGCTTGTTTTATTAAAGATTGGGTGGATGATTGGGTAGGGGGAGGGATCAGTAGCCACCAGGGCTTTTTTATGAAATGTCAGGCAGGTGCTCGGGTGGGGGGAGGGACAGTTAGCCACCAGGAATTTCTTAGAAACATAGAAACATAGAATCTGATGGCAGATAAGGACCTCTTGGCCTACCTAGTCTGCCCATTCCCTACCTAACGGATAAGCTGCAGATCCTAGTTAACCAACAACCTACTTCCTCCTACCCCCACTAGAATTGCCTTGTCTCTGTCCCATGCATGCTTGAATTCCCTAGATGATTTTGACTCTACGACATCCGCAGGAAGGCTGTTCCATGCATCTACAACCCTCTCTGTGAAGAAATACTTCCTCACATTTCATCTGAGCTGTCCCACCTCTATCTTCAAATTGTGCCCCCTTGTTCTTACACATATCTTTTTCTGAAAGATGCTACCCTCTTGGACTTTGTTGATTCCCTTGAGGTATTTGAAAGTTTCTATCATGTCCCCCTCTCCTTCCTTTCCTCGAAGCTATACATCTTAAGCTCGTTTAGTCTTTCTTCATATGTCTTCTGATGAAGACCCTGCACCATTTTGGTTGCCCTCCTCTGGACAGCTTCCACCCTGTCTATGTCTTTGCAGAAATGGGGTCACCAGAACTGTACACAGTACTCCAGATGTGGTTTTATCAACTGTCTGTACAGAGGGCCAACAACTTCCAGTTTTCTGCTGGTGATGCCTCTCCCTATGCATCCCAGTATCCCCCAACCCTCCTTGCTGCCTTTTTACATTGCTGGCCCACCTTTAGGTCATCTGTTATGACTAACCCCCCGGTCCCTTTCCATTTTTGTTGTTGTTAGTATCTCATTCCCCATTGTGTACTCTTTCCCTGGGTTTTTGTTTCCCATGTGCATTACTTTGCACTTCTTTGCAGTGAATCTAAGCTGCCATACATTTGGCCATTCCTCCAACCCTGCCAAGTCCCTTTTCATCCTTTTCACCCCGCCTTGCTTATCAACCCTGTTGCAGATCTTTGTGTCATCTGCAAAGAGACATACTTTTTCTCCCAGTTCCTCTGCAACGTCACTTAAAAAGACGTTAAAAAGGACCGGCCCTAGTACTGAACCCAGTGGTAGCCCACTAGTAACCCCACCTTCTTCATTGTGGACTCCATTTACTATTCCCTCTGTGTCCTGTTGTCTAGCCAGTGTTTTACCCAGGCTACCACCCTGGGACCCACTCCCAGACTGGCTAATTTGTTTATTAATCTTTTGTGCGGGACTGTGTCAAGTGTCTTGCTAAAGTCTAGGTAGGCCATGTCTACAGCCCCTCCCTGGTCTACTACTTTGGTCAGCCAGTCAAAGAAATCAATTAGATTTGTCTGACATGACCTTCCTGCTGTGAATCCATGTTGCCTTGGGTCCTGTGCACCACTGGCCTCTAGGTACTCAACAATTCTTTCCTTCAGAAGTGATTCCATCATTTTCCCTACCATTGAGGTCAAATTGACAGGTCTGTAGTTTCCTGCCTGTGTCTTGTTCCCACTTTTGTGAAGGGGAATCACATCCACCATCCTCCAGTCCTTAGGTACCACACCATCTTCCCATGATTTATTAAAAAGGGTAGTTAGTAGTGTTACTAGTTCTTCCCTTAGTTCTTTTAGAATTCAGGGGTGAATCCCATCATGCTCAATTGCTTTATCCACCTTCAGTTTTAAGACTTGTTTCAGAACCCTTTCTTCTGTGAAAGGACTAATATCAACCCCCCTATCTAGAGTGCTTCTATTGACTGGATTAGGTATCTCCCCCTGCTTTTTCATTGTGAATACTGAGCAGAAGTATTCATTCAGTATCCCTGCTTTTTCACTGTCGCTCTCTGCCCAACCACCTTCCTCTTTATTCAACCTCAGTATCCCTGCCTTAGTCTTTCTTTGCTCCCTAATGTACCTATAAAAGGGTTTTTCCCCAATCTTAACTGAGTTGGCTATCTTTTCCTTAGTTTGGGCCTTTGCTATTCTGACTGCCTTCCCCGTTTCCTCCTGCTTTAACTGGTACAGTTCTCTGTCCTGCTCCTTCTGTGTTTCCTTATACTTCCTGAATGCTATCTTTTTCTCCCTGACCTCCCCCACCACTCCTTTTGAGAACCATAGTGTTTTTTTCTTTCATTTTGATTTGTTTATTTGCTTCACACAATGGCTTGTTGCCTCTGTGATGGCAGTTTTGATGTTTTCCCATTGTTGCTCTAGCCCACCTTCTTGCCTGTGTGTTTTTCTGAGGCACTCTCCCATTTTGACAAAATCAGCCCTCCTGAAGTCCAGTACCTTCTCTTTTGTATGGCTTGACTCTACAGTTAACTTTATTGTGAACCACACTGTTTGGTGGTTGCTTGTTCCCAGATGGCTATCCACCTCAAGTCTGGAGATCCTCTTTCTATACCCATTTGAGAGTACCAGGTCTAAGATTGCTTCCTCCCAAGTGGGTTCCAAAACTAGCTGTCTGAGGCATGCCCCCTGTACGGCATTGAGAATGCCCCTGCTCTTGGATGTTGCTACAGCAAAGGTGCTCCAGTTAACATCTGGCATATTCAGGTCCCCATCAGCAATATTTCCCCTTTCTCTGCCATCCTAAGGATGCCTTCTATCATTTCCTTGTCCATTTCCTCCCCCTGAGACGGGGGTCTGTATACAACACCCTCGCAGATTGTGGTGCTATTTCCAGTCTCCAGGGTGACTGACAGTGCCTCTTCTCCTCTCCTCCGTGTTTACCATTTAGTTCTGTTGCTTTGTTCCCTTTCCTTACATAGAGAACTACTCCTTCTCCTCTTCTTCCCTCCCTGTCCCTCCTGCAGATTGTGTACCCTAGTATGTTGACATCCCAGTCATGGTTCTCTGTGTACCATGTTTCTGTGACTGCCATGATATCCAGGCATCCCTCTTCCATCAAGGCCACCATTTCAGGGAGCTTTTAACCTAAACTATGGGCATTGGTACTCATTACCCTCTATTTTTTATGACTTCATTTCTTTTTGCCTGGTCCTTTTCCTTACTGCCTTTGTCTTTTTCTCCATTTACCCCTGCCCTTCTCCCAATTGACTGCTCTGTTTTGGTGTTTACCTCACTAACTACCCTGATTTTTTTGAGGGGGCTAGGGTTTCCCTTCTCCTTTTCAGTGCCTCCCCACTTGGCTAGTTTAAATGCTTGCCAATGAATCATTTAAACCTATCACCTAGGATCCTGGTTTCCCTCCTGGATAGATGCAGACCATCGCACCAGTATTGGCCTGCATCCCTTCCGGTGGAGCCCCAGTCCCCAATGATGCCAAATCCCTGAGCTCTGCACCAGGTTTTTCAACCCATCATTGAATCCCATGGTGCGGAGTACCATAGCCTCATCCATGCCATAGACAGGTAGCATGTCTGAGTAAGTTACCATGTGTGCTACTTGTCTAAGGCCCTTCCCCAACTCCACAAATTCCTGTTGCACTACTCTGATCCAATTCTCAGCCAGGTCATTTGTCCCTAGGTGGAGAATGACATCCAGCTCACTCTGCCTTGCAGCTGCTCCCACAATCCTGAGGATTCATTTCCTGTCCCTCCAAGCCATGGTTCCAGGCAGGCACCTTACCTCCCTTTCCCCTCCCTCCCCCAGTTCTACCACCATAACAATTGAGTCCCCTACCAGGAGTTGTTTCCTTCCCCTGTGGCATCCCATGCCACCCTCCTGTGGGTCTCCATTGTGGAGGTTCCCAGCATCCGCCTTGGTCTCCACTGTGGGTGCCTCCATAGAGGAGCCATGCTCCACCAGAGTGGCAAATGAATTGTGGAGCAGCACAACTCGAGGGATGCACCTCTGTTCCACAACACTCACTCTCCCTGAGCCCACCATGGTCCAACCACTCCTCTTTCTTGGCAACCTCTGAGGTAGTGGCCATGGCCTTGGTGGTCCCTGGGTGGGGGAGCAGGTTTTCTGAATCCTTGCCAGGTCAGCATGGAGAAGAACAACCTCCTGCTCAGACCAGAGAGGTGCCTGAAAATAGGGTAGCAACACAATCTCCAAAATGTCTCTCAGAAGACTGCTGCTCCACAGCCAGTATATTGCACCACTCCCCACATGTCTGTGTCCCTTCCTGTTACAGATGCTTTTCTTTTTTTGTTCTTGTTTTAGTGTGTGCAAGCTTGTGAGTGTCTCTACCCCCTATTCAGTGTGCTGTGCCTTTAAGGATATGAACAGGTGTATGTTGTTAGCAGTTTTGGGGAAGTTATATCAGAACCCCTGCTATAAAGGAAGTTATGCACTTGGGGTGGGTGATGTGAAGGGCATAGTGGGTGGAAGTAAACTTGTGCCCTCCAGAAACAATCAACTACAACTCTGACCCTCCACCTCGGGGAGTACCTTCCTTCCTTTCGGACACCTATTTCACAGAGGTTAAGTTCTTATTTTTATTTCAGACAGGGCTTGCAGGGGGCAGCACTGGACACCTAAATTTTGTTTGTTTGTTTGTTTTTTCTTACCTATAGGTGAGCAGAACAGGGCAAAATTTCTCCCAAACCCTTTGGAAGTTTTCCAGTCTGCCACAGGCACAAGTTCAGAAACTTCTGGAAAAGTTGTAAAATTTTGTGAAATTTCTGCTAAGGCGGAAAAAGAAAACTTTTGTACACTGTTAATTAACATTTTACTTTTTGCAGAGTATATTTAATAAAAATAATAATAGTAATAACTATTATGGATGGTTTTCTTTATTTCAGGTGGCGACACTAGGGGACTGGGCACCCCCAGTGTCCATGTCATGTGTGTGGGGGGTGTTGGGTGCTGAGAAGAAGGGTTGGGTGGAGGAATACTAATGGTACTGGCAGCAACAGACATTGATGGATGGTATTATTTGTTGCAGGGTTTAAAAAAAAACTATGAAGAACAGTTTTCTTAATTTTCAGTGGTGACACTGGGGATTGGGCACCCCAGTGTTGATGTTTTGTTTGTGGGGAGGTGGGGTGGAGTGGGGTGATGAGTGTAGAAGTTTGGAAGGGGAGCAGTAATGGTGGGTGCAGCAACACACATCGATGGATGTTTTTCTTTGTTACAGGGTGTAATTCAGCCTCGGCAGGCTGATCTTGACAGATCAGCTATGCTTTCTGGGTGGTATAGATCAAAGGAAAGAGCCAGCCCATGATTGGGTCAGCTCTCTCCTTTGAACTACATGAAATTTCCACCCAGCAAGCCAGAGCAATGTCATGCTCAGCCTGGCTGATGGTTTGTGTGACACTAACGAACCCATTCCAGACCACTTTGCATGGACTGACAGTATCACACTCCTCAATAGCCACTCTCCTAACAAATTGTTTGCTGCACGTACACACACAGCAAACACAAAAAGACTCTTTGCAGATGTTAGCAATGTGGTAATCTCTCTGGCCTCTTCATAGATGGAAGAGAATAGCATCCCAAATGACATCACATAGAAACATAGAATTTGATGACAGATAAGAAACACTTGGCCCACCTAGTCTGCCCATTTCCCTACCTAATGGATACACTGCAGATCCTAGTTAACCAACAGCCTACTTCCTCCTACCCCCTGCAAGAATTGCTTTATGTCTGTCAAATGCATTCTTGAGTTCCCCCACTGGTTTTGACTCCATAACCTCCTCAGAAAGGCTGTTCCATTCATTCACCAGGGTGGATACATGCTGGTTGCCACAAGGAATAGTAAGTCTCAGCATCAAGCAGTAAGGTAGAAGCAGAACACATAACAAATGGCTAAAAATGGTAGAAACTGGTAGATTTTCATATATAACACCAGAGAGACACAATTGTTATAACAATATTTAATGATTGATGCTGACGGTTTAATTTCTATAAATTTCATTGCATATGATCTTTAAGAATGTTTTTTTCTGTAGACTGTATTCCACCCCAACGAGCACATTTTATATTAATTAAAAAAATGCTTTCAAAATATGTAGGGATCACTTCAAAAACAAGCAAATTTTAAAAGCAACCAACTTTTATGGAAATGGCTTTCCACATAGTTTGGGTTCACTCCACAGTAAGTACATTTAAAAAAAAACATTCATAAAAATATTAGATTTCCAAACAATTTGGTTTCACTGCAAAGTAAGAAAATCTTAAAAGAATACTTTATAGAAAAATGACTTTCTAAACAGTCTGGGTTCTCTCCCTATCTAGCACATTTCTAAAAGCAGTATTGTAAAATAAACATTGAACTTACCTTGCAAGTATTGGGTTTTTCAAATAGTTTCCAAGCCCATAGAGAATGCTCCCACACCACTGAAGCTGAGAATGGTCATGTCCAACTGCTTTACAGCCACAAAATCTTCACGTGAGATGATTACTTTATGCCAGTTCCATCACAGACAGCTGGAATCATTAGCAAGCTCATAATGGATTACCAGTTTATATCAATGTACACTGCTACTAGTGGAACATTTTTCACATCACTGAAAAAAGTTAATATAAAGGAATTGTTCCAATAACTACTGTAAATATATATTATTTTGTAAAACAAATACAAGAAATGTGCTGTGCACTCATGAAATAAAACTATTTCAGGGGATTCAAGAGCTCATAAATACCCTTCATGTGGATGATTTATGAGCTTGTTAGTTTCCTAAAATAGCATTATTTCATTGTACACTACATATTTGTAGCATTTACAATATATATAGGCCTCCATATTCAGAAGGTTAATAGAGTCATAATAGAGATATCCCCTCACTTAGCAAACATAGTGCATCTGAAGGGGATGGTGGCCTTATTCAATGGGTCCCATAGCATGGCGCACAGTGAATAGCATGATCACGCTAACTACAACACTGTGCCAATGCAAATGAGGGAACCTGATTCCATACAGGGTGCAGTATTATATTTAACGGATTTTATAAGTGCTAAAAAGCCACTGAGGCAATGCTATTTACTGCTTCCCATACACTGCTCTTATCAACATGTACAGTGGTGTGTCACCCCTCCCTCCACCCAGCAGCATTGTTAACAGCCATTGTAAGGGCACCCACCCCCTTTATGCCCTAATCAATATTGTGTAAAGAATTAAGTTCCTGGTAGTCCAGTGTTATCTTCAATCCTTTTTTTGTAATGCTTTAATTCCTTGGTAGTCCAGTAGTAACCTCTCCCACCCTGATCAGCAATATAAAATGAGGTTCATCCACCTTGGCCCTCTCATCCAGCACCCACCACCCCAAACCTTGCCAAGCAGCCTCCCCACCTAAATAATTGTGCCACTGTCAGTGAGCATAGAGGTAGATGGTGACCAGCACAAACCTTCCTCTCACTACCTTGTCCATTCACCATCTGAATGACAGGGACTGAACATGTGCATACTGTAGAAACAGATGTTTACACAGTGCACTTGGACTCAGTCCATGTCATTCAGATGGTGGTCAGCTGAGATGGTGAGATGCAGGTCTGTACCAGCCCCGGCCCACAACTGCCTACCATTGGCAGCAGGGATATTCAGGTGATTCAAATGCTGGATGGGGAGGGAGGGAGGGAGGGAGGATGGGGGATTGGTGGGCATTGAGTGGGTGCCTAATTTTGCAAGGAGTATCACGGTGGGAGAAGGAACAATTGGACTACAACAGATTACAGTACATTTTTTACACAACAGGTATGGGGTGGGAGGGTAATACCACTGAACTGCGAGGGATTATATTCTACAGAAGACAGGGATCAGGGTAAGGAGAGGCAGTCACTTGAGACTGCCAGAGTTACTTCATTGTGGAACAGGGACTGGGTAATGGTAAGGTCGGTGGACAAAGCTCTGCACAATACCTCCATGCCACACATATCTACTTCATACAACACCACAACAGCCCAAAATTCATACTGGCAGCATGCTTTGGACTGGCCTTGCTGCCTGAATGAATATGCCAGCCTGATGGCAGCACACAATTTTGCATGCAGTGCTATAGTTTGTGCAGATGGCAGTGTATCAATATGGATGCCTAAATCTATGGAAAAAAAAATTACATTGCTGTAACATTTGGGTTTGTGGACAACACTGAAAAAGAATAGAAGTGCAAAATTTAGGTTTAAAAACTTATGATACTAATTCTCAACACTGCTTCCAAGCCTGCCACCACCCATAATATTATCCCTAGGCACTGCAGTTCTTTTGCAATAATATTATATGTTCAGATATTATATGTTCACTTGGAGTTAGGCTCATATGCTGTGAATGTGGTTCACAAGTTTTCAAACTCTAACTTTAAACTTCCTTTCATTTTTTTATATTTGCCTTCTAACAAAATGTGAATTTAACATTATTATCATACTATTTTTAATTTGGTAGTCAAGTTGCATTATTTATTTTATTTTTTATTTCTTTTAATTGTTTTTCTTATTTCTGTCTAACGGCACCCCTTCCCTGATAAGCACTCTCTGCTGCCCAGCATCACCCCTTCCAACTTTCATCCTCAAGCTAAGATTCCTTAATGTCCAGTGGCATCGCCTCCTCTTTCCTCATCCTGAGTCATGCACTCCATCTTGTCAAGTTCTTCCCCCAACTCTTCTTTATGTATTTATTTTATTTATTTAAAATGTTTGGCAACCAGGAAAGGCAAACTGAGCCAAAGTTAATTTTCTGGTGTGATCTGGGGGAAAAGGAAGGAGGGCAGTACATATGTAAAGACAGATTACAATTAAATAAAACATTCAAGGAAAACATATAAGGTGCTGGAAGTACAATTATGTGTTTGGTAAAGACTGAAATAATGGATGAGTAATTACACAGGAAAAAATGGTAGTGGCTAAGTTGATAAGTAATATCAATAATAAACAAAAAGATGGTAAATATAGTGAGGAAAAGAGAGCAAGGAAGTAATAGTGCACAGTGAATTCTAGAACATTTGGGGAATAGTAAAGTGCATAAAGATTAAAATTAATTGTGGTAGAGAGCCTCACCCCAGCCTGCCAAGAGGAGGAAGGACAGGAACAAGAGGGAATGGGGGTTAGGGATAGCATACATTTTACGTTGTGAAGAGATGGAGCTAGATGAAGGAAGATTGGCAGTGAGTTGCAGAAGAAGGGTAGATAATAGGAGAAATTAGCCTGCCCTAAACTGGATAGAGGGTGGGGGAGAGAGAGAAGGTATGAGAGTCTCTCGAGTGCAGCGGGTAGGAAGAGAGGGATGAGGGGGAGAGGTTCTTATCAAGTGCCTGGTACTTCTTAGAATCCAGTTGCACTATTTTCCCTCAGCATGTCTGATGCTAAGTATTCAGTTTCAGTCAGTGGCACCCCTTTCCTCTGGCTCCCCAAGGAAGCCTTTGTTGGTGTTACATTGCAGTGTTTATCACGTTGTATCATTCTTTGTTTGACTCTGCACTAGTTTAATTGCAAGCTTTAATAATGGCCTTTTGTGAATGCATCAATTCTTTTCCTTTTTATTTTCTGTTTTTGTTGACAGCACCTTTAGTGGCTATTAGTTGTGTGCCCCAACCATTTTGCGACCAATGATAAGTACTCACTGCTGCTCAGTGGCACCCTGACCTCTAACATCCACATCCAAAGTACTTTTGGTATTCAGAGGCATCTCTTTACCCTTCTGATCCCTTGAAAAGTGCACTTTTGTGTCCAGTAGCACACCCTCCCTCTGCATCTCCTGAAACAAGTGCCCTTTAGTATCTGTTGACTCCAAATATCCATTTCCAAGAATTCCTGTTGATTATGGCACCCCTATCCCTGATTCCTTTCCTATACCAAGCATTTCCTACCATCCAGTGACACCTACAGTGGACCAAATCTGAATGCAAAGCAGTTCTGCAGAGTTCTGCAACAGAGTTACTGCAATAAACAAGACAATGTAAATGGCACTTAACCCCTTTTGTCATTCAGGAATCTGTGACACCAGATGTTGTCCTAGCATGTTCCACTCTCTATCATTCCCTCTACTCCATGCCAAGCACTCCCTAGTGTCCATGGGCACCATCTCTCCCTGTAACATGAAAGGTACTCCTTGAATACTACTGGTGACACCTCTTTCACCCAAACCCATGCCAAGAATTCTTTGATGTTGAGACAAGGAGTATGCTGGGTGAGGAGGAGGAGTGACACACACTCTACCAGTGTTCCACAGAGATGAGGAAGGAGAAAGATGCCAAAAAGAGTATGATGGCATTTTCTCTTTGTAAAACTGAACTTTGGCTGCAATAAATACAGAACATTTTGACAAAAAGAGTGTTAAAAAATCAACAACAAAGCACGCATGTTTCAGGTGCTAACAGATACTCAGGCACCTAAAGAAAGGTATTTTTGTTCATGCTGGTTTCCATGAATGCCCGATTTGAGAGTTGGGAAGGAAAATGAATGGTGGAAACAATAACTTAAGTCTTAATGTTGATTTGTCGGTACTGGGAATGCTGCTTATACTGGTGGGGTAGCTGAGGAGAGGGTTAAAGGAGAAGAGAACTGAATTGCTGAATAGGAAGTTTAATTGAGAAAGCTGTGAATGGCAGACGAGCGATTCTCCAGTGAGGTTTACTTTTTTGTGCAAAACTGAAGGCAAATTGAAGATGAAGCAAGCCATTTACTGCCTCTGATATTGATAAAACTCAAGGACAACAATCTGTGTACAAAGGGAAGACAAGTGAGTTTGGTGGAATAGATGGAAATTGAGACAAAAGTGAAAAATGCTTGGTAAACAGAGTGATGGACATTTTAACTGACCAACCCATTTAAATCCAGCAAAGATTGGTAACAGGCATTACAGTGCAGTGGGAGATAATTATAATTTCCCAGATCTAATAAATGTGCCCAAATAGGTGGAATAGCCAAGGATCACAGCAAAAGAAAAATAAAGTAGAATAGCTGTGAGGAGGTTACATTGAAAGAGATGCAAGTCAAAATGAAGAGATTCTCCAGCAAGGTTTTCATTCTGAAAAATTGAAGGCAAGGTAAACCGTTTACTGAGCAATGGATACTTTAACTGGCCAAGCTGTTTACAATACTGAGAAAGAACTTGAAATGATTGCTGTTCCAGGAACTATACAAAACAGGAGATAACTGTGAGTAACGATGCTTATGGTTCATTAAAAATAAAGTTAAAAAGCAGCCAGAAAGTTTATGCTGTAAGGCTGAATTTTTTCATGTTCTGAGGTTGTTTTCCATTACTGTGAATGTTCAGATAACTTATAAATGTAGACTCTGGTATTCCATAGGCATTGGTCTTTCTATCTGTAAATTTGAAAACTCAAGTAAACACATAATTTCAAGCTGAGATATCTAGTACTGTGTTTGTGTCAAAAAGAATATAAAATGCTGCTCAAGATACATTAACCTAACTGAATTATAACTTAAGTGCAGCATATAACATCCTTGAAAGACATAAATATTGATTAGAAAACTGAGCTGTGTGATAGCGAATGTAAAAGAAGAAAAGAATTGGTATGACAATGTACCAAGAACTGTGTAAAAACAAATGAATAGTAGAAGTAAAGGTGCTGGTTCTACATTTAATAAAGAGTGAATTTGGACTCTAGCCCTGAAAGAAAACATAACAGAATAAGGAGGCTGAAAACAGATAACTTTTATATATATAAAAAAAGTAATCAACCGGGGGAAAAAAAATAAAAATGTTTGAGCAGCTTTATACTGATAAGGAGAAAATTGCATGTTTTCCCCAGTCCCCACAGAAGAGCTTCCCAACCTATTTCACCTATAGTAATGCCACTAAAAATACATAAGCAAAAAGAAATGGAGAAACAAAGGGAAATTAACACACAAGATGATCAACCAAGTGGTAAAGGGGCATCAGAAAGTACAGTAAACGACAAATTAAAGAGGAATCTGATAACCAGGCTTCACAAACCCCTGAACAATAGTCCCCTTCCTGTGTAAAGAAAATTCTGAAATACATTTCTGAGGTAAAATGGGAAATGGATTCACTGGAAAAAAAAGTAGTAGATATTGATACTATCAAAACAACTTTAAAAAGTATGGATATAGAAATGAAACAGTCTGAGTCTAAAATTCAGGAAATAGAAAAGGGAACATCATTAAATGAGGATGAAATTATATTACTAAAGCAGCAAAAAGCACAACAGGAACAACAAATAAAGCAAATAGAGGAAAACATTATAGTTGCTGAAGCTAGAGCCAGAAGAAAAAAACATAAGAGTATTGGGGATTCCTGAAATATGGGACCAACATATACCTCTATCAAAAAAAAATGGAAGAAATAATGGCTAATTTGTGAGAGATTCCAAAAGAGGCAGTGAAGGTGGAATATGATTGGATACCTAGAGCTTTGTGGCAATGACCTGATGATGATAAACCAACATTGGCATCGATAGTGAAATTCATGAAAATGGAAGAAAAAAATAAATTAATGAATGCTGTATTTAAAAAGAAAACAGTGACTATGATAGGAGCTACAATTAACATCTGTCAAGACCTTCTGAGTGAAGTCACTGTGGAAAAGGAAAAAATACGCACATATAAGGTCAGCAATTTGGAAGAAAGGTTACAAGTCTATGTTTTACTCACCCACTAAGCTGAAAGTTTTTATCAAACATAATCAATAGACGTATACTTCTGCTTTGGAAGTTGAGAATTATTTATTAGCACAGTACCCAGATTTATTTAAAGACTGGGTTCAATTCCCAGCTAAGGCATGTATTCTTTCTCACCTGTTTGTATGTGTTCCATAAAATATGCACACCATACTCCTGTGTGACTGTTACAATAAAGAAACTGTTTATGTCAATGTCCACAGTGATATTCAGTTTAGAGTAGCTTTCCTTTAAATATTTATTATCCTATATTTTGTATCCTGGATTGTGCAGGGGAGGTGCTACATCTCATTGTCATGGGGATCTTCATTTACACATGCCTGCACTGTATTTACTCAGGTTGTCCCAGATTAGATGCAATATCTTGTTGTTTAGTGGGGTCATGATTTTTCCATTTTGATAATGTATTTCTTCAGGGTTGCCTAGTCCAGGGCCCCATATTCAAAGGAGATGAGCAGCACATCCCAGTGGAAATGTGAGGTGTGCCGTGCAACTCCAGCAATGAACCACAGCATGATATTCAAATGTGCAGAGTGCACCTACTGCAAGGGAATGGGTCAGCGTGTGTTCCCATGCATATGCTGTGCTGTGGCATACTCAGTGGGAAATTTGCCCCTCACAGCCTAGACCAGCACAGCCCATAGCTAGGCCATGAATAGTTGGCCTAAGTCAGACAGCCACCCACAGGTGGGTTGTGGAACAGCACCCAGGTGCACAGCAGCCTGGCAGCCCTGGTGGACTAAAGGTACCCCGTCCAATCCTTGATCAATCTAACTCCATCCCAAAGTGCTCCATAGTGTAGGGCCCCCCTGGACCCAACTGCACCAGAGGAAACCACGATCCATATCCATAGCATAAAGGACTCTCACCCACTGCCTTGGTACATAGACAACTGTGCTCCCCCATACCCTAGCTGTTGCAGAGACTGACACTGCCCTCCATGCCCTGACATAGCCAGCTACCAACTACACTAGGCCTGGGCTGGGGACCTTCACTCCAGAATGACCCAAGTGGCTATACCATACATTGGGGCACTACACAAACTGTGGACCCACCAGTATATGCATCTGTGTGTATGTCCCTGGCAAACCGTAAGAGGGAATTGACATACTTCCAATGCATGCCTTGTCAATGCTGTATCTTTCTGCTGTCATACACTCTTCCCCGTTCCCCTGTGTAACATGCCACCTTCCAGACTGCTGAGGTATCCTGGGTGCCACAGAGTACGGTATCCTGCAATGGCATTTGTAGTGTACACTCCAGACTATGGATAGTGTGTTTGTGGTTCCCCAATTGCAAAAAAAATAAATGGGAGGTCAGCTGTAACATGTCTGTTTCAGGACCTGTGTGAGCGAGTACAGCATCAGCTTTCACCCACACTGAGTAGTGCAATGGCACCAGGATGATGGATCCACATGCGAGTGCCTGAGGTGGTAATACTGCCGCATACCATTAATAATATCTTGTACCTATGTATGATGCATTCCAGCATCCTACTGCTAATGCTTCACCACCTGAAAATAAGATGCCATTTTTTCTGTGAACTATCCAGGATAAATAAATAGCAATCAGGAAGCATATTCTAAGAAAATACATTGTAAACGTGTAAAAGGAAGAATACATTGAAACTGCCTCTTGGCAGAAAAGCATTGTGCAATTTCATTAGAAATAATGGATAAAAGCCACCCAAAAGCTCTCCACAGCCATATCAGCTATGACCAGATAACTGTTAAGTTGGTAACTTCTATTCTGAGGTGACCATTAGATAGACACTTTTCACACACATAATTCTCAGTGTCAGTAACCATTGGTTTGTGTGCATACATGCAGCAATTCACACATTCAATCAAACCCTTGTAAGGACCTTGGGCAGCACTTTTAGGGATGTCTCTCATCCTTGCAGAAAAAGGTTTCAATAATTCAAGGCAATTGCAGTGCTATTGTTAGATTGACTTGGTGGACTTATCTGACTGCTGTATATGCTGGTGCTATACTTATTTTCTTTTACACTCAATTATAGTTCAGTCAATTAAATAAAATGAATGCTAATGGAAATTATTTGTAATATAAGCCAATGCAGTGATAATAATGCCTGACTAAGATAACAACACACTAGTCAATATTGAGTACTATACTCCTCATAAAGCACACACTGTGAATACCAACTGAATGGCTTGAGATAACAAACAGTACAGAATACTATCCTCCTAACCAAGCATATGCACTGGCCCAGGTACTTAAACTGTGGATACCAAACTGGATAGCTTAATGGGGTAACACTCAGTAGAGAAAAATCTAAGCTACATTTTCAGAAAATTTTCTGGAGCACTAAACTGTTTTCTCATACCACTGAAACAGTGTAGATTAGAATACAAGGCCCATTGTCCCATCAGCCCCACCTGACATGACAGACACATGCATTTGTCCCCACACATGTTAGCTGCATGTGCTTACCCTGCCCACACTCGCTGAGGGGCAAGTTTAAGTAGAGGTGACCAGGAAGTGTGTTCCTGGGTAGAGATGCAGCGAATTTAAAATCCGCTGGTGAAGTGAACATGAAGTGGACACTTTGCCTTGGCACTTAGCTACATGGACTTCACTTTATCATTCTGCCTTAAACATGAAGTAAGGTGGAGTGACAACAATATTGGCAGCATCCCAACCACACATTCACCAGAATGAATTTGCATCCCCAAAGTGCTACTGTCTTGTGTCCAGAAAACTCCTCAGTGCTGACGAAGTGAAATGAGAGTGTAACAAGAAATGCAAAGTCTCCCAAAATTAATGGCACACTCAGTCATGTGCGCAGTGGTCAGGTCACGCACAGAGTCACCAGAATTAATGTGCATCCCCAAAATGCTACTCTCTTGTGTCGAGAAAATTCACCAGTGCTGACGAAGTGAAATGAGAGCATAACAAGAAATGCAATCTCTCAGAATTAATGGTGCCATGCAAATGCACAAACAGATTAAGACTGTGCTGCACACTCAATGGATGCATACGAAAAGGTACAACAACACCTAACCAGTGCTTACAAGTCACAAATCCAAATCTGGAAAGGAATACATTTTGCCATTTGGGGATTAGTGCATGGCAGTAACAATCCCTTAACGTGGATTGCAGGAATAACAGAATCTCAGTTTCTCTCAACAAAGCCTGTAGACTATTAACGGGTGCTGCCCGACAAACTCACACCTGTGACCTCTATGCACAGACCAGCTGCCTACCCCTACTCAGCAGAATACAATACCAGACCTGCTTACTTACCAAAAAAGATTCTCCTCGGTCTCATGCCACTTGGTGTTAGCACACTCCTTAATACCTTCAGTGGCACTCGGCAAATGCATGGTGCCCAATCTCTAACCTTTCAGGTTCCCAGATGTCATACCTCCATGGGTCAGCGGTCCTTTATGTATAGAGCTCCTCTATGGTTCAATTCCCTCAATAAAGAAGCACTTTCCTCTGCTACACTTGGACCCTTTAAAAGGAATCTCAGACTTTACCTCACCTCTTCCACTCAATGTGACTGTTTCACTGAATAGGAGTTCTCTCTAAACACCTCCCAGCTCACTCGTATCCCATAGCCCACCCTTTCCCTAGTTACATTCTCTCTGGCACCGGGCCTTCTTTGTGACTCCCTTCCTGCTTCCTTTCTCCAGTGGTACAAGTCATTTTCCCCCACCTACTGACAGTGGCCTATTAACCTGCCTACTCCTCTCCCACCCCACCCACCCAGTCACATACCTACAATATTAATTGCTTCTTGTGCCCTCTATCTCATATTGTTACCTCAGCCAGCTGCCTACTCAAGCTGCTCATTGTATGCATAATATCTCAAAGTGTGTTGTTACTGTATATTTTTTTGTTTATTGTGCATTCTTTTACTACCTCTGTATGTAAGTTGCCCCTCATCCTCTGACATGGTACCTTTGTAAATGAGCAGTTTCTGCTCAAAGGTATTTGTAATCCGAGAAGTTAATAAATAAAAAAAAAATAAAATCCTCTACCAGTAAAGATATCACAAAGCAGTATAAAAAATTCATGCAGGTGCGGTGTATAGCAGGTTCACACTGCTGCAACTACTCTGTAACACGATAAAAGGTGTCTGATTTAATGGCACACATCACACACACACTCACATACACACTCAAGTAATGAGTAGCAAATTGAAAACCTTTAGTAATATAACCAAATGTTTTAAACAGACAAACTGTACACTGCTGCATCACAACAATCAGCAACAAAATTTCAAGAATTACTGAAAATATTACTGTGTGTACATTAACACAGTTATACAAGAAAAATATAACCAAAACAGAAAGACTGCCTTTTTCCTCCCAGTTAATCTACCTACACCACAAATACACCCCTTCCCCAAAGCACACTTCACAGTACACAAACTGACTGTTCTAAATTAACATTCAAAATCCATACACAACAATAAACACTCGATGATATGAGCACAAAAGGGTTTCCTACAATAAATGTACTAAATTTTAAGCAAAAAATATTATTCAAAAAGGCATGTTAAACAGCTTTTAGAGATTCTGAATCACAGAGCTCTGAAAGCAAACTGTCTCCAGCTACCACTGCACACACACTACCCAGGCCAAAACTGAGGCTGTGCCAAACAATCTAGAGCCCATGTGGCCTGCAATCCCATGAATAACTGCAGAATTTCATTTAGAGCTCAATTACAGGGTGAAGTGAGGTGAATTACATTGATTTCAATTTACTTCACCTTAAAATTGGTGGAGAAGAGGTTTACGGAAGGCGGAATAACACAAAGTTATTGGTTTCAATGGACTTTGCATTCCTCATTATGAAGCGAAGTACTCCACTTCACATAGTGGAGTTTTCTATGTATTCCACGTTACTCAGTGAATCACTTCACAGAGCAAATTGGGGCCACTTCGCCCACCACTGCTTACAGTATTGTAACTCACTTGCTGTACGGGAAGGAACGCAAATGCCTATGGCTGTACTTCCCCGATGGGCTGTAGAACAAAACTCCCAGACTTAAAAATGCTTATTAATGAGTACAATGGTGGAGTGGTGAAGCCTGGAGAGATACTACAAAACATGCTTACAATACATCCAAGTAACTAGTAAAAAAATTAATGTTGTGATTCATGACGTGATCATGAATCATGATTTGTGACCATGATGATGAAGAACGGGATTCGGTGTCAGTGGTGTGAGATTACCAATATGAAAATTGTATTGAGAATGCAAATGCCTATGGCTGAACTTCCTTGATGAGCTGTAGCACAAACTCCCTGACTTTAAAACTCTCATTAATGAGTACAATGGCAGGGTGATGAAGCCTGGAGAGATACTTTAAAACATGCTTACAGTACATCCAAGTAACTAGTCAAAAAATTTGTGTTGTGATTTGTGATGTGATCGTGAATTGTGATTTGTGACTGCATTTGTGACCGTGATGATGAAGAACGTGATTCTGTGCCAACAGTGTGAGATAAACAATATGGAACTGTATTGGGAGGGGAACGCAAATGCCTATGGCTGTACTTTCCAGATGAGCTGTAGCACAAATTCTCTGGCTTAAAAATGCTCATTAATGAGTACAATGGTGGGGTGGTGAAGCCTAGAGAGATACTACAAAACAGGCTTATAATGCATCCAAGTAAATAGAAAAAAAATAATGTTGTGATTCGTGAAGTGATCATGAATAGTGATTTGTGATTTCATTTGTGACCATGATGATGAAGAACATGATTTGTATCACGAGTGACTCATGATTATGTTCCTAACTTAAAAATGAATATTAATGAATACAATGTTACTCGGTATTACTTGGTTTTATTAAAGTGGAAGAAGGCACTAGGCCCATCGAGACCACTTTCCCCACAATCGTGGGGGGAAATTACTACTCTTCACCCATATTTTATTTATTTATTTATTTATTTATTTATTATTTTTTTTATTTTTAACTGCCCAGAAATAATCTATCAAGATGGGCCTTAAATTTTTCGAGATGTTTCATTAACTATATACTGTGGCAGAGAGTTCCACAAAGCTGCAGTTCTAACTGTCAAGAAATATTTCCTTTTGTTAGTAAATGCCTTTTGTATTTTAATTTGTCTGTTATTACATCTTAAACCATAAACCTTATCCATGTATGTTAGTCCTCTTAATTTCATCAGATGTTTATCATTTAATAAATTAAAGAATAACAGCAGATCACCCCTATCTTGTCTCGCTTGGAGGTCATACAGACCCAGAGATTTAACAATTTCTTTATATGGATGATGTTTTATATCAGGGATGAGTTTAGTAGTTCTTCTTTGTAGACTCTCAATCAATTTCTTGTCCTTTTCCAAATATGGTGCCCAAAATGAAGATGCAAAATCAGTGTATGGTCTAATATAAGCTTTATTTAATTTTGTTATACTGTCTTTATTGCGTGTTATAAATGATTTTTTTATACCATTGATGATACGATTTCCTGTTTGTGTTACTGTAATGCATTGACTACTCCAGTTAAATGTATTATTGACTATAACTCCAAGATCTTTTTCTTGGGTTCCTATTGGGATTTGCTTCCCACATAATACATAATTAGTACACAGATTCCTTTTACCCAAGTGCATAACTATGCACTTGTCAGTATTAAACAACATATCATTATCATTAGCCCATTTTTCTAATATTGTTAAATCCTTTTTTAGTTGATTGATGTTTAATTCAGAGTCCACCTCAGCTGAGATTTTAGTATCATCAGCGAATTTGCTTATCTGGTTTTTTAACCCCGATTGAAGATCACCAATAAAAACTCCAAACAAGGTAGGACCCAATACCGAACCCTGGGGCACACCACTAGTAACAGGAATACTGGAAGAAACTGTATTCCTTATTCTAACAATCTGGCTTCTATTCTTCAACCATTCCTCAACCCATTTAACAACAAATTTATTAAATTGTAATTTAATTAATTTCAAAACCAACAAGTTGTGCGAGACCTTATCAAATGCCCTGCTAAAGTCCAAGAACACAACATCGACCGGAGTTCCTCGGTCCAGACTACTACTTATACTTTCATAGAAGGTTATAAGATTAGTGGTGCATGGTCTTCCCTTACAAAAACCGTGTTGAAAATTGTCTACTAGACCCTTGATTAGTATTTCTTGATCCAACCTTGTTTTCAATATTCTTTCCATAGTTTTACATACCACCGAAGTGAGACTGATGGGTCTATAATTGTCCACCCTACTCCTATTACCCTTCTTATGTATAGGTATCACAGTAGCTAGTCTCCAATCCTCTGGAACCACTCCATACATGTATGATTTATTAAAGATCAAATATAAAGGAAATAAAAGTGCGTCAGAAATTTGCTTGATAAAATATGGATTTAAATTATCTGGACCAGGTGATGATGTTTCCTTTAAACTATTAATAGCCTCCTTTATTTATAACAAAGTAATTTCTTCATAAGGGCTAGAATAATCATATACTTGATCTTTTGAGGAATCGTTATATGTAAATACTGTCCCGAAATAATTATTAAATACATTGGTAACAGCTAATTCACTCTCTATAATGTTCCCTTCGTAGATGATGGTAGCTATTGAAGGATTAGAGTTTTTATTTTTGTTGATATGTGCATAAAAGGATTTTGGATTAAATTCTAATGTTGATAACTTAAGTTCAATACATTTTCTTTCTTTTATAATGAGGGATTTAGTAAATTTAAGTTCTTTTTTATAATTACATCTATTTACCTCACTCGGAGAAGCCTTAAGTTTCCTAAATGCTTTTTTCCTTTTATTTATCTCTTTTTGTATTTTTGGTATTAGCCAAGTAGGAATTTTACCTCTGTGGTTATTTATTTTAATTGTGGGGATAAATGTTTTTTCAAGGTCATATATCATATCTTTAAGAGTGGACCAAGATTCTTCTGCATTCTTATCTTTAAACAAGGTAGTCCAATCAGTATTTAGCAATATACCCTGTATATTATTATAATTTCCCTTATAATAATAATTATAATGATGTTTGATTTCCCTACAACAATTTTTATTACCTATTAGAGAGAAGGTAACAACCTTGTGATCACTAGAGCCTAAAGGTTCAATTATTTCTATTTTCTTCCAGTTTGTCTGGAATATTAGTCAGGATAAGATCAAGGATATTTGTTCCCCGAGTAGGTTCCATCACCATTTGTTCAAGACCTAAACTAGTGATTAACTCTAGATATTTATATTCAATATTTGTAGTTGCTGTGAAATTTAACCAGTCAATACCTGGGAGATTCAAGTCCCCCATAATGATAAGATTGGATGATTCAGAATATTCTTCCACGTATTGTATAACAGCTTGATCATGTACAAGATCAGCATTTGGAGGGCGATATATATTTATTAATATTGTTTTTTGTCTTTGACATTGAAATTGAACACAGCACCCCTCGATCTATATCCCGTTAACCAAGTGTATAGCAGACTCTATGATTGGAATTGTATCTTTAATATACAAACAGACACCTCCACCTATTCTATTACCCCTATTGTTATAATACAAATTATATCCTGGAACTGCATTCCACCATGTCTCAGTGATAGCTATAAAGTCTATTTTGTACTTATTCATTCTTTCTGCTAACTCCGTTAACTTAACAATGTTTAAACTTCTGGCATTACACAGAAAAAATATGAGTTCATCAGATGTTTGAACTGATTCCAATGCAATGCTCCCCCTTTGCCCCTCCCCCAATTTTAGTTTAAACACTGGTTAATTACAGATAAGAATTGTTTGCCAAGGAGATGACTTCCTTTTTTACTCAAATGAAGACCGTCCCAACTGAAGAGACTGTAATCCTTTTCAAATGTTTCCCAATGTGTAATTCAGGTGATATTACTGTTTAAGGTCCATTTGCGTAGCCATTTATTCACTTCTTTAATTTTATTATGAATTTTCTTAGATGCACTAGGTATGGGTAATATTTCAGAGAGACAAATTTCAGAATTCAAGGATTTTAGGGTGCTAAGCAGGGACACATAGCTATTTTTTATATCGTTAACAGAAAATTTATTTATATAATTTGTTCCTACATGAACTACAACCAAAGGATTTGTACCCCCAATTTTAAGGACATTTGGAACCATTCTCTCAATATCTCTTATCCAAGCACCCCTGAAACTGGAACACATTTTATTTTGTTTATAACTATTACAGATGTGTCCATCCATATATTTGATAATTGAGTCACCTAGAACTATGACCTATCTAGGTTCCTCACTATCCATTTTTTCTGAGTGCACAATAGGGCTTCCAGATAACTCTGTGTGTTCCGTTGTAATAACATGCATTGGAATTGCATTACTAATTTCAGGAATTAAATTATGTATTAGAGCATTGGTTTCAACAACATCCCTTTCTTCATGAATAGGAAGTATACTGCCGATGGAACTTTCAACGTTAGTGCATATAATTTCATCACTTTTTTCTTAAGACACAGCTTTTTCTCCCAGGATTTGAAAGCTGTTTTTCAATGGAATTTCAAATTCCATAGCTCTCCCTCCCTTTTTAACTTTATTTTTCCTGAACATGGGACTCCATTCGTCACTGCTTTCCCCATAATCCTCTCTTGCTCTCTTTAGCGAATCCTCCTTAGTCATAGTTTGATTTTTAAATGTAGTAATACTAGTTTTTTAAACTCGTCTAATTCAAACTGTAATAACTCATTTTGTTTGCTTAATTTCACAACTTGTTGTTCTAACCCTTCAGTCTTAGCCTTCAGCTCCAAGTTAAGTATACATTGGGAGCATTTTAGACCTTCGAATCCTACACTAGTCTCCAAACAAAAATTATTACAAAGTATACAAGTCATGGCAATTTCCCTTGTAGAAAGAGTAACTATCCCCTCATTGATATTCATTTCCTTGCCCTAGTTCAAATGCTTGCAGAGATGATAATCCAAAGTAGGTGGACTCTACTCCGATTGCAAATGGCAAACTAATGATTATTGAAGTATATGCCCAAACAAATGAAGATTTACTATACTTTCATAGACTACTGGTACTTCCACCTAGCACACCTAGCATGCCTGACAGCCTTTGACACGCGCATCTTTGCAGCGTCTTCCTTGTATGACCTCGCGTGCTTTCGCCCCATCAGACTCACCCACTTGCTGCAGAGAGTGTTAAACAGTGTCCCCAAACCTGGAAATGCTATTGAGGTCACGAGACCTCACTCGTAGCAATTCACAAAGATAAGGTTGAATAAAATAAAGAAAACCCTGTTACAAGGCTAAAGGTCTTGTCTTGTTTAGATATGCCCCAAGGTGCAAAAACAATATTATTTTAAAGGTCTTTCTGAGTTCTGTAGTCCCCAGAATACTGGCATGAATTACAGAGCTCCTCTTCCTGATACTAACAGGGCTCCAGATAAGTAGTACAGAACGGCTGTAAACAGCAATGGACAGTGAACAGATAGGTTTAAGTCACAGCTACAAATCACAGTACTACATACAGTAGTTCTTGTTTTAAAAAATGTGCTCACTGCGGAGTGTGTTAAAATAGTGCCCCCAAACCCGGAAATGCTATTGAGGTCATGAGACCTCACTCATAGCAATTCACAAAGATATGGCTGAATAAAATAAAGAAAACCCTGTTACAAGGCTAAAGGTCTTGTCTTGTTTAAATATGCCCCAAGGTGCAAAAACAATATTATTTTAAAGGTCTTTCTGAGTTCTGTCATGCAGAATTATGCACTGCACCAGTCCAGTACTCTGAAGAGAAGCCAAAGAAACAGCCGTGACTTAAGTTACAGAAGGAGATTGGGCCCTAAAGAGATGCAAATGCACAGACAGATTAAGATTGCACTGCGCACTAAAGAGATACAGATGCAAAGGCACAACACATAACCAGTGCTCACCATCAGAAATTCAAATCTGAAAAGAATACATTTGCGGTTGGGGCGGGCTGCGGGGGGCAGTGTGCTGCACTGCTGCAGTAACAGTCACTAGTACCAGTACCAGTAAAGATATCACAAAGAAGTACAAAATCACACAGCTGCAGTGTATAGCAGGTTTACATTGCTGAAATTATTATGTGGCACAATAAAAGGTGTATGATTTGATGACACACATCACACACATACTCACACACACACACTAAGTAATACGTAGCAAATTGAAAACTTCAGTAATGTAACCACATATTTTAAACAAACTAAAATTATCCACTGCTGCACCACAACAATCAGCAAAAAAAAATGGCAAGAATTATTGAAAATATTACTGTGTGTACATTAACACAGTTATACAAGAAAAATATCACTAAAACAGAAAGCACTGTCTTTTTCTCCAAGTTAATCTAACTACACCACAGATACAGCCCTTCCCCAAAACACACTTCCACTGTCTCTCAGTACACAGACTGAATGTTGTACATTAACATTCAAAAATCCACACACAAACAATAAATGCTCAATGATATGAGCACAGGAGGGTTTCCTATAATCAATGAACTAAAGTTTCAGCAAAACAAATGACTCAAAAAGGCTTTTTTAACAGCTTTTAGAAGGTTTGAATCACACAGCACTCTCAGAGCAGATTGCCTCCTGCAGCTTCCTACACGCTCTACCCCAAACTGAGGCTGTGCAGAACAAACTAGAGCCCATGTGACCTGAAATTCCATGAATCACTGCAAAATTCTCCTTTGGAGCATAAAAACAAGGTGAAGTGAGAAGAATTACATTGTTTTCAATGTACTTCACCTTAAGAATTGGTGGAGTAGTGATTTAGGAAGGCGGAGTAATGAAGTCATTATTTCAGTGACAGCGATGCCATTATGCTTGTAATACTCAGCTCAGTGTTGCAGAGCACTCCGCGAATTCACCTTCACTCCACAAATCACTTCAAGGAGTGAATTGGGGCCTCTTTGCCCACCACTTTGCCTGGGTCATGCACATGTAACCCCTAGATGGCGCTATCCCAGGGGCTACTACCCCTGCCTGATTTGCCACTAACAGGTTGAGGGGCCTGGATCCAATGGCGGGTGCCTCCACCCAGAGGTCAGGGTTTGCAATAGTTAAACTAACTTGGTCACAGCCCTCTGGGACACTGCAACCCCCCTTTCTTCCCACTAGTGGCCCACACAATATATCAGAATTACCTTCACAGTATACACTTACCCCAGGTCTGGTTCCGGCACTGGGACCTCCTGTGAAATGAGATACAGTGCAACAATCACAGTACAGTACTTTAACATGAGACAAATACCTCAGGCAGTATAACTTTGCTGAAACAAGCAGCTCTGATTTATTTAGGGAGATATAACAAGGACAGGGAAATCAGGTTAATTAGCTTATCACTCTAATAATCTACCTATGGCTCTGTGCACAGGCCTATCCCTATCAGTTACTGTCCTGGGTACCCAAGCCCTAGTGGCTAGTCCAAACCGTGGCAGCTGGTAGGGGCCCTTTCACACAGAGAAAGGAGAATTAAACAGTCAGCAGTACAGTAATTCCATTTGGATTTAATGTGGCAATTCAACAGGAGAGCGACCCTGAATTAGTACTCACGACCTCCAAATAAGATAGGGTCCTTCAATGTCAGCAGGGCTCACTTGAGGTACACAAACCTCTTCACACATCCATATACAAGAAAGCACTACACCAGGCAGGCTGCATCTGTATCCGATCGCAATTACTGCACAATACCGGAGAACACACAGCAGATTCAGTTCCTGACAGACCGAGTGTAATTCAACAATTTCTCCAGTCTTCTACAGGGTGAGCCTGGTTTCTACTCTTCAGAGATCCTTTGATTCTTTTCACAGGACGGATTCAGTCCTAACAAGCTGTTACACAAGCTGCAGACCGAACTCTGGGCCTTACACACGTTTTTGACTAAAACTGCACACTGAAAAAGCACAGGGCTCCTTCCTTCTTCACTGCCAAAGCTCAACTGAACTCCAACCGACAAAACGGGCATTTCCTTTGAGTTCCTCCCAGTTCTTGACTGGATTGGCTGTCACTCACAATAGACTGCTGCTGTTGGTCCAAAAGGCACTGAAGTCTAAACTACATCTCCCAGAGTCACTGCCCATACAATCCTCTTGTGGCTGGCTCAGATTATGAGTCCAAGTTCTGATTCGTCCAAGGCACCATTTTAGAGCTAGCTTACACACTGATTGGTCCAGTTCAGCAGTTCAAAACTAGAATGGGGAACTAGCAGACACAGTTCTGACTGCAAAGAAAGCAGGTTAGACAAACTGCAATTTCATTATTACTCTAAATAATTTCTGGCAAACAGTTACATCTTTCAGACAGGTTCCCTTTGCACTCCTAGTGACTGCAAAAATGAAGTGAATTGGCAGCAGCTCGAGTGGTACTCAGAGAAGCACACAGTCCCCCCATACAAACTAATTATGTCTGCAAGCAGACAGCTCTTAAAGACAGTACCAGAGCTCTAAAACACTCACTGATAAATGGCTTAAATGCCAAACACCATTCAGGCTTGGAGCATTCAAGCAAGCTCCTAGAAGTCTTTTGGGAACCCCCATTTGTGGGGGTTACACCTTCCTGGTGCTTGGGAAAGCTTGACGTCCGCCAAGCAAGTACCCCATAAGTTTCAACTGCAACCATATACATTTGCATTAGGCTCGCATGTAATCATCAGTCAATATATCATTTTACCAAGAACACATTTCTGAAACATTGCAGTCGTCCTCTTTACACAGTATTACATACACATTGTACCATAACTCAAGTTATTACCTCTTGTACATGAAACCTGAAGAGAGGGACCTTCCTATCAGTTACCTTGGGGCTGGATGGGCAAGGGCACCATACTTAGAGGGCAACACAAGTAACTTGGAGTTAGCACTGATGCTCAGTTTGGGCAAGGAGCTCGGGGACACATACACTCCTTTATGGACAACATTGAGAGGCAAGTCCACAGGCCTCCCAAGTGAATCATAACTGAGGTGCACCACAGGCTTTACAACTCGACCAGTCTTTCTAGGGGGAACTGTTATAGTCTCTGCACTCTGAGCCTCATTTTCAGCATTGTCCTCACTTGTCAGGGGAGTCTCCATGGGGGTAGAGAGGCTAGAACTTGGGGCACTTTCAGCTCCAGGAGTTACAGTTTCTGAGTCCACAACATTTGGCTCGCATGGAGAGCTTTCGGACACTGGCAGTGGACTGTCAGGGCACTCAAAATACTCTTCTTGTTCGGGTGTATCACCAGTCTGCCCCAATCTATCATTTTCCTCCCCTGAAAGCTCAAACAGTTCAACCATGCACAATGATTCCATTTCATCTGATCTGATGCTTTGCACTTCACTTTCTGGGAGCATTGGCTCCAGGGATGAAGCTGGGGGCTTAGACAGTCCAGAAGGCCCAGCTTTGTCTCAGTATTGACTAGGGATTGCCTGAAACAATTGACTCAGTTAATAAGAAGGATAGTATTCAAAGTCACTCTCACTTTCTTCCGATATGGACTGACAGTCATGCTCAACTGGGACTTGTGGAGGGAACACTTTAACTTTGCTTCTGTAGGTGCAGACTTTCTTGATCTTTTCTTAGCAGCAGCTCTAGTCACTGGTCCAGAGGGGCATCTTCTAGGGCTCAGACTCAATTAAGATTTGTCCAATGGGCAGTAAATGATTTCTATGCATTGTTTTACATCTTTTGAATTATTCTCAGGCCTTACTTTGTACACTGGCAGATCATCTAGTTTGCCCACTACAATGTGAGGAGATGGTGCCATCTGTCAGCAATCTTGTGCTTGCCATGCAGTCCCAGATTTCTTAGCAATACCCGATCTCCCTCCTGGAGTTCCTGTGCTTTCACCTTTTTATCATACCTTTCTTTGTTGGCAGATTTCTTTGGCAGCCATGGTTTGAGCCAGTTGGTACGCATGAGTTAGCTGGGCCTTTAACTTCCACATACTGTAAATAGTTGTCAGCTTGAACCCCATCAGGAGAGACCCCAAAACACACATCTACTGGTAGTCGAGCTTCTCTTCCAAACATCAGGCGGTAGGGGGAGAATCCAGTGGCATCACTTTTGGTGCAGTTATAAGCATGTACCAGGGTGCTAATTTGTTGGCTCCATCTAGGCTTGTCCTTTGGGTGCAGGGTGCCTAGCATATCTAGCAAAGTGTGGTTGAAACGTTCAGGCTGTGGGTCCCCCTGGGGGTGGTAAGGAGTGGTTCTGGACTTTCGCACTCCCCACAGAGAAAGCATCTCTTTGATCAGACGACTCTCAAAGTCTCTCCCTTGATCAGAATGGATTCTTTGTGGAGCCCCATAGTGAACAAAAAAGTTTTCTACAAGTACTTTGGCCACAGTGGATGCTTTCTGGTCTTTGGTGGGGAAAGCTTGGGCATATCTCGTGAAATGGTCAGTGACCACCAGCACATTACTGATATTTCTTTGATCTGACTCCAAACTCAGAAAATCAATACAGACCAGCTCCATGGGTGCACTGGTGGTGATGTTAACAAGGGGGCAGCCCTCTGGGAAAGCTTTCCTCTGTAAGCAGCGACTACAAGTTCGAATGTGTTGCTCCACATCAGCCCCCATCTTAGGCCAATAGAATCTGGATCTCACCAAGTCAAGTGTTCTGTCTATACCAAGGTGCCCCATGTGGTTGTGCAAGGACCTCAGTACTGAGTCTCGAAGGCAGTGGGCAGCACTAGTTGTTGTTTGTCTACTTGTCCCCTCTGTCTACTGTTTCTCTGTATAACAGTTTATTGATCAGTTTCAACTTAGGACCTTCTTTGTATAACAGTGCAGTTCTCAAATCAGTGGGCGTAATTTGGACACATCTTTTCCTGCATAGAGGGCTTCTAAAGCTCCTTTGATCATGGGATCGCGGGATTGAGCCGCTGAATACTGTCATTGTCCAGCTGAGGCAGTGCACCAATGTCTATTGCAGAAAAGTGGCAATAAGCAGCAGGTATGCAATTCTCAGAGGCTCCCAAGCAATCCACCATGCAGTCCACTGCGTCCGTGGACATTGTTCCTCCCTGTCAAACTTCCGGCAGAGTGCCCGAATGTCAGGTTCTGCCAATCGGACCCAATCATTCTGGGGAACAGGCCTCGGGAGAGAGCATCAGCATCTATGTGGTTCAGACCTGCTCGGTATTCGAGAGCATAGTCATATGTAGATAATGCAGAAAGCCACCTATGGCCAGTGGCATCCAACTTAGCTGAGGTCTGCACATAGGTCAAAGGATTATTGTCAGTTTTTACTAGTATTTTAGCCCCATACAAGTACTCATGGAATTGGTCAACAATAGCCCACTTCAAAGCTAGGAACTCTAACTTATGTACAGGATAGTTCTTTTCGGATGGGGTCAGGCTTCTACTGGCAAAGGCCACTGGTCTCAGGCCATTCTCGTGCTCTTGGTACAACACAGCCCCCAACCCTTGCAAGCTAGCATCAGTGTGCAGGACATAAGGTTTTCTTGGATGGCATAGGCCAGCACTGGAGCATGGGTAAGTTGATATATGATCTCATGAAAAGCAGTCTCACAATCAGAGTCCAGCGGGTCCCAAATACTTCACTCGGATGAAAATACACTCTTTCAGTCTTGAGGGACGCTGACTTTTGGTATTTTTGTGGGTTGGGGATACCCTTGAGTAAGGTTAAGTAAGGCGGATCACTCTTGAATAGTCCTTGATGAGCGCCGATAATAACCACAGAATCCCAGGAATCTTTGCAGTTCTTTTAGATTTTTGGGCTGTGGCCAGGTGGTCAAGGCCTCAACTTTGCCTAGGTCGGTCTCTCTTTCCTCGGTGGATTCTGTGTCCCACATACTTTACTGATGTTTGAAAGAATTGACACTTATCAATGGACAGTTTAAGGCCAAAGTCCTCCAGTCGGTCCAATACCTTAAATAATCTGCTCTCATGTTCCTCCAGTGAGCTGCCAAACACAATAACATCATCTAGGTATACCAGGCACTCTAGTAAGTTCATGTCCCCACTGCACGCTCCATCAATCGTTGAAAAGTGGCTGGGGCACCTGAAATCCTTGAGGCATCCTCATGAATTCATAGAAACAGCGGACAGATAAAGGCCGTCTTCTCACGGTCCTCTGGGGCCATCGGGATCTGGTAGTACCCACTGCGGAGATCCAGCACAGAGAACCACTTGCTCCCGTTTAGGCAGTCAAAGCATCCTGAATGCGGGGCATTGTGTACTGATCAGGATGAGTCCCCCGGTTTAAGGTGCGATAATCCACACACATCCTTACTGTTCCATTCTTTTCCTCACTACCACAATGGGGAAGCATAAGGGCTTCTGGATTCTTGTATTACACCAGCAGCTAACATCTCTTGCAGATGCCGTCACATCATCTATGTCAGCAGGTGCCAGGCGCGAGACCTCTCACGAAATGGTCTTCGTCATGCAGCGGATATTGTGCTCAGCTCCTTGCACGCATCCTACATCCCATTCCTTTAAGAAAACACCTGGTCTCTCTGGGCAAGCTTCTCACTGATCCTCACTTTCCATTCAGCTGGCAGCGGGGAGTCGCGAAATCAAACAAGTCAGGCGTTACTCTGTCATTCTTCCTTGAACTCTTGCTGCTGGGTAGCACTGCAGTGTCTGCACAATGCACATTAGCCAGGATGCAACCTCTGTTTACTCGAATGTCTCTTTCAGACACATTATGAACTGGACCATTACCCTTCTGGCATAAGCATGGGCTCTAGCGGGCAAAATACTAGGCTTGACCAGCAGTCCCTCTGGCAATTTCCCATCGCCTGGTGCATCCAACATTAATATTTTATTCTTAACATCCTTTCTGATACGGACCTCTCCTGTAAGGTACACTGGGCATTTGGCGCCAGGATCAGAGACTCAGGATCCTTCTTCCATACAATTCCGACCGGTTCCTCTGGTTCTGTTTTTCAGCATCTCTCTGTGCCTCATAGGCCTTCTTAATTAAAGCGAGACTCTTAAAGCTCTACTAGTCTTTGACCCTGTTTTCATAACACAACTGTGCCAGCCTTCCGAACATATGAGCATTTGTTCCAATCAACAAAGGGACACCATCCATACAGCCCAATGGGGGACACACTAAGGCTAGGGTCTCTACTTGTTCGGCCACTCCAGCCCGGAGGTGGGGAAAGACAGCCAAATTCGGATATACCGGAATAGGGGGCCTTCACTTAACCCCATACATGCAGTCCTTCTAATGGTTGTAAGGCACGTCTGACAAATGCTTCTGATACCAATCCTGGAACATAATTGTCACTTGGGAGCCACTGTCTAATACAGCTCTTGTAGACACTCCATTCACCTTTACAGTGGTCTCCATGGAGGGACCCACTATTCTGGACCAGTCTGGAGGCGGTAGTGGGGGCCTGGGCAACTGACCTTGCCACAAAAGGACGTGAATTAGCATTTTTGTGCCCCTCACTGGGATCATGTCGTAAAACCTCTTAACCACTGATTTCTTCTCCAAGCTCTCCTGTAGCCTATATGCAACTTTGTCAGTGTCTTTGGGACTGGCATTCCTTTTCATGTGCCCATCTTTCCCACAATTATAGCAAAACATACTTTCTGGAGTTTGAGCTGGCCGAGCGCCACACTGGGAGCCAGGCGGGGGGTATTACTAACTGGAAACCTGGGTGCCATCTCTGTCTGGCGTGATAAGCATTTGGAGACATCTCGTCAGTTTCTCCACTTCCATGGTCAAGGAATTGAGTTTGGAGCTGTTATCAGCAGGAGATACACAGGTGGGTACCCCCACCCCCATAGCAGATGCAGTCGGATATAGGTCAGGGCCCGTGCTTGCAGGCGTGGCCTTCATAAAGGACTGTTTTGAATTCCGGATCTCTCTCAACAGTTCGCCCATTGTGGCATATCTTTTCCTTGTCAGAGCACTCATTGACTGTCAACCTCTGCCCTGAACTTCACTTGATGGGTCACCTCAGTCACTCGGGTCGTAGCCACAGCTGTTGGTGCAGGTACCTCCCGAGGTCGCTTTTTCTCAACTCCTCAAATTTCTCTCATTAACTCATCATAGGAGGTGGGGATTCCAGTCGATTTGCCAGGCGTAACTGAAGCAACAGCAGTTCTGAGAAGGGGCAGACTTAAGGATTCTGTCCAGTCTGGTTCGGTCCAGTTCAATCGCTGGCAAACTACCCTTTCTGAGGCATTCTTGCAACAATTTTTCCAGCCGAGACATACACAGACAACAACTCCCCTTGGTACTGTTGTGCATTTCTTACTCTCCACCATAGGTCCTCATCAGAATCTGGGCCCCATACACACATTCTCCAAGGCCTCAAGATAGGCCTGTGCAGTCCTTCAGGGTTACTGGCCCGCTTTAGCACGGATGGTAGCCAGGGCAGGACCTCTGGAGGCTCTCACTAACCCTCTTCGCTGCCTTCCGAGCATTGCCATTCTAGCATTTGGGGCAACATAGTTCATCCAGGTCTCCCAGTCATCCTCCCCTTGGGGGTGGGGAGGTGCCAGAGAAGATCCTCAACCCTCGTAAGAGTCGTGACTAATGGCAGGTGCAGAAATAGGAGTCTGCATTGGTTCAGCCACCATTACGGGCACTGGAGCAGGAGAGGGTGTTGGGAGGAACACCCCAGGTGGCAAGAATAGTTTCTTCAAGTCCTCCACAGTTTTCCCTCTCCCAGCAACCATTCAGCAAATTTCTCCTCAAAGTTTCAGATAGTGGTGGGGCTGATTCCCCTCGGGTCTTTACTGTCCTTAGTTATCACTCTCAAGCAGTGAGGGCTCCTCTGGGGTAATGGTCTGTGGCACTTTGGAGCTATCTATGGGATCCTTAAACTCTACTAGGGCCAGGAAAGTGTGGGTGAGCAGATTAGCATGCCGACCCACCACCACAGGGTTTGTAAACCTTCCACCTTGGAAAGTACTCCCTGCACAGTGTCCGTATTGATACCAGGGGATGTCAGGATAAGCATAACATTTTGAGGGTCGATCTCCTCCCAGTACACCCTCCACCAGCCGGTGCACAGCCACTTCTGTCGGGTACCCATTTTTCTTAACAGTGGTTGTAAATATGGCCACTAGAGGACACACAATCCCAGCGGTGAGCCTCAAGATGTAACCCCTGATGGCGCTATCCCAGGGCTACTACCCTGCCTGATTTGCCACTAACAGGTTGAGGGGCCTGGATCCAATGGCGGGTGCCTCCACCCAGAGGTCAGGGTTTGCAATAGTTAAACTAACTTGGTCACAGCCCTCTGGGACACTGCAACCCCCTTTCTTCCCACTAGTGGCCCACACAATATATCAGAATTACCTTCACAGTATACACTTACCCCAGGTCTGGTTCCGGCACTGGGACCTCCTGTGAAATGAGATACAGTGCAACAATCACAGTACAGTACTTAACATAGACAAATACCTCAGGCAGTATAACTTTGCTGAAACAAGCAGCTCTGATTTATTTAGGGGGATATAACAAGGACAGGGAAATCAGGTTAATTAGCTTATCACTCTAATAATCTACCTATGGCTCTGTGCACAGGCCTATCCCTATCAGTTACTGTCCCTGGGTACCCAAGCCCTAGTGGCTAGTCCAAACCGTGGCAGCTGGTAGGGGCCCTGTCACACAGAGAAAAGGAGAATTAAACAGTCAGCAGTACAGTAATTCCATTTGGATTTAATGTGGCAATTCAACGAGGAGCGACCCTGAATTAGTACTCGACCTCCAAATAAGATAGGGTCCTTCAATGTCAGCAGGGCTCACTTGAGGTACACAAACCTCTTCAACATCCATATACAAGAAAGCACTACACCAGGCAGGCTGCATCTGTATCCCGATCGCAATTACTGCACAATACCGGGAGAACACACGGCAGATTCAGTTCCTGACAGACGAGTGTAATTCAACAATTTCTCCAGTCTTCTACAGGGTGAGCCTGGTTTCTACCTTCAGAGATCCTTGATTCTTTTCACAGGACGGATTCAGTCCTAACAAGCTGTTACACAAGCTGCAGACCGGAACTCTGGGCCTTACACACGTTTTTGACTAAAACTGCACACTGAAAAGCACAGGGCTCCTTCCTTCTTCACTGCCAAAGCTCAACTGAACTCCAACCCACAAAACCGGGCATTTCCTTTGAGTTCCTCCCAGTTCTTGACTGGATTGGCTGTCACTCACAATAGACTGCTGCTGTTGGTCCAAAAGGCACTGAAGTCTAAACTACATCTCCCAGAGTCACTGCCCATACAATCCTCTTGTGGCTGGCTCAGATTATGAGTCCAAGTTCTGATTCGTCCAAGGCACCATTTTAGAGCTAGCTTACCCCACACTGATTGGTCCAGTTCAGCAGTTCAAAACTAGAATGGGAACTAGCAGACACAGTTCTGACTGCAAAGAAAGCAGGTTAGACAAACTGCAATTTCATTATTACTCTAAATAATTTCTGGCAAACAGTTACATCTTTCAGACAGGTTCCTTTGCACTCCTAGTGACTGCAAAATGAAGTGAATTGGCAGCAGCTCGAGTGGTACTCAGAGAAGCACACAGTCCCCCCATACAAACTAATTATGTCTGCAAGCAGACAGCTCTTAAAGAGACAGTACCAGAGGCTCTAAAAACACTCACTGATAAATGGCTTAAATGCCAAACACCATTCAGGCTTGGAGCATTCAAGCAAGCTCCTAGAAGTCTTTTGGGAACCCCCATTTGTAGGGGGGTTACACACAACCTTGTCTACCACAGACCCCACAAAAGTAAAGTTTAAAAATAATAAAATGTTCTGCAGGTAGTGCCAGGTTTTAGCACCACTCCTGCATATACAATATACTAAAAAATGATGTGCAGAAACAATGTTGCTGGATACCTGTAATTCTTGGGGCTCACCAGGACAAACTACAGTTCTCACTGCTCTGTGGGATGTTGCCAGGCAACTATATACACTCCTGGCAAACTGAGTTGGAGCTCGGTCCAAACTTCAAGGTTTTCAATAACTAAAGTATACAGACACTGTCTTCATCAAGCACTCCACACCCTGCCATCAAACAGTTACACAGCAGGTGCGAATCTTGGCATAACCAAAAATAGAACATTGTATTTGTCATTACCAGCACTCAACAACAATAGAGGGCATTGCCACTTACAGATCATCAACTGCTAAGTTTCATTAAAGGGGTGGCCATATTTCACTGCCCTTGGACCCACATTTATTTCCATAACAAATAGACTCCAAGACCGTAATCTCACATGTTGGGGATTATGACTTAAACTCCTGTAGAAGTCTTACTGGTAAGTGAACTTTAAGCAGCGGCCCTTGAATTTTGTGATTTTTGTGTAGCAATAGTAAAATGAGAGAGCTTGTTTAATGAAGGCTGTAGGCATAAACGTAAATACTTAAAAATGGTAACCTACTACACAATTCTACTTTCATTAATGGATATAATTTGGCAGGTATCCAGACTGTTGACTCTAGAAGGGTTGCCAGATAGCATGCTTTCTGTTTTAGTTTTTTTTTTTTCATTCAGAATTTGTAGTTATAAATCCAATCCATATTTGTATGGAAGACCATCTCAATATGCTGATTGTCTCCTCTACTGATCTACAGTGAGAATGTAAAACTGCATCATCATAAAGTAACATGTTAACCAATGAACAAATGCTTGACAATGACTTGATAGAGAAAGAAAATTATGGCCCTAAAATAAAGCTTGAAGCACCTCACATCAGATCTTTGCTAGAGCAAAACGAGACCCACAAAATGTAAACTTTTGAAATCAATAAGATAAATACTGTAGATTGACAGCCAGCCCAGGGGTGCCCAAATGAAGCCCAACCCTTTTTTGTTTATTTCATTTATGTAAGCTTGTAGGCAACAGGTGCCCATTTCATTGATGACCATTATAAATTTATTCAATAGTACATATATAATATTTGTACAGTGGTACATAGGCAAAAATACAAAACATTCACAGTGAAACACCATTTAAAACCTCAACTTTAACAAAGTTTCAACTATCATAAGCAATTACAGCTCATCTAAATATGTATATGGTCCTTCATTAATGATTGGAAGAGAACAGAAGATGTGCCACCTAAAACTGTACATGGCAGGGCCTTCCATCTTTGATTTGTGGAAATGGAAATCATGATCAAGCAAGATCGAATGGTTTGGTTAGGGCCACACATGCTGCACCAATGAGGTTTCCTAGAACTACTGTATGACTCAATATGCATCATTGGTGAACTGACTTTTAAAAAGCAGATTTAATTACAATTAGTATTTTAATAAAAAAAATGTAATTGTGTCAAAAAACATCTAGATGGACATTAATGAATTTAGTTCATGCATAAGAGATAGCAACTAGGCTTGATAACACATGACAAAAAGACCATTATAAAAAAGAGGAACCCTGCACTCTTACCTGTCCTCAATCTTCTCTCCCATTCCCTCTGCCTCATACTCCCTCCACTCCATGGTTCCTTGCACCTTCTCCCTCCCTCACCTTCACTCCTCTGCTGGACAGTCAGCATTCTTCTATCACATGTCCTTGCCTCTGGAACATGCTCCCCATCCTCACTAAATCTCTACCATTCCCCCTTCTACCTTAGGCACTAGGTAAAACTCCTCCCAACCTCCACATGCCACTGCCATCCCACTCCCTAATAACCCCCCTTTTGGGCTGATACCATCCCTCTTGTTGGGCCACTTCCTAGGTTCTACCTTGACCTCTATCAGGATGCTTCCTTTTCTACATCTGCACTGCCTTTCATTCTACTTTCTTTTGTCTTTTTATTTGGTCATCAGTGCAACTCGTCTTACCTCTGATTAGCTCTATTTATTTTTTTTATTTTCAATTGCACTGTGTTAAATTGTACTCTCTATGCACTTTGCTTTGCTCCAATCATTAATACTTATTTTTTTTTTTGTTATTGTATTTCCTGTTCCCACTCCTCTTGGTTGCACCTAGAAATGAAACTTGGCTCAGTGTGCCTTTCTCAGTTAACAGTTTTCAAATAAATAAATAAAAACAGCTCAGAACATGAGTGAAAAATAGAAAACACATTTTTCTTCAGTTCACGACTTACTTGTGGAATTGTAAAAACCATCATAAAAGATGTATTAAGTCCTACATGAACAAAATGTTTACAACCACAAAACATGAAAAACAGTCAAAACATGGTTAAAAAAACAAACCTAGGGGCCTGATTCAAGAAGGATGATGCAGATCTTACATCAAGCCCTGCATCATCCCCGATCTTTGGCGCAACTGCACCATTCTCATCTTTCGCAACTGCACCCAGTTCAGCAATGTTTACTGCAGTTGCGATAATTCTTCAGTTTATAGCAGCTTGCTCCACAACTGTGGCACAAGCCATGTAAATTGGCTCTCCCACTGGCACACAGACCAGAGAGAAGCTGCTCTAACATGGTGCAGCTGACACAAGGGACTTGCATAGGAGGTTGCAGCTGACACCCTTCGTGAATTTCAGTTGCCGCACTGATCGACACAAGTCAGCATTTGTGACCAGCCCTCTGATGCAAGTCCCTTGCATGGCTCTAAGCCCATTCCTGAACTGGTCCCAATGCATGCATTTTGTACTACAATTAAAGTCATAAAAAACAAAAGAAATTTATGATTTCCTTTCCACTTCACACAGGGCTCATAGGGCCCTGCACAAAGAAAGTTGTGACTTGTGTCCTATACAAAGAACGTTATGGCTCATCTCCTGCTTCACACAGGGCCATAAGGGCCCTGTGTGAAGAAAGGTATGACTGATCTCATGCTTCCTGCAGGAAACACAATGCTTGTGACTTTCTACAGCTTTGATACTACACTAAATAATTGTTCGCAAATAGTAATTCAACAGAAATCATGAGACCTAAAAATACTCAACTAGAATATCTATGAAATTTTGAATGAATTTGCAGATCAAGACATTGAACATTTCTGAAGGATTTTGAACACAGTTTATTACAAAAGACCTGACAAGACTTTGATTCAGAACTAAGCATCAATGGTTATGTAATGTATATGCTTAGAGGACTGAGAAACTTCTATTCTACCTAGCTTACATACCGTATATCAGCTAGTAATACGTTTCGAGAAATTGAGTGGGTCCAGATAGTAAGATTGGATAGAATAGTATCCAGAAGTTTATCATTAATTCTGATAACTATTTGTTTACCACTAGTATCTGGAAGTTTGTCATTAGTTCTGATAAATATGTATTTACAACTTAATGGTTCTCTGCTATGTTTTGATTTTTTTGTGGACATCGCTGCCAACTACAATACACTAAATGTAATGTATATATCCATAAGCAATGTTGTTGTTAATCAGGGGCATGAATATCAGCTTTGGGACATCCCAGAAGGTCAACATTTTTTTATAACACCAAATGCCTGTTTTTAATTCTTTATAGGCACTCAAGAGGCAGCAAGCAAAATGTGCCAGCGAAAAAAATTGGTCAGCACTGACTTGGGGCTATGACTGACTTACAGAGATGTTGAAAAGTGTTAATATGCCTATGCCCACAAATTCAGGAGAATTTCAAAATTCCACCTTAAAAAAATATGTGAATTTTTGCCCCATGTTAAAATTTCACAAATTTCCAATGTTGCCTTGTGACTTTGCCTTGCAGCTTCTACTTTGATGTTACCAAGGCAAAGTTTTGTGAAAATAAGGCTTTTCATAAACAACTTGTTTAAAGTTCACATGGAAGATGTTCTGCGGGTCAGATGGTACATTTTCTGTACTGTGACTGCTTGACTTGCTTCTGTTTCTCATTTCTAGTCAGACAGAGACAGTGGAAGGAGCCTCTTCTGCACCAGAAAGGAAATACATATTTCAGATGCTATTAGCAGCAATTTCTTTATCTGTTTGTCCTTCCTTTATTGTACTTTAGTTAGGCAACACTATTTTAATAGTTAATCTTTATTTTGAATATGTTTTTATACCCATTTGTCACTTTTATTTTTCCTCATTGCTTGAGTCTTTTCTGTCTCTATCTCTCTCTCTCCTTTTTTGGTTTTATTCAAATTTACTGATGGAGAGCTGTCATTGTGGTGTTTGCACTGATGGTGGTGCCATATCTCTTTGTCATCCTGTGTTTTTCTGGAAGCATCCCCACAATAGCACATTATCTCCTCCAACTCCTCCCAACCATGTAGCAGCAACAGTGGCAGCAGCAGCCCTGCTTAATGCTCCAAAAGAGCTGCACTCAGAACAGGAGATTAGTGTTGTCCTGGACCATCAGGAGTAACAGCAGGAGGAGGCAGAATGGAGTGCTGAGGAACAACAGCCCTCTGATCCTAGTCCTGAGATAGAGAAACAAGAACCCCCATGCCCCCTTCATGGTTCCACCACCAGCACCATCTCCACCTCCTCCACAGAGAAGCTCTGCTCATCAGCTTTGGGCTCCTCTGTTCCTCCAGCAGCAGCCCCCCCACCTATGCATCCAGTATCCCAAGTCTTCCCTGGTGTGGGAATGTTTTTATCCACTGACCCTAGTGACCACAGTGTGATCATTTATAATTTATGTAAGTCATGGGTCAGCCAGGGCAAACAGGGTACCCACTTAGGTACTGGGGGCCAAAGAACACATCTGAGAATAAATCACTGGCTGAGTAGGAGGAAAGACTGAGGGAAGCAGCAGGTGGTGGTCCATCTGAGCTGGCAGTGGTTCATGGAACAGGGCATAAGAGAAGCTCACATCACATGGTGGGGCAGCAGGCAGACCCTGTTGACACAGCTGCACTCTCTATTCCACTTCAAGTTGCTGAGCCAGTAGTGCCAGAGGCATCCCCACCTCCAGCAGCAGCAACATTAGCAGTGGAGCTCACCGGCCTTAGGAGAAAATGGAAATTGTCTTCTACTAGCTCATAGAGGTGAAGAAAGATATACAAAATGATTCTGTCCAGTCAGGAGAAACTGCTGGAGGAGATGTTCAAGCTCCACCATGGTTGTGTGGGTCCATGTGGTAGTGGCAGTCAATGAGCTTGTCGCATTAACGCTTGTAAAATCCCTATGACAGATTAAGTACTTCCTATCCTTTTTCTGTTCTTTACTTCCAACTGCCCTACTCGTTTGTTTCCCCAAAAAAGAAAAATATCAAAAAGACTTTAAAAATAAAAAAATTAAAGCAATCTTTACTATCTAACTGTATTTGTTTCACTTATTGTTCCTTGTCTTTATATCTGTTTAATTCTGTACTGTTGCTACTGTCTTAGAACCCCCGGAAAAAGTTACTTACCTATACTTTCTTGATAATGTTCACCTCTGTATCTTTTGTCCCTTAATTTTTCACAATTACCATAACACAAATATCACACTCTGCTACAGGTACCACTACATGGTAGTGCACTGTGTGTTTGTAGTGCCCCAACACTGGTGTTGTCTTACTCAGTTAATGTTAACTGTGCCTAAATCACAATTTACATATATTCTGTTCTCTCCAAATTTTTCTCAAGTGCAGTAAAAAACTGGGCAGGCTGTTACATGCTGCCACACCATAGTTCACAGTGTGTAAGTGCCCCATATACTGTTGTTGTAGTGCACTTTGTGTTATTTGTGCATTAATAACAATTCACATTAAAACTGTGAATTCCTGAACTCTCCTTTAGTGCCAGAAAAAAATCAGGCAGGCTGCTACATGCTGCCACCCCACAGTTCACAGTGCATACGTGCCCTAAACACTGTTGTTGTAACACACTTTGTGTTAACCCACCTTTTGGATGAGATGTTAAACTGAGGTCCCATCTGCCTGTTCTGGTGGTTGTTCAGGTGGACGTTAAAGAGTCCATGGCACTTCTTAAAAAGAGTAGGAGTAAATTTTATTAAAAACAAAAATCATAATATACATAATAATTATATCAAAATCTTACAAACCATAAAAAGGAAAAACAACAATGAAAAACCATAACAACATAAATAAACAAAAGGTGGAATTGTCTAACAATAGGTCTTAGGAACAAATATAAACAAAAGAATAACTCTTTTACTTCATCTACTGGTCATGTGACTGCCGTATCTGTGTTAGTAATCCATGGAATATTTTGACATAGTCTAAATATTTCCCTTTGTGGTAAATGAGCACACTCTATCTTATATATATATTTTGTGTGTCTTTCACAATTTTTCCACATAGTTCAATGTAAGAACAGTCTTTTTGCTGGAGCGTAAACAAACATCTGGCCATCCAGATATTCCATTTAATGGTAGTAAAAAGTAAATGTAATGTGCTAAGATCCCATTTGCACCAGCTAGCAGAAACATGACCATACATAATGTTTTCGTAAGTTATTTTCTTGAACAAAGGTTTTCCCCATTCCACGGCAATAAAGTCCCAAAAATTCTTAACAAAGGAACACTGGAAAAATAGGTATTTGATCATTTCTAGTGTATTTATACATCGTAGCCTGCTACATATTCTTTCTTGCATTTGCTTGTGTTTCTGGTTATTTTTTATAGTTATTCTTTCATGACAAGAAAGCCAGTGGAAATCTCACACATGAGCAGGGATTCTCAGGTTACATAAAAGGGTTTTTAGTGAACTTATATATTGAGATGGACACTTTTCAAATGGTACAGTAACTTCACATTGAGTAGTCAATAAGGACTTGTACAGGTGATTATGAGAGGAGGCAGAAATTATCTGTTGGGTGGTCACCTTCCACTGTTTCAGCCTGAGGAAGGTGTTTCTAAGGTATTGTAAATGTGCCAGCCCTTTTAGTGTCCTGAGAAAATTCTGTTCTCATAAATGAAACCAGGATTTGCAATTTTCATACAACCAAGGTTTCCAGCCCATTCTTGCATTTATTAATAATGGCTTCAGGTAAGCCATAACAAAAATACTATTGAAGAAAAAAAGAGGCTTGATTATGCCCAATTCCCCTTCTTTAATAGGCAGGTACAGCATGTTTCTTTTTATCAGGTTGAGCTGACTTCCCCAGACTCCTTGAAGAAATATACTCAGTAATGAAGTTTTTAGGGATCGGGGAAATGTAGCTTAGGAATAAAAAAAACTGGTACTATAAAGGTTTTGATTAAAAAAATTATTTTCTTTTTCTCTATTTTACTCCGATTCCATTGTAAAACATTGTTTTTACCAATGGCTAACTTCTCTTCCCAGTTTAACCCATGAATTCCTGGTGGGCCAAATTTGATACCTAAAATGGAGATAGGGTCCATAGTTAGCTGAAAGGGGCCAATAGTGTTTATCTGAACAGAATTGTCCCCTAATGCTCTCCCACAACACTTGTTTAAATTTAAAGAAGCACCTAAGACTGTTCCAAAAGTGGAACATAAAGTAAATGTATGAGTGACGGAAGACTGATCGGCTGTCAAAAGACACAGATCATCGACATAAGTCAGAGCCTTCGGAGAGATTTGACCATGTGATCCGATAATCAGATTGATGATACAAGAACAATTAATCTTCCTTAATAGGGGGTCTAGAAAAAAGGTGTATAATAAAGGACTCATTGGGAACCCCTGCCTAACTCCCTGCTTAATAGGTACCATAAGGCCTTTTACCCCATTTACTATTGGGATAATGGTAGTGGTATTATATAAGGCTTTGATCCATTTTATTATCCCAGGTGGAACTCTGTAATGGTATAGAGTTTCCCATAGGAAATGATGGCAGATTGAATCAAATGCCTTTCTCTGGTCTAGGGAGACCACAAATCCCAGGCATTTGTTTAAAAGGCCATGTGAAAAGACCTTTCTCAGTAGAATAAGATGGCTATGTTACATACTAAGTTACATACTAGGAGTAAAAGATGCACAGAAGGTCGTGGCCCGTATAAGTACATCTCCAGACTCTGGATATCTTTTTACCTTATTTAATAAAAATTTGTCAAGGTTAGTTTTAAAAGTTTCTACATTATCTGTGTCCAACAATAATTTGGGTAATCCATTCCATATAGATATAATTCCTTGAGTAAAAAAGGAGCGCCTGACATCTAGCTTCAGATATGTTAAAGATAATTGGAATTTATGGCTTCTAAGATCACATTCTCTCATATTGAAGGTAATTCCCAATTGTGACATAAGCGCCTTGTCTTTTGCTATATTGAACATCTGGAGCAGGTCCCCCCCGCAGTCCTTCTCATCTCCAATGAATACAAATCCAGCTCTATAAGTCACTCTTCATAGCTTCTATCTTGTAAACCATCTATCATCTTGGTAATCCTTCGCTGCACTCCTTCCAAGGCATTGATGTCACGCCTAAGATAGGGACTCCATAGTGGAAAGCAATAGTCTAGGTGAGGACATACATATGCTCTGTAAAGTGGGATAATGCATTCTTTATTTCTATGTATAGCACGTTTTGGTATGGCGCATGCTTGTTCTAAAGAAATTACAATTTCTGCTTATGGAAGTAATTTTTTTGTTAAAATATTTGTTAGCAACTTATAGTCTGCATTAGGCATGCACATAGGCCTCCAATTATTCAGGTCAGATCTGTCTCCTTTCTTGTACAAAAACATCAGTGTTTCTTTGTTAAAGTTGAGCAGGATGTTTCCAGACTCCAACATAGTATTAAACACTAGAGTGAGTTCTTCACTTAAATAATCCCCTATGATTTTGTATAACTCATTGGGAAGCCCTTCAGGTCCTGGTGAAATACTGTTTCTGAGCTGTTTAATAGCTTCCATTACCTCACCCTGTGTAATCAGTTGGCTTACTGTATTTGTTATGTGGGGGGTACAGTTGGAACTATAACATCCTTCAAATAATCTCAAATGTCCTGTGGATTAGACAGAATATCTGTGAATAATTTTATTAAAAGATCAAAAACCACCTATAATATTTTCCCCTGGGATAGTTGTATGGATCCAGCTTGGTCCATTAATCCAAACATAGTTTTATTCCCTACCTGACGAGCATTATAGTCCAAAGGATTTATTATCTTGTGCAGAACCTTGTGTCCAAAACTTATATTGGTTATATAATTGGTCTGCTTTTTGTTTTAAGAATCCCATCATTTCTTTTTGAATTATATGGATCTGAGTACTGAGGTTCTTGCCTGTGGTATTTGCAATAGATAACAAGTTTTGGAGGTGGTGTCGCTTTTGCAGATATTGAAGATAAGCCGCCATTACATTTGTTCTTACTGTACTGTTTTAATAGTAAAATCAAGTCCGATTTTGTATAATCCCACCACCACATGGGGTCATCATAGCAGATTAAAACAGATTTTCTGGCTGTTAGAAATTGACCTAATGAACCTAGAAAGTGACTATCTTCTAGTAATGAAATATTGAATTTCCAAATTCCAGGGCCTTAACAAAGTGAGGGGTTATGTCCCACCATTATTGAAACCTTTTTATGGTCTGTGAACTCTAAGAGGCAGACTGTAGCTGCTGAAACATACAAGGATGGAGACAGGAAAACATAATCGATCCTAGTAGCTAGGACCCCTTTCTGGAATGTAGGAGTATGTTTACCTGTAAATTCCAGATATGCATCCTTCAGTTGAGTGGTTTGGATGGCAGAATTTAAACCGCGAGAATCACAGAATATTTTCTTTGTAGTGGTATAGGAACTTTTGTCCTGGAGGCTTAATCCACAATTAAAGTCTCCGGCAAATATAACTTGTTTAGAGATGTGTAAGTAGGGCTGTATAATTGAGATGAGGTCAGTTCTACTAGTTTTAGTTTGGGGGGCGTTTATGTTTATAAGACGGTAAGGGGACTGGTTAAGTAACACATCAAGTATTAACACTCTGCCTGGGACTAGATCATATCATTTCAGGAGCTTGAAATTTATTGAGTGTATTAAAATGCCCACCCCTGAACATGCCTCCTGACCTATGGACCAGAAAGATGGCCCGCACAACCAGTGTCTCTGAGCTTGTTTGATTTCAGAGAACGTGTGGAACTGAACATCTTGCAAAAAGATCAGTCCACAGGGCAAGAAACCCCAAAACTGTATTTCTTTTCTCTACCCTCTTTATACTATTAACATTAATAATATGAAAGTAAAAAGAGTCTTGGGACATAGGTGTGGAAAAGGAGAGAGGACAGTGTCATTAATAAGTGAAAAGACCCCCACTTTTTTTCCTTCCTGCCCCAACAGTTCCTTTTAATTGTGTTCTTACTTTTATTTTTTGAGTCCCTCTGCCTTTGGAGTTAATCTCCATGTTGGTGATCCCATCTGGGTGAGAGGAGGGGACAGAGGAAATATTAGATTCCTCTCCGGACTCTGCCGACGTCTCTTGTGAAATCTCATACATGTTTGATGTAAGCAGGGGCGAGGCCCTAACAGTTTTCAGCTGCTTTCAATTTGGACCCAGTAGAATGTCTGCACCCTGATTGTACTGGTTCAGAAGGAGGTGGCATTGCCACAGCGGCCCGGGTCTGGTCACTTTGGTGTTCCCTATTAGACGCCTGCATCATAGAGGATGGGGAAGGGGGTACATTAATACTCACAACTGGGGCCTTATCCCTCAGCATCGGGGGGAAACTGATGTAGAAGGCTCGGGATGCTCAGGACTTAGCTGGGGCTGGTTCACTTTGTTTCTGACTTTGGCTTTTGGGCCTGAATAATAATAAAGTGTTAGTCTGCCCTTCCATCGTGGTGTTCCTGATTATGGGCAGCCCAAGTGCTATTCTGAAATGTATGGCCCGACTTCTCAAAGAGATTGCACATGCATTCATTTAAACAATCAGAACTAACTATGCCCTAGTTCACCACACAGATTACATTTTACTATATCACAAACACTGCTCAGGTGGGTTGGGTCCCCACACCTGTAACAGGACTTAGGCTGGCATGGGTAGAATAAAAAAACCCTGTCACAGCCCAAAACAAAAGGAGTTTGGGAGGTGAATAATCCCAGTATCATCCAATTTCAGCAACACTTTAACCCTCTAATCCCCGGTCCAAATATTCTCAGAGTCCAGGATGGCCTCTGGATCCCCTATGACAGTGCATCGCATTTTTAACCAATACAAGACATCTGATAAATCCACCCCCACATTTCTAAACAATATAAATATAGTCTTATAAGCTGGTTTAGTTAAAGGGATGGTCAGGAATGGAGTCCACAGTGCTGTTCGTTTCAGGGAGTGGTACTTCGACCAGAACTTCTCTAGACCCTTGGAGGTTTTAAAACTGCTATCAAAGGTTGTTTTATTTGGCATGTGGATTAACGCATAAAGTTTGTGTGAGAAAAACTTCATGGAATCCTTCAAGAGGTTTCTGGCCACATATACCTGGTCCGGGGGGTCAGGTAGGCCATCCACATAGGACAGTCTCATGGGATTATGTTGTTTGGCTGGTAAGATAGGCTGGTGAAATAAAGAAGAAAATGTTTTTTTCTGCTTATCCGGTGCTCTATTCAGTGGGGAATTAATCCGGGGTTGATCAGATTGTTGGCCTCCCATTGCATTTTCTATAGGGGGATAATGAGTACCGGGCGTTGGGTTAAGTCTAAGCCTTCAGGGATTGCTAGGTGATCAGTATTGGGGCCTTGTTCCATAGACACATCTTGTGGGGTAGGAGCCACAAAATCCACAGATACAGGCATTCAAATGGGTGAATTTCCAGAGACCCATTTTTCTGAATTAAGCTGTTTCTCCTAGCCTGCACTTTGGAGAGCTGTCTCGACCGACCACGGTCCTGTTCCAGGGACAGTCTTATCTTGCAATGTTTCTTGATACCCATTAGTTATATTAGATACAGAAGCTTTAGATGTACTCAAAGGAGAGGAAGAAATTTCTGGTGACAAAACACTTGCAGATCTGGTGCTATCTTCAGCAGACGGTGGTCTCTTTGATGTGTTTGCACTAGTGCACAGCCTTTGCTTTATGACAGCATCAGCCTTGCTGTCAGACTGCAGCTGCCAAATCTTCTGCATGAGTGTTGATTTAGTAGCAAGAAACTTATGCTCTTCCGCATCCAATAATTTCTACAATTTTCATGTTTCGCATTTATCCAGAGCAGGGTTTCTCTCCGACTCGTATTCTGGTTCCTCTGAGTCCAATTCAATGTCCATTCCATCTTCTTTCTCAAAAGAGGTTCCAGAAATCCCATTTCAAGTACCCTCCTGTTCTTTTTGAACTATTATCTCCGTGGTTGATATTTTCTTGCATTTCTCAGTAGAAACTTCAGTCTCAAGTACAGACAAGGTGTGAGAGGAGACTGTCTCTCCCACCTCCACAGTATTCACCCTCTCTTCAGGGCTCTCGTCTGCCATCTTGGATGGCCAGAATCTCCCCTTATGGTGAGTAAGGGAATTGTTTTATTGAAATCAGAAACAAAATCAAAACCAAAACATATACAAGTCAGTATTACATCGTACAAAAACATACAATAAAAAGGAAAATGAAACCAAAAATAAGTATTCAGTGCATACAAAAAAACTAACAAAAGAAAAGTTTTATAACCCATCCCTCCTCCACCACACTATAAGAGTAGGGGAAAGTTTTAACTCAAGAAACTGTAACTCAACAAAAGAAAAATCACACAAAATAGTATTCCTCCATACAAAAATCAGAGAAAAAAAAAGGAGATGAAACAACAAAAAGAAACAGTAATAAGTAGAACAGCATGCATGTACATCAATCATACATCATCCATTTTGGTATTTAACACCCATCCCATTCCTACTAATAAGTAGGGGGATATTTTATTTAGAAAAACAAACCCTCAAAAAAATTAATTATAAATAGTATTTCCTCATACAGAAGAAAAGTGTTAAGTCATAATAAACAAGTAGTACACTCATACCTAATCTAAAACAGGCTTTATAATCACGATATTATACAAGAAAGCTGGAAAATATGAGTCAGTACAGTACAAGCCACTTAGACGGGATGCGGATAAGCGAGACGCCCACTTAAGTGGGACGTTTTCCATAAAACCGATTCCATTCAATGTTAAGTGCATTAGACTTCTAATGCTTAAGTGGAACACTAGATTACCATAATTCCGCTTTAGTGGGACAGTTCTTCAATGACTCTGACCTTTTCCTTGCCTTGTAAGCACCTGTTAATTGCTCCTGTAATTATAGAACTCCTTTAGCAATCACCTGAGCTGTCTGTATCACGTCGCTTGAGGGTGTTTGTGCTCAGTTCTTTTGGATCTGTTAACCTGCCTGATTGCAACTGCATCACTCTCTGTCATGTCTTTTCCAAGAAACGAACTCACAGAGTGCGTGTTCTGGAGGCGTTGAACAGCCCAAGTGACTCGCTGTCCTCTGTGGCGGCAGAATTCAAAATTTCAAAAAGCCAAGTGGGAAGGATAAGCAAGAATAGACAGTCTATCCTTGCTGAATGGCGGTCGAACAGTAATCCCACCAGAAAGTGCAAGCAGGAGGGAAAAGACCACAATGTAGAAGATGCCCTGATGTTGTGACTGACACAAGCCCTTGATAAGGGAGCTAGACTCTCAGACCCAATGCTGAAAGCAAAGGCAGTAGAGTTGGCTTCACAAATTGGACATGCTGAATTTGAAGCAACAGATGTCTGGCTGTCTCGACGGAAACTGAGACACCAGGTTGTCTTCAAGCATGAACATGGTGAAAAGGAGGATGCAGATGCATCGGATGCACAGGCTTGGTTTACAGATGTCCTCCCAGGCATTTTGGCAGGGTAGCCACCACCAGATGTTTTCAATGCTGACGAAATGGGTCTATTTTACCGTGGGTACCCTGACCGAGGGCATGCACTGGAACACCAAGAACTCACCAGCAGAAAGAAAGCCAAAGACCACATATCAGTCCAGTGCTGTGCAAATCAGACCAGGACTGAAAAAAAAAATTGCTAGTGATTGGTAAAAGCAAACTCCCACATTGCTTTCCCAGGGATGCTCATGTGCTGCCAGTGATTTGCACATCCTCCTGCAATGCCTGGATGACCAGTGCTACCTTCAATGAATGGCTGATGAGTTGGGACTCTGAACTCTGAAGGAGCAAAAGAAAAATTTTATTGTTTTGTCGACAACTGTTCCGCTCACCCCCATGATCTTAGTAAATGGCTTAAGTTCTTTAAGTTAGTGTTTTTCCCTTCAAACACTACATTGATCCTGCAGCCTATGGACATGGGAGTTATAAAAAACTTAAAGGGCCACTATCACTCCTATGTTGCTGGGAAAATCGTGGCAAGCATTGATGAGGGTGAGACAGCACATGCTGCTGAAATTGCCCGCAAGGTAAATTTACTGGACGCTATCTACATGTTACATTGATCATGGCCGGCAGTGAAGCCGAGCACAATCACCAATTGTTTCAACAAAGCTGGATTTGACTGCTGCTCTGAAACTGCCACTGCCACCAACAATGCACCAACAGCCGCTGCTGCACTGGAAGATGTAGTCATGCCATCATTTATGGATGCAATTGTGTTTGCAGAGTTTGTAGGCATGGATGATGAGGAACCTACAGTCAGTGAATGAACAGATGGGGAGCTAGTGACTGCAGTTTTTAAAAATACAGAAACTCAGAATGACAGCGCAGATGGCGATGCTGATGATGAGGATGATGGAGCAAAATCAGTCACCACCGTCGATGCGCTAGCTGGGCTCAGAACCGCTATGGAGTGGTGCCAACAACATGGTCAGACTGGACCCTGGGAGCAGCTGTTTGAGATCGAACACTCCCTGCAGGCTCAAGCTGTCCAAGAATGCAAGCAGAGAAACATAACAGACTTCTTCCACCCGTCAACTGCTGGACCATCACAATCATCCGTACTCACAAGTGAAGAACCAGCAGACCCATCAGCATTTGCATTCACATACGTTACTGAAGCTACGTCAGTATTGCTGGATGATAGGAGCACGAAAGATTCTGCTGCTAAAACGTACATCATGCTTTGAATTTACCACATCGTTTAAAGCCAAAAACCAAAAAGTATATATCACAAGTGTGTTACACAAGCATAACAAAACAAAACAAAAAACATATATATCACGAGTGTGTTACACAAGCATAAAAAAATATAAAGCCACAAACACACAAATGAAATAGTGTACATACATTTATGTACATGTATGGAGATGGGGGGGTAATGTCGTTTCTATTCCCAAAGCTCAAAATCACTAACTCCGTTTATGCGGGATGCCCGCTTAAGTGGGACGATCAGCTTTCCACCCAGCCATCCCACTTAAGCGGCTTCTACTGTATAACAATCAAAACCCAAATAATAAAGTTCATAATTCTAGATTTTAATACAATAATCTGAGATCCCCCAGAAAATAGATCTGAAACGTGTGATAACTCACTGGAGCAGAAAGCTGGGAGGGGAAAAAAAAAACAAAAGGAGACATAAACCCACATTCCATAACTATCAGGCTACGTCTAACCAGGTGAGGCTGTATTTTACTCCAAAGAGCGCCATTGAGAGATCTTTCTCTCCGAACTGTAGTAAAAACATGAGCACTGGACAGTACCTTCTGCCTTAGGATCAGTGCACAACAGGCTTGCCATAACTGAAATTTTACATACCCGATGAACAACAGAATCGTCCCAGAGTCAAGTTTAACCCATGACACCAGGAAAATACCCCTAACCCAAATTCCCAGGTCTATTACCCTGAAAGGATGAGAAGGCCAAGACGTGTGAAAAACAGTCCAAAATTCTACAGCATAAGGACATTCCACAAACAAATGTTGCATGGTTTCGACTACCTCAGGACAAGTGGAGACTCTTGGACAGGTACGATCTACCATACCCTTGTGATTCATATTCCCTTTTACCCCCAATTTTTGATGTGCGCAGAGCCAGAGAAAATCCCACATATAGGCTGGGATTTGAGGGCTATGAAGAAAACGTGTCAGAGTCTCCCTTCTCACAGGAGGAAGCTCTGTAAACCATGAGTCCTCGTAAAACCATGTTGTCATCATCCAGTCATACACTGCCTTTCGCGATCCTATATTAAGATGTCTATGGGACAATTTCCAAACTTTAATCTTACCCACAACATCTTTCCAATAATTTGCCAGCAAGGAAATTCTAACTTGTTTGGGGAGAAAATCTGAAGAGGCCCACACCAACAATAAAGGCTCAAACTCATCCAGTACCCATGGGCGCCACAACCCTAATTTATTATGCAAGGTAGGGACAATATTATGAAAAAGAAAGGTAACATAAAAAAAGGCCACAGGGTTAATCATTCCCATCCCTCCCTGAGCTATGGGTAGATAGGTAATACCCCTCTTAATAGGGTTTAATCTACTCCCCTATAGGCATTGGAAAAAGACACTATAAACAGTGAGTTCCAGGGCTTTTTTTTTTGGGGGGGGGAACTGCAGACAAAAATTAAAATACCAGTAACAAATGTGATTTAATCATGTAAATCCTTTTACGTTTTGACATACACCAGGTGGTCCACTTCGTCACCAGCACCTGTGCGGATCGAAGCTTTAAGTCCCAATTTTAAAACTGTGGGTCAGGACCACCAAAAAATATGCCCAGAATTTTGGTATAACCAGTCACTACTGGAAACTGCCAGATAGAGGACCATACTGCACCCTCACACCCCAAAGGTAATATACAGCATTTACCATGATTCACTACAGAGCCAGTAACCTCTGAAAAGAGTCATACTTCTTCCTGAGCCAACAAAGCTGAGGCTTTGTCAGCCAATACCAGACAAAGGTCATCAGCATAAGCAGTCGTTTTTATCTGTGTGTCTGAACTACTCACAGAAAGGCCCATAATATCATCCATCTTATACATTCTATGGAGTAGGGGGTCTAAGGACAATAAGTACAAAAGAGGACTAAGAGGACAGCCCTGTCATACCCCTCTGCCAACTGGAATCTTAACCCCTGTCCACCCATTCATAATAGGCAGTAAACAAATGCTTTTATAGCAAGTTTTTAACCAAAAAATGTACTGATCAGGAAACCCATAATTCTGAAGGACTGCCCACATATAGGCATATTCTACCCTATCAAAAACCTTAGATTGATCCAGACTCACCAGATGCCCCAGCAACTCTTGGGTACTACCTTTATGCAAGATCTCCCTTATAAGAATCAGGGCCTTTTGTATCTTCCTCTGGGGTACCCCACTAAACTGCGTGGGGTGAATGATTGAATCCAGAGCACCCACCAACCTATTGCCCACCACCTTCATTAATATTTTAATATCAGTGTTGATGAGAGTTATGGGTCACCAGTTCCTCGGGTCCTCTCTATCACCATCCTTAAATAAAAGTACTAATACCCCCTCATACATACTAGCCGGTAAAGTACCCGAGCTTGATGCTCTATTCAAGACAGCCGCCAGTTCTTCCCCTAAAGTTTCCCAAATTGCTTTATAGATGGCATGAGGTAGTCCATCAGTGCCAGGAGAGGTACCCGTAGAAAGGGACCAAACAACCTGTCTCAGTTCTAGTACTGAAATAGGGTCAATCAAAATATTTCCTAGTTCCTCAGCAATACTAGGAAGAGAGCAATCCTTCAACCACTGTCTCAAAGCATCATGTGGCAAATTTTCACTTGTGAAAACATTAGTAAAATACTGGCGGATTTTTGCCAGCATGGTAGAATTATCAGTCACAGTATTACCATCAACCAACTGCAGCGACACCATAGTTCGCTGGGCCCAAACCTGGGCAAGGATATCAAAAGGGACAGTGTCATATTTATTTTGCCAAATAACTGATAATGCTGTTGTTTAACTACCCCCTTCATCATCTCCTGCTGTAGGACAGTTATCCTGTCCTTTAGAGTCTTAATGGCCGTTTGACCACACACTTCCCCATTATAATGCCGAGTAGTTAAAAGATGCAGTTTAGATCTTAAACACCATAGTGTGTTACATTTAAAGGTTCCATTAAGTCTCCCCACAGACTGAAAATAAGAGCGAAACTCCTTTTTCGAGTCTTCCTACCATTCATTTGTATCCTCAAATAGGAAAAAAAACTGATTTCCTTGCTTACAGAACATTTTGAAAGCCTTCCTGAATAAGGGGCAAATCTAGCAAGGAAATATTCAGTTTCCATACTCCTGGGCCATGTCTTTGTTCAGGGAGGCTTCTTACCAACAAGACTAACATTCAATGGTCAGAGGTTGCTACATCAACTACTACAGTTTCCTGAACACAAAGAAAAGCAGATATAAAAAAATAATCAATTTTGGAAGTACGGGGACCACAAGCATAAGTATGTGGGGCCGTTGAAAATAATGAACCAAAAACATCAGATAAACTTACATCAGAAATAACATTCTGTAAACAAGAAACATCACAATATCATTTTTTTCCCCGAAGGGCCACACCCTGGCTGGGGGAGAGAACAATTAAAATCCCCCCAAAAAATCGCCGGCATGGTAGTAAACAAAAAGGGCTGTATGGTACAGAAAAGCCTTACCCTGTCATATTTCCATTGAAGAGCATATACATTCACTAAATGCAAAGGTAAACCCTTCCATAAAATATCCAACAACAAAGCCCGACCTTCCACAATCTCTAAGTGTCTGAGTACTTTGACCTGTGGAAAAAAAAATCCTCACCCCAGAACAAGACACCGTACATTGAGACCAATAACTGGCACCCCATATCCAGCCAACCGAGGTTGCCTCTATAAGAGTTGGAGAATGTAGGCCAATATCCTGCAAAAACAGATAATCCAAGTCTGACTTTAAAAAAGACCATAAGTAGCCATTCTTTTAAACTCAGACTGGATGCTGTTCACATTCACAGATGCCAGTCGAAAACGATACCTAAGGCAAGCCATGGGGGAAAACAAATTATCACTTCACTTTACTTGAGGCTTGGGTAACCCTGCCACTGACTTCAGGAGCTGGATTGCAATCAACCACCCCACCTGAGTCTGAAAGATCCCCTACTTAATGTTGACTCTACATAGGTGTGGAAATCTCTTCTTCCATATCAGTGGGGATATCCTGAAGAACTTCAGAAGGATTCTTATCCTCCAAGGGTTCTATCAACTGTTTAGAGGCCTTGGGCTTAGGGCCTCACCCTCTCTTACTGCGGACCACAGAAAAGTCCTGGGAAATATGTGATTGATTGGGGGAAGGGTCCATCATCTCTTGTGAGACAATCTGGGCTGGTTCAGGAACAGAGGTAGTAGTCAACTGAACCATGGGGGGGTCCTTTATCAGGCACCTTTGATGTCCTCCTGTCCAAGGGAGGTCTAGGGTCAGTAAATACCGAGGGGGCAGTTGCTTCCTGAATATAATAATCTTGAACCCCAAAGTCAGCATTCTCAGTGTTTTTAGCCGCCCAAGGGCAATTGGTGAACACTTGTCCAATATCATCACAAGGATTGCACTTGGGTTCCTGAAAACAGTATGCGCTGACATGTTCCAGATACCCACAGTGAGTATATTTAAGCACTTCATAAGCCGTACTAATGTGTCTGTGAGATGCATATTTAAAACACATCATGGGTAGAACAAAAAGCCCTTATCTTGACCTATAAAAAAGCAATTTGGCAAATGAATAATATCTTGGTCAGACTGTTGCAACTTAATTTTAAATTTTCAACCCCCAGTCCAGAACACCTCATTGTCCAGTGTAGGAGCTGGGTTCCCCTGAATGGTACACGCTTTTTCCAGCCAATAGACAATATCTGTAACATTCACCCACTCATTTTGAAAAAGTATAGTAATAACTCAAAAGGGTTGTTTAATCAAGGGTATCACAAGAAAGTCCACCCAAAGTGGGTTTGTTTTCAAGTTAGAAAATCTGCACCAAAATCTTTCCAACAAGGCAGAAGTCCTGAAACTTATATCAAAAGTACATTCTCCCAGCACATCCATAAGTCTTATACTTCTGAAGGGGAGAAACCCAGAGATTAAGTAAAACTTTGCCCACATGAAAACGGTCCAGGGCTGTATCTCTATGCCCCACATATCATAAATCATACAGCATTTCATCTTTTTGCTAAATCCACTGTCTTACAAAAATGACTTGCATAGGTCAGGGGGTCCGGCGCACCAGAAGATGCTGCACCATCAGGTGGGGCTTCCCCCTGTCAAGTTTATTGAGGCCCAGTCTCCATCCCTTCCCCAAGCAGTAATTCTGTTTCCCCTGAAGAAGAATCATTACCTGGAAAGGCAGAAACCCCTCCAGAGTCCATTCCCTTATTCTGAACAGGTGGAGCTACTGAATCCAGCACACAACAGTTCATGGAAACGCAGGGTCTGGCTGCCATACTCCTTGGGATGGGGACGTACAACCTGCAGAGGATAGAGCATTATCTGGTGACCACTCCATTTCATCTTCCTCACTCCAGTCATGATGTGGGGGCCTATCATCCTGAACTGGAAGTGGAATTGAGCTGTCTATGGTTGCCAGGACTTTCACAGAACCCAAGGATCCTTCCAAAATCGGGGAAGCTACAGATCACTTTTGTTTTCAGTCCTCATCTCATTGGGAGACCGAATCATCCAGCTGAGTATTAATTTTATGCAATTCTTCTTCAAGACACTGTTTCTTCTGAGCTAGACTAAGAACAGCTCCTGACCAAGGAATGGAAATGCTATCGCGGACGATATGCTGGCCACCCCACAGGTGCTTCCCAGCCGCCGCCGCTGCAGCATTTCTTGTTTCCCCTACTTGTAATTCCATTCTTTTCATATCTCCTAGTGAGTCATCCACTGACCTCTCTCTTCCATTGTCAGCCATAGAATGACACACCACGCAACCTCAGGGCCCCCTACTGACAAGAGTAGGGGAATTTTTTATTGAAAATAATATAACAAAGAAAAATTTATAATAAGCAGACACATATAACAAATGTATACAGCAGTTCAAAAAGGCCTAAGAAGAAAACAAGAGAGCCAAAAACAACATATCAAAGTAACCATACTATGTTGAAAAACAAAAGCATATACTGAACCACAGTTCAAGTAATCCCTTCAAAAAGGACAAAAGGAAATGCTCTACACCAATAAGCAACTAAGGCTGATGGTAAAGTCTTTTTCTCAGAGGCATATAACTGTGACATTTCTTTGGTAATAAGGGCAATCAAACCAGTCAATAAAGTCTGTTTTTGCTGTAGCACAAAAAGGCACCTATTTTGTCAGATGCACCATTTAAACATGGCACAAAGGACTCTAAGAGTTCCAGGATACAAAATCCCCCCAATCAGTCCCAAATTTCCCATACACCAATTCAGTGTTAGATATAGTGGCTATCACAGGTAAAGACCACTTATAGGCTAACAGGGCCCATAATGGTGCGATATAAGGGCAATCAAAAAACAAATGTTCCATAGTTTCTACTTGACAAGTACAAGAGTCCCCAATACAGAATCTCACCTCTAGTTTTTTTATGTGCTTGGTTTCCTTTAACATTCAATTTATTATGGCAGCACAGCCATAAAGTATCCCACATTTTCTGTGGAACTCTACCGTCCAATAATTGTTTTGTTAGAAAATGATGTTCTATTGCTAAATGAAACAAGACCGATAAAAAATTTAGAGCCAGAATGGAAGAATAAAGGAGTTTCTGATTTTGTAAACTAGACAAATGACTGGATACATTCCATTGCATTATTTTTTATATACCTCAAGTGAGGTATCTGGAAGTTCCATGTGGGATATTAGTAAAGGGTTTTCATCATATTGCTCTCCATTTATCTATAAAATACTTAGATCTAGAGGTAAAACTCTGTACTCAAACCTCCTGATGACCTGCTAAACATGGGTAAATATTAGAATGCACAGAGATGGAAAATAAAAATAAAACAGGATTCACCATATTCAGACCCCCTTGTTTTACGGGCCAGTAGGCGATCGACCCTTTAACAGGGTTCAAACGACTACCCCATAAAAGTTGAAAGCATAAATTATACATACGTGCTTCTAAATGAAGTGGAAGGGGAAAATATAACTAACCATCAAAAAGATGGGAATAATAAAAGTTTTCAACATGTGAATTCTTTTTTTCCTAGACATAGGAAAATATTTCCATTTCTGTATTTTATCTTCAGCTATTGAAAGTTGGGCTATCCAATTGCACTCTGCTGCCAAGGGATCACCAAAAGAAAGACCCAGAATCTGAATATGGTGAGACTGAATAATAATCCCACCAATCATAACTTGCTCATCATGTAATGGGACCTGTACCATTGTACCAACGCTTTTCTGGGTGTTCAAAACCAACCCTGAAATTAAAGAAAAGGAATGTACAATCGCAATAGCTCATGCTCCTGATGCACGATCCACTACCAAAACACAAATATCATCTGCATAAGCCATGGCACTAGGAAAAACTAAGGTAGAAAAAAACATACAAAGGGGGGCTTAAGGGACAACCCTGGCAGACCACCATTTAATTTGAATATGAGAACCCTTTATTCCATTCACTATAGGAGTCATGGAGGCATGCTTGTACAGGTTCTTAATCCATGAGACAAACTCTTGTGGAATACCATAACGTTCCAACACTGCAAAAAGATAATTATGAGGAACCCGGTCAAAAGCTTTAGCCTGATCTAAACTAAGGACATATCCACTCATACCAATCCCATCAAACACTTCCCTGATCAACTTTAGATTATTCAACATTGATCTGTTTGGAATTGCACAAGTTTGGGTATGGAAGATCAAATATTGAGCTATGTTGGAAAGCCTATTGTTAATAATTTTACACAGAATCTTCCAGTCAGAATTCAGGAGGCTAATGGGTCACCAATTATTTAAATCTTCTTTATCTTTACTTTTATGCAGATAGATTAAGTTACTATCTGCAAGAGCATCCGGTACCAGTAATATGCCTTGAACAATAACATTAAAAACTGTGGTTAAATAAGGCAAAATCAGCAATTTTGTTTTTTTATAAAACTCATTAGGAATTCCATCCGGACCTGGGGTAACAGCACTTTTCAATTGACCAATTGCATAATCAACTTCAGCTATAGTGATGGGCCATACTAAATCTTTGGCACTATCAAGTGACATCTGGGGAATATCTAAAGAGCAAAAAAAAAATGCTCCAATCGTCAGGATGAAAGTCCTAACCATATAAATCTTTGGTATGCTGAAAAACTACTGCATGATTCCACTATTACCTGAAATGTTAGTGCCATCTCGAGACAGTAGAGAGGGCATGTATTTGGTATGAACCTGTTGATTACAACTATCATAAGGGTTAATAACTTTAGCCGACCCTTTCCTACCATACTTTTTTGTCCAAAGAAAAGGAAGTAGTCCTATCATATTGATAGGCACACATTTCTGCTTTTAACTAATTTGTGCAGAGTAATCCAACAAAATTCCGATTGAGAGAAAAGCAATTTTTGTAACTGATGTCTGCTATCTAAATATTTAATATACTGTGTAGTAGAACAGGATTTAGAAAACCTTACACAAAAATTTCTAATTTCTAATTTAGTTTCTTGCCACCAAAAAGTAGGATTATCAAATAAGTCAAACACAGACACTTTATTCTGTAGAACTGTGTGCAATTCATGCCATCCACTTTCCTCACCTAGAGATATTCATTTTCCAAGAACCATGAGAGCCTGGTTTGTTAAGAGGATGTCCCAAATCTAATACAATCAAACAATAATCAAAGATCTCACAAGGAAGAACGGAGTACCGAAGACCTGGCAACCAGCTAGAAATAAAAAAATAATCAATTCTGGTGAAAAGTCTCCCACGATGAAATGTATGTGCAGGAGGATGTGGTCCAAACAAGGCCCCGTCAATCAGATTTGCCTTCTTATAAAGCAAATTAAGAAAGTTAGAATCATTATAGAGTTTTTGAGTCACCCCAGTTTTGTCAGAGAGGGATAGACTACAATTAAAATCCCCCCCGAATATTATGGATCTAGATGAATGAAGATAAGGTTGAATAGCCTTCAAAGTGGCTATTCTTTGAATTTTAAGCTGAGGGTTATAAATATTAATCAAGCGCCACTCTTGTGCTCGCAGGATGATATCCAAAATTAACACCCAGCCTTGTATGAGGTCAATAAGCTTGATAACTTGGACCTCTAGGTTATTAAACAGAATGCCTACCCCCACACATACATCCTCTGAAAGAGACCAAAAAGACAACCCTCCCCTCCAGTCACGTGATGCCAGACTGGACTCTCTAAGAGAGTGGAGTCTGGTTTCCTGTAAAAAAACAATCTGATCTTCAGCAGCAGTAAGCAAAGAAAAAACTTGCCCGTCTTCTTTTGGGATTTTTCAGACTATTGGTATTTAAAGTGCCAAAAGACAATTCATCACCCATTTAACAAAAGAAAGTTCAGGACTTCTTTTTCCCCTTGCCCTTCCCTGGTGATTTCATTTTACATATTTTTTCCTAGACGCCTTGGAATCACTGGATAACTGGTCAGTATCTGTTAATACCCCTACCTGAGAGGAGGCCATAGAAGAGGCATCCAAATCATCCTCCATCTCTGTTGCCTGTTTACGTTTGTGTAAAGCAGTAAATTTATTTCTAGAAAGAAAATCAGGAACCAGAAGTTCTTGGGAAAATGTCAGTCCTGAAGAAGACACATTCAGTGATGATATGAAGGGGTTGTTGCCCAGTGTTCTGCTTTTTTGCACCAATACAGCAATACGCTCACTTTGAGCCAGGAGTGTGCACTGTTTCTGTCTGTTTTGTTTTATGCTGAAATGTACAGCATCACCTCTGGGAGTTAGAAGTGCACTCCTCTACTGTTTTATGTTCCAGTACATGTTCCTGGTTGATAAAACACTCTCCACCAGGAACTTACACTGGCAGATTTAGCTAAGAAGAACAAGAGTATGAGAAGTGTGGAAAGCAGTTGAGAGTGAGATGAAGATGTTCCTGTCAGGGACTCCCAGATGTGTGTAAGACATTTTTCTTAGGTCTCTGCACTGCAATTGTTACAGTTAGTACTACCGTCCACTAACTGCCCAACTACACAGGCACACAAGTGATGCATTGCCGATTCCCACATTAATCTTGATAAAATTAACATGAAGCAGAAGGAACTGATTTGTGTGTATTAATAACATATTTCTGATTTGTTTTATAGTATAAGTAAATTGGGCTCAGGAGATGTCTCTTGACTAACGAAGTATGTCTCCTCATGACTTTGTAGGGTTCAAGAACTGAGAAGAAAAGCAAATAAAAACATAGAATTTGTTGGCAGATAAGGACCTCTTGGCTCTCCCCGTCTGCCCAGTTTTCCTTGCTTACTATGCCACCGCAGACACTACTCAATCTCCAGTCATCTCCTCCCATTGTCTTACTACCAAGGTCCCCATGTATCTGTCCCATGCATGCTTGAATCCAGTCACCGTTTTGGTATCCATCACCTCTGCTGGAAGACTGTTCCAGGCATCCACCACCCTCTCCATGAAGAAGTATTTCATATGAACATATGAAAATGTCAGCAGATTAGGCCTTGAGGTCTAGCATGTCTGCTCAAGATGCAGCTCATAGTCTGAAAATTGTGCCGACCCCCAACCCCTCTCCCTTCCATCCCTCCCATGATTTCCATTCAGAGTCCCCTTGATCTCTACCCACCCTACCTGTACATTGCCCGTGTATCTATCCCATGCTTTCTTAAATGGAGATGGACAAAATCCACAAATTTCCCTCCACAAAATATTTCATGAATTCTGTGCATTTCACAAAATATTACGTGGGCACTAAATGAGAAATTCCGCCCACAAAATATGGAATTTCACCTGTGAAATACATAATTTTGCCCATGAATGGAGGAATTTCACCACTCATAGGTGAAATTTCTCCATTTTTGGGTGAAATTCTGCATTTCATTGGCTGAATTTCGCATTTTGCACCTGTGAAATATTTCACGAAATGTGCAAAATTCACAAAATATTTAGTGGGGCGAAACTCCTGATTTCACCGGAACTTCCCTGATGAAATCAAATTTTGCTGCATCTCTGTTCTTAAAACCTCCCACTGATTCCTTTGATACCAGCTCCTCAGGTAATGCATTCCAAGCCATCACCACCCTTTCCATGAAGTAATGCTTTCTCAGGTCTCTTCAATATTTCCCACCAGCCAGTTTCAGCTATGACCCCTCATGGTCCCTTCCCCCTTCAGTCTGAACAACCCCTCTGTGTTTACTCTATTAATAACTTTAACATATTTAAAGGTCTCAATTATGTCCTCTCTGTCCCTTCTGTCTTCAAAGGTGTGCATATTTAGCTTCCTAAGTCTCTCCACATGGGGCTTATCCCCCATTCTGAGGATCATCTTAGACACCCTCATCAGAACCCTTTCCAGGAGTATAGTGTCCTTCAGAACTGCACACATTTCCTCTGAGCCTCCCCCCCCCCAGCTTCATAGCATGACCCCTTGTCCTTGAGCCTCTTTCTCTATGGAAAATGCTACCTTCCTGTACCTTATTAATACCTGTTAGGTATTTTAAATTTTCTGTCATATCCTCGCTTTTCCTCCTGTCTTTCATGGAGTACATATTCTGTTCCTTCACTCTATTCTCATAGAGCCTTTGATACAGGCCCTGCACCATTTTGTTAGCCATCTTTTGTACCACCTCCATCTTTTTAATGTCCTTCCAGACGTGAGGCCTCCAAAACTAGACACAACACTCAGGGTTGAGTCTTACCAGTGTTCTGTACAGGGGTAATATTACCTCCTCCTTCCTACTGGTGATACCCCTCCCTATGCACCTGAGCATCCTGCTAGCCTTCCACACTGCTTTATCACAGTGCTTGGCTACCTTCAGGTCATCAGAAATGATTACCCCGAGGTCCTTTTTTTTTGGGTGGTTGCCAGTACTTCCTCACCCCATTGGTACATAGCCCCTGAGTTTCTGTGCCCCAAGTATATAATTTTGCATTTTTTTGCACTGAGAACCAGCTGTCAAACCCTAACCATTCTTCCAACTTTTTCAAATCATCGTTCATTTTTTCCACCACCTGATGTGTCTACTGTGTTGCAGATTTTTGTGTCATCTGCAGTCAGACATACTTTTCCTTCTAGCCCTTCTGCAATGTCACTAATGAAGACATTGAAGAGGACTGTGCCTAGTACGGAGCCCTGAGGCACCCTGCTGGTCACCTTGCCTTCTCCAGAGTGGACACCATTTACCACCACCTTCTGACTCCTGTAGCTCAACCAGTTTCTTACCCAGTTTATAACTTTTTGACCCACGCTCAGAGAGTCCAGCTTGCTCACCAGTCTTCTATGTGGATCAGTGTCGAAGGCCTTGCTGAAATCCAGGTAGGCTACATCTACTGCTCTTCCATGATTCACTACCCTGGTCACCCAGTCAAAGAACTCAATCAGGTTTGTCTGGCAAAACCTGTCCCCTGTGGAACCATGTTGCCTTGGATCCTGTAATACACGGATTACAAGGTATTCCACAATCATTTCTTTCAGTAGTGTTTCCATTACTTGCCCATTACTGAAGTTAGGATGGCAGGTCTGTAATTACTTGCCTCCTCCCTGTTTTCACTTTTGTGAAGTAGGACCACATCTGTCCTCCTACAGTCCCTCGGAACCTCCCCTGTTTCTAATGATAAGTTGAATAGAGTTGTCAGAGGTGAAGCCAACACCTTTTTGAGCTCCCTCAATATCCTGAGGTGCACCCCATCAGGTCCCTTTGCCTTGTCTGTTTTTAATTGTGCTAGTACTTTGAGAACTTTCTCTTCTGCAAAAGGACTGGTGTCCACCTCCTTACCATTTATGCCCTTATCTGTTATCTTTGGCCCGTCACCTACCTCTTCTTCTGTAAATACTGAACAAAAGTATTTGTTCAATATGTCTACCTTCTTTTGGTGCTCCTCCTCATAAACCCCTTCTTCCTCTTTTATCCTTATTATTACTCCTTTGGTCTTCCTCTTCTCACTTATATATCTAAAGAAAAGTTTTATCCCCTTCTTTTACTGATTGGGCAATATTCTCCTCGGTTTGTGCCTTTGTGCATCTAACTGCCTTTCCTGCCTCCCTTTGTTTCTCCTGGTAGTTTTCTCTATCCCCACCCTCCCGTGTCTTTTTGTACTTTCTAAATGCTACTGTTTTTGCACAAACTTTTTCTGCTACAACTTTAGAGAACCATAACAGTCCCTTTTTTCCTCTTGTCCTTGCTAACCTGCCTGACAGAGATTTGTTGCTTTTTCAATGTTCCCCTTTATTTTTGTCCATTGTTCCTTGATTCCCCCAGATCCTCTATCTCTACCAGGGCATCCCTGAGGCATCCTCCCATTTTTCTGAAATCAGGCATCCTTAAGTCCAGGACCCTCGTCTTAGTGTGGCTGGGTTCTGGCTCAGTTCTTATAGTGAACCACACTGTGCAATGATTACTGGACCCCATGTTGTCACCCACTGTGACATCAGCAACACTGTTCCTGTTTTTCAGTACAGTACCAGGTTCAGTATCATCCTCCCCCATGAGTGGGCTTCTTAACTAGTTGCCTGAGGAATGCCCCTTGCAGGGAGTAAAGGATGTCCCTACTTCTGACTGTTGCTGCAGTTGGCAGCCTCCAATTCATGTCTGGTAGATTGAAGTCCCCCACCAGCAACACCTCCCCTAGCATGCCATCCTTTGGATGGCTTCCATCATGTCCTTATCTGCCTCTTCCTCCTCTACTGGAGGTCTGTAGATCACTCCTATGTGAATAGTGGCCCACTTATATATTTCCAGAGTGACCCAGAGCACTTCAGCTCCTCCCTGCTCTCCCTGTATTTCCATAGCTTTCATTTTGTCCCTAGCATAAAGAGCTACTCCTCCCCCTTTTTTACCTACCCTGTCTTTTCTGAATGGAGTACACCCTGTTATGGCCACATACCAGTCCTTGTCTTCATTGCACCAAGACTCGGCAGTTGCAACCATATCCAGATCAGTTTCTGCCAATGTTGGTCTCTAGGTCTGCAACCTTGTTGCCTAGACTTTGAGTGTTTCACAGATGGCTGTCCAGTTTATGCTGCCCCCCCCTTTTCCCATTTGACTCCCTTTGTTTCCTCCACTATCTATCTCATTAGCACTCTTGCCTTCTATCCCCCAGATTCCTTTGTTATATGGTTCTTTTTGGGGTTTCATCCCCTTGCTGACCTTGTTTGTCTGTTGGGGGGTTATGTCTCCCTTCATCTTTCTGCCTCACACGTTGGCTAGTTAAAGTGCTGGCCAATGTAGCATTAAAACCATTCACTGAGGGCCATGATTCCCCTCCTGGATGGATACAAGCCATCACACCTGTAGAGGACCTTGTCTCTCCATGTAGGGCCCCAGTCCCTAATGAAGCCAGAACCTTCCTCTCTGCACCATTCCTTCAACCCTGCATTGAAGTTCCTGGTGTGGAGAATCCTGTCCTCCCCCATCATTGAGAAGTAGTACTTCTGAGAAGGTCACAGATCATGCCACCTGCCTAAGATCCCGCCACAGTTCCCTGAACGCCTCCTAAACTATTGTTAACTCATCTCTGGCCAGGTCATTGTAGTCCCCAGATGGACAAGGATGTCTAGCTCTCCTTCCCTTCCTGCTGCCCCAGTGATCCTTTGGGTCTTCTTTCCATCCCTGTGATCCGTGGTGCCAGGAAGACATCAATCTTCCATCTCCTCATCCATTCCTGTCCCCAACTCTGTCCCTCTCACTGTGGAGTTCCCCACCAGGATTCACTTCCTCCTCCTCCTCCTCTGGGGTCCTCTGCCACCCCTCATTGGGGTCTCTACTATAGGAAACACTCACATCCACCCCGGTCACTACTTCAGGTGCCTCTGTGGGATGGTCCTGCTCTGTCAATCTGGTATAGGAGTTTTGCAGTGGAATCAGATTAGGATGTGCCTATGCTCCACCATCCTAACCCTCACTGAGCCCATATTTGTCCAGCTGCTTCTCCTTCTGGGCAACCTCTGAGGTAGTGTTGGTGGATTACAGTAGATGATCCCTGGGTGGGTAGAAGGTCCTCTGAACCCAGGCCAACTCAGCCATGAGTCTGGCAACCTCCTCCCTCAGCCCAGAGAGGTGCATGCAGATAGAGCAGCAATGCAACCTCCAGAAAGTCTCCCTGAAGACTGCAACCCAACAGCCACTGCTCTGCACTGCACCACTCCCATCATCCTGTCCTACCTGCTTTCTCTGTTATTTTACCCCCATTTAAATTCCCTTTACTCCCTACCCTATATAGGGAGATTCAATGACCTCTAGGTTTTAGTAAGTTTTGAACCTCTAGTGTAGCTTAGCCTTGTATAGGATGCTACACCTTTATTCCTACCTAATGTCTTGTGGCTGCAGACACCTGCTTACCCCTTTTACCTACTCACTGTTTGTGGACAGAGTGTACGGCTGATGTCTGCCTCCCCTAGTTGACTCCCTCTTGTTAGGCTCCCCTGTGTTGTCCTTTGTACTGCAGTCATTCATGTGGATGTCTGCTTGATGGATACTTCCTTATATATATATCAGGCAATGGCTTATTGGCTCCCCTGATTGGCTCACTTTAGGAGATCCCTAATTGGCTGTTGTGAGTGAGTCTTTATATAGCAATCCAAAACCAAGCTACAATCAGAAATGTGACTCACTCAGCCCCTCCTCCAATTATCACCTAATGGAGGCTACAGGCCAAACAATTCTCACTCAGCCCCAAACAACTCCTTAGCCACATTAACTTTTTATTAAGCATTCTTTTTTTTCAGCTCAGATTTGATTCCAGAGGAAATGCAATCACTTTGTAGTAAAGAATGAGAAAGAATGCAAAATTACGTAACTGGTACACTGGAAGAGCAGGATCATGTGTAGAGTACTGATCACCTCAGTTCTAAAGTTTCAGTTTGTGTCAGTTGTTTAGCCATTTGTATTAAGTATAATATATTTTGTTTTTGAAAACCACATTTTAAATTTCCAGTCATGCTAGCCCTACATTCAACTTTGCAGTAAATGCATATAAAAAGTTAAAGCCCCATGTTTGTACACGGCCATTAGAACCACATGAACTAGCATACAGTCATGTGGTAGACATATGTACTGTCAGATTGTGGTAGCACTTCATAAAGTGTAAAAGCACAGTGCTCCACAGCTCCTTGCTAGCAACAGACACCAAAGAGCAAGCAGTAGGGCCTAGGCTCTAACAAGTGGGAATTATGCACCAAAGGTGCGTATCCTGCCCACGGAGCTCTGCACCTGTGGAGAAGTGAACACTGGTGGCACTCATGACCACTGGCCACCAGTCCATGGCCCCACCACCCCAGTGCACGGGTATGTGCAGGTTCACGTGGGGCGGCCATGTATGGAGCTGCGCACCTGGGCGGGCAACCAATGGGATGCCTGTCATGGATCCCTCAGTGGATCACTTATGCAGTGGGAAGTGCGTTGGCTGCACACCCCCATGGATGTCCACATGGCCGGCAGCAAGAGGTAGGATTCGAATGGACTCGTTGCCAAGCCTCAACCGGAAACCCATCCCCTCCTGGAGCCTTCCCAGAATTCATGGCCTTAACGGCCTGTTCTACCTCATCAGGGGAGATGGGGGCTTCAAGGCAATCGCTATGTTAGGGAGAAATTTTAGGGAGTATTAGAGAGGCTAGAAACGTTCGCACCGCTTCCTGGTCCATAGACCTGGAGGATTTGTACAAAGTAGCATAATACTGCTGCATGATATTATTAATTTTATCTGCTGCTGTACTGGTAGCCCCAGCATTATCTCTCAATCCAGGAATATGCCTTTCAGCCTGCTGCTTCTGTAGTCTATAGGCAAGCAGCTTATCTCTTTTCTCCCCGCATTCCCAGAATTAATGTTTCATGTGGAGGACCACTTCTTTGGCCTTGCAGGCTAACAAATCATTATTTCCATTTTAAGACTAACAATTTCTTGGACGAGCGGGGAGTGATGGTTAAAAGGAGAAGATTGCTTTGCTTCTAGCTCCTTTGCTCATAATTGCTCTTCAAGTGATTTAAGGAGCTGTTCCCTTTGCTTACGCTGATTGGCTGCATGGCCCAAAATGGCACCCCTGAGGGTTACTTTCAGGGCTTCCTAGGTGACATCTGAAGAGGTATCAGTGGCTGAGTTATCTGACAGGTAATGGAAAATCTCCTGTGTAAACCACTGTTTAAAATCAGGGTCTCTGAGGAAAAGTGGGTCTAGCTTCCAAGGGGTACAAGAAGTAGTCTGGGGTCCCCAAAGAATGTGGAGATGGGCTGGAGAGAGGTCTGAGATGACCAACTGTGCGATCTCTGACCCAATGGTGGCTTGTGCAATGGGTCACAAGACTAACCAATAACCTAGTCTGCTGTATGTACTACATGCCGATGAAAAAAAGATGTAGGGCAGGATTCACAAAAGGGAAGTGCCCAGCGCATCCGAGATGCACCGAGGCATCCCCAACATGCACCCAAAGGTGATTCTGGCATTGGGCGATGTGTTGGCGCAACCCCGTAGCCACATACTGCCAGTAATAACATGCGGCGTGATCAAGTGGGCTTGAAGGCAGGCATGCCCATGCATACCGCGCAACCTCATTCATTAGTTTTAGTCTGTGGCACATCCCCGGTCAAGTCCAGAGATGCACCACAGAAAGATAAATCCAGAATATCTAGATGTAAGTGGGTTTCCACCCACAGGGAGCCTGCTGTACTGCAGGCAGCAGCATGACTGCCTGCCCACCCTGGCAGTCCAGTGTCTCCCCCCCCAAGCCCCCGTAATCTTCCTCTCCTGGAGGCAGAATGAATGAAAAAAATCCACCCCAAGCCCCGGTAGAATGGCACCCACAGTGGTGGTGAATGAACTGTGGAACCACTGCCCCAAGCACCCAGTAAATGCTGCACCCTGCCGTGGTAATTGAAAAGCAGAACCCCTCCTTGCCCCCAGTAGTGCCACCCACCGTGGTGGTGGTAACAGATCCGTTGTACCCCCCTTCCAGCCCCAAGCCCCCGTTAAAGCCACTCTCTGCGGCGGCTGCCTGTTATGGAATGAACCAACCCCAGGCACCCCAACCCACCCCTTACCCACCCAGCAGGGACCCACTGTCGGCGGGCAGCTCGACCTGCACTGCCATAACTGCCCTGCAGAGCTGTCTCACAATGGCAGCTACCGTACAACCCGAAGTCACGGCTTTGGGTTTGTGCGGTCTCGTGTCAGACAGCTCTGTTGAGTGTGACGTGGCAGTATGCGGGTGGGCTGAGCTGCGCAGTGGACCCTGCTGGTGTGAGAGGTGAGATGTGGTGCTGGGAGATTCATTCCATAATGAGCTGCTGCCATGGAAAGTGGCTTGGCAAGGCTTGGAGCTGGAGGAGGATGCAACAGTTCTGTTACCACTGCAGCAGTGGGCGGCATTACCGCGGGCATGGGAGGGGGGTTCTGCTGTTTCTTTACCACCACTGGGAGCGGCATTTACCGAGAGCTTTGGGCTGGGAGGGGGGCATGCTTGTGTGATGGGGGTCCACTGTTCAGCACATTCCACCAGGGCATTCCTGCAGGCACCATGCAAATGGGTCCATAATTGCATGCCAATGGCCCCATTGCACCAAGCATGCCTAATGGCCTCATTTGCATGCCCCTGGCTGTGGATTGCATTTTTGGGCACAGGGCATCCTGAGATGCCCTGCTCCAAAGAGTTTACAGCCTAACATGAGGTATGCACCGGAGCAGCCTGGGATGTCCTGGCACATCCTGGGTTGGGCACACCTATGCTATTCACAGTGGGGAAGCGCCGGGGGCATCTCCCTGTGCCTCCTCTGTGAATCACCCATTTTTCTCTCAGTGTATCTCCCCTGTGCTGGAGCAGCCAAGATGAACTGGGTACATCTTTTTTTTGAATCCTGCCCGTAGTCTGTCCAGGGGCTGAAAAACCTTCCAGATGTCCTGTAGGCTGAGATCCGACATAGTTTGTCTCACTGCCATTTTCACTTTTCAGTGGTAATGTTGTGTGGCTGAGCTGTGATCTGCCAGGGGGTCTAATGGGAGATTTAATCTCCCCCAACAATTATTGGGGTTGAGGGCTGGGCCAAAGTACTTATCACTTGAGCCACTTCATGAAAAAATTCCTGGGACGTCATCATTTGGTCCACATACATTTACTGAAAGAAGTGGCCCTTCTGGTGTATCTAAGGAGAACATTACCTACCTCCCCTGTGTATCATGTCTAGTCTGGACCAGGGTCCATTTCAAGGTCTTGTGCAGGAGAATAGCTACTCCTCTTTACTTGGAGAGGGCAAAGGAGGAAAATACCTGCCCCCCCTGTCCCTAAGTATCTTGTCATGATCCTGTTTGGTAAGCTTCATTTCTTAGAGGAAAGCCATCGTGGTTTGCAAAGTTTCAAATGTAATAACACTTGTTTATGTTTTATCGGGGTGTTAAGCCCTCGCGCATTCCAGGTGTAGACATGTAAATCACCCATTACCCCAATGGGGTTGCGTATAATAAATTGAAGGAACATAAGGTTAGATACCCCTGAGCCTGCAATCCACCATGGCATCCCACTCTCACTGTCCCTACCATGTATTTCTGGCTGATATCACAGGTACCATCCTGGTGCAAACAGTTCTATGTGCTGTATATTTACCTGGTTCATGTCCACAACACATAACCAAACAAGGCAAACGGCCCCAACTATGAAACTACAGTGAACAATAACATTAATTAACAACATATAGGAATACCACATCTTGACAAGCTGAGAGGTAAACAACCGGTGATAAACTGCCAAGGTCACCTCCCTCTCTTGTGGGGGGAAGGAAGACATCCTCATCTTTGGGCTATATAAAGCAAGGCTGGCCCTCGGTCAAAAACAAAAACCACTGCAGACCGCAATACAGTTGCTTAGTCCATATAATAGTCATGACACCATATCAAAATTGCCACATGCAAAATTGTTTAAGTCCACTGATCTGCTAGTTGAGGAGGTGGCAGTAGAGGTGACAGGGGTGCAGAAATAAAATGCTTCAGTCCATCCCATTTCGCTGGTGAGAAGGGAGGGGAAGGGAAAAATGGAGAGGGAAGAGACCTGCAGTGGAAATTTGGGCCAAGCTAGGCCTCAACAAGACCCTCCACCCCCTAATCCTAATTCCGGCAGACTGTCCCCTGCTTTTATTGCAAAAAAGCACAGTACTTAGCTTGGGTCAAGTCAGGTAGGAGTCATCTCTGCCTGGGCTCCCGCATCTGTTGAAGGTCACATCCCACCATCACCATCCTAGTGAGATGCCACAGGAGAGGAACACTCTGCAGAGTCATCCTACACTGTAGAGGGGCCAGCTGCCACAATTCTGGCCAAGGATTTGGTATGCGTTGGTGAGGGTGAGTGTCCAAGAATTTGAGGGGTAATGTCCACAGCAATATACTCGCAGTTCATTGATGGGTAGTTCTGGAGTGCCGCAAACCTGTTTGGTGTAAAGAAGGCCTGTAGGGCCAGGGCTTCTTCTCTGCCCAGAGGTGATCCACTTCTCTGGCTTTCGATTTGGGCTCTCTCGGCTGGCTGGGTCCTCCTCTCATGCCTGTGGGGAATATGTCTCTTCTTTGATCTGGGCAGGTAGGCCCCATTCTAAAATGTGTACTGCCGGATTCTCTGTGTGTCCTGGGACATATCCAGAGTCGTCGGGTTGGGATGCCTTTGGCGAGGTATGCCTCAACCATCCTGGGCTTCCCGGTGATCTAAACTCCACTGGGAATGCTTTTTGGAGGAAGTCTAGGAGATTTTCTGGATGAGCGAAGAGCAAAGGGGGTCCGTTGCTTATGATTCTCATTGTGGCTAGACAGTATGCCCAGCTTGTGCAGTAGCCTGCACCCCTCTGTATATGCTTTCTGACATTCCAACAGCTCCCTTGAGTAGTCTTGATAAATTTGAATTTTATGGCCCTGCCAGATGATCAGTCTTTTGTTCCTCACAGCGGCAGAGATCTCCTCTTTCTGTCAGAATTCCAGAAATCAGGCCAGTAATGGTCAAGGCCTGTCTCTGGGTCTAGGAGGGGGTGCAAGTGAGCAGTTTGCCCACTCGATTTGTAGGGCAGTATCGGTGGGAAGGTCCAGCAGCTGAGGAAGGATGGACTGAAGAAATTTAATGCAATCCTTTTGTTCTGCACCCTCTAGGAAGCCAACAAACTGGAGGTTGTTACGTTGGCAACTGTTTTCAAGATCATCCACTTTCTCTTGATGGTTTGTAATGGCCCTGGCCTTTTCCTACATAGCTGCAGCCATTTGTTGCAATGCCACGTCGTGGAAGTCAATCCTGCACTCCACTTGAAATATTCTGCCCTCGATTGCTTATAGGGCCTGTGTATTGTTATTTACAGCCAAGTTTAATTGAGTCATTTGATGCAGGAGCTGTTCGAACATCTGCTCATTTTTGTCATATTTGCTGCCACTAGTATGGAGCAGACCATATTGCAGGCCCAAGGAGCTTTCAGTGATGCAGACAGAAAATGGACTCCAGGTAGGGAATTCAACACTAATGCCACGATATTCAGTTGCAAGGATTATTATGCTGCAAGAAGGCATCCCCTATCATGTGAAACAAGACCTCTAGTCTGCAGGATGTTGATGGATTTACTCAGTGTCCGAGGAGCAGGGCAACTAAACAGCCATTCTGGTTTAGAGCTAGGCCACGCCCCCATGTTAAGAGGTTTAAACGCTAATGACCATGTGTATAGCATGCAAGGTACAAAGGGGCTGTTTCCATGCCAGTATGTGGCCATTAGCAACACTGCACAATGCCTCCATACATATATGTATTCATGGAGGAATTGTGCAAAGTTTCGGCCATTTTCTACACCATCACCCAATGCCCACAAACTAATGTGTAAATCCCTAGTAGCCTAGTGGTACCCCCCTTAACTGCCTTGAACCCAATTATGAGATGAAATTAATGGAACATTTTAAAAAGGAATCAACCAACTCCAAAGACAGATTAATTTCTGATGCTGTGTTTAGTATTCCAAAAGGATTCATAAACAGACAGCCATTTCATTGAAGCACCCTACATTTCACCCTCAAAAGGGGATTCCTCCGGGAGAACATGGTACACCTGATCATAAAAAATTTAAAAAGAAAATGTTAGTACATTATATTTACTACTACTGAACACCAGGAACTCTTGTGCCAGGAGGTTACTTTTAATGAAACATAGTACACCTAGCTGTATAATATGGAGATCTTTAAATACCCCATGGGGTTAAGGTACAGGAAGGGGAATGTTTCAGATAAAAAGGAGCTCTAGAACAAGGCACCATGCTATGAAGCTGAAAGGGGATACATTCAGGAGGGATGTGAGGAAATACTTCTTTACAGAAAGCATGGTGGATACCTGAAAAAGCCTTCCAGTAGAGGTAGTATGCTGTTAGAACTTTATACTGTAACTATCTGAAGTTTTAAACAGATTCATGGTCTAATTCAAATGTCTGAACAATATTCACTTGCAGCATCATTTAAGCTCCCTTCAATGTGGCATACCACAATGAATGCTGTGAGGTGACCCTTTTTATGCCTAGTCTGTGGAGGGTGTGTCACGGGTTTAGAAGGTGGATTGGGCACTGTGCTGACATCACAGTGGTTGTATGTGCCCCATACTCTTGACCACACCATTACTAAGGCAACAGCAAGACAATGCTGCAGAACTAGTCTCTGGGGCACAAGGAGATCAACTCTGTAGATCTGCTTGCTACTCACCCCACCAATAGAACCTGTTACGATCTGCAAATAAATGTGGATCCCAATAGTGTTATGTCACCGTTACTGCTCTTTCTGGGGTGGAAAAAATTCCAGGATACAGATCATGGTCCCGGAATGGGGAAATTTGCTCCAGTTAGTCTGTCGGTTGACAGGAGAATCTGACAGTAATAGTTATGTTGCCAGATTCAAGTTCTATTATGACAGCTAGTACAGAGGTATTTTAATTAGAGGTGGTAAAATTAAGGGGTTTCCTGTATTCGATTTTGGTATGTAAAGGGGTAAAGAATGTTTTTAATAATTTACTAGAAGGGACATGAATGGGGTGGGGGCAGGAGCATGGGTCGGCATGAAGATTGATCACACTCCAAAGGAAAATACACAATGCTGGAGTTAAAGTTATAGACATTTCAAGTGGCGTCTCGTGGTACACAAAAGAGCATGTGGATACTACATGAGGAATAACTTACTGTGCCATACGCTACCAGCATGCCTGCCATTCTTTATCCTCATTCATACATATTTCTTTACCCAGTCTACCTCATGTGTGAAGCCAATACATTTCTCTTTTACTAAGGCATTTGTCCCAATCCCATCCCCTTTTTGGTTTTCTAATCTGTTCAGTCCCTCAGAATTTCAGGTATGCTGGTCTATGCCCTGATTGGTTGAAATGGGCTGCCACCATGAATTTCTCATTTCTGTTCCTATTACTGGTTTTGTTTTCCCCTTTTCTGATTTTAAGAGGAGGACTATAACAAGCTGATAAAGTGGATAACTCAGAACAAGTTGAAACTGAATGGGAAGAAAACTAATGTGATGCTATTTGGGACACTACAGAGGTTGGCCCGGGCTGGAGGAGACCTGTTTATTAGAGATAGTGAAGGAGTTGAAATTTTAAGGGTACAGTCGGTTCGATATTTAGGTATCTATCTGGATCCAACATTAAGTCTTATGGACCACTTGGAAGACACAGGGTAAAGGATACACCAGAAATGGCATGGGTCATAATGTCACCGACATTATGCCGCATGGCAAATTGTGCTCCAATACAGCGATTTTGCCATATGTAGATCTCTGCTTTCTGTATTAGGCTCCACCTCCCCACACCCCCATTATGGGGACTGTGCCTCCCGAACCTCCAATATAGATTCTCAACTGGGGTTCAAGTCAGGAATCTCACAAAGTTAAAAAAAATATATATTTCTGGGTCCAGGAATGAAACCCAGTCCCAGAAGCACTGCCTGGGTTCCCTGCTGCTGTGGCTCAGTCTGTTGAGCCACAGCAGCTAGTTGGTGGAACCCACTCCCAGCATATGTCTTATCCTCTGCCTGGGAGAGTGAGAATGGTGCAATACCGCGTACAGCAGTATACTTGGTATTGCACCATTCGCTCACTGGTGCAGCGCTGTACCGGTTTAGACATAATGTCGTACGCTATTAAGCGTCTAACATCATGACCCGGTATCACCAGAAGTTGGGCTTTCTTTACAGAAATATCAGTGCTTTAACTGATGAGGTCCGTATGGTTATAGTCAAACGAATACTGTTACCTATTTTGGACTAAGGGGCAATATTGTTCAAAAATCAGGGAAGCTCATTTATCAATAGGTATCAACTTATTATGAGTAGTATTTGTAGATTTGTTTGAGGGTCGACACATGAACCCGCCACTGTCTTTTCTATGACAGGATGAATATTGTGCTGCCTTTCCAGCATATAGATTATATAGCAGCTGTTTTTGCATACTCCATTTACTGAGGTTGCACATCTCCCTGTCTCTCTAAGAAATTTACTCAGTCTAAAGGCTTACATCATACCAGGCACAAAATCAGTTTCTCTTTTTATCTGTCTTTACTGAAACTAGTTACTAGCAACCATTGTTTCACTTGGTATGCTCCTACACTATTAAACAGTCCGTCATTCATACTCATAATTGCAAAAAACGTTAACCAATTCAAACATCTGTTGAATGATAACTACAATAAGAACATTTCATGCAACTATAGTGCCCCAGAGTCCTGGTGCACTCCAAATATGGGCAGCCAGGTGCTTTGGGGCTGGATAGGTAGGGAAGGTGCCCAGGTTAGGGAGGTGCCCCCATTTTGTGCCCCAGTTAGGTGCCCTGGGAACCTGTAGGTACCCCCCAAACCTAAAGCCCGAGCAGAGCTCCATTTAAAAAAAAAAAATGTTGTTTTTTTCCTGCTCGCTTTTTTCCCCTGCCTACAGCACCATGCTAGAAGCCCCCCCACCCCCCGGTTCCCTCATGTTGGGCACCTGCTCTCATGGGCCTGGTCATGAGGGCATGCAGGTACGGATGGGCTCGAGAGGATTCTGAAACAGAATCCTCAGTCCATTTGAATGGCACTGGGCAGTCAGTCCATTTTAGTCAGCAGCAGAAGAAGCAGCAGTAGTATCAAGGGGGAACTCTAGGCCAGCCAGGGCTAGGCAAAAGGGAAGGGACTCACCTGAGGACCGGCCGGTCCCTCCCAATGTCCCAGCCGGTCCTCAGCCAATTGCTCCCTCTCTGTGGCAGCAGTTGTCTGTTGGGTTCTTCCCAGTGCTGTGGCAGTGGTAAAGTGTTGTCACGAGGGGCAGCAGGTCCAGACTGTCCCCTCCATTCTTCACCGGCTGCAAAGTGGTCTCATTGGGAGAGGTGGCAGCAGCAACCTCAGGACAGCCCCTCCATTCAGCAAAGCCCAGCAGTTCAGTTGGGAGGGGTGGTAGGTCCAGGCCATCCCCTCTACCAGCAGCAGCAGCAGCAGTTGGTGGTTCTCCTGGGGGGGTGGGGTAGCAGGTCCAGGCCAGCCTCAGCAGTAGTCCACAGCAGCAGAAGTTCACTGGAAGGGGCGGTGGCAACAGCATCAGGCCATCCACTCCATGCCAGCATCCCAGCTTCAGTGGAGGCTTGTGGGAGGAGGCAGGTCTAGGCCTCCCCATGGAGGATTAGCAGCAATCCAGCCCAGAAGGAATGCAGGCAGCAGGGTGAGTGGTGGCAGCACCACAGGTGGGTGCTGGCCACCGAGATAAAATGTACTTTGTTTTTTTTATAAAATTAAATAATTTAAGCACTTCCAGGCACCAGCCACAGCAGTCATTGGGCCATGCAAGGCCCCAGAGGAAGCATCTCCCATGGGGTGGGTCAGGTCAGGAAATGGCTCCGTAGAACCAGCAAAATGTAGGGGTGGGCAAGGCCCAGTGAAAGACCTCTCATGGGGCGGAGCAAGGAGAAGACTCCCCTGAGCCTGATGACTGTGAAGGTGGAACAAGGGTGGGGCAGGCCAGGGTGATTGGCCGCAAGGCCCCAGCCAGGCCCGAGAGATTTAAAGGGCAATGACAGATTTTCCAGAGTTAAAGAAGCAATGACAGACCCCTCCAGTCTCAAAGGGGCCAGGAACTGTATAATGACTAAACTATTATTTGTTATTGCTTTCAAAAGTGGCAAAAAGAGGCAGAATAAATGCCAGGCTCCATAGAGCAAGGAACAGTAAGTAAGGAACTGTATATCTTAGTGTGGATTAATGAATGACACTGGAATTCAAGTGGCCTGCCTCAGAGGACAGGTTTAAAAGGGCAACTCACCCATGAAAGTGAACTGTTTGTAAATAAAAGTACATAATTGTTTCATTGCAATGCTTTTGGGCCCCTGTGATGACATTGTCCCCATGCCAGTATCTGTGTGCCAGATAAAGATGGCCACAAAGTGACAGTGCCCCTTGCGATGTTATGTAATCTGATAACCTGAATTGTTTTACTGTTTATAAAGTGCCTAAGTAGTAATGTTTGCAAGACATAAAGACACAGACACAGGGTTTCTATAGAAATGTTTATTGTGCTGCCACCCTTCAGCCTGCATGTGATCCCAAGTGCCCCGACCCTGTTTTCCCCGACCAGCTGTCGTGTCCTTATTTGTCCTTTTGTCCCAGCAGTTCACGTATGGTCTGTGGCTGGGTGACTTTGTGTCCTGGCAGTCCACATAGGAGCTGTGGCTGGGTGGAATTGGTAGACATTTTCCTGGAGGGATGTCATTTCCGGTAGTCTATAGAGACCTTTGTGACAGTGACCCACACCGCCTCGGAATTGTCCTGGCCTGTGTCCTGTTGTGTGTTTTCCCTGCCCTGGACAACTGGTTTCCCTGTCTTGCTTCCTCCCCTTCCCTGGTAGACATGCAAGGGTGGCTAGTTTATGGTATTGATGACTGATTCACCACATAGGAGGTAAAGTACGAATCTAGTGATGTTATTAGTTTAGTAGGGTAAAGTAATGTGTAGCTATCACATCTTTTAGAGTTCTGAATTTAGTAATGTTCTAGTCCTTTAGAGATTTAGAGTGTGGCTATTTAGTGTAATGTTATTGTCATGCTTAAAAAACTTTTACACTGTTCCTTGCATTCGAACTAGCTTCACACCTCGCCTTGTGTTACCAGTAGTGGTATTTGAACTTGGGCCCCCTTCCCCAAAATTTTCCCCTGACACCTGCTGGCCAGGCGTCACACATAAATCCACCTCCAGGTGGTTGGCGTAGTCAGATTACCTTGTGTTTTTTCCCCTTCCAGCTTGTAGCTGGGGTGGACTGTGCCCTGACCCGAACCAGGCCATTTTGACAGTGGTCGGCGTCAGGAGCAATATCCTTGCCTATTACACAACTGTTATGATTGAAGCACTGTTGATGTATTTTATTTTACGTATTTGTCTGTTGATTGTTATCTGTTAGTGTCTGTATTTTGTACTGTATTTATTGTCAGGTGTGACTGAAAAAGTGCTGGGCCCAGTCACCTCCTGGTGAAAAAAAAAATAATAAATAAAAATGCGGGGTTTTGCCCACATACAATTTGCTGCAAGGGCATATGAGTAGTTACACATTGTGATCTATCTCACAGTGTGTGCCTTTATCTAAAATTTTGATTCTTATGAGTATGTTCCACAACAACTTAGATGGAACCCCTTATGTAAAAGCCCCCTGACTCACCTTGGCTGTTTCCAGGGCCCTCGGGGCCTTTGGGTCTCACGAGTACACACCTCCAACCTGGGGGCCGACCTGGGTTCAGTAGTAGATAAGTTGTACAGGAATAGAATGGTGTAGTGCTGCCACCTGGGGTAGTGATATGGCATACCTGTTGGATAAATTGAAGGTTACCCCCCAGGAAAATACAATAACTGCCCCCACAGTACATTCCCCACACAGTAAATGCATACACTTTGCAATAACCAGGAATGCTTAACTGTACCATCAACCAACTTGCCATTTAATTATTGGGAGGGATGAACAAAGGGAGAAAATAGTACAGCAATAATAATGGTAACAATCAACTGTACCCCCTACTATTTCCCACACCTTCCACTTGCAGGTGGAGATGCAGCAAATATTACTTTGCTGGGGAATTTTCAGCAAAGCCACCAGCTTCACCTATGCGGATCACTTTCAGAAGTTGACCCCCTTCATGAAAATTTGCCACTTGTAACTTCACCTTTCTTTTGTTTTTTTTTAAATGCAAATTGCACTTGAAAAAAACCTTAAAGCAAGGGGGGATTGAAAATGGAGAATCCCCCAGATCCCTTTGTTTAGTCCCCCCCCCCACCATTCGCTGGCCCACATGTAAAACAATGTATATCAATTAAATCACTGGTATCTAGTGGACCCCACTCCCTCTCCCACAGCTGGCCACCTGACTGACCTGGAATGAATGAGCACGTACTTGTACAAGAATGCACTCATTTATTCCAGGTCAGTCAAGAGGCCAGCCATGGTGGAGAGTGGAGGTCTGTGATGGTCCCCTGTTCAGGGTCAGGGTGGGGGAGAGCGGGGTGGTGGTGCACTACCTGATGGGATGGGGGTCCATTAGACACCGAGGATTTAATTGATATGTATATTTTTTAAATTGGGGTCGGTGAACAGTGGGGGTGGCACCTAGATACCAGGGATTTAATTGATATACATTTTTTTTACATTTGAAACATAGAAACATAGAAGTTGACGGCAGATAAGGACCGAAAGGCCCATCCAGTCTGCCCATTTCTTTTTCTACCTTATAAATGTGCCATCAGCCTTTGCTCTGTCAGTGGCCTATCTATTCGTAGTCATTTGTATTGCTCCCTTATGCCTATCCCATGCCTGTTTGAAGCCCTGCACTGTATTCATAGCCCCACTTCTTGTGGTAAGCCATTCCATGCATCCACCACCCTTTCTGTGAAAAGAATTTCCTCACATTCCCCTTAATCGGCCCTCTAATCTCATGCTGTGTCCTCTTGTCCTGCTATTTTTCTTATATTTAAACATGTTAGACTCTTTCACCTTGTTAATGCCCTTAAGGTGTTTGAATGCCTCGATCATATCACCTCTCCCTCCTTTGCTCAAGGGTATACATATTGAGCTCTGTTAATCTGTCCTCATATGTCTTCTGATGCAGTCCCTGCACCATTTTGGTTGCCCTTCTCTGGACTGCCTCAATTTGGTTAATGTCCTTGTGAAGGTGTGGCCTCCAATACTGCACGCAGTACTCCAGATGGGGCCTAACCAGTGTCTTGTAAAGATGGATTATTACCTCCCTCATACAACGTGTGATACCCCTACTAATACACCCTAACACCCCCCTAGCCTTACCTACTGCTTTAGAGGTCTGCTTGGATGATTTCAGGTCATCAGTGATGATGATGCCCAAGTCTCTTTCTTCCTTTGTGACTGCTAGCAACTCCCCTCCCAGCCTATAGGTGGCTTCAGGGTTTCTCTTCCCTATGTGCATGATGTTGCACTTCTTTGCATTAAATCCTAGTTGTCACTTTTCTGACCATTTTGCTAGTTTATCCAGATCTCTTCTCATTCTGCCCACCCCATCTGGATCATCTACTCTGTTGCAGATCTTGGTGTCATCTGCAAACAGACAAGCCTTACCCTCTAGTCCATCTGCAAGGTCACTAATGAAGATGTTGAAGAGGACTGGCCCCAGGACTGATCCCTGAGGTACCCCACTTGTGACTTGCATCTCTTCTGACTGTATACCATTTACCACCACTCTGTTTTCTGCCCGTCAACCAGTTTGCCACCCAGTTGACCAACTTCTGACCCACCCTGAGCCTACCCAGCTTATTTATCAATCTTCTATGTGGAACAGTGTCAAAGCTTTGCTGAAGTCAAGGTAGGCGACATCAACTGCTCCCCCTTGGTCCACCACTCTGGTTACCCAGTCAAAGAAATCTATGAGATTAGTTTGACAGGACCTTCCTCTTGTAAACCCATGCTGTCTTGGATCCTGTGCCCCTATGGATTCCAGGTGTTGCACTATCCTTTCCTTAAGGAGTCCCTCCATAATCTTGCCCACTACTGAGGTAAGACTGACTGGTCTGTAGTTCCCCACCTCCTCCCTGCTACCACTCTTATGGAGCGGGATCACATGAGCCCTTCTCCAGTCTTCTGGGACCTATCCTGTGCTCAGAGACTCACTAAACAGTTCTGCTAATGGCTCTGCTAGTTCCACCTTTAGCTCCTTAAGTACCCTGGGATGTATGCCATCAGGTCCCATTGCCTTATCCACCCTGAGCTTAGCAAGCTCTTGTAGGACCCTTTCTTTTGTGAAGGGAGTGCTCACCTCCCTCCCCGTGTCCATGATGCTGAGCTGTGGGCCCTGCCCTACCTTCTCTTCAGTAAATACTGAGCAAAAGTATCTATTTAGGATAGATGCCTTTACAGGGTCCTTCTCCTCACATGCTCCCTTTTCTCCATTAAACTTAGCAATACCCCCTCTGGACTTTCTTCTTTCACTAGTGTATCTATAGAAAGTCTTGTCACCTTATTTTACTGTTCATGCTAGTGTTTCCTCAGTTTGGGACTTTTCCTGCCTTACTGCCTTCCCTGCTTCCCTTAGGGCAGTTTGGTATGCCTCCCTATCCTCATCCCGCTGTGTTCCCTTATATTTCCTGAAGGCCAGCCTTTTGGCTCTGACCTTTTCTGTTACTGTATTTGAGAACCAAAGTGGTTTCCTTCTTCTTTTGCTCTTCCTTTTCTGTCTAACACAGTGGGATGTTGCTTCAAGTATTGCATCCTTAATGCTTGCCCACTTTGCCTGTACCCCCTCACCTGTGTTTCTTTTTGCCAGGGCTAGCTTAACTCTGTTGGCCATCTTATCAAAGTCAGCTCCTCTGAAGTCCCATATTTTTGCCTTGGAATGGGATGATTTAGATGTAGTAGCCAAATTGAACTATACCATGTGATGGTCACTGGCCCCCAGGTGACCTTCTACCTGGAGATCTGTGATCCCTTCCTTGTTAGTCAGTACTAGATCTAGGATAGCCCTGTCTCTTGTGGGTTGCTGTACCAGTTGTTTGAGACCCTCCCCCTGCAGGGAATCCACTATGTGTCTAGTTCCGGCAGATGTTCCTGCTGGTATTGACCAGTCTGTATCCGGCATGTTGAAGTCTACCATTGTCAGAACCTCCCCTTTAGCTGTCATGTTTTGTATATCTTCTAACAGTAATGTGTCTATGTCCTCCCCTGGTCTGGGGGCCTGTAGACAACCCAGTTCTTATGGCTGTCCCATTTCCTGTTTCCAGGGTGACCCACAGTTCTTCTGGCTCCTTATGTATATTCTGAATTTCTGTAGCTTTGATATTTTCATTGACATACAGGACCACCTCCCCTTTTTGCACCTCGGTCTCTTCCGAACAATACATAGCCAGGTACTGAAGTCTCCCAAGTGTGGTTACTGGTAAACCACGTCTCACTAATTGCTACTATGTCCAGTTTAGCCTCTGACATTATTGCCTGCAGGTCTGGGATCTTATTTCCCAGGCTGTGAGCATTTGTGTAGAATGATTTTCCATTGGCCAGATTTTGATGTGTTAGTTGTTGGGTGAGGTTTGGCATTACCCTTGTGCGTCGTATGGGGAGACAAACCTTTTTTCTTACCTGGTGATGCAAATGAACTGCAAACATGCTGAATCCCTGTTTGACCACTAGCTGAGGGGGGAGGGGTGTTCTTCCCATTCAACGTATGGGGTGCTGCACCGCTCTCCCCATTTGCTAGTTTAAATATTCTGCAAAGATGTCAAACTTGCCCCAATGCACTGACTCCTCCCTTAGTCAGACGCAGTCCATCAAATTTAAATAACTTTCGCTCCCAGAACTGTTGCCAGTTCCTACAAATCTGTGTCCTTTTCTTGGCACCAGCCCTTGAGCCACATGTTTAGGCTCCCCTATCTCCCTTCTCTGACCTTCCGTCCATCTGCTCCCCTCTCCCAGACTGGCAGGATCTCAGAGAAGGAGATGCCGGACGAATAGATGATAGTTTGTCACCCAGCCTGGTCAGGTGTTCCTTAGTCTCCACAACTGACCGGCTGGCGAGATCATTAGTCCCTATGTGTACTAGGACATCAATGTTTTCTCCTGCTTTGTGAACAATTTTAGCAATGCGGTCAGTGTCTCTCCATGCTGATGTACCTGGGAGGCATCTGACCATTACCCCTGGCTGGAGATGGGTATCAACTCCCTGAATCGTGGAGTCTCCTATGATCAGAAGTTTTTTGGATTTCCTTTTTGGTTTTTTTGTTTTGGTTCCTGATTTGGGTGAGTTTTGTTGTGCTAGCTCCTGTGCTGCAGTGTCCTGCTCTGCAGTGTCTTCTGCATCTTTGTTTGATTTCAGAGATAGAGGCAGATACCTGTTTGTAGTGTTTATATGGTTTTTGGAGGTAATATGTTGGAGAGCAGAGAGTGATGGGGCACCCGATTTGCCCCTTCTAACCACCTGCCAACCTCCTGGACCAACTACCCTCTGCGGTCGAGGTTTTTCTGTTGGATGCTGGGGAAATGGCGGGTGGTTCTTATAATGTATTTCCTCTTGAATATGAAATTTGAGGCGTGCAATCTCTGCCCATGCTGCCCGGAGCTGAGCCCTTAGATCTCCAAAGGCCCAGCATGTAAGACACTGTCCTAAATCCCGTAAGACTGTCCTTCTGAAAATTGTTCCACAGTACCTGCAGTTAATGATATCCATTCCAGATAAGTTGCTGGGTTTATAACCTAGTCAGAGTAATTAGAAGGAAAAAAAGGAAAAATGCAAGTAATGGTTTGATTGTGTTTTGTTTAACTTGTTATAACAAGTTAAATTACTAGTGCCCTGTAAATGAGCTCACCTTGTGGAGGCCCCACTGATCCACCTCTTCCTCCTCTGCCACAGGAAATGTCACAACTGTGGTACCCTATAAAAGGAGTGTAGTGTGGGTGGTTGAGATGGGGTGGTGGCTGGGCCCTTCCCTCGCCGAAAAGAAGAACCACAGACGAAAGAACAAGGAGGTAAGAGCAGAAACAATCAGTCAACAACAAATGCAGTAACCCTGAAAGCTTATCCTAATGTTAGATAAAACTGTAAAACCTGTAAAGCACCACCTGTAATAATTTCAGAGAAGATATACGCTGTAAGAAACAGGTTGCTACAGAGAAAAATAAAGCAATGAAATGTTAACAAACAGTAGCAATCCCTGTGAGTAAAAAATAAAAACAACACCACACAGTAAATCTGTTTAGCCAAAATAAGTCTTTGGGTCAGTGACTGGCGGGGGGCACTAGACACCAGGGATTTTATTGATATAACTTTTTTGTTTTAAATTGGGGCTGGCTATCAGTGGGGGGGGGGCACTGGTCACCAGGAATTTTCTTAATATACATTTTTTTAATTGGAGCTGGCAATCGGGGGCACTAGACAGCAGGGATTTTCTTGAGATACATTTTTTTTAATTTGGACCAGTGATCAGTGGGGGGGGGGGGATCGTCCACTAGACATCAAGGATTTACATTTTTGCTGTGAAGTGTGGAATTTCACCCACAAATTCCACACTTCGTGGTCTATCCAAGCTCCACGAATTGGCAAATTTCACTTTGCAAATTGAGCGCAATTCACAAAATAATTTGCTGAGTGATTTATGCTGACATGGCACATCTCTGCCTCTGGATGTACCAAGATTTCCTTCCAAGTGGCCTCTAGGTATTACAGTTAGTTGACTGCAGTGGGTACCATACCAGGGTACTGGTTGCCTAACAGTAAATCCAAGGTGATGTTTCGAGATGCTGAGATACTGTGAGGGTAACAGTCATTAACTTGGACAGGGTACTCTCACTGGGGTCCAATAAACTCAAAACAAAGTGAACTTGTAACTTTTACTGCCTAGGTTGAGCTTGCAGCTTGACACGATCCTGCCCAGGAATTAACTCCCTTTATCTAACTACCTAGCTAGCTAAAATAGGAACTCTTCAGAGACGCAGCCCAGAGGTACTTGCAGTTTTGGTGATGGGGGGGTCTCAGCAGGTTTGGTTTAATTTCAAATGGTACCATTTTGGTATCAGGAGCTGTTGGTGGTGCACCATGATGGTAGGTTGTAGAAGGACCGCCACTGATCTTCACCTGTCAGGACTTTCAAATCTTCATCTCTAAGGCCTTTGTATGTGGTGTTCAACTGACAGGCCTCTCAATGTCTTCCTCTCCGGTGATCTCCCCGATGGTTTGGGGACTGGGCAGGTTAGGTCCCCCCTACACTGTTCTGCTTGGCAATACACCTTGGAAAGCACACTTGCAGTGGGGCTCTGACTCAGTCTCAGGCCCCAGCACCACAACATGTTTGGATAGAAGCAGTTAAGCAGGTTCAAAACACTAGTCCCACAGAGGGGAATCACAATGGCTTAGTCCCTTAATTCTCTGTGACAAACCTTTGCTCTCTGCTGCAAATTCACAGTCTCTGCTTCAAGCTGCAAGCTGCTAATCACAAATCCAAAACTTACTGTACCAGGTTCAAGTCCTGCTCCAGAAAACTTGCTCAGCAACTTAGAGTCCTTTCCTACTGACACACTGTCTTCCAGGCACTTTGCCCTTTTCTCTGATTCAGAGGCTAACCAGGTTTTAGGGCAGGTATATAATCCTCTGAGCCAAGAAGCCCAAACCTTGTCTCCTGCTTTGAGTCCCAGAGGAATTGCCCTTTTTGGTGGGTTTGCAGTGCTTTTTATCATTTTTTTTCTAATCTCCCACCATCATTGGCTGAACAGATCCCTGGCACTTTTTCTGCCCTATGAACTTTTCCCTGTGACTCTTTTGCTGCAGGATACTATGGGGGCCACCATTACTGTTTACATTTATTCTCCAAACACTTTGCCCCTTTTAATTTTATAATATGCCCTTGTGAGTTCAGGAGACCACCCAGCTTGTGCCTGGAGGTGTTTAGATGCCCATCCCTAGCTCAGCTGCCTGCCCTGGAGCCAGGGGTATTTTTTAAGTATAGACCAACTGGCCAAAATCCTTTTGGGAGCCATGGCTCCTTTAACCCAGTCAATCCTGCATGCACAGATGGTGCAGCATGGCCATATTTATTCACATGCTGCAGTACAGGTCCTCGCTGCTGCCTGGGATCAAGCAGTTCACCTCCCAAGTGCCCTGAGGCACAGACACACAAATGGAACCCAGCCCCCTTCTCCACACAGGGGCTGAGACACAGAAAGCTGGTGGCTGCAGCTGTGGGGCCTGTATGGTGCACCATGACCTAAATCCCTCCCAGAGTCACTGCTAGGACACCTGTGGGACTATAACCCCATAAAGGTAACCCCTCTACCCAGAGGGGGGGTTACACTTATACCCAGCATGACGGCATGCGTGACATATTGCCACCGTAGTAATACTGGATGGAAGGACTATGTGGAACAGCCCCACACAAATCAAAAATTTTGGATAAAAGAGCAAATTGGCTGTGCCTGTAACAACAAGTAGAGCATGGTGTAGTCTTCCTCTAATTATAGTGAGTTAATGGGTTAGAAAACAAAGAAAAGGAGGAGATTGGAAAAAAGATCTCAGTAAGAGAGATCTGTATTAGATCGACACCTTAGGGACACTGGATAAAGAAATAGGTATGAATGAGGTAAAAGAGTGGCAAGCATGCTGGTTGTGTATGGCACAATAAGGCAGTGCTTATATAGTATCCATTCACTCTGTAGTGTACAATTAGGCACATCCTGACATGTATATAACCCTAAGTATAACTTCAGCATTGTGGATTTTCCAAGGGAGTATGGTCAATCTGCATGCCTACCCCCAAACTCCTGACCCCCACCCCAGTTCTTGTCCCACCATGTGAATTCTTAAAAACACTTTTTACCTCTTTACATACTAAAACATGGTACAGGAAACCACTTAATTCTACCAGAGACTGTATAAAATGTGTCTGTACTAGAAACCTTAATAGAGATTGAAACTGACCACAGAACTATTACAGTCATATTCACATGTCAACAGATAGACTATCTGGAGCAATTCCTCTTATTTTGGGTCCACAATCTGTAACCTTTCATTTTTTCCTAACACAGAAAGAGCAGTGCTGGTGACATAAACACTACTGAGATCCACATTTGTTTGCAAATAATAACAGATTGTGTTAATAGGGTGAGTAGCAAGCTAACCTACACAGTGGGTCTCCTAGCTTCTGTTCTGAGGGGACCATTGCAGCATTGCTTTGCAGTTGTCTTAGCAGTGGTGTAATTGAGGGTGTGGGGGTGTGGACAAGCAGTGTGACATCAGTACAGGGCCCAACTTACCCTCTAACCACAAGACACTCCCTCCAAAGACCAGGTATAAAATGGGACAACTCACAACGCTCAGTGCATTATGTCACATTGAAGGGAGATCAAACACTGCTGCAAGTGAGTGCTAATCACACTTTAGCATTAGACCAGGAATCTGTTTAAAACTTATGATAATTTAAAGCTCCTAATAGCATAGTATCTGTTCTTTCTACACAGAAATTCAACATCATTATTTCAAACAATGCACATTTGAAAATGAAAGTTAGTTTCCTATTCAAAAATGATTACATATGCCAATATTTATTTATTTAAAATTTAGTAACTGGGAAAGGCATACTGAGCTGAGTCTCATTTCTAGGTGTGACCCGGGGAAGAAGGTAAAGGATTATACAATGATCAGAGTAGCAAAACAGTGAAAATACCTGAGTGGCCAAGATAGAACAATATATAGCTAGGTAAAGGATATACAAACAGGGTACACATTTGAAGTAGCATAAATTGACAAGGTGCAGAGTGCAATATGCAGTATATACAGCATAAACAGTACATACATAGGCACAATAGATGTGTAATCTGGGCACCTGGGTATACTAGGTATACATATGCATAAAGCTAGGACAGCGCAGGAAAACACATAGAAGAGACTGAGGAGACATTAGGCTAGGTTGATAGTGTGGTCTTGGAAAGATGCAAGTAAGTAAAGCTATGGGGGGGTAGATGTACCAGATGGGAGAGAAAGTGGGGGTGAGGAGTGGGGACGGGGGGGTTGATGGGGAGCAGTTGCAGTAGGGGTGAGGGAGGAGTTTTAATTGATTTTTGAGCAAGGCTAGAGAGGGCATGAGGTGGATTGAGTGGAGGAGACAATTCCAAATATCAGGGAGCCTTAAAGAGAAAGCAACCTTGCCCAGTTGCAAATGTGGATGAAGGAGATTGAAAGTAAGGGAATCACGGGTTCTGAAGCATAAAAGATTGGACAGATTGGGGGAGAACTGCGAACCAGAACTTATCAAGAAAGCCAGCACAATGAGCAAGACATTGATTGGTGAGAGAGGAGAAGGATAGGGCAGAATACAGGGAGCAGTGGTGGGTTCGAAAGGGGAGGTTGGAAGTGAAGTGACAGAAGGCATTATACAAGGGGTATAGTTTTGCAAGAGACAGTTGAGGGGCTGAGATGTAGACTATGTCAGCCTAGTCTAACATGGGGAGGATTAGTTTGGTGAAGAGCTTTTTACAGTTAGGGAGGGACAGACAATCCTTAATCCTGCACAAGGCTTGACGTTTGGGCTAGCATTTGAAATGGACAGAGTGGATGTGCTGGGAGAAATCTAACTTGGAACCTAACCAGACCCCCAGGTATTTGAAAGACTGCACTGTATGTATTTTTGTGCCATCCAAGGAAAAAAAGGATGAAGGGAAAGGGAACTTGGCCAGCTTTTGGGCGGTGACAAATGCCATGGCAACAGTTTTTTTGGTGTTGCACTTGAGGAGGGTAAGGAGTATGTAATCTGTTTATAGAAATACAGCTGATATTTATAGAACTGGAACTGGTTTTTAACAGAACTGACCTTAGCTTTATATATAAGATATGTTGTTTGTCATTCAGTTTTCAGATAAACTAAATTGAGAACAGAAGGTAACATGTACCTGTTTTGAACACTTTTTGCATTTGTAAATGCTTTTAGCTACCTAGACCTATGATGAAGAAAGTTATTTTGTCTGATTTCTGATGAATTTCAAAAAAATGAGAAAAATTGCAGAGAAATACACTATAGGCATGAACTTCTTTAGTCTGCTTTACTCCTGAGTATGTACTACTGTGTTCCGTTAACCCTATGGTTTACAAGATTATAATAATGAAAGGACATTGTGTACTTAAAGTACAGGGTTATAAACAAAAATACGAAGCCCTTTACAAACATTAAATGAGAACAGAAAATTGAAATTACTTTTAATGCAGTTGCTAAGTGCATTGAATGAGCAGCAATCATTATAATAATTTTGCAAACAAAGTCTCCTGAAGTATCGAGATGCTATTCCTCTGCATTATGAGTAATTTAACTCTACTGTCTATAATAATCTCACCAACTCAAGAGCTAGTGGAACTAAAACAAACAGAAAGGAACATTATACACATTTTAAGAAGCAGTCTGTTGCAACTTTTTATTTTTGAAGTGTTTTTTTTTTCCTTCAGCTCATTAGACATTTTTTTTTGTTATGTGATAGTTCTGTTTTATGTATGTGGAACACCTCTCAGCCTGGCAGCTGACATGTCTATCTCTAGCCCTCTCACTACGTCATCAGCATTGTGATTCATTGACAGTGACATCACAGGTGACCGACCTTGTAGCTGCTGATTGGCGCTCCTAAGCAACAGTGATGTCACATTCTGTGAGGTCACAAAGCTGATGATGTAGCTAGTGGAACAAAGCTAGATATGTTAGTTGCCTGGGAGAGTGCTGTTCTACACAGCACACCTACTAACATCAGGTAAAGAATCTTGCAATTAACCAAAGAGAAAAGAAAATGTATCTCAGATGGAAAAGGTAATGGTTGAATGCTTTTAAAATATATAATATTACATTTAGGCAGTGCACTGGCTAGCTCTTTAAGCACTTTAGGGTCCCAAATAATGCTATATATAGACTGAATCATGTTTCAGTGTAACATAGGGCCCCTTATATATGAATGTGACATTTATGTTTTTTTTTTCTTGTGGATTATTTTTGTAGACTACTATTAGAAACAATATCCATTTTAGGATGGTCCGTTAACAAAAAAAGGCTGAGTTACCAGTTCAGAAATTAAGCACCTTGCTCCTCTATAGTGTGGTCTAGAGGGTACATGTATGCATATACAGTGCATTATTTTAATACAACTAGGTGTACTATGCTTGACTAAAAGTAACAACTGCACACTAGGGTTTCTGGTGCCCAGTTGTTCTAAATAAAATGCACTTATATTTTATTTTTACATTTTTTCACAACCAGTTCATTGTACTGTGTTCTTCCTGAGGAAGCCCCTTTAGAGAGTGAAACGTCAGGTGTTTCATGAAATGTGGTTGTCTGCATATAAATCATTTAGGAATAAAATTTACACTGTAAGATATGAACTGCTGTTTGGAGTTGGCTGATTCATTTTTTGAAGTTTTCCACTTGACTAATTCTGCATAGGCCCCATGTGATCAGTTACAAAAGACTCACATTAATGGAGTACCAAGGTGAGTCCTTTCTGTACTATGAAATGAAATTACTCAGGTTGTCAGTGGTACCCCCCTTTACACCCAATCCACAATGTGAAAAGAAATTACCCTACTAGTCCAGAGGTGCCACCCTCTCACCCTGACTCCTGTTCTGAAAATAAATCTCCCTGTTAGTCTAGTGGCATTCCTTTCTGCTCTAATCCGATTGTAAAATAAATAGCATACCCCCTGCCCAGCTTGGTCCACCTACTCAGCACCAGGCACCCTTTCACCCACTGTCTAGGAAGTGAGTGATCACAGAGCCACAAAAGACTCACCATCCTAGAAGGAAAAGAGTAGCTCTCCATCTCCCCCACTCCCCCAGTTGCAGAAGGTCTTACTCTGAGCAAGTAAGGAGACTACTGAGAAATATAGGAACTTTTTGTCTCAGAACAGAAAGATCAGAAGCTTAAAAAAATGGCACAGAGGCAGTAAGTAGGGAGAAATAAATAGATGGATAGATAGATAGATAGATAGATAGATAGATAGATAGATAGATAGACAGACAGACAGACAGACAGACAGACAAACAAACAAACAAACAAACAGAGGAAAGAGTAAGTATTCAAAACAACAGTTAAGGGGCCAGGAATAAGACATGATGGGAGTGGTGCAGTGCAATGGCTATGGAGCAGCAGTCTTCTGGGAGATGTTCTGGAGGATGCAGTGTTGTCCCATCTGCAGGCACCTCTCTGGGTTGAGGGAGGAGGTTGCTCAACTCCAGGCTTAGTTGGCCCTAATTTGGGGGACATCCCCTCCCACCCAGGGACCACCAGGACCAATGCAGTTGCCTCAGAGGTTGCCAAGAAGGAGGAGTGATTGGACCACAGTGGGCTCAGGGAGGGTGAGGATGATGGTGGAGGAACAGAGGTGCATCCTTCAGTTGTACCTCTCCACAATTCTTATGCCATTCTGGCAAAGTGTGGTTCCTCTATGAAGGCACCCGCAGTGGAGACCAAGGAGGATACTGGGAACCTCCACAAAGGAGACCCACAGGAGGGTGGCATGGGACCCCACAGGGAAGGAAACAACTCATGGTGAGGGACTCCATTGTTAGGAGGATAGAACTGGGGGAGGAAGTGGAGGGGGAGGTAAGGTGCCTGCCTGGCACCATGGCTTTGAGAGACAGGAAGAGAATCCTCAGAATCACTGGAACAGCTGCATGGGGGAAGGAGATGGATGTCATTGTCCACCTAGGGACAAATGACCTGGCTGAGAAAGGGATCACAGCAGTGTAGAAAGAGTTTGTGGAGCTGGGGAGGGGCCTTAGACAAGTAGCACACATGGTAACCTTCATGGAGGTTCTGCCTGTCTATGGCATGGTTGAGGCTAGGGTGCTCCACACCATGGGATTCAATCAGTGGTTGAAAAACTGGTGCAGAGTTCAGGGGTTTGGCTTCATTGGGACTGGGGGTCCACCTGGAATGATGCATGCCTATACTGGCGTAATGGTCTGCATCTGTCCAGGAGAGGAACCAGGATCCTAGGTGATAGGTTTAATGCTTCATTAGCAAGCACTTAAACTAGCCAAGGGGGAGGCATTGGAATGCAGCAGGGAAATCCTAGCCCACCCCCCCAAAAAAATCAGGGTAGTAAGTGAGGTAAACACCAAGACAGAGACATCGATAGGGAGAAGGGCAGGGGTAAATGGAGAAAATGACAAAGGTAATAAGGACAGGGATGGGACAAAAAGGGGTAAGGCCATCATGAAATGGTGGGTAATGAGTACCAGTGCCTGTAGTCTGGGCAACAAGCTCCCTGAACTGGTGGCCTTGATGGAAGAGGGATGCCTGGATATCATAGCAGTCACAGAAACATGGTACACAGAGAACCAAGACTGGAATGTTAACATACCAGGGTACACAGCCTACAGGAGAGACAGGGAGGGGAAGGGAGAACAGGGGGAGGAGTAGCTCTCTATGTAAGGGAAGGGATAAAAGCAACAGAGCAAAATAGTAAACAGGGAGGAGAGGAGAGGAGGCACTGTGGGTCACCTTAGAGACTGGAAATGGCACCACAATCAGCACAGGGGTTGTATACAGACCCCCATCTTGGGGAGGGAATGGATAAGGATATGATAGAAGGTATCCTTAGGATGGCAGAGAAAGGGGAGATACTGTTGATGGGGGACCTGAATATGCCCGATGTTAACTGGAGCACCTTTGCTGCATCCACATCCAAGAGCAGGACCATTCTTGATGTCCTACAGGGGGTATGTCTCAGACAGCTAGTTTTGGAACCCACTCATGAGGGAGCAATCTTAGACATCATACTCTGAAATGGGGACAGTGAGAGGATCTCAAATCTAGAAGTGGGTAGCCATCTGGGAGCAAGTGACCACCAAACAGTGTGGTTCATGATAAACTCAGCTACAGAGTCAAGCCATACAAAAGTGAGGGTACTGGACTTCAGGAGGACTGACTTTGGCAAGATGGGAGAGTGCCCTAGAAAAGCACTAACAAACAGGAAAGAAGGAGGGGTGAAGGAACAATGGAGAAACATCAAAACTACCATCACAGAAGCAACAAGCCTTTGTGTGAAGCAATTAAACAAATCAAAATGTAAGAAAAATCCACTGTGGTTCTCAAAGGAGGTGGCGGAGAAGGTTAGGGAGAAAAAGATAACATTTAGGAAGTATAAGGAAACACAGAAGGAGCAGGACAGTGAACTGTACCAGTTAAAGCAGAAGCAAGCAGGGAGTGAAGTCAGAATAGCAAAGGCCCAAACTGAGAAAAAGATAGCCCACTCAGTTAAGAAGGGGGATAAAACCTTTACATCAGGGAGTGTAGAAAGACGAAGGGAGGGTTAGTGAGGCTGAATAGAATAGACGGTGGGTGGGCAGAGAGGGACAGTGAAAAAGCAATGATGCTGAATGAATACTTTTGTTCAGTATTCACAAAAGAGGAGGAGGAGGAGGTACCTAATCCAATTAACAGAAGCACTCTGGATAGGGGGGTTGATCCCAGTCCTTTCAAAGAAGAAAGGGTTCCGAAAGGATTCCTAAAACTGAAGGTGGACAAAGCAATGGGGCCTGACAGGATTCATCCCAGAATTCTAAAATAATTAAGGGGAGAACTAGCGACATCACTGACTACCCTCTTTAATAAATCATGGGAGGATGGTGCAATATCTGAGGACTAGAGGAAGGCAGATATGATTCCCCTTCGCAAAAGTGGGAGCAAGACAGAGGCAAGAAACTACAGACCTGTCAGTTTGACCTCTGTGGTTGGGAAAGTGATGGAATCAGTTCTGAAGGAAAGAAGTGTTGCATACCTAGTGGTCAGAGGGGCACAGGACCCAAGGTAGCATGGGTTCATAGCGGGAAGGTCATGTCAGATAAATCTAATTGATTTTTTTGACTGGGTGACCAAAGTAGTGGACCAGGGAGGGGCTGTGGACATGGCCTATCTAGACTTTAGCAAGGCACTTGACACAGTCCCCCACAAAATATTAATAAACAAATTAACCAGCCTGGGAGTGGGGCCCAGGGTGGTAACTGAGTAAAACATTGGCTGGACAACAGGACACAGAAGGTAATTGTAAACGGAGTCCACTTTGAAGAAAGGGAAGTTACTAGTGGGTACCGCAAGGTTCAGTACTGGGTCCAGTCCTTTTTAATGTCTTTGTAAGTTTAGTTTATTGTTATAGGGATTACTACCTTTGAGCCAGAGGCTCTTTTACAAAGGTTCCACGTCAATTAGGTACAGTACAAATGGTTACATAGATAATACAACAATTTGTGTTGTGTCAAGAGCAAGAAAACGTATACAAATACATATCAAATCACTTAGTGCAAAGGACATGAGATATCAATAATCACATTATTATTACAAGAAAGAGGTCATGCCAGATTAGGAGAAACAAATAGGAAAAAGTCCAGAACAGAGAGGGTAAGGAAAGTGTGGGAGCAGACAATAGCAGGAGAAAAGGTTTACCAAACATGTCTTTGTCAAATAACGGAACAGGGTGGGTAGTGAGAAAATAGGAGGTTTAATCAGGGCAGTCACAGGAGCTGGAGGTGGCAAGGTGAGAGAAAAGCCTTGATTTGAAAATGCCTAGAGAGTTGGAGGCAGTAATATGAGTGCTGAGGGCATTTAGCCAGCTGGAGGCACGATAGACAAATGATCTTTGTCCCTGAGAAGTCTGGCATCGGGGGACTTGGAGAGGCTGGTGTTCTGATCTTCTGGTAAAACGGGTGCTAGCGTTTGGGCATAACAGGTCTTGGATACAGGGTGGAGTGAGGCCCAGAGTGGATTTTTTCACCATCAGGCAGGTAAGGTACTTTATCCGGTTTGAGAGTTGCAACCAACCTGAGTCAGTATAGAGTTCACAAGTGTGGGTACGTCGATGTGCACCAGTGAGCAGCCGACAGGCCTTATTTAGGGATGTTGTAATGCGACTAAGTGCTGTAGTAGTGGCAGATCCATATATAACTAAGCCATAGTCAATGACTGAGATGATAGAGGATTGGATGGCAATCCTCAGTGCAGAATGGGTAAGAAGCTGTCGGTTCCGATACAGAATCCCAATTCTCTGATTAATAGTTTTTGCTGTACTATCAATGTGAGTTGCAAAGGTTAGGCCTTGATCAAAGTTGATTCCAAGATATTTGAAAATTGGCACTTGTTCAAGGGTATTTCCCAGGTATGTATTAATGGTGAGTGGGACTTGCCGTTTCTTGTTTTGCGGTTAGAGAAGAGCATGGATTTAGTTTTTTTGTGGTTTAGAACCAGCTTATGTTCAAGGAACCACATCTCAACTTTGGAAAAAGCATGCTGAAGGTTGAGGCGTAAGAGGTTCGGATCTTTATGAGTGACATTGCAGAGGGACTGGAAGGAAAAGTATGCCTCTTTGCAGATGACACAAAGATCTGCAACATGGTTGATACACAAGGAGGCATGGAAAGGATGAAAAGGGACTTGGCAAGGTTGGAGGAATGGTCAGAAGTATGGCAGCTTGGATTCAAAGCAAAGAAGTGCAAAATAATGCACCTGGGAAACAAAAACACACAGGAAGAGTACACAATGGGGGGAGGCAGTAACAACAACAAAAATGGAAAGGGACCTGTGGGTAATCACATCAGATGACCTTAAGGTAGGCAAGCAATGTGAGAAGGCAGTAGGGAGGGCTGGAGGGATACTGGGATGTATAGAGAGAGGCATCACAAGCAGAAAACAGGAAGTTGTCATCCCTCTGTACAGACAGTTGGTGAGACCCCATCTGGAGGACTGCATCCAGTTCTGGAGACCCCATCTCTGCAAGGACATAGACAGGATGGAGGCAGTCCAGAGGAGGGTAAGCAAAATAGTGCAGGGTCTGCAAGAGAAGCCATACGAGAGAGACTAAAGGAGCTTAATATGTATACCCTTGAGGAAAGGAGGGAGAGGGGGACATGCTAGAAATATTTAAGTACCTCAGTGGAATCAACAAAGTCCAAGAGGGTAGCATCTGTCAGAAAAAGTGATGTGCAAGAACAAGGGGACACAATTTGTGGATAGAGGGGGGACGGCTCAGGGGCAATATGAGTAAGTATTTTTTCACAGATACGGTGGTGAATGCATGGAACAGCCTTCCTGAGGAGGTTGTGGGATCTAAAACTGTGGGAGAATTCAAGAATGCATGTAACAGACATAAGGCAATTCTTGTGCAGGGTAGGAAGAACTAGGTGGTTGGTTAACGAGGATCTGCAGCTTATCTTGTAGGTAGGGAAATGGGCAGACTAGGTGGCCCAAGTGGTCCTTATCTGCCATCAAAGTTTATGTTTCTGTGTTTCCTGACTCACCCTAAAAAGCCTGTGGACATGGGCAGCAGAATGGTGGAGGATGACTGGCATAGACCCTCCATTTATCACATCTACCAGCTGCTATCTGAATGACAGGGTCCAGGCACATGAGTACCGTGTTTCTACTGAAGAATCATTTTGAATTCATAGAACTGGCGTAGTCTGTTATGTAGTTTTTCTCGTTTCACCTGCCAAAATAAATGTCTGTTATTTGCTCTCCTGCTTGGTTTCTATTTTTATGTGCACCTCTGTTTTGTGTAATCGCATCCCCACCCATCACTGCTGCTGGAAGTTCACTTTTGTAGATTTTTTTACATTAGCTAATTTTGGAGTCTAAAAAAAAAAAGACTTGCATGCTGATATCATTTGTGCAATAGTTGTTACTTTTTTGTAATCAGGATTGTCTTCTTAAACAACTGTAATTATTTTTGACAAACATTTACAATACCAAATGTAAAACCATTAATACTACACAATTTTTAAGCAAGTGCAGTTCTAAGTATCAGAAAAATATGGAATTTCATGGACATCAAATGTGACACAGAACCCTTAATATTTGAACATTATTAAACTGTACATATTCATGTGACATTTTCATTGAGAATTTTATTAAGTAGTAGTAGTAGATTATATTTATTTGAGGCACCCTTCCCTGAAGGTTCAGGGGACCCTTACAGTAGAGTACATCATAAAAGCATTAAAAACAAACAGTGCATCTGAACATCACTTAAATTACACATGTAATAAATAATCAATCCCATCTGCGTTAAGGTTCCCTATAATCATATCAGAGGCCGGATTAAAATCTGTTTATGCTGTCAATTCCCAAAGACAGGTTGAAATAGGAAAGTTTTCAATCCTGTCTTAAAAATGAACACAGAGGGGGCCTCCCCCAGGTACCCAGGTAACGAGTTTCAGAGCATCAGTGCACCACCTCAAAAGCAAGATTCTCTGATGATTTCTGTCTCACTCAGGGCACTTCAAAGAGGCCCACCCCTGCTGACCAAAGAGATTGACTGGGCAGTAGGGATGCAGGATCTCTGTCAGGTAACCCATGTAGGGCCTTATAGGTCAGAAGATCTATTTTGAATGAAATGCACCAGCACACCAGCAGCCAGTGCAGCTTGCAGTGCACCAGTGAAATATGACAAGATTTTGGAAGACCAGTCAATTGCTGGGCCACAGCATTCTGCAGCAGCTGCAGGCACTGCAGCACATCCCCACTTGACCCTGAGGTATATAGCATTACAGTAGTTGAGCCTTGAGGTGACAGATGCATGTACCAGTGTGAACAGATCTTCAGGAGGGACAAGAGATTTTATCCAGGTAACATTCTGGTGATAGTAAACCCATTTCAGACAACCACTGACTCCTAGGCATCCAGTGTCAGCTCATTGTCCAGAATGATGTCCATATTTTTCACCATAGTGGACACCTACAGTTTGGATGACCCCAAATACAGTACCAAATCCTACACAGAGGCCTCGACTCCCCCCTCCAACCCAGCTAAACCACCAATACAGTACTTGAGTCTTTCTCAGGTTGAGCCCCAGACAGTTTGATGGCATCCAAGACCAGACCTTGGCCAAGCATCTATTAAGCACATTGACCACATCTGCTCTTCCCAGTGTGAAAGACGGGTAGAACTGTGTGTTATCAGCATAGCAATGAAACCCAAGCTCATACCCCCTGATGACCTCATACAGGGAGAGCATTTATACTGTGAATAACATGGGAAAGAGGACAGACCCTTGAGGTACCCCACAGGACAGGGTCACTAGGTCTGAGAAATGATTCCCCAATATTACCCTCCGAGTCCTGCCCTGGAGGAAAGACTTAAACCAGCTGATAACCTTGCTGATGAGTACAACATACTCCCTCAGTCTGTTCAACAACTACCCATGATCCACAGTGTTGAATGCTGATGAGAGATTGAGGAGGACAAGAATAGTTCATTCTCCTCTATTCCTCTCCCTGAACAGACCAGATTATTCATCACCCATACTACTGTGGTCTCTGTGCTGTGTATGGTCCTAAATCTGGACTGGAGAGACTCGAAAATCTGGAAGTCTGTGAGGTGCAAGTCAAGCTTTACCACAGTGATCTTCTCAATAATCTTGCAACACTGGTACACTGTGACCGGCAGGGACGAGGCATGGCATATTTTCATTTTAACTGACATTGTGTGTAATACTGCATCATATTCAAAGTTTCTTTATATAGTAGTGTTTTAATGCCTCCTGTACTACACAAGAATAGAATAAAGTGAAATTACACATTTAAAGAATATAATTTAATGATGTTCAGACACTAGTCACTTACCATGGACTGATGAAATGTTATGCACATTACTTCTAGTAAAGAAATACATGTGGCAGAAAGCAAAGAAATGAAAATGTTCTGAAAATATGAACAAATTTAAAAGAAAGTGAGAGCACTGTGATATACAAGTGATCTTGGCCATTGCAAACTATTTAAAATGTCATTTGCGTTCAACAAAAAAAAAAAAAGATATTGGCAGATTGTGAAGGATTGAAGAAACATAGTTAGACAACAAACTTAGATTAATTTACCAAAAGGTGGAATTTTTTTGAAGATTATATAATACTGTCCAAGAATCAGAGACTATGATTGACTGACTTTCACCTTTCTGCTGTGGTAAATCCAAGCATAACCAACAGAAAAAGGTGCCAGTCAGCAGCATCTGCAACAGAAATAAATCCGACCCTCCGAAAACATTGAAGCCACCATATTAACTCCACACTAAACCATGATGCACTGGAAGTTTCAAACAAGGAGTTCACTTTCAAAAAAGAAACCCCCAATCAGCTTTCTGTGAAATAAAGTCTTATTCTTTTTTTCAATTGTTTTCAGTACCTGCATACTTTTAAAATCACCACTCAGCACTGACACTCAGGTCAGTTGTCGGTTCCTGTTCATTGCAGCCCTGCTATCCGTTTTTCTCTCCCCATACAAACTGTGGTAAAGTTGACAACCACAGTTGACAAGAAACCTACATGATCACCAGCTATACCATAAACTCAGCAGAGCCTTTTACTTGCAATACATAGCTCCCGGTCCTGATCATCCTTTGTGTATGGAAATTTTTCGGCAACTCCTACTTACTGAAACACAGATGCTGCTTACACCTGTGCTTATAACACACACAATGGTCTGCTATTGCAACTGCTAGCACCAAGCTTTCTGTCAGCCTAATAGAGGAGCTACTCACATCGCACTACAGTCTCAATCAGACCCCGCAAAAAAGACTAAAAACACAAGTACTGTGTGCAGATGTGTATCTGCGTGTTTGGGGGGCATGAGGCAGCTCCTATTCTATCTAGCAATGGTTGGGGGACACTTATTCTGCCTAGCAATGGGGGAACTATTTAACTTACAGAGGAAGGATAATACACTAAAGAAAAGAATAAAAAGACATTTAAAAAAATAAATGCAACCTATTTAATAACTTTTTTTGAACCCTTTACTTCCAGTTCATCATATAATGGCAATAAACCACTCCAGGGTGTGGGTTATGCCTGACTGTATCCACTTCTCTTGTTGATTTAGTCACTCGCAATCACACCAGGTATGGGTAAATCCCAACATAACTCACACCCTGTCGTGGTTTATTGCTTAACCCTTGCATGGTGGCAGTGGAATTAAACAGATATTTTTTCTGATTTCCCTGATGCTGAACTTATACAATAAGATAAGTCGAATAATTTGTTGGGAGGGGTTACATTAGTAGGGAAAAATGGCACCGCATTTAGAGGTTGATGGCATATAAGGACCGCAAGGCCCATCCATTCTGCCCATTTCTTTTTCTACCTTATAAATATGCCTTATAAATTTGATGCAGAGCAGGTAAAAATTTAGATTTAGGATACTGTCAGAGAGGTGTATAGAGCTAAAATAAAATTGAAAGTGGGAAACGTTTGTGGATTGGATGAATTAGAATCCAAATATCTTAAGATATGTGCTTGGGTTGTAGCCAGTCCAGTGGTATTGACAGCTGAGGCATTGATTATCTTACCTCTTGCCACACCAATGATCCATGAACTGGAATAAGCATGAGTTACCAGGGTTCAGCAGGGTGGGAGAGAATCAAGCAACCTAGGTACTGCTCTCCTTTCCCAGGGAGAGGTGGCCAGTTGACTTGGGCTTTGTCTGCCACCGGCTGGAGGTCCAATAGTGGTGCAGGCATGAGTGATTTTGAAAGGAGGGGCCGTGATCCCGAACAGTGTGCGTGTCTCCATGCACATGTCCTGACATGCTGTCATGGCAGGAGAGCTAGGGAGAAAATGGAAATAGGGATCCAAAAACAGACCACCATTCTGTGCACCTCCTCTGGTCTGCTCTGCCACCGGGATGATAGAAGTGACTCTGGATGTGGATTGTAGGTGAGAGGATGGCCCTTCCTCCTCAGCCCCACCATGGGGGCAATCTGTGGGGACTGGATCCAGGTACTGTAGGTCCAGGGGAGGATTGTGCTGACTGGGGGGGAGTGGGGGATGGAAGTGGGGTCATTATCAGGGTAAAAAACTTGATGGAAGAAAAAGATATGTGCTTAGGAGATTGCATAAACTGAAACTAAAGTTGAAACCTATCCCCATCAAATCATTGATCAACTTCACTTCTGCCCATCCTTTCAAATATCTTCAAAAATTGGTTCATAGCCAGTTATATGAATTCCTGGAAGTAGCTAGAAAATTACCCCATTCCAAAATGGTTTCCATTGTGACCATTCTATTGATAACATCTTATTAGTTTTTTAAAAACCTGATTACTTCAGGACTTGATGATATGAATGCCACTGGAGCAGTTTATGTAGATTTGATGAAAGCGTTAAACCTGTGTCAGTGTCAGTGGCTCAGCAGGTAGCTCACTCATTTCTGAGGCTGGGAAATCAGAAGGCTGTGGGTTCTATCCCCACATCAGGCATGTGGGTTAAAAATCCCAATACTGACGCTGTAGTGCATCATGAGGGGGGTGCTGCATTCCTGAGGTGTTGTCTTTTAGATGAGACATTAAACCGAGGTCCCATCTGCCTCTTCTGGTAGTAGTTCAGGTGGATGTTAAAGATCCCATGGCACTTCTTGAAAAGAGTAGGGGAATTTTTTTTATTAAAATGATAAATAAATACATATATACACATGTGTTCCTTCACACTTCTAAAATACAAAGGAGCAAAAAAACTTATTTTGACAAAATCAAAACTCACTCATCCAATCTTTTTATGTAGAAATGTAAACCAAACCCCCAAAAAAGCAAAAACAAAAATATAACTATAAAGGAAAAATATACATAGACTTTCTCCCTTTTTCCACATAAATTTGATGGAACAACAGTTCTCCAGATTATAATTCATGACCATCCATTACACAAGTAACTCCCTTAAAACAGAATATTCCTACCAGTTTTTTTTAATAACAAATTCTTTGCCTAAAATGATTTAAAGAATTTCCAGTATCTTTCCCAGATCCCCACTTTCAATTTTTTATATTCCAAATTTCTAACAGAAACAATCCTATCAGTAATCAAAAAATAGAGCTGTAAAGGAGATATATTCTGTTGTTGAAAAATGTTGCGACATCTAATCTGCCAGATCCAATAGAACAAACATGATGAAATGAGATTCAAAGTGCTACTACTATATCTTGTCCACTCTAGTGGATAAAACCCATAGAATAGTTTCCTAATATCCCAGTCATGTAAACCAGAAATTTTCCGATTAGTTTTCCATATTTTCCAAAATTCCTGTATATAAGGGCAATCAAAATACAGATGCTCTGGAGTTTCCATTTCCATAACACAGCATTGCCTTTAACAATGTCTATTAGTTATAGATGTGTGCTTGTGATTACCTCTTGTGTTAATGTGGCCATGTACCTCCAACCATACTAAGTCCCACATTTCTGTGGGTATTCTTTTATCTATAAGTTTCTTTCCTACTTGTTTTTTCTCAGAGTCAGTAAAAGTAGGAAATGGGTCCTCAGAATTTTTTTTCCACTATTTTCTGATATAAACCCCGTCTTGATAAATTACTAACATCTATGAAGCTATATGCCACCTGTTAACTAAATCAAAAGCTATACACCACTCATATATTTGATACTTTTATTCTTATGCATAAAGGAGGAATTTTGCCATTCTATCATGATTTCTTTGTTCTTACCACTTACCCAAACTGCCTATAATTTCCTTTTCCCTAGTACAATGTGTGTGATATTCATATTAATAAATGATGTAATGAAAAAAACTAATGGGTTTATCATAGTAACCCCACCTTCTTTATACTCCAAATAAAGAATGTTCCTTTTAACCAAATTCAGTCTGCTACCTCAGAAACAGGAAAAAAAAAACAGGACAATAAAGCTGCTTCAGATGATTTCGGTAAAGGAAAAATTTGACTAATAAAAAGAAAAATAGGTATTAAAAACGTTTTCAATAAATATATCCTTTTTTGTTTCCCCATATTCCACTTTGCCCATGTACTTACCCTCTCCCTCCCTCTATTTAAACAAAGTTCCCAATTATACTCTGCCATATCTTCAGAACCATAAAAACACCTAAAAGTTTTTGGGGTGCATCTGCTACTTTTAAAACCCCAATGCTGGTGTCTGCTTCTGATACTCCTGAGACATTTAAACAAAAACTTTTATCCATATTAAGTTTAGATCCAATACTCTTAAACAAGGGTGGAATTATGTCAGTCACTAACTGTCCTGTACTTTTATCGGGAACTACAACACATAAATCATCAGCTTAACCTATTGTTTTTAGAACCCCTAACCCTGGACAATGAATTCCTTTTAAGAGGGGAGATGCATTTATAATTCTTAAAACCGGATCGATAGCCATAATAAATAAAATTGGGCTGAGGGGATATCCTTGCTGCACTCCCCGTTTTATATAAATTTGAATGGCTTACCCACCCATTAACAAAGGGTTTTACATAAGCTAAGGAATAACATATCTGTAACCAGTTAATAAATTCTACCAGAAAATCATAAGCCTCTAAAGTGTGCCACACAAATTCCTGGGGTATCTGATCAAATGCTATTTCTAAATCAAAACTGAGTAGATAACCTTTTTTTTTTCTCTCTCATACATTGATCAAATAATTCACATATGAGTATTAATGCATCTTGAATAATCCTTCCCAGAATGGAGCAATACTGAGTGGGATGAATTAAGTCTACTAAAACACCTAATACCCTACTGCATAATAACTATGGGGTTATTTTGAAATCTGTATTCAACAGCGTTATTGGCCTCCAATTATTTAATAATGATCTATCCCCTTTTTTAAATAAAAAAATCATTAATCCTTCATAGATTTTCCCTGAAATTCTGTCTTCTGAGAGGAAAGTGTTATACACCTCTAAGAGACATTCTGGAATTTCTTTCCACAACACTTTATACACCTCTGTTGGGAGGCCATCTGAATCCGGGGCAGCATTATCTTTTAACCCTTGTATTACAACCCCTAGCTCTTCTACCATTAAATCTTGAATTAAACAATATTTTTGAGATGGTGACATTTTTGGGAGAGCTCCAGCCTGCAAAATGACTTTGATACTTTCCTCATTCTGAAAGAGACACTCAAAATTCCTAGAAATAAAATTCCTCAAAACCTCCAATATTTTAGTAGAACTAGTTACTAAATGGCCAGACTCATCTATTAATTCTGACATTTTTCTCATTTGTATTTGTCTTCTACAATCCTCAAAAGGATTTGTTTGGTATTTTTTATCCTGATTCCCAAATTGTTGTTCCTTTTCTAGTGACTTTTGTCTATTATATTGTAACTGTGTAAATTGCTGCTTTAATAGGGACATTTCAGTTGCATATGATTTCTGTCCCATTTGCTCTAAAGAGAACAATTCATAAAGTTCCTTTTTCAAAATTAAGTAATCCTGATGGGTCCAGAAGGCCACCTGATGGGAATGATATTTAAATAAGTCAATTAAACACTGCCTAGTGTCCTCCCACCACTCTATCAGCAAGTCATACAGAAACTCCACCGAGTCTCTGTCTGAAAGTACTTCTAAAAGCAGTTTATAAAACTCAGAATTATTTAATAAGCTTGCATTAAACCTCCATATCCCTTCCCCAGGTAACTCAGTGGGGTGGGCTGAAATCTGTACCACCAGTAAGCAGTGATCTGAGGTTTCTGCTATCTGCATTTTACACATAGAGACTGGTAACTGAGTGGAAATAAACCAAAACTCTATTCATGAGTTTAACACACCTTTAAAAAAAGTAGGTTGTGTTTGAAGTGCAAAAATGTCTTTTAAATTTGTTAGTTTCAGGATGTTGTTTAATTCATTTGTGTCACAAAAGATTTTGCAATGTTTGTTCTCATCTAAACAAGTATTAAAATCCCCCCACTTAAGACTTGTCGATTCGTAAAAAGGAAGGGTTTTATTTTCTGAAATAAGGCCACTCTTTGTGCTTTCTGCTGTGGGACATAGATATTCAGTAATCTCAAACTAATTCCTTGTACTAACACATCAGCCATCACAGCCTTCCTGGCTCTATATCAACCTACTTTTGTATACTAAAATCTAATCCTGAAAAACAAATCCCCAACCCAGAACAACTTTCCTGACCCAGGAACCATAAAGATTGTCCTTTAAACCATTCTTTGTCAGCTTGGAAAGTCTCTTGGTCTGAATAGAGCCTGGTGTCTTGTAAAAAAAAGATTTCATATGGTAGGGAAAGAAGTAGCGCCAAAGTCACCAATCTTTTATATTTGAATCTTAAACTGTTAACATTTAAACTAGCAATTGATACAGATAAGACCGACACTGTCACTGGTTAAAGAGTAGTCTGTTAAGGTGTGTTCTTTTCATTTGCTCTGGTGTCTCTCCCACAGACTCATTTTGTGCTGCTTTGAAGGAGGCATCAGAATCTTTCCCATCCATAATATCCCCCAACTCTGCAGGGAGTTCATATTGGTTTGACACATTGATCGCTGGTGTAGGTTGAGATTTAGATGCTTTCCTCAAACCAGATTTGTTTCCTTAACTCAGGGAGGAAATCTGAACAGTATGTTGGAGTTTTCTGTTTACTAGAAGTAGAGGATTCTGCTGGAATTTCAGATGGTGGGGGCATAGAAAGTGCAGGTTTAATTAAATGTATCTTTTTTTCTGTTTGACTTGATTTCTGAGGGGCATTATTTGAATATGATGTTCTCTGACCTTGGGAGGATTTAGCAGGTCGAGGAGACAGTTCTAGGGTAGTTTGAGCAGAAATATGTACTCCAGCTGCTTTGCTTTGGACAGGGGCCACCCGCCGCATGCTTGCCCGGGAAGGGAACCAGGATCCCAGCCGCTCACTGGCACCCGGTACCGCTAAAGGTGCAAAAGCCGTAAGGAACTTCTCCAAGCCCAACGGGGCTTCAGACCTGCTCCTCCCCGGACCCAAGGACCCTCCACTGCACCCCAAGAAGCCTCAGGGATCACCGCTTGCCCGGCGGTCCCCAAAGAAAAAAAGCCGCGCTCCTCCAGGAGTTCCTGTGGACAGGGGCCACCTGCCGCATGCTTGCCCGGGAAGGGAACCAGGAGCCCAGCTGCTCACTGGCACCCCATACTGCTAAAGGTGCAAAAGCCGTAAGGTACGTTTTAAAACACTTTCTCCCACCGGCTCTCTTCAGTAAGGGCTGGTGGCACTAGCTGGACCCACCGTTCACTGAAAGCGGCTGTTTTCACTTTGCTACTGGACTGCCTAAACGTGCTTGGGGGCTGTGAGCAAGCCACCTCCCAGCCTGAGGTGAGCCATTTTCGCTAGTGTTACAGTTCCTCTGTGGACATTTTTGGGTTTCTGCCTGTTTGTGCTTTTAACTGTGAACACTGTAATTCCTGCCTAAATTTAATTTGTGAAGTTATTTCTAACCTGGCTACACTGACTATGTAATTTTAGACTAATTTCTACCTCTGCCTCTAGCTGTTCTACTCCCTCCCTCTTCTGCCTAAAATTTACTGAATTTTACTAGAACTGCTGTTAACCTTAAATCTAGCTGTAAGCTGCCTAGACTGTGTGTTTCTCACTCCTTGTACTCAAGAGTGCTTCACTCTGTCCCCTTCACACCTTCTCTCAATTTTCAAATCCCAACTACCTCTCTGCACCTTTGTTAATCCCAAACCCCTTCTACAAGTACAGTTGAGACCTTAAATGTAAATCCTAGCTGACTTGACTGTGCAATTTTCACTGACTGTACTTAAAACTGCTGGTCTCTGTCCCCTTCCTGCCTTTTCTGAAATTTCAAATCCCAACTGCTTCTCTGCACCTTGGTAATTCAATACCTTAGCAATCTAAGCTGCCTGCAACCTGAACCTGCTCTTCTGTCACTAATCCCCCTCTTCTCACCTTCAGCCCCTTTCTTTTGTCTGCCTCTGCAGGCCTGCCTACTTAACTGCCTCTCCCTGCTACTCTCCTCAGGAACTTCTCCAAGCCCACCGGGGCCTTGGACCTGCTCCTCCCCAGACCCAAGAACCCTCCACCACACCCCAAGAAGCTTCAGGGATCACTGCTTGCCCGGCGGTCCCCAAAGAAAAAAAGCTGCGCTCCTCCAGGAGTTCCTGTGGACAGGGGCCGCCCACCGCACGCTTGCCCTGGAAGGGAACCAGTATCCCGGCCGCTCACTGGCACCCCATACCGCTAAAGGCGCAAAAGCCATAAGGTACATTTTAAAACACTTTCTCCCACCGGCTCTCTTCAGTAAGGGCTGGTGGCACTAGCTGGACCCACCGTTCACCGAAAGCAGCTGTTTTCACTTTGCTACTGGACTGCCTAAAAGTGCTTGGGGGCTGTGAGCAGGCCACTCTCCCGCCTGAGGTGAGCAATTTTGGCTAGTGTTACAGCTTCTCTGTGGATACTGGTCCCGCCGGCGCTATGCGCTGGCTCCCACCCACCCCCACCTCACCCACCCTGGTCGACCCTTTAGCTTTATAGGCTTTGGTGGTCATATGACTAAGTGTCCACTTCTACATTGGCTCCTTATACTCTATAACCACTGGGGCATTAATCATACTCGCTGACTGAAAGACCTTGCCAACAGCCCTCCTGAGAGCAGCCCTGCCTTTTCGTGTTTTTTTCCACTTTCGAACCCGATTTCTCTCTCCACTCTCTCCACCTTTCTCATTCTCCTCCACTTCGCTGAATCCTTGCTTCACCCTCTAAACTAACTCCCTTTTTTCCCTGCTCTGCCTGCTACTCTTCATTTCCTAACCCCAAAAAAATATAAACAAATATACGCTAACATGTCTCTCCCACGTGAGTGCACGCCACCACCGTGTGGTAAACTACAAGCACTAACTCCCATTATTTGCCTTCTTCTCCTGGTTTGCCTAAACTACTTCTCGCTGTCTCTACCTCTGGTCATACACCACAACACCCCCTCACTCTGTGATTTCTCCTTCTCTAACCTACTCCTTACCAAACAATATGCCAAATCCGCCCTACACTACCTCTTTCTAAAGAATGGGTGCACGTATCTCTCCCTCACAACCTACCATCAAACAAGGAAGAAACAGTCATCTATCAAATCTATATGTAAGCTGCAGCTTAAATTCCTAGCCTCTCTTCGCCTACTACTGGCGGGTGACGTGGAATCGAATCCTGGCCCCCCCCTTAATAGCAACTCCCCTGGAAAACCTAAAAAAGGTCTACTGTTTGCGCATATGAACATTAGAAGTCTCCTGGGCCATATGGCCGAGCTTGAGGCATGGACCAAAGTAGCTAGACCTGACATCCTTTGCCTCATGGAAACATGGCTCAAACCTCGCATACAGGATGCCCAATGCCTCCTACCTGGATACTCTATCCTGCGACAGGACAGGCCAGGCTCGAAAAGGGGTTGGGGTGTTGCCATATACTATAAAAACCACCTCACCATTAAGCCTGTTCCTGTCCATAACCCTCAACGGATCTGCGAATCATCACATGCTATCCTGTGCCTAGGTGCAAAAAACCTGCACATTATCTGTCTCTATAATCCACCCACTGGAGGGGTGGATGGCCTCCATGAACTGCTCCAGGGAACCTCACAAACCATAAACTCAAATGAAGCCATCTTCCTGGGGGATGTCAACCTACACTGGCTGGGCCCTGTCCACAGCTCCATTGCAGCCCTAATCCAAGGTTTCCACCTCCACCAGCTCATCACTGAAAATACCAGGATGATAAACCCCCAATCAAGCATGCTTATTGACTGGATCCTCACAAATAGACCTGACCGCATTACTAAGGCATGCACCCTGGCTGATGCTATAACTGACCACTCACCCACTATCTGTCACTGGCACACGAGTCCCTCTCCATCCCCCCAGTCCCGCCTGGGCACTTTCACCAACTTCGCACACCTGGATCTACGTGCCTTTCTCCTGGACATATCCTGCATTGACTGGATGGATATCTACCAATCTACAAAAGTTGAGGATGCCCTTAACGTGTTCCTCACCAAGTTCACAGAAGCACAGACTAAACATGTCCCGAAAGTACAAAGAAGGGTCAGGGGACAACAGACGAGGTGGCTCCACAAAGACCTACTCAGCCAACTCAGAACCAGGGACAAACTGTGGAGGAAGTATAAAAGCACTGGCCAACCCAGGGATCACACCATCTATAAGCAGCATAGAAACTCTTGCAAAAAGCAAATAAGGCTAGCAAAAAGCAGATACTGCCAGAACCCACTTGCCAGCTCAGCCAGAGATCCACGCAAGTTCTGGGGCCACATAAAAACCTTTCTGGGTACACCTCAATCCATAACCCCCTCGGAAATTATTCTAGATGGTGTCCACTGTAATGACTCCCTTACCATTGCAAATGCTTTTAATAAGATGTTCTCTGATCTGTCCCAGTATACTTCCACACTTCAACCTCCAACTGTGGTTTCCCAGCCCTCATCAACCAGTGCACCAGCAGATACCTCTCTCAAGAAACATGTGCTGGATATTTACAAGCCCTTCTATTTCAAAGCTGTGTCTGCATCACAAGTCTTCAAACTGTTAAACTCAATATCGGACACCACCAGCCCTGGGTCTGACTCACTGGAACCTCACCTACTAAAGGCGGCCACCCATCTCATCTCCTATCCTCTAGCCAAGGTATTCACCCTCTCCCTCTCCAACAGTACCTTCCCTGACATCTGGAAATCCGCAAGAATCACCCCCATCTTCAAAAAGGATAACAAAAGTGAGATCTCAAACTACAGACCCATAGCTATTCTGTCAGTCCTCAGCAAAATACTTGAAAAACTAGTAGCCACTCAGACCACTGATTTCCTTGAAACATCAAATCTGCTATGTGCAGCACAACATGGTTTCCGGAAAAATCACAGCACCACAATGGCGCTAGCCAGATTCACCACTGATACTCTCACAAGCATGGACAAAAAGTCAGCTTACTGGTGCTATCTTTATCGACCTCACCAAGGCTTTCGACCTCGTGGACCACCCCCTACTCCTATTCATCCTTCATAAATTTGGCTTTTCACCCCCTGTCATAAGCTGGTTCAGGAGTTACTTAACCAACAGGACCCAAGCAGTCAAACTTAACTCATCAATCTCCAACTGTACTACCATCAACATTGGAGTGCCACAAGGATCAATACTGGGTCCCCTCCTATTTTCATTATTCATAAATAACCTTCCATACAGCATTGCATCCTGTGACTCCCTACTCTATGCAGATGACCTGGTTATCTATGCTAGCTCTAATAATGTAGACAACTTAACGTGGCACTGACATCTGCTTTCCATGCAGTCCAACTCTGGCTAAACACCCACCGACTTATACTGAACTCCAGCAAAGCCAAACTGATGCTTCTGGGCACTGCCCACAAGATAAGGTCCTGCCACTCTCCTTTAAAAGTCCTTGACCTGGATGGGACCCCCCCTTGAGGTGGTTACCTCCTTCCGTTATCTGGGCATCCTGCTAGACCAACCTCTGGACCTAAACCTGCACACCCAAGAAACATGTAAATCTGTGAACTGCAAACTGGGTGCTGCCTACAGCTCCAGCTACATGCTCACACCTGCAGCCAAACTAGCCATCACCAGGGGTCTCCTCCTACCCGATCTGACCTACTGTGCTCCCATCCTACCCATGGCGCATAAATCCACACTACAAAAATAGGATGACACTTTCAACAATATATGCAGGTATGCCTCAAAAGCTCCCAGGCTTAAACATCACTGCCAACTGTATAAAGACCTCGGCTGGCTCTCCCCCTCTGCCAACAGACTATACTACCTGGGCTGCCTTTGCGACTCCATCATTAGTCTCAACAGACCAGCATCCCTAACTGAGCTGCTTCAGCCAGCCCTCCCTCCACGTGAGCTGAGATCCTCGGACAAATTCCTACTAAAAATCCCCCAGAGCCGCACCTCCAAAGGGTCTGGAGCATTCAGGTACACAGCCCCTCAAGTGTGGAACCTCCTGCCACTTGACCTCAGACTGACATCTTCCCACGATCTCTTTAAGTGCAAGCTACATGAACACCTGCTTTCCATGGACCAGTGTGCCTGTTATGACCCTACCTGAGCTTGTCCTGCCAACCTCTCTCTCTTGCCCCACCACTCCCTCCTTCCTACTCCTTACCCTATTTTACTTACAACATTAACACTGTGATATATGTCTCTGCCTATATGCACTTCATTTCAAGTTCAAAACTCCGACCTCAAAGCCTACTTGCACTTGTCTAAAGTATGTAATGCTGTTGTAAGTTACTGCACCTTGACTACTGCATTGTTTACCTGTTATTGCTGTTTGCACTATTGTACCTATTACTGCTGCTTACTGAAATGTTTGTACTGACGATCTATGGGTACCATGTACTGGCGTAGCCAATGCCTAAGTGCCCCCAACGGACCCGTTTCAGGGTACTTCTCTCTACTTGCACTTGTCTAGAGTGTGTAATTTTGTTGTAAGTTACTGTGCCATGACTACTGCATTGTTAACCTGTTATTGCTGTCTGCACTGCTCTACGTGTTGCTGCTGCTTACTGGAATGTTTGTACTGATGATCTAGGGGTACCAGGTACTGGCACAGCCAATGCCTAAGCACCCCCCAGTGGACCCGTTCCTCTACTCCTATTGCCCCTGGACCTCCATAGCCCCCCCACCCTGCCTGAACACCATTTACCCTGCCTGGATACAGTTCCACAACCCCGGACATTAGCTGCACCATCAGCTGCTGAAACCGCTCACCCGCCGTACCTTACTCTGAACCCCCACTATCTTTAGCCCCCCCGCTGGCCTACAGCTCCACGATCCTGGGCTCCTCTAGTAGGCTCCTGCTGCTAAAACCACTCACCCACACATTCACCCCCGTATTCTCACACTCATCGATCTGTCCAGCCTATGTACGGTTTCCATGGACATGGTCTCATCCCTCAGCCCCCTGCCGCCATTCCCGCCATATCCCCCTAACACTGACTTTTCACTTCTACACCCCCCAGATAGACACATTTGCTCTTAACCTCCACAGCCCCCCCGACTACCCTGACTGAGCACTGACTCCCCTGCCCAGGAACAGTACCACAACCCCGGGTACTTGCCGCACCTTCCAGCCGCTGCTGCCGCTGCCCCACCATACCGAACCCCGAACCCCGCCATCCTAACTCTCCCCTGCCGACTTCGGTTCCATGAACCCGGGCTCCTCTTGAGTGGTTCTGCCACTAGAGCCACCCCGTGGCCATCTTCATCTCCAATCCCTCCCCTTCCCTTCAGCTCTCTCTAGCCGCCACATGGTTCCATGGACTCAGTCTCTTCCCGTAGCCTTCTACCGCTTATGCCACCATATCCCCCTCACCCAGACGTATATCATAAGCCCCCTGCCCCATCCAAATGTTCCCCCACTTCACTTCTCCTCCTCTGGCTGCCAATGCCTATCATGTCTTTTCCTGCCCTGTTTTCATGCCGCCTTTTAACCCTCTATAGCCCCACTGCAGGTGGTGTCTCCCCTGCTTCCAGCTCTGCCTGACCTACTCTCTCCCCCCCACCTCGACCATGTACCACCACCATCCATTCACCGCCCCACACCCAGACCCCCCTGTCCTGCCTCCTTCATCCCTGCTGCCACCTTAACCACTTAGCTGAAAGGTTTCCTTCCCACATCCCCCTTTACCTGCTCACCCAGTTCCCCTCCCCATTCTCTCCCCCCCTGACCCACCTGTCCTTTGATCTGCCCTGTATACCTTTACCCACTCACTAAATGCTACCTGTACACTGTAAATCTGCTGTTTTTCTCTTGACCTGTTGATTGTCTCTGAAGCTGTACTCCCTTATTGCCTTTTACTGAAAACTGTTCTCTGTATTGTTACTGCTTCCCTGTATTATGTAAATGAACTCTGTATTGTTACTTTACCTCCTGGGCTGTGCCTGAAAATAGTCACCTGTTTGGCTAGCACACCTACCCAATAAACAAAAACTAAATAAATAATATCAAAATTATGGTTGCCTAAAGCATGAATAAAGGCATAAACCTCTGTTGGTGTGAAGTGTAAAGAGTCTATTACGAGATTCTTCCCAAAATAGTTCCTATTAGGCAATAGATCTAAACCACTCTTGTAGTATATTCTCATAACAAATCATCTTTGTGCTGCTTCCACAGGTTTAGAGAACAAGCCAGCATAGCTTTTTAGCCATTCCCAAGCCCCTGGTCTATCCTGTCTCCCCACAATGTTATCAGTTTGTGATGAAAAACACATACCTGGTACAGTGCTAGACCCATCCAAAATAACTCTAATCAGTGTCTTTGTATTCTCAGAGTCCTGAATGACAGATTGCTCAGTGGCCTTTGATCCTTGCTGACTATTAGACTGAGAAACAGCATCTGATGCATCAAAGTCTAGAGGAAGAGCAGCACCCTTTGATCTATGCTGTAGAGGTTCTTATGCATTTCACAGCCCATTCAATCCCTGTTCCTCAGAGTTCACGTTATGGGGTGAAGGTAAAGTACTGCTCATGTTTGTAGAAGTGCCAGGTAATGGAACAGAAGTGTCAGGAATCCATATTCCATCTTACAAAATCCAGCCAGCATTTTTAAGTGCATGACCAGGTTCCTAGGTTGATTCTGTTGCAGTAAAGGAAAAAGGAATAGAGTCTGGGGCTTGTTCCTGCTCTAAATCAGTACTTTCTCCTTGTAATAAGCTTTTCTTTGTTGAAATTACTACCGGACTTTGCTCAGAGCGTTTTCTTTTTTTTCCTTCATCATTTGGTGGGTTTGCCACATCCAAGTCAATATCTATATTTCCATTGGCATGTGATAAATTGGGTACCTGTGTAGCTAAACCCAGTGGGTCCTGGAAATCATTCTCCATGCAGTCCGTTTGCTCTTGTCGCCTAAAGCTGATTCCTTGTACATATATTTTATCCATCTTTACAGTACTTTGAGAAGCACAGACTTCTCCTTGCATTCTCTCAGGTGAACTGGTAAACTCCATGATGTGGCCAGACAAGGGTTCTCCCCACTAGAGAGTAGGGGGAATTTTTATTGGAAACTTAAATGCAATGTACAAAAGTATATCCCATCATACACAATCAGAATACAAGAAATTAAAAAAAAAAAAAAACAAGTGTTACAACATACAGGAACATTAAACAGAAATAACCAACAGATAGACATAACCTTTAACCCGTCTCCACTAAAAGAGTAGGAGAAATTTTTATTGGAACTTAGAAAATTCAACAAAAGAACAGTACAGTGCATAAGAGCAAAAATAGAAAAATTCAATGACAAAAATAAGTATGACAGCATATCTAAATAAAAGTTTAAGTAAGCCAAACAAATACAGAAACCAAACAATATGTCAGTCATACAAAGTTCCTCGAACACTCTCATCCAGTATCCAGCCGATGTAGTAATTTCCAAAGTTTATTATCCAGTTTGGGAGAGAGATGTATTTTGTCTTTCTTTTTAAAATCAGCAATAGCAAACTTAACAGAGAGATACAATTGTTCATCAGAAATAAAATGTTGTTGCAAATATCATTGACATCTGACTTGCCAAATACAATATTTAACATGACCCAGAATACCATGTACAGTGTGCATATCATAAATACTCCAATGGGCAGGTAAAATACCAAGTAATAAGATCTCAGAAGTAATACCGATCAACTGGGTTTTATTCCAGCAGGCATCCCATAATTTCCCAAACTGTCAAATATAGGGACAAAGAAAAAATAAATGGTCCATGGACTCAATTTCATGTAAGCAGGAATGAGTCCTAGGACAAATCCTCTCTTCCACCTTTTTGTGTGATAAATTCCCCTTAACATTCAGTCTGCTGTGAACCCCTAACCACGTTGTGTCCCACACAGCTGAAGGCATATAAGAACCAGTTAACATAGCCTTAATAAATTGTAAATCTAAAACAAATCTATGTATATTATGTGGAAAAATAAACGTAACTGATTAAAATTATAGAATTCCTTATGAGAAGAATATCGAATTGTAGTTTTAGTAAGTTTCCACAACTTGAATTTGGCAAAACATTCAAAAAAATAATTAGGAAGCTCCTGAATACATTTTTGTTTCGTAATTGGAACATCCAATTTCCAATCTTGTAGCCAAGGAGAGAGTACATCGAGTATGCAAGGAGACCAAAGACATGGAAGATTAGTCAGCAATGGCTTAATATTAACATAGGCAAAAACAGAAAAAAAGAAAGCAATCGGATTAATCATATTCAAACCTCCTTGAGCACGAGGGAGATATAAAATTCCCCTCTTTATGGGATTTAAATGGCTACCCCAAATTTCTCCCCAAAAAACTAAATAAGTTGTTTCCAAGCTTCTAGGAAGTGGTTATATGGCTGCCAGATGTAAAAAATACCAAGCAAAAATGTCTTCACCATATAAATACATTTCAATTTTGACATGTACCACTTGTTCCATTGCATGACTCTAAGTTTGGCCTCCTGCAATAATTTGCTACAATTAAATAGCTCTATATCTGGAATACCAAAATATACCCCTAAAATACATACTGCTTCATAAACAATAGGGATACCCATAATTATAGTACATGGACAATCACCATTACCAAAAAAAATGCACTTACTTTTATTTCGATTAATTCATGCACCAGTATAGTCCATGAAAGTTATCACCACCTCATCAGTAACTGTGCTAGATTGAACATCCGACAAAAAAATACAAAGATCATCAGTATGCACCACCGTCTTCAATTCTACCATATCATTACAAAAAGAAAGACCTCTAATATCAACAGAAATATTGAGTTTCCATAACAAAGGTTCTAGGGTCAAGATATATAAAAGAGGACTAAGGGGACAACCCTGTTTGACACCATGAAAGTGCCTACGGAACTTTCCCACCTAACCATTCACAAAGGGGGCAGCTTCAGCAGTATTACAATAATGCAACAGCCAAACAACAAACAAAGGCGGGAATCCAAATTTTAATAAACATTTCCAAAGATATTTATGAAAGACCCTGTCAAAGGCTTTCAGTTGATCCAAACTAAGGAAAAACCCTGTAAGTTCACCAGATTGACCCTTTTCCATCATTTCCCAAAGCAAAAGCGAGGCTTCAGTTATATTTTTTCCCAGGAACAGAACAAAACTGAAAGAGACCCACAATATTACTTAAAACTTCTGCCAGTCTATTACTTAATATTTTAGATAAAATTTTGCAATCAGAATTAAGCAATGTAATTGGCCTCCAATTCCTGAGATCTTCCTTAGACCCAGATTTATGTAAAAAAACAACTAAACCTCTAGTAAAATGGGTAGGAAAAGAAACTGTAGCCAAAATATGATTAAATAAGCCTAATAACTCAGAAGGTAACATCTGATAAATCATACAGTAAAGTTCATTTGTAATACCATCAATACCTGGGGATTTCTTCTTCAGTAGTGTAGAAACAACCATAGCTTGTTTTCAGTCAGTGATAGGACTACAAAGAGACATTTTTAAATAGTCAGGAAGTAGTGGAAGCTCACAAGGACCTAACCAGTCTTCTAACTTAGCATCAGAAATAGCAGAATCCTCCTTAAAGAGCTGCAACAAATATTTGTCCAATTCGGACAAAATCTCCTTCTGAGTAACCACAAACTCACAAGACGTAGTTTTGAACCGCAACATCTCTTTTTTTTTTCTATGCAACACACAATACCAAAGGGGTTACAAGAACCCTGAGAACCAGAAATTCCAAATTGTTGTTCCCTTTCAAGAAACTTGCACCTATTATATTGTAAATTAATCAAATCCTCTTTTAAAGTGCATAAAACCTCTGGGGAGACAAATTCACCTTTATCCAATTTTGAATAGGCCTGTAGCAGTTGGTGTCAAAGGGAATTATAAGAAGAACTTTTATTATGACCCAAAATTCTCCCCACAGTCTGAAAATACTCAATCATATCTTTCTTTGTATCCCCCCACCACAACTGTGGGGAATCATATAAAAAATAAACTGAACTTCTAGCCGTAAGTAATGCCATAAATCCTTCCCTAAATTCAGGAATATCGAGAAGGAAACCATTCAGTTTCCAATAACCTGGCTCTTTAGACATAGCATGGTAGTTTGATATGGTAAGTTGCAACATCAGATGGTCAGAAGTAGCCATTGGAATAGGTTGAGGATCACAAAACCGTAAATAAGGGGAAATAAACCAATAATCAATTCTGGATTTTCGAACGCCAGAAAAGTAAGTGTATGCAGGATGAACTCCAGATACCTCCAAAACATCACGTAATCCAGAAGTGCTCAAAAGGTTGTTTAAAAAGTGGGTATCACAATGTAATTTTGTACCAGTAGCTCCTCTATCTGTCAAGGATCTATTAATATTAAAGTCACCACCAAATAAAACATTTTTCCTGGTAAATAAAAATGGCAAAACCTTTTCTAATAGAGCAATACGGTCAGTCTTAATTTGTGGGCCATAAATATTAATCAAACGAAAATAAGAATTATGAACAGAAACATCAAGTAAAAGTGCCTTACCAGGGACTAGATCAATAACATTAGTCACTGCTATATCATGCTGCAAAAAGCAAATACCCACCCCAGAGCAGGTGACTTCCCCAACCCCCATCCCCTGACCAATAACACGCGCCTCTAAGCCAAGCACTGGAAGCAGCCTCAAAATCTTCAGATAGATACAAGCAGGTATTCTGAAAAAAGACAACATCCAGTGCAGAATTGGTGAAAAAATCAAAAGTAGACAATCTCTTTTTATCAGATCGAATACTATTGGTATTCGAAGAGGCAATCCGTAAGTCATAACCTATAGATGAGAAAAAAAAGTAGTGCTACAAACAAATCATTTTTTTTTCTAGTACTCTTCTTAGTACCCGGTCTACTACCCATCAATTTATTTTTAATCTTTGCAATACATGCAGGCTTCAGGCTTTGTTCTAGGTCAGAGGCAGGATCCCTTTGTGAAGAAACGTGGGAAGCAATGTCTGAATCCATCTCCTCCACAACCTCTTCCACAGGAAGAGCATCAAATTTGTTAGAAAGTGGAATATCAGGAGCAGGAAGACTAGGGAGCCCTGCAGCCCTATCAGAGTCACAGAAAATCTGTGCCTGCATGAAAGGAGGATCAACAGAAGGGGGAGAGGGAGGAGGCATGACACCTGGAGAGGGCAATGCAACAGGATGAGAAACAGGCATCAGAGGGGGTGCAGGTAACACTGCAGCCGTACTACCCTTAGGTACAGCTCCCGGAAGGTCAGAGACAGGAATTGAATTTTCTAGACCTTCAGTAAGAGGAGCAGGTTGAGGGTGCTGGGGTGACCTAGGGGTAACTAGACTCCTGCCCAATCTGGCAGTATTTATATAAAAATCCTGCACTGCAAAATCAGCATCTTCAGTATTATATGAAGCCAGTGGACATTCACAAAATTGTGCCTGGGTTCGTCACAAAAGTTTTAATTAGGTGCATTAACATAATCAAGTCCTAGTTCACAAGCATGACCTAGTTAATCTAAAACATTGAATCTTGTCACAAGTGGAGCTAATATGACGTAAAGACCCACACTTATGACATCTCCTGGGTTGGCCAGAATAGAAAACAAACCCCTTGTCCTGTCCCAAAAAGAAACAGTTCAGTAGATGTTGAAAGTCACCATCTACTTGAAACAATTTAACTTTAATCTGCCACCCCTTATTCAAAAACCCCTCCAAATCCAAAATGGGGACAGGTGCACCCTGTATATCACAATGTTTCTCAAGCCATTGTAGAATGTCAGCAATATTAACCCCCTCATTTCTAAACAAAACTGTAATAATTCTAAAAGATTGTTTAGTCAAAGGAACAACTTGGAAAGGCATCCATAAAGGGTTGGTCTTTAACAAAGAATATTTAGTCTAAAATTGTTCAAGAATAGTAGAAGTCCTGAAACTGACATCAAAAACATGTTCCCCAGGAGCATGTATAAGGGCATAAACCTCAGTAGGGGTAAACCCCAAGGATTGTTTTAATAATACATGGCAGACAAAGAATTGATCTGGCACTTCCTCCATGCCCCCCAAATAGTGTAAATGAATAGCATTCCTGCACTTAGCCATTTCAACTGGTTTGTGAAAAAGTTCTGCATAAGTTCGCTTCCCAGCCCCATCTGCAGGATGATCCACAGGTAAAACGTCTACAAGAATCCCATCCTCCCGTCTCCCACTTTGAGAAGTAGGCCCAGAGTTTGGAACAGAATGAAGGGGTGAATAGGAAGAAGTACCTGAATCAATAGAAATGTCCCGAGAAACAGTAGGAGCAGCATGAAGAGGAAGCAGGTCCTGTGTCATATGGGCTGCATCCAGCTCCTCACTAAGAAAATCAGGATTTTGCCCAGAAATATCCTGCACAACCTTAGGGATCTCTGATTCCACCATCCAAGTGCCATCAGCCTGAGGTGTCCAACCAGCTCAGAGTAAAGCCTCCTCAGCTGTCCAACCGGCATCTCCCGGCTGACGTTCAACCTGCAGGGAGCGTACCTTTTCAAAATCTGCATCCTGTGCCAGCGGGACAAAACCCACTAAATCCCTAGAAGCAGTCTGAAGAAGTTTCAGTGTAGAAGTCTCCGGGGAATGCTCAGGCCTTTGCATCCTCTTCCATTTTTTTTCTTCACGTAACAACGTAGCAGTCGTAGTACAATATGGCATAGCAAAATCAACACTCACAACCTGCTGTTGCTGCGAAGTTACTCCTAAATCAGCTGGTTCTGCATCCATAATCGTCAGTGCAGACATAACTCCAGAACTAGGTGGCTGTTCCCCGCTATCAGCATTCACCTCGCCCACCAGGGAACTCTTGTCACAGCCATCTGTACTCGTTGCAAAGCACCAGCACGAATGACCACACACACCGTGTAGACAGCGCACCCTACCAAAGAGTAAGGGAATTTCCCCGGTGCCCTAGCCAAAATTTCCCCCCATTCACTAAGAATGCCACTAACAGCTTAATCTGGTTCAAGGTTAGTTGGCATTCATCTGTATCCCCCTCCCTCAGGTCGTGCCTGAAAATAGGCAGAATTTGTCTAGTGCACTTACCCGGTCATCAAAAACAAAATAAATAAATAAACCTGGTGAACCACTGCATTCTGCTTGATAGGTTGATAAGGATTGGTATGCATTCTGATTCTGCAGAGTGGTTCAGGACATACTATAAAGGGAGAAAGCAGAGGGTCCAGGTGGCTGATTGTTGGATACTGGCTGATCCTGGTTACAGGATTTAAAAGATTGCAAATAAGGGTGAGGTGCTGCTGGCAGGGGGCTTCAATCTGCTGGATGTGGACTGCAGCTTCAGCTAGGAGCAGGAACATTCTGGACTCCCTGCAGGGGTCTTTTCTCAGGGAACTAATAAAAGAGACCACTCACGAGGGGGCAATACTGGACCTAGTACTCACTAATGGGGACAGTGTTGCAGATGTCACAGTGGGTGGCCACAAGGGGACCAGCGATCACAATACAGTGTGGTTAAATATTAGCACTGTGGCAGAATCTAACCACACAAAGGCAAGGGTCCAGAAATTCAGGAGGGACGATTTTAAAAAGTTGGGGAAACGCTTCAGGGATGCCATGGCATGAGGCAGGATTTGGCTGGAGTGAAGGACAGTGGGCAAAACTAAAAGACGGCATAGTGAAGGCAACAAACCTCTACGTCAGGCAAGTAGGCAAAAGCAAGAGGAAAAGTGACCACTATGGCTCTCAAAAGAGGTGGCTGGAAAGGTAAGGACAAAAAAGTTAGCATTCAGGAGGTATAAGGAGACACAGAGGGAAGAGGATTGGGAGGTCTATCAGGAAAAACAGAGGAAGGCAGGGAAAACAATTAAGAATGCAAAGACACAAATGGAGGAGAAAACAGCACAGGCAGTAAAGAATGGGGACAAGAAATTTTTCAGGTATGCAAGCAAAAAGAGAAAGATAAGGGGAGTAAATGTAAGGCTTATGATGGCAGGGTGGGAGTGTGTGGACAGGAACCAGGGAAAAAGTGGACATCCTAAACATATACATTTGTTCAGTGTCCCCAGAGGAAGTGGAAAGTGAGGGACCACAGATAACTGCCAGGAGCATTGAAGGAAGGGAGATGGACACTAGTCCATTTACAAAGCAGAAAGTCCTGAAGAAACTTGCAAATCTGAAAGTGGACAAGGCAATAGGGCCAGATGTGGTGTATCCAAGGATATTGAGGGGGCTCAGATAGGTGCACCATTGACAGCCCTGTTCATCCACTCACTAGAGACAGGAGTGGTTTCAGAGGACTGGAGGAGGGCAGATGTAGTCTCACTTCACAAAAGTGGTAGCAGGCAGGAGGTTGGCAATTACAGGCCAGTCAGCCTAACTTCAGAGGTGGGGAAATTAATTAAATAAATACTGAAGGAACGGAGTGTGGATTATCTTGAATCCAATGGCTTACAAGATCCAAGGCAGAATGGATTCACAGGGAGGAGATACATTTCTTTGACTGGTGACCAGGGAATTAGATCAAGGTGGAGTGGTGGATGTGGCATACCTAGATTTCAGTAAGGTCTTCAACACTGTTCTACATAGGAGACTCATAAACCAGTTGGGCAGCCTAGGAGTGAATCCAAAGGTGACAAACTGGGTAAGGAATTGGTTAGGTGACAGAAGCAGAGGGTGCAGGTAAATGGAGTTCTGTGCGAGGAAGGGAGGGTGACCAGCATGGTGCCACAGGGATCAGTACTGGGACCAGCCCTCTTTAATGTCTTTATTAGCGACATTGCAGAGGGGCTAGAAGGGATGGTATACCTTTTTTGCTGATGACACTAAAATCTGCATTAGGGTAGACTCTCCAGGGGTTGTGGAAAAATAATTAGAGATATAAGAAAACTATAGGAGTGGTCAAGGGTGTGGCAGCTATGTTTCTAGGTGAAGAAGTGTAAAATCATGAACTTGTGGCACAAAACCCCAGGGGTGGAATACAAAATGGGGGGTGTAGTATTAACAACCACCAAGCAGGAAAGAGACATGGGAGTAATCATATCTGATGACCTAAAGGTGGCCAGATAGTGTGACAAAGCAGTGGGGAGAGCTCGTGGGATGCTAGTGTGCATAGGGAGAGGTATCACTAGCAGAAAGAGAAAGGTGATGTTATCACTGTATAGATCACTGGTGAGACCTCATCTAGAGTACTGTGTCGAGTTCTGGAGATCACATCTCTGGAAGGACATAGAGTACAGGCCATTCAAAGGAGGGTAACTAAAATGGATCAGGGTCTGCATCAAAAGCCCTATGAAGAGGGACTGAAGGACCTCAATATGTACTCCCTGGAGGAAAGGAGGGAGAGGGAGTATATGATAGAGATTTTTAAATACCTCACAGATATAAACAAGGTTCAAGAAGGATGCATTTTTTCAGAAAAAAAAGATGTTCAAGAATAAGGAGACATGCTATGAAGCTGGAGGTTGGTAGACTCAGAGGAGATGTGAGGAAGTACTTCTTCACAGAAAGAGTGGTGGATGCCTGGAACAGCCTCCCAGCAGAGGTGGTGGGGGCAAAAATGGTAATGGGATTCAGGAGTACATGGGATAGGCATAAAGGATCCTTGGTGGTAAGGAAAGAGAGGGTAAACCATATATCAAGTTGGGTCTGTGGTGTAACAATAGGTAGGCAAAATGGGCAGACTAGTTGGGCCAAGTGGTCCTTATCTGCCATCAGATTCTATGTTTCTATGCTTATCTGGCCTAAAGGGCTTCAACAGATGAATGCTACAAGAGTCTATAGTAGGGGCCTTCTATTATTTTTTATTTATACAAAATGACTCCCGCAGATACAGGCCACTCTGGGATGAGGATGTATGCCGATGACACATTACTGGTAGCAAGTGATAACACAGTAGTGAAATTAGAAGCTGAATTTAGAACAGTTCTGGAGTGGTTTATCAGGTCGAAGCTAGTCATGAGTACAGAAAAGACCCAATGCATGGGTTTTGGGGTAGCTGATAACAAAATAAAAAAATCTAAAAATCAAGCTACGTATAAGAGACCTTGAAAGACAAGAACTGGTACCCATTTATCAATGTACATCCAGAAGTGTACTTTTTTTCATGACCTTTCACTCTTTAACCATATTCAGAATATTTGTCTCAAGGCAACAAAAAACTAGGGGGTTTAAAACATGTCTCAAGGTGCTTTACAAAGGTGCCACACCTTAAAATTATAAGTATTCTTTTGCTACCAGTGATAGAATATGGGAGTAATGCCAATATACAGCAAACAAAAAGGATCTGGGGAAACTTAAAGTACAGTATATAACAAAAAATGTAAGATTAGGTGCCCTCAAAACACATGGATCTCCCCGCAACTACTTGACCTCATGAAACACTGGGACAACCTATGGTTCAAATCCAGAAGTTCCGGCTCAGCTGTTGACATCCAGAAGTATAAGGAGTCCCGTAATAGCTCTACATGGGCAATCTGGAAGACCAAAAGCCATCACTTTAAAAGTGAGCTAGAAAACTCATGGGGGGACAGAAGACATTTCTGGGATAATATCAAAACCCTATCTGCTAAACCCAGTAAGACACCTCCTTCCTTAATAAATGTCGATGGTATTCCCACCCAGGACCCAAAGACTATCGCTGAAACTTTTAATAAGGCATTTACCGACCTGAGTGGTGTCCTACCACCAGATTTCCTTCTGCTTCCGAGAAATAGTAATCTTACAAACACCTCTTCCCAGCTAGGTTTCCCACCCCCTTTCTATCTTAAAATAGTCACCCCATCTGTGGCCAAGAAATATATCACAAAGGTATATCTGTATCTATACCTCACATCCACAGCTGCAGTTCAAATTTTTCCTACTCAACTCCATTTCAAACACACAAGCCTCAATTGGAACTAATTAGGTTGACTATCTTCAGCCTAAAAGTAACATTGTGTTGGGTTGCCATCCATGGCACTCCAGACATTACCTCATGGGTTTTAGCCCACCTGATAGGCTAGTGATGCACATGACCTAGGTTCAAATTTCTAGTCCCTATGTCCCAGAAGCCCCTGCACTCCAGTTCAAATTGTGCATCTGATCAGGCTACAACCACCCCAGGTGTCCCTGTATTGTGCCAGGAAAGGTAGGCCTGTGGAGTCACAGAAGATTTAAATTTCTTGTTAAATGTTTTAAACTGAGCCTGCCTATAATGATGCTACTGAGCAGTTCAAGACAATACAGTCTTTTCAAACGATTTTGCAGTTTTCTGGGGCTGGATTGTGCAAGCTGTTTTGCTATTGGCTTCTAAGGCTGATATTGCTGGAGCAGATTGTGCTGCTTTGTTGTTTATTCTGAATCTGCTCTGTTGACTGCCATTTGCTTGATGAGTTTTAATGTTAATTTGGGCTATGGAAGGAGAGGACTCGGCGAGGCACAGGTCTAGCTATGACCATCTCTCGAAGTCCAGAGGGTGCAGTGATGCACCTCTTAGCTGCTAAGTTTGCATAAGAACCGTTTGTGTCTTGTTTCCAGGTAATTAATTTTTTAGTGGGCAGATATTTCATTTCCCGAGGAGGACTAGCCCTCCCATTGCTCTAAGCTCGATGAGCATGCCGAGTATCGCGTGGTCTGCGCCCCACACCCCCCATGGCCACAGGCTCCCTACCCCTCCTGAATTAGCATATGCAAGGTGCTTCTGTGTCTGAAGTCGCCACTCTACATAGCGGCGGAGCATTCACGCTCTGCCTGGCTGGCCTATGATGCACCAAGCGGCCCATACAGATTGGCTTTGCTCCATGTCCTCCTCACTCTCTCTCTCTCTCTCTCTCTCTCTCTCTCTGGTAGCCACATGTGTAGTGGTGTTGGGGAAATTCAGAATTAGACACAAACACCAGGATAGAGAGAGAGAGAGTCGAGAGAGATCTCAGCTCACCCAGACAAGAAGTCTGTCCACAGCCTATGGACTCGAGAGAGTTCCAGGGTGGATCTTGGGCGAAGGGGGGGATTCCTTCTGGAAATTCTTCTGGACCTGGCAGAGAGTAACAGCAGGTCCCAGGGTAGCAATGGCTACAAAAGGAGAAGAGGAAGCTGCTCTTCTGGGAGTTTTCTTTCTCACGGGGTCTCAGCAGTTTCCCCTCCCAAGCGGAGACCGCGAGGCACTGGGAGTGGGGAGGACAGCATCAGTCTGAAGGGGAGACATATCAGGCCTAGGCCCCTCTCTCAGTGGCTGACCTGGTTGGGCTCCTTTGCTACCATTACTCCTACCGCCCTTCCCTCTCCGTCTAGGGGCACCTCTCTATAGTGGCCCTCTGGTGGAAGAGGAGGAAGGGAAAATTTCATCATAATGGCTGAGGGCCTGGTACTGTCCACCATTTTGTGCATGTTGGCCACCATTTTGTCATGAGTGGGCATACCCTTGCTGCCCAACCCATAGGTTGTGCAAAGTGGGTGGGAGTCCTGAGGCAAGGCCTCCTACTACAGCTAACTGTGCACCTGTAGAATTTGACTAGGGCACTGCAACAGCATACCTGGTGGATGAAATTCAGTCCCTGTGAGCCACCTTGAGTGGATACTATCAGTCCCTTGCATGATCTACTAGAAGTATAAGTTGGCAGATGCAGTTCCTGCCATTTGTTAGGGACAACCAGTGTTTCTCTCTGGAGGCCCACCATGACTCCATCCCTAACGTTCCACCCATTTCTCTCCTCTTGATCTAGATGGTGAAAGCAAAGAAATGCACTACATGTAGCACTACTCTGAAGCCCCACAACATGGGACCCCAATACCCCACACGCCTTCATGATGAGGATGACCTGTCGCTGGAGCAATCTCCAGTGATGGGGTCTGACACTCCAAGGCCCAGCGGAACTACTTGGATGGACCCAGGGGCCATCCTCTTATAGAATCAACAAGCAATGGTGGCCATGATGGAGAGTCAGCAGAACTTCATGTTGAAGGTCATGGAGAGGTTGGAGGCCATGACGCAACACAAGATACCACCAACCCCAAAGCCACAACCAGAACCAGAGACCCCAGGTGGGGCATCGGGGGCCCGTTCAGACATGGTTGAACTGCCCCAAGCATCCCAGTACTCAAAACAAGGGATGACAATGGGGATAAGGAACTCCCCAAGGAGGAGAAGGAGGGCATACTGTCCGATGAAGAGGAGATGGAAACATAGCCCGTGCCATTTCTCACATACAAATTGTGCTCTTTTGACCTGATACCAGGCTTTATCAGGATAATTAAAACCACTATGGGGTTCAAGCTCGAGGAGGGCCAGCCTGAATCGAAACTCAACCCCATGATCCAGCAAAGGAAGGCCACCAAAGAGACCTTCCCTGTCTGCCCAGTGATTGATGACGTCTTTACCAAAGAATGGGAGTCTACAGAACCTGGTAGGATGTTGGACAAAAGAAACCTGGACTGCATGTACCTGGTCCAGGAAGACAAAGCTAGCACCTGGTGCTCAGCCCCCATGATTGACCCACAGGTGGCAGCACTCAGCAAAAAGACGGTACTACCATGTGGTACCATGTCTTTGAAGGATCCCACAGATAAAAAGGTAGAGGTCATGTTAAAGAAGCTGTTTGAAATAGAGGTCACAGCGGCCAAAGCATCCACTACCACCGCCTACACCGCACGTGCCCAAATCTGATGGCTTGAGGAACTCCTTGACAAAGTGAATCCCAAAACCAGGGAGGCAGAACTGTTAGAATATACACTTGATACTGCTAAATACTTGGTGGACATGGCGGTGGACACTCTAAATTTAAACGCCAGGGTCACGGCCCTAATGAACCATGCCAGAAGAGCATTGTAGCTCAAGCTGTGGGAAGCAGATAATGAGTCCAAAGCACTGTTATAGAACTTACCAATGAGGGGTAAGCATGGTTTCAGGGAAGTGCTACAGGAGTACCTGAAGCAGAAAGAGGAAGGGAAGGATCTTCTCAAGAACAAGAACAGACCAACCTACCTCCCGTCAGGAAGACAGAGATTTTGAGGGGGAAGCAAGTTCCAACAGACACGTAGAGACAACTACTACCAGAGTAATTCCTTTAGAGGTAGGGGAGCTCAAGGAGGATCACATAAATTGTTTAACTCCAGTTACCAACCTTCCCCTTTCCGAGGTTGTGGCTCCAAGTTTGGAGGCAGAGGAAGAGGGAACAGGAACAAACAGCAATGACTACAGAACTCTTCTTCCCAGGATTCAGCCCACACAGGGCCTTTGCCCACCTGTGGACAAGAGACTAATGCTGTTACACCACAAGTGGTGCGGTTCAACCTCAGACAGATGGGTACTAGAGGTAGTGTCCAGGGGCTACTCTATAGAACTGTCCCACTCTCCAGTACCACACAAGTTCATAAGCTCTCCCATCTCCAAAAAAGAAAGCGTCCACTCATCGGGTCCAACAAATATTGCAGGACTTTATGCAGAACAGGGTGATCCAATTGGTGCCCCCACACGAGCAAGAACAGGGAGTGTACTCCATTTTCTTTCTCGTACCCAAAAAGACAGGGGAACTTCACCCCATTCTAGATCTCAAGCACCTCAACAGACATGTGGTCACCCAGAGATACAAAATGGAGTGTTAAAATCAACTCTCTGCAGCATTCAAGTAGGAGACTACCTTACTTCAATAGATCTGAAGGACTCATACCTTCACACCCCAATCAGACTAAGACACAGGCAGTACCTCCGGTTCCACATCCTAGGGCAGCATTTTCAATATCAGGCACTACCCTTCGTCTTACCTCAGCACCAAGGGTGTTCACCAAGGTGTCCGTAGTTCTTATTGCCAGACTGAGAGAGCAGGGAGCAGATATTATCCCATATCTGGATGACTGGCTGATCTGGGTTCGTTCCAAAGAACAGTCACAAAGGGCCACCCAGATGGCATTACGGGCACTTGAAGAACATGGCTGGGTAGTGAACAAGGCCAAAAGCTATCTGGTACCCACACAACAACTAGAACACCTGGAAGCAGAGATAAACATATCTCAGGTGTGGGCCAGGCCATCCCAGAAAAAGGTGGAAACCCTGATGACCTTGGCTCACCAGCTGAAGGCCAACAACCTGCCGACCATTGTACAAATATCTCGGATGTTAGGCCGCATGGCATCATGTATCGACCTGGTCCCATGGACCAGGTGCACATGAGACCACTGCAGAACTACATGTTGACCCAGGGATCCCCGAACGAGAGGAACCTGAAGGTCAGGATACCATTACCAGACACAGTACAGTGGTCCCTAGCCTGGTGGACTGTGAGCCACCACCTTACATGAGGGGTCCCACTGGAGGTGAACTACAATGTTACCATTGAGACGGATGCAAGTCTCCTAGGATGGGGAGCATGCTTGGGTCCCCTATCAGCTCAGGGCCACTGGGCGACTCCAGAGACTAGGCTGTCCATCAACGTACTGGAGATGAGGGCAGTCTACCATGCCCTCAGATCCTTTCAGTCAACTGTTTCCAGTCATTCAGTCTTAATTCACTCTGACAATCAGGTCACAGTGGCCTACATCACCAAACAAGGGGGCACCAGAAGCAGAGCTATACAGAGAGACGTGAGGAGCATGTTGAACTGGGCTCAGACCAACCTCGTACACATTGACGTGGTCAATCTAGCAGGCAAGCTCAACCTATGAGTGGATTGGCTCAGCTGCCAACAGATGCACCCAGGTGAGTGGCACCTGCACCCTGACTTGTTCCGGCTCATACAGGAGGCATGGGGTCCCATATCCATGGATCTCATGGTGACTGCAGAGAACACCCAGATAAAAAGGTTCTTTTCAAGATGCAGGAGCATCTCTCTCAGGGGATCGATGCTCTCTCCCAGACTTGGTCACGGGACCAGGCGTATGTCTCCTCCCACCCCCTTCTACTACAAGTCCTATCCAAAATTTGACAATCTCAGAGGACCATTGTCCTGGTAGCTCCATACTAGCCATGGAGAACCTGGTTCTTGGCAGTGGTAGCCATGGCATTGGACAAATTCAGACTCCCATACCAACCGGACATGCTAATGCAGGGACCCATGGTTCACCCCTCCCCAGGGACCCTGGCTTCTGAGAGGCAGAGACTGCTGAGAGCCTGATACCACACGTCAGTCATATCCACATTGCTGCAGTCCAGAAGGCCTTCCACCACCTCCACCTATGGCAGGCAGTGGTCTATCTTTGTGGCATGGTGCAGAGACAAGAGCAAGGGACCAGAACAAGCTGACATGTCGACCATTCTGCTATACTTACAGCAGGGTATGGATAAAGGCCTATCCCATTCATCTCTCCAAGTACAGCTGTCCACCATTGGTGCTGCCATCAGCCCCATACGCCAACATAGCCCAGGGGCTCACCCAGATGCAGTACACTTCCTCAGAGCAGTAGAGGTACTACACCCCAGGGTCAGGACCCTAATTGCCCCTTGGGATCTGACCCTAGCCCTAGATTCTCTCAGCACAATGCCATTCGAGTATTTGCGTGAGGTGGATCTATCCTGGCAGGCCTAAAAACCTGCTTCCTCATGGCCATATGCTCCACTTGGAGGATTAGCGAACTGACGGCCCTGTCATGCAGGGAGTCTTACACCATATTCACCTTACAAGGGGTACACCTACGGACAGTTCCGGCCTTCCAACCCAAAGTCACATCCACTTTCCATAGGTAGCAGCCCATTGAGTTACCAACTTTCTCCAAAAGGTCACCGACAGGGGACATGATGATACCCCATCATTTGGATGTGGAGGGGCACACTAGCCAAGTACATATCTAGAACTCAGTCCATACGTAGGACTGAGAGATTGCTCATTGTGTCAAAAGGTCAATGACAGGGTAGGGCAGCATCCAAAACCATGATAGCAAGCTGGCTCAAGAGAACCATTCAGGAGGCCTACAAGGCAAAGAATCTAATGCCCCCAGGGGGTATTAGGGCTCATTCTACTAGGCAGTGTCCACCTCCTGGGAAGAGAGGGCTAATGTGTCTAAGGAGGACATTTGCAAGGCAGCTACTTGGACTTCCATCCATAACTTTGCGAGACACCATAGGTTGGACTACTTGTATGAACTACAGAACCCCTTTGCCACTCAGGTTCTCTCAGCAGCCAGTTCCTCCTCCTCCCCTCACTCTTAGATCACTCTGTCCCACCCTGTTTGGGTACAGTACTGCTGCTTATCAACCCTTGAGGTAATGTCTGGAATGCCATGGATGGCAACCCAACAAAATGGGTGTTTACTCACCTGGTAAAGGTGATTGTGTTGGTTGACATCCATGGCACTCCATGGCCCTCCCTACAGAGTGATCAGAGTGACTAGGAGTATGTCCTAATGATAGAAAGGGAGCAGGGGGACCTTGTCAGATATGTTTTAAGCCATCCAGGATGGCTAATGGCTATCATCGGCCATTTAGGAGGCCGAGTATTAGCATTGTATCAATAGGCGAATAAAAGGGACCCTTCAAGCCATGTTCAGAAGGCTTCTCAGGTGTGTGTGTGTGTGTGTGTGTGTGTGTGATTAACTAAAAGCATATTGTGGTATTACTAACCTTATTTTCAGCTATGGAAGATTCGAACTTGAGAGCAGGGGCTTCTGGGATCTGGGGACTAGACATTTGATCCTAGGTCATGTGCATCACTAGCCTATCAGGTGGGCTAAAACCCATGAGGTAATGTCTGGAGTGCCATGGATGTCAACCAACATAATCACCTTTACCAGGTGAGTTAACACCTAGTTCCATAGTCTGTAAACTCACACCAAGTTAGCTTTATCACTGACATGAGTAATGACATCAGAACTGAAACACTCAGAGTGAATGCAACCCTAATCTTTATTAAATGAAGAAAAGCATATGCATGACTACAGGAGGTGCTACAAGCTATGCTTGTTAAAACCTAAGCAGTCATGTTTGAAGAGCATCATTTATGCCTTTAACTCAACAGTGATATTTAAATTCCTGGTCTCCTTACTAGCTTACTGTAGAAGGTCATTCCAAGCAAACTTCTAATACCAAGGTATTTTATTGATATTGATTTAAAAATGTCATATTAATTTAATAAGTTATGACAGATGATGCCCTTGATGTCAGAAAAAAAGGACAATTCACATGACACTTTTTTTGTTTCTCTTGTACACAGTATCAAAGTTCTTAGAAAAATCTTTCTTGGCAGTGCTGTTCTTGTTATCCATTTTCTTTCAATCCATCTGTCTTCTCAAACCTTTTAGCACCATTATCATTTATCACCATGTTGCCAGACAATCTTTCTTTCTTGTCTCATCACCATATTTCCCAAGTTGCTTTCTCTTTACCCTTGGAAGCAGCCCGTCACGCTCTTTTGAATTGACCTCCTTTCTTGCCCACTTGTTAATCTTCCTGTCACACCCTGAGTGGCTGTAACAGCAGCTGCACAAAAGCAAAATATCACTTAACTTTGTGACTTTTGTGCCTAGACCAATTTGATTTATTACTCTGTTTTGCATCATGTCCAATGGTTAATTTGGGCAGGAACCCTTAGGAACTCAGTTCCTCCTCTACAAATTGTTGAAAGAGTTTCTGCTCCTGACACATTGCTTCACTAAAAGTTTTAGGACAGTTTCTCTTTTGGAGATGACAGACGCCCATATTTTAGATTTAGAGAGGCCTTCCTATAGATTTAAATTTAACCGCTGCTATTCTCTTTTGGCAGCACAGATGCTTACTTCCAAGATGGTAAAGAACAAAAGAAAAGACACTGTAATGACCTATGTGTAATAAATATCCAAAGATATAACTCCTTCTGTCTGAAAATCCTCCCCAATTATGTCGGCATATTACCCACATCTGAAAAATGCCTTCACTGGAAACACAAATACAATGAGTGGTCTCTAAAGCCTTAGAATCCTAGCTGCCTAGTATTCAATTATCTTCTAAGTATTTTATGCATGGAACCATATACTGTATATATAATACGTGGATGGGAAATTTTTCCCCTGTTATACATGTAACTAAATTATCAATTTAAGCTATATACCTATACTAATCAAACAATCAAAAGTATATACACAGCAATAGAGTCAAGTCATACAAAGGCAAAAGTACTGGACTTTAGGAGGGCTGACTTTGCCAAAATGGGTGAGTGCCTAAGGAATGCACTAGCAAATGAGCAGGAAGGAGGGGTGGAAGAACAATGGGGAATAATAAAAAACTGCCATCACAGAGGTAACAAGCCTTTGTGTGAAGCAAATAAACAAAATGAAATGATGTAAGAAATCACTATGGTTCTCAAAGGAAGTGGCAGTGAAGGTTCAAGAGAAAAAGAAAGCATTCAGGAAGTACAAGGAATCACAGAAGGAGCAGGACAGAGAACTGTATCAGTTAAAGCAAAAGGAAGCTGGGAAGACAGTCAGAACAGCAAAGGCCCAAACCGAGGAAAAGATAGCCAACTCGGTTAATCTCGGAAAATAGACATTTGAATGGAGATCAGGTGGGGTACCACTAGACTATCAGAAATTCTTGTGACTTTTATTAAATTATTGATAGGATTGGTGAAGCTGGGACTCCTTTTCTGCTACACACAAACACACACATGCATGCACGCACACATGCACACATGCACACACACACACACACACACACACACACACACACACACACACACACACAACACAACCAAAGATGTTGGGGGAAGTCATGCACCATTGTGTTTTGGAAGCTTTAAGCAGCACTGTACACGCAGTCTATTTGCACTTTCAAAATCCATTGAATATTCTAGTTTGCATCTATGTATTTATTTACATAGATGCATGGTATCTGTTATTCATAATATGCTGACTGATTAGTGCCATGCCAACTGTGTATCTAAATATAGCAGTGGCCATGATAACAGGCTGTCAATCATGGTATTCTCACATTGCATGACACTCGCCTTTTGAATATCTGTCCCCCAGAGTTCTGAGAAGCTCTGAAATTGAAGTCTTTTCCAGTTTATTTGGTTCTTGTAGGTCAAGGAACAGGGAACATTTTCTCCAGTCACTGTTATGCAAATTGCAGTTTTATGATCATTCTCAGTTTTTTTCCCTTTACTTCTAAAAGTGTTGTGATCAGTCATCTTAACAAGAAAGGCTCTCTTTTGTAACAAATAAACTTCAAAATGGAATCCTTGCTGAAATTTGCAATTTTGTGCTTCTTTCTTACTTTTGTATTTCTAGTTGTTTGGTGTTTTGGGGGAACTTCGCAAATGTGTGAAGGGATTGGCAGAAGCAGTGCTTACTCTCCACCCCACCAGAGCTTGAATGATTGTACAATTTACAACTGAAAAGAAAATAACCTTCAATGAAAAAAACAACAACAAATTGAATCAATTTAAGACAGTTTGTTTGGTTAAAAATGCAAGTGAAAATGCTCCATTCCTGTGTACTTTGGTAGAGACAGAGAAATTACAATATTTCACAGTTTTACGGCATACTCACCAAATATATCACCAACACTCTGTTATACAGTCACGCCATAAAAGGATTGGAGAGGCAGTTCAAATTAAGGAAGGATTTCTACACACAGTGGCCCAGATATTCAGAAATGCACCAAAGGCTGGAGCAAGTCCAGTGCAGTGCAAATCTGATGCGCCATGGCACAACAGGAGCCATATTCAGAAGCTGCGCTGGCTGCACTTGGCCAGCATAACCCTGCTGAATATGGCACAGTTGCACCATGGCACAACCAGGCTTGTGCCATGGCGCAACCAGAGTTGTACCATGGCACAAACACAGTTGCACCACGGTGCAGAAAGAGATGCCCCAGCGTAACTGCGGGAGCAGAAATAGAGGGGGAGCATGGCACACAAAACAGACCCAGGGACAGAGCCAGGAAAGCACACTGACAGGCCACAGGAGGCCACCACCAGCAAGGCACAGCAGGGTGCACACAGGCACCCAGCCCCCCAGAACACAACAGTGGCACAGATAGTAGGCAACAGGAGGTGCCAATGGCCAACAGAGGGCCACCACGGGTGCCCCCCAATAGGCTGCAGGCCGTGCCCCCCCACGCACCCAGACCAGAGCAGGCCACACCCAGGACCACGCAGCCAAGCACACACACACACACACACACACACACACACACACACACACCACAGGCGGCCCACAAAGTAGGCATGTATAGCATGGCAGATTATGTGGGACAGGCTGCACAATGCCAAGCAGGGGCCCCAACACAGTGTGTGACCAGTACCCAACTAAAGACCATGGCTGTGTGCCATCACCACACACACACCCACCACACACCCATAACAGCTGCCCCATGACCACCACAAGGCACAACCACCAACCGAGGGGAAGGACACCACTACAGTGGGACACACCACAGCACACAGCAGTGAACCACAGAAGCACAACACATGCCCCAACACATGCACACCACATGGACAGGCATTGGGCCACTGCAGCATGGCTTCTCATGCCACCTGCAAAGCAGACACTGACACAGGCAGGTAAGTCAAAAAAAGATATATTACAAAAACAAACTATTTACATCAACAAGGGGTTGGGAAAGGGTAGGAAAGTTAGGGAAGGGGACAGGGAACAGGAACTTTACAGTGGGATGGGGCACTGTAGGGGGAGGTATAGCAGGGGAAACAGGAGAATGCTGGGGCCCATTCACCAGCAGCCACATCCTGCCACCCCTTGGCACCCTCTCTGTCTCTTATCTGCCAGCATCAGGTGGTGAACCTGCAGTACAGCCTTCGTTGTTGTCGACATGATTAGTATTAGCTGCCGGAGCAGCCTGCAGTAGATGGTCGTCCATCTCTGTCACTGGACACCTATGACAAGGGACAGGACAGTTGATCAGTGCAATGTCCCAAGAAACCATGCCCACCAAGAGCATGCAATGGGCAGTGGGAACACACACCTCTGGAGGACCCATACTGGCCACCAGCACGAGGTGGGCCGACATCTGCCAGCAATGCGGCACACCACGACAGTGCACAGAGGTGGTCCCCCTCCGCACAATGGCCACCCGACTGTGCAATGACAGTCACATGGCACAGTGCACAGGCAGCACCACAGCAACGTCAGTGGCAGCCAGGTGCACTCCCACCCCACAAACAGCTGGCACACATGTCCAATGGATGCAGCACAGTGGCAAGCACCACACACAGTGTGACCCACACTGCTGCCATGGTACATGGCACAGGCACCCATGCCCACACCCATGCTCCCGCCACTCCCCCCATAATGTGCGAAGGACCACGAGAGTACCTACCTGCCCTCCATGGCCCAGCTGGTGCAGGAACCACTTGTGTTCCACCTCCATGGCCCACTGCAGCCTGCTGTCCTGCTGCTGCTGCTGTTGCCACCACTACCACTGCCCTCCGGTGATTCTCAGGCCCTGGGAATGGAACATAGACAGGTACACATCAGTAAACATTCACAGCAGCTGCCCACCATCCCCACCCCTGTACACAAGGTGACCCCCTGCCCAGAACATCCCACATAGCTGCAATGTAATGCAAGCAGCGGCTGGCAATGCCACCCTGCTATGCGCACAATGTAAGTGCACCACTTTGCAGGGCATGCCAAGCAGCCTAGCCAACACCACAGTACAGCACCAGAGCACACATGCATTATGGGCCTACTCACCTGGCTGTAGCACAGCCCCATGCCTGACACATGCCTCAAGCCTCCTCAGGTGCTCCACGTCCCTCCACACAAGGTCACCATACCTGTGGTGGCATTGCTCCCCTGTCCTGGCAACCCCGGTCTGCTGCTGCAGTGTAGCAGCAATCCCCTGCCACACAGCGACCCTGGACTGCTGCAGGGGCACCTGGCCAAACAATTGGGCATGGGGCTGGACACAGGCAACCAGGTTGACCAGCTCAACCTGTGTCCAGTTCTGTGCACAAGGTGACATCGCTCCACCATGCTGCAAAATGAAGCCTGTGAGCAAAATGATGGCAGTAAGCGCACATGGCCACGACATGTACCAGATGCATGTTGCGAGGGAACATGCACTGCATCCACCCATCACACAGTATCGGTGATGCACGGCATGGGCATGGCTAGGTGGGGTCACTGGGTGAGGGGAGTGACCCATGGGTCAGGGGTCACAGCAGGGATCAAGGGTTGCCCACCTCTGTGCAGTGTACACATGCACAATAGGAGGCCTGGTGCATCATGCATCATTCACCCTATCATGCAGTCGGTGCACAGTGCACGATTGACACCATGATACCTTTTGGCACAAGTACACTGTGGGTCTGTGCACTGTGCATGCATGCGCATTGTGCCGAAACTTGCACTGGAGCAATCTCATTGTGCACAGAGCAAAATCGTGATATTCAGATGCCACATGCAAATGAGCTCATCAGCCAATGCATGGTGCACTCGGGGCAGTAGCATGTCATTACCATTGTGCCAAAGCTCATTTGCATGTGTTGCACTATACAAGTGCCACGGAACTGCACAGGCCATGGACTGGTATTGCATCCTTTCGGGGTAAGTTGCAAATGCCACTGCAACTCACTGGGAGCAGCCAGCACAGCAGGATGGGATGGAACAGGGTAATACTGTCACTGCCACTGACACACTGTGCTGTCCATGTCCACAGGAAGTGACATGCCGGAATGTGAGGAGGGTGAGGAGCATGGGCCTGCTCACAAGCGCAGGCCCAGTTTCACAAAGGTGGAGACAGAGGCCCTGTTCAATGCCTACCTTGACAGGGAGCCCCTGTTGAGTGGTGCTACGGGCACACCATGGACCAGGGCTGGGGCCTGGGAGGATGTGGCAGCATGTGTCAACCACCAGGGCAGCCACCAGTGGTCAGCACAGGAGTGGAGGAGGAAGAAGGTGGGCACAGACAAGAGGCACATCAAGGAGAAGGTGGCTGCCATCTGTGCATCCAGGAATGCCACTGGAGGGGGGCCTGCAGATGTTCCACTGCTCATAGTGCAGGAGGAGTTGGTGGTAGCCACCATGTGCTACAGTACAGTGGAGGGTGTGCCTGGTGGTGGATTCTAGACAGGTAGCAGTCCATCACTGCATGGTAATTATGTCAGCCACACACAGCTGGGGGCGTGGAGGGTGTGTACAGGGCCAGGCTGGTGTCCATGCAGCCGGCATGCATGTAATGTGCATGTGTGTGCACCCATGCACATGCCATGCAGGACACATGTAGTGGCAGTCTGGGGGGGGCACATGTGGGCACTGCATCACTAACATGCCTCTCTTTCTCTTGCAGCACCAGCATGTCTCCGTGCAGATGTTGAGGTGGTGGCGGCAGCAGCCATAGACACTGGACCAGCCCCGGAGGACCAGCCTTCCACCTCCATGGGCATCTGGGGGCCCAACAGGCTGCAGCTCACCGACACCACTGTGCAGGTGGATGTCCTGGACCTGGGGTCAGACGAGGCCCTGGATGTGTTCCTGCAGGATGCCAGCATTGGTGTCCTCTGCGCAGACACACAGATCAGGGCAGGGTCTGACACTGATGATGATGTCATGCTCATCCTGAACAGCATGGCCACTGTTGTGGGTGAGACACCCCTGCTGTCCACTGACACAGGCAGCATGCCCAGCACTTTACCAGCAGAGGAACAGCTGCCTGCCACCACTGTGGGTGCAGCGGTGTGCACTACCCTGGCTGTGCCTTGCAGTGGATGTAGTGCAGCCGTGCAGGCACTGGGTGGTGTGCAGCGGCTGGATGGGTTACAGCAGTAGGCTGTGGGTGCCACCATGCAGCCGGACACAGGATCCACCACCAGTACACCTGCCGTGCCCAATCTCTCTGCAGATCCCACTGTGCAGAGTCCACCAGAGAGGGGAACTGTGCAGCATGGCCGGTCACCACATGGGGATTGGCATCCAGCCCGGGAGCCCCAGGATGCCGACCTGTTGGCTGAGCACTCCTGTTTGCTGTGGGCATCTGTTCAGCAACAGGTGTTGCTCACCACTGGGGTGTACGAACTGCACACAGAGGTGCGCCTGTTAGCCAAGCAGCAGGAAAGAGGCACTACGCAGACCCTGGCGGGGATGCAGCACATGCAGAAGGCCATGACTGCATCCCTGGATTGCATTTCCACTATGATCTCAGATGGTTTTGCGCTGCTGGCTGCCACAAGGCATGGCCAGGTAAAGATGACCCCCTGCAGTGCACTGTCCACCCCGCATACCCGGTGTTGGGCAACCCCAGCACAGTCAATGCCAGGCTCTGATGTTGGCATCCCAGGCATACCTGGGACTTGCCTGTTTGGGTGCCTTGACACCCCTGCATGGACACGGTTGTGGTCCCATGGTTCCACCCCAGGGGGTTGTTGCATCCCCCCATGGCTGATGCACAGCCTGTGGCTGCCAACTGGCCCAGGCACAGCTGGTCCTATGGCTGTGGTGGCCATGGTTCTGTGCAGCACACCTGATGTGTGTGCAAACCCTCCTGTGGTCTGCAGCTGCTGCCCAGTGTGCACATGGGTGGTGTGTGTGTGCCTACCTCTGGTGTGGCACCTATGTGTTGTGCCACATGCTGCCTGTGTGCGTGCGTGTTTGCGTGGCCACTGGGCCATGTGGCATCGGTGTACTGATGGCAGTCTTGCACCGGTTGTGCCTGTGCACCAGTGCGATGCATCTGATCCATGCCACATACCCACGCCTGTCTGTGTGGGTGCGTGTGTGTGTTTGTGTGTGTGGGGGGGCTGTGAGAGGTGCTGTGTGTGGTTGTGTGTGGGTATGTGCTCTTATCTCCCCTACCCCTGCTTCGAACCTCTGTGTGTACATGCCCAATGCTGTGCATGCCCCTGCATGTGTGCTGTACCTGTTTGTGAGGCCCATGCATGTGTATCACACCACCTACCTGTATGTACCATAGTGCTTCTGTGCAATGATGTCCCGGTGTTGTCTCACCTGCTGTAGCTGCCAGGGATCCCTCTGCCCAGGGGTGACTGTCCACCTCCCTCTGGCCCATTGTCTCCATCGTCCCCATTACTGTCGCCCTCATCAGCCTTGACAGCTATCCCATGGTCCATGGCCATGTTATGCAGTATGCAGCAGGCCAGGAATAGGCCACAGGCTTTTGAGGGGCTGTACTGCAGGGCACTACCTGGCCTGTCTAGGAAATGGAACCATGCTTTCAGCATGCTAAAGACTCACTCAATGATGTTGCACATTTTGGTGTGTACCTCATTGTAGCATTCCTCTGCTGGGGACAACGGGCGCCGGTAGGGGGTGAGCAGCCAGGGCTGTAGTGGATAGGTGCTGTACCCTGCTCTCCCCATCCCAAGGTATGTTCTGCCCATCACCCCTTGTCCGTGCCATACTCACCCACTAGGTGGCCCATGGGGATGTCCTCATGTTCGCACCTGTGGCACAGCGCAGAGCTGTGCCAGTTGAATGCATCATGTGCACTCCTAGGATGTGTGGTGTAGACATTGGTTATGCACCAGATGGCATCACACACTGCCTAGCAGTTGACACTTGGGCTCCCCTTCCTGTTGATGTACACCACACCCTCAGGGCTAGGTGACATGTGGATGCCCATGTGGATGCAGTCAATAGCCCCAATCATGCCAGGCATATGCGCTACCCTGTGGAAGTCCTGCATGGTTGCCGAACACTCTGCCTGTGTGCTGGGGAAATGTATGTATTCCTATGCACGTGGCAGCAGAGCATTGAGGAACTGTGTGAAGAAGCGGGATGTGGCCAACTGGGTTATGCCTGTGGTGTCCCTTATTGGTCTCTGGAAGGTGCCCATGGTGAGGAGGCACATGACGGCTGTCACCTTCTTCTCCATGGATGCAGCATGGCTCCGTCTGGTGGGTGCCTGCATCTCCTCACTGCACAGCTCACAGAACTGCCTCAGAATAGCCCTATTCAGGTGGTACCAGCCCAGAATCTTCATGTCACTGTACTGCTTGAAGGTGATGTGGGTGCGATACAACATGTGTTGGGCATACAGCTGATGGGCCCTTCCACGGCCATGTCGCTCTTCCTCCTGCCCCCTCACACCCCTGATTATGGCCTCCATCATGAAGGGCGCACTATCCATGGCCCTTGCTATCCAATTTCCCCCTTAGCGTTTGGCTGCTTCTGACTGTGTACCACTCTGGTGGGTTGCCTGGCAGTGTGTCTGTCTGTCTCTCACACTCTCTCTACCCCGTCTCTCTCTCTCTCTTCACTGCCACCTCTCTCCCTCTCCCTCTGTGTCTGCCTTGGTCTGTCTCTCTCTTTCTTTCTTTCTTTCTTTCTTTCTTTCTTTCTTTCTTTCTCTCTCTCTCTCTCTCTCTCTCCCTCTTGCCTGGCACATGTGCAGTCTCTGTGCTTGCACCCTGTATTTATAGGAACAAGTCTGCTTGGTGCATCCTTGATTTGCTCCGCACTTGCGTCATGGTTTCACAGTTGAATATCCCACTGCACTGGATATTCATGGGAATGCCCCCTGCACTTGTGCCTGCATTCATTATAGTTGCACACTGGCACACTGTGATTTGTGCTGCGCACTGGCTCCCACTGAATATGGCTCCTTGGCACAAGTCCACACTTGCGCCGTGGCAACTCAGTTGCATCATGCACAACTGCTATGAATATCCAGGCCAAAGAGTGGTTGGCATGTGGAATTCCTTGTCACACCATGTTGTGGAGCAACTCCTACTGAAAACCTTAACAATCGACATAATAGATGTATGGGGACTGCAATGTATATTGTTATTATCACTGAGTAGTGAAGAGATGTTCCTGATGGACAGAAGTCTACTTTCATCCCTATGTTCATTAGTTAGTTTATATATTTATGTATTGAATTTTGTTGACCCGGCAGACCCACTGAGACTAGAAGTCCCTTTTTCAGGGGCAACGGTGGGGAGAGGGGGTAATAGATGGTAACCAACTGAAATTGAACCAGATTAAGCTGTTGGTGGTATTTGCAATGAATAGTTAGTTCTAGTCAGTTACAGTAGTTAATTAGTGGTTTTTGATGACTGCTGCCTGGTAGGCCCACTAGAGCAAAAGTTATGTATGAGGGGTGAACCAGAATTAGTTATAAATAGCAACTCAAATAGGATTCAAACATCAAGGTACTCTGGTCAAAAAATTAGTTACACAGATGGGAACATACTGAATATGGGCTCGCTTATAAAAGAGTAGCTAGATCGGTGTATGTTGCACTGATCCCCACCTGCAGCAAACTCTGAGTGCACCAGGGACCCTGCACCGTATTTCAGTAGAAAAGTTGTCCCTGCACCAAAGTTCCCCAAGTTGCCACAGAGAGGGTGTTACACCAAGGTGTTGGTGCACTGGAGGGGTTTGGCAGAGGGTCCTGTCAAGCCCCCCACCCGGCAAAATGACAGCTGCAAACCACGATGTTGGGGGGGATGGAAGTCTGTGAGGCTGGTGGACACTGACCAGAGCCCTGGGGGCTCTAGTGGATGCTATGGGCATGGTGTATGTGGTAGGGTACACATGTGGCATTGGGCACATGTGCCCTGTACAGTGGTACCAACCAGCTGATCTGGTACACACTGGCATTCATGCATCAACCCTGTTCCAGACCCACTGGTGCCATCAACCCTGGCAGCTGTCCAAGCTCTTGCAGAGTTCTTGACCTGAAGAGATAGTCCATGGCTGCAGGGTACTAGATGCCCGCACACTGTGCCATAGCTACATCAGCACCGTTACCTGCAGTATGCCACCACTAAATGGTCTGTGCTGCAGGGGAATGTCACCCTGCCCTGGGAATATCCCCCTCCACCAACTGCACATAGTGCCCTGCTGCCATAGATTAATATGCATGTTGGGGACTCTGCAAGTTCTGGGAAGGTTGCCAGGGCTGGTGGCACCAGGAGGTCCAGGACACAGTCCATGCATTCATTCCAGGGAGCACCATGTTCATTGGATCTCTACAACTGTCCAGGGCACATCTGCCCTGTGCCACGTCTGTACCCTGCCGCACTTTCCGTTCCCACGCTGCCCTCTATGGCACCCCCTCATGTGTGGCTTCAGTGTCACCTGACCTAGCAGGCTCCCCCCCCACTCAGCACACTCCTGACCTATGGCAAAGGGCTGTTAGGCAAGCTCATGACTCTTCTAACCACATCCCCAACATGCAGCCAAAGTGGGGCTTCCAAAATCCCAAATAAGGGGATGCTGCAAACCCCACCATGGTGCAAGCCCCCTTCCACTTAGGCACATCACCACTTTCAGTGCAAGGGTGGCAGAGGACAGGTTTGGTGCACAGCTTTCCAATTTTGACACAGTCTGCATTCAAAAATCACGATTGTCATAACATTTGGCACAATGTACCACTTGCGTCAATTCCTTTTGGTGCAGGCTCCTTTCGCCAAAGTTTGCACTTTGAAAATCAGGTCTCATATACATTGAGGAGCGTTGTGCAAAATCAATTTGTGTAAAAACAATCAATGCTATTTATTAAAGATAGAGAAATACTTATGCATCAGAGCAACACTAAAATAAAAATTGGCACTGGATATATGTTACAGAGGGTCAGCAGCCCAGTGAAACAGTACAAAGGCAGGGGTTTATCAATTGCAGTTGTCTGGGGCCAGGAGGTGGTCCATCGGATCTAAATTATAAGTGCTAGGAGTGTAACAGCGTTTGACAAAGGAGAGTAGTTTCACAGTGATGGGTCAAGGTACACAAAGGATCTCTGTCCTATGTCTATTTTTATTAAAGGAATTACCATAGATTTACTTGGATGTGGACCTAATGTTTCTGGAGGGGTCTGCCTGGTCAAGGTTGGGACCAAGCTAGGCAGGGAATTCAGTATGAGGAGCTTGAAGGCCAAATTAAGCATGGTAAGTTGCATCCAGCCTTTAAGAGTGGTCCAGTTTAGCTTTGATAGGACTCTACAATGGTGATCCCTGCTGTAGGTTTTGAGGGTGAGGTTACCTTCACTGTTTTCAAGGACTCTGATCCTAGCCACCTCTGTTTCCTTGAAAGGCAGGAATGAAATTGCCCCCTAGATATGAGTGCTAAGAATTATGCTATTTGCAATGGCCAGATGGGATTCTTTGGTTAGTATGGACTCAACCTGTTCAGTAGACCCAGGTTCCAGGTTAAAGCTTTTGTGGTGATGTGTATGTGTCTTTTATATGACAGGGTGGAGTTCAGGTGTAATCCAAGGTATTTAAACTGTCAAGAAGTTCTGACTGTGACCTATTGCAGGTGTCAGTTCTAAAGTGATCATGATTTTTCTGCAACTTCTGTTTTGTAGGAAACAGCACAGCCTTAGTTTGTTACGCTGTACACAAGAACATTGTTATATGAGAACCATTCCTGTAACTCAGGGCAACAATTTTGGAATACTTTTTTATGGACCGGATGGCACTTGCATTGTGATATAGTATGGCATCACCCACTTATAGCAGCACTTTGGCTCCCCTACAGCTGTTGGGTAGGTTGCTAATGAATAGTGAGAATAATAGGGGTGCAAGGATAGAGTCTTGAGGGATGATTTTAGTAATGCACCTTGGGGCCCCAGGATGCCTTTTATTTTTACACATTGTCTCCAGTTTTCCAGAAGGTTACTCAGCTAGGATGTTGAGTAGCTGTCCAGGTTCAGGTTTTGTAACTTGTGAAGTAGGATAGTGTGACAGACCAGGTCGAAGGCCTTTGCAAGGTCTATGAAAATTGCACCAGTCACTTGTCCCACATCCATTGCACTATCTACCTAAGTGTTCACCTTAATATACACTCCAAATAACTGCTACACAGAGAAATACATTTTAAAATAATTTATCTTCACTGTGCTAGCTGGCCTCCAACAGACAGATCAGACTGGAGCATGCACTCAAAAGAAAGCTAAACTGACCTCCTGCTCATTAGTACAGAATATTGGGTACAGCAAGGACACAGACTCTCAGGAATGACAGAACTTTGTGACCCCTTCACATGCTAGCAGAAGCATCCATCTGAAGACACCATTTCTTAATGAGACTAGACACCTCATCTGTCATCCAGCACAAGGAGATCTAAGTCTTTCTTATTCTGAACCACAAAATATATGGTACCACCTCTTTGTTACCTTTGCTTATTGACGAGATAGTCAAACAAAATGCTCTGAAAATTTTGAAATCTGGACCTGTTACAGTACCAGTACATACTGTTCATCCAGATACAAAAAGATTTGTAATATAATCTCCTACATAAATTTTGTACAGAAAACTAGCCACAGTTGCAATTGTTTTTCAAATTAAATAATGTTGGAATGTTCATATAGCCTGCTGTTGGAAAGCTAATTTTAGTCATATTTAAGCATACAAGGTTTTACTTATTTTGGAAAATCAGCTGGAATCTTAATTCTGAGCAAATCTGTACATTACTGCCACTTATTATTTGTTTAATAATGGTATCATGTATAAACTAAAGAATCACTTTATTATGGACAGTCACTCATGGAAAATTGCTGAGAATGAAAAAAAAGTAACACATTCCGTAACCCAAAACCTTGTTTATCTATAAAAGAAAAAATCATAACTTTTTTTAAAATGGCAAAGCTTCTGGCTTAGCAACAGTTGCAGTAAAGGTTAATGCACTTAGATTTTTCATGTACTGCAGTACACAATTATACATATTTTGTGGAAACATTAAACAGACAAGTGCTTGAAACAACGTGAGGTATGCCAAAGAAAAGGTCACAAGCTCCATCACATATCTTAAATTTTAAACACTATCACAGTTTTCACTAGTTATATATCAGTTTTAGACAGCATATGCAGTTTTATGACAGCTGACCTTATCCCTGTCCGAAAAAGATGTGCTATTGAACAGTCAATAAAAATGAAATACAATTTTATATTGTTCTTCAATGCTGTAGAATGTAATAACCCATCATTATCAAATGTCAGGTATGCAATTTTTAAGATGCTCAACTGTACTAGATGTTGAGTCACATAGTTTTTATTCACACCTTCAATTATATTTTTTATAATTAAGGTACATCACTTCTTAAAGTACATTTAGAAATATGTCTAGTATGGGTTTAAGCAAAGATAACATTTGAAGTGAGTCATTTTCTGAGGCTGCTGTTTACCTGAATATCTCACACACCTTTGATTTAATGTGTCCCTTAATGTTTGGGGACCTATTTTACTACAGCTGTCTTGATGTAAATTGGAATTGAGTTGCTAATGCCATAACTTTATTACCCCAAGGAAAGTGTCCACTGCTGTTAGAATTTATCACTGCAGTTATTCTTTCCCCCTGCCTAGTTTAGCTCAGCTCCATGCAAAGCAAATTCAATAAAATCAAACCATGTGGGAAATAACAGCTTTCTAAAGTTCTAAAACTTTCTTAACTAAGTCAGCATAAATAACACAATGGAGTTAGAATCTTTAATCTAATTTATGTGGCCATATAAGAAAAATACAATGATATGAAAGTACTACTTGCTATCATAATGCCCCTCCACTTTTCACATTTGCTGCAACCTAAACATTAGCATGAGAGCAGTAGCACACAATCTCAAATTTGGTGGGAATAATATGAAAACTTGTGGACAAACAAGTGGTATCAACATTTAGAACAAAACAATGCAAAACTACAAAACCTGCAACAAAAACAGAACATTAGTTTTATTATTTAACAATCATGAGCATTTCAAGTCCACTTAGTTCCCTAAAATTGCACATCCAACCCGTGGCCTGACCCTCCAGCAGGTTTATATCCTTTTTCAGGTAGGGTCTATAGAAATTACATGCCATACTCTAGTTGTGGTTGCACCAAGGATCTGTACAGCAGCAATATAACATCCTCTTGCATGATCATCATCCCCCTTCCAGTACAGCTAAGAGTTTTATTTGCTTTGTCTGCTAACTTCCTGTACTTCATCAACTGTTTCAGGTCACTAGTTATATGTACCCCAAGTCTTTTTCCTCTTCCATTTGTAGATCTGGGCTTCCCTCCTGACTGTAGTTGGTCCTCCAGTTCCTACTTCCTATGTGCATGACTTTGCAATTCTTTGCATTGAACCCAAGTAGCCATATTCCTGAACACATTTCTACCCTGACTAGATCTTCTATAAGGTCTTGTGTACCCTCAACAGGGTTAACTCTCCCACAAGCTTAGTGTTATCTGTGAAGAGCCAGACCTTGCCCTTTATGCCATCGCTAATGTTACTTATAGACATGTTAATCACTGGGCCAAGCACCAAGCTCTGTGGTACCCCACTGGTGACTGCCCTCAAACTGAAGAGCTCCACCCCTATTACCACCCTCTGGGCCCTTCCTCCCAACCATTATGCCACTCAGTTATTTAGTTTATCCCCTGCCCCTAGCTCCTCCAACTTCCTGATTAACTTCTTATTTATTTAGTTTTTATTAACAGGTAGGGTGTACTAGAAAAGCATCTGTCTATTTTCTGGCACAACCTGGGAGAGTACAACCAATAAACAGTACAATGTATAACAATGACAACACTAGAAAAATATTACAACAAGGTAATGCGCAAGGTTTAAACATGTATGCAATCTACAATAGCATGTGTGCAGAATGAAGGAGTGCAGGAGTATTGTACACATAGACAAATAGTCATAGTACAAAGCTTAAGAACAGGTGCATACTGCAACTGTTGTAAGTAGGAGTGGTATTGGTTTCTGAAGGTGCTAGTAACGGGACAGAGCATGGTGCTGAAAGCTATGAAGTTCCATAGTTTGGATGCAGAGACAGAGAAAGCTATCTTATTTTAGTCCTAGTCCTAGGTATGACTAGAGGGTCAAGGTCAGATTATCTTTTATGGGATACAGAATCAAAGGTCTTGCTGAAGTGCAAGTACAGTATGTCAGCTGCTTGGCATTTGTCAGTTGTTCATGTTACCCAGTCAAAGTAGCTTATCATATCAGTTTGACAGGCTCTTCCTACCAAAATCCATGCTGCCTCTCATCTTGGAAATGATTTACCTCCCAAAACTTAAGCTGTTTTTACTAGAGGATGGTCACCATAAGTTTTCCAACCTGCCCGGGTCATCTCTGGGTCCTATTGTGTGGAGAGGCACCACATGTGCAGTTCCCCACTCTTGAGGTACAACCCCTGTATCAAGCAAGCAATTGAACAAATCTGCCAGGTCCCTCAATACGTTTAGGTCAATACCATCAGGACTTGGGAGTTTATCAACTTTTAGGATCATGAGTAGAGCTGCAGCAAAGTTTTACTCCACTGGCAAAGTTGCCATAAAGTGGTCGAAATTCACATTCATGGAGTTTCAATAAGTTTTCCCTACCTTCAGCAACTTTGACTTCACCTGAAATTGCAAAGTTTTCCATGTGAACAGTTTAATTCTGCCCATAAACTGCAGAACTCTACCCGCAAATGATGAAATTTTGCCTGTGAACAGTGAAATTCTGCACTTCATGATAATTATGCTGTTCACATGGAAAACTCTGTGATTTCAGGTGAAATAGAAGTTAGGGTGAAATTCTGTGCTTTGTGGATCAATCCATGCTTCGTGAATTGAGCTAAATTCATAGATTAATTTGCAGATTGAGTTTAGCAAACTTCATGCCTCTCTACCCATGAGCCCACTTTCTACCCTTTCCTTTGTGATGCTTTTTTCCACCCCTTCCTTTCCCTCCTCTCCCTACTTCCTCCCTTGCGACACCATGCCATCTTTTTCTTAAAGACAGAGCAGAATCACATGTTTAATACTTCTGCATTCCCTACACTACTTTCCATCCACTTCTCCCCTTTTTTAAGCTTTACTATTCCATCCTCTTAGTCCTTTTCATCTCTTTTTCCCTGGTGTACTGGAAAAAAGGTTTTTATATTAGGAAAAGTCCTTTGTCCCCATCATAATCCCCTCCATTATTTGAAACTCTTAGCCTTAGCTAGTCTGCCTAACCTACTTGGCTCCTTAGCCTTCTCATGTATTCCTCCTTATGTTTGTCCATTTGGGTCATTTAGTTCATTACATAATGTATACTGCTCTGTTGTTAATTTGTACTTCAGAAAACATTCTTGTTTTCTTGATTGGTTATTGTATTTTTTTATTGAATATGGTGTGATATGAGATTTTGTGCTTCTGTGAATAAGATAATTGTATCAATGTCAGCAACTTAAAACTTGTTTATGTTAATAAAGTTATTATTATTATTATTGTTATCATCCCATGCTTTCACTAGAATAGCCTTAAAAAGCATGAGATAAGATGGGGTTGCTCAAGGGAGAAATTATTATATAACACAGTTTGACCACTTTGGAAGCACACTTTCATAACAAAAATCACACCCAGTGATATTTGTTTTGCCTTTGAAGGAACAAGAAATCTGAAAATGTTTAAAAGTGTTTTATATTTGTCTTTCAATCTTACATTTTATCTATTGATGTATAACATATCTCAATATAAAAACATGTATCGATACAGTGAAAGTGAATTGACTGGACTTGTCTACTAAATATGGACCTGATTATAAACTTTTAGTTTAAAAAAAGTAGTTCCTAGCCCAATGTGAACAACGTTAGCCCTTTCTAAAGACAATTTCTTTGAAAACGATTAACTTTGGAATGACATATGCTAGGGACTTAATGTTTTGCTTAATGATAGTTTGGAGTCAAGCTGATGTAAATGTCCTGTCAATACAGTTTCTTGTGTTGATGCATGTAGATATACATCAATAATTTAAAACAACAGGGCCTATTCTCAAAAGGCTACACATGGGGCAAAGTGACTTGCGTCCAACATGAATCATGCAAGATTTGTGCCAATAATTGCACCTGTGGAATTCTCAAAAGCAGCATCTGACAACACGCAGGCTGCTTGCACCAAAGGGGACTTGTGCCATGGTTGTGCCAAAACATGGCTGTGACATGGCGCAAAGGGGGTTTACAGCAGCTGCAGCACCTTATTCTCAATGGGTGACTGCCACATCCCCTAATCTGGAATTCTCAAACAACCCCTGGAGGACATCTGTCAAAGTACATTTACACCAGCTATGAGCTGGTATAAGTCCACTTTACCATCCACCGGGGGTTGCACCAATGTGCTGCAAGTAAAAGTGAACCATACAGCTCCCCCCCATGATCACACATAAGCCCCCCATTCCCGATATTATCAATAATTAAGTCCTTGGGGGCCTATCACCCCCTGATGTCCCAATCCCAGAATTTAATAATAACTAAGTACCTCACTGGGCTATTCCCCTCCTAAGTCCGTATCCCAAATATTATTAATAATACAGCCCTTGTGGGCTAGTGTACCCATCCCCAGTCCTGATCCCAGAAGTTATTTTTTTATCTAAGTTTTGCAAAACTGTGTATATTCTTTTTGCATGTGTTATTTACTTCAGCCCTGATTGTCTAGTGGCCTTCTACTCTGTCACCCAACAGTGCCAGACCACCCCGCTCCCTTGACCCATACCCAGCCAGTGACTGGCACAGCCTGCCTCTCATCACCATGGCCAGCCACTAACTGAGCTCTGTATGAGCGTGTACTATAAATAGTACATGCTCAGTGAATGACAGCTGCTGTCATTCACTGAGCACATACTATTTACAGTATGTGCGCATACAAAGCTCAGTTGGCACCTGACAGCAGTGGTGAGAGGTGGACTGTGCCAGTTGCTGGCTGAGTATGGGTCAGAGGAGAGCAGAGTGGTGTGGCACTGCCTGGTGAGGGGGCCACTAGACCACCAGGGCTAAAGTAAATAACACACTTACAAAAAATATAAACCGTTTTGCAAAACTGAAATAAAAAGAACTTCAAGGATTATGTCTGGAGGGGGTCCACTGGCTCAGAAGGGCTGAATTAGTAATATTATTGTGGATCAGGACTAGGGAGGCCGATAGCCCAGTGGGACTTAGTTATTACTGAATTCAGGGATTGGGGCTTGAGGGGGTGACAGTCCAGTGGGACTTAGTTATTATTGAACTCAGGGATCGGGGCTTTGTGGGGGGAAATAACCTGCAGGGCTTAGTTATTACTGAATTCGGGGATTGGGGCCGGGAGGGATGCTTGTGCCCTGTCACTGAGTGGTGCCGCCAGTTAACAGCAACCTGTCCAGATGCACCCTCAGTTTGGCACACTGCTGGATTGCAGTAAGCCACAGGACTTAGCTGCCAGGACCCTGCCTGATTGAGAATCAGGAGCAGGGTCCCTGGCACATCTGCAATAGGTGCAAGTCACCTATTGCGTGACTTGCACCAGTCCTTTGAGAACGGGCACCAATATTTTTGATATATCAATGTAGGATGTATACTGTGGTTACATTACACCAATACCCTGGAAGTGAAATAATAAGACTTAAAAATATTACCTAGACTCCAAACTTTCATTTAAAAATGTAAGTTTCTAGCCCTTACAGTCCTAACATAGGCATTTGTAAAATACAATAATGGGGCAAGAGTCTCAAATTTATTTTAGCAAGATTCTTTTATTTGTGCCACTGACTTGTGGCATCCTCCCAACATGATTCCAGAAATTTCACTTCAAAAAGAAGTAATGAGGAGGGTTGGGAGCCATACAGAAAGCTTTTGACTGGAACTGTGATCTGTGGATGGCAAAAAGACAATTTTGGGGGTATATTACAAATTGACATGTATTACAGCAGACCTCCAAGACTTGGGAGTTAGCATAATAAATTTGAAGAGTAACAACTATGGGGTCAATGGCTGCAATGTGGGACTTCAACCTACCTGACGCTGATTGGAGGTGGCAAATGCCCAAGGGAAGCAAGGAAATTTTCTTGTGCAGAACTGTTTCCTTCTTTAGCACATCAGGCATGGAACAAGAAGTGGTGCAGTTCTTGCTCTGTTAAAACATAGTGTGCATGACATTGCCAGAGCAGCAGATGTTTAAGAGTTGTTGGGTTACATTGACCATTATATGACTGAATTTGAGGTGACAGAGGGAAGCTACTTCACCAAAAATTAAATAAGGACACTGAATTTTAGGAATACAATTTTGGAAAGCTGAGAGAGATGAGTATAGCTAATCTGAGAAATATACCACTGAGTAGTAATGCTAATGCATTGATGTAATGCTGAAGATGTAAAGTAGAAAAAAAACAGAAACAATTACTAGATGCTTCTTTTGCAAGACAGACACAAAGACTAGACAGAGGCATCTATAGTTGCCCATGGAATGTTAAGTGAAGTTAAGGGATAAAAAAGGATATAAGATAAGTGTGGCTATTAGTGCTGGGTGAAATTTCTAGTACTCTTGCGAAATTGCACAAAATCACTGATTCCAGATTTGTGCAATGTTTGCAAAAAATTCAACATAATTTCACCTGCCTTTCTTCCCGCAATTGTGACCTTGTCTCAACTTGTGCATTTTTTAAAATGTGAGGTCTTGAAAATGTGCAATTTTAGCAAATAGCATTCCCCAAATTGCACATTTTTGAAATGGGAATTCAAAACTATATGCAATTTCAGCAAATAATGCCCTAGGCTGAGCATAAACCTTTGAAAGTATGCATTTTCTTAAACTTCAATCTGCTAAATTTCAGTTTTACTCATTTTGTTCAAAAAGCTATATTGTACTGGATAATATGTTCAGTTCACAAAATTACAAGAAATTATGCAAAAGTGCTGTACTTTTGTGAAAAGTGCACAAAATGGATTTTTGTAATTTCACCCAGTACTAGTTGTGACAGAGCAATGGAAGTAGAGTATAGGACATTACAGAAGGAATGTAGTGTCAGGACTGTACAGGTCATGGCTGGTCTGAAAGACAAGATCATGCAGGGGATCAAGGGGAATAATAAATCCTTTGTTTTAATGCATAGAGAACGAAAGAAGTATCAAGGAAAAGTCAGATATGTTAATAATTGGCCTTAAGATTGACAGATCGTACTCTCACCTACTAAACAGGTACTGTCACTCTACCAGATTGGGTTCAAGTCAGCCACGATGACAAGATAATCTCTTGTGCTGTCCTGCCTGACTTGCTTAATGATCCCTCCTCTGTCACCTGTAGATGGTCCTCTAAGCTAGCAAGAATTAGCTCTCCACCTCACATGCCCATGTCTTCTGCACTGAGAAGCTTACACATTTTTTAATCCTTCTGCTCTAAATTTACTGGTCTTTTCTTACCAAAATGCTGAACTTCAATGCAGCCCTCAAGTATTTTTTTTCCTCCAGTTCAGAGTGGTTTGTGATGTTGTTGCCCCATTCAAGCCTTTTAGTAAGAAAGGGAAACTCTGAAACCTGGTACACCAAGTTATTAAATCTTTGACCCAGGGAAGTGGCAGATCCTGGAATCTGTATAAAGAACTGGTCCACAGTATTTACCTTCAAAAGTATAAAGAGTTATATAACTCTGAAACATCACATCAGGGAAGGCAAGACTGTTTACATAAAACCCAATATAGAAACCTGCTTAACCAGCCCTAAAAGCTCTGGGGAAGCATTAGTAAACTTTTGAGGCTCTCCTAAAATTCCTTGACACATTCCATGGACTATGGTGGTGCTACAATAATGACAAACAAGTGTATTGCTGATGTCTTTAGCAATATATTTAGTGACCTATCAGCATAAATGCAATTATCCAGCGCCCACCCTGCCCCAGCTGGAGACTCATCTAGTGAGCACTATAGACCTAAGTTCTACTTGAAAAAGCTTACTTGGGATGATGTATGCAGCTTCCAAATCAAGATAAAAATGAAACCAGAACTGGTCTTGATAACACTGACATAATGCTACTCAAGTTTGGGATCAGGGAAGTCACCTGTCACCTGCAGCAAATTTTCCATCTGTCCCTGGTCACTCAGGGAGTGCCTGATATCTGGAAAAAGACCTATGCAGTCCCTGTTTTCATGGATGGGGATGCTAACTTGCCCTCTTATTGCTGGCCAATCTATCTCAACCCCCCCATCCAAAACACTTGAGAAGGTTGTGAATGTTCAGTTTGTAGACTACCTCAGCCAATATGAACTCCAGATTAAAGAGCAGCATGGGTTCAGGAAGAACTTTAGCACTTTGACTGCACTCCTGTAGTCTACAGATTCAATATACATTGCACTGGACCATGTATAATTGGCTAGATCTAGTAACATAGGCAAGCAATAACACACAACGAGGTGTGGGAATCTCCTGATAAGAGAATGCCCAGGTGCATTATGAGGCATGAGGTGCTTTTGCTGAGTGCCTTATGCACCTGGGCGTGCTCTTATCAGGAGATAACCCACACCTCAGAGTGTGTTATTACGCTTATAAAATGGGCACAAAATTTGCAAGACAGATTTTAATAAAGTTAGTGTAGTTTGAAAAGTGAAATGCTATTTATTAATTTGTTATGTTTTTTTCTCACTTTGAAGAAAATAATCCCTTTTACTGTCCTTGTACAAAACATTTTAAAAGTAATTTTAAGATGCTAGAGAAGGTGATGCTATGTCTGTTTGTCTGTCTTCTGTCTTCCCAGTATTTCTTTTAGATTTATTTGGAGGGTGTCTTTGACAGGCAGCAAATCCAGAGGATCAACAGAGGGAGACACACTAGGTTTTGTGACTTCCTTCCAGGCAAGAGTAGCCCCCCCCACCACCACTAAGCACACATACAGAGACAGGCAGACAGCATATTTTTTTTTTAGTTTTATTTTAAATAAATGGCATACATTGTATTTCTATGTTTTTGTTCAGTTTACTGGAGCGTCATCTGTGTAGTGCAGCAAGCAGTCGATTCTCACTGAAGAGAGCGTGTCTCTTTAAAGCCACCGTAGTAAACGTTTTTTGCTTCCTCCTTCATGTTCATGTGGTTTGTTATTTAATGCGGTTTCAGCTCTGTCTGTGAGATGTAGTTTTGTGGAAGATAGTACTGTACTTTATCACAGGCAGTGATTCTTGTGTGGCTTATTATTTATCTTCGGAGCAGTTTGCAGAGCATGAGCGGGAGCTGTGGGCTTGTAACGAGAGGAATGGGCAAGATTAAAAGTAAACGGGTACTAGTGAAATCGGAAGGAGCGTGATCTTGGGCACAGTAATTTACTTCATTCTGTTTTTTGTCTTCGTGGCTTGTTTATCTTTTGTGTGTGTGTGTGTGTGTGTGTGTGTGCTGTCATGGTGTAGTGGCCGTTTTGTGCCATTGTACTGCTAGTTGTGTCAGTGTTTGTTTTTGCGTAGGGCTGGCAAAGTTCACTGATTGATTTGTGTTGTGGGGCTCAGGAGTGGTAGCAAGTGCCAGTTGACTACTATATCTTCTGATAAGGACACTGCTCAGAAGATGTAGTAGCCAATAGGATTGTTGAGTTTCATAGACCCATTTTATAAATCTCATTAAAAAATTAGGCCTTGTCAACCATGCCCTCCTCTGCCAGAAATACTCTTTTTTTTGACTCTCTGAAGACACATTCTGCTGGTTAAAGAGTACTTGTCCTGTATATCACAATCTGTTAAATGCCAGTATGTACACTCTGATGACATGTCAGGCAATGTAGGTATCCCTCAAAGTGTCCTTTCCTGGGCCTCTGCTCTTTAGTCTATTCATAAACAACCTACACCTATATGTGTGTGTGTGTGTATATATATATATATATATATATATATATATATATAGAGGAAAAATCCATTTAATGCATTAGTTAAGTTGTTCCACACTGACAAAGTGAGAAATTTGGTTAGGGAAGCTTCCTCTGTTCTTGCTCATTCAACCCCAACCGGCATTGAGTGATTAGGTTGTCGACTTATAACTCTCACCCCATCACATGCAAAAGAAGCAGAGGTGTAGGAGAATGGGGTGAGAGCTAGGACCAACAACCCTAATGCACACCCTGATGCTGGTTGGGGGTGTGGGCAGGGGAGGGCCAAGGGGGGCTCTCAACCCTAACACCGAATTTCCTCACTTTTGTCGGTGTGGAACAACCCTAACTAATGCATTAAACATAGTTTTTTGCCTCAAATTTCCCTTCTTTTTGAGAATGATAATAAGAAATAGTGAATGTAATGCGGCGGTGGGAGAGTGGGGCCCTTTCGGCTCCGCGCTCCTGCCACATGATGTCTTGTCACATAGTAACATTGTGCCCGCAAACGCAAATAGTAATGTGCATGGTGACACAAAGCGAAACAGAAAGAGAAACAGTAGTGTAGACAGAAATGTTAAAAACAACGCAAAAGCAAGTGCAAATGGAAACGCAAAGGGTAATGCACATGGTGGCGTGGACGTGAACGGTAAGTGAAACAGGACTGGAACCGCAAGTGAAAACGGTAACGGTAACAGTAATGTAAGCATACAGGCTGGTTTTACCCAAAAGCTGCATAAAGAAAGACAGTGAGTACAAAGAATCTGTGCATAATAATGGTTCTCGGAGCAGAAAATGAGGAGTTGGAATACTAAATTGCTTATATCTCAGGAACCGTACAACGTAGAAAAAAAATGTAAAAGTCATCTGATTTATGACTTTCCTGGCTAGTTTTGTACTTAGCCCCCAGTAGGGGGCTAAGCACTTTTCTGATGAAAAGTCCATATCTCGCACTGTTTCCGAGATACGGGCCCTGAAAGGCGCGGTGAATGCCGTAATGTTATCCTATGGGAAAAAAAGAGAAGTTCGGAGTGCCATAACTTTGGCTCCCTGTAATATTTTTCAGCAAATCACAAAAAGGCACATCTGTGGGATGTTGCCTGTGTTACCTCCAAATTTCATCCCAAAAGACCAAACCGTTATTTTGCAGCAGGGTGCCAAAGGATTCCTGTAATGCGTCAGATGCCATAATGTTATCCTATGGGAAAAAGTGTCAAATTTGTAGTGCCATAACTTTGCTGTCATGTAATATTTTTTCAACAAATCACTGAAAGGCACATCTGTGAGATGTTGGCTGTGTTCTCTCCAAATGTCAGGCCAAAACACCAAACCGTTCTTTTGCAGCAGGGTGCCAAAGAATTGTTGTCATTTTCCCACAGCCTAGAAAAGTACTGTTGAAGTTTGTGAAAGATTTTGCAAATTCATTCGACACTGTTGCAAGTGCGACAGTACTTTGCGAAAGTATTTTTCCAGAAATTTGAAAAACATATTTCTGGGGTGTTTTACCCCAAAATAAAGACATGGCTAGCATCCTCAGGGTCAGACTAGGTGAATACAAATATAATTAGGTTGCTAGAGGGTCCCAATTTTAAATGGCAAACATTTTTTCTGATTGCTAACTGAAAACAAAATGGCAGATTTGCGACAGTAAAAGGGCCATTTGCGAAAGTAAAAACTGCAATTGCGACACTGTCGGACTTTTTGTTAACTTTTCTCATTGACTTATAACGGGAACTTGTTTTTTGAATAACTTTTGAACCGTTTAATGTTTTGTCACGAAATCTTCAAAAGGCACATCGCCGCATGTTCCCTGAAGATTTCTGACTGGTCGGTCAAACCGTGCTACCTGTTGGCATGACCATAAAATTCCAGAAAAGCGTAAACACGCATGCTGATCATGCTTAATAACTCCACAGCCGTATATGCGACGGTACGAAACTTGGCAGATCCCAAGTACTATGGGTCTTAATCGTGTATTCCAAATTTCAGGCAAATCCGTCAAATGGTTGAAAAGTTATTAAGGTGCAAAATTTTGGGTTTAACATGTAAATGGCTCTCAACTTAACTCTAGTGGCACTACTGTGCCACTATAATATATATATATATATATGTATATATATATATATATATATATATATATATATATATCAAACCCCTTTTATGATCACTTGCAAAGCATATGAACATACTGGTATTGGTTTGAACTGTAAGAGGGTTTTGGAGGTATGCCCCTCCTCCACCTATCACTGCTTCATAATACCAAATACCGTCCCTAACTCTGCCCATTCTTCCTCTTGCCTATCCTTTTGTCTTTAACATCCTTGTCCAATCATAAGGCTGAAAGATTCAAGCTACATTGTAAGGTTTTTCATGCGTAACTCTTAGTTCCTACTTGAAACCTGTCTCATGTTTTTGGTTCCTATGCTCTGTTTTTACATTGGGGCATGCTGAAATGGTAATGAACTGGACAGCTTCTTGGGGAACACTCACAAAGCGAACACTACAGCCACCAATTTAAAGCAGCAGTGCACAATAGCAGTGAAACTACTGACCTATATTTGTTATTCTATTTCACTTTGCCCTTTATCTCCTGACTTGTATGATGCCATTCTTTCCCCATTTTGAGTCTGCTTTATCACGTTTTCACATTTGAAATAATAAAAAGGAGGCCTCTTTTTAATATTGCCCAAACAAGGTTCTCATCAATATTTTCAGTTATTTTTGTGCACTTATTGTCCCATAAGGTCATAGAGCAGTGTCTGCTGTGTGCTAGTTCCTCACAGTTACTCGAAATGTCATCGTAAACATTTGGCATTCAAAAACAGCAGAGAATACTGATGAAAACCTGGTTCTAGCTACATTAAAAGTAATGATCCTTTCATTACTTCAACTGTTAAGAAAGGTGATAATGCTAACTTAAAATGTGGAAAAAGGGTATCATACAAGTTAGAAGATAAGGGGCAATATAAAATAAAAAAGTACAGGTCAGACTTTTCATCACCACCATGCACTACTGCTTTAAAGCAGTAGTAGCAGCAAATGAACATAGCTTTAATTTCAGTAATATACAAAAACAAGAACTTATTTTCCCCTTTACAAAACAGGTTCTTGCTGTTCAGTCTGTGGTTGTCTCCCGATAATAAAATATTAAACCTTCATTTCCCCTTCGTAAATCATTCCCCTTTATTGGGCTCAAGAGTCAAGACAGACAACAATTAGAGCATGCAGTGCAGTGAGATATTGAAGGGACAACTTTAAAGCAAGAGGGGTTTGATACAAATCAACCCAAACATACAGTATGTTGTCTGTGTTGCAGAATTATGAAGGGCTTTTGGGGTGAAAGGGACATAATGGAGATACAATAAATCACAGACACTTTCAGATTTTAGTATTTATTTTTTGCTCTATGGGGCAAGTGTGACTGTCAAAGACTACATGCTGCTGACTGTACCTAGTCTACCAATTTTGCTTTATTTGTGAGTTTATTTTTATTTTTCGATCAAAATGAAATTTTACTTGGCCCAAACTCTTACCACATAGCTCGTCTGAAGTTCCCCTGCCTGATGCCTTTGCACATTCCTGAGGTAAAGAGAAAGCACTTCTGAACAAGATGGCCCCAAACTGACATGAATTTGTGGAAGCATGAGTTATGCATGTGTTAAACACTCTAAAAGAAACATGTGGCCTGAAAGAAGACTTTGTCTTGAGCACGGCAGTATGTTTTGCATAGAAACATAGAATTTAGTGACAGATAAGGACCGCTTGGCCCATCCAGTCTGCCCATTTCTCCATACCTCCACTACTACTGCAGACTGTGCCAGATCTACAGCTTTCCTTCTCTCGCTCTCTCTCTCTCTCCCCCCCCTTTCCACTATGATTCCCTTTGCTTATCGAATGCATTTTTGAACTCCTCCACTGTTTCTGAAGGCTGTTCCAAGAATCTAACTCTCTTTCTGTGAAAAAGTACTTCTTCACATTTCTCCTAAATCTTCCCCCTCCAGTTTCATAGCATGTCCCCTTGTTCTTGAGCACCATTTTATCTAAAAAATACTTGCCTCTGTACTTATCCACCCCCTGAGGTGTTAAAAGGCCTCGATCATATCTCCGCTCACTCTCCTCTTTTCCAAGGTGTACATATTGAGGAATTTTAGTCTCTCTTTATAAGGTCTTTGATGCAGACCCTGAGCTGTTTTAGTTGCCCTCCTATGGACCACTTCCACACTGTGTATGTTTTTTCAGAGATGTAATCTCCAGAACTCAAAGCTGTACTGTAGGTGGGGCTTTACCAGAGATCTATGCAGAGGCAACACCACCTCTCTCTCTCTTTCTTTTGCTGATACCCCTCGCTATGCACCCCAGCATCCCGCTAGCCCTCCCAACTGCCTTGTCATACTGCTTGGTTACCTTTAGGTCATCCAGATATGATTACCCCCAGGTCCTTTTCCTGCTAGGTGGTTGTCAATACTTCACACATTTTATACTCTGTCCCTGAGTTTCTGTGCCCTAAGTGCATTATTGCACTTTTTCTGCACTGAATCCCAAATGCTATTCTCTTGACCACTCTCTAGTTTTCTCAAGTCTCTGCTCATCCTTTCCACACACACACACATGAGTGTCCACCTATTGCAGATACTGGTGTTATCTACAAAGATGCAGACCTTTCCTCCCAGCTTCTCTGCAATGTCACGTATAAAGACATTTAAGAGGATCAGTCTCAGCACTTATCACTGAGGCACCCCAGTATTCACTTTTCCTTCCTCAGAGTGAACTCCGTTTACCACCACCCTCTGTCACCTATCCCCTACACAACTTCTTATCCATTTTGCCACTTTGGACCCACTCCAAAGATACCCAACTTGCTTACTAGTCTCCTATGTGGAACGGTATCAAAAGGTTTACTGAAATCTAGTTAGGCTTCATCCACCATTCCACCGTGATCTAAATCCTTTGTCACCCAGTCAAAGAAATCTATCATATTCATTTGACATTACCTCCCCCCATCATACCATGTTGCCTCAGGTCTTGTAATCCACTGTGTTTAAATTATTCCACAATCCTTTCCTGCTTTAATGATTCCATTAACTTTTATACCACCAATGCCAGACTTTTATATTGCAAAAATAGCACTGGAACACTTCAAACTATTGCTTTGAAAATTGGAACTGTGACTCTGGGCATGCACATCAATTCAGAGCCACCTTGTTCAGATGCATATTCTCTTGTCCTCAGGAACACACGGAGGCATCAGACAGATGAAACTTTGGATGAGCTGCAAGGCAAGAAGCTCAGACTGAATAAAATCACATTTTGATTGAAAAAATAGCAAGAAAAAATGTTTAAATAAGGCAAAAGGGTAACCTAGATACAATAAGCAAGCATGTCATCTTTGATAGGCACACTGGTCCCAAGTGACCAATAATAAATACTAAAAGCTGACAGTGCCCCAGTATTAACAGAACATATGCCCTCCAAAGACAATAAAATGGTATCACTTTTTCTGCTTTATCAATTTGGTATAATAACACAATAATGAACATCAATATCATTATATGCATATTTGAACATTGTTTCATCTAAAAAAATTAAAGTACAAGACTATGTTAATGTTATTGGTGTGCACCACGTCCCATTATAATAGCACAAATTCAGAAAGCATATATAACTGTTGCACTGTCTATATCCATCAACAACACAGTGAAGTAAAAATGGCCAACACTTGTTACAACTGTCTTCATCATTCATACAAGATTTTTCATTTAATACATCACGCTTGGTGTTGGAAGCATTGGTACAGTATGTTACTACACCAAGTTCAGTTTTTATTCCATCAGGGCTACCCTACCCACCATTGGCACATATGCTGTGACAGCTGTAGTGGTTATCAGAAATAGGTTGTACAATGCCAAGTTTAAAACTGCAGCATTATACTCTGTAGTACTTGCATCAGTATGGTGATTTAAAAAATCATATTGCAGAATGCCTTCTAATAAAGTTACTTGTCACACTGAATAAGAGTTTCTGTTTAAAATAATTTTCTTTGTACATTGATTTGGTGACCTTGAATTACTTATAAAATAAAACAGTGTCTGCCTTTTCTTGCACAAATCCAGTATCTATATTATAAGACATTTCTCCTAACTGTAAGCTGCAGTGCAGTTGTTAATGCTTCTAAGGTATAATTGGTTTCAGGCTGTATTTTTCTCCCTGAGAAATCTGTTGAGTTCTTTAGAAAGAAGCTGCAGCATCACTGTTTTTCCACAAAGTATAAAGTCTGTTTCAGTGCTTGCTACTTCCCAAATGGCCAGGGACAGTAATTAGAAAAGGGCATCCACAGTAAACATGTAACTTGAACAAACAGGCTCTGCTGCCTGGACATGCCCAGTCATGGACAGCTCATAGAATTTATACTGTTGCTAAGTCTCACTATAGCACCAACACACTTGTTTAAATACCCTGGCTTCTGAGTATTTTTTATAAATATACACACACGTAGTTTGCTTGTGAAAATACCAGTGATGAAAAAAAAAGCAGTTTGTTTCATGGGTGATGTAATCAAATACATAAATCTGCATAAAAAAAACTCAAAATATAATTATCATTGCTTGCAACAATTACATCACCCTGTCTGATAGCAGACAAATGGAAAATACATTGTGGACCCTATTTTATTTTGCCATATACCATAGTAAACTAAGACTTCAATTATTGCTTCTGTGTTACTTCCTTTGTATTCACTGAGCCAATTGTAGACCAGTGTTATCTCAGTGGAGATATAGTTTTGGTAGTATAAATAATCCATCTATACCAACTGATTCTCATAACATTAGTGCCTAAACCATGAATAAATGGATTTCATAAAATAGTGCACAAAACACTGTGCATTCATGATTCTATATTGGTTTACCTGAAACTAAATGGAAAAAAATGTCCCTATTAAGCTAGTCATGCAGTAGTACAGAGAACTCTGCCAGTGCTTATAATATCTGTGGATGACTGTATAATTCTGGATACAGAGACAGCATTTGTTGGCTTGTGTTAACAAGGCTGGTCTTGTCATTGCAATATTCTTATATTGGAGGCAGTGAGGTCTAGTGGATAAATCACAGGTTTGGAAACCAGGATATCACATATTCAATCCTAGCTAGAGCCAAATACTCACTGTGGAATCTTGGGCCAGTCATTTAACCTCCCAGTACTCAAGTCAACCTAGTTGGGGTTTTCAGTCCTAACACTCACCCCACTGTAGTAACAGAAAAGCTGAGATGCAACAGAGACAGGTGTGTACGTTTCATGAGTGCATAGAATGAGGTGAGCATTAGGGTTGATAACCCCCAGGAAGATTCTGCCCCTCATTCACTTCAGGGGTGGGGTAGGGGTGTTGGGGTTGGAAACCCTAACATCACATTTTCCTACTTTTATTGGTTTAGTCTGAACCTTAACTGTTGCGTTAAAACAGTTTTTTTGCAAAGAATATCTTTACTTTTTGAGATAGTATGATCATATCCTCATTTGCCTGTGGGAGCATAGCATCTATATATGCATATATGTATGTTGCTGTGGGAATGGTGATTGGAGGGTGTGGGGTGTCACTAGACACCAGAAAAACATAAACAAATAGGTGGATGGCAATTGGAGGGTGGGGGTGCCACTAGACACCATGGAACATAAATAAAATATGGGGGCAGGGATTGGGGGTGCCACTAGACACCTGGAACACTTACAAAAATACAGGGATGGTGACTGAAAGGTGAGGAGAGGTACCACTAGACACCAGGAAAAGTTAACAAAATATGGGGATGGCGATTGGATGGAGTGTGGGGCCATTATGCACCATGGAAATTTAAGCAAATATGTGGATGCCAATCAGAGGTTAGGTGGTGCCACTAGACACCAGGAAAAGTTAACAAAATATGGATTCAGTGTACAAGGGGGGTATCACTAGACACTAGGGATATTTATAAAATACTGGAATGGAGATCAGAGGATGGGCACTGACTTTTGTTGTATGAAGGGATTCTTTTTTGTATGACAAAAAAAGTCATGTGGAAAAAGTGGAGGCAAGTTACAAAAAAGGCTGCATCAATGAAAAAAAATGTATTTGGGGATCATTTTTCCACCATCCAAGTGCAGAATCAACCTAACAAGGTCCTGATGAGCAAGATACATGTCTTGTTCTATGTGTAAGATGTCACTTTTGTGGGTTTTCCAAATATAAAAAGGATTTTTTCAGATGGGAGAAAATGGAAAAGGATTTTTCCCTCATGAACAAAGACTTGCCCTAAATGAAAAATGATTTTTTTCCTGTTTCATGCAGCTATTTTGAAGTGCTAACTGAGCATGCTAAGAACCCAACATTTTAAAATGTAATAACTTTGGAACTGATTAATATTTTTTCATCAAACCAGCAAAAGGCATATCTGTGGGTTAGTCTCTTTCTACCCTGGAAATTTCAGACCAAAATTCCAAAACGTCTGGGTGGTATGACTCTTGAAATAAAACAGCCAACCCCCCCAAAAAAATCACTTTTTGTACTATCCTGATCTCAGAATCCACACATCCCACCAGAACAAAACATGACACATCCAGAGCTCTAGCCCAACAAGACTGTGTGTGCAAAATTTCATGCAAATCCATTGAATGGTTATGAAGTTATTAAAATGCAAAAATAGTGCTTCAACATTAAACTGCCTACTCAACCCTAACTGTAATGGTACTACACCACCACTATAATCTATCTATCTATATATCTATCTGTCTGTCTGTCTGTCTGTGTATCTATCAAATTTATCTATCTGTCTAGCATAATGGGGAAGGGTGATATACAAGGATGTATACCCATCAAGGGGGGCTAATAAAAAGGTGTACCATCATAATCTTTCGATTTCCAATGCAGAGGTTGGTATCTCTGCAGCTTCCTGTGTACATAGATCTTACCTTTCAGAATTTGCTCGTTACCCCTGAGAAAATTGGCGGATGACCCCTTGGTGGGCCTATTTCTGATTTTGGACATTGTGGGACCTCTGGGCCCCATAGCTCAGCCTAGGAATGCCTGATTTACAATTTCAAGGTGTCATTTTCTACATTTATTGCCATGCCAAATTGGGTGGCTGCCAAAATCCAATATGGCCACCATATCACTAGTAAATACTTGATTCACTAATAATTTTCAAATCCCTAGCATCCAATGATTCATGAATGGGGAGTTTATTATTAATTATGTTTAATATAAACACATATTAAATTAATATAATGCAACATAAATATAAATAAATGATCCATAACGCATCAATCTGCTTGTTTGTGCCGTTGACCCAAAATTGCATCCACACTGTGAGAATTCGTCACTTTGTTCACAGGTTTGCATGGCATGTTCATGTACGTTGTATGCCTGTTTAGTTTGTATTTCTAGTTTCTAGTTTTTAATTTTAGTTTCTGTTTCTGTTTCAGAAACATTGATAGCCCTGTAGCTGTATCTGTTGGATTGGTCAATCCATCCAATTTGCCTACCTGTGATCTTTGTGAGAACCAAATTAGAGATACAGAACTGTAACAGATATGAGGAGAGAATGGGCTGAATACCATCAAGGCTTTTGCAGAGAAATGGTCAGTCACAAAACCAACTTCCAAGTATGCCAGAAACTTGAACCTCATATGAAATAAAATCTGTGACCAACTTCCCCTCAGCCCTGGAGAAACAGGCCCACTTGTTCATACAAGGTGTCACCAACATTTCACCAGTGAAAGGAAATTAAACACCAACTCAATGAAACAACTTTCTTCAGATCAATCTTCTGAAGCTAAATTCTCAGGCATACCCGACCCACGGTCATCCAGTAGCAGTGAAGCGGTCCATGTAACTCGATGTAAAAGGAAATCGCTGGAATTTATAAAGAATGAGACCTACTTCATCTGTGATAAGAAAAGTAAAAAGAGAGGCAATATGGAAGAAAATCTCCAAAGAGCTGAACTTGAAGATGGAAAGATTACATTTCATAAAAGCATGTTACATGATGAAAATTCTGATGATGCTCTTTTGTCTAGTGTAGCCAAACATCTGAAGGTCGCTACTGCCAATGTTGATGTCTTTGCTGTGGATGTCAAATACCATCAAAGTTGTTACAACACTTTTGTCTATGTTGGCAACTGAGAGTGACAAACACCAGGTGGATAGGAAAGCATTCACACAAAGAGTGCTGAAACAGAGTTTCTTCAAATCGTGAGAAGAAAGGTTGTTGAGCAGAAATGCTGCTATTTACTCCCAGAGTTACTGGAGGATCTTCATAACCTCTATGAGTTCCATGGATGCGAACAAGATGCTGGAATAAATCACACATTTTAGTTGAATAAACTTATCAGCAATGAATTCAGAGATGAGATAGGTTTTACTGCAGGGAAGGGGATACATGGGAATCATCTCATTCTTCACTCAACAAAAGTAAACTCACTTGATTATTCTTTGGCAACCTCAAAAGGAGCTGGGCTCAGAAACAGTGACATCACCAAAGCATCTGTAAAGATGATAAATTGGAAATTAAGAGAGACAAATTGAGTCACTGCAGTTTCCTATGGCATACAAAGACTTGCTTTCTGAGCTTGATAATTATGAATCCATTCTGGAAATCTTCAATGCAATAGCTCTCTCTATAAGCTCTTCTAAGAAGATTAACACTCTAAGTTATGTGACCATCCCAAAAGAAATTCAAGCTACTAAGATATGGTCCATTGCTAGTGACTGGCAATGCCTAATTTCCGAAGAACATTCTCCAAAGTCGATAGTTCTACCCATGGTCATTCATCGTCTCACTAGAAGTAAAGAAGCATTCAATCTTCTACATCGTTCAGGGGCTGGTATTTCTTACACAGACGTCAGAAGACAAAACAAGAAATTGGCCTATGATAGTAAACCAGAGGAAAAAAGGCACCTCACATGATTCCGCCTGAACAGCCAACTCATGTCACAATTGATAACTCAGATAGTAAGCAACAGACATTAACAGGAGTCTCAACAACACATGACACTTACTCAACCATTTATGTACCCCAAATTTTGTGTCCTGCTGACATCTGCAATTTGCCAGTACAAGAACAGAACATTCCAAGCAGCTCAACAAGAGAAGTCCAGGAAACCTTTGATAGCTCAGAACCTATTGACTGTGGGGATTATAAAATAGGAAAGAGAAAACACTCACTGATTGTTCCATCCTATGATGAGGATGAAAGAAGGACCAAGACTGATCTTCATTTGAGAAAAGATTGTATTTGGGCTCTGGCAGCAAGCATAGAATCTTCTGGAGAAGATGAATCTCTTCCAGTCCCAGGATCATGGACAGTTTTCAATAAAAAAGCAACATTGACCACTATCTTGAAATCTGAAACTGATTTCCTACCAATTATACCATGTGAACCAGATGATGCAGTTTGCAAATATTACCTTGACTTTCTCATGGATCTAACAGTTGACCTAAAAACTGACCACATCTTCAGCCATAGCGATCATGCAGTTTTCTACAAGATTGCACAAATAATGTGGAAAGAAGAAAAACATATAAAAATGGTTAATCTGATGGGAGGATTTCATGAACTGATGATGAGGCAGAAGATCTTCTACAAGCGATACAGTGAAATGGGACTTCGTGACTGGTAAGTTCAGGCAGGGATAATAGAGGATGGGTATGTTAACCAGGCCTTGGAAGGATGCCAATATTCTAGATCAATGAGGTTACATAAACAGTCCCTTGAAGCCCTCCTATGATTTATGGGATCCAAGATTTATGGCTCACTAACCGACAGACTATGAGAAAAGCTCATCAACATGAGAAGATCTGTATTAGCAGAATCCCTGAATCTTGTCCTCTTGGATGAATCTTTCTGTGAAGTGCAGTCACGGATGCTGGAAACCTCTGGCACCATGGGACAGTGGATGACAGGCTACATTGGTGACACCTGCTCTCTTCTCACCCAGGTCACTGCATACAGAGACAAGAATCTGAACTTGCATCTGTGGGCTCAATGAGATAGTTTACATTTACTGTTTGCATTCAATTATCAAAACTATTCTCAGTATTTGACTTGGCATCATGTAGACCTCATCAATCTGAAAACCATCAATGAGAATGCATACAATGAACTGCAGAAATATAGCATTGGGGCTAGTTTGTCTGGTGAGGCGTTCTACATGATACCTAATGACTAAGTGAATGAGGTCTCAATCAGCAGAGAGGTCAAGATGAGCGGTGGACCCATGAGGGGCAGTTACAGTATGTCTGAGGAAGCTGCTGGTGACTTTGTTTTCAATTCCCACAAACTCGCTAAAATTCATTTGTTGCTGAAGGAGAAGATGCTTCTGAAAACATTGGTCACACACAATGAGTTGACATACGGTGCCATGAACTAACATGATGATCAAGTGAAAGAGCTAGTGAAGAAACTTCACGCATATTCTGATCCATGCCAGGATATAGCATGACACATCGCAATGGGCATTGAAATACCACTGGCAATAATACAGGGCCTTTTGAAGGCAAGGGCTACAGAGGAAGTTATGTTGAGTGCATTTACAAATGACCACCTCCTATCAAGGAAAGTTGGTTTCTTCAAGCCCATTAAATGCAATGAAATTTCCATGGGAATGGACAAGAAGAAAAAGAAACCCAAAGTGGAATCAGTCATGAAAGAAGACTGTCAGGCTCTCGGTATCATTGTTGCAAAGTGCCCCAGCAAGCAAGATGCATTTTCCCATCTGCTCACAACATATCCTCTTGCAATAGCAACTCCAGACGGAAACCTCTATAAACCTAATACCAAACATGTCTTAAGAAATTATCTCATTGATGAAGCAGAAGCTCAGAGTTCTTCCCTTCCTCCATTACATTCAGTGTACATATACAACGCCATGGTGATGGTCAGGGCAATTCCTGCACAGCGTACATGGGACAGCCTTTGGAAAGCACTTCTTATTGCATTCACACCTCTATCTACAGCAAACCCAGTGGAAGTCACTGTTGTTTTTGGTAATTATAAAGATGATCAGGAGTTCTCAGTGAAACAGCAAGAACGAGCTGAGCAAGAGGTAGGAACAGGAGGAAAGCAACTTCACATAGGATCAGATTCACAAGAGATGCTGAAGGGAATGGTGTATCAGCAGTACCTTCACAATAACAACAAAACAAATCTCATACAGTGCTTCAATGAGTATGTTAGACAAGAGGATGTCAGAAGAAACTTACAATACCCATTTACTATCAGCAATGGCAGAAGCATGCATACTATATACCCAGATTCAGAAAAAATCCTGTTTTCCTGCAACCATGAGGAGGCAGATATGAGAATAGTGCAGCATTGTGCTCTTGAAAAGGCCCAGTTGTCATCTGAGCCAAAGATGCAGGCATCTTCATCCTGATGGTTTTAGCTCTTGCAAAGACCCTTCCAGATTCACCATGGATGCTCCAAATCAATCCCGACATATTTGTAAATACAGGCTCTATATACGATCACATTGGACTCACTGCAAGTCTCAATTTGCCAGCATACCATGCTGTCTCTGGATGCAATGCAGTGAGTTACTTCTACAAGGTATCAAAGAAATTAGTCTTCCAACATTCACACAGATCAAAGAAAGAATAAATCTCCTTTCAGGGCTTGGGGAAAGCACATATGCTTCACAAGACACTGAACAAAACATCAAGACCTTCATTCAACACTATGTGTACAATGGTACAGAAGGAGAGGATCTGGTAGACACATGAGTAAGGCAATACAACAACCTGAAAGTGAAGACTATGCAAATGTTTCTACCAGACCCAGTGAGCCTATGTCAGCACATAAAGAGAGCAAATCTCGGAGCCTACTATTGGTGCCACTCCACAGAGCAGGAAACACCGAAAGTTGACCCTTGTTTGTCAGGATGGAAAGAAGAGGTTGAAATGTTGAAACATGTGTGGTTCACTGGGTTTTAGTTACCCGACATCCTACATCATTAAAGAAAGGGCGGAAGGTTATCCAGCCGACAATGTGCAACTGATGGAGATGAGGCAGACGATGAAGCTGAGTCAACAACTCAAAGACACACACAGAAGACCAAACAAAAACCTTTGACCACAGAGCCAATGACTGATTGTACAAGAGAAGATGATACTGAAAATGACACATTGGCAGACAATGCACAAACTTCTGTGAATGAATATTCAAGCTTCGGGAGTGAATGTGACAGTATTGATCCAGAAAGGACTCCATCTAATGACTTCAAAACTGGACATTACTACCAAGGTGTACTGTTGACCCAAAATATTCATAGTGTTGGGTCAAATCATTGATAAAATGACTTAATTCTAAACAACAAATCAGCCCATACAACATTTAGATTTTAAGCATTACTGTATGTACTTCAAACTATTTTATCAGTAAATTGCCTCATGAATTAAATTGTTTTATGTAGTATTAATGTGTGCATTTGGTCCTGTGTCTAACAGGGAGCCTCAAAGCAATATATAGATGTCATAAATGTTCAGGAATAAATGTTCAATATATAGATGTTCATGAATCATTGCTAATCGGTATCTTGGAAGCAAGGGATTTGGAAATTATTAGCGAATCAAGTATTTACTAGTGATATGGTGGCCATATTGGATTGTGATGGACATTTTGGATTTTCTAAGTTGCTCCATCCAACTTGGCATGGCAATAAATGTAGAAAATGACACCTTTGAATTGTAAATCGGGCGTCCCTAGGCTGGGATCTGGAGCCCAGATGGCCGACAGCATCCAAAATCATAAATAGGCCCCCCAAGGGACCATCCCCCAATTTTCTCAGGGGTAACAAGCAAATTATGAAACAAAAGGTCTATCTACACATGAATCTGCAGAGATACCAACCTCTGCATTGTAAATCAAAAGATTAGGCCAGTACACCCTTCTATAATTATGACTATAAGGCCACTAGCCTGAAGGACGAGTGGCTTTGCTGCCCTAATTAGTCCCTGAGGTGAATATACTTCTGAGTTTTCCAGTCTGACCCACTTGTTTATTGAATATAATATGTTATTATGGTTATTTCCGTGAGGATTGTATTTGTGATCATGTTATGGCACCGAAAGGTCTCTTGCAGCAAGAAGAGAATGCAGTAGAACATAATGAGTGCAGGTGTGACTTTGGGACATTTCTGGGTTTGCGTGGATATTGTGTAAGTGTCTTTTTTTCTAGGTTCTTTTGCAGCTTGTTAATTGGTTTGGCTAGCTTCCTAATACTGTGTTGGTGGTGTTATTAGTAGTATTGCATAGGGTTTAATGCAATGCAGCTGTGTACTTTTTATTAGTGCATGTACATAGCTGTTATTGATTGATTAGTATGGATATATACTGTCGTTCTGAATTATAGATTAGTCAAAGGTATACAGGGAAATAAATGATGGCCTTACTTTCAGGATCCTTCAGTCCTATGGACATACAAAGAATCATTGGCTGAAGAGCAGCAGGCAACCTTTAGACAGGCAACTCACTGCAAGGCATTGCCTACCAGAGAAACTAAATTAACTATATATATATATATATATATATATATATATATGTGTGTGTGTGTACATTTTTTGCTCTACAGTTTAGTTAGAAGTTTTTTAATGTTTTTTGTTATTTCATCTATAAGTTTCATGATGAGTTTTACCACAACAACCACTAGAGTCACCCTCCCAAAATCAGCATTTTGATTAAACTAAGTAGGGATCTTGAACACAATCAGAAAACATGAAATCACAGATTTAAAAAAAATGTAAGGCAATGCACATGTTAGGGGGCATATAAAGTTAATACTACCCCTAACATGTACACTGGCATACTTAGAAACATAGAATTTGACGGCAGATAAGGACCACTTGGCCCACCCAGTCTGCCCATTTCCCTACCTAATGGATAAGCTGCAGATCCTAGTTAACCAGCAGCCTACTTCTTCCTACCTCCACCCCCTAGAATTGCCTTATGACTGTTCCATGCATGCTTGAATTCCGCCACTGTTTTTGACTCCACAACCTCCTCTGGAAGGCCATTCCATGCATCCACAACCCTCTCTGTGAAAAAATACTTCCTTAAATTACCTCTGAGCCACCCCCCCATCTTCAAATTGTAGCCCCTTTTCTTGCACACCTCTTTTTGAAAGATCCTACCCTCTTGGACTTTGTTGATTCCCTTGAGGTACTTGAAAGTTTCTATCATGTCCCCCCTCTCCCTCCTTTCCTCGAGGCTATACATATTAAGCTCCTTAAGTCTCTCTTCATATGTCTGCCGGTGCAGACCCTGCACCATTTTAGTTGCCCTCCTCTGGACAGCTTCCATCCTGTCTATGTCTTTGCGGAGATTGGGTCTCCAGAACTGTACACAGTACTCCAGATGGGGTCTCACCAGCTGTCTGTACTGAGGGATAACAACTTCCTGTTTTCTACTGGTGATGCCTCTCCCTATGCATCCCAGTATCCCCCCAGCCCTCCTTACTGCCCTCTCACATTGCTTGCCCACCTTTAGGTCATCTGATATGACTACCCCCAGGTCCCTTTCCATTTTTGTTGTTGTTAGTATCTCACCCCCCATTGTGTACTCTTCCCCTGGGTTTTTGTTTCCCAGGTGCATTACCTTGCACTACTTTGAATTTGAGCTGCCATACATTTGACCATTCCTCTAACCTTGCCAAGTCCCTTCTCATCCTTTCCACCCCACCTTGTGCATCAACTCTGTTGCAGATCTTTGTGTCATCTGCAAAGAGACATACTTTTTCTTCCAGTCCCTCTGCAATGTTGCTTATAAAGACATTGAAGAGGATCGGCCCTAATACTGAACCCTGCGGTACCCCACTAGTAACCCCCTTTCTTCAGAGGGACTCATTTACTATTACTCTCTCGTGTCCTATTTCTCCAGCCAATTCTTACCCAGGCTGTCATCTTGGGACCCACTCAGGATGGCTAATTTGTATATTAATCTTTTGTGTGGGACTGTGTCAAATGCCTTGCTAAAGTCTAGGTAGGCCATGTCCACAGCCCCTCCCTGATCTACTACTTTGGTCACCCAGTCAAAGAAATCTATCATATTTGTCTGGCATGACCTTCCTGCTGTGAATCCATGCTGCCTTGGGTTCTGTGCCCCTCTGGCATCTAGATACGTAACAATTTTTTCCTTCAGAAGTGATTCCATCATTTTCCTTGCCACTGAGGTTAAACTAATGGGTCTGTAGTTTCCTGCTTCTGTCTTGCTCCCACTTTTGTGAATGGGAATCATATCTGCCCTCCTCCAGTCCTCTGGTACCACCCCACCCTCCCATGATTTGTTAAAGAGGGTAGTCAGTGGTGTCACTAGTTCTAGCCTTAGTTCTTTTAGAATTCTGGGATGAATCCCATCAGGACCCATTGCTTTGTCCACCTTCAGTTTTAAGAGTTCTTTCAGAACCCTTCTTCTGCAAATGGGCTGGTATCAACTTCTGTATCTGGAGTGTTTCTACTGTTTGCTTTAGGTACTCCCTCTTCCTTTGTAAATATTGAGCAAAAATATTTGTTTAGTATCTCTGCCTTTCACAGTCACCCTCTGCCCACCCTCCCTCCCTCCCTCCCTCCCCTAGCCTCCTCACTATCCTCCTTGGTCTTCCTTTGCTCCCTGATGTACCTATAAAAGGTTTTATCCCCCTTCTTAACTGAGTTGGCTATCTTTTCCTCGGTTTGGGCCTTTGCTGTTCAGACTGCCTTCCCAGCTTCCTTTTGCTTTAACTGAGACAGTTATCTGTCCTGCTCCTTCTTTTGTAAAATATTTGTTTTTTCAGTAACATCATTAAAACACTGATTATGTGGTAGGGATGTAGTGGTCCAGCAGCATGTAGTGGATATCCCAGACCATCACCTCCAAAACCAGTTTTAAGCATCACATTAAGCAGTTTTCAACAGTTAATGATGCCTGAATGTGTTAACACTGCTTAAAATTGGTTCTCCAGGTCATCACAATGGGTTTACCAACCCATCACTCATTAAACAATTTTAATGACCATATTCTGTTGGATCACTTGACTATCAGTCTAAGTTTTCAGCAACATATTAATCAGAATCTCAAAATTAAATCTGCACACAATTGCAGTATCAGTTTTTATCACCACATTTGATGTGATTGCTTAGGTGTGAGTGCCAATTTGTAAGCAAACGTTTAGTTTTACTGCCACAGATGCAAGCTGAAACTATTTTCTGCAGAAAGAACCAGGATCACTAACTCATAATCAGTTTAAAAGCACCATTCCAATGTTAAGTATGCAATACAAATGCCTACTACACATTAACAAATACACTTAATAAAACCAATGATGCATTGGCATGCATTCAAATTTTATCATGGCCGTTTCAAGATGCTGTGGGACAGGCATGGTTCTGTTTGTTAACATAATGCTCAGATACACTTCCAAACAAACCTAATATGGGCCATGGCGACTCAGAATACTATACAAAGTTATAATAGCCAACACACTGCATAACGTAGAATATACTGAACTCCTTAATTAAATTAGAGCTCATCATTGCACTTTTAGTGTATATACTGGCATGCATTTTACAAACAACGTATGTAAGCAACCCCCCAAACAAGGTATCTGGTTGTTGTAAAATAGCTGATGGAGTGCTGTGAGACATGGAACACAGTCCAGTGCCTTAGATTTCCATGACAGGTACCTTGGAGGGTGTTACATTGTTTATAAAATAGTTACAAACCATTAAACATATGGAATAATTAGCTGAAAAAGTTGAGTGGGTTGATCAAGCTGAAATAACTGGATACCATGTGACAGTTTTCAGCCACTCAGAGTTCTAGGTTTTCCAACCTGTTCAATAAATTTATAATCCAGTAGGGCTTGCACAATACAGGAGATCTTTTACTACTTTTTTCATACAGTTTCTCTGTGTCTCCTGACATGCAACTTGTTCTTGAGTCAAGAGGCTAGGAGTTGTAGGTTGGGTATTAAGACTGAGAATGTGGAGGGATACCACACTACTGATTTGCCACAACTCATGAGTCTTTAAACCCCAATGATTTTTGTGTATTTGGGCTCTGCAAGCATTCTTTGTCCATTTTGTGTTTTTGCAACTCAAGTGTTTGCTTTAAATAGCTAGTGTACTGCCTGCAATTAATAATTACTTTCAGGAGAAGTTAACTATCACTACTTATATCTAATATATTTTTTTTCTTTTCTGTTTTGCGAATTAGAAGGGTGTCTACCTTGTAACAGTCATGGAATAACTGTTCCACAAAAAGTAATCCCGAGTACCTTATTTTACTGGGAGATCACCTGGTGGGAGGTTCAGAGCTGGGGATCTACTGGAGGAAAGGGTGAACCCTGTGTGAATAAAGAAGAAAAAGGATTATGAGCATATTATTAATGGAACAGGAAGGAGTACACTAAGATGGGGGGGACAGTAGTGATTGCCTACACCACCTGTACATACACACAGAAGCAAACATTTGTAAGCAAATAGCCTGTCACCCTATGGTAATGAAAATAAGGTATCCAGTGAACATGGCATCTGTAATTGAGCAGCTACAAAAATAGTGACTCAATTACGGTGCCTGTGTTGAGGGCTATCTGGCAAGGTAGTGCCCGGATACCGTGGTGGGTGAGGTAGGGCAACGGGAAGCTACGCGTGTATGTGTGCACACATGCACGGTGGAAGGAGAGGGAAGGTATGTAGGAGGGGGTGTGGTGGGCAGCTGCCAAGCTGGGCTGCTAGCATGATGGGGAGGATGGTCAATTGGGAGGTGCAGGGTGCATAGTTTGGGTCCAGCGTGGCACTTTTTTTTTTTTTTGGCAGCAACCAGCTTTCTCTTTTTCCAAGTTTTCACCCCTCAACCCCGACATGAACTCCCCCCTTGAGTTGCGAATCCTTTAGTGTGGAGGTGCGGGGGTTGCAGCCCACTGCATTAAAAAACACACCCATGGATCTCAGGTGCCCTCTTCCCAGTCACCACGAGTGTACATTGCCAAAATTCATTTTCAGCGACATACACTCCCCATAATGGTGATTGCTATTTCACAATTGCTGTTATGACATTAAACCTGAAAATAATGGGTGCAGCAGTGGTAGCCACAGGGCTAGTAAATAGGTTGCCCTGGCAGTGGGATAGCCATGGTGGTCTAGTGTATTTCGGGCCAACCTGGGTTAAAATCATTTTTTTTTATTTAAAATAAGCTTATGGGAAGTGGCTTGATTGCCAAAGGAATGGCAGCATAATTCTTGGACTCCTCCTCGCTCAGAAAGAACCATGGCAGGTCGGTCTAATCCCGGGATGTAATTCTGTTTTTGTTGCTGAACACCTGTCGGGGGAACTGCCCTAAATTGGTCAGTGTGCTTTTCCTGACTGAATCATACAGCAGTACTGCTAAAATTCACCGGTGATCTGGAAGAGGTGTAGCTTAACTAGGCCAAAGAAGCTCTAGGCCTAAAACCCTGGGACTCACGGTGCAACTGCCCCATACAACCTATAGATGGAGTTCATATCAGCATCCATGCCAGCTCAATCAACCCTGAAGAAGATGGTGGCCGAGGCCCCTTTACCAGTAATCTCCCCAGTACCAGATACTAATTTGCAAATGCCATCGGTGACTGAATCGTTAACTTATATCACCCTAATGCTGGAGGTGGTTTTGCTGTGAGTTGATACCATCAATATGACGCTTACGAATACTACTGCAGAGGTACATGTATTGCAGGACTGTTTGAATGTTGCGGAGCAAAAGGTGGAAAGTTTGGAACTACAGCAAGTTAAACTAACACAGAGAATACGAATGCAAGACTTACGATTGGAAATACTACTTGCCAGAGTGAAGGACCAGGAAAATAGGGGGAGACGTAATAATTTTCAAATTGTCAGAGTCCCTGAGGGTGCTGAGGGAACCTCAGTGGAAAGGTTTCTCAATGAATCATTCCCTAACATGCTAGGGGAGAGCTGGAGAGGCCCAGTTGAAATTGAAAGGGCACATCAGATCGTAGGGAAGGAAAGAGAAACAGCAACTAGCTCCAAGGCCAGATCGTATCCTAAGTGCTGCTCGAGATCTAGGTGAAAGTAGATGGCAAGGAGCGCTGATTTTGATATACAGAGACTTTGCACAGGAAATCGCGAACAAACGTAGGGCTTTTGGCCTGATTAAGAAAGTACTGTCAGTCCATAATTTCCAGTATAGATTTAAGGGCCTTATCAGACTGTTGGTGTCTAAAGAAGGGAGAGAACTGCTGGCAGAGGCTCCCGAGGAGGTCAAAAGATGGGCCTCTAAGTATTGGCCCAAGTTCCCCCTTCAAACTGCATCTCCCAGAAGGCTATGGGAACCCTCAGACTCCAGAGCTAGGAACCTAAATTACCAAACACAGAACCCAGAGGACAGAAGCGGGAAGGGACTAGGTCCTTGGACTGATGAGCCCCCCCAAGGAGAGATCTACCTCTGTGAACATTGGGTCTACACCTGCAGCGGCTGCTGATTTGAACTTGCCTTTTCTCCCTCCCAGAAATACCAATCTGATTCCAAGACAGCGACAGTGCTCTAGAAGTGGCCAACAGCTTTCACCAGATCTGCAGAACACAGCCCCACCAGCTAAAATGTCCAGAGATGAGCCTTTAGAGCCCTGCTCCAATTGCTCTGTGGTTGATCCTGAGTTCTCCTTGTCTAATCAAGGAAATGGCATGGACTGGGATGATATTCTAGAATCTTCCCTATTGGGGGTGGTTGACAGCTCTAATCAGCTTAAACCAGGGAATAAATCATATGCAGCAGCGGCAGCTTTCGAAGAACCCCAGCATCTGGAGAGTGAGCCCAGCTAAATAATGGCTTGGGATGGTGAAGTTTCTGACTGATCCTCACCTCTACGGACAGCAGATTATAATATCCTCCTACATGATGTAGCAATTGTTGAGATTAATAGTAACATAGAAATATGACAAAGTTTCTCTCTGTGATGGGTGCAACTCCTTGAAGAATAGTAGTCAGGCAAAGAAGGGCCGCCCTTCATTCCTCCCCTCCATCACCACCTTCTAAGTCAGGTATCTGGGAAGTACAAATAAGGTTGGAGTTGCTGAAATTTCAACGTTATGGATTAATAAGCAAGCTGCACTGTATGGGCAAATGCTATAGGGGCTTGGTCCTTATGTTTCAATTAGGGTAGTTCCCTACCACTCCTTTCCCTTTTTTGTAAGTAATCCTCCCTTCCTCCCCCATACTTGGTTTAGGTTCTTTCCCCTTCCCCGGACTATACTTTCTCCTGGGAATGTTCCTCAGCTGAGGATGGATAAACCCAGTTGAGTTGTGATTCACATTGATAACCCCCCTGGGTGCAGGCATGAGTGGAGCTGAGGATATGGCTTTTGTCTATCCTCTTTCTGGAAACGTCTGTAGTAATTAGCAGTTAACTGCTGGTTGAATATAGAATAGAGAACTCAAGTCAGTGTAGTATAGGCTTTTTGTCTTTATCATTGTAGTACTTAGTTCTAGCTAGGTTAGATATTACTGTTTATATATACACTTCCTGTAGCTATTACTGTCAAGTAATAATCTGTCTTGTGTGATAGGGCATAGCACTCTAGAATTGTTGGATAATAAGATACAGTTAATCTCTCAGGTAGTAGCTCTCAAGCAGGGTATTAAAGGTCCATCCCTTTAGAATAGCTCGGAGAAAGCACAGAGGTTCCTGATATATTATTAAGATGCCTTCAGCTACTGTACGGGGTCTACATTTCATGTCATGGAATGTAAAGGGTTTGAACCACCCTATTAAGCGAACCAAAGTGCTGCACTATTTGCACTCCATGCACACAGACATAGCTCTTTTGCAGGAGACACATCGCCTTAATAAATCCATTACTTGGCTCAAGAAATCGTGGGTTGGAACTGTGTTTGCTAGTTCAGCATCTACTAAAACAAGGGGAGTAGCTATCCTAATTTGGAAAGCAAGTAACTGGGTAATGGAGGAGTCCTAGGCTGATAAGCAGGGGACATGGGCAATAGTTAAACTGAAGTCTGGCCTGGACAGATTGATAGTGTGCAACCAATATGCTCCGAACGTGGATCAAGTGGAGTTTTTTCCAAATTTGAGCCAAGCTACTGCTGGAATAACACAGTCTGACTCTACTATTCCTTTAATAATAGGAGGGGATTTTAACGTAGTACCAGATATATTCCTAGATAAATTCTGGCCCACCCCCCCAGACCCATACGAAGTCACATGCTGCACTGTAAGAAATTATAGCAGAATGGTGCTTAGTGGACGTCTGGAGGCATGACTATCCCTCAGTCCATGACTACATGTATTACTCCTCCCCACATGATGCCTATAGTCGTATCAACTATTGGTTAGCTAACCAACCAGCCTTGAATGACATCTCGAGCAATGACATAGACAACATAATTATATCAGACCATGCACCGGTGTCACTTATCTATACTGCCCCTGAAAGTCGTAGTACAAGTACAAGATGGAGATGTAACCCCTTACTAGTCAGTGACCCTGAAATTCAGCAAAAAATGTGGGAAGTAGCTTGGGAATATTTTACTTTTAATAAGGCTGGGGAAGTCTCAGCGAGTATGATCTGGGAGGCATTTAAAGCCACTCTGAGAGGGCACATCATTGCCTTTGCTGCAAATTGGAACAGAACTCAGAAAAAAGAGATAGAGCTGCTGCAAGCAGAACTTACTGACCTAGAAGGCCACTTTAAAGCCTCCCAGGCCACTGCCATGACTCTTAGGGATCCCTTATTGCTGAGATGTATAGTAGGACTCAAATATCGAATAAACTCACTGCTACAGCATAAGGCCAAATGGATCTGTTTTAGGGCTAAACACCGTCATTGGGAGGGTGGTGATGGGGGGTGGGAACTCTTTGCCTACCAGTTGAGGAAGCAGCAAGCATCCTCAAAGATTCATGCCCCCTGTACACCCACAGGCTCAGTGGTTAGTGACTTGAAGGGCATCTATGAGACCATGAAAAATTACTATCAGACAATATGCCAATCCAAATACATAGATACGAGGGAACAACTCTCATATAAGCTACGTCAGTTTTGTCAGGGGTTTACATTGCCATCGTTAACTCGAGAGCAAGTTGACCTTTTAGATTATCCTATGTCAGAGACTGAAGTGCGGCAAGATTTATTTCACATGGCCAAAGGGAAAGTCCCCAGACCAGACGGAATGACCGTCGAACTATATCAAACCCTGGATCAGGAAATTGTGAACCCCTTGTTGCTTGCTCTGCAATGTGCCCACTCTTCAGGCTCTCCCCCCCCCCCCACAATGAATGAGGATTAATTTTTGTGGTAATACCTAAAAAAATCTGACGATCCCCTGAATTGCTCTAATTTTCGCCCCATATCATTACTGCCAGTGGACACAAAGATCCTGGCTAAAATTTTGGCTACTAGATTACAGAATATCTTTGATTCAATTATCCATCAATCCCAAGTTGGCTTTATGCCTGGAAAGGTAGGATCAGACAATACCAGATTGCTACTGAATCTAAAGTGGGTGGCAAGCAAAGCTAAAATTCCTATGGATGCCTTAGCCATTGATTTCACAAAGGCTTTCGATTCCATAGAATGGAATTACCTCCATGAGGTCCTTCGTACATATGGATTTGGTCCCCAATTCTGCGGGTGGGTCTCAACTCTTTACAATTCCCCAAAGTCTAAGAATCTTACCAACTCCACTATCTCTTCCTCTTTTCCACTTTATAGGGGCACTCATCAAGGCTGTCCCCTACCCCCCCTGCTGTTTCTAATTGCCCTGGACCCCTTAATCCGTGCAATTGATAACACGGAAGGGCTCTCTGGCATACTGGCACATGGCAAATCATATACTGTGGCTACCTATGCGGATGACTTACTACTTACCCTATCTTGTCCCCAAGAGTCACTACCAATAGCCCTCTCAGTTCTTAATAGTTTTGCAGAACTATCAGGTCTACAGATTAACCAGCAGAAGACTGTACGTGCTCCACTGAACCCACTCTGTCTACCTGAATGCCTTCATGGTACAGAATTAAAATGGGATCCGCAAGGTTTTTCCTATTTGGGAATATACATACCTTCTAACTGGGCAAATTTTGAATCAGCTAACTTTTTCCCTCTGCTAAAACAATGAAGTGTAGAACTGGAGAGATGGAAGAAACTACATTTATCTCTGATGGGTAGAGTGGCTTGGGTGCACATGCTACTACTTCCAAGGGTGCTGTACCTATTCAATAATCTTCCAATAAGATTGTCTCCCAAACTCTTTGCTTCCCTAAAAAGAATGGTATCCTCTCTGAAAATGGGATAAAAAGGCACATAGATGGGGGGACATGCTTTGGGCACACTGGACTAAGGGAGGTCTTGGAGCCCCTCGGTGTTTGAATTATCACCTAGCATGTACTACGGCACAAATAACAAAATGGTTTGTACCGTCTAATACTTCCTAGCCAGTTTGGGTTGGTCTTGAAAGAGATCTGATAGGCCCTACTCTGCTTAGGTCCCTGCTGAGCCCTAGTGGCTCTACAGGGAACGGCCTCTCCCTGGTCATTTGTCATTCCTGATATGCCTGGCGTCACATTATGACACTGTCCAATACCCCCAAGAATGCATGAGCCCCACCCCTCACTTATGCAGAACTCTGGTGCAACACCTTCATAACGTTGGAGGGACAACCCCTAAATTGGTCTACTTGGGAGAAGAAAGGCATTCGCTTTGTGAGAGACCTTATGATGCCTGGTTCAAATGTACTATTATACATAGATACATAGATACATAGACAGTGTCGGCAGATAAGGGCCTATGGCCCACCCAGTCTGCCCATTTAAGTCTGTAAGTTCAGTTTATGTTTTCCAAGAAGTCTGTTGCCCCTTACCCCTGACCTCCAGAATTCCTCTATGTCTATCCCATGCATTCTTAAATCCCGTGATTGTTTCAGCCCCCACCACTTCCTCTGGCAGGGTGTTCCACTTGTCCACCACCCATTCTGTGAAGAAATTCTTCCTCATGTTTCCTCTGAATCGTCCTCCCTCCAACTTCATCCCATGCCCTCTAGTCCTGGAACATCTTTTTCGCTTAAAAATAGTGCATTCCTGCACCCTGTTCCTCCCTGTAAGATACTTGTATGTCTCTATCATATCCCCTCTCTCCCTCCTCTCCTCCAGGGAGTACATGTTCAGTGCCTTCAACCTGTCCTCATAGGACTTGTGATGCAATCCATGCACCATCTTTGTTGCCCTCCTCTGAAACTTCTCTACCCTGTCTATGTCCTTACGTAGGTAAGGTCTCCAGAACTGCACAGTGTACTCCAGGTGCGGCCTCACTAGTGTCTTGTATAGTGGAATTATGACCTCCCTTTTCCTGCTGGTGATGCCCCTGCCTATGCATCCCAGCATCCTATTTGCTTTACCTGCTGCCTTGTCACACTGTTTCCCTGCCTTGAGGTCATCAGAGATGATAACCCCAAGATCCCTTTCCTGCTTGGTGCATGCTATATCCTCACCCCCCAACTGATATATTGTGCCAGGGTTTTTGTGCCCCATATGCATTATCTTGCACAAAATGGTTTGTACCGCCTAATACTTCCTAGCCAGTTTGGGTTGGTCTTGAAAGAGATCTGATAGGCCCTACTCTGCTTAGGTCCCTGCTGAGCCCTAGTGGCTCTACAGGGAAGGGCCTCCTATTATCCTTTGCCCTGCTGAAGAATAAATTTAGTCTTCTGAACACTGACTTTTGGTGGTACCTTCAAATACATAGCCTTATCTATGCCCTCTGTGCCCAAATACAAATGGATAGTAAATGGCGATGGCTCTGTACTCTGCATAACAAAAAACATCCTTATGGGGGCACACAGGTAAATGCTATGCTATAGGCAAAGACTCCTTACCAGACTCCACTGAACATTGCAGAATCTGATGGGAGTCCAAGATGGATGTGACAATACTGAACACCATATGGACCGGGTGCCTTCAGAATGTGCATAGGTTGTATAGAGATGCTAAGAGTCAATTAATACAGTTAAAAATCTTGCTGTGTTGGTATAGAACCCTGGCCATTTTGTGTTTGGCAAAACTATTGTCAGACTCCAATTGCTGGAGATGCCAACAACCTGGTGCCAACCTTTTTCATACAACGTGGGAATGCCCACAACTTTCTGCTTTCTGGGAGGAAGTTGGGCGAGACTGCTGCTTGGTATTAGGTAAAAGGAAGCTCCAGCAAGATCCTAAATTAATGTTGGGAGGCATGTGTAGCCTCCCTACACTCCCAAAAGCCCTCCGTGAGTGGGTCATGGTGGCAATATTAGAGGCCAAATGGCTCCTCCTAATGCACTGGAGACAAGCTAACAGCCCAAGCATAAGACAATGGCATGCAGCCATAGCTAAATTGGCACTGTTCAAAAGGCTGACCTATGCTCTTCAAGGTCAACTGGTTCATTTCCATAGTAAGTGGGATTCTTCTTTCAACTTGCCACTTTGTATAACTCCCCCCTTCCCCGTGAAATACTCCCTCTACTAGCTATTAGATGGGCTGTGCTAGATGTTCCAGTTGACTAGAAATAAATGAGTAGCTACAATCAGGAAAGATAGGCTATAACGATGTGGATGTATGTGCAATGTACATTAGTGTTTAGCCTTTGGTAATGTACTGTATACTATAAGACTATGGACCCCGAAGGTTTTACTACATACATGAGAGAAATGAGTATGAAAGTGTAATGTAATGCTGAAAATCTTAATAAAATCTTCTATGATAAAGAATAAAATAAGCTTATGCCTGTAGTAAAATAATGTTGTCAGTCTGCTGGTGATTTTAAAATGCAGAGTGGCTGCTACACAATGCTGAGCGCCAAGAGCAAGTGAGGGAGTGATAGAGCCGATCTGGTTCCATAGCATAGTGCTAACATTCTAGAAGGGGAATCCCTTTGCAACAGCCATGAAGTGGATGTGCGAAGCTGTGACTTCGTTCATGGAGCAGGCTAAGGCCTGCTGAAGCTTCGAGAAGCTGAGAGGAAGATGCAGTAAGGAGTGCTTCTCTTACCGGCAGGAGGCCAGATAATTTTTAAATAAATTAAAGTAGTTGGCAGGTGGCAAGAGCCATGACTGGTATTTAGGCACTGGCTGACATTGATTTTATAAATAATATAAAGGGAGCACACATAATGAAATGGAATGGGTTTATAAAGAAAATAAAGGGGGAACACATAATGAAATGGGACTGGCCCATACATAATGCAAGCTAGGCACATATTAGAGTGGCGAGAAGGCGCTGCCTGAAAGAAACCCTGTGTAAATTAAAACATTCAAGGAATTAAACACAAAACTTATTTAGTTTAATAAATAATTGCCACAGATGGCTAGAACATAATCCAGAGAATGCACATATGTAACATTATGCCAAGAAACTGTATAGTTTTCAAAACGGAGCAGTTTTAAGCTCACCTGTGCAGAAGAATAAGGTAGTTTAGTTTGAACTGCTTAAATTGTGCAACTTTTTTTCTGAATGATGCTGCCAAACCATTTTAAGTCTGATTTCAACAAAGCAAGGTGTGCTCTGCCAGGGAAAATTGTTTATTAAAATAAGAGTTAAGGAAAGAGGGGCTCTCATACATGAAAATATGGAGTAGAAGAAGATTACAAGTCATGCTGCAGGGAGGCAGGATGGAGGAGGAGCCAGCACAGAGTGTGTGCTCTCAGGCAGAAGGTGTTACAGATGCCTGTGGGACAGCCACAGGGAGGATTTTAACACATAATTTAATGTTTTAATTGTCTGTGCTCCAGAGTTAAAGAAATAAGTTTTTTAAAGGGGAAATGGCTTATTTTTGTGGTAATTTATTCTTGTTAGTGTGGGAAGTCCCCAGAAGCTGTTTCTTTTTTTCACCAAGTGGGAACACTTTAAGCCTTAGTGACTCCAGCTTCTCAGTATTCAATTTCTAAGAAAAATACACTGGAGAAAGCCAGGATGGGGAGCTTTCATATGGGAAAAGTGTGGAAGTGCTTATACTTTATGTTACATAAACTGTTTATGCTAAATGCTTTGTATTAATTACATTGAAATCCAGGCTTGACAGAGCCTAGAAACCTGTGAATTTTCAGGAAGGCAGTTGAGATTCAAAAACTAGGATTCCATTGTGGCTTATGATGCTGTACAATTCCAAGCTGGAATACAATCTGATTGGTGCAGAGGTTTGGAACTGGGTTTTATCCACTCAGTGACCAGAATTTTGTGAAAAAGGATGTTGAAAAGGTATAAAGGGAGCACTACAGCACATTTTGGAGCAGTTGAGCAGGGGAAGCAAACTGATGTGACCAGACCTGTGCAGAGGAATTACATCCTGCAGAGGCCTACCAGTTGATAAAGCTTGGGGGACTGGCCCTCAGTTAAATGTAGGTCATTAGGGGATCACCTGCATCCCAATGTTAGGAATAGTAGGGCAGTAAGTTAGAACAGGGACGGTGTAGATTAGCTTGCTGCTTCAAGTACCTGTTTTTCCACAAGTATCTTCTGCCTTTTCTGACCAGAGTGCAACTGCATTAAGTGACCAGGTAATCTCTAAAGATTGTCAACACCTGTTCTGCTGATGACTCCGGAAGGTCCTAGACACCATTTTCTTCAGTTGTAAAGTGAAATGGTACAGTAACTATTATTTTCATCTTTGTATTAGTTCAAGAGGGTCACTCATTTGCCTTTTTAGTTCTGGAATGCTTCTTACGTCAAGGACTACTGTCCAAATACTGAAGGACTGAAATTTTAAAGCTGTGGGGCCTAAAAGTGTACTGTGAATGCTATTACGTAAATGCTATGTGATGCAAACTAAGTATAAAGGTGAATGTGTACAGTTTATGTAACTAGAGTGTTTAAGTATTTTAAAGTTAAAGTTACAGTGTTAGATAACAGGGACAGGTATCTGGTAGTGAGTGGTAAATAGGCTGACTGAGGTAGGTAAAGGTCTGTTACCCACTGCACACCTTTAAGGCAAAGTAATGTGTATGTGCAGTGACTGAGGTCCAAGGCATGGCATAGTACTGGGATAAGTTTAAAGTATCTGGTAGTGAGGGTGAGTGGGTTGACTGAGGTGGGTAAGTGCCTAGTAGCCACTGTATGCCCTTAAGGCTAAGTAATGTTGAATGTGCAGCAACTGAGGCCCAGGGCATTGCTTAGTTCTGGGTAGAGTTTTAAGTAACTGAAGGGCTGGTGGGTGGTGAATTAGTCTGTAGTCTTAAGGGGTTTTGGTTTCAGACCTGTGGGAGTATAACAGTATTATTGCTGAAGTTATTTGTTTAATGCAATGTTTATGCAAAGAGAATTTGTTGCTGTTGTAAGAAGCTAGTGTCTTCTTTCATGCAAACTGTGCCTGTAGTTTGGCAAAACAGTTCAGTAAAGCTCAACTTAATTTTCACTTTGAAACTGAATCAGGTCATGCTTCGAAGTTGTCTGAGTCTCACTTTCTTGTGGTCTACTTGGTCAGCCCAGTGCAGCCCCCCTTCTCTCCCACACAGATTCCATAGCTATATGATTGAGGAGGTAATTCTTTTTTTTTTTGTGTAACATTTTTATTTACTTTTCCAGTAAGCTACTACATACAATCAAATACATAACTTATTCATCCAGCTACCACCAATATATTCTGCCGAGATCAGTCTCTTCACTTCATTCCACACAATATTGCAGTCAGTTTCTGCAGAATTGCATTATATTGAGTTAAGCTGATTTAAAATTATATCAAATAACATGTTATAAAATAATATTAACTAAAATCCAATCAAATCGAATCAGAGCAAATCAAAACAAGTCAAAACAAAGTGCAACCAATATACTAGTACCTAATACCTTCAATCTTCTGCCTTTCAGTCTTTTTCCATACTCTTCTATCATTCACTTTTATCTACTCTCTTAGCCCTCTTTCCCATATTTATTACCTCTGCCATCACCATTTCATCTTTACTACTTTCACATACCTATCTTCACTTCTTCCTTCCCTTTCTTATCCTCCTGTACCCTCCCATAACATTCAGCTTTCTTCCTCCATCATGGTGGCTAAGAATGGGGCCCAGTGTCTTTTGAATCCCTCTTCTCTACTTCCCATTGCATATGTCAGCCTCTCAAGCCCCAATGTTTGTAACACCATCCTCCACCACTCTTGCACTGTTGGTGCTGCCTGCGAGACCCATGTATTCTGAATCTCATGTCGAGCCAGGACAAATAGTACCCTAATCCACCTAGGAAGCAGTACCCATTCCTCCTCTTCCCCATTCTCCACTCCAAATAAACATCCCAAAGGGTCCATTAGCAAATCCATCCTGGCAATCTTCCGACTATATCCTCTACTTCCCTTCAATATCTCTATAGTATCGGGCATTTCCAAAAGCAGTGCACATATGTTCCTCTTTCCGAACCACTCCTTCCACATATGGGTGACACTTCAGGGTGCGCCTTATGTACAATTACTGGTGGTAGGTATACTCTGTGTATGAACTTAAAGTAAGCCTCCTTATATTTGTTACATATCATTATTCCAGAGTGCATCTGCAGCAGCAATGTCCAGTTCTGGTCCGATATCTCCCTCCCAAGGTCCCTCTCCCACAATTTCCTGGTTCTTACCGTCCTGTCTGGTAATATAGCCTTTCCTCTCTTAGCAGCCCTGCCCATAAACCCCTTTTCCTGATTTTGAGCTGCATATATCATCCCTTCTACCGGGTCCACTTCATACAGCCCTTTATTTTCTTTTCCTAAACTGCCCATATATGCCCTGGTCTGGAAGTACCGGAACCTATCATTCTTATCCCTTCCTACCACTTCTTGTAGCTCCTGTAACGAGCAGAACTGCCCTTTCACCAATAGATGTCCCAGACTACCTATTCTCTTTTGCTCCCAATTTCCAAAACCTATATCCTTCATTCCTGGCAGGAAGTAAGGATTCCCCGCCACCGGCAACAGGAGTGTCTCTTTCCCTTGTATCCATCCTTTCCTCTTTAACACTTTCCACACCAACAATACCTGTACCACCATAGGATTCACTTCTTTACCCATCTTATACACCCTTAACTCTCTACTGTGGAGGTATGCTACTAATTTCCCCTGTGCTTCCCCCGTTCCAATTCCATCCATCTAGCCACTTTAGGTTTATGCACCCAATCCGCCACATATCTTTGTTGTATGGCCAGAAAGTAGTTTTCCAAGTCTGGGAAGTTTAAGCCCCCTTTTTTCTTATCTGCCTTTAACCTCCCTAGACTCATCCTTGGTCATTTCCCTTTCCAAATAAAAGCAGTAAAGGCCCTCTCCAACCTATTCACATCCTCCTTGGACAGGCCCAGGTGTAGTATTTGTAAAGGATACAAGACCCTAGGCAGCACATTCATTTTTATTATATTAATTCTACCCAGCCATGACACGGGCAGATGCTCCCATCTTCTTTAATCTGTTTCTATAGTTTTTATTAATTTAGTATAGTTTAAATTGTGTAGTGACCCCAAGGATCTACCTACCTGCACCCCCAAATATGTCATACTCTCCCCCACCACTTTAAGTCCCTATTGTTTAATCTCCTTACCCGACCCCTTAAACCACATAACTTCTGATTTTCCCAGATTAACTTTATACCCCGAAAATTCCCAAACTCCTCAATCAAGGCCAAAAGAATAGGAACCAAATTCCTAGGATTCTTCATAAACAACTGCATATTGTCCACATATAGTGCCAACTTCTGCTGCGAGCTACCCTCCCCTCCCACTCCCTATATGTCCTTGCTTTCTCTAATTGCCACCACCAGAGACTCTATAGCAAGTGCAAATAATAGTGGGGAGAGTGGGCAGCCCTGCCTCGTACCTCTCTCCAAGTTAAAACTCTCCGACCTGCCTCCATTTACAGTTATCTGCACCCTGGGCTTTCTATATAGTGCCTTTATCCGCCCCAGGAATGGTTCACCCAGACCAAACCTCCCCAGCATTTCAAACAAATAGTTCCATTCCACCCTATCAAACGCTTTTTCCGCGTTCATTGAGAGGATCCCTATATCTTCCTTTCCCCTTCCTGCTCTCCAAAGCACATTAATTAGCTGCCTCATATTATGTTATGACTGTCATCCTTTAATAAACCCCGTTTGGTCCAGATGAACTAGCTCTGGTAGGATTTCCTCTAATCTGCTGGCCAACACTTTAGCCATTATCTTCAAATCACAATTCAGCAGTGATATTGGCCGATACAAGGCGCACAGAAATGGGTCTTTTCCCTCCTTTGGTATGAGGCATATGCTAGCATCATAACATGTATCTGGCAAGCTAACCTCTTCTGTTGCCTCTCCCTGTTGGAACACTCTGCACAATACCTTTGCGACTCGGGTCCCCATCAACTTGTAATATTCCACTGGATACCCATCTGGACCACTCGCTTTCCCTTTCTGCAACTTTTGAATAGCTCTCAACACCTCCCCCTCCATTATTGGTTTTCCTAGCCTTTCCCTTTGCACCTGTGTAGCTTTCGGAACTCTTATTTTCTCTAAAAATTCTAAAATCCTTTCCTTTGTTTCCTCATCCTCTGCCTGGTATAGTTTTTGAAAAAAGGCCCTGAAGGCATTCCTTATCTCCTTTTCTTTACTCTGTAGGGTACCTTTTTCATCTCTCACTCTCATAATTCTATTCATCCTTCTGTGTCCCTTCGTAAGGTTAACCACCATTGGACCTGATTTATTTCCCTACTCAAATATGTACCTTCTGTTAAACAGATTAGCTCTCCCTGCTTCTGATCTTAAGTGCACATTTAGGGCTTCTTGAATCCCCCCCAGTGTCCGAATGGCCTCCCCCTTTTCCCCTTGGGCCACTCTCTTCTCTAATTCCTTTAATTTACTTTCTAGCTCCTTTCTCTGTGCATGTCTCTTTTTCTTTATACGGGATACATATTCAATAATTGCTCCCCTCATAAATACCTTGCCCGCTTCCCATAAAATATTATTCGAGGTGTCCTCCTTATCATTTGTTGCTATGGAGAGATCCCAACTGCCCTTCAGGTGCTTTCTAAATTCCTCGTTCTGGGCCAAGTAAGTGGGGAATTTCCATGCGGGGGGTGTCCCCTGTGTTTCCCTACCTTGTATTTTCATTATCACCATAGCATGGTCCGAGATATGTATTGGACTGTGCTGTGCATCCCACACCCGTGTATACCATTCCCTCATTGCATATATATAAAATCTATCCATGTCCATGTTTTATGGGGGTTCAAAAAAAGTATGCTATCTCGCTCCCGGGTTTGCTGTTCACCATAAATCCACCATTTCCAACTCCGCCATTCCCTCTTGCCATTGTTGCATTACACCTGAACTTCTCCCTTTCCCCTCGGAGTGGTCCATTTTCGGGTCCATAGGCCAGTTCAGGCCCCCCTCCCCGCATTATTAGCCCTGGAAATTGCTCCCGTAGCAATAAATCCAGCAAAGAGGCATACAATTGGTATTCATATACCGCTGGGGCATATACTGATCCCAAAGTGATCTGCTCCCTGTCCAGGGTTCCCACAATGAAAATATATCTCCCTTCCTTCATATCCCTAATTATTCTCAGTACCTCTACGTTCAGCCCTTTATGCATTAATATTGCAACTCCCCTTTTGTGCACTGAGGCAGAAGCCACATAGCATTTCCCCACCCATCCCTGAGCCAATTTAGCAAGCTCTACTTCTGTTAGGTGTGTTTCTTGTAGCAAAGCTAAATGGGCTCCCCCTCTTTTGAGGACTGTCAGCAGCATAGACCTCTTCACTGGATTTGTAATACCCCTGACATTCCAAGTAATTACATTAATATTTTTGCTAGTCGCCATTCATATATGCTCCTCTTTTCCCGTTCATCATCATCTTTCCATCATTAGCATGAAGATTTATGTATCTAACTTCGTTGGTTGCACTTTGTTCATAATAAACAAGAAACCTTAATAACAACACACACACTTTCAATAACATTTTAAATGGATAACTATATATATGTATCCCCCTATCTTTCTTCCCTCCCTGACCTTTTATTCCCCCCACCATATCCCCCTCTTCATTTCTCCTCTATGGATCTCTTTCCCTCCATCTTCCATTTGGGCTCCCCCCTTCCCTTTTCTGCTTCCTTTGTTCTTTGCCTTCCTCCTCCCTCCACACTCTCCCTTCCTTTCACCCTGGAATATCCGTCCCCATGTCAGTCCTTACCTTCCTCCTCCCTCCCTGCACACTTCCTCGATCCTTAGACACTAATAGTCTCCCTGACTCGAGTGTCTGCTTCATCCCCAGGTACTGAATCAGGCACTTCCACTCTCTGCCCCCATGGCCACATGACCTTTGTGCCCCATAATAGCCATCGCTATACCCTCCCGCGCTTCTCGTCTCCTTGCCCCCAGTTCATTTTTCTCCATCCTATTCCCCTTCAGATTCTTCGTTTTCAGTTTCCCCATCTCCCTGCCTTACTTCCCTCCCTCTTTTAAATAGCGCCACACAAATTTGCTCCATACAATTGAGGGCTTCAGCAAGGACTAGCAGGGAAAGCAGACCGTGCCCAAAAAACACCGTGCTAAGCCCGCCCTGCTACCTTCACCCAGACATTAATTGAGACAGTTCCTTCCATCACTGAGCTTATGGCATTCTCCCTCGCATCCAGATATCTCCACCACTTAGTCCATTTTCTCCTCTCGCCATGTCCTTAGTCTCTGCCTCTGACCGTTTCCTCCACGTCTCTCTCCACCATGTTCTGGGCGTTCCGTCATTTTTTGTCCAGTTCCTAGTCCCCCAGAGCTTTTCATGTATGGCAGTGTCCTCATCCCTTCAAAGTCTCCCATCTTCTCCAGCACGAACTTTAACATCAAAACAAGATCTCCAGAACCAAATATAAATGAGCAGTCCTCCGCATTTAGATCTCTACCTCATCTCTCAAATCTCATTACAGAGCTCTCGGCTCCCTGTCCCAGGTCTCCAGACAAGTCTCAATGTAGCTTTTGTCTCAAACTCCTCACAAACTCCTCCGCTTTTTCCACTTCCCAAAATGAGAATGTGGCACCTTCATGATTTATTTTTAAAGTAGCTGGGCAAATCAGGAAGTATTCCACTTTCAGATCACATAGTTGCTGCATAATGCTATTGAATGCCTTCCTTCTTTTTAAGAGCCTGGTCGAGTAATCCTGTAACATAAATAGACAGTGGTCTTCATATTCCACTCTTCCTTTCTCATGATACACCTTCAGCATAAGTTCTCTATCCTGGAAGTGGTGAAATCTAAATATTATCTGCCTCGGTAGCTGGTCATTCAGGGGTTTGGGCATCACGGCCCGATGGGCCCTCTCAAGCTTTAATTTTCCCGTCACTGGTTGCAGGCCCAGTAGCCCTGGCAGTACTTTTGAGCAAAAGTCCAGCACACTTTCCCCTTCCATACCCTCCGGTAACCCTCTCAATCTGAGATTCAAATGCCTGTGATAGTTTTCCTGATAGTCAAACGCATCTTTTAGATCATTCAGCTCCTTCTGGAGTGCCACCATGAGCCCAGGAGTAGCCAGCAGCTCGTCCTCCATGTGTGATATTCTCTCCTACATCTCTGTCATTCTGCCAGCCTGCACCACCTGCTGCTCTTGTATTTCTTGCACTTTCAGATCAAGCTTTCCTTCAAGTTTAATTAATCGGGGCTCCAGCGCTGCTATAACCTGCCCTGTAACCTCTCTCCCAAGGGTCGCTACCTCCGCTGCTGAAAAGGAGACTAGGCCGCCACCATCACCCCCTTTCTTTGCACTTTTTGTCACTGTCCTCTGGCTCTTAGAGGGTCTCAATGCCAAATATTCATCCATCTCAAGTTCGCACACCATCTACTGCATGTTTTCCACACTTTTGGGCACTTTTTAACTTTTATTTTTAATATTTATGGCCGCTAAAGAGGGAGCAGCACAGAAATTCACATCCGTTCAGCTAGCTGCTCATCAGCGCCCCGGGGAGGTAATTCTAAAAGTTGCTGTGTGCACCCAACTCAGTTGTTTTGGGGAGGGAAGGAAAAGAACCTACTGGTAATGCAACACTGATTACTTTCTGTGTATGTGCTGCACCTACCTGGTGTTATTTAAGTACTGCTACTGCTTGAAGCAATTTTTTTATTATAACCTGAAATTACTAGGTATGATGTGTGAACAGCACACTACCTGTATGTTGAAATAGACAGTTCTATTCTTCACTATATGTCATCAGCATTGTGACATCCTTGACTCTGACAACACTAATAACAAAGAAGAATCAGTCTCCTGCTGCTTGATTGGTAACATGTGATGCATGTTACCAATCAGGCAGCATGGTGTGTGATAAAATAATGAGTGAGGTCACATGCTGATGTTGTAATAGGAGGAATAGAACTTGATATGTCTGCTTAGAGGTACAGACCTGCGTTTCACATCACAACCAATAATGTAAGGTAGATAACCTTCTAAGGAGCAGTTAGAAAATAAAAACACTTCAGAAATATAATGTTGACTATTGTTAAAAATTATTAGAATTTTCTGCATATTTCTTTGGTGTTATAACTGTTTATTTTATTTTTTTCCAATTTATTTCCTTACGTTTTGAGAAATTAAGTCATAACTTGCTAGCATAAATCTGGAAGAAGGTCCTAACCATGTATTGTGAATGGTCCTTTGGGTCCAGCATGAAGCAGGATGCATAGGGGTTTTTGGGCTCTGCATGAATCCACATAATGGGAGGTACTGTAAGTCTTAACTTGCTTCTCACAGGCCACCGTGGGCCCTCTGAGAGTCATTTCTTACTTTTTGAGAAGTAGTACACTTATGTCTGAGGCCATAGGATCGGAAGGTCATGGGTTCTATCTCCACACCAGAAAACTGGATTAAAACCCACTACTGATTCTATAGAGCAGCATGAGGAGATTGCTGCAATCTTGAGGTTCTGTCTTTTGGATGAGATTTTTAACCAAGGTCCCATCTGCCTGTTCTGGTGGTTGCTCAGGTGTATTTTATGATCCCATTGCAGTTCTTGAAAAGAGTATGGGTGTTTTTATTGACAAAAGAAAATATATATACAGTCATTTACATATATCAAGATAGATGCATAGACCATAACTACAGTATTAATATCGAAACATAAACTGGCCCATGAAACACAAAAAGAAAACAACACATTACTAAAAGAGAAAACATCTCCCCACTCCCTAAACTCCTCTGTACAACCTAAACAACTCAAAAGAAACAAGAGAATAGAGTGCACAGTTCTAAAAATAAGGACACCCCTTTATCCAAACACGGTTACCTTCCTCAGCTTGATTTTTATATTCACAATCATATACAGCATGTAATTCAGCAGAAACTATACAAATCAATGAGGGTAGAGGGACAAACATCTGCTCAACAATAAATGAGCAGGGGGCCTGCCAAATGGACCATTTCAGTCTTGCCATAATGACACATAATGTGCTGTAATCGCAGGATGGCCAAGTGCCTTAAAAAATCTAATTATGATAAGAAATGGAAGAAAATTTGGGTACCCCAGGACATTTGTAATTCAAAACCACAAGTTGCTAATATACAGTAGCATCATGAAAAAAATAGATGGATCATAGTCTCCAGATCCTGAGGGCACAACAAACCTTTCCAGAACACTTTTATGTTTATGATTCCAACACACTTACAATTTTTCTGTGAGAACAAATCCAAACCAGATCTCTCATTTTTACAGGTATTCATGGATCTGCCAACTGCTTTGTCAGTGCTTCAGCTGGAACACCTCTAGCCTCAATATAAATAGGTTCTGTATAAAAAGAAATTATACTCATAGGGCCAGCTATTCAGACTGTGCCCAGCAGGGGCACAAGCCTGGGTGCAGTGCAACTGGGATGCACTGGGGCTAGGGCCAGGTGATATTCAATGGTGATGCACCATGGCAAAGAACCATTGAATATGGCACAGACTGCACACGGTGCAGTGACACTGCTCCGGAGCAAGTCATGGACAGGTAAGAAGGGGATGCGCTAGTGCAACTGCAGATGCACAAGGTGCAACACCCATGATATTCAGCAGAGTGCATGCAAATGAGGCCATAATATATGCAAGGTTGAAATGGGTCCATTTGCATGTCTTGCACAGGGCAGCCTGGCAACTTGTGCCTGGCACCCTGCACAGCATGACCTGTGTGGTGGGGATCCTGGGGCAACCCCCACCTGTAACCGTGAATGCACAAATGTGTGAGGCTCAATCCCTGGTAGTCTAGTTTTCCCCATCCCTCCCGAGTCCCCGATTACTGTAATGGTAGCCTTGCCCTAGTAGTCCAGTGGCCCCCTTCCCTTCCATGTCCCCGATCACTAGAATACATCTGACAGGTCATGCCCTAGTAGTCAAGTGGACCACCCCGCCCATTGCCATGACCACTTCATTCACATATTTGGCACTGTCTAGTAGAGTATGCCCTGCAAGCCCATTGATCCACACTGTGGACCAATGGGCTTACAGCCCATACTGTGCCTGTCATTCAGCAGGTGACCGGGCTGTATGTGGGTGGATTGCAGCTGCCTGCCAATGATGGGGGAGGGGTGGGCAAGGGATGCTCCGTGGGTGGGAGGGGGAAGCACCACTAGATCACTATGGAATTGTGTTCTTGTGCCTTGCCACAATCACGGCAATGGGCGGGGGTGGTTCCATTAGACAGCAAAGGCATGACCTGTCAGACCTATTCTGGTGATCGGGGACATGGGAGGGAGGGGGGCCATTAGACTACCAGGGCATAACTTGTCAGATGTATTCCTGTGATCAGGGACATGGGGGTGGCCACTAGACTACCAGGGATGTGTGTGTGCTTGTGGATGGTGTTCTGGGTGGGCGGATGGCCACCCCTGACTGGTGGCCACTGTGTTGTGCCCTGCAATAGGGCAGCCCTCCTGTGGGTGGCCAGGAGTTGCTCCACATTTACACAGGTTCGACTTTGAGCCCCCCTATGTGGTGCAATGCAGGGGAGCACTGGCATATGCACCTCACATCCTGGGCTGAATATTGGGATGGGCCTCATATGCATGGGCACACCCCCTGCATCTGTGCTGCATACACTTACAGTGTGCCCCAACACATCGGGAGTCATGCTGCACCAGGCAGCCTTCTCAATATCTCACCGGGGTACACTGCGGGGTTGCCCCAGTGCAACCCTGTTGCACCAGGTTCAATCCCTTTGAATGTCCTGACCATATAGTTTTTTTTCACTTGTAAAAGTGGACATCTGTAGAGACAATATATACCACTGCCATGCCTTCATTAAACGGGAAACAAAACAAAACAAAAACTGTAAGAGATGATGATATCCTCCCTATAGGGGGAATATACCCCATTCTCCATGCTGACAATAGTGCAGGACATCAAGTTTGCCCAAATGGGACCCACAATTTAGGAACCTGTACTAAAAGATATTTAAGGAAATGGCAAAAATAATTCTATGAAAAAACACCACAGGGTTGATCATGTTTAGTCCCTCATCTTTCAATTTCTGTAAGTGTGGGCCTTCTTTACCAGATTACGGTGGCTTCCAAATAAAAGCATTATAAAGCTGTGTCTTTAAAGCCTTAGTGGGAGGGAATGTGAAACTAACATATATTAACAATGCTACCAAAATATTTTTTGCAATAAAACCCCTTTTTGTTTTAGACAAATGGGCCATCTATTCCAAGATGAAACTTTTCGCTCAGCCAGGGTCAATTTAATTTCCCCACTTGTATGAGCCATGTCCCTTCCTCCAAATTTACTACCCAAGATGGTAAGAGGGTCTTCTCTAGTCAGGATCCTATATACACTATCTGGATAGTTGTCTTTAAAACCCCCAAAGGAAAAGCCTCTGTTGTTTTGTTAATTTCTCTTAGCCCAAGCAGAATCTGTGAAGGACTGTAGAAGCAATGAGGTGTCCCAAAACAATTCCAAATCTGTGATCATGAGGCATACATCATCTATGTAGGCCATACAGATGGTGCAGTTAATCCCCCCAAAGTTACCATTCTCTAAATATTACCAGAACTATTTATCCTTCTAATAAATGGGTCTGGTCCAAACCTAGGCAGCATATCTGTCTTGCCAGCACTGAACCTAAATTGGACCCCCTGCCACCCCTTCAGGAACAGAATAGTACTTGCATTTGCATAAAGCGTCTGTACCTAAGTCACATATTTACCAGGCAATCAATAGTGTTCAAGGACCCGTAATAGGTATTTATGGGACATACGTTCAAAGGCCTTCTCCTGGTCCAAGGCCGGGAGAAAGCCTGACACATTCCTTTTATTCCCATGCCCAAACAGTCCCTGTAACATGTAAAGGTTGTCTTAAATCTTGCAGTCAGGTATACCACATGACCGAGAGGAGTCTATAAGGAGAGGAGTGACTTTTGACTGTCTGTTGGCCAGGGCTTTAGTCAATATCTTTAAATCTGTAGTCAAAAGACTAATGAATCTCCAGTTAACAATGTCAAATCTGTCACACATCTTAAATCTTGCACACGTATTATATGGAAAGATCAAAATACCCTTCTGAATACTGTGGCCCAACTCTCCTTATTTTAGCATGTAATTACTGTATAATCATAGGCTAAATCTTCCTGCAGGACCCCTCACCCAACAGATGATAAAAATCTATTGGAAGCCCATCAGAATGAGGTGCACACCCTTTCTGTAAGGATTTGATGACTGACAGAACTTCTGCTGTAGAAAGGTCAGCCTGCAAACCATAGTTTAACTTCTGATGGCCTATGAACCTGTATGATTCATAAAAAATTCCCATTCAGGGATGCCTGCTGTATGGGAATCCCAAAACAAGAATAAGCATACCTTTCTAGGAAGGTTTACTAGTCTTCTGCAGGTGGGAGTAAAATACCCTCCTCATCCTTTAGTTGTGAGAAGGTTTTATCCTCTGTACGGGACTAACAATCTTGAAAGGGATTGGTATGATATCTTTTTTTTCCTTTTGCATTATACTTTTGCTCAGCAATGAGCACCATCTGCTGAAATTAAGATGTTGTAATTTCCTTCTTCAAATCAGCCAACTGTTTAAAAAATCTTTTTCATTTGAGGCAGCCAAAGGCACTAGTCTCTGAAATTGTTGCCTAAGGGTTGGAGAATTTCCCCGGTGTCCTGACATTTTCCTATTCACTCAAAATAATACCAACAGATTAATCTGGTTCAATGTCAGTAGGATTCCATCTGTATCCCCAGCTTCCCCATGGATGAGGCTGAAAATAGGCAGAATTGCCAAATCCTCCTTTCCTGGTCAAAAAAAAGTAAAATAAAAATGAATAAATAAGTAAATAAATATATATCTACATACATACATATGTAAATATAAACATACGGTACATAAATAAATAAAAAACTTGCATCACACAGGGTCCAAACCGGCTGCACAGTGCCCTTAAGGCCCTATGCAAATTCATGTAATAGGAGGTAAGTCTTAAATTGCTTGCACAATGCCCTTTGTGCCGAGTGTGAATCAGGCACTGATTCTTAACTTGCTTTGCACTGGTTACCTTTTGGGCTTTGCATGTTTAGTCATAACTTTTTTGCGTTTCTCTTATCATATTTTTGTTTGCACTATTTTATCTCTACCATCACAAACTTTTTTGGAGTCAACATTCAAATCCCCCCAAATGGGTGCTTGCAGTGTTCACTGATATTAGCCAGAAACACAATTATTTTATACACCGACAATGCAGTCATACTTAGCAGTCACTCTCATATTGAGCACCTACAGGCCGAGCTGCAGATGACCTTCCAACAGCTGGAAATCTGGATTAGCTCTCAAAGGTTACTACTTAACTATAAAAAAATGAAAAAAAAATGTTCCTCTCAAGCCTCCAACTAAAGAGGAGGTACCCTGTCCTGACAGTCACGAATCACAGATTGGTCCCTTTAGAACAGGTATACTTCTTCAATTACCTGGGTGTCATGGTTGGTGACACCCTCTCCAATGTGCATCACATTGATGTGGTGGGGAAGGCAATGAACACCAAATTAAGTGCCTTGTGTAGGCACAGAAAAAGCCTGTCTTCTAATGCTTTCTGGCTTTCCGTCTCCAGCTCCATACTCTCCATATTAGACTACAGTCTGGTGGTATATGGAGCGGCCACAGATACAGCTCTCAAGAGAGTACTTACAGCCCTAAACAAGGCTTGTAGACTACTACTAAATGCAGACAGCCTCATGCACACCTGCACACTGTATACACAGTCCAACCTGCTATCACTTAGAAACAGAATCAAATTCCAAATCTGCCTTCTAGGGAGGAAAGCCATGATCAACCAAACCCCTCCTTGTATCTCTGAACTGGTAAGGACAGCCAACTCCAAGTACAATACCAGAAGTACAGAGATGAACCAGTTTAGTGTTCCATTTCAATGGACTGCACTCAGTCAATGCACTTTCTCCTACCAAGCACCACTTTGGCTTAATGAGATCCCTGCAGAGGTACTGAACACAGCAAACCTTCAGGCCTTTAAATCTGAACTAAAACAGTATCTATTGAGCATGAATATTTGTGACTGCCCGAACTGATCCCCTCATAGAATACCTCGCCTCTGGATACCTGATATCCTCTTGGTCTTTACTCTTAGACTGCCCCCCCTCCCCCAGCTCCCCTCCTCAAACATCTCACCCATGCTAAGAACACCTAGGATTTCCGTCTCTACTCCATAAAACCTCTCCTACTTCAGTCTCCACCTCTTATCCTACTCCTTTCCCCTAGTAACCTTACTGCCCCCCTCCCTTTCTACCTCACATCTCTACTACTCCCCCCTTCTTGCCCTAACTCTCTTCACCAAAGCATTGTCAGCTCCTCTATATCAATGCTTTAATCTGACAAGTCTCTCCCAGGGCTGCTGTAATTACTCTGTGCAGTAGCTCTCCATGTTGTTACTAGAAATGACTCTGTTTACCAGTATAAACTACTTGCCTGTAACCTAATTTATTGTAAGAAAACCATGTCTGTATTGTTTGTTCTGTGTTCATGACATGGAACCATTGTAAAAGAGTTCAAACTCAAAGATTGTACCTGAAAATACAAATAAAGAAAACACCCATTTCAGGGGTGAGAATTTGAAAGGTGACACCCATAGGGTTCCTGACAGTGCAAGCTAAAATCATTGTTGGCAGAAGCAATTATGTAACAATAGTCAAACACCCAAAAAGTTGTGACTAAAATAAAAAAAAAAAAAAATGATTAGGCCAATTCTGGCAACGTGGATTTCAATGTTTTTTTTTTTCTTTAAGGCTACATGTTCTTGCTTATATTATCTACTTTTTTTCTGAAGGTCTTTTTAAGCCCCATAGACTCAAAACTTAAGGATGTCAGCTTTCAAATTTATTTTATTTATTTATTTAGTTAAACATCAGTTTAGAAACCTTTGAGCCAGAGGCTCATTTACAAAGGTACCTCGTCACATGGAGGACATCAGAACAGTAGTACAAGGGACAACAGAAATTACAGAAACAAGAAAGTTACAATTCAGGGTTACAGTAAGTTTCAATACCAATGAACAACAAGGCAGAGAGTGCAAAGACTTGGGGTCGGGGTGGAGGTGCAGGTACGGGAGGGCAGAGGTAGAAGGGGAGAGGGACAGGGGAGGAGGATTAGTAAAGAAGGGGAAAAAAAGGGGGGATAGAGGTGGGAGGTTCTGCCCAAAACTCTCAGTGAGCTGCTCAGTGAGCATTGTCAAGGGTGTTTTTTTTTGTTTGTTTTTTTTTAGTGGCAGTTGCATTTGCATGAGATGAGCAGGTGGTTTCTGAGCCTGAGCTTGAAACTTGATAAGGTTGGTGAGTCTGAGATACCGGCAGGGAGGGAGTTATACCAGGAGGGCGCACGGTAGGGAAACGCCCTCTGCCCTTGAGAAGTCCTGGCTCTTGGTATGACTAAAGTTGTTCTTGATGAGCTGTGAGTGATCAGGGTCGGTGTAGTTCGGTGAATTGAGTCAGATAGGCCTGTGGGGGATAGGCCATGAAGGGCTTTAAAGGTGAGCTGGCAGGTCTGATACATGAGCCGCTCATCCAGGTTGAGTAGGGTTGCCAGGGTGTACAGCAGACATGTGTAAGTGAGTCTGGGTGCACTGGTGATAAGTCTTCAGGCCTTGTTAAGCGTAAGGCGAACCCTGCTGAGGGCTGTCTGATCAGCTGAACCATAGACTGGAAGGCCATAGTCGATGAGAGGTATGACAGAGGAGGTGACAGCCAGGCGGAGGGCATCTGGAGGGAGGCATTTCTTGTGCCGGTAGAGAATGCCCAGCCGCGAGTTGGCGGCAGAATTTAGGGCAGATATATGTCCATGGAATGAGAGTGCGGGGTCAAAGGTTATTCCAAGATATTTATAGGACTGCACAGGTTCGATGTGGATATTGGGGGTGGAGTGGATGGCGAGAGGAAACTTGCTGTACTTATTTTGGGGGTGGGAGAAGAGCATTGTTTTCATTTTCTTTAGATTGATAACAAGTCGATGCTCGGTGAACCAGGTCACTGCAGAGTCAAAAGCTAGTTGGAGAGAGTTCTGAAGCAACAAGGGGTTACTGTGAGAGGCAATGAGTACAGCATCATCAGCATAGAGAAGGATCTTACCCATACAACTGCTGGCTAGGAAGTTGAGAAAGAGGGAGAATAGGAGGGGTCCAAGAATAGAGCCCTGGGGAACTCCAGAGCAAATAGGGCAGGTATCGGAGAGAGTTCCACTGACTTTCACACGTTGGGAGCGGGCTGAGAGATAGCTGGTGCACCAGGAAACAGGTCCAGTGGCAAAGCCTATTAGGTTGAGGGTGGATAGTAGGAGAGGATGCGATACGGTATCAAAAGCTTTAGACAGGTCAATGAATATTGCACCAGCCAGGGCGCCAGAGTCCAGGGAGGCGTGTAGGAAGTTGGAAAATTCCAGGAGTGCTGTATTGGTACTATGACCAGCTTTGAACCCGTGTTGTTCAGGGCAGAGAACATTGTACTTGCAAAGGTAGTCAGAGACTTGGGATGCCACAATTTTCTCCAAGGCCTTAGAGAGGGGGGAGAGGATCGAGATGGGTTGGTAGTTACCTGGAAGTGTCCTGTTGCCACCTTTGTGGACAGGAATAACCGTGGCAACCTTCCAGACCATGGGGAATTGTCTGAGACAGAGCCGATTTGTTGAAAATGCATGTGATAGGGGAGAGGACCTGATCCAGGACTTGACGAAGGAGGCAGGGATCAAGTGAGTCATTACCGATGGTGTTACCTCTTAGAGCTTTAAGCAGGTATGGCCTGGTTTCTTGTATGGTGACACAACGCAGGTGGAAGGAGGGGCGTGCGATGGGTGGTTGGACAAAAGGAGGTGGCGGACTGAAGAAGTTACCAGGGAGTACTGAGCTAAGGTCGGTAAAGGAGTCATTGAGGTGAGGGCAATGTGGGCAGGGTCAGAGGAGACAGCACCATTGATGTTAGAAGCGAGGAGAGGAGGACCGGGAGTGACCATTCAGTTGCTTGATGTTGTCCCAGAAGCACCTAGGGTTCCCCCAAGAGGAGGTAAGGGAGGCTTGGTAGTATTCCGCCTTTGCTTTGCAGATGGCCCAGGTGCACTGGTTGCGAGCAGTTGCATAGGACTGTCTGTCTGCAGGTCAGCCAGTAGCGACAGCAAGGTGCAAAAGGTTGTCTCATTGCTTAAGATGCCACAGTAGGGCAGGGGTGATCCAAGGGGCATGTCTCACTTTGGACCTCCGAGCAGTTATAGAGCAAAGATGTCACAGGCAGGTTGAAGGTGTTTACAAAGAAGGCCAGGGCTGAGTCAATGTTAGTTGCTTTGTCAGTGGAGACCAATCAGTATGGGCAAGGTAGTGCTTTAGGTCTCTGAGACCCCTGGTCTAAGCCCGCCTCTGAGAGGTGGTTTTGACAGAGGATGTGGGCTGAGGGGTTACCCAGTTGAAGAGAACAGGGGAGTGGTCACTGAGGCAGTCAGGGAGGATTTGGATGTTATGAATGCGGCTTGGCCTGTTAGAGAGGACCACATCCAAGAGGGTGCTTGTGCCCCTTCTGGGGTTGATTCTAGTTGGCTGTGTGACCAGTTGGGTTAGGTCAATTGAAACAAAAGCCTCACGGAAGGAGGAGGATGAGGGGCAAAGCCAGTTAATGTTCAAGTCGCCCACCAGGATTTGGTCAGAAGGGTTGGGAAGGGAGGTAAGGTAGTCAATTAGTGGACCCAGTGCCTGGGATTGGTTCTTGGGAGGTATGTAGGCTGTGGTTAGGAAGATAGGGCCTCTAGAAGGGTCAGGGGACAGCTTTAGAGTAAGGGCCTGGGCCTTATGGTCGAGGTCAGGAGGGGGGAGGGGTAGCCCCATGATGGAATCCTTAAAATAGAAGGCACAACCCCCACCTCTCCTACCGACACAGTCCAACCAGTGGAGCATGTAGCCGGGGAGAGAGACATGAGAGTTAGGAGTGGAGGCAGACAGCCAGGTTTCAACTAGGGCAACCACATCCGGTTTATGAAGCATCACCCAGCAGTGTAGTGAGTCCAGTTTTTTCAGGAGGCTACAGATGTTCATAGATGCAATACACAGTCTGGCATATTTTAGGGGAGGACCAGTGCTACCAGGCCCGGGATTGGGGTGGATGTTGCCTGACAGGAGCAGGAGGAGGAGGGCTGCTCTTGGGAGTGAGCAACTGCGAGATAGTTTTCAATCCGGTTGGAGAAGGGGATGAGGGATGAGATAGAGCAGGGATAAGCAGAGTAGAACAGACAGGAGAAGCAAGCAGGATGAGATGTATGAGGGGGCAGCGGGGGTAGGAGAGAGGGTGACAATATGTATGGAGATAGGTAGGGGAAAATGCTGGGTGAGTGTAAGCAGCAGGGGGAGGTGGATCGGGGGAAGTGGGGTGGGTTGCAGGCAGATCATTAGGTGCATAGGAGCAGCATGCTAGTGGGGATATAGCTCCCATTGGGGAGCTAATGATTATAAACAGGAGGGGGAGGAGCGCAAGACGCAGAGTGCTGGGCATTTTTTGTAAGAGGGGACACAGAAAGGGGAGAGCCTAGTTGGGATCAGGAAGGGAGCTACGGCAGTAGGGTTGTTAGGTGAGGAACAGTGCCCCCAGGTGGTCAGCTGGTATAACCTGCTAATGGGAAAGTGGGGACTTAGGTTCTGGCACAACAGGACGTGAGGTCACAGGAAGTGAAGTCAGCAACCTGAGCCAATAAGCTACAGCTGCCCTGGGTGGGTGGGTGGCTGGGGTAGGGCAGACATTTAGTGCTGCTATAAGCAATCTCTACAGCAGCTGTCTGCTGAAACACTCAGTGGGCTGTGGGTAGAGAAGCACGCCAAAGAGTCCTTCTGTTGCCCGATCATCTAAGGCAGGTGATTATGCCGTTTTTCGTCTCTGTTCTTTACCTGGAAAATGCAGCGTTTGGCTCCACCTCTTTTAAAATTCTATCTCTCCCCCAAAATAAGTGCGTGCTGTGTAAAGTGGCTTTTGCTGCAAACATATGCTTTGGTGGGATTTGACAGTTTGCATCCATAGGGTACATGAGTGTTATACTACAAAGGCCCTCAACAGAAAAAAGTAGGTACAATTATTAACTTTTAAAAAAGTTATGTATTAAAAAAAACATTGAAATGAGTGGCCCATTCAAATGAATGAGCTTCATTAATTTCAATGTTTCAGGGTACTGGAGATGGTGCATGTTAAGTGACATTGAGGAGTGTGCATTTAGGTACAGAGGAGCTGCAATGAGGGACACAGTGGGTGCCTCTGGGGTGGGAGGTGCACAGAGGGTGGGAAAGTTTGAGGTGTTATTTTAAAAAAGTTTCTGGGGAATGTGGAATACAAAGGGGGGATTGGATATCCACTAAAGGCAATGGTAGGTTGGGGATGGGGAGTGAGTTTGCAGTGATTGTGTGGAGAGAAGAGCGGGGGAGGGTGCTGAGAGGGTGGTGGGTTATTTTTAACAAGGACATGCAGGAGGGGGAAGAAGAGCAGTATGGCTGGACACTCAAAGTTGGTACCAATTCTTAAAGAGAGGAGGCATTTCATTGGGGTCCTGGAAGATTCATACTGATGAACCAAAAAAGAAAATATATGGAATAGGGGGAGGAGTTTGGTTTAATTGCTAGAGGATGAGCAAGAGTGGAAGGATTTGAGCAAGGGCCATGCCAGGGGGGAGATTTGTGGTGGAACTGTGTATCAAGCATCAGTAAGAATCGGATGGGACTTGGAGTGCAAAAAAAACTGCTGGTGGTAGGCACCCACCACCCATCATAACAGAAAAAGACTGCCATGGCTTGGGGATTAGGCATATATTTTTGGGGTGGACAGGGTAGAATGTGAGGACTATTTTTCACTTATTGTAGCTGTGTAGATTTTTTTTTTCAAGATTTGGCTTTTTTTTTACAAAGACAATGGTAAAACCTATTCACAAAACAAATAAATTCCGCCACTCTTATGACAGTTATGCATTACCCTCACTTCCTACTAGCCATTGCTGAGATTTCAATGGACAACGATTGTTTCTTACTGCTTATGTGACACATAAGCAGTAAAATTAAGTGGTTCAGGATTCACAAAAACTCAAGTTATCCTTGGAATGTTCAGTTTTTGCACTGTTCATGTGCAAAAAAGGAACTTATTTTTGTTAATAATTTAATACGTGAAAGACTTTTTGCAAAAACTAAGCAGTAAAGAATCATACTTGTATCGAACTCTGACAAACCTGCAATTTCAACTTTTAAATTCTAACCATTTTCTGGCTAATAGTAAACAAAATAAAGGTCTCAATTTTGCTGAATTTATTAATTTTCCACCTTACAGAACATTACTCCCACTGAACCAACCATTGCCAAATTTACAGGATCTAGCAATCCTGGCTTTGACTCTTCGCATGCAACATTTCAGGCAAAACAGTCAAATGATGGCCAAGGCATTAAGTGGTAAAAATCAGGGCTTAACAATAAAGTGTCAGCTCAAACCTAATACACTGCACAGACAAAGGCAAACTGAAATTTAAGAGACTACCTTTGAGCACAAGTGTTCATTAAAAAAGGTTCCATGTCAAATACATAGTAACAAAAAATATTACAAGCAGAATAAGCAGTTCCAGAAAAAATGCAATCAAGTCAGGATCAAAGCACTTCAGATAGAACAATTATGTATAGTTCTGAGAAAATCCATTCATAACATTGTATAAAAAGTCACAGAATATGTACTGTACAGAGAGAAGCCAAATAAAACAGTTTCAGGGTTACAACTGCACTAAACTGCAAGGGCAGACTGAAAAGATCTCTTAAACTGATTAATCTTTGGGAGAGTCAGCAGTGTACCAGCTAGTTCATTTAACCAGTTAGCAGCCATGACAGCAAATGACCACTTGCCCAGCTATGTACACCAGGAAAGAGGCTAAGGCATTCCTGGCCATGTTCCTGGTGTTGAGTTCAAAATGTTTTCAGATGCCACTCCATGCAATCACAAAAGGAGTCACTATAACATTCAATAGTGATCACTGTTGTGTTTATTGCTTACAAAACTTGAACAGCAGCTCACTGAATGCATTACATTAAATAATCACTGTGGGCATGCAACAAAGACATGCTAGCCCCAGCGCTTCAGCTCCTTGCCTTCCTCAGGTTATTAATGCAGGTTATTAATCCACAAAAAACATTTCACATGCAGATTGTTGAAATTCCGCAACTGACGAAATTAGTGGAATTTTCTGAAATTCTGTAGAATGTTGTTTTGTCAGAAAATTCAACATTCCACACAGACCCATTTGACAGGGAATAATGAGTCTCAAAGGGAAAAGTTAAAATTGTAGAGATGGAGGGGGAACATTCCTCTACTGCCAGAGCAAGACATTTCATATCACTCCCACAACTAGTTTTGCCAAGCACCCTACTGATGCATTTGAAGGTGTCTCTGAGTAAAACAGCCTTAAAGTAGAATGTAGGATACCCTGGTTCAGTGTCCATCATCTGGGAGGCTTTAGGACCAGATCTCCAGCAGAAGATCTAGACAGGCTCAGTGGAAATGATGAATCTGAGGTCAGTGTGGCTGGCCCAATGGCATGGAGGGCTGATGCATCCATGTCTTACCTCCTGCCATGCCGGCAACCCATGTTCATGGTGCAAGTGGGCCACCAGGGGTTAGCCGGGGGGGGAGAGGATTGAGCATCTAGAGGACAGCTCTTCATTCCCGGGGAGGGGTGGGGATGGAGTCGGCTGCTTGCCTGTCCACTAGTGGTAGCTAGGGGATGGAGCAATGCACCCAGCCGAAGAGGGTGGATGTGGGGCAGACGTCCGGTGTACCGCATGCAGAAGCATATGCAGCTCGGCCATTGGCATCATTGCATACCTCCATACCACAGTCAGGGATGGGAGAAAAGCATGGAAAAATGTCCCAACTGATGAGATGATGCTGGCCTCTCACAGGCACCACACTTGGCTAGCTGTCCCCTCATTAGTTATCATTAGAGATCCAGAGGTGAGTTCCGTGGATGCTGGGGTGAAGAGGCTGGGGGGGGGCAGTGAAAGGGGGCTGGTCAGGAGGGGGAGAAACATACAAGGAAAAAAAAAGAAACTGAGGTCAATAAGGGCTGTGCTGAAGTAACTGGCAATTTCAGTGGGGTCAAAACCACTTGACCCTCCACCATGAGCATTTATGAAATGGTTTTAACTCCTTTGCCAAGGATCTCAGACATTGTCCCATAATCTTTTTTGCCAGTGCTCCACTTCAGGGTCTGCTGCTCCTTATAGAAGTCAGATTTGGTCCTTCCAATCATACTGGTGCATTTATTGTGAACTTCCCTGTAACTCTGCAGGCAGACAGGAGATTCTGTTTCCCTGGTCAGTGCACACAGATTATCCCTCTCCTTCATGCAGGGAAGGAGTTTGGGGCTGACCATCAGGATAGTGTTCCTCTTGCCTTGCATTTTTTAAAAGGTGAAAAGGCAGGTGTGAACTCAGAGACAAAGAATTGTATGACTGAGTCAATATTGGGAATTATTTATTTATTTATTTTTATTTAAAGTTTGGTGACCGGAGATGCGCAGTGAGCCAAGACTCATTTCCAGGTGTGACCTGGGGCAGAGGGAAAAAAAGGGGGTCAAAGTACAAATGAACAGGCAGGTTACAGTAGCCTGGGAATAACAAAACAGAAACAGTTCAGTAAACAAAATACAGAAGATCAAATGGGTTACAGCAGTCTGGGTATAGCAATATATACAAGTTCTATATACAAGTTATATACAAATATAAACAAGTTCAATATACGAGTTATATACTTGATACATGGAGATGGGAGTGAATAAATTTGTGGTATGTTCAAGAATTACAAGAAGGGAAAGCACCTGGGTGCGGTGCTCAGTCAGAACAATAGCAAGCAGTTTAGGTAAGGCAACCAGCACCTGCAGAAACCTGGGTTTGTGCATATGAAAATACAGTGTAACCAGTTTGCTTCTTAATTCTAAATGCTGTAACTGTAGCCAATCACTTCATGTACAAAGAAGAGAGCATACCTGTTTAGATTTCCAAAGCAGTGCTTAATTTTATTTGAAGTGCACAAACATTCAGCTTAAAAGTTACACAAGACACTACTATCTTCTACCCCCTCCTCTCAGTCATTAGCTGGAGGCCCACTTGACCTGGTTTCCTTACCTAAACTGCTAAGCTTGTGGTATGCATAGCAAACGTAGAAGGTAAGTATGAAGTAGACATGCAGCATAAAGACATATCTAGGCCAGTGAAATAAAAGAGTTTAAAGACTACAGCAGCCAGGAGGGGACTAGCATTTCTGGTAGCAAGAGCAGGAGGGGGTTAAGTGTGGGAGAGGGTACGTTTATTGAGGCTGAAGGAGGGAAACAGGCAGAGTGATGATGGGAGGGAGTTTCAAATGTGAGGGAAACAGTATGAAAAAGCAGCCAGCCCCAAGTCTGAGTTTGAATGGGGACGGGCAAAGGTGCGAGCTTCCCTGGAATGGAAGTGGTAGGATGTATGGGGGGAGGAAAGAAGAGAGGTAAGGTAAGAGGCATGTGAGCCGAACCAGTATTGGGCTATGAAAGTGGAGGTGTGGTGTTCATGGCGGGAGGATGGGTGGGTGGGAGGAGAGAGAGGGAGGGAGGGATGAGTTGAGGGTGCAGTGGTGAATTCTTAGGGGAGCACTTAAAGTGAAATGGCAAAATGTGTTGAATGCAGTGTCCAGCCTGGAGAGGGCAGTGGAGGAGGTGGAGCTGTATATGATGGCCATGTATTCGAAGACAGGTAAGATGGATTTCATGAGTAGTATGTAACAGACTTGGGGGATGGGGTATCTTTGTTTCTATAGAGAGCACTAAGCTTTGGGTGTATCTTAGAGTAAATGTGGTTGATGTGGGTCATATAGTGTAGATGGCTGTTGAATCAGATGCCTAGGTACTTGTAGACTGATACTGTGTTCAGGATGGTGCCATCAAGGGCAGAGAAGGAGGAGGGAGTGGAAAGTTTGGCAACTTTTTGGGCAGTACAAATGGTCATGGATACAGATTTACTGGTATTGACTTTAAGTTAGCTGTTTGGAACCACTGAATGATATGGGAGAAGTTGTGTTGTAGCTGTGAGGTCACTTCAGAGGCAGATGGGTCTGAAGAGTACAGAATGGTGTTGTCTGTGTAGAGGGGAGTTTGACAAGAGGTGCAGGCAGAAGGAAGATCATTTAAAAAGATAGAGAATATTATGGGACCAAAAATAGAACCTTGTGGCATGGCTTGCAAAATGGCACCTAAGAAGCTCCAATCAATTTGGGCCAAGTGCGATTTTAATTCAGAAACATTAATTTTGTTTAGGACTTGGCTGACTGGAATCCGGTGGAGGCCTCGTCTGTTTAACTGCCCATAAGAAATTGCACCAGGGAGTGGTCACTTAGGGTATCTGGCAGAACTTTGACTCCTTTAGCCCTATCAGGGTGTATAACTAGTATCTAGTTGAGTAACATCATGGTGTCTGTTTTATAATTGGTTCTGGCGCACTATGTGGCCATTTGTGTGAGCAATAGACTGAACATGTTATCCCTATGATCTGTGCTGGACTTAGAATTCCAATTATTGGTAAAGTAACCAGTAACAACGTATCCCCAATTCTGGTTGAGCTGCATGAAGTAGTGAGTAAATGACTCTATGTCTGGATTCTGTTTACCTGGTAGGATATATATATATATATATACAGACAGAATGACAAAAGATATGTGCCTGCTCCTTATCAAAAGTTTTAATGCTAGGCAGTCACAGTCACTAGTCAGGTCTTTGATCACAATTTTAGATGCTTTCAAGTACGATATGAAAGTAAATAATGCATCCCCCCGTTGTTTGCCTATTCTATCCAGCCTGAAGATAGTGAAGCCTGGCAATAAGATCATTGCATCAGGTATTTATTTATTTATTTGTTTAAGAGTTTCACCAGGAAGGCATACTGAGCGGAGTACAGCTCGATTCCAGATGCGTTCTCGGGGGAGGGGGAAAGGATATATACAGCATCGATACACAGGATTGAATGTACATAAACAGCATCATACACAAAGCTTATAGAGTTCAATAAACAATACATGTAACTTAAATGCCAAGAAAGGCAATGGGGTACACAGAGTGCAGTAGATAAACTACTAACAAGTCCAGTGGAGCAACAGTCTAGCTATGCAATAAAGTGACTATATAAAACATGAAGGTCTCATACCGTGAGCATGAGAAGGACACTTATGGTATTGGAATGAGCTGCAAGCCAATTTTACATGTGTGGACTGAGACAAGTTTCAGTTAAACAAATAATGTCTTGCTGCTCTAACTTAACCCAGGCTTGGAAATGGGCACATTTAGATAGAAGACTTTTAGATAGGAAATTTAGAGAGGGGACTTTTGAAGATTTGTAGAGAGAATAAACTCAGTAATTGTTGGCTGTGGGTGCAGGACCAAAACCTACCGGCAGGGACTGGATTGGGGTGGACATTGCCAGGCAGTGGGAGTAACATTATTGTAAGGCCTCTGGTGGCTTTGAGGTAGTGCTTCAGACCTAGGTTTTACTTCTAAGAAGAAGGGGCATATTTTTGGTCCTGGAGACACAGCTATGATGAGACAAACTTGTAGCACTCCCCATGTGTCTCCAGAGTTGGCTGTTTAGAGTAGGAAGCATGTTGCTGGGGGGCTCAGGTACTGTGGTGTTTTTCAAGGGGCTCATTAGCTTTGGTAACACTGTGAGGCCAAGGAAGATAGCCTCCTTTATAGGAACATGTTTTCAGGGAGGAAGGGTGACAGCAGTTTGCAAGTAAAACAGCCTCAGCCAGAAAAACACTTTAAACCTGAACTAACAGTGCCAACTCCCCACCAAGCAATACATGGCAGTAACAAATAACAATGTAAACCTTTTAGTAGACTCAGACGCAGGCAGTGGATAGCTAGGAAACAACAATCCTAGTATGTGTCCTGTAGATCTGAGTCCAACTGGTGAAACACAGACGTTCAAGTCCTGGAGGCAGAGCAAGGTTCCATGTCATTCACAGATTTAAGACTTAAAGGCAAGAAGATGAGTTGACACTGACCAAATGGCAAATAAGAAAACCACAGACCAGTGTTCTAGATTAGGGTTGTGGGTTCCACAGGCAGACTGAATAGACACACCCTATTCTTCCCAGCAAATATAAAATCTCATCTATGTATCTTTGTACTCCTGAGGCAGTCTGAACCATCACTACCACAGTTCGACATCACTGCTCTAAATTAATTATTGTCAGATAGAAAGCATGGTCCACTGAAAGGAGCCAGGAGAAAACCGGATACTTTGTCACTTTCTCCATTTACCCCTGCCGTTCTCCCTATCGACACCTCTATGCTGGTGTTTGCCGCACTTACTACCGTGATTATTTTGGGGGGGCTAGGATTTCCCTGCTCCTTTCCAGTGCCTCCCCCCCTTGGCTAGTTTAAAAGCTTGTCAATGAAGCATTTAAACCTATCACCTAGGATCCTGGTTCCCCTCCCAGACAGATGCAGCCCATCATGCCAGTATAGGCTTGCATCACTCCAGGTGGACCCCCATTCCCCAATGAAGCCAAATCCCTGAGCTCCACACCAGTTTTTAAACCACTGATTGAATCCCATGGTGCTGAACACCCTAGCCTCTCCTATGCCATAGATGGGCAGCACCTCCGAGAAGGTTACCGTGCGTGCTACTTGACTAAGGCCCCTCCCCAATTCCACAAACTCTTCCTGCACTTCTCTAATCCCTTTCTTAGCCAGGTCATTTGTCCCTAGGTGGACAATGACATCCAGCTTCCTCCCCTGTGCAGCTGCTTCAGCAATCCTGAGGATTCACTCCCTGTCCCTCCAAGCCATGGTGCCAGGCAGGCACCTTACCTCCCTCTCCCCTTCCTCCCCCAGTTCTATCTTCCTAACAATGGAGTCCCCCACCAGGAGTTGTTTTCTTCCCCTGCAGGGTCCCCTGCCACCCTCCTGTGGGTCTCCTTTGTGGAGGTTCCCAGCATCCTCCTTGGTCTCCACTGCAGGTGCCTCCATGGAGGAATCACACTTTGCCAGAATGGCATAGGAATTGTGGAGAGGTACAACTGGAGGGAGGCACCTCTGTTCCACCACCCTCACCCTCCCTGAGCCCACTGTGGTCCAACCACTCATCTTTCTTGGCAACCTCTGAGGCAACGGCAGTGGCACTGGTGGTCCCTGGATGGAAGAGGAGGTCCCACAAATCCTGGCCAACTCAGCCTGGAGATGAACAACCTCCTCCCTCAGCCCAGAGAGGTGCCTGCAGATGGGACAACACTGCATCCTCCAGAATGTCTCCCAGAAGACTGCTGCTCCACAGCCACTGCACTGCACCACTCCCATCATGTCTTATTTCTGGCCCCTTAACTGTTTGCAATCCTTACTCTTTCCTCTGTTTTTTTTCTCTATCTCCTTACTTTCTGCCTGTGTGCCCTTTAATCTCCTGATTGTCCTGTTCTGAGACAAGAATATCCTATATTTCTCAGTAGATCACTTACTTGCTCAGAGGCAGACCTCCAGCAGCTAGAGGGGGCCGGAGAGCTACTCTTGCCCTTCTAGGATGGTGGGTCTTTGGTGGTTCTGTGATCACTCACTTCCTGCTCCCAAACAGGAAGTTCCTGTTGTCAGTCAAATCCTGTGCCTACAAAAATAGAACTAGCTTTGGGTGGGGGGTGGAGGGGAGGGAAAGAGGGCAATATAGTCCCAGTAGAGAAGCTCAGTCACACAGCAGTCCTTTCTCCTGGTGTCTTCTGCCGAGCTATTAGCAGAATCTTTCTAAGGCAGTCTTTAAATGTAGCTTCCTTCTAGCTAAGCCCCTCCCCCTACTTACTTGATCTTTCTACAAGTAATTTAAACCTCACAGCTATTAAGTCCTTTCAATCACCTGAGATTTACACCTAGATAACTGTTCGGATACCCATTCAGTTCAGTTAACCCAGACAAACACACACTTTTTTTTGTTTTATTTGTTAGTTTTTTTTTAACCTAAATTAAAGGTCCAAGTACAAAAGTTCTTCTTCTTTAGTCCCAGTAGAGAAGTTCAGTCACACAGCAGTCCTTTCTCCTGGTGTCTTCTGCCAAGCTATTAGCAGAATCTTTCTAAGGCAGTCTTTAAATGTAGCTTCCTTCTAGCTAAGCCCCTTCCCCTACTTACTAGATCTTTCTACAAGTAATTTAAACCTCACAGCTATTGAGTCCTTTCAATCACCTGAGATTTACACCTAGATAACTGTTCGGATACCCATTCAGTTCAGTTAACCCAGACAAACACACACTTTTTTTTGTTTTGTTTGTTAGTTTTTTTTCACCCTAAATTAAAGGTCCAAGTACAAAAGTTCTTCTTCTTTAGTCCCAGTAGAGAAGTTCAGTCACACAGCAGTCCTTTCTCCTGGTGTCTTCTGCCAAGCTATTAGCAGAATCTTTCTAAGGCAGTCTTTAAATGTAGCTTCCTTCTAGCTAAGCCCTCCCCCTACTTACTAGATCTTTCTACAAGTAATTTAAACCTCACAGCTATTAAGTCCTTTCAATCACCTGAGATTTACACCTAGATAACTGTTTGGATACCCATTCAGTTCAGTTAACCCAGACAAACACACACTTTTTTTTTTGTTTTATTTGTTAGTTTTTTTTTTAACCTAAATTAAAGGTCCAAGTACAAAAGTTCTTCTTTACTCACAGTAGAGAAGTTCAGTCACACAGCAGTCCTTTCTCCTGGCTTACCCTTGAACAAGAGGTGTTGTAAATTGTTAGATCCAAATTTTCATATCTCTAGAATATCGCCAGGATCCGGACATTTTTGATGGCTGTTTATCTCACTACGGTCATCCATGCTTTTGTCACCAGCAGTCTAGATTACTGTAACACTCTTTAATTAGGGCTTTCTGGAGGACTGATTCATCGACTGTAGCTAGTGCAGAATGCTGCAGCCAGGATGGGTCTATGTCAATTCACTCCCACATTTTCACTCCCGGTAAATTCGTTCCCAACAACCCGCTCCCTCGTCAATCAGATCCCACAGATCTCGTTCCCTGACAACCCGCTCCCACTCTGAGTACCACAGTTTGCCTTTTATTTCAGTCAGTTTGGCACTTTGATAATCACAGTGCCAATTAGCATAACCTGAATGCTGTATGCAGCATCCACTTCGGCACTTTGGCAATCACAGTGCCAATCAGTACAACCTGAATATTCTGCATGCTATAAAGCTGCTTAGTGAAAGGCAAAACAGTTTACTTTACTGGCTACTTAGTCGGCAACATGGAAGGAAAGTTTATTCTTTCTGAGCGTAAGAAAAAGAAGCTGGTGGACACAAACAACTATATTTAACAGGAAGGCAATTTGGCAATGTGAACTTGCTGTGAAAAAAGACAAAACATGCAATGGCAGGGTTCACACTGTGAGTTATGATGACCCAATCATTATTTCTACATGTAGTGAGCACTCACATGCTCCTGATCCCACAGCAGTAGAGAGAATGGAAGCCATAAACTCTGCCAAAGTCCACACAGCAAGCAGTCAGGATACCACTGCACATGTTCTGCTCCATTGTAAAAATAACATGTCTTTAGCTGTGCAAGGGACAATGATTGACAGAAACGTAAAGCGCACAATAAAGCTTGTTTTTGTACATGGTGCCCCCAAATCCTAGAGAATTGACCAGTCTAGTCATCCCAGATTATTACAGCACATTTAAATGCAGATCTGGCAAATAAGTTAATTTTCTTCTGTATGACAGTGATCTGGGGCCAGACTAAATTCTTGTCTTTGGCACAGAAGGTAATTTACAGTTCCTTGAGCAATCTAAGCACGGGTTTGCTGATGGGACATTTAGCATGCCACCCCATTTACTCAAATGTATGTCATCATTGGTGAATGGCTAGGTAGTATGCAACCAGCAATTTTTGCACTTCTTCTGGGGAAATGCAGAGAGATATATAAGGGTCTCCTTTTGAGTCTTAAAGAACTAAACTCAAGACTGGACCCATCTGTCGTCATGACAGACTTTGAAAAGGCAACACTCCAAGCATTCAAATCAGTTTTTCCCAATGCCAGACAAATTGACTGCTTCTTTCACTTTGCCCGGTGCATCTACAGAAAGATTCAAACAGAACGGCTGGGACAAAAGTGTGCACTGGATAATGAATTTAGCATTAAGTGTCACTATCTGTCAGCCCTCGCATTCTATCCTCCTGACCAGGTTATGGCTCATTTTGAAGAGAATATAGGTGAGTCCCTGAATGTGCTTCCCTCAGAAATGGAGCCGATTATTGATTATTTTGAAGACACCTGGATCGGGAGGAGGAATAGATGAGGCACAGGGCACAGACACCCAGTTTACAATATCACTTTGGAATCATAGTGAAAACAAATAATGCTGTTGAAGCATTTCATAGAGGAATGCAATCAATCCTTTGCATGTCCCATCCAATTTTGTGGAAATTCATTGAAGGCATTAAGGGCATACAGAGGAAAAGGGAGACTGATATTGAACAAATTATTGCTGGCAATGCACCCAATTCATTGAAAAGGGTCTACAAGGATAATTCTTTTAGGCTGGCATACATAATTGATGAGTGTTCTGAATGCACAATGGAGGAATTCCTCCCAGGAGGTTACACACTGTTTCAAGTAGTGACAGACAACCCAGTGTGATTTTTGATTTTAGAAATATTACATGTTGACTTTTAAATGTTTACCTTAAAGAAAGATGATGTTTTTAAATGGATTTCCATGGTCACTTCAGCACTGTTGTTTTCAATGTCAGAAGGTCAGATGACTCATTCCCATGGTGACACTCCCAATTTCCATGGAACTGTATCACATGACTCTGCTTGCCTCACATGATTCGTTGACCTGGTGATGGATGAACCATGGAGTTGGTAAATATATACTTCTTTTAATATTTATAGTTCTATCAACATGATTGAGCATGAAAGTATTGAATGCCTTGAAAGAATTGAAATGTTAAACATTTATACTGCTATCAACAAGAGCAAGGGGGAGAAGTATTGAAAGCATTGAAAGTATCAAACTGTTTATAGTGCAATCAGTGCTGTATATTGAAAGTAGTGTGACATGTTCAGTTAGATGTTCTGGGCAGGAGCAGGAGTGAATTAACTGGGAGCAGGAAGCAGAAGGAGCAAAATAAATGGAAGTGCATTGTCAGGAGGATATTTTCTGGGAGTGAATTGACGTGCTCCCTGCCGGAATGTTGATAGGTGCCTTAATGAGGGACCATATCACTCCTGTTCTGTGTGCTCTACACTGGCTGCCTGTGAGTTCACACATCACCTTCAAGATATGCTAGTTAACTTATAAGGACCTATATGGTTCAGGACCTGACTACCTGAAAGAGCTCCTGATTCCATATCCGCCTATCCACCCCATAAGCTCTGCTGAGGCTGGCTTGCTTGTTTTACCCTCCTCTCACCTTAAGAGATCTGATGATAGAGCATTTGATACAGCTGCACCATCTTTGTGGAATTCTCTTCCACCCTACATTCATGTAGCCAGCTCAGTTGAGACCTTTAAAGCCTCTTTAAAAACATGTTTGTTTGAGAAAGCCTGTAGTTGTATTTGAACATATTTGATTTTAATTTGGGGGGATGTTTTTATTGTAAATCACTTTGAGACCCTGGATTGGGTGCTATATAAATGAAATTTGCTTTGCCCTACCTTGCCTTGTTCCACAAATATTAGATAAGGATATAATTCATTGGGCCTTTGGCAAAAACATTCCACTGATACAAACATCTTGGGTATCCAAATTACACCTGAAAATTCACTAAAAGCCAGCTTCTACTACACTTCCCTGCCAGGTGCTGACTATGCACTCACCTGTGCACTGTGTGTCTGGCTAATGCAGGACGTGGAATGGGAATGCCAGTAGTGGTCTGGCAAAGCATAGCATCCCTGAACCTGTGTAAGCTCCACCAGGACAGTGTCAAAGTGGTGGTGGTTATGCCAGTCAGAGGACTGCCTAACAGGGGTATACCACCCTTGACAGACATGCAGATTTCCATATGTTGCATCACAGCCATGGACCCCAGCCCATCACTGTGAAACAGAGGGTTGGGGAATGGATGATGGCATGTCTGGCAGGGGCTGGATACACAGCTCACAGTTGCACAGCCCAATACGGACCCTTGCCAGCATGTACAAGCATCATTGTACATAGGACCCTATATCTGTAAAACATTTATTTTTATTAAAGTGGTCAAATTTAGTAAGTGGCCATATGCCCTTCCATGTTGAGGGCCCAATCTACAACATCTTCCTGCCCTTTTTGTACATACAGAGGGCCTGGAAAAGCCACAGAATGCCCAAAGCATTCATATGAGAATCTGTAACATTTACAGAAAATTTTACACAACCCCTCCATGGCTGATTCCACTCCACTCATGCATCTAAGGAGAAAACCAGGTCAAGGTGGGAGTGAAGGCAAGAAAGTGCATCTGTGTGATGCACTACACTGTTTCAGTGCAAGGGATGGGGTGCAGAGGGCTGTAGCACTGCACTACACAGGGGCAGGAGTAACAATTGTGTGACCTCAGCAGAAGTGTCTTCTCTACGCCGCAAACCTTTTCAGGTAACAATTTCTGCCTGCATTGCATCCTACAATTCCCTGCTCCATGCAGAGCAGGGGATCCAAACTTGTGCTGAGCCAAGCAACTAATTGAGTGTACACTCTCTTGCCCTGATCAACCTTCTCACATGCTCCTGTGCTCTTTGTACTCCATTGTGTATGTGTGTGTGTGTGATGGGGAGGCCAGGGACTATGGATGCTATCACTAGTACTTGTATCTGTAGGATGCAAAGCTACACAGCCCAGATACTGTACATGCCTTTGGTATGTACCTGGGCCACCTCTGTGGATTAGGCCTTTTATAAGTAGTAGATGGCATTGGTTTGTGTGACTAACATGGACTGCTGCTGTAAAGGCAATGGGGAAAATGTTAAGTAAGCAGCTCCATTTCTCAGAAGCACAACAGTCTTATGATGAAACTGAGAACAGGAAACTTGGAGATGATTTCTATTTTGTTTAAAATGAGTTTTTGGTGAATGGTGCTAGTGTTTAGAAAAAACTACTGAATGCAAAAATAAGAATGATAAGCAGTAATATACATACACAGTCTTTGCACTGGAGCAGATCATATAGCTCATCTTCGATGACAATAATGGAATGGGATTGTCCAAATCATTATTCCCTTATGAGACTGCATGCTCCACTGACTCTTCCACTGAAATGTATACAGTAATAGAGCTTAGTGGCATAAGATGCCATTTGTTTCTTAAGGGCAACATGTGACTCTCCACTCTAAGGATAAAGCAGCGCATCATGATAGCCAGAAAAAATCATTACAAACAACAGTCTGTCAGTACATGTGGTGCCAGAGGCTAGCACTATCATTTTATTTTAGTTTAACATTGTTTCTGTTGGAGCACAATACAGACCATTGACTAGGTTGTCATCTTTAAATTCCTGGAGAACGGGTAGACACCAGGAAAGAAGGACTTATCCCTTCACATCCCCCGATCTCTCTTGGGCTGTTGCAGAATGCCAGGAAGGCAGAGAGCAGCTAGGTGGGGGAAACCAACAGGAATACTAAGCTGCCATCAGTAGAGATCACGCATAATTATGTTTTTCAACAACCATAACTCTCCTTCACAGACAATTTAGAAACCTTGATTGCCATAATAGTTACAATAAAACATTAAAATCTAGACTAATTCTAATTTTCACACAACTTTAAATTTTTCAGTACACAAGCAGCAAGTCAGTTCTTAACAGTACAGTAATCATGATAGGATTAACTATTCTGAGGTGACTGATGAAAGATGCATAACTAAAAATAAGACCAGTATGCTAATCTACAGGGATGAGTTTTCAAGGGTGAAAACATTGTGCATGTGTGGCAGAAAAGGAAGGCTTCCCTTACTCAGCAAAATTTCTGCAATATGCATGCAATTTTTGAAAAGGTTGCTTTTTTAAAAACTTTTACCACACTTCGTGGCAGCTTGCATAAATTGCTTTGTGCAATTGCTGTGCCTGGTATTACCAAGCATAACATCTGCCCACCCAAAAAACATGAACTGCCACCTGTGCATAAAAAATGCTAAAAATAGCATTTTTTGCTGGTGGAGGGATTTCTCTCCTGTACTGTTGACTTCTGTATAGGGACCTGGTGCATAGATCATGCCAGGTTCTTTAAAAATCAGGCCATAGTAAAGCAGATTTTGAAAAACTGGGGGAAATAATTATGACTAATTTAATGAATAGAGTATAGAACAGGAGTAATAATGTCAAGCAGGAAGACCTGAAGCAAAATATAATGATGGCAGAAATGAGATACATTCCCATGGTCAACAAAGGCAAAAAGAGTTAGGGAAAGGACTCCTTGGTTTTCCAAGGAATGCCAAAGACCTAAAAAATGAAGCAAATGAGGTTTATAATAGGCAAAAGAATTCTGGGGCTACAACGAGGGATGCAGAGTACAGTAAATGTTATTATAGAAGGAATGCAGGACCATGACTGCACAGGCAAAGGAAAGTCTGGAAGATAGATTTGCACAGTAGATCAAAGGGAATAATAAACCTCTTTTTCAGTCCTGGCATCAAAAGCCAGCCTCCCCATCCATTAGCAACAATGTCACCATCCTCCTCCCATACAAGTAAACTATATCCCATCCGTCAGTACACTTAGTACCCATACCAACTCTCTCCCCCTACAGCCATCTTTTAAGTAAAATGTAACATTGGACAACTTGCACCCCCCTCCACACACACACCTTAACCAGTTGCCATCTACTAAAAAGATAAAAGGTCCCCCCCTGCCATGTTAACATGCATCTACAATATGTGCATTTTGGGACTTAGTTTTTTTCCAAGTTTTTTCTTTTGCCCATAACTTACCCATTTTGGGACCACATTTTGAAGGTGCCCAGGTCACCATACCACCTCACAACTACCAAAGTGGCACCTTGTAACTGACATAGAATGTGTTTGGGGGGGTGAACCCTCACAAACACATTTTGGGTCATATTTACAAGGGGCAATGTATGTGGTTGTGAGGCAGGATGGAAACTTGGTCACCCAGAAAAACTGCCCCAAAATAGTCACTAATGATCAAGTTATGAGTAAAAGAAATAAAAACTGGAGAAAGTCCTGAAATCTGCATCTTGCAAATGCTTGTGGGCTTTTTTCAGTTACTTTTCATTTTATTCATAACTTGGTGGGTATCAGTTAATTTTCAACACACAGATTCTGTGAGCCCTGTGGGAAGCAAGCATTCAGTCATAACTTTCTTTGTGCAGTGCCCTAAGGCCCTGCACAAAGCAAAACATCAGCCATAACTTTCTTTGCACAGGAAATATGTCATGACTTTAGTCACACAGGGTCCTGCCAGAAACAAAATATGGAGTCATGACTTGCTTTGTATTGGGCCTCGAACTTATAGCTTGAAGCAGCTGACCTGTAGGACTCACTTCTGACCTGTGGGGCTCACTTCTGACCTGTGGGGCTCAATTCTGGACCAGTAGCTTGGCCTTGGGTCATTTGGCTAGAGGCTTGGGGAGGAGGTATAAGAGTTGAAAACTGGGACAAACACAAAACCATCAGTTTGCCAAGGCTCATGAGTCTTTTACCCCTAGTTTTTCATTTCCTTACTTTGTCTAGTTTGTGTTTCAACCTTAATAGATGCATTAATGTAGTATTTTTGCAATTCATTTCCTTACTTTCTGAAAGAGACATAAATGCATGTTTGTTGTGACAGCATCAGACCTGTAAGTTGCTTGATGAGCAGCCCGGTTGGCAACTTGTGAAGCAGCTGCCAGGTGTGGCTCTCTGCACCAGATGCTCTCTGTGCAAGACCAGCAGTTTGTTTTGTTAGAAAAAAAGTAGCTGCATGACAAGGCTTACTGAACCAGATCTGTAGTGTGCTTTGTAAATAGCTATGCAAAGTCTTCTATATTTTTTCTCAATCTGAGACTAAGTGTCACAAAAGCAAAATGTATATCTCATGAAAGCAGGTTACTGAGTCAAGAAAACAGGTCTGTGAGTCTGAACAGGCTGTTTTTTTGTTTGTTTTTTTTTACGCTGAGCAACCTAAATTCAGAATAACCTAAAGGTATTTTTTCTCTAAAAATCACCTGAAGGATAAGCCTTAAACTGTACAAAGTCAATCACATACATTTCAGGCTTAACATCCAACAGATTTTCTTCTTTTAAATGCACACAATTTTTTGTTCTTTATCTCACATTCTTTACAGCTAAGACTTAAAAAGCCCCTCTTGATATTCTGTCTGTCTGCTGATTTTGCTTCCTGACCCCATGTTAATGCTATATAGAAATGTTTTATTTTATTAATAATTGACATGCTTACATTTTACTGGTCCATCTTACTTACCTTGATGTTGCCACTGCTCTGAAACAGCTGTCAGTCTAACAGGCTTGTGACATCATATGTAGTACCGAGTCTATTATGTACAGCACTGCAGATAGAGCAGCAGCATTTTCAGTCATTATGACTGTCTGTTCTCCCGACTGATGTACTGTGTATGCTGGCTTGCCACAAAAAAAAAACATAAGTCATTTGCAACTTCATAAGGGCAATGTCCTTTTTAAGCAGCCCCTTCAGTAAATGGAAAAAATAGAACAGTTCATCCACAACTTCCTTTCTGGCTCCCTGTAGCAAGTTTCTCATTTTATTACCCTGGCTGGAGCACATTTCTATCTTTTACAAATGCTGGAGCTTATCCATCATGGGTGAACAAATATGTAGGAAAAGCACACTGGTAATGATTATGACAGTGTCTCAGAAGTCAGTTCTCTTCAATCGCTCTCCTGGCTAGGGCAGTCATACTTCTGCAGGTGCCCAGCTGAGCTACTGGGAGGAAAATTGTGGACAGACTCTTCTATTTTTTCCGTTTAATGAACGGGCTGCTTAAAAAGGATGTTGCCCTTACGAAGTTACAAATGACTTGTGTTTTTTTTCTTTACATGAACTATTGGTAGACTCACTGTTAGTGCAGCTTATTTAATTTGTGAATCCATTGGATTTGTGGGAGAAGGTGGCAAGCCAGCATACACAATACATCAGTTGGAGAACAGACAATCATAATAATTGAAAATGCTGCTGCTCTATCTGCAGTGCTGTATGTAATAGAGTCAGTACTACATGTGACGTCACAAGCTTGTCAGATTGACCGCTGTTTCAGAGCAGTGGCAACATCAAGGTAAAGATGATGAACCAGTAAAATGTAAACATGACAATCATTTATAAAATAAAATGTTCCTACATAGCATTAACATAGGGTCAGGAAGCAAAATCATCAGACTTACAGGATATCGTCAGGGGCTCTTTAAAAACACTGGTTGTGCTAGTTGCAAAAGTAGCTTCACAAGTCACAAAACACAAAAGTGCCTGCTTTTGTAACTCACCACAGTGTTATTTCATAAATATTTTAAGAAGTATTGTCTTTTTTAAATAAAATCACTTGAAGAATCAACCTCACACAACACACTGTTGGCTACATACAATGGGCCCTATGCACAAATGGGTGGGATTTACATACCGGAGGCACATACCCCATCTGTGTAGCTCCACAGCCCTGGACAGGTTCAGGGTGTGCAGTATTCACTACCAGAGGCACCCACGGGGCACCTGTCCTGTGCAGGTTTGTGGGGGGTGAGACAGTATGGAGGGGTGGACCCAGGCAGGCATCCAATTAGATGCCTGAAACGGGTCACAGAGTGGATCCCTTGTGCCCATGGGGCAGTGGTGCATAGGACCCATGGACCCTCAGTATGTCTGCAAAGCAGCAACTAAATGGGCACATGCCTGAACAGCTGCCCCAGCCCTCCCCATCTGCCTAGCGGGCTGGGGCAGCATGGAGGGTCAGTTCCTGGTCCTGCCACAACTGGTGGGTGAAGTCCATGGAGGCACGCATTAGGTTACAGCATGGTTCTAGCTGCTGTAACCTGCACCCCTCCTTGCCTGGCGCTATGCACCTTTGTGAATGACATGTAGTGTAGGCATGCCTCTGAAACACCCCCAACTGCCCCCAGCACGTTACTGTCTGCACGGCTGGGGGATCCCACATGCTACAGGCTTGTGTACTGTCTGTGAATGCCACAGGGGGTGCATGGGACCCCAAGTATGTAGCAGTCACACCTATTGTAGGGTGTCTATGCACTGCAGATCTGTGGTGTGTAAGTACCCTTTGGTTTTTGTGCATAGGCCCCAATAAGTTTAGGACATAAGTTCAACCTAATTTTCTTCATTCTGCTGTGCAAAGGTTTTATTTTATTCCCCTGTGTCATGATAAGTAACAGCTGTGAAGACTGAGATTTTATCTCAAAAAACAAAAAAAAATTTAGCTGATGAATGTGACATTTGTTAGTTTTGTAAAAAATTAAGTTATGACTAAAACATTGCAAAAATGAAATGGGCTTTTTTTCACTAAACTGTAATTTTATTTTCTGAATAATTTAAAAACAACACATTTTTTTCTGCAGAACAACCTGTAAAAGAATCATCTTTTGCTCAAACTCTAATGATTCTCAAAATTCCAGGTTTCAACTCATAGCCATTTTTGTGCAATTAATTAGCAGAAAAAAGTCTTAATTTCCATACTTTCATGTGTGTTCAACCTTCAAGAACTTTTATACCACAGATCCAACCATTAAGAAAATTCACAGAACATGGCACCATCTCTATTAATGCCAACTTTCATGCTGTTTTGTTCAAGGATGGTCATGTTATTGAGGTATAAAAATCAGGGTTTAAGATTGAACTGCCTATCCAAACCTAGTATAGTGGCACTACCACCTCTTTAAAATATGTTCATTGCAAAAAGCTGTATTAATGCACATCGTGGGATTACAAAGCCTCAAAAGAAGAGAAATGTGGCATTTGGGTTTTCAACCCTAATGCCCACCACACTCTTTATCCATTACCCTTTTGACCAAAGAACAAGACACAGTGTCAAGTCTGTACCCACAGGTCTGATGCTTTAAGCTACAGTTGAAGGTCAATGTCACACTGTTGCTCCGTAGCTTATTTAATGTTTGGCCATGTAAAAAAAGTAGATGCATTTGGCGTGGCCCATTGGGCATAGATCGGTGGCTTGTTTTGTAGGGTTAAAGGAGCAGAACAATGATGCATAGCACTAAACCTGTGGGCCCCACATGAAGCAGCAGACCTGTCAGTCACAGCCTTGGATCTGTATCTTGCTTTGCATAGGGCTCTGTGGGCCCTAGCAGACCCATGCTGCATGGCACCAGACCTGTAGCTTGCTTCATGTAGGGCCCTGAGGGTTTTATATGAATCATCAGAAATGTAAGGCAAGGCCCCAGCCAAGTAACTTGATTCACATATAGTCTCTGGGTCTTACATGAAGTGGTAGACTTGTGAGGCACAGCTCTGGACCTGTAGCTTGCATTGCACAGTGTCCTGTGGGCTCTACATGAAGCAGTAGACTGATGGGGAAAGGATTAATACCCATAGCATGAAACAGCAGATCTGTGGGGTATGATCTAGGAACTGTAGCTTGGCCTTGGGTCATGAGTGTAGGAGGTGAGAAGGGATGGGCTTTAGGGCTTAAAAAGCTTGTGCCACATTTCCCTCATTTTTATGGGAGGGAGGTTTTGTAACAATAAAGAACTGTATGCAATAATATAGTTTTTTTTTTTTTTATTTTTTAATTTTTGAATGAATCTTCTTACTGTTTGAGAAAGTTTAGGGATAGACACATATTTTGCAGCATGCAGGGCCCATCAGCCCTGATCTAAGCAGGAGAAGAGTCCCACAGTTGTAGTCAAAGATACAGATAGATATTTTGAGAAATTTTGTGGAATTTTTAAAGAGGGTCTGTCTGGTGGCCCACAGTAGTACTGCAGGCAGGAAGAGAATTCCTCTAGAGGTATCACAGAAATTTAATGAAATATTTGGTCATGTTTTTGGTTGCAATTTTTTTTTATGCAGAGCCATATCAGAAGCACAAGTTGAGTCATAACTTTCTTCATGGCAGGGCATGCTTTTTGTTGTCACGCATTACCAAGCACATGCACTATACCGTATGTTGTACACATACTGTACTGAGTTTGTTAAAGTATGCCTTAATAGTTTTTTGGGGCAATCACACATGTTTTTTATTCTATTGAAAATACCAACTGTGATAATGTTTTGGAAAGTCAGCTCAAGCATCTTGTTAGGCTGTCTTCTGACAAACCAAATGACTTTCAAACATTTGGATTGAAATACTGTATTTGTTTTTACATTTTCAGTTTTTGTCTTAGGACAAGACTTTTTTAAGTAAGTAAATGAAAAGAAGAAGACCAGGGGTGAGATTGTCAGGTTAAATAGAGAAGGGGGCACTGTGCAGAGGGGGATCAGGAAAAGGCAGACATCCTGAACAAATAGTTCTGCTCAGTGTTCACAGAGGAAGGAGAAGGGGAGGGGCACAAAAAAAGAACATAAACTTTGGAGGGGAGAGGTGGACCTTTGCCCTTTTTCAGAGGACAGAGTCCTGAAAGAGGACAAAGCAATGGGACCAGATGGGGTGCATCCAAGGATGCTGAGGTAGCTCAGGGAGGAACTGGCTGACCACTGACAGTCCCATTTAACAAATCACTGGAAAAAGGAATGGTTCTGGAGGACTGAAGGAGGACAGATGTACTGTAGTCCCACTTCACTAAAAGTAGTAGTAGGGAGAAGAATAATAATTATAGGCCAGTCCTTGTAAGATTGATAGTAAGAAAGTTAATGGAATCACTGCTGAAAGAAAGGATTGTGCAAGCTCTTGAATCAATGGGGTTACAAGATCCAAGGCAGCATGGATTCACAGTGGAGGTGTCATATCAAATTAATCTGATACATTTCTTTGACTGGGTGGCCAAACAATTAGATCAGGGTGTAGCAGTGGATGTGGCCAACCAAGATTTCTGTAAGGTTTTCAACACCATTCTAAATAGCAGATGAATAAGCAAGCTGGGTAGCTTAGTGGGTCCAAAGGTAGGACACCTGGAAAGAAATTGGTTAGAAGATAGGTAACAGAGGGTGGTGGTAAACAGAGTTCACTCCAAGAGAGGAAGGGTGGCCATCAGGATGCTACAAGGATCAGTGCTGGGACTGCTCCTCCTTAATGTCATTGTAAGTGACATTGCAGAGAAGCAAAAAGGGAAGGTCTGCATCTTTGCCAATGACGCTAAGATATGCAATAGTGTGGACACTCTGGGTGGCTGGAAAGGATGAGAAGAAACTTGAGAAAACTTAAGTAGTGATCAAGGGTATGGCATTTGGCTTTTGATGTAAAAAAGTGCAAAATAATGCACTTGGGACACAGAAACCTAGGAGTGGAGTGCAAAATAGGTGAAGTGGTATTAAAACCACCAAGCAGGAATGAGACTGGGGGGATAATCATATTGAATGACCTAAAGCTGGCCAGGCAGTGCAACAAGGCAGTTAGGTGGGCTCTTGAGATGCTGGGGCATATAGCAAGGGGTATAACCAGCAGAAAGAGGAAGGTGGTGTTGCTCTTGTATAGCTCACTGGTAATACCCCCACTTAGAGTACTGACACCAGTTCTGGAGACCACATCTATGGATGGACATAGACAGGGTGGGGGTGGTCCCAAGGAGGGCAACTAATATGATGCAGGGTCTGCACCAAAAGACCTACAATGAGAGATGAAAGGACTTCATTATAAACACCCTGAAAGAGAAGAGGGAGAGTGGAATATGATAGAGACCTTTAAATACCTGACAGGGGTAAATAAGGTACAGGGAAAAAAGGAGCTCAAGAACAAGGGGAAACGATATGAAGCTGCGGGGGGGGTAGATTAAGGACAGATGTGAGAAAGTACTTCTTCACAAAAAGAGTGGTGGATTCCTGGAAGGAGCTTTCCAGTGGAGGTGGTAGGGGATAAACAGTGGTGGGATTCAAGGAAGCATGAGATAAACATAAGGAAATCTTAGTGGAAAGAAGGGGGTGAGGGAGGAAGAGACTGAGATTAATTAGGGACTGCGATGATGCTGTGTGTAGGGATACAAATGGTAGACTGGGTGGGCCAAACAGTCAATATTTGCCATCAGATTCTATTTTTCAATGTTCATGTTTCTACAGGGTTGAGAGGAGTGCTCAATGTTAAACCCAATCTTTGCACGTTAATAACTTTGTTGGTGATCGACAGGATAGCCAAAAATTTGCATGCACTATCTGGTTGGCAGAGTCTCGAGATGTTAAAAGTTTTCTGCTGCCATCTTGTGCAGTTTCCAAGAGCTGAAATGGTGATTTTTGGAAAAGTTACTTTTTTTCCATTATATAACAGTTATATTTTTTTTATCTCACTCATAGCCTAGATGGTGAGGAATTTTTTTCATGAAACATTCAAGTTAGAAGCAGCCTATGCTGAAGTAATACCGTTTGAAGGGTTTGTGAGAAAATATTAAATGGGTCCAGAGTTATAAGGTTTTTAATTTTTTTATGAGCTGTTCTGAGCATGTTCTGTAAGGCTTTGAGTTAACTTATATAAATGGTAAAAAAAATCGATCGGGAGGTGGTATCATTAGCAATTTTTTGATCTTGAGAAAAAAACATTGATCCTTTATTTATTTAGCTTTTGTTTACCGGGTAAGCACGCTAGACAGCAAGTGCCTATTTTCAGGTGTGACCCGGGAGAATTACAAAGGTACAGGCAATAACAATTTGGAGACAGAGTAATAGCAATCAACAAGATACAGTCAGGTATAGGCAGAGAACTCAGGCAATATACAGATACAGAGATAAGGTAGCGGCAATCATCAAGGAACAGATAGGTAAGGGCAAAGTGCTACAGACAGTCACCATCTTGTTTTTCATACTACAAAACATTGAAAAAAAAGAAGTATTTTCAGAAAAGAAACACCTGAATCTAGGTAAATGGAACCTATGGAGATAGATTTTGGTGTTAAAAAAATGCCCAAAATACCTTTCCTGGGCATCCAAAAATCCAAGTTGCCCGGCTCAGTGAAAGGAGTCTTCATCCACATTCTCTGTATGAGAACAGCAGGACTTTCTTAATTTGCAGCCATGGATGAAGTGCTGCTGCCAGCCTCAGTGGCAGCAATGAGCCAACAATCTATAAAGCTTCCATTTTTATCTTATCTGTCTTACCTATCAGTCTATCTTTCTGTCTGTCTTTCTGTCTTTCTGTCTGTCTGTCTATCTGTCTATCTGTCTATCTATATTATCTATCTTCAGTGGACTGAGGTGCCCAACCCTAGTACTGTTAATTTGTACCCCACTCACCTCCAGGTCACTTGTCCCCCAATCATAATATTTTAAATAGTAGCAGACTGGGGTGCACACCCTGGTATCATTTCCTGTAAGCCCTCCTCCCTTCCAGGTCACCTCTCAACACAAAAAATAGGTGGCAGCACTAGGGTGCCAGCCTTGGTGACACCAAAGGTCATCCTGACAGTGGGGTGCCCAATCCCCAGTGTAAGCTGCCTCCCTGTAAATAAAGAAAACTGTCCCTCATTGATCTGTTTTTTAAGTTAAATGTGTAATAAAGAAAATGATCCCTCACCGATATGATCCCCCACACCCACCCTACCTCAACTCAGCACCCATCACCCCACACCCAAAAACACACCCTCACCTAAATGTGTCCAATTGCATAGATCCAATCTTAGATTGAAAATAATCTTGCTGCTTGAACCGGTGACTATGATATGAAATCTCCAATTTCTCATGAAGGGTTGTATGTAGACTGAAAACATGTTTTTGTAAATCTCTTGTTGGTCCAATAAAAGGTATCAAATCACTCTGTTTGTTCTTGAGAAAACAAGGTCCTGTAAGTCCATATAGTGTGCTTCAATGAATGTTTTATTTTTACTCTTAACTTTGTCAATTTTCAATATTTCTTCACCAAATTTTCAACATAGCCATCCTGGAACTCCACCTCATGAACTAGGTAGGTGAAGTTTTTCAGATCTGTCATGAAAGATGATTTTGCAGTTGCTTTGCAAAATTACCTTTTGGATGGGATTTGCACATTTTCACTTACCAGGCTCATGAGGTGCGATCATAAGAAGACTATCTTAAAACATGGTGAAACAATATGGTAAAATGAGAATGTTATGAGTGAACATTGGACTATTTAAATGTTTTCTCATAACATCACTGTTTTGCAATATTTGTTCACCAAACATTTGATATGGCCTTTTTGGGATTTCACCTCATGGAATCTACAGTATGATGCCGGTTCGATAACACTTTCATCGATCGGCATCACAGCGACAGGATTTTTGTTAACCACAAGTTGTGGTTGACATAAATCCTGATTGTCTCACGGTCCATTTTTTCATCAGGGGCTTCACCTCTGAATCCCCTGAGGAGGGGCTCTGTCCCCCACCCCCCCCATACTATAGATTATCAACTTTGAGTCAAAGTTGATTCAGGGAGGAGGTGCATGACTGGGAGACAGTGTGCCCCTGTGTCAGGTGCACCAACACAGTGACCTGTCAGCAAACTGTTGATTTTGTTGACAGGGATGTAAGTCATTCTGTTGGTGTCACTGACCATGGCACGTACCCACCTCATGAATGACAGAGGTGAGATTTTGTAAAACTAGGCTGAAAAGTGATTTCATAGTCACTCTGAGAAATGACTTTTAGGCTGGAATTTGAACATTTTGACCTACCTTGTCATGAGGTGGGGCTCATAAGAAGACTACAGCAGAGCCAGCCATGATGCAACACAGTAACTTGCAGTAAGTTACATATCACAAAATATTGCGTGACAAAAGGGCGTTATTGCTATAGAATTACATTGTAACTTGCAGTGTACAGCAGCATTTTGTGATATACTGCAGTATTACTATGTTGCATCCTGATTAAGTCCACTATATTTAGAAACATTGGTGGAAACATATGGTAAAATTACCAAGTTATGAGTGAATGCTGAATTATTTTAACGTTCACTCATAACTTTGTTAATTTTTAAATTCTGATTCCAAATCTTAAACGTGGCCATTTTTTCACAGAAACTCATAAATATGACAGGTGTCATTTTCACAACCTGGCCAAAATGTGGTTTTCACTTATGACATGAAATGATGCTTTTGGTCAGAATTCAATAAATGTTACATGTCATGATTATAAGAGGAAGTAATAACATGATTATCTTTTACAATTTGAGGTCTAAATAAAACAAAAAACAGTACTGTATTAAGAAACATTGTGTTTAGTGTAGCAATGTTGCAAAATAAAATTTTGCCTGTGAAATTGCTGCAAAATCAGCAGTTTCACTGCATTAAATATTCTGCAAAATTCTGCCATTCAGCAAAATATTTTGCAGGGAGCGAAGCTGCAAAATTTTGCCACAGAATTTGAAGTTTTGCAATTCAGGGCAAATTTGCACCATTTTTGGGTGCGATTTCACATTTCATGGTGAAATGTCACCATTTTGGGGTTAAATTTCACAATTTTTAGGTGAAATATTGTAATTTGTTGGTGGAATTCTGTATTTCGCACCTGTGAAATATTTCATGAAATGCATGAATTCTGCAAAATATTTCGCATAACAAAATTTCTAAATTTTGCACAACACTAGTTTAGTGCCAGCCTTTACTGCAGTGGGTAGTGCTTTGTAACCCCACACTAGGGAACTGAGCTTGGAGACAAGCCCAGTGAGCCATGTGAATGAGGTGAAGCTGTGGCCATGGCACTGTCATGTGGCTCCACTCCCCAGTCTGGGAAAGGAAAGTGCAGGGTTGCCTGCATAGGCCCAAGTTCTATACAGTGAAGTGAAAACTTCTCTTGGCATAGGTCCCTGCTCCTAATGTACCCATGACTACCAAAGGATCCTGCACCTCAGCAGATAAATAGATGTTTTGCCCTATGTGTCTATATCTATAGCCACATGAAAACATGAGACCCACAGAGCCCTGCACCTCTGAAGCCCACTGCACAGCCCTACAATTCCTTTTTATCTGTTGCCATATAGAAATGCATGGCCTGGAAGGATCCTGAACTTCCACAGGCAGACAAACATTTCCCTTGGTGCAGGGCACAGAGGGCCCTGTGCATCTCCATCTGTTCACGCAGGTCGAGAAGGGACCTGCATGAATGAGGATACAGGTCTACCATCTCAAAAGGAAAGAAATTCTTTGCAGGAACTGTGTTAATGCATGACTTAGAGTTCAACTTAATGCAACAAAAGTAGGGAAATGTGGTGTTAGTGTTTCCAAGCTTAGCTCCCCAAACCACCCCCTAAGCAGAAAAAGGAAAATAAATAGAGTTTTGGGTCCCCAGAGTCTTGGCAAATCAGTAGTGTGGTCTTTTTTGGGCTTGTCAATCCCAATGTTCACCACCCCAGCCTGGAGCCTCCTGTTCAATGCACAACATACAGGTTCAAGTCTGTGCCTCGTAGTGATACATGCTTCAAAAGCAGAGAAGTATATCTCACCACATGGGTTTCCAACATTATCTGTTGTAGTTTTGTGCCCTGCAGGCCCTGTGTGAAGAAAAGAGATGACATCTGACCTTGTTTGCTCAGGGAGGAGGTGGGCATTAGGGTTGAGAATGCCAAGGAAGACCCCACAACTGATTTACCAGGACTACATAGACCAAAGCCGCATGAGTTTTCCTTTTGATGATTTTGGGGGGGTAGTGATGGGGAGTTATGGTTGAAAACTCTAATGACACATTTCCCTACTTTTATAAGAATAAGTTGAACCCTAACTGGTACATTAACACGGGTTTTTGGAAAGATAACGATATATATGTGTGTGTGTGCATATGTGTATATATATGTGTATATATATATATATATATATATATATATCATTGCAAAAAACTCAGGTAACACATCAGTAAGGGTTGTTTCACAGCAACAAAAGTGTAGAAATTCAACGTTAGGTTACCACCCACCACCCCACCCCATGCCCCATGCCCCATCCTCAAACCCTAACTCCACATTTCTCCCCACCCCACATACATGCAAGCAGTACAAGACACATCCATCATCATGGTCCAGCAACTGTATGAGCTCAGTTGTCATCAGAGTGCCTTGTGGGTACACATGCATTCTGGGCAACCATGGGAGATGGCCCACAGTAAGCATTTTGTGGTTATAAACATAAATAAGATTTAAGCAGATACCTATATTTCAATTGTTAAGAAATGATGAAATACACAGTATGCTACCTATAGATAGCAGTATTGGAAATAAGAGTTTGGATAACCCGAGGAACAGTCATTGGCTGTTTGCACATTCTTTTCTGACAGAGTGAGTCAGTCCTAATAACAAATGGTAATATTAATAAAAGTAATGTTTTGTAGTATAGTTTACAAGCAACATGAGACAGCAACAGTTGTAACATCCAAAGCTAATCATAACATTCTGCTAATGAGTATTTCCAGGTAACGCAGCATTATTACAACATGTGATGCTGCTAGTTTCATACCTGGCTAGTAGCTGAAAAGTATTATTTTTGTGTCAGTGATGTCTGTGATGCCACCACATGCCTAAGTGGTAGCAGCAATTCCTGCAGTGTGCCAATCGTAGAATTATGACACTAAAAATCAATATTTAGAAAGTTTGTACAGACTAAGTTTCACTGTATGAAAAGATATGCCTGCTATAATGTGTCATCATACTGTGCTGGCAGTGTAGAGTGGATCTAACTGTATTTGTTTTTTCATTACATAGTGTTATGTGAAAGGAGTACAGTGTAGTGATTATTGAGCTTACAGATGTGACTAGCTGGTATAATGTCTTACAATCTTGCATGTGTCTTGCATGTGTGTGTGGGGGTTGGGGTGGTGGGGAATGCAGAGTTAGAGGTTTGAGGATGGGGGCATGGGGTGGGGGGGTGTTAACCCTAACATTGAATTTCTACACTTTTGTCGCTGTGGAAACAACCCTAACTGGTGCATTAATAGAGTTTTTTGCAATGAATTTCCACTCTTTTTGAGAAAGTGTAATAGAAATAGTAAATGATATGTGTTTGTCAGAGCATGGGCCTTCCAGACCCTGCACTCCCCCTTACACATAAGCACAGAGCCATACAGCAGCCCTATAGGCCATGGAACATTGTAACATAAATTTGCCAATATCTTCAGAACCGTAGAAGGTAGAAAAAAAATTCACGTGGTTGTAATCATGACAGTGAGTAGTTCTCACAACATAAAGTCAACCAAATCCATATCTTGCATTGTGTCCAAGATACGGGCAGCAAAAAGCACTGTGAATGTTAACTCTGTGGGCATAGCAGTGGGCCTCGGACATGAAAATGAACAATTGGAACACTAATTCCCAAACATCTCAGTAACCGTACAAGGTAGAAAAAAGATTCAAATTTCATGTTATTTATGGCTTTGCAGCCTTTATCTGCACTTAGTCCCCCTATAGGGGAACTAAAAAATTTTGCAGCCAAAAATACTTATCTCAAACCATTTTCAAGATACTGGCCCTTAAAGGTGGCACAGGCGCCACAACGTTATCCTATGGGAAAATTTCTGAACTTTGGAATGCTGTCACTTTGGGCCCCTGTAACATTTTCATACCAAACCACCAAAAGGCACATCTGTAGGACCAGGGCTCACCACCTTGCAAATTTGAACCCAAAATACCAAACCATTTTGTTGCAGGAGGATGATAAAGATTTACATCTATTTTGAGAGTACTTTCACAAATTACTATTGCAAATCACAAAAGTTTCACAAAATAAATTATGAAACGTTCACATTTGTGAAAGTAATTTCTGAAAGTACTTTTCCTTGAAGTTGGAAAGGTATTTCTGGGGGGTTTTACCCCCCCCAAAAAAATAGGGCTAGCATCCTCTGGACCCCACTAGGTAAACACAACAATCAGTGTTTACCTAGAGGGTCCCAATTTTAAACTCCAGGCATTTTTCTGTGTCACTAACTGCAAACAAGATGGCCAAATCATGAAAGTAAAAGGGCCATTTGTGAAAGTAAAAACAGGCATTTGTGAACGTTTCATGATTTTTGCTAACTTTTCCCATTGACAATAATGGGAAATTTGTTTTTTTGAATAACTTTTGAAAGGTTTAATATTTTTTCCTCATATCTTTGAAAGGGACATCGATGGCCAAGACTGCATCTTCCCTGAAGATTTTGGACTGAATAGACAAACCGGGTGGGCTGTGGGTGCAAGCAAAGAAACACGCAAAAAGTCTGTTTTTTTTTTTGCTTTATTTGACATTCTGTAGCTCCGCAACCATACATCCCACTGTAACACAACATGCCACATCCAGAGATCTATGGTACAAGACAGCACATGCATAATTTCAGGCAAATCTGTTGTACAGTGGCAAAGTTATTAAGGTGCAAAATTTGAGGTTTAACATTAAAGTGCTTACTCAACCCTAACTATAGTGGCACTACTGTGAGATATATATATATATATATAGATACATAGACAGTGTTGGCAGATAAGGGTCTATGGCCCACCCAGTCTGCTCATTTAAGCTTGTAAGTTCAGTTTGTTTTCCTAGAAGTCTGTTGCCCCTTACCCCTGACCTCCAGAATTCCTTTATGTTTATCCCATGCATTCTTAAATCCCGTGATTGTTTCAGCCCCCACCACTTCCTCTGGCAGGGTGTTCAACTTGTCCACCACCCGTTCTATGAAGAAATTCTTTCTCATGTTTCCTCTGAATCGTCCTCCTCCAACCTTCATCCCATGCCCTCTAGTTCTGGAACATCTTTTGCTTAAAATTGTGTTTTCCTGCACCCTGTTTCTCCCTGTAAGATACATATATATATATATATATATATATATATATATATATATATAGATATATATATATATCTATCTATCTATCTATATATATATATATATATATATATATATATATATATATATATATATAATAGATATAGATATAGATATATATATATAAATATATATATATTTTTGCAAAAAACTTAATTAATACACTAGTTAGAGTTCCAGCAACAAAAGTAGGAAAATGTGCTGTTAGGGTTGACACCCCACCCCACCCACGCACCCTGCAGGCAGAATTTCTTTACTTTTTTAAAAAGTGTAATATAACTAGTAAATAGCATGTCTTGAGTTGCCCTGCTCTTCCACCAACCTGCCCATTTCTGCATAACGATGTGCATCTATGGGAGCGTGGGCCCTCCAGGCTCTGCGGTCCCACTTACACATAACTATGGAGCCATACAGCAGCCCTATAGGGCAAGGAACCCTTGTAACACTAATTTGCCAATATCTCAGCAAGCATAGCAGCTATGAAAAAAATTCAAGTGCCGTTATACTCATGACAGTAAGAACTCCACAAGAGATAAACTGACCAAATCTGTATCTCACATCGTTTACAAGATACAGGCACTGAAAAGCGCTGAGAATGCACCCTTGGAACACTTGTGACACTGTTTTGCCAATATCTCTGTAACTATGGCAAGTAGGAAAAAAATTCCACTGTAGGTGTAATCTATGACTTCCAAACTTGTTTTGGCAGTTTAGCGAAAAATCCATATCTCACTTTGTTTTCTCGATACGGGTGCCAAACTTCGCTATGGGTGCCTCAGTGTTATCCTATGAGAAAAATCAAAATTTTGTGATGACACATCTATGTAACTGATTATCTTTTCAACACCTAAATAGCATAATTCACATCTCTGGGGCATCCCCTTAATACCCTGCAAATTTCAAGTCAAAAGACCAAACCGTTATTTTACAATGCAGTGGGAAAGTTTATTTTAAAGTTTAAAAATTCCTAGTTTGTGAGGTAGCAAAATCCCCGATCGTGAGGTCAATCCCCACTCATCAGCCATCAAAATCACTGTCAGCAAGAAATCCTTGACTGTCAGATTTTGGCCATCTGGTCCCTAAGTGACTGTCAAGGATTTTGCTACCTCACGAAAGGGGATTGCTCAGGGACAGGGATTTTTTCAGCTCACAGACTGGGATTAAGTCAGCTCAAGAAAGGGGATTAAAAAAAAAATTCCCTTTCATAAGCTGACAAAATCCCATTCCGCAAGCCAATCCTCGTGAGGCAGCAAAATCCTTGACCATTAGTCAATCCTGGTCTGCGATAAGGGTCATCTGGTCACAAAATGACAGTCAAGGATTTTGCTACCTCATGAAAGGGAATCGGCTATCAGACTGGGATTTTGTCAGCTCACGAAAGAGGATTGGAAGTGAGTTGAGGACAAAGAATTTCAAAATTGAAAACAGCAGGTTTTTTGCCCAAAACAAAGCAAACCAAACATATGGGTTTGTAGAGGGTGTCATCCTGATCAAAAACCATACCTAATTTTTGTAAGAAGTCACCCGTTGAGGAAGCTACAACATTTTGTTTGGGGGAAGAAAAGAAAACAAGATAGCAGCTTGTGGACTATTAATTCTTTCTCATGATCAGGGATTTTTAAAAATCTCCTTTTGTGAGCTGACAAAATCCTTGACTGTGAGCCTAATCCCCTTTCTCAAAACATACATATAAATCTTGGAGTGAACTGGGCATGCTCAGAACCCAAACATTTAAAATTAAATAACTTTTGAATGGAATAATATCTTTTCACTAAATCAATGTTGGATTGTTCTTTGACCAAAACTCTTTCTACAATCCAAATGTCAGACCAAAACTCCAAACAGTGTGATCGCAATGCAATGGGCAAAAGAAGTGTCAGATGTGGGGAAAAACATGTTTTTAGTGCTTTGCTGTGCAGAAACTCTAAGTCCGACCAAAACGCAACTTAGCAGATCTACCATTCCAGACTGTGCATTCCAAATTTCATGCAAATCCATTGAATGGAATGCCACTATAATTTATCTCTCTCTCTCTCTCTCTCTCTCTCTTATATATATATATATATATATATATATATATATATATATGTATATATATAGAAATATGTTTATACCAAGGGGGTGAGAGCTTTCTCAGTAGGATATCCTGTGTTATTTCCACTGCAGTGAGGTTAAATCCTGATGACATCAGCAAAGTGACGATATTGACATTTATCCATGCTCTGCTGATGTCACCAGAGTGAGGATAAATGCACTGCAGCTTGCATTCTAAAGGAAACTGCTTCAGAAAACAATTTCTTTCTCACTGAAGCTGCAACTTACTAAATTAGGTTTGCAAAAGACTTATCACCTATGTCCCATTGTGTTTCCAACATTCCTAGCCCATTACTGTGCTGATCTCAGCTTCAAAACAACCTGAATTCTAAATGAAACTCTTTTACAAAGCAATTTCTGTTTCTCAGTGCTACCTGCAGCCGTTTGTCTTTCTCACTGAGCATCTGACTCACTCAATTACCTTTGCAAAACGCACTCACCTGTGTTTCTGACTTCCAGTCCATTCAGAACACACACACTGACAGCACACACAGAATGAGCAGAAAACACACAGAATCAGAAAAAAATGTTCCTAAAGCTCTAAACCCTGTGGTAAATTGCACACTTGATGGGCAGATCATGGGATATGGAAAATATTCTCACTCCTGCAGAGTGAGCTGTGTATTTTCACTTGTGCTTTCTGCACTCATGAGAATACTCAGCTCACTTTGCAGGAGTGAGAATATTTTCCATATCCCACTCCTGCCCATCATGTATCCTATATATATATATATATATATATATATCATATTCAGCAAAAATCCATTTAATGCATCAGATAGGGTTGTTCCACAGTGACAAAAGTGAGTGACAGAAATAAAATACAACTGTCTAAATGCAGTACTAGACATCCCCACTCACCTCACCAGGTACTGCATGCTCAGCGGAGATCCACAGTAAAACTGAGGCCATGTACACCAAAAGTACACATACCTGATTGCGGGTGCACACAACATACCACATTCATGAGTTGCATGGCCTTACCTAGTGATGTACCACACCACAGCACACCTGGAACTGTTCCCCAAGTATAGAAGCACAAAAACAACTAAGGAGTTGTACATCGATGGTATTTGTGGTTGCTTTCAGGTATACACAACTTCACACTGTTAGGCAATGGAGGCCTTTGTGACATAGTGTCCCACCCACTGAGACCAACTACTGCATGCTTATAGAACAACTCCAGTCAAAATGAACCTATGAAGTTCAACACTGTTACTTCATGATTGTAGCTTTGCAAAAATTTGCAGTTTTGACTTGCAGAGTCTGAGATACAGAGTGACCCTCCTCATCTCCTAGTATGCTTGGTGCATCATGACTGCAAAGTTACAGGTAAAGAAACTTTATTAACATTTACAGTACACCTCCCTGTTTGCTGGTGTTCTCCACTTAGCACAGTTAGAACAATGGCATCATGCACATAATGGCTGTCATGCCCCAATACCATATACTACATGCTAAGTAGACACCAACAGCCAAAAAACAGATGGTGTGTAGATAAATGGTGCACCTCACTCATTGCAAGGATGCTCAACTTTGCACTATTTCGATTTGCGTTGTGTCAGACAGCCAATTCTATTCTGTTCACCATGTACTGCATATCCTGTAGAAAACTACAGCAAAAATTAAGTCTATTGATGTCTGTTATACACCTTCATCATTGTAGGTACAGTCATGTTAGATGTTGATACATTGTGTGAGCTTAGCTATGTAATTACACAACCTGCCAGAAATACTAGTTACTGCATTCTCAATATATGTACACCATTTAAAGTAAGTCCATGGACATGAACAGAACACCTATAATCACAGAAACTGAATCTGTCTAACACCCATTGGAAGTTGCAAAACCTTGTACAAGCAATAGCTGCACTGTACCCCCAGAGCAAGTTATATATGTTGACAGGGCAGACATGTAAAACCTAGTACAACACAGATGAAAAACAGAAATACAACATTGATTGTATCTTGATACTGGATGTGTCTTTTACTACATTTACATAGCTGTATTTGATCATGTCTACTCCTAAGTGTGCAAACCTGTAAACAGGTCCAAACAGAGATTTGCACTGTTGATATTCATTCAGAATGCACTATCATGTCTGTTGGGGCATGGTGCATCACTAGGTAAGGCCATGCAACTCGTAAGTGTGGTACGTTGTGTGCACCCGCAATCAGGGATGTGTACTTTTGGTGTACATAGCCTCAGTTTTACTGTGGATCTCCACTGAGCATGCAGTACCTGGTGAGATGAGTGGGGATGTCTAGTACTGCATTTAGACAGTTGTATTTTATTTCTGTCACCTGCTGCTGGTTGTCTGTGATTGGCCGTGTTGCCTTGGTCCTCCACCCTACTTGCATATGTGTGTGTGTGTGTGGTGCTGGGGGGGTGAATGCGGAGTTAGGGTTTTCAACCCTAACACCGAATTTCCTTGCTTTTGTCGCTGTGGAACAACCACAACTGATGCATTAAACTGATTTTTTTTGCCATGAATTTCCTTTCTTTTTTAGAATGAGAAGTACTAATAGTACAGTGCAATCTGCTTATAACGGGCACATTTGTGTGATCAGATTTTTCCCGTTATAAGAAGTGGATGCTGTAACCAAAAACACATGTTTTTTGTAGAAAGACGTGCTAGTACATAGGCATTACAGTACTGTACTAGATTTCCAATTCTCTCCTGATTCATGCAATCACAGCATGATTTATTTTGTACTTCTCCCAAGCGCAGGCTAAATGAACTTAAATCTCCCCCGATTCCCTCCATCCTTACGCGATTGCACCAGCAAGGTGGTACAGTATCTTTGATAATGTGTTAATTTTTTTTGTGCTAAACCTCCCAGATTCCCTTCCTCCTTACCTGATTGCACTTGATTACACAAATAAAGTGCTTCCTTACCCGATTGTGCGAGCTGTGAGGATGACAAGCCAGAGGATCAAACGAAGTGCAGGCAACTCTTTTTTTTGAAGTTTACTTTCACTAAGTGTTTCCATCCATTCAAACCACTGAGCACCAATCTCAATCTCCACGACATGAAAATTGCACTTTGAAGCAGGCTGTAGCAGTCTGTACCCTTTCTATTTGGGCAGATTAGCTGCTAACTAATGCAGTTCACACTTTGGCAAGCTCCGCAAACTGCATGCTGAAGTGTGAACAGACACTAATTAGCATCCAATCTGCCCAAAATAGAAGGCGGGCATTGAATGCTATAACCAGCATTTCTAACATTAGCACCTATGCAGTTGGCAATTGGCAAATGAAATTCACCCGGTAAAACTGATTGCCCGTTTTAAGCGTGGGCGCTATAAGTGGGGTCGACAGTACCTGCAATGTTGTAGTGCCAGTACCGGACACACATAGTCAAATACACAAATATCCAAGAACACAGAAAGTCATCTACAGAAATGTCTGTAATGAATAGTTACCTGAGATCCACCTCAAGTATATCCATTTCATTTTTTAATACCTGCTGACATGACCTGTCAGCTAGTGTGTGTAGAACTTAGAAGTTGTATGCTCATGTTCACATCATTTCCTGACAGGACATGATGGAACTGAACACACTGAGAACAACAGTACCATGCATGGTCAACATTCAATTAACATACAATATGTGTTCCTCTTTTTTTGTGTGCTAGATTGCTGATGTGTAATATCATTAAACCTATATGGCACATGCAATACCCTTTCCTAACCTAGAACAAGTAAAATGGCTGCTGACTTGTGCCATATGTATTGGTAATTGACATCCTCTCACAAGTAAAGAATACAGCAAGACAAAGTGTTCTTTATCAAAAATATTTATATATTGAAATGCAAAGATTTGAAAAAATTGTTACAAAATCAGCAAATTAAAAGAGGTTGTTCCTAACAAAAATGTATAAAAAATATAAAAATATATATTTTCTTCAAGAATAAATCAAAAACTAAATAAAACATATTGATTGTCAGTTAGCATCGATTAAGTAAATACTATATAAAAAAAATATATATTTCCAGTTACAACAAATGTACAAAAATATTAGCATATAAGAAAAATAGTGAAAAAAAAAACTATTTACACTATGCACACAGAACTCTGGAAGACAGGTGTGCTGCTGGTTGAGGCCTTGCAGCCTGTAAGTTGGACGTAATATGGAGGTGCAGTAGAAGTGGAAGCTGTTGCACCTTCCAGAGGAGATACCAGAGGAGCTGTGGAGACTGTTTATTCCTGGCCAGGGAGGCTAGATGCAACTGGTGCAGGTGAAGTACTGGAACTGGCCACCATGTCACTTGCCACTGTCCCCACAGGCTCAAGCACAAGGTTGACAGTCACTTGCTGTGCTGTCATGATGGACAGTAATTTGTCCTGTCCCTCACGCAGCCCAACATTTTCTTTTATGAGACTGTCAACCTTGCACTCAAGCCTGCGGTAACAGCGGCAGTGGTCAGTGCACCGTCTTAAGTGAGGGCACTCTGTAAAGTGACAAAAAAATGTATAAATATATGACCCTCACTATGGTGGTTGAGTACCTGTCACACTTTTACAATATGTTTACTAGTTGTATTGCTACACTGCACTGTACCCATTCAACTGCTAACTTTTTTTGAATTAGTTGCCTATCTGTAGTAGTCCAGTGGGGCTTTCCATTTTGGTTATCACAAGCTTTCTATTTATTAATACACTTCTTGTCCCAGTACACTCCACCGGCTCATACAATGATGGTTATGATGACATACATGCATGATACAGCTGTGCAGTAGACTGTCTCACCCTTGTACACCCATTGTGATTAATATATTAAGGTATTCAAAGTTGATTTACTACAGCTCTTCTCATAGGTCATAGTAGTCTTCACAAATCATAGATTACCCCCTTCATGCACTAGTGCCACCTTGAACAGTCACTCACTAAGAAACAATTATGTGATCAAGACTGTTGCATGTTCAGGAACAGGTGACACTCAACAGTAAGATACCTTCTAACTATTCAGAAAGTGACACCATATGGTACAGTTGTATGCATAGTAAACCAAAAAAGTTGGGTTCTGAGGATACACAACAGATTGTGTTACAGAATCTCAATATATATGAATGGTCCATCCACATATTGAGATTGTGTAGTACAGTACTGTTTGCATCCCCATTTACTCATGCCTTTCACAAATAGGCACACAGCTGTAACACTACCTAGTGATCAGAAGTTGAATGGCTGGCTTAGGGGTGAGAAGTTCCTCCATACTGTTGAAGAAAGGTTGGGGGGGGTGTGACAGTACATCTTGTCTGAACATCTTCTATTATGGTACTTACGCTCAGAACTGGTGCCAAGCTCCTGCTTCACCTGCACAGGAGGCACCTGCACTGCCTCCCTGGCCACTATAAAATATATAAGTGAAGAATATTAAACATATGCCATAATATGTAAATATAGTACACAACTTTTACTGTGAAGAACATTTTTTCATATTACTTATGGTCTTATTTAACCATATACCGTAGTTGTTCTATCTTATCACATATCAATGTTTTGGCAAATCTTGTGTCATTCACCAGCAGGGACATCCACTGCCAGCCGTGTTCATGGGGAAGAACAGCAAACTCACTTCGCATGAAGGGGACCCAGCACAGCCACAGCTAACCTCCTGCAGAGGTTACCATCCCTTGCCACTCAGATCAGCATCATAGTTATCCAGTGCAATTCCACAACAGTCTCCCTGCAGATGTGTGTGCATCCATCCACCTACTTAGTCACACTCATCCCATTTACACTTATTCTCCCAATGGTACCATGAACATACAATGCTATCCATGCAGAAATGTACAGTCATCTGACGTACTATGTTACACGTACATCACCAGTGCCACCAGGTGTTCCTATTACTTGCTAGAGCACAGCATATGAACAGTTCATTAATGAGCAATAGGAAAACAGTGATAAGGATGCTGAATCCTAGTCCTCTACTGCCAACCCCCAATGACCCAGGCCCGTTCCCAAACTCGGGTCTGCATAATGATGTGAGGTGTGTCGTTCAACATGTCGATGATCAGCATCACTGGGACAGTTAGGACACAACAGTTCTTAAATGTGGCCACATACTACATGTGTAAAGAAATGCCATCTAGTTTGCCTAGCTTGTAAAAGCCCTGTTAAGAGCTGGCACCCACCACTAAGCAGGTAGAAGGATTATGTTGCAATAACTGATTAGATGGTTAGCGAAGGGTGTATCACAGTCCTGCTACCAACTAAAAACTTCACAAAACACATAATAAGGTGTGCATGAGGATCCAGCACAGTACCAGAGAAACACAATACTTCGCAAATACCATAATAGTTCTGCATTAGTCCCACTGAACTACCTCAGACATAGTTATCATTACAATGCACATAGTCACCATTGGTAGGCACTTTATTGGAGCATTAGTGATACATTTACTATTACAAAAGTTGTATGTTGTGTTTGGTCACATCTCTAGGTCTCACATTAGTGGGCACTACATTGATATGCAAACACACTTTGAAAATACCAGCCAGGATCGAGATAAGATATATTGGTATGATTGCCTGTATTATTCATTTAGAAAGCAAGATGAGAAAAAAATAACAGATTCAGATGTGTACAGATGTGTTCTTAGAGTGAAGGAAGACAACATGTATTTACAAAAATAGATAAAATTTCATATGCTAACAATGCTCCAGATAACATTGGTGTCTAGAAAGTTACTCACCAGTATTAAAACATACTCAGTTAAACAGAAAGTGAGATACATACAAGAACTGTACATCTGGCAAGAAAAAAAGTTTCCCTCTTGAATCACCAGTTATGTTATTAAGCACTATCCCTTGTTGTTTGCAATATTGACAAATATTAGGTGGGTACTGGTACTCATGGTAACTTTCTGAAGAGTATTTCATTAAAAGATGTCACTTAAATTGTCTAGTACATACCTTATGTGTCACCCTCATACCACCCCAATTATCCATAGTGCTAATTTCTATAAGCATCTTACCATCAGAGTCAACAATAATGACACTGTTGGTGTCAGAGTTCTCTGCCTCTACAGCTTCTGACTGTGTTGGTACCACCTCGGATGAGGCTGGGGGTCACCTGTGCCGATCTGTGAAAAAAGAAAATATGTAGACTCCCCTAAGTATTAGATATCAATGATTAGTCATTTCACAGCACTGTCTCTAAGCAAGTGACATTCTCACATACCTGACATTGTCCTTAATCAGCTACTGCAGACTCATTGGAGATGCATATGAAATCAGAATTAGTGCAAATTAATATTTGATAAATGGAAGGTAAGTAACTGACTCAGCACACAATACTTAGTACTCAGATTATATGGAATATGTAATATAAGTCTGCTTCAATACAATGGATACTGCATAGAAATTACCCCACTATTATGTCATGACAACAATAGATATGTAATAGTAGAAATACATAATATGACTTCAAGTCTTAAGAACACATCCTTAAGACAAAAAAATAACCAAAAGACACACGCAATGATGTCCCTCGTGATCTATACAATATTCAGTTGTTTTACATTGCTGAGATTTGAGTAGTGGTGTTACATTGTGATAATAGGACGCCTAAAGCAACAAACAAATCTTTATCAGAGAAAGACTGTATTTGCTCCACCTGTGTACCTGCACTATTATATGATTTAATTAGAGTATTTTTTTTTTTAATACCTTACATTGAGAGAGGCGTTCCCCCGCAGCTGGCTTGCCTGCAACCTCCCACAGTTCATATGCAAGGTGGTACCAGCACTTGTCATGCTCTGGTATCTCCTCTCTCTGCTTCAGTGCAAAGAAACACTGGCGCAACAGCTTCCACTTCTTCTTCAGCTGTAGAACTGTCTTGTTCTTTAACCTCAAGATCATATGTAGGAAGCTGTTGATAAGCCTCCACATTGCATCCAACTTACAGTTTGTGCTCCCCATTAAGATGTAAGCATTGCCCCTCACCTGCACTGCGTCAAACAGCAAGCACATCTCTCTCATTGTCCATTGCCTCATTTTTAAGCTTGTTTTTCTGCATTTGAAAAAATAAACAAACATTCCATTACTATAATGCCTTGGGATCAATATATTTCAATATATTCTATTAACTGCTATGCTTAGAACGTGGTAACAGCAGCATTTCAAAAACTCAGTTGTCATTGTCACAAATGTAGCCATTCACTAATGGAAATTATTGTATTGCAACACACTAATAGCATAAACAACTCTGTGTTGTATCATGCTATGTTTAACCAATTACATATACCACCGGTTGAATAGAGGTACATCAATAGTGCATCTTTCTCTCTCTTAAAGATCTAACGTTGTCATTTTACTGATGGTGTGCTTGCACAGGCAGCATCTTGTGATACTGCAGATTTGGAGGCACGGTTACTGTTGGGAGAATGGATGTTATGTATCAGTAGGTGTGTACCACACTGCCCAATCACTCAGCAGCAGCTGCCATCACCCTGTCTACCTAATTAGGTGACAACATCAGAAAAAAGGTAAATTACTATGAGACTTAAGCTTTCACACAGTGTGACTATTACATGCAGCACCCTACGTGCAGCCAACATGGCAGCAGTTACAGCCAGTGTTGCCTGTGAACACACCCATTAATTGTGTGTCAATGGGGGGTGCACAATACCCGTTGTCATAAAGTAACCCCCTAAGTTTTTTTTGTTTGTGAGGGGTTGACAAATACCTCTCAGTTTGTACCCTCCAATCCTTGTTTGCCAAGGGGGGCAATCTGACATTGCCTCCTGCGACCCCCCTTTTCTGGTTTGTTGATGGGGGCTGGCCTATCCCCCCATTAGCTAGAGCACCCCAGCGACAGACAGACAGTTAGGTCACATGCTTGAGACCCTACCCCAGCATGCCACACCACCTAACATAATGAAAACAGTGTCCCAATGTCTTTTGCACCCATTTGCATATCAACAACTGAACATCACAGTAATCACAGGTAGCAGAACCACTGCCACACTATAATATGCTGTTGGTCCTCTGTGCCACTTGCACTACCATAATGGCACAGAACAATGCAGAATGCAGCTGCCACAGTGACATGCAACATAGCTGGACCATGGCATGCCACCATAGAATATCACCCCGACAACACCCGTAGTGCATGCAAGCTCAAGTGTTACCAGCCCTGCATTCTACTGTGAATATTCCCAAGTATGTGCTACTCCTCTGTGAATGATGTATATACTGATTCTATTTTTTGACCAACATGTTTGGTTCTGAAAAGAACCATTTTTTGTTACAGTTCAATAGGCGTGCAACAGTCTGACATTCTTAGAGGACTTTAAGGATTCCATCTTGAAGGTCTCCCAGGAAAAGCCAATTGCCAGCATGTGAGAAGTGCACACCATCTGGTAGGTATAACCAATCATAACAATGCTTAATTTCAGGGTGACGTATGGTGTGCATTCCAGACATGCATAGATATGCAGATATTTGTATGTTCACCTTTCTCCATGCTCTGTCAAGCAAGTATGCATGGTGTTCTGCTTGCCAGATCCTACGCTCTGTAATATCTGAAAAAACGATTTTACAGGCAAGTAACATACTGATAATAGAAGCAAGGTCCAATTTTGCTTCTGACACTAAATCTACCCAGCATTTGGTGCCTAAATAATTCCCTCCAAGATGGATCACCAGTATATCAGGGTGAGCTTGAGTACTCAGAAGTCTGTGCATTGTTGGCATGAGGTGCTCCCACCTCATTCCACCCCTGCCATACCACTTTACACAGCAATTTGGGAGCTGCAGGTTTCTCCCAAAATCACTGTTCTGAGCATACTCAGACGCTTGCCTCACTATACTGCTGCCAGCAATCCACAAAGTCCTTTTGCTGCTTTCTGCCATTCTCAGCTTTTCAACCTAGAAGTGGACAGAGAGCTACCAAAAAAGTCAATGTTCACCCTGCCTTAGCAGAAGTAAAAGTGAAACTGCTGTTTTCCCTCCTAAGTTCAACACTGCTTCAGTGGGCTGATCCATGACACACAAATAAAACAAATCATTGGCTACTACTGTGGCTTCATTAACCAATGTAGTATGTGCACTGACTATCACATCAGTTCTGCTCCAGCCTAAATGTGCAAACATTTCAAGGTGGCAAAAATGCATCCTTCAGTTAGGCATTTTCAACAATTACAACTGCAGAGACATATCTGATTGGTTCCCTTTTTTGGTTATGGTACATGTGCACCCTTGCTATCTCCCTCCATTTGCAGCTGTATCTGTGCAAGTAAGTACCAAATGACTGTCTGACTTTAAACAGTTATATCTGAATAATGCAACATTATAGTTTATTTCTAGCAACATAGTCAAATAGAGCAGTAAAAAACATTTTGATTAATAATATTTATCTGTTTCTAACACTTTTTATAATAGTAGGAAAATGATTTATAAAATGTGATGTACTTACAGTGAGAAATGTGCTGTGTGTCAGTTCAGTCTAAGATGGCTGCTGTGTCCTTCTTCTTCAGTCTTCTCCATCTCTGATTGGTTGTCTTACATGGCCTGATATATCTAGCACAACATTGGCAGAACTACATGTCAGTCAAATATCAATTAAGATATAATTTGCTGATGCACATAATAACTCCCTATAGGTATGAATTTGCGGTACTTTCGAACACTCAACAGTACTTTTGCAAAACTATCAAAGGTTCAACACTACTTTTTCAACACTTTTGAACGCACAACATTACTTATTCAAAAGTGGTGAAGTGCGAAAGTAGTTCTCGTAATACTTTCGAACGTTCAAAACTATATTTTGTGACACTTCCGTACAATCGACACTATTTTTGTGACACTTTTGAATGCACAACAGTAGTTCATGTGTTTTTTCAAAAAAAAATAATGATTCCTGGAGGGAGAACTGTCCTGCTTCCTACATTATGCACAAATGCAGAAGTGCACACAATTCTTGATTGTTATTTAAGCAATAAGACATGACCAAACATTATGTTAATGATCTGTTAATTGCCTTCTAGTGTTGTAATGTGCAAAGAAGAGTAGCTGAGTGATACATGCTCCTAGAGGGTGATCAATTGACCATAAGCATACCCACGGGAGTGTCTTATTGCTATTATACAGCAAATGTACTGTAAATAGTGTTAAACCTTGTCCAGTAAATGATCAGGCTGTACATGTATGTTTATCAAATATTAAGACAGAGCTGATAGAATGTTTACAATAAATCAGAAACTTCTATTTCTCAGACCTTTATCATAATGCAAAATATTGAGTTAAGTAAATAGGTATATCATTTCTACATCATTATTTTCTGATTTGATTGTATTAAGTTACCTAATCACTGACTACCATAGTCATGCATACACATTTACAAATGGTAACAATGAATTGTCAAACTTGATTGGCTGACACATCCTTCAAGATGGTCGCTTAATTTTCAATAGATGACCACCTGAAAATAAGTACAACATTATTTTCGACAATGTTGCACACGCTGCACTACTTTTCTTGAAAGTGTCGCACGTTCAACACTACTTTTCAGATTCTTATTAAAAAAGGAATAATTATTTAGAACAGCAGGGTGGATGTTCAACATTGTGAAACTGTTTGCATTTTCACATTTCTTGATGTTTGTTGTCATATTATTATTGATGTTATGTTCATCACTGTTTGAAAAGACTGTATATTGATTCACTGACTTTCACTTACTACAGTAATTATTTGAGCAATGTTTACTGTTCGGTAGTATTTTTTGTTCTTATATGACACAGAGATGGTGCATGATAGTGTGTGATGTTAGAAATACACTGAAGACATAGATTTTAATTTTCTTTTTTTTCTGTACTTCCCATACAGGTATCTGATTGATCTGTAAGACTGGTGTACTGAACTGTGAATAGTGAAACATGGAAGATGCCATCTAAGCACAGACAGAAGTCTTTGCAGAGACGAAACAGGTATCATAGTAATCCACTGTTGTATAAGGGTGATGTGAAAGTCAGTGATGCTTGTTCAAGACATGAAATGATTCATAATCACTATAAAGGAGTGTATTCAGAGCTGTATCACTCTGTAGGGAAAGGACGTGCTTGCTCAAGAACAAGAAAACAATGTGTAGCTAAGCAACAGTTGTGTAGATCTGTAAGCAGAAAAGCTACTGTTGCAAAGACACGCATAAACAGACGTACTATGCAGAACCAAAAATTTACTGCTGATGATGCTTCTCTGAGGAAGCAGAAGTATTTTGAATTTCTAGCTTCTAAAGCCAAGATTGAAAGACTTATTGCTGTTGTGATGAGACATGAGCGCAGAAAAATCAAGAGTCATCTCAGCTTGATGAGATTGTGCTTGAAAGTACAAACATTTGTTTTTGTTCTTCAACATTTGTGGCATAAGATGTCTCAAGTACTTGAGCAGTTTAGAAAAATTCTGTATGATGTAAAGATGAGACTACAATGATATCCTATCTTGAACCTGCACAATTTCTGTGACGTATTCACAGGACAGTGGCTGCACACACAGCACTCAGAGGCATATTTCTGGGAGAAGTCATATTACTCTCAGAAAAAGGACAGCAAGTTGTGCATTGATGAGTCTGGTAAAGTCCGTAACATGCTCAGTGTGTGTGACGATTCTACAATGGAGTCAGATGATGAAACTGAGGCAAGTATTCAGCCACATAAACATCACTGTCTCTCATGGACATGCGATGACACTTGCAACAATAGGCAATCATTGTTTGAGAAAGTTAAGCACTTTATTAACCTCTTTGTCATTACTGACCATAAAAAGAGACATAAACTGTTTGAGAGCGTAGAACATTGTGATATATGTCCACACACTGGACTTATGGGTCACTCTCTTGCATGTCTAGATAGTGGTGTTTGTGACAGTGTCTTTCACCATATGCACATGCTGGGAGTACTTCAATCAGGGACGAGGAACTTTGTGTACAGGGTATATGAAGTTTGTCGAGTTGTCGTTCAGTATACTCATCTCAATGAGTTACTGTTGTGTGGTGACATGCACAGTGCCATTCAATTTTTGAAACAGCTGCGACATATAAGCAATGTGACTGATACTGTGATAACTCAACCACTGATTGCTTATGGGAATTGTGCCTCTGTCCAAGAAAGTGATATTCTCAAACAGTTTTGGAAATCAATTGCCAAATTTGAGCTGGCAAAGAGACAGACGTTTGACTCTGTATGTGTCTCATGTGATCGCCTTTGCTACAAGAAACAGATGGTCAAAGTGAACCTGGAAATGTTGTCACCTTACAATGACATGTGGTTTCAACCTTTAGCATTTCTACTGTTAAAGTGTGACTTTCAGTTAGACCCAATCATTGTGATTTGCAAACACTGTTTTTCCAAAGTGAAGTGTAACATTCTGCCACCAAGGTCAGTCTTGAACAACATGGAGGCACATGTGACACCAAGTGAGACTGTCAGATTGAATTTGTTTGAAAGGATTCTTATTCAGACAATGAAACCATTTCAAACTATTCTACGTATGAACACAAAGACACATAATATTCCACAAAAAACAACTTATCAGATCTCTTAAGGGTTCCGTCATGTATCTTCCACTTCCTCTGCAGCAAAATTTGGAGGCTATCTCCATTGAAAACACTTTGGTTATTCTTGTAAATGGTGTGCCAACAAAGCCTAAGGTGATTTGGCAGGATGGTGTTAATGCTGAGAAGGTGAAGCTTGCACTTACTTATTTAAAGAACAACAATCCTTTTTATGCAGACCTTAATATTGATCACATGACTACTGTGCCTGTTGAGCATGATGAGTTGGATAGCACAAAGCCAATGATTGAGAAGGTCAATGTGGAAACAAATGACAATGTGTACGAACAGTACACAATTCATCCACTACATGGCAGAGATCCAGTAGAGGACAACATAGATCTCTATCAAATGAAACAGGTTGAAGGTCAGCCTGTCAGCATTTGGGAAGCAACACTGGAAGCACGCTGTTTCCCAGACTTATTCCCAAAAGGGTCAGTCGGTCACCTGGATGAAAGAGAAATGCATGTACAGGGTGCTGAGTACTAAACAAGCCATATGCTCAGCAAAGATGGCAAATTCAGATGCAACATACAGTACCTGTTTCATCTCCTCTGGGAGAGTGAACTTAGCATATTGTCTGCATCTATTGCACATACTATTCATCTGACTACTCCACTTGATGGTATTACAGTTGCACAGTTTCTTCAGAAACTGAAGCATAAAGATGAAAATGTACAAGTGAATTTGTCTTCTATTCTGTCAAGTCTACATGGCACCAAAGAATATTGGTACCGCAGACACTCTGAGGTGATGACAATGCTGTGAGTGCATGATGCAGCTACATGGTTTGTCACACTGAGTTGTGCTGAGTATGCCTGGGATGAGGTCATAAAACTGTTGAAGTGGGCAAATTCTGATGTGGAGGGCATTTCATCAATGACTCTCGGAGAAATGTGTTCACTTGATCCTGTCTCTGTCACAAGGCATTTTCACAAGCGATTCCATGATATTCTGACTTTCATTTTGTCAAAGGACAATCTGCCTCTTGGTATTGTGGAACATTACTTTCGGAGGATGGAATATCAGGAGCGAGGTGCTCCTCATATTCACATGTTGCTGTGGATCAAGGATGCCTCACGTATAGGTGAGCATGAAGCAGCACAAGTGCTAGCATTCATCAAGAAATACATCCCTTGCTGCATTCCAGACAAGTACAAGAGTCCTACTCTGTGGAAGTTGGTGCAGAAGTTCCAGCACCATATTTGTGCAAAATACTGCCACTGGGTAGTGAAGAACAAATCTGGTTGGTACATACAATATCATTTCGGATTTCCTAGGTGTGTCTGTTAGGATGGTTGCATGAATGATCTGCTTTCAGAAATGTGACAGCACTTGAAGGCAAAATCAACCAAGATGGTATATGAGTTACCCAGAGATGAGAAAGAGGTGTATATCAATGACTATGACCCTACTCTTCTCCTTATGTGGCAAACAAACATGGATGTTCAGTTTGTGGCTGACAACTCGTTAGCTCTGGTGCAGTACGTCACTTCGTATATAACTAAACATGAGCAGACTATTTGCAAGATCTTTGGGAAGGTATTGCTAGTTCAAGCAAGAGCCTGACATCTCAGGTGTGGTCACTGGGCTTGAAGACTCTCTCATACAGAGAATGTGGTTCTTAAGAGGTTGGTGATCGCTTGATTGGTACACATCTGTACGGCAGGTCTGATGCTGTCCGCTTTCTCAGTGTTAACTACAAAGAGAAGAGCAAACATGTACTTATTCCTCATGCTGAGATTGAGGAACTGGCTGCCAATAGGCTATCTTCAAGAAATATCTTGAAGAATAACCTCATTGACACATACTGCCCACTTAGTCATGAACATATGGATGATATGTGTCTATTTCAGGTAGCTAAGTTGTATGACTTCAAGACAGATATCTCACCTGACTGTACACATGACATTTAAAAGGTCAACAGAGTGGATGGCTGTCTTGTTAAGAGACAGAAACCTTGGCTTATTGACCACTATAAGTTACATCTAGGCACATCTGAGAGGAGAGAGCATTACTACTTTGCTCTGCTATTCCTATTTAGGCCCTGAAGGAATGAGGGTGAATTGAAAGATGGCTGTGAAACATTTGAGGAAGAGTTTAATCACAGTTAAGAGACATTCAAAAATGAATACTCAGAGATATACATACAGAGACTAGATACTGAGAAGGAGCAGCATAAAAAGGCACAAAAGCTACTTGAGGAGGATACTCCTGTTAGCTCACAGGACAATCTTGATCCAGAAGGACAAGGTATCCTTGGGGAACCTCTGCCTCTTAATGCCCCAGAAGTACTAATGTTGGAAGTGGAGAGTGCCATGGATGTCTTTAATACCACTGCCAATGTATGTGGTTGTCTCACATCCTTCAGTCACATCTACAGCTGACAACAAAAGAAAATGAGCTTGTGCAACAGATGGAACTGTTCAGAGTTCTAAGAAGGTCACAGTGTCAAATACAGATGTGAAGCCAGCTGTTGTTCAGAAGTCAGCTGGAATGGCTGTTGTGCCTGTGTTTGATAACAGTACTAGAGTAAACTGCTATGCTAATGCAGCAATGCAGCTCTTTCTCCACATGCCACACTTTGTTGAGGCAATATCTGCTTCACAAGACACTGCACTATTGAAGGAGTTGAAGCAGGTTGTCAAAATGGCTTCTGATCAGTCTAACAATGTGCAGTCACTAACACCTCTGCGCCAAGTGCTGGGCACATATGATGGAGGCAGTACGTTTGCTGCAAACATGCAGCAGGACGCTACTGAGTTTATGATGGCTATCATAAACAGCCTGGATGAAGAGGAAACTTCTATGCATCACTATTTTACTCTGTCATATGTAACCAAGTACATATGTCTGTCACGTGGTCATTCAGAATGATAAACCACAGAAGGACTTCATCTCAATATCTTATGCTAGTATTGCATAGATTTGACTCCAATGGGCTCAGAGTTGACACACCCATTACTGATTTCACAAAAGAGATATGGCTAGCATCCATAGAACCTGACTAGGTAAACACAGCAATCAGTGTTTCCCTAGAGGTTCCCAATTTTAAACACCAGGCATTTTTCTCTGCCACTAACTGAAAACAAGATGACTGCCTCACAAAAGTAAAAGGGCCATTTGCGACAGTAAAAACAACCACTCACGAAAGTTTTTTAATTTTTGCTAACTTTCCCATTGACTATAATGGTAAATGTGTTTTTTTAATAACTTTTGAATCATTTAATATTTTTTCACCAAATCTGTGAAAGGCACATCGTTGACCAAGACTGCATCTTCTCTGAAGATTTCAGACTGAACTGACAAAGCGTGTGGGCTGTGGGCGTCAGCAAAGCAATGCACAAAAAGTTCATTTTTTTGCATCTTTTTGGCATTCTGTAGGTCCACAACTGTACATCCGATCATAACGAAACTTGCCAGATCCAAAAAACTATAGTACAAGACTGAGCATACAAAGTTTCAGGCAAATCTATTGTATGGTGGCAAAGTTATTAAGGTGCAAAATTTGAGGTTTTGCATTAAAGTGGCTACTCAACCCTAAATATAGTGGCACTAGCGTGTCACTATGATATATAAATATATATATATATATATATATATATATATATATATATATATATATATATATGTATATATTACAGTGGCATGGCAGTGCCACTATAGTTGGGGTGCCGCGGCCATTTCTATGTTAAACCAAATTTTGCTTAATAATTTTTGAACCATTTGTCCAATTTGCCTGAAATGTGGAATGTAGAATCATCTAGCATAGTATAGATCTCTGGATCTAGAAATTTTTGTTTCAGTCAGATATATGGTTGTGGAACTGTAGCATGCTCAAAAAGTGAAATTTTCCCATTGCTGCAAATTCTTCGTCCTGGCATAATGGACTGAAGAATGCATTTGAGTGGGTTCAGATTTGTCTGTCTACATGTGTCCTAGGTTGCACTGGTGCCTTTTGAAGATTGTGTGAAAAAATATTGCTCCATTCAAAAGTTATTCAATTTTTTCATGTACCATTATAGCCTATGGAACAATTTATACATACACTGCAAAAACATTCAAAATCACATTTTGTTGTTGAGCTTGCCCAAAATTGTTGCCTACTGGCTGGAGAGGTTTGCAGTTACCACAGCCAGAGGGACATGATTATGCAGCAACATGGAGCACACCAAGGTGCAATGGAAGGGCATCAGGGGCATCAGGTGTGCCCAGCTGCTGCCCCTGCTGGATGAACTAAGGGTGCAATGGGGAAGGCCAGATTGCATTATCATCCATTTGGGGGGGCAACAATTTGGGGAGTTTACCATGGGGAGTGCTGGGGCAGAACATAACGGAGGACTTAGAGAGGATAAAGGGGGTGGTGGCCAGGGGTGACCATTGGCTGGTCTGAGATCACCTTCTGGAGGATTTGGAGGGGGGCCAAGGATGTCAGGTTGATGGAAAATGTGAGGAAGCACCTTAACAGGAGGGTAGCAAAGGCAGTAATTGAAATGGGGGGGTGCACATCCAACACAGGGACATTTCCTTTGACCAAGCTACATTATACCAGTCCAAAGGGGTACATTTGTCTGAATTTGGTATGTGCCTATTCCTAAGGCCATTCAGCAATCTAGTGGAGGGAATAGACAAGAAAGGACTTAGATTCTAGATAGCAAGGGGGAGCCCCTCCGTCCTTCTCAAGCTGGAGGCAGGGCAGTGGAAGAAGGGAAAAGAGGAGCAGGGGAAAGGGGAAGGAAAGGGGAGTGGGGTAGGCTACATGGGCTGGGGACAAGGAACCCAGGTGTGGTGTTAATGCAGGGATGGGCATTAGGTCCAGGCACTGGATTTATAGTGTCTGGATCTAGAGGGTCAAGGCCCAGATAAGTTTGGAACTGGCTTGGTTCTGGTGATGGAAGAGGTGGCTGGATTCACAGTGTCTGGGTCCTGAAACATGGAAAGGACAAGCAGCCAGAAGAGGAAGGAGGCTGGAGTGAAGAAAATTGTGGTGACAGAGTTGTTGTGTATTGTGATTGAACTATGACAATGAGGAATGTAAATAATATCTTTGTGCCAAATAAATATCGTCAGCACGCAAACAAAAGTTACTAAATTGTGGCATTTCATCATTCCTGGGAGGGGATCAGGGGACAATTAGGCTTGCCACTAAAAGGCAGGCCAGTTTGTCTCATGCCCCCTGCCAGGAAGAAACAATGAGATGGGGGAAGGTAGGGGGAGGAGGGGAGGGAGGAGGAGGAGGAGGAGGAGGAGGAGGGGGTGCTGACATCACCTATGATGAAGGCAGGGTAATATGACAGGGTAGGGGCTAGGTCTTGGGGCATTGGTCTGGTGGTGGAGCTACCAGGAGTCTTGATCGTGGGTCCTGAGGGGGTATATCAGGGCTGGACACCCTCAGCCAGCCCTTTGCTGAGATTCCCACCCACCCTCCTTGTAAGTAAGGCTCTGGGAACAAGGTTGGCACAGAGATGAGAAAAGCAGGGCAGAAGGTGGTGCCCAGTGCACCCTGAGCATAAGTCCAGTGATATGGTGCTACTGGTAGGCAGCAATGGGCCCAGGGGGCAGGGTCATAGCCCCCTGGAGGACAGCATTATCCAGAAAGGAAGTTGGGAGATATGAGAAGAAGGGAAATGGGAGCAGGGTAAGGGGCAGGAAAGAGGGGAGGGGGTAGGCTACATGGGTTGGGGACAAGGAACCCAGGCGTGGTGTTAATGTGGGGAGGGGGAATAGGTCCAGGTGCCAGATTCATAGTGTCTGGGTCTGGAGGGCCGAGGCCTGGGTAAGTGTTGAACCAGCCTGGTTCTGATGATGGAGGAAAGGGCCGGTTTCACAGTATCCAGACTCTGAAACACAGAAAGGACAAGCAGCCAGAAGAAAGAGGAGGCCAGAGTGAAGAAAACTGTGGTGACAGAGTTGTTGTGTATTGTGATTGAACTATGACAATGAGGAATGTAAATAATATCTTTGTGCCAAATAAATATTGCCATTGAGCAACCAAAAGTTACTAAGTTGTGGAGTTTCATCATTCCTGGGAGGGGATCAGGGTACAATAAACTTTGAACTTTAGGACACATACCTGGAAATATTCAAAGCAAGTTGCATGTCTGAGGCAGGTACAGTATACTGTTGTATTTTATACATGGTCCTTTTGAAGCTGTACAAAACAAGTTAAAAATGAATGGTGTGTATCCTATTAGGCAATATGAAAAACACAGTACTGTTTTTTTTTACTTTCGTATCTTTATCGATATTTCAAAACTAATACCATCACTTCATTAACAAGCATAAAACCATAACATACAGAAGACAAGTATAAGAAAAAAAAGTGAACCCCCTACAATTAAACAAACCATACCCCCACCCCACCACCTTGTATGCCATGCAAAGGGAATTGTACATAGTATTATCTGAAAATATAGGCTAATCTATGAACCAAATAAAATTGTACTAATGCTGCTACATTCATACACCAAATTTAGTTTTTTGCAGAAGATCCATAATAACTTTAAAATAGTTTGATCAAAGAAAATAAAAATAAAGCTATAAATTATACACTTCAAAGTGCTCTAATAGCCATCCAGTCCTTGACAAAGGAAATAAATGCTAAGATTAAAAGGACAGTTATCATATGATGTAATGGTCAGAAGCTTTGAGCCTTTCTAGTGCTACAATACATTAAGTAAATAAATTTACAAAAAACATATTTTGTTTTCTGTTTCCACTAAAATACATTGTAAGCAATTTATACATAAAGTAGTAAATGAATTATACTAGGGAATGTGATCAATGCCTCTATATATAGCTTAGTTGCCTTCAACAGTCATCAACTGCTTGTGTAGATTGCCCCAATGTTATATAAAGAAGGATTGCTTATTATGAAAAGAGGTAATCAGATGAATAGTAGTCAGATTATTACATATCAAAGAGGTCCACTCTTTGAAGGAAGGGGTCTTATTGCCAAGAAACACAACAACGCTTTTAAATGGATGGTATACACAGTGCCCAAGAGGCTATACACCAACAAAAATTCAACTGTGTGGTAACTTTACAGATTAGTTCTGGACCTACAGACATACCTCTCAACCTTTTTTCACCAAAATGTGTGACAAATGAGCAAAATGTGTGACATATTGTCTAACATGGCACTGGAAGCTCAGAACACTATAGCTATCAGTGCACTAATGTTCATAATGTTTTTGTATAACTGAGCATAATAGATTATTATGAATTTCGACGTTAAAGTCTCAGTGGGGAATGTGGAATATCACCTTCCCTATGATGGACAAAAGGTTTCTGAGAGGTAAAATGAGTGATTTACCTCATAATGTGTGACACTTGAGAGGTGTGCCTACAGAGGTTCACATGAGCCAGCACAGCCTTGTAGCATGAAGCCAGCTATGTAGCTTGGTCTTTAGTCATAAGGGGATGGGGGCAGTGTTTGGGGATTATGGTTGCTATTTACAAACTTTAAATATGTTGGCCAGGTATGAGGTACCAACCCACTGATGCACAGCCCCATATATGTCACTTGTCCTTTGACATCAAGAGTAGGGGAGGCGGAGTGTATGGGGATTAGATTTCATAATTATAATAGCACAAAAATAAAAATTTGTCAGCATTTCATTGAAAACTGTAATTGTATATTTCTAAACTCTGTAATGTTTTGAGTTTTTTATGGTAGCAACCCTAACCTGCATTAATATAGTTTTTTGCAATATATATATATGTGTGTGTGTGTGTGTGTGTGTGTATATATATATTTTGCAACATGTATAGAATAAATAATGGATAAGGGCAGTATACAAGTATGTGCACCTATTGAGTGGTATAATTAGGGCTATAAGGCCATGATACTGAGGAGCGAGTGGTTTCATTGCCCTAATTATCCCCCCAAGATGGGTATACTTTTGAGTGTTCCATCCTTACCCGTTGTTTGTTGAATATAATACCTTATGATGGTTATTGTTATGGAGATTGCATTTGAAATCACTTTATGGCACCTGATGGTCTCTTACAGCAAGGAGGGAATAGGGTGCAGAGAGTGCAGATAGGAGTTTGAGGGATTTCCGAGTATGGGAGAGTTTGTGTGTCTTTTCTCCAGGTTCCTTTGCAGCTTGTTAATTGGTTTTGCTGGCTTCCTAATAATGTGTTAATTGTTCCGTGAAACCCCACCAGGAATGATGGACACCACACCAGTTTTCAATGTTAGTTGCTTGTGGCAAAAATTTATTTATGGCACACAGGCTACGTAGTTGCAAGTCATATGCTGTGAATTTACAATTCAATTTACATCAACAATTCTTCCCAAATTTCTGGCTCCGGCCTCTTTCCTTCTTCTTGTCTTTTCTTCCATCTTGCTTTCAGGGCCCAGCACTGTGAATCCGGCCCCCTCCTTCACACCAGAACCAGGTCGTAATACTTCTCTGGGCTTTTGCCCTCCAGGCTCGGACACTTCTGAATCTGGCACCTGGACCTATCCCCCTCCCCATTTTACCACCACATCTGGGTTCTTTGTCTCCAGCCCATGTATCCTACCCCCTCCCCCCTTTCTCCCCCTCCCCTTTACCTTACTTCCACTGCCCCTCCTCCAGCTTGTGATGGATGGAGGCTCCCCACTGTGGGCTAATATCTGGGTCACTAGCTCCCCTATAGGTCATAGGAACAGGCACATCCCAAACTCCAACAGGTGGACTCCGTCCAACCTGAATACTGTGGGTTGGTCAAAGGAGATGTCCCTGTGCTGCAGGTGAAACCCCTCCCATCTCTATGAGCATCCTGGCTACCTTCCTGTTTAAGCACTTCCTTGCCTTCTCAATCAGCCTTACGTCCTGCACCGCCCTCCATGCTCTTTGGGAGGTGATCTCAGACCACCCGATAGTCACCCTAGGCCACCACCCCTTCAGTATCTCCAGGTCTCCCATGATCATCTGATGCAATACCCCCCATGGCAGACTCCCTAAGTCATTCCTCCCCAGGTGTACCAGAATGCAGTCTGGGGTGCCCCATTGCAACTTCAGCTCCTCCATCAAGGGCAGGATCTGAGCCCACTTCATTCCCCGATGCCCTTCCATAACACTCTTGTATGCATTGTGTTGTATCTCAGTTCTGCTCCTTTTAAGGTGGCTACCGCAAACCTCTCAGCCCAGTACACGAAGGAATGCCTCACTATCCAAATCTTTCTCCTGGAACCTGCCATGGAAACAAAAATACATAGTGTGAGTTATTGTTATTCTCTCACATACCTCTTATACCTGCTGGATCTCCAGTGCCCCACCATTTGCAACTCCACCACAGCAGCCCCTTTTTCTGCTGCCTCCATGGCTGCCCCAATCCTGAATGAAAGAGGGGCAAACTTGCTGGGATCCTCCTCCAAGAATGCCATTGCCCTCATGAGAACTGCCCCTACTTGAAAACCCATGACCTGGGATCCATCCCCATGCCTGAATAGTACCCCCCCGCTTTTCCACAAAACCCCCTGCACTTGTCCAGTGCCCTCACTGTGTAGCTGCCCAACTATGGTTTCCTCAACAGGGATACTTGGGTCCCTCTTGGTCCGTTTTGGACCTAGTTAGGATGATGACCACCCTGTCCAGTTCCCACAAGATGTTTTCATGTCATAGGGCATGCCCAGTGGCCGTTTCCCTCGGGGTCACTACTTCTCCCACCCTGAATGTCCCTGTTGCCATTACTGAAAACACAGCCCAAAATAGCACCCCTTCCTGGGCCGACGTGCATACCTGCAGGGTGGCTCCCAAAATCTCTAAGAGCAACTACCCCTTCTTGGTTGACTTCTATCACACCTGACCCCTTGTCCCCTGCACCTCCCAGCCATCATCCGCTTCATGATCCTGCTGGCCCCCATGTTGGGCCAGCCCTTGTCCTGGCACACCCAACTGATCATAGCCAGGTGCACAACCATTATGGTGTGGGCCAGTCCCTCCTCCCAGATCTCCGCTATGAACCTCCTTACCTGTTCGTCCTGGGCTGGCCCCTCCTTGTCTCACTGATACTTCCCCCGGAAGTCCTGGAGCGTCTCCCACCCCGCTTCTTAGGCCCTCAGTGTATTCTCTGCCCAGGCACCCCGGTATAGCTCCCATGCTGTGGTCCTCCAATCTCCCACAACCATTCTGGGATCCTAGTCCTGTGTGGTGCCGCTTGTGGCTTCAGCTCCCGGAACCTGTTGAGCTGTAAATGGGACAAACTGTCAGCCACCTTGTTCCATCAACCTTTGATGTGCTGTGCTTTGAGAGACAGGTTCACCCGCAGACCCAAAAGGACATACGTCTGAGGACTCTGCCCACTGTCTCTGTCTCCCCCCCCGCCTATTAATTACCTCCACCACCCTTCTATTGTCACACCAGAACAAGATCCTTTTTCACTTCATCCTCTCACCCCATACTTCCAGGGCTACCCATATTGGGAAAATCTCCAGGAAAATGATATCCTGCAATGTCCCCCCCCCTTCTGCCCAGGCTGACAGCCAGGGTTCCGACATCCATTCCCCCTAAAAGTATGCCCCATCCATATGGCTCCTGAAGCATCCATGAACAGTTCCATATCTGTGTTCCTTTCCCAATCATCCTGCCAAAATGCTACTTCATTAAAGCTGTCAAGGAATTCCTCCCAAATCCCAAAATCCTCTTGCACCCCTTTGGATATGTCAACCAAATGGTGTGGCTGTTTTTCCTTTCCCATGGCCCTCCTCGGCCTCCTTGCAAAAGCTGTGCCTGGGCTGATGGCCTTGCAGGCAAAATTAAGGTACCCCAGCAGTTGCTGTATTTGTACTAGCGGCACCTTCCTCCTCCACATGACTTGGGCCAATAGTCCCTTGAGCTATGCTACCTTGCTCCCGGGCAGCCGAAAACACCCCACCTTGGTGTCCACCTCTATCCCAAAAACTCCAATTTTCTTGATGGCCCCTACATCTTCCCCTGCCCCAGTGGAATCCCTATCTGCTGGCACATACTCTCGAAGTCTGTTAGCATCGTCTGCGCCTCTTCCCTCATTCTCCCAATGAGCAGAAAATCATCCAGATAGTGAACTTCCCTCCTGTGCCCATATCTGGCCCTGAAAACCCACTGTATCCAGGTGATGAACATTTCAAATGTGGAGCAGGCCATGGAACACCCCATGGGCATGGATTTGTCAAAATATACAGTATGTGTCCTTGAAATTGAAACCACAAAAGGTCCCAATCCGCTGGCCTGACCAGAAAGAGCCAGAATGCTGACTCAATGTCTGTTTTTGCCAGCCATGCCCTCCCAACTGCCTTGATTAGTGCAATGGCCTACTCCAATGAGGTGTACGACACCACCCTAAGGTGGTCCGGAATGCCGTCATTCACTGAGGAGTCTTTGGGGTAGGATAGATGATGAATTAAATGGAATTCCCCTTCTGCCTTCTTGAGCACCACCCCCAATGGGGAAATCCAGAAATGTGTGCAGGGAGGGCCCTTCAATGTGTCTTCAACCCGGCCTGCTGCAATTTCCTTCTCTGTCTTGGCCCCTACGATCCCTTCCTTCCTGTGTACCAATCTCAAGTTCTTGGCCCATGCCCTCTTCTACCCTTCCCTTGAAAACCCAGTGGAAAGCCTTTCCTGAAACGGTCTCAGAGCAGTTCCCCTGCTCCTTTGTTCGGGTATTCCTTGTTCCATTCCTCCACCATCGCTAAGGAAATGGGCATACATGCCAGTGCGTAACCCCATCATCTGTCCCTTTGTGGTCCTTCACCACCAGCCTCCAGGGGTATTGTGCTGCCCCCTGTGGCTACTCCTGACCCCTGCTCTACATCCCCTGGGGTCTTTGAAAGAGCTGCTCGTAAGAGTGCCCCCCATTCTGGGCCCCTCTGTCACACTGCCAGCAGTGGGATGCTGGGTGCGAACCCCCACATTTTGAGCAGACATGATGGAACTTACAACTGCCCCAGGTGCAAGTAGCCCTGTTGTAGCCCCAACATGCTATTCCCCCAGGGACTGGATTGTGCTTTCTTGTCTGGTCTCCTCCTGCCCCCCCTTCCCCAGAGAGGGTTCTCACCCACAGCTCCGAATGGGTGCAATCCCATCTCAGGTCCCTTTTAGCCGCCATTCGCTTTCAGAAGGCCTTGTCATACTTGAGCCACCCATAACCCACTTTTGCCTTGTATGCTTCCCCAATAATGGACATGTATGTCAATAATGTGATTGCGAACTCCGGCTGTTTCTCCAGTATCAGCACACTATATATTATGAACCCGCCCTGCCAATTTTCAGTGGTCTTCCCTTTATATTTTGCTTCTTCCACCTTATGGACCACCACTGACAGAGCTACTGCCATTTCTGATTTTCTCACTGACTCCTTCTGCTCATACTTCATGGCTGTGTCCTCATCCATGAGCCCGAAAATGTCGATATATTCCCCTTTCCTTTTTTTGTGGAGTAAGGCCTTTATAAATTGATGCTGTTGTGAATGTTGATTTTATATGCATATTTCTGATTCTAATATTCATTTGTACAGTGCCTTGGTGCTTGAAAGGCACTTGATAAATAAAGTTTTATTATTATTATTATTATTATTATTTCCAGATTTTTTGTCTGATGGAGGTTGGCACGTGGTCCCCACTTGAACATTCCGGGGGCCCCTCGTAATATTTCTTGTTCACTTTTTCCCCTCCCACTTCTTTTCAGGCTTAGTCCTCCTTAACCTTCAAGGCCTGCACTGCCTTCTCCATCCTCTCAATGCCCACGTCCCCCATGATGCCCAGCAGCCCCTCGAAGTAGTCCTTTAAGCTGCTCTCATCCAAGAGGTCCACATCATCCTTACCCCCATCCCAGTCCTCATCGTCTGATTCTGGTGTGGGCAGGGGCACTGGTATTAGAACATTGCGCGGAACTTCCTGCCTGGGTCTCTTACCCCCCTGCCCCTACCCAGGCGCTCTTCCCATTCTTTGAGTTTGTTCTGTGCATCCTCCTCTGCCTTTCTCTTTTTTGCCACTGCCAGTAGTTCCTTCATCTGCCTCATCAAAACTGATGCCTCCTGCAGCATATTTTTGCTCATCAGCTGGGCTCGCTTTGGTGCCATGTCTGCTTCACTGTCCTTGCAGTCTGTGGGGTGAAAAGGGTTATACATTCAGTCCTGTACCATCATTCCAGCCCCTTTCAACCAAGGTTGGGAGGACTGGCATACCACCCTGCCCCTTGTTCCAGTGGACCAATCTCGAGCCCTACCAGCATACTCTAGTTCCTGTGTCATAACGAGACAATGCCGTTTCATCCCTTTATTTTATATATCCTGTCTCTCATCATGTCTTATTCATTTTGCCATCTATCTATAGTTTCTTTTTATTTATTTATTTATTTATTTATTTTTTGGAACCCCTCCATCCCTGTGCCCTGCACCACACGGGCCCCTTCTGGTGGCCTGTGCAATCCCATTGCTGGTTGTGTGATTCTAAACCCAGCCCTCCTGAATTCAGTTCAATTTTTTTTTACATATATCCTGCATCATTGTGCTAGCTGCCCATGTTTCAATGCCCTCAACCTGCCATGCCTGCCTCTGCTTCCCTGTGCCGTCTGTTGCACCCCTCAACCCTTGATGCAGAGGGCCCCTTGCAGGTTCATGCACGTGGCTACTGAGACCTTGTCACCTCTTTTTTTTTTAATTCAAAGTTTATTAATTTTACACATCCGGTTATGAACATGCCAGTCACAAGTACACATAATACACCATGGTAAAGATATTGTCCTATACTATACATAGGACCACTAACTAACCCCCAGCTCGCCCTCCCTCAACCCCCTACCCTCCCACTCCCACCCACCCACCCTTCTGGAGTGTGCCAAATTTATTGATTATAGGAGGAGAAGAGGCGTTTACTATCTTAGGATAAATATCTGCACCAGTAAATCAACACCTACTTATTGCAGATATACTGCATATAGTTTCCCCCACTTCCTATCAAAACCTGCCATGTTATTCCAAAAACCAGCTATCAGCAGTTCAGACCTAAAAAAACTAGACATATCCCTTAACCATTCGTTATATGAGGTTATTAATTGGTCCCTCCAATGTTTCAGGACTAATTTTTTAACAGTAATAGCCATTAGGGCCATATGATATTTCCGTTCTTTAACATTAATGTTTTTGTAGCATCCTAGAAGACAAACTTCTACTGTGAAAAGGTCCTCTAACCCTAAACACGGGTCCAGTTTGGTTCTGATTTCCTGCCAAAGTGGGGCTACTTTTTCACAGTGCCAAAATATATGTACCATATTCCCTTCCTTTTTAGCACACCTAGTGCAAGTATTATCCAGAACCCTACCCAGTCTAGCCAATCTCAAGGGAGTATAACACATGTTATTCAGTATATGATGTTGTGTAATTCTGAATCTGTCCTGGGAGTGGTAAATATAAAGATCTTTCCAGATCCTAGCCCAATCCAAATCCACCCCAGGGAGCAGGGCTTCCAAATTGATGAACCAGGTAGTGGGTCAGTACAAATGGATATCAAGAGGAGGTCATATACTGTAGAAACAGAATGCAGTTTTATGGAGCATTCACTAACTTGAGCCATTAAAGGTCTGACTAAGGAAGACCGAGCATTAGCCACAAACAGGGTGTATATGGTATGCCTTATTTGGTATACCTTAAAAATCATCGACCTCGGGATGTCAAACTTGCCAAGGATTTCAGGTGAGGAGAGAAGGTTGTCTTGGGCAAATAGATCTTCCACACATACATTCCTTAATTGTGGGAGCCATTGGGGTAAAAGATTTGCCCCTCCAATTTTGATGTTGGGGTTTGACATGATTGACTGACCTGTATCAAGTTTAAGAGGTATCTTTAGGTATGAGCAGCATTAGGAAAGTACTCTCAAGGAGGTGCTAACCACCGAGTCTTGTAAAGCCCTTGGCAGTGATTGTTTTGTTAGATAATAAACCGTTGAGGGGTTAATGTTGTTAGTTTTTAAGAGATCTCTCTCAATCTGAAGCCAATTAGAAATGTACTCCGTGTCACCTTGAGAGAGCCACCTTGCCAGTTTAGTTAAATAGCTCGCCCAATAATATAAAAGGAAATTCGGGAGATGAAGTCCACCCAGGGGTCTTGGGGCACTAAGCTTACGAAAGGCACAATGGGGTTGTTTACCCAGCCAAATAAATTTAGAGATCATAGAATGCAGATGCTTAAAAAAGGAAATCGGAAGCCATAAATTCAATAGATTCAAGGGGTAAAATAAATGGGGAAGAATGTTCATCTTAATTATACTTATCCGGACCCATAACAAAAGGGATAGCTTCTGCCATCTCATAAGGTCCTGTTGGATAACTCTAACCATGTCATCGAGGTTGAGCTTCTGAACCATAATAGGGTCTCTGGCCAAATAAATGCCTAAATTCTTAAGTATCTGTGTGGTCTATTTAATACCTAAATGACTAACTTCAGAATTCAAGGTATATCTGTTCAGAGGGAAAATGTTTAGTTTATAATTGGTATGCTTGCCGTATTGTTTAACAACCTCTAATACTTGCTGTAGCGAAGAAGCTAGGTGAGTTAAATGGAGAAGAATATCGTCAGCATAAACAGAGAGTTTAAGAACCTGAGTATAGGCAAGGATGCCCGTAATTTGAGGGGACTGTTTAATATGCCGAAGTAGGGGCTCCAAATAAAGGTTAAACAGGAAAGGTGAAGTTAAGGAAACTTGACATGAATCATTCAACACTGGGAGGTTTAAGGAGTCTTAATAGTTTCCTGTATCTTGAGGATTTAAATTGGGAAGACACTTCCCATATAGTGACTTATAAAAATTCTCAAAGACCTGAACTATCTCACGAGGCTCTGTTTTGACAGAACCATCAGTGGCCCATATAGACGGGACTAAATGAGAACTTTCTAACTGTCGCAAACCTAGAGCAAGCAGCCGACCAGCCTTTTCCCCCGGCCAATATATTTAGCTTTAGTTTTAACAAGGGCATAGTCTGTCTTCTCTCTTATTAACTCTGCGTATTCATTACGCAGGCCTAACAGCTCCTCCATGGCACCCTTGGAAGTAGCGGAAGACAGGAAATTTTCTTTCTCTTTAATCTGGGTTAATAAAGCTAAAGCATTAGAATCCTGTGTCTTCTTCCTCCTGGAGGCAACCTTAATAAACTCTCCTCGAAGGTAGCACTTCAAAGAGCACCAAAGAAGGTCACATCTCTGAACTGAATCCCTATTATGTTCCATAAATTCAACAATGAGTTCTTTGATATGAGCGATCAAAGACTCATCCCTTAACAACTGGGTATTCAGTCTCCAAATTGTTTCACTATGAGTATAGGGGTCTAACGAGAGGGCCAACCATGTCACCGCATGATCTGATATCACTATGGGCTCTATACCGGTCTGGTATAGGCCCAGCATAAGACAGCCACTAATTAGAAAATAGTCCAATCTGGACCAGGTCTGGTGAATGTTTGAATAGAATGTATATGACTGTTGCATGGGATTTAGGAGGTGCCATGGGTCACACAACCCTAGCAAGGTTATTAGATCCTTCAGGGCATTCTGTGAGGATGAAAGTGGCTTCAGTGGCCTATAGGTCCTGTTCAGATCCTGGGTTGGAGGAATGTTCCAATCCCCCTAAAATCACAGGGGCAGGTAGGAGCATTGCCATCTTGTTGGCCAGGTCTATCATGAAACTTGGATCTCCTCCCACCGGTCTGTATACTGAACCCAAGACCACCGTAGTGTTATTTAAAATACCCTTGATTAATACATATCTCCCAAAAGAATCTATGAGTGTCATATCCACCTGAAATGCAACGTTCCTTCTAAATAAGATAGCCATCCCTCAGCTTGAAGATGAAGCCCCTGCTGCAAAAACCTGGGACACCCCCTGCCTATGTAAGCATAATGACTCCGAACTAGTCAAGTGGGTTTCTTGAAGCAGAATAATATCTGCATTTAAAACAGCACAATGTTTAAGTATTTGCAACCTCTTCAAGACGTCCCTTACTCTTCTAACATTCCAAGTAATTATTTTTGTTGGGAAACTAGCCATTATTAATCCCGGGTACCAATCTCAACCCTAAAGAATTTGGCATATCCCAGAACAAATCCCTAAGACACACTCCAGCCCATCCCCCTCCAATCCCTCCCCAGACAATATATAATGCATATAGGCCTGTCATAACATAAAGCCAAAACCTATTAAGTAGCATGTATACTCTTACACCCTCACCTCCCCCCTAATCTCCCCCATAACCTTAATCGAAATCTCTAAACTCAACTTCCTAAAAGAGAATTCACTATCGTTTGTCCTGTATATCCTTAAATCAGTGAATCGGATATTAACCAAAAAATGTCGCGAAAATACCCATTCCCATAATACCCCAAAGGCCAAACCCTCCCCTCCGTAAACCCCCATAACTATTTACAATAGGCCACTCACTCCAGATTTGAATGGCTACTTGCCAAGATAACTTTTGCGTGAGTGGCCAAACCCCGATGGCAGTAACTATATCTGGCACATATGTAAAGGCCAAGTGACAGGTTGTTGCCCCATGCAGAATGCTGAGAATTACCATGGAGCTCTGCTCTAAGGGGTCCTTGAACAAAATAATACACAAGTAGAAAGTAATCCAGATGCCATCCCCCCCCCAGATTAGTACGTCTTGCAGTGTTCCCAGATCGCCACCTCCCGGAGCCCCCACCCCCACCCCACTGATTAGAACAGGCACCCTAAGGGTAAAACTTCAGTCTGGAATGTGAAACCCGTACCTTCCAATCTAAGCCACGAAAGAGACCAAACCGCATCCCTTTGTAGTGCCTCCTATACATAGCCCCTGCAATTATGCAACAACTCGAATCCCAATTCCCCATCTGAGAACTAACTAATGCCTAACAGCTGTTGTAAACCCAAGGCAAAATATTAATTAGAAGCTACCCAAGTAGAACTATGGAGCCTACCAAGGACCAGCGTAATACAGTGGAGATTACTTCATGCTGATACGAGCAGCCTTTGAACCCCTAATGTCCCAATCCTAGCTCTGGTTCAGCGAAAACATTATGAAACCACCTTAGGACAATAAATAACGTGGGAAAACTAACCTGAAACCAGCAAATAATCCTGCCTACGGGTTGACTGAGGGAAGGATAAAGAGGGAACACCCAGCAGACCTTACATATTATCCCCTTAGAAAACAGTCCTTCTTGGAAAAGGTTCCTATGTAAACCCTAGTGTCCCGAAAACCTCTTGGCCACTACTCTGCCCTGCCACCTCCCCAAGCATCAAGCCCCCAGAAACCCAACCGAGCAGACCCAACACAGCCAAGGACAAGCAGAGACAACAGGTAATCAGCTTGAAATATGAACTCTAACTGGATTCTCAAACTATTAGAGTCTTTGTAAAGAGTTCATCCATCTTTAAACAGGCCAGGTAACTTCACTGAGAGATCCGAAGTTGCCTATTCAGGCGTATAATATGTAAACCAGGACCCCTGAACTGAGACTCAGAGCTTAGCTGGGTACTGCATGTGGAAAGGGATGCCCGCAGCAATAAGCTTTTTGACTGTAGCATGATAAGCGGCCCATTTCATGCAAGTCTTCCGAGCAGGTCTTGAGTTATTCTAAGAGTGGCATTCTCCCACTTAATGCTCTGCAGCTCTCTTGCTCTGTCAATAATGTGCTGTTTCTCGATGGAACTCAAAAACCTCACTATAATTGGCCTTGGTGAGGCACCTGGTGCAGGTTGTGGTCTGAGGGAGTGATGGTCGATCTGGTAGCTAGCGCTTATCGGGGAAGGGCCTACGACTTTTTGTAGAAACTTCTGCAGGAAGGCCACTGTATTGGGCCCTTCTTCCGATTCAAGCAATCCGAGAATCACAATATTTTTCCTTCTACTCCTGCCCTCCAAATCTTCAGTTTTCAACTGCAATCTTTGTATTTGTTGGTGCAGCTGTACTAATTCAGGTTCGGTTTTCTCCTTCCACTTCTCTACTGAAGCCATTCGGGCCTCTGTATCCCCTATCCTTCTTGCAAGACCAGTAAAGTCACTACGGAGGGACTTCAACTCCGATGAAATATCGGAAAGAATCTCTTTGAATGGGAGCATCTCCTGTAGGAAGCGGTCCTCTGTTAACGGAGTAGTAGTTGAAGTTGGGGGCACTGCTTTCCCGGTAGTAGCCCCTTGAGCCCGCTGCTTTTTTGACAACTTCTCCGGTGAAGCTGGTGAAGTATGCCTAGGCAAGGCCTGCTTCATATCGGATTCCATCTATTAGTGAAGGCAGTCGTAAAGCTAATTACCGTGATAACTTAACTCTGACCCTCCACGCAGACTTGAAACAGCTGTTAGTCATTATCACAGTAGGCTATTATCTTTAAAATTAAACAATAGAGAGGCGAGGTGCTGGATCTCTGCTTCAGTGCTGCCACCAGGAACCCTGCATCATGTGATCTCCCTTGTCACTGCTTGATGCTGGCGACCAGGCCTCTACCTCTACCCTGGCGGCATGGTCTGGCCTTTCCTGCTAGGCCCACCTTGGTCTCGGCCTGCCCTGTTGCAGGCCCCCCCCCGGTGTGGCCTGCTCTTGGTTACTCCATGCCTGTTCCCCCAAGATTCCTTTGATCCATTTGGTCACTCCCCATGGGCTTTTCCCTCCCCAATCATCCCCATTTTCTGCCCCCCCTAGCTCTCAGCCATCTGGGTCACATGGCCTCCTCCTGCCCCCAGGAGGCTTGTAAGGAAACGCACATATGCACCCAATTCTCCCCGTGATCTGCGTGGCTGGGAGTGGCCTCTACTGCCCAGTCATTCCATGCTTTGCAACCGGAAAAACATGCCTCCAGAACTCCCACGGTAAGGTCTGCCCACCCCCTACTACCCCACTTGTGCTCCCCATAACCACTTCTCACCGGCATTACCGAAACAAACAACAACCTGACAGCAATACTGGTGGCATACCCCCCCCAACAATAAACCAAAAAATCAAGCAGGCTAGCATAATTACTTGAATGTGAAGGAGCACCCATTACAGCTGTGCTTCCTTCCCTGTTTTTTTTTTTGGTTTGTTTTTACTTGTTTTTCTTTTTTCCCGGCGTTCCTGCCTGCCTGCTGGCCCTGCCTCGTGTTCTCTTCATCCAGCAAGGAAACCCCGTGTGCTCGCCCGTCATGCTCGCTCCTTCCTTTGCTAGCAGCACCCATCCGTGCCCAGCCAGACCAGCTAAACCACCGCTGGCTTCCTTCTTGCACTTCGCTCTTCTCTTAGCTCAGTGGCAAAGTAACCATCCCTCTCTTATTTCTATTTTTGGTTTTTTAACAAAAAGGCATAATCCAGTCTCAATGCCACCTAAACTAGGTGGCTACAGGACCAAACATGCCAAAAGGCCCCAGGGCCACCTCACTCCCCCCCGCAGGCATAAACCAGCCTTAATGCAGTCCAAAGCAGCTGGCTGCTGGACAGCAGACTCCGAACAGGCCCCAGCTCCTATCGCCGGCTGCCGCATAAACCGCAAATTAATGCAGAAAGCCCCACAAATGCTGTGTTTTTATTCCATGCTACCTCCCCTGCCCTCCTCCCAAGCCATCGCATTCCCAATTGACTTGTCCTATTTTCCCTGGGCCTAGCATTGTGAGTGGCTACCCAAGCCTGCCACCATAGAAAACTACCAGACAAACCATACAAACCGAATAAAATTCATGATTAGGGCTACAGCACCAATAAACCAATGACCCTTCTTGCATAGGCTTTCCATCCATGGATCCTATGAACAATTTCCTCTCCAATTTTGTCATTCTCCCCGGCCCACATGGCCTGTAAGGCCTAGCCATTCCCTGTGCACCACAAAACAAAATTCACTGCAACAATCCATAGCCCTTGCTATATTCTTTTGTGCACCCAAAGAAGCAACCTTCTTCCTCTTTCTTCCTGTACATATAATATCCACATTGGGATAAGCCCATCTAACCCTGGTGCTAGTCACAAAAGCACCACATGGCCTACTAGGTCTAGAAGCCTTATGTGCCTTACCTGTATCACTTGCCACGATGTGCTGAGTTCTCAGTCTGAAAATTCCCAGCAAAAAGAGGCCATCCTGCCTAAGCCCGAGCCTGTTATACCCCCAAATGGCTGCTGGGTGGGCCCCACCTGCAGGCTCTGCCCCCAGGCCAATCCCTGAGGCTGAGGCTGGTTCTTGTCATATTACCCTTTCCTGCCTGGTGATGCCATCAGGCCCCTCCTCCTCTATCCCTCTGTTCCCTCTCCCCCTTCACCCTCCCCTCCTATCATACACATTTTATTCCTAGTGGGGATCACTGGACAACCTGGCCAGCCTTTAATGGCAAGCCCCATTGTCTCATCAGTATTGTCACATTAATTATTTGATTAGCGTAGGTACGTAGCTTTAAATGGGAATCCTCACCTCCCCTGCAGGAATGCTGTGGGATGTTTAGGTCCAAAGTAAGAGAAACGCAATTAAAGTAAATTTTTCTATGTATTTTCTAGTCTGTAATTTATGTTTTTATCTGGTTGATCCTGTGCCCCTCCACTTGCCATACTTAATCACTTCATGTTCCACTGTCCCCCATGGCCAGCCCTCTGATGACATGACTGATGAACTGCACCACTGGGGACCTCTATGTACCAACAAATCAGTTAGGAGTGTATCAGTTTGAATGAGGCCTGATGGCACTTATTCTACCAGTATCGATCGTGATACCGCTAGCACAATTGGAACCAGTAGAATAAATATGATCATGAAATCATTCACACTGATACACTCCTAACTGACTTGCCAGAACATAGAGATCACCTGTGGTGCAGTCTGTCAGTCATGTCAATCATGTTTTCAAAGGGCTGGCTGTGGGCTACAGTGGGACATGCAGTGATTAATCATGGTGGGCAGAGGGTCACAAGATCAACCAGATAAAAAAATAAATCATGTTGCAAAGCTAAAAATAAAAAAAAGTGTGTGGAGTCAGTGTTCTCACCCAAGTCCTCCATGCAACTGTGGCCAAAGCTAAAAACAATGGGACACCTTTATGTGCTTGATCCAAACCAAAAGGGAACTCCGAACTGCCACACCAACTTGACTTCACTCCTGACCTCCATGCTGACCTAAGCCACACTCCTGACTGCCACACCAGCCAGAAACACACTCCATTCCTGATCTCAACAGCATGCATTAAGTGACTGACCTCCCTAGCCACACCTCCTTATATTAGAGGATCTTGCACTATGGAAAAGCACAAGGGACAAAATGTATCAAGGAAACCCCAGAAGTGATCACAAAACAGATCTAATAAAGTTAGTATCCATCCTATTGTATTTTATGAAACAAATGCTACAAAAGTGTAGAATCTGAAGATATAATGCCATCTTGTTGGCTAATTAGCTCAATGAACCCACTTTCCCTTTGCGCTATTGGGTTATTGGCTAATTAGCCCTTAAGACGGCATTATATCCTCATATAATATACTTTCCTAGCATTTATTCTATATATAAATATTATAGTGGAGTAGTAGCACCACTATAGTTAGGGATAAGCAGGGGGTTCTTTATTAACCTTAAGCTTTGCACTGTAATATAACTGCAACCACTCAACTGCTTTGCAAGAAATGTTCCATGTGCTGTCTTGGGGAGGTAGATCTCTTGATGTGTCAAGTTTTTTTCTGGCCAGATGTGCAGATTCTGAGATGTGGATTTCAAAAAAGTAAAAAAGAAATTAGATTTTCATTTTTGCTTTGTTATTGCCTAGCACTTGGACAGTTTGGAATTTTTGTCTGAAATTTTCTGGGTACAAAGGACTTGGGCCACAGTGGTGCCTTTCATCAGTTTGGTGAAAAAATAGTAATTCATTCCAAAGTTACTCAGTTTTAAAATATTGATTCTAATCATGCTTAGTATGGTCTTTTGGATAGCATCCTGGAACTAAAAAATAATTTGGTCCATATGAAAAAGGACTCCTTTTGCATATGGGGTACTTATTTTTTGTAAGGAAAAATCCTTTTTATGTTGCTTGCAAGCATGTGCAAGAAACATAGTGCCATCATCCGAGTTTTTGGAGGTGTGTCAGCCCCTCTTCCAATGCAGTCAGTGTGTTTACAGGCATGGCCCCAGTTCCCCAATCACTGCTGCAGCTGTCTATGACAAGCTGAAAATGCAGTGGCATACAGTTGAAAGGGAGAGCTCCACTTGAGTGAGTAGAGCTCGCCCCCCCCACATTACTCTGCACGCGCACGCTCACTCACGTGCCCATGCGCCTCCCTGACTGTATGGCTGATGGGGGTGCCCAATACCCCGTCAGCCCATGCCCCCAAAGCATCCAGGTGCCATGCTGGGAGCCCACCCCAGCATGGCAAAATCATATTATGGCCAACGGGGTTCCTAATCCCCCATCAGCTCCACTGTCTCCCCCCAATGCTGTCACTGATGGGGGTGCTCAATTCCCCGCCAGCTCCACTGTCTCACCCCCAGTACAGGGTGCCATGCTGGGAGCCCACCCCGGCATGGCAACAGATGCCATGGCCGACGGGGTGCCCAATCCCCCATTGGCTCCACACCCCCAGCCACTCCTTCTGTCACGCTGGGAGCCCACCCAACGTGGCAAATGTCCTGCATCATTTTAAAAACCCAGAAGAAAAAACGGTCGACGCAGCCCCTGCCCCACCACAACCTGCACCGCACCCACTGTGCACCCGCCTCCCCACACCTCACCCCATACTTACCTCCAGAGTCTGGTAGCGATGATCTTAGGTGGACGGGAACGCGTCTGCACTCTTCAAAGCCGACCGCGAACTGAGGAAATGCCGGTAAGCTGTATAATGGGATAGATAGGGTTTTTTCAACTTTGTTGCATATCTCGGGCATTTTTTGGAATTTTTGCACCGAATTTTCAACATGGGGTTTTTGGGACCCCTCCTCATGAATTCTTGCACTGTCATGGCGTTGCTCAGACCCGATGGGTGATTTCACAGCCACTGCGTGAAATCACCTTTCCAGAACAATTAACAAAACGACACTGCCAGCGTTCATAAGGTGGGCTCTCAAAAAGCCTATTTTGAAAATTTGGTGGAAAAATTCCTAAAAATGAATGTTCTTTAGCGTATATATGCAGTTCCTACGACGTCGAAAGTTCACAAATTTTCAATATTTTCACTCCCAGATTTTCAACATTACCATTTTACCACACCTTCTTATGAGCAGTACAGCTGTCATTTTCACATCTCACCAAAACGTGTTTCCACCCATGTAGTGCACAATGGCACAGTCGGTGTGCAAAATCAATGTACTGGACACATTAGGAAAATCACAGTGACACTGTTCATGAGCAGAGGTCTTAAAATGGCTATGTTGAAAATTTGATGAAAGATTCCTAAAATGACTGTTTTATGAGGTGCGCTTGCAGTTCCTACGCACGCTTGTAAGTTTAAGTAAATTTCAATATTTTCATTCCAGATTTTCAACATTGCCATTTTACCACACCTCCTTATGAGCAGTACAGCTGTTTTTCACATCTCACCGAAACGTGTTTCCACCCATGTAGCGCATAAATGGACAGTCGGTGTGCGTAAATCAATGTATGGAATACATTAAGAAAATCACAGTGACACTGTTCATGAGCAGAGGTCTTAAAATGGCTATGTTGAAAATTTGGTAAAAACATTCCTAAAAATGACTGTTTTACGAGTGTGCATTGCGCAGTTCCTGCGCATGCTCGTAAGTTTGCTAATTTTCCATTTTTGCACTCCAATGACTTCCAAATTCCTAAACAGCACATAGAAGCAAGCAACATTTGGCATTGACAAATGCTTGTTTGTATGGCCACCATCTAGTTTCCATTAAAGAAAACTAAAAACCCACAGAAATTACATACTGCACATACTCCAACACATGCATCTTGCACATCAGGACCCCATTAGGTGGATTCTGTTCTTAGTTTGTGGATAAATGGCCCAGAAATATATTTTTTACACATTTAAAAATCTTTTTTGTGAGCCAATTTTCATTTTCATATGGCCATAGAAAAAAGAAATTGGTCCATATGAAAAAGAAATCCTCCATACAAACAAAGAATTTGGACTGTTTTTCTTTCTGATTCTTTTTTCATACAAAGGCATCCTTTTTTCATATTAATGAAAAAGCATACGAAAAAGGACCCCTTCATACAAAACAAAAAAAATTGAAAAACTAAGTCCAAAGTTATTTATTAATTTTTTGTATGATGGGATCCTTTTTATATGCTTTTTTTCACTCATGCAAAAGAGAGGTCTTTATACAAAAAAAATTTGGGCACAGTTTTTTTCCCCAATTCTTTTTTCATGTGAAGGGATCCTTTTTCATATGTGTTTTTCATTCATACAAAAAAGGATTCCCTCACACAAAAAAACATTTTAGACTTAATTTTTTTTCAATTCTATTTTCGTTTCTGTGGATCCTTTTTCATATGGGTGCTTTGTTCATACGAAACAGGATATCTTTTCCTGATTCTTTTTTCATATGAACTAAACATTTTTTTTGTATCAGTCTTTAGTTTGATACAAAAAAGGATCCAGTCATACGATAAAAAAGATTTTGAACCTTGTTTTTTTCCCCACATTTGAACTTCAGCTGCTGTAATTCCCTCAGTAATTGGACTTAATGGACAATCTATATATCACACAAAGGACGTAATGGGTACTACCAGAATAACACATAATCCCCCCAAAAATATAGGGGCCACATACAATTGCAACCAATATATGGTCAGATATTTCCAGATATTCTGCAATATATCCAAAGAGATTTTCTCTGTTGGCCCATAGTGGTACTGAAGACAGGCAGGCAGTTTCTCCAGAGATAACACAGAAAGTTCAGAAAATATCTCAGTATGCCTATGGCTGCCACTGTAAAAAAAAAAAAAAAAAAACAAAGAAATTAAAAAATCTAAATTCCCATAGGATAACAGTGGAACTTTAACAAGCCATACAATGAAGCAAATAAATTGCTGTTTCGGTGGAAATTGAAGCCCAGGACCCAGAAAGTCCTGTGCTTCCACACCAATGTAGATGTATCCATCTATGGAGGGATGAAAGTGTACAGCCCAGAGGGCCCTGTGCTCACACAGGCAAACTAGGATATGATTATACTATCTAAAGAAATAAAGAAAATAATTGCAAAAAAACATTGTTAATGCACCGGTTAGGGTTAAAGTGAAAAAAGTAGGGAAATGTGGTGTTAGGTTCCTGTCCCTAACATACTTTCCCCAACTTGCTGACCACAACAGGAAACGCCAAGGCAGTTTGATCTCTGTTGCATCTTCACAGATCTGTCATGGGGTGTACCTTGGGGTTGTCAGCCCAAATGTTGATACCATTCTCATATACTCTACAAATTTCAACTTATTTACTGATGGAATGTGGTGAGCTTTATGGCTGACAACCTCAAGGTACACCCCATGCCTGATTTGTAGAAAATGCAGGAACAGTCAAACCGTAATGTTTTTTCTTGTTGTGACCTATATGGGTGGTGGGGGTGGGGTGTTATGGTTGGGAACCCTAACACTGCATTTCCTTACTTTTGTCGATTTAACCATATCTGGTGCATTAACAAAGTTTTTTGCAATGAATAGAGACAGATAGATAGATAGATAGACAGACAGACAGACAGACAGACAGACAGACAGACAGACAGATAGATAGATAGGTAGATAGATTATACTTGCCCAGTGGAGCCAGTATAATTAGAGTTGACTGAGTATTTCTATATTAAACCCCTAAGTCTGCACCTTAATAGCTTTGGTGGCGTTTGATGAAATTGCCCCACATTTGACACACATTGTCTAGGAGGCAAGGTATCAATATTTAAAAGTGTTGTGTTGGAAACATGTAGTTTCTGAGATCCACATGTCATTTTTACATTAAGGGCTACATTTTTCCTATACGTAGCACACATTTTATTTGTTCTCAGATATAGCCTAGACAGAATGGAATTGTTTTCTGTAACCTTCAGGGTAGAAGTGGTCTTTGCAAACACAGTGCTCTTCAAAGTTTTCATTAAAAAATAATAAATGATCCCAGAGTTAAAAGGATTTAAGTGTTTTTCACAGCATGCTCAGTAGGGTTTTTGGATAACCCTCTGAAATGACATGAAAAATGTTATGTTGTCAGAGGTTTTTGCTTTCTCTACTTCCCACAGCACAAATTTATTTTTTGTTTCATGACAGCTGCCATCTTGTTTTCCTCCCTAAACAAAAAAGCATAGAACATACATAAAAGTGATATATTTTAAAAACAGACACCAGAACCTAGCTAAACAAGACCCATTTAGCTAGATTCTGGTGTTTGTTAAAAAAAAAAACACTCCAGAAATAACTTTTATGTGCACCCCAAAATCTGGGGTGCACAGCTTAGTGAGAGGAGCCATTCATCCACATTCTCCATTTGAGAGCAGTGGGATTTTCTTGATTCCTGTAGCTACAGATAGATGGTTACTGCTGCTTTGAGCGCCAGCACTGAGATGGTGACACCTTGATCTCTGTCTCTGTCTTGATCTCTATCCATCTATCTATCTATCTATCTATCTATCTATCTATCTATCTATGTTGCTTTTAATTTAATTGGTTATTTCCTCACCCCCAGCTCAGCCAGCCCTCCTTCATTTTCCCCTGATGCTTTGCTTCGGATATTGAAAGTGGACCAGGGTGCCCACCCCTGGTACAGTACAACTTAACAACCCCATCCCTTCCAGGTCACCACCCCACCCAATGAATAGGGTGTGACACCAGGGTTCTGACTCCTGGTTCCACTGTACAGTTAAACTGACACTGGAGTGCCCAGTCCTCAGTGTCAGATCCCATAATGTTCTAAACCTGCAATATAGAATCAGACCCTGAATGTCTTTATTTGTTTAAACAACCTGTAAAATGAAAAAAAGATCCTCATGGATCTGACCATCTAGACATACTTACCACCACACCTCAACCCCTTACTCAGCACACACTAGTCCACCCCCCCACACTCACAATCACTCACCTGAACATGTCCCACTCCGCAGATCCACTCTTTGATTGATGAAACATCTTGCTGCTGGAACTGACAACTGCAATATTAGAAAATAAGGTAAGTCTGGCTGAAAGTATTTCAATGGGTTCTGAACTTTTACTCATAGCTTTCTTATTTTTTATTTTACAATGGTGTATGAAAATCCTGCAACCTCATTGGTCAAAACATGTCACATGACCTTGGGTAACTCCTGCATAACCCACGGCTGAGGAATGGCATTTATAAAAAACATAATTAAATCCATATTACATTTATTTTACACATGGGTCCATTGTATAATTACAATAAGGCACTCCAGGGTGTGAGTTATTGGGTGATTTACCCACTTCTTGTGTGGTTAAGTCACTCAGGTGCACCTTGTGACACACCACACAAGGTGTGGGTAAACCCCCAATAACCCACACCCTGTTGTGCCTTATTGCTTAAATATTTCTACACCAAATTTTCAACATAGCCTCTTTGGGAACCCACCTCATGAATAAGGGAAATGGAGTTTTTCCAAACCACCCCAAAATATGATGTCATGGTCACTGCCTGAAATCAGCTTTCATGCGATATTTGAAAATGTTCATATACTGAGTACATGAGGTGGGGTCATAAAAAGGCTATGTTGAAAATTTGGTGGAAAAATATGTTAAAATGACTAAGTTATGAGTGAACATTGAAATGTTCACTCATAATGTTAGTAATTTTTTACATTTTTCCAACCAAACGTTCAACATGGCCTTTTGGAGACCCCACATCATGAACAAGGCACTTGAAGATTTTCAAATCTGTCCCAATAGGTGATTTTGCAGTCACTGCACAAAATCATGATCAAGTAGTATTTGAAATTTCTTTCCTAACTGGTTCATGAGGTGGGTCATTATGCTTTAAACTTTGCTGTAAAAATATATTAAAATGACCAAGGTATGAGTGAACATAAAAATATTTCAACATTCACTGATAACTTCGCTAATTTTCAATATTTTGATTCCAAACTTTCAACAGCCATTCCTCCTCACCACTTCATAAACATGTTAGGTTTCATTTTTCAAATGCTGGAAAGATGTATTTTTGTACTTGTGGTGTTAAATGATGTTTTGGCCAGTATTCCATAAATGCCACACATCACGTTTATAAGAGGAAGTCATAAAATGATTATGTTGAAACTTTGGGCCACAATAAAAAAATATATAATAATTATTAAGAACCATTGTTTGTAGTACCAGCCTTTACCCCAGCAGGTAGTGCTTTGTGACCTTGTGCCAGTGACCTGAGTTCAGGGACAAGCTCAATGACCCAGCTAGTTGGGTCAAGGCTGGAGGGAGAACACTGCCATGCAACACCACCCGTAGCCTTGGAACGGTAGGTGCAGGGTTGCCTGTACAGGTCTAAGTACACATAATGAAGAGAACTCTTCTCTTGGCACAGGGCCTTGCACTTGTGTACCCTTGGGTGCCAGGGGACCCTGTACTTCAGCTGAGAGATGGACTTTTTCCCTGTGCATCTGTGTTTAAAGCCACATGGAAATGCAGGACCCAGAGGGCCATGTATTTCCTCAGTCCACTAGACAGCCCTATGAATTCTTAATATCAATTGCTGCACTTCCATAGGTGGACAGAGTCTTCCTTTGTCACAAGGCCCAAAGGGCACTGTACATCTTCATCTGTTCACACAGGTCCCAAAGTGACCAGCATGAATGAGGATATGATTCCACTATCTCAAAAAGAAAGGAAATTCTTTCTGAAAAAACTGTGTTAATATACAAGTTAGGGTTCAACTTATTGCTGCAAAACTAGGGAAATGTGGTGCTAGAGTTTCCAATCCCAACTCCCCACCCTCCCCCTCCAAGCAGCAAAAGGAAAAACACAACTTAAGAGTTTGGGTCTCTGGAGTGTTTGAAAAGCAGTGGCAGGGTCCTTCTTGGGATTTTCAAACCTTGTCTCACCCCTTCCCCCAGCCCATAGCCTTCTTTTTGAAACACATGGTACAGCTCCAAGCCAGGGCTTCAACCTACAGGGTGAAAAGAGTGATTCAATAATAATAGAGTGAAAACCACACTGTCAAAATAGCAAAAGCTAATACAGCTATAGGGACAGAATAGTACAGGTCAGGTTAGTGCTATCCCTGTAGCTGTATTGTTGTCAGGGAGAGGAGGAGAAGAAATGGATGAAGCCTGTGCAGGGAGGGATTGCACTGAACAGCTGCCATGGTGCAGAGGACAGAGCCACAGGCAGAGAGGATGGCAGAATGTCAGTGTCCCATGCTCCAATTCCTGGTATTTCTGCTTTTTTTTTTGTGTTTTTGACTCCTCCCTTCCATGTTGTGTTTCTTTCCCTGGTCAAGAATACCCCCCAAGGTTTATGTGTGTCACTGAGTTGCCTCCCTCTGGATGTGGTTAATATTAGTAGGCGGTTTGAGGTCAACCCCCCGTAACCAGGGGTGTGGGGCAGAGCCCCCCCCCACAAAACAAAAATTTCTTTGTGGTTTGCTTTGCTATGGTAGCAGTCGATGAATATGTGAACTGTTACAATTGGCACTATTGTTGCAGTCAGTGTTTTGGGCAGGTGCTGTTTTTGACAGCGCCATTTTGCCTTTGCTGTTTTAGACTGCACTGTTCTTGTTTATGTGATCCTGACCTAGTGTAGGGCTTTGCCACATGTTGCCAACACAATCTGTTGTAGCTTTCTTCATGCAATGCTCAAGAAAAGAGATCACATCTGAATTTTTTTTTTGCTCTGGGGAAGGGGTGGACATTAGGGTTGTCAACCTCAAGAAAGATCCCACAATTGATTTACCAAGACTCCAGAGATCCAAGGCCCTGATTTGTTTTTCCTTTTGCTCCTTGGGGTGGGGATGATTGATGTTGCAAACACTAACACCACATTTCCCTAGTTTTGTGGCATTCAGTTGAACTCTAACTGATGCATTAATGCTATTAATGCTGATAATACGAACACATGAATATACAAAGAAGTCATCAGAAGACCATTTTGTCTAGCTAGTCTGCTCATATTGCAGGGTCAACAGCTTGAGCTACTGTCCCTGTACCTCTCCCCACTCCTCCCATCCTCCCTACCCATGATCCTTACCTTCCCATATGCCTATCCCAGCCTTTCTAGAAGCTTCCCACTGTCTTTAGCAAGACAGTTTTCTTCTGACCGCATACTCCAAGTGTCCACCACCCTCCTGTGAAGAAGCACTTCCTGACCTTGCTCCTAAACCTCCCATCTCCAGCTTAAGACTGTGTCCCCTCATGTTATGGTTGCCTCAGAGAGCTAGTGTTGGAACCCACTTGGAAGGGAGCAATCTTAGACCTGGTACTCTCAAATGGGGATGGAGAGAGGATCTCAGACCTAGAAGTGGGTAGCCATCTGGGAACAAGTGACCACCAAACAGTGTGGTTCACAATAAACAAAGTCGCAGAGTCAGGCCTTACAAAAGTGAGGGTACAAGGCCTTTAGGAGGGCTGACTTTATCAAAATGGGAGCATGCCTCAGAAAAGCACTGGCAAACAGGCAAGAAGTAGGGGTGAAGGAACAATGAGGAAACATCAAAACTGCCACCACTGAGGCAACAAGCCTTTGTGTGAAGCAAGTAAATCAAACTGAAATAAAAAAACACTATGGTTCTCAAAAGATGTGGCTGGGAAGGTTAGGGAGAAAAATACAGCATTCAGGAAGTATAAGGAAAGACAGAAGGGGCAGGACAGAGAACTGTACCTGTTAAAGCAGAAGGAAGAGGGGAAGGCAGTCAGAACAGCAAAGGCCCAAACTGAGGAAAAGAAAGCCAACTCAATTAAGAAGGGGGATACAATCTTTTATAGGCACATTAGGGAGTGAAGAAAGACCAAGAGAAGGATAATGAAGCTTAATAAAGGGTAGGGAGAGTGGGTGGGCAGAGAGGGTCACTGAAAAAGCAGGAATACTGAATGAATACTTCTGCCCAGTATTCACAAAAGAAGAGGAGAGGGAGGTACCTAATTAAATCAATAGAAGCACTCTGGATAGGGGGGTTGACACCAATCCTTTCACAGAAGAAAGAGTTCTGAAATAACTCCTAAAACTGAAGGTGGACAAAGAAATGGGGCCTGATGGGATTCACCCCAGAATTCTAAAAGAACTATGAGGAGAACTAGTGATGCCACTGACTATCCTTTTTAACAAATCATGGGAATATGGTGTGTTACCTAAGGACAGGAGGAGAGTAGATGTGATTCCCCTTCACAAATGTGGGAGCAAAACAGAGGCAGGAAACTACAGACCTGTTAGATTGACCTCAGTGGTAGGGAAAATGATGGAATCACTTCTGAAGGAAAGAATTGTTGAATACCCAGAGGCCTGCGGGACACAGGATCCAAGGCAGCATGGATTCACAGTGGGAAGGTCATGTCAAACAAATCTGATAGATTTCTTTGACTGGGTGACCAAAGTAGTAGAGCAGAGAGGGGCTGTGAACATGGCCTACCTAGACTTCAGCAAGGCATTTAACACACTCCCTCACAAAAGATTAATAAACAAATTAGCCAGCCTGGAAGTGGGTCCCAGGGTGTTAGCCTGGGTAATAAATTGGCTGGACAACAGGACACAGACAGTAATAGTAAATGGAGTCCACTCCGAAGAAAACAGGGTTACAAGTGGGGTACTGCTGGGTTCAGTACTGGGTCCAGTCCTTTTTATGTCTTTATAAGTGACATTGTGGAGGGACTTGAAGGAAATGTATGCCTCTTTGCAGATGACAAAAAGATCTGCAACAGGGTTGATACACAAGGGGGAGGGTTGGAAAGGATGAGATGGGTCTTGGCAAGGTTGGAGGAATGGGCAAAAGTATGGCAGCTTAGATTCAATACAAAGAAATGCAAAGTAATACACCAGGGAAACAAAAACCCAGGCGAAGAGTACACAATTGGATGGGGAAGGTATTAACAACAACAAAAATAGAAAGGGACCTGGGGGTAGTCATATCAGATGACCTAAAGGTAAGCAAGCAATGTGAGAAGGCATTAAGGATGGCTTGGGGGATACTGGGATGTATAGGGAGAGGCATCACCAGTAGAAAACAAAGAGTTGTTATCCCTCTGTACAGACAGTTGGTGAGACCCCATCTGGAGTACTGTGTGCAGTTCTGGAGACCCCATCTCCGCAAAGACATAGACAGGATGGAGGCAGTCCAGAGGAGGGCAACTAAAATGGTGCAGGGTCTGCAACAGAAGCCATATGAAAAGAGACTAAAGGAGCATAATATGTAAACCCTTTAGGATAGGAGGGAAAGAGGGTACATAATAGAAACTTTTAAGTACCTCAAAGGAATCAACTAAGTCCAAGAGAGTAGCATCTTTCAGAAAAAGAGATGTGCAAGAACAAGGGGACACAATTTGAGGATAGATGGGGGATGGCTTGGGGGCAATGTGAGGATGCATGGAACAGCCTGCCTGAGGTGGTTGTGTGGTCAAAAACTGTGGGAGAATTCAAGAATGCATAGGACAGACATAAGGCAATTCTGGTGGGAGGGTAGGAAGAAGTAGGCTGTTGGTTAACCTGGATCTGCAGCTTATCCAATAGCTACATAGATACATAGACAGTGTCGGCAGATAAGGGCCTATGGCCCACCCAGTCTGCCCATTTGAGCTTGTAAGTTCAGTTTGTTTTCCTAGAAGTCTGTTGCCCCTTACCCCTGACCTCCAGAATTGCTTTATGTCTATCCCATGCATTCTTAAATCCTGTGATTGTTTCAGCCCCCACCACTTCCTCTGGCAGGGTGTTCCACTTGTCCACCACCCATTCTGTGAAGAAATTCTTTCTCATGTTTCCTCTGAATCGTCCTCCCTCCAACTTCATCCCATGCCCTCTAGTCCTGGAACATCTTTTTCACTTAAAAATAGTGTTTTCCTGCACCCTGTTCCTCCCTGTAAGATACTTGCATGTCTCTATCATATCCCTCTCTCCTCCTCTCCTCCAGGGAGTACATGTTCAGTTCCTTCAACCTGTCTTCATAGGACTTGTGATGCAATCCATGCACCATCTTTGTTGCCCTCCTCTGAACCTTCTCTACCCTGTCTATGTCCTTACATAGGTATGGTCTCCAGAACTGTACACTGTACTCCAGGTGGGGCCTCACTAGTGTCTTGTATAGCTGAATTATGACCTCCTTTTCCTGCTGGTGATGCCCTGCCTATACATCCCAGCATCCTATTTGCTTTACCTGCTGCTTTGTCACACTGTTTCTACCTTGAGGTCATCAGAGATGACAACCCCAAGATCCCTTTCCTGCTTGGTGCATGCTATATCCTCACCCCTAACTGATATATTGTGCCAGGGTTTTGTGCCCCATATGCATTATCTTGCACTTCTTTGCATTGAATTTCAACTGCCAAACCCCTGACCATTCTTCAAGTTTCTGCAGGTCGCTTCTCATTCTGTCTACACCTCTGGTGTGTCTACTCTGTTACAGAGCTTTGTGTCATCAGCTAACAGTGAAATTCTGCCTTCTAGGTCCCAGCAATGCGCTGATGAAGATGTTGAAAAGGACCTGTCCCAGCACTGATCCCTGTGGTACCCCATCGTCACTCTTCCCTCTGTGGAGTGACAGCCATTTACCACCACCCTCTGTGTCCTGCCACCCAGCCAGTTATCTACCCACCACACTACTGTCCTGCCCACACCCATATTCCCAGTTTGTGTAATAGTTTCTCTGTGGCACAGTGTCAAAGGCCTTGCTGAAGTCCAGATAGGCCATGTCCACTGCCCTCCCCTGATCCACCTCCCGAGTCACCCAGTCAAAAATTCAACAAGATTGGTCTGACATGACCTCCCCCTGGTGAAACCATGCTGCCTTGGGTCCTGTAGTCCATTGACAACCAGATGTTCCACCAATCTCTCCTTCAGTAGTGCTTCCATGAACTTCCCCAGTACCGAGGTGAGGCTGACTGGTCTGTAGTTCCCTGCTTCCTCTTTGTTCCCACTTTTGTATAAGGGGACTACATCTGCTGTCCTCCAGTCTTTGGGTACCTCCCCTGTTTCCAGTGATCGGCTAAACAGGATAGCCAGAGGTTCAGCCACCTCCTCTCTTAGTTCTTTAAGGACCCTGGGGTGCACCCCATCTGGCCCCATTGCTTTATCAACTGTTATTACTTCCAGTTCCTTCAGGACCCTTTCTCGTAAAGGACTTGTGTCCATTTCTGCACCATTCTCACCCCTTGTACTCCCTTCAGACCTATTACCCTCCTCTTCCTCAGTAAAGACTGAGCAGAAATACCTGTTCAATATGTCAGCTTTACTGTTGTCATCCTCCACGCGGCCCCCATCCTCCCCCTTCAGTCTCACTATCCCTCCCTTTGTCTCTTTTTTCACTTATGTACCTGTAAAAGGTTTTGTCCCCTCTACACACTGATTTTGCAATGTGTTCTTCTGTCTGAGCTTTGGCTTCCCTTACTGACCTCCCTGCCTCCCTTTGCTTCTCCTAGTACTTCTCCCTATCCCCTTCTGCCTGTGTCTTTTGTATTGCCTGAATGCAATCTTTTGGCTTTCACTTTCTTTGCTACCTCTTTGGAAAACCATAATGGTTCCTCTTCCTTTTCCTCTTGCTAACCTGCTTAATGCATAATTCTGTTGTTCTTGTAATCCCATTTTAAATACTGCCCACTGTTCCTCAACCTCTGATTCCTGTCCCATTCCCCTTAATGCCTCTTTCAAGTATCTCCCATTTTCCCAAAGTCTGCCCCTAAAATCCAGGATATGTGTTTTGTGTGGTTTGGTTCTACTCTTTCTGTGATTTCAAACCACAATGACTGGTGGTCACTGTTTCCCAAGTGCTCCCCACTGTTACCCCCATCACACTGTCCCTGTTTGTGAGCACAAGGTCCAGTATTGCCTTCTGCCGAGTTGGTTCCATGACCAGTTGCTTGAGGAAGGCACCCTGAAGGGAGTCCAGGATAAATCTGCTCCTAGTTGATGCTGCTGCTGGGATGCCCCAGTCCACGTCTGGAATTTTGAAGTCTCCAACCAGTACTACCTCACCCTTGTCTGCCATCCTTTGGATGGCTAGCAACAGCTCCCTATCTGTTTCTTCCTCCTGGGCTGGTGGTCTATAGACCACACCTGTGTGGATGGCTGTCCCCATTTTCCTTTCCAGATTAACCCACAGTATCTCTCCCCCATTTTGTTTCTCCTGGATCTCTGTGGCCCTTATGTCATCTTTCACATACAGTGCCACTCCTCCGCCCTTCCTGCCTGCTCTGTCTCTTCTGAATATGTTGTAGCCAGGTATGGCCATCTCCCAGTCATGGTTATCATTACACCAGGTTTCAGTGATGGCCACAATGTCCAGGTCTGACTACCATGACAGCCTCCAGATCTTCCATCTTGTTGCTAAGGCTCCTGGCATTTGCACACATGGCTTTCATGATTTGACCTCCCTAGACTGTTTCACTGTTCTACTCAGCCCTTCCTTGGTTGTCATTTATCCCTGGTTCTCCTTGCTGTCTGCCCTTCTGCTGATTTTTCCCTTTCTGCTTATCCACCTCTTGGGCACTAATCTCCATCTTTTGCACACTGCTTTGCAGAGATAGCCACCTCTGGTTCACTGGTTCCACTGCTAGCTGTGGGGGTGAGCAAGCAGGTACCCTCCTTGCTGGCCTGCCACCCCTTTGCTAGTTTAAATGCTTGTCAATGTAGCATTTAAACTTATCATTGAGTGCTTGATTCTCCAGGATGGATGCAGGCCATCAGGCTTGAAAACCCTCCATCCTCCAGGTGGGTCCCCAGTCACCAATGAATCCAAACCCTTCCTCACAGCACCAGTTCTTCAACCATGAGTTAAAGTTCCTGGTGCATGCACTCCTATGCTCTCCTTGCCTCTCACAGGTAGTACTTCTGAGAAAGTGACAGAAGTAGCTACTTGCTTGAGACCCCTCCCCAGTTTCCTAAACTCTTCCTGAACTTCCTTTGGCTCCCCATTTGCCAGGTCATTAGTACCTAGGTGGATAATGACATCCAGCTCACCCTCCCGTCTTGCCTTCCCAGTGATCCCCAGGGTCTTTCTTCCATCCTCCTTGCCGTGGCACCTGGTAGGCACCTCACCTCCTGCCCTCCCCTCCTGTGTTCCTATCTGATCCCTCTTATGATGGAGTCCCCACCAGGATTCACTTCCTCCTCCTCTGGGTCCACTGCTTTCCCGCTGAGGTCACCTCCTTGGCTAACCTCCACATCCTTTCCTTCCACTTTCTGGGTACTCTATTTGGTTGTCCTCATTTGCCAGTGTGGCATATGAGTTCTTGAGTGGAATAGGATCTGGGATGTGCCTCTGCCTGACTGCTCTAACCTCCCTGAGCCCACTGTCATCCAAGTGCTCCTCGTTCTTGGCATCCTTTGAGGCGTTGCATTGGACTGGGTGGTCCCTGAATAGGGTGATGGTACTCCTGACCCAGTTTACTTCCACTCTGAGTCTGGCTACCTCATCCTGCAGTCCAGAGATGCATGCAGATAGGGCAGCACCTCAGTGTCCAGAGGGTCTGCCTGAATATGGCTGCCCCACAGCCACTGCATTGCACCACTCCTCACATTATACTGCAATTCCACTACTTGTCTGCTACTGAAGCTCTCCTAGTTCCCTTTTTATTAATTTACTGTACTAAAAATCCTGCCACTGATCCGCAGATAATTTTTTTTTTTAAAGAAAAAGACACCAATAAATAAATAAATGAGTAAAAACACTTGTCGTGCTGAGGGTGGGCTTCTTCCCCCTTATGCCCCTCCTACTTCACACCCCTTACTATACCCTGTGTTTAGCTCCTGTCAATCAGATTTAACAGGGCATATAATTAAGAGTTGGGGGAAGGAGGGGGGAAAATTTGCAGCAATTAAAGACAGCACAGAATTACACCACCACTATGTTTTAAATTTTCAACAGCCCAAAAACAATTATAAGTAAAGACAACAAAGAAAGTATAGTGTCACTAAAAGCCCACAATCTAAGTTTAAAAGAAAAATAGCAATTACCAGTTACTCTAAAGCACTGAATTGAATATGTTTCCTTCCTTCCCCTTCTGGCTTCTTCTGAGAAAATAAAATTCTGCTTGCTACTTTAACTCTGACTAAGCCCCACCTCCAGTTATCACGTAGCTGAGGTCAGAGGCCAGACAATTAACACCCTTCACCCAACTACAGGGCATTCAGACAAGCCAAGATAAAATTTGCAGCAATTAAAGACAGCACAGAATTACACCACCACTATGTTTTAAATTTTCAACAGCCCAAAAACAATTGTAAGTAAAGACAACAAAGAAAGTATAGTGTCACTAAAAGCCCACAATCTAAGCTTAAAAGAAAAATAGCAATTACCAGTTACTCTAAAGCACTGAATTGAATATGTTTCCTTCCTTCCCCTTCTGGCTTCTTCTGAGAAAATAAAATTCTGCTTGCTACTTTAACTCTGAGGTAGGGAAATGTGCAGTCTAGCGGGGCCAAGTGGTCCTTATCTGCCATCAAAGTCTATGTTTCTATGCCACTTAACTTAAATAGACCTTCCTTATCTACCTTACTTATCCCTTTCAAGTATGTGAAGGTCTGAATCATGGCCCCTTTCCCTCACTTTTCCTCCAGAGAATACATGTTCAGTGCTCTCAACCTATCCTCATATGCCTTACCCTGCTGACCCACTGTCATCTTTATAGCCCTCCTCTGGACCTTCTCCAGCAGGTTAATTTCCTTTTTGAGGTCTGGGCACCTGTACTGAACTCCATTCTCTACATGTGGCCTCACCAGTGACCAGTACAATGGTAGTACAACCTCCTCTCTCCTACTACTAATCCCCCTAGCTATGCATCCCAGCATCTTGTTTGTCCTTGCTGCTGCTTTCTTGCACTGCATGGAGGGCTTCAGGTCACTAGTGATCATCACTCCCAGGCCCTACTCCTCCTATGATGCAGATTCCTGGACTTCACAAGAGGTAGTACTCCATCCTGAGATTCTTGGCTCCAATGTGCATAACTTTTCATTTCTTGGTATTGAAGCCAAGCTGTGAGATCCCAGACCACCCTCCCAGCTTTTCCAGATCAACCTGTAGGTCCTGTATTCCTTCAGCTGTGTACAATCTCCGGCAGAGCTTGGTGTCATCTGTGAATAGTCACATTTTGCCCTTAATGCCATCCCCAATGTCATTGATGAAGATATTGAACAACATTGGCCCCAGCACTGAGCCCTGTGGGACCCCACTGGTGACCTCTCTGGTGCTAGATCACTCTCCCCCCACAACCACTCCCTGGGATCTGTCCCTCAGCCAGTTTTCCAATTATTTGGACACCTTATCCCCTACCCCAAGATCCACAAACTTCCTGATCAACCTTTTGTAGGGCACAGAGTCAAACGTCTTGCTGAAATCCAAATAGAGGATGTCTACTGTTTGGCCCCTGTCTACTGTCTTAGTGACCCAGTCAAAGAAGTAAATCAGATTCGTTTGACACAATCTCAACCCCATGAACCTGTGCTGCCTTGCATCCTGGAGACTATGCTCCTCTAGATATTCTGCCAACCTTTCCTTAAGTATGGTCTCCATGAGCTTGCACATGACTGAGGTCAGACTGACTGGTCTGTAATTCCCTGAGTCATCCTTGGAACCACCTTTGTTGAGGGGCACCACATGTGCTGCTCTCCAGTCCTGTGATACCACACCCAACTCCAAAGAATATAGATCTGTATATTGCAGAAAACTATGTGAATGCATTTATTAGGGTTGATGCAAACGTCATATAAAGTTGGGAAATTAAAAATCGCATAGCATATCAATAGTGTGGTATTCCTCAGGGTTTGAATAATCATGCAACTAGAGATGTTGCAAAGCTATAATTCATGGGTGAAGTTTGTGCAAAGTCAGGGAACTTTACATTTCGCAAAGCTTGGCAAAATACCCCAACTCCCCACCAACTTTTCCAGTAGTTTTTCTATTGTTTCTTTTTCATTAAACCCCAATAAAACCACCCCAACCCTCTGAGTCCTATCTTCCTCCCCCATCCGCCAGGTCAGATGTTTTGAAATAGAATCCCCCACCTGTTCCTTGCTAGCCCCCCTCTACCCCCCCCTCCTAAACCTAGCAAAGTTTTAGCATTAAAAACCAGGGACAGAATTCCCTTCTCCAACCACAAAATGTATGCTCCCTCCACCTCTCCCCTACCCATCCCCCCTTTTTATCAAAGCAAACTCCTCCCCCTTTGCCACCTCTTTCAAAAACAAACCTCTCCTGCCCTCCATAGCTTCCAAACCAATTATTTAAATGTAATACATATTGAAACACCCCCATTAGAGTTCTCTTCTGTGCTCAATAGTATATACTGTTCTCATTCTACTGCCTACAAAATCAAGTGTCCTCCCACAATACCCACCCTGTCCTCACAAACCATAAATAAAAAAATGAAACCCTTCCCTTCCCTTCTCCACTTTTTATTGAATATGCCCCTCATCTTCACCCCAAAGCCCCCACACCCCAGTGCAAACAACATAATTGAAACTGTAAAAAAAGACAATCAGCCTCTCTCAGAATGACCACATCCTCACCCTTCAAAGTGTAAGCCTTTATGAATGGTGAATGACATACAGTATCCTAGGAGTAATTCCTGATCGACTGAAAACAGCCAATCAGGTACAGTAAAAGCTGTTTAATTAGGACACCTTGATGGAGATGGTTTTGTCTCAATTAAGCAGCTTTCCCAATAATCAGAAGTGCTATGCATTTGCTTTATGTTGTGTGTCTTTAGTGTCTGTGAGCCCCTGATATGCTTGCTGCTCAATGATTGCTGTTCTTTTTTCCTCATTCTCTGGCAAGAGCCAGTTAAATAAAATGCTACATTTGTAAAGAAATTAAAAAAATAGATATAAATACAGAAGTCCAGAAATCAGGGGTTGCAGTATACCAGTACTGGTTTGAGTCATCTGTGACAAAGATGAGAGCACGTCAAACCAGGAAGTCCAGAAAGTAAATGTTTGAGAGTCTGGGAGTGTTAAATACAGAACATACTAGATTTTTTTTAAAAGGCACTGTTGTACAGTAATTTTCTTTTCAGTCTGCGCACACATGATTTTGTGGGTGAGGGAATGGAATGCTGGCTGTGATTTTTATTACTAAAACATTGCTGGTCTCGGGGGGAGAAGAGGTAACTGGAAGCATAGGGGTTGGAGGTTTGGGGATGCTCTTTTAAAATATCTAATCTGTTGGGATAGAAGGAGAGATATAATTCAGAGAGTGAGAGTGGTTTAATTGGTTTGTATTTCGAAGGACAACATTTTTGCAGCACTTTGGCTAGTACAGTACTTCACAAGCAAAGCTCTACTTCGCTCAGTAAAGCAGAACTTCACTATGGGAAGAACTCCACAGAGTACTGCTTCCAACTTCACAAAGTTGGGAAACTTTGCTAAGTATTTCTCAAAGCGAAGTTACTCAGCACCACACTTGCCTAAATGTATGACGCAGTATTGATATTACTCTAATATTGCACCATCTGTGCAAGCATTGCTGTGTTATTTAATGTACTTTGTCTGACAAGACAGTGTCGATATTAATCATTCACACAAAGAGGAACACCACACTACTAACTCACCAAGGTTCCAAGGACTTTTTACCTGAGTTTTTAATTTCCCTAATTTGTATATATTGTTCTCCAACCCTAATAGATGCTATAATGTCATTTTGTTTGCAATTAATCACCTTAGATTAAAAAAAAACATATATACTGTACAGTAACAGCTGCCTCACATACATTTCAGCTTTCTTTCTCCCCATGATGAACACTGCATAGTGACATATATTGGACCAGACCTGCAACTAGGGATGGGCTACCCGTTGGGTAGCTGGAACGGGTAGGTAGGGTATCCGCATTTTTTTGTCAGGTAGGGTAGTTTGGGTAATTTACTACCCTACCCAACATATCAGTGTACTTTGTAGGTCAGGTACTGTTGACAGAGGTAACAGGTCAGATAACAGGTAATGTTTTTTGAAACAGTCATTACAGGCAGCCTGTGAGGTCCTGGCACTCTTTTGAAGTTTGAAACAGACATGAGAGAACAGCATGTTGGGTCCTGACCTCAAAAAGCAGCACATGATACTAACTTGATAACCCGATTAGTCAGTGGTGATGTCTGTGCTCCGTGCCTGCTGTGTGAATACCCAGATAGAAACAAACTTTCTCGGGAGAGGGAGGAATCGTTTGCTCTGCATCACAGCTAAAATGAAGAAAGTAAAGTTTAAAACTTGAAGAAAAGACAAAGCATAAAGTTTAGCCCACAAATGAGCAAGGTTTGATGACTGAAGGAGAAATAAGTGGGGGATACAGTGCGGTGCTCAGGAGAAAAGGGAAAAGGGGGAAGGTGCTTGTTGCTGGCAGCAGCAGTTTAGGCTGTAGTATATTTTACACACCTTCTGTTAGGTGCCTTAAGTCCTGTCTTTGACGTAGTAACTCAGTGTCTCTCTGCATTATAGTGAAAGCTCTTAATGCTGTATTACATGCTATTAGATGCCTGTTAGATGCCCTGAGCCATTTAGCTACTCTGTGTCTTTGCAGTATAGTGAAAGCCATTTAATTACACACTGTGTTAGGTGCCCTGTTCCCTGTCTGTGATACATAACTACTCTGTGTATCTCTGTAGTATAGCGAAAGCCCTTCACGCTGTAATAAACACTACCTGTTAGGTGCCCTGAACCTTTTCTGTGACATGTCTACTCTATGTGTCTCTGCAGCATAGTGAAAGCCATTTAGGCTGTATTGCACACTGTCTGTTAGGTACCCTGGACCCAATCTGTGACATAGTAGCTCTGTGTCTCTCTGCAGTATAGTGAAAACCATTTAGATGTATTAAACCCTGTCTGTCAGGTGACCCAAGCCCTGTCTGTGACACAGCTACTCTGTGGGTCTTTGCAGCTTAGTGAAAGCCATTTAGGTGTGTTTCACAGCAGCTGTTAGGTGCCCTGAGCCCTGTCTGTGACATAGCTACTCTGCAGTTTATAGAAAGCCACTTAGGCTGTATTACACTGTCTGTTATCCTGTTAGGTGTGCTTAGCCCTGTCATATCTACATTGTGTGTGATGTATCTCTGTGGCATAGTGAAAGCCATGGCTGTGTGTACTACAGGTATGTCTTGTATTTCCCAGACTAAATCTACAAAAAGGAAGCACAGTGCTTGTGCACGTGCAGCTGAAAATGATGTGGACAATATGAATCCTAGCACTAATGAAGAACATAGCAACAATAATAACAATAACATCACTAGGACTGACACTAAATGTCCTCCTGAACCAAAAAAGCATGTTACCAATGAAATTATAGTAGAGTTTTGGAAAGACAGGAGCTACTCATAGAGGTACTGAATATTTTGGGTAGCTTGTGATGTGGGTGCCTGAAACAGGGTGCCATCCGAAATGACGAGCAATGTGGGTGAAAACCCAAAAGGTAAGGGGACAGGGAGGGTGATGGGATGTGGTGGGGTGGGTGACCCTAGCGACAGGATGTCACTGTATGTACAAGCGCGTTGGGAGGGAGTGAGCATGGCGAGCATGGCCTGGGAGGGGGTGGAGGGGTTTTAGAGGGTGACACTGTGGTCAGCTGCTGAGCTGTGCCATGGCATCTGGGGTTGGCCTCTGCTTGTGGTGCACGGGGTTCCAGGTTCAGTTCTGGGCCCGGGAGCTACATCGTTTTTGTTGCGTCCGCCCAAAACTTTTTTTTTTTTTTTTTGCTTTTGCCTCCCCACATGCATCCCTGGAGTTGAGAATCCTTAAGTAGGGGTGGGGGTGAAGCCCTGCTTGGGGTGGGGGCACAGCTCCCCCCCACAGAAAGCAAATTCATTGAGTGTCTGGCACTGTTCCTCTGTGCGTCAAGGTTGTCAGGGTGGCGAAATTGTTTTTGCCGCTCTGACTTCGCTATAATGCAAGTTGCTGTTCAGCACTCACCATTATCACATAGAACCAATATTTTGCCACATGCACCAGGAGACTTCGAGTTGCTGGTGCAGCATGCAAGGAAATGGAGGCATTCTCCTCAAATATAACCTCAGATGCTGAGGCAGTGAATGCTGATAGAAACAGTGGTGAAAGTGGGGACTGAGAATGTGGTAGCCCAGGCTATGTCCCACCTGATAATGACGGCACTTCCAGTTCTTCTGAATCTTGTGACTGAAACTTGTGGCAATGAGAGCAATACTAGTTTCAATGGGTGGTTGGAGAGGATGCCTTTGTAGGGCATGAGAGGCAAGTGCAGAAAAAAAAGCACATGCTAAACATAAGAATAAGAAGATGACCATGAATGGGAAAAATTCATGTGAAGAAGGAAATGGCAGTATAGGGTTTCCTCCAGGTCCCTTGACTGTACAAGAAATAGTGCAAGGCACCATAGTACAAAGCACAAAGGGTAAATCTTTATATGGAAATTATTTTATATTGACCCTGCAGACAACCCTCGAGCTGTATGCAGTCTATGTAAAAAGAATGTCAGTCATGATAGCAAAGCAGGACACTTTGAAACATTAGTAATGATATGACATGCAAAGACAAAACACCCAGCTGAGTGGTACAGGACAAGGAAGAGTGTGGTGGGTATGGGTGGTAGTGCAGCTGGTGGTGATGGTGATGGTGACCATAGTGGCAATGAGCTGGAAGCAGCAACTGACATTGAATCACCTGATGTGTCTTTGCAGTTTTCCCAGACATGGAAACATAGAATTTGACAGCAGATAAGGACTGCTTGGCCCATCTAGTCTGCCCATTTTCCTATCTAAGCGATAAGCTGCAGATCCTAGTTAACCAACTGCTTACTTCCTCCTACAGCCCACTAGGACTGCCTTATATCTGTCCCATGCATTTGTGAATTCCCCCACTGCTCTTGACTCAACGACCTCCTCAGGGAGGCTGTTCCATGCATCCACAACCCTCTCCATGAAAAAATACTTTCTCACATTACCTCTGAGATGTCCCCCCTCTATCTTCAAATTGTGTCCCCTTGTTCTTGCACATCTCTTTTTCTGAAAGATGCTACCCTCTTGGACTTTGTTGATTCCCTTGTGATACTTGAAAGTTTCAATCATGTCCCCACTTTCCCTTCTTTTCTCAGGGTTATACATATTAAGCTCCTTTAGTCTTTCTTCATATGTCTTCTAGTGCAGTCCCTGCACCATTTTGGTTGCCCGCCTCTGGAGAGCCTCCACTCTGTCTATGTCTTTGTAGAGATGGGGTCTCCAGAACTGAACACAGTACTCCAGATGGGGTCGTGGCAACTGTCTGTACAGAGGGATAACAACTTCCTGTTTTCTACTATTGATGCCTCTCCCTATGCATCCCAGTATCCCCCCAGCCTTCCTTACTGCCTTCTCACATTGCTTGCCCACCTTTAGGTCATCTAATATAATTGCCCCCAGGTCCCTTTTTATTTTTACTGTTGTCAGTATCTCACCCCCATTGTGTACTCTTCCCCTGGGTTTTTTGTTTCCCAGGTGCATTACCTTGCACTTCTTTGCATTGAATCTGAGCTGTCATACATTTGACCATTACTCCAACCTTGCCAAGTCCCTTCTCACCATTTCTACTCCATCTTGTGTATCAACCATAAACAAATAAATAGACACACATAGTGTTTTCTTCTGACACCATCAAGTACTGCAAAATCCCACAGTTGTACTCCACCTGAAAAGGTGTGAAAAGTACAGTCCACCAAAATTAAGAATATCTCATCACTCTCATCAACTAACATTAAAAGAAAGCACTGCAAGGACTACAACATTTATCAGCAAGCATCCAACATGCCAGCTGTTAAATAGAGCCATTACAGAGCTGTTGGCTGATTGTCATCTCCCTTTTGCTTTTGTTGCCCAAAAAGGTTTCCTCAAATTCATGGACTGGATTGAACCATGGCACAGCATTCCGTCTTGGACATATTTCTCAAAAAAGGGTGTTCCACAGTTGTATGACTTGATGTGTAGAGCAGTCACTAAACAGCTGAGACTCCCTGAGGTGAAGCAGGTTCACATAGCCATGGATATGTGCACCAGCAACCAAACAGTTGACTACATGACTGTTACAGCTCACCCAGCAAGTTTTCAGTAAGAAAGTAATAATTCCTGCTCTACTATAAGTAATAGGAAGCAGGCTGTATTATGTGTCACCACTTCTGAAGAAAACTACACTACTGTAAATATTTTCCAGGAGCTGCAGAATCAGTTCCAGAAATAGCTTACTCTGTATTCCTTATCTACAGGTTCATGGTATCAGATCATGGTGCCAACATAGTCAAGGCTGTTAGAGATGGCAACTACCAACACATAACATGTTTTACACATTGTTTCATTCTTCTCATCCATGGTTTCTTAAATGGAAACAGAAATGCTGAAAACATGTTAGGTCTTGCTAGGAAAATATGTAGGCATTTCAGCCACTCTGTGAAAGCTCACAAATCCTGAAAGGGCTGCAGAGCTCAAACATATAAACATAGACTTTGACAGAAGATAAGAACTGCTTGGCCCACCCAGTCTGACCATTTCCCCACCTATGGGATAAGCTATAGATCCTAATTAATCAACAGCCTACTTCCTCCTACTCACCAACAGAATTGCCTTGTTTGTCCCATGCATTCTTGAATTCCCTCACTGTTTCTAACCCCGCAACCTCTTCAGGAAGGCCATTCCAGGTGCTCACCACCCTCTCCATGACAAAATACATCCTCATGTTGCCCCGAGCCATCACTCCTCTATCTTCAAATTGTGCCCCCTTGTTCTTGCACATCTCTTTTTCTGAAATATGTGAACCTCTTAGACTTTTTGTTGATCCCCTTGAGGTACTTGAAAGTTTCTATCATGTCCCCCCTCTCCCACCTATCCTTGAGGGTATACATATTAAGCTCCTTTAGTATCTCTTCATATGGCCTCTGGTGCAGACCCTGCACCATTTTAGTTGCCCTTCTCTGGACTGCCTCCATCCTGTCTATGTCCTTGTGGAGATTGGGTCTCCAGACCTGCACACAGTACTCCAGATGGGGTCTCACCATCTCTCTGTACAGAGGGATAACAGCCTCCTGTTTTCTATTGGTGATGCCTCTCCCTATGCATCCCAGTATCCCCCCAAGCCATCCTTACTGCCTTGTCACATTGCTTATCTACCTTTAGGTCATCTGATATGATACCCCAAGGTCCTTTTCCATTTTTGTTGTTGTTAGTACCCCCCCCCATTGTGTACATTTCGCCTGGGTTTTTGGTTTTCAGATGCATTACTTTGCACTTCTTTGCATTGAATCTAACCTGCCACCCTTTCGACCATTCCTCCAACTTTGCCAAGACCCTTCTCATCCTTGCTACCCTCTCCTTGTGTATCAACCCTGTTGCAGATCTTTGTATCATCTGCAAAGAGGCATACTTTTCCTTCCAGTCCCTTCACAATGTCTCTTATAAAGACATTAAAGAGGACCGGTCCCAGTACTGAACCCTGGGGTACCCCACTAGTAACCCCTCTTTCTTCAGAGTGAACTCCTTTTACTATTACCCTCCATGTCCTGTTGTCCAGACAATATTTTATCCAGGCTAACACCCTGGGACTCACTCCCAGGCTGGCTAACTTGTTTATTAATCTTTTGCATGGGATTGTGTCAAATGCCTTGCTAAAGTCTAGGTATGGATTTCCACAGCCCCTCTCTTGTCTACCACTTTGGTCACCCAGTGAAAGAAATCTATGAGATTCGTCTGACATGACCTTCCCACTGTGAATCCATGCTGCCTTGAGTCCTGTGCCCCACTGGCCTCTAAGTACTCAACAATTCTTTTTTCAGGAGAGATTCTATCATTATCCCTACCACTGAGGTCAAATTAACAAGTCTATGGCTTCCTGCCTCTGCCTTGCTCCCACTTTTGTGAAGGGGAATCACATCCACCCTCCTCCAGTCCTCAGGTACCACACCATCTTCCCATGAGTTGTTAAAAAGAGTAGTCAGTGGTGTCACTTGTTCTCCTCTTAGTTCTTTTAGAATTCTGGGGTAAATCCCATCAGGCCCCATTGCCTTGTCCATTTTCAGTTTTAGGATTTCTAGCTGGACCATTTCCTCTCTGAATGAGTTGGTATTGACCCCCCTATCCAGAGTGCTTCTATTGATTGGTTTAGGTATCTCCCCTCCTCTTCTTTTGTGAATACTGAGCAGATGTATTCGTTCATGAACCCTGCTTTTTCACTGTCACTCTCTGCCCATCCCCTTCCCCTTTATTAAGCCCACTATCCCTCTCTTGATCTTTCTTTGCTCCCTAATGTACTTATAAAAGGTTTTGTCCCCCTTCTTAGCTAAGTTGGCTATCTTTTCCTCAATTTGGCCCTTTGCTATTCTGACTGCCTTCCATACTTCCTTCTGCTTTAACTGGTACAGTTCTCAGTCCTTCTCCTTCTGTGTTTCCTTATACTTCCAGAGTGCTATCTTTTTCTTCTTAACCTTCCCCACCACCTCTTTTGAGAACCATAGTGTTTTTTTGCTTACATTTTGATTTGTTTATTTGCTGCACACAAAGGCTTGTTACCTGTGTGATGACAGTTTTGATTTTCCCCATTGTTCCTCCACCCCTCTTTCTTGCCTGTTTGCTAGTGCTTTTCTGAGTCACTCTCCCATTTTGCTAAAGTCAGCCCCCCCTAAAGTCCAGTATCCTTGCTTGTGTATGGCTTGACTCTATGGCTCTGTTACATAGATACATAGATACATAGACAGTGTTGGCAGATAAGAGCCTATGGCCCACCTAGTCTGCCCATTTGAGCTTGTAAGTTCAGTTTGTTTTCCTAGAAGTCTATTTCCCCTTACCCCTGACCTCTAGAATTCCTTTATGTCTATCCCATGCATTCTTAAATCCCGTGATTGTTTCAACTCCCACCACTTCCTCTGGCAGGGTGTTCCACTTGTCCACCACCCGTTCTGTGAAGAAATTCTTTCATGTTTCCTCTGAATCATCCTCCCTCCAACTTCATCCCATGCCTCTAGTCCTGAAACATCTTTTCGCTTTAAAATAGTGTTTTCCTGCACTCTGTTCCTCCCTGTAAGATACTTGTATGTCTCTATCATATCCCCTCTCCTCCTTTCCTCCAGGGAGTACATGTTCAGTTCCTTCAACCTGTCTTCATAGGACTTGTGATGCAACCCATGCACAATCTTTGTTGCCCTCCTCTGAACCTTCTCTACCCTGTCTATGTCCTTACGTAGGTATGGTCTCCAGAACTGTACACTGTACTCCAGGTGGGGCCTCACTAGTGTCTTGTATAGCGGAATTATGACCTCCCTTTTCCTGCTGGTGATGCCCCTGCCTATACATCCCAGCATCCTATTTGCTTTACCTGATGCCTTGTCACACTGTTTCCCTACCTTGAGGTCATCAGAGATGACAACCCCAAGATCCCTTTCCTGCTTGGTGCATGCTATATCCTCACTGTTTATCGTGAACCATACTGTTTGATGGTCGCTTCTTCCCAGATGGCTACTCACTTCTGAATCTGAGATCCTCTTTCTGTCCCTATTTGAGAGTAGCTGGTCTAAGATTGCTCCCTCCCAAGTAGGTTCCAACACTAGCTGTCTGAGGCTTGTCCCCTGTAGGACATCGAGAATGACCCTGCTCTTGGATGTGGCTGCAGCAAAGGTGCTCCAGTTAACATTTGGCATATTCAGGTCCCCCATCAGCAATATCTCCCCTCTTTCTGCCATTCTGAGGATGCCTTCTATCATTTTCTTGTCCATGTCCTCCCCCTGAGATGGGGGTCTGTATATAACCCCCGTGCAGATTGTAGTGCCATTTTCTGTCTCCAGGGTGACCCACAATGCCTTCTTTTCTCTCTGTTTACCCTTTAGTTCTGTTGCTTTGATCCCTTCCCTTATGTAGAGATCTACTCCTCTTCTTCTTTTGCCCTCTCTGTCCCTTTTGTAGACTGTGCATGTGGTATGTTGACATCCCAGTCATGGTTGTCTGTGTGCCGTGTTTCTGTGACTGCCATGATATCCAGGTGTCAAAAAATTTATCCTTCCATACATTAAATCAGGAAGTTCCAGCCTGCCGGAATTGAACATTTTACATGTTGGAAAGGCTTCTTGAACATAAAAAAGGTGTACATGATTGCACCATGCAGAATCAAACAGGTGAAGTAGACAACATGTTCAGTTCCAGAAGCTGAACTCTACTGAAATCTTTGATCATGTTATTAGAGCCATTTGAGGCTGCCACATGTGGTGTCAGTGCAGACAGTGCAACTCTTAGTCAAATTCTTATTCAAATCAGATTTCTTCACATTTTCCTTGATGACATAAAGACTTTCAGTCAAAAGATGACACCACTACTGTTATGCTGGAAGATGCCTTGAGTCTCAGACTGTTGACTGATCAGACAATAAATGCCATGTTTAAGAATTATATCTATGAGTTGGCTACGTTGCTAGATCCCTACTTTAAGTTGAACATTGAAGCCATCCTTCCTGCAGGGGAAGACATTAAGTATTGGTGAGCTCTTCTGCAAAAGAATGTGACATTGCCCTACAAATGCCATTGATGTACAGCAGTCAAATCCTGCCTAACCATCACAGTGCACCTCTGGAACAGACAATAGAACATCTATCATTTTTTTCACAATTACCAGCATCATTAGTGAGGCAATGGATATCTACAACTAGTTCTTGGGCATCCTATGCTCAGGGTCAGAAAGGCAAATCACTTCTAAGTCACCTGCAACAACATGGACTAGTATCCTGTATAGAAAGTGCTGCTGGGTTAGCTGCCTGACTGGTAACCGTCTTATGCAGTACAATCATCTTGGAGTATTTTGCAGACCATACTGTGACTGGTCTTGAAGAAGACCCATTACTCTATTGGAAACAAAGCAGAACAATATGGTCAGATCTAGCAAATCTTGCAATAATGTACCTGAGTTGGCTACCTTCAAGTTTATATTCAGAATGTATATTTAGTGTAGCTGGAGGAATAGTCACTGACCACAGAACACTGCTAAGTCCTGCAAATGTGGAATATCTTACATTTCTCAAAATGAATGCTGAAAATTTCTTAATTGTTGCTAACACTGACCCTGAAAATGAGCAACGGCCTGCAAACAGTGATGCTGAATATGTTGACTAGTGTGTGTACGAAACAAATGGAACCATCACCACTGCCACCATGCCAGTCACATGTGCCACACTAGTACTAATCTTAATTTTCTTTTTGTCAGTCATCATTTTATATTATGTATGTTTGATCAATGCTCACTATGGGTATAATTTTTGGGAACAGCAGCAGACTCACTAACAGCAGCTGCACCTCTCGTACTTGCCTCAGCAATGCCTGCCATGGTTATAATTTTTGGAAACAGCAGCAGGCTCACTCAGAATAGTTGTGCCTCTCATACCTCTGCAATGCCCACCACAGGTATAATTTTTGGAAACAACAGCAGGCTCACTCAGAATAGTTGTGCCTCTCATACCTCTGCAATGCCCACTACAGGTATAATTTTTGGAAACAACAGCAGGCTCATTCAGAGCAGCTGCACCTCTTATACCTGCCTCAGCAATGCCTGCCATAGGTATATGTTTTGTAAACAGCAGCAGGCTCACTAAGATAACCTGTGCCTCTCGCACCTGCCTCAGCAATACCTCATGAGTATGACAGATCAGGACAGCTAACAGTGTAATAGTCCCCAAAAAAACAGTCTTTACATGATTTTTGTTATGGTCAGGGTCAGGTAATCAAGTAGTTGAATGAGTCAGATAGTAACTATCTGACCTGACCAAATTATTCAGTTTTATCCAGGTTTTTTTTTTTTTAGTACTTTTGGGGTACCCACAGGTTGTCTTGGTGGTTGGGTATTTTATTACCTGCCCATCCCTGCCTGCATCTTGCTTCCTGAGCACCGTATGGGTCACTCATGAAGAGGATGAATAATGACTCTCACAGTGACAGGCCTTTTAGTTGATTAATTGCAAGTGACCGTGCAGGCTACTCATGAAGCAGACTTCAGCTGCATGTTCACAGACATGGCCCAATAACATTGTCTAGGCTGTTGCCTTGAGGATAACTGTCACAAAATTGAAGTTGTATCACACAAAAGTAGATGAACACGTCACAAAAGCATGTTCATGAGTGACAAAGCACAGCCTGTTTTTGTAACATGCCTCAGCCTTATTTCATTAATCTTTTGAAATGTATTTTTTTTTAATACTTGAAAAATCAACCTTACACCCAACACATACAAATCAGACATAACTTATTTCTTGTTTTGGATGTACAAAGTTTTTGATTCTTTTCTGCAGTTTTAAGTCCACTAAGACCCATTAAAGTGGGTTTGCAAGCCACAAAAGCAGGTTTACAACTCACAGATCAGAGACTACATTATTTTCATGTTAATAGAGAACTGTATTGAGCCTGTACTTCGTTTTCACATGAAGAGGCTTTTTTTTGTTTTGTTCTTTGTTAAATAAAGGCTTCAGGTCTGTTATTGTTTCAGCTTTACTGGCCTACTTCTAAACTCAAGGGGTGTTTCCAATATGCACACTGTTGGTCGGTATCATTTCAGAATTTCAGGATTAGTTTATGTCCCTTTGGATCAGAGATTTCTATAGGAGAATGCAAATGCATTGTGACATCACAGTAAGCTTAGCAAAGACATAAACTACATCATATGGTTCATTTAACGGCCTACAAAATATGTTCAAAGTGCTTGTGCATACAGAATTACTGATTGGTACTGAATATTAGGTTCCTTCCTTAAAGAGGTACCTGAGCTTTATCTTAGGCTAAAAGGAACCAGGCTGCTTATAAGGGGTTAGCGTATCAGAGAAGGAGGAGGAGGAGTGGAGAAGGATGCAATGTGACAAGCTCAGAGCACCATCTTTTCTGGCAACTGGAGGCAGGGCTTCTGTGGGCTGCCCAGCGAGCAACAGGCTAAAGCCCTGTCAAACTAAAATGATCTACCACCTGTGTGTAAATCAAAATCCCCCACTGATTTAAATAAAAGAATAAATACAAAAATGGATCCATCATTTGAAATGTACAATTGCTTCAACAGGAACAAAATGCTTATGATGTACTTCTTTAAATTATTTTATTTTTATTAAGTTTTCAAGCCTAACATCAGCAAAAATGGTGCTGCAATTACTACTTTCATATTTATTGTTTTCTTAAACCATCTTATAGTATATTTGCAACACCTTGGGGCCTAGCTTCACCATAGGTGAGCTGTATGGGATGATGGTGCCCATCTTGTCAAGATGTATTGCTTAATTAGTCTTCAGTGTTATTTCGTTTCAGCCTCTTTAACTACATATAAACAATATATACTGCTCTTGCTGTGCACCATGGTTCAGCTTTGACTTAGTAAGCTTGATTCTTGAACACTTACAGTGAAATGTCAAATGGTAGCTAAAATTGGGAGCTGGTCTGCACTGACTAACAAAAGGCACATTCCAAAAATGTATTACAGTTACAGCACTCTTATGAGTACTAGACAGTTGTACCATTTAAATAACAGGACTGTTTAAACTGACACAAAATAAATCCTTATTAATTGTTGTTATCACTATTACATAATGTCTGAGTTTTTTTCTCTGATGTGGTTCTCAAACATTTTTCAGTCCTCTGATAATTAGAGGTGTGACAATAAACCATAGTATTTCAAAAATCAAGACTGGAATCAATGACTATAATTACTTATATAACCATGTTTGACTTTGCACAGGAACAAATAAATGGTATGTCAAGATGTTAGAACCATATTTGTCCCAGTTTGAGAGGTATTATATTTCAGTGATATTGAGTTTGCAAAGAGGAATGTAGTAGACTGCTAAGAAGTTCCATTAAACTGGCTTGGTTGATGTGGGCTCTGTTAGTAACATTAGCAGCTGCAGTTCAAGATATATTGTTTTCAGTAGTTTGAAGCTTGTAGCCTGATCTGTGCATGTGTTACTGGAGGCAGGGTGGCATAACATCTCTGCACAACTACAAGGCTCTGGAACATGTAACACAGTGCAGCTTGCACCAAGGTGTGGCAGGTGACCACCGGGGCTCACTAGCAGCTGTGTAAATGTACAAAGGGCAGTATGCAGCTAGAGATGGGGAGACCATGCAGAACCAGGAACACCCCATAACCTTACCATACATGGCCATGCATGGGCCATGGCACACACCTGCTGAACACAACATTGAGTATACTGTGGCATGTACTGTAAAAGGGTGTTATGGGCACTGCACAGGTATCCAAAGGTGGAGTGACAGCATGCCCATATGGAAGCCAGAATCCCACAGGTGTGGAGGGCAGGGCTGCAGTCAGATACGCCTGTGATTTGGACACCCCACCCTGATGTCTGAAACATGGAATCATAGCAAATCCACATCAGAACAAGTGATGGCAACAGAGATGCTCTCCTATTCCTTGGAGAAGATTGAGGCACTACACTACAAGGACAAGGATGACCACCTATGGGGGATAGCTCAGACTGCAAAGGTAGGTATGTTCAGGGTACACCTAGTGCCTGCAAGGGGGGCCACCATGGCCACCACTAATGCCTGTGTCAATGTAATTGCCACCATTCCAGACATGTGTGCCATGGTCACGGTGCCAGGTGGTCCTGGCATGGGCCATGTGACTGCTAGAGGGGTTGAGTACATCAGCAAGTGCTACTGTGATGAGCACAGAACAGCATGGTTTGGACTTGAACCCACTGTGATGAGTACAGCCCCCTTGTAGGATAGGTGTCACCCTTAGGGAATGTGCATGGGGATATTGGGGGTGCACGTGAGCATGCATGCTGTCTGGGGGAAGGAATGGAATGTCTGAGATATGTCGCATCCATCTCATATATTTCTTTTCTGCTCCTGGATACCCCGGTGCCATTGATGGCAATATGGCTGTGAAGGGATGGCCAGATATTATGGATATCAACACTGAACCCCTGTAACAGCCATTGGAGGAGTGGGAGAAGGCAACATGTGCCATCTACTTTGGGTTGACAATCCTTCAGATGTTGACTGCATAGTAGCAGGGGCTACTGATGTGTATGGCAGCAGAGGCTACAGGTAGTAAGTACCTGGTTGCACAACCTGAGCACTGTGCCATATGATACGGGCACTGGTAGGGCACTGCCTTAAATTGTCACCAGGGATGTATGGCATGGACTATGTAGGACTCTGGCAAGTGTTGAATATACAGATTGTATGTTATATAGTACAGGACTGCTGCCTATGTTGTTCTCCAATGCTGGAGAAGGAGTACTGTGATGTGTACCACCTGTACAGTAAACAGTGTGCCAAACTCCCATTGACATGTTCCAAGTTGTTCTTTGAGGGGATGTGCAATGCCACCTTTATGGCTCCACTTTGGGCCACATTGTTGCCTGGTGTGTTCGGCACCATCCTACGTGCCCACCAATAGCTGATTGCACCTTTATACATATGCATAGTTGGCCAGCATAAGCAGTTATGTCCCCATCTACTGTGCATCGTAGGCACCCCCACAGTTATGCACATCACTGCTGTGTACACAGTGTGGAGAGGGTTTGTACATGCAGAATACCAGCCACAGCCTGAAGCAGTCCTCATACATGCCTCTGCAGGCATATTACATGGCGCTTACTGCCCTCGTAGTATAGGTGCATAGGATCCATTGTTCCTTTTAATCTCCATGAGAAACTATTAAAGTTATCACACATATAATTCAGAATTTTATCTTATTATATGGAAGTATGCTTTGGATTACTAAAACAGGGTCATTGGTTGGTTGCCCCTTGTTATTTTTAGCATTCTGTTGTTTATTTCCTACTTTTTTCTTCCAATGTTTTGGTGTTTCATTCTGTTTATTTTAGAATTTTTTTTTCTATTTCGTTGTCCTAAATAAATAATGCCCTTGGTTTAAATAAAAAAAAAAAACAGTGCATTGTGTGAATAACATTTACAAATAATTAAGCAGTTCTTGATCAAACACTAAAAGCAATCAATTAAATTATGGCTAGAATAGGATAGGAACTTTATTTATATAGTGCTTCTCTAGGGCTCAAAGTACTTCACAATGCAGAAAACATTTACATTACAGATAATATACCATACCATCTAAAGATCTAACATTTTGCCATAAACATGTATCTATACCATTAGATTACTTAAACTTATCTGTCTCCTAAAAAGGTCTGTTTAAACAGCCATGATTTTTTTTGAGACTTAACACTTTCCACTGATGGGGCAAAACAGATGGTTTTTGAGACAACATTCCAGAGTATTGGTGCAGCTACAAAACATGTTTGGTCCCCAGCAGACTTTAATCTTGATACTGGGACTGATAAAAGCCCTTGGGTATCTGAGCAGAGAACTCTGGTAACCGGATGATCCTCCTGATGGGTTGCCAGTAACTCACGAATGTAAAAGGGGCCCATTCAATTTATAGCCTTGTTGACCAACAAGAGAACTTTAAATTCAGAGGGCCATCTAATCAGGAGCCAGTGCAGCTCACTCAGAGCAGAAATAATATGATTAAAACTGGAAACACCAGTTATCAGTCTGGCAGACAAATTTTGCAATAGCTGAAGATGGTGTAACTGAGCTGCTGGTAGGCCATTGTAGAGCACACTGTAGTAATCAACTCATGAAGAAACAAAGGATTGAACTAGTGTGCGCAGATCACCATGGTAAAGGAATGGATGCAATTGGATTACATTTTTAAGATGGCAAGAGCCACTTTTAACAACAGCAGCAATATGAGACGTCAAATCCAATTTGCTGTCAAAAATGTCCCCAACATCACGTACTTCCTCCCTGATCTGCAATAATTAAACATCACAAACAAGAGGACAAGATTTTGCTTTACTACAGATATAAGTCAGTCTGGGCCATCTAAAAGCAACTCAGTTTTGCTGGGATTGAGTTTCTGCCAGCTCACACTCATCCAGTACTTGATCTCTGTGATGGCCTTTTCAACCACAAGCATCGGATCCTCTTGACTGGGTCTAAATGAGAGGTAAATCTGAGTGTTATCTGTGTAACAATGAAAACTCAAGCCATACCTTCAGATCACTTCTCCCAGTGAAAGCATATACACTATGAATAACAATGGAAGAGTATGGATCCCTGAGGGACACTGCATATGACTAGTGAAGGGACAGATTGACAATTACCCAGTAACACAGTCTGGTGATGATTTTCCAGGAAGGATCTGAACCAAAGTAACACTGTGCCAGACAATTCACAGAAACACCTCAGGTGCTCCACCAACTCCCCATAATCCACAGTGTCAAATGCTGATGACATCTCTAGAAGAACTAAAACAGATTGTTCTGCTGGATTCTCCACCAGAAGAAGATCATTCACGACCTGGACCAAGATGGTCTCCATGCTGTGATGTGAACGGAAACCCAATTGGAGAGGCTTACAAAGCTCAAATGTCTCCAGGTGTTCTGATGGGTGAGTTGCCATCACTTTCTCAATAATCTTCCCAATAAAGGGAAAATTAGAGATAGGCCTGAATTTTGTGAGATTGTCTGGATCTAAGCTTGACTTTTTGAATAAGGGCTTCACAATGGCCTCTTTAACGGGATCAGGGAATACTCCCTCACTCAAAGAGGCATTCACAGTCTCTACAAACACTGGCACTAACATCTGCTCGCCCACTTTAACCAAGTAAGAAGGGGCAGGGTCCAATATGCAAGAGACTGGTATTTCGCAAACAGCACCTGGTGGATTTCTACATCCACAGCATCTGAGTTTCAGTTACCTCAACTCCTTGAGCACTGTCTTGCTGACCAGCACCAGAAGAAAAAACATCCTGCCTTATCTCCACAATCTTGGCTGTGAAAAAGTCAGAAAACCACTCACATCTCTCCACTGAACTTGGATCTGACTGAGAGCTAAGGCAGACTAGATTAAGAATATTATCCACCTGCCTGAAGAGAGTTGCAAATGAAGAGGGTTGCACATCTGTTTTTCCCAGTTGCAATGAGAGAGGAAAAAATAGTTTTTTCCCAGTAATCATTGTCTCTCAGAATCTCTGGTAGTGGGTAATCAGGACAAGTTTATTGGAAAGATAGGTCAAACGCCCTCCAATCCCTCTCAAGCCTCTGTCCACTCCTTTTCAGTTCCTTCAGATCATCATTATACCAAGGACAACTGTGACTTACAGGGAATTGGGAGGTATACGGATGAAAAGGAGTCCGTTCAACTTTGAAATCTCCAAGAATAATAAGTCTCAGAGACTCCAAGACCAGGGATGACACCAGTTCATAGAAAACCCCAAGAAAATCACTGTCCCCACCTGGTGGACAATATACCAGCATAGATTTACAATCCAGAACCTCCACAAAATGGAAGGCCAGAGCTTTGAATGAGTCATACAACTCCAAAGAAATTTGGACACGTTTCACATACGGTCCCAAGATGATGGCCACTCTAACTCCCCTATGTCCAGTATGAGGGCAATGAATCACAGAATACCCTGAAGGAACTAGACCTGATAAAATAGGGTTGGAATCTTCATCTTGTCAGGTTCCTGTGATAAAAAGTATATCAGCCTTCTCTAACTCAAACAAATCATATAGAATCATAATTTTATTAACTACTGACCTGTCATTTAATAACATCGTTCTCACTGGGACAGGTTGATTGTCTTGCACACCCTCCACAATTAAGTTACCATCTACAAGAGAGAGGGATCTCTAGATGACAGGGGAAACCCCTGTCTCTCTTGTATCTTCTTGTCCCCTTCTTTCTTGCTGCTCTAGCTCTGCCTCTCTTTTTTTTCCTTACTATATCCAGCTGTTCACTTAACTTAAAAGCCTCTTCCTACAGATTAGGCAGCTGATCATGAAAGGGATGCAGCTGTCTTAAACTGCTTGAGAAGTACCTAATAAAATGTATACTTGGGCACATTTTTTTACACTCTAATTCCCCTAGTCGTTGAGAAAAAAAAAGCTAAGGGGCACCCACTCACAGCTGCCTTAAGGCCAAGTCTGAGAGATGGAACCCCTATCCTACCACTTTCAGGCAGCCAATCTAAAAACTCCAAGGAATGTGCCTAACCAGCATACACCAATAATTAAATAAACTACCTGAAGTATCATCAATCACTAAACAACAGGAAACCCAGAAATATAAAACAATATACACATACAAAATACAATAACATAAATTAAATTACATTAAATAAAACAAATATAAAATGAGCATATGGTAAGTTTTGTTATATGTGACGTGGAACCTTTGTAAAGGAGTCTATGACTCAAAGGTATTTCTGATTCTTCCAAAATAAATAAATAAATAAAATAACAGGTCCCCTCAGTTCAATAAAAGCAAGTCCCATAATGTCCAGGTTCCAGAATTTATTAAGATCTCTGGGGTATTTCTAAAATAATGAAACTGAATCATACGTAGTATGCTACCCCTTGGCTCTCACCCAAGAAGATTAAATCAATTACTGAAATAGATGAAATTAGTCAAATAAAGTGCTGTCCCTCCCCAGCTCTCACCCAGGATGAGGAGACCAAACAAATTAAGTTCAAAGCCAACGTATTGCTACTAATTTGGCAAATTGCCAACTGACAGAATGGACACAGTACTTACAGACAATAAAAATAAATTAACTAGAGTTGTATGGAGGGTAAATTAATCCTTGGGTGGTCACTCAGTCTCATGTTAACTCAGGCACAGAGCGGCCTCTGTTGGCGTCTCTGCACCTACCCAAGGCTACCTCTTTGATCGGTTTCCCCAAGCTACCCAGCAGACTCCACTGGCACAATGCCTGATCACACACACCAACTTTTCTTCTTTGGAAATACATCTGTCAAAGAGCTCTATTGCTGCTCTCACCAGCATAAGCTTTTGAACAGCCACTGAAATCCAGCCATCACCACAGCAACAAATTTTGCACAGCCAGCAGTTTATAATGCAGTCCTCCTCCTCTGTGTGCTCTGCTTCCATAATCCTGGGCTGCTGCATTAGTGTTTTCAATTGGCTTACAGTCATCTTCAGAAAACAGCAGGACGATAGGTGGATATTTTTTTTTCCTGTCCATTTCACCTTATCAGAGGCAGCCTGTAAGCAAAATAAGAAATATCATATTTGATTCAATTGAATAAGACCTGATTAGACACTATAAAACAGCCCTCCTCAAAAACAATAAAAATAAACTCCTAAATTTCACTCATTGAGACACTAACCACCATGAGACAGTCCTTATCTATCACTAATTTAAGTTGGTATCCATTTTGTAAGGGTCTTTTTAAACAAAAATAACAGGCATAGACAAAAGGGTCTAACAAAACTCATAGCAGCCTACCCAAGTTGCCAGCCATCTTATCTTGGTAGCGTAATAATAAATTAATAATAATGAAGCTCAAGAGGGAAAGTCATGCTGACAGTTAAATGATGTTCTAGCTGAAATTTTCCAGCCAATGTGATTCAAAAAGTAAGAGGCATGGATTGACAGTACCAAGCAATCTAACAAATTTGGCCTGATATGCAAATTCCAGGACAGGACAGGCTGAACCCCAATAAGGAGAATACAGTGTTTAATTTGCACACTTTATAAGTCTTGCTCTTGAAAAATATAACATTATTTTGCTTTCATAGCCGATGAAGCTTGCTTCAGAACAGATTAATTAGTGATTTCTGATCTAAGGATATCCACCTTCCTCTCTAGACATGTGCGAAACTAGAAAATTTTGCTCGGAAAAATAATGTGTGCATTTTCTGAACTTTGTTAAGTTAACCCATGGTGCAGAGCTCAAATTCAGCCACCCCCCCAAAAAAACTCTGCAAAATGTGGATTTTTTTTACTAGTGTCTAGTGGTCCCCCTCTGCTGATTGCTGCCTGATATAAAATAAAGTTTTTGCCTGGTGGTTAGCAGTCCCTCTCCTCATCATGGCCCTTGCCCATAGTTCTAAAATGCATTCCCAAATCCCTGGCATCTAGCAGTCCCTCCCCCCACTTGTACCCATGCCTGTAGTTGTAAAATGTATTCCCTGGTGGCTAGCAGTCCCCCCCCCATCCAAACCCGTGTCTATAGTTGTAAAATATAATCATCAGTACCTGGTGGCTAGCAGTCCCTCACTCCACCTAAATGCATGCCTGTAATTGTAAAATGTATTCCCTGTTGACTAGTGGTCCCTCCCATCTGAACCCATGCCCCGTGGTATTAAAAAGTATTCCCTGGTGTCTAGTGGACCCCCCACCCCAGCAGGTGGTTCCCCGCACCCACGCTTCCACCCACCGCAACCTCAAGAGGGTGACTATCCCAGCCCACCACTCTCCACCACGGCCAGCCACCCAAGTGAGCTGTCAATGAATCACAAGGCTTTCATGGTGCCCAGCATGTAGATCCTGTAAGGAAGTAACTATGGTGAAAGTTTTCTCCACAGTTAATAGTTGTAAGCAATTTATTATATGAAGTTTTATTAATTGCAGTACACCTTCGGTTGTATATCTAGCCACTTGCCTATGTGAAGTATTCTATGTGGGGAAGACTGGGAGACCCCTGAAAATCAGAATAGGGGAACAATTGTGTTCAATGAGACAGCAGGAGCATCGCAGTGCTTTAAGTTTATATCTACTTCAAGTTACTGGAGTTTGTAGTGAACATGCTTTTAGATTCTGTGGCATTGATAGGATGAAGGAAGGACCTGGGGGGGGAAGGCATTGAAACTCTGTTATCTCAGCAAGAAGCCATTTGAATCTACACATTGGGGGCCGTGAAAGCCCCAGGATTAAACAAGAGATTTTACTTATCAGCATTTTTGAAAAAAGTAAAAATACAGAACTATCAACTAGTTTTGGATGCCTGTCAGCTCTTTCTTTGAGTAGCTCTTTACACTTAGGAATAATCTTTATCAAGTACGGTCTTCATGGTATCATAAGGTGAACCAGGACCCCCATTGTGGGAATTGGACCTAACAGTGTTAAACTGAATATCGACAGTTAAGATTATATTTGCTAAGGGCCCTGTACAAATCAGTATTTAGGATGACTAAACTAATATAGTGATGAATAGGGTGCCCAGTATAACAAAGGTGCAATTTGTTGGGACTCGAAACTGGTACTCCTGTGCACTTAGTTCACCTGTGATGCCCGACTGTATTATTAACTATATGGGCTTTTGTTTATAATATTCCTCAGATATGGTTGTAATTTTGACTTTCAGTAGACCATAGCCAATATATAGATTGCAGCCATTAATTGCTCTGTTTTGATGCTTTATTGGTTTACCTCATTAATGTTAGTAACATTACTAATAATGTATTTTACATTATCATTCGATAGAGGCCAGGTTCTCTGATTAGTTTTTATTCCTTTATGTGATACATATCCTTGACGCACATGTTTAAAAATGTTGTTAACGTATATATATACAAAGATTGGGGGTTTATACCTTTAAGTACAGCACTTAAGTAATGAGGTATCTCTAATGCATTACTTAACTTACAGCATGATGTTCAGGCAGCACAAAATATTGGTCACAGCTCAAATCAGGTGAGATTGAAGCATAGATGGGAGGAGACAGTGAAGCAATGATCCATGTGGTTCTCCAAGCTGTCAGAAATCGTGACTGAAAGTTTGAAGCCTTCAGTGCTACTGTAGGGTGACTACCCTAGAAACTAAAATGTATGTGATAGCTGGAGAAGCTAAAGATGTCTCAAGGATTGCTAGTAAATAGGGCTGTAATGAAATCATGGCTCGCACGGTTTTCAAAATTCCTGTGAAAATGGAGTGCCTCTATGAGCTCCGTGCTTCACACTGATGCGTCATGTAAATGAGCATACTTCTTTAAATATAACCTTAAATTTTAAAAAAGAGAATGCTTAGCAACAGTTTTAACATATTTCCTGCAGATCACAACACTCGCATTAATTCACAACTCTCTGTAGGACAAGCCACGTTAATTACTTGCTAAGAGGTTAATGATTCAGTATCCACACACCTTGATTGTCTTTTCCAACAACAGTAAATTGACCCAGGTTTTCGAGACAGCAAGAGTCTTTAACATAGCACATCTCGCTACAGTTGCTATTTCAGAAACAGATATTTTGTCAACACATCCCTGCATTTGAGGACAGCATTCATGCTAAAGCTGAACTGTAGTGCAATACTGGCAGGACAGTCAGAAGCGTTTTCCAAATCTCTTTCCAATAGCCTTTAGTTGCCTGAGAGTCCCTGTTCATAGCGCCAGTGTTGAGTGCTCATTTTCAAAGTATGGTGCTTTGTTGTCAGATAACAGATGCAATATTAAGTCCAAAAACTTAAAAATGTACTCACTGTTGCAGCAAAATACTCTATCTTGACCATTTTTAAAACATGATATATCTATAATTATTAATATTCTGCATTCGGTATTTACTGTCCACATTTATATGACATACTCAGCAATGTTTTTTAATATGTTTTCTAATTGTTTTAGCTAATCTCATTGATTCTGATATTAAAATTTGAGATACTACATATATAGTTTTGGTGTTTTTAATGAATAGCCCAGGACCATATTACTAGTGAATGATGGCATGCATGAACAAGATTGGGTGTTGTAAGTGGCGAGGGTTGAGGGCAGACACATATCGGTCACAGCTCAAATCAATTCTGCATTTTTTTATTATTTACTTTTTTATTTACTGCTGCAGCTGTGACCAGTATCCATCTCCTGTTATTATCAGTGAACCGCGGTATTCCAACATATGCTCTTTTACACTAATGCTGTTGTGGTTTGTGTGATTATGGTAGCACCATATTGACTTGCGCGTTGCAGATGTGCAATTTTAACTGGATACCCCCAGTTCACATCCTCAGCTTTGATAAAAACTAATATAAAAATGCATTAAAAGCTTCAGTTGTATCCTGCTCCTCCTCTATTGTTGTATCTTTGTCACTCAAATGCCCAATTGCTCACTTGGTTTGTTTAGCATATCCTTGTATGCCCTGCATGCATTTTGATGCATAGGGCCATAGGTTGAGTGCATTCATGCACACTGAAAGTGCTGCAAATATAGCTCAGTGAACACCCTGGAGTGTGTTATTTTACTTATAAAATGGGTATTTACCAAAGAAAATATGTAAAAAGAAACAAAATATTGTGTCTGTGCATTAAAGAGCTAGTGGATCCCATTATTTTTTTTCTATTTGTTTATTACCTAGGAACACTTATGCCATGGATATTTCATAGTGATACAATCAAAGCATTTATTACAGGTACACAGAGGCAACTGTAAAATCAGTTCTGAAGCTGTACCTGATGGCGCTGACTTCTGCATGTAGACTTCAGCTGGGTGCATTTGTGCTGATCCAAAGTGGCATACTGCACTGGGGGGAAGTGTATCCATCCTGATGCATTCAGCTGGCATACACATAGCACTATAGATGTGCTCTGAGTTAAGAAACACAAATTATGTGTTTTTTGTAATAAACTTGTGAGTTGCTGATTCCTTGTTATCACAAGAACTGATGATCTGTTTCACAGTACACAGACACAACCGTGAAAATCATCTGATATCCTGAGTGCTGTTCCACCTCGTTCCCCTCTCTGTAGCAGCAGTCCTTTCTGGTTCCTTACCACACAAGCTGAAAGGAGACAGAATTGAGGGCGAATGCTGCTTCAGTCTTCATATCTGAGTTTAGGACCTAGTAAACATTGGTGGGGGGGGGAGTGTGACCCCTAGGCAGTGACGGAGCACTCCACTGTTTCCGTAGACTCGGCTCTCAAGGAAAGAAATGTTGGGAAAGTTAAACATGAGAATAGGAGAGCGTTAGAAAATGAGCTTGGGGGGGGTAAAATTAGGACTGCAAAGTACAGCAGTAGTGCTTGTAAAGATTAAGTGCCATAGTGCTGTAGAAATAAATACTGTATGTATTACACATGGGCACAACTGGAAAAGGTGGATGGGAGCGGTCTCAGGGGTGACATGGTCATCCTTCTACTGAAAATGAGGGGGGATGCTGGTGGGCGAACAGTGGGATGGAAAGGGTGGTAGGCTGCAACAACTGCGGAGTGGCAATCTTTCTAAAATTGTGTGAAGAGTGGGAGGTTGTTTGGTGTGCAGGCAATTAAGACAGCTTAGGAACAAGATCAGCTGTTTACAAACGGAGCTCAGGAGGGGTGCTGAGGGCTGTGATGGAAGAGAATTCAGCGGCTGGAGAAGGAAGGAGGGTAACTGTGGCGGGGGAGAGGACAGATCAGAGAGGGAGGGGGAGGAGTGGAAATACAGTAGTAGATGGGGGAAGGAGACAGGGGGTCCCAGTTCAGAGGACAAATGAGGGCAGGAAAGGGGAGAAATGGAGGACAGGAGGGAAGGAAGAATCTAACAATCACAGAGGCATCAGAGGTGGGGCCGCAAGCAGAAGGACGGCAGAAATAGGTGGTAGTGTAGGGGTATAAAGAATCAGTTTGAAGTACTGGCAGAATTGGGGGATATGATGGGGGAGTGTAGGGCAGAGGAGCTGATGACAGACAAGGGAAGAATGGAATGGGAAGGGAGTCAAGGAGTTGAGGGGTTTGGTATGGGGGATAGGTTGAATGAGGGGTGGTGAGGAAGGGGGGAAGGGAGGTATGAGAAAAGGGTAGATAGGCATCAGAGGGAGGAGACAGGTGGAGCCCAGTGGAGAGGGGAGGTAAATGTGAGGAAAAAGGGGAGAAGGAGAACAGGGTAGAGACAAGTGACATTACAACAGGAATGGAAGGGGGAACAACTGTGCTGGAGAAGGAGAAGGAATGTAGAGAAATGGGAGGGATAAAGGAAGGACAAGGTGAGCAGAACATGAAAACAAGAGTGGGATCCTGGTGCTGAAAGACTCAGTTATGAAAGAGATCAGATGAGGAAGCAAGGGGGGAGGCATAGTCACATATGGGTGGAGGCCTTGCCAGGCATGACAGCGGAAAGGGTGGGTAAGTCTGTTCCGAAGCATGATAAGAGGGGTAGGGGAAAAATCTCATGTAGTTCTGCATTTGGGAACAAATGACCTGGCAGGAAATAAAGTAGATGTAGTCCAGAGGAGGTTTGAGGAGCTGGGGCTGAATTGTGAGAATGCAGGAAGTTCAGTAACTTTCTCAGAGGTGCTTCCAGTACCCAAGGTGAGCATAGCAAGGAAGTTGAGGATAGAGGAATTTAACATGTGGCTAAGAGAATGGTGTCAGTCCAAAGGGTATGGGCTTGAGGGGATTGGGGAAGAACCTGGGAGGGCAAGGATCTCTATGCTAAGGACAGGCTACACTTGAGTGAGGAAGGAAGGAGGGTATTGAAACAGAAACTGGTGGAATACTTAGCAAACAATGAGAAGTTAAAGTAGAAGAGGGGGGTGGCAGGTGGGCAGTTGTCAGGCAGGATCCACAGGAAAGGAAGCTGAACAAGCTTACCCCCTTTCCCATACAAGCAGCAAGGGATTTAGTGAGAGGTCAGGACGGCATGCTTGAAAGGAAGAGCAAGTAGGGAGAGGGGGAAGGAAGGAAGCAGGGTGGAAGGTGGTAAACTTGAATGCTTGGAGTCTAGAGAACAAAACTGCAGAGTTACAGGCTCTCATGGCAGATAGGGAGTTGGACATGGCAGCCATCACCGAGATATGGGCCACCCATTACCACGACTGGGATCTGGCAGTAACAGGATATAGGATACTTTGGAGGGACAGGGTAAAAGGGAAAGGTGGGCGGTGGCACAGAATGTGAGGGAAGGACTAAAGTGTGTCAGGGAGGAAGGGGAGGAGGGCAGCAAGGAGCCATTATGGATGCAGCTCTAGAACTCCAAAAGTAGGACCCTCAGGATGGGAGTGGTGTACAGGCCACACTCTCAGACTGAGGAGTTACACAAGGAACTAGAAGGAAAGATCAGAAAGACCTGCAGAAGGGGAAGCACTGTGATTGTGGGGGACTTCAACTTGCTGGGAATGGATTGGAGTACCCCAGCCACCATGAATAAGAGGGAGCAGGTACTTCTGGATGCCTTCCAGGACAGCTTCCTATTGCAGATGGTCAATGAGCCAACCATGTTTGGGAACACCCTAGAGTTCATGCTGGCAAATGGTGAGTTTGTGAGGGAGCTGGGCATGGAAGAACCACTGGCGGGAAATGACTACCACTCAGTGTGGTTCACGATAAAAATGGGGAAAGGGAGAGTAGGAATGGGCACAAGAGAGTTAGACTTCAGGAGGGCTGACTTCGGTAGGATGAGGGGAATAATACAGGGGTATCTGGCCAGGATCCATCCAAATATGGACACTAACCAGAAGTGGGAGGTCATTAAACTGGGAAATGAGGAGGCAACCACAACATATACAAGGGTCCAGAGTAAGAGGGCTAAGGCCAAGAAGCATAGCTAAGCAGAGGGGTCATGGAAAAAGTAAGGAAGAAAAGAGTTACCTTTAGAAGGTAGAAATAAATGGGGAGAGGAGCAGACAGGGAGGAATACCTGAAGGAGTCGAGGGAGATGACAAAGGCAGTCAGGGCAGCCAAGGAGTCTAGGGAACTCAGGCTAGCACAGGGCATCAAAGATGGGGAGAAGGACTTCTTCAGGTACGTCAGGGAGAAAAGGAGTTGTAACATCCAGATAGTAAGGATTAAGAGTGATTGGGGTGGGTGGAAACAGGGTCAGAACAGGTGGAAGCATTAAATGAGTACTTCTGCTCAGTATTTACTAATGAGAAAGGGGGAGCTTTACCAAAGGGGGGTGGAAGGGTGAGCACGGGGGGGAGGAGGTGACAGATGGGGAAATCCCAATGGGGAGGGTACTGGAGGGCTTGAGGGCACTGAGGGTGGACAAGGCGCCTGGGTCAGATGGTATATACCCAAGGGTGCTAAAGGAGCTGGCAGAAGACCTGTCAGAACCCTTGGCAGACCTGTTCAATGGCTCCCTGGACTTGGGGAGTGTACCTCAGGACTGGAGGATGGCCCACATGGTACCCCTCCACAAAAGCAGAACCAAGGATGAGCCAGGAAATGACAGACAGGTAAGTCTCACATCCATTGTGGGAAAGCTGATAGAGACAATCCTGAAGGACAGGGTAGTTTCCCCTCCTAGAGGCTAATGGGCTGCAGAACAGCAGACATCATGGGTTTATCTCAGGCTGATCCTGTCAGACCAACCTGGTGGAGTACTATGAGTGGGTAACCAGGCAATTAGACAGGGGCCATGAAGTGGATGTCCTGCACCTGGACTTTAGTAAGACATTCGATTTGGTGCCGCATGGGAGGCTAGGAAACAAGCTAGAAGGCAAAGGGGCAGGGGTAAAGATGGTTAGATGGGTAGTGAACTGGCTGCAAGGGAGACAGCAGAGGGTGGTGTGGGAGGGGCATACGCATCTCCAGGCTGTGACAAGTGGGGTGCCACAGGGCTCTGTACTGGACCAGTGTTGTTTGGTATTGTCATAGCAGATATCTCAATAGGCATGAAGAGCAAGATGACTTAGAAGGGTGGCAGGGGTTGCAAGATGATCTGGCAAAACTGGAGTCCTGGTTGGACACTTGGCAGCTGAGGTTCAATGCCAAGAAATGCAAGGTGCTACATTTCAGCACATAAAACCCAAGGAGGACTTACCAGCTAGGGAGGATTCAACTAGCCAAGATGGAAGAGGAGAAGAATCTGGGGATGATCATAATGGCAGCAAAACTCAGCACAGTGTAGAAAGGCAGCTGCAAAGGCCAACAGGATGCTGGGTTGTATTGCCAGAGGCATATCCTCCAAGAGGGGGAGGTGATCCTGCCACTATACAGGTCACTGGTTACACCACACCTGGAGTACTGCATGCAGTTCTGGCAACCATACCTGAGGAAGGACATAACGTTACTGGAGGGGGTACAGCGCAGGGCAACAAAAATGATCCAGGAGCTAGGGAACTTACCCTATGAGAGCAGGCTGAGGGAGTTGAACATTTGCTTCCTGGAGGAGAGAAGGGATTGGGGAGACATGATTGAAACCTTCAAGTACATGAAGGGAATAAATAAGATGGGTGTGGATGGGCTTTTCAAATTAAGGAGGGGGAGGGACACTTGAGGGCGTGATCTGAGATTGGAAGGGGGAAGTTTAGGAGGGAAATGAGGAGACACTTTTTTTATGAAGAGGGTGGTGTCTGGGTGCAATGCATTGCCAGAGAAAGTGGTATCCTGCAGAACAGTGGGCTGCTTCAAAAGGGGATAGGACAGGGTAAGGGGGAAGGTCATTGGAAGGGGGAAAGAAAGGGAGGGGCACCTGCAGTATAAGGGTGGCTAGCTGCACAGTCGAGCAGACTGTATAGACCATAAGGCATTCATCTGCTGGCAATTTTGTATGTTTGTATGTATTAGTGTCCATGCTTGATAATGGTTGTCATGGTTTGTTCTTTAGATACGATCTTAATAAAATTTATTCTTTTTGTGCCCTGTTTGGGGCTAAATCATAGCTAGTATCCTGCTTAAAATAAAAACATTATTTTGTATCAAACTGGCAGTGCCATCTTTAAAAAAAATTGCTGTATAGATTCTAGAGTATAACTGTGTTATATATTTCTGGTTGTCAGTTTAGCCTCATTTTGATGTGAGTCCACTCAAGCCCTTTAAAAAGTTCTAGATAAAGTGATGATTAAAGGTATGAACCCCAAGCATGATGAATACATTGAAAGATGCAACTCTCTTGATATATTTTATTTCTAGTTAGCCTCTGTTCTTTTTTAGCTTATTCCATCTCTTATTTCAGCTAATCATAATCATCCAAAGAGTTGCCAGGATGAGTTTAATTCTCAAACTAATAAGCCATTTATTCTCATAGTCATAAATGATTTCTGAAAGGAAAATAACAGTTTCTCAAACCCCATTTAAGTTGTAGCTATATTCCTAGAGGCTATATCTTATCAGTAGAGCATGTAGATAAATTAACTGTTGTGGTTCTATTTGGATAGCAAACTTTCTTAGAATGTCTATAGAACTCTTCAAGCATGATCCCTGTGTATTTTTTTACCTTTTCCAATATGCTGTCAGAATGTTCTGGATGTGCCATATTCAAACATGGTTCATCCATGTTTGACCATGGTTTGTCCAAGGTCATTAGAACATGGGATAGCAATTGATTTTGCATAATTTATTTGCACATCTCCAGAATTTGACACTTTAAGTTACTATTAATACTCACAATAATAACATGTTTGCAATTCATAAAAAAGCTGGGTTACACAAGGAAATTAATTACTTGAACGTAAGAAATGTACAGTGTCATGAGAACTTAACAAATCTTAAAAGAGTTTTATTTTTTGGTGGTATGAACAGGGATTAGATCATTCTAACTGTTATGAATGAGGAGAGGCTCCATTAGAAAAAGAAGCAGCAGCCCCAATGGATAAGTAAATGAAATAAATTTTCAAAAGTATATGGCAGTAATACTTATTTATTACAGAAGGTAAGGGTTGTTGGAAAAAAAAAATCTAATTAACTGAGCAGTATAGAAATGTAGTGATAATAGAACAGTTATTTCTTAGATGCCAAATCCCACAGGCTCTGGGTACCTTACATATCAAAAAACATAACATTACCAGCAGCACAATAATCATAATAATATGCCAGTAATATAATTTCTGTACAGGCTAGGAGACAGTTGGGAATGCTCTTACAAAGAGGTAATGCTTTAGCCTCTACTTAAAACTGTAAACTGTGTGGGCCTCTTGAATCTCTTCAGCAGTCGGTTCTAGAAAACTGGAACTGTCATCACAAAGGCACGATCTCCAAACAACATTAAATTAGATCTGGGGACCTTCAACAGGTCAAACTCTGAAAAATACATGGGGCGGTCAGGAGCATACAGACACAGGAGCTCTTTTTGGTAGCCAGGACCCAGATCATGTAGGGCTTTATATGTTAATAAATTCACCTTTCAGGAGATGCGCTACCACACATGCAGGCAGTGCAACATCCATAGAGCTGGATAGATCTGCTCTGCACAAGAAACTCCAGCAATCAACTGAGCTGAGATGTCCTACAGCACCTGCAAGAAGATCCTCAGACCTCCAGATAGCCCAAGATACAGAGCATTACAATAGTCTAGTCTAGATATCACAAAGGTGTGCATCGGAGACTTCAGGTCCTGAGGGTGAGAATGGTATTGATCTGGGCAATGTTCCTAAGATGAAGGATATCTCTATGGACCATTGTATACACCTGATATTCCATACTCAACTTGTGGCCCATAATGATGCCCAGATTCTTCACCCTATCTCTGACTGTGAGCTGAGTTGGCCAAAGATATAATCCAGCCACCCTTCCACCCAGTTCAATCACCCTCCAGATATCCGAGTCCACCAGTAGCAGTTCAGTCTTGTCTGGGTTCATCCTGTGTCAGCTGGAGGCCATCCAGTCATTGATTACAGATAGGCAGTCATTAAGCACTCTCACTGCATATTTCTCACTGTGGCAAATGATAGGTACAGCTGTGTATAATCTGCATAATAGTGAAACTGCAGACTGTGCCTCCTCATCACTTCTCCCAGTGACAACATACTGTACACACTGTAAAAAACCTGGGACAAAATCAAATCCTGAGGGAATCCACAGGTCAGGGCAGCTAACCAAGAAAGAAAATTACCCCATGCAATCTGCTGCACCATACTGGACAGGAAGGACTCAAACTGCCTCAACACAATGCTGCTGAGTCCTACCAGTTCCCTCAGTTGAGTGGTTAAAATCTCATGATCTATGGTGCCATAGGCTGATGAGAGGTCAAAAAGAACCGAGATGGAACATTCCCCTCTATCTCTAGCCAGAAGAAGATCATTCTGCACCATAACAAACACTGTCTCTTTGTTGTGACACCTTCTGAATCCAGACTGAAATGTGTCATAGAGAAAGCCTCCAGCTGTATCTCCAGCTGCATCACCACCACTCTCTCAATAACCTTCCCCAAAAAGGAAAGTTAGAGATGGGCCTGAACTTTGCCAAGATACCTGGGTCCAAAGAAAGCTTTTTTGAGAAAGGGTGACATGATAGTCCTTTTCAAGGATGTCAGAAACAATTGTTCCCCAAGGGAACATCAGACAATTTCAGCAATCACTGGACCAAGAAACTCCCGGCAGTCTAGTAATAGCCGGGTAGGTCCAGGGTCCAGTGAACAGAAGATGGGATGCAACTTCATGATCATCTGGAGAAGCTCCTCAGTCAGCACAGGGTGAAATCAAATGCAAACATTCTGAAGGCTTCCATTAGTCATGGACTGTACCATCCTGGGCCATGACAGCCCACTTGAAGAGACCTAGGAATGAATAGATGATACCCTATCAAGAAAAAACTGGCCAACTCCTCACATCTCTTGCTTGTCAATACTCCTCCAGACTGTAGACAAGCTAGGTCAAGCAGCCTGTACACAGTGCAGAAGAGCCAAGCTGGCCCCTGCAGCAATCATCCATGACAGGAACTCTGCTTTTCTCAGAGTTTATTGCCCCCGACACTCCTTATAATGAATTTTCAGGAATATACTATGTAATTCCTAAACTCGGTATGCTGACGCTCAGCATACTGAGTCAATTTGACCAAAATGCACAGCCCTGAACAGATTGAATGCCCAACAGCAATATTTCAGGTGTTACGACCAAAAATAGGTGTAAAATGTGGGGGGCTTCACCCCCCCACACCCCGTAACTAAAATAACCAACTCCGAGGGGGAGCAGACCCCCTGGAGTAAAAAAATAAGTGTTATTGGGGGGTGTTTCCCAAAAGGATATGCCTGGTCCAGAACCCAGGTCTGAAGGAGCACGCCGGCAGAGCTACAGGCGGTGTAGCCCTGTACACCACCGGAGCAGCTTGGCCAACTCCTGGAATCACTTTGACATGCACGAATGGGGTAAGGTAGCAACCCATCACATCCGCTACCTTACCCCCTGTAAAAATCCATCAGAGAATCCATCTCCGAGATGCTCACTATCAGGATACTACACCTATTGGGCAATAGTGACCCGGGCAGGTGTGTCTGTTTGGTTAGTGAGCCATGGGAGAAGATAAGGGTACTGTTTTCAGGGTTAGTCAATTCTCCAATGAACTCTATCTCCACCAAGAATGCTCCAGTCTCTGGCCTTTGTCCTACAACCATCTGAGCTTCTTATTAAACTGTGGGAGCTCTGTTGGGAGAGTCTCAAGTATGCACAAAAGCTGAAAATGAGTCAAGAGCTGCAGTACTAGAGTAATAGCCATGTTGTAAACTTCCACAGCATGCTTGACCCCATCAGCACATACCAGCAACAAGCTTGAGTAGCTCAGTACTGACAGGAACTTACAAGAGTCCACATTTCTTTAAGGTTAGTACTGAACTTCCTCTACTGGGTGGGGGTTAGCATATCTTGAGGGAGCCCTGAACTGAAAACTCACAGTTTGATGGTCTGAATAACTGACTGGATCAACCCTGATATTACGAAATGTCAAGCAACAGAGGGGAAATCCAGGTGCAAGGTGTGACCAAATTGGCGAGTAGCAGAGATAACAGCCAGTGTGAAGCCCAACAGTTCCATCTGTCACAGGAATTGCTGAAAATGCAAAAGAGATTCATTGACATCCCAAATATTGACATCACTAACACCAACCACCTAGGATACTCAAACATCAGGCTGGAAATCACTTCCCCAAATTCCTGAAGGAATCCACTTTCATCATCAGGAGGATAGTAAAAGAGAAGGCTCCTGCCCCTCACAACTGCATCACCCTTAGCAGGCACATATTCAACTCACCTGGTTTGACCAACTGGGGTGACCCACAAAGTGTTTTGCATTGCAGAAAATGTCTGAAATTAAAAATTATGGTCAGCTTGAATAATGTTTAATCTGAGGGGAACTGGATGATTATGTGGATTGGTAGTGGGTAAAGGAGTGTTTCACCCCCAGCATAGGTCAGTAGTGGTCAAAAGTCATTGTCACCTGAGGGTTGTTTGTTGTCCTGTGCTAAATGAGTGTGGTAGTCTCAGCCCAGTTCCTAGTTGGCAGGTGTCCACATCACAAAACCACCAACAAAACTGGCACTAATTGGCACCCTTGTTGGCAGTCTCATATGAGAGACTAAAGACTGAAAGGGCATGGAGTCTGAACTACCCTCTCAACTATGTGGTGATCCTTCCATGGGAGGGTTGAGGCACTTTGGAGGAACAGTGTGGGGAAGCTTGCACTGTTGTCACCTGTACTGTGCCTGTCATGTGGCTAAATGAAGGACTTCAGGTTCCAGTGCTGTCAATACAGCACTTTTCACAAACACTAAATTCACAGACAGAAAAAAACTGATTATAAAAATATAATTTTAACCTGCATTGATCACAGGCATATACGGTCTGATTCTGGGTCATTTACCATTTCTGGTTGCCCAGGGATAGCCATGATTAAAATCATGGACAGACCATGAATGACCATGGTCACTGACCATATATATGTTTGTGTCAGGCAGACAGGGAGACTCTAACTCCTGACACTTTAAACAAAGTTTTATTTTATTTTATTATTTACATTGTCATTCTAAACTTGTGATTGCTTAATGACCCAAGGGCCACTTCCTCAAGGCCCACAGTGGCCTTAATGTTCTTAATTAGGCACAGAACATGAAGTTCCTTGAAAAAGTAATAGGCTTCCTTTCCTCAATCACTTTTCTTCCCTGAACTATGATGCTGGACTGTGTTCTAGCCTTTTTGTTTGCAGTGATTGAGTTGTGCAGTGCTGCTCTACCTTATAAATAGTTTTGAAGACCACTGTGGACCCTAAAAACATTGGCAAGTGTAGGGTGGCAATTAAAAATTGTAAAAGAAAATGAAATTTTGATTAAAGTTGAGGTGTCTGAGTCTTCCTTGATATCTGAGTAGAATTGTTAGTCACCACAGAGGTTGGCTTCTCTGCTATAAATATTTTCCCCATAGAGTAGTGAGGGTATACAAGTCCAACACCACTGGCCACTGACCATGAATAACCATGATTTAATCACGTACTACTCAACCATGTTGTATCCATGATTTTAAGAGTGGGGTCTTTTATATATATATATATATATATATTTCCCTGTTGCCCACCACAATTATAGGGCTGTGTGCTCCCTCAGAAAATTTGAGGAAAAAAGATTGTGGCACTACTGAGTGATGACAGCAGCCCTATATTGATGCATGTACATGCTGGTCTCACATACTTCTGCTGCAAATTAAATATAAGTTGTGACACAGTGTAACAATGGACCTTTTTCTGCTGGCAGATTTCTATGTTTCTATATTTCCCTAACATACATTGCATAAATAGGGCTGTGTGTTTCCTTACAAAATACGGGGAAAATAAATGTGGTACTACTGAGTGATAGCAGCAAACCTGATGCATTCACCTTCTGGTTTGCCTTGCTCACACTGCAACTATAACAAAATCTGTTCAAAGCCCATACAGCTGCAAAAAAAAAAAATTGTGCAGTGAGATTGAGTAAAAGTTCTGAGCTCTCGCTGCATTGGAGTTTGCCCTGCACAAGATGGCGGCACCATCAACAGAGCTGCTGCCATGCATTACAGCTGCCTGCCATCCACAAGATGGCGGCTCCGACAGTTTTGCACATGCCCAACATTTGCGCATGTGCAGTTTGTTTCAGATCCATGGTGTCACTTCCGCAGTTGCATAAAGTAGTACGTGAGGGGCGGCAACCACCACCGAGGGGAGCTGCGTACGCAGAGAGAAAGACAACAGGGACTGCAGTGCTGTGGACGAGAGCTCGCATAACTGTAGGAGAAGATAGCAATCATTTCCACTTCTCTACTACAGTGATGTGATCCCAAAAGCACTTCAGCGCTCCACCCATGCAGCCATAAAAATTAACCAATACAGAGCACATAGCCCACTTCTAAACCATAAGAATAGGGCAATGTGTTCCTTTGGGGAAAAAGAAAAGTAGCACAACTGAGTGATGAAAACAGCACTACAATATAGTGATGGATATTTGTTCTGGCCTGACACCTGTTGCAACTAATAAAATATTCAGTTTTCAACTATTGCAGAGCTAGGGTGATGAGTTCCCTTAGAAAATATAGGGCAAAAAAAAATGGTGCTTTACCAATGACAATAGCTCTACAGTGATGCACACACATGCTGGTCTGACTAACTCTGGCTGCAACTCTAACCAGTATATGTTTCCTGTACACCACTACAGGAGAAGGGCTGTGAATGCCATTATAACATTTTGGGGAAAATAAATGTGGCACTACTGAGTTATGAAAGCAGCTCTGCAGTGATGAACACTCATACTGGTCTGAAATACTTCTGCTACTATCAACATTTTTTTTATGAATACTAAATAATGCAAGAATGAAATACTCAATTAAATTATTTTATATGAAGCACAGAACAGGATTTGCAAGCCTGTCATAGGTCACTATGGTCAGACAGTTACATTGCAACCTCATTTAACTGCCCAAAAATGTTAGTTGCAAAATAAAAACAAAATCAAAACTGGCAAAAAAAACAATAATAATATTTTGACCTTCTAAATCATAGTCATGAGGTTCTCTTAGTGTTTTTATCCAGTTTTATATGTTGAACAATTGAGTGCAAAGTGAGACTCTTACATACCACACTACCTTCCTGCCTGACAGGCCAGATGGATCAGAACAGGACCCGAGGAATCCTTTGGGGAAGTGGGAGATGACTCTAACCACATTATTATCCCTTGCAACCTTTCTAGTGCTCAGGCATTCTTCACAAATGGGTTATCCTCTATCTATCCTATTGGATGATGCACAGTTGCAAATTTTGGACTGCCAGAGGCCAAACCCCAGGCAAGATAACAGTGTCCAGTGTACTTCATGCATTCCTAAAGGCTGGTCATGATCTCTAATCGCTTCCAAACTTTCAGGTAATTATTTCAACAAAACTTAGTCTCTCACTTTCCCTGCTGTTATATAGCACATGTCGACATTAAATGTGTGTGTTAACATTATTTTTTTTTTCTCTTAACCTTTTGCATGTCTTAATCATTAATGGAAAAAAAAGCCTTCCCAGTACATTGATCAGGGGCACAAGTCAGGCTGAACCCTCCAGTAGCGTCCTAGCTGGTACCCCCCCATGCAGGTCAGGACCTTCATGACACGTCCCCACCCACTAACTACTGTACCTGAAGTCTGGATCCTCCTGTAGCGTTCAATCCAAGCCAGGCAGCATGCACAATGAACCTCACCACTATGTGGTTAGCAGGGGAAAAGGTGCTCCCCAGAAAGACACTGTGATGTGAATTCAAGGCATTAAAGATGCTAAATCAAAACAAACTATGTCCAAGTAAAAACAATGGTTGTCACAGTGTTCTGAGCTTGTATGTGCATGTCTGCAGATATGTTCCTCATTGTCCATCATTTTCATCAGGTGGCAGACATATGACCCTGGGGAGCAGTGCTTACACCAGGGGAGCACAAATTACATTAGGGGCTCATGGGAAGGAAGCAGATCTGGATTTGATTCCCACATCCAGTATTAATAGGCAGCAGGGGTGAGCTGTGTTAAACCCCCCTTGGTACTCACCCTACCACAATGTGTGTGCTCCTGGGGGCAATAACTCCTGCCCTGCATTCCTCAAGCTGTTGTCATTACCCAGACCTGCACTCTCCCACAGTCTGAGTGGCAAGGGGGAGTGCTCATAACATTGCCTCCCATGCTTCAGCATGACTGAGTCATACTGGGGATGCTTTCCCTGTGGCAGTTTCCACTCCCCCACAGGCTAGTATTCTGCAGATCTGCACCATTACGAGCACCTGAATTCACGCTGTCACCATATTAAAATTGGCGGCTCTTGTGAGAAGAGTACGTGGCTCTTCCCACTGCCCAGACAGCGCTGTGCAGGAGTTTGAGGGGTGATTACAGGTTGGATGCCCACAGCACAGAGCAATCTGTGTAGTGATTCTCCATTGTTTAACTTGGGGAGGCTATTTTCAGGGGACGCCCACTAATAGCAACATGCTTGTGTGTCTCGCGAGATCACAGCCATTTCTTCCCTGTGGTGTTCCCGCACAATCTCTTGGGAATGGTGGCAATCACAGTGAAACTCCAGGATGGTGGCCACTTGGGTAGGCACAGCGGAGCACATAGTCCAGCAAGAGCAGGGAATTCAGTGTAATAGCTGACAGGATCACACTAGCGGCCATTTTGGGTGGGTCTTAGAACCTTTGTTTTTTACAGCACATGCCGACCAAACCAAGTGCTTTGCTTTTTGGTCCCCATTATGGCTCTGGCTTATCTGAGCTGCCACACCTTAACTTTATGATGCTGCCTTTAAGTGGGACATGTGTTTTTGTTTTTTTTTTTCATATAGAGCTTTTTTGCTCCCCGTTGCCACTTCCTGCCTTCTTTGGCAAAGGGGAGATATAGCATTTTTCTGTTTTTTCTCCCTCCTATACCCAGCGCCCTAGGCCATGGCCATGCATGCTCGTGGAGGTGAGCATGCACACCTGGCTCGATGATGGTCCCTTTCCCCACCCAGCCTAATTCCGAGTCTCTCACTGGGCTTGGTGCTACCACCAAGCCTCCACATGGTGGCAGCCAAAAGCTCAGGAGACTCCAGATCCCTGCCTAGAAGAAAAGAGCTGCCTCTTGACAGCTCAATCCAAATCCATGCCCTCCCCCCCAGCAAACCCATGGCAACCTGAGCTAATTCCCAAACTCAGGTCATCGGTGTGGCGAGAGGTGTGGCGTCCAGCGCCTCAACCCTCAGCGCCCCGGGCCGACTCATGTGGGACATGTTTTAACTTAGTTCTGGTCAGGGTTCAGTTCATACCCTTCACACTGGGGTGGATGAATACCGTACCTCTTAACTGTCACAAATTAAGAGGCATATCACTCATTTTACCTCTCAGGAAAGTTGAGGGATATGGTGGGTATATGTAGCATGACTGGGGTTGGTGGTAACACATCCCCACAACAGCTGCATGTCAAAGCATGAAAATATTTTTTCTGATCCTGCCCAGAGATATGTCACACCTGCATTAAGGACTTTTCCATAGCAGTCAACTTTGGGCCTTTCTAGACATTCTGAGGCTCAGAAGTCATGCAGGTAAAGGTATGTAATGGTGCTCAGTGCTGTGCACTAGATCACCACATGACCTTCACTTGCTCATTACACAGTACCTCAAATATAGGTTGGTGCCCTGTATGTAGACCCCTCTTATTTACAGGTGCAGAGTTCCAACCTCATGCCCTCATGCTGATGAAGCAGCACCGTGCGAATGAATGCCTCTAGTGTAGAAAGCCTTATAAGAAGTACAAGCTTTGGGCACAAAACGTCAGTTTTGGCGAGTACACTACAGCCCTAACTATCAGGCCCTATACAGGTTATGTTTTCATATTCTTTCCCAATCACCTATTCTTTCTGCCCCACAGATCTGTGACTCCCCCAGACTGCTTCCCCAGGAAGCCAAGGCCAATGGGCATTCCAAAAACCATGGGGGAAGCCATCACTATGTTACAGCCCCCAAAAATGCAGGCATAAAATACTAACAAAGGCCTTGCATTCTAGGCATGAAAATGCTCCTGCTTCTTAATCCAGTAGGCAGATTCAGGAACCAGATGTCTGGCTCTGTCACCCTGACAATGCTTCTGAATACGGAACTCCATGTGCTGTCTGGCATTATCAGTATGCCAGTCCATGCTACAGTATGTTCTCTGCCTACTTCTTCACCCTGGACTCAGTTCAACTGCAGGTATTCTTCTCCCAGGCCTCAGCACTGTGCATTCTTCCAGCGTGTATTCCATGTATGTGGGAAGGCCACATGGTCTTTCACCCTAACAACAACTCTGGAACATGATTACATGAGCCTACCACTGTTTCTGTGCAGCACTGTATTCCTCCCAGTCCCTTTAAACCCTGTACCTCTTCTGCAGATGAATAAGGCCCGCCCCTTGTGCTTGGTTCACCCCTGTATGTACAGACAGTGCTCAGTCATGTCCCATCTAGATCGCCTCTCCTCCAGGGCACTCAGGTCAAGCACCTGTAGCAACTCTTCAGGTGCAACTTCCACACCAATTTTAGGAGATCAGAAGACAAGGGTCAGGTGTGTCCCACCTGGACCTCAAACAAAAGGAGCCAATGCAGCCCAACATGTCTTGCTCATTCTCTCCAAAATGATCCATTTAGCCAGTGCCGCATCACGAGCAGGACAAGGAGTTTATTTGATGGCATTCATGGTCCCCAAGCTGTCAGGCAGACTTCACTCAGTGTTGGTCCTCAAGTATCCAACAACTGTGTACAAGAAATCCAAATGGGAGGCCCCAAGGCCAACCTTGGTGGCCAGTTAACCAGGCAATTCCCTCACCTCCAGCGACCTGAAGGACACCTACATCCGCATACCAATCTGTCAGTGTCATCCAAGGTTTCTCAGGTACCAGATAGACAGCTGACATTTCAATACACAGGCCCCATCAGGGCCACTCTCAGCTCTGAGGTTATTCATGCAGACTCAAGTAGTATTGACAATGGCCCTCCATGGAGAAAAAAGGGGCTTGTCATTTCATACCTGGTCGATTGGCTGATATGTGCCAGGCCCCAGTGCAAGTACAAAGGGACATGAATGAAGTCATTCACTACCTATACCAAATGGTTGGAGGAGGTGATATAGTTATAGTAGCGACAACTCTGGGCTATGACCCTGGAGACCTGGGTTCATTCCCATGGCCCCCTTACCATGATTATGGTCATCATAATCAGGGACTGCTTCTCTACACATAGTTCCTCACAGTCCATGCCTAGTGATCTCAAAAGGAGAGCAAGTCCAGTGAGCCAGCATGGGTATCCCTGCAGCTGCTGGGGTTCATGGCATTGTGGGTGCCCAGAGGTTCACTACATATGTGCCCTCCACACATATGTGTTCTAAAGACATGGGATCAGTCAATCCAAGACTTCAAGGTGTCCTAAGTGGGGAGCAATGTAGTGTTACCATGTCACTCAATGCAGTTTATTCCTCAGAATCATATCTGCCCATCAACGGGCTGAGGATGAGAGCAGTATAGTACCATGTTATTCTTTGTCTCTCAGGTCACTGGTCAGGCAATCCAGATCAGGATGGACATCCAAGTTACTCAGGCACACTTTCATAAGCTGAGGGGAGCTTGAAGCAGGGCAATGCTCAGGGATTTGCTAAAACACCAACGAGGGTGGAACACTACCCCTTTGGTAATCTTGACTACTTACCTGGCCAACAAGTGGAACTCCCAAGCAACTGGCTCAGCCGATGGACACTCTGCCAGGCAGAGTGGCATTGACACTTTCAGGTGTTTTCAGTCTTTCAATGAGAGATGTGGACCATATCAAGTGGCCCAGACACTCAGGCTGAAGCTGTTGACCCCCTGGTGGCACCATGACTTTCAACAGACCTATGTTTGCCACCAACACCCATGACTGCAAAAATGCTTCTCATTATCAAGTCCTCCAAAAGGTACTCAGCTGAGGTTTTGAGTCTCAATGGGGCCAGAGGAGCCTAGTATTCTTGGCTCAGAGCAATGATCCTCATTACCCTTTTGGCATCTTCCTTACTGCACGGTGTCATAATATCACAAGACATCATGCCACCACAATAAACCACACTGCCAATACAGCGAAATATATTGTAGCAGCATTTGTACCCCCCGGAACCCCACCTACTAATATATATAACTCTTGGGGGGGGGTTATCACTTAAAATTGCACAACATGCAAAAAAAATAAAACTTCTTACATCTGGGACTGGGAATCAAAACCCAGTCCCAAACACACTTCCAGCTACCCTTGTTGCTCGTGGCTCATCCTGTCAAGCCACGGCAGGATCTCGCTGGCCCCCTGTCCCAGCAGAAGTCTTATCCTCTGCTTGAGAACAGAGAGAGGGTGACTACCATGTATAATTCCTTTAGCGGTATTGCACCCTCTGTGAGTTCCCTCCTTACCATTATGTTAATTATGTTGTGTAACGCTATTAAGCATACAACATATTGACCTGGTAGGCTTCCTTGCCACCTAGATCCCCTAGATAAATCGTCACAGACACTGGCCATTCTTATGTAAGCGGTGAAGTGCTCCCAGATTGATCTGGTATTTTCTCAGTAACTGCAGAGCAATTTTTCTGTATTTTCTTGTGGGTTACATTACTGCCTATGGAAGCAGAATTTCACTGATTCCCCTTATAAACAATGCAAGTCAATGGGAACAATTTCCCTGTAGATGGCTCAGTTTTCCTGTGAAAACAGAAATCTTTGTAAATCTGGGAGGCCTGGTGGTGTGCCACTGAAGAACAGTCTCTTTTGATTGGGGGCCCCACCAAGACTCTAACTTTTCAATGAGGGGATGGACAGAGACCTCACATACTCTGCTTTGAGGGTACAGACTTTGGCTATCCATTCAATGTGGGGCTTCCCTTCAAAGGGTGGGGCTGATTGCCTCACACACAGATACCCAACTCTCACTGTCCCTCATTTTGACTGTCCAGAAGGTCTATGTCCCTTTTTTCAGTGACAAAAGGTTGAGATATATGCCTAGATATAATCCAGTGGCTGCAGACAGTCCTGATTACTTCGCCCCATGCCAGCCCCTCTTGTCCTGTATCACCTTACCCTGGTCGTGAATGGCTTTCATAGTTTTGTTTTCATCTCGGGTTTCCCAGGCTAGATGACCCACAATTTGTTATTGTGGATGGCTATCTGCTCAGCAGTGGGTGAGCAAGTAGCAGATGCTGTTGTGCCAAGTACCATCCCTAATAAAGGTTGACTCTCAGAACAGTTCTGTCCTTTTACTCCAAAGGTGGTATCACCATTCCATGTAGTACAGGACCTTCCTGACCCACTATGCCCACTGCCCAGAGTGGTCCTTTTGAGGCTTCTCATCCACTCCACCTGTTATCCCTCATAGGGGATCTGTTAACCATGTCCACAAGTTCTGTAGGCTGGATGGATTGTTAATTTTCTGTACTGGTAAGAAAGCAGGTTGGGCTGATTTGAAAGGCACACTGACTAGGTGGATAAGGGCCGCTACGGTGGTTGTTCCTCATGGGCATGACCTTGATACTCCTTAGGACATTAAAACACATACAGTCACGTCGCTATAAACTTCTGGAGTTGCATACTTACTGTATGTACAGATCATCTGGACAGTGGTTGTCTGGTCATCTGTACACAATTTATATGTCAGCTCAGACTGGCCATTGCATTGGCAGACAGAGCTACTTCTGCTAGAGCTGTGCTTCAGGCTGCTTCAAGTTCCCTATAACATAATGTTCATTGTCCAGCCTGGGTTTTTTCCTAGTGCTGCTACAAAAGTTCCATTTCTGAGATATGTCTGAGCACTAGAAAGGTTTCAGGGGATAATGGTATTTACTCACCTGCTAAAGGTGATTATCTCTGCACTGACCATTAACATAACCCCTGGGAGTGCCTTATTGCAATTACAATAAAAACATTTTTAAACAGTGTTAAACTTTCATCAGCATATAATTAGGCTCTACATATAAGTTAATAAAAGATTAATATAAGACTGATAGAATGCTTCCAGCCAATCAGAAAGCTCTATTTCTCAGACACTTATAATATTCCTTCACAATGTATGCATGGATTTATTAATACATTGTACTGTACTGCAAAGTGTGCTTATCATGTACTCATTCTAACTGGGACACAATTGTAAATGAGCATTAGCTCAGTGGTCTTTCCTTTTTGATAACTCAGATAAACTTATTGTTTGACTGATTGCGTCTGCTGTGCTTTGTCTGCTTCCTTCTCTTATCTAAATCTTGAAATCATTCTCTTCTTTTTAGTCTTCCCTATTGCTGAAGCTGTTTTAGTTTATATCAGTATCTCCTTTATGCCGACTAAAACCATACAATTGTATCAACATAATGTCCATGTTCTTTAAACATGCCAAAAGATTGATTAGCCACTAGCTGATGAAGTGCCCAGTACTTTTGGTCCTACTGAAAAGAGAATTGCAGTTGTTTATGCAACCTGCTACAAAGTGTTTCTTTTAGCTGTTATAATCATTGATATTTTTATTCTTTGCACAAAACTTTGTTAATGCACCAGTTAGGTAACTTAACACACAAAAGAAAGAAAATGTGGTATTACAGTTTCCAACCCTAACTACCCACCCCACTACCTCCCTAAGCAGCAAAAGGAAAAAAAAATAGGCTTTTTAGTCTCTGGAGTCTTGGTGAATCAGTGATGAGGTCACTGTCTTCCTTGGGGTTGTCACCCCTAATGCACACTCCTTCCCCCAGTCCACAGCCTCCATTCTGAAGCATGAGGTGCAGCTGCAAGCCAGTGCCTCATAGTGATCCACTCTTCTAAGGTAGAGAAGTTATGTCTCACCGCATGTTACCAACACAATTTGTTGTAGATTTCTTCACACTGGGTCTGTGACGTTGTTTGCTCAGGTAACAGGATGGACATTAGGATTGACAAGCCCAAGGAAGACTCATCACTAATTTGCCAAGATTCTGGAGACCCAAAACACTAATGTTGTTTTCCTTTTGCTGCTTGTGGTTGGGGGTGGGGAGTTAGAGTTAGAAACCATAATCCTACATTTTCCTTCTTTTGTGCATTAGGTTACCCTAACTGGTGCATTAACGATGTTTTTTTTCAGATAATTTCCTTTCCTTTTGAGACAGTTGAATCATATTTTCATTCTCTGAAGAAGGCGATGGTGACACCTCTTCTGAAGAAAGCATCTTTGGACCCGGATACTCTAGCAAACTATAGACCTATCTCAAACCTTCCTTTTGTGTGAAAGGTTATCGAGAAAGTTGTGGCAACTCAACTGGAGAACCATTTGGCCATCCATAGTATATACAAACCTCTCCAATTGGGTTTTTGTAAGTGGCACAGTACTGAGACTGCTCTGGTTCGGGTGTGCAATGACCTCCTGATGGCGAGAGATTGGAGAAACCGCTCCATCTTGGTACTCCTTGATCTCTGTTCAGCCTTTGACACTGTGGACCATGGGGTCCTGCTTGAGCATCTGAGGTCTATCTGTGGACTGACTGATACAGTGCTCAGATGGTTTTCATCTTTCTTCACTAGTAAAATATTACGATTAAGTTTAGGGTTAGGAAAGACTGTTCCCATGTGCATTATAAGAGCAGAATTGGGCATGGTATCCTTAAGAGCATACTTTGCAGCCAGAAAAGTTAATTATTGGATAAAAATTCAACACCATAAAAAGTATAGATCAACTTACTGCTGTTTAAAGGAAAAACTTAACTGGTTAAACCTTGGTCATCTAAAATCCAGTTGGCTAAAATCTGTATATGAAATCTTGCAGGTCATAGGTCTGGATTCTCTAAGGAAATATACTGAGAAAGGTATTATAATAGGTCTTAGTTACCAACCCTGTATCACCCAGAGATTATTGGATCTCTATTAACTTAAAGATTTGGAAAACATTTCTAAGTTAAGAATTTCTCCTTGGTTTAGAATAAATGATGCTAATCATTTTTTTAGACATTATTATGAAATTCTTATTGACCCAAATCAAAGAAGATTGTATACATTATACAAGTTAGAGTTGTTTCCCAGTAATATTATGGATGCAAGATACAGGGCAGAAAATCAGAGAGATGCAAAACTATGTTCCTGTACAAGAAAAAGTTATGAAGATTTAAAACATGTAATTTTTTTACTGTCATTGGTACAAGAAGCCTAGAAATAAATGGATTATACCAATCTGTAGAACTATTTTATCTGATGATCAAGAGTTGTTGTTAAAAATTTTGTTTACAACAAATGATGAAATTATTATTAAGTCCACTGCAAGATATTTGGAAACTATTGTAAAATTCGGGAGGATTACAAGAACATAAACATGAATGCAGGGTTGATGTGAATTATTGATAGGGATTTTATAGTTTTATTATAAATGTTATGATTAGTATTTATGTAATGAGAATGTTGTCAAAATGAAATGTGTTTTTCCTTTTTTTTTAAAGAATGAAAAGAATGTTGTACATTTTTGTATTTTTATCTATAAATGTTTGTAATGGTCTGTGACCGTACAATTAAATAAATAAAATTCAATTCAAAATTCAATTCAATTCACTGGTAGAACTCAGAGTCATCTCAGGAATTTTTTCTTTGAGTCCTTCTCTCTGTGTTGTGGGGTACCCCAGGGCTCAGTGTTGTCCCCCATGTCATTTGCAGTATATATGCTGCTTCTCAGAGAAATCATACAATGGTATGGGATGAGGTTTCACTGCTGTGCTAATGATACCCAGCTCTACCTATTTTTTGCCCCTGACCAGGTTAGTGCTCTCTCGGTATTTAACAGCTGCATCACTGAAATCCAAGATTGGATGAATTCCAGTGGGTTAAAGTTGAACACAGGTAAAATTGAGGTTTTGGTAGTGGAACCTGGTCTCAGGACAGAGGGGTTGAGGACTGAACTGCCCTCCGGCCCATTCTTGGGGGGCTCTCTGATCCTTACCTCTGAATGGGTGTGAGACCTGGGAATGATACTTGATTATGGACTGACCCGATATCATCAGGTGTTGGCAGTCATCAAGTTAGCCTTTTATCATCTTAGAAACATTGCCAGGATCAAGCACCTTGATCCATCCAGTGATCTGCCCTTTTTGGTCCATGGCTTTGTAACCTCACACCTTGACTACTGCAACTCCCCTTACTTAGGGCTTCCTGGGGTTGATACCTGCCACTTGCAGCTAGTGCAGAATGCTGCTGTACAGCTATTGACTGGGGTATCTAGGAGAGCCCATATTACCTCAGTGCTGCGCGATCTGCACCGGCTGCTGGTTCAGTGGCAGACCACCTTTAAGATAGGCTTGTTAACCTACAAAGTCCAACACGGACTTGGTCCTGAGTACTTGAAAGAGCTTCTGACTCCTTACACCCCCGTGCGACAGCTCTGCTCAGCTGATGAGGGGTGGCTGGAGATTCCGAGGGTTAGTTTGAATTCAACTGTGGCATGCGCTTTTATGTTTGCTGCCCCAACCCTATGGAATTCTCTGCCCCATCAGCTGCAGGATTGCAGGATGGTGGGGAGCTTTAAGCAGGCACTGAAGACATTTTTATGGAACAAGGCAGTTCCTGATTGTCTGTGATTGTATTTATGTTTACTGAATTATCTGTGTATTTGGAAAGTGCCTTGATATTGCGAATGGCACTCAATTAAATAAAGCAATTATTATCATTATTATTATTATTTATGCAGGTTCTGAAGGTACCTGTGCGAACAGGTACAGAAGTGCAGGGCCCTTTGGGCTGTGCACCATGGAAAGAATCTATCAGCTTACCGAAGTGCAGAGCCTGGCACATTCACTCTTTACACATTCATTCTTCACACAGTCACGCTTTACACATTCAGTCTTTACACATTCACGCTTTAAACAATTACTCTTTACTCATTCACTCTTTTTTATATTTGATTCGTCCCCAAGTTTTTAAGATAGTCATTTTATGACTGCCCTCACAAACATGACATGTAGCACTTATAGTATACTGGCAAAAATATAATTTTGCATCACAAATGTGAAAAGACATCTTGTCCATGATTTAAAAAATGATTTCCATCATGTTTATGAGGTGGTGTGGAAAAATTGCTATGCTGAAAGTTTGGAGTCAAAATATTAACAATTAGTGGAGTTATTGGTGAATGTTGAAAATACTGCAATGTTCAGTCATAACCTAGGCATTTTACCATATTCGTACACCAAATTTTCATCATAGTCTTCTTATTACCTCACCTCATGAACCAAGTAGATGAAAATACTCAACTCACAACAGAAACATCACTGGGTGCCACGGAAACATCATTCTGCACCACAGGTGTGAAAATACATTTTGGCAAGGATTTGAAAGATAACAGCTATAATGTTCATGAGGTGGTATGAAAAAATGGCTAGGTTGAAAACGTGGGGTCAAAATATTTAAAATTACCAAAATTATGAGCAACCGTAGAAATTTTTTAATCTATGATCATAACTTAGTGATTGTGATTTATTTTGACCACAAATTTTCAACATAGCTTTTATGACCCCACCTCATGACCAATTGTGGTGAAAATGTTCAAATCCTGCTTGAAAGGGGATTTTGCCAAATAACTGAAAAAATCACCTTTTGGGCCTTATTTGCCTAACTCAACCACAACTGGTCATGAAGTGTAGTCCAATAAAGACCATGCTGAAAATTTTGTGGAAAATATGCCAAAAATGACAAAGTAAGATGTGCATCAAATTTCAAAACCCCATTGAAATACATTGAACCACACTTACCTATATTTATCACATTGCAGCTGCCGGTTCCAGCAGCAAGGCATGTCTTTGATCTGCAGAATTGCCCTGGGTCTGATGGTGAAACACAACACAGCACCAAAGATACAGCAGGAATAACTTGTTTATTACCAGAAAACACAAAACACAGCATATACCTGCTGGAAGTCAGGAACAAGTCTCCAGACATCTAGATGTCACTCTAAACAGGATGCAAACTCAGCAAAATACAGCATGGGTATCATTGTCATACTCCAAGATAAGAAATGTACATTACTAGGTACTGGTCTGCCAAATAAGGTAAAATCACAAAATAAGGAAACGTCAGTGGTAGAAGGTCAGTGCAGAGGATGATTAGTTCATCATTCTCTCTGCACATACTCTCGGAGTAAAACTAGCTAAAACTAGTTTTTGGTTACAATACAAAAGGTGCTTGGTTAACAAAATAATAGCAGCTGCATAGCAAAGGAAAAAACTGTACCATAAGTCCTGCATAACCAATGCTAATACTGTTAGGGCCAGAGGTTACTAGCACATAGCCCTGATTGGATCTGGTCTTTACCACCTTCCCATGCTAAAATTATATTCACATGTCATTCTACTATATCACATACTATACAATGGCAAGAAAGAATCTTGAACTGTGATTGGCCAGTTTGGGGGCTGGACCCATGGTGTTATCCCAGCATAATGCCACAGGTCTAGTCTCAGCACTGTGAACCAATTGAGGGTGACCTCCAGCATCATTATGATCTCTTTTTTTGCATCTCCTCTTCAAAAACTAAAATATTTTTCCACACTAATAAAAACATTCTTTAAAATTATTTGTTTTATTTTATATACAACAACAAGCCATTGTATAATAGGAATAATGCACTCCAGGGTGTGAGTCATTTGGGATAACGCCATGCCTGGGGTATTGGACGCACTCGGCCTGTGGCCTCGTGCCAAACCCCCCCAAGGCATGGTGTTATCCCAGCATGACACACACACCCTGTCATGCGTGTTATTCCTTTAGTATTACACTATAGTCTACCCTACTAAATATATCATGAATACATGTATGTGTACCATATGCACACATCAACACCGCAGACAGCCAGGACAATTGAATAAAGCCAGTTTTATTGAGTGGGAAATATTGGCCAGGACACTGAGAATGTCCTCTACTCTTTGAGAAGAGTGCCTTTGGTTCTTTTACTTCCACCTGGACACCCACAAGGAGAGCACCAGGATGGGTAGAAGGGACATTGATTTAAAGTCTCATCTGAAGGATGGCACACACCAGCAGTACAGCACCCCACTAATACTGCACTCGGGTGTCAGCGTTTTAGGCAGCAGTCCAATCCCAGTGTGGGACAAGAACCCACGACCCTCTGGTCCAGAAGCAGATATGCACAAACTGAGCCATGCTGATAGGGCAGTTGAAAGAAACCATAGCTGTTTTAGATGTTGACTGAGGGTAGAGCACAAGCTGCAAATAGTAACAATGGGCCCTATGCATGAAAGGGCAGGTTACACATGCCTGAGGGGTGTACCCCTCCCATGAATCAATGCGGCCCCGAACAGGTGTTGGTACATGGTATGCATGACTGCAAGCACCTGTGGAGTGCCTGTCCTTGGCTACGACCCCTCAGTGAACATGGTCATGTGGGTGGGTGGAGGAGAAGCCACAGACCTGGGCAGGCATCCAATCAGATGCCCATACAGGGTCCCTCAGTGGATCCCTTGCACCCATGCGGCAGGTGCACAGTCTAGGAGACTGCCGTGTACTGCGGCAACATCAGACCAATGTAAATCACCATTGTGTATCAGACTGTTTCAAGCTTGTTCAGCTTTATGAATACTATTTCTGATATGTATCAGATGAGTATCTTTTCTATCTTAAAGGAATTTGAGATGCAGGGTGAGTGGACCGATACGCACATTAAAAATTGGTGTATAGTGGTCTATAGCATCCAGATAATCAGGGTCACTATCAACATAATTTTGTTCTGGGGTAGGTACAGGGGTTATCACAGATTGACCAACAATGGTGCATCCATGAGGCACAAAGCAAACATTAGGTATGTCAACACCACAAGTGGTGTGTCCATAAGAGAAATTCTTGATGCTAGTTACGATGCAGTATTGTACATTCATATTATACATAACCTTGTCTTGAAGAAGATGCCACTTGATGAGTTGTATGGGGTACATGACAGAGGCATTGATCTGGAAGTAGCCAATTAGCTGGATTTGTTCATTTGCATTTGTTGCTTCAGTGGCATAGTCAGTAGTTGCAGTAACATTTCACTCATTGAGTTCATCAATGGAGTAGCCGTACACCAGTGTAGCTTCATCAAAAACAATACACCTGCACAAATATCGATAGCCCTTTAAGGAATAACAGTCTGTATGAGGTACCAGCCAGGTTTGCAGACAAGGGTGGAACACCAGCAGTGGAGGAATGTCAATACGTTCCTTGTAGATGTCTCCCTCCAGGTATTCCATGGAGCGAACACGTGCCATTTTAAGCCTTGTCAAACTCTGTCTGGCAAGGATACTGTAAATGAAACATGCACAGTATCCATGATGGAGCAACAGTGTGTAGAGTAGCAAGGTCCTTGATTAGGATGTGGTGTGACATAACCTAAGTTTCTAGCTGTTGTGAGGGAAAAAGTGTGGGACTTGGCCATACATTTGGAGGTACAGGCCGAGGTCCAACAATGAGGACAATACCATGTGGCCATCCTTTAATCCTTGATAATATCAGGGATGCGCCCTGCCTCCCGGTCTCAGAAGAGGTTAGTGACAGTGGTTAAAATGTATCCACTGCAGATGGCACAAATAATTTCCCTGCCTATGTGTTGCTGTTCTGCCTCTGCATTATGGGTGGCAATTAATTCATTAATCTTGGCCTGCATTTCATTAAATAAGGATGCAATATAGTGCATGTTATACACTGTGAACCTTTGCTCTTTCGCTTAACCGTCAATACCATGTAGCATGGGCTTGAACACATTTTCAGCTTGTTGATTATGAAAATAACTAATATGTCGCTTAATTTGTTTGATGTCTCCCCTATTCTAGATTGACATGCCTGATCCAAATAAACTTGATAAACTCCCCACCAGGTCTGTTATACTTTAGAGCACCTAGAGTGCAATGTCTCTTGATGTGGAGCAGTTTCTTTCCCAGCTACATGGTTTTGCGTTCATACTTGATAAGCTGCAACAATATCTAACAACACTGTAGCATGAAACTTTTAAACATTGGTTGTTGAACAATAGCCATATATAGCCATGTTCCAATGTGATATGTTCAAAACAACAGAAGCATGCATGAATTGAACTTTGTTAATAAGTCTCCCAGGAATGGAAGTCACTATCAGACAACTAGGTGGACCTGGCTCCAAGGTAGGGCACTGTAAAGGCTGTGGTGGATAAGTGGTGGTTTCAATTGCAACAGAAGATAAAAAGATTGGTGAGGAAGTCACGGTAGTAGAACTGGGAGTAGTTGTCTTTGGTAAGACCATGACAGAGGCCCAGTTGTTGTAGACTCTTTTTAAGGAGCTATGCCACGCTACAACATGAATTGTCCATGTTCCTTTGTAGTACCCTGCCTGGGTTTCCTTTAAAGTAACAGCTCCATCATGGTATGCAGTTAGACTGTCTCAGTGAGTAGGTCCACCATTTTGCCAGGCAATCCCCTGTGGTCCTTGTATAACCAGAGTGTTGAAGACAAGGCTACTGCCTTGTAGATCTAGTGTTGCTGTCCAGGTATCACCTTCGGTACATGTGACATAGCCATAGCTCATAGGGTCTTTATACTCACATGACTTGGCTTCTGTCCTTTTAAACAGCCCAAGGGCATAGATTATGATTGTCATCATTCTGAATCAAAAGAAAAGAAATACTGTATAGCAGGAAATATTAGCTATCAGTTTATTTTCTCTGTATTAACTTAACTGACCAAAGTGCTAAAATAAGCTGATCTCTGATATTACAGGGAGTATAGTGCTATAACTGGACATGAAGCTGACACACTAATTCAATCGGGTGCCAAATAGTATTGCACCCCACTCTGCACTAAATTAAGAGGGCACTAAAATAAGCTGCTATACAGTAGTTGGAAGTACACCCCCCTTTTCAGCTTATGTGAGTAACTTACTCAGGGCCATCCAAGCCCTTGAACACTTTCAACCAATTGGCATGAAACTACTTGTCAGTGGATTTCTTGCTCTTTGATATTCACATCAGATAGTCAGCAGGGCTGAGATTGTTCAGTCTTGAAAGGACCAGCCCATTTGCTGGATAGGGAGTGGGCAGGTGTTGAATACTGCAACACCATGACTCTGTCACTCACTTGCCAAATGACTTCTCTGACATCTTTGTCAAAGTACATTTTGGACTTTAGTTGGGCACTGTCCAAGCCTTTCACAGCAAAGCGGTGAATTTCAACCAGATTTTCCTGTAACTATTTTACATAGGTGTCAGCCGACACTCTATCCATGGTAGGGGTGTGGATATTTTTCCACAAGTGTTTGGGAAACCTCATTTGCTGGCCAGTCATCACCTCAAAGGGTACGTACTGCGTAACTGTTAAAGGGGTGGCCCTCATTGCCATTAGGAGTAAGGGCAACAGGGTATCCCAATTCTTTGCATTCTCATTGACAAATATAAACAACATTGCTTTGATCTGCCTGTTGGCTCTCTCTACAGCACCAGAAGACTGAGGAAGGTAAGCTATGTGGAACTTCTGTCTTATCCCTAACATCTCAAGAACTTCCTGCATGACCTGGCCAGTAAGGCTTGTCCACTTATTGGAGTCTGTCTTGAGAGGTAGGCCCCATCTGGAGAATACTTGTTCAACCAGAATGTTTGTGGTAGCTTTGGCAGTATTAGCCTTACAGGAGAGGGCTTCTACCCATTTGGAGAATAGGTCTGTGATGACCAACACATACTTGTTGTTTCTGCTAGTGGTTTGCAAAGGCCCAATGAAATCCATTTGAATTGCATTCCAAGGACAGGATTGACTCTGTGGAAGCAATTTAGCATTTTCCTTCCCAGGTATTGGATTGTTTTGGGCACTGGTGATGCAATCATCCAAATAACATTGGATTTCTACTGTTTGGCCAGGCCACCATCCAATCATTCTCAGTCTCTGCAGGGTCTTGTCTACACCCTGATGTCCACCTGTAGGTGTATCATGCACCTGGTGGATGAATTCTGACAGAAGGTCTTTAGAGACCACCCACAGTTTGGTGTCCCTCCTGGTCATACATAACCAGCTTCTGATATGGGGAGAGGGAAAAGTGGTTGAGGTGTCTCTTTAAGGAGTTGTCATCTGATACCTCTTTCTGCTGCAAGAGATGATTGTATATCTCTTTTATTTCTGGGTCTCCCATTTGCACTGCAGCCATATCAAATTAGATGGCTTGTTTTCTTCTTTCTGCAGCCATTGACTGTGCCTCTTCAAGTGCTGGCATTACTCATACCTCTCCCTGTAATATGCCTTCTTTGGCCAATGTATCTGCTTGGTCAGTTTACTCATGAAAGGGGCTGTCTTCAAGTAGGCCTTTACCTTGTGGACATACAGTTTAAACGGTACTTTTTCTGCTATACTGTTGAAGTATTGGAACAGGTCTAAGTGTTTGACTGTGGTATCTTCTGAGGAAGCATACCCATGGGTCTTCCAAAAAGGCACAAACTCTATAAGAGAGTTGCACACCCATGAAGAATCAGAAAAAATGATAGTGTCCCCCTCTTGTTCCTTCTGAATCAGTTCCATTGCATGTGCAATGGCTGCCAGTTCTGCATATTGTGAGGAACTGACAGTACATTGCCTGGCTGCTTCCACTGCCCCCCTCCCCCACAGAGGACCAAGATTCCAGATCCTGCTACTTGGTGTCCCTCATTGTAAAACAAGGAACCATCCATCCATTTATGAATACACAACATGCTTGGGGTCCACCAAGATGATGTCATTAGTGGGAAGAAATTGACTGGGTTACAGTAAGGAAGGAGGTTCCAGTTTATATTCATGTGGCTCTCCATTATAGAGGAGCCAATGGTCCAGAATAGAGTGGGTTTCGGCTGCGTATATAGTGATGTCCTAATCCTGTAGGAGGAGTGACCAATGAATAAGTCTTGCATTGGAAATATTGGGGGAGAGCCAGGAAGGTTAGTAGGCTTAGTATCACCCCCCCATGGACACATGCAGGATAACTGGGGGAGGGTGGCAGAGACAGGAGAGCAAGAACAAGAACAGAGTGCGGAAAGGCTGCAGAACATGGAAAGCCATGGTAACACATGCCCACAGCATTGGAAATAAAATCCCAGACCTGGAGGCCTTATTAACAGAGGCAGACCTGGATATAGCAACCATAACAGAGACATGGTACACAGCTAATCATGGGTGGAACATTAGTGTACCAGGTTATGCTCTGTTCAAGTGGGATAGGCAGAGTAAAAAGGTGTGGGGGTGGCCCTGTGCATCTGGGAAGGTATAAAGGCAACAGTAGTGCAGGGCAGAAAGGGGGAGGCTGAGGAACTGTGGGTCAGCCTTGAACTGGGCAATGACACAGCAATATGTACAGGGGTGATCTACAGACCTCCAGCACAAGGGAAGGATGTGGACAGGGAACTAGTGGATTAATTTCACTGCATGGCAACTAAAGGTGAATTTCTGTTGCTGGGGGATTTCAATATACTGGACAAGGATTGGACCACCCAGGCAGCTGCTTCAGCCAAAGCAGAGCCATCCTAGATTTCCTACAGGGGAAAGGTCTCAGAAAGCTAGTTCTCAATCCCACCATGGACAAGGCAGTTCTGGACCTGGTATTGACCAATAGGGACAGAGATGCAGATGTTTGAGTAGAAGGACAGCTGGGGTCCAGTGACCACCTCTTAGTGTGATTTAGCGTGGAGGCAGGGACTCAGTTGAGTCACACAAAGGTGAAGATATTAGATTTCAGGAGGGCAGACTTCACTGAAATGGGTCAATGTATAACAGTAGTCCTGGAGAAGGGGAAGGTAAGGGGTGATTCATAAGTAGTGGGAGCACCTAAAAGGTGCCATAGTTGAAGTGATGAACCAGTGCTTCAGATTGGTGTCTAAAGGGAAGAGAAGGAGGAGGAAGCCACTATGGTTCTCAAAAGAGGTAGCAGACAAAGTAAGGGCTAAAAAGGTGTTTCAGGAAGTTTAAGGGGACCCAAATGAAAGGAAGACCGTGAGGTGTACTTGGGTATGTAAGAGAAGCAGGGAAGGCTGCTAGGAGCACAAAGGTGTGGACAGAGGAGGGATTAGTGCAGACAGTGAAGAAAGGAGACAAGACATTCTATAGGTACATCAGCGAGAGATGAATAAATAGAGGGGATAGTAAGGCTCAAGGGAGATGGAGGGAAGAGCAAGGAGGGACACTGAGACAAGGCAGACATACTGAATAAATATTCTGTTCAGTATTCACTGAAGAGGGGAAAGGCCAGGGACCATGGCTGAGCAACAGATGCAAAGGAGGGGAGTTGTCACAAGTGCATTCACATCGGACAGAGTCCTGGAAGTGCTCACAAAACTGAAAGTGGACAAAGCTATGGGGCCAGATGGCATACGCTTGAGGATATTAAGGGAGCTGTGAAGAGAACTAGCAGCACCTCTGGCAGACATATTCACCAAATCACTCAACACAGAAGTAGTTCTAGAGGACTGGAAGATGGCACATGTAGTCTCTTTGCTCAAAAGAAGTACTAGGGAGAAGGTGGGGAACTACAGACTGGTCAGCCTCACATCAGTGGTGGGGAAGATCATGGTGGCACTGCTGAAAGAAAGAATAGTGGCACACCTAGAATCCAATGGTGCCCGGGATCCAAGGCAACATGGATCCACAGCAGGAAGGTCATGTCAAATGAACCTTATAGATTTTTTTGATTGGGTGATGAAGGAAGTAAATGGGGGGTGGTGGTGGACGTCGCCTACCTCGATTTCAGCAAGGCCTTCGATACCGTCCCACATGAAAGGCTGGATAACAAGATGGGCAGTCTGGGCATGGGGCACAAAGTGGTAAACTGGGTTAGAAACTGGCTAATGGACAGGTGACAGAGGGTTGTAGTAAATGGGATCCAATCAGGGGAGAGGGGGGTGACCAGCGGGATACCGCAGTGATCAGTTCTTGGGCCAGTCCTGTTCAAAGTCTTCATTAGTGACATTGTGGAAGTGCTGGATGGAAAGGTCTGCCTGTTTGCAGATGACACCAAGATCTGTAACAGGGTGCACATGCCAGAGGGGGCGGAGAGAATGAGGAGGTACCTGGGGAAGTTGCAAAAATGGTCTGAGGTGTGGCAACTGGGTTTCAATGCAAAAAAGTGTAAAATAATGCACCTGGGAAAAGGGAACCCTAGGAAGAGCTACAGGATGGAGGAGGTGATGATGATCACCAAGGAAGAAAGGGACCTGGGGGTTATCATTTCCAAAGCCCTAAAGGTGTCAAAGCAGAGCACGAAGGCTGCAGGCAGGGCCAGTGGCATGCTGGGATGCATAGGCAGAGGTATCACTAGCAGAAGGTGGGAGGTGCTGATGCCATTGTATAAAACACTAGTGAGGCCTCACCTAGAGTACTGTGTGCAGTTCTGGAGGCCACACCTTCACAAGGACATTGACAGGTTGGAGGCGATCCACAGAAGGGCAACCAAGTATGGTACAAGGCTTGCACCACAAAACATATGAGAAGAGATTAAAGGGCCCCAATATGTACTCACTGGAGGATAGGAGGGAGCTGGGGAGGACATGATAGAAACATTCAAATACCTCAAGGGCATAAACAAGGTGCAAAGGGGAGACATCTTCCAATGTAGAAGGAGTACAAGAACAAGGGAGCATGATATGAAATTGGAGGGGGGGGGCAGGTTAAGAGAAAATGTGAGAATTATTTTTCACAGAGAGGGTGGTGGACACATGGAATAGTCTGCTACAAGAAGTGGTGGGAGTGAGCACAGTGTGGGGGGGTTAAATACACCTGGGACAGGCACAAGGGAATCTTGAGGTGGGAAGAAGTGATGAAAAGTCACTGACAGACAAGGTCAGAGGCCGCAAACAAGTATAGGGCTTACGTGTAGACTGGATGGGTCTAGTGGTCCTTTTCTGCTGACAATTTCTCTATTTTTATCTGATAACAGGAAGTTGTTGGGGGTGTGCTTGGTGTGCAACACAATGAGGCTGAGGCCAATGATGTAAGTGAAGTGTTTTACAGTCCATGCTATAGCCAGTAGAGTTCTCTCACAGAAAGAGTGCTTTTGTTCTAATGGAGAAAGACTGTAAGATGCATAGGCAATAGGCCTAAGGCAATTATGTACCTTTTGTGCCAAAAAGGCAGACATGGCTGTATATGAGATGGCAGTCTCTGGATGGAAGGGCAAATCTGGGTATGACTTACCCAAAGCAGGGGCTGAGGCCAAGACTTGTTTCAAGGCAGTGACTGTTGCAGTATGTTCAGGGACCCAGCACCAGGGGGCATTCTTTTTCAGTAGCTCATACTAAGGTGCAGCTGTTTGAGAAAAATTGGGGATAAATTCCTTGAGTAGTTAACCATGTCAGGAAACATCTGAGAATGGACACACTGGTAGGCAATGGGAAGTCCTGAATACCTTGCACCTTGTCAAGGGTGGGGTTCCCCCCTTCTGCAGCAACTCACATGCCCAAGAAGGATACTTCAGAGTGTCAAAATGAACCTTTGCAGGGTTGCATTTTAAACCAGTGTGCTACGGAAGTGCAAAGAGTTCTGCAAGTAACTGTAGGTGCTGCTCTTGGTCTGCTGTTGCCAAGAGATGTTCATCCACATATTATAAGAGACATTCAGCTGTGGAGAAGCCCTGCAGGACATCTTGCATGTGGATATGAAACAGGGAGGGGCTGTTATGAAAACAATGGGGGAGACACATCCATGTGAACCGACATCCCTTGAAGGTGAAGATGAAACTTAATTGGCTTTCTGAAGCCAATGACCAGAAGCTATTGGAAATGTCTACTGAACCATTTGTGTTCAGGCTTTAGAAGCTGGAGCACATCTGTGGCCAAAGCCGTGGTCAGTGCACAGCTGGGTGTCACCTGATTAAGCTTCATGTAATCAAGTGTCAGTCTCCAAGTATTATTGGGTTTTCTCACAGGCCAAATCAGGGAATTGACTGTGGATACTTAAGGTCTGATGACCTCTTGTTTTAAGAGTGATTAGATAGTAGCTCTCCAGGATGGAATCACCTCTGCAGGAAGAGGTACTGTTTTTGACGTGGTGGGTCCCAGCCAGAAACATGTATAAGGGTGCCCATTCTTCAACAGTCATGCCAGTGTTTGGCAAAGGTGTCCCAGTGTTGCTCCAAAATAGGCTTTAATCTTTCAAAAAGGGAATGGTGCTGGAACATGATGATCATGTCATATTCCATGTCATTTGCCTGTACACTGGAAGTCCCTTTCCACAAAACATCCTTAGGGCAATGATCATTTGCCTACTGAACCACTAAATGGATCAACTCTCTCAGCGTCAATCTGCAAGCTGTGCACAGAATTGGCCAGTTCAAATCCCAACTTCGTGAGCACCCTAGTTGCCACTAGTTAGCACAGCACAATACCTTGCTCCTCACCCTGTCCTAGGCCCACTAGCCCCTTAGCAACACTCTCCTCTCTGGCAATATCCAACTCAGCACTTAGTCTCCACCTCCCTTGCCCTCTCTCCATCCCTCCTCCTATTACCCCTCCTCATCCCTCCCTTTCCTCACTTCTTAACCTCTCTATGGCACCTCCTGCTTTCCTGTCTTCCCACCTCACTCGACCATACCCCTACACCCCACCATCCATTCTATATTACTTACTCACTAACCCTCTTCCCTATCACTCTCCCAGCTCCTCCAGCTGCACCTCTCCATTTCCCTCTTGGTTACCTCCCACCCATCGTCTCCCTCCTCCTATTCTATCACCTACCTCCCCTCTTCCCTGCAATTCCCCCCTTCCCACCTCCCTCAGGTTTCCTTCCCCCCTCACTCCCCTCCCTACCTCTCTCCCGCTTTGCCCTTTTTCTCAATACTACTCAGAAAAAACCCTTTCGGGCAGCTCCTCCACCGTCATTCCTCAGCCAACCTCTTGTTTTATTCTCCTCTCCACTGTTACTTTCCACTCAGGTCAAGCCTTTCCCAACTCTGCTTACCTTTTCTCCCTGTTCCCACTGCCCCTTGCGGCAACCTAATTCAGCATTACCAAGCTACTGGCACTGCAAGATCATATTTGTGCATCGCTGTTGTAATTATCTTTGAATTGCAGTATAACTCTCAACATGTGCATATTGTATCCAACGTTTGTAAAATCTGTTAACCATTTCATGTTTAACTTTATAACTCTGCTGTAATATCCTTGAATTGATGTATAACCCTTTATATAGTATGTTGTACTCAATGGCGTGGATCCTTTGTAAATGAGCTCTTAGCTCAAAGGTGCTAATCTTAGATTCAAATAAAATATAAAATAAAAGTGAGTCTACAATGACATGTGAATTAGAGATGAGCGGCATATGATGGAGACCTAGTGCCTGGAGGAATTGTCAGGCACTAGGTCTCCAGGCACTAGTGTCTGGAGGAATTGTCAGTTTGCTAAACCCACCATGCACACACAAAAAGAGAGAAAATCTATCCTCAAGATGCTCTGATGATGGGGAAATTTCATGAGATCAAAATGTTGTTCTGCCTTCAGGGCCTCCAAGGTTCTGAGGATGACTGGTATAGGAATGGACCAATAGGTTTGTGCTATGGTCCTTTTGAAGGTCTGAGTGAAGGTAGACCTCCCGGTAAACCATGGAGAATGTTGGGGGTCTGTCTGGTGTAGGACAGAGAGATGGTCGCTCCTATGTTTAGAAGCATTTCAAGCTGGTGGCCCTGACCAGTGCTTCCACTTACGGGCAACCAGAGTCATCGGTTACCAAGAAGGTGAGTATGTAAACTTGGGCCTGACACCATCATGCCAAATTGTGTCAACTTTACAAAGCATCGTAGAGTGTCAGATTTATTGCACAGAGCTCCTGTGTAGGATACAGGGTCTTTGGCTGCCCACCCTCCTCAGATTCGGTGTTTAGTCTGGAGGTGGCTGCCACAGCCTTTCACTATGCCTTTGCCAATTCGACTTTTGACTTGTATGCCTGAAGTTGGTCTACCTCAGCTATCAAATCCATGTACGAAGGTCTGGACTGCTGTTTCTGTACTTTATTTCCCTTCAAATCTTGTTGGTTTGACCTTCATTGATTTTTCTTTTTGTATGAATATGAGGATTCATTTTGTTGAGGGTCTTTGTGTTTCCCCTCCACCTCATACTGTGTAAGTGGATCTGTGTCTTTTTGCACAGCAGTGACTTTGGACTTTTGTCTCAAACTGAGGTCCTTGGCATGGACCTGGCATATGCATTCCACACACTCCAGGATTTAGCTGTAATGGTCCTTTTTAGAAAAAACTAAGGCTTCCACCTTTTCCCAAATAGCTGGGAGAAGGTCTCGGAAGAAGAGACATTTCCACTCTTTTGAATCTCTGTCTGCTTCTTCCTTGGCAAGTCTTTTGCCAGTACTGCAAGTGAGCCATAGCCAGCCTTCTTAATGGGTGTGCGCTTCCTTATTATGCTGTTTCACCTGCATAGCCAGCATTACACTGACCATGCTTGGATCATGGACCACTAGCAGGTGGGCAGTGACCCTATCGAAAGAGGCTTTGGTATCACTCCAGACCCCTTCTGGTAGTTTTATCCACAACATGGGCTCCACAGTTTGTTTGAGGGCCTGGACCTGATGCTCTGCAGGTAAGCTGAGCATTTCACAGTGCTGTTGCACCTTTTCCAAGTGGCAACTCAAATTGTCACCTGGGGCCATTTGGCCAATTTTGTCCACAGTGCTTTGGATAGCCAGCATGGACTGTAGAGCATTGTGGCTTGATTGGAGTTCTGGACTTCTTTCAGTGACATTGCTTTTAGCAACTTCCTCCACAGTGATGGTAGCCATGCCCTGTATAAGTGTCTGTTTTTCCAGTTCCTTTTTCAGAGCATCGGCCACTGTCTTTTGTAAGGCTTATGCCTGTTTATCAGACAGCTCATTTTTTTTATATAACCTTAATGATCAGGCCCTCTACCTCAGTTTCATACTCCTTGGTCAGAGCAGCCACTGGTGGGTGGCATCTGTACCCTATGGTATCGGAAGGAGCATCATCATCATCATCATCATCCTCGTCAGAGGATGACGTGATTATGAGCTGTGCCGATGGCATCACTCTCACATTACCCTTTAGGATCATCAGCTGCTGACGCAATTTTGCAATTTGCATTCTTCCTTCCATATGATCCACACCTCCTTGAAACTTTTCTATACTAACATTACCCTGCAAAACCATGTATGTGTTGCTTACTTCCCTAGTTTTCTCCATTTCTTTTCCTAACTCATTCTGACACTTTTCAAACTCATCTTCCAACTCCTTATACTCACTTCTCAATGGCTCAGTCATGCTCATAAGCACAACATTAATCTGTAACATCTGTACCTTATCCTGCAACAACCTCTCATTTTCCTCTTGCAACTTGATAATTTCCTTATCTTTCTCTTCCTTATCCTTCTCATTCTTTTCCTTTAACCTACACACAGTCTTGGATCTGGATTTCAGTTCTTTCCTCAGAAGTGAAACCTCAGATTCCAATGTCTGGCACAAAGCATACAAAGCAGTGACCATTACCCCTTTTTGGTCATGTTTCTTACCTTTAGACATGATTTCAGTATATATCTTCCCTACACACTGTACCGGGTGAACCTGGTGTTTTACATCAGATGCAAAATCTTTCCAACCTCCATGGGCGGTAAGATATTGTAGGACCTCAACAATGAGCTCAGAATTATTGGCCATTGTGTCAGGGTCTGCTCCTGTAGACTGTACTGACTGGAGATCTATGGCGAACCAGTTCATCTCGGTCTCTGCAGTCAGACATCCATGTGTTCTGGTAGTAGAGGCCACTAGCGACCATCCCGCAAACCAAAGGGGGTGAAGGTTCTTCACACCTGTCATTATCCCACCCTTAATACCTGTGGTATCTTGGCATCGGTACTGTCCAAACAGGTCCTGCCACAGTCTCCACTTAGCAAAATTGTTCTGGACCTGATGGCAAAACAAGACACCAAGCAAAAGATATGTCAGGAATAACTTGTTTATTACCAGAAAACACAAAACACAGCATATACCTGCTGGGAGTCAAGAACTGGACCCCATACATCGCGATGTCACTCCAAACTGGAACTGAACTCAGCAAAATACAGCATGAGTATCATTCTTATACTCTGCCCAGGAAGTCAGACCCCACCTGATCAAAGCACTAAAGAGCAATAGTCCTGGCAGCGACTCCCTGGACCCCAGCATCCTCTGTCAGGTGCTGGATCAGGTCTTTGCTCCACTCACCAGCCTTCTCAACAAATCCCTCTGCCTGGGGCAATTCCCATCAGCATGGAAAACTGCCACTGTTACGCCCATACACAAAGGAGGTGACAGGTCCTCGGCCGGGAACTACCGACCTATCTCTATCCTCCCACCCTTCTCCAAAGCTCTAGAAAACTGGTGGCCACTCAAATTACTGATTACCTGACCAAACACAACATCCTCTGCCCAGGACAGCACGGTTTTCATGCAGGTCACAGTACCAGCACTGCACTAATTGAGTTTTCAAATTTCCTACACTCCTCCCTGGACTCTGGCTCCCTAGCCGGGGCAGTGTTCAATGATCTCTCAAAGGCCTTTGACACTGTCTCCCACCCCCTCCTGCTGGATGCCCTCAGCCACACAGGCTTCTCTACTGGGCTGGTCTCCTGGTGCACTAGCTACCTATCTGCCCGCTCTCAATGTGTTAAAATCAATGGGACACTTTCTCAAAGTTGTCCCATCCACTCAGGTGTTCCCCAGGGTTCCATCCTGGTACCACTACTCTTCTCACTCTACCTTAACACCCTGCCCAGTGCATGCACCGGAAAAATTCTGCTGTATGCAGATGATGCCGTCATCTTTGCCACCCACTGCAACCCCATCTCCCTTCAGGACACCCTACAACTATCCTTTAATGATGCCGAAACCTGGTATAAAGAGCATAGACTTGTCATTAATTTCAAAAAAACCAAAACTATGCTCTTTTCCCACCCCCAAAACAAAGCCAGAAACTTCTCACTCCACATCCTCCCTAGCTCCAAACAACCTCTTGAGCAAGTCCACTCATACAAGTACCTTGGGGTTTCCTTCAACCCAGCCCTCACCTACCATGCACATATTGATGCTCTTGCCTCAGCTACCAATGTGCGGCTAGGTATCCTCTACCGCTACAAAAATTGTCTCCCCCCGATGCCCTCTGACTAGCAGTTACATCCTCAGTACTGTCCCTCGTGGACTATGGCCTACCAGTATATGGTGCTGCAGACTCGACCGCCCTCAATAAAATTCTCCTCACCCTGAATAAGTCTTGTAGGCTAATTTCAGGGGTCCCCAGGCTCACTCATACTTGCCAGCTCTATGACATGGCAATGCTGCTTAACCTAGATGAACGACTTAGATTCCAAACCTGCCTCATAACGAAAAAAACTCTTCTCGGGCTATTCCTTCCCGGGCTGACAGCCTCCATCCACCAAGCCTAACCCTTGGTTCGAACACAAACCTTCTGCAAGGCCACTCTACTGATGCCAAGATCCAGGACCACCCATGGACAGAGGTCCTTCTGCTACAGAGCTCCTTCCAGGTATAACACTCTCCCTACCCCCATCTCTGACACCCCCATGATCTCCTGCTTCAAAACTGCACTTCGGAGCCAGCTATTTAATATGCATAGCTGCACTTGTCTCTAAGGTGGCATAGCTCACTATGCACTGACAAAGCTCACTGAGCGGCACCTCACCTCACCACACCCCAAACTCACCCCAGTGCCCATTGAACTGTTACCAGCATGCTGTTTCTGCATGTTACCACATGCAAGAATATGCCATTGTAAGTAAACTGTTTGTCCCTGTACAAATGATTGTAACCGCACGTGATTGCTAAACTTTGTAACCTCTATGATGTAACAAAAAGTTGTAATGTATTTGTCCTCAATGTGATGAGGTACCTTTGGAAATGAGCCTCCAGCTCAAAGGTTGTAAACTGATGTACAAATAAAATAAAATAAACTCTAAGATGAGAAATTTACATTACTACATAATGGTCTGCCAAATAAGGTAAAATCACAAAATACTGAAACCTTACTGGCAGAAAGTCAATGCAGAGGACAGTAAGCTCATCACTTTCTCTGCACATTCAATCTGATAAGAGTACAACTAGCTAAAACTAGTTTGGGATTATAATACAAAAGGTGCTTGGTTAGCAAAATAATAGCTGCATAGCAAAGGAAAATAATTGTACCATAAGGCCTGCATAAGCAATGCTAATACTGTTAGGGCCAGAGGCTACTATCACATAGCCCTGTTGGAATCTGATCTTTACCACCAGTTCATGCTACAATCAGATGCACATGTCTTATTACTATATCACATAGTATTACACTACATTCTACCCTACTAAATATATCATGAATAAATGTATGTGTACCACATGCTGCACTAAATATAGGATTGTGGGGGTGAGCAGGTCTACAGATCGGAGTATGGATCTACACCATGGGAGATGTTCAGGTAAGTGGGGGTGTGTGGAGAGGATGTTGGGTGGTTAGTGCTAAGGAGGAGGTTAGGGTGGTACAGTCAGATCAGTGAAGGACTGTTTTTTTTTTTACAGGTGTTAAAAGAAAAAAGAAACAGTGAGGTATAGTTTTACTTATTACAGCTGAGATTAAAATGCTGGGAACTGGACACCCCAGTGTCAGACTACACTTCAGGGAAAGGGAGCGGGAGACCTGGAGGGGAAGGGAGTGCAGAGAAGCGCTACTAGGATTGGGCACCTCAGTTCAGTTATGTATTATGAAAATAAACAATCGGAATCGCAGGTGGGTGATCTGGAGGGGTGGAGGAAGAAAGAAGCAATACCAGGGGTGGGCACCCTCTGTCCGCTTAATAGATATCACCAGGTCTGACAGAAAGATAGATAGATAGATAGATAGATAGATAGATAGATAGATAGATAGACAGACAGGGAAAGAGAGAGACAGAGATGGAACAGGGGATCAGCAGCTCATTGCCCTCACTGCATCCCACAGCATGATTTCCAGTTGTGGCTGCAGAACTCAAGAATGTCCTGCTGTTCTCATAAAGAGGACACAGGTGAACAGCTCTTCTCATTAAGCTGGGCACACAGGATATTGAGGTGCCCAGAAAAGGTATTTCTGGCAAGATTTAAAAATGAACAAACAGCAGAATATTTTAAAAGGAGACCATTTTAGTATTTTTTTTTTTAATTTTTTTTGTCATTGCCTACAACCCAGAAGTCTTGAAATTTTGGGTTGAAGATTTCAGGGCAGGAAGGGCCTGTCCCTGAATGACAGCTTTTTCTGCTTTGGTGAAAAAATATTGATTCATTTCCAAGTTATAAGGATTTAAAATTTTAGTTCTGAGCATGCTCTCTAGGATATCAAACAACTATACAAAAGACTATACTGAGCATGCTCAGAACTGAAATTTAAAATCTTTATACCTTGGGGATGGATTAATATTTTTTCACCAAACCAATGAAATGCACCATTATTTGTCAGCCCTTTCTACCCTGAACATTTCAGACCAAAAACCAAACCATTTGGGTGCTAGGCAATGACAAAAAAAAAAAAAACGGCGAAACCCCCCAAATTTTTCCTAAAAATGCAGTATACGTATCTCAGAAGCTGCATATCTGACTGGAACAGAATTTGACATGTCAAGATACTTTTCCCCTCAGACTGTGCATCCAACATTTTGTGGAAATCTGTTGAATGAGGGAAAAGGTATTCAATTGCAAAGTTAGGGGCTGAACGTTAAACAGCCTACTCAACAGTAACTATAGTGGTGTTACCGCGCCACTGTAACACACCAATTCTTCTACTTCATTGGCCTTCATTTACACATGGCAAACTAATTCATCCCTGTTTAGGAAGTGGGGGGAGGGGTGGACATGCAAAGCATGAATATGCCGGATGTTAACTGGAGCACTTTTGCTGCAGCCACATCTAAGAGCAGGGTCATTCTTGATGCCCTAAAGGGGGCATGCCTCAGACAGCTAGTGCTGGAACCCACTTGGGAGGGAGCAATCTTAGACCTAGTACTCTCAAAGGTGGATGGAAGGAAAGAAGATCTCATATTTAGAAGTGAGTAGCCATCTGGGAACAAGTGACCACCAAACAGTGTGGTTCATGATAAACACAGCCGTAGAGTCAAGCCATACAAATGTGAGGGTACTGAACTTTAGGAGGGATGACTTTGGCAAAATGGGAGAGTGCATCAGAAAAGCACTAGCAAACAGGGAAGAAGGAGGGATGGAGGAACAATGAGGAAACATCAAAACTGTCATCACAGAGGCAACAAGCCTTTGTGTGAAGCAAATAAACAAATTAAAAAGAAGGGAAAAAAACACTATGGTTCTCAAAAGAGGTAGTGGGGAAGGTTAGGGAGAAAAAGATAGCATTTGGAAAGTATGAGGAAACACAGAAGGAGCAGGACAGAAAACTGTACCAGTTAAAACAGAAGGAAGCAAGGAAGGCAGTCAGAATAGCAAAGGCCCAAACTGAGGAAAAGATAGCCAACTCAGTTAAGAAGGGGGGTAAAACCCTTTATAGGTACATTAGGGAGCAAAGAAAGACCAAGGGAGGGATTGTGAAGCTTAATAAAGGGGATGGTGGGTAGGCAGAGGGGGATGGTGAAAAAGCAGGGATACTGAACCAATACTTCTGCTCAGTATTCACAAAAGAAGAGGAGGAGGAGGTACCTAATCCAATCAATAGAAGCACTCTGGATAGGGGGGAAATACTAGTCCATTCACAAAAGAAAGGGTTCATAGGTTCATAGATGCATAAGTAAGGTTTCAAGTCCTGTAGCTTCAAGAGCCATTTATGGACTTGCCACTTTTCAGTGGAAAAATTCCTATTTCTTTTGACCCATGTAATGATCCAATAGGACCTTGAAGGTGGCTATGCTACCTGCACCGACCACCTCACATGGCAATGCATTCCCTATCTCTACCACCCTCTGATTAAACTACCTTCCCCTTTTATTGATTCTATACTTCTCCCCCTGTAGTTGGTATGGATGAACTCTATTTGCCCTTCCTAAAAGTTTCTTTTTGATTAAGGCAACTGATTCCCAGAGTATTCCATTCCAGAATGCATTATATACATAGCACATCTCCTCTGATTTTGCGATATTCCATCGAGTGTAATCCCAATTCCTATAATCCATCACAATAACCCTTCCTTTTTACCGTATTCATTTTTTTAATTTAATCTCCTCTGCACCCTTTCAATATTTCTGGATGCTCCAGTACTCTGGGGAGTACAAAAAGGGATGCCATACTCCAGAATTGGCCTGAAAAGGGATTTATACAATTGGACAAGGACCTTATCATTTCTGCTCCTGATGTTCCTTAAAATGTTACCCATTACCCTATAGGCTTGCTTTATTATATCATTATTATGCTTATCGAACATCAGTGTATTTGAAATTATTACCTCCAAGTCCCTTTCACTTTCTGTTTTCATAATATACTTGTTGTTTATCATGTATGATGCTTTAGTGTTATTATAACCAAAGTGCATCACTTTGCACTTTTTTTCACTAAATCTCAGCTTATGTTGTTTTGCCCACTCTTCAAGCTCTTGCAATTGCTCCAGAAATTTTTTGATTGATTCATCATTATTCACAATTGACCCCACTTCAGTGTCATCTGCATATTTGCAGATCCATGCTCCTTCTGACAGTTGCATGCTGGAGACAAAAACATTGAAAAGTATAGGCCCCAAATTAGCCCTGGGGCACCCCACTAGTAACCCCATCCCAGTCTGACAGAAATCCTCTTACTTGAACTCTCTGGTATCTGTCAAATAGCCATTACCTTATCCACATAATAAGGTATTCTTTTACCCCATGTTCTTTAAGGGATTGCAACAGGATTTCATGGGATAATGAATTGATAGCCTTAGCATAATCTAAGCATACTATATCAACTGGTAAGTTGTGATCTAACGCCTTACTCCCAGGTTCAAAAAAATGTAATAAATTGATGGTACATGACCTGTCAGTTGCAAAACCATGCTGGGAGCTGTCTACTTCTTTTAACAGTCTTAAAACTTCCTCCAAGAAATCCTTAATAAAGGCTTCCATCACCTTACCTATTACTGAAGTTATGCTTATAGGTCTATAGTTATCGACTACTGCCTTATCTCCTGTTTTATGGATCAGTGTGCTATTAGCCATTCTCCAGACCTTTAAGACACTCCCTTCTTTCAAGGATCTATTAAACAGTATAGCCATGGGACCAGCAACTTCTGCTGCCAACATATTCAAAAACATTGGGTGCACTCCATCGGGACCGCCAGATTTAAACTTATTTAGTTTTTGCAATTTCTCCATAATCTGTGCAGCAGTTATTATGGTAACACATCTCTGGTCAGTTATGTCTCCCACATGCTTGATTTTGCATTCATCCGAGTCTTTATAAACACTTAAGAAATATTCATTAAAGGTAGTAACCATTTCTTCCTCATTTTCTTTTAATCTGTCCTGCACTTTTGGATTCACAAGTGACTTGCTGGTGTTTCTTAGACTCCCGACATAGCAATAAAATGTTTTATAGTTGTCCTTATTACTGTTAGTCAACCCTAGTTCGATCTTTACTTTAGCTACTCGTACTGCTTTTTTACACTTTCTTTTTTGTATAATATTTTTATTTGCTTTTTCTTCAAACAACAAACATTTAAAACATTCAACAAAATGATTTAACATCAGATCATACACTTCATTTCTGAAACTTATAGCATCAGTTATAATCATGAACACACGAGAAAATTATCTATACTAACTTAACTTAAATAAAGTTATGTTAAGTTAAATTATATTAAATTAAATTAAATAACATTAAGGTATGTGATGCAACCAATTAATCATTGTCATATGCTGCTTTTCTTTTGTTCACATATCTCCTAATCCATTTGCTTTTCTCCCCTTCCTTTTCCTTTACCCAGGCATATCTCCCTACCCATGAATCATTCCTTACCACTGCCATGGTCTCCCCTCCTCCTGTCTCAATTTCCTTAACTTATGAGGCTTTCCCTTAGGATCCAACTCTCTTCCACTGACAGAGATGCTAGGAGCGGGGCCCAGCTTCTGGTAAACCCTTCTTCTTTCCTCTACATTTTATAAGTCAGTCTCTCCAATCCCAAAGCCTGTAACACCATTCTCCACCAAATCTGCACAGTTGGAGTGATCTGCGAAACCCACGTATTTTGAATCCCATGTCAAGCCAGTACATACAGGATCCTTATCCACCTAGGTAATAGTACCCATTCTCTTCCTCTCCCACCTCCACCCCAAATAAGCAGTGCAAGGGGTCCAGTAGCAGTTTTCTACCCACATGCCTCACTACCTTAGTGACCACCTCCTTCCAGTATTTCTGCAGCCCTGAACATGCCCAGAAACTTTTTACACTTTTTGAGTAAAAGCTTATATCTATTTTTCTCACTTCATTCTGATTATCCCTATATTTTTTGTACACTTTGTCTTTCTTTTTCACCAGTTTATGTATCTTGTTGTTAAACCAATTAGGGACTCGGCCTGCTTTGTCATATTTCTCTGTCAGTGGTACAAAGTCTTTCTACATTGTTGTAGTTTACTATTTATTTTTTCCCATACTTCCTTTGTGCTGAGATCTGCCAGCTCTAAATTCCAATCCCAGGCCTGCAGGACTTCTTTTATCTTGATATAATCAGCTCTGCCATAGTTTCTAATTTTTGTTTTCCCTACAATTCTAGCTGACCCTTACATAATGGAAAAAGGGACCATGTTATGGCCACTAGAACCCAAAGGTTGCATTACCCTAGCATTCCTTATGGCACCATCGGTATAACTCAAAATCAAATCCAAAGCATTACTCTCTCTTGTGGGGTGTCTAAAAAACTGCTCTAGACAACAATTTGAGCATATCTCCAGGAAATGTTTCTCCGTCCTGGTACTACTCTGATAGTTGTCCCAGTTTATGTTTGGGAAATTAAAGTCCCCCATCAGGATGCAGTTACTATTTAAACCCATGGGGCCCAATTCCAGAAGAGTTATGCTTGTTGCAAAGTGACTTGCACCAAACAAAATGGGGCAAGTATCACTTTGCACCATGCATTATGCCAATTGGTAATCCAGAAGGCAGCCTGTGACATGTCGCAGGATGTCTGCACCAAAGGTGTGCTATGCCATTGGTTATGCCATAAACCCGCTGCCACATGGTGCAAGGGGGTTTATTGAAGCATTTATGCTGAATTCCAAGAGGGTGGCTGTCTGAATAGCAAATGTGCTATTCCAAAACAGCCCCCAGAAGACTGTGGTCAAAGTGTACTCTACATCCATGGGGGGGTGCACCTCTGTGCCTGGTGCCCCAATAGCCACTCCCCCACGGTCCCACATAGGCCCTCCCACCCAGCCCCCATTGGCATGGAAGTCCTCTGTGGACTGCTGGCACCCCCATGCCCACATCCCTGATTATTGCCCCACATGGCAGTCCACATCCCCTGGTCACCAGGCCCCGATCCCCAACATGCTGCTATTGGCATGCATGCTATGTCACACAAGCCCTTGTAGTCCAGTGGCCCCCCACCCCCTCACCCAGCTGTGCCAGTCCACTCTCACACAACCATTACCAGTAGGCGACTGGCACAACCCACCACTCAACTCCATGGCCAACTGCCGACTGACCTCCATCTGAGCACCTACTGCTATATATAGTACACACTCAATAACTGATGGAGCATGTACTATCTACAGTAATGCATACTCAGATGGAACACTGTTGGCAGCTGGCCATGGAGGTGAGAGGTGAGTATGCCAGCCACCTACCGGGTGTGGGGATGTGTGGGTGGACTGGCACTGCTGGGTGGGGGGCATGAATAGCTCTGCTGGCCATTGCCATGGTGTTGGGGAGCGGGGCTTTAGGGCTGGCCTTGCCAGTCACGACTTGCACTCTGTCAGAGGGCATTGCTGCAGATTGCGGCACCCAGTTCCTTTGGTGCAATGCTGGAGGTGCCGCAAGTCACAGGATGTAGTCGCCGGGGACCCTGCCTATTCTAAAATCTGGCACAGGGTCCCTGGCATAGCAGCATATGTTGCAAGTACTGTCAAGTTGCGACAATTCATCTTGGAATTGGGCCCATGGTTTCTATCATATCTAAGAGAGGTGCATTTTCTATTTCAGTCAGACTGGGTGAATGGTAACACAAGCCAAGAGTAATAGTTTTAAATCCTGTTCTCAATTTAACCCATAACTGCTTGACTTTTGCAAATTCAATTTCCTTGACATCAATAGCATGTGCTTTAAGGTGGTTTGCTACATACTATCCAATCCCCTCACCAATCTTTTCATGTCTTGTTTTATGTATGTAGTCATATCCCTGAATATCTGGGACCCAATCATCCTTTAACCACATTTCCGTTTTGCCACATACATCTATATTATCTTTACATAGGATATATCTCAACTCATCTATTTTATTCTTGACACTCCTAGCATTACTAAGAAGGACTCTTAGTTCCTTGGCCTTGACTACTTTCATTTTTATTTTTTTTTTATCCCTACCACCATTGCTGTTGTTTTCAGCACACCCTTTAAGGCCCCTTCCCCATACACTAGTTTACATTTTTGTCTATATGTATCCTTAACAACTGTCCCAATTCTTTACTCCCTTATTCATTCAAATGTAATCCATCCTTGCTGTACAGTTTTGGGTTATTACTAAAGTTTTCCCACGTTTTTATACATTCAATACCATGCATAAGGCATCAGCGTCTTAACCAGTTATTCACTCGTGCTGTTTTCCTATTCACTTTCTCACTAGCCCTGGGAACCAGTAGGATCTCAGAGATGATTAATGTACCATTTACCTGCTTTGTCAGCCTCTCAACTGCCATGTAATCAAGGAACATTTGATTTTTTATTTATTTATTTATTGAAATGTTTCACCAAGAAAGTTACACTGAGCAACAGTATGCTCATCTCATAGTATGTCCTGGGGGAAAGGGTAGTGGGATTACAGAATTACAAGCATCAGTTACACAAACAGTGGGTAAACATTACAAGTAAAATTTTCAATAAAGAGAGTAGGAGCACAGGTACATGAAACAACATAATATCATCATTTGATTTAATTACATTAAGAAAGCTAGAGTAGCGTGAGCTAGTTTAGGCAGCAGGAATTAACATGATATGAAAAGTGGAGGGGGAGGACAGAAATAAGTGCGAGAAAAAGTGCATTAGTCAGATGAACAGGAGAGGGGGTATGTCGAGCTAGTAGTGGAGGAGAAATATAAATTTAGTAGCTCAAGACAGTGCCTGGGGTAGTTAGTTACATTCACAGTTGGTGATTAGGTAATTTGTTAGAGATGTGGAGAGTGAACCAGCAGAGGAAGAGTGAGAATTTGTATCGGCAACTGATTCCATAATTTGGGGAGGTGGTGGGAGAAGGCCATTTGACCAGAAGTCGTGCCCCTCTGAGGTATATTCAGTGTTTGCGAGTCACCAGATCTAAGGGAATGGGGGGATGGATAGGGAGGCTGAGATGTAGGCGAGGAGAGAACCAAGTCAGAATTTAGAGATGAATTTGGCAGCACATAGCATGTGCTTGTTAGTAAGGGTGGGAAAATTTAGAGAGAGGTAGAGTGTACAGTGGTGAGTCGGGGTGGATCCTCAAGAGCAAAGTGGCAGAAAGAGTTAAAGAGGGAGTCCAGTCTGGTTATGGTGAATTGTGGGGCAGCACTGTATACTATGTTGCAGTAGTTAAATATGAAACATAGAAACATAGACTTTGACGGCAGATAAGGACCGCTTGGCCCATCTAGTCTGCCCATTTCCCTACCTACAGGATAGGCCGCAGATCCTAGTTAACCAACAGCCTATTTCTTCCTACCCCCCACAAGAATTGCCTTATGTCTGTCCCTTGCATTCTTGAATTCTCCCACAGTTTTAGACCCCACAACCTCCTCAAGAAGGCTGTTCCGTGCATCCACTACCCTCTCTGTGAAATAATACTTCCTCACATTGCCCCAGAACTGCCCTCCTTCTATCTTTAAATTGTGTCCCCTTGTTCTTGCAAGTCTCTTTTTCTGAAAGATGCTACCCTCTTGGACTTTGTTGATTCCACTGAGGTACTTAAAAGTTTCTATCATGTCCCCCTCTCCCTTCTTTCCTCAAGGGTATACATATTAAGCTCCTTTAGTCTCTTTCCTCATATGGCATCTCTTGCAGACCATGCACCATTTTAGTTGCCCTCCTCTGGACTACCTTTATCCTGTCTATGTCCTTGCGGAGATGGGGTCTCCAGAACTGGACACAATACTCCAGATGGGGTCACACCAACTGTCTGTACAGAGGGATAACAACTTCCTGTTTTCTGCTGCTGATGCCTCTCCCTATACATCCCAGTATACCCCAGACCTCCTACTGCTTTCTCACATTGCTTGCTAACCTTAAGGTCTTCTGATATGATTACCCCCCAGGTCCCTTTCCTTTTTATTGTTGTTACTACCTCCCACCCATTATGTATTCTTCCCTGGGTTCTTGTTCCCAGGTGCATTATTTGCACTCTCTTTGCATTGAATCCTAGCTGCCATACTTCTGACCATTCCTCCAACCTTGCCAAGTCCCTTTTCATCCTTTCCATGCCTCTTTGTGTATCAACCCTGTTGTGGATCTTTGTGTCATCTGCAAAAAGCATACTTTCCTTCCAGTCCTCTCAATGTCACTGATGAGACATTAAAAGGACTGGACCCAATACTGAACCCTGCGGTACCCCACTAGTAACCCCTCTTTCTTCAGAGTGGACTCCATTTACAATTACCTTCTGTGTCCTGTTGTGCAGCCAATGTTTTACCCAGGCTACCACCCTGGGACCCACTCCCAGGCTAGTTAATTTGACTATTAATCTTTTGTGTGGGACTTTGTCAAATGCCTTGCTAAAGTAAAAATATGGGTAATATAATTTTCAGTACTAATTTGCGCCTTGCCGTAGGCGAGATGCAGTTATGGTTTCTGTATTTGATCCTCTCTAGAATCTCTCAGATCATTTCTGCCAGCTTTTGTTCTGAAAGAACTCCTGAAACCGAAGATGAACAAAGCAATGGGACCTGACAGGATTCACCCCAGAATTCTAAAAGAACTAAGGGGAGAACTAGTGACACCACTGACTACCCTTTTTAACAAATCATAGGGGGATGGTGTGGTACCTGATGACTGAAGGAGGGTGGATGTGATTCCCCTTCACAAAAGTGGAAGCAAAGCAGAGGCAGGAAACTATAGACCTGTTAGTTTGACCTTAGTGATAGGAAAAATGATGAAATCACTTCTGAAAGAAAGAATTGTTGAGTACCTACAGGCCAGTGGGGCACAGAACCCAAGGCATCATGGATTCACAGCAGGAAGGTCATGTCATATGAATCTAATAGATTTCTTTGACTGGGTGACCAAAGTAGCAGATTAGGGAGGGGCTGCGGACATGGCCTACCTAGACTTTAGCAAGGCATTTGACACAGTCTCACACAAAAGATTAATAGACAAGTTAGCCAGTCTGGGAGTGGGCCACAGGGTGGTAGCCTGGGTAAAACATTAGCTGGACAACAAGACACAGAAGGTAATAATAAACAGAGTGCACTCCGAAGAAAGGAGGGTTACTAGTGGGGTATCACAGGGTTCAGTACTGGGACTGGTCCTTTTTAATGTCTTTATAAGTGACATTGCAGTGGGACTGGAAGGAAAAGTATGCCTCTTTGCAGATGACACTAAGATCTGCAACAGGGTTGATGCACAATGGGGGGGTGGAAAGGATTAGAAGGGACTTTGCAAGGATGGAGGAATGGTCAAAAATATGACAGCTTAAATTCAATGCAAATAATTGCAAAGTAATGCACCTGGAAACAAAACCCCAGGGAAAGAGTACACAATGGGGGGGGTACTAACAACAACAGAAATGGAAAGTGACCTGAGGGTAGTCATATCAGATGACCTAAAGGTAGGCAAGCAATGTGAGAAGGCAGTAAAGAGGGCTGGGGGAATACTGGGATGTATAGGGAGAGGCATCATCAGTAGAAAACAAGAAGTTGTTATCCTTCTGTACAGACAGTTGGTGAGATCCCATCTGGAATACTGCATACAGTTCTGGAGACCCCATCTCTGCAAGGACATAGACAGGATGGAGGCAATCCAGAGGAGGGCAACTAAAATGGTGCAGGGTCTGCACCAGAAGCCACACAAGGAAGGGAGAGAGAGAAGGGGAATATGATTTTCAAGTACCCTAAGGGAATTAACAAAGTCCAAGAGGATAGCATCTTTCAGAAAAAGAGATGTGCAAGAACAGGGGGGCACAATTTGAAGCTAATGGAGGGATGGCTCAGGGGCAACATAAGGAAGTATTTTTTCACAAAGAGGGTGGCGGACACATGGAACAGTCTGCCTGAGGAGGTTGTGGGTTTAAAAACAGTGGGGGGAATTCAAGGATGCATGGGACAGACATAAGGCAATTCTGGTGGGGATTAGGAAGAAGTAGGCTGTTGATTAACTAGGATCTGCAGCTTATCCAATAGGTAGGGAAATGGTCAGACTGGGTGGGCCAAGTGGTCCTTATTTGCTGTCAAAGCCTATATTTCTATGTTTCTTAACCTTAAATGATTATGTTACTTTATTACTTACTTAAAACCTCTACAAACAATTAGGATTGTCAGAAACCAGTAATATTCTGGGTTCTGGCTCTGATCTAGAACTTGGCAAATAGTTCTAGGGTTCTAATTATCTTTACAACTCAAACTCTTTCGTCTGTAGGACTAAAGGGAAAGAACAGAACTGAAGGAAGAAAAGACATCATTAAATGACCTACCTTCTCAGCACAGCAACAATATTGTTTCACTGTACTGCAGAAAAGAGAAACACATTGTGCCTTTCAAAATGTTAATGCCAAGTGTTACCGTTCCATGTGTTTGGCACATCTGCATATGAAAAACACATTCTTATATTGTCTCTCCATAAAATTTTTGGATCTAATGTTTAATATTTAGTTTGTTTTCCAGGCCAGCATCTCCTATTTTTGAAATGTCTGAACAAAACAAAACAAACAAAACAGTAGTTTCTTCATACTTACTTTAATTTCCCTTTCTGCTAACTCCAGCATCGTCAATGGATAGTCAGTACATATGGATAACGTACACCCCTACTAGGGGAAATGGCATAGCCCAAGGCTGCAACTAGCACCGAATCCTGAGCACACGAACATTACGAACAGTAGCAACTCTCCTGTCACTTTTGTCCTCGAAGTGCCCCAATTACGTAAGAGTAAACTCATATAGATTTTACTGGTCGTCTTGCAATGAACCAATACACATAAAGTGTTTGCATACTCATAGCTTTTCCTAAAAAGAAAATACATTAAACAATTATTTACCTCGACTGAAGACTGGGAGGCTGGAAAAAGGTTAATCTTCTGCTAATGTCTTCTGGTGGAGCTTCTTTAAACTACTTTATGAATTAGAAAGAGACTTGTCAAAGGAATTAATAAAAAAAGAAACACTGGAAACTGGCCCAGTGGTGCAGAGGGCTGTGATGCTTAAGTTCTTTGCCTCTCCTATGTCGGTGACAAGAGATTGGGAATGAGCTTGGGTTTCCAGGGGTCGGCCGGGGGGGGGAGTTCTGGGAGCAGGTTTGAGCAGCTGGCAGGCAGCTCTCCTCTGCCAGGTTGGGGAGATTGCTCTTCCCAGCACTTCTCTGCTACTGAGTAGAGGCTTGGTTGCAGTGCCATGCAAATTGGGGCTAAGCCATAGGCTGAGGTGGGTGGAGCAGGGCCTCTGGTTCCAGTGTGCACACCCATCACCACACAAATGTGTGACTTCGTTGCTGAGGTTCCAGAGAAATATGGGAGAAAACTGGAGGAAAAAGAGGTGGGCACTGCAAGGGTATATGACACCCGCTGGCCACACCTCCACATGCCACATCCCGAGGGCATCCCAGAGGTGAGTAACTTGAACATGAGTGTTAGAGAGGGAGGTCAGACCTCCCTCTCCTGACTCAGCCATGGGGGACAAAGCCGTTGGGGTCCAATGCTACCGGTACTCCTGGGGAGGTGTTGGACAATGGAAGGAGATGGTGGCAGCTGGCCGAAGGTAGCTCTCCCTTGCTGTGGCCCATGGAAAATAAACAGAATATGGAAAATAAAAAGATAACATTGAAAAGCAACTGCAAACAGTGTAAACACTAATCTGTAACAAGAGACACCCTATTGTTCAGAAAAATTTAATAATGTTTGTGCCAATAACCAATATTTAGATGCAGAACTCCTTTCCCTTTTTTTGTGTGCATGATCGTCAGCAGATAAATCATAGAAGGGTGTCCAAACAGGCTAACAATCAAAAAATTCCTCAGAACACAGCTGATATCTCAGTTCTAGCATACCAGACAATATTCTTCATCAGTAGCCATGCTTCCTGAATGGCACCATTGACAATGCTGGAGCTAACAGAAAAGGACATTCAGTAAGTATGATGAAAGTTCTTCTTTCTGTAGCACTCCACATTCTCAATGGGTAGTGAGTAGATATGGGGTCTAGTAAGCTGTACTCATTATTCAAATGCGTGGGGAAGAATATTGTTCCATATGCAAACTGCAAAAGGAGAAAGGAAAAAGGGGTTTACCTGCTAACTGCTGCCTGCAAAACCCTGTGACCAAAAGTTGCATCACTGAACTTTGAGGATCCAATCTGTAGTGCTTGGTGAATGTGTGGATGGAGGACCACATTGCTGTCTAGCAAAGTTATAAGACAGATTCTTCACCTTTTTCCACACCGGGCATGGCACTAGTTGTGGTGGAATGAGCCTTGATGAGTGTCAGAACCCTCATCTTTACTGCAACATTAGATTTTTCAATGCACACCCTCATCCACCTTGCCAGGGTGGACATAGAGGCTATTAGTCCTTTTTTATTTGTTCCAAAAAATTATGGACAACCTATCCAATTTTCTCAACTTCACAGTTTATTTAAAAATATATCCTAACTACCCTGCACAAATCTAACTTGTGCAACTATTTTCTATTGGGTGAGTTGGCTGTGGACAGAAGACAGATTTCCTGATTCACTTTAAATGATGTAGGAACCTTCAAAATGAAAGAGAACTGTTCTTAGAACCACCTTTCCCTTATGAATAACAAGGTGTGGTTCTTTGTGGAACGAGGACTGGAGCTGACCTATCCTCCAGGCTGAACTCATAGCAACTAAAAAACACACCTTGTAGGACAGAACTTCTAGCAGTACTGCTGAAAGTGGTTCAAAGGGGTCTTTACAAAGAGCATTCAACACCAGATTCAGATCCCATGGAGGGACAGGGGATCTAAACAGGGGTCTGCTTCTGCTGACAGCTCATAGGAATTGAATAATCTCCCAGTTGGTTCCTAAGGACAGTTTCAAGGAGATTCCCAAGTACCAACACCTGACCATTCAAGGTGCAGAAGATCAAACCTTTGTCCACTCCCACCTGCAAAAAGTCCAAAACCTGTGAGAATATTCCGTTGGAGAGTCAGATATTTCTTTCTCTGGCCCAGGCCAATAAGGTGGTCCATACACGAGCATAACCTGCAGCAGTGGAATTCTTTCTGGCAGCCATCAGTATATCCACTACCTTTCTGGCAAACCACTGTTTCAGGAGTCTCCTCTTCTCAGGAGCCAGGCCACAAGATGCATCATCTCTGGATTTGAATGCAGAATGGGACCTTGGGATAGAAGGTCTCCCTGAATTGGAAGATGAAACAGGGTATGTTGAGCTAGATTCACTAGGTGAGAAAACCACAGCTTTCTGGGCCATTCTGGATCTATCAGAAGAAAATTTCCTTTCGAGTGTCTTATTTTGCATATGTCCTTGGGGAGAAACAGCAGAGGAGGCAATGCATATGCTCTGCAGAAATTCCATGTCTGTGATGAAGCATTCACTGCCTCCACCTGTGGACATCAGTATCTGCTGAAGAACCACTGCACTTGAGCATTCTGGCTGGAGGTGAACAGGTTGATCTGTGGATGACCAAGCTTTCAGCATAAAAGGTTGAACACCTCTGGCTCAGCATTCATTCACCTGCATGGACATTCACACAGCTTAGCCAATTGGCCTGAATGTTCAATTGCCCCTGCCAAGTGACCCGTCAACAGAGAGAGATAGAAGGTTCTCTTCTGCCTACAGTAGCAGATCAGTTGCTCCTCTTAGCGTCTCTCTGCTCATTGTGCCTCTTTCATTGTTTATGCATGTCAGTGTGACAGCATGGTCCAACCTTATTTTCATGGATTTTACCTGTACCAGCTTGTGAAAATGAAGGAGAACCAGGTGTACAGCCCTCATCTCCAGGACATTGATGAGAAGACAGTGTTCCTGTGCCAACCAAGCTCCCTGAATGGGAAGATGGCCCAGAACTAAAGCCCAGCCCAACAGACTGGCATCAGTTGTCAGGATCAACTCAGGGGGGATCTTCCAAGGGGGACTCCATTACTTAGGTTCTCTAAACTGACCCACAAACTCAGTGACTGTCAAAGGAGTGGGGAAATAAAAATCCTGAATGGATAATACTCCAAGGTCATCTCACAGGCTGCCAGTAACTCAGTCTGAAGTGGTCATATGTGTAAGCGAGCCCACAGGATTAGTTCTATTGTTGCCATCATGAGACCCAGAATCTGCATAAGACTGTGAACTGAAGCTGATGACTGGCTCCTCAGCCACTGAACCTCTCTTATTAAGGTCTTCTTCCTGGCTGCTGAGAGGACTCTTCCATCCTGAACACCTCTCCTAGGTGTTCCAGGGTCTGAGATGGATTGAGAGAGCTTTTCTCCTGATTGACTACCAAACCATGGAACTCCAAAACATCTAGGGTCCTGGTCACTGACTCCCTAGACAGAGTGGCAAAAGGTGCACCAATTAGCAAGTTGTCTAGGTAAGGGTAGACATGATGTCCTGCCTGCCAAAGTTGTGCTATCAGAACTATGAACACCTTCTTGAACACTCTGGGGGAGATTGCCATCCCAAAGGGAAGCACCCTGTACTGGAAGTTTTGCCCTAGAACTGAGAACCTGAGGAACTTCTGATGAGACTGCCAAATGGAAATATTCAGATATGCATCCCTCAGTTCTATGGATTCTAAATAATGCCCCAGCTGGACAGCATGTATGATTGACTGTAAGGATTTGATCTTCAAGGTTGTTTGATGAATAAACTTGCTTAGGTATTTCAAGCCCAGAATCAATCTGAACCCCTCCCCCACAACTTCTTGGGAACCATGAAATAAACTGAGTAGAGTCCCTGACCCTGTTCATCGAAGGGCACTGGAACACTTTCCCAAATCTGTCTGAGGTGGTCTAACATCTGAGACACTGCTTGTCTTTTCACTGGGTCCTTTGGTATGGTGGATGGCAGAAAACATCCCTTTGAGTGGATTTTTGTGAACTCTATTGCATAGCCTAATGCCAGGATCTCCAGGACTCAAGCATCTGACATTATCTAGGCCCATCTTGTGTAAAAAGTCTGCAGTCTTCCAAGTAGGAAAGGGGGGCAGAGATGGGCCCACCTACCATTATTGTAATGTGCCACCTCTTCGCCCTGAACTTTTTAGGCATAAACATTGCCTAACCAATGAAGTATTAAAACTCATTGTGTGCAGCTCGGTCTTATCCGTGATTGACTATGGGCTCATAGTCTATAGTGCAGTAATTGACACAGCTCTAAAGAGAATAAAGCTGGCCCTAAACAAAACCTGTAGGCTTGTCCTAGATGTGCTATGCCTTAAACACACCCGCAATCTCTATTCCCAGTCTGGGTGATTAAATCTGCACTGTAGAACACAATTCAAGGTCTGCCTGCTGGCTAAAAAGTCCACCCTAGATCTAACACCACATGACATTCAGAGTCTCCTCTGCCCTACCAACAAGGCTAGACTTACCAGAGGGACTAATAGCCAGCCACTTTAAGTCCCGTTCTGCTGCACCTCTCAGGGTCAGGGTCTTTTGAATATCAGGCAACTGCTTGGCTCAACTCACTAAAAGATGACCTCCTGGCAGAATCTAAACTTGGCCCCTTCAAAACTAAATTTCGTACCCACCTTGCAACACTTACTGGGTGTGATTGTAACTTCTAAATTGCAGAAGCCAACTCCAGTCTCCTTTCTGTTCATTATAGCACTTACAATGTCCCCTATCAAACTGCCTTGTTATTTATCCCTCTCCTCTACCGTCCCACTCTGCCTTCATCCTCCATTCCATTTCTTATCCGTTTCCCACCTCCCCCCCACCTAATCTGCTTCCCCCTTCCCTCACCATATTCTCCCACTCTAAAACCCCACGGAATTTTCACCTTCCAGCAAACCAATAACAAGGCCCTATGGCTGCTCCCATTTTCTCCACCTATTCTCCCTCATACCTTTCTCACATATTAAGCACTCACTCAGCACCCAGCTTCTGTTGCTATCAGTTTCTCTCTCCATAGTAAGCTATCTTTCCACTTTGTTCACCCCTTGCAACTTACTTGTTGCTTAATGTGATTACATTTTTTTAATTTTAGTTACAAAAGAGTTGAACATCATTTATGTATCCAATGTAATTTTGTAACCACTATCTATATTGTTTTGCTGTATTTGTGTTGTTTGCTGTTGACATGGAACCTCTGTAAACAAGCTTATAGCTCAAAGGTATTAATCTGAGAACTGAATAAATAAATAAATAAATAAATAAAACCTCCATTAAATTTTTGGGCAAAGGCACCTCTGCTACTATTTCCCATGAACCCAGAGTAGGATCTTTTATTCCTCTGGTTTCCAAAGTTCTGAAAGGAATGAAACCCCCATTGATATGTCCTCTGTTGGCCACCTCCCCAACCGTTCAATGTTGGGTTGACCTTTTGCTGTTGTTTTAAAAATGGAAGATCTCTCTTTTTTTCTTGGATATCATTTAACATGTTACCCAGGCCTGATGCAAATAACAAACCTCCCTCAAAGGCTAAATTAAACAGCTTGGTCTTCAACACCTGGTCTGTGACCCAGTGCCTGAGCCATACACCTCACATGGTGAACACAATGTGATAAGTGGAGCAAGCTGACATATGTAAGTTCTCCACCCTGGCATCCCCTAGAAAGGTGGAGGTCATGGATACCAGTTGCAAAATGCTTGCCTCCTCAGAATCCAGGGAAATGAAACTACCCAGCATTGTACTCTACAAGTTTAATGTTCTGGCAACAAAAAAGGATGCATAGGAGGTGTGGAGTTTTGCTCCATTGGAGCAGAAGACTCTTCTGCATGAAACATCCACTCACTTATCATGCCTATCTGCAAATTCCAGAGATCCCACAATTGGGATAGTTCTGTGATTATGGAGTTATGTACAGCCTTATCAGCCATGGGTGGAGTTTCCCACATTCGGATATTTTCTTCCATAAAAGGAAAACACCATACCTGGGGCAGCACCTGTGAAGAGCAGCATGCTGATGATGACATCCAAGATGGCCAGCTGAATGCAAAACAGAGCTACTCAGCAGGGCATGTAACAAGAGCCTCTTATATTTTCTTTTTTAATCACAATGCTTAAATAATCTAGTGTGCCACGAATTTGTAGTAATTGTAAGGTATGTTTAAAGGAATCAGATGCACCTGAGAATTTACTGACACTCACTTCACCAAAAAAAGACAAGCATGGAGCATGAAGACAAACTTTAAAGCTGTGGCCCCAGGCATCTCAAATAACTGCCAGATCCTGAGGCTATCCCCCAGCCTGTCTGACCTACACTCACTCAATGAATCACCAATCTCACCATTACCTGAAACTCCAAACAGGAAGGATGGTAAGAAAGCACCAGGGTCATCAGGTAATTTATTTGCTTTCTTTAACGTGAATACAAAGCAACCAAAAACACTGAAACAAAAAAGGGGTGTGATCCGGAGAAAAACTACAAATATGGCAGCAAATGTTTCAAATTCGGGGGGAGGCCAATACAAATGGTGGGGTAGTATATGGGGCTGCAGAAACAGCAGGAGAGGGTGGAAGGTCTAAAATGGGAAGAGGTAAATAAAAAGGGCTCAGATTCAAACAAAACTAACATACAAGATAAAAAAAGCAGGACAAAATGAAAACACTGAGGAACAGGGAACCCAGGAAATAACAGAAAAGGACAAAGACAGAAGTGAAGAAAAAAATACAGGTACAAATGGGGCTCAGAAAATTTTAACCCTGAACAAAATAGTGATGTTGGTCAGAATAAACTCATTAAGTTCAAAAGTGAAATACCGGAGGCAATGAGAAGCCTCAAAAATGAAATGGTCCAAATCATACTAACATACTAAAATGCCAGCAGAATAGGCCTAACGGTCTTTCGTGTCTGCTCGTTTGGTCAGCCTCCACCCTGGGTGCTGACCTTGCTGCCCCCCTCACCTCCTCTGGCTTCTCCCTTCCCAGTTCTGGATATTCTTGCTGCATTGGATTTTGCTTCCAGAACCCTTCCCCTGTACCTGTCCCACCCCCTCTTGAACCCCTCCACTGTCTCTGCCTCCACCAGCCCCCTAGGCAGTGCATTCATTGGCTCCACCACCCTCTCAGTGAAGTAGCACCTCCTCCTTTCTCCCCTGAATCTTCCCCCCTCCAGCTTCCATCCATGCCCTCTAGTGGCCCCCTTCTCCTTCCTTCAAAGCACCCTGACTGTTCCTCCCCTATTTACCCTCTTCATGTACCTGAAGACACCTATCATGTCCTCCCGGTCCCTACTCTCTTCCAATGTGTACATATTTAGCTCTTCGAGCCTCTCTTCATAGGTCCTGTCCCCCAAGCCCCAAATCATTTTGGTTGCCCTCCTCTGGACCCTCTTCAGAAGGGTAATGTCCCTCTTTAAGTGTGGCCTCCAAAACCGCATGCAGCACTCAAGGTGCGGCCTCACCAAGCAGTTATACAGAGGGAGTATCACTTCCCTCCTTCTGGAGGTGATCCCCCTAGTGATGCATCCCAGCATCCTGTTGGCCTTGGCTGCTGCCCTCCTACAAGTCTCTGAGTTGTTCATCTTGACATCCACCACCACCCCCAGGTCCTTCTCAGCCATCGAGACTTGTAGCACTCCCCCCCCAGGGTGTACACTTGGCCTGGGTTTCTGGCCTCAGGTGGAGTACCTTCATTTCCTGCATTGAACCTCAGATTCCACTTTCTAGACCATCTTTCCAGAGCCTCCAGGTCCCCCTGTGGGCCACCTCCCCTCCTCCCATCCACCACCTCCCCAGTTTTGAGTCATCCATAAAGAGACTTATCTCCTCCTGATTCCTGTCCTTATGTCAGAGACATAGGCGTTGAGGAGGGGCCCAGGACTGATCCCTGTGGGACCCCACTAATGACCCTCCTTGGGGATGAGACTATCCCGCCAACTACGACTCTCTGGGTCCGGTCCTGGAGCCAATTGCCTATCCATCTGATTATCTGGTTCCCCACCCCCATTTCTCCCAGCTTATCCAACAGGCCCATGTGAGGAACAGAGTCAATGCCTTGCTGAAGTCTAGAAAGAGGACATCCACTGGTCTACCCAGGTCCAAGGCACTCGTCACCCAGTCATAGAAAATATAAAAGCTTTGTCTGACACGATTTCCCTGGGATGAATCCATGCTGTCTATCGTCCAGGCACCCTGACTTTTCCAGGTCTCCCCCTAGCCTCTCCTTGACAATGCCCTCCATCACCTTGCCCACCACCGATGTCAGGCTGATAGGCCTGTAGTTCCCTGCCACCTCCCTTGATCCCCCCTTGTGGATAGACACTATATTCACCACCTTCCAGTCCTGGGGCACCCATCCTGTCCTCAGAGAGATGGTGAAAAGCTCTGCCAGGGGTTTTGCCAGGACATCTGCATGTTCCTTCAGCACTCTGGGATGTAATTTATCCATCCCCAGTGCTTTCTCTGTCTTAAGGGAGTTGAGGGCTTCCCTCACCCTCTCTGCTGTGATTTCCACTTCCGCTACCTCTTCTCCCAGCTTAGCCTTCCCCCTTCCTGCCAGTGATGCCTCCCCCTCTCCCCAGACCCACCGATCGGTAAGGGTCCCCCCCTCCTCAGAATCTCTGTCTCCTCCCATGTATGATGCAGCACCCTCATTTTTCTAGGTGAAACTGAGGTGAAGCACTCATTTAGTACCTCAGCCTGCTCCCCCGGGTCTTGTGCCCATCTCTCCCCTGATTTAATCCTGCTAATCTGCCCCTTCACCTTTCATTTTTCCCCAATGTATCTGAAGAACCGCTTGTTCCTTCTCCTAATTTCCCTGGCCATGTTCTGCTCCTTCCTTGCCTTAGCCACCCTCACCACCCTAGTGGCCCTTCTAGCCATCAGCTCATACTCCCCTCGATCCCTTTCACTCCTTGAGCACTTGAATTGTCTACAGGCTGCCTTCTTTCCCTGCACCACCTCCTGGATCTCCCTGGTCCACCAGCAGGGTTTTCGGGCCCTACCGCATTTTCATCTTACTCTTGCACAGGTGCTGGTAGCATCCTGTATCCCTCTCCTGATGATTTCCCACCTACTAGCAGCATCCATGTCTGACACAATCACATCCAAATGCTCCTTAAGGATCTTTCCCATTTCCTTAAAATCTGTCCCCCTGAAGTCAGTTACCTCTGTCTTTGTGCAGCCTTCTAGCCCTCCTAGGTCCAGGCAGAACCAGACTGTGGCATGGTCACTCCCCGCCAATGGGTCCCTTACCTCCAGGCCCCCAATCTGGTCACTGTCTGCCAGGACCACATCCAGTACCCTCCCTCCCTGGTCAGTTCCTCCACCTGCTGAGTTAGGAATGCATCCTGAAAGACATCCAACAACCTCTGTTCCCTGGTCACAGAGGATGTCATAGTCTCCCAGTCTGTTCCTGGCATGTTTAAGTCCCCCAACACCACCACCATTCCTCTGCTCAGTCTGCAGTGTCTCCCAACATCTGCCACCAAACTCTCCTCCAGCTCCTCCGCCAGGACAGGGGGTCTATACACCACTCCTATTTTTACTCTCCTGCCCCCCTTGTTATCAAGGTGACCCAAATGGCCTCCATGGTTTCCCCTGCCTCCTCTACTACCCCTATGCCAATGCAGTTTTTGACTATCATTGCTACCCCTCCATCCCTTCCCTCCCCCCTGTATTATCATTGCTACCCCTCCTCCCCTTCCCTCCCCCCAAATCCTTGTGGAAATAAAAACCTCCTTATCAGATGTAACAAGCACAGTAAAATAACTAAGTGACAAAATGGAGAATCTCAAGGTAAGGTCAGATGAAATAGAAAAAAAAGAATCTTGAATCTGTAAGATCTTACAAATCCTATGCCACAAAAATATAAACAATTTGAAAAACAACTAGAACTGCTACAGAATAAAACAGCTGAGCAAGAAGACAGAGCAAGAAGAGGAAATGTAAGAATCAAAAAAGTCTCTGATAGAGTAGAAGGCACAGAAGATCCACACCCATATTTTGAAAAAATGTTGACTATAGCTATGAATAAAAGACACCCAGAGGAGAAAATTACATTAGATATGGCTCACAGAGTGGGCAGCAGATTCTCAAATAAATAACACCTATCCAAGAACCATATACGTGAAGCCCCACCAATTTCAAGATAAAGAATTAATTCCCAAAAGGCTCAAATCGATAAAGGTCTTACTTATGAAAACATTAAAATTCAATATTTTTCCCAATCTCTCAACTGAGACAAATGAAAAAAGGAAACTTTTTAACCCCATAAAAACAAAGTTGCATCAAAAAGGGATAAGATTCACTATGCTTTACCCAGCCAAACTTAGATTTGTGAACAAAGGGAAGCTTCACACTTCTGAAGATCCAGAAGATGCCATGGAAGCTTTTGAAGAAGAATATGGGGGAACATTTACCAACTCCAATGCCAGATAAGAAAGCCACAGAAATAAACCATACATCTGGACTCTTGAAAATCAGTGTAGATGCAACTTAATGAATATCTGAGCAGAGAGGGAAAGAAAATGAATGAAAAGGTGAGAACAAATCTATTTATAGACATTTGATGTAACAATACAGATACACTCTATGATTATTGGAGAATATTAACCGGGGAAATAAAAAAAATAAAATATAGTGCAACAAAAAGGAGGGGGAAATAAATATGAACAAATCTATGAAAGATAATAGCATTTTTCTATATATGTAATGTCAGATACATACAAATCCAAAGCTCCAGTATGTCAGTGATGACAGACTCAGTCATCATTCTTGTAGGGGTGAGGGAATGGAAATCATGCCGACTTCTGTTCACAAGGGGAAGAGGGAGGGGGAGGGAGAGCTTTACAAATGGATTACTACAATAATGGCCTTATTAACTCTAAGTATACCCCCCCATAAAAGTCTAAAAGAAGAAGACAAAATTCTCTTGATAAAAAGATGGGAGTGAAGAGGGATGTAATTTATTCAAGATTCTATGCAGACCGAGATGGCTTGAAAAAAAAAAAATTATGAAATTAATCAAACTAAAATTGAGCACATTTAAATGGTATCCAGGTAATGTACAAAAAAATAACTATTTGTAATCAGAGAAATATAAAATACATATACATTAGACATGGAAATGACAAGTAGCCATAGTATGCTGTCCTGAAATGTGAAGGGGCTAAAAATAAAGTAAAAACAAACAAAGTTATAAAATATATGCAAGAATGAAAACTTAATATAGCCATGATACAAGAGACACACTTTACACAAAAAGAATCAAACTGGTTTCAGAATATGTGGGGTAGTGGTGTTATATCTAATTATCATCACAGCTCTAGAGGAGTAAGTATACCATTCAATAAGCAAATAACAATCCCAAAGATCAACAAATATGAAACAGACCTACATGGTAGATGGGCAATAACAGAAATAAATGTTCCCAGCTTTAAAGTTATACTGGCAACAACTTATGCTCCTGACAATAATGACTCAACATTTTGTGATGATTTATTTCTGATATTAGCCACTTATAACCCTCCATATATTACAGAAGATGATTTCAATCTTGCTCTATATGAACAAGACAAAACTTCCAAATTAGATAAAATGCACAGTACAGCCAGAAAAATAGTCAAGAGATGTACAGGTATAACTGAATTAGGTTTAATTGACCCTTGGTTTTGAAAATGTCCTGAAAAAAGAATATATTCATACTATTCCAATACAGAAGTTTCTTATTCATTTATAGATTACTTTTTAATTTCTGAGTCAATAAAACACATGATTATAGACATCAGCTACCCCGGAATATATATATATATATATATATATATATATATATATATATATATATATATATATAATTACTCACCTTGAATACTGAAAATAACAAAAAATGAACAAAACACTATAAGGAAAACATGGAAAATGTTTCACCCACTTTTACAGATTCCACAAATAAATCTGTGACTAGAAATTGAGGTACAGGAGTTCTTTGAAGCCAATACAGAACAAAAAACATCCATAAATAACATTTGGGAGACTTTTAAGATATAGATAAGAGGTACATTTAGAAGTATAGAAACTCTTAGGATAAGAAGACAGAACAACATAATAGAACAATAGGAACAAGAAATAGAATCTCTTCAAAAAATGCATAGTCATACTCTAGACAAAAATAGTTTTAATAAGCTTATACAAGAAAAAGAACAATACAAGACAATACCAAACAATAGCATTGATTTGCTGATCATGCAAACATGCTCAGATTACATTTATATGTCAGACAAACCATTAAAACTTTTAACATAGCAGACTAGGAAAGAGCACAAACAGAATTATATAGTAGCTATTAAAAACCCACAAGGAATAATAATAGAAGATCCTAGTGAAATAAATGTTTCCAAGTATATTACAAAGAATTATGCACCACCGAAACAAAAAATATTGAAGAAATCGGAATAAACAATTATTTAAAACAAATCCAATTACTCACCATAACATCTAAAGTAAAAGAATATATGGACCAGGACATAACAGATGAAGAAATTGAAATAGCAATACATCAATTACCCAGATGTAAAGCCCCTGGACCAGATGGGATTACCATTGAATTTTACAAAAAAATTAAAATTCTCTCATACCCATTTTGCAGAAGCTATTTAACTCATTTAATAAAACAAATAAAATACCCAAATCATTTCAAGAAGCAACGATAACGTATTCCATAAAAATGTAAAAAGATCCACTGAGCTGTGCATCATATGTCCCCATCTCGCTATTAAATGTAGATTATAAAATGTTTACTAAAATTATTTCCAAAAGATTAGAAACAACATTACAACTTCTGGTAAATAACAATCAAAATGGTTTAATAAAAGGACTTTCACTTCAAGAAAATATAAGGTGCACACTAGATATTATAACTCATAAATAATCCAAAAATGCAATACTTCTCACAATAGATGCCAAAAAGGTATTTGATCATTTACAATGGAAATTCATATTTGCTAAGATTAGGGAGATGGGGTTAGGTGCACAGCTCAAGGTATGGCTACAGTTACTATATAAAGAACCCACAGCAAAGATTAAAACCAATCAAAATGTGTTACAACCTACAGTATATATCTGCAAAAAGGAACCAGACAAGGTTGCCCCTTATCTCCTCTCATATTCACCTTAGTAATAGAAACTTTAGCTATTATAGTACAAATTCACCCAAATATGTCTGACATAAACATTACAAATTCAGTATATAAATTTAGCTTATATACAGACAATATCCAGCTATACATGACAAATCCAGAAAAATCAATTCAAGAACTAATCAAAACTCCTTCAGAATTTGGAAATATATCTAGATATAAGATTAACTGGAGCAAATCGACCATATTAAAACTTGACAATCAGAATAACATAACTTTACCTGAACAATATGAATGTCTAGAAACAAAGTACAAAATACAATATTAAGGGGTCCTGGTCACATCAAAAATGGAAACAGTAATGACAGTCAACTTTGATACATTACACTCAGAACTACTAACAGATTTAGACAAATGGACCACTGTACTTTTAACACTCATTGGACAAATTTACATAATCAAAATGAAAATATTACCAAAATTGATCTTTTTATATCAAGCACTACCAATCCTAATACCACAAAGTTATTTTCATAAAATCAAAAAAAAATTACAAAATTCATATGGCTGAATACGAAGCCTAGAATAGCATATTCAGTTCTAACTATCTCCAAAGACAAGAGTGGTCTTTCACTCCCAGATATGTATAAATACTTATTAGCTGCTCAGATGGCAAGTATTTTGAATGGCTGAAAGAACCTCAAGACACTCCTAAATTTGTGCAAATAGAATTAAGTGTTCATCCCTAACCAAAATGAAACAACTTCTGTACTCAAATTATTACAAAACAAAGAAAAAGCATATGGTCAGTATAACCACAGAAATTATAATCCAAAACTGGTATAAAGCCCAGTCAATCATCCAAGAGCCTATTGCCATATCCTTGTATACAGCAATCCATGTGAATCATACTTTTATACCATCTACAACAGGAAAGATTTATAAACTATTGAAGATTTTTAGCATAATTGAAATTAAAGATTTAATTCTAAATGACAGCATTAAAACCTTTGAACAATTGCAACAAGATTTCAAAATATCTCATACATACCATTTTCAACATACAAGTTAGTAAATATATAAAAGAAAATATGAGAAAGAAAAGCCGTTTGGATTCAACTTTGCTAAACTGTCTACTACAAAAAGACAATAAAATAAAATTAATATCTTATTTATATAAAACATTAGAAGAAAATTAAAACAAGGAAAAACAAAAACTAATAAAAAATGGGAGAAATATCTAAGTATAAGTATAACAGAAAAAATTTGGCAAGATATAATCTCTTCATTTATTATAAATATAAAAGCGAACAAGCTTCAACAAATACAGCTTAATACAATATACTGAACATACTATACTCCTTCTCATCTCCATGATTTCAATACTGATATAAAATCCACATGTTACTTGTTTGCCCATATTTATCTAACTACTGGTCAAAAACTATTTACACAATTCAAAAAACCATTAAAAAATCAATCAATAAAACTCCACAATTAACATTATTGGCAATTCCTATGAGGAAGCTTAATAAGGCAAAAAACTCTCTCTCTCTGGCCTTTGTACCTGAAATATGTTTGTTGGGTGACTACAAGAATACTCTGTTAGGTAATCAGCGGTTCCACATGTCTCTTATTTCGGTGTATGCAAAGAAGGTAATACTCAGACACTGGCTTGATCAAAGTATTCCTTCTGTAACTGAGTGTTATTGGGAGATACTATTCACTTTACATGTGGAACGGATCATTGCAAGTCTGTCACATAGGACTCCATCCTATCAGAAGATCTGGGAACCTTTGTATACCTTATTAACCATGTAATTTTCCTGGTACTTTATATGCTTCCAGGCTACCTCTGTTTTTTTTAATGGTTTCCCACCCTTGCCCCTATATGACCCTCTTGGTGCTATTGTTGGTTAACCCAGACATTACTTTGTTATCTCATTACCCCTGTCACAGGTCCTGGTCTTAAATAGTGGATATCCCCTGGTGGTGGACAGGGGAGGGGGTTGGGAGTGTGATGGGGTCCTTGTTTGTGTGGCCTTGGTTCTTTTTGAAGTTTTTATTTATTCCTGTTCATCCTTTTCTCTGTACAATAAAATTGTGCTAATTTTTCCAGCCCTGAACTTTATACTTGTACATTGCTTGTGGGTTTTGCTGGTTTTCCTTTTGTTGTTTTCATTGTTGATTGTGTTGTCTTGTTTGAAAAATTTAATAAAGCTTTGTCAATTTAAAAAAAATAAGGAACAAACTAAATTAATTATGATTGCATCGATTTTAGCAAGAAAGAGCATACTAATGAAATGGAAAGACAATACCCCACCCACATTTGAAACTTGGGTAAACTACATGATTGATGCAATGAATTAAAAAAGATATACTGTATGAAAGATGGAGCCATGGGAACTTATAACAAAATATAGAACCCCTTCCGGGGCTGCATACTGAAAGGAATAACTTAATTGAAAATCTTAGTTGATTTTCTTTCTAGAAATATAAATATATTGCCTGGGCCCCTCTCTCCTCCTAATCATCTACAATGAGATTATAGACCATCTATTTCTGAAACTTTCAGATTAAATCAAGGTCATGCAATAATCTGAGCCATTAGAAATAAAAAAAGAAAACACTGTACCCTGGATTTTGGCAGATATTTTCTCTGGTCTGCACCTGCCCACTCTTGTTCAATAATCTGATGACAGTGAATGAAGTTTGGAAAACACTTTGGAGCTGAGGAGGTCATGGACAGAATGGGGTTGAAATCTAAGGCCTCCATGGTTGTTCCTGCTTCATCTGCAATGTCATACAAGCCTCAGTTATCAAATAGGACAAAGATTTGATATTGGACAGGGGAGAGGCTGGAATCCTCCTCTTCAGCTTTGTCCACTTCCCTTCCTCCTTCTCATCAGAGGGCTCATTTGCATAATCAAGTACACTTCTTGGGTCAGGTTTTCCCCAAGATCCCCAGTATCCTCCTTCTGATTCTCTGGATGGCCACGGTCTACCTGCAGATCAGGATTAGCAGCATTTTTTCCTACTAGGGTGCACCTGGACATTCCTGTATGGGTTCCCATGACCTGAAGGGCCTGGCTTGGGATTGGGTGTGTCAAAAGGGATGTCCTGTGCAACATCAGGGCTCAAAAACTCACCAAAGAGTGACAACAAAGATCTATGCAATTCTGTTTGCCAGTGCCAGCCAATGCAGTGTCAGCGGCTCAGCAGGTTTCACACTCACCCCTAAAGCCAGAAGATCAAAAGGTTGTGGGTTCTAGCCCCACACCAGGCACTTGAGGTAAATCCCAGTACTGGCACTGTAGTGCAGCATGAGGGGGATGCTTCACTCCTGAGGTGCTGTCATTCAGATGAAATGCTAAACCAAGGTCCCATCTGCTTGTTCTGGTGGTTGTTCAGGTGGACATTAAAGATTCCATGACTCTTCTCAAAAAAAGTAGGGGAAAGTTTATTACAATAAGGAAGAAGTACAAAACTGAAACATAAAGCATTGAACATCAACTTCATACAAGGTACAGATACTTAAAATGAGGGAGAAAAAAACAACACTGCAATAAAAATTGATAACACTCAATCAAAGAACAAGTCATATACAACAATGGTTCCTGAAAAATCAGAAAGAAAAAAGAAACAAAGACAAAAAAAAACTTCCAGACATCAGTACCCAAGAAACTGTAAAATGTACCACACACCCAGGAATATATATTCTAACACCTGTGTACTCTCAAACACATCAAGGAAAAACATTATTGGACTGCACCCTGAGCACGTCTTCACCCGTGCACACCCTGTCAAACTCCATACCATGCTCTGCAGCGGTACTCCCTTCCACTGCTTCTTCCACTGTTCCCATGACATCTTCTCCTTATCAAAGTTTGCTTGTGTAACAACCTCCTTCTCAATTATATGTACCAGGATGTGTGGTGAGATTTCTTTTTGCTGTAAGACATATCTGCAGCACACCTGCCACATATGAAACTTAATACAGGAGAATACCAGTCAAACAGTCCCTAAATCTACAGCAGTGGAAAGCTGCACAGAACCCATGACCACATTGACATAAGAGACAGTGGACCAGCCCACATCACCCCATCTGCGACCAAGTTCAACCCACATCTCCACAGCAAATGGGCAGAGGAGAAAAAATGCTCCTTCGTTTTAAGCAGGTGCTGACCCTGTTCTCTCGACAAAACCTTTCCTCAAGACATTTGTGCTTAGCATTCCCCTTCACACCAAGACGACCTAAGGCACTCAACCACTGCACATCCCACATCCGCGGTGGGGTGCACTTATCAGCAAGCTAGGTCTCCAGCAAAGGATAAACACTATGGCACAGAGTCAGATATTCCACAGGAATCTGATAATACCCCTCTTGGATTGTACTATACAGCATCTTCCTATTAATCACAGAAATCTGTGCTTTTGTCAGTTTCCACTGACATCATTTTTCCAAACCATAAACAACATACAAAGGCCAAATCTTTCATTTCTGTGCTACCAGAAGACCCTGTGTCCACAATTGCAATAACAGGGTCAACCAGAGAGCCGCCACCCGTTTCCATTCTGCTGCACCTGACAGGAGAAATGCAGAAAATGTGGTAAACAAGAAGAGACTATGTAAATAGCTAATGGGGTTCAACAATTGCAAACATCCCTCTTTAATGGCTCTGTACAGGACCTCCCTCTTAATCAGGTTAAAATGACTCCCTCATATCAGTTGAAAGGTATGGCTCAAAATGGTGACATCCAGCGAGCCCGGGGCAGAAATATCACACCCACAAATGTCAGCAAGGGTAAATATAATGTTTTAACAATAGACACTCATTTTTTCTTAGTCTGTTGCCAGTGTTTCTGAATTTGGACCTTCTCATTACTCTGTGCCAAAACTGTCACCCAATTGTCCTTCCCCATGTCACCCGACCCAAATGTGATGCCCAGAATTTTAATTGCCTTATCCGACATGCAAATGTGCTGGATTTCCCTCAAGGGTTCTGTACTTGGACTCAAGACATATCCACAGCATTTCTGAATATTCAAGGCAGACCATGTCAATTTTGAAAATGCTGAATCACACCTAAAGCACAGTCAGCCGAGTCCTTATTTGCCACCAAGAGACTGACGTTGTCTGCATAAGTTAGTGTTTTTGTGAGGCCAGGAATCCCTGGAAGGTGGATACCACTAATCCCATCATGCTGCCTAATTAATCTTAACAAGGGATCCAGACTAAATATATATAAAAAGGAGCTCATTGGGCATCCTTGTCGGACGTCCCCAATCAATATGTACAGCTCATCCCAAATGTCCATTAATCAAAGGGCATGAGGAGGCAATGGAATATAGTTTCGTGATCCAGGCAACAAATTGACTGGGTATACCATACTTTTCCAAAATCATTTTAAGATACAGATGAGAAACTTTATCATAAGCCTGTTCCTGGTCCAGGCTCAGCAAAGAGCCACTCTGGGCATCCCGCTGTCCTTGGGATACCACCTCCCTCAATAACAGTAGATTATCTGTAATTTTCCTCCATTTCACTGCACAAATCTGGCTGGGGTCAATGACAATGGGAGCCACAGTCCCCAGACGACTGGCCAGAATTTTCATTAAGATCTTTAGATCAGAATTCAGGAGACTCAGTGGACACCAGTTCTGCAAAAGACGTCTGTCCCCCTTTTTATATACAAACAGTTGTACCGAATGTCCAAACTGCGGGGCCACTTCTGGGATGTCCAGAATCATATTAAACACCACCCTCAAAACGTCTGCTAAATCTGCAATAAAGGTTTTGTAAAACTCTGAGGTCAGACCATCCAGCCCCGGAGTCGTATTGTTATTCAAGGTACCAATCGCCATCCAAACTTCCTGCTCGGTGATTGGTTTCACCATATCAGAACGTAAAGTTGGTGGACAAACCAGCAGAGCGCAAGGCCAGAGTAAACCATTAATCATGTCACAGGTCACATCAGAAATAGCATACAAACATTCCATGTGATGTCATCCTTGAGGATGTCATCATGTGATTGAACCACAACTCCCCCCGGTGAGTACAGTGAGGTCATCAACCCTTGTTGTACCCTTTTTCTACAACTTTCATAAATGTCACCCGTGGCTGTTTTCCCTGGGGTTCTTATACGATGTTCGTAATGAAGGGAGGAGGCCTGTTCATACTGCATTTCCTCCATCTGCTGCTTCAGGAGAAATACCTGACCAGAATATTCCCCATATCCACCATTCACTAAAGACACCACTTGCATATACTGCCCCCGTAAGATCAAATAATGAAGATACTTATTCGAATGGGATCTAAAGGCCCATGACTTCATGACACTTTTTATGTAAAATTTTGTCTGAACCCACCAGCGGCTCACATTATGCTCTATCTCTATCACTGACATTCAAGCCCATATAAGATTCCGGACTCCAGCCACACAGAGTGTCTCCAGTAGTACTGTGTTATTTAATTTCCAGAGGCCTCAGCCCTGACTGACACTTTTCCCCAGGGATAGACTAACTTTCACCTTTAAGTGGTCCAAAGTAAACTATGGGAACAGTGACAGCCTGCACACAGCAAAAGGAGGCAGCAGCAAACACACAATCAATCCTCATAGCCAATTGAGCTTTCTAAAAAGTATATCCCCCCTTTGGCATGAATCCTTCTATAAGTATCAGTGAGTCCCGTTTGCTGCAGAGTACCATGTAAGGCATTTGAATCACAATACATCTTTTTTTCCATCGAGCCCAAACCAGCAGTTGGCAAACAACAATTAAAATCACCAGCCTAGATAAGAAGATGAGATGTAAACAGAAAAGGTTTCACCAGTGAGAACAGGTCCACCCTCCCTTTTTTGGTTTGGAGTGCAAATAAGGTAATTAATCTCCACCGTCTATAGCCATGTGTAAAATCTAAGAACAATACCCTCCCCGGGTCAATGTCCACCACCCTCGTGATCAAATAATCCCATCCTTTAAATAAAACCCCCACCACGCCATAGCATTCCAAAGTTAAAGACAAAAAGGCCAGGCCCCAACACCACAGTTTTTGCACACTTTCCACATCAGTCAACACATACAATTGAACATCCTGTAAACAAGCAATGTAGATATGATAATCTTTTATTACTGAAAAGGCTACCACTTGTCTACGACCATTTTGGACACTATTCACATTACTAGTGGCAATGTTATAAGTAAATAGTTGTTACATAGTAGTATAGCAACTGTAGCAAAAAAACAATAATAATACACTCTAAAGACATCAAGTCACTGCCTGTTTACCCAGTCCCTGGCTACTTCTGGGCTGAGATCCACCCAGTTTCTGATGTGTCCTCAGTGCCTGTACTGCTGCCTTTGTCACATTGTCTTCCGACTCTGAAGACACCCCTTTCTGAGAAGAGATAGTAGAGAAAGACTCCAAATCTTCCCCAGTGTCCAGATCCCAAGGTTGGAGCACATCATAAGGATTTGTCAGTGGGATCAGTTTCACCGATCCCCCCATCCACTGAACTTTAGCTTTTGACTTCATTGATTTTAAGGGCTGTTTCTTTGAAGCCACAACAGTCATTTCAGGTGGTGGCATCTCCCTCGCATCCTCCTCCAGAAGATCTTGTGACAGAGCCACCACAGAATGCAGAACCTCAGTAGAGTCTTCCACGAGCTCTACTTGCATCAGGTCTTCCACTTCTATGTCCTGCACAGCTACAGGGTCAGGCTCCAAGGGTTCATTAACTGGGGGGGGGCAGGAACAATCAGGAGTAGGGATTGATCCCTGTAACAGAGGTTTGTCTGTCACAGCAGCCCAATTCTTTTCTCTAACAGATCTCTGGGTCGAAATGCTAAGACTCTGTACCTTGTCTATAATTGCCTTCTGGTTAGGGCGGTCTGACTGGCCCACTCACAGTTACGAAACACAAGGCCAGGGATGTCACATAAATTACACTTCTGTGTTTCAGTACAGTCATTACTACTGTGCCCAAAGTTCATACAGGAAGAACACTATAATCTATCACAGGCATTGCTGAGATGGAGGTGGGACCCACACCTGAAGCATGTCTTCGGTTGCCCCGAGTAGAAGCAGTGACCCTGCTCAGACCCTAAAAAAAATAGCACTAGGCAGATGCTTTGAGCCCTGAGGCCCAGATTGTATACAAACCTTAAATTTCCAGCCCCCTGTCCAGATGTGTTCCTCATCCAAGATTGGGGAAGGGTCTCCCAACGCCTCACAATGCTGTCACAGCCAATATGTCACATCTTGGAAAGCCACTTCTTCATCTCTGAAGAGCACAGTACCCAGTTTAATAGCAGGTTTCGTAATAGGGAGGACACGAAAGGGAAGCCATGAGGCCAAGTGCTTCTTCTTCTTCTCATAAGAGGCCCAAAAACAATCAAGGCCAACAGGAGTCTTAAAACTCACATCATACATTGTGTCACCTGACACGTGAATCAAGGCGTAGATTTCATTTGAGAAAAATCTCAATGAATCTTTCAGCAATGTTTTCCCGATATGCAGTTGATTAGGAGGAAGAGGCATCCCTCCCAAATACTGTATATGGACAGCATTCTTGCGCTGTGCCAGGACAGTACTAGAAAAAAAGGTTTCTCTGCTGTGAAACTGCTTCCAGAGAAGGGACGGCCAAAGCTCCCCCCCCATTTGAGGAACTGTGTTTTCTTTTTCCACATGGTCTCCCAAAGTACCTGTGTCCCACTGTGGGTTAGACTCTATGGAGCAGGCAAGCATAGGAGCTCCACCAGAAGGAGCAACATTCTGTTCCAAACTCTCCACAGGCAGGGAGTTCTTCTGTGTCACCAGACACTGGGCACTAGGATGAGAATTAAGATGAAGACACAAAGCCTCCATACCTGAACCAGGCTTGTCCAAAGGGTCTGGGACCCACCCTCCAACCTCTGCCTTCATCCACCCTGCACTTTAAATCGCTGAGTCAACAGACCATCCCTCAGGGTTTTGTATGTTGACCACTTCTCAGGCTTTGACCCTCCACTGCAGTGCTTAATACATTTAGGTCTTCCCCTTCACAGTGCATATCATCAACAGAACTTTTCTCTACACATGGAGTTATATCACTCCGTAAAGTAGCATCAGCTAGAACAGTACTCACTGTGGCCAAGGCCACATCAGGATTGTCAGGAACATTCATAGGGCCATTCATAACTACCGTCGGCTCCAAAGCCTGACACAGTTCAGTTCGTTCGGGCAGCACCCAGTCCAGAGCCTCGCTCTGGAGCACGCCAATGTCAGACTCCTCGGCACTGCTCAGGAGCACAATAGGAACATCAGTGCTTGGTTCCATCGCACTAGGCAATCATACAGGAGTCCCACTCCAGTGGTTCTCACCACATCCCGGAGTCGAAAGTACCAGCAACAAGTGTTGTTGCGGTTCTTCATTTAAAGCATGTACAAAGTCCACCTCTTGCTGCAGGCCTGCTGCCTGTAAATCCATAAATCCAGTCACCGACTGGTCCATATACTCCAGCACAATACCATCCATTTCTGTCTCCATATCATCGTGCACAAACTCATGTGCTGGACCTACAAGGAGGGAGAGCTACTCCCCTGTAGGTCTTCCAGCCAACTAAACAAGAATCGCAAGAATCGCTCCATCATCCATCACACACCAGCGCCCCCTACTAGGAAGAGTAGGGGTAATTCTTTATTGCAATAAGGCATAGTACATAATACATACAGACATCAAATAAGATTCAAACCAGATTGAAAAAGAAAAGAAAAGAGAAAATAAAACAATCAGATTGTGCATATACAACTAGAAAACTTAAGAATTAAAAAAATTAAATATATATAGTCTGTTATATCTACCATCACTTCTTATTATACCATTAAATGAACTATTTGAATTTAATAATATGGGAAAAACCTTTCCATCATTTTTTAACTTTCTCTGTGTCATATATTTGCATGTCTTTTTGGTAAACCTTATTCAACTCAGAAACCACATATTGACAATATCCAACATAATTAGGTTTCTTCTGATATATTACCCAATGACATCGTACTTGCCATAAACAAAATCTTAAGCAGGCAAGGAAGATACGCAAAGTATTCTTGTCAAAAATAGAGAGTTTTAAAGGAAAAATTCCAAGAATTAATAAATCATAACTTAAATTTGATAACCAATCAAATGCCCATAGTTTTGCGAGATATTTCCAAAGTTTAGAAGAAAAGGAGCAATGGAGAAAAAAATGTTCCATCGTTTCTTCTTGCTCAATGCATTCATGAAATGGACAGTACCTTTCCTCTTTCATTTTGTACTTAGCTGTGCCTCTAACCTGTAAACGTCCATACATGATCAACCACTGGATCTCCCACATATGTACAGGTAGACGAGGATTATTTAATTGATCCAGAACATAATGGTTTAAATTCTCAGGACAATTTTAAAAGCAGGTGAGGTTGGATAAACTAAAGAAATAATCAATTTATAAAGGGTTTTAGAGGGATTATTAATTTGAGTCTTAGTTAGTTGCCAATTATACATTTTTCTAGCTATGGGTTTAAAGAAAGATGGGATGGAAAGGCTACCATGTAATTTAGGGGCTGTATTTGTCCAATTTAGAAAATATTGGCAAAGGAGGCTTCTAAGCCAACTATTTTCTGTATTGTTAGATGCAGTTAGACAATTACGCAGGGAAAAAGATATAAATAATGAATGACAAAATATAACTGGATCTATCATTCCTGTACCACCTTTTACTTTGTCTAAGTAGGTATAACATCTTTTTATTGGATTCAATCTATTCCCCCAGAAGAACTGAAAGCTTACACTGTACATTTTGACTTCTAAGGTAGATGGTATGGGATACAGAAATGCAATATATTGCATGCAAGGTAAAAGAAAACGTTTAAAGATTTGTACCCTTTTTAATTTTGAAAATCTATATTGCTTCCATTTTTGAACTTTACGTTCAACTGTCTGGAGGACTCCCGTCCAATTAAGGTCCGGCATATTCTGAGGTCCAAAAGTGACTCCTAAAATGGTAATAGGATCTGAAGAAATATGGATGGATCTATGTGTAAAAGATGTAAGGGCTTCGGCTCCGATCAGTAAACCTTTAGATTTACTATAATTTATCTTGGCATTGGACAAGGTTGCATATTTATGAAATGTTTGGAAAAAATTTTCTAATTGGTTTTGCTGGTGAAAGAAGAGGCATATGTCATCCGCATAAGCTTGAATGTTTAAAGTAAAATTTGAGTTAGGGACTGAAAAACCTTCCCATTTAGGGAAATCACAAATATTTCTAATGAGAGGCTCTAAAGAACAAATATATAACAAAGGGCTGAGTGGACACCCTGACTAACTCCTGACTGGAGAATCCATCCTTTTCAACTTTCCCATTAATCATAGGGCATATTATGGAATCAGTATATAATTTCCCAACAGCTCCAAGACTATAGGTGGCATACCCAGAAAAGCTAAGGTTTCAAATAAAAAAGGGTGACTCACCCTATCAAAGGCTTTTTCTAAATCTAGGGATAATATAATTCCAGATTGTTTTTTATATGATAAGGATTCAATTAAGTCTCGTATAAAACATAAAACAGTTTGTATTCTTCTATTAGGAACCCCACAATTTTGTACTGGTGAAATGACTAAACTGGCCCATGTTTTAAGTCTGTTATTTAATAATGTTGCAAAAATGTTATAATCAGAGTTAAGCAGGGTAATAGGTCTCCAATTACGGATATCTCCCTTATCCCCAGTTTTTTAAAGATATAAATTTGTAAGCCAATCCAAAAGGAACTATATATTAAGTCTCCTTTAAGGAATTTGTTAAATACTAAACTTAAACTGGTAGCTAAATCAAAAGAAAAAGTCTTATAAAATGCATTCGATAGGCCATCTAGTCCAGGGGAAACATTACTTTTGAGATTAGAAATTACTTCCTGAATTTCTTGAACTGAGAACGGTTTAGTTATGTTGTCAATAATACTAGCATTAATGTTAGGGCTAGATAGGCCCCTTAAATAATTATTTATTTGAACAACGGAAGGAATAGCTGTTGGACTAAGCTTTTTGAAATGAAATGCAATAAGGTTACTTATGTCTTTGGGTTTAGTTATTGTGGTTGCATTAGAAACTAAGTGGTCTAAGTTTGAGGCATCTTTGATGGTTTTACAAAGTATGAAGGGATCACCAATTACGGATTTAGAAGAATAATTATTAAGTAATGCCTGAAGGGTTCTAGCACGATCATATTGAACTTTCCTCATTTGAAATTTGGTGTTTGAAATCTGAAGGGATAGGTCTTCAGTGGTAGTGTTAGCCTTTGATAATAAAGTTTGAAGGTGAGCACGTAGTTTAAGATAATCTAAGAAATTATTGTTATGTTTCCTATATCCATAGGATTTAAACCAATTAATGCAATCCTGTTTTGTCTCTTTCCACCAGATACCCAAATCCTTATATAAAAAACAAACTGACAATCTAGCCTGTAAAATGTTCTGAATAGAATGCTTTACGAATTCTTCCTGTAAAGTTGAGACATTCAGCTTCCATCTGCAACTCTTAAAACTGTGATCCGGTTTAATATCAACCGAGACTTGAAGCAATAAATGATCTGAAAACTCATTTGGAAGTCTTTTAAATTTAGAAACCCGTAGATTTCTGGAAGTCAAGAGATAATCAATGCAGGTTCCTTTGTTTCCTTTATAAAAGGTATTTTGGGGGGGGGTTGATTCTAATAGATTACACGTAGTGAGGTCTGCCAATCTAATAATAGATTTTAAACAATTAGAGTCACAATATATTTTTTTCATATGAGATCCAGAACTATCTATCGTACAATTAAAGTCTCCTCCCCACAAAACAGGAATAGTGTTAAATAAAAATGGTTGAATAGTCTTCATACATTCAATTTTACTGTCTTAATTTGTGGATTGTAAATGTTAATTATTCTATAAATCTGGGAATCTGTCTTACAATCCACAATTAAACTCTGCTTTGAATGCAATCAATTAGCTTGTGTAAACCAAATTGATATGAGTTAAACAATATCCCTACTCCATCAGCTCTATCTTCTCCAAAAGACCAATAAGAAGGTCCCCATGGCCAATCTTTTTTAAAAGCAGTTATATGTTCTTTGGAAAACATCCATGTTTCCTGTAATAGGCAGATAGATATCTGAGCATCATGAATCAGGTGAAAAATGGCTTTCTGTTTGGCACTATTTAAAATACTATGGACATTTAAGGAAGCCCAAACAAAACCCATATCTTATTCATGTGTAGGACCAATCCCTCATTTTTTTCTTCTTTTCTTTTTTTTATCTTTATAATTACCCTGTGAAGGTTCAGTACCATCTTGAACCGATTTCTGAGAGTCTGAGTCCCCAATATCCATCTCAGACTCTCCCCATGAAGTAGTCAGAACAGAAAAGGAATTTGAAATTTCTACTGGGTCAGGAGTTGGTAACTGAGTAATTTTTAATTTCTAGTGGACCTCCTAGGGGGTAAGGGAATTGGAAGGGAGTTTGGGGGAGGGGGGTTAAATGCTGTATTTTCTCCTCTGTATAGCATACTGGTTGCAATATCTGCAGAGCTAAAGGTCTATTCATTGTTTTATGAATAGAATCATCAGACTTAGGAGGGGGGGTGTGAGAGTAACCCTGGACTAAGAAGTGCCTTCCCTGGCTCTTCAATTTTACTAGCTGGAGTTTTTTGTGATTTAGTAGTTGATTTTACGGTTAAGGCTTCCTGAGCTAACTGAATAAACCTCTCAGTATTACCATTCTGTGATTTATTTTTTTGCTGCCCATGGGCAGTCTTTGAAAGCGTGAGTGATACCCTCGCATAAATCACATTTAGTAGGGTTGTTACATTGCATCTTGACATGTCCTATTTCACTACAGTTATCACAACGTGGGCTATCACAAACATTGGACAGATGAGATTTTGAGCCACATTTGTAACAGGCCCTTGGCTGTCCACTATAAAAACATACTCCTCTGTCCCTGCCTAGCAAAAAGGAGTTTGGAATGTGCTCGAAGCCATTTTCTGTCTGTCTTAATTTCACTTTATATTTCCATCCCCCTGTCCAGAAGCCTTCTAGATCCAAAATGGGTTCTGGATCCCCTTGAAGATCACATTTTTTGGACAACCAATAAGTTATGTCTTCCACCTGTACCCCTTCATTTCTGAACATAATTGTCACAAATTTAATGGAAGGCTGGGAGAGAGGGATGATAAGAAAGGGGGCCCATACTGGAGAAAATTTAACTTGGTTATAACGTATCCAGAATAAGTCTAACAGGGCAGCAGAATGAAAGCTAACATCATAATTATCTTCTCCAGATATATTAATGATTGCAAACACTTCCCTAGGTGAAAAATATAATGATTCTTTTATCAGGATTTTACCTAAAAAGTTACGATCAGGCCTTTCAACCATACCCCCTTTATACCTAATACGAATGGCATTGCGTCTAGGTGCAGCCTCTCTTTTAGCTTTAGAAAACAATTCAGACAACAAAGGTTTTTGTTCGCTAGGAATATTTACAGGTTCAGAAAATAGACTTTTATCAATAGGTTGCTTGTTAACAACTTCAGAAACCTTAATTGTATCAGTATTATTATTGTCAATGTCTTTCTCTAGTTCCTCTGGTTTCCATCCAGGGGAATGGACATTTAAATCAAAAGAGGAGTCCCATGAAAGGTCTGCAGCCCAGTCTCCAGAGGCCTGCTGCTTCCACCCTGCGGCTAGCAAGGCTCGTTGTGGGGTCCACGTATGGTCATGTTGTACTGTAATGGGGTGCCAGCTTCACAACTCATAACCTGAGAGTCCTTAGGAAGGGAAAACGTAGGTAAAGATGTGGGTTGAAAACCATGGTTTTCCTTTTTATAGTGAAGCTGGTGTTTAAAATTAAATTCTGTTACACCCTCTTGAGTATAAGGCTCTGTTTGGTAAATTGTGGGAGATTTGAAAATAGATATGTCTTTATCTGGGTGAAACACAAAACCAGCTTGTTTATTTAAGCTATTACGATTGTGGCTGGTCTCCGACTCTGTTTTACCTTGCGGAGCCTCGGAGTCCGGTATCATTGTCAGTATAGAGCCATTCATTACAATTTGTTTGTCCTGAGAAGTAGCGACTTTAGGGTTCATAGAAGAATTATAGGACTGACCTGAAAAATTGATATGGAGTTCTGTACCAGAGCTGAGTGCTCCAAAGTCCTCGCCTCCTCAGAGCCGAATCTGTTTGTTGATTTCTCTTCCGCTTTCGCCTGAATTGGCGCATTCAGACTTGTAGCTATGGGGTTCTCCGCTGTTGAATGAGACACTATTACAGTCTCCGAATGCCCAAGCTTGTAGCATTGAGTTTTTCTCTCTTCTCTCACCGCTTTGTCTGCCTTTGCACTGGAATCATCGTTGATAGATAAAGCATCCAAAAATAAGTCGGGTTCCTCCGAGTCTGCTGAAGGAAATTGAACCAACGAACTCGCTATCGCTGTGGTCTCCTTCAGATCTGCAGACTGAGCCTGCTCCATACACACAGTAGCAGCATCCATCTTAGAATAGTGACCAACACTCCTGCTGGTGACCACACACCAACAGAGTAGGGGGATTTCCCCCGGTGTCCTACCCAAATTTCCCCCACTCACTAAAAATACCACCAACAGCTTAATCTGGTTCAATTTCAGTTGGTTACCATCTGTATCTCTGCCCCTGGGTCACACCTGAAAAAGGGACTTCTAGTCTCAGTGGGCCTACCCAGTCAACAAAACTAAATAAATAAATAAACACTAGGTGCACTCCCAAGCTTGGGATTCTGACTGGGGGAAACTGTGAAAAACACATAAGCTTGAGTAACATAGTGCGGGCAATAGGAAGTCAGTGGAGAGGACCAATTACCCTTCTGCAGTTCTTACATTGTTTAAACACTGGAGGTCTCCAATAAGCCATGGTGTCAATGTTACTAGCTGAAAAGGGTTATGGCCCAGAAAATGCCAAGAAAACTGTTTTATTTTTATGCATTAAGGGAAAGCTGCTCTGCTGCAGAGGAAAAAGGCAAGAAAACTAGATGGATCTATCAGACAGAAGCGTTCTTACCAGCCTTCAGAACCAACAGGCTGTAGTGGGTCCAGTTGAGATCAAATAGGCAAGATGTGAGCTGAAAAAAGCACAGCCTCCATGTCTAGGACTTGAAGAAGTGTAGACATGCATGTGTGCTTGCATGAATGTGCACGTATATGATATCAAGATGCTGCACGTGACGTCATCACATTGGAGGGCAATCGCCTAAGCCCACAGGCATAAACTGAAACACTGAGGCTAGGGATGGCTGAAAAAAACAGAGTGTGAGCCCAATAGACAGGGCTCAGAAAATGACAGGAATCTGCACAGCTGAGGAGAGCCGTTACACAGAAAAATGATAGTGCTCTGAGGACTGCTCCCCCCAGCAAAAAGACTGATAGAAGGCTACAAGGTTGTTTACTCTTCTCTTTGTTTTATATATATAGATAGATACTGTAGATAAACAGACAGACAGACAGATAGATAGATAGATAGATAGATAGATAGATAGATCAATAGATAGATAGATAGATAGATAGATAGATAGATAGATAGATAGATAGATAGATAGCTTGAAAGACATAGATATGTGCTCACAGTCAAAAGAGATACATACTGTCCCCAAGGCAAGACAAAACAAATTCCTCACAGACAGTGATAAGCACTCAGGCACCTACTTCCAAATTATAAAACACAACAGCCCTATAACAGTTCTGGGGGGGGGAATCAAAGCCAAATAGATGGTAGGGAGAAAAAAGGAAAGGGCTAAGCACTAGACCCTAATAATCATTCCAAAGAAAGAAAATGTACCTGAGGCACCATGAAAAAAAGAAATGAGAGGCCTGATAAGAAATCAACACCCTTAGAACAGCTGATAGAAGACCAGCCCTGTGATGCTGGAGGCTGAGGCACTGGTCACCACACCTCACACCACGCTGGAGACCTGGGTTCAGGAATGAGCTCTGGTCACTGGGGGTCAGCAGGAGAGACAGAAGACTGAGCATCTGGAGGACTGCTGTCTTCTCAGGGGAGGGAGGGTTTGCCATCCCGCTCTTTGATCACCCTCTGGCATCAGCCACGGGGAGATGTGAGCCAGGAGGCACATTGCCATGATAAGTTATCAGTGGGGATGGGGGCAGGAGAAAACTTGGAGGAAAAGAAACTGTCAGGCTCTGTGATGGCCACACCAGTGCCCTGACTGGCCCCCGATGTCTGGATTTTGTTCCAGGGGTGGACCTGCATGCCTTCACCTAGGCCCTGCCATGAGGGGAACCCATGGAAGATTTAGGGGGTGTCGGGTGGGGGAACAATTTGGTCGGAGACTGAGTTCCTCCAAGGGAGGGTCTGGAGCCACCTGTCAGGCTTAGGAGATTAAACAGATAATAGGAAAAAGAATAGCTGGCAGATGTGGCCCTGAATCCAAGCACAGTCAGGCAGTGTGAATGGGGAAGAAAGACAGATGAACTAATTTGAAAGCTACAGCTTGATAGGCATGATTTTATATTTAGAGGTGCTCCCAGTAACCAGGTAGCCCCAACCTGCTCATCAGAATTGTAGCCCTAAAGAGTATACACCAAAGGCAATTTCTTCTTCAGAGACTTTTCTATGCTGCCTTCCTTGCAATGGCAAAGAAAAGACTGAAAGTTTGCTGATGTTCATGTGCTCAAGATTCTATGTTGATTGCAGTCTTGGGCTGCACCATTTCCCCTAGTAGGATTGCACAACATCCATATGTACTGACTACCCATTGACAATGTAGAGTGCTACAGAAAAAACATTTTATTTAGTATTTAAAACAATCCTTAATGCTTAGAATCCATGATTGTTTTAGTTCTAAATTAGAACTCAAATTCCTGGGTTCAAACAGGGTCTAATCTTTTCAGAACAAGTTCTGACAAACCTAGAAACAATTCAAGTAATCATACACCATAGGCAGAACTAACTGAGAATATGATTAAGAACAGTTACAGAAATTGATTTATGATTCATACTTCTGTTGGACAAATTCAGGGAAGTTTGAAGTTTGGCAAAGAATTCCATAAATTGGGGGTCCTGTAGGAAAAAATTCTTCCTACCAGAGTTCAAGTTTCTAACTGATATTTGTACATTGGTATTAACTTGAGTTCCAAGACAACACTTGGAGCTCTAAAGAGATCAATTCAGTTAAATAGATGTATAGTTTAGCACTACACTCTCTTATTTGTTTAGTTTTGATTGACCAGGTAAGCAAACCAGACAAGTGTTTGCCTGTTTTCTGGTACAACCCAGGAGACTACAAAAGTGAAGAAATGCATTAACATACAGTCTTGCATACAAAAATAGGAAACATTGAGACTACAGAGTGTGTGAACACCAGACAAAAATCAAGTCAGGTAAAGAGTACACATCCCATCATAATCCAGATTAAGGAGTTTAATTTCAAGACAATAGCTAGTGCACAGTAAATAAATGTAAATAGTAGCCATGTGAAACAGTAACATGAATTACTCAAAAATAAAGGACAGTGATATTAGGATAATAGCAAATTATGTAAAGATACATGAGTTAGATATAACACAGAACAAGAGGTTGTCTGTCTTCAGACGACTACAAAGAAGCCACACAGTTTGCAAAGGGTGCTAACAGAAGACACACCCTTTGCAAACTGTGTGAGAGGCCTTTGGCACCATGCAATTCTGCTTAAAGTTGGACCAGCATAACATTCTGTGGTGATTTGCATATGCAGCTCATGATGCTTTGCATTGTGGGGGCATGTGTGATTTTGTATTTTCTTGAAACTTGGCTTCCCAGCCAAATGCCTTTTGGGGTAACCCTTGCCTCAGTGTTTGAGCACAGAGGTTCTTTGTCTTTTAAGGGATAAAACCCCAGTAGTATGGTTATGTGCAGTTAAAGGCAGAGTTAGCCTTCAGATAATCCCAGAGAGATCCTCTGAAATGCAGGTGATATGAGGAGCCTAGGGCTGACAACAGAAAAGAGTTTCAGAACCTGAGTGCACATATGGTGATGGCTTGGTCATCCATGTTGGAACAAGCTTTAGGGACAACCAGTAGGGATATCTCATTAGACCTAAGGGGGGGGCGTAAGTTTGTTTGGAGTACTTTAAAAACCCAGATAAAGTGGCAGGATTGCTAGGCCTGATGATCTTGTCAATGAAACATCTTATGGTGAACAGGCAACAATTCACTTGCGACAGCAAAAACACTCTGCACAACATATATTTTTGCAAATTGGATTGTAGTACTTCTTTAAGCTATTTGTTGCTTAATCATAGAGAACTCCTTCATTTTAGCAAATTTAAGTGAAGATCCTGCAGCCCACTATACAGCCCCATAAATTCTTGACACTTCTGTGGGTGGATAGAGTATTGCATTGAGCCCTGTGCATCTGCATCTGTTTACACAGGTCCCAAAGGGATCTGCATGAATGAGGATATGCTTCCATTATGTCAGAAAGAAAGGATATTCTTAGCAGAAAACTGCAGTAATTAGGGTTCAACTTAAAGCAACAAATGTAGGGAAATATGGTGTTAGGGTTTCCAACCCAAACTCCCCACCACCATCCCCAAGTAACAAAAGAAAAAAAAAATAGGGTTTGGGTCTCCAGAGTCTTGGTGAATCATTTGTAGGGACATCTTTGGGGTTGTCAACCCTAATGCCTACCCCCTCCCCTGAGCAAACAAGTTCAGATATGATCTTTTTCCTTTACCCAGGGCCCTTAGTGAAGAAAGCTACAGCACATTCTATTGGCAACATGTGATGAGACATCCCTCTCTACTGGCTTTGAGGAGTACATTGTGCTGCATAAAATAGGCTACAGGTTGGGGGAGGTATGAACATTAGGATGGACAACCCCGGCACTAAGTCAAGACAGCGAAAATCAGAAGACTGATCAAGAACTATGAAACCAAAATGGCACTGGCACTAACAGTGCCCTACCAAAAGAGCAACCTCCAAAAACAGAGCCAATGGTAGCAGTCCACAGAAACACTGACTGCTACCACGGCTAAACAGAAATGACATGTAGATTAAGTTTTGTGGGGGGCTACACCCCCAAACCCCCATTGTAGGGGGCTTCTTCCCCCTGATCTCCCCCAACTAAATATAATCAGCTCTGAGGAAGAGGCAACTCAGGGAAGGGGAGAAACCTCGGGAGGAGAATCCTTAAGAAGGAAGTGGAACTGATAATTCAGGAGGGGTTAGAAACAAAAAACCAAACAGTCTGGGGAAAAAAAGAAAACACAAGTATACGTTTCGGGACAGGGAATCAAACCCCAGTCCACCACCATTCAGCTGCCATCCACTGCCTGTGGCACTACCCTCTGTGCCACACCAGCTGCTTGGTGGCAAACCCCCCAACAAACCCTGTATCCTTTTTTTTGCTTCAGCAAATAGCTACAGGGATAGGGATAGCACTAATCCTACCTGCGCTATACTATCCCTGTTGCTATTTTGTATTTTGCTCTTTTGACAGCGCGATTGTGACGGCACTATTGTCACTTTGCTATTTTAACCCAGTACAGACAACCCAAAGAATGACTCCATTACTGATTTGTCAAGTCTCTGGAGATCCAAAACCCTAACGTTTTTTCCTTTTGCTGGTTGGGGTGTGATGTGGGGAGTCATAGGCGCCAGAGCTGGGGTGGTTACTCGCGTCATGGCCCTACCACTTTAAAAACAGGTAGGATGTGGTCTGGGCACTTTTTTGCATAACATTACACTGCAAAAAGGTCCCTAAAAGCATATCTACTGTGTGTCTGATGCCTCAGTTTTGGTTCCTTGGTCCCAAATCACCCTGCCCAATGCATTTTCCAGTCTGACCACATCTGCCAAGCGTTCAAATTACCAGACTTTCCCAAAAACTCCATTTATGGAATGTTTTCTTATCCTGAGACTGTGACCCCTCCATGTTTACTACTGTGCAAGCTGTCCTCCCGACGTCATCATCTCCCTCGGCCAATCGAATGCACGGTTCACAGGAGAACAGTCCATCTTTGCTTTTGTCCCTCTGTCCCCTTCAACCTGGTGCTGTCTAATCCCCCCTCACATCAGGTCCACTAATAGTAGTCCCTCCCCATCCACAGCGTGCTCTCCTGTTGGTGACCACATGACAGCCCTCATCCCCTCCAGGAGTCAAGGAGATTTGCACAGCGGGAAACCATGAGTACAGCTGAGGAATTTAAGAGTGGTGAGAGACAAGAGGATAAGAAGACAACTGGATGACAATGATGACGGAATCAGTGACAGTGAGCTGAGGAGGAAAGAGAGGACCAATTGGGAGAACAAGGTCTAGAAACAGTTTGGATTAATTTGAGGTGTGGTCAATATTTATTACATTTCTGCAAATGTCCAAAAAGAGCATAATCACCCCACTATCACTTGACTGGGTCTGCTGGGTGCCTGGGCTTGCCCCGATTGCATACTCATTTTTTTTTCTCTAGTCTGTCTGATTTAATGACAGTTGGTCACTCTCAGGACCACTAACCAGGCAGTCCACACACAGAAAAAAAATAGAAGAGGAACAAAGAATAGACAATTTGCAGCTGCCAACTACCAGGACTTGGGACTGCCTTTAGATCCAGCCAGTGTGATCTGACATCCAATTCCATGACTGCCTGACTGAGTCTGCGATTTAAGGTAAGTGCATGGTAAACCGAAGTGGGTGGCTTCTTTGCTTCTGGCTTGTAATTGATTTGGTTGCCCTTGGCAAATTAACAATGGATAATATAACAAATGTATTACAATGCAATGTATGTATATTATTTAAGGTCGAGAAAAGTAGAGATCATCCTCTAACCTGATGCTGTCTGTGTGCTGTGCAGCAGTGCTCAGCCTGAACTATAAACTGCACTATAAAAAAAACAGTTTTTCCACTAAGTTGGCATTTTACTTTTTCAGTGTTCTGTGATTTTGGCTTGGCTGTATCAGACTTCCTCACAAGTAAAATTTTTTTTATAACCATAGTATTTTTTAGGTTAACCAAGTAAACATTATTATTTGCAGAACAGTCACTCAGATACATGAGTCCAATGTAATGTTAAAGGCAGAACCTTGGTCGTGTTCCCAAATAGTATTGTAACAATTATAGACTTTTAGAGGATCCTACATAGCCAGGCTGGCAAAAAACAAACAAACAGCACCATTCCTTTTTCTAAAAAAAGTACATTTGTATGATGAGTTGGACTTGCAAATTCCATCTGTGTGCACCCTCCCCAACAGCAACAGCAAGTACAGCAGACTTTCGAGATGCTGATGACTGAGTGCATCTGCACAGCCACAGATGCAGTAGCTATTAGGAGCAGTTGTTGTCAGCAGGAAGCAGTATTGTTGGAATCACGGCTGTAGAGGGAGAACGAGCATGGTCCAAGCCAAGCCTGAGTCATCAGATGGGAGGGGAGGTGAGGGGAGGGATTTTTTTATCATAAATGTTGGGGTGGTCACAGTTTGGGTTTATGTGGCATTGCACATTTGTGAAATTTGAATATGCTCTCTTGGCACTGACTGTGAGGTGAACACAATGACTTCCAGTTTGTATACTTCTGCTCCATTAGATTATTTAAGTTGGAGTGTGATCCTGGATGAAGGATCCAAACCAAAGTCAGCTTGCTATATGATAGTTGTTGGTTGTGAAATTGTGAAGGGACTGCGGCATTTGGGGGGTGCTGGTCTCCTGTTCTTCTACTCCTGGTCTCCTGCTATTCTGGTCTGTGAAAAAAATGCAACTGGTGAGTTTTCTTTCCTTTTTTTTTATTAACTTCACCTGCCTGCACTCAGTTAGCTTGTGTAGAGGCCCATCTGCCATATTTGACTCCGTCATCCGGACTGCGAAATGAGGTTTGTTTTGTTGTGACTTGTTGCCATGCTTATTATGTAGAAGAAGTAGAGGATACTATTGTATCATGAGTGGCTGCACTGTTAGAGGGTGTTTTCAGTGTTCAGGAAGTGTACACTAGGGGCAGATATTCAGAAATGCTCACAATACTGGCTCAAGTCCAGCGCAGCGCAAGTTAGATGCGCCATGGCAAAATGGGAGCCATATTCAGAAGATGTGCCCCTGCAAAGCTCCTGTGCAAGTCTGCTGAATATGGTAAAGATGTGCCACGGCCCAACCATAGATGCGCCGGCACAACCATGGATGCACGGAGCAGACCTGAGCACAAACCCAGTGAGCAGGGCAAGAGCTACAGGCTGCAGGGACACATATACAAGGAAGCACAAGGTCAAGGGGCATCGGATCCCACCAGAAGGGCATGCACAGGTACACAGAAGCACTGACGTGGAGGGAACACAGGGCACAAGGGGACAGTATCTAGACAGCCCCTGTCCACCAAGCATGGAAGAAGCAACCATCCAAAACCCTGCCACCACAGTCATGCCAAGGGCAGGGCCATGCAACAGACACCCACCAGGCAGGGCCATAGGGAACCATGGGCACGGTGCCAGGTGACAATACAAACACAGAGCAGGTGATCAGGGTTGAGCGAGGCACAGGCCACACAGGGCACCAGCCGTAGTGGGGAGGAGCACCGCAGCACTGCCCACAGTGGATATGAGCAGCCCCACAAGCAAATGGCAGGTCAGGCAGATAGGTGCACAAGGTGCAGGAGCAGAAAAAGGCCACCATGGGACACATGACACAGGGCCACGCACAGGACAGGGGCAAGGCCCACCCACCCACTGAACACAGGGGCAGTGGCCATGGGGATGGTAGAGGAACACCAGAGACATGGCAATGCACAGCAGAACTTATAACTGCAGCATGGCTCCACATGCTACCTGCAAAGCAGACATGGACACAGGGAAGTAGCATAATAAAGCTTTATAACAATAAAAGGAACTGTACAAACAAATAACAGGGGCAGGTATGGGTGAGGGTGAGAGGAGGATGGGGACAGGAAATAGGGGCTATACAATGGAATGGAGGACTGCAGGAAAACAGGGTAGTCGAGGGTAAAGGGGCTATGTACAGGTGGGGCCTATTAACTCCTCCTGGCCACCAGCTCCAGCCTCTTAATTGCCCCCCTCATTGCAGCCATCACCCACAGCTGCCACCGCTGTATGAGAAGGATCCTCCTCTGAAACCCCAGCATCGGGTCAATGGCCAGGAAAAGCCTCCATGTTCCCCTCCGCACTGCCATCCTGGGTCCACCTAGGAGAAGGGACAGGACAGGCAATCAGTGTCATGCCCCAAAGAACCCTGGCCCACCCACAGCGTGTAACAGAAACTGGGGGCACACACCACTGGAGGGACCACAATGGACCCATGCCCGGAGAGCCACTCCAGTCATCCACACAGCACACCACAATGATGCAGACAGGCAGACAGTGTATTGCACTGTGCGCATGTGTGCATGAGCATGGGCACATGGCACAGAGTGATGGCACAGTAGCAGCACTCACGGTGGCAGCTGTGCACATGCCCCCCCTGCTGGCACAAGGCAACCAAAGTATGTGCTGTACTGGCACACATAATGGACAGTGCGTCAACCATGGCTGTTCAGACACATGGCTGAAGCGACCATGGCAGGACACTGACCCCACTGTTATCCCACAGAGACACGTAACAGTAATGTGACCAAGCCTACCTGCCCGACGCTGTCCAGCTAGTGCTGCTCACTGTGCCTTAGCAGGGGCCTGCACACCTGCCGTGGCTGCCTTGGTCCACCTGTGGTCCTCTGGCCCTGTGGAAGGAAAGAAGAAAGGAGGATATGAGTACACATGCACGCATGGACAGTCCCCCCACCACCACACAACCTGCAACATGCTCAGCAGCCATGCACGATGTGCAGCAACTGACAGGATCATGACAAACCACTGCAGCAGACCATGCTGCGCACTTGTACACCCACAATGGTAGAGCACCTATGCATGCCTGCCACCTGCACAAATCTACCTGGCTGTGGCACCGCCCACTGCACTTGCACCTGCATCCTCTGCAGCCTCTCTGGGTCCCTCCTCCTCAGGTCCCCATACCTGTGGGGGCACTGCTCCAGGTATCTAGGCATCCCGACTGCCCCTCTAGAGCCCTGGCCACCCGCTGCCACACCTCGATCCTTGGCTGTTGGAGGGGCACAAGACCATAGAGCTGCCCCCCATATGGCTGCACAACTAGCCATGAGGTTGATCACCTCCACATCCGACCAGTTTCTGACCCATCTACCTCTCCCCTGTGCCATGTCTCTGATCACATCTGGTGATGCCAGGAGAATTCAGTGCCAAAACCACACGTGGGGCCACATGTGTACGATGTGTGATCGAGAACAGCATAATGCAATTGTGCATCATGGGGATGCCACTCATAGTGCACGGTGCATGTGCATAGTGCAATAGCACGCATTCACACAACGCCACTGACTGGTGGGTGCAAGAGGTCATGTACATGACCTGGAGGGCACAGGGCATGACTCCACGTGGCTCACGCACAGTGCGCAGAAGAGCGGTAGGAGGCAGTGCCATGAAGCATGCACATGCGTGATGGTTCCCCCCGCACCGCATGCTCAATGGCACAGCATCGCGCAAGGCACGGCAGTTGCATGATAGGCATGTGGTACGGTGTGCTCACATGTGAACTGCAGGCACATACACCGCACTTGCGCCGCACTTGTGCAACAGGGGTTGCTCTGGTGCAACTGGATTGCCCCCAGCACATGTTTGTGATATTCAGTCACCATTTGCAAATCACCTCATCAGCCAATGCATGGTTCAGTAGGGTGCATTAGCATATCATTACCATTGCGCACAAGCTCACTTGCATGCAATGCACCATATAAGTGCCAATGAGCAGCACAGGTCATGGACCGGTATTGCAACCTGTTAGGTAAGTGGATGAAAACTCAGTGAAACAGAGGCCTAAAACAACACTGCTACAGGGGAATGCTATGGGCCGTATTGACACTGACCCACTGTGCTGCCACTGTTCACAGGCAGTGACATGTTGGGCAATGATGGAGAGGAGGAGCATGGGCCTGCATGCAAATGCAGGCCCAACTTCACAAGAGAGGAGCAGAATGCCCTGTTCAAGGCCTACTTGGACAGGGAGGATCTGCTCAGTGGTGTCACGGGCACGTCTCAAGAGATGTTGGCAGGGTTGAAGGAAGTGGCAAGGTATGTGAACACACATGGCAGGCACCAGTGCAGTGCACAGGAGTGGTGTAAGAAGGTCGGCACTGACAAGAGGAGGATCAAGGAGAAGGTGGCGGCCATACTGGCATCCTGCAGTGTGACTTGTGGTGGCCTGTCCACCGCTCCAATGTTGTCTGCTACGGAGGAGCTGGTGGCAGCTACCATCAGCCACATGGTGGTATACAGTGTGCCTGGTGGCAGTTTCCAGATGGGTGACATCCCCTCACTGCATGGTGAGTATGCACTCAACAGACATGTCTAGCAGGTGTGGGATGGACATGCAGGTGTGCCTGCTGCTGTGCTGCATGCCACATGCATGGATGGCTGCAGCCATGCATGACACCACCTTGGCCAGTGGCAATGGTGACATGCACATGGGGGGAGGGACATGGGTGATACAGCACCACTAACTCTCTGTTTCTTTATTGCAGCAACATCATGCCTCCATGCAGAGGACGGAGCAAAATCAGCTTCAGCTGCATCCATGGACGCCATACCATCCACCTCCACTGGCATCCAGAGAGGGGACAGGCCACGGCTCGGCAGTGTGGAGCAGGTGGATTTCCTTGGCTTGGGGTTGGATGATGCCCTGGCTGAGTTCTTGCAGGATGCTTGCCTGCCAGTGCTGTGTGCTGAGACTCAGCTGGAGGCTGGGTCCAACTCCGATGATGACCTAAAACTGATCCTGGACAGTGTAGAGGCTGTGGTGCCTGGCACACCCCTGGGAGTAGCACAGGCAACATCAGGGCCCAGTGCTGCACCAGTGGCTGCCCAGCTGCCACCTATTCCCACCGGCATGGTGGTTGTGGTGCCACTGCTGTGTCTGGTATGGGTGGTGGTGCTGTTCTGGCAGCGGTGGCACAGGGCACTGCCCATCAGATGGTAGGGCGGTGGCAGCAGGATGCAGGTACCACCAGGCAGCATGACCCAGGGTCCACTGCCGGTGCACCTGAGGACACTGTACCCCCAGTATGGCCCCCTGTTCAGTGTCCACCAGAGCGGGATGTTGAGCAGCGTGCCGTGTCACCCCAGGCAGCCCGGTGTCTGGTCCAGGAGGTGCAGGATGCCAAACAGTTGGCTGAGCACACCTGGTTGCTGGGGACATCCATTGAGAACCAGGCGCTGCTTGCCACAGAGGTGCATGCACTGCGGACAGAGATGCATCACCTGGCTTAGCAGCAGGATAGGGGCACTGTGCGGCTCATTGATGAGATCCGCCAGATGCGGGAGGCCATGACTGCATCAATGGACCACATAACCGGTGCCATTGTGGCTGGGCTTGCATCAGTGGCAGCCACTAGGCTCGGCCGTGTGTAGAGGACCCCCTGCAGTGCTCTGTCCACCCCATAGTCCCAGCATCTGGCAACCCCTGCCCAGCAGATGCCGGTCTCCGATGTTGGCATCCTGGACACCCCGGGTGCTAGCCTGTTTGGCTACCCCAACACCCCTGCGAGGACACGGTTGCAGTCAAGTCAAGTCAAGTTTATTTAAAAGACGCCCAATCCCGGAGGCTCTGGGTGCCGTACAAATTTTTTAAAAAACATAATACATGAGTATAAACAAAGTAAATAGAATCACAGATTGTAGAATAAATCAGTCTAAACGTCAAATGCTTGAGAAAATAATAATGTCTTCAAGCGAACCTTAAAAACATCTATAGTCGGGGCCTCTCTGACCACAGCTAGTAATAAGTTCCATAGAGCGGGAACCGCAATGCTAAAGGCTCTGTCGCCAGCTGATTTCAACCTCACTCTAGGAACAGTCAGGAGGCCACCACTGGAGGATGCATTGGGCATACCCCCAGTGGATGATGCACAGCCTGTGGCAACTGATCAGCCCTAGCACAGCTGATCATGTGGCCGTGAAAGATGAGGAACCATGTGGTTGGCCTGAAGTGTGTGCTTCCCTGACCTGCTGTCGGCTGCTGCTGATCTGTGCACACATGGACAGTGGTGGTGCAGCATACATGTGGTGGAACACATGTGTGTTGTGGCGCATGTCCCCTGTCTGTGCCGTCTGGGCTGCTGGGACATGTGGCATAGCTGTGATGAGGACAGCTCTGCGCTGGTTGTGCCTGTGCACTGGTGTTATGCTTCTGATCCATACCATGTTCCTCAGCCTATATGTGTGTGTGTGTGTGTGTGTGTGCGCGCGCAAGCCTGTGCTGTGTGTGTGTGTGTCTGTGTACCATTGCATCCACCATGCCCGCAGTGTGACCCATTCCCTGCATGCATCCCACTGTGCACGTATAGGTCCATGTGTGACGTTCTGATCCATGTGTCCCATGCATGTGTGTCACTGCACTTACCTGCGCTCTCCATAATGCTCCTGTGCAATTGTGTCACAATGCCAACTGGCCTCCTCTGCCAGGTGAGGGTCCCACCTCCCTGGTGGTGGCTGCCCACCACCCTCTGGGACATTCTCACCATTGTCCCTGATGCTGTCACCCTCATCTGCCTGGACAGCAATCCCACGGTCAATGGCCTTGTTGTGCAGAATGCAGCAGGCCAGGAACAGGCCACAGGCTTTTGATGGTCTGTATTATAGGGCACCACCAGACCTGTCTAGGCAACAGAATTGCATTTTTAGCATGCCAAAGACACGCTCGATGATACTGATCATGCTGGCGTGTGCCTCATTGTATCTCTCCTCTGTGAGGGACGACAGTTGCCAGTAGGGTGTGAGCAGCCACGGCCTGAGTGGATATGCACTGTCACTTGTGTGAGGAAGGACATGGTTAGCACTGCACTGTTGTGGTGACCACCCTGTCCCTGTCACTCACTGCCCACTCCACCATGCCCACCCTATCTTCCCTCCCTCCTCCCACTGCTGTGATGTGCAAGCCCCCTGGCCAGTGCCCTACTCACCCACCAAGTGACCTGTGGAGATGTCCCCATATTCAAACCTCTGGCACAGTGCAGAGCTGTGCCAGATGAATGCATCATGTGCACTCCCAGGGTGTGTGGTGCAGACATTGATAATATGCCCTGCGGCATCGCACACCACCTGGCAGTTGATCAATGTATATTTTTTTCTATTGATGTATACTGGCCCCTCGGGGCCAGGTGGCATGCGAGATGCCCACGTGGGTGCAGCACCACCTGGCAGTTGATCGCTAGATATCCTTTTCTATTGATGTATACTGGCCCCTCGGGGCCAGGTGGTGTGCGGATGCCCACGTGGGTGCAGTCTATGGCTCCAATCATGCCTGGCATGCATGCCACCCTGTGGAAGACCTGCATGTTTGCTGTACACTCTGCCTATGTGCTGGGGAAATGTATGTACTCTGAAGCACGTGGCAGCAGAGCATTGAGGAACTGTGTGAGGAGGCAGGATGTGGCCAACTGGGTGATGCCCGTGGTATCTCCTGTTTGTCTTTGGAAGGTGCCCATGGCGAGCAAGCACATTGCAGCAGTCACCTTAGTCTCCACTGACATAGCATGGCTACGTCTGGTGGGTTCATGCATCTCCTCACTTCACAGCTCACAGAGCTGCCTTAGAATTGTCCTGTTCAGGCGGTACTGGACCACTATCTCTGTTTCACTGAAGTCCTTGAATATGATACTTGCATGGTACCACCTGTGCCGGGCATACCGCCACTGGGCCCTTTGTCAGCCACGTTGGTGTTCCTCCTGCCTCCTTACACCCCTTATTACTGCCTCCATCAGAAATGGTGAGCTGTCCATCACTCTGTGTGGGTTGGCACAGGGTTGCACATCTGCTGTCTGTGTGTTTGAGCCAGTTTTTATAGGCTCAAGTTCGGCTGGCACATCTTGTGGTTTTCTCTGGATTTCTGTTTGAATATACCATTGCGCCACATATTCATGGGAACGCCCCCTGCACTTGTGCTGCATATATTACATTTGTGCCATGGTGCAGTGGGACTTGCGCTGCACAGCCGCAGTGCTTGAATATTGCTCAGTGGCGCAAGTCTGCAGTTGCACCGGTGCAACTCAGTTGCACCATGTGCAACTGCTCTGAATGTCCAGCCCTAAGAGTAGTTCAATGATACGAAGCAAAACGGTTCTGGGCATAGCTGTACATTATCATGTATTTCAGTTCTAATAAGTAAGGAGGCAAATAAAACAACCAGCAATATCAATCATGCAATAAGGCATGACCAGGGGTTAGAATAACAGTCTGTTAATAACCCCCTAGGGATGTAATGTGCCGTATTGCCCCTACAGGGAGACTTATTATTAATCTAACTCCTGGGAGCACCTTATTACTTTTATAAAAAAAAAATTCCAAAAGAAAAGTGTTAAAAGTATACTTTTTGAATATTTTCCTCATTTAGAGGGAGATTTTTAATAAAATAGTTCTTCCACCAACAGTCTGAAAATGCTAGTTCAAAATCAGAATCCATCATTCCAGTTATTCAGCAGTGCTAGATAATGGAATGCTGACAAGAAGAATCAATGAGCCATGGTGATCAGGCTGTACATGACAGTGTAGCAGAGATTAATGTAAGGCTGTTAGAATCCTAACAGTCAATCAGATTTCAATATTTCTGAGAGACTTTTCATAATGAATTTTAGATGGAGTAAGCAGTCACAAAATGTGGATTTTTACCTAAAAATAATATGATGCAAAAGAGGTTGGCAGTGTCCTTTTAAGGTTGACCCCTTCTTATATCCTCTTGGGCATACTGCAGACAAACAATTGTTTGTGAGTTCTGACTGTGCCATAACGAGTTTAAATTTGCACCTATTTTTTCTCTTCTCTGCATTACTTTCTAGTTGGTAATAAATGCATTTTTATATTGCAATGTGTGTTGCTGTACATTTAATACTGCTATTACTATATTTATCACTGCATGATTAACAAATCCAGCTAAATAAATTTGGCAGGGGAGGGGCAGATGGGGGGGGAATCAATAGGTGTGACTGGGGGGTAGAGTCAGTGAGATAGTTGCAGAGTCACATTGCATATCTTGTTGCCCCTATCACTTTTCAGAACCTTCTAGCACCACTGTGGGGAGTTAGGGTTAAAAATTCTAATGCCATATTTCTCTACTTTGGTTGGATTAAATTGAACCCTAGCTGGTGTATTAATGCAGTTTTCTTTTGTAAAGAATATATATACAGCATATATATACATTTATACAAAATTCTGTAAGCATACTTTTTAAATAAGAATGTTGAATACAGTTACAGCTGAAGAACATCTGTTTTTGAATTAAGAAGAGTAGGCCATTAATGCTTAGTATGCACATATTTCTCTTTGATTTTTGTCTATTTTGCCATTGTACCAAAAATCTTCACATGGGTCTTTGTCACATTCATTACTACCTTATTCTGAATTAGATTCATATGGAAATGCAGAAAACTGTGATTGTAACTTATGACTTCCCACACATATTGACCTGCCAGATTCAGGATAGTGTCATCAGCAAACAGGTATTTGCACACACAAAGCTTGGAGTGATATAATAAAAAAATACGCAGTGGATATGCAATTTATAATTCCTTTGTTCTGCCAAGTTTTTCAGTCTTTATTACTGCTCTCTGCACTAGCAGTATAAAGTTGAAATTAGAATATACTGTATAGAATGCTGAACTGAAAAAGAGATGATTAAAAAGTCTGGGTATTTTTTTTAAGTTTCTTGTAAGATAAGGTTTACTGGCCTGAGACATGGGGGAAGGTTTTCTTCATTATTGCTGTTTGTAGTCAAATAGATGATTGATCTGTTTTTACTTAAACTTTGAATTCTGAGTATCATAATTAGGTCACCTCTCAGTTGATTTGGAGGGCTGTTACTCAGTCACATAGTCCAAATCCCATGATGATTATATTGATCATACTAAAATCTAAAACTAGCTAGAATTAATGACTGGTCACATAAACAAAAAGAAAAAAAAAGTTGTCACTGTTTCCATTGTGTTTGCCATAAGGAAATTTAGGTTAACATCAATTATCAAATGTCTTGGAAGTATGCTGCATACATAATTGTTGGATTTGACTGTTCTATTGTTTAGGTACCATCAAGCATAAAATGGAATTCCGTGTGGGCAATTAACATGCACTGTATGCATACCTTGCATTTATAGTGTAAATGCCACTTTGATCAGTATAATGTATAAGCCTTTTAGCAGAATATATCCATTCTTACCAATATTAAAGTTGAAAATGTTTGGGTATGCTTTCTGAATGTTTACAATTTGTTGAAAAAATATTACAAACTGGGTGTTTGCTTTTTACTGTTATAATTCTAAAACAAACACCTAAAAAATATTCTATCTAATCAGTCCAAGGACACTGGGGAATTTGTGTCTCTACTCACTGTGTTGCTGTTAGGCTTCATAAATTGATACTGCCAAAGGTATGGGCATATGCCAGTAAGTTGCTTGTTTTTCAGCTGTCTTCTTTAATCTGGGGTGAACTTCAATACCAGCTAACTTGCTGCCTTTGATCACAGTCCTCCCCAGGGACAGGCTGCCAGGGACAAGTTGTCAGGTAAGGCTCTGAGCTGCAAATCTGGTGACATCCAGCAGACCAGACCTGGGTTTGAATCCCACAGCTTCCACTTGCATACTGTGTGACCCTGAGCAAGTCACTTAACTTCCTTGTGCTCCCAGGTCACTCAAGTAAAAAAAGCTTTCTGCTTAGTGTGCTACTCCTGGTTAAACAACTAAATAAAAAAAAAAAACAGTCCATCCTATGACTCCCACCAGAGCCTATCAACCCTGAAAAGAAGATAGCCAAGGTAACCACAAGATACTTAAGAAACTTCTTCTGATCCCTGTCCCCATGCTGTAGCAGATGTTCTTGGATACCAAAGCTTTTGCAGGTCAATAATTGCCATTGGTGTCGCTAGCCTTGCTGTTTGTATCAGCTGCCTGGTTGTATGAGGTGCAGCCTACTAGTTATGTGAGGCCTTACCAGCATAGCCCTGCTCTGTAAGGTAATGGCAGTTATTAGGCCCTCTTATTTTAGCCTAATTTTTGTCTCAGTACTATGATTCTGATTCTCAGGGTGACATAAAGAGAGGCAGTGGTGACAACCTGTCCCTGGGGAGAGCACCTATACAGTGATCACCAAGACATCCAGAGTGTGTGTACCGATGAGGTTTTCTTAGCATTTTCAGACCACACTTTTGAGAGCAGCTGCAGAAATTGTAGGCCTTTCTTTTGGAGATTCCTGTTTTCCTTGCTACTGAAGTGTTATGGCAGTGCTGCACAAGGGAAATGGCAGGCTAATGTCTATAACTGTTTTGTCCTTGGATCCTGCCATTCAGACCTACTTGATGGAAGTCTTTCTATCATGCTTATAAAGTATTATTTAATTAGTTGCTTGTTCTGGAGCTTTACCGTGTCTCCATTTTTGCTGTGGCTGTCTACTGGTGCACATGTACAGCTGTGGGCTATGGAAGTATCCTGTAAACTATCATAGCCTTATTTCCCATGTGCCTATAAATGGTTCTCTACTGCGTACTACAGTTTATCCTTTTGGATGCTTCTTGTTGCATACTCCACTTTGTGAACCATGGTATACATGAGGAAAGAGTGTTGTTGATTCAATCATTCAGTCAATCATTTGTTTATTGAATAAGCAAATTTAGAGAACAAATCTCTCAAGTTGCATCCAAACATTTAATACAAATACAAACATTGACTTACAATACATAAAGTTGCATATAAAAATGTAAAAATGAGTATACTATAAATTATTCAAATAGTCAACACACAGTTCAATCAACCAAAACAGGTGCAATGTTTATATGATAAATTTGCTAAGGAAGCCCTGAAATGTGCTATTGGAAGTAGGACAGTTAATTTACATGTTTTCTGGGTTGTCTGCCATGCTCGTGGGACACTTACAGCTAAAGTCAGTTCCGCATATTTCGTTCTGTACCTTGGTATCTGAAATGATTGAAATGTAGCTGATCTTAATCTATACTTTGAAAATGTTTTAGATTGTAAGGTATTTAGCAAAAATGAGGCAAGTGACTTAAGTATAAATTTGTAAAGAAACGTGAACCAGTGTTGTTTTCTATGGTTGGTAAGGGAAGAGCAACCTGTACTCGGATATAATAAACATTGATGAGTTCTGTATGGGAGCCCAGACACAAATCTCAATGCACTGTGATATAATGATTCCAATGAATTCAAAATTGGTTATACAGTTTTCATATAAATACAATCTCTGTAATCTAAGCTAGGAAAAAATAATGCAGTTACCAAAAGTTTTCTAAGAGAATAACTAAAATGGTTTCTATTTTTATAAAAAAAAACAAAAAAAAAATGCTTTAGTTTCATAGCTATACTTTGAATGTGCAAACTGAAAGTTAATTGTTCATCAAGAATCATGCCCAAATACTTATATGACTGTACTCTTGTGACTTTTCTTCCTGAAACAAATGTTAAACTTAAATCTGGTTTAGTATCTATCTTTTTGGAAAAGAGTAGCCAATGCATTTTGTTTTCATTCAGCAGCAAACGCAAATCCAAAAAGGCATTTTGTATACTATAGAAATCTTTCTGGAGAATGTTCATTGCTAGTGAAGTAGAATTTTTCTGGGTATAAATCATCATGTAATCTTGGTACCAACAAATACATGTATCAGCTGAACAATGAGTGGGGAGGTTGTTCACATAAAGCAGGAACAGCAGGGGCCCAGCACAGAACCTTGCGGGACCCCCATGCTAATCCCTGCCACACCCGAGCACACCTCTCCCACTTTTACACACTGAAATCGCTGTGTAAGATATGATTGAAATCAAAGTAATGCTGTCATACCCAAACCAGATGCTTTTAATGTATTAAGTAAAATAACATGATTTACAGAGTTAAATGCTTTTGACAAATCTAAAAAAGAGATGGTGTGTTATGCCTTTAATCAAAGAAAGTAAAAATTTCATCAGTAACCTTAGATATAACGTAGGTAGTGTTATTGCCCTTTTTAAATCCTGATTGAAGCATTGTGATTTCTTTATACTTAGAAAAATATTTAGACAGTTGATTGTAGATTAACCTTCCAAAGACCTTGTAAGAATGGATATGGGAAGATATGAATCTGGTTCAGCAGAATCTCCACCTTTAAAAATAGGAAAGATATAGGCAGTTTTCCAATCAATTGGAAAGTGTGAAGTTTGTAAGGAAAAGTTAAATAGATATGATAAGTGATGTAACAATATATCAGAGGCTATTTTGAGAAAAGCTAGTAATATTCCATCACAACCTGCCCCTTTACTTGTATCCATTCTCAACAGTTCCCTCAAAACCTTTTCTGCCTTTATTTCTGTAAAGAAAAATATTGGTCTACTTGTGGGACTTGCAAAATCAGTATCTACTAAAGGGGAAGTTAAACCTGGATGCTCTCTTTCAAATGTCTGACCAAGCTCTAAAAAAAGTTATTTAGCACTCCTACCTTATCTAGATCACTAAGTATAACTGATTTTTTTTTTGCTATTTAGGGTTCTTAGCAAAGTAGATGGACTTCCCTCACCTTTTAGGGCATTAATATTCTTTGATGTACTTTTAGGGTTTTTAAATGGGACTGAGAAATTGTGAATTTAGTAATTGGATTTTGATCTCCTAATCTCTTTTGTACATCTGTTCCTTGCAATTTTGTATTTTTTTCCATAACTGCTGTTTTATTTTAATTAAGAGTTTAACTGTATGTGTAATCCAAGGCAATTTTCTATTCCTAGTCCTTTTCTTTACCAAAGGTGCATGTCTATATATAATGTCTAATAATTAATTTTTAAAATAAAGCCATGCAGATTCAACATCAGGACATACATATAACAGTGACCAGTCCGCATCTGCTGCATCCCTCAAGTACTCTTGATCACAAAATTGATCAAAATTTTGTGAAATTATTGTTTGAATAGGAGAATACACTTTAATACTATTATGGATGCATGAGATGCAACAATGGTCACTAATGTCCATTTTGTGTACTGCTACAATATACCTTTCTGATAGCTACTCCTGTCTTGTATTTTCCTGTATCTACAAACTACAGTATTACTGCTTTGAGTAACCATTGCATTGTAGATGTAGCAAAATGCTGCAACTGATGTTAAGCTTCTGCTTTGGTTCAGACCATGCTTTTCATGGTGTCAAGGTCTTTGATGCCCTCTCTTTCTCTCTCTCCAAACTGGCCTTACCCTACTCTCACTGTTTGATATTGGGACCATTGACTGTTCCCATTCCTTATCCTGTAGTGTCCTCACAGCTTAAACAGCTGACTCAAATTATCTAGCCCCCCCCCCCCAAATTGGAGTTCTTGTGGTTGTGGACCTGGGAGTGATGATCACTAGTGACCTGAAGCACTCCATGCACTGCAAGAAAGCAGCAGCAAAGGAAAAGCAAGATGCTGGGATACATATCTCTGGGGATCAGTAGTAGAGAAGAGGAGGTTATACTGCCCGTCTACAGATCACTGGTAAGACTGCATCTAGAATATGGAGTTCAGTACTGGTGCCCACACCTCAAAAAGGACATTAACCTGCTGGAGAAGGTCCAGAAGAGGCCTACAAAGATGATAGCTGGTCAGCAGGGTAAGTCATATGAGGAGAGATTGAGGGCACTGAACATGTACTCCCTGGAAGACAGAAGAGAGAGAGGGGACATGATTGGGACCTTCAAGTACTTAAAAGGGATAAATAAGGTTGATAAAGAGAGTCTTTTTAAGCTGAGTGGCAACCATAACACAAGGGGGCACAGTCTTAAGCTAGATGGTGGGAGGTTTCGGATGAAGATCAGAAAGCACTTCTTTACAGAGAGGGTGGTGGACACTTGGAATGAGCTGCCAGAGGAGGTCATTTCATTGAAGACAGTGGACAGCTTTCAAAGAGGCTGGGACAGGAATGGGGAAAGTAAGGATCATGGGTAGGGAGGATGGGAAGAGTGGGGAGGGAGGGCAGGGACATTAGTTCAAGCTGTGGATCCTGCAATATGAGCAGACTTGATAGACCAAATGGCCTTTTTCTGCTGGCTTCTTCATATGTATATTCATATGTTAATTATGGTAAATGTACATACTTACACTCCTTGTCAAATGAGAGATGCTTATATTCTCTTTTGGTGTTTCAGAATACCCCATATTGCATAAAAAACATAGAAACACAGATTTTTGGGGGTAGAAAATGACCTTCTGGCACATCCAGTCTGCCCTTTTTTCCAACAAGTTCCATTACCACTGACCCTAGTTGGTCAGAGTTGTCACTCCCTCTCCTTGTTCCTCTACCTAACAAAACAAAAAATGGAAAGGGACCTGTGGGTAATCATATCAGATGACCTTAAGGTGGGCAAACAATGAGAGAAGGCAGTAAGGAAGGCCGGCAGGATACTGGGATGCATAGGGAGAGGCATCACCAGTAGAAAACAGGAAGTTGTTATCCCTCTTTACAGACAGTTGGCGAGATCCCATCTGGAGTACTACGTGCAGTTCTGGAGACCCCATCTCTGCAAGGACATAGACAGGATGGAGGCTGTCCAGAGGAGGGCAACTAAAATGGTGTAGGGTCTACCCCAGAAGACATATGAAAATAGATTAAAGGACCTTAAAATGTATACCCTCGAGGAGAGGAGGGAGAGGGGGGCATGATAGAAACTTTTAAGTACCTTAAGGGAATCAACAAAGTCCAAGAGAGTAGTATCTTTCAGAAAAAGAGATGTGCAAGAACGAGGGGGCACAATTTGAAGATAGAGGAGGGACGGCTCAGAGGTAATGTGAGGAAGTATTTTTTGACAAAGAGGGTTGCGGATACATGGAATAGCCTTCCTGAGGAGGTAGTAGAGTGAAAAACAGTGGGGGAATTCAAGAATGCATGGGACAGACATAAAGCAATTCTAGTGGGGGGGGTAGGAGGAAATAAGCTGTTGGTTAACAAGGATCTGCAGCTTATCCATTAGGTAGGGAAATGGGCAGACTAGGTGGGCCAAGCGGTCCTTATCTGCCATCATATTCTATGTTTCTATGCCCCTGTGTCTATCCCATGCATGCTTAAAGTGCCTCACAGTCTTTCCCCACATTACTCCTGTCCTGTGGCAGGTTACTCCAGTCATCCACCACCCTTTCAGTGAAGAAGTATTTCTGCACAACTCTCTGAAACTTCCATCTCTTAGCTTGCAGTCTGAGCATGGCTTGTTTCTCCTTTCAACTCCATCATAGCATTTTGCTGTTACCAGGCTACCTGTTTAATAAGTTTGCACATCATCATTCACAGGCACAAGCTAATGTTATGTGTGGCTTATGCGCTCTTGTAGCAACACAACTGTATGCATCATTATCTTCTGTAAGCTACTAAAATTACTGGAAATGATCGTAAGTACAGTATTTAAAAACTTTTACAATGTAACTATTCTACTTTGTCAATGGCTGTGATATAGAAAATAATTGGTAACTTATGTAAACCAAAAATCTTAACATTTTGAAAAACTCATTTAAAAATGTTTATAAAAATGCCACATAAAATGTGTTATATATATAATACTTTACATTTCTATATATATAATATATATATATATATATATATATATATATATGTAATATTTTACATTTCTGATAATTGCAAAGTATATTGATATAATTATTCTGTGTTGCCCTGGCTCCAAGCCTTAAGTAAAAACAATTACAGTTATATCCTAATGCTGTGCAGAATTTTCTAATTCTGGCAGAACAAAATTCCACAGAATATTCAAAATTCCACCGAATTCTGCCAGAAATGGAATGGCAGAATTCTGCAGCATAAAATAGTTACAGAATGATTTTCCAAGGAAACATCACTGTTCCACAGACTATTATTCCTAGGAGCTCAGTATTTTCCACGGAAATTGTTGCAGAATAATATTCTGCGGAAAAAATACTATTCTGCATAATATTATTCCACGGATCACAGTAGGTGGAATTCCTCAGGTGAAGAAGCAAAATTCGGGTGGAAATTCTGCCAGCAGAATGGTCATTCCAAACTAATTCCACCAGCAGAATTCAGCATTCTGCATAGCACTATTATTTCCCTAACATTACCAAAGTTAGCACTTTCTTAAGGTAATCTCTTAGAAAATGGCTAACTTTGGGACTTCCGGTGATACAGCCTAGGTGAGTGGCAGCAGCCTGTTGGAGCTCTGTACTCCAGATTGTCTAAAAATGAAAATAAATGGTCATCTACCCAGAATGTCAGCTGAATGACAGGCAATCAAATATAGAAGAGATCCTGGGAGCATTATGGAGGAATACTACAGTGGATATTCCAGTGGCCACAACTCAAAACCCCCTGACTCCAAGAGACACAAAGCCGGTTCCTTAGTAGGAGATCCTAATGAAAGAGTCGGGCTGATTGCTGAACAACTCTCCAGAATAGAGCAGGTAATGACAGCCCTGTGCACAACAGTAACAGGCACCCTGTCAGAGACTAAAAACATTAAAAGCACAATTGAAAGCCACTGTATAAAACTAGCAGATGTCTAAATCAGAATAACGAGTCTGGAGAGAGTGCTCAAGAGGGAAAGGGAAGATAGAACAAGAGACACAAAGACAGTAAAGAGACTGGAAGAGAAAATGGAATACCAAGAAAACTACACAAAAAGAAATTACCTACTAGTTTGCAGTCTACCTGAAAACAAAGAAAGCAAAAACACCAGTAAAATTTGCACAAAAGATGTTATAGTCCTTGTTTGGTCTTCCTAGTGGGAAGGGGGAGTTTTCAATAGAAAGACCTCAAGGAAGTTCAGCCACGAAACCGGGACCAAATGAGCATCCCAGACTAATGATCATCCGGTTCACTAATTTTCAGGAGAAGGTGCTTGTCCAGCAAAAGGCCAGGGAAAAGCATGGTATCATCTACTTTGGAACCCAGGTTAAGCTTTTCAATAACTACAGCCCCAGTGTCTGAGAAAAAAGGGACAAGTTTGCAGGCATGAAAGCAAGCTTGCACAGAGTAAATGTGAGGTTCTACTTCAGGTACCCAGTGAGGCTAAAGGTCTGGTTAAAACATGGAATACAAATATTCCACACTGCTGAACCTGCAGAGCAGGAACTAGCTGTTCAGTTCCCAAACACCTTTTCTTAAGAGAAACTGCCACACACTTATCCTGAAGGGCTGGCTCAGAAATAAGTCTATAAATCCACCAAACTGAATTCGTCGATGAAATGCTCCTCAAAATTTGAAACACAGCAGATCCCTTTCCCCACTTAGCCATCAACACTCAATCAGCCCCACACCAAAATTCCAGTCAGCCATTGGTACACAGAAGTAAGTAGAACCAAGAATCATGCCTTAAACATGACCCACCTCCATTAACAGCCATCCACCTGCCCTGATCACTGGCTAGAAAAGTCAATCCACTCACCAATGAGGATCATCCCAGAGGTCAACCACAGCCCACATGCTACAACCCCCCATGCATTGGAGACATGAGAACTGACATGGAAGGAACGGTTCAAAAGGCAAGTAAGTCCAAGAAGATAGCCACCCAGAGTGGTATCAGCAACATTCGCCCACCAATGGGTAAGCTCAGTTCCTCAAATGAGCAAGCCACAAACAGAGAGTCATTTAAGTATGTTTATAGAGCGGGGAGGATGCTTATATCCAGCAATGATCACCACAGACCCAGACCAGCCCCAGACCAGTGGTGGCTTCCACCCTTTACCCACTTCCACGCTTTACCCCCACTCCAAATAAAAGCAGGTAAAGGGTGAGCACTCAACAGCTTCATAAGAAACAGGACCTGGTGATATACACAGAAGGAACATTGAGGACTCAAATGCTGAATGGGCAATCAGGCCTACTGGGTTCCATGGGGGATGAACAGAGACACTAATGCAAGATATCCCAACTCAACAGCAGCAACAATGGTCTTGTACTAGCCCCATCCCACACAGCAGCTGATGCATCGCAATGTACACAGACTCGTGCAGAACAAATGGCCCAAGGTAAGAAAGCACAAAACAACAGACAACAAACAAAGACAGACGGAGGGACACAGCTAAACATGCCCATAAGCAATGTGGGCTAATAGAACACTAAAAGGAAATGGGTATATAGCTGTTCTGGCTTGTGGGTGGACCTACACACAGCATGGGTTCAGGAGGTCACCCCTTCTGTTCTCAATTTGGTGCCCTAGCATCTCGCCTTGTTTGGCTTCTTGTGGAGTGCAGGAGTCGAGTTGTGGGAATGACTTTTTTTTTTAAACAAATTTTATTAAGCACAACAGGACAATATACGTTGTAGTACAGAATTAAAAGAACAGTGAGCAATAAAAGTACATGTGATTAAATCAGGATGAAGATATGCAAGCAGATTCTTACAATATTAGCAACTAATCATCGGTAGGAAAAACATCAGTCAACTAGTCTGTCAGACTTAAGGTCAGCCAGTAAACATTTACAAGAATAAACACTGACAAGGCTAAACATTAAGCAGGGTTTACCATGTGGTGGTATTTGACTGTGATGCTATATTTCACATGAACAGTATGATAATGAGAAGCACTGACTCTGGGTGCATCGCAGGCCCCACAACAGTCTCTCTCTGTTCTGCTATGGATGCAATAAATTGGATTTAATGACTGTCAACATGGGATCCCATATCTTAGTGAAAATGTGAGAGTGTCCATTGGCGTGCATCTGAGCCTTCTCAATACAAAGGCACAGACCCATATTATTGGATCATTGAGCCACTGTTGGAGGGTGTCCACTAATCACTGCTGCGCAATGGTCTTATGGGCATTGATTAAGGATATAGGCCACAACCCTACACCAGTTCCCTTGGGGAAACAAGATTTTTCAGCCCCCAGAAGTAGTTCAAGAGGAGACTGTGGCAACTGAGTGCATAGTGAAGTTTTCTTTAGGCTGTGAATGGGACCCCAGAAAGGTATCACTTTAGGACACGTGAGGATCATGTGTATAAAAATGCCATCTTGTACCTTGCATTTCAGGCAAGTTCATGGAATTGCAGGGTTTCTTTGATGGATTTTAACAGGAGTGTGGTCAGCAGGGTACATGTAACATAGAAACATAGAATTTGATAGCAGATAAGGACCGCTTGGCCCAACCAGTCTGCCCATTTCCCTACCTAATGGATAAGCTGCAGATCCTAGTTAACCAGCAGCCTACTTCTTTCTACCCCCACCCCCTAGAATTGCCTTATGACTGTCCCATGCATGCTTGAATTCCACCACTGTTTTTGACTCCACAACCTCCTCCGGAAGGCCGTTCCATGCATCCACAACCCTCTCTGTGAAAAAATACTTCCTAAATTACCTCTGAGCTGCCCCCCATTTTCAAATTGTGCCCCTTGTTCTTGCACCTCTTTTTGAAAGATGCTACCCTCTTGGACTTTGTTGATTCCCTTGAGGTACTTGAAAGTTTCTATCATGTCCCCTCTCCTCCTTTCCTCGAGACTATACGATTAAGCTCCTTAAGTCTCTTCATATGTCTTCCAGTGCAGACCCTGCACCATTTTAGTTGCCCTCCTCTGGACAGCTTCCATCCTGTCTATGTCTTTGTGGAGACTGGGTCTCCAGAACTGCATACAGTACTCCAGATGGGGTCTCACCAGCTGTCTGTACAGAGGGATAATAGCTTCCTGTTTTCTACTGGTGATGCCTCTCCCTATGCATCCCAGTATCCCCCCAGCCCTCCTTGCTGCCCTCTCACATTGCTTGCCCACCTTTAGGTCATCTGATATGACTACCCCAGGTCCCTTTCCATTTTGTTGTTGTTAATATCTCACCCCCATTGTGTACTTCCCTGGGTTTCTGTTTCCCATGTGCATTACCTTGCACTTCTTAGCATTGAATCTAAGCTGCCATACATTTGACCATTTCTCTAACCTTGCCAAGTCCTTCTCATCCTTTCCACCCCACCTTGTGCATCAACTCTATTGCAGATCTTTGTGTCATCTGCAAAGAGACATACTTTTCCTTCCAGTCCCTCTGCAATGTCGCTTATAAAGACATTGAAGAGGACCGGTCCTAATACCGAACCTGCAGTACCCCACTAGTAACCCCCCTTTCTTCAGAGTGGACTCCATCTACTATTACTCTGTGTCCTATTCTCCAGCCGATTCTTTACCCAGGCTGTCATCTTGGGACCCATTCCCAGGCTGGCTAACTTGTATATTAATCTTTTATGTGGGACTGTGTCAAATGCCTTGCTAAAGTCTAGGCAGGCCATGTCCACAGCCCCTCCCTGATCTACTACTTTGGTCACCCAGTCAAAGAAATCTATCAGATTTGTCTGGCATGACCTTCCAGCTGTGAATCCATGCTGCCTTGGGTCCTGTGCCCCTCTGGCCTCTAGATTCTTGACAATTCTTCATGTAGTTAAGTTGTAGCTGCCATAATTTATTGCTTCTGGAGCAGGAGGCCAGGTGGGCTGAGGCCTTTTTCCAGATTTCATCAGTGATGGGAATACCCAAATTCTCCTCCCACTTTTTACAAATATTGCCTGCAGGGGTGGTTTTACAACCTCTAAGTATGCTATAGTAAAATGATAATGGTTTACTAATAGGTTGTGAATGATATACCTCTTCCTCATAGGAAGAGGACAGAGCCCCTTATATGATGGCAGAGTTCCCTGTGGTCAAGCACTGTGGCATGAGCAGGCGTCATATACATAAGTATGAAAACAGGTCATTGTCATTGAGGCCATGCTCCCCTGTAACTGGGCAAACTCACAAAAAGAGTCCCCTTGCAGTAACTGAGCTAAATGGATCCAGCCTAATTGTTCCCATTTTAGAATACTTTGTTGAAGTGGAATATTGTACTGGGGCCTGCCTTTCAGTGGAACCCAATTTTTTTTGTATTTTGACTAACCTGGTTGCCAGTCAATATACTTGTGTTCTGTCAACCATACTGATGCTGATGCCTTTGTGAATGGGTTGGAAAGCTGGAGAGCCTTCATGTGTTCTAGTGTTGCTGAAAACACCCGATGCCTAAAGTCCACTCCCAGCTCCTCTTCCTTCATGCCTAGCCAAGCTGGTTTAGCGATTATGATCCCAGTGAGTATGTTACTGAGCTGGGCAGCCCAGAAATATTTCTTAAAGTCTGGTAGTCCACAACCCCCTTCCCATGCCGTCTGCTGTAATATATCTCACCTGATTCAGGCCAGTTTACCTCGCCATAAAAATTTGTGTATGATGTAATTAATTTGAGAGAAAAATATTAGTGGAAGTAAGATTGGGAGAGACTGAAAAAGGTAAAGGCACTTACGGAGAATGCATATTTTAAGAACATTAATCCTATCAGTTACAGACAGTGGCAGGGAAGTCCATCTGTCACAAAGCTATTTTATAATGCTCAAAAGGAGATATAGTAAGGTTTGTATAGTTTAAACCATTTTACTCGGATATTTGCTCCAAGATATTTCAGGGCACTTACAGGTTTGAGCCCCAACTGTTTTCCACCACTTCTTCTCTATTCGTTTTACCAACAGGCAGTACTCTTAGTCCAGTTTATTTTGTGGCTTGAAATGATGCTAAATTCTTAGAGTAAAGAGTGAAGGCATGGCAATACCTCTTTGGGGTTTTGCAGGAAGAGAAAGAGATCATCAGCAAACAACGCAATTGTGTGCTCTTTACCCCCCAGATTACATCACTGAATTCTCTGGTGTTGTCAAATGGCATTTGCCAAGGGCTCAAGTGTTAAGACATACAGCAAGGGGAAAAGTGGACATCACTGAAACATTTCTCTGGTCAGTTCGAACTCTTCTGTTAACCCACCATTAATTAGTATTTTAGCTGTAGGTTTATTGTAAGGGTGCCTTTCCAACTAATAATTTGACCCCCAAAGCCAAATTCTCAAAGTGTTTGAAACATATACCCCAATTCGACCCTATCAAATGCTTTCTTGGCATCTCAGGCTATCACTGTAGCCCCATGTTTCTCATGGTGCTTAGCCCGATGATGTATAATGTTAAGAGTTCACCTGATGCTATGCTTGCCCTGCCATCCTTTAATGAAGCCAGCCTGGTCAGTATGGATATAATTTGGCAGCAGTTTTTTCAATCTTGTAGCTATTATTTTGTAATCTGCTGTCAGCAGTGAAATGGGCCTATAGGAAGATCATTGTGTTGCATCCTTCCAGGCTTGGGCAACACAGTTATATTAGCAAATTGGGCAGAGGGAGGCAGTGCACCCTCCCTGAAGCTCTCCTGGATCATGTCAAATATAGGGTCCACCAGGAGGTCCTTGAACTGTTTAACAAAGTCATTGGGTAATCTGTCTGGTCCCAGTGCTTTCCCTCCCCTCAGGTTCCTGACTGCATCACATAATTCCTGTTTAAAGAGGGGCTGCTCCAATCCAGTTTGATCTGAAGCAGATAGCAGAGTAAGGTTGTTTTTTGCAAAGAGGCTCTGGAATTGTGCAGGGGTAGGGAAGACTTCTGAAGTATATAAAGTTTTGTAGAATTTATTAAATGCATCTCCGATATCAGCTTGGCCATTAACCTTCCCTAATATTAGATGGTGAATTTGAGGTATGTTCCTTTTACTCTCCCTTTGCTTTAATTACCATGCTAGGAGACTCCCTCCTCTGTCTCCCTCAAAATAGTGCCTGGCCTGATTGAGTAGGACAGCTTTCTCAGTTCCTACGGTATTTAATCTGTTTTCCCACCACTTAAGTTTCTGGAGTAGATGACGTTATTTGGGTGTAGGGTTGGTCATATATAGGAGCTTAACTGCCTTGATCTTTGTCTCAAGCTTTTCAATTTCCCTGGTTGCCTCTTTCCTTTTATGTGATGGGTAGGCAATGGCTTGGACTCTAATGTATGCCTTGAGGGCCTCCCACCTTGCGGTGTGGGAGGTATACCCTCGTCTATTGTGGATTAAATATTCTCAATATTACTGTGGAGAACTTGGGGTCTTTTAGGAGTACTGGATCTAATTTTCATGCCCGTTTTGGTTTGGTAACCCCCTGCAGTTCAAGTTGCATAAGCAGAGGGGAGTGATCAGATTCAAAAACAGGAATATATTCCACTGAATGTATTCTTGACATTCATTCCCTTGTATAGAGTAGGAGATCTAGCCTGCCATATGTTCTGTGAGTGTGCGAGTAAAAGCTATATTCTCTACCTGACGGATGCCTTATACGCCAAGCATCGACCACAGAAAAAGTACCCATGAGATCTTTCAATCCTCTAGCATTTTTAGAAATAGGAACAGGGTTTGTGTTGAATCAGTCCAAAACAGTATCTAAAACACAGTTTCTCTCCCCTCCTAAAACCCATGGACCATTGACCTGTGCCATGTCTAATGCTACTGTTTGGAGGAAGATCCTATCCTCAATGTTAGGGCCATATACTCTCCCAAGAGAAAACCGGGTACCGTCATTCATGCCTGTCTGAGCTAATACCTACTGGTGGTACAAGGTCAATATAGCACTTAAAGAGCACTGCAATAACCACGCTTTGGAAAGCGCAAAAGCATTTAGAGCGATAGGGGTATAATAGCGGTAGGGAATTACCGCTACCCCTGTCTCTCTGCGCTGTCACGTGGAAGTGCTGAAGTTGCCATGTGTGAGGTGCCTGGTCAAGCTGTTCCTGTGGTGGAGAGGCTAAGGGACCAGTACACGGGAGGATTGGAGACCTGGGATCACGGTTCGGTTCCCCCCAGGTCTCTGGGTGTTGCATCTTTTTTTTTTTTTTGGTAAAAAAAAATAAATTTTTCCCCTCTTAAGTTTCTCCCCATCCCAGAAGTCCATATCCCCTCAGAGTTAGTTATTTTAAGTCCAGTGGGTGTGGGTGGTGAAGTCCCTCACATCAGGGGGTGTTGGGGGTAAAGCCCCCCAAAAAAGAAAGTCCTATTATTTTGAATGGCGTGCACTGCTTGTGTTGTGGTCTGTGTTTTTACCAGCCTTATTTCTGCATATGCTATTTTGCTTGAAGCATTGATTGCCATACTGTTTTTTTTTTGACAGTATGACCCCATGCCCATACCCGCCTAGTGGATCAACTATTGACCAGGATATCATTCCTGAGAAACTTGTTCATAACCAAATGGCTGCACCTCAGGCCCAGGAGTTAAAGCAGGAGGTGACCCATTTGCCCTTCCATGACTTATAACTACAAGTTCATTCAGCTTCCCTACAGCAACAATATATCTAGTTTTAATCTTTTAGCGCTGCCCTGTATTTTTTTCCATTTTTACCACATGTTTTAGGCCATTGACATTCCATGTGGCTATACTTAATTTATTCATAATCATAGCCTTCCATAACCACAATGTGCATACACTCCCTGCTGCCCAAGTACCAAGTTATTTTTCCAGTGTGAGTACTGTTCCTTGCTAACTCCTTTAACTGTTGTGCATGTTTTTTCCTGTATTTATTGACTGCCTCTTTTCCCTCTCTCCGTTTTTCATCCCATAAACCCCCAACTTTGGAATAGATGAACCAATAACAACAGCTGTAGCATAAAGATTGGATTTCTTTACTTTTTGCTATTTTAACAACCCTCCCAGGAGGATTACCAATAATATGAGACATAGCAAATAGCTCAAATGCCCCCCCACGCCCACCTTCTTATTCATTTGATACCAACCAGTGCCTTTTATACCTTTACACTTAAGTCTCAACCCCCCATTTTTACCTCTCAGGACCATAGAAGCTCAGACCTTACTTGTCCTTGTTACTGCTGTGCTGAGCTGATGGCGGGCACCAACCATACTATTTCATAACATACAACTTTTAAGATGAATCTGATGAACGATTAACACTTAAGCGCCTCCTTGAGTTCCTCAAGGGGCAAAGGTGTAGTAATAACCATATACCTGCATTAGCTTGAAGCTGTATTTTCAGTCTGTACATGTCCCACTTTTGCTCCACTTTTCCATTTCATGAACCCCCTGGTATTGTTCCATCCCCTCATGTTGCCCAAGCTGCTTGAGCACCCCCCCTACACACACACACACACACACACACACACTCACTCTGAATGGCCTCTGTCACCTCCTCTAAAATAAGTTACCCAGAAGTAACTGCTTGCAAGGTTTATTTCCATGTTGATCCTTATTGATGTTAAGTACTGCTCATCCCCCCATGTGTGATGAGCCCATCAACAGGTTGTTGCCACACAGGTAAAGAATGCCCCCCCAATGATGGAGTAGCAACCAGCAGTAGGACCCCCAACATTTTTCCTGACCACATGGTAATTACCCATTATTTGTGTCCCCCGTTACAAACATTGCGATATTGCACTGAGAAGCCAGTACCTAAAAATCATTTCTCCCCACTAACTACTAGAGTTGTCTGCACAATAGTCGTAGTGACACCTTTCATCCCTCCTTGGGCAATGGTCCCTGGATCACGACCTGTGATTGCCAGCTATCCTCCTACTTCACCCTCCCCCCCCCTTCTTTAACAAGCTGATAGCTCTACTGGAAATTAATTAGAGTGCTTGTAATTGACCTGGCTGTGCTGTCAGCTGTTAAACTGCCTCCCCCCCCAGACTGCCCTGTACTTAATGGATTCCAGTCCGGTGCTCCCCCACCTCCCATGTGTTGTAGCAGCCCCTGCCCCATCCCCCGTGTTACCCCATGTGTGCCGGCCCATGTCCTCTCAGTTTCTTCATGCACTAATTATTGTTAATTACTGATTATAAAACCGGAGTTATTGATTAACCAATAGCAGAACAGAGCCTGGGAGGACAGAACAGCACAACCCTGGGCAATCCACTAATCAATAGCTAGCCATTGAACAAGCCTGTTGACAACCAGACATAGAGTACACTTCATGTCAGAGCCCACGCTCTGACCTCCTCCCACCAACTGTCACCAATATCTGCACCATTTTAATCATGTTTCCCTGGTTTACATTCAATCAGACATATCATTCCAGCTGAGGTTTGCAGAAGACACCAACTGGGTCCAGTCCATACCTTGGGTCCCCCCCCATTCATCGGCCCGCAGTATCCACATCTCCCTTTCCTGCCCCATACCTCCTTCCATAGGATGGCATCTGAGCACTGTCCAAATCATAATCACTCTTGACAGTTGCTGCCTCTCACACCCCCCCCCAAGCATTGCACTGGATCCCTTCCCTAATGGACCCTGATTTGTACTGTTGCTTGATCCTGGCCATGCAAGTCTCCACCAGAGGATCTCAGCAACACCCAATCAGTGAAAGGAACCCCCTCCCCTCATGATTCTTCCATCCACACCCCCCCACACACACATACACATGCCAGCCACCTCCCAAGTATCTGATCCTCGAAGGGCTGATAGAGAAAAGGAGGAAATGAAAAATAGAGACACACCAGTAACTTCATTAGTGCTAGTGAGCGTTTTCTCTTTCTCTCTCTCTCCCTCCCTTCTCCACTCTCCCCCTCCCTCCTTCACCCTCTTCTTCCCTCTGTAAAGGAACAATATCAACACATTATTAGTCTTTATATTAGTGATCTTAGCCTCACAGGGATGGTTCCATCTTTACCCCCACCCCAAGTGGCAACCCCAGTGTGGTCAGAGCTGAGATTCAAGTCCAGGCCAGTCACAACATCAATTCAGGGACCCAAGTGATGCACATGTATAGTACTATAATTGCCATATCCGTTAGTAGTAACTGGTAATAAGTGAGTCAGAATGAAAAGATTCAGCGATGCTGAGACTTGAACCAGAGAGTGGCACTAACATGTAATAGTATTCTAAGCGGGTCCAGCCGGGATCACTGTAATCAGTAATCCATAGTCAGGGGAGTCAGGAGGGTGCCAACATCGAGCAAAACCACACCATAGGGGCAAGATTCAAACTACTTAAAAATGTAATAAAAATTTGCTTTTCAGTTATTTCCATTTAATTTTAAAGTTTCTCATCCAAATTTCTCCACAGTTTCAGGATTTAGAGAAACATGTAACATGGGCATGTGCACTAATTTTTCAGTCTCAAGCTTTAAAGGGTGTTGTGGTATAGGTAAAGATGTTACGAAATTTTAAAAATCCTGTCAAAATCATGAATTTCACCCTGCGAAAACAAAATTACGTAAGTACAGCAAAAGTTTGCCATCAATTTCACCAGTAAATTTCACCTTGTGTTACTATTAGGAGAAATCAGGTGACATTAGGCTTTGTCACATGATTTACTCTCCGCAGGTCACATGGGTGTCTGCAGTCATGCTGTAAGTCCCTAATTCTGCTTCCTTTTGCTCGTGTTTCTGGCACAGATAGAGAACTAGGGAGCAGGAGAACTAAAGTATTAATATTGTATTTTTACACATTGTGTGTTGTTTAAAAATAGTTACTTTCTTAATTTTTCTTTGTTAGGACTTCTTGTGTGTGTTTACATTTTTCTGACTGGAAGATTATAGTGAGTGTGTGTGTGTGACTCCCTCAGGTTCTGGGTGGTAGTAGCACCGGCCTGAGTATGCTCATTATCAGGGCACCAGGGAATTCACAGTGAATTCCCTTTGTATTGCTGGGGGTTGTGCCCCCCATGCCTCCCACACACCCCCAACTAAAGATACCAACTCCGGGGTTGGGCGGAGCTCAGGGAAGGGGCAGTGAACCCTGGAAATTGGCACCCTAATGGCAGGCACACTCGGTCCAGCACAGGGCGTGCCGGCAGTGGACTCCCTCACACTCTCTCATTTTTGGATCTTTTTTTTTAAGTTTTCTGTTAAGATAATGGATGTGAAAGGTGATGGTCAGAAGAAGAAGGCTGGTACAAGTGTTCCCCTTAACAGGTGAGCATTTAGACCTGCGGGGACTGAAAGGGGAAGTCAGGCACTCCCCAACAGTAGCAGCTGGAGTCAGTGCCCCCCACCCAGCGGCAGAAGCAAGCGCATCATATCCCCGAGCAGCAGAAGCTTCTGCGCCCCCAGCAGCTGGAGCCCATTGCCACCCACCAGCAGCAGGAGCCCATTGCCCCCCTCAGCAGCAGCAGTAGGAGCTTGTGCCCCCAACCCCACAGCAGGAACAGGATGTTGTGAACCCCAGGACATCAGCTGGTGCTCCTCCCAACAACCAAGGTTGCCCACAGTGTGGTCCTCTTTCACCACAAGTTCTGCAGATAACAGTGTTGTCATCTGCAACATTTGTGGAAGAAGTGTTCATCGGGGGAAGAAAGGCACACACCTTGGGACTGGTGGCCAAAGGAGCCATCTCAAGCACCCTCACTCAGTAGAGTGGCTGGAAAAGGAAAAAGAACTGGCAACAATGGAAGGCAGCAGTGCAGGGGAACACACAGTAGGAGAAGGGGGCCAGAAGGAGCAAGGTGGCCCTTCTGTGTCTGGTGAGAGTCGGCATCCATGCAGGGGGTGCTGTACTTAGACACAGCGGCAGGAGGCAGCAGCTCCATCATCCCGCAGTCTCTGGAAATGCCAACATCAGGATGCTGAGCCTGCACTGGCTGCAGCAGGTCAGGTCACCAGTGAAGACCTTGCATCTGTGCAGACTGAAATGCAAGCTCTGAGGCAGGAGTCTGAGGAGTTCCACCAGGTTCTATGTCATAATGGTGATCACAGAATAGTGATCGCTATTAGAGCGAGTGTACATCACCAAAAATGAACTTTGGTGATACACACTTGTATTGCAGAGCAAGAGGGCACCCAAGATCTAGGAAATTTTATCTAATGTGGGCGGGGGGCTTTGGCCCCGCACACCCCTTACTAATAGATTCTCAACTCCAGGGGGTGCATGTTTTCGATGAAAAACTTTGAAAAATAAAAAGTTGCCTGCTGGAAAAAAAAGTGCCATGCCGGACCCTGCACCTTTCACCTCCCAACTGACCACCCTACCCACCACAATACCAGACCAGCTCCACAGCTGCCTGCCACACACCTTCCCTCCCCTGCCTCTTCTCCCTGTGTGGTATCTGGTCACCCCCCCCCACCAGGTAGCCCTGAACACAGGCGCCATAGTTGGATTGCTGTTTTTGTAGGCAATCAATTGTGTTCAATTTGTTCACTGGTTACTGTTCCGCCAGGAGTTCAGAGAGGCCAAGGGGGGACATTAACAAAATAATGGAAGACCAGCAGCAAGTTCTGAACCTCCAGGCAGAGTTGCATGGTGGTGGTGGTGGCACTTCGGGCAGGTGTAAGTAGTGGAACTCAGCAGCAGTTAATTTTTGTTCTTTTCTTTTTTTTATCCTGTGTCCTGTCACTGTGTTATTGATATTCTTCTCTTATCTCCACCCTCAAAAAATAAGTAAAAAATAAATAAATAAATATATAAAAACAAAATAAAAAAGCACCAAAAAATATTTTCTGTCCATTAGTCTTCCTCTGTGTTCTCTTGTTTCTCTGTCTATTGTTGTAAATATATGTCTTTTTCCAGTGGTTTTGTGTGGTGCGTTATGTAATGTTATGCTCTCCACAGTATTCAGTCCTTTTCCTTGTTCACTGATTTAGTTTTCCCCTCTCATATTATTACCCATGCCCTGACCCAGCCTGTCCCCCGTCCCTGTCATACTAGTGTGTCATAGTCAGTGTACCCATACACACCTTACCTTTCTTTTGTGTCACTCATTCATATATTTCCTCTTCCTATCCACAAATGTCAAGTATTGTTCCTATGAACACATTTTTTTCCCAAAACTACGTGATGTTGTGGCAGTTGTGGTTCAACATGTGTGCAGCAACAGTCTGAAAGCGTACACAACAATCACAGAAATATAAGCAATATTATTGTGAAGTTAAACATAAATAAGGTTTCATTGCTTAACACATCTCTCCTGCACTTGCCACAAAAGTTAAGTTGGGTCCCACTCCTCCAGTCCCACTGTGCTGTGCAGAACAGGGCTTATATAAGCCCAGAAATATCACATGTGAAATTCCACAGAAAACTGAGACAGAAATGTGGTCTTAGTCCAGAGATTTTATTGAGCCCAACCACCACCTGGACAAAACAATGCTGTTTTGTCCACCATTTAGAAATGATTTCAGGATTATTCTTGTTGCTGCTAGTGCAGAGCAGGCCATACAAGTCCAGAAATGTTACATAAAACTGAGACAGAAATTTGGCCTCAGTCCAGAAGTTTTATAGAGTCCCCCACCTCCCGGACAAAAAAAAAATGCTATTTTGTCCACTGTTTACAAATGATTTCAGGATTATTCTTGTTGCTGCTAGTGCAGAACAGGTCATACAAGTCCAGAAATATTACATGAGAAATGACACTTTAAACTGAAACAGAAATGTGATCTCAGTCCACAAGTTTTACAGAGACTCCCCTCCACCTCCCAGACAAAAAAATGTTGTTTTGTCCACCATTTACAAATGATTTCAGGATGAATCTTGTTGGTACCAGTGCAGAATAGGCCTTACAAGTCCAGAACAGTTATATGAGATATGGTAAATAAAACTGAGACAGAAATGTGTTCTCATTCCAGAATTTGTATTGAATCCACCTCCCGGACAAAAAAATGTGGTTTTGTCCATAGTTTACAAATCATTACAGGGTTAATCTTGTTGTGCTAATGCAGAACAGGCAATAGAATTCCAGAAATGTTACATGAGAAATGTTACATAAAATTGAGACATAAATGTTGTTTCAGTCCAGAAGTTTTATAATGCCCAACCACCACCTGGACAAAAAAAATGTTATTTTGTCTGCTGTTTACAAATGATTTCAGGATTATTCGTGTTGCTGCTTATGCAGAAAAGGCCTTAAAAGTCAAGAAATGTTACATGAGAAATGTTACATAAAATTAAGACATGACTCTGATCTCAGACTTGATGTTGTGTAGTTCCCCGCCACCACCAGAACAAAAAACTGCTGTTTTGTCCACTGTTTACAAATGATTTCAGGATGAATCTTGTTGCCACTGGCTGCTGTGCTGTGCAGAACAGGCTTTATGCAGTAATTATATAAGCCCAGAAATATCACATGTGAAATTCCACAGAAAAAAGGGACAGAAATGTGGTCTCAGTCCAGAAGTTTTATAGAGCCCCACTCCCCACATCCCAGAGGAAAAAAATGCTGTTTTGACCACTATTTACAAAGGATTTCAGGATGAATCTTGTTGCCACTAGTACAGAACAGGCCTTACAAGTCCAGAAAAGTTACATGAGAAATGTTACATAAAACTGAGACAGGAATGTGGTCTCAGTCCAGAAGTTTTATAGAACTCCCCCTCCCTCCCATCTCCTGAACAAAAAAATTGCTCTTTTGTCCATGGTTTACAAATCATTTAAGGATTAATCTTGTTGCCACTAAAACAGAATAGGCCATACATGTCCAGAAATTTTACATGAGAAAACTGAGACATAAATGTGGTTTCAGTCCAGAAGTTTTATAGTACTCAACCACCACCCAAACAAAAAAAATGCTATTTTGTCCACCATTTGCTAATGATTTCAGGATGATTCTTGTTGTCGCTAGTGCAGAACAGGCCTTACAAGTCCAGAAATGTCATTTGAGAAATGTTACATAATACTGAGACATGACTCTGCTCTCAGTCATAATGTTGTATAGTGCCCCGCCACCACCTAGACAAAAAAATGCTGTTTTGGCCAATGTTTACAAAAGATTTCAGGATGAATCTTATTGCCACTGGTGCAGAACAGGCCATAGCTGTCCAGATATGTTACATAAAACTGAGACAGAAATGTGTTCTCAGTCCAGAAGTTTTTTAGACCCCCCCACAACACCTGGACAAAAAAGTGCTGTTTTGTCCATGGTTTACAAATTATTTCAGGATGAGTCTTATTGCCACTACTGCAGAATAGGCAATTGCATTCCAGAAATGATACATGAGAAGTGTTACTTAAAATTGAGACATAAATGTGATTTCAGTCCAGAAGTTTTATAGTGCCCAACCACCACCCAAACAAAAAAATGCTGTTTTGTCCACCATTTACAAATGATTTCATGACTATTCTTGTTGCTGCTAGTGCAGAACAGGCCTTACAAGTCCAGAAATGTTACATGAGAAATGTTGCATAAAACTGAGACAGGAATGTGGTCTCAGTCCAGAATTTGTATAGTGCCCAACCACCACCCAGACAAAAAAATGCTGTTTTGTACACCGTTTACAAATGATTTCAGGATTATTCTTGTTGCTGCTAGTGCAGAACAGGCCTTACAAGTCCAGAAATATTACATGAGAAATTTTACATAAAACTGAGCCAGAAATGTGGTCTCAGTCCAGAATTTGTATAGTGCTCAACCACCATCCGAACAAAAAAAATGCTATTTTGTCCACCATTTGCTAATGATTTCAGGATGATTTTTGTTGTCGCTAGTGCAGAACAGGCCTTACAAGTCCAGAAATGTTATGTGAGAAATGTTACATAAAACTGAGACATGACTCTGATCTCAGTCATGATGCTGTATAGTGTCCGTCCACCACCCGGACAAAAAATGCTGTCTTGTCCACTGTTTACTAAAGATTTCAGGATGAATGTTATTGCCACTAGTGCAGAACAGGTTGTAGCAGTCCAGAAATGTTACATGAGAAATGTAACATAAAATTGAGACAAAAATGTGGTCTCAGTCCAGACGTTTTATAGAGCCCCCCCACCTCACAGACAAAAAATGCTGTTTTGTCCACCTTTTGCAAATGATTTCAGGATGAATCTTGTTGCTGCTAGCTGCTGTGCTGTGCAGACCAGGCCTATACAGTCAGTACATAAAAACCTTATGGCAAAATTGTGAGAGAAGGGAGATTATTGTGGGAATTATGAAATAGCCAAAAGGGGTGCCACGGTGAGAAAATTAATTCCTTCTGCAAAATGTTGCTGCTACTTGCACTTGCTGCCTCCTCCTGCTGGTTTCTCGATTGATTGAAGGCCACTGGTTTCATTAACAATTAAACAGTACATCTAGGGAGGAAGTATATGTGGAAATGGATGGTGGAGACAGTGTTTAGTAATTAGGTGGGGGGGCAATACCTTGTCTAGTCATTTGAGGTGGCAGAGCTGGAGTAATTAGGAAAATGTATACGTCAAACTGCAGGCAGAAAACATTCCAATGCATAGGGACCATCACAGTTTCTGTACAAGTACTATGGTAGTACTTATAATTACCTTTTTTGGGGAAGTGGATGTTGTCAAGCCTTTTTTATGATTATTTTGTAATCAATGACTCATATCATTAAAGATGACTGCCATTCACCATTTTGCAAAATCTGTTCAACTGGTGTTACCAGTTGAATAAGCATGTTACATTCATACTCTACTTGTACTCGGAGGGTTCTTCAACAAGTCGCAGATAGTAAGCAGCAGAAAATATTTATTTTTTGTATGTAGTGCATGGGTGTGTCAGGTGGCAGGGGGCTGATGTGGCATGTGCCAGCATTGGTACTTTTAAAGATGCCAAGACAACATATCTTGCTTCAAGATGGGGTTAGTCGAAATGAAAAGTAAAATGTGTATCTTGATATTTTTGGCAGCAAAACATTAGAACTGTAATAATGCAAAATGTTTATGGTTATGGTAATTTGACTGCTGCTTTATATAGGGTGGGGACCAAACAATAGTTTAAGGCAAAGGGTAATCAAATGAACCTGATTAACACTGCAGCAGATAACACAACCATCACAAATCCAATGATAGATAGATAAAAATAATTTATAACACTATTCTGAGCTGAAAGTTGTTGGGGGAAGGGTTTCTTTGAGTAACTTCAGCCTTGTTCCACTTCCACTGTCACATCCTCCAAGAAGCAGCCCTCACAGTCTTCAAGACTGGAGTTGTCACCAGGTGGAAATTCTCTCAGCATTGTTAATTCATCCACCTCACCGCTGGTGGATGCCTTAGAAGAGGGATTGTCATCATCATCATCACTGAGACACAGTTCGTGTGACAACGCCATTGACATCACCGTGTTATGCGGAATGTGCCCTTCATTCATTTTGATGAATGTTAGAATGGACACATTCTTGGGTGACAAATTGGTCCTCCGGTCACACACAATGGCACTAGCCAAACTAAACACACACTTCACATTGACACTGGATGGTGGGCAGCACAGGTATTTCACAGCATTGGATGTTCATGCTGGCCAATCAGTCACTTTCCTGTTCCAGTACTGCAATGGCTCATCACTAATGGCAAGGTACTTTATGTCCCCCATGTAGGCCTCCACCATTCGTTCTGCTGTACTGGGTTTGGCTGCCTCATCTGTCTCCTCCTCCTTTTCTTCCATATCTTCCACTCCCACCTGATAGAGAACATCTCAAATGGGATTGCTTGCTGTTTTCTGCTGTACCATGACCATTTTCTCAGATTGGGTTGGCTGTGATCTGCTGGTGGTGGTAGCAACACCCATTTTCTGTGCAGTGTGTGTCTTACATGCCATTTTCATCTGTGCACCAGACACCCATTTAATGATGTTCTCTGTCAACATTTACAGTCACTTATGACCTCCTTCAATTATGGAATGCAAACCATGTTCGTAGCATGGATCAAGCATGGTAGCGATGGTAAATTCATCTGACTGCAAAATGCCGTAAATATGTGCATTGCTGTCTAGCACATGAAGCATGTGATCCATTAGATTACAATTACTATAATCCCCACTTGCCTCCTTCTGGTGTCAGACATTCACCAATGTCTACCTCAGCACATGTATCAGGGGTATGGATTGACTTATACAGGCAGTGTCCCCACTCACTGCCTGTGTAGCATGCTCGAATGGACAGAGAATGCATATAGCCCATCCATTTGGTGCCACTGCTCTATTGTTAGAGTGATGGATACTCCAACACTGTCATGGGTGGTGTGCACCAGCAGGTATTCTGAAACAGTCTTATACTGTTCATACAGCTGGCCAATCATGTACAGTGTGGAGTTCCACCTGGTCACAACATCAAGCTTCAAACAGTGCTGAGGAAGATGATGATTGTGCTGCATCTCACGTAGATGGTCACGGGCCTTTGCAGAACAGGTGAAGTGCACACAGATACGACAGGCAACAGTCACAGTTTCCTTAATGTCTGTATGGCTTAGAAACTGTTGCACAATGAGATTATGACAGTGTGCCAGACAGGGAAACCTGAAAAACCACCACCGCCAATGCACTTCACTACATTGGAGCCATTATAACTTGTGATAAATTCTGCTGTAAGTGACTGTATGTGCAGCTACTCATCAGTCTCATCCAGCAGAACATTAAGCATTTTCTTACCCATGTGAGAACCAGTAACACTTCACATATACAGGTTGCATGCTGCCGAATTCCAGGGGTGCTGCTACCACCACAATTTTGCTTCAGGCGGGTTTTGCCAGGCCCAGCATCAGCTACCACACTAGGTACCTGTGCCCAGTGTGGCATTATGCATAGATAAGAGCTTGTGACTGTTCATCCACTGGTCCCCATCTCCATGCTGAGATGGATATATTCTGACACAGAATGCATCATTGCATGTCTTATGGAATCAGCAGCTCTACTGTGCAGCTCTGGCATGGTATGCTTAGAGAAATAGGTTTGCGATGGAATCTACAATTTGGGACAGGCATGGGCCATCAACTTGCAGAACCCATCATTCTCCACAAATGAGAATGGCAACAGATTGATTGCCAGCATTTTAGCCATGGCAGCATTTAACTTGTGTGCAGCAGCATGATTGGAGGATACTTTTCATGCCGCACAAGGACAGTCTTCAGAGTGAGCTGCATCTTTGGGGCTGTTTGACCAGAACACAGTACTTGAGGCACCAATGTTGTTCTTTTAGGGGTAACAGTAGACTTTTGGATATGTGCAGACCACATGAAACCCTTTGTTTTTGTTGATTTTGTGTGGGGTGGTGTACTTTTCTGAGTCAAGGGACTTGGAGTGGCACCTCCACTGCTATGCCCACTACACGAGGGAGCAAAGGATTGCTCATCCTCCTCCTCCATAAGCACTGACCCAGTCTGCCCTCTCACTTCCTGTTGTATTGAACTGCTCTCAGTTACATTTAACTTGCCAAATGACATCCTACCAATAGCTCTGACGTCCTTCTTGTGTTGCTGCCAGTGCAGCAGGTGCTTTTTTTCAGGTGGGAATGTTGGCCACCCGTGCCTATGTGGCTTCCCTTTTTTCCCCAACTAACATGTGCTTGACACAGCTGGTTTATCGCTATGGTCTCATCAGGGACTTTTGACATCTGGACTTAACATGCTACAGGGACTGGGAGGGCTGATGAACAGGCATTGAAGTTTGTGCTTTTTGGGCTGCTTTTATCACTTCCAATAGACTACTTGTTTTGGGAGGGGGGTGACATGACTGCTTGGAGGAGTGTTACTGATAGGCTTGGTGACAGCCTGACCCACAGACTGTCCATGTATATGGCCTACATCATCTTTGACATTTTTAAACTCAGACTTCCATGAGGGATCATCCCAGTAGTCATCATCAACATCAATGCTGATGATGTCCTTGTCCTCCTCCTTCCTTTCACTGTCTTCTTGACCGGCACCTTTTTCTTTCTTTCCAATCATCTCCTCAGGTGACTAACTACCCATATCTCCTGAATTATCAGACTCTGGCTGAACACTATCACCACCACTAACTCCAGTGGGAACAGGCCCTGGGACAGTCATACTGACAGACTTATCACCCTTCTCCTGGACCAGTGTTCCTGTGCTGGTGTCAGTGTTGTCCTTCTTCTCACTATCATCCCCCACCAGTATGGATGCAACAGTTCTGGCTGTAAAAAGCTGAGACACAGGTATGGCAGTGCTTCAAACAACTCCTATGCTGGTACCTGCCACGCCACCAGAGCCCAAAGTGACAGAAGACATTGATGCAGACATTGGTGTGCTTTGGGGAATTGGAACTGAAGTTGTACTCTCCTCAACATACTTCTTAGCTGCCTTGTCACCCCTGACATGTTGCCCTGTACTAGACTGTCTCTTAGCAAGCATTTTCATATGCTTCTTCAAAGCTTTGCCTTTGTCTGGCAGTATATCAAGAAAGGATGTATTAGTACATTTCTGTGTGAATAACACACCTCACACACTTGCAGTACTGGCTTCCAAGTCCAAACATAGAAATCAGGACAAGTAGCAGCACTCCGTACAACTTATACTGACCGTATATGGTAGCCTATTCTAGTTAAAACAAAAAGGTAACTTTTTTCCACGAAACAGGAATTTAGTAACATGGAAGAAAATGGCACAGGTCACCTATTTTAAATACAGATCAGCTGTGTCTGGACAACTGAAGAACTATAATGTGTTAGCTCTTAATACTTCAATTTTTTGTTATGTAAGAGTGCAGAGGCCACCATATAATAACACTGCCAAACAAAGGCTCACATGATACTCTGCATGGGCTCAGCAATATCAGACAACTACTGCATTAATATGTAATTTTTTAGATTGGACAGATCAGGTAGTAAACAATGCTGTAACAGGGAAAGGGTAAGCAAATCAAATGGAACAGGAACACCGTAATGCAGAGGCAAGCTACAACAATAAAATACAAGGGAGCAATTCACCAAAGCAGTGAAACTGTATATGGACAGCTGAAGTGGTCAACTAAAAGTACTTTCAACAGAAAAAATATAACACTGTTGATTTTCACAGTTTACATGGCACACACACCTTAACAATTAACAGCAAACAGAACTGATCATAATCCCCCCCCCCAAAAAAAAAAGAAGGGATCAGCACTGTGAGTTCAAAACTTTGGAATTCACAATTGCAATGAAAAACAGAAGAATGGTATACAACACAGGCTAACAGGAGCGGGAACTCTCGGAACTAGTAACTTTTCAAAGAAAGTGAAAAACATACTTGTCAAGATACAAGAAATAAATTGCAAATAAGTAGAACACTAACAAAAATATAAAGGCTTAAAAGAAATAATGGTAAATCACTTAAAATGTTAAAGAAATCTGTTAATAAAAGTTTAGAAACTAGCCTGCACTGCTTTTACACACCTAACCTCCCCCACTCAACTCTTTCACAGACAGACAAAACTCAAAACTAATTAAACTATGCATTATGCAAAAATCCACAAAATTAGAAAATGTTCACTAGCAGCACTAGTAACAAACTATAGATTTGGGAGCAATTAGCTCTCAAAAACAATTTTTTCATAGGTTTTAAAGGGGTTATTGACTGTGATGCATCATAATAGACTGCTCTCTGACTCAACAGGCACTAAACTGTGCTGAAAACAGCTTGCATGTGATTTTTGACCAGTTTACCCACAATCCATTGCAAATTTTGTCTTTGGAGCACAATTTCACTGGTGAAATCAAAAGTTTCATCATTGAAATTATCGCCACTATACAAAATTTAAACGTGGCTGGGTGACGTTTTTCTTTGAAACCATATTACGCAAAATTTCACAGTTACGCAAAATAGAAAACCCAGGCAAAACTAAATATCACCGGGGAGAAAAAATTCACAACATTGAGAAATTATGCAAAATATTTTGTGGAGTGAAAATGTTCACATTTCGTACAGCACTAGGTATAGGTAGCCAAACATTTTTCCAACATTTAAATTTTCCTTATTTTAACATAATTTTGAAAACATTCATCAAAATGTCATAAAATGTTTCAGTTATATGGGTTAGTACTGCATTTGTATATCTACCTAGTTTCATATTTCTAGCTCCAAATGTGCCTGAGGTATATGCAGAAATTAATTTCATGAAATTTCCCACAAAAAATAAAATAAAAGACTTTGAGCACCTATAATTTTGAGATGATGTGTTCTAATGTCATGATATTTGGGACAGCATTAGAACTACTCCCTTTATCGATCTCTAGCTTGATAGACAGCCAAGTTATGATCAAATTAATAAATGTCACAAATTCCACAGAATTTCACCAAATTTTAACTTTAATTTATTTTGGACTACTTTTCAAAGTATGTATCCAAATGATACCAGATTTGGCAGGTATACAGGTACTAATGAGACTGACATGTCAGAAGCCTTCAACCATTTAAAATGTACTGGGTCACCAGGACCAGATGGATTACACCCGAAATTTATTAAAGAGTTGCATCTGGAATTAATAGGACCATTGACCATGTTATTTAACTCTTCCATGAAAGAAGGTATTACTATCCCTATTTGGAATGATGCCACTATAACCTCTATTTACAAGTCAGGAAATAAAAAAGATGTTAATAATTACAGGCCCATAAGTCTGACATCAGTCATTTGCAAGATGCTAGAAAGATTAATTCAAAAAAGGATTGACAAACACATTGGTCTTAATAATTTAACTGATCTCAATCAGCATGGTTTTCAGCCTTGCAGATCTTGTCTAACTAATTTGGTTCATTTCTTTGAACTAGTAAGTACATCTCTGGATGAAGGTTTACCTGCTGATGTTATTTATCTCGATTACTCAAAAGCATTTGATACAGTTTCACATAGAATTTTGACAGAACAACTTATTTCCATTAATCTACAAAATAATATCATAAAATGGATTACCTCTGGGCTCTCTAATAGACAGCAAAGAGTAGCCATTAAGGGACACTACTCAAATTGGGGCCTGATAACAAATGGTGTTCCTCAGGCCTCGGTACTGGGGCCTACTTTATTTAAACTTTTTATTTCATCAATGTAAACTTCGGGTAGTACCTGGGCAGTAAAGTATGTAGATGATTGTAAACTAGGATGCATAGCAAACAACTCTCTATCTGCTCAGGAAACATGCAAAATAATCCAAACCAGTTAGTATACTGGGCAGATAATAACAAAATGAATTTTAATATAAAAAAAATACAAAGTAATGCGTTTGGAGAACAACAACATTAAAACTATTTATAGAATCAATAACACACAATTACAAGAGGTTGACTCTGAAGTTGATCTGGGAGTCATAGTTGACAATAAACTAACTTTTGAACTACATAATAAAACAACTGTTTAAAAAATGCCACAGTATTATAAGTTGTATCCTGAAAAATATTAAGAGCAGAGACCCCAATGTTATAAAACCACTTTACTCAGCATTAGTGCATCCCCATCTTGAATACTGTGCTCCATTTTGTACACCAATTATGGTTGGGGTAACAAACTACTTGAGGGAGTGCAAAGGTGAGTTACTAAACAGATCAATGGTGTTAAAGATTTGTGCTATGACCTTAGACTCAAAAAACTTGGACTTTATTCGTTAAAATACAGACAGCTAAGGGGGACCTATGTTTTACTTATAAAGTGGTTAAAGATGAATATCTTTTTGAAACATTAGGACTGGTTAAACATCATCGTACCGCATTTACGAGATCCCATAATCTAAAATTAAAGGGTCATACAAACAAAACTAATAAACGTAATCACTGGTTCACTCAAAGAATGACCTCTGCTTGGAATTCATTACCCATCAGCGTAGTACAGAATGTAAGCATGGCTGAGTTTAAAATCAATTTTGACCACTATAAGGGTCAAAGCAAGATTTTTTCTTAAGTTAATTATTCCACCAGTGTAGGAGGTGAGTTTCTTATGGACTTAAATGTCCCCTTAACTGACAACAGTAAGAATAGAAAGGGACCTTTGGGTGATTATACCAGATGACCTAAAGGTGGGCAAGCAATGTGAGAAGGCAGTAAGGAAGGCTGGGGGGATACTGGGATGCATAGGAAGAGGCATCAATAGTAGAAAACAGGAAGTTGTTATCCCTCTGTACAGACAGTTGGTGAGACCCCATCTGGAGTACTGTGTGCAGTTCTGGAGACCCCATCTCCACAAAGACATAGACAGAGTGGAGGCTGTCCAGAGGAGGGCTACCAAAATGGTGCAGGGTCTGCACCAGAAGACATACGAAGAAAGACTAAAGGAGCTTAGTATGTATACCCTTGAGGAAAGAAGGGAGAGAGGGGACATGATAGAAACTTTCAAGTACCTCAAGGGAATTAACAAAGACCAAGAGGGTAGCATCTTCCAGAAAAAGAGATGTGCAAGAACAAGGGGGCACAATTTGAAGATAGAGGGGGGACGGCTCAGAGGTAATATGAGGAAGTATTTTTTCACTGAGAGGGTTGTGGATGTTTGGAACAGCCTCCTGAGGAAGTCGTGGAGTCAAGAACAGTGGGGGACTTCAAGAATGTATGGGACAGGCATAAGGCAGTCCTAGTGGGGGGGGGTAGGAGGAAGTAAGCTGTTGGTTAACTAGGATCTGCAGCTTATCTGTTAGGTAGGAAAATGGGCAGACTAGATGGGCCAAGCGGTCCTTATCTGCCGTCAAATTCTATGTTTCTTAACTCGTAATATCCTATGATCCTATGATCCTATGAAAACTATTTATAGAATCAATAACACACAATTACAAGAGGTTGACTCTGAAGTTGATCTGGGAGTCATAGTTGACAATAAACTAACTTTTGAACTACATAATAAAACAACCGTTTAAAAAATGCCACAGTATTATAAGTTGTATCCTGAAAAATATTAATAGCAGAGACCCCAATGTTATAAAACCACATGACATGACAAAGACATGGTGTAGTCTTTGACTGAAAATGGTCTGAGTTGTGGGTGGACAAACACATAATGAAAATTAAATATTAATTTGCTATAATAACTGGTCAGCAATTTTCTCAATGGTCTGAACCAGTTATAATTTGCCATTATAACCCGCGGGTTATAATGGCAAGCATTCCCAGTCACTCAGAAACAGCTGTTTCCTCATTGGCTGTTTAGCTCCTCCTGGGCGGGCTAATCGCTTTTTTCAAACATGGCACTCCTTAACCCGAGTAGCAAGGAACTGCCAGACAAAGAGTTTATGTAGCTTTTCTTCTTCTTTTGATGAGCTCCATGGTCCAGAATTAAAAAAATTAAAAACAAGAAAGATGTCCATTTGATTCTGCCGTTCAGCAGCTGTGGGAGACAGGAACTGCCACCGAAACCGGGGAAGGGCTCCGAATCCATCTTGGCTGACTAGAGTAAGTGCTGATCGTGATAATGATCTCAATCTAAATGTTCTACTGTTTAGCAAAAAAACACAAGCTGAATTAAATAAACACCTCTACAAAAAAGAAAAGAAAAAACCTGGAGGACAAAAAAAGAGTTTCTGTGTATGTGTGTGTGCTTTTCTCAGCGTCGGTGAGACAGGGTCACAGTACAGAAAAATAGGAGAAAATTGCTGACCAGCAATTATAAATAATAAGGGATGGAGAAGTGTCCTAAATTCAAAATTAATGGTTGCCCTCGATGTGGGATGCCCTAATAAACCCCTCGGGCTTTGCCCTTGGGATTTATGTAGCATCCCACACCTCGGGCAACCATTAATTTCTCATTAAGCACACTTTCCCATCCATTACTGTATATGTATTTCCACCTAATTTTAACATTTCTAATCAGAATTTCTCTACATGTTTGGGATTTAGAGAAATGTGCAACATGAGTATGTGTACCAGGTTTTAAGTCTCAAGCTATAAATGGGGCTGTGCTATAGAAACATAGAAAGTGATGGCAGACGAGACTGCAAGGTCCATCTAGCCTGCCCAAGAACCTACCTGGTGCTATTCCCCCTCCCCTCCGTTGCCTTTTCATTTGCTACCTTTATGTCTATCCCATTCATTCTTGAACTCACTTACCATTTTGGCCCCCACTACCTCCTTGGCTATTCCACGGGTCCTCCACCCTCTCTGTAAAGAAGAACTTCATTGTATTTCTCCTGAACCTCTCTTCCTTAAGCCTCATGTCATGCTCTCTCATTCTCCTGCTCTCTTTCAATTGGAAAAGCTCCTGAACATTAACCTTATTTATACCCCTCATATATTTAAAACTTTCAATCATGTCACCCCTCTCCCTCCTCTGTTCCAGGGAGTGCATGTTGAGTTCCCTCAGCCTGTCCTGGTATGCCATATGGTGCAGTCCCTGAATCATTTTTTGTGGCTCTCCTCTGCACCGTCTTAATTCTATGTCCCTTTTGAGGTGTGGTCTCCAGTACTGTATGCAGTACTCTAAGTGGGGGTGCACCAGTGCCATGTAAAGTGGTAACACCACCTCCATCCTATGACTCATGATTCCCCTCCTAATGCAGCTCAGCATGCCACTTGTCATTAGTGTTGCCTTTTCATACTGTTTACCCACTTTCAAGTCTTCTGATATAATGACCCCTAGGTCCCTCTCCTGGCTGGTGGAGGCTAGCTTCTCTCCTCCCAAGTAGTAACCCTCTTTGGGATTGTTTCTGCCTAAGTGCATGAATTTGCACTTTTGGATATTGAATTTCAGCTGCCATGTTTCCGACCACTCCTCCAGTTTCTTCATGTCTGAAGTCATATTCCTCACACACTCAGTGGAGTCCACTCTGTTGCAAACCTTGATGTCATCAGCAAATAGACACACTTTGCCTTCCAGCCTATTTGCAATGTCTGCTATGAACTCATTGAAGAGTAGGGGACCCAGTATTGAACACTGTGGTAGCCCACTGGTAACCTCAATCTCAGCTGAAAATGCCCTGTTTACCTGAACCCTCTGTGTTCTTCCTCTCAGCCAGTTACTCACCCACTCAACCTCCTCCCTGCCCACCCCCATGTGGTCCAGCTTCCTTACCAGCCTTCTGTGTGGAACAGAGTTGAAAGCTTTGCTAAAGTCCAGATAGACAACATCTACTGCCACTCCCTGGTCTACTATCCTTGTAACCCAGTCAAAGAAGTCAACCAGGTTAGTTTGGCAAGACCTACCTTCCATGAACCCATGCAGTTTTGGGTCTTGCTGCCCACTGGATTCCAGATACGTGATGATTCTCTGTTTGAGTAGTGTCTCCATCAACTTCCCTACCACCAACATGAGGTTTACTGGATGGTAATTTTCAGCCTCCTCCCTGCTCCCTGCTTTGTGGAGCAGGACCATTGTTGCCCTTTTCCAGTCCTACGGTATGGTCCCACTCTTTAGTAATTTGGTGAATAGTTTTGCTAGGGGTGTTGCTGGTACATCTCCCATCTCCCTGAGAACATTATGGTGAATCCCAACTGGTTCCATAGCCTTGTCTATCTTTGGTTTATTTAAAGCTTCCAAGACGTGAACCTCTGTGAAGGGGCTTGTGTAAACCCTCAATCCCTGGGTGTTCCTGCTAGGCAGGCTTGGCCCATCCCCTGCATTCTCTTTGCTGAACACAGAACAGAAGCACTGGTTTAAAACTTCTGCTTTCTCACAGTCTTTTTCTACCAGTTTCCCTCCAGTATCTGCTAGTTTAACTATTCCCCCCTTTGGTTTTCCTCTTTTCCCTTATGTATCTAAACACTTCATCTCCCTCCTTTAACCCCTGCACAATCCTCAGTTTAGTCATGGCTTTAGCCTTTCTTATTGCCGTACTAACTTCCTTCTGTGGTACCTTATAGGTTTCCTCATCCTCATCTTTCATTGACACATTAAACTTTGTGTACACCTTCTTTTTCTCCCTTACTATTGCAGCCACCTCCCTGGAGAACCAGAGAGGTTTCCTTTTCATATTTGCCTTGCTCACCCTTCTGATACACTGTTCAGTTACCTCTGTGATAGCTCCTTTGAGATACTCCCACATTATGTCTACTCTTTTCTCTTCTCTGTATCTGAGACTCTCTGCCAGGCTATCTCTCATCTTCCAAATTTCTGCTTTTCTGAAATCTAAAACCCTGATTTTGGAATGACTAATGTCTTCACTAGTTTTTATTTTAAATCCCAACATGCAGTGGTCACTATTTCCTAAGTGGCACCCCACCTCTTCCTCCTTTACCCTGTCGCTGTTAGTTAAAACCAAGTCCAGGACAGCTTCATCTCTGGGAGGCAGTATAGCACAGTGGGTTAGGCTCTGAGCTGGAGACCTGGGTTTAAATCCCACAGTTGCCTAGGTGCATACTATGTGATCCTGAACAAGTCACTTAACTTCCTTGTGCTCCCAGGTCACATCTGGAAACAAGCTTTGTCTTAGTGTGCTACTCCTGGTTAAAGAATATTCCCTTTACCTCTGGTAGGATTTTCCACAAGCTGCCTCAGCCCTGCACCCTGCAGGGCCATTACAAAGTCCCTTCCTCTTGATGAAAATGCTGTAAAAGATTTTCAGTTTATGTCTGGCAAGTTAAAATCCCTACTATTATTGTCTCACCCTTGTCTGTCATTTTGTGGAATGTCCCCATCATTTCTTTGTCCCCAATATCCCCTTGTGATGGGGGTCTGTAGATGACTCCTGTCCTAATGGCTGCCCCATATCCTGTCTCAGATGTTACCCATAGAGCTTCTAACTAATCTGGGATCCCCTGAATCTCTGTAGCCTTGATTTCCTCCCAGACATATAATGCTATCCCACCCCTTTAATACTCTTCCTGTCCTTTCTGTACAGGTGGTAGCCTGGGATAGCCATGTCCCAACCATGGTTATCTGTGAACCAGGTTTCTGTAATGGCCACTAAGTTAAGTTTGTCTTCTGCCATGATGGCCACGAGGTCAGGGATTTTGTTTGCCAGGCTTCTGGCATTTATTGCCATTGCCCTCTATGTTCTACCCACACTCTTAGCACAGGTGGGTTTCCTTTCATTTTGTCATGCCTCTTTAGTACCCTTAATGGATCTTCTTTGGTTTGCACCTGTGGTTTCAGACAAAAGATTTATGGGGCTCTGTAGGTAGACAACATTCTGCCAAAATTTATATATTAGTTATTTTAGTATAATTTTGAAAGCATTCATCAAAATGCTATAAAATTGTGAAGATGTATGGCAGATTACTACATTTATAGATGTACCTAGTTTCAGATTACTAGCTCTCTAGGTGCCTGAGTTATATGCAGATATAAATGTTCATACATTTCTCACAAACAAAATGGCAGAATATGAGCACCTATAGTTTTCAGACAATTCATCCTAATGTAATAATGTTTGGCACACCATTAGAGGATCTATCAAAAAGTAATCCTTCCAGATTTCTGATCTCTAGCATAATGAACAGCTGAGTTATGAGTAAATCAATAAATGTTAAAAATCCCACAAAATCCCAATGAAATTTAATGGAATTTGATTTAACTCCATCAGAAGTCTGACAATTCAGAATGTTCTCATTCCGAGAGTCACATGATACATTGCTTATGCTAGCAGCTCTCTTGGATTGCTCCCAGCCTGGTCGTCTATACACCTTAATATTTACTTCTTTCCTTTTGTTGAACTGGCTGAATTTTCATTATTGGCATTGTTCTTACTGGTCGCTCCAATGCTTGACAGACAAGTATCAGTAAAATTGTGGTAGAGATGAAAACTGCACCTCTGCATCACACCCTGCCTGTTACTCCTGACAAGGTCTTGAAGCATTCCAAGATGCAACCTACTGCATCTAGTCATGGCTGCTCTTATGGAGGAGAAATATCTGCAAGAATTTGGGCCCCTGAAAGATGACCTGCAGGGGCTCATGGAAATAAAAAATAAAGGCACTCCTTACCTCAGTGGAAATTCTCAGCCAGAAAGTAGGAGATAATGAAGCTCACACTAGCTTCTTGGAAGACTGGAGGCACAAGCTGTACCCCAAAGTTATCGCCTTGCAGCAGAAGACTACCCGACTTAAGGCCCAACTTGAGGATCTAGAGGGCAGGAACAGGTGGAATAACATCCTCATCCTGGGCATCTCAGAACGAGTGCTGAGGACCCAACTTCTGTATTATTTGCACAGAAGTTACGTGAAAAATTTACAAAACAGTCCCTGAATGGACCCTCCTACATTATTGAGAGGGCCCATCGATCACTTCAGCCTATGCCACCTGAAAGATTCGCTGCCTTGACCCTTTATCTATACATTTTTAAATTACCTTGAAATTACCTTGACAGACAGCACCTTCTCACTAAAGTTAGAGAGCTACATGAAGTTTTTTGGGGAGAGGCTTATTTGGAGGGGGGGTGTAAGATTTCCTCACTACAGTCAGGCTGAAATGGGAAGCTTACCATCTTTTGTAAGGCTAGGTTGCCACTTAGAATTTGATTTAGGATCCTTCAGTGCTAAGCAAGTTTTAACAGGGACAAGCACACAGTCGATGGAGATATCGGTTTTCATGGTTCTTCAGTTGAACTACACCATTATAGGATTGTAGATACTAAGCCTGTGCTACTGTTGTTGAAATATCATCCGACAATCTCCAATATATTGCCCTGGCTTATGGCGTTCAATCGAGGCTGCCTGGTATCTGCGGGAAACTTTTTTCATTATTGGATCCAGAACAGTTTGTCTTAATGATCCTGGAGGTCCTTTCACAGAATTATACACTGTCTCTGGTGGGACCTCCTACATCTGCTAACTAAGACAGACAGTATCCTTGTGAGGTATTCTTTCCATTTTCTTTCTGTGAGCCAGAAATGGATGCGGTAAATACAGCAGCATTTCTGCTTTCCAGCCGGTTGTGTGGACAATGGCTCCTTATTATTGTTATATTCTGGATCTTAGGTTATGAAAATGTTTATTTTCAGCTCCATTTACAGGGACTAATGGCATGGACATACTGGATATATTGTTTTCTTTTTCAGTATTAGGCTGAGCTTCTCACCATCTGTTTCTGAATTGTTGTTTACTATGTATTAGAAATAGAAAACTATGTGGAACTTGTTGTTACTCCCCACTGCATCTTTAACACTGTTTAATATATTGATAGTATTCTTTATCTAGGGATTTACTTCTCAGTGTTAGAATGTTGCACATGTTTAGTTAGTAGACTAGGGGGTTTTCTTATTCTTTATTTCAGAGTGACCAATGTTATGAAGATGGTGGGGGGGGAGAAGAGTAGAGGAGTTACTAGGCGAACAGTGATTTTTCATCATGGGCCAGTGTGTTAATGTGGGGTGGTAAGTTGGATTTGGGGTTTGTCGGGTATTATTTAGGTGTTATTTCATAGGATTCAAGGTTTTTATAGTGGGTTTTGGAGGGGGGGAGGTTTATTGTTGGTTCCTATTGTACTACATTTATTGCACAAGATTGGGGAGTGGGCAGTTTTTATTAGACTTGCTGTGGATTTTCTTTTATTTCTTTGGGAGAGGGTGGGTAGTTTTGACCTAGAGCATCTTTGTTTTTTCAGCAGGACCATCTTTACCTCTATTATTTTTTCCTTATGTTTTGCAGTCACTGTATATTTTAGTTATATACTGCTACTGCTAGCCATAACAAGTGAGTAATGCATATATTTTTGTGACCTGGAACATTAAGGGGGCTCATGAAAAATGAAAACGCCACATCGTCCTGTGTCACTTGCAAAGATTGCATGCTGGCATCCCTTTTTTTGCATGAATCTCACCTGTGCTTGTGAAGATGTAAAGTATTTCAGGAAAGAGTGGGTAGGTCAGGTCTATGGAGATGGTTCTAGCTGCAAAAAAGGTAGGGTAGTTATACTGCTGGCTCTGAGGTTAGCAATCCAGTTTATCAGTGAATGGTGGAACCCTGGAGATAGGTACATATGGTATTCATCTACAGCTGGCTAGGATTGACCAAAGTGTTATTGGGGTCAATATATGGTTCTAATGTGGAGTTTCCTACCTTTTTTGCAGATTTGGTAACTTAGCCAACCCTATATACTCATGTACCTGTTATTCTCAGCAGGGATAGGAATTTAAGGCATCAAATGGATATTGATCAGTCAGCCTCCCCACATAAAGGTCTAACCCCAGGCAGAGAAGTTTGCTGGAGTTGCTGGACTCTCCCAGCTTAATTGACCTTTGCCGGGTCCTCCATCCCACAGCTAAACATTGCACATTTTATTCTGCCCCTCACAGCAGCTTTTTCCATATTGATTATTTTCTTATTAGTCAAGAATTGCTTGTAAATCTTGTCTCTTGTGATATCCAATCCCTTGTCATTTCGGATCATGTAGAGGTCAATATGTCACATTCTGTGCAAGGTCCGATAGACCGAGACAGAGTATAGCATTTTAGTTTCCAACTCTATGGGACTCAGTTGCGTTACGAATTTTAAAGGACTTTATCAAGTCCTTTTTTTTGCATAACTCTTCTTCTGTTTTGGCATTAGATATATTTTGGTGGGTAGAAAAATGTAAGATCAGGGGAGAACGCATTTGTTTAGCTACAAAGAAAAACTGGGCTCGTAATGCTAAATTAGATCAGTTGCTACAGAATATTTGGCAAGTGAAGATTCACCTGTCTTTGGGCACACTGGCTGCAGATTAGTTACATCTCAACTCCCTCTGTGCACAGTATATGGGTCTGCTGGCAGAGAAGGCAGAATTGGCTCTCAAGCAGAAAAAAATTCAATATTTAGAATCTGGAGCGAGGGACAGGAAGCTACTCGCCCTTTAACCCTGACAACTAGAGACTGCCAAAGCCATCCCTGGTACTCAGGCCAGCCCTGAGGAAGTTATCGAGACACAACCCCATGCTATAGTTGAGACTTTCCAGTCATACTATAGTTTCTTGTACCAGGTAGAGCCAGCTGAGGTGGTGCCCAGGATCAGATCAGATCAGAAACTACCTTGACCCATTGCAACTCCTTTCACTATCCCCACAGCAGCAGAAACTTTTTAAGAGACCTGTTGCTTTATTTGAGGTATGTCATGTGATCCAGCAACTCCTGTTAGGTGAAGCCCCCGGGGCCTGGTGGCTTTACCAATAAATTTTATAAGACATTTGAGAGAGACTTAGCCCCTTCTTAACTCATTTATATAATCATTGATTTGACTCTGGTATCTCTGATTCTATGCTTACCCAGGCCTGAACAACTCTTATAAAGAAGCCAGGGAAGGATGAACTCTCTCCTGGTAGTTATAGGCTGATCTCTCTTTTAAATACCAATCTAAAAATCCTAGCTAGGGTTTTAGCTAATCGCCTTCAATTGGTCTGGGATGGATTGATAGACCAGACACAGGTGGGTTTCATGGCTGGCCATCTTTTGAGTGACCATCTCTGAAAGCTCCATTACCTAATGTCTGCATCCAGGGAGAACATGACTGAACAGGATACCAGATGTCTTGCTCTCCCTTGAAGCAGAAAAAGCTTTTGATAAGATCTCCTGGCATCAACTTTTTTTGGTTTTAGAGAAATTTGGTTTCCCTTTGGAATTCATCACTTGGATCAAAGTATTGTATAGTGACCCAATAGTCTAGGTGTGTTATAATGGGATATTGTCCTCTCCTTTTATATTGCAGAGAGGGACTTGGCAGGGATGTTCACCATTGCCCATTTCTTTTTAGTCTGTACCTCAAGTCCCTTATTTGTTACATACAAAATAATTTGGCAATTTGTGATATAGAAGTAGGAGGGGACTGATTTAAATTATCTGCATATGCGGACAATCTTTTTTTACATATTGAGGAAGCTTCCACATCTATTCTGACTGCTTTGGGTGAAATTCAATGCTTTTCAATTATTGCTGGACATAAATTAAACCTGGAAAAGACTAACATTCTGCCCCTTAATGTTTACATTCAGAAGCAGGTCATTTTGGATTTGGGGCTAACATGGTAACATAAAGGGCTGACTTATCTAGGTATCCATCTTACCAGGGTTTTCCCTCGACCCTTATAAAAGATAACCTTGTTCTCCTTTGCAACAGATTAAGCTTGATTTACAAATCTGGGCTTCCCTGTCCCTTGTACTCTGGGGAGGTATCAGTATCATCAAAATTAATCTTCTCCCAGAATTCTCTATCTCTTGAGTATATTATGTCCCTATCTTCCTAAATCTTGCTTTTCTCATCTTCAACAGTTGATAAATTCATTCCTTCAGAAGGGGAAAACAATCCAATGTGCCTTCTCCAAACCTACTATCCTCAAGGACTGGGGAGGGCTGTGTCATCCTAATTTTTTTTTCTACTGTTGTACTTTGCATGGTACTAAATTCCTGCAATGGGGCCACAATTGGTCAATGCAAAACAACAACATTTATGTTCTGCTTTGACTCCTGACTGAAAAGGTTCTTTGTCAGCAGACCAAGATATAGATTAAAAGTCTTCTTTTTTTAAAACCAGCCTCTTTACCCAACAGATGAAAGACAACACCGATATTGTGGACCCTGCAAGCCCTTCAACAGTTCTACCTTTATATGGGCTCAGACTGGATGAAGGCACTTGTTCAGCCTGTTATGGGCAACCCAAATATTGGTATAGTACATCTCCCAATCTCATTTACTTTTTTATTGTCAGCCGCAGACTGCCACTGTTGGTGATCTGCTGTTGGAGGGCAGTTTTTTTGTTGATTGCTGGTATCAGAGAGAGCTATCTCCTACACCAAACTTTTGATTTTAAATATCTCCAACTTAAAAATGCAATTGTGTCTTTTTTGGGCCCTACCTCCTGGTCCTTCCATGATCATTTGGACATTCCCACCCTCATTTTCTTAGCGGGACAATCCCACTCAGTGTCAAGACTTTATGCGCTCTTTTAGACAAATGATCCTACCAGGCCAATGGGCATCTGCTGTTATTGGCAGCAAGCTCTGAATTTATCTACAGACCCTCAGTTTTGGTAGAGCATGTGGCGATGTTTACATAAATTTATAAAGCAGGACAGGTATCAGCACTTACAATTTCAAATCTTGCAGAATTTATATTACACCTCTCTGTGATTGTATAAAATGGGGCAGCTCCCCTTGCTGACCTGCACTAGATGTGTAATGGAAAATGGTCGTCTAAAACACCTTCTTTGGGAATGTGTTAAAGTAGCCCCTTTCTGGAATTCTATTAAGGTCTCCTTGGATGCTTTACAGGGGCCTGAAGAATATTTTACACCCAAGATTTGCTTAGTTGGTTTCTATCCGGATGATCTTATTAGCCCACAGAAAGCATATATGGTTTTGATAACAGTTATGGCAAAGCTAATAATTTTGAGACACTAGTTAGACGATGCCATTCCCACATACAAAGAATTACACCAAGAAATCCTTCAGGCCCTTATGGTCAAAAAGCAAATTGCCCTCTCTCAAGGCAAGAAAGAGAGATACTGCCACTCCATACTTTACTGTCTTTTGCTGCACCATCGTAAAGGGATGTACTAGTAACAATAGTAACATATTTTACGCAGCATTATTACTACTTTCTCTTTAAAGAGCTTCCTTTGTTAGTATTGTTTTATTTTAGGAAGCTATAATTCTGCTATTGATTATTGGTCCTTTTTGTATGTTTTTGTGATATGGTACTCTGGGGTCAGGGGTGGGTGGGAGAGAGGGGTGTCTCTTTTTTGGAAACATAGAAACATATAAATTGGTTGCAGATAAGAACTGCTAGGCCCATCCAGTCTGCCGGTACCCCTACACTTGTGTGCGGCTTATGACCCTCCCTGGTCAATGGCCTCCTCCCTCTCCTCCCTGCCTCTAAGATTCCCTTATCCTTGTCCTGGGGATGTTTAAATCCTTCCACCATCCTTGCTCCCACCACCTCCTGTGGCAGGCTATTCCATGCATCCACCACCCTCTCTGTGAAGAATATCATTCTCACATTTCACCTCAACTTGCCCCCTTCTGATTTCATATCATGCCTCCTTGTTCTAGTACTCATCCTATACTGGAAGATGTCATCCCCCCCACATTTTGTTTATACCCTTGAGGTACTTGAATGTTTCTATTATGTCGCTCCAGTCCCTTCTCTCCTCCAGTGAATACATACTGGGCTGGCAGTATAGCCTAGAGGTTAGAGTAATGAGCTGTGAACAAGCTTGGTACATTCAGCAGACCAGACCTGGATTTGATTCTCACAACCTCCACTTGCAAACTGTGTGACTCTGAGCAAGTCACTTAATGGTTCAGTGCTCCCAGGTCACCCCTGAAAACAGGAACTTGTGCCTAGTGGGCCTTACCTGGTTATCAAAGACTTAAATAAAATAATAAATATTGAGGTCTTCAATCTCTCTTCATACTTTTTTTGGTGCAAGCCCTGCACCATCTACTCTGAACCGCCTCCACCCTATCAATGTCTTTCAGTAGGTGTTTCCTCCAGAACTGCATGCAGTACTTCAAGTGAGGCCTTACCAGTGTTCTGTACAGTGGCATCACCACCTCATGCCTTCGGCTTATAATGCCTCTGCCTATGCACCACAGTATAGCACTGGCCTTCCCCACCACCTTTGTACTCTGTTTGAACACCTTTAGGTCATCTGAAATGATAACCCACAGGCCCTTTCTCCTTTGGTGATAGTTGACATCTCCCCCACATCCTGTAGCTCTCCCCAGGTTTCCCTCTTCCCAGGTGCATTATTTTGCACTTCTTTGAATTGAACCTTAGTTGCCATACCTCCGATCATTTTTCAAGCTTCCCCAGGTCCCTCCTCATTGCATCCACCCTCTCTAGTGTACCCACCCTCTTGCAGATTTTGGTGTCATCTGCAAACAAGCAGACCTTTCGCTCCAGCCCTTCCGCAATGTCACTAATGAAGACATTAAATAAGACTGGCCCCAGGACTAATCCCTGGGGTTACCAGCTTGTTACTTCCCTCTCCCCAGATTGGATCCTGTTTACCACCACCCTCTGCCTCCTGTCTGTTAGCCAGTTTCTCACCCAGTTAACCACTGTTTGCCCCATGAACAGACTACCCATGTTATTAACCAGTCTTCTATGTGGGATGGTAAAGGCCTTGCTGAACTCAAGGTAGGTGATGTCCACACCCTCCCATTTACCTCCCAGTCAAAAAAATCTATCATATTCATTTAATATGACCTTCCTGCTGTGAATCCATGCTGTCTTGGATCCTGGGCATCAATGTATTCTAAGTTTGTCACAATTGTTTCTTTAAGCAGTGCCTCCATGATCTTACCTACTACTGAGGTGAGGCTGACCATTCTATTGTTCCCTGCCCCCTCCCTACTACCACTTTTGTGAAGAAGGACTACATGTGCCCTCTTCCAGTCCTCTGGAATCAACCCCCGTGTTGAGTGTGTTAGTGAACATGGCTGCCAGAGGTGCTGCTAGCTCCCTTCGCAACTCCTTTAATATACTCAGGTGTGTGCCATCTGGCACCATTGCCTTGTCCACCTTTAGTTTGCAAGCTTCTCCAGGACTCTCCCTACTGTGAACAGAGAGGTGTCCACCTCCCCCCTCTCTTTGTGTTTGCCCCCCTCTCTTTGTGTTTGTTTCTCAGCTGTGGTCCCTGACTGTCCCCCTCTTCAGTGAATACTAAGCAGAAGTATTTGTCCAGCATTTCTGCCTTCTCTAGGTCTCCCTCCTTACACTCCCCTGTGTCCCCTCAGAGCCTTACAATCCCCCACCCTGGTTTTCCTTCTCTCGCTGATGTACATAAAGAAAGTCTTGTCTCTTTTCTTCACTGTCTGCACTAATCTTTCCTTGATCTACACCTTTGTGCTCTTAACAATCTTCCCTGCTTCTTTTAGATTCTTTAGCTACACTTCCCTATCTTCCACCTTTTGAGTCTCTTTATATTTCCTGAAACTCTTTCTTTTGGCCCTTAACTTGTCTGGCACCCCTCTTAAGTACCATAGTGGTTTCCTCCTTTTCTTGCCTTTGCTTAGCATCCTAATGCATTGCTTGGTCACCTCCTCTATTGCTCCCTTCAGGTGTTCCCACTGCTCCTCAACCTCCCCTCAGATCTTCCTCCTTGCCAGGGCCTCTCTGCGACCCCCCCATTTTATAAAAATCCACTCCTCTAAAATCTAAGACCCTTACCCTAGTGTGGCTTGACTGCATCTCAGTCCTCATGTTAAACCACACTACATGGTGGTCACGGATCCTAGCTGACTTTCCACCTGGATGTCTCTGATCCTGTCCCCATTGGTTAGTACTAGGTCTAGAATCACTCTGTCCCTGATGGGATCACTCAACAACTGTCTGAGGCCTGCCCCCTGTAGGGAATCCAGGATGTCTTGGCTCCAGGATGAAGCAGCTGCTGGGATGGTCCAATCTACATCCAGGATATTGAAATCCCCCAGCAGTACTACCTCTTCCTTTGTTGTCATTTCCTGAATCTGATCCATTAGATCCCTTTCCATCTCCTCCCCTGCACTGGAGATCTGTAAATCACACCTGTGTGGATTGCTGTGCCATTGCCTGGCTCAAGGGTGATCTACAGTGCCTCGATCTCCCCTGTCTACCCTGCACCTCTGTTGCTTTGATACTTTCCTTTACATACAGGACTACACCTCCCCCTTTTTTCTCCCTCTGTCTCTCCTGAATAGAGCATGATCCAGAACATTTGTGCCCAGTCATGAGTGGTGGTGCACCAGGTCTCTGTTATTGCCACTATGTTCAGGTCTGCCTCTGTCATCAGGGCCTCCAGGTCTGGGATTTAATTTCCTAGGCTTCGGACATTCATAACCATGGCCTTCCATGGTTTGCTGACTGTCTCCTTCTCTGTCTGTGTTTGCCCTCCTGCTTTCCCCACCCACTTTTGCTTTCCCTTTCTTTTGTTATTATTACTGTTGTTTATTGTTGTGATTGTGGTTGTCTGTTTTCTGTTCTATATAATATTGAAAAACTTTCAATAACGTATACATTACTAAAAAAAAAAAAAGGTTCTCATTCCCCATAGCTCTAGTGAACAAGAAAAGGAAAACACAAAGTACTGTTTGTTCACTTAAGGATCAGTAAAAAGGGTAACATATTGTAGATAAATATGATGTACAAATGGCAGAACACCTGAATTCATACTTCACCTTAGTATTCATTGATGTCATTGATGGAGTGATATTGGATAGCTAAATGTTATTTAAAGAGAGTAAATGGACACTTTACAGCACATATCTGTAACACTTGAGGAAGTGAGAAAATTATAATAATGATAAAAGTAAACAAAGCAACTCAGCCTGATGAAGTGCATCCAGAAATACTAAATAAGCAAGGTATTGAATTATTCATACTATTGGCAAGTATAGTCAATGAGTCAGTCAGACATGTGTATGAAATGATGACTGGTGAGTGGGCCATGTTGTGTAAATATTTTAAAAATGCTTCATGGAATTAATGGACAGTCAGCTTAATATCAATACTGGTGATGCTGGTGATGACCAATATGAGAAATAAAATTGTTTAAATACCTAGAGAAACAGCTTGGACTCTGTCACGGTATGCATTCTGTAAGGGGAAGCCATACCAAGAAAACCTCATTGCATTTTTTGAGAATGTCACTAAATAACCTGATGTGAGAAATGTGATGGATGCTGGGTATGTGGACTGCAGTAAAGCATCTGATACTGTACTGCCCAGGAGATTAGTTCATACATTAGAGAACCTCAGTGTAACTGGGGGTGTTGTGAAATGCATTCAAAACTGGTTGCCGGGTAGGAGACATAGGGCCCAATATTCACAAAGCACACTAACACTCTAATAGTGCTGCACTTGCACTAGCACTTGCGCCAGTCCCATACTAAAGTATATTCAAAGGCATTGCACTGGTCTATATCCTATGAATATAGGACTGACTGTGTTGCACAAATTAAGTGCACTGGAGCAGCAAAATGCAGTTGTGCAGCTCTGAACAAGGCATTGAGGATATCGCTGAACACAAGTGGTAGCAGTGGGTGTGAGAAGGGCATCAATGAAAGACACATAGCACAGCAGCACAGTTATCAAAAATAAACTTTAAGGTAAAACAAATGGTAACAGGTCATACGAAAAGATGCAACAACAATAATAACTACTGCTAATACTGCAACAAGAGGGATGTTGGGGAGAAAAAAGGAACAGAGGCAGCTTTACATGGGGGGGTGTTGAACAAAAGAAAAAGGGCAATTGTCCATGGGGTAGCACAACATCGTGGGCAACCACCCATCAGCATTGAATTAAACAATAAGCCATGAGAGGTGTGGGTTATCGGGGGATTTACCACGGCTGGAGTGGTTTGCCCATGAGGTGCAGCCAAGTGAGTAAATCCTTGCCAGCCGTGATAAATCGCCCGATAACCCTCATCTCCCAAGTTGCTTATTTTGATTATACCTTGTTGTTTTTATTTTTTTTATGAAAAAAATAAAGTTTAATACAAGTTTTTTAGAGTTTTTATTAGTTTTTTAATTTTCTTATGCTGTGAGAAAAAAGAGTTCTCTGTTGCTAGGTGGAAAGTTTCTGTTTATGTGTGTTATGCTAATGGGCTGCTGCCACACAGCACAGTGTGTGGTTTCAGTTAGTTTTGTGGTGCGAACTGCTTCCATGTTCTTCGAAGCAGTAGGAAGTGACTGGGGTTGCATTTTCCTTCAATATATATATTTTTTTAAATGAAGGAGTGAGATAGGCTGGTACATTAATGAGATGAGACACCGAGTGGACTGGAGACAGAGCTAGTGTACAGCAGGAGTCTCATGGCATGATGGAGGGTAGACTGCGTGGGAGCAAAGACGGAGACTGAGATGAGGTGGGTGCACTTTTAGCAGTTACGGTGAAATCCATGCTGGTCTGTTTGTTTGTTTATTCAATGTGGATTCACTTTCTTGGGGGTTGTGCTACTCACGCTATGTGCTTTAGTGAGTTGAACGTGATGGGAGTTGGAGACTGCTGCTTAGCGAGCATTCCAACATGGCGGATCTGCAGTTTGAATTTCCTGGGGCAGATTATTTGTCAGAGATGCCACAGGCTGGCACCTTTTTCGGTGCTTATCAGTGAATAACTAATGGGGGTAAGGTGCCAATCTGGCAATGTGATTGGTCAGTGGATGAGGGCCATTGTATAATAATAAATAAAGGGTACCCACCAAGTACAAAACCCAAAGGCAATGTCCAATGCCCCATCAAGGGGCTGCAGGTGGTGGTAGTGGTGGTGGCTGCTTCTGCACTTTGCATAGAGTACTGGTGTACTCCTGGACCACATGTGTGCATACTCCCTCAGATGCCACACTACCATACATAGCAGCCAGACCTGTTGTCACAGGCGGTTGTCCCATCCTTTTGTTTGGGCAGTATCCCTCCAATCCCCTGTGAGATCCTGCATCCCTCTGGGCAACTATAGAAAGGAAATACACTGAACTCAGCCAGGTGTGCATGCAACCAGAGGGACATGATGTGGTATAATGTACATAACAGAAGTATAACCAGCAGACACATGGGACACCATGCTACACATGGGTGGAGGGAGTCATACAGCCACAATGGTATGTGCATGGCATGATACCAAGGCAGCATTGTTGAGCTAAACAGTAAAGGACTTCAACATACATTGAGTGTACAGTACATACAAGGGACACACAACAATGGAAGACATGCCAGATGTGGGAATGCAGCACAAGTAACACAGTGCCAAGCCAGAGACTGATAGGCAGTGTGATGTCTCAAGTGGCTTGGAGCTGAACACATACACCCAGCGCCCTGCAGACAAGCTGTCCAGCACACAGACCAACAGAGGCATGAAGGCCAACAGATATCCATAAGCCACCCTTGGCAGCTCCAGGAGACATTCTGGCCAGAGCTGGTTTTCCTGCCCACAGCTCTGCAAACAAGCTGGTGGAAGGTCAAAACTTTCATCATTGAAACATAGAAATTGATGGCAAATAAGGACAGCCTGCCCCACCTAAGCTGCTCATTTCCCTGCCTACTATAACACTGCAGACCCTACTTGATTTCCAGCTTTAGCCCCCCTTTCCCTACCTCTAAGGTTCCCTTATGCCAATCCCATGCACCTAGGGAAAGGCAATGCAACTAGGGCAAAAGAACCCAAAGACAAAGTAATGGATGGGAGGAGAGAGATTTAGCACTACAATTGAGGAACAGGATCTGGGAGTTATCATTAGCAACTCATTTAAGCAATTTAGTCAGTGCAACAAGGCCTATAGCAAGGCTAACAGAATGCTGGGATGTATAGGGAGGGGGTATTGATAGCTGAAGAACGGAGGTAATACTTCCCCTCTACAGATCCCTGGTGAGGCTTTACCTAGAATACTATGCCCTGTTATGGAGTCCTGACCTCAGAAAGGATAAGGATAGGTTGGAGACAGTGCAGCACAGAGGAACAACAAGCATTTGTCAATGGTAGATGTTCACCGCTGGTACTGATGCTGTACTAGGTCTAGGAGTAGATCCCCATGGCAGAAGACTAATATAGGCTGGGCTTGGGATGGGATGGGCATGGGGGGGGTCAGTTATGGTGGGGCAGCAACAGACTCTCATTTAAATCAGAAATTACATGCATAAGTCTGAAACTGATCTAGATAGCAAGGGAATGTGGGCTAGCAATGTTTGCACTAACCACTGAGCCACTTAACTTTACTTTCTAATTGCTGTGATATACACAATCAATCAATCAATCTTTATTTGTGTACTGGAAAGTATGTGAGAAAAAATGCCCATTTTCACAAATGTCCAGTGTAAGAGATACCAAGAAGGTATAACAATACAAAACAGAATCTGACAGAAACAAGATCTAGCTCAGGGGAAACAATCCAAGCAAGTGGCTTAGATATATAGAACAATGTCAAAGACTAACAGTTGTCTAACAGTTACATCAATGTTCACAAATTAAAAAACAGGCGGCAATCGATTACAATAAAGTAAAAAGAGAGAAACACAAGAGCGGCCCGAACATTTATGTGTGTTAGGCATTTATTTACTTATGCATCTAAGCCTAACACACATGCTGACAAATACATAAACACATAAATACATATATATTCCAGTGAGTATAACATACTGTAGCAGTGCACCTTCTACACACATGTTTACAGATTAAAAGAAAATACATCAATGGACTATTTTCTTCTTTTCAGGCTCTGAGGGACATCAGAGGGTGGGGAGTTGCCATTGGACACCTCAGTTAAATAAGCAATGACACACAGAAGGCTGAAAGTGATCTAGATAGTGGGAAAATGTAGACTAGCACTTTTTTCACTAACCAGAGAGCAACCTAACTGCACTTTCTAATTGTTGTGATACACACATGCTGACTAATACAAATATACATATATGCATATATATTACAGTATAACATAGCAGTGCACTGTCTGTGCACATAAAGCATTGCCACACACACACACACACACTAACACACATACACTGCCTTATATGAGGTATACTGTTCGAACATCAAAGTTTTGAAATTGACTCCCCTACATTGAAACCCCAATGTCGATGGACTTTGCGTTTGTGGGGAGATTTTTTTGTCAACAGGTGGTAAGCACCTAATTGTACTGTCTGTGTGATATGGAGTTTGATATTTAAAGTAGGGGGATGTGGGGACACAGCCCCCCACATGGGGGGTGTGGGGGGGTGCAGCACCCCACATTGATATAGTTAAGTGTGGCAGTCAGTGGCGGTGTGTTGTGAGTCATTGTTGGGATGTGTCAGTGATGTCAGTGAGATTTCATTGATGTGAAGGATTGAGGTGAAATTTCTGTCACTGTGGCTTGGTGGAGCCATTATATGGCATTTATTTACTTAAACATCTAACCCTAACTTTTACTGTATTTAGGATATGCACTGTGTTTTGAGCTATCACATTGTACTAATCTATGGCATGACTGGGTAACTAAGTTAAGACCAGAGAGGTTCTGGTGGATGATGCATATCTGGAGTTCAGAAAGGCCTTTGACATCACTCCCGTAGAAGGCTGACAAACAAACTGCACAGCCTAGAGGTGGATCCTAAAATAGTTCTGTGGGTAGAGAACTGGCTGAATGGCAGGAGTCAGGGGGGCTTTGGTAAACAGGAGTACTCTGTAGAGGGAGAGGTGACAAGCAGGGTGCTGCAGGGGTTGGTGTCTTCAATATCTTTATTGGGGACATTGCAGAGGAACTGAAGAGGAAGGCATTTCTCTTCGCAGAGTATATAAAGATGTGCAATAGGGTGGAGATGCCAGGGGGTGATGAAAGAATGATGGAAGACCTTGAAAAAATGAAGAGCCAGCCCAGTGGCACTTAGGGTTGAGCTGCTGGATGCCACACCTCATGCTACAGCAGCAATCTGGGTTTGGGAGTGAGCCTGGGTGGGAGGAGGGAGCAGAATTGCGCAGCCACAAGGCAGCTCTCCTCTTCCAGGGAAGGACCCTGTCTCCTACTGAAGGATAACTGCCCCAGGTGGAGGCTTGAGGGTTGCGCAGGCAAGTGGCAAGCAGAGGGAGGGCGCTGCAAAACCACAGTGTGTGTGTGTCTCCACAGGCACACGCACGGCTGCGCACGGGGAGTTGGGTGAAATGGGGAAAAAATGGGGGCATAAACACAATTAAAAAAACTGGAGAAATGGTCTGAAGAATGGCAGCTGAGATTCAATGCAAAGAAGTGCAGTATCATGCAGATAGGGCACAAAAACCCAGGGGCAAAGTACAAACTATATGTGGAAGTACTGACAGTCACAAAGCAGGAAAGGGACTTGGGAGTTATCATCTTGCAGGACCTAAGAGAAACTAGTTAGTGTGATAATGTGTCTGGAAAGGCTAGCCGGATGCTTGAATGCACAGGGAAGGATATCAGGAGTATAAAGAGGAAGGTCATCTTGCCCCTGTATAAGACACTCATGAGATCGCACCTGGAATACTGCATCCAGTTCTGGAAGCTCCATCTGAGAAAAAACAAAGACAAGATGGAATCGGTGCAGTGGAGGGCAACTACAATGGTGCAGGACATATTGGATAAACCTATGAGGAAAGACTAGCCAAGTTGATATTTAAAATACTTATTTCATTTGGGTAAAGCATTTAAACCATTTTAAATATTAAATTTTTACAGGATATGCCAGTTGAGATTCGATATATGATATATCGAATCTCACCTGGCATATCCTGTAAAATATCACTCACAGTGTGGTCATGTTTTTACCCATTACTTCCAATGAATTTGCACTGTGCAGATCTGCTGAGAGGCAGTTTCGATGTGGTCTTCCTTTTACACATTTTTTGCAATGCGTTTTCCTAGAATATGCTGACTGATTGCTATATATTTAGCCTGTATGGTTCACAGAAGACGTGGCATCTTATTTTCGGTGGGGCTCTATATCTACACAATATTATGCTGCACTGCATAAAATCAGAACACGCTGAAAACAGTATTTTACATCTGGACTAGGCTACCCTGAATAAATACATTATAAAAATGGTAAAATCATAACCTCACTGAAAACAAGATATTGCATCAAATCTAAGACATCCTAAGTAAATACAGTGCTAATATGTGTAAAATAAAGATCCCTATGAGAATGAGATGTAGCATCTCCCCAGTGCTATCCAGGATACAAAATATAGGATAAGAAATATTTAAATGAAATCTACTGTAAACTGAACTTCACTGTGTTCCACATAACCAAGACTGACATAAACAAACAGTTTATTTATTGTTTTATAACATATTGGATTGCAGTATTTATTTTGAATGCTGTCTCTACAAGGATGGTGTATATGGTATGTATTTGTGTGTTTGCTGTAGCTCAATATAAATATTTTTTTCCCAAAAAGCATAGTAAAAGGAGTAACAAATGATACCATTCCTTACTTGTCTTAGGGGTTAAAGTAGCAGCTGTCTTCTGCTATACTAACATGCATTCTAGATACCGCTGGTTGTGCAATGCACTTAGATTTGAAACCAGAAAAGGTCGCTGTTTTCAGGGCTAACCGTTACATAATGTATTTGCCATCTAAAGCCCAATATAAGTATCTTTTTTTCCAAAAGCATAGTAAAATTTGTAACAAATGATGACAGTTCTTTACAGATGTCTTCTGCTATAGTTAACTAGTCTGAGACAGTGCTTATCAGATTCTGTCCTTTAGGAGATTTCTTGCTGGGAATGGGTGATATTTATGAGATATGAATCTTTCTTGAAAGAGAATACCTTCCCAAATGAAGCTAGAAGCAAGAAAATGTTTACATGCTAAGTATTTAAATGACAAGTTGTTTCGTTTTGGAGGGGTTAACTAATTTCCAGTTTAACAGGCAACCAATATTTAAAAAGCTGTTTCAGTTTTTATGCTGTAATGTTGAGAAGGAAGAGAGCAGGCAGGCTAACAGCACATGATGAGATCAGCTTTGCTTGCTGAAAGAGCTGATTTATGAATCTGTCTGTTAGCACATAGTTTTGAAGTCCACACACTTTTGTGCCTTAACAGTGTCATGATCAGGCTTGCTGATTATTGGTCAAGCCCCTTGTAGAGTCTCCTGCATTGAACAACTGTGACACACCTCTCAAAACCCTGTAGATGGCGAAATGTTTGACCTGTGCTAGTGCACACGGCGAACATAAAAATGATTCTGTGCCAGCAGGACAGATCTTATGAGGAGCATCTCAATGCACTAAATATGTGCTTCATTGGAGACCAAGAGGGAGAGAGGAGATATGACAGAGCCCTTCAAGTTCCTTAAAATAATTAACAAAGTGAACTGTGCAGAACTATTTAGCCTGAATACCAATTTGCAGTCACGAGAACATGAATGAAAATTAACAGGAGGTAGGTGCAAGCAAGATGTGAGAAAGTACTTGTTTATGGTTAGGTTGGTGGAATCTTGGAACAGTCTGTCGGCTGAAGTGGTGGGTGTGAAAACAGTCAGGGGAGTCAAGCAAGGTAGGGACATAATGAAGGGAATGGGGCAACAGGACCAAAGAGGAGAATAGAGATAGGACGGGGAAGGTTCTTACCCTGGAGGAACAGTAGGTTCCAAGGATTATAGGGAGCTTGGGCAGACTGGATGGATCTCTGGTCTTTTTCTGGCATTGTTGTTTATGTTTCTTTGTTTCTATGCATTCTTGAAGCCCATTACCATTTCTGCCCCAACACCTCTGCTGGGAGGCTGTGCTAGGCATCCGCCACTCTTTCCATGAAGAAGTACTTCCTCACATCTCCCATGAGTCTCCCTCCCTCCAGCCTCATAGCATGTCCTCTTGTTTTTGAACATCTTTTTTTTTCTGAAAAATGCTTTCTTCTTAAACATTATTTATACACGTGAGGTATTTGACTGTTTTTATCATATCCCCTCTCTCCCTCCTTTCCTTCAGGGTGTACATAGTAAGGTCCTTCAGTCTCTCCTCATAGTGCTTGTGATGCAGACACTGCACCATTCTGATTGCCTTCCTCTGGACTGCCTTACCCTGTCTATGTCCTTCTGGAGATGTGACCTTCAGAACTGGACACAGTACTCTAAGTGAGGTCTCACTAATGGTCTATACAGCAGAAACACCACCTGTCTCTTTCTGGTGATGATACCCCTTCCTATGCACCCTAGCATCCCACTAGCTCTTCCCACTGCCTTGTCACACTGTCTGGTCACCTTTAGGTCATCAGATATGATTACTCCCAGGTCTCTTTTCTGTTTGGTAGTGGTTAATACTAACCCTCCCCATTTTGTACTTCACCTCTGGGCTTCTGTGCCCCAAGTGCATGATTTTGTACTTCTTCATATTGAAACCTAGCTGCCACACACATGACTACTACTCTAACTTTCCTAGGTCACTATTATTTTTTTCCACTTCACCTGGAGTGACTACCCTATTACAGATTTTAGTGTAATCTGCAAAGAGGCATAACTTCTCTTCTAGCCCCTCTGCAATGTCACTAATAAAGACATTAAACAGGACTGGTCCGAGTATTGATCTCTGTGGCATCCTGCTTGTCACCCTCCCTTCCTGGGAGTGAACTCCGTTTATCACCATGCTCTGTCTCTTGACCCCCAACCAGTTTCTCACCCAGTTTACCACCTTAAGACCCACCTCTAGGCTTCCTAGCTTGTTTATGAGTCTCCTATGTGGAATGGTATCAAATGCCTTACTGAAATATAGGCAGGCCACATCCATCACTCCACCCTGATGCAGTTCTCTGGTCACCCAGATTTGTTTGACATAATCTAACCCCAGTGAATTTATGCTGCCTTGGATCCTGAAGGCCACTGTACTCTAGATATTCCACAATTCTCTCCTTCAGTAGTGATTCCATAACTTTCTCTGCCACTGAAATCTGACTGACTGGACTGTAGTTGCTAGCCTCCTCCTCGCTTCCACTTTTGTGAAGTAGAACTACATCTGCCCTCCTCCACTCCTCCAGAACCACTCCCGTCTCCTGTAAGCTGTTGAACAGGGTTGTCAGAGGTGCAGCCAGCACCTCCTGGAGCTCCCTCAATATCCTAGAATGCACCCCCGTCTTTCCCCATTGCTTTGTCCTTTTTCAGATTTGCGAGTTCCCTTAGAACACTCTCCTCTGTAAATGGACTAGTGTCTACCTCCCATCGTTCATCGTTCCTGGCCCTTATTTTTGATCCCTCTCCTTCCCCTTCTTCTGTGAACACTGAACAAATGTACATGTTCAAGATGTTCACTTTTTCCTGGACCCCTCCGCATACTCCCTACCTTATTTCCTAAGCCTTACTATCCCTCCACTGGTCTTTCTTTTTCACTTTCGTACCTGAAAAATACGTTATCCCCTTTCTGCACTGCCTGGGCTATTTTCTCCTATATTCTGTGCCTTTGACTCCTAATTGCTTTCCCTGTCCACCTCTGTTTCTCCTGATACACCTCTCTATCTTCCACTCTCTGGGTCTCCTTATACCTCCTTAATACTAACTTTTTTGCCCTTATCTTCCTGGCCACCTTTTTTGAGAACCATTGTGGTTCCTTTTTCCTCCTGCTCCTGTTTACTTGTCTGACACAGAGACTTGTTGCCTTCTCTTTCCCTCCTTTTAGATTTTCCCACTGTTCCTTCACTCCCCTAAGTCCTCCAACCCGACAGAGCATCCCTGGGGCATTCCTCCATCTTTTTAAAATCAGCTCTCCTGAAGTTCAGGACCTGCACTTTTGTGTGATTTGATTCTGCTGCAGAACTTACAGTGAACCACACTGTACAGTGATCACTGATCCCCAGGTGGCCACCCACTGGGATGTCTGCCACATTGTCTCCACTGGTGTGTATGAGGTTCAGTACTGCCCCCTCATGAGTGGGCTAGCGAGGAGGTTGGGAGTTTTGAAGAGAAGGTGTGAATGAGTGAGGAAGAAGAAGGTGGAGAACTGCAGTGAAAGTGGACACCATTATCAAAGTTGCATGAGGCACTAGTAAGCACACTTCGGTTGCTGGCAGCAAAGAAGGAGAATGCAGAGACAATCATAGAAGGTTGGCTAACCCACGATGACTGCATCCCTGCTAGAGAGTGCCTGATGGATGGAGAAATCATAGGGGCAGTACTGAGAGTGGGATAGGCATCAGAAGTAAACTTCAGTGACTCAGAGGATGAGGAGGAGACAGACAAGGAGCTGCCAACAAACCGTGAAGCCATAAAGGGACTCAAAGTGGGTCTGTCATGGCTTCAAACACAGGAGGTCAATCCTGTCAAGATAATTCAGCTGAGACAGCTGATTTCTTTTGCCAAAGACATCGCAGGCAAAGTTGATGTAAAATGGCAAACCAAGATGACAGATTTTTAAAAATAAAATTGTTCTACTTTTTTTGGAAGTTTTAAAGTTTTTTTGAAATAAAGCTTGGATTTTAATGAACATAACTCACACGTGAAATCCAAAAGCACAAAAGCACAAAGAACATTCAGTCATGTAATGCATGAAACTCTCTCCCAGCACAAAGCACAAAGAACCTTCAGCCACGTTATGCATAAAGCACAATAAACAAATGCTAAACAACAATGGCAAACTGTGCAGACAATAACATAACCTGATCCCCTCATTGAATACAGACATCAAAATAAACAGACCGCATACGGTATTTTGCTAACCGCAGACTGCTAATTAGCATCCCTCACTTTAATAAATGGCTTGCTATAATGAATGTACGTTTTGGCTCCCAAGCCATTCATTATAGCAAGGGGCTACTGTATTGTATTGTCCACTCTCTCCATCTATTAGTGGCAGCACCATCACACATGATGTGGAGAAGCTCCAGCAAAGCAAGAGCACATGAGTCAAGCAAGTGAGACTCTGTCTTTCCCACCACAGAGCAGACAGGCTGCACACTATCACTTGGAGGAGTTGGTGAGCACTGAACTCTCAATCGCAGTGTTGTGGTGGCATATTTTTGTTGGTCTACTCTTAGTGAGTCTCCATCTCCCCTGCTGACTGGAAGGGCAGATGGTGATCCAGAAGCTAACTCAAGACTAAACTACCTACTTACTCTACTAGGCTTACCTCACAAAAAAAACAGCACAGGCCCCCTGTTGCAGCAAGCTAGGCCTAGTAGTAGTGACAGTGGTGCAGGCCACCTTCATAGGCCTTGATCAGTACAGTGCAGCAGCAGCTATGGCAGCAGCCTAGCAAGAAGCAAGCAACACAGGTAGGGTGGTTTCGGTTGGTAAGATGACTTGGTCACGGACCATGCTGGGAACCTGAGATGGTCAGTTCTAGCATGCAGCTTCTGGCAGAAGGATGGAGGAGGAGCAGACTGAAAACTGGGCTGGAGGCACACCTGGGACAGGCCACAGGTTTTGGCAAGATGGCTGGGTAAGTAAAATTATTATTTTTTTTGTTATGAGGGGATTGGGGAAGGAAGAAGGACTGAAATATTGATATGTTTTTCATGTTTCTGCACCTTTGGGTAGCTTCATGGCCCATATGGGATGGGTATTAAATGGAATGGAGTCAGGGAGAGAAATCAGGACAAATTTTTCTTTGGGGGGGGTCAGAACTTCAGTCAGGAAAATATCTGGTTAGTAACTGGGTGGGTTAAGCCCAAGTGTAATGCACTGCTCCAGGGTATAGACAGGTGAATCCTATACATTTGAATTTTTCCTGATTTGCATATTGCTTTTCAGTCACAACAAATAAGCATTTACCTTTTGGGGATGTTCCAGACATTCTAGAGCTTGCCACCTAGGGGCTAACTAGCATCTGGCCTCCACTGGTTGTTGGATCCCCCCTACTGAAATCTGAAGTGGCACCCCTGCCGTAAAGTCTAAATTTACAGGACATCCTCTGTCTGAGCAGCCTGTTTTCCATGAGGGATGGATGAGGAGCAGAGCAGTTTTCAGCGGTAAAATGAGGGCTGTCCCTTGGATTCAGGGACAGTTGAGCGGTATGGTATGCACAGACCATTGGAGCCCCACTATAGTCAGGCTTATGCCCCCACCCCAGTGAAGTTTATCTCCTCATCCCCATGATCAGTCACATTATGACATAGGGTAAGGGAGACTGCAGGGGCATTCACCATTGAAATGAATGGGTGTATATTTTATTACTATTTTATACATTATTGATGGAGAGTTGGAGATTAATGAAGGTGACCACTCGACTAACAAGAGCCTTGTTAGTAGAACAGTGACCTTTATTATTCTCCAACTCAACATCATAATGTATAAAATAGTAATAAAAATAACTTTATTCATTTCAAGGGGGTACTTTCCAGCACTCTGACCTATGGACATCATCTCTTAAAGATTCCTGCCTCTGGCTCCCTAGTACTCAGGTAAGATTCTTGACTTATATCTACACTTGGTGGATTGTCTGTAGCACTATGGCTGTTCATACTACAGTGTGTGTGTGTGTGTGTGCATGGGGGGGTGGGGACTGACCATGTGGGTGGGTGTCGAGTTATTGATACTTTTGTATTTGCCCCTTATAGTCTGTTTGCATGGAAGTATTCAAAACTATGGAGTGAAAATAGTAGGAGAACAGGCCAGACAGAAGTAATTAATTAGTTTTGTGGGTAAGCGTGTGTATTGGGGGTAAGAAAACCCACATGTGTTTCCATTGGCTTGTGTGCTACAGTTCAGCTATGTAGCTGAGATGAGGGGGGGACAGGAAAACTAAAACGTATAACAGTGGCTATAATCATGCTGCATGCATGCAGATGTATGCAGATATTTATTGAAGTACAAGCGAACCCTATGTGTATGCACAATATAGCTTAGTGGTAAAAGGCGCTGAACTGCAAACCAGGAGACTTAGAGATCTGAAGACCTGGGTTTGAATCTCATCAACCCTCACTTGTATATGGTGTGATTCTGAGCAAATCATTTAACTTTCATGCGTACAGTTATCAGAGACCACTTGCTTTTTGCACGCATGCCACGTGTATGCAGTCTGTTCCAATTTAACATAAAAAGCATGCTTTCCAGACTTGCTTGCTCCATGTATGCCGCATGCATGCAGTCGGTTAACATTTAAATCATGCTTGGAGCACTCATATCACATGGGTAATTTTATGTGTGCAGCATGAAAACATTTCAAGTAATTATTTCTGTAAGGGCTATGAATGAGCAGGATATGCCTGATCCAAATGAGGCTTGTGTTTGCATGTATATCTTTTCTAAAGTTATGACAAAGATGTACTGTAAAATGACATAGAAGTTGTTGTTTTTTCCAAATAATGTTGTAATGATGCATTACAGTAAGCATCAAACTTAATAGCAACTTAATCGCTGGTAAGTTATTAAACAGTTGTCTAAACTCAAAAGAAATGACTTTGAAACATAATGTTCAATGATTTTCAAGCCCATTTGGTAAAGTATTGTCAGCATTTTTGCAAGTAGTTATTTTCTGCCATACATTGAATATATCAACAGCTATACATTTCATTTATAAACAACTCCAGTGCTTACAAAACTCATAATAAGGGGCCGTCCACTGGTCTTGTGGCAGAATGTCATACTGCAGTGTCCATGATCTGGGCTTGGAAGCAGACAGGGGTGGCTGGGTCAGAAGCCATGGCTGGGAGAAAGTGCTGTTGATAGCAATGTATTGCTGCCTGGGGAAGGGATGGCAATTCACTGATCATCTCAGTGACTGTTTTGGAGGGTCAGGTAGCTTGCAACTTCCAAGTGACCAACTGATGCATTTGATGCTAATGATATGTACTAGGTGGCACCATCAGGTGAATGGATGTTGGGAGAAAACTAGGGAGAAACCATGGACCACCAGGATTATGGGTTAAAGAATTCTCAGGCCCTGTTTTGCAGGGTCTTGCATCAGAGAAATGATTGGGGTTGCAGCTGATGTGGCTGGGAAGTCACCATGTGCTGTAGGTACAGCCATGAGGAAGGCGAGGGTGAATCCATGGGCTAACAAGCTATGCAAAAAGCTCATAATTAAAAATAAAACACCAAAAAAGTAACCTATTATGCAATGAGTTAACTCACTGCAACCAGGTTTTAATAGTGAGTATGCTGTACAAATACAAACCACAGTCAAGGCCCCCCTCTACAGTTCCATGACTGAGGAATTTCACATAGAACTTGTATTATGCCACAAAATATATACTGTATCGTGTTATGGAACTGATTTCTCCTAGTGATTTTACATTCAAATATATGTTTTTTTTTTTCAGAAGTGCTTGATTCCCTTCTACTACTTGTTTATAGTCAAGCCCCTCTTATGTGATCAGCATGTGATTTAATTGATTAAATCACATCATAGTTTAGCCAATAGTAGAACAGCATTCTGACACAGACATGACAAATTCATGCTGTGGAATAGACAAATGCTCCCACAGTACCCAGGAGCCCTGTTGTATAAGTCAGGACTGAAGTGCTACAGAGCACTAAAAGCCATGCCTATAGTTATTTGCTCATACTTGAAGCCAATTCCCCTAATGTGAAAATGGAGACCCCCGGTGGACAATAATAATCTCAGACTAAGAACCTAGTATTGATCTCTTTTTATTGTACATGACGACCTTCTGTGTATTCACATATTTCATTAAGTTTCAGTTAAGAATATACTTTTCAGAGTTTCATATTAAAATTGTAAAACCATGACATTAACATTTTAATGATACTTCAGCTCAATTACTTTGAGTTTACAATTATTGAACAGCCCCCAGTTAACAAATGTTACACAAATTACTCTTTCCTTTCTAGAGCTATTATTAGGCACCCTGTTTTTCAAGTTATAGTTTCACTTAGGTTATAGTATTTGTTGCTAAATTCTTTCAGAGTGAAAGCCATTTTCATCTCCCCTCCCATCTGTGCTGTCTCACCTTTCACCTTTTCAGGCACCATGTAATTACTATGTCTTTAGTCTACTTTTCTTTTCTCATCAGTCGTGACAAGAAGATGAAGCCTCATAACCTCAGAGTACATGTTATTGTTAATGAACGATATGCTGACTTGAAGCAAGGGGGTCTTGAAATATTAATTGCAAAAAACCTGCAGGGGGTAAGAATCCTTGATGAACCAAAATTACAGTTGTACTATTATGCAAAGGGACTACAATTTTGCCATCTGGGCCTAATTGACAGAGAATGACTCTGCACTGCCGCTCTAAGAGCTGATGAACTTTGTATATGGACTATTAATTCTCACTAAAGCAGGAAGGGGACAGATAATGTACCTTTGTAAGTGTTAAGCCATTTGAACAACTCTAAATTGCTTGCAGCACATTGACTTCATATTTATCTACATTCTCACATTAACCTCTGTCAGGAAAAGTAATCTAAATGAATGAATATTCATTTTCATCTAAAGAATGTGACACATGAACTTTAATAAATGCAGATCAACACACAATTTCACACCACATTTAAAGAATCTCACTTTTGCAGTTAAAAGCATGCAGCATGTATTTTTGTGTATTTTTAGTTTTTTTTTCTTTTTTTGCAAATGATCTAGCATTCGGTAGTATGCCTAACAGCTAACGTTGCAGTCTGGTTGGCTATCTGGCTGACCACACATGTGAATCTGTTTTACTAATAAAGGCCCATAAGCATAACACTGACAAACATTCTGATAATCCAGCATTTCTTTTCAATATTTTAGTTTTGCAACTTTAGCTTTTTTTATGACCTCCATCCCTGATCATTAGCTGCTGGTCTACTCTTCAGCTCCTTCAATTGGCATTATCTGATTAGTACAAAGTCCATCATGACATCTTTAAAAGTTGTGTTGATTTTATGGCATCTCTGAATCATAACACAGTGAAATATGGATGCACTATTACATACCACTCCATTGTATTGACTTGAAATGGTTGCAGACCTTTTTGTAGGAGCTTGTGCATGCCACATGACATGCAGCAGCCAGTCATCAATGCTGGAGATAATGATCTTCTTGTGCTGTGCATCTCTCGTTACCATTTCCTGCTCTCAGTAGAGAAGGACTGATCACTGAGAGCTCTTCAGTTTTTTAAAGAAGACTTATTTTTAATACCAAACTTTGAAATAATGAGAGAATCATTCAATTCTTTGAAATAATGAGAGAATCATTCATTATTATTTGTGTTAGCTAATTACAGTAACAGCAGTTTCTCTGCAGGGCAGGCCAGCAATTCATGTATTTTTGCAGAGAGGAGTTAGTTCAGTGTATATTATCTGCAGCTGCAGCCTGCAGCAGGGTAGGGGCATAGGATAAGTCCTGCAGAACACAGGGTCAGGACAGCCAGGAGTTTTAAAGGTTTTATTTCAGATTATTATTTTTTTTATTTTGCTGATTGCTGGTAGTGCAAGGTACAAAATACAGCCTTAGATTTGTTTTCCCTGTGTGTGAGCCAGCCTGTTGTGGAAGTGAATAGATACTGAAAGCAAAGCCAGCTTCTCTTGTCTCAGTGTGAGACTTATTCAGTGTTATTCGGTATTACTCGGCAGTGTAAGGCTGGAAGGAAGCACTAGGCCCATAGAGACCACCCTTCCCACACAAGTGGGAATTATTTTGAAATGCTATCCCAAGAGGTGTTAATCTAGTGTGGCCTTGAATGTATTAATGTTAGCTGCATTCACTATTTTATAGAGCAACATGTTCCATAATGTAGCTGCTCTGACCGTAAAGTAATGTTGTTTGTTAGTCAGTGCTCTAGGGATATGTATCTGTTTATTGTGGCACCTTAAATTGTCAGGCTTGTCTGCCATTACTATATTGCATTCTTTAGTAAGGGAATTGTCACTCAATATCTTAAATAACAGAAGTATGTCACCCCGGTCCCTTCTCAATTGTAAGTCATAGAGACCGAGATCGGTCAATCTAGAATCATATGGGAAATTGCTGACTCTGGGGATTAGCTTTGTCATTTTCCTTTGCATGCTCTCAATGTTATTTTTTGCCTTTATTAAGATACAGGGCCCAGTAAGAGCCAGCATGGTTGGTATGGGGATGAATAAAAGCTTTGTAGAGTGGTAGGATACAATGTTCATTGCTTGTAACAAAGGTCTTTTTTATGGCTGATACCATGCAGTTACCCGTTTGAGCCACGTTTCTAAAGTGGTCTCCTGAGGCTAGGGTATTATTTATCAAAATCCTTAGGTCTTTTTCCACAAAAACAGGTTTTATGTTATTTCCACTGAGGCTATATGTTGTGTGGGCATTTTTTATTCCAAGATGGATCACAAAGCATTTATTGGTGTTAAACAACATTTCATAGCTAGTAGCCCAATTTTACATTTTCAATAGGTCTAATTAAAATGTTAAGATTTTCTCATCAGTGTCCACTTCTGCTGTGATTTTTGTATCATCAGTGAATTTGCTGAGCTTACTGGACACACCATGATGATGGTCACTTATGTACATTCTGAACAAAGTGGGCACAAGCACTGAGCCCTGTGGTACCCCACTTGTGACTGCAATCTCCTTTGAAATGGTGTCCCCTATCTTAACACTTTGTTTGCTGTTATGTAGCCATTTATTGATCCATTCAACCAAATGACTATTAAAACCCAACATAATCATTTTGTTAACCAACAAGTTATGGGGACTAGGTCAAATGCCTATTTAAAATCTAAATAGATGATATTTACAGGAATATTTTTGTACAAGCTATTGCTTACTGTTTCATAAAAAAAGCTACCAGGTTCATTGTGCAAGATCTACCTTTGAGGAAATCAAGCTGGGTTTCATCAGTAATACCTAAATGCTCTGCCTCTAAGTCCAATCTATTGTTAAGGATTTTTTTCTGTAATTTTACAGCCAATCGATGTGAGACTAATAGGGTGGTAGTTCTCGGTAGCTTTTCTGTCTCCCGTTTTATAAACGGGCACCACAATTGTTCTGCATCAGTCATCAGGAACTTCTCCATTACTAAAAGATTTATTAAAAATTATGGTTAGAGGAATCAGAATCTAGTCAAGTGTTTGTTTAATAAAATAGGTGTTTATATTGTCAGGACCTGGTGCAGAATTATTCTTTAGTGTTAGAATAGCAGTTTTAATTTCACCTAGACTGATCTATATTAGAGTTAGGTAACAATTTGGCCTTATTTAAGGTGAAAACATATCCAAAGTACTCATTCAAAGTGTCTGCTATTTTTGATTTGTTATTGGTCTCTACTCACTTACTGTTGATTGAGTTAATGGAGTTGTCACTATGTTTGCTGGAATTAGCATAAGCATAAATTGCTTTGGTGTCACCTTTAGACACTGAGGGCTGGATATTCAGACTGCAACAGGCGGGGTGCAAGCCTGGGTGCAGCACAACTAGGTTTCACCAGGGCATGGACCAAGCAATATTCAATGGTGCTGCACCATCGCTCAGCACCATTGAATATGGCACTGAGGGTGCATGCACTGCACATGGCACAGTGGTACTGTGCCAGTCCAAGTGTCAGAACAGGAGCAGGGGGATGAGCCAGAGCAAGTGCAGTTGCGCTAGGCACATCACCCATAATATTCAGCAATGGGCATGCAAATGAGGCCATTAAGCATGCAAGGCACAAATGTGGTCATTTGCATGTCATTATGGCCCCATTTGCATGTGGTGCATGGATCCCTGGTGACTTGCACCTGGGACCCTGCCAGGCTGCAGCCATTGGGGACCGATGCCCGGCAGTCCCATGGTGGCCACCCGCTCCAGTATGCCCGATCACAGGCATAAGTAAAATTAGACTCCCTGGTGGTCCAGTGAAAACCCCCCATCACCTGATCATGGACATAAGTTCAAAGAAGTTCCATGGTGGTCCAGTGGAACCCCCCCTTTGCCCAATCATGGGTATAAGTTTAAAGAAGTTCCCTGGTGGTCCAGTAGAAACCCCCCCCCATCACCCGATTATGGGCATAAGTTTAAAGAAGTTTCCTGGTGGTCCAGTGGAACTCCCCCCATCTCCCGATCATGGGCAGAAATGCAGTAGCAATAGAAACCCTGGTGGCCCAGTGGTGCCACCCCCACCCACTGGGGTCCCCACCACCCAGACCCTCCCGTCATTGGTAGTGGTAGCACCACCCCATGCGCTGGCTGCCCATGAATGACGGGTTACAGTATCGTCTGGCCTTGTATGCCTATTGGTACACTGCATGAACCAATGGGCATGCAGACCATACTGTACTACTACAGGCTTGATATGTGAATGAACATGTTCATTCACATATTGGGCCTGTGTAGTACAGTATGGTGTGCATGCCCATTGGTCCACACAGTGGACCAATAGGCATACAGACTGTACTGTACACTGTCAGTTGGTGGGCGGCCGGGTGCCATGTGGTCATAGGGTGCTGCCGCCACCAATGATGGGGGTGCTGGGTGTCAGGGACCCCAGTGGGCGGGTAGGGAGGGGGGTGCCAGTGGACCACCAGGGTTTCTATTGCTATTTCCACCCACGATCGGGTGATGGAGTTTTCCACTGGACCACCAGGGAACTTCTTTAAACTTATGCCCATGATCAGGAGATGGGGGATTTCCACTGGACCACTGGTAGGCTTTTGATACATATGCCCACGATCTTGCAACAGGGCAGGGGGGCACAATGCTACCAGGGCTGGGAGCTTGTGGACAGTGTTCTGGGTGGGTTGGTAGCCACCCACGGCTGGCAGCTGCTATGCTACACCCTGCAATATGGCAGATCAGCTGTGGATAGCCAGGATTTGTTCCTGGTTTTGCCAGGCACATCTTTGCACCCCCCCCGAGCGGCGCAAGGCATAGTTGTGTCAGTAAATGGGCCGCACATCCCAGGCTGAATATCGGGATGTGCCACATATGCATGGGCACACCACCCACACTTGCGCTGCATACATTACCAATGCATCCCGGTGCATCAGGAGTTGCGCATCACAACTTGCCCTTTGAATATCATGTCAAGGAAGATTGTTGGTTGCGATGGCACATCCCTGTTGTACCATGCGCAACCCTTTTAAATATCCAGACCTGAGAGTTTGTATTCCAATTTCCTTCTTTCATTTTTTATGTTTGCCTTGTTTTTTTTTTCTTCTAGCTTATATGATTGTATATTTTCTTCGGGTTTGTTTCATTTCATTTGTTTAAAGGCTTTCTCCTTTTTTTTATGTGCCTAATAATTTTATTAGTTAGCCACTGGGGTATTTTTCCTTTACCATTGTTAACTTTTTTTAGTGGTATATGTAACATTTCTAAGTCATGCAAAATGTTTTTGAACTGGTTCCAGCACTCATTGGTGCATAGCCCTGAACATAGTTCTTTCCAGTCATACCTGGGTAGGCTGCTTTAATGTTGGCATAATTACCTTTAGGATAGTTGAGCCTAAACCTAGTATTGTTATTAGTTGATTGTTTAATGTTAAGATTAAATAGCACTATGTTATGGTCACTGTTACCGAGTGGTTTAGTAATTTCTATATTGTAGATGTCAGAGTTGATGTTAGTTAGTACTATATCCAAATTTTTTTTTTCCCTTGTGGGCTCAGTGACCATTTGCTCAAGTCCGAGCATAATGAGATTATTAAGAAATACTGATTCAGTTTTATTACTGGTAGTTAGGTTGTTCCAGTCTATTCCTGGTAGATTTAGATCACCTACCAGAATCACCTCTGATTTTTCTGTTAGTTCAGTGATGATGTTATTTAAATTTCCATTGCATATAACATTGGCTGAAGGTGGCATGTAGAAATTAGAAAATATTAATTTCTTTCTAACTGAATGTTCAATTTGAATACAACACCCCTCAATGTCCCTATCCATACTTAAGTTTAATTCCACTGCCTTAAGAGAGTTTTTAATGAAGATACAGACTCCTCCACCTTTTTTCATATTTCTATTTTTATGATAGACAGCATAGCCTGGGATATTACTGAATCACAGAGATGTGTCTAACCACCATGTTTCGATAACTGCTACTATGTCAATCTGATTTTCAGTCATAATAGCTGTGAGTTCACTTATTTTAACTGAATTCAGGCTCATAGCATTACTAACAAGTATCATATAACCACCGCTCTTGTTGGATGTTAATATGTGGTAAGGAGTTTTCTGCCCTTTTTGCCCTGTCCTAGTTTAAATGCCTGTCAATGACTGCAGCTATGTTATTTACCCAATGCATGGCTGCCCTTTTTGTTCAGGTGCAGCCCATCCCAGCTATATAAGCTATTATCAATGCTGAAATACTCCCAATAGGTGATGCACCCTATTTTTTTCTTAAGTGTACATTTTCTTAAACACTCATTTATTTTCTTTATGTTCTCTTGTTGTTAAATATTAGCTCTAGGTATTGGACGGATTTCAGATACCGTGATGTCACATCCTCTTTTTTCCAGAGTGTCAACCAATGATATATAACCACTATATATGTCCTCAGTAGTAAATTTGTTAACATTATTTGTTCCAGCATGAACTACCACAACTGGATTGCTTCCAATGTGTTTAAGAATATTAGGCACTATCTTTTCTATGTCCTGAATCCATGCACCTCTAAAACTAGAGCATGATCTGTTTTCTTTGTTCTGCTTACATATGTATTTGTCTGAATATTTAATGATTGAGTCCACAAGGACTACTACCTGCCTAATTGCCATGTTTGTTCTCTCAGCTACTGCTTGCTCCACCTCCGTGGGCTTGCTCTCAGTTAACTCTAGGCTGATACAGGGGTTGGTACTAGCAGCAGTCCTATTAGCAGTTGAAGCTTCCAGCATAGATTTTGCAGTAGTAACATGGTTTTGTGTTGAGGAGGTGATAATACACTGGTATCAGTAACTGCAGATTGATGCACCTGTGCAGTAACAGTTTTAATATTTTTATTATTAGGAACAGATTTATTAGTATCCTTTTCATGGGGGCTAGATAATTCATCATTAGGCTTATTTTCCATGTTGCCAAGCCCTGGGTCACAAGACCCTTCTACTTCCACATCTTCAAGAGGAGTAAATTAATTTTGTAAAGGAACACTAAAATTCATAGCCATCTTTCCTTTTTTGCTTTTTGAAATGACAGTGACCCTGTCACTTCCCTCTTCCCTGTCATCTTCCATTCCTCTTTTAAGGGAATCATCAGGCTTTTTATTGGGTGCACAGGTTGTGGGTGCAGAATTATTAGTCAACCAATGTGTTTGTAGCTCACTGTTTAACAGGACTTTAGTGCTTTGCAACTGTTTAATCAGTATTTCAGGTGCCTGGATTTTTGCTCTCAGTGTTTCATTTTCCTTACATTGGAGACATTTGAGCCCATCAAATCCTGTACTACTTTCTAAGCAAAAGTTATTACATAGGATACCAGTCATAGCGATCTCCTCAGTACTCAGTGTAACAATGCCTTCATTTATTTCCATGATAACATCAATAAAGATACAAAATTAGAAGATATAACTTTACCTTGATGAGACAGAGTTTTCAGCCAGAGTCCCCAGATGTCCCCCATGCATGCTCACCCTGCTTGCTAGAGGGGAACTTTTATAGTGCCCAAACAGGAGATCACACCACTTCCTGCTTCCTGTTTTGGTTACTATTGCTGGTGCTTCAGAAGTGTTAAAAAACACTTAACAGCACTCTTCTAAAGCACAGGAACAGATTTTAGAGCCTAGCAAGCAGCTAGGTGTAGAAACAGCAGCTCTCCCTGTGAGGTGTATGGCCCTTCAAAAATGGGAACTGTGAGTCACCTACAGTATCCCACAATGCCTCACAGAGATATAGAGTGCTGTATTGGTTGAGAGGGTACCCTTACCACAGTCACACACCAGTATGTGCAAATCAAGCAAACACTGTACAATTTACAAGTATATTTAAACTAAAAGTTTAAAATCTATACGACCTCTCTCCAGAGGTTATTTCCCACCAATAGCTTATAGATCTAATGTTCACTCACTACAGGACACCTTGGAGGTGTTGTAGATCTCTTGACTCTCAGTAGGGTCTGTCAATGGAATTGGGGAGACTCTCTTACTTGCTGTCTCCCTCTCATGACAAGTGCTATTCTGTTCATTGACATATACATTACTGAACTGAGTAATCATAGTTTGTGGCATGTCCTACTCCATCATGGTGGTATCTGCCATTAAGAAAATCACAGGAATAGAAAGAGGTACTGGTGAAAGGAAAGGTGCAGATAATGGTTCCAGTATGCCAGTTCCTTCCAAATGGTACAACTTCTGGAACTGGTGGTGCATGTGAAAATGGCCATAGTGTTGGTTCTTGGAGTCATAAACTTTGAGGACTATGGCTGGGTGCCTGATAGTACAGCCAAAGAAGCCTTGGTTTAGTAGTCCAAATAAGTCACAGACTCCACTCCCAATCTGGGCAGATATCCTTGGTATTACAGTGCATCTTAGGACACCACCCTGAGCAATCCAGAAGTACACAGGCTTTCTCTTCCTTTTTCAAGTATTGCCAATTTCAATTCCAGTTTACATACATAAGAAGGCGATAGATTGTATGAATCCATATATGTAAAACCAAGCACTACCCATGTCCTTCTCAAACAAACAAAATGACATCTGCCATAAATCAACTGCCAATGTGGGGATGGTAAGAAATGCCCTTCCACCTTGGGCCACTATACAGTATAGTGTCCCAGTATAGTGCCCTCATATCACACAGCAACACCACATAGTACTGTGCTGCTCACTCATTTTCTATGCATGAAGTAGGAGGCACAGTCTGGCTCTGGCAGACACACTACAGTAATTCTGTTGTCAGAGGGAAAGTAAAGTCAAGCCTCATCACTAGAGGTGTGCAAATTCCATGAAATTCACTACACGGGTTCATGAAATTCACGGCTATGAATGTCATGGATTTTGCTGCAGAACTTGACATTTTGCCCTCAAATTTCATGCTCCACCAGCAAAATTAGCACTTTTCATTAAAGAAAGATGAATTTCGAAGAAAATTTCATGCAAATCATGCAAATTGAAGTTTCGGAGTGTTCTGAAAACTACACAAATTCGACAAAGCACACATTTTCAGTGCTTTGCATGAGCTTCTCGGGCAAAGTTTGACTTCGCAACACCTCTACCCATCACTAACATTATCCCTTTTGTGTTGTAGCACATTCTGCTTCTGACGCAGCTACTGCCCATTTACAGCAATGTCATTCCACAGTGCTCTAACAGTGTTCATCTTCCAGTCATCTCCCAAATCCTCAAGCAGATCCCCAGCCTATTGTCCCTAAAAAATCCAAGGTGATCCTTTGCTGTGTAGGAGTATTTTATGGGTGACACAAATCAACTAAAAGCATTTTGCAATCACTGTAGAAGAAAGATCCATGGTGTTAATTTACTTGATCTTTGAGAACAAATGTTCTATTTGATCTTTTAAACCATGAACATGATGTCTTCTTACCAGCCAGGCCCATTCTTCATTTAGGTCAAAGAGCCAGGTATGGGAGTTAGGATAGGACAGTTTATTCAAATAATCCATCCAATATGACAAAACCTAATTGATGCATTCCCCAGCTGCCAGTGCTGCTTCAGAAAGAGTCCGGCCCCCACCACTACCAGTCAGAGCCAGGCTCAGTGACCCCAGCAATGGTACTGAATTGATAAGAAAGCAAACTAACTTGCAAGAGGCATTCCATACCTACACTATACTGCTACATTCTGTAATCATTCAAATTTCATAGAATTTACAAAACTCATTAGTGAGACAATGGCCCTTGATCTTTAGTTATTTTTCATGGAGGAAGACACTGGCTTTTGAAGACTCTTGTAGTAAGACAAGACTAAATACACCATTCTATCACAAGTTTCATTTTCTCCTCATATAATATAAATAGAAAATAATAAACATGATCATGTCTATAAACTAAAACTTATCACTATTACACATCAGACAATTTATACCTCCTCTTGAATAAATTTATTTTATATAAACTATTAATTTAAATAAAATATGCATAATATATCCTAATAAAATATTATTTATTCAGTGATTGATTTGTTAACTTGGTATGCCTAACAAGTACTACTTATTATCACTATTATACTGTAGTCAGTATATGCCTTCTTTTCTTATTTGCAGCTCTTTTATATAAAATACAAACATATATCAATTAAAGACATAAATAAAAATGAATAGAATTGCTTGTTATCTATTTATGTGTTAGCTAGGTATATCTGCAGAGTACTGCTAACCATGATTGCACTACAGCTGATATTGACAGTACCCTCTCCTCTTCAATGAATTTGTACTATATAAACTGTAAAAATAAATAAAATAAAAATATAAAGACAAATGTATAAAATCTTATTTAAGTATTTAGGTGTTTGTTAACCAGGTAGATCTGTAGAGTTCTACTTTTTATCACGATTAAACTACAGTAACTATATACCTCCTTCTATTCCATGACACTGTTTTATGTAAAATATTAATGTAACTAAAATAGGAATAAAAATATATGGAATTTTTTTGGGGTGTTTTCAAGCCTTACAGTATATCTAGATGCAATTTTGTATCACACACAAATTGTGAGATACAGTGAGAGCAAATTGTATCTGTTTTCAATTTTTAAAGCCAGTACATGGTGCAGTTAACTTAGTAAAGTCTAATTTTGAAAACTCTGATATACTTACTGAATGTCCCATTTTTAAAATTCATCCATAGTTGTATCTAGACACAATTTCCAAACCAAGTTTAACCTGGTTAATGATTTATATCAAAGTTTAGCTATTTGCATCCAGAAATGGATGTAAATTACTATAACCCAGATTTAAATATTGCAGATATGTCTAGAATCAGAAAGTAACTACAACAAGAGCCTGGTCTTGACAAACCTGGGTAGCTCAAGCTATACAGTAACTAGAAGTTACATTATATACATTTTACAAGCTCTTCAAAATGCAGCACAGTTTATTGATTGATCTATTTTTAACTGGATATGTCTACAGAGTAACACTAATTACTATTACATTACAGCTGAGATATACCTTCTTCTCTTCTATGAAATTGTTTTGTGTAAACTATAAATATAAGTGAACTATAAATACACATAATAAAACATTATCATGTATGTAAACTTAGTATAAGCAGTATTTACTGGATAGCTACAGTGCATGTTGTGCAATGTTTGTAGAGCCACTGGTGATAGCCATGGGCTGCTCCATGGTGTAAGTATGAGGATTATGACCATGTTGATGATGTAAACTTGGGAGATCTAACCAGTAGTTCATTTGAGTGACAATACCAGGATGTTGTGGTCATAAAAAAGTGACACACACATGTCTTCTTACACAGACTGTGGAATGGTTTGATTGCATTAAATCAGACACTTGATTAGTCCATGTCTAAGAGACAAATACTGATCAAATTAAACTCTGGCAAGACAGGCAAGTCATGTGGTCTAAATGGGCCAAAGTGGCTTCATTTGGCCTAAATGGGCCAATGTGGCTTTGAGTTTATGGGATGCACTCCAACACTTATTGATTCAGATAGGGGTTTCAGTACAGTGTGGGATGTCTCAACATATCCAGTCAGTTCAGTTAATATTTTTTTGTTATTCTGACTGATTTTCTATTTTTCAGGCTATCTCATTTACAAGACGATGGCTGATATGGGCCAGCCAGAATCCTCAGCTCTACGTTGAGTTGTGTTTCAGCTTTATTTTGTGTTAATTTTGTTAACCTCGTTATTTTTTTATTAATTTGATTAGGGTCCTTTAGTGAGGTAGTCTAGTTAGTGTGCAGCATATTTTTTGGGTTGGTATTTATTTGGCATTCTTCCCTACTGCTTATCCTGGCCAGAGTATATAGCAATCGGTTGAGGGCTGATTATTGTTTCAGTAGCTCTAGTTGCAGTGCTTTTTTTTTTTACTGCCAATCTTTTATTTTGTGGCTGTTGGGGTGTAGTACATCACACTAGTAGATGTTGGGAGTGATCAGAATTGGTTATTGTCCTATCTGCTCCCCCATTTATCAAGTTTCAATTGATTCTGTGATTACCTGCAGAAAAATAACTTTAACTTTGACTTTGGTTAATCAAACATGAAGAGTATAAAATTTAAAAACATACATACAATGATATTGCATAACATAAAATGAAACTACTATCAATAAAAAAATAAAAAAAATGTCAAGGTGCAAGTGTGTTATCTTTCCTGTAATTTCTTCTTAGTTTGTTGCTTTGCAGCAGCTATGATTGAAGTCTAGGCAGTACTGATAAACATGCATCATTATGAAGTCTCATAGCAATCTGTTGTGAAGACAAAAATATATTTCCCAAGAATTCTCCTTATAAAGATTTCCATGTATTTTTAGTGATTGGACAGATTTGGAGTATGGGTTTAAGATTTTCTAATACACCCATATTGCAGACATAATTCAGCCTTTTGTTTTGTCCTATGATAATCTGCAAGGCCACTAATTTACGGTGATTAAAACAATTAAATTCCATTTTCAAGACTTAAGATTCCGGAATTTCACTGGTGATTGTTACTCTAATTTCCGGATTTTACCAGGATTCTGTTATCATTCTTTTAGTATGTGCATAAATAATCAGAATTAAAGAAGGCTTAATATACAGAGCAGTAAATAAAGCAAACTGAAAATAGTACAGGAAGGAATTAAAAGAAAAACAGACTTTTTATAGATTTACTGATCTGATAGAAAATGCCAGATTCCATGAAATCTTCATTTTTACCAGTTTTCAGGCAGCCCTAATTCCGGAATTTTACCAGATTTTCCGGTAAAAGCTGAAAAACAGTGGCCTTGATAATCTGTCTTGAATAAAATTACTGAAGAAGGTCTGAAATCCAAATCTAGTTATAGTTTTCCTTTTTCATAGTTAATATTTACTTCAAGATATTTTTCAGAGCTAGGACTGGTCTTAATCATGATGATCAGCTGTTGACCTCTAACCAGGTGCGAAATCTGGGCATTGTGTTTGACAGTGGCATGACATTAAAATCTCAGTTGTCAGCAGTCATAAAGACCTCATTTTACCATCTGAGGAACATCAATACACCTGGTTTCACTTGGTGATATGCCAATTTTGGTTCACGTCTTTGTAACCTCTCACCTTGATTATTGCAATGCCGTATACCTAGGGCTACCAGGGGTTGATATCCACCAACTGCAGCTAATGCAGAATGTGGCAGCCAGGTTGTTGACTAGTTTAACAAGATCTTGCCACATCACTCCTGTGCACTGCAGTCTGCACTGGCTATCGGTGGATTGGCAGATCAGTCTTTAAGGTCAAGTTGCTGACCTACAAAGTTGTACGTGTACAGGGATCTGGTTACTTGCAAGATCTTCTGAACCCCTACTGCCCCCTCTGCCCACTCTGCTCCACCAATGAGGGATTACTAGGGGTTCCCAGGGTCCGGTTAAAGATATTGGGGGATTGAACTTTTGCTTTTGTGGCCTGAGCCCTGTGGAATGTTCTACCTCATCAGATTAGAGCTTGCTGGACTGCCAACAGCTTTAAAAATGAATTGAAAACATACTTGTTCAGCCAGACATTTTCAGAATGGAATTAAGCCTAGTGATACTGCTGTCTATGTGATTTATTAGGATTATGTTTATATTGCATTTTTAATTATTAATTAGAGATGTTGTCAAATTTAATTTTGCAAGTAAAATGTTGGCAAAATCACAAATTTCGACACGCATAACATTTTGCATAGTTATGCTGTTGCAGTGAAATTTTGTGGCAAATTTCACCTTAGATTTCTCCGTGCATTTCTATTCGGCAAAATAAGGTGAAATTGGGCTTTTCACATGGCCTACTCTCTGCAGGTCACATGGGTGACTGTATACAGATAGGAAGTGAGTAATTCATTTCCCTTCTGAGTAGCTGGAGATGACTTGGAGGACAAGCAGGCAGCCAGCAACAGATCCTTTCAGTTTCAGACAGTGTACTGGTCTGGTTCCATTGTATGTGTAATTTTTACACAGCTTTTTGTCTATAAATAACATATTTTGATTGTGTTTGTGTTGTTTGTTGATCATTTCTGTTTGATGTCTGTGTAGAATAGATGTAATGTGTGTGTGTGTGTGTGTGTGTGTGTGTTTGTGTGTGCAACTTCCTCTCTCCCTTTCTGTTAAGAAACCTTCTTTTTTTTGTAAAATGATGGAAGGAAAAGGTAAGGGCAAGGGAACTGGTGGGAAGGCACCCACTGTGCATCTCAACAGGTGAGTATTTAGGTTAGCTGAGGACCCCTCCCAGAAAGAGCTTGAAGCCACCACTCCCTGGCAGGCAGCAGCAGCAGCAGCAGAATGATCCCATTGCCCCCCCAGCACCAGTGTGAGGATGATGTGGCCACCTCCACATCCACCACCCAGCAGCAGAATCCTCCTGTAGCCCCCCCAGGACTAGCAGCAGCATGAGCCTGCTGCCCCCCCGGGAGCAGCGTGAGGATGATGTGACCCCCTCCACATCCACCACCCAGCATCAGAATCCTCCTGTAGCCAACCCAGGTCCAGCAGCAACAGCAGGAGTATGTGGCCCCCACCCCACAACAGCAGCCACAGTGTAATGCCCCCCAGCAGGAGCAAGTGTCCCTGCCTCCCCACCAGCATAAAGGGTCTGCTGTGTGTTTTTTTTCACCATGAACAACACTGACAGCAGTGTTGTGATCTGTGAGTTTTGTGGCAGATCTGTGCAAAGGGGCAAGCAAGGGGGGAATTTTGGAACTGGTGGCCAAAGAAGCCATCTGGAGCAGCACCACAGTGCAGAGTGGCTCCAAAAGCAGAATGAGTTGGCAACAGCAGGAGGCAGTGGGGCCCAAGGGGAAGGGGACCAACAGGAGGAAGGTGGCCAGGGATCAACAACAGCCCAGAAATTGCTGCCATTGCCAGAGAAATCAGCAACAGCAGGCAGCAGCAGCACCCCCATCCACCTCACCCCACAGCCAGTGGCAGTGCTGGCTATCCATGATATTAGTGTGGCAAGAATAGAGCAAATGAAAATAGCGCTACCATAACAGCGCTGTTCATTATAGCATGAATGAGAAATGAGCACTTAGCGTAAGTGCAACTGTGCCGTTATGACCATGTAGCCTAAAGAATGCTTATTCCCATCTGCGGGATCTTCATCCTTTAGACAGATAAGGACTGTTTGCACAACATCGCTATTCACAGAGTGAGTGAACATAAGACTTTGCCAGCACATCTGCACTGACTGCTCTGTGGGCAGATATGCTTCTGGGGGAGGCGTTTCAGCACTTTAAATCCCTGAGCTGTGCTCCATCGTGAGTGCTGGGTGAGAGCATGAGTGGAGCACCACTCCATAGAAATATGTCTACACAGCCATGCATTTGAGGTATGTTGGACTTTGAATATTTTGTTTTCATACTTTTCTAATGTGCTATTATTAGGTCTGTTACCCTGGCAGGTTAACAATACTTGTTTTCCTAGGGATGTGCAATTAAATGGCCTGGTATTAGATAGGCCAATGTCAAGTACCAAAAGCAGTCTGAAAATATGTAGCAGCCAGTGGATGCCCTTTGTCAGTGTCCCGGTTTTCTTTCCTGTGCACCGATATGACGAATTAGTAACTTTAGCCAAAGCGCACTTTTTAAAGTTATTAATCAGCTTAGATCTGTTTAGATTAGTTGCTGCTTAAGTGCTTTCTGTGTTTATGAATGCTATTACAATGATACGCTTAACTGTAAGTGCGCTCTTTAAATGCTGCGGTATTATTTACGCACCCATTTTGTATGCGCTAATCTTGCCATGCAATTATAACACTATTCTGTGGTGCTGGGTTCATGCTGGAGGTGAACATGGACAGCCTGCATCAGCCCCAGCGGGTCCTCCTGTGAGCCAAGAAGACCTGGCAGCAGTCCGGCTAAAGGCATCGGCTCTGCATCAAGATTTTGACAAGTTCCACCAGGAGGTCAGGGGGAACATGAGGAAACTGATGGAAGACCAACATAAAGTTTTAGACCTCCAGGCAGAGCTTTGTCATGGTGGTGGTGGTGGCAGGGTAGAATCGTGGTCCTGGTGCCAGTGCCAGATAATAACATGGTCCATAATGTACTTGCAAGTGAGGTAGGCAGTGAGCACAACAGCTGAATTTTATTGTTTTTTCCCTGTCATTGTTTTCCTACTATCACTCTTCCCTCATCTGCACCCCCAAATAATAACTAACCCCCCAAAAAATAAAAAAATGCCAAAAAAAATGATTTGTTCTCTTCCTCTTTCTATATCCTCTTGTTTCTTTCTTTGTCCAGCATTATGTGTGTTATGTATTGCTTTTGCTCCCTCTTGTTCTCCTCTCAGATATGAATCCCCTCGCACCTACTACCCTGCATGTCCCCAGTCGCGTATGTTACTGTCAGTCACTTAGTCTGTACCTTACCTATAAACACTGTACCTTTCTTCTTGTTTAATGTTAATCCTTCTTCTATCGACAAATGTCAAGTATTGTAATTTTTTCATATTAACAACCTTTTTTTCACAAAGCTATGTGATGCTGTGGCAGTTGTTTTGCTGTCTGCAGCTGCAGAATCAGTTCAAATACATGCACAACATAGAAACCTAAATAAGCAGCACTTTTATTGCAAAGTTAAAAATAAATATTTTTTTGTGCATAACAACACAAGTCCCCTGGGATTAGTTGTTAAAAATGTTAACTTTGTCTCCCTCCCCTCCAGTCATGATGTTTTCTACAGTGTCCCATCACCACCCAATCCAAAATGGGCACCTGGGTCACAGTTTAACATAGCCTTTTACCTCCATGGTGTGCCAAACAGGCTGTACATGTCCAGAAATTTTACAGGAAAAATTATAAAGTAAATTCAGAGAGAAATCTGGTCTCAGGCCTGATGTTTTATGGTGTACCCCAACCTCATGGACCTAAAAATGAAGCTTCTGCCACTGTTTACCACAGGTTTCAGAATGAATCTTGGTGATGCTTGTGGCCAAGAGGCTCTTTAAGTCCTGAAATGTTTCCTAAAATGTGGTACATTAAATTCAGACAGAAATCTGGTCTCAGCCATAATGTTTTATGGTGCTCAAACCCCCAACCGGATATAATGATGGTCTTTGGTCCACTGTTGGCAAATTATTTTATGCCTCATCTTGTATCTGTGAGTGCAACACAGGCAATACATGTCCAGAAATGTTTCCTAAAAAATGGTACATTAAATTCAGAAAGAAATCTGATCTCAGCCATAATGGTGCCCCCAAGCACCCAGACATTAAAATGCTGTTTTGGCCCCTGTTTGCAATTGGTTTTATGCCGCATCTTATTTCTGCGACTGCAGCACATGCAGTACATGTCCAGAAATGTTTCCTAAAAATGGTACATTAAATTCAGATAGAAATATGGTCTCAGGCATGATGCTTTATGGTGTCCCCCCACCTCATGGACCTGATAATGAAGCTTCTGCCACTGTTTACTAATGATTTCAGGAAGAATCTTTGTGCTGCTATTGACCAATAGGGCCTTCAAATCCAAAAATGTTTCCTAAAAATTGGTACATTAAATTCAGACAGAAATCTCATCTCTGCAATGATGTTTTCTGGTGCCCAAACCCCCACCTGGACCACTGTTGACACATGATTTTATGCCACATCTTGTTTCTCTGAGTGCAGCACAGGCAGTACATGTCCAGAGATGTTACCTAAAAAATGGTACATTAAATTCAGACAGAAATCTGGTCTCAGCCATGATGTTTTATGGTACATCCCCAGCACCGAGACATTAAAATGCTGCTTTGGCCACTGTTTTCAATTGGTTTTATGCTGCATTTTGTTTCTGTGAGTGCAGCACAGGCAGTACATGTGCAGAAATGTTTCCTAAGAAATGGAACATTACATTCAGACAGAAAACTGGTCTCAGCAATGATGTTTTATGGCACCCAAACCCCCACCCAGGCCAAACAATGGTCTTTGGTCCAATGTTGACAAATGATTTTATGACGCATCTTGTTTCTGCGAGTGCAACACAGGCAGTACATGTCCAGAAATCTTTCCTAAAAATTGGTACATTAAATTCAGACAGAAATCTGGTCTCAACCATGATGTTTTATAGTGCCCCTCCCCCGCACCCATACATTAAAATGCTGTTTTGGCCACTGTTTGCAATTGGTTTTATGCTGCATCTTGTTTCTGTGAGTGCAGCACAGGTAGCACATGTCCAGAAATGTTTCCTGAAAAATGGTACATGAAATTCAGACAGAAATCTGGTCTCAGCAATGATGTTTTATTTTGTACACACCCACACACACACACACCCTCAGAACCCAGACATTAAAATGCTCTTATGGCCCCTGTTTGCAATTGATTTTATGCAGCATCTAGTTTCTGTGAGTGCAGCACGTGCAGTACATGTCCAGAAATCTTTCCTAAAATATGGTACATTAAATTCAGAAAGAAATGTGGTCTCAGCCACTATGTTTTATGCTGCCCCAACAGCACCCAGACAGTAAAATGTTGTTTTGGACCCTGTTTGCAATTGGTTTTATGCTGTGTCTTGCTTCTGCAAGTGCAGCACAGGCAGTACATGTCCAGAAATGTTTCCTAAAAAATGGTACATTAAATTCAGACAGAAATCTGGTCTCAGCCATGATGTTTTATGGTCCCCCCACCACCACATGGACCTGAAAATGAAGCTTCTGCCACTATTTACCACTGGTTTCAGGATGAATCTTAGTGCTGCTAGTGGTCAAAAGGCCTTTCAAGACCAGAAATGTTTCCTAAAAAATGATGCATTAAATTCAGACAGAAATCTGGTCTCAGCCATGATGTTTTATGGCACCCAAACCCCCAACTGGACAAAACAATGGTCTTTGGTCCACTGTTGACAAAAAGTTTTATGCTGCATCTTGTTTCTGCGAGTGCAGCACAGGCAGTACATGTCCAGAAATGTTACAGGAAAACTGGTACATAAAGTTGAGACAGAAATATGGTCTGAGTCATGATGTGATGTAGTGCCCCCCACAACTTCCTAGACATTAAATTGCTGTTTTGGGCCCCATTTACAAAGGCTTTCAGATTGAATCTCAGTGCTGCTGCTGCAAAATAGGGCCTACAAGTCCAGAAATGTTTCCAAAACAAGTGACATCAAACTGAGACTGAAGTCTGGTGTCAGTCCTGATGTTACATGCTGTGACACCACCTCAGGGACCTCAAAAGGGTTGCCATGCAGAGAAAATGAATTCCTCCTGCAAAATGCTTCTGCTACTTGCAATTGTTTCCTCCTGCTGCTGCTTGTTCAATTGATTGAGACAGAAATGTACAATTATCATTCCCTATGCTGCTGTCTTGACTGGCTGTGTTGACTGACTGTGGTTGTAACTTGTCTGGTGGTAGGGAGTGAATGACATTATGTGGTGTTGTAGCTTGCTGCCTGCTTCTGCCTTTGACTCTTAATTGCCAAGCTGCCATGTGAAGTATTGTTTTTGATGGATGATGGTGGATCATCTTCACATAGTCCATACTGCTGCTGCTGCACATGTAAGTATCTGTCTTTATTTTTTTCCTGTGCAAGATAAGGATGTTGGTGGGTTGGTATTGTGGAGTCTTGAGTTCTAATATGTTTGTACTGCTTGTATATTATTTTTCAGTGTGCTGTGGATGACATCATCGTGCCAGGCCAGGAATCGTGATTAGGATCTATGGATGTTGGAATGCAACACATTTCCCAACGTAGACGGTAAGTATTTACTTTTTCATTACTAATGTGGTATGTCTGTTACTGCCATCTGGATGTCTGAGTTTGATAGTAATTGTGTTCTTGTTTGCTTTTGTCAACATCAAGAATTCTGGTAAAGTTAAACTCTCACTCTCACTCCTGCTGCTGCTGCTGCTGCTGCTCAACAACATCTGGGGGATTTATTTAATTGTGCAATGCTTTCAGTTTCACAGTTCCAGAAGTAAGTATTTCTTCATTGTTATGGTCTTTTATGGGGGGAAGGGACTGGGAGAATATTGGTGGGGTGGGGGGTTGGAACATTTTTCAATGTTCAAAATGTGTTCTTCTTTTTATCTTACTTCTAGGTATGCAGTACTGATAGGGGAAGGGGAATGCCTGCTACTGTACTTCATCATGGTTTAGAATCATGTGCACCACCCAGCATGTTCCTTCTGGGTGTGATTTCCACAGTTTAATAACGTCACGGGGTATGGTAAGTATACATTTTTTTTCTATGCTTGTTCTAATTTGCTTGCTAAAACCAAGTATGCAGATTGATGAGTATTCATCATTTTTCCTTATCTTTGATCTTGTTTAGGTCATTTTCCTCTGCTGAGGTTTCATCCTAACTCTGTGTGATGACTACATCTATCCAGGCCCTGCAGGAGCTGTATTGCTTGCAAGACAGAGGGTGTTGCTTGAACTGTGATGTTGGCCACTGGTGACCATACCATTAATGAGTAAACACCACCCACATCCAGGGAGGAACTATATGTGGAAATGGATGCTTGAGATGGTGTTTAGTAAATAATTAGGTGGAGGGAGCTAATGTATTGTCTAATCATTTGAGGTGGCAGAGCTGCAGTAATCATGAAAATTTGGAATCCAAACTGAGGGCAGCATACACTTCCCTGCCCTCCCCTGACCCCCCACCCAGAACCATCACAGTTTTAGTACAAGAACATTAACCTGATAGTGTAGCATAAGCAACCTTTTTGGGGTAATTGGATGTTGTAAGTTGTTAAGCCTTTTCATGATTACTTTTATGATTAATGACTAGCATCATTAAAGATGGCTGGCATTCACCATTTCTCAAAATTTGTTCAACTTGTGGTGTTAACGGTTGAATAAGTGTGTTACATTCATATGTGACCTGTATTAGGAGCCAGGATTCTTCAACATGTCATAAATAGTAAGTGTCAGAAAATATTTTTTGGGGTCGCATGGAGTGCATGGGTGTGTCAGGTAGTGGGAAGAAGGGGAGGGGCCGGTGTGGCATGTGCCATCATTGACACTTTTATGGACATCAAGACAACATATCTTACTGTAAGATGGGGTTAATAGTCAAAATAAAAAGTAACATGTATCTTGATATTTTTTGCATTGAAACATTGTAACTATAACCATGCAAAATCTTTATTGTTATGTATTGCTGCTGCTTTATATAGGATGAGGACTAAACATTGTTTTACAGCAAAGGTTGATCTAATGAATTGAGTCACACTGCAACAGATAACACATAACCATAACCAATACAATGGTACATAGCTAAAAATAAGTTGTAACACTATATTGAGCTGAAAGTGGTTGGGAGGGGCGGTGGCCTTTGAGTAAACTCAGCCTTTTTCCACTTCCACATCATCCAAGAAGCACCCCTCACAGTCTTCAAAACTGGAGTTATCACCAGGTGGGAATTCTCTCACCATTGCTGCTGCATCCACCTTGCTGCTGGTGGATGCTTTAGTCAGAGGATTGTCATCATCCTCATCACGAAGACACAGTTCCTGTGGCAACACTACTGACACCACTGTGTTGTGTGGAATGTGCTTTTCATTCATTTTGAAGAATGTTAGTATGGACACATTCTTTGGTGAAAAACTAGTCCTATGGTCATTTACAGTGACCCCAGCTGCACTAAACACTCGTTCCATACTGACACTGGATGGTGGGCACCTCAGGTATTTTACAGCAACTGATGTTAGTGCTGGCCAGTCAGTCATTATGCTGCTCCAGTATAGCAGTGGCTCATCAGAAATAGCAAGGTGCTTTAGGTCCCCCATGTAGGCCTCCACCATTTGTTCTGTTGCCCTGAATACAGCTGCCTCATCTATCTCCTCCTTCTTTTCCTCCGTATCTTCCACTCCCACCTGAAAGACAACATCCACAATGGGATTGCTTGCTCTTTTCTGCTCTGCCTAGCCCATTTTCTCTGATTGGGTTGCCTGTGAGCCACTGATAGTGGTAACAACACCTGTTTTCACTGCAGTGCATGCCTTTTTCATGTGTGCAGCATATACCATACTAATGAAGTTCTCTGTCAACTTTTGTACTCGCTAATGACCTCCTTCAATTATAGAAGGCAGGCCACGTTTGCAGCATGGATCCAGCATGGTGGCAATTGCAAAGTCAGCCAACTGCAAAAATCCAGATACATGGGTATTTGTGTCCAGCACGTGGAACATGTGATTCATTACATCACAACTGCCATGATCCCCACTTGCATCCTTCTGATGCCGCACATTAACTAGTGTCTGCCTCAACACATGTGTGAGTGGTATGGCTTGACTTATACAAGCAGTGTCCCCGTAGCATACTCAAAGGGACAGAGAATGCATATTAGCCAATCCACTTGGTGCCACTGCTCTGTTGTTAGAGTGATGGACACTCCAGCACTGTCACTGGTGGTGTGCACCAGCAGGTATTCTGACCCAGCCTTATACTTTTCATACAGTTGCTCAAGCATGTACAGTGTGGAGTTTCACCTGGTCACAACATCAAGCTTCATCTGGTGCTGAGGCAGATGGTTCTTGTAGATGGTCACAGGCCTTTGCAGAACATGTGAAATGGACACAGATGCGACGTGTGACAATAACAGTTTACTTAATGTATGCATGGTTGAGAAACTGCTGTATAACAAGATTAAGGTGGTGTGCCAGGCAGGGCACCCTGATGACAACACCATCACTAATGCACTTCACTGCATTGGAGTCATTATCAGTTGAGATGAATCTTGCTATGAGTTACTTTGCGTGAAGTCACTCATCAATCTCTGCAGAACAGAACAGAGCAGAACATTAAGCATTTTCTCAGCTGTGTGAGAACCAGTAACACTTGTAATACTCAGGGTTGTATGCTGCCAAATACCAGGTGTGTTACTACCACCACAATTTTGCTTTCTGCAGGTTTTGCCAGGCCTCAAATTAAGTATCACTCAAGGTAACTGTGCCCAGTGTGTTGTTATGCTTACATATGAGCTTGTTGCTGTTTGTCCACTGGTCCACATATCCATGCTAAGATGGATATATTCTGATGCATTATGCTTCAATGCATGTCTAATGGAATCAGCCACTCTACTATTTATCCCTGGCATGGCATGCTTAGAAAAATAGGTTTGCAATGGAAAATGCCATTTGGGACAGGCACAGGCCATCAACATCTGGAAACCAGCATTCTCCCCAAATGACAATGGCAACAGATCGATGGCCAGCATTTCAGCAGTAGCAGCATTTAACTCTCGTGCAGCAGCATGATTGGGGGGGTACTTTATGTGCTGCTCAAGGATGATCTTCAGAATGGGCTGCATCTTTGGGGCTGTTCGACCACATCGCTGTACTTGTGGCAGCAATTATGTTCTTTTAGGGGTAACACTTGGCTCTTGGGGCTGTGTAGACCACATGAAACTAGTTATTTTGGTTGCTTGTGGATGTGGTGGTGTACTTTTCAGATTCAAGGGACTGGGACTGGGACTGGCACCTCCACTGCTATGCCCACTACTCGAGAGATCAAAGGATTGCTCACCCTCCTCTTCCATCACAACTCACTCTGCCCTCCCTCCTCCTGCTCTTGCTCTACTACATTTAACTTGCCAAGGGAGAAGCCACCAACAGCTCTGGCATCCTTCTGCTGTTGCTGCCATCTCAGTGGGTGCTTGTTTTTCAGATGTGTGTGTTGGCCACCGGTGCCTACGTGGCTTCCCTTTTTCCCCAAAACTAACATCTGCTAGACAAAGTTGGCATATCGCTATGGTCTCATCAGCAGGACCAAGCACATAAAATTCTCAAACTATGGACTTTTGACCATTGGACTTTAGATACTTCTGGGACTGGGATAATTCAGAAACAGATGTTGAAGTGTGTGTTTTTTGGGCAGCTCTTATCACTTCCATAAGAGTACTTTTGGAAGGGGGGGTTACTTGACTGTTTTGAGGTTTGCTTATAGGCTTGGTGACAGCCTGATCCATGGGCTGTGCATGTAAATGGCCTACATCACACTTGACCTTTTTAACTCAGGCTCCCATGTGGGATCATCCCAGTCATCACCATCACCACCAATAGCAATGATGTCCTTGTCCTCCTCCTCCTCCTTCCTATCACTATCTTCTTGCTGCACGGCACCTTTTTCTTTCTCTACAACAATCTTGGGGGGCTGACCATCCCTATGTCTAGGATTATCAGACTCTGGTTGAACACTGTCATCACCAACTCCTGCAGGAACAGGGACAGTCACACCAACAGACTTATCACCCTCCTCCTGGATCACTGTTCCTGTGCTGTTGTCAGTGCTTCCCTTCTTCTCACTGTCATCATCCCCCACTAGCATGGATGCAACAACTTGAGCCTTAAACAAGTAAGACACAGGTATGCCAGTACTTCTAACAACTCATTTGCTGGTACCTGCTGCACCACTTGAGCCCAAAGCAGAAGACACTGATGCATACATACATGTGCTTTCACTGCAGTGGGGAGTGGGACCTGGAACTGCAGTTATACTCTTTCCAGCAGACTTCTTAGCTTCCTCATCCCCTCTGCCATGTTTCCACCCTGTACTGGGCCATCTCTTAACAGGCATTTTTGCTGGCTTCTGCTTCAAAGCTTTGTCTTCCTCTGGGAGTATATCAGGAAAGAATGTATTATTAACTGTGTGAATAGCACTTCACATGTCACACCTACAGTACTGGATTAATTACAATTACAACTAATACCATATATGGTAGGTAGCCTATTCTAATAAAACCCCAAACAGGAATTAAAGCAACACATACAGGGAAAAAGGGAACAAATGACCAACTTTAAATACAGATCACCTGTGTCTGGACAACTAAAGTACCGTAATGTGTTATTATTTAGTTAATATTACAATTTTTTTTATATTATATAAGGGCAGAGACAACCATAAAACATCAACAAAGGTGATTACCACAATATGGGAGTGTTCTGGATGGGAGGGATCAGCAAGCAATCTCTTGAAAACTACTATATTGCTATATAGTTTTTTATACTGCTCGTGTCAGGTGTTAAACAAACAATGCTGTAACAGAGAAAGGGTAAGGTAAGTCAGCTAAAACAGGAACACTGAGCAATGTGGAGAGGCAAGCTCGAGCAATAAGATACAGGGGAACAATTTAACAAAGCAGTAAAACTGTAAATGGACATGTTGAAGTGATCAAGTAAAAGTAATTAAGTTTCCATACAAAAAAAAATAGAACTATTGATTCTCACAGTTTAAGTGACACAAGTTAACACTCCAGCAAACAGAACTAACAACAAACAAATGAAAGTGTCAGTGGCTCAGTAGGTAGCACACTCACTTCTGAGGCTGGGAGAACAGAGAGTTGTGGGTTCAGCTCCCACATCTGGCACTTGGGTTAATATCCCAGTACTGACACTGTAATGCAGTATGAGAGGGGTGCTGCACTTCTGAGGTGCCGTTTTTCAGATGAGATGTTAAACTGAGGTCACATCTGCCTGGATTGGTGGTAGTTCAGGTGGGTGTTAAAGATCCCATGGCACTTATCAAAAGAGTAGGGGAATTTCCCTGATGTCCTGGCCAAATTTCCCTCATTCTCTAAAAATACCACCAACAGTTTAATCTGGTTCAAGGTCAGTTGGCATTCATCTGTATCTCCCTCCCCCAGGTCATGCCTGAAAAAAGGCAGGATTTGTCTAGTGCACTTACCCGGTCAACAAAAATAAGTAAAAAATAAAATAATGGATCAGCACTATGTGTTTAAAACTTTAGAATTCACAATCACAACTAAAAGCGGAAGAATGGTATATATAACACAGGCTAAGAGTAGCAGGAACTCTCAGACAGGACACAGTAACTTTTCAGAGGAAAAAAACTGTTAAGATATAATAAAATTAATAAGAAATAACAGTAAACAATAACTCACAATTTGTGAGTAATCTGTTTGCAAAAGGCTAGAAAAAGTCTGCACTGATTTATACTTCTACTGTACCTCACTCAAGACACAGGCAAAAGTAAAACCTAATTAAACTAAGTATTATGCAGAAATCCACAAAATTAAATAATGTGCCCTAGCAGCACTAGGAAAAAAAGCTATATTTTGGAGCAATTAGCTCACAAAAACAAGTTTTAAAGAGGTTTTAAAAGGCTTTATTGGCACTGGTGCACCACAACCGACTGCTCTCTGACTCAACATGCAGCAGAATGAGCTGTAAACAAGCTGCACATGATATTTGATCTATTTATCCACAATGCATTGCAAATTTCACTATTGGAGCAAAATTTCACCAGCAAAATCAAAAGTTATGCAAGAGAAATTGCACCACAAGGTGAAATTTTAAGCATTAATGGGTGAAATTGGCCGACCAAAGCATTTTACCTGAAATTTCACCATCACGCAAAATCGGAAAACGAGGCAACATTTCATTTCACCTAGGCAAACAATTTCATGTAATTGTGGAATTATGCAAAATATTTCAACAGGCAAAATATTTCAACTCCACTCAACACTGTTATTGATACGTGTATGAATTTTAACTTGCTAGGGTATAAATCACTGTGGTCTGTTTGGAATTGCACTTACAAATAAAACTTGATTGATTGATTAATATTTTCTAACCAAAGACTGCATTTATTGGATAGGACCTTACTCATACATTTTTGTTGAGAAAGGTCATATAGATGCATCTTAATTTTACATCTGTTACCTGTGTATGACCTAGATTGTTCAATCCAAGTAAATGCTAGGCCAATTTCTTTAAGAACTCTTTCTATAATGTTGGATCTGGAAAACTAAACCTTCTTTGTGAATACTTGATCTATTCATTTGTACATTAATTGGAAATGTGTTTTGAGATATATTATTAATTCATATCCAGTAAACTGAGACCCTGAGTACAATTATTGTAGAGGCTTCTATGTGACCCAGCTCTGTGTGAAGAAGACAGTTAGGATCTGACTTTAGTAAGACCAGAGATTGATCTGTGCATAAAGTTGCCATCTTTTGTTCTGGTGAAAACCAGATGCAAACCACACCCAAACATCACCAGTAGCATCATCCCTTTTCAAGACTGAGTACATTCCTTCAGAGGCATTTGTAGTGTCAGAGAAGCATTTAGAAGTGATAGTAACTAATTTGTGGGGGAGGAAACCAAATTGATTTAACATTACAAAATAATGAGTTGGTTAAAAAATACTAGACACCAGTATTAATTTGGACAATATGAGTATACCGATTATAAACTTAAATGAGGTAACCAATGAACAAAGGGGGGAACAATGTGTGGGGAAAGTTACACAAGTGTTAACTTACAACATAGAAACATCAAATAGGTTTGACTTACTGTCAGAAGAGGGTAATAGTTGACTTCCAAAAAATATAAACAAAACATTAATAAATGCACAGGAGATTGAACAATTGCAAGAAACTGATATTTTAAATGATAGCGGTTTTCAATATCTAAACAAAATTCTGGTAGAATAGGATTTATGTCCTTGAATGTTGCAGGTCTAGTTCCTAGAAGTTGTGGATGAGGAATTTTGTGAACTCTTCAAGAAAATAGATGTGATAGGAATTCAAGAGACATGGCATGGAGAAGATGAAGAAGAAAATATAAATCTGAATGGATATACCATGGTATACTCATCAGCAAGGAGACTGAAGAACTTGGGAAGGAAAATGGGAGGGTTAGCTCTGTATGTAAAAATAACTGACTATTTGAAAGTAATCAAACATATATTCAAAACAAATGATATAATCCTCATGTTAAAAGCGTTGAAAGAAAAGCTAATACTTGTAAATGTATATAATCCACACTCAAATTCAAGTGTATATGATAAACATCTAATGGAAAAGATGGTGGAGGATATTAGGAAATTAGATAATGGAAAATATACAGAGCTTCTCCTCCTAGGGGATTTCAATATATGAATTGGGGAAAATATTGAGATAGAACAAGAGGATATAATGTATGCATTAAATATTCCAAAAATATGTACATTAGATAAGTAAAACACAGATGTTCACAAGCAAATGGAATATTTACTTGAGTCACTTCAGTTAATAGTCCTAAATGGATGTTTTGAATCAGATAATAAAGGAGAATTAACTTGTGTTACAGTTAGGGGATCTACTACTGTGGACTATATGCTAATTTCAGTATATGATAATAATAAATATGAAGATAGTAAGGTAATAAATAGGCCAGAAAGTGATCATCTCCCATTGGTATTGGTTGGAAAGACAGATAAACTAATAATAAGGGAAGAACACAAAGAAGTTTGTATAAATAATAAACAAAATAAAATAAACTGGGACAAACTTCCTAATGATAAGGTTATCAATAGAAGTAACAAGTACATACAAGAAGTGGCATTAAAAATTGAACATGAAATAGACCCCATAAACATATACAACACAATAATAATGCAGTATGACTATTTTGTTAGGCAAATGATACAAAAAGAGGGGAAAAATGCTCAAAAATTAAGCAATGAGAACAGGTTCTATAAAAATTGCAGAAAGGAAAAGAAGAAGGTTGTTAGATTAATAAGGAAAGTAAAGAAACATCTGACAAAAACTAACAGGATTAAGCTTAATAAAATTAGAAGACAGTATAGAGAACATGTTAAAATACAAAGGCATGACTATCATAAGGAACTATGGGATATAATGCAAAGAGCAATAATAGATAAGGATGATAAAACATACTGGAATCTGTTTGCTAAAGGAACAAATACTTTTAAAAAACAATATGATGCCTATATTGAGCCAAACACATGGGTGGAATATTTTAAGAATATATTCAAATTAGAACAGTTAACAGATAAGTTGGAAATAAATGCAATTGATTGTTATTTTAGTTGGTTCACAGAAATGAAGTTAAAACAGCCATAGAAAGTTTTAGAAATCAGAAATCCCTTTCTTTAATAGAATAGGAGGTGTTCTAGAAGAGAAAGGGGAAAGAGGAAAAGAAGGAAGGGGCTATATGCTAAAAGAAGGCCAAGAAGACTTAGAAGTAGAAGCAGGGGACAGATAAGAAACTTAGTATACTGTCTGATTGGGCAGGGATGAAACAATTTCCTAGGGATAGTGCAGAAAATAAGGGGAATAAGACAGGGAATAGTATGCGGAGTCATAAGAGGAAGTAACATGGTTAGGGAGGAGGGCAGAGTTTAAGAGGGAAGGGAAAAAAGAGATGGCGGGAGTAGGAACTCCTAGAAAGAAATTTGAAGCTAGACGTTAAAACTTCAGCTTGATCTCAAAGTGACGGGCCCAAGGGGGTGTTAGGGGCTCCCCTATAGGGAACTCACTTAGACCTCCTGCCCCACTTTTAGGGGGCACCACTTGGTCGAAGAGACTCTCCACGGTTTCGCCGTGGGTTTCACATGGAAGTCATTGAGAATAACACTGATATTATGTATATAGTTTTAATGTTATCTGTTTTGATAGTACCAAAATTAGGTACCAAGTTGTATTACAACTTTTTATGTTTTAAAGTCTTGGGATTTTTTGTGTTTAGTTTCGGGCTTTTGCAGGCTGGACTGAGAACTCATGGATTATATAGGTTGGACTACTGGTGCACAAAGGATATACCCCCAGATATCAGATGTCTCGGTTGAATATAATCTCATACAATGTAAAAGGAGTTAATTCTCCAGTGAAAAGATCTAGGTTATTGTCGGAACGTCAGCTCTTGGGTTGCGATGTGGCTTTTCTACAGGAGACACACCTCTCACAGATGGAGCACCTTAAGCTTAGAAGGAGATGGGTGAATCAGGTGGTGGCAGCCTCACACCCCAAAAGTAAAAAGGCAGGGGTAGCGATACTTATTAGGCGTAATAGCCCCTTGAAAGTTGACTCAACAGAAGAAGGATTTCAGGGTAGGTTTGTTAGGGTGACCTGTTTAATGCACAACAAACCAATACACTTAGTTAATATATATGCTCCAAATGTAGGAACACAAGGATTTCTTGGAGAAGTTTTTAGCAAAGTGGCAAGCCTACCTCAAGGACTAGTACTGATGGGGGGTGATTTTAATACAGTTATCTCACCACAATTAGATCGCTCATCGGGCAACCAAAACACTAATAAAATGGCAAGTAGAAAGCTTAAAGCCCTGATGTCAGAATCAGGTTTGGTGGATATATGGAGAGAACAACACACAGGGGAAAGAGACTATACCTTTTTCTCGGGGGTACAAAACTCATACTCACGAATAGACCTTTTTCTCATGCCTAAAACGGAGTTACACACAGTCGAACAATCTAAGATACATACCATTACCCTTTCAGATCATAGTCCAATTTTGGTGAAATTCACCTTTGGTCAAGAGGAAAAAACTCCCCTTTGGAGGCTAAACGTATCCTTGTTAAATGACAAACCCTTTAAAAAACTTATTGATAAGACAATTTCAAACCTGGAACAGGACTCACCTGTAGGGGAATGCTCACCAATGTTGTGGTGGGACACCTTTAAAGCAGTGGTAAGAGGACAAATAATTAGCTATGCCTCAGCCAAGACAAAACAGACAAAAAGGAAAGAAAAAACCCTAAGAGAGAAAATTTCAAACTTAGAAACAAGGTATAAAGAAAATACTGGGTCAAAAAAAATTCTAAAGGATTTGAATCAGGCTAGACAACAGCTACAAGATGTGGAGGGCAGGAAGGCGGAAGGCCTCCTTAGGTTCTGTAATCAAAAATATCACGAGATGGGAGGGAGGGCCTTGAGACTGTTAGCCTTTCGTCTTCGAAAGAGACAGGCTGATAGACATGTCTCAGTGATAAGGGATAGTGTGAATATGGACAAAGTTTGGGTCAAGCCAATAGAAATTGCTTCACAGTTTAGAACATTTTACAAAGAACTTTACACAGAGAGCAGGGTGGAAACAAGAGTCAGATCAGAGACCTTGGCCTTTCTGGACTCTATAAAATTGCCTGTCCTTCCGGTAAAGATACAGGAGATACTTTCGGCCACAATTACAGAGCAAGAAATTTATATAGCCATTAAGAGCCTTCCGACTGGTAAGATGCCAGGGACTGACGGATTGCCAGCGGAATGGTACAAATCATTTAGTAAGTTACTAGTACCTAAATTGGTGTGGATTTATAATGCCAGTCTGGAAGAGGGGACACTCCCAAAATCATGGCAAGAAGCTCTGGTTACAGTCATCCCAAAACCTGGTAAGCCCAGATCTCAGTGCTCATCCTATAGGCCCATCTCTCTCCTCAATCAAGACCTAAAAATCCTAACCCGAATATTGGCCTCCCGACTGCAGCAATGTATAGGGCTCATAGTTCACCCGGATCAAACAGGATTCTTACCTGATAGGCATTTGCAGGATAATGTTAGGAAACTCCTGAACATGGTCTCGTACAAATACCCCAGTAACACAAACCCAGTGGCAGTTTTTCTTGATGCTGAAAAGGCATTTGACAGAGTGAACTGGGTGTATATGCAGGAGGTGATGTCGAGAATGGGGGTGGGGGGTAATTTTCTTAAGTGGATGAGCATGTGTTATCAGAACCCAACTGCTCAGGTCAGAGTTAATGGCTTGTGCTCAGAACGATTCGATATAAAATGGGGAACAAGACAAGGATGTCCTTTATCTCCTTTGTTGTTTGCATTGACTATGGAACCGTTGGCACAAGCCATCCGTCAAAGTCCAGATATAAAGGGGATACTAATAAACAATATTGAAAGTAAGATCTCGTTATATGCAGGCGATACAGTGCTGTACCTTAGAGACCCAGTCAGTTCTGTGCCAGCAGTGCTCCAGTTGTTGGATAGATTTGGTCTGATTTCAGGCTTCAAGGTGAATGTAGAAAAAACGGAGAGTTTGAGTCTGGGTGGACCACCAGGTACGGAACTAAGGAACCTTTTACCCTTTAAGTGGGTTAAAGACAAAATTAAATATTTGGGAGTGACGATTCCATTAGACCTTAACAAATTATATTCCTATAACCATCAAATACTAAAAGAAAAAGTATTTGAAGACTTGCAGAGGTGGCAAAGCATTCCCCTTAGCTTCATGAACAGGGTTGAAGCTATCAGGATGAACATTCTACCTAGATTTTTGTTCCTATTCTTGACATTACCTATTCTTATAGATAGGGGGGAATGGCAAGAACTAAAGAAAAAGCTGTCTAGATTTATTTGGGCCGGACGCCGTCCACGAAAGAAGTGGAGCATACTAACGGAGACGAAAGAAAAGGGGGGAATGGGAGTGCCCGACTTGCTAAAATATTATTTGGCGGCCCAGACAGCTCCAATACTGAAAATGCTGTCGCCTGAAAATGGAGAGGGATGGTACGGGATGGAGGAAAGAGCGCACCCCTGGGTCCCCCTTAGGTACCTGCCATGGGTAATTAATGTTGCAGACCTTAAAAACCTAAGTAACATCTGGACTAGAAATACCCTGAAAACTTGGCTTAGAGTTAGACAGTGGTGGGAGATATTTTCCCCCACTTGGAAGTATATCCCACTGAAGTTCTTGCCACAATTCTGAGCAACACAAGCAGATGCTTGCTGGAGGAGATGGTCTGATGGAGGACTCCAATATCTGTATCAGATGGTGTGTGAGGAGGGGGTGAAAACCTTCTCACAGCTTCAAGAGGAATTTGAACTTCCCCAAAAAGATTTTTTTAGATACCTTCGGTGTAGACATTTTGTCACTAGCACATTTGGGATAAGTGCTATACAGAGTGATCCTGCCCCACCGCTGAAATGCATATACCTGAGAAGCCAAAAAGGAGACTCTAAAAAACTTGTTTCATATTTACAGCAAACTCTGCAGGAAGGCTCAGGGACACTGCAGGTCCAAGCTTTAGAAAATAAATGGCAGGCAGAATACGGGGGTCAGATATCAGACAAGGATTGGTTACTTATATAGCAAGGTGTGCATAAAACTACTAACTCACCAGTATGGAGAGAGTTTAGATGGAAAATCTCGGTTAGGTACTTTATCACTCCAGAGATTTCCGCTAAGTTTGGCACCTTCCGAAATAATAAATGTTGGAGGGGATGCACGGATAAAGGCTCTCAATATCATATTTTTTGGAGTTGTCAGAAGCTGGCGGAATTCTGGGAAGAGGTAACTTTAGCCATAAAAGAAATACTGCAACTAAAAGACTTGCCGGATTTTCCCCATGTGGTATTGGGACTCCCGGAGGTCAAGACCAAAGCCCAAAGATACTTATTCTTTATACTAATAGCAGCAACCACCAAGGCTATCACACAAAGATGGCTCTCCAGGGAAAAAGTGACATATTCAAAATGGTGGTCCAATGTGATCAATATTAAGAAAATGGAAGCCCTTAGGGCTATACTAAGGTTGCAAACAGATAAATTTAACTCAAGATGGCTCCCATTTTATGAATACATGGAGAACAAGAGCGGCACCTCTGTGCTCGACCAGTTCCTGACAAAATGAGCTGGATAAATAAACCAGGTAGATATCCGGGTAGAAGGCCCAGAAAAGTCATTAAGCCATAGATGCCTGACCTCAATCAATCAACTCTGATGGCAGATGTAAATAGTCCGTGAATTGTTATCTTCTATTAAACCATAGACCGGCATGCAAAGCCCACTTTCCCCTCTGTAAATTTTAAAATGAGGGATGGGCAGATGGGGTGGGAGGGGGGAGGTGAGTTGGGAGGGCTGTTTGTTTGTTTTTTTTCTCTTTCTCCCTTAGAATTACATCTAGGGAGGAGAAAGGTAATAGGAAATGGAAGGGTTGCAGACAGATTATAAGATAAAGAAAGACATCAGATATGTACTATAATTTATGAGGACGAATCTGATGGGATAAGGGCTGGGAGATACTAGACGAGAAGAGAAAAGAAGGCTGATAGGTCTACAGACATAGTTTGAAGTGCGAAGGTGGGGTGATACCTTCCCTACCTTGAAGTAGAACTCTCCCTACTCAGTCCAGCCTGCAAAAATGAATAAGATGATGCTTTTAAACTTAAGAAGAGCTATAATGGAAATTCCTGTCATCTGCTTTTATGTATTGTCCTGTCAAATAGATTTTAACTCCAAGACGAATGTAATTTTGTAATGTAAACCCTGCAAAGGAGATCAACTGTAAATGGTCTAAAAATGAAAAATCAATAAAAATCTAAGTTAAAAAAAAAAGAAATTCGAAATCCCCTGGACCAGATAATACACAAATTGATTTAATAAAGATAAATACAAATTGGTGGGCTAAGACTCTTTCTAACTTTTATAATAAATCAGTTATGTACACCTTTACACCAGATGGTTGGGAAGTTCTAATATTCCCTTACATAAAAAAGGACCACTCATGGACCCGGTAAATTATAGGCCTATTAGCCTACCGGATACTATAGCTAAAATTTATGCTAAAGTTTTGTTAAACAGACTAACAGTGTGGCTAGAAAAACATAATGTGATTACTAAATACCAAGCTGGATTTCAGAAAAAGACTGGAACCATAAATCAAATATTCCTCCTGGCTCATATGATAGAGAAATACTGCAATGTTAAAAAAACAATCAATATTTATTGCATTTGTGGATTATTTCTCAGGCTTTGTTACGATAATAATAGAACTGCTCTGGGAGAAAATGGTGAAATTGGGCATAGATCTAAATTTGATAATACTTATAAAAAGGATCTATAATGGTACTTTGACAAAGATAAAATTTTCTCCAGCTGGTGCACTTACAGAAAAAGTGATGACCGAAGTTGGAGTAAGACAGGGCTGTGTACTTGCCCCAATGCTTTTTAATATTTACATAAATGACATCATGACACTTGATGACCCAACATTCCATGTATCTAAACTAGGCCCTAGAAGACAACCTGTACTGGTGTGCACGGATGATCTGGCAATAATATCAACAAGCAGATTAGGATTACAGAGAGCATTAAGGAAAATGGAAATGATGTGCCTAAAGCATAATCAGAAAAACCAAACACAAGAAAAATGAAAGTAGTGGTGTCCGATAGTAATAAGAGATATAGAAAATTGACTTTGTTAGACACAGATCTTGAATATGTAAAGGAATTCCACTACTTGGGGGTGACAGTCTCAAAAAATTTTAAATGGAATAAACATATCCAGACATGGATTAAGAAACTGCAGAATTCAGTAAAAACATTGAAAAGATTTATCTATCTCTATGGGGGAAACATAATTATACCGATGATTAAAGCAATAAATGCAAAAATTATACAGCAAGCAAGTTATGCTGCAGAAATATGGGGTGTGGACAGGATAGTTAAGATTGAAAGTTTATTAAATAAGGGTTATAAACAAACACACAGATTACCAAATAGTACACACAGCTGGGGCAAATAAGCTTTCAATACCTGGTATACAGCAGATTAATTAACTACTGGGTTACATTAACATCAGAAAACAAGAACTCATTACTAGCAGTATGTTTAAAACAAAAAATGCAATTACTGGTGCAGAGTAACATGGACTGGTTAAATATCATACAAAGAATAATGAGAGAAAATGATTACAGTATTATGAAGAATATGTATGGAGATGGGTTAAACAAAAGATTAATATCAGTTTGATGTAAACAAAATATACCTTTAATCGAATGAAGGAAAAATCACAAGAAATAGATCTTAAGACTGTAACAAAACTGAAAGTTGCTCCTTGGCTAACCAGCAATACTAAAGAACATGGTATGAGACCATATATAAATATCATACACAAACCTGAATATAGAAACTTGATAACTCAATTTAGGTTTGAGACATTCCCAAGCAATGTAGTAGAAGCCAGATATGATAAAGAACAGGAAAAAATGAAGAACTGTTACTGTAACTTGCAAGAATCAGAAGATTTAAAACACGTAGTATTAAGATGTCCAAGGCATGAACAGATATCGGCCAAAAGACTGGATGAGTATATTGGAACTTTATATATGCCCACAAGATATATGATTAATGTATTATTTAATGCAGAAAATCCTGACGTTCTAAACAATTTGGCAATATATTTAAGAGAGATTACAACAATTGGAAAGAAAAGAATACAGGGATTTATATTATAGCTATTTGAGATATAAGAAAACTGTACTATCATGGATGCACCTTCTTATGATATCAAACTATAGCAATTTATAAGAATTGATTGATGAATATTTTATGATTGTCAATGTGGTTAGTAAGATTAATGAATGTATAACGGTTAGTATTGTATGTTGTACTGTATGTATTGTATGTGTATTCTTTTTTTCCTTTATCTTTTTGTAATGGTGCTTTTTTTGCTGAACAAGTAAATACATTTGAATTTGAACTAATTTGTAGACTATTTGGCTGTGTTCTCACTACAGCATGGATTAGCGATTCATTTCTGAAAACGGATTAAAGTTTACCGTGCTGCAGCATTCAAACTGTAGTCCGCTTCCCTAATCCATTTCTGGCGATGCGGACTTCAGCATTCTCACTATAGAGATAATCCATTTGCCCTTTTAGCCTGATTCAGCAGCACTTGCAGAACTGCTTACCATGATTCTTTGTGCGCTTGCATGAAATGCATGAAAGGATACGAGGTGGCGCAGTCACACTCTAGGTAAATCGCTTTACTTTTAAAATGGATTTCTAAAAGCGTGCTCAAGCCCAGGTCTCATCAGGGTTTGAGCACGCTTCCAAAATTCCAATTTACAAGCATGTTTAGTGTGAACGCAATCTGTGCTAGCGTGCATTTGAAATGGCTCAAGTGCAGGGAACCATTTCAAATGCCCTAGTGAGAACAGGGCCTTAATTGCACTCCAATTTTTCTGTCCTTGTCAGTCACAAATTCTTTTTTTATTTTTTTTTATTTAAATGTTTGGTAACCAGGTGAATGTATGGATTAAAATGACCTTTTTCATACACGGCCTGGGGAAATTTCAAACAGCCAAGATGTTACATATTAACAGTCAGGACTAATACAAAATAATATACAATAACAATATATAAATTATGTAAAGCAATTACAAGAGAGTTAATTAGAAGAAAATTTCTTCAAATGCAACTTAATGACTGCAAGATCGAACCCTTTGGATAAACAGGCAATTCTGATAAGCAATAAACAATTTCTGATAAAATAATGATTTAGGTGGGCTGCCCTCAAATGTATGTGTTCAGTTCACCTCAGTAGTTTTCCTGTCATATTTCTAAGAAAATCCATGACATCAGTCACATTTCATGCTGCTCATCTGAAAGGGCCAGAATAGTCTAACTGATGTCATGTAATACCCAGGTAGTAGGGTAATAGGGAGTAGGAACTGCTGAAGACTCAGCAGAGAGTGAAGTAATATAGTGGCAAAGCCAGTAAAAAAATACTTTATCAAAAAAACAGAACCATATCCAAACATAGAACATACACAGATAGGAAAATGGGAAAGCATAGAAATATGTAAGAACTGTTTCCAATCACAGCAGTAAAACACCATACTTAAAATTCAGAATGGAAAAGATAAGGTTAATTGCTAATGGGCTTACTATCCCTACTTTAAATCTACAGACCGGCTGATTTTACAAGCAAAGATCTGTATGACATTATAACCTGCTTGTTTTCTACATAAGTTGCCTATGCAAGGGTCAATTAAGTGATAGCAATCAGTTTGTTGGATTACACAAATCAATAACCAGCTTCCGTGAGTGATAAAATGTCGAGGTTGAAGGCCTCTGCATTTAATCATTCACAGAAGCCAGCTAATGCTAGTACACTCTGAATGCTATTACTACTGTACAAGTATGCATTTTATGTTGATGCATGATAAGGGAGGTGTCTATATCTTGAGCAGGTGTGGGAACCCAGGTCACTAATCTCCTTTAGCAACACCTGTAGTATTGATCAGTGCAGGTATTGGTGGCTTCAGTGAAACGGGGGCATCTACAAGGCAAGACAATTTTATTTCTATTGTGCCCAATCCCTGGGGCTCTGGGTGCCTCACATTGAGACAGATCAGGTCAAAACGACACACACATTCCATAAAAACATATACAAAACAATAAGAATATTAACAATAAATACTTCTCAGCATGATTAAAATAAACTCATGCAATTAGTTCAGGTCAGTCGCTTCCATTGGGAAAGGCCACACATAACAGATGAGCTTTTAGCCTCTTTTTAAATGACTCAACTGTCGGGGCCTCCCTGACAGCAGCTGGAAAGGTGTTTCAGAGGGTCAGCCTAGCGACATTAAAGACACGGTTGCCAAGCCATGAAATACCTTCTGTCCCCAAATGTGGACTGCTTGTGAACACTTGTGATGTGGACTGGCTCTGGGATTGTCTGGAGGGACCCTTTCTCCTCCTCCACTATCACATAGCCAGTCATGATACAGCACCACTACTCAACAATGATTGCTTGCCTGACACAGGTTCATGTTGCCTGGTTATGACTGTAGCTGGCAGAGATGAAGGTGCTGCCTTAGATAATGGCAATTAGGACCTTGTCAGCACCCCAAGTGTTATCCAGAGATTAGGTCCCATTCAGTTGCAAGGCAGGAGACCCCTGGGAATAAGAGATCCTCATCAGTCGACTAGGCTTTCCTACATAGGTAATGTGGTGTATGAGTGTGCAAACATGTGAACAATGGGAATCCCCAGGGAATGAGAGTTCCTCATTCATCAGCTAGGCATTCCTACATAGCTAATGTGCCGTGTGACTGTGCAAACATGTGAAGAAAGGGTTGCCTTCCTCCCTCCAGGGGCTCCAGACAGTTATTCTGTCCATCATATTAGAAAATATTTACTCGATACTGTACACACAGTCTACACACTGCTGTGGCATTGCACCCAGTTGTCCATCTCATCAGCCATAGATACTAAGATTAATACTAAGGTCTTAGGAGCAAGAGAAAGGCTGTTGGCCCATATGCACTCCTGTGGTTATCTATAATAAGTCGGAGTATTATCCTTTAGAAGGCAGTTATCTAGTCTGTTTTTGAATGATCCAACTCTAGCAAAACTCAACTAAGTTTTTTTTTTAATTATCTAGTCTTTCACTTGCTGGCTCCCTCCTGAGCTTTTGGTTGCAAGCTTGGAAAACTGATGCCAATATCACAGACAGATTCCTTTATTTTGATGACATCTCAAAGCGTGATGCGGGAAGGGAGTAAATATCCTCCCTTCAAGATTAAATTTAGTAACACAAGCCAGACTAAGTATGGACAGACCAGCCACGGAGAAACAGTGATTTACTGGAATCCCAGCCACAGCACCATGTGCTTGGATATTTCTCCCCCTTGGCTTGCAGCAGGAATCTCCGGCTCTCAGATACCCTAACCAAGAGCCAACTGTACAAAGTGGCAGATGAGGGTAAGCCCAAAATGACACAGCCATGCCCACAACTATTTAGAGGCCCTACTGGGTCATAATGTCATATGCTTAATAGCTTATGACATTATAGCTAACCCGAAACAGCACTGTCCATAACATTGAATGGTACAATACCGCGTATACTGCTGTACACGGTATTGCACCATTCACACAATCCCAGGCAGAGGATAAGACCTCTGCTGGGAGGGGGTTCTCCTAAGTAGCTCCTGTGGCTCACTGGACTGGGCCACAGCAGCAGGAACCCAGGTGCTGCATCTGAGACTGGGTTTGATTCCTGGTTTCAGACATTTTATTTTTTTCCACGAATTGTGCGCTCCCTGAGGGACCCCCCCCCAGAGTTGAGAATCCTTAGTGGGGGAGTTTGGGGGCACAGCCCCCCACAGAAAACAGACTTATGCCACATGGCAATATCGTGCTGTATTGGCAGCGCGATTTTGCCATGTGGCATAATGTCTTGCGACATTATGACCCTGTGCCTTTAGAGGTAAATCCTCCCCCCATTCCCCAAAATAAAAACAAAACATTACAACCAATGCTATCTGTTAAATGACTCATGAATAGGGCCCACCACCACAAAGATGGGCCATTAGGTATTATTCACCATACTTTCAGTGGCTGATAGCTAACACCTATTAAGTACCCATTGGGCACATAGGCAGAACAGTACTGGCAATCAGGTCTGTCACATAGTTATCCCATAGCTATACACTAGAACACAACCCTGCACTTGGCAGGGACACAGGTCTTGGGTCACAGATACCTCCAAGGCCCCACCATACATCTATCTACATGCTCACATATATTTGCTCATAATTTTGAGGTTCTTACTGTTTCTACTGTCTTGCTATAATTTGCTTATGGTACAGAATTAGATGTTGCACTTCAACCTATGTACAGTGAATCCCACCAGGATGAAGCGCAGTGTCACAGGTTTACTGTATGACAAAAAAGATTAACTCCCATTGAAATTGCACTGTTTGCTGCAGTAACTCTACTGTAGAATTCTGCAGCACTGCACTTCATCCTGGTGGGCTTCGCTGTATCTGCTATAACCAGAAATATACCTATGTCCACCAGAAACCTTAATACCCTTGGTATTCCACAACTTGTCAATTTATGGCACTATTCATACCCCCAGACTTGGTTAGGCTAGACACAAAGGGTGATGCGATTTTACCATCACTACTCCTTTCACTCCCCCTAGCTTTATACTACAAATTACCATGGCTAGCAAACCTATGATTTCACCAGCTGGAATGTGAAAGGGGTCAGTTTACCATTCAAGAGGAGAAAAATATTAGACAACCTTAAAAAGCTGGGGACAAGTATAGGTTTCTTTCAAGGGACTCACCTCACTCCCCTCGAAGTGAATAAACAAAAACTGGTTTGGTTGCACACGTCTTCCATACTACCTATACTTCAAAGAGGAGAGGGGTGTCCATTCTAGTGCATAAGGACATAGACTTTAAAGCCACAGCAATGCACACAGATCCCAAAGGTAGATAATTTAAGTAACACGTAAACTGCTGAATGAGGATGTTACTTTATGCTGCATCTACGGCTCAAATCAGACATCTGCAAACCTTTTCAGTTCCATGGCTCAAAAACTAATAGAGGTAGGTAAAGGGAAGATTGTAAAGGAGGGATATGAATGCAGTAATCGATGTATTTTTGTATTGAAGCAAAATCCCCAGCATCCACAGCCCTTTGAAATCTAATTGAGGAAACCAACACAGTAGACATTTCGAGCCTAATTCACCACACAGGAAGAGGCCACGCCTTTTTCTGTCTGCTGCATGGTATCTTCTCATGCCTGGATATGTTGTTCTAACCACAACAATGGGTGACAGATGTATTACATGCACACATAGAAATGACAACTGATACAGGACAATAGTCCAATAACTTTTTGGTTACCCCCAAGTGCAGTGGCTCTTACTACCAGGAGGTGGAGGTTTAACATGTTCTTCCTGACAGACCCTGCTTTCTGCTCCCAGCTGCCAAGGAAATTCCTGAATCATTTTATTTATTTATTTATTTATTTATTTATTTATTTATTTATTTACTATATTCCAGGATTATAAAATACCTTTGAACCAGAGATCCATTTACAAAAAGTTCCACATCAGATGCAAATTTGTAACAATGCAAAGAGAATAAAACATAAACAAGAGGAATCAAGTTACATTAGGTATTGGCATAATCAAAAGAAAAAGCAAGATGCAAAACAATATTATGTCAGGAGCAAGGGGGGGGTAGGGTACAATACTAAGAGGCAGTCATTGGCATGACATTGTCGTTAAGTGCTGATTGCCACAGGAAGTGCATGGGGGCGGTAGTGAGCAGAGATGGGGAAGGAGATAAAGTAGTGGGGAGGGGGGAGAATGGAATGATAGTGGGGAGATGGAATGGGAAGGGGGACCAGAGCCAAGGTGTATTGAGCACAAGGTGTCAACATGGCTCAGTTGGTAGCACATCCAGCACTGGATCAGAAGGTCGTGGGTCCTTGTCCCATGCTGGGATTGAACTTTCACTTAAAATGCTGGCACCCGAGTGCAGTAGTAGGGGGTACTGTTCTGCTGGGGTGTGCTGTCCTTTAGATAAGATGTTAAACAGTGGTCCTTCTACCCATCCTGCTGTTGTCCAGGTGGAAGTAAAAGAACCCAGGGCACTCTTCACAGAGAGCTGGGGACATTCATGGTGTCCTGGCCAACATTCTCCTTCCCATAAACTGGTTCATGCAATTGTCCAGGCTGTGTGTGGGTGTTGATGTGCGTTATGGCCATCACCACAGATTCAGTCACTTCACTACCAGTCTAACATTGCTTGTAAATCACTTTTGGATACACTGTGTATGAAAAGTGTTATATAAATGCTGATTCTTCTTCTTCTACTGGAGAGGGTGAGGGAATGAAAAAGGAGAACAAGGCATGGAAAGGAGTGGGGTAGAGGAGTAGGGGTGTTATATAGAGGGATTGGCAGGAGGTAGAAAGGAGGAGTTGAAGAATGAGGTGAAGGCTTGGGGGGTGGAGGAACTGTGGAGGTGGGGGCGCAGATGAGGAGAAAGGGAGTGTAAGGAGGGGGGACTAATGCAGAGGACAAAGAAGGGGGGTGAACAGTGAAGGGACAGAAGGAGGTGGGACGGGAGAGGGGAAAAGAGAATGAAGGGAAGGAGGTGAACAGCAATGGCGGAGGTAGGAAGAGGGGGAGGAGAGTAGGTAGGTAGGAGTAGAGTGGGAAAGTGTAGGAGATGAGGCGGGAGTAAAAGAGGAAGAGATGCATAGGGGGTATGAAAAGGAGGGAGAGTAATGGTGTCCTAGTTGGTACATTCACAGTTGCTGAGATTAGAGAGGTGCATCTGCAGTTTTCATTTATAAGGGCCCAAGTTGTTCTCTGCAATGACTTCTGGAGGAAGCCCATTCATTAGGGAGGGAGCCCTATCCAAAAAGAAGCATTGTGCTTGAGAGGTGCTACAGAAGGGAATCAGGAAGGAAGATTTGTTTGCACTGAGAGTGCTTCAAGTGAAAAGGTGTGGGTAGCATACAGCCAAGTGTAGCTGGGGGGTAAGGCCGAGGCAGATTTTCTGAGCCAGGAGGCAGGTCTGGTAGGCTATTCTGTCTTGAAGGTTGAGTCAGGTAGATTGTCCATAGAACTTGCAGGTATGCATTCTTTTCCCATCTCTTGTTATGAGATGGCAGCACTTATTCAGTGAAGTTTTGATTCTTTTTAAGGTGGTGTCAGTGGCAGAACTGTAGAAGATTGGTCTATAGTCAATTATCAATAGGACTGAGCTGGTTTCAGCTACCCACATAGCTTCAGTGGTAAGGCAGAGGCGAGGGCGGTAGAGGATACCTATCCTTGAATTTATAGCCTTGGAGATCAGTCAAACATGGTCATTATAGAAAAGTGTACTGTCAGGCATGATTCCAAGGTATTTGAACTCCTGAAATTTGATCTAGAGGGAGGTGTAGCTTGTTCAGGATAGTTAGGCTTACAGTCTTGCGTTTGCTGTGAGCACTGGCGAACATCATGGCCTTGGTTTTTTGTAGTTCATCAGCAGTTTGTGCTGATCAATCCACTGTTAAACAAGGTTAAAATGTGACTGCAGATCAGAAGATAGGAGGACTGGGTCAGTGTGAGTGGAGAAGAGGATGGAGTCATCTGCATATAGGATTATTTTATTGTCACAGGCTGCAGGGAGATTGTTGATAAAGAGGCTAAAGAGCAGTGGGCCAATGATAGATTCTTGGGTAACCCAGAGCACACAGGGAGGCAGTCAGAGAGAGAATCCCCATTCTTAACTGGTTGATGTCTACCCATCAGGCAACTTTCAAACCTGTTGGTAACCTCATAAGATAGGCCAAGGACAGGGAGGGAGCTCAAAAGGAGCCAGTGATTGACAGTGTCAAATGCCTTGGTTAGGTCTACCTACACAACACCAAGTAAATGTTCAGAGTCCAAGGACTTATGAATGTGATTTGTAAATTCGAGTAGAGCAGTGGTCATACTATGTGCTTTTCTAAAGCCATGTTGCTATGGACACTGGATGTTATATTTGTCTAGGTATTCTGACAGTTGGTCAGCAACAATGCACTCTAGCACTTTAGAAAGTGAGGGGAGGATAGAGATGGGTCAGTAATTAATGTGTTGAGATCGGTCACCACTTTTGTGTACAGGCATGATGATAGCAGATTTCCATAGCTGGGGGAACTATCTGAGGGACAGCAAGAGGTTTAGGAGTTTGATGACAGGGAGTAAGACAACGTAGAACACGAGGGAGAGAAGTTTTAGATCCAGGGTGTCATTGCTAAATCTTGAATTTGCTAGCACCTTTAGTAGGTATTTTCTAGCTTCGGCATGGGACACTCTCTTTAAGTAGAAGGGAAGGGTATTTGGGGGAGGAGTTGATTTTGCATTGTTGCAAGGCCAGGTGGTGTCATTGAAGAAGTCAGAGAGGAGTACCCTGCTAAGATCCATAAAGGTGACAATAAATGTGTCAGCAATTAATTTACCGTCCTGAACTGGAGTTTTGTTAACCATGATCACAGATGGGGGAGATTTATTGGGTTTTCCTGTCAAGGTTTTAATATTTTCCCAAAATTGTTTGCTGTTACCCCAGTTGTTTGTGAGCTTGGTTTTGTAAAATTCCTGCTTAGCTCTATGTACCACCAGGGTACACTGGTTTCTGGCAGCTTTGCATTGCTCCCAATCAGACTGGAGACCAGAGACCACAGCTCAGTGCCAGAGTGTCCCTGCTCTTCATCATATATAGCAGGGCAGGGGTGATCCAAGGGTTAGAGGCTCCCGTTAGTTTTCTTTTCTTGAAGGGGGCAAACTGATCACTCACTTCATTGAATCACTTTATGAAGTAGTTAAAAGCGACATCAATACAGTTCATGGAGTTAAAGGGGGACCAGCATACCAGTGAAAAAGTGGCCAGAAATTGTGGGAGATTGCCTTTTTTTAGAATTCGTTGGTAGGTGAATTTGGCCTTCGAGTTGGGCATCCTATTGGACCATTGACAGATGAGTGGAGAATGATCACTTAATGAGTCTGGTAGGACTCTGGTGCTAGTGATTCTGCTAGAGTGAGTGGTGAGGACAGAGTCCAGGAGGGAGCTGTTTCCTGTTCTGTAGTTGATACGAGTAGGCATGGGTACCATCTGGGTGATGTCGATAGCTGTGAGAGCATCTTTGTAGGGTTCAGTTTCGGAGCAAGTCAGTGCATTAAAATCCCCCATAAGCATTGTCTCAGTATGGTAGGGGAAATTATCCAGGTACTCGGTAATCATATGAATTCTGGAGACCTGGTCACGTGGGGGGATATAAATGGATATTATGGTGAGGGATTTGACTTGTTGACTGAGGATTATTTTGATTGCTAGAATTTTGAGAGTTGTTGTTAGTAGGAGCTAGTGGGAGGACCTGGCCCTGAAGGGTATCTTTCAAGTAGATGGCACATCCACTACCACGTTTGCCAGCACAGTCAAGTCTAAAGAGGACATAGTCAGAGATTGAGACAACATTGTCAGGAACCTTAGGGGAGAGCCAGGCTTCATTAAGAGCTAAAGTATCAGGTTTATGCTGTGATACGGAGACTTGTAGTTCATCAAGTGTGGGTAGCAGGCTATGAATATTAATGGAGGCTAAAATGAGGGATCTTAGTTTGCTGTGTGGACAGTTAGATGTTATGAGGGGACCAGGGTTTGGGTGAACATTACCAGAGAGAAGCAGGAGTAGTAGTACAATCCTTGAAAGATATAGAGCAAGAAGTTTTGATTCCTTATGCTGTCTATGTCTGGATAATTAAATTTGAAAAGTGTTTCTAACTGGTGAGAGTAGCATTAAAAGATGACAGTACTCAAGGAGGGGACAGTGTGTTTTCTGTCTAAGGATGGGTTGGGCACCGTTTATTGGCCAAGTAAAATATTTGATTGAGGGTAATGTGCTGGAGGGCATGTCTCTATGAGGGGTAGTGTATTCATGCTGCAAAATTGTGAATGACAGAATACAGTCCACACTGCAAGCCCATTGATCGACAGGGTCCACCAGTGGGCTTCCAGGAGTACAGTAGCTGTCATTCACAGACAACTCTGTTGGTGGGCAGCCATGGTGGCATGCTGGTGGGATGAGCTGCCCGCTGATGATATAGAACATGCTGGGACAGGGAGGGGTGGGGTGGGTGGGGTGCCTGCATGGGTGGAGGGGTGGGGGTCCTCTGCATCACCAGGGAGACTTCGGGAATTCTTCAGTGTTGCAATTGCATCAGGGCAGGGAAGGGGGTTCTACTAGACTATCAAGGGTTATGCTACATCTACTTTCATATTACTGGGGATGTGGGCAGGGAAGGGGTGCACTGGACTTCCAGGGATGTAACTGGGGTCTGTTACTTTGGAGATTATGGCAGTGGTGGACCACTGGATCACCAGGGATACTTTGTGGTTTGAAGCCTGAAATGCAATCAGGCTGGGGAAGGGTGTGGAGTACCACAGGACTACATGGGACTATGTATGCAGCTCAAAGCCCTTGCAGGACACCTGGCACATTCTGCTGGGTGCATCCCTGCAAGTCGCATGTTATTTATCACTATTGATAAGAAGCAAAACAGGCGTCAGCCCATGTGTGTTCCTATGTGGTGAGGTAATAGTTCAGTTTCCTGCCATCTAGCATTAATTTATCAATACCTCTTTTAAAGGCTTCTCTGTTGTTACAGAGGAACAGACTGTCAGGCAAACTGTTCCATATGTTCACCACTCTTCCAGTAAAGAAGACCTTCATTTTATTTGTTCTAAAACTGTTACCCTGGACTTGTAGTGAATGTCCCATGGTAAATGAGCTGTGGTTTTTAAACCTGGTACCCAATTCCTCTCTTAGAGAGTTATTCTTAATAATGTCATAGTACAGCAGTAGATCCCCTTGTACTCTCCTGTTATCCAAAGAGTAAAATCCTCATTTATCAGTTCTTTCTTTATATGTAAGGTTTTTAACATTAGAAATTATTTTTGGCATACCACGCTGTACTCTTTCAGTCCTTGAAATACACCCTTTTTGAATGGATTCCATAATTGACTACAGTGATCTAACTGTGGTCTAACATAAGACCATAATACTACCTCAGCCCTCCTACTTTTTATGTTTCTATGTATTGATCCTGACACTCTGTTTGCTTTAGAAATGGCATCAGTACATTGTGTTCCAAAGTTCAGATTGTTCTCTATAAGCACACGCAAATCTCTATCATTGGTTGAGTGTTTAAGTATTGCTGAGTGTGTATTGTACATGTTTACTGTTTTTCCCTAGGTGCAGGATACTGCATTTATCAGTGTTAAAAGTCATCCCCCACTTTTATGCTCAGTGGGTTATTAGGTTCAAGTTGTGTTGAATAGAGTTAATATCTGTCTGTGTTTCACCTAACTTAGTATTATTCACATATTTAATTAGTTTGTTTTGGAGATTACCCCCCGAGGTCACCTATAAATAACTAGAACAGCACTTAGCCAAAAAAGAGAGCCCTATGGCACTCCACTGGTCACCATGCCCTCCTTGGACAGAAAACCATTAATGGACACCCTTTGCATCCTGCTGGACAGCTAACTGCATACCCAATTTATTAAGTACTGGTCTATGTTTAATGACCTTAGTTTGTGGGGTATGGCCCAGTGTAGGACAGTGTCAAGTGCTCTTGAAAAGTCTAACAATATAACATCTGCTGGTATGCCCTTGTCTAACAGTTTATTAAATGTATCATAAAAACATATTAAGTGAGTGAGACATGAATGCCCTGCTGTGAACCTGTGTTGTGTAATGTCCCCCATGTTGGTTAATTTAATAAGTTTATTTTATCTTTAATAATGAACTGATGTCAGACTAATAGGCCTGAACTTTCTAATGCTGTTTTTAGTGCCCTTTTTATGTATTGGGGTTATTTTAGCAAGTTTTCAATCTGCAGGTATGTCACCTGTTCTTAGTAGCGTATTAAACAATACCTCTAAAGGAACACAGATGCTATTCTTTATTAATATAAGCATTTTGGGGGTGATGTTATCCAGGCCGGGGCCCCCACACTTCTTTAGTTGTTCAGTTTTCTTTATTATATCATCTCTAGTACATACTTGAGCATTCTTTTTGATTTGCATTGTCCAAGGATTACTGGGTTCAGCATAAATTGAAAAGAAACTGTTGTTAAAGATTATTTTGCAAAAGAGTGAGGTTACAACGGTCAAGTGATAAAGACCAGAGAGCCTGGTCCCAGTTAAAAAAGACAAATTTATTGTTTAAATACAATGTTGTATAGCAGCAGCACCCTTCACCAGATGCCAAGTTGTAATTAACCGTAATGGGTGATCAGGGCTGGGGTGGCCGCTAGACCACCAGGGATGGGAATTACATATTTTATATGGGAATCAGGAAAAGGGGGGCTGCTAGCCACCAGGGACAGGAATTTATTTATTATAAAGGAGATCGGGGATAGAGGGTAAGCTAGATCACCAAAGATGTTTTAATTATTAATAACTGGGAATCGGGGCTGGGGGGCTGCTAGACCACTGGGGATATATTATAATAACAGGAGTATCTGGTCTGGGGAGATGGGACAATGGCACATTGCTGCAAATTGACAACTCTCCCAGAGAGAAATTTTCCAAGTTCGCTTAGACCAGAAATGACTGGTCTAACAGTACTTAGAAATGTGCCCTCTGGGACAGTTTTGAGAATCCTGATTTAGGAGATATGACAGCTTGAGTATGCTGCATGCCCCCAATGCTATGCCGCAGCTAATTTTATGGTGCATGGGTAGTACAAGCCCCCTTTGGTAAATGCAGACTGTGGTTGGTGCAGACTGCATTTGTGAATTGCTCCCAGTGCATCATTTGGTGCAAGTGGAACTTTGTGCCATTCTTTGTGGTGCAAGCCCCTTGTGCCATGTTGGGAGCTTTGAGAATTGAGCTCTATAGAGCAGATGGTTAAATTATCTGTTTTCTTCTTTTTTTATTAAACACAGAGTGGTAATTCAGTCTATATTTAAACACATTTACAATATAAGTGAAGTGTTGCAGATACATATATGCAAGAGTTAAAGTTAAACTGGCCACCTAATTGCCCCCTTTTCTGAAAGATTAATCTGTTCTATATGCCCCTTCAGATAATTTGATTGATAACATCATATTATGGTTAGTCCTGGTTTGGGGTAATTTTCTTTTTGCCAAGGCTTTTCTAATTTATGCACCTTCATTGCTGACTTTGTACAGGCTCTGCACTATTGTTTTTACTTCTATTGAATTAATGATTTAATGATTTAGAATCCGGTGGAGGAAGACTTTGGGGGACTGGGGACAGGTGAGGGAGACTAGTTTTGCTCCTACACTGATCTTTAACTATGACAGTTATCATACATATTGCTATGACAGAGTGATATGGAATACACTTGTTAGTGCTGTTTTGTAACAAACAAAAAAAAGAAAGAAAAATGCCATCAATAACTAAAATATTGTTAAATGCAGAAATGAAATTTCAGCAGCTGTGACTCCATTAATATTGGATAGTGACAGTAACCTGAACTTCACTCCTTTAGTGCCTATGCCATTGCCTTTTATTTTTGTAGTTGTGTGTCTTAGAGGTGGTATATTGCAATGTTATTACTTAAGTTAGTTAACCTTGTGTGTGTGTGTGTGTGTGTGTGTGTGTGTGTGTGTGTGTGTGTGTGTGTGTGTAAAGGAGGGAGGAAGAGAGGTGTGTGAGAGGGAGAAAGGGAGGGAAAGAGATAGGTGAGTGTGTGCGCGCGTGTGTGTGTGTGTGTGTGTGTGTGTGTGTGTGTGTGTGTTCCTTAACTTAAAGAGCTTGTGGAGCCAAAACAGGCATACAGGAAAATAATAAACATTTTAAGAAGTAGACAGTTGTTGCTTTTTATTTTTTAAGTATTTTTCATGTTCCCTTTGCTCAATAGAAAGTAGTCTGTGTGGTAATATTGTGCTGGATGTCTACAGCAACTTTTAGAATGGCAACTGACATGTCTAACTGTATTTAGTTTCAGTTTCAGAGTTTATGTGTTCAACATAAAAATGTAATTACAAAGTTAAAATCAGTAATTGTGTACACAAGATTAAAAGGATTATTATACAATAGTAGTCTATAAGAACCAGCTGTGTGTTTGCAATATTTAAATGAGTAGCAAATCTGAAGACTAACAATGTAATTCAGAATTGCACTTCGATGTAATAAATGCACATAGCTAGCCAGAGATGTCAAAATTTACAATAGTCACACTCATGAGAAGGTGCTTGGCATCTTCATGTCAGAAATAATGTACTTCAGTTACTAATCTATTTTTTATTAATCTAATAGGAAGGTTTAGTATTTCCAGAAGATTGCCTTCTAGTTCATTTGTGAAAAAAAGGATGGATGAAATGTTTATTACTTGAAGTGCAGTGTGCCATTTCTAGAACCTTTGATGATTTTTTTCCATATTTATTTCCTTAAAAAACCTTGCCATTGCAATGGCTTGGATCTCTTTGAAAGGGTGCAAAAACATACATGATCCATCTTCCATCTATCTGTATTCCCCACACTACATCATCAGAATTGTGATATCACTGACAGTGACATCACAGGTAAGTGATCTGGCAGCCACTGAGTGGTTGTTCCTAAGCAGCAGTGATGTCATAGTCAGTGAAGTCAGAATGCTGATGATGTAGTGTGTGTGTGTGGGGGGGGGGGAGAGATAGATATGTCAGCTGCCAAGCAGAGTGCTGTCCCACACATCACACCTTCTAACATCAGCTAAACTATCTTCTAATTAAATGAAGGGAAAGTAAAAAGTACCTCAGATATAAAATTCAATGATTGACAGTTTTTAAAAACTAATATTAGTTTTACGCAGTACACTAGCTCTTTAACTGGTCACGTTTTGTTTTTATTTCAATTGGATTAATGTTTTAAACAGCCAATGATGCCTCAAGTAGAACTTCGAAAAACATAGTGGTTGGACACAAAGTAGCTTATATGACACATTAGCTCTGTATTTCTTATCCCCATTATTCATTACTGAGGTCATATGTATGAAAACAGGAGAGCTGATCCTTTGAGAATTCTTCAGCTCCTATTGCTTCTTCCCAACCTGATGTCATAATACTTTACTTGTGACATCACAGTTATTCCCATGGCAACAAGCTATCATGTCACAAGAGAGCATTATGATTTCAAGTAGGGAATAAGCTACAGAGACAGTTGAACACTAAAGGCTAAAGATTTTCTTTTTTGGGGTATTTCTTTAGTAATACATAATGAAGAAGATAAAACTATACAAGTTATATGAAATTAACTCTGAATTGTATCTAAATAATATGCTTTCCAATTTTCCCAAAGGTGTCAGCTGTTCTTTAATGATTTAGAATCGCGTGGGTGGAGGGAGACTGTGGAGGACTGTGGGGAAGTGAGGGAGACTAATTTGGCTACCTGCACCAATCTTTGACTATGGCAGTGTATTATATATGTTATGGGGAGGTGATATGGAGTGCACTTGTCAGTCAGTGCTGTTTTGTAACCAAAAAAAAGAAAGAAAAATGCCATCAATAACTAAATAATATTAAATGCAGAAATGAGATTTCAGTAGCAGCAGAATACATTAATATTGAATGGTGCCAAAAACCTGGACTGAACTCCTGTAGTGACTGTGCAGTAGTCTTTTTTTTTTTGGTTGTGTGTCTGAGAGCTGGTATATTGCAGTGTTATTACCTAAGTTATTTAACCTCTCCTGTATGTGTGTGTTTGTGAGAGAAAGAGAGAGAGAGGGAGGGGAGGAGAGATGTGTGTGTGTGTGTGTGTGTGTGTGTGTGTGTGTGTGTGTGTGTGTGTGTGTGTGCGTGTGTGTGTTGTTTCTTAACTTATTAGATAATTGCACAATTAAGGGGTTGTAATGATCTGATGTGCTGAATCAACTGATATGCACAATGTCATTTTTCCCTTTATTTTTGTTAATGATTGACAAAATGTTGAACTTTCTTGGAAATGGAAGACAATAAACAGACAAAGACATCTGTGATTGAATTAACGTAGAAACATAGAAGTTGATGGCAGATAAGGACCGCAAGACCCATCCAGTCTGCCCATTTCTTTTTCTACCTTATGAATGTGCCATTGGCCTTTGCATTGTCAATGGCATATCTATTCATACTCATCTGTACTGCTCCCTTATGCCTATCCCATGCCTGTTTGAAGCCCTGCACTGTATTCATATCCACCACTTCCTGAGGTAGGCCATTCCATGCATCCACCACTCTTTCTGTGAAAAAGAAGTTCCTCACATTACCCCTTCATCGGCCTCCCTCTAATTTCATGCTGTGTCCTCTTGTCTTGCTATTTTTCTTATATTGAAATATGTTAGACTCTTTCACCTTGTTAATGCCCTTATGGTGTTTGAATGTTACGATCATGTTACCTCCTCCCTCCTTTGCTCTAGGGTATACATATTGAGCTCTGTTAATCTGGCCTCATATGTTTTCTGATGCAGTCCCTGCACCATTTCAGTTGCCCTTCTCTGGACTGCCTCAGTTTGGTTAATGTCCTTGTGAAGGTATGGCCTCTAGTTTTGCACGCAGCACTCCAGATGGGGCCTAACCAGTGTCTTGTAAAGAGGAATTATTACCTTCCTCTTATGACTTGTGATACCCCTACTGATACACCCAAACATCCCCTTAGCCTTACCTACTGCTTTACTGGTCTGCTTGGATGATTTCAGGTCATCTGTGAAAATGATGCCCAAGTCTTTTTCTTCCCTTGTGACTGCCAGCAACTCCCCTATCAGCCCATAGCTGGCTTCAGGGTCTCTGTTCCCCATGTACATGATCTTGCACTTCTTTGCATTAAACCCCAGTTGCCACTCTTCCGACCATTTTGCCAGTTTATCCAGATCTCTTCTCATTCTGCCCATCCCATCTGGATCATCTACTCTATTGCAGATCTTGGTGTCATCTGCAAACAGACAAACTTTACCCTCCAGTCTATTGGCAATGTCACTGATGAAGATATTGAAGAGGACTGGCCCCAGGGCTGATCCCTAAGGTTCCCCACTTGTGACTTGCATCTCTTCTAACTGTATACCATTTACCACCACTCTCTGATTTTTGTCCATCAAGCAGTTTGCCACCCAGTTGACCAACTTCTTACCCACCCCTAGCCTACCCAGCTTATTAATCAATCTTCTATGTGGAACAGGATCGAAAGCTTGCTGATGTCAAGGTAGGCAACATCAACTGACCCCACTTGGACCACCACTCTGATTTCCCAGTCAAAGAAATCTATGAGATTAGTTTGACAGGACATTCCTGTTGTAAACCCATGCTGTCTTGGATCCTGTGCTCCTATGGATTCCAGGTGTTGCACTATCCTTTCCTTAGAGAGTGCCTCCATAATCTTGCCCACTACTGAGGTAAGATTGACTGGTCTGTAGTTCCCTGCATCCTCCCTGCTACCACTCTTGTGGAGCGGGATCACATGAGCCCTTCTCCAGTCTTCTGGGAACTCTCCTGTGCTCAGAGACTCACTAAGCAGTTCTTATAAAGGCTCTGCTAGTTCCACCCTTAGCTCCTTTAGTACCCTGGGATGTATGCCCATTTCTTTGTCCACCCTGAGCTTATCAAGCTCTAGTAGGACCCTTTCTTTTGTGAAGGGACTAGTGCACACCTCCCTCCCCCCTGTGTCCATGGTGCCAAGCTGTGGGCCCTGCCCTACCTTCTCTTCAGTAAATACTGAGCAGAAGTATCTATTTAGGATAAATTCTTTTACATGGTCATCCTCCTCCTCACATGCCCCCAATCCCTTTTGATCTTAGCAATACCCCCTCTGGACATTCTAATTTCACTAATGTATCTATAGAAAGTCTTGATACCTTCTTTTACTGTTCTTGCTAGTGTTTCCTCATTTGGGGCATTTGCCTGCCTTACTGCCTTCCCTGCTTCTCTTAGGGAAGTTTGGTATGCCTCCCTATCTTCATCCCACTGCATTCCCTTATATTTCCTGAAGGCCAGCCTTTTGGCTCTGACATTTTCTGCTACTGTTTTTGAGAACCAAAGTGGTTTCCTTCTTCTTTTGCACTTCCTTTTCTCTCTAACACAATGGGATGTTGCTTCAAGTATTGCATCCTTAATGTTTGTCCATTTTGCCTATATCCCCTCACCTGTATTTCTTTTTGCCAGGGCTAGCTTAAAGAGCAGGTATTCACTTTGTTTGTGTGTTTTTATTTACAGGTTTCAAGCAGTCCTGTTAAATAAAGAGATCTGCCTACCTATAGTGCTGTGCAGTGAAAGTGACGTTAGTTAAAGAAAGAACACTGCTGATTCTGCTTGTCATCTCTATGTGCATGTCTTATTAGTGTTGCGCCCCTATGTGCTCGTTCATGTGAGTCTGAATGACAGCTTTCAAGTCTGACAGTCTCTGGTGGATAGCGTGAGCCTATTAGTACTCTGTTTGCTGTAAAACAGTTCATAATAAACCATAATACAGTCGTTTCATTTCATTTAAAAATCCCACAGTTGTCACAGGTTAGTGACAGTGCCGCTTTATACTGTAGCTAGTTAATATTACACTGTGAAGTGAGTGTATAAAGTCTGAAGTCTGCACTGAAATTTGCTGAAAGAAATAGTGCACTGTATTTTTTTATTTGATTACATTTAATTGAGATTGCTGGTAGTGGAAGTGGTTTCATTGGGGGGAGGTGCTGTTTGCCCAATGTATTTGAATTTTTGCCTGAATGATTGCATGCAATGCTTTTGTGAGCCACTGGGTATGGGTTTTTAAACTTCTGTTCCCACTGGCATATTCGCACAGATCAAGGCTATGTTGTCACCTTTCCTCCCCTCATTGCTTTCTCCTGAGCCCTGCACACTGAAGTTTTCCAGTAGAAAGCAGAACACCCAATGATCCTACAGGACAATCTGCCACAGAGTCATCTTGACTGCAGTCACTCACTGATGGCTTTGTGCATGGAGTGGGGCTTGGTATAGTGAGTCCTCTCCAAAATCTATTAAGTACCCGATATAGCCACCAAAAAAAAAAAAACGTTGTGATCATGGAGCAAAGTATCCTTCTTTTTAATGTTTCAGGATTGGAGGAAAAATAACTCCTCCCTCATAGGGAATCTAACCCATAACCCCCAACACTAGAGACAGGAATCTAACCCAGTAAACCACAAACACTGTTTTTGAAAAGCTGACAAGCCATAAATTTGAACACTTTGCCAATGACATGTTCTCATTCACAACTTCCATTAATCTATGTGTTTGCTATTACTGTCTACTATTGACTTGAAAGGTTAAAAGAAAATGTTAGTTTATAAGTAGTGTTTGTAGCTCAATGGGTTAAGTCTCTGCTCCTAAAACCAAAGGTACTGGGTTTGATTCCCATGTAGGAAGGAGAATTTTTTTGTTCTCTTTTCCTGAAACATTAAAAAAAAACATTTACTCTGTGATCATGACGTTTATTTTTTGGGTGGATATATTGGGTACTCTATAGATTTTAGAAAGGACTCTCAATATACAGCCCTGCTCCACACACAAAGCCGTCAGTGAGAGGCTGCAGTCAAGATGACCATGTGGCAGATCATCGGGCGTTCTGCTTTCTATTGAAAGACTTCAGTGTGTAGGACTAGGTAGAAAGCAATGAGAGGCAGAGCAGTGACAACATAGCCTTGATTTGTGTGAAAGCGCCAGTGGGAACAGAAGTCTAAAAACTCAAACCCAGTGGCTCACAAAAGCATCGTGTGCAATCATTCAGGCAAAAATTCAAATACAGTGCACTATTTCTTTCAGCAAATTTCAAGGCAGACTTCAGACTTTATACACTCACTTCACAGTGAAATATTAACTAGCTACAATATAAAGCGACACTGCCACTAACCTGTGACAACTGTGGGATTTTTAAATGAAATGAAACGACTGTATAATGGTTTATTATGAACTGTTTTACAGCAAACCGAGTACTAATAGGCTCACGCTATCCACCAGAGACTGTCAGGCTTGAAAGCTGTCATTCAGACTCACATGGATGAGCACATAGGGGGCGCAACACTAATAAGACATGCGCATAGAGACTACAAGCAGAATCAGCAGTGTTCTTTCTTTAATTAACATCATTTTCACTGCTGATTCTGCATTCCAGGTGGCAATGATTTTTTCAAAACGGGTCTGTTTTTCTTACTTGTAGAAAACACACAACTCGGAGCTGAAAGAAATAAGAACAGACTCAAATAAAGAAGCACAGCACTAAAGGTAGGCAGATTTCTTTATTTAACAGGACTTCTTGAATCCTGTAAATAAAAAAACACACAAAGTGAATACCTGCTCTTTAACTCTGTTTGTCATTGCATCAAAGTCAGCTCCTCCAAAGTCCCTTATTTATGCCTTGGAATGGGATGATTTAATTCTAGTGGTCAAATTGAACCATACCATGTGATGGTCACTGGCCCCAGGTGACCTTCTACTTGGAGGTCTGTGATCCTTTCCCTGTTAGTCAGTACTAGATCTAGGATAGCCCTGTCTCTTGTGGGTTGTTGTACCAGTTGTTTGAGGCCCTCCCCCTGCAGGAAATCCACTATGTGTCTGGTTCTGGCAGATGTTCCTGCTGGTATTGACCAGTCCGTATCTGGCATGTTGAAGTCTCCCATTATCAGAACCTCCCCTTTAGCTGTCATGTTTTGTATATCTTCTAACAGTAATGTGTCTATGTCCTCTCCCTGGTCTGGAGGCCTGTAGATAACCCCAGTTTGTATGGCTGTCCATTTCCTGTTTCCAGTGTGACCTCCAGTTCTATTGGCTCCGTATGTGTATTCTGAATTTCTGTAGCTTTTATATTTTCGTTGACATAAAGGGCCACTCCACCCCCCCCCCTTTTTTGTATCTCTGTCTCTTCTGAACAGTACATAGCCATGTATTGAAGTCTCCAAAGTGTGGTTACTGGAATTACCTTTCCACAGAGAGCTGTTAATGAACTGTGAAACCTGAGCTACTACAGATTCTAGTATCTTTTTGATTTAACCCTTAGGCTGCCGGCACAGTAAAATAAGTCTATTACTGGCTTATTTCCAGAAAAGGTAGTGACATTTATTTGGCAAAGATTGTATTTTTTTTTAATTTTAAATAGCAAACTATATTGAACTTTCTAGAAAAGGAAGGCAATAAGCAAACAAAGACATCTGTGATTGAATTATCTTGCCACAGAGACCTGCTAATGAACTGTGAAATATGAGCTGCTACTACTACTACTACTACTGCAGATGGGTAGACTCAGAGGTATTCCACTCCCTCCTAACAACACAGCTGGGGAGAGGAGGGAAGGGGGGAGGAAACACAGTTCAGTGAATTCAGCTTTGATTCCATTCCACTCCTTCGTAACAATAAAAGCTGTGCTTCATTAGGGATTCAGACCCCCTTTTTGATGATAATAATACATCTGCATAGCTCTGCCCATGCAGCCATAAAAACCTGGAGGAAAAGTACTGGGCCAGCCAGGGAACTGACTGGGAACTGCTGGCAGAAATAGTGGAAGTACAATATAAAATCAACATGGAGCTGCACCAGAAAGTGGAATTCATACTTTTCCATTTGTGCCAGGATTTCTAGGAGTCAGGTGAGAAACCTAGCAGATTTCTCACTTATCAGCTAAAGAAGGGGCACAAGAAATCCAAGATGTACTGCATCAAGATGACAGGTGGGACTCTCCTAAGGAAACAGGAGGAAATAAACACAGCCTTCCTACACTTCTACCAAGCCCTTTATAAATCTGAAGCCAAACCTTCAGAGGAGCAAATGGACTCCTTCTGAATAAACGTTCCCTCCTGCATCTCAATCCAGACCAATGAAATGCCTTAGACTCCCTTTTCACTGCTGCAGACTTAGCTTCAGCAATAGCCAGCATGCCAGCTGGGAAGGCACACAGGGGTGATGGGCAACCAGCAGACTTTTATTCATGATTTCAGTCAGTCCTACTAATACCTTTGACAAATGCATTGGAGGAGGCATCTGCAACAACCACACTTCCCCCAACAATGTGCATTGCACAAATTTCACTTCTTCCTAAACCAGCCCTTACAATGCAGCATTACCGACAATCTCCTTGAGCAGCAAAATATGTGCAAAAATGATAGCTGAAAGAATGAACATTGTATTATCCCTGCTTATCAGGAGCAACCAAGTGGGTTTTATTCCAGGGCAGAAAGGGTCAGATAACACTAAATGACTTTGAAACTTAATTTGAAAAACCTCCCACCCCACCTACCTGCAGTTCTTCTGTCACTAGAGGCTGAAAAAGCATTCCATTGGATGGAGCGGGGTTTCCTCTTTTGGGCCCTGCACCATTATGGCTTTGGCCTTGGCATTGTCAGCTGGAGCTCCACCTTTACAAAGGATCCTCTGCCTCTGTGTTAACAACTGTCCTTCTATCCCCACCCTTTCCCTTGGCTAGGGGGATGCGACAAGGTTGCCATCTCTCCTCCATTCTGTTTATCATCACCCTGGATCCCCTCCTCCAGGTAATTTATGAACCAATGAAATGCATTAGACTCCCTTTTCACTGCTGCAGACTTAGCTTCAGCAATAGCCAACATGCCAGCTGGGAAGGCACACAGGGGTGATGGGCAACCAGCAGACTTTTATTCATGATTTCAGTCAGTCCTACTAATACCTTTGACAAATGCATTGGAGGAGGCATCAAAGTCCATGCCCCACTCTGCAGGAGTGAGAATATTTTCCATATTCCACTCCTGCCCATCATGTATGAGATTTATACAATAGGCAACAAGTGTTTTTGTATGGTTTTGGTACTTAAATATTGTGTCTGAGGTCCGTTTTGTAGTTGTTACTTTTTAAGTTGGTGTTATTGCTCAGTGATTTGGCTGCTGTGTGTTAGTCTGCTCAACTGTGTGATAGGGATTGGTGATGTGAGAACAGCTCAAGAAAATCTCTTCTTCAACGTTCATTGGTGTCTGAGGATAATGCAATTTTAGTTTATTCATCCGTGGTACTTCTGAAGGTTTAGGAATTAATTTTATAAAGCTCATTGTACAGAAATGCTGTTTTTAGTCAAGTTTTTGTAATTTATTTTCAATGCTAAATACTGTTCCATGTGTACTTCTTTCAGCTTCTGGCTTTTTAAAAATTGCAAGTAAAAGTTTCACACTATGCAGGTGGTGTGTAATTAGGTAGATTGATGATTTCATTTTCAGTTTTTAAACAAGTTCCAGCTTGTGATGCTTAACTGATGCTGCAGTGAGACTATCAGGTGATGACATAGCTACTATATGTGTAAATGGATTTATTTTCACTTCAGCTATGTCATAACCTGTTATTCTCACTGGGGTGAGAATACATGCTTTTATTCTCAATGAATACACAACACTCCTATTGTGTGTTTATATATATATATATATATATATATATATATATATATATATATATATATATATATACCAGCCTCAGGCATATATAATAGCCCTATATAATAAAAAAATACATGATATGAGCAAACATCTCCTAACCCTATGAAATATACAAAGAAATCCCCATAAAGTATATTATAGTTCTCTTTTGCCTATTTTGTCTGCCTTATCCAGCAACAGCATATAACTATTTTGTACCTAATGGTATTTAAATAAGTATATTTAGTCCCTGGTGATACACAAAAGTCTTTAGAAAAGTTAGACTTTAATTAACATTTGTTCTATCCTCATGCATTGGAGTGCATTAAGTTCCTCATAGATATTGTGTATGTTCTCTGTTTCCCACCTATTCTGTGGGCAAGCATAATTTTTTTTGCTTTGTATAGTAGCTTGTAATCATGTAAGAAGATAGGGTATAACATTTCACATGTTGTCCATTTATCCTTAATATCAGTTCCTGTTTTTAATTTTTAATTTTTTACAGATATGTTCCTCTCTGCACTTAACCATGTTTTAACATCAAGATATTGTTTACTGTTTCGACTATTAAATCTAATTCTTAGCACTGCGACTCAAAAGTTTATTAAATTATATTTCCTTTTTTCATTGCTGGATCACCAAATATTGTTTATTTGTTTAACCCCTCAGGTTTATTTCTCAATATTAGGATGATAGGAAAAATGCAAACTATTGTACTGAAATGTGACCTCCATTCAATTAAGGGTTCAAGTCAATTTAGGCATAAGAGGTTTTTTTCATGCCTAGTGACAAAATAATTGGGGAGCATTGGTGATTTATATTGCACTTTCCACTATTAATTAATAATTCAACATAGGAAAAGCTTATTTCTTTTCTTTCTGTAAATGGGTATGTACCCCTAAAGTGGGTAACAAATTTGTGGCTCCTTGGGAACACTCACAACCCAGACTGAGGCCTTGAAACAGGTCAGCTGAAATCAGGCCCAGCCTCTTTTATTTATTTATTTATTTATGAATTTTTGGAAGACCTTTGAGCGTGAGCTCTTTTACAAAGGTTCCACTTCAGGGTGGACAAATAATACAAAACACCAGTACAGTAGTTACAGATTTCAGAGCAAATACAGTTGTTATAAGATTTAGCACAAATACAGTAGTTACAGATTTCAGAACAAATACAGTTATTACAGGCTTCAGCACATTAGGCAGTTAAAGAGTAGTATGAGATTTATTGGCAAGTAGTGGAAAACAAATCTAACGTTAGAGGAATTTGGTTATGTCTTGGAAGATTCTAGGGGTGACTCAGCCCTAGAAACCTTGAGAGGTCTTTTGATAGACTATGGTTGAAAAGGTGGGGGGGTTGGGGGCTGTATGCAGAGCCTGAAAGGAGGCTTAGTAGCTTACTAGTGCTCCTGGCTAGGCTAGGATAAGGGCAAGTTTTCTCGGTGTCAGTGCTAGGTTTAACGGTGGGAGTTGGTTAGTTTTCCAGGTTTGGCCTGAGGAACATGTGCATTGTGAGCTAGACCGTAGGTGCTGTTTGAGGCCTGTTTTGAACTGTGGCAGGCTGTGTGTTTGTAGTTTCTGCGGGAGTTCATTTTGCCAGAGGGGGGCTCGGTAGGAGAAAGTACACTGCCCAAGTGAGGTTCACCAGAATGGGATGGGCAGTGCTCCATTTTTCTTCTCTCTGGTGATATGGGATGAAAGAGAGGCCTCGAGCAGGTTTTCTATGCAGGGTGGTGTTTTTCCTGAGGAGTGCCTTTTTACCCAGTAGACAGGTTTGGTATTTGAGCCTGTCTTTTAGGTTAAGCCAGTTAGTGCTCTCATATAGGGTGAAAGTGTGAGTGTAATGGTCTGTGCACAGGGTTAGGTGGCATGCCTTATTTAATGCAATTTGGACCCTGTTGAGTGCAGTGTCAGTGGCAGCTCAATAGCCCATAAGCCCGTAGTCTATTGTGGGGAGTATTGAGCTGGAGACTGAGATTCGGAGAGCTTCCGGAGTGAGGGATTTCTTATGTCTATAGAGGACCCCGTTCTTTGTATTTACTGATCTGAAAAGGGAGTCAATGTGGCTCATATATGTGAGAGAGTCATCAATGGTGACCCCTAGGTACTAAAATGATTGTACCTGCTCAATCTGCTCACCAGCATTATTGGTGATAACGAGGGGAGTGAGCCTGTGTTTATTGTAATGGCTGGAATGGAGCACGGCCTTGGTTTTCTTGTAGTTCAGTAGCAGCCTTTTCCTACAGAACCAGTCCTCGAGTTTGTTAAAGGAGGTCTATAGTTCTGTTTGTAGTGCTGCCTGGGAGGTGCCACTACTCAGCAGCACGGCATCATCCGCTCTTAGCAAAATACATGTGATATCCTCAGATTGATGTGTGTATGCTCTACACAGTATGATGTGATGTTTTGAGAAGGTGGCTGGACTGATTTATCCCCCCTACACACACATACATACACCATTCATTACTATAGACACTTTGCCAGTCTTAGGCAAAAGAGCCTCCAAACAAGAATCACGATTTTGAGTAGTACCATCCAGGGCACTGCCACTAGGGGCATATAAAAATGTGTCCAAACCTTGATTGTAACTGTGTATATGTATAAAGTGCATATGTTTCAATGACTTGTCCTGCCTAACGAAAGGATCTTTCTATACCTCAAAACAAAGGGCTGAGCAGGCATGTCATACAGCCATTCTTAATAAAAATATTATACAATTACTGGTCAGCATCCGCTATGGTCACAAAACCATGTTGTGTGTTTTTGTTTACAACTGGTCATGTGTAATTACGAGCTGTCAATCAAACCTGCACTGCTGAAGCTGCACACCCCAGTAGCGCAACGGCCTCATTTAAAAAAAAATAATGTCCATCACAAAAAAATATGAATTTTTACTGTTCAAAAACAAGTTAAAGCTTTCATTACTAAACTGTTAATTCCACCATGAGTTCATATAGCTGAACATTTCTATGTATTTCTAAATCCCTTCCTTTTTAAAAATGTTGGTCAGTAATTATAAAAAAATTAAACAACAACATTAATAGGTGTTTGTAACAGAGAATTTTATGCAAATACTTAGCGAATAATGCTTTTATAAAACCCTTGAGCTTCAGTCTCGGGGTTTATGTAGCATCACATCTCTGGTTTTGGTTACATACACCTACCCATGTATTAGTCTTTACTTGATTGAGAATATAGTGAGTAAATCATTTTCCTCCAATGTGTTAGTTGCTGGATCACATTAACTGGTACTAGAGCAGACTGCTGTATTCCCCGGAAGAAATGAATGTTTTTCCCATACAGAAGATGCAGGCTGGGCTTATCTACCCCTTGTCTGAGGCTTTATTTTTCTTATCATTTCCAACCAAAGTTTTGGTTACTGTCTAGTCCCAGAAGTATATATTCTGTGGTCCAGACTGTTGGAAGAAAGGTATAGTTCTACAAAAAGCTGAACAAACTAGTGGCAAACAAAATGATGAACCAAGCCCCCAAGAAGACAATTTTAAGACCACACCCAAATCATGCACACTAAAGTTTAATCACATAAATAAATCAATGATTTCTTCTCTTTTGGGAAACATAGAAACATAAACTTTGACGGCAGACAAGGACCACTTGGTCCACCTAGTCTGCCCATTTCCCTACCTACAGGATAGGCCGCAGATCCTAGTTAACCAACAGCCTATTTCTTCCTATCCCCCACAAGAATTGCCTTATGTCTGTCCCATGCATTCTTGAATTCTCCCACAGTTTTAGATCCCACAACCTCCTCAGAAAGGCTGTTCCATGCATCCACTACCCTCTCAGTGAAAAAATACTTCCTCACATTGCCCCGGAACCGTCCCCCCTCTGTCTTTAAATTGTGTCCCCTTGTTCTTGCACGTCTCTTTTTCTGAAAGATGCTACACTCTTGGACTTTGTTGATTCCACTGAGGTACTTAAAAGTTTCTATCATGTCCCCCCTCTCCCTTCCTTCCTCAAGGGTATACATATTAAGCTCCTTTAGTCTCTCCTCGTACGGCTTCTCTTGCAGACCCTGCACCATTTTAGTTGCCCTCCTCTGGACTGCCTCTATCCTGTCTATGTCCTTGCGGAGATGGATTCTCCAGAATTGGACACAGTACTCCAGATGGGGTCTCACCAACTGTCTGTACAGAGGGATAACAACTTCCTGTTTTCTGCTGGTGATGCCTCTCCCTATGCATCCCAGTATACCCCCAGCCTCCCTACTGCCTTCTCACATTGCTTGCTAACCTTAAGTTCATCTGATATGATTACCCCCAGGTCCCTTTCCTTTTTTGTTGTTGTTACTACCTCCCCCATTGTGTAATCTTCCCCTGGGTTCTTGTTTCCCAGGTGCATTATTTTGCACTTCTTTGCATTGAATCCTAGCTGCCATACTTCTGACCATTCCTCCAACCTTGCCAAGTCCCTTCTCATCCTTTCCATGCCTCCTTGTGTAACAACCCTGTTGCAGATCTTTGTGTCATCTGCAAAGAGGCATACTTTTCCTTCTAGTCCCTCTGCAATGTCATTTATAAAGACATTAAAAAGGACTGGACCCAGTACTGAACCCTGCAGTACCCCACTAATAACCCCTCTTTCTTCAGAGTGGACTCCATTTACAATTACCTTCTGTGTCCTGTTGTCCAGCCAATGTTTTACCCAGGCTACCACCCTGGGACCCACTCCCAGGCTGGTTAATTTGACTTTTAATCTTTTTTGTGGGACTGTGTCAAATGCCTTGCTAAAGTCTAGATATACCATGTCCACAGCTCCTCCCTGGTCTACTCTTTGGTCACCCAGTCAAAGAAATCTATTAGATTCATCTGACATGACCTTCCCGCTGTGAACCCATGCTGCCTTGGGTCTTGTTCCCCACTGGCCTCTAGATACTCAACAATTCTTTCCCTCAGAAGTGACTCCATCACTTTCCCTACCACAGAGGTCAAACTGACAGGTCTGTAGTTTCCTGCCTCTGTCTTGGTCCCACTTTGTGAAGGGAATCACATCTGACTTCCTCCAGTCCTCGGTAACACACCATCCTCCCATGATTTATTAAAAGAGTAGTCAGTGGTTTCACTAGTCTCCCTTAATTCTTTTTAGAATTCTGGGTGAATTCCATCAGGCCCCATTGCTTTGTCCACCTTCAGTTTTAGGAGTTCTTGCAGAACTCTTTCTTCTGTGAAAGGGCTGGGATCGACCCCCCTATCAAGAGTGCTTCTGTTAATTGGATTAGGCACTTCCCCCTCCTATTTTGTGAATACTGAGCAGAAATATTTGTTCAGTATTCCTGCTTTTTCACTGTCCCCCTCTGCCCACCCACCATTCATTCTATTCAGCCTCACTATCCCTCCCTTTGTCTTTCTACGCTCTCTGATGTACCTATAAAAGATTTTATCCTCCTTCTTAGCTGAGTTGGCTATCTTTTCCTCAGTTTGGGCCTTTGCTATTCTGACTTCCCTCCCTGCTTCCTTCTTCCTTAACTGGTACAGCTCTCTGTCCTGCTCCTTCTGTGTTTCTCTTCACTTTGTTGTTTCTCTATATATGTTACTCTTAGGCTAGCTTTTCAACCATGGATTAGGGAATCTCCCTGACTCTTGCACCAATATGTTAGACTACATAAAAGGTGGACTTAATATCATGCACATCTTCCTTGACTTGCAGCATCATGGTAGCCCTATAATGATGCACATTGGAATGGAATAAATGCAATGTAAAGGAACAGATGTAATGTAATGTAACAATTTTTAGATACCTGTACGATATTTCCTTTTTTCTTTCTTTTTTTTTCAATTTTGTTTTGTTTTATTATATATGTAATTATGCATGTTGGGAAGAGTCAGTGTTCTTATCAGTGTCTCTGAAATGAAAACAATCCTGTTGTTACAAGCCTGGTGGTAAATGTATTACTTCAAGGGTATCCAGTTTGGACCTCTTAAATATGGCTGAGAACTATTAATGCCCTTGATCTCAAAAGGCTGCTAGCTAATACAAATATTCCTGTAAAGGGGTTCAAGAATTATTTATTCATTTAAGTATTTTATTTAGTTTTTGTTGACCGGGTAAGTGCACTAGACAAATTCTGCCTATTTCCAGGCATGACCCAGTGAGGGGGATACAGATGAATGCAAACTGACCTGGAACCAGATTAAGTTGTTGGAGGTATTTTTAGTGAATGGGGGGGAGGGGAATTTGGCCAGGGCACCTAGAAAATTTCCCTGCTCTTCAGGAGAGGGTGCTCTGATCACTGCAATGGAGGAGCAGGAGTCCAGTCATGCACTGGGCTCTGAGGTGGAAGGAGGATGAAAGGCTACCAAATTAGCCATAGAAGGAACACATAATATGGACCAACACAACCTTTTGGTGCAATCTACAACATGAGACAACATCCACACGCAAGATTTAAACCAGAGTCCAGGTGTACCTAAATCTCATGAGGAGCTACAATGTTCAGTAGAAGAAAAAATAAGTTTTTTGCAAGCCCAAGTAGAGCAGATTAATTTGGAGTACATGGCAGTAAGACATCGATTAGATGAAGAAAAGGAAAGGAAATGATTACCAGGGACCCAATCCCCAATGTCCTCAAAGGTGTTCTTCCAAGCAGGCAAAGGTCAATTGGAAAAAACATCTTCCACCCCACAGACACTCAGAAACAAGCTGGAGCCTCTCACACATCCTTGGTCACTGGAAGGAGCACTACAAGCAGCAGGATGGCTGTGTAAAGGAACAATGTGGATTCCAGACCCTGCGGTGCCTATATCAGGCATGGATTCCCTCCCAAAGTCAGTAAGTACTGAGACTGTGGCTCATAATTTGTCTGATGGGTTAGGGCATAGTACATAGGGAAACATTGCAGTGTCTGAAACAGGGAATGGAGGGTTGTCCCCTAGCTACTCCCCTTTATCAGTCAAATGGATGATGTTTTTGATGCCCTATTGGAACCAGTGATGGGGCACAAATATCACAGAGAGGGAGGAGAATATGGCAAAAGAGGAGAAGATAGCTATAAATTTTACCTCAAATGTTACAAGAGTGCAAGACAACACTGGAGTGGTCCCTTGTGTAAACAATAGTGCTGCACAAAACATGGAAGAACCAGTTGAAGGGCTTGAAAATGACTTACAAAATGAACCTGCCCCATTTTTGGGGGGCAACAAAACACCCATGTACCAAATGCAGCCCCTACCTATGCAAGTTGTTTCCATAAAACAATAGAGTTGTCCAAAAGATGGAACACTGTACTCCTAATATATATGAGTGGCTTGGACAATATCCCCAACAGAGTATATGTGGGGAGAGAATTAATTAAAAGGTCCATGGGCTTTACCCCAGAGAAGGTGTATGCCTTCATACATGCTCCGGGGAAATGTACATTTGACATTAGCTTTCATTCCCCTGAACTACTGGAGAGATTCTGTGGAAAATATGCAGTACTAAAAATGACTCCACCATGGGTTCCTTTTCAGGCCATTCCCCTCACAAAAAGTCCTACAAAAATTATTACCACCATATTTCGCAATGAAGGAGTCAATATAGCAGATATTCTAAATTGGCTGGAGCAGAGATGTGAAGTGCATGACACCCCAGAGCCTATCTTTGATACAGAGGGCTTCTGGAATGGAGGATGATGATTAAAAGTGACATTACAACAATCACTTTCTGGAATGGTGCACCTACCAAACTGTTTTTTTTTTTGGGGGTAGGGATAAAGGGTTCATATTCTACCCAGGACAGCCCCACCACTGCTACAGATGTGGATCAGCTAGGCATCTTAGTAGTCATTGCAACGTCACTAAATGTACACAATGTGGGGATATTGGCCATACAAGCCATTTTTGTTAAGCTGGGGTGAAATGTAACCTATGTGAGGGAGAGGGACATCATTTTGTAGACTGCACTGGGTCTCCCATAACACAGACGACTCAGATTATGGAGTTCAGGACTTTTATTTGCACAGAACTGGGAAAAATTCAGAACCCCAGGCCCAACCCCACTTTAAACATTATTGTGGACATGGACAAACACAAGGACACTCTGGATAATAGTGCACAGCCCAAACAGGGAGCATTTCTGGAGCTTTGAGAATCACACAATGACACCAGTATAAAAATGGATGAAATGCTCCCCCACCACCACCATCCCAACCGACTGAAAATGCCTTTCAAATTGTCAAAAAGAAAGGTTAGTCTTCTAAACTTCTACCAACACAAGTCCATTCAAAAGATATTACCCTGTCCAATAAATTTAAACCACTGAACTGGGGGGAGATGGAAATGGAAGGGGAATCAGACACAGCTTCCATTACCTAATCCCAGAAGGACTGTGGATCTGGCGTGGAAAACTGACCTATAGAACTCCCAGAAAAAGATGCAGGAAAAGACTAACCTAAATGGAGAAGGAAAAGATCTAGAGCTTGTAAGAAACCTGTATAAATACCCTTTTTCTAAACCTGACCTGTGGATACATCTTTATGTAGCCTAACCCTGGAATCGCTTAATACAAACAGTATTCTTTCTGACAGAAAAATATTGTCAACATTTTATTTATTTTCTGGGATGAATTCTGATATTGTTTTTCTCCAAGGCACTTGATTCAGAAATCTACAGGATCTGCAAGTTGTTAAAAAGGCACAGATATGGGGAGAGTCATATTGGTCAACTGGGGAAGATGCATGTAGCAGAGTGGGAATTGCTTTAAAGAATATAAATGTTACAATACAGCATATGGTTGACTTATGGCATGGGAGAATCTTAATGCTGGACATTAAGATAGATTCCATAGATTTCAGACTGATCAATGTGTATGTCCTGCATTCTATGGCCCAAAGAATAGATTTGTTTAAGTTAGTACAACCATACCTGCATACTTCCAGACCCATTCTCTTTGAGGAAGAGTTTAATGTTAGTAGGTTTAAGGAGGATAGGGGCATGAGCACTGGGAAAATCTTCTGTGTTGCTAATTTTTAAATACATTATAGGACAGGTGGAGTTACAAGATGTGTTTTACAAAAAAGTTGACTAGGACCAACACACCTTTTTCAAAGGCCACTTATCCACCAGAATAGACTACTGGTTCTTGTCACCTTCACTTCCAGTACAAAAGGTGAAGGTAACTCAAGTGGTATCCTCAGACCATGGCCTGTTGAGTGTACAAATCTCAAACTACAGGACTGCTTCTATGGATCAGGGTTATTGGAAATTTAATACTAGCCTCTTAGCAGACCCCTTACTACACTAAGGGTTTGAACATTTAATACAGGCTAGACATTCAGTCTATTTTTTATATTACTCCTATACTGTTTGGTGGGAGGATGCCACAATATATATCAGAGATTATTTTAGAACTATGGGAAAAATAAAGGAAAAAGTAAAAATGGATGACTATTCAAAAATCAGAGCTGAATGTTATGACATCATATCACAACAAAAAGAGGAATTACAAGTAGACCACCAGTATTTGGGTATGCTTAAAGAGGACATGGCTAAACTTCAAAATGATAGAATTAAATATCTTGAAAAAGAACATAGATTCTGGATACAGGGTCCAAAGGACATTGTTAATTCATTTGAACAAAGTGTAATAAGAAGAAATGCTAAAATAATTAATTTCTTAAAAACAGAAGAAGGAAGGGTTATGGCAAAAGAAAATATCTTAATAAAAACAGAAAAATATGTTGCAAAAATGTTTAGTGTATCAACCACCAATGAGGCAGACATAAAAGGCTGGTTAAACAGAGTCCTTGACAAAACTGGAACCTTATCAACAACAAGAACTGATAAGACCAATCACCGAATTACCATTAGATGGAATAATAAATTCCCTACCTAAGGACAAAACACCTGGATTAGATGGCCTACCAAATTAACTTTATGTAACACTTTTTTCTAAATGTAAATCTCACCTGGTGTCACTGTTTAATGGGATGTTACATTCTTTAACCCTATTACCTAGTATGACTGAAGGATTGATCATATTTATTTATAACGATAGGGATAGACAAGAGCAATCAAATTGGAGGCCAATAACATTATTAAACTCTGATTTTAAAATCCTAACTAAACTGTTAAGTAAAAGAATGGCTGATACATTACAGAATATTATACATCCCTTACAGATGTGTGGAATCCCAGGTAAGAAAATAAGAGATAATTTAATACTATTGAGGGAAATGTTTGAAAAAGGGTGTAATCAAGAAATATTAGGGTGGGTTATTAGTATAGACCAAACAAAAGCCTTTGCTAGGGTTCCATATAGTTACTTGTGGGAGTGTGTGTCTATTTATGGATTCCCTCAGGAATTCATTCCATTGATAAAACTTTGTTACAAGGAAGTAACCAGTGCACCATATATCAATGGGTGGGTGGGAAAACAATGTAAGATTTTAAAAGGAGTACAACAGGGATGTCCCCTAAATCTTATTTTGCATGTGCTATCAATGGACCCATTGTTACAAAGCATAAATAGGGACGAGAACTTCCGTGGGTTATCTGTGCATGGTACAGATAGAGAAATAAAAACAGCAGTTTACGCTGATGATCTGTTTGTCATTGTCGCAGACGTACATTTGACTAGTAAACTTTCAGAACCTTTACAGGAATTTACACAAGGTATTTGTTCTCAGATTAACATTTCATGTTTACCAATAAGAGACCCAGGCCACTATGACATAGAGATTATGGAAATACCTATGATAATGGGTTATAGAAAAATTTATGGTCTGTATTTTGGATGAAGAAACTTGGCAATCTATAATTGACAACTGGTATTGGACAAAGCAAAGGAGAAGGTAAAACAATGGAATAGGTGATATATGTCAAAACTCAATAGAGTTTATATGATCAAGACATATTCGGTAACCATGTGTCTATATCTCAGTGAAATATATCCTCCACCAAAAACTTTGGAGACAACAATACTGAGTTGTTTCTTTACCTGTGTATGGGGGAGTAGACTGAATCCCATTAAGAGAGGAATAACTTATTTAACAAAACAAAACGGTGGTATAAATATGACAAACTCAGTTCTCTTCTTTCATAGTATATTTCTATATAGTAATATCAAGCTTCTTCTGATAGGCTCCAAAAATATGTGGATACCATGGATGAGAGATGAAGTGCAACAATGGATTGACGGATGGCCACAAAATGGACCCATAGTTAGACAAAAATCATTAATTGGATTACCAGAATTTTTTCAATCTTGTTTTGGGAAACTAAAGTGGTTAATAACAAAACAACAGGTTTACACCTTAAAAGGAAAGCCTTTTATGTCATGATACAAGAAAAAGGGTTTTATGAAAAACCACATTTCAGCAATAAATCACCTCTTGAACAGAACTTTATAGGTCCAATGTTGACAAATAGGAGAATTCCAGATCATACGTGGGATGTTCAGTGGCTGTGTACACATTTGAACTTAAATGTAAAGGATAATGAGAAGCATAAGGGAAGGGATGAGAGACACTGCACAAGGGCTTCCTGCATGGGAATCCCTGAATTAATGGACCAGTTATATTTTTAGTTGTTAAACCAGGAGTAGAACACTAAGCTGAAAGCTTTTTTTACAGGAGCTATCTGGGAGCCCAGGGAAGTTAAGTGACTTGCTTAGGGTCACACAGCATGCAAGTGGAAGCTGTGGGATTCAAACCGAGGTCCAGTCTGTTGGATGTCACCACATTCATAGCACAGAGCCTTAAACCACTGCGCTATACTGCCTCTTATTTTTCATGTTCCTATATAGTAAGGTTCAGGGAACTGGTTAAAAGAACATGGAGCAGTGCTCCTTTTCCATCATTGGTACAGGAAAATCTTCTTTTGGGGATTTTGCCAAAAAACTGGTGACACTATAATATATCAGCATTGCAGATTATACTATTGTGTTTTAAATATATTTGGATAACTCACTGTAAAGTATCCTTACAACAACTAGAATTATCCCACGAACAGTTATTGAGTATAATACTGACATTTATTAGGGAAATTAGAAAAAAGGAGAAGAAACTAGTCTCACATCAGAAATTTTTAAATTGGTGGAAGTCCATTATGTGGATACCACCATAGAAACTATCAGAAAGGTCCACTAACTTGTATTAGTATAAAGACTCCTCTCCCCTATACTTGTAGTAGAAAGGGGTTTCATGTCTATTATAGAACATGGTCAGATGGAGATTCAGTGCCAGAAAGCATCACCAGAAACTGTGGGCGATGGCATAAGTGGCTTGACCCAAGAAGGCAAAATTAATTCTAATTCTGATTCAAAGTTTGTCTTGTGGTAAGCTAATCTACCTCATAGAGAGAGACTCGGTCAATTTTTTTTATTTTTCTGTATGAGAAACTTCTGTATGAAAACATGCTTCTTTTCCTTTATGTAGAATTACTATTACCTACAGTTTTATTGTAATCTTCTGTAGAATCTGTTTAAATATCTCGAAATATTAAAACTATTATCTTATATATTTCATGCTGTCTGTGACTAAATCCTTTGAGATACAGTTAACCAATTTATAACTGACAATAACTGTATTTTCACCACTGAGAGGAGGTCTCACTTTACTACATCCTACTAGACTATGAAGAGGGCCAAAGGTGCATTAAACTGATAGACATCCTCCAGGAAAGTGAGCGGGAAGACTGTTTGACAGGAGTCGCTGTTAGCCAGAGTTGGGAGAAGAAGGGAATGGAGAATACAGACCTGCCAGAGTTTTTGACTGGGGCACGGTGTATATAGACCAGGTACAGATTTTTAAGCAGCAGTTTGCCATGCTTAAGGAGAAGGCAGAACTTTACAGGCCAAAGGCAGACACAGAGCTGCAGAAGATAAAGCTGCAAGCACAAGAGGAGACGTGAAAGACTGAGGAGTGAGAGAAAGAGCACCAGTACCAGTACCAGATCAAGCAAGAGCAAGAAGAGCAACAAGAGTGATTGAACGAGCAAGAAAAGCAGTGACAGCATGAGGCTGAGATGAAGAAGCCTGAGCATGATGGTCAGATGGAGATTCAGTGCCAGAAAGCATCACCAGAAACTGTGGGCGATGGCATAAGTGGCTTGACCCAAGAAGGCAAAATTAATTCTAATATGTTTCCTAGATATCAGGAGGGGGATTATCTTTATTTGTTTTTATGGTCTTTTGAGAAAAATGTGGGCAACTGGAATTGGGCAGGGCTTCTTGAATGACTTACCTATTGCCACTGCTTACAGGCAAGGCATTAGAAGCTTTCATCAGAGTGGATAATAAAGACTGCATAGACTATAAAAAAGTGAAAAATGCCTTGCTAAAGTGTTTTGAGTTAACCCCCAAGACCTAGAGGTAAACATTTATGGGGTTAAGAAAGACCCAGGAGGCTGATATGTGTGTGCAGCTAAGTAACTCACTGGATCTTTGGGTAAAAGGTGAAAAAACTCACTCTGTAGAGGAGGTGTAAGATTTATTTCTGTTGGAACAGTTTTTGCAAACCTTAGGATAAGAGAATATGGTTCTTGCACAGAACTACGAGATCCATGAGGGAGGCAGCCAACAGGTCTGTTCAATTAATATCCAGCCAACCATCCTCTCACCATAAAGGGAATGGGGTAGAGCCATCAGGAGGGTTTAGATGAACACCAGAGGGCAGTCTAAAGGAAGCCAGCTTGTGCTCAAACAAAAAGGGAAGCCCCCTGGTCTCAAAAGGACAGGTACAGGTGAACGCTAATGCTATATCTGCCAGAAACTGTGGCATTTGTCTTATGATTGTCCACAATATGTAACAAAAGTTGCAAGTGCAGCTGAAGGGGGTAGCTTGAGAAGCTTCAAGTAGTTAGCAGCCTGTACACAGAATGCAGTGCTCTCTAACTATACTGTACACATGCACCCAGTATGTGTTAATAGGATAGTGACCAAAGGATTGAGGGATATTGGGGCCTCCATTTCTTTGGTGAAGCAGGATTTGCTTCAAGAGGAACAGATACTGCCTGGTTAGTTTTCTAAGATTAGAGGAGTGATGGGTCCTGTGGTCATAGTGCCACTGGCCCAGATCTTTCCAAACTAGGAAGGTGGACAAGGGATATGGGAGGTGGGTGTTGTACTAGACCTGTCAGTGGATGCAATCTTAGATAAGGACTTCAACAGTAGGGACAGTATTGTGTGTATCACTACACATAGCAAGATGAGGAAGCCAGCTGTTGAGGATACAGAGGGGTCAGTGCATGAGGAAGCAACTCCTACCTCAGTAGAAGGAGAAGTTATAGCTAAAGAATGAGTTGTGAGCAGCAGTTCTGAGCCACAGCTATGGTATGAGGAGAGACCAGCCATGGGTGGCTCTTCCACAGCAGAATGTATTCTGAGGAAGGCCAGGCATGTGAAGCTAGGGAGAGTTCAGTAAGATGACCCTTCCCTACAAAAGCAAAGGGGGTTAGTCACCAGTGGGGAAGGTGATTCTGCAAGTGTTGGAAAAAGGGAAGAGTACTGGGAGAATGTGCTCCTGTACTGTGAGTGGGTTAGTAAGGGAGGATGGGAAGAAGGAGTACTCTGGCAGATAATCTTTTGTAGGGAGTATAGGATGCAGCTTCTGGCCTTAACTGACAACTAAGGGTCAGCCATACAAAATGATGGCTGACTAACAATTTCTACTGGCCCAGTATTTTTAAAGCTGTTGCAAACCACTGCCAGACTTTTCTGCAGTTCCAGACAGTGGGAAAAGTTGGGGACAAGGCTAAAGTGGCTTTTATTTCCTCTACCTGTTATTGAAGAGCCATTTCAGTGAGTTGACATGGACGCTGTGGAGACCCTTATCAAACCAAGTCACACTGGCAAGGGATACATTTTGGTGGTAATAGATTATACCACAAGGTAACCAGAAGCAGTGCCCTTTTGATCCATCGAGGCTGACATGATAGCCAATGCACTGTTAGGGATTTTTAGGCTGGTGGGTTCCCCAGGAGATTCTGTCAGACCAGGGCACCAACTTCATGCCTTATCTGATGGTTAATCTCTGGAAGAAGTGTGGGGTATGGCAAGTCACAGCCTCAACATAACACCCCCAGACTAATGATCTGGTCGCGCAATTCAATGGGTATATTAAGAAAATGTTAATGGCACTTGCTGTCCAGCACACAAAAGACTGGGACAAGTACCTACCCCAGCTGCTATTTGCATTTAGGGAAGTCCCTGAGAGTTCACAGGGTTCTCACCCTCTAAGCTCCTGTTTGGCCATAGGGTAAGGGACTCCTTTGATTTGGTAAGGGATGAATGGGAAGATGCGATTGATCCCCAAGGAAAATTTGTTGTGGGGTATGTCCAGAATTGCAGGTCATGACTCAAGGAGCTTACAGAGTTTGTCCAGGAACACCCATCTGCTGAGCAACAGAAGCAGAAAACATAGTATAACCATGGGTCCAGAGCCCAGGAGTATGAAGTTGGGCAAGAGGTGACGGTGCTCATCCCTGTCTGGCAGAACAAATTGCAGATGGCTTGGGAGGGGCCTTACTCAGTGGTCAAGAGGGTGAATGATGTTAATTACATGGATGAGCTGCCACACCAGAGGTATAAACAGTGAGTTTACCATGTAAACATGATGAAACTCTACCATGACACGGATGAGATTATCCTAGCTGTGTGGAGCCTGGAGGAGGGGGTGGAAGCAGATCCACTGGTAGACCTCCTGGGAAAGGTGAATGAAGAATCCCCAGTGGATGCTGTCACCCTCTCGAAGTAGCTGACATCAACCCAAGTTGATGAAATGAGTGGCTGCTAAGTAAATTTGGTGAAATGTTCATGGAGAAACCAGGGTATACCACATTGGCAGAGCACTTCGTGGATACAGGGTCCTAAACTCTACTGAGACAGCCACCCTACAGAGTCTCAGAAGATTTAAGATGTGCCATACAGTGGGAGAGCAAAGAGATGTTGGCTGTCCAGGTAATCCAGAAGTCTAGTAGTCCGTGCATCCCCTTAGTAGTACTGATTCTCAAAAAAGACATGACCATGAGGTTCTGCTTCATCTACTGCAAACTCAACAGCTGCATAGAATTGGATGCATACTCCATGCTCAGGAGAAATGAGGTCCTAGAGTAATGAGGTGGGGGCTTGTTTCTTGTCCTCCACAAACATAACACAGGGCTATTAGCAGGTAACCCTGACCTCTGACCCCTGAAGCTAGAGAAAGGAGTGCTTTTGTCAACCCATTTTAATTATTCTTCAGGATGATGCTATTTGGGGTGAAAAATACATCAGCCCCCTTTCAGAAGTTCATGAACCGTAGCCTTTGAGGGATAGGAAACTTCACTCTGCTGTATGTGGATGACATTCCCATCTATAGCCAGATCTAGTAAGATCACATCAACCATATGACCAAGGTGTTCTCCCAACTGCAGACTGCTGGGCTGACAGTCAAGGCAGAGAAGTGCCAAATAATGATGGCAGAAGTGTCATAACTTGGGCACAGGGTGGGGAAAGGGTGCCTCTGGCCTAAGCCAGTGAAAATTGACATTATCCAGAGATAGGCTACACACACAGCCAAGAAGAATATATGGGCCTTCCTGGGGATGGTAGGGTACTACTGTACATTTGTGCCAAATTTCAGTAGTGTGGCCAAATCCCTGTCTGATCTCACCAGGAAGAAAATGTCTGAGAAGATTCAGTAAATGGAAACCTGTGATATTGCATTCCACTATCTGAAGGAGGCATCCTGTCAGGCACCTGTACTCGCCAGTACAGACTACACTGTTAGGTTCACTGTGCATGTAGATGAATCTGATCATGGGTTAGGTGCAGTTCTGAGTCAGACTACACACTTGGGAAATAAGTACCCAGTTGTTTACTTACCACAATAGAGACAGAGTGTCTTGGGATTGACTGGGCTTTGCAGAAACTGCAACCATACCTGTATGGAAGGTTACTGGTCACAACCCCCTTACATGGTTGCATAGGAACAGTGGCCAGTATGAAAAATTGCTAAGAGGGATCTTGGTACTGCAGGCTTATAATATGGATGTTCAGCAGGACAGTGGGTCACAGCATTGCAGTTCAGATGAGCTGTTCGGACAATAGCAACTGCCCCTGTTTTTTTTTCTGTTTTTTTCTTAAGCAGGAAAGACCTGGGAGAAACTAAGGTAGGAGACTTTCCATGCACAATGAGCAGAAGGAATGGAATGTGGAGCCTGCTGGCTTGCACAGAACAAAAAAAAAATCAGTGCTGCTAAAAAGATCTTTTTTCTTCAGAAGGAGATGTAATGGAATAAATATAAGGTAATGGAATAAATGTAAGGTAATGTAACATTCTTTTTATGTTATTTATTATTCATTTGGATATACACCTTTGAGCACAAGTTCTTGTTTGCAATGGTTCCATGTCAAAATTTGTATACAGAGGTATTAACAAATAAGGTACTAGATTGTAAGACAATCACACAATTATTACTGGCTAAACACAGTGGCATTGTCAGAAAGTTATTAAAGCATCAAATCAACCTTTGAGATTGCATGTCAAATGAGACAATTAATGAAGGCTGCACACATTGTGGCATCACAGAATGGTAATAAAAGCATAAATATAAACAAACCAGAAAAGAAAGAGTATGCAGACCAATGGGAAAATGAGGTGTAATTGTCACATCTGTTCAGTTTAAGCAGTCATGTTTGGTGCCTTGGAGGAAGATCTTTTCTATCTCCCATTTGAAACTGGATATTTTAGGGAGACCTATTAGGGATTCCAGCAGTTCATTCAGCCACTGCGGAGCTCTGATGGAAAAGAAGCACATGGCTAGATTTGTTCTGCAGAAAGGTACAGAGAGTGTATGCCCGGTCATATTCCTGGGCTTTGTAGAAGCTGCAACATGTAGGGTATTTCCATTTTCTTTCTTTTTGTTTTTATTTTGTTTTGTTACATATGTAATTCTGACTGCTGGAAATAGTGTTCTTATCAGTGTCTGAAAAGAAAAGGAAAACGACTGGAGTCTGGTTGTAAATGTATTACTTCATGGAGGTCTAGTTCAGACCTCTGAAATATGGTTGAGCACTAGAAGTGTCTTTGATGTCAGAAGGCTACTAGCTAATGCAAACATTTCTGTAATGGAGCTCATAGCAATTGTCTCACAAACTAGTACAAGCTGGTTCTCCTAATGTCTGCTCAAGACAAAACATTTTGAGTCTATGATCTCTGAGTGACATATTGGATGATGTATCATGGGGGAGCAGCTAGAGGGTTTTAGGTCCGACAGGGTTTCCCAGAGTCACACTGGCTTGGGACTAGGACTAGGACAAAACTGTCATCTAAAAGTGCATGTCTACCCTGATTCAAAGTGTGTCTTATGGTACGGTAATCTACCATGTACCAAGAGAGGGAGTGCAAGAAACATAGTGCCATCATCCGAGTTTCTGTATTTGTGGCACCCTGTCTTCCGATTCAGTCAGTGTGTTTGCAGGCATGGCCACAGTTCACCAATGAATGCTGCAGCTGTCTATAACAGCAGTTGAAATGCAGTGCCATACAGTTGAAAGGGAGAGCTCTGCTTCAGTGAGTAGTGATAAAATAGTGTTGATTAGCATATTGCTGGCAATCCTGCTTGTATATGTCTCTGCTTTCTCTTCCTGGAACATAAATTCAGTTTGAAGTGAACTTTTCCTAGGACTATCTTTCCGGGAGGAGGCGACGGGGGTGCCCAATCCCCCTTTAGCTCAATTAACCCCCCCAAAAGAAACAGACTTCCAGTTGCCATGCTGGGAGCCCACCCCAGTGTGGCACACATCTGTATGGCCGACGGGATGCCCAATTCACCGTTGGCTCCACAGCCCCTCCCCCAAAAATCTTCCAGCTGCCATGCTGGGAGCCCACCCCAGAGTGGCACAAGTCCTGTGTCATTGTCCTTGGCTCCACTGCCCCCTCCCTCAAAAAAAATCTTCCAGCTGCCATGCTGGAAGCCCACCCCAGCATGGCACAACTCCCTTGTCATCCTCCTAAAAAGAAAACGAACACCTGAAAAGAAAAAAACAGTCCCTCGTTGATTGTCTTGTCCCCCAACCTGCCCCCACCATCTGCGCATCCACCTCCCCACACCCCCACCTCACCCCATACTTCCCTCTGGAGGCTGGCGAGATGATCTTCGGTGGACCGGGAACATGTCTGCACTCTTCAAAGCGACCGCTAACTGAAGAAATGCCGGTAAGCTGTATAATGGAATAAATAGGATTTTTTTCAACTTTGATGCATATCTCAGGCATTTTTTGGAATTTTGGCACCAAATTTTCAGCATGGGGTTTTTGGGACCCCTCTTCATGAATTCTGGCACTGTCATGGTGTTAATCAGCCCCAAAAGGTAATTTCCCAGTCACTGTGTGGAACTGTCTTTTGGGACTGATTAATGAAATCACAGTGTCACAGTTCAGGAGGTAGGCACCCAAAAACCCTATGTTGAAAATTTGGTGAAACAATTCTCAAAAATTACTGATTTAAGAGTGAACATTGCGCAGTTCCTACGCACGCTCGTAAGTTTGCAAATTTTTAATATTTTCAGACCAGATTTTCAACATTACCATTTTACCACACTTCCTTATGAGCAGTACAGCAGTAATTTTTCCCATCTTGCCCAAAATGTGTTTCCGTGCATGTAGAGCACAATGGCGCAGTCGGTATGTGAAATCAATGTTTGGGACAGATTAAGAAAATCACAGTGACACAGTTCATGAGCAGAGGTCTTAAAATGGCTATGTTAAAAATTTACTGACAAAGATCCATAAAATGGCTGTATTACAAGCGAGCATTGAGTAGTTTCCACGCACCCTGGTAAGTTCAAGAATTTGTAATATTTTCAGTCCAGATTTTCACCACTGGCAGTTTTCCGCACTTCCTTATGAACAGTATGGCTGTCATTTTTCACACCATGGCCAAAATGTGTTTTCGCACTTCCAGCGCAGAAATGTGTGGTCGCTGTGGGAAATCACTGTTCGGGAAAGATTAAGAAAATCACAGTGACACTGTTCATGAGCGAAGGTCCCAAAATGCCTGTGTTGACAATCTGCTGTAAACAATCCCCAAATAAATTAAATTATGGGTGTGCGTTGCACAGTTTCTTTGCACGCTCGTGACTTCACCAGTTTTTTAAATATTTTCACTGAAGATGTTCAACATTGCCATTTTTTACACCTCCCCATGAACAGTACAGCTGTCATTTTTCACATCCTGATTGAAATGTGTTTCTGCACTTGTGGTGCCAAATGGTGTAGTCACTGTGCAAAAGCAGCTTTCAACTGACGAACTGATATTGCCACTGTTCATGAGGTGGGGGTCACGAAAAAACCATGTTGAAAATTTGGAGTGAAAATACCAACAAATACCTGAGGTGTTAGGGTTTCTGACCATAACGCCCCACCTTGTAGATAATGACAGGCATAAGGTGTGTGACTTGGGATTGTCTCCTGTAATGCTCATACCATTCCACCCCCACTCACACCCTGCAGCCAGTGAGAGGCATCGAGGTGTGCCTTGGACTCTTTGGCCCCAAAATGTTCACCCCATTCTCCTATATGGCACCCATCTCACCATATTTCCTGATGGAATGGGGTTAACATAAGGGCCAAAGACCCCAAGGCACACCATGACACTTGTTGGTGTCTGCATTGTAGGGTGTGGTGAAATGGCTTGCCCGTTATGCCTGACAACCCAAAGGCACACTCCAATGCCTGTCAGAATCTGCAGGATGGTGGTGGGGTTGACTTCAGTTCAATACTTCACTGCCATTCCTATTATGCAGCTCTGTAACTCCTACACTACCAATGCCAATACCAGCAAGCAAACATTCGGCATTGACAAATGCTTGTTCTGTTTGAAACCTTCTGTATGAAAACAAGTTTCTTTATCTTTCTGCAGAATTACTGTTCCCTATAGTTTGCTGTAATCTCCCATAGAATCTGCGTAATTATCTTGAAAATAAATATTAAAAATATTAGTATATTTTAGGGACGGCTTAGTCGACTGTGACCCAGTTCTGATTCTGGCTCTGATTTTTTCTGAAAAGGTTCTGATTTACTCTGGGGAACTGTAGCGCTGTTTGAATCTACTTGAGTGTAAGAAATGCATCAGTATTATTCTTTTAGATCCCTCTTTTAACAAAAAAATTCACCTTTTTTAACAAAAAATATGTGTCTGTAATTTTGTGCCATTTTTCAAAATCAGCAAGAAGCCAACAGCAGTAAAATAAATTGACTGTTGTTCTTGCCAGTCCTGTGAGTCAGCCACCACATGAAATTCATAGGAAACAGTGGGCTGGATTCATAAAATTCTTGTAAATCCCACAGCTGCAGGAAAAACTCAATGCAAAAGTGAGCTGACACTTACGGAACAGCAATTTCTCCTGCAGCTACAGTATTCTTAAAAGTGGAGCCAGTTTATGACCAGCTCCACAATTTACAGTAGCTTTCAGGTGGTGTTGCAATGGAAATTCCCACAGCTGTGGAAAAATGTTACAACCAGTAGGACAAGTTGTAACATCTTCCACAGCTGCTGCAGATATGAATAGTAATCTCTGTAGCTGCATAGATTTATGTCTGCAATTGGAGTTGCAGTGTGGGGCTTAGTCCCAAAACCATTTGTGAATCCAGTCCACTGTATGCAGGTTATTTGAGGCTTTGCAGTAAAGGATGGCAGTGTGTCAAGTGTTGGAAAGAGAGAGAGAGAGAGAGAGAGATCAGCAAATTCAGTAGCATGAAGACAACAGTGGAGTGCAGCTTGTAGACCTTCTCAGAGTCTGGCATGCTTTTTAGTGTGAGACAGGCAGCATGAATAGGATGTCATGGGGCCCCAGCCATCCCTCCCGCCCTTTTGACAGGAGATTTTTTTTTTTCATTTGTAATTATTTTGCTTGCCTACTTGATGTCATAGCAAGCACCATGTGCCTCAAACCATTCCACACACTCCTGACTGACTGGCTAATTATTTTTGATCACTTGTGTTTTCCAACTTACTTTTTTTTTATCTGGTTGACCTTGTCCCCCCACCCCAGCATTGCATGCTCCCCTCAGCACTGCTGTTTTTTTGTAGAGCTGCATGGCCCCAACTGCCACTTACTCCTGCCATTAAGCCTACCTGCCAGTTCTAAGCCCCATCGCTGACCCCCCCCCCATCATCAAGCTGGTAGGGATCCACATGGTACACTACACCTGGGTTTTCCAAATTGAAAAACACACAGCAAAACATGTACACCATGACTGCAAAAGAAGGAATCTTTTTACTTGATCATTCTGTTATTGCTGCTGACCTCTGTCTTCAGAATTCAAATAAATAAATCATTAAATTAAATAATATCATCATCATCATCTTCAAACACCATCAAGAAAGCACCCTTATTAGGAGACATGTGTTGAAGGTGTTTGTCACCATCACCTTTATGTTACTGCCACTCTTCACTGAACTGATGAGAACATTTGTTGAGACTGACTTTCAGAAAGCTAAGGCACTGTACATTTTCAGGAGTAAGCCTTGTGCAGCCACCTGAGACAAAATTTCCAGCTGTTTTAAATATACACTCACAGTAAACATTAGTGGGAGGGCAACTAAAAAGCTTAATAGCAAAGGCAGCTAATGCAAGCCACATGTTTTTCTTTTTCAGCCAGTACTCAAAAGGATCATTAGTAATAGTAATTAGTAGTTCCCGTACATAGGCATCCACAATATCAGACAAAGACAAAGAAGGTGGCTCCACAACAGACACATAGGAATGATCAATTTCCATGAGTTTTGACCAAAAAGTGAGTCATCTGTGCGCTTTTCAGAATGACATGCCTTTTTCAAGGGCCATAAAAAGGACATAGTGCAGGACTGCCCAATGCTGATGAAGGAGTACATATTAGCACTAAGTAGAAATTATTGCTGTCACCATCAACATAAGTTGCCTCTTCAGATGTAGCACATCACATGATTCACTTGTATTGTCAAATACAGTCCTGCACTTTTCCTGTGGACTTGCTGAAGTCAGCATGTTTTTGTAGTCAAGATAAGAGTCACCAAGATCTGAAGAAGACAGCTGTTGCAACTTAAACCGAGGGTCAAGAAGAGTGTTAAAAAGACACTTTTTGTCTGTCATGATATTGTGAAGTCTTCTGCACTTCTGGAATTGCTGTATCAGTCTGTCCATGATGGATACCCCAGATGTGTCTCCTTTTTGTTCAAAACCTCTATGCAACCTCCTGAGTTCCTTGTTCAATAAATTTGTGATGGGAATAACCTGGCTTAGAGTAGCATTCTCTCTGCTAATTTGTCGAGTTGTTTCCTCAAAGGGAGTCAAGAGCAACGTAAGATGCTCCATGAGGCCCCTCTGGAATGAATTCAGCACAACACCATCTTCTATGTTGTGCTCCATGGCATATTCACAGGCCGTCTTCATTTGTGTGGGAAGTCTCTCACACATTTAAAATGCTGAGTTCCATTTTCTCGGAACATCTTGTTTTATTTTTCTGTATTGTCAAGCCATTTTTTTCTGGAGGTCAGTCAAGATACCACATGATTTCACAGAGTGACTAAAATGGACACAGGTTTTCATTGCAGTGTTACCACATTGTTGATACTGGAAAGGAAAGATTGTACTAACAGATTTAGTGAATGTGCAGAGCATGGAATGTGAGTAAAACTACCACAGTTCAATGCACTAACATTATTGGCACCACTGTCTGAAACCACAGATTCAGTATGGAGTCCCTGGGGCTCTAACTACTCAGAAATTTTGTCAGCAACTCTTCCAAAATATTGTCAGCAGTGTGAGGCTTACCAAACATGCTAATGCAAACAACTGCCATTCTTTTTCTACCTTTCAGTTCACTGCTGCATGTGGTGGTGTCTGAAGATGACTGTGATACCCAATGTGCTATAATGCACATACTGTATAGTCAATGGTTTGAGAACTTGACCACATGTCTGTGGTCAGGTGCACAGAACCACATTCACTGTCTTGAAGAGCCAATTTTATTTTACTTTGCATACATTTATACATTTTTGAAATAGCTACAGTTGCAAAATATTTACTGCTTGGTATGTTGTAAAGTGGAGCAAAATCTTTTAGAAGGGCTCTAAAACCATCATTCTCCACCACAGAAAATGGCTACAGGTCCTTGGCTATAAATGCAGCTATTAACATATTCATTTTTAATGTGTCTTGATCTGATCTACTGTAGACAGTTTTTTGTTCAAGCATTGCAGTAATGGTCTGCTGTTTAGTTCCTGCAAGGGGGGCAAAAGACATGGGATTGCAATGGCAAACCTGCACCATGTCTAAATAGTTTCCAGTGAAGTCGAAGATGTTGTTTTTTTCCCTGTCTCTCAGTCTATTCACCATCATTATTGTTTGTAGTATTATTTTCATCACAGACATTTGTCCCTTGCTCAGGACTGCTGCCCAGCCAAATGGTTTGATATGCTCTTTGCAAATACCTTTTTGTGATGTTGTCCCAAATTGGCACCTCCATTTCCCCCTGCTAACTTCTCGATAACAAAAGGTGCAGACAGCAACACATTCATTTTTTGGACTTACATAAAAATAGCTCCACACAAATGAGGTGAAACGTTTTGTCATCATGCCAGGAACTGTTTCTGGCCCTGTTTCATGCACTCTGTGGCTGTCCCTAGAAGAGCTATCTTGATTATTGATTGTTTTTCCATTACTGGCTGTGGCTACTGGTGGTGCTTGCTTTATGTGTTTTTTTCCTTTTGGGTGGGGGAACCCAGGTGGCATCCTCTAATGCATCAGTATCACATTCTGATTCATCGCCTTTGTAAGAGTGTAACTGTGATACATCGTGACTGTGATCTTGTTCTTGTACATTTACAACCTCTTCTTCATTAGAGACACTGCTTTCTGATGAAGGAGCCCAATATGCACAGGTGGCATATCTTGGAGTGCCACATCTAGTGATACTAAACAGAGCTTTTCCTTCAACATTGACTTTCTAGGTCTAAGTGTTCTGGCTACCTTTTTTTCTGTTTTACTTTTATCTGAGTTTTCTGGCAATGCCGACAGTGCTGCATTACTTTGATCAGAGGATTCACCAACATTCTTTTCTTTTTCTGGTTGTGTTGCTTCATCATTTTCTGATTGTGTTGCTTCATCAGTTTCTGGCTGTAATGCTCCATTTTCATAACTTACAGTGTATTAATGAAATGTTCAGCAATAGATTTCCCTTTTTTTCTGAATTTGTTTTCAGGAACTATTTTTATTGTTACATGTACCAAATTCGACCATAATGCTGTTGTTCTCCACATGTTCCACTTCCATTACAGAGTCTTATTCTAAATCCATGTTTTGAGGGTCCAACTTAATTGCTTACTTAGCAGTAGTAGTTCAGATGCAGAGATGGCCAAAACAGAGTATGAGACATGACACCCCCCTCTAAAAATATGTGAGGCACTATATGTCCAAGTAGTAGCTCAGGCACAGAGATGGGCAACATAGAGTCTGAGATTGAATGATCCCCTTCATAATATGTATGCATTATGGCACAGAGATGGGCAACATATAGTCTGAGAAGTGGTTGAAACCCCTCTCTGAAAATACATAATGCACTGCAGTATATGACCTAGTAGTAGTTCAGGCACTGAGATGGGCAAACACAGAGTCTGAGACATTGATACCCCCCTCCACAACCTGCATGACATTATGGCATAGAGATGGGAAACAGGGAGTCTAGGGCATTATGACCTTTCAGGGCAGCACAAAGATGGACAACATAGAGTCTGAGATATGAAGCACCCTCCCCTTCACAATCTGTATGGCACTATGGCACAGAGATGGCAATACAGAGTCTAGGGCAGTATGACATTTCAGGTCAGCACAGAGATGGGCAACACTGAGTCTGTGATGTGACACGCCCCCTTCACAATCTGTATAGCACTATGGCACAGAGATGACAACACAGAGTTTAGGGCAGCATGACATTTCAGGTCAGCACAGAGATGGGCAACACAGAGTCTGAGATGTGACACAGTTGACCCCCTTCCACTTCACAATCTATATGGCACTATGGAAAAAAGATGGGCAACACAGAATCTAGGGCAGTATGACCTTTCAGGGTGGCACATAGATGGGCAACATAGAATCTGAGATGTGACACCCTTCATAATCTGCAGTGCACTATAGCACAGAGTTGGGCAACACAGAGTCTAGGGTAATTTGACCTTTCAGGGTGGCAAAGAGATAGGCAACACAGAGTATGAGATGTGATGTCCCCCTTCACAATCTGAATGGCACAATGGCACAGGAATGAGCAACACTGAGTCTAGGGCAGTATAAACATTCAGGGCAGCACAGAGATGGGCAACAGAGTCTAGTCACTCTCACCATATATATTTACTGTATACTCTCTGTCTCTGACTAACAGAAATGGGATTTGTATCATTTTACTGTGGAGTCTGCAACACCTCCAGCACTCTGCTGCTGGCTACTCTGCACTCTGCTATTAAATTCATTGGTCTCATTCTACTCTCTTTGTAACAGAAATAATCCTTTTTTAATGAGCACTCTCAGTCTGCTGCAATGTCTGCAGCACTCTGCTGTTTTCTGCTGTTGAATTCATTGGTCTCTTAGTCTCTACTATCCCTCTCTCCCTTTCTCCTTCTCTCTCTCCATCTCCCTCTCTCTATCTCCCTCTCCATCTCTAACAAAATTTTCACTGGTTGATTTTTGGGAAATCTCCACACACAAACACATGACTGTCTCCATTGACTGCAAAGCTACAAATGTTCTTGATACTTGACTTCCTAAGCAGGTCCTGTGGAGGCTTGCACAGAGGCTTTGCTAGCACATGTGTCAATCACAGAACCGAGATCCTCATTGGTTGACTCCCTTCAGTGCCCCAGGATAATAAGGGTTTCCCTTTGTTGATCACGTGATGGTCCAGGGACTCAGAGTCTTCAGCAGAGATTGGGGAAAAAAAGAAACACTTTTTTCTGCACTTTTCATTACCCTGTACTGCCTTTTCCATTCAGTACTGGTGGTGAGAATGTTATTCTGGACTGGACTGCACTTCCAAACTGAACCAACTCAGCAATCTGGGTTGAGCCACAAAGGCTCAGTTTTTCTGATTAGAGCTGAGTCAGCCCTATTGTGGAGGGCGGGGGTAAGAACTGCACCAGAGCCAGTACACCCATCCCTAACATATTTCATGTTTTCTGTGACTGAATCCTATGAGGTACAGCTATCTAACTGATAACTGACAATAACTGTATTTCTGCCACTGAAGAGAGGGCTACTTTTACCTTATCCTGTTTCTAAAGTAAAGTGTTCTCATTTGTGGCAGAGAGGGGTGGGTCATGTGACCTTGAACAAGGAGCACTCTACTTTGTGAGCAGTGGCTGTTAAGGGGTGTAAACCTGGATATTCTCCAACAGAGTGTTTAAGCTGAGTGGTGGCAGCTACTATAATATTGTGAAAGCTGGTAACAGGGATACAGGCTGAGTCTGGAAAGACACATGCCTGTATCAGTATTTTGAGATAAAACAGTGGCAACTGTTGTAAATGTGACAAAACATTTGAAATTATCATACAAACATAATGCCACATTTACCTTGCCATAAGTGCATGCCAAAAATGGAACCTGCCACTGAGCAGAACCTCTGAAAATCCAGCCTTTATTGTTTAACTATCTACAGTATCTGTTGCCTGAGCCTCAGAGTCAGCCAGCCTATTAATCTTACTACTAGAAATATATAACATAAATAATGAGGCATATGACACCCTCTTATTTATTTTGCACAAATCATTAGAGATTTACCATTTTTAGTACTTAATGACTCATTTGTCTTTTCTCTCTTTTCTCAAGTGGATTTGTACATTTTCTTCAATATTATTGGAATTTGTTAACTATAACTTTTCTTATTTTCTTCTTCTGTACTAGTATAGAACAGTGCCATGACTAGCTAATTTAAGAAACATTTTTCTATAACAATCAAATAACAATGAATAAATAAAATGTTTTAAAAAATGAAAGATTTCATTACAGTTAAGGAAAATTATCAACACTAAAATAGTGGGTACATCATAAAAAATAATTGAAAATGTTATTTATTGCACCTTTTTATTTTCATGATTGAAATGTGAAAATGGCATTAAAAAATCAAGTCCTTTGATAGGTTGAAACAAGACACATGACCATGTAATTATTCACCATAATTATATAGTATATGGTTAGGGTTTATTGTGTATGGAAAACAAAGGTTTTCCAAATCTTGTTGTAGGACAGTTCAAATGTCAAAAAAGTTGTACTATTGTTCTGACATCACATCAATAGTACAACAACTTTTCCCCCTTGAGCTCCTACCTGATTGGTGGAAACAGTCAGTGATTCAAAAATACACTCTAAAATGGTGGACTCACTTAGCAAGCGGTTGGACGAGCAGACAGTTTGGACACAAACTGCCATAGTTGGCTCCGTGTGTCCAATCTATCAATTTGCAGATTTTCTTTGTTTTTGGGTTTTTTTTCAAAATCTCTGGCACAGTTACGGGGAAAAGCAAAAAGGACCACAATGAGGAGTACCTGTATATTCAGGGAAGTGACTGTAGCAGAGCGTAACTGCAGTGAGGAGGACTGGTATCTTTGATGATGGGACACAAGCAAGGACTAGTGCAGGAGTATGAATGCAAGTAGAGATGCAGCAAAGTTTAACTTCACTAGCATAGTAGAGGTGAAATGGCCCACTGCACCTCGACATATAGCTACGCGAAGTGCCCACTGAAATGCAGTACTTTGTTATTTCGCTAGTGGTGGCTGAAATTCGCTCTGTGAAGTGATTCACAGAGTAATGCGGAATCCGCAAAGTAGTCCATAACGCGGAGCAGAGTACTTTGTGTCATAATGAGAAACGTGAAGTCCATTGAAATTAATGACTTTGCATTATTCCGGCTTCCCCAAACCACTTCTCCACCAATTTTAAGGCAAAGTAACATTGAAATCAATGTAATTCACATCAATTCACCTTATTATTGAGCTCCAAGGTGAATTTTGCAGTGCTGCATGGGATTGCATGTCACATGGGCTCTAGATTGTTCTGCACAGCCTCAGTTCTGTGTAGTGTGTGCGTAGTGGAAGATGGAGACAGTTTCCTCTGAGAACTCTGTGATTCAAATTCTCTAAAAACTGTTAAAAAGCCTTTTTGAGACATTTGTTTTACTCAAAATTTAGTACATCGATTGTAGGAAACCCTCCTGTTCTCATATCATCGAGTGTTTATTGTCTGTGTGTGGATTATGAATGTTAATTTAGAACTTTCAGTCTGTGTACTGACAGACACTTGAGGTGTGCTTTGGGGGAGGGACGTCTCTGTGGTGGAGGTCGGTTAAAACTGGGAGAAAAAGGCTGTCTTTCTGTTTTGCTTATATTTTTCTTGTATAACTGTTAATGTACACACAGTAATATTTTCAGTAATTCTTTACTTTTTTAGCTAATTGTTGTGGTGTGGCAATGCATAATTTCAGTTTGTTTAAAAGATTTGGTTATATTACTGAAGTTTTCAATTTGCTATGCATTACTTGTAGCATTACTCAGACACATTTTATTGTGTCACAGAGTAATTGTAGCAGTGTGAACTTGCTATCCACCACACCTGCATGAAATTTTTGTACTGCTTTGTGGTATCTTTACTGGTAGTGGACAGTTACTTCCGTGCACTGCCCCCCAACCAGCAAAAGGTATTCTTTTCCAAATTTGGATTTGTGACTTGTGATCACTGGTTAGGTATTGTTGTGCCTTTGCGTCTACATCTCTTGAGTGTGCAGCCTAATCTTAGTCTGTCTCTGCTTTTGCATCTCCTTAGGGCCCAGTCTCCATCTGTAATTTAAATCACAGTTGTTTGTTTAGTTTCTTTTCAGAGTACTGGTGTGGTGCATATCTCTGCATGAACATTGTACTAAATTGAAGTGCGTTTTTAAGTCAGGACGATCATCACGTGTCACTCACAATACAAATCATGTTCTTCATCTTCATGGTCACAATTCCTGAATCACAAAACTGCAATTGTTTTGTAGTTAGTTCCATGTAAGCCTGTTTCATAGTATCATGGGTCTCGGCTTCAATCACCATTGTACTCGATGACATGAGTTTTCAAATCAGGTAGTTTTGTGTGGTACAGGTCAAGGAAGTACAGCTGTAGGTTTTCACGTTCCTGTACAGTTTATTATCCTTGGTCATGTTACACCAGACACTCATCATGAAACAAATCACATTCTTCACGAATCACAGCAGTGAATTTCTTTTTCAGTTCTGATGATAGGCTGAAGACCTGTAAAGATGATCAAAACATTAATGAATCCTTTTAAAATTTTTTTAAATAATGCCCCCCCCCCCAAAAAAAATACTTACCTTCACTGGCTTGGCACTAACTATGATAAACCGGGAATCCTAGATGCATTTAACAATCATTTTGCCACTGCTGGTCTAGCTTTTGACAATTCTCCTGTGTCCCTGGTCCATTCCCAACTAAATGTCCCATTCATAGATGCTCCTGCCCTGGTACCCAGTACCCAGCTTCTAGTTCAAACCGGTCTCTCTGAAGGAGGTTGAAGATCTTATGTTACAGTTGGATGTTAAGAAAAGTGCTGGCATGGATTCCATGGATCCTTATTTCCTTAAAATCGCCTATTATGTCTTAGCTGTTCCTATCACTCATCTATTCAATTTATTTATAATTATAGTTGTCCCAAGGGTTCATTCCTCTGATGTGGAAAATTGCACATGTCATCTTCTTGTTTAAATCAGGGGATCCCTGCGATCTCAACAATTATAGACCAACTTCCCCCATCCCAATTTTGTCAAAACTCCTGGAAAAGATCATCAGCAACCAATTAAGGGATTACCGGAATGAAAAAAAATCTACTAAATCCCATACAACAAGGTTTCAGAGCTTAACACAGCACTATTTCGGCCCTTGCCAAAGTGGCAAATGACTGGTATTGAGAACTGGACAGCAGAAACTTTATCTGTGCTGTATTTCTAGACCTTAGCAAGGCTTTTGATACCATGGATCATAGCCTGCTACTTTCTTCCCTGAAGAGTATAGGCCTGGACTCAGTATCCTTGCATTGGTTTGAGTACTTTGTAGGATGGCATCAACAAGTTAAGGCTGAGGGTGAGCTATCGCCACTCAAACCTCTCCTGAGGGGAGTACAGCAAGGATCCATACTTGGTCCCTTACTCTTCAGTATTTATATTAACAATATTGATGATGGTATTAACAAAGCCAATATATACCTGTTTGCTGATGACATGGTTGTGTACATACTGTAAGACAACCGACACCTGAAGCTGCCTGTGCAGACCTCCAGGAGGAATTTAACCAGCTCCAGAATCAGCTTCTTCACAAAAAACTTCTTCTAAATGCTAAAAAGACAAAGGCTATGTTGTTCTCACCCCATAGCCATATGATGAATCCGGCCAGTTCTGGAACACTACCCCGGATCACTATAATTCTTGGGGAGAAACTGGAGTTTGTTGCAAAGTTTAAATACTTATGAGTGTGAAGAAGAAGAAGAAGAAGAAGAAGAAGAAGAATCAGCATTTATATAGCGCTTTTCATACACAGTATCCCAAAGTGCTTTACAAGCATTGCTAGACTGGTAGTGAAGTGACTGACTGTGTGGTGGCGGCCATATCGCACATCATCACCAACACACAGCCTGGATAATTGCATGAATCGGTGTGGTTAGACCTGAATCTCTCATTCACTGCACATGTTGAAGATCTTGTAAAGAAACTAAGGCAGAGGCTGGGGCTATTCTTTAGAATCAACCAGTTCCTCACTACAGATGCAAAAGTGCACCTCATCCAAACTACTTTTCTCTCAGTGATTGATTATGCAGATTTCCTGTTTAGTCATTTCCCTAAAGCTTCACTCGTAAAGTTGGATATGCTTTATCATAGGGCTATCAGGTTTATTACTGGTATCCCCACTTCCACCCATCATTGTGCCTTGTACAAAGCTGTAGGATGGTCCTCTCTTATGTTTAGGCGTAACAGAAATGCAGTCCTTTGGACTTATACAGTCATCATGAAAAGACTTCCACAATATATAATAGACTATCTCCCACTAAATGAGCCAGGAATGTGTGCTTTAAGAAGTGCACCCTACATCACATTATGTATCCCGAAGGCTTCCTCCTACTATGGCAGAGTGGCCATTAGCTTCATGTTACCATCCTTGTAGAACAAAGTGCAAAAACTACTGAAATTGAGCTGTCTCCACAGTTTGAATACCTTTAAGTCTTTATATGCTCGATATGTGTGTGAGCCATGCAATTGCTTCCCCAGCCCTTGATCTTTATCCGAAGCTTAGGCTACTGCCCCTGAGCTTTGCTGTATTTAAAAGCACTTGTAATCACTGGCGATTCTAGTTCTGTGAACTACTTATGAACCTAAATGTTTTTATTCATATAGAAACTTTAATTGTCCATAGCCCCTTATGGCTGTTGTGACCTTTAGACTTCAGACACCTTACTGTCTCTGCACATTACCTAATCTGTGGCTCTTCTCAATAAATTTGTCCTACTGCATCATCGTACTCTCAGAATCTGTACTCTATTTTCCTTATTTTTTTTCAGTTCAAACTTTATTAACATTATTATCCACAATATCGCGGCAGCAAATATAGCATAAACATTAGTACACAATATCATACTCAGACTGCCCCTCTCCCCCCCCCCAGCAGTATTATGCAACAATTAGCATGAACACTCTTAACAACATACATGCACGTACAGGAAGAACTGGTACAGAACAACACTTATGTCCTGTTACACATAATCTGAGTGTGAAGGGAATCCCAGATACGTTGATACACTGGTAAACAATTATGGAGACTAGCTATGGCTTTCTCAGTACGGAGGTTAGCGAGAACTTCATTAACCCATTCCTGGAACGTCGGGCTAGCCTTGTCTGTCCAATGCCTTAATATAAGCTTTTTAACAGATAATGAGATCATGGAAATATGGAATCTCCTAACCTTGACCGAGATGGAGGACAGGTCCCCAAGGAGACAGATATCTGGTGTGAAACAGTCCTGCAAGCCCAACAGGGGATCCAAATTAGATTTAATTAAGTCCCATAGGGGGGTTATTTTGGGACATGACCAGAAAATATGAAAGAGAGTTCCTTCTCCCTGAAAACATCTGACACATACAGCAGAATCCTGGAAGCCCCAGTTCGCTAATTTGACTGGTGTGTAGTACATGTTGTGTAAAATGTGGTATTGCATAAGGCGCAATCTATCTTGGGACACGTAATTGTGGCAGGACTTCCATAGGTCCTACCAGTTGAAAGTACGCTGGGGGAAAAAAGATTCCCAGAACCTAGTCGGTCCGAAGGGGCCCCCGTACCATCTCTGAAACAAAACATGATATAACTTAGAGATAATACCCCACAACCCAGACAGGGAGGAGATCTCAGGAATCAATGTGTTAACCGACTGGGAGGGGGGGCGTACTACCCAGTACCACTACAAGCAAGTGCATTAATTGGACTACCTTAAACTGTAAGGAAACTGGAATGCTAAACTTCCTTGTGAATTTAGCTATTGAAAGCCACGTTCCATCGTTATCCACGAACGTGGAAATGATCCCGTCGCCCAGTTGGGGCATCCATGTATGGGGAATCAGCTGCTCATTTATGGTGAAAACCAGTGAATGCCAGATAGACTGGGACAAGTCCAAATGGGGGTATAACGCAGAAAAGAGCAGAGCTGCGTATATACTCTTAAAGTAGTCTTAAGAGTGGGACATGTTACAGCACCATGTAAACAAGATATTTTAACATGGAATAAGGATGCAGGATCGATGTTCATAGACTGGATTATGTCTAATTCTATTCTGAGCTAAGTCGGTCTCAGATGTTTGGGGCCTGGGTTCACCCATTTCAGACACTTTGCCAAGTTAGAGGCCCAGTAATAGATTGCCAAGTGGGGGATCCATAGCCCACCATCAAATTTGTTGGTGGCCAGCTTATGATATGTCAAACGGGGATGCTTCTTTGACCAAATGAAATTAATAAAAATTCCATGCATCTTCTGAAACCATGATAGAGGGATAAATAAATTGAGAAGAGAGAGGGGATAAAAAATGTGTAGGAAGACATTCATCTTAATTATGTTGATCTGGCCCCATAATGAAACCGGAAGTTTGGACCATCTGTTGAGATCCTGAGCAATTAACTGGGAGAGAGGTTCTAGATTTACCTTAAACCAAGCAGAAGGATTATGCATCAGTGTAATATCTAGATATTTTATCGTCCGGAGAGCCCAGCACAAACCAAAAGAGGTGATGTCAGTCTTGAAGACCTTATGATTCAGGGGAAAAAAGGAAGATTTATTGGTGTTCAATTTATAGTTCGAGAAGGAGCTGAATTTAGCAATTTCACCCAGCAAGGCCGGAACAGACGATGTCGGATGGGATAAGTAAAGGAGAAGATCATCCACGTAAGCTGTAATCTTACTCTCGTTGCCTCCCACATGGATACCCTATATCCCCGCATTGCTGAGGATGTTTTGAATGAGAGGTTCCAAATAAAGATTAAATAAAAGGGGGAAAGGTGGCATCCCTGTCTAGTACCTGAGTATAAAGAAAAGGGTTTAGAAAATGCCCCATTACCGGGAGATCTTAGCTGATGGAGCTCAGTATAGTGTGCGAATCCAGTCTATGAACGTGGTAGGGAAATGAAAAGCCTTGAGAACCTGAAATAAGAAATTCCAATTCACTCAGTCAAATGCTTTCTCTGCATCCAGGGAGACCAACCCGGTGGGAAAGGATGCATCCCTGGACCCAGAAAAGACGTGCAAGAGAGTGCGCAAATTGATCGGAAGATGAGCGCCCCCTTCATGAACCCAACCTGAGACATGCCTATCAGAACTGGGAGAACCACTATTAACCTGTCGGCCAGAATCTTCGAGAGAATTTTAATGTCTTGATTTAAAAGGGATATGGGCCTGTAGCTTTGTATTAACTCTGGGTCCTTATCCGGCCTGGGGAGGAGGACAATCAGGGCTTCAAACAGATAGGGATCTACCATAACCCCAGAGAGAATATGTTGAAATAACCAATGAAGCACTGGCACTAGTAATTCTCGGAAAACTTTATAGAACAGGGAGGAGAATCTGTCTGGCCCCAGGACCCTGTCTGAAGGCAAGGCTCTGATGACCCCCGAGATCTCCTCCAGTGATACTGTCAAGACTAAGAAACTCCTATGGTACTCAGATAAGGTGGGTAGCTGGAAGTCCCTTAAGTACGCCTCCAGGGTCTCCAATGGAGGAGGGCATTCCAGATCCCTGTATAATTGCTCATAGTACAGTGCGAACTCTTGTACTATGTTGATAGGAGATACTTTCAGAGACCCGTCTGCCAGTGCTGGAATTGGAGGGATGAATCTTGCAGGTTCCTGCTGTTTTAACCGTAACGCTAATAAGAGCCCCGCCTTCTCTCCCGTTGATCTGTGTAATTAGCTCTAGTTCTGATAATGGCTAATTCTGCCTTCTCCCTAAGCAAATCTAAGTATTTATCCCTGGCCACCAGAAGCTTCTTTCCATCCTCGCTTGAGGTGATAAGCGAGGATTTAGCTTCCAGGGATTGTATTTGGGCTAATAGGGATGATAATTCTCCCTCTTGCTCTTTTTTCCTTTTTGTGGCCAAGCTGATAAGAATTCCTCTCATATAGGCCTTAAAGACACCCCAAAGAATGTCAGGCTTTGTACTATCCATTGGGTTAGTTAAAAAGAAGAGCTCTATCTGCTCTTTTATGAGTTTACAATACTTGATATCCTTTAATAATTGTTCGTTAAGCTTCCAACGGGTCTCTCTTCTAGGCGAATTAAGGAAAGTTAAGTTACAAACCACAAGAGAGTGGTCGGAAATAGGACCGGGCTGAATCAAGGCTGATAAAACCCCGGGCAGTAGCCCCTGTGAAATTAGTAAATAGTCTATGTGGGACTGCGAGCTGTGAACCTGTGAACTGAATGTGTACTCCTTAGAACTGGGGTGCAGCACACGCCAAATATCACATAGCCCGCACTGGTCTACCAGTTCTCTGAATGCCCTTTGCCCGGGGGATAGTCCCCTCGATCCGACACCCGACCTATCCATGTTAGTATCCAGAACCAGATTAAAGTCCCCACCCATAATGATCGTGGTAGGAAGCATTGGAAGGATAATAGTGATCAGCCTCATATAAAAGGCAGGATCATCTATGTTAGGTCCATAGATGTTGCAGAGTAAAAGTGGTACTGACCATAGAGAGCCCTGAATCAGAAGAAACCTGCCCCCCAGGTCTTTAATAACTTGTGAGGAGATGAAGGGAATATTTCTGTTTATAATTAACATTACACCACAGCTATTAGTGGACCCCGAGGCGTTAAAAACCTGACCCACCTGCTGTCTCCTGAGTGTTAGAGCTTCTGACTCTAATAAGTGAGATTCCAATAAAAACGTAACCTGAGAATGTAATAAGCTTATGTGCTTAAGCACTTGATATTGTTTAGCCTTTTTCCTGATCCCCTTCACATTCCAAGTTGCAAAAACCACGTTGTTAGCCATCGCACTCTGATAAAGTAAGCATCTGGCCACTCTTATAATGTAATAAAAGCAAGGAATAACAAACCAAAATCCCATGAATACTGCTGCCCCCATCCCCATACCTCCCCAATACATACCATTCCTCTCTCCACCAACCCCCATAAATCCCCGTGGATGATGTGCCTTGATCCAACTAACAAACCAGGCCTTAAACCCCCCTCCCAACCACCCACACTGTCGTGAACGATGTTCACAAAGTACTGTTACCCTTCCTCACCCCCCAGCCTCCCAAGAATGTCCTTCAGTACCAGTTAGAATTAACCATCCTATAACGAGAACTTTTAAACAACAACAACAAGACAAATTATGCAACCTAGCTAACTCTAGGAGAGGTGCTCAGCTTGCAACTTGAGAACATCACTAAAATGCTATTATAACTGACAGAATTGAGCTTCCAGTAGCCCCTATTGAAGTTTCAGGGAATAGAACTAACTAACTGGAAATCCGGCCAGCCCCACAGCTTGCTATTCAACAGAGGCCATGTTAACAAACCCGGGATCTGGAACCAAGACCAGACGAAAGTAAACAAACCCCACACAATCTGGAGATGCAATCCAGTCAAGTTTATGCATGGGGCTCCCTCTCGTGACCCCAAAGCAAATGTACAGCGCTCCACCAGTGTGGTTAAAAGCCCAGCACCTCTCCCATGTCAAACTGCTCCCCAATTAGTAGTGATACACCGAGAGGAAAATTGTCATATTCAGAACTTAATCACTAAGCGCTGATACCCCCAGCAATAATACACAAAAAACACCTTCCCTGAGTGAACAATTTAAACGGTTCTGAATTATAGCATCCGTTCAATGCGAAACGTCAGTACAAGTAGGACTCAGTTCAAGCTAACACATTGGGGTGGAGATTAGTCTCTTCCAAGTCAGGTACCCCAACCACATCCAGTTATCACTGCCTGTGCAAACCTTCCAATAAATGGCAAACAAGAACTGAAGATTCAGAGTGCTCCCATATACATAGTGCAAGGCTCCTTAACGATCCCGAAACAGGTCAGGCAGGGAAAGCTTGAGACCAGCTAGGGCAGAATCTGGATCTTCATATGTTGACCAGGATCCATTAATTAAAACTTGCAACCTGGCAGGATACCCCATCCTGAACTTGAGACCAGCAGCTATGATTTTGGACACTATGGGATGAAAAGCTGTGCACTTCAGCCGGACAGATCCCGGCAGATCTTGAGCAATTTGAAGTTTAGAATTCTCCCAATGGACTTCTTGCAGGTCTCTCACTTTAACCAGAAGATGCTGCCTCTCTAGATAATTCAAAAAATGACATATTAAAGGACGAGGAGCCGACCCCAATGGGAGTTTCGGCCTTAGGGAACTGAGCGCCCTCTCTATAGTATATGTCGCACCAAAAGGAGAGGGGCCAGCGATCCAATCCACTAATTTCTGTATGAAAGCAATGGCATTCTGCCCTTCTTCACCCTCTGGTAGCCTCAGAATGACCATATTATTACGCCTGCTATGGCCCTCGAGATCCTCCAACTTGGCTTCGACACGAGAAAATTTCTGCCGCATGGCGACTAGCTCTGGGTCAATCTTTTCCATTCGTTTCTCAAGAGAGACAATGCAAACAGTGTTGTCCGACGTGGTAATAGAGATCTCATCCAGTCCTTTAGAGAGGGCTTTAATCTCCGTCGCTATCTCTTTAACCTCCTCGCGAAAGGGTTTGAACTCCTCCAAAAACCTGCACAGGGTTAAAGGCTCTTGTTCCAGAGGCTGGCTGGAAGGGTCAGGCGCCTCTGGCCCACTCGAGGCCCGGGATTTTTTCGGGGCCTTTTCAGGGGTGACAGGTGGAGTATGTTTCTGCGGTGGTTTTCTCATGTACGCCTCCATTAGTATTCACACTCCTTTAAATGAACCTCGGGATGATCAGAAGGCAGTGTTTGAGGGAAACAATAGATTTTCGGTAGTTACACTGGCTGAAATAGTCAGTTATATACTTGGGAGGCTGGAGCTGCACCGAGGAGCTTCTATCCAGTACCTTGCAACAGGTGGTCTCCTCTATTCTCATTATTACATCCCCCATCCTCGAACTTACTCCCCGACCGAAGTCAAGTTCCACAGGGGCTCCCTGCCTCATAAGCGAGGGATTCGCGGATACTGGAAGGTCAGCGCTTTCACAGCCCCCACATGAGACCCCAAGCTCGGACTTTCCTATAGCAAAGTACAGCATAAACCACTAACCAATCAGAATTGAGTGCTATTTTTGCTCTGGCTTCTGATTGGTTCCTGTGGTCTGGTTCTGTGTTTTCTTCTAAACCTAAATACAATCTGATTTTCCTGCTGAAATCTGCTCAAAAAAGCTGTAATTACTTTTCTGATTGCCTGTTAAGACCTTTATTTCACTGTTAGAGTATTACATGCAGGAAATCTGTGTGATTACACCCCTTTCTGAATCATCGTGTTTGTGCCAGATTCTAGGCACTAAAGGATTCCACATCTGGTTTGTCTTGCTGTTGGGCCCTTGTTCTGGTACAGACGTCTCTTGTCTGTGGCCGGCAATTACCCCTGACTGCCTCTTTTTTCCCTGTCAAAGACAGGCTCTCCATGGGCTCCCCATTTCACAGGAATGGGAATCTTGGGCACTGGATGGCCGATGCTGCCTCAGCCGCCACCTGTGACCCCAAGCCCGGACCCTCCACTAGCAAGGCATGGCAAAGCCGCTACCCAACTGGAATGCAAGCACTCTTCGGCTCTGGCAACCGACTGGTTCCTTCTGCTGGTGTCTATGTTCCTCCTAAACCAAACTAAAATCTGTTTTCCTTGCTGATATATGCCTAAAAAAAACTGTAATCACCTATGTGCCTGACTGCTAGTATCCTTATCTTTCTGCTCAGAGTGTTAAATTTAGGAAAACTGTGTGATCACACTCCCTTCTGATACTTTGTGTATGCACCAGCTCCTCCCACGAGCTGGAGCACTTTGTACTGTTATGAACTGTTGCAACATTGAGTACTTACGTGCAGTAATTTTATATATTTGCATTATCTCTACTGTAAATACCTCTGTATGCACTGTATTACCTGGCCCAGATAAAACCAGGTCCATCTTGTAAATAAGCTTGCTCAATGATGTCCACCTGGATAAATAAAGATTTTGACTGATTAATTAACAGTATTCCAATGCTGAAATTCCTCATCAAGCCAAGAAATGCACACCCCAAGTTCGACTATATGACCTGTGATATAAAAAGCAATAATTACATGTGTATATATATATATATATATATATATATATATATATATATATATTTCTGAGCGCCTGTTTGAATTGGCGCTGGTAATATACAGTCGGTGGCTGGCCATGGAGGTGAGAAGTGGGCTGTGCCAGTCGCCAGCTGGAGAAGGTGGGGGTGCTGGGTGGTGGCAGGGGTGGGTGGGGTGAGGTCCACTAGAGTACCAGGGCATGTAAAATGCAAATTAATTTTATTATGATGGGGGGGGATCACTAGACTACCAGGGATAGCAATAATAATGATAATGAAGTACAGATCGGGGGGCACTAGACTACCAGGGATATAATAAAAATATATAAATAAACACACATGGGGGGGTCGCTAGACTACCATGGATAAAAAATAAACATATTAATATGATACTCATTGGGGGGCCACTAGAGTGCCAGGGATAACAGGCATCGTTATGTACATTGCCATGATATACCTGGTTAAGCAATGAAATAAAAAAAAAAATGATGGAGAGGGGGGCCACTAGACTACCAGGGATAATGAAAAGTACTGTTTTTTTTATTCAGATGGGGCAGGGCGAAGCCCCCTGAGCAAAACCCACTCTTATATAACTTAATAGTGCAACTCTGGGCTACAAAAAACTATTTTGAAATCTGGCCATCTTATCCCTTGCACTTTATTCATGAGCAAGCAATTTCTTTGACCGCTAGTATGCAAATTCTTTGATAACGAGATTCTTTGATCGCGATCGTGCATCACGAGTGAGGGACGAGATGGCCAGATAAAAAAATATATTTTCTCAGCTCATGGGTGTCCTAGGAAGACAAATGAGGGTGGGTTTTACTCAGGGGGCTTCATTCTGATGAACCATAGTGGTGGTTTAGTGCAATTATTTGAATTTTGTAAATTGTTCAACTTTTTATTCTTTTGTCGTGACCCTGCAAATTCTTTAATTGTGAGCTTGCAAATTCTTTGATCGTGAGATTCTTTGATCGCAATCGTGCATCATGAGGGTAGGACGAGATGGCTGGATTAAAAAGTCAATTTTCTCAGCCCGGGGTGCCCTAGAAAGTCAAATGAGGGTTGGTTTTTCTCAGGGGGCTTCATTCTGTTGAACCATGGTGGTAGTTTACAGCAATTTTTCCAATTTTGTAAATTTCAAAAGGTTTTATTCTTTGATCATGAGCCTGCAAATTCTTTGATTGTGAGCCTGCAAATTCTTTGATCATGAGATTCTTTGACTGCCATCTTTAATCGTGAGGGTAGGACGAGATGGCCAGTTTTTTTATAATGGAATAGATTGGGACATTTTACCAAACTTTCAGATTGAATATCTTGGAAATGGTTTGGTCTTTTTACTCAAAATTTGGAGGGTGTTTACGGCATGTCCTGTAGATGTGAATTATGGTGCTTATGTGTCAGAGAAATTTTTTTTCGGAGATATTGTGTGACACACTTTACGTGTTGAGGACAGTGTTTTACTTGTGGTGGTGGCTTGAAATTGATAGGATACCTAGCCTCAGTGTCATTGATGTAGTTTTCAGTCATTATGTGTGTTAAGTGTCAACAGGTGTGGAACTGTGCCAGTCTGATGAATGAAAATCTCATACATTAAAATGTTATATCTCGGACATGGTTTAGTCTTTTCACTTGAAATTTGGAGGGTGTTGACAGCATGTCCTGTGGATGTAAATTACAGTGTTTCCGTGTCAGAAAATATTTTTTTTGTGGAGACATGGTGTGGCACAGTTTTCATTCTGTGGACAGCGTTTTGCTTGTGGTGGTGGCTTTAAATTGATAGGATACCTACCCTTAGTGTCATGGATGCAGTTTTCTGTCATTGTGTTAAATGTCAAGAGGTGCAGAACTGTGCCAGTCTGATGAATGAAAATTTCAAATTTTGACATGTCATATCTTGGACACGGTTTGGTCTTTCTATTTGAAATTTGGAGGGTGTTGACAGGATGTCCTGTAGATGTGAATTGCAGTGTTTATGTCTCGGACAATGTATTTTTTATGGACAGATTGAGAGGCGCACTAAATGTTTTGCAGACAGCATTTTATGTTGTTCTCCTACATTCATATTCATTTAGTAGCTGGTTGTGCTGCTGTTACTGTACTTTTTAGTCATCAGCTGTGTAATGTGGCCCAACATTTATGAAGGGCCCCGCACTCCCACCAACTTGATCGACTTTCTACTTTTTATTCTTTCTTAAAAAGTAAGGAAATTCTATGCAAAAAAAACTTCATTAATGCATCAGTTAGGGTTCTTCTACAGCGAAAAAGTGAGAAATTTGATTTTGGGTTCCCACCCCTTGCACCCACCCCAGCCCTCCCCACCAACAGGCATCGGGTGTGTGTTGGGGTCATTGCTCTAACTCTCACCCCATTCTCCTACACTGCACCACCTCAGCTTGTTTACATGGGATGGGGTGAGAGTTAGGACTAAGACCCCAATGCACACCCAGATGCCTGTTGGTAAGTGCGGCTGGGGGTAGGGGTAAGGGTGAGAACCCTAAAATCAATGTCCTCGCTTTTTCACTGTAGAAGAACCCTAACTGATGCATTAACAAAGTTTTTGCATAGAATATATATATAGATATATATATATATCTATATATATCATGGATCTGAACATTCAAGGTCAACTCAGGTTCTGTGGAAAACCATGATAGTGCCAGGTACATTAACTTACCAAAGGTATTATTAGTGTACACACAGAGAGCATCATTGCTGTTGAGAGTCACTGCAGCAGACATTGGGCAACCAACAGCATTATCACATCATCATGGATGGTTAACTCAATGGTTGGGTCATCCTTCTAGCACATCATTTGGCAAGACACTGTGCATCAGCCCAGTCAGGTCAAGAAGTTTTACATGAAATTTCAAAAGCAGCAGCAGGGGACATACTGTAGTTCTTATTGGAGTGTTTGCACGCATGACTGAGTGTGGCATGAATTACATTTCTTTCCATTTTATGATCTCATTTCCCTTCTTCTGGAGTTGGGAATTTTCTGGACAAAAGACAGTAGCATTTTGGGGATGCATATTAATTCTGGTGATTGTGTGTGACCACTGCGTGCATGACTAAGTATACCATTAATTCTGGGAGACTTTGCATTTCTTGTTACGCACTCATTTTACTTCATCAGCACTGGGGAATTTTCTGGACACAAGACAGTAGCATTTTGGGGATGCACATTAATTCTAGTGACTGAGTGTGACCACTGTGACCACTGCACACATGACTGAGTGTGCCATTAATTCTGGGAGACTTTACATTTCTTGTTACACTCTCATTTCACTTTGTCAGCACTGGGGAATTTTCTGGACACAAGACAGTAGCATTTTAGGGAATGCACATTAATTCTGGTGATTGTGTGTGACCACTGCACGCGTGACTGAGTGCATCATTAATTCTGGGGAGACTTTGTATTCCTTGTTGTGCTCTCATTTCACTTTGTTAGCACTGGGGGATTTTCTGGACACAAGACAGTAGCATTTTAGGGATGCACATTAATTCTGGTGACTGTGTGTGACCACTGCATGCATGACTGAGTGTCCCATTAATTTTGGGAGAATTTGTATTTCTTGGTGTGCTTTCATTTCACTTTGTCAGCACTGGGGAATTTTCTGGACACAAGACAATAGCATTTTGGGGATGCACATTAATTCTTGTGACTGTGTGTGTGGGGGGGCTGCCAATATTGTTGTCACTTTGCCTTTCTTCGTGGAATGACAATGCAAAGTAATAATTACAAGGTGAAGTGAGCATTTAATTTTGGCCACTCTGCATAGCAGAATGACAAAGCACAGTGCCCACTTCGTGGGCACTTTGCCAGCAAAATTTAAATTCGCTGCATCTCTACACTTCACATCCTAATGACTTTGCATTATGATGACTGCGCATTACTTCACTTTATTTTCTTTTAAAGATGACATGAGTGAGCATTGTAACAGCCCACAGATCACATGGTTCACAGTCTGCAGGTCACATGCTTCAGGCAGGAAGTTAATCATGCAAGAGAGTGAAAGACTTTCACTTTAGCCTTACCAAGTGTGGAAGAAAGAGCTGTGTTTGAAAGGAGACAGAGCTATAGCAAAAAATATAAACCTCGCATCTGATCAGGAGTACCTTCTGGGCTAGTGGTCCCCTCCCTGAAGCAGGAGGTAGTGTTGCCATGGAAGCAGCACCTCGGGTGGCACCTTCCAGCACCACCCCAACAGTGCCACCACCTGCTATGCCCCCTGTACCAGCAGCTCAGCAAGAAGTGAAGTAAGAGCCACAGCAGTTGCAGCAGCAGCAGCAGGTTTCCCCACCCTGGCCCCTATTGAGCACCAGCAGCAGCCGGCAACATCATCTGGGTCCCCCACCTGTGTCTGGTCCTCCCAGCAGCTCATTAGTGTGGGAGTTCTTCACTACACTGCCTATGGACATGAGAGTAGTGAAGTGCAATTTGTGTGGTGAGGTGGAGCACCGTGGCCACAAGGGAAGTCAGCTGGGCACAGGTGGTCAGTGCACCCACCTATACAACCATCACCGTGCAGATTGACAGGTGTCAAGTGGGGGCAGGCCATGGAACAAGCGGCTGCTCCAAAACCTGCAGGTGATGGTGGCAACCCTGCACAAATACCTGCCACACATGCCAATTTGGGCTTGATGTGGAGTGAGTTGGACCATTTGAACCACCGAATTGACAATGTGGAGCAGCGGTTGGAGTGCATGGAAATGCACCAGCTCCAAATAATGGGCATGCTTCAACTGCTTCAACTGCTGTTCTCACACCATAACATTGATCATTAGTTTTTATTTGTCCTTGCACCCACCACTCTCTCTGTGAAAAAATAATTCCTGACATTGCCCCGATCCGTTCCCCCTCTATCTTCAAATTTTGCCCACTTGTTTGTGCACGTCTCTTTTTCTGAAAGATGTTACCCTCTTGTACGTTGTTGATTCTCTTTCGGTACTTGATAGTTTCTATCATGCCCCCCTCCTTTCCTTGCGATTATACATATTAAGCTTTAGACTTCACAGTATTTGGGAAACCAGTTAACTTGTTGTCACAGGTTGAAATTGGGGCAATACTCAAGCAATCAGCAACTTTACTACCACCAGTGGGGACAACAGCATCTCCAACCATGAATTAAGCTACTGATTGCATTGTGAAAAACATAGTCAGAGAAATCCCTTTACTGTCATCAACTATGCACTTCTGCTGCATACTACCAGGCCCATGTCCATTCTTGCCACTGGCAGCAATGTCATGGCCAGAAGCATCTTTGCATGCATGTCTCTTTGCAGGCATTTTTCTCTGATTGGCCAGCACTTCAAGCCGTCTTCTCTTGGGCCAGAATTGCCATAGTTTCACTCTCCAGGGCTATATTTGCTGCTTGGACTTTTAATTTTCTCCCACCAATCCTCCCCCATCCCCGCCACTCTTTAAATGGGCTTTTTTCCACTCCCACTGACTATGTAGTCTCCATATTGGTCAATCCTCATAGCTTGAAGCCCTTGTGGAAACCTCTTATTCATGCCTTCAATGGGAAATCAAGAGTATTTCTGGACACTGCTCTCCAGTGCATGCGCTAAGCCAAAATGAAAGCTAGTATGCCTTACCTAGGCTATTTACTTGTTTTGTCCTTCATTATTCTGGACCCAAATCCAGAGCTAAAACCCATTGAACACAATAAAAAGTGTATATCCTCCCTCAAACTGGCATCTCCTTCAGTTTTAAACTGTACATTACACCCTCTCCCTCTGTTAGGTTCACCTTCCCTTGGAAACAGACGCATTGCATAGCCTTTGTTTTGATTCCATATTAAGCTAGAATTCTACCTATCAGCCAGGGTATTACTTTATGCTTTACTGAGCCCTATCAACTGGCACTTGGCATCCATTAACAACACTTCCACCCCTTTTTTTCCATAAAAGGAGTAGAGCCAGGCTCTTCAAACTGTTATTAACTGCCCTAAAGAAAATTCTACTCCTACTGCTTCTTTGCTCTGGTAATGTGGAATTAAACCTAAGTCCCATCCCTCCCATCTCTCCTATCCCTGCACCTGCTGACATGGCTACTCTAAAGGAACTGAGGCTACTCCATTTAAATGTGTGTAGTCTATTAAGGAATAGAAGTGGATCTGTCACACATCTTCTGATGTACTAGTGGTCTCCGAGACCTGGCTTAGGCCATCTACCCCAGACCATGAAATTGATATTCCTTCACATAATGTCTTTAGAGCAGATAGGCACACTAGAGGGGGAGGAGTCATGATCTACAGTCATGACAAATTTTCTGCCTCAGTAATTGACTCCACCTCTGTACCTAAGGAATTCGACTATCTAACAGTAAAGGTGCTACTTCCTCCTGTAACTTCCCTCACTATTATTGGCTGCTACAGGCCCCCTTCTGCAGGGCACAAGGTGATTCAGCATCTGACTCATGTCAGGGAGAAACTTACGTCAGAGGGCTTCGTACTTGGTGACTTTTACCTTGATTGGTTCTCACAAAGTTCTTCCCCATTAAAAGATCTCTGCAACACCCTCAGGTTGACTCAAATCATCACTGAGGCTACCTGTCCTAACAATAAAAATCCAGCACACAGCACCTTAATAGATCTGATATTAGTAAACAAGCCCCATCTCATTGCCCACTCTGGCGTACTCCTTAATGATTTCAGCAATCATTGCCCCATAGCCTGTGTAAGATCCTCCCCTAGGCAAACATCCACTTCCAGATATACCTATAGGAGAAGTCATCATAATTTTGACCCTACTGCTTTCCTTTTTGACCTTCAGAACTCAAATTTGCAAGACATCTACTATCCACCTTAGTCGTTGAGGCACGTTTTCTCCTACAGGGTATAATTCTTGGGGTCCTAGATCAACATGTTCCACTAACCAAAGTTCACACCAGGAAACAATCTTGCACTAGGTTTACTGCTATCTTGAAAACCTTGCTGAGCCACAGGGATGCACAATGGAAAAAAGCCTGGAAATCTTAGCTCCTGGGAGATTGGTCCGCATTTAGAACCATAAGGAACCAATGTACCAAGCTTACTCATGCAGAGAAAGTTAGATACTTCAGAGACAACTTAGCTTCTTCCTCTAACAGTCCTGCAAGATTTTGGAGAACATTAAAGGAGGAGGCAGGACACCACCCTCCTAGCTCCATCCTTCCCTGCAAAAGTCACCACTGGTAACTTCTTCACCACTGATAAACAAACTATCCTAGATCTCCTCAATAACCATTTTGCTTCCACTGAGTCAGCATTTGATTCCTTTCCTGCTAATACCCTACGCAAGAACCTCCTGGCCCAACGCCTGCCCGATAACTTACTCGTCTCCACCGCCCATGTCACTTCCTTCTCCTTCAGCATGGTCACTATAAAAGAAGTGGAGAATCGCCTACTACATCTATATTCCAGTAAGAGCATGGATGCTGATCATATTGACCCATATTATCTAAAAATAGGCTATTACTTGTTATCCCCACCCATTACACACCTCTTTAACTTTGTCTAGTAAACAGCTCACATTGTCCATCTCTTCAAATCTGGTGACGCGTGTGACTTAAATAATTACTGACCTGTATCACTCCTTCCCATTCTCTCCAAATTACTTGAGAAAATCATCACCTCTCAGCTTAGACAGCATCTAGAAACTTTCAACCTCCTGAACCCAGTACAGTTCAGTTTCAGGCCTCATCATAACACAGTCTTAGCCCTTGTCAAGGTCTCCAATGATTGGCTAAAAGTGCTGAATGACAAAAAACATGTTTGTGCCCTTTTCCTTGACCTTAGCAAGGCCTTTGATACTGTAGAACATGACCTGCTCCTGCTTTCCTTGCAATACATCAGTCTAGATGTCCAAGCACTAAAATGGTTCTCTGATTACCTAACTGACTGACCGCAGCAGATTAAAGCCAATGGGGATCTCTCGCCACTTAAAACTCTTATGAGAGACGTACCCCAAGGGTCAATCCTTGGCCCATTACTATTTATGATCTACATCAACAACATAAACTTTGGTTTAAAATCTGCCCACATTCATCTCTTTGCAGATGATACAGTCCTTTACTTGAGCAGGCCCACCCCAGCGCTTGCTTGCAGTGACTTGCAATTAGAATTCAACAGCCTGCAACAGAATCTCCTTTACCTAAAGCTCCTTCTAAATGCTAAAAAGACCAAGGTAATGCTCCTCTCTCCTCCTCCTGTGAAAGCACCTGGACACAGCATTGGACTCCAAATTGCTTCCCTACTTGGGGAAAAGTTGGAGTTTGTATCAAAATTTAAGTACCTAGGTTTCTGGGTCGATCATAAGTTGTCCTTTACTGTTCATATTGAGGAACTTGCAAAAAAATTTAAACAAAGGCTAGGTCTGTTCTTTCACATTGGGCACCTACTCAGTCGCTAAGCTAAAATCTGTCTGGTCCAATCCACCTTTCTTCCTCACCTCGACTACACAGATTTTCTATACAGACAAGGTCCCAGTACCTCTTTGGCTAAACTAGACACCCTCTACCACCATGCATTGAGATTTATCACTGGAACCCCATTCTCCACCCATTACTGCTCCTTATATGCAGAACTTGGGTGGTTATCCCTAATGCCAGAAAAATGCAGTCACCTGGGCATAACAAGCTATAAGACATAGTCTGCCCCAATACATTCTGGACTGTCTGCCTGCCTGCACCACTAGGAACTATCCCCCTTATGAGCCTCTTGCATATCACCTTAGCTGTTCCTAGGGTCAGAACCCACCTTGGTGAAGCCACTATAAGCCATACCCTGCCTGTACTCTGGAACAGAGTACAAAAAATGTTAAAAATAGCAGTGCCTATCAAGCTGACCACTTTCAAAACCCTGCTCACACGCCTCTTCATAGAGACCTGTATCTGTTTTCAGTGCTGATTCTTCTCCTTCTTTGCATGGGCCTCCTCGCTTATGTCTCTGCTGACTACTCCTTGCTCTCAAATTTCCTTGCACTAATGTATGCATAATAAGAGTCTACTCCCCCCTCTTAAGTTACCAAGCACTGATGTGTATATATTTAGAGTCTACAGCACTGACCTGTGTTATTACATATGTGATAAAAAACTATATGTATAGTTATTGATCCTTACTGGTAATTGTCCTACATGTATTTGTGCTACCTTATATTATTTTACTTACTGATTGTATTACTTCCTGTATTTGCATGTATGTTTTGCTTTGTTATCTTATGTATACATTACCAGGTCCATCTTGCAAATTAGTCTTACTCATTGATGTTCCACCTGGTAAAATAAAGATTGATTGATTGATTGCTTTATTGATTGATTGACTTTTTGGGATTACACAAAAAATTCACAACAAATTGAGATTTCTGAAATTTGGGGTGGATAGGAAGCGAAAAAACAACAATTGTGGCTTACAGATGCAGATTGGGAACTAAACAGATGCAAATGCACAGACGCAGATTCCACACTATAAAGAGATGCAGCCACACAGGCACAAAAACATCTTAGCTAGTAATCACTCAAATCAAAAACTGGAAAAATAAATGATACCTTTTGTGGGTTGGGGAGGTGTTGCAGTAGCAGTCCACTAGCTAGATATAAGGAAGCAGTAAAAAATACTGCAGATGGATAACTGATTCAGAGTGCAGTGATTACTGTGTGGCACAATAAAATGTGTCTGACTTGATGGCACACACACACGCACACACACACACACACACACACTACAGGTAATGAACAGAAAATGTAACAGTACAGTACACTATATAAACAAATATTTTAAACAAAATGAAAATATGTGCTGCACCCCAACAAACAGAAAATAATAATCAAAAATTACTTCAAGTATTACTGTGTGCACATAGACACACACATACTAACACACTACTAGTACAAACAGTTAGAAAGACTGCCTTTCTCATGTGAATCTCACTCCACCACAGATACGCCCCTTCCTAAAAGCACAGTTCAACAGTGTCTGTCAGTACACAGGCTGAATATTCTGAATTAACATTCAAAATGCACAGCAAAACAATTAACAGTCAATGATCTAAGCACAGGAGGGTTTCCTACAGTCAGTGTACTAAATTTGGAACAAAATAATTGGATCAAAAGTGATTTTTTAAATCTTTTTCAATGGTTTGATTCTCAGAGCTCTGAGCAAACTGTCTCAACCTTTGCACTACCCACACTATGCAGAACTGTGGCTGTGCAAGACAATATAGAGCCCATGTGACCTGCCATCCTATGAATCAATGCAAAATTCACCTCAAGGAGCAATAAACAGGCTAAGTGAAGTGAAGTCCATTAAAATCAGTGGCACTTCACATTAAAATTAAGGGGAAGGCTGTAATACAAGGTGAAGTAACTCGAAGTCCATTGAAACGAATGCACTTCACATTCAAATTTATAGGCCAAGTAATTTGCTTTGAGTTGCGGAGCACTAAGCAGATTTGTGGATAATACGTGAAGTGCTCTGCATAGCAAAGTGGGAGCACTTTTCCCACCTCTAAATGCAAGGCATGAGCCTTTTGTCTGTTTTGGGGACCCATATGCTATAAAAAATAGTGGATGTGTGACCATCCATATTTAAGTCTATGTTTCCATCTCAGGAGTTGATGATGCCATAGAGACCTCTCGAGCTTCACCCTTGAGGTCTCTATGACATCATCAACTCCCTCAATGGAAACACAGCCTTGTTGTGGATGGTCACCCATCCACTATTCTATATATGGCTGCACTTAAAAATGTAAGTGTTGTTTTATAGCCATTTTAGAAATACAATAAGACACTTAATGGATGTGTAATTATGGACAATAAATGCACTTGTTGGGTGTGCTAAAGGAATTCAACTATGCCTTTTTCCCCCACAACATACCTGAAGCATGCAGTTTTTGGTCTATAATAATACACTATGTTATATCTTATTGCATACATGCTGGTTGAACAATGCATTTCTCACCGGTGATGGATTCCTACTTTGTTGTTTTCTTTGTACAATTCTTGTATTTAAGAGGTCACAGTTGGCTGCCATTCACATAATTAGTTAACTAATTGTCAGTGCTAAGTCATACATAGTACAAGCCTGGAGTCACATTTACATCATAAATGAAATGCAAGAAGAAAATAAGAGGTCACCAGAGGTGCATTTGTTTTAGTATTGTATTAAACATTTCACTGTTCACTTCTAAATGTACAAATAAAGGAGTTAGCATTTTTGGGTTATTGTAATGCTAGTACAAATGGAGTGAAACCATAAAGTTTTGTCTGACCCTTATTGTCTGGCACATAATAATAAGAAAGAATCATTTTCAGATGCTGTTGCTTAGACTATGGACACACCTGACTGGGCAACAACAATGCAGGTTTGCAATGTTATGTCTCAGACCATGTAAGATTATCTGCTGAACCTTTGACTGGTTAAGGCAGACGGGTTATTTGTTGAGAGGATTAGCAAGAGAAATTCTGTCAGTGTATCAGGAACTACAACTACATCTAGAGGTGAATGCCAACTGTGGAATTATTAGGATATTATAAAAACAGAATCTACTGAAAGATTATGCATTTTTTGGTTTTTTATAAAGAATGTAATCGTTTTCATCTTAATGTTTCCATTAGAACCTCTTAAAGATTAAATTTCCTTTCAAAGAAAGTAAAACAGTTCATCTGATCACAACTACTCTGGGTCAGCTAGAAAGTATACTGCAGGGTAGGGGGATTCCATATGATCTTTTAACTTTAAAAAATAAACATTTTCTGTAACTTATGCAATGGAATTCTTAATAAGCCAACTACAGTACCGCACTGACAAAGGATTTTAAAAATCACAGAAGTTCATATTGAAATCTAGAAGTGGATCTTAGTTGTCCCTTATTTAAGGCTGGCAGTATAGCCTAGAGGTTAGAGGAATGGGGTGTGAATGAGCTTGGTACATCCAGCAGACCAGACCTGAGTTTGATTCTCAGAACCTCCACTTGCATAATGTGTGACTCTAAGCAAGTCACTTAACTGCCCAGTGCTCCCAGGTCACCCCTGAAAAAAGGCACTTGTGCCTAGTGGGCCTTATCTTGTTACCAAAGACTAAAATAATAAAAAAAAAATAAGTATAAAGAAAGCCTTGTTGGTAAAATGTGAAAAGGAGTAAGTTCAAACCATAAAAGACAAAGAACCTCTGTACATAAACACTGAGGCAATGGTTACCCCAAAGGGCATTTGGCTGGGAAGCCAAGTTTCAAGAAAATACAAAATCACACATGCCCACACAATGCAAAGCATCATGGGCCACTTATGCAAATCATCACAGAATATTAAGTTGGTTCAACTTTAAGCAGAATTGCATGGTGCCGAAAGGCCTCTCACACAGTTTGCAAAGGGTGCTAACAGAAATTTCAAACCATAGCCTCTTATTTCTCAAAACCATTAATACGAAGAAAACTGTTTTGCTCCAGAGGCTTTGCAAAACCAAACACTGAACATACAGGTGGAGAGTTTAGCAGTTGTATTATAAATAATAAGGATGTTAAAACAACAAATGATTTATATAGTACATTCATAACAGACATGCTAGGTTACTGAGTAGAGCTATGTGGAATGCTGAATTCCCATTGCAGAATTTGTGTGGAATGATAATTCTACTTCCATATTGCTTTTAGGAATTTCTTTTTTAATTTCACAGAATTCCTAAAAGCATTGCAATGTAAACTGAGGAATAATTTACCATGGACCACATAAACCACATAATAAAAATATGTGTTTCATGTAATTGCATAGTAAAAACAATTTTACTTTCAAAGTTTCAGAATTTTGCTACCAATAGAACTCAATGGAATTTGGTGGAGTTTTAAAGATTCTGTGGAATTCTCTTTCATCACAATTTTAAAATTCTGCACAGCATTAGAACTAAATAATTTTAAAACAATAAAACATGAATTAGTTTTACTAATTCTGGTGATAAATAAGACACAACGTTGTTTTTAAAAAAACCAGACAAACTAATTCCATTTCCATGATTTCCTCATAGAGGGAATGCCGCAGAACTGATACCTAAAATGTTTTGCAACCATCTGATAGGCAGAATACCAAGCACTTTCAGAAGATGAATGTGGTATCATTTGCAAAAGCAAAACTAAAAAAATGTAAACTCTGAAATCCATTGGTTGGCAAATGATACAGATTTTTCTCTGAGAAAAACTTTTTTCATTAACCTTTTTTTATTGCTAAGTATCCTATTTTGTTTTGGCCTCCTCCCTATCTCTTATTGTCCTTCAGGCTGAAGGACAGGTGAATTCAGCCAATGCTGCAGCTCCATGTAAAGAAAAGAGGAGATAACGCAACATTACCTAGAGAGGTAATGTAACCTATGGGTTAGTGTGCAACGCTGTTAACCGACAGTACAAGATGCATTAAATAGAGAATAATGGATAGGTACATGTGTGTCATGGATTTTTTCACACACCCAAGGTGTGTGATGATTGATGACCCATAAACCTTGAGAGTGAAGCTTGAAAGGTTTATGTGGTCATCACACACTGAGGGTGTGTGAGAAACATCTGTAACATCAAACTTACCTATCCTTTATTTTTTATAATTCCCGGTGTGGAGGTTTAGACTGTATTTCTAGCAGCTTGAAAGAAAAAGAAATTTTTTTAGCTAGAGTGCAGTTTTATTTTTGAAGAAATTGAACTGTAGATGAATAAAACACAATTGAAATAATGGAATGCAACTGTTTAGAATCTTTTCTTTTCGGAATGTCATAGCAATTGGGCTATTATGAAGTGTCATATTAACTGATTTTGGGACTTTATTGCCTTTGGATCATAATAACCCGGATTCCAGTTGCTATGCATTTTTAACAAAACAGTAATTCAGTCGATATTTATGGTCACCAGTAACTGTAAATGTTTTGCAACTGATTAACAATGACTTTATTGATGAGATAAGCAATTAATTGCTAATAAGTTTAAAACTATGCTGCATATAGTTTGGGGCACCCTGAAAGCAGAATACAAAACTTGCATTAATCAGTCTTTTTTTCTCTAACTCCTCAGCCTCTAGAACAGCCACTAACACCACAACTTTGCCATTCTTACTTAAATGCTATAACAAGTTTACTCTTTACATTAGGGGAAAGCATACTTTTCAGGATAGGTTGAAGCAGACAATGCACTAATTTGGGTGAAAATTGCTCACTACATCTGGTGCACAATTTTCTTGCAGTACTGAGTGGCATTGAGCACACAATTTCTATATGGCATCAGGTGTACAATCTTTATGTTGCATCAATCAATCAATCAAATCTTTATTTATCCAGGCAATCACCATTGAGCAAGCTCATTTACAAGGTGGACCTGCTGTTGGCAGAAAAAATTGTACAGTTGCAAATAAATATGCATAATACAAAAGGAACAACATGTTTACAATACTGATAGGAGCAGAGTATTTACATTCCAAGTCACATGTACAAGAAAGATATACGTAACACAACCCAAACGTTTTATATATATATATATATATATATATATATATATATATATATATATATATATATACATATATATATATATAGTTCCCACAGGAGCAGGATGTGTATGGATGTCATATACAAACCATAGAAGAAAAAAAGAAAGATTATTTATATTCCTGTCCAGCAGAAACATGTTACAGGCATGGATGGAAATTCCTAAGCTATGGAGGTGCGCATAACGGTGTGTAAGCCTTAGGTAAATGCAGCAGAAGGGGGGTGGTGAATAAGAGGGATGCAGAGGGTGCTAAGGGCAAGTGGGGCAGAGGAGGGAGGAGTAGTAGTGGCAAGAGCTGATTTGGATAAGCAGCTGGGACTAGTGTTGAAGAAGAGAGGAACAATAGTCAAGCTGCTAGGAGCGATAGAAGCAATTACAGATTTCAGCAAACGTTTTGTCATAGAGGGTCTTAAAGAAGGCAGGACTGACAGGTGAGCTAAGTCTCAATGATTTTTGTATCCTGTTCCAGAGAGTAGGCAGGGCATAGCATATGGCAGCCCTTCCAAAGCGAGTGTTGGCCCTTGGGACATTCAAAGAAATCAGCAATTGACTTCTTAAGGCATAGTTCCTAATAGGACTAAGGGGGAGACAGTCAACAACGTATTGAGGGAGTTTGTTGGTAAGGGCTCAGAGTGTCCATAGGGCTGCATTTCTATATCACCTGTATTGAAGGGAGGGCCACCCTATGGCTGCGTATAAAGAGCAGTGATGTGTGGAGTACAGGAGGCCAGTTATAAATCTCAGTGCTCTATGATGTAATACATCCAGTTTTGCAAGCTATGAGGCAGGGCAATGGCCATAAATGAAGTCAGCGTAGTCAATTAAAGAAAGGAATGTAGATTGGACAAGCTGTCTTTTTGCATCTGTGGTCAAGAGGTGTTTAATTCTGAAAAAAGACTAAGCTTCTGCCCCAGTTGTTTCAGCAGTTCTTCTGTGTGTTCCACAAAAGAGAGTTTGTTGTCTAGCCAAATACCTAGGTATTTGAATTTAGTCACAAATTCAAGATTTTCTCCTAATAAAGTAGAGATTGGTGGTAATGAACTAGCGACAGCAGAGTAAGCCACTGGGCCTGATGGTGAGAAAAGAATGGCCTTGTTTTTTTTTGCATTTAGTAGTAACTTTTTGCTAAGGATCTGGTACTGCAGAGTATTAAAGTCAGCTTATAACTCAGCGCAGGCATCTTCAGGAGATTCCCGGCTGAAGTAGAGCACCGTGTCATCAGCAAACATGTGAATACTGGCATCTTTGATGCCTACGTCCAAGCTGTTGATATAAATGGCAAACAGTAATGGGCCCAGTATGGAGCCCTAGGGGACACCTCTTTTAATCAGTTTAAGTGGAGAAATCTCTCCATCAGCCTTAATTTGTTGCTGTCTATCAGAAAGGTAGTCTTGGAACCATCCTAGTGTGGTTGAGCGAATGCCTATAGTTTTTAAGATGGAGAGAAGCAGGCAGTGGTCGACAGTGTCGAAAGCCTTACTGAGGTCCAGAAACACAACACAAACAAATTTTTTGTTGTCTAGGTCCCATTGTCAATCATTTGTAACTTTTGCCAGTGCCATAATTGTACTATGCTTAGCTCTGAAGCCAGACTGCATTGGGTTGAGTATTCTAGCATTGTCTAAGAAAGATCTCAGCTGCATATCCACAATTTTTACCAGAAGTTTTGAAAGTATGGGAAAAAGGGAAATTGGTCTATAGTTATTTAGGTCACAGGGGTCCCCTGCTTTAAACAGGGGAATGACATGAGCAGTTTTCCATGACTTGGGGATGGAGCCTTGTGCTAGGGACAGATTGAATAGGTGTGTTATAGGTGTAGCAAGTATGTGGTGTGCTATTTTCAAGAAATATGGGTCGAAGGAGTCAGCCCCAGCACTTTTTTTAGTTTCTAGTTGTAGAAGAAGAACTTCAACTTCTTTTTTGGTGGTAGGTGAAAAGGAGAAGTCCATGTTATTGCTACTTTTGTTTCTGAAGGCTGGGTGTTGGTCTGAGGAAGAAGGCTACTTGCAGGTGCGTTATCAAATGCCAGGCCAGCAGTAGCAAAGTGATTGTTTAAAGCCTGCAGTATCTCTAATTTATCATTAATGATAATATTATCAGTGGTAATTTTGGAAGGAAGCGCACTTCCTGGAGAGTGGCCAGATAGCTTTTTTATGGTGGACCAGAAATTGGTAGGGCGGTTTGATGCAGAGAGTAGCTCAGTTTAATAAAAGTTGGCTTTGGCCTCTCTGACCAACTTAGTACAGACATTTCTAGATGCCCTTAAGAGACACCAGTCTGCGTCGGCACAAGATTTATGAGTCTTTTTCCAGAGGTAATCTCTTTTTAGTAAGGCAGCCTTCAGATCCGGTGAGAACCAGCTACAGGTTCTGGCTTTTATTCGTGCTTTAACCAGGGGAGCATGGCTGTTTAGGGCACTGGATACGATTTCATGGAGAACGTCATAGGCATCGCTCACTGACTTAGCCAGGTAGAAACTCTGCCATAGCAAAGAGTTTTTTAGATCATTGAAGTATGCAATAGGATCGAAGTTCCATCTGGATCTTTTAGTGGAAAACTTTGATGTAGACAGAGGTTTGGTAACAGTTCTTATGCCACTAGTAAAGCAGTGGTCACTAACGTCCGCTAAGAGGATACTAGCCTCGGAAAAGGAATGAGGTCTGTTAACTAGGAAAACATCCAAGAGGGTGCTTCTCATTGGATTTATTTTGGTGATGTGAGTAGGCTCAGTAATAAGTTGAGTGAGCCCATGAGAGTTGCAGAATTGTTTCAGGGGTAATGAGACCTTAGTCAGCCAATCATAGTTAAGGTTGCCTAGTATGACTGTTTCCATTGGGGTAGTATCCAGGTGGGATGACAGGTGTGTCAGAAGTTGCGGTCCTGCTGCTGGAGGTCTATAGCAGCCTATGATGCAGAACACCACTGGTGGGGAAAGCTCGACTTTAAGAGACAGGCATTCAAATCCACAGGCAAAGGAGGTAGCATCTAATATAGATACTGAGAATTTGTTTTTAACATAAATGGCTACTCCTCCACCCCTGGTCTGCCTGTCAGTTCTGAAAAGGAGGTAGTTAGGGATGTTTACCTTTCTGTCTGGGGTGGACTCCCAGAGCCATGTTTCCAAAAGCACGAGTACGTCTGGTGCAGTATGGATAATCCAAGCCTGGACTGAATCGAGCTTCTTTAAAAGACTACACACGTTAGTATGCAAGAAGCTAATTCCTTTCAAAGTTGTGAGTTCAGAAGGAGATGACAGCACTTTTGTAGGGCCAGGGTTAAGTTCGACGTCACCTGAGGATAGGTGTAGAAGGAGCACAATTTTCCTCAGGGCAGAAAGGAGAAGTTTAAAGGCATGAGTCTTTCTATGTCTGGCATAGGTTTGAGTACATGGGTCCAAAGACTGAATCATCTTATTGTGCTGCCCTACAGATACATATCCTAGGATCCATGCAGAACAGCACAAAGCCATACCTAGTTTGAATGGATAGGGTATAGGACCACGTAGAGGATATTGGTTAGCAGTTTCACTTCGAGGAGATTCCACAAACTGTGAGGGGATCAAAGGCGTACAGTGGCAGCATAATTTGTTCATAGTGTTGGTATATGGGGAGACTAGCATGGTAGGGCGTGCACCTATGTTGGAATCAATTCTGTCAGGATGCCTAACCACATACGGTATTATACAAAGGCTGGCAAATAAGCGTAGCCAAACAAGGCCTGTCATGGTTGCCCTTTATGTAAGTAAGGAGCGTACTGCAGTAGCTTCTGCTATCTAAGTTATTTAGGTCCCAGGGGTCGTTGTTCCATATGTGACTTCTTTGTGGAAGTTTAAAAATGGAGTTATGCAAGATAAATGTATACCGCCCTCAGCTAGAGAAAGGAGAGAGAATAGCTCGAATTAATAGTGGGGCAACACAAAGGCTAGCAGTCTGAGAGAAAACAGCTCAATTAGCAACTGAAAAGCCTGCGATTTCCTTGATGCCTTGCAGTCTGGAGAGAGGTATAAAGTCATGAAGGGGCTGTAACACTTGGTTGCTGGGAACATTTTTAGACAATAAACACAGTTTTTTGGCAAATCAGTCACAGTTCAGTAATTTGTTTTTTTTCAGTAAAAGGGATGTTTCAAGTAAAACAGTGCCTTAGCAAGACAATATATGCTAGTCAGCAAGACAGGATATGCTAGTCAGCAGTAAGCAAACCTAAAGTACCAAAATGGTATGCCTCAGCAAGACAGAATGAGATAAAGCTGCTAAAAGGCTTAGTTGCAAAATGGGGATGGGGGGAATTGCAGTTGTTGACAGTAAGTAATCAATAAATTGAAACATCAGATAGAAGTGGGCGGAGACTGTGTGCATTTAAAGGAGGTCTGGGAGGGGGAAGGGGTGGGACAAAAAATCAAGGAGAAGTTTGCAGAGCTAGCACTGAATCAGTGCACATACAGTTGGAGAGAAACTGCAGCGGGGGGATGGTAAATTGCTTTACACAGGCCAAGCAGAACAGGCTAAATTAAAATATATAAATTAGAAGCCGAGTACAGGGATGCAGGGCTTACATTAAGCCACACGTCTTGGGTGTTCCTGTCTAAGGTGATTGAGACCAACCAATCAGGGTGCTCTACACAGGTGTGGAGCCAATAGTGCAATCCTGAAAAGGCGCTGAAATTGAAAACAGCAAATTGCAAGTGATGATCCGGTTCAGCGTTCACACAGCCCAGATAAATCGTTGCAATTTTTCAAATGTTGTACCTTATCTATCTCTTTGGGGGGTAGGTAGATCAGGCTCCTTGCACTGTGGAGGTGCTATGGCTGGATCATGACCGCTGCCCGAGGGGGCAAGTGGCACCTGTAAGGAAGGAGACAGCAGATTAAATAGGAGCAGATGGGGGGGTGACTAAACAGAGGCACACAAAGAGGGCTGAGCACCAACTTGAAAGACAAGTCAGGGGGCAGTCTCAGACAGAGGCAAGGTGCCCGGCTAACTTGGGAATCCAAAACAAGCACAAAAGAACAGACTGATGGGGGAGGGCAGGAGGGACAGAACAGAGACAGAGGAGGACAGAGGGACAAAGGAAGATGATTAAGAATGAAAGTCAATGGCAGAAGCCTTAGGCTCAAGACAGAGGCTACACAGATTTTACAATTCACTGAATTTTCTAAGTCCATAGCGGTAAGCATGTAAACCCAGTACAGTCTTAAATAGGATTAAAAAAGAATATTAACAAAGCCAGTAAAACTTTTTTACAAACTCAGTTCAAAGCAGTGTACAGAGTGAAAGCTTAATTGGGGAAAAAATCAAGGGGATGTTTGCAGAGCTAGCACTGAATCAGTGCACATACAGTTGGACAGAAACTGCAGCGGGGGGGGGAATAGTAAGTTACTTTACACAGGCTGAGCAGAACAGGCTAAATTAAAATATATAAATTAGAAGCTGAGTACAGGGATGCAGGCTTACATTAAGCCACATGTCTCGGGTGCTTATGTGTGAGTGAGACCAGCCAATCAGGGAGCCCTACACAGGCATGGAGCCAATAGCGCTACCCTGAGAAGGCACTGAAATTGAAAACAGCAAATTGCAAGTGATGATCTGATTCAGCGTTCACACAGCCCAGAAAAATCATGGCAATTTTTTAAATGTTGTACCTTACCTATCTCTTTGGGGGGGTAGGTGGATCAGGCTCCTTGCAAAGTGAAGGTGCTTTGGCTGGATCGTGACCACTGCCAGAGGGGACAAATTGCACCTGTAAGGATGGAGACAGCAGATTAAATAGGAGCAGATGGGGGGTGTCTAAACAGAGACACACGAAGAGAGCTGAGCGCCAACTTGAAAGACAAGTCAGGGGGCAGTCTCAGACAGAGGCAAGGTGCCGACTAACTTGGGAATCCAAAACAAGCACAAAAGAACAGACTGATGGGGGATGGCAGGAGGGACAGAACAGAGACAGAGTAGGACAGGGGGACAAAGGAAGATGATTATGAAGGAAAGTCAATGGCAGAAGCCTGAGGCTCAAGACAGAGGCTAGACAGATTTTACAATTCACTGAATTTTCTAAGTCCATAGCAGTAAGCATGTAAACCCAGTACAGTCTTAAATAGGATTAAAAAAAATATATTAACAAAGCCAGTAAAACTTTTTTACAAACTCAGTTCAAGGCAGTGTACAGAGTGAAAACTTAATTGGGGAAAAAATCAAGGGGAAGTTTGCAGAGCTGGCACTGAATTAGTGCACATACAGTTGGAGAGAAACTGCAGCGGGAAGGGGGGAATGGAAAGTTTCTTTACACAGGCCGAGCAGAACGGGCTAAATTAAAATATATAAATTAGAAGCTGAGTACAGGGATATAGGCTTACATTAAGCCACACGTCTCGGGTGCTCCTGTCTCAGATGAGTGAGACCAACCAATCAGGGAGGTCTACACAGGCATGGAGCCAATAGCGCTGTCCTGAGAAGGTGCTGAAACTGAAAACAGCGAATTGCAAGTGATGATCCGGTTCAGCATTCACACAGCCCAGAGAAATTGTGGCAATTTTCCAAGCGTCGTACCTTATCTATCTCTTTGGGGGGGTAGGTGGATCAGGCTCCTTGCAACGTGGAGGTGCTATGGCTGGATCATGACCGCTGCCCAAGGGGGCAAGTGGCACCTATCTTTCTCTTTGGGGGGTAGGTGGATGAGGCTTCTTGCACCATGGAGGTGCTATGGCTGGATTGTGACCACTGCCTGAGGCGGCTTCAAACATAATAAAGCAGTGAGAAATCCAATGACAAACTGTGTTGGGTGTGTAACATTATTCATTTTTTTTTTTCAAATTGTGCATCCTAGGAAACTGAATCTTGGCAGCTCAACTAATTTGTCAGAGGGTTTGGGGGGAGCAGGTGCAGCAGCAGAGCAAACTAAGCATTTGGTCCTAAATCATGATACAGTATTAATTAATTTTATTTATTTCAGATTTGGATTAATACCTTTGAGCCTAAACGCTGTTTTACAAAGGTTCCAAGTCAAGTCATGGACACGTAAAACAATAACATATGGGTGCAAAACAAGTTACAAAACGTACTCATGTGTAATTAAGGTATACATAGAGACAGCAGTTTCAAAAGTGAATAGAGTTGCAAAACAGCATCAGATGTGACACAATACTAACAATCTTGAAAGAATCAACATTGCAATTGCAAAAATAAGACATTGGAGTTACAAAGAACAAATAAGACAGAGGGCAGCTGCCTGAGTAGACTTTGTCTGGAGACAGTAGATGGGGTCAGCTGCAACCAGAGTAGGCATTGTCAAAGATAGAAGGTGAGGTCATTTAACCATTGTGGCCAATGGTAGGACAGGGCTTGCTGTACAAAGAAGGTTCTTTTAAAAGGGACATGGAGAGTACCTTTTGTTGTTCTACATGTAGATTTGGAGGATTGTAAACAATGGAAAATGTGGGTAGTGGATTTTGGTGTCTGACCAAGCTTGGATTTTTTTCCTATCACACATGCCTGATATTTAACCCTGAGGTGTAATGGGAGGCACCCTGTATCCAAATAAAGGCTACAAGATCAGTAACTTTTTCAGAGATACTTTCAGTGTGCAAGGCAAGCACAACAAGAAAGATGAGAATAGAGGAATTAAATGAATGGTTAAGAACCTGGTGTCATGCTAAAGGGTATGGGCTGTTGGAGGGTGGGGTGGAACCTGGGAGGATAGTAGTCTCTATGCCAAGGACAGACTACACTTGAGTGAGGAGGGAAAGAAGGTGTTGAAACAGAAGATAGAGGAGTACATAGAGGAAGCTGGAAATTTAAACTAGGAGCGGGGGATGGCAAGTGGGCAAGAGATAGGCTGAGACCACAGGCTGGGAACCCATATGAGCTTAACCCTCATAACACTGACAAAGGACAACTGGCAAGTATTATTTGAGATGCTAGTAAAGGAGGGCAGGATGGGAGGGGGGGAAGGGTCGAAGGTGGTTACCCTTAATGCTAGGAGCCTTGGACTTCAAGAGGGCTGACTTTGGAAGGATGGGGGAAGTGGTAAAAGGGTACCTGGCCAGAATTCAACCTAGTATGGGCACTAACCAGAGGTGGGAGCTTATAAAACTGGGGATAGTGAAGACAACCAAAACCTACTGTGAGGCCCAGAGCAAGAAGTCTAGGGCTAAGAAACTGGGCTGGTTGATGAAGGATGTCATGGAATAGGTAAGGAGCACAACAGTTGCCTTTAGGAGGTACAAGAAAACAGGGAAGGGGAGGACAAGGAGGAGTACCTGATGGAATCGAAGGAGCTGACACAGGCAGTAAGGAGAGCCAAGGCATCTGAGGAGCTCAGGCTGGGACAAGGCATTAAGGGGGGGGAGAAGGACTTCTTTAAGTACATCAGGGAGAAAAGGAGCTGTAAGGATCACATAGCAAGGATTAGGAAGGAGTGGGGTAGGTTGGAAGCAGGGTGCGATAAGCCAAAAGCGCTAAATGATTACTTCTGCTCAGTATTTACTAAGGAGAAGAGGAGGGTGATACCCCGGGGGGGCGGGGGATGGCAGAAATAGGAGGGGAGTGGTGACAGATGGGGAAATCATGGAGGGCAGAGTTCAGGAGGGTTTGAAGGCACTGAGGGTGGACAAGGCACCAGGCCTGGATGGCATTCACCCCAGGGTACTGAAGGAGCTGACAGAGGTCCTTGTGGGACCTTTGGCAGACCTATTTAATGTCTCACTACACTCAGGGTGTGTACCTCAGGATTGGAGGATGGCTCATGTGGTGCCCCTCCACAAGAGTGTCCCCAAAGTGTCAGTGGCTCAGCAGGTAGCACATTCACCTCTGAAGCCGGGAGATCAGAAGGATGTGGGTTCTATCCCCACACCAGGCACTTGGGTTAATATCCCAATACTGACACTGTAGTGCAGCATGAGAGGGGTGCTGCAATCCTGAGGTGCCGTCTTTTGGATGAGATGTTAAACCGAGGTCCCATCTGCCTGTTCTGGTGGTAGTTCAGGTGGATATTAAAGATCCCATGGCACTTCTTGAAAAAAGAGTAGGGGAATTTCCCTGGTACCCTGGTCAAATTTCCCCTCATTCACTAAAAATACCACCAACAGCTTAATCTGGTTCAAGGTCAGTTGGCATTCATCTGTATCCCCCTCCCCCGGGTCATGCTTGAAAATAGGCAGGATTTGTCTAATGCACTTACACGGTCAACAAAAAACTAAATAAAAAAAATTAAAAAAGATGAACCAGGGAACTACAGACCGGTGAGCCTCACATCCATCATGTGTAAGCTGATGGAGACTATCGTGAAGGAAAGGCTGGTGACCCTCCTAGAGGCCAAAGGACTACAAGACAGCAGACAGCATGTCTTCATATATGGCAGATCCTGCCAAACCAAACTGGTGGAGTTCTGTGACCTGGTAACTAGGCAACTGGACAGGGGCCATGCTGTGGATGTCCTGTATCTGGACTTCATTAAGCCAGTCAACTTGGTGCCACATGGGAGGCTGAAAAGTAAGTTAGAAGGCACAGGGGAGGGTGCAAAGCTGGTAAGATGGGTAGGGAACTGACTTCAGGGAAGGTAACAGAGGGTGTTGGTGGGTGGGGAGCTCTCACATCCAAGGGTAGTGATAAGCGGAGTTCCACAAGGCTCGGTGTTGGGACCAGTGCTGTTTAGGATATTCATTGAAGACATATCATTGGATATCAAGAGCAAGATCAGTCTGTTTGCTGATGATACCAAGATGGGGCAGTGGTAGATGACCTATGGGGATGGCAGGGGTTGCAGGATGATCTGGCAAAGCTTGAACCTGGTCAGAAACCTGGCAACTGGGGTTCTATGCCAAAAAGTGCAAGGTGCTGCATTTTGGGGTGAACAACCCAAGGAGGAGTTACCAGCTGGAGGAAGTGCAGCTAGCCCAGACAGAGGAGGAGCTGGATCTGGGGGTGCTCATTACAGGGTCAATGAACAACTTGGAAAGTGGATGTTACAGGGAGCAATAAATGCCTTGGGGCAATATAGTAATAATAATGTATGTCCTGTCTGTACGTATTTATTTATTTAAAATTGGTGACCGGGAAAGGCACACTGAGCCGAGGCTCATTTCCAGGTGCAACCCGGGTACAGGTGTACACAGAAGACTAAACAGAGAAATACAACAGATTCTTGTTACAGACGTGTAGTACAACGACAATATGCAGGACAGTGCAGCTCATTTCTGTTTAGACATGAGATGCTGCTTCTGGAACTTTCATGTCTAGTGAATTGCGTAATCAGCATGAGTCAGAAGGTTAGTATATACAGCTTATCACAAGCTGGTAACAATGATAGAGTGGACTACTACCGGGATTGGACTTTTAGAGTTCTAGGAGAATTAAAGGTGGGGCTGTCTGCAGCAGGAAATTACCATATGGGCCAGCCATAGAAGGCTAGGCCTGAGTCATATGGATCCAGCTCCCTTCTTTCACACCAACCAAGGTGGAATGTGATGAGATACTGTATTATAGTGGGTAGGTACCCTTTACTGCCTTTCTCTTGCTTCTGGCCCCATGTTCTCCTCACCCTGGTTGGCTAGGTTTGGCTATCACTACAGAAAGGTGAAGACAGGTATGACCCCCAAATCCATGTGTATGTGTCCTGAGTACCGGCATTCTTGTGGGACAGCTTTCCTAGTGAGCATGTTGCCCAATGGCAAGAAGCCATTCTGCCCAGAGGTGACCTCCTGGGCTCTCCTGTTACACAGCAGCATTCACTTGGCTCCTACCCCATTGGCCATTATTTAGTGTATAGCAGGGGAATTTTTGTGGTGAGGAGAATGCATCTTGATTAGAAGGAAAAGGACCATCAATTTGTAGCTGAGATCCCAGGATAGAAGAACACTTTGCTAATGCCCACTGTGAACTCTAAGATGGCTGAGTAATCCCATAGAATGTAGGAGACAGTGCCTCTCATTTGATGACACCTCCAGAATCTGTCATCTAGGAGAAGGCTCAGTCTGAGGAGGGAAGCCAAGGAATGGTACCATTGCAGTAGCACCTTGTTTTGGATAAGGCAACTGCAACCATCATGGCAGGCAGCATGGGACCTGTGAAGGGAGGCATTCCATTCAGCCTCACTGATGGATATGTTATGTTCTGCCTCCCATGCCTGTTTGGAAGAGAGGGAGGGGTCTGAGTGTGCATCCCACAGGTGTCTGTAAAGGAGACCAACCTTACCGTTAGACTGATTGTTAGAGACCATGACCAAGTCATGATTAGGGCTGCATTCTCTGGCTTTGGGACCCATACTCTTTTGCTAACTACAATGTGGATTTGAAGAGATCTCTAAAATATTCTGCTTGGGTTGGTAATGCTTGAGTGATAGGGCATCAAAAGCCTCCACATGTTTCTCATCCTGAGTGAGCAGGTGTTTAATTTGAAGGATGTCCTTCTGAACCTAAGAGGGACATCTTGAAGGGTTTTGCCCTATGCAAAGTGCATTGATGCCCGACAATGATTCCAACAGTGGAGGAGCAGCACTTTCTCCCAGTAGCTTATTTAACTGGAACTATGCCCATCTAGAGAATGCTAGGATATGGTGTGCCTTTGATACCTCAGGTTGAGTGGTGGTACAGGACTATGGATAGTAGTAGGCTTCCAATAATATATGGTGTTATGATGAGCCATTGCAATGACTGGTGGTCCATAGGAGAGAACCATCAGGCTGTTTGGGCAGCCATAAATGCCTGATGGTAGCCTTCCATCCATGGGACACCCCAGCCCCCTCTGGACAAGTGATAGTGGAGCTTGGCATGACTTTATTTTGGTGGCTTTCCCTCCCACAGAAAACCAATATGATTTTGTAAAGGTCCACAAATCATTTTCAGAGAATCTTGAGTGTTAAGTGGGCCAACAGGTGCATGATCTGAGAGGCCAGCATCATTTTAAAGGCCTTGAGCTTCCAAAACAATGACAGATTTAGAATGATGCCATCTGTCTAATTTATTTCTGGCTCACATCAACAAGGGGGAGAGATTTAGTCTGAGCATCTATTTTTTTCCCATTCTTTTTCCTTCCCATCGCCACTGGCTGGGGCCCCATCAGTCATCCTGCCTTGTATCCCTCCTTACAAGACCCTCCTGATCCATGATCCTTGGTCCCTGATCCACCTGTGACACACCCTAGTGAGAGATCTCCTGGCCTTTGGTCCCAGGGGCTGGGCCACCTTCAGCTCCCCAGTGCTTACCTTATTATCCAATGTTCTCTGTCTGGAGCAGGTGAAGGGTGTCAAGATCTAGTGGGCAGCGTCTGGTGCTGGAGGTGGGGGCAGGCAAAGTCTTCCTTCCAGCCAGTGGTTTGTTTCCTTGTTTTGTGAATGTTAACATGAAGTTCCCCTTGGAGTGCTGATGTGCAATGATGTGCAGTGTGGGCTGAGCAAGCTCCTGCCCCCTTCCCGTGGACATCTGCTGCTGCTTTCAACCCATCATCAAAATGACCCCAGCTGTTGTGCCCCCATCCTCTGCTAGGAGTTGCCAGTGCTGGGGATTCACTCACCCACCCTCCTGAGGAGAGCTGTACTTTGGATGCTCGATCCTTTCCTCTGCTGCCAACCCCCGATATCCTGAACTAGCCCCCAAACCTGGGTCACTGACATGGTGTGAGGTGTGGCGCCTATCACCTCAACCCTCAGCAGCACTGTGCCGGTGAGTCTGAGCATCTTGGTAGTAGATGGATGTGTAGTGACACCCAAGTGAGTGAGGTCATTCTGACCCCTTTTCAGTCCCTTTGAGGTGAAAGAGTCAGCTATACAGGAGGAATGCAGGGGAATTACTTCATTATTAATGGGGTTGATCTTAATCCTTGAGACCATTGCAAAGTGCTGAAGCAGTTGAAGAAGGGAAGAGAGGGAGGCCTCTTATCTGCTTGAAAGATCAGGAGGTCATCTGCATAAAGGAGTGTCCTATACTCACAGTCTCCACATCAGATGCCCAGGAAGTCTAGGTGATTCCTGATGGTCAGGGGTTTAATTGCCATCAGAAAGAGGAGTGATGACAATGGGCACCCCTGATGGGTTCCCTTCTGGAGAGGGAAAGATACGGAGTGCAAGCCATTAGTCAACATGCTGGCCAGTGGCAAGTTGTAGAGAAGTTGAAATGTGGGTCTGATGTTCATCCATTCCATAGTGCACCTTAGGAACTCCCATTCCACAGAGTTAAAGGCCTTAGCAAAATCTATCATGAAAGACACTGCTGGAGAGCTATTCTGCCACATGCTATACATAACGTGCAGGACTGTGTGTAGGTAATCCATGCTGTGTCTGCTTCTTACAAAACCCACTTGGGATTGGTGAAACAGTCCCTGTAGGATTGGTTCTAAGCAGGAAGCAAGGATTTTGGCCAGCACTTTTATGTCCATATTAATGAGAGTTATGGGTCTTTAATTTTTAGAAAACACAGTCTTTCTTTTTTTTTTTTTTGGTAGGGCCATGATAACTTCTTCCATAGCTGGGAAATTCCTTGTGAATCTGGAAGGACTGGTAGGCCCCAATCAGTATGTGTCTCACTTCCTCCTCACTAAGGAATTGTCATTAGTCTACTGTGAAGCCATCAACTCCAGGTATCTTCCCACTGCTGAGGGATTGTAGAGCATCTTTCTTTTCTGTCAAGGTGAGTGGTCAATGTAGCACATTGGAGTTTATATGAGGGACTCTCAGTATCGGGATCCATTTCAGGAATGTTAGTATGTTGTCTCTGGTTAAGCTAGGTGAGGTGTACAGGCATTCATAGAAGGCATTCATGATGTTTTTGATTAACTCTGTGCCCAAATGTACATTTTCTTGCTCTTTCCAGAGGCCTAGGATATGTCTTTTTTCTTACTGCTCCAAAATGAGATATGCCAAGAGTCTTCCTGCCTTATCTCCTCCCTCCCAATATGAATGCTTTAGATTGAATAGGACTTGATCTTTCTTGTCAGAAGCTCATTAAGGTACATCTGAGGGGGTTCATGATTTTGGGCAATGTCTCTTGCAGGGAAGGGTCCTGTTGCTTTTACTGTATGTGGCTTCCAATGAGGAAAGCTCATATTCTAAGGATCTGACCTCTGCCTCTCTGCCCCTGTGTCTTTATGCTGTGAAACTTATGATTTTGCCTCACATAGCTAACTTGTATATCTTCTATACCTTTCCTTAGGTAGACTTCCCCATTTTATCTTCTCTCAGGCATATTTTGGCTTCTCCTTTTGCCCAGGCAATGACCTGAGGGTCTATCCTTAAAAGCAGGTTGAGATTCCAGGCTTGGTAGAGGGTAGGGTGGGCCCCCACACCACTGTCATTTGCTAGAGGTGCATGGTCTGATAGGATCAGCAGGTTGATTTTGGTGGCCACAGTGTTGTGGGAAATTAGAGGTGATGAGAACCACATATCGATCTGGCTGGTCATGTGGTGCACAACAGAAAAGCACTTATAATCTCTCTCACAGGGGTGATGAAACTGCCAGATATCTGAGAGACTATGTTTATTTATTTATTTATTACACACAGGATACTTTAGGTAGTGCCTGTTTTCTAAGGATCTAGGGTCAGCAGGTGTATTTACACAACAGTAGAAAACAGTAGTACTCAATAGTAGAGAAGCATTGTATGCAATAGTAGAAAAGCATGGTATACAGTTGTAGAAAGCATGGTACAACTGAGGTAGTACATGTTACATGTCACAAAATTAACAAACTTTACAATATCACATAGTTACTAGTGGAGATAAAATAAATATAATGCTACAGTTGGTAGGTGTCACAACTGTGGTCAGGTACACTAGGTGAGGGCTTGTAAGGGGTCAACGAGAGGGTGGCCATTGGGGAGCACAGGCTTTGGACATGGGGATTATTTAAAGCAGCTGCAGGGGTTGGGCTGTGCAAGTGAGGCAAGCAGCTGTGATTTAAATCATAGCAGAGAGTCAGTAAATTTTAGGGTAATGGGGATGTTCTTGAAGGAGAGTACCAAACATGGTCCTGGCCTTTGTGTGGAGTTCCAAGGCACCTGAACTATGGTCCAGGCATGGGACATTGGCCTGAATGAATTGGCTCAGGGCCTGGTTGAGATCATGAAAGAAATGAGGGTCATCCACATTTGTGCATAAATATCGCTCAGTGCCAGAGGACCTTGAGGTGTGGTGTTCCCAGCTAATACTGACCAGCCCTCCTTGTCTTCTACTGACCATCCCAATCTCCATGGGAGACTCTTATGTATTAGGATAGAGACCACTCATTTCTTCATGTTAGAGGTGCTGCGGATCTCAGCTGCCAACCACTCCCTTTTAAGTTTCTCAGCTTCCTCCTTAGACAGTTTTGTCTCTTGGAGGGAAGGCACCTGGGCATGCAATCATTTCAGGTGCCCCAGGATTCTCAGAAGGAACTAGAAGGGAAAGGATACGATTTGTTACAGTACAGTAGCTTCTTCTTGTTTTTACATTGTTTCTTGTGGATTTTACTTGGTAGAAGGTTATTTATTTTCTTTCTTACTACTTCTAAGGGGCTAGCAGGGTATTGTTTTGGGGCTGTTGGAATTTTGAAAACTGTTTTGATGGCTCATTTGTTTGATGTTTCACTGTGTAGCAGGCTGCATTTGTAGAGGCTTATTTCTTCTGATTTAAAACCTATTTGGTGTGATTTAACTGGGGCTGTTTCTTTGAATCAGAGACCAATATCTTCTAATTTCAAGCCTATTTTGGTGTGTTGTTGGTGAAGCTGTTTGAGTTGGAGACCTGTTTCTTTTGGTAGAAAACCTATTTTAGGGGCTATGAGTAGAATTGTGATTCATTTCTGCTGGCTTCACTAGCTGCAAAGGTTAGTGCATAGTGGGGAAAGGGCGCTAATGGTCTGACCAGGGGCCAAATCTACCTGATTGTTTGTGGAAGACTTGGGTTGGTACTACCCCCAAACCCCTCACTCCACCCGTCCATGGTCCATGATTTTCTTTATACCAGGGGTTCTGACATCACTTCCTCAAACGGCAAAGGATATGCACCTGTCATAGCAGAAGCAGACATCCTGGAAAAGAACAGCAGCGAGTGAAGAGGTGACTGCTATATCAGTGGAAGAGAAGTAACTGTAAATCTAGGAGCTTTCATTATTATTTCTTTGCATTGCTATTGCATTGTGGAAAAGAAGGTTAGGAGTTTGAAGAAGGTTGTACAATAGCTACTTAAAGTCTCTTTTTGAGTGTGGATAGGAAGGTTAGGAATATAAAAAGCAGTTGATCAATCTATCTAAATGAGTACAACAAAGGGGGTAAGGGAAATTAAGAAAATAATGTTTTGCACTGATAGACGGGGTAGAGGGGAGACTTGGGGGAGTGTTTGGTATCCTGCATCTGGAAGGGTGGAGGGTCGCTGGTGGACAATGATAGCAATGGGTAGGGTGGTAGGCTGCAACAACTGCGGTGCACCAGTCTTTCTAAAAATTGCCTGGAGTGTGGGAGGATGTCTAGTGTGCAACCACATAGAGAAACTTAGAAAGGAGATTGATGGTCTGCAGGAGGAACTAAGACAGGCAAGGCAGACTGGGGGTGGGTTTAGCCCAATACTGGAGGGAGGAAGAATGGGAGATGAGGGAGGTTGATTTAAGCCAACAGTGGTGAGGAGAGGGTCAGAAGAAGGGAAGCAGGGACAAGGGGGCCCAGGCCAGCAAGAACGATTGCTGGGGAAACCAGGTCAGGAGACAAAAGACAAATGGAAGGAGGAGATAGGGACTTGTGAGGGGAGGCGAAGAAGTGGCAAAAGTCATGGAGTGGAAAGGAGAGAACAGGTTACTATGAGGAGAGAGGGAGTGGGCATTTGTGAAGGGTCTTCAGAAAATAGTTTTGCACTGCTAGAGAGGAAGAAGGTGGAGGAGGGAAATGATGAAATTAGAGGAGTAATTGATAAATGCCTGGTCCAAACTTGAGCGGGGGGAAGTTCTGCTGGAAGAATTGCAACAGGGGCAGACGGGGGAAATAATGTGCAGGAGGAAGAAGAGGAGCCAGAATGAGAGAGAGAGAGGAATGGAAGCAAGCAGGGAGTAAGAGTGGTGGAATCTTAGTGCTGGGGGACTTAATACTAAGAGGAGTCAGGTGGGGTAGCAAGGGGGAGAGGCATAGTTGCATTTGGGTGGAGGCCATGCCAGGAATGGCAGCAGAAAGGGTGAGACAATCTGTTCTGAAATATGCTAGAAGGGGTAGGGACAAGCCTCTTTTAATTATACATCTTGGGATGAACGATCTGGCTGACAAGACAGTAGATATAGTCTGGAGGAGGTTTGAGGAACTAGGACAATTATGTGAGGGGGCAGGAAGATGAGTAACTTTTTCAGAGATACTTCAGTGCCCAAGGAAAGCACAACAAGAAAGCTGAGAATAGAAATTTAACGGATGGCTAAGAACCTGGTGTTGTGCTAAAGGTATGGGCTGTTGGGGGTGGGTAGGGACCTGGGAGGACAGTAGTCTCTATGCCAGGACAGACTACACTTGAGTGAGGAGGGAAAGAAGGAGTTGAAATAGAGGATGGAGGCATACATAGAGGAAGTAGGGAATTTAAACTAGGAGCGGGGGTGGCAATTGGGCAAGAGACATGCAGAGACCACAGGTTGGGAAACCATATGAGCTTACCCCCCATAACAGTGACAAAGGACAAATAGTAAGTACTATTTGTGATGCTAGTAAAGGAGGGCAGGATGGGGGGGGAGGGTGGAAAGTGGTAACCCTTAATGATAGGCGCCTTGGGAGGAAAACTGCAGAGTTACAGGTGCTTACAGGTGCTCATGGCAGAGGGAGAGGTGGACATTGCAGCCATCACAGAAACATGGGCCACCCAATACAATGACTGGGACCTGTCTGTACCAGGGTACAGGTTATTTCCTAGGGACTGGGCGATTGGGAAAGGAGGTGGTGTGGCACTATATGTGAAGGAAGGACTGAAGTGTGTAAGGGAGGAAGGGGAGGAGGGTAGTATGGAGTCAATTTGGATGCAAATCTAGGACTCCAAGAATAGGATTCTTAGAATGGGAGTGGTGTACAGGCCACCATCTCAGAAGGAGGAGTTAGACAGGGAACTAGTGGCACAGATCAGGAGGACCTGCAAGAAGGACAGTGTGGTGATTGTGGGGGACTTCAACTTGCCAGCAGTGGACTGGAGTACCCCAACAACCAGGAACAGAAGGGAGCAGGTACTGCTGGATGCCTTCCAGGACAGCTTCCTGCTGCAAATGGTGAGTGAACCAACCAGGTTAGGGAATACCCTTGACCTTGTTCTGGCAAATGGGGACTTTGTGAGAGAACTTACAGTGGAGGAACCACTGTCAGAGAGTGACCACCACTCAGTATGGCTCACATTGGATATGGGAAAGGAAGGAGTGGAATCTGGCACAGGAGTGCTGGACTTCAGGAGGGCTGACTTTGGGAGGATGGGGGAAGTGGTAAAAGGGTACCTGGCCAGAATTCAATCTAGTATGGACACTAACCAGAGGTGGGAGCTCATAAAGCTGGGGATAGTGGAGGCAACCAAAACCTGCTGCAAGGCCCAAGCAAGAGGCTAGGGCTAGAAACCGAGCTGGTTGAGCAAGGAGGTCATGGAAAGGTAAGGAGGAAAAGAGCTGCCTTTAGGAAGTACAAGAAAACAGGGAGAGGGGAGGGACAGGGAGGAGTACTTGACGGAATCGAAGGAGGTGACAAGGGCAGTAAGGGGAGCCAAGGCATCTACGGAACTCAGGCTGGCACAAAGCATTAAGAAGGGGGAGAAGGACTTCTTTAGGTACATCAGGGAGAAAAGCAGCTGTAAGGACAACATAGTAAGGATTAGGAAGGAGGGGGGTTGGGTGGAAGCAGGGTGTGATAAGGCAGAAACACTAAATGAATACTTCTGCTCAGTATTTACTGAAGAGAGAGCGGTAACACAAGGGGAGAAATGGCAGAAACAGGGGAGGTGTGACAGATGGGGAAATCATGGAGGGCAGAGATCGGGAGGGTTTGAAGGCACTGAGGGTGGATAAGGCACCAGGCCCAGATGGCATCCACACCAGGGTACTGAAGGAGCTGGCAGAGGTCCTTGCAGGACCTTTGGCATACCTATTTAATGCCTCACTACATTCGAGTTGTGTACCTCAGGACGGGAGGATGGCTCATGTGGTGCCCCTCCACAAGAGTGGTCCCAAGGATGAACCAGGAAACTGCAGACCAGTGAGCCTCACATCCATCGTGGGTAAGCTAATGGACACTATCCTGAAGGAAAGGCTGGTGGCCTTCCTAGAGGCCAAAGGACTACAGGACAGCAGACAGCATGGATTCATATGGGGCAGATCCTGCCAAACCAACCTGGTGGAGTTCTATGACTGGGTAACTAGGCAACTGAAAAGGGGCCATGCAGTGGATGTCCTGTATCTGGACTTCAGTAAGGCATTCGACTTGGTGCCACATGGAAGGCTGGGAAGTAAGTTAGTAGGCACAGAGTCAGGTGAAAAGTTGGTGAGATGCCTAGGGAACTGGCTTCAGGGAAGGCAGCAGAGGGTGGTGGTGGGTGGGGAGCTCTCACACCCAAGGGTAGTGATGAGCGGTGTTCCACAGGGCTCAGTGTTGGGACCAGTGTTGTTTGGGACACCCATTGCAGACATGTCATTGGACATCAAGAGCAAGATCAGACAGTTTGCCAATGATACCAGGGTAGGAGCCGTGGTAGATGACCTAGGGGGGTGGCAGAGGTTGCAGGATGATCTGGCAAAGCTTGAAACCTGGTCAGGCACCTGGCAACTGGGGTTTAATGACAAAAAGTGCAAGGTGCTGCATTTTGGGATGAAGAACCCAAGGAGGAGTTACCAGCTTGGGGGAGTGCCGCTAGCCCAGACAGAGGAGGAGAAGGATCTGGGGGTGCTCATTACAGGGTCAATGAACAACTTGGCACAATGTAGGAAGGCAGTTGCAAAGGCCAACAAAATGCTGGGTTGTATTGCAAGGGGTATATCCTCAAGGAGGGAGGAGGTGATTCTGCCACTGTATAGGTCATTAGTTAGACCACACCTGGATTACTGCGTGCAGTACTGGCGCCCGTATCTGAAGAAGGACATTAAGTTACTGGAAGGAGTGCAGCGCAGGGCAACAAAGATGCTTATTGGGCTGGGGGACTTATCATACGAGAGGAGGCTGAGGGAGTTGAACATGTACTCGCTGGAGGAGAGGAGGGATGGGGGGGACATGATTGAAACCTTTTAGTACATGAAAGGAATAAACAAGACAGGTACAGAGCGGCTGTTCAAAGTAAGGGAGGGGAGGGACACTGGGGGCCATGATATGAGACTGGAGGGAGGAAGGTTCAGGAGGGAGATGAGGAGACACCTTTTTACAGAAAGGGTGGTGGCTGGGTGGAAGGCATTACCTGCAGAAGTGGTATCCAGTAGAACAGTGGACTGCTTCAAAAGAGGATGGGACAGGACAAGGGGAGGGTCAATGAAGGTGAAAGATGGAAGGGAGGGGCAGCTGCAGAATAAGGGGTGCTGGCTGCACATTCGAGCAGACTTGACAGACCTCTAGGCCTTTATCTGCTAGCAAATTTCATAGGTTTGTATGTTGGTATGTTCATAGGATCTGTTTTCCTTTCACCAGGGAGTTGATGCCCCTAACTTTTCCATGAGATTACCTTTATGTCACCCAAGGCGGAAGAGTTGGACCAGCAAATTGAATTGGTAGAGTATACTGTGAACTGGTCTCCTCCCGGTCAAACTGAGAAGCATATTGGGAGAGGACACGGAGATACAGGTTAAAATTGCATTGTAACTGGTGTTAAAAACATGAAGTATTTTCATATATAGTCCCTGTTAAATAGTAGCCTAAAGAGTAACAGGAGCCAACAACAACAAAGTACCCCTTGACATGTCCCCTGTACAGTTGAGCTATTATGATCCTGAACATATGTATAAATACCCAATAGATCTTCAATCCAGTATGCACAGGCAAGGTCCAAGAGACCAAGGGCTAGGAATTCTGGATTAGGTGTGGTATATAAGTCACTGCTCCTATCCCAGCATTGAGCTTCTGAGAAGTGCGACTACATTCTGTATATGCTATTCCAGGCACATCCCAGGTTCATACCCCCAGTTGCATGAGTAGTAGCTTCCACTGTTGTGCAGGAGGCTGTCTACTGTGGGGAGAAGTCCAGGTATGGTAGCCATAGCCTGGAGTAGGTTGGCGGGAGATTAGTACACCGTACCATTGTCAACATGAAAGGGGGGATTGAATTAATCCTTGACCCTACTGCCATGGTCCACCTGTTGCCTACCTCTATCCTGGGCTATCAGAAAGCAAGAGAGCCTGTCAGGGGGAAGGAACCAAGTAAATTCCTTGTAACAGTGGCACCCTTGTGTTAGTAGCCATTTGAGTAGAGCCGTGTCTCTGTGGTTACTAGAAGGCAGGACAACACAGCCTTTCTTGCTGTTTGTGAACTCATCCTGGGGCTTGTTCAGTTCTCAAGTCAAGTGAGCTCCCTCATGCTCCTGTAGAGTGAAACTGAGGGGTGTTCATCCCATGGCTGGTTGTTGAATCAATCTGTTCTGGCCTATTCAACCTATTTATGTATGGATAACAGACTTATTAGATTAGCACCATGACATATAGACACAGGTGGCGCTGTGTTTGGCAGCTGTGTTTGTAAAGAGCACCATGTCCCTCTATCCCAACACTGCATCTCTGAGAGACTCCAATAGTGCCCAGGAATAGGCATGCATATGATTATTGTAGAGGCTAGGAGGTGGCAGATGTGGTGGGGAAGGGAGGTGGCCTACCCCTGTCTGCATAGGCCATACTGTGTTTTGGTGTGATTTCTTGAAGCTATGGAGGCTAGGTTTCTGTGCCCTTTTACACTGATGTAGCTGGGATACAGGTCCCCTTTGGCTACCATACTGCACTGATATGGAGGTAGAATGCAGAAAGGGAAAAATGGGGGGCCAGATGAACAGCAGGTTTCAGGAAGTTTACTGTGATCCCCACTCCTCTAGTTTCGATTGCATTGCTGCACGAATGTGTGAGCATGTGGCAGAACTGTTATTTGGGTATCCCCATGAGGTGAATCTGGTGCAGCGAGCATATATATACCCAATGCTGAAGACTGTACATGAGGAAAAAAATGGCAGGTGATCTCAAGCATGGGAAATCCCTGTGCTTAGCCATCTCTTCTGCAGTAAAAAAAAGTCACATTGTTTTGTCAGTTCCCTTGGTGGTCCATGAGGAGAAACTGTAGGTTCCATTTCCTAAGCCCTGGTTAACCCCGCATAGCAATACCCTGTTACACTGCCCTCCACCTAGTATGAGATCATTTAAATACATACAGTATGCACAGGGGCCAGGCAAGACTAGGGCTTCAGCATGTTAATAAATAAGAGCAGTAGGACTATGAATAGGAAAAGGAGAAAGGTAAGGTACTGTGTGAAGGTGTCCCACACTAGGGACAGGTGCAAGGGTTGGTAGAAGGTTGTACATTGCATACTTAAATGCTTGAGTCATGGAAGATTCCTTTACATTATTTGGCAGAGTGTTTCAGGTAACATGATAGACAGAAAACCATGACTGGGATGTTACCATACCAGGGTACACAATCTTCAGAAGAGACAGAGAGGGCAAAAAGGGGGATGGGTGACTACGTACATTAGAGAGGGAATCAAGGCAACAGAGGTAAGGGGAAGACAGGAAGGGGAAGAAGCTCTATGGGTCACCTTAGAGATGGGAAATGGCATCACCATCTGCACTGTAGTTATCTACAGACCTCCAGCACAAGGGGAAGAAATAAACAGGGTATTAATGGAAACCATACACAAAATGGCAGAAAAAGGGGAGGTGTTGCTGGTGGGGGACCTAAACTTGCCAGATGTTAACTGGAACACAAATGCAGCAGCCACTACCAGGAGCAGAGACATCTTGGATACCCTAGAAGGAGTGTGCCTCAGACAGCTGGTGAAGGACCCCATACCGGAGGAAGGAATGTACCTGGTTCTCACAAATGGTGACAGAATAACAGATCTATCAGTGGGTAGTCATCTAGGGACCAGCGATCACCATACAGTGCTGTTTAAGGTAAAGACAGTAGTAAAGTCAAGCCACTCAAAGTAAAGATCCTGGACTTCAAGAGGGCAGACTTTGCAAAACTGGGGAACACCTCCAGAAAATCATGCAAAAGGGGAGGAACAGTGACAGAAACTTAAATGAGTCATAGCAGAGACAACAGGCATCTGTGTAAAACTAATAAAGAAGGCAAAACCCCCCAAAAAAACACTATGGTTTTCAAAAGAGGTAGCAGAGAAGGGTAGGGGAAAAAACAGGTGTTATGAAAGTGCAAGGAAACACAGAGGGAGAAAGACAGGGAAGTGTACCAGGCAAAACAGAAGGAGGTGAGGAAAGCAGTCAGGTACTCAAAGGCGCAAATTGAGAAAGGATAGCAAAGTCAGCAAAAGAAAGTGACAAAACTTTTTCAGGTATATCAGGGAAAGGAAGAAGGCCAATGGATGGATTGTGAGGTTGAATGGGGAGGGGGGGTAGTATGCAGAGAGGGACCTAGAAAAAGCAGAAATTCTAAACGAATACTTCTGCTCAGTATTTACAAAGGAAGAGAAAGGGGAGGGACCAAACGTAGGGGTTAGAAACACACACGGGGGGAGGGAGGAGGTGGACACCAGTCTATTCATGTAGGAGAAAGTCCTAAAGGAACTCTCACAACTAAATGTGGACAAGGCAATGGGAGCAGATGGGAAGCACCCCAGAATACTGAAAGAACTCAGGGAGGTACTAGGGGCACCACTGACAGCCCTATTTAACAAATTACTGGAGGAGGGAGTGGTGCTGGAGGACTGGAGGAGGGTAAATGTGGTACCACTACACAAAAGTAGGAGCAAGGTAGAGGATGGAAATTACAGGCTGGTCAGCTTGTCGTCGGTGGTGGGGAAAATGGTATACCATTATGGCAGTGACTCTGGCATGGCGAAGACCACCACAGTGACAGGAATTGGGCAAAATCTGCCCGTTGCTGTGGTGGTCTGTGTAGCAATTGGGAGGGCCTTGTTGAGTTCCCCCCCCCCCACAGGTCCAACTCTGACTCGGAGTTAGAATCCTAGAGACTGGGGGGTTCAGGAGGCATAGCCCCCTGATTGTGTGTGCCAGCATCCCCATGGCTACAATGCCGACAGTCAGCATTGCAGCCATCACTGTAGGGGATGTTGGCACTAATGCTGTCGAAGCGCTATGGGTAATCTGGGGAAAATCATGGAATCCATGTTAAAGGAAGGGACTGTGGAATATCTGGAGGCTAGTGGTGCACAAGACCTGAGGTAAAATGAATTCACAGCAGGGAGACCTTGTCAAACCAATTTGATAGATTGTTTTGACTGGGTAACCAAGATGATGGAGCAGGGAGGGCAGTGGACATGGCCTACCTAGATTTTAGCAAGGCATTTGACACCGTCTCACACAGGAGGCTAGTAAACAAGTTGCATAGTCTGGGAGTAGGTCCCAAGGTGGCACAATGGGTCAGAAATTGGCTGAGCAATGGGACACAGAGGGTGACTGTGAATGGAGTACAATTCCAGGAGAGGGAGGTGACCAGTGGATTTCCACAAGGGTCAGTTCTGGGGCTGGTCCTCTTCAATGTCTTCATTAGTGACAATGTGGAGGGGCTGGAAGGGAAGGTGTACCTATTTGCTGATGACACCAAGATCTGCAATATGGTAGACATTCCAGATGGGGTGGGAAAAAAAAGAAGAGACCTAGGCAAATTGGAGGAGTGGTCAAGAGAGTGGCAACTTAAATTCAATGCAAAAAGTGCATAGTCACGCACTTGGGCCACAGCAATCCAGGAAAGGAATACAAAATGGGGGGGGGGGGGATAGTAACAACAGTAAAACTGGAAAAAAACCTGAGGGTAAACATAATAGACGACTGAAAGGTGGCCAAGCAATGTGAAAAGCCAGTGGGGAGGGCCAGAAGGATGCTGGGGTGCATAGGGAGGGGCATCACTAGTAGAAAACAGGAGGTAGTGATGTCACTGAACAAACAATTGGTTATGCCACATCTGGAATACTGTGTTAAGTTCTGGAGACCACATGTCTGGAAGGACATTGACAGAACAGAGATGGTTCAGAAAAGGGCAACAAAAATGGTGAAAGGATTGCACCAGAAAAATATGACGAAAGACTGAAAGACCTCAATATGTATACCCTGGAGGAAAGGAGGGAGGGGGGATATGATAGAGACATTAAAGTACCTCAGGGGAAACAGCAAAGTCCAGGAGGGCAGCATCTTTCAAAAAAAACAGATGTGCAAGAACAAGGGGTAACAATATGAGGCTGGGGTGGGGACACTCAGGGGAAATGTGAGGAAGTATTTTTTCACAGAAAGGGTGGTAGATCCATTATACAGCCTCCCAGAGGAGGTCGTACTGGCAAAAACAATTGGTGAGTTCAAGAATGCATGGGATAACTCCCCTACTAGTAGGAAAGAGATGGAAAGCTGCTGCTCATTTAGGATCAGGAGTTAATTAGGTAGGGAAATGTGCAGACTATGTGGGCCAGGTGGGCCTTATCTGCCGTCAACATTTTTGTTTCTATGGCAAAGGCTTTTTGACCAACTGATTTGTGAGTCCCAGGCACATAAAGTATATTCTTAGATTGTGTTGTCCATGACTGCTCAAAGGAAATCTGCTGAGTATACAAGGAAAGATGGGCAGGAGCAAGGGGGATCTGTGCAAATTAATTCATGTTTTATCTACTGACTCTGAATTGTTCCCCCTTGCTCTAATGTTGGCACCCTCTTCCTTTCAGCAGCGACTGTGCACACACTACAAACTGAACATGATTAGAGGCTTCCAGACATGCTGCAGAATAGTCTTGTCCTGACATTCAAGAGGAGTGTTTTCTCGAGCAGCATACTCCTCAACTTTGATCCTGCTGTCCTTGGTTGATTGATACCCTGTTAAGTAGGGCAAAGTCTTCTTTTTGTGGACTTGAATTGATAGGCTCTGTTATCATGTTTTTCAGACACTGCTCTAACTACAGGAGTTTAAAATGGTTCACATTGGTTTGTTTACTTGATGCATTTTATATCACTCTACCTATTAGCGTTTGCTGCTCCTATAGCCATGCAGCCATGCCTATAGCAGGATGGAGATACCTTCCTCATTCTGAACTAACCTCAGAGACCAGCTTGCTTCTTCCCAGGAACATGATCTCATCCATAGCAATGCAGGTGGCACTCTACCTACTATTTGCAGTGGCTCCTCTACCTACCCTGCAGATGTACCTCTCTTAATGTACTCTTTACCTACTCCCAATACTCCCCCCCTCTGATATTCCCCCCCAACTAGGTCATGACAAAACTAACAATTCACCCCAAGGCTTCCCTGCCTATCAGCAGGTACCATATCATGTGGACTACAGTTCCATTCACCTAGCTCTCCAGGATGGCATAGATGGAACTTAAGTCTCACCATCAGCATAGCCCACAGAGGCATTAGTGAGAAGCATAGAGTAGGGTACCTTCTAAGCATGCACAAAGATATCTGTGTACAGCAAGACTGCTGTAATCTAATGCCTTTCTGGCCTGACCCACTACTGCCTCATAAGTTGGACTGGAAGGGGGAGTGCTACAGTGCATTTAGGGTGAATCCCTTAGGCAACATCCATGGAGTCTGCTATGTTAGACCACTGGTGCTAATCTCATTCTTTCTTGCTCCTCACTGGGTCACAGAGTGCAGCCATACTACCCCCTTGGAATCAAACAATTTTTCAGGGCAATGGTTGCATACCTTGCCCATTCCTCACTGTCTGCCTAATTATCTACCATCTTGGCCCCCTTACAAGAAACACGTTCTATCCTTAGCTGCTTCCTTCTCCCTCTCCTTCCCTAGCTGCAGCTCATCAGTTCTGGGCTCATGTCACCACCTAGCCCAGACCGCTCCCCATGAAAGCCCAGCTCGGATCTGCTGCCCCGCCAAACACCTGCTTCCCACCCTGTCGCACTTTTTGGGTGATGGCATGTACTGTACATCCCTTGTCTACTGGGTATTTCTTGTTCCTGGAGGAAGGAACACAGTACACAACTGTATTGTTGAATGTAGATTGGGGTCAGTGTGGGGAAATGTTAATTTGGTAGCTTACTCTTTACCCACCTGATTTAACTTAGTACCTATTCTTGCTAGATTCAGGTGCCACTCTTGTGGGGCCCCTTGTGAGTTTGGGACACTGCCATGTGTCTCTGGCTTGAGTTCCTGATGTCCTCTGAAATTAATTGATGTATTTACTGTTTTATTATTGTTCTGGTTCACTGTTTCATTTATTTGGTGGTCTCACCAGTGGTGTCTTGTTACCCTATACTAGAACCCACCTGTGAAAGCTGTACACCTCAGCTCCCCTAAAGCTACCCATGGAAAACTACAACTCCTGCCCCAGATCTGTCTGCCATTAGGAAAAGGGCCTCTGCTGTCATTTGTGGTCTGCTACCTGCATGATCTTGCAAAACCCTGCTTGAGCCAAGATTTTGTACCCACCACCCCCAATTACATCAGATATTTGGTGCCATATTTGGAATATCTGGAGGCTGAACTCCCTGGCCAAACACAAGGTGGTACTGACCCACTTGCACCATGTGAATAACCAGGTGGCTGTCCTTCAGAAAACCAAGCTTACTAACTGAGAGGCCCAGAAATTGTGCAGGAGGTGGGTGGGTCCAGAGGTTCACTGAACTGCAGAGTTGAAGAAGAGAGGGGTGGCCATCTTGGTCCACAAAGTCCTTCAATGGAAGCAGAAAAGGAAATCAGTTGACACAGAGAGCAGATGGTAACTAGCTTAATTTGACACACCCCATGGCCCACTGGTAGTCGTCAATCATTACGCCATGAATCTTGACTCCCCAAGTTTCTTTCATGTGATGGCAGACACAATTCAGTGACATGCAAGCATCTCTTATCATTGCTGGTGACTGACTCTATGGCGGACAGAAGTCATGGCAGGCAAGTGCTGCACACTACAGCAGCCCCAAGCTGTTATCCTCTGGCTCCAAGACCAAACCCTGTCTGACATATGGCAAGTTCAGAACCCTCGGATGAGGGACGGCACCTGTTATTCTGTGTTCCATTGTTCCTATAGCTGCCTTGATATGTGGCTAACTTCCCAACAGGTTATGCCTTTGGTGGTATCAGTCACTATAAACCCCCTTCTAATTTACAACCACACCCTGATCCAAATGGATATCATGATAGAGCAAACTGCCCACCGCTCCCCCAGCTGTAGACTTGATCCACTACTGCTGTATGACCCCCTGTTAAAGCCCTGACTCCAAGACAGAGTCACTGACTACTTCAGCAACAATGGTAAAGAGGCAACCTCAGTGACTGTGCAGGGAGAGGTTTTGTAAGTTACAATTCATGCCCAAATTATAAGTTATGCCTCACACAGGTGCAAACAGAGGGAGGCAGAGTCAGCTGAATGGGAAGTCCAGCTTAAACTCAAGGAAGATGAGTTTAAAGCTGACCCCAGAGCAGGTATCCACTCTCAGATCCACAAAGACATTCTGAAATTGCGAATTGACATAAACACCCTCACAGCCCACAAGGTGGAGCTGACAATTCTGAGACTCCAACATTCCTATAGAGAGGGAGCCTAGAGGTATGGAAACCTCCTCACCTGTAGGCTGAAAAGGCAGAAGGCAGAGTGTCATATAAGGTATTGCATAATGCCCAGGTGAAGCTGTGCACTAAATTCTAAGGGATTAACTGTGCAATAAGGGATTTTTATGAACAGCTCTGTCAGTTAATGCAGTCCCCAGATACCCTAAAGGGGAAGGACCCCACTCAACCAGCCAGCTACCATCTGATTTCATTAATATTGGTCAACAGCAAGATGTACACCAAGGCCTTGGCAAACAGGCTTGACCAGCTTCTTGCCCTTTCAGTTCACACCTTTGCAGGTGGCATTCATCTAGGGCAGGCTGAGCTCTGAATGCGTATGTACCTGCTGGACTTCATCACATTTGCTCAACAGGTCTAATCTCCACAAGTAGCAGCAGCCATAAATTTTGAAAAGACTTGCGATTTTCTTTATTTTTTTATTTTATTGGGAAAATGTTTCATCAGGAAAGACAACATGAGCTGTAAATAGCTCATTTCCAGAAGCATGTTGGGGGGGTTACAAGAATTGGGAGAACAAGCAAACACGTAGCAATAACAGAGCAATACAAGTACAATTACTAAAAACAAACAGTGTCATACAATTACAGAGCAGAAATAACCCAGACCAACTGGCCAGGGGGAAAAAAAACATATTTGGATATAACATACATTGCAATAACCCAAGAGCAGGTGATCCAGTAGGGTAAAGGTTAGAGGATGGATAACACATTTGAAGTACTAGAAGTTGTAGGTTGAGCACAAGATTTGAAATTGTATTGTATAACCAAGGGAGGGCAGTTATAAGACAAGTGGGGAAGTGGAAGGGGACGGGGTAGAGGGTTGGGGGATGGAAGAGGGAGACAGAAGTACAGCCAAGATCTATACCCCTTCAGAATGTTGAGAACCTTGCAAGGGGGACAGGACCAGGCAGAAAGGGAAGGGAGAAAAAGAGGGCAAGGAGGTAGAGAAGAGAGGGGAGGGATAACAGGAGGGGAGGAAGGGGATAAGGAGGTAGGGAGGCAGGCAGGTGATGGTTTTGAAAGTGGGGGGAATGGGAGAGGGGAAAAAGAGAGAGCCAGTCTATACTCCTTCAGGATGCAGACAACCCTGCAAGGGGGTCAGGATTAGAAAGTGGGGGGAAAGGAAGAGGGGTAGAAGAGAAAGAGCCATGATCTATACCCCATTCAGGATGACAAAGAACCCTGCAAGGGGGATATGACCAGGCAGAAAAGGAGGAAACGGGCAGGGAGCAGGAGTGGAGTGTGGCAGGTGACCGGAGGGGAGGAGAGGGATAAGGAATAGGGAGACTGGAGAAAATAGGGATAAATTTGGAAAGGAAAAAGGGAAGGCATCATTGGGGGGAACAGGGCTATAGTAGGGGGAAAGGACAGCAGTAGAGTGTCAAAATAGCACAGTAGATTGTGGACGGTAGTAGAGTGTCAAAATGGCACAATAGATTGTGGTAGGGGTGGGAAAAGGGGGTATAATAGGTGGTAGCATATGAGGTAGTAATCAGAAGAAGGGTTCAGTAAGGAGTCAGGAGTAAGTCAGGAATAGAGGAGTAGGGGATAGTGTGCAAGGGTGGGAAGGGTTAAGAAGGGGGGGCTAGGAACAAGTACAGTTAGGAGAACAGAAGTAAAGTAGGGCTAAAGGATATAGTTCCAGGGTGGGGAGGGTTGAAGGGGGCTAAAAACAAGTGCAGTTAGGGGAATAGAAATTGTGTAGGGCTAAGAAGACTGAAGATGGTAAGAGGAAAGTCTGATAGGAGGTAGCAGCAAGTTCCAAAGCTTTGGGAAGTGGTAGGAGAAAGCTTCTTGGTCCATGGAGGTAGAGCGATGAGGAATAGCTAGAGTACATGTGTCAATGGATCTGAGAGGGCAGAAGGTGGGAGGTGGAGCAGAGAGTGAGGAGGAGAGGTAAGAGGGGAGAGTCCCAAACCAGAATTTAGAAGTGTCAGTGAGAAAGATGCCTGCACTCAATGGAGGGGAAGCTAGAGAATGGTATAAGGTATAGTGATGTGTGTGGGAGGGGGAGTCAGGAGCAAAGCAACAGAAAGCACTGAAGAGAGTATCCAACCTGGTAATGTAAGACTTAGAAGCAGCACTGTAGACTATGTCACAATAGTCAAAAACAGGGAGTATCATTTTCTAAACAAGATCATGCCTAACCGGTAGTGGTAAGAAACTACGGTCCCTGTAATGGGCACCTACCTTAGGGTGCAGATTTTTAAGGATGGCATCAATATGTACAGGAAAGTTAAGGTGTTGGTCAAGCCAGACACCCAGATATTTAAAAGAGGTGGTTTCCTCTAGTATTGTCCCATCAAGGGTGTGAAAGGAGGAACGGAAGGGCATCCTAGAGAGTCTCTGCCTAGTGCCAAAGGTAATAGAGACTGTCTTCTTGGTGTTGAGGAAGAGCTGATGCGAACTTAGCCAGCGTTGAACATTATTGAAGTCAAGCTGTAGTCTGGAAGTCACATTGGAGGGAGATTGGCTGAGGTGAACAAGACCGTGTCATCAGCATATATATGGATAAAGGATGAGGAGCATACTGACGGTAGGTATTTAGAAAAATTGAGAATTAGAGTGGGCCAAGTACGAAGCCTTGAGGCACGCCAGTAGAGATGGGTAGTGGAGGGGACGTAGAGTCAGCTATTTTAACAGACTGAGTTCTACCTACCAGGTAGGCTCTGAACCAGTTGCAGGCAGACACAGACAAGCCAGCTGACAACAGAGATTCAAGGAGGACAGAGTGGGAGACTGTATCGAAAGCCTTGGCAAGGTCAACAAAGATAGCAGAAGTGATGTGACCTCTATCCATGGCTGAATGGATGGAGTCAGTGAGTCTAAGTAGGGAAATGGTTGTGGAGTGATTCTTCTGAAAACCAGATTGGAAGGGGAGTGAAGAAGGAGAAGTCATCAAGAAAGGAGGAGAGTTGGGAGAGAACAAGGTGTTCCTGACGTTTAGCCAGGGTGGGTGGAAGGAAGATGGGGCAGTAATTGCCAAGAGATGACAGATCACCTCCCTTTGGTAGAGGGAGAACTGTAGCATGTTTCCAGGCTTCAGGGATAGTTGTAGTGTGGAAAGACAGGTTGAGAAGATCAGTGAGAGGGAGGGAAATAGCAGGAGCAGAGAGGTGCCGCAGCTTAGGGTCAAGGCCATCGGGGGAGCTGCCCTTAGTTGGGTTGATAGAGAGTAGTACCATTAAGGTGTCATTAGGGAGAGATGGGTGAAAAGGAAAAACTCTCCACTAATTGGTGGGTTGGTAGGAATCGGGAGGCAGGGAGGAGGTAGTAGGGTGGGGTGGGAGGAAGGCTAACAGGGTGGAGTCACAAGAAGTAAAGTAGGAGTTGAATTCTGCTGCTACTGTAGGGTGGTTGACAATGAGTTGGTTGCTTACTTTGAGTAGCAGGGATGGGGGTTTAGCTTGGGGAGTGAAAAGTGAGTGAACTACTTTCTAAAACTTTGACTGGTTGTTTATGTTAGTATTAATGGTGGACTGGAAATATTCCACTTTGGTCAGGTTGATGGCTTTGGTGCACGCATTTTGGAGTGTCCAGTAGATAGCGTAGTCATGAGGGAGTATGGAGGATTTGTGGGTTTTCCATGCTTTATCATGTGCTTGTTGACAGGTCAGGAGTTCAGGGGTTACCCAGGGGAGGAGACTACCACACACTCTAACTTGCTTCAGGGGGGCATGTTTGTTCCAGGCATTGATAAAATTATCTTTGAAATATACCAGGGCATGATCAATAGTTTTGGCTGAGAATATAGGGACCCAGTCAGTGTGAGTTAAGTCATGATTTAGAGAGGCATGGTCTAATATTTTGTAAGATCGGATCATTACTAGTTTGTGGGATGCCTTAGGTCTATGTACTTTCCTAACTAGGTAGATTAAATGATGATTGCTAAGAGCATCTGGCAGTAGGCACGACTGGATTACCCTGTGAGGATGAGAGGTAAGGGACCAGTCTATGACAGTGTGGTTATGTGATTTGTAGTTTAAGCGAGTAGATTAGGTGATTAATTGGGACAGGTTAAGGGCAGCTATGTCAGTATGAGTCTTATCTATGGCAGGTGACAACCAGTTTAGGTTTAGATTCCCTAACAGGTTGAGTTCAACCGAGGAGGTAAGGGACTCAGTAGTGGTGGTTAGATCAGCGATTGCAGAGTGGTGTAGACCAAGACGGAAATAAGCTCCTGTGATAAATATTGGTACAGAAAAGGTTAAAAATAGTCTAATGACAAGAGCTTCATAGGCATTGGGGTCAGTGGTCGATAGAACACTAGTTGTTTGGAGAGAGGAGGAGGAGTAGATAGCTATGCCCCCACCCCTACCAGTGCAGTCCTGTTGGGTCATGGCATATTCAGGAATTGTGATAGATGCATCAGGGATTTTGTTTGCTAGCCAGGTCTCTGATACAATGAGGATTTCTGGATTGAGGGATCCTACAAGTGGGAGAAGCAGGTCAAGTTTAGGGAGGAGACAGGGGGATACCTGTACATGGATCATTGCGAATATTGCTGGCATATATCAGATGGACTGTTGGCTGATCTCTGTGTACATCCTTATTAGCATGTTATTATTATTATTGAATTTGTTGACCCGGTAAGCCCACTGGGCCTAGAAGTCCTTTTTTCAGGGGCGACCTGGGATACAGATGGTAAGCAACTGAAACTGAACCAGATTAAGCTGTTTGTGGTATTTTTAGTGAATGGGAGAAATTTGGCCAGGACACGGGGAAATTCCTCAACTCTTTTTCGATAAGTGCCATGGGATCTTTAACATCCACCTGAACTACCATCAATCCAGACAGATGTGACCTCGTTTTAACGTCTCATCCGAAAGACAGCTTAACTGTAATGCTATACTTTACTCACACTAGGGATTCACCTGTATATGTGATGCATTTTATGCTCTGTGTTGGATTTTACATTTTAAGAAAGAGATTAATATCAATAACATGCTCTGATAAATTTTATTTTGGGTCAAGTCACATCTCAAAGTATTTAAAAGTAGTGACATTTTGCAGTGGTGACCCCATTTGAGGAGTAATATGGGGTCTGTTGGAGAGGTCTGGTTTCCTGCTGAAGGTCATAACCTTAGTTTCATTATTGATTTGGTAATAGTATCAAGAGTTTGTTTTTTGTAGGACATCTTTAGAGTTGCCATCTTGAGATGAGGGGAAAACTCGATATTATACAATGGCTCTGAAAATACTTTAAGGAAGCAGTATAGCATAGTGGTTTAAGGATCTGAGCTGCAAACCTGGAGACCTGAGTTCGAATCCCACAGCCCCCACTTGCATACTGTGTGTCCCTTAGCAAGTCAATTAACTTCCTTGTGCTCTCAGGTCACACCTGTAAACAAGCTTCAGTTTAGTGTGTTTCTCCTGGTTAAAAAAAAAAAGTACTCAACCTGATTGTCTGACTGGCACATTTTAGCCATGGTAAATGTTAACATGACCTGTGGTAAAAGGTGCTAGTTAGCCGTACCTTGAATCCTCCTTTTTTATTATCACTCCTTCTCCCCAATATCAAGCTAACTGGTGTAGAGGTAGGGGCGAAAGTGATGAACTGGATTACAAGCTGGCTGAGTGGCAGGCTGCAATGGGTGGTGGCGAGAGGGGAGCTCTCAAATCCAAAACTGGTGATGAGTGGGGTGCAACAGGGCTCTGTATTGGGGCCAGTATTGTTTGGGGTCTTCATATCAGACATTGCACATGGGGTGGTGAACAAGGTAAGTCTGTTCGCTGACGACACCAAAGTCGGAGCAGTGGTGGATGGAGAGGAAGGATGGAAGCAGCTGCAGGGGGACCTGCGCAAGCTAGAGGAGTGGTCAGAGAGGTGGCAGCTGGGTTCAATGCAAAGAAGTGTAAGGTAATGCACTTTGGAGTGAAGAACCCAAGGAGAGAATACTGGATGGGGGGGGTTAAGCTTGGGATCTCTGAGGAGGAGAAGGACCTAGGTGTAATGATAACAGGGACCATGAACAACACTGCAAAGTGCAGGAAAGCAGCTGCAAAAGCGAACAAAATGCTGGGATGCATAGCGAGGGTTTTTTTGTCCAAGAAAAGAGAGGTGATCGTGCCCCTCCACATGTCACTGGTAAGGCAGCACTTAAGAGTATTGTGTGCAGTTTTGGAGGCCATACCTAAAGCATGATATCAGGCTACTGGACGGGGTGCAGAGGAGGCCAACAAAGAGGATATGTGGAATGGAGGGGAGAGACTATGACAGCAGGCTGGGAGACCAGAATATGTACACTCTGTAGGGTAGAAGGGACAGGGGGGACATGATAGAGACATTCAGGTATCTGAGGGGACTCAATACGGATGGGGCAGATGGGGTCTTTAGGTTAAGGAAGGGGAGGGTCACCAGGGGGCATGGGCTAAGAATAGAGGGGGGAAGATTAAGGAAGGAATTGAGGAGACACTATTTCACAGAAAAGGTGGTAGCAAAATGGAACGCCCTACCAGAATAGGTGGTATCATGTAAATCTGTGAACAGCTTCAAAAGGGCATGAGACAGGGAACAGGGGAAAGTGAGGGTGGGGGAGGTGGGGGGGTGGCAGTGGGATGACAAAGGGGAGGGGGGTAGGGCAGCTGCAAACTTGGGGTGTTGGCTACACACTCGAGCAGACTTAGATAGACCAGGTGATCTTTTTCTGCAGGCACATTCATATGTTCATATGTATGTACGTATCAAACAGGAAAACTGTCATATTAGATCTCCACTAAAGAATGGTCACTGACAACTTTTGCTGTAGCATTCAAAATAAACTACTATAGCTGTTCAAACAGTGGGAAGACCCACATTGGAGGCAAAACAGTGTTTGAAAAGTCCTCCCTGTAACCACTTCCACCTGAGTCACCTGTCAAGTATTTTTTTTTTCTCTTGGCTGCCTCTGTCCCACATTCCCCAAATCATCACTCTTCTTGAAAATGCTTGCCCCACCTCCCATTAGGACCATTCTCCAACAATCCCCAAACCCAGTTTACATAACAGCAAAACCTTTTCTTTTATATTTCCTCCATGAGAAGTTGCAGAGTGCACCCCCCTAAGCTCTCTCTATATACCTTTTGTTGTATTGACTCCATTTCCCAATCCCCAGCACATTGTTACCTGGCAGCTGCTTATCCCATCATAAATGTGTGAATGAAGTACAGGACAAATGCTCGGTTTCCAAATCACAAGCAACAGAAGCAGAAATAAAGCCTGACAAAATCCATCTGTTGCTCCCGTCTGCAAAATGCACTGCACTGTCTAAACAGGTATTGAAAATCACAACTGTTATGCTATCTCTCTGAAAAAAAAAAATAAGCCTAGCAGACTGTCTTTGTTTAAAAGAAACAAGCATTTCACTACTGTCAGTGTCTTTAGGATGTGGTTAAAATACAAGCTGGACACTACCCTCTCCTATGAAGATATGTTACCTAGCATCCCCTAGCAACACAGGACTATTTTTTCTTGCACAGCAACAAAATCTATCAAAATAATTCAAAATGTAAGAAAAAACTATTTTTCTTTTGGGGGGGGGTATAAAAAGGGGGAGCACTGTATAATCACAATGCACCACTCCAGGGTCTAAGTTATACTGGGATTTCCACTTCTGGTGTGGTTTACTTACTCGGCCTGTGGCCTCATGACCAAACCACACCAGGCATGGGTAAATCCCTGCTTAACCCACACCCTGTCATGGTATATTGCTAAAGAAAACCATACCCCAAACCCTGGCTCCACAACTTTTCAGCTAAGTATATCACTCCTCCTTCAAAGCCATTTGTCATATGAATATGTACAATGTATAATGTTTAAGGTATTGTGATATATGTTCTCAGACTTTGGCTCATACCCGTAAAAGGAATTGTATTCCAGTGTACTTACCCATTAAATAAACAAACATGTCAAAGAAGACTTGAAAAGCGACAGGAAACAATTTTGTACTGTTATTTTTTTATTGATTTATTTTCATTTTATATTTTTATCTTTTGGTAACCAGGTATGGCCAGTTGGACACAATACTCATTTATAGGTGTGATCTGGAAGCACAGGGAGGTTTAGTGACTTGCTCAAGGTCATACAGTATGCAGGTGGAGGCTGTGGGAACTAAACCAAGGTTTGCTTAATGCACAATACCGAACTCATTCACAGGTCATTGCTCTATCCTGTGTTAACACCCTCTCATTATCATTTCCATGTCATGTCATTCAGTTCCTTTAAATTTGGTCAATATGGTTGACTGCACTGTAAACACACGTACATTTTTGCGCAATACGTGTATGTATCTCCTCTGCATTTTGCGCTATGTATGTACTGTATGTTTTACTTCTGCCATCCTATGTTCCTCTCTCCCCCAGGTTGCAACTGGAAATGAGACCATCAGGCTCTATGTACTTAACTGATAAAATATGTTTACATAAATAAAATGTATTTCTGATATGCTTTGACCAAATTTTGACAAATCTATTATCTATGTCCGTGGTATCTTCAATTATGCATTGTGTTCCCTTCACATCGGCATATTAAGAAGAATGTTGTTACAATTCAGGATGATGTAAATCCATATACAGTACTGGCAACCGCAGAACAGAATTGACTAACACTAGAATTTAAAGATCTGAATAAGGAGACTAAGAATAAAATATCTATGCTCTCATGGAACACAGAAGGACTGTGTAATAAGTTAGCAGATATGGAGTGTCAAACTTTTCTGTCATCAATGGACATAATATGTCTACAAGAAACATGGGTTACAGAAAGTAAACCCCACTCCTACCAGATTTCACAGGATTTAGTGTCCCAGCATCCCAAATTAAGAAAAACAGTAGACCTAGTGCAAGCCTGATAACATCTATTAGGACTGCACTAAATGGCTCAATTATACAGATGGAAATGAATATGAAAGAACTACAGAGGCTAAAATTAAATAAGAAAGGCAAGAAAAGCGTATTGATAAATGTATAAATGCCTCCCATGAATAAATCTCTGAACAACAATATATGGGATCTTTTTAAAATTAAAATTCATAATCTCATGGAAGGTTATGATTCATCTTCCAGTTATTTTAATGGGGGACTGTAATGCTCGGATAGCAAAAATTAAAACATTAAGCACCCAAGAGATGCATATACTAAATCAAAATCTACGCTACGATAGGAAATCTAGGGACAAAAGTACTAATAAGAGGGGGAAAATAATTTTCCAGATAATGGAGGAATTTAAATTAAACCTATTGAAAGGCAGAACGAAAAGTGACCCAGAAGGAGAACGTACCTATATAGGCCTGAATGGTTCATCAGTAATAGATCTAGTTTGTATAAATTTAGAAGCTGCTAGAATATGTGAGGACTTGATTGTATTATCTTACCCAGAATCATCACATTTACCAACTGATACAGTATGGCAAATGGAGACTTTAACAAATGAAATAACAAATATTATAGACCAACCTCAAATAATAATTATAAACTCTTGTCGTATTAAATGGAACGGTTCAACTATACATTCATTTGAAGAACTATTTAGATCAGACTATTTAAATGGTTTGAGATAAAAAAATAGTAGATCCTGAGGAAAATACAAGTATAATTGATACCGGGATGAACATTGTATTTTATTTAGCCCCTTTTTTTCCCAGACATTTATAGGGAAAAAGGTAAATATGACCTGGTTTAATGACATTTGTAGAAAAGCAAAGAAAAAATTAAATGGTTTAGTACATATTTACAGGAAAACACTGAATGTATGAAATAAAAAAGGGTTAAATAAGGGAAGAGCCAATTACAAACTAGTTTTGGAACAGGAAAAGAATGAATATTCAACATGGTCAGAGAGTTTATCACAAAAGGCAATTAAACTGTACAATGAACTTCCGCCAGTTACCGTTCAGTGTAATACTGGTTCTACTTTCAAATGAAATATCTGGGCTTTGTGCAGTTCAATATCGGTATGCCATTGTAATAACCAAAAGTGATGTTAGTATGTGTTGCATTTATATTGTTTTTATTTAGATTGTCTTTATTGTGAATGTAAAATGTGTTACAAGTTTAACTTATTTTGTTCACTAGTGAAAACAAGCATTACTTTGCCTATAATGCTTACTAGTATAATCAATAAAGCAAACAATAAAATAACAAAAAAAAAGGTATTACAAGCATCATTTTTGTCTAGTAAAATCATGGTTGTCCCATAAGAATATCAGTCTCTCACTTATGCATATGGTATGCCCTCACATTCTACTGCCCTGAGCAGGCTGGGAAGCATACAACAACTAGCCTATCTAGACATTCCTCACAGATGAAACACTCCAACTCTTTAATCAGGTTAGTTGCTCCCTGCTATAACTTCTTAATTACTGCAATATCACTTTTGTGCTACTGTGACCAGAACAGCACTGAGTTCTTCAAGTGCAACCTCACCTGTTACCCCCTCCCATTAAAGATCAGAATAACATCAATTTCATGGCATGATATGGCCCCCATTTAAAGCAGGGCAGGATTAATTTTCCTTACCCAATCCCACTGCACACTGCTTTGACAACTACAGCTTGCTATCACTGATTACACCTGTGTCTTTTTCATTATCTTTTGTTGTTAGTGGTTTACTTTTTAAATAGTACCCCAATTAAGAATTCTTTGGGCCTATGTGAAGGACCTTTCATTTGCCTCAAGCTGGACCACTCCACTAGTGTGTGCCAAAACTGTATCCCTTACCAACTGTACTGTACTGTCTCTCTCTCTCTCTCTCTCTAGCAGACCTACAATGTAGGCACTATCCAGAATGCCCTCAGTATCAACCGAATGACCCCACCGCATTCAACAAATTCAACACCCTAAAGTTTCCCCTAAGGTACATCTAGGCCAGGTCATTCAGGACTCTCTACTTGTCCTTACTCCTTTAGGATCTTCATAATACTGATTGATCCACCTCACTGTGTCAATTGATATAGAGGATGCATGATCCCTTTGACTCTAAATTTATGTCCATCTCTGAGTCTCTGTCCACACCAGGACTTTTAGACTGTTTTAACTCTGTTAAACAGTCTAAAAGGTTTGTGCCCAGATTATAGCATGGTAAAACTGTGTTACAATCTGTGTACTAAAACCTTGCTCAAACCCTTCTCAGAGGTATGCTTGAGCATGGTTTTATACCAACACAGCTGCCTTATACTGTGTTAAAGTGGAACAGTCATCACTAAGAGCCCACACCCAAGTGTGGGGATGATCCACATTTGCACTTTGTGTGCAAAAAACATATTGCCTACTTACTGCTTACTTAAGCAATAAACCATGACAGGGTGTGGGTGATGCTGGGTTTACCCACACCTGGAGTGGTTCGGTGATGAGGCCGCAGGCCGAGTGACCAAACCTCATCAGTCGTGGGTTAACCAGTCATCACCCACAGCCTGGAGAGGTTTATTGTGATTATTCAAATGGAGCTATATGTGATTGCAGAAGAAATTTTGTGCAGAAATGTTTTTAGTGATTTTATAGAGCAAAATGTAACAAGTATTCTTACGCCACATAAAGTAGTTCACACTTGTAAAACACTGTAAGAGGTTGATTTACTAATTAGCTATTTTGAACTGCCAACATTAACTAAGAAACTGCAACTGCATTTTTTTTACTTTTACATGTCCTCTTGAAACTTTGAAACTGCTTTGTTTGACAGTTTGAGTAGCACTGTATTTCATTATTTGTAATTCCCACTAGCATCCGTCGAGAAACGCATAATGTAAAAAATGGTAACAAGTTACCAAATATGAGCTAGATGAAATTTTCAGTTCACTGCAAGAACCTTTGTAGTTCACTCTGTCCCAGCTCTGTTTGTGGTGTAGGAGATGGGACAATGTCTGGAAGTTGCACCATGCATGATTTGAAGTATGGAGCAGTGGCTCCATTTTTGATGCATGCACGGCAGCATACATTGCTGCCACTCTGTATAAGATTCGTCCCCTGACCATCCTCTACTACTGGGCCAGGGGTAAAAAAAGTATGCAGCATGGACTTTTTTTCTTACCTCTGCCTCTGGGAGATGGTCTGAGGTCAGAGGGCTCCGAGCGGCAATGGCCGCAGGATTTAATTGTGGAGTCGGTGACTGAAATGGAGACAGTTGGCTGCGAGTGGTGAGAGAGTCAAGTGTGGAGCAGCAGTGACAGTTGAGACAGGGGAAAGCCAAGGAATTACTTTTAGGTAAGTCCTTAATGGAGGAGGGGGCAGGGTTTTGCACTAATTTACAAGTTATGATGGCAAACTGCAGCTTGTTTTCTAACTCCTGCATTTGTCTCACTTTAGCGGGGATTCAGTATGGCACTTTGCTGAGGGGCTTAGATTGATTTAGTAAGTCACGATTCCAGATGTGGCTGATTGGTACCTTTGCCATGGATAATGTCAGAATTTAACTTGACTGAAAGGTGACAGTCAGCCAATCAGTTCATAGCATTCTCGGACCTCATTGTATAATGTAATATAGTAGATTGTGTCAGAATAATTTTGATTAGCATTCCCTCTACCCTCTGTGACTGTACTTAGCCCCAGGAGGACAGCAGGACCAGCAAACAAATGATCAGTGCAAATATAAATTCTAACTTGCACTGTAGGCTATTGAATCTCTCGCTACTGCAGTCCTGCTCTGATGTCAACTGCAGGGGACTCTAGGATTTATAGTTATTGAAAATGTCAGCATGGAAATAAGCAAAATGAGTGGAATGCAATATACAGTACTACAGTAAATAGTAAGTAAAAGAAATGTTTTTGCGCACAAATTGCAAATGGGACCGGCCCCACACTTGGGCATGGAGCTCTAGCACTGACGGTTTCCCTTTGATAGCAGTATCGAAGTGATCCCTGTTGTAACATGGTTTAAAATAGATGAGGGGGCAACAGCTTTTGATGTACCAATCAAAATATTATAGGTTGAGGACATCAGGAATAGATTAAGGAGTCCAGATGTTAATAAATCTAAAGGCTCCGATGGGGTCCAACCAAGAGTTCTGTATGAGCTGATGGAGAAATTGGCAGGACCTACTGACTAACCAAACTTTTCAAGAGTCATTGAGGTTGCAAAAACTGGTTAACTCATGGAGGGAGGCAACAGTGTTGCTTATATTTAAAAAAGGATGTCGGAAGCAGAGTAGCAATTATAGACCTGTCAGTCTAACGTCAGTCTTGTGTAAGGTACTTGAGGGCATTATAAAGGAAATTGTAGAGGAACATCTCAGTGCCATGGATGGATGGGATGGATCACAACATTGATTCACCTCTGGTAGGTCTTGCCAAATCAATTTATTATAGTTTTATAAGAGGGTGAGTAGGGAACTTGACAAAGGTCTGCCTGTCAATGTGATCTTTTTACATCTTAGTAAGGTGTTTGATAAGGTACCGCATCATGAACTTATTGAAACATTAATCAGTCTTCATGGACTGCATGGTAATATTATCAATTGGATACAATCATGGCTCACAGATAGAAAGCAGCAGGCCAGCTCATCAGTTCTCATTTTCTCATGAACAAGGACTGCAGTATCTGCAAGATCTCCTTATTCCCTACTATCCCTCTCATTCACTCTGATCCAATGACAAGGGATTGCTAGAGATGCCCAGGGTTTGTTTAAAAACATCTGAGGTACATGCATTCTTCTACACTGCCCCTTCCCTGTGGAATTCTCTACCTCACTGTATACAAAGCTGCCTGGCCATCAAGAGTTTTAAACTGGAGTTCAAAACCTTTTTGTTTTTAAAAGATTATGGAGAATGATTTTATTACTGTTTATGTTTGCTGTTTTAAATGTTACTTTATTTGTATAGCACTTTGGTTTTTGAAAAGCGCTTGAAAAACAAATTTTACTTACTTTACTTTTACTATCTCTCCTCAGCATTCAACACAGTGGACCATGTTCTGCTACTGGACCACCTGAGAGAGTACTGTGGGCTTGCTGGCACTGTCATCTGCTGGTTTAAAAGTCCTATCTCGCAAACAGGAGGCAACAGGTGGTGATGGGGAAATTCTCCTCCTCCCTGAGTCTCTTGTCCTGCAGGCTACCCAATGGGTTTGGTTCTGTCACCAATTTTGTTCACTGTTTACATGCTGTCCCTGAGTGAGTTCATTAGGAAGTACAACTTGGGTTTCTACTGCGATGCAGATGACACCCAGTTGTACCTTTCATTTGGCCTGGAACATCCGATGCCATGGACATGTTAAACAGCTGTTTCACCGAGATCAGTGCCTGGATGTTCTCCAGCTGTTTACGACTGAACCCAGATGTGACTGAAATACTCGTGGTGTAGTTGAACTGAAGACATAATAGGTTAGCCCTTGGCAGGGCAACAGGTCTATTCCTGGGGCCTATGCCATTGAAGGCATCCTCTAGGGTGTGCCATCTTGGCATCCTCCTTGACAGCGAATTGACTTTTGAACATCAGGTGTCATCCGTTATCTAAACCAGTTTCTACCACTTGAGGAATAGCTCCAGGATGAGATTCCTAGTTCTGCCAGGGGACCTCCATACCTTGGTGACATCCAGGCTAGATTACTGTAATGCACTCTACTTCAGGGTCTCTGGAGGTACCCTCTGCCAGCTGCAGCTGGTGCAGAATGAAGCTGCAAGGGTGCTGACGAGAATGTCAAAGTTCAGTCATATCACCCTGGTACTGCACGAACTGCACTGGCTGCCGGTTAGGTGGAGGGTTATCTTCAAGGTGGGCTTGCTCACCTTTAAGGCCCTATGCAGGCTTGGCCTTTGCTACCTGGCTGACCTACTAACACCTGTTGCTCCTGTCCACTCCCTCCGTACCTCCTCAAGGGGCCTCCTGGTGATTCCTAGGCTGAGGTTAAAAACTGCTGGCAATAGGGCTTTCTGTGTCACCAGCCCCATCCTGTGGAATTTGCTTCCATTAGCTGTCAGAGAAGCTCCTTCAGTTAAGGTATTTAAAGCCTGCCTCAAGACTCACCTATTTAACTTGACATACCTAGATATAGTCCTATAGAGTCAGGCAATGACTATCTCTGCATTTGCTCTTCAGACAATGACTTTCTTGCTGTTTTAGGCCTGCTGTTTTATTATATTATGCATTTTATATTTATATGTATTTTTATATGTATTTTTTGTATTTTTACATGTATACTACCCACTTAACTTGTATTTGTATGGCACCCAGAACCTCCGTGATTGGGCTCTGCAGAAATAACATTTACTATATCAGCTTCTTTTAACATCCAAATTTAATACCACCACCATTATCCCTTCATATTGGACTAGAGAGCTTGAATTCAGTCCTCAAATGTGGCCTGTGGTTTGGAAAAATATTTTTCATTATATACCTCTAGATAATCTGAGACTAATTCAATATAAAATTTTACACAATGCCTATATGACTCCTCAAAAAATGTTCAGATTTGGTCTTTTGGAATCTGACAAATGCATCAAATGTAATCTCAATGAAGGTTCTATTCATCATATCTTATGGGACTGTCCCAAAGCTCAACCCATCTGGAATTTGGTTAAGCATAAGTATGGAAAGAAATTATGTTTGCAATATGCCTTTGATTTTGAAACTTGCATGTTAGGAAATCCTTGTCAAATTAGAGGTTCAAAGGATAGGGCCACTATAACAATGTTAGCTATGTCCACAAAACAACTTATAGTGAGGTATTGTTTAGATAAACATGTTCTAACCATGAAAGAATGGAAATCAAATATTCTTTTAAATCTACAGATTACTAATTTACCAGTTTCATAATAACATAACTCATTTTTATAAACAATGGGGATACATATCAGCTCCTATTACAATTGAGTATACTCCCCCCCCCCCTTAGTTTTCAGGATCTCATCATTCTCCATCTGTGACGATTAAGTTTGGGCTTCTGAAAATCTTATGTGTCCATAAGGTTCCACTAGTTCGCTACTCTTCTGGGCATACTATACAAATATGCCTTGTATTTCCAAGCCATCTATTGCTAGGGTTAGGGGTGGGTTGTTGTTTATCACATTCATTGATATCACCCTGATTTTCACTGTAAGATGGTCATTTTATAAATCAGTTGTAAAAAATGATTATGAAATTAAGGAAAGTAAAAAAAAAAGAAATAACATTTGCCTTGCCTTTACCTAGCTTGAGAGGGTGTGTTTCAGAATGAGGGAGGGTTACCAGTGGGGTACCAAATGGGTCTGTGCTGGGACCATTCTTTTTTAACATATATATATTTCATCCATGACATGTAGAGAGCGGGTTTGGTTGCCAATATTTGCTGATGATACCAAACTAGGGTGCATAGCACAGAATCATTCTGAAATACAAAAGTTACAGTTTGAACTGACACAGTTAGAACATTGGGCAGAGAAGCACATGTCGGTGTTCAGTTTGGATAAATGTGCTGTCATGCACCTAGGCAGTTCTAACAAAAAGGCACAGTACTCAATTGGGGGGAGGATATTGAGGGAAACCAGTGAAGAGAAAGACCTTAGGGTGATAATCACCAGTAACTTTAAGATGAGTATAAAGTGTCAAGTAATGGTGAAAAAGGCCTGAGGAATATTAGGATGCATAGCAAGACATGTAACTAGCAGGGATCAGAGGGTATGGTTGCCCTTGTATACCTTGTTGGTGAGGCCCCATTTGGAGTATTGTCCACAGTTTACATCCCCGATAACAAAAAATGACATCCTTAAGCTGGAAGGCATCCAGAGAAGGGTGACTAGAATAATCACATCCATAAAACTTCTACAATATCAGTACAGACTAGCAGCACTAAATCTTTATACACTGGAGTACAGGTCTTTGAGGGGGGCCATGTGCCTAGTCTATAGGGCACACACTAATAATGACTTTCAGGAGTGTCTGGGACTAGATCATGAGGACATCTGTCACAGTATGAGATTACATGACCTTCAGTTGATGAGACAAGTATATTGAATAAAGAAAAGAGTGGGCTATTTCACCCAGAGAGTGGTGGATATATGGAATAGGTTACTGCTGGAGGAGGTATGTAGTGACAATATGATGACATTTAATACTTGCCTAGACACGTGTTGTATATCACATTCCATAGGAGGATATTCCCTTTGAGGCAAGGGTAAGCTGCACATGGGCTACTGCCTGTTTTGACTTGTATGTTACTAGGAACTATGAGTTAAGGCAACAACCGCCACACTTCATTATATTTATTCGCATTTTGGAGCTTGCAGTTAGCTCCCAATCTGAATGCTGTCATTTTTTTCCAAATGTTTTACCACTCTCGATCACAGGTATCCTGCCATGCATTGCAGTACTCACAATGCTTTGCAGTACTGCCACAATCATGCCTGAGTACTTGTTCTACCAAACATGATACTGGAGGGCAATATGTATGCTGTAACAACCATGCTGAAGCACAGGAAGCAAAATGTTGTTTAAAACATTTTTAAAAACTCTTGGCAGTGTGGCTAGGCATGACAAGAATGGGTCCATTTGGAAAGTCACTTGTCTGAGGGTCCCACAGTCCATGGGTCTGAGCAGAGCTCATCCCACTTGCCAAGCACTGTGACTCCATTATTAACTATTGTCCTTTACAGCAAGACACTCCCACCTTTTTAGCCAGACTTTGTGCTAAATGATTTTTCCCTGACCTCTCGCTCTCTCCCATTCCTTTCCAGATTCAGCCTTTGTCCTGACCTGGCAACCCGTGGCTTGGTGCACTGGCTCAGAACACAGCTGATCGCTAACTCAACACTGGAAGCCTGCCTGCCCAGAATACAGATATGGCAAAAAATTCCTGAAGGAGCCCAGCTTGCAAACTACCATTCCTATTGGCTTGCAAGGCTGTAGGGAAGCTCCCATTGACTAGCTAAATCCTCTCAATACTGCTTACTGCCTAGATGCCTTTTAACTGGCACTGTCAATATAATTTTTGGCCCACACACCCACTCCGGTCCTGACCTCTAATAAATACTCTTTTTCTCTTCTGGTTCTGCCAATAACCCCAACCTCTTGCCTACTGATTCTTCACCTGCTGACCACCTCTTAAAGTGGTAGTCACATATTCTAGTCCTGTCCCATATCAGTGGGCTACACTGCTCTCTCCCTGTGCATGCAGCAAGGAGAACAAGGCTATACTGATCTCCCCCTGTGCATACAGCTAAGAGAACAAGAGTGAAAGGTGTGTGTCCTCCTATTTCTGATTTTCACTTTGTATAGTTCCAGGCAATATTTCTAGAGCTCTCATTTAGTCTGTAGTATACCCTGCTCTATAGACTATGCTCTGTAGACTACCCTGCCCTATCTCACTACATACTACAAGGATGTTCAAGTGTATAGGAGTGATCCAGAAGGATCATACACATTATTCTATAAAATGGACCCCAAGGTGAGCATACATATCATATCTAGAGGTATACAATACAATTGATCCTACCCTTGGTGGGTGTCCTGGTACAAAGACACCCAGCTCCCACCAGCTGTCTTGACTATCCCATTGTACTTGTCAGAAAGCTGGCTCAGTGGGAGACCAACAGCACAGCACCCCCTCCAACTTGCTCCATGCCACAACCCTCATGGCCCTCACCTAGCACGGGAACCTCTATCCCAGTCATCTGGCTATTTCCAGGCCTTCACATTGCAGTTGGATTCCTGCCTACTAAGTGCTTCTACCAGAACCTGCTAAGGTCAAAGGTAAAACTCCACTTCCCAAAAATATGCAGATAATTCATCCTTATCCTACTACTGATGTTGGGAAACATCCACCCCAACCCAGGACCCAGACACCCCATACCCAAACCCCAGCACCCTCTGGACAACTGAAGATTGTGTCCTTGAACATTGGTAGCCTTCTAGCCAAGTTAACTCAGCCTGAGGCCTGGGTGGTACTTAATCAGCCTGATGTCATTGCTTTGATAGAGACCTGGCTCACTGTGCATACCTCTGACTCGGTAGTCTCACTTCCCTCGTACAACTTATACAGGTTGGACAATTCCAGAAAGAGAGGTGGTGAGTGTTTAATCTATGCTCGAAAACACCTGCAATGCCACTCAGTTCTACAGGCAAATACTAATAAGGAATGTGAATGCCTGGCAATAAAAATCCTGTTATGCAAGGAGCGCAAAAGCCTAATTGTTATAGCTGTCTACAACCCGCCGTGATGGCAGCAGGAGGGGCTAGAAGACTTCATGAACTACTACACCCAGGCAAGCCAGAACAGGGAAACTATCATTCTAGGAGACTTTAACTCTAACTGGCTTGCCAGCTCTTTTACCACGTACAGAGATCTAGTATCAGGACTCTACCTATTACAGATGATCAAGAGCTGCACTCAAACAAAGTACCGTAAGAGCAATAGCACTCTGATTAATTGGGTGCTAACTGCACACCTGGAATGGCTAATGGATGTCAAGGTACTCCTTGACACCCTCAGCGACCATTCACCAATCCAATGTAAGTCATTGACTAAACAGGCCAAGCCTCCCACAAGAATGGTGAGGAACAGAGTAATCAAAAATAGTACTATGGTCAGCTTTAGAAATCACCTTAAAGGGATAGACTGGAGCATCCTTGACTCATGCTCCTCAGTTAATACTGCCCTGCAGCTCTTCCTCAGTCACTTCAATGTGGCAGTGGAGAAGTTCACCCGTACTGCAAGAAGATGATTAAATGAGGCAGCATGGACTGAGTCACCCCTCAACTTCTTGGAATGATGCAGCAATTGGATCTCCTCTGGCACCTCACCAGGACAACAGGGACTGCTATGGATGTCCAAAATTACAGAGGCCTGAAACAGGTGCACCTGGGCAATCTGGCAGGCCAAGGCTATGTACCTCAAGAACCATCAGTCTCAATGTTGGGGTGACAGGAAGAAATTCTTGGCATCAATTAAAAACCTCCTTGGATCCAGTGACAGGCACCCCCCCATGCTACACCACAATGATGAGGTCATCCTTGATGAAGCCACAATGGCCAATATCTTTACAAGGTATTCACTGAATACAGCACAGTCTGTCCCCCCCAACTGGCTACTTACCCTGGTGAAATACCTTCCACAGACCACGCACTCTCCTCCTCCTCCTGCACTAGGACCTCTCCAGCCTTTCACTTCAGAATGATAACCATCAAGGATGAAAGAAAATACCTTGCAAGATTTCTGGGGAAAACAAGGATAGGAGGCGATGGTACTAGCATGAAACTAGTATCTATCACCCTCCCTTTGGTCATCGTTCCCATCACCAAGCTGTTCAACTTGTCTCTCCACCTGTCAGCCTTCCCTTCTACCTGGAAAACTACTATGGTTATGCCTATGCACAAAGGAGGTGACCGGTCTCTAGTATCCAATTATAAACCCATTTCAATAATATCCCCGCTTTCTAAAGCACTAGAAAGAATCATCGCCGATCAACTTATGGACCATCTGCATAAATATAACTTACTCTGTCCCCAACAACACGGCTTCCATAAGCTGTAAAGTACTAACACTGTACTAACTGACTTCACTGGCTATGTGCATGAGGTCCTTGACCAAGGCCACCTGGTTGGGGCAATCTTTACAGACCTGATCAAGGCTTTTGACGTTGTGGACCATCAGCTGCTGCTCCACAGGTTACTTTGCCTAGGACTGTCCCCTGACATGGTCAGTTGGTTCTCCAGCTACCTGTCTGGTTGCTATCAGAAAGTATGAATCAGCAGTGTGATCTTCGACACCTGCGAAGTCGCAGTAGGGGTCTCCCAGGGGTATATATTGGGACCACCCTTGTTCAGCCTCTTTATAAACAACCTCCCTGATGCATGCCCCACTTCTAAGATCCTACTCTATGCTGATGATACAGTAGTATTCTCCCGCAACTCCTGCCAAGAAGCTCTCATAAAGAATCTGCAGTACAACTCTGACCTCCTCCAGGACTGGCTCAAAGATAGCATGCTAGTGCTTAACAGCAAAAAAAACAAGAAAATGCCCTTTGCTGGATGCCAAAAGAGGAGATCTACTGCACTCCTAACCATTGGCTGTAACTCTAACTCCACTTTGGAGCAAGTGTCCTCATTCTGGTATCTAGGAATCACAATAGACGAGTCCATCTCGTTCGATGATCACATATCCAATATCACCACTGCAGTCAACAGGAAACTAGGGGCCCTTTATAGGCGCAGGTTCTGCCTCACACCCAAGGCTCGGCTTCTGGTGGTTAGATGCACAGTACTACCAATCATAGACTATGGAAAGATGATCTATGGTGCAGCCTCTGAAACTAGCCTGCTCAGAGTCCATACAACCCTCAATAAAGCCTGCAGATTTGTTTTAGGTGCTGACCACTTAACATATACTTGTGACCTATACATCAGAACAAAAATTACTTCCTCTTATGCACTGCATCAAGCTACACTCCTGCCTTCTAGGGAAGAATGCCCTTCTAGGACTCGCACCTCCCTCCCTACAAGCCCTATTCTGCCCTGCCCCCACCGGACATGCTACTAGAAGTGTCACTAGACAAGCCTTCTCAGTCCTGTTCAGAAGAACTGCCCTGGGGAGGTGAGTCTTTATGGTAAGGGCCCCCACTTGGATAAATTAGCTCCCACACACCACCACAAGCCTTACACTCCATGGTCACTCTATGTTGGAGATGAGGAATTATATTTTCCCTCCATCATGCTGCTTCTGTCTCACCTATTCCAGATGTAACAAGCCTATGTATATCCCCAGGCATTGCTCAAGATCACCTCCTACTGTTCTTTTGGTCCCTGAAGTTCATTACTCCCCACCTGCCCTGATTACCTAACTTGTACCTTGCTCCCAACACCTCCCCTTGATGAGCCCCCTGATGAGCCCCCCGATGAGCCCTCACCTGCCGTCCTTTTACCCCCCGCCCTTCTCACCCCCCCAACTGTGACCATCTGTCTATTCATCTTACCTCTAGCTCTGTCACCTATTATGATTCTCCCCTTCGCACCTTGCCTTTAACCACATTTCCCATTCGGTTGTACTGACTCCGCTAGATGATTCTACATTTAGCACCTGTTGAGTGCTTGACTGTTAGGATATTGTCATGGTTGTACAGCTATCACCCTGATCATCCTTGATTGTACTTATTTGAACTGGGGCACTCTTGTATTTATGCTGCTGATTGAACTGTATCCCATTGTACTCTGTGCCTGTTGTCATGATTAATGTTTTTGCTATGCCTATGTTATTACTTTATTTGGCTACTGTTTGTTGTTAACTGATGATTTTTGACAATGCCTCTGGCTGCTACTGTATCCCCTACTCATGTATTGATTTCTCCTCCCTTGTCTGAAGAGTAATCTTTGTATAAGAGCTTTTAGCTCAAAGGTTGTAATTCCTGTTACTCAATAAGCAATTACTTGGTGGGTACATATGGCCTACCACTCACCAAAGGTTTACTGAAGTACAAACAACTCCAAAATGTCAGCAAAAAGGCTATCAGGTATTACAAAGCTAATTACTCTGCATCTAATCTATAGAATAATATTAACTCCTAAATATTCTAGCAGGCCATCCATTCCCATTTTGATAACCTCCTAAACCTTTCTTACCATCTCAGGTCAATCCCAAATGCATGGAAGAAGGCCAAAGTCTTCTCTCTCCACAATAGTGTTGATTCTTCTTCCTTATGGGAAAAATCTCTCCGCTCCCTACCTGGCAAACATAAGGGTAAGCTTGCCCATTCACAGCTCTCCTCCTTCTTGGACTCTTTCCCTTTCCTCTCCCCCTTCCAATCTCTTTAAGAAGTCCAGCTCCACTACTTCCTTCCTCCTCCTGGTCACTAAATCCACCCTGACAGAGATGAAGCAAATCTGGAGACCTGGGTTTGAATCCCACAGCCCCCTAGGTGCATACTGTGTGACCCTGAGCAAGTCACTTAACTTCCTCATGCTCCAAGGTTGCACCTGCAAACAAGCTTTCAGCTTAGTGTGTCTCACCTGGTAAAATAATTGGTTAAAAAAAAAAGCAGGGACAGATTACTTCGCCCATCTTCATCGAACTTGTAAAGACAACTGATACAGTTGCCCACCCCCTCCTCCAGTATAAGCAGGGGTGTGTAAGACAGACTTATCCAACAGTCAGCTTGTTCTACTCCAACTTCTCTGACCAATGTCAGTCAGTTCAGACTGATGATCCCCTTCCCCCCATGAGTTCCAGAGTCTGAAAAACTCCGTACTGGGTCTTGTCCTCTTCTCCATTTTTTTAAATGACATCTCCTCAGACTGTATATCCGTGTGCATACATATATATATATGGATTATGCCACAATTGTTATATCTGATGCCTTAGTCCCTGAACTTGAATCATCTCCACAGTGTGACAACATACAACCTGGTTCCACTAAAAGTAGCTCTGTCTAAATGACAAAATGGCTGTTTCCACATTTGCTAATCTGAAGCACAAAAGACTCTGTACTATACTGGTCTTCAAGACTGTAAATGACAACCCCCTGTTGTACTGTAATAGTATCCCAGTTGAAGTACCCCAGTGTGTGACTGGACAGAAACTTTGATTTCTCTTACTAGATCAATGCCATACACAACACGCTCCACCCCTTTCTCAGCAGACTACTGTATACCAGAATATGTCCTGCTTTCCACACCAGGTTTGCAAAAGCTCATCCTCAAAATGATCTTGCCAGTGTTTGACTATACTTATGTGGTGTACTAAGTCCACCATGACCTGACAGAACCCTCAATTCCACTCCTTCTACAACTTTACCTATAACTTCCACCTCTTACTCACCACTGCTCCCACTACCTGAAGCTCTCCCTTCCCTCCCATGAATCTCATCAGTTTTTTTTCTTGAGAGCCCTCAAATTGTGGGAAAAAATGATAACTATGAAGGAGGAAAGAATCCTTGCAAAATGTTGGCTGGAGGCAAAAAATGAACAGAAGCTCCATAAGGTGGTTTTGCCAGTTATATAATGGGTTAAAAAGAGTAGGGCTCATGGAAATTTTGCATGAGTATGCATTAAATAACATTGAGTCATATGTCTGCTCAGCGATACAGATATTAGAAAACACCTTCTTTCACTTAGAATTTGGGAAACTTGCTAATATTCCATATTGTCATGCCTATTGCCACCGGAAATGTCCTAGGAAGGCAGAAAAATACTTAAGATTTTTTGAGAAGAAAGCAAATAGGGATACATATTGTAAATTTTATGCGGGCATTGTCATGAACACTCACACTTTTGATGATTGGGGTCTATATGGGGGAATGGATCGTTGTTTTAAATGTGATGTGCATACAAGACTGATGGTGTGTCATTTAATCTTTGACTGCTCTCTACTAACCAATGTAAGGGATAGATGACTTCTGCCTATTTGGAATGATATGGCATCATGCAATAATAGAAGCAAATTAATGAAGAGTATTTTTTTTTGTGACATCACTAGCCACATCTTTGCTATGGCAACCTTTGCACTTTATTCTATTCAATGTAATGTATAGGGATATTTGGACAATATTTTATTGTGTTTTTATATGTGTTAGAATTGTTTTTTAATTGCTAAATTGTTGTATGTGATAAGTTTATTTTTATACATACTACTACAATAAATAAACTTGAAACATGAAACTCATCAGCTTTCTCATGGCTCTTCCTACCTATAAAAGTAATAGCTTGCCTACTTCACCTCCTAACTTTGTGCTCCCCCTTCCATCTTCCTACTCCCTCCATTCCTCTAATGCTTTTTACTGTTGTATTGCTCACTGCAAACTTCAGTTGGTCAATCTGCTTGTCTGTTAGCCTCCACAACCTCTGGAACATCTTAAATCTGCCTTTCTTCACCAATCATTTTCTTCAAACCACCTCTTGGGGTGCACTTTGCTGTTTCTGGCACCTGCAGTTAGCCCCCCTCCATTCCAACCTTTCTGTGTGACATTCTGCGTCCTTTTTAATAGTTACCTCTTTGCTTTATTTGATCTGGGCCCCCTTCTTGTGATGTTCCTTTTTCCTACTGCTCTTCCCAGCCTTCCTTAGCTTCCTTTGAATTTTGCCCTGCGTGAACCAAGAGTCTTAATTTTGTAGCAAGAAGGTGGCTCAGAGAACAACTCAGAGAACTGGCCTGACAAAACAGTTTTACAGCAATAACCCCCAGCTCATAAAAAAATCCACATCGAATTCACCTGCTTCAAAGTGTGCTTTATCAAGAGTCCCCTCAATGTTTCGCACAAATTGTGTAGTTTGTCAAGAGTCCACTCTTGGCAAAACACATGATCTGTGTGAAACATTGAGTCACCCTTCCTTGTAGGTATCTATGTTGCTATTTTTTTAATTGTATTTAACATAAGTATATTTGTTTGCATTTTATACACTTTGTAGTCAGTGCATTCATTGTAGATTTTCTGTGAGCCTTTTTTTCTGAACCGAGAGTCCTTAATTTTTTTTAAATGTTTCCCTATTTGGATACCCCAGGTTATGCTTTACTTTTCTGCCCCCTTCCTCAACTAGCACCCATTCCCTAACCGATGCTCTTTTTGTTCATGACTTTGTCCAGGTCACACCTTGCATCCAGTATTTCAGTATCTGAAGTAGTTTAGTACCTGTTACACTCTTACAATTTTTAGTATATATATCTTAGCAGCCACAGTACTTTGGGAATTCCAAGGTGCATTCTTGTCCCCTGTAATTTAGTATGTTGGTACCTGATGTATTTTAGCAACTGATGTATTTTTACACAGACCTTACTTGACCTGCTTCTTGACATTATAGTTGTTTACTCTTCAGCATGTTGTATTTTGGGTTAGTGCAATATATAAGCAATAATACCTGACAGGGTGGGCATTATTGGGAAATACCGGACCTCCCAGGGGCATAATGAGGCCCAACACCACAGGTGGAGGGCCTTATAGCACCTGGAAGGTCCAGTATATCCCAATAATGCCCACCCTGTCGGGTATTATTGCACTTAGAAAATGGCCACAGTTGAAAAAAAAAAGAGTTCAATAAAAAATTGTTAATAGTTTGATTAGTTTTGTAATAAAATAGTTCCTCTGCCAGGATGAGCTATGGAGTTACTTGCATGCACCCATAGTCCCACAGCAGTCTGGTTATACCTCCTCCCCATGCAGTATGTTTTGAATTTACTTTGTCTTTAATGCTCACCCCCCCCAATGGTTAGTAATTTTGCTTTGTTTTCTGGCTGACAGCAGTTGCCATACTGATCACAACAACAAGAAAAGAAGGAGTGAATGTGTTAGCAGCAGAGCGTGAGACAAAGTGAGTGTGTTTGAAAATATAATTTTTTTTTGTGCCCCTTTCTGTTAATATGGATAAGGAGAAGAAAGTGTGGTATGCAATTATGTGCTTTTGGGAGAGTGAGCGTGACTGAGGAGGCAACTGCTTACTTCATCATGCTGCTTTCATTTAATTGCAGTCGTAAGTCACAACTCAGAAGCTGTATGTTGACCACCTCACAATGTTTCACCATGCTGGAAGTGGATCCTGTACTTGCTGTGAGGGAGGGTTGTGAGGTACAAGATGTATTTGTTTTTTAAATGAGAGGTTGGGGTACTTGTATTGTGCTGAATTTACTGGTTTACTGTTTTTTTTTTTAAAAAAACAGCGCATGAAGGATACAGCTGATGTGAGTGACGGCTTCCTTGTTCAAGTATGGTTCGAGAAAGCGTGGTCAGGAATGTGGTTCTGTTTTAAAACAAGATGGCTGTTTTCACTTTCCTGATTACAAAACCTGTGTTATTTTATTAACTGCTAGCTGCTACTGAGGAAAAGTAAATTGAGGAGGGGGCTATTAGTCTCTCGCTAAGTGAGAGAAAAACATGGTGGTGATGTTAAACTTCAACCAATGAGGAAGTAGGCTGGGCAGCAGGGTAGATGGGTACCTTGTGAAGTGGCACTTTGGCTGGTACTTATTTTTAGCTTGGCATCTATTGAAAAATAAATGCCCAGCTTGGAGGCAGTGTCAGCCAATCAGTGTGGAGGATTCTTTCCTGTTATTTTCTAAATCAATTTATTATATAATTTTTCACAGGCACTTTTGCCTGACACTGTACATGAACACACAATATGACTGTCAGATGGTGGACTGCCAAAGAGGTGAGAGGAGGGTTGTGCCGGTCACTGATGCACTTTTGCCTGACACTGTACATGATCACACAATATGACTGTCAGATGGTGGACTGCCAAAGAGGTGAGAGGAGGGTTGTGCCGGTCACTGATGTAGCAGACCATGGTGATCAGTGTGGGGTAGTGAGTGGGGGCAGGGGGCCTCAGATGAGTCAGTAAAATGCCAGGGGTGAGGGATCAGTATATCACTAAGGATTCATCTCTACATGATGGATGGTCAATCAAGAGGTGGAGGGACCACTATACCACCAATGATTTATCTTTTCATGGCAGACGGGTAGAGCTGCGTGGAATGAGAAACATCTGAATTTGCAGAATTTCAATGAAATTCTGTGATCCTTTGAAGAATGTTTAAGGAATTTTGCAAAATGTCATTTTTATCCAGCTTTTTGACCCCCGTTGCCACCTCCCACCTACCTGGTGATGGGGGTACATGGTGGAGCTGGCATGTGGCTCAGTCCCCCCCCTCAGAGGGGCTCAGTCTCTGGACCTCCGCTTCTTTCTGTGCCTGAATCTCTTAGCAATCCCCCATGGATTCCCCCCATGGCAGGGCCAAGGGCAAAGAGCCTTGACTTTCCCTCCCCTTCCCCAGAGACCAACATCTAGATTCCAGGAGGCCAGTGCAGGCACTGCAGGTCTGTTATGGAGCCTGTCAGCTCCATTTTTGATTATTTTCTCCCTGCCCCTTGCTGTGGTTGCTCACACACGTGTGGAGGCATGTGCATGCAGTGACCCCTGGCACCCTCCCTACTCTTGTCACTCCCGACTGCACTACCATGGGTTCTCCACCTGGGGGAAGCCCCACAGTGGGTGTGGCTGGGTCCCCACCCCAGAGGGGAGAGCTACCTTTTAGCTGCTCAATCCATCTCCCAGCCTCCTCCCCACTGACCCCTGACAACCCAGACTTGTTCCCGAATCTAGGTCACTGGCGTGGCACAAGGTGTGGCATCCAGTGTCTCAACCCTCAGTGCCACTGGGCTGTTTGCAAAATTTTTGAAATGTAACAATTTGGTCATAACTCAGCTGTCAATTAAGCTAGAGATCTAACATTTGCCATTATTGCTTGTTTATAGGAGCTCTAATGGTGTGCCAAATATCTTGACATTAAAATGTGGAGTCTCAAAAGTATAGGTGCTCATAGTCTGTCATTTTATTTTTTGTGGGACATTTCATTAAAATAACATCTTTTAGCTGCATGTAACTTAGGCACCTTTGGAACTAGAAATGTGAAACTTGGGACATATATGAATGTTGTAATAACTCTTATGCCTACAAAATGTTACAACATTTTGATGAATGCTTTTGAAATTATACTTAAATAACTAAAATCAAAATGTTGGCAAAATGTTTGGCTTCCTATAGCACAATCCCTTTCAATGTCTGATGCTCAAAACTTGTTGCACATGTGCATGTTGCACATTTCTCTTAATCCTGACACAGTGGAGAAATATGAATAATATTTTTTAAAATTAGATGGAAATAACTGAAAGGAAATTTTTGATTAAATATTAGGCCACCCACAACTCACCCACTTTCAATCTTGGACTCTGAAATTCGGTACTCATATGAAAGCATTAGTACCTGTATACCTGCCAAATTTGGTGTCATTTGGATACATAATTTGAAAACTAGGCCAAAACAACGGAAATTTAAAATCTAATGAAAAATTCAGTGGACTTTTTGAAATGTATTAAAGTAGTCATACCATACCTCAGCCTTCTATTGAGTGAGAGAGATGAAACTTAGCATGTTTACTTGCTAATAGATGTTCTAATGGTACTCCAAATATCATAACAATAAGACATACTGCCTCAAAATGCAAGCTGCTCAAAGCCTGTCATTTTTTTGTGTGAAATTTTATGAACATTTTTATCTGCATATAACTCAGGTACCTTTGGAGCAAGACTTCTGAAACTGGGTAAATATAGAAATGTAGCAAAAACCCATACCCCCCCCCCAATTGATAATGTTTCAATGAGTACTGTCAAAATTATACTAAAAAATACATTTTGGCAAAATGTTTGGCTGCATATAGCACAGCCCCCTTTAAAGCTTTAGGTGTACGACTTGGTGCACATAAGCATGCTGTGTGTTTCTCTAACTCTTGAAACTGTGTAGAAATTTGGATAAGACATTTTAAAATTAGATGGAATCAACTGAAAATTAAATTTTGATTAAATCTTTGGCCACTCATAACCCAGCTGTCTTTCAAAATATGATTCTGAAATTTGGTACACTTATTTAAGCCCTCAGTAGATGTACATGTGCCAAATGGTGCATTATGTGGATAAGTACATTAAAAATAGACCCACAAAACTGAAAATAAAAATTTTGGAGACATTTAACAGAATTTTTGTGCAAATTTTGTGAAATTCCATGGAATCAGAATGGTAATTCTGTGGGCATTCCACCATCAGAATTTTATATTGTACATAACTATACAGATAGACAATCAACATGTGCAGGAACCACTATTCCATCAGGGATTCATCCCTACATGATGGATGGGTGATCAGAAGGTGAGGAACTCATCTAACACAAAAGGATGGGTGCAACAGTGCTGCTACACTTCATGCAAATGAGCCTGTAATCGGCATGCAGATGGCCTGTTGGCTCCTTGAATGCCCAATGTGCTCATTTGCATGTTTAGGCAGAATATGGCCCACAAGAGACATGGGGCATGATTTTCAAAGGGCATTAGAGGGACCCATGGGACTTGCAGCCAGGAGTTTTGACACAAGTTTTGACTTGCTTTGAACAAGGGGGTCGGTGCAATTTTAGAACTGCGGTGCCACAACCCCCGGACACAAGTCCCCTGTGTCCTGCCACATAGTTACACCAGATCCCCCCGGCATGCATTTGTTCCTGGGTTATGAGGTTGGCACCACAGTTTGGGGTGCAAGGTGCTGTAAATGGGGTAAACTGTCACAACTGGGCCAGACATATTAAAACCAGATACACTCTGTGTCCTTCTGTTTGGTGCAGTTTTACCCTACACTGCAGCAGATGTGGGACTTGTGACAAGCCCTTTGAAAATCGGGCCCATCGTGCTATCCTGTTTCAAGCAGCACTGTTACCTGTGGGCCAGAATGTCACAGGTACGTGAGTATAAAGATAACACAGGACAGAGTTATAAGGTTCAACACACCCACAGTGTGTTTAATTTATACAAAAATAGAAAAAATAAATACAAATAAAACAGTTCAAACAGAACAAGAAAAAAAAAACAATAGCTCAAGGTTATTTGACCTTACTTCAGGTATCTTAAAACAATTCATCAGCTTCCCTGCTGTTAAAGATAAATTCCTGTTCAGGCACAGGTCTTTCTGCTTACCTTACTTCAGGTAAGTGAGACTGGCTATGCAGCTAAACTGACTCTTAATGTTTGGGGAGGGCTTATATAGCCCTCCCACTTATGGGAAGTCCCTCCCACAAAATGTAATTAACTCTGGAACAATCCTTAAAGGCTCATAACCCGACCTATACAAAAAGGAAGAGGGTTATTTCTAAGCCCTATGGTTAAATTAAGTTCCCAGTGAGACAATCTGTCAAAACATGCCTCTTTCTGGGCTTTATCCTGGGGTGAACATTAATTGTCCTTATTAAAGAAACTCCTCCTCTTTTGTCATGAGGAGAGTTTAACCATTTTCTGCGTAAATACAGCCCTCTAAGGGCCTCTGTCCCTTATAGGATTAACTCAGACCTGAGGAACTTGTCAGCAGATCTGTCATACATAATGCTATACTGAGGGGCGCCTTAGAGACTTAATGTGTCTCCTTCATTCTTTATTTAGTTCTTTTGCAAATAGGGATGTTCCTGTCCCTTTTAATTATATGTATGGCATTATGTAGCAGAGCTGCAGGCTGAAGAGAAAATGCATACAATTCTTAGCTGCTCTGCTATTAAACTTTATCTGTGTAAGCCCTTTTTTAATTATTTCTTATTAGGGCTGTAGCTACTTATGCCTATAGACAGCATAGACCCTTTATTTCAAAAGCACTCACTTCGCAGAGCACACAGTTTATTTTTAGAAGTGGGGTGGTGAAAAAAGTAAATGTTGGAGCCACTTTGCTTTGGAACTGTGGCACAGCAGTTCACAAAGAGAGAGAGAGAGGGAGTGAGTGAGAAGTGAGTGTGATCCTCCTCTAAGCAATACTACTGCTCTCTGTCTCTCTCTCTCTCTCTCTCCTTTTTAGACCCCTCAGGGTCTTTTCTTAATTTTATTCTTCCACTGGGGCTTAGACCAAAGCCACAGCACAGTGGCAAAGTAAAAAGTAAAAGTTTGCCACTACATGGTAATCCTGTAATGATTCAGGATTTTTCTACAGCTCCTACAGCAGCCTGGACTGACTGCACATATGCCACAGACTCTTCCATGGCTGGCTGGCACAATTCTGTCTATATTTACATAAATCCAGCAGCAGGGAGTCCTGTCAACAGAGGGGAATAAAGACATTTAAAAGCACATACCGAGTGGCGGCAAAAGGAAAATAAATGCTGCTTGGTTTAAACTGTTCCTGCTTTGTATGCAGGATTTCTTTGACATATATATGGCTACGTAGGAGGTGGCAAAATAGAAAAATAAAAACATAATGCCACTCCATGTGTACCCATAGTCCACCTATCTAAGTGGACATTCCTTTATATTCAACTGGTGCCTTAAACATTTATTTATTCATTTATTATTTTACTGGCACCTTACACAGTCAGTGGTTCTGCACCACATATTCATAAATGGCATAGGCACTTTATCTTATATACTTAATTAAACACTGAAGAACTTTATATATTTTAAATGTACCTTATACACTTTATTCAATCCTCAAATGCACTTTAGTTCTTTCTATGCACATAATAAACTGTATATGAATATCAGAAATGTGCTAATGCCCACACATGCACCTTATTTTATTTCTGCCAGTTAACATACTGAATTTTAACATGGTGCCTTTGTTTTTGGGGAGTTCTTGGTGTGGGATGGATATAGTGAAATAGAAAATTAAAGATAAGGGGAAAAATTTAGTGAGAGACAGAAAATACTGATGTAGGTGGCCAGCCTACACCAGGGATTGAAAAGTATGAAGTATAGAATAGGGAGATACTGTTGTGTAATAGATTTCATACAATGAAAAGGTAGGAAGATAGGAAAGGCATCCCTCCACCTGGGCTTTTGGACTGGGAGAATGCAGTTCTGCCACACTACTCCCTCTTTAAGAAAAAAATCAGTAACTCTTACAACAACTGGTTTTAGCAACAAACCTCCAGAATGTATATTCATTCCATACTGATTGTGGTTTGAGTTGGAGCTTCCACTCACCATCAGTTTAGAAGCTCCACCCCAGGGTCCCTTTAAACAATAAACAAATTACAGTACAGTTTTTACTGTACACACTGTAATTACTTCATTACCCTGGGGCTTAAAACACATTACACTATTAACCATCATAGCACATCATTATAACAATTCAATACATACAGTCAAATTATGTTTCATTCTTCTTCACTATATCTGCCCCATGTCATCACAAAAAATCTGCATTTTTGTGTTGACTTCCTGACCTATGTTTTACAACAAATCTATGAGGTTGTGATGTCAGATACCAATGCATAATGTGGGCACTTTGATCTTTCATTTGATTTATCCAGACAAGTGGATTGTGATCCATAAGAAAGAGTAAACTCTGCACCCCATGAGTAAAAGCTTCAATTGCCCACTTGATGGCCAGACATTCTTTTTCAAGTGTGGCATATTTTTGCTCCCTATCATGCAGTTTCCTGCTGAAATAAATAATAGGGTGTTCCTTTCCTTGGACTGTCTCACTTAGGACTGCTCATATTCCTGTCTCAGAAGCGTTCATGTGCACTTTGAATTGGAGACTAAAATCAAGGCACTTCAATACAGGTGAGACACACAGCGCTGCCTTTATAGCTCTAAAGGCTTCATCACACTCAGGACTCCACTTAATCAGGTTACTACACCTTTTCTTTGTCAGGTCTGTTAATGGTGTGGTGATAGAGGCAAAATTAGCTATAAACCAGTGATAATACCCGGCTAGGCCTAGGAATGACCTGACATGTTTTTTGGTCTTTGGCACAGGGCTGTTCGCTACTGCCTCTGCCTTCTCTATTTCTGGCCGCACACACCCATTACCCAAAAGAAATCCAAGGTATCTGGTTTCTGAAACATCTTGTGTGCATTTTTCTGGGTTTATGGTGAGTCCAGCTTTCTAGATGGAATGCAACACAGTGGTCAACTGTGTGATGTGCATCGACCAGTCTGAACTATAGATGACAACATCATCCAAATAGGTTTTTGTGTATTCCACCAACCTTTTGCTAAGCTGGACCATATAATCTGTAATGTTGGTTTGTCCCACATTGGTTCCCTCTTCCCAAAACTCTTTTACCACATCCGGTGGCCCTCGGGGATTCCTTCTGTACATTAGGGAGAAAGGGAAGTACCCTGTAGCTGTTTCTGGGACCTCTCTGTATGAAAATAACAAGAGGGGAAGATACCTATCACAGTATGTTCCCTCTTCATGTACACATTTTTTCAACATAGATTTCAAAGTTTGGTTGAACCGTTAAACCAATCTATCTGTTTGTGGGTGGTAGGGTGTTGTTCTTATTGCCAATACCCCCAACATACAGTACAGTTCTTTAGTAATGTAGCCTGAAAGTTACTGCCCTGGTCTGTCAAAACCTCCTTGGGTATTCTAAGATGGCTGAAAACATGAACTAGCTCCTCTGCTATTCAGGGAGTAGTGTCTGTATGTAATGGTATGGCCTCAGGGTATTTTGTTGCATAGTCACAGATGACCAGTATGTATGTGTACACTTGCACGTTTCTGCAAGGAGCCAACAATGTGCATTGCCATTATTTCAAATGGCATACTAACTATGGGTAAGGGTACCAGGGGTACTATATCCTTTCTGGTTACCTGGGCCACCTTATGACATTCTGGATAGGCTCTGCAGTATTCTGCCACTTGCTTGTGGATACTGGGCCAGAAAAAGTTTGTAAAAGTTGGGCAAGGGTTTTATCTCTACCTGCATGACCTGCACATGGTAAGTCATGGCATAAATACAGTATTTGGTTCCTAAACTGCTTAGGTACTACCAGCTGCTCAACATTTTCACCAGTATGGAGCTTACTACACATCCTGTACAACATCTGGTTGGTACATGTAAATACAGGGGCCCCTGGTGTTTTCTTCAGGTCCACCTGTTGAAAATAATCAGCTATTGTTTCATCATTATGTTGTTCTGTGCAATATCACATTTATAAAACAGATTTTCCACAGTGTCATTAGACAGTCCATTTTGAGCTATCCATACCTTTTGAGCCTTCTTCTTTTCCCCCTTTGATTTCCTGTGGGAACTCGGTGTATCAAATACATCCCCTCAAAAGGAAACATGTCCCCAAGGTTTTTTGCCTTAGTCTGTGTCCTCATGGTAATGGCTGTCACATTTGTAGAGGTTAATAATGCTGATAAATGGGGAAAGTCTTGTCCAATAACCACAGGTACTGGCAGCTTCAGTACTATTCCAACCACCATTTCTGCCTCCTGCCCATCAATGTTTAAAGTCACCTTGGTGGTGGGATACCGATGAGCATCACCATGCACATAGATGACACCAGTGAACATATCAGTAATTGGGGTCTTTTCTAGTATGTCTGGATGTACCAGTGTCCGTTGACTGCAAGTGTCAATCAAACCCATCATATTTTTATTTCTGATGGTGACTAATGGTGGGTGAAGTCCCTAAACTTCACTACGCAGAGTACTTTGGGTATGACATGGAATTCTCCTATTACTCCACAGTGTGAAGCATATAACTTCGCCTTTGTTTTTAAATGCAAAGTTCCATTGGTTATGATAGACTTTGCATTAACTTCACCTTTTGTATTGATTCTTCCTTAATTTTAAAGAGAAGTTCCATTGGTTATAATGGACTTCACATTAACTTCACCTTGTTATTGCTCTTTAAGGCAAATTTTGCAGTGATTCATGAGATGGCACATGACATGGGCTCTATATTGTCTTGCACAGCCTCACTTCATAGTAGTGTGCATAGTGGAAAGTTGCAGACAGTTTGCTTCCAGAGCTCTGAGATTTATACCGTCTAAAACCCTTTAAAAACGGCTTTCTGCCACAGAACATTGTGTCGAAATTTAGTACATCGATTGCAGAAAACCCTTGTGTGTTTATATCATCGAGTGTTTGTTGATTTTGTGTGCATATTGAATGTTAATTTAGTACATTCAGTGTCTGTGCAGGCAGACACTGTAGAAGTGTGTTTCGGGGGAAGGGCATATCTGTGCTGAAGGGAGATTCACAATGAGAAAGGCAGTCTTTCTAACTGTTGTTGGGTAGCTAGCGTGTTACTATTTGTGTGTTCATGTACACACAGTAATACTTGCAGTAACTTTTGATAATTTTTTGCTGTTTGCTGTGGTGCAGTGCATTTTTTCAGTCGGTTTAAAAGATTTGGTTATAGAGTACTGAACTGTTAAATTTTCTGTGCATTACCTGTAGTGTGTGTGTGTACGTGTCATCAAGTCAGACACATTTTATTGTGCCACATCGTAATTTCAGTACTCTGAATCTCTTGTCTGTCTGCGGTATTTTTTACTGCTTCATTCTATTTATTTAGTGGACTGGTACGGCAGCTGATCCCCCCTCCACCCGCGAAAGGTATTATTTTTCCAGTTTGGGATTTGTGTGACCACTGGTTAAGGTGTTGTTGTGCCTGTGTGGCTGCATCTCTTGAGTGCACAATCTCCATCTGTCTGTGCGTCTGCATCTGTTTAGGGCCCAATCTCCATCTGTAAGCCACAGTGGTTGTTTTTTGGCTTTCCATCCACCCAAAGTTCAGAAATTTTAATTTATTGTTAATTGTGTGTGTAGTCCAAAAAAATGCCATCAAAGAGACTTGCATGCAAAGATGTTTTTGGTCTTGAAATGGCTTACTAATAGCTTGTATCTTAAGCTGGATATAACAGACAGGAACAGCCACACTTGTAACAGAATGTTTTAGTGCAATGAAGTCAGAATAATTTCTTCTTCATCTTTTTGCAGGTAACATTTAGGTGCTGTGTGCTGCCATTGGTGCTTTCTTCAAATCAGAACATGTGCAACTTATATGAATCTGGAGGAAAACCTGTAAAGAAGACAAAACCATTATTGAAACTTGTTTTCAAATGATGCTCCCCACCCCCCCAAAAAAATCAATCAATCAATCATTTTTTATTTATAAATAGCGCTATTCTGAAACCATAGCGCTAGTACATAACCATAAAATACATAAGAACAACTACACCTATCAATACATATAAAAGCATCTGCAGTAGATCAGATAACATCAGGAAATATCAAAGTAAATAAATAAGTTTTTAATGCAGACTTAAAGCTCTCCACCATCAGGCATTGTCGAATCTGACGAGGTAGGGATTTCCACAGGGACGGGGCCATGAATTAAAATGCATGGGCCCCAGATGACTTTAAACTAAGCCAGGAAATCTCTAGCAATCCCTCATCAGTGGAGTGAAGCAACCAGGAGGGGCAGTAGGGATGAAGAAGATCTTGCAGATAACTTGGTCCCTGACCGTGTAGGGCTTTACAGGTCAGTAAACCAACTTTAAAGGTGATCCGCCACTGAATAGGCAGCCAGTGCAGACCATGCAGCACAGGCGTGACATGACAGCTACGAGGTAGCCCAGTTAACAGCCTGGCTGCAGCGTTCTGCACCAGCTGCAAGCAATACTTATGTTTCATGGCTTGACAGTTTTCATAGATCAAAAGTCAGCAGCAAGCCAAAATGTGAGCAACCAAAGTAAGATTCGATAACCTGTGAGAAAAAAATAAATAAATAAAATTACGTATATATGTAAGTAATACGCCATGACAGGATGTGCATTAAAGGATTTTAATGCATGCCCCAGGGGTGCGCTAAGGCACGAGGCTGAAAGCCGAGTGTCCTTACGCCCCTGGGAAGTGCATTAAAATCCTTTAATGCACACCCTGGAGTGGCTTATCATACTTACAAAATGGGCCACCATCATAAAATAATTAGTTTGATGTACTCTGATAGGGATTAAAACTTATTTACTATTTTCAAAAGAGTGTACAATACATTACCTCTAAAATATCTAAAAACAAAAAAAAGTAGTCCCTATTAATGTATTAAATAGGATATGTCAGCAATAAGTTAACTAGTGAAGTACTTTGCAGTAAAAGAATTTATTAGTAGAGTTGGTTGAAAATAAATACTTTCTCTGTCACATGTAAATTTTATCATATAAATGCACTGTAACATTTGTACATTTGTAAGACATAAGCAGTGTTTAAAACTTAATTTTCATTACACTGTAGTTATATAGTCTCATTGAAGGCAACCTTCTCTTCATTTTTGTTTTTTACTTATGTGCGGTGGTCTAGTACACAAAAGGAAAACTGCTGTAGGATTGAGGTGAAAGGTTAGTAAGGAAAAAAAAACTTTAAACCTGCCAGGTTGCCTTTTTTTGGTGGGCACGGAGGGTAGATTTCACCTGAAAACTCTGCGATATAAGATTCAAACGTACTTGCTTTTATTAACATTAGCAATGTATTTGGGCACTTTGGGTCTGCCCCTGCCTATTTAACTGTGTTTTCCCCCCTTTTCTTTTTGTTTATAAAGTATTACTGTATTGCCTGCTTTCTTCATTCTGTTTTTTGTTTTCAGTTTTTCGCCACATTCAAGACATAGAATGTTTATCATGGAATGTTTACCATGGAATACAGGGATTCAAAATTCTGCTCTATTCCACTTGTAGAATGTCACTCTCCTGACATTCTGTACACACAGACAGCAAAGGCCTGTTTTAGAGCCACAGACTCAATTATCTCATTGTCAGGATAAGCAGAAGAGATTTCCCTGATGAACAGGTAAAGACAGAAGGGGGATTTTTCACTGTTAGTAAAGAAACAGTTGTAATGAAACTATAAACAATACTTAATGTTTCTAATTTGTTTATGTGTGTAAGAAGAGTGTGATGATCAGGGAAACAACATTTAATTAATTTGTTTTATTTTTTATTTAAGGTAGTTTTATTTTTAGGGACCAGTTGAAGGTTTTTACAGTGTAAAGGTAGCAGCCATGTTTGTGATGGAAGACCAGTTCTGGTTGCAGGCAGCCTGATGGAAGATAGTTCTGGCTGTAGGACTGATTTGTTCATTTTATGATGTGGTTTAGGACCAGGATGACTGTGCATATAAAGAGATTTAAAGTACAGTCAGCTGATGTCTCTTGGACAATGAGATTTCTAAATTTTTTCTTGCCATTTTATAAATATAAATATAAATATATACATAAATAAGGGATATACAATGGTGAGCTGTCAGATAAATAACTGATCTACACAAGTGCTGTTTGACCTCAAGTAACCTCGTGAGTGGCTTAACCACAAGTGAGATGTCCAAGGTCAAACAGCACTAGTGTAGATAAATCATTTATCTGACAGCTCACCATTGTATATTTCATTCATGTACTAGGGATGCTTTCTGTCAGTGTAGGGATATTTGCTTTTGATTGTTTATCTTTTTTTGCATATGTTTGTCAAAAAAGTGAAACAAATTTGCATTTTCTGCTCTTTTTGCTAATTATAGAAAAAAATAAGGTATTTATAAATGAAATAACACTCATTTTGTAGATAATTTTGTGCTGCACAACTTTCATGCTCACAGCACTATGCTATCTTTTTTCATTTTAAAGTTATTTGCATTTGAATATAGTTAGTACTGGTACTGAGGCTGAACATTCTAAATGAGTTCAGGAGTGATTGTGACATATCTACTGTGTGTATAAATCTGTGATGATGTGTCTACTATGTGTATAAATGTAAAATGTTGAATTTATTCCATAGCAGCTCAGATTTATCACATACGATTTATGTCCACACCTATTGCATATATATATATATATATATATATAGTAAATGTCTGGTTTCTGAAAAAAACATGAACATGAAATGTACAGTAACCTACCAATGGTTGTATGAATACATGACATAGGGCAGTATGTTTCAGTCAGTGCAGCAGATTAATGGTCCTCCAGAACATCACAGTATGGTTCACTCAATGATCATCTGTGGCTATCATCATTTGGCAACACACTGTGCATCAGCCCCGTCAGTGGCAGCAGCAGAATACAGAAGTACAACAGCAACAGCAGCAGGCACCAGAGTTGTGGCTGTTGGTGCATGCTTTAATCAGTGTATCCTGAAATAAGTGTGACTTTTCAGCACATTTTCTCATGTTATTATTCTTCATTTAGGGTAGGGCCTTTTCATGACAGTTTAACAGCAGCCATTTTAGTGGGCACACTTATGCAGAGTTTTAATGTGGGCTAGCAGAAACTGGTGCCACAATGCAAAGATGCCATTTAACATGAAGTGATGCATTTCTGGACTTGCATTAATTTTAATGTGGGATTTTAATGACATGCACAGACAGGGCCATAAAAACCACCAGCAGAAACCGGCGTCACAATGCAATGATGTCATTTAGCACAAAGTGACGCCTTTCTGGACTTGTATTCATTTTCATCTGGGGATTTTCATGAAATTAAAACGCGGGGACACTCAAACACAAAATAGCACATTGGGGGGGGTGCATGCTAAGTGTTGTGTTATGGTTTGGGGAATATTTCCCTGGTGCTTTAACTACTTGTTCAGAAAAGGAAAGCATTTTCACAGCTGTTAGTTAATTTACTTTATTTTGAACATGACTGATGGTCATGAAAAAGATGGATGCTGCATGCTTTCATTACAGGTGAAACGGTCCTCCCGTAAGGCATGCTGCAATAAAGGTGTCATGAAGATAGTTTTTAGTGGCACAAGGTTAAAGTAAATGAAAATATGCAGTGGACACACAGTTGATGACCGTATGACTTATTATTATACATTAAATAAAGTAATGAGTAAACAACAAAATGGTTAATTTGTGAAGCATAATGGCATGTGTGTGGTGGGTGGACTTTGTGGTATGTGCAAAATGGGATTTACCATGAGGGACAAGAAATACATGATTAATTAAATGTCCACCCAAAAAAGGTAATCTTGGCTCTTAATATCTTTATTAATCAATATTTTTCTTTTCTTGCATAATACAAGATCATGTTCAGTTACTGTTTACTTTGTGTTGTAACTATTCTTAATCATGTATTTCTTGTCCCTCATAATGGTAAATCCCATTACGCATGTACCACAAAGTTGACCCACCACATACACGCCATTATGCTTCACAAAATAACCATTTTGTTGTTTACTCATTACTTTATTTAATGTAATAATAATAAGCCATGTGGTTGCCAACTGTGCGTCCACTGTGTGCTTTCAATTCATTTTAAATTGTGCCACAAAAAAGCCATCTGCATGACACCTTTATTGCAGCATGCCTAACGGCAGGACTGTTTTACCTGTAATGACAGCACGCAGCGTCCACCATTTGACGATCATCACTAATTTTATTTTTATCACTTCCTTATTTCTCCCATGCACTGAGCGGCCCCCATCTGACTGACTCCCCCAGCTCCATCCCCCGGAATTACCAGGGCTTATCTTATGCCTGGTCCAGGAGCAGTGCCTGTGGAGAGTCGGTCGCCATCCTGCCGCCAGTTGACTTTTTCTGTTTTCTCCCCAGTTATCCAAGGATCCCAGGAGAAGGATGTATGCATGTGGAGGCACGCATGCACCTTACAGCCCCAGTAATGGCCCTCCTCATTCCCACCCCATTGGCTTACTGCTGGCATCCTCACTTGCGCAGCCCCTTGGCCTCCACCAGGGGGTAGCCATGAGTGAAGGATGCCTCCCCACCTCCTCAGAGAGGAAAGCTGCCTTAGTGGCCGCTCCATCCAGCTCCTCGCTGCCCACCCCCATGCTGACCTCTGACGCCCCAGGCTAGCTCCCAAACCTGGGTCACCAGCATGCCGCGAGGCGAGACGTCCAACACCTCAGCCCTCTGTGCCACTGGGCCAGCGTGACCATCACTAATGTAAAAAATAAAGTAAATTATCTAACAAGTGTGGAAATTAACTAACAAAACAATGACTGAACAGAAAGGTCATACATGTTGTAGAAAAAATAAACATTACTGATGGGAAAACTGAAAAGAAAAGGACAGATTTTGGATGGGGGAAATTAAAACTTTGAATAAATAATAACTGAAGAGTACACAAAGTTACAACTCTGAGCCATGTGGGGTCTGTCCCATGTCAACCATATTTATGCACCCCAGAAGGTGGATAATGCTATCATTTTGGCCCTCTATACAGGTCATCTGTTCGACCGCATCCTAAACAGTTGATCTTAGGTCACAAACCTTGGCCCACAAGACCGCTAGGTCCGCTTGTGCTGCAGGCTGCCGGTAAGGGTCATCTTCTGCTGCTTGTGCTGCCACTGTGGGCTCTGCCACCTTGGCTGCTTCTGCCAAGGGAGTCTTGCACCAATGGCGCTGAGCAGGTGGAGGTGCCAGAGGGGCAGACTGCAACAGCTGCTGGAGGGGCTGCAACCTCCTGCAGCTTTGACTCTCATTTCTCCTTGTGGTGGGCAGTCATGTGGGTATGCGGTCCACCGGTCCCCAGATGTCAACTCTTTCTCCCCCTTCTCAACAAAACACTGCAAAGGTTGTAGTGAACAACAGTGGGGTCCCCCGGTATGTTGCTGAAAAACTGCCACATGGGAGAGGTCCATACGGAACCAGACACCTGAAGGGGGGAGCACCAAAGACAATGGCCCCAAGCTTGGAGTGTGCCAAATCAGATGTGGGAGGGGCAACTTCATGCTGCTCAGATGGTGCAGTGGGGGCAACAACCTCTGCCTGTGGTTGTTCAACCTCCATAGGCTGCTGAGCAGGCTCTGCCTGCTGCTCCTCCTGCTCCATAGTAAGGTCTGGGGCAACACCAAATGTTGGTTGCTTGATACATATTGGGCAGCCAAGGGCAACACGCATGCGTGGCCCCACTGGTCAGCACTTCTACCGCCAACCTCCTCCTGCCCATGGCCAAAACCACCATCCATCATAAAAAAAGAAAACAAATAGAAATGGGACTGGGGAAGATAAAAAGGAACTGAACAACAACTAAAAACCAGGTTTGAGCACAAAAAGAAAACTGTCTAATTAACAGAAAATAACTGATTACCAAAAGCTATAAACTAAATTACTAATAAACCAAACAACAAATTCTAAAGAAATTAAATGATCTATCTACCTGTCTGTCTGTCTATCTATCTATCTATCTATCTATCTATCTATCTATCTATCTATCTATCTCCATCAACCATCTCCCTCTCAGTGTTGCCTGCCACACCACACCACACCACTTGTTCTCATGAGAAAGTGAAAGTGAAACACTCACTTCCTGCCTATTTAAGATCCTCCCCACATCATGTGACCCGCAGACCTGCAGAGACAGTCACATGGCGATCTGGGGTCATTTTCTTTACCAACTTGGCGTGCAAAGTTTACTAACCTAAATGAACTCGAAGTGGACAACCAGGAAGTCGGGTATGCTACCCTAACAGTGATATTTCTATTGCTACATGCGTCGATATCACTCACAGTACCATGCCACTGAAGGGGGAGACCACTTCTGACTTGTACCCTCCCTAACTAACTCCCACCTAGAGTTAGAACTTTAGTTCGGGGGCTGGGAGTTCAGGGAGATGAAGCCCCTGCTATAAAAAATAGTCTCAAACAGTGTGGCTGCATGCCGACTGCAACTTGCGGTCCACATGGAGAATGTCACTGTAATGCCAGTCACGATCTTTGTTGTCATGCTGGCATATACAACCCCCTGAAGTCCATTAAAAAAGGTGAATTTTGGGTTTTTTATGAATATTATGCACAGCGTTATGTGATCCCGAAGTGGTCCATTACAGATTTACTTCACGAGCATAGTAAAACTTGTCTGTGTCTCTAATGGTGACAGTTGTTGCAAAATCACCCTAATTAAGAAGGGCCAGATGAGTAGCCTCATTCTTTTTCTTATAATAGAATCATTCAATATGTCTTTTGCCATTGCAATACCTGAAGATAATATTTGGATTATATGGTCTACCTCATCTGCCTTCTTGTCTACCTGCATTTCTCCCAGGGGGATGTGATGGGGTAATAGTAATTGGTCTTACCAGTTGCTGGGTTGGGTTGATGATCGAGTCCATTGTCCAGTATCCCTTCCTCATTGGTTGCCTGGCCACCAGGAAATTCTTCGCCAGAGTGTTTGCAACCTCCGCTGACTCCAGATGGGTGTTCCCTCACCCAAATCTGGACCTCTGTAGGCAAAATTTGCAAAACCTCTTCCATAACTACAGCCTCAATTATATTCAACAGTGTCTTCTCCTCTGGTTGCAGCCATTAGTTGCAAAGTTCATTTAGACGTGTATATGTCTCTCATGGAGTACCATTTCCCTGGTGCTTCAGGGAGCAAAAATGCAAGATCTCCATTTTAACAAAGTCATACATCTCTGTGCTTTGATGGTGCATGTGGCTGTAGGCCAGTTTTGCTTGACAAATTAAATAGGGAGCCAACCTGACCACCAACTGCTCTGGAGGCCACCCAAATACCTTATCTACTCTCTCAAAGGTAGTTAGGTATGCCCCAATATCATCTGTAGCTGACATCTTAGTCAATTTAATATCTTTAGGGATTGCATGCATACCTTCACTGGACTTACTGGTCCAAATGATCTGTTGGGCCCTCAGTGTATCCTCCCATTGCTCATCTTGTCGTCTTCTTTCCCTTTCTTGCCCTGGCTGTCCTTCTCCCAAAACTGCTCCATCTCAATTTGCTTCCCTGCAAGTCACTTCAATAGCTTGCCCATGTCCTCTGGTGCTTCATCATCTCATACTTCCTCCAGTCCTTCTTCTTCTTCCCCATCCTCTTCATAGTAGTCTGTCGATTGATGATCTGGCTTGGCCCTTGGTTTCCACTCAAACTCCAGGCCAGGGAGCAACTGTTCACCTGTCAGCTCGGCCTGCAATCTGGTCAGACTGGGTCATACAGGTGTTGTCATAGTGACAGAAACATACCACCATGCCACAGGTTACCCTGGTATCAGGTCTGATATTTACTGGAATCTATCCTGTGGATAGGACTTCCAGTATCCCACTTCTACACCAAATGTCACAGGTATGTGGGTATAAAGATAACACAGGACACAGTCATAAGGTATAACACACATGCATTGTGCTTTATTTCATACAAAAATAGAAAAAATAAATAAATACAAATACAACGTTCGGGCTGGCCCATTGGCTCAGCGGTTGGATTTCTGCTTGCGACGCTGGTGACCCAGGTTTGGGAATGGACCCGGGTCATCAGAGAGCTGACGGGGGGAAAAGGATAGAATGTCCCCATGACTGCTGTCCTTCTCTGGGAGGGAGGGGGGTTGAGCGTCTGGTACATCAGTGACACCCAGCGGAAACTGGATTCACTGCACCATACCAGCACCATCACGACGTCTGGGGTGAGTCAGATGCTGGTCATCATTGCACATCCCCACCCCTGCCTACAGGGGGAAAAAATTCTGCACCGGGTCGTCTCCATGGCGCCCTTCCCTTGGGCCTCAATTAGTCTCCAGTTCTGGCTCTCCTGACAAGATACCAGTAACGCAGCACTGGTAAGGAGAAAAATGCCGCACCCCCACCCTTTGGGGGGCAAGCCAGAGGTGACTGCGGAGAGTACGGTGATTACTGGAGGTGGAGGTGCCGGAGGGCTGTGATCAAGGCCTGAAATCCGATGACTCTGGAGCAGGGAAAAAGCATACTAAATAAAAAATAAATAAATAAATAAAATGTTCGAACAGAACAAGACAATAAACAATAGCTCAAAGCTACTTCACCTTTTATCAGGTATCTCAAGACAATTCATCAGCTTTCCTGCTGTTAGAGATAAATTCCTGTTTGGGCACAGGTCCTCCTGCTTACCTCACTTCAGGAAACTGAGACTGGCTATGCAGCTAATCTAACTCTTGATGTTTGGGGATGGCATATTTAGTCCTCCCACAAAAGACAAGTCCCACCTACAAAATGTAATTAACTCTGGAACAATCACTAAAGGCTCATAATCCAACCTATACTAAAAGGAAGAGGGTTATTTCTAAGCCATATGGTTAAGCTAAGTTTCCAATGCATCAGTCTGTCAAAACATGCCTTTTTCTGGGCTTATTCTGGGATGAACATCAATTGTCCTTATTAAAGAAACTCCTCTTCTTTTGTCACGAGAAGAGTTTAACCATTTCTGCATAAATACAGCCCTCTATGGGCTGCTGTCCCCCTATAGGATTAACTCAGACCTGAGGAACTTGCCAGCAGGTCAGTCTTACAATATGCTATACTGTGGGGCACCTTAGAGACCTAATATGTCTCCTTCATTCTTTATTTAGTTCTTTTGCAAATAGGGATGTTCCTGTCTCTTTTAATTATATGTATGGAATTATGTAGCATAGCGGCAGGCTGTAGAGATAAGGTATACAATTCTCAGCTGCTCTGCTATTAAACTTCATCTCTGTAAAGTCCTTTTTAATTATTTCTTATCAGGGTTGTAGCAACTTATGCCTAGGGCAGCAGTAGTCCCTTTATTTCAAAAGCTCTCACTTCATAGAGTGCACAGTTTATTTTTAGAAGTGGGGCGGTGAAAAAGTAAAAGTTGGAGCTGCCCTGCTTTGGAACCGTGACACAGCAGTTCGCTAAGAGAGAGACTGAGTGAGGAGTGAGTGCACTCCTACTCTTAGGAATACTATTGCTCTCTCTCCCTCCTTTTTAGACCCCTCATGGTCTTTTCTTAGTTTTATTCTTCCACTGTGGCTTAGACCAAAGCCACAGAGTGGCAACAAAGTAAAAAGTAAAAGTTTGCTGCTCCGCGGTAATCCTGTAATGATTCAGGATTTTTCTAAAGCTCCTACAGCAGCCTGGATTGGCTACACATATGTCACAGACTCGTCCATGCCTGGCTAGCACAATTCCTTCTAGATTTACATAAATCCAGCAGACGGGAGTCCTGACAACATAGGGGCAGAAAGAGATTTAAACGTACATACCAAGCAGCAGCAAAAGGAAAGTAAATGCCATTTAGTTTAAACAGTTCCTGCTTTGGATGCAGGATTTCTTTGTCACATATATACTGTAACTATGGAGTGGCGGCAAAATAGAAAAATAAAAACATAATGCCGCTCCGTTTGTAGCCATAGTCCACCTATCTAAGTGGACATTCCTTTATATTCAACTGGTGCCTTAAACATTTATTTAACTGGCACCATAAACATTCAGTGCTTCTGCACCACATATTCACAAATGGCATAGGCACTTTATCTTATATAGTTAATTAAGCACTGCAGCACTTAGTATATTTTTAAATGTACCTTATATACTTTATTCAATCCTCAAATGCACTTTTGTTCATTCTATGCACATAATGTACTTTATATGAACTTCATAGACATTTTCTAATGCCTACACATGTACCTCATTTTATTTCTGACAGTTAGCATAATGGCCTTTAACATGGTGCCTTCGTTTTTGGGGAGTCCTTGGTGTGGGATGGATATAGTGAAATAGAAAATAAAAGGAGAAAAATATTTAATGAGAGATTGAAAAGACTGATGTAGGTGGCCAACCTACACCAGGGGTTGAAAAGAATAAAGTATAGAATAGAGAGATACTGTTGTGCAACAGATTTAAGCAATGAAAAGGTAAGAAGATAGGAAAGGCACCCCTCTACCGGGGCTTTTGGACTGGCAGAATATAGTTCTGCCACACATATGCAGTTCTGGCCTGTCGGCACTAAGCAGATCCACTTAGCACTGCACTGACATGGTCTGATATTCAGTTGGTTAGCACCACTCTGTCAGCAAGTACCAACCATCTGAATTTAGTTCAAAGTCAATCGTGCTCTATCGCAAGCAAAGCGCAAGCAGCTGTGCTGTGTTTGCACCCAGGTCTGAATATGGGGCCCAGTTTTGTTCTTTCTTTACTTTTTATGCCTGCATTTCTAATTTTGATTGATGTTTACATTTTTATGTGCATCTTTTTGTGTGTGTTTTATTTTTCTTTTACTTTTTGTTGACTTTCACTTTTTATTTGTACATTCCTTTTTTAGTGTATTTCACTTTTACTTTTTTGCCTTTGCTTGCCTCTTTTGGTTGTGCTTTAATTTTTTGTTGTTGCTTTAATTTTTTTGTTCACATTTCATTATTTTTGTCTTCTCTTCTTTGCATAAATTGTGCACTGTAGGGCTCCTGCACTCATGCAAATTTACATCTGGACACATGCAGGTTAAACATAGATGCAGAGGGCAGGTTGGGCACAGGAAAGTCAAGTCACTTGATCCTAGTCACAAAGTAAAAAAAAAGTGCTATACATAGGTAACTAACTGACAGTGAAGCTGGGATATATATAGTTTACTAATAAAGGGCAGTGGATGTGCTTCATATATTTTATCAAGTCATAGGTTTGCAAACACTTTAAAACTGCACCATTTATACACAGTGGTGGAAAACATTGTATTTGTTTTATTACTCTACTACTCAAATAATGTGACTCATAAAATCAACAGCAACAGACCTCAGGATGAGCCGCAATGCTGTTATGTTTGTTGAGACTATGGTAATGTTCACTGCATAACCCAGACATAGCTGAAAAAGGGATGAAAGATTTATCTCACTTACTGGTAAAGCAAATAAATGAATACAGATTGCTTTCCGTCACTTTTCTGAACATTATGATCTGTGGCATTGCAAAGCAAGCAGGCTGCAAAACCCTTGTCTGATTTTTAGTTTGAGTCTCACAGCTTCCTAAATTGCCCCTTTACTTTTACCTAGGAAAAAAAATCAGGCAGTTTGAGTTAGGCAACTGTAGGTCAAGTAGTGCTCCTCTAGCTTCAAGGTTCAGTGTTGTCCCCACAAAACACCTTCCTTTCTCTTTCAGGTATGGAATTTGTATATGAATTTCATCCGTGTTATTTCTGAAACCGACCTTCAAAAAGGCTCTTGATTTAGGTTACAGCATTCAAACATTTTAAAACTGTGTATTCCCTGTTTGTCATGGGGCAGAAAACAGATTTCTTGCAGTCTCATCATGGAAATAGCATATTTGTTTTGCTTAGACCATTTCATTGATTGCTTTTAAGTAGCTGGTTTCAAGTACTGGGTTTCATACCATGGGACAGATCTCAGGGACCAGTATTCAAAAGTTAATATGGACACTAAGGGGTGTTTGCTCAAATTAATTGGATTTTGTTTCAGATTTGTGATTGAGATCTATTTTCAGAGACCCCAGCAGTGTGGGTAAAACCCATTAGCACTGGAACACTAATATACTGCTGCGCCCATGCAAATGAGGGTGTCTCTCCTGCATACAGGAGCAGCAGCAAATTCAGAGGTTTGCACTAGTGGTGTCACCCTAATGGTTGCTAGTTACTGCCTTTGCAAACCTACTCTTCACAGCTGCAGCTGGATTTTGATAACATTCAGTGCTGGTTCCATTCTAAACAACTATCCCTAAATGGCAAAAAAGTTTTCATGACTTTTGGCACCAGACATAGGCTTGCCAGACTCTCCCTTCATTTTTCATCCTTAATAGTACTATGATTGAGGTTGTATCCTCTTTTAATTAACTTGGGATCTGGTTGGGCTGACATCTTGATTTCTCGGTACATACAGATGCCGTACACCATAAGCTTCAACCCAAGCTTGGTGCACTATACAGGAACAAAGCATGTATCCTGCTTCCTGCCTGCAGTGAGATTATTTTAAACATGATTCTCTCTATTTTTGACTACTGTGATATAGTCTATAGTGGAGCTCCCAAATCCTTTCTTGTCAGACTGGACCTCCTTTTTCACTGCTTTTGCCATTTTGCTTTAGTCTGTCCCCCTCGTATCCCCACAACTCACTTTACTTTGCCCTTTCACTCCCCTCTCTCATTTCCTGGCATCTTTCCTATTGTGCTTCCTTTATATCTTCTCTTCTCTCTCTCTCTCTCTCTCTCTCTCTCTCTCTCTCTCTCTCTCTCTCTATATATATATATATATATGTATACAGTATATGGAAGGCAGTATAGTGTAGTGGTTAAGGGCACTGAGCTGCAAACCTTGAGACCTGGGTTTGAATCTCATCAGCCTCAACTTGCATACTGTGTGACCCTGAGTAAGTCACTGAATTTCCTTGTGCTCCCAGGTCACACCTGGAAACAAGCTTTGGCTTAGTGTGCCCTTCCTGGTTAAATAATTTCCTCTATATCAAATTTTTGGTTTGGTCCCCTTCCCTCTTACCTTCCATCCAGTCCATGTTGTTTATCATACCCGCTCTCCAGTAGTGTTTCACATTCCCTTCCTATTACTTCTAGAAAAATCTACTGTTAGTCAAGCTACTTTCTCATACCACTTTCCTAAACTCTGGTCCTCCCTTCCCCTGTCAGTCCACTCTGCATCTTCTGTTTTCTCCTTAAAATCTCTTCTTTATGACTTTTCTTCTCTTATCTGTGTCTGTCTATGACCCTTTACCTCTTGTATTCCCTTCCCCAACTAGTTTTTTCCTGGTCATTTTGTTCCCCTCATCTCCATGCTTTAGCTATATGAGTTGTTTCTCCCTGCCTATCATAAGTCAATTTATCTACTTCATGCATCTGTTATACTGGTTTGCTTTCAGTATTTATGATTATGCTCCTTTGATGTATTGTATTACTGTATATGACTTCTGTTTTTGTACTGTAATATTGTTATTACTATTTAGTTTTGTCCACCTTTTGATTTATCTCCACTTCCCTTCACCCCCAGGATGCACCTGGAAATGACCTGTTAGCAACTTAGTATGTTTTTCCTGGTAAAATGTTAGAAATGAATAAACAAATTTAACATAATTTCTATGGCTACCTTACTATATTTATCTTTTTTAATTTCCTTTTTTATTTTCTTTGCAAATACATGGTAAACCAATTTGGTAAGTGCAATGTGACATTTCAGGGTGTGGGCAGTAAAGAGACCACTGCACTTCCAAGGGCAATAATGCACTTGGCCTCTGGCCTTGTGCTTTATAACCCCTGGGTGTGTGGTTATCACACCTCTTCCCACACCCTGTCATGTCCTATTGCTTCCATGCCGCATGACTTGGACTGTAATACCCATATTTCCTGCATTCTGCAGTCTGCTGTGTTTGGGATTGCCACCATCTGGACCCATGATATAAACCGGGCCTGTCATCAATATTTGATGGTAGGCATGATCAGGTTCAAACTTTAATCAATCGCCCAATAAGATGGGGACAAGTGGCAGATGTTAAAGTCACAGTTAGGTAAGGTAAAATATGAACCTGATCCAAGGCTAGGTGTTGCTACCACTTCTTATGGTAAATGGGCCGATAAAACCTGCAAAGTAACAGAAAAAAACAAACATGAATCCTCTTTGGAATGTTCTGTACCACATGGGAATCAAATACATGGATAAAAATGAGGAGGATGAGGCTGATGAGGCAGCAGGATTGTGGGCAGGACAATGAATGGTGGATGCATACTTGGCAGATATCAGACACCTAGCCATCATGGAAGTGCCCTTGCTCTACTGGAGTAGCAAGGTCACTGATTGGCCAGCACTGATCTCAGTAGCAACGAAACACCTGAGCTGTCTACCCTTGAGTGTCAGTGTTGAGCAGGTATTAAGTTCATCAGGGACCATAGTGCAGGATAGCCATACAGAACTGTCCCCTAGAAATGCTGGCATGCTAACATTTCTTAAAATCATTGTGGGGCACATTCCCCATAATACAATCATGTGGGAGTTCTTATCACGTGAAGGTGATGGCAGTTAAGATGAAACTGAAGAGCATGAGATTGTCGGCACTGGCAAATTGCCTTCTACTGAAATAAATGAAGAATGGATGGAGAAAGTACTCTCTTGTGGGGGCAACTGCAGTTTGGAAGACTGTGAGGGCTGCTGCCTTGAGGAGGATGACTAAAGCATAAAAAGAAATAGGTTTTGTCCATCCTTTCCTTCTCATCAGTTGAATCATTTTCTTTATGATTCAGTTTTGTCTTCCTGTGATCTTATATTTTCCAAGTTGTGCTGCTGTTCCATATGAACATCTGCCTACAACTATTCCTACTGTATGTGATGCCTACAAACTAGAAAATCAGTGAACACTGCATCATTAAATATCATATTAGCCAACAATAACCTTAGCCACTGTCAGCTCCACTGTATGCATCTTGACTGCGAAACCCAGACTCTTAAGCCAGTGTAAATGCCATTGCTAGTCATGCAGAGCATGCATCCTCCAGCAATTAAGACACTGCCTCCTCCACCAAAAAGATGGGCCACCACCACTGCATTTATCCAGACTGAGAAAACTAGAAAATCAGTAAACCCAGCATCATAAAATGCCAAGTTTGCCAACAATAACATTGGCCACTGTCACTTCCACTGCATGCATCCAGTCTAAGAAATACAGACCCTTAAGCTGGTGTAAATACCATTGCTAGCCTTGTAGACCCTGCATCCTTCAGCAAGCAAGACTTCCCTTCCTCCTCCTCCTACTCCTCTTTGTGTACTCCACATCCACCACAACCTTTGCAACCACCACCTCCACCTCATGCATCCAGACTGAGAAACATGGCTCTTAAACCAGTGTAAAAGCCATTGCCAGGCAATCCTCAAGCAAGGCAGCCCTTAAGCTGAGTCTTCAGCCAGACATCATGGCAGCAAGACCTGAAGTCCAGCAAGGCTCAACTTTGCTGTACTGGTATGTTACTTTCACTGTTGTTCACATTTCTTATCTTCATTGTTGGTCGGGACTCCATCCTCACACAGGAGGGGCTTTCACCTTGCTTTTAAGACATTAAAATATGTTTCTTCCATTCCTTTAGTCTCCCTAACACTGCAGGTTTGACCATTTACAAGGACAACTAGTAAGCCAGTCACAAAGCCAGACAGCCCAGAAGGCATAGACTCAAGATGTCTCCTCCTCCTCCTCCACCACCCATCTCTGTGGCACTATTGTGTCATTACATCACATGGCCCTCACTAATTTTATGGTAATTATTACATTGCCTTGTTTTGTCTTTTTTTCTTTTTAATTTTAAGTTTTCCTTTTGCAGGTGCACAGTTACACAGTGACCAAAACAGGCTAAATAATTTCTCTGTTTACTTCACAGGCGACAAGTATAGTAAGATTGGGAGTGGACAATGATTATTTTGTGTGGCCACCACAATGGACAAGTCAGGCTAAATAATTTGTCTGTTTTCTTCACTGGTGAAAAATATATTAAGACTGGAAGTGGACAATGGCTATACCATCTCTACGGTCACCCACAGTGGTTAAATGAGTAGAATCTAAATATTTTTCTCTTGTCTTTACAGTTCTCCTCCTGTTCTACTGCCTTTTCATCTAGTAAGCAAGGCTTCTCCTCCTCTACCTTCTCTTTCTGGGGCACCTTTGTGCTATTTCAAGGCATGGCCATTACCAATGTGATGATAAGTATCCTTTTCAAAAGTTATTTTTATTATAACTATCTTTTTATTTATTGTTTCCTTTCACAGGTGCAACTCAATAGGAATTGTACTAGAAAAATAATTCCTAGCTTGTATTCACGTCTCTTCATTCTGTAATGAAAGCTTCTTCCTCCAGTATTCAAGCCATGCCCATCTTCTCCACCAGATTGTCAATGTTGTTGACATTGCAGACTTATGCTTGGTTATGCTTGGGCTTCCTCCAGCTTCTTCACCATTCCGCTTGGTCTTATTAAAGTCAACCCATCCTCTGTATCCAGCATGAATACATGAAGGAAAGTCAGAACATACTCACAGGAAGCTTAGCCACAATAGGTCCTGAACTGAATGAGACACAAGGCTGTGTTGCAGCATAAGTATAATAAATTCTTGAAGTAAAGACAGTAGCCAGCTCAAACACTGTCTCCAAAAAATGGCCAAACATTTTCATGCCAAAACATAGAGACTTTTGAAACACTTGACATCACCTGTGGGACCCTGAGTTTTAAACATAGTAATTAAAGGAATGAGAGCTACAAATTGATAATGTGAATTGCAACAACACCTCCACTATTGTCAATGCCTTCAACTCCCTCTTTTCGGATCCCTATCCTCCTATAAATCTTCTATGCCTCACCTCAGCACTCCCCCCAACCCTCCTTCAAATGCGTCTTTTCGGCAGCTTTTCCCAGTTATATGCTCTGAAGTTCTCCACCTCTTCAATGCTATCTCTCCCCAAAGTAGTGCTGGCCCCAACAGGATCGAACCCAAAATACTTAAATTGGCTGCCACCCTCCAAGTCACCTCAGTTATTCACCAATTTAGCACATCTCTTCAATCTTCCACAGTGCCTACTATCTGGAAGACTGCCAGGGTTGTCCCAGCATTTTAAAAAGGTTATCTGAACTCCACCACAAACTACCACCCCATCAACTTCCAGTGGCACGACCACCTGTAATGCATGGCTAGAATTTCGCTCTGTGGCCAACCACTAAATAATCAGTTTAATAACTGTATTTTTCCTTGGGGCTTACAATATCACTGATTCTATATGTAGCACTTTCCACTGATCTGCATGGGAAGAAAAAAAATCATACTTACTGTGCCAGTTCTGCATCCTATTTCTTCTTTGGGTAGTTTCTCCTCGGATAAATACTGAACGACTGCTGCAGCTATGGCTCAAATTAACTTTTACCAGGCCTCCTCCTCCTCATCTCCTTCGCAACCTTCTATTTTGGAGATCCTGAATGAACTTTGGGAATTCAGGGCTGATTTTCACACTTTCTAAACAGATTTAAAAAAAAGCTCTGCCAGCCCTGGAGACCCTTGTGGCAGATCTTGAACATTTGGTTACGGAATCTGACTCCAGAATTGACTGACTGGAGAGACTTATGTCAAAGCTACTTCAGGATCAACAATCTATACAAGACAACTGTGAGGACCTCAAGAATCAGTCTCACAGAAATAATTTGCGAATTTATGATCTGAAGGAGGGAGTGGAAGACAAAAACTTGTCTCTTTTTTTTGCAGGACTTTATTACTTTTCAACTTGAGATTGCTGATCTGGGTTCTTTATAAATCGAAAGAGCCCACAGATCTCTGGTAGATAAACCCTCTAGAGAATCAGCCTGTTCGAGATCTGCAGTTGTCAGAGTCTTGAATTACACAGTAAAGCAAGACATTTTGGACTGTGCTTGGATGAAGGGGAAAATATTTTATATGGGCTAAATAATCTTTGTTGATAATGACTATTCCCCAGCCATCCAATTACAGAGGAGGGCTTATGCTCCTTTGCTGCACTTGCTGAGGGCTCACAATGTAAAATTTACCATGCCATATCTACTGCAGCTAGCTTAAAAATATTTTTTCAGAAGAAGAAGAATCAGTATTTATGCAGCACTTTTCATACACAGTGTATCCCAAAGTGCTTTACAAGCAATGCTAGACTGGTAGTGAAGTGACTGAGTGTGTAGTGGCGGTTGTATCGCACATCAGCACCCACACACATCCTGGAAAATTGCATGAACTGATTTTATGAGAAGGGGAATGTTGGCAAGGACACCGGGAATGCCCCTACTCTCTTTTACTTCCACCTGGACACCCACTAGGACAACACTAGGATGGGTAGAAGGGACCTTGGTTTATCCTATACTATTATGATTACCTTGTATATGTATTTGTTATTGCTTTTGTAAACGTTGTCCAACTGTTCACATCTGTATTCTCTATTTTGTACTCTCCCTGGTCGTGCCTGGAAATAGGCAGGATTGTTGCCTAGTGCACTTACCCGGTTACCAAAAGCTAATAAATAAATAAATAAACTTCTCATCTGAAGGACAGCACACCCCAGCAGTACAGCACCCCCCCAATACTGCACTTAGGTACCAGCATTTTAGGTACAAGTCCAATCCCAGTGTGGGACGAGAACCCACAACTTTCTGGTCCAGAGGCAGATGTGCTTCCAACTGAGTCACGCTGGCCCCAGCTTATTTGAGGACCCTGAATCAGCTATCCAGGAACTATGACAGAGGAATATTGTTCCCCAGGATGACCAGATGGAGATCTGAATGGCTAGAGAGAAATGTGGGCTACAAAAAAGATATGGAACAAAGTTTCACCACACAGTAAAAAACACAAACAGGGGCAACATTTAGAAGACATCAAAGCTCTTCTTCAGACTTTCCACCACGAGGATACAGCTTGAATTTTGGACTAGAGACTTGGTCCTTTCATTTGTATTAATTTCTCTTTTTTATACTATTAGATATAATTAGTGTTCTCTTTCCTACCCTTTTGTAGGCCCTTACTTACATCCTTCTAAGGCTTAGTTTATAAAATATTGCTGCCCTTTTTCTAATGTTTGGCTACAGTGGTGGCAGGGTGCCACATCTTGGGACTCAGTTATTGTTACTTCACATTTGTACTATTTTGGGGGTGGCTTAGGGGGAATGGCGGGGGAGGTGACACTAGACAGATCCCTGATATTTTTCATTTTCAACCCTTTTTTTCTTGAAGGGGCGGGGGGCTGGTCATGTGGTAGCAGGGGTAGGACCTCCTTTGTTCATTCTGAGTGGTGACTGGACCTCCATCATGAGGGATTTTTCTAGACCTTCTGCATCAGGTAGTATGTCTACTAGGCTTGAGAGGCCCAAGTGAAGATTCAGGAATTTCATCATGCAATACTGGAGATACGCTCATTTGGATTTGCTTATAGAAGCAGTGGGGTTGGCCATCTAGGTCCCTGGATGGCAGCCTGGACTCCTATCTTGTTTCACTTGGCTTACTATATGTGGGGGCAGTGGGGTTGGCCATGTAGTTTTTTAATGGATGGCAGCCCAGATCTTCCCTAAGTTTTAGAATGTTGATCAAATTAGTGAGCTTGTAAGAGTAGTCATAACATGACAGGTGATGTGGTGAGCGGCCTTTGTGATATGGGGAGCAGGCTGTCCTCTTATTGTTTGGAGCGTGACTAAGGCCTCCTTTTATAAGGTTGCATTGTGCTGGAATGAGAGAGTATCCCAGCTCCCCTGCTGTTTGGATTTTTTCAGCCTTGGGCCTCTCTTCTCAATGCTGGGGTAGAAATATTTGTTTGAATGGGGAGGTATGCCATTTCCCATCTAACTGGGTGGGGGCTGGAATGCTGCTCTATGGAGCCTGGGAGTGTATCTCCTACCATTCTGCTGCCTTTTCCTCCCCCCGCCACTTCCATCTCTTGGCTGACGAACTTGAGGTTTTACTCAACTCTATTTTATCATGCAGTAGGGATCGGTAGGGCCTTTCCTCACCTCCCCCTGGATCACCGGCAGTTATGGCTTTTTCTAAGCAGGAATGTCAGAGAGTTGGTCATCAACCCAGGCTCTGGAGGTCCCTTCTCTCTGTAGCACCTTTGTGCATTTGTTTAGGATTATTTCCCAGTTTTTTCCTTCCTGGTATCCAATATTTACCTTTTTCATCATAGTATATTGGAAGTTTAGAGTTTCATGGGGAGGGTGTTTGATAATAATTGTGGGCATTATCTTTGTTTAAAAATGGGGTTGGCACCTTGCTTCAAATTCTTTGGAATATGCTCCTGTTTCAGCCAATGCTAGTCTTGCCTAGAATCCTATTGCTGTTGGAATTTGTAGTTTTATTATTATTTTTCAGGTTTAGCATTCTTTAGAATATTTATTTACCTTAATTCTTTTATATTTATAATGGGGCTGCAATATATTCTGTATTCAGTTTTGGGTGGGGGCTGTAATGTTAGAGGTTTGTTTTGTTCTCGGTTGGGAACTGAAAGAGGGATTTACACTTTTGCAGATAGTGCTCATTTCTTTTTCCTTGGCTGGGTGGTAGTTGCTTTTTGTTGTGTTTTATTTGGTAATATATTATATGTATGTATATATATATATATATGTGTGTGTGTATATATATATATATATATATTAATATTGTGTCCTTCTTAGCTTCTTTACTGTAGGCTTACTTATTGTCAGCCGCTTAAGGGGGAAAAGGTGGAGGCATTTAAATGGTTATTATTTCTGTTTGATTTATGGTTATTTATCTCCCCAGTCTGGTTTGCCCCAGGCAACTTAGGGTCTGGTGGCATAGGGGGCCCATGGTTTTTTCATGGCCTTTTCCTTTTGGGTGGGGTTGACATCTTCTCTTGGATAGGAGGCTGTATATTAACCTCCCTACCTTTGAAGCCTTAATTGTGGTGGGTCACCAGAGGTTGAGGGCCTTATCGGACATTTGTTGTTTGTGACTTTTGTGTAGCTGAATTAGTTTATAAATGTCCAGTTGATATTTTGATTTTTTATACTGTATTTAGGCAGTATGGGATAGTTGTCGGTAGGAGGATCCATTTGGTTCATAAAAGTGGAATAATTTCTAGGTGGGTATTGGTGGAGAAATCTGTGTTGGTGTTAATGTTTTCTCTAGAAATTCCCCCCTTAATTACTTTCATGGTTGGTGGGTATCTCAATGGTTTTACCATGCCACAGTGACAGTAGCTATGGAGACATCCCTGACAGTGACAGCCGCATTGCCAAGTGTTGGCAATGCAGTGTCGGGGATGCCTCTGTGTTTCCATCAGGGGGCTGCGCCCTCGAACATCCCCATGTGGGAGGCTCCACACCCCCCCCCGGTCTCCAAGTCAGAGTTGGACCAGGGGGGCCAAACACCCTATGAGGCAATCCCCTGGCCACGCAGAGACCATCACAGTGACATGAGGATTTTGGCTAAATCCTGTCGCTGTGATGGTCTTTGCTGTCAGGGAGTTGCTGTGGCATCGATATATGTATTTCAATATCTGTTTAGGAGCTTGTGAGCTGCTTTTTATGTTTGCTTGTGTGCATGCACAAGAAACATTATGTGGCAGCTTAGGGAGAGAAGTGGGTTGTGAAGGCGCAGCACTGTGGCAGCCAACAGAGGCTTTGCGTTTGGGGGCTTGACACTGGTGGACCAGTCGAGGCACAGTGTGCTAATGACACTGGTTTCCAAAAGTACCACCAACTTGTAAGGCTTTCACCACAGCAATAAGGGGCCACCTCATCATTGCAGTATCAGGCATTCCGCTGCAATGAGGGAGTGACCCGATATTGCAGGGTGGTACCTTGCCTAGTGTAATATTGTTTGTGAATGAAGCTGCAGGCTACTGGCATGTTTACAAACAATATTACAAGCCCCCAGTGCTGAGGGTGTGCCTAATCCCCCTCGGCATCATGCACCCTCCCAAAACATCATTTGTTTGCTGACGGAGACCCCAATCCCCATCGGCTTCAGTCCCTCTTCCCAGTTAAATTTTCCAATGGGGAATCCTACCCCATCGGCATTATGTCCCCCACCAAAACATTGTTTTGTTCCGAGGGGTACCTAATCCCCTCGCTCTGCCCCTCTCGTACAGTGCCGACGGGGTGCCCAAACCCTTGCTTCCACTACCGTCCCTCCAAAGAAAAACACTAGCGGCATGCTGGGAGCCCCCAGCATGCCAAATGTCCTGTTAAAATAAAATGTCCAACAATGTTTTTTTTCTTCTGTTTAACCTGTAAAACAGAAAACAGTCCCTCATCGAGTCCGGTGGCCCCTCCCAAAACCCGCACCCACCCTTTCTGCACCCCACCTCCGCACACAACCCCTCACCCCATACTTACCTTTAGAGCCCAGCGTGACAATCTTCAGTGGACTGGGAACACTTTTGCACTCTTCAAAGCTGACCACGAACTGAAGAAATGCCAGTAAGCTGTATAATGGCATAAATAGGTTTTTTTTTTACTTTGGTGCATATCTCAGGCATTTTTGGAAATTTTGGCACTAAATTTTCAACATGGGGTTATTGGGACCCCTCCTCATGAATTCAGCCACTGTCATGGTGTTATTTGATCCCAAGAGGTGATTTAGCGATCACTGTGTGGAATCATCTTTCAGGACCGATTAACGAAACAACAGTGCCAGTATTCATGAGGTGGGCTGTCAAAAACTCTATGTTGCAAGTTTGGTGGAAAAATCAAAAAAATGACTGTTTTACAAGAGTGCATTGCGCAGTTGCTACGCACACTCGTATCTTTGCGAATCTGCAATATTTTCACTCCAGATTTTCAACATTGCCATTTTTCTGCACCTCCTTATGAACAGTACAGCTGTCATTTTTCACATCCTGGCCAAAATTATTTTTGCACTTCTGGTGCAGAATAGTGCGCTCGCTGTGGGAAATCCATGTTCAGGACACAGTAAGAAAATCACAGTGACACTGTTCATGAGCAGAGGTCCTAAAATGTCTATGTTGAAAATTTGGTGATGAAAGTCCATAAAATAAGTGTGTTACGAGCATGTGTTGCGCAGTTTCCACGCTCACTCGTAACTTCACAAATTTGCAATATTTTCACTCCAGATTTTCAACATTGCCATTTTTCCACACCTCCTTATGAACAGTACAGCTGTCATTTTTCACATCCTGACTGAAATGTGTTTTTGCATTTTTGGCGCAGAATAGCCCGGTCGCTGTGGGAAATCAGTGTTCGGGGCACATTAAGAAAATCACAGTGACACTGTTTATGAGCAGAGGTCCTAAAATGCCTATGTTGAAAATTTGGTGACAAAGTCCATAAAATGACTGTGTTATGCTCATGCATTGCACAGTTTCTACATATGCTAGGAAGTGCGAGCATTTTTAATATTCCCACTACAGATTTTCAACATTGCCATCTCTTCACACCTCCCTATGGATAGTACAGCTATCATTCTTCACATCCTGCCTAATCTGTGTTTTTGTACATGTGGCGCAGAATGGCACGGTCACTGTTGGAACTCAAAGTTCGGGACACATTGACAAAATCACACTGCCACTCTTCATGAGAAGAGGTCCCAAATGCTTTCATGAGGTGGGGTCCCAAAAAGGCCATGTTGAAGATTTGTAGTGCAAATACCAACAAACACCTGAGGTGTTAGGGTTTCTAGCCAGAACGTCCCACCCTGTACAGACTGACAGGCATCAGAGTGTGCCTTTGGATTGCTGACTGAACTGCTCATGCCATCCCACCCCACCCCCTAGCCAGTGACAGGCACTGAGGTGTACCTTGGACTCTTCAGCCCCAGAGTTCACCCCATTCTCCTATGCTGCACCCATTTCAGCATATGTCCTTATGGAATTGGGTGACCGTAAAGCCAAACACCCCAAGGCACACCTCAACATATGTCAGTGTCTGGAGAATAAGGTGAGGTGACATAGCATGAACATCATGGGCGATGACCCAAACACTTACCCAATGCCTGTCCATCTCTTCAGGATGGATGTGGGGTTGGCGTGAAGTTCAATACTTCACTGCCATTCTTATTCTGCATCTGTCTAACTCCTGCATTTCCAATGCTAATACCAGCAAGCAAACATTCGTCATTGACAAATGCTTGTTTTCCTTTGTGAGAGATCAGGGTTGTCCCAATATATGAGTACTATATGCTTTATTCATTTCCCTTTTGAGGTAACTAGAGAACCAGATTTAGGTTTTATGAGAGTATTCAGAATCTTTTTTTTCCCCTGTTTAGGGAGTATAAGAGCCTTTTTCTTTTTTACATTTACACTTAATTACCTTCTTTCCTGAGCTCAAATGCCACTTAGAGTATGGTGGTTAAGATTAAATGCATTTTATTATTATTGAACCCTGTAGTTTTGTCTTTTTTAGGAGGACAGTAGGTACAGTGGTGTTTCATTTTTCCTTTATTTGACTATTTTTTTCAGGGACCTGTTCTGTTAGGCAGCTCATTTCCAAGGAGCAAGGTGCTTTGGTGGTTTGGTTGGGTACGGATGTGTTGCATCAATGGGGTGCCACTAAACATGCTGGTAGTTTCCCTTTGGGGTTTCAAGATTGCTTTTTTCCTCCTCATGGCAAGGTGCTTCCGCTTACTTATTTTACTGTATTTTCTCACTTTTTGATTGAGCTACGTGAACTGGCTGTGGTTCTTAATTTATTTTATAATTGCTTGATAAGTTATTCTTCTATACCCTTCAACTGTTTAATTATGGGAACTAATTGCTTTATTCAATATTTCACATGTGCTCTCCTAGCTGGAGAATTTTTGTCTTCATCACCTATGGGGAAGGATTTTATTTTACTGTATTGTCTTGTTACCATATTTTGTAAGAGAGCTGGGCTAATTCCTAGAGTGGTCTGCTTCGTAAACATATTTGATATTTCCACATTTTTTTACACTTTTATTTTTTTCTCTATTTGAACTACTGGTTGGGGGTTGGCTATTGGTATAGTAGGGCCTATTTTTGTTATTCGGGCCTATTCCGGACATTGGGATTTAAGTTTGAGAATACATTGGGGGCCCTTCAGGTGAAGCTTTTCTTGTGTAGTTTATAATTATGCCTTACAACTTAAGGATTATTTCTTTTAATATTAATGGCATTTCAAACCCGATTCAGCATTATAGGCTATTGCAGTATTGTCATTAACAGAAGGCAGACATCATTTTTTTTCCAGGAAACTCTGACTTTAGAGAAACATGACACATTTTTAAAATCTGGGTTTGAAAAAGTTTTTTATTCCTCTCACCCCTCAGGAAGGTGCAGGGGAGTTCTTATTTTATGTTGTAGGGGACTTAGTTTTGACCCCCATGCTATTATAGTTGACCAGGAGGGCAGATTTATCTTGGTTAATGGTCTTCTTGAGGTCCAGGAAGTGACTTTGGCTAATACTTATTTTCCTCCAATGACTAAGAAAGCATTTTTTTCTAATTTCTTTGCAAAGTTAACTTCTATTTTAAAGGGCAGGCTTTTGTGGGGTGTTGATCTGAATCTTGCGCTTAATCCAGATAGTGATGCTTCTAATCCGAAGCCTTTTTGTAATTCCACAGTCACCAGGTATCTTAGGCATACTCTTTGGCATTTAGGGCTCATTGATTTATGGTGTCATATCCATCCCACAGAGAAGGCCTATACTCATTATTCGGCATGGCAGTTCTACTAGGCTTGATGATTTTTTTTTCAACAGTGGAGCATTTGGGAGAAGTAAGCTCCATAGGTTTTGGTCCAATTTTTCATTCTGATCATTCACTGGTTTTGGTTTCCATCACTTTGCCTAAAAGGAGTCGGGACTCTTTTTCGTATCTCAGCTTGGCATATTTAAGAGATCAGTCTTTGCTGGCAGATTTAGCCAAATAGATTAATCTTTCTTTGGACTCTAATGATGTAAGGGATGTTTCCTCTTCAATGCTTTGGGACCCCTTGAAAGCTGTTATAAGAGGGAGGCTAATATCGTATGCCTCTGCCAAGCATAAGGAGCGGAAAAATAAGCTTAAGGAACTATATAGTGACCTTTACTCTCTCCAGACAGCTTTTATGCATGGAAACAAAACTGCTCAGTCAAAGTTGCCCCTAGCTAAGGCAGAACTTCAGAAATATCTTGATCAAAAAACAGAAATAGCTACTACCTTCAACAGAGCTCCCATTTTGGCGGGGCAAGGGGTGTGAGATATCTGGCCCATCATCTTAGATAATTTTGTGCCTCGACTACAGTACTTAAAATCCATGATCCAGCCACAGGGAGGGTCATGCATAGGACTGACGATATTCTAGTGGTCTTTAGATCATATTACTTTTCTTTCTATTCAGTGGAGGGAGCTTCCCCTACTGTAGAAAGGGTGAACTCTTATTTGGTTAAGGCTAAACTCCCCAAACTGACCTCTGATTAACAAATTTCATTGCTTCAGCCTATTATTTTATCTGAACTTCAGAATGCCATTGCATGGGCCAGTTTGTGGCAAAGTCCAGGAACAGACAGGTTCCTGTCAGATTTTTCTAAGACATAATTGCTCCAAAAATGTATATGCCCTCTACTTCTGCACTCTATGAGAGAGGTCCAGGCATGGGATTTGCTTCCACCTGTCTGGAATTATGCAACCACTGCTGCCCTACTGAAGTATCTCATGTATCTGGGGGTTGAGAATATGAAATCTTTGTATCATATTGATATTTTGAATTTTGAGTCCCTTACTCACATAATTAGATTTGGCGTCCTGGTCAGTCCTTCTATTATCTTTTTTGTGGCACATAGAAACTGTCCATATGCTTATACTCCTCAAACTTATTTTCTTCATTCAAACTTTAACTATTTCCCCAACCAGAACTTACCTAAGGAAGTGGCAAAGGTTAATTTTACATTTTGTTTGGAATGGGAGAAAAGCCAGGATTAGAGTATCTATCTTGTATCTTTCACCAGTAAAGGGTTGTCTAGGCTTTCCTAATATCAAATGGTATGTCCAAGCTTCCTTGTTATGTACAGTATGTTATGTTACTGGATTAACTCAGCTTATAGTGCATACTGGAAAGATATTGAGATTGCTCTTAATGATTTATATAATATTGATTATATTTGTTACACTTCTCCTAGTATTCAGATTCTGTTAACTAATTTATTTTCTTTTGCAGCAGAAGTCCTAAAGATTGGGTATGCATATTTGAGCTCCCTTGCTTATGAGGATAGACTTCTTGCGCCTTCTCTTTCTTGGGATGACCAAAATCCATTTTATAAATCCAACATATTTCTTAGATGCTGGGCCAAGAAGGGTTTGGAATTTTATCATCAGTTAGTGGATGCCCGAGGTCAACTAAGCTTTGCAGTTTTACAATCTCGATATGGTCTATCATACTTGGACCATTACAGGTACCTGCAGATTGGCTCTTTTCTAAGTTCTTTTCCTTCTATAACTATCCTTCCCAGTCATTTGGTTTCTCTGGGCATCAAGATTATAATAGTAGCTCAGCAGGGTCTTTCTCAGAATCATTTAATAGGCACCTTATACTCCAATATAAGGGAGATTCAAGCCAAATCAACCTATCCAATCCCGACTCTCTGGGGTGGCCTATGCTTGCCCCTGTGCTTCACTCCCACCCTCTGATGTCTTCTATCTCCTCTCTGCTCCAAGTCCTGAACTGCTCTACTAAAATGGGTGAGCAAGCATTCTCACATTTTGCTCCCAAATTCTGGAATTCCCTTCCTTGCCTTATTAAATGCTCCTTATCTCACCTCTATTTCAAGAAGGCATTGTTCTCTCACCTTTTTGCTTTAATACTTGTGACTGTGCTTAATTTGTGCTTGGTTTTTCTGCTCCTGCCTTCAACTTGCCATGACTACTTTGAGCACTGAATTTAAGATGTATCTATTGCATTGTCTTTGTTTTGTCTCCCCAGCCATGCATGGTTGGTTTGTTTCTTTCATGTATAATCTCTGACTATCCCTGTGTGGATAATTGTTGTATACTATCCGAGACTGTATGCATGTTACAATGTACTGTTTTAAACTAATGTATTTTGTACTCTCCCAGGTCATGCCTGAAAATAGGCAGGGCTGTTGCCTAACGCACTTACCAAAAGCTAATAAATAAATGAATAAATAATTGATGGCTGTTGGAGTTGGATAGTGGGTGTTTCTGGGAGGAATGAGAGAATATGGCCCTCCAGAGTTTCACTGTCTCCTCTTCCCCCTATTTAAAGGGTTTTTCTTGGAAATGCCGGTCTCACTTTTTTCTAACACCAGCTAGAGTAGCCAAATACATGGGTTCACAGGTAACTAGTTCCTGGTGACACTGCAGGGAGGTTTTAGCTAATTGATCTCATATTTTGTGGTCTTGTCCTGCTTTGAAGCCCTTTTGGTGAGTTGTTGCCCTAGACTTTAATCAAATTTTTTCTGAATTTTTTCATTTAAATTCCAAATTAGTTTTGCTTCATATTTTTCCAAGTACTCTTAATCTATCCCCCCATGAGAGAGGCTTTTATTGGCACTAATTTTATGTGCAAATAAAACTATCTCTCGATTCTGGCTTAAATCTCAAGTCCTGACATAACAGAATTGGTTTGAGGTTGTTAATTTTATTTTCAGTTTGGAGAAGACTTTGTACAGATATTTGAATAGGGAGGACATTCACCGGGGCCAGATAAATTACATCCCAGAGTGCTGAAAGAACTTGCGGATGTCCTGGCGAAATCCCTGGTGGAGCTTTTCACCATCTTTTTGAGGACAGGGTGGGTGCCCCAGGACTGGAAGGTGGCGCATATAGTGCCTATCCACAAGGGGGGATCAAGGGAGGTGGCAGGGAACTAAAGGCCTGTCAGCCTGACATCGGTGGTGGGCAAGGTGATGGAGGGCATTGTCAAGGAGTTGCTAGGGGGGGACATGGAAAAGTCATGGTGCCTGGACGATTGACAGCATGGATTCATCCCAGAGAAATCATGTCAGACAAACGTGGAGTTCTATGACTGGGTGATGAGTGCCTTGGACCTGGGTAGACCAGTGGACATTCTCTTTCTAGACTTCGCAAGGCATTTGACTCTGTTCCTCATGTGGGCCTGTTGGATAAGCTGGGAGGAATGGGGGTGGGGAACCAGATGATCAGATGGATAGGCAATTGGCTCCAGAACCGGACCCAGAGGGTCATAGTTGGTGGGATAGTCTCATCCCTAGGAGGGTCATTAGTGGGGTCCCACAGGGATCAGTCCTTGGGCCCCTCCTGTTCAACACCTATGTCTCTGACATAAGGACGGGTATCAAGAGTGAGATGAGTCTCTTTGCGGATGACTCAAAACTGGGGGCGGTAGTGGATGGGGAGAAGGGGAGGGTGGCCCTACAGGGGGACCTGGAGGCTCTGGAAAGATGGTCTAGAAAGTGGAAGCTGAGGTTCAATGCAGGGAAATGCAAGGTACTGCTCCTGGGGGCCAGAAACCTGGGCCAAGTGTACACCCTGGGAAAAAATGCTACAAGTCTTGATGGCTGAGAGGGACCTGGGGCTGGTGGTGGATGTCAAGATGAACAACTCGGAGACTTGTAGGAGGGCAGCAGCCAAGGCCAACAGGATGCTGGGATGCATCGCTAGGGATCACCTCCAGAAGGAGGAAGTGATACTCCCTCTGTATAACTGCTTGGTGAGGCTGCACCCACAGTACTGCGTGCAGTTTTGGAAGCCACACTTAAAGAGGATATTTAAACTCTAGAGAGGGTCCAGAGGAGGGCAACCAAAATGATTTGGGGCTTGGGGAACAGGACCTATGAGGAGGCTCAAGAGCTAAATATGTGCACATTGGAAGAGAGAAGGGACCAGGGGGACATGATAGAGGTCTTCAGGTACATGAAGGGGGTAAATAGAGGAGGAACAGTAAGGGTGCTTCGAAGGAAGGAGGAGGGGGCCACTAGAGGGCATGGGTGGAAGCTGGAGGGGGGAAGATTCAGGAGAGAAAGGAGGAGGTGCTACTTCACTGAGAGGGTGGTGGAGCTATGGAATGTGCTGCCTAGGGGGCTGGTGGAGGCAGAGAATGTGGAGGGGTTCAAGAGGGGGTGGGACAGGTACAGGGAAAGGGTTCTGGAAGCAAAATCCAATGCAGCGAGAATATCTGGAACTGAGAAGGAAGAAGCCAGAGAAGGCAAGGGGGGCAGCAAGGTCAGCTCCCAGGGTGGGGGCTGACCAAACGAGCAGACGCGAAAGACTGTTAGGCCTATTCTGCTGGCATTTTAGTATGTTAGTAGTATGTTAGTATTTATTTGGACATTTGGAGGCCATGGATAATCTTTCAATGGACAGTATTAACTTCTTTTGTCCTTTGAAGGATTCAAGGGATTATTCTAGATCTTCTTCTCTCGGGACTGGCCCAGTCTCTCTCTTCTTATAGAAATCTGGTGTCCCAGGGTATAATTTTTTGTTTGTTTGTTTTTAGTTTTTGAGTCAATTACTTCTGGTGATGGATTCTAATATATGTTATTACTGAAACAATCCAGATTTTACTTATTTATTCTCTTTCTAGTTTTATAGTTCAATTGTCTTGTTGGTGTGAGGCCTGCTTTACTTAACATTGCTTTTTCTCTCTGTGTATCTGATGTATTTTATATGCTAATGGTACTCTTATCTGTCTTTGTATTCTGTTACTGTAATGTATCTCTCCCAATAAAGTTTAATTATATAAAAAAAACTACTACCCCAACTGCTACCCTGCTGTCCCTCAGCAATCTCCTTGAAAAGCTAGTCCACTCCCAGGTCTCTGACTAACTGCTGAACTCTAATCTCTTATCCCCTGCCCATCATGGATTTAGGCCCACCCACAGTACCTCTACCACCCTAACTCTATTCACTAATGACATCAAGTCCAATATGAATAGAGGCCTACTTAGACACACCATCTTCACTGACATAACAAAAGCCTTTGGTTTAGTAAACCATTCCCTCCATCTACATAAGCTGGAGTCCCTCAGGGTCTCTTGCCTGGCCCTGGCTTGGTTCTCAAGCTGCCTTCACAACCATCACAAGTTTGTATCCTCAATAAGGTCCTCTCCTCTCCTGCCTCCTTAATACTAGGTGTTCCTGAAGGCTCTATCTTGGGTCCACTCCTCTTTTCAAGCTTTGCCAATGACATTCCAAACTCCCTTTCCCATTGCAAGACCCTTCTGTATGCCGAGGACCTAGTACTTTATATAGCGTCCAACTCCCTAAATTATATCAACTCTAAGTAATCTCTAACCTTCACGCTATCCAAACCTGGATATCCCACAACCGCCTTATCCTCAACATTCCAAGATCCAGGTTATGCTCTTTGGGTCCCCCCAGCAGACCAGAACCCTGACCTTCAGGCTCTCCATTCAGTGTCTGGATGGATCCCCAGTCTTTTTGATCCTCTGCTTTAGATATTGTGGAGTCACTCTGGACCCTGGCTTTGACTTCTCACTGCACACTAATGCTATTTGTAGATCAGCCAATACCAAGCTTGGTCTTGCCTACCATATACACCGTTTCTTCACCCCAGCTGATCGCATTGATATAGCCCAGTGAGTTCTACCTCCAACACTCTGCTAAGCACTCTCTTCTTTCTTCCATGCCAATACTAGCTGCTTTCACAAATAGGACATTGCTTATAACAATGTATGTAGGTTCACCTCTTCCTCCCCTAGGCTCACCCACTGTAGCCTGCTTTATTCATCCTTAAACTGATTATCTCCTCCCTCAAGGCATTCCTACATTCTTGGCTGCTTTATTGACTACATTGTTAGGTACTTCCAGCCTACCTCGTTGACCTCCTTATTTTCTCCAGCAAACTATGTATATTCTCTGTGGTCCTCTTCATAGTCCCTGATGACAATCTCCAAATGCTCCACTAAGATGGGTCCACAGGCATTCACCAACTACGCCTGTAATTTCTTGAATTCCCTACCTGTATACCTAAGGGTCTCCAACTCCCATAATATCTTCAAAAAGATCTCTTCTGCCACTTCTGTGCCTCTGACATGTACTCATGCTTCTGATCCCATTGCCCCCTGCTACCCAGTCCTGCTTTTCTGCTACAACTGTCTGCCCTCCTGCCTTACTGGGATGCTACCTTCACCCTCTTATTTGTACCCACTTCTTGCCTGTAAACTAATGGCACTTCTGATATTATCCTCAATAACTCTGTAATGCTAGGCACTTCTTGTACTTCCCTAAATGCTTGTATTCTTGACCTATGTTCATTTGCTTGTTCACCTGTTATGTACATGCCTGAAAATAGGCAGGTTTCTTGCCTAGTGCACATACCGGGTAAACAAACGCTAACTATAGTAACTAAATAATGTACAGAAATATGTTAAATATGATAAAGTGCAACCCAGGTAACACATAGCAACAAACCAATTCATAAAGTGCAAAAAAAATATACATTTATATAAATATGTTAAAAAATGCCATATAAATTAATTCCATATTTTTAAAATACATGCAGTATCAAATAATACATACAACATCAGGTATTTATCAGAAAATATAGGATAATATCAGAAAGGAAGGAAAAAGAAGGAGAAAAAGAAAAAAGAAAAAGAGTGGGAGGGTAGAAGGGAAAATAAGGCAGAAATAGATATTAATATGCAGTGTACTAATTCCTAAACTTCATTTAGACAGTGATACATAGATATATATATACATGTTAACTTGTCTAAATTTGCATATGTATCTTTCATGTAGCTCAAAAAGTATAATATGATCCTATAGAGGGAACAAATAACTAAAAAATTATATTCTGAAATCTCATAAATAGCTCATAAGTTCAAACTGTACAATGAAAAATGATCTCATATACATGCTAGATTCAACTCATCTATGGTTAATAAATGAATACATAACATATATGCTAAATAATATTAACTCCAGTGCTTGTTGCTAAATACAGTCTTCTACAAGGATTGCACTAAGCTGAAAAGAATCGATTACAAAATACCCCTTAGTTCATAAGAAAGGTGTCAGCTGAAAATGGTCATTATACAATGGCAAGAAAGAATCTTGGACTGTGATTGGTCATTTTGGGGCTGGACCCATGGCGTTTTTCCAGCATAACACCACAGGTCTAGTCTCAACACTGTGAACCAATTGAGGATGACCTCCAGCATGATGAGGATCTCTTTTTTTGCATCTCCTCTTAAGAAACTAAAATATTTTTCCACACTAATAAAAACATTCTTTAAAATTGTTTTTTTATTTTATATATAACAACAAGCCATTGTATAATAGGAATAATGCACTCCAGGGTGTGTGTCGTACTGGGATAATGCCACACCTGGGGCATTGGACGCACTTGGCCTGCGGCCTCATGGTCATCCCCCCCAGGCATGGCGTTATCCCAGCACGACACACATCCTGTCATGCATTATTCCTTTATTTAAATCTGGTGGAGTATTAGAATTCAACTTGTACTGCAAAAATGACTTGTGTTGCAACAATCTTGTATCTGTATCACCACCTCTCACACAGTACAAAACTCTTTCAATGGCCTGCAAACGAAATGCATGTTCCCTACCAAATTCCTTCACTTGTTGTGTCAGACTGCTGATGTTATCTAACTTTGGTATATGCCTAAGATGCACACTTAAATGTTCTTTATTACTTTATTTTGTCTTGCCTATGTAAAATTCATAGCAGGCACTGCAAGTGCTAAACATGTGACATTAATCATAGTACAGTTCACCAAATCCCTAATTTGGTACTGTCTATCAATGACTGGATCATTAAATGTTGGCACCCAATCACATACTACTAATCCTCGAGACACATATACCAGCATCTCAGACTTGGAAAGTAGTAATAAGGCATATTTTGTACTCTCAAGCAAAGAGGAAATTCCTCCCAACCAACAGGCCCTAAAAGCCACAATACACCACCCCCAGCCAATCATTTGGCCCCAGCTCAGCCTCAGACACAGCTCCAGAATAACCTGGTTTCTGGAGGAAGAATGAGGAGAGGAAAAAGGGGCAACGAGAGAGGCAGGCAGAACAAACAACATGAGGGGTTATAATCAGAAACATCAGAAATGCAGACATTACAACAACAGAAGGACCAGGAGGGGCAACAGATACAGTGGTAGCCATTGTCACTTTCAAAGATATTGTATGTTATAGCGCATAACAGTGTGCTGTCAGTCCGTGACCATGACATCTGATGTCAGAGGAGCAAATGCAGATTTTTTGTAATTCTTTAGCCTGTTGCTAGTTGTCTTCTGATCCATTGCTCAGTTTGGTGTGGTTCTATAGCCACTGGTGATGCAAAGCCATTTAAAATGCAACACCTAATAATCAATACACGTTTGTGTCTGATAACCCTCATTTTTGTACTTTGAGTAATGTCAACCATGCAACACTCCTCATTAATTAAGCAATAAGACATGACAGGGTGTGTGTTGTTGTGTAATAACATCACTCCTAGGATGGGTTGAAGCATGAGGTGAAGCTGAGTGCTTCCAACACCCCAGGAGTGATGTTATTACACAATAACACACACCTTGGAGTGCCTTATTGCTATTATACAACGGCTCTTTTGTTGAAAACTAAAAATAAAATGAGAATACTATGTTAAAATGTTTATCCCCCCAGAATTCCTTAGGGTAGGTATACATATTGAAACAAATATTGCATAGTTTCCCTTTTCTTCAGCTGGTGGTGCCGCTACTACATGTATACCCAGTGTCTTGGTTTGGTCTATCTTTGCCTGTTTGTGTAAACCTCCCACTGTTTTCATTTGTTGCTGCCTGACATTTCTCTCCACCAGGTATGCAGGTAAATGATTCAAATTGTGTACTGTGCTGTTTTTTTTCAGTTGTGTTGGGTGTGGCTATGATGTACAGATGCCACTTAGATTTTCAAATATGGTACCATACACTTAGCTTATGCAGTTTGTATGTAGCGACCCTGACCGAGCGGGAGTGGTAAAAGCCATGTGCTGTTCCTTACAAATTATGGTCTTTGTTGACTAGAAGGTAGTACGAGTTTAGGCTTTTAAGGTAAACCTTCAAATACAGTGACTAAAAAATGATGATTTCTGACCGACTGTGATCTGTAGCAGAAACTGACAACCACACGCCGTCTTTGAAGAACCGCTCACTCTCTCCATCCTTTACACAAGCTCAGTGTCACAAAGGAAAAAGAGAATGTAACTCTGTTAAAACACAAGGCGGAGTAGGAGGACCGATGGATGGAGAGTGTGTGTGTGTGTGTAGGGGGCATGACTAGAGGTAGGCAAAGTTCCCTAACGTTGGTATGCGGAGCACTAAGCGTATTAACGCCTAATCTGCGTAGTGCTCCACAATGCGAAGTGTATTACTCTGCTATCAAATTTTATCATGAAGTGCATTGCACGGAATGGACTTCACATTACTTCACCTTGTTTTGCTGCCTTCACTTGATTTTAATGTGAAGTGCCACTGATTTGAATGTACTTCACTTTACTTCACCTTTGTATTGCTCTTTGAGGTGAATTTTGCGATGATTCATGGGATGGCAGGTCACATGGGCTCTAGATTGTCTTGCACAGCCTCAGTTCTGCATAGCGTGTGTAGTGGAAAGCTGGAGACAGTTTGCTCTCAGAGCTCTGAGAATCAAACCATCAAAAAAGCTGTAAAAAATCACTTTTGATCCAATTATTTTGGTGAAAATTTAGTACAGTAGAACCCCGAAATTATGGACACCATGGGAATGGAGGGTGTTCATAACTCTGAAAAGTTCGTAAGTCTGAAATGGGTCTGAAATGGGTGCACGTATTGGGGAGGCAGTGGCAGTTAGAGCGAGGAATGAGGAATGAGCAGTGGCAGTTGCAGCAAGAGTATGAGAGAGCGAGTGTGCTCGTAGTTAATATGCACTGCATCTGACAGAGTACCACAGCTGGCATGCGAGAGGGACTGCGGTTTGACTTTTTGACAGCAAAAATGCGCCCAGACCGTCAGGAATGGTAGACAAGTGGGAGCTTTAAATAAATTAATTAAAGAATGTTTTCTTGGAGGAGCAAGTCCGAATCCAAGTCTGAGTACTGGGGTGAGCTGGTAACTGGGTGTCCTGAATGACTGATGATATGCGAGCAGGACTGTGGTTTGGCTTTTTGAAGTGCACAGACACAGCAAACACTGTCTGGAATGGTAGACAAGTGGGAGCTTTAAGATGGATGAGAGAGGGAAGTACCATATGTAGTGGGACGCTGCTTTCTTTAATACAATAAAAAGTGTTACTGGCTGCTGGCAGGTGGTCGGGCGGGTGTTCGATTGACCAGTCAGTTCGTAAGTGTGGGGTTCGTAACTGTGAGGTTCTACTGTACATAGATTGTAGGAAACTTTCCTGTGCTTATATCATCATGTGTTGATTGTTTATGTGTGTATTTTGAATGTCAATTAGCAACATTCAGTCTTTGTTCTGACAGACAATGTTGAAGTGTGCTTCACGGGGGGGGGACATATCTGAGGTGGAGGGAGATTCACAGAGAGAATAGCAGTCTTTCTAACTGTTGGGTAGTAGTGTGTGTTAGTAATGGTAGCCTGTGACATGGGTGTCGGCAATTGAGTGCTTGCAATAATGGTGACTCAATCCGGTGCATGTCATGGGGGCTACTTATGAGGTAGGGCGACTGGATGGGGGTGGGATGGCACCTATAGCAATGGGATGTTGCTACACGTACACATGCAGTGGGTTGGGAGTGAACACGCTCAGCGAGGGGCAGAAGGGGTTTTGAGGGGTGGTGCCACAGTGGGCTGCTGAGCTGGCCCCATCATGTGGTGGGTGGATTCATGGCTTGGGTTGGCAGAGTGCTGGGTTTGGGTCTGGGCGCTGGTGCGTTTTTGTTGCTCCCAGCCTGGATTTTATTTTTAAATGTTTTACCCCCGACACCCCCAGGTTGAGAATCCTTAAGTAGGGGTTCGGGTGAAGCCTCCCATGGAAAGGTGGGCATGGCCCCCTGCATGAAATTTTAAAATTCAAGTCCCTGGTGCACAGCAAGTAAGAGTGCCGAAACTGATTTTCAGCTCTCTGACTTCGCCATAACATTGATCACCGTTCGCCAGTCGCCATTATGACATGGAACCATTAGTATCTGTGTGTTCATGTATACACAGTAATACTTGAAGTAATTTTTGATCATTTTTTTCTGTTTTTTGTGGTGCAGTGCATATTTTCATTTGGTTTAAAAGATTTGGTTATATAGTGTACTGAACTGTTAAATTTTCTGCGTATTACCTGCAGTGTGTGAGTGTGTGTGCGGGCCAGCAAGTCAGACACATTTTAGTGTGCCACACAGTAATCGCAGCACTCTGAATTTGTCATCCATCGTAGTATTTTTTATGCAACGCCCCCCAATCTGCAAAATCTATTATTTTTCCAGTTTAGGATTTGTGTGAGCACTGGTTAAGGCAGTATTGTTGTGCCCGTGCTGCTGCATCTCTTGAGTGCACAGTCTCTATCTGTGTGTGCATTTGGATCTGTTTAGGGCCTAATCTGCATCTGTAAGCCATAGTTGTTGTTTTTTGGCTTCCCATCCACCCCAAAGATTTAAAATCTAAATTTGTTGCGAATTTTTTGTGTAATCCAAAAAAATGCCTGCAAAGAGACGTGCATGCAAATATGTTTCTGGCCATGGCACTGCTGTGACTGGTAAGAGTGGCCATGGGCTTGGTAGTACATGGCATGAGTGCATAGTTGAAGCCAGTAAAGGGATTTCTCCAACTACGTTTTTCACAGTGCAATCAGTTGCTTCAATGATGGTTGGAGATGCTGTTGTCCCTGCTGGTGGTGGTAGTGAAGTTGCTAATGGCATGAGTATTGCCCCAAGTTTAACCTGTGACAAGTTAACCAGTTTCCAAAATATTGTTGAGTCTAAAGCCATGAGTCAAACTCGGAGTGTAGTTGATGTCACACTCCCCGAAGTCCCCACAGTAGTTGAACATAATTTTGATCCTGACGATGACTCACAATGTCAGGTTTCCAGCGCTGTTGAGGTCGTGCCTGGGTCATCCAACCATTCAAATGTTGGAGAAAAAATATTGGATGATCATAATGGTGCTGTGGTTGGAACATGTTCTCCCCTGGACAGCATCCAAGCTGAAATTGTGGATGTGGATGATGAATATGATGATGATTTCTGTGACCCCAGTTGGGAACTGGAGAAAAAGAAAATAAAGGTGGCTGTTTGTAAACAGTCTTAGTCTGTTGGTGTTAAATCACACCCTTTTCAAAGTTGTGATGTAGCAGTTTCTGTTGATGATGATGACCCAGTAGTAATAGTCATAGACAATGATGGTCATGCACAGTCCGAGTCTGGCCAGCAACAGAAATCATGTAGTACACCCCCATTTCAATGTCAAAAACATTGGAGTCCAATATGCAGCATCAGGGACATGTGAAAAGTAGGGCATCAAAAAACATTGTTTGGGATTTTTTTTGTACAAGATGCAATTGATGAAACAGTGGCAATCTGCCAGCCTTGCTAAGTGCATGTGAGGCATGGTAAAAAGGGTAGTCATCTGGCACTGGGCCCAGCATACACATCTGAAGAGCAGCCACATTGCACTATGGACTCTGCACCAGAGGGGAGCTAATGTCATAGTGGGGCATCCACCTTATTGAGCATGGTATCCCTTTCCTTGACTGTAAGTAGCCTAAGTAGCCAATCCCATGTCTGTAGTAGTGGTGAAATAACACCTGAGGATTATTACAGGCATGAGGCGGTTGATGATTTTGAATTGTTGTCATCTGGAGGTGGTCAGAGTAGCAGCAGTGGTCGTGGTCTATGCAGCAGTATTTCTAGTCCAACATCAACCCCTGTGCTTAAAATGGGGAAAATAACAGCTTTTATGGACTTGTCGCCTATGCACCCCTCATCATCACACGGCAAAAGCACCCCACACATGGCCGTTCACAGAGCACAGCCATCTGGCATGCCACGTGCAAAACGGGCAACAACTCAACCCATGTTGCACAGTCTTTTTGCCAGGAACATGAAATACCTACCAAATCATTCGGTGTGATGTGAACTGAATGGTGATGTACTTGAAATGCTTGCAATTGACCTTTTGCCCTTCTTCTTTGTGGAGAATTCCAGATTCCAGCATTTTGTGGCACGTTTCTGTCCCAGATGGATAGTCCCATCCAGGACATACCTTTCCACCCGTGCTGTCCCTGAGTTATACCAGACTGTGATAGAGTCTGTAAAACATGCCCTTCAACATTCCTCCTCACCATTCATTCACTTAAGTATGGATATGTGGATGATGGCAAAATGGCAGGTAGTTCATATTTGTGTATTACTGCACACTGGTCACAGGTACCGGGAGTTGTCTGTGATGGCAGGGTTGGAAATAAGTGTAGTAAGGCTGACTTGCATGGTAGCAACCATCAGGGAATTAGACAGCATGCAATGCTTGCAATGCGCAGTGTCACAGTGTGGCCGGGTCCCACACTGGTGAAAACGTGCTCGACTTGCTACTGACAGAAACTTGATGAGTGGCTGAACCCCGTCCCTCAAAGCTGGCTTTATAGCCAGTGACAATAGTTCAAACATCATTAAATGTATCATCAATGGTGGCTTTGTGTGGGAACCACGCATGGCCCCACTGTTTAAATCTCATGGCACAGGAGTTTCTGCAGCACCCTGACATCAAGCAAATGTTGATAGTTGTACACCACATCTGTGCACACTTTTCACACTCTGGAAAGGCCCTTGACCAACTTCGGCAGCTACAGATTCAAAACAGCCTCCCTCAGCACTGCCTCAAGCTGGAAGTTGTCATGTGCTGGAATTCAACACTTTGCATGGCACAGCAGTTGTATGAACAGTACAAAGCCATCTCAGAATATCTAGTCATGCACACTAGCTGTGACACTTCAGGGACCTCAGTGTCTATGACAACAAAACAGTGGCCCCTCATGAACTCAGTGATATCAATTTTGAGGCCTTTTGAACATGTCACACAGGCAATGAGTGGCGACACTTCCTCCATTAGCCCAGCCATTCCACTCCTGCAGGTGCTGAGGCAGACTTTGTTGAATCTGCAGAGTAGCCTAGATGTGTCCAGAGATAGGTCAAGCATTGCATTACTTACACACATGCTGACAATATCTGACCACAATCGCCACATCACCAGTGTTAAAAAAAATGTAGAATTCAGAATAGCAACAATGCTGGACCCATGCTACAAACGTGGAATTGCATCCTTACTGGAGGGAGAGCCTGATCAGGTTAAACATCTTACTTGACAGTTGGTGTGATTGGTTCATGGGGCACAGAAATCATGTGCCAAGTTCAGCACAACACAGCACAACAAGGCTGAAAGTCACTGTGGACTAGTAAGCACATCCAGTAAGGTGGCTGCAGGTCAAGATGAGGTGTCAGCAAAACATGTTGCCATTAATCCACTTTGGGATGCCTTGTCCCAAGTCAGAATCTGTCACCTCAATGAATGCTGTGAACTGGAGCCGGATGACTCAACATCAGGACTGCGTGCAGCACAGAGAATGGTTGACGCTTATTTTGCCTAAAATGGGCATCTGTCAGTAATTGATGATCCTCTGCTTTACTGGAGTGGCAAGGTAAGTGAATGGCCAGAGCTGACTTCAGTAGCATTGAAGTACCTGACCAGCCCACCCTCCAGTGTAAGCGTGGAGAGGGTATTCAATTCTGCGGGGGAAATAGTTCATGACTGTCATAACAGCTTCTCACCTATAGATGTCAGCATGCTGACATTTCTAAAAATGAATTAAGATTACATACCAACTCAAACTACCACATCTGTGCTTATGCCTGCTCCCCGTCACGATGATGGTTGTACTGATGATGTGGGCGAAGAAGACTATCCTGGTGGCAGCACCAAATGGCCTACCATTGAGGTTGATGATTCTGTCATGGAAAAAGAATTCCCTAGTGGGCACAATTCTGACCTTGACAACTGCGAGGGCAGCTTCCTGTTTGATGAGGATGAGGTGGATGTTGCTAGGAATGTGTAAGTTAACTGGTTTAAAGGCAGTCACATTTCATAAATGTTAACATTCTTTGTCTTTCATAATATAAAAAATGTGTCCTTGACTCTCATTCCATCTGACAGATATGCCCAAATAGTGACCTATTCACCATCTTTCTATTTTACTTTCCCCTTGGTAGATTTTCTGAGTACACTTAACAGAATGTGTGCTGTCATTAGCAAACACAGTCAGCATCTTAAACACAACTGTCCATTTGCTGTAGCCACTTAAATCCTGCTGATTAAAGAGAATTACCAGACTGAAGCCCTGCAACACATATAATGGTGCCTTACCCCTGCGACTACTATTTCCTGCATATGGTTCCCAAAAGAACACAGTACTTTTACTGTAAAAGTGCTCATGAAGTTATATTCAATGGTCTTGCTCACTTCCCGGTATATAGAGCCGCCCAGGCCTTGTTTCCTCACACAGCCACGTTATGATGTAAACGCAGGGAGTGCACGGGGACACGCTTTATATAGTCTATGGTGGGCAACTTTATAATCAGCTTTCTATATTGTAATTGTCAAATGGCAATTAATCAAGGGCACTGATTGATTAACAAGGCCTTCTTTGTCAATTGGTGCCCTTGATTAGTCACCATTTGGCCATAATGGAGCTCGTCCCTGTGCACTCCTTGCCTTTACATCATAATGTGGCTGGCGATTATCAAGGACACCAATTGACCAACAAGGCCATTGTTAATCGATTGGTACCCTTTATTAATTGCCATTTGACAATTACAATATAGAAAATTGATCGTAAAGCTGCCCACCATAGGCTATAATGGAGCGCGTCCCCCGTGCACTCCCTACCTTTACATCATAACATGGCTGTGTGTGGTGACGGGGTGTGGGCAGCTCTATATACCAGGAATTAACAAGACCCATTGAATACAATTTTACAAGCATTTTTACAGCAAAACTACTGTGTTATTTTGGGGACCATATGCAGCTAATTGTTGTCTCAAGGGGTAATGCACCACTATATGTAGTGCAAAATCTACAGGGCTGTTCCTTGGTAAATCTTCCTCCTGAGTGACACTGAAAGACTGTAACACACCATATCCAGCCACCTCTCTTGATGACAGTGAAAGGAGAATGTTTTCCAGTGCCCATGCCCAGAAGGAACTCATAGCCAACCAAAGCCACCCATCTCCATGACAGTGAGAGAGAATATTTTCCGGTGCCCATGCCCTGAAGGAACCGCAGCCAGCCAAAGCCACCCATCTCCATGACAGTGATAGAGCATGTGTTCCTGTGTCCATGCCCTGAAGGAACGCGCAGCCAGCAAAAGCCACCTATCTCCATGACAGTGAGAGAGAATGTGTTCCTGTGCCCATTCCCAGAAGGAACCCGCAGCCAGTCGAAGCCACCCGTCTCCATGACAGTGATAGAGAATGTGTTCCTGTGCACATGCCCAGAAGGAACCCGCGGCCAGTCCAAGCCACCCATCTCCATGACAGTGAGAAAGAATGTGTTCCTGTGCCCATGCCCTGAAGGAAACTGCAGTCAGTCAAAGCCACCCATCTCAATGACAGTGAGAGAGAATGTTTTCCAGTGCCCATGCCAAGAAGGAGCCCGCAGCCAGTCACAGCCACCATGCTTCTTAATATCAGTAGTTTACAGTGAGTATGTACACATTTGTCATACTATGGTTTTTCCTTGAGCAGTGTGAATGCTTCCTTTTCCAATTTATAGATGCACTTGTCAACAAATACTGATAACTGTTTTTTTTACAGGTTCCAGTTTCAAACAATGTAAGAGGACAGGAGGATTGGAGTATTGTAGTACTACAACCACCTGTAGGATATCATTTTCAGGTAAGTATATCAATCTTATTTCATCTGTTCTTTTTTGTCTTTCATTTTTTCTGGTGAGTGTAAAGCATACAACGGAGGTGACATATATGTCAGATAATATATTTTTCATGCACATATGTAACTGGCTTACTTCAGCAGGCCATGGGGTTGTACAAAGTTTTATTCTGGTCATGACAAGGTTTCTTGCAATGTAACTTAAGTTAAAACAGTGGGCCAGTGCATGTCACATGTACTAAACTTGTTAATTGGTCTTGGGGTGGCTAACTAATAACTTGGTATATGAAGCTGGATATAACAGACAGGAACAGCAGCACTTTGAACAGAATGTGTTAGTGCAGTGAAGTACGAATAATTTCTTCTTTGTGTTTGCAGTTAACATTTTGGTGCTGTGTGCTGCCATCAGTGTTTTCTTCAAATCAGAACACATGCAACTTGTATGCATCTGGAGGATACACAGAAAACCTGTAAAGAAGACAACACCATTAATTAAACTTTTTTTCATATGATGTCCCAACCCTCTCCCCCCCCAAAAAATGAATACTTACCTTTCATGGTTTGACAGTTTTCCTATGGCCAAAGTCATCTGCAAGCAAAAAAGTGCACAACCAATGTATGACTGTATGACTTGTGAGAAAAAAAAAAGTTTATATGTATGTATATAATAGAAATATATATATATATATATATATATATAGTAAATGTCTGGGTCTCTGAAAAAAACTGAATGCAAAACATACAGTAACTTACCAATGGTGGTATGAATACATGACAAAGGGCAGCATGATTCAGTCAGCATAGCAGATTAATGGTCCTCCAGACCATCACATTATGGGTCACCCATTGGGCATCTGGACTGTGGCTATCATCAGTTGGCAACACACTGTGCATCAGCTCAGTCAGCAGAAGGACAACAGCAGCAGCAGCAGCAGCAGCAGCAGCAGGCACCAAGTTGTGGCTGTTAGTGCATGCTCTAATCAGTGAATCCTGAATTAATTGTGAGTGACTTTTCAGAACATTTTCTCATGTGATTTTTCTTCATCTGGGGTCTGACCTTTTCATGACAGTTTAACAGCAGCCATTTTAGTGGGCACACTTTTACAGAGTTGTGGCTGTTGGTGCATGCATTAATCAGTGCGTCCTGAATGAATTGTGACTTTTCAGAATAATTTCTCATGTGATTTTTCTTCATCAGGAGTCGGGAGACTAATACTGCATGCTGAATGATGTAGCAAGATAGCAGTATAAGCATGCTACATTCGCATATCATAGTAATTTATTTTATGGGGGTTGTACAGTAATTATGTTAGGTGATGGTAGGGTATTTTGACTGTGGTTGTTGTTTGTATGCTAAGAAAACAGAACACAGTCCCCAGTACCCAAAAACTTATATTGCAAGACAACTACCACAGCAGTGCACTAATCTGTTGACTATTTTTATCTGTACTTTTCTATGTTATTTGCAATTGGTAGCAGTTATCTACTGACTTGTCTATATGATACTGTTTTTTCCACAATTTACAACTGCTGGACTAGGTTTTTTCACATACGACATAATAAACAACTTTACTTTTAATCTTGCTTGTGGCAGGTTTTCATCAGGATTCACATCGGTTTTTGTACATCTGTCATTTCAAATCCTTTCTGTTGGGACTCAGACCAAATATCATGCAATCCAGCAGGACATGGCAAGCCACCATTACATTATGGAGCAGTACATGTTCAAAAACAGCTGGGTATACTGAAGAAAACAACAGTTCAGAAGAAGATTAAAAAAGAAGCACCACTGTTATTTCATATCTGAAAAAAGGGAGTAAGCATGCTATAAAGAACCTGTGACACAAATTGGGTGTGTCAGGGCATTGATGCATGTCCTAGGCATGATGAGACAAGGCACGTAAGCTTGACAGATGAATTACACCAGCTTGGATGGAAGTGCATCAACGCCCTAATACACCCATGGGCTGGAGTGGGTTATATATATCGTCCATATAAAATGGCATGTCTAACTGTAATAAGCAAAAAATAAAACCCTTTTTAAAATAAGCATGCCTATTGTTGATCGAGTGGGGCATTAATGAAAGACAGTATGACACTTCTTGCCAAATGGCAAGTTGTCACATTTGAACTTTCATTAATCACCTTTTTATAATGCAGAAGGACATTATCTGTGGAAGGAATAGTATCATACAAACAAGTCAGTAAATAAGGGACAATTGAAAATAGAATAAAACTGTATAGGTAAAAATTGTTTAACAGCAGGTGTGCACTGTCATGTGATTATTATTGCCAGCACCCCACCTCAAATATATATGATAGCTGATATGCTCCAGTGTTAAGGGGTATTAATAATACCATGCATCTTGGTCCGATAACAAAGTTAGAGCACCCCGAATGTGTACACACAGGAAAACACAGCAGTGTCAGAAACCGCCAACACAACAACCAGGCGGGCACACCAATGTTAATTTGGGGACGTCAGTAAATGAATTGAGAGTATGCACTCCTGACTCCACTGACATGTATGGGCATGATTTTTCTACAGCGTCTTGTACTACTTAGGGTTGCAATTTACACAAATCAAAGTGACCGCAGGAGTGGAGTAACAGCCACTCTCTTACAACAGCAGTTGCTTTCACTTTTCTAAATTGCAGCTATTAGTATCACTGACTGCTAAAGAAGGATTGCAACCATGCAGGTCAATGAAGTGCACACTTACCATCGCCTTTCATTTTGCAACATCACAGCATTAACATGGGGGTGCCTGCCTGCATGGTGGTGGTGTGTCAGCAGGTTCAGGAAATGCCTCTGTTTTTTGGTGGGTACACATTCGGGGTTCTATGACTGTTTTACTGGAAAAGGAAGAACATTCAGTACAGTTGTCAGTCAGTGTCCACAGCTTAACAATCCACAGTTATTGCAGTAGGATAAATTACACAAAATAACATTATTTTAACAACATACAGATACAGGTGCCCCTACCCACATAGCAAGTCAAACATTTTTGCGAGGGACCCTCCCTTTGTCAAGGATGAGTTGGTAATTTGCAACTTAAGAAATACACATGGTACATGATTTAAGAAGTTTAGTTAAGGTGAAACTGCAAAAAAGCACAGATCTAAATGCAAAAAGTTTGTGCAAAGGATAATAATAATGATAATAAAGAGGTATGCTATTAAAAAATTGTAATTGATCTATGTGTATGTATTGTACCGCCAAAGGCAGGTCTATAAACTGCATGACATGATTTGAAATGTAAGATCTACTAAAGGGTGTTTAAAAAACACCTCATGTCATGTTTGCACCTACTTTTGGCACTTTATATCTGCGCTTTTTAGCACTGTCACTTTAATTCAAATTCTTAGGGCGTAATGCCACTTACCACCTCACCCTTGCCTTAACACAGTGCAGATACCATGCAACAACATTCAGATTGCTATGTGGAGAGGGGCACCTATATATGTGTGCTGAAAAAATAAACTTTGGGGAAATGTATTCTACTGCAATAGCTGTGGATTATTAACCTACGGACAGGTGACTGACAGCCGTACTGACTGTTTCTGCCTCAATAGATGGGACTGCATGGTATATTATTATTTATACCATCAACACTGGACCAGCTCATCTATCATATATGTTTACCAGGGGCTTGGTACCTGATGGTGCACACCTGCTCTTTAACAGATTATTGCACTGCCCACTGCTGCTCTTCAACAAACAACATGACAGGAAGAAAACATTACTGCAAAAAAAAACTATTTCCTGTTTCTAAACAACAGAGATTATTAACTAGGAATTTAAGTAAGGGAAGGACACCATATTTTTTAGGTTACTTTCTTTAAGCTGTTTTTGGGTGGTGTTCTTAAAACTTTGGGAGGGGCAACAAGGTTATGAGAAAGAAAGACAGACTACAAAATTAAAACTAGACACCAAACAGTACACAATGGGTGGTGGATGGAGGGTATTAACAACTACAAAAATGGAAAGGGACCAGAGGTAGTCATATCAGATGGCCTAAAGGTAGGCAATCAATGTGAGATGGAAGTAAGGAGAGCTGGGGTATACAAGTGGGATGCATAGGAGAGGCAGCACCTTCAAATCACCAGTACAAAACAGGAAGTTGTTATCCCTCTGTAAAGATACTTGATGAGACCTCATCTGAAGTCCAGCATGAAGTTCTGGAGACCATATCTCCGCAAGGACATAGACAGGATGGAGGCAGTCCAAAGGAGGGCAACTAAAATGGTGCAGGTTCTGCATCGGAAGTCATACAAAGAGAGACTAAAGGAGATCAATATGTATACCCTCATGGAAAGGGGGGGCATGATAGAAACTTTAAAGTACATCAAGGGAATCAACAATGTTCAAGAGGGTAGCATCTTTCAAAAAAAGAGATGTGCAAGAACAAGGGGCAAAATTTAAAGATAGATGGGGGACAGATCAGGGGCAATGTCAGTAAGTATTTTTTTCACCGAGAGGGTGGCAGATACATGGACAAACAAAAACTAATGTTCCACGTTATGGTATGAAAGCAGCAGTTGAAGTATGGCCATATTTTGGAGTTGGCTACCCTCCATGTTTGCCACCCTGTTGTTCAGGTGGTCCACCTCACTCCACATCAGGTCCAAATCAGCTTGTGTGGCAGGCATTCTTGCAGGGTAGCCAGTGTCTCCTGCAGATTCTGGAGCAGCCACTTGCTCCATGGCCTGTTCATGCTTGACACAATGTGCATGTGGAGGCCATGCTTCCACCTGTTACCCAGCAGGGCAAGCAGGCGCATTCCTTCCCTGTTCAGCAACCTCAGCCTCCCACTGTGGCTTGCAAGGTGGGTACGCTACCCATCTGTCCCCAGATGACTTCCCTTGGGCCCACGATTCACAACCACACCACAGAGGTTGCACTTGACAACACTGGGGTCATCAACACCAGGCAGTGGACTGAAGAACTCCCACACAACAGAGATGTGGGAAGAACTGGGCACAGGAGTGGAGGCCCAGATGTTGTTGGCTGCTGGTACACAATTGGGGGGACAACCTGCTGCTGCTGCTGAGATTGTTGTGGCTCTATCACTTCCTGCTGCTGAGCCTCTGGTGCAGGGGCCATAACTGGTGGTGGCTGTGGGGTGCCAATAGTAGGTGGTGCCACTGGCAGGGGTGCTTCCTTGGCACCACTACATCCTGTTTCAGGAAGGGGGCCACTTGCATGATATTTGGTGCTCCTGTTGAGACATGGGGTACCACCACACATGTAGAAACATAGACACATAGAATTTGATGGCAGATAAGGACCGACTGGCCCACCTAGTCTGCCCATTTCCCCTACCTAATGGATAAGCTGCAGATGCTAGTTAACCAACAGCCTACTTCCTCTTAACCCCTACTAGAATTGCCTTATGTCCGTCCCATGCATTCTTGAATTCCCCCACTGTTTTTAACTCTATGAACTCCTCAGAAAGTCTGTTCCATGCATCCACAATCCTCTCTGTGAAGAAATACTTCCTCACATTACCTCGGAGCCGTCCCCCCTCTATCTTCAAATTGTGCCCCCTTGTTCTTGCACATCTCTTTTTCTGAAAGATGCTACCCTCTTGGACTTTGTTGATTCCCTTGAGGTATTTGAAAGTTTCTGTCATGTCCTTCCTTTTCCTCCTTTCCTCGAGGCTATACATCTTAAGCTTCTTTAGTCTTTCTTCATATGTCTTCTGGTGCAGACCCTGAACCATTTTGGTTGCCCTCCTCTGGACAGCCTCCACCCTGTCTATGTCTTTGCAGAGATGGGGTCTCCAGAACTGTACACAGCACTCCAGATATGGTCTTACCAACTGTCTGTACAGAGATCCAACAACTTCCTGTTTTCTACTGGTGATGCCTCTCCTTATGCATCCCAGTATCCCCCCAGCCCTCCTTACTGCCGTCTCACATTGCTGGCCCACCTTTAGGTCATCTGACATGACTACTCCAGGTCCCTTTCCATTTTTGTTGTTGTCAGTATCTCATCCCCCACTGTGTACTCTTCCCCTTGGTTTTTGTTTCCCAGGTGCATTACTTTGCACTTCTTTGCATTGAATCTAAGCTACCATACATTTGACCATCCCTCCAACATTGCCAAGTCCCTTTTCATCCTTTCCACCTCACCTTGCATATCAACCCCATTGCAGATCTTTGTGTCATCTGCAAAGAGACATACTTTCCCTTCCAGTCCCTCTGCAATGTCACTTGCAAAGACATTAAAAAAGGACTGGCCCAGTACTGAACCCTGTGGTACCCTACTAGTAACCCTCCCTTCTTCACTGTGGACTCCATTTACTATTACCCACTCTGTTCTGTTGTCCAGTCAGTGTTTTACGCAGGCTACCACCCTGAGACCCTATCCCAGGCTGGCTAATTTGTTTATTAATCTTTTGTGTGGGACTGTGTCAAATGCCTTGTTAAAGTCTAGGTAGGCCATGTCCACAGCCCCTCCCCGGTCTTCTACTTTGGTCACCCAGTCAAAGAAATCAATTAGATTTGTCTGACATGACCTTCCTACTGTGAATCCATGCTGCCTTGGGTCCTGTGCCCCACTGGCCTCTAGGTACTCAACAATTCTTTCCTTCAGAAGTGATTCCATCATTTTCCCTACCACTGAGGTCAAATTGACAGGTCTGTAGTTTCTTGCCTCTGTCTTGATCCCACTTTTGTGAAGGGGAATCACATCTTCCCTCCTCCAGTCCTCAGGTACCACACCATCCTCTCAATATTTATTAAAGAGGGTAGTCAGTGGTGTTACTAGTTCTTCCCTTCGTTCTTTTAGGATTCTGGGGTGAATCCCATCAGGCCCCATTGCTTTATCCACCTTCAGTTTTAAGAGTTCTTTCAGAACCCTTTCTTCTGTGAAAGGACTAATATCAACCCACCTATCCAGAGTGCTTCTATTGACTGGATTAGGTATCTCCCCCAGCTTTTCCATTGTGAATACTGAGCAGAAGTACTCATTCAGTATCCCTGCTTTTTTACTGTCGCTCTCTGCCCAACCACCTTTCTCTTCATTCAGCTGCAGTATCCCTGCCTTAGTCTTTCTTTGCTCCTTAATGTACCTATAAAAGGTGTTATCCCTCTTCTTAACCGAGTTGGCTATCTTTTCTTCAGTTTGGGCCTTTGTTATTCTGACTGCCTTCCCCACTTCCTTCAGCTTTAACTGGTACAGTTCTCTGTCCTGCTCCTTCTGTGTTTCCTTATACTTCCTGAATGCTATCTTTTTCTCCCTTACCTTCCCCGCCACTTCTTTTGAGAACCATAGTGTTTTTTTCTTTCATTTTGATTTGTTTATTTGCTTCACACAAAGGCTTGTTGCCTCTGTGATGGTGGTTCTGATGTTTCCCCATTGTTGCTCCACCCCACCTTCTTGCCTGTTTGCTTGTGCACTCTCCCATTTTGACAAAATCAGCCCTCCTGAAGTCCTGTACCTTCACTTTTGTGTGGCTTGACTCTACAGCTAAGTTTATCATGAACCACACTGTTTGGTGGTCGCTTGTTCCCAGATGGCTACCCACTTCAAGATCAGAGATCCTTTCTCTGTCCCCATTTGAGAGTACCAGGTCTAAGATTGCTCCCTCCTGAGTGGGTTCCATAACTAGCTATCTGAGGCATGTGTAACCCAACATGCTCTCTTCTCCGTGCATCGAAGCTACCTCTCTCCATTTTAGTCTGTCTCTCTCTCTCACACACACACACACACACACACACACACACACAGACACAGACACACACACACACACACACACTCACATAAACAATTAACAACTACTGTGCTGCAAAAGGGGTACAACTCAAGACTAGAGGCAATCAAAATACAAAAAAACAACTAATCAACAAAAAAAGTCAAAATGTAAATCAGATTCGCTATATATATCTCTCTCTCTTTCTCTCTCTCCTCTCTCAAAAAAGCTCTTTCTCCCACACTAGGTAAGGTAAAGTAAAAGTATTTCACTGCCTTGTTTGACTAACTTCCTGCCTGAGCCATGTGACCTGTAGACTGTAACACATGTGATCTGTGGGCTGTTTCAATTATCACTCACTTTGAGTTTAACAGAAAACAATGCAAAGTGAATGTGAAGTCATTATGAGGCAAAGTCATTGTGAGGCGAAGTAATGCAGTTCTATGGGGACTTCGTGTAGCATGTAGTGACATGGAGTGGGCGATTTCACCCCTACTTCATTGGTGGAGTAAAACTCTGCTGCATCTCTAGGCATGACAGCTCACTAGATGGTGTGCTTGACTTTCGATGGATTGAGGAGGGATTAGGTTCATATGCGGTAATGCAGTCTTTTCTGTGTCTGTCCTAGATACAGTGATGTTATTGTCAGATAACATCACTGTGTCTATGGCACACTGACCAATCAGAGTTGAGAATTTTTTCTTGCCATTGTATAATCTAGAATAGCAAGCCAAAAATCAACAGCTACATTAAAGAGCAAGCGATTAGTGGGAATTCTTTTTACTAGGAGTGTGAAAAGCAAAGGTGAAAATGCTCTTGTTTCACTGAACTATCAAACATGTTATTGTAAAAAGGCAGAAAATAGTGCCTTTACTTCTTTTAAATATACGTTTTATACTTTACACATCATCTTTTGGGCCAGATTAGGTAAAGAAATTTCACTAAGCGAAACTTGAAAGTATGTGTACTCTACTTATTTTACGAAATGCTAATTGCAAGAGGGTAGTCTGCTCTTTTTGTACTTTCCTGGCAAAGCTGTCATTCTTTTATGATTAAAGAGTTGCAAGGTTCTCCGATGTATGCTTTCAACTTCTAGGCAATGAAACTAGACATATTTATGGAATCTTGCAGGCAAATTCCTATTTTTCCCAGTCAATTTTATATGCAGAAATGTTGTTTGAATGTAAACAATACTTTTTTTTTTAATTTTAAATATATAGTTCAGTTTATATTTTAAGTGTTGTTAGTTCTGCAAGTTATACAGTACTTGTGTAGGGGGATGTGCCAAGTGACTTGTCGTTCTGTCGGTTTGCTAACAGCTTCTGTATGATCATGTTTGAATGCTCACAGTCATTAACATTGCTTGAATAAACTGCTATTTGAAAGCTACCTTTTGAGTTCGTAGCGCTAACATTTAGTTATACTGGGGGGATTTAAATGTCCCAAGTAATTTTTCACTTGTCTGGTTTGCAGAGTATCTCTGCATGACCCTGTTTAAAAGCACAGTAACTGCTCGTATTTGTCTCTAATTTAAATCATATGATAAAGACATTCCTGGTGCAATATTGTAAATGAAAAAGCTGACCTTGGAGATTATAGTACATGATCTAACCCTTTAGAAATCCTTATGAAATGAACCTACATCACTTTGTTCAGCAGTTATGAAGTACTGTACAAAGGCTAATGTTTACTGTTAATTTATTTTTGCAACAATCAGGAAATGGTCTTGACCTGCAAAAATCATTTAACAGTGTTTGATATTTAAAAATGTATTTGTTACTATCCAATGTAATGGTAGCAGTACTATCTCACTTATGTGAGCTGAAAAGAGTACCCCCCACCTCCGAAAATGTACCCCCTCTGCCAGGTGGTAGCACAAGTGCAGCAACCTGAGCTTGAAGAGTACCCTTGACAGTTCAAATTGTACCTTTCCTCCATGGGAGCACTGGTATCTCACTGGCCTGAGTTAGGAATAAATTGCAGTACTTGGAAGATACAGTACTCTGCATGTGTGAAGTTGGCTGTCCCTGTTTCTGCAAAACCAGTGGAGAGTTTTAAAATGCCTGGGACAGGCACAAGGGAATCATAGGGGTAAGGAAAGGAGGGTAAGAGATGGCACCATATACCAACAACTGTTCTGCAGCAAAAAATGAATGTTGAAAAATGGGCAGACTGGATGGGCCCAGTGGCCCTTCTCTGCCGTCACATTTTTGTTTCTGTGCAGTACTGGGAGCTCATTGTGCCCACCTTGACCTCTAATCTGATCTCTACGTTCACTGAATGGTCACACTCTCTTACAACTACATGCTGAAACTAGCTGCAGCATCACCACATACAGTGGTAGCCATTGCCACATGTAATGAGTTTTGACATGGTGCAAGCAAGGAACTTGTGCTGGGTTTTGTTTTCCATTAAGCTCTGATATTGGACTTTATTGTGCCTCTAGTTTCTGCAGTGGCCAGCAGATATTGCTATACTGCATTTAGACAGTGCATGCATCAACCTTGAGTATAGTTGGGGTCAGCAAAGCGTATGCACACAAGGTTATAGGTGCCTTGCCCAATATACACCTTAATACACAGTGTCTATAACCGTTCATGAATAGCACCTTAGTAGTACTATTGTTTATTCATGGACTCTTTGCCTAGCTCTTCCCTTTTCTGTTTACTATGTTAATGCCTTATGCTTTTAGCTTTATCTGTACTGTTCTTCCTTAAATTGATACACGGAAAATTTAATCTTGGAATCCGGCACACTTTTGCTTATTTTAATTTTAATTTTGATGCAATCACTTTTAATTATTGAGTCTACTACACTTTCATTGTTTACCATATATTAGTCAATAAAGTTGTCCTTCAATGCTTATCTATTGTATATCTCTCTTTAATTTATACTTCTGTCTCACTTTTGAGGCAATTGCTTTTCTTTACTGTATATTCCCTATTACAATTTCATTGTTTATCATAAATTAGTTAAAAAAAGCCATCCCTTTTTAATGTTTATTTACATGTATACCTCACATTACTTTAATATATACTACTGTCTCCTTTTGTGGCAATCTCTTTTAATAACTGTATGGGCCCTACAACACTTTCATTGCTTTCCGTACATTATTTAAGAAAGTTGACCCTTTTTAATGCTTATATATGTCTCCCTTTAGTTTAAAATAGGTTTCTGTCTCACTTCTGTGGCAACTGCTTTTAATTACTGACCAGTCTCTTCTGCACTTTCATTGCTTCCCATTTTTTGGTTAAAGAGGAACACTCTATTATAACAAAAAGCTTAAGAACACTAGATTTACACCAGTTATGTTCTAACTTTACTGTTTTCTAGTTATTTATTTTTTTTTACTTTTCCCTGCTGTTGGTCTACTAAATATTGCAGATAATGCAGTATTTACTTCACTGAGTCTTTCAAAATGTATCTGACTCTCCCCTGCTAACCACACAATTGCTGTTTGTGACATCACAGTCTGTTGTCATGGTGAACACTATGCTGTCATAAACAAAGGCACTGTGTTATGTAAATAGGGTGGGGTAAATGTTTTTTAAATGTTTTCTATACAGACTTTTTAGATGGACTGCCTAGATGTGCTGTAAACCTTTGAATGGAACATTTAAAATGACAAAAAAGGTATTCTCTAGAAAATTGTAACAGCTGAAACATCTTATTTATGAAAGCACATGCTGAAGTGCAGATTTGCTCTTTAATGATATTGTCCCTTCTAAATGTTTCTTTTTATTTCACTTCACTGTTGTTATGCTCAGGCTTGAAATTTAATGGGTGTGTTGCTGTAGTAAACAAGCGTTTGTCAATGCCGAATGTTGATTGCGTTGGTCTGTTGAGCTCGCTCACTGCCCCTCTCTCACTCACTCAGTCTGTTTCTCCCAGTGCTGCAGGCTGCTTTTTTGTACTGGGCTCCTGCCTGCGTTGGCAGCTTTTTCTGCCCACTAAGAAATCCACAGCTGTCCTGACAGAGCTCCGTTGAGGTGGCTCACTTCCCCTCTCTCACTCACTCTATCTGTTTCTCCTGGCACTGCAGACTACCCTTTTGTACTGGGCTCCTGCCTCTGTTGGTGGCTTTTTCTGCCCACAAAGAAATCTGCAGCAGTCCCGACACAGGTCTGTTGAGCCTGCTCACTCCCCCTCTCCATTTCTGTCAGCACTGCAGGCTGGCCTTTTGTACTGGGCTCCTGCCTGCCTTGCCACCTTTTTCTGCCAACAAAGAAATCCATAGCAGTCATGATAGAGTTCTGTTGAGCTTGCTCACTCCCCCTGTCTCACTCGCTCATTGTGTTTCTCCCGGCACTGCAGGCTGCCCTTTTGTACTGGGCTTCTGCCTGCGTCAGCACCCTTTTCTGCCCACAAAGAAATCTGCAGCTGTCCTGACAGAGCTCCGTTGATGTCACTCAGTCCCCCTGTCTCACTCACTCATTCTGTTTCTCATGGCGTTACAGGCTGCCCTTTTCTACTGGGCTCCTGCCTGCATTGCCGCCTTCTTCTGCCTACAAAGAAATTTGCAGCAGTTACAATAGAGCTCTGTTGAGCTCGTTCACTCCCCCTCTCTCACTCACTCATTCTGGTTTTCCCGCCACTGAAGACTGCCCTTTTGTACTGGGCTCCTGCATGCATTGCTGCCCTTTTCTGCCCACAAACACATCTGCAGCAGTCCCAACAGAGCTCCATTGAGCTCACTCACTCCCCCTCCCTCACTCACTCATTCTGTTTCTCCCTCCGCTGCAGGCTGCCCTTTTGTACTGGGCTCCTGCCTGCATTGGTGGCTTTTTCTGGCCACAAAGAAATCTGAAGCAGTCCTGACACAGCTCCATTGCGCTCGATCACTTCCCCTCTCTCACTCACTCATTTCCATTTCTGCGCGCTGCAAGCTGGCCCTTTGTGCTGGGCTCCTGCCTCGTTGCCACTTTTTCTGCCCACAAATAAATCTGCAGCTAATCACAATAGAGCTCTGTTGAGCTTGCTCACTACCGCTCTGTCACTCGCCTATTCTGTTTCTCTTGGCACTGCAGGCTGCACTTTGTATGGGGGCCCCTGGCTGCATTGGCACCTTTGTCTTTCCGCAAAGAAATCTGCAGCTGTCCTGACAGAGCTCCATTGAGGTCACACAGTCTCCTTCTCTCACGCGTTCATTCTGTTTGTCCTGGCACTGCAAGCTGCCCTTTTGTACAGGGCCCCTGCCTGCATTGGCACCTTGTTCTGCCCACAAAGAAATCTGAAGCAGTCCTGACACAGCTCCATTGCGCTCGATCACTTCCCCTCTCTCACTCACTCATTCCATTTCTGCCGGGGCTGCAAGCTGGCCTTTTGTACTGGGCTCCTGCCTGCGTTGCCACTTTTTTCTGCCCACAAATAAATCTGCAGCAATCACAATAGAGCTCTGTTGAGCTTGCTCACTACCGCTCTGTCACTCGCTCATTCTGTTTCTCTTGGCACTGCAGGCTGCACTTTTGTATGGGGCCCCTGGCTGCATTGGCACCTTTGTCTTTCCGCAAAGAAATCTGCAGCTGTCCTGACAGAGCTCCATTGAGGTCACACAGTCTCCTTCTCTCACGCGTTCATTCTGTTTGTCCTGGCACTGCAAGCTGCCCTTTTGTACAGGGCCCCTGCCTGCATTGGCACCTTGTTCTGCCCACAAAGAAATCAGCAGCAGTCCTGATAGAGCTCCACTGAGCTCACTCAGTCCCCCGTCTCATTCGCTCGTACTGTTTCTCCCACCACTGCAGGCTGGCCTTTTGTACTGTGCCCCTGCCTGCATTGTCACCTTTTTCTGCCCACAAAGAAATCCGCAGCAGTCCTGACAGCGCTCCGGTGAGTCCGCTCACTCCCCCTTCCTCACTTGCTCTCTTGTTCTGTTTCTCCCGGTGCTGCAGGCTACCCTTTTGTACTGGGCTCTTGCATTGGGCCCTTTTTCTGTCCACAAAAAAATCCACAGCAGTCCCAACAGAGCTCAGTTGAGCTCAGTCAATCCACCCTCTCACTTGCTCGATCTTAATCTGTCCCAAACACTGATTTCCCACAGTGACCATGCTATTCTCTGGCAGGAGTGAAAAAACATATTTTAGCCAGGATGTGAAAAATGACAGCTGTTCTGTTCATAAGGAGGTGTGAAAAAATGCCACTGATGAAAATGTGGCGTGAAAATATTACAGATTTGCAAAGTTACAAGGGTGCGTGGAAACAGTTCAATGCACTCTTGTAACACAGTCATGTTATGGAGTTTTGTCACCAAATTTTCAACATAAGCATTTTAGGACCTCTGCTCATGAACAGTGCCACTGTCATTTTCTTAATCTGTCCCGAACACTGATTTCCCCTCGAGCGAGTTATTCTCTTGCAGAACTGTGAACACATTTCGGTCAGGATGTGAAAAATGACAGCTGTACTGCTCATAAGGAGGTGTGAAAAAATGCCAGTGTTGAAAATCTGGCATGACAATATTACAAATCTGTAAAGTTACAAGGGTGCATGGAAAGGCAAGGCAAGGCAAAATTTATTTAAAAGACGCCCAATCTCTGAGGCTCTGGGCGCCGTACAGTCAATTAAAACAAACATTTTAACATGATAAATATAAAAATATACACATAAATACAAGCACACTTGTAACACAGTCATTTGATGGCTATCATCACCAAATTTTCAACATAGGCATTTTAGGACCTCTGCTCATGAACAGTATCACTGTCATTTTCTTAATCTGTCCCAAACAGTGATTTCCCACAGCGACCGCTCTATTCTGGTCGGAAGTGCAAAAACACATTTCGGCCAGGATGGGAAAAATGACAGCTGTAGTGTTCATAAATAGGTGAGGGAAAATGGCAATGTTGAAAATCTGGAGTGAAAATATTACAAATTCACGATGTTATGAGCGTGCGTGCAAACTGCGCAACGCACACTCATAACACAGTCATTTTATGGAGTATCATCACCAGATTTTCAATATAGCCATTTTAGGACCTCTACTCATGAACAGTGTCACTGTCATTTTCTTAATCTGTCTTGAACACTAATTTCCCACAGCGACCGCGCTATTCTACGCTGGAAGTGCAAAACCACATTTCAGCCAGGATGTAAACAATGACAGCTGTACTGTTCACAAGGAGGTGTGAAAAAATGCCAGTGTTGAAAATCTAGTATAAAAATATTGCAAATTAATGAAGTTATGAGCGTGCGTAGCAACTGCGTATTGCACGCTCATAAAACAGTAATTTTTGGGATTTTTTGCACTAAATTTGCAACATAGGCTTTTTGAGAGCCCACTTCATCAACACTGGCACAGTCATTTCGTTAATTGGCCCTGAAAGGTGATTCCATGCAGTGACCAGGAAATCACCTTTCGGGGCCAATTAACGCCATGACAGTTCCAGAATTCATGAGGAGGGGTCCCAAAAACCCCATGTTGAAAATGTGGTGCCAAAATTCCAAAAAATGACTGACGTACGCATTAAAGTTGGAAACCCCCTATTTATTCCATTATCCAGCTTACCAGCATTTCCTCAGTTCGTGGTCGGCTTTGAAGAGTGCAGACGTGTTCCCGGTCCACCGAAGATAGTAGCACTGAGCTCCAGAGGTAAGTATGGGGTGAGGGGGTGTGAGGAGGCAGGGTGCTCAGTGGGTGAGCGTGGGTTGCGGGAAGGGGGGGCAGGGAGACCTCTGAGGGATGGTTACCTTTTTTACAGGTTAAAAAAACAAAAGACATTGCAGGGACCGTTTTTTATTTTACAGAGGTATGTGGCATGCTAGGGTGGGCTCCCAGCATGCCATCAGATCTTTCTTTTGTGTGGGGCAAGCTGTAGCTAATGGGGATTGGGCACCCTGTCGGCACACAACAAAAGGGAAGTGACATTATGCGGCAAGGGATTGGGCACCCCTGTCGACGAGACAATATACGAGGTTATATATAATGTCAGCGGGGTGGGCTCCCCGTCGGCAACAGAAACATTGGGGCACTGAAGCCGACAGGGATTGGGGCCCCCGTTGGCAAATAAACATGATGAGGGGGTTAATATTGTCTGTGAACACAGCGACAAACCGCCACCATGTTCACAAATAATATCAGTGTGTCAAGATCCTGCCCTGCAATGAGGGGTCACTCCCTCATTGCAGTGAATGGCTTACGCCTCAATGATGAGGCAGCCCCTGATAGCAGCTGCTGATTTTTTACAAGTTGGTGGCACGCTGGCTGAACTAGTGTCAGCATCAGCATGCCATGGCATTGGGGGAAGCTGGACAAGCCTTTAAAGGCTGTGGGGGCATTGACCACAACAGTGTCGCGTCTCAAACATGATTGTGGAGAAAGCTGCCACAATATGTTTCTTGCACATGCATGCAATCAACATAAAAATTAAAATTATATCTTGCCTTTTCACATAAAAGTACATCCCCCACTCATATCCTGTATTTCTAGCCTGTTTTTACATTTACACCTATGTGATAAACGTGCTTCACCTTTTAATGATTGTCATTGTTCCTGCCAACTGTATAGTTAAAGTTTCTGATTTACATTTTACAGAAAAGTAACATGTAGGTTATGTCCCTCTTTCTCTTGCATAGAGTGCACACAGGTTTAAAAGACACCTACTGTACTACTGTACCACATTGTAAATCAGAACACTTACCTGGGCAGCCGGCCCGGTGGCGCTGAGGGTTGAGGCACTGGATGCCACACCTCGCGCTATGCCGGTGACCCGGGTTTGGTAACGGACTTGGGGAGCTGGGGGCTGGCAGGGGGAGGGATCGAGCATCCCTATGGATGCTCTCTCCTCCCTCAGGGGTGGGATACCGGACGCGTGAGCGTCCATCATTCCGAAAGTCGGTGGAAGCACCAATTCCTGAAGGACGGCCGAATTCCACTTAGGTCGGGAGGGGACTGGCGTGATGAGAGGCCAGAGGCATCAGCATCGCCACTCCTTGGGACTTAGTCCCAAGCGCCAGTGTCCCCAGGGGATGGGACCAACAGATAAGGGGAAAAATCACCCTCGCGGTCCTGGATGATGGCCTCTCCGCTCAGACCGCCATACCAGACAGATCCCATTGTGCAGGGAAGGAGAGGAGGCACTCTGGGGCAGATCTAGGGATGGCTAAGAGCATTGAGAGGCCCAAAGGAGTAGGATCAAGAGGGTAGGAAAAAACCAGGAGGGGGAAAAAGAAAGGAATAAAAAAAAAAAAAAGAACACTTACCTGGGCTGATCAATGGTTGTGCATAGTACAGGGAACAATAACAGATTTTTAAACCTTTATTCTACTGAATTTACTTCAAGGCCAGGAAGCTGAGACAATAATAACCCTTTACTGAATGTAATATGTTTAAAGAGTACACTGTAACCCACCCTCTCTGGTCTCAATGTCTTATTATACAATGGATGTAAAACACTAATTACCCACTCCCTGTCATTCTGTATTGATCAGTTATGCTTCACTTTAATTACCAAATAATTTGAGATGCACAATGAATTTCAATAAAGCAATAATGCATGACAGGGTATGGGTCATGCTAGGAAAATGTCATGCCTCAGGTGGTTGGGCATAAGGCTGCAGACCAGGTTCGTCCAGCACTCAAGAAGTGACATTATCCTAGCATGACACACACCCTGGAGTTCATATTACCGTTATGTAACAGCTCATTTTAAACAGAAAAATAAAAATAAGAAAAATGTATTTTTCCAATAGTTTTTTTGTTGAATTTCTGACTGTGTAAGCATAATAAGAAAAAGCTCCTGTTTTTACTTTGTCCAGTAGGTTGTACTGTTCTGTAGTAGGTTTCTATCACTGAATCTCTGTTCCTTCCCTTCAAGCAGCCTTCTTCTCTCTCTTCAGTTTGTCTGTCCAGTCACCTCCTTGCAGTTCAGCTCTTCTCTCACTCTTTTCAGTTCACCAGTCTCACTCTGCCACACCGATTTGCCTTCTTTAGGTCTGTGGCTATGACAAAAGCTTTGGTGACTTTGTTTTTTATGTGCAGATGTGAGATCAAGCCCCCCGAGAGTTCTGTGTCTGCCCCTTGTTTGTTCTCCCAGCACAGTTGCCTGGGCTTAATATTGGTAAAGGGACAATACTTCATAAGTATGTTCACTTCACAAACTTAATGTGACCCACCAGCCTGCCACTTGGCGTAGCTTACTTAGTGTTTTTTATTAAAAGAGCATGTGCTGTTTGTCGTCATGCACCTGACCGGTGACCAGAAAATTTTTGGCATTACAAGCAAGACAGAGAAAAGGAACTACTCAAATACCACTGTTGGTGAAATGCAGAAGATGCAGAAGAAAAAGATGGGGATTGAAGGATGTATGTATTTTTGAGGAAATTTGGGGACCTTGGGTTCATTTCAAACTTTAAACAGAACCTAATATTGTACTTTAGTGGCTCTCCCAGCCCTGGTATCACTATTACAGTCCCTAATTGTAATGCATTTTTATGATTGCTTATTATTGGCAACATCAGGGAGGTAGTGTCTTGCCATTCTGGTTCAATTTGCTGGGTGTTTTCTTTTTCTCTTTCTTTTGTTTTTCCTTTGTTTTAACCTTATCTGAGATGATCTATTTGACTTGTTAGTTTATAGTTCAAGACGTATCACTATGTGAATGTGATCATTACTCTGGATGTCTTCTTTTTTTCTTGTCCATTACTAATTGTTAATTGTTACATGTGATTACTTTTGTAACCTGTTTCTTGGATATGATTGTATTAATTATAAAAATAAAACTGTATCATGATAAAAAGGATATGTGTATAACATAGAAACATAGACGTTGACGGCAGATAAGGACCGGAAGTCCCATCCAGTCTGCCCATTTTTTCTACCTTATGAACGTGCCATAGGCCTGCACTCTGTAAATGGACTATCTATTCATACTCATCTGTATTGCTCCCTTTATGCCTATCCCATGCCCGTTTGAAGCCCTGCACTGTATTCATATCCACCATATCCTGAGGCCGTTCCATGCATCCACCACCCTTTCTGTGAACAAGAATGTCCTCACATAACCCCTTAATTGGCTTCTCTCTAACCTCAGGCTGTGTCCCTTTGTCTTGCTATTTTTCTTATATTGAAACATGTTAGACCCTTTCACCTTGTTAATGCCCTTAAGATGTTTGATTGTGTCGATCATAACACCTCTTTTCCCTCCTTTGCTCTACGGTATACATATTGAGCTCAATTAATCTGTCCTTATATGTTTTCTGAAGCAGTCCCTGCACCATTTTGGTTGCCCTTCTCTGGACTGCCTCCATTTTGTTAATATCCTTGTCCAGGTGCAGCCTCCAGTACTGCACGCAGTACTCCAGATGGGGCCCAACCAGTGTCTTGTAAAGAGGGATTATTACCTCCCTCTTACGACTTGTGATACCCCCACTAATACACCCCAACATCCCTCTAGCCTCACCTACTGCTTTATTGGTCTGCTTGGATGATTTCAGGTCATCTGTGATGATGATGCCTAAGTCTCTTTATTCCTTTGTGATTGCCAGCAACTCCCCTCCCAACCTATCAGTGGCTTCAGGGTTTCTCTTCCCTATGTGCATGATCTTGCACTTCTTTGCATCAAACCCCAGTTGCCACTCTTCCAACCATTTTGCCAGTTTATCCAGATCTCTTATCATTCTGCCCACCCCATCTGGATCATCTACTCTGTTGCAGCTCTTGGTGGCATCTGCAAACAGACAAACCTTAGCCTTCAGTCCATCTACAATATCACTGATGAAGATATTGAAGAGGACTGGCCCCAGGATTGATCCCTGAGGTACCCCACTTGTGACCTGCATCTCTTCTGACTGAATACCATTTACCACCACTCTCTGTTTTCTGACCGCCAACCAGTTTGCCACCCAACTGACCAACTTCTAACCCACCCAAGCCTACCCAGCTTATTAATCAATCTTCTATGTGGAACAGTATTGAAAGCTTTGCTGAAATCAAGGTAGGTGATATCAACTGCACCCCCTTGGCCTACCACTCTGGTTACCCAGTCAAAGAAATCTATGAGATTGGTTTTACAGGACCTTCCTGTTGTAAATCCATGCTGTCTTGGATCCTGTGTTCTTATGGATTCCAGGTGTTACACTATCCTTTCCTTAAGCACTGCCTCCATAATCTTGCCCACTACTGGGGTAAGACTGACTGGTCTGTAGTTCCCTGCCTCCTCCATGTTACCACTCTAGTGGTGTGGGATCACAGGAGCCCATCTCCAGTCTTCTGGGACCTCTCATGTGCTCAGAGACTCACTAAATAGTTCCAATAATGGCTTTGCTAGTTCCACCTTTAGCTCCTTTAGTACCCTGGGATGTATGCCATCAGGTTCCATTGCCTTGTCCACCCTGAGCTTAGTGAGCTCTTATAGAACCATTTCTTTTGTGAAGGGACTAGTGCACACCTCCCTCCCTCCTGCTGTGTCCATGGCGCTGAGCTGTGGGCCCTGCCCTACCATCTCCTCAGTAAATACTGAGCAGAAGTATTTATTTAGGATAGATGCTTTTCCTTGGTCCTCCTCCTCACACTACCCCTTATCCCTTTTGATCTTAGCAATACCCCCTCTGGACTTTCTCTTTCACTAATGTATCTATAGAAAGTCTTGTCACGTTCTTTTACTGTTCATGCTAGTGTTTCCCCAGTTTGGGCCTTTGCCTGCTTCACTGCCTTCCCTGCTTCCCTTAGGGAAGTTTTGTATGCCTTCCTAGCTTCGTCCCGCTGCATTCTCTTATATTTTCTGAAGGCCAGCATTTTGGCTCTGACCTTTTCTGCTACTGTTTTTGGGAACAAAAAGTTTTTTCCTCCTTCTTTTGCTCTTGCTTTTCTCTCTAACACAATGGGGTGTTGCCTTTAAATATTGCATCCTTAATGCTTGCTCACTTTGCCTGTACCACCTCACCTGTATTTCTTCTTTCTAGGGTTAGCTTAACTCTGTTGGCCATCTTATAAAAGTCAGCTCCTCTGAAGTCCCATATTTGTGCCTTGGATTGGAATGATTTAGTTCTAGTGGCCAAATTGAACCATACCATGTGATGGTCACTGGTCCCTAGGTGACCTTCTATGTGGAGATCTGTGATCCATTTCCTGTTAGTCAGAGCTAGATCTAGGATAGCCCTGTCTTTTGTGGGTTGTTGTACCAGTTATTTGAGGCCCTCCCCTGCAGGGAATCCACTCTGTGTTTAGTTCTGGCAGATGTTCCTGCTGGTACTGATCAACATGTATCTGGCATGCTGAAGTCTCCCATTATCAGAACCTCCCCTTTAGCTGTCATGTTTTGTATATCTTCTAACAGTAATGTGTCTATGTCCTCCCCCTGGTCGGGAGGCCTGTAGATAACCCCAGTTCGTATGGCTATCCCATTTCCTTTTTCCAAGGTGACCCACAGTTCTTCTGGCTCCTTATGTGTATTCTGCATTTCTGTAGCTTTGATATTTTCATTGACATAAAGGGCACTGCCCCCCCCCCTTGCACCTCAGTCTCTTCTGAACAGTACATAGCCGGGTACTCAAGTCTCCCAAGTGTGGCTACTGGTGAACCTTGTCTTGCTAATGGCTACTATGTCCAGTTTAGCCTCTGTCATTGTTGCTTACAGGCCTGGGATCTTGATTCTCAGACTGTGGCCATATGTGTACATGATTTTCCATTGGCCAGATTTTGGTGTGTTAGTTGTTGGGCAAGGTCTGGTGTTTCCCCTGAGCGTCATACCAGGTGATGCAAATGAACTACAAATATGCTAAACTCCTGTTTGATCACTAGCTGAGGGGGAGGGGTGTTCTTCCCATTCAATGTATTGGGTGCTGTACCCTCTCCCCATTTGCTAGTTTAAATATTCTGCGAAGATGTCGAACTTCTGTCCCAATGCACTGACTACCTCCTAAGTCAGATGCAGTCCATCAAATTTAAAGAACTTTCACTCCCAAAACTGTTGCCAGTTACTTACAAATTTGTGTCCTTTTTCCTGGCTGCAGCCCTTCAGCCAAATGTTAAGCTCCCCTATCACCCTTTCTCTGACCCTCTGTCCATCTGGCCCCCCCCCCAGACCAGCAGGATCTCAGAGAAGGAGATGCTAGATGAAATGGATTACAGTTTGTCTTCCAGTCTGGTCAGGTGTTCCTTGGTCTCCACAACTGACTGTCTGGCGAGATCGTTAGTCCCTATGTGTACTAGAACATCGATGTTTTCTCCTGCTTCCTGCATGGTTTTAGCAATGCGGTCAGTGTCTCTCTGCGCTGATGTACCTGGGAGACATATGACCATTTCCCCCGGCTGGAGGTATATATCAACTCCCCAAATCACGGAGTTTCCTATGATAAGAAGTGTTTTGGATTTCCTTTTTTGCTTTTTTCGTTTTGGTCCCTGTTTTGGGTGAGTTTTGTTGTGCTAGCTCCTGTGCTGCAGTGTCCTGCTCTGCAGTGTCCTCTGCCCCTTTGTTTGACTTCGGAGATAGAGGCAGATACCTGTTTGTAGTTTTTATATGGTTTGTGGAGGCGATACATTGGAAAGGATTAAGGGATGGGGTGCCCAATTTGACCCTCCTAACCACCTGACAACCTCCCAGACCAACTACCCTCTGCAGTCGAGGTGGTTCAGCATGGATGTTGGGGAAATGGTGTGTGGTTCTTATAATATACTTCCTCCTGAATATGCAATTTGAGGTGCACAATCTCTGTCCATGCTGCCTGGAGCTGAGCCCTTAGCTCTCCAATGGTCCAGCATGTAGGACAGCATCCTAAATCCAGTATAACTGCCCTTTTGAAAAGTGTCCCACAGTACCTGCAGTTAATAATATCCATTCCAGATGAATTGTTGGGTTTATAACCTGGTCCGAGTAATTAGAAGGAGGAAACTGAAAGCAAAAGTTTGATTTTTTGTTTTGTTTGCTTGTTTTTGTATTACTTGTTATAACAAATTAAATTGCTTGTGCTCCTGTAAGTGAGGTCACAGTGTGGATATCCTTCTGATCCTTCCCTTCCTGCTTTGCTGCAGAAAATATCACAACTTTGCTACCCTATAAAAGGAGTGTAGCATGGGGTAGTTGGGGATGAGGGAGGGTGGCTGGGCCCTTCCTCTGCTGAAAAAGAAGAACCACGGATGAAAGAAACATGGATATAAGAGCAGAAACAATCAACCAACAACAAATGCAGTAGCCCAGAAAGCTTAGCCTAATAAGAGATAAAACTGTAAATAATAATAATAATAATAAAACTGCTTTTATGACGCCTTTCAAAACCAAGACACCTAACAGTATTAGAACCACATAATCATAAAAAAATTTTTTTTACCTCATCATAATCAACAAACATCTTAAAAAACACATAGTCATAACATCTTAAAACTTTCCAGCAATTAAATACTATTTCCATCAGTTAATACCATATGCTTGACTCCATAGCCAGGTTTTTAGTGCTTGTTTTAAACCCTTCACGGTCATGTGCTAATGTAACCAACGGGGTGAGAATTCCAGAAGGTAGAGGCAGCAGTAAAATCTGTAAACACCACCTATAACAATTTCACAGAAGATATACCCTGAAAAAACACTTTGCTACACAGAAAAATAAAGCAGTAACAGAAGATATACCTTGCAAAAAATAATCTGAATCAGAGAAGATTACAACAGTAATCTGTAAGCACAAAACAGTAACAAACCACCCCGGGAGTTGAAGCTGCACAATGCCGCTGACGGTCTATATCTGCTTATGTGGTATTTGTTCAATGAGGCCACTTGGAGTACTGTCTGTTATTTATCTTAAATTGCAAAAGTATGCATTGTTTCAGGGGCACTGAGAGTTCTAAAAACAGTTCTGGTACAGTAGAAGGGCTGGATCAAGTTTTTTTTCTGTGTGGTCATTGTCACTGCATCAAACCAGGCATCCCAAATGGGATTCAATGAGGACAGGTGGCATGAATTTTGGATGTGCCATGTGTGTGTCTGCACATTATACAGTCATGTTATGCCCATATAACATCACTGTATCAGTGCCACACTGATCAATCAGAATGCAAGAAATGTTCTTGCCATTGTATAATTTATATTTTGTTGTCTTTATTTTATTTATTTCAAGCGCAATAGCACATACAGTATATGGGATTTGTGGAGAAGAGCAAAATATTAGTGATAAGCACCACGTTCTAAAAGGCCCCTCATCCCACCCCCTTCCCTACTTAGGCAGTAGCTGGCTATATTTATCATATACAGTATTTTTATTTTGTCCTTATTTAATAATTTCACTTACAGTAGCACATACCATAGATGGGATTTGTAGGGAAGTGCAAAATATCAGTGATAAGCACCATGTCCCAAAAGGCCCCTCACAACCCTCTGCCCTAACTGCATTACCTCATGCCAGTACCTTCACTGAGGCAGTACCTGAATACAAAATATCTGATATATATATATATATATATATATATATATATATATATATCTATATTGTCTTTATTTAATAATTTCAAGTACAATAGTACACAGATTGGATTTCTAGAGAAGTGCAAAAAATATGTGGTAAGCCCAATGTCCCAATAGGGCCCTCACTCTACCCCCAAACACATGATTAGCTCAGTCCAGTACCCCCAGCCAGGTAGTACCGGAACAAAACATATGTCATATTTATTTATTTCATCTTTATTCAATGACTGTAAGTACAATAGTATATAGATTAGATTTCTAGAGTCATGCAAAATATCAGTGGTAAGCACCATGTCCCCACTGGCCTCTCACCTCCCCCCACTGCATCACCTCAGGCCAGTACCCCACCCCAGCAGTACCCGAACCAAAAAGTATTTTACACAGCTCCCCAGACTCATCTAATTAGTGCAGAGTACATTGGCATGAGGTGATGCCGGGGAGGATCAGGGTGAGGGGGCTGGGGGTCATGATGGCCCCATCCCCTCCCCAGGCAATGAACTGGAGTAGTATAGTGAACACCACCAGTTCCCAGCCCAATAATATACCCCATTTTCCCACCAGTATTCTGCCACCCAAACAGGCCAGTGGTGGGGGCATGGTACAAGACACTGGTCACCATTCACTACTGGTATGCACTATGCTCCCTCAGTCCTTTGCCCTCCCCCGGGCATTACTTCAGGACAGTGTCACCCCCTCTTACTCCCTCACAGTAGATTATATTAAAGCACAATGACATGCCATAATTTGTCCTTACAATCCTTGCAAAGGAGAAAACTAAATTGGCTGAGGACTAATGGCAGCAGATTGAAGTTAAAATCTGGTGCTGTGGCCTGCTCTGCCACACAGGCCTGTTTGACCTTGCAGACCTTAACAGGCCATATCTCCTTTTTGTTATCTACATTTTCCTTCTCTGACACCATTACCTCCCCCACCCACATGCTCCGCTTGCATAAGGTAATACCAATGGTGTTGCAGAATGAGGGGCTTTATGCCCCTACCCCCCCCCATTTAGGGGATTGGTGGTGAACATGGAGCAAACCACCTGTCCCCAGCCAGGTGATATGCACCATGTCCCCTGTCCTCTGCTCCTTAGGTAGTGGAATGCTGGTGGCATATTGCAAACTGTTCCTATCCACCACCAGTATGCACAATGACCCCACAGTCATCTGCAACCACCACTTTGGCTTTACCTCAAGATTGAGGATCCTTCCCCCACCAATCCTTTGGTGCTCCCATTACAGACCAGCACACCACAAACTCAGCCATATAGTACATAGTTATCAGCTCCAAGTTTCCAGGGAGCTTGTCCTTGCAGTCTGTAGTTCCATCCGTGACCACCATGGTCTCTCACTCAGTTCCCCGGCCATTCACTCAAAATACACTTTGCAAACCAATGCATGATATAATACAGGTGGATGAAGGGCAAGGGGCTGGTGGGCCCCTTCCTCCCATCCCCTGGCATTACCCCAGACTTGCGGATATCATTTCCCTTGCACCCACCTACTGGCATGAGTTAATGTAACACTGAGGTGATATATCACCCAAGTATTAAAATCAAATGTTAACAGCTCAAATTCTGCCACCAAACCCTGAACACCTCTTGCTTGTCTCACATGAGGTACTGCCTCAGGGGTTTAGGGCTGTGCGCCAGGAGCATTGTGCTCCCCAGTCCACTGCATCTCTCACCTTGGGCAGGGTACCAGTTGGAGACATGGGGCAAACCAACTGTCCTTGGTCTGGTGTATGCACCGTGCCTCCCCAGTCATCTGCCCCCCCCCGGTAGGGGAATGCTAAGGGCATAGTGCAACCACCCAACAGTATTCATCATGCCACCTACTAGTCCCCTGCCCCCTAATAGTACTCCAGGCTGCCTTGTGATTGGTTCATCCACACACACACACACACACACACACACACACACACACCATTCCCCCAAAACATGCTAAAACTGTGTTTTTTTTTTGTTTTTTTTTTTTACAAATGTAAGGTTAACTGACTAAGGTCGGTTGATGGAGAACGTAATCTGGAGCACTGATGTAGTGGTTGCAGGTTACTGATGGGAACATGGGGCACACCACTTTTCCCGACCAGGTAGTATGTACCATGTCGTCCTAGTGCCCTGCCTCACCTACCATGGCAGTACCCCAGGCTAACTTCTCACCCACCCCGACACAGTTAACATTACATTTTTACAAAACACTGAATGTTGCTCCACAGACACTGTAGCCAGAGCTGCAGCCAATCTTCAATCAGTTTCAAAGTAGAAACCATAAGAGGCTGGTAGTGTCACCCATTTCCCTTCCTCCACAGGAACTCTAGGTGGTGGCGCATCAATGTGAATCTCTTCCAGCCCCCCCCACCTGCTTCACTCCACATGCATCTAGGGGGCTTGGAGCATGGGTCGGGTGGGCACTATGTCACCCGGCACTATGACCTCCACCTGGGCAGTGGACTAATGGTAAACATGGGTAAAACCACATGTCCCCAGCAAGGCTGTATGCACTGTACCACCCAATCCCCTGTCCCTCCAGGCAGGGGATTGGTGGGGGGCATAGTGTAAACCATTTTTCACCTTCCGCCAGCAGTATTCAGTTTCTTCCCAGTCTCCGGCCTCCCCTGCTATACCCCAGGCTACCTCCATGCAACCCAAATCAATATTAACTGCTCACCCTTGCTCATTCACAAACTATAAATGGGATATTAAATTAGAGGTACTATTCGGGTGGGGTCAGGGTGTGCTCTGACTTGTTGTTTTTGTTGATGTATGCCATACACAGTAGCACCCCTCATTTAAAATCCCATTTATAGTTTGTGAATGAGCAAGTGTGAGCAGGTAGTATTGGATTTGGTTTGTAAATGGAGAAGTATGGCTTTCTCATTTAACTAGCTCTCCATCAGCTACCTGCATGTTGGCTGGGCCCACACCTTAATTAAGCCAATTTTTGGCTGATGCATCCTATAACAGTAAACCATTTGAGGCAGCTGCAGTTTAGAGTAGGGACCCAGCTGATGGGTGGTCTACCTCAACTTTGGTAGCTGGCTGACTTCACAACAGGGCACTGAGGTAAATACTAAGAGGCCCCTACTCCTTTTGAAATCCAAATAGTAAGTTGCCAACCCAGGCTGAAAAATAAATGTTTATTGTTACATGGGGGGGTGTCAGGGTGTGCTCTGACTTGTTTTTGTTACCTCCATACAACCCTCTCCAGCCTGTAAACATTAGCTTTATTAAAAAAAAAATTATTATGTACTGTAAAATTATTGAGGTATCATTTAAAGTCATTAAGGCTGAGTCCTAATAACCTGTAGTAGAATGTTTATTTTCTGACTCCCATGACCACCCACTACCCTCATCCACCCACTTTCTTCCACATACAAGAGGTAATGCCAGGGAGTTGAGGGCATGGAACTGGCAGACAATATGTCCACAAGCCCTCTGCTCCAACCTTGGGCATGGGAATGATGATGAACATGGGGCAAACCATCTGTTCATGACCAGGTAGTATGCACCATATCCACCCCATTCCTCTACCCCTTAGGCAGGGGACTGGTGGGAGCATAGTCCAAAACACTCATCCCCATCTACCAACAGTGTATACCATGCTCCCCAGTTTCCTGCACCCAAGCAGTACCCCAGGCTACCTCCCACTCTCAGTCTGTTAATCTTAAATAATAAATTTCAATAATATAAAAAATAAATAAAAGCTGCTTAAAGAAAAGTATTAAAGAGCTGATGATGCATCTGGGAAAACATAATATTTAGACACAAACATCTTGTATGTCACATATTGCTTATATCATTTCCCTCCCCATTTTGCATTACTGAAGAAATGTACAGGGAAACTGTATCCTTATCCCTCAGATTGCATCTACACATACAGCTGATTCCTCACATATAGTCATAATCTTTGTTGTGATGTCACAGTCTGTTGTCATGAAATTAACTGTGAGGTAACCCTTCCTCCACAGGTACTCTAGGTGGTGGCACATCAATGAGGCCTCTGGCCACCACAGGAGGCCAGCAGCCTCTCCCCCCATTAAGTACACAGGTGGAAATGGCAGGCTCAAACTCAAAAAAGGGGAGGGGGTTAGGGAGGATGGATGGGGCGGACAGTCAGGTTGGAGGGTGGTATTGATTAATACAAGAAGTTTGGGGAATAAGATGCCTGAGCTGCAATCACTGTTGGCAGAGGGGAGGGTGGATGTAACAGCTGTAATGGAAACCTGGGCCACACAGTGTCACGGTTGGGACCTGAAGATCCCTGGGTACACAACCTATTGGAAAGATAGGACAGTTGGCAAAGGTGGGGGGGGGGGGGCTTTGTTCATTAGGGAAGGGATTGTGTGTTTTTTTCATTTTTTATTTTTCACCAGGAAGTGGTCTTGGCACAGCCCTTTTTCAGCCACGTCTGACATATAAAACATCACTTACAAGTAACAATAAAAAAATGCACATAAAACAGTTAAATACATTTACACACATTTTCAGTATACAAATGTTTGTGCAACTTGTGTAGCAGGAATGAGGACACAGGGGGGATTGTGGAGGTAATATGGGCCACCTTGCATGACAGTAAGGGAAGGCGGGTCAACCTGGGAGTGATATATAGTCCACCAACACAGTTGGAAGATATAGACAACGAACTGGTAGCCAGTATTAGCAAACATTGCAGCCGGGGTGGGGTAGGAACCGTGATACTGGGATACCATGGTATTGGCATCTGCAAAGAACAAAAGTTAGTGGATGCCTTTCAGGATGGGTTTCCAACTCAACTTGTGGGACAGCCGACAAGGGAGGGTAGAATCCTGGACTTGGTACTTGAGAATGGGGACCAGGTAAAGGATTTGGTAGTGGAGGACCCCCTGGCAGGGAGTAATCACTCAGTAGTTTGGTTCACCTCAGACCTAGGGAAGGAGTGGAACCAGATCAAAACAACTGTGGTGAACTTTAGGGGTGATGACTTTGGGGAGGTGGCTGACATACTCAGGGAGCATTTAGAAAATATCTGGCCTGGGACAAGCACAGAGAACCAGTCAGGGATTCTGATGCTGGGCTTGCTGGAGGCTACAAAAGTCTGCACTAGATCCCATCATAAAAAGGCTAGAGGCAGGAAACCTTATTGGTGGTCCAGAGAAGTTCAGCGGGTGTGAGGGAGAAACAGTTGGTCTTCAGACGGTACAAGTATTCTCATAGGGAGGCAGATAGGGAAGAATACCGCAGGATCTCAAATGAAGTCAGTAAACAGGTAAGAGTGGCCAAAGCGATAAGGAGCATAGGCTAGTGCAGGGGATCAGGGATAGGGAGAAGGAATTTTATAGAAATATTATAGAAATGTCATGGAGAGAAGGAGGGGGGCAGATAAACAGGTTAACGAAGGAAGTGGATTGGGCTGAAGGAACAGTAGAGCATGCAGAAATACTTAATGAGGATTTCTGCTCACTCTTTCCTAGGGAAAGAGAGGGTCCATTACCACAAGGGGGAGGCAGAATAGTGACAGTAGATGGGGAGTCACTTACGGATTGTGAGATCCAAGTGGGGAAGGTGAGAAAGGATCTCAAGTCCTTGAGGACTGATAAGGCCCCAGGGCCAGATGGGATCTACCCCGGATTTCTGAAGGAACTGGCAGATGTCCTGGCTGCTCCAATGACAGAATTATTTAATTCCTCCCTCCAATCAGGATGTGTACTCCTAGAATGTAGGACAGCACATGTTGTGCCACTCCACAAAAGTGGACCAAGGGATGATCTGGAAAACTACCGACCAGTTACTCTGACATCCATTGTGGGGAAACTGATGTAGGCCATCCTGAAGGAAAGGATGGTGGAGTTCTTGGAGGCAAATGGCTTTCAAGATGAAATCCAGCATGGGTTCGTCCATGTTAGATCATGTCAGACCAACTTAGTCAAATTCTTCAACTGGGTGACAAGATCCCTGGACAGTGGAAAGCCAGTTGGTGTCCTGTACTTGGACTTCAGCAATGCTTTCGATTTGATCCCACATAGAAGGCTGATATGTCAAGTGAGGAACTTGGGGGTGGGGGGAAAAAATGGTGGGATGGATAACAAATTGCCTCAGCAATCAGCAGCAGAGGGTTGTGGTAGGGGGAGAGGCTTTGACTTATATGAGGGTCATCAGTGGGGTCCCTCAGGGATCAGTATTGGGCCCAATCCTGTTCAATGCATTCATTGCAGACATTGGGGAGGGAGTAAGGAGCAGGATGAGCCTATTCACAGATGATTCCAAGCTGGGTACAGTGGAGCAGGGTAGGAAGACACTTCAGGAGGATTTGATCAGGTTGGAAAACTGGGCACACACTTGGCAGTTCGGGTTCAATGCTCAAAAGTGTAGCGTACTACATCTGGGATTCAGGAACTCTGGATATAACTATTATTTTGGGGGGGCAGCCTTTGACATCTAAGGTGGAAAAAGTCCTGGGGGTGGCCATAAATGAATAATTCAGAACAGTGCCAGAGAGCAGCTGCTAAGGCAAATAAAATACTTGTGTGTATCTCTAGGGGACTAACACTGAGGAGAAGGGAAGTCATTCTGCCCCTGCACAACTCCTTAGTGAGACCTCACTTGGAGTACTGCATATAGTTTTGGAGGCCTTACTTAAAGAGGCATGTTGTGCTTTTGGAGAGAGTACAGAGACCAGCCACAAGGATGATCCATGACCTGGGGGAAATGTCCTACAAGGAACGACTTCAGGAACTGAACATGTACTCCCTGGAGGACAGAAAGGGCAGGGGGGATATGATAGAGGTCTTCAAATATATGAAGGGGATAAATAGGGTAGACATGGAGGGTCTCTTTACATTGAAAGGGGAGGGAAATGCAAGGGGATATAACCTTTAGCTAGTAATTGGGAGGTACAAGGGGGAGGTGAGGAGACACTATTTTACAGAGAGAGTGGTTGCAGGGGAAGGGAGCTGTTGGCAAAGGAAACCATGGATAGCTTCAAGTTGGGGTGGAACAGACACATGGGCAAGATGCAGGTTGGGGGGAGGTAAAAAACAGGGTGCTGAGGTGCCAGGTAGAAGGGATCACATGGGGGGGGCAGCTGCTGAAACCTAATCAGGAGCCACATCTCAGCCAGACAAGATAGACCGATAGGCCTAATCTGCTGGCAACATTTTATGTCTGTATGTACATATGTAACAAGCAGAGTATTATGACATTAGGGGCCCAATATTGAAAAATTGGTAAAAGTAGAGCACAAAGGTTTGCACTGCACATGCCCTTGCCCATGACCCTGAAGATGGTATATTCAGTTGGATAGCACATCAGTCCCTGGTGTCTAGTGGTCTCCACTCTGACCCCTGGCTCCCAGTAAAGCTGAACCATTCCTTGGTGTCTAGTGGCATCCCGCACCCTAAGATTGCTTGCTGCAGTTTTGTACAAGAAGTCCCTGGTGTCTTGCACCTCCCACACTGCCTGCACCAGGTACACCACCCTACCCCCCTTACCATATTTGCTGACACTGAGGGAGCCCATACGGTGACTAGCACAGCCCTCTTCTCACCACAGGAAACAAAAAAAGCAGTCTCCTTTATCAGCAAATTAATTTGTGCGTAAACTGTCAGTATCAATCATATTACTTGTTAACTTTTTTACATGCTCTGCAGCCAGAATTGAAATGGTCTGTTTTTTAGCAACTGGACCAAAACCACCAAAACATCCCCACAGTATCCCTGCCTTCTGGGCCTACAATGTGGAAGTTTCAGCGGGTTAGTCCTTTTGCTAAAAATCACATCTTCTTAGTTCAGGTTGCAGAGCATGTTAAACAGTTAACCAGTAAGATATACAGTCATTACGGTGAAACCAGGAGAGCGAAACCAACACAACGACAACAACCCGTTCAACATCCACAGTGTTGAACGGGTTGTCAGTGTGCTGTACAGATACAGCGACTCCTGGTGTTGGCCGCTCTCCCCAGTAAATGCCCCCCTCCCAGAGCTGATTATATATAAGTCTGGGGGTGCGTGGGGCAGAGCCAAACATTCAAAGTGCCACAGTGCATGGGGCACAGAGGCAGTCAGTTGACACATTTGCCAGGCGATGTGATCACCATCGGCAAAATTGTGTCACTGTACTGGTCGTCGACAACTTTGCTGTTGATGAGACACAGTTTAAAGAACAAGTTATATGGCTGGTACTGACAGCTTATGTGCAAATTCGCATGCTGACAAAGGAGACCGTTTTTTACTCCCTGCCTGTGCAAGATGCCACATGCTGTAAGATGAATTATGCCATATGCCTTTTAAACTTTGTGAATACTTTACTGACCTTATGTAATAAAGGGTTTCACATGCAAAGTTTAAATTGCAGTTCAAAACCAATTCCTTCTCACTTTTATCTGTTCACCAATGTCTTAAAGACTAATTTCATTACTGGAGAGGTTTATGACTTCAGTCTTATAAAACAGCCATGCTAAAAAGGTCATTGGAGCTATGAAAGAAAACCTTTTATCAAAACTGAGTTTCAGCAGTCATCTTCCACAACTGATTTATATTCTTGGGTTTTATAACTTGCCTGTCAGCTGAGGTAGGAAAAAGACTAAAGCTAAAAGGAAAACAGCTGTTGTATATGACATGACATCATCAATGTTTTTTTTTTCCATTTGTCAGTCACCTTTGATTCCTTTTCAAAATTACAAAGAGACCTTCAGATTTTGTTGGTACGTGATCCAAACATTTTTAAGGAAAGATCTCAAGTGTTCAAAAACAGAACTGTTGTACATTTTAGTGCAAGCAAGAGTAGTTGGTAACATTCGCAAAAAAATGTCACTGGGCACTATGAGGCTGTTTGATTGTAGTGACACATGGTGTATAAGAGAAGCAAGAAACAGCTGCATCTTTGGACATCTCACTCTCAAACTGTGAAGAGCAGGTGCAGAATCTCTTTATTTGTACATCCATGTCAAAATTTGCCAATGCACATCAGGAAATAATTTTCAGCAAGCTTTCCAGGCTCCTCTTGGCCTTGTTTATTACTACAAACATCAGTGGCTCTAAGCTATGTCAGTGCGGATGCAACTTCCACAGGCAGGGAATAAAAAGCAGTCTCCTTTATCAGCACATGAATTCACATATAAGCAGTCAGTACCAACCACATTACTTGTTTAAAATTAGAATCGGTCTAAGCATGGTACATCCATGCTAAAGACACCTGTTTGGAGTAACAATGTCAACATTATCATGAACAATAAAGATAACCCAGTGCCACAGCTTCTAAGGGTGTTCCAAATTCACAACCAATAAATAAGGTTGGTCTGAGTTAAGGTGGTAAGAGTAAATGTGTACTTCAATTAATCCTTAGAAAATCAGCATGAACAATCTTTATTTGTGATTGGTCAGTTCCCTACCAGAGCCTTGGTCCATCTGGTGATAGAATCTGGGTCAGAAAAAGTGCCAGACCTAACCAACCTGACTATTGAATCATGTGGTCACTTAGAATTTTCATAATGGACCTGCCACCATTTTTTTTCTTGCTTATTGGGCAAGTAAGTGGGTGAGTAGGTGGCCGGTCAATCCCCCCCCCCATGAGTCTATCTTATTATAATTGAAATGAAAGAAGTAACCTGTGGCCGCACATTTAAAAAAACAACTAAGGAAAGGAAACAAAAACAAAGCCGTCAGTCCAATTGGCTTCACATAACTGGTGCTGGATGTCACAGTTTTTAAAAGGCCAGCACGACCCTCTTCATAGCAGCACTACTCACCAGTACTGCTTGCCCACATTGCTTCCCATACAGTGTCTACGTACCTCAAACAAAATGAGTTAAAAAAACTCATCTGTCACAAAGTGCCTCACCACATCGGACTACCAACAAGAAAAGCTTTCACTTCAGCGCAGTGCACAACCCAGGTGCATAACTTACTGTGATTGGCGATCAGGCCCTCCAAAAATAGAAAGCATATCACCCTCAGTAGCGCTACTGGAGATATCACTCCCTGTTTCTCACTTAACTAATTTTTCTGTTTTGCTACTTCTTTAGCAAGCGAGCAGCTCCTTCTCCCATGTTTTAACAATTACCATGACAACCAGCTCAAAAAGCACAATTACATAAGGTCCAGTAGGACAAACGTCTCTAGTGCAAAAGAAAAAAAAAAACAGCATTCTAATGTAGGCGGAGGAACTATTTCATTACAAAATGAGAGTTTTAACACCTAAATGCAAAAAATATTTTTTGCACACGTATAATAGAGTTGCCCATTTGCTAAGCACAGTAATACCCTCCAGGGTGGCGGTGTTGTGCTATACTGGACCTTCCAGGGGCTATAAGGCCTTCTACCTGTGGTGTCTGGCCTCATTACGCCCCTGAGCAGCCCGGAATAGTAAAATACCACCCAACTTGTCAGGTATTATTGCTTACATATTACATATGTGGTCTAAAGCAGGGTTCAAATTGGACACATTTTTTCATCCTTTTGGTAATTGGTACTCCATGCATATTTTGGGGGAGTGGCATGCATTACTTTTGTAGCACTGTCTTCAAATCAATTTCCTACATAGTGCTGTTAAGTAGGAATCCAGGATGCAACTTCACAGACTATTAGAGTAGTAAACACACTTGATATTAAAATGAAATTAAAGGGGTAGTTTAAGCTGTCTTTAAAACATTTGCCTTCAGAAGACTGTGTATAAGAGAGGATTGCCTAATTTAGTTGAAAGTACAAAATCAAGATATTAAGGATGATCACGACTAAATGTTGATGTAGTATGGATATTTTATTATTTAGCAAATTAGAAAGTTAAGGGCATTTTAGAGAAATATATAGATATTTGAGATTTATTAGTGGTATTTGGATTGTAGTTGTGACACATGGCTCATAATAGTGTCAGTCATTGAAAAGTAGTGATAATTTCCGGATGCTTTAAGTTAACAAACTGTTTTGTCTTTTACATTTTAACTGGAGGACTGGTGTAAATTGTGCTGCTTTTTAGATTTTTAATCTGAGATTAGTATGAAGAGCCAACTAGGTTTAAAAAAAGGAAAAAAAGGCAATTTGGGCAATTGCCATCAATAGGGGATGAACCCAGAGTTCACAATAAGATATATAATTAACATATTCACATTAAGTACTTTAATTAATCAGCAATTCCAAAAATAATGACAGCATGTCACTAATTACACAAGTGCATGCTGGGCTCAATGAGAACTTAAGTGTAACGTGTATAGTAAGAAATTCCAGAGAAATGTTTTTTTCTGTGCATTTTGGCTATTTTCACTGCTGAATTAACATTAAAAAAATGAAAGTGGAATCACTCCCTGAGCAGTCTCCTGCCCTCCAATCCAGATATAGAAATGCTGCCCATGTGTGATGTTTGCCTCCATGGGGGAGGAGGGGTTAGTAGCCTCTTCAGACAGAAAACATATACACAACAAAACAAAAAAAAAAACAGAGGTAACAAGGGGAGACTCAAAGGCCTTTGTTCCAGGACCCAACCCCAAGCAAAGAAATATGTTTCTGCTCTGCCCAGCTTTCTGCTGCCAGGCTTCAGTTGTTTGTGTTCTCACTCCTCAGCTGCATCTGGTGTGTAGCATTTCCTATGGTTCATTTGGTGCTGTCCGAGAAATATGCTCACCTCATACTTCATATTCCATCATAAAACCTTGATTTCTCCACCCATATCAATGCCATACACATAATGTTCTGTCAAATCTTTGTGCACTGTACTTCAGCAAAACCTGCCTTCCATTCTCAGTTAACCATAATACAAACTTTAAAGTGATCTTGTCAATTTTTGACTACACAGATGTGGTTTACGATGCTGCTTCCAAAACCATGCTAATCAGAATGGACCCCGTTTCCACTTCTATTGCTGCATTCCCTGTGTGCACTGCCTCTTACCCACCACTGACCCATCTACCTCAAGTTCCCTTCTCCTCCCCTTGAGTCACGGTGTCTCCTCCACTGATCTTCCTTTGTTGTTAAATACTGGCACTTTTCCTCCCCTCCTACATTTTTACTTTTCTACCCCCTCTATTCTTTCAGCGTATTCTCCCCACATCTTCTGTATAATGCCCACTACTCTGTCTTCATTTCTTTCTGCAAAATCTCTGTGAGTCAGTTAGCCTTTGATGTCTGCTTCCCAAAGCTCTGGAATAGCCTCTCAGCCTTTGCCAATATGCTATTCATCTTCTGTCTATTCTTCCAAGCCCTTCTTTAATATTCATTCTACTCTACATTCTAGGAAACAAAAGAGTCACCCAGCACATTTCTGCAATGGTGCAGCAGATTTCAATTTTAAAGCACAGAATAACACATAATGTTGCTCACAAGACTGGCACTGAACACCCTGGCTCTTCGAACCCAAAAGGTTCTTCTTCTTCATGGGTGGTGTCTTGTCAAACTATCAAATGATTTATACATCAGAGTTAAGGGCACAGACCCTAAGAATATAACAGGTGTCTAAGACAAACTACATAAAGTGCATAGTAGTGCTATTCAATCTGATATATTTGTTAGAGGCAAATATATGCCCCTTAACTAATGGGGAAAAAAGGTTAAAGTATGTTAAAAAGAAACAAATCACATAAGGGAAAGGGAGAAGAAAAAGAAAAATGAATACAGCAGGGTATATTGCTAAGCATGGTATACAATTAATATCAAATCAAACAAAATATGATGAAATATATTTTAGAGTTTATTAATACAGTATACAGAGCAATTCTTCCTGGATGGACATCTTCTGGGAAACCTATGCAGGAACTGAAAACAACACAAGGAAAGCAAAGTTTGCCAAAAACCTTCTGCACTCATCAGGGCTGGAAAGTCCTGGTGAGGTCCTGGAGGAGGGAGGTCTCGGCAAGGAAGTAAAGGCATAGGTCGAGTGAGTACCTCTGAGAGATGCTCTGCTCTATGGAGCATAAATAAATTATACAAAAAAAAAAAAACTTTATAGACCTTCAGTTGACTGGAGTACATAACAGCACTGTTAAAACTCAGCATTACAGAAAGCCCACCTCTAGAAATACACTCCTCTTAGCTGACAGTTCCCACCGAAAGCACTTAATCAGAGGGCTCCCTTGTATGCAGTTTCTTTGGATTTGAATAATCTGTCCTGAAGATACAGCATACCAGGAACAAGCTAAGCAGTTAAAACTAGGTTTCTTGAAAGTGGCTATGACCACTAGTTTTTTTCAAAATGATAGGGCAAACAATCCAAAAGGATAAACCTAGTAACCCTTAAATCTAAAAAGCCTACTGATTTTCAGTAACTAAACTTTATTATGGATGTCAGTGCTGTTATGCAACAGGTGATCAACATTCTGAAAAATCATTGGGGTGTCATGTCTGCTGATTCAACCCTTAGAAATATTATAGGTACACAACCTAAGGTACTAGACAGAAAGAACACACATATTAAAAATATATTCATAGGAAGCCATTTTCACGAGAGAACACACAGAAGTCCATCACCAGGTTTCTTACCATGCCCCATGGCTTCTATCATTGTGGCACCTGTAATATGTACCCACATACTAGCCAGGGCAAAAGTTTCATTAGTCCCATTGATGGGTCTACTTATGAAGTCTAAGATTTGATTACTTGCCACACAAACTACATTGTTTATGCACTCTGGTGTACATGTCCTACCTAACTAAACTGCTTTAAGGAGGCAGTATAGTGTAGTGGTTAAGGGCACTGGGCTGAAGACCTGGAGACCCGGATTTGAATCCCATTATCATCATCATCATCATTTTATTTATAATAGGTGCCCTTCCATTGCTCAGAGCACCTTTAACAATGTATATAAACAAACATGCATGGGTATCAATAAAATAAATAAAAATAAACTAACACTAAAATATTCTACATAGTTTATCTTTAAAACAGTCTCAACATCATGTCCCTTCAAAAGCCCAGAGGAACAAGTGCATCTTGAGGGCAGTTTTAAAACCTTTGATGGTCAGGCTATCTCGTATCTGACGTGGTAGCGAATTCCACAGGGTCGGAGCCATAAAGACAAAAGACCTTCCTCCAGATGTTTTTAAAAGTACCCTGGGAATCTCAGCAATCCCTCATTGGAGGATCAGAGTAAGTGGGAGGGAGACTAGGGATACAGAAGGTCTTGCAGGTACTGGGGTCCCTGGCTATATAGGGTTTTGTAGGTCAGCAATGGGACCTTGAAGGTGATCTGCCATTGTACTGGCAGCCAGTGTAGTTCTGCAGCACAGGTGTTACATGACTGGATCTAGGGGTTCCAGTCAACAACCTGGCCATCGCATTCTGCACTTGCTGCAACTGGGGATATCCACCCCCGGTAGCCCTAGGTAGAGGACATTGCAGTAATCAATTGAGTGGTGACATAGGCATGGACCAAAGTAGGTAGATCACTGGACAGCACCAGATACTTCACCCTGGCAATATTCATTAGATGATAAAAGGAAGCTTTGACTACCTCCGACACTTTAGCCTTCAAGGTCAGGCCTTCATGAAAGATCACACCTAGGTTATGCACCTGGCTTGAGGCATTTAATGTGGTTCCTCCAAGCTGTAATCCAGAGGGTTGTACCACCCATGTCCCAGCCATCCTGTAATCCAGATCCTTGACCAATATCTCTGTTTTTCCCAGGTTTAACCCCAGCCAGCTAGCACTCATCCAGTCTTGTATCTCAGTTAGTCAGTTGTTAAACACCGAGACAGTATCTAACTCCTGGTAGGGCACAAAAGACACGTACAGCTGAGAATCATCTGCATAGCAGTGAAAAGACATACTGTCATATGATATGCCCTAATGGCAGCTTGTACACTGCGAACAACATGGGGGACAGCACCAAACCCTGCGGCACCCCACAGGGCAGATCAGGCGGGGCCAAGGAATAAATCCCCAACACCACTCTTTGAGACCTGCCCTCAAGGAAGGAATGAAACCAGCTGAGGACTGCCCCCCCAGTCCATGGAACCCCCCCCAATCCTACTGCAGGACCTTTCCCTGCCTGGCCCCCCTAATCTCAACAATGTCCCAGGGACTGCCTATCCAACTTTCCCCTTACCCCTTTTTACCTACCCCCTTAGGTTTACACAAGGATGTATTCCACTGCAACTCCAGAGAAATTGTACATCTTTAATTGTAAACCTGTATTTTATACCAACATTTAACTAAGTGTATTCTGTGCTCAATGTCTTCACCTGTAATGTTGTCCAATGTTGTATCTGCACAATGTTCTATTGTCTTGACCTCCCTGCGACGAGGCACCTTTATAAATGAGTCCCTGACTCAAAGGATGTAAATCTGACTTGTACAAGTAAATAAATAAATAAAATAAACCACAGGTGTTTGAGCAGCACCCCATGGTCCACCGTGTCAAATGCCGCTGAGAGATCAAGGAGAACCAAGATGTAATGGGCTCTCCAATCTCTCGCCATCAGGAGGTCATTTAGTACCCAAACCAGGGCAGTCTCGGTGCTATGCCTTTTCCTGAAACCTGACTGGAGAGGGTCATAGATATTGTGGCTGGATAAATGATCCTCCAGCTGCAAAGTGACCACTTTCTCAATAACTTTACCTGTAACAGGCAAGATAGAGACTGGCCTGTAGTTTGCTGGACAGTCCAGGTCAAGGGAGGACTTTTTCAGGAGGGGTTGAACCACTGCCTCCTTCAAGGGATCTGGAAATATCCCTCTCTCCAATGAAACCCTTACTATACCTGCTAGGACCGGGCCAATCACATCAACACACTCTACTAGAAGGTGAGTTGGGCCTGGATCCAAACTACAGCAAGTTGGCCACAAAGTCTGGATGATCCTCACTATATCCATGACTACTGGTTGGCTAAAGGTAGACCGGGTCACCTGGGCATTAGTACCACCCGGTTGATCAGTGCAAGGTCCACTGGGGAGGCACTGGCTAATCTTACCCCTGATGGAGGCAACCTTATCAGCAAAGAACTGTGCAAACTCGTCACACTTTTCAGACTGCAGACAGAAGCACAGGCTGTCCACAGTCCAGAAGAGTTGAGCTGGTCTGTTCCCTGCTGCAGCAATTTCCCTGGACAGGAATTCTGCCTTCTTATGGGAAATTGCTGATTGATAGACCTTATAATGATCTAACGATCTAACCCTGTCCTCCTCCAGGTGAGTTTTCAGTCAGTGTCTCTCCAACCTTCGCCCTAGTATCTTCAACTCCCAAAGTGTCCCATCATATTATGAGGCACCCCATTGAAGACTGAGGGGGTGAACACATACTGTAGCAATGATGTCCAGGGCCCCCGCTACTGCCCTATTATAGGCTAAGATAAGGGTTCCTGGGTCAGTGCTATCCGTCGGAATTTCTGAAAGGTCTAGCACCACCTTTAGGCCTTCTGAGATAACTCCTCTCAAAAGACGGTACTGTACCATTTCCTGAGGGGCAGGTCTACTCTGGGGGGTCACGAAACTGAACCACAGGGCATGATGGTCAGACCACCCGATAGGATCCACCTCCATATTGGAGATTTCCATCTCCAGGTGGAACACCAAGTACATGAGTGCCCCCCCATGGGTAGCGGTGGTAATAACCCATCTCAGGCCCAAGGAATCTATCAATTGGAGGAGGTTTTGTCCAAAAGGTGAGAGTTCATCGTTAATCCAGGCATTGACGTCTCCCAGAATCAACCATCTGGGGGCCTCCAATACTATGCAGGTGACAAAGTCTGCTACTTCCTTCAGGAAAATCCTCCCATCACATGGTAAATGAGAAGGATTCTGCAGCCTGCACCCGCACCCACAATACACTCAAAGGAGTTGGTGACTCCCACTGGCACCTCCCTGAAGCCCAGTTCCAATCTAAAACAGATTTCAACCCCCCAACCCCATGATCCACTCCCAGGTGGTATATCACCAAGAACCCATTTGGAATTGTGGATGCCAAAATGGGCCCTGCATTATCATCCAACCAGATCTCAGTGATGCAAGCCAGGTATGCTGAGGCTATAAGATCTGCAACCACTGCAGTCTTATTTTTAGTAGACCTGGCATTGCATAGCACCCCCCGGAAGGGATGAGAATCTGAGGATGGCGCACCACCTGTTTGACTAGATCAGAGCCCTTGGGTATAGGCACAATACAGGGAGGACCCCAATCCTGTGCCCATTTTGCCCCAAAGCACCTCCTGGTCCCCACTGTCTCAATCCATCCACTCCTCTCCCATCCACTCCAAGACCTCCTGGATCCTCCTTCTCCCCTCCACCTCTTCACTATGCCCAGCACCTGGCATCTACCATATACATTCGGGGAAGCAGAGGGCAGTTAAAAGGGTGAAGATCCCTAAGTCTCGAGGGGGAGTATTGCCTGACCATACTAATTTCCCCCAGTACGTCTTTGCACTTTCAAACACAACTCACACCACTCCTTTCACACAACCCTACACTCACTCAATCACATCTAATTTTCCAACTAAAATCCACCTTCCCTCATGTCCATCCACTCAAACACACACCCTAGCTCATTTGTTCCAACACACACACAGCCACCTCCTTAACTAAAATAAATGTTCCCACCTCAATACCCAACACAACTAACAGTAAAGACAATATCCCAAAATGTCCTTTCTTATGAATCAGATAGTCTCCAGTGTAGTGCTTGCTTTGCAGCGCTCACACCACTTCAAAAAATAAAGTCCTGGATACTCTACACTCCCCCCCCCCCAATGGGCTGCTTCATATTATCTGTGACTTAAAAATGGTAATCTGCCAATAACAGTGTCTGGTCAACAGTTCTTAACAGAAAACGTGTCCTACAACAAAGGAAATGTACATCACCAAATGCCAGCAGCAGTCCTGAGTAGAATCCAGATCCCCTTTTTCAGATGTTACTATTTCCGATTCTCCCTTTAAGCTCTATGAGGGCCTCCTTTTACTTGGGTTAGGGCCCCCCTGGTCCTTTGCTCCGGCAGCCCAACACAGGCCCACCCTCCAATGAACCTTGTGTTCTGCCTAAGAGGAACAGACCCTGCTCCACCCTTCAGTAGATGCAGCGGCTGTCCTCCCGTTCTGGCCGGGCGGTCCCCTCCCCCTCCTCTCTCTTCAGGAGGCCTCTCATCAATCATTACTCCAGAGCCACTTGCCCCACAGCTGCTTCCTCTCTAGTCCAGTCCCACCATGAAAGAGAGCCAACTCATTTCCACCTCAGTGTTCCAACTGGCCTCTCACCCCAGTCAAACTGAAAGTTCCTCTGGCTGCTCACCACACTCCTCCTTCCAGGACAGGACCACTACACCCTCTGGGACTGAGTCTATCTCACTGACACCAATCCTCCGGCTCTGAGTCCTCCTTGCTCCAAACTCTTTCAAGCCTGGACACAGATACTGGCAATATTCTCAGGTAATGATTTACTTTGTAGCTTTGTGGCTTTCCTACATAATATGACCATATAAGTCAGGTCATAAGTTACTCAGCCCCTCTAGTGCTATAGAGTCTGGGCATCCTCAGGGCCAATTCCACTGCCCTTGTGCACACTCGGGTGTCAGTTCTACCCCTACAATGCACGGATCTAAACTGACTTACTCACTTGATAACCCTGACTATCTACCAAGTCTATAACCTAAATGTTATAAAATCTAATAGAAACCCACTTAAAAAGTCACTGAAAGTCACTAAAATTAGGCAAAAAATGCCCATCTCACTCTGTAGCTCTGCATGGCACACCCAGCATGGTGGCCATATTGGGGCGTAGAGCAGTGATGCCCCATCAGTTCCCATTTGCATACTGTGTGACCCTGAGCAAGTAACTTAACTTCCATGTGCTCCCAGTTTGCACCTGGAAACAAGCTCTGGCTTAGTGTGCCTTAATGGTTAAACAATTTCCCCTTTCCCTTCCTTAAAGGGATGCAATAGTGCCCCTATAGTCATGGCTGAGCAGGCTTAAACCCCTAATTTTGCACCTTAATAGCTGTGGCAGCATTTGATGAAATCAGCAGAATTTTTCATGTCTTGTCTAGGAGGCAAGATGTAAATCTGTGGAAAGTTTTGTAATGGCAGCTTATGCAGTTTCTGAGATCCACATACTGTGTGTCATTTTTCTGGGGATGTCTATTTTTTTTCCTATACTCAACATGAGATTTTTTTTTTTTTTGCGCTCAACTACAACCTACACAAAATGGAATTTTTTCCCCCAAACTTTCAGGGTGCAAGCCCCCCGAGCACCCATACGATGCCACTCCCAGCGGTGGTGAATGAATTCATTCACATATCTGGACTGAGTAGTACGGTATGGGCTGCACGCCCATTGGCTCATGCTCTGAACCAATGGGTGTGCAGCCCTACAGAGCTGTCAGTCGGCGGCAGCGGGCAGCAGGTGGGTGGGGTCCTGCCGCCTCTGGCTGACGGGGAGCGGGTGGTGGGGCTCAGTGGGTGGGGTGGGGTACACTAGATCACCAGGGATATCGGACTTGGGGGTGATGAATGATGCCCGTGATTGGGGCATGGGAGGGTGCTGCCAGGTGTGGCAGGAACAAGTGATGGCCACCCACAGGTGGCAGCTGCTGTGTTGTGCCCTGCAATGCGGCAGCTCACCTGTGGGTGGCCATCACTTGTTCCTTTTTTTTTGGGCTCAACTTTGTGCAGGCGCAGGTAGGGGTTGCGCATGCATGACTCTGCACAGCCCCGGCTGAATATCGGGCTGTGCAGGTTATGCATGGGCACGCCCCCCCACCTGTGCCTGCATACATTACTGATGCGCTCCGGTGCATCGTGATTTGTGCGGCGCACTTTTCCCTTTTAAATATAGCACCGGGGCGCATCAGTGGGTTGTGCATGGCGCAACACTGTTGCACCATGCGCAACCCATTTGAATATCTGGGCCTGTATGTTTAACCTGTCCAGTATGATCTTAGAAAATATTTTCAAATTAATATCCAGGAGGCTTTTAGGGCAGTACATACAGGGGTCCTCCCTATTTCCTTTCTTATAAATCAGCACAGTGTTTCCACACTTCCATGGTGGAGGGAATGTATTTTCAATTATATACTTGTTATATAAAACAGTTTGGGCCAGATATTCAAAACTTTGCCCCGGGGCTAAGTTAGCACTGCCTGGCAGGCAAACTTAGCCCGGAGCACAAAGCAAGCTATATTCAAAAGGAATAGCCCAGGGCAAACAACCTCTGAATACAGCATGGGAATGAGGCCATGCAAACTGGGCTGGGAGTGCAGGGCAAACGTAGCCCTGGAATAAGACAGCAATGAATATAGCAACCAGGAAGAGCAAACCACAACAACAACACAGTGCACAGTGACGTGAGGGTAGGTAGAGGTGAACTATGTGGCCAATGTGTGTGCCAGCACATGCGTGGACCCACTACAGCTGCAGGCAGCAGCAGATGTGAAAGAATAGCATTCAAAACCGTATAATATTCCCCGAACCATTAGCGCAGAGCTAAGCCGTTTACCCAGTGCAAACATGTTTGCCCGGTGCTAAGATTTGCCATATTTAAAAGTGACATGCAAATGAACCTACTTAGGTAGTCTCTGGGCAAACAGACAGAATAGCATCTCATTATGCCCTGATTTGCATGCAGTTTGCCCAGTGTTACTGCAGGGTCCCACAGCTCCACCTGCAGGTCAGTCTGGAAGTACAGGGGCTGGCCAGGTCTGGCCGCAGCTCCACCTATAGGTCGGTCTGACAGTGCATGATGGTTGCTGCAGGCTACATGTATGCAGTACAGCATAGCATTGTGTACCCTAGGGGACAACACAGCATAGGTACAGGCGGTGGTGGTGATGCATGCAACTGGCACACTGTAAGACATGCTACAGTGCACAGCAGACACCACAGTTGCAAGGGGGCCAGTAGTGTGAGTGACATAGCAATGCCTGTGGTGTGTAGGGTATTGAAGACCACTGCACTGTACACAGTGACAAGCCCACCTTGCAGGTGTGTACTGCCAGTGGACATTACTGTCACACTGTTGTGTGACCCACAGATGCTGCACTTCTGGCATGGGATGCTCATTGACATAGACATGGCCGGCTGTCTGTGCTGTGGTGTATATACAGCTGTGCGGTATATGACTGGGGGGCCATGTACGATCTGACAGGCACACTGGTATTGGGGTATTCCCAATACTGTCCCATGTGCACTGTGTGCTGTGTCCCAGCCTTGTGGCAGCATCCGGTCTGTGGTGAGGCCTGGCCACCCATACACCCTCCCCTCAGCACCCATCATGCCCACAGTGCTGCATGTGTGTGCTGGCATCTGTTGGTCGCCACAGACATATGGTCTGCAGGTGTGTACTGTATGGCCAGACTACCATGGTGACCCCTGGGTGCAGGGTCACCACATACTGCCTTGCATGGCTGGGACTGGTGGCAGCAGTTGGCATCATTGTGGTGCCATCAGTGAGCAGCCTGTTTCCTCCATGTCTGTCATTTTCTCTGTGTCATAGTCATATGTTAGGGTCACGCAAAGCAGCGCTAAAACTGTGCTAATGCCACACAAGGCCACAATGTTGCACAAAGCTGTTTACCCAGAGTTAAGACCAGCTTTTCCTGGGTGGTAGTTTGTACCACGCAAAGGGTCGCACTAAGTCACACTAAACACCAAAGCATGGCGCTAGTCACTGAATATCTCATAGCACCTGTATTCATGTTCAGTTTGCCCCTTGCACATAATTATGGTTTGCCAGGCAGTAATGCGGTTTGCGTGCGCTATTTGGCCTTTTGAATATAGCAGACCCACGCTAATCCCACAATAAACCTGGACAAATGGTTTGTGCACCGCACAAAGCTTTGAATATCTGGACCTTAGGGTTTTACACCACTGTTTGGGTTGGCATAGGTATACCTCTGCTGTGATGGAATCCGGACCAGGAGCTTTGGAGTTTTTTAAGGAGCTAATGGCATAGCAGACTTCACCAAATAAAACTGTAGGAAACCTATCATCCTGGTTAATGTTAAATGGAAGAGATGTATCTGCTGATGGATCAAAAAATATCTTGGAAAAAAGTTTTAGTAATCCTTCTTCTGAAATACTGTATATGAGCCCATATTTTCCTCAAGGTTATTTGTTCCTTTAGCTACGAGTAACCACAATTTTTTATCATCACAACAATTTACTGCGTCTAGCATTGCTTTCCGTTGTTTAGTATAAAATGCTCTTTTTCTCTTTCAAGAACTGTCTGTTTTCTTTCTTTCTCTAATTAATTTTCTTAAGAACTTCCCTTCCTTTTGTATTCCTGTATTTCCTATACTGCTTCCCTATATGATTTTTTAGCTTCTTACATTCTTTATCAAACCATCCATATTGTTTTTGTTTAGTTCTAGAGGGAATATTTGTGTGCTCCAATTTACTTATTATTACATTAAATAAGTTAGTTAGATTTTCCAACAGACAACTCAGCTCTAGCCCTTCTAATGTACTAAGGTCCCAATATGGGAATGACTTTTCCAATATGTGCGAGATTACTAGTCCTGAGTTGCTATTACCAGCCCTGAGTTTTAGGATTATTATATTGCTTTTGTTGTTCCTGCCTAGGTTTCCCTGAAGATGTCAGTCAAGGAAGAATTGCTCTCTATACTGTATTAAAGGGACACTGTCAATCCCTTTTGGCCTCAAACTGTCTTTAGTCTAAAAAACACATTGCATGATTGATTGCATCCTGTAGAAAGCACTAATGTAGCTGATAGCTCAATTTTGATTCCTTTTTTTCTTTTTAAAAGTGAAAAACAGGCTACTCACTATAATGGTGCTACCACACCAAAATGTTTTTGTTTACCTTCTTAATCAACTCTCACTGGGCCAGATATTCAAAACTTTGCCCCGGGGCTAAGTCAACACTGCCCGGCGGGCAAACGTAGCCTGGAGCACAAAGCAAGCTATATTCAAAAGGAATAGCCTGGGGCAAACCGCTTCTGAATATAGCAAGGGAATGAGGCCATGCAAACTAGTCTGGGAGTGCAGGGCAAACGTAGCCCTGGAATAACACAGCACTGAATATAGCAACCAGGAAGTTCAAACCACAACAACAACACAGTGCACAGTGACGTGAGGGCAGGTAGAGATGAACTATGTGGCCAATGTGTGTGCCAGAAAATGTGTGGACCCTGTACAGCTGCAGGCAGCAGCAGATGTGAAAGAACAGCAATCAAACCTGTATAATATTCCCCGAACCGTTAGTGCCGCACTACCACGTTAGAGAGGCTTTAGCGCAGAGCTAAGCTGTTTGCCCGGTGCAAACATGTTTGCCCGGTGCTAAGATTTGCCATATTCAAAAGTGACATGCAAATGAGCCTACTTAGGTAGCCTCTGGACAAACAGCCAAATTAGCATCTCATCATTCCCTGATTTGCATGCAGTTTGCCCAGCGTTACTGCAGGGTCCCACAGCTCCACCTGTAGGTCAGTCTGGAAGTACAGGGGCTGGCCAGGTCTTGCCGCAGCTCCACCTGTAGGTCAGTCTGGTAGTGCATGATGGTTGCTGCAGGCTACATGTGTGCAGTACAGCATAGCATTGTGTGCCCCAGGGGATAATACAGCATAAGCACAGGCGGTGGTGGTGCGGCATGCAACTGCCACACTGTAGGCCATGCTAGAGTGCACAGCAGACACTAAAGTAGCAAGGGGCTAGTAGTGTGAGGGACACAGCAATGCCTATGGTACTTAGGGCAGTGATGACCACTGCACTGTACACAGTGACAGGCCCAGCTTGCAGGTGATTGCTGACAGTGGACAGTACTGTTCCACTGTTGTGTGCTCCACAGATGCTGCACCTGTAGCATGGGATGCTCACAGTGATATATACATGGCCGGCTGTGTGTGCTGTGGCATCTGTACAGTTGTGCGGTATGTGGTTGGGGGGGCATGTAAGATCCGACAGGCTCACAGGTGGTGGGGTATTGCCACTACTGGCCCATGTGCACTGCGTGATGTGTCCCAGCCTTGTGGCCACACCTGGGCTGTGGTGAGGTCTGGCCTCCCGTACACCCTCCCCTCAATTGTCACCATGCCCACAGTGCTGCATGTGTGTGCTGGCATCTGTTGGTCAACACAGACGTATGGTCTGCAGGTGAGTGCTGTATGGCCACACTACCATGATGTCCCCTGTGGGTCATATCACCCCTTACTGTCTGTGCTTGGCTGGGACTGGTGGCAGCTGTTGGCATCATGGTGGTGCCATCAGTGAGCAGCATGTGTCCTCCACGTCTGGCATTTTCTAAGTGTCATGATCATATGTTAGGGTCACGCAAGCCACGCTAATCCTGCGCTAACACCGCGCAAAGCACCAATGTCATGCAAAGCTGTTTGTCCAGGGTTAAGACCAGCTTTATCTGGGTGGTAATTTGTACCGCCCTAAGGGTCACTCTGTGTCAAGCTAAACACCTTAGCATGGCGCTAGTCGCTGAATATCTCATAGCGCCTGTATTCATGTTCACTTTGCCCTTTGCATATAATTATGTTTTGCCCGGTGCTAATGCAATTTGTGGTGCTATTCGGCCTTTTGAATATGGCAGACCCGTGCTAATCCCGCACAAACGGTTTGCGCACTTTGCAAAGCTTTGAATATCTGGCCCTCCATGTCTAGCATCCTTCAGGTACCAGATTTCTGAGCTCCCACTCTTCTTCCTTCCTGGTCTGGTGGTGCATTCACTCTTTGGGTTAGTCTCGCCTCTCTAAAGTAGCATAATCCCTGTGACACCTCTAGGAGAGGAAGCTTTCTCAAGAGGGTTGCTAGTGTTTTCCCCTTAGCAGGGACAGAGATAGTGCAAGCTAAAGTTACAGTCATCTTGCACAAGCATTTACACATTACCTATCAAACAATTCCAATATCCTGAATCATCATTCTGTTACTTTCTGAAATCTCCTTACTCTATCAAGTTCTCTTCTTTGTCCACAACAGCAGGAGCCTGGTGACTCACTGAACCAAGCCAACTGATGTACTCAAGGTTATCACTCTCTTTATTCCTTCCAACTATATACATCTGTGAATATTTATGCAGATTTAGCACATTTCAAAATTAATGCTTAGACATGCTCACTGGAAGAAACATATTTTCTTTACAGAATACTGTCAGTTTTTACTATATGGCATCTATAGTTATGTTTCCAGTATTCCTTTCGTTTATACGTGACTCCCATGAAGAAGACCTCCGAGAGAGTCAAAGAGCTGGGGTCTCAGCTGGAGCAGCACAAACTGCTATAGACCTTGGTTTGTTTCTTCTTCTTTTTATTCTGCATGCAGCAAATAAATCTGATGTCTACCTGACCACACGAGTTATGTTTGATTGGTCTTGCCTGCACTACGAACCATTTGCTTTAGCAGTTACAGTATATGTAGACAAGAATTCAAGACACATTTACATAAAGTGTTACATATTAGTAGTATAACTCTTCTAATGCATGCATATACTCTAATTTGGAAGCCAGGTAATTCAGTTCTAATTTTTGTTTTGACATCACAATGTAACAAAAACTAGGCAACAAATTCTGATTTGTATGACAGGAAGGAGGCTCCCTGCCTAGTCCATTATCTCATCTGCAAGAAGAAACAGAAACAGTTAAAATAGATCCCCCATAAAAGGACTGATAAGAGACCAGCAAGCTGTCCCAGCTTTAAAGCATAATCTGAAAGTTTTTAACAGGTACATCAATATCCTTTATTTTTACTGAATAGTATTTCACTCATATTAAATCAATCAGTTATTCAGCAAGGACAAACTTTGCTGTTCAGCACCAATATCAAAGACAGAATTTCTATATAAATGTGATAGTATGATGGGCCAGATCCTTTTCTGATTAAATCAAAACACTATTAAGCTGAGTGGCATCACATTCCTTATGAGTCAAGCGGCACATGAGGGGGATGTCTTCTCTATCTGGATACATGCATTTGGTAATGATCATGGCATCTCGTGTTGAGAATTAATTTGTCAATATTAATGCTGCTATCAATCTCACACTTACAACAATGTTGACAATATGCCATCATAATCAGGACTGTGCTTATGTTTTATATCATCAGCATCATTTTAAGGCAATAGCAACACAGCATTTACAAAGCAATCCTGTCACTTCCACAAGATGATATAGTAAGTGAAACTGTATAATAGATCTGGGTTGCCTAGAGCACGTATCAGTGCACTCTCATTCATTATTTCATAAACTCCACTAAAAAAACCCCCTCCAGTTTCTTAAATGCAATGCACATGACACCTAAATAAGTCATATGTTGGCAGAGTTTAAGTTATTATAATTTTAGCAGTTTGAAGTCTGGGGAATTTGAAAAAAAAACATCCACAATGAATAGATGGATATGGTATAATGAGCTATAGAAACATTTGAAATGGGGAAGTCTAGATAGACATGCGTTTGGATTCTTCAGCACTGCAGGGGATGCGTGTTTGAAAGATTTCCATAGCTTCAATTAAAGAGACCATCAATTCCTTGATTAAGCACTGCAGCCTGATGTTATCAATTACAATGAAGGCTTCCATTCTTCCTCAAGCACTAATATAGTTCTGTAAAACATTTTGAGACAGATCAATAGCATATCAAGAACATGGCAACATCTGGCAGTTCAATTTCAGAAAGTCTCTAAATCAATACATTTGAAACAGTTTTAGAGTCCTTCAGAGTCTGGCTAGATGAAATAACAGCTGCCTGAAGATGAAAGAGCTTTACATTTCCTTGCAAAGTTACATGGCAGAAAACTGCACTTGCAGGCCTAACCTTTTGTGGGATAGCATTTAAGATAGTGTAGATGCTTGTTACTTCAAAGTTTTAATCAGTACTGCATCTGCATCTATACTAATGTTGTAAAATCATAACAAATGTGGTGTCACAACATTTTGTGAAACACAGATACACTGCATGTTTTACAAGTATTGAACAGTTCTCTAAATGTAATAAAAGTGAAGTATAAAATGAAAAACATAAATCATATACTGTATCTGTCTCATGAGTCATGATATTATCTGTTAGTGCAGCTTGTTAGCAATCTTTAACTGCTGTGATGGATGATTATTTAGTCTTCTTCCTGACAGGCATAGGTACAGTACCTAGTTTGGGTGAGAAGTAAGACCCACTGAGTCAGCCTCTCTGTTATTCTAGCAGTAGAACCATGAAATATTGTTGTCTCCAAAAAATCTATCCAGTCCAGTCAGGACACTGCACACCATTCATTAACCTGTTCTGATCCTGTTACTCTCCATATCTCTCTCACTATAGAGTTATACCTTTTTTCCCATAGAACAATTGAATGTTTACCACACCATATGTATTACCCCTCAGTTAAGTCCATATACCCCTGAATTAACTCCATATGCCACCACAATTAAGACCATATACCACTGACGTAAGACTAATATGACATTACCAGGTAAAAACCTTTTTAATGTCTTGCCTCAACCTTGAAACCAGACTAAACAGTCCCTGGATTAATGATACTTCAATACTTTTGAGGACAAGCAATCCCAGGACTGAAAATGCCAGCTTTTGGTCAGCATTATCAATACTGTCAATGGTAAACAGTCCCTGGATTGACGATGCCAGTTTTTCGCTGGTATTATCTATACATTAAATGACAGTCCTTGGAAATGTAGTATCTGCAAATGAAAACATTTGTCCTTACAAACTTATGCAGAATGGCAATTCCACTTCTGAGATGCATTTTGGAATTTTCTGAAAAATTACACATATTTCTGACTGTAATTTACTGTAGACCATTAATTAATGTTATATGGATAAGGTGAATAATGGATTTGTTTTCTGCAGTTTACAGGAAAATAATCTGCAGTTTACATAAACTGTGGAACACTAATCTGTGGTTTATAAGAACAAAAAAGCGGAACACTAATCTACTTTTATGTACACCACAGATTATTGTTTTGCATTACAGCAGTGGAATTATGTCATTTCTTTTTGGCTGAAGTCTCTGGAACTAGTCAGAATATTACAAAACTCTGCATAAGTCCGTTTCACCAGAATTTAAAAACACCATACAGCACTACTTCACACATGCAGTACATTGAAAAATGTTCAATAGTAAAAATAATTTAATAGTTACTTTTCAGTAAGTAACTTACAGACATATTTTAATGTATCTAAAAAAAAAGGAAATGGTGTTCCAACATACATTAAACTATGTTCACAGGTCACATTACTTTTGTAGTTGCGATTGACAAAACAAGTTGCAAGAGTAGTGTGTGAACATGTTTTGTAATATACATGTGTATACAAAAATATAGAAGGAACAACCTTGGTAAAATCTGAATTACAGGTTTGAGAGGTGGGGGAACAATACTGACTTACAGATGTGGGCTTGTGAACTCCATATCATAATGATTTATTGTTGTTTTTTTAATAAAACTGCATTTAACCAAAGCATGTTCACAGTTTATGCTGGCACGTCTGTGAACATGTGTTTTTTTCACAGTAGTAGTAGAATTGGGGCCAGATATTCAAAACTTAGCCCTGGGGCAAAATTAGCACTGCATGCCGTGCAAAATTAGCCCAGAACCATTTGCATGCTATATTCAAAGGAATAGCCCCGGGAATAAATCAATTGAATAGAGCATGCAAATGAAGCCGTGCAAACAGAGCTGAGAGTGCAATGCAAAAATAGCCCAGCAAATAAGACAGCTCTGAATATAGCAACCAGGAAGAACAAACTACAACAGCAGCCCAGTGCACACAGAGGTGGAGTAAGGCAGAGTTGCAGTTGGTGGCAATTGTGGGTGATAGCAATGAAGTGGTACACAACAACTGCAAACAATATTGCAGGTCAAACACAGCAGAACTGTGCTATGGTTTTGACAGGTTTGCCTGAGGCTAACTCATTTGCCCAGTGCTAACACATTTGTCGGTGCTAACACATTAGCCCGGCACTAAATTTTGGTATAATCAAAGCTCCTATGCAAATGAGACTACTTATGCAATCTGTGGGCAAACAGCCACATTAGCATCTCATTATGGCCTGCTTTGCATGCATTACCTTGTAGATTGCCTAGTCTATTGCATGGTGCACACAACTCCACTTTTATGTCAGACTGGAACTACAGGTAGGTAGGTGCAGGCTGGGTGTGCTCACAGCTTCACCTGTATGTCAGACATGATAAACAGTTCAGTGGCTGCAGGCTGGGTTTGGACACAGATGCACAGACTATTGTGGCCCAGGGGACAAGCACCACAGGAATGGGTGGTTGTGCTGCATGCCATAAAAATGTTGTTATTCCTCCTACAATGTGTATCTGACGGTACAGTACCATAGTAACTGATATTGTGAGGGACATAGCAATGCCTACAGTGTGTCAGGCAACATTTCAGGGTTCCTTACCTCAACGGAGCCATGGAGCAGCTATGGACTCCATGTAAGGCTGCACTGAACTCCCCCCCCCCCATTTCAGGGCTTCTTACCTCAACAGAGCCAAAGGGCAGCTACTGACTCCATCTAAGGCTGCACTGACCCCACCCCCCATTTCAGGGTCCTTACCTCAATGGAGTCACGGAGCAGTTACCAACTCCATCTAAGGCTGCACTGAACACCCCCCTCCCCATTTCAGGGCTTCTTACCTCAATGATGCCATGGTGCAGCTGCCAACTACATCTAAGGCTGCATTGAATCCCCCCTTTCATTTCAGGGCTCCTTACCTCAACAGAGCCATGGAGCAGCTAGCTCTTGATCCCTTTGTTCTACAATCCTTCATTTTGCAGGCTGCACTGAACACCCGCCCCATCTATTTCAGGGCTCCTTACCTCAACAGAGCCATGGAGCAGCTACCGACTCCATCTAAGGCTGCACTGAAACCGCCCCCCCATTTCAGGGCTCCTTACCTCAACAGAGCCATGGAGCAGCTAGCTCTTGATCCCTTTGTTCTACAGTCCTTCATTTTACAGGCTGCACTGAACACCCCCCATCTATTTCAGGGCTCCTTACCTCAACAGAGCCATGGAGCAGCTGCCAACTCCATCTAAGGCTGCACTGAAACTGCCGTCCCATTTCAGGGCTCCTTACCTCAACAGAGCCAAGAAGCAGCTACTGACTCTATCTAAGGCCGCGATTAACTACTCCTCCATTTCTGGGCTTCTTACCTCAATGGAGCCATGAAGCAGCTAGCTCTTGATCCCTTTGTTCTACAGTCCTTCATTTTACAGGCTGCACTGAACCCCCTCCATCTATTTCAGAGCTCCTTACCTCCACAGAGCCATGGAGCAGCTACTGACTCCATATAAGGCTGCACTGATCCCCCCCTCCCCACCTATTTCAGGGCTCCTTACCTCAACGGAGCCACGGGGCAGCTATCAATTCCATCTAAGGCTGCACTGAACCCCCCCTTCATTTCAGGGCTCCTTACTTCAGCAGAGCCAAGGAGCAGCTACCAATTCCATCTAAGACTGCACTCCCCCATTTCAGGGCTCCTTAGCTTAAAGGAGACAGGAAATCTGTGCTAACTGGCAGCAGTTAGTAATTTTCCTAGTAAGAGAAACAACAACCTTGCCTCCAAATAAATCATATTTAACTGTACCTTACTAAACATTGATGTGAAAAACTGTGTTTTCAATTGTTTTCTTTTTATGAACAACATTCTGAACAGTTCTTTTTCTGGAACCAGTAATTTGGAGTGTTTACTATGTCACAGTTTGAGTACAGAATGCTAAACATGAGCTATTGTCCTATCAGAACCATGCTTAGAGTTCTTTCCTCAAACCATGACGTAGTTAAAACTCCTGATCACTGGCTCTGTGAAGAGAACTGCAACAGAATGCTGCCCATAAAAACAAAATAATGCAAAATACAGTTTTTCATGTAACTTTTTATTGAGGTACAGTAACATATGGATCATTTCGGCTTATGGGTATCATTTTTGTAAACTGGAACATTATAAACACCTACCAATTTGAAATAATTTCCTGTCCTCTTTAACAGAGCCATGGATCATCTACTGACTCCATCTAAGGTTGCACGAATCCCTCCCCCATTTCAGGGCTCCTTGTCTCATTGGAGCCATGGAGCAGCTACTGACTCCATCTAAGGTATATTCTGCAGCAAGCAAGGAGCAGCTTGTGTGGGGGTGTTTGGAGAGATGAAAATTGGACAGTTGAACCTGCTTTTAGTGCATTTCTGCCATGTGTGCTCAATTTTAAATGTGTGGATCAGTCAGCAGACATGTAGTGATAGGATTTCTGGGTTTAGGACACTGCTCTATGTACTATACTAGGCTTTTAACCATTTTGTTCTGTTTCTTTAAGAGCTGATATTTCAGTGACTGTGATAGAGGGGAATATTTAGTTTAATTCAGATTTACTGTTGTTTATTGCCATATCACCTTGTCACTCATACTGCCATGCACGCGCAATTGCACATCTATGAGGCCAGTTGCTTTTGTCCTGTTCCCGCTCTTGATCCCTTTGTTCTACTCTTCTTCATTTTACAGGTTGCACTGAACCTCCCTCCTCCATTTCAGGGCTCCTTACATCAACGGAGCCACAGAGTAGCTACCGACTCCATCTAAAGTATATTCCGCAGCAAGCAAGGCACAACTTGTGTGGGGGTGTTAGCCCATCGATGCTGTGCGTCTACTGCCCCACCCAGGGGTGTTTCTAGCTATATTGTGTATTGTTTGTCATGTGACCAGTCACGTGACCTTTGCTGATAATGTTAAGTCCCCACTTTCCCATTTGCTTTTTATCTTTCCTGGCCTGTAGGGGTCAGCATTGCATCTACCTACAGTACCTCCAACTTCTTCTGTTTCCTTACTTTCACCTGTTCCTCTCCTGCTTGGATTCTCCTGTCCCCGCCTGTTTTTTCCTTCCCCTACTGCCCTCAACCCAAGTTTCTCACTACCTTCTCTTGCCCTGATCTGAACCGTGTAGCTTCTACCTTAGAGGCGGCAACCCTACAGCTGTACTATCCTGTCCCCTTCACTTCTCTATGTCTTTCTGTCCACCTATATTTCTCCTGTGCCCTATTATATCTTAGCACTTACTGTACAACACTATGGCCATGCATTCTATAATTAAGTATACCCTGCCCTTTCTCATTATTCTGTGCACAATCCCCTATGCTCCCACCTGTATCTCAGCACCCCTGTCCACTTCTCTACCTTTCAGTCTCTCCACAACTGTACCCTCTGGCACAGCAGTCATGGCTCCTTATCTCTCACTCAGTCTATTGGGCCTCGCTGCCTGCTCCACTCACCACCTCCCCTTTTTCGCATTAATTCACCCTCAGCTTATCCTTTCACCACCATTATCCACAACTTGTGCTACTCTTACCAGGAGGAATTTGCCATCCCATCATAAACTGCTGGTACATGTTCTTGTTCGCTATGGCCTGCTTCTACTTCTTCTCTCTGGGAACATACACCCCAATTCAGGGCCAGGCTCATTACCCGCCATCTCCACCTGGGTCTCTGGTGGCATCAAGACTGCCTCAGTAAATATCTGCAGTCTTCTCCTGAAGCTGATCTTTTTCAAGCCTAGGCTGTTCAACATCAACCCGACATCCTAGCTGTGGTCGAAACCTGGCTGTTCCCCAAAATACCTGACTCAGCCATCTCCCTTAAGGGCTATACGGTCTTCAGGGATGACAGGCTGGCTAAAAGGTGTGGGTGTGTGTGCCTTATATCTGGCAGATACCCTGGTAGGGCATGCTCTCTCCCACTCAATACCCCACACTGTTGCTTAGGTACTTGCCATTAAAATTGCTATTGGCAGCAACAGTAAGTCACCCACTATATTGTCCACCTACATCCCACCACATTACACTAAGCTAGGGTTTAATGATATTCTTAATTTCATCTCTCAGTTGCCAAATCACACAGAAGTGATCCTAATAGGTGACTTCAACATAAATTGACTGGCCCCTGACTCAGCCCCTTTCAGAGATGCAGCTGCTACTATGGACCTCTCCTAAGTTGTCTCCTCTCCCACAAGGATCAACTACAGAACAGGTACCAGCATGCTTAATGACCACATCTTCACCTACCACCTGGAAAGACTCTGAACTATTGTGGTCCTATCTGACTCTTTGAGTGACCACTCCCCCACTCTCTGCCACTGGTCTAATCACCCCATTAAAACCCCTGCCAAAACTTCTTATCTGCACACCTGAAAAAAAGGTATGGTTGGGAAATTCCAGGACTAACTTTGTACCCAGGAATGGTCCCTGTTAGACTCTGCCACAAATATTGATAGTGCTCTAACTTGCTTCATCTCTACCTTCAATGCTGCCTGTGATAAATTTGCCCCTTACTCAAAGTGTCAGGTCTTAAATTGGGGTAATCCTTTGATCACACCTGCTCTTCTAAATCTTATGGTAGCCCAGGACAACCTAGATCATAAGGCTCTCACCACTGGCCTCCAGGCCAACAGGCAAAAGTATTAGGCAGCCAGGAACATCTGTACGGGTGAAATCCGGCATGCCAAGGCAGAACACTTTAAAGCTAGTCTCGCCTCCTCCGGGGGTAATGGGAGAGATTTCTTGTCTAACATTAAGGAGCTCACTGGGAAAGCCAGTACTGCCCCCCCCACTGAATATCAATGGAGTCACCACCCAAGATCCTCAGCTAATTGCTGATACTTTTAACTCGGCGTTCACTGACCTTAGTGGGGTACTCCCCTCTGACTTCATCAGTAATGCCCCTGGCCCCTCACTATCCTCATCTTCCACTAATACTCCTCCTTTCTGCTTCAGGAAAGTCTCCACTAGAGAAGCTAAAACATACCTTACATGGGTCCTTGGCAAGTCTAGGTTTAGTGGCGACTCCCTGGATCTAAAATTACTACAACTTGCCCTTAATGCTATTCTTTTCCCAACACCAAGATTCTAAATCTTTCACTCTGTCTAAGCCAATTCCCCTCCCAGTGGAAATTTGCAGTTGTCATCCCGATTTTCAAGAGTGAAGACAGAACCTCCCACAGCAACTACCCCCAATCTCTATACTTCCCCATCTCTAAAGCCCTTGAAAGAATCATCTCAGATCAATTATCCCACTATCTTGCCGAATGCACTCTCCAGTGCAATCAACAACTTGGTTTTCAGAAGGGCCACAGCACCACCACTGCCATCCTGGAGTTTACCAGCTTCACCCACAAAGCCCTGGACCGTGGTCAACTTGTAGGGTCTGTGTACATAGAATTTACTAAAGCATTTGACATGGTTAACCACAGGCTCCTCATTTCATCCCTCCAGACTCTAGGGCCTTCACACAAGACCACCTCTTGGTTTGCTAGTTACCTCAGTGACCATTCTCAGAGAGTGAAATTCCTTGATACTCTCTTCACCAGTCTGCCAGTTCACTCGGGGGTTCCCCGAGGATCCATACTTGGGCCACTCCTATTGAGCCTTTTCCTTAATACCCTCCCCCTAGCCTGCTCAGGAAATGTGTTCTTATATACCAGTGATGCGGTCATTTTGGCAAGTCACCCAGACCTGGCCTAGATAGGAAACAGTCTTCAAAAGCACTTTGCTGAATTAGAATCCTGGTACTCCCAAAATGAACTCATCATAAATTACGAAAAGTCCAAAACTATGGTGTTTGCCAACCCCAAAATGATCAGAAAGGTGTTATCCTAACCATCCTTAACAATTGCCACCAACCCCTAGAGCAGGTAAACAGTTTCAAATACCTTAGCAATACACTAGAGTCCTCCCTCTCCTACCAGGACCATGTCAATCTTGTTTGCAAACCGGCGAATTCCAGAATCAGCCTCTTGTATAGACATAGAAACTATGTGACCAATGATGCCCTCTGCATGGCTGTCACAAGCTCAGTCCTCTCCATAGTTGACTATGGTATTGCCATCTATGGCTCCGCATCTGATACAGTTCTAAGTCGTGTCACGGTTGCCCTCAACAAAGCCTCTCACCTGGTACTTGGCACACATTGGCTTACCCACACCTGTGACCTTTGCAAACCAGTGAACTGGTTAAATTTCAAGGGTCATCCAACCTACCAAACCTGCTTGTTGGCAAGAACAATTACTTCCAATCAGTCTCCTCCCTTAGCCTTGAAACTTCTAGCCCCTACTCCTACTTCCAGAGCTACTAGGAGCTCCTTGAAGGTCTCTTTCCCTGTTCCTTTCTGCAGAACCACTCTAGGACAGAGTTCTTTCATGTATAGGGCTCCTGCTTAGTTAAATGGTCTGCCACCTGATGTTCTACCCTCAGAAAAGCTTGGACCCTTTATAGTTAAACTCCGGCAGTATCTCCTCCCTTTAAATTGCTGTGAATGTGCTTAGCTCTACCCAACTCACCATTCTGACTTTGACTGCCTTCTTGTCATTTTCCCTGTTATCTCCCTCCTGACTACCGCTGTCTAACTATCTCTGTACCTCCCTGCCTCCCTTCTCCCAGTCCCTCTTACCCTTCTCCTCCACCTCCCTCCCTCCTTTCCCACTCCTTGATCTTTTTCCTTAGTAAATTTACCCCTACGCCTAGAGTGCATTTCTTCCATCCCTCAAGGTACTCTGACAATGTCCCATGGACTGCTTATCTCTACTACTAACACTGTATTGCCTGGGCCATCCTGGTCCTGTGTCTCAGGCCCCTTCGCTGTGCCCCACTCTTCTCCCTTTCCCCCCAGTACTGTCCTGGCCCCTGGCTTTACCCATTGTGTAAATATCCCCTCCCGCAAGTATTTTCTAATGTTATCACCCCTTGTACCCTGTAATCCCTATTCTTCCCCCCTTCAGTTTTATTCTACTTATTGTGCTGTTTGTTCCTAATGTATTGTTACTTATTGTTGCTGTTTTACACTGTTTTGTACTTACTTGCACTGTTTGATGTGGAGCTTTTGTAAAAGAGTTTCTGACTCAAAGGATTGTAATACCGAAATGTAAATAAAATAAAAAAAAAGTACTGCTGCTATCCACATGCTGACATGCACAGTTGGCAAGTGTGTTCTGACAGTGGATGCAGTCATACTGTCCTGTGACCCACATATGCTGCTCCAGTGGCATGGGATTCCCATACTAACATGCACATGGCTGGCCATGTGTGATGGGGGGAGCCTGGATTGGTTTGCGGTATGTGCCCCAGGGAGCAGCCTCCTACCATCATACAGGCACACTGAAGTGAGGGGCATTCCCGTCACTGGAACATGTGCACTGTGTAGATGGCCCCAGCTGTGTGGCAGCACCTACTATGTGGTACAGCCTGGCTACCTGTGTGCCCTTCTCTCAGTACTCTTTATTTCCCCAGTGCTTCATGTGTGTGCTGGATTGTGGTGGTGTACCCCTATTGGGGTACTGGGCATGTGTGCTTCATGGACACACTGACAAGGTGTCCACTGGGCACTGGGGCACCCAAAAATGCCTGGCAGGGTTGGGATCCAGTGCCAGATGATGGCGATGTGGGCGGTGCCGTCTATGTGCAGCATGTCTCTTCCACAGCATATGGAGTGGCCCAGGGTGGCCATCTGCCCTCTCTACCTCCTCATTGGCTGCAGTCATCAAGTGCACCATGATGCTGTTGTTGCTTATGGCCAAGTTGTTGTCTGTTGCTGCTGTGTCCACTCCCATTATATTTGTTTTGCCCAGAGTTAAGATTACCTTTTTCTGGGCGGTAGTTTGCGTGACACAAAGTGTCGCGCAAAGTCATGCAAATACACTTTGAGCAGTGCTAATGCACTGAATATAGCATTGCGCCTGTATTCATGTACATGCCCCTTCTCTTTGCACGGTGCATACATTATAATTTTGCCCAGCGCTAATGCAGCTTGCCCACGCTATTTGGTCTTTTGAATATAGGAGACCCACACAAACCTGGCACAAATGGTTTGTACCCAGCACAAAGTTTCGAATATCTGGCTCTAAATGTGTTTGAACCACTATTCTGCAGCTTGCAGCATTTTTGCATGATTTCACATGAAACATACAACAGTAGTTCAATGAACAAAATTGTAAATGCTGACAAATTAATCTAAGACTAATACAGATACTGATACAGAAGGCTTTCTACTAGCAAGTCTCTCATTCCAGTAGTCAAATGTAAACCTTTTCTGTGCTAAACGTGAAAACATTTTCTGTGCTACACTAAGACCAACTGCAACATTGTTTAGCCATCAATGGAGATAGACTCTGTCAGTAAAACTTAAATTCCAAGTCTGGAAGTCAGAGGGGGCAGGGTGAAGAAAATGGATTATAGTGGATGAGCTCCAGGGAGCCCTACTACTACTTTTCTTTTTTATTCATGTGCAGTAAATAAACATATGTTCCAGATTTTGTTAGAACATCTCTGACCACAATTGTGTTTCATTGTGTTAATGTGTTCATTGTTATGCTTGAGTGAACAGAAAATACAGCTGAAGTTAAAAAATTGCTAATCCATTCTGTAATACACAGCCATGGAACTTTTAAATTTACATAATTTAAATTTGTGCCACGCCTCTGTGATGGTGTGTGACCACCCACAGTGACCGCGTCCACAAGATCTGCCTACCCAGGAACCCACAGCCATGCAGACTGCTGCACGCACCCACTGCCCATGTCCTGCACAGCACCACCATGGCCATACAGTGACATGGCTATGTGGTGCGAAGGCAGTGGCACAGCCATGTACCTGGTGCATGCATGGACCACCATTGATGCACTCCCAGACATGCAGTGCCACTGGACAGTGCTGACTGTAACAAGTTGCATGCATGGCAGTGGTGTCAATGGATGGTGGCCATGCCCTGCTGCCCCCCCGTTACACAGCATGCAATAGTAATCATAGATGTAAGGCACTCACCATCATCAGGCTGGTCCCTGCACCTGTGTGGTCCAGCATCCCTCCTGGCCTGCTGGTCATCTTGGCGCCGCCTCCTCTCCCTCGCCCACCAGTGCTCCTCTGGGCCTAGGGTGCAAACATGGAGAGAGGAACATCAGTACAATCTGGTAGCAAAGCCCCCCGCCCCTGTGTGTGTGCAATCCCACACAGCCATACCTATCCACCCCCACCCCGATACCACCACCACGGCCAACACTGGACAGCCCCCCCTGTGCTGGACACATGCCACCGTGATACCCGTATGGACATTTACAGTGTATGGATGGGGCACCTGCCTGGCCGTGGCACCGTGCCCCTCCTGGCATGTGCCTGCAGGTGGACAAGCCTACCCGGGTCCTTGCGCTGGAGGTCCCCATATCGGTGGTGACACTGCTCAGCCGTCCACCCGATTCCTGTGGCCTCCTCCAGCGCCACCACCAGCTCCTCTCATACTGCACTCCTGGCCCTGTCCAGGGGTGCATCTCCAAAAAGTGCCCCAGCATGGGGCTCTACTATGGCCACGAAATTGGCCAGCTCCACCTGGCTCCAAACAGCAGCCCTCCTTCTTGCCATCTCTGAAGCTGGTTGGAGTCAAAATGGTGCTCGGTAGCACAGTCTGCCATGTGCAGATGCTGCGTGGTACAGCGCTGCCATTCCCTATCGTGCTGTCACTAAACAGCGTGATAGTGGTGCACCCATGTGGATGCAAGGCACCTAGGGGGCAAAGGTCGGGCACAGGGTCAAGGGTCTCTTGGGCATGGAATGCCACAGCGCGATTGGTACTCACTGTGTGTAGCACGATTGGGTGCCTGTGTGCCACCTCCTGTAGTGGCCTACCATGCTGTAGCCCCAGTGCGCCTACAGCGCCCCAGTGCCAAAGCGCCATATATGTGAACAGTGCAGTAGCACCACTGGCACAATGGTGGCCGTGCCCTGCATTGCATCCCACGCACAACACGTCAGCAGTGGGCAGGTGTCTGCGTCATCACCCCGGGCATGTGCCATTCGGTGTGTACTCCACATGTCACAGAAATGCGCCCTTGTTTGAGCACGTTCAACACAACTGCGCAAATCGCAACAGCGCAATATTCAGCCAGCATATGCAAATCAGCTAATCAGCCATTCAATGGCGCAGATACTGCATTTGCATCCACTTATAATTGCGCCTCACCTCATTTGCATGTGTTGCACTATAAAAATGCGACATTGGGCTGCAGTGGCCATAGTCTGTTATTGCAGTCTATTGTGGTGAGTTGCATGCTGTTTGGGAGTGTGGACTGTGGTGTGTGGGACATGCATGGGACTGCACAGTCACAGGTAACACCTGTCATTCTCACAGGATGAAGAATGAGCAATCATGAGGTGGAGGAAGTGGAACAGAGACATGGGAGGAAGAGGAGGCCTAACTTCACAAAGGCAGAAACAGATGCCCTGTTTGAGGCCTTCCTCGACCAGGAGCAGCTGCTCAGCGGACGGCAGGGAACACCACAGGCCCGTGTTGCTGCATGGGAAGAGGTGGCACATGCCGTCAACCTGCATGGCAGCCACCAGCGGTCCATACAGGAGTGCAAAAAGAAGATGGGCACAGACAGGCAGAGGATTAAGAACAAGATGGCTGCCATCAGGGCAGCATAGGCTGCAACTGGTGGGGGACATCCGGCCATGCAACGCCTGACCCCACAAGAAGAGCGGGTTGCTGGCAGCATGCGGCGTTGTGCCATTGAGGGTGTTCCAGGTGGTGGATTCCAGAGGGGTGGTAGCCCATCACTGCATGGTAGGTCCTGGTCTGTCAGTGGGGGAACAGGGTAGGGCAGATACATTAATGCTACTGTGTTCCCTTACAGCTCCTGAGCATCTACATGGGTCAGCGGTGGTGGGCTTGTCCACTGAGGGTAATACCATGGACATAGAGGAGGGCCCATCCACCTCCACAGGCATCCGAGGGTCAGGGTGACAGTGGGCCCGCCTGGACGTCCGGACTGATGTTGGTGGAGCAAGTGTGGAGGAGGCCCTGCCTGTGTCCCAGTGTGCCAGCATCCATGGATGCCAGCATGCTGAGACTCGGACTGGTGGTGGATCCATCACTGATGATGACGGAGCTCAGTTCATGGACAGTGATATGTGTTGGCCACAGGATGGCCACACAGCAGGTGACATCACGGGCATTGCCGTGGGTGGTGCCACCGTGGAGGCCTGCATGACATCACAGTCCCAGCCTGTGCCTGTCTGCACCAGTGGGGTAACACTGGCGTGTGTCCAGGACAGTGGGGCTGTAGCGGCCACTGCGGTGGCACTGTTGAGCCCAGGAGAGTGGCAGTCAGAGGGGCAGTGTCAGCAGTCGGCCAATGGCCATGGGGGTACAGTGTCAGGGGGCAGCATCAGTGCACAGCCTGTGGACATGCCCAGGCCTGGCCCTGGTGTGCAGCGCCCATCCTCAAGGGGTGCTGCCCATCAGGGCTCTGAACACCGTGAGGGAAAGCATGCCGATTAGGCAGATGACCTCTTAGAAGAGCACACTCGCATACTCCAAGAATCAGTCAATCAGCAGTTGCGGCTTGTGACGGCGGTGGATGCACTCAGTGCGGCTCTGCGCCAGGCAGAGGAGCGGCGCAGCAGAGACACCACTCTGCTCCTGGCAGGGATGGACTGGATGCAGGAGGATGTGACCACTGCCATTGACAGGCAGACACAGGCAATCACAGCTGTCATGGCTACAATGGGCACACAGTTATTTGCCCATGCGTCGCAGACACCGCGCAGTGCAATTTCCACTCCCCATTCCCGGCATCGTGCGACACCCTCCTTGTTGACACCGGGTTCAGCTGTGGGCATCCCAAGCACACCTGACGCAGGCATGTTCGGTGTGCTGCAGAGCCCTGCGTGAGCACGGTCGCGTTCACACAGCGGAACCCCTGGGGGACCGTCGGTGCCACCCCATGAGGCCATTGGTCAGCCTGTCACTGCTGGCGGGTCTCGGCGGGGCCACCCATGCATCCGTGGCAACCATGGCACTGTGGCATGTGACTGACCTGTCTCCCACCATGGCTACTGTTTGATGCTGCCCTGTGTGCATTGTGTTGTTCAACATGCAATGCATGGGTGGGGTACCCGGCCCTGCACACACACATACACATGTTCCATCTGCACACCCTCCAAGCTGCTATCCACTGTGGCGTGTGCATGATGATGCCTGCATTGCGCTGTCCACCACTGTGCAATGGTGCCCAGCATCTGACACACGCACAATGACAGGCACTGGGCATGGTAGTCTGTGGACGTGTGTGTGGCTAGGGGTGGCGGTTGGGGTCAGCGTGCCTCCTACCCTTTGTGCATGTCTTGTGGGTGTGTGTGTGTGTGTGTGTGTGTGTGTGTGTGTGTGTGTGTGTGTGTGTGTGTGTGTGTGACTGCGTGCCATGTTAGACCTTGCCCATCCCTGACGGCATGTGCGGTTCCATGCTTGGCCAATTCCTTTAAGACATGCACCCCTGGGGTTTGTCCATGACATGTTTGTGGGTTGTGCCTTGCCACTGGTGGTTGCACATGGCCCCATGACTTACCTGGGTTGGTTGAAGTGCTCTCTGTGATGGTGTCCCAGTGCAGCTGTGCCATCCAGATCAGTCGGGGGTCCCTTCGACCAAGGGGGGGGCTGCCCATCACCATCTTCACCAGCATCCTCATCGTCCCCATCACTGTCCCCCTCTTCAACCTGTACAGCTATCCCACAGTCATTGGCCATGTTGTGCAGGATGTAACAGGCCAGGAGTAGCCCACAGGCCTTTGAGGGGCTGTACTGTAGGGCACTGCCAGATGTGTCCAGGCAACAGTAACGTGCCTTCAGCATCCCGAACACCCGCTCGATGACATTGCATGTGGTGGCATGTGCCTCATTCTAGCGTTGCTGCAATGGGGTCGCAGGCCGCCGGTATGGTGTGAGCAGCCAGGGATGGAGTGGGTATCCACTGTCACCTGTGTGCAGATGGTGGACATTAGTTTGGTGATCAGCATTGCCCTGCCTTGGGCCATCTAGGCCAATACCCATGTTGCCTCTGACTATGCCCCTCCCAAGCTGCATGTCTTTCTGCGTGATTTGCATACTTACCCACTAGGTGGCCAGTGGGGATGTCCCCACTCTTGAACCTGTGGCACAGTCTGGACTGGTGCCAGATGAAGGCATCATGTGCTCCCCCAGGGTGCGTGGCACAGACATTGATTATGTGCCCCCTGGCATCGCACACCACCTGGCAGTTGATGCTTGCATACCCCTTCCGATTAATGTATGCAGCCCCTTCGGGGCCAGGTGGTGTGCAGATGGCCACATGTATGCAGTCTATTACCCCGAGCACGCCAGGCATACGTGCTACCCTGTGGAACTCCTGTATGTTTTCTGTGTTCTCCACCGGTGTGCTGGGGAAACGGATGTACTCCACAGCATGTGGCAGCAGTGCACTGCGGAATTGGGTGAGGATGCGTGACACAGCCAACTGGGTTATGCCTGTCATGTCCCCTGTTGGTCTCTGGAAGGTACCCCTGGCGAGCAGGCACATGACAGCTGTCACTTTGGTCTCCACTGACAGAGTATGGCTCCGCCGTGTGGGTGCCTGCATCACATTACTGCACAGCTCACACAGCCACCTCAGGATCGCCCAGTTCAGGCAGTACCGGCCCACGATCTCAGTATCAGTGTACAGCTCGAAGCTGGTGCAGGCTCGGTACTGCCTGTTCAGGGCATACCACCGATGGGCCCTTCCACGGCCGCACCCCCCTGCTGCCTGCCTTCTCACTCCCCTTATAACTGTCTCCATCTGGATAGTGGCACTGGCCATGTCCCTGGCTTATGTTACCCCCCCCAGCAGCTGTTTCTCTGTTCCCCCCACTGTCCTTGCTGCTACTCCCCTGCACCGGGAACACCTCCCTGTAGTGGCCGTACTGCCCACTATCTGTGCCCTCAGTGCTGTGTGGCACTTCCTCCTTTTGTCCTGCACTGTGGCACAGGCTCCCCACACCTTCCCTGTTCCTGGTGGTTCCAGGTGCTCTGTCCTGCTCTTGCCCTGTCCTGCTCCCAGTTTCTGTGTGCCAGTGTGGCTGCCTGCAGTTCACCAACATGTGGCTTCCCTGTAGCGTTCTTGCACCTCTCTCTTGTTCCTTTTTATTTTGGATCATTTCTGCTATCGTGCAACTTCCATTTGCTCCCCCATTGCGCATGGTGCATGTTGTTGAATATCGCACTGCACCATTTATGCATGGTTCCTTCCCCTTCAGTTGTGCATGTGTTCATTATCATTGCGCTCTTGCGCATTGTGATTTGGAGGGTGCATCTGCCTCCCGCTGAATATTGCAGAATGGCGCATTTTTGGACTTGCAGTGGCGCATCCCTGTTGCACATGGCGTAACACTTTTGAATATCTGGGCCTGTATATCTATATAACATATGTATATATATATATATATATATATATATATATATATATATATATATATATATATATATATATATATATATATATATATATATATATATATATATATATATATATATATATATATATAGCACAGTAGTGCTACCATAGTTAGGGATGAAAGCCATTTCTATATTAAACCCCAAAATTTTGCACCTTAATAACTTTGCAACTCTTTGCGGATTTGCTTGAAATTTAGAATACATGATCAAGAACCATAGGCCTTGGGATCTGCCAAGTTCCGTAGTGGTCGGATACGTCTCTGGAGTTATATAGCGTGATCTGCGCATGCATTCGCTTTCAAGAATTCTGTAATTGAGCGTACAGGTCGCCTACGGTTTGGCGATGGCTCAAATCTTCAGGGAACATGCGGCGGGGTCCCGATGTGCCTTTCGAAGATTTGGTGAAAAATATTAAACAGTTCAAAAGTTATTCAAACAACAATTTCCGTTATAAGTCAACGGAAAAAGTTAACAAAAGTTCAACAGTGTATAAATACATTTTACTTTATAAATGGCCTGTTACTTTCACAAATCCACCATTTTGTTTTCAGTTGGTGATCAGAAAAATGGTTGGCATTTAAATTTGGGACCCTCTAGCAACCTAATTCTTTTTGTATTCACCTAGTTGGACCCTGAGGATGCTAGCCATGTCTTTATTTTGGGGTAAAACATCCCAGAAATATGTTTTTCAAATTTCTGGAAAAGGTACTTTCGCAAATTACTTTCTTGCTCACGAAAGTGTCGAACTTTTTTGCGAAAGCTTTCACAAATTGCGACAGTAGTTTTCTAGTCCGTGGGAAAGTGACAGCAATTCTTTGGCACTGCGCTGCAAAAGAACGGTTGGGAGTTTTTGGCTGCAATTTGGAGGGAACGCAGCCGACATCTCACAGATGTGCCTTTCAGTGTTTTGGTGAAAAATATTACATGTCGGCAAAGTTATGACACTCCAAATTTGACATTTTTTCCCATAGGATAACATTACGGTGCCCGATGCATTACAAGAATCCTTTGGCACCCTGCTGCAAAATAATGGTTTGGTCTTTTTTCCTGAAATTTGGAGAGAAGACAGCCAACAGCCCACAGATGTGCATTTCAGTAGTTTGGTGAACAAATATTACAGGGAGTCAAAGTTATGGCACTCCGAACTTCTCTTTTTTTCCCATAGGATAACATTATGGCATTCGCCGCGCCTTTCAGGGCCCGTATCTCGGAAACGGTGCGAGATACTGACTTTTCGTTGAAAAATTGCTTAGCCCCAAAAAAATTAGCCAGGACTGTTGTAAATCATATGACTTTTAAATTTTTTTTCTACGTCATACGGTTCCTGAGATATAACCTATTTAGTATTCCAAGTCCTCATTTTCTGCTCCGATACCCATTATTATGCATACATTCTTTGTACTCACTGTCTTTCTCTATGCAGGTTTTGGGGAAAACCAGCCTGTGTGCTTACATTACTGTTACTGTTGCCCTTTCCACTTGCGGTTCCGTACCCGTATCACTTACCGTTGACGTCTGTGCCACCATGTGCGTTATCCTTTGTGTTTTCATTTGCACTTGCGTTTCTGTTATTTTTTGCCATTTGTGTCAACAGTACTGTTTCTCTTTCTGTTTCACTTTGCGTCACCATGCCCATTGACTTTTCCGTTTGCAGGCACCATGTTACTATGTGACAACACATCACGTGGCAGACCGTTCTCGTCTATGCCACCTAGTGCATTACCCTTTCTGTTCTCATTTGCGCTTGCGTTACCATGTGCACCACTGTTAGCACTTCTGTTTGCGTTGCTGTTCCTGTTACTATGCCACAAGACATCATGTGGCGGGAGCGTGCTCCCGCCGCTGCATTACATTCACTATTTCTGGTTATCATTCTCAAAAAGAAGGGAAATTAGAGGCAAAAAACTCTGTTTAATGCATTAGTTAGGGTTGTTCCACAGTGACAAAAGTGAGGAAATTCGCTGTTAGGGTTGAAAACCCTAACTCCAAATCCACCCCCCCCAGCACCACACACACACAGACACACACACACATATATGCAAGTATGGGGGAGGACGAAGTCAACACAGCCAATGACAGACATCCAGCAGCAGGTGACAGAAGTAACAAACAATTGTCTAAATGTACTATGAGACATCCCCACCCACCTGACCAGGTACTGCATGCTCAGTGGAGATCAACAGCAAAACTGAGGCCATGTACACCAAATGTACACATCCCTGATTGCAGCTGCACACAAAGTACCACACTTAGTAGTTGCATGGCCTTACCTATCGATGCCCCACACCAGTCCACACCACATGTGGTGGGCCACCTGAGCAATAGAGTTGAGCAAAACCAAGGAGCTGTACAGGTATAATATCTCTGATTATAACAAGGGTTTGAGAAATGCAGCTTTCTAATGGACTGTAAACATTGTAACAGCCTTATGTTTAGTTTTTATTAAGATACATGTAGAACCTAACCACATGATGAACATGGTTTAATGTTGTTTAAAAAAAAAAACAGTTTTATTATGATAGCAATTAGCCAGAACAGTTGTAAATTATATGACTTTTAAATTTTTTTTCTACGTCGTACATTTCCTGAGATATACCCTATTTAGTATTCCAAGTCCTCATTTTCTGCTCCGATACCCATTATTATGCATACATACTTTGTACTCACTGTCTTTCTCTATGCAGGTTTTGGGGAAAACCAGCCTGTGCGCTTACATTACTGTTACTGTTGCCCTTTCCGCTTGCGGTTCCATACCCCGTTTCACTTATTGTTGATGTCTGCGCCACCATGTGCATTATCCTTTGTGTTTTCATTTGCGCTTGCGTTTCTGTTATTTTTTGCCATTTGTGTCTACAGTACTGTTTCTCTTTCTGTTTCACTTTGCGTCACCATGCCCATTGACATTTCCGTTTGCAGGCACCATGTTACTATGTGACAACACATCACGTGGCAGACCGTTCCCGTCTACACCACCGTGTGCGTTACCCTTTCTGTTCTCATTTGCACTTGCGTTACCATGTGCACCACTGTTAGCGCTTCTGTTTGCGTTGCTGTTCCTGTTACTATGCCACAAGACATCATGTGGTGGGGCAGCGCGCTCCAGCCGCTGCATTACATTCACTATTTCTCGTCATCATTCTCAAAAAGAAGGGAAATTAGAGGCAAAAAACTCTGTTTAATGCATTAGTTAGGGTTGTTCCACAGTGACAAAAGTGAGGAAATTCACTGCTAGGGTTGAAAACCCTAACTCTGAATTCACCCCCCCCCAGCACCACACACACACAGACACACACACACACACATATGCAAGTATGGGGGAGGACGAAGTCAACACAACCAATGACAGACATCCAGCAGCAGGTGACAGAAATAACAAACAATTGTCTAAATGTACTACGAGACATCCCCACCCACCTGACCAGGTACTGCATGCTCAGTGGAGATCAACAGCAAAACTGAGGCCATGTACACCAAATGTACACATCCCTGATTGCAGCTGCACACAAAGTACCACACTTAGTAGTTGCATGGCCTTACCTACCGATGCCCCACACCAGACCACACCACATGTGGTGGTCCACCTGAGCAATAGAGTTGAGCAAAATCAAGGAGCTGTACAGGTATAATATCTCTGATTATAACAAGGGTTTGAGAAATGCAGCTTTCTAATGGACTGTAAACATTGTAACAGCCTTATGTTTAGTTTTTATTAAGATACATGTAGCTCCTAACCATATGATGAACATGGTTTAATGTTGTTTAAAAAAAAACAGTTTTATTATGATAGCAATAAGCCACTCCCAGATATTATGTTAATGGTCAATTTATCACTGTCTAGCGACATGTGGCACTCGGCTACACCTCATTCAACATTAAACCCCTACAGGGTGATTAACAGACCATTTAACATAACTGTTGGTCATGCCTTATTGCTTAATTGTCTTTATGATTAGATACTCTCCTCTGGTAGGCACTGCAGCAGCTTTGCAACACAGTGTCACCCAGTTACACCATACACTGTCTAGTTACTGGAGAATGGCTGTGAATATGAACTCATGAAGATGAACAGTGTAACTTGATCATTACAGTCATCGAAACCTTAGTGTGATTATAACTGACAGAGTCAGTGATAGAAAATAACCCTGCTGTCCTAGTACACTTATCCCATTGTGAGTTAAATCAATACTAAAAGACATTCTGTTTATATCTACACTATACCTACTTGATTCCTGTTGTAGCACAATTAACATAGTTATCACTTTGATAGCATCAGTGACAGAAGTGTGGCAAACCCAAACACTAGGCATACAGCTTGAGTATGAAACAACTGTTAAAAAAATTACACTGTGTCCATAAGTGGCATAGATCACTCATTGCAACAATAGTAAATGTATCACTATTTGAATAAGTTAGTCATCACAGATGCAATGAGATTGTCTTTCTCAGGTACAACATACTCAGTAAGTGCCTACAGGAAAATCTATCCTATAGACATCTCCAATACAGGTACGTCATTGTTGGCTCAGTAGTGCTATGATATTTAGAAGTTGCTTGGCCTGATCCATGCAATTACACTGTTTCTTACAAAGAATACTTACTGCATCTTTAGTATTGAAAGACACTGAAGGTCTATGTATGTACATCAGCAGTACACCTTCATCAGTAAATGCATCTGATACTGGCAGTACAATTTCACAGCGTTGAACAGGCAATGCTTTTCCATACGTTTACATCAGCCTCTCTATCTTGAGTAAACAGTTGCAGTAAATGTACTACTATGTAAATCACATACTAAATATAACACTACTTTTATCTTGAGCATGCTAGTGTCTTGTAATTAATTTATGTACTTCTCTTAATTAATGTATACTCACTAGTGTTAAAACCTTTCTACAACTGTCATCATGCACCTTCAGAATTTATATTGACTAACAGCACAGTACCAGTTGTGGTGTGGTGTGGGGCATCGTTAGGTAAGGCCATGCAACTACTAAGTGTGGTACATTGTGTGCAGTTGCAACCAGGGATGTGTACATTTGGTGTACATGGCCTCAGTTTTGCTGTTGATCTCCACTGAGCATGCAGTACCTGGTCAGGTGGGTGGGGATGTCTCGTAGTACATTTAGACAATTGTTTGTTATTTCTGTCACCTGCTGCTGGATGTCTGTCATTGGTTGTGTTGACTTCGTCCTCACCCATACTTGCATGTGTGTCTGTGTGGTGCGGGGGGGGGGTGAAATCGGAGTTAGGGTTTTCAACCCTAACAGTGAATTTCCTCACTTTTGTCACTGTGGAACAACCCTAACTAATGCATTAAATGGAGTTTTTTGCCTCTAAAATATATATATATATATATATATATATTACTCTGAATTACAAGGCAGTAATCCCATTGAGAGGTTCTGGGGGGTAGTCTGTGACCATAGTGACTGAGATTGCGCACCTACAAAAATGGCGAATCAATCTCAGTGACTGTGCTCATGGCTACCTAGGGAGGAGGGTGACTGGATACTGTGGTTGGCGAAAACCATGACAGGAACCCACATGTATACATGTGCATGCACACCTGCAGGGGGAGAGGCAGGGGAGGGATGGCATGTGGGAAGGGTTGTGGTGAGCACCTGCCAAGCTGGATCACTGGTGTCGTGGGGAGGGTGGCCAGCTAGGAGGCATGGGGTACCAGGTTCTGGTATGGTGTGGTGTGGGGTTGTTTTTTTTTTTGCCGCCTGGCGGCATTTATTTTGTCAAGTTTTTCACCCCCCGACATGCACACCCCCGGAGTTGAGAATGCATAAGTAGGGGAGGGTGTGGGTTGCGCAGCCCCCTGCATTAAAAATGAGACCTGTAGATCTTGGGTGCCTTTCTTCTGTGTGCTGCCAGTGTGTATCACCAAAATTAATTTTTGGCAATTTACACTTGCCATAATAGCAATCACTGTTTCTCAATCGCTATTATGACATGGAACTGTTCTGGGGACATAAGGAGCCTCGAGAGCGAAGCTCAAGAGGTTCTCATTTTCCCAGCACCTTGAGATGGGATGTCAGCCTTGTAGTGCACAGTAACATATTTGTTATTTTTTTTAATATATGGATCCAAGGTGAATTAACTCAACTCTGTTTTGATAGTGGAGTCAGCAGGTCCATGTGCATGTCAGAAGGGTTCCCCGTTGCTGTGAGCATCAGTTGGTGGTGTGGGCTTTGTTTAGCCCCGCTTTTTTTTCCAACTGATGTCTGTCAACGGCAGTATCAGTCAGGCCACAGTTGCAACAAGAGAAGCTGGGGGAAGCGAGTCAGATTGCTGATAATCCACAAGAAAAGCTTAAAGAAAGAAAATAAAAATTGTTGCTGCTACCCCCGATGATTTCTTTCGCTAAGTGAGCTAGCAAGCCGCCATGTTTTCGGAACTGTTTTGCCCATCCACAGAGGAAAAGCTGCCAATCAGAAGGCACGCTTTGGAAGACTTCAGGGGCAGACTTGCACATGTGCTATTCAGCCTTGTTGATAATACTATCATTGAGGTCCCAAACGATAATATAATGGCACCTGAACAATAGCACTATCAGACAGGAAAGGTAGTATTATCGCTCGTGGAGTGATGGTATTACCAGGATTTTTTTGTATGCTTTTTAATGGTATTATTTTATGAATCCATATATTAAATATATAATATATATATATATATATATATATATATATATATAAAATTTTATAGGATATGTTACATGAGAACAAGTCTCATTTACTGAACATCCCAAGACAATAAGATAACAAACATGACAAAATTAATAAGCATACATAATAACACATAAACATTTAAATATTGTCTAGTAAATAACGTAACAGATAACTTATTACTCATGAAAAACAGTTACAAATGGATTGTTCCTGTAAAAAGTTTTCCTTGAGATTATGGTTAAAAATGTATAGTGTCCATATGTGGTCTACAGGACAGTATGACTGTGGTGTCCACTGTCAGAACACACCTGCCAGCTGTGCATGTCACTGTGTGGACAGCAGCAGTCATTGTTGCCTGACACACTGTAGGCATTGCTGTGTCCCTCACAATACCAGCTATTATGGTACTGTACTGTCTCACGCACACTGTAGCCAGAATAACAATATGTCTATGGCATCCAGCAGAACCAACCATAGGATGGTTCTGCAGTATTTGTCCTGCAATGTTGTTTGCAGTTCTTGTACACCACTTTTTTGCTAGCACCCACATTGGCCACCTACTGCAACTCTGCCTTATTCCACCTCTGTGTGCCCTGTGCTGCTGTTTCAGTTTGCACTGTATGGCTGCTATATTCAGAGCTGTCTTATTTGCTGGGCTGTTTTTGCACTGCACTCTCAGCCCTGCTTGCACGCCTTTGTTTGCATGCAATATTCAACTGATTTAGCCCCTGGGCTATTCCTTTGAATATAGCGTTCCAGGCTATTTTTGCACACCAAGCAGTGCTAACTTTGCCCCAGGGCTAAGTTTTGAATATTGGGCTCCTGGTGTTTAAATTGTTTTCTGAAATGATTGCCAATGGATTTTGGTTTATAGGGGTATAATTCTATTCTAATTTATAATAAGATTTTATTGCTAATTACCACATATTGTTATGCTGGTTGTGTTATCTTCTCTTTGTAATGGTTCCCAAGGCCTCCGAGGAAGGGCACCAAAAACAAATAAAACTACTACTACTACTGTATTCCGTTAGTGTGGTTCTGACCCCCCCACATTGCAATAACAATGGATTATGGCAGCAGTATGGTTCAGCAACCACAGTTTCTATATTATTGTTTGGTAATTGTTGTCTGTGTAATTTAGTAGGCACAAGTAAAATAACTTGTATTTTTGCATCATAGAGGTCACACAAAATAGAGAACAGGGATTCGTCTGGTATTTGGAAGGGAAATCTAAATATGCAAAGCTTTTGCAAACATATTTACTCAGTCTATTATTTGGAGGGAGGAAAAAAAAGCATTTAGCAGCATTTTAGGCAGTTTACAATGGGACCTGGTATCAGTGGCTGAAGCTTGTGTAAATCACTATGAAAAAAGTGTTTGTGGAGTTTTATTTTAAAGATTTGCATCCTGATGGGAACCCTTGGAATCAGGCAAATGTAGACTGACAATGGAAGGTTGTTGCAGACTTATAAGTAAGACAATACAGTAGATATGCAGCTGACCAAAATCAAGGTGCCATGGCTATAGACTGAGTTTTCCATAGAAGATTATTTAGAAATTCAATTTAGTGGACAGAAAGAAGCAGTGATTAAGGAATGCTTAATCAAAAGCAATGTTATTTTATGGGCATAGAAAGTAACCAAATAGGCCAGCCTGGTGGCGCTGAGGGTTGAGATGCTGGATGCCACACCTCTCGCCATGCTAGTGACCTGGGTTTGGGAAAAGACTCAGGCCACTGGGGGCTGGCAGGGGAGAGGGAGGATTGAGCATCCCATGACTGCTCTCCTTCCTCTGGGGTGGCTAACGATGCTAGGTGCACTACCAGTTCTGGGCATACCAAGGGGAGGGAGCGTGGCGGACTTCTGCACACAGGTGCATCTGACACCATTGCATGTCCAGCTTCCATAGGGTTGTAAATAGTGGAAAATTGCAGGCTGACCACAGCAGTTAATGGACGAGCCCTGTCCCCCTAGACATGAGAGGCGTGGTCACCAGGATCTGGGCACAGGCCCGGGGGTCCTGCTTATGGACTGGCCTGTGTGATTAAGGCATATAGATACATATGCCAGAGTTGGTCTGGGGTTGTGGGTGCCTGCGGTTGCTGAGGCCTGTTCCACACAGAGGAGGAAGAAAAAATGTGCTATAAAAAAAGAAATAAAAAAAAGAAAGTAACCAAATGTACAGCAATAATTACTTGGCGGAGAACAAAAGTCAGTGTCTGCATGGTTAGGCACCATCAGAACCCTTTCCCACAATGTTATCTTTTGACCTTGCATACATGATTGAATGGGTGTTCACTTAGCAGGCAGAGGATCAAAACTTCAAATGGAAGGGGTTTCAGTATTTTTTCATTGTTTTCCACAGCTCAGTGGCACATGGAATGTGCTTTGCTGGTAAGCAAAAGATTAGTAGTAAAATGTAGGGAGACACAATTGAATCCTTGAAGGGACTTAAACACTTCGCGTGTTCCATACCACTTTCTCTTTATTATATAGGAAGTACTCTTTTATTTCATGGAACTTCATCTTAAAATGTCAACGTTCATTGGTTTAAATGCAGGTAGGAACAGTTTGAATCCTAGCAGAGATGTTGACACTTTGCATACTAGGGATGTATCAATAGGGCGCTAGAACACATTCCAAAGGTAAATAGCAGGGTACCGCACTGGGCTGATTATTTTATTAATGCACTACCAATAATGCACGTTTTCAAGCATAGGGTGTGATGATATGAAGTTCATGAATATTAGTGACTCACACACTGTGTGATGTCACTACAGTTTGAACCTAATGTGCATGTATCTGTATGTTTGCTGGCATTCAGTAAAGCTGTTTGAACTCAGACCTGCATCCTCTCATCTTTACATGATGTCAGAAGATGGGGCACCTGATGCCACCAACAGCATTAGAACTTGCAGGCAATTTGCCAGAGAATAGGTGCCGCATTAAGCAACAAGTAGAAATATTTTTTGTGACCACTGGAATTGTGGAGAAGTCCCAGAAGATCCAAGCAACAACCTTACATGTGGCAGGACTAGCAGCCCTGGAAGTCTACAATACAGTCAAGTGGACCAGAGCAGAAGATAAAGAAATCCTGGAACAAGTGATGGACCAATTCGAGAGGTACTGTAACCATCGAAAAAACTCACTTTTGAAAGGCATTTATTCAGCACCAGGAATCAGAACCCAGGAGAAACGATTGCTGTTTATTTTACAGACCTGCACTTGTTAGCAAAATCCTGTGAGTTTGGTTCATTACAGTATGTGATTCCCTTATTACAGACAGAATTATTTGTGGCATTCATAATGATAGTGTCAGAAGATGCCTATTAAGAGAGGTTGACTTAACTTTACAAAAGGTCATATACATTTGCAGAGCAGCTGAGTTAAGTGAGCTGCAGCTTAAAACTATGAGACAATGCCTGAACAATCAGCAGTTTATATGACCACTTTTAGAAGAAGAGGAGAACAAGAGAGTGAGAATATTGTCAGAGATAAGATGACAGCAAGCGGGACAGAGACTGTGCCAGTAAGGGACACCAAAAGTTGACTATGTGCACAATGTGGCAAGGTGCATGGGAGTAACAAATGCCCAGCACATGGACAGAAATGCAGGATTTGTTATAAACAAAATAATTTCACCCGAATGTGCCACGCTGGAGAAGGCACAAAGGTTCATGCACTCCATGAGGAATCAGAGAGTGAGAATGAGAATGTGTATAGTATTGAAATTGTGACTGAGAAGGTAAAAGATAATGACTGGAGAGTGACCCTAAATATTCAAGGGAAGAAATGATTTTTAAAATTGATACTGGTGCCCAGTGCAGTGCAGTGCAATGCCCTTTAAGATGTACAGGACAGTAACCAGTGAACCAATTCAGTCATCTAAGGTAAGGCTGATCTCATATTCAGGCCATCAAGTTGATGTGTGAGGGAAAGTCACTTTGATGGCAAGTTTTAAAAAGAGATATCATGTGATCACATTTCAGGTGGTGGACGCAAATGTGACTCTGGTACTGGGACTGCCTACATGCTTAGAGATGCCACTTGTGAAAAAAATGTATTTGGTACATAAGGAGGGGGATTCCGATGAGGAAATTCTGTCCAAGTATGCTAATGTATTCAAGGAACTGGGGTACTTGAAGGTGAATATCATATCAAGTTGAACAAAACAGTGAACCCAGTGATCCACCCACTGAGAAAAACATAATTTGCCTTACAGGATAAAGTCAGAGCTGAATTAGACAAGATGGAACGAATGGGAGTCATTGAAAAGGTCAAAAGACCCACAAGTTGGTGAACTCCATGGTGGTTTCAGAAAAGTCTACAAGGTAAGAATATACAATAACTGGGTTGTGTTTTTTCCCCATTGGGAAAGCCAGTTGTAATTTGTTGTTATAATCAGCTGGTTATAATGGCAAACACACACCGCTTTCACTATGTGAAAAGCACGTACCACACAGTGGTTCCATGTCCCTAGACCTTTTCTTTTGCACCATCCAACACTATAAAAAATATTTATTTAATACATCATGTGGTTCGCTGGTTGACCCATGGTGAAGTACTATAGGAGGCAGGGAGTTGGAGTTTTGATGGTGGTATTGTGAAGGGCAGTCAAGGTCCTTCTGGGGCCTTTTTGTTCCACCCCAATGCTCTCTTCTATACGCCGTGTCTCACATGGGCTCCCTCCTTCTCACCACTATGGCTCTGCATGAGGCCACTGCTGAAAACAAAAAAATGGGGCTATACAGAACCCTCACCGCCACTGCCAGATCCCTAATCTCAGGAAAACCGCTGACTCTACTTCAGGTACTGCTCCTCTTCTTGTCACTTCCTCTCCAAACATATTTTATATAATTGCTCTGGTGAAAAAAAGCAACTCCAGCAATTATATAAAATAAAACATGGGATGCTGTGTATAAACTTGAATTTTACACACACCCTCATTGTTGGATGCTTCGATAAACCCCTCGAGCTTCACTCTTGGGGTTTATGTAGCATCCAACACCTCGAGTGTGTGTAAAATTCTCGTTACACACACCTCCTCATATATTATTCTATATTTAATCACCCTTTCATAATAATGGTTCTGCAGTAGACACTTCAGGCAATTAAATCTAAGGATTGACTTTGTTTAGTAAACCTAAAATATGTTTATTTTAGTGTCCCTAAATATTGAGCACACAGAAGGTATATTAACTAATTATGGTATAAAAACATATACTGTGCAGGCCATGGCTTACAATGGAGTTTATTTGGGGGGCAGCATTCTGGGTCCTGGCTATTAGTTTTTGTTGCTGACATTGCCTGTTCCAAATCCCTATGGATTTTATAATATGATTGTAGTGCTCTGTTTGAATTAAACATAATACTAAATACACAAAAGTAAGCACTGCTGTAATTTGTTTTCTGTGCACTTGCGTAAGTACAATATGAGGCATACAAGAGGGTGGGGAAATGCATAGGATTATGTATACAGTAGGGTAGTACCAAAGAGGGTTCTAGTGTATCTGTCATATTTTCCTAACTACATCCCTGCATGCACTTTGTGCTAGGTAGCAAGGTATCTTAGTACCAGGTTCTTTAGTTCAAAACAAAAACAGGGAGGTTTTTCTTTAAGGTCACACTTTATTTTAAGTGTCCATTCTGGTGTAGCTGCAGGGTAGGTAATCATTAATTACATGCAACAGGGGTAATTACACAGTAGTTACATCGTTGTTGCATGTGGCTACGTTACAATTGCAATGCAGTTACACTGTAACTACAGTGTAGTTATGGAAACAAAGTATTGCTGTTTTTAAAATATATACAGCAGTACAATCAGCTTCCTTGAGGAGACAAGGAGGTTGCAGCATCTCTCAACTAGATGGCTAGCTGACCAGATGGACCTTCCCTTCAGATGTAATTGGCTGTCATGGTTCTATGAGATATTGCTCATTAACAGAGAAACCACAACACAATTGAATTCAACATTGTGATGGATTGTCGGTGATTAAAATCAAGCACTGTTGTCCCTGACTTTGGCAAAATGATCAAATTAAAAGAAATGGAATGGGTGGGAAAAAGTTGTAACAATAAAAGAGGTGGTCATAGAAATTGCTCAAGAGTGCAAAAAAATGTTAGCAAAACAAAGACGCATATTAAATCTCTCTGGATAGACAAGGCAAGTGAGAGATTCCCCCAAGGGCACAAGGAAAGTCTGAAGAATACACAAATAATGTAGTGCTGCTCAATAAGACTACAAGAAATTATTACATTTATTTAAACTGCTTCCAGACAAAAAATGCCCTGGCACTTCGAGGGAATAGTCACTCTTCATTCCTGATGAATTATTTGTGTATTCTTCAGTGTCATTGCCTTCCTATGTGTCTGCTCCTTTGTTCTACTATGGAGTACACCTGCATTTGTGTCCAGCAAAAGGAAAGCCTTCAGGGTATATAGGGAGTACAATGAGGTTAACAGTGCAGAGTATAAGGAAAAGCTACAGAAAAGCAAACTAATTAGAAATGTGAAAGGAAACACAGAAGTAAGGATCTCAGAGGGGATAAAAAAATGATAAAACTGTCTTCAGGCACATAAAGGAATGCTGTCAAATACAGGAGTGTATGTAAAAGGTGAGGAAAGATAGAGAAAGCATGGAGGAAGATGTAGAGAACGCAATCATACTAAATGAGTTCTGCAGTTCTGTCTTCATGTGGGAGGATACATGACCAATGCTTGACAGCAAAATAGGTTTTAAGGTTACAGATAGTCATGGATTGCAGACAGGGGCCAGGGTATTCAAAGGGGTTGCACCTGGTGCAACAGGGTTGTGCCATGCCCAACCCCCAATGCGTCCTGACGTGATATTCAAAGGGGCATGCTGCGTGGCGCAATCCCTGATGCGCAGGGGTGCAGTGATAATGTATGTGGCATAGATGCAGGGGACATGCCCATGCATATGAGGCACATCACAATATTCAGCCCAAGATGTGTGGCGCATATGCTGGCACAACCTCTACATGTGCCACACACTGGTGCCCAAAGTTGAGCCACAAAAATCAGGCTCAAATGCTGGCCACCCACAGCCAGGCAGCTGTATTGCAAGGTACAACACAACAGCCGCCAGTCATGGGTGGCCACCCGCCCAGCATGAACACCGTTCACAAGCACCTGGTCCTCCCTGGTAGTCTAGTGCCCCCCACCCCTCATGCCCAATCACGGGCAGTAGTAAACATATACAGGATCCCATGCTCGATTGCGGGCAGTAGTATAAATAAACATATTCCTGTGGCCGAACGAGGGCAGTAGTCTCACTAATCATATTCCCATGCTTGATCGCTGGTGGTAGTGTATGAAATCATTGTCCCATGCCCGATCACGGGCTGTAGCAATCCATGAACTCAACCTGGTGGTCCAGTGGTACCCCCCTCCCCACCCACCCACAGGGCCCCTGGCACAACACCACCCGGTCATTGGCGGGCAGCAGCACCCTGCCTGTATACTGCCCAGTCACCCACTGAATGACAGCGTACAGTATGCTTTATGTGCCTATTGGACCATAGTGTGGACCAATGGGCTTGCAGACCATACTGTACTATACAGGACCAGATATGTGAATGAATACATTCATTCCATATCTGGTCCTAATACAGTATGGTCTGCAAACGCCATTAGTCACACTAAACCCAATAGGTGCAAACATACTGTATGCTGTCATTTGCCAGTGGCCAGGCGTGCGTGACGAGGCTGCCCACGTGGCGGGGTGCTGGGTGGCAGGGGCCTCTGTAGATGGGTGGGTGGGAAGGAGGGTACCACTGGACCACCAGGTTGAGTTCATGGATTGCTACAGCTCACAATCGGGCATGGGACAATGATTTCTTACACTTATGCCTGTGTTCGGTCATGGGAATATGATTAGTGAGACTACTGCCTGCATTTAGCCTTGGGAATATGTTTATTTATACTACTACTGCCCACGACTGGGCATGGGACTATGAAATCATACACTACCAATTGCAATCAGGCATGGGACAATGATTGCTTACACTATGCCCACTATCAGGCATTCGTGAGGGGGGCTGCAATAGCCCACCAGGGAGCCAATACCCGATGTCAGCAGCTTGGCAGGGCACCAGGCACAATTCGCCAGGACACCTAGCACATCACATGCAAATGGGGCCATAATGACATGCAAATGGCTCCATCTGCACATTGCATGGATTATGGCCTCATTTGTATGCCCCCAGCTGAATATCACAGGTGATGCACCTAGTGCAACTGCACTTGCGCTGGCGCAACCCCGTGCTCCCTCTCTGTGGCTTGCACTGGTGCAGTGCCACTGAGCCATGCACAGTATGTGTGACGACCATGCCATATTCAACAGTGCTGAGCCATGGCGCATCATCGTTGAATATCGCCTGGTACTGGCCCCGGTGCAGCCTAGCTGTGCTGCCCCCTGGCTTGCACCACTGCCAGGCACAGTCTGAATATCCAGCCCAGGATATACTGTATGCCTAAAGAGAGAGAATGTTGAAATCTGCAGGAATAAGTCCCCAGGGCCAGAAAAGTTGCATCGAAGGGCACTGAAGGAGACAAGATAGGCCCTGGCAGCAGCCTTGGTAGACCAATTCAATGAGTCACTGGCAACAGGAGATGTGCCAGTGGACAGAAAAGTATTGTATTGTATTGGTTTATTGTTCAGTCATATGCACACCCTCCCTATCTTTTATTTTTTATAATAATGGGTCAGCAATTTTTCTCCAGCCCAGTTTCTGTAACCCTCACAGTCAGTGTCTGGCGTGCGTGCATGTGCACACAGACACACACACACACACACACACACACACACACACACACACACTGTCCCTCTCATTATTTATTTAAATCTTTTTGTTCTTTGTTTTCTTATTTTTTTCCACTTACATTTGGAGACAGCTGTCCTGATCGGGCTGGTGCTGTGTGTGATGGCATATTGCCATTCTGAAGTGGACGAAGGGCGGGATCAACCAGATAGAGTTTCACATGGAAAAACAAATGGCAGGATCAACCAGATAATATAAAATAAGTAAAATAAATTAAAAATAATGCGAGTGTGAAGTCATTGTGGTGGCAGCTCCATAAGCTACAGATGGAGCTGCCATGTTTGTGAGACTGTTTGTCCCACCCACACACGGAACTTTGGCCAATGAGGCAGCAGCATAGTTTGATTGGCATGGCTGGTGAATGTCATAACAACCAGCCGGTTGTTATGGAAAATATCAACCTGGTCAATACATTGAGAAAAATTGCGGACCTTTACAAAAAATAGATAAGTAAATAAATATATACATACATATAATCAGATAAGAAATATACATAATACAGTTAAAATCAACCTACACTTTAAATATTAGAGTATAGAAAACAACAGTTATATAGCAACATTTCATTTCTACAAATCTTTCTAAGGAATAACATTCCTAGTCTCAAATATTGCATTGTTTCTGATCCTAATCCTACAGATTTCTGACAAATACCCCACCACTTTCATAATTCTAAACTCATCATTTGTTGTAAAAGCTATTTTTAACAGTTCATCTTTATCTGTCATTAACATACTTGCCCACAATGATGCTGGCCAGTTAACTGGTCAGTAGTTTTTCCTGTGGGCTGAACCAGTTGATATTTGTTGTAACAACTGGTGCCACTCCTGCATTGGCTTATACAATAGATGTGGGTGGGCTGAACACTTTCTAACATGGCAGCTCCATCTTTCGCTTCCCATGTCTTCTGTCCTGAGAAGCCGCCACAGCAAGAAGACATGACCATTCTTTCTTTAATTTTAAAATGTATCTGGTTGATCCAGTCTTTGTAACCACTAAATATCTGGTCAATCCTGCCATCTGACTGTTTCGGCACCGGAGCATGCCTGGGGAGTGTCCTAGACTTTATCTTGGCAGAGGCAAGCCATAAATAAACATTAAACAGAAACCAAACAACAGGCCCCAAAATAAAACAAAAAAGAAAAGAAGGTAAAAAGAGTCAGTGAGAAGGAAGCAGAGAGAGAGTGTCAGAGCCAGTGTGTTTGTGTGTGTGTGTGTGTGTGTGTGAACACTTAAGACAGGCAGGAGAAAAATTGCTGCTTGGGTTTTAAGTAGCATCCCACTACTCAGGTGTGCATTAAATTCTCATATCACACCCTTCCCCTTCCTTTATTCTCTATGTATTGACCCAGAGATTTAAACAAGGTAGTAAAGTGAGAACATTACCAATGAAAACCATAGAAGAAGTTGCAGCCTGGCTTGCTGGTGCCACAACTTTCTTAGTACTATATGTGGAGCATGCCTTTTGGCAAATTAAGCATGACAAGCCCAGCTCTGAATTAATGACTTTCATTACCCCATATGGAAGGTATACATTTAAAAGAATGCTATTTGGAATATGCTCAGCCCCAGAGGTGTTTCAGAGAAAAATAGTTAAAATATTTGAGGGGCTAGAGGGAGTAGAAACTTATATGGATGACCTTTTGATCTGGGGATCAAACATGCAGGAACATAATGTGAGACTGGAAAAGGTGCTGCAGAGAGCTTGAGAGTACCACCTATCATTAAATCAGCAGAAATCCAAAATAGGCCTGAAGGAGGTTTCTTATATTGCACACAAACAGACTACTGGAGGGCTAGTGCCAGACTCAGAAAAATTAAAGAAGTAGTGGACATGCCCACACCAAAAATTGTTATGGAGTTACAAAGGTTTATGGGGATGATAAACTTGTTTAGCCAAGTTTACACCCAACATGTCAATAATTAACATGTCACTGAGGAAATGGTTAGAAAAAGAAACAGCATGGCACTGGGAAGCTAGACATGAACATGTATTCAAAGAGCTCAAGACAATTATTACAAACCCTCCCCCACCCGTGCTAGCCTAATATGACCTACGCAATTCTGTAGTTCTGTAGGTGGATGCATCGTCTGAGGGCCTCAGAGCCTGCTTGTTACAAGACACTAGACCAGTAACCTATGCATTCAGATCCCTAACTAGATCAGAAAGGAACTATGCTCAAATAGAACAAGAGATGTTGTTTACAGTGTCACCAGATTCCATCAATACATATACGGCAGAAAACAAGTAAAAGTAGAGACTGATCATAAACCACTTAAAAGTTTGTTCAGGAGACCACTGCACACTGCCCCACATCGAATTCAGAGAATGATGCTTAAGCTGCAGAAATATGACTTACAAGTAAAGTACAAACTTGTCAAGGAACTGCATATTGCAGATACCCAGAGTAGAGCAATATATAAGAACCCAGTTATGGAAGATGATATTGATCAGTTTGAACGTCATACTACTGTGAAAATATCAATAACTGATGAAAAACTGCAGCTGTTTCATGAAGTAACACTGAAAGACCCTGAATTAACTAAGTTGAAAGAGATTGTGCTAAGGAGATGGCCGGCTGAATGATCCCAGGTGGAATCACTAATCAGGCAATATTGGCTCTTCAGGATGGAAACCACTACAGAAAGTGGATTGTTGCTTAAAGGGGAGAGCATCATGATTCCAGTGTCACTCAGGAAAGAAATGCATACTAAACTTGCTTATTCCTGGGATCTGTGGCATTGAAGACTTCCTCTAGGGTGTAAAACCTTGGCGTGACCTTTGACAATGGACTGTCATTTGATTTTCAGATGTCATCCTTTGTCAGACAAGCTTTTCCATCTTAAGAACATCACCAGGGTCAAACCCCTAGATCCGTCTATTGACCTCTCCACCTTGGTGCATGCCTTCGTGACATCCAGACTTGATTACTATAATGTGCTCTGTCTCGGGGTTTCTAGGGGTAACCTCCGCCTGCTGCAGCTAGTGCAGAATGTGGCCACTAGGCTGCTAACTGGGCAGCCGAAGTTTTGTCATATCACCCCGGTTTTGCGCGATCTGCACTGACTACCAGTAAGGTGAAGGATTCTCTTTAAGGGGGCTTGCTCACCTTTAAGGCCCTATGTGTGCAGGATCCTGGTTACCTGTCAGACCTTCTTACTCCTGCTGTCTCGGTCTGCTCCCTCTGGTTCTCCTCTAGGGGCCTCCTGGCAATTCCCATAATGAGGCTTAAAACCACAGTTGACAGAGCATTTTGTGTTGCTGGCCTCATCCTGTGGAATTCTCTTCTTCCATCAATTTGGGAGGCCCCTTTGGTTGAGGTTTTTAAGGCTTGCCTTAAGGCCTTCCTGTTTAATCAGGCCTTCCCGGAACTTAGGTATTAGTTCTCCCTAGGTACCCTGCTTTTCTATTTGAGTTTCAGCTTTTATAGAGATATTTATTAATTATATTAATTTACACTGATATTTTATTGTATATATATTGATTTGTATTATTGTATTTATAGTATGCTTTCACTGTTCAGTGACCAGATCCTCCGGGATTGGGCACCAGAAAAATAAAATTTGCCTTACCAAAATTACACAAACCCATTTAGGGATTGAAAAATGTAAGATAACGGCTTGGGACGTACTATTCTGTCCTGGAATGAACAGCCAAATCAAAGATCTAGTGTCCAATTGTGGCATTTGTATCAGGAATAGGAAAGTGCAAACAAAAGGGCCCTTAAAACCACATGGAATCCGACAGACCCTGGCAAAAGATAGGAGCTGATCTGCTTGAATTTTCCAAAGTGAAGTATTTGATCCTGATAGACTATTACTCAAAGTTCATTGAGACATCAAAGTTACAAAATATAACAGGTGAGATTGCAATTAACCATATCAAATCTCAAATTGTGAGACACGGGATACCAGAAACAGTGGTAACAGATAATGGGCCACAGTTTGCTAGCATTGAATTTGACAGTTTTGCAAGGACTTATGAAATCCAACATGTAACAACATCCCCAGGACACCCCCAGAGTAATGGGATGGTCGAGAGGACTATGCAGACAATAAACAATTTGCTCAAGAAAGCAAAACAGGACAACAAAGATCTCTATTTGACACTTTTGAACCTCATAAATAACCCAGTCAAAGGTACGGGCTTCCCTGCACAGCTACTAATGGGGTGCAGAACAAGAACTTTATTACTGACGAGGCAAATCCAATCCAATCCAAATCCAAATCCAAAACTAGTGACTACAAATGTCCGCTCTGCTTGGAAGCTAACCAAAATAAACAAGAGCAATACTATAACAGGACTGTTCACCATTTACTGAGTCTGGCCACTGACAAAGAGTCTACATGAGGAACATGAAGAATAAATGGACTCCTGCATGGGTGCTAGCCACAGCTGCCACACCTCAATCAGCTATCAATAGCAGAGGTCCAAGGGCAACATTTCAGCAGAAATCGCAGACATTTTAAATGTTACAGAGCCTCAGTCCAAAGGTTCCCTGGTGAGGCGTAACTATTATCCCAACGTTTGTTTAAGAGAGGGAGCTGCCAGTGTGGTAGAGAGAGAGAGAAAGAGAGAGAGAAAGAGAGAGAGACAGACTGTGAGATGAGGAAATGACTCAGCGGTGCTGGAGCCAGAGCAATGTCCAAGTAATTGTTAGGCTTGGTCCCCACACCCTTACTGGCAACTCACTGTGCACCGCTGACAATATCTATTATGTTATATGCTATATATTTATAATCAGTACTAACATTTAAAGTATTGGTACTTACCATACAAGTGTAAGTTACCAGGGACATAATTGTGATTATTACCAATATTATTACTATGCTTATTATTTGAAACATATATGTATGCACCAAGAATACATCTCTGTGTTCTTTGTCTTTTATGCTATAATCTTCTGAGAAGTTATTGTATACCCTACACTGCCATCATGTGGATTTATGCAACACTGCACTTATTTTCTGCTTTTCTGAATCTTGTATGAGTTCTGTGTATTCATTTTTAGGTGACTTTACACTTTTTGTATATCTCTAGATACACTGTAGAGCCACGTAACTTTTGGCCAGTAGGGTCCATTTTATGTATCTAACTCACGTACGAAGTAATAGTTTCTATAGTGATTGTCATAGTATATGTTACTGCATTACGGTTTCCCTCTGAGACTGTCTTCATACCCTGAGGTATTGGGAAACTCTGGCTCCCAGTGTCTACTTTGGTAAAACTCTGATTAGGGCACATGTCTGATTTTGTGCAATAAATAAGTTTATTACCACATATGCTACTTATCTGTTGTTTCTTCTACTGGTTTATTACCACCAAGAATTTGAGAAGGGCTTAGACCCTAACATTATTGGAGACTGTGTACAGGTGATCTAAAGTAGTGGAGAATCACTGTTTGCTGGCTTTTATTTATTTATTTATTTAGCTTTTGTTGACCGGGTAAGTGCACTAGACAAAGCCTGCCTATTTTCAGGCACGACCCGGGGGAGGGGGATACAGATGAATGCCAACTGACCTTAAACCAGATTAAGCTGTTGGTGGTATTTTTTTTTTAGTGAATGAGGGAAATTTGGCCAGGACACGGGAAATTCCCCTACTCTTTTCGATAAGTGCCATGGGATCTTTAACATCCACCTGAACTACCACCAATCCAGGCAGATGGGACCTCAGTTTAACATCTCATCCGAAAGACGGCACCTCAGAAGAGCAGCACCCCCTCATGCTGCACTACAGTGTCAGTACTGGGATATTAACCCAAGTACCAGATGTGGGAACTGAACCCACAGCCCTCTGATCTCCCAGCCTCAGAGGCGAGTGTGCTACCTGCTGAGCCACTGACACTTTTCCCTTATGGGTAGTAAGCAGGTGTACACACCTGTACCACTTTGCCCATGTTTTTCTCTCCATAGCACCCTGTAAAGTCTGGCTACGTACTCAGCAAGATCAATGCCATCCCACCTTGTTCAATGGCAGTTTTGAGTTGCAGGATTGTGTGAGTGCAGACGCCCGACCATCCATTTAGTTCAACCACTGTGGATCGATACATAGCAGGGTTACCACTGATGGGTTAACTTGGCATTCCCAACCTTTACTAACATGTTCAATATCTGCACAGACCCAAGACTAGATGTCTCTAACTTTCTTGCTTCCCATGGAGGCTGGAGCGACTTCACAGTGGATGCGAAAAACTCTGATAACCCCATGCTGGGGATCTCAACCCAGTACTCAGAGGCAAGACAAACAGCAAAAATCATGATTCAAAAGGGCTGTTGGTCGCTGCTCTCTATGCTGCTTTGGAAGCCCCTGAGGTGAGGTTTTGTTCTCTCAAACTGCAAAACTCAACTCTTAAGAAGTCAATGGGCTTGCAGGCATCTGAAAGTCTTAGGAAAGAGCAGAGGCTGGAAGAGGAACTTCATTCCCTGCATAGTAAGAATGTACTGTACAGAATAAAAATCGAGTTATGCATGTTGAGAGAGGATTGTGATAGGTTGAAGCAGGATAAGAGGTAGATTTTGCAGATGAATGATTTGTTGAGTTAGACTAATGAGTCTTTGTGTGAGGAGAAGGAGGAGTTGAGCGAGGATCTGAAATGGGTAGGTGATGAGTTGGATAGAGAGCTCAGGGACAACTGCAAATTGAGCACCGTGTATAGAGTGTTGCAGAAAGAGGTTGCATGAGGTGTTGGGCAGAACAATGCAAAAGTTAGTCACATATAGTACAGAGCTAAGATGGAGAAACTGCATCATCAGGGAGAGGTGTTGGGTGGGCACATCAAAGTGATGGGTAGATTCCATTACACACCCATCAACTTTATGTCATCCGGAGATGATTCTGGTGGTGAAACCAACCAAGATGGTGCACAGCCACAGTCTCAAAATGGCACTTCCCCCACCTGCCATTCATAAGATGGTGGCCCCTATGCTGTAATGGCACAACCCTACATCATGAGACATATGGCAGCTCTCATGTGCGATGCCAAGATGGTGACCCTCATGATGGGGGGGAAGGTTGAGTCCCTCAGGTTGCCATCCTGAAAAAGGAAGACAAAATGGAGATCAATCAGATGATCAAGGCAGCCCTCGCTAGGACACAGATAATTGAGGAGCAAAGACAGATCTTTCATGAATACGTGAAAAGCATGTTAAAGGAGGCTGCTGCTCAGCAGTCACTTATCTGCTCTGTGGCTGACACCGCAGTGGAGGCCACCCGTAGCGGTCCACACTCCAAATCTTTTCCTGATCTGCGTGCTGCAGCTCAGAACAATAATCCCCGTCAGGCAGCTCACTCTGTGCAGCAGATCGCTGACAGCATAGGCCGCATTACCCCCAATGACAATCTCAACTGTCATTTGGAAAAAGTTTGTTCCAAATGTGAGATGCTCAGTCTGCCGGTCGCCTATCAAGTACAGATCCTCCAGCAGACTGCAGACCTCGGCCTCTGGGCAAAACTATCAGAGGAAATCTGCCAAGCCATGGATGTGACTTTTGATGACGTTGCTGTGGAACTCATTGCCACACACTCCCCAAGCATGGTTGGCATTATGTTGGCCCACCCTGTTAAACAGTATGCCATTGAAAGTCCAATGTCATACCATCAGTGGTTATGGTTGGCCTATCGTTGGCCTATCGTACTGGCAAGGTGCTCTCACAAGAGCTAGTGGACAGAGATAAAATCGAATACAAGACCTTGTTTATTGGAAACATGATTCTGGCAGTGCGTGACAAGGTTGAGCTGGTGGTTTTCCCAAGAACTGACAAATTCTCAGACATTCTCACAAGAAAGGAGCGTGTCTACCATCTCTACCTCTGAGATTTGAATTCTGGCTCAAAAGCCAAATTGGCTGCAGTACGACCTGCCAGTGAGCCCACAACTCACTACATGGTAGAAGGCACGGTCCAGGACAATAAGGCCATGCCCTCTGATGACAAACAGACCTATAAGAAGGGGGAACCACAACAGGAATAGGAACAGACAAAGAAATGGGAATAATCCCAATTCCAATCAGGATGACAACCAGGGCAATCGAAATTATTGACAAGGCCCTTCCTATCATGAGGTAGTAGCAGAAAATAACAACCTCTGCACACTTCTTGGGAGAGTCCAATCAGTGGCTGAGTCTATCCCAAGGCAGGCCATTGCATCATTAGCTCAGGTGACTCAGTCCTCATTGGGTCAGGGAGATAATGGAACCTCCTCTGGCTAGGCTGCAGCAGTCCACAATTCTAACTCCTCCTCTGTTGCAGCTATTTATAGTACCCAAGACTCCCTGTATCCTATGCAGGACCTGGAAGAAGCCCGGCAAGATCCTGCTGGCATGCATTTTCAAGACCTACCTGAAGACACCAGTACTAGTTCAGATTGACAATTACAGGCCCCAGTCTGTATTGTGAACAATATTACTAGTGACACAAATGGACAGCCCTGTACCAAGGCCACAGTCGGGGGCTGCCAAATTGTTGTGTTGTTAGATACAGGCACGGCTGTGTCTGTACTACATGATGAGACTCCAGCTTCTTCTTCCTGGTCCACCAGCTGCAGGACCAATGCTAAAGTTGTGGATTGCACTAGACTGACTACCTACTGCTCTATTATACTTCCCGTAGTGTTGGAAACTCTCAACATGAATCATACTTTTGACCTCATGGTATTACGTCATCATCCCAGTATCCTAGGAATTGACTTCCGAGCACCACATGGCTGTGTAGTAGACTTAGGCAATCAGCTCTTGATTCAAATCAAAGGACAATACCATACTGTCATGATTCCTGATTCCCACATGGTGGTCAACATTGCAGTCAATGACAAGGAATATGATGTCATAGCTCTGTTCCAGACATGAGCTCTTCAAGGAACTGTTGCTCATTCTGCAGAAGCACCTTGATGTTTTTACACAAACATGACTGTGGGAGAATGCAGATCATCATTGAAGTTCCAGGCCCTGAACATGTCAGGCAAAGGAAATATCCTTTCCCTGCAGATGCCTTACCATCACTCAGAGAAACCATTCAGTCATTTCTTCAGCAAGGTATAATCAGGCCTTGTGTCTCAACCCTCAACTCACCCATCTGGCCTGTGAAAAAGTCCAATGGATCTTGGAAGCTCTCTATTGATTACAGGAGGCTCAATCAAGTTACTCCAAGCTGCTTCCCTACAGTAGCATAAGCACCAGACATGTTTAAATTGCTAACACCTGATTGTAAGTGGTTTAGTGCCCTTGACATCTCCAATGGGTTTTGGTCACTGCCCCTTGCACAGGAAAGCCAATACAAGTTTGCTTTCACTTTTGAGGGTCATCAGTACACATGGACCTGTTTCCCACAGGGCTTCCACAACAGCACCTCCCTCTTTCATCTACACATGATGGACACCTTGCAGAGTTTCTCTGCCCCACAGTGTCTTCCACAGTATGTGGATGACTTAATCTTGGCAACATTTTGACCTCCTTGATGAGTTACTGACTCTCTTACAGAGGGCAGGCCTCAAGTGCAACCCTGCAAAAGCACATTTGTGCCAGAAAGAGGTCATCTTCCTTGGTCTGCATATCATAGAACAAGACAGAAGCCCAGCCTGAAAGAAGATCCAAGGCCTACAAGATTTGGCATTTCCTTCCAGTGTGGCAACACTAAGATGTTTCCAAGGAATAGTCAACTATTCCAGGGATTTCATTGGTGACTTTGTACAAAAGGCCTCCCCTCTGTATGGCCTCCTGAAAAAGGATGTCCCCTGAACTTGGGGTCCCATTCACACCAAAGCTGTGACTTTTTTTCTTTGGCCTCTGCTCAACCATTGGTTAACCCCAATCCAGCCTTACCTTTCCATCTGGAAGTGGCTACTTCAGACATTGCCATGTCTGCAGTACTTACACAAAAGGTTAATGGCATTTTGAGTCCTATTGTCTATGCTTTCCAGCTGTTGTCCCCAGTAGAACAGAAGTACAGTACCCGTGAAAGAAATCTTCTGGTTACCTACTGGGCTGTTAAGCAATTTCTGTACATCACTGGGTATTCACCCATAATTCTGCACTCCAATCACACCCCCACAAATGTCCTGCTTTCAGAGAGAGTGAAGGATGGCTCTATATCTAATGCCAGATTAACTCACTGGTCTCTTCTCCTCCAGGACTGTGACATACTGGTCCACACTGCCAAAATGCCCTTAATTCTGGCCCATGGTCTCCTGTACCAAGGATCCCTGTATGATTGCGCACTTCAGCCTTATGATTTGCTTGATCCAGGTACATTTCTTCTCACTAGTCCAGCACTCCTTGCTGACACTTTCCTGTGTCATATCTTTACTGATGGCTCTGACTCGTACTACCAAGGAGAACAGATAGCTGGATTTGGAGTGCTGGTCATGAACTCTAATGGTAACACTGTCCACACATTCAAACACTGCAATGTTGCATCTTCTCAGTATGCAGAACTGGTAGCTGTGGCCTATGCAGGGCTTAAGTTAATTTATTTTTGGTGGAAGTCTAAAACTTCCAGGAGTCGAAATCTGGAAGCATTCCAATTTTTTGAAAGTCAAAATACTTCCAGGATCCCATTTTTGGAAGTTAATATTCTAGGAAGGACAAATTTATGGATGTTAATTTAATACATTAATGGTAAAATACAATTTCTTTCAGAACAATCCATCATTTTTGACTTCCATGCCATGCCTGCAATTTTGGAAGTCATCTAATTTTTGGTTTTACATCTGGAAGTCAATGACTTCTTCCCTCTTTATTTTGGAAGTTTTTGCCTTATTTTTGGAAGTCAAATACTCCCAAAATGGAGTTAACTGAAGCCCTGGGCCTATGCTCTTGAACTGATACACCATGGTACCACAGATATCATCATTTTCACAGTCTCTAACTGGGTCTGTTGCTCTCTAACTGAATTTTTGCCATTCTGGGAGAAGAACTCCTTCACGTCTTCTGATGGCACCCCTGTGAAATACAAAGCACCCTCTGTATACATTCACACTCTGACTCAACAGTTTAAGCACAAACTATTCATTCACAAGGTGAAGGCTCACTCCAAGTCTGATCCATACCACAGGTTCAACAACCGAGTAGACACTCTAGCAAAACAGGGTGCTTGGGGGGGTGGGGGGACACGTGGAATATGGCTCACCCTATGGCTCTGGCAGCTATACACATAGCTACTATAAAAAAGAAGAAAACTGAATCTGCTGTGCTACTGAACTTGTCCACAACACAAACATCTGACCTTCAGCTGAAAGAAGTGTTCAGATACCTAGACAAAGGAACTGAACAAGAACTGCTGACCAAGAGCTCCTACAAAAGACATGCAGACAAACTGCATCTATCACATGACAACAAGCTCATATGGTATTAGCCCAACAACCTGAACCACAGGCTGTGGATAGTTCCTGAATCATTGCAATCTGAGTTCATCCATCAGGTCCATGACACCCTGACTGGCAGACACCAGGGGTGTAAAATACAGTCCAGAGACTGAAATCTGTGAGTTGGTGGCCCGGCATCCCTAAGGATGTTAAACATTACATCAACAACTGCCTAGTTTGTACACAAAACAATTCTGCCCCAACCAAAAAGAATGCTAAATTACTTCCCCAGGGACAATCTGGTCCCTGGCATACAATTCAAATTGACTTAATTGGCCCTCTGGCCACCACCAGTGGGAACAAGTATGACCTCATGGTCACTGACCTGTTCTCCAAATGGGTTGAGGCTTTTCCCACCAGCAAATGCAGAGCTAAGGCAACTGCAAATGTCATGATAGAACAACTGTTTTCTATGTGGGGCCTACCTCTCAAGGTAGACTCCGATCAAGGACCCAGCTTTACAGGCGAATTGATGCAAGAAATGGTTAAACTTCTTGGAGTACACCAGAAGTTTCACATTCCCTACCACCCGCAATCTTCAGGTCTGGTAAAAAGAGACAACAGATGGATAAAGTAGATGCTATCCAAATTCATTGAGGATAATTCCAAGGATTGGGATTCCCTTTTGCCTTTACTCCTTATGGCAATTAGAGGTACTCCCTCAGCCACCACTCAGTGCACACCCTTTGAGGTGATGACTGGTAGAACCATGAGATTACCTGAGTACCTGTTGATTTATCTGAATACACCCACTGCAGACAGAGTGTCCATGGACACATATGTCACAAAACTGAGAGATTACATCATCAAGACACTCCTGTACACTGCACATCATATGGGTAAAGGTCAACAGTAATCTAAGATTCATTTTGACAAACACACACACAAGAAGTGGACTGACAAGTCAGAGACCAGGTCATGGTACTCAGGTTTGCACACCGTATTCATCCCTTCTCCAATAAGTGGGAAGGACCCCACCCCATCATTAACAAAATCAGTCCTGCAGTCTACTAAGTTAGACTTATCCACCAGAAGAAACCTACTGATAAATGGTTGCATGCTAATCAGCTCAAATTGTATAAAGGAGAATAATTACTTTTCCTAAATGCACTGGGCAGAATAGTACCTACTGACCTTCTCTTTCTTCCTTCCTTACAGGTACCCATGCAAGATGGCTATCTTGCCTTTGTTCCTGCTTCTAGGATCACTCCCCATTGTCGATGGCAAGGATATGAAAACTATATACATCTACAACCAACGTCTAAGGCAACTCCTTCTACTTTTCAGACATCCAGAGGAAAAATATAACACCCCACAAAACAAACCAACTGCCATCCCTGAAGGAGTCAGCATAGATGTTACCAACAAATTAATCACTGTTCAGGAAGGCACAGATGCCTACCTGATAGCCATGGCTATGGCACCTGACAAATTGTCCCTCCAAATTGAATGGCAAACTGACAGTCATGGACAGATACTGTACTTACTGTTGCCCACCCTTGCGAAGCGCCTTCCAAGGATGACCCAATACCAGAATTGCCCCAAAATGGCACCCTGTCTATCCGCCAACCCAACTACAAACATACTGGTTTATATAACCTTACTGTTTTTATTAATCCCATCTTTTGTGACAAATACCCAGAAGACTCTGCAAGAGACTTTTGTATCTGCAATTATATGGCTACTACAGCTATGTTCCTGCATGTAGTACCCCCCCACTGAAGCAGAACTTACTGACTGTCCCATAGAAGAACCTGGATCACCTAGTGGTCTGACTGCCACCTCAGTTCCAGGCACACTTGTAAATATCATGCAATTTATGCACATTCCTGTCATTTTCAATCTCGCACATTGGATTATGGCCAAATTTGGTATATGTTCTAGAACAAACACTTCTAGATTTTATAGTACTATGTTACTAAATAGTTTTGTAGCATATCAGATATGCACACAAGACCCTGTGGCTGGTCCACATACTACTGAACACTTCTGATTATTCAGGTATAGACCCAACCCCAAGAACAAGGAAACTTCCTCATCACATTGGAGGCGTGCCACTGCTAATGTCACTAGTGCAACTGGCACCATCTCCAGACTCTTCGGATCTGGCATGCCCATCTGGAACCAGGCAGACAGTGCTGCCATTAAAAGCCAAACAGTTAAATTCCAGACTGGCATGAAAAATTATGTTTTACCCCCTTTATTGCATGGCATAGATGGGCTAAAAAAGAAAGAGAGATACACTGTGTATAGTATGCATGATATTGTCAAGAGCTTTAATGAAACTATAAATAAAATCAATTAACTTGTTTTCTAAAAATAACAAGGAGGCAGACAAGCAATATATTGCCTGGGAACTTTTATGATCTGCTTAAGGCTCTTATGTCATGACCACTATCAATAATCTCTTCTAGGATTTAGAATCTGGACATATTCTGGATATTATCCATGATAGATGACTTGCTAAATGGTACTGTCCACATTGTAGATCCACTGCTTGCATTACAATGTGTATGTCTAAATCAGTTGTTATACCAATGTCTACTGCTAGAAATCTAGGTTATGTCACATGCCATCCCAACAGGGGCCCATGCTACACTGTCAGTCACTGCACCAGCCATGACACCATGTTTGTGACCTTCACTGTCTCCTTGAAATGCTTTGATCCACAGACTGCCATCTTCAACAGACTTGCCTCCATCCACTCCACTGGGCATCTTGATGAGGACATCTACCAAGAGAGAATCGACCTCCCACCTCTTCTGGTCTTCCATCTCACCCTGGAAGATTTGGTGGTGCCGCATACAGACTGTTGAGCCAGAAAGGGCTACCACATATATATAGCATGGGTTCTAACATCACTTCCTCAAATGGACAAAGGATATGCACCTGTCATAGCAGAAGCAGACATCCAGAAAAGGAACAGCAGCGACTGAAGAGGTGACTGCTATCTCAGTGGAAGGGAAGTAATTGTAAATCTAGGAGCTTTCATTGTTGCTTCTTTGCATTGCTATTGCATTGGGGAAAGGAGGAGTAGGAGTTTGAGAAAGGTTGTGAAAAAACTACTTAAAGTCTCTTTTTGAGTGTGGATAGGAAGGTTAGGAATATAAAAAGCAGTTGCTCAATATATCTAAACGTGTGCAACAAAGGGGGTAAGGAAAATTAAGAAAAGAATGTTTTGCACTGATAGAGGGGGGAGAGGGGAGACTTGGGGGAGTGTTTGGCATCCTGCATCTGGAAGGGTGGGGGGTCGCTGGTGGGCAACAACAGCAATGGGTAGGGTGGTAGGCTGCAACAACTGCAGTGCACCAATCTTTCTAAAAATTGCCTGGAGTGTGGGAGGATGTTTAGTTTGCAACCACATAGAGAAATTTAGAAAGGAGACTGAGGGTCTGCAGGAGGAACTAAGACAGGCAAGGTAGAATGGGGGTGGGTTTAGCCCAATATTGGAGGGAGGAAGAATAGGAGATGAGGGAGGGTGTTTTAAGCCAACAGTGGTGAGGAGAGGGTCAGAAGAAGGGAAGCAGGGACAAGGGGGCCCAGGCCAGGAAGAATGATTGCCTGGGAAACCAGGTCAGGAGACAAAAGACAAATGGAATGAGGAGATAGGGACTTGTGAGGAGAGGTGAAGAAGTGGCAAAAGTCATGGAGTGGAAAGGAGAGAACAGGTTACTATGAAGAGAGAGAGAGTGGGCATTTGTGAAGGGTCTTCAGAAAATAATTTTGCACTGCTAGAGAAGAAGAAGGTGGAGGAGGAAAATTATGAAATTAGAGGAGTAATTGATAAATGCCTGGACCAAACCAGAGTGGGGGAAGAGTTCTGCTGGGAGAATTGCAACAGGGGCAAAAGGGGGAAATAATGTGCAGGAGGAAGAAAAGGAGCCAGAAATGAAAGAGGGAGATGAATGGAAGCAAGCAGGGAGTAAGAGTGGTGGAATCTTAGTGCTGGGGGACTCAACACTAAGAGGAGTCAGGTGGGGTAGCAAGAGGAAGAAGTATAGTCGCATTTGGGTGGAAGCCATGCCAGGAAGTACAGTGGAAAGGGTGGGACAATCTGTCCTGAAATATGCTAGAAGGGGTAGGGACAAGCCTCATTTAATTATACATCTTGGGACAAACGACCTGTCTGACAAGACAGTAGATATAGTCCAGAGGAGGTTTGAGGAACTAGGACAATTATGTGAGGGGGCAGGAAGATCAGTAACATTTTTGGAGATACTTCCAGTGCCCAAGGCAAGTACAACAAGAAAGCTGAGAATGGAAGACTTTAATGGATGGCTAAGAACCTGGTGTTGTGCTAAAGGGTATGGGTTGTTGGGGGGTGGGGAGGGACCTGGGAGGACAGTAGTCTCTATGCCAAGGACAGACTGCACTTGAGTGAGGAGGAAAAGAGTGTTGAAACAGAGGATGGAAAGTACATAGAGGAGTAGGAATTTAAACTAGGAGCTGGGGTGGCAATTGGGCAAGAGACATGCAGAGACCACAGGTTGGGAAACCATATGAACTTATCCCCATAACAGTGACAAAGAACAAATGGTAAGTACTATTGGTGATGCTAGTAAAGGGGGGCAGGATGGGGGGGAGGGTGGAAGGTGGTTACCCTTAATACTAGGAGCCTTGGGAGGAAAACAGCAGAGTTACAGGTGCACATGGCAGAGGGAGAGGTGGACATTGCTGCCATCAAAGAAACATGGACCACCCATTACAATGACTGGGACCTGTCTGTACCAGGGTACAGGTTATTTCGTAGGGGCAGGGTGATTGGGAAAGGAAGGGGTGTGGCACTATATGTGAAGGAAGGACTGAAGTTTGTAAGGGAGGAAGGGGAAGAGGGTAGTACGGGGTCAATTTGCATGCAAATCCAGGACTCCAAGAATAGGATTCTTAGAATGAGAGTGGTGTACAGGCCACCATCTCAGACGGAGGAGATAGACAGGGAACTAGTGGGGCAGATCAGGAGGACCTGTGAGAAGGGTAGTGTGGTGATTGTGGGGGACTTCAACATGCCAGGAGTGGACTGGAGTACCCCAACAACCAGGAACAGAAGGGAGCAGGTACTGCTGGATGCCTTCCAGGACAGCTTCCTGCTGCAAATGGTCAGTGAACCAACCAGGTTAGGGAATACCCTTGACCTTGTGCTGATAAATGGTGACTTTGTGAGAGAACTTACAGTGGAGAAACCGCTGTCAGGGAGTGACCACCACTCAGTGTGGCTCACATTGGATATGAGCAAGGAAGGAGTGGAATCTGGCACAAGAGTGCTGGATTTCAGGAGGGCCGACTTTGGGAGGATGGGGGAAGTGGTAAAAGGGTACCTGGCCAGAATTCAATCTAGTATGGACACTAACCAGAGGCAGGAGCTCATAAAGCTGGGGACAGTGGAGGCAACCAAAACCTACTGCAAGGCCCAGAGCAAGAGGCTGGGGCTAAGAACTGAGCTGTTTGAACAAGGAGGTCATGGAAAAGGTAAGGAGGAAAAAAGCTGCCTTTAGGAAGTACAAGAAAACAGGGAGAGGGGAGGACAGGGAGGAGTACTTGATGGAATTGAAGGAGGTGACAAGGTCAGTAAGGGGAGCCAAGGCATCTATGGAATTCAGGCTGGCACAAGGCATTAAGAAGGGGGAGAAGGACTTCTTTAGGTGCATCAGGGAGAAAAGGAGTTGTAAGGAACACATAGTAAGGATTAGGAAGGGGGGGTTGGGTGGAAGCAGGGTGCGATAAGGCAGAAGCACTAAATGAGTACTCCTGCTCAGTATTTACTAAAGAGAGGGGTGACACCCAAGGGAAAAAAATGGCAGAAACGGGGGGGAGGGGTGACAGATGGGGAAATCATGGAGGGTAGAGTTTGAGAGGGTTTGAAGGCACTGAGGGTGGATAAGGCGCCAGGCCCAGATGGCATCCACCCAAGGATTCTGAAGGAGCTGGCAGAGGTCCTTGCAGGACCTTTGTCAGACCTATTTAATGCCTCACTACATTCGGGGTGTGTACCTCAGGACTGAAGGATGGCTAATGTGGTGTCCCTCCACAAGAGTGGCCCCAAGGATGAACCGGGAAACTACAGACCAGTGAGCCTCACATCCATCGTGGGTAAGCTAATGGAGACTATCCCGAAGGAAAGGCTTGTGGCCCTCCTAGAGGCCAAAGGACTACAGGACAGCAGACAACATGGCTTCATATGGGGTAGATCCTGCCAAACCAACCTGGTGGAGTTCTATGACTGGGCAACTAGGCAACTGGACAGGGGCCATGCAGTGGATGTCCTGTATCTGGACTTCAGTAAGGCATTCAACTCGGTGCCACATGGAAGGCTGGGAAGTAAGTTAGTAGGAACAGGGGCAGGTGCAAAGCTGGTGAGATAGGTAGGGAACTGGCTTCAGGGAAGGCAACAGAAGGTGGTGGTGAGTGGGGAGCTCTCACACCCAAGGGTAGTGATGAGCAGTGTTCCACAGGGCTCGGTGTTGAGACCAGTGTTGTTTGGGATATTCATTGCAGACATATCATTGGACATCAAGAGCAAGATCAGTCTGTTTGCTGATAATACCAAGGTAGGAGCAGTGGTGGATGACCTGTGGGGATGGCAGGGGTTGCAGGATGATCTGTAAAAGCTTGAAACCTGGTCTGACACCTGGCAACTGGGGTTTAATGCCAAAAAGTGCAAGGTGCTGCATTTTGGGATGAAGACCAAGGAGGAGTTACCAGCTGAGAGTGCAGCTAGCCCAGACAGAGGAGGAGAAGGATCTGGGGTGCTCATTACAGGGTCAATGAACAACTCAGCACAATGTGGGAAGAGCAGCTACAAAGGCCAACAAAATGCTGGGTTGTATTGTAAAGTATATCCTCGAGGAGGAGGAGGTGATTCTGCCACTGTAGGTCATTAGTTAGACCGCACCTGGAGTACTGCATGCAGTACTGGCGCCCGTATCTGAAGAAGGACATTAAGTTACTGGAGGGTGCAGCGCAGGGTGACAAAAGATGATCAAGGGGCTGGGGACTTATCATACGAGAGGAGGCTGAGGGAGTTGAACGTGTACTCACTGGAGGAGAGGAGGGATGGGGGGACATGATTTAAACCTTTAAGTACATGAAAGGAATAAACAAGACAGGTACAGAGGGGCTGTTCAAAGTAAGGGAGGGGAGGGACACCAGGGGCCATGATATGAGAATGGAGGGAGGGAGGAAGGAAGTTTCAGGAGGGAGATGAGGAGACACTTTTTTACAGAGAGGGTGGTGGCTGAGTGGAATGCGTTACCTGCAGAAGTGGTATCCAGTAGAACAGTGGACTGCTTCAAAAGGGGATGGGACAGGACAAGGGGGAGGGTCAATGAAAGGAAAGGGTGGAAGGGAGGGGCAGCTGCAGAATAAGGGGTGCTAGCTGCACATTCAAGCAGACTTGATAGACTTCTAGGCCTTTATCTGCTGGCAAATTTCATATGTTTGTATGCACAACTTATGTCGCTGTGACTTGTTTGATGTCATCAAGCCAGTTTGTGGATACTCACCAGACAGCATTGACTGGTCTTTTACTCTGGACTTTGACATTTCTTTAAATGAAACTGGTACCCTAGGGCAACAACATCTTCAACTTCAGCTACATCATCCCCAGTGGGCAACACTGAACATCTCTACCAGAACTACGAAGAAGAGGTTCATCGCTTCATTACCAGACTCACTAATCAATCTTTCACTTGCCCAATTCGACTGCAGAAACGGTGGATCCCTACAGTGAGAGTGTCATATAATTCTGATGGCCAGTATTGTGTAGTTACTAATCATATATCTTTTGCGTATGGGTTCAAAACTTGTGACATACAATATCCTAACTTCTGTTTTATTCCTCATCAAACTATTGTAATTGGTCATACTGTGATTACTCCTGTTCCCAACCCAGAAACTTACATTATTGATACAGACTCTGAATATCTGTTTACTCTGTCTCGATATTTACCTATTTTTAATGTCCATACTGATCCCTTGACTTTGTCACTTAAGGCACTTTTAGATGGATGGAATACCCTTCTCATCTACATCAGCAATAATATCTCCAAAGATGGAGAGGCCCCTAACACCCTTATCCATGATGGTGATATAAACACTGCACTTTCCAATTCATGGTTAGAGTTAACTTTTACAGCTTTTGTTATTATTTCAAATATTTTTGGTTATATTTTTGGTACTAACACTCTGCTGTCTATGGTGCACTCTAAAACAACACTGTGAACAACTCCATTTCCTTTACAAGGCTCATGCATCGGGTCTGTAAATGAGCAATATTGCTCCCACCACTTTCCCAATAGCGTTGTTGCCTTTTCTGTAAGGCAGCGGGGGGGGGTGATATTAGGCTTGGTCCCCACAACCTTATTGGCAACCTACTGTGCACCACTGACAATATCTATTATGTTACATGCTATATATTTATAAGCAGTACTAACATTTAAGGTGTTGGTACTTACTGTAAAAGTTTAAGTTACCAAGGACATAATTGTGATTATTACCAATATTATATCCTGGGGTATTGGGAAACTCTGGCTCCCAGTGTCTACTTTGGTAAGACACTGATTAGGGCACATGTCTGATTTTGTGTAATAAACAAGTTTATTACTGCATATGCCACTTGTCTGTTGTTTCTGCTGCTGGTTTATTGCCACGAAGAACCTGAGAAGGACTTAGACACTGAAATAATAGAGAGACCAACCCAGTGGTGGTGGAGCAAGACAGGCCAGAGGAGGGAGCTGCAGCCATGGTGGCACCCAAGCAGCAGGACTCTCACAAGGATCTGCCAACAGGAACATCAGTCACAACACCAGCAGCCCCTGCATACCTGCACATCCGGGACTGAAGCCCAATCAGAATAAGTCAGGTGAGTGGATGGGTCATCAAGAGGCCCACTCGATATCGGGATTAGACTGCAATCAAGGACCTAAACCACGGAACTGTAACTTATTAAATTTATTGTTTAATGTTTCTGTCTAAAGGGGGAGATGTCATGATGTGAAGTTGATGAATATTAATGATGCATGCACCGCATGATGTCACTGTAGTTTGAACCTAATACAAATAGAGCTTAGTGGACTCAGAACCCAAAAGTTACAGTATAAGAGCTAAAGTACATGTATCTGTATGTTTGGTGATGTTCAGTAAAACTCTTTGAACTTGGACCTGCATCCTCTCATCTTTACATAGGGTGTAGTGAGAGCAAAGGCAAAGACAGCAAACGAGGTATCCTGTTTGTTGTGCTTGAGTTTTGCAGCTTTTGTGTGATGAGATGCCACAACAATGTCAGAAATGTGGAGCAGAGTTTGAGAGGCAGTTGGTGAATCTAGTTCCAAGGAAAGGGAAAGCCAGGTAGAAGGCATTGCTCCAGACCCCAGAAGGCTCAGAGCTGGTAGGTTCTTCAAACTCAGAGCTGCAGCCACAGCCAGGGACTCAAGCGGAGCCAAGTTTAGATGTGTCAGCACTGGGCCCCTGACTAAGCAGCACACTAGCAGCAAGCCCAGGCAGTAATAATAGCTCCAGTGACCCCTCAACCAAGTAGGCCCAACTTAGAAAATATGAATGAGAAACAGATGAGGGAATTATTGTGGAAGACATTTGGATTTCCTCCATCAGGTGCTCCAAAGCAGCCCAAATGTCCAAGGGTGGGCAGTTCCAGTGGGTCATGGGGTAACCTGTTCCCCTAATCAGTTGGCCCGGCATAGTGAAAATGACCTCCCCATGGACACCAGTACTGGTACTTTCTTTGCCTGTTCATCAGACAACAGTTCTGCCTAATTTTCAAGGGTCAGCGTTCCTACCACCTGTCCTGTGTTTTCTGCAGCTGAAATCCCAGGGGTCTGTTTCACCCCCTGCACTGGCTCCAGCATTTCCCCAGCCAGGAAACCCACAGCCAACAAGTGATGTATCTCCTCAACTCTCAGCCCCCCCCCCCCATGGGTCCATCTTCTCTTGAGCAGAAGCTGGATACGGTCCTGGTATTCATAGTACTGCAGGAGCAGAAGCAGGTGGATGATGCACAGCTGGTCACAGGAGCTGGGGGGGGGGGCAAGCCAACAGACTGCTGTTAGTTCACTGCTGCAGGGGGTGTTGTAGTCAACATATGTTGTGTTTGTGAGTATGGGTGAGCTGGTGGGGTCCCATCTGTTGGATAAGGTCTGGCAGCAAATTGCAAATGGGTATATGGATGTGTTTACATTTTTTTAACAGGATCAGGACCCAAAAGAGGAAAATGACAAAAAAGAGAAAAATTGTATTAATTTTTTATTTTATTTTATTGAAATCTAGGATTACAAATACCTTTGAGCAGGAACTGCTCGTTTACAGAGGTTCCACTTTGAATGTGACGGAGATGAAGGCATTGAGATAGAAGTGGAAGGTTATAATTAGGCATACATGGGAAAGACTTTGCAATGTTTTGGGACTTCTGACATAGGCTAATCCAATGAAGGCTGCTGGACTGCGGTCTCACTACAGTCAGTTAAGGGCCATGTATGCAAGTAATCCTGGGTGAGTATGGCTGGAGTAAGAGGAGGAATTCTGGAGGCATAAACAGAATGAGCCAAGCAGGGCATGTGACATACCAGATTTGCCTTTACTGTCGGAAATAGACTTGGGGATGTACAACATTTGAACAGTGGGTCCCCATTTAGGAGAGACTTGTCACCTAAGAAGAGGATGCAGGGTAGCAGGGAGGGGTGGGGAAGGCATTGTTATAATTATAATTACAGAATCTGTAAGTCACAGTCATGTATGTTTAAGCATGAATGCGTAGTGTGTAATCACCCACATCCTTTTAACCAGTGCGGGGGGGGGGACTTCCTTTCACCCCTTTCAAAAACAGCTCAGCAAGGCTTCCAACCTCAGTAAGAGTGAAACACGTTGAGTGGCAGATGGCTGATTACCAAAATAGAGTAGCTGCTCATGCCTTTGTAGAAGGATTCCAGGCTGGCATTCAGATACTGCATGAGGATCTCCACAAGGCTTATAAGGGAGAGAACCTTAAGACTGCCAAAGAACTACCTGACATAGTATGGTCTAAGTTAAACAAGGAGACTACAACGGGTATGAACAGCAGGCCCTTCATAAAACTCCACCCCCCCGGCCTCATCTCCAGGTTTCCCCAATTGGGTTGGTTCCGAAGAATGTACTACAGGAACATCTGATGAAAAACCACTTGTCATACCTAGAGGGATACTGGGTCAACCACCATATTGACCTGGTCTAAACATCAATGTCATATGCACTGTTTGACAAGGCAAAGGAGGTGCTGCGGGGGCAGGACGGGGGGCTCTTTTGTCTATGGCAGACCTACAGTCTGCATTTCAGCTGTTACCGGTGAACCCAGATGACAGATTTGTTCAGCATGACATTTGATGGGTCAAAATTACATTGATAATTGCATGCCAGTGGGGTGTGCAGTGGCATGTGCTATCTGAACATTTTAGCACATTTCTACATTGGGCCAACATGGTCAGGGAAGGTCGGGCAACTTTTTGTTTGTAAGAAAGGGATGCACTGATCAATATGGCCAGCTAATAGAGACCTTTCAGGATGTCTGTAATGACCTGGGAGTGCCGCTGGCTCATGAGAAGACAAAGGGGCCATGCACAAAACTCAGTTTTCTGTGCATAGAGATCGACATGGTTGCCATAGAATTCTGTCAGCCCCAAGATAAATTAGAAGTCCTCAGAGCCCTTTTTGAGTGGGTGGTTAAGGGTTGCAAGATCATTTTACATGAACTGCAGCAGGTGGTTGGGCACTTTAATTTTGCTTGCAAGGTCACCCCATGGGCAGGAGTTCATGCATTGGTTAGCTAAGGTGGTCTCTGGTTGCAGCAATCCTCATCACAGGATACTGATGACAGAAACCTTGATTGAGGACCTGGCTGTCAGTCTGGCATTTTTAAACTGCTTCAATGGGGTGGCCATTTGGCTAGAGCCGCCACCAGTCAGGAGCTACAGCTGTTCACAGATGCACTCAGATGATTAGGTTTTGGGGCTTACTTTGAAGGATCATAGTGCACGGGCCAGTGGCTGCAGTCATGGACTGCAGAGGGACTGTTTAACCAGGTTATGCTGTTTTCCCCCATTGTGGTGGTGCTAGTCATATAGGGGGAGCAGCTGAGGGACAAGAAGGTGATATTCAGGACTGACAGTATCTGGGTAGTTTATACCATAAACGGTAAGCTTGGTAGCGAGGACCCACTGAGTAATCTTATGTGGGTTTTTGCACTGAACTGTCTAATGCTCAATATACAGTGTAGAGTGGAATACATGCCAGGTGTTGATAGCAGTATTGTTAATGCGTTTTCTCATTCACAGTGGCGGAGATTCTGAGAGATGGCTCCAGAAGTGGAGAGGTATCACAGGGAAGTCCCAGCCTACCTGTGGGAAATGGTGGCCCAGAAGTCTGGGAGTTGCTCAGATCTTCTTTAGCATCCAGCGTGCAAGCAGCTTACCAGATGGGGTAGAAAATTTCTTGAATGCACAGCAGGCCCAGGGGTGAGAGAATTTGTGGCCCATCCTGGTGGACCAGCTGTGTCGTATGTCCTCTGTGTGAACTGGAAATGGTCTACACAAATGACTGTGAGGCAGTAACAAGTGGATTGGCATGGTATTTCATGATCATTGGCCAGGCAGATAATACCTGGACTTTTCCCATACAAAATTGTTAGCAGGGTGGGCTCAGGTGGTTCCAAACAGACAGGATGACATGTGGCCAGGTGCTGCTAAACATGTGCTTGGTACCTTCTGAGGTGCAGTTGTTTACAACGGCCTTCTTGGATGCCTTTTTTGAGGCCTTTAGAGTATTGTAACTGGTGCAGCCAAGTAAGGCGACTGGTTTGCCAGTGACCTTAGGGAATGCTGATGTACTAGCGACAGCTGATCGGGTGTGTATCCAGTAGCATAGAAGCAAGACAGGCAAGAGGGCCCAGTGGTGCTGGTGTAGCCTGAAATTGCCCTTGGGGATACAATGGAACATCAGAGCATGGGTTCAGGATTACATGTCATGTTGGACCACCGTGTGAGTGACATTTTATTTCCCATGTGGATGGGTCCTCATTGATGATTTCTCATTTTTGACATGTGAAAGGGAAGGCCATGAGAGGAGTGCTGTTTTATATAGTGGGGGAACATATATTGTATATTCTGAGTTTATATTGATTGTAGTAATCTGCAATATTTTTTATGCTTTATAAAGATTGCTTGTTTTCTAAATATGATTCATCTGTTATTTTTTTCATCAGTTACTTTCCACTGTTTTATCTGTATTTTAGCTTTTACTGTTTAATGCGCTGTTATGTATTTGATTTTTGATTATTTTATTTAGTCTTCAAATATAATAAAAATGTTTATTGAAATAAAATGAACGGAGTATGGTGGCCATGGAGGAGTTTAATATCCAGTCCTCCCATACTGGGGCTGCTTCATATGCCAAGGTGGAAGGGTTTACAGACAGTCAAAGACAGTACCTTGCCAATGGAATTTGCAAGCTTTTGAGAAATACTGTATGTGAGATCACATTTGTTGTTACTCTTGTTTTGTTTATTGACAGGTGACAGTTCCCAGCTCAAGCAAATTGATCTGTGGGTATTCATATGTTCATTGAATAACTAACAGACCAAGAGGGTTCCAGAGAGGCAAGAACTGTTTCTGGACCATGGGCAAGCTAGTGTACATTGGCTGGGATAGCAGGAGATGAGATGGAGTATTCTGCTGCCATGGATCACAGCTGAAGCTAATTAGTGGGGCTCAGCCAGCTTACTAGTTGTACACTTGGGAGGCACTGATCTGTGAACTGAAAAATCACTGGAACTGTTGTGAATAATTATAGAGGACTTGGTCTTGTTGAAATGCACTTGGCCTTGGGTGCACAGCGTGTGATCTCATATTATTCAAAGAAAGCTTTGGTGGCATGCATGAGACCCCAGAGTAATTGAAAGATCACACAGACTGATCAATATGGCAATGCAACCATTTATGGACAATATTGGGGGGGTATACCCAAAGACATGATGACATCATAATCAAGGTACCCCAGCTATATGCCCAGGATGATGTGCACCTGTCTGACCTAGGGAATGATAGATTTTTAGGTGACCTACAAACTGCTTTGGTAGAAATAATGGCTTGAAATGCTTTCGGGGGATGATTATTTTGGAGGTACTCATCCTATGGCGCCATGGTAGTCTTGATAGATATGTACAGAGTGTGGAACAGGGAATCAACCATCTTTGCAGGTAGATCAACACTGAGGCTGGCAAGAGGTGAGGGTCTAGAAGGCATGTGTTCCCCATTCAAGGGGCAGTTGGACAGATAGAATCTTTGGGTATTGCCCATGGAATGCAGCACCCTCTGAGAGGCCAAAGGCACATCAACAGATGGGCCAGAGTTGTCTCTCATGTCAAAGAAGGCCAGTTCCTTCAGGTGGCTTGTACCCATTCAGTTGTTTCCCTTGGGGAAGGGGATAGTTGTTGTGATGATCATGATGATTATTGGCTTAATGAATGACTAGCCATACCTACCTTGCAGTGCCCATTATGCTGGTTTGACTATAACTATTCTTTACATACTGCTTAATAAAAAATTACTCTAGTCATCTTTCTCCAAAGCACATTTTTGTCTCAGTCTATTCTGGTGTAAGGAAGGGTCTGTGACCTAAAGGACAATTAAGGAGCCTGCAAACAATTAAAGCAGGAGTGGCATTGTCTGTGGGAACAGCTTGAATGACAGCTGAGCCAGCAGGGTAGTTAGGTAGTTAGACACCCACCAAGAGTGCATGGTAGGCAGGTAGGTAGGGAGGGAGACATTCCTTGAGGGAGGGAAGCTTAAGGCTGGAGGGGTGTAGCTTAGGTTTATACATTTTCAACTGACAAGGAATAAGTGAGGTTTTTCCTCTAGCTCTTGTCCTCTGGCAAGAACACACCCAAGCCCACCTTCGTAAAAGCAAGGAACGGAACTGGTATGGCATTAAGGATCTCAAATCACATTAGGGGTCGAGAAAGACTTTTTTCCCATGAGGTTTTCCAGGTGTCATTCAGGGTTGTTCCCACAGACAATGCTTCTCCGGTTGCAATTCTTTGCAGGCTTCCCAAAAAAATTAGAAAACTGCAACCAAAACAAGAACGTTTGTTCAAGGTAAGTCTGAAACTTGTGTGGTCAACATTGTAGGGTGTAAAGTTGTTTCTTCAAGCATTGTTGTATTAAAAAAATCCTTTTTAAATTATTAATGATACTATGTTGTTCACTGTCACTAAACTTGTTTTTGTGATTTTATTGAAACTACGTTGTTCAGTGTCACTAAATCAAGAGATTACACTTTCTATTCCTTGCCACATAAAACTTTTTCTAACTAGATTGTTTTTCTGGTAGGGGTGGATATCGTCCATGGGATTTATTGGTGTGAGAATAGCCCCAAGGTAGTTTCTGATCGCAACCCAGTTCTTCTTCAACATACTGTAGTTATACGCAGGCGCCAGAGGCGCACAAAACATGTAGACTGAACAATTAGTTATTCAAATCAGTTGAAACCCATGATGTGATTTAGAGATTTATAGAAAACCTTCTGTCTTAGAATACCCAGTCTATGCCTAACTTGAACTTACTTTGGGCAGCTTTAAAATGTAGTCCAAGGGAGAGTGTAGTCACCTCATATCAAAAGAGAAAAAACTTTGGGAGCAGGAAGCCACAAAATTACTACTGATGATCAAAGATATTGAAAAAAATATTTTCTCCCTAGACTCCTGAGGGTATCTGGCTTAATCTTAACAGCCTTCATGCTAAATATGGTGAACTCCTGCACAAACAGGCCAAGCACGCCATTCTGTTCTAAGGCTAAGTATTTTAATCTAGGCAAAAATGCTGGAAAACTAATGGCACACAGGCTGCACAAACAGGATATGGACTGGATTATCCTGAGTATTGTTAAAGACAAAGGTCACATATTTACCCACCCTCATGACATAGCAGCCCACTTTAGAGAGTATTATCAGACTCTGTATGGCTGAGACCATACAAAGTCTTCTATAGAAAACAGAAAAAGTTCTTAGGGATGTCCCCCTACTGAAATTAACTCAGAACCAACATGCCTTACTCAAGTTCACCCATCACTACAAGAGGTAGAATCTGCTACTGGGACTTCTGGTGGTGCCACAGAGCTCTTAGCAGCATAGAGTCAGGACTCGCAACACCCTAAATGAAAAACTCACTGCCTCAACAGTAAAACCTGATCAAAAAGGGAAGAAATTGCATCTAAATGAGAGGGAGATGAAAGGACAACCAGTCCCCAGTCTCAGACATCTAATTTAGACAAAGATGACCAGAGATGCAGAACAGACAGTAGAGAACGGAGCCATGGTAACTCTCCTGCCAGTTACAGAGGTCTAGGTTATGACACCGATGGAGAGTTGTAACATATTTCCTGAAGCCATTTTGAACAACTTCTTAAAGAATTACAAGCATCCAGATGGGAAAACAAGTGGGAGTTTCAAAAATTACATAAAAGATTAACAGGGGTGGAAAGGCACTTAGATGAGTCAGAAGATAGAACTGGTGTCTTGAAGGATGGCATCATTCAATTGAGCCAGGCAGTCATTTCACTTGTGCAATACACAGAAACTTTAAAAAGCAAAAATGTTAGGACTTAGAGGCATGCTCTCAGAGGGATAACCTAAGGGTTACAGGCCTCATGGAGGGAGCGGAGGCAGGCAATATGTGTGCTTTCCGAGAAGAGCTGCCCTAAAATATGCTTACTCTTCTGCCCACAGTGCCACTCCATATCGAAAGAGCTCACTGGGCATTAACACCCAAGCCTACTGACCCACAAGCAAGACCATGGCCTGTTGTAATGAAATTTTCAAACTTCAGGGTAAAGGAAGTGGCTTTAAAACTGGCATGGCAGCATAAGAAATCCAGTACAATGGAGCGACGCTCTACCTTGACCATGATTACCACCTGGAGATCTTGCACCAGCAACTTCGATATTCCAGCATCATCCACACTCTCAAGTAGAACCAAATCAAGCTTCAGACTCCTTTCCTGGCCCACATAATAATATTTTGCACAGATCGAAACAGTTTGCATGATAATCCCACAGATGCAGCAAAGGCACTGCATGGAAAAGGCCTACATTTGAATTCTCAGTCATCTCTGGTGAATACTGGCCCAAAATCATAGTTGAGTAAATGGAACACAGCCCGCCTGTCTCAAACACAAGCTAAAGAAATGCAGGCAGTGGCTCATATAATGACGAAAATTCGGGACCCCTGAAAAAAGCAAAAGGAACAATAGCACGGCAAACAAAAGATGATCACTGGCTTTCCATGGCAGAGTAAACAGACATAACCTTCCAGGTACAGTCCCCTATACAGATGCCATTAACAGCAAGCTCAGCACCGACTCCATCTCTGAAAAAATAGCCTTTGCAACCTAACACTTTCCTCTTAAATAACACCAAGTTTGCAGTTGTTGCCACCCCCAATCCATGACCTTCACCGAGTAGCACACACCAAAGAATTCCTCGGCATCTTCTCGCTGCCCTGGAGTGGGCTGAACTTTGCAGCCTAGACTTGAATCTGTGGTTGAGCTCTTCAACAAATCCTCCAGCAGAAGCAGTAATGATCATTACAAACACAGTCACCATAGACCTTGTCTGAATGGGATGTCGTGACATATGAGCAGACAATGGCTACGTACGTACAAGAGTGGATCTTGAAGAAACAGAAAGCAATGAGACTGAAGGGCGGGCATGGAATTAGGTACTCTAGGAATTGTGGGGAACGGAATGAGAGATGGAAATGGGGGATACAGCTGATGCTCGGATGCCTGATCAAAGGGAGAAGAGGGTTTATAGAGGGGACTTGCTCACTTCATCCAGAACATGTAAGATGGCTGGCTCCTTCACTTATTAACAGTTTTAGGCTCGACCCAGAAATTGTTTTGCAGCACCATTGCTGTGTTCTTCTAAACTGCAGCAAAGTTTGTTTCCCTCTATGTGGATGCCCTCTTATCAGCCCTGCACCAGTAGCGTGTTCTTCCCCTTATATGCTAGCCGAGATGGAAGGAGAGCAGGGGAAATTAACCTTCCACATAGCGCAATCTGTATTAGACCAACTTCGAGGAGACTGGCTGCTGTGTTGGTGTTGGCATGATTACTCTGTGAGCTGCATATGCTCTAATGAGGGAAACCTAAGCCAAACAGCCAGTAGCTCTAGTTGAGCCAAGATCTGTGCCACTCAGTTTCCCTGCACTGACAGATACCAGATAGAGCCTAGCTAACAACACATATGGCGCTGGTGTACTCTAACCTTTTCTGCCCCACATCCTGCTTCATTATTGCTGCTGGACTAGATAAAGCAGGATGAAACTTCTCCTGAGTAGTGATCCCCATGGGGGGGTGAGATACAATGTGGTAGTCTGGGGTGGAGGGGTCACTAAAGGACTGAAATAGAATATGGAAGGAGACTGGTGTCATAATTCACATGGATAATTGATGTGAGTCCCTACAGAACATGGCACATGTGCCTAGACTACAACCATGTCTAAAGGCTATTAACCAGGTCACTTTTTAGCATATTATTATTATGCCAGCATATGATGGTCACTTGATAGTTCTAGTGGCATAAGCACACCACCACATGTGTGGTACATCAATAAAGCTCAAGAATTTGTACCATATAACATCCTATGATGCCATTTCCAACCACTACCTCAGCCTGACAGATAGAAAGATGAAGGAGGATAACTTCATAATGAATCCTCTACGATAGACATCAGGGCAAAGCTATCAATGGTGTTAGAGCACTGTGGATTTCTTTTTAGTGCAGGTGAACAGATATGTATACTGTAGCAGTCACGGGAAAGTGTTAATTACAGTTCAGGATTTCTAGACTGCAGGTAATGCTGGTATACATATAGGTGTTAACCAAGGGTTTTGGGACCCCCAAGCCAGGGAAAAGAACAAATATCATGGGGGATAGGAGAAGGGAGAGAGGGAAAAATTTATAGCGAGATTAGGCAACTTTTGTTTGTTTATTTTGGAGATGATCATAGCAACATAAGTCAGGAAAAGGGACTCTTCTAGTCTAGAGGTAGCCCAGGTGGAGGTCCTCAATAATTGAGGTGGTGACACCGCTACTACTCTTGAATGGTGGTCTTTAACATTAGATAGGATCACTCCCGAGAGAAGGGGGTACATCATTGTACTCCCCAACCTTGGAAGGACTGAAATACATAAGTTATGTTATTTTGTAGCCTTGTTGGCTTTAATGTTGAAGGAGGTTGATAACAGAAGCAAACCGATTAGAGAGTACTGTGGTTCCTGGCACTGGGAAGGAAGCACCAGATGGCAACCTATGGGTATTAAGATCAGATGGAATGAGAATATGCTAATGCCAATACGGCTGACCCATAGACAAAACGTTTCAATTTTAACATTAATGGCCTGACCAATCAAGTAAAAAGAAAGAAAATTATGACATACTTTATATCCATCTATTAAAAGCAGATCTGGTTTTCCTCCAGAAAATACATCTTACTGATGTGGAACAACAAAAGTTAGCCCAGTTTATATCAGGAAGATCACACCTCCTAATATAAAACTGGGAGGAGGAGGAGGAGTGCAACAATCTTAATTCCTAATAGGGTTCCCCTCAAAAGCAATTAAATATTTAAGGATGGGGAAGGAAGATATGTCCTGCTTAAGGGAATACTAAATGAACAACCCATGGCCTTAGTATTGGTATGTGCACCACCATGATCAGATTGCACATTCTTTAGGATCGTATTCATGTTAATATCAGAAAAAGATGAGGGATTCTCAATATGCGGAGAGGGTTACAATTTGATCCTCTCCCCACTGGAAGATTGTAGTTCCCAAATTCCCAGATGGGAACATCTAATAACCAAAAAGGTTAAGGCTTTATTGACAAAATTGGGATTACAAAATGCTTGAAGAGTTTTACAATGTCCTATCACAGGGTATACTTACTTCTCATAAGCCCATCAAATTTACTCCCGATTAGATCTCTTCTTACTCTCAAAAGTGTCCATAGAATGCCTTGAAAGATGAACAGTGGGACCAAAGGCCCTCCCTGATCATGCCCATCTCCTTACTGAAATGGATATCCAGATGCAAAAACGTCTCTCGCTTTTGTATCACAGGAAGGTCCAGGATTAAATTCAGAGATCATCTCCTTGGCAGTGCTAGAAAATGAATCCCCTGAAATGGCTCCAGGTATCTTTTGGGACAGTGCTAAATCTATTCTGAGGGGTAAATTGATAGCCATAGCAGCTACTAGGAAATAGAAATGTGTAGAGTGTCAAACTAATTTGGAAACCCAGATCAAACAACTAGAAACCCTCCAGCACACTCAACTAGCAAAACAAAGGGGCAAATATAAAAACTAAATAAATAATTAAATGAATTAATGAGTTTTAAGGTAGAACAAAATCTCAGATAATTATTTCAGTGATACTAAGAAGGAGGCCCAGGGTGTTGAAATTGTTAGCATGCAGACTAAAGGCGAGAAGAGTGCGGGCCCACATTTACAAAAATAATACATACCAAAACAGGACAGAGAGTCTCATGGTTAAAAGACATCATGGAAACCTTTAAACTTTATTATAGGACCTAATATAGCACTAAGGAGGGTAAGTCAGATGATCAGATGGACAGATATTGCAGACAGCTCAATCTGCCCCAAGTCACACAGGAGCAAAATAAAAAAACGATGCGCTCCAATCATGTTGGAAGAAATTGAATGGGTTATTAAGAACAGTAAAATGGGCAAGTGCCTGGGTATGGATGGGTACCCTGCAGAATTTTATAAATGATACAAGGATGTAATAATACCAATACATAAATCCGCATATGAGAATGCATTGTCTGAAGGGGGCATGCCCCCCCAAATGGAGTCAAACTAAAATCTCTGTATGCCCTAAGCATGGCAAGGACCCTAGCTTATGCCCCTCATATAGACCTGTTTCCATATTAAATGTAGACTATACATTTTTAACAGTGATCCTCGCTAACAAATTCAAAAGTATACTCCCTCAGCTAATTCAGTTAGATCAATCTGGATTTGTAATGGGCAGGCAAGTGGCTGATAACATGAGACATACCCTACATATAGTGGACTCCATAAACAATACCACAACTCCAGCAGTAGTGATGAGCATGGATGCAGAAAAAGCATTTGATCAAGTATATTGATCATGTATGTACAGAGTCCTTGCTGGGGTTGGATTCTCTCCAGCAATATTAAAATACCTCCAAAATTTGTACAGAGCTCCCCACGCATTTGCTTGGGCCAATGGATATATTTCTTCAGATTTTGCCTTTGGATGGGGAATGCGACAGGGGTGACTACTATTCCCGCTTCTATTTGCATTATATTTATGAACATATGAACATACGAATCTGCCAGCAGAAACTGGCCCCATGGTCTTACAAGTCTGCTTGAATGTGCAGCTAGCACCTTTATATTGCAGCTGCACCCCTCTCACAGTTATCCCCCCTCACTCTGTACCATCCCCTTTTAAATCTGCCCACCGTCTTACAGAATACCACCTCTTCAGGAAGAGTATTCCATTTATCCACAACCCTCTCCATGAAAAAATGTCTCCTCATCTCTTTCCTATATCTTCCCTTTCCAATCTGAGACCATGCCCTCTCTTGTCCCTCCCCTCCTCAACTTAAAGACCCTTTCTGTATGTGTCTTGTTTATCCCCTTCAAGTATTTAAAGGTCTTAATCATATCCCCACGATCCCTCTTCTCCTCCAGGGTGTACATGTTTAACTCACTCATCCTGTCCTCATAAGATTTATCCTCCAACCCCTGGATCATCCTAGTTACCCTGCACTGTACCTCCCCAGTAATCTGATATCCCTTTTCAGGAACGAACATCAGTACTGCATGCAGTACTCCAAGTGTGGCCTGACTAGTGACCTGTACAGGGGCAGGATCACCTCCCTCCTTCTGGATGAGATTCCTCTCGCAATACACCCCAGCATCTTGTTGGCTTTAGCTGCTGTCCTCCTGCACTGTGCTGAGTTGTTCATATTCCCCATTATAACCACCCTTAGATCTTTTTCCTTCTCAGTGGTACCTAACTGAACCCCTCCCAACTGGTAGCTCCTTCCTGGGTTCCTTGCTCTGAAGTGCAGAACCTTGCACTTCTTCACATTGAAACATAACTGCTATGTTTCTGACCACTCCTCCAGTTTAGTCAGGTCGACCTGTAGCCCCTACCACCTTACTATTTCATCCACCACTGCCCCCATCTTGGTATCATCAGCAAACAGACTGATCTTACTCCTGATGCCATGTGAGATATTTACTATAAATATCCAAAACAGCAACGGTCCTAGTACTGAGCCCTGTGGAACCCCACTCATCACACCCCCACCACCACCCTTTGCTGCCTCCCCTTCAGCCAGTTCACAATCCACTTTTGCTTCACAGGATTGCTCCATAAAAGGAAGGTGCTCATCAGTCCTTCTTTTAGTTCAATGGAAACTCAAAAGTCCCAGCACTCATTATCTTCCATTAGAAACTGCAGCACTCACCAGTTTCAGTGAACATTTTTTTTATATTTTATTCTAAAACTAATATAAACATAGAAGTGATGTAGCTTCAGGGAGACCACCACACAAAAGACCAATGTTTCACGTTCCTTACGAACACTTTGACAAAGTCTCCATGATGGCCGCAATGTCCACCATCCCCACTGCCAAGAGAGCCTGTAACTCAGCTGTTTTGTTCCCCAGGCTTCTTGCATTTATGGAGATAACCTTCTAGCTAGTTCCTTCCCTTTCTGTACCCATTTCTCCCCATCCTTAACTCTCTCCTGTGAATCTACGCTGTTACCATCCCTGCTAGCTAGGGGGTAAGCTTGTTTGACTCCCCTCTCCGGTGGCCCTGCATACCTGCTGCACACTTGCCTCCCCCCATGCCTAGTTTAAATCCACCTTAGTTGCTATGTATTCCCCCAGCCTCTGTTTCAAAAAACCCTGTCCCAACTTATTCAAATGTACTCTGTCCTCTGTGAATTTATTTATTGAATTTTGTTGACCCGGTAAGCCCACTGGGCCTATAAGTCCCTTTTTCAGGGGTGACCGGGAGGAGGGGAATACAGATGGTAAGCAACTGAAATTGAACCAGATTAAGCTGTTGGTGGTATTTTTAGTGAATGGGAGAAATTTGGCCAGGACACCGGGGAAATTCTCCTACTGTTTGGTAGGGGGAACTGCTGCTCTGCTCTTGCAGGTCCGCAGTCGGCGTCAGGCTGGCGAGTGAGCAGGATGCATCTGAACTGCTGCCAGAAGTTTTATCCTCGACTCTGGTAAGCACTGTATGTGGGGATGTTGCTGTTTGCATATTGAACGTTCCGAAGGATTTGCTGGATGTGGTTCAAATAGTGGAGATGTCTTTACCTAGTGAAAGTGTGCCTTCGCACAGTGCTGAATCTATTCTGCAAACATTCATTTTTGTGAGGAGCAAATTGCGGTTGCAATACAGTGAACAACAGACCAGGAGAATCCTTTGCCTCATACGGAGATTCGGAGTGATTCGGGTCGCTTGTTGATAGCTTCTGCAGCTGAACTTGACAGTCTGCAGGTTGCGCCTCAGCAGAATTCGACTGACATTGGTGTGACTGTTTCGGAAAGAATGCAGAAGTCCTTCCATCTCTCACCGACCGAGGTTCTATTGTCTATGTCTGACTGGTCTAAAAAGTCTGCTTTACAACAAGCAGGCTGGATGCAGACTGAAGCAGGGAATTGGATTCCTGACCCAAACTGGGTCTCTTTCTCTCTAGGTGAGCAGCTTTTTCATGAGTCTACTAACTCTGCTGAAAATACTGGCAAGTCTGTTCTCCCTGATCCCCAGTCCCATTCTGTTTTGCAACCTCTGGATAAGGCATGTACTGTTTCAAATATTGCAGTTTTGCCTGAGGAACCAACTAATGATGACACAACCCCCCTTTCCCAAACCATGATAAAAGATGAACTGGCCCTAGGTATTCTGACTTTTTTAAGAATAATAAAGTGGAACAGGCTCCTAGGCGGAATGCAGTTCACCTTCGTTATCAAGGAGGTTTACAAGAACACCCTGACAGACATTTCATAGCCAGAGCCTTGCTGATGGACTCTGTCTTTTGTGGCTTCTGACTTTTATGCTTTAATTAATGTTCATGGTGAAGATACTTTTGACATCAGTTTCCGAACATTTTCCAGCCTGGACATTTTTTGGAAAAAATATGAGGCCTTTAAGACTTTGCCCTTATGGACTCCTTTTTGGGCTATACCCCTTACCAAACCTCTGTATAAAACTGTCAATATATTGTTCAGAAATGAGGGGGTGAATGTGGGTGATGTCTTATTCTGGCTGGAAAAAAAAAGTCAAGTTTTGGGTTTACCTGAAGCTATTATTGATGTTTAGGGGATCTGGACAGGGGGCTGGTGTTTTAAAGTTAAACTTTACATGCTTGTTTCAGATGTCATGCATATTCCTAACAGGTTTTTTTGGGGGAAAGGATAGAGGGTTTGTCTTCTATCCAGGGCAGCCAAGGGCCTGCTACAAGTGTGGTAGTACTTGGCACCTTAGTAGTACCTGTGATAGGGTGCATTGTGTGTTGTGTGAGGATTACGATCATGATAGTTCAGTTTGTAGAAACCTTTTTAAGTGTAATCTCTGTGATGAAACGGGCCATGCATACCATCAGTGCTCTTGGGCGGGTCAGAACAGACAGGGAGGCCTGAACCAGGAGGACCTGGTTAATAATGCTCAAGAACATTATCGGCCTACAAGGCCGGAACAGGCCCCTCAGGCAGAACCAAGTACACAACCCCCACAGCCTTCCTCTGATTCCACCACTACAGAACTGGCTGTGAACATTCTTCCACAGATTACTCCTGTAGTCTCTGATGAGACCTCTAGTACCTCCACGGCTGGACAGGAGAATTTTTCCATCCCCCCCAATAGAGAGTGTTTTCTCCTTGGCTAAAAGGGTTACGAGATCTTCAAGCTGGCCTAAGGGCCCTAGTCCTACTTTGCCTCCTTTTAATTCTTTTCAAACCCTTCAAGATATGGAGGGGGACTCTGAATCAGATATTTCCTCTGATTCTGGTGTTGTATCTGATATAGAGTTTGAAGATGCCTCTGATCTTCCAGTTAAAGAAACAAAAAGAAGACTGGTAGAAAGAGGAAAAAGGATAAGGTAATGGGCTGAAATTTTATTTCATTTTCTGGCTTCCTTTTCCACTTTTCTATTTATATTTTATGACATCTTTACGATTGGTTACCTTTAATACCTGTAGCATCAAAAATTTTAAGAAACGGGTTGCACTTTTTGATTTCTTTAAAAATTTTGCTTTTGATATTCTTTTTTTACAAGAAACGAGATTTTCTTCCCTCTTTGATATTTCACAGGCTAAATCTCTTTGTCCCCGGGGCCCATCTTTCTGGTCCTTTGGAGAAGATGCTGCTGATGGCATCGGTGTTCTTTTCCATTCCCCCCATGTACAAATCCAGAGACTGGTGGACATTATACCTGGTAGAGGCTTGATATTAGACTGTCTCTATCAGGGTTTTTTTTTTTTGCGTCTCATTAACACTTATGCTCCCCAGACTAAAAGTCTAAGAATCCAACTATTTAATAGTATTAAACCTTGTTTGTACAACAAAAATAATACTTTGAGGAGAGATATGAATTGTAGTTTGGATGTTAAAATTAGGGACTCTATACAACAGAAAATTTATTGTGACCCTCATGTTTTGCGTAATGTTTTGACTAAAGCTAATATTGATGATGTATATAGGACATTTCACTCTGATGGAGGGTTTACTTATAGGAGGAGTGCTTATTCCATGTGTATTGATTATTTTTTTGTCTCAAAATATTTGACTGCTAGTAACTGTAAATTAACGTATAGTGAATTTTCTGACCATCTTATTTTTCAATGTGATATTCATATGCTCTCTGTTCCTCCTAGTTTTCCTTCTGTTCTTAGATGTTGGAAGCTTAATTCTTCCATCTTGGATCAGCAGGATATTGCACAATGAGTTTCTCTTCTATTTCAGTATAGGAAATCTGTTATTGATTTCTATGATAGTTGGTTGGTATGATGGTAAGACACCAAGGTAGATTTGAAACATCTATTTATTTCTTTAGGTAGAAAAAAAGGAAATACGGAGTATCTTAGTTATCTGACTCTTAGAGACCAGTTTTATAAATTGATGCCCCTACCTAATGCTTCAGATACTAGAATTAAGTCCCAGATTGATTAATTAAAGTACCAAATGTGAAATTATCAATATAATAGAGCATCTTCTTTATTTGCTGAATTTAAATTTGGAACAGCTTCCCAAACATTTTCAGATCCTTTTGAGGCCTGTAAATTTAAATTGGAGCATAAAGTCATGACTGGTCTTTATCATTCGGATGGGGTCCTCAGAAAATCAGATGTTGAAATGCTAGACATTATCTCTCAGTCGGTGCAACATACCCTAGGGAAGAGGTTTGAACACAAAACCAGCTGGGAATCTTTGGTGTCTTATAATATTCCTACTCTACCTTTGGTTGTTGCTAGAGAAATAGAAGGTCCTATTTTATTATCTGAAATTCAACAGGCCATTTGGACTCTTTGACCAGGATTTTCTCCAGGAGAAGATGGTCTGACGAATGAATTTTACCATTTTTTTTATGATTTGGCAGAAATTTTGCTAGAGGTATTCAATTCCACATTGTTGGAAGATTCTTCCTTGCAAACTTTTACAACTGCTATTATTATTTATTTACACAAAAAGGGTGATAAAAAAAATATTCAGAACTGGAGACCTATTAATCTATTAAATATGGATTACAAAATTTTATCCCACATTTTATGTAAAAGACTGCAGAAAGCCGCAGTCTTTTTGGTACATCCTACCCAATCATGTTCTATCCTTCATCGCAATATTCAACAAAATTTGATTTTTTTTACGGGATATTTGTGAATTTAGTGCACAAAGAAAATGACAAGGTTTTTTACTTTCGATTGATCAATGTAAAGCCTTTGACAATGTGTTGCATGATTTTTTTTCCGTGTTCTACTAGAATATGGTATTCCTTCCTGTTTGATTAATTGGATTAAGTTGTTTTATACAAATTCTGTAGCTGTCCCTTCCCTTCATGGTTTAATGGGGGATCCTGTAGATATTAAATGAGGAGTTAGGCAGGGTTGCCCTCTCAGCCCTTTGTTGAATACTTTATGTCTAGACCCTCTCATACGAGAAATATTGCATGATCATACCATTGTTGGTCTTTCACCTAACCCAGCTCTTGATTTGCAGAAAATATCTGCTTATGCGGATGATATCTGTCTTTTTGTCAGGGATGCAAAGTCAGGGGAAGCTGCATTAAGAATCTTTGAAAACTTTATGGCTTTAACAGGAGCAGGTATTAATTATCAAAAAAGTATTGCAATTTTGTTGGGGACCAATATGGGTATACTTGTGTCACATATTGGACAAATCTTGGTATCTTCTCAACCTATTAAAATTCTGGGTGTCTATTTTGGTGATGGGGATCTCACTGTTATAAACTGGGAAGATAAACTTCAGATAGGTGAAGCCTGGGTAGCACAATGGAAATCTTGGTCTATGGACAAAAAGAAAAGGGTCATGCTAGTTAAAAAATTTCTTCCCATTTTTTCATATATTTCATACATATACCTGATTTTGCTGGTTTTTGAGACTTGTTTATTTAGCTGTTTTTTTCAATTGATTTGGGAAGCCATTTAAACCCTATTAAAATGGAGTTTACATATCTTCCTATCAACAAGGGAGGTTTGGGCATGATTAATCGATTAGTTTTTTTTTAAATTCTTTTTTCTTTTTTCTTCCTTTGGTTCAGTAGGAATGTCCCAAGGTTTGTGGGACTCTTGGACTGATGCCCTTTTTCTTTCTTATTTGGATCATTGGATTAATCCTTTACCTCAGCTACATGCTTCTAATTATGCTCCGGGATTTGTTAAATCTTGTTAAAAAAAAATTACAGATGTGGAAACTTTTGAAAGCTGATATTTTGTCTTTAAGTAGGAAAACATTATATGCTAAGATTATGGAACAAAATCATGTCTTCCAAGTAGATTTTCCTAGATGCCTTCCTACTAAATTAAAAAATGTGTTACTAATATTAACAGACAGAAGAATACCAGTTCATATGTGGGATGTACTTTGAATGTGATATTTTCTTGCATCAAGTATTTCATGTGGCAAGCCCAGTGTAAATTTTCTTTGCAACATATTAATATTCCTAATTTAATTATTTTGAAACAAATTGAAACAGCTTTGAAACAATTGAAACAGAAAGAGAATGCACAATTTGATAGGGGGAAATTTTCTATGCTTTGGAAACATATCCATTGGTTATCTTGATTTCATTTTACTGATTGTTTCCAGTGATAATTTTATTTTCTTATGTGAGCCTTGAATGTTTATGTTTTTCTTCTTTTTTTTTGCTTTGATTTCTTGGTTTCTTTTTTTTTGTACATTTGTGTTTTATTTGTGATTATTTTCTTGCTTGGCTCAAAACTGATGTAAAGTTTTTTTTCTTCTAATAAAAATTCCCCTACTCTTTTTCGATAAGTGCCATGCGATCTTAACATCCACCTGAACTACCACCAATCCAGGCAGATGGGACCTCGGTTTAATGTCTCATCCAAAAGACGGCACCTCAGAAGTGCAGCACCCCCTCATGCTGCACTACAGTGTCAGTATTGGGATATTAACCCAAGGCCAGATGTGGGAACTGAACCCACAGCCCTCTGATCTCCCAGCCTCAAAGGCAAGTGTGCTACCTAGTAAGCCACTGATACTGCTAGGTCACTGTTGTCCCAGATGTTACCCCAGCCTCCCACTAGCCCATATCCTTTGATTCAACACCATGTTCCCAGCCAAGAGTTGAACTCCCCTATCCTTCCTTTCTTCACTGTGCTTGCCCTGAGTACTGGGCGCACTTCCAAGAAGGCCACTGATCACCCTGCCTCATCACACAACTTCCCCAGTTCCTTGAATCTCTCCTTTACCAATGCGACTGTATTACCCCCAAATCATTTGTACTCAGGTGCACCACTACATGCAGTTTCTCCCTTCCTCTCCTTGCACACTTGAGAATAGTCTGTCCCTTCCTACCTGCTGTCAATCCAGGTACTGATTCCACCTATATTCGACTATGCTGCTCCACTTTACTTCCCCATCTGACCCCTTTAAGGATTGAGTCCCCCAGCACTAGGACTCTGCCCATCTTCTCATATGCTATGGCCCCACCCCTGCTTTCTGAACTATCCCTTCTGGTATGCCCCAGCCTCTACCCTAGTCCCACCCCCCACTCCCCAGTCCTCTCCCAGCATCATCACTCTCCTTCCCTTCCTTGCTAGGCACATTGTTCCCTCCTGCCTCTGCTGCCTTACTCCCCTCACCCTCCCCTTTACCCCATCACTTTTCCCTTTACTACCACTACCACTGTCCCCCTCTTCTACCTGACCATTTCCCCCTGGGCTTTCATTACTTCCTTCCCCTCCTGCTCCCTCCTGGAGACCCCCTCTCTCATTATCCACCATTGAAGCAGGCACCAAAAATCTATTACCTGACCCTGGACATCTACTGTTTGCTTATCCCCTTGTGCTATCCTGAGGTTCCTCCTTACTGTTTCTAAAAATTTTTACCCTGCTCCCTATGGCCTTCCTTTACACTGGTTCTGTACCCCTGGATCCCCTAGGAGGTGGCCCTCCTGTTCCATTGATCACACCCACTCCCCCAATCCTTGCTAACTCCCTCCCTAGCCACTGTACCTCTGCCTCCAGTCTCCTCAGCCTATGACAAATGGGACACCCTCCCAGCTTCCACAATTTGCCCATTCAGACAGCAGCCCCACAGCCATTGCAACTCACTATTCTGCCCATCCTGGTTTGTCTGCAGTCCTCCTTCCCCCTGTATCACCCCCCTACCAACCCCTCCCCTGCAACTCTACCCCCCCACTGCCACCTTCACCGGCATGCCACATTGTTGTTCTATCAGCTTGTATTGCTCCCTTCAGCATCCCTTTCTACAGCCCACACACAAATCCTCCCCTATTTTGTACCAAGTTCTACTTTCCCCTTCTGATCATGTAATACAGTCTATCTTGTAATTGCCTAAAGAAGCAGTAGAACTACAAAATCACTTGTTTATAAGATAAACAAAAGACCATAACATGTCTGTCTTGCAGTTGCCTAAGGAAACAGTAGAACCATAAAATCACTTGGTTATAAGATAAACAGTAGAGCATAAAAGTCACCTCACCCAGCCCCCACACAATCCCTTCCTTTTTATTTACAAAGTTCTACTTCCCCCTTCTGATCACATAATATGGCCTATCTTGTAATTGCCTAAAGAAACTTTAGGCTATAAAATCACTTGGTTATAAGATAAACAATAGAATATAAAAAGTCACCTCAAAAAGTCAATTTTTACTTCCCTGATACTCCCCTCCTGTGCCCAAAATAAATTCCTCCCAATTATCTCTATAAAGTTACTTGGTCATAAGGTAAAACAAAAGTCACATCAAAAAGTCATTTTTTCTCTGTTTCTCACCCTCCTGTGTCCAATGTAAATCCCTTCCAGTGGTTAATCCCCTTTCTGTAAGAAACGCCCCTCCATTTCCTCCCCTGGTGTTGGTAGCCTCCTCATTCATATTTAGAACCTTTGTCCAAAAATATCATATTAGATGGGGCAGTACAAGGAGTCACCATAGGCCCAACAGAACATAAGGTAGTATTATATGCGGATGACATGTTATTGAACCTCACAACCCCAGAATCCTCGCTCCCTAGGGTAATATCTCTTATAGAAGAATTTACCACTATGGCGGGCTACACCCTTAATGCCAATAAAACAGAAATCCTCACATCTAATTATTCCCCTTCTGGGTCACTACAGGGTAGAGTCCCAATGAAATGGGCAATGAACAAAATAAAATACCTTGGCATCATTTTATGATTGGGTATGAACACTATTTACCAAGATAAATAATTATGTTCCACTACTTCAGCAGATACAACAAGATATTAAAAGGTGGTTATTGCTCCCTCTAGTACTTTATGTATGCATACAACCAGAAAAGATATTCTATCTAGATATCTGTACTTGTTCCACTGTGCTCCAGTCTTTCTCTCTAAATGAGGATTAAATGAAATGCAAAAGCAACTTTATAAATTTATATAGGCCAATACCAAACCAAGGTTCTGAAGTGCAATACTACTGGCTAGGATATCTTGGGGAGGTTGGGCAGTCCCTGCCATAGTAGACTGTTGGATGGCAGCTAAAACGAGGATTGTTTTTTTTTTTTTGGCACAATGCACAAGCCAGAGCTCACTGGAAGGAGATGAAAATAGGCCACTCATGTTATACTTAGGTAAACAGTAACCACAGATGAAATGTGAGAATTTGTTTTAATAGAGGGATGGAGGTTACACTTCAGGCTTGGGATCACGTCTTACAATACCCTCAAGTTGAAGTCCTTGTTTAGATATTTACATGGTTAGCATGGGATGAGGATTTCATGCAGGCTAAAATGGGACTCCAATACACAGACCAGATGATGGGAGGCAGAATTGTTAAAACACCTGAGGAATGTAAGCTTGAGTTTGGGTGGTCTAATGTGGACTGATTTCATTATTTTCAACTTCAACACTATATACCAACCTGGCTAGTAAAGGATAGCCAAGAGAAGAGAGTAGGACAACATGACTCAGCTACAACACCGAAATATTAAAAAAAGAAATGTAAACCAGAAAGGTGCAATATCAACCATATGCAAATATTTAACTCTAAAAAGGAATGAGGCATCAGAACACCTCACTAACAAATGGGAAATAGAAGTGGGATTTAACATAAAAGATAAGCAAGGCCACTGATTTATGGTGATTAAAACAATGTAATTCCGTTTTCAAGACTTCAGATTCCGGAATTGCACTGGTGATTGTTACTCTAATTTCCAGATTTTACCGGGATTCTGCTATCATTCTTTTAGTATGTGCAAAAATAATCAGAGTAAAAGAAGGCTTAATATACAGAGCACTACATAAAGCAAATTGAAAATAGTACAGGAAGGAATTATAAGAAAAATACAAGTTTTTTGTAGATTTACTGATCTTACACAAAATGCCAGATTCCATGAAATCTTTGTTTTTACCGGTGTTCAAGGCAGCTCTAATTCCGGAATTTTACTAGGTTTTTCGGTAAAAAATGAAAATCAGTGGCCTTGAAGATAAGCAATGAGAAAGAATATGGGAGAGTTCTTTCAGGATGATCTCTGTCCCCCACTGGCAAGAATATTCATGAATGATGAAAAAAAAAAAAGGTATTTTATAACCTCCAAAATAAAAGCAATCAGCTGGCCCACCGGCAAAGCAGTAGAGCTACTGCTCATGATGCTGGCAATCTGGGTTTGGGAATAAGCCAGATTCACTGGAGGGCCAGCTGGGGGGAGAAGAATTGAATGACCTAAGGGATGCTGTCCTACTCCAGGGAGGGACGGTTGCCCTATCCACTGCATCTCAGCCACCTGGTTACAATGGGTGGCAGAACAGTGAGGAGCACCTTGTGAGAGGGGAAGGTGTCAGCTGGAGTCCAGAACTGTGGCATGCATTTGTGTGCACAAGTCTCCTTGGGCTGCCCTGCACTCCACCACTCTCAGGGTGGGATTGCAATGGGGAAAAAGCAGTAAAAAATTCCCATGTGTTAGGACCTCCTGGATCGGTGGTCACCCCAATTCCCGGTATAGCCACCACAAGCATGCTATGGTGGATGGAACTATCCCTCGAGATGGCCCCACCAAAATGGGTGTGATCTCACAATTCTGTTGTCCCACGTTTGGAGCATTTTCGGGTGTCAGTGGTGATCCAGGGACAAAGCCGTGGCCAGGAAGATAAACAGTTAGTTTAAAAAAATAAATAAATGAAAACCAGGCTGGCTCATGGAACCATATCTGCTTGTTAGAGGGTGCATAAGGACGTAGAGGCCTCACACACCCACATCTTCTATACCAGCCCCTCCTTACAGCTCTTCTGGGAAGCTATTATGCCTAAGCTGAAGAGGTTGTTTGACATTCAGACCCTATTTCATTTCCAAAATTTAATCATGGGTGGATCCCCTTAACTGTGAAAGGGACTTGCACCCTGTACTTCTGGAACATATGCACAATGGCCACTGGTAAAGCTATAACTAGAAGGTGGTTATAGGTAGATCCATCTACAATAAGAGAGTGGCAGGAAATAGTGAATGACATAGCAGATATGGAAAGGCTAACATACCAGGTAAATGACCAATTAAATAAATATACTGAACATTGGACAAGATGGCATGTCAAATTAGGTGACAATACAGACATAGACAAGGAAGAAGTTAATTAATAATTAGTGGTAAGAATATTGGGAAATAACTACATAGGCACTATATGGTGGAAGATATACATACATAATGCCCTCTAATGTAAACAAAAGACAAAAACCTCCCTTCCCAGATGCACGGGGCCACAGTGTTAGTCACCACCAACAGAAACCATGTTGTCTCTTATGCTTCAAATGGTTAGGAAAGTTAGTAAAGAAAGTTGAGTGAATAGTTTGTTTTTTGTTGTCTCATATATTCTAAATAGAAAAATGTAGAGTAATTTTGAATGTAATGGCTCATTTGTTTTATAAGTCTGTTTAAGAGATTATTGCCAAAGCTGTACATGGAAATGACTGTAAAACTGTATCTATGAATTGCTATTTCCCAGTAAAGTAAGTTAAAAAAAAAAGAATTTGATATTGATGAACTAGCCACAGATAAGGCCCCTGGTCCAGATGGATATGCCTCAAATTTTTACGAAAAGCTGAAAGAGGTTCTCGCTCCTGTACTCTTAGTGACTTATAATTATATTAACAAGTAAGGTACTTAGCCAGCCCGATGGTGCTGAGGGTTGAGACACTGGACACCGCATCTCACATCATGCTGGTGAACTGGGTTTCGGGAATGGGCTCAGGCTGCCGGGGGTCAGCAGAGGAGGTAAAGGATTGAGCATCCAGAGGACTGATCTCCTTTTCCAGGGTGGGTAGCAGGCTTTGCATCACTCCATTGGTGGACTCTGGTGGAGATTGGGGGCACTATATGCAGTATGCTGTGGAGGGGTGGAGTGGCAGCAGACGTTGGCACTACATGCGCAGACATCATTGCACATCCATGCTCCAGGGGGAAACAGAAGCAGGAAAAATCCCTGATGCTCACTGGAGTCAATGGTGACCTCCAGGGACCTTCACCCACACACCCAATACTGGAGTTCCTCAGACCAGCTCTCTCTCAAGCCCTCACCCCCACTCCTGAACCTGGCTGTCTAGATCTCAGAAAGGTCATCCAAGTAGGTGTCAGGTGGTTCCATCCCTGGGAGGCCAGCTGGGTTCAAGGACTTAGTGGGTGGGGGGTCTCTGTCCCTTGTTCTCTGGTTGGGGGGGTCAGGTGGGTGATAGGAGCCCTGGTCGAGTGGGGTTCACCCGAGAGATGCTCCAGGAAGTCATTTGATAAAAAGTGTAAAAAAAAACAAACAACCACAAAAAAAAATAAGGTACTTCAGATAACACCTTGAATGAAGCTTTAATTACTGTGCTATTAAAGCTGAATAACGAGTCCACTATAGTTGTCAGTTATAGGCTCATTTCTTTGATAAATGTATCTATAAAATATCATCGAGGGTTCTGGTGACCTGCCTTAATGCAGTGTGTGGAGGGCTGATAAGTAGGAAAAAAGTGGGATTTGTCCCTGGGAGGATATCTTCAGACCACCTTAGAAAGTTGACAAACTTTTTTTGCCTTATTCAGGAATGGTCCTGACCCAGCGACTTGGTGTCCCTGGATGCAGAAAAAGCATTTGATCGCATATCCTGGGCATATCTGTTTCATGTATTGCAAGAATATCATATTCCATGTATGTTTATAGCCTATTAGCCTAGGTCAAAATACTGTATACTAACCCCAGAGCTAAGATACTGTGTAATGGTGTGCACTCTGAAGTGGTATCTCTTCAAGGAGGCACTAGGCATGGATGTACTCTTCCTCCTTTATTGTTTAACAATTTTTTTGGCACTATTGATTTGGAGAATTAATAATACACCTAAAATTCGGGGTATATCAACTGGTCCACATCAGTACAAATTATCCGTTTATGCAGACGACATACTCTTACACCTTATTCATATGAGAACATCCCTGCCTGCTGTATTGATTATGAGTTTTGGTATTATCTCCAATTACAGGCTAAATATAGAGAAAACAGTAGTAATGCCTTTAAACATTTGGGTACAGCAGTCCAATATTGCAGAACTGGGCCTGCAGTGGAAACCAGAAAAACTTCAATACTTATGCACTTATTTGAGTACTTCATGAACTAAAATGAAATTATATCATCTAGGCTCACAGATGAAGCTGTTAAAGTAAGATTTGGTAAGGTGAGTTCACTTACCGTTTACCCTCTGGGGCAGAATTGATGTTATTAAAATGAATTTTCTCCCACAACTTCTTTACCCTCTGGGCATGCTTAATCAGGTTATACCCTTTCCTGGTTTAATAACATGCATAGAGTTAGCTCTAACTTTATTCAGAATGGAAAGACTATGCAGAGGGTCTATAATAAACTTGCTGCAACCAAAGCAGACAGCAGCCTGCACCTACCAAATTGTAATCTCTATTACTTGGCCATTCGCTGCATTAAGTACCTTCAATGGTACAGAGAAGCAGATGTAGAAGTTCCTTCCCACTACATTCCACAATGGTTGGATACCGAACAACAACTTTGCACTACACATTGAATAGCTATTATTTCCTTTCTTCATATTCCTCCCTCGGTTTTACCATGAACCCTCAGAAATACTCCATTAGAGGTTTCTATAAGAGTTCATATACAGTTAGGTTGACTACTTTATCTAGATCCTATAAAGGATACATTGCAACCCATATTGGGTAATCCCAATTTCAAAATAGTTGAGCAGGCCATCACAGAACCTTTTTGGACCTCTAAACAAATAGTGTAGACCAACTGACTCTCAATGGTAAATGGATTATGTATGCTACATTTCAACAAAGATATCCCACCTCCAATAAGAACTGTTTTAAATTTCTTCAGGTTGCGCTTGTGCTCACACAGCATTTTGGGCCGCACCAGTGGTCTTATGAACACGAATCCAAAATCCTTTCTTTGGCAGCCTGTGCACCACTTCCACATTCTTCTTCTAGATTTTGTTCAGGCATCTATAGCCTCCTACCTAATAAAGTAGATGGTTTGTCCTCATACTAGAATCATGCTCTACCCCACAAGAGGGCATTCACAATTGGAAAACAATTTGGTCTGATACGTATAAGTTATCTCAGATATGATAAATACCACCTTATGCAGTTGAAACTTCTTCATAATCTTTACTATACTCTATCCAGACTCATTAAGATGGGTTAATAACCTTCTGATTTTTGTTCCAGAAGCTCCAACGGTCATGGTACTCTTTTGCATATTCTGTGGGATTGTGAAAGGGTCAAGCCATTTTGGGACACTTTAAAGAACATGCTAGACCCTCTTTTGGGCTTAGAGCATGCCTTCTGCCCAGATATATGTCTTATAGATGATTATTTTTTATTTATTTATTTTTACATGGTATTTCTCCCTGTGGACCCGGACAGCTCTTTTTCCTTCTTCCGTCCACCCAGCACCATCCCCCAAGGATCAGCCCCCCTTCCTTCCATGCCCCCATGGCTTATCCTTCATTGCAGGGTGGCGGGAAGTGACTCAATCCACCAGAAATGGATCTAGCACTGGGGAGGTGTCATCTTGAGGTCAGTGCCTGCAGGGGATGGTGTTCATGCCACTCAGCTGGGCCCTTTTTCCACTTTTATTGCATAGGGGGAGCACGCAATGCTGACAGTGGCATGCAGTGCACTTGTCCATATGCTGCAAGCTGGTCAGCTGCTCCTCCTCCATGCCTCAACATATGGGACTGAGCATGCCAGCACCTAGCCTCAACTAGGTGTCAAGCAAGTGCCGGTCCATGTTCCCCACCCTCCTCGGGAGAGGACAGCTGTCACCTGGATGCTCGATCCTCTCCCTCCCCAGTGACACCAGGTGACCAGCTCACACCGCGAACATGGGTCACCAGTGTGGCAGGAGGTAAGGCATAATGCCTCAGTCCTCCGTGTCACTAGGCCGGCCCTTATAGGTGATTATAAAGGAAAATTATTGGCGATGCAGAAATACCATAGTTCTCTGATTGCTGCCTGTGCACACACACACAAAAGAAAAATAATACTGAGGCACTGGCTTGATACAAATGTTCCCACCTATGCTGAATGGCATAAAGAAATTATTTTGCCCTTAGAGGTTGAAAAAATTATTGCCAGTATGACTGATCACCTTGCTTCATATAGAAAGAATTCAGAAGTATTTCATGCTATATTATTGACATCTAACTGATGTCTTTTTATAGGTGGAGGTAGGTATTTGTATCTTCACAGTCTGATATTCCTATTGTAGACCTACAATTTATAGTATTAACTGTGCATGCATGTGTACTTTTAAATACAGCTTCTTTTACTTTCTGTAGTATATAACTGCAAAAGGGTATGGGCGTTTGATTTTCTGGGGGGCGGGGTTATACATTTTTCACCCCTGCCCCGGTTGGCAAACATTTGTGCCATCCTCCAAGCCCCATCCCTCAACCTTCAGGATTACCTCCCGTCTTCTCCCATGGCTTACCCTCCATGGCAAGATGGAGGGGAGCCCCCCACTCTACCCACCAGGATCAGATCCAGTTCATGAAGGTGCCTTCTCTAGGGCAGTGCCTGTGGAAGATGGCCCTTATCCAGCTCGACCAGGACCAGTTTTCCATTTTCTATGGAAGGGACCATGCAGTGCCAACAATGGCCAAGCTGTGCACACTTCCGCACCCAGCATGCCGGTCAGCTGCTCTGCCTTCGAGACTCACAGTACAGGACATGGTGTACCAAAACCCAGCCTTCACTAGGAGTCAGGCAGGCACTGATCTCTGTTTCCCACCTTCCCTGGGAGAGGAGAGGAGAGGAGAGGAGAGCTGTTCCCTGGATGAGTGATCCTTTCCCTTCCCGGCCAACCCCCAAAGACACATTCACACCACGAACATGGGTCATCAGTGTGGCAGGAGGTAAGGCATGATGCCTCAGCCCTCCATGCCACTGGGCCAGCTGATTGTTTGTATTGTTTGTTTTGTGTTGTGATGTATTGCATGGTGCTGTATTATAAAAAAAATCAGTAAAGTATATTCACTTAAAAAAAGTGTCACTAAGCCTGCTTTTGTGACTTGTAAACCCGTTTTTGTCAGATACAGCTTATGCTTTTGTGAGTTTTAAAGAGCTAATGGAGACAAAGAGGCAGACAAGAAAATAATGCAAATTTTAAGAAGTAGTCAGTTGTGACTTTTCATTTCTCAACTATTTTTTTTCCTTTTGCACATTAGAATGTTTTCTGTGTGATAATGTTGTGCTGAATGTGTGGAACTGCTCTTACCCTGGCTGCTGACATATCTACCTCTATCCCCCTGACTACATCATTGCCATTGTGATCTCACTGACAGTGACATCACAGGTGACTGACCTGGCAACCACTGAGTGGCTGCTTCTATGCAGCAGTGATGTCACAATCAGTGAGGTCACAGTCCTGATGATGTAGTGAGGGGGCAATACAGCTAAATATGTCAACTGCCAGACAGAGTGCTGTTCCACACAGCACACCTACTAACATCAGGTAAACAATATTCTAATTAAACAAAAGGAAAGGAAAAAGTACCTCAGGTATAAATGGTAATGGCTGATTGATTTTAATATCTAATATTAGTTTTAGGCAGCACACTAGCTCTTTAATATATGGTAAAAACATAGATGGCATTGCTGGATCACATGCAAAGCCAGATAAAGGTTTTTGGTAATGTGTGTGATGATACAGCTGCTTTTCAACTAGCATGAAGGCCCATGCACTATGTCCACTACAGATCTTTTGATGTGCATACTATGTTGTAGGTGCTTCATGAGTGGCCTACAGCACCACTCATGATACAAGTTACAGGTCTGGCAAACTGATCACCACTATTCAGTTACTTCATGAGTGACCAGCAGGACCACTTGTGCAGCAAGCTTCAGGTCTGCCACAGTATACATCACTATGTAGCTGCTGTATGAGAGGCCCTGCGGGCTATTCACAAAGCAAGCTACAGGTCTTGTATGTTATGTTTGTTTGACTGTGTAGCTGCTTCATAAGCGCTCCACCGGGCTGTTTGTGATGCAAGCTACATATCTAGCACAGTGCACATGACTGTATAACTGCTACATGAGTGAAGCTGGCTGCAAGTCTGTTACAGTGAACACCACTATACAGTCACTTTGTGAGTGGCATGCAGGTATACTCATAAAGCAAGCGACAGGTCTGGTGCAATGAGTGCCACTAGGCAGCTGCTGTAGGAGTGACCAGCAGGGCCACTCATGAAGCAAGCTACAGGTCTAGCACAGTGTGCATCACTATGCAGAACAGGACACTCAAAAAGCAACAGGGCAACTTGCAAAGCAATCAGCAGGTCTGCTGCAGTAAAAGTCATTATGTAGCTGCTTCATGAGTAGCCTGAGGGGCACTGGGTAGGATCCCTACTTCAGCTACACAGTGGCACTTCTAGACAAGCCTCTATCATGTACTCTGGTGAGATGTATATGCCTCCCTCTATACATGTCTGGGTGGTGCTAGCAGTCAATGTCAAAAAGCTCTCAAATGTCCATTGCTGTCTCTGCATCATCACTATCTAAGCTGCCTTTCATGTCCTTTATACTGCACCAGTCACTGTAAGCATGCAGAAGTCAACCAAGGAGGAGCAGTAGGAGCAGATGTTATGAATTTTAACTGCACCAGTGAAGGTGGTGTAGTGTTGGGAACTTTATGTTATGCATAGCTTGGTAAAATTCCTCAGCTTCACCCCAACTTTGCAAGACATTGATCTTTTTTTAAATAAAAAACTTCAAAACGTTTTACATGAAGAACCCAACCCACCCTATCCACTATTGTATACTGTGCCCACCCCCTCCCCCCAACCCACTCAGACCCTTTTAAGCAATATACCCTTATCGCCCACTCTCTAGAATTCTCCAGCAGCTGACAAGCAATCAATCAAATGTTACTGTAGAAAGACATCATTATTCATTCATTGTGTGGTGGACACTAAAGATCATAGAAGGTTTTTCTTTTTTTTTCAGGTACCGTACTATTCTTACTGGAATCAATTTTTCATGAAACTTTGGGGAAGCTGGGAGGTTGAGTGCTGAAGGACGGTAGGGCAGAGGTGTGGTTAATTACAGGGTCAAGGTGAGGAGGTGGGTGGTGTGGACAGTATATGATGTGTATGGGTGGGCGGAAGGTTCTTTTCATCAGATTACAGACTGGACCAGTGGCTAGCATTGATAATGAACATGATTTGTTGCCATTGTAGAGGGTGAGGAGGGATTTAGGTGCTAGAGAGTTGGGGTACATTGTTTAAAGGATCTGGGTGGTGGGAAGTGGAACATAGTATGCCACAATATGTGGAGGTGGGCTACTTTTTTAAGAAGAAACACTTTATATAGTTTTCACCTGCAAAGTGTTACTTCACCTAACAAAAACAGCACACAGTAGCACCTTGCTGGTGAAGTGCCACTATGTGTAGTATTTGCCAGGTGAAGGTGGGCACTTCTCAAGACAAAACAACATGACATGCATCCTCCCAGTGAAGCAAAGTCATGGAAACTTCACAAAGTGAAGTTCTCTGACTTCACACATCACCAACAAGCAGAAGGAGGTTGATTCTTGATTGTTTCTTTACATTGTCTGTGCTGCTTCATTTGTAGTGTATGCAATAGTTTCTGCTTGATATAATCAATGCATCCAAGGGGAATGCACATATCTTTATATCTCAGATCCAGTAGTGTTGTCATGCCAGATTGTGTGCCTGATTTAATGCTTTCAGATCTGCATGAAATTTTATCAGAGACCTCTATGCCACTTCCTTAATGAGTATTACCATCCTGCTTTTGCAGCTTTGCCAAGTGCTGCTTCACCAAGGACCCACAGAAGGGCAACAGTACTTCCTTTATGCCACTGGAGATCCCATTACATATACATCTCATCATCCTGCTTGTTTTCCCAAGTACCTGGTGCAAAGAGTAGATGGTTTGATATATCACTTATGATGACTCCTAAGTCACTTTCCTCTAAGGCATCACTGATTTTGATACCCCCAATCTGGTAACCACAAGTTTTCTTCCTTTTAAAGGTATTCCACCAAACTCTACATTTTTCTGTCAGGTAAGTATCTAGTTCCTAATAAAAACTAATTTAATTTATTCTCTACTACAGGTTTATCATGTTTAACTTAATTCTTTAATTTTGTTTTCTAGGTATTCAGCAAATGTAGTGCCCACACCATGGATCCATTCCCAGAACGGGTGGGAATCTAATGTGCTCCATGAATAAAGGTTGAGAAAAGGTTTCATGAGCTGGGGGATAAAAACAGTGTTCAAAATTTAAACCTTAAATACAGAGAACATATTGTTGACTGCTAATAAAATGGGAGAGGAATGTAAAAAAGTTCGCTCCCATTTGTTTCAACTAAAGTCCTCCTGCAGTTGACACCTGGAAGCAGTGGAGCCTATTGGCCTACAATGGGCGTGTGGGAGTGCAGTAAATCTTGGGACAGAAAGTGACAACTTCATTTAAGTCTTTGAATGCTCTCTAACTCAGCTTCATTTAAAATTCTGCATGCTCTCAAACTATTTATCTCATTCTTTGAGTCTCATCTCAATATACCATCTTAAGTATCTTGTGGTTTTAAAGAATTGACATGTCAGTAAAAAAAGAAAATGCCATAGTGGAGTTGACCAAGATGATAGATTGAACTTGAAGGAGTTTTTCTTTTTGCTAATTTGTGCCTTAGTCTGCTCCATTGGCATCAATAGTAGTACATTACCAGCTTAGGCATGAGCATAGGTTATGTGTCTAATGCTGACTCCTTCACTGAACTAGCAGGGTCCAGGGCATGGATTCCTGGGCATGCTGTGGAAGCAGTGTGCTCAGACACTGGGGGGTTGGTGGGGCGGACAGCCCTGCTGCAACAGCATTTCCTATGGTGTCTCTCTTTTTGGCACTGATGGTATGGGTGAGAATGGATTTAGGAATGCAGTTGCCAAGTATGCCATCACTTACAAGTTAATTGGAGAGGGAGGCAGCATTCTGGACCCTGATACTGTTGGTATTATAGTATGAATGTTGTACTCTGTTTGAATTTATCATAATGATAAATGTATAAAGTTAAGTGCAACTGGGTAGCTTCTGCCACCCAGTAGGTTCATGGACATCAAAGGATTAATTCTAGCAAGCCTGGAGACTCCCTGTTGACTGGATTGGCTGGGAGTTTTCAGTGAGTGTGACCAGCTCATGGTGATTTGTGAGACATGGGACCTCCGAAAGATAACTGCCAATCCTGGCCCTTGTTAAGTATTTGGCAAATCCATGAAAGATGAAGCTGTTTTAATTATTTTGGATCGGGGGGGTGGAGGGATGGGAAGGGGGGTTGGGAGGGATTGCAGGAACTATTTGCACCCTTTTCTTGCCATAAGATATCTTGACTGTTGGTTATATGTAACTACTTGCATGCTACCGATTACCTTGATATTGCTCCCGCAATTATATGTTTAAAATGTTAATTGCAAAAAAAAAAAAATTATTTTGGATCAGGACCCTCTGCACCATATGGTCACATTTTTGGGAGGGTGTGAGAAGCTACAGCTGTGGTAACTATGATCCCAAGGGGGTGATGACCTCTGCAACCATGTTCAAATTGTGAGGCAAAACCCCATTGATCCTTTAGCCCATGGGACAAAAGTCTGAAATAGGTGGAGATTATGTAGGCACCAGCACTGCTAAGTTGGCTACCATATTCTACAGGGAGGGGGAGCACGCCAGAACCCAGGTCAAGCTATAGTGGACTCTCCCATTGTGGACAGCAACAAAAGTGGGTACCAAGTCTAGAAAATGGTTGGAAGGTTGGAATCCCCATGTATCTTCTGGGTGGATTGTCCCTTGCCATATTTGTATTTCATGATTGGTGCTGCTTGAAACTTTGGCCTGGAGTCTGAGTAATACTACCTCATGTTGGGTCCCATCAAGTATTTTGGGTATGAAACCCACAGCTACAGTTAATGTTCTAGTGCCCCAGGGTTGTGTACAGCCCCTCACAGGATATGAAGATGCCTATTAGAGGGTCAGTGCCCTGACAAAGTGCATCCCAGAATGGGATGATGAAGTTCATAAAAGACATTCCTCCCTGTAGGAGATGAAGTACCTGAAACCATAGTGGCAGGGAGCTATGATTTTTTTCCCTTGTAATAATAAGCTCATAAATTTTACTTCATTAAAATGGATTCTGTTGAATAGAGGTGAAGGCTAGGAGATATTACATGGCTGCCATTTCCTCCTCACTCAAAAAAGTTGTGTTAAGGCATTGGCTTGATGATTTACCATTAACGTATCTTGAGTGGCACCGAGAACTCTTATTCAGCTTAAGCATGGAGAAAATGGGAGCCAGTATGAAAAATTGCCTTCCACAGTTCTCGAAGATATGGAAGACCCTACACACTCTGTATTTAATATAGTAGCTGAATGGTATTCCTGGCCCTACAAGATTCACTACCTGTAGTCATGATGTACTCTGAACTGGACTGTGACACTGATAATTTACATTATACTGCATGTGTCTTATGGAATCAATTGTATGCAAGAGGGGAGGAAATGGGGGGTGGTTGGGAGGGACAGTAAGTTGTATGTTTCAAGTTACTTCATTACCGACTTTGTCACTTGCTGTCTAACTGTAAAATAATAAACCTGAATTTCAAAAAATGGATTATGTTGGGTTTTACACTTGATAAGGGCATGCATTTACTAGAAACAAAGTGTTTAAACAGTTGATTCACAGCATTCAACATTCCTGAAGATGTACATGCACCCAGGAGGTAACCACAGGCTTGGTTGGTCAAGTAAGTTATTTTATTGTTTCCTGTGTTGCCTCCCCGTGGAACAAATCAGGAAGGATACTGCAAGGCTGGGGAGGGGGTTACATAAGTACTGACTATCCTGTTTAGCCGATCACTGGAAACAGGGGAGGTACCCAAAGACTGAAGGACAGCAGATGTAGTCCCCTTATACAAAAGCGGGAACAAAGAAGAAGCAGGGAACTACAGACCAGTCAGCCTCACCTCAGTAGTGGGGAAGATCATGGAAGCACTACTGAAGGAGAGATTGGTGGATCATCTGGTTGTCAATGGACTACAGGACCTAAGGCAGCATGGTTTCACCAGGGGGAGGTCATGTCAGACCAACCTCACTGAATTTTTTGACTGGGTGACTAGGGAGGTGGATCAGGGAGAGCAGTGGACATGGTCTATCTGGACTTCAGCAAGGCCTTTGACACTGTGCCACATAGAAGACTATTACACAAACTGGGGAATATGGGTGTGGGCAGGACAGTAGTGTGGTGGGTAGGTAACTGGCTGGGTGGCAGGACACAGAGGGTGGTGGTAAATGGCTGTCACTCCACAGAGGGAAGAAGCGACCAGTGGGTACCACAGGGATCAGTGCTGGGACCGGTTCTATTCAACATCTTCATCAGTGACATTGCACAGGACCTAGAAGGCAGAATTTCATTGTTAGCTGATGACACAAAGCTCTGTAACAGAGTAGACACACCAGAGGGTGTAGACAGAATGAGAAGGACCTGCAGAAACTTGAAGAATGGTCAGGGGTTTGGCAGTTGAAATTCAATGCAAAGAAGTGCAAGATAATGCATATGGGGCACAAAACCCTGGCACAATATATCAGTTGGGGGGTGAGGATATAGCATGCACCAAGCAGGAAAGGGATCTTGGGGTTATCATCTCTGGTAACCTCAAGGTAGGGAAACAGTGTGACAAGGCAACAGGTAAAGCAAATAGGATGCTGGGATGTATAGGTAGGGGCATCACCAGCAGGAAAAGGGAGATCATAATTCCGCTATACAAGACACTAGTGAGGCCCCACCTGGAGTACAGTGTACAGTTCCGGAGACCATACCTACGTAAGGACATAGACAGGGTAGAGAAGGTTCAGAGGAGGGCAACAAAGATGGTGCATGGATTGCATTACAAGTCCTATGAAGACAGGTTGAAGGAACTGAACATGTACTCCCTGGAGAATAGGAGGGAGAGAGGGGATATGATAGAGACATACAAGTATCTCACAGGGAGGAACAGGGAGCAGGAATACACTATTTTTAAGTGAAAAAGATGTTCCAGGACTAGAGGGCATGGGATAAAGTTGGAGGGAGGACGATTCAGAGGAAACATGAGGAACAATTTCTTCACAGAACGGGTGGTGGACAAGTGGAACACCCTACCAGAGGAAGTGGAGGGGGCTGAAACAATCACGGGATTTACGAATGCATGGGATAGACATAAAGGAATTCTGGAGGTCAGGGGTAAGGGGCAACAGACTTCTAGGAAAACATAAACTGAACTTACAAGCTCAAATGGGCAGACTGGGTGGGCCATAGGCCCTTATCTGCTGACACTGTCTATGTATCTATGTATCTATGTACTGCTATATTTTTTTGCTATTGCAATGCTGCTCCTCATGTACAATTTAGGGCACACATGGGGGCCAAGAAACAAATACAGGAATGTTTACTTTGGGGGAAGACAATGAGGAACCAAGGGTTCTGGTTTAGACATTTTATTTTCCTAGCTACACCACTGTGTAATACAGTCAGCATGGCCCTGCACCAGGTTACGGCACTTGCAAGGGCCTCCTAATAGGGAGGTGGGGAAAGACTTGAAAGAATGGAGATACAGTATGATGATCTCAAATGTCAGATGATAGCAACCACACCCCTATTTCTGTAAACTTCCGATGTCCAAAGTCTACCCCCATCTGCCGTTAGAGACAACAGCAACCTCAGAATAAAGCCAGATCTTGACTGCTTGGAGACACAAAAACAATCCCCTATTTTCTCCTTTTTTCCATCCATCCCTCCAGGCCCACATGAATGAAGTCAGGAGTCCATGCTAGAGATGAAGCAGTTTTAATTCAAGTTGTTAACTGTTAACTCAGCCTGTGTGGTGGCTGCTTGTGTTTGTCTATGTCTGTAGCTTAGTTTTTGTGGATTTACATGGTTTTATGCTTAGAGTAACTACACCATTCTTGCTCACTACATCTGTGAAAGTCTCCTGGAGTGGATTTCTGCAAAACATCATCACCGGGTATCTGCATTTTCATTTTAAAATCAACGTTTTGGAATCTATCCCAAGCAAAACATAAGTCAATCAATCAAGTCTGACAAACTCAGTGACTCTGGGTCCTGCTTGAATCCACATTTTCGTCTGACCTTTTCCTAAAGGATCTGTGTGTGGGCTTTTCAACAACCTTTTCAACAACTTCTTTAAATGACAAAGGAACCATGCAAACAAAAGGATTTCACATCCTGCATATGCACAGCACAGTTCATCACCTTCATCACTTTTAGGAATTTTAACACATTCTCTGACTCTGGACCTCAGCAGTTGATCATTTCTTTTGGCTTTTGACTTAACCACCAGGTATCAACATTTTCAATTGAAATCAACTTTTAATGTACTTGTCTCTAAGGGCTATCTATCCAACAACCAAAGCTGACCTTCATAAAATGTCTAATATTGCTGCTACTACTTATGTCAGGAACCATACACCCTAACAATGACCCTCTCCCACGAGTTGGTGCCAAAGAACAAGTCAAGGCTGGGACACTCTCCTTGGCAAGTATCAACATCGATAGTCTCCTCAATAAACTCAACTCCCTCATAGCCTGGACAGCACATCACAACCCTGATATTCTGTCCATAATTGAGATATGGCTTTCCCCAAAGATCCTGGACTCTGCAATATCGATCTCAGGGTATACTGTCTTCAGGCAAGACAGGCTGTCCAAGAGAGGCAGAGGCTGTGCCCTTTACCTAAAAGAATCTCTTAAGGGTCATGTTTTCAATGTTCCTCTCCCTGAGAATGACATCCAGGTCCTTGCTATGAAGATACTGCTTGGGGCACAAAACAAAAACCTGACAGTGGCATCAATCTATATCACCCCAAGCTGATCAACCAAGGGCTAAACCCCATACTAGGCTTCATACACTTATTTAATCAAAATGCAGAAACAATCATGCGTCAGTGACTTCAATGTGAACTGGTCCTCCCTCAGTGCAAACAAATATAAGGATAGACTGACTGCTGCTAACTTTTCATAAATGGTCCAATCACCCACAAGGGTGAACTAGAGAACAGGTACTACAACCCTTCTGGACTGGGTTCTCACAAACCACCCGGATCACATCACGAAAACAGTAGTTCTTGCTGACAGTTTAAGCGACCACTCCCCAATCCTTTGCTCCTGTTCAAACAAATACACTAAGCCTCCTCCCAAAACTATTAACAGCAGGAGACTTATTCCTGGTCATCTTGGGTCTCTCTAAAAACCCTCCTATGAGACCGTGATTGGTCTCTGATAGACACAGCCTCCAACATTGACACTGCTCTTGAATATTTTATCCACAGCTTTAACAGCGCCTGTAATGTCCATGCCCAGTTCAAAAAACATAAGATTAAAGGCGTCAACAACCCTTGGATTAACTTGGATCTTCTGGAACAACTGAGGTCCCGGGATCATCTTTGGCATCTGACCAACTTGACTGGCACCCAGGCTGATACCCAGGCTTACAAAGCAGCAAGAAATGCCTATACTAGAGCAATTCAAAATGAAACGGCAAGATACTACAGGAGCACACTTGCTAACTCATGGAAAGACATGAAGAAGTTTTGGGCAAATCTTTCTGAAGTTACAGGGCATATCCCCAAAGTACCACCCTCTATGCTCAATGTAAATGGCAGCCTCACTCCGGACCAGGTAACCATGGCTAGCACTTTTAATGTGGCATTCACTGATCTTAGTCATGTGCTTCTTCCAACCTTCTTTGACCCCCTGTTGGACTCTCCAGGCTTGGACAAAACAAGAATAACACAGGGCCATCCACCTTTGTACTTTAAAAATATCTCAGAGGCCCTAGCCAAAAAGCAACTGCTCAAAATGTTTGGGAGGTCCAGATTCAGTGGCGACTCCCTAGATCTGAAACTCATTGCCCTCACCATTGACGAAGTCCTGACCCCGCTCACCAAAATCCTCAACCGATCCCTAATGCTTTCTCAGTTCCCCCAAATATGGAAATCTGCTGTTCTGACACCAATTCACAAAAGTGGGGATAAGAGCCTAACCTCTAACTACAGACCCATCTCCATGCTTCCCCCTCTCGAAAGCACTGGAGAGAATAGTTGCCGATCAACTTACAGACTATCTTGCTAACCACAACCTGCAATGTCAGGAGTAGCATGGTTTTCAAAAAGGACATAGTACCACCACAGGTCTCCTTGAATTCACCACTTACATCCATAATGCTCTGGATCAGGGACATCTTGTCGGCGCCACCTTCATCGATTTGGCAAAGGCATTCGACACTGTCAACCACTCCCTGCTATTTGAACAATTATCTTGCCATGGCCTGTCAGATGACGCCACATGTTGGTTTCAAAGCTACCTTAGTGACCGAACCCAACAGGTCAGAGTTGGTGAGTCCTTCTCACCCTCCCGTCCTATTCGCTCTGGAGTTCCCCAAAGGTCCATCTTGGGTCCCTTGCTTTTCAGTATTTTTCTGAACAATCTCCCTGCATCATGCCCTAATAGACTCCTTTTATATGTAGACTATGCAGCTGTTTTCACCTCCCACCCTGACCCCTCCCTCCTACAATTGCAACTGCAAACAAGCTTTACGCAAGTGGAGACATGGTTTAAATCTCAAAAACTCATATTAAATGACAAAAAAACTAAAACGATGTTTCATGGCATCCATAACAAACATAAAAACAAATGTCTATCTATCACAAACAGTGAAGGGACATTGCTTGAACATGTTCAGCTGTTCAACTGTTTAAATACCTGGGGATTACCCTCAACAGCACCTTGTCTTACTCTGAACACATTGAGAGCATTGCCAAGATCGTGAACACCCACATAGGACTTCTCTTTAGCCTTAGGAGTTGCCTCATCAATGAAGCCCTAAGCATTGTCATTTAGAGCTCTGTTATATCAATAATCGACTATGGGCTTGTGATCTGTGGCTCTGCCACTGACACCGCACTTCGACAAATAGCCATTGCCCTTAACAAGGCATGTTGTCTACTGACCTCTGCTCCATGCCTCTCACATACCTGTGACATCTACAAACAAGCAAACTGGCTTCAACTCCCCAGCAGACTCAAGTACAAGACCTGTATGCGAAAAAAGAGTACCTTAAATCTCCTATCCTCAAGGATTCAGTCCTTACTGGCCCCCACCTAACCAGGTGCTCAGAATATCTTACTTTTTATGTTCCACGCTGCTGCACTACCCAAGGACAATGCTCCTTTACATACAGAGCCTCATCCTGGTACAACTCGCTTCCCCCTGCTATTACCAATGACACAACCCTGGGCACTTTCAATACAACCTGCAACAGCACCTTTTCACAATGGCCTCCTATTAATGTTTCTCCTAACTAAACTTACTCTCCTTCCCTCTAATTTCCCCCCTCTAAATCCCTCCCACCTTTACCCCCCCACTATCTCCTATCTCCTCCCTTTCTACTTCCCCACTATTACCTACATTTTCTTCACATAGCTTCCTCTTCATTATCTACCATCTCTCCTAGCAGTTTCTAATTTATTCTAGTGATCCATATTACAACTGTGTTTTTTATTGTACATATGTTCTTGAATAATATACACAAATTACTGTAACTTAACATACATACTGTGAATCATTGTACATATTACAGTAATTCCATATGAAAGCTTTAATGTACCTGACAAAGCCTATGGCTGCTTGAAACTACTGTACTTGTTATTGTCCTCACTATGTTCTGTATTGTTTCCCCGATGTGGAACCTTTGTAAAAGAACCTTGGCTCAAAGGTATCTTCCAAAATAATAAGAAACTAAACTAAACTTAATTCACTAGGCAATCTGGTGCGAAGTCAGGGAACTCAGCACTTTGCAAAGCTTTTCAAAGTCTGCCAACCTCACACCAACTTCACTGGCGTTTTTTTTTTTGGCCTAATAAAGAAAACCACCCCCAGTCACTGGGTTATATCCACCCACCCCACTCCTACCATACCAAATGGTTTAAAATAATACCACTCACCTATTCCCTGGCTAGGCTCTCACTTCCCTCCTCCCACCATGTACCCAACAAAGTTGAAAAAATAAAGGGAATCCCTTCCCTTCCCTTCCCTTTCCTGCAAATTCCTCACCTTCCCTCTCCATCAGTAAAAACCCTGAGTTAACCCCCACCCTTTTTCTCACACTCTTGCCAAAAATATCCCTCTTCTCCCTAAGCCCTTAACCCCCATGTTAATAATCACACAAATTCCTGTAATAAAAAAAGCTTCCCAGTGGAGCAAGTGAATGTCCTCACTTGTCTGTTTTTTTCAAGCATAGTGACATCTATGTTAACAATAATACCTGATTGACAGGCTATCTACAACTCAAGTATTACTTCTAGGATAGCTGTCACTTACCATTCATTCCACTTGCAATTTGCAAACACAGAAAATTGACAATGCTTCCTCAGTCCACTGGGGGATGGTTTTCTTTTTTACAGGAATTTGTGTGACTAATGAAAAGGGGGTTTGGGTGCTTTTGGGGTATAAGGGATGAGAGACATAAAGGTGGCCAGGCAGTGTGACAAGGCAGTTGGGAGGGCTAGTGGGATGCTAGAGTGTGTATGGAGTGGCATCACCAGCAGAAAGGGGGAGGTAGTGTTGTCTTTTGTATAGATCAGTCATAAGGCCCCACCGGAAGTATTGTGTCCAGTTCTGGAGACCACATCTCCATATAGATGTAGACAAAGTGGAGGCGGTCCAAAGGAGGGCAACTAAAATGGTGCAAGGTCTGCATCAAAAACCCTATGAGGACAGGCTAAAGGACAACATTATACACACCCTGGAAGAGAGGAGGGAGAGGGGATATGATAGAAATCTTTACATGCCTCATGGGAGTACAATAGGTACAGGAGAGAAGTATTATTCAGAAAAATGATGCTCAAGAAAAAGAAGATATGCTATGAACCTGGAGGGAGAAAGATTCAGGAGAGGTGTAAGGAATAATCTGGAACAGCTCTCCAGCAGAGGTGGTAGGGGTGAAAACAGTGGTGGGGTTAAAGAATTTATGGGACAACCACAAGGGAATCTTAGTTGAAAGGAAGAGGAGGATGAAGAAAGAGCGAGAGATCAAGTAGGGTCTGTGATGAATCTGTAGATAGGAAAAAATGTGCAGATTGGGTGGGTCAAATGATCCTTATCTGCCATCAAATGATGTGTTTCTCTGTAAGGACAACATTCTCTTGGACACTCAGTCTTCCTACCCCTTGCTAACCCTTACTGTCCTGAACTTGTCCCAAAATCTGGGTCATTGATGTCATGCTCAGAAACCTACTGCTGTGGCAGCAAACCAGCCTAGTACAGTCAAAGCCACTTAATCAGGGCACCCTAGTGGATCCCCTTTCATCCTGATAAGCAGCCATCCTGATAAATTAAAGTCAATGTTTTTTATTGTTTGCACTGGTCCTACCTCCACTGTGCCGTCACTAGATAGCCATAGTTTGATGATTGCAGTACCATATTGTCTATTATGGTGGGCAACAGGAGGAGAGTCACTTGAAGTTCCAAATAAAATGTTAAAAGTTTAAAAGTAAGCTGGCCCACCAGCGCAGTGGTTAGATTTCCGCTTGTGATGCTGATGACCCGGGTTCGGAAACGGACCCAGGGAGTTGAAGGACCGGCCAGGGGAGAAGGATTGAGCATCCTGGGGACTGCTTTCCTTCTTTGGGGGAGGGAGGGGAAGAGTGTCCTGCACTTGATGGACCCCTAGTGGAGGTTACTGGCACCACAGCAACCGGCACCAGTATGTCGGGGGGGGTTGGGTGGATGCTGGACTTCATTGCATGTCCACACCCCTTGGGAAAGCAAGCAACTAAAAAATGCCAGCCCCTGGAATGACAGCCCCACTCCGCCATCCACTGCCTCCGAAGCCCACTGGGGGGGTCCCGCTCTGGTTGCCCCGACCCGGGGGGGGTAATCCAGGGCTTGCCCATGATGTCCTTAGAGACTGAGAAGCTCCCTCGGCAGCCCCGCCCAGGGTAGTAAGCCTGGGCATGGGGGCTGTGGGTGGATGGTTCCAGAGGAGAGGGGGCTCAGAGCAAAAAAAAAAGTTTAAAAGTAGTTGTACTTTAGTTACATGTAACCATAACGCTGAGTTGAACATGATGCACTTGCGTCATGACAGATACCAAAACTGCTCTTCCGAGGAAATGCCGATATGCTGATCTGAACAAGCATGCAGAGCAGACTACTGAAATAAATTTTATTTGAAATTAAGCTGGCTGAAAACATAATGTTTAAGCACAGTGCAAGTCCAGTGAGCCATAAGTCATTCATATTGCCTAACTGAGAAAATGCTAACATGCCAGCATGCTACAGACATGCTGTCATCGGAGGACCACAATTGAGACTGAGTAAGAGGAGCCACAAAGAAGTTAATTGGCACATTCAAACGGCAACAGTAAAACATGGATTAACATTCAACAGGCAAGAGTAAAACATGGATTAAAAACAAGGCTTTATAAAATCTTTACAAAAGAGATGATGATTAGAGTGTAGGGTACAGGCACGAGGTGGAGCTGACGGACAATTGGAGTGTGCTACTGTATCATTAAAGATGGGACTAGTCATCCCTTTAAGTCGGTGGCCCCTGTGGCCCTGTCCCATTTAACCAGATGGGTCCTCTTTAGAAAATCACAGCAACTTGATCGGTGCCCAATGGGACATCCCAATTAAGCGGACATCCTGTTTAACCACGTCCTGCTTCAGTGACTTACACCATATTTTAAAAATTATTTTACAGCAAATACAGTACATCTTAAAATCTTTGAATGCGACTGTCACTTTTTCTTTGGACATGCATCTTTAAATGTTTTCCACTTTCTTTTCAGATATGAGCATCAGTGAATGTGGTGGATATCCTTAAATACATCTCCGCACCTTTTGGTCCAGAGGCAGATATGCTGCCAACTAGTCCATAGCTGACACCCTATAACACAGTTTTGTGGATGTGACCGTTATTTGGCCTCAAGAGAGGTGCAGGTCTCTCTCACTACAATCATCCCATACAAAGTTACATAATCTTTTATTTAGTGGTCCAAAGAAAACACCCTAAAGTAGACAATACTTAGGAGTAACATTTATACCCCAAAGATGTCAACAGTGAAGTAGTAATCATTACATTTATTTTATTTTATACTTTCTTTTTTAATATTTTGTGTTATCACTGTACAAACATGTAGGTCAGTTGCCATTCATAGCCTGTTACAATGATTGATACATTTCCTTGGACTGTAACATACATTATAGCTACTGCAAGCAAGATAAAGACTGTAAAACATAACCAGTTAAACAAAGAAAACATGAAAGTTCCTTGGAGAGATCTGGGCTATTCTTCCATCTACTTATTCTGTTATGTTATGCTACTGGGTGCCTAAGTGGTAGATTTATGGCCATGAGGTAAGTACTAATGTCTGAATTGACCCTGAATTCAGATTTGGTGTGAGCCTATCCTTCCCTGAACTGATTGTTTACTGCCTCATCTTTGAAAAATGCACCCCATCAACTCTGAAGGGACACCATCTCCATGTGTTATGATTGCTGCCTTTCCCTGTGGTAAGTCCATCATCCTTGTTACCCTCCATCTAGTCCATCTTTCTGCGTAGGCCTCCATCTGATCCTGAACCTAAAATGCTAGTCTTTTCGTTTCCACTGGTTCCTCAATGATAGAGAACCAGTCCATAATAGTTGAAGGATCTGGTTTTAATCATTTCTGAGTAATAGCTTTACTTGACACAACTACACAGATATACCACATATAAAGGGCAACCTTCCCTTTTAGGCCCTCTGGCGGAAGGCCTAGTATAAGATGTTGTAACTGTATGGGAGACTATATGATAAACATTTGTTGTAGCTTTACTTTTATTGTACTCCAGAACGTTTCTAGTATTGTACATGTTGCAAATATGTGTGTATGATCAGCAAGTACCTCCCCACATTGTCTCCAACACATATAATTGGAGGCAGGATCCCACCATGGTTTTATAGCTGGTGTGATAAAAAAAATTGTATATTCACTTTCCATGCATATTCATGTCATTTAGGTGAGGATGAAGTGTGAAAGGAACCACCTCATGTCTTAGTCCACTCTTTAGCTGAGAGTTGGATCCCCACTTCTCCCTGTTAATTTGTGGTAAGATATTGAGTGACATGCTGTTTTAAGGATACAAGGAATTGGTAAACCCAAGTGATTGCCCCCTTCTGTTCCAGTGTGGTAACAATTTGAGCCAGATTAGGAATACGTTGATCCCCTTTAGCTGTCACTTTGAGTGAGGAAAGAAGGACTCAACATAGTTTCAGACCAGGAAGTACATAAAACAGTCACTATTCTGCCAGCCAAATTACAATTTGCATTCTTCAAATGTGTTAACTGTAGTATCTGCTAAAATCTGGTCAGGTGTTCTAAAATCTCTCTTGGTCTGCCGTCTATACCAAGGGTCCATGGCACTAGGGGGAAGGTCCTATCCCACACCAGCTACTGATAATGCCATAACTGAACCCATATAGCAGGATGTTTAATACATGTATCCCATGCTTTAAATGTGACTTCTAAATTGTGATACAGAGAGGGGACTCATGTTTTTACTATGTCCTGGATTATAAAGAAACGCAGTTAAGGGGATTTTCTCTGATGAGTCCTCTTCTATCTGCTTTCAGTGGGACATGTACATTGGGTCATTCTGTAATAAGAGTATTTTTATCTAAGCTGCTAACCAATAATTTGCAAGGTCTGAGAAAGCCCACCCCCTCCCTCCTTCTTCATCAGTAACAGTGTGCTCCATACTGTAGGTTTGGCGTTGCCTAGACAAATTTCTAAAACTGCTTTTGCAGTGATGCCAGCTAAGTTTTGGTTAGGTACACCTGTGCACATTGGAATAAATACAAATAACAAAGCAACATATTCATTTTTATGGAATGGATTCTGGAGTACATGAGTAAAGGGAAAGAGGACAATCAGGCAATATCAAGTTTCATCTGATGTGCCAAAGGGGCATAATTATCTTGATATAGGTGTGCCAGGTCAAATAAATGCCAAAATACTTCATTTTAACTACTCCCCATCTGATGGGAAACCTACACATTGCAGATCCTGGAGTCTCATAATTAATGTGTAATATTTCTATTTTGGAGGTATTTAATGTATACCCTGATCAAGGGGAAACATCTTCGATCAACTCCATTACTCTAGGGAGTGAGGTCTGCGGGTCCTGCAAATACAAAAGCACATCATCCACGTAGAGGGTGATCTTGGGCTCTTGTCTGCCCACATGAATCCCTCTGACCTCTTTATCCATCCTCACCTTCTGTGCTAAGGGATCTATGTATAGGGTGAACAGAATGGGAGAAAGGGGAGCCCTGTCTCATACCTCGGGCCAAGTTGAATCTCTGAGACAGATGTCCATTGGCTCTGACATAAGTCTGCATTGCTTGATATAGTGTTTGAATAAGCTGAACAAATGAGGAGGAGAATCCAAACCCCGGCAAGCACCTTGAATAAAAACATCCAGTTAACCTGGTCAAATGTCATTTCAGCATCCATGCTCATTGTTACCGCTAGTGGCGGGTGAAGTGGCCCCAATTCGCTCCACGGAGTGAAGGCAAATTCGCGGAGTGCTCCACAACGCGAAGCAGAGTATTTTGTGTTACAAATTGGTAACGCGAAGTCCATTGAATACAATGACTTCACGTTACTGCGCCTTCCCAAACCACTACTCCAACCAATTCTTAAGGCGAAGTACATTGAAAACAATGTACTTCGCCTCACTTCGCCTTGTTTTTAAGCTCCAAAAGCGAATTTTGCAGTGATTCATGGGATTTCAGGTCACATGGGCTCTAGATTGTTCTGCACAGCCTCAGTTTGGGGTAGCGTGTATATGAAGCTGTAGGAGACCATCTGCTCTGAGAGCTCTCTGTGATTCAAACCTTCTAAAAACTGTTAAAAAAGCCTTTTTGAGTCATTTTTTTTTGCTGGAACTTTAGTTCATCGTTATAGGAAACCCTCCTTTGCTCATATCATTGAGCGTTTATTGTTAGTGTGTGGATTTTGAATGTTAATGCACAACATTCAGTCTGTGTACTGAGAGACAGTGGAAGTGTGCTTTGGGGGAGGCGTATCTGTGGTGTAGATAGATTAACTTGGAGAAAATGACAGTGCTTTCTGTTTTGGTGATATTTTTCTTGTATAACTGTGTTAATATACACACAGTAATATTTTCAATAATTCTTGCCATTTTTTTTCTGATTGTTGTGGTGCAGCAGTGCATAATTTTAGTTTGTTTAAAATATGTGGTTATATTACTGAAGTTTTCAATTTGCTACGCATTACTTGTGTGTGTGTGTGAGTATGTGTGTGATGCTTGTCATCAAATCAGACATCTTTTATTGTGCCACATAATTTCAGCAATGTGAACCTGCTATCCACTGCAGCTGTGTAATTTTTATACTTCTTTGTGGTATCTTTACTGGTACTAGTACTAGTGACTGTTACTGCAGCAGTGCAGTACACTGCACCCCCCCCCGCGGCCTGCCCCAACCGGCAAAGGTATTCTTTTCCAGATTTGAATTTATGATGATGAGCACTGGTTAGGTGTTGTGCCTTTGCATCTGCATCTCTTCACTGCACAGCGCAATCTTAATCTGTCTGTGCATTTGCATCTCTTTAGGGCCCAATCTCCATCTCTAACTTAAGTCACAGTCGTTTCTTTGGCTTCCCTTCAGAGTACTGGACAGGTGTGATGCATAATTCTGCATGAACATTGTGCTCATCAATATGTGTTTTTAAGTCAGGACCATCATCACGAGTCACTTGTGATACAAATCACGTTCTTCATCATCACGGTCACAAATGCAGTCACAAATCACGATTTATGATCACGTCATGAATCACAACATTAATTTTTTTAATAGTTACTTGGATGTATTGTAAGCCTGTTTTGTAGTATCTCTCCATGATTCACCACCCCACCATTGTACTCATTAATGTTTGTTTTCAAGTCAGGGAGTTTTGTGCCACAACTCATCGGGTCCCGGGGAAGTACAGCCGTAGGCATTCATGTTTCTTCATCATCATGGTCACAAATGCAGTCACAAATCATGATTTATGATCACATCACAAATCACAACATTAATTTTTTTTTACTAGTTACTTGGATGTATTGTAAGCCTGTTTTGTAGTATCTCTCCAGGCTTCACCATCCCACCATTGTACTCATTAATAAATGTTTTTAAGTCAGGGAGTTGGACAGTGTCTGCAGTACATACGCAGACTGCAAAGAAGACTGACTGCACACATGCAGTTTAGCACAGTATACTTGTACTGCTCAGAATACAAAGTGTCACACATACCGAAGACAACAAAAAAAGGGCATAATTACATACAAGGGTCTGGGATAGTGGAGGAATACATTTTATAACGCAGCAAGGAAGGTGTGGGGGAGCTCATGGTGTGAGAAAAAAAAAAACAATGTGGGATCCCATAGTGATCCAGCAGCAGTTCCAGCATGGACATAATTTGCAAATGATGTCCCTCTATGTGATCCAGCCACTGCTCCACAGAACTCACCCTCTCATTGTTCTCCTCGACAGCACTCCAGAGAACTGCCAAGTCAGCCTGTGTTACGTGCAGTTCTCTGGGGTCCACACGTTCTACAGACTGACCTGCTGGTGGTGGTGTTGGGGGGGTTGGGGTGCTGGTGGAACAGCAGGTGCTGCTGTGGCCCTCCTCTTCTTAGGGATGCTGCAATGCTCAGCTGCACCCTCTGCCACAGAATGGCCAGCAGGTGCAAGCATGATCCATTCTGTGGCAGCCTGCCACTCCAACTACTGGTGATTGAGCATATGGGTGCACTGGCCCTCAGTCCACAGCTGAGTCCCCAAGGGGCCACGGTACACCTCCACCTCACATAGGCAGCACTTGACCACACTACTGTCCCCCCACACAGTAAAAAAACTGCCAAACAATGGAGGTGCGGGGAGGACCAGGCACAGGCAGGGGATGGCCAGATGAACTGGCAGCCGGCTGGTCACAGTGCTGAACAGGTATGGGATCCACACCTGGGCCCGGGGGAATAGGCACATCCTGCTCCAGAGAACCTGGACTTGGTGGTGGTGGTGGTTCAACTGCCTCAGAGTCAGGACAGGTGGCGGTGCTAGTCCTGTTTCTGGGTGGGGGACACTCACAAGTATCGAGCGGTTCAACAAGAATGGGTACCCATGCCCTCCACACATGCGTACGGTACGATGCTTACCACTACCACACTCTCCCAGAGCTGCCCCCGCCCCAGGCATTCCCTCACCCTGGTCCATCTGTCCTACTGAGCTCCCTTAGTCCGAGCAATTACTACTCACACTGTCACACAACATACACACACAGTCACACAGACAAACAACTAACTACTTATAAAGGTAAGAAAAATAAAATTTACAGAAAGAACAAATTAAGTAAAAAAGAGTACAGAAAAGACAAAAAATGTAGCTTTTAAAAAAGCTGTTGGGTCTAAATCAAAGTTTAAATCTCCTCCTTGCTCTGATCTCAAAGTATCAGCAGTCACAAAACACACTCCTCTCTCTCCACTGCACAGGAGAAAGTAAAAGTGTCTGCTTGTATGACTCACTTTCTTCCTGCCTAGTTAAAGAGCATGTGACTTACAGTACTACAAGCCATGTGATGTGTGGGGGGGGCTGCCAAATCTGAAACACCAAGTGGATCACTTAGAATCTTAATGAGGAACGTGAAGTCCATTAAAAACAATGCCTTTGCCTTACTTCGCATTGCCATTCCGCCTTAACGCAAAGTGGTAATGACAAGGCGGAGTGAGCAGTTTGCATTGCCCACTCCGTGTAGCGGATTGGCAAAGCGAAGTGCCCACTTCACGTTCACTTCACCATCGGAATTTAAGTTCGCTGCATCTCTAATTACCACCGCTGTCTTTGTATGATTAAGGTGATCTATAATATATAATGTTCTCCTAATATTGTCTGCTGCCTGTCTGCCCACTACAAAATCCATATGATCTAACTTTTTTTGTTAACCTTTTTATTAGTTTCATAGCATGATAACAAAGGCTTACAACAGGTTGCAGGAGACATAGTATTACAACGTGTGGGGTTTATGCAGAGCAATTTAGGAAGAGCATTATACACATAGAGGAGGCACCTACCAGGAAGTAACTGGGCTTGTCAGCTCTAAGAGGTATTACCTTGTAGGTGAGGTACTTGTTCTGCCCTGAAAGGAAAAAAAAACATAAAACCACAAAGAAACTAAGTGACATAGAGTTTGGCATCAGATGGTTATCAAAGAGTCATTACAGGAGGTTGTACAGTAGTGGGGAGATTTCTAGTTACCTTATAAGAAGATTACAAATAAGGTTACTAATAAGACAGGTCATGTTACCTTATACCTGTTTGGGGTTTTAGATATGTTATGAATGGTCTCCAGCAGCGGTAGTAAGTTGTGAGGGTGTCTGCAACTGTATGTGATAAATGGTCCAAGTAGGCAATTTTAGAGAGAGAATTTAATAGCTCTAAGAAGGTTGGAAATTCTGTTGTTCTCTATCTGCATAGGAGGAGCCTCTTGGCTTGCATGCCCAAGAAATTCAACCATTTCCATTCAGGGGCAGTTCATATGGGTACTAGAGGGTGTATTCCAAGCAAACAGAGTTGGGCTTGGAGGAAACTGTTTACGGGTAACTGTAAGGGCAAGGTCATTGACCTGTTGCCAGAAGGGATGAATCAAGAAGCAGTTTCACAAGATGAGCTTCAAGTCTCCAATATGTAGGGAGATCACTTGATGTGCTTGGCTCACTAGCTGCTCTTCCTACAGGCTCCTGCTTACCTCCTCAATAATCTGTTTTAATCAGTTTCAAATCTGGTAGCATTGCCAATCAAACAGCTAAATCGAACTCTGTTCTGCCTATCCAAGGGGATCCTGTTCTTTTTCACATTGCAATCGACCCACTTGAGCCACGATGGAGGCAGAAATGAGACCGGCCCTGCCAAGACACACACCTCCGGTCTCGCCTGAGAAGCAGACCAAGAAGGCTAAACAACAACAGCAAGCTTCAACCAAGCAATCAAGCACCTTGCCACCCCCAGTGTCACTCACAGAAGAGGTTTTTACAAGAGCTTTTACCTTTTAAGGAAAACCTACAAGATATAGCCTCAGATCTCAAAAATGTAAGGAGTGAACTGGGGGACCTAAAAACTCAGATCTTGGATGTTGAAGCATGCACCAGCTCTGTAGAATCCGGGAAAGATAGATTTGAACCAAAAATAATCAAGCTGAGACAGCAAATCATCAAACTACAATTAAAAATGGAAGATTTGGAGGGGCGAAGCCAAAGGAACAACATTCTAATTTTCAGCTTGCCAGAAGGCAAAGAGGGCTTTTCCATGATTTCCTTTATTCAAAAACTGCTTACCAAAATAGTTGGTCCATCTCCACACAACCCTACCTATTTGATTGAGCGGGCTCACCGGTCCCTGGGACCCAGACTTCTAGATTCTGCCCCTTCAAGACCAGTTATTGTTAGACTGCTAAATTATCTAGAGAAGCAGCGTATTCTGTCTAAATGCCGAGAATTACAAGCAATACTCTGTGAGGATAAGAAACTGCACATCACGCAGGACTTGCCTTTAGAAACCCAACAAAAAAGAGTCACCTTTCACTCTATCATGTGCATGCTAATTGCTGGAAGCCCTAAATTCTGCAAGGCATACCTGGCTCACTTACAGGTCTTGGTGGATGGTGCCTGGCTTTCTTTTGACTCAGCTCTTCAGGCTCAAGCAGAGCTCAGCATGAAGATGCCTCTTCTCTTCAAAATCTCCTGCGGCTACTCTCCTAAACCCAGCTCTACTGTTTAAGCATTTTTTGGACATGTATTGGTATTTACCTTGTTTGCTGCCTTTGGATTCTTGGCTACTGGTTGCAATGGAGTTCCTGCCAGGTTGGAAGTGGTGGACGGTCCCTGCAACTGCTCAGATCGGGAGCCCTTGTTAGGCCACTGCAGCCTAGTTCATGGAGGTGAAGAGATGCTGGGAGTTTCAGTGCTCGGACCTGTCTGCTCCATCTGTTGATTCCCCAGGGACTGTTTTTCCTGCTGCCTCAGTCCATCTGTCTTTTGGACCCCCACCGGACTGATCCACCATCTGCTTGATTACTGGGGGGTCCTAATTGTTATGCTTTGTTCTGCTCTGTTATGGTTATTGCATAGCATTAACAATATAATATGCTTCATTTTATCAAACAGATCCCTGCCTCGATCCAGATTCAATTGGGATGTCACACGTTCAGGTTCACACCTTTTTCTATTTCCCTCTTACACCCCTCTGGCTACTATCCCATTATCTTTACCCTGGTACTTCCCAACCTCTCCTGTTCTCTTAGTACCTCAAGTTGCTTGGATTCTAAATGGCAGCTATCAAGTTCTGTTTTCTATGCTTGCTACTATCTCGGGAGACCTGGATGAGTGACACCCGAAGCTTCATCATGAGCACAGGTTGGGAACTGCCTCATTCTAAAATCTTGTATTTGTAATAGCCTGTTCTTTAATTGTACTATATACAACTCAGATTGTTGACGGGGGGGGAGCAGGGTGGGGATGTAGCAGTGTGAAGATAGTCAGCCTCACATACTAGATTGTTGGGGGGGTGGACCCTGGATGCCCCTGGCTTTTGCCATATTATGGTTTTTGATGTTATCTATATCTCAGGTCCTGTTGGATCCTTTTTTTCTTGGGTGGTTTTTGATGGATCAAGTTCAGCTTTGATGTCTAACAAATAATACAACTTGGACTCACCGTCACCAATAGATTCTTTTTTTAATTCTTGTTCTTTATTTTCTTTTTAAAGTAGTAAGTTACAAGTGGACATAAGAGAAACTTTAACACATTTCATTCATTACATATAATTCTCTCCAGAGGTACACCTATAAGTTGTTCCAGTAAAAATAAAAACACTCCCCAAGTGCAGTTTGGCAATAATAAATAAAAAGAAGTCAACCCACTATACACAGGTATTCCCAATTTCAGAATTATGGACTAAAGTTGAAGTGGAAAAATTAACAGGCTGATATATCTAAGTACTGAAAATCATACTTAAGGGATAAAGTCTCTATAGTGTTCTAATTTATGTAGTACCCATTTTCTCCATTTGAACTCAAATGCTTCCTTCCTATCTAGAAGGCCTACTGACAATCTCTCCATTGTATAGATTTCCCTAACCATTTTAACCCATGCGGCTTTGGTTGGAGTATTTGCAGTACCTCAGAGCCTAGTAATTGTTTTCTGGGCTGCTAGGAGCAGAATTATAATTTGTTTATAAGCTACTTTATCTATCTTAAAGCCTTCCGGTAAGGTAATGGTGAGGATGAATGTTGGAGTAAGTAAATCCTGATTATCATTAATTGAGACCAACTCAGCTATTACCTCTCTCAAATACTGCTCCATTATTGGGCAGGCTCACATTATATGTGTGTGACCGGCTTGTGGGGAACCACAGCCTCTCCAACATACCCCTGTCGGGTCCCCCTTGTACTTAGAAATCATTCTGGGGGTATGAAAAAATCAAAGTCAAAGCTTCCACATGAACTCCTTCCAATAGGGAGCATGAATAACTTTACTACGGGGAAGGGCTGCCCTCTCCCACTGTGCCATGGGGATTTTGCGTTGTAACTCCCTAGTCCACTATACCCTTACAGACTCTGTAGAGTCCCTTGGGAGCTCCCTTAGGGCTACATATACCCTACTGACCAAATGTTCCATGGAGGTGATTGTTAAAGTAGAGCAAATCAGGCTCAGTAGGGCTGGGGGTGATTTCACTAAATCTGCCAACTTATTTTCCTGAGGAGATAAGTATGACCTCAGCTGCATATAGCTATAGAAATCTCTTTGGTGAAGTGAAAATGTGGCCTGGATACTAACAAATGGTAGCATACCCATGGGCCCCATTACCTGATAGATATATTTTAATCCCTGCTGATGCCATTGTTTTGCCCTTCCACCCATACGGTTCAGGGAGAAAGCTTGGTCCCAAGCTATAGCCCGTATGTAAAGCCTTTCATTGTGGGTCAAACAGGCCCCCAATATCTCCAGCCAAACACAAAAAGGTGTTCTAGTAGATAAAGAAAATTTTGTAAGCTGGCTACAATGCGGGAGGTCCCCAAATAGGTAACTCGATAGGTCTTGTATGTCATTTAGGGTGGTCTCTGTTCTTTCCAATAAGTAAAACAGTACGGATTCAGCCATCCCAATAGAGTAGATAATTGAGCTGCTCTCAAATAATCTCGAAAACATGGCAGATTTAAACCACCTCATTGTCTGGGAAGCTGAAGTATAGTATTCCTAATTCTAGTTTTCCCATTCCAGAGAAACCTAGATATCAATCTGTCCCAGTCCCAAAAATACATATTGCTCGGTGTGACAGGTAAGGTTTGAAGATAGAATAAAATTCTGGGAAGGGCATTTTGCTTCACAGCTTCTACTTTGTTAAGAAAACTCAATGGGGCCTGTGACCATCTGGACATGTCCAGCTGTAAGCTGCTGGGTTATCTGCTCAAAGTTTAACATATCTATGGTTTCTAAAGTGGTTGACAATTTAATCCGTAAATATCTCATGGTGACCTTATTCCACCTGAAAGGGTAGGAGCACTTTAATATCTCAGAGGGTTTAAAGTGGTATAGCAAGGCTTCAGTCTTCTGATTATTAATTTTATAACCCGCTAAATGGCCAAATATTTCCAACTGCTTCCATAGCTCGGGGATGGAGCTTTCTGGATTGGTAAGGGTCAGAAGTATATCGTCCACAAATAAAGACAATTTATACTCTCTGCCTCTCAATGGTATCCCCTCTGTCAGGAGGTCTAAACCTCACTCTCAGGTTTTTGGCAATATTGGGAATGCAAGGAATCACAGACACATTGCATAAGAGTAATAAACTTGTTTATTACTACCAAAAAGGATAATTACAGCTGCCCTAAGCAGTTCTTGCCAATACGAACTGGGAGCCAATGCTAAGCTTTCCCTATACCTCGAGGATCTCTTTGTCTCTTGGGGTCTCCGAGGTAGATGACGTAATGTCTCACGTTATATACCCATGATAATTACTATGGTTACTGTAAGATAGAAACATTTCTAGTTACAGAGATGAGCCCTATTGGCTAAATTAGAGGTGGCTCCACGGTCCAAGATGACATTATAAAATTTTGTAGTAGTCATCACTTTGTGAAACAAAAGAGTACAGTTCTTACATAAATCAGTGTAGTAGTACAAATCACCAAAAGGTGGCAATACCAACTTATATATCATAATCATTACAAGGACACAGGTGTCCTAACATCTTGTAAGCAAGAAATACATATATGTATTAGAAAAGCAAAGTGTATAACAATAATATGCATACATAGCTTGACATCTACTCTTATACGGTAGATGCCCTTAGCCCTATATGTTAGTATAACATATACCTAAGTGCTAGCTGTCTACGGTGTGCCTCTGGGGGTACCAATAAGCATGCAGGGACCTCGTTTAACACCTCTATGAGGGCCTGTTGCTGAATGGAAGCTACCAAGGGCTCTAAATAGAGGACAAATAGCAGGGGTGATAAGGGGGCACCACTGTCTTGTACCCCTAGTCAATGGAAATGGTTCGAAAGAGCCCCATCCAACTTAACATATGCATTTGAGGGAGAATAAATATTCTGGAGCTGTGTATTCAGCTCCTTTGGGAATCCAAAGTTCGGCAGGGTCACCCAGGGGAAAGACCAGGCGACCCTGTCTAACGCCTTTTCAGCATTCAACCCCAGAGTGACCAATGGGATCTTCTGGGAGCAGGCATGGTCTATTAACAGAAATGTACACCAGACTGCATCATGGGCTTGCCTCCCACTTACAAAACCCACCTGATCCTGGTCTATCAGTGTCAGGAGTAGGGGTTCAATTCTGTGTGCAAGAATGGACATGTAAATCTTATAATCGCAGTTAAGCATTGAAATAGGTCTATAAGACGTTGCATATTTCAAGTATTTCTGGGGCTTAGGTATCACTGCTATTGTAGCATACTGCCAAGAAGGAGGCAGTTGTTCCCCCTCATGCACAACCTGATACGCTGACAACAGTACCGGGGTGACCAGGTCCTTATATGCTTTACAAAACTCCAACGGATATCCGTCTGGCCCAGGAGCTTTCTGTGATTTTGCCTGATGTAGTACTTGCTCCAGCTCAATGCCAGTTACTGGCTAAAGTAGAGTTTGCACTTGGTCTTCTGTAAGCTTGGGAAGGGACACCTTCTTGAGATAATTACTAATCTTATCAGGGGCAGGGGGCTGCTCCTGTCAATATAAATATTGGTAGTAAGTGGCCAGAGCATTTCTAATTTTTTAAGGGTGTGTAAGGAGTTATTTGGTAACAGGATCATACAAGCTAATAACCTAGACCTTCGTCTTATGCTCCCTGAGTTGACTCACAAGCATGTGGCCCCCTTTGGGCCGTTCCTCATAATAATAATAATGTTTTAACTAAAGCAGCTGTTGCTCAATCTGCTGATCCATATATTTCTGCAATTTCTGTTTCACCTGTTGGATTTGGATTTTAACCGAGTGTTCTCCTTGGACCTACAACCACTGGAGGAAGTCCAATTCCCCCTGTTACATTTTTTTTTTTTTCCCTGCTGTATTTTTTAAATGCTGCATATTTAATGATAATACTGCGTAAGACCCCTTTTAAGGTGTTCCAGAGGATGGTAGGGATAACCTCCTGGTTTTTATTTTCTGAAATAATTTGGGGGATAGCATTCCGAACTGCTTATTTAAACTCTGGATCTTTAAAGTGAGGCAGATTTAACCTCCAGTGCGTAACCTTCTGTGGCCTGCCTAGTTGTAGCTTCAAGTAGACAGGGGAATGATCTGACAATATTGTTGTGCCATGCCATATGTCACATATCTTATCTGTGTGTTCTATGGTAGTAAAGATATAATCTAACCTAGCAGAAACTCCATTTAAGGCTGATATATGAGTGTAACTTTGGGTGGTGGGGAAAGTATGTCTCCAAATATCGATCATCCCCAGGGTTGCCAAATTTTGCTTATAATACTTCTGCAATGGATTTACTCTGTGGGGCAGTGTTCTTGACACATCCAAATGTGTGTCCAAGATAATATTCAAATCTCCCCCCATGATAAGTTGACCCCTTAAGACTGAAAGCAAGTCTGTTAGAAACCTTTGTGCCACCTGTTTACCTGACCCTGGGGTATATATAATGAGACCAATGTCACCTCCTGTGAGTGCAGGCGCCCCATAGCAATAGTGTAACTCCCCTCTGGGTCCTCTGTTTTGGTTATGGGCTCCCATTGAGATCCACTGGAAAGCAAAACTGCAACCCCCCCTCCTCTGCCCCATTCTATATGATGAATCTGCCTCCAGGAGACACTTATTAGACTGAAGTTTTAAGTGTTCATTATGGGGCAGGTGAGTTTCCCAGGAGCATCATAATCTCTGGCTTTTCCCTTTTAATTAGCTGCTGAAGCCTGGCTCTCTTAACTGCCGAGTGGATACCAGTAATGTTGAAAGACAAAATCAAGGACGGCATCATCATTTTTGATAGCGGCTAAAATTTGGACATCTATTCATACTTACATTTAGGTAAACAATGTTTTCTATACACTGAAGTAGTCAAAGGAGAGACTGCCAATTACTATCTTCTGGGTTCTGTTTCTCTGTATGCAAAAGAACAATATATTTTTGTAACATGAAAGTATTAAATATAATAATCCGTAGTTGCAGAACAAATGCTGAAAACATGATATTTTGGAACATTAGTAACTTGGCCCAACTATCAGGGCTTAAGAAAAACAACCAAGGGGGTTACCAACTGGACCAACCCTTTAACTTTTGGTACACTACTTTGCCTCAGTTTATGAAAAATAAAATTGACTTCCCAGGTAGGGTGGATAACTGCCATTCCTCCTGTGCCCTCAATGATACTTCTAATCACCTCTAGGTGGGGAGGAAGTCCAGCTAAAACCATTAACTGGGCCTCCCAGGGGTCTTTCTCGCCCCTTAAATAGGGAAAACTAAATAATATTAGTTCAAAATAAATCTGGATAATAAAGAAAATCCGTAACCAAATGTGGATATGTAAATGCGTCATCGTTCCTGATTCCCTGCACCAGGACCCTAGAATATTTAGCTCACCGAGGCTGGAACATTCTACCACCTCAGCCTAGGTTTTGCTAGGATCATTAGATTAGCTGTATACACTGGGGGAACTAAGTATACCCCAAATATATAGGGCCGTCTTATAGGCCCTCATCATATGCCCATTACATGTCTAAAATCCATGTGTCTGAATGCCATACAGAGCAGATCTGTTGATATGTCCGAAAGTATCAAGACTGTTCAACATTAAATAAGCTTGGCAGAGTTGGCTACAAAGATGCCCCCCCCATGACTCCTTATGTAAGCCAATCAGTTCCCAATAATGCATCAAAAATATATATCTACTGAATAGGGCTAAAGTAAATATGAGTCTATCAGCTGTTAATTAGTCCATATGATTAAATTCTCAGTCAGTTCAAAAGCTATGTTTGGGTCAAAGTAGTTGACTTAACCATGCCTCTCACGGGGCCTCACAGAATACCAGCAGGCAGTTTTCAACAAGGGAACTACAGGATCCACCGCGTGTGCCTGATGGATGGCAAGAGGGGCCATGTAATGTTCGAAATGGTAAGTGCTCATCACGCAGACACCAGGCAGATTCACATCAACTTAAATGTCTGTTTAATTTGGCAAAGTCATTGTCCCTTACCTGAAGGTGGTGCACTAAATCAGGATTTTGAAGTAGCTACCCCATGCCGAAAGGTTGCCATAGTTTGGGCCACTTCTGTTGAAAGTGAACGCATAGCCTTTTGGTCTCCTTGACTCTGTTGTACTACCTGCCACCTCGGGGAGTTCTGACTTGTTTTACCTCCAACTTGCACCTCAGGAATTTGAAAACCTTTGGATAGCAGTTCTTGTTTAACTGCTACTGCCGATTCAAACTTCTTCCGCCCATCCTGGAAATGTTTATTTATTTATTTAAGAGATTTACCAAGAATTCATGCTGAGCAGAGTACTGCTCGATTCCAGATGTGCCCTGGGGGTAGGGAGTTACAATGGTATGGAAATTACAGCAGAAAAAAAAAAACAAGAACATACATAGACAGTTAACAAGCAATGGGTGAGACAGTTCTAGTACAGTTGCATAGGTACAAAATCACTTCATAATATATGTATTACAAGACATGCATAATGAGCAGAATCGACAAGTTAGAATCAGAACTAGTTGCTACACAGCTGGGGGATATTGGAGTAAAGGGGGAGAACTAAGGGGGGGTTACAGTTGCAGTTGGTAGTAGTGCAATTTGAGAAGAGCATTCCGTTGAGGAGTACTTGTGGACTGTCTAATATCAGCTGTCAGGGAGTTCCATAATTTGGGCAACCTGAAGCTGCAAGCAGCCTGGCCTGACCGGGTGGATCTGTGGGGGATGTGTAGGAGCCTAGCGTCAATATTTTGAAGAGCATAGGTAGGAGGAGAGAGGGTGGCTAAGGAGGAAGACAGGTAGGAGGGGAGGGTATGTGACCAGAACTTGGCAGAGGTTTTAGCGCAGTGAAGCAGTCTTCTGTTATGAAGAGACGGGAGGTCCAAGGATTGGTAGAAGACACAGTGGTGGGTGTTGGGAGGGCGGTTTAATGAGAAACAGCAAAAAGAGTTAAAAAGGGGATCTAGCCTAGCTAGAAAAGTTTGGGGGGGTGGCACAGTAAACGACATCACCGTAACCAATAATAGGTAGGATTATTTTTTGCACTATTGCTTGTCTTGTTAGCAGAGGGATGCAATTTTTATTCTGGTAGAGGGCTCCCAACATAGGATGCAATTTTTTGTGTAGAGCATCAATATGCACTGAAAAGTCAAGATGCTGGTCTAGCCAGACCCCAAGATAACGATAAGCGGTGCAGGCCTCTAGTGGGGAGCTATCCAGAGTATAGAACGTAGGAGGTGCGGTAAGCCGTGTTATTTTGGACAGGGAGCCGAAGGTGAGGGAGACTGTTTTTTTTGGGTTTAGGTATAACTGGTTTGAGGTGAACCAACGTTGTATGGAGTCGAAGTCCTTTTGCAGGCAGGCTGTCACGGCACTAGTGGATGGGCCAGAGGCAAACAGCACCGTGTCGTCAGCATAGATATGAATAGATGTTTGTAGGCAGGCTGCAGGCAGGTCATTGAGAAAAATAGAGAACAGCAGCGGGCCGAGTACAGACTCTTGGGGGACACCACTGGTGACAGGGAGTGAGGTGGATCTAGCCAAGCCAATGCAGACTGATTGGGACCTATCGGACAGGTAAGAGTGGAACCAGTTAATTGCGTTAGTTGACAGTCCTGCTTGAGCAAGTTTAGCCAGCAGCAGGGGATGGGAGACTATGTTGAAAGCTTTCGCCAGGTCGATGTAATATGGCAGCTGTTATTTCCCCTTTGTCCATTCCCGTGAGGATGGCATTAGTGAGGTGAAGAAGGGAGGTGGTGGTAGAGTGATTTTTTCTGAAACCGGCCTGGAAGGGGGTGAAAAAAGATATGGTATCAAGATAGTGATAGAGCTCGGAGAGAACAAGTCACTCTTGAATCTTTGCTAGGGCAGGGAGCAGGGATATAGGATGGTAGTTGGATGGAGAGGAGAGGTCCCCTCCTTTAGGTAATGGAACGACTGTGGCTTGTTTCCATAAGTTGGGGACGGCCCCGAGTTTAAAAGACAAGTTAAAGAGCAGGGTTAGCGGGTGGGCTATGGCAGGTGCAGAGAGCAGGAGCATTTTGGAATCGAGGCCCGATGGACATTTACCCTTTGATGGGTTTAGCACCTGTGGTATTTTTAGCACCTGGCTAGATGAGACTGGACAGAGAAAGAAGGTGGCCGGGGTAGGTACAGAAGGGGGAGCAGTGGACAAGGATGGGGATGAGAGGAGAGGAGGGAAGAAGCCATGGAGGAGAAATAGGAGCTAAACTCGGAGGCTACCAAGCTCGGATCAATAATGGTATTCCCTGCAATGTTAAGAGTGGGAGTGGTGGGTTGGGCAGGTGGGGAGAGAAGGGATTTTATTGACTTCCAGAATTGAGTGGGGTGGGAGAAGTTGTTGTTCAATGCGGTTTTAAAGTAATTTGATTTAGCCTGTCGTATGAGTCTTGTACAGGCATTTCTTAATGACCGATAGTGTAGCTGAGCCATTTGATCACCTGTGGCCTTAAAAGATTTCCAGGCACGGTCTCTGGTACGAAGGTGTTCCATGAGGGTAGTTGTTAAGCATCGTAAATGGGAACCTCTTACCAGGGATCTCCTTAGGGGCACATGACGGTCCCAGATGGCGAGGAAGTTTACAGAGAAAAAGTTCAGGGCATCATCCATAGAGGTGGCCCTAGGGATGAAAGACCAATCAATACTGGAGAGGTCGTTTAGGAGTGCTGTCAGATTAAGAGATTTATAGGCTCTGTTGTGCTGCACGCGGGGGGGGGGCCATGGGTGTAAGATTTTTCTCACCATATAAATCATATGGTGGTCACTAAGGGAGTCAGGTAGTAGGCCAGCTTTAATGATCTGATGGGGGTGGATAGTTAAAGCCCAATCTAGGAGTGTGTGTTTGTTGGATTTAAAGTTTAGGCGAGTGGGTTCCACTATTCGCTGGGACAAGTTTAGGGCATTTATTTGTTGACGCGATTTGGAGGCTGCGCTGCCTAGCCAGTTCTGGTTGAAATCACCAAGGATATGAAGTTCTCCACCATCTGTGTGTGACCTCAGGTTGCCAAGATGGTCAAGAATGCAACCCAGAGGTGTACCTGGAGGGCAGTATGACCCTGCGATATATACTGGGATGGAGTGAGGCAGGGGGATTTTGATTAGTAGGGAGTCCATAGAATGAATGGGGGCCGGCAAGGGATTATAGAGAACTGGAGATTGGAGAAGATATACATGGCAGTGCCACCACCCTTCTTTCTGCCCTGTCTGTCCTGGTGGATTAGGAAGAGCCCAGGAATGGAGAATTCTGCATCCTGGTTGTGCGGCTTTAACCAAGATTCAGTGATGATTACTATATCAGGGCGAAGGGCAAAGACTGTAGTTTGCAGGGTTGCTATTTTGTTTAGGATACTACATATGTTTAGGTGGACAGTCTTAAGTCCTTTAGGGAGGTGAGTAGCTGATGCTGGGGGTTGAGAGGCTATGGATGCAGGTGGACCTGGGTTGTGCCTTAATAGCCGCATGTATGACCATTCATCCTGGGTAAGGGGTGTTAAACTTGATCCCCTTTTCCTTGAGTGGCAAAGTATGGCTGGTACTCCATTCTGGCTTTAAGGGTAGTGTGGGCATAGCTGCTGTCCAGGTAAATTCTGAATTGATCATAAAAAACATTTTGTTTTCTCTAGGCTGTGGCTAAGATTTGCTCTTTCACTGTGTAGTTGAGGAACTGCGCTATAATCGAGCGTGGTCGGGCATCCACTGCAGGCTTAGGGCCTAAGGCCCTGTGTACACATTCAAACTCCAATTCCAGTTCTGAAGGTATCTCCAGGGCACTTTTCAGCACAGTAGCAAGAAAATCAGCGATGTCCAGACCTTCTTCGCCTTCATGTATGCCATACACATGTATATTTTTCTGCCTGGTGTGGTTTTCAGCATCCTCTTGTCTATATTGAATTTGTAGCTGTTGATCCTGTAGATTCTGCAAAGCCACTTCAAAATTATCTACTCCATTCTCTATGGTCGTTGTCTGCCATTCTGAGACATCGACCCATTCTTCAAGAAGTTCTACATCTCTCTGGAGCTCTCCATACAGTTGTTTCATCTCAGCTCTAAAACTGAGAAGTTCTGAATATATAGTATCCAGTTTAATTTGTATTTTTGGAAGTGTAGCAGAAGATTCTCGCCTACTGGGCCTGCTTCTGTGGAGGCCTGGGACCATTCTGAGTTGGAGGCTTCAGATCTCAATCTTTTCCCCTCGGGGACCATCTCAAGGGTTTTTTCAGTAAATTGTGATCCTTTATGTTTATTCACCCTCGGCATTTGTTTTTCTATTGATTTGTATTGCTTAAAGTCTTCTATATGGGGTATCTCTCAGGTCTGGTGAAGATCTTGGTGCTCAGGCTGCCATTAGGTGTGGTGACTCAACCGGAAGTCACCAACTGATTCTTAATAGTGGGGAGGGGGTATCCAGGGTCAAAAGGTGTCTGCTCACCACTGATAATCACTTTGTTTTCTGTTACAGGGTTTTGACATCTGGTAAGGGGGCACTTGTAAATAGGTTTATCAGGGAGAAGGGGGCTTAGGGATCTCAGAAATATGTCTGCTCCACAAGTCTCACATCAGATCATAAAAATGCCTTTTCATGACTGCCGATTAGAACTTTCTTGTATTTAAGGCATCCCAGGGTTCGTCTGAAGACATCTGGAGCCAGGTCTTTCAGTTTTGTAGCCCCAATCCTGTGGCATTCTCTATCTCATCAGGTTCGAGATAGCCCGACCGTCCAAAGTTTAAAACAGCATTAAAGACTTTTCTTTTTAATATGGCATATGCCAATTATTAGTATTGCAGCCATGGGATTTTATATGTTAATTTTAATTTTATTAATTCTTTTATTGAATTCTGTACAGGTGCCATGGTTTTGAAAGGCGCTTTTTATAAATAAAGATGATGATGATGATGATCTTGGAATATGGTTATTACTATATGCATTACCTGTTTGGAGCAAGTGGGCCACAGAGCCATGGGGGAAGGGCTGGGGGAGGTGGGAGGTGTATATTAAGGGTACTGCTTATCTGGTTTTCATTCTGATATACTGTGATCATGGTTAGTACCATAGCCAAATTTCTCAAATGGAATGTTAGAGTGCCTGTGAACACCCCAAAAGATACCAAATCCTTAAGCACATCTCGCTCTTGCATGCCAACATCTCATTTATTCAGGAGACCCACTTACTCCCCCTTGAAGCCAATGGTCTTTGCAGGCAAGAGATTGGCCAAGTTTTTGCCTCCAGTATATCAACAGCTAGTAGGGTGCTGCCATTCTAGTGAACCAATCGGTCCCCTTCCAAGTGGGCTAGTCCACTGTTGAGCCACAGGGAAGATACATTCTAGTAAAAGGCCTGATTGGCCACACAGAATTAATCTTTGGAAGTATTTATGGTCCAGTGGGCGGTGGCTGTGCTTACTTCATGGAACTAATTGACAAATTAACCCCTTATATGTCAATCCCAATGATCCTAGGAGGAGACTGGAATCTCCCACCCACTCAAGACCTGGACCGGTCCAACTGTCTCATTAGACCACTGTCAGCAGCCCAAAGAGCTTTTTAGGAGTTTTTAGATTCCTTGGGTTTATGTGACCCATGGAGAGTATTAAACCCGTTCTCTCACATCTTTTCTTTTTACTCCACGGTTCATCTCTCCTCCTCCAGCTTAGATTATGTTTTGATCAGCCGTTCTCTCCTTCATGGTCTCTGTAACACAGGAGTACAGCCTATTATCTTATCTGATCATGCAGTGGCTTGGGTTTCACTTGTATTAGACACCAGCTTTCAAAGAGACACATCCTGAAGGCTGAATACCCAGCTTCTTAAAGATGAGTATGTAGCCTCCAGGATTCCTTCTCTTATTCAAACATTTGTGACCTCCAACCACAACTCCATCATGAGGGTAAACCATGAATGGTGTGCTTTGCAAGCATCATAGGGAGGCAGAAGCTCTTTCTTTATTAGCCCAAATTCGTACCCTGGAACAGTCTCTCTCTCTACAGCTTCCCCTCCTGACTTCTTGAAAGCCCTGCTCTCTCTGAGGAACAAATACTCTTCCTTTTTACAGGAAAAAGTGGAGTTTGCTATATTAAGGACTCAGGCTAATTACATAGAGCATGGGGAAAAGGCAGGTCACTTCTTGGCCCTTCACCTTAGGAAATTAGAGGCCTCCAGAAATATACCTGCAATCAGTGCCCCTGACGGTTCAATTAAAACACATCCCAGGGATATTGTAGCTATTTTTGAGCAATTCTATTTATTTATTAGAAAAGTCAGATTTACAACCTTTGAGTCATGGACTCATTTACAAAGGCACCTCGCCATTGAGGTGGTAGACAGAGTTACGTAGTGTGGTTACAACAGTGAGAACAGTACAGGTGCAGAATTTTAAACATAGAGTACACAGGGCTGGCAGTATAGCCTAGAGGTTAGAGTAACGAGCTGTGAATGAGCTTGGGACATCCAGCAGACCTGGTCTGGGTTTGATTCTCACACTCTCCACTTGGATACTGTGTGACTCTGAGCAAGTCACTTAACTGCCCAGTGCTCCCAGGTCACCCCTGAAAACAGGCACTTGTGCCTAGTGAGCCTTACCCAGTTACCAAAGACTAAAATAAAAAAATTAAAAAGTAAGTTACATAATAATGTTACTTATAATAGGTTACAGTCAAATACAAGCTACCCAAGGGTTACATTGGGTGTACAGCCCTGGACATACCTATATAATACCTGGAGAGGGTGGAGATAGGGATGGGGAGTGGAGTGGGAGGGAGGGGGAGAGGATAGGCTGTCCAGAGGATGTTGTCAAGTAAGGGAGGCCTGACAGGAGGATCCCACAGTGGGATTAATTAGGTGCATCTACAGCAACGAGCGTTGAAGAGATGGTTCCAAAGGGTGATTTTGAAGAGACCAATTTTGGCAATGTCTGTGATGCAGGGTGGGAGGGAGTTGAACCAAGCAGGGGCTTGGTAATGGAAGGACCTCTGGGCTAGCGAGGTCTTGGTTCTGGGCACCAGAAAGGTGGCCTTGACAGAGCTACATGTGGCAACAGATGAGGACATACACCATAGGGAAGCAGAGACCCCTGTGGGGAGCCCTAGAAGAGATTTTTTTGATGAGTAGGCAGGTCTGGTAGCACAGACACTCCTCAAAGGTGAGCAGGTTGGTTGTGGAGTAGAGCAGGCAAGTGTGAGTGTGGCTAGGGGCTCTGGTCAGGAGCCTGCAGGCCTTATTGATTGACAGCTGGATTTTAGTCAAGGTGGTATTGTCAGCCACAGCGTAAATGGGCAAGCCACAGTCCACTAGCGACAGGACAGAAGAGGCAATGGCCAGCCAGAGGGCAACTTGGGGAGGCAATCTCTATGATGGTATAGTAGGCCTATACAAGAATTTATGGTGGAGGATAAGGCACTGATGTGGGTGTGGAAGGTGAGAGCTGAGTCAAAAGTGATGCCTAGATATTTGTAAGAGGTCACTTGCTCCAGTGGGTGCAGAGTGCTGGGGAGAATGAAGAGGGGCATTCTTGACCTTGTTTTGGTGATGAGAGAAAAGCATTGACTTAGTCTTCTTTAGGTTAATGACAAGTCGATGGTCAAGGAACCACTTTTCAGCTTGTTGTAGGTGTGCTGGAGGGATACCTGGAGAGAAGAGGGATCGGGGTGGGATGCAAAGAGAACTGCATTGTCGGCATAGAGGAGCATTTTTCCTGTGCAGGAGTTGGGAAGTGTGTTGAGGTAGAGGCTGAAAAGTACGGGGCCCAGAATGGAGCCCTGGGATACTCCAGAATGAACGGGCTGGGTATTGGACAAGGAGCCGTTTATCTTCACACGCTGGGATCTAGCAAAGAGGTAGCTGGAGAACCAGGCAAGGGGACCAGTGGAAAAGCCAAGTTGGTGGAGGGAGTCAAGCAGGAGGGAGTGACAAACAGTGTCAAAAGCCTTGGAGAGGTCTATGAACACTGCAGTGGCAAGGTTGCTGGAGTCAAGAGCAGAGTGCAGGTATTGAGAGAAATCCAGGAGAGCAGTAGTGGTACTGTGCCTGTGCGGAAACCATGTTGTTCTGGGCACATTATGTCATATTTGGCCAGGTACTCAGAGAGTTGAATAGACATTATTTTTCTAGGGCTTTAGAGAGTGGGGGGAGGATAGAGATTGGCTGGTAGTTGTTCGGCGTGGACCGATCTCCTCTCTTATGTATAGGGGTGATTTCAGCTGATTTCCAAGCACTGGAAAACTGACCGAGGCATAGAGACTGGTTTAGTAGATCTGTAAGAGGGACTAGGATGACATCCAAGACCAGGCAGAGGATCCTGGTGTCTAGGTGGTCACAGCTGGGGTTGTTGCTACCAAGGGCTTTTAGCAGGTGCAGTCTGCCTTTGTAGGGGGAGATAGTGTGCAGGTAGAAAGGAGGGTGATCCAAGGCAGCGGGGGATAGAAGTGGGGATTGGGTCAGGAAAGTTGTTTGGGAGGACAGAGCTTAGGTCAGAGAAGGTAGTATTGAGGCAATCGCTATGTGAGTTGGGTCTGCAGTGACGGTGCCATCGATGGAGAGCTGGGACAGTGGGGGGGAGTGGGTCTTCTCATTAAGCTCTTTCATGCTGTCCCAGAAAGTCCGTCCGGAACCCCAGGTGGATGCCAGAGTGGTCTGATAGTGTTCTGCCTTGGCCCGTCTAATAGCCCAGGTGCACTGATTACGCACCATGTTGTAGGCTTGTCTATCAGCCAACTTGCCTGATTTGATAGCGATGTGCCAGAGATTATCCCTATGCTTAAGTTTTTGAATAAGGGATGGGGAGATCCATGTGGCATTGTCTTTCTTAGTATGGATTCTGGCGTGGGGGGCCAAAAGGTCACAGGGCTTGCTGAAGGCATTGGTGAAGAGGTCTAGGGCAGAGTCAATATTAGGGGCATGATGGATGGAGGACCAGTCCAGCTGTGCTAGATGCAATTTTAGCTTTCTGAGACCACCAGGGGGGTAGGCGCTGGCACAAGGTGGCCTGGGACACAGGTTTCGGTATGGAGGATCACCAGAGACAGAGGACAGGTAAGTGATCACTAAGTGAGTAAGGGAGGACGTTGATATCCTGGATTTTATGAGGGCAGTTCGATAGTATTATGTCTAGGAGGATGCTGGAGCCACTTGTTTGGTTGAATCTAGTGGGCTGGGTGACTAACTGAGACATGTCCAGGGCAGTGAAGGAGTCCCTGGTATGGGAGGCAGTGGTGCCAAGCCAATTGATGTTAAGGTCACCTAGGATGAGCTGCTTGGCTTTGTGTGGTAGGGAGGTGAGGTAGTCGATGTCAGACTGGACCACTGGGTTCTGGTTCCTTTGGGGTATGTAGGAGACCATGAGGAACAGTGGGCCCCTGGCTAGGTGAGGGGTCATTTTTAGAGTGGGGGCTTGGGCACCATAGTCAAGCTTGGGGGTAGGGAGCACATGGCTTATAAAGGTATCCCTCATGTAGATTGCACACCCACTGCCGCATTTACCAACTCAGTCTTCCCTGAACAGGGTGTATCCAGGGAGGGAAATAACAGAGTCAGGGGTTGTTTTGGAGAGCAAGGTCTCTAACACAATAATATCTACTCCTCCCTTTACAGCCAATGCTCATCATCCCCATCTGAAGAGGACCTATCAACCTATATAGCTTATTCGGCCCTACCCTGTATCCCAGCTCAGCACCAAGCTTTCTTATCTACCCCACACTCTCTCTCTAAAGGGGGTGGAATCTGCTATCAACACTCTCGCACTGGACAAGGCCCTGGGCCCCGATGGTCTTCCATCAAACATTTACAAATTTTTCGCCAAAGACCTGGCCCCTATCCTTCTTCGCTTCTACCATTGCATGCTCTCTAGCGAGGCCCTGGATCCCTCTTTACTGGAAGCCTCCATTATTCTCCTCCTCAAACCAAACCTCCTTCTTGTCCAGCTAGTTACTGACCTATTTCACTATTAAATTGTGATATCAAAATCTTTACGAAAATTTTAGTTACCAGAATAGAGAAGGTCTGGTCTTGTCTTCTGAGCCCAGAGCAAGTGGGTTTTGTCTCAGGTAGATCCTCTTCGGATCACATATGCAAACTCTCTCATATTTTTTCAGGCAGAAAAATCTTCCTCCTTGTCAATGGTGTTAATCTCTCTTGACAAAGAGAAAGCTTTTGACAGGGTGGGCTGGGACTTTTTGTGGTCGATCCTGCAAAAAATGGGTTTTCCCTCATACTTTATTCAATGGATCCAGGCTCTGTATTCTTCCCCATCTGCTAAAATTCATTGTAATGGAGTTCATTCTTCCCTCTTCTCTCTTCATACCGGCACATGCCTGGGGTGTCCACTCTCTCCTTTCCTCTTCAACCTATATTTGGAGCCATTAATTAGGCATCTAAAATCTTCTCCCACTGTCACTGGTGTCCCCATTGGTAACCTTGCCCCAGCGCACTCGGTCTATGCTGATGGTATCCTCCTACATCTAGGATTTGTAATCCTAGACTTGATAAATAAATAAATCCCACCACTTCTCTAACAGAGGCTCTGGGAATAATTGATACCTTTGGCAAGTATTTGAACTTCAAGCTAAATCTAAATAAGACTGAAATTCATCCCCTTAACCATCTAACACATAGCCAATCCTTAATGCAGTTTGGCATGAAGTGGTCCCCTCAGTACATTAAATACTTGGGTATTTTTATCACCTCCAACCCTTCTCTAACACACAAGCTTAATCTCGAAGACCTATGGAGTACTATGCAGCAAGATCTCTCACGCTGGAGAAGTCTCCCACTTTTGCTGTGGGGCAGGATTAATATTATCAAGATGAATATCCTTCCTAGGCTCTTCTACCCTTTCAATATGCTTAATACCTGGTTGCCCTTGTCTTTCTTCAAGCATATTCACACTGATATTACCTCATTCATCTGGCTAGGTAAAGCAGCTAGACAATCTTATCTTAAATTAAGCCTGCCTACAGGAGTTCAGAGGGCTATGTTTGGCCAACTTCTTGCTCTATTATAGGGCCAGCCACCTTCACAAATGCAAGAAATGGCTGTCTATATCCCAGATTCGACTACAACAAAATTACACCCCCATTTGACTACAAATTGAATCTGACCTATTCTTTATCTACAAGCTGAACCCTGCTGTGATCCTCTTCTCCACTGTAAAAGCTCTGCCAAAGCTTTTGAATTCTTCTCCAATTGGAGTATCGCTTAATTTTGTTTTGCAACTGTGTGGTCACCTTAAGATGTCTTCTATTAGAAACTTCTCTCAACCTGTCCTTTCCAATCTAAATATCAAAATAGGGGGACATCCACTTCCTATGATCTGGCTTCCGATACCCCAAGAGTTTAAAGTCTCTGATTTCTACTCTCATAATTCTATTCTGTCCTTTCAAGAGATACTAACTAAACTTGGGCTGATGTCAGTTTATATTTTTAAGGTTTACCAACTACGGCACCTCTTGGTCAAAATGTTTGGGCTCCAGCCACAACTTCCTCTATTCAGTGATTTCTTGCAGCAGATCTGTGGTCCGGCCTCCAGACCTCATGGAGTCTCTTTATTGTATAAGTATCTGCTCATTAGTCCCTAACTACCCTCACCAGTGGGCTCTAAGGTGTGGGATGCTCTCTTGCCTGATCTGGAAATCAACTGGACCCAACTCTGGAAGGATCTATATACCTATATCTCCCAGGACTGGCTCAGGCTCGCTCAATACCGCATTTTAAACAACATGTATAACAGCCCAGCTAAATTAGTTAAATTGGGGCGCCTTCCCTCATCCATATGTTCTAGATGTGGTAAGGAAGATGGCTCCATCCTACACATCTTCTGGTCTTGTGAGAAGGTATCCCCCCTGTGGAAACAAACTAAAATTTAGTTGGACCCGTTTTTAGGCCTTCATGGCCTATTTTCCTCTGCTATCTGTATCATTGGGGACTTTTCTCAGATCCAAGTAAAAGAGAGAAGGTATCACATGGCTCTTATCTTCCTAGCAGTTAAAAAACTTTTGTTTAGGCACTGGATGGATCTAGGCACCCATTACCTACTCAGAGTGACTACATGAGATATCCTTTGCCCTTCATGCGGAACAGTTAATTGCCAGTGTCTGCCATAGTAAATCCTCATTTACCAAAAAATGGGGAAATTGTATGCCCTTTACCTGTCCTGATCTCCTTTTGACGACTGTCCTGGGCACTTCCACAACACCTGATAGACAGCATCCAATCTGTAGCAAGCTTAATCTTTACAGCTAAATGTACCTTTATGGTAATAGTTGCACCTTGCTTGGGGTGGGTGGGAGGAAATAGGGGGGGGGGAGGTGGGGGAGGAAGGAGGGAAGTGGTTTTATTTTCTCCCATTCAGTACATCTGTTTACTTGTGTAAGGCCTTGTTGGTTATTGTGTCATTGTTGTAAACTCAATAAACTTTCTTTAATTTAAAAAAACAACAACAAAAAAACTAAATGAAGAGGTGTACGGGGGGTGCAAAAGAGGAATTCAGACACAGAGTTTAATGGAACTCTTTGGGGATTGTCAGTTTTATGATGGAGAAAAATGTCTACCAGGTTGCTTTGTAAAATTCTGTGGTGGCCTATTAATTTGTGATAAGGTTAAATACCAGGATGACTGTGCATCGAGCTATATCGATGTAAGGTTATGTGACACTTTTGACAAATGATTGTTCTGTATTTTAATTGTTCTGCATTTGCTTACCAATTTTGTAATCTCATTTCAGTGCATTATACTCACTTTGTTATATGCTGCCTAATATCAGAGTTATACTCATTGTAATATATGTTGGAGTCATTTCAGTACATATTAGACACGTTTTTGGTATATAAAAAGTCTCCAATATGCATCCTGCATCTCCAGCATAGGTTATTATCAATGAGGTTAGCCTTGTGTAGAGCAACTGGAGTCCTGTACCAGGAGTGCAGGATTTTGTTTTGCATCATTCTGCTTCTAGCATCTGGGTAGGGCTGGTGTGCAGAGATCCAACAGGCTCACCACTGCTGGTCAGAGATGGAGGTTTATAGCACCTATTCCTATTTGGTCTTGGAGTTATGGATTTGGCTAGTATGCTTTTTCTAAGGGTGATATATATCTTACTATCTAAACCCTTTTTGTTGGTTAGCCAGCTCTGGAGAATGTTTGGATGGTTGAGTTTGGAGACAGTGTGTAGGTAGGCTTGAGTTGCACTCCGGAGTTGGAGGTACCTCCAGAAGTCAGATTGGGGAAGACCCCAACATGCTTTCAAATTTTGAAAGGTGGCCACATTGGGGGTTGCTTTGTCCAGTATATCTCTTATGTTTGTTATTCCCTTGGAGGACAATTGGGGCCAGGAGAGAGGTTTGTGAGCTATCTGTATACCTACATTACCCCATATGGGGATCAGTTCATGGGGGCAAGTTGGTACACAGTTTTTTGTGTAGTTTCACCCAGTACCTAATCATGGGCCCTAGGGTTGGGTGCAGGAGGACTCCTTTGGAGGGTTTTATATGAGCAGTGAGAGGTGGTATGTGTTAGCTTGTACGTTCTCCATACTGAGCCACTGTGGAGAGGTATTTACAATGGACATGAACCATGTTATGGTTTGCATGGCCTGAAAGACACATTTGTACCCCTCCATCCATGGGAGGCACCAACCTCCATCCTTCCAGTGTGCATGGTGTTTATGCCAGTGCTACCTAGGTTTCTTGATCTCCCATAAAAAGTTGCCAACAGTGGTATCTATTATAGTGTACCACCTGGGGGGAAGTTCTAGGGGTAAATGAGATATTACATAAAGAAGCTTTGGGGCAGTAACCATTTTAATGGAAGAGATTTTCCAATGCCATGGTAAGCTGAAGTTGCTTCCGCCTTTCAAATTCGGACTTTATTTCGGCAATTAAGGGGTTTAGGTTTAGCTCCCATAGTTTGGTGATATCAAGGGAGTTCTGAATGTCTAGGCTTGTAATAGCAGAATATGCCCAGCGGAGGCCATGAGGTGTGATCAGGTGTGGAGTACACCTTTCGTTAAGGGGTAGTACTTCGGTTTTGCTTTGGTTTAATTTTAAGCCAGAGTACTGAGTGAAGTTAGATAGGATGGATAGCAGGGGTTCCAGGCACAGGTCAGCCTCTGCCAGTGGTATTAACAAATTGTCCACATACATGAGTGTGCAATATTTCTGTTGGCCTATGCTTATGCCATGGATTTGGGGATGTTGTCTGATGGCAGCAGCCAGGTGTTCTACTGCCAAAAAAAAGATGTGGTGATAGGGGGCAGCCTTGTTTAGTGCCCCTTTCCAGTGGGAAGAGATCAGACAATAGGGAATTGGTAAGTATTCGTGCCATTGGGAGTGTATATAGAGAGCGGTCCCATGCTAACAAACATTCCCCAAACCCTATATGTGTGAGAACAAGCTGCAGGTACTACCACTCCAGGGAATCAAAGGCTTTCTTGAAGTCTATAGCTAACGCTGCCACTGGAGTGGGGAGAGACCTAGCAACATATACAATATCGAGCAGGGATCTGATATGGTCTATGCTATACTGGCCTGGGACAAAAACTACTTGTGAGGGGTGTATTAGATGTGTGAGTAGGGGATTGAGTCTGGTGGCCAGAGTTTTTGCAAATATCCTACTGTCCACATTGATGAGGGATATTGGTCTGTAGCTTGTGTGTAGAGTGGGGTCTTTCCCTTTTTTGGGAAGTACTATCACTGCCACTTCCCTGAGGATGGGAGGGAAGTAGCCAGATGTAAGTGCTTCCATGTATATGGAGCACAGAACCGGGGTGATTATGAGAGAGAGGGATTGCCAGAGTTCCACTTGAAAACCATAACCTCCTGGATCTTTACGGGTTTATTGATTGAAGTGTTTGTACTACTTTCAGTTCCGTTAGGGGGTGTCTAGCTGAGCTGCTTGTTGGTCAGTAAGGCAGGGAAGGTCCACAGAGGCCAGAAACAATGTCACATTTGGTGTGTTTATGCTGTGGGAGGAAGAATACAACTTGGTATACAGCCCGTTATAATATGGTTTATGTCCTGTGTCTTGGTTTGGGTCTGTCCATTGGTATCTGTGAGGCCTGAGATGAATCTTTTGATTGTTGTTTCCTTAGTCTGTAAGTCAGTACCTTCCCTCCTTTTTCCCCTCCTTCCCAGTATTTTTGTCATGGGTGGAGTATAGAAAACTCCGCCTTCCTAGATAATACTTCATTAATTTCCATGCAGAGCCCTACAACAGTGCACCTTAAAGGGCAGAGCTAACTGGCGTGGGGGGTAGCTTTAAAAATAGTTTCTGCCTTTTTTTATTGCTTTTACAGGTCTTTTCTCTTTTTCTTCCTACTGGATGCTGTAAATACCATAATATTCCCTCTAAGGGTGGCTTTGGAGCCTCCACAGGTGTTGCCAGCTGAGGTGTCATCTATGGGATTCTTCTGGAAGAAAAGGGTGGCCTCCCTCTGCACCCACGGCACAAATTCTGGATCTCTAAGGAGAAGAGGGTCAAACCACCAATTTGGCAAGGATAGTGGTGGGGAGCCCCAGGGGAAATGAAGCTGTACTGGGGCATGGTCCAGAATCACCATGGGGAAGATTGAAGATCCTAGGGATGCACGTGTTATCAGCAGGGAGGTAAGCCAGTAGTCTGATTGGCTATGGGAGTCATGCATTTGGGAATGAAAGGAGTAGTGCCTTTCTCAGGGATTGAATGTTCACCAGATGTCTGCCATGCCTGTGTCTTGAGTTAGCTGGTGGAGGATGAGAGCACCTCTGGTATGGGGTTTAGGACCGGAGGAGCTGCACTCCATGGAGGGTACCATGATGAGTTGAAATCTCCCCCCAGAAGGATCAGAGTGTTCCCAGTGGCTAGTTGCCCTATGGTTTGGGCTACCCTGTAGAAGAAGGTTATGTCATCTTTGTTGGGGGCATAGATGTTGCCCAGTACTAGGGGGCCTTCTGCGGTATCCATTTAGGCAAAGATTCATCTACTATACCTTGTGAGTCACATTCCATTCTAGAAGAGGACCATCTGTGTGACTTATATAGTAGTACAGTGACACCCCTTTTATGTATAGATGCAGAAGAGGAGAATACCTGTCCCACCCACTCCTTGGCAAGCTTAGCATGGTCTGAAGGGTTAAGTTTAGTCTCTTGTAAAAAGGCCACATTGGATTGAGCTTCTTCAGGTGAGAGAGCACCTGTTTACACTTTACCGGGGTGTTAAATCCTGCACATTTCAGGTGTAAGAATTAATTTCACCCATGGTCTAGGAGGAGGAGTTTGATTATTAAGGATATGTGGATGGGGGGAAGAAGTTGAAGTCCACCGGGACCACTCATGCAGTACCAAGGGGTACCTGAAACCTCGACACATGATGGTGGCAAGCAATACATAAGTTTAATATCCCTGTATAGTTTCTCCTAGCCTTTATGAGGCTCTGTCACACTCGTACTAAGCACAATAATACCAGCACATTTAACCCAAAAACTATGTATGAAGTCATATGCCTGTCTCATCTAGGAGTGGACAAGGTGTTACAGCCAGCAACAGGGTTGTCCATGGCCCACTTATCCATTCTAAGGAGTGGTGGCTTCTAATAGGACCTTGTTCTTATACTGATCGACAGTGTAGTTTTAACCAGAAAGGGGTCTGGAGTGAGCGGGAGGCAAAACATCAAAGCCTAACCTACAGGGCTGACAGCTTTCATTGTGGGAGGCTACTGGGAGTCACAGGGTTGCACTTTGCTTGCCTTCTGCCCTACTGTTATAAGGACAAGCTGACCTGGTGCTGTTGTAGAGGAGTGGGATGCTGGTCCCCCCTCCTGCCATAGCTATATTGATACAGACCAGTTAGTTATGCTTCCTGGGCCCAGCTCAGGAACCAGAAGAATCAGGGGGTACAAGCAGCTGGGGGCAAGAGGGCACATGTTAGTTAGCCAGAGCAGGGAGGTATGAGGGAGGATTTACCTGATGCCAATGTTATGCTGCTCCTCTGAGTGCTGGATTGGGATATGACCATTTTATACTGTTGATGCCATTGCTATAACACAATGTGCTTTGGCACTGCAAACAGCAGCTGTACATTAGAGATTGGCCTAAACTAACCATGCCCACTGGGGCATCCAAGTTTGTCTTACCTGGCTGCATTGTAGAGTGCGTGACTATGAGCCAGGGGTTGTCATGTCCCCCCACTCCCTTCCACCAATCAGTCCTGTTTCATGATATGATATAGTGTGGGGAGGGGAGGATGTTGCCATCTAATGCTTTAACACAGCATAACATTAACATTTCAAAACAGAGGCAGCTATCAGCATTTCATCCACACTGCATGCAGGAGGTGATAAGGGAGTTCAAACTTTGAGCAACACTGCACAGTTTGCAGCCTTGGGACTGAATCAGCTAGTAGGGTCCCATTGATCTGCCTCAGGGAGTAGCTGGGTGAACAGGGGGGTTCAGTATACTGTACATAAGATGCTGGGGAGGGGTCTTTAGGCCCTGGCACTTTACCTTACATGGTGTTAACTTATCAGGTATGTGCTAACTGTATAACGGAGAATGCCCCTTCTACATCTTACCATAATCCCCTGTACCCCACTACAACATAGATTACAGTCCACTTATCTGATTGCTTCAGCCTTGTTCAGAGGCCTGGCAGGCGGTGGTGCATAGCATGGAGTTAGTATTCTCCACAGGTTGTAGTTGGCCCACAGGACTGGAAGTGCAGTGAGCAGCTGACATTCCAGAAGATTCTGCGGTTGCCATCTTGGTCCACGATTTGGAGGCAGCTGGAGAGGGATGGAGTGTCGGGCTATCCACACCAATAGGAGCCACAGTGGCCAAGAGTTGAGGTTCCAGAGCGGCCTGCCTGAGAGCTGAGAATCTATTCATGGAGTAGAAGGGTGTGTAATCGGGCCGATGATTCTTGTTCAGTCTTTCCTCCACCTGGGCTTCTGGATCCTGTTATATGGACTGGATGCTCCCTCCTGTTAATTTTTTTTGAAGACTGACATTTCAGGCTATAGGGAGGTAGGGACCAGGATTCCTCTAGCTCCTTATGGCAGTTTTCTGGCTTGACTCAGGGTGGTGGTTCTCTAGTGTCCATATGGTCTGCAGGTGGATGGGTCCCTACTTCGGCTGGATATCTGGAGGCTTCCATTACTTGCAGGAAGGTTTGATATAGGAAATCCATCAAATTCTCTAGGGAGGCACAGAATAGCCACACTCCATTATGTACCACCCGCATGGTGGCGTAGTATTGCTGTGAGAAGGAGGAAATCCCAATCTGGTGCATCAGTCTAGGGCACTCAGAGTAAGCCTTGAGCTGGTCCAACAAATCTCTGGAGTAGTCTTGGTAGATATAGATTTTGTGGTCTTGCCAGAGGTTCTGCCTCATATTCCAGGTACTGTTCTTGATGAGCTCTTTTTGACAAAAGTCCAGAAAATGGGTGAGAATTGGTTTAGGTTTATCCATGACTTTAGGTGGAGGAGCCAGGAAGTGATGGGCTCTCTCGATCTGGAGTGGTTGGTGGGAGGGAATGTTCAGCAGCTCGGGGAAGGGGTCTGTGGTAGGAACCCAGCAACATCCTTGTGTTTCACCCCTCCAGGGAAGCCAAGGGACCAGAGATTGTGGTGTCGGCTCCCATTCTCTAGGTCATTCACTTACTCTTGCAACGTTTGCAGGGCCCTGCTTTGGTCCCACACCACTGCCATGAGGTCTTGAATGGTCACCTCATGGGACCTCACTTTCCACTCTGTTTGGAAAATTCTAGCCTCCAGAGACTGTATTACTTGCACAGTGTGGTTGGAGGGGATAGTGACTTGAGCCATCTGATTCATCAGTTGGTTGAATATATTTTCTGCTGGTTATGATCCCACATGAAGGGAGTTGACATGGCCATGTTGCCTGCCACACTGCGTTTGAGTCTGATTTTCAGAAGAAGATTGCAGTGGAACCCATGCCTTGTCTCTCAAAAGTAAGTTCCAGCTTTTTCTGTATGTAGTTTCAATGCCTAATAATCCAGTTTAGCAGTGAGGAAATGCTGTTGTAGATGGATGCTGTAGGATTTGCTGACATGTGGGTCACAGAGCTACAGAGCTATGCAGCCATCTTGCTAAGGGCCGAGACATGCCCCACATGTTTGATCTAAATTTACTAAATGCAGAAGAAGTGTCTCCATCCTCCTAGCCAAAATGGCTGTCAGGTACTTATAATCTACATGTAAAATGGATATCGGGTGATAAGAAGGGCAAAGTGTCAGGTCCTTGCTGGGTTGGGAAGCACAGAAATTACTGCATAATTCCAAGAGGGTTCAAGTGAACCCCCCGTTAAAGCAGCATTGTAAGCCGCTTTCAGCAGGGGTACAGTAGAATCTTTAAACCAGTTATAAAATTCTGAGGAAAACCCATCTGAACCTGGGAATTTCTCTTTTGCTGTCTGCAAATCACTTGTAAAATGTCTGCTTAGTAATTGGGCACAGAGTTTAACATTCTGTTCCAGCAAAATGTTGGGAAGCTTCAGCTTCTCTAAGTAAGCATCAAATTGTTCTACCAGCTGACTAGCCTTATCTTGATATAATAATTTATAATAGAAATGAAAGGCCTCTGCTATGTCAGAGACTTTAGTTACCTTATCCCCAGTTTTAGGGTGTAGTATCTTTAGAATACATGCTTTGGCCTTTTGCAATCTTAACCAGCAAGCTAGGAGTTGTAACACCCATGCAGATCCTCCATAAATCTCTGTTGTAGATATTTGAGATTTTGTTCTACACTATAATCAAGGAAAGGTTTCAGTTCTTTATGGAGTTTTTTTTGGGATGCTATAGCAATTAATTTATCCTGGATTAAAGCATTTACAGTACCCCAAAAGATCCCAGGAGTCAGATTTGACTGAGCATCATCATGTACTACTCTTTCCATAAGCAGTGGGATTTGTTCCTACACCTCCTTATCTTGGAGTGGGGAGGTGTTCAGGGTCCAAAATAAGGACCATTTTGCAATCTGAAGGTCCTGTTCAAGTGTTAATGGAGCATGTTCTGATAGCTCTATGGGTCCTATCCAGTATCTCTACAACCTCTCTAAGGATTCCTTTATAAGTAAGAAAATATCTAACCTAGAATACATCTGATATGTTTAAGAATAATATATAAAGCCTGGGGTAGATCCCTGTAGATGTCTCCAGGCATCCACTAATCCTAACTGATGTAAAAGTGCCTTAACTTTCTTAGATACTGCCTGTCCCTTGCGGGATAACTGAGAAGTGCTATCCAGCTTCTGTAATAATGTTAAGTTAAAAATCCACCGATGCCTCAAGAAGAACTTTGAAGAACATAATATTTGGACACAAAGCCGATTATATTTCTCATTAGCTCTGTATTTCTTACTTCCTTTTTCTATGTTGGCTCGAGCATTCAAGCCAGCCAACATATTGCATTAGTTGCAGATTTGGAAGAGTGGTCACTGTGGGTGAATGCAGGGCATGCATCAGTAGGTGCATCCCTCATTCTCCAATAAGCCAGCATGCAGGTGCCACACCAGCAATACTTAATGAGGTGAGCACATCTGAGAAAAGAGCCACTGCAATGAAAGCCAAGCTCATCATGCAGCAGCACCAGAACATGCCTCCTGACATGCCCTTGCTGGTGAAGCACTTTCCTAAACATGGCAGCACTGACTGCCGCAGCCACTTCATTTGCAGACAGGGAAGCCCTCCCTGTCAGCTGCTCTTACTCTCATTCCAGTGTGTGCCGGTGCCCATTCCCCCTTGGCATCATGCACCCCCCCCAACAGTCTTTCCTTGCTGACGGGGGACCCAGTCCTCATTGGCTTCAGTCCTCCTGCCTAGTTTAGTTTGCTGATGGGGGAGCCCATTCCCCATCAGCATAATGTCCCCAGTCCCTGATGTGTGCTGTGTGCCGAGGGGGTGCCCAATCCCTCTCGGCATCATGCGTGCCCCTCCCACTCATTTCTGTGCTGACGGGGGGCCCAATTCCCATCAGCTGTGGTCCCCCTCCCAGTTATGCAGTGGTATACTGGGAGCCCACCCCAGTGTACCAAACAAACACCTGCAAAAAATGAAAATCGACCCTCGTCTTTTTTTTTTTACCTGTAAAAGAAGAAAACGGTCCCTCGCGGTCTCTCCTGCCTCACCCCCAACCCGCACCCACTCTGTGTGAACCCTGCCTCCCCACACCCCCTTACCCCATGCTTACATCTGGAGTCTGGCGCTACGATCTTCGGTGGACCAGGAACACGTCTGCACTCTTCAAAGCTGACCGCAAACTCAAGAAATGCCAGTAAGCTGTATAATGGCATAAATAGGATTTTTTCAACTTTGGTTCATTTCTCGGCCATTTTGGGGAATTCTGGAACCAAATTTTCAACATGGGGTTATTGAGACCCCTCCTCATGAATTCAGTTAATTTTTGCGTTATTCGGTCCCGAAAGGTGATTTCACGGTCACTGAACAGAATCACCTTTTGGGACCGATTAATGAAACGACAGTGCCACTGTTCATGAGGTGGGCTCTCAAAAAGCCTATTTGCAAATTTGGTGAAAAAAAATCCAAAAAATGACTGTTTTACGAGCGTGCGTTGTGCAGTTTTCATGCATGCTTGTAACTTCATGAATTTGTAATATTTTTACTCCAGATTTTCAAAATTGGCATTTTACCACACCTCCTTATGAACAGTACAGCTGTCCTTTTACATATCCAGGCTGAAATGTGTTTTCGCATGTCCGGCACAGAATAGTGCGATCACTGTGCGAAATCAGTTTTCGTGATAGTTTGAGAAAATTACGGTGTCACTGTTCATGAACAAAGGTCCTAAAATGCCTATGTTGAAAATTTGTTGACGAAAGTTCATAAAATGACTATGTTACAAGTGTGCATTGCATAGTTTCCATGTATCCTTCTACCTTCGCAAATTTGCAATATTTTCATGCCAGATTTTCAACACTGCCATTTTTTCATACTTCTTTATGAACAGTACAGCTGTCATTTTTCACATCCTGCCCAAAATGTGTTTTTGTACCTGTTGCGAACAATGGTGTGGTCGCTGTGGGAAATCAACTTTTGAGACAGATTAACAAAATCACAGTGCCACTGTTCATGAGTGGAGGTCCCAAAATGCCTACGTTGGTTAAAAAAATCCCCAAAATAATTGGGTTACGGACGTGCATTGCGCACTTTCTAAGCATGCTCATGACTTCACCAATTTTTCATATTTTCACTCCAGATTTTCAACGTTGCCATTTTTGTTACACCTCCTCATGAACAACACAGTTGTCATTTTTCACATCGTGCCCAAAATGTGTTTCCATACCTGTTGTGCAAAATGGCGCAGTTGCTGTGCAAAATTACCTTTCAACTAACAAACTGAAAGTGCCACTCTTCATGAGGTGGCTTCACAAAAAGCCATGTTGATAATTTGAAGTGAAAATACCAACACACGCCTACGGTGTTAGGGTTTCCAGCTGTAACATCCCACTCCGTAGAGACTGACAGGCATCAGGGGTGTGACTTGGGATCATCTGCTGTAATGCTCCTGCCATTCCACCCCACCCTGCAACCAGTGACAGGCATCGAGGTGTGCCATGGAGTGGGGTTGGGGTTGGCATCAGTTCAATACTTCACTGCCATTCCTGTTATGCGTCTCTAACTCCTGCACTACCAATGCCAATGCCAGCGAGACAACATTCAGCTTTGACAAATGCTTGTTTATTACTGAGGTGAGATGCATGAAAATGGAAGAATTGTTCCCTGAGGGTTCCTCAGCTGCTATTGCTTCTTCCCAATCTGATGTCATAATGCTGTGCTTGTGACATCCCAGTTATTCCCATAGCAACAGACGGTGATGACAGAACAGAAAATTATGATATCAAGTAGGGAGCAAGTTACAGAGGCAGATGAGCTCTAAGGGATACATATCCTGTTTTTGTGGGAATTTCTTTAGTAACAAATAATGAAGAGGAGACATCAAGAGAAGAGATGTGAAATACAAGCTGAATTGTGTCCAACTATTATGTTTTCCAAAGTTTTTTCAAAGGCATCAGTTGCTCTTTAAAGTCTCCTCCACGTATTAGAACACCTTCCACCTTTTATTTATTTTTTATTTATTTAGTTTTTGTTGACTGAGTAAGTGCACTAGACAAATCCTGCCTATTTTCAGGCACTACCCGGAGGAGGGGGATACAGATGAATGCCAACTGACCTTGAACCAGATTAAGCTGTTGTTGGTATTTTTAGTGAATGAGGGGAATTTGGCCAGGACACCGGGGAAATTCCCCTACTCTGTGAGCGGGCATTGGAGGACCATGGCTTCATCCTCAGGACCTGTTCAGTCTGTCGGTGTACCTGCAGGAGAATGGAGCTCCACTCCTGCAGGTCCAGCTCTGAAGTCTGATTCCACACTACTGTCTGGGAGTTCGGCTGCACAGGCTACGGATTGCGATTTACCTGTTTATACTACTCCTGCTTCGTCTGGATTTTTACCAGCTGACGAGTTGTGGCTGAAGTCTCTCCTCGCTACTCATAGGAGTCAGGTCCTGGCTATGCTTGATACTGTTGCTCCCGATGTTTCTCCTCCTTTGGATTTGCATGCTGCAGTGCCTGTTTTAGACCTTGCTGTGGACGGTTTTGATTTGCTTCTGTTGCGGAACCTTTGGAGGATCCGTTGGTGCTATGTCAGCTGACTGTTCCTGCTGTACCTCTTCCACTGGTGGTACACCACACTGAGTCAGCGGGCGTGTTTCCTGCTTCTCGGGCTTCGGATGCTGTATCTCCTTTGCCTGCAATGGAGACTGTTTCTTCGCTTCTGCCTGTGAGTACTGAACCTTTTTCTCAACCCCTGGCTAAACCGCTCCCTCTGGAACCTTCCACGCCATCACGGGAGTCCATCCCTCTTGCTCCTGCACTCTTGCTGAGTCCCCTGCCTAGCTCCTTGGAGGCTTCCCTGTGGGATGCAGGCTGGAAACCGAATGATTAGGGACATTGGGTACCTGATCCTGCTCATAGCCCAATACCTGGGTATGGTGTACAACTAGCCCCTTTGGATACTGTTGCCCCTGTTTTGGCGGCTCCTTTGCCTCCTTCCCTTCCTGATGCTATGGACACTGATTTGAATGCTGCAGATGTTCAGCATACTAATTGTGATGTGGAGCAGCTTGAGAGGGTTCCACTGTTATCTGACTCATCATCAGCTGGGGAGGGCCCTAGTATTAGAAGCATTGCTTTGGGGAGATCGTATGGACATGGAAGTTCCAATACAGGACCCTCCTCCTGATCATGTGGCACAGGCGAAATCTACTTGGGAAAGATTTCATAAGCAGGATGCCTTTCACAATTCCCCTCCTCCCTTACAACACAGGAATGTGGTCCACCTGCAATATGTTGGTGGCCTAGATGTTGTCCCTGATCGACTTTACGTTACTAAAACTGTCATTAAGGGCTTTCTGGGTTGCTTCACAAATGAGATTTTTTGCTCTTATTCATGTATCAGGGACTTCGCTGTATGACATTAGTTTTAAGACTCCACAGGGATTGGACTGTTTTTGGACTAAGTATGAGTTGCTCAGATATACTGCCTTATGGTTGCCCTTTCAAGATATTCCCCTCACTAGACCGGCTATTAAATCTGTTACAATTTTGTTTCGTAATGAGTCAGTGGCAGTGCATGATATTTCCCATCGGTTGAAACAGCGTTGTGATATATTGGGGTCACCTCAACCTATTTTTTATTCAGAACACTTTTGGACTGGTGGATGGAAGTTTAAAGTCCGTCTTCAGCATACTAATGTGGGCCTTGTCCATTTGCCGAATAGCTTGTTTTTGGGTAGGGAATGGGACCATTGTTTTTATGTGGGTCAGCCGCTTTACTTGCTTTAAATGTGGCTCCCCTTCCCATCTTAGTGCTGCCTGTGATAGGTTGAGGTTCTCTCTTTGCCTTTCCTTTGGTCATGCCAGTATGGACTGTACTGCTGACCTTAAGTGTAATTTGTATGTGGAGGTGGGTCATGGCTTTCGGACCTGTTCTTGGGCTACTCATAACTGTGGAGATTGCCCTGATCAGGAATTACTCCTCATTGAGGCACAAAAGAAGGATATTGCTTCCTCAAAGCCTCCTCCATCCCCTGCTACTGAGTTGTCTACCCACCATCTAGATCAGGACATCACTGTTCCTGTACCACAAGCCATTACTCAGCCTTCCTTGCCTTCTGGTGAGTCTCCTCTGCAGGTTGCACCTCAAGCCCCTGTACTGGTAATCCCCCCTCCTGTCCTGGCAGTTGAGGAACCCTCCCTCGCCCCAGTACAGACTGAGGATGCGTTGGTTATGCCTCCTCCTGAACCTTTTGTACAGGTGAAGAAGAGGGCTCAGAAGCAAACCAAGTCTAGGTCTAAATTGGCTAAAACTTCCTCCCCTGTGGGGGTTATTTCCTTACATAATATATTTGAAGTATTGTCGTGGCAATCTCAGTCTTCAGATTTGGGAGCAGATTCAGATGCTTCTTCTCAACCCATTGTCTCTTCAGACTCTGAAAGTGACAAATCTAGGGATATAGTCACCATTGGTAGGCCTTTGAGTCTTGGTATTCATCCTTGTCGAAGTACCAGGATAGGGAAGGTCACCTGATTTGTCTTTTTTTTTTCTTTTTCCTCTCTTTTTCTTTTTTTTTTGACAGAAGGCTTCTGCATTTCAAATTAAGGTTGCCACTTTAAATGTTAATAGTGTCAAAAATGCACTGACGACGACTTACTTTCACTTTCTGCAAGTGTTACAGTGTGATATTTGCCTTATTCAGGATACCCGATTGAATGCCCTTTCTTTAGTTTCTGTGGCTAAGAAGCTGTGGCGTTGGGGACCCTCTTATTTTTCCTTCGGGTTGGATATCTGTGATGGTGTGGGAGATTTATTTCGCAGTGATGGTTTTCATGTTACAAAGTTGGTTGAAAAAGTTATGGGTCGTGCTTTGTTATTGGATTTTGTTTATTTCGATACTAACTGGCGGTTGATAGTGGTGTATGCACCACTCACTAAAAAGGGGATGGTGGACCTTTTCAACACAATTAAACCATATCTGTTCACCACTAGGTTCCTTCTTTGGGGTGGTGATTTTAATTGTGTTGTGCATAAGGGGGATCGAGGTGCGTTGACTGACAAAGATTTTTGTGGCACCAATTGTCTTAATCATATTAGTCTTCAGGGTTGTCTTCAAGATGTTTATAGGGTTTGTCATCCCACGGGTGGGCGTACTTTTTTTAAGGGTGCTCTTTCCTGACAGATTGATTTTGTTTTTACCACTAATGCTGTGACTGTTGTTTCTGCTTGTACTATTCCGGTGGAGACTTCAGATCATGTAGTTGTATCTGCTGTCCTCGGAGTGGGCCTTCAGGCTTAGGTTGGTAGGGGTTATTGGAAACTGAATGTCCTCTGTTTAGCTGATGCGAGTTTTCTGACACAGGTGCATGGCTTGTTAAAAGCACGCATGTCTTTGGCTGGCCTCACGGAGGATTTGCTGTGTTGGTGGTTGGAAACTATGTCTGAAATAACTTCTTTGGCTATCCGTTTTTCTAAATACATCACTTTAGCTAATTATAAAAAATATCTGTCTTTGAGGTCACAGTTGGGGACATTGTACTGTGTGATAAACACCCAATGGCTAAATTTAACGTCACAAGTCCAGGCTGTGAATAGGAGATGACGGCCCTCCAATATTCAAGGGCCTCCTCTCTTTTGCATGAACATAAGGTTTGTTCTGCGCAGAAAGCTGGTATGGAAGATGCTTTAGACTCTGGCCATAAGCGCTCCTCGGATCGCTTATTGACTTAAGTAACTTCCCCAGATGGTACAGAGTGCACTGGTTTTTTGAATATATTGAAGGTGGTTTCCTCACACTTTTCGACTTTGTATTCGACACCTGACTTGGATATGGCTGGAGCCGATGATTTGCTTTCTTCACTGACTTTACCCTCTTGCTCAGATGTACTGTTGCAAGCCTTGATTGCCCCAATCAGTACTGAGGAGGTCATGAGGGAAATATCACGACTGCATAATAATACAGTGTCTGGGATTGATGGTTTACAGTCTGAGTTTTATAAGTCTTGAAGTCCCTTACTTAGTGAAATTCTTACAGTGGTCTTTAATTGGACTTTACAACAGCGTTCTTTTGATTTTCATTTCTGCACTTCTATACAGATTTTATTGCATAAAAAAGGGAGTAGGGGTAATCTCTCCAATTGGAGGCCATTGAGCCTTCTTAATACTGACTTGAAGGTGTTGATGAAGATTTTGAATTCCAGGTTGTTGACAGTGGCCCCTATATTGAGCTCTTTACACCGATCCTGTTCTGTCCTGGGTAGATCTATCTACTCCAACCTCCTCTTACTTAGGGAATTGGTCGAACTTGGTAAAGCCAATACTATCAAAGGGTTTCTTATGTCTTTTGATCAGGAAAGAGCATTTGATTGGGTTCCACATTCCTATTTATTTCATGTTTTGAGGTCCTATGGTATTCGGGGCTGTTTTGTCACTTGGCTTACATTGCTTTATGATCATGCTTATACTGTTCCTTTGGTAAATGGATACCTTGGATCCTATATCCCTATTCGAAGGGGTGTGGCAGGGGTGTCCCTTAAGCCCCTTGCATTATGTCTTTAGTTTGGATCCCATTTGAGGATAATTGACCAAGATGCTTGGATTACTGGTGTTGCCCCCCCTCATGGTTCCCTTTCTGCTAAGGTTTTGACATATGCTGATGATGTCTGTGTAATAGTTTCTGATGTGCCCTGTGGTGTTAGGGTATTGCATCATTTTTCCATATATTCTGATGTTGCTGGTACTTCCCTTAATAAATTTAAAAGGTTTTTGTACCCCTTACATAATTTGGTCCCTGAGTTCATGGATTTGCAAGGTATTCCTGTATTATTAGGACCGGTTCAGATTTTGGGCATTGTTTTTGGCAAGGGTGATAATGCACTTCTTAATTGGTCAACCAGGATAGATCTGGCTAAGCCTAAGGTTGCGTTATGGAAGTCCTGGCAACAAACTAAACGTAAGAAAGTTTCCATTGTTAAAACATTGCTCCTCCCCCAGTTTTTATACCTTAGTGTGGTATACCCTGTTCCCTCTGCTTTGGAAACTACTTTACTTGGGCTTTTTTTTCAGGTTATTTGGGGCAGCCGTTTAAATCCCATTAAAAGGCATGTCTTGTATTTGCCTATTGCACAAGGTGGGTTGAACTGTATAAATCCTATTACTTTTTATTATAGTGTTTTTTTTCACTGGAACTTGATTGATCTTCGCTGTCCTCAGTCTCTGTTATGGGTACTTTATACTGATCTGTGGCTACCTAGATTGTTTGATTGTTGTACGCTACCAGATCGGCAGGCATTGCACACTATTTCCTTCCCTATTTATTTAAGGCCTGCCATTACAAAGCTTAATAAATGGAAGATACTTCCAGACCAAGTTTTCACTAGAAGTAGTAAGTATCTTTATGGTGTTTTGCAAACTCAGGCACATTCTATTGTCCCTGTATTTCGGGATATTCCGGATTGTTATTCTGTATATCTTCTTAAAGGACTGGTGGATAAATTGATACCGCCTCGATTGTGGGATGTATTGTGGCTTAGTAGTCATGGTCTGCCAAATGTTAAGGGTAATTCTAAACATAAAATGGTCTCTGAACGGATGTGCCCTAGGGATATGTGTGGAACTCAGGAGGAAACGATGACCCATTTTTTCTCTCATGTCCTTATGCACAAGCCTTTTGGGCGACCCTTGCTGACCGATGGGGACAAGCCTTTTGGTGCACTATTACTTATGTAGAGATTGTGGGGGGTTTCTTATTACATCATACGCCAATGGATGCTGGTGTATTATGTCTTCTGTTTGTTATGTTTAAATTCCATTTGTGGCAGGTACAGAGTCAACTTACACTGAGGCAGGTTTATCAGTCTCTTTCTCAAGTACTTGAATGGGTTGAACAAGAACTGCATTCACACAGTAGTACAGAACAAAAATGTTTGTCTAAAGCAATGTGGCTTATGAGGTGGAGGGAGGTACCATTTTTGAAGGACAATATTGGATTTTTTTTATTTTTTGCTCACACACTGTATAGCACTTATTTCCATATGTTGATTTCTGTATAGTTTATTTTCCTGGTTCTTTTTTGCTCTGATGATGTACTATTGTTGTTTTTTTTTTCTGTCCCTATTTTTCATTTTGTATTTTCCATTGCTTGGTTGGTCTTTTTGTTGTTCTGTTTTATTAATAAAACCTTCCCCTACTCTTTTCAATACATGCCGTGGGATCTTTAACATCCACCTGAACTACCACCAATCCAGGCAGATGGGACCTCAGTTTAAAGTCTCATCTGAAAGATAGCACCTCAGAAGTGCAGCACCCCTCTCATGCTGCACTACAGGGTCAGTACTGGGATATTAACCCAAGTGCCAGATGTGGGAACTGAACCCACAGCCCTCTGATCTCCCTGCCTCAGACATGAGTGTGCTACCTACTGAGCCACTGACACTGATTTTCTACTATTAAAGTAAGGAGTTTTTGGAAAAATAGAAAATCTGTAGCGGGGGCACATACTGACACTAGCATAATGGGCTGCCCATTATATAGACCCTTGACCAGAACATATCTTCCCTCTGCATCGGTATGCACTTCAGACTCCTCAAGTGGGACTCCATTTGGAATCAGCATGACTACACTCCTCTGCTGCCCAGCCTTATATGAGAAGTGAATCTGGAAGAATCCAAGTTTGGTTAACTTCAAATGTTCTGCATCAGTGAGGTGTGTTTCTTGCAGGAGAATAAAATTTGGTTTTGCCTGTCTAACGTGTGTTAGAATTTTCTTCTGTTGTATGGGAAGGATAGACCCTTCACATATACTGCATGTAAGAACTTTTGTTATTAATGTAACTATGATACCTGCTGTCTAACAGCACCAATTTTCCCCCCAAGTTCAGGGCCTGTGCCCCCTTGGCCCGACCACCAACAAATGCCCAACAGCCATAAATCAACCGTATCTCTCCATAAACCAATAACATGTAACAGTACCAACAGGGCACACATCAAACTGTGATAACCTTTATAATTGCTTCCACAACAGGGGAGTGAAAGAAGATACTCCCTAAACATCACCTTAGATGTGCCAGTATACACTGGAAGTCTGATGAGGTCTGGGAGTGGTGCTACCTCCCCAGAAGTCTGGGGCCACTACTTGAACTACTTCAGTTTTAGAAGAGTCCATTAAAACAAAAAGTAATTACAACAAAAGTTGCATCAGTAACATTAGAAATTTCTCTCCCCTCCCCTCCTGGGGCCAATAAAAATACACTGCACTTGTTTAAGGTTACATGATCTCGAATGTTCTGCGTATCTTGTGACACCAGTCATAAAGTACCAAAAGTTATGCAAGATTCTCATAAAATGCATATACAGTAGTAAGTCCCACTATTCAACAGAGAATTTGCTTCATGGTGAAAACCTCTTTCAGTATTTTTATGTTTGCTTGCGTGCATGCGCATGAAACATTATGCGGCGCTTAGGAAAGCGGGTTGGCCAGGTGCAGCACTCTAGCCAACGGGGGCACTGTATTTGGGGGATTGGCACTCATGGACCAATGCAGGCCCACTGTCTTGATGGCATTGGTTCTGCAGAAGTGCTACCAAGTTAAAACATTTTCGCTGCTGCAATCAGGGGCCTCCTCATCATTTCAGAGTCAGCCATTTCACTGCAATGAGGGAGTGACCCATCATTGCACGGAGGTATCTTGCCATCCCTGAGCTGCCTGACCCAGTACATTTGCCGATGGATGAGCCCACTCCCATCGCCGCACACTGTAAACCCCCTCCCCATTTGTTGTGTGCGGGGGTACCAATCCCCTCGGCAGCATGCGACCCCCCTAGCAGTCTTTCTTTGCTAATGGGGGCCCCAATCCCCATCAGCTTCAGTCACCCCAGTTCAATTTGCTGACAGGGGAGCCCACTCCCCATTGGCATAATGTCCCCCTCTCAGTTTGCTGTGTGCCGAGGAGTGCCCAATCCCCCATCAGCTACAGCCCCCCAAAACACTTAGGTGGCATGCTGGGAGCCCAATGCAGCCTGCCAATGTCCCTGAAAAAGAAAAAACAGTCCTATAATTTTTTTTGCCTTCCAACACCTGTAAAATAATAAAACGGTCCCTCATAGAGCTCGGCAGCCCCTCCCCCAACCTGTGCCCACCCTCTGCATACCCCACCTCCTCACACCTCTCTCACCCCATACTTACCTCCAGAGCCCAGCGAGACAATCTTCGGTGGTCCGGGAACATGTCTGCACTCTTCAAAGCCGACCGCAAACTGAAGAAATACCGGTAAGCTGTATAATGGCATAACTAGGGTTTTTTCAAACTTGGTGCATATCTCAGGCATTTTTAGCAATTTTGGCACCAAATTTTCAACATGGGGTTTCCTCATGAGTTCAGTCACTCATTGTGTTATTCAGTCCCAAAAGGTGATTTCATGGTCACTGCGCAGAATCATCTTTCAGGACTGATTAACAAAATGACAGTGCCACTGTTCATGAGGTGGGCTCTCAAAAGGCCTATGTTGCAAATTTGGTGAAAAAAATAAAAATGACTGTTATACGAGCGTGTGTTGCGCAGTTTCCACGCACGCTTGTACCTTCGTGAATTTGTAATATTTTCACTCCAGATTTTCAACATTGGCATTTTCCACACCTTCTTATGAACAGTACAGCTATCATTTTACACATCCTGGCCAAAATGTGTTTTCACACTTCCGGCACAGAATAGCGCTGTCGCTGTGGGAAATCAGTTTTTGGGACAGATTAAGATCGAACAAGTGAGAGGGGGGAGTGAATGATCTCAACTGAGCTCTGTCGGGACTGCTGCAGATTTCTTTGTTGGCAGAAAAAGGCGTCAACGCAGGCAGGGGTCATGTTCTAAAGGGCAGCCTACAGCTCCGGGAGAAACAGAATGAGCAAGTGAGGGAGGGGGAGTAAGCAAGCTCAACGGAGCTCTGTTGGGAGTGCTGTGGATTTCTTTGTGGGCAGAAAAAGACACCAACGCAGGCAGGAGCCCAGTACAAAAGGGCAGCCTGCAGTGCCGGGAGAAACGGAATGAGCATGTGAGAGAGGAGGAGTGAGCAAGCTCAGCGGAGCTCTGTTGGAACTGCTGTGGATTTCTTTGTGGGCAGAAAAAGGCACCAACGCAGGCAGGAGCCCAGTATAAAAGGGCAGCCTGCTGCACTGGGAGAAATAGAAGGAGTGAGTGAAAGAGGGGGAGTGAGGGAGCTCAACGGAGCTCTGTCAGGACATCTGTGAACTTCTCTCTGAGCAGAAAAAGGTGCTGATGCAGGCAGGAGGCCAGTACAAAGGGCAGCCTGCAGCATCGGGAGAAACAGAATGAGCAAGTGAGAGAGGGGGAGTGAGCGAGCTCAACAGAGGTCTGTTGGGACTGCTGCGGATTTCTTTGTGGGCAGAAAAAGGCGCCACCACAGGCAGGAGCCCAGTACAAAAGGGCAGCGCCGGGAGAAACAGAATGAGCAAGTGAGACAGGGGAGTGAGTGAGTTCAATGGACCTCTGCTGAGACTTTAGAGTTGCCCACCGTCCCACCCAGGGTCCTCTGTGGTCTTATATTACAGCAGGGTCTCTGGGGTGGAGAAAAAGCAATGATTGGATACTTTCAGGAGTGCTGTAATAATACAGATTTAGTTGTTGTTTCTTTCTCTAACTGAGCTAAGTACTGAGCTACACTGTTATGATTGCTGTAATAATACATATTTATTTGTTCTGTTTATTTCCATAACTGAGCTGAGTAATACTTGGAGTGCAATAGGATTTCTAACTGGGCTAAGTGAAACTATATGAGAGCTGAGAACAAAAGGTATGGTAGCTGAGAGGTGAAAAATGGACAAGAAGGCTTTAGAATTGCTACAGTAATACAGTATCTAACAGATGAGATTTGAGACTGAATTACCCTGGTTGGCAAGGGGCCAGTAGGGGGACTAGTGTGGGGGGGAACAGGAATTTGAGTAAATAGGGGCCTAACAGTTGTAGTAGTGTACAGAACCTGGGAGTAAGAGCCCGTAACATAAGATGGGAGCCAAAATGGGCAGGTGCCACATGTCAATAGGGCGGGCATCTTTGGAAGGGTGGTAGGGTGTACAAGGTGTGGGTCCGCCATGATCCTGGACTGGGCTTGGGGTATGGGGGGGTTTATGGTCTGTAGATGACTGGTTAGTTTGAGAGAGGAACTGTGGAGGTTAGGGAGGAGTCTAAGTGGCAGGGCAGATGAGTATGGTAGGCATCCTGGCTGGGGGAATAGGGGATGGCAAGGGGGATGGAGGAAGAACAACTGGGGACTGAAACCAACCCCAGTATCAGAGGCACTAGCAGAAAAGAGAGGACAAGGGAAGGGGTACCCGGGGTGAGGAGGGGGCTCCTGTTGGGGGAGGAAGAGACCACAAGGAGTACCAGGGGAAAGAGCAGATAGCTGCGGGTAGGGAGGGAGCAGGGGTGGAACCAGGGGTGGCAAGGAGCAGAACAAGTAGGAGGGGGAACTGATAGGGGGAAGAGATGTAGGAGGGGTATCGACTAGGAATAGATTTGAGCCTCTGCTATGGGGAGAGAGAGAGGGGAGCAGGAACATACTGAGAGGGGGAGGACAAGCAGGGCATGAGAGGGATGGCAACAGCTAGGGGAAGAGATATCGAGGACAAAAGGGTAGAAGGCGGGGCCTCCTTGTTGGGGAGGAATAGACCACGAGGAGTATCAGGGGAGAGAGCAGATGGCTGCGGGTAGGGAGGGACCGGGGTGGGACATGGGGTGGCATGGAGGGGAACAAGTAGAAGGAGGAACCTATAGGGGGAAGAGATGTAGGAGTTTTATCAACTAGGAATAGAGTTGAGCCTCTGCTGTGGGAGAGAGGGGGAGCACGAACATAGTGAAGGGGGGAGGACAAGCTGGGCATGAGAGGGATGGCAACAGCTAGGGGAGGAGATAGCAAGGATGAAAGGGTAGAAGGTTAGCTAGTAAGGAAGGAGGGGGTGGCGACTGGAGGAGAGAAGGCTACGGGAAGGGGGAAGGATGGGAAGGGCATCACTATCGGGGTAGAGGAGAATAGGGACTCTAAATCGACAACAGTGCAGATAGCAGATTGGTTGGAAATCAGCAGGGGAGGAGGGGACATAGACATGGAAAGCCTAGTAGGAAGTAGTCAGGCTGGAAAGAGGGTTCAAGGGGAAGGGAAGAATAAGACAGAGAAAAGGGGTGAGGCAGAAGTAGGGGGTGCAGATACAGAAGTCACAGAGGGTGTAGCTGGCAGGGGTAAGGGGCAGGGAAGATTGAATACTGGGGTGGTGGAGGAGCATTAGAAGGGAAAGGGGCTAAGGGATGGGGGGAATCATCCTAGGAGATTGTATACTGAAAGGGGTGAGATGGGGCAGAAGGGGGGAAGGCACAGCTGTATTTGGGTTGAAGCTATCCCTGGTTGACTGCAAGAGGGGTCGGGAAGGCACTGCTCAAGTGTGCAGCGAGGGGGAGGAAGAAACCTCATTTACTGTTGCATGTGGGTACAAACAACTTGGCGGGGGAGACTATGGAGGTAGTGAAGGGGAGGTTCGAGTAGTTGGGCAAGCAGTGTAAGGGGGTGGGGGAGTCAGTGGCATTCTCAGAGTTACTCCCCATACCACATGCAAGCATGGGGAGGAAGGGTAGGATTGAGGGATTCAACAAGGGGCAGAGGTATTGGTGCCACACCAAAAATGATGGGTTAGTGACTAACTGGGGTAGGGTCTGGGGTAATAGTGACTTGTATGTGGGGGACAGTGTACACTTGAGAAGGAAGGGGAGGGGAGTATTAAAGGCAGGATTAGAGGGGTATATCTCTACTAAGGTGGATTTAAACTAATGAGGGGGGTGGCTAAAAGACTGAGGTTAGTAGAAAGGTCCGGACAGGGGAGTCTAATGAGCTCACCCCCCTAGATATAGGTAAAGGCAGAGGCGTAGTAACCCTTGGAGGGGGCAGGCAGAGTGGTCTGAGTGTAATACAGAAGGCACCACCACCCGGCAAGAATAAGGAGGAGAAAGGGTGTGGACTACCAGGAGGAGGAACACAGTCCAAGGAGGAGAAGAGTGAGGAGAAGTAGAGGTATGGGTGGAAGGTGGTCTCTCTCAATGCTAGAAGCCTGGGGAACAAAACTGCAGAGTTTCAGGCGCTCCTTTCATAGGGAAGGTGGACATTGCTGCAGTGACAGAGACTTGGACTACAGAGTACCATGAATGGGGCTTGGCAATCCCAGAATACAGGATATACAGGAGGGACTGGGGGGTTAGAAGAGGGTTGCACTCTATGTGAGGGAAGGGATTAAATGCATAAGGGATGAGGGAGAAGAGGAGAGGGCAGAGGTGCTTTGAGTGCACCTCCTGCACTCCAAGGGCAGAAAGCTGAGGCTGGGAGTGGTGTACAGACCACCAGCCCAATCCGGGGAACTGGATGGGGAGTTGGCAGAGCAGATAAAGAGGGTGTGTAGAAGGGGGAGTGTGGTGATAGTGTGGGATTTTTATCTACCACGGGTTGACTGAAGCACTACGTCACTAGCAGTACCAGGTGCTCCTTGATGCATGCCAGGACGGCCTTCTCACGCAATTTATAAGTGGGCCTACAAGGCTTGGTAGCACTCTGGACCTAGTGCTGGCAAATAGGGAGGTGGTGAAGGAGGTAAGGGTAGAGAACCCACTAGCAGGTAGCGGCCACCAAATAGTGTGGCTTGTTGTCGCGCTGGGCAGGGAGACAGGAGGCATGGGCGCAAAGGTGGTGAACTTTATTAGGGTGGACTTTGGGGGAATGGGAGCAATACTGCAAGGAAAACTCCAGGATATAAGGCTGGGGATGGATGCAGAACAAAATTGGGCCTTTATCTCCGATATAGCAAATGGAGTGAGGAGCAGGGTTAGTCAGTTCACACATTATACCAACTTGGGGGTGGTGGTAGATGAAGAGGACAGATGGGAAAAACTGCAAGAGGACCTAACCAAACTAGCGAAATGGTCGGTGGAGTGGCAGCTAGGATTCAATGCAAAGAAGTGTAAGGTGATGCACTTCTGGGCTAAGAACCAGAAGAGGGACTATTGATTGGGTATCAGAGAGGAGGAGAAGGACCTAGGGGTCTTGATAACTGGGAGCATGAACAACTCATCCCACTGCATGAGAGCAGCAGCTAAGGCAAACAGGATGCTGGGGTGCATCGCAAAGGGGTTCTCATCCAGACACAGGGATGTGATCCAACCTCTCTACAGATCATTGGTCAAACCACACCTAGAGTACTATGTGCAATACTGGAGGCCATACCTGAGGAGAGATATAAATTTACTGGAAGGGATGCAAAGGAGGGCAACAAAAATGTTAAAGGGGATGGAAGGAAAGAAATTTGAAGTTAGGCTGAAGGACCTGAACATGTACACACTGGAGGAGAGGAGGGATGGGGGGATATGATTGGAGCATTTAAATACCTGAAGGGGTAACTAAACCTAGCACTGAGGGGGTGTTTAAACTGAGGAGTGGAAGAGAGACGAGCAGGCATGGACTAAGGTTGAAAGGGGGACTTTTCAAGAGGCAAATGAGGAGGCACTACTTCTCTGAGAGGGTGGTGTCTAGTTGGAATGCGCTGCCAGAGGGTGTGGTAACATGCAGGACAGTCAATAGCTTTAAGGAGGAGTGAGATAAAGCAAGAGGAAGAGTTGGAGGCAGGGGCTGGAACAAGCGGGGGAGGAACTGAGGAGGAGGAGGCTGGGGAAGCTGCAATCTAGGGTGCTAGCTGCACACTTGGGCAGATGTACATAGACTGATTGGTGTGTTCTGCTGGCAGATTTGTATGTTCGTATGTAAAATCACAGTAACTCTGTTCATGAGCAGAGGTCCTAAAATGCCTGTGTTGAAAATTTGGTGACACATATCCATAAAATGACTGTGTTACAAGAGTGCATGATATAGTTTCCACCCACCCTTGTAACTCCGCAAATTTGTAGTATTTTCACTCCAGATTTTCAACATTGCCATTTTTTAAGACCTCCTTAAGAACAGTACAGCTGTCACTTTTCACATCCTGCCCAAAATATGCATTTATACATCTGGCACAGAATACCGCTGTTGCTGTGGGAAATCAATGTTCGGCACAGATTAAGAAAATCATACTGACAGTGTTCATGAGCAGAGGTCACAAAATGCCTATGTTGAAAATTTGGTGAAATAATTCCACTAAATGACTGTGTTACATGCATGCATTGCACAGTTTCCACGTACGCTTGGAAGTTTGAGCATTTTTAATACTTTCACTACAGATTTTCAACATTGCCATCTCTTCACACCTCCCTATGATTGGTACAGCTGTCATTCTTCACATTTTGCCCAATCTCTGTTTTCGTACATTTGGCACACAATGGCATGGTCGCTGTGGAAACTCAAATTTCTGGACACATTGACAAAATTAGAGTGCCACTGTTCATAAGAAAAGGCCCCAAATGCTTTTGTGAGGTGGGGACCACAAAATGCCCATGCTGAAAATTTGTACTGCAAATACCAACACATGCCCAATACATTAGGGTTTCTAACTATAACGTCCCACCCTGTACAGACTGACAGGCATCAGGGGTGTGCCTTTGGATTGCCGACTGTAATGCTCATGCCGTTCCAACCCCACCCCCCACCCTGCAGCCACTGACAGGCATCGAGCTGTGCCTTGGACACTTCAGCCCCAGTTCACCCCATTCTGTATTGCACCCATTTCAGCATATGTTCTTATGGAGTAGGGTGACTGTAAAGCCCAACACCCCAAGACACACTTCAACACTTGTCAGTGTCTGCAGGATAGGGTGAGGTGAAATGGCATAAATGTTATGAGCGACAACCCAGACGCATGCCTCAATGCCTGTCCGTCTCTGCAGAGTGGAGGTGGGGTTGGCATGAAGTTCAATACTTCACTACCATTCCTACTCTGCATCTGTCTATAACTCCTGCATTTCCAATGCTAATACCAGCAAGAAAACATTCGGCATTGACAAATGCTTGTTTTTTACTAACACTGCCCATTTCCATCTCTACTTGTTTTGCCCTTTTTGTACTTTTCTAATTTTATACCTAGTCTATCTTTTTCTATTGTCTTAACTTGCACTAATATTTGTTTCTTATGTTATATAATAAGTGTCATAAATGTGACTACTCTATCAGATAAGTGAACTTCCATTTTGTGTTGTCCCTCATAACCATGCAGTGATAGCCCTTATGGTGCTTTGTGTTACCTGAACTCACTGTTTTACAGGTACATTAGATTTACAAGATGTGCTTTCCAAAAGATGACTTTTCTCCACATTCACACACAGACAAAAATGAGACCATGATAAGTTGCATCAATTTAAGTATTTCTTGTGTTTTTGTAACAGGTATGTTGCCTGAGTTGTGGTTGTACCTCATTGTGTATATGGCGTTATGGGGTATGGCTGTGATTTTGTCCTTTAGCATACAGACAGCAGCTGGAAGGAATCCCTCTTTTTAGCTGCTAAACTGAAACCAGGGAATTGGGCAGAGGGACCTGGAGGACTGGTCCTGATGCCTGTGGAGGAGGGTGCTGTAATCTGAGTCTGACATTTTCTTGGTGGAAGAGGAGGCAGCAATAGGGTGCTAGAATATGTGGGGAAAAGGTGAAATAAACATTAGTTTTCTATCTGTAATTTTTCCTTGTCTTGACAGAACTTGTGGACTTACTAATTATTCACTGCTTGCCCAGGACAATATTGTGATGGGTAGCCAGCTGTGATGGTCAGATGAAAGCCTGTGGGGGTGCCAGTATAGAGCAGTCCATCTTTTTTCCTTGTTTTTCTAAACAAGGGTGCCACATGGAGTGATGAAAGCTTGCAGTCACATGCATCCACACCAGGAAGTCTTGTGGCAGCCATTCCTTTTGTGTGTGCCCCGACTGTGCTGCCACCTGGTAGCATTTTCACAGCTGGAGCCTTGTCCTCCCTCCTCAAGGAAGGAGAGTAATCCATGGGTTGCTTGATTCTGCCTCCCCTGACTGGCCCTCGAATCCGATGATCCATGCTCAATGCCGAACACAGATCACCAGCATAGCAAGTGGTAGTACTACTGCTGTGCCACTGGCCAGCCCCTGAAATAAATATTATGACACGGATCCCAAGATGACAGCGGGCATCCCCGCTGGATATTTTTTGTGGCACATGCTCAAAAAATGCTTAATAAGGGCATTGCTAGAATGCTTAGAAGATACTTCCTCTGAAATGTATTAGCAATAATTAAAAAGTACTTGACTTGAATTTCTTTAGGCAGATGTATACTTTTATCAAATATACATATAGCTCTGCAATGTCTTATGTGGGTTTTAGTTCAAATTTCACAGTTGTGGGGCCAAACCACCACATAGTGGTAGCACTACCTCTTGCAGCACTGACAACCCAGGTTCAGAAGCTTCCCCTGGGTGATGGAAGGCCAGCTGGAATGAGAAGGATCAAGCATCTAAAGGAATGCTCTCCTTCTCTGGGGAGATGGTCTGCAGAATTTGGTGAGTGCTTGGCCCCTAGATGAAGCTGGGGAAAAGGCACCTGAGACTACTAAGAAGGTGAGGGGGACATGGCAGATGTTGACATGTAATACTCAGGAGCACATGGCACACATCATGGTGTCATCACACACTATTCTTCTCAGGGGACTACATGTGGGGAAATGGATAACAGTGGCCACAGGATAGCACTGGATATGTGCAAGTCCCACACCCAACCATTTGGGCTCACCAGCCAAGAACTGGATCCTGTCTCCAATTGGGTTTGGGGCACGCCATCAACCCTGCCTGGGGAAGGGGGTGGGCAAGCCCTAGGGGAAGACTGGTTGGCAGGTAAGTTCAGGTAGTCATTGGTGTGTCAGTCCTGGAATGTCTGGCAGATGGGGGCCATCTGGTAAGGGGAGAAAAAGATTAATGGAAAAAAAACCATTACTGTTACAACCACACTTTAGACATGTTACCGCTCAGGAATGCAGATGACATCCTCTAAGGGAAAAGCATTTTTCTCTTAACTCAGATACAGAACACATTTTCAAGGTATTGTCATATTTTTTAAGGAATAAGATTGGCATCTTGCCTTTCCTTGTTATGACTCATCAACATAATTGATGGAGGTAAAAACATTAAAACTGGGTTTAGAGGGGATGACCCAGTGGCATGGAGGGCTGAGGCAGTGATGCCTTATCTTCTGCCACACCAGCGACCTGTGTTCGTGGTGCGAGTGGGGTGCCTGGGGTCGGCTGGGGTGGAAGAGGATCAAGCATCCGGAGGACAGCTCTCCTCTACCAGGGGAGGATGGGGACATGGACTAGTACTTGCCTGACCCCTAGCAGTGGCTGGGGGCCAACAAGCCAGGTCTCATAACGTTGAGGCGGAGGTGGAGCAGTCGCCTGATGCACGGTGTGAGGATGCACAGATGGTGCATTGCTGGTGGCTTTGCATGGGCTCCATGCCGCAAAAAAAAAAGGACATCGGAAAAATGGTCCCACCGTGCGCTATGATGATGGTTCCCCCCTGCGAGCTACGCCAAGAGGACACCTCCTGAGCTGGATCCAAGTTGATGGGTTGAGTCACTCCCCACCCCCTGCCGTGAAGGGTAAGTTATGGAGGCATTGGGGAGGAGGTCCTGATCCTTGGGGATGGTGAGTGGGGGGAACATCAGGGGTGGCCGTTGGGACCCTTGGAGAAAAAGACTAGCTAAAAAACAAACAACAAAAAAAAAAAACTGGGTTTAGAGCACCACTGCTAAAATAGAAGGGCAATAAATTGTGTTCTACGGGATGCTTTCCAATCTCAGGTACTGCAAATCCCAGGTACATGTCAGAACTAGGGTCATCAGCCTATGGATTAGTCAATGACTTGCACAGAAAAGCTACCACTGGAATCAGACACCATTAAGACTGTCGGTAGCACAGCCTCCCAGTTGCATATACAGGTGCAGCCACAACAAAAAAAAAAAAAAAAGAAAATAACTGAACAAGACTTTTTGAGGCCTTGTCCAGGTGCTGCATCAACCTATCTATTATTTAAGATGTGCTTTGATCAATGCCTGTGAAGCTGCTGCTTCTGTGTTTCCTCATGTGAAATGTTAATTGGGTATGAGCAGTAATGATAAAGCAAGGTAAGGACAAGTGCTATTCCTCATATGGATATGCTGGGTACTGAAAACACAAGCAGCCTTCTGTTTAGATATATATTTTAATAAGTATTACACATTGCATATTAATATTAATGACATTATTATTCCTAGCTAAACATAAACACAATTATTAATTTACAATAATAAACTGATAAAACTGAAACAAATGAAGTGTGTTGCACTTTTTTGTTAGAATGTACGTGTGCATGTCTAAACATTTCAATGGAGTACCTTACATTGGAAAAAAAAAGAGAATCCCTGCCATAGGGAAATGTTTCCAGTGTGGAGATATTTGCCTGTGAGACTAAAAAAAATTAAACCACCAAAGGATCAACTCTGTGGCACCAGCAGTAATACACTGTGTTACCATGTGGAAGATATGGAGTATGACCCACATTGCAAACACCTTTATAGCAGACAGTGGCTTATAACAGACAGATCTGCCTTGCCAAAAGCCAAAAGCTATGTCCATAATATTAAAAGTCCCATCATACTCTGCAAACCCTGTATTGTGGACACTGTGAGCTCCTCCATGCCCCTATTACATGTTGTGTACTGCCTGCTAATTATCCCCAAGTAGTTCAGCTGGTTTGAGAATCCCTACTATAGGCAAATGTTTCCAATGTGGATATATTTACCCACATGGCTTTTTTTTTAAACTACTGTAAGCCGCAAAAGGATCAACTCTGTGGCACCAGCAGTAATGCATTGTGCTACCATGTGGAAGATCTGGTATCATGGTGGTAGATCAGGTATCATGGAGTGCAACATGTGCACAGAAATGGCAGCAGACCACTGTGGCTTGTCTTGATAGGCCCCAACATCCCCTTTCTCTGGACAAATACACACCACATGTGGCTTAGAGAAAATGGTTGCAGCAATACATTTATTGAATAACCAGCCACAATACATATCTGAGTATCATGCATGTCTCGAGAGTCTCAGCAAATCAACCTCAGACCTCCACAACCCTTTCCACTGAGGGGCACACCCTTTTGTGTGGACTGAGGGATCAACGTACCTCTCTAAGTTGGAACCCAAAGCTCAGTGAGTAGGTGGACAAGTGGCCGGGTGGTAGTCCTCCACCATTGTCTGGCATGGCCACACCCACAGGCAAGTCCAGTGAGGTTGGCTGCAACCCCTTGACCCAGACACCAAGTTGTGTGACCCCTCACCTCATGCTGACTAAGGAGGGGAACCATTCAGATGAAAGCAATTCATCCAGATTGTTCCCTTGTACCATCATCAGTGGGAAAAGCTGTGAACATTCCTCCATGATCAATAGTTCAGTCCCTCATTAGAGAGGGCAAAAGTTTCCTTGTGCTATCCAGACCATCCTTAACCCTGCTTTTATGAGGACAGGCAGGTGGGAAATCTTCAGCTGGAGAAAGAGAGAGGGACAGCTCTCAGGTACAGGCTGTTTTAGTCCCTCTTTCTTCTACCCCAGCCAGATGCCCCTACCATGTGGGTGTCCGTTATGGTTCCTCCCCTCAATGGCATTGCCTATGCCCCTCTCATCTCCAGGGAAGGGACCCTACTTGTCTACCTGCTGGTCAGGGTTCTGAGGTGGAGCTACAGACAAAGCTTTGCTTTAATTTTGTGGGCAGACTGCTTATAAGTACACTGAGATACAGAATATGGTATTTGAGAAAAAAATAATTTCTGCATTTCACCATTCTAAATGTGCATTTTTGCAAAATGCTGCAGTAAAACTCCACTTACCTGAACTCCTCAAATCCAGAACTCTCAGTTACCTGAAACTGAGAGTTGTCCCCTTGGTCTCACAGAATTAGGCTGCATCATTGACAGCAGCGTGATTAGCATTGTAATTCGGTTGCTATTAGAGCTGGGCAAAAGTTGTGGTTTCTGCCTTAGTGGAACTTCCACAAAATATTGCAACTTTTGTGGAGTTTCCGAACTTCCACCTGTGGCAGATCAGAAATCTTTTGAATGTGTTGGGTGAATTTTCATCCTGGTCCACTTGGATACTGTAATAAAAAAAAATGTTCCCTGGTGTCCAGTGCCCTCCCCACCTGAAGCACTGCCTGAAATAGAAATAAAATTCCCTGGTGGCTAGCGATCCCTCCCCCCCACATGATCACCCACCCCATATATCAAAAATAATACCCTGGTGGCTAGTAGTCCCTCCCGCACTGGATCAACCACCCCATATATCAAAAATAATTCCCTAGTGGCTAGCAGTCCCTCCCCCAGCTGATCACCCACCTGACATGGACATAATGTCCTGGTGTCCAGTGTAACCCCACCATTCTGATCCACCATATAGTCTAAATAAACATTTCCCTGGTGGTCTAGTGAACTCTCTCCCTATCCCCGATCCCCAGTCCATGAATTCTTTTTTTTTTTATTTGTTTTATTTATAAAAATCAGAATTACAAACCTTTGAGTCAAAGACTCCTTTGCAAAGGCTCCACATCAGGGTACAATAATAAACATTACAATACAGTAGTAAACATTACAAAATGCACAAATAAGGAAAATCCAGAGATTACATTACAATGTATAAACTAGGAGAGTCCATATAACACAATCTAGGATAGAAGCTGACCCGGAATTTACAGATTACCTAGGATAAAAATACAAGCAGTCCAGAGATTACATTACAGTGCATAAATTTAGGAGAGTCCGGATAACACAGTCTAGGGTAGAGCTTGATCCAGCGTTTACAGAATACCTAGGATACAAATAAAAGGGGAGGCCCATATGAGATGGGTGCATTAGTGGTCATGGTGTAGAGCAGATAAGGGTCTAGGTGCAGTCGCAGGCTGAGGACTCGAGGAGTAGATTCCTAAGCTTGGACTTAAAGGGGCTGAGCTTGAGTTCTAGGGAGATTGCAGCAGGAAGGTAATTTAGCCAGAGGGGACTCTGTGGAAGAAAGCCCTTTGGCCCAGGAATGTCCTGCAGTGGGGAACTAGTAGGGAGGCCCTGGCGGTGCTTCTGGAGGCACTGTGCTGAGGGGCTGGCAGGATATGACTGTGTAGTCCAGGAGGGGATAGCCTGTGGTAGATTTTCTTGGTAAGCAAGCAGGAGTGGTACTTGAGCCTCCCCTTGAAGGTTAATAAGTTCATGAGCCTGTATCACTCAGATATTCCTTGGTGGTCTAATGCACCCCCAGTCCTCCACCCCTACAGGTAGTGTCCCACCACACTACTCCCCCCATCCCAAACCAGAGTGGGTGACCAGCACTGCCCTCCTCTCTCCACCACCATCAGCTGCCCACTGAGCTGTCAATGAATGAGCACATGCTTGTACAATGTCAGATTTCATCACTGATTCCTCTGAGGATCTGGTATGTTTCACTGAGACCTGACTTGATTATGACTCTGGGCCAATCCTGTAGATAGAAAATCTGGACGGGTTCTCAGTGGCATACCACCTGAGGTGGGAGTGCAGGGATGGTGAGGTGACCATCTGTTTTGGATCCTGCTTGAAGCTAACAGCATAGCCCCTGAAGGAGACAGGTTTTTTGAATGCATCGCAGTGAAGGGTAATGTTGTTGTGAGGTGTAGGATTTTCCTGGTCTATCACCCCTCAGGGAGGGAGCAGGGAATTTTCAGATTTCATCATTGACCTGTCGTTGAACACCCCCCAACTTGTGTTGGGGAATTTTAATATGTGGGTAGGAAAGGTTATTGAGAAGGTAGTGGCTGAGGTTCACCTTGAGAGTTTTGACATCTATGAACCTCTCCAATTGGGTTTCAGAATTGCAACAGTATGGAGACCCACACTTGACAAGGTGTTTGATGATCTACTCCTATCAAGAGAGAGTGAGGAAAACTCGGTTGTTATGCTCCTTGATCTGTCATCAGCATTTAACACTGTGGACAATTGGGTTTTGAGGGAGTGCCTTGGGGAACATAGGGAACCCACCAGAACAACCTTAAAATGGTTTGAGTCCTTCCTTATTGGCAGAATGCAGCAGATTGTGATGGGAGCTTTCTTGTCACAGCCTGTAGCTGTCAGCTATGTTTTCTCCAGGGTTTGATTCTGTCCCTCATGTTGTTCATGGTGTATATGCTGCCACTGGAGAGAGTTATCAGACAGTATGGTGTGAGTTTTCACTGCTATGCAGATGATACTCAGCTGTTCATGTCTTTTACATCAGATGGAAGGGAAGTAGTCACTGTGTTGGACTGTTGCCTTAAAAAATCACCAGTTGGATGGCCTCCAACTGACTGAGTCTCAATCCAGTCAAGACAGAGCTGTTACTAGTGGGACCAAGCCCTGAGGGGTCAGCTTGAAGATTTGATGCTATCAGATTACCATCCCTGAATGGCACATTTCTAACAGCTGTGGATAGGGTTAAGAATCTATGAGTCATTGTTGAGTCACCTTTGACACTGGAACTTCAGGTGTCGGCTGTGGTCCACAATGGATTTTTCCAACTGAAGAATATCTCCCAGATAAAGCCTCATCTAATGCAAGAGGACCTGATGATCCTAGCCCTTGCCTTTGTAACCCTGAGACTTCATTACTGTAATGCTTTCTATCTAGGGCTATGTGGAGGTTTGGTGCATCACCTACAGCTGGTATAGAATGCTGTAGCTAGGTTGTGGCTGGGGTGTGGTCCAGATATCATATTGCAGATGTGCTGCAGTGACTGCACTAGTTTCCTATCAGGTGATAGCTGAAATAGTCACTTAACAATTGGAGAAATAGTACTTTAGCTTTATTAGAAACAAAGGTAAAAATGTTATGTAACAAACAGAGAACAATTAGCACTTTTGTCATGCAGACATGAGGCTATTGAACAGTTGTAAGCTGAACTTATAAACAGAGAACAGTTAGTGCTTTTTACTTTGCAAGACATGAAGTTGCTGAACATCATGAATAGTTTATATATTAAAATATATTGTTTTGGATTTGTTTTTTGAATGAAGAATTGAATGGGGAGCCATGTACTGAACTGATAGCCTCCGTTGTAAAATAACTAGTTAGAAAGAAGCATTAGATGTGAAGAGAAGTAGAAGAAATGATAAGGAAGAAAACAAATTAATGACATTATATAAAATACTGTTTGTGTCATCAGAACAAGTGGTGCAAAGTATGCATTCAAGGGCATAAGAAGCTAACCTTGGCCAATAGGTAAATAAAATTAAAGGATTTAAAACATTTAATACCATTGGTGGAGGAGATTTGGTGGAGGGTCAACTAAAATACAAAAGATCAGACGGTGATTATTGCCCATTTTTGCCTCCAGGTTTGGAAGGCGTTTGTGTCTATAAACTAATTAACTGGGAGCCAGTTTGGAGAATGGCAAGAATAATATTACCTGTGAGTCAAACACATTAATAAGCAAGAATTACTTCAGATTTATTTATTTAGTTAGTTTTTGTTGACCGGGAAGGAGAACTAGACAATATTTTGCCAGTTTTCAGCCTCGTCCCAGAAACGGGGATACGGATGGATGCCAACTGAAATTTAAGCAGATTTAAGCTGTTGTTTTGGTGAATGGGGGAAATTTAGCCCAGACACCGGGGAAATTCCCCTATTCTGCTGCAGGGGCGTTGTCTCTCTATGTGCGGAATGGAGGAGCCCAGTGGATAGCAGGACATCGAACGAGAAGGGGTTGTAAGGAATACTGCAGCTACAGTGGTAGAGCAACATATGGAGGCATCTGGAAAGCGCCCCAGAGGTGACCAGCACATCCCTTCACAACCGACCGCAAAGGCATCCACCACCAGTGGCACCAATGGTGCAGCAGATATTTCAGTAAAACAAGATGAAAGTATGGACATTGATCTGCAAAAAGAAGAATGAGCTCTGAGGTTCAAATTAGAAACAAGGGAATTTGACTTATTTGCCCAGATGTCTGCAGCAGAAGAATAATTTACCAAACAAAGAACAAGACTAGAGGAGGGAAAAAAACAGAAAAGAAATGGAGGAATGTCTCTGGGAAAACAAGGAAATGAGAAGGCAAAAGTTTATATTTTCAGGGCCTCCCAAGTCCCAGATGGACAACTGCAGCTGCAAGAACACCCTAGCACCTCCAACACAGCTGCATGGATGCCTGAAACAGTCCTGCAACAGGCAGGTTGGATTCAAGAACCAGGAAAAGGGATATAGATACTGGATCCCCTGATTCCTTTACCAGAAGGCAAAAAAGAAATTAATGGACATGTAGCAGAGGGGTCTGATGCCTCAAACACATCTGGCCAACATGAGAAGAGCCAAGACAGAGACAGATGGTTGAAATCAACAAAGGCAGGTACAGATAAAATTACTGACTCTCAAAATGTATCCTTTTCCCCATTAGAATCTGAGACTGACATCTTTTTTGAAGCAGTAACTGAGGTGACAATGCAGGGGGAAATGGAAAAAGAAAATAATACTAATAATGTGCCAAATGACACACCAGAACCAGACATAAATACTACACCTGTACCCCCTATAACTCATGCTAGCTTGCTGCAAAAGCCTCTAGAACAGGCAAAGAGGTGACATGCAGTAAGGTTACAATATGTGGGTGGCTTAGAACTTCCCCCAAATAGATTTGATGTGGGAAAGCAGCTTATAAAACAAGATCTGGGTTTCTCTCCAGCAGATGTATACGCCTTATGACATGCACCAGGAGAGTCCACATTCAATGAAAGCTTTAGAATTGCTCAGCTACTTGATAGGCTTTGGACTACCTATACCAAATGAAAGCAATCAACCTTATGGGCCCCATTCCCGGCCATACCATTTACAAAGCCCACATTTTTTGGGTAATTTAAAGTTTATTAACTTTTCCACAATGAGAATACAAATCAGGCAGAGATACTTAAAAAATAAGTCTTGTACATTGAACACTAGTCCTTCTTGAATCTGCCTCCCCCCAACCCTAAGTCCCTACCCTCTCCATCCCTCTTTCCCCTTACTCATATCTACTAGGATAAGAAATAAAATCATGCATCCTGCCAAAATGCCGCCTGAATAAATTGACTACTTAACCCGGTAGTGCCAACCTCACAACTGAATCATATTACAATGAATAAAGCGTGTACAGGGGGTCCCATATCTCTTTAAACTTATTCATTGTATTGTTCAAATTAGCTATTGTTTTCTCAGTACGCAAGTTTGCCAAAATTTCTGTTAACCATTCATTATAATGGATTTCTTTCTGATCAAGCCAATGTCTTAAAACTAATTTCTTGACAGATAAAGCAATGAGTGTTATATGGTACTTCCTATTACGAACTTTAATACCTGATAGGTCCCCTAGGAGGCAAATTTCGGGAGTAAATAGGTCTTTAAGACCTAGCAAAGGGTCTACAGTTTGCATAATCTTATGCCATAATGGGGCTATCTTCTGGCACATCCAGAAAATATGGAATAAATTCCCCTCCTGTTGATGACATCTCACACATACGCTGGAGACTTTAAGTCTACACCTAACCAACTTACAAGGTGTATAGTAAGCATTATGTAATATTGAGAACTGCATTAATCTATCCTGCCAGACGAACTGATGGGCAGTATTCCAGATAGCCACCCAATTAATGTTATGGCCTGGAAAGAAGGGTTGCCACACACCCATAGGACCAAAACTATCAGGAACTTTCCAGTTAAAAAGTATAATATAAATTTTCGCAACTGCTTTTGGGCCACCCACCAACGGGCATAGTTCCTTGCGAAATGACAGGGGATGCCCGGCCCTAGGCTTCTGACTGAAAGTTCATGCTAATGCAGACTTGAGTTGAATGACCTTAAATACATGTCTGTTGGAAATACCAAATTTAGAAATCATATCCTGACATGCCATCCAGATGTGGTTATCATCCATAAAGTTGGAAACTGTCTGCCCTTGTAATATGGGAAGCCATGATTAAGGAATCAGTTTTCCCGTTATTTTAAGATTAAGATTGCATACCACAGGTTGAGTAAAATCTTCCATAGGATTATATTTCAGGAATCGGCAAACCTGGGCATGAATCTGCAGGGATAAAGAAATTATTGAGTTTTTCAATTTTAATGGAAGAAAACTCTCTCTGATAATATGCAACAGTCCCTCTGGGGCAACGCCAACCGAACGCATCAATGACTGTTCTATTTTAAGCCAAGCCGGGGTTCTGATAGGATTACTCTGAGACATCCATCTCATATATTTATTGATACGGGATGCCCAAAAGTAAAGGAGAACATTGGGAAATCTCAAACCACCTTTATTCTTGGGGGCCATCAAAACCTGAGACGCTATTCGAGAAAGTTTGTTATCCCAAAGAAATTTTGTGAATAAAGATCTCAATCTCTTAAACCAGGATAAAGGAAGTGATATATTAAGCAGGGAGAGGGGGTATAGTAAATGGGGGAATACATTCATTTTGATAAGGTTTATTCGACCCCATAATGAAATAGGGAAAAGGGCCCATCTATTTAAATCTTGAGCAATGTTACTTACCAAAGTATCCAGGCTTAGTTTAATAATTCGATTAGTACTGTGAGCAAACTCTAACCCCAAATATCAGAGAGAATCCTGCTTCCAGTTATGTCCAAAAGGGTCTATATCTGCCCTGAAGAGTCTATGGTTTAGCGGGAATACCGTAGTTTTCCCAATATTTAACTTGTAGTTAGACATAGAACTGAAAGTGGTGATTACCTCCAGCATATGTGGGATAGACGTGTCAGGGTTGACAAGTTGAAGCAGGAGGTCATCTGCATATGCTGAAACTTTTACTTCACAGGGGAAGATAGGGATCCCTTGAATGCTTGGGCAATTTTGTAATCTCCTAATTAATGGCTCGAGATACAAACTGAATAACAATGGAGATAAGGGACATCCCTGTCTAGTGCCAGAGTGAAGGGAAAATTTTGCCCAAATAACTCAGTTTCCTGAAACCCTAGCGGAAGGGGTTTTATATAATGCCCTTATCCAATTTACAAATTCTAATGGGAATCCGAAATTCTCTAAAACCTGGAAAAGGTACCCCCAATGAACCTTATCGAATGCCTTCTCGGCGTCCAAGGAGATCAGAGCTGCCGGGTAAGGTGCATCTCTGGTCACCAAGAAGACATGCGAGAGGGTTCTTAAATGGTCGGCAGAGGACCTACCCTTCAGAAATCTGACTTGTTCGATCCCTATCAAGATATCCATCACCTTTTCAAGACGGGAAGCCAATAATTTAGCTAAAATTTTAATATTCTGATTTATTAACAATATTGGGCCATAATTGGCTACAAAGTCGGGCGATTTACCCAGTTTGGGAATCAAAACAATCAATGCTTCAAATAACAAGGGATCCATTTCTGCACCAGATAGAATATGCTGATACAGCGGAAGTAACATTGGAACTAGTTGGGATTGAAATTTTTTATAGAATAAAGCAGAGAAACCATCTATCCCAGGAGTTTTATTAACAGACAACTCATTAATCACAGCAATGATTTCTCTGGCCCTTATTGGAGTCACAAGACTATTCTGCTGGTCCACCGGAAGACAGGGTAGCTGCGACTCTTGTAAATAACTTTGCAATTGATGATTCGTTGGGGGTGCAGACATAGAGCTATATAACTCCTTATAATATTCCTGGAATTCTTTTATCTCCACTGGATGTGTTTTAAGGGAGTCATCTTGTAAAGATCGTATAGAAACAATGTAGCAGGCCAATTCCATTTGCTTAACCCTGAGAGCTAAGAGCCGACCTGCTTTTTCTCCCTGATCCATGTACATGGCCTGAGTTTTAACTATGGAGTAATCTGCCTTTTCCCGGAGGAGATCCATATATGTGGCTCTCAGTTTGATCAGGTCTTGCCAAGTGCTATCCAATGGAGTGACACAAAAATCTGCCTCTAAATTCTTAATTTGAGAAATCAGTTGGGATAACCTAGCATTAGAAACTTTCTTCCTATGGGCAGCCAAACTAATTAACACCCTGCGAATATAGGCCTTAAAGGCTCCCCACAACAAATCCGGTCTGTTCACGGAATCTTTATTAACCTGAAAATAAAATTCTATTTGGTTTTGTATCTGCTTCATAAGGGTGGCATCTTTAAGCAATGTATCATTTAATTTCCATCTGGATATCCGATTATGGAGGGCTGTCAATGATACGAACATACGAACATACAAAATTTGCCAGCAGATAAAGGCCTAGAGGTCTATCAAGTCTGCTCAAATGTGCAGCTAGCACCCCTTATTCTGCAGCTGCCCCTTCCTTCCACCCTTTCCCTTCATTAACCCTCCCCCTTGTCCTGTCCCATCCTCATTTGAAATAGTCCACTGTTCTACTGCATACCACTTCAGCAGGTAACGCATTCCACCCAGCCACCACCCTCTCTGTAAAAAAGTGTCTCCTCATCTCCCTCCTGAACCTTTCTCGCTCCAGTCTCATATCATGGCACCTGGTGGCCCTCCCCTCCCTTACTTTGAACAGCCCCTCTGTACCCATCTTGTTTATTCCTTTCATGTATTTAAAGGTTTCAATCATGTCACCCCTGTCTCTCCTCTCCTCCAGTGAGTACATGTTCAACTCCTTCAACCTCCTCTCGTATGATAAGTCCCCCAGCCCCTTGATCATCTTTGTTGCTCTGCGCTGCACCCCCTCCAGTAACTTAATGTCCCTCTTCAGATACGGATGCCAGTACTGCATGCAGTACCCCAGGTGTGGTCTAACTAATGACCTATACAGTGGCAAAATCACCTCCTCCCTCCTAAAGGATATACCCCTTGCAATACAACCCAGCATTTTGTTGGCCTTTGCAGCTGCCTTCCTACATTGTGCCGAGTTGTTCATTGACCCTGCAATGAGCACATCCAGATCCTTCTCCTCCTCTGTCTGGGTTAGCTGCACTCTCCCCCTAGCTGGTAACTCCTCCTTGGGTTCTTCATCCCAAAATGTAGCACCTTGCACTTTTGGCATTAAAGCCAGTTGCCAGGTGTCTAACCAGGTTTCAAGCTTTGCCAGATCATCCTGCAACCCCTGCCATCCCTCTAGGTCATCCACCACGCTCCTACCTTGGTATCATCAGCAAACAGACTGATCTTGCTCTTGATGTCCCATGATATGTCTGCAATGAATATCCCAAACAACACTGGTCCCAACACTGAGCCCTGTGGAACACCACTGTCACTGTCCTTGGGTGTGAGGCTCCCACCCACCACCACCCTCTGTTGCCTTCCCTGCAGCCAGTTTCCTACCCATCTCACCAGGTTTGCACCTGCCCTGTGCTCTACTAACTTCCTTCCCAGCCTTCCATGTGGCACTCGAGTCAAATGCCTTACTGAAGTCCAGATACAGGACATCCACTGCATGGCCCCTGTCCAGTTGCCTAGTTACCCAGTCATAGAACTCGACCAGGTTGGTTTGGCAGGATCTGCCACATATGAAGCCATGCTGTCTGCTGTCCTGTAGTCCTTTGGCCTCTAGGAGGGCCACCAGCCTCTCCTTCAGGATAGTCTCCATTAGCTTACCCACGATGGATGTGAGGCTCACTGGTCTGTAGTTAATAAATTACATGAAACTATGGAGTGGTCTGAGGAGGTCCCCGGTAGAATCGAGGAATCCAATGTTCCAGGTATCAAAGAGTGGGATAAAAATATATAGTCTATCCTCGATGAAGAAAAATGAATTGGGGAAACGAAAGTGTAATTCCTATCCTGGGGGTGTAATATTCTCCAAATGTCGCATACTCCGAGTTGTTCATAAAATTCTCAGAATGCCCTCTGGACAGGTGAAAAGGTAGTTTTTAATGGATTTGACATATCCATCTCTTGATCATATACCAGGTTAAAATCGCCTCCTATAATCATAGGGATAGAGGAGTAAGGTTGCAAGACCTGTATTAGTAGAGTGAAAAATTCTGGGGAATCCCTATTAGGTCTGTATATACTACCTAAAATTACTTCCTTGTTATAAAGCAAACCATGTACCAATACGTATCTGCCTCCTGGATCTTTAACTTCTTTAATTATCTTAAGTGGAATACTCCTACGAATCAGGATCATTACCCCACAACTATGTGTGGTGCCCTGCGCACTGAAAAATTGACCGAATTGTAATCTGTGAAGTTGGGATGCCTCAGAGTCCAACAGATGTGTCTCCTGAAGACAGGCTATGTCAGCCTTTAATAGCTTTAAATGGTGTAACACTTGGTATTGCTTCTTTCTCACCCTGCCCCCTCTGATGTTCCACATCACAAAATTCACTGTGTTAGCTATTATAGGAAATTGTTAACACAGTAAGACCTAGTTGCAGTACCAGAAAGCAACCTAAAACCACAGTATTTGGCCATCCTAGCCTTGGTGATTTAAACCTAGTAGATAAAGGTCCTCCCTTCCCATTTTCCATCCCCCTGATTAATAGACCCCCCAAAAAATTAACTAACATCATCACACCGAAACACTCCATCTTACCACCCTCCTATCTCTGATACGTGATACAACTAGTCCTGTTCCAGTCCCTGGTCTTTCCCCTCCTGCCACCCAAACTTTGTACAAGGCTGTATCATCCAATTGAATTACAAATGGCAGTCATATATAAGACTTGTTCTCAATAAAACAAATAAGATCCACACCGAAGTTTTAAATTCGTCCCTTCTCCTGGGCCAGACCATGCTGTGAAACAATCCAATTTATTGCCAAATGATCCCCGAGTTGCCCCATCCCTTACTGTCGGGGTATCCCCATCTAACAAGCAATGCATGAATGCCAGGGAATCTTGCAGGGCCGTCATTATCAGCATTCTTTCGTTCTTATGTAACTTCAACACACCCTCTAGTGACAAGCAAATAATTTAGCCCTTTTTTGTTACCCCGAACCAGTACAAGAGCGTATTACAAGCATGGTTCACAGCATAGCCCAGACCCCGAAGGATAGAATGAAAGTGATCGAGAAATCCTACCGTCCCCAGGAATTTTGAGGACCTAACCATAAGGGAGCACCCAAGAAAACTTTTGCGCATCACCCAGAGAAGGATCCCGAATAAGCTGTCAGTAACCCATCCCCGTACTGTTAACGCTCCCCCTGCCAAAATGTAAACTTAATAAACAGTCATTTAACTCCCCAGAGTTCTTAGAAGTTATGTAAAGATGCTGTAAAAGTTCAATAAGGCAATGGAGAACGATCAAAGTAATCCTTCTATGTATTTCCTTGGTGGGATATTCCAGAACATTCCATGAATTCCTTTTGAAGATGTGACCTTGTCCTGTTAATGTGATTTGGATTTATTCTCATTAAAACAAATAAAATCCCCACCGGAGTTTTAGATTCATCCCTTCTCCTGGGTCAGACCATGCCGTGAAACAATCCAATTTACTTCCAGGTGATCCCCGAATTACTCCATCCCTTACTGTCAGGGAATCCCCATCTGACAAGCAGTGCATGAATGTCAGGGAATCTTGCAGGGCTGTCATTATCAGCATTCTTTCATTCTTATGTAAGTCCAATGTGCCCTCTAGTCACAAGCAAGTACTATAGCCCTTTTTTTGCTACTCTGAACCAGTACAAGAGCGTATTACAGACAAGGTTCACGGCATAACCCTGACCCCGAAGAATTGAACAAAAGTGATTGAGAAATCCTACCATCCCCAGGAATCTCGAGGACCAAACCAAAAGGGAGCACCCAAGAAAACCCCCATGCATCACCCAGGCGAGGATCCCGAACACATTGTCAACAACCCATCCCCGCATCGCCGACACTCCCCCTACCAAAATGTAAACTCAATAGACATTCATTTAACTCCCAAGAGTTCACAGAAGTTATGTAAAGATGCTGTACGAGTTCAATAAGGCATTGGAGAATGAACACCGTAATCCTTCTATGCATTTCCCCCACGGGGTATTCCAGAACATTCCATGAATTCCACTTGAAGACAAGAACTTATCCTTCTAAGGCGGTTTGAATAAATCAGGGAATTCCTTCTGCAGAACCTTCATCGTTGGCTCAACTTCCTCAAATGAGGCCCAGGACCATGAAATCATTATCTGCAGTCAGGCAGGGTACCCCATACGAAACTTTATTCCGGCTGCAATAAGTTTTGTTACAATGGATGAAACAAGGATCGCCTATGTCACACCGTAGCAGGAAGATCTTGCGTTATATGAATTTTCTTGCCTTCCCAGAGCACCTGCTCTAACTCTGTAACCTTGAACAGTAAAAATTGTTTCTCCTGATAATTAAGGAATTTGAGCATCAAAGGTCGGGGAGGTTGACCTGTAGCCGGCGTGGGACGAAGTGCCCTATGTGCTCTTTCTATTATGTACATCGTGCCAAAAGGAGAAGGGCCTGCAATCTTTTCAATCAGCTTCTGAGCAAACAAAATGGCATTATTTCCTTCTTCCTTTTCTGGAATGCCCAAAATCACTATATTATTTCGGTGGCTCCTTCCTTCCAAATCTTCTACTTGTTGCTCCAATTTTTGATATGCAACCGGTTCTCTCCCATGGTGTCATCTGTACGATCTGTTTTTTTCTCCAAGGAGATAAGCTGTGTTTCTGCATCAGAAACTCGAACAAATAAATCCTCCAAGGCACTGGACATTTGCTTGATTTCAGAGGCGATAGATTTTAAATCTTCACAGAAAGGTTGCAGCTCCTTTAGGAGTAACTCCAAGGTGAGAGGGGTTGCTTCCGAGACCGAAGCCTGAGAGGCCGTGGTGGCTGGCTGCTTACCGCTCCCTGTTGGTAGGGCCTTGCTATGTTTTCCAGATTTTTCCGGGGAAACTGGCAGTGTATGTCTTGGTAGTGCGGTTCTCATTTCAGTTTCCCTTTTCTTTTTTTTTTTTTACTTTCTTTTTTCTCCCTCCTGGTATTTCCTACCCTCTTGATCCTACTCCTTCGGGCCTCTCAATGCTCTTTTTGCCATCCCCTAGATCTGCCCCTAGAGTGCCTCCTCTCCTTCCTCCTGCACAGTGGGGTCTTGTCTGGTGTGGCGGTCTGAGCAGAGGGGCCGTCATCCAGGACCGCGAGGGTGATTTTCTCCCTTAACTTTTGGCCTCATCCCCTGGGGACGCCGGCGCTTTGGACTACGTCCCGAGAGGTAACATGCTGACACACAGACCTCTCATGCGCCGTGCCATGTCCCCCCTCCCCGACCACTAAGTAGGAGTCGCCCATCCCTTTCAGGAATCAGTGTTTCCACCGAATTCCTTTATGGGAATGACGGATGCTTGCTCGTCCCGGGTATCCCACCCCTGAGGGAGGAGATCCTCCATAGGGACGCTCAATCCTCCCTCCCCCCCACCAGCCCCCAGCTCCCCAGGTCCGTTACCAAACCCGGGTCACTGGCGTAGCGCGAGGTGTGGCATCCAGTGCCTCAACCCACAGCGCCACTGGGCCGGCTCGGTTTCCCTTTTCAGTGCGAAACCTCCACCGATCGTTCCTACTTTAATAACTGCCAGAAATAGATGCAAAAGCCTTTTTGCAGATTAATTTAATTGAATTAAAGGCTTTGAGTAGCGGGAGCTGGATCCAAGAGCTGCTACACAGTCTGCTGCATCACGTGATCCATTCACAAAGCCCACATTTAAGTTGGTGGCCATTCTCTTCAGAAATGAAGGAGTAAACATATCTGATATCATGTTTTGGTTGAAAAATGTGCAACGTGGAAGGTATGCCAGACCTCACTGTAGATGAGGAAGGATCTGGACAGGTGGTTGGAAGGTGAGAGTAATGCTGCATCAAGATAACACAGGGATAAAACACCTACCAAATTGTTTTTACTTGGGATGAGACAAATGGATAGTATTTTATCAGGGGCAACCTCTCTCATGCTACAATTGCGGACCACACCAACATATAAGTAATACCTGTGAAATCATAAAATGTTTGCAGTGTGATTCCAATGATCATTCAGGATTTAACTGTACATCTGTACCTTTATGCCACTTACATGATGGGGGGGCATTCCTTCCAAATGTGTCCCTGGGCATCCCATAATACTGAAAATGCAGACTTTACAGTTCAGGACTTACTGTATATATAAATAAAGCCACCCGACAACCACAAAGACCAATGAGGCCTACCTGGATGCAAAATCAAACCCCACCACAACAGGCCTCTGCCCCACTGTCTGAACCAGTAAGAACCACAGTATCTCCCTCACAGACTACAATCACGACTGTAGGAGAAGCAGAAAGCAACACGGCAGAAGAAGGAACTAGTTAAACAGAAACAAATATAACAGAGGTGGAAACACAACACACAGAAGCACACTCACCAGGAAGGGATACAGAAATGCCCCCCATCCCCAAACCCTCCAGATGCGGCCTTTCAAGCAGTGTCCAAAGGGAAGGCAAGAAAACCCAAGGACAAACCAGGGCAAAAGATCCCATACTTTTACAAAACAAGTACTCTACATTGCAATGGGGAGAAACAGAAATGGATATGGACTCAGACGCCACTTCATAGCACTCTTCTCAAAGGGATGAAATTTCAGAGGGTGAAGAAGGAGATCCTTCACCCCAAAGAGAAACAAAAAAGAAGTGAAGAATTGGAACAAGGTTTAGTCAAAGGAAAACAAAAACTGACAGACTCATTTTAAATGGCTGTGGAATGCTTTATTGCTTCTCTAAATGTTAATAGTATTAAGACTGACAGGAAGAGGAAAGCTACTTTTGATGATTTTACAGGGAATAAATATAACCTGATTCTTTTTCAAGACACTAGGTTGACCACAACCCATGAAATATAGGCAGCAGGGGCAGATTGGATATGGGAGGGCGACTCATTGGTCCATTGGTAAAAACATGCAGTGGGGTGGGGGTATGCATAAAAAAAAACCCTCTATAAAAACTTCTTTAATTACAGTATATTCCCAGGGAGGGCCCTGTTATTAGATATTTCAACAGAAGGACAAGAATTTAGGATTATTAATGTTTATGTCACTCAGGACAAGGCAGGGAAGATTCACCTCTTGACCCTAATACAGCCATACCTTTGCACATCCAGAGCTATCTTATTGGGTGGTGATTTCAATCGCAGCTGATTTAAAGGGGACAGGGTGCAGTAACAGATAAAATATTCTGTGATGCAGACTTTTTCAACAAACTTTTGGCACAAGCAGATTTAACGGACATTTTTCATGCTCACCACGAAAGTTCACAATTGACTTATTTTAAAGGGTAAATTAAAACCAGGATAGGCAACTGGTTTTTATCACTACAACTCCCAGTAGCATCCTCAAGGGCAATACCAGTAGCAACTTCAGATCATGGCCTATTGTAAGTCAAGTTAGCTACTTCCTCTGATTTAACAGCAGGTAGAGGATACTGGTTCATGAATACAACTATACTAGAGAATGATTTTATAAAGCAAAGATTGGATGATATAATGGAAGCAAGGAAATCAGTGTTTTTTTTTGTTTTTTTTATGATGTGCCCATAGACTGGTGGGAATACAATAAGGTGGATTTTACTTGTTTTTTAAAACAAATTGGAACAGTAATAGGGCAGCACAGAAATATTACATATGAAACACTTAGACAACACCTCTATAAACTATTAACAGCTATAAGAATGACTGGGAAAGGAACGGTCATAGAGAACCAAAAAATACTAGAAGAATTAGAACAATAAATACAGGGTATATACGGGACTATACCCCGTCTCCATCAATACAGTAAACTGGCTAAAGGATTGTTGCCTACCAAAATTACCCACAAAGGACAACAAACTATTGACAGGGCCTATAATGCAACAGGAATTACTGACAGTAATAAATAAGCTCACGATAGGTACTGCACCTGGACCAGATGGACTGCCTCACATGTGTTATAAACATACAATACATAAGCTACTACCAGAACTAACAGAAGTCTATTCTTTCATGCTGAATAACACTATATTATCAGAAGACGTACTCAGGTTTAGTAATTGTAATACATAAATCTGGAGATAAAGAATAGTTATCAAACTGGAGACCCATGTCACTGCTTAATTCTGATTTCAAAATCTTGACCAAGATACTCAGCAATAGACTGACAGTGGTACTTACTTCATTAATCCATCCCACACAAGTATGCTCACTTCCAAGATGGAAAATATCAGATATTATTGAGAGAAATATTAGAAAAAGGGCAAAATGTAGAACTATCAGAGTATATCTTAAGTAAAGATCAAGCAAAAGCATTTGATTGAGAATCTCATGCCTATTTATGGGCTTGTATGGAAGAATATGGGTTTCATCAGAATTTTATAAGTTGGATACAATTATGTTACAAATATGCCTCCATTTCCCCTTATACAAATGTGAGGAAGGGTAAACCCTGCAAAGTATGGGTAGAAGTGCGCTTGGGTTGCCCTTTAAGTCCTGTACTATATATCCTGTCATTAGACCCCTTAATTCAGGAAATAAATATTGACCAGTGCATTTAGGGGCTTTCAATGTCCAGTCAAGATTCTGAGATAAGAACATTAGCCTATGCAGGTAATCTATGCATTATTATAGCCGACCAGCAATCTAGCATCCCAGTTGAATCTATTTTAGATGCTTTTTCTGAGATATCAGGTTCAAAAATTAATTTTCAACAAAGTAAATGTGTGTCTATAGGACAAACCCCACTTATCTTATAGAAGTAGCAGGGATACAGATTAGTAAAAAGGAAGAAAAAATTCTAGGTATATATTTTGGACACTCTGATTCAGCAGAATTTAATGGGCAATATACAATCAATACAGCACTGGATAGAGTAGCTCAGTGGAACAAGTGGAGGATGAGCAAGAAGAAATGGGTGTATATGGTGAAAACCTACCTCATCCTAACATTTCTAAATATAAGTTATGTGCTCCCACCAACCCAGAGATTGGAAACAAGACTTCTTAGCTGTTTTTTTCTTTCTATATGGGGAAGTCGCTTGAACCCAATAAAGAGAGGAACCCTATATATGGACACTGCATTAGGAGAGATAAAAATGGTAAACCCCACTACATTCTTTTACAGTATATTTATACATTCTAACATAAAACCCATATTAACAGGGAGTCTAGCCTTATGGACCCCATGGGTCATAGATCAACTGACACAGGTATTGCAAACATAGGGCACAACAACAGCAATAACTAAACAAACAAGGATGACTGACTTACCAAAATATCTAAGAGATTATATAGGGAAGTTAAAATTATGGAAGATTACAAAAAAACAGTTAAGCAAGATAGGAAACAATTTTATACCTATATTCAGGATTATTTCTATGTGGCCCCTTCGGTGTTTTTAAATAGACTCAGAAATGAAGTAAGGTATATTTCAGACATGCTATTAGATAAAAGAACTCCACAAAATATGTGGGACCAAATATGGTTAAGTGCCCACAGGAAACTTCAAGTTAAGGACAACCTTAAACATAAAGACAAAACAGAAAGATACTGCCCTAGGACTTCCTGCTTAGCACAGCCAGAAACCATGCAGCATCTGTACTTCGAGTGTCCTTATGTTATAGAATTTTGAGACATTCTTAAAAACAGATGGGCCTAGTTCCCAGACTATATCATTACACCCGATGCATTATTTTTAGGAATATTCCCTAGGAACAATGCTCACATAAATGGGCTCAATAATCTTGCCAGTGACTTCGCTGCCTCACCAACTCTGGGCATCTTCAGAAAGAAGCTCCATAAATCCCTTGTGGCTTCTAGTACCTGTGATTGCCTTAGCTGATCACCCATCATTTCTGTAGCCCTCCTACCCTCCGCTGCCCATGCTGACCCCGCTCCTAGCACTTCTTTATTGCCTATTTTTTTCCCTTGTTCAACTTTACGCTCAAATAATCTGACCTGACAAAGTCCTCTAGGCTGCTATACTCTGTACCACCCCTTTCTCCCTCTTTCCCCCCCACTTATGTTTTAATACACCTTCTATTGTTATTGTAATATGTTGTGTAATTTGTACTTGTAACCAAGTTGTTATAAGCACTTGGCATCATGACGGTCTAACTCTGTAATTTCAAAAACTGTATTATTCTGTATTTGTGACATGGAACCTTTGTAAAAGAGCCTCGGCTCAAAGGTATTATGTAATCCTAGACTTAAATAAAAAAAAAGCATGCTATGATTAATTATCACACATATAAAATATTGGAGATGTCAAGCCAGGTGTAGACTTACCATCCAGCAGATAGTATGGCAACCTGCACAAGTTCTGTGCTCCATCTTGAACAACATTTTTTTTTTTATTTTTTAGTTTTTGTTGACTGGGTAAGTGCACTAGACAAATCCTGCCTATTTTCAGGCATGACCCGGGGAAGGGGGATACAGATGAATGCCAACTGACCTTGAACCAGATTAAACTGTTGGTGGTATTTTTAGTGAATGAGGGAAATTTGGCCAGGACACCAGGGAAATTCCCCTACTTCCTGCTTCCTGTGAGCAGGGGGGACCCATTTTCTGGTGGGACCAAGATGGAGGAGGAGGAGGAGGAGGAGGACGTCTGCTTGGTGGGAGAGCTGGCCTCTGCTCCCACAGTGTGCAATGTGGAGGCTGACCCTTTGAATACTCAAGATATGGATTCTGATATGGAGTTTCATGATGCAGTGGTTCTTTGGGAGGATACAGCAGTTGATTTAAGAAAAAAAAATTCTCAAAGGACTGGGAGAAAGGAAATGCTTGAAAAGGAATCTTTGGATGAAAGGTTCAAATCCAGCTTGGAACCTGACGACATGGATGCACTTAATACCTACAATATTGCTCTCCCTGAAACCGAGGTGTTTAAAACTGAGAAAAATACAGGACTGCACTTAAAAGAAAGCTCCGTGGAGCATGGTGAGTCTTTGCAACAATTTTTTATTATTTCGGAAGCAGCTACTGAAACAGACAACCGGCTTTTACAATCTGCTTTACCTGCTTTAAAAAATGTACAGCAAAGTGATTCCCTCTCGCTACACAATCAGTGTGTTATTGGAGTAAGGGAGAAGCAAGCAGTTGAGCACTCTATGACTTTGCAATCGGCGTTCAGCCACTCAGCCTGAGTTGTTAACTCTGCAGCAGGTAGAATCGGGCTTGACAGCTGCAGCGTTGTTCTAATAATAATATGGCTGACTCGGTTCAGTCGAGTCCTGGGCAGGGCGAGACCACTCTCTTTATAGCCCAGCAGCTACGCTGGAAGTTCCTGAAGTAAAATTGACTGTTAGTAAGCTGCTAACAGTACTATAGAGTTAGTGAGTGCATTCAGCCCGCTATAGCTCCGACTGCCCTAACAATTGAAAAGCCAAAACAGAGTCCCTTAAAGGAAGTACAACAGACTTTGTCTGCATCAGAGCTAAAGCAGTCTGAGTCTGCATGGTTAGACAAATCAGCTGGATTCATTTTTAAAAAGCATGGGGCTCAGCATAATGTAGTTTATCAGTCCTCAGCTGTTTCCCAAACTGAGTTACTGAATTCTTCTTTCCAAAAAAAAGAAATTCCTCTTATAAAATCTGGTCTACAAACACATAATGTTTCAGAGCTCTGGTCCCCTGATAAAGCACTCAAAGGAGCAGGTTGGAAGCAAAACGCAGCAGGCATATGGAAGCCTGATCCTACTTGGGACTCTGATTATACCCTCTCACAGCATTCACCAGAGTGGAAACTGGACTTACAACAGCAAAAGCTGGAGCAAGATTTGCAGGACAATAAAAACTGTTTAGAGGTAGAAAAACTTCCACTGAGAGCTACATCCCTGGAGTCACAGATATCTTTACCTTCCTCGTTGAATACAGATTTGGTAACACCCCTGCAGGAGCCTATTGCTTCTTCTCACACGCCCTCTCCAACGGAATCCGTTCCTCAGAAACCACTTATGTCTGAATTATTTTCTAACACTAAAAAAGAAGCAGCACCTCACCGGATCACGGTTCGTATTCAGTTATAAAGGGGTTTGGAGGATCGACCAGATAGACACTACGTGGGGAAAACCTTATTAAAAGAGTCCTTGCATTTTACCCCAAAAGATGTGTATGCATTTATTAATATCTCTGGAGAGGATAATTTTGACATCAGTTTTAGGACACCACATGCATTGGACTTATTCTGGGATAGGTACAACCAGGTTAAATTCTCTCCTCTATGGACCCCCTTCTTAGTGATTCCTTTAACTAAACCCCTGATAAAACATGTTACGGTCATGTTTAGAAACGAGGGGGTTCATGTGGAAGATATATCATTTTGGTTGTCCCTTAAGTGTGAAATTTTAAGTGGGCCGGAACCTATCCTAGATTCTGAACAGTTTTGGATGGGAGGATGGAAATAAAACTAAACTGAGGCAATCTGAGACAGGGTAGTCCATATTCCCAATTCCTTTCTATTAGGAAAAGACAGAGGGGTTGTTTTTATAGTGGACAACCCGGCTTGCTACAGATGTGGGGCTAAACACACCTCTCAAGTGTTTGAGACCAACCACGTGTGACAACTGTGGGGAGGTTGGACACACAACTATGTATTGTCACAATCAGCTCAAATGTGAGCTTTGTGAAGAATCTGGCCACTCTTTTGGGTTTGCCTTGGACTGCAAAAATAAAACATCCTGTATAAATTCAGAGCTTTTAATTCAGCAAGCTCAGGATGCTGCACAATTCCCCTCCTAGCTCACAACCCCTCTACCTGTTTCTTCTTCTCAAACCAAAGTTCAGACCTTGGTGTAGTACCCCATTGACAAATCGTTAGGAATAGCAGACAAGGTGGAACAAACTGTTTTGGTTATGGAAGTCATTAAAAAAATCAAGTATGGGCCCACCTGAGCTTTTGGATTTACCCCCTGTGTGTTACTCTGAGGTTTCGATGGAGACTTCTGAGGAAGCATCTAAGGCTTTAAATATTAGGCCTTCACTACCCCAACACAGATCATCTAGGTATTTGCATCCCAAACCCCCCCTTACTCCTCCCATAGAGACTAGCAACTCTTATGCTGCATTGTTTACTCCTTGGGGAGATACAGAGATGGAATTAGGAGATTCAGACTCCAAAATCTTCCACTTGATCTCAGCCAGTGGATAACTATAAAGAAAAGAAAAAAAAGAGAAAAATGATAAAGTAGTTCTTTTTTATAAAGCTTAATGCAGTGGTCATGGGGATCTTTGAACACTCATAGTTTGCTTAATATAGTTAAGAGGCAAGCCCTTTTCACTATATAAAAACCAAAATTTATCAGTACGTTTTTACAGGAAACCTGGATGTACTCAGCAGAACAACTCACTACTTTCAAACGGGATTGGGTGTGGGGCCCTTCCTATTGGTCCTTTTGAACTGATACAGCAGATGGTATTGGATTTTATTCAATACTTATTCCTTTAAACTTCATAATTTAGTAGATCTTATTCCAGGAGAGTCTTGATATTAGATGGGAAATGGCATGATATATGCTATCGATTTATTAACATCTACAATCCACAGACAAAAGCTGGTAGAGTTTCTTGTTGAAAAGCTGTTCAACCCTACTTGGTGACATCAGTTAAGGTGCTTTGGGAGGTGACTTTAATTGCACAATTTCTGACTCACCTAATCAGAAGAAAAGAAAATTTATTGTGATTCTCACATGCTAGCTAATATAGTTAAAATAGCAGGTTTATTTAACTGTATCTCCCTTTCCTCTCAAGGGCCAAGGTATTCATTTACAAAGGGAAATTGTTTTCCTAATAGACTACATGTTTGTCTCTCATAATGTACAACTGGATTCCTATAAGATGATCCACTGTGAATTTTCTGATCATTTATTACTTTCTTGTAGTTCATTATCTACAGGTTCCCCTGAACGTAGGCAGCTCAGGTGGAAACTGAATAACACTATGTTAGATATACCATATATACAGTCCAGGGTGAAACATATTCTAGCAGCTAGGTTGTCAGTGGCTTTTTTATGAGGATTTAGGAGATTGGTGGTTAACAACTAAGTTCGAATTATGTAATTGGTTTAAAAGGCAAGGCAAAAACAAAAATTTTAAGTTTTGAGATATTTGTCCCTTAGGCAACAACTGCAGAAACTTATGACAATTGCATATGTCTCTCACTTAGACTATTCAGACCAAATTAGTAAAATAAAGGAGGAAATGAGGAATTTCAATATGATAGAGCAAAACCCTACAGGCTATTTTTTCCAATAGCATAAAAAATCCCCATTGGGGACCCTCTTTGAAACCTGTAAAAATCTGAAGGTTTCTTCTATTGATTCTTTGCAAAACCTGATGGCTCTTTGGCCACCACGGTTGCTCAGCTCAGAGAAACAATTATTGGGCATTTTGAACTCAAGACCCCCTCTTATTACAGAGGCAGAAATGCTTTCATATCTTAAAACATCTAAGCCCCCAGGTTAGCAGAAATTCAACATTATTGGATCCAATTACACAAGAAGAAATAATAAAAAGTAATTAGGAATTTGAAATTAAACATTTCACCGGTAAGGATGGCCTTCAATAATCTGTATAAAGTTTTTTCAAAGGAATTGAGTCAATGCTTGTATATTTTATTCCAGTATTTTATGGAAACTGCTGTTTTCTTTTCCTCTTTTTCTGAGGGATTGCTGATTTATTATTCAAATCTGGAGACAGACAAAATATTAAAATTGCAATAATTACTCTTAAATTCAGATTATAAAATCTTCACCAGTATTTTGAATAATCGGTTAAAAAATTACGCCAGATGGGTAATTTCTCCTTACCAGTTTAGTGGGATACCTAATAGGCAAATTCAGACAGCCTTAATGATCATACGAGAAGTTATTGAACATCTTTCTGAAGTGGGAGTCACTAATTGTATGATGGTCGCTGATTTGGAAAAGGCTTTGATAGGGTATATTTGCCTTTTTATTTCTAACGTTAATACATTATGGAGTTCCATTGCACATTGTTAATATAATTAAAAATTATATGAACATAATATTGTGTTCCCTTCGCAAGGTCAGACGGCAAAATGTTTTCATTTACATACTGGAGTTCGTCAAGGTTGCCCTCTTAGCCCCTACTCTATATCTTTTCTTTTGATCCCCTACTACAAAAATTAACTACTGTTCCATTGTGGCCAGGTATTTCTGATGGTATGGTTAAGGACAAACATCTTCTGGCACAGGCCTATGCAGATGATTTGATTGTATATTTCACAGATCATTCATATGTGCACATTTTTTTGACCGCATTTGAGGCTTTTTCGAAAATTACGAATGCAAAAATAAATGTGCACAAAACAAAAGGTTTATTTATCAGAGTAACAGGTCATAAGGAAGCGGTGCAGGGTGGTATCCATTTTTCCAGAACTCCTTAAAGTTTTGGGCATACATTTGGCCCCCAGAACATACCAGTTGAAAATTGGGATATAGCCTCACAAACAGTGGAGAATAAAGTCAATAGATGGAAAAGTGGAAATTGTCCAAACTGAAACGCATACATGTTATCAAACAGTTTCTTTTACCATGTGTTCAGTATGTAGCTATGATTTTCCACTCCCAGTGCATCTAGAAACTAAACTGTATGGTTTATTATTTCAAATGGTTTGGGGTAATAGATTAAACCTCATTAAAAGAAGCTATACATATTTAAGTAAAAACAAGGAGGTCTTGGGATGGTGGATCCAGTGATTTTTGCTCACTCTTTATTCATTATGTGTTCAGTGAAAAGTGGCTTACGATTAGAAGCAGGAGTGGGGATAAATGGATTTCCAGATCATTGGACAAATACTTTAGGAATTGGCTTTCTTTGGCTCCAAAATAAATCCTCACATTTATATTCCACAGTATTTTAGACCAGCTGCACAAAATTATATAAATGGAAAATAGAGAAAGAGACAATTCTGAGTAATAGCATGAAAGATTTTATCAGGTGGTAATGGCAAATTTACTTCCTTTAGAGCCACGCTTTAAGAATTGCCCTTCTTCTTTGAATCCTAAAGTATTGGCCCAACTTAACTGTCGAGATTGCCTCAGATGCAATGGGAAACACAGTGGCTAATATTCTATGGTCGTCTTAAATGTTAGGGGTAATGCCAGTACAAAGCCATTGAAGAAAGGAAGTGTCCTTACTTGGATTGTATAAATACTGAGGAATCGATGGAGCATTTTCTTTTACACTGTTCCTATGCAAAGGGTTTGTGGGTTTATTTGGCGGCACTTTGGGGTTTTAAGTGGCTGAATTTTCTTACATATCAAATCTTGGTTTTAGGGGTTTATCCAGAGACTCTTTCTGATTTTCATGAAGAAACACTGTCATTATTTTTTGGATGTTTACGTTATTATTTATGGCAGGCAAGGTGTCAGTGGGTAATATATCAAAGAAAAATGCCTTATTTTTGTTTTAGTATTTTGGTTTCACAGGAACTCTCGAGGATTTACGCTCAGGATGCTCGAAGGACAGTACAGACTCAGTTACTAAAAATGTGGAAAGGGTTTTTTCATTTTATTAAGTTCAAATAATGTATAAAAATAATCTGATAATTACTCTGATTATTGTATAAGTTTGTTAGATTAAGTTTTTGGTTCTTACTTTGTATAATTGATTACACTGAGTTGTTCTAATTATGTTTAATAATACAATAAAAACTCCCCTACTCTTTTCGATAAGTGCCATGGGATCTTTAACATCCACCTGAACTACCACCAATCCAGGCAGATGGGACCTCGGTTTAACGTCTCATCCAAAAGACGGCACCTCAGAAGTACAGTACCCCTCTCATGCTGCACTACAGTGTCAGTACTGGGATATTAACCCAGGTGCCAGATGTGGGAACTGAACCTACAGCCCTCTGATCTCCCAGCTTTAGAGGCGGGTGTGTTACCTACTGAGCCACTGACACTGATTTTAGGAATTAAAGACAGAGAAAAAAAGAAATGCACTCCTGATCAATATCATGAAAGATGGGCAGGACTAGAGTGGTTTAAAGAAGTAGAAGGAATAAACTCTAAGGGAAATAGAGGCCAGAAGTAAAGTTGAGCCCTTCAAAAAATTATCTAATATAATACATAAATATAATGGGTCTCCTTTTGGTTTTAAAAAAGCAAACAAAAAAAAGTCAGAAAGGGTTCGATATGACTAGAGAAAACTGTTATGCCCAATTCTTCCAACTAATTTCAAGTTGGTACTCACCTCATCCCAAATGGTAACATGATAAAGTAAAATATTAACATGATAAAGTATGATGAATTATTAAAGGAACATGGTTAAATGGATCAACAACTGGTTGCAGGGAAGACAACAGAGGGTGGTAGTGGGAGGGTAACTCTCAGCTCCGAGGACTGTAACAAGTGGTGTACCACAGGGATCAGTACTGGGCCCGGTGCAGTTTGACATTTTCATCGCTGACATCTCGCATTGCATAAAGAACAAGATAAGTCTCTTTGTAGATTACACCAAGATTAGAGCAGTGGTGGATGACACAGAAGAGTGGCAGATCTGCAGGAGGATCTGGCTAAACTTGAGTCCTGGTTAGACACATGGCAGCTGGAGTTCAATGCCATGAAGTGTAAAGTCATGCACTTGGGAGCAAGGAACCCAAAGAAGGACTATCAAATGGGAGGGGTGAAGATAGCCACTACAGAGGAGGAAAAGGATCTTGGCGTGGTTGCAACATGGCAAATGAATCACTCTGCACAGTGCAAGAAGGCAGCAGCTAAAGCCAACAGGTTGCTGTGGTGTATCACTAGAGGAATCACCTCCAGGAGGAGGAAGGGAGGTGATCCTGCCTCTGTAGAGGTCGCTGGTGAGGCTGCACCTGTAGTACTACATGCAGTACTGGCACCTATACTTAAAAAGGATGTGAGATTACTGGATGGGGTCCAGCACAGAGCAACAAGGATGATCTTGGGATTGGAAGACAAGCCCTACGAGGTGAGGCTGAGGTAGCTGAACATGTACTCCCTGGAAGAGAAGAGGGCTGGAGAGATATGACAGAGACCTTTAAATTCATGAAGGGCATTAACAAGACTGACATGGATGGGATTTTTAAGTTAAGGGTGGACATGAGGGGGCATGATCTAAGACTGGAGGGTGGAAGATTCAGGATGGAAGTGTGGAGGCACTTTTTCATGGACAGGGTGGTATCTAGGTGAAATGAACTGCTCAAAGAGGTGGTGTCCTACAAGTCAGTTGGTTGTTTTAAAAGGGGATGGGACAAAGTGAAGAGGAGGGTCAACGTGGTGGGGGGGAGGGAGGGGCAGCTGGCAGTTTCGTATGTTCATATGTAACTAATTTCTCTCCTCATTGGGAAGGAGAGGGGACATGGTGGAGGTTTTGCACCTCAAAATTTGAGTCTTTGTCAAGTTTTCTAAATCATGAGTATTGTGGTATTAGAACTATGGACAGCGAGGTCTGATGGGAATATTTAAGCTTAAACCTTTCCTACACAGAGCACTCTTTTAAGCACAATTACTTTCTCAGTTAACATAAAATTAAAACAAACATTCTTCATAGGATGTAGGAAAATAAATACAGAGCAGAACAAAAACAATCCAGAAAGTAATTTCAGCCAGGAGAGCCAACCTGCTAAAGCCCACGCTTTGCAGTCTGAAATGGAGGAATAATGGGGCAGCCACTAGCACGGCAGCAGGATCAGCAGGTGTCCAATCACCCAAGTAAGCTGTCTGTTTCGCTACCTATCAGACGGCAGCTGGAGGAAGCAAGATCCCCCCACAGGAGATGTACCTTCAGTATGGCCAGGAGTGGCTGCTGGGTGGCTGGATTATCGTAGTTGGCTGCCAGCCAGAGAGCAGGTCCATGGCCCCTGCAGAATAAGAAGGGTAACTGACTGGTTTATGTAGAATTCTGACACCAGCTTTGGCAGGAACTTTCTATTGGTTCTAAGCACTACCTTATCTCTGTAGAATATTGTGTACTTTAGATCTGCACAGAGGGCTTGCAGCTCACTTTGTCTTCTGTCAGATGCCATGGCTACTAGGATCACTGTTTTCCTTGTGACATATTTCAGGTCTGCTGTAGTCATTAGCTCAAAGGGAGATTCATTCACCTGGTCAGGACAGAAGTGTAGGTCCCATGGAAGAGCTGGTTCCCTCCCGGGGGATGAAGATAGTTAAGGCCTTTGAAAAACCTTTTGAAGACAGGTTGTAAGGCCAATGACCTGTCCTTGCCTGCTGATGTGTAAACTGACACAGCTTTCATGTGTTCTTTCTGGGTTGAGGTTCTCAGATCAAAGGACTGCAGATGTACCAAGTAGTCTGGGACTGTAGAGAGCCCTGGCTGCATTAGAATGATCTTTTGGGTGTGCAACTGTATGAAACTCTCTTCCACATAGAGGAATATCCTTTTCTTATTGTTTTTTTTTAATCTGGAAACCTTCAAGACTCTCTGCACTTCCTCTGACATACTCAAGCCAGAAAATTTTAGCTTTTTACGAACCATGCCCTGGCCCCTAAGGCACATTGTTCTGAGGCCTGGGAATGTTATCCTGGTCTCTGACAGAGTCAACAAATTGTGTCTCACTTATAGGTTGATTGGAAATGCAAAATCCAGAAAAGGGTTGCTGCATTAATGGGCAACAAATGGGACATCACACCTTAACGTGCACTGTTAGTCGAAGTGACTACCCCAGCACTTCAACTCTCATGAGTCTTCCTCAGGGAGTGTGTCTAGTGGGATCAAAGGTACTGTCTTATGTGCAGGTGCTTAATTAATATTCATTGGCAGACATATATATGAATACTGTTTCAAATTAAACAAATGGAGTAAAACAGTACATGAAATGTGAAACATGATTATATACTAAATTAAATCCAACAATCAATCTGAAACATGACTCTTATTTCAAAAGTACAGGCTACTAAAGTATAAGTGACAAAAATGTGTAAAATTCAAAAAATGCCTAAATGAGAGCAAAGTGCCCTTTGGAATGAATGAAAAAATACAGAAAGATGGGAGAGTGCTCTGATAACCCTTGGCTGCTTGTCAATGCATCTACAAATGATGCCACTCTGCTCAGACTTTAAAAGCAATTGCAACCTTGAGCTAGAGGCTCTGGGGAAGGAAAGGGAAGGGTTAAAGCATTGACAAATAATTGGCAATCCCTGCAATCCCCTTCCCACCTCCCCCCTCTCCCCTCATCCCGCTCAGTCCCTCATAGTCCCTGCTAATAGGCACAGCAATTATAGTATCCACACGGTCCCAAAGAGCCCCTTATATTCTACTGGGTAACACCGTTGTTGAGTCATCATAGGACCAATGCTTGATGTACTGTAGATGCGGCTATGTAACTTGCACAGTTACTAAGTTTACAATTAAAGGGATCACTATTTGTAATCCAACACAAGGCCAAATGGCCAAAATGCAGGACTTCTACCTGGACAGTCTCAAAAGAGACAGTCCAGTCCTGCCTTAACTACCTAACAAAAAGGATTGGGACAAAAGTTTGATTCAATACTCATGGTATGAGATCAAAACAGACCCTGAAAGGTTTGGGATGTATAATGCTGGTCTCTCTGGTATGCAGTAGCTACAGGTTGCATACTGTGGCTCTTTACTGTATCACAGCGGACATAGTCTTGTGAGAGGCTTGTAGGTGTGTGATGATTCAACAACTGCGGCACCCAACGTAATATACAGGAGCTCTTAGGGAGAGCAGAAAAAAAGGATAGTGGTGTGTGTGTGTGTGTGTGTGTGTGTGTGTGTGTGTGTCTCTCTCCCTCTTTTTCCCCCTATAGCAGTGCCGCTCGGGAAAGTCAATGTCAGTGAAGTTTTGTGAGCAGTGTCTGTGTGGCTGTGGCTCTGTTATCTACCTCGAGGTATGTGGGCCACATAGACACAGAGGGAGCTCCTGTAAAACACACACACACACAGACATATGCACTTCACACTGTAAAGGCAAGTATGCAAAGTACATGTATGATGCTGCCCATTTAAGGGCCTTTCTACCAAATTCCCACTTCCTCCAGGTAATTGAAAAATATGATCTTCTACTCTACTCACTGCCAATAGACAAAGTTTAAGACTGACTAATCAGCTACAGACCCTGATAGAAAGATGATTTTAATAGTATTTAGTCAATCAAATAATTAGCTTCAGCCACTCAACACATTTAACTGGTGCTAGACAAATATGGTCATACTATACTATAAACAGTCTTATCACTAAGGGTTAGAGAATTAGGCCATTGGCAACTTCCATTTGACTTTAAACCCATACATTTGGTTTGGCTTCCAGAATTCAGCAAAACTATTTCATGTACAAATACAGTAACTATCATGGTGCAAGCTGAGCACAAATGAGGATAAGAAAGTCTTTAGGTCAGCATTAAATAAATTATAAATATTATCACTTACTAGTTGCAGGTGCAGTTGGCATGCATGTGATGTGGCCTGCTGTTTGTGGTTTTGTGACAGAGCCTGCAAATCCTACCAAGATAGCCATAGCCCAGTGTGAGCTACCGTAATAGTTACTATTCATGCTGACCTCAAGATATACTGTATACTCCCAAGTATTATCTGCTTTACATGCATGTCACTTTATATATTTTTTCTGTGTCTGGCCACATTGATTTTGAAATTACATGCATAACTCCCCACCCCCCCCAAAAAAACAAGTTATGCATCAAAAATCCTAAAAATTAAAAGTTGTTAAATGTGCAGCATTACATTGCATGTGAGGGGTCTTCATTAACTGATACCAGCTCTGTGTACTCTGTGTTCACAGTGGCACACCAGATCATATGGAGCTTGTTGGTGATGACAATGTGAAAGTTGTTAGTGTTGTCATCAGAGGAAGGGGTTGCCTCACTACTGCTGAGGTGGTATGCCAGACTATGGGGCCAGTGCCAGGGGGGAAAGTCCAGATAGACTTTCTACCAGGAGATAGAGGAGTGAGACTAATAGTAGATGTTTAAGCAATAAGAAATCACTGAGTGTTAGTCAGTGGGAAAGGTACCTGTTGAGGTATGGCATGAAGTGCAGCCATGTGCCTTAAACCACATAGGAAATGGGTAAATCCCACAACAACCCTTGCTGTTGAGTGCATTACTGTGATAATAAAATGAACCCAGTTGTGAAAAACACTAAACCACTAACTTAATTAATCAATACATAATGATGAGATACATCCACCAGTCAATAAAATAGTCTTTAATTCAATTATTTTATGCAGCCGATAGTAAATTGTTTGTGTCACAGAAGCTGATTTCTCCTTGTCTACCTGATTCCAATACATGTGCTTTTAAGGACTACATAAGCTATTTTTAAAGCACTTAGACTCTACTTTCCTTTCCCACCCTGTTTCTTTTTTCTCTTTCTTTCACCCACACCAACAGGTTTGTGCCTTTGGCAGAGCCTGGCAATGACAGGCAGGGAAAGAGGTTTGGCAACTGGGCAGTCATACACTAAGAAACATGGATTTCACACTGGGATGCCTGAGTCTAGTGCAGGCTGGCATCAGGTTCTGAGGTTCTGGTGGTATGGGACTTAGTTTTTAGATTTACAGACTGGAAGATGTTCAGGCATTATCCAGAGAACTGCTTATTTGGTTGCCTGCCAAGTGCTTGGGCTGTGGATCTCACTTCAAATTGTTGGTGGGGATAGGGGGAAGAACTGGTAACTGTTGTTCATATTGGGGAGCCTGCCACACCCATTTACAGGCCTACAGTGAGTGAAAAGATCAATATGTACCCTTTTCTCTGAGAAAGCAAATACAAATTTGTTGCACGCAGGAAGCCACCTTAATTATGGCATCAGCTGTAGCTGTAGCCCACTCCCGTGGTCTTAATATAACAGGGTTATGCTCCTACACACTTCTTTCCATGGCAGTTCATAGGGAGTAAAAATCCATGCCAATATGTATATAATTATTGAGCTTGACTCTACATAGTCATGTGTTTTAAAAAGTTTCCAATATTTCTTTCTAATAATACTTTTTAGATTATTTTCTTATTAATAAGTCAGCATCACCTGAATATTCTTTCTTAGTTCCATAATTAACTGAATGGCTACTTTTTAGTTTTTGATACATTCTAATAACAATATGCTTGTGACCATTGGTGAGCTCCATTATGTAGTCAGCATGCACTATACTACTTTAATGCAGGACTTCTGTATTTACTTCCACACATGCGCAATAGAGTCTGGTGCGTCGAGAGCATGGCAAGAGTGAGTATTCTTTTACTCACTCTTGCCACACTCCTTGTCTGAGTAGCCGTATCAGCTCTGACCAGATCTTGTATATGTTTGTAAACATCCCTCTGCTGCCACATTTTCATTTTACTACCTTTTCTCTTGCACATTACTCCACCCATTCCAAAAATGTGTCATAATTGTGAACTGATTTACAAAACTCAATTCAAATCAAGATGTAAGGTTTATTTTGGGGTTACTGTCCCACCATACTCCACCCTGTCATAGCTAACTAACCTTTGGTGGGGGTCTGGGCTGAGGCTGATCAATTTTGTATAGCACAGTGCCTCCAGCAAGAGAATGAATGGTAATGGGTTGCATGGTAGCTGGGTACAACCCTCTAAGAAGCTGTCCTTATCCAGTTCCCTCCACAGCAATACCACACCAGCAGATAAACAGACATTGGTAATGCAAGGTGAACAGGAACAAACACATCACCTTTCGGGCAATAGTTGAATATCTGCTCTGCCCTTCTTCATGAGACAGGGTCATAACAAGGCTTTTTTGAAAATTTGGTGTATAGATATTACCAAACAACAAATTCATGAGCCTATGTTACATTTTGGTAATGCAGGCATTACTTTGGTAATTTTCAATATTTTCATATCAAATTCCTCACCTGCAGCCTTATCAGCTCTGGCCAGAGTTTGTTTCAGGCAGGTACACACATGAAACATAAAAAGAGGTACCTAATATGCCCCCAAGATGCAGTTTCAAGGTTAAATAAACAGTAGTAGCATTATTATTTCAAGCGTCAATCAATTCGCAATTTAAAAATCTGTTACTTGTCCGAAGCTGGTATCTCCAATCCGGCCACTCCACCTTGCTCCACCCAACAGCAAAGGTCTCCAGCCCAGTACTAGCCCTTGACTGGGCATGCAGCCTTCCTCCGTGGCCTAGGCTTGTATCTCCAGCTGACCACTCCACTTTGCTCAGCCCAAAGACAAAGCTCTCCAGCCTGGAACTAGCCCTTGACTGGGTGAGCCACCTCCTTCCACTGCCTAGGCTGGCATCTCAAGCCAGCTGCTCCACCTTGCTCGGCCTGATGGCAAAGCTGTCCAGCCCAGGACTAGCCCTTGATCGGAGGTGCCAACTCCATCAATGGCTGAGGCTGGTATTTCTAGCCGGTCACTCCACCTTGCTCAGTCTGACGGCAAAGCTCTCCAGCCCTGGATTAGCCCTTGACTGGGCGTGCCACCTCCATCCATGGCCGAGGCTTGAATCTCCAGCTGGCTGCTCCACTTTGCTTGGCCCGACAGCAAAGCTCTCTAGCCCGGGTAAGCAACCAAGGTCTCTCATGGACTGCAGGTTAGCTTCCGATTGGTCACTGTTTGGCCATCCGCTCCCTGATAGGCCAAAGCCCTTACTGCTTCTTCCGTGATTGGCTGAAGCTATTTTTGGACTTCCTGGCTTATGGCTTCTTGCTAAACTTTGTTCTCTATTCTTGGGGATTTTTGTAAACTGTTGGGAATTGGGGGAAGAATTTACAGTGTCTTGATTAATGTCATACTAGGAGACAAACTGCCTGGTTTATCTGTATTGAACTGACTGTTTGATTATTGCTCTGTTGCCACTCGCTGCTTACCTTCCCTTACTTCCTCTCTGATTAGCTGCTTCTTGCACTAATTCTCTCTATGTCTGCCCTCTCCTTTTCCTGGTACTTGCTTTCAGGACCAATTTCCTTCTCTGCTTGCCCGCACTCTGCCATTTTTACTTGCTCCCTGTCTAAATCTTTGTCTGACTTGCCTCCTACTCCCCCTCAACCAAGGCTTCTTAACTGCTTTGTGACACCAGAAACAACAGCCCCCTATTCTGCTGTCTGGCTGCCTGAAACACCCTCTCTCCTTACATAACGTTGATCCCTCTGAGTCTTTTGTTCTTCTCCATGCCCCCCAATTTAGCCCTCATGCACAGACCATGTTCTTTGTCCTTCCTAAACTACTAAAACCAACCCCCTGCTTTCTATTATCCCCAGGACTAGCCCTTGACTGGGCACACTGCCTCCATCTGCAGCCAAGGCTGGTATCTCCAGCCAGCTGCTCCACCTTGCTTGGCCCAATGGCAAAGTTCTCCAGCCTGGGTAAGTAACCAAGGACTCTCTGGGGCCACAGCTTGGCTTCTGATTGGTCGTGGCTTGGCCATTCACTCCCTGATTGGCCAAAGCTCTTACGGCTTCTACTGTGATTTGCTGAAGCTATTTTTGGACTTCCTGGCTTGCAGCTTCTTGCTAAACTTTGGTCTCTATTCTTGGGGATTTTATTGGCCCCCTCCCCCACCCCACCTTGTTTAAATACACTCTAGCCCCCTCCTCTTATCACCTTTGATACTGTGCTTCCCCATTGGTTGCCAGCAGGGACACACTGTGCCTTAAAGCACTAGGCAGCTAATTTGTTTCTCTCACCTTGACTCAACAGGCATTACCTTGTGCTGATAAGCATCTGCTTCCCCACTGGCATCCTATACTCTGCTGTCACCAAGGGCAATCACCCTTCTGAACCACTCTTAGATAGTGTAGCATGTTCACTGTACCAGGCTCCTACTATAATGCCAGCCAGGCAAAGGGTAAGCATCTTCCACTCTCTCATCCCTCCAATAATTATGCTGCCCTCCAACACTCCTACAATGTCTCACACCTCCACTAGGACCATACAGTGCCTCCTGGTATTCACCCTTGTTGTCACATTGGGACCTTGTATAGGGCCCATCAATTCTTCTCAGGCTACCCTTAATCGGGAGGTACTAAATGTCTATCGCACAGTAAACTCACTGTACCTTGATGTATCCTGCAACATCAAACAACTGCCAACTGGGATTTTTGGCCTGGCTTACTTAACTAATGATCCCTCTATGGTACCACTCTTCAATGAGCTTGTAACTTACGCTGGTAACATGAAACTATGAATGCACAGAAAAAGGCATTGGCACCTAAATAAAAAACTTATACTGGGACAACTACTTCATCTACTTTTACTCCTACTTGTGATGTTGGGTAATGTGCACCCCAATCCCAGTCCACCACTTGACTGCAGCATTCGACCTTGAAAATCCTCAGAACTTGTATTTGCCTCTATAAACATTTGTAGCCTCCTCCCCAAGATGGACAGCCTGATGGTCTGGGTCTCTCGGCACAACCCTGATGTGTTATCAGTTGTGAAAACCTGGTTATCCCCGAAGATGCAAGACACTGCCATCGCACTGCCTGGCTACACCTTGTTCAGGCAGGACCGCCTCTCAAAAAGAGTAGGTGGCTGCATCATCTACACTAAAGACCCTCTCCAGTGGCATGTCTTTTCCCCCCATGGAGCAGTGACCACCTTTAAGCATTAGCTATAAAACTGCTCATAGGGGCACACAACAGAGTGCTTACTCTGATCTCAGCATATATTCCACCAAAAATGGCCATGGCTTGCTCCAACAACCTGTTTGAGTACATCAGTTCTCTGAGCCTAAACACTGAAATTGTACTTCTAGGAGACTTTAATATCAATTGGCTCTTGCCTGCCTCTGCCCGTACCAAGGATACCTTGTCTGTACTCCATTTCACCTAAATGGTGGAGTCTCTGACTCAAGACAACTACAATACTGGAACCAGAACCCTACTGGATTGGGTGCTCACCAACCATCCTGCTCATATCACTGTTCTCCCTGACTCTTTGAGTGACCATTTCCCTGTCAAATATATCTGGAATAACAATTACTGCAAACCCCCCACCAGAATCATAAAGAATTGCTTGTTACTAAAAGGTCACCTCCCTCAGCTAAAGTTGTGCCTAAAACTTCTAGTCTGGATGGACCTGTATGACACCAATGACATGGATACGGCCATGGATGTCTTTGTATCAAAATTCAATGCTGCCTGTGACAAACAAGCACCTTTTACCAAAAGAAAAGTCAAAGTGCCTTTTAATCCCTGGATCACCCCAGAACTTCTGGAGCAACTTGCCTCAAGTGATCATCTTTGTCAAAAAGCACGAGCTCAGGGCACTGCAGCAAACATTCAGAGGTATAAAAAACATGCAATGACTGTATGAAAGCAGTCAGCAATGCAAAAAGCACTTATTACAAAGAAGCACTCACTAACTCTTGGAATAACAGCAAGTCATTCTGGGCCAACCTAAGGGTAGCCTGTGATGATGGCAACTGCATATAGGCTACCATCATAATGGTGACCCATATAACGGCACTTTCATCGTAGGCGATCGTACTGGGATGGTGAATGTTTCGATCGTGAAGCTAGGATGAGTAACAGGAAGGAAGGGTGAGCAACAGGATGTGTAGGGATGGGGAACAGGGATGTGACCCACAGGGAACCTGCTTCTGCTGAGCCAGCCATGTGGTGTGGTGGGTAGGGTGTATGGCTCAGATGGAGCTGGTAATGGGTTCAGGACTGGGGGCCGGAGTTTCCTTTTGTGATTCCAACAGCTGAGGGACTTCATTTTTTTTTTTGAGCCAGGATGTGCCCCACTCCCTGACATGCACCCCCTGGGGTTGAGAATCTATATTTAGGGGGGTGCGGGGTGGTGCAGCCCCTCCACCATGTGCACAATTCCAGGTAGCCTTTTTATGCATATCGCCAAAATTGTTTTTGGTGGTAATGCAGGTCGCGATAATAGTGATCGCCTTTGTGCAGTCACTATTATCACATAGTACCAACCTAAGGAATATCACAGGGAAAGATCCCCAAACTACCCCTTCTATGCTCAGTGTCAATGGTGCACCAACATTGGACCCTCTGCTTATTGCCAACTCCCTGAACCACGAGTTCACTGACCTAAGTAGTGTGCTACCGATAGAATTCTTCACTTCCCCTAACCCAAGGGACACTCAGCAGATTACTGCACTACCCCTGAACCAGCCAATATTCTGCTTCAAGGAGGTATCTGAAGCAGATGCTAGGAAATACCTAGAAAAGATGCTCAGAGAATCAAGGCACAGCAGGGACTCCCTGGACCTTAAATTTGTTCACCTGGCACTAAATGAACTCCTAGGACCACTAACCAAAATAATTAAACTGTCCCTCTGCCACTCCCAATTTCTCCAACATTGGAAATCTGTGACAGTTACTCCATACACAAAAGTGGGGACCGGAACTCACATAGCAACTACAGACCAATTACCATACTCCTGCCACTCTCCAAGGCTCTTGAATGGATTGTGGCAGACCAGGTTGTGGAACACTTTAACCAATACCAATTTCTATGCCCACAGCAACATGGATTCCGGGGCAGCCATGGTACCATTACAGCCTTACTCAAGTTTACTGGATTGATTCATAATGCCTTAGACCATGGCCACCTGGTGGGGCAGCCTTCATTGACCTATCAAAGGCATTTGATATGGTGCATCATGCACTCATCCTTGAACAGTTTTCTGGCATTGATCTTGCCCCAGAAACTGTGATCTGGTTCAGCAGCAACTTGAGCCACCGCTCCCAGCAAGTTAGGATTGGGGATGTCCTCTCAGACAGCTGGCCTGTCAAATTTGGTGTACCACAAGGGTAAATTCTGGGACCCCTCCTGTTCAGTGTGTTCTTAAACAATCTCCTAGTCTCCTGTCACTGTGGTATGCTCCTATGTGCCGACAATGCGGTAATTTTTACCAGCAATCCATGCCCTGAACTTCTTGAGGCAGACCTACAAAGAGGTTTTGCATTCACGGAAAAATAGTTCTAAGAACAAAGGCTAGTTATGAACTATGAAAAAACTAAGACCATGCTCTTCTCCACAGCACAAAATAAGCTCAAAACTACCCTCTGGCAATAAGAAATGATAGCGGCAACACACTGGAACTAGGCCCTTATTTTAAATACCTGGGGGCAACAACAGACTCCTCTCTGTCCTTCTCTCAGCATATTAATATCAAGGAAAGGGCTATCAATACAAGAATCAGGATTCTCTACCGGCATAGACACTGTCTAACTTGTAAACCACTAAATCTAGTAAACAGAAGCTCTATTGTCTCCCTCATAGATTATGGACTGGCTGTCTATGGATCTGCAACTGACACGGCCCTTCAACGCATTGCAGCTGCCCTACATAAAGCCTGCTGTCTACTCACAGGTGCACCGAGACTCACCCACACCTGTGACCTGTATACTCAGGCTGGCTGGCTTCAACTGAATGACAGAGTCTGGTATCAAACCTGCCTAATAGCCTAAAAAGTCTCTTTTAAACTGCTTCGATCTGGGGTTCAGAACCTGCTGTCTCTGCCTTTGAGGAACAGACTTACCAGAAGCTCCACCTCTCAAGTTTTCCATGTACCCAGATGCCGCACTGCCATTGCACAATGTGCGTTCTCACATCATGCAGCCCTCTGGGTAAATGCGATACCTCCTGACATCTCAGGTGCATCAACAATTGGATCTTTTAAATACAGACTATACAAGCACCTCCTTAACTTGAGTAACTGTATGTGCCCCAGCTAAGCCACTGCAATCAGCAATAAACCACCACCAGCACTTAATCTCCTCCATTGTCTGTTCTGGATCACCCAACCTCAGCACTTCTACTACTACCCTATCCCCTATCCTTTCTGCTTCTCACCCTGTCCTAAATACCCCACCCCTGTAGCCCTCCATCTCCCACTGTAATCCACTCCCCACTCTGTCTGTTTCTCATCTTGATACAGACATACAATGTACAATGCCTCAGCATACGTTACCCATTGCCTTATGTTTTTAATGGCTTGTACCTCCTATGTATATTGTCTCCAGTCTTTGTACCTGCTGTCTTATGTAACTGATGCAGAATCTTTAAAGAGCATCTGCTCACAGGTGTTTTCCAATATCTCAAATAAATAAATAAATAAAACACCACCACCCTTACCATTGGCTTTTTCTGACCTGTAAATGTTACACCCATCTATACAAATTTTTTCTTCTGGGGTACTGTACTTTAACCAAGATTTACTGAAAGCCACAGTGTCATAATTTCCATTTACAAGAATATGAATCCAGTGCCGTTCCAATTCCACTATTATGTCACATTAATGCTGGCAGTAAATGGTAAGCAACATTCATGTTAAAATGAGTTGCCAGAGTGAACAGCGGCCTCTATAGTCAGGGGGTCACCTGACTTTGGCACAAGTCTAAATAATAGAGGTGTAGGAGGAGGGGGGAGTGGTGGAAGGGGTAGGAGGGATTGAGTGCTAGTGAGGGATTCTGGGAGGAAGGTCAGCACAAAAGAGGGAGTCTAATGACTGGTAGGAGGGAAGCATGCCAAAGAGGATGGGGTTTTAAAAGGGAGAGAAAGGAAGTTCACCCTTTCACTGTTGCTAAATGAGTTGGGAGTTGGACAAATTAATTAAATTTGGTAGCACATCAGTCAGTGTTTTTTTTAGGATACAGGGTAAGTGGGGGCTGGACAGGCAGCAGCATGGTTCCAGAGAAGAGGGCTAGAAATTTTGGGGGTAGCCTCTGTACACTTTACCAACAGTAATAACAAATTACGCTGAGGAGGTATGGGGTGGAAGCAGAGAGCAGCTCAAGGAAGAGCTAAAAGGGCTGTGAACAGATATAGGTGTAGAACAACAGTTCCTGATAAAGAAGGATGGTGTGGGTGAGGGTCAGTCTGCAGCTTTGCTTGGAGAGAGGTTTAAAAAAATGAGGAAGAAAGAAAGTGTTTATGCAGGGACAAGAGCAGGGAAGGAAGAAATGGTTTCTGGCAAGAGATCTTAATTTGGGGAGCGTCTGAGGGGAAATGCTGTTTCAGTCTGTGGGCTGCTGCATGCTGGGGCAACAGGAGGATGTTTCCAATGCACCTGGCAACCCAGGTTAGAGGCCAGTGGAGTGTGGGGGGTTTGGCCTGTTCAGGGGATAGTGCAGGTGTGGGTCATTCCGAGGCAGGCTAGCCACTTGCACTCACTTCAGCATGCACTGAAGGGTACATGATCAGGGATCCATTTTGCTAGTTTTAGATCCTGGTATCAAGCGCAGTCCCTGGGGGGTGGTTTGGGGGATTTACTCTCCTTTTTCCACTATAGAGCAATTTTGGAGGGTGAGGGGAGCTGCTGTGTAGTAGGATTTGGCCAGTGTGGGTAGAGGGGTTCAAATGTAGATTGGATATGACTGAAGTCAACAGGCGGGTGGGTTTCCATCCATTTGCAAGGAGGGGACAGAAATCTCGGTCCATTGTTTGGACAGGGGGGATCTGTTGCGGCGGAGGCTGCTGGTGTGTCTCATAGGTTTGGACTGGCTATATGGACACCCACTGGGGAATGAAATCACACAGGTTTTAATTCTTTACAGCTGAATCCATAGAGTCAAAGGCAGGAAGAAGGGGGATGGGAGGGTCAGCAAGCTGTGAGGTCAAAGGCAAGAGGAAGTCAAAATGGTGACGATAGGCTACTTGCATGGGTGGGCAAAAAGGAAAAAAAATGATCAAACGGTCAAGTTTCACAGTATTTACTGGAGTGGGCTATTTAATGTTAAGCCTCAATATTTATATCTTAATAGCCTGATGGTTGCTCAAAGGGATTACCTAAAATGTGCATGCATTATGCTGGTGCCAGCCTCTCAGGTCCCAATGACTGGGTGATCATCTGTCTCCAGGGCAAAGTTCTAGAAGGTGTACATAAAAAAAAATACACAAACTAAAGAAAAAAAAAGTAGGTGAAACCTCTGTGGCTCAGGGATACCAATGCAGCTGGAAGCTGAGGTTGAAGCTTACAGTTTCTTAGAGACTGGCTGAAGCATGCTTATTTGCAGTTTTGAGAAGATGGTAAGGGGGCCTATGGGCTATTCGCAGTAACCCAAACTAATCAATATTGCTGCCCCAGTTATTGCAACCCCAATCTCGTGGCTAATCAACCAATCGCTCATGGAGGGAAAAGTCCCCTCCCTCTGGAAAGTGGCCCTGGTTACCCCTATCCACAAAGATAGTGCCAGAGAGTTAATGGAAAACTACCATCCAATATCCTTACTCTCAACACTAAGTAAAGTGCTGGAGAGAGTGGTGTATTCCCAGGTCATGGATTATGTGGAGAGACATAATATCTTCTCCGCGGCCCAACACGGCTTCAGAAAGAACCATGGTACTGACACTGCCCTGCTTAACCTTACCACTGATATATTCTCTGCCCTTGATAAGGGACTACTCACCAGTGCAATCTTTATTGATCTCACCAAAGCATTCGAACTGGTAAATCACCAACTACTCCTGGCCAAACTGACACAGATCGGTCTGGATTCTCTAGTAGTACAATGGTTTAGTGACTATCTCCTGGACAGGTCCCAATTAGTTAAATGGCAGGGTGCTATATCTGACAAGATTAAAATAAGAGATGGTGTTCCTCAGGGATCTATCCTGGGACCACTGCTATTCTCCCTATTTATTAATAATCTGCCAACCTTCTGCAAAGGCACAGAGGTCATCCTCTATGCAGATGACATTGTTATCTATAGATCAATGGAGGATCCTGACGAACTCAGCAGAATGTTATCCAAAGACCTAAAGTTCCTGGAAGAATGACTGTCCACAAATAAACTTCTACTGAACTGCAAAAAAACCAAAGGGATGCTGTTCGGGCCCAAAAACCTTGCACGTAATAGATCAGACACACTAAACCTCTCTCTATTGTCTGGGGAAAAGGTGGTGGTAACTGATTCGCTAACATACCTAGGTCTCACCATAGACCAGGAACTCAACTTCAAGGCTCACATAGATCAACTATCTGAAACACGGAACCAAAGGATAGGTCTCATGCACCGACTCAGCCCCTACCTTACCCTGGGGTCACGTGACAAGATTGCCCTTGGTACCCTACTACCCAAACTACTGTACGGCTCCCCTGTGCTCCTCTCTGTTAAAAGCACTGAGATGAGTAAACTTAGGACACTGTACAACAGGATCAGCAAATTCGCTGTAGGGGCACCCCAAAGAGAACACCACTGTCAGATCCTGGAAGCCCTAAAATGGCCCACCTTGGAAGGTAGACTACATTATCCATCTTTATGCCTAGCCTGTCAACTCAGATTGACTACTGCTCCACCTAGCCTGGCAGAGTTACCTCAACCTAAAATAAATAGCAGGACTTTAAGGTCATCAAACAGACAGCTTCTCAAGGTTCACCGGACACAGTCCTCTCAAGGTTCCAGGGCCTTCTCATCCCTCATTCCTCCCTTATGGAACACACTTCCACCTAAACTCCAAGAATGTGAATCACTCGGGGGCTTCAAAAAGGGACTTCAAACACAGTTGCTGGAATTAAACCAATGCACTTGTACTCATTGAACTTCACCCTAGATTCCTGTTGCTTGCACGATCTCCGAGTATGATTGTTGACCTTATCTAATGTGTATGACAAGAACTGATAATAGTCCCCTTTATATAATCTGTCCGTCTAAATGATTGTCTCCTCTCATGAACTATAATTTAACTGTATGTTGTTGAATCTAATGTAAAAGTTATATCCTGTTGTATTATTGTGTAATTAACTCCGGGTCGCCCCTGAAAAAGGGACTATTACTGGTCTCAGCGGGCCTACCTGGTTACCAAAATTTAAATAAATAAAGGGGGTATCAAGGGATGGCGGATGTGGGCCTCACCCTATACACACAAGGCTGAAGGGTAAACCTCGTGGATTACCCTTGAGTTACCTTAGAGTTTATATGTATCTGTATATTGGCTCGATTGTTGTGTGCTCTGTATTTCTTTTTTCTAATCTAGATGATCCTATCATATACACTGTTCCTATTGTAAATACCATAACATTTTGCAAATATTGTTTTACCTTTTTCTCTGTATCATTGAATTTCTGTACCACTGGACATTTGTGAAAATGGGCATTTTTGCTCACATACTTTTCAGTATAAAAAATAAAATTGAATTGAATTGAATTATATTCAATACAGACTTGGAGCTCTATACAGATGCAGCAGGGGCCCATGGGATGGGGGCCTATTTTTGGGGGGGTAGTTTTTGACAAAGCAGTGAAGGAACATGGATTGGGTGTGCACCTATACATGTTGGCACCTTGGTGGTTTGCACCCAGCTGGCTGATAGGTGGCGGCTCAGTTGTATATCCAAGGAAATTGGTTATAATAAAGTCATGCAATAGTTATAGTCATGTTATGTGATTGCAAAGTATCTGTGGTAGAAGAAAAGGAAGTAAGATTTTGTTTTAGTAAAATATAATTACTAAGCTCCCCAAAAATGGTTTATGTGTGTCTTATTTAGGAAAGGGGATCCCATGACAATCAGTTTTGTGTTCATGGAAGTAATTCCTGGAACAGGGCAGAGTCTCTGCTGGCCAGGTAGAGAGTTTCATATATGTGGGCTGAGAGGAAAAAAGCATGTTGACCCTCTCTGTGTTTAAATCTGTGGAGTTCAAATTCAAGTCAGCTTGTAGCCCTAATAGTACAGCTACAGTATATAGAAGCTTAATAATACACTCTGGAACTTTGCTGTCTGTGCATTTGTACAAGAAAGTACAATAATCATGTAGACCTTGTAACTATTCTCCAGTGAGATCCATCCCAGCCCATTCAGGAGATGACAGTGATGGGTTTCCCCTTGAGGCATTTAGAATAAAGCAGGACAGGCCATATGCCATATACAGTGGAGTCAGCTACGATGCACCGCAGTAACTTACAGTAAATAACGTCACAAAACTCTGCAGTAAAAAACGGCTGAACTGCCATTGAATTACATTGTTCCCTGTGGCATTTTGCAGTATTTTGTGATATACTGTAGCATTACTGTATTGCATCCTGGCTGGTACCACTGTACATCCCAGTTACCCTTGAAAATGGGCATCTAATGCTTTTGGATCCTACCCGGTCAACAAATTTAAAATAAAAATAAAAAAGAAATACAGGAGTGAGTAGGCTAGAAAGTTTGGCTAAGGTTGTCCATACTTCGGGGGATAGGTAATCTCTTTTTCTGCAGAGCAAGACTATCTATTGGTTGACCTTAGATGTTGTTTTGGAAATATGTGACTTAACACATGCATATGCACAAACTCATTAACATATATACACACATGCACATATAACATCACAAATATATTCACAAACACATACAGTACATATACATACTGCACATGATTGCATGTATGCAAACACACACACGTATACACACTAGCACACACTTCTTTATAACGCATAACGTAATTTTTTTATATATATTTAGTTTTTGTTGACCGGGTAAGTGCACTAGACAAATCCTGCCTATTTTCAGGTGACCTGGGGGAGGGGGATACAGATGAATGCCAACTGACCTTGAACCAGGTTATGCTGTTAATTTGTTGCTGAAGACAGCATTATATAATGTGGTGCAGCATGTTTGACATTCTGTTAATTAATTAATCTAGAACGAATGGTTTGATAGGAATAATTCAGATGACAGGCCACTTAATACTTTCTGGATCAGAAAAGAACCAGAACCAGATCAGAAAAGTACTAGAAAGATTTGTCAATGCAAGAATCCAGCTGAAATCCAACCTTGTTGCTAAGCCTGAAGTATTAGCACCAACATCATATTCTTACAGACAAGCTGAATCAGCAGACAATTCCCAACTTCCATGTCAAGGCCAATATATTCAAAAGTGAGAGATGCATATCAGTGCATGCTGGGATTATGCAGCCATTTCAAATCAGCGTTCTGTTATGTTACAAGTGAACAACCTGTATGGTGCTTGGTGCTCACTCACCATGGAACTCATTTCACGGATTACCCATTTATGTGACATACACAGTGAGAGTTCCCTGCTTCTTTAAGGTATATTTCCATTAGCTCAGTCTGAATCCAACTGACATTCATGGTGTGAGCTCATTCATGCTCTCTGTTTCAGTGGGTTGAGTCCATGTGGTCAGCCCTTCATTAAATGTTTCATTACTCTCTCTGTGTAGGCAGTCATGCTCAGTTCACTCAACTCCAATACATTTGAGCATGGGAGTAGCAGTGACATCTTATTTTAATAGACTCATGCTAACTGCATGCAGAGAGTTTGTGTAATGAATTATTTCCATGCAGGTCTAACAGATGACAGGATCTGAAGACATTTACCTTTGCGATATGTTTCACTGAGTGCAAAAGACTGAATGAAAGCTTCAGATTGCATCTTTTTCTCCAAACCTCAGTGATCAGCTTGTCATTTTCCCTTACTGTACTTCTAAGGAGATTTGTCTCTAGTTGACATTACTTCTCAGTCATCTACAAATTGTTCCACTGTGTTGTATAAACAACAAAAGTCTGGTAATTGTTTTCATGTAAACTGTTTGATTTCCCTGTGAAATTCATATTATCTTCTAGATCAGAGAGCACCAAATACATTGCTCTTCTCTACTTTACAACTCACTACTTATACATATTAATATGACCCTTCAGATTTGCTAATCTGCAGGTTTGTTTCACAAATTGACCTGATGTTTATACATGGCCTAGAGGTCAGGTCTGTCCTTGCATTTGTATTATTATATGACTATTTCACTCATTACTTTTTTGTCCTCAGTTCAAAGGTGGCACGAGTGATGTCATTGCTATATCAGTCATTTGAAGAATTATGCACACCCACTTCTCTTTGAATAGTTGATTAATAGCCATTTCCCACAGCAAGCTTTAATTAAAATCAATTAATGCAGTGAGCTGTAGGGCATGGATAAGTCGATGACAGAATGCCACCTTTTCATGGAAAGTATACCAAGACTTTTCATAAACAGAATAATGGCATGCATTTATTTTTGTGGCCAAAATTACAATGTATGTTTTGTGTGTTGGACTGAGATTACCCTTTGACACTGGCAGTAGTAAAACAAGGATGCATCATTTTAGCACTTAGAAGAATATTTAAGAAAGAGAAATTGGCTTGCAGCACTTCATTTTGCTATACAAAAAAGTCTTTCAAATCAAGAAATTAACAGATAATATTTGTAAAGTTCACAGCTAATAATGGGCCCTATGCACGAAGGTGCAGAGTGGGTATGCACTGTGGAACCCTGGCGCCTAGTCCACTCCACACCTGCCCATGCCCACTGCGCCCACTGCGTGGCAGTCACTACTGGACATACGCCCCCCCTCTGCACCTGATCCCCAGTGGTGTGTGGACCTACGCACAGGGGGAAGACCGGGGTAGGTGCAGGGGGAATGTCGCAGGATGCACGAACTTGCAGAGAGCCAAGCGCAGGTGTCAGCACATCCACCATGTTGGGGCAGTCATAGAGGTGGGAAGCCAGTTACATGGTCCCCCAGGAATGACAGCCAAGGGCTGCGTCTGTGAGACAGGATCATGTACACCACCACCAAGGAAGCCCCAGCATGTAGGGCACACTGGGGGACCTGTGCGTGGTTGTCTGGGCACCCACCCCCCATACCACATGTGGCACTCTATGCCCTTGCTCCTCACCTGACGCACAAGGCTCAGATGATCCACTATGGGGTCTGGGTCCGGCAGCTGATTGGCCGCCTGCCCAGATCTGCAGCTCCACACCCGACTGCCTCCTCACAGGCCTGTGCACCGAGGGGGGGCAGAGCTACATACGGGAGTTGAGTGGTGGCCACTGTTCAAGAATGTGGCCACCCACGGATCTCCCACAGGTGTGGAGCTGCGCGGGCGGGGTACACACCTCAGGCACGTATTACCCTCCCCTTCATGCATAGGGGCCATTATTATAAATTAGCAACTAGTATTGTTATACTGAGTAACTATTAGTGACAGACCATTAGCACAGCTGTACCAGAAGCCTGGATTCACACCCATGACACAAGGCATTACACTGAGTCAGAATGAGGCTGCAGTAGTATCTGCCCAGATGCTCTCAACCTCTGAGGAGGAGATCTGATTCTCTGGTGTTTTTCTGCTTGCTGTTGTAGTGGACCATCAGACAGAGCAATCCTGGTAACTAGATCTGGGACAGTGGCATGTTAGCTTGTCACATGTTAGCAAATTGTTGCCTCTGTACTGCTGTTCCTGAGGGGAGTGGAAGCAAACAACACAAAGAAAAACTTGCAGCCGATCTGGGATAACAGCAAGGTGTTTGCTAGCTCCCCATCCTCCCCTGACAATGCTCCTCTGTAGAGGAGTTCCACTCTCTCAGAAGGCTCAGCCATATGGGAAAAGCCATAAGAATACTGTCTGGAGTCTGAGACATCAAGGCTTTGAGGTCACTTGAGAGTTCAGGTCTGGACGGTAGCAAACACTGTTATAAAAACATAGAGAATACTGGATGGGAAACCATGTACATACAACCAGTGCTGCTACAGAGGGGTTCTGATTACATCAGACCTTGAGAGCAAAGCTTAAGAGGTCCCAGGTAATCAGAACCCTGAGGTGGCAGCACATCCTGGTTGGGCATGAGGTTGCCATATGTTAATTTATGTTGTATATATTCTTTTAAATTTTTTTATTTGTTTTAGAATTAGCTCCCCCTCCCAAGGCAAGCAAGGAAAGTGCAAGCAGATGCATCAGGAGACTTGCGCTGGAATGGCTGTTTATCAGTGATGTTTTAAAACTGACAAATTACAAGAAGAAAAGTTAACACAGGACTTATCTTTGTATTTTTGTCTGTGGTGAGTTTGTGTCTGGTCTTTCTCTTCCACACTCTGTGGCTCAGCAGCTTCATTTTTTTAAAGACAATGCACTTGGAGGTTCTCATTGTATGTGGCAGTGGATTTCCAATCAGCTGACATATTGTTGTCCCACAGAAGGGTAAAATGATGTTCCATGACCTATGAACTGTGGTACAACAACATTTCAGCAAGGATGTAAATCCTTACAGAACAAGGGCTAATTATACACTTTAAACAAATAATGGGTAAATTTCTAAAATTTAACAAGTAGATTATTTTACATGTAAAAAAAAACAAACACAAGCAGACCAGTGCCACATGGGAAACTGACATTTATAGCATACCTGGGTTTCCGTCCTTGAGACTGGGGTTATCATAGAACATAATTAATAATCCCTTCACCCATGAATTAAACAGAAGTGAGGTGTATGGGAATAGGCCCTATGCTTTTCTCTAGCTTCAGTGTGAGAGACTCAAAAATCTATAAGTACTTGACCCTTATAAAAAACAATCCTAATAGTTTGATCAGCACTGCTTATTATTACTGCCCTTTCACATCCCTTTTAAATCTTCATCCTTCCATTCATGTAATGCCCCTGTGCCTGGAAACAAGGCATTGTTTCCCTCTGTATTAGAGCTGCAATGTTGCTTCACCTGAAAACTGTTGTTTAGTCTCCCTCCTCCCTGTTCTGGCTAAATTCAGGAGAAAAAGGGTCCAGTTCAAGACTTCTACTAATGACTCTTCCTTCCTTAGTCTAACCAGTCTCTTTTGAGGAAAATTCTTTAAAAGTCCCCACTATACTTAGCACTCATTGACTTTGTCCTGATGACTGGGATGGCTCAGAGTCTTTTTGCTTGTACCAGTTTTGTCACTCTGTCCAAAACATTTAAAATCATTGATTTATTTATTTATTTAGTTTTTGTTGACCGGGTAAGTGCACTAGACAAATCCTACCAATTTTCAGGCACGACCCGGGGGAGGGGGAGACAGATGAATGCCAACTTACCTTGAACCAGATTAAGCTGTTGGTGGTATTTTTTAGTGAATGAGGGAAATTTGGCCAGGACACCGGGGAAATTCCCCCTACTCTTTTCGATAAGTGCCATGGGATCTTTAACATCCACCTGAACTACCATCAATCCAGGCAGATGGGACCTCGGTTTAACGTCTCATCCGAAAGACGTCTTAAATCACTTCCTCTAGGATAAATTTGCTAATGATAGATTGTCTGACAATGCAGTTGCCTGGTTCAGTTTCTACCTATGCAATAGAAAATAAAGAGTTCATACTTTCATTTTTTTCAAAAGTGTATTTTTTTTTAGTTTACAATTTGTTTTACCAAAATAGACTAGCTGAGATGCAATACCTTGTGTTGAGTGAGGTCCTGCATTTAACCATTTTCACAGCTGTGTGGATTTGAGCACCAGGAGGTTAAGGAAATTGCCCGAGGTCACACAGTGAGTGATTGACAGTAATGAGGTTTGAACTGTCAATCTGGATTCCAAACTGGTGTTATATTGGTGGGTCCTTCTTCTCCTTTCTGATTCAAACAGTTGTCCCTCTATGTTTGTCCCTTGGGTCAATCCTATTTTAATTTTTACAGCTTTCCTCTACCTATTTATTTAGATATTTATTTTATTTAGTTTTTGTTGACCAGAAAAAGGATGACTAAACAATTTTGCCTATTATCAAGCCTTGTCCCCCTGGGGGGAGGAGGCTACAAATGCAAAGCAACGGAAATTGAACCTGATGAGCTGTTGATGGTACTTTTTAGTGAATGGAGGACATTATGGACAGGACTACAGGAAATTCCACTACTCTATACAAGTGCAATGGGATCTTTAACATCACCTGAACAACCACCAGTACAAGCAGATGGTATCTTTGTTTAATGTCTAATCTGAAGGACAGTACACCACCAAAGTACACATCCCCTTAGAACTGGACTCAGGTGCCAGCAAGCATTCATAGTAGTAGCCCAGTCCCAGTGGGGCACTGGAACGCATGACCTTCCGGCCCAGAGGTGGATGTAGTAGTAAATGAGCCACAGTCAACAACAAATGGATACTCTGGGCGAGAAGTGGTGCTGTCAGTGACAGTGTAAAATGGACAGAAACAACCAGCATATGCAGCATTTAAGAATCAGGAATTTTGGGAGTGTGCAGGCCTAGAGAGGAAAGAGATGATCATATGCACCAGGATATCAATGAAGGGGTGAATATTGTAAGACCAATAGGAGGAAATCATGGATTAATCAAAGGGTGGTGACACCATGAAATAATATTCCATCTGACATAGTTGATAGTGAGTCAATTAATATATTTAAAAATAAGCTGGACTCATACTATGCAGCAATTTCATTTCCATTTGGGACAGCTAGGTCCTATATAACAAGACTATCTTGGCGAAAGCCATTGCCTTGAATATTAACTTATGAAACCACAAACTCACCACATTGAAAGATATAGATGAGGTTGCTTCTTGTGATTTAACAGTCTCCCTCCCTGGGTATAATGTTTTCCATGCTGACCGGCAGAGTCGGAGAGGGGGGATGTGCCTTATACACTAAGGACACGCTGAATGTTCACCTGCTCCCCCCTCCCCATCCCACCTTCTCCCTGGAGCCCAGGCACTCACACTCAAACTCACTATTGGTCACTCCTATACCCCCCCCCGCTCATCACTGCCATATATATTCCCCCTAGAGACCAAAAGGCGGCCTTCCATTCTCTCCTATCCTACCTCCCCATCCTACTCCCTCAAAATGAAAAAATTATTCTGGGAGACTGTAATATAAACTGGCTAGCCAAGGCAACTGACCCTTTCATAGATGCAGTCACAGCCCAGGACCTCACACAGATAGTCCCATCACCCACCCAAATAAATCTATGCTCTGGGTCCTCCTCCCTGCTGGACCTAGTCTTCACAAACTGTCCTCACAAAATCTCCAGCACTACTATTCTCCCAGACGTGATTAGTGACCACTCCCCCATCCTCTGCTCCTGGACGTACAAGACACCCAAATCCCCTTCGAAAATGATCATACGATGCAAACTTGGCCCTGGTAAACTTGCTCTCCTAAAAACACACCTTAGTACTATGGATTGGTCCTTCATAACTAACACCCTCGACCCTGACAGAGCCCTAGACCTTTTCATTCACTCATATAATGCTACCTGTGATATGTTCACCCCTCTGACCAAAAGGATGGTCAAAGACAACCCTGCACCATGGATAGCAGATCATCTACTGGCTCTGATGTGGTCTAGGGACTCCCTGTGGCCCTCTCCAATGAGACTGGTCTGCCAACAGACAGACAGAAATACCAAGAGGCCCATAACCAATGTACTTGGACTCTGTGCAAAGCCAAAGCAGAGTTCTATAAATCTGTCCTAACCTCTACCTGGGGTATGAGGCGCAAATTCTGGAACAATATCAAGGACATCTGCTGCAAAATCCACAACCCTGCCCCTACGCAAATGCTAGTCAAAGAGGGCCTGACCTCTGATCCCTCCTGGATTGCTACCGCCTTTAATCATGCCTTCACCTACCTCAGCCATGTCCTCCCTAGCCACTTCTTTGACCCACCCCCTGACTCTTCCACCTCTGCCCACTCTACACACCCTCCATTTCACCTCTGTTGCATCACCCCTAAGTCTGCAGAGCCATACCTTATAAAAGCCTTAAACTACTCTATATACAGCAGTGACTCCTTAGACCTGAGACTTCTCTGGCTCACCCTTTCCGAGGTGCTTATCCCCCAACCCACATTATTAGCCAATCCCTATGCCTCAGGAAATTCCCCTCACACTGGAAATCTGCCTCCATCACCCCCAATTTTAAGAATGGAGACTGTACCTCCACCAGCAACTACCGCCCCGTGTCTATTCTCCCCCCCATCTAAAGCACTAGAGCGTATAGTATTTGACCAGCTCACTGACTACCTAAACAAACACAATATACTTTGCTACCAGCAACATGGCTTCCGTAAGGAACACAGCACGATGACCGCCTTACTAGAGTTCACCACCCACCTCCATACAGCCATCGACAGAGGTCAGCTCTCCTGTTCAGTCTTCCGACCTCACAAAAGCGTTTGACACTGTCAACCACTCCTTCCTACTAACCACCCTCACCAAACATGGTCTCTCCCACGATGCTCTCTGCTGGTTCTCTGACTATCTGGCAGACCGCTCGCAGCAAGTCAAAACTGGAACCACCTTCTCCAGCAAACTGCTTGTCCTCTCTGGTGTCCCGCAGGGGTCTATCCTCGGACCTTTGTTATTCAGCCTCTTTCTCAACTCCCTTCCCCAGTCCTGTTCAGGCAACATCCTTCTCTACATGGATGATGCTGTCCTGTACTCCTCCAACCATGATCCTTCTCAGCTCCTCCTCTCTCTTCAATCCTCCTTCAGTGATGCCGGAAAGTGGTACACCTCACAACTGCTCATACTGAATTATAAAAAGACTAAAGTAATATACTTCTCTCACCCGCTCAGCTCCAAGAAGGATGGCTGTCCTCCACTACTAACAGCAAACCAGACCCCTCTTGAGCAAGTGGACTCCTTTAAATACCTGGGGGTAACTCTTGACCCAGCCCTCAATTTCTACCACCACATTCACCTACTATCTACTGCCCTCAACATACTGCTGGGCATCCTCTACAGGATTAAACACTGTCTCACTCCTGATGCCCTTCGCCTTGTGGTCGTCTTCTCAGTCCTCTCCCTCCTAAACTATGGCATTCTTATCTATAGCGCAGCCAGCTCCTTGGCCTTATCCAGACTATGGCTCTCCCTCAACAAAGTCTGCCACCTCACCCTGGGCTGCGATCACCTAACTCACACGTGTTCCCTTTATAACGCCACAAGTTGGCTCAACCTCGATAACCGTAACAGGTTTCACACTTGCCTCATGGCCAAAAAGATTTCACTCGGCCTTGCCCCATTGGACTCTCCCCTCTAATACAATGAACCATGACACAGCAACACACCTGCAGTGCTAGCAGGCAAATCCTCATGGTCCCCTGATGCCGCACCTCCCAATTCCAAAGGTCCTTCAGTTATCGAACCCCAACCTGGGTCAATAGCCTGCCAAATGCCTTCACAAACTTGAATAGTCTAGGCCACTGCAAAACCCACCTAAGGAACCACCTACTGTCCATGAATCTCTGTGAGTGCAACAGATCCTGTCCACCACCCAATATCAATTGACCATGGCCTCTGGACAGATGTCCCCCACATGACTCCAGAGCCTCTCTTTGTAAGCCCAACACAGAAGTTTGCATAGGCTTCCTGGATTTGTGCCTTGCACCAAGTTTTACTTATACCTAACATGTTAGTCGCTTTATGCATTATTGTAATTGTGTCTTACTTGCTTGTGCTACTGTTCTGTATTTGCACTGTACTATTCTCCTACTGTGTGTACCTATACTGACATGGAACCTTTGAAAAAGAGTCTTTGACTCAAAAGTATTTTCTGAATCCTCAATAACTAAATAAATAAATAAGAACTTTCTTCCATTTCTTTTTTTTTTCTCTATGCTCCTCCAGGATCCAACCTTGACACTCCTTCGGGCCACATAGCTCCCTGTGCCCGCTGTCTCACCACCGCTGCCTCTCCTACCATTGGTCACAGTCCCATGTGCCCCACACCCTGGGGGGTCCAGCACTAACCCTACCAGAAAGGCCCCTCCCTGGGAGGCAAGGGAGGAGAATTCGGGGATGCGGTGCCGCCAGGGCTAGTGCATTCACAGGAGATGGGGAAGGAGCTGCGCTCCAGAAATCAGGGTGATGGGAGGAGGAGTGGCCATCATCTAACCAGGATGGGGCCATTTTTCCATTTTTCCTGTGTGGGTGTGATGTGCCATGTGACTTAAGGCCAGAGCCTACGTCCATCACACTCCCTCCCACAATGGAGCCCTACGTATTTCTGTGCTCCTGGCCTCCGCCAGGGGCCAGCAAATGCCAAGGCTCAAACCATGCTCCCTCCATGGAGAAGGTGAGCAGCCATGGGATGTTCAAGCCTTCTCCCCCCAGCCAGCCCTCTGACTCCTGGGTCCATTTCCAAACCTGGGTCATTGGCGTCATAAGCTGAAATCCAACCACTGCACCAGTGGGCAGGTACGGCACAGCAGTTTGATTTCAGCTTGCAATGCCAATGACCTGGGTTCGGGAATGGACCTGGGAGTCAGAGGGCTGGCCGGGGTGGGGAGAAGGCTTGAGTGTAATGGGACATTATTAATAGGGGGATTACAGAGTCAGCGGAAGCTTGCACCAAGTAGCAGAGTAAGAGGAGCAGAGCAAGGAAACCATGCTGGTTGAACAGCGAGGTGATGGAGGGGGTGAGGGCAAAGAGAGCTGCATACCAGAGGTTCAGAAGAACCAGAAAAGGAGGAGGACAGGAAGAAGTATGCAAGATGGTCCAAGGAAGTGACCAAGAGGACGAGGGAAGCTAAGGCCTCAAAGGAGCTAAGATTAGCACAGGGAATTAAGGGGGGGGATGACTTTTTCAGATACATCAGAGAGAAAAAGAAGTGCAGGGATAACATAGTGAGGATAAAGAGGGATGGGGAGTGGGCAGAAAAGGGAGAGGAACAAGTGGAAGCACTAAATGAATACTTTTGCTCATTGTTCACGCAGGAGAAGGGTGGACCACTACCACCTTGGACTGGGAAGATGGGGGGGGGGGGGAGAGGTGCCGGTTAGAATGATTGAGGGAAGTAGTATATTAGATGGACTGAGGGCACTAAAAGTGGACAAGGCAATAGGGCCAGATGGTATCCACCCCAGGATGCTGAAGGAGATGGCAGAGGTGCTGGTAGAAACACTGGTGGATCTGTTCAGCACCTCCCTGGATATGGGATGTGTGCCTCAGGACTGGAGGATGGCCCATATGATGCCGATACACAAGAGTGGCCAAAGTGATGAACTGGGCAATTGTCGGCTGGTCAGTCTCACTTCCATAGTGGACAAGCTTATGGAGATGATACTGAAGGAGAGGCTGGTGAAATTTCTAGAGGACAATTACCTCCAGGATGTGAGACACCATGGATTCATATTGGGGAAGTCCTGTCAAACTAACCTAATACAATATTATGACTGGGTAACAAGATAGCTGGACAGGGGTCATGCAGTGGATGTCCTCTACTTGGATTTCAGCAAGGTCTTCGATTCAGTACAACATGGGTGGCTTGGGGGGAAGCTAACTGGAGTGGGAGTGGGGGCAAAGATAGCAAAATGGATTACAAACTGGCTGCGTGGGAGGCTACAACGGGTGGTGGTGGGGGGGGATTCTCAACACCTAGACCAGCAACAAGCGGGTGCCACAGGGCTCGGTGCTGGGCCCAGTGCTATTTGGGCTTTTCATCTCAGACATTGTGCATGTAGTGGTGAGCAGGGTAAGACTGTTCACAGATGATACCAAAATGGGTGCAGTAGTCGATGAGGAGGAGGGATGGAAGCAACTGCAGGGTGACCTAACCAAAGTGGAGGAGTAGTTGGAGAGGTGGCAGTTGGGGTTCAATGCAAAGAAGTGTATGGTTATGCACTTCGGGGCAAAGAACCCAAAGAGAGAATACTGGTTGGGGGGGGGTGAAGCTGGGGATCATGGAGGAGGAGAAGGACCTAGAGGTGATGGTAACAGGGAGCATGAACAATTCTATGCAAAGCAGGAAAGTGGCAGAGAAGGTGAACAAGGTGCTGGGGTGTATGGCGAGGGGGTTCTTATCCAGGTGGCGGGAGGTGATCTTGCCTCTCTACAGGTTACTGGTCAGGCTGCACTTGGAATGCTGTGTGCAGTTCTGGAGGCCATACCTGATGCAGGATGTCAAGCTCCTGGAGGGAGTGCAGCGGAGGACAATGAGGATGATACAGGGAATGGAGGGGAGAGACTACAAGAACAGGCTGGGGGAACTGAATATGTACATCCTGGAGGAGAGGAAGGATAGGAGGGACATGATCATAACTTTCAAGTATCTGAGGGGAATCAACAAGGATGGAGCCAACTGGGTTTTTAAACTGAGGAAGGTAAGGGACACTAGAAGGCACGGGCTAAGAATAGAGGAGGGAAGAGTTAGGAGAGCGATGAGAAGGCATTACTTCACAGAGAGACTGGTGTTGAAGTGGAATGCCCTACCAGAGAGGGTGATATCATGCAAAACTGTGGGTAGCCTTAAAAGGGCATGGGACAGAGAACAGGGGAGAGTACAGGTGGGTGAGGCTGAGACGGCTGAGGACAAACAAAAGGGTAGTGGGGTGGGGCAACTGCAACTTAGGGGCACTAGCTGCACACTTCATCAGACATTGATAGACTAGGAGGTTTTTTTCTGCTGGCACATTCCTATGTTAGTATGTTTGTATTTTCCATTTCTAATGTCAGTGCAACAAAACAAACACCATCAGGTACAATAGGTTGCAGATGCCACCCTGACATTTCTAAGTGACTTTGTTTTGTCAAGAGACCTGGCGGCATCCCCTACAAGTAGCCTTTTATAGTTAGGAATTTAAAGATAAAGGCATACCCTTACAATCTCATACATATTCATACCTCCAATATAGTGTATTAAGAGTGGTTAAATATATACCTTTTTATCAAAACTTTACTTTAAAATGAAGGTAAAAGTATCATATTCTCACAGACAACAGTAACTCAAATACTGTAAAATCAGCTGGCAGCAGAAGATATGTAAACATTTAGTTCATCATAACTTTTAGTCACAGAGTAGTGATAAATACTTAGATGTCATATGTGCCCCTGATAGTGCTAGCAGGAAACACCTGCTGAGAAAGGGCACACTAGCATCCAGTGGAAGCATACCTAAAGAGGGCCCAACTAGGACCTCATTAATATAATATCAGATCTGTACTTTGAGGGGGCAATGGATAAGGAGAAGGAAGGAAGGGAAGGGAAGGGAAGGGAAGGAAGGAAGGGAAGGGAGGGAGGGGAGGGAGGATGTGGGCAAAGAAAAGGTAGGAAAGGGCAAAGCATAAGGGTATACAGAATACGAAATATGATGTGCAGATATCCCCACATGGCATCTCACGGTATAGCCTCCAAGCCCTGTCTGGGAGGGGAGAAGGTCTCTCTATTTTCTAGTGCCCTGTCCCTAACTTATGAGGGAGGCTTCGCATCAGTAGGGCCTCATTAACCTGACCCCCCCAAGCTCCATCTACCCAAACAGATTAGAGAAAGGAAAACGCCACTTATCTGGCTAAATTTGCTCTTTTACAGGAGCAGGTTCCATGGTGTATATGGCTTGTGGCAGAGGAGCAATGTCTGTGTCCTCCTCCCTTCCACTGGCATCCAGAGGTCCATTCTGGCTTGCTTTTGTCCTGGCTGCCGAAGTGACCTGATCTTGCCCTTGTTGCGGAACCACGTTCTGATTCTTGGAGTCCCTGGAATGTACCCACTGCACAGACAGGGCTGCAGGCGGCCTGTTCTGTGTTGGCAGTGTTTGTGTCCTGAGGTTCTCAAATCTGCTTTGAGCCACATACCGCTCCCACCTTTCGGGGTCTACCCTGCAGTCTTCACACATGTTCAGGTGGGCAGCTAGGTGTCTCTCCATTGGATTTTTCTTTGGCTTGTGTGGTGACCTGGGGCTTCTCTTGCTGCTTTGGCATGGCAGGCCCATTTTTATTCATCCGCCCCTGCCTCTTGGGTCTCCATTTCTTCATTGCAGTGGTGGTCAGAGGCTATTTGGCCATATCCTGGAATTGCCTTGGCCACGGTGGTCATTCAGTGCTCCAAGGGCTCTCATCTCCCTGGGCCAAGTCCATCTAAGAAAATCCTCCAGGGCCTCAGGGGACTCAAATGTTAGTTGTGATCAATTGTGCTGCACTCTCATACTGGATGGGTATAAGAGGGAGTAAGTCAGGCCAATTTTCTGCATGGCACGGCACAGTTCTGTGTACTCTCTGCACCTGGCCAACAGTTCTTTCAAAAAATCTTCACAGATTTGGATGGGGTTCCCCTGCCACTCCAAGTGCCCCAGCTCCCAAGTGCACACCAGTATTTCTTGTCTAGTATTATAGCTCAGGAATTTTGTGAGAATGGGCCTTGGTCTCTCACCCCTCTTTGGCATATGGGCAAGAGTCCAGTTCGCCCTTTCAACATCAAAGAGGATGTCACCCTTTAGTTTTAATAAAGATGGTAAGACATGCTGCAAAAGCTTGCTAGTTTCTTCTAACTTGGCCCCCTCTGGGAATCTAAGCAGCCAGAGATTGTTCCTCCAGCTGCGGTTCTCCAGGTCATCCACTTTCACGAACAGTCCCTGGATGTGGGCAGGCCTTTTTTGCTTTTCAACACAGGCATTTTAGGTCCTCTGCACATGAACAGTGTCACTGTGATTTTCATAATGTGTCCCAAGCACTGATTTCTCACATCGACTGCACTATTCTGCACCAGAAGTAGAAAAACACATTTCGGCCAGAATGTGAAAAATGTGAAATTACGAGGGAGCGTAGAAATGCACGCTCATAAAACTGTCAGCTTTTGGATTTGGTGACGAAAGTCTATAAAATGACTGTATTACGAACATGCATTCCACAGATTCCACGCACCCTCATAAATTTTTAGTATTTTCACCCCATATTTTCAACATTGGCATTTTTCCACACCTCCTTATGAACAGTACAACTATCATTTTTGACACCCTGGCCAAAATGTGTTTTTGCTCTTCTGGCACACAATAGTGCGGTTGCTGTGAGAAGTCAGTGTTTGGGACAGAGTAAGAAAATCATAGTGACACTGTTTATGAGCAGAGGTGCTAAAATGCCTATGCTGAAAATTTAGTGACAAAAGCCCATGAAATGACTGTGTTATAAGCGTACGTTGCACAGTTTCCACGCACCTCGTAATTTTGCGCATTTGTAATATTTTCACTCCAGGTTTTCAACATTGGCATTTTTTCATACTCTATGAACAGTGCAGCTGTCTTTTTTTATATCCTGCATGAAATATGCATTTACACATCTTGCACAGAATAGTGTGGTCTCTGTGGGAAATTAATGTTTGGGACAGATTAAGAAAATCATAGTGACAGTATTCATAAGCAGAGATCACAAAATGCCTGTGTTGAAAATTTGGTGAAATTATTCCACTAAATGTCTGTTACATGCATGTTTTGCACAGTTTCCATGTACACTCAGATGTTTGAGCATTTTTAATATTTTCACTACAGATTTTCAACATAGCCATCTCTTCACACCTTTCTATGAGTGGTATGGCTGTCATTCTTCACATCCTGCCTGATCTGTGTTTTTGTCCATCTGGTGCACAATGGCATGGTCACTGTGGGAACTCAAAGTTCAGGACACATTAACAAAATCACAGTGCCACTGTTCATGAGAAGAGGTCCCAAATGCTTTCATGAGGTGTGGGTCACAAAAAGGCCATGTTGAAAATCTGTAGTGCAAATACCACCAAACGCCTGGGGCGTTCGGGTTTCTAACCATAACGTTCCACCCTGTACAGACTGACAGGCATCAGGGGTGTGCCTTTGGATTGCTGATTGTAATGCTCATGCCATTCTACCCCCACTCTCCCACCCTGCAGCCAGTGACAGGCACTGAGGTGTGCCTTGGACTCTTCAGCCCCAGAGTTCACCCATTCTCCTATACTGCACCCATTTCAGCATATGTCCATCCGGAATGGGGTGATTGTAAAGCAGAATACCCCAAGGCATGCCTCAACACTTGTCAGTGTCTGCAGGATAGGGTGAAGTGAAATGGCATGAATGTAATGGGCGATGACCCAAATGCATACCTCAATGCCTGTCCCTCTCTGCAGGGTGGAGGTGGGGTTGGCGTGAAGTTCAATACTTCATTACCATTCCTACTCTGCATCAGTCTGACCCCTGCATTCCCAATGTTAATACCAGCAAGCAAACATTCAGCATTGACAAAAGCTTGTTGTACTAACTTTGCAAATGGAATAAAGTTCAGCATTCCTGAACTACAAGAAGAAGCCATTTGTTTATTCAGTGTGGGGAGTGTACACCACCTGAGCCATGCTGACACCACACCACACAATTACTATTATAAATACATATAGTAATATAGTAGCATAGTATTGTTATGATGACATGGACTTAGGACCCATCTGATTTATACCTTCTTTCCACATGACAGTGAATTGCCAAAATTTGAATGTAGAAACACATTCACATTAACAGACAGAATATTACACATTCACATGCTGTGTGAGGGGTCATTCTAGTCCTACTTTGGAAGCCTGTACACTGCCAGTTTTCACAATCTTACTGGACAGGCTATTCCACATGGTTACCTCCCTCTGTGTGAAATAATATCTTCTTATGATTCCCTTATTCTCAACCCTCCCCGCCAAAACTTGAAGGAATGCTGTGTAGTTCAACTTGCACTCGCCAGATCAAACATCTGTGTATACTACAGCCTGTTTGTCCCCTTTAGTATTTGAGTACATTTTTGTTGAGGATTCCTAATCTAAAGAAATCTCTGTAGCCAAATTAAATTATTTTCCTGTAGAACTATACTCAGAAATCACTTACGTGAACAGATAAAGTCCAACTACAACTGTTTGTCTTAACTGACTTATTTAATTTTATTATGACTCACTTTATGGTGCTGAAAAAAGTCCTGTCTGTTCTTTTATATCTTGTAAGTGTTCTTATTTACTAGTATTTGTCAGTTGTAGGTTTTGACTATGGTACTTCACCTCCAGTTAGTGTAAAATGACTTCTTAATGTTTGTTTCACCATTCTGTTATATTGTCTTTGTTCTTATCATCCATATTTCCTTTCTACCTATTTCCCTGTATGTGCCTCTCCTGGTCAAAAATGTTGAATAAATAAATTAGTGCCATAACAAAATATAAAGAATACTTCATGGGCAGCCATGTACAACTCCACTGTGTTTCCATGAAGGGGTTCTGATGATATCATAGAGCCCTCAGAGTGAAGCTTGAGAGGTCTCTTATATCATCAGAACCCTGAGATGGAAACAGAGCTGAGTTGTGCATCATTGCCCATGTGTTATTTTGTATAGTACATACTATAAGTACTGTGTATGATTTGAAGCATAAAATAAAATGAACCAAGAAACCGTGATAGTGTTGCTCATTCTTTTTTGTTATTTCTTAGGCTTTTAGGGGTTCTGGGGTGCACCTGTGGTAGGGATATTTAATCCGAATTTTGCACACCACCTAAGCCTCTGGGTGCTCGCCACCTGCACCCCCTTTCCAATACTCAGACTTTTTTTAGTCCTTTTTTTCTAAGACATCATACATTGGGAACCATAAATTTAGAATATTTATTTTTATCCTTTTGAATTCTGGACTTATAAAATGTCAAACAGCTTCAACTGAATTAGAGTTTATCAGAGAATATTTTAATTAAAATGTCATAGTTTTTCCTTCCAGTTCAGTTTTTTACACAGAATAAATTTCCTCTTTTGTACTTTACCATCCTTGTCATCCACCAAGTCCATATTAATTGTGTTTTTATATTTGTTTGTCCTTCATGGCTCAACTACTTATTCCACTCGCTTTTCTTTTCCCCAAAGTCTTTCTTTCTCCTTTCCTTGCATGCCATCACCTTTATATCTTTATTGTTAAGCCCGATGTCTAGAGTGCTATCCTCTGACTGCATATATAAAGACACACTTCAAAACTCTGTTTAAATGCTTGTTTGGTGCTCCAAAGCGCTTAATGGCGCCATTCCATTTTCCTCCTGCTAAGAGTAACACAGCCTCCTCGGTGCTTCCAAGAATCAGGTGATGCTAGCACGCATTACTGTGCTGACGTTTCGGAGAGCAAGTCTCCATCATCAGAGCTGTATGATTGTGTGTATCCTGTCATTTTATACTCACTTTATAATCCATTTTACATTCCACTTTATATTACTTCTTAAACAACTTCATTCCCTTTTATACTATACAATTCCATTTAACTTAACCCATACAAAGTCCTACATGCTTTTGACCCCATCTATTCAGCTTTGCACAGTATTCCTAAGGAGGTCACTGATATTGCAGAGGGTCAAACTTTACTTTTCTTCTGTTTCCATTTCTAACTTACCTATACAGTTTTTTAACAAGCTTTTCTATTTATTCATATGATTTTTTCACTTCAATACCTCCCCATTTCGATATTTTAAATTCTTAATTAACCTAGGAGGTCAACATTATAAAAAGGTCATGGATTACTTCTTCTATTGACAATGCTTCATTTTCCCACTTTCTTAACAGTTTTTATCAATCTATTCTTTTCTGCCTAATATTATTAATCAATGGCATCTCAAAAAAACCTTCTCCATCTTCCAAATGTTAGAAAATGACTAAAGGTTATCGTTCATTTTTTCAAATTATTAGTATGCCTTTCTTTGTTTACCTGTCCCCCAGTTTTTTCAATCCATTCTTTTCTACCTGATCTTACTAACCGAGGACACCTAGAAAACCTTCTCAGTCTTCCCTACATCAAATAGTTACTAAAAATCCCCATTCATTTTTCCAAATTATTATTATACCTTTCTTTGTTTACTTGTCCCCCATAACCTTAAACTCCAAACTCTTCTAAGAGCAGGCTATCTTTTTCTCTTACTTTGTGGATACTTCTACTTACACCCTTAGTCTATGCGATATCTTACTATACTAATTATTTATAAAAACTACTTCATATCCAATCTGAAGGTCAAAAAACTGCTAAAGGTCACAGATTATAATGTTACTTTTTCTCACATTTTTTCTTAATTTTTACACATTTTTTCTTTACCTTTTATTCACCCAATATTCCTAATAACCTTGTATATTTGTACAACCCTTAGAACAGATTAATTCATTTAACTTTTTATTACAGGTAACTATTATACCCTGCATCATCGTTAAGTCCATTAGGCACCAAAGTCTGCATTTCCTGGGGCCTGATTCTAGAAAGCATATGCCAAAGTGTAACGCAGATGCACCAATGGGAATGGCGCAAGTCGCAAATACATCCAGCAAATGCACCAAATGCAATTCTACATTGGGAGATGCACATTGACACAATACAGTATGCCAATTGCGACTTACACTGCAGTTCCGACATACCAGCAGGTACGCCAATGCACAACTGAACATACGCCAAGAAAAGGGAAGAGAAATGCCAGGGTGAGATTCTAGAAGCAGCAGTGCCACAACTTACACACACACCAGCTGGCATAACATACACCAGGTGGGAGCAGGTGTAACTTACACAGCATATAAAGGAGCAGGGACAGACAGGCTGGACACACAGCAACACACCATGGGAGATATGACAGACAGACTGTGTGAGGAAGGCAGGCACACAAGGGCAGTATGGCACAGGGTACAAAGGGTGCACAGAGGTCACAGGCACAATGCTGGGGCAATGGCACTACCAGACACAACACACACAACACCTCTGCCATGGCCACTGATACATATAAATGGTGTAACCACAACAGGGACACAGCACTAGGTGGTACAGACCAGTGGACAAATGTTGGTGAGACACACCAACGTCCATGCCAGTGGTGTCACCTGCAGGGAACAATGGTACCCCGAGGTGGAAGGGTGCAGCACAGGCACCATGCCACCACACAGCTGGGAGGTACAATGTGAGGTGGCATGGATGACATAGCATGCATGGTGACCCACAGCACATAGGACACCATGCAGATGTGGCCTGGGGACAGTGGCCTGGGCTGTGAGCAGCACAAATAGCACACCAAGCTGATGCACAGGGAGGGAACACTGGGGACAGCAGGCACCACCACCAGTGTTCACCCCTGTGCATGGTCACACACACACACACACACACACACACACACACACACACACACACACACAGCCATGCACACCTGGAACAGACACACAGACACAGTGAGTATGGCAAAAGGTTTAATGTAAACATCGGGTACAGGGATACAGGGTAACAACAGAAGGGGAATGGGGATGAAACACAGGCAACAGCAACATACAGAAACAAAACAGCAAACTCATACCCAAACAGCCACCCACAACAACCCTGAACACCAACCCACACCCACAAACAACCCAACACAGTCCCAACAACAAAAACACAATCCCACCCACAACAATTAACAAGAATAAGTAGCCCCACCCACCCAATGACATCCCACAACACCCATATGTACAGTCCCACCCACCAACACCATCTACCCCTATATACATGCCCACCCACAAATACAGCCCCACCCACATCCGGATGTTGCAGACCCATGGGACCTAGGTCCACTGCAGTTCAGTAAGGAGGGTGCCCACTGACCCATGGAGGTGCCCAATGTCCTGCAGTATGGCTGACACCTGGACCACAAGGCACTCCCAGTCCAGGCCCCCACCCTGCACAGTATCAGCACTGGACCCTCAGCCACAACAGGCAATGCCTCTTCCTGCTGCATCCCTGGCATGGCTACATTCTGCCATGGACCAGTGTCCCCAGCTGCAGGGGCAGCAGTGCATGGTGCAGTGTCAGGTGATGGGTCATCTTCTCCTGCCCATGCTGCAACATCCCCATCAGCAGTATCACAAGGTGGTGCAGCCATAGCCTGTCTCTGTCAGCTGCTTCTGAACCCTCTGTGGCCAGTCTGGGTGTCAGTGGATATTCTGGTCCCTGGCACCCAAAATCTGTGGGATCCCCCTGAACCGGCTGTGGGTCAACTGTGGCCAGGTCTCCATCAGACACCACTGCTGTGGAGAAGGTGGAGGAGGAGGAGGAGGATGAGGTCACTGGCAGTACCCTGGCCCTCCGCTGCCTGTACCGGGTGCACAGCAGGTACTCAGCTGCATCGCGGGTCTTCATCCTGGCCATAGCCCTCAGCAGGGACCTCTGCCACTGTGGCAGCCTGCTATGAACACCTGTAGAGATGTAAAGGATCTGGTCAGTGCCGGGCCTGGACAGGGGGGCACACGCACATAGGCAATCAATGTGAGGGTGCAGCATGAGCCACAATGTGGCTGCCTGCCATGGCCATGGCACAAGGGGACCAATGTATGTACTTACCTGCCCTCCAGTGAGGCACCTCCTGCCTGAGGCCACCAATGTGGCTCTGCTGCACGCTGTGGGTGGCTCCAGTGGAACCCGTGTGGTGAAGGGACAAGTGAGTGTGTGTGAGGCACCACATGTCATGGTTACCATGCCAGCACTGCTGCAACAGATGAACAGCTGTAGGTATACATACCATCACTCGGGACCTGCCCAGACCGCATGTCCGCGTATCTGTGCTGTGCCATGCTGAGCATTCTCTGCAGGATTCCAGCCTCCCTCCATGACAGATCCTGTCAGCAGTGTGTCAGCTGCTGGACGGTCTGGCATGTCCCTGTTGTCACTGCCATGTGGGCACTGATGGCCATCCACGCCTGCTCCTGCTCTGCGGGACTGCCCCTCCAGCACCCAGGTGGCAGGAGCATCCTACCCCACTGCTGAACACAGTTGACCAGCAGCGCTGTCTCAAGGGGAGTAAAATTCAGGGCATGCCTGCTGAGGCTGAGGGATGACCCTAAGGACATATTGGTCATCTGCATGGCACCTGTAACAGGGGAAGGAATGGCACATGCATCACTACACAATGTCACTGTGGTTGTGCAGTCCACCACCACCCACCATGAGCAACACTGGACACTGGCAGTGGGACATGGGTCAGGGCCGGGCCACAGGACTGCAACTGTGGACCACCACCTCAGGAGGTACCCCCGTGCCAATGACATGCACAGTATGAGGTGTGGAAAGGCCTAGCAGTGCCATGCAGGGGCCAGGCACAAAGTGCTGCACACAGTGACCACAGTGCCCCAACACAGCACCCGTCCCCTGCAGAGGCACATCACAGCCCGACCCTGCACAGTGTGGGCCTAGAGTGCCACATGCTGCCCTGCCACACGTCCGCACCACCACCCCCATGTGGAGCAGCATGCGGCCACAACCACCTGGTGCCCAAGGGGCAGTCCCAAAGCCAACCATGGGTGCCAGCATGGAGAATGACAGATACCTACCTGGACTGTGCACCATGGTGACTGGATGGGTGGCATTGATGGATCTGGAGCACACCTGTATGGAGAAAGAACAGGGCAACAGAAGCCTGTGGCACAGTCGGTGACTCCCAAAGCAGCTATGGTGTGGCAGCATGAACCTACCTGGTCCTGTGCGGTGGTGCTGAATCCTACACAGGGGACAGAGAACAACAATGTCAGGTACACAGTGTTGTACAGGTATTGGAAAACTGCATGTTGAGCAATGGCATATACTCACCAAAGACCCGTACCTGTCCGCTGTGTAACTAGGGAGGGAATGGACATGGGTTAGTACACAGCCGTAAGTGCCACTGTGGCCAGCTGCCTGTGGATGCTGCAACCCCTCCATCCCACAGGTATGTCCCCACACATTGCCCAGGACAGCCCCCAGGACACCCTGCTATGACCTATCCTGCACAGGGTGGATGTGGCCAGGTGCATGCCTGCAATGACAGCAGGTGTCAATGCAGACAGGCCGCCATTGCATACCTGACAGACATAACATGTAGGGCATGGTACAGGGACAGAGGTACACAGCCAGTCAGGCAAGCAGCCATGCACCTGTGTGTCCAGCACTGGCAAGGACCTGTGTTGCCCCCATACAATCTGAGGTGACATCTGGTGGCTCCCGATCCATGATGCATGGGACAGCCACTACATGGGCCACCACGAGCAGCACACAGGCATGGATGGACAAAGCATCAGGAATGGATACAGCACACAGGCCAACATGTGGGGCAACCCACAACTGCAGTGACACCCCCCCCCCACAAAGCAGACATGCATCCCTGTCGCAGCAGCACAGTGACAGTGTGACAGGGCCATGGACCCAGATGTGTGGGGTGCACATGTCAGAGGTGCCATGTGGGTATGTGCACCATCCCGGTACTGCCCATGTCACACCAGGCCAGATACCCCCCCCGTGCATGGGCATGGACACTCTGGTGTACCACTTGCCTGGGGTGGGGCAGCACACAGGTGCAGGTGTGCACCCATTGGCCAAAGCACACAGTAGTGCCACATTCCCCCATACCGTTCTGCCCTGGGGCAGGCAACATGGTCATAGGTCACTGGCACTATCCCCCACACCCCTTCGGCCAGTTGGTCATATGGCACCTGGGCCATGATGTGTGGGCAGGTGTGCACAGCAGTGCAACCATGGGCAGCCATGCATGTGGGGAGGGCCACAGCCAGTGGCATGTGCAGACTGCACAACTGAGCCTCAATACTAGGCACCCTCTATAGCCAGCAGCACAGTGGCACCTTGTGCCACGACGGGTGGCCCTGGCCCACAGGCAGCACTGTACCAGCATTGGAATGCACATGTCAACAGTAGATGGAGACACTGCCTGTATATGCACGGCATACCTGAGCAATGGAACAGACACGCACACAGCATGACAGTGGGCCATGCCCCCTAGGCATTGATGTGTGCAGGTGTACCCCGTGTGGAGCTGCAGACACAAAGTGTAATAGATGGTGTACCATGCCCAGGGACTGGTGGATGTGGGACATGAGCATGGTGAACAGTGTAGGACAGCTGACACCAACAGGGCCAACCGACACAGACCCATGCACATGCCTACACACCTGGCAGCACCCCTGACCATGGGCCACCCACAGGATGGTACACCATTCTGTGGCTGCCCTGGCTGGGGGGGCACCCCTCACTGGCAATGCCGGCTGCAGTGCACTCTGCTGGGGATACCCAAAAGGACCCATGCACCACAGTGGTGCAGTGCGGTCCTCCAGCATGATTGAGCCAGTGCAGGACCCACAGTGAACAAAGGCAAAACAGTTTCATGGCACTACCTGGGCGCCATGTTAGCAACCCAGCACAGCATCCCATGACCAGTCCCAGCTGCACTGTGCACTCATGGTGGGCCAGCTGACACACTGTCTGTGCAACTACTCCTACGACACAGAACTAGTGTACCACCCATACAGGACAGTCCGTGACATGTCTATGTGACCCTGTAGTACAACATGCCATCGTAGTGTAGCAGCACTGCCTTCCAGGGCGTGTGTCATGCTCGGCACTGCCTTACCTCCAGTGGTTGATGCAACCTGCCTGCGGCCCATGCCCAAACACTCGAGGAGCGACGGTACACCTGCACGCCATACACCATAACAGTCAATAGTGCCTATCATGAACACAATACCGACCTGTCCTGGTACATCCCTCCCTGAGTGTCCACTGTGTGGGGCACACCCATGGTGGACTGTACATTGCGCACAGTGAGGCATGCTTCACAGACAGGCCCATACCCCTCACCCTTCCACAGCACATCCCAGGGATAGGGTGGCCAATACTAGGGTCCCAGCCACCAGACCAGTATCTTCTGTTCCAGGGCCTGTGTACACCATGCCTCTGGGTGTGCCCAGCAGTACACTGTTGTGGACTACATGGCCACTCCCATAGCAAGATTGGTGGTGTGGGTCCCAAACCTACCCTGCCATGGCAGCTGTGAGAACCACATGAGGGACTGCTTGGATAACCATGACTGCAGCAGCCACAGCCATGTACTGCAGGGGCCATTGAGGGGTGTGGCCTGGGCTTGTGCCATGCAGGTATGCTGGCCTGTGCCATGGGTAGTACCACTGAGAGGCTCAGAGGTATGGGGGTGTACCCCTCAGGCATTCCTCAGCACTGGGGCCTTCCCACCACATGCCCCAACCCAGTGCCCTGGCCCACAGCCACCCCACATGTACATTATGCCACTCACACAGCCACCATGCAGTGCCTGCAAGTTGCTGTCCAGATACCATGTAAACACATCCAACACCGTACTACATGGTGTATGTCTCAACACCATGGTGGCCACTGTGGTCTGACCATGTTCCCCAATGTGAGGGTCAGTGACCCCCATCCTGAGGGTCACTGTCCCTCATAGTCCCCACAAGTAGGAGGGGGGATGTCAGTGCCATCCAGGTGTGGACACATCCATAGGATGTCTGCCCCCACTGCAGGCATGGGGGCAGTAATGCTTGGCCTACCTGCATGGGTAAGTGATGTACCACTCAGGTAACTTGTTACCAACCACACATGTGGCATGTCCGGTATACCGACTGCCACACAGTAGTGTGTGGATGTACCATGCCCCGCATAACCCTGGGAACCATGTCACAGCACAGCCCCTGTATACTTTATACATCCAATGCACAAAACATAACAGAACCTCTGAATGTCCACCATTGGGAGGGTCCATACCTGTTCCTGTCCCTCAGGGCAGTGACAGATGGAGTAGGGGTATGTATGGGGGGGCCTGCTGTGGCCCAGTACTCAACAGTCTGCAGATTGTCTGTCCCTGTCTTGGTCAGGTTGGCACTGTAGTGTTCCAGCTCTGCAGCTCCTGTACCACTACACTGTGCCTGGGCCTATCTACTCACATCGGCATGTGCCCGTCCCACATGCATTGCATATTACACATCGCATATGCGCAATTGTGACATGCGTGGCAGAAATTGTGATATGCGATAGCTATGTGTGGCCTGGTATCTGCGATGTGGGGTTGCAGCCTGCCTGATGTCATGCACTTGTATATGGTCCCTGCGGACTTAACACAGTTGCAGAATGGGTATGGGTACACCTGCATATGTAACACCAGTGCCTGCAGGGCTCTGGGTGTGCATATATGTGTGTGCGTATATGTGCGTGTGTGCGCATGCCCTGGGGTGGTCAGAGGCAGACAGCTGCCCACTGGCAGTGGCCCACACAGGGCTTTGTTGTGAATGGGGGTTATGCCCTAACCAACTTGTATCCTGTATAGCTGTACCATTGCACTGACAACAAATGGACAACACAACATAGGGATGAGGTGTAAGGTTTATTAACATGGTGCATTATACACAACAGGTGCTCATATCACAGTGCTCCCCAGTCCTACCCATCACGTGTGCCCTCACACTCACCCATGCTCACAGTCATACATACGCACACACACACACCCTTGTGAATGCACAGTGCCCCTCCATATACATGTGCCCCTTGCCATGCAAATGGCCCCGCCTCCCCAATGCAGCCCCACCCAACCAACCCCCAATTGCACAGAACACCTGGGCATGTCACAGCCATCTGCCACGTGCATGCTGTCCTTGCACTGACCCCTCCAGTGCTCAGAGCTGGACTGTGGGGGACCCTGCTGGTCTGGTGGGCTGTGTGGTGGCCTGGTGGCCCCCACCTGGTATTGCACCTCTGGGCATGTGTGTACCCCACAGGTGCTCTGCCGTGCCTCTGACCTTACAGGCCTACTTGCCTCTGTGCCACATGTGGCAGTGGCTGTGCTGGGGCTATGCAGTGTGCTCCCTGTCATGTGTTGACTGCCTCAGTCCCTGTGCAGCCTGTGCAGCACCCTCCTCGGTCTGCCCACCCCCCCGTGTGTGCCCTGTGCCTGACCCCATTCCAGTGGGACTGTGTGTTTGGCTCAGCCTGCCCTGTGTCTGTGTTGCCCGCATCCCTGTGTATGTCACTGTTGATGCACCATGGTGCTGTCCTGTGTCCGGGTCAGTGTGGGCAGTGCCTAGCTGGGTGTGCAGCTCTGGCAGCATGCAAATGGGGCACAACTGATGCCTGGGTCGGGGGGGGGGTGCATCTGGCTCCGGTGGCTGTATCTGGGTGCTGGAATGAGCGGTGGCTGGGGGTGCCATCGGCTGGGCCAGGTATTGCAGGTGGTGCACCAGCTTGCAGAGGGCCGAAACGACATGAGTGAGAGAGCTCAATGGAGGTGTTGGGACCGCAACAGATTTCTTTCTGGCCAGAATAAGCTGCCAATGCAGGCAGGAGACCAGTACAAAAGGGCAACCTTCAGCAGCAGGAAACACAGACTGAGCGAGTAAGGGAGGGGGAGTGAGTGAGCTCAGTGGAGCTTTGTTGGGACTGCTGCAGATTTGCTTGTGGGCAGCAAAAGGCAACACTGCACACAGGGGCCCCAGTACAAAAGGCAGCCTGCAGTGGCTGGGAAACTAGAATGAGCAAGTGAGAGAGGGGGGACTGAGCGAGCTCAATGGAGCTGTATTGTAACTGTGGCAGATTTCTTTGTGGGCAGAAGAAGGCAGCAATGCAGGCAGGAGCCCAATAGAAAAGGGCAGCCTGCAGCACCGGCAGACACGGACTGAGCGAGTGACAGAAGGGGAGTGAGCGAGCTCAACGGAGCTTTGTCAGGACTGCTGCAGATTTCTTTGTGGGCAGAAAAATGTGCAAATGCAGGCAGGAGCCCAGTACAAAAGGGCAGCCTGCAGTGCCATGAGGAACAGAATGAGTGAGTGACACAGGGAGTCAGCGACCTCAACAGAGCTCTGTCGGGACACCTGTGGATTTCTTTGTGGGCAGAAAAATGTACAAATGCAGGCAGGAGCCCAGTATAAAAAGGCAGCCTGCAGCACCGGGAGAAACACAACAAGCGAGTGAGAGAGGGGAAGTGAGCGAGCTCAGTTGAGCTCTATTGTGACTGCTGCGGATTTCTTTGTTGGCAGAAAAAGGCGGCAGCGCAGGCAGGATCCTAGTACAAAAGGCCAGCCTGTAGCGCTGGCAGAAACGGAATGAGTGAGTGAGAGAGGGGGAGTCAACAGGCTCAACAGACCTGTGTTGGGACTGCTGCAGATTTCTCTGTGGGCAGAAAAAGCCACCAACAGAGGCAGGAACCCAGTACAAAAGGGCAGCCTGCAGTGCCAGGAGTAACTGAATGAGCGACTGAGAGAGGGGGAGTGAGCCACCTCAACAGAGCTCTGTTGAGACAGCTGTGGATTTCTTAGTGGCCAGAACAAGCTGCCAATGCAGGCAGGAGCCCAGTACAATAGAGCAGCCTGTAGCACCAGGAGAAACAGACTGAGCAATTGACACAGGGGCAGTGAGCAAGCTCAACAGACCAACGCAATCAACATTCGGCATTGACAAATGCTTGTTTCTTTTGCTTCTAATAACTCTTCTGTTGTTTTTCTATTTACCTTTTCCAGTGCTGTTTTTAACCCTTCTGACTTATAACCTCTATCTAGTAACCAGAACCCCTAAAAGCCTAAGAAATAACAAAAAGGGAAAGAGCAACACTATCACAGTTTCTTGATTTGAACTTTAAAGTCTTGGACATTACTGAACAGGGCAGCAACAAAGTGTGTGTGCTCCTTAGGGGGGAGTTAAAAACATATAAGACAAAAAATATCCTTTGGAGTAAAAAGAAATATGGTGACTCAAAAAAAGAGTACCCTAGGTTAGTGTATTGGCCTTCTTAGAAGAAGAAGGAAATAAGTTGCCATTTTCAGAAATAGAATATGCTGAAATGTTTGGGAATACAGAAGGAAATAAAATGAAAATAAAAATTTTTGACAATTTACAGAATATAATGAAGAAACAGATTAGGATGCAATTATGTGCTACTAGTCTAAGCAAATATTGACGAGATAAACAGATCCTAAGAGGTTTGAGAATTCAAAAAGTGCCTTTTTTTGGGGAAGATGATGATGAATACATTAAGGATTGGGAAATGATTTTGAACAAAGCTTCGAATGACCTTATCCTGGCAACAATTAGGAAAGTGAAAAGAGATAGTGAGAAGTTAGAACTTGCAATTACGGGAATGAAAGCAGAAATATTTAAAGGGACTTCAAGAACAGAAGAACAAGAATGTCTGAGAAAATTGAAATGGATATGAAAAAATTCAAAGATGAATTAATGGAATATAAAAAAGGAAAACATGAGAGGGATGCAGGAGATTATCAAGAATGGACTATTTATAATTGGCATGGGAAGGACCACGTGATGCAAGCTACCAGATAGTCACTCCTCAGTACAGCTCCAGCTTCCTGTCTCTTTATATCTGTTTTCTGGTATATTTCTTCGATCTCTAAACCTCTAATTTCATGTTATTCTGGTTCTCTACAACTCAGTGCCCTTGCAGGGCAATTTTGAGAGAGAATGGATGTTTATATGAAAAAGCAACAGCAGAAACACACCCCGCCAGTTACACCAGAGAAGGCCTCAAAAAAATCCCGGGCCTCGAGTGGAGCAGAAAAGGGAGATGTTTTGAATCCAGGGGTGGATCAGGAGCCACTCACATAGTCCAGATTTCTGGAGGAATTTAAACCATTCAGAGATGAGATTAAGGAGATGGCATCAGAAATGAAATCGCTCACCAGAAAAATAGAAGAGATCACTCTCGCTACCTCAGACAACACAGCTAGGATCTTCTTGTTAGAGAAGCAAGTGGAGAGGGTCGAGTCTGAGATGGCAGCAATGCACCAGAAATTGTCCAGATTCGAGGTTAAGCTTGAAGACCTTGAAGGTCATAGCCGGAGAAATAATGTTGTGATTCTCGGGTTACTGGAGGAAGAGGAGGGCCAGAATACCATTGCTTTTACACGGAAGCTGGTGGAGAAGATTGCAGGCCCTTCCCCATTTGGGGCCAAATATATCATAGAGAGAGCCCACAGGTCATTAAGACTGAAGCCCCCTCCCGGAGCAATGCCCTGACCTATAATTTGTCATTTCTTAAACTTCTTAGAGCGACAGCATTTCCTGTAAAAAGTGGGAGAACTCCAAGAAGTTCGCTGGGAGCAAGCTAAGTTTAGAATAGCGCAAGATATTCCAGGTTCAGTCTATTTGAAGCGTGCTGCATTTCATCCTGTTGTTTCAAAAATCATCGCGGCTGGACTTAAATTTTGCATGGGATACCTGGCCAGGCTACAGGTACAGGTGGCTGGTTCTAGGGCTACCTATGAAGATCTGGAGGCAGTATTTGCTGGTTTAAAATTAGCATTGCCAGATCTCTTTAGGGACACATGAAAGGCCTCAGGTCTCTCCCGACAAGATGAGAATCGATTTGAGAAGGCTGGACATTTGTGCAAAGGAATCTTCTGGAAAGAAGCAGTTAAACATTCTTGGACTCTCATTTCAGCCCGAATAAGGGGCCAAAATTACTTTTCTCTTTTCATAGTGATCTAGTTGTGGATACATGTTCTTATTTGTTTTGTCTGGGTCTGGGGTTTCAGGCCCTTCGGTTTTCACAGTGTTCCAATCATGGATGTATACTCTTGTTTGTTTTGTCTGGGTCTGGGGTTTCAAGTAATTAAGTGATTTCTTGTTAGTCTTCGTGTTGGGAGAAAACAAAGCCTACTCAACAATATTTGGTCTCCCCTTCCCCTGTGAGAGTTTGGTAAGAATGGGTTCAGTAAAAGGCTATAGCTTTTGGGGAAATCCAATTACAAGGGCTGTGTTGTCCTTTCCCTTGTAAGGCATCAGGGTGCAGTTACACACTTGCAACACAGGATGGAGCTTGTGTTTCATGCGTGTTAAGTGCTAATGGTCGCTAAGGCCAGAGAAAAGTTGGGATTTACTGGGGCAAAGGCACAGTAAATCGGAGAGGAGGAACGGGGGCCTGTCCCTATGGGGCTGGAGAGCTTATTGAGAGAACGGCCCGCACAGTGAATGTCACGTTTGGCTGAGGCTGACTTCCTGATCTCGCGTCACTTAGGTGCCTTTTTCACATCCGGATGTGCTTTACATGTCCTTAAAGCCATGATGTTTCTGGTATATGTCTTATTGATACTGACTTGCTCCCAATGGTCCTCATTAGGGGATAGGCAATGGACACAAGGACTTGTATTGTAGGGATGTTGAAGCCTCTCTCTTTCTTTATTACCAACATCTCAAAAAGGGGGAATGTTTTACAAGTAATACAGGGTTTGGGGGATGGCTTTTCGGGAGGCTGGGGGAGGAGTAGTAAACGGATTATTGCTGAACATTGTAAGCGAGAAGAGGGGGGATTGGGTGGATGGCTTTTGGACTATGTTTTGGGGTTATTGAAGCTGCAGATTGTTTGAGAGTTAATCAGGGGGGTTGGGAGGGACAGAGGCTTGGGGGGGGGAGACCAGCACAGCAGATTCAGGGCAATGGAATCACCTGTTACATGGTTGCAGTATATGTTAGATACCTCATCTGGGTTTATACCTGACATAATAGATGGCTCAGAATATTAATATTGCTACGTGGAACGTGAAGGGGATCAGGAAAAAACTGAAAAAATATCAGGTACTTAAACATCTGAGTTTGTTGAGGGTCCAGATATCATTCTTACAAGAATCTCACTTAGTGGATTCCGAAGTATTACAACTTCCGAGACAACAGATAGGTCAGGTTTTCTATGCTTCAGGGGAAACCAATAGTTGCGGGGTCATGATACTAATTAACAGAGACATCCCATTTGTCCCTTCTCAGGTATTTAAGGATGCAGATGGCAGATATGTCTTAGTTCAGGGTACTATTTAGGCCATACCATTGGTTCTAGGTAGTATTTACGGACCAAACACAGATGATCCTGAACCCTCTTTTTTCATGAAACTGATTTCTACGATCCTTCCTATACTACCTATTCCAATTATATTGTGGGAGATTTTAATTTGGTCTCGGATCCGAATTTGGATAGATCGAGCATTGGGTCGAGGGGACTGTCACCTGGGCACAGGGCCTTTAAGGAAATGATGGATCAGTGCAGACTGTGCGATGTCTGGAGGGTCACACATCCTAATATTAGGGAATATACCTATAGCTCGCCAGTGCATGGCACGCAATCTCACATTGACTACCTATTAGTTTCTCACGAGCTCTTGCCAGGGTTATTGTCCACCTTGATCCAACCGGGTCCAGTATCGGATCATTCCTTAGTCCTGGGTAATCTGGCTTTCCTTAACATTCCCAAAAGACAGACCAGATGGAAACTAAATGAACAATTACTAAAAGATGAAAAGTATTGAGGATTGGTGAAAGAGCAGATAGAGTTTTTTCTTTCCACCAACCCAATATATAGTGCAAGACTGGGTATTTTATGGGGAGCCTTTAAGGCTTATATAAGGGGCATTCTCATTAGTCTAGCTACAAAGAGGAAGAGGGCACAGGAAAAGGAGTTACTGTTCTTATTGTCTCAGATACGGGCATTAGAAAATATACACCCAGATAACATTTCTCAAAAGGAGTCACAGAAGCTATTAACATATAAAGATAAATACTTGGGAATGTTAAGAGAAAAAGCCGAGCTGGCTATAATCCATACAAAGGCCAGTTTTACAGATCAAGGAGAAAAAGTGGGCAGTCTATTGGCTCTATGTTTAAAACAACAAGAATCAGCAAGAATTATACCCCCAATCAGGTCACAGTCAGATGGGACCCTGAAGGTATCCCCCTCAGAGATAGTCCAGGAGTTTGCTACTTTTTATGAGCAATTATATAGGGACATGGATAGTCCTCCACCCATTCAAAAACTGGAGGAGTATCTCAGGGAAGCACATCTTCCGTTACTATCTGACTCTCAAAAGAAATTCATATCTTCCCCTTTATCACAGGAAGAAATAGCTGCTGTTATAAAGGACTTGCCTCTGCATAAAGTCCTGGGTCCAGACGAGTTTTCGGCCTTATTTTATAAAGTTTTCAGGGAGCAATTACTACCCATGTTGCATCGTCTCTATTTGCACATTTTTTCTGGAGAGTCGGCAGATGCACATTTGTTCTAAGCATTGATAGTTTTGTTACCTAAACCGGACAAAGACCCAGAACTGGTTCAGAACTATAGGTCAATATCTTTGCTGAATCAAGATGTCAAAATTCTCTCGAAGATACTGGTAGATAGACTAACCCTGGTTCTTACGGATCTTGTGGGTATGTCTCAAGTGGGATTTATGAGAGGACGTGCATCTTCAGATCATCTGCGTACCCTCTCGCATATCTTCCCGGAGTCCAGGGATGCCGTATATACTGCGGAGTTGGTCTCCCTGGACGCCAAGAAGACATTTGATCAGGTTAATTGGACATTTCTATTTCAAGCCCTTAAGGCATTTGGATTCCCATCCATGTTCATAGATTGGATCAGGGCAATTTACCGGTCTCCTACAGAGAGGATCTCAGGGAATGGGACTTCTCCAAGTCTTTTATGCTGCAGTCAGGTACAAGGCAGGGATGCCCTCTCTCTCCATTACTTTTCAATCTTTATCTGGAACCCCTTATTCAACATATTCTCAATAATGAAGGAATACAAGGTATTCCCATTAGGAATGAGGTAGTGAAAATAACAGCATACGCTGATGACCTGCTCTTACATTTGGCTAATCTGATAATATCTATTCCGAATATGCTAAGGGAGGTTAATAGATTTAGTAGCTTCTCGAATTACAAGTTAAATCCCAACAAGACATCCTTTTTCCCTCTTAACCATAAAGTCTTCAAGACAGACATTATTTCTCTGGGACTATGCTGGTCACCCCGGGCTATTAAATATTTAGGTATAAAATTAAAGCATAATCCTTCCTTGTGGTTTAAGGAAAACCTGGACCCTCTTTTGCAGGGGATTACTCAAGATCTAGCGAGATGGGATAAACTCCTGTTATCTTTATGGGGTCATATTAATGTAATCAAGATGAATGTGTTTCCCCATTTATTTTACCCTGTGTCGCATCTTAACTCATTTGATCCCTTAAATTGGTTTCAGAAAACACATAAACTCTTTACCAAGTTTATATGGTCGAGTAAGACCTCTAGGCTGGCATACCACAAACTAGCTGCACCCAAAAATAAGGGGGGCTGTGGATTCCTTACTTGCCCATCTACTACTGGGCTAGTCATTTGGCTAAATACCTGAGATGGGTAAGACCAGGCCCAGATAACATGAACCCAGTTTGGCTTAAGATTGAATTAGATTTTTTTCCAATCTATGAACATGGACCCACTGACTATGCTCTATCTAAAAATTTATCAGTTGCAAGATATTAATAAATGTCCCATCATCATGACTTTGCTAAGAGTACATTTGCAATAGTGCTCCTTTTTGTGTTACAATCAAAGTAAAGATCTCACTCAATCCATTTGAAATTCCCCGGCTTTCACCATAAACAAACAGAAAATTTACCGTTCATGGTTGCCTCATTTAGGAGAGGGGATAGTATCCTCATTTTTTGATGAAGTTGGAGAGTGGCTCTCATTCTTTCAGTTCATATACAAGTTCAAAATTCCGGAGTCTCAGGTTTTTAAAGTGTTTCAATTGAGGCACTTGTTAATCACTGTTCTTGGGGCCACTCCACCCCATCCAGTGGCCTTTGCATTGGTATCTGAACTTTTTCCTTTTCTCGTCTTCTCTGGTGTGATTTCTAAGATTTATCAATTGTTGTTCCGATGGAGGTTTGGATGCGATGGTGGCCTCACCAACTTCTGGGTTTCATTTTTTCCCCATTATACTTTAAAATGGTCCATCTTCTGGATGTACTGTCATAAATATGTATCCCAAGATAGATTATGTCTCATGCAGTTTCACATCTTGCATAACTTATACTATACCCCAACTGAACTGGTGAAATGGGGCCTTCTTGATACCGATAGGTGTAATAAGTGTTCCCAGGACACAGGGTCACTTTTTCATCTATTCTGGTCGTGTCCCCAGATAGCATCATTAAGGGAGCATATAAAAACCAATCTGGATCCTTTATTTTGTTTACATGAATATTTTACACCAGATATTTGCCTGTTGGGGGATTTGTCCTCCATAAAGGTTAAAATCCGGAGATTTCATATATCCATGGTTGCGCTCTCGGCCAAAAAAATCATTCTTAGGCGTTGGAAGGAAAGGACCGGACCAACATATCAGGAGTGGCTCAATGAGATTTTAGCAAATATACATACAGAGAAGGCTATTGCTAGCCTTCAAAACAGACTACAGAAGTATAAGGTTTTCTGGGATCCCCTTCACACTTTAATTACGGTATGGTGAAGTAATGTGTAGTTGAGGTTACCACCTTAATTATTTTTGGTAAAGGTAGTTAGTGGGTGATAACAGTGCTAGAATGAACTGCTGTGCCACACAGGGAGGGGAAGGAAGGGTTGGGGACAGTATGATTTGTCTTATGAATCCTATGTAAAAGTGTTCATTACTGCCTCCTGTTATGTGGAAAATGTGGTGAATAAACTTTGAATTGAAAAAAAAATAATTGGCATGGGAAAAGACACAGATTTATATACACAAAGAATGGGAATTTAGATAATAAAAATTATGGGACTTCAAAAGAGAGTGAAACAGACTCTATCGATAGTAGAAGAGGTGGTGGACAAAGACAGGATTTTCAAGCAGACCCCAAAGAAGGAACCAGTTCAGGCCTAAGCAGAGGATGAGAACCAGGAGGGAGAAAGAGGAAGAGGCTACAGAGGCAGAGGAAGAGGACCAAGGAACAACTACGGAGGTTATTGGGGAGAACAGGGCCCCCAGAGATCTGAAAGGAAAAATAATTGGAATTTATAAATCTAACAGAAAATATACTGTCAGAAAAACAGGAAAGTGTTTTGAAAAGAGGTTTATCATTTGTTCCGGAACAGAAATATAATGCCTTCAAAATAAAGGTAGATTTGTTTAAAACATATAGGCAACAACACTTCCAGAGTTTCTTTTCAAGGTAACAACCTATGAACCACATAGTACAAACTACGACTGTAGTTAGGAATGTGATTGATATTGAAGGAGAAGAAGAAGTTCTGGAATTTGAACATGAAAAGACACTATTTTATAAGAAATCAAAATGTGTTCCTAACATACCAGTCAATAATGCCATCAATGTGTTTAGTAAGTTAGTAGACACGGACGTTGAGAATGTTCTCAGCAGATATGAAGGGTTTAGAACAGCAGAGAACCTCAGTAGAGCTGAGAAGGAAGCATTAAGAGAATTAAGACAATTGCCTGATACAGTAATTAAAAAGCAGACAAAGGATGGGTGGTGGTACTGTGGGGCAAGGATATGTATATACAAGAAATGGAAAGACAACTAAAAAACATAAAATATTATATAAAATTAAAGGGAGATCCAATGGAAGAAATTAGAATAAAAGTAAACAGTGTCATGGAAGAGGCAAAAACATAGAAATGGATAACAGAAAAAGAAAAACAGTTTTTAATAGTAGAACATCCGATAAGACCAACAATTTACCTACTGCCAAAAGTACATGAGGACAGGAACACACCACTAGGAAGGCCAACTGTAAGTAGTCTAAACCCGGTAACGGAACCTTTGTCAAAATTTGTGGACTTTTTCTTAAGTCCTTTGGTAAAAGAAAATAGATCACACATAGCAGATGCTAAGGATATGTTAAATATTTTGAAGAATGGGGAAATAGAAGAGAATAATTGGCAAATAACGAGTGACATAGAAAATTTACATAATAACATACCACATCAAGAAGGATTAAGATCCCTGAAAAAGAATTAGGAAATAGATCAGTAAATGTGGTGCCCCTCACAGACTTCATCTTGGAACTGGCTGATTTGGTCCTGAAATATAATTATTTCTCATTTGGTACATCATATTTTAAGAAAATACATGGGACAGCAATGGGCACAACATTTGCCCCTTCATTAGCAAGTATATATGTTGGAGAATAGGAGGATAATTATATATGGAATAAAAAAATAATAGATGGTATAACAACATAAAACAGTGGGTCCATTTTGTGGATCATGATTTTATATTATGAAAAGGTGACAAAGAAGATCTGAAAGACTTCCTAATATTATAAATGGATGTGACACTAATTAAATATTTTTGACAAACTGCAGTAAGACAGAAGTACATTTTTTGGATTTAACAGTCTATGTGAAGAATGCTAAACTGGAAACAAAATTGTACAGAAAAGACAGACAGAAACATGATATAGCATTATGATAGTCAACATCCATCTCATACAAAAAATAATATACTGTATGGACACTTGCTTAGAATAAAAAGAAATTGTACTGAAGAAGAAATAAGGCTAAAAGAATCAGCAGAAATGTGTCAATGATTACTGGGTAGAGGTTATAAGTCAGGAGAGTTAAAAACAGCACTGGAAAAGGTAAACAGAAAAATAAGAGAAGAGTTATTAGAAACAAAAAACTGAAATGGGTGAACACATTTATTTCAGCACAGAATACAATGATGTGTATTGAGAATTAAAACAAATAATAAATGAACACTGGTCAGTACTAGAAGCAGACGAGAGTCTGAAAAATATTGTGGACAAAGGACCTCTTTTTAGTTACAAAAGAAATAAAAATGTGAAAGATGTATTAGTACATATTCTGTATACAAAAGAGAAGCCTAATAACAGACCAAATTGGATGCCAGAGCCCCTACAAGGGAATTATATGGGAATTGTACACATTGTAATGGGTCTAAGAATACAAAAGTATTTAATCACCCTAGGACTGGGAAAAAGTATAAGATAAAATGTTTAATCAGTTGTGCTTCAGAGGGGTAATTTACATGCTGAAATGCCTGTATGGAGAAACATATATGGGGCAAAAGAAAAGAGCCTTGAAAATATGGATTGGTGAACACAAGACGGCTATCAGAAGTAAGAATATGAAATATGGGATAGCAAAACATTATGTAGATGCTGGACATGGGTCAGCTGCATCCCTTACACATATAGGATTAGAGAAATTGGAAGTTCCATCTAGAGAAGGATGTTTGAAAGACACATTTCTCCAAAGAGAGGCATTTTGGATACATGAAATGCAGACTTTGGTGCCTAATGGACTTAACAATGATGTAGGGTATGATACTGTAGTTACCTGTAATAAAAAGTTAAATGAATTAATCTGTTCTAAGGGTTGTATAAATATACGTGGTTATTAGGAATATTGGGTGAATAAAAGGTAAAGAAAAAATGAGTAAAAAATAAAGAAAAAATGTGAGAAAAAGTAACATTATAATCTGTGACCTTTAGCAGTTTTTTTGGCCTTCAGATTGGATATGAAGTAGTTTTTATAAATAATTAGTATGTTAAGATATAGTATAGACAAATGGTGTAAGTGGAAGTATCCACAAAGTAAGAGAAAACGAAAGCCTGCTCTTAGAAGAGTTTGAAGTTTAAGGTTATGGGGGACAGGTAAACAAAGAAAGGTATAATAATTTGGAAAAACAAATGGGGATTTTTAGTAACTATTTGATGTTGGAAAGAGTGAGAAGTTTTTCTAGGTGTCCTCGGTTAGTAAGATCAGATAGAAAAGAACAGATCGAAAAAACTGGGGGACAGGTAAACAAAGAAAGGTATAATAATAACTTGAACAAATTAATGGTAACCTTTAGTCATTTTCTAATGTTTGGAAGACTGAGAAGGTTTTTTTGAGATGTCATTGGTTAATAATATTAGGCAGAAAATAATAGATTGAAAAAAACATTTAAGAAACTGGGAAAATGAAACATTGTCAATAGAAGAAGTAATCCATGACCTTTTGCAGATAATGTTGACCTGCTAGGTTAATTAAGAATTTAAAGTATCAAAATGGGGAGGTATTTAAGTGAAAAATCATATGAATAAATTGTATAGTATAAAAGGGAATGAAGTTGTTTAAGAAGTAATATAAAGTGGAATGTAAAATGGATTATAAAATGAGTATCAAAAGGCAAAATACACACAGTCATATAGCTCTGATGATGGAGACTTGCTCTCCGAAATGTCAGCATGGTAATGCGTGCTAGCATCACCTGATTCTTGGAAGCACCGAGGAGGCTGTTACTTTTAGCAGGAAGAAGAAAATGGTTCCAGTAAGCACTTTAGAGTGCCAAACAAGCTTTTTAACAGAGTTCTGAAGTGCGTCTTTATATATGCAGACAGAGGACAGCACTCTAGATATCGGGATTTAAAATAAAGATATAAAGGTGATGGCACACAAGGAAAAGGAGAAAGAAGGACTTTGGGGAAAAGAAAAGCGAGTGGAATAGGCAGTTGAGCCATGAAGGACAGACAAGTAGAAAAACATGATCAATATGGACTTGGTGGTTGATAAGGATGGTAAAGTACAAAAGAGGAAATTTATTCTGTGAAAAAAACTGAACTGGAAGGAAAAACTATGACATTTGAATTAAAATATTCTCTGATAAATTCTAATTCAGTTGAAACTGCTTGAAATGTTATAAGTCCATAATTTAAAAGGATAAAAAAATATATTCTAAATATATGGTTCCTAATGTGTGATGTCTTAGAAAAAAGGACTGAAAAAAGTGTGAGTATTGGAAGGAGAGTGCAGGTGGAGAGCACCCAGAGGCTTAGGCGGTGTGCAAAATACAGATAAAATAAAATGACTTTTTTTCTTCCACAAAACTTTCAAGTTTTATTTCTCATTATTAATAACAACAATGAAAAAGCAGAAACCCACCCACCCAGCTACTGAAATCCATCTGGATGAATGGTGGCTTTCTGTATTTTTAATAATGGAAGATGTGTTGTACAACAGTCTAGGTTCAGTGCATGTGAGGAAAATAAGTAAAACAGTAGCGGCATGAGTTTCCATTCTTTTTTTTTCAGTTACAGGTTTTATTGATTTTCAAAAAAGACTCAACACAAACAATAACATAACATATATATGCCTTAGGAACAGAAAGACATAGTATCTATGTTCGAATTATTCATACTGGTGTTCAACAAATTAAGCGTACGTAGGAGGAATGCCTCAAATACACCACACTTTACATGTACAGGACTATCAACAATAAATAATGATGAAGATTGTCCCATTTCACCAGGAGGGGGGTACCTACCTCTGTTCCATGGGGAATTGCCAGGACCAAGCAGGAGATGCCGCTGCTGGCCTGTCATGGCTTCATTGGTACAGAAAGGTGTACTTTCCAATGGTCTCATCTGGTAAATGTCTGAAAAGGAAGGTCACCACAGAGGAAACTCAGTAACACGTCCAGGTATTTAAAATGTGCAACAGGATTTAAGATGAGAATCCACCAGTTTAAGCATCTTCATTAAAACTATTTACATACTGTCTCTATAGCGAGGGAGTTTTCATCCAGGTGAAGAGAGGTGATCTTGTCCCTCTACAGGTCACTGGTAAGGCTGCACTTAGAGTATTGTGTACAGTTTTGGAGGCCATACCTAAAGCATGATATGAGGCTACTGGAGGGGGGGTGCAGAGGAGGGCAACAAAGATGAAATGTGGAATGGAGGGGAGAGACTATGAGAGCAGACTGGGATAGAAGGGACAGGAGGAACATGATAGAGACAGTCAAGTATCTAAGGGGAATCAATAAGGATGGGTCAGATGGGGTATTTAAGCTAAGGAGGGAGAGACATGAGGGGGCATGGGCTAAGAATAGAGGGGAAGATTTAGGAAGGAAATGAGGAGACACTATTTCACAGAGTGGGTGGTAGCAAAATGGAATGCACTACCAGAATGGTGGTATCATGTAAATCTGTGAACAGCTTCAAAAGGGCATGGGACAGGGAACAGGGGAGAGTGAGGGTGGGGAAGGTGGGGGGTGGCAGTGGGATGACAAAGGGGAGGAGGTGGGGCAGCTGCAAACTAGGGGTGCTCGCTGCACACTCGAGCAGACTTAGATAGACCAGATGGCCTGTTTCCGCTGGCACATTGGTATGTTTGTATGTTTGTAAGTATCGAGCATTTCAGCCAAATAAACATATTATATTAAGAAGTGGTCAGGAAACTTGCAGTACATCATAAACGTAGAGTAATCAATAGGTTACTACATTTCTACTCAACCAATGCCAGCTCTGGGAGCCAGGTAAGCTATGTATGGCACCCAGTATTTCTGGGGTTTTCATATCTGCCCCAATACCCCTAATACCAAGTGGGAACATCTATCCATTTCATACACCTGGGCAAGTGCTAGGAGAATTTCACTCATGGATGGTGAGGTAGGGCTTCTCCAGCTTCTCAGAAGAATACGTTTGACTTGCATACACAGTAACATTAACCATCTGAACTCTTGTGAGGTGAGAAATGAGGCTTCTGATTTCATGCCTAGCAGCATCAGAGGGGCAAGGGGTGGGATATGGTGACACAGAATCTTACTGGCTTCTTGGGCTGTTATCTGCCATATAGGAAATATTGCTGAGCATTGCCATAGGATATGATATAGGTTCTCTCCAGGTTGTTGACATCTCCAGCAGTAATCATGGGATTGTACTTTTGCTTTCTTAAGCACTGCCAGAGTTCTATACCAAGAGTGAAGTATTTTGTTATGTATGAGCCGACTGCGGGTGTCCCTATGCACTAAATGCCCAGTTTTCCAGCACTGTCCCCATTGGAGGTCCGAGATCTGAATTTGTAGTGCATTCTCCCATTTAGCCTTAGAAGGGAGAGCTGAGCTGGGTAGGGTATCCCTGAGTGAGGCATATATGACTCCTACCGTCCCTTTGTGAGCATCCAGCCATCTGTGAAGTTGGGAAGGAGGCCCAGCCTTACCGTTATCCAACAGAAGAATAGGTTTCAGTGCATCCCTTAGCTGTAAATATCTCCAGAGGTCATTTCTAGGTAGTGACCATTAGTAGAGCAGATTTTGGGAAGGTGCCAACAGCTGTGGAGTCAGGGACTGTAAGGTCTCCACAAAAAATAAAATACCTTTCTCTCTCCACTTAGGCCATAGCACTGGGTGACCTCCTATTGTAATAGTGGGGTTATGCCAAAGGGGAGTATATGAAAGGGGGAGTGCAGGGGTGCCTAGTTTCTTGTGTAGAGCTTTCCAGTATGTGAGTGTAGAGCTCAAAGTCGGATGGAGTTTGAGCTCAGAAGATAGGCCCGACCACAACAGGGAAGCCAGAAGGGAGGTTCCACCAATGTCCTGCTCTATCTCTAAGCATTGATGAGATTCCTTTGACTAAGGCCAAAACCATATTCAGGATTGAGAGCAATGGTATGCTATTTTATATCTCTACATCCATGGTAACCCCCACCCTCCCTGTTTCCAGTGCCTCCTGAGGATGTTCCTGCTATATCAAGGTCTATTAGTACCCCAAAGGAATGAGCCTATCATCTTATCTATTTTTTGGTACCAGTTTGGGGGTAAGAACAAGTGAATATGTAAGCAAATGTGGAAGAATTTGGGAGCCATGGACATTTTACAGGCATCAATCTTGCCAGCCATAGTAAGGTGTAACCCGGTCCACCAATCCAGTTCCTCTTTACATTCAGACAACAAAGGGCTGAAATTGTTGTCCCATCATTTATCAGTATTTGCCCTTACTTTAATGTCCAAATAAGTTATGGAGTCATGTGCTCATTTAAGGCCTAAACAAGGAATAGTCTGTGTTTGAAAGTGTGTATTAAGAGGGAGAATCTCAGTTCTTGTTTCATTAACTTTGAGACCTGAAATGTTTGTAAATCAGTTTAGGAGGGCAAGCAGTGGGGGAATTGATTCATGTGTATCTCCTAGGGGGACCAGCAGGTCATCCGCCTACATTAAAGTTGGGTATTGAGACAGTCCTAGACTTATCCTTTTAATATGGGGGTTTTGTTGGATTGCTGCTGCCAAGGGCTCAACTATCAGGACAAACAGAAGGAGGAAAGAGGACATACCTGTCTGGTTCCCCTATGAAGTTGGAAGGAGTCAGATAGTATTGAGTTAGTTAGTACATTAGCTAAGGGGGAGGTCTATATAGCTGTAATAGCAGATCTGAAATGGGAACCAAAACCAACATGCTCAAGAACAGTGAGGAGATAGTCCGACTCAACAGAGTTGAATGCCTTCTCAAAATCTATTGCAAGGGCAGTGGCAGGGGTCTTTAAATGCCTGGCAATATAAATGAGATTGAGCAGCCCTCACAGATGGTCAGCACTGTACCTGCCTTTTACAAAACTGATCTACAAGGGATGGATCAGGGATGGCAGCAGATGATTCATTCTATTAGCCAGTGCTTTGGCACACACCTTGCTATCAGATTTAATCAGGGATATAGAGCGATAGCTGGCCACTTTGGTAGGGTCTTTCCTTTATTGGGAAGTACAGTGATTATTGCCTCACAAAGGGTATGTGGCAGTGTACCCTGATTTTCAGATTCAGTAAATACCTGGGAGAGAAGGAGGATGATCAGAGGTGCCATGGCTTGAAGGAAGTCTACAGGGAAGCCATCTTCTCCAGGTGCCGTCCCTTTTTTTGAGAGACTGCAAGGCCTCAGATACCTCTTTCGGGGTTAGTGGCACCTCAAAGGATGCCTGTTGGGTATGGGATAATTTGGGAAGTTTATGGTTTCTAGAAATTCACATGTTTTGGGTTTAGTCTCTGCCCTAGTGTAAGTGTACAATTGGGAATAAAACTTGGCCATGATATTGTTCACCTCCTGTGGTTTTGTTCTGACTATCCCAGACAGGGGAACTTTAAGCCCCGCAATATGTCTATTTGGTTGTTATTTATTGAGTTGATAAGCCAGTGTTTTCCCACTTGATGTCAGCAGGGATTGACAGTTGGACAGAGCAGACAAGCTGCTAGGTTGCTGTGGAGACGCTTCAGTAGCAGGAGTCAGTGAAAAGCAAGACTTTATTCTACAACAGGTATGCCACCGTTGCCATAAGTGGATAATAAATCAATTCACTGACCTTTCCAGAATGTCTTTGTGTCTGTAAAGTCTAAAGCATAGAGAAGAGCTGAATAGGGAGATATAGCCTGCACAGGCCTCTTGGCCAGCATCGAGATTGGGAGTGAGTCTTTGCAGTGGCAGGAGCCCCATCTCGGAGGCTACGACTTACGAGGGAGACCCATGGGGGTTGAAATGGCCTGACCAATTGGTTTTCTTTTCACCACACTAGAGAGAGAAGGATTGCAAAGGAAGCATTGGAAGGAGTGGAAAGAGTGGAGGAAAGGGAGGAAAGGAAGGAAAGAAAGAGGGAGAAATCTCTGCTTTGACATTAATTCAAATCTTATTGTGTCATGTTTAAAAACTAGCAGTGCTTTTTATATTTGTTTTAGTTCCCAGGAATCTGTGTGGAAAATTTTTATTATCCTTATCTAGCATTTTACTTTCCTTTTAATTTTATCTTGCTTTGAAATTTGTGGTGTTTTATGCAGGTACATGTCCAGTGAGCTCCATACTAGTGTATGGTTGCAGGCATTGTACTATCGGCACTCGTGAGTGCAGGGATCAAAAGATTCTTAAAATGTGAGTGACTGGTGCAAGAACTAGGGAACAAAGCAGAAGGGGAATTTCCAGTGTTAGTAAAAAGCTTCCAGTTATAGTAAAATAAGCAAAAATATACGAGTTTGTGAACTAAGTTGGCGTACGACTTCTGGGTTTGTAAATCGGGTGGGAGAAATAGTGTAGACTGGGTGATACGAGTCATGTGCTACCTCCTACAAAGCACATGGATTGGCATTCTAGTTGAGACAGACGCCATTTGCAGAGTCACAACAGCAGGAGATCGACTGCACTTTTTGAGCACACAGCTCACAGAAGATGAGATTTAGGTAAACTTAGAACAATTGTGCAGTTTGTAGAGAGAATTTCAACATTGAGGCACAATTGTGTAATCACATTAGGATCAGTCGAGCTGAGACAGGGGTTCCTTGGAGACTAAAGTATCCCTGATTATCTTCTGGACCCTTAAGGGAAAGGTCGAAGGAAGTTGTGATACAAAAACAAAAAAACAAAAATAGAAAATTAAGTAGTAGTAGTAATAGAAATTAGAGGTTTAAGACATTTAAAACTAGATACCATTACTGGGCCTATGCAAAAATAAGAGAGAGTTTGTATTAAAGAGAGTTTGAAATAAAGACTTACTAAATTGGTATGTTAAAATAAAAGTATTTGACTAGATATCAAATCAGGGATACTTGGGTGTGCTTGTGCAAAGTGTGACACAGGAATAATGAATTATGAATTATGAATTAACAGAATGTAGAGTTTTCAAGATGTTAAATTGTTAAACTGTAAACTTGTTAGATTGTTAAATGGACAAAATTTAAACAGGCGATTTTTGTTATAAAGTGTGAGATACTACTACCCCCATATTATCAAGTTTCTTTTATGTTTTTTCAATTGAAATATAGTGGAGAAGACCAAGGAAAATAAGGAGAACCTGAAGAGAACCCATTTTGTCCAGCTACATGTATTTTTGCTTGTATTGTTGCATTGGAAAAGGAGAGCACTGAAGTCTAAATTTTTATCCAGTATAAAACAGAGAGTGAAATCCAGAAGAGGTTTGAAGGGAAAAGACTTGTCGAGGACCCTCAGTAAATTACTGAAGAACATCACAATTAAGGGCACCTATAGAGAAGTCCAGTGGATCTGCAGCAAGGCAAATAACGCTCATTGAGAAGGATTAGAAGGACTAAGAAAAACAAAAGAAGGGTAATAAATTATTTTTTGAGACAGAATTTGAGAGTGACTTTGAATACTGAATATTGGAGCAGTTATTTTGAAGGACAATAAGAACAAGGACAATAAGGAGTAGCAAAGTAATTGGAGAGTTCTTAATTAATTGATCTGGATATTGAGTCTTGTCAGATTTCTTGGAAATACATAAAGTATTGACAATTTAAAAGGGTGTCAAAAGTGTGCCAGTGTGTGGAAAGAACCCTGTTAACCAGGATATATTTATATCTGCAAGATAGAGCACTGCATATCTCTATTTTTATCCAGAGAGAGAGAATAATATTTTATATTGGTGTATCTCTCAGTGTCTTAAAAGAGAAACTAGTTATTTAGGGAGATTGTTAAGAGCTTATTAAGAGATTTTAAAAACCAGTAGTGACTTAATTCAAGTAAGGGAATCTGGAGAAGGAGCTAGAGTGGTAATTTATCAGCTAGCTTGCTAGTTAATGATTATCTTTTACCCATACAGAAACCAAGTTTTGCAGGCTTTGCACAAAAGATGAGCTACAAAGAGCTACAGGGATCCATAGATTAATTTATAGAGTAGATTGCTCTGGGGATCTAGTAGTTTAGGGACCTTAATTGTTTCTTGATATTGTTTGACAGATTCTTGCTGTGCTAGAACTTACAGGCTATAGAGGTGAATTTTTAAGACGATCTTAACACTCAGAGATATTTATCACAGCACAAAATAGCTGGGATAAATACAGGGAAAGAAAAACAGGAAATTAGAATGCCAGTTAAAACAAGAAATAATACAGCCCCAAAAAGAAAGGAGAGAGTGAAGGACATGACCCAGAAAAAAACAAAGGCCAAAGGCACAGATAAGTCAGCCGGAAAGGAAGAAGAATATAGGAAATAAGGGAGATAAAAGAGTAAGAAAGAGAAGAAAAGTAAGACAAAAGAGGTAAGGTTGTGAATAGCACTGTCCAACCTAAAATTACTATGTATATGACAGAGCACAAACTAGTAAAAGACACAAGTGAGATTTGGGAGGAAAACTATATGGGAAAGGTTTCAACACCTATGAGGGGAAGTGAGAAAGAAAGTAAGGTTATGAGTATAGTAGGTGATTTGAGAGTAGAAGAAGAAGGGAGTGAGATCTTGAGAGAGGTTATGAATACAGTAGGTGATTGGGGAGTAGAAGATGAAGGGAATGTGATCTCGAGAAAGCGGGATCAAGTGGTAGAGTTGAATGTGGGAGAAAATGATAAGAAGGTTTTGACACTAGGATTGAACAAAGTTAGAGATCGCTTATTATATATAACTCAAAGATTAAAAGTAATAGACAGTAAACAAAGGGAATATGGAAAGAGTATAGAAGGAAAGTTTGAACAAAATCAAAGATATTATGAGTCATATATTAGTGATCATAACTTAAGGGAAGAAGAGAAAACTATATATATGAGTCATGAAGAATCAAGTTGTTTTGATATAGATGGACTCTCCAGAAAACTGGGGAAAACATTAAGGGACCCAGTACAGGCTAATATTCTGATTTATGAACAACTGATCAGAATATCCCAAGATATAAAATTTACCAAAGGAATTCTAGTAGAGAATAAGAAGGCAATACAAGAGTTACAGACATACATTGGGGGAAAAGAGAGAAGAAAGAAAGGGAACAAGAACAGGAAATTGAGCAGGAAACTGAGAGTCAGAATCATTCTTTGGAATTAATCATGCTACCTTCACCTATATTTAGAAACAATAGTATTTGTGAAGATTTGAAACAAAAACACATGGATTTATGGAATAAAGGGGAGGAGAAGGAGAATGAGAAAAAAAGAAAGGTTTAAAAAAGAAAGAGGACATCTGCAAGAAATAGATGAAATACATGAAATAGAGGTTGAGGTTAGTAAACCAAAAGAAGAGAAATCAGAGAAGAGAATAGAGAAAGGAAAGATACAAAGCAAGGAAAACAAAAAGTGAATCAGTCAAAAAAAGGTAAGACAATAGCTAAGGGAGATAAGGAAGAACAGAAAAGAAATAAAAAAGGAAAAAAGCGAAATATGAGAAATCTGATAAGCTAACAAAAAGGATTGATTGTGACAAGGCACCTGTTGAGCCAGAAGTAAAGGAAGGGCCAAGGCCAATTAGTCGTAGTAGGATAGAGAATGAAAAAGGCATGGGTGGGGGGAAAAAAGATTAGACAATTTAAGAAAAGAGAAGAGGAAAGTAAAGCTCAAGATAAGAGAATAATGACTGTTGATTTTCATAGATTTATGGAAAAAAAGAATTTGGATATGTGTTACCATTATATGAGGTTAAAACCATGCCTGATGAGAATGAGAGTTCATTGAGAGATAACATCAAGAAACTGATATCATGTATTGTGTCAGCTGATGAGACTTTAATATCCAATGTTAGTAGTATTAGACTGGTTAAAGATGAAAATAGGATATTATTGGTGACAGACCAATTCTTTTTCTTATAAACCTTAGTATACAATTAGGAAAAATTATTACAAGCAGTGGGATTTAAGTGTGGTGAGACTGGGATATTAGGACAACTTTTCCAAGAATATTTTCAAAAAGAACAAGACAAACAAAGACAGAAAAAGGGAAGTGGTAATGAAATGATTTATCAGCTATCCATATGTGGCTTGGAGCAGTTGTCCAATGAAAACAGTGCCAATCTAAAGTACAAAATAGGAGATTTTTTACAACCATTAACAAGAATAACGGGATTAGGAAATAAGATCTATTAGGCTACATGATGGGAAGAGAGTGGCCAATTAACTCTGTAGTTAGACAAAGAGTTGGTCTTTGATGAATTGGTGAAAAGAAGTCCAGAACTGGATTCATTGGGGGATCCATTTGTTTGCAAATGATGAATATTTTGTAAATCACAAAGTGCAAGATGTAAAGCCAGAGTGGCTAATAAGGATGGAAAATATAAACAAATTTGCTATCCTTGAAAATCTTGATGATTACTGACAAAGAAAGTCAAGAAAGGAAATGGAGGTGGATAAACTAAAAAATCAGTCATTGAAAGTTTTGTCCTGGAATATAGGATTAAATTGGGTGATGAAGAGTTGGTGAATTATTTTAAAAGAGTTGACATTATATGTTTATAGGAGACATGGGAAAGTAAGGAGATTTTGTTGAATAGATATAAATAATTCAACTTACCTGCAACTAAGAATAAAAGGTGGGGGGAGGAGAAAGGGAGGTTTGCTAACATGGGTTAGAGTAAACTCATTAAAAGAATTAAAGGAAATGGAAGTGAATTCAGAAAACATACGGAGTCTTAAAATGATTATGGGGGAAATCCCAGTAGTCATAATAAATATTTATATACTATCAAATGGAGGAAAGCCAGCGAGGGATGAAATTATTAAGAGAGTGGGAAAAGTTATTGATGAGGAGTTGGAAAACAACCCATCCATAGGAATAATGGTGGTGGGGGATGTACATGCTAGAGCTAGAAATATAACAAGACCTATGAGAGATATTGAATATTTCATGTCTGCTGGTGACATTAAGGGTCTCAGAAATGATAAGAATTCAAGGGACAGGAAAATCAATGACAGAGGTTTGAGAATAGCCAAGGTATTAAGAGAGAAGAAGCTATTGTTAATTAATGGCAGATCCAAATCTGATTATGAGGGTGAATTTATATTTATGAACTCCAAAGGGCCTCAGTGATTGATTTGGCTTGGATAAATATCAATTTGGTCACAGAATTTCTCGATCTTAAAGTGGAAGATAGAGGAGAGAGTGATCATTTCCCATTGGAGATCTATATAAAAAAGGCAGGAAAAGCAGAGGTTATTAATAATGGAACTTCGAATCTGATTCAAACCAAAAAATGGGTGAATTTGAAAGAGATCAATCAACAACATTTTTGGGATATAATGGACATAAAAGGTATAACACAAGATATGAAAGAATTTAGAGAGCTAGAGCAGGAGGAATGTATCTAATTATCAGAGTTTAATTAGTAGGATAGCCATTCTGGTACAGAAAGAGGTTAAAATGTATCCAAAAAACAAAGGGCACTATGGTTTAACAAGGACTGGGTAGAATGAAGAGGAACTTAAATAAACAGACCAGAAAGACAATAAAAATGCCAACACAAGCTAATAGGAAAGAATTAAACAAAATTAGAAAAAAATGTAACATTACAATTAAGAAATGTAAGGAAAGGTTTAGACAGAAACTGTGGAAAGATCTAGAAAGAGCAGTTATCGACACAGATTCTAGAGAATTCTGGAAAATCATGGCAAAAGGTACAGGAAGATATAATCAAGAAGTGTATTCTCATATAGAACCCCAAGAGTGGATACATCACTTTAAATCAATTTTTAGAGAATTAGGAGCAAAGGAGGGACAGAAAGAGCCTTTAAGGGAATGGATCCCATTAAAAGCAAAAATAAAGGAAGGGAAAATAATTAATGTAGTTAATACATTTAAAAGGCATAAAGCACCTGGACCAGATGGGATCCCAGTTGATGTGATTATGAACCAATTGGAACTATGGATACCAATATTGACTAGATTATTTAACCATGTCAGTAATATAGGTAAGATCCCAAGTACATTGGCACAATCATAGTACCAATCTTTAAAAAAGGAGAAAAAAAGAACCAGATTGTTACAGACCTATAAGTCTTATAGATAATACTCAAAACATTATGACAAAAATAAGAAACATGAGATTAATAACATGGATCAAGTCAAATAATCTGATTGAGGAAGCCCAAGCGCGATTTATTGAGAAACATTCAACAATAGACCAGTGTTTGATACTTAATCATCTAGTTTATAAACATATAAAGATCAAAAAACAGAAATTGTTCTGTATTTTTGTGGATTTTAAGATGGCGTTTGAGAGTACTAATCATGAATTAACGTGGGCATGCCTTGAAGAACTGGGAATGGAGATAACTTTATTAAACATGATTAAGACAGTATATAGGCATAATCAAATTAAGATCATGTTTAACTCCAGAGGAGATTGTATGGAATAATTTGAGGGAGATAAGGGGGTTAAACAAGATTGTGTACTTTCACCAACACTTTTCAATTTATACTTGAATTGGAAAATGGAAAAAATGTATAAGGATGAATATCACATGCCAAAAATAGGGAAACTTACATGTCCATACTTGACATTTGCCGATTATATTGTTTTGATTTGTATGAAAAGTTTGGGAGCTAAAAGATTGTTCAACGCATTCCCAAAAGAATGCAATAAAGTCAAATTAAGTATCAACCCAGAGAGGACCAAAATTATGGTCTTTGGTAATAACAACAGAAGGAAGTTGAACATATATTATAATGACATTATTCTTGAACAAGTAAAATATTTTAAATATCTGGGTATAAATATAAATGAAAATCTCATGTGGAGTAACCATGTTAATGAGGTAAAATCCAAAATAAAGAAGTTCATACCTCTAATTACTAGCTTCTTTTATAAATATGGAGGAAGCTCCATTAAGGGTGCAATAAAGGTTATCAATGCAAAAATAAGATCACAAATTTTTTTATGGAGCAGAAATCTGGGGTTTGGAAATTGGCGAGAAGATAGAGGGAATAATAAACATTTTTTATAGGAAAATAATGGGTTTACCTAAGTGAGCACCGGCAGCCCTAATAAGAGTTGAGCTAGGTCAAACATCATTAGAAAATTTGATACAGGAAAGAACCATCTTGTATTTTTTTAAGGTATATACAATGTCAGATAAGCGACTGCCAAAACAATGTTTAGAAGAGGCTACAAATTATTACGGTAGGAAGTTCAAATTCCCAGTTATGGAAATTCTAGAAAAATTGATAAAACCATATGGATTAATAACTTATCTAGCAGATATACTAAGAAGACCACAAGAGGACATCAAAGGTGAGGTAAAAACAAGGCTGAGAGATGTGTTTAGACAAAAAGACATGGAAAGATGTTCAATACATAAAATAAGTAAATGGTTGGCAGTGAATAAAAGGATCTTTAAGAGGAAAAGTTATTTAATGATTCTTAAGAGCCCAGCAAGAAGGAATCTTTATATAAGGTTCAGATTTGAGTACCATAGAAGTGAAAGAATAAACAGACTAATAAAAATGGAAGAATCCAAGGGATATGTAAATGTAAATTGGAAGAAGATGACGTAATTCAGTTATTGATTAAATGCCCACTCTATCAGAAGGCAAGAACAAATGTACTGGGGCTCATATTGGAGAAGCTGGAAGGAAGCCCCCAAATTTTGACTGAAAAAATAATGAACTCTCAGTCATTAAGAACACTAGAGGTGGTGATTACTTACTTGAAAATCATTGATAAACAATGTTTACATATGTGGGAGAATGTATAGTAAAAAAGTACTGTATATCTGAATGAAGTGAGAGTTGAGCATAAGCAAGAAGGGGAATTGTGCATTAGGAATCTATCTGAAATAAATTACAGTTTTTGTATAGACTTTTATCAGATATTTATTATTATTATTATTGTGTTTTTGCAGTATAATATTGTATTTGTAGTGTATTATTGTAACAACTTAAATTTTTAAACAATAAACTTGAAACTGTCAAACTGTATTTTCCCACTTTTATCTCCCTCCTCCCAGTACAAGTGGTGAACTCTAAACAGAGCTAGATCATCTTTCCTAGATATAACCTCATTTAGCTGCATACGAATGAGGAGGACTGATGACCACAAGCAGAATGGGAAGATGGGTGAGACATCTTTTTGAGTGCTTGTTCAGCATTGGCTAATTCGCCTTCAAGTTTGGTCATCTCCTTCCTTTTCTTTCTCCTGTGTGCAGTATACTCTATGATCTTCCCCCTCATAGTTGCTTTATATGCTTCCCATGTGGTTTGTGTAGAGGTCTCAGAAATTGGGTTCTGTTACAGAAACAACTTGGTTTTGGACTTGGCCCACTCTAGAAATTTTGAATCTTGCATGAGGAGAGGTTCCAGCCTCCAGGTGGGAGACCGAAGTGTTGGGGAACTCCATGAGAGTATCAGTTGGACTGGGGCATGATCAGAGATGATAGTGGGGAGAATGCTGGAGTCCCAAGCAGATTGGGCAAGGGATTGCAAGATGAGCCAAAAAATCTAATCGGCTAAATCTGCCATGCACCCCGGACTGAAAAGTATAGCCTCAGTCTTTGGGGTGTATGAGGCACCAAATATTGACCGGCTGAAACTCAGAGCTTAGCCTTAGTGTGGCTTACACCCCTCTGGTGTGAGTCTCTTTTCCTTGATTGCTCCAACCCATTACTGGTACCAGTGTCAGGTTGAAATCTCCCCCAATGAAATGGGGGTGTCAGTCTCCATCATGGCCTCAATTTTGGTGGTTAAGTTAAGGAAAAAGGAGGGGTCATCCTTGTTAGGTGCATATATATTTGCTAATAAAATCTGACTATTGGTATATTGAGGAGGGCAATCACCCATTTAACTTGTGGGTCTGATTTACATTTTAAAATGGACCACGGAAGGGACTTATGTAAGAAGATAAGCACACCTCTGTTTTTTGTAGGTACACTGGCATGCATTTCTTTTCCCACCCAGTCTTTCACCAAATAAGCATGGTCTTGTCTAATTAACTTTGTTTCTTGCAAAAAAGCAGCCTGAATTTTCACCCTTTTTAGCTGCATCAACACCTTTTCTTTTGGGGAGAATTGAACCACCTAATGTTCCACATAATGAATGAAGTGTCATCCATATTCCAAGGCATGGTGAAAAATAATATTAGGGAAGGCGCATGCAGCTGACCAGGGTGAAGGCCCATCTGTATTATACATATGAAAACTTTTACAGGTTATATGAGTTGGCAGTTTCCCAGAGGGAGAGGTTATTAAGTAGCAGCTAATGCTAGGAATTTATTTGTACATTGACCCATTTGTAGACCACAAACCATAACATGCAGACAGTAACAAACATACAACGCTAAAGAGAAATAAACTATTTACAGTAAGTGTGCAGTATCGAGCAGTGGTCGAAGTAGGTATGGCAGGCCGAGGAAGCATAGTCCTTGTAGGCCTAACCTGCTCTTCAGTTGGGGGGTGGATCTCAACATGCTATCCAAGTGATCCAAAAGCTGGTTCAGCTGATTACTAAGTTATAGCATGAGGGGCTTAAGTAGGCAGCTGTGAGCCTCGCTGACCCAGGGTAATCATTGTAGAGGTGCCTACACCTGTATTCTTCCTTATCCTTTAGAGCACCGGTACTTAGGAGTAGTGCTCTTGTTGGTGGAAAGGGCAATAAGCCTTTGGTATGAAAACCATACCATTAGGTGTGACAGCTGCCCCATCAGCTTCCCTTTACATGCATTCTCATAGGTATCAATTAAATGTAGAGGAATGGGAATTTATAGAGGGTACCATTCAGAATGCAATACAGCTATCCTCTGTCATAGACCCAACATGTTTGTCGTAATATCCTGGGGATCCTGGGCCATAGGTGCGTTCCAACTGGAGGGATTATATGCACCTTTATGGAAGGAGGGAGGAGGGAGGGACATATCTGCCAGCGAAGCTAGCCTTAGTTGAGCTTAGGTTTAAAATGGGGTATAGACCCCCCCCATCTAGTCCTACTGGGAAGTATTGTGCACTGGTGTAGTGCAGCTAATAAATCACTTAACACTTTCGCTGGTAAGCCTGAAACAACACTAGCATAAACTACAGCATGTGCCCAGAAAACTTTTCTCAATTAAACAGGGCCAAGGCATTAGGCTAAATATACCTTTTACTAAGCTCGGGGGTGTGAGTAGCTAGTTCCTTAGTTAATGCTGAAATAAACACTGACTCTGGGAGCTACCTCACTAAGCCCATACCCATGCCCTGATCACAAGAAAAATCATAAGGACATGTACCTGTATCTAAGTATGCTCCTGTGATGGTGATGCTTGGAGAGACATTTCAGTTGTTGTAGCATGTTGTGCCTACTTCTCTGGGCCAGAATCCACAAGGTCTGCTGAGGAATGAAGCAAAGGGGAGCCTGTGCTCTGATGGTCCTCAGTAGTCCATTGTTGTAGCTCTGCTTCCATAGAGGAGGCCTTGAGCACCATCTCCTCCTCCGGGTGCTCTGGAAAGTCCCCTGTCTCGGCCTCAACAACCAGTAGTGCATAGCAGTTTGGGGATGCAAATTTGCTCAAGCTAGTGTCAGGTGATTCTGGGATGGTCATTTGCTGCTGGGTGGATTCAGAGATGCGATCCTGAGAGTGATTCCTTTTGGTATGATGGCCCAACTGTTGCCTTGCCTCTTTCGGGATCTGGGTGTGAGGCTTGGGCCTGCCCCTGTAAACCTGAAGCTGCGTTGAAGACTCCCCTGGTTACTTTTTGTGTTGTTTGGTAAGCCATGGTTCTGCATAGGACCTGGAGCATTAGACTGGTGAGTGAAGGGTTCCCTTCTAGAGCTGGAGGGCCAGTTATGATGCAAGTACTCTACTAGGGCTTCTGGAGTTGAAAAAGAGATGGAAGTACCATCCACCTCCAGGCGCATTGTGGCAGGGTAATGCAGAGGAAAACCTAATCCCCAAGAGTGCATCAGGCAACTGGCCTCAGAGTATTCTTTCCTCCGGTTCACCAGCTCATGAGAGTAATCCTGGAAAATTAAAATTTTATTGACTTGCCAGGATAAGGCTCCAAGCTCTCCATTCCTTATCTGTGAAGTTTAGGATTTTGGCCCTAATCGGCATAAGTCTATCCCCCGGTTTGGGTGCTAGGTTCAGTGTCCTATGCGCCTGTTCGATTGTTAAACCAGAAGACATCTCATGCTTAAAAACCTTCGGTAACATATCATAAAGAAATTCTAAAAGGATTCCCCTTTCCACACCTTCAGAGAATCCAAGGAGCCAGAGATTGTTGTGCCAGCTCCTGTTTTCAATGTCATCTAGTTTAGTTTGAAGTGCTTGAATGGCCCTCTCCTGATCTCTTACAGTCACAGTGAGTAGGTCAATAGCCTCCGAACTGGTGTTAACTCTTACCTCGGCTTTCCAGATTCTAGTATCTAGTTGTTGGATGACCATGATTGTAATATTAGATGCCAGAGTGACCTCGGTTATATGCTGCATCAGAGCCACAAACATCTCATTTATTTGCTGCCTACTGAGGCCTATAGGGGCTTCTGCGCCCCTGCTGTGTGCCATGCTGGATAAGGAGATTAAGATGGATTCTCGACCTTGTCCTTTGCAAGCGTTGTTTCAAAGATGGTACAAGCTTTTCTAGGTTAGTTCAGGAGTATTTGGATCCTCTACATTGTACAGTTATATAATTTTAAGTGGTGTAAATGAGTGAAGTTAGACCCTGGGTAAGCAGAAAGCGTGGATCAAGTGGCCATTGCGGTAGGAGCCAAGCCATGTCCCATGAGTTTCCATCCTAAATTAAGAAAGCAGTTGAAGCACAGAAGGGTACAATGCATTCTATGACCTCAGAACTGTGGTACAACAGCTTTTCCATTAGAATGGAGATCAATGCAAAACAAGGGGTACTATAAATACTATACTATAAATAAATACTATATAATTTTAGGCAAACACTTTGTCTCTATGTACTGCTCAGATGGCATGAGGATGGACCAGATGGACCAAATGATCTTTTTGTGTCTCTTAAAGCTTATATTACCAAACAAAGAGAGAGTATGGGCTTGCCACCAGTTGGGCACCACCTACTAATCTTCTATGAAGTAGAATTGATGGCAGCAGTACACATCAGAACAGGATGAGACCACAGCAACCTGACAATCAGGGTAGGGATGAAGTAGCTAAAGAAAATGGTTATTTAGCTCATAATAAAAATGCCTAGGAAATGAGTGCACCCTGAAAGTGCATATTTACTGCATCACACCTACCCTGTTGGCTGATTATCTGGCAAAGATTAAGCCAGTTATATTCAAAAACACAGACAGGATACACCCCAGGACTATAGTAAAGCTAAAGGAAAAAATGAGTCTGTCCAGTCAAGTGCGGTGCTGGTGGACGGGATTCTGTTCAGCATTGTCACCATCTTCAAGGAGGGGCAAAGTCAGACCAAGGCAACTACAGCCCAGTGAGCCTGACATTAGTGCTTGGCCATGTTCTGAATCCATTATCAAGGACAGAACAGTGGGTCACTTGGTTGAGGCCAAGGGTATTACTTTATCTCAGCATGGCTTTAGGAGGGACAGACTGCCAAACCACCTATTCACATCCTTCAAGGAGGCAACAACGGAGGTAATGTGGCAGGGCCATAGACATATCTGGACTTCAGAATGGTCCTTGATTGATGTGATCAGTTATTTCCTGACATTTCTGTGAAATCTCTAGAGAAATTCCCTGTCTGCTTGCAGTACCACTGTAAAGCCACAAGAGAGAATTTGTTTAGAAATATTGCAGAATGTCTGGAATATCTGACCATATCAATTGCTGCAACTTTAGCACATGACAAGATTCTGGGGAAAATACAGAGTGCAGTATACAGGAGGATACAAAATTTTAATAGCTAACTGGCTTCAGTGCATGACACAGAGGGTTGTGTTGGATGGACACTACTCACAGTGAAGTAAGCGGTGTCCCTCAGGGATCTGTACTAGGGTCAGGTTTTTTAATATGTTCACAAACAATTTAAAAGCTAGTGTCTCCAGTAGGCTGCTTCAATTTCCTAAGGGCTTTACGTTGGCCAGAGTGGTAAACTCTTTTGAGTACGGGGATAAACTTCAGGAGGAGCTGAATAAGCAAGGTGACTGGTCAAACACATTTTATGTCAGATTCAGTATAGCCAGTTGTGAGGTGATACATAAAGAGAGGAGAAATTGAGGTAGACCCACACACTGTGTGGGATCCCTCTTGCTTTAATGGAGGAGGAAATGACCCACAGTAGGGGTCATAATAGACATGGGGCTGAAGTACGACAAGTACCGTGTAAGTATTGTCAAGAAGGCTGGAAAACAGCTGGAGTATGTTAAAATGAGTTGGCCAGCAGAGCAGGGGAAGGAATATTACCCTTTACAGGGACCTAGACATGCTGCACTTAGAGTACTGCATGCTGTTCTGGGCTCCCCAATTAGAAAAAACATCAAGGCAGTCAAGAAGGTACAAAGTAGAGCCACCAAATGATCAGGGGTATGGAGGACAAAAGATACGAGTGACTGGAGGCCCTTTACATGTTCACTCTTGAGTAAAGCAGTAAGAGACAGGACATGATTTTAGCCATCCCCCTATTCAAGGGTAGCAAAATGATCACAAATATACACGTTTGATCTAGTGACTCCCCCCTCCAAATGGAAACACACACCCTGAAACACAATTTGTAAATGCAGAGAGAAATACAGAAACATAGAAACAGAATCTGATGGCAGATAAGGACCGCTTGGCCCACCTAGTCGACCCATTTCCGTACCTAACGGATAAGCTGCAGATCCTAGTTAACCAACAGTCTACTTCCTCCTACCCCCCACTATAATTGCCTTATGTCTGTCCCATGCATTCTTGAATTCCTCCATTGTTTTTGACTCTACGACCTCCTCAGGAAGGCTGTTCCATGCATCTACAATCCTGTGAAGAAATACTTGGAGGTATTTCTTCTACCAGGGGCTGGTAAACCTATGGAATTCTCAGCCAGCAGAGGCAGTGGATAAATAGAACAGACTTTCAGGGTAAGCCAGGATACATTTCAGCTTGCTAAGTGAATCACTGGATATTAGAAAGGGTATGGAATCTGTATAAGTTGATACATGATTGTACAAAACAGTCACTGATCCCTCTTGTGAAGTGAGTGTGGGGGGGGGGCGATGGAGCTTGAGGCCCATTGCACCTTTTATTGTTAGGTTGCTATGTTTCTACATGTACTGCAAGTGAAATGCCAACTTCTGAACAGCATTATTACAATGCAAGAGAACCTGGTTCTTTAGGTGTTTAAGGAAAGGGCTAGGTAATCACTAACAAAATATATGTGGAGTGTTAAATCAGGAAGTGCAGACAAAGATGAAGCAGCCTGATTCTTTTTAGGGACCAGCATTTCATTCCAAATTTAAGAATAAAGTAGCAGTCATCTTGACAGCACCACAGTTGTGAGCTTTATGAAACAGTGGGTCTTTTTCTGTCCCATAAGTCTTAATATCACAAGATACTATTGATCCTCGTTGGCCCCAGAAGATGTTCTAAACCAAAATGCAGATTTCAAACACAGTGAAACTTCGTTATGTTTCTGTCAATTTTTGATTTTCTAAAAAAAGTTTTCACATTGAGATGTGCAGGAAAGAAACTAAAGCTCACTATTTAGGTGGTTTACCACTGAAATGCAATGCTGTCACATAAACAATTTTAGGTGATCAGTTTCTTTATTTGTAATCTTTTCCAATCAGAACAAACAAAAGTATATTTAATGTCAAAGGTATTTTCAAATTTCTAGGTAGTTAGAATACTAAACGGGCAGTGCCAGTTTCAAATCATACCATAGTACTGACTCACTGTTTGAACATCAGCCAGGCGCTTTGCATCCAGTCACCCAGACTGAACATTAGATAAGAATAAGAAACAAGACACCGTTGTAAACAAACTGCTACATCTCAGATTAGACTACATTATCACAGGTAAGTATATAATAAAATGATCTCTATTCTAATAAACAAACGGTTCTTTTCGGCCAAAAATGAGTTGATGGCATTTCATTTAAAAAGTAATTTTGCAGGATAACAGCATCACTTTGAGGACAGAAGCAGACGATTAAAATAATCTCAAAAGTTGGAAAAACAGCTTCATGCAAAACTATGATCCTTCAAATGCTCACAAACATTTTTTTTTGAGTTGCAGCCTATTAGGAGAATGGCCACCTAGAATTATAATCATTAAGGGATGTCAATGAATTCTTGTTCTGTTATGTCATAAAACAAAAAAAAAATCAGATGCAAGTTGGTGAGCTAGCACAGTGAAGCTGCCTCTTACAAATACCTGTTTTATGCCACCAGACTACACTGATATTGACATTATTCTTGCAACATAAAATTAAACCGTCAGTCCTAAACATTATGCTTACTGCAGATTTCTAAACATCGCCAGTCTGCTAAGTTGCCTTGTACAGCTAATCCTTCTTAGGAATAGCCAAATGCAGAATACTGTATGATACCTGTTATTGATCGAGCTACAAACCTTTGCAATAAATACAGTACCTCTTATTAATTTGGGTTCTGTATGTCTCAGGGTAAGGATTCTAGTAGATTATTTGTAATCGCTTTTAATACAAAGAGAATATTGTTTGGGCAATCATACACAACCAGCCTGTGCTGCCAACGAGAGGTTCAGATTATAGCAGACTTTTTTTTTTAATTATTTAAACATTTGATGACCGGGAAAGGCACACTGTGCCAAGGCTCATCTCCAGGTGAGACCTGCTGAGACCTTGAGAGTGACGCTCAAGAGGTCCGTTGTAATCTGAACCTCGAGGTGGCAGCACAGGATGGTTGAGCATGGTTGCCCAACCCATGTCTTTTTATAAGTATGGATATATAAAAAAACTAACTTTTTTTTAAACTGCATAAATTGTCATGTCCCTTTCTCAGCCATTCTGCCATTGTCAATGACAAGTGACAGCCAGTACAGAGAATCAGATGCTTTTTTTTTAGAAAAAAATGAAGATTAAAAGAGTACATCTATATAAAAGGTTTACTATTTCAAACTTTTCTCAAAAACAGAGCAAACTAGCAAAGGTCATAGAAAAATAGAAGATGAAGGCAGATAAGGACCGTGTAGCCCACCTAGTCTGTCCCTTTTCCCTACCAAATGCAAAGACGCAGACACTAGTTGATCTGTGGCTTACCCTCTCTTCCCTATTGTGGAGTACTCTTATGTCTATACCATGCATTCATGAATTCCCCTACTGTTTTGCCCTCACTACCTCCACAGGGAGGCTGTTGCAAGCATCCACTACTCTTTCTGTGAAAAAGTACTTCCTCATGTTGCCCCTGAGCCTACCCCCTTCTAGCCTCATATCATGCCCCCTTGTTCTTGTATACCTTCTTTTCTGGATGATGCTACCCTCCTGAATCTTGTTTATAAGCCTGAGGTACTTGAATGTCTCTATTCTCCTCTCTCTCTCTCTCTCTTCTCCTCCAAGGAATACATGTTAAGGTTCTCTTGTCTTTCCTCATATGACTTTTGGTGCAGTCCTTGCACCATTTTTGTTGCCCTTCTCTGGACTGCCTCTATTTTGTTTATATTCTTCCATAGATGTGGACTCCAAAGCTGGACAGAGTACTTCAGATGAGGTCTCTCTAGTGATCTACACAGTGACATAACCACCTCCTTTTTTCTGCTGGTAATACCTTTCCTATGCACCCTTGCATCCTGCTGCTTCTCCACACAGCTTTGTCACATTGTTTAGTTACCTTTAGGTCATCAGATATGATTGCCTCAGGTCCCTTTCTTGATTGGTGGTCATCAGTACCTCTCCCCATCTTGTACTCCTCCCTTGGATTTCTGTGCCCCAAATGCATGATTCTGCACCTCTTTGAATTGAATCTTACCTGCCACACTCTCGACCACTCCTCAAGCATGTTTAGGTCCTTCCATATTTTTTCCACTCCTCCCTGCATTGTCAACCCTGCTGCAGATCTTAGTATTCTCTGCAAAGAGGCATACCTTCCTCTCCAGCCCCTCTGCAATGCCCCTTATGAAGACATAAAAGAGGACTGGTCCCAGGACAGATCCCTGTGGCTCCTCACTGGTCACACCCCCCTCCTCAGACTGAATTCCATTTACCACCACTCTCTGTGTCCTGTCTCTCAACCAGTTTCTGACCCAGTTTACCACCTTGGAGCCTAATCCCAGGCTATCTAACTTATTTACCAACCTCCTATCCGGGACGGTGTCGAAGACCACATTATTGTTTTCCATTTTGTGGTATATTTTAGGAGCATGGTGCTTTTTTCAGCTCTGGTTTCATTAGAGATGGTCACATGGACATTGTGTCTACCTGAGTAGAATGTTGTTGCACCATAGAATGGTACAACCACGTTCCATGACTTCTGCACTGTGGTACAGCAGAGTTCTGCTTAGTATGAAAATCCATGCAGAACAAGCTTCCTCTATACACTATGGGAAAGATTCACAAAAGCAGCCCCTAGATCAACACAAGCTGCAACAAACAGCAGCTTGCATTGATCGTTGGTGCACCAGGGACCCTGCACCTGATTCAGAAATGGGAAGGGTCTCACCACCAAACTCCTGCAGGTTGCAGCAACTACTCCCCATTTGTCAATGTAAAGACACACAGGAGGGGAATGCTGCAAGCTGCAGGATGGCCCTGGAGCAATGACATTACCACACTCAAGCTGTGCCAGGCACGAATGCCTGGCTGTTGGGCTCTGTGCAATGCTGGGCTCTTGCATGGAGATCGCATTTATGGTCTGAGTGTAGTTTCACCCATGAACCTGCTAGGCTGTGTGCCAGTAGATAAAATACCTAGGAAGCAGAAAAACATGTCCAGTCATGATGCAGTCCCTACAGTGCACGGTGTGGACCATTGATTCCGATCACAACATATCTCTCAGAGAGAGAGATGGAACTCATTCAGCTTGGTGGGTATTTAAACTGGTTCTGAATTTAGCTAGCACCTTTTATTGTAAACAGTTTGAAACATTCCTTCTCTCCCCACCCTTCTCTCACTTGTTCATTGACTACTGACTGGACCTTTCTGTCAGCAATTAAAGTAAGGGTCAATCTTCTAAAGTTATCAGTCAAGCAGCTGCCATCTTCATAATGGCCCTAGATCATCACTCTCCTCTCTGATGCTAGAGGTGGGGGGAAACTTCAGGATTTCTCAATTAATGGTCTCACTTTGAACTGCAGTATTTATCAGGTACATAGTTTTCAACAACTTAACAGCAGTTAATGGCTTCATTTTCACCTGTTTCTGGGAGATGACAGTATAGACTATGCAGTGTATCATAGGTGAACATTGCCATGCCTGGCCCAACATCATGCAGAAAAAGACTGTGGTTCCAACCTGGCAGGTGGTGCATGGGTTGTTAGACCAGCTTCAGGCTAGTCTAAGCCCTGGTGTGCCCTGCACCTGTTACGGCACTTTCGGAATCCCACAAAAAGGATATGGTAACACAACCATGGTGCAAGTCCCTGTCTGCCAGAGTGCAGCCCTGAGCCCACTGCAAGAGTAGCTCAAGCCCAGCTCACACAGGCAGCCCCCATTTGCCACAGGCCATGTCTCTAAATTTGAAATGACACATGGTGAGTCACATTAGCCCCATGCACCATTCCCGGTTTGCACACGCACCATGTGGAAACTCCAGATGTTTGTGAATCAGGCCCTTTATGTTTATATGTTCAGTTCCTCCATGTTTCTTGTGGCTATAATAGTGTGTTCTCTAGTTCTTTGGGTAAGAGAACTGCAAAGTGAAGCTGAGTAGTTCTGGCACATAAAGGGCTTGAGAAGACACACATGACCATAAGAGACACAGGAACTGTGCAGATAACCACAATATAAGTCATGTTGAAGACATTTGTTTAAAAAAAATGGAAGTTAAAGTTACATCAAAAGGTTGTACTTTGCAGAAAACTAGAGAACTATCTCAGAGAAGAAACGGACTATGCAAACTGAACTTAGAACTTGAGAATTTTAGAACTATTAGTGAGAGACACTCTCTTTTTTTCCATATACAGTAGCTTTTCACTCAGTGGGAGGCTGGTAGGTTAGGCTTCAGCTCTCTCTCATTTGAGAGAGCTCTGTTCAGCCATGAAGGGTGTCATGAAGCCTGCCAGAATCCCTTTTCCAATTTCTCCCTATTCCCTGTTGCTGGGCCCTGCACATCAGCATACTCATGTGCACGCACGCTGCAGAGTCCCATGGCACCCTCACATCTGTTGTCACCCCATACCTGCACTAACACCAGGCCTCCACCTGGTGGCAGTCATTCAGTGCCAATGTTAATCCACCCTCGCCAGGAGAGGAGAGCCGCCCTACAGACCCTCAATCATCTCCCTCCCCGGCTGACCCCAGATGACCTGAGTCTGCTTTCAAACCCAGGTGGCTGGCATGGCAGGAGGTAAGGTGCACAGTTCCTCAGCCCTCCACGCTGCTGTGCCAGCTTAGGAGGCACTGGCTTATGGGTATTAGAGTACTGTATCAGAAATGTTTAGAAAAAACAATCTTGATTAGTTAAAATAATGTTATGATCTATAATAGAATCACTCAAACTAATGGCACTCCACCACTGGGATACTTGGTGGTGCTCCAATCAATACAAGTACTGTAGGAAAACAACATGAAATAAGGGGGGCACCCACCTCCCCAATGCTCTGTATGCACTATGTGCAATATCTAAATGTGAGATACACTAGATACAGCAGCCCATACTACAACAGCAGCTACACTGTATAAGCTGACTAATAAACTTTATATTTCACCTTGACTGGGTGGGGTTTGTCCATGTTACTGCTGCTGCAATATGGACTGCAGTATCTAGTATTCCCCTTTTATTGTGTGTTTCAATACCAGCTATTGAAAATAAAGGTTTGCATTGGACCTGGGTCTGCCACTGAAAGTATGCACAATAAATTGTTTGGAATAGCATACATTGTGTCATCAGTACTCATTTCTTACTGGAGCTTTTAGATATTGCATATAATGCAAACAGAGAATTGGGGAGGTGGGTGCTCCTTTTATTTCATGTTTCTTCCTTATGATTTATAATAGCAAGTAAAAAGCACCTCTGATTCTGAGGTGCTATGACTTCTATAAGAAAAGAAGTGAAAACGAGTTGTGCACATGTACTAATTAAGTCTTCCACTCCTTTTCGGCAACCAGTCACAGCAACTGCAAACAGCAATGTGCAGGTTTCTATTTGTAATATCATTTAGCTAGCTCAGTTCAAATTGTGTCCCAGTCAAGCAGCAGGATGGTGTTACACTGTGCTTTTATCCACACAGAAGTCATAATAATATGTGGAATCTGAAAGATTTCATTCTTATAAACAGGAAGTTCTGAGGGCATTATTTTTTCAAATACTGTAAATGAACTACAGTCTGCTGTAATGCAGAGTAATGTTATGACAGTATTGTCCGGCACACACTGTATCATTTCATTTTGTTTTCAGCTACAAAATATACAAACCTTGTAAAAAATACAAAGTTTCTGACTGTTAGAGCTGTCATCTATTTCTTGATCAGCCATTATAAACCTCCACACAATTAAATATATTACAGATTTTGGTAAAATAAAGCCTTCTGCTTTAATTAAATTGTTACAAAAATCCATGTGAACTACTCATATTTAATGGCTTGGGGAAAGAACAGGGAGGTGTTTTATTTCAGGAATAATAGACTTTAATAGCTGCAGTTAAGTGGCCCTGTATGGCACAAGACTACAAGGTGGTTATAGAATATGAAGCAAATGACACAGTAATATGAGTTGGCCTTGACCAGTGGCAGAGACAAATGTTCCTGTAATGCTTTGGAACACAGGCAGTATTCTTAGTCTGGTAGAAAAAGACAAGTTAATGAAAAATGTGACTGTGCAATAGAGAGGTACAAGCTGCCCTCTATGTGAGGAGACTGCATGTTACAAGCTGTGATAAAAAGTGGGATAATAGGAGCCAGGGTTAGCAGCCAGGGTAATATAAGGTTTTATTAAGCTGCCAAATTACTATGCTGCATATTTCAATTTAATTATAACCAACAGAAGCAAAACTATAATTAGGGAGTGAAATGGTAACGCATATTTTTTGTATTATTTAAGAATCAAAGACAGCACTAAACTTGGGTTGGTCGGTTAATTTCCACAAAATTCTTTTCCAATATTCAGTTAAATATGCAAGTTTTTTTTGGCCAGATTTTCTGACCCTGTGTTACATCTAGCCAAGAAAACCAACTGATGGTCTTATGAAATAAAATGATAACAAGAAACAACAATTTATGAGTAAATATTAGAGTAAAGCTTAGTATTTTTTATGACAGTTTTAATTTTTGATGGAATTTCTTCATAACAGAGACATTCCAGTAGGTACAAAAGTGTCACCCTATGTTCATTAATTTCTGTGTGTTGTACATAATGATCTGTATTCTTCAAAGTTAAATTCTGGTTTAGAATGCTGCATACATTGAGCTAAAAGCTAGATAAATCAAGTTATTCTTGTAAATAACCTCAAAATCATAATGACACTGGTGAAGAACTCAGCCTTAACTCAGTGGAATTCCCATAAATGTTGCTAACAACTTGCTTAGCAGCTGAATAAGTGCTGGCAACTATATGCCAATCAAACATGTTGTATGATTACTTGGCAAATGCTGCATTTATGTCATTTATTTCATTTATTTTTTCAATTTCCTTGCTGTCACTGACTAACAAATATTAGTTTATTGACAAAAGTCAGGCAGCATAGAAGTACAGAGGGCGTAGTGCAGTGGTTAGTTCACAGAGCTGTGAACTAAGAAATGAAAGTTCCAATCCCACTATAGGCATTAACACATTCTGGCATAAAACAGATAAAAGCTGTAAAATGATTAGAAGTGGGATCCTACTTTAAATGAAATGTTGCATCTTTTTCTCTAAGCCCCATTTTCCCTGACCGTTTCTACACTAGCATAGGAGGTTTGAAGAGTCACATACTGTATCTGTGTGTATAAAATCTGCAGGCATCAGACCAGTGTAGCGCTTCTGCTCCTCTCCCAGATTGAGGAGCTGACTGGTGTGAGTGTTTTCAAGTGTAGTGTAAATGGTAAACACTGAACACATTATTGCCTGAAGGTAATTTAGTGACACACAACACTCAGGGAACTTCTTGCTGCATGGGTCCCACAATGCAATTTCCCAAGACTCAGATGTGGAAGCTGGCCTTCTCAAATGTTGTACACCACTGGCTTTATAAACAACCAGGTGCAGACTGTCACTGGTGTGAGCCACATCGGTGTGTAACAGCTTAATCAATGTAAACAGGGCTTCACTCTCTCCACACACAGTGCACAGTGTCACTGTAGTTAGGGCTGAGTACTATATACATCATCATGATTTTTGGTCACTTATTATTGGTTATCTTTTGATCTAAGGAGCTAAAAACTGGTATATATACACATACCTTTTGAGGCAAGATAACAGAACTGGCAATATTTGTAAAGTTGAATCAGTAATAAAACAATGTTACAGGATTTTCGTTTTACAATTTATTTATCCTACTGTACATTTTTGAAGCTGAATGGACTGAAGCACTAAAAGGTTAAGGGGTGTGCCTAAGGTCACATCGTGAGTTTTGGGTTCTTGTCAGGTTGGAACCTGTTATCTCCTATTTTCACTGTTAGTGCTTGAAGCACTAGACACACATTGCATTAAAGTTCAAAATCTGTAAGTTTCAGGTACTTCAGATTTGGTCACGAGGGAGTACCTTTTGTGCATTCCTAAACATAAAAATGCTAAAAACAAAGTTACAGTTGTTTTTGGAGCCCCCTGCATGCACAGTACATTTTTAATTGGTTTGCATAATGTTTTTTTTCACATGCCTGTTATGTTTATTGGGTGTCTTACAACCTTTATTATTTTCATTTGTGTGGACTGCAGTCTGAGCACACAGTTCTGGGGGTAATGGGGGGATACCACTAAAGGGGAGTTGCAAAAAAAATATATATATATACACATTTCTAGAAAATAGAAACCTGTGCAAAATTCAAGACACCTGAAATGTAAGGTGGAATAAATGAATACTAAAAAAATGCCTGCAGTTCTGTGGCCTGCCTGTGGGTGACTGGCAATTTAGGTATGCTTTTTCCATGCTTAACTTTGGGCAGTTCATCTCTGAAATGTGCAGCACACGTATTGCACATTCTGGCTGAATATAGGGATATGCGGAACATTCATGGGCATGCCCCCTATACACGCACCTCATATGTTATAACTGTGCGATGCTGCATCCAGAGATGCACGACACATCTCTCCCTTTTGAATATTGTGGTTCTGCTCATTTTCTGAGATGCATGGCACATCTCCACTTTGCACTGCTCATCTCTTTTGAAAATGTGAGCCAAGTTTTTTTTTCACTGTTTTAAAATGACTATTTAACATGCTATAAGTGACAGGAAACAGTGTTACACAATAGAAGATTTTCAATGGGGTTATCTGGAACTTCAGATAGGGCTTCTGCTAAATAAAGAGACAAAACCAGCTAATATTATTCAGAGTATATATTTATTAAGTATTGTAGTGACGAGAGCTGAAATTGGAACATTTACTGTAATAAATACACTGCATTAATTAACAGGTCATGCATGTCACTCAAGTACTGTGTACATACATATATATATATATATATATATATATATATATTTATACAACATGTGTTTGGAGATAAAATCATGGATAAAAACTAATGTCTGAGGCAGGCCATGGAGATATCACTATTGCTGTGAAGATATCATTGATATCTCCATGTTCCTATACGTCATACTGATATCTCCATGATCCTGTACGTCATTCCCTAGAAAGTGAAACTGTTTTCACATTCCACTGTGCAAGGCTTTCTCTTTCTCTATCGCTTTAATACCTGCCCCCCCTCCAAACCACAAACACACACACACATACGCACCTCAGTCTGCTTGATCCTGACATTATTTTTGTGTAAAAATTGAATTTAAACACTTATCTGATTAATCCTTCCACTGTGACATTCAGCCAACAACTACAAACTGCACCCGCTCCTCGTATTACTTTCAGTTTCTCCCCTGACATGCAGCGTGACCGAGTGGTAGAAAGATTGGCAGATTACGATACTTCACAATAAAGATGTCTGTTACCCATTTACTTAAAAAAACACTCTGCAGTTCTCAATTTATTTTTTTAAAGCTGCCCACTGTATCTATAAGATAGAGACAAAACAGAGACCGAATCGGCAGCTTCACAACACAAGGAGCACCTGAGAGAGTTCGTTGCTATAGCAACACATACTCGCTCGTCCTCCTGCTTCTCTAGTGCTATATCTCTGTCTTCTGAATACAGTTGGCACCTACAAAATACATGCAAAATGGCAGAGTTTTTTTTTAACTAAATAGAATTAGACCTCTTTACTGTGAATTACTCTAATCTCCTAATCGGTCAATCTTCATGCCGCTTGGTCATGCTACTTTTTAGGGGGAAACTGAAATTAATATGATTCTTGGCTGAATATTACAATAGCAGGATCAACCAGATGACTGCTTAAATTAAATTATTTCATAAAAATAATGACAGGATCAACCAGATAACATTCTTCACATCATTTTAGCCTGTCAGAATCCACCATATATATTTTTATTTTATATAACATCTCATCTCTTGTGTTCCAGGGGTGTGTGCGTGTGGGGGGTGGGGGTACTGGTTTTCATTGTATTCATGTAGATGTAATTTGTCCGAACACATGTTGTATAAACAGAACATGACATGGCCTGAGTGAAGATATCATATTTATCTTCTTTTCGGGGAATATGACATCATGATATCTCACTGTTGGCTTAGCCACTCGTGAGATATCATGATATCATTGCCTCTCATGAAATAAATATGATATCTTCACCAGGCCATGTCATATCCCTATGTAATATATATATATATATATATATATATATATATATATATATATATATATATATTTGTGTGTGTGTATATATATATATATATTAGAGCAAAAACTCCATTTAATGCATTAGTTAGGGTTGTTCACACAGCGACAAAAGTGAGAAATTAAGCTGTTGGGTTGAAAAAACCCCTTGGACCCCCCACCCCAACCGGCATTGGGTGCGCGTGGGATCGTCAGCCTAACTCTCACCCCTGACATGTGTAAAGCAGCAGGTCATGGGGTGAAATCAACATGATCAATCGCCCCTATCAGTGGCGAAATCAGGGGTTGCAACTGTAGCCCTCTCACTATCACTGTCAGGTAACTTAACTACTCGTAAACAAGTTTTGCCTCTAATTCCTTCTTTGAGAATGATAGCAGAAATAGTGAATGTAATGCGGCGGCGGGGGCGTGCAATTTGTGGCATACTAACAGGCAGCAATGCAAACAGAAATGCTAACAGTGGCGCACATGGTAACACAAGCATGAATGAGAACAGAAAGGGTAACGACATGGTGGCGAGACAGGAATGGTCTGCCACGTGATGTGTTGTCACATAGTAACATGGTGCCTGCAAACAGAAATGTCAATGGGCATGGTGATGTAAAGTGAAACAGTAAGATAAACAGTACTGTAGACAGAAATGGCAAAAAATAACAGAAACGCAAGCGCAAATGAAAACGCAAAGGATAACGCACATGGTGGCGCAGATGTCAATGGTAAGTGAAACGGGTACGGATCCGTAAGCGGAAAGGGCAACAGTAACAGTAATGTAAGCGCACAGGCTGGTTTTCCCCAAAATCTGCATTGAGAAAGACAGTGAGTACAAATAATGTATGCAAAATAATGAGTATCGGCGCAGAAAATGAGATCTTGGAATACTAAATACATTATATCTCAGGAACCATACGACGTAGAAAAAAAATTTAAAAGTCATATTATTTACAACTATCCTGGCTAATTTGGATCTTAGCCCCAAGATTTTCCAACGAAAAGTCCGTATCTCGCACCGTTTCCGAGATACAGGCCCTGAAAGGCGCGGCGAATGCCGTAATGTTATCCTATGGGAAAAAAAGAAAAGTTCTGAGCACCATAACTTTGCCTCTGTGTAATGTTTTTTCACCAAACTACTGAAAGACACATCTGTGGGCTGTTGGCTGTCTTCCCTCCAAATTTCAGGAAAAAAGACCAAACCGTTATTTTGCAGCAGGGCTCCAAATGATTTCTGTTAAGTGTGAAACGTATGTTTATCCTATGGGAAAAATGTCAATTTTGGAGTGCCGTAACTTTGCCGACATGTAATATTTTTCACCAAACTACTGAAAGGCACATCTGTGTACTGTTGGCTGTCTTACCTCCAAATTTCAGGAAAAAAGACCAAACCGTTATTTTGCAGCAGGGTGCCAAAGGATTCCTGTAATGCTTCGGGCCCCGTAATGTTATCCTATGGGAAAAACTGTCAACTTTGGAGTGCCATAACTTTGCCACTGTGTAATATTTTTTCAATACAACACTGAAAGGCACATCTGTGAGATGTCGGCTGCGTTCCCTCCAAATTTCAGCCCAAAACTCCCAACGGTTATTTTGCAGTGCAGTGCCAAAGAATTGCTGTCATTTTCCACAGACTAGAAAATTACTGTCGCCACTATTGTAAAGCTTTCCATTGTATTTGCGACACTTCGTGAGCACGAAAGTAATTTGCTAAAGTACTTTTTCCAGAAATTTGAAATACATATTTCTGGGGTGTTTTACCACAAAATAAAGACATGGCAAGCATCCTCAGGGCCCTACTAGGTGAATACAAAAAAATTAGGTTGCTAGAGGGTCCCAAATTTAAATGCCAACCATTTTTCTGATCACAAACTGAAAACAAAATGGCCGATTTGCGAAAGTAACAGGCCCATTTGTGAAAGTAAAAATGCATTTGCGAAAGTGTTGAACTTTTTGTTAACTTTTCCCATTGACTTATAATGGGAAACTGTTTTTTGAATAACTTTTGAACCGTTTAATATTTTTTCACGAAATCTTCGAAAGGCACATCGGGGACCCTGGCTGCACATTCCCTGAAGATTTTGGGCAGGTCAAGCAAACCGTACGACCTGTAGGCGTGACCACAGAATTCCAGAAAAGTGTAAACGTGCGCACAGATCACACTAAATAACTCCGCAGCCGTATATCCGACAAGTACAAAACTTGGCATATCCCAAGGCCTATAATTCTTGATCATAAATTCCAAATTTCAGGCAAATCCATCAAACAGTTGAAAAGTTATTAAGGTGCAAAGTTTTGGGGTTTAACATAGAAATGGCTCCTCAACCCTAACTATGGTAGCACTACCGTGCTACCATAGTATATATATATATATGTGCAACAGGCGTGGAGAGAAACAGAGTGTGCTAAATCAAGGTATCTCAGCTACTGTGTGTATAAATGTGCGATTTAGCATTTATACACATAGTAAACACATCATCTTAAGTTTATCACCACAGCAGACACATCATAGCATCAATTGGTGACCCAGGCCAATGAAAATACAGCCGGACTTGTTAAGCATAAAACAAAATGCATCTCATGCCACTCTGTCCACTTCTGCCCACTGCGCACTACAAAACAAACAGTAACAGAAAAAAAAAAGCAGTTTACATAACTCAAGCAGTCAACGGTTCCACCCGCTCAGCATCCAGAATCAATAATGCCACCATCCGACAGTAGTCAGAGTCAATCATTAAATAAATACTGTTAAAAATAGCAACAAAAAATACCCGCAAACTTTTTAAAAATAATGACAGACAGTAGTGCAAATAATAGCTTTAGCTTGGAGCTTCAGGAGATACTGACACAAATTGAGATGGATACTGACCCCTTGAGGACCCAACAAGTGTCAGTCAGCCTCAACTGCAAGCCGAAAGTGCAGCTGAAACAGCAAGCACAAATGAAAAAGCAAGAATAGATCTGGTACAGATAGATAACTGCGTAGATGGGGCAAAAAATGCAAACACCACCAGAAAAACCCATGGAGATGTGTCAATATTTACAAGTTATCATAGAGAAAAATTCAATGTAAGCAAGGCCCAACAAGACATAGCACCATCAGACCTACAAAATCATCTATGCCACTATTTTATATATTATAAAAAAAGGGGAGTCAGATTACGAACCCCTAACCTTATGTTCAATTTTCCAAAGCATTCCTATGTGGCAAAGATTATCCATGTTCACTGTCTACCTCACCCATTTTTGGAAAAGTCAGACAGGTCTTGTTGTCTAAGTAAAAAAGTCTTAAGAGTGAGGGCAAGGGTTCAAAACCCAAGGCTGCCAAGGAATTGACTGACAATGTAATAGAAATCCTATATGCAAAGCTGCAGCTTGGTCCCTACACCGCTGACTCCTTGCTAAATACCATGTGGCTGACAATTAGTACGTATTTTGGAGTCCGGGTAATATCGAGATGCGAAATATAAAGTGGGGAGACATAGAATTGCAGCAAGATGAAAATGGCAATCATTATTTGCCATACTCCCAAGAAAGACAGACCAAGACGAGAACAGATACACATCCAAAGACACCCGAAAAATAAAGCTAAGAGCCTATCAGCTTCCAGAAAGATTAGAAAAATGCCCTGTAACTAACTACCTGTTGTACAAGGAAAAGAGGCCAAAAAAACACTAGTACCAGAGTCTCCATTTTTCCTGGCAGTAAACACCAATGTTTGGGACTATTACCCGATGACCTGGTACAAAAAACAGCCGGTTGGTGTAAACAAGTCGTCCACTATAGTAAAAACATTGGTAATCAAAGCAGGCGTAAAAATGGAAAAAAAAAGCTAACCAACTACTCTGCCAGAAAACACTTACTTCTGAAACTTTCCAATTCTGGAGTTGCACCAACTGACATAATCCAGTTAACAGGGCATAAACAGTTGAGCAGTATTAATGATTATTCAAGAATGAATGGAAATAAACAGGCAAAAAGCTCAAAAATACTAAGCAGAGAACCAGAAGCTACCATCAAAGTAGAGCCAACAAAAAAAGCTGCACTAAGTACTATAATGGATAACCTACATGAAGTATTGGGCACTTGCTTCCACCAACCTAGTACAAAAGCAAAAATCATCACATTTAACATAGTCCAAGGTATAGATATGCATACCCCACCACACAAAAAACAGCAGTATTTCACACAGTGATAATGCAATGTAAGGGAATATGTAAAATAAGAATGTATAAATAAGCTCTCCCCCTCCCACCACCCAATCTTTATAGGCCATCACTACAAGTCAAGAAAAAGGCCGCAACCAAAAGTGCCGTATTCTGACTCTGACACAGACTAACAGGTTAGCATGCCCCTCTCCCCATTTGAAATAACCACATAAAACTTCAGATAAATTGCTATGGCATTGAGTTGGCAGAGATTTCTGAACAGCTAGCATGTATAAGCATTAATAGTGTATCACCACACAAAAGACAAAGTGTAAACTCATTTTCCCCAGAAAAAAGAAATGCAGATGCTATAACATTTTTTTTTCTTCTAGATAAACTGGAGATGCCACACCATCTAAAGACAATCAAAACCTATGGAAACAATGCAGAAAAGCATGCCGTAAAAACAATGCAGCCAGAATCTGCCAAAGGAAAAGCATGAATACTTTGAAGAAAAACATTTTGTTTTCTATTTCCCTGATCTCAACCTCTCTCTCTCTCTCTCTCTCTCTCTCTCTCTCTCACTCTCTATACTATCAATACACAGTAGCTTCCACACTGCAATTCTCTGCTATATCTTTCCCTAGTGCCTGATTAATGTGTTGTTTTTACACTTTATCAAGACCTCAATAAAACATTAAAAGTTACCTACTTTTCAGTAGTCCTCATCCCTTTTTATGTAGCATATAGGTGTAGCACAGCGTAATGAAAAGTAAAAATTACAACAAATGTAATGGTGAAAACGTGAACCCAAAAGATAGAAAAGCTTGTACTCTTCTTGTCCTAATCCATAGGGTAAATGTTAAAAAAGTAACCCAAAAGAAGATATGTCCCAGTGAAGGAAAGTGGAATCTTTGTGTCCTAATTCATCGAGTGTCCCAACAAAGATTAAAATAATCCAAAATTATTTCCCAAAATAAGGTCCACTCTACAATGCAGTAATACAAAGCAAATCAAAGAGTAAATCCCATAAAAGTACTTGAAGTCTGAATTTGATCTTGGGTATCCTGGCCTACATCCTCGAAGATGCTAAGATGAAGACCCTAATGAATGCAGAAGACATAGAAGTCTCCCCAGATAAAGCACACTAACTCCTCGACGATGAAAGACTCTTCCTCGGACTCCACTGAACTCCTTCCCACTCTAGTTGAAGGCTGCTCCAACATGCGCTGCTCCACTTGGTGCTCCATCAGTGCCTCCCTCCATACTAAAAAACACCTGTGCAATAGACAGTGGCCACACCCCTCAGCAGACAACCAGTCCCATCAACCATTCAGATTCATGTTCCCATGGATACATAGACCACTCACCACACTTTCATTCATGGCAGGCACCCAATCGAAACTCACACTCGACGACACCCACCCAATCATAAACTACTACTATCCTCATTCACAAACTCAGAAGATATGTGCAGCTACACTGAGCCGGTAGTAAGTAAAATAACATAAATAGACCCATTTTCAAATAAAAGCTGACACAAACAAAACAGACTAGTTAAGAAAAACAGCAGATCCCCCGACAATGGATATGCCTATTGCATAAATTGAACATGTAGGGATCTGCTGTGTGATGCATGTATTTATTTCTACTCATTGTCAGTGACCACAGGCCCATCACTCATGGCTACGCTACCCTCCACCACTCATGAGGTCAACTGCAGTCACTGGCCACTCATAAAAATAAATCATGTATCATACAGTAGACCCCCACTTATCCTATATATATATATATATATATATATATATATATATATATATATGAGTAGCCACTTTAATGCAAAACCTCACATTCTGCACCTTAATAACTTTCCACTGTACAATGAATTTACCTGAAATTTGGTACATGTGGTCTGGTACCATAGATCTCTAGATCTTGCAAGTTTCGTTACAGTCAGATGTATGATTGCAGAGCTACAGAACACCAAAAAATGCAAAGAAAAGGACTTTTTGCATGTTTCTTTGCTAGCACCCACAGCCCACATGCTTTGTCCTTTTGATCCAAAATCTTCAGGGAAGATGCAGCCTTGGTCACCGATGTGCCTGACGAAGATTTGGTGAAAAAATATCAAATGGTTCAAATGTTATTCAAAAAACAAATTTCCCATTGTAGTGAATGGGAAAAGTTAGCAAAAATCACAAAACTTTCATGGGAGGCCGCTTTTACTGTTGCAAATGGCCTTTTTACTTTTGTGAGGCTGCCATCTTGTTTTCAGTTAGTGACACAGAAAAATGCCTAGCATTTAAAATTGAGACCCTCTAGGTAAACACTGATTGTTGTGTTTACCTAGTCAGGTCCTGAGGATGCTAGCCATATCTTTTTGGGGGGGATTAAACCCCACAGAAATGCATTTTTTAATTTTTTTGGAAAATACTTTCACAAATGCAAAAGTTTTGTGAGGTTTTCTCAAGAAACTTTCGTGATTTGCGAAGGTAATTTGCAAAAGTGCTCCCAAAATAACTGCAAATCTTTGACACCCTCCTGCAACAAAATGCTTGGGTCTTTTGGGCTGAAATTTTCAGGGTGGCAAGCCCTGGTCCCGCTGATGTGCCTTTTGGTGGTTTGGTGCCAAAACAGAAAAGGAGCCCAAAGTTACACATTCAAAAAGTTCAGAAATTTTCCCATAGGATAACATTGAGGCATCTGTGACGCCTTTCGGGGCCCATATCTCGAAATCAGTTTGAGATACTGACTTTTTGTTGCAAATTGTCTGAGTCCCCCTAAAGGGGGCTACATACAGAAGTAGATTGGAAGGCCATGAAACCCATGAAATTTGAATTTTTCTTCTAGCTTGTACGGTTCCTGAGATATTAGCAAATTAGTGTTCCAACTGCTCATTTTCATGTCTGTAAGTCACTCTTATGCCCTCAGAGTTAGCACACACAGTGCTTTTTGGTGCCTGTATCTTGGAAACGATGTGAGATATGGATTTGATTGACTTTATATTGTGAGAAATACTCAGTCTTATCATTATAATGACAAATTAATTTTTTTTTCTACGTGCTATGGTTCACGAGATACTGGCACATTAGTGTTACATGGGTTCTTTGCCCCATAGGGCTGCTGTATGGCTCCGTGCTTATGTGGAAATGGGAGCACAGGGCCCAGAGGGCCCACGCTCCCACAAACACATATCATTATGCACAAATGGGCAGCTTGGTGGGAGGGTCCCGGGCTCCCACCAACAGATACCATTTACTATTCATATTACGCTTTCTCAAAAAGAAGGGAAATTCTTTGCAAAAAAACTCCATTAATGCATCAGTTAGGGTTGTTTCCACAGTGACGAAAGTCTGGAAATTCGGTGTAAGGGTTAATACCCCACAACCCCCATGACCCCATCCTAAACCCCTAACTTGCATTCCCCACCCCACTCCCCCACACACACACATATGCAAGACACATGCACGACTGTAAGACACTATACCAGTCAATCACATCTGTAAGCACAATCATCATGACACTGTGCTCCTTTCACATACCACAATGTAATGAAAAACACATACAGTATGATCGACTCCATACTGCCAGCACAGTATGATGACACATTATTGCTGGCATATCTTTTTTATAAAGTGAAACATAGTCTACACAAATGTTCTTAATATTGCTTTTTATTTGTCATACTTCAATGATTGGCTGGCTGCAGGTATTGCTGCCACTACATAGACATGTGGTAGCAGTACAGACTCACCTGACACTTACGTAGTACTTTTCACATACTGCTCAGGAATTAAACTAAAACCATCACATGTTCTACTACTTCTGCGTTAACTGTGAATACTCATTAGTAGCATGTTATGGTTAGCTTTGAATGTTACAACTGTTGCTCTCACATGTTGCTTGTAAACTATACTACAAAACATTACTTTATTATTATTACCATTTCTTATTAGGACTGACTCACTGTATTAGAAAAAGATATGCAAACATCCACTGACTGCTGCTATGTTATCCAAACTCTTATTTCCAATACATCTATCTATAGGTAACATACTGTGTGTTTCATCATTTCTTAACAATTGAAATATACTGTAGGTATCTTCTTAAATATTGTTATTGATGTTTGTAACAGAAAAATGCTTACTGTGGGCCATCTCCCATGGTTGCCCAGCATGCATGTGTACCCCCAAGGCACTCTGATGGCAGGAGAACTCATACAGTTGCTGCACCATGATGATGGATGTCTCTTGTACTGCTTGCATGTGTGCGTGTGTGTGTGTGTGTGTGTGTGTGTGTGTGTGTGTGTGTGGGGGATACATAGTTAGGGTTTTGATGATGGGGTCGTGGGGTGGGGTTGTGCGGTGTTAACCCTAACACTGAATTTTCAAACTTTTGTCACTATGGAAACAACCCTATCTGATGCATTAACAGAGTTTTTTTGCAATGAATATATATATATATATATATATATATATATATATATATACATACACACACTGTATATATATACAGTACAATTCACATTAAACAGTTTCACCAATGAGTTGCTTTAGCATTTTTGACTGAGTTGCATAAGAGTTTCATGATCCAATATAAAGCCCTGCACAAACTGTTTCTTAAAAGTTAAAACTCAGTTTTGAATTGCATTGTGACTAGACTGCAGATACCTTCCAAATGGGTTGCAAAAACATTTTACAAACATTGCTCTTGAGCTGGTTAAGCATTGATAAACAAGGCAACATGAGTTGCCAATGCATTGCCATCTGTAAAAAAACAATGCTAAACCAACTCATTGGTGGAACAGTTTAATGTGACTTGTACTGTACATATATATACAGTATATATATATATATATATATATACACAATAGGGGGTGTGATAAATGAGTGAGATAAAGGAGTGTATCATCCACTGCAGTGTGATATTTTTACCTTCTGCTCTACTGTGATGATAGCCATTTACACACATAGGTCACAAAAGGTCACTGATATCATCACTCTAGGCAGCTTTCCCCTCAGCATGCGAGAAACACCTGTTCTGTTACCATAGACACACATGCAGAACTACATGAGAGGTCTCACTGCTGCCTACAGCTAACTCAGTGAGCATTACAATACATACCTATTCCCCAAAACTTCCAGCTCATTATTGTGATACTCTCAGCTTGACTGCAGCCAGAATTCTAAAGAACTCAGCTTCACAGAACAGTCTATTCCGTACTGCTGCCTGCAGCTAACTCAAATTACCACTGAAACACACTCTCACTTGTTCCTCAAACTCTGACTGTTATCCCATTATAATTACTGTGATACTCTCAGCTTGACTGCAACCAGAATCCTAAAGAGCACAATTTCACACAACATTCTGCCTGCAGCTAACTCAATTGCTACTAAAAACAGTATCAGCTGTTCTGACACTGCCTCTTAGCCCATTACAATTACTGTGATGCTCTCAGCTTCACTGCAGCCAGACTTCTAAAGAATACAGCTTCACAAAATTATGTTTCTCACTCCTACCTAAAACTAACTCGTTTAGCATTGCAAAACACACTCATGTGTCTCTCAGAGTTTATAACACTGCCAGCCAATTCAGAAAAGCTCACACATAGAATGAGCAAACACATAAACAGAAACAGAACACAAGATAGCATAACAAAACTTCTGAAACTCTTGGCCGTACTGTATATAGTGAATACATGATGTACAGATCATGTGCTATGGCAAATATTGTCACTCCTGCATCGTGAGCTCTGGATATCTCACTCTGCAGGAGTGACAATATTTGCTATATCACACTCATGCCCATCATGTATCCCATATATATATATATATATATATATATATATATATATATATATATATATAGACTGGCACTGTAGCACCACTTTAGTTACAGTATGGTTAGTTATGCACTTTAATGTCAAAATTGGCCTTCTTATATCTGTACCCTTTTGACCTAGGGACATAAAATGTGTATGTACACTCTTTGTGACAGGACACCAAGACACTTGATTTTACGGTTAGATGGCATCAGTCATGTAAGATTTAAGATGCCTTTTTGGCCCCATTAACTTAAAAATGATTCTGATTCATACCCAAAACTTTCAGGTTTGCTATTTACAAAATTTGAATATGTTGGCCCTGTATGAGGTATCAGTTCATTGCTGCCTGGCCCTGTACCTGTAGTTTGGCCTTGGTTCATGAAGCTACAGGATGGGGAGAGGGTCTAGATTAAGCATTACAACCAAAGAGCACATATACAAGCTTTTTGGGTCTTGGGTTGACAACCCTAAGAGCACATTTCTAACTTTGAAGGTATTGGGTTGACAACCCTAATAGCACATTTGTTTGTTGGCATTGGATTAAACACTCTAAAATCATAATTCCAGACTTTGTGGGGGTTTAGTTTTGTGCAGTAGTGGCCCTATGTTGTGTTTCATAATGACCCTGTCTGTCTGTCTATCTATCTATCTATCTACAGGTAACTATCTATTGACATATATTATAGTGGTGTGGTAACACCGCTTTAGTTAGGGTTCAATGGTCACTTCTATGTTAAACCCAACATTTTGCACTTTAATAACTTTGCAATCATTTGACTGATTTGCATGAAATGTTGCATGTATAATTGGGGACCAAAGATCTCTTGATGTGACAAGTTTTGTTTTGGTTGGTAGTGCACTTTCGGAGATGCGTATCATCATAAAATGTGAAAATTATCATTTTTATGCAAATCCTCTGTCAAGCCGCTTCTCAGAAATGGCTTGGGTGTTTGGTCTGAAATCTTTAAGGTGTGTCGGGCTATGGTCATAAATGTGCCTTTTGAAAGTTTGGCGAAAAATATTAATCCATTCAAAAGTTAAGTTTCAAATTTTCCCATTATGTTGTATGGGAAAAGTTATCTTGCAGCCTCAATATTTTTTTTTTTTGCTGAGTTTTGCCGAGCTTCCACCATCTTGTTTTCAGCTAGTGAGGCAAAAAAATTCAAATATTTCAAAAAATACTTGCACTTGGTAAACACCAACAGTTGTGCTTACCTAATTGGGACCCAATGAATCAGATTTTGAGATCCATTTGCCACAAAACTGCCTATAAATATGCTAATTTTTGCCATGGCTGTATTTGTGCTGCAAATTGTGGTGGTTATTTCGGGAATCAAGGGGAGTTTAAGCCACAAATTGTGGCAAAATGAGTCAGTGTTTCGAGAAATACCTGTCCTTGTTTCATGGAACAACTGCTGCAATTTGTGGCACAACTATGTCCGACAAAAAAATAAAACACATTTCTGGGCATTTCTCTGGCAAACGGATACCAGAATTGGATTCCTCAGCCCTCATTAGGTAAACACCTCATGGTGATTACCTAAATCAAGTATTTTTTTCAGTTTAAATCTCCAAGGGGAAGGGAGCCAAGGTATGACAAGAGTTTACATAAAAAACTGTGTGTTCCACACAGCTGAGTACTGTGTTACTGTGCCTCCACATGTATATGCACACCGGGGGCCCCAATCTCCAGTGCCAGTGTATTTATTTAATTAATTCATTTATTTCTGTAATAATTTGTTTATCTATGTGGGACACTGGGGAGCACACCCCCAGTGTCCCAATATAGTGTAATGAATGATTTTATATCATCCAGTAATGGGATTCCCATCCCCGGTGTCAGATGCCCCCTTCTGCAGCCTGTTATTTTACTATTTCTTGCCAACATCAGGGGGCCCAATCCCCATGTCAGCATTCAGAATCCACCCCCCACCAGCCGAGTGAGACACTGGAGAACCCATCCCCAGTGTTCCGAAATACATGTATTCCAAATGTATACCTGCAAAAAAGAAAACTGCCCCCGACAATTTCTTTGGTAACCTGAAATAAGGAAAATGGTCCTTCGTCATTGTCGCCTTTCCCCTACTCCCATCCTGACCCTCTGACTGAGTTCCCACCACCTCACACACCCCCTTACCATATACTAACCTCAGGAGGTAATATGCTTTCATCTTTTGTGGACCAGAACACGGCTGTACTCTTCAGAGACGAACCACAAACTGAGGAATCTAGTTAAGTGTTGTATAGTGTATTTCAATGGTGTTTTCAACTTATGTTCATAACTTTGCCATTTTTAGGTATTGTTTTATCAAATTTCCAACATGGACTGTCTGGAACCTCACCTCATGAATACTCTCACTGCCGTATTGCTAATTGGGCCCAGAAGGTTATTTCAGATTTTGAGGTCGCTGCATGAAGTCACCCCTCCGGACTGATTAACAAAATGATAGTGCCAGTGTTCATGAGGTGGGGTCCCAAAACGGCAATGTTGAAAATTTAGTGAAACAAATCCTAAAAATGGCTAACTTTAGTAATTTTCAATATGTTTACTCCAAATTTTCAACATAGCCATTTTTTTTCACACCACCTCATGAACAGTACAGCTGTCATTTTTCACATCCTGTCCAAAATATATTTTCGCACCTGTGGCACAGGATGGTATTTCAGCACAGATTTGAAAAAATTTACATACAGGGTTTCTGAGGCTGGAGTCATAAGAAGACTATGTTGAAAAGTTAGGGTCAAAATATTAAAAAAACACTCATGTTATGACTATTCATTGTAATTTCAGCACACCCTCTTGTAACTTCAGAAATTTTGAATATTTTGACCCCAGATTTTCAATATAGCCTTCTTTTTCCCTGACCTCATGTATGTCACAGCTGTCATTTTACCAATCCTGCCCAAAATGTGTTTTCACACCTGTGGCACAGAATGGCATTAAAGTTGCACAGAATTACATTTTGGCAGGGATTTGAACATTTTCTGTATTGGGATACATGAGGTAGGGTAATAAGATGGCTATGCTGACAATTTGGTCACTGTTGTCCTATAAATGGAAGTGCAGGGCCTGAAGGGCCCTGTGCTTCCACAGCTAGATGCATATATGCAACTATGGAGGGATAAGCTCCCACAGATAAATAAGGACATGATTATACCATCTGAAAAAGTAAGGAAATTCATTGCAAAAAACTTTATTAATGCATCAGTTAGGGTTCTTACTAAAGCACCAAAAGCAGAGAAATGTGGTGTTAGGGTTTTCAACTCTAACACGTCACCCCTACCGTGCAGACACTGACTGGCATCAAGGGTGTGCCTTGTGGTCCTTAGCCCTAATGCTCAACCAATTCCCTTATACTATACCCATCTCATTTTGTTTACTTATGGAATGGGGTGAGCATTAGTGCTGACAGCCACAAGGCACACCTGATGCCAGTCAGTGTCTGGGGTGAGGATTGGTGTTAAAGTTTTCAACCCACACATTTCCTGCTCTTGTTGCTAGTAAGAACCCTAACTGATGCATTAACAAAGTTATTTTGAATGAATTTATATATATATATATATATATATATATATATATATATATATATATATATATATTATACTTTCATGGTAACATGAGTATAATTATGGTGGAGTAGGCACATTCATGTTAAGCTCCTAACTATAATCTTTAAAAACCTTGGCACCATTCACCAACATTTTATGAAAGTTTGCAAGTCAAGTGTGAAGGGTGCCAAGTTCTTATGATTTAGCATGTTTTGCTGATGACCACTCATCCAGCTCCTGAGATACAGAGAGTGCCAAAATAAGAAAATCCAAACTTTTTTTGGCCATTAGATTGCTGTCATCTAGAACAAAAATGGCTTGATTGTTCCCCCTAAAAGCTTTAAGGTAGAAGCACATCAGCCCATGGTGTATCTTTCAAAGATTTTGCACATAAAAAAGTTTCTCAAGTTATAAGGTTTTAGAAATCTGGTTTTAGCTTGTTCAGTAGGGTTTTCAGGATAACTGTTTCCTGCAACCTAAAAATGTTACTATTCTGATACAGTTCTTCAGTCTTGAGGAAAAAAATGGCTGAGGCACTACCAACTTGTTTTTGATTTGGGCCCCAAAACCTGGAAAACCATAAAAATTATGATTTTTCAAAAAACAAACCACTGAACCTATGAAAAGGGGACTTGTATAGCTAGATTCTGGGGGTTGTTTGATAAAGATGACCCAAAAATGTAATTTTGGGTACCCCAAAGTCATTGGTCACAGGCTTAGTGAGGATGGTAGATGCTCATGCTGCGAGCAGAAAATTTTTTAGTCATAAGAAAAAAAGTTGTGGACAAAAAAAAATGGACTTACTGTGGGTTAGGAATTATTATGTCATGAGCTGAGAATTTTTTGGTAATCAGAAACTGTAACCTAAGAATACCGACTAGCAACATAGGAATTTGGACATAGTACTGAAATAACTTTTACTCATAACTCAGCCATTTTCTAAGATTGTTTTCATCAGATTTCTCGCAATTTTATGTTTTTAAAGCCCTTAATTGACCAAAGTGAGAGAGACGTGTCACTGTGCAAATTATGCAGATGTACGTAAGGCTGTGGTATGGAATTTCCCCATGTAATGCTGCACTGTAGAATATTCATAGGTCGCATGCAGTTATTGAAGTCCCACTTCCAATATATCATTGACAAGTACAATGTACAACAAGAAAGATGGCAAAACAGGATCCAAGCCCCCTCCACTGTCCTGTAGGTCCATTCACTTCCCTTCTGGCCTCATCTCCTCTTTGGCCATCCCACCCTCTGCCCTTCCCCCCCAAGAAAGACAAACATTTATTGATTTACAGTACGATGAGGAAACAGTGTATGAAGTATTCATAAAAAATCATTTCATATTATAAAAATTAGTCTATATAAAATAATGTTCTGTAAGAAAATATATAAATATACATTACTTAAACATGGGCAATTTTTATATAATACAAATGTAAAAAACCCTCTTGTTCTGGGGGTTTATAAAATAATAATGAGGTGAATAAACTAGTGTAGGAAAAGAGAGAGAGAGAGAGAGCAATTCAGCTGCTGTTAAATTCAATGGCTTTAATTGCTCCTTCCATGTAACAAACAACGATACAAACATACGAACTTGCCAGCAGATAAAGGCCTTTTGGTCTTTCAAGTCTGCTGCATTGTACAACTAGCAGCCCTTATACTGCAGCTGCCCCTCCATCATCTCAACTCTCCAGTGACCCTTCCCCTTCCCCTGTCCCATCCATTTTTGAAGCAGACCACTGTCTTACAGGATACCACTTCCTCTGGTAGTGCATTCAACCCTGTCACTACCCTCTCTGTAAAAAAGTGTCTCCTCATTTCCCTCCTGAACCTCCCCACTCCAATCTCAGACTGTGCCCTTGGGTGTCCCTCCCCCTCCTTAACTGGAAAAGTCCCTCTTTTCCCACCTTATTTATTCTCTTCTTGTACTTGAAGGATTCAGTCATGCCTCCCCATCCCTCCTTTTCTCCAAGGAGTACATGTTCAACTCCCTCAGCCTACTCTCATAGGGCAAGTCCCCTAGCCCCTCGATAATTTTTGTTGCTGTGCATTGCACTGCCTCCAGTAACCTAATGTCCTTCTTCAGGTATGGATAAGAAAGCTGAACACAGTACTTAAGGTGTGGTCTAACCAGTGATCTATATAGCGGCAGGATCACCTCCCCCCTCCTGGAGGATATGCCTCTGGCAATACAATCCAGCATCCTGTTAGCCTTTGCAGCTGCCTTTCTATACTGTGTGCAGTTGTTCATTGCTCCCATTATGATCACCCCCAGATTCTTCTCCTCCTCTGTTTTGGTTAGCTGAATCCCTCCTAGCTGATAGCTCCTCCTTGTTTTTTTTGCTCCAAAATGTAGCACCTTGCATTTCTTGGCATTGAACCCCAGCTGACAAGTTTCCAACCATTCCTCCAATATTGCCAGATCCTCTTGCAACCCCTGCCACCCCTCCAAGTCATCCACTGCTGCTCCCATCTTGCTGTCATCTGCAAACAGACTGATCTTGCTCTTGATGCCTACTGAGATGTCTGCTATGAAAATCCCAAACAATACCAGCCCCAGTACAGATCCCTGTTGTACTCCACTTGTCACTGCCCTGGGCAATGAGATTTCCCCTTCCACCACCATACTTTGCTGTTTCCCTTGCAGCCAGTTGACTAACCATCCCACCATCTTCACCCCACCCCTGTGTCTTCCAGCTTACTATCCAGCCCCCCATTCAGCACTGAATCCAATGCCTTACTGAAGTCCAGGTATAGGACATCCACTGCATGGCCCCTGTCTAATTGCCTGGTTACCTAGTCATAGTACTCCACTAGGTTGGTCTGACAGGATCTGCATGAAACAAACCCATACTGCCTGTTGTCCTGCAACCCATTAGCCTTTTAGAAGGAAACCAGTTTCTCCTTAAGGATTGTCTCCATCACCTTTCCCACTATGGATGTGAGGTTTAATGGTCTGTAGTTCCCCGGCTCATCTTTGGAGCTACTCTTGTGGAGGGGCACCACGTATGCCATCCTCCAGTCCTGTGGAACACTTCCTGACTCCAGGGATGCATTAAACACATCAGCCCGGGGTTTTGCCAGGACTTCTACTAGCTCCCTTAGCACTCTGGGGTGTATGCCATCTGATCCCTGTGCCTTATCCACCCTCAGTGCTCACAAGCCCTCCAGTACCCTGCCCACTGGGACTTCCCTATCCGTCTCCTCCTCGCCTCCCGTGCCCACCACCCCAGCCCCATTGGGTATTGCTCCCCCTTTCTCTTTTGTAAATATTGAGCAGAAGTACTCGTTTAATGCTTCTCCTTTTTCTGCCTCTTTATCCACCCACCCCCATCCCTTTTTATGCTTACTATTTGGTCCCTGCAGCACTGTTTCTCCCTGATGTACCTGAAGAAATCCTTTTTTAATGCCCTGTGCTAGCCTGAGTTCCCGGGATGCCTTGGCTACCCTGACTGTACTTGTTGCCTCCCTTGACTCTTTCAGATAATCCTCTTTGTCCTCCCCTCTCCATGTTCTTTTGTACCATCTAAAGGCAGCTCTTTTCTTTCTTACTTTCTCCATGACTCCTTTGCTCACACAGCTAGGCTTCATGTCCATAGCCATCTTACTATGGACTCTTGTACATGTTGTGGCTGCCTCCACAGTACCCCATTTAATGACCTCCCACCTCTGATTAGTGTCCATATCTGGACTGATCCTGGCCAGATGCCCCTGTACTATTTCACTCATTCTCTTGTAGTCAGCCCTTCTGAAGTATAACACCCTTGTTCCCAATCCTACTCCCTCCTTTCCCATGTTTAACCTGAACCACACCAAGTGGTGGTCATTCCCTGTCAATGGCTCCTCCACCCTCAGCCCCCTCACAAATTCCCCTTTTGCCAGTACTAGGTTAAGGGTATTCCCTAACCTGGTTGGCTCATTGACCATCTGCACTAGGAAACTGTCCTGAAAGGTGTCCAGAAGTACCTGCACCCTCCTTTTTGTGGTGGCTGGGGTGCCCCAATCTACTCCTGGCAGGATGAAGTGCTCCACAATCACCATACTGCCAATTCTGCAGGTCCTTCTGGTTTTCCCTATTTCCTGTCTAACTCTCAGTATGAGATGGTGGCCTGAACACCACTCCCATGCTCAGGGTCCTATGTTTGGAGTCCTGGAGCTGCACCCATAATGACTCTGTGTTGCCTTTCTCTCCTTTCTCCCTGTCACACTTCAGACCTTCTCTCACATACAGTGCCACTCCCCCTCCCTTCCATTTTACCCTATCCCTCCAAAATATCACATACCCTGGTACTGCCAGGTCCCAGTCATGGTAATGGTTGGCCCATGTCTCACTTATGGATGATGTATCCACCTCCTCATCCACCATGAAAGCCTGTAGCTCTGCTGTTTTGCCCCTAGACTCCTACCATTCAAGGTTACTACCCTCCATCCCGATTCCTTTGCCCCTCTCTCTACTTGCTCTCCATTTTTTGCACCCCCCTCCTGACATTTCCCTAAGTCCCCTGCTGGTAGCATGGGGGTAAGCTTGTTAGGCTTCCCTGCCTGATGATCCTGCCAGACTCCTGCCCACTTGCCACCCCACACTACAAGTTTAAATTCCCATTGTTTGCTAAGTATTCCTCCAATTTCTGTTTTGGAACCTTCTTTCCCTCCCCACTTAAGTGAAGCTTGTCCTTGGCATACAGATCCTTGTCCACCCATGTCATTTCCTACCTTCCCACCAGTCCATACCCCTTGGATTGACACAACTCCCTTAGCCATGTGTTATGTTCCACTATCCTCAGCTTCCTTGCTGTGCTCACTTTGGATACTGGATGCACCTCCAAGAAGGTTACTGATCTTCGTGCCTCCTCACAAATCAGCCCCAGCTCCTCAAACCTCCCCTGGACTACATCTACCATATGACCAGCCAGGTCATTGGTTCCCAAATGCAGAACTATGTGAGGTTTCTCCCTACCTCTCCTTGCATACTTCAGGACTGATTGACCCACCTTTTCTGACCTCATGCCTGGCATGGCCTCCACCCATATTTGACTGTGCTTCTCCTCCTTGCTCCCCCATCTGATCCCCTTCAGAACTGAATCCCCTAGCACTAGGATCCCACTCTTGTTTCCTTGTTTTGCTCACCTTGTCCAACATTTATCCTTCCCTGCCAGGTCTTCTGTTCCCAAATGCATCGCAGCTGTTTCCCCTTCTGCCCCTGTCTCAGGCCTGCCCTCCATGTCCCCATTTTCTCCTGATTTCAACTCTCCTCTGCACTGAGCTCCACCTGCCCCTCCCCCTGATGCATCCCTCCTGTAATCTTCTCATAACTCTCCTCCTCCTCCTTCTCCTTAGCTATTGTCCCCCTGTTCAGTATTCTAGCTCCCACCCCTTATTCTTACCAATTGAAGCTCTGCCTACTTCAGTCACCCTACCTGTGCCCTTTGGGCTGTGAGTAATCTCTTCCTCACCAGCCTTGTCTACAAGGTCCTCCCAATTCATCTCCTCTAGTGTAGCTAGCACTGAGAACCTGTTGCTTGACACTTCCCCCCTGCTCTTAGTTCCCCCTGGTGTGCTATTCAGCAGCCCACATTTGTTAGCTGCTCCAGTGTCGTTCCTGCCCCTGTTCCCTATCCTCCTCCACCCCCTTTCATCTGCATCCAGTGGTTCCTGAGGTGGCAATATTGATTCATTTACCCCTTCCCTCTCACCCCCTTGGCTTAGTTTGCCTGCAGTCCTCTGAGGCACTCTCATGTGCCCCCAGTCCTGGACTGTACCACCACTCTGTTCCCTTCCCTCTTTTTATCTCTGCCCATAACCACCCAATCTCCTCCTCAAGCTGCTTAGGCTGCCTGCACACCAGGCATCCCCCTTCTCCCCATGCGACCCCTATGAAGACAGCTGCCCCAGAGTTGTTGCATCCTACTTCCACTTCCCATGCCCCCTACTTGACCCCCTACCTCTCTTCCAGTTTATCCTCACTTCATACTGCCTGCCCCATCCCCTGGGATATTCCCCCTTACTTGGACTAATCATGTTATTGTCTTTTCCTTAATCTCCATTTGAACTGGTCAGGAATGACCAATCAGCCCTGAGATTGCACCAGTATGCACCAACTGCCAGTCCTGACCCAGCACCTCCCCTATAAAGGCAGATAAGCCCAGGGAGGGATGTGGAGGGTGGATTGGGTTTATCTGATGAGAGAGAGAAGAGAGAGATAGAGTCAATCAATCTCGTCTCGCTCCGACTGACGAATCCAATTCCCTCAGCTTTTGTACCCACTCCACTCCAGCAAATACAAAGGTACATCACATAGAACCTCCCAGAAGTCTGGCTTCCCCCTCCTCCACAGCAGACTGAGGCAAAGAAGCTCAGCTCACATACATTTAAACTCAATTTAACTGAAACAGTTACAAAACACAAATTACCTGAAGTTGTTACATCACACAGAACCTCACAGAAGTCTGGTTTCTCCCACCTCCACAAGCAAAGAAGCTCAGTTCACATCAATTTAAACTCAATTTAGCTGAAACAGTTACAAAACACAGATTACCTGAAGCTGTTAGATCACGCAAAACCTCCCAGAGGTCTGGCTTCCCCCAAAACCACAGTAGACTGAGCATAAGGTGCTAGCAGTGCTTAATGTATGAAGTTTGTACATTCAGGTGATGGTGTCAGCTGTCCAGTCTGACAAGTCCCAGCACTTTGACAGTTTCATCTTCCTCAGGCCATGCAATTAAAAGTCATTGACTTTAAATGTGGCTGGAGAGCTCTGTCCATGTTTTCCTGTTCTTGAATTTACTGGAGTACCCATTTTAACTTGATGCACAGCTGATTCTGTGTTTGATTAGATTGCTGCACCTTCGTCATGAAGACAACAAATAAAACTGAGTGAGGTGTTTGCTGAGTGCCATATGAATTGGAAAAATTTATCGTGGCAGTTCTAAGGAACTGGTGGAAGGTGTTGCTGCAGAACTTTTACTTCTTCTACTTCTGGAAGTTCATCCAGGAGAGGACCATGTGAAGGGTTGACAACCTGGATGATGATAGCCTGGTCCATGAATGTGTGCTGCTGTTGTGGTGGCCATGAATGCGTTTATGCTAGCAGCTAATGGAGAAGGTCTTGAGTTGCCCTACTCAAAGCAACATGCTTCCTTATGCAACAGTTCTTCAGATCATGAACTTCACAATAAAGGAGAATTTTGCTATCAGTTAGGGCACTCATTTGTGTGTTATGCTCCTGATCGGTACCCTTATGATGATGCATGCATTATTCTACAGTTTGCTGGAATGCATACATCTGTGTGATAGACATAGAAACATAGAATTTGATGGCAGATAAGGACCGCTTGGCCCACCTAGTCTGCCCATTTCCCTACCTGATGGATAAGCTGCAGAATCTAGTTAATCAACAGCTTACTTCCTCCTACCCCCCACTAGAATTGCCTTATGCCTGTCCCATGCATTCTTGAATTCTCTCACTGTTCCTGACTCCACAGCCTCCTCTGGAAAGCTGTTCCATGCATCCACAACCCTCTCTGTGAAAAAATACTTTCTAACATTACTGCTAAGCCGTCCCTCTCTATCTTCAAATTGTGCCCCCTTGTTCTTGCACAAGTCTTCTTCTGAAAGATGCTACCCTCTTGCACTTTGTTAATTCCCTTGAGATACTTGAAAGTTTCTATTATGACCCCCTCTCCCTCCTTTCCTCAAGGGTATACATATTAAGTTGCTTTAGTCTCTACTCGTACGTCTTCTGGTGCAGATCCTGCACCATTTTGGTTGCCCTCCTCTGAACAGCCTCCACTCTGTCTATGTCTTTGTGGAGATGGGGTCTCCAGAACTGTACGCAGTACTCCACATGGGGTCTCACTAACTGTCTGTACAGAGGAATAACAACCTGCTGTTTTCTACTGTTGATGCCTCTCCCTATGCAACCCAGTATCACCCCAGCCCTCCTTACTGCCTTCTCACATTGTTTGCCCACCTTTAGGTCATCTGATATAATTACTCCTAGGTCTCTTTCTATTTTTGTTGTTGTTATTAACTCACCCCCATTGTGTGCTCTTCCCCTAGGTTTTTGTTTCCCAGATGTATTACCTTGCACTTCTTTGTATTGAATCTGAGCTGCCACATATTTGACCATTCCTCCAACCTTGCCAAGTCCCTTTTCATCCTTTCCACCCCACCTTGTGTATCAACCCTGTTGCAGATCTTTGTGTCATCTGCAAAGAGACATACCTTTCCTTCCAGGTGCTCTCCAATGTCACTTATAAAGACATTAAAGAGTACTGGTCCCAGTACCGAACCCTGCGATACCCCACTAGTTACCCTCCTTTCTTCACTGTGGACTCTGTTTACTATTACCCTTTGTGTCCTGTTGTCCAGCCAGTTTTTTATCCAGGCTACCACCTTAGGACCCACTCCAAGGCTGGATAACTTGTATATTAATATTTTGTGTGAGACTGTGTCAAATGCCTTGTTAAAATCTAGGCAGACCATATCCACAGCCCCTCTCTGGTCTACTACTTTGGTCACCCAGTCAAAGAAATCTATTAGATTCATCTGACATGATCTTCCTGCTGTGAAACCATGCTGCCTTGGGTCCTGTGCCCCACTGGCCTCTAGGTACTCAACAATTCTTTCCTTCAGAAGTGATTCCAACAGTTTCCCTACCACTGAAGTTAAACTAACTGGTCATTAGTTTCCTTCCTCTGCCCTGCTCCCACTTTTGTGAAGTGGAATCACATTTGCCCTCCACCATTCCTCAGGTACCAACCCATCCTCCCATGATTTGTTAAAGAGAGTAGTCAGTGGTGTTACTAATTCTACCCTTAGTTCTTTAAGAATTCTTGGGTGAATCCCATCAGGTTCCATTGCCTTGTCCACCCTCAGTTTCAAGAGTTCTTTCAAAACCCTTTCTTCTATGAATGGACTGGTATCAACCCCCCCATTCAGAGTTTCTCTCTTGTTTGGTTTAGGTACCTCCCCCTCCTCTTCTGTTGTGAATACTGAGCAGAAATATTCATTAAGTATCCCTGCTTTTTCACTGTCACCCTCTGCCCACATTCCCTCCCCTTTATTAATTCTCTGTATCCCTCCCTTGGTCTTTCTTCACTCCCTAATGTACCTATAAAAAGCTTTATCCCCCTTCTTAACAGAGTTGGCTATCTTTTCCTCAGTTTGTGCCTTTGTTATTCTGACTGCCTTCCCTGCCTCCTTCTGCTTTAACTGATAAAGCTATCTTTCCTGCTCCTTCTGTGTTTCCTTATATTTCCTGAATGCTATCCTTTTCTCCTTAACCATCCCTGCCACCTCTTTTGATAACCATCGTGTTTTTTTCCTTTGTTTTATTTTGTTTTGTTGATGTGCTTCACACAAAGGCTTGTTGCCTCTGTGATGGCTGTTTTGATAATTCCCAATTGTTTCTCCACCCCTCCTTCTTGTCTGTTTGCTAATGCTTTTCTGAGGCACTCTCTCATTTCTCCAAAGTCAGCCTTCCTAAAGTCCAATACTCTTGTTTTTGTATGGCTTGACTCTGTGGCTGTGTTTATTGTGAACCACACTGTTTGGTGGTCACTTGTTCCCAGATGGCTACCCACTTCTAAATCTGAGATCCTTTCTCCTTCCCCATTTGAGAGTACCAGGTCTAAGATTGCTCTCTCCTGAGTTGGTTCCAACACTATCTGTCTGAGGCATGCCCCCTGTAGTGCATCAAGAATGACCCTGCTCTTGGATGTGCCTGCAGCAAAGGTACTCCATTTAACATCTGGCATATTCAGGTCCCTCATCAACAATATCACCCCTTTTTATGCCATTTTAAGGATGTCTTCTATCATTTCCTTGTCTATTTCCTCCCCCGGAGATGGGGGTCTGTACATAACCCCCATGCAGATTGTGGTGCCATTTCCTGTCTCCAGGGTGACCCATAGTGACTCATCAACTTCCTGTTTACTCTTTAGTTCTGTTTCTTTAATCCCTTCCCTTATATAGAGAGCTACTCCTCCTTCTCCTCTTTTACCCACCCTGTCCCTCCTATTGACTGTGTATCCTGGAATGTTGACATCCCAGTCATGGTTCTCTGTGTACCATGTTTCAGTGACTGCCACAATATCCAGGCATCCCTCTTCCATCAAGGCCACTACTTCAGGGAGCTTGTTGCACAGACTGGGGCATTGGTACTCATCACCTTCCATTTATTTTTTATGGCCTTACTCCTTTTAGTTCCATCCCTGTCCCTACTGCCTTTTTCTGCATTTACCCCGTCCTGCTCCCTACTGACTTCTATACCTTGTTTTGTTTTCCTTTCTAGCTACTGTGCTTTGTGGGGGGAGGCTGGGATTTCCCTGCTTCTTTTCAGTGCCTCCCTCCTTGACTAGTTTAAATACTTGCCAATGAAGCATTAAACCTGTCACCTAGGATACTGGTCCCCCCCGGACAGATGCAAACCATCACACCAGTATAAGCCTGCATCCTGCCAGGTGGCTGCCCAGTCCAGAATGAAGCCAAAACCCTGAGCTCCACACCAGTTTTTCAACCATTCATTGAATCCCACTGTGCAGAATACCCTAGCATCATCCTTGCCATAGACAGGCAGCACCTCTGAGAAGGTTATTGCACATGCTACTTGTCTAAGACCCCTCCCTAACTCCACAAACTCCTCTTGCACCACTCTGATCCCATTCACAGCCAGATCATTTGTCCCTAAGTGGACAATGACATCCCACTCCCTCCCTTGTGCAGCTGCTCCCACGATCTTGAAGATTGGCTTCCTGTTCCTCCAAACTATGGTGCCAGGCGGGCACCTTACCTCCCTATCCCCTTCCTCCCCCAATTCTACCTCCTAATGATTGAGTCCTCCACCAGGAGTTGTTTCCTTCCCCTGTGGGGGCTCATGCCATCCTCCTGTGGGTCCCCTTTGTGGAGGTTCCCAGCATCCTCCTTGGTCTCCACTGCAGGTGCCTCCATAGAGGAACCACGCTTTGCCAGAACAGCATATGAATTATGGAGAGGTACAACTGGAGGAATGCACCTCTGTTCCACCACCCTCTCCCTCCCTGAGCTCACCTTGGTCCAACCACTTCTCTTTCTTGGCAACCTCTGAGGTAATGATGGTGGTCCTGGTGGTCTCTGGATGGGGCAAGAGGTTTCACAAATCCTAGCCAGGTCAGCCTGGAGACAGACAACCTCCTCCCTCATACCAGAGAGGTGCCTGCAAACAGGGCAGCATCACAGCCTCCAGAATGTCTCCCAGAACACTGCTGCCCCACAGCCATTTCACTGCACCACTCCCATCTTGACTTATTTTGTGTCCCCTCTTCTGTTGCTTTGTATGCTTACTGTCTCCTCCCTCTATGTATTTTTACACTTACTTTCCTACTGCCTATGTGCCCTTACAACTCTCACCCTTCCTGTTCTGGGACAGGAACTTCCCTTAGTCTTCAGCAGTCTCCTTCTTCCGTGCTTGTATGCAGACCTCCGGCAGCTGGGGGGGGGAGAAAGAGTTATTTTTTAGGTTCCTTCAAGGTTGATGAAACTAATGTGTCCCAGTGATCCTTCCCTTCCTACTGCCAAACAGGAAGTTCCTGTTGTCAGTCAAATCCGGGGCTATAAAAGTAGAACTGGCTTAAGGTGGGAAGGTGGAGGGGTGGGAAGGAGGGCAATTAGTAAAAAATCTGTAGTTCTAGACTGCTGTTTCTTGCTCTGAAACCAAAGTTCTCCTCTGTCAAAAACAGCAGGAAGCTGTAATTGGAGACACCTGCTTTTGTACTCCTAAGTTCCTAAGCCACACCCCCAATTAGATTCACCTTCTGCTCCTGACTCAGTAAATTAAGCTGATACAGCCCCCTTTCTCAGATAAACACACAGTGACTTTCTTCTTTTTTTTTACTTAAATGAGACCCCTTCTTCTAATAAAGTATTTGTTTGCTTAATCCAAACAGGTACTGACTCCTGCTAAGGTAGAAGTGATTTATCAGTAAAAAATCTGTAGTTCTAGACTGCTGTTTCTTGTTCTGAAACCAGAGTTCTCCTCTATCAAAAACAGCAGCATGTTACTCAGTCAGGGTATTGACTTTCTCTATGAGCAATGGAAGAGAAGGCTCACTGTTAATTCTTGGTGAGCTTCTTGATGGTGCCATATTGGAAGGAAAACAATTGCTTTACTATTGCTAATGTTACATATTTTATAGATGATATAGTGCAGTGCATCATACAGATATGTGGTGCTTACTGAATCAATTTCTTTATAGTATGAATTTCAAAAATTATACTGATATTTTATAGAAATATAATTTAATAATCCATTTATAGTAATAAGACAATGATAAGACAACAATGCACGTTAAGTTTATTATCAGTTTCCACAGTTTTTTTTTCCTTTTTTGTTCTTAGATTTACATTTTGAAAAAATACAGAATTCTATAAATCAAAAAAAAGCTTGTCAGCTTCCAGTGCTACTATTCTGAAAACATTTGTTATATGTGAAGGGAAACATTCTATGACTGAAGTACATAATGTGCTCAGTAAGCTACCAAGTGACAAAAGACAATTAGTGTGTTTAATGCCAAAGCCTAAGCAGTGTGAACAATTTAGTTAACTGATGCTTAAAAAAGAACAGCAACCAACTGTGGCACTGTTATACATTGATGCTAGTGATGGAGTTTGTTTAGGTCCAAACTTGATGCCCCAAATTGTCAAAAGTGTAAAATAACTGAACATTGATGTGTTAAGAACTACTGGTTTTGAGACAGTACTGAAACTCTAAAAATCCATGTGTGACGCTATTGTGAAATCTTCTGGTGGAGCTTGGATTAGCAGATGCTGCAATGGGACACAGTGTTGACTTTCAATACCATGTTCAGAAAACAATTGTTAAAAAAGCTTAGAAGAATTTGTCAACCTTGAAATACCAACACAACATTGAAATATGTTCAAAGAAATTTCAGCTTGTAAGAGACATCTATGTAAAACAGAAACCAATCCAACTTTGTGTTGTTTATGTTGTGCCCATTTACAAGTCATAAGGTTTGAGTCTACATGCTGCAATGATTGATACAGGTATGTTCTATCTTAAAGGATAAGATGAGCTATTTAGCTTTGTTTCACATCAGAAGTCTAGCAGGCTTGTTTATCATTAATGTTGCATACAACTAAATATGTGTTGAGGAGAAACAGATAATGGAGTAGAATTGACTGCAAAGATTGAATCAACCACACTTGTCTTTGTTTCCAGTAATCACTGATGTGGAATGGCATACATTTGTTTTCATACACATCACAAAACCTGAAGTGGAAAAAGTGCACTGAACATGTAAATTACACTTCAAGGGGTGATACATGCTCTACTGTTAACAGATGATACTAGATCACCTCCATCCAAAAAACCTGTAGGTTTAACTGCAGTGGTTGCATTTGACAACAGTACTGAACTAAATTGATAGGCAAATGCTAGTGTTTGTTGTCAGAATTAGTGTTTCTAAATTGATAGTTCTTATCTAGCCCTGAAGCAAGTTATAGTCACCAGTCAGCAGCAACAAAATACTGTGCAATTCTTGACACCATTACGATGTGCTCTTGCATCATATGACCTGCACAGTACATATGGTGACAACATTCAATAAGATGTAACTGAGTTTAAATGACAATTACTAAATCACTGGAAACAGATATGATTCTAGTTAGGTGATACTTCACATTAAACAGTCAACAAATATGTTTGTTTCCCCTGTGGCAAGATTGACAGAGAACAGATTGATGACACGTTGTGGGTTTCTGTATACCTTCAACATGACTATTCAGTAAAATTCAGACAGTTGTTCAGTAGTTCAAAATCTGGCTGGGACTGAAAAAGGCTTGGTAGACAAAGTAACAACATTAAAAGTTACTCATTCCACACACTACCTTTTATTATTGAGTCAATGATTTGACTTTCACTTAGTAAGAATTGTGATGCCAAATAAACTTTACAACAGGTAGAGTTATCTAATCAGAAAAGCACTGTGAGACTCAGGTAAGCATTTTCCACAATAGACTGTTCTGTGCATTCTGGCCAGTATGGTCTTTATGTTACTTGGTTCAGACATAGAAGTGGTCTAATAGAGTACAGTGATGCAGCATGCACCTTCAAACAAAGGTTGCCAAGAAACCTGAAGGATGCATATGTTCTAACTTAAAAAAAGAAACAGTTACTTAAGACTGCAGAAGAATAGTCAAATAAAATATGCCTCTCATTTGGATAAACACGAACATACATTGATAGGATGTCAGTAACATTATCAGATCAAAATCAATCAAATTTCCTGTGTAACAATCAAAACATAAATTACTCAATGTCACAACCATTACACTCCTGCAGAATCAGCAAATGTTAAATAGTCATATGTTTAATTTTTGTATACAAAGGTTTCTGGTTATTTAAATACTGAAATAATTACTGTTTGAGTAGGTTTCCTAAGGTGCCAACTAGTAACATATTCAGTTTTGTAACCAAACCTTTGACATGCACTAGTAAACCTCCCCAAAAAGAAAACAAATTCACAAAAAAAACATACAGTATGTGACATATAATAAGTGACTAATCCAAAAAGTTAAAAAGTCATACTGAAACCTAGTTGTATAAACTGGCATGTGCATATAAATTCTACATCTCGGTGTACATCTGTAAATAGGAAATATGACAGCACACTATTTAACATTTTGATGCTCTAAATCTTAAGTGATATTCGTTGTATCTATTGAAATTAATTAACTGGCTCATTGATATTATTGCAGTAGTCTTTGCATATGTATACAATAGTTATTTTCTACACACACATACATTGTAAAATACTTTAAACATAGCTGTATGCTGTCAATTTATTTTTAGGTAAATTTTACTTTGAAACTATTTACTTTAAATAAATGTGTATATAGACAGATGTGTCATAGGTAATCCTAGTATGCTGGTTAAGCACTGTTCCTGCTGTTTCACAAGATCACCTCAATTAAGGGGTTGGGAGAGGACTTTTTTTGAGTACACTGTGTAAACAGTTATACGGTACATACTGTTTTGCAAAGATATATGAAAAACAGTTATCTATATTAGTACATATTAGGGATGGCTGTTGTGAACAATACTTTTTTTTATTTTGGTACTTGGTTTTCACCTTCTTCAGGAACAGCTGCTAATTTTTGTTTTGCCTACTAATTTAATTGCCATTTTTAATAAATGTTTTAGAAAAGTATTAACTGTGTGGCCTTTCTTTCTTTCTTTCTTTCTTTCTTAATTTTCATGATATGCTCACTGATATATTTATTGCTAAAGGGACATTTCCTAAAACTTTTACAATTATGAATACAGTGTGTAGATGGAGGTGGTGACACTGACATTCTTTAAAAAGAGATATAGTGATCATAATTACTGTTATCAAAAAAAAAATCACCCAGTATAACCAGACAGTGGCTACAGCAAGTAATATCATTAGGTGCATAGGGATGGTCATTAAATCAAGAACAAAGGAAATTAGTTTACCCTTGTATAGATAATACTATATTCTCAATTTGAAAACATTGCGCAGTTCTTGAAGTCCCACCTCCAAAACAACATTGACAAAGTGGAGAACATACAGTGTACTTTATATCAAGCAAGAGGATGCAAAAGGAGCTGGAGACGACATATGGACAGCATCAACCAAATACATTTATTAGTTTTTTGACTGGAAAAAAGTCATAAAACTACATATATCTCTCATTAACATTTTCAAAACGAAAGGAATTTCATTACAAAACATAAACACCTGTATTAATGCACCATTTAGGGCTCAACATAATACCACAAACCTTATGTCACTCTTCCTTTATCATCAAGAAGAATGCTACATGATGTAAGTACAGCAGGTATTAGTTCAGAACACTATGAAAAGGAAAATCTGATTTGATAAAATTATTTAATAAAAAATGTGCAGTATTTAGAGGAATACAAAAATAGTTTGTGGTGGCTGCAATCTGTGATTAGATGCTGTAGAACAGAGGGACAATTGCACATGCCACTCAGAATCTTGCAGATTTTCATACTTTTAAATTTTAAAAGGCTTAAATCAATATTGTACTGTGAATTTGCAGTACACTAAGGTTACATACAGTATGTAAAATGGTTTGAGAAAATCCTGTATTGTGATTAGTGGAATCTGATCAGACGACCATAGTTTATTGCATTACATACCAATGGCTCAAACTGCCTTTCTAATGTCTGTTTTTCATCCTCAAATAAGTAATATTATATCTAGTTATAAAATGGTGTTCAAAATGCTCCACAATCATCACAGCTTCCTTAATTGAACTATATCACTTGACCATTCATTAATTTTCCAGTAAATGCATGGTTTGTCACCAACCTAACATAATCTACCTAGCAATAAGCTAACTACACGACAAAAAATGATTTTTCCATTAAAAAAAAACAATTTTTCATTTCATAAGTGCAATAACCCACTTCAGGAAGATCATTTCTTGACAATTAATGCACTTCCCAGGTGTGTTGAAAAGCTTTCAGCCATTGGCCTCATGACTTCCAATTCACTAAGAGTATGCATTGATTCTCTAGAAATACATGGCCTGTCATGGGTGATTGCTTATATAACTGTATATCACTGTGAAATCTCCTCTGACACTAATGGGATTTTGCTTTGATATATCTTGATGAATCATTACTTATCTGTGGCTGCCTTTCTACATGTCATGGTAGTGAGTATGGTGGGGGCACCTGAGTGTAAATTTTTAGAATGCATTTAAGAAGAGGTCCAGTCTGGCTAGGGAGGTTGTGGGAGCAGTGTTATAGACTTCCCTGCAATCAAAGTCAGTCTCCAACCTTCCACTCTGGATGAGAGGACTTTGTTTTAGTAGAAAGCCCAAGGTTGGGGAGGAGTTTGACTGCAATGGAATTGATGTGAACAGAGATGCTGAGGTGTTGGTCAAGTAAAATCCCCAAGTACTTGAAGGACATGACTTGTTTCAAAATGGAAGTATCTGTGGTCCTTAGGAAGGGGAGGGAGGGAAAGAGGGAGGAGAGATTAAACAGTCTGGGTTTGGTGCAAAAAAAGTCATAATCTCTATTTTCTTAACATATGGAGTAAGTTGAATGTGAATGTGTTTGTTTTACCTGAAAAAGGCTCCACTGAGTGGTACTCATTTACAGGGAGGTCCTGGTTAGGAAGCCAAAAGGTTCACAATATCTACACTGAAGCATATACATAATAGAAAATGATATGCTACAATACAAAATGAAAAAAAAACAACGATCATTATCTGAAATTAAAATACAGGTCAAATGATCATGCTTTATACTAAAACATAAAATCAGTCGGTACTGAAACAGACATGGAAAGCATTGCATGACTAGTATATCGAGGCAAGGGATACATAACATGGCAAAAATTCATAGTATAGTTTGCTAAATAAGGAAGTTTCAACTGCTGTATAACACAAGGCACATAGGGCAGTAGGTGGTTCAATGGAATCTATAAGCAGTTACCAACATCCACACAATGGTTGTCGAGAAGGGCTTTAAAAGTATCATGACCGATCAATGAATCAAGTTTTAGGGTGCTTTGTAGCTTATTCCAGATAGAAGGGACAGTCCAGCTGAGTGCTGTTTTCCCAAAAAGGGGGTGATACCTTGGCACTTTGAACAGAATAACACTGTTTCTCCTCAGTTTATATGAACCTGTTGTTCTATGGAACAGTGCCATGATGCATGGTGGTAGGTCCGTTCATAGACCTTTACAGGTCCACATATAGAAGTTTCTCAGCCTTCTTGTGGACAGGAAGGACCTGCTTATGGTAGAATAGAGGGTGCAATGTGGGGCCATGCGAGGTAGTCTTGTTATAAAATTGTGAGCCCTGTAGTAGAGTACATCCAGCTTAACCATATGTGTGGTGGTACTACCTTTATAAACCAGGTCACCATAACTTACTATTGATAGGAATGTATCTTGTACCAGTATTTTCCATGCATCAGCAGTGAAGCTGAATTTATTCTTATAGTAGCATACCAATCTAGAATGAAATTCTTTTCATACCATATCAATATGTCTGGTGAAGGACAATTTACTGTCTAGCCAAAGACCCAGCTACTTACAGTTGTCTACCAGTTGAAGTGAATGGAACCACCTCAGAATTACATCAATATTTGGATCTCTAGCACTGAGACAGAAGGATCACTGGTGAAAAGTACCATACTGCCCACATACTGTACATATTAATGTGGAGGAGACAGAGGTGGAAGGAAGATTATTAAGTAAACAATAAGATATGACCGGGGCATTGGTTGTCATGGGTTACTGCATGTTTAGATATGCAGTAAGGCACAAGGTGCTTGTGCTGAGTGTCTATAGCATATGAAAGTGCATTAATTAATGACACAAATGCACCTAGAATGTCTTGTTGTTTTAATAAAATGGGTCCCTTGTAAAAAAACAGAACAAAAAAATACATAATAAATAAATACTTTTAAATACACAATTAAAATTTGATGTTGAAACTTATTTTTATTAGATTCAGTCCCAAATGCTGGTCCAGTGGTGCAGAGGGCTAAGGTGCCTTGAGCACCTTACCTCTCCCATGCCAGAACCCCGAGTTCCAGAATGAGCTTGGGCCACCAGAGTTTGACTGGAGGAGGCATGGGAGTGGATCAAGTAGCCGATTGGCAGTTGTCTTCTCCTGGACCGGGAAGGCAAGCCTTATTGGCTCTTTGCTGCCACCAAGTGGTGGCTTGTGGTAGTGCTGAGCAAATGGGGGCTGGCATTAGGTCAGGATGGGTGGAATGGGGTCACCGGTTCCAGCACGTGCATGCCTCCACGCTCATACGTACCCATGTTGCCGAGGCCCCGGGGATCTAGAGGGAGAAAACTAGGAAAAAGCTCATGTCCCCCCCTCACCCTGTGTGATGGCCCTCAGGGGACTCCCGGGTCCTGCTCCATGCAGACCCCTGCTGGCATGATGGCAGGAGAAGTGGCAGATAGGACTGGGGGACCCTTGAGACAGGGTCCAATGGCAGGTGTAGTTGGCAGGCGGCAAACAGCTCTATGCAAAAAAATATTCAGTATCAATAACAGCATTCACCACTATGTGGTGCCATTACTGTATACTGTAATTAAATGCTTTTTTATTATGATTCACTTATTCTGTTAGACTGAGAGAGAGAGAGAGAGAGAGAGAGAGAGAGAGAGAGAGAGAAAGAGCAAGCAAGAAAGAGGTGGAGAGAGAGAGAGAGAGAACAAGAGAGACAAACAGAGAGAGCAGTGCCTTTCTGGTACAGAGAGTGAGAGAAAGAGAGCAGTGCCACTAAGACACACCAGGTTAAGAGAAAGAATGCAGCCAACAGTGATAGAGAATGAGAGAAAGCATATTGTGTTCACTATCATCGCTGCAAATTGGTGACTGACCAATATGAGTAGTTTATTTCTTTCAAATAAAAAAAGATTTTGAATAATGTTCCAGTGGAGCAAGTCAGCTAAACATTTTGGGTGGGAAGGAACACAGCAGGGGTGGGTGTCACTTGGGAACCATGGAAATATTTCAGAGGTTGTTTGAGAATGAGGCGACCAGCTCTCTCAAATTAGGCAGATGTAGCAGCTAGCTAAACCAGTCAACTGCCAACTCAGACAGCTCAGTACTGGCAAGCTTCTTCAGAAGAAAGGGTGAGAAACCATGCTGAATACTTCTGCAAGATTAACAAAGATGGAAAAGATAAGGAGTACCTGATCCATCTGTGTCAGAATGAAGCCAGTGAGCTTTAGCAGAGGTAGTAACTGGAATGATCTGCATGGGGACCAAGCTGGTAGAGGTTGAGGAAAGTTCAAGTTCAAGTTTATTGCAGGAAAGACTCCGTTGAGCAAGCTCATTCACAAGGAGGTCCTGAGGCACATACACATACAGTTCGCAATTACATAGACAGGAGATATAAAATGTAGAACAACAAAGAAAAAATATATAATTCAAGAGGTATACACAATAGAAGTCCTTATGCTATACATGCAGTATATTCCAGCTTTAACCTTTCCCTAAGTTATGCAACACATTTCAGTTTAATAAGTAGAGGGCCAGTTGGTACCTAAGAAGTTGACTTAGCATTGGGGGCCTTGTAGCACCTACATATGTCTTTTAATTTAGAGATAGCTAGTGTTTTGTAGGAGTTAATTGATACGATGCTGGTTAGCTTCAGCATGGCTTGTAGTTGGTTCCAAATGTTTGGGAGGGCATATGAGACAGATCTTTGGCCAGCTGTGGTATGTGTCCTGGGAACATCTAGCAGGATAAGGTTGGATTTCCTTAGGGAGTAGGCGCTATGCGAGATGTGTATGAGAGACATTAAATAGACAGGCAGTTTGTGGAGTAGTAATTTGAGGGTCCAAATGCCAGCATGCAGGAGGTGTCTGGTGGCAAGAGAGGTCCACCCAACTGCTGCATAAAGATCACAGTGGTGGGTCCTGTACGCAGAGTTAGTAATGAAGTGAAGAGCATGGTGATAGAGTATGTCCAGTTTAGATAGGCTCAAGGTTGGGGAGGAGATAAAGATAATGTCTCTGTAGTCAAGCAAGGGAAGGAATGTTGCTTGTACAAGTCTTTTGCTGATCACCAGAGAAAAGAGGGGCCTATTTCTAAAGAAGAAACCCAAGCATGCTTTAAGCCTCTTTGATAGATTCTCGATGTGGTCATTGAAGGAAAACTTGTTGTCTATCCACATACCTAGATATTTAAATTTAGGTACAACTTCCAATGGTTCACCTAGGGAGGTAACTATGAAGTTTTTAGGTGGGGTAGGTAGGGCACCAGACAAGGCAAGTCTCGAGAAAATCATTGTCTTGGTTTTTTGGGCATTTAAGAGAAGCTTTGCATTGATAAGGTTGCTTTCTAACTGGATAAAGTCAGCTTGGAGTGCTTCCCTGACTTCAGTTAAGGATGAGCCTGATGCGTACAAAACTGTATCGTCCACAAAGAAATGTATGCTAGAGTTCTTTAGGTGGGAGTCAAGGTTGTTGATGTACAGGGAAAAATGGATTGGTCCTAGGATGGAGCCTTGAGGGACTCCTCTGGCAATTGGAAGGGGGGCAGATGGTAGGCCATCAGCTTTGACTTTTTGTATCCTTCCCGTGAGATAACTGTTAAACCAATGTAAGGTAAGTGGAGTGGCACCTATGTAGGCAAGACAGGTGATTAGGAAGTGATGGTCTACAGTGTCGAATGCCTTACTAAGGTCTAGAAAGACTGCACTAGTAACCTTCTTGGTGTCCATAGCATGGATCCAGTCATTAGATACTTTAGCCAAGGCTGAGATGGTACTGTGCTTCGACCTGAAGCCAGATTGGGCCGGGTTTAGGAGTGAGTGCACTTCAAGGTGATTTTTTAGTTGGTTGTATATAAGGTTTTCCAGCACTTTGGAGAGAACAGGCAAGATAGAGATAGGACGGTAGTTGTTTAAGTCACAAGTATCTCCTGCTTTGAAGAGAAGAAGAACATGGGCAGATTTCCAGCAGGATGGAACAGTGGCTGTGGCAATAGAGAGGTTGAAGATGTGAAGGATGGGGGCTGTGAGCTGGGCATAGCCTAGCCGCAAGAAAAATGATTCAAGGCCATCGTCCCCTGCACTTTTCTTGGTGTCAAGGCTAAGAATTATGTCTTCGACTTCTTTGTAGCTAAACAGGCACAACTGGAAGGGATGAGGTGGAGTAGCATGTGTAGAATCTGGGCTAGTGTTGCTATTCACTCGGCTGGCATATGGGAAGGAGTTGAATGCCAACCCAGCAGTGGCAAAGTGAAGGTTAAGTTGTTCGAGGATTCAGTTTATTTTCAACCATCCTGTCCTTGGTCAGAATCTTGGCGGGAAGGGAGGAAACAGCAGGATGGCCTTCAATGGATCTCAGTGTCTTCCAGATTTTTGGGGAGTTCCCTTTGGCCTGCTCCAGAGTGGAGAAGTAGAAGTTTGCTTTAGTAGCATGTACACTTTTAACACAGGCATTTCTGGCAGTTCTAAATGCCTGCCAGTCTGCCAGGTTCTTTGTGTGCCTGGCCATAGCCCATAGCTTGTATCTATTGGAAAGTGCAGATTTGAGCTCTTGGGTGAACCATGGATGTGAGATTTTCTGCACCCTCATTTTAACAAGAGGAGCATGCTTGTTAATTAGGGTGGTGAGGTTGTCATTAAGGACAGAGATGGTGGCATCAGCAGATTTGGCAAGATATAGGTCTTGCCACCTGATCATAGCTAAATCCATTAGGAAGTTTACTGAGTTGAATTTATGGAACGAGCATTTGAATCTGAATTTAGGGTGCTGCTGGGTTTTAGATTGGAATCTTGTACATACAACGATACTGTGGCCGCTCATGTTGTTATGGAAAACTGCAGAATGTGAGATTTTATGGGGATACGAAGTTAAGATGACATCTAAGAGTGAGCTGTTGGCAGAGTTAGAAGCATTGATTCTTGTGGGTTCAGTTACTATCTGTGTAAGACCCAGCTCATCACAGTTGGCTTTTAGGGAGTGGGATTTAGCAGTGTGCCAATCCATATTGAAGTCCCCTAAAACTATTGTTTCCATGTTAGTAGCCAATGTTATGGATTTCAACACGTTAAGAATTTCTGTGCCTCCCGATGGGGGTCTATAGCCACCAATGATTGTGATACACTGTGAGGATAGAAAGTGAAGTTTAAGCGAGACAATCTCGTATTCCCTGGGCTTAGTTTTACAGGAAATGCTGTTAACATCAAATTTTGATTTGGCGTATACAACCACCACCCCCTAATCCCTATCAGCCCTGAAGAGCTTGAAGCCCGGTATAGTAATTTGCGGATCAGTGTTGGTCTTTTTTAGCCATGACTCGGTAATTATAATCAGATCTGGGTCAGTGTGGGCTGCCCAAACTTGAAGTTTTTTGAGCAGGCTTAGAATATTAACCATCATCAGTTTCATCCCAGGAGCAGCTGCAAACTCCGATGGAGAAGTGATTTGAGTTGGGAAACCTGGATTTAGTTCGACATTGCCTGAACAGAAAAGGAGAATTAGAAACATTTTCTTGAGGACATTTATCAGGTATAAGTAGGCTCTTTTCGTATGGGTTCTTGTGTGGTGTTCAGTCATTAAAGTACGTCTAGCCAGGGCATAGGAGATGCTGACGTGGCCATTCAAGGCTAGCAGGGGAAGTGCATGGAAAGACATTGGTGAAGGGAGGAGGGCCAGAGGAGAGGGATGAGAATTAAAATGAAAACCCGACAGATTAAGAGTAGGGAAGCAATATGAACATGCAGCAGGAACTATGATTGTGGGTTCCCATGCTGGGATGACTTCTGACTTAGCATGGATCAGTGCTTTATGAGTCATACTTTTTGCCACGATTAGAAGTAGAGTGATAATGCAGGCCATATTGCCCACGATTGAGTACAGTGATTTGGAATAGAAAGACCAATAATCCCTCTAGTGGCAGGTCTGTATAACCTGCTAATGGAAAATAAAAAAATTAAAAACCTTCTATTACACACTTGAAATGTGCTTAGTTCTATGTAAAATCTATTTGTAAAAAGTGCCAGGTGGCAGAAGCAGGGGAAAAGTCCTGGCCAATCAGAGCGGGTTTGCTGGAAGCAAAGAATAGATTGGTGTGGACCATGACCTCATGAAATTTGACTAGGATTAGGAAGAGGCAGCTTGAATGGTAGTTTTACAACGTCACCTTTATATAATATGCTAAGACTAGCCAAATTCCATGCACAGAAATGTTGCAGTAATGGCATCAGAGTGTTTGGAGGGCAGTACAGGAAAATAAAATACAGCACACTGCCAAATATCTCATAAGTGTAAAGATATTATTGGGGAACAACACAGTACCACCAACTACTGTGGTGCTTCAAGGCACTCTTCCTCTTTCTCTGGGAGTTGTAGGTGTCAGAAAAAACTGAAGTTTAAATATTGTGCACAATTAATATATTAATTTATGGCCATCATCTATGAAATATACAACTTTTAAAGAGTGCCCAAACATATGCTAGATTCTAAGATTTCCAGGCCTATTCCAATACCATTTCATGAATTATGTTCAGTGAGTTCAAATGAAGTTCTTCTATATCTGGTGCTACATGTGATCTTTGAATGGAGCTACATTCTGATTTGAGTCATCAACTTTTACACCTCTAGCAGAGTTCCAACTCAATCCAGTAAGGGGCCCTCAGAGCCCTGAAGTTTTTGGTATTGTTCATTATTATTACATTTGGGGCATACTTGTTTTCATGTGGTGTTGGGGGTGTCTGATAGCATATGAACTGCTGGTGTGGAGTTTGGTGTTCGGTCACTTTGTTATTAGAAATTTACAATGGTAAGAAAGAATTCTAGCCTCTGATTTGTCAGTCTAGGACTGGACCTGTGATGTTATCCTAGCATAACATCACGGATCTAGTCCCAGCACACACATCACTGCATTAACTGTTTATTAATCACTACACAGAGCACTAACTGAAACATCGAAGATAAAGCCGTAACTGCGATTGGCTTCACTGTTTCCCACTTTGGATCTGACTTCTTTGACCCCACTTCTTATAACAAAGCCTCATGAAGAAAAAAAAAAGTAGTTAGTACAATCAGCTTTAGTAGCTGTGCTCTTCCAAATAAACTGAAACGGTGAAAGTGAAGCCGTAACCCCCTACAGCTGACACCGCGATTGGCTTCCCCACTGCCTTGATGACTGAGATCGTGACTGGCTTCACTTCCTGCCCAACCATTTAAGGCTGCTCCTAGTCTGTATTTAAAAAAAAAAAAACTGTGCTCCTAGTTTCTTTTCATCCATGATCCCTGTCATTGGAAACAGCACCGAGGGAGTGGCAAGCAAGCACATCTCTCAGCAGTCAGCATGTGGCTGTTGCGATAACGCTCGCTTGCTCCTCCGGTAACTTTACTTTCTATTTATTTTCCTGAAATACACCATTTAAGCATACTTCCAACAGTGTGACTCTTGGAGTGTCTATCAACTTCAGCACTATGCTGGCTGCATTCAGTAGCAGCTCAGGGCTGCAGTAAGAAATGGCTGGACTGTGTAAATGTAAACGACAGGACAAAAATGAAATAAAGCCCACCACCCCATTTCAGCCACCAGATTGGGGGGGGGGGATAATTCCTGCTGAGAATTTATACTCTGAAGAAACAAGAGAAAGGTTATGCATTTCAACACACAGCACCATTCAGGCAGCACCACCACCTAGTGGCAAAGACAAGAACTACATGCTCTTTTTTTTCTATAGGAGCACATCCGCACAGAAAAATCAAATAAAAAAAAAGTATTTTTTTTTCCTTTTTTTTCTTCTTTATTTGCACATAAGCCATTGTGTAATAGGAATAATGCACTCCAGAGTGTGGGTCATGCTGGGATAATGTTACTTCTGGGGTGATTGGTCACACTCGGCCTGTGGCCACATTCCCAATCACCCCAAGAGTGACGTTATCCCAGCATGACACACACCCTGTTGTGCATTATTCCTTTATTGGTATATGCTGTCTGTTCTCATGCTGTATTGAAGAACTACATTAGAATGCACTACAATAACTGACATTATAATTATATGCTGTTCTACAAGTCATTATGAATAAACAGGCTAAAATGCTCATGCAGTTTGCAGTGCCTCTTCCTAACTACCCAGAAAGGAGCTGGTTTTAAATTGTGTAAAGCGTTTTTATTTTCACCTGACACCATGTATGTAAATTGAGAGCTCATTACCCCTGTATTTTTAAAACGTTCCAGACTGTTTGATTGCCTAGTGGCAGATCATTGATTTAAGCAGTTTTATTAAACACTTTGCTCATAAAAGTATCCCCATTCCCCTATGGTACTAGAATAAGGATGAACTTTTAGAATCCAGCATAGGTTTGAGCTCTGTTTAAGAGTTGCATATTTTACAGATGTTGATCATTAATTAATTAATTAATCAATTTGTTTATTTACTTATTGAGCAGAATATATAAACTGCATTTGCTTCTGGCAGCCCCAACTACCTGAGGAAAAAGGGAGAGTGCCTTGAAGTGGTTGGGTAGTTGGTGGTACCGTGTGGCTCACTAATCAAATGTTCAGATTTACCAGAACTTTGGCAGTGCACTGTATTTTGTTTTCCTGTATTGGTAGTGTCATTGATGCATAAATGAGGAAGCACAGGCAAACAAGGAGAAGTCATAAAATTCACAAGCAGTGTTTTATTATTATCAACAACAATAACAAAAATAAAATTGTGCAGGTTAGCTCTTATACAAACAGTTCATACAATGCAAAGTCCTTTATCTGAGGTATCTCTAAATTTAAATCTAAATCACTGTTTGTCTCTCTAAATAAATATTGCTCTCTTTTTATAAGATGTTTTCATCTGGCAATTAAATTATGCATCCTGTTCTCATTAAGTTATATATCCTGGGTTCATACAATGTACCAGATGGTGTCAATTTCTTTCCTGGGACCAATACAGCCAGTTTCCTCAGCAGGTGCAGCCAATTAAGAAATTATGGCCAGTGCTGGTTTTCCTGTTGACAGTTCTGCAAACAAGCTTGCAGAAGGTCAAAAGGTTTTTCAGGGTCAACCCCCTGTGTTCCAACTTGCTATATTTTCTAACAAACCCAAAACTGCTTTCTGTAATTCATTTCAACAATATAACGATATACAGTACATTGGTCACATACATATTCACATATCTTTTTTACCACAGAGAAGCAAGGAGAAAAGAAAGAACAGCAAGTAAAGGAAGGGATATAACAGGAGAACATGGTGGGACTGTTGGAGTGGCCAGTTCCAAGGTTCCACAATGAAAATTTGATTGCACAGACAGACAAGAGATAGACAAGTTATAGAACAGGAGAGCACAGAAACATAGGTACTTACTTTTAACTCTGTCACTCTCTATAACAAATGGGACAGGGTCTTAACTAAGCCTTTCATATACTCCCCACCTTTAAGAGGGGACCTGTTTTCTAAAACAAAAAAAAAATTCAGACCATTTATTTCTCTTTTAGCATGTCCTTATAGCATTTACAGTTCTTTGTATATGTAGTATCCCTTTTCATGGCACCTGTTACAGCAAGCATTTCAGTAAAGCAAACATATGTTTTTAACCTTCTGAATTCTCAATTCCTGAACCATATCTTGACAGAAAATCAGCACTGACATTCTCTTTTCCAAAAATGTGTATCACTTTGAATTTAAATTGAAGTAGTGCCAGGTACCATCTTGTGGTTCTAGAAGTTTTATCTTACATTTGATTAAGCCAACAGAGAGGATTGTGATCTGTTAAAAGCACAAAGTCAGCTAATAGCAAATAAAATTTAAGGGACTCCATTGCCCATTTTGCAACAAGGCATTCATTTTCAATAATAGCGTACATTCTCTCCCTGTCATGCAACTTTCTACTAATATGCAGAATGGGATGTTCATTCCCATCTTTATTCTGACACAGGACTGCACCCAGGTCTACTTATGATACATCTGTTTGCAATAGAAATTGTTTCTCAAAGTCTGGACTTCTTAAAACATGGGCTGAACATAATTTAGCCTTCATGGCCCCAAAAGTCTCCTCACATTCTGGGGACCATTTCACATTATTGAGTACCATTTTTTTGTGAGTTAAGTGAGGGGAATAGCTAACTGGACAAAGTGGGAAACAAATCTCTTGTAGTAACCAGGCAGACCTAATAATGACCTGACATGTTTCTTTGTTTTTATGACAGAACTGTAAGCTACAGCTTCTAAATTAGAAATCTCTGGCTTTACTGTGCCATTTCCCAAAATATAAGCCAAATATCTAGTTTCCTGCCTGCCCAGTGCACACTTGATGGGATTAATGTTCAGACCTGCATTTTTCATAGATTAGATAACTGTTCATAGGTGTTCCAGGTGGTTTTTCCAGTCTGGACTGTGCATCACGACTTCATCCAGGGGAGCAACACAATAACCAGTGTGATGGGCCAGAATTATATCCATGTAATACTGGTGAACTGATAGAATCCAACTGGAGTGCAAAATGCAATTTATCTTTGGATTCTTTTGCTAGGGAAATTTGTCAGTAACCCTTGGTGAGATCAACGGTAAAAATATACATTGCACTTCCCAGTCTGTCTACCAAATCATCTTTCCAGAGCATAGGATAGTTCTCAAACATGGGCATCTGATTAAGTTTTCTAAGATCAAGGCAGATTCTAACTTCCCCTTTTTTTCATTTACAATCGCCTTTGGTAATGACCATGCATTTCTGGATTCTTCGATGATACCCAACTCTTTCATTTTTTTTGTTTTTCCTTAACCAAGTCTGCTCGTAACTGCTTTGGTAATCTGAATGTCTTTTGTCTGATAGGACAAGCATTCTGTGTCACTATTATGTGCTAAACCCCTTTTACTTGGCCTGGGAGTATGGTTGAAGCACTTTGAAATGTCTTTACCAAGTTATGAATTTCTGCGATTTGTTCTCTGGTCTGGGTAAAGAAACATTCCCCTTTACAGCATTAGCAGTTACAGATTACTCCAGTCTGTCATATGCTATATCAATATCTTCTTTAGCAGTTTCTGGTAAGACAAACAAAGCAACCTTTTGTTTTTTCAAACCATTTCTTCAGGAAGTTAGCAGAGTATATCTTGGTAGGGTTTTTTCCTATCAGGAGTCTCAGTCCCATAGTTAATTCCTCTTGTACATCTAATCACTTTATAAGGCCCTTGTCACTTCATTAACAGTTTGTTTTCTGCAGTGGGTAACAGTAATAAGACCTTTTCACTTGGCTGACAACCTTTTTCTTTTACCCAATGGTCATAATACATTTTCTGCTGTTTTGGGGCTTCTTCCTGGTTACTGTGGGCAATTTCAACATATTTTGCCAGTTTTTTTCTCAGGGCACACATATTAGATATAATAGATTATTTCTGAGTGGGATTACCTTCCCATGTTTCTTTTATTACATTTAGTGTCCCTCTAGGTTATCTACCATAAAACATTTCAAAGGGGAAAAAACATGTTGATGTTTGTGGCACTTCTCTGTAAGCAAAAAAACAGGCAACATAGAAATATAGAAACAGATCAGGACTGTTTGGCCTACCTAGTCTGCTCATTTTTCCCTACCTACTGTATCACCACTGATTCTACTTGATCTCCTGCTTATCCTACCCTTGTCTTATCACTAAGGTTCCCTTATGCCTATCCCATGCTTTTTTGTACCCCGTTACAGCTTTTGCTTCCACTATCTCTGCTGGGAGGCTGTTCCATGCATCCACTATCCTCTCACTGAAGAAGTACTTCTTCACATCTCCCCTGAGTCTACTCCCTCCAGCTTCATAGCACGACCCCTTGTCCTTGAGCAACTTTTTTCCTGAATGATGCGTCCCTCTTGAACCATATTTATTCCTGTGAGGTATTTGAAAGTTTCTATCATATCCCCCCTTGTCTTCTTTACCTCCAGTGTATATATATTAAGGTCCTTCAGTCTTTTCTCATAGGGCGGTTGATGCAGACCCTTTACCATTTTGGTTGCCCTCCTCTGGACAACCTCCACTCTTTATATTTTCTTCTAGAGATGATGTCTCCAGAACTGGACACAGTACTCCAAGGGAGGTCTCACCAGTGATCTATACAGGAGTAAAAACACCTCCCTCTTTCTGATGGTGAGCCCCATCCCTATGCACCCCAGCATCCTTCTAGCTCTCCTGACAGCTTGTCACACTGTCTAGGCACCTTAAGGTCATCAGATATGATAACTCCCAGATCTCTTTCCTGTTTGGTGGGCATCAATGCTTCTCCCATTTTGTACACCTCCCCTGGGTTTCTGTGCCCCAAGTGCATGATTTTGCACTTTTTTGCATTGAAGCCCTGTTGCCATACCCTTGACCACTCCTCTAACCTTTTTGGATACCTTTCATTCCCCTCCCTCAGAGTGTCTACCCTATTGCAGATTTCAGTGTCATCTGTGAAGAGGCAGACTTTTCCCTTCATCCCTCTGTAACATCACTAATAAAGACATTAAAGAGGACCAGTCCCAGTTCAGATCCCTGAGGTGCTCCACTGGTCACCCTCCCTTCCTTGGAGTAAACTTCATTTACCAGCACTGTCTGTCTCCTATCCCTTAGCCAATTTCTTACCCAGTTTATCACCTTTTGGTCCCATGCCTATGCTACTTAGCTTGCTAACTAAGCTCCAATGTGGGACAGAGTTGAAGGCCTTGTTGAAATTCAGGTTGGCCACATCCATTGCTCCTCCTTGATCCAATTCTCTGGTCACCCAGCCAAGTAAGGTAGATATTGGTCCCAATCTTTCCCTTCACCTTTCACAAACCTTTTTAACATGCATTCTAGGGTTTGATTAAAACACTCAGGAAGGCCATCTGTCTGTGGCTGATAAGGGGAGGTTCTTATGGCAATGATACCTAGTAGTCAGTACAGTTCCTTTAATATGACAGCACCAAAATGACTACCCTGATCAGTAACAATCTCTTTAGGTATGCCCATCCTGATGAAAATTTTGGCAAGCTCTGCTACCACTTTTAGGGCTGTGACAGTACACATTGGAATTACCTCTGGGTATCGAGTCACATACTACCAAAATGAATCGATTACCCTGTTTACTTTTGTCTAAGGGGCCAACCACATCCATCACAAGTCTCTCAAAAGGAACATCTATCAAGGGAAGGGGCACCAGGGGCAACTTGCCTTTTTGTTCACTGGGACTACTTTCTGACATTCAGTACAAGAACAGCAATAGGTAGTAACATCTTCATGAATCCCAGCTGATAAAATCTCTGCAGCAATATGGCATGGTTCTGTCCCTCCCTGACTGGCCAGCCATAGGATTATCGTGCTGTCTGTAACAACTCACTTCTCTAATTCTTTGGTACAACCAATTGTTCTATATGTTCCTGCAACTAAGGATTAACCCAAACTCTGTGGCCATTACATTTTTTAAACATTGATTCACCCTGTTTTTGTTTCACCCCCAGCTGCATAAAATGACATCGGAGAGAAATATCACTTTGCTCAGAAACAAAATCACAATCAGTTATTAGTTTAGTTTCAACATTTTCATATATCACTCCCCTATGTCCATCAGTTTTTGTTGCCACTGTTTATTCAGTCACCATCTTTCTTTTCTAGACTTCTGGATTGTGAAGCTGAGCTCTAACAAGTCCATATCAAAGTCACTGAAAGGAAAAGAGTCCCCAACATTTGAGATTTTCTTTGCCTGTGCTCTTGTAATCATAGCTGCTGACACAGCAGGATTTACACCCTCTTTAAATAACTTCACAAATCCTGGAAAGTCATTTCCAATAATCACCAGTGCAGGTAAGTTAGGTACTACCCTCACATTCATTTGGTATGGCATCCCATTAATGTTCGAGTCACTTGGGAGGTAGGATGATATCGAGTGCCCCCATGATGCAATGAACCCAGTACCTGGTCCTTTTGCACAGTCTTTTCTCAGAACTTCAGCATGCATCAGGGTTTGTTGGCTTCCCAAATCTAAGGATGTGAAGTCCCTTCATGGTCTTATTTCCCACTATGGCATCTGTTGAATATGTGCCCCAATTTGCTAAGGATAAATTTTCTCCAATGTTACCCTTCTTGTTTTTATGGCCATTTCTTGCAATATGGCCTGGCTTGTTACAGTTATAGAAAATAAATGTATTTATTTATTTATTTGATTACCGGGTGAGGTACTCTGAACCCAGGGGCCATTTTCAGGTATAACCCAGGCTATTTAGGTGGCACATCTGCTACAAAGACACAGTTTCAGTACAATCACAGTAGAGGAAGGATTACAAATCAAGAACACAGATAATGTGAAAATATAGTAACATTGGCTGACATGCATGAGTCAAATATACTCTGATTCCTTGGACATTAAGTTATGTTTGTATATGATCATCTGGCAATAAAGTGCTTTATATTACAGGACTTGCCATTTACTTAGATGGTACACCTGACAGACACTTGCCGTCACTTAGTATAGCATTTACATAAGGATCTACCTAACATTACTTCCAGGAAGTTCAGTTTGAAAGTGGGAGGTGAGACCAGAGCCTGCAGTTTGTTAGGAAGGGAGTTCCATAGCTTGGGTGCAGGATAGAATGAGGATCTCCTACCCATCTCTATATTACATCTGGGACATTTCAGCAGCCTGCAAGTTGAGGACCTTAGCTTGTGTCTGTTACTTTTTTGCTTCAGCATCCATAACAGAGATGATCCTATCCTGGCTTACATTGTTTTTGATATGAATGTTCCAAACATTAGCTCTCTGTGGTCGGGGGGGAGAGCCATCCCAGAGATTGGTAGAGATGATAGTGGTGAGTATGATAAGGGGCTTGTGTGACAAATCTATGTATGTTATTATAGGCCATATTCATGTGATTTAGTAGTTAAGGGGGAGCGAGGACTATTACTGGGAAACAGTATTCTAGTATGGGGAGGAAATGGCCCTTCCCAGTGCCTAGTCTTGCCTCAGGGGAGAGGACGTGTCTGAGTCTGTAATACATTCCTATTCATTGTTTCACCTTCTTTATTGTTGTGATAATGTGGTGCTCAGAAGTAAGAGTTGGGTCAAGCGTGACACCCAGATATTTGAAGTCTCTTACCTGCTCAAGGTTAGAGCCAGCAGAGGTCAAGATATTGAGAGCTTTTGAAGTATTGAGAGCTCACTTAGCGAGCTTCTGTTTGGAGCCAAACAGCATACAGATGAAGTCTTTAGGTGCAGATTTGTACCCTATTTGAGTTCTTTTCTGATCTGGAGTTAAACTGGGAAAAAGAGTGTCTTACCTCTTCTTGGCTATTACTTTCCTGCTGCTGTGCCTGTCTGGCCATCTGATAGTCATCAGCTAAAGAAATGCCCACTTTATAGTCAATCTTTTTTACCCAGAGCTGCATGTCTGTAGTAAGAATATTGATGAATTGCTCTACTGCAAATATGATGATGATCTATGGGGCTGTTTTGCCCTCTGGTTGGAGCCATTTAATGAGAAGTTCTTTGAGTTGGTTGAAGTCTTCTTGAGGATTGTTGACAAAGTGGTACTTCAGGGACCGGAATCTCTCCCTGTAGCTCTCTCCTAAGATATCATATCTTTTAAGGATCTCTCCTTTCACTAGGTCATAGTTTTCTGATTACACAGTGTACATACTGTTGTAAACTACACTGTCCCATCATACTGTAAAAAAAGCCTTACAGCCTTGTAGAATCTCTCTCTCAATGGTAGCTTCCAATAAATTGGAAGTCAGCCCTGATAGCAGCTTTTTAATCAGGAAAGAGAAATATTTTAAGCAACTATCATCCCACTTCACTCTTGCCTGTTGTGTTGATGGTCATGGAAAGGTCATAAACAATTAGATTTATAAGTTTTTATAGGAGAATGGCATTTTGCATTCAAACCAGTCTGAATATAGAAAACTGCACAACCCCATAACTGCAGTCACTAAAGTAGTGAATGATTAAGCAATAAACCATGAAAGGAATGTGGGTTTTTCTGAGATTTATCCATGCCTGATGTGGTTTGGTCACAAGGCCGTAGGCCAAGTGACCAAACCCACACCAGGAGTGGGCAAATCCCAGCATAGCCTACACCCTGAAGTGGTTTACTGTGATTATACAATTTCTTGTAAAAAAATAATTTTTTAATGTGTTTGTTTTATGGTTTTTAACTGTTTTAATTAATTTTTTCTTGTACTATCCTTCCTCTATGTTAAATAGTGCCTTGTTGCTAGGGAGATTGTGTCTTGTTGCTAGGCAGAGTAGGGCCGACTTGGTTGCTCCTCCCCAGCCTGAGAGATTGAGAGAGTGAGAGACAATGTTGGTGGTATGTTTCTTTCTGTCTTTTTTATTTTTATTTTTATGGACTGACAACCTGGTACACTTTGAGTTGCTGTTCAGTTTTTGTTACGTGACAGCTCACATGATGTGAGCACTTACAGGCTGGCATTGTGAGGTTGTGCTTCTGGGTTCAGTTTGCTGTGAGGGGATCATATCGGTGTGATTGCAGGGACTTTCTTTGTTTTGTTTCTTTTCTTTAATGTTATCTGAAACCGCCATATTTGAAGTAGATTATGGGGACATTTAATGAGGAATGGAGGTGTCATGGTACTGTGGAGGTGGCAGGCAGCCGATCACAGAGATGGTGAGAAATTCTTGTGAAAAAAATGCTTGAGAGGTGAGGCAGGTACAAAGGTAGATGTAAGTATAATGACAACTGCTTTTGTGATGCTTTGAGTGGGTTCAGGAGCTGTTTATGTATTATTTTACTTTTTTTTACTGACAGTTGCAACAGGACTTTTGCATTGCAGTTTAGTGAGCATCTAACATGACAATTGTGATGTGCTTATCAGGGGGCAGACTGATTTTTTTATTGTGCTGATAAAAGATGCATCTGACTGAGTCTTTGTCTGTGAGTTATGTTGGGATTTACTCATGGATAGAAGACCCAGTTAGCCAAACAGCTTCCTAGATTTAAAAGTACCATTGTATAATATTCAGTTGCCCATAGATAGGGGGCTCTAGGTAGGCACTGTTGATAATGACCTAGTTTTTTTAGTGTTTTCAGTACAATTATTTATGACCTCATGATAAACAAACTGTGTGACTCGAGCATCCATCATGTGGGAATTGTTGTTATTTAGAAGACCACAGGCAGTAGATAGTGATAAAAGACATTGGGCTCTATTTTCAATGGTTGATGCAGAGCATTGCAAGCCCTGCGTCACGCGCATTCTTTGGCACAGCTATACCAAACTCCTTCAGTGCAGCTTCACCAGATTTTAGTACACCAGATGCAGCTTAATATTTGGCACAAGCCCCATAAAAATGTTCTACAGTATGTGGCATGATAGACTGGTGGGAGCTGGTCTAAATTGTGGTATTTGGCACACGGGACTGAAAATCCAATCAGCGCCATGAGAATGCTGCAAGCACAGTGTGCCATGTAATCAGTGCACCAGGGGCTCGTTTCATTCTCGAGCTTTTGAAAATCAAGCCTATTATGTCTACATTTACCACAGTAATAAAGTGTGCTCCCCAAGGCTCTATAGTGGGGCCCCTTATATTTTCCACTACAGGAACAATATCAGTCTGCAGATGACAGTGAATATTCAGCTGTATGCAGACAATACAGTTCTGTAGTGGATAGTGAGGGTTTGTTCTATGTCAATTTCCATGGCAGCTGAAACCTTGCTGACCACAGTTCAAAGGTCATGGAACAGGGTTGTACCCTTCTGTGGTACAACAAGGTTCAAGTTGATTGGAAATCCTTGAGGCAGCTGTTGTTTTTTACAATGTGAAAAAATGCTGGGGGGGGCCTATCAAGTAAAGCCAATATACACTTTCAAGGGTTATTTAATTCTTTATTGATTCCCCTACGTTTCGCTCTGTTATAGAGCTTGATGAAGAGGTAATTATTTTTTTTTAATTTCTTTATTTTTCTGTTGATACATAAAGTTAAGCTATATTCCTACAAGTTTTATAACTTTGTTCTTATTTATATAAGTTTAGAAATTGTAATTATTTTCTTCTAGTAAATATACATATAGTATTCCCTACCATTCATGGTGTTACTACTGAGCTCTTTACATATTTTTACCATTGAGCTCTTATGTGCTTTATTTATTTCTAGACTGCATTCATGTCCCCTGTAACAAATCATAGCATCACATTCTTATTGGTTATCCACACTGGAATTTGTGCTGCTTAAAGTTCACCACTGCCCAAAAGGGCTTGACCCCCCCATTTGTCTTAAGCAAGACATTTTCACCTTTTATTTTTAGCTATTTGAATTAAATTAGATGACTTGGAAGCTGCTGCTTTTTGAAATACACAAAGTCATAACACGTTCATTTAGAGCAAGTCCATTTATTGCCAAATTCTTGTAAGAAACATTTTTAGATTTCTTTGTTATAGATGTTTTTGCCAGGTTCTTACCTTATTAGATTAGTGCTAATTCGTAGGGCGTAAATCCAAAAGTGTTGCTACCACAGCAATGGCTGACCGGCTCTGGTGCATCTATGCTTTCTTCCCTCTTGAGTCCTTCCTGTGGAGCTCTGCAGGAGTGTGTAATGACGTCATTCCCGAAACTCCTGCAGGAACTCTTGCAAGATCCCAAGGAGTTACGGCACACAAGATGCTGTCAGAGCCCCACAAGAAAGACTCTTTAGCAGCACAAGACAATACAGAGTGGATTTACACTTACATTCATGTATGTTGCCGGTTTGCAAGCTGCAGTTGCATTTTTACTTCAGAGGTTACTAAAAACAGTAATGAAAACCATACATAGCCAACCACATAACTAGCTGCAAGAGAGGTGGTGAGTATGCAGGAGGTCAAATTAGTTCATGCCATCTTCTGATATTCAATTATACATTTCTTTCTACTTCAGTTTATGACATTTTTCCTTTCTTGTACCCATTTTAATGAAGTTTTATTTAGTGTGGGTAGAGTTTTGAAAAATAATAAATAACTTGCATCATAATTTCTACAGATGATAAATCATTTAAATAGTTATTTACAAATAATTTTAAACAACAACCTTATACAGGAAAATAAGTATTACAAAAAACAATTTTTCCAAGTATGATGTTTAAGAATATTGACCAAATACTGCCCCTGAACCACTCAGTCAGTTTTCTATCTAAAAACATGCCTGCCTGTTCATTTCAATGTTCATGCCAGTTCTACTGTCCAGTGTGTGCATGTGAAAAATCCATTTCATTTCCACATTTAGGAATTTGTCCCTAAAACTTCCTTCATGTTATGGGGGATGACTTTTTCCATGCCCCAGAATCTTAGCGAAGGTTCGTTGTGGCCAGAGTCATTAAAATGCACTGCTACAGGGGAATTCATATCCATGTTACTAATGATTCCCTTATGTTTCAGAATTCTAGTTTTCAGCATCCTGCTAGTCTGGCCTATGTAATGTATGTCACAGGGGCATTGAATCAAATATATGACTCCTTCAGTAGTGCATGTTATATGCTGGTTGATTTTGAAGCTCTCCCCTATATGGGGGTGTATATAGTTTTTTTTTATGTTTGCTTGCTCACATGTGCAAGAAACATTATGTGGCAGCTTAGCAGAGAAGTGGGTTTCAGAGGTGCAGCACTGTGGCGGCCAGTGCCACCACTGCATTCTTAAGCCTGGCCCTCATTTCCCAATGTGGTGGCATGCTGCTGCTAACACTAGTTCAGCAAGTGTGCCACCAACTTGAAAGGAATTAGCTGCTGCAATGAGGGAGCAAGCCGTCATTGCAGGGTGGTGCCATGCCTGGTGTAACATTTCAGAAAAACATGGTGGCAGCTGTCATCATCCACCTCTCACAGTCCCCATAAAAGCCAATCAGGTGCCCAATCCCCCTGTTGGTATGCCACCTCCCCAGTTCATTTGCCAATGAGGGAGCCCAATCCCCATTGGCATAATATCCCCCCATGTAATAGTTACGTATACCAAGGGGGTACCCAGTCCCCCTCAGCATCAAGTGCCCCCCCAGAACAGACACTTTTCTATGCTGATGGGGGGACCCAGTCGTCCTCCTCAAACAACACAGGTGGCACACAGATAGCCTGCCCCAGTGTGCCAAAAACAAGCCTGTGAAGGAAAACATTCCCCCAATGTTTTTTTTTTTTTTTACCCTGTGAAAGAAAAAATGGTCCTTCATTGTCTCTGGTGCCCCCACCCCCAACCTGCACACACTCTCTATGCATCCAACCACCCCATACACCCCTCACCCCAGACTTACCTCCAGGTCCTGGTGCAATGATCTTCGGTGGACTGGGAACACGTCTGAACTCTTCAAAGCTGACCGCGAACTGAAGAAATGCCATTAAGCTGTATAATAGCATTAACTGGGTTCAACTTAGGCGGATATCTCTGCCATTTTTGTGACTTTTGGTTCAAAATTTTCAACATGGGATTCTTGGGACCCCACCTCATGAATTCGGTCACTGTCATTTCGTTGTCTAGTCCAAAAAGGTGATTTCTTAGTCGCTGTGTGGAATCACCTTCTGGGACTGATTCATGAAATGACAGTGTCATTGTTCATGAGGTGGGCTCCCAAAAATCCTATGCTGCAAATTTAGTGAAAAAATTCAGAAAAATGACTGTGTTATAAGCATGCATTGCTCAGTTTCTATGCATGTTTGTAACTTCAAGAATTTTTAATATTTTCACACCAGATTTTCAGCATTGCCATTTTTTCACACCTCCTTATGAACAGTATAGCTGTCATTTTTCATATCCTGACCAAAATCTGTTTTCGCACATGTGGTGCACAATGGCATGGTCGCTGTGGGAAATCAATGTTCAGGACAGATTAAGAAAATCACAGTGACACTGTTCATGAGCAGAGGTTCCAAAATGCCTATGTTGAAAATTTGGTGAGAATATTTCAAAACGTGACTGTGTTACAAGTGTGCATTACACAGTTTCCACCCACGCTCGTAACTTTGAGAATGTTTAATATTCACTCCAGATTTTCAACACTGCCATTTTTTCACACTTCCTTATGAACGGTACATCAGTGATTTGTCACATCCTGGCTGAAATGTGTTTTCGCACAATGGCGCAGTCACTGTGGGAAATCAATATTAGGGACAAATTAACAAAATCACAATGGCACTGTTCATGAGCAGAGAACCCAAAATGCCTATGTTGAAAATTTGGTGACAAAATTATGCATTTCAGAAATCCTCCCAGTACCAAGGGCAAATTGGTCAAACCAGAATAAAATCAAGCAGATCAATGAGTGGCTTTGCAAATGGTGTCTCCAAAATAAAACCAATTGTATTAGTAATTGGGAAAGAGTTACTGGAGATAACAGTCTTTATTGCTGAGATGGACTCCATCCTAATAAAAAAGGTGCATCAGTACTGGGATGTCCCATCATAAAAAACATCAAAGTCACTTTAAACTGACTAATAGGGGGCAACTAGGGATGGTTTCTGTTAAATCTACACATGTAGAAGGTAATTACACACTCCTAGCAACTAATGCTAGAAGTTTGATGGTAACAAAACATTCTGAACTAACAAAGATATTAATGGATAAATCAATAGATATTGTGACAATAACTGTAACTTGGTGGGATGATACATCAGGTTGGTTCACCAATATACAGGGCTATGCTACTTTCAGTAAAAACAGAAACAAGAAAAAAGGTGGAGGGGTGTGCTTGTTTGTGTCCAATGAAATTAATGCAATTCAGTACCTACCAAAAAATCACTTGGCAAAATTAGAAGGAATATTTTTTTAAATTAAATCACAGAATGGCAATAGTTTTATAATAGCATATTATTACAGACCCCCATCCACTGATTTACATTACAATCAACCGTTAATTTCAGAAATAGAGCAGATAGCCTCAGAATCAGATGTAATAGTGGTTGGGGACTTTAACCTCCCAGGGATCAGTTGGAAGAAACTTACTACAAACACAGCTCATGAAGGATTATTCTTGGATTCATTCATAAATTCAGGGCTGGAACAATTGGTTCATGAACCTACTAGGGGTCCTAATATATTAGATGTGGTATTAACAAATTTGGTATCAGAGATAACAATTCCTGTAATTACTGATCCCACTGGTAACAGTGACTATAACACTATAAGTTGTTATACTAATAAGCAGAAATAATGTCCAAGTAAAGTATGCTATAGTTATAATTACAACAGAGCTTATTATCATAAAATCAATAAAGCAATCTTGGGGTATAATAGGGAAACATTGTTTAAAGATTTAAGTATTGAACAATGCTGGACTATATTTAAATCCATCATTGCAGAACTAGAATGCTTGTATGTTCCTATAAAAAAACGCAATCAAAAGGAAAAAATCCCACTGTGGTTAACTAAGGCTATTAGAAATCAAATCTCTAACAATAAAAAGCTTTTTAAGAATGAAAAATAACCAGACCCCAGCAAATTTTTCCAAATATTTATCTGAATTGAAAATACTAAAAGTCTAATCAGAAGGGAAAGAAGAAAGATTGAACATAAACTGGCAATAACAAAAAACCCCAAAATCCTTTTATTCATATATAAATAATAACAAACAACAAAGCTTCAGTTCTATCACACTGATTGATAAAGATAACGAGTTAACTGACCCGTTGGCTATAGGTAACAAAATGAATTTATTTTTTGGATCAGTGTTCAATAATGATCCAAAGGTTGATTTTCTAAATACAGAAAATTCTTTTGTTGAATCAATAACAACAGATGAAATAGTTAGAACTATTAAGGAGATGAGGGCAGATTCTGCAATTGGGCCTGATGGAATGAACCCCAATTTATTAAAAAAAACACAATCTCTTCCATTGTTTATCTGCTTAAACTACTATTAAATAAATCATTGATTCTAGGTAGTGTTCCTTCAGACTGTAAACAAGCAATAGTTGTCCCTATCTATAAAAAAGAAGGGAAATAAAAAAGTAACTGAGAACTATAGACCATTAGTCTTACATCGATAGTTTGTAAAGCCATGGAAAGGATACTTAAAAACAGATTTGATATTCAGATAGAAAAAAATGGAACAAGGAATCAAAAGTAGCATGGATTTGTTAAGGGAAGGTATTGTACTACTAACATAGAAACATAGAATTTGACGGCAGATAAGGACCTCTTGGCCCACCCAGTCTGCCCATTTCCCTACCTACTGGATAAGCTGCAGATCCTAGTTAACCAGCAGCCTACTTCTTCTTACCCCCACCCCCAGAATTGCCTTATGACTGTCCCATGCATGCTTGAATTCCACCACTGATTTTGACTCCACAACCTCCTCCAGAAGGCCGTTCCATGCATCCACAACCTTCTCTGTGAAAAAATACTTCCTTAAATTACCTCTGAGCCCCCTCTATCTTCAAATTGTGCCCTCTTGTTCTTGCACACCTCTCTTTTTGAAAGATGCTACCCTCTTGGACTTTGTTGATTCCCTTGAGGTACTTGAAAGTTTCTATCATGTCCCCCCCTCCCTCCTTTCTTCGAGGCTATACATATTAAGCTCCTTAAGTCTCTCTTCATATGTCTTCCGGTGCAAACCCTGCACCATTTTAGTTGCCCTCCTCTGGACAGCTTCCATCCTGTCTATGTCCTTGCGGACATTGGGTCTCCAGAACTGCACACAGTAGTCCAGATGGGGTCTCACCAGCTGTCTGTACAGAGGGATAATAACTTCCTGTTTTCTACTGGTGAAGCCTCTCCCTATGCATCCCAGTATCCCCCCAGCCCTCCTTGCTGCCCTCTCACATTGCTTGCCCACCACTAGGTCATCTGATATGACTACCCCCAGGTCCCTTTTCATTTTTGTTGTTGTTAGTATCTCACCCCCATTGTGTACTCTTCCCCTGGGTTTTTGTTTCCCAGGTGCATTACCTTGCAATTCTTAGCATTGAATCTAAGCTGCCATACATTTGACCATTCCTCTAACCTTGCCAAGTCCCTTCTCATCCTTTCCACCCACCCTGTGCATCAACTCTGTTGCAGATCTTAGTGTCATCTGCAAAGAGACATACTTTTCCTTCAGTCCTTCCATAATGTAACCTATAAAGACATTGAAGAGGACGGTCATAATACTGAACCCTAGGTACCCACTAGTAACCCTCCTTTCTTCTGAGTGGACTCCATTTACTATTACTCTCTGTGTCCTATTTTCCAGCCAATTCTTTACCAGGCTGTCATCTTGGGACCCACTCCCAGGCTGTAACTTGTATATTATTCTTTTGTGTGGGACTGTGTCAAATGCCTTGCTAAAGTCTAGGTAGGCCATGTCCACAGTCCCTCCCTGATCTACTACTTTTGTCACCCAGTCAAAATCTATCAGATTTGTCTGGCATGACTTTCCTGCTGTGAATCCATGCTGCCTGGGTCCTGTGCCCCTCTGACCTCTAGATACTCTACAATTCTTTCCTTCAAGTGATTCCATCATTTTCCCTATCACTGAGGTTAAACTAACAGGTCTGTAGTTTCCTGCTTCTGCCTTGCTCCCACTTTGTGAAGGGAATCACATCTGCCCTCCTCCAGTCCTCGGGTACCACCCCATCCTCCCATGATTTGTTAAAAGGGTAGTCAGTGGTGTCACTAGTTCTACCCTTGGCTTTTTTAGAATTCTGGGATGAATCCCATCAGGCCCCATTGCTTTGTCCACCTTCAGTTTTAAGAGTTCTTTCAGAACCCTTTCTTCTGTAAATGGGCTGGTATCAACTTCTGTATCCAGAGTGTTACTACTGTTTGTTTTATGTACCTCCCCCTCTTCATTTGTAAATACTGAGCAAAAATATTTGTTTAGTATCTCTGCCTTTTCACAGTCTCCCTCTGCCCACCCTCCCTCGCCTTTATTAAGCCTCACTATCCCTCCCTTGGTCTTTCGATGCTCCCTGATGTACCTATAAAAGGTTTTATCCCCCTTCTTAACTGAGTTGGCTATCTTTTCCTCGGTTTGGGCCTTTGCTGTTCTGACTGCCTTCCCAGCCTCCTTTTGCTTTAACTGATACAGTTCTCTGTCCTGCTCCTTCTACGTTTCCTTGTACTTCTGAATGCTTTCTTTTCTTTTGAACCTTCACTGCCACTTCCTTTGAGAACCATAGTGGTTTCTTACATCCTCTTGTTTTGTTTATTTGCTTCACACAAGGCTCATTACCTCTTGATGGCAGTTTTATTATTCCCCATTGTTCTTCCACCCTCCTTCCTGCCCATTTGCTGGTGCATTCACTTGAGCACTCACCCATTTGGCAAGTCAGCCCTCCTAAAGTCCAGTATTTTTGTCTTTGTTGGCTTGACTCTATTGCTGTGTTTATTGTGAACCATACTGTTCGATGGTCGCTAGTTCCCAGATGGCTACCCACTTCTACATCTGTGATCCTCTCTCCATCTCCATTTGAGAGAATCAAGTCTAATATTGCTCCTCTCGAGTGGGCTCCAGTACTAGTTGTCTAAGGTGTGCCCCTGTAGGGATCTAGAATAACTGCACTCTTTGAAGTGGCAGCTGTAACTGCACTCAGTTAACATCTGGCATATTCAGATCACCCATCAGCAATATCTCCCCTTTTCTGCCATTCTAGTATACTTTCTATCATTTCCTGTCCATTTCCTCCCTTGAGAAGGGGTCTGTATACAACCATGTGTAGTGTGGTGCCATTGTCTGTCTCCAAATTTACCCACAGTGCTTCTTCTCCTCCCTGTTTACCCTTTTGTTCTGTTGCTTTTATTCCTTCCCTTATGTAAAGAACTACTCCTCCTCCTCTTTTACCCTCCCTGTCCCTCCTGTAGACAGTATATCCTGGTATGTTTATGAACCCATTAGTGGCTCATTGGATAGGGGCATACTGGTTGAAGTAATATATTTGCACTTCAAAAAGGCCTTCGATAAGGTCTCTCACTACATTTAAATTAGATCATAGGTTGGACAGCAAATCATTCTCTGGTATGACTGGGCCACTAGTGTGACATTCCAGGTAAAAAAAATCTTTAAGCAAGCTACTCTTCTTAAGTATGCATTTGTAGTACTCAACCTAGAGGTTGATTATGGAGTAGTAGGAAGATATTGCTATTTTTTGGTTTTCAGATACTTGATGCTGCACCCAACCTGCATGCTCAGTGTCTCACGTGTGACATGTCCAACACCAGTCTACACTAACTTTTAGAATTTTTTTTCACAGATTCCACATTGCTCACTCTAAAAGTGATACCTAGCATATGATGTACCTGTGTGTCATTTAACATTCATCATTTTCTGTTTTTTTTATTTTTACCATCTGTCTGTCCACCATTATTACTGCTTTTTAGCCATTTAATATTTTTGTCACATTCTGTGGCAATAAAATAAAAAAAAAATAAAAGTACTCTGTTTGTTGACTATTCTTTTGTACTTTATTAGAGCATAATGTTTTTTTCAACAATTTGGCAAATGCCATTATTTTTTTTTTAAAGTTTGAACGTGTGTGACAACAAAAGTCACGCATGTTACATGGACACTCATAATGGCCCAAAGTGATATTTTCTAATAAAATTGTGTCCAGGCCAAGCAAAACAAATTTCTTAAGTAGTAAAGAACAATAATCTCTGCAGAAGTAAACTTGGTATTTTATGGAGATCACGTGATGAGCTAGTGGTGTAAAGACGTGCTGAGCATTGCTCCCGGGCCTGCTCAACCTAATTAAGTTTTTTTAAATATCCCCGATTGCCGTGAAGGGGCTGATAAGCATTATCCAGGTCGGCATTTAGAGATCAGAGCTACCTCACAGGAGAGGAAAACGTCAGCTCATGAACAAGAATTGGTGACCTTAAGGAGACAGCTGAAAAAGCTTGAAGAAAGGGTAGATGACCAAGAATCTCGCAGCTGAAGGAATAATCTGATTTTGGCAGGCTTGCCAGAGTGGTCAGAGGGCTCAGATTGTATTACCTTTATCCAGGGTCTGCTATTAAAGATCTTTGGCCCAACACCATATGGGGAGGTGTATAACATTGAGAGGGCACACCAGTCTTTAAGAGAGATCCCCCCCTTCAGGGGCTCACCCCAGGGTTATCATAATGTGGTTCCTGAATTATAGAGAAAAGACCCATGTTCTCATGAGAGCGAAAGCCCTTAAAAACTTGCATTGGAATGGAGCTGCAATTTGGCTTTTTCAGGATCAGACACCTGCCATTCGTGAGAAGCAGAAAGAATATGTAGACATCAAGAAAAAGCTTTACCTCGCAGGTGTGAAGTTTTGAATGAAACATCCAGCTACCTTGGTGGTCAAGCTTCAGTCGGGAGACCAGAGGTTTTTGACAGCGAGGGATGCTGCAGAGGGACTGAAAGCTGAATTTCCAGATCTGTTTAGGGCTGCAACCTGAATTTCTGTTGTAGAAGACGTTGCTGGATATGGCTGAGAACTGTTCTTCTTATATATAATATTTTGGAATAAGGCCACCACGGTGACTGCTGCAACCCCTCCTGAGGCTCTGTGATCTTTGACTTAAAGATTCTATGAGGGAGGAGGAATGTGCTGGGGCTGCAAAGTGGATGGAGAAGGGGAAGGAAAAAGGGAATAAAATACTCAAAGTATTTGTATCCTTTGTAAGGGAAAAGAAACTTGGTTTAAGTTCACTAGAGGTTTGAGTGGGCTAGGAGCACTCTCAGTGGCTAGCTCATCTCGTTTTCGATGTTGGATAGGAGGCGATCAGAGGATCGGGATTCCGATAAAGTGGGGAGGGTTTGGGGGGATGGGGAAGAGAGAGAGAGAGTTCAAAGGGCAGATTCTACCTTATTGGCAGTCCGGGCTGGGAGGCCAGGAAGGGGTATAGTATGCTTTTATGTTAATGGTTAACATTGTATCCTGGAATGTTAAAGGTCTCAGAGGGAGGAAGAAGAGGCTAGTGATCTTAAAGCATATTTCTCAGATTGGGGCTCAAGTAGCTTTATTGCAGGAAACCCACCTGTTAAAGGAAGAGTTAACACTTTTGAAAAGACTCTGGGTGGGTCAAGTTCTAGGAGAGGGGAATGCCAAAGCTTCAGGGGGTGTAGCGATTCTGATCGCGAAAAGCTGCCCGTTTGTCCCCTTGCAATATAAGGCACGGGAGGACGCGAGGGGAGTGTTTGTTATGGGCACTATTATGGGGAGGTTAATAACAATTGCTTCTGTATATGGGCCAACTCCTCCTAACCCTGATTTTTTCGCCTCGCTGGAATTAGATTTAGCTAGCTTTTCATCTCACCCCTTAATTATAGCAGGGGATTGGAACCTCTGCCTTAACAACCTTTTGGATAGGACACCCCCTTCTAAAAAGCCGCCCTCTAGAGCGCAGGTATCTCTGGCTAGATTTCTAGAGGTTGCAGCACTGACAGACCCTTTTTGGAGGTTTAAGCAAGGGGATTGCAATATGACTTTTTATTCAGGGGCGCATAAAACTCAAACACGTATTGACTTCTTCTTGGTTAATCAGGAGGCCCTGCAGGGGGTTAAGAAACTGTTTACTTACAGTAGAATTTTGTCTGACCATTCTCCAGTCCAGCTGTCTTGGGTAATGGAGTCTGTTCAGACGAAACCTTTCAGATGGAGGCTGGATGAATCTCTTCTTTCAGAAGATAATATGTTATCTCGTCTGGAGGAAGCTCTTAGGGATATTGTTCTGACCCAGATCCCTACACTTGACAATAAGAATTTAGCTTGGCCTATTTGTAAAGTACTATACACCAGTGTAGCTCAGAGTCTTACCATTAGGAGAAACAGAATGAGGAAAGCAAGGGAGGAATTTATTTGGGGTGCTATTAATTCACTTACCCCCTTGGAGGGATCTAATGAGGAGGTGGACAGGGAACTTCAGGAATTGAGAGACGAAATGACAGACATTTTGTATAATAAATTGGAGGCCTGGACCAAAAAGCTCCAAGCTGAATATCTTTTACAAGGGGATTTTCCTAGTAGGCTTCTTGCAAGTAGAGTAAAAGAGTGGGAGGCCGCTCGTACAATTTCATTACTAGAATACCATGCGAAAGTGATTACAGACCCGCAGGCTATGGCGGATGCTTTTGCGGACTATTTCACAGAGTTATATCAAGGGGCATCAGGTAGCACTGAGGAGGGAGTGTGGAGGTTTCTGGAGAATATAAGTCTGCCAAGACTGGATCAAGCACAAGCCCAGACATTAGTGATTCCTATATCAGAGGCTGAAATAAGAGATGCGATTAACGCATTGCCTAAGGGTAAAACTCCAGGACCAGATGGTCTCTCAGCTCGGTTTTATAAAGCTCATTCACAAATTCTCATACCTTTACTCCTGGAGCTTTTTTCTAGCATTATGTCAGACGAGGTTCCCCATTTACCGTTATACCAGGCTTATATTACACTCATCCCCAAACCAGATAAACCTAGAGAATTACCAGGGAGCTATAGGCCTATCGCTCTCCTGAATCAGGACATTAAATTACTATCTAAAATATTAGCTAATAGAATTTTAAGGATAGCTCCTCTAATTATTAGCCAGGACCAGGCTGGTTTTATGCCAGGTAGGGGGGCTCATGATGCCTTGCGAAAGCTTCACCATGTGCTCCTGGAGGCCTCTAGCTCCTGCTCAGATATGGCGCTTTTCTCTTTAGATGCTGAGAAGGCCTTCGATAGAGTCTCCCACTCCTTTTTATTTGCTACTATGGAGAAGATGGATTTCCCGGAGGGCCTTCTCAGGGGCATTAGGAATCTCTATGCCGCACCTCGAGCTAGGGTCCTTTGCAATGTTTTTCTGTCAAAAGAATTTCGCCTTGATAATGGGACCAGGCAGGGTTGTCCCTCACAATTTTATTTAATATCTACCTGGAGCCCTTACTACAGGCGATTCAGTCAACACAAATCTGGGGATTGTGGTTAAGGGAGGTTGAAGTTCTCGGTTTTCGCAGATGACATTCTGTTGCATCTTGAGACCCAGTGAAGAGCTTAAAAGGTTTTGGATATTATAAAGAGATTTTTGGTGGTCTCGAATTATAAGCTAAACCTGAACAAGATGCAGGTTCTCCCCCTTACCCCGCATGTATATAAGGCAGACTTCGAACCGCTGCAATTGAATTGGGCTCCAGATGGTATTAAATATCTTGGTATTTGGGTCACTGCTAATTTGCAGCAGGGAATAGAGGCAAATTTGAATAATGTACTGGCAGCAGCTAGGGCAGACTTGGGTAGGTGGAGTAAGCTTCCCCTAAATTTGACAGCTAGAATGGGATTAATTAAAATGAACCTACTGCCTAGGTTTTTGTATCCCATGTATTTGTCCCCGTATAATATTCCTAAGATCTGGTTTATTAGAATACAAAAACTATTCTCTGATTTTTTATGGAATTTCAAACCTCCAAGGAGGAAACACATGGTTTTGCGGCTTCCTTTTAGTTTGGGGGGTCTTAAAATTCCAGACCTTCATTTATATTATGTAGCCGGGCAACTATCTATAATGAGCCGGTGGAATAGTTCCCAGGAAGGAGAGGGCTACACTCCAACTTGGTTACATATTGAAAGGAAATTTTGAGAGATAAGGGTATCTCCCCTGATTCATTGCTCTTTACCAATCCAGAAAGTTTGCCGGAAGTAGGTAAAGATTCCCCAATATTTAAGACAGTCTTGGCCTGGTGGGCTCTTTTATCCCCGCTTTGTAAAAAGCTTCAGAAGGGCTGTAGAGATCAACCTATTTTTGGTAATCCTAATATGACTATTGGCGGACGAGTAATTAGGAGCTACTGGGCTCGTAGCTAGCAATCTCGTCCTGGGCAGATTTTATTCTAGATGACAAAGTAGTGTTTCACCTCAATGTAGAGGTATTAATTTTTAAGAAGATTCAGGTTACTAAAATGTTGCAGAAACTGCAGAGGAAAACACATGTCCTCAGGGACTCCATTCACCTGGGACAACCTAAGGAACTCAATTGTGCACATAAACCCCTGTCAATGGCGTATAGGGTGCTCTTGGACTTCTTAAGTAGGGAGGTCTCTGCGAAGGTAGCATACTGGGAGAAAAAGGATACCCTTCTGAGGCCGGACTGGGAAGCAACTTGGAAAAGCTTGGCCTACATACCTATACCTAAATATAGAGCTATGCAATTCTTTATATTTTCTAATCTGTACTATACCCCCACCAAATTATGTGCTAGGAGGCTTAGACAGACAGATCTATGTTTCAGGTGTGGATTGAGTCCGGGGGATACGTTGCATATATTTTGGGACTGTCCTAGGATATACCCGCTTTGGGTTCAGGTTAAGCAGAATATGGACCCCTTCTTAAACTATGCGGATTTTATTTCGCCCAAGATTTGTATTTTGGGGGATATGGCCCAAATCTCAGGGTTGCAGATTAAGTACCATATAGCGTTGATGTCTGCTCTAATTAAAGCTTATGTCTTGAGGCATTGGAAGAGTGATTGTATTTACTCATATGACCAATGGTTAGTGGACCTACTGAGGACATTAGGCAGGATCAGCGGCAAATGTCCCGAACGGCAAAAAAGGAACATATGATAAGAGGTGGAGAGCTTTAGAGGTAATTTGTTCACTCCAGTCTAAGCTCTCCAACCATCGGTCTGTCTGTCTAAGTGTAGTTAATTGAGGTGGTGGGTAAACAAATTAACAATATTCTAATATCTACATTTGGCCTACCTGTGATTTTTTATTTTTAGTTTTGGAGGATTGTGTGTACGAGGATTGATCTTATGTGCATCTCAAAGTAGATAGGTACTGGACTGCCAAACAAAGTCTTTTTTGGGATTCTCTCTCTTTCTCGGGACTCAGCTGCAGGACCAACCCCATACTGTTTAAAGGGTTCTGGGAACTATAGGATCTTTGGGTTACGTTCAACCCTTATGACTAGCGGTCCTTGTTTAGTTCCAAACTGGGTAGATCTTAATTTGGGTATTGGTGGGTTAGAGCAAGTGTTTGGATATGGGGAGGGGTGATTTCTGCAGCTGTGATTGTATATAGTCATTGTACATAGTTGTCCTACCCAGTTTTGGGGTGGGTGCCCGGGAATCCGGGGTAATTGTGTATGTTTGTTTGTATGTTTACTTAAAACGCAATAAAGATGGTTTAAAAAAAAATTGGTATTTTATTGAAGCCATTGAATGAAAAAACAAACAAAAAGTAATAATCTGTATCCCAAAGCCACAATTTCTTTAATAGACAAAAAGTCTGTGATTCCTACAAAACTGGATTATAATAGACCTTCATATTGTCTGAGGCACTGAATTACACTGTTATTGCCCCCTCACCTTTTTATGGAGCTTGTCCCACTCTCTGAGTGCACTATGAAATGTCTTGGCCCAGATCGGGTACTGTGCCCCATAATTCATAATCTGCATATTCATCATTCCACAATGCTTGAAATCTGTCAGTGTCTTTTTTTATCAAATGTGAATGTCCTGAAGCTATTGTATACTGCTATTTTGGATACTAACACTCTGAATGTAGGCCACGGGGCTATAATGTGGGGCACATCAAAAAACATCACCACAGATCTTTTAAATATGCACTTTACACCACCTGTTCACAGCCTGAAGTCTAGTTGGAGTTTAAAAATGGAGTGGTAATGACTCAAACTGACTCTTGTGTGTGGCTGACAACATAGTGCTATCAGGTGTGAGGTCTTAAGAAGCTGTTAATCACACCTGGCCTTATGGCACAATGAACAAGATTAAGAGCTAAAGTATGCCAGGTAAAACCTGCACTTATATGATATTCATTTCATCACTCATTAAAGTGCTACAATTCATGCACAGGGATTGGACTTCAGTGTACATGTATGAATTGCATTTATATGCCACTGAACCATACCAATGCATGCACTGTAAACAACACTTGCAACATCGCAATGTATTGTATTACTACACCCCTGTACCCTGCTCACCCCATTAGGTACTCAATGTTCATTCCATACCCTCTGCCCCTAACAAAACAAAATCCAGTTATCACTACACCCAATGTGGCCCATGGAAGCTCTGGATTAGAGAACACAATGAGTGGATTTATTCTGCCAAAGAAATAGACCTTGCTGAGTGTTAGAAGACTTAGGGAGGTAGTAAATGGAGTTAAATCTGAGTACATGAGCATGACCAGTGGGTGCCAAGGGGATAAGTTCTCAGAGGCAGTATGGTGCAGTGGTTTAAGGCTCTGACCTGCAAATATGGAGACCTGGGTTTCAATTCCACAGTCCCCACTTGTATACTGTGTGACCCTGAGCAGGTCACTTAACTTCCCTATGCTCCCAGGTCGCACCTGTAAACAAGCGTTCGGCTTAGTGTGCCACTCCTGGTTAAACAATTGGAAAAAATGTCCTCATAAGTGTCATTGTGGAGCGGCTGGAAGGGACGGTGGGAGACCCAATCTCCAAAATGACACAGACAGGATGGAGGCAGCCTAGAGCAGGCTACTAAAATTGTGTAGAAGCCATATGAAGAGAGACTAAATGAGTATGCATACCCTTGAGGAAAGGAGTGAGAGGTGGCACATGATAGAAAGTTTTAAGTACCTCAAGGGAATCAGCAAAGTCCAAGGGGGTAGCATCTGTCAGAAAAAGAGATGTGCAAGACCAATGGGACACAATTTGAACATAGAGGGGGATGGCTCAGGGCAACATGAGGAAGTATTTTTTTCATGGAGAGGGTGGTGGATGCATGGAATAGCCTTCCTGAGGAGGCTATGAGGTCAAACACAGTGGTGGAACACAAGAATGCTCAGACAGATGATAAGGCAGTTCTAGTGGGGGGTAGGGGAAGTAGGCTGTAGTTAACCATGAGTTATATGACCATAGTTATAATATATGAATTATGGAGGGCAGGGTGTTGGAGTGTCAGAAGGCACTAATGTTGGATAAGGCACCAGGAATGGATGGCATCCATCCAAGGGTGCCAAAAGAGCTGGTGGAGGTCTTGGCGAGACCACTGGTGGACCTGTTCAATACCTCCCTGGACACAAGATGCATATCACAAAATTAGAGGATGGCTCACATGGTACCCCTCTTCAAAATTGACCCAAAGGATGAACCAAACAATTACAGACCAGAAAGCCTCACATCCATTGTGGGAAAACTTATGAAAACAATCGTGAAACAGAGGTTGGTGACTGCTTTGGAGGTCAATGGACTCCAGGACGGTCAGCAGCATGGGTCTATCTCAGGAAGATCCTGCCAGACCAACCTAGTTGAGTATTACAACTCGATAACTAGAGAACTGGATAAGGGCCATGCAGTGGATGACCTGGATTTGGAAGTCAGCAAAGCCTCCGATTCAGTACCTCATGGACTGCTGGGTGGAAACTTGGAACAAAGATGGTAAACTGGATCATGAACTGACTGAAAGGGAGGCAGCCATGGGTTGTGGTGGTGGGGGAACTCTCATCCCCAAGGGCAGTGATGAGCAGGGTGCCACAGGGCTCAGTACTGGGCCTGGTGCTGTTTGGGATATTTATAGCGGATATCTCACATGGCATAAGGAGCAAGAGCAGTCTGTTTGCTGATGATACCCAGATTGGGGGCATGGTGGATGACATAGAGGGGTGGCAGGGGCTACAGGAGGACCTGATTAAACTGGAGGAGTCATTGGATAAGTGGCAGTTGGGCTTCAGTGTGAAGATGTGCAATGTTCTGCACTTCAGAGCAAGGAACCCAGGGAGGAGCTACCAGTTGGGAGGGGTTCAGTTAGGTGTCACTGTAGAAGAGAAGGATCTAGGGCTGGTTATAATGAGGAACATGAACAACTCAGTTCAGTGTAGGAAGGTGACAGCTAAAGCCAGCAAGATGTACTGTGAGACTAATCACATCCAGAAACAGGGATGTGATCCTACCACTGTACAGATCACTAGTCAGGCCACACTTGGAGTACTGCATGCAGTACTGGCATCCTTTTCTGAAGAAGGTTATCATATGAACATACACAATGCCAGCAGAAACAGGCCTCACAGTCAATTGAGTCTGTTTGATTGTGCATCTAGCCCCTCCACTTGCCACTGCCCCACCCTGTCTGATTACTGAACGGGGTGCAGTACAGGGCAACAAAGATGATCCAGGGACTGGAGGCAAAACCTACAAGGACAGGCTGACTGAGTGGAATATGTACACCCTAGAGGAGAGGAGGGAGTGGGGGGATATGATAGAGACCTTAAATATTAGATTGGGAGTAACAAAACAGGTACAGAAGGGGTATTTAAGCTGAGGAGGGGGAGAGACATGAGAAGGCATGGTCTCAGATTGGAGAGTGAAGGATATTGGAGAGAGATGAGGAGGCATTTTGTCACAGCGAGGGTGGTGGCAAAATGGAATACTACCCAAAGAGGTTATATTCTGTGAGATGGCTACCAATTTTAAAAAGGGATGGGACAGTGTGCGGGGGGGAGGTAAAGGTGTGGGGGGGAGAGGAGGATGGGGCAGCTGCAATGTAAGGCTGCGTACGTGGGCAAACTTGATAGACCATGAGGCCTGTTTCTGCTGGTAGATTCATATGTTCATATGTTCATATCTGTATCAGATCCAATAGTTAGGGGAAGTGGACAGTCTCAGTGCCAAGTGATCCTTATCTGCCATTAAAGTCAATGTTTTTATGTTTCTCACAGGGTTTAATAAGGTACACGAGGGGTATTTTTTAGACTAAAATGTGCTAGAGGGGCTTGCTATGAGGTTGGAGGTGGGTAGATTCAAGAGGAATGTGAGTGAGTACTTCTTCACTGCAAGTGTGGTGGATTCATGGAACAGTCTTCCAGTGGATGTATTGGGGTGCAAAACAAATGTATGGTACAGGTACAATGGAATCTTAGGCTAAGGTAGGGCATGGGTGGAAGAGATGGTGCAATAGGAAAAAATAGCATAGATTCCACCAGCTGCGGGGTTGGGGAGCACCTTGAAAGCTGATCAAGGGTAACACCTGGAAAATCAACTGGAGATGGCCAGGTTGCACACTTTACTACAATTAAATACACTAGTGCTGTGCTTGCATCTTCCATATAATTGCAAAAATAATACACCATTTCATTAAAGAATACTATAGCTTGTACATGTAAAGATTTTCATAATTGATAAGCTGGAGAGGCACTGAATTGAGGGGTGCCCAACTGGTAATTTAAATTCTGAGTCTGGCTGACTCTGTAGGATATAAAAATACCACAGCTTCCACCACAAATATAAAAAACACCTCCTGACATTCACATTTTTTTTAAACTAAATTGGTATAGAATATAGCACAATATTTTTTATTAGTGTAAATGGCTATTGAATGCCTACAATCATTATGTTATGTCTTGGTCACATTGTAAGCAGCATGCCATGCATTTCACTGCAGTCCAGGGGAAACTGTTCACAACAAATGGAGTACAAAATTGTTAAATATTACTTGCATTACATTTTTATGAGTTTTGCCTTTGTTTGGCATCTTAACATCTAATTACAGACTGAACGTTAAGCATATAAAGTCCACCAAATGAGGGTTCTAATTTATCAAAACTGTCCTAATTTTAAAACTTCAAAATAGCTATAAAGGTTTCTACTATCCCTTAGGAAGTGTCATCATTTCCCATGATGTGTTAATTAAAACTATACAGACTGATTTCAGGCTGAACTGAGGTGTGTTATGTGCACGTTTTATAGGACATCACAGTAAAGCATAAAACAATAGTCCACTATAGCGTGTGCAAATGCAGTGGTGAACATCTAATGCAGCAAGTGCAGGAAGTCCGATAGCATCCATTGTTGTACCCCTGCACTGTTTATTTAATTCATGAAACATTTCTTACTGTGTTCTAATAACTTAAACGTGTACTTTTATGCTTCACTGTCTCATGCGGAAGTTATCGCAGTTAAGACCAAGGTATAGCATTGTTATTGAAACCCATGGTATATAAAATCCGAAGGTTAAAAAGGCAACACAAGCCCAAAAAATGTAATACAATTAAAAGAAGTCATACAGCTCAAATGAAAAGTGGGGCATTGCAAACTTTGGAGCAGAAGCAATTTCATTCCAGAACTGCTAATGTTTGCAACGGTAGTCACTGGCACCCTGGGATTTCAGTAATCTAGCAGTAACCTATGCACACCAAAGTATAGCAGGCTGTTCTGCCTTTATTTGCATGGTTGCTGTTGCTGTGTATGGCTATATATAACAAAAAAATAAATAAACTGCAACTTTTTGGGGTTTTTTTGTGTGTCAACAACATTGTTGCAGTGATATTTTATACTGAACGGTATTTTTCCCCCTACACACTGACAAACAAACACTCAGTAGTACTGTCACGGAAAATTGCTGAGAAATACACATGGGGCAAATCAGTTGTGAGAAATAAATATAATTAAAGCACAACAGTGTATTTTGATTATGTTTCATTTTGGGTGAGCGTGGCTTTTACTTTAATTAACTTGTGAACACACGCATATTAATGTGGGACCGCATGGCTTGCAGTCAGAAAGCAGTCCACTATACTGTGAACAGCAATCTAGGCGACTGGTTCACAGTCAGGGGCATAACTCTTAAAAAACACCATTGTAATATATTGCCATTTGAGAGGGGTAATATATTTAACATTTTAAAGTAGGGAAATATGCCAAAGAACAGCATTTAGAAGTAACCATTACTGAGCATTTGAATTCGGAATGTCTTAACCAGATGCCTAACATGCAAACCAATAAATCAGCTTTTTCGATCCGAGACATTCACATTTCAAAGAAAACCAGTGGTTTAATTGAGGATCACATGTATGACACAGTCTGAAGAATACAATCCCATTTTACTACAATTATTTTAGTAGAATTATGTTTAAATATTCGAATGTTAGGTCGGGACTGCATGGGCTACATTGTGATTTATGGTCCACAGGAACGAGCAACACAGAATGGAGCAATTCACATTTTCATCTGTACAATTAGCCCCAAACTCCAATAAAAGAATGTAAACATTGAATCCATGCTGGGAAACCTCATTTTTGTGCATGGAAATTAGTTCAGAAAATCGGGGGTCTAGGAATTGAGCATAGATGTTAGTGTGGGACACATGGCAAAGAACAAAGGGAGTGAGTCAAACAAAATGCACACTCAATACTAACCTTGAATGGTTCTGTTCAGAAATTCAGTGGGCCAAGAAAATCATTGGGCACAGCATAGTAAAAGGATATCACATATGGCATGCTAATTTCTTTCATTGCAATATGATCAATATGTAAAAACAGCTACTTAGGGCATGCCAGTTTGGAGGACTGCTTTTGAGCACACCGTCCAATCCAGAGTTCAGCATTTGGCAAGGTAAACAGTTGGCACAAGTCCAGCACTTTAGAATTGAAGTGGGCAAGATGATAAGAAGATTTGAAGCAAGGGGTCATCAGCACTGGACATTAAAAGAAGCAGAAGAAAGACTTTAACACAAATGCAGGGAGGACCTCCTACATCAAGGAACTGAAGAACAGTGTGCTATTTTCAACAAAATATAATCACAAAATGACAGATATAAGAAGGATTATTAATAAACATTGGCATCTGGTACAGACAGATAATGAAAATATTGCGGCACTACAGGAACAAACAATAATTTCAGCAAAAAAACTCCAGAACATAAAAGATGAAGTAGTTCAGTCCCAATTAAAACTTCCCAACACAGAGGGGAAACATTTATTATTAGGACCACTAAATGCAGGCATAAAACCCTGTGGAAGATGTGCTATGTGTAATCATGCCTCATAAAAAATATATATACACCCTCACACAGGGGAGCGCTTCAAAAGAAACCAGCATATAACATGCACCACTCAAGGGGTCATATATTTGATTCAATGCCCCTGTGACCTGCTAAAAATAAAAAGTAAAAACTTCTTGCTTAAGACGAATGGGGGGGGAAGGGTTTAAAGCCGGTCTGGGCAATGGCTAACTTTATGCAGCACAAATTCCAGGGTGGATAACCAATAAGAATGTGATGTTATGACTTGTTACAGGGGCACATGAATGCAGTCCAGAAATAAATAAAGCACATAAGAGCTCAATGGTAAAAATATGTAAAGAGCTCAGTAGTAACACCATGAATGGTAGGGAATACTATATGTATATTTACTGAAAGAAAATTATTAAGATTTCTAAACTTATATAAATAAGAGAAAATTTATAAAACTTGTATGACTATATCTTAACTTTATGTATCAACAGGAAAATAAAGAAATAAAAAAAAATAATTACCCTGTAATCAAGCTCCATGACAGAGAGAAAGGTAAGGAAATCAATAAAAAATGGAATAACCCTTGAAAGTGTATATTGGCTTTACTTAAACCCCCCAGCATATTTTCACCTTGTATTAGGATCCTTGGAGAGACCGAAGAAATATTTTTAAAGTTCGACTCCATTACCCACCAACATGTGCACTATTGTTGTTTTTTACACTGATGTTGCATACAGAACAATCAATTCAAGTTCTGAACTGAAATTAACTGCCTGCTGCAGAAGTGTTGTGTAAACATTATATTTTTCCTTTTTTTAAATACAAACTCAAAAAAAGCATACACTAAAAAAATAAAGGTTGGACAACCTAGTGCCCAACCAGCTTGAGCTGCAGTCTTGGACTTCTGATTACATCACACCTCTCGAGCATTGCTTTTGAGGTCTGATGTAATCAGAACACCTCTGTAGCAGCACAGGCTAGTTGTGCATAATTGCCCAGCTAGTATTATCTATGTACCGTACAGGTAAAAAGGTATATAAAGTTCAAGGCCTTCTTCAGTAAAGGTTCAACAAAGTCCAGTCTTTTTTCTATGATAATGTATTGGTCATGAGTATAAGAAAAAAGCATAGGCCATGTTATTTGGACATAGAAAAAATGCAATAATGCTGTCTGGTGGTCATAACATATGATAGTACTATATCATAATTCAGAAGCTGCCCTGTGGTGGTCTTTTTCTATGATGTTACCCTATTGCTCTTTATAACAACATTTTGTGAAAGCATCTGGGACCTCATTGTAAATGAGCAATGGTTCAGTTGAGTTTCTATCACTGTTCATAATTTACATGAATACAGATTTTACCACAACATACCATACCATACCATACCATATCATACCATACCATTTCATACTCTACCATAACATATTACATATACTTGGGAGACTGGCTGGACTCCCATTTACAGTAGAATTGGGCCAGCAATCAGAGGTGGGACTACTATATACCACAGAATTATATTTTATCACATTGGGCTGACAATAAACTGGGCAGGACCACTAAACGCCAGGCAATGATGTTTTAACACATCAGGCCAGTGAAAGGTGGGGGGGGAGACAACTAGTTTACAGGAATGATGTTTTGGCACACTGGGACAGTGATCAGTGGAGGGGAGGGACCACTAGACATCAAGGAATGATGGTTTAACACATGGGGCCAGTGATCAGTGGGGGGGGGCCACTAGACGCCAGGGAATTATATACTATCACATCAGACCAGTGAATGGTGGCTGGGGGATCACTAAACACCAGGGAATATGTTGTCAGACATTGGGCAAGGGATCAGGAGGGAGTGGACCACTAGACACCAGGAAAAATCTTTTTCTACATCGGGCGGGCATTGGGCAGGGGCTGGGGTGCACACTAAGCTTTGGAGAAGCCTATGTAAATGAACCCATAATGAGAATGCAATTGGCCACATAGTGCCTTGCAGGCCCAATGGGCTCATTTACATGGTGCTTTTGTGAATTGGAAATAGTGCTCCTGTACAATATATTGTGGTGCCATACTCCCGTCTCCATGTTGGGGCAGTGCTGATGGGGTTAGTGCTGACTCAACCTGGCCTATTTTCAGTTGGATAGTGCAGGTGTAATATTCAACTGAAAACAGAAATGTTAGACAAATGGGCAATCGCAATGCACAATGCAAACATTTGCACTGTGCTTTGCAACTTTTTGTGACTCTAGCCCCACAAATATGAACTCAATTAGAAGTTGTTTGAAGAAAAGGGATTGCTGAACAGTAAAATGCTATGGTGGTAATACATGCAGACCATCTGTGTCTGAAAATCTGCAAGGAAAGCCAACAGGCTTTCCAGTCTGCAAAATGGGTTGCCTTGCAACTCAGAGTTCACTGTCATGCATGCACGCTAGATGATGGACAACACAGTACTTAAATCACCATAGTAAAATAAATCATTCAGAGAATTTCCTGCCTTAGTAATGTTGTTACTAACATGAATAATGTGTGTATCCTTTCTGTCTAACAAGGATTTAAGATTCAGGGTGAGTGGGTCAATATGCACATTGAACACTGGTAAACACTGTGCTATAGCATTCAGATAGCCAGGGTCACTATCACTGTAATCACATTCCGGGGTTGGAACTGGTGTGATAACCATATGGCCAATGATGGTATACGCATGAGGTGCAAAACAGAAATTGGGCATGGTGACACCACACATAAGAGGTCCATAGGAGAAGGTCTGCTAGTTGGTCACCACACGGTATTGTCCATCAGTATTATAGGTCACGCAAACTTGAGGAAGGTGCCACTTCATGAGCTGAATAGGGCACGTAATGGAGGCATTCATCATCTGGCAGGTAAGGTGTTGTACATCTTCTTTTGAGGCATAGGTGATGTTTGGCTTGTCAAAAGTGCTGTGACATTAACAGTGTCATTTGCAAAGAGGTCATTATCAAACGTGTATGACCAGTCCATAGAGATTGGCAAGTAAACACAAACAGGTGTAGTTACATCACATCTTCACAAATAGCGGTAACTCCATTTAACACAACAGTCAGTATGTAGGGCTACCCAGGCATCCAGTTCAGGATGAAAAACCAGCAAAGAAGGCTAGTTGATCCATTCTCGATAGATGCTGCCTTATACATGACCCATGGAGTGGACTTTCACCAGCTTGTTGAAAACTGAAGTCTTTGTCAAAAATTAGGGGGGACACAGTGAAAGTAACACACATAGTGTCCCGTAGAGTACACTAACCCATGGTGTAACAGGGTCCTTGATTCAGGTGTGGAGTCACATAACCCAAGTTCCGTGCTGTGGCCAATGAAAAGGACATAGTCCTGACCATGCACCTGGAAGTGCATGTCAGGGTTTTACAATGGGGCAATACCATTTTGTCTTAAATCTATCATGGATTAAATCTGCCTTGATTCCAGATCTCAGAAGAGATTGGGGATAGTGTTGATCACAAAAGTGCCATAAGCAGAACAGATAATTTCCTGCCTATGTGTTGCTCTTTGACTTTTTAATTGTTGTAAAAAATCAATTCATTGAGTTTGTGTTGGGTCTCATTGAATAAATGTGCTATATCATGCATGTTAAACACCATGAATCTTTCCTCCTGTGAACTACATGAGAGCATATAAGGGTGGAGGAAGAGGGGGAACACATCCCCTTCAATTTTTTTAAGTGGCCATTCATGTCCTCTGCAACATTTTTGGCAGCTATAATTAAATCTGAGTCAGAAAAGATACAGATACAATTTCCCCTTTAAAGCAGAAAAAAACACCATGCAGTAAATGATTGTAAATCACTGGAGTGATAAGTTTCACTTGCCATTTGGACTCCCCCTGAAATCATCCACACCCACACAATGCTTTGGATCAACAACTGAACTTTATTGGATCGACTTTTTTTTACATCGCTCATTTCAACATACCATCACCACAAACCATTTCTTACATCATACTTTTGGGGTTGCCCCTATATTTACATATTCAGAACTTCATAGCAATACATGATATTTACATCTTCTTGGCTCAGGTGTAATGACCCTTGCTTCACCATAACCATGTTTTTCTGGGTTCAAATGTCCCACCTGATCCCCAGCGCTGTCCCCCCTAGGGTGACTACCCCATGTGGATCCCTCCCTTGCCCTTCCATGCATCCTTCCAGCTGGGCCCCCAGTTTTTTTTCCACTAGCCCATACGCTGACCCCCCCCCATCAGGCCTCTGGGCTTCCTCCACTAAAAACTAGCAAATACCCCCCATCCCCTCCAAGATTCAATTACCTCCTTAATGGCCCCATTGAGGGCAGTGTTGCTAACAACTGACATGTGAACTCCATCAGCCCAGTACATCCACGGTGTTGTGGGTAATCAGATCATGCCTTATGTACAACCCCCCTTCTCTCCTGGCCCATTCCGCCATTTTCCTATTAACCTGCTTCCTGGCTCTTTCCAATGCCAGCACATCCCTCGCTTGCCTCCAGCACCTCCTGGGGATGATTTCCAACCACCCTAGTTTCACATGTGTCCACCATGACTTTATGACTACCAGGTATCTCAATATTGTGTGTACCAGTGCCACCTCAGGGGATGTTCCCCAGGTCATTCCCCCTGCATGAATGATGATCAAGTCCAGCTGCAGCCAAAACCTGTGTCTGTCCTCAAGCAAAGGCAGCAGCTGCCACCATTGAAGTCTCTTCTTCCCACACCACTAAATCAGTGTCTTGTCTGGATCCTGTCCCAATTGCCAACCCCCTGTCATGGTCACTACCCAGAGTTCTGCCCAATGAATAAATGAATGGCAGACAATCCATACCACCAGCTTCTGTCCATCCTCTGCAAAACATGAAAAATGTCCTGTTAAATTCATTTTCTCACATATCTCTTGTATGCCTGGGAAGTCCATATTCTCACCTTTTGCACCTCAGAGGGGGATATTCTGAGCCTAGCCACCTCTGAAGTGGCCCCAATCCTAAAAGAGTGAGAGGCAAAACTCCTGGGGTCTTCCTCTATAAACACCACCCCTTTCTTCAGAATTGCTGTGACTTGTGAGGAGGTGACTTGGTCCCCATTACCATGTCAGAAAAACCAGCTCACCCCCTTGGGTCTGACAGCCATATAGGCCTCCATGGCATCCACTGCACCTGTTTCATTTTACTCCTCTTGGTGTAGCTCTACCTTGACACCTCTCCCAGCCTGATCTGTCTTGGACTGCCTAAGCCAAATAGTGGCTGTCCCTGCTAACCAGGATACATCCTGCTCCTGCAGGCCCCCTGGTATTCCATGTCCCCTTCACCACCACCTCACTTACATGAAATGCCGCTTTGTGCATGACTAGGAAAATGACCATGAACAACCTGGCTTCACAGGCTGAAGCACATACGTGTTGGAGGCAGCCCAGAAGCTTGAGCAACAGGTCCCCACATATCGGCCTGCACTTGTCCACCTGCTGGCTCTGCATTCTGACCCAGCCCTGCTGCATTCAGCAGATGGCCAGGGACTTGGTGGAAAAGCCCCACCCTTGTAACTGGCATACTATGCCAATGCTACCATGCCAAATCCCCCAGCTGTATCTGTGAATAATTCCAAGTTGCTATCAAGTTCCCATTGGTCCTGCCAGAAGATGACCCCATTGTACTCTGCTAAAAATCCCTCCTCCGCTAGCAGGTCATTTTTAACCCCCTTGCTAATGTCCACCTAGTGGCAGGGCAACTTGGCTTTTGTGGTGGCCCTGGCTTAATGGTGAGTAAAAACTCTCCCAAGAGCCCCTGCCTTGCAGGTGAAGTTCAAGTGCCCCAGAACCTGCTGGACTATTTTCAGCTGCTCCCTCCGCTTTCCTTTTACACCCAGTATAAGCTCCTGCAGCTTCTCAACCTTGTTGTCAGGAAGCATTGCTGCTCCAGGTCCAGCTCTATACCTAGAAACTCCACCTACCTGCTTGGCCCATCTGTCTTGTCCCCAGCCAAGGGTATGCCCACCCTCCTGGCACATTGCTTCAAAACCTTCTACCATCCCCAACGTTTCTTCCTTCCTTTCACCTATTAACAGAAGATTGTCCAGATAGTGGACTATGGCCCTCCATCCATGTTTGCTCAAAAACACCCATTGCAGCCAGGTGCTGAACACCTCAAATGTGGTGCAGGCTACTGAACACCCCATGGGCATGGCTTTATTAAAGTAATACTTCCACTGAAACTGGAACCCTAGTAGTTCCCAGTCCTGTTCAATCACTGAAAGCAGTCAGAAAGTAGACTCGATGTTTGTTTTTGCCACCCACACCCCCTCTTTAGCCTTTATTAGTTCTACCACATTGTCTAGGGTGGTGTAAGACACCACGCTCCTTTCTGGGGGGATGGCATAATTCACTGAGTCACCTTCGGGGTACGAGAGGTGATGGATTAACCGATATTCATCTGGTTGCTTTTTTGGAATTATTCCTAAAGGGGACATCCTGAAAGAGAGGAAGGGAATATGTTCTAATGGGACTTCTACTCACCCTGCCACCAGCTCCTTTTTGATATTTCTTTCTACTATTTCCTCTTTACCCTTTATCGAACCCAAATTCATAGCCATCATGTTCTTCATAGACCCCGTGTAATGCAAATTAAACCCTTTCGTAAATCCCCCCTCAGCATCTCACCTGCCCCCATGTTTGGATAATCCTTAGTCCATGCCATTAAAATTTCTATGTGGATCGAGAATTTCACCATTGGAAAAGCCTCCCAACTGCCCGGTTTCCCTTCTGATAGATCATCCGCCACCATAGCCTCCCTGCCCACTTTGCCATCTATAATTGCTCCCTTGCCCATTGTATCCCCCTCGCCCCCCCCGTGGCTGCCCCAAAAGAACTGCCCTTGTGGCTGTGTGCCATTTATGTCTCCGTGTGTCTTGCACCAGGTGACCAGATGTGAACCCCTGCAGCCTGAACAGGCGTGCTTGAACTTGCAGCTAGTCCATGTACAGTTAGCCTTGTATGCCCAACAAGCCTTGGAGCTCGCAGCCCTGCTACCTTTTTTACTTCCACTGCTAGCTCACCCTTTCACTGACAAAATCCTGATCCACAGTTCTGACAGTTTATTTATTTATTTATTGGAATCTCAGATAACACTTTTGAGCTAAAAACTTGTTTACAAAGGTTCCACATTGTAAGGCAATAGACAAAGTACGTAGACATTACAAAACAGATAGGGGTATATACAGCAGACAAGTACATTATGGTACATACAGATACAGATTCAAGCAAGTACAATTAAAATACATCAGGTAGGAGAGGTCAACTTTATTGCAACAGTACTAAGAGCATACCTAAGGTGGACAAGCAATTTATAGTGGTAGCTGAGCTTTAGAGCATGCAGGTAGAGTTATGGAGGATCAGAAGTGGTGGTGACCAAAGGAGGGGGAGGGCAGAATAGATGAGATCAGGGGAGGGTGGGGGCAGAGATAAAGGAGGTGACAGAATAAGGGGTTGAGTAGTCAGAGGGTGGGATTGGATAGGAATCTCACGAGGGTTACGTAAGAAGGTGATAGGGCAGGGCTGGGTAATGTGGGGAGAGAGGAAGGGAAAGGGTTTTAAAGTGGGGGTGAGGTGAGGGGAACTGGGGGAAGGGTGAACATTGGGGGACTAATATTTCTGAAGAGAAAGCAGGAAGTCAAGGGGGATAAAGAGGGGATGTGGGGGTAAGTGCTCAGTGGGGTCACACCAGGCAGGGGAGGAACTGGGGAGGCTGGGTGCTATGCAAGACAGATAATCAATCAATAACAGCAGGATTAGGCATGAGTGATGCAGTCACAGTTACTAAGAGTGGCCAGGTACTGCAGCAGCTTGGCCTTAAATGGGCGTAGATTCGTTTCCTCAGCCAGCTCAGCGTTAAGGTAATTTAGCCAGCAGGGGGCTCTTTATTCAAAGGACCATTGCCCTAGTGGGGTCTGGTGGAATGGGATAATGAAGGCAGCTCTACTTGAACCCCTAGTTAGTCTGGAGGAAGTGGAGTTTCTTAGCAGTTGTCTCACTCCAGGAGGAGCAAGACCTAGGGTGGATTTTTTAGCCAATAGACAGACTTGGTGCTGAATTCTGCTATTCAAGTTTAACCAACCAGTGCTTGAGTATAGTTCACAAGTGTGAGTTAAATGGTCCACACCCAGGACTAGTTTGCAGGCTTTGTTTAAGACAATCTTGATTCGCCTAAGTGCTGTATCGGTACCGGCTCCGTAGACTACCAGTCCATAATCTATGATAGAGAGCACGGAGCTGTTAGCTGCAGGCTTGATGGCACTTTCGGTGAGGCATTGCCTATGCCAGTAGAGCTGACCTAGTCTGACACTAGCTGCCTTGGCAACATGGTCTATATACTGGCTGTAGGAGAGAGAGCTGTCAAGGTAGACACCAAGGTACTTAAAGGTGGTGACCATTTAGAGTGTATCAAACTTGTTATTGTAGATATTGAAGTGATGTGACGTATGACGGTTTTGATGGGAGGCAAACAACATTGTTTTAGTTTTAGCGTAGTTGAACAAGAGCTTAGACTGAAGGAACCATTTTTCCACAGCAGTAAAGTCATCTTGCATGCCATTTTCCAGCTCTTCCGGAGTAGAGTGACATGTGTAGAGAACAGCATCATCTGCCTATAGAATAATATTATTCTGGCAGACTTTGGGGAGTTCATTTAGAAACAGGCTGAACTGCAGGGGACCCAAAATGGAACCTTGGGCACCCCTGTGTGACATGCTGATGGTCGGATAGAACGTCAAGAATCTTGACCTGCTGAGTCCTGTTATAGAAGTAACTCTGGAACCAACCTAGAGAGAGAGGATATACCAATGTTAGAGAGTTGTGTGAGAAGCAAGTCGTGGTTGACCGTATCGAAGGTCTTGGTGAGGTCAATGAAAGTGGCTCCCACCAAGAGCCCTCGGTCTAGTGCTTCATCAATATGACTGGTAAACTCAACCAATGCCTTTGAAGTACTATGTGCCTTCCGAAAGCCATGCTGTTCCCAGCATTGAAGGTTGTACTTATCAAGATATGTACCTAACTGATTGTGTATTATCCTCTCTAGTGCCTTGGGGGGGCAGAATTGAGATTGGCCTGTAGTTGGCCAGGCAGGTTCTGTCCCCGCCTTAAAAGACCGGGGTGACTACCACAGCTTTCCAGCACTGAGGGAAAATGCCAGTGGTTAGTGGGAGATTTAGGATCCAGGTTAGAGGGGAGAGTAACACATCCAGCGTGAGAACTACAATCTTTAGGTCAAGTGAGTCCCCACTGAATCTAGTGTTCCCGAGAACTTTTTCCAAGTATTTTTTTGCCTCAGTTGTAGAGATTACCTTCAGGTAGAAGGGAGGTGCTGTGTGTGTTGGAGGTATGTCGGTACAACTAATGGTGGAGCTAGGCACAGGTCAGAGATAGTCTGGAGGAAGGACCCCACTAAGGTCTGTGAAGGCCTTGTTGAAGCCATCTGCGATAGTTTTGGGATCCTGGTTAATCACACCTTCAAAGTTAATTTGCGATGGTGGTGATTTACTTGCTGTGCCTGTTAGGGTTTTTATATTGTCCCAGAATCTGTGCCTGTCGTGCCAAGAGTTGTCCAATTCACATTTAAAGTGAGATATTTTTGCAAGGCGGATGACTTGAGTGCACTCATTGTGTACTGCTTTGTATTTCTGTATGTCAGAGGGGGACAAAGTGCTCTTCATCCTATGCCACAGGTTATCCCTGCCCCCCATGAGCTCAAGGAGCTGTGGTGCGATCCATAATTTGCTGGTTACTTTGATTTTCCTCATTTTTAGAGGGGCAAAGATGTTGCAGGCCATGTTAAATTTGTCGATAAAGCACTCAAGACCAGCATTCATGTCAGCAGCAGCATAGAACCCCTCCCACTCTAGCTGGTGGAGGTAGGATTTTAATGAGGCAAGATGTCCAGCTTTTATAATTCTGGAGGTTATTGTTTTTTGGGGGGGTTTAGAGTCTTGTTTGTCCAGGAGCATAAGACTGGTGAGTGGTCACTGGTAGAGTCAGCTAGCACAGTAGTTCTAGTTATTCTTTGTGGCCAGTTGGTTAGTACCCAGTCTGTGAGAGTACTTGAACCAGTGCAATAGTTTACATGAGTGGGGGATTGAACGAGTTGGACCATGTCTATGGTCACTATTGCATCCTGGTAAGGTGCAGCATCTGGGGATAACCAATTTATATTAAAGTCTCCTAACATTGTGATTTCAGATTGATGGCCATTACTAGAAAAATAATCAAGTGCTAGTTTGAAACCAGCCACTTTATCTTTAGGGGATATGTACACCGAGATTATAGTTAAACACTATCCCTGGGATCCAAGTTGAACCTGGATGGAGAGAATTTGTGATCTTCCACCCTGGGGTGGGATGGGGAATGCCCTGCACTGAACTGAGTCATTAACATAAATGACACATCCTCCCCATCGTTGCCCTCGCCTGTCCACCCTGAAAGTTGTGTAGCCCTCAAGCTGGATAGCAGAGTCAGGGGTTCTAGGAGTGAGCCAGGTCTCCATGACTGAGATGACATCTGGTTTATGTTGGGCCATCCACACCTGGAGAGCATCAAATTTTGCTAGCAGGCTGCATATGTTAAGAGATGCAATAGTTATTGCACCAGCCTTGCGGTCTATTGGTGGTATTGAGGCACTAGTACTAGATCCAGGGTTTGGGTGAACGTTCCCCAAGAGTAGAAGGACTAGCCAGGCAATTCTAAGAGCTTGTAGCTTTAAATGGCAGTTGGCTATTTTATTCTTCACTTTTGTGGTGACTATCAGCATATTCAGCTGAGCAGGAAGGATATCGGACGTATGTTTAACTGCGTCCCATGCTCTTGTGGGATGGCAGAGGGGTGACATAGTGGGATTGCCAGATGTGGTCTCAGAGCACCTTGTAGTTGGGGCCAGAAGTTGGATTGCATTCCATATTACTTTGGAGAAGGGTAAGTCAAGTGTATGATCCTGCCCATTGCTTAGAATGGCTTTGTTTGGTTGTTTGCCTTGGACACTATCAAGGGCAGTGGTGCGGGAGTAGGATAGTGTAGTGTCCCATCAAATATCCCAGTGCGACTCCATCCTCTGCCTGAACTTCTCATCATATACTAACCACCCATATCCACTCTTAATGCTGTATGCATCTCTGATGATGGCCGAGTATGTCAGCAAGGGTATGGCCAATTCAGGTTTCTTTTGCAGCATTATGGCACTGAAATGCATGAACCCCTCCATCCAAGACCCAAATGTCTTGCCCTTATAACGAATCTCTCCACTAGTCTTCCCCACTATGGCCAGGGTGACCACCATCTCTGAATTGCCCACCAATTCTTTCTACTCATACTTTCTTTGCTGTATCTTTGTCAGTTTATTTATTTATTAATGTACTGAAATGTTTCTCCAGGAAGGCACACTGAACAACAAGTTGCTCATCTCCCGGTGTGACCTGGGGGGGTATAATTGGATGAAGAATTAGACATACAGTTTAACATTTAACATATCTGAGAAATTAAACATTCAATTAAACTTGTAACAAGACATACAGTTAAAAAATATAAATAATCATACAGCTGAATTTGTGACATAACATACAATTAAATATATCATATCTGTGGAATATGCATTTAATTACAAGTGGCATATCTGAGGAACATAGTACAGAAATTTAATGTAGCCTTGGGACCAACTCTTTGAAGGAATGGATCACAGTTAAGAGGCAGATTATTTAGTAATTATTGAATGAATGAGGGCCAGTGGAGGGACATTAAAGAGGGTAGAGGGGTAGACAGGGGAAACCAGCGGGCGGAAGGCAAGGATAAAGGTGGGGGAACAATACCAGAGAAAAGTGAGCAAAAAAGAATCAGTTGTGAAGGGCAAGTTAACACAGGGCTAGTGCAATCTGGGAGCACCTCAGACAGAACAAACAGTGCAAATTATTAGCTCAAGTGAACTAATTCCTTTGATTAAGTGCAGGGAGGTGGGGGGGGCAGGAGAGAGGTGGGGGTAATGGATAGGGAAGAGAAGGATGAGCCATACCTGGAACTGGCCATTTCAGAGTGTGGAGATTGCTGCAAGTGGTGGAATGATGCGAGGACTTAGAATAAGGGGCAGGAGTAGGCATGGACAAGTTGGGTAGAGATAGTAGAGGGGATGGTAAAGGGAAGAAGGAGGAGGAGGGGTGGGAGAAACTTGCCTAAGACTAGGCCTCTTCTGGATGCTGAGAACCCTGCCAGAGAGCAGAGTCAGGTGATGATGAGTTAGGTAGAGAGGATAGAGGGGAAGGGGGAGGGAAGGAAGAGTCATTTCCCTGTGCTGGACCCCCTCAGGATGCTGAAAACGCTGCCGGGGGCAGAACTAGGAGATAACAAGTTGGGAAGAGAGAAAAAAAAGGATGAAGGGACAGGAGGGAAGAGGAGGGAAAGAAGAAGCTTGCCTAAGACTAGGCCACTGCTGGATGCTGAGAACCCCAGCAGAGCACAGAATCAGGTGAGGACTAGTTGGGTAGAAAGGTTATAGAGGGAGGGGGAGTGAAAGAAGAGTAAGTGCTCAGTGCTGGGCCCCTCCAGAATGCATAGAACCCTGCCAGTGTATAGAATTAGGTGAGGACAAGTTGATCTGGCAATTGAAGCAAACATATCTATGAACTCCTCCTTCCAGATTCTTTCCTTTAAAGCCTGTGAGACATGGTATCCCAGTGTCATCCCGGGCAGCCACCCATACCCTTTCTTGCTGTCCTCCCCCCGGTTCCTGTGTTCTGTATCCCTTTCTTGGTCCCCTTCTTTTTGCCTTTTAACTCCTGCCAAACTTTATCCACCTTCTCCCAGCCTTTCTCTCCCTATTTTTCCATGATCTCTGCAAGGTAGTACTTCAGGCTACCTTCCACCAACAGATCCACTGTTGGCTCCTTACCCTTCTCAGGCTGAGGATCAACATCCTCGTCCTGGTTGTTCCTAGTGGGCCTCTTCTTTGGTGGCTTCTTCTGAGGTGGTCTGTTCTTCCTGTTATCCTCTGTCCTCTCCTTTTCTTCCTCCTCTTTGGACTCCTTTATGATTGCCTGTACTTGAGCCATCTGCTCGGCCACCTTCTGTACCAGTAGCTCGCTGTTTTTCTTCTTAGGTGCCACTGCCTTCTTAGGAGCCATTACTAAAACTAAGCAATGTCAGACGTCAGTCATGAGCCAACACTATATGCGCCCTATCCTATCTCCCCCTCTCCTCCTGCAGTCCCTGGATTGGTGGGCACCTCCCCCATACCGTACCCCTTCCAGCTTAGCTGCCCACCACTCCTAGCCCCCCTCATGTGCATGTCTCATATTACCTAGTCCATGGCCTGCTCCTCTGGTGCCTCCAGTGCTGTCCCCCCTCTTTATGAAAACCCTTTCTCCCCTCCTGCATCCCCCCATCCCTTCCACCTCCTCCACGCCTTTGTTCATATTTTATATATATATATATATATATATATATATATTTTAAACGACATCCCTCAGTCTCCTGCCTGCCTTTGCATCCATTCAGTGGCACTCCAGTGCTTCCTCTGCAACTTCAGGCCAAGTTAATGATGCCCTGAGCTGAACCTGTGCCCCTTCCAAAGTGGGCCCACTCCACCCTGAGGGGCCTCCCGCCCTTGCCTTGCCCCGAATGTATAATGCTACAGATGAACACCTATACTTGTGATATATTCAAGCAACCTGGGAAGGAAGCAACTGTAGTTGCATACATGGGAGCGCCATGAAATTCTGCCCAATGGAACTCAATCAATATGGGATGCATTAAATAAGCTATTGTCTCTTAGGTCTCATGCCATCCTGAGGAAGATACTCCAATACGATCCCCGCTAGCCCCCCTGCCATCTCAATCTGTCCTCTCTCCCCCCCCCACTGCCAACACATGGCTTGCAGCCCTCAGATTTCCCCTTTTCTTATCATTGTAATTTCTCCATTGTCCTTTGTGTTCCTGATCTACAACCCTTGCCCCCATCAATCAAGGCCATAGCCCACTGTCACTAGGCATCGATGCCTTGTGCGGCCCTTTCTCCTGATGTGCAGAGAGTCTCCTAGCTGAGGGGCCTCTTGCCCTGGCCACACTTCAATTGGCGGCCGTTCCCTAATGCGAGCCCCCCACAAAATGTCACCCGATGGGCTGGGCTGCACAAAAAACCCTTTTCCTTGCCCAACTGAGGCTTCCTTCTTGCCTTGTGCTGATTATACTGGTATTTCGGTGCATCACTTGCCTCCTAGGGGATGGCTGATTCTTTCCCACTGCCCCCTCCCCCCCCACGCTCACTTCCCGGTAGTCACTCCCACGGCTGACTTGCCACATGGAGAGAACCTGAGCCGCAGTGCCCATGGTCTGCTTTCTACGTGGTCAGGGACCAAGACCCCATCACAAATTATGCTGATCTCAGGAAGTGCTCAAGTGCCAGTCCACATTTTTACCGAGGCTTGTTCTCCGCTCTCCTCTGGACAGCACATTACAAGCTGATGTACGCACCGGCATACGGAGGAACCAGACCAGGGTTCTACTACCCTGAGCCACCACAGGGCCTTCCAAATGGAACAACAGATAACTGGCAAGGGGGGGGGTCTGCTTGCACCAAACCAAGGCCAAAAATGGCCACATAAGCAAGTCATTTGTCCACCCCATGACCCCCGGGACTGAAAAACGGCTATTTTCCCCCTTATGTCCACCTGGGCCAAAGTGCCAAGCCTGTGAAACCTGAAAATGTCTGATCTGGACTTTGATCCAGTTTCCAGCCAGCCTCATCACTGTGGGGGCAGCCTGGCCTAGTGGATGTCACGTGGCCCAGGTGTCCCATAACCAATTACCCAATTGGTCATGCCCCTCCATCCCAACCTCACGGCTGTGCTCGACCATGCTGGCTGACTCCCCTTTTAATGAAACGAAAGTTTTTTTTTGTTTTGTTTTACATGCCGGAGCTGACCAAATGAGAGAAGGGGCCTGACTCACCACCCATCATGGGGCCCGGGTGTCCCATTGACCAGGATCCCCGGCTGTAGACCTCCATGCTCCTGTGGCCCACACTTAATCTGGGCCACCCAAGCCACCCACGCTACCACCTGTTCTTGTGCTACACACCACAGGAGCTTCCAGAACATGGGCATACCAGTCTAAAGTGGATGCCACATAGCCTGGGCATCCCAGCAGTCATCTGACTGAGTTGATTCCCCCGTGGGCCATTGCCCCCACCAGAATCACAAGCCTGAAACCCACTGCCTGCTTGAAATTATTCCTTTTTCTTCCATCACCAGTCTCCCCCATACCTTCTGGTCTCCCAGTAATACAAACCTGCAAGAATGCTTACCATTTGTTGCCCCTTAGGCCTAACAGCTCTGGGCACCACAGAGGACATCACTATAATTATTTAAAATTTCTATGAGAAACTGCAAACAATTTAGTGAATCAGCAACAATGACACAAAAGAAATGCACACTGATCCTCAACTGAACATTCTAGCCCCAGGGCCCCCTCGCCTACCGAGTGTTAAATTGCCTTGCCTCCCCACACCTTACCTGTGTCATGAAAAACTCTACCTAAGTCAGTTGCCTTTGTGCAGCTGCACAGAACCAATGTCGTCCATCAGTTGCAGAAGAGAGAGAGGGCTCCTCTCTCATTGCAGAACCTTTTCTACCCCTCATTTGGTCCCTCCCCTACCTCACCTCTGCCAATGGTGTTATCTGTCAATCACCCTAGTCCCTGCCCCCCGTGACTTCATCCTGTATGACATCATCCCCCTGCCCACTTCCTAGCTTCCTCCTGCCCCCTTCTGGCTAGCACTAACCCTCTCCACCCCCAACTTTCCCAGGCCCACTGCTGATCCCAGGGGGCCAATGACAATCTGGGCTGCCCTTTAATAGGGCAACCTACTTTCTCTGGCTCCCAAAACCAGCTAATTTCTTATCTTGCCCAAGTGAATCAAAGATCCCAAGGACTTTGCAGGGAATGTGTGAATTATGTCAGTGTCAGTTCTTGGTTCTTTACAGCAGAGTAGTTATCGCATCTGTCTGACTCCCACACCAGCAGCTGGTCTCCATCGGGGGGTATTGTATAAAGTATATGTAAAGTCAAAGCTTAATGTATCAGTCGGTGAGTCACCCTGCCATTGATTCTCCCATTACATCACATCACCAGTTGCCCCAGGGAGAGAGAGTACATTTGAAGGAGTCCTCTGCCACTGCTGACCCACCCGACCACAAAAATAAGGTGAGGAGTAGGATTTTCTTTGCAGGGCCACTTAAAAAAGTGCCAAGCTAGGAACTTCAACTTGTACTTATTTTCAATGTACTCATTTCAATGTCTGGCCACACAGTGATGCTGGGTTATGCACAGGATTGGTCTCATTCACTGCCAGTGCGTTATGTGTGTGGCAAAATCTGCCAGTGCACTTGCTTCTAGAGAACTCAGTACCAGAGTTTCTGTGCAGGTAGTTTTATTTGTTGTGTCAGGTTTCTGTTTCATCCAACAATGACTTACAACCAGTAATGTTGCCAGAGTTGCGTCGCTGGGGGTAATGTCACACATCTTCATCCTCTCCCTTTGTTTTGTATACTAGAAGAGGATAAAAGCTGACACAGAGTACCTCCATGCTGGAATAAATAATTGAAGTTCATCTTAGTCTCTTGGTCTCTCTTCCTACGAGGGCAACTCACTTCTTTGTGTAAGAGGATAACAGATGCTTGCTGGGACCAGCAGTGCAGACCAGGTTTTGTGGGAGTTTGGGGGCATTTTTGTTTTTTTGTTTTTTTGTATGTGTGTTGAAAATCTTTCAGCTTCGAGTGGTGTTCTTGAGCCTGCAGAAGACTGATCTGTTTGGCAAAGTAGGCATTATATAGTACAGGAAATGTTGCATTTTTGCTCCATTTTTTTCTAGAAACAGAAACAAAAATAAAGGTGACAAAAAGCAAAGTATAAGAATGCATGCATGTATGTTTGCATCTATGAATACATGAGTGTGCATCTTTCTGTTTGTGTGCATGTTTATACCCATTTTTGACTCCATTTCGTTCAATTATGGGAATGTGTAATACATAAAAAGATTGAATTTTATATGTACTGCTAGTTCATGTTGTGAGAACATATGATCGCTCCACTTTGTTTACCAGTTACAGTTTGCACGGAAACTTGATCACAGGTGATTGACTATAAATTTAAAGACTCAGTTTGTTGGAATAATGAATCTCATAAAATAAGTTTATTTGTATACAAAATGAACAATACATAAATTACATGTTTTTATTTTTGTTTTATTCTTTTGGTAAGGCCCACTAGGCACAAGTGCCTGTTTTCAGGGGTGACCTGGGAGCACTGGAGTAGTTAAGTGACTTGGTATGATTGGATTATGGACTAGATAGTCTGGTATTCAATATAATCCATTTTTGCTAACCTTTGCATAGTTTTATTAGTAAGTTGCCTTAAGGTTTGCTAAGCTCAGTGAAGGAGCAGTCAATGCAAACAGCACAGTTCAACCCAAATCAAGAAGTCTGATAGTTCAGTAACAGACACCTTTTTTAAACTATAGGTATCCTAAGCATCTGTGGCATAAATTCATGTTATTTTTTTTTCCGAATTCAACACACAGTTCTGGGTTCTGTACTGGTGAGTGAGAAAAAGCCTTCTAGCAAATAAATGCCCAGGTGACTCGAAAGTGCCTTGGCGTTTACAAACCCCAGAACTATTAATACAGTTTACTACCCGTATTTGAGCATCTCTAAGCACAAGTTGATGAATTTTCTTATGAACTATGTGTATGTGGGGTAAACATATGAAATGTTTAACATTTAATAGCAACAATATATTTGAGGTTATCGATTCGAATGTTTTGTTTATACCAGTTTATTTGCCTTAATTCTGTCTATACTTTTCTATTGCAACTTGCTGTATTTATTTTGAATGCATTTTATCCAAACAATTAAGCGAGATGGAGAAGGAGATAGATGATGATTATGTCATATTTTTCATGCTATTATTTTAAATTAGCATTTTTGTAAAATAGACAATAATAACTTTGTGACTCACAAGACTTTTCTCATTCTGTCCTTTGTCATGTAACAAATTAATTATACAAATAATGAAGTCTTCTGTCAATCTATGTGCTCCATAGCCAATGGCATTGGTGTTGGCACAAATGACTTGGTAGAGCCATGTCCCCTTCAACATTTAGCCATTATTCCACCCCTGGGGAGGTACCATCAATACTGTGTACTGTAGCATGGGCTGCATCACATCCTGACCTAGTTTACCATTGAAAATGTTGGTATTACATTGAATTTTTGCCAGATCGGCTCTGTTCCAAATTGACATTCTTGACCCAAACATACCTGTAACAGTGCCTGTTATGCTGGTTACATCAGAAAATCCCAAACTCTGCTTGGGACGTTTGGGCTTTAACAACCCCTCGGTGTTATCTGGTGTGTTGCCCAGCTACAGGGTTTTGTACACATGCTTGATATGCTGCCATTAAATCTAACAACATAACTGTGTGGGATTTAAAAACATTGGTCGATGAATAGTGGCCAAACTCAGCCACGTTCCAATGAGTAAGATTCAAAACAAGATCAAGAGAAGATAAAATAAAAACATACATGTTTTACAGGACAAACACATGTCAAAAGGGTAAAATATCCTGTTTTCAAGACAGCTTTTGATACTGTGGATCATGGAGTGCTGCTGGAGCACCTGCGATTTCTTTGTGGGCTGTCTGGTACAGTCTTACATTGGTTTCACTTTCCTCACGGGGTGGACTTAAAGGATTACAATGGGGATTTATTCCTCTGATGCCACCTCTCTGTCCTGTGGGGTACCGCAGGGCTCCATTTTGGCACCCATGTTATTCGCAGTTTATATGCTTCCATTAGGAGATATTATTAGGCATTACAGTCTGGGTTTTCACTGTTATGCAGATGATACCCAGCTGTATCTGTCCTTTATTCCCAGTCAGGATGATGCAGTCTTTCTGCTTAACAGCTGTCTAGCCGAAATCAATGACTGGATGAGTGCCAGCTGGCTAAGGTTAAACCCGGATAAGACCAAGGTGTTGGTTGTGGACCCAGGTCGCCTTGAGGTGGGTCATAGTGCTGAGGTACCATCAAGCATTTGGCTTGATGATGCCCATCTCTTGACCTCAGGCCAGGCGCAGAACCTAGGCATTATTTTTGACAGCGGTTTGACCCTGAAATCTCAGGTGTCAGCCATTGTTAAGACCTCATTTTTCCATCTGAGAAATAACGCCCGGGTAAAACAGCTGGTTCCTCCAGCTGACCTTCCTACTCTGGTCCACGCCTTTGTGACCACTCAACTTGATTACTGCAATTCCCTTTACCTGGGGCGATCAGGGGTTGAAATTTGTCTCCTGTAGCTAGTGCAGAATGCAGCAGCCAGGCTTTTGAGTGGAACATCTAGGTATAGTCATATTACACCTGTTTTGCATGGGCTGCACTGGTTGCCAGCACAATGGCGAATCACTTTCAAGGTCGGGTTACTGACCTATAAAGTCTTACACAAACAGGGACCACAGTATTGGAAGATCTCCTTACTCCCTACTGCCCCTCTCGCTCACTCTGATCCGCCAACGAGGGATTGCTAGAGATTCCCAAGGTTTGTTTGAAAACATCAGGAGTGCGAGCATTTTTATATGCAGCTCCGTCCCTATGGAATTCTCTACCTCATTGGATACGAAGCTGCCTGACTGTCGAGAGTTTTAAAGTAGAGTTGAAAACATTTTTATTTTCTGAAGCTTATGGCCTATGATTTTATGATTTTATATTATTAATATTGTATTGCTGTTTACTGTTTGTAAAGAGCATTGATGATTGGAAAAGCATTTTTAAATAAACTTTACTTACTTACTTACAGTCCTGTTTAGGTGTTCTTCAATGCATAATAAAATAATAAATACCTAAGTTCACAAGATAAACTACACAAGGTACAAATATGTAAACAAGATACATACAATATAGTAACATCTACATATCATGGAAAAAATAGATTTTTTTTTTAAATTTTCTTTATTTAGGATTTTCTTTTTCAAGTGAAATAATTACACACATTATAGACATACATAACTGAGACAAGGACATAACAGCAAATGGATTTCTCTTGTGCTGACATGCATATGCTGGCAATCTTAAAGTTTCCTTCAATAACATTTAGCTCATAAAAGGGGTTGGTATTAAAAAGGAAAACAGTATTCAAAGGAGGCAGAATAAAAAAAGGAAAAATTGATTCGCTCATATTTTTTTTTAACTACAAAATCAGGTCTCAATGTAGAAGTATGTAACACCCATCTCCTCCATATTATTTCATGTTTTGGCAGTTTTTTTTATTTAACGGTGCAGTTACATAGAAACATAGAAACATAGACTTTGACAGCAGATAAGGACCTCTTGGCCCACCTAGTCTGCCCATTTCCCTACCTACAGGATAAGCTGTAGATCCTAGTTAACCAACAACCTATTTCTTCTTACCCCCACAAGAATTGCCTCAAGTCTGTCCCATATATTCTTGAATTCTCCCACAGTTTTAGACCCCATAACCTCCTCAGGAAGGCTGTTCAATGCATTCACCACCCTCTCTGTGAAAAAAATACTTCCTCACATTGCCCCTGAACTGCCCCCCCATCTTTAAATTGTGTCCCTTTGTTCTTGCACATCTCTTTTTCTGAAAGATGCTACCCTCTTGGAATTTGTTGATTCCACTGAGGTACTTAAAAGTTTCTATCATGTCCCCCCTCCCTCCTTTCCTCAAGGGTATACATATTAAGCTCCTTTAGTCTCTCCTCATGTGGCTTCTCTTGCAGACCATGCACCATTTTAGTTGCCCTCCTCTGCACTGCCTCTATCCTGTCTATGTCCTTGCAGAGATGGGGTCTCCAGAACTGGACTCAGTACTTCAGATGGGATCTCACCAACTGTCTGTACAGAGGGATAACAACTTCCTGTTTCCTACTGGTGATGCCTCTCCCTATACATCCCAGGATACCCCCAGCCCTCTCTACTGCCTTCTCACATTGCTTGCTAACCTTAAGGTCATCTGATATGATTACTCCCAGGTCCCTTTCCATTTTTGTTGTTGTTACTGCCTCCCCCCCCCCACCGTGTAATCTTCCCCTGAGTTTTTGTTTCCCAGGTGCATTAGTTTGCTCTTATTTGCATTGAATCCAAGCTGCCATACTTCTGACCATTCCTCCAACCTTGCCAAGTCCCTTCTCATCCTTTCCACTCCATCTTGTGTAGCAACCCTGTTGCAGATCTTTGCGTCATCTGCAAAGAGGCACACTTTTCCTTCCAGTCCCTCTGCAATGTCACTTATAAAGACATTAAAAAGGACTGGACCCAGTACTGAACCCTGCAGTACCCCACTAGTAACCCCTCTTTCTTCAGAGTGGACTCCATTTACAATTACCTTCTGTGTCCTGTTGTCCAGCCAATGTTTTACCCAGGTTACCACCCTGGGACCCACTCCCAGGCTGGTTAATTTGACTATTAATCTTTTTTGTGTGGGACTGTGTCAAATGCCTTGCTAAAGTCTAGGTAGGCCATGTCCACAGCCCCTCCCTGATCTACTACTTTGGTCACCCAGTCAAAGAAATTAATTAGATTCGTCTGACATGACCTTCCCACTGTGAACCCATGCTGCCTTGGGTCCTGTGCCCCACTGGCCTCTAGGTACTCATCAATTCTTTCCTTTGGTTAGGGATTCCATCTTATATATGTCCGTCAATATATCCTGCCACTGATTTATAGATAAAGAATCTTGTGTTAACCAATTTTTGGTGATGGCCTTCTGTGCTGCTAAAATGGATATCCTAAGTAGTTTACTTGTGTTGGGATCTCTGTATTCTCTGGGAAAGTCAGATAAGAAAAATAAAGTAGGGGTTAGGTCTAAGTTTGGTGTCAAAATATTTCTTAATGCTTCCTGTAGATACTGAAAGAAGAGGTCCAGTTTAGGGCTTTCCCACATAATATGTGTCAATGCCACTGGAGTACACCTGCATCCCCTCCAGGAAATAGGGTATGTCATGGGTTAATATTTTGTCTGTATTTTGGGAGTCCTGAAGTACTTAATGGTCACTTTCCAGGAAAACTCTTTCCAGCTTATTGCTGCTGTTCCCCAATGTATTTTGTTCAGATGTCTCACCCAGAGCTCATCAGGAATCTAAGTCCCCAAGTCTGATCTCCAAGCTGCTCTAGTTGTGTCCAGAGAGTCTCTACCTGTTGATAGCTGTGCTATGTATAAATAGGAAATTATGTGGTCCAGCGAGGCCTTATCTTCCACTGCTGCTTTCAAAATGGTTATAATTTCAGGTGGTCGGTTATTTTCCCATAAGCCTCTGGAGAGAGACCTGACAAGGTCACGCACCAGAAAATATTGGAAACTGTCTTGTGGTGAGACTCTGTATTGGGTTGTTAAGTCTGCTACTGTAAGGAAACACCCTTCCTTGATAAAGTGTAAAACTAAGTGTAGTCCTGCTTTTTCCCCATCTATGGAATCTCAAGTCCATGGTAGCTGGTGGGAAGGACTCTGCATTTGGGATTGAAAGAAGAAGTGGCCTCCATTGGCTTGTTTTTTTACTAGTAAAAATATCATACCAGCATTTCAGTGTAACATTCATATATGGGTTGGTCCCTCCCTATTGCTCATAAGTGCTGCCCTGTGTCATTAGGATCTTATTCAACTGTAAAATATCCTCCTTCCGTGTTTCTAGGTTCTTCGACTTTGCCACATACTGCCGATGTAGCCAGTAGATAACTGTTCTGAGTTGGGTAGCATAGTAGTACAGTTTGAGATTGGGGAGAGTGAGACCTCCTAGTTTTTTAAGTAATTGGAGAAGGGTATATCTGATCCTAGGTCACTGCGATCCCCACAAGAATCTAGAAATCTTATGGTTTAATTCTCCGAAACAATCTCCTGGTATTGTTATAGATAAGGTTTGGGTGAGGTACAGAAATATTGATAGTAGTACTATTCTGACTGTCTCAATCTTCTGTACAAGAGGAAGAGGAACAATAGCCCAGTTTTCTAGATCACCTCTCAATTTACACAGTGGGGCGGGGGGGGGATTTATTGTAAATAGTTGGGAGCTACTCAGGCAGAGTTGGACTCCTAGATATTTTAAGTTTTGCAGATTCCATTTAAAGAAAAACTCCACTATCGTTTCCTCCGATGGGCTATAATTCATCTATAGTACTTCTGTCTTGCTAGAGTTTATCTTGTACCCTGCTAGGATCCCAAATTCCCTTAGCACTCCCCACAGTGGCTTCAGGGATTGTTCTGGGTTTGTTAAGTAAATGAGCAGGTTATCTGCGTATAGTGATAGTTTATGACCTCCCCCACCTCCAAACTCTCCACTTCATTGTTTTGTTGGAGAGCCTGAGCTAGTGGCTCCAAGTATAACGCAAACAGGAGGGGCAACAGAGGACATCCCTGCCTCATGCCCCTTCCCAGTGGTATCAGAGCAAAGACCCTTCCATTCACTTTTATGTATGCCATTGGGTGAGTATATATAGTTTTTATGACTTTAGTAAATGGGTTGGAGAAGCCTAGTCTATGCAGAACCGCTCCAGGGAAAGGCCATGCCACCTGGTCAAAGGCCTTCTCTGTGTCCAGACTTAAAAGCAGAAAGAGGGCCCTCGACTGGGCAGCATAATGCAGGAGGTGGAGCGATCTTTTGATATTCTCTTGTTTTTGTCTTCCAGGAACAAAACCTGTTTGGTCCTGGTTAACCAGCACAGGTAGGGTAGACTCCAACCTTTTAGCTGTTATGGTTGTGAATAACTTATAATCTATATTAAGCACCGAGATGGGCTGGAATGCCAGACACTGTGAGGTGTCCTTTCCTGGTTTTGGGCTACTGGTAATAGTAGCATAGTTCCAGCTAATTGGGATTGTTTCTCCCTCCTGTACTTCTCTACAGACATCCAGTAAGGTTTCACTCAAAGCTGGCCTGAATAACTTAAACAGTTCTCCCGTAAAACCATCAGGTCCTGGATTTTTATTAGATTTTAAGTTAGTGAAGATTTGATTTAGTGCTGCCTCAATGATAGGTTGGTCTAATGTCTGCTGAAGCCTCTGGGGGATGGTAGGTAAGTGCAGGCCTGTTAGATAGGTCTTAATCCACTCTTCATCTGGTGTACATTCAGGGGTATATAAATTCTGATAAAAAGTCTTGAACGCTCAAGCAATCTGGTGTGGAGATCTAACAAGCTGGCCTCTTTCTGGGGTTTCAATTTGTGTAATGGTAGCCTGGGAGAACTTTTGCCAGATTCTATGGGCTAATAACCATGTGGCTCTTGGGCCACTTGCATAGTATTTTTGATGTAAATATTGTAGGGCCTGCTTAGTGCGAAAATCTAGTAGTTATATTTGCATCTGGGTGGCTTGTAGCAGTTGCTGCAATTTCTCCAGATGTTGTGTTTGTTGTCTTTTTTTCCCTGAGACCCCTAGTGGTGTCTCTCCTGAACTGTCAGTGACTGTTCCTATCACATAAAGCAGTCTGCCTATAATCTCTCTCGTAAGTGTATTGCTAATATATGGGATATTCGTCCTGTGGGCAGGTTTCCAAATATTACCATATAGTTCTAAACCCCTAATTGGCAACCTTAATTACCTCTGAAAGTCAAGTACAACAAAGAACAAGAAATATAACAAACAATCAACTTTTGTAATGACAATTTCCCCAGAATGAGATCTGATATAAACCCCCATCCTATGGAGTGTAACTATTTATAAATTGACTCCCAAGGTGGGGGAGCATGTTGTTGTGCTTCCTTATACCCCAAGTGGGAAGCCCCAAAGTGAGTCCCATTTGGGAGGGAGGTAAAGTGGCCTCTTTGTGTGCCAGGCCTTCCAGTCCCAAACAATGTTGGGGCCTACATGGATTTATTTATTTATTTATTAGCTTTTGGTAACCGGGTAAGTGCGCTAGGCAACTGACCTGCCTATTTTCAGGCATGACCCGGGAGAGCACAGGACATTGGTTACAATATGCAGAAATGCACAGACATAATATAGGTGTACAGGAGCAAAACAAGATATACATTGGGTAGCACAGTAATAGTTACATAAGGGTACATTTTAGGCATAGATCATAATAAGGATGTAAAATAAAGCAATTAGGGTAACCATAAGACAGCTGAGGACAGTAAAGACATCAAGGTTCACAGCCACCTAGACAAGCAAATTGCATGGGAGAACATTAGTGTAGTACCCAGGGTCAGACCCGACAGCCTGCAGTGGGACAAAGCAAATTAAGAGCATTTGCATTGGCCAGAGGCTAGAAGGTGGGTGAACAGCGAGTTTTTGAATTCTCGATGGGTGGCTGAAGTTTTCACCATAAGGGGGAGTGAGTTTCAGAATTTGGGAGCAAAATGGGCAAATGCCTGTTTACCCATTTTTGTCATGCAAGGTCTAGTGGAGAGCATGGGGACAGAGGAAGACCTGAGGGTACGGGTGTGTGAGGCAGGAATCAGGAGGTTGGCAAGATAGACAGGGCAGGGCAGGGAGGTCTAGACAGGGAGTTGATAAAGCAGCCCAGGGAGTAGGCTGGAATATCCTTAGGTGACAGCCAATTTAAGCCAGCGTAAAGGAGACAATGATGGGTAAGATGTGGGGCAGTTAAGGTGAATCTACAGATGTTGTTGTAGACAGTGTCCCATTTGTGGAGTGTAGCAGAGTTTGCAGCAAAGAGGAAGGGCAGAGCATATTGGAGCTGGAGTAAGAGAATACCTCTCGCAACAGAAAGTCTAGCGGAAGGAGTGAGGGAGTGGTGCACGCGATAAGCTCCATCAATTTTAGCATTGACGGCACAGCACACCATATTGACATGTTGAGACAGGTCAAGTGTGGGATCCAAAGTGACCCCAAGGTACTTGAAGGACTCAGTGTTTAAGATGAGGGAGCCATCAAGGCATTGAACCTGGAGCCTGTTCGCAAGGGCAGACAGTTTCTTAGAGGATCTGAATAGCATAGCACAGGTTTTTTTCTAGGTTCAGGACTTGGTGGTTGCTAGATAGCCAGGTCTGCAGGAATTGGAAGTCATTAGTGAGAGTGGAGTTGATGGCAGCAACCAATTTTGACCCAGAGTAGAGAACAAGGTCATCTGCGTACATAAGAGTGCAGCTGTGCTGGGACATGGTGGGAATATCATTTAGGAAGAGGGAGAAGAGTAGAGGTCCAAGAGTGGATGATGAAGTAAATGACCATCAGCCCTTTGACAACTCCCTCCAAATCTCCTGTTGGCCTGGATTTGCAAATAATGCTCTCATCCCCCACCGACTTGACCAGAGTAGCCTGAAGAGCCCTCAGAATATGTAAATCAAGCAATAATGCTGGGGGGAGGAAGTGGGGAAAAAAAACCCCCCTCACTCTGGCTGAGATTCCAGCTGTAACCCCAGATGAAGGTTCAAGCATGTTGGATTCAGTCCCATGTTTGTAAAAACAGTAAGAGATCCACAGCCCCTCAATCACCTGTGATCCCTCCTCCAAAAACCATATACAGGTAGCCCAGCATTTAACAACCAGCTCTGATATCTAAGCAGGTTAACCAAAATTCAAAAATATAGGCATTACTTCTTATGACATATGCAGGGCTAATGCTACAAGCTACATAGCTCTCTGAGCAATAATATGCATTTGTGCCTGAAATAGCATGAAACTCAGTCTCATGGAATGACTCTCAATTTAGTTCAGTAGCAGACAGTCGTTGAGTAACTGAGGGCCAAGTTGCTCCGGGTATCTAAACTCCAGATCCAAAGTACAACAAGATGTAAAATCAGGGCCCAGCCAGTCATTATTGAATGTTCTCCAGGAGTTGATCTCCCCCTGTGTGCTGAATGGTCAGTAGGCATGAGAGGGAGTGCCAAAAGACAGAAAGTCTACATACAGCCAAAACACAGAGAAGTACATCCCTCTGGAGGAAATACAGTTAGTTATGCTCACCCCAGGATCAAGTGTTCTCCGTTCCCTCAGAGGTAGGGTCCTTAGTAATCTGCACCCGCATTTTACTCAGCATAACCTTTATGTCCTTTAGTGTTCGAGGAGCCATGGCCAGCACAGTGTTCTTGTGGGGATGTTTTTCTACAATACACCTCTCTGGTCGTATAGGTCGAGGACGTTGTTCTCTCGGGTGTTCCGATTCCATGCTCCATCCCTTCCTCTGAAGTTCCGGGTAAACCGCTGCTGGGGAATCATATAGTACAAGACCAGAGTCCCAGAAAACTTTTAGCCTTGCCAGATATGGGGTTTGAAAGAAAACTTTATGTTCTCGTAGAATTTTTAGAACCAGTGAGTATGCTGCTGCTATTTTGCTATCTCTTCCGGGTAGTCATTGCCAAACATAAGTCGTACTGCATTATATTTAATGGTTTTCTTTGATCAAGCCAACTTCAACAGTTTTTCCTTATCTTTGAAACTTGACAATTTGAAGACTACTGTCTGAGGTCTTGCTATAGGGTCTGCCTGTCTGGGTGAAAGGGCGCAGTGTGCCTCTCTATTTTAAATTTGAAGTCCAGTGGAAGATCCAAAACATCTTTAAGAAGGTCTTTGATAAACTCCTCCATGAGACCCATCTCCAAGCCCTCCAGCAGCCCATAAATGCGTATGTTATCCCTCCTTGACCAGGCCTCCATTTAAATCAGCTTGTTCTTTATGATCTCCTGATGGGTTGCAAGGAAATCAACCACAGTCCGTAAGTAGAGGGCATCATCTTCTATGTCTGCTATCTTTTTTTCTGCAGAATCAGTTTTTGCTTTGACTTCTTTAAGGTGATCATGTAGGGCTACAAATTCTTGCTTTGTCTCTGCTCTGAAGGCTCTGAGCTCACCTAAGAGTGTTGCAATCCTAGATCTGGAAAGTTGCTCTGACTCTTGGTCCATGTCAGTGTCTAAAGCCTCAATCTCTGAGGGGGAAGAGCTCTGGCTGGGCCTCTCCTGAGTTGTCAATCTTTCTCCATTGCGCTGTTCAATAGTCAATTTCAAGTGGGATCTGCTAGGTCTGTGCCCTTCTTTCATTCCTGAAGGCATTTTTTTGAAAATTTACTGTATCATAGCGTTGAAAAAGGAGGATTGGTAGGTGGGTTTAGGCACAGCTCTAGAAGGAGTCAGCCATTTGGGTGATAATATCACCAGAAGTCCAGAAGAAATAGATTTCAACATGGAATTGAACACACCACATGAAGCAGTAGTACACATGGAATGCGGTAGCTTGTTCTATAGAGCAGAAGTCTGATATCTCAGTATTTTTGTCCCATACTTAGTCTTACACAAAGTAGTAGATATCTTGTTCTCATGGACTGTACTAGTTAATACTCGAGTTGATATTTTGCTCTTTCCCAGGGTTGTTACTGAAATATAATGTAAAGTAAATTTTACGAAGGACTTGTGGAGTAGCTTTAGCCAAGTCATATTACTTCTTATGTCCAAGGTGCACCACCCCAGTTTGTTTAACTTGCGACAGGGCATGTACGGAAACTACAGCCTAGAATAAATCTAGCTAGTCTCTACTGGACTTTATCTAACTTTAATAACATCCATTTATTCGCTGTCCTATGAATAAACAACAGGAACATGCATAAATTGAACATGTTAATGAGAGTCCCAGGGACAGAGGTTGTGGCCAGACTACTGGGCAGACCTGGCTTCATGAGTGGACATTGTAAAGGATTGTCTTTTGATGCTGGGGTGACTGTAAGAAGGAAGGCAGCTGTTGCAATGGAGTGGTTGTAGCAATATGGGTGCATGGTGGTATTAAGGAATTTGGAACAAAAGTCCAGGATCATCATTGCCATAAGGTTGTAGAGGCCTGTATGTTGTTGATGAACTTGGCATATGCACAAAGTTCTATTGGGGAAAATGTGTGTTGGGCCAACCTTGAAAAGTTCCTTTGGCAAGGCAGGCTACGGAGATCTGTTGTCCAGTAGGAGTATCAGTTTTCCATTCAAATCTGTAGTGTAGAGTTGTCAGGAGAAACCACCATGGCATTGAGATAAGCATCTTTTCCTTCACATACAGAGACATATTGGGATGGAAGCTGGATGGTCACTCCTCTAGTGGGAGATGCTGAGGGGTGGGAAGGAAAATAATTTGAAGTCACAGGATTCAGATTATGGAGAAGTGTGCGGAGATCCATCAGGTGGAATTCTGGCATGCATGCCAGAATGCACGGCAGAAGGTAGAGGAGAATTAACATCATCCTGAAAAAGAAGAAAACTCAGAAAGGTAAGATACAGGTCTCCCTCGCTCAGCTGGGGGAAAGAGCATTAATTACCCTTGTACAGTTTCTGTTGATTGGCATGGTACCATTTGTCTAAGAGTTTCTTGCAGTCCATTATCTGTACTTGGTAGACAGCAGGGCTTTATTTGTTGATGATGTCATATGAACACGCCCATTTGTTGGCAAACGGGTGGGCAGGTGTGGAGAATTTCAGTACCATGACTTGGTCTCCTACCATACCTCTCAACTGTCCCTGATTTTCAGGGACGTCCCTGATTTTGCCTCAAAATTTTACTCTGTCCCTCCTAAAAATTGTGTTTTCGTGACCAAACAGTGGGGGTTATAAGCACAAACAAATGTCAAACATTAAAGTTACAGACTTGTTTTTCTTTAGAAAATGCATTTTGCACTAAATCATTTATTCTACCAGCTTCCTGAGTGGATATCTCCAATTTTGAAGAAGTGTCCCTGATTTTGGTCCTTTGTCCCTGATTTTTTTAAGCCTTGTCCCTGATTTATGAGGCAGGAGGTTGAGAGGTATGTCTCCTACTTGTCAATTGACTTCTTTAAAATTCTTGTCAAAGTACATTTTGGATTGCTGTTGGGCCTGGACCACGTTCTTTGCAGTGAAAAAATGAGTTTGAACAAAATTGTCCTTCAGGTGCACTACATAAGCATCTGCCGACACCCTGTCTGTGGTTGGGGTATTCAGATCAATCAACAGATGTTTTAGTAGTCTTATTTGTCTGCCAGTCATCACCTCGAAGGGTGTGCACCTGGTTGCCTTGGCTAGGGTAGCTCTGATTGCCATTAGGAGTAAGGGAAACAAGGTATCCCAACTTTTAGCATTCTTATTTGCAAATCTACACAGCATTAGTTTGATCTGCCTGTTGGCTGTCTCTCTATCCAGAAGACTGAGGGTGGTACAGTATGCAATGTGGAACTTCTGGCTAACTCCCAATAACTCTAAACATTCTTTCATTTGTTCTCTTGTGAAGCTATTCCCTTTGTCAGAGTCTGACATGAGAGGTAGGCCTCACCTGGTGAATACTTGGTCTACCAGGATTTTGGCAGTTGCTTTCACTGTGTTTGCTCTACATGGGAAAGCTTGTACCCAGTTCAAGAAAAAGTCAGTTATCACAACTGCATACTTGTTGTGCCTGCTAGTGGAAAGCAAGGGTCCAATGAAATCAATTTGAATTGCATTCCAAGGACCTGATTCCAAGGACCTGATTGTCTTTGCAGAATTAGTTTGGTATTTTTCTTTCCCAGGATGGGATGTTTGACATTTGCTGTCTTACCAGGCCACCAGCCCACGGTTTTCAGTCCCTGCAGGGTCTTGTCCATCCCTTGGTGTCCACCTCTGGGAGTATCATGGACCAAGTCGATGAATTCTGAGTTGAGTGTTTTGGGGATCATCCACAGTTTTTGATCAACAGAATGGTACAGGACCAACTTCTGGTCCGTAGAAAGATGGAGGTTGTCAAAATGTCTTTTGAATGGGTTATTCAAAGACATTTCCTTTTCTGTTTCCTTTGAGAGGTATTCATGTACCTCTTTTATTTCTGGATCCATCATTTGTACTGCAGTAAGATTCAGATGGACCACTTTGATCCTTTTGTGTGCAGCCACTGTGTGTGTCTCAGTGGGGGGCTGCATGACCCATACCTATCCCCCTTGGGAGCTATCTTTGCTAAAGTGTCTGCTCAATCACTGTACTCACGGTAAGACTCAGACTTCGAGTGGGCTTTAACCTTGTATATGTACAATCTGAAAATAAATTGCTCAGCTAGGCTGACAATATGTGTGAACAGATCCCTGTATTTCAAAAGGATGCCTTCTGAAGAGGCAAAACTATGGGACTTCCAGAAAGGAAGAAACTCTGTCAAGGAAATGCACACACAGGAAAAATCAGAGAAGATGATGATGTCCTCTTCCCCTAGGTCGTGGATGATTTCCAGGGCACAGGCAACTGAAATTAGTTCTGCATAATGGGACGATTTAATGGTGCACTTCCTGGACACGTCAGAAGTGTCACCTGCTAGATAAAGTTCCAAGGTCCCAAAGCCTGTAATTTGTTATCCTTTGTGATAGGAGGATGAGCCATCTATAAAGATGTGACAAAGTGCAGGATCTGTTAGGGTGCCCTTGGTGGTGGGAAGAAAGGGTCCTGGTTCTGTCAGGGTGGACGGCTCTAGGCCTCACTCATGGGGATCTCCTTGGTATAGTAGTCCATGTGCCAAGATGGAAGCATTTTGGGGGGAGGCACAGAAATGTCTCTATCCGGTAAGAGTAGAGACCAATGAGTGAGTCTGGTGTTAGACAGGTTGCCATCCTTGATTCTGTCCACCAATAAAAATTAGTAGGAGTGTGGTTGGTGTAAAACACAATAGGGGGAGAACCCTATGATGTAGGTGAAGTGTTTGATGGCCCAGAAGGTCACCAGGAGATTCCTCTCACACAGAGAGCACTTCTGCACCACAAGGGAGAGTATCTGTGAGGCATAGGCAATTGGCTTCATGGTGCCATTTGCCTGTTGTGCAAGGACTGTTGACATGCCCACATCAGAGGTGGAAGTTTCCAGATGGAAAGGCAGTTTTGGATTAGGGTTGACCAAAGCTGGAGTGGAGGCCAAAGTCTTTTTCAAAGAAGTGATAGCTGCTTTATGTTCTGGCCCCCACTGCCAGGAAACATCTTTCTTAAGTAACTCATACGGGGTGCGGCCTTTTGCGCAAAATTGCAAATGAAGTCCCTGGAATAGTTTAGCATACCCAGGAAATGTGTCAGAGTTGCCACACTGGTATGTAGTTGCAAGTTCTTAATGCCTTGAACATTGTCCAAGGCAGGGCTTCTGCGCTTAGTAGTGATGTGCAGGTCCAAAAAAAAGAGACTTCAGGAAGGTACAGTTGTACCTTTACAGGGTTGCATTTGAGGCCTACGCTCTGTAGAAGTGTCAAGAGCTTGTCTGGGAGCTGTAAGTGTTTTTCCAGGACTGTTGTAGCCAAGAGAAGGTCATCCACATACTGCAAGCAGCAGTCTGGTGTGGAGAAGCCTTGTACGGCATCCCTCATGTGGATGTGGAAAAGAGAGGGACTGTTATGGAACCCTTGTGGGAGGCAGTTCCACATGTACCGACTTCCTTTAAAGGTGAAGGGAAACTTGTACTGGCTCTCTAGGGCCAATGTGAGTGACCAGAAACCATTGAAGATATCTAGTGTACTGAACCACTTGAATTCTGGTTTCAGAAGTTTGAGCACATCTGTGGTAGATGCCACGGTGGGGGCACAGCTGGGAGTGACTTGGTTAAGTCTTTGGTAATCAATGGTAAGTTTCCAACTGTTGTTGGGCTTCTTCACTGGTCAGATGGGGGAGTTGACTGTGGACACACAGGACCTAATTACCCCTTGCTTTGAAAGTGAGTCAATTGTGGCCCTCAAAGAGGGTATGGCTTCAGCTGGAAAGTGGTACTGTCTTTGATGAGGCAGGTTAGCGCTGCCAACTTGGATAGGGGTGTTCATTCTTACACAGTCATGTTTGTGTTTTGCAAAGGCATCTCTGTGCCTTTCCAAAATTGGTTTCAATTGAGGGACTAGATCATATTGCTGGAGCATGATGATGATGTCATATTCCGCATCTTTGGCCTTTACAATGGCCACCGCATGTGAGTCAAAAATGAGGAGTAGTTGGCCCTTGCCAGGCACCTGGAATAGTAGCTGGTTGGCTAGGTCCAACACGAACCCATGTAGGGAGCAAAAATCTATTCCCATGATGCTCTGATGAAGATCAAAGCTGTGTGTCACCTCTAACATACTGATGGCAAGTGGTATAGGTTTGGACTGGTACATTTTGATCATGGTCCCCTCGAAGGTCTGGCTGGAAGTTGTCTTTCCCGTTGACCAATAGGATAGCTGCAGATTGTCTTGATACAGCATGGAAACCGTGGCGTATGTGTCTAGAAGTAATTCAAGCTGGTGATCACCCAACCAGTGGTTCTGCTGTGGAGTGTCCGGAGTCATCAGTCACTAGGGTAGTGATGATGTAGACCAGAACCAGACACTGTCAATTCAATTCACTTTTTTTTCTGCATGGAGTCTTTGGATGTGGCATCTTTCTTTCAAAGCATTTGTACCACTTTAGAGAATGGAGATTTCAACCACCCATGCTCATCGGATTCGTTCAATGGAGGAGCAGGTGGAATGGCAGCCACAGTTCTGGCTGGGATGGCTGTCTTGAGTGACTGGACTTTGGCTTTAAATGCCTGAAGCTGGGTGTTTTCTTTGGCCAAATCCTTATACAAAGGGCCGGGCTGTTATTTTTGTCTGTTATTTCTCTTAGTATTCTGCTGATTCAGCTTCTGCCAGTACCATTGTCTGTTCTTGTTAAATCCTCCTCAGTTTTGATAGGAGGGCTTGTCCTATTGGGAATCCTTTAATTTCCCTTCCACCACGTACTGAGTGGATGTCTCAGTGCTGTTTTGCTCCACGGTCACTTTGGCCTTGGAACCTGAACTCAAGTCCCGTGCATAAATCTGGTATGCATGTTCCACTTTTTCCATGATTTCACAGAAGCAGTCCCATCTCGGGAATACCACTGTCTCTACCTTTTTGCTAAGGGCAGGTTGTAGATTTTCAAGAACAGGCATTTTTACTCAATCAATTCACTATCAGAATGTTCACCAGTCAGGTCTTTGCCTGTTATGTACGAGAGCCACAGACGGCCTTCATACTATGTCGGGGTCTCTTTCACATGCTACTTTACCAGATGGGTTGGCATTATGCTGATCATGTTAGGGTTGTGTGCTGGCAGGAGGTTTGTGACGATGGCTTTTAATGGGGCTCTGATATTATTAAGTATGCCTTCCGGCAACTTGGCCCACAACGTAGGGTCCACAGTCTGTTTAAAAACCTGTACCCTATGCTCAGCTGCAAGACTGTGCATTTTGCAGTGATTTCACACTTTTTCCAAATGGCAGCTAAGGCTGTCACCAGGGTCCATATGGCCTATCTTGTCCGCAGTGTTCTGGATGGCCTGCACAGACTGCAGATCATTCAGGGGAGTCCCCTGCTACCCTTTAATGAACTTGATGACTGCCTCAGCCATGGTGGTAGCCATGCTCTGAAGGAGGGTCTGTTGTTCCGCTTCCTTTTACAAAATGTTGGAGATTGCTTGTTTCATTATCCTGGCCAGAGAGTCAGAGACCCCAGCTTGAGATCACATTCTGAATCAGGCCATGTTCCTCATACCTGTCTTACTTATTCAAGATGGCTACTGGTGGGTGAGGCCTCAACCCTCCGGCATCCCAGGGACCACCATCTTGAATCTCTTTGTCATCCCTGTTGTCACCCTCTGATGATAACAGATTGCTAGGTAGGACATATGGTATAGCTTTTATATGACCCTTCAGAATTTCCAATTGCTGATGCAATTACGTCACCTTTGTTCTACTCATCAAATGATTTATTCTACCTTTGTACTGTCCCTTGCTGACATGATCTTGCAAAACTCTGTACGCGGTGCTTACTTCGTGAGTTTCCCAGATCTCCCTTTCTAAAGCATCCTGACATTTTGAAAACTCTTCCTCCAACCCATCATACTCACTCTACAACTTATCATTCATACCTGTAAGCAAGTCATTCAGTGCAACACATTTCTTATCCTGCTGTAACCTTTCACATTCCTCGCTCAACCTAACACTCTCTCTATCTTTCTCCTGTACAGTACTCTGCATGTCATTCTGAGTCTCATTCTGATCTTTTCAATTTCTTATTCCAGCTCCCTCCATTGCTTGCCCATTTCTTGGGATTTGAAGCCCTGCTCCTTTTTCAGAGCTAGGACCTCCGTTTCCACTCCTTGTTGTGTGACAAACAGGGTGGCAACCATCACCCCTTTTTGGTTGTGTTTCTTAACCATAGGTTTGGTCTACAAATACAGTGTGCACACATACTGTATCGGATAACCATGTGACTTTGCATCCAGCACCAAATCACCCCAACCTCCGTGGGAGGTTACAAAGTTTGAGACATCTAGTTTGAGCTCTGTGCTAATGCCCATTTTGGAAGGTTCCCCTTTTCTTGCACTAGCCAGGAGTTCAAGACATATCAATCTACCTTCTGCTCAGCAGCTATACAGTTATACATTTGGGTATAGGCAATTCGGCAAGTCCCAAGCCACTGGTGAATGAGAGGGCATAGGTTCAAGCACCTTCGTGATTCCAGGCTTACTTGCTTAGGGCATGGGCGTGACCTGCAAGAAGACCCGTATGAGTGAGCAGGAGGGTGTAGGTTTGAGTCCCTTTGTGATCCAGTGCCTGTTTGCCTGTACACCTTTTTGCATACTGGTTCAGTTCTGTCCAATCAGGTTCATGCCATGGCCACCATTTCTTGGGCTTTTGGCAAGATTCTAAACCTGATGGCAAAACATGACACAAAAGACAGGTGTCACAGAATAAATGTTTATTCCCCAAATATGTGTAAAAAGGATAGCATATCTGCTGGGAGTCTGGAACTTCTGAACACCTGGTGTTGTCATAGAAAACTCAGTGAAAAATAGGATTACATGGATTATCATAGTCAGAGATAAGAGGGTGCGTTACCTGGTAACGAGCTCATCTGAAAAGCAGAGAAGCTAAACAAAGCAATTCTATTGGTGAGTACAGTAGGCAGAATGCACCAAAGGCAGTTAGTTTTTGCACGTACATAGTGATAAGCATTATGCTGGCTAAGGCTGCTTTTGGGTTACAATACAATGATATATAAAATATGCTTATCAAAGCATAATGGCTAGTAGCTGTAAGTGGCAGGCTAACACCACAAAAATAACCATGCTGGATAATAGTTTGTAAGCACATCACAGCAAGCATGAGTAAATACCAACGTGCCTTATGCTGTATCATAGAACATGGTAGTTCACATTAGGGACTGTAGGTCAGGCAGGTCTACACCAATGTTAAGTACATGAAAACCAAATGTGTTTTTTCTTTCAATTTTTTGGTGCTCCATATCTCTAAAACCGAACAAGATGCTGTCACAAAATGTTTTATGTTTTGAGACACCAGCAGCCGGACAGCACTTGCCAAGTTGTGGGCTATTTTGTCAAATGGCACCGAAGTTATTAATGTGTGAAAATTGGGGTTTAACACTAAATTACCTACTCAGCCCTAACTATAGGGGCACTATCATGACCTTATAATTAAATATTAATTTATATTAAAAATACAGAATAACATGGGCTGGCCAGTTTGCATAGCATTAGGGTTACTGCTCATGACATCTGTGATCCAGTTTGGGAACAAACTAATTTCATGGAGGGCTGGCTTATGGGAGGTGAATTGAGCATCCCAGAGGAAGTGCCCATCTAGCTGCAAAAGTACTTACCGCAGCTTAGCGCACCCTGACCAGGCGGTCTCTCCCATAGCATTGCGGTTCCACATCTCCGCCGCTGCCTGCTCCTATGGACTGCCAACTCCAGGAATAAAATCTGCACCCAGCTCAGCGGACACTGACAGGGCACTCTCCCCCATAGCGGTGCGGCTCCACATCTCTGTCTCCACCCTCTCCTATGGACTGATGACTCCAGGAAAAAAATCTGTACTCAGGTATGGTCCCTACATTGAGCTGCAGTTTCAAGTGTTGGGCACCTTCATCCAGCTGCAGCTCAACTGGCCACTCTTCTACACGGGTGCTCATCAATTGGCTCCTTGCTTGCTGACTAATGTAAGAAGCTCATCTGCTTCTCGGCTGCTTCTAGCTCCCTTTTTCTCTTGTTTATGCAGTATTTTTCTCTCTGATTTTTTTTTCTAACTGAACAAAAAAAAGAAAAATTTCCACTGTTTACCAGGCCTAGCAGTAACTATCAAATTGTTATATTTATTGCTGCATGTAAACCGGATGAATTAGGTTATCAGATTAGTCTATGATTGCTATAGTTTGCTCAGGTGTTGTTCACTACTTATTTCAATACTTTTTGCTAAACTCTTTCACTGAATTTTAGTTTGTTCATTTTCCTCCAGCCTGTCTTCTGCTTTCTTCCCCATTCTGCTACAAACCACTCCCTACTCTAAGCCCCCCCTTCGGTGCTCGGTGCTGATCCACCCTTCCCCCTGTTTCCTCTACTGCACTATTATGTTTTTCCTGATCCAGCCCTCCGATCAACGTAATCTCTTTTTCTTTTCTTTCCACAGCTGTCTCCAACCCCCTCTGCTTTGCTGTCTGGTGCTAACCACCACCCCCCAATTCAGGCCAATTTCTACTATCTCTGTACCCTGCTGTCTCTGACTACCCACTCCCGACTCTGTTCCTTTATTAATTTCTCACTCTGTTTGTCTCCCTGCAGCTTAGCTTACCCAGACCAGGGGCTCTCCCCCTTAGCAGTGCGGCTTCACATCTCTGCCACTGCCGACTCCTAAGGAATGCTGACTCCAGAAAGAAAAATATGCACTCAGATACACGCCCTCCATTGGGCAGGAGTTTCAAGTGCTTGGTGCCTTCACCCAGCTGCAGCTTGATTGGCTGCTCTCCTACAAGGGTGCTCACCGATTGGTTCCTTGCTTGCTGACTGCTGTAAGAAGCTAAGCTGCTTCTTGGCTACTTCTAGCTCCATCCTTATCTTGTTTCTGCTGTATTTTTCTCCAACCCACCCTCCCCTGTTCCTGGCACTTTTTAAATTCTCTTGCTGCACACTAATTCCACCCCAGTACTCTTTAAATCCTATTGCTGCACGCTAACTCTACCCTGCAGCACTCCACCTCCAATTGCCTCTCCGATGTTAATCCCTCACTCATAATTTGTCCTGAAATGCCCTCCCAGGCTGTTTCTAGTTACTGGCTGCTAGTAGGCATATACTTGTAGTAGTAAGCTATAACTAAAAGACAGTTAAAAGGTATTCATGAGTACATTTCCCCTATTCCCTGCTACTGCTGTTAGTGCTGTTAAAAATCTTTGTGTGGCAGATGGGTTGGGAGGAAATTCCTGTATTCAGTGGAATGGTGTGCAGCCAGAGGCTTTGTCAGGGGTAAGATACAGGAGAAGAACAGCTGGAGTAGGCTTTGTCAAGAGCATAGGTGGGTCTGTGGGGTGGCAGTGGGGATTAGGGAGGAGGGGAAAAGATTTAGGGAGATTGAGGGAGGGAGTAGAGGGAGGTCAAGAACAGTGAGGGGTTAGTGTGGTTAAGGGGGGATCGGGTGATGGTTTTGGAGGGCCATTTTAGGTAGAACAGTGACATATCTTTTCTCTCTCTCAAGGTGGGACCATAGCCCAAGTTTAAATTGACTGATCTTGGTACACTCTGTGAAGATAGTTGGTAGCTCATTGAATAACCTGGGACCCTGGTAGGATAGGAATTTCTGGGCAAGATTGGTGCACTTAAAAGGCACCAGGAGCCCCCCATTAAATGCTTTTCTGGTTGGCTGAGTGGTTGTGCAGCTGTGAATAGTCTGCAGGTTGATTCTGGCACAAGCCCTAATGCTGCTTTTTTTACTAGTAGACATGTCTGGTACTGTACCAGGAGTTTGAATGGGAGCCACCCTGTATCGTTGTACAGGATAAAGGTATGAGTCAGGTGATCAGCCCCTAGGGTCAATCGGCAGGTTTTATTTAGGAGAATTCTTACTCTTTTTAGAGGGGTGCCTGAACCAGCCCCATAGATTGGCAGTTCATAATCTATTGAGGATAAGACCGAGCTACTTGCTGCTAGTTTCAGGGTGGCAGGAGTCAAGGAGTTTTTGTGTCAGTAGAGAACACCCAGTTTTGTGTTTGTAGTTTTGATCCATAACCTGTATGCATGCTGAAGCTGAGTGTGCTGCCAAGGTGTACCCCTAGGTATTTGAACATGCATACTTGTTCCATATGATCACCCTGGTGGCTCCATATCAGCAGGGGCCTGTACTTTTTCTTATTCTGCAGTACAGTGAAGAGCATGCTTTTGTTTTTCCTTTTTATGATTGAGTATTAGCTTGTTCTGGGTGAACCATGCCTCGAGCTTAAGGAAGCTTTCTTGTAGTTCAGTGGTGATAGAGAGTTGCGCTCTGCCAGTGCTGAGATAACGGCATCATCAGCATATAGCACAATATGTGCGGGGCAGGCAAAGGGAAGGGAATTTATAAAGAGACTGAAAAGGATCGGACCTAGGATGGACCCTTGTGGGACTCCTAGGCTCACCTCCTTGGGTTCAGAGTGTATGCTGTTAATGTTGACATGTTGCAACCTGTGGGAGAGATAACTGTCAAACCATGAAACTGTGTCAGTGGACAGGCCTAATGACAGCATGCAGTGTAGGAGAAGCGGGTGATTAATGGTATCACATGTCTTTTGATGTCTACAAAGATGGACCCCACAGCCATCCCTTTATCAAAGGCACCATAGTGGAGGGAGGAACATTTGACCAGGGCAGTAAGGGTGGAGTAATTTTTTTAGAAACCATGCTGTTGTTTAAAGAGTAGGTTGTACTTCTGCAGATACTCCATTAGCTGATCTGAGACAGACCTTTCTAGGGCTTTGGATAGTGGGGGTAGAATTGAAATGGGCCTGTAGTTAGCTGTGCTCGTTCTATCATCAGCTTTAAATACTGAGGTGACAAGCGCTGCCTTCCATCTGTCAGGGAACACACCTGATCTTAGGAAAACATTGACAACTTTTGTGAGTGGGTCTGTTAACACATCTTGCATGAGTGCAACGAGCTTCGTGTTGATTTGGTCACTTCTCATTCTGGTTTTCCCAAGGACCTGTTTGACGTTTTTAATTGTCTCAGGCTTGGTAATGAGTTTGAAATAGAAAGGTGGGTTATGGTTGTTCAAAGTCGTAGTGGTATACAGGTTGGGAGACTGATTGGTTGGTTGTGGTGTGAGGTGCACACTTGGTAGCACAGAGGAGAGGTCAGTGAAGCTGTGTTGAGTGCATTAGCTATGTCACAGGGTTCCTGGAGTGACCTGGATTCTGTTATTATCAGGTTGGATGGAGCTCTTGAGGCCTTCCCTGTGAGTGATGTGATCGAGTTCCAGAACTCCCTACAAGATCCTCAGCTTTTGTTTAAGAGATCTTTGTAGTAGGAGGCTTTGGCTAAGTGAATAAGTTTTGTACAGTTGTTTCTAGCTACCCTGTAGGCAGATAGGGTTGACCTGCATCCCAGACTCTTTGGCCTTGTGCCACAGTTTGTCCCTGAGTTATGTGAGTCTGATTAAGGATTCAGAGGGTTAAAGGCCCCATTCAACTTTTTGGACTTGAATGGGGCAAAAATGCCATAGGCCCTGTTGAAGGTCTTAAGGAAGTAATCCAGGGCCTGATTGCCATCCCTGGCTTTATCCAGTGGGAATCAATATGTCTGTTTTAGATAATGCTTGAGGGCATCCAAGAGCTCATGTTTTAGAGATCTGCATCTAGGGATCTAAGGGGGGCACTTAGTGAAGTTATTCATCCATGTGCATATCACTGGAGAATGATCAGTGAGGGAGTCCGAAAGGACTAAAACCTTGGAGATACATTCCGGGCAGGAGGAGATGATCCAATCTATGAGGGTATTAGTGCCCGACTTAGAATTTTGTCTTGTGGATTGTGTCACCAGCTGGGTGAGACAGATGCTAGATACCTGATCTTTGGCTGACATTTCATCCTGTGAGTGCTAATTGATGTTGAAATCACCAACAATAATCTTTTCCCACTTATGCCCAACTTGCTGTTGGTTGTTAATGAATTGCAAAATGCCAGTGGTGCGTGAGCTAGTGGGTAGGTATATTGTGGAGAGCAGTAGGGTTTTGTTCTGTTTGCCTATGGTTAGCTTTAGGTATAGGATTTGAGCCTCCTTGGTATGTAGACGGGAGAGCGTATTCTGACCTTTGATAACACTTCTAAGGTAGAGTATGCAGCCACCACCCTACTTAGACAGTCAATCCAGGCAAAAGGAGTTGTAGCCATCTAGAGAGATGGCTGCATCAGTTATTTTAGGGGAAAGCCAGGTTTCCGTGGAAGCAATAATGTCGGATTTGTGCAATGTCACCCAAGCCTGGAATTGTGTAAACCTGAATAGGAGGCTTGCAATGTTGAGTGAGGCAGTCTTTAGTTGTCCCGTTTTCAAGGTGGGTACTGCCTGTGGGGGGCCTGGGTTGGGATGCACATTCCCAGATAGCAGGAGTAATATCAGGATAAGCTTTCTGAAGAAGCATGACCAGTGTACCCAGTATGAGTGGGTGCGCTTCATCCATGGGTACTTAGAGTCATTAAGGTTAGTTGAAGGAGAGCAGCAGTAAAGCAGTGCTGCTATAGGGATTATAGGGGGGACTGAGTGTATGGGTTTCTGAGGGGGGATGCTAAGAACTAGTTGATGGAGGGGGTCCGTGTTTTGTTCACTGCATAGTGATCATCTCGTTCAGAGTTGTGACATACGGTGTGCGACGGTGCAGAGACAGTGCAGCCATTTACCTATATATTGCTGCCCTGAGGCAGTGGATAAGTGATGCTATGAGCAACATCTTGTAGTGCATCTGCATGGTGGCTGTTGTGCAATGCATTTCTTTTTTTTATTTTTATATTAGTTATTTTTATTTTAGTTTTATTTATTTAATCTATTTTTTTGCTTTTTTTTTACAGGGTACTAATTGAGTATTGTAACACTGGTGGTGATTGCCATGCACTGTTCAACACCACTGCTGCCACAAGATTGGGTGAGAAATTACTGGAGCGTCACCCGGCAGATCAATGCAGTGTAATGAGTTGGCAATCTGTTCAATGTAGATGTGAAGCTGCTGAGGGCAACAGCCAAGGTTGAGGAGGGAGGTGTGAGCTCTGGTTTGCAGTAGTCAGCAGCCAATGAGGGGATGGGGCATGTAGGGAAGGTGGCGCTCAAGAGTATTTAATAATGGTTGGGGTGGGGGAGGGGAGTGGGTGAAAATTTCCAGTGAAGAAAGCACCCCGGGAGAGAGACAGTGTTGTGAGGGTTAAATTCCACACAAAAGAGCTGCCCTGTAGTGTCTGCTTCACTTTGGCCACTAGAATCCAACTGGGACTGAAGGCACCAAGTTTGAAAGATGTGCAGTTTCACTCCTAATTACCTTTAGCTGTGGGGCAGGCTGGCAGACTGCAGAGCCAGCTCAGGCTGTGAGTTCATAATTACATTTTTTTTTGTTAGTCATTTTTCTTACCTTGGCCCTGGTCTGTCATTTGTGTCCAGGCATCCCACATTCTCTGGCCACCATCCAGATCACCCCAACTCCTAGTTGGGCCCCCACTGCATACCCCAGCGACTTGCCCCCAGGGTGGGGTGGCGGAGAGGCCCCTCCTCTATCTCCATTGACACAGGATCCAGTAACTGCAGTGATGCCCTTGAAGCTGGGCATCCTGCAGAACAGCCATCAAGCTGCCGTGACCGGTGCCATTTTCCCTGTTCCTGGCTTGGCATGAGCTGGGGTGTGCAATGATGCCAATGGAGGGAGTGCGCAGACGTCTGCACATGCTCCCTCCCGGCGCCGTGCCCCAAGTTCACCCCCTTCCATGCAGTGCCAGCGCACCACCCCAACCTCCACCAGAGGTCGCTAGCATGCCGACAACTGGTGATCCCCCTCCCCCAGAAAGGGAGAGCAGTCCACAGAAGCTCAACCCCTCTCTGCCCCTGCCAACCCCTGGCAACCCGGGTCTGTTCCTGAACCCGGGTTGCCAGCATCGGGCAAGGTGTGGCGTCCAGCGTCTCAAACTCAGCACCACCAGGCCGGCCACAATTAAAGTTAAAATTCAAACTGCAAGTGCGGTTCAGGTTGAGGGGTTGCAGCAGCCCATGCAAGGCACGAATCCCTGAGGGGAGAGAGAGAGAGAGAGAGAGAGAACAAGTTAAATAATCATCTGGGGGGTGGATTGAGCTAGAATTAATCCCTACAGGGACAAAAGACTGGAACGGGTCTCTTCAGGCTTGGGGTGTAACCGCTGGTGGCTACAGGGGTGGTGGGGTTGGGATAGAGGATTTTCCAAGGGCTCCCACAAGGCAAAGTCTGGCTCAGGAGTTGAGCAAATTAAATATCCGTGAGTGATATTTTAAAATTAACAGCCACTGCACGGTTTGACTCAACTTGATTTAGCAGCTCTAAGGGTTTCCTTCTAAAAAGGGTAAGCAGCACTAATATTTTCTGCTGCTCCCAGGTTAGCAGAATTTGCTTTAAATTTAGCTTAGCAGACATCTACCCTCTGAGTAAACTTGGTAGCACTAATATTATCTGCTGCTCTCAGGTTAACAGAATTTGCTTTACATTTTGCTTAGCTGATTTTTCCATCTAAATAAACTTAACAGCTCTAGCAGATTTGCTTTAACTTTGCTTAGCAGACCTTAGGAATTCTTTCTTAAATTAATTAAGCAGCTCTAAAGTTTACGGACTCTAAGGGTTTCCTTCTAAAATTAATTTGGCAGTAATGATGTTAACTGCAATTCACAAGTTAGCAAATACATAAAAATTTCCAGTGAAGAAAGCACCCCAGGAGAGAGAGCAGCGCTACACGGGCTAAATTCCATACAAAGGAGCTGCCTGTAGTATCTGCTTTGCTTTGGCCATTAGGATCCAGCCGGGACTGATGGCACCAAGGTTGAATGATGTGCAGTTTTGATCCTAATTACTTACAGCTGTGTGGCAGGCTGGCAGACAGCAGTGCCAGCTCAGGCTCTGAGTTCACAATTAAAGTTAAAAGTTGAACCGCAAGCATGGTTCAAGTCGAGAGGTTGCAGCAGCCCATGCAGGGCACCAATCCCTTCAGCTGTGGGGCAGATTGGGAGATGGCAGAGCCAGTTCAGGCTCTGAGTTTACCATTAAAGTTAAAATTTAAACCGCAAGTGCAGTTCAGGTTGAAGGGTTGCAGCAGCCTTTGCACTCTGCCTCACTATCCTCACTCTTACTCCTGCTCTTTAACCTAAGATGTCTAACCCCGTCTGTCCCACATTGCTCCTCCCACCTGCTTACAACTTGGCAACTACCCCTTCACCTTTCCTTGTTATCTGGACACACTACCCCTTCCGACCCAGCTCCACTCTCCTATGTATACCAACCTACTTCACCTTGGTACATTTACTAAAATTTCAACATCCCCCTCATCTCCCCTCACCTTCCTCATCCCTGGTATAGGAGTGTAAAAATTCACTTCTTGGTCTTTGTGCTCCTGTTCTTATCCTTAGGTGACATAAACACCAATCCTGGGCCAAGGCTTTCGGGTACCCCCCAACTATATCTGCATTTCCTGACCTATCCTCAAACAACCCCCTTACCCTGCCCCATGACCTAAAATTCTTACATCTAAATATAAGCAGTCTGCTCCCTAAAACTGACCTACTTCAACCTATAATAGCCTCACTTACCCCTGATATCATCATCCTCTTCAAAACATGGTTAAGTAACAAAATAGGTGACCCCACCCTCTCCATCCCAGGATACACTATATCCTGGCAAGATCATTCTACCAGGGGTAGTGAAATGGCAATATACGTCACTCTCCTCATGCATTCAGTTCTCCAACATTCTTGCCACCTCAGTCCTCAAAGCATATGAGGTACTAATTCTAAACCTTTTCCTTCCATTTTCGGTGCCTGTCTATGTTGTGGGTGCATACTGTCACCCTGGTCTTCCCTCCGCTGTCATCACTGAACTCATAAATACCATAATCTCTCACACGCCAGAAGGTGAAACTTATATAATGGGTGACTTCAACAAAAACTGCTTATCCACCTCCCTTACTAAAACACGTAATGATATCTCTGCCCATAACCTATTGTAACTCATCCTAGAGCCAACCCATATGAACCATAAGTCTGGTAATCACTCCATAATTGATTGGGCCCTCACATCACACCCCCACAGGGTAATTAAATCAGGACTATTACTAGATGTCAGTAGCGGCCACCATTTGATCTTTATGGTATGTAAAATACATAGAACTAAAACCCTCCCCCTTCAAATGCTACTGTTCTGTTCATATAAATTGTTGAACCTTGCTTTCCACCTCCAGGATCTGGCTCACACCAACTGGAAACCGATAGTTGCAACAAATTCTATAGACGTTGCATATAACTGTTTTCATGCTAAATTTCTTGAGATCTGGAACAAACATGCTCCACTTCAGTGTGCAAGGGTTAAGGGCAACCACCTCCCTTGGATCACCCCTGAACTCCTAGTGTGTCATAGGGCTCAAGATCAAGCTTGGAAAACTTATAAATCTACCATGCTCTCTCATGCCTACGACATCTACCAGTCTCTGAGCAACAAGTGTATGAAAGCCACCTGTTTAGCAAAATCTGACTACTTCTACCATACCTTCCAGTCCAACATTTATAATCCATCCAAATTCTGGAAGGTAATTCACTCCCCCCCCAACAGTCCTCCTTAAAATACACAATATTCAAGCTGTTGACCACCATAGAGTTACCACTAAATTTAGTTCTTATTTCACTTCCTGTGCCTCTTCTCTCCTATCCTTCTTGCATTCCCCCCATATGCTAACCCCTCACCCTCCTCTCCCAGTCTACCCTCTTCTTCCCCTCCTTCTCCTTTTCTAGCATTACACATGCTGCAACATTGGAGGCACTATATGCCCTCAACCCCTCCAAAAGCAGCTCGCCTGATGGTTTGGACCCTAATCTGCTGTATCTATTGGCTTCAGCTATCTCTGCTCCACGATCTGATCTACTTAACCACTCTTTCACCATGGCTTCTATCCCATCTGTTTGGAAGCATGCCACTGTCCTTCCATTGGCCAAGGGTGGTGACCCTTCCTCTCCTGCTAACAATCACCCCATTTCTCTCCATTCTACCCTCGCTAAGCTCCAAGAGCATCTGGTTCTCTCTCTCAGCTAACTTCCTATCTCTCTGATTCTAACTTTTTCACTCCATTCCTATCTGGTTTCCAGAAGAATCTCTCCACCACTACCTCCCTGATTAGACTCACTGACTCCATCCTTTTTGGGATGGATGGTGGTCTAACCACATCTGCCATTTTTGTTGACCTAGCAAAGGCTTTCAACACTGTCTCTCACACCCTGCTTTTAGACTCCCTATCCTTGGCTGGACTAACTGACTCTGCAACAAACTGGCTCAAAGCCTATGTAATAGGAAGGACCCAGTCAATCAGAACAATGGAAGCCGTATCTCCCCATCAGCACTTGCATACCCCAGGGCTCTGCTCTGAGCCCTACGCTTTTCTCCATTTCCCTAAATGACCTTCCCTCAGTCTGCTCATCTACCTCTACCCAGATGTGTGCCAATGATATGGTTCTATTCACTTCAGGCCAGTCCCCCACTGATGTTGAAACCAGACTTTAGCATGACTTTAATAAAGTTCAGCTCTGGTTCAGCTCCCATCAACTCTTCCTCAATGCCAAGAAGACAATCTCAATGACCATTGGCACTAGGCAGAGACTCTTTCGGCTCCCCTACCAACCCTCCTTCCACACCCTAGATGGGACAGTCCTCAAGGATACCTCCTCATTTAGGAATTTTGGAGTTTGGCTCGACCAACACCTCAACCTTTCTGGACATGTTGAAGCCATCCTAAAAAAGCTGCTCCTCAAACTTGACACATTATACAGGAACTGTAGCTGCCTCCCGCTACTGGCCAGGCATGAACTAGTCCAGAAGATTATATTACCTATCTTTATTTATTTATTTGCTTTTGTTAACCAGGTAAGCACACTAGACATCCAAGTGCCTATTTTCAGGTGCAACCCGGGGGAGTTACAGAGTGCATATTTTTGAGTCAAGGTAACATACAGGAGCCACAGGCTCCAACAAGTGGGTGGTACAGCTTATAGTACAACAGGCTTTAAAATAGACAGGTAAGCAGTATAGCAACAAGTCACATAACAGCAAGGATAACATCAAATAACTACACAAAAGAGAATAGCAACAAAATATTTGCATGTACAGGTATGTATTTGCATGACATGAGTGCATTGTAATGAGAGAGAAATTGAAAGAAAAATAAAGCAGAAAAGGGGCAGGTATAGCTATGACAAGATACCCTCTCTAACAGGAGGGCAATAAGTGCCTTATGCTGGTTATCAGCAGGGATTTATCATCAGCCTGTGAAACTGCTCACAGGACAACTCCCTCAGGGAAACAGGGCTAGGGAGAGAAATATGCTGGGACTATGTGGTACATAGACAGGCACAGGCAAATTTGATGATGCTCCATAGGGATGTTTTGAAGCTGGGAGGGAGAGGTATGAACTAGGGCGGGAAGGGAATTCCATAACCTTGGCGCATCGACGGTGAAGGCCTGGTCACCTGTGTGGGTGTGGGTCTTCGGAACCAGGCAGATCTGAGCTGCACTGAATCTTAAGTGGTAGGCAGGGGTTACATGTTTAAGGGGAAGGGCAAGTGCAGAGGGTATGGCTGTTCTAACTATGTTATCAATGAAGTTGCCAAGGACAAAGGCATGGTGCTTTTCAGGTGAGAGCCACTCCAGCCGATAGTAGAGCTCACAATGATGCATAAGGCGAGGGGCAGAGAGAGTGAATCAGCATATATTGTTATATGCAGTGTCCCATTTCACAAGGCTGGAGTTTGGGACAGGGGCAAAGGCTACGAGCCCATAACAAAGTGTGGGGAGTAGTATCCCCCTGGCGATGGATAGCCGAGTGGCCGGGGTGAGGCAATCGTTGGCTTTGTAGGCAAGGCCAAACTTGCCATTCATGGCTTTACAAACATTCTGAAGATGTGCATTGAGGTCCAGTTGAGGATCAAGGGTTACTCTTAGGTACTTGACAGTGTCAATGACCGGCAGGAGGGAGCCATTTGCTCCACAGATAGTTAGAGGCACCGGGCAGGAAGCGGTTTTGGCCACAGAGCTGAAGAGCATGGCCAGGGTCTTCTACAGGTTAACATTAAGGTTGTGGCTCTCAAGCCAGTTCTAGATTAGATTGAAGTCAGAGTTAAGCTGGGAGTTGATGATAGTGATGTCCTGTGAACTGGACAGTATGACTAGGTCATCTGCATATAGGGTTGGGTGCCCTTTGGGTTGTAATGGAGGGCAGTTCATTGATAAACAGGGAAAACAAAATGGGTCCAAGGATGGATCCCTGGGGGAACCCACAGTTAACTGTGGAGTGGGCAGAGAGGGTGCGATTGAAGCAGGTGTATTGCTGCCTGCCCACAAGGTAGTTGGAGAACCAGGCAAGGGCATGGCGGGAGAATCCAAGAGAATGCAGAGTGGCATGGAGGAGGGAATGGTCAACCTGATTGAAGGCCTTATAAAGATCAATGAAGATGGCACCTGTCATTTTGCCTTGGTCTGTTGCGGACCTGATCTCTGAGGTAACCATGGCAAGCGCAGTCGATGTATTGTGCCCTTTTCTGAAGCCATGCTGGGCATGGGAGAGAACAGCATGACCCTGGAGATAGTGGGAGATTTGTGAAGCAACTGCCTTTTCAAGGAGCTTGCATGTAGCAGAGAGTATGGCAATGGGGCGATAGTTATTAATATCTTTAGGTTTGCCTTGTTTGTGAACAGGGGTGGCGGTTCTCAAAAGAGGTGGTGGGGAAGGTTAGGTTGAAAAAGATAGCATTCAGGAAGTATAAGGAAACACAGAAGGAGCAGGACAAAGAACTGTACCAGTTAAAGCAGAAAGAAGTAGGGAAGGCAGTCAGAATAGCAAAGGCCCATACCAAACCAAGGAAAAGATAGCCAACTCAGTTAAGAAGGGGGATAAAACCTTTTATAGGTACATTAAGGAGCTAAGAAAGACAAAGGGAGGGATACTGAGGCTGAATAAAGAGGAGTGTGGGTGGGCAGAGAGTGACAGTGAAAAAGAAGGGATACTGAATGAATACTTCTGCCCAGTATTCACAAAGAAAGAGGAGAGGGAGGTACCTAATCCAGTCAATAAAAGCACTCTGGATGGGGGGCTGATATTAGTCCTTTCATAGAAGAAATGGTTCTGAAAGAACTCTTAAAACTGAAGGTGGACAAAGCAATGGGGCCTGATGGGATTCACCCCAGAATCCTAAAATAACTAAGGGAAGAACTAGTAACACCACTGACTACTCTTTTTAATAAATCATGGGAGGATGGTGTGGTACCTGAGGACTGGAGAAGGGTGGATGTGATTCCCCTTCACAAAAGTGGAAGCAAGACAGAGGCAGGAAACTACAGACCTGTCAGTTTGACCTCAGTGGTAGGGAAAATGATGGAATCACTTCTAAAGGAAAGAATTGTTGAGTACCTAGAGGCCAGTGGGACACAGGACCCAAGGCAGCAAGGATTCACTGCATGAAGTCCATGTCAAACAAATCTAATTTATTTCTTTGACTGGGTGACCAAAATAGTAGACCAGGGAGGGGCTGTGGACATGGTCTACCTAGACTTTAGCAAGGCATTTGACACAGTTCTGCACACAAGATTAATAAACAAATTAGTCAGCCTGGGAGTGGGTCCCAGGGTGGGTAACCTGGGTAAAACACTAGCTGGACAACAGGACACAGCAGGTAATAGTAAATGGAGTCCACAGTGAAGAAAGGAGGGTTACTAGTGGGGTATCGAAGGGTTCAGTACTGGGGCCGGTCCTTTTTAATATCTTTATAAATGACATTGTGGAGGGACTGGAGGGGAAGGTATGTCTCTTTGCAGATGACACAAAGATCTACAACAGGGTTGATACGCAAGGTGGGGTGGAAAGAATGAAAAGGGACTTGGCAGGGTTGGAGGAATGGTCAACTGTTTGGCAGTTTAGATTCAATGCAAAGAAGTGCAAAGTAATGCATCTGGGAAACAAAACCCCAAGGCAAGAGTACACAATGGGGGTGAGATACTGACAACAACAAAAATGGAAAGGAACCTGGGGGTAGTTATATCAAACAACCTAAAGGTGGTTCAGCAATGTGAGAAGGCAGTAAGGAGGGCTGCAAGGATACTGGAATGCATAGGGAGAAACATCACCAGTAGAAAACAGAAAGTTGTTGGCCCTTTGTACATACAGTTGGTAAGACCACATCTGGAGTACTGTGTACAGTTCTGAAGACCCCATCTCTGCAAAGACATAGACAGGGTGGAGGCTGTCCAGAGGAGGTCAACCAACATGGTGCAGAGTCTGCACCAGAATACATATGAAGAAAGACTAAAGGAGCTTACGATGTATAGCCTCAAGGAAAGGAGGGAGAGGGGGGACATGATAGAAACTTTCAAATACCTCAAGGGAATCAACAAAGTCCAAGAGGGTAGCATCTTTCAAAAAAAGAGATGTGCACGAACAAAGGGGCACAATTTGAAGATAGAGGGAGATGGCTCAGAGGTAATGTGAGGAAGTATTTCTTTACAGAGAGGGTTATGGATGCATTGAAAAGCCTTCCTGAGGAGGTCACAGAGTTAAAAACAGTGTGGGAATTCAAGAATGCATGGGACAGACATAAGGCAATTCTAGTGGGGAGAAGGAGGAAGTAGGCTGTTGGTTAACTAGGATCTGCAGTTTATCCATTAGGTAGGGAAATGTGCAGACTAGGTGGGCCAAGCGGTCCTTATCTGCCATAAAATTTTATGTTTCTATGTTACTCACATCATGTGGGACTGTTCCAGCCTACAAAGTTTTTGAATAGGCATCATAGGTGACTCCACCAAAATTTTAGGCATACCAGGACCCCCATACCATGCTTGTTGATACTGGGGGGCAGGTCTCCCCACCCAATCTCTCCAGCATATGCTGCAGCTGGATCCTGGCAGCTTTACTTCAGACAAAGTGGCTAATTCTTATGAGATAGATGAAGCTGCATGCATACTCAGTAATTAAATGGCATTCCACTTCGCTCTCCTAGCAAGCTTTGAAATACTTGGCCATGTAACACTCCAGAAGAAAATTGAATATTGGACAAAATGGGCAACATCCCTACACTCCCTTCTTGTACAGTGTCCCTCTTACTGAAAGAGTCAAGCCCCTCTTGCAACCCAAGCAATTCATCCTGTAATAATACAGACAGACTAGGAACATAAAACCTCAGGTTGGGAAACCTGGGTTCAGCACAACATACCCTTTTGGTTTTGTCTCAACCCCTAATAACATAGACATGCAAAGTCAGATATGTAATAAGAGATTCCAAACTGAGATGGGAGATACTGAGTCCTGTTGACCTAAAATTGGCATTGCCAATCAGTTTATTGTCAATGCTCTAGATGTAACCTGTATTCACCACAATTAGCTATATAGGTATATCGAGCTGAAAAAGGTTCAATAAAGAATTTTGTTTTAAAATAAAAAAATTATGCAGTAAGACACTTAAGACTTCAGTTCAGTTATTTTTTCTGTTCATACAGCTACAGCATATAATGTATTACCTGTTTATTTTTAATTCTCTAGTGTATAAAGAATATCCCAATAAACTAATTTGTGCCATTCCATCCACAGGATTAGGCACTCGGTGACAAAGATAACACAATTTCCTGCATGACAAATTAAAATAACGTCTATGCAATTGCATTTTGTTCCTGTGGGATCCTGCAAAATACCATATTTATTACCTGTATGAATTATTTAAATAGTAAGTATGTATGTATGTATGTTGTATATACTGTGAGTTCTATTTATTAGGTAAATTTCCTTAGAGCAATGTGTAATTTATGATTTGTATGTCCTGTTGTATAAATGTTATTTGTTCCACTGTCTAAACTGAGATTGTAACCTTACAAAGCACCATGGGACCTCATTAAAAAAAAGCTATGGCTCAACTGAGTTTGTATCACTGTTCACATATTCTGAATAAAATGTTACTACTACCACTACAATGTTACAGACAGAAACTATAATATGTGCCATTCATTCTGGCACTGTATATCTCTTACATTTTGTAAATTTGATTAAATATTTTATGTTTAATCTATTTGTGACTTGGCTTATTTCCAAATGCACAGGTAACTCATTTTAATATCCAATAAATTATCTAATAAACCAAGTGGCTTGAGACCACTTTGATTACGAAAGCAGGGCCAGGAATGTCTGAAGGAAATAAGGGTTTCTATTTCCAGATCTGTACTGCATGGGCAAGTGTATATGTAATGGAAACAGCCCAGTAGTGAGTTCAGAACAGAATGGCATCAGCAAAGGAGTAGTGTCTCAGTTTCCTGGTGTAGGTGTATGCATGCATCATTCTACAATGGGTCACAAGTCATTAAACCCTAACTTTGAAATATCTTCCTTCTTGACTATGTCTGCAAACATCAATATTACATTATTGTTGTTTTTCTAATATATATATATATATATATATATATATCTCTCCTTATGTTCAATATATTTTGTTAACCAGGTAAGAACCCAAGCACTATGTTCGCCCATTTTCAAGGGGTATGATGAGTAAGTAAAAAAATGCAGAGGTACAAAATATGAATGCAACAAGAATAGCAAATAAGTAATACAATACAGTGGATTAACAGCTATCGTACAAAGTATATATATATATATATATATATATATATATATATATATATAACATTTACACACACTACAAGCCAACAAATAAGTTCTTATAAGTACATTTAAATGAAGCAATAGTATCTACGGTAGTGAGACACTGAGGAAATTAATTCCAAGCTTAGTCATTGCACAGAAAACAAACAGTTTGACTTTGAGTAGGTTAACAATAAGTTACAGTCAACAAACACTGATCAGAACTACAGTATGCATTACATGATTTGAATTTGATGCAGTAAAGAAATTTATAAAAGAAGATACCACTCTCTTTAAAATTTTCCAAACAATTGGACACCCCAGTATTTAATTTGTTGTTCCATGTGGGACCACTTAAGGTCCATATGCAACAAACTGTGATGAGGCATCTTGCCAGCCCCCAAGACAAAGCAACATACACTGTTCAGGAGCATGGATTATATATTCGCAGGGTTCAGTGTTAGGACCGGTCCTCTTCAATGTCTTTATAAGTGACATTGCAGAGGGACTGGAAGGAAAAGTATGTCTCTTTGCAGATGACACAAAGGTCTGCAACAGGGTTGATGCACAAGGTGGGGTGGAAAGGATGAGAAGGGACTTGGCAAGGTTAGAGGAATGGTCAAATGTATGGCAGCTTAGATTCAATGCTAAGGGGTGCAAGGTAATGCACCTGGGAAACAAAAACCCAGGGGAAGAGTACACAATGGGGGGTGAGATACTAACAACAAAAATGGAAAGGGACCTGGGGGTAGTCATATCAGATGACCTAAAGGTGGGCAAGCAATGTGAGATGGCAGCAAGGAGGGCTGGGGGGATACTGGGATGCATAGGGAGAGGCATCACCAGTAGAAAACAGGAAGTTATCATCCCTCTGTACAGACAGCTGGTCAGACCCCATCTGGAGTACTGTGTGCAGTTCTGGAGACCCAATCTCCGAAAAGACCTAGACAGGGTGGAAGCTGTCCAGAGGAGGGCAACTAAAATGGTGCAGGGTCTGCACCAGAAGACATATGAAGAAAGACTTAAGGAGCTTAATATATATAGCCTCGAGGAAAGGAAGGAGAGGGGGGACATGATAAAAACTTTCAAGTACCTCAAGGGAATCAACAAAGTCCAAGAGGGTAGCATCTTTCAAAAAAGGGTGTGCAAGAACAAGGGGCACAATTTAAAGATAGAGAGCGGCTCAGAGGTAATTTAGGAAGTATTTTTTCACAGAGAGGGTTGTGGATGCATGGAGACGGCCTTCCGGAGGAGGTTGTGGAGTCAAAAACAGTGGTGGAATTCAAGCATGCATGGGACAGTCATAAGGCAATTCTAGGGGGTTGGGGCAGGAAGAAGTAGGCTGCTGGTTAACTAGGATCTGCAGCTTATCCATTAGGTATGGAAATGGGCAGACTGGGTGGGCCAAGTGGTCCTTATCTGCTGTCAAATTCTATGTTTCTATGTTTCTACTAATTAAAAAAAAAATCCACGTAGATGCTAGTTAGAGTTACAACACAAAGCTACAGAAGTAGGGAAATGCAACAATGGGGCAAGATTCACCTCGGTCTTGGTGATGTGCAGTGTGGTATTCCTAGGATTTGATCATTACTCAGAGAAAATTTACTTACACCAAAGCTTTGCGGGAGAGTGCCAGAATTAAGATAATAGAAGTGATGCTGTGTGTAAATATTCAAATGCTTGAACAACCATACATTTTACCTTAACTTTGTATTTCCCTACTTTTGTGATGTCATTCTTCTGTACACATAAAGGTATAAACAGGGTTAAACAGAGATGTATGAATAGGTGTTCTTAGGCAGGTAGTAAGGGATCCAGAGCCACAAAAGCCCTCAAAAATTGGTAAGACCTGACACTTCTTGCTTCACTTTGCAGGCTACCATTTTTGGAAAGAAGAGACCCCCACCAGTACCAGCATCTAGAGGCCTGCTCTGTCATAACTCTTATTCAAGTTGTGAAATACACTGAAATAAGTAAGACATGAACAAAACATATGAGAAAAATCTGGAAAAGTGGTAATTTTACCAAATATTATGTAGAATCTTCAGTATTGCTCAGATCAGTCTACAATTTTTACCGCTTATGCACATTGAGGCTATTTACACACACAAAGTTTCATTGTCATCATGACTTTACAGTATGGACCAGTATATGCAATTATTGGAGGAAAATATTTCCAAAATTGCAGATTTTTCAGCTAAATTTTTGAATGGACTTCATGGCATTTCCTGTGGCAATGTAATCATTGTATTTATATTACATTATACCATATTTCTATCTTCTACAATGTTTCTGCTTTCATTTAAAAGAAATCTGACTCAAACATCATGATATATGACAGAGATATTTCATTGTATGTACCCATACAACCAAATGGATGTGGTCACCATCATACCCATCATTTGCCAGTTTTGGCCATATATGCATTTCTAGTTTGATTTTGGTGTGGTTTGAAATACTCTGTAGGAGTTTTACAGTATTAGTAATCTGCCTATTTAGGGAATGCTTTTAAAGTAATCAATTGAAAGTAATCTTTCACTGCTACATTACTTCCCTCTTTTCAAAGGGATTCTATTTGTTACTTCTCTTTTTTTACGCAGGGATTCCATTTGTGATCAAACATCTCCTAAAATGAACCCATGCATGATGTTCCTTATGCTGGCCTCCATGTCTATCTTGCTACTGGTGACTGATGCCTGTGTATCAATATTAGCTATTGACCTACAAAAACTAAGCCCCTCACAATCCCTACGCACTTCCTCATACACCCTGATCATTGTGGATGGACATGAACTTACCCTCCTGAGTGCAACCATCCTGGCATTACTGTTTAATTATGAACGCCATCTGCTCAGCCTACTTGTGCACTCCCTCACCTTTCAGTCCCCCCCATTGGCTCCCTCCTATCTGCTCTACTTACACTGATTCTCCTCTCTGGTGATGTAGAGAGTAACCCTGGCCCCATAAACACCCACATCATTCATATGGACACTGCCTGGTCAAAACACCTCGTATTAAAAGTTGCCCACATGAATATCTTCATCCTCTGATTGAAGTTCCATGAGCTTGAGGTGTGGGTATCTCTCTACAAGCCACAGGTATTAGGTCTCACTGAGACCTGGTTGAAATCCTACTACCCTGATGCCTCATTTCACCTACAAGATTACTCACTTCTATGACTGGATAGACCAGGACGAAAGAAGGGCAGGGGTGTGGTACTGTATGTGCAACACAACATTACTGCCACTATCATCACCAACTGCTCAGCTCTTACCTCCCTGAGTGAGTGACTTCTCACTGAGATAATTCTAGGTGCATCTAAGAAACTTTACCTAGGCTGCTTTTACAACTCCCCCCCCCCACACTGCAGGTGTCCCAGGCCTATCAAACTTCTTAGATGGCATAGGGAGTACAAAACTCCCAAGAGACACAATTGTATTTGGGGAATTCAACCTCAATTGGCTGGATGCCCCTGCACCTGACTATGCAAATGTACTAAAAGAGCACAAGCTAGAGCAAATTATCTCCTTCCCCCACCAGACACAATGCTAGCACACATAACCACTCCCTTACTGACTGCGTCACCACAAACCAGGTTGCCTTGGTCCTAAAGGCAGGCACTATGTCAGATTCAATAAGTGACCAGACCCCAACCTATGCTATACTGTCCACCAACTCCATCCATCCCCCTCACAGACTCCTGTCATTCTGGAAGTTTGACTGCTTGGATTCCAAACCTGTCCACAGTGACATGAGGGCAATAAACTGCTTGGCCTTCTACCATCTCAGCAACATCTCAGATGTGGTCACCTTCTTTACATCCACACTCTCCCACCTACAAGACATCCATTTCCCCATCACTACCAACAGGGTAAGGGGGGCTATACCCTCTGGCTATCCAAAGAACTACTGTCACTTATGAAAGTTTGGGATAACAATTGGAATGCGTACAAGGCATCACCCTCTCCCCACCTCTGGAATTCCTGCAGACAGCTACGCAACACCTGCAAACAGATTGTAAAATCACTCAAGTGCAAATTCTACATCAACCAACAAAACAACAACCTTGGCAATCCATGCAATTTCTGGGCCTCTATTGGGTCTCTCCTAAACCCCAACACCAATAAGCAATTAATGCAGCTTGAATCCCCCTCTGGTCCTATTGTAGACCCTACTGAGATTGCTAATGCTTTCAACATAAAAGTCATGGATTTATCCCCGTATCTGGGCAAGCTTCCACCCCAGGTGTCCCCAGCCCAGAACCACCTGAATCCCACCCCCTCCTCCTCAGCTACTACCCTGCCTCCACCTTTCCATTTCAGAGCCATTGGGCATAAAGACACAATTCAGCTCCTGATGTCTCTCCTAGCCAAAGGCAGCCCCAGCAGTGATGGACTACACCCAATGTTTCTTAAATTCATCTCCCCTGCAATTATCAAACCCCTCACCTTCCTCTTCAATTTTGCCCTTTCAACATCTACTGTTCCTGACTCTTGGAAACATGCAAATGTGGTACCTATCTTCAAAACCAGTGACCCTCTAACCCCTGACAACTACAGGCCCATCTCCCTACTCTCCCACATGAGCAAACTGCTTGAAAAAGTTGTACACCTCCAGCTATCAGAGCATCTCAAGAAATACAACCTCCTATGTCCACTCCAGCATAGTTTTTGCAAGCACCACAGTACCTCCTCTGCTTTGATCATCTTCTCTGATCATGATCTGAGAAACATGAACTAAGGCAAAGCCACAAGTGCTGTCTTCATAGAACTGTCAAAAGCTTTTGACCCTGTCGACCACCACCTCCTCCACTCAACCCTGTTTCTCTTTGGCTGCTTTGCTGGAACTGCTGCATGGTTCCACAGTTATCTGTACAACAGGTCTCAGTCCGTCATCACCAATAATGCATCCTCTGATGCCCCCCCTGTACACTTTGGAGTCCCCCAGGGTTCCATACTCAGATCCCTACTTTTCTCCATAGTCATTAATGCACTCCCAAGGGATAGCCTCAGCTGTAAAGTGCTCCTCTATGCAGATGACCTGGTTCTCTAAAATAGCAATAAATCCATTGAGTCCATCTTCTCCACCCTCACACACAATTATGGCTCTGCCTATAAATGGTTCCTCTCCAACAGACTACTAGTCAATGAAAAGAAGATGAAGTTCATGCTGTTTGGCTCCAAACCTTTCCTTACCAAAGCTGCCAAATCCAACTCCTCCCTTCTAGTTCTAACCCCAGCAGGCCCCCCTCTTGAAAATATCCCATCTTTTAACTGTTTAGGTGTTACCCTTAACCTCTCCCTCTCTTTCACTTAGCATGTCAACAATACTCTGTGGAGAATTCACCAAAAACTAGGCTCTGCTTATAGACTCAAACACTTTCTGTCTGCTAAAGTATGCCTTGCCATTGCTCAGGGTAACCTTCTGCCCCTCCTTGACTACTGCTCCCCTGTCTACTACCTCGTATCTCCCACCTTGCACTCACTACTAAACACTAGATACAACTCTATCTGTCAATTTGTCCTTCAAGCTCCCCACCAGACCCACCACTGTACACTCTACCAGTCTCTAGATTGGCTCCCTTTGCAAGGTCACTTTAATTATGCTATGGGCCACCTAGTGAACAACTCGCTGAGAAACCAATACCTATCCCCGTAATCATTCCTCTTGACAGTCAGAGTGGCTTCTAGGACTCTTAGGTCATCCTCAGTCCCCCTACTGGAGGCACTCCACATCTCCTCTCCAATGAGAAGTAGAGCTTTCTCCATCTCTACACCCTCCTTATGGAACAAGCTCCCACCATCCATCCCTTTGTCCCACACACACCTGTCTTTCAAACAGAGTCTGAAAGCCTGTCTCCTAGCTGCTGCTGACTGTCACTGTGCCCAGTAATAACACTAGGGCACCATAGCACCCACGTCTCCATGATAAGTAGGCATCCACTTCCCCTGCCCTCCAATCATCTCCTCTCTCATCTCTGTATTTCTCTAAAACCCTCTTTTTCCTTTACACCTCAGATCTCTAAAGACTGATGTATCTGACTGTCTGGATCTGCACAACTTTACTGATGGCCTTGTACTAAATTGGATTCATGTCATATTATACTGTTACACATGTTCTTTTGCACTATGTAATGTGACTCCTGTATTCATGTTATCATATATTGTTATGAATAACTTCTTTTTTCACACTATGTGTTTCTCACCATGCTTGGCCATTGCCTAAGTCTGCTGCCATTGTAAATTATAGCTTATTTCTTATTTTCCATACCACCTCATGCTTGAGGTGTGTATTAGCATGCCCGGTATGTACTGCTGTGACCTGTGTTGTTTGCCACATTGTGGCTCGGGTCATGACTGAAAAACATCCTTTGAATCAGTGCACTTACGCAGTTAACAAAGACATAAATAAATAAAATGTGGTGCTTTGTGCCAAGTATTTATAGTGTGTTTTTTTTTTTTTTTGTATTTTTCATAGGGGTTTAATGATATTAGTAATCGGCCTATTTAGGGATGTTCTTAATGTAATCAATTTGATGCTTTGTGCAAAGTATTTATAACACATATTTTTGTATTTCAGATTTATGATTGATCAACCATGGAGCCAGCATTCCAAGTCAGCACTAAAAGGTGGCAACCAAGAACAAATTACTCCTGCTGCCTCATTTGTCAGCAAGATGCAAAATGTGGCTCTTTACCAAGACTGACAGAACATGGATATCCCACCTTCTAGTATACAATTCAGAACCGTGATGATGATGATGTCACTTTCTGATTAGAAAAGGACACGTTATGTAAAGATGAATTCCTAGCAAAGACCCCAGTAATGCATGCAAGTTGTTGCAATGCATACACCAGCAAAAAAACTGTTGAACAAAAACAGCACAGAGTTTCACAACAGGACAGTGAGCAACCAGGTCTATCTTACATGGTCACACAATCTTCGATCAACAACTTAGTTGATTACAAGAGCAAATGTTTTGTGTGTGAAAAGGATTTAGATGAGAGGGGGAACAGGAAACTGTTGATGATTGCAACTGTTGATCTTCAAAAATCTGTGTGGCAGAAAGCCAAAGAACTCAATGACAGTACTACGGTATGTATGTTGCAAGGGTTTGGGGATGAATGCTTTGATCTGATAACACATGATTTTTGATACCATAGATCATGTCTTAAAAACTATATAAATAGAAGAACATTTATGGCAGGCGATGACATCTATGAAGTAGGGTTCTGTTGGCTAATTTCTCTAATTGATAGGCCAATGTTTGACAATTGAAGTGTCTTCTATATTATTAAACTTCATGACAGATATCACCAGTGGTTAGAAGATCATGGTATAGATGATGCAGCATCCTACAGGTCAGCAAGTATGGAAAGACACTTACTGACATACTACACTAATCCCAGTAGCTGAAGGGTACCCATAATTTCTCAGAAAGGTACATCACTGTCTCTTGTGTTCAGCACAGTTGAATGTTGGACAGTTGCTTTCTGAAGTCACCAAGTTAAAGCAGACTATGGGAGAATCAGAATATACAGAAGAAAGTGAAGATGAACCTGATGATACTCAGACTCAAATGGATGCAAATATGTTTAGTTATAATGCAGCAACATTAGCAAGGTCTGAACTGATAGAGTTTGGCAGAGAAGAACATCAAAGGATTACATCAGCTAAAGAGAGCACATTACAAGACTCAGATACATGTGAAACAAACCTGGATGTGTCTTACGAAGCAGCTTCAAAACATGTGGGTACTGCTGTCTACAATCACATTGATTGGATGCTTACCGATGCTATTCCAGAAGCAGGCAATGATGGGAGAGTTCAGCTAAACCCAAAACAACACAAGTGGGTACTGAGTCTTGGACAAGACATATGCACAACCATTGATGGTGTTTCAACACCAAAACATGTTGGTACTGTCCTACACATACTAAAGGCCATCCAGAGCAAGGAGACCATAACCATGCTAAATAGATTTGAAAATACTATTAGCTACCAGAAGATACAATGTTATATTGCTACCATGGCAGCAGCTGCTGATGAGCAGGAAGCTCAAGATGGGATTTTCATAACCATGAATCTGATGTCAGGTCAGTTCACACAGTGTGCAATTGACAACCAAGACTTCCTTGATAGTACAAAGGATGGAAAAACTATGCATGGAACATCAATGCAATATATCAGTCTTCTGATGAAGGTGAGGATCAGCAGTCAATGGCTGTTAGAGTGCTCCTAGTTAAAAACACAAGTCTTCTCACAGATACATGTTCAACAGTTTTAAGCAGGAAAAAGCAGTCTCACCCTCAGACATAACCAGAAGAGTTGTTCACTTGCTGGCATGGCAATAGCACCACAGCAGACCAAGTGGCCACTTCATCCTGTAGTCTGGCTTTGGCATTTAGTGAATATGGGTCCCACACTTAATTTAAATGTCATAGAACAATCAAAACCTGTTACACGGTCCTCCTTTTATGAATTAGTTACCCAACAGGAAGTACAGATGACTGTGACTGGGTATGGGCCTGTCTTTCTAGAACCTCCTGTAAACCCTGATGTGGTCAAAGCATCAGTTCAGTACTGTATGAAGGTCACTCAGAAAACTGGGCAGGAATTCTGCAAAACTGTCTGTGATGAAGCAGTCTATGAGATTGCTCCTGGTCTTCAGAAAGAGAATCTGAAGTATTCAATGTCATCCTTCATATGGGTGGCTTCCACATTGCACTGAAGTTCATGGGGGCAATTGGGTATTTAATGAAAGAAACTGGAATAGAGGATCTTCTTGTTTAAGACAATGTCTGCCTCCATGGAACTGCCAACAAAATCATGTCAGGCAAAGACTATTATGCTATGCTGAAAGCCCATAGACTAGTTCATGCTGCCATGTATAAACTACACTGGAATGCATTTGAAAGTTGTCTCATTGGTGAATATCACAAAGACATGGAGTGCATGGCATTGCTCTAAGAAAGTGTTCAAACACTGAAAGATGTTGTGGATTCCAAAGATGCACAAAATGCAAATGATTTATACATCCAAACTAGGCTAATGGAAGAAGAAGACACATTACTGAACAAATTCCATAAGGCAAAGTACAAATCCCCAACAACAAGGCTCTGGTTTATGTACATAGACATGTTTCAGATTCTGAATCACTATATCTACAGTATGTTGAGCAAGCTGGACACTGGTAGCAGCACCTGGCTAAAGTTGAGAAAATGATTCCATATCTTGTAGCTGCTAGTCATCACAAATATGTTTTCTGCATTTCCCATTACCTGTCTGCTATAAAAGACCTGACAACCACAGAACCAGATATCACTGAAGCATTCAGATTTGGTAACTTCACCGTGCCCTGAACAGTTGGTAAGTTTAATGGTGTGTGGACTGATATGGCCCTCGAGCAGACATATAACAAAGATGACAAGACCCAGATTTTCCATGGCACAACTTGGCAGCCTGCCGCTATGGATATATATCAGCGTTCATTACCAGCACTGACAGCAATCTCTTAACAAACAAAGGTGATAGCTCACTTTAATGGCACTGATGATCACAAACACCATGAAGACTCTTAGTGTATACAACACAGAAGGACAGCACAGCAATTAAAAGAATAATGATGAATGTGGTCACTGGCAGAATGTTCAGTCCATTCACCTGTGAGATCAGTGATCTTCTGAACATTTTTACTGGTCAAAAGGTCACATCAAATGATTTCATTAAAGCCAAGGAAAAGGGCATTGCAGTCTTAACCACAGCACAACAGAGTGGTAGTGAAAAGTTAAAACTGTAAAGCTTCAGACATTCATGAGTAAAGCTAAAACACCCTCACACATTCAGAAAGTGAAAGAAGTAAATGAAGAGAACAATGTGGTCAGGAACTTATACTTTATCCGAGATCTGGATGATGACAAAAAGGTTGAAGCCTTCAGTCACGAATGGACAAATATTCCTCGGCTATTTCTGAGCCATACGCTGACCTTCCCAAGGCTATGCCATGTGCAAAGGCAACAAAGCTGATTACTGGCTGCCCTAAAAAGTCACCGTGGTGAACTGTGGCCAGAAGAGGGTAACTTGCCATCTTCAGATGAACCTACTGTGCTGGTTGTTGATGCAATGGCATTTGTTCAACAAAACAAAAGCCTTGATAGTCATACATTTGGTGACTTGCAGGAGAAGTATGTAGATGAACTACTTCAAATAAAACCAGAGAGCTGCAATTTCACCAACACTGTAGGAGATAAGTATGATCTTAGTCCATTAGTAAGCTTGAAAAGTGAGGAGTGAGAAAAATTAAAAAAGCTTAGTCGTGCAAAGAGCAGAGTAGAGCATATGAACCTCGGGAATCCCTGCCCATCCCCTATTGAAAAGACTTCATTGCCAACTCCCAAAACAAGGTCAATCTCCTTGATTTCCTGGAAGGTGCTTTGGTAAAGCACAGCACTCAGCTACCAGAGGGATGTAAATTGATTCTTAGTGGATTATTCAAGGACCCAGGTCATTCCATTCTTCTCTCAAAAGACAACGTAGTAATAATTCCTGAATTGTCATATACAAAACATGAAGCAGCAGATGCAAGTATAATCTCCTATATTGCATATTGTATAAACACATTTGGATATCGGAGCGCATTCATGACAGCCATGGACACTGATGTGATCATAATGTGCATCTTCTATAGCACTCATATGATTGGTATAGAAGAGCAATGGGTTCAGAATATGAGCATGTACCTGCCATGCCATTCACTAGCAGCTTCTCTAAGCACTTTGTGCAACACAGATGCATCACAACTTACATCAGTTGTTGTTGGTGCTTACATCTTAAGTGGCTGAGATACTGGCAGCTATCACTTCAGAAGAGGGAAGAAGCATGCTTTAAAAGTTGCCCTTGAAAATGCAGCCAACCATTGTGCATTAGCAGATTATGGCAAACCTGGAGTAAGTCTAGATATCACTGATGACGTCATTTCAGCAGAGTGTGAGTTCTTTATGAAATTGTATTATAGAGATGAGTTCAGTGGTTGCTTGGGTGCACTCCAAGCTCACCTTTATGTGACAACAAAGGATGACCGATGGACTCTACCACCAATGGAGGAGACTATTAGACTTCACATGCTGTGTGCTCTGCACCAGATAGCAGTTAGTAAAAGGGTCCATGAGTCAAATCCAATGCTTCCCAACCCTACTTTGTTTGGGAGAACTCTTCAAGAAGGCAGGCTCATCCTGTATAAGATGACAAAGGAACCAAAGCCAAATGAGGCCTTGCAAATCAAGTACTGCAAATGCAAAAGAGACAAATGCCAACGATGCTGCATTTGTGCTAGGGCAAATGTTAAATGTGTTACTGAAGGTCACATCTGTATAAGAGTGGTGAAAGTCATGAACTTGATTATTAATATAGTGATGACCTCAAGTAATTAAATAAGTAGCCATTATCACTGTAATATTAAACAGGAAATTCTACAGCCATAGATCATTGACTAATAAGTTTTATATATGCAGTTAACTAAATCTTAATTAATCATAAATATTTCTTTAATTCTATACTAAACTATTTGTATTGAATTTGTAATTTTAACACTGTTTAGTGTGATGCACCCCAGTTTTGATTTTTTCCTTACATAAATGAAACAAAATAAAACATTTTTTGTGCATAAATAAATGTTTTATTTACCTGTATGTCTACAAATCTTAACCGAGTCCATTTGGGGGTATGGGTACACAAAATGGAGTATTTCAGTCATAAATCATTATATTTGAGACAGATTTCTTTTACATGAAAGTGGAAACATTGTAAAAGATAGAAATATGGTATAATCTAATATAAATGCAATGATTACTTTGTCAGAGGAAATGCCATGATGTCTATTCAAAAATGGAGATGAAAAATCAGCAATTTTGGAAATATTTTGCTACAATAATTGTATATACTGATAAGTACGGTAAAAACATGATGACAATGAGGCTTGTTTTATGTGAATAGCCTCAATGTGAATAACTGGTACACATTTTAGACTGGTCTGAGCATATTTTTCATTCACACTGTACTTATTTCATTTAATTTCTCAACTTGTACAAGAGTTGTGACAGAGTAAGCCTCTTGATTATGGTACTAGGGTGTCTCTTCTTTCCAAAAATGGTGGCCTGCAAAGTATAGCAAGAGGTGTCAGGTCCAACCCCACTCAGGAACCCTGGATCCTTCAATAAGGACATCAGACACAACATAAAGCTCAGGGATACTAAATTCAAGGGTAACATTAGAGGCACTTCTTCTCCAAGGGGGTGGTGAAAGTATAGAACAGCCTACGAATGAGTGTAGCTGACATGAGGACAGTAGAGGCTTTTATGGTAAGACAAATAATTTCTGCTTACCTAGGGGATCAAAGGGTACCTTTGTCATGGAAATCCTTGTGAATTAGCTCATTTAAACAGCAAATATATATTAATCCCTGCTTAAAGTATGAACTTAAAGCAAGGGTCAGGTGTTTTTTACTCTTTACAATTTATTTACCCAGTATAGCCCAGCTGAGATGCAACATTTTGTTTCCAGTGAGGGCCTGCTTTTACCTGTTTCCACAGCTGGGCAGACCAGAGCACTGAGAGGTTATGTGACTTGCCCAAGGTCACACAATGACTGCTTGATACTAGTGGGTTTTGAAACTGTGATCTATCAGTTCTCAAGCCAGGGAGCTTAACACTAGATTACATTGCTTAAAACTGATGGATTCATGATAGACCTGGAGTCCCTTCTGTCCTTAAATTACTAATCTCAGATGCCTTTTGTGCTATGTACAAATCAACGTTCTGTGATAGCCCTTCCTCTCCTTTGCCCATGCTGAGCAGTCCTTATCATCCAGTGCGTACTCCTAACTTATCTTTTCCAATGCCAACCTGGTGCCATGTGACACTCCACTGTTACAACCCACCCCACACCAGTTAGTACAAATTATCCACTGGTATCCCTCCCTTTCCCATGCTATGCAGTGCTGGTATCCAGTGGCACACCTTCCCTTTTGCAATCCCTGTACCAAGCAGTCACTGATGTCCAGTGGCACCACCTTCCTCTCTCTGTATAATGTGGAACACGTCATGGTATGCAGTAACCACCATTATCCTATCCCCATGCCATGCAGTAGCTGGTATCTAGGGGAACCCCCTCGTTCTCTCTATCCCAATATTAAACAGTTCATTTGCCTCCAGTGATACCTCCTCCTTTCACCCAATTGATGTGCCAAGCAGTCTCTTGCATCCAGTGGTATCCACCCTCTCAGTTCATTTGTGTGTTAGCAAGTCTCTGGCATTGATACCCCATCCTTTCTTATTTTTTGTCAAGCAGATCCTGGTGTCCATTGTTACTACCCCCTCACCATCCACATGTTAAACATTTTTTTGGCATCCAGAAGTTCCCCCACTCTACTCCATTCACTCCCAGTGGAGACTGACAAAGCCCTTCTCTCACTTTCTTGGTCAGTTGCCATCTGTTTATGTTGGGGGCTGGAAATGTTTTCCAGCAGCAGGGATGGTGTCCCAATGTTGGACTTTGTGTTAATGTGGGGGGAGGGGAATATGCTTGCAGGGAATCAGGTATGGGATTCTGGTACCAGGCTTAAAATTTAGTTGGCTGGTGCATACTGCTGCTGAAGATGGGATCCCAATGCTGGACTTTAACTTCTAGTGGTCAAGGCACCATGCAGCTGGACAGACTGTGACAACAGTGCTTTTCCAAATGTCATGCAGCTATTAGTGCATTCCTGTCTTTTATCTTTGCATGTTATGTATTGTTTTCTTGTCATCAGTGTTCTGTGCTTCTTGTTAATGAAATTGTGACTCATCTTAACAAGACAAAAAATTAAGTCACAACAAGCAGAAAAACAAATTTTAAGCAACAAACATGAAACCCTATCTATCTATCTATCTATCTAGCTATCTATCTATATAACAGCACTGTGAAATATGTGGTTCCTTTCTTCTGTTAAAGTATTCTAATTAAGTCAGTTGTTGTGGCCCATCTGCTGCATCCAACATTCATGTGGGGAGGCTGCTGGAGTCCCTTCAGGCTGCGACTGCACTTAGCTCCCTTCATGGCTGGATGGATGTCATACGCAGGAGATCACAGTCCTGAATTAGAATTTTATATGAGAATATTACTTTTGGCTTTTATCGAAAAAAAAAAAAAACAGAATAAGGTGTCTCCATTTTGTTATTAGCTCTGCTGCAATCCTCGAGGTGATGCACTAAAGCATGTAACCTCATTTTGCTTTGCACGGCACAGTGATTGTTTTAACTTGGGGCAGTATCATTTTAACCAAGGGGGATAATAATGTACTTCAAAACAGTTTCAACTTACCATTGTTGGACCTGATTACAATGGCTTGCTTGTTTCTAATTTGCAGCTTTACAAATTAGATGTGCTTTTCCTGGATACTTTTGATCTGTTCAGCAAGCTCAGTTAAGACAAAATGCCAACAAAGTAACTCAGCACTTCAGGATTCTGATGCCAGTGTCATTTGAAGGGCGGTCTTATCACAAGTCAGCAAGGATACCTGCAGTTGGGCTTACCTGCCCACTGCAATGCAGCAAGCACTGATTTTCAGCATCAAGGATGATGGTTCTGGTGAGTGACAGAATACCTGTACGTGGATGGAATGTAATGTGATCCAGCGGATGGAGCACAAAATGGCGAAACAGGAGAGTCCAAGCTTGAACCCCATCAGTCACTCTATCACTATGTAACTTGTATTGAACAAATCACTTGACAAAATTGTACAGTATGTCATTGTCCTGAACTGTGAACATGAGTGAAATAAGGACCCCATCACCCCACTGAAAACAAGATAAGTCATCTCTGCTGAGTTTACATTGGAAAAAATATGAAATAGAACGTAACAGAAGCAAATTTCCAGATTGCAATTACACCATGTGTGAGTAGAAGGAATATATGTGTTTCATGATGATTTATCATAGTTTCCTTACAGGAAGGTAGCATAAGAGGTTATTCGACTTCAGGCAGCCAGGTCATAAGTGCTTCTGCATATTGATCATTATTATGCAGATTAGAGGCTGGGAAATAAGCTAGTCATAGGGTGCACATGACTAAAGCTGCTTATTTCAAAAAGCAAGTGTCACACATTAGGTAGGCACACCACTACATATTTTACATGCAAATTTACTTTTGATCCATATCACATAAAAACAGAATCTGTCAGCTGAAAAAGGCCATTATCCTATCATGTCTGTTCATTCATACGCTGAATAAGTGAGTCCTAGAGGCCCCTTTATGGTTAAAGACATAGGCCCCATTTTCAGAGCTGGCCATAAACTTCATGCATCCCATAGCATTGTGTATGGGATAGCACATGGCCAACCTAGGGGACATCTTCAGACAGGTAGTGCACTCAAAACTGTATGCACTGTCTGTCTGAATTTGGGAGCTGTGGGACTACAGTGTGCGGTCTCAACATGCTGTACTAATGAAGCCCCCTGCAGAACAGGGGCTCGTGGGACTAAAGGAAGATAGTGCATGCTAAATGGTATAGCACCCTTGCACCTGTGAGCTATAGTCAGTAGCCAGCATGCTACAGTAATAAGCACATACCAAAATATCATGTGCCCCAAACTTAAGCCTGTCCAAATTAAAACTGAAGCATCAATTTACCCTTTCCTGTTCTTATCCAGATTAACATAATACTTCTCCCAATCCAGTTTTAATGCATATTGGCTTACTGTTTATAGCTGTATTGATATTTATTCTCTTACAGTACATGTACTTCTATGATTTTTACTACTAGGTAAATTTGTTACTGTACCCTTTTTTCTTTGTTTTTCCTTCCCTGCCCGCTACCACTGTTCCTCCCCACAGGTAGTATTTAAAAAATAGATTTGACTGATTTTCTGTATAGATTACTTGGTGAAATAATTTCACTAACTAAATAAATAACCACATAATACCCTGCTCCCTGGCAGTCTGGTAGTATTTCCACCAATCAGTCATCATTCAGATTACTCATAACTGCATAATAGTTTGTTTCCTGGCAGTCTAGTCTCCCTACCTTCTGATCACCAGTCAGATGCCCCACAGCTGTATATTATTCTGCTCCCTAGCAATTTCTATCAGATTGGGTAAGTGCGGGACCACTGGGGAGAGGGCAGAACAGGGAGGAGGGTTCAGACTTGCAGCTGGGTTGGGGAGTTGGGGGTCCATTAGATGCCTGGGGTCATTGGAATTAGGGTCTGTGTCATTAGTCCAGGGATTAGGGGGCAGGACCACTAGACTGCCAGGAAGCAAGGTATTACAGTATAATAACTGGTGACCCCCTATATCAGCTCGCTTCATTTAGTTTTCAAAAGCCATAGTAACTCAGTCTGACATCACACAAAGTAATTATGACTTTTGCAGCCTTGTGCTCCACTGCCTTGCACACTTACTACAAGCGGGTAAAAAAGCCTTTTAAAAGCCAAACACCATGTACCAGTTACAAAATTAAAACATTTGCAGGTGTGTGATGAGGTTTTTTTAACACACACTCAGTGTGTGTGATAATCTAATAAACCTCTCAAGCTTCGATCTTGAGATTTATGGATTATCACACACCTTGGGTGTGTAAAAAAACTCATCACACACATGCATATGCATTATTCCTTATATAATAAGTCATTTGAATGGTGACTGGGGGGTGGGGACCACTTGATTGCCAGGGAGCAATATATTACACAGTTATGAGGCTTGTTCAAAGGTTCGGTCCTCAGCTCTATTCTGTTTTCACTACAGTTAGGGTTGAGTACAGTATTCAGTGTTAAACCCCTAACTTTGTACCTTAATAGCTTTGGTAGTGTTTGATGAAATCAGCTGAAATGTTGCATGTCTCGTCTAGGAGGCAAGATGTACAGTAAATCTGTAAAACATTTTGTGACAGCAACTTGTATGATTTCTGAGATCCGCAAATGTCATTTTTCTGTAGATATCTAATTCTTTTTTCCCATGCTTAACACTGAATTTTTTTTGCTCTCACCTACTGTACAACCTACATGGAATGGAATTATCTTCCCAAAGTTTCAGGGTACATGCATCATGTCCTAAGGTAGTGTCTTTGAAAGGTTTCATGAAAAAAATAGTATACGGTTCCAGAGTTATAAGGTTTTAAATGTTGTGTTTTTCTGTTCTGGGCATGCTCAGTAGGGTTCTTGTGATAACATTCTGATACAACATCAAAACTTCTGTGTGGCAAGACCATTTCTGGTTTTTCCCCACTTGATTCTCACAGCACGAAGCATTTTTATGTTGCTTGCACGCTTGCGCAAGAAACATAGTGCCATCATCGGAGATTTCGGAGGTGTGTCACCTCCTCCTCCAATTCAGTCAGTGTGCTGGCAGGCGCAGCCCCTGTAAGCCAATGCATTTTGGAGCTGTCTATGACACGCTCCAAAATGCAGTGGCATACAGTTGAAAGGGGGAGCTACGCTTCAGTGAGCACTGATAAGATATCGGCTGCTCACGTGCAGCTCCCCCCCACAGACACACGCAGGTGTGCGGCGCCTCCACACGCACTGTATAGCCGACGGGTGCCCAATCCCGTCGGCTGAGCTCGTCCCCCAGTAGTAGGTGCCATGTTGGGGCCCACCCCAGCATGGCAAGCGATCCTTTGGCCAGCAGGGGTGCCCAATCATTGGCGAAACGCCCGTCCTTGTGCAGCGGAGCCACCCCAGCTGGCAACAATGCCATGCCGATGGGGTGCCCATTCCCCATTGGCTGAACACCCCAACATCCTTGTGCCACACTGGGAGCCCACCCCAGTGTGGCAAATATCCATGACATCTTTTTTAAAAATCTGTAAAACAAAAATGGTCCCGTGGCGCGTCTCCCAACCCCCCTCACAACCCGCACCCACCCACTGCGACAGCCTCCCCACCCCCTCATCCCATACTTACCTCCGGACTCTGGCACGATGATCTTGGTGGACCGGGAACACGTCTGCACTCTTCAAAGCCGACCGCGAACTGAGGAAATGCCGTAAGCTGTATAATGGGCTAGATAGGGGTATCAACTTTTTTGCATATCTCAGGCATTTTTGGGAATTTTTGCACCAAATTTTCAACATGGGGTTTTTGGGACCCCTTCTCATGAATGATGTCACTGTCATGGCGTTATTCGGGCCCGAAGGGTGATTTCGCGCAGTGACTGTGCAGTGACTGCGAAATCACCCTTCAGGCCCAAATACCACCATGACAGTGACATCATTCATGAGAAGGGGTCCCAAAACCCCATGTTGAAAATTTGGTGCCAAAATTCCAAAATGACTGTTTTACATATTATGCAGTTCCTACGCAGGCCTCAGAAGTTCATGTAAATTTCAATATTTACTCCAGATTTTCAACATTGCCATTTTACCACATCTTCTTATGAGTAATACAGCTGTCATTTTCACATCTCACCCAAAATGTGTTTCAGCCATGTAGCACAGAATGGCGCAGTCAGCATCTCGAAATCAATGTCGGGACAAATTAAGAAAATCACAGTGACACTGTTCATGAGCAGAGGTCTTAAAATGGCTATGTTGAAAATTTGGTGAAAAAATTCCTAACAATGACTGTTTTACGAGCGTGCGTTGCGCAGTTCCTATGCACGCTCGTAAGGTCATGAATTTTCAGTATTTTCACTCCAGATTTCCAACATTGCCATTTTGCCACACCTTCTTATGAGCAGTACAGCTGTCATTTTTCACATCTCACCCAAAACGTGTTTCCGCCCCAGTAGCGCACAATGGCGCAGTCGGTGTGCAAAATCAATGTACACGACAAATTAAGAAAATCACAGTGACACTGTTCATGAGCAGAGGTCTTAAAATGGCTATGTTGAAAATTTGGCAAAAAAATTCCCTTCAGATGTTCTGCAATATTACTAATGAATACATTGAACAGAACTGGCCCCAGGACCGATCCCTGCAGCACCCCACTGGTCGCCCCCTCTCCCTAGACTGCATACCATTTACCACCACTCTCTGCCTCCTGTCTGTTAGCCAGTTTCTAACCCAGTTTACCACCCTTTCCCCCATGTCCAGCCTACCTAGCTAGTTTATCAGCCTCCTATATGGGATGGTGTCAAACGCTTTCCTGAAATCAAGGTAGCGTTGTCCACTGCCCACCCTGATTCACTTCCTTTGTCACCCAGTCAAATAAATCAACCAGATTTATCTGACATGATGTCCCCACTGTGAATCCATCTTGTCTATGGTCCTGGGTTCCGATGGCATCTAGATGCCCCACTATCCTTTCTTTAAGCAATGTCTCCATGATCTTCCCCACTACTGAGGTGAGGCTGAATGGCCTATTGTTCCTGCCTCCTCCCTGCTGCCGGACTTGTGTAGAGGGACCACATGTGCCTTCCTCCAATTCACTCATGTTGAATGACTCAGTGAACATGGCTGCCAGAGGTACTGCTATCTCCCTTCACAGTTCTGTTAATATCCTTGGGCGTATGCCATCTGGTTCCATCGCTTTGTCTACCTTCAATTTAGTGAGCTCCTGCAGGACTCTTTTGTCCACCTCTTCACCCCCTTGGCAACTGCTGTACTGCTGTGGCCCTTGCCCCTCCCACTCTTCTGTGAATACTGAACGGAAAGACACAGTGGATGTCTTGGGAGGAAGGCATGAAACTGTCACTTCCAAATACCTAAACAGCACATACGAGCAAGCAACATTTGGCATTGACTAATGCTTGTTTTTGTGTTGTGAGACCTGTCATCTTAATTTTTTTCTCCTCAAACAAATAATCATGAAAATTACATAAAAATGCCATCATTTAAAACAAGCAAACACTGTAATGGAGCTTAACAGGACCAGTTTAACTAGATTCTGATGTTTTTTCTTCATTTAATGGCAGAAATACCTTATTTGGGCACCCAAAATCTTGGATGCCCACCTTAGCAAGAGAAACCATTGACCTGTGTTCTCTGTATGATAACAGAGGACTTTCTTGAGTTCTGCAGCCTCAGCTGAAATTGATGATGCATGTTGTTCTGACAGCTGTTAAGTCAATCTTTTCCTGGTGTCTAGTGGCATCCCACAACCCCCATTGCCATCCCCTTGTATATGTATTGTTTCCCTGGTGTCTAGTGTTGCCCCCCACCCTCCAATCACCATCCCATTATATATCTTATGTTTCCCTGGTGTCTATAGGCATCCAACCCACCCTCCAATAACTCTTCCTGTATTTATATAATGTCTCCTCATGTCAAGTGGCACCCTCCCCACCCTCCGATTGCTGGCCCCATATTTATCTAATGTTTCCCTGGTGTCTAGTGGTGCCCCCCCACCCTCCAGTCACTGTCCCTTTATGTATCTTATGTTTCCCTGGTGTCTAGTGCCACCATCACCATCTGATCACCGTCCTCTTATATATGTTGTTTCCCTGGTGTGTTGTGGCACTCCATCCTCCGATCACTGTCGACTTAATGTAGATTTTTTCCCCTAGTGTCTATTGGTACTGCCCATCCTCCAATTGCTATCCCTGCATCAATGTTACCTGTACTAATGAAAGCCACCCCTCAATGTTTTTTTTAAACCTGTAAAAAAGAAAATGATCCCTTACCGATCTGGCCCTTCACCCAACTTCCCACTGAGCAGCCACCATCCCACACCCCCTACACCCCCCACACACCCTCATTCACCTGAACAGATCATAGTCCATACTCTGATTGATCAAAGACACATCTTGTTGCTGGAGCCACCAACTGCAATATGAGAAGCTAAGGTAATTGTGGTTCAATGTATTCCAATGGGTTTTGAACTTTGATGCATACTCTGTCATTTTTGCATGTTTTGACCCCAAATTCTCAACATGGCCTTTTTTGTATCCCACCTCATGACCAATGGTGGCAGAATTATGCAAATTAAGCCTGGAAGGTGATTTTGTGGTTACTTGGCAAAATCACCTTTCAAGAGGGATTTGAAAATTTTCACCACCCTTGTTCATGAGGCGGGGTTAAAACATGTAAAAATTGCAGCAAAGTTATGCCTGTACCTTGAAATCTTTCTATGCACATTCATAACTTTTGTAATTTTAAATATTTTGACACCAAAGTTTTAAAATAGCCATTTTTTTCACACCACCTCACAAATGTGACAGCTGCCATTTTTCAAATCCTGGCTAAAATGTCTTTTCTCACCTGTGCCGCGGAATGATATTTTGGCAGTGTGGAAAAATGTTTAGGTGTTTTTTTTTCTTTATTGATCATATACTATATTTCCATATATAAAATGTATCAGAAAGATTGTTTTCCTTTTTGAATACTAATTCATAAACATTTGATTTTATATATATATATATATATAAATATACCCCCAAAAAAGAGGAAAAAAAACACATTATAATACATTGTGCATAATTACCAGAATCTTTTACACATTTCAATAATACAGATTTTATAACCCTATGCTTTAATACCTCATTCCCATACTTGTACCTGCTTGATCTTAATCAAACTGAGCAAGCTGTAAAATAAGTTAATTTGGAAGTGCTTAGAGCTTCATGGCTTCAAACCTATTCTTAAAAGGTTGCCATATTTTCTCATATCTATTCATTTGTTTAATAGAGTTATAATGTACCAGTTACAATGCATGTATATTTGAAATTGCATTTAACCAATTTCTAAAATGATGTGGATCGGAGTCCTTCCATTTTAAGAGTATCTGTTTGTAGGCTTGGGTCAAGCTGACATTCACCAAGATTTGTTTGAATGACAATAAAGTATTATATGGAAACCCGACTCTCAGTAACATCCACGTGGCTATCTTAACTAATGTAATATTTATAGCCTGTGAGATAAATGTTAGACTAGCTTCCCACCATTCATCTAATTTGGGACATTGAATGAGCATATGCACCAATGCTGCATTATCTGTCTGGCATCTGGGACAAGAAGAAGAGATGGTGGTATTAATTTTATTTAGAAAATGGGGAGTATAGCATATTTGGTACAGGGTATTAAATAATATATGTTGCATTCTGATAGATTTTAATCCCCATGCCTTAATATTAATTAGTTTTTCCCCAATCCTTTAATGAAATATTTTCCTTCAATTTCTCTTCCCACTTAGCCTTTAATGCATAAATATATTTTTTCCTGTAAATGAAGGAAGAAGATTTACATACATTTTTGAAATCAGCTTCAATTGTACTGATTGACTAAATACATTTTCTAACTGATCTAATCTATCATTCCATTTATTTAATTTTTTATTAATATAGCTGCATTATTGTAGGAAACAATGGAACTGGAGTTGGGTATATCAAATCTTTTTAGGTGTGTATTTGAAAATTTTCACATACCAGGTTCATGAGGTGGGGTAATAAGAAGGTTATGCTGAAAATGTGGTATGCAAATATGGTAAAATACCTAGGTCAAGAGTGAATGTTCCAGTATTTCAGTGTTCACTCACAACCTAACTGCTGTTAAATATTTTGACTCCAGACTTTCAGCATAGCCATTTTTCCACATCACCTCATAAACATGGCAAGTGAATTTTTAAAATGATGGATGAGACGTGTTTTCGGACTTCTGGTGTGAAATGACATTTAATCCATTATAAAAATGGTGCATGCCATGCTTATAAGGTGAAAAATAAAATGAGTATCTTGAAAATTTGGGTTAAAAAAAAATTTGTTAAACTTTGCATGAAGTGCCAGTCTTGACCCCAGCTGGTTTGCTTTGTGATCCATGTCAGTGAGATGAGTTCAGTGGTGAGATCAATGACCCAGCTGGATGGGGTGTGGGTGGGAGTATGGAGCTGTTATGTGACACCCCTCCAGCCAGGGAATGAAAGGTGAAGGGTTGTTCACATGGGCCCAGCTATCATACAGTGAAAACAGCTGTCTTCTTGCCATCGGGCCCTGCACCTTTACCACCTTGGGTGGCAGAGAGCCTATGCAATTCACTGAAAGATGCACTCTTTGCTCTGTGCATCTGTTGCTGTGGCCACATAGAAGTGCTGGGACCATAGGGACCTGCAATTCCACAGTCCATGAGACAGCCCAATGAATTCTTCAAAGCCGTCATTGCACAAAAGTAGGTTTAGATTTTTGTAGGGGGACCTAGTCTAGGATATGATTCCACCATGTCAAAAAGAAAGGAAATTCTTTGCAAAATCTTCACTAACGCATCAGTCAGGGTGCCGTAATGCCACAAAAGTAGGGAAATGTGGTGTTAGGGTTTCTATCTCTAACACCCCACCCACCAATCCCCCCAAGAAGCAAAAGGAAAACACATTGGGATTCTGATTCTCCAGAGTATTGGTGAATCAATGGTGGCATGTTCCTTGTGGTTGTCATCCCTAATGTCCAGCCTGTTCCCTGAGCAAATAACATCACATATGATCTCCTTATTTCATGTAGGGTCCACAGGGCCATGCAAGGAAGAAAGGTACAACAAATTGTGTTGGCAACCTGTGGTGAGACGTACACCTCTACCTTTGATGAGAGTATCATTATTGGGCAGTGTCTTGAAGCTGTACCTTGTGCTTAGGATTGAGGCTAGGGGCTTGGGGAGGGGTGAGTATTAAGGTTAGCAACCCCCAAGGAAGGCCCCAAAACTGATTCATCAAGACTCCAGAGTCCCAAAACCCTAATGTGTTTTCTTTTGCTGCTGGGGGGGGTAGGGGTAGAGGCTAAGGTTGGAAATCCTAATATCACATTTCACTACTTTTATGACATTAAGTTACCCTAAACGGTGCATTAATGCAGTTTTTTGCAAATAATTTCCTTACTTTTTTGAGACAGTATAATCATATTCTCATTTGCAAGTAGGAGCGCAGTTTACAAAGAATTTCATTACTTGTTGAGATAGTATAATTGTATCCTCATTTGATGGCCCTGCACTCTCATTCCTCCATAGATACATACCTGCAAGAAGAAAGCTACAACAAATTGTGTTGTGAGCATGTGGCAAGACATAAATCTCTTCCTTTGAAGACTACATCACTAGGAGGTACTGCCTTTGAACTGTCCATTGTACTTTGTGCTACAGGCTATGGGCTGGGGGAGAGGGATGACCTTTATGGTTGATGAACCCAAGGCAGACCCCACCACTGATTCACCAATACTCTGGAGATCCAAAACCGTATTTTTTTTTCCTTTTGCTGCTTGGTGGGTTGGGGTGGAGTGTTAGGGTTAGAAACCCTAACTCCATAATTTCCTACATTTGTGGCATTAAGTTACCCTAACTGGTGCATTAGTGAAGTTTTTTGACAAAGAATACGGTACATAAACAGTTTGCAGTCTCAGTGTTAGTATGCTCAGTATTAGCTTTATGCTGATGATACCATCTTATATGCTTCTGGCCCGGACCTAAATTTTGCACAGCTTATTCTATAAGATTTTTTTTCTCATTACATAGATATTATATTTCCTGTAAACTTCTCATGAATGAATGTCAGACCAAGTTAATTTTATTCGGACCACATAGTAATTAGCAAAGTTTGAATTGTTATCCAATTTGTAATTTCCAGCACAGAAGGGAAAGCTCTCAAATTAGTAGACACGTGCAGTATACAGTAAATGCTTAACAGCCTGGCTGGACCCACTTTTTCCAAGAAGAGTCCATGTTAACAATTCACTAAAGAATTTGGTTCCAAAGGTATTTTATTTTATTTATTTATTGAAATCTCAGATTAAACACCTTTGAGCTAGAGCTATTTTGTATGGGTTCCACATCAGTAGAAAACAAGATATAAACACTAAACAAGGATGAACATTAAACATGGAATTACAAGAGTCAGGTGGACAACTTGAATTAGCATTGTACAATGTATGGCAGTACAGGAAAACAACTGGGTATGCGAGCATGCATAGCAAATAAACAATTAAATCACCTTTAGGCCTTGTCTTATGGTCACAGACAAGATGAGTAAATAAACACATTAATCAGTCAGGGCCTTGTCATAAAATGCCAGATAAGGAGAAGAGGGAAGAGAGGGAGAAGTGGATGCATAGGGCATTTGGGGTAGATAAGTAGCAGGGTGGGGTGTAGAAGGGACTAGGTGGTAGAGAAGGGCATGTGGGAGAGATTTTGGAAGGGGGAAGGACAGGGAGATTGAGGAGGAAGAATTCTGGGTGACAGGGAGTGTGAAACAAGTGCTCGAGTGGGTGAGGCAGCAAGGTAAGTGCAGGTAGAGAAGGAAGTGGGTGACAGTGGGTTGGCGTTTTATTGAAGAATAGGAATCTGCTTTATTTGGAATCTCATTAGTTTTAATTTCAGTCTCCTATTTTTTCTCATATTTGATTATGGGAACATGTGACTGGGCTCCTAAGTCCTATCTTCCCAAGCTTAATGTTTTATGCAGTAGACTACTTCACCTATCTAGTGGCAGCCACTTTTTAACTCATCACTGTGATATCTATAGAAGTCTTTGTTGTCTTCTCTCTGAAGGATAGGTTTAGCTGCCATAAACTGCTGTTTTCCCTTAAATGTCAGAAACTAGCCAGACTCACTGTCCCCCCCCATCTTCCCCACTTTGGATGGCACCCTACTTGAAGTGGTTCAGTCCTTTAAGTACCTGTGGGTGTATGCCAGCCACATGACATGGAGGGCTGAGGCACCCATGCCTCACCTCCCACCATGCCAGTGATCTGGGCTCAGTGATGGACACAGTTCACCGGGGACTGCCCAGCGAGGGGAGGATTGAGCATCTGGAGGATGGCTCTCCTCCTTTGGGAGGGAGGGCTGCGGGTTCCTGACACTTGTCTGACCCTGGTAGAGCCTTGGAGCCACCAGTGCAACATCATGGTTGAAGGGACAGCAGCCATTGATTACCTATATGTGGTAGCATGCATGGTATGTCTTAGATGGCACCACACTTCCATCTCTCCACACCAGAAAAAGGAAAATGACTGGGTACACTGTGAATGACATTGGCCATCCTATGGCTCTGTGCCGGCATCCAGGGCTCTCTCCTACACTGGATGTATTCTTTGGTGAGTGGGTGCCCACTGTCAGACCCCCAACATGGGGGGGGCAAGCCATGGGGGATGCCTGGCCTGAGGTCCCACACTGGCTCCATGTTGCCGGCAGCATGGTGTCCCCCATTTAATGCCACTATGGGGGGCATAGAAGACATTAGGAGGAGGTAAGTCCCTGAATGTCAGTGGCATGTTGGGGAGGTTGGTAGAGGGCTTAGCTGTGCTGCAGTGGGAAGCACAAATAGATTAACAAAAAAAAAGGTACCTGGGGGTGTGGCTTGACAATAACCTTGACTTCCCAGCCCACATTGATGCCATCCATGCAAAGCTGCTTCCCAAGCTTGGTGCCCTCTATCATTACAAGGACTACCTATCTCCATATGTCTGCAGGGAGCTGATCACCAAAATGGTACTCATATATTTGACTATTCATATGCAGTCTATGGCTCTTCCCCCTCCACTTCTCTCAACAGACTGGATACCCTGCCCCAACCCTTTTACCATAATGCATCTAACGGTCTACCACACACACATATCATTGCTTGCTATATTCCTCCCTATCCATTCTCCTTCTGCCATCTTGCCAAAAGGCCCATTGCTCTTTATTCATCTCCAAATATTGGTTCAACACCCTTCCCTCCTACCTTTCATAGCTCCTATCCTGAATACCTCAATTTCCTGCTCCCTCTCTTCTAGGGACCATTACACTGTTGCCATTCCTCACACATGCTCCTCTGCTGGACAATCTGCATTCTCCTATAGGCTTTCCTCTCTCTGGAACAAACTTCCCATGTCCCTCCATCTTTCCCCATATTTTAACTCCTCCAAATGCCAGATGAAACTTCACCCCCCCCAATTACTCCTGCTACACTCTTCCGGTTGCCCTTGAAGTCTTTATTTTAATCCTTACGAATTATTGTTTGTGATTCTATGCACTGCTTAAGTTCACTGCACTTTGTTTAATTGTGGTACATGCAATTTCCTCTTTATTCTGTTATTGTAACATATTGCTCATCTGTCTGTTCAGATGTTGTTTTTGCTATTGTCTGCTGCTATTTTACTCCCTCTCTCCCTTCCCTGTGTTACACCAGGAAATGAGCCTCCGCTCAGTGTACCTTTCCCATTTAGCAAATGTTAAATATTAATTAATTAATTAATGCTTTCATTCTATGGTTTGTGAACATTTGACTGCCAGACTAAGTAAAATACCAGTTTTATCCCATTTACACTTCGTTGGCTTCTTATATTTCATTGTTTGTAGAATTCCTTGCCTTTAAGATTTTGCATCCCCATGTTACCGAAAAGATCTTCTGAACCCTCGCTTACTACTCTTTCCATTCCACTGAGGCCTGCCTGTTGATGGTTACTTCATTAAGGTTAAAGTTATTTGGAGAAAGAGCTTTTTGTTGTGGCTGCACCTGCTTTTTGTAACTCTTTGCCACTTCATATTCACTCTGCCAGCTCCATGGGGGGCCTTCAAGGGAAAGCCCCTGTTCTCTGACTTCATTCTCCCAAGTTCAGGAGTTTGGTTTTTAAGGCTTTATGACTATGATATGACAAAGAGTGAAAGTAACCTCTTAGAGAATAGTGTGGCTCTTTTTTTCCCTCTAGGGTAGGTGTTCAGATTGATGCTGCAGACATTGTCCAGGTCCAATTTACAAAATGTGAGGCAGAAAGGGGCTGTGGTTATATTACATGTATCAATCATAGAATTGCCAACTATCTTTGAGACAACAGTGATTTCTTGGATAGAGAAAATTTAATTTTAACTTATGTAAGTAGAAAAGATACTCCTTGTACATTTGTGGTATCTACTACCATTCTGAACCTTCTCTGTGAGTACATTTGGGCAAAAAAAGTCCAGCAGTGAAACAGTTTGTAAACTAACACAGTCCTTGAGTTCTTTCTTTGCCAATTATCTGTGAATATTCCTGGGCTATGGTGGCATTATTAGGGCCATTAGAAGAACAAACATGATGTTGCCCAGGTGGATATTTTATTTAAATCTTGTTTAATTGCAGATAGGGTTTTGTATAAATCCCATTTCTTAGACAATCTGGGTATATATGTAGTACCTAACTTTCTATGTGATTCTGAATTCTGTTACAAAAAAAAAACAATACGAGCCACATCTTGTGACAGTTATAGAATGTGCCCCTAATAGATTTCAGTCCCTGGCTGGATATCAGTGACAATCAGTGGTCCATTTCACTGACAAAGGGGGAAATCTTTTGCATTGCATTTCTCCCCAATGGTTCCTACATGTCACATTTTATCCTAGAATGTAGCAGGAATCTGTGTCAATATGGTTTGACAAGGACTGGCTGTCATTTGTTTATTCCTACCTGATACTTTGTTTTCAGGAAACATGGCATCTTCAGGAATCTGAAACATCTTTGAGCAACTTTTGACATTTTTCATGTACATGACAAAAAAGACAATAGATCTGGTAGGGCGTCAGGTGGCCTAGTGTCCCTGGTGAGAATATATAGTTTTCTCTCTGCTAAATTCATGAAATCCATGGATTTTGTTCTGGTTGCCATAGTTATATTTGCACATTTAAAGTTTTTGCTCTTGAATTTGTATATCCCACCATTTCATCAAAATTCACAATAAAAGAGACTCATTGGATACTTTAGAAAATTTTGTGGAATTATTATACTCAGAATTTTTAAATATTCCTGTCTTAATATTGGGGGGCTTTAATGCCAGAATCAGGTCCTTTGATGGGCTGTTGGATAATTCAGCTCTACAGCCAATCTGTAATATTCATCCCATAACCAATAAGGACCCTAAGACCAGTACAGTTGGTCATGGTCTTACCGGTTACATGCAGGAATATAAGTTTTATCCCTTGAATGGTCAGCTCCCTGGTAATATTGAAGGTCATCTAACTTACTTTGCTCCCACTGGAGTTTCAACTATAGACTTTGTTCTTTGGGATTGGCCTGTGGAGTCGTGGTCTTCCCTGAAGATTGTTAGCAGGCCAGAAAGCAATAATTTCCCTCTGGCACTTTGTTGGGCAGAGGGTTCCCCTCTTCCATCTCCATTCTTAAGCACTGCCTCTTATGCAACCCTCCTGACAGTTAGGGATTAGAAATAAAAGGAAAGTCAAGTGGTCTGTTCAAAGCTCAGCCTAAGTAACTCCAATTATTAAGTCCTATTTTCAGGTCTGGTCTCACTCTAATCAGGAATATGTTTCCTCAGGGAATTTTTATAATCTTTTGGAAAACATATTTGTTATTTTACATATTATATTTTTCATAACTTATAAATCTAATAGAAAAGGTTCCCAGGATGGTTTGATCATGCTTGTTGGTTGGAAAAAAGTCAGATTACTAAAAGAGGCAAAGGAAACTAAAGTCATTTCATCCATAGCTAACTGTAGATTCCTGAATTATTAGAGAAAACAATATAAGAGTTTTTTGGTAATCAAAAAAACCCAGTCCTATTGTAAATAATGGGACCTTTTGTTAAATCTTATATATAGAAAAGACACCAAAGCCTCCTGATCTGTGGTTGCAAAGGGCACTTCTAACATGTCCGAAGCAGTAGATACTTTCATTTCTCCGCAAACATGGGAGAGATATTTTTCTTCATTGTTTTTTGACATACATTCGAAATTTGCTGCTGTTTCCAATATACTGTGTGTGTACTCCTTTCTGTACCTCCAAGTCCTTAGAAGCTGTTTCTTCCTCGAAGAGAGGGAGAGAGAGAGAAAGAGAGAGAGAGAGAGCGAGAGAGAGAGAGAAAGCTCCCCACCCAGATTTAATTCCAGCTGAGGTCTATTTACAGGCCCAGTTGATATGGGCACATATTTTTGCAATTTTTTTTAATAAATGCTTGAGAGAAGATTACATTCCTTATTCGTGGAAAGGTGCCTTGATTGTTCCAATTTTTAAGAAAGGCAGTAATACTGATGCTAAAATGTACAATCCATTTAGTCTGCTAGATATTTCAGGGAAACATTTTTCAAAGATTATTCTTACACATTTGCATAAAAAGATTAAGAGATCTGGTGGTCTTCCCCCCTTCAATTTGGATTCAAGGTAAACTGTTCCACTTTAGGCAATTATTTCCTTTTGTACCACCTATGGGAAAATATTGTTGGCTATATGGACACAAGTTGCATGTTGCCTTTATAGATTTTTCCTCTGCCTTCAGTTCCATTAACACAGGTAAACTATGGAAGATTATGTTAGAAAAAGTCATTGATGACTCCCTAACTTCTCTGATCTCCAATCTTTGTAGTGCTATATGAGCTAGGGTCAGACTAGGCCCTGGAAGTGAATCTTTTGCCAAATTTCCAATCAACATGGCAGTCTGTTGGGTTGCCATTTGGCCCCTACCTTGTTAGATATTTATACTGACAACTTGCTATTGGCTTTGGAAAATATTTCGTCTGACTCCCCTGTGACTGGCTCATTGTCAGTCCCTGTTCTAGCTTATGCCAACATTTTACTTTTAGTTTTTCTTTCTCACTCTGGACTTCAGAAAATGTTAGGTTGTTTAATTAGTGAAGCTTGCAATTTATGTTTATCTATTAACCCTTGCAGGGCCGCAGGCTGATATATCAGTCCAGAATACCTATATGTTCTAATTCTGTCAGCAGCCTATGGGTTAATAATCAAAAACATCTAGTTTTTGTTTTGGGCAGAGGAAATTTTCCTAGTAAAGGCAGATGGTATATCAGGTAGGTCCAACTTGCAGACTGTTAAAAAATTATATTTGTCTGGGAATGAATTACTTGCAGAATGGATCATGGCATATTCATGTCAGTAATGCTATATGCAAAACAAAAAAGCTGCTGTGGGCCTAAAAAAGTTTAACTTCAAACGAGGGGAGGGCATTCCATCAGACTCTTAATTCAAGCTATTTCCTCAAAACTTAACCCACAGGTTTTATTTGGTTCAAAAACGCGTGCTCTGTATTTGAATTTGAACTGTGAAAGAATAGCTTTACAACCCATTAGGTCCTCTCTGGGTTGCAAAACATCCTTATCTGCTTTTATCTTAATGCTTAATTGGGTCTCAACATTTATAAAACATTAACAGATGCATGTATTTTAGAATATTGGATTAAGTACACTGCAGCGTCTCCTGGTGGTTTCTTATGTAATTGTCTAAACACAAAACATTAAGTGGGATCAACTGAGGTGTAAGAAGTCCCCATGGCTATCTTATGTGTATGAGCTGTTAAAATGCCATTAACTGCCTCATCTTCTCAACTGTTATTCAAATGGGCTCACAATTAGCCTAAAATACAAAAAATATATAAAGAACAGAATCTGCCTATATAACTAGGTTTGGATCTTAATGCTGTCTCAAACTCTAAATTTATGCACAGGTATGTGGCTAATGAAGCCAAATTTGGTTTCAGATACTACTTAGATATTATTTTGGAGGAAAACAAAAAGAAATGCCTACATGTGTTATAAATTTGAAACATTTCATAGCAACATCATCTATGCAAGGTTTGTCAATATTTTAAATGCTGCAGAAATCATCTACATGTGCCAAATGGGAGGCTTTGAAAATCTGGAACATGTTGTCCTGAAATGCCCTGGTACTTGAAAGCTCACAAAACATGGACTGATAGCATTTTTTTCAGCTCTACCAGTGGACCAAGAAAAGCCTTTAAACTTCCTTTTCTCTGTAGAAGATTCTTTTATTAGTAGTAATTTAGCTAATTTATTTTATATTTTAAGAAAAATTAGGAAGCATAAACTATTTGCCTTTTAAACGTTTTAGACTTTTTGTACTATGTATTATGTGTATATGTCCTTGTGTATGTGTTATTATCTAAGCTGCAATGATGTTTATGTTGCTCAATAAAGCTTTGAACTACTGCTGCTACTACAGAACTAAAAGTGTCCCTTAATCATTCAAAACCTAAAACATGCTAATGTAGACGCAATATAGCAAATGAGTAAATTACAAGACAGGAGCACAAAATAATGTAAAATTAAATAGAAAAGAACAGGTATACATTTTCACCATATTATAAATGTTTGTGATAGATTTTCAGTTATTGGGGTCACTAATTGTGATGTTTGTTATGGGAGGAATATAACAGTGTAAAACTGAGAGCTGAAAAATGAAAAGGTGAACAAAGACATTTATATTCTAACCACTTGTGGGACTAGGCTCTTAGCAACAGCATAAAAGAGTATGATAACACATTCATTTGGACTGGAGCATTGTATCAGGTTTGCTAATTTACATACAGTTAGCTCTAAAGGTACCCCAAAGCAGTGACGCAGGTTACTCTTTAACTTAGTCTGGTTTGGAGTTAGAAACTATCCCAATGTTGAAGAACTGAAAGTGACACTTTCACAAGCTTTTTGTTCTAAAGATAGGAATCTTCTTGACAAAGGGAAGCTTGAGCTTTGAAATGTCAGCATTGGGGATCAGGCAAAATCCAAAGCAGGCAATGAGAAAAGCAACCAGTTCCTGGTGGATAAGCACCCAGTCCTCCCACCACTCCCCAGGAATGCATACGGCTAAATGTGGAGAAAACAGTGTTAGGGCAAATGCAACACATACAAGCATTCTTCTGTCATTTGCCATGTTCACATAGGATTCTGTATCAGTCAGAGCTCAGAAACAGATGACAAAAAATAAATCACGTTTTAATGACAGAAGTGAAGCTACCCCAACCCCACCCCTGGGATGAGGCTAAAAATAGGAAGAACTGCCTAACCCTCTGTTCCCAGTCAATACAATTAGATAAAATAATGAATACCTATAAAAAGAATGAGGTCTTAACTATTGCTTCCATTAATATCTGTAGCCTCCTAGCTAAATATGACTCTTTACAGGCATGTGTTGCTCAACACAACCCAGATGTTCTGTCTGTAGTTGAGACCTGGCTTACCCCAAGAGTCCAAGACCTGGCAATCCAGCTGGGAGGGTATACATCATTCAGGTCAGACAGATCTGGCAAAGCGAGGTGGAGGTTGTATCATTTACATCAGGGACTCCCTCCAGGGGCAAGCTCTTCTGCTCCCTATTAGTGGTAGTAAAACCCAAATGCTTGCTATTAAGTTACAACTTGGTACACGAGGCAAATGCCTTACAATAGTCTCAGTCTATAAACTACCCAAAAAGCAGGCTACAGGCTTTAGGTCAATCCTGGAATATCTCACTGAAATATTCCACAACTCTGAGATTCTGATGGTAGGGTATTTTAACATAAATTGGTTATCCCCTGAGGTGGCTCCCTACAGAGATGCCATCTCTTCCATTGACATGACCAAACTAGTGGATTCCCTGACCTGAATGAACTATCAAACTGGTACTAGTACCCTGATTGACTGGTTAATAACCAATTGACCTGATAGAAAAACCAGTACAGTTGTTCTCCCAGATGTAATCACTGACCACTCCCCCATCCTCTGTACTTAGACAAATAAATCCCCCCCCCCCGAGTCCCAACCAGAACAGTTAATTAAAGAGTGTTAAAGAAGGACATCTTGGTTCACTCAAAGTGCACCTCAGGCAGCAAGATTGGTCAAGTGTGTACACTGTGGAAGATGTTGACTCTGCTTGAGCACTTTGTCAACACTTTTAATGCATCCTGCAACTTATATGCCCCATTAAAAAAGGAAAGTATGTGGAATAAGTAAGTCCTGGATCACACCGTTGCTCATTGAACAAATTAAGGAAAGGGATAATATGTGGCACAAGGCTAAAAGTATAGGGTCCCACATTGACATCCAAACCTACAAAGCAGCATGCAATAAATGCACATGAGCTATCCAGCAAGCAAAAAGTCACTACTTCAAAAATGAACTAAACAACTCCTGGGGTCACTGCAGAAAATTTTGGGATAACATTAAGTCCCTTACTGGTAAAGCTAGCAAAGCGCCACCCATGATGCTCAATGTCAATGGTATCATAATCAAGGACCATCAAGAAACTGCTAACATCTTCAATAAGTCCTTTCCTGACCTTAGCGGGGTCCTCCCCCAAGACTTCCTAGTTCCACAAAGGGATACCATTTCACATAGCAATACATGGCCACCTGCTAGCACACTTCTCCCCTTCTACCTCAAGACTGTCACCAAATCTGAGGCTAAAAAATGTTTCACACTGGTACTCGGGAAATCAAGTACCAATAGTAACTTGTTAGATCTTAATTTACTAGCGCTCACCCTTGATGAGGTACTCTCTCCTCTAACTTGTATCTTCAACCTATCACTTAGAACCGTGAAATCCCCCAGTCCTGAAGAACAGCAATGGTCACTCCTGTCTTCAAATGTGGAAACAGAACAAGTCAATCCAATTACCATTCAATTTCTATTCTACCACCGCTCTGAAAAGCCCTTGAGAGAATTGTCTATGACCAACTTGTAAACTATCATGACAAATACATGCTACTATGTCAGCAACAGCACAGTTTCAGGAAACAACACAGCACAATGCTAGTGGAGTACACTGGCTACATCCATGAGGCACTTGATCATGGTCTCTTGGTGGGAGCTACCTACATCGACCTCTCCAAGGCCTTTGATATGGTCACTCATGAGTTCTTACTATGTCAGTTGGCCAATATAGGTCTTTCTACTGATTCCATGGGTTGGTTCTGGAGTTACCTCATAGGACGTGTGCAACAAGTAAAAATATTTGATGCTTTCTCTAATCATCAAAATGTTACTATCGGAGTTCCCCAAGGGTCAATCGTGGTTCCAATGCTGTTTAGCTGTTTATAAATAACCTCCCTAAGGCATGTCTGGACAATGTCCTTTTGTACGCAGATGACGCTGTGCTGTTCTCTAGTCATTCAAACCCTGAAGCCATAGAAAAACAAATGCATGCAAATTTCATGGTAGTGGAGGCCTGGTTCCTCAAATCCAAGCTCCTCCTAAACTACAAGAAGACAAAGACGATGCTGTTTGCTTCATTGCATAACAGACATAGGTCCCATCACTTCAAGATTCTAAACAACCAGAAAAAGCCATTAGAGATGGTCAATACTTTTAAATACCTTGGGATCACTCTAGGGCAGAGTTACTGCCTCACAGATGATGCCGTCAAGCTAGCAGTCGCTAGCTCAGTCCTGTCAGTAATTGACTATGGACTGGTAGTCTATGGGGCAGGAACTGACACGACTCATAAGAGAATTAAATTAGCCCTAAACAAAGCCTTTAGGATTATATTAGGGGCTCACCTGTTAACACATACCTGTGAGCTCTATGCTCGATCTGGATGACTCATCCTGCAAAACAGGGTCAAATATCAAGTTTGCCTGCTTGCTAAGAGGTCCACCCTAGGCTTTTCACCTCCTGGTGTACAGGGACTCCTCTGTTCTCCCAGTAGCTGCAGGCAAACTAGGGGTACTAGAGGTAAGCTACCTCAAGTCTCTTTTCCACTGAATATCACAGGGACCATGGTCTTTCATTTACAGAACTCTGAAATGGCTTAACTCTCTCAATGATGACCTTCTATTGGAACCCAAACTCAGCCCTTTCAAGTCTAAACTTCGTGCTTACCTAGCCACAACCAGTATGTATGACTGTGATAACTAATGTGAACTCTTCCTTCTGGGACATCTACTCATTTGCAGCACTAATACCTTACCACTCACCCCAATTGTACCCTGCAGTAAGTCTCAACCCGCCCTCTGCTCCCCACTCACCTACTTGTTCAGCTGACCCTAGCAGTGGTTTACTTGACATTTACTGCAAGTGCCCCTCCTCACTACCTTTCTCCTGTGTCCTCTTTCCCTTCTCCATTTGCACTGGCAAGGCCCTCAGGATGGCTCCTCTACATTCATCCAACTCCTCCTCCTCCTCCTCTGTATACCTGTCCACTAGTGACCTCACTCCATTCCTTACCCCAGTGTCTGCCACTCTTTGCTCCATTTGCACAGACAAGACCCCCTGAGTTACTCCTCTACATTCCCTCTAACTCATCTCCCTCCGCATATAAGTCTAAATATCCCTTTACCTCCTGGTCCCTTATGATACTACTCCTTTCTGTTATATTCTGGGCCTGCCCTCTCTTTTTCTCCTTTCTCCTCCAGTTTCCTTCTGTGATTCAAGTTCTCAATAGCTGTATTGATTGTACACAGTTCTCTGGATTATGATTGTATCGTGTTGTTTCTATGTAATTGTTTTTTTAAACCATTTTAACTCTGTACCATATGCTTATTTTATTTTTCAATAATGTGGAACCTTGTAAATGAGCTGTTAGCTCAAAGGTATTAATTCCAAGATATCAATCAATCAATAAATAAATAAAAAATAAAACAATAAACCACTTCAAATCATCGCACTCTGTGTCCAATCTTCTTTCCTACAGGACGCTTTGAAATTCTTGCACAAAGGCTGTTTGTGCCACTAAATCCTATGATTTTAAATACAGCCTCCAGAAAAACCTTAACTCCTCCTCCAGATTCTGGAAGGTTATCCACACTCTTTTTGACCCTCAATCAACAGCCCTCATGGTTAATGGTTCATCTGTCTCTGATCCCCATTCTGTTGTTGCTCACTTCAATTAATTTTTCACCACTTGTGTTCTCTCATCTCTCCCTTCTCATACCTGTACACTCCCCTGTTGCTTTCACTGCCCTGCCACACCCTTCTATGGTGTTTCACTTCCCTGATTACTCCTCAGGAACCATTGCTTGCCCTTTCATTGTTCAGCCTGGCCAGATCTAGTCCTGATAGACTAGACCCTAAAACTTCTTTATCTTTCTGCTCCTCCTCCATCACCTTCCCCTGTACCCAGCTTCTTAATATCTCCTTCTTCTACTCTGTTCCTCAGTCCTGGAAGATTGCCAGAGTTCTCCCTCTTCACAAATGCAGCAACCCATTCTCCCCTGGCAACTTCCATCATGTCTCCCTTCTCTAGGCTTATTGATGTCCTCTGCTCTTCCAGCTTCCTCTCCATCTTCCAGTCTGGCTTCTGGAAGCACCACTGCACTATCTCCTCCCTCTTGCATGTCAATGATTCCATCTACACTAGAATGGATTGGGACACATCACGGCAGAAATTTTCATCAGTCTGGCTAATGCCTTTGACTCAGTGGCCCACCCTTTCCTAGACAAGATGAGTTCTGCTGGCCTCTCAGCTCCTGTTGATGATTAGTTTCATTCTTGCCCCATGAGCCATCAACAGGTGGTACAAGTAAACACCCTTCCCATACAGGCTGGGGTCCCACAGGGCTCCACCCTGGTTCCTGTTTTTTTCTCCATGTTCCTAAACAATCTCCCCTCTGCCTGTGCCAGTTTATATATATATATATATATATATATATATATATATATATATGTATATGTATATATATTAAGGCAGCACGGTAGTGCTGCCATAGTTAGGGTTGAGGAGCCATTTACATGTTAAACCCAAAATTTTGCACCTTAATAACTTTGCAACTGTTTGATGGATTTGCCTGAAATTTGGAATACATAATCAAGAACCACACACCTTGGGATTTGCCAAGTTTCATACCAGTCAGATACACGGCTGGGGAGTTATTAAGCGTGATCTACGTGTGCATTTACGCTTTTTCTGGAATTTTACGGTCGCGCCTACAGGTCACACAGTTTGTGCAACCAGCCCAAAATCTTCAGGGAATGAGCGGCCAGGTTCCCCAATGTGCTTTTTGAAGATTTCATAAAAAAATATTAAACGGTTCAAAAGTTATTCAAAAAACAATTTCCCATTATAAGTCAATGGGAAAAGTTAAAAAGTTCGACAGTGTCGCAAATGCATTTTTGCTTTCGCAAATGGCCCTCTTACTTTCGCAAATCTGCCATCTTGCTTTCAGTTAGTGATCAGAAAAATGCTTGCCATTTAAATTTGGGACCATCTAGGAACCTAATTCTTTTTGTATCCACCTAGTCGGAGCCTGAGGATGCTAGCCATGTCTTTATTTTGAGGGTAAAACACCCCAGAAATATGTTTTCAATTTATGGGAAACTTTTCATAAAGAAAATACTTTGTGCTAACAAAAGTGTGCATGAACACATGTGAAAGCTTTCAGCAAATTGCAACAGTACTTCTCTAGGTTGTGGGGAAATGGCAGCAATTCTTTGGCACCCCACTGCAAAAGAATGGTTGGGAGTTTTGGGCTGAAATTTGGAGGGAATGCAGCCGACATCTCACAGATGTGCCTTTCAGTGTTGTGTTGAAAAAATATTACATGGCGGCAAAGTTATGGCACTCCAAAATTGACAGTTTTTCCCATAGGATAACATTACGGCACCTGACGCATTACAGGAATCTTTTGGCACCCTGCTGCAAAATAACGGTTTGATCTTTTTTCCTGAAATTTGGAGGGAAGACAGCCAACAGCCCGCAGATGTGCCTTTCAGTGGTTTGGTGAAAAAATATTACAGGGAGGCAAAGTTTTGGCACTCCGAACTTCTCTTTTTTTCCCCATAGAATAACATTACGGCGTTCGCCGCGCCTTTTAGGGCCCGTATCTCGGAAACAGTGCCAGATACGGACTTTTCATCGGAAAAACACTTAGCCCCCTAGCAAGGGCTAAGTACAAAACTAGTCAGGACAGTCGTAAATCATATGACTTTTAAATTTTTTTTCTACATTGTACGGTTCCTGAGATATAACCTATTTAGTATTCCAAGTCCTCATTTTCTGCTCTGATACCCATTATTATGCATACATTCTTTGTACTCACTGTCTTTCTCTATGCAGCTTTTGGGGAAAACCAGCCTGTGTGCTTACATTGCTGTTACCGTTGCCCTTTCTGCTTGCGGTTCCATACCCGTTTCACTTACCGTTGGCCTTCTCGCCATCATCTGCGTTATCGCTAACGTTTTCATTTGGCTTCCGTTCTGTTATTTTTGCCATTTGTGTCTACAGTACTGTTTCTCTTTCTGTTTCACTTTGCGTCACCATGCCCATTGACATTCCGTTTGCAGGCACCATGTTACTATGTGACAACACATCACGTGGCAGACCGTTCCCGTCTACACCACCGTGTGCGTTACACTTTCTATTCTCATTCGCACTTGTGTTACCATGTGCGCCACTGTTAGCGCTTCTGTTTGCATTGCTGTTCCTGTTACTATGCCACAAGACATCACGCCGCTGCATTACATTCACTACTTCTCGTTATCATTCTCAAAAAGAAGGGAAATTAGAGCCAAAAAACTCCATTTAATGCATTAGTTAGGGTTGTTCCACAGCAACAAAAGTGAGGAAATTTGGTGTTAGGGTTGAAAACCCCTTGGACCCCTGCCCACCCTAATCGGCATTGAGATTAGCATTGGGAGTCGTCGGTCCTAACTCTCACCCCATTCTCCTATACTTCTGCTGCTTTACACATGTGATGGGGTGAGAGTTAGGCTGATGACCCCAATGCATACCCCAATGCCAGTTGGGGGTGGGCTGAGGTCAAGGGTTTTCAACCTAACACCGAATTTCCTCATTTTTGTTGCTGTGGAACAACCTAACTAATGCATTAAATGGATTTTTTTGCCTCTAATATATATATATATAGGTGACACAGTTATCTACAACACTGGTCATTTAGCCATTTAGTCCCAGCTGGGGAAAGCTTGTTCCAGCAAGACTTCCACAACATTCTGCACTGGTTCCACTCTAATCAACTCTGGGTCTACACCAAGAACCTTCAGCACCATCCATAAACTGGCGTGGCTTTCCACTTTCCCCATCATTACCAGCCAGGATGACACCCTTCTTGAACTGATTTCTTCCTTCAAGCACCTTAGCATGTGGCTGGATAGTAAGCTTGACTTCTCTGCCCACATTTATGCCATCCACTCCCAGCTCCACCTTTATCTTGTGGCCTTATACCACAACAAAGACTGCCTGTCTCTCCGCGTCTGAAGGGAGCTGGTTACCAAAATGGTTCTCCCAGTTTTTGACTGTGTGCTTGTGGTCTATGGCATTCATCCACCTCTTCCCTAGCCAGACTGGGCACCCTCTGTAATGAATGTTTTGCTTTGCTACGAACTACCCTCCTCAAACTCACCACTGTTCCCTATACTCTTTCCTATTCCTCCCCCTTTGCCTTCACAGTACCAGTCCTACTGCACCTCCTTCATCACTAAATTATGGTTTGGTTCCCTTCATTCAAACCTCTCCTTACTCCTCAAGCCAATCCCCTCCTTCTCTTACTCTCTCTGCTCCAGGGACCCTCACACCTTCTCCCTTCCCTACTCATACTCCTCAGCTGGTCAGTCTACTTTCTGCTATCACCTTTTCTCCTTTTGGAACCTACTCCCATCTTCTCCTTTCTCCATCTCTCCCCTCTTCACACTCCCATAGGGACCAGTTAAAACTTTTCCCTGCCCCCCTGTCAGTCCTCTATCTGACCATCCCCACTGATAACCCACCATCCACCTGTTTGGCTTCTACTAGGTTCCTCACTGCTTGACCTACAACTGCACTGCTGTTTTTTCTGTCAGCTCCTTAGTATTAGTTGCACATTCAGTGCTGTTCAATGTACCCCAGACACAGTCCACAAGAGATTTCCACAAGCAAGCAAAGCTCAGCCAGTGCAGCACCACAAGAGGAGGCAGCTTACCTCCCACATAAACACTGAAGTCAAAGTGGTGGTGTGCACATAAAGATCGCTGAAGCAAAGGTATTGCAAAATAAACTTTTACTGATGTGTTGCTCCACAAGTTATAGCAAAATGCAAATGTTCTCACAACTTCCTGGTAAATATCCATCCCTGGGACAGAACTTTATCAGGAAGTTGTGAGAATGTTTGCATTTTACTGTAACTTGAGAAACAACATCAATAAATAATTGCAACAACTTTGCTTCAGCGATCTTTGTGTGTGCACTACCTCAATGTATCACACTTAGCCAAAGGCCAATGGCACATTTCTAAGGTAGAAAAAGAAATGGGCAGACTGGATGGGCCTGGCGGTCCTTATCTGCAGTCAGCTTCTATGTTTCTATGTTTGGCTCCTTTCACCATTATTCCACTGTTATTCAATGTTTACTTGTACACATTTAGCACTTTACCTGTTATGTTCATTGATGCTGTATAAGTTGTATTTTTGTATTCCCCTTCCCCCTGGGTCAGACCTGGGAAGGAGTCTTGGCTCAGTGTTCCTCTCCCAGTTATCAGTTTTCAAATAAATACATGCATACATACATACTACATAAATACGTACATATATACAAACATATGTACATACAGTACATACAGTACCTACATAAATAAATAAATCCCTGTGAAATCAGTTCAACAAAATATCTCATAGTTTGGGATAATCTAGTTGCGAGATCAACAAAAAGTCAGACAGTGGTAGATGCCCAGCAGGATTGCTTACTCACCCAGCTAGTCAGCACACCTACCAGAGAGGGTGACATACTTGATGTGGTCCTCACAGGTTCAGAGTTAGTAGAAGAGGTCCAAGTTGGGGAACCCCTGGCAAACAGAGATCACAACTCCATTTGGTTTAAGTTGTCAGGAAGTGATTTAAAATCCCGGTCCAGGGCAGAAGACTTGAACTTCAAGGGAGCCGACTTCAGAAAAATGAAAGCAGTGATCAAAGACAATCTGATAGGAGTGCACAAAAAGCTAGAGGTTGAAGACATTTGAAGGCTGGTAAAGCACGCCACTCTAGAAGCCACCAAACATTGTGTGAGAACAGTGTCGAAGAGAAAAAAAACAAAAAAAAATATGATTTACCAAGCAGGTCAAGGTAGCAATTAGGGACAAATGAGAGGCATAGCACAAGTATAAAAGGAACAAGGACAACAATATCTGGAAAGTCTACAATCACAAATGCAAGGAGGCCAAGAAGGTTGTAAGGCTAGCTAAGGCAGTGACCAAGCTCCAGAGTGCTACAGTTATTAAAACGGGCAATAAAGATTTCTTTTGTTACATCCATGAGAAAAGGAAGAAAGGAGGGTGGTGTAGTTAAACTCACTGAAAGGTGCAAAGTCATAGAAGATGACAGGCAAAAAAACACTGTCCATAACAACTTCTTCTGTTCAGTGCTCGCCAAGGAACATGACAAATCACTGCCTGAAAGTGGCATTAGAGTATCTGATAAAGAAATCACAGGGATGGAGTTACTGATAATCACCATAGACAGGGCTAAAGAGGCATTAAGGCAACTAAAGACTGACAAAGCACTGGGGCCTGATGGACTACACACAAGGGTGCTAAAAGAACTTATTGATGAATTAGCTGATGCATTGACTCATCTATTTAACCACTCACTGTTGACAGGTGCGGCACCAGAGGACTAGAGAACAGCAGAGGCAGTACATCTCCACAAAGGAGGAAGTACAGAAGAGGCTGGCAACTACAGGCTGGTCAGCCTCACATCTATCATGGGGAAGTTAATGGACACCCTAATTAAGCAAGATATAGTGGACTAGCTAGAGATGAACAATATCCAGGATAACAGACGACATGGTTTTGTAGCTGGCAGGTCATGCCAGACAAACCTTATTATGTTTTTTTACTGGGTAACTAAGGAAGTGGACAAGGGGCATCAAGTGGATCTTCTCTACTTTGACTTCGGCAAGGCCTTCGATTCAGTACCACATAAGCACCTACTAAACAAATTAGAAGACCTAGGCATTGCTGAAAACTTAGTAAGGTGAGTGGGAAATTGGCTTAAGGACAGAAGACAAAAGGATAGCTGTAAATGGGGTAAGGTCAAGCAAAGGTAAAGTCACTAGTGGAGTGCCCCGGGGTCAGTCTTAGGCCCGGTACTGTTTAATATGTTTATCTATGACATAGGCATAGACATTCAAGGCAAGCTCATACGCTTCACAGATGATACTAAGATGGTTGGGAGGGTTGACAGTGTGGAGGCAATTAGGGAACTTCAGAAAGACTTACAAAGGCTAGAAAGATGGTCTAACAACTGGCAACTGAGGTTCAATGCAAAAAAGTGCAAGGTACTACATCTGGGCAAGGGTAACCCAGGAAGGAATAGAGGCTCAACAGGGTCAAACTCAGCACCTTTCAGGAAAACAAGGCTCTAGGGATCATCATAGGTGACACCCTTAAGCAAATGAGCCAATGCAACAAAGCTTATGGCAACGCAAACAAAATGCTGGGGTGCATGGGGAGGGGTTTCGAAAGCAGGAGCAGAGAAGTGATCTTCCCTCTCTACAGGTCCCTGGTGAGATCCCACTTGAAGTACTGTATCGAATTTTGGACTCCACACCTTAACAAGGACAAAGATAGGCTGGAGAATGTGCAGAGAAGAGCAATCAAGATGATGCAGGGCCTCCATGATCTCTCTTACAAGGAGTGACTGAAAGAGCTTAACCTGTTCTCGCTGGAGACTAAGAGGGAGAGAGGGGATGTGATCAAGGCCTACAAATTTTTGAGAGGCATCAACAGGGTGCACACACAGAAATATTTCAAAGGGTCACTGGCTCAACTGCCAGGGGACACGACTTGAAGTTAAGGGGTGGGAGCTTCAGCAGGGATTTGAGGAAGCACTTTTTCACAGAAATAGTGGTTGAACCCTGGAATGGCTTGCCAGAGGAAGTAGTGAATGCAAGGACCATAACAGCTTTCAAGAAAGGGTGGAATAGAGCAAGGAGTACAGGGGGCTCTGGGGGGCAAGGTGAGGTTAAAAAATAGTAGGAGGGCTAGATCCTGGGACGCACTTCAGGTCTTGTGAAACCTAAGGCAGAATTGATGGACCATTGGTCTCCTTCTGCTGTCACTTTTCTATGTTTCTATCTCAATTCATGTGAAATAAAACTAAGGAGGTGACACCTACAACCACCAAGCAAAATTCAACACACTATTTTAGCACAATTAAATACAGTATTAGAAAGTGGCACTCAGTATTAGAATGGCTTTCCCTCCAAGTCATTATGCTGGTGCTTTGCAAAGCAGTGTGAGGAGACACTACAATCCTGCAGTCTGCTTCTCTGCACTAAAACTGTCTCATGGATAAATATATGTGTTTAATACTCAGTTCCTAGTGCCACTAATTCCTCATCTTTGTAAGCACCAGGCTCATTAATTCAAGCAACAACGCATGGTGTGATATAAGGTATGCATGCAAACTAAGCTCTAATTCCTTCATCATCAGGGGAGGTAGAGCATATAAAATAAATGTACTTGACATTATCTGGTCTAAATCAGTATGTAAGTATAGCCATATTATCCATTTCTAGGTTTATGGAATCTTGATATTGGAGAATTTGCCAGCTAATACTGGATAATCCAAATAATTTGATTTGATAATGACCGAAATACAGTTCTTGATTATTTCTATTTACTTAGTCATTACTTTTAACTGAGTAGGCTTACTGAGACTCAGAAGTCCATTTTTTAGGGTCAACCTGGAACTAATTGAAGCGACAAGGCAAGAATTACAGAGTAAAAATATAAAGAAAAAAATACATACAGTAATGCAAAGAGTACAAAGACAAAACCATTATTAATATCAGTCATTATATACACAGGAGAACCAAGGTCCTGCAACAGCAGTGCTTTTACAACAGGGCTAACACACAGATTAGGTTATTTCATATCACAGGTAGCATATTCAGGGTCAGGTGAACTGTCAACTGGCACAAATCAGAGAATGAGTAGCATATGGAATAAGCCAAATAAAGACACCACCCAGCAGTTAGGGTCACTGATTGCAAGAGCATAGGATACACTCCAGCAGGACAACTATCAGCCCTTTCTTCAGTCCTCCTAGTGAGGAACAATCTTGCAATGTTGCTGGTGGGGAATTCCAGAGGAAAGATGTTGAGGTGGAAAAAAGATATTTTGCCCACACTGGATCTCATCCTCTGTACCTCTAAGAGGATACTAGAGCACTGCAGAGCTCTCCTTGAAGATTTAATGAACAGGATGTTACATAGGCAAGGTGGAGGGGTGGCATCCTTGGCTAGTTTAAAGGCCTAGCAGAATAGAGGTACTCTAAACACCCTTCAAGGAAGGCCCATTTAAAGAGTGAAATACAGTACAGATATTGTATCTTACAGGGAGGAACAGGGTGCAGGAGTACACTATTTTTAAGTGAAAAAGATGTTCCAGGACTAGAGGGCATGGGATGAAGTTGGAGGGGAGGACGATTCAGAGGAAACATGAGGAAGAATTTCTTCACAGAATGGGTGGTGGACAAGTGGAACACCCTGCCAGAGGAAGTGGTGGGGGCTGAAACAATCACGGGATGTAAGAATGCATGGGATAGACATAAAGGAATTCTGGAGGTCAGGGGTAAGGGGCAGCAGACTTCTAGGAAAACATAAACTGAAATTACAAGCTCAAATGGACAGACTGGGTGGGCCATAGGCCCTTATCTGCTGACACTGTCTATGTATCTATGTATCTATGCTCCCTGGGTGGGCCTGTGGAAGCAAACTGGCCAGTTTTATTATAGAGTATTTTGAGCTTATTAATCTCAGAGTACCACAGGGACTGAATAATGGGAGCACCGCATTGTAGGAGGGAAGCTAGCTATGAGTCCTTAAGTGAGGTAATTACCTAGACAGTAGAGCAAACCAATTTTTTGATGAAGGGACTTGGAGTCAGCCTAACCAGGGACCCACCTCCCTACAGGCGCACCGCTGCTTGGCGGCCCAACTCAGAAGGATGAGCCGGCTGCTACGGGACCTTTTCTGCCACACTCAGGTACGGTCATTTGTGCTTATCTTGTAAACCACTGAGTCAGCTTCTGCTGGACTTGTAAGACGACAATTTGATTGACCGTTACTGCGGACACTCTGCCCTGCATTGTTTGGCACCCTCCAAGGCCTCTCAGCCTATCGGAGTTCGCCACTCTGAATCAGCTTCTTGGTTTTGTCCACTCCAACTTTTTTCTGTTCCCTGTTTCTGCTCTCTTTACCATCTTTATCTTTTTTCTTTTCAGAATTGTCCTCTGACCCTAATTATCCATCCCCATGAGATAGCTGTAACTCTGTCGCTGACTTTCCCAGCCCCCGCCTGCCTCTTATCATAATCCCCTGCAGTTAGTGTTTTCAGAGCCCTGAACCCTTCCCTCTTCTACTCAGCGGCTGCTCTTCTCTGACCCCCCAGCTTGCTGATTTACATTTTTTTTGGTCTTCTGGCCAGTCTGCTTGAAGTAAATCAGTGCCACTTCCCTGTACTCCCATTAAACCCTTTTTCCTCGCCCAGACCCTCTTTCACACTCCCTCCTCTGCCCTTTGTATTGTAGTACTGACCCACCCCCACCTCCACTCTGCTAGCCTGATTTATTCTGGCACCTCTCTTAATTTCTTTCTGTCTTTCCCCTACAGCCTAACTCAGGACCCACTGCCCCACAGGGCGCAGCTCTGCTTCGTGGCCCAGCTCAAAAGGACAAGCCAGCCGCTACGGGACCTTTTCTGCTGCACTCAGATATGGCCATTTGTACTTATCTTGTAAACCACTGAAGCAGCTTCTGCTGGACTTGTAAGACACCAATCTGATTGGCAGCCACTGCAGACACTCTGCTTTGCATTGGTCAGCACCCTCCAAGGCCTCTCAGCCTATCAGAGTTCACCACTCCGAATCGGCTTCTTGGTGCCAAAGCAGGATTTGTTTTAAAACTATGGTAAGAAAGCTACTGCAGTCGACTTCTCTGCATGAATTTTGTCGGCCCCCACCCTCTCCACCTCCTGCCTTAATTAAATAAACTAGTGGCCCCACCCCCAAGGAAATCTCCCTCCCCTCCTGTGTTCTCCAATGCCTCTTAAGAGAAACAGGCATAGCTGTAGCGTCTAAATGATATTGCAGCTTTCCCATAACAGCCCTGGGTCTTCGTCTTAACCAGCTAGCCCCTAAACCCAGCGAGTTTCCCTGCAGCTGTCCTCTCACTGGTCTCCTAGGAAACATATATATATTTTGTCTCCTGTCAATACCAGCAAAGATGTTCTCACCTGTCCTCATATTTTACCTTACGCTCCATAACAGGCCTGCTACTTGTCACTGATTTCTGTGCCATCATCCTTGCCTCAGACCAGGCTGACTTACAATTCTTCACCGAAACACCATTATTCGATGATCCCCCACGCAGACCTAAAGTACACCAGCTCTCTCATCCCTGCAATATTGGCCCTCCTGACGAACCATGATCTGCATCTTCTTGCTTGCTTTCTTTCTTCACTCTTTCACTACACCGTTCCCTTGCTGGCACCCCCCTACCCACCACCTCCTTTTACTTATCCTTTTAGCAGGGGATGTGAAACCAACCCTGGTCCCTCGAATGTGCATATTGACAATGCCAATGTGGTCTGGACAAGGTGCTGCAGCCTAAGGGTTGCACACCTGAATGTGTGCAGCCTCCCAGCCAAGTTCTCTGAACTCGAAGCCTGGGTATGCCTGTACAAACCACATGTCCTGGGACTTTCCGAAACATGGCTCAAGCCATACCACAGTGATACCTCCTACTAACTCCCTGGCTACTCCCTACTGTGGCTTGATAGACCCAGCAGAAAGAGGGGTGGTTGTGTTGCACTATATGTGTAAGACCATATTAATGCCTCCATTACTGCCCACTCAGCCCCCTCCGAGTTTAGTGAGTGGCTCATTGCTGAAATTGTTCTGGGTGCATCAAAAAAATGGTACATAGGCTGCTGCTAAAATCCTTCCTCAGGAGGAACACCGGGACTGTCTAGTTTCCTGAACTTCCTATCCTCTACCCCATCCTCCAGGGACACCATTATAGTTGGGGGCTTTAATCTCCTCTGGACTGAATCCCCTGCATCTGAGTATGCACACCTCCTAAAGTCGCATCACCTTGAGCAAATCGTCTTCTCTCTAACCAGATACAACCCTCGCTCACCAAACCACTCTACTGTTGATTTGATTTCCATCAACTGTCCGAGCCTAGTCCTCCAAGTAGGCATTATGGCCAATGCTATCAGTGACCACACCCCCACGTATATTGGTTTAACCACCAAATCAACACGTCCACCACATAAATTACTATCTTTTAGGAAATTTAAAGCCTCCAACTTGAACCTAGTGCTAAGGGATACCTGGCCCATAAATTGGTCCTCACTCTACCTACTCAAGGATGTCTCTATAGCAGTGACATCTTTCACGGAAGCGCTTCGCATACTGCAGGACAGATATATTCCAATCACCACCAGGAGGATTAAAGGTGATAACACCCACTGGCTATCACATGAACTCCTGGCCCAAATGAAAGCAAGGCACAAAGCATGGAGAGCCTTCAAGGCATCCCCTTCCCCTCCGTTATGGAATTCATTCAGGTCACTTCGAAACTCTTATAAGCAGGCGTGAAAAACACTTAAACATAAATATTTTACCAGTCTGCAAAATGAGTCTCGTAGTAACCCCTGTAATTTCTGGGCCTCCATAAACACCCTCCTGAACCCAAAGCCGAATAAACCAATAACTGAACTCACCTCCCCTGCTGGTCCCACAAATGATCTAGGTATCATTGCCGATACCTTCAACAAAATGTTCACCGACCTCACCTCCTGCACCACCAAAGTCCCTCCTCAGTCCTCCTCTGTCCAAAAAAGCCACCAAAGACTTCCTTATCCACCTAGCCCAGCTTTCTGCTTAAGGGCCATTGATCACAAGGTCACTGGCAAACTCCTAAGGGGACTACCCTCCAGGCGCAGCCCAGGCAATGATGGCCTGCATCCCTCCTTTTTGAAAATCATCTCCCCAGCCCTTGTCAGGCCACTGACCTACATTTTTAATCTCGCTCTAACATCCTCCACCATGCCTGACACATGGAAACATGCACATGTGGTGCCTATTTTCAAATCTGGTGACCCAATAGCACCAGAAAACCACTGTCCCATCTCCCTCCATTCACACCTAAGCAAACAATTAGAAAAATCATATACCACCAACTTTCCAAATATCTTGAAAATTACAACCTCCTGACCCCACTCCAACATGGTTTCTGCAATAAACACAGCACCTCCTCTGCCTTGGCCCTTTTTCCCAACCATGTCCTTAGAAGCATGGACATCAGCATGGCCACAGGTGCGGTGTTTGTGAACCTTTCAAAAGCTTTCGACCTTGTGGACCACCGCCTCCTAAATTCCACCTTGCTAAACCTAGGTTGCTCCTTGGATGCTGCCGCTCGGTTCAGCAGCTACCTCACAAACAGATCCCAGTCTGTCATGACAGGCAAGGTTACTTCTGCCACTCTGCCAGTCCACATTGGTGTACCCCAGGGCTCCAAACTGGGGCCTGTATTATTCTTTCTTTTCATAAATAATCTTCCTGCAGAAGGCATAAACTGCAGTGCACTCCTCTATGCTGATGACTTCGTCATTTACCATAGTGCCAGATCACTTGAAACCATATCCTCCACCCTCACCACTAACTATGGAGTAGCACAGAACTGGTTCCTTTCCAAACAACTCCTGCTAAATGAGAAAAAAATGAAGGCCATGCTCTTTGGCTCAAAGCCATTCCTCACAAATGTTACCAAAACAAATGCCACATTACTGATAGAACCCCCTGGTGGACCACCTCTTGACATAGTATCCTCCTTCAAATACCTAGGAGTGGCTCTTGAGCCATCCCTTACCTTTAAAGTACTCATCAATAACATTATAAAAAGGATCCTCCAGACACTGGGGGCAGCCTACCGTGTCAACTACCTCCTGACCCCTGAAACTCACTTTGCTATCGCCTGGGGAAATCTCCTGCCTTTTCTCGACTATTGCTCTCCAGTTTTCTCCACCACCTCTACCTCATTTCTCTCTCGGCTAAGTACCACATATAACTCCATCTGTTGCTTCTTCTCTCAGGTCCCTTACTCCACTCATCTCTGCTCTGTTTATCGGTCACTATGCTGGCTATCCCTGCATGGCCACTATGAATATACCATGGGCAATCTAGTCAACACCTCTCTCAGGAACTCACTGAAGTCGCCTTTCTTGCCGATTCTTACCGCCCATGTGGTTACTCGTTTTCTCAGAGACTCTTCCATTCCCCCCTGGTAGTTCCCCTTGTATCTACTGTCACGGGGAGTAAGGCCTTCTCTGTTTCTGCCCCCTCTCTCTAGAACAGACTTCCACCTGTCATTAGAATGTCACCCTCTCATCAGTCCTTCAAATTGCAGCTGAGTGATTGGCTAAAGTCCCAGGCCACCTATACATGCTCCCTAGGCAACCTCCTAACCAAACAGCCACCATAGAGGCTATACTGTATCTCTCCACTTACCTCTAGCGTGCTGACCACTAACTGTACTTCTTAGCACTGCTTGCTTCTCTCTGGGTACACATGGATTATTCTAATGTATTCCACCATGCACTGCTGCATATCCTGACTGATCAAATGATGTGACCGCTCTACGTGTAAATGACCAAGTATCTGAGACTCAGGCATGCACTCTTGTATTTGTTATGAAACTTGTTGTTTTTAGATTTGTTGTGTAAGGATCATTGGTGTTGATTTTCATTTTACTCAGTGTATTATGTGCTCCTACTGTACTGTAACCTGTGCCTATTACCTCAACCTTGTATTGTATGCCACTGTATGGCTCGGGTCACAACTGGAAATGGTCCTTTTGATCAGCTTGCTTACCCGGTTACCAAAAACATAAATAAAATAAATAATTGATGTGGGTTCTACAGGTGAGTTCCCAATCCAGGTAAACCCTGAGGTGTTTGAAGACTCCACCACCTCAATGTAGGCTCCAGAAGATGTAGAGAGGGGTAGCAGGTGCTGCCTTGTTACCCACAATTTTCTAGGGCCAAAGAGGATCATCTTGGTCTTTTTGACATTAAGGACCAGTCTGTGTCCAGTTTTAGAAGGTCATCAGCAACCTACACACAGATTAGGCTGTAATCACTATAGCATCTGTAAAGCACAGCATTGTCAACATCAAGATGTAGGTTAGCTTGTCCACAGTTCCTAGGCATGTCATTGACAAAAAGGAAATAGCATTGGGCCCAGAATGGAGTCCTGAGGGACACCATCAGTGCTGGTCTTTATGAGGATCTGGCACTCTTCCACATCACCAGCTGAGATCTGTCAGTCAGGTAGTGGGAGACCCACTGGTGTGATTGGTTATGAAGGCCAAACAGCTTTAGTTTTGTTAAGAGGAGACTGTGGTCAACCAAGTTAAAGGCTTTAGTAAGGTTTATGAAGTGAAGACTGTACCTGTTAGAAGCTCTTTATCTATGGCACCCAGAGTGTCTGAAGTCATTTTGAAAGGGCAGTGTCAGTCCCATAGCATTTTCTGAAGCTTTGCAGTCTGTCAGTCAACAAGTGCCTCTGCTTAAAATACTCTTGAAGGTGGTTATACACCAGTCTTTCCTGTAATTTAGCAAGTGAGCTGCAAAGGAAAATGGGGCAGTAATTTTCCACAAGCTCATTGCAACTGCCCTTGTGCTATGGTATCACATGGGTAGTTTTCCAGCATTCAGGAATTCTGCCCTCAAGGAAGGATTTGTTAAGAAGAAAGGCAACTGGGGAGGCAATGACCAGGACAGCTATTTCACAAGCTTTGGCTTGTTCTTGAACCAAGCTGAGCCTTTCACCTTCAGCTATTCAAGGACAACTAGCTCCTCTTTGTGTGCAATCCTGCGAAAGTGGAATTCTGGGGTTAGTCTCTTTGCAGTAGGTAGGACAGGGTGGTGAGAAGGAGGTCCAAAGAAGGAGGAGGGTTTCAATCTATCTAGGTCTGTGAAAAAGTTGCTAAAGACACTGGCAGTATCCAAAGGATCATTAAAGTTCTTACTATCTGCCACTTTGTCATATTCAGAACTACTAGAATGGCCTTTTAGAAAAGCATCAATTTGTACCCAGAACTTCTTGAGTTCTGATTTGGAATCTGGAATATATTCTGGCCACTACCTGAGGCATCCAGTGGACTCCACACATAATCTAAACTTGTTTACTGTGAATATACAGTGAAGCCAAGCTAAGATCATGAGGAGACCAGATGCAGGAAAAATGTAGATGTTTCAGAAGTTCAATTTTATTATTACAGCAGGGCTGACATGTTCCAGTAACATCTTCAAGCAAGACTTTTGATGTCTATAAGTCCTTATTTATTTCTATTGGCTTAGTAGCTATCATTAAATGTATAAGATACCGTAGATGAGATTTCAGTTTTATTTAGCCCCAACAATGTGATCTTACAGAATTCAATTTACTTTGTAATATGCTACATCAGTCCCAGTCAATAGCAACACAACCTTGAGGGGAAAATAACATAAATATTTTAAGGTTGTGTTTCTTAATCATGTGCTAAACATGATCCCATAACATGCAAAGAAAGCACATTATTTGATGAAAATGTTCCTCTCCATCTGCTCTTGTGGTGAGAGGTATCTGACTTCAGTCTATGATTATGTGCTTCTCCTATTACATTCCTGCAACTTGTAAGAAATGATGAGCCAGGCTTTTGCACTGTACGAGAAAAGCATGGTCCTACATACATAGTGCTGACCAATTCCAATAAAGTCACTTGATCTTCTTGGATGAAATGCAGATGGTAGTAGCTGCTGCTTGTCCCTGTAATATTAGCATCATTGTGCTTGTATATAATATTACACTTTTGTGTATGTCTTGCTGAATAACAAATGAGGGCCTATATACAGTAATTTGGAAAATAAAGATTGCCCCACCCCCACGGAGTCAAACCTCAGGAAACCAATGTTGTGCATAAATGAAGCTCAAACTGCAACATTGCACCAGAAAGTATATTTAAGCAATGATCTCAATTGTAGTAGGTTAACTGAACAGATTTCATTTATTTATTTGTTTATTTGTTACACACAAGACCTTTTAAGCTGAGCCTATTTTCAAAGGGTCTAGGGTCATACAAGGCAGCGAAAGCAGTAAAAAGGAGATTCAACATATTTGCAAATACAAGGTACAAAGTTCACAGTACAAAAGGAAATTAAGTTGGCACTCTGAATAAGTTATGTAAGCATTAACACACAACAGGGTATGCTGATAATGTGGATTCATGCACACCTCAGGTGCATTGTGAGGCTCGAGGCCACAGGCTCAGTGCCCTCACTGCACCCAGGGCGTGTATTAATCCACATTATCAGCACACGCTGGAGTGTGTTAATGCACTTATTTCATGGGGTGCAACATCTTTTGAAGAAAACCACAGTGAACACCTTTTGATTGAGTAGAAATATCACTTTTGTAATGGTTGTGCTTCCACCATACAAAATAGTCCCACAGTAACAGACTCTGCAAGCCAGCTAACAGAGTGAAATTCCACTTTGGCATACCATGCCACGATCTAAACTATGAGTGCTACTGCTGTGGGGACATGGGTGTGGGTGAGACTGGCTACCGGCAACTGTCAGCAGCCACATCAGGGGAGTGACACCATCAATAATGCACTCTTAGTACCTGTCTGTGTAGCTCCTCGGTGTCATTGTGTATCTCATATCTGCACTGCCAGTGACTGTTGCCCACTACAGCTCTGTGCACCCATTGGTGTTCCGATCAGCAGTTCGGCAGCTCTGTTTTCTGCTGCCTCTTTGATTGCTGCTCGCTTTCTCTGTTGGCAGTCCTTCAGCACTGTTCACACTGTACTGGGGAGGAGGGGCCACCCGGTTTAGCAGTGTCGGCTGTCACTGTTTCACTTAACGTGCATGTTAGCAGGACTCTGGAGTCTGTGCAGAGTGGGGGGCAGAGTGTGGCATTCTGATGTGCTGGGGACAGTGTGCAATAATAGGCATCATTATTGGCACTGCTGTGGGGATACGGGGGAGCAGTTCATGGTGATGACTGGCACTGTGTGGCACTCAGAGAATCTTCAAGGGAAGGGAGTCGCACACTGCACTCATCCTGCACTGTTCCACTACTCCTGTCCCAGAGCCATGGGTGGGGATAGTGTAAAGAGCAGGGGTAATTGTGATGTGATGGGGACAGTGTATACTGTACTTTAGCGAAGGAGTGAGTACCTGTCTATGTTGTCCTCAGTGTTGTCATGTGTTTCATATTTGTACTGCTGGTGACTGTTGCCCCGCTACAGTACTGTGCACCCATTGGTGTCTCTATCAGCAGCTCTGCTGCTCTGTTCTGTACTGCCCCTTTGATTGCCACTCACTGTCCCTTTTGGCAGCCCTTCAGCATGGTCCACACTGTACTGGAACAATGAACACTCAACCGCCCGGTCTTGCAGTGTTGCCTCTCATTGTTTCATTTGACATGCATGTTAGCAGAACTCTGGAGTCTGTGTACAGTTGAGGGGTGTTGGGACTGTGGTGTTCTGATGTGCTGGGGACAGTGTGCAGTAATTGGCATGATTATTGGCACTGCGATGGCGATAATGGTGGTGGTTCCAGAGGGGATGGATGGCACTGTGTGGCAATCACACAGTCTCCTAGGGAAGGGAGACACATGCTGCACTCATCCTGTGCCATTCCACTACTCCTGCCCCAGAGCCACAGGTTGTCACAGCGTGCAGAGCAGAGGTAATTGTGATGCAACAGAGACACTGTGCACTTTAATGAAGGAGTACTTGGACAGCTGTGGACACAGTTGTGTGGTATTGCCATTAAAGTAGCTCATGTACACCAGCAGACCAAGTGGGCTCCATGCAGATGGTGAGTGTCAGTTATGGAGGTTACATGGTGTGGTGGGTGGGTAGGTGGGATAAGACAGAGGCACAGTCAGCAATCATGCAGAGGGTGAATGTGCGTGCCTGAGGTTGTGAGGTCCGCTAGGTGGGTGGGTGGGGAAAAGCAAAGTCACACACACTCAGCATTTCGGCTTGCAAAGTCTGACAGGTGGGTCAGTGGTGAAAAAAAAACAGCTGCACAGTGATGAGCCACTGTCGTGCAGCTACACATAGTGATAGATCCAGCATCCAGGTCACTGATGCTTGGGGTGTCGGAGATCCGTGGGGTGGCTGGGTGGGAGTGTCACAGCACAAATTGTAGCACACAGTGATGGCTCCCACTGTACAATGCACAGTAGTGTGCACAATGCAGATGTTGCAGAGTTAGTATTTGGAGACAATGTCATGGTGCTGGTGAGCTATAGAAAAAGTAACCATGGCACTACAGTGTGCCCCAAACCAGACGCTTCTCTTTGAAGCAGCCAGCTTTGGGATCATTGATGTGTGGGGTGTCAGAGATCCATGGGGTGGGAATTGTCACAGATGCTAAGGCACTATCATGTCAGGGTGTGCACTGTGTGGGGGGGTGGGGGCCATGGGTTCTGGCCACTCATCGCCAACACTACACATCTTCTGGCAGCAGACACAACAGGTTAGCTCTCACAAATGCAGGAGTGTTGCAACACGACTGCCTGCCAGGGTCACTCAGATCTGGGGAGTCAGGAGATTAATATGCCATCACAGATCTGATACACAGGCACACTTGTACCCCATAGCTGATTTTGCAAATGGCTGCTGATTTGCTTTTACTACATGGCGCCCGAAACAGGGACCGCTGTTTCTGCCCCTTGATCTCTACTATGGTAGATCTCATCACCATGACAGTGCTGATAATGTGGATTATTACACTGTCAGGTGATGGCCAAGATCCAATCAGATTACTCTCCCTCAGGAGCCTCATATAATAATTTAAGTTAACAGATAACACAAACAGAGAAAGAATAACATCTGTAAATGTTTTCATGTTTTATCAGTTCTTTGTAATTTTGTCTATCAATGTTCAAATGTCTATTACAGTTTATTGTGTTTATTTGTATACTGTGTTTGCACCAGAGTGTAACTATGCTGCTGCTACCCCGAGGCACACCTGTAAAATAAATTCTTCCAAATGTTTATTTGCCTCCGTAAGATAAATATATACATGAATCACAGAAACATAAGATTTGTTGGCAGAAAAAGACTGCTTGGAATCTGTCCAGATGATCTCTGCCTACTCTGACTCTGCAGACCCTACCTAGCCTCCGACGACTTTCTCTCCCCTTGCCCATTTCCTAATATTCCCCTATGCCTGTCTATGAACTGATGAATAAATAAATAATGGATACTGAAAGGAGTTGTGCAAATTATCCAAATCACAGGGGATGAGCCATATTACAGTCAAAGTTAAAGTCCATTATATCTTGGCATGACTTAAGCTACTGTTAATAAGATCCCACCCCCCCACCAAAAAAATAATCTTAAGCTTTGTTCAGTTTACACTGTCTGCAGATTCAAATAAATAACATTGAAATATTATAAACAGCTAGCCCATTGGCACAGCAGTTGGATTTCCATCTGCAATGCCGGTGATCTGGATTTGGGAGTGGACCCAGGTTGCTGGAGGGCCGGCCAGAGGGAGAAGGTTGGAGCATCCAATGACAGCTTGCTTTCTCTGGGGGGAGGGAGGGAACATGGCCCATCATGTGCTGACTCCTGGCAGAGGCCAGGAGTACAGCAGCATGTCGGCACCCTGGGCTTGATTGTCCTCAGAAAAGTTTGGCAAGTTCCGGGGCAGACACAAAGGTAGGAAGTTGCGGACATTGGCACTTGTGCCTGACATCAGAGCAATTGCAACATCCACAAGAAAATGGAAAAATGCCATCTGGGGTCAGGAAGACGGAGTGCCGAGCCAGGTCCCGATCTGCCACCGCCTGCCCAGCTGTCTCAGGGGACTGACAAGACTTGACGGTTCAGAGGTTGGCCCACCAGACCCCATGCAGGGGGCAAACCACAGCAAGATAGGGGACCCTGAGCAGTCAGGTAAGGTGGTGGTAGGAACAGGCTTAACTGGCACCTTCTGACAATGTGACTCCAGAGGGAGGGGGGAGGACAAATAAAAATAAAAAAAAAAGTATTATAAACAAAAATAAACATAAGCAATCTAAGATCCAGCAAAGAGCAATTTTACATACCGTACATATTTAGAAGAGAAAAAAAGACCATCAATCCAGCAAGTTCCTCCCTTCCACCAGCAGTGAGAATACTCTGTCTCCCCATTTTCTTCAAAGTACTGGTTCAGTCTGAGCTTGAAGGTCATTACAGTATCAGCTGATACAACTTGTTCTGACAATATATATTCCAAATATCCATGACTTTTTCTTTGAAGAAGGTCTGGCTGATGGTTCTCTGGAATCTTCCTCCCTGTGGTGACATTGGATGTCCCCTTGTCCGTTCATCCTTGAGCATCCTAAAGATCTGCATTTGGTCTGACAGTATTCTCCCTATTAGATACTTAATTATCAATGACCAATATGGCAGCAAACATTTTTTTGATACTTAATTACTGTAATCATGTCTCCCCGGACTCCTATATGGCATGGTTTCTTTTTTAATTAGTACATTTTGTCACCTGGTCTGCCTCAACTGCTCCCATTTGACAGGTCCTCCTTGCCCTGTCACCTGGCTTCTGCAAGGCTTAACTTTCCTCCATGCCCCTCTGCCACAGAATCATGGAGTTTCCTGGTTGCAAGTGCAGGCCCTGCAAGAAATCAGGCTTTCACCTCTCAGGTGTAGTGTTTTCCCACCTTTTTTTCATCCTGGACCCACATCTCATGCAATGGGTGCCAAGTGTGAGTTCTGCCTGTGAGAAGATGCCCCAGTGTTCTGTATGTGGAGTTCCTCCACTGTGTGGTCTTGTTGAACTGCACTCAGATTCCTCCAGATGACAGATGAGCAGCAGGGCTCATTGAACCTCTCCCCAAGGGAGGAGATCTGTCCTAGGCATGCTCAATCCTCCCTCCCCCAGCTGGCCCCCAAGCGACCCTGATCTATTCCCACACTAGGGTCACCAGAGCAGCAGGAGGTGAGGCAACCAGTGCCTCAGCCTTCCATGCCACAGGGCAGCTTATATTGCATAATTTTATTTTATTTTTTTACAATTTATTTACTTAATAAAGCCCATTTGATATATAATGACTCAATTATAGTAAGGTCATTCCTTTTACCAATTTATGCAACTGTGTGAACCAAACCACAAGGGGATGTGAAATCATTGTCTCTGAAATTTTACCAGTATCCAGGGAAAACCTTGAAAAACAAGACAAAATTAAAAAAATCTACGAATGGTTGAGAAAATGGACTTTAAAGAAAAAATCTGTCTTACACATTGGGAAAAAATTTCCAAGGATAAGAGTTTGTTCAGTTGGAATGGGCTGCACTTGAATAAAAAAGGCAGTATAGTGCTGGGGAAAACAATAGCCACTACCATCAGCAAACATTTAAACTAAGTTGGCTGGGGTAAATAGGGAACCCCCTAACAAAATTACAGTCAGAGTATATTCCCCAAAACATTAACAAATCATTGTTACAAAATACTCCAATGTAATGCAAGAAGCCTCAACATTCTAAAGATAAGTGAACTCACAGCTGTTTGCATTGATAAACAGATTGACATCATTGCTATCTCAGAAACCTGGTGGGATGGTACATCATCCTGGTTTATTAATATCCCTGGCTTTAATCTGGTGCATAGAAATAGCGGCTCAAAAAAAGGAGGAGGAGTCTGTAGCTATACTAAAAATACCATCATAGCCGAAGACATTACTATAAATGACTGTGACATCGAGTGGTGTTTCATCCAAATTAAATACCAGTATGGTAAAAATGTAATCACTGGAAACTTATATATACCCCCATCAGTAGATTCTACCTATAATGAGCATCTACTTACTTTAATAACCCAGTTAGCTAATAAATCAGAGGTGATACTACTGGGCAACCTTAATCTCCCAGGTGTTAACTGGACTACTCTCTCACCACTGGTAATAAAATGAAATCTATGTCCTTAGAAACCTTTATTACACTGGGTCTTGAACAACCTGTGTTGGAACATTCAAGACACAAAAACATCCTTGATATTATTCTTAAAAATATAGACTGTGATATTGATAATTTTGTTGTAACAAAACCCCTTGGCAATAGCAATCACAATATAACTCTATTTGACCTAAACTTACACAAACAGAGTCCCAAACCATCCAAATTTAGATATAATTACCCCAAAGGAGACTATCAACACAGTAAAGCATCCTTGAATAGATACAACTGGTCTGAACAATTCTGTGAGATGTATACCAATGACTGCTGAAATACTCTTAAAAATATTCTCCTACAACTTGAGTCATTCTAACATACTAACATACTATTTGCCAGCAGATTAGGCCTTATGGTCTATCGAGTCTGCTCGAACCTCAGATCCCTAGTTGGGTGCCAAGGCCCTCCCCCCTTGTGTTCCAGAAACCCCTATCATTCATCCCCACCCCCCTGGGACAGGCCATCATCTGATACATCCACTTTCTGTGTCTGTCCCACCCTCTCTTGAAGCCCTCCACTGTGGATCTCTCAACCAGCTCACCAGGCAGTGCATTCCAAGGGTTCACCACCCTCTCAGTGAAAAACCTCCTCCTCTTCCCCTCACCCTTCCACCTTCCAACTTCAAACCATGCCCACTGGTGATACCTCCCTGCTTTAGTCTAAAGATCCCCTCCATGTTTACTCTATTTATTCACTTGAGGTACTTGAAGACCTCAATCATGTCCCCCCCGACTCTCCTCTCCTCCAATGAAAACAGGCAGAGCGCTCCTCAAGTCTGTCCTCATACATCAAATCCCCTAGTCCTCGTATCATCTTAGTTGCTCTCCTCTGTACCCTCTCCAGGAGCTGTATGTCCCTCTTCAAGTGTGGGTCTCCAGTACTGTACACAGTACTCAAGGTGTGGTCTAACCAGTCCATTGTACAGTGGCAGAATCACTTCCCTGCTCCTAGAGGTGATCCCCTTATGATGCATCCCAACATCCTATTTGCCTTGCTAGCCACTCTCCTGCACTGCTCAGAGTTGTTCATACATGCATCCACCATGATCCCTAGGTCTTTTTCCCCTATTGAGGCCTCCAGCACCTCCCCTCCCATGGTGTACCTGTGTTTAGGGTTTCCACACCCAAGATGTAACACCTTGCACTTGGTGATATTAAAATTTAATTTCCATGTGTGAGCCCAGCTTTCCAGGGTGTCCAGGTCCCCTTGCAGGGCCAACCTCCCCTCTTCTCCCTCAACTACTGCTTCCATCTTGGAGTCATCAGCGAAGAGACTCATTGCATACCCTATACCCTCCCTGATGTCCAATATGTATGCATTAAACAGGATCGGACCCAGGACCGAGCCCTGCGGTATCCCACTACCAACCTCTCTAAGGTTTGAGAGCTCCCCACCGACTACTACACTCTGGGTGTGTCCAGCTAGCCAGTTTTCAATCCATCTGACCATCAAAGGGCCTACTCCCAACCCCATCAGTTTCTCCACCAGACCATAGTGGGAGATAGAGTCAAGCGCCTTGCTGAAGTCCAAGAATACTACATCCACAGGCTTTCTCCTGTCCAGTTCTGATGTTACCCATTTGTAGAACTCCACAAGATTGGTTTGACATGATCTACCTGGCACAAACCCATGTTGCTGACTATCCAGACCTCCCACCTCCTACAAGTACACCCCCAATCGTTCCTTTAGTATACTCTCCATTAATTTTCCCACCACCAAGGTCAAACTGATGGGTCTACAGTTACCTGGTACTTTCCTTGACCCCCCTTTATGGATTGGCACCACATGTGCTTCTAACCAATCCCTAGGTACCCTCCCTGTCTCAAGTGACCTGTTGAAGAGCTTCACCAGGGGTGCAGCCAGTTTGTCCGCCAATTCCCATAGTAATCTCGGATGAATGCCATCCGGCTCAGGAGACCTGTCTTTCTTTAGGGCCTTTAGGGCTTACCACACTCTTTTGGCGGAGATAGCATCATCCGTCCCCTCCACCTTACTGGCCTTTTTATCCTTATCCTGATGTGACACCCCTGGGGTACCTCTCCCTCCCTCTTGCTCCATTTCTGTTGCTCCCCTATCCACTCACTGCCGTTTCTATCCCATTCATGCCTTGCTTTGTAGATATCCCATCCCCCTCCCTAGTGAACACAGAGGCAAAGTACTCGTTAAATACGTCTCCCTGGTCCCTCGCCTCTTCCACCCACCCTCCTTCTGATCTCAATCTGCAGAGATGGCCTTTAGTTTTTCTCCACTCCCCAATGTACCAGAAGAACCCCTTTTCCCCTCCATGTATCCCCTGTGCCAGCCGTTGCTCTTTACTGGACTTTGGCCCTCTCATCATCTGGGTGACTTTTCTAGATGCAAGATGGTACATTTCCTTATCCCTATCCTGTCTTGTTGTTTTATATTTTTTGTAGGCCTCCTTCTTTTCTCTGACCACTACCTGAACCTCACTGGACCACCAGCATGGTTTATGTGACCTTGCTCCCTTATGTTTCACCTTAGCGCAGGTCCTGACTGCCTCATGAAGTCCCAGTTTTATGACCTCCCATCTCCTTTCCACATTTGTCATTGATGTAATCCCCTTCAAGTGATCCTTGAGAATATTTCCCGTGCCCACAAAGTCTGTCCCCCTGAAGTTCACTGCCAGTGTCCTAGATCTCACCCCCCTTCCCCATGCTTATTTGAAACCAGACAGTATTGTGGTCGCTCCCAGTCAGGGGATCCTCTACAACCAGGTCCCTTACCAGATCCCCATTTGCCAGAAACATGTCCAGGACATGCTCCTCCCTTGTGGGCTCCATCACATGCTGTGTTAAGAACACATCCTGGAAGCCATCCAGCAGCCTCTGCTCCTTGGCCACCTTAGAGGACATGGTTCCCCAGTTTGTACCTGGCATATTAAGGTCCCCCATCAACACCACTCCTTCCCCTTTTGGTCCACACTGGACAATGATGTTGTCCAGCAAACCATCCTCCAGAACATCACCCTCCCGGGGGGGCATATATACTACACCCAGCTTGACCTTATCTCCTGCTGGGTATTGTAAGGTGACCCATAAGGCCTCCATGTTTCCCTCTGCCTCTTCTACCCTAGCAATTTCTATGTCATCTCTAATGAACATAGCCACTCCACCCGCTCCGCCCTCCATTCTATCCTTCCTAAGCATAGTGTACCCCTGCATGTTTAGGTCCCAGTCAAGATTTTTATTGGCCCATGTCTCCGTGCCCGCTGCCACATCCACCCCCCTCGAACAGCATGGCCTGGAACTCTGGCAACTTGTTTCCCAAGCTCCTGGCATTTACTAACACCAACCCCCAACCCTTATCCCTGATTCCCTTTGTCAAACCCTCCCAGGTTCCTTATACTTCATCCTCCCTCTGCTCCTCCTGAAACCTCCACCCCAGTCTGTTTCCCCCTGCCCCTTGGGTTTGAAGGCTACTCCCTCATCTGGGGAGAGGCCTGGTCAGCCTCTCCTTATCCCCCTCACAAGTTTAAACCCCACGTTTCTTGAATGTAGTCAGCCATCCCCTGTTTAAGAACTTCCTTCCCTAATGGGCAAGATGAAGCCTGTCCTTGGCATACAGTCCCTTATCCTCCCAAACTCCTTTCCAGTTCCCTAACACCCCCCACTCTCTTCACCCCACTTCCTGAGCCAGTCATTAACCTCTGTGATCTTCATTTTTTTCTCCACTGAGGCCTTTGGTACTGGCAATATCTCTGAAAAGAAAATGTTGCATCCATTATCCTGAGAGACTCTGGCAAGTTCTTGGAACCTTGTTTGGATTTCCAAAATGCTATTTCCCTCTAGATCGTTAGTTCCCAAATGCACCAGGAAATCTGGTTTCCCTCCACAATCCCTAACCAGTTCATACACCATGAACTTTGCTCTGTGCACTGTCAGCCCAGAGATACTCACTACCTTCACCCGGCTATGGAATCCACCCCCCCGTCCCTCCCACTGGATACCCCTAATCATTGAGTCTCCCAATAACAGAACCTTAACACCAACGTCATCCTTATGGTTACCTCCACTATGCACTCTCAGCCCCTCATCTTCCCTTTTCTCGTGATCTCAATTCCATGGGAGTCTTCCTGTCTTGTTAGAGACCCCCTTGTCACCCATACAGTCCAGTGTGTGTGTGTCCAGTCCCACTAACATTGTGTGTATGCAGACATCAGGTACCGTATGATGTCACAGGCCCACCAGTTCCTGTTGCTTCAAATTTCAGTCACAAACAGAAATACACAGCCCTTCAATACCAACCCCCAGTGGCTTTTCAGTATTTAAGAAAGCCTACAAAACAGGGTGGGTGGGAGGGGTCTTACCAACACCAGGCAAAATCACATTTAAATTTCACTCTAATTATCACTGCCAAACAAGTGTTCCCAAGCCCCAAAAGTTACAATATCACAGCCCAAGTAACAGTTCTAACTCAAAGTAGTACTTTTTAACACACAGAACTAATTTCAAGTACAAAACTATTCAAATATTTCAGTTAAAACAGAATATAAACCCAAACCTCTGTCCTTACCAGCCTCCTGCTTATGTTCCCAAGTGAACAATCCATTATGGAAAAAAAACAACAGGAAGGGGAAAATTCCAAAATGGTTAATGCCAAAAGTTAACAAGCAAATAAAAAAAAGGGAAAAAGCTTACAGGAGAATGAAAAAGAACATTGGTCAAGAAACAATAGCATCATATAAATCAAAAGTAAAAAAAAAAATACCCTCATTAAAACAGAAAGGAAAAAAAATGGAATTTAAACTTTCAGGCCTGGATATTCAGAAGGGTTGCTCCATGCGCGACAGGGATGCGCCAGTGCAAGTACAGAAATGTGCCATTGTGTGATATTCAGTGGGAAGTGGCTGCCCAGTGCAATAAGCAATGTGCCAGAGTGCAATAGTAATGAACGCATGTGCAACCGTTGGGGGCGGAACCATGAATAACATATGCAGTGTGATATTCAACAACATGCACCATGCACAATAGGGGAGCTAGCAGAAGTTGTACAACAGCAGAAATTATCTAAAATAAAAGGGAGCAAGAGAGGGGCACAAGAAAGCAAAAGGGAAGTCACAGGTGGGAGCGTGGTGACAGACAGCCAGGGTGGTACAGAAGGTAGCAGTGTGCAGGACTGGGCAGGAGCAAGACAGGGCACACCAGAACCAAGCCATAGACAGGGTAGGAGTGGGGAGCCTGTGTCACTGTGCAGCAAAGACTGCGGAGTGCCACAGTGGACTGAGGGCAGTGGCAGGAGGCAGGACAGCAACAGCCAAAGGACAGAGGTGTACCCGGGGTAGGGGGAGCATCAGGAACAGACAGCGGGGGGATGGGATAATGGCCGCCTGGGGGAACACCAGCCAGGGACATGGCCAGCGCCATCTTCCAGATGAAGGTGGTAATGGGGGTGTGAGAAGGCAGGCAGCAGAGGGGTGAGGCCATGGAAGGGCTCGTCATCAGTACACCCAGAACAGGTAGTACCAAGCCTGCCCCAGCTTTGAACACTACTCTGACACAGAGATTGTGGGCAGGTACTGCCAGAACTGGGAGATCCTGAGGCTACTCTGTGAGCTGTGCAGTGATGTTCACTTGGGAACATAAGCAGGAGGCTGGTAAGGACAGAGGTTTGAGTTTATATTCTGTTTTAACTGAAATATTTGAATAGTTTTGTATGTGAAATTAGTTCTGTGTGTTAAAAAAATTACTACTTTGAGTTAGAACTGTTACTTGGGCTGTGATATTGTAACTTTTGGAGTTTGGGAACACTTGTTTGGCAGTGATAATTAGAGTGAAATTTAAATGTGATGTTTGCCTGGTGTTGGGGGAAGGGAAAGTAACAAGAATTATCTTGTCTTTCATTGTTCACTTGGGAACATAAGCAGGAGGCTGGTAAGGACAGAGGTTTGAGTTTATATTCTGTTTTAACTGAAATATTTGAATAGTTTTGTATGTGAAATTAGTTCTGTGGGTTAAAAATTACTACTTTGAGTTAGAACTGTTACTTGGGCTGTGATATTGTAACTTTTGGAGTTTGGGAACACTTATTTGGCAGTGATAATTAGAGTGAAATTTAAATGTGATGTTTGCCTGGTGTTAGGGGGAGGGGAAATTAACAAGAATCATCTTGTCTTTCATTGTTCACTTGGGAACATAAGCAGGAGGCTGGTAAGGACAGAGGTTTGAGTACTTAAATACTGAAAAGCCACTGGGGGTTGGGATTGAAGGGCTGTGTATTTCTGTTTATGACTGAAATTTGAAGCAACAGGAACTGGTGGGGCCTGTGACATCATACGGTTCTTGATGTCTGCATACACACACTGTTAGTGGGACTTGACACATACTGGACTGTATGTGTTTATGAGACTTGGGAACTTTATTGGTGGGGTTGAAATTGGGTTTGTAAATAACTGCAGTCAGTATAGACAGAAACTGTATTCCAGGGAGAAGGGACTGAGAAAAGGGTTGTGTGCCATTATAAACAGAGGAGGATAAAAAGGGTGGCCATATTCCACCATGGCAGGCATCTTCAGAAGGGTTGTAGGCTGCACAGGCTGTGGGATGGCAATAATTCTCAATTGGACCTGGAGAGAGAGGGAGGATGCCCACTCTGTAGACAGCAATCTTGTATCAGGAGTGAAGTATATTGGTTAAGGAGTAAGCTGGGAGATTTGGGGGGTGTCCAAGGATAAGGGGTGTGGATATGGGCAGCAGAAGGGTGGGGCTGAGGGGAGGCTGGGGCAACGCTCTGAAATTACAGGACGTTATGTTACAGCAAGCAGGAGGGGTATTAGGGACAGAGGACCCTTAGATAGGGATGTTGACGCTAGGGAAAGCGCATTGTGAACATTCCGAATACAAAGAGAGGAGGGGGAAGAGTCAGAAGGGGCAGTTGTGGGGAAGCCTAAAACAGCAGACTGTGGGAAGGGAGCTCCTAAGGAGAACAGAGCAAGAGGGGAGGAAGAGGGGCAGTTTAGAGGTGCAGTCTGGGGAAACTCGGGTTACTTGATGGAGGCTGGCATACAGTGTCACAATAACTTTGAGCTACTAAGCAACCTAGAGGGGGAGGAAGGGGTTGGCGGAAATGAGGAAACTGATACAGAGGCCAGGGGGAGGGAGTCGGATACCCATAGAGCATCACAGACCGGCAATGGAAAGGATAGAAATAGTCCCAGAGGGAGAAGGGGAAACATAAATGTTAAGCAGATGGGGGAGATGCAACATATTGCAGACTTGAGGGAGGACAGCATGACTGGAGAGAAACTGGGAGACAAGGAGGTGGGGCCCCCTTTTCAGCAGGGGTCTGTACCAAGGATGGGGCCCCAGGTAAAGGGGACCCACAGAGAGCCTCTGGAGGTAGGGGTACTATTACAAGGGGGAAGGATGATGGTGGTGTGGGGGTTGGGGAAACCATCAGGGCCAGGATAAATGGTTCAGATAAGAGAGGGTTAAAGGGGACACCTATTCAGAGGGGGTCTGAGTTAAGTGGGCAAAATAAGAAGGGAGGCAGAAAGGGGAGGGTGACAAGGGGGTCTCTAATAAGGCAGGAAGACTCCCATGGAATTGAGATCATGAATAAAGGGTGGGATGTGGGGCTGAGAGTGCATAGTGGAGGTAACCATAAGGATGATGGCAGTGTTAAGGTTCTGTTATTGGGAGACTACATGATTAGAGGTATCCAGTGGGAGGGACAGGAGGGTGGATGCCATAGCCAGATGAAGGTAGTGAGTATCTCTGGGCTGACAGTGCACAGAGCAAAGTTCATGGTGTATGAACTGGTTAGGGATTGTGGAGGGAAACTGGATTTCCTGGTGCATTTGGGAACTAATGATCTAGGGGGAAATAGCATTTTGGAAATCCAAGCAAGGTTCCAAGAACTTGCCAGAGTCTCTCAGGATAATGGATGCAACATTTCCTTTTCAGAGATATTGCCAGTACCAAAGGCCTCAGTGGAGAAAAAAATGAAGATCACAGAGGTTAATGACTGGCTCAGGAAGTGGGGTGAAGAGAGTGGGGGGGGTGTTAGGGAACTGGAAAGGAGTTTGGGAGGATAAGGGACTGTATGCCAAGGACAGGCTTCATCTTGCCCCATTAGGGAAGGAAGTCTTTAAACAGGGAATGGCTGACTACATTCAAGAAAGGTGGGGTTTAAACTTGTGAGGGGGGGAAGGGATAAGGGAGGGGCTGACCAGAAGCCCTCTCCTCCAGATGAGGGGAGTAGCCTTCAAACCCAAGGGGGCAGGGGGGAAACAGACTGGGGGTGGAGGTTTCAGGAGGAGCAGAGGGAGGATGGAAGTATAAGGAACCTGGGAGGGTTTGACAAAGGGGATCAGGGATAAGGGGTGGGGGTTGGTGTTATTAAATGCCAGGAGCTTGGGAAACAAGTTGCCAGAGTTCCAGGCCATGCTGTTCGAGGGGGTGGATGTGGCAGTGGTCACGGAGACGTGGGCCAACAAAAACCATGACTGGGACCTAAACGTGTGGGGGTACACTATGCTTAGGAAGGATAGAACGGAGGGCAGAGGGGGTTGAGTGGCTATGTTCATTAGAGATGACATAGAAATTGTTAGGGTAGAAGAGGCAGAAGAAACGTGGAGACCTTATGGGTCACCTTACGATCCCCAGCAGGAGATAAGGTCAAGCTGGGTGTAGTATATAGGCCCCCCAGGATGGGTGATGTTCTGGAGGATGGTTTGCTGGACAACATCATTACCCAGTGTAGACCAAAAGGGGAAGGAGTGGTGTTGATGGGGAACCTTAATATGCCAGGTACAAACTGGGGAACCATGTCCTCTAAGGTGGCCTAGAAGCAGAGGCTGCTGGACGGCTTCCAGGATGTGTTCTTAACACAGCATGTGATGGAGCCCACAAGGGAGGGGCATGTCCTGGACGTGGTTCTGGCAGATGGGGATCTGATAAGGGACCTGGTTGTAGAGGATCCCCTGACTGGGAGCGACCACAATATTGTCTGGTTTCAAATAAGCATGGTGGGAGGGGGGGGAGATCCAGGACACTGGCAGTGTACTTCAGGGGGACAGACTTTGTGGCATGGGAAATATTCTCAAGGATCACTTGAAGGGGATTACATCAATGACAAATGTGGAAAGGAGATGGGAGATCATATAACGGGGACTTCATGAGGCAGTCAGGACCTGCGCTAAGGTGAAACGTAAGGGAGCAAGGTCACATAAACCATGCTGGTGGTCCAGTGAGGTTCAGGTAGCGGTCAGAGAAAAGAAGGCGGCCTACAAAAAATATAAAACAACAAGACAGGATAGGGATAAGGAAATGTATCATCTTGCATCTAGAAAAGTCACCCGGATGGTGATGGGGGCAAAGTCCAGTAAAGAGCAGCGGCTGGCACAGGGGATACATGGAGGGGAAAAGGGGTTCTTCTGGTACATTGGGGAGTGGAGAAAAACTAAGATCCATCTCAGCAGATTGAGATCAGAAGGAGGGTGGGTGGAAGAGGCGAGGGACCAAGCAGAAGTATTTAACGAGTACTTTGCCTCTGTGTTCACTGGGGAGGGGGATGGGATATCTACAAAGCAAGGCACAATGGGGATAGAAGCGGCAGTGAGTGGGATCAGGGGAGCAACAGAAATGGAGCAAGAGGGAGGCAGAAATACCCCAGGGGTGTCACATCAGGATAAGGATAAAAAGGCCAGTAAGGTGGAGGGAATGGATGATGCTATCTCAGCCAAAAGGGTGTGGTTAGCCCTCAAGTCCCTAAAGAAAGACAAATCTCCTGGGCTGGATGGCATTCATCCAAGAGTACTATGGGAATTGGTGGACATACTGGCTGCACCCCTGGTGGAGCTCTTCAAAAGGTCACTTGAGACAGGGAGGGTACCTAGGGATTGGCGAGAGGCACATGTGGTGCCAATCCATAAAGTGGGGTTGACGGGAGTACCAGGTAACTTTAGACCCATTAGTTTGACCTTGGTGGTGGGAAAATTAATGGACAGTATACTAAAGGAACGATTGGGGGTGTACTTGGAGGAGGTGGGAGGTCTGGATAGTCGGCAACATGGGTTTGTGCCAGGTAGATCATGTCAAACCAATCTTGTGGAGTTCTATGAATGGGTAACATCAGAACTGGACAGTGGAAAGCCTGTGGATGTATTATTATTGGACTTCAGCAAGGCGTTTGACTCTGTCCCCCACAATGGTCTGGTGGAGAAACTGATGGAGTTGGGAGTGGGCCCTTTGATGGTCAGATGGATTGAAAACTGGCTAGCTGGACGCACCCAGAGAGTAGTGGTTGGTGGGAGCTCTCGAACCCTAGAGAGGTTGGTGATGAGGTACGCGGGGCTCGGTCCTGGGTCTGATCCTGTTTAATGCATACATATCGGACATCAGGAGAGTATAGGGTGTGAAATGAGTCTCTTCGCTGATGACTCCAAGATGGGAGCAGTAGTTGAGGGAGAAGAGGGAGGTTGGCCCTGCAAGAGGACCTGGATACCCAGCTGGGCTCACACATGGAAATTAAATTTCAATATCACCAAGTGCAAGGTGTTACATTTGGGTGGAAACCCTAAACACAGGTACACCCTGGGAGAGGAGGTGCTGGAGGCCTCAATAGGGGAAAAAGACCTAGGGGTCATGGTGGATGCATGTATGAACAACTCTGAGCAGTGCAGCAGAGCGCTAGCAAAGGCAAACAGGATGTTGGGATGCATCGTGAGGGGGATCACCTCTAGGAGCAAGGAAGTGATTCTGCAGCTGTACAATGGACTGGTTAGACCACACCTTGAGTACTGTGTACAGTACTGGAGACCACATTTGAAGAGGGACATACAGCTCCTGGAGAGGGTACAGAGAAGGGCAACTAAGATGATACGAGGACTAGAAGATTTGACGTATGAGGACAGACTTGAGGAGCTCTGCCTGTTTTCATTGGAGGATAGGAGAGACAGGGGGGACATGATTGACGTCTTCAAGTACCTCATGGGAATTAATAGAGTAAATATGGAGGGGATCCTTAGACTAAAGCAGGGAGGTATCACCAGAGGGCATGGTTTGAAGTTGGAAGGTGGAAGGGTGAGGGGGGAAAAGAGGAGGAAGTTTTTCACTAAGAGGGTGGTGGACCCTTGGAATGCACTGCCTGGTGAGCTGGTTGAGAGATCCACAGTGGAGGCTTCAAGAGAGGTGGAACAGACACAGAAAGTGGATGTATCAGATGATAGCCTGTCCCAGGGGGGTGGGGATGGATAATAGGGGTTTCTAGAACACAAGGGAGGGGGGCCCGGGCACCCAACTAGGGATCTGAGGTTCGAGCATACTCGATAGACCGTAAGGCCTAATCTGCGGGCAAATAGTATGTAAGTATGATGCATGCACCGACACAATGAAGCTATGCTCTGTCAGTGAAGACGAAGGTGACAGTCATCATGTGCCTGCTTGCCACGGGCACCTTCCAGAGACCAACAGGGGACACAACAGGCATAACCCAGTCGGCCATGTCACGCCTACTCAGACAATTCCTCAGTGCACTGCTGCCACATGCTGTGGAGTAAATCCATTTCCCCAGCACACAGGCGGAGCACACAGCATTCATACAGGAGTTCCACAGGGTAGCACAGTTGCCTGGCATGCTCAGGGCCATTGACTGCACCCATGTGGCCATCCGCACACCACCTGGCCCAATGGGAGCGGCATACATCAGTCGCAAGGGGTACGCAAGCATAAACTGCCAGGTGGTGTGCGATGCCAAGGGGCGCATTACCAATGTCTGTGCCATGCACCCTGGGGGGGCACACGATGTCTTCATCTGGCACCAGTCTGCACTATGCCACAGGTTTGAGAGTGGGGACATCCCCACTGGCCATCTAGTGGGTGAGTATGCATATCATGCAGGATGACATGAACAGACATGGGGGAGTACATAGTCAGGGGTGCCATGGGTACCGGCCTTGTTGGCCCATAGCATAGTGACGCAGATCACCATTCTAATGTCCACCCTCTACACACAGGAGACAGTAGTTACCCACTACATCCCTGGCTGCTCACACCATACTGGCGCCCCATGACCCCATCGCAGCTACGGTACAGTGAGGCACACGCTGCAACACAGAATGTCATCGAGTGGGTGTTCGGGATGCTGAAGGCACGGTTCTGGTGCCTGGACACATCTGGCTGTGCCCTACAGTACAGCCCCTCGAAGGCCTGCGGGCTATTCCTGGCCTGCTGTATTCTGCACAACATGGTCACTGACTGTGGGATAGCAGTAGAGGTCAAAGAGAGGGACAGTGGTGGCGACAATGAGGACACCGGTCCAGCCGGTGATAGGCTGCCACCCTCTGGGCGAAGAGACCCCCACCTGATCCGGATGTCACAGCTGCACCAGGGCACCATTACAGAAGAGCACTTTGGTCAACACAGGTAGGTCACGGGGTCATGCTCAACCACCAATGACTAGGGCACAGCCCACAGACAGGCAGAGCAGAACACCATTGGTGGACAGCGGTAAGGGAGTGGGTCTGAGTGTGGCACCACACATGGCATCAGGGATGGGCAGGGCTGAACATGACACGTGCACACACACGCACACATACCACAAGACATGCACAAGGGGTAGATGGCACGCCAACCCCAACTGCAACCCCCACCCCCACACAGGTCCTCACATGACCATGCCCAGTGGCCATCACTTTGCATGCCTCAGACACTGGGCACCATTGCACACTGGCAGACAGTGCAACACAGGCATCATCATGCACACGCCACAGTGCCCAGCGACTGGGAGGGTGTGCACAGGGACCGTGTGTGTGCAGGGCCAGGTACCCCACCCGTGCATCACACAATGCACTCCACACTGCACATAGGGCAGTGGTAGACAGTGGCCATGGTGGGAGACAGGTCAGTCTCGCGGCATAGTGTCACGGCCACCACAGATGCATGGGTGGCCCCGCCGAGACCTGCCGGCTGTGCCAGGCTGACCGTTGGCCTCATGGGGTGGCACCGACAGTCCCCCAGGGGTGACGCTGCATGAACACGACAGGGGTCTGCTGACCACAGAACATGCTCACGTCAGGCATGCTCGGCATGCCGACAGCCGAACCCGGTGTTGACATAGCAGGTTCGCACAGCACCAGGAATGGGGGGTGGACATGACACTACGCGGTGTCTGCGGCAGATGGGCACTGAACTGGGTGCCCAATGTGGCCATGACAGCTGTCAATGCATAGGTCTGCCTGTCAATGGCAGTGGTCACATCCGCATGCTGCCAGGCCATCTCTGCCAGGAGCAGACCGTGATCTCTGCTGTGCCGCTCCTCTGCCTGGCGCAGAACTGCACTGAGTGCATCCACCGCCGTCACGAGCCACATCTGCTGATCTACTGAAGCCTGGAGTAGACGGCTATGCTCGTCAAACAGATCATCCGCTGGTCCGGCATGCTGTCCCTCATGGTGTTCCTAGGTCTGCTGGCCAACACCCCTTGACGATGGACACTGCACACCAGAGCCATGCTGGGGCATGTCCACACACAGTGCACTGCCACCACCCCCGACACTGTCCCTCCATCGCCATTGGCTGACTGCTGGTGCTGCCCCTCCTCAATGGCGGCACCACCCACGGCAACACCCATGCCTTTGCCTGCTGTGGGACCATCCTGTGTCCCACACATATCACTGTCCTGGACATGTGGTCCATCATCATCGGTGCTGGATCCAGCAGAAATATGTGTCCCAGCACGCTGGAGACTGTGGGCGCTGTCATGCTGGGACACAGGCAGGGCCTCATCCGCACCCGCACCATCCTCATCAGTCTGGACAGATGTGCAGGTATGCATTAGTCCGGTCCCTCGGACACCTGTGGAGGTGGATGGGTGATCCTCCATGTCCAGGGCATCCTTCTCAGTGGACACACCAACCACCGCTAACCCATGTAGACGCTCAGGAGCTGTAAGGGAACACATTAGCATTAGTGGCTCCGCCCTGCCCTGTGGCATTGCCTCCACTACCCACACAGTGACAGCACAGGACCTACGATGCAGTGATGGGCTGCCACCCATCTGGAAGCCACCACCATACCATGCAGTGATGGGTTGCCACCCGTCTGGAAGCCACCACCAGGAATGCCCTAGATGGCACAATGCCACATGCTGCTGGCCACCTGCTCCTCCTGTGGTGTCAGGCGTGGCACATACATCTGGCCCCCACTGGTGGCAGCACATGGAGCCCTGATGGCAGCCACCTTGTCTTTGATCCTCCTCCTGTCTGCGCTGACCTTCTTCTTACACTCCTGCACGGACCACTGGTGGCTGCCATGCTGGTTCACTGCACGCGTCACCTCACCCCACGCCACAGCATGTACCTGTGGCATTGCCCGCTGTCTGCTGAGCAGCGGTTCCGTGTCAAGATATGCCTCGAACAAGGCATCTGATTTAGCCCTGGTGAAGTTGGGCCTCCTCCTTCTCCCCCGTCCCTGTTCCTCCTCTTCTTCACATTCGGTCATGATCGAGCATGTGGGAATGACAGGTGTTACCTTGGACTGTGCAGTGCCGTTCAGCCCTCACAAACCACAGTCCCCACATCCCAGCAGCATGAAACCCACCGCAATAGACTGCAATACCTAACTATGTCCTCTGCAGCCCCATGTCACATTTCTATAGCGCAACACATGTAAATGAGGCATGGCGCAACTGTAAGTGGATGCTAATGCAGTGGTTGAGCCATGGAATGGCTGATGAGCTAATTTGCATATGCTGGCTGACTATCACGCTGTTGCGCCTTGTGCAATGTTGGTGAGTGTGTTCAAGCTATGGCGCAGCACTGGGATGTGCGCAATCAGCACCACACGGCACATGCCCGGGGTGCTGATGCCGACACGTGTGGTGCTGCTGACATGCTGTGCATGGGAGGCAGTGCAGGGCATGGCCACCACTGTGACTGTGGTGCTAGTGTGCTGTTCGCCCGTGTGGCGCTCGTGCCCTGGTGCACCGTAGGTGCCATGGAGCCACAGCGCGGTAGGACACTACAGAGCATCACACACAAGCACCCTACTATGCTACATGCAGGGCATCCCAATAGCACTGTAGTGCTCCGTGCACGGACAGACCCTTGACCCTGCAGTTGACTTTTTCTCCCTAGGTGCCATATGTCCGCATGAGTGCACCCCTATCATGCAGTTCGGTGACAGCGTGATGGGGACTGGAAGTGCAGTACCACGCTGCCTCCACACGTTGGGCAAGTGCTCTACAGAGAGCCATTTTGATTGTGATACACACTGAAGGATGCCTTGTAGGAGAGCACAGGTGTGGTGCGTTATTGAGCTAGCCAACTTGGTGGCCATAGTTGAGCTTTAAGCTGGTACCCTATTTGAGCAGAATCCCCTGGACAGGCCTTGTAGTGCTGTGTGCCAGGAGGTGGTTGACAGCCTGGAGGAGGCAACCGGGATCACCCCGACAGCAGATCAGTGTCACCACAGGTATGGCGACCTACAGTGGAGGGATCCTGACCGACTGGGGCATCTGCAGGCACGCACCCAGTGAGATGCTGTGCCACGGCCAGGTAGGTGCTCCATCCATTCACTGGTAGTGTCTTTCTGTCTGGGTATTGCGGTGCACATGGTTCCACACCACAGGGGTGGGGCTGCATCTAGTGGGGGTGGTGGTGGGGGGGTGCGTCATGGCTGGGCTGTGCAGGCATGCACACACCGCGGGGTCTTTGCTATTGGTTTGTACTGATGTTTCCCTCTCCATGTTTGCACCCTAGGCCTGGAGGAGCACCGTAGGGCAAGGCAGGACCGAGTACAGGAGGAGCAGGACCGAATGGGTGTGCTGCCAATGCAGCAGGGACATGGTGGAGGGGTCATGGGCCAGCAGCGCCCTGCTGGCCTGGATGCAGGTGAGTGCCGTGTTTCCCCTTACATCTGTGCATGCTGGGTTGCAGGGTGGTGGTGGGGCATAGCCACCAGCACTTGGCCCCACTACTGTGCATGCCACACGGTGCACTCAGCACTGTCCTGTGGCACTGCATGTGTGGGTGGGTGTCGCAGGTGATCTGTGCGTGCACTGGGTACATGGCTGTGCCACTGCCTTCGTACCGCATAGCCATGTCACCGTACGGCCATGGCAGTGCTGTGCAGGACATGGGCGAGGGGTGTGTTCAGCATTCCTCATGGCTGTGGGTGCCTGGGTAGGCGGGTCATGTGGGTGTGGTCACTGTGGGTGGTCACATGTCATCACAGGTGCATGGCCCATGGCTGTATACCGTGCACAATGGGTGGACTGTAGGGGTCTGGCCAGTCACATGTAATGACTCTGCTCCCTTGTCCTAGGTGGACAATGCTGGACTGCTCACAAGCGGACAGTCCAGGAGCTGCTGCAGCTGGTGAGAGCCACCCTTGAGCTGCTACAGAGGATGGAACAGGGCAGAGGACGGCGTCACCGGTGGAGACACAGAGATCAAAGTGGGAAGAGGGGGCGACGTTAGGCCCACTATGCCCCTGATATGCATTCATCTCTGGACTAACTCTCACACCCCTTCATCCCACTCCCAGTTGTTCACCCTTGCCCCATGCCCACCCCCATCTGGTATGTGGCCCTCCCCCCCACATTGTAAATAGTTTTATTTCTGTTTTGTATATTGTTCACATCTATAATACACACTTATTTGTTATGACAACTGTGGTGGTCTCTGACTTGCAGCGGGCTTATGGTGCTTGGCTGCAGTGGTGTGCATGGCATCGGGGGTGGTGCAGGCCTCGGCGTGTGTGTGTCCAGCAGGGATCCACCTATGGTGTGGGTGGGGGACTCAGTCCCTTTTTGTGGTATGTGTGTTGTTCCCTGTGCATTGGATGCCTTTATGCAGTGGTCCCTGGTGAATGCACTGTGTCCCTGGTGCCCCTGTCAGTATGTCCATGGCCCATGCAGCTGGCACCCTTGCATGTCTGTAGTATGCATGTCAGCTGGCATGTCATTGGTGACTGTCCATGCTGGCTTGCCTCCTGTCACTGGTATGGTGCACGTCTGCCTCGGGTGGCACTGTAGCCTATACTGTTGTTGTCCCCCCCTCCATGCTGTTGCTGGTGTCTGTTGTGGGGTCTGTGTTCTGATGTCTGTCACTTGTGTTCCGGCTGCATGCTGGTGGCGGACGGCTTCATGGTGCATGTGCAGGATGGCTGGTACACCTTTGCCATGGTGGGGTAAAGGCCGTGGGTACACAGCATCAGTGGTCACATGCCAGCGGAATTTGTTCCCCCGCTATTGTGTCCCTGTGTTGAGGTGCCCTTGGGTCTGGGTGGGTGTTTGTCTGTGCCCTGTGTTGCATCCTGTGTGGTGCATGCCTCCATGCACCACTGTGGGCATCAGTGCTGGCTGTTGGGGCCAGTGCTGGGACAGGGTGTGTGCTTGGGTGGGTGTGCAGGGTGCTGTCCTGCTGGTGGTGGGGTCCAGGACAGGCCTTGTCACATGCGTGGTCCCTCGGGTAATGACGCAGGGTCGACCTCTCTGCTGTGCCACAGGGGGGCTGTGCAGGGCGGCATTGTGTCTGCAGTTGTTGCATCGGTGGCTGGTGCCACCCACTGCGGGGTGCTCACAGTGGGACTGCCATGCATGGCTCCATGGTGCACATGGTTGCATTGTCATAGTGGGAGTGGTGGCATGCATTTGGTGCCATGCATGGTTGGGGGCTACTCCTGGGCAGGGTTTCTGGGAATCACTGTGCAGGCATGCTTTGCATTGATTGGATGGGGTGGCACAGGGTGGCCAGCCCTCCTTGTGTTGCGGTCACTGCTTGCCAGGGGGTGTGCTGGGGCACTGTACCCCAGCTGTGGATTTGGTGCTGGTGTTCATGGGCTGGTGGTTCATCCAGCTCACAACAGGTTGTGCAGTTCATGGGGTGCGGCGGGTGCTGTCTGGTTGGCTGTGTGCTCCTCTGCCCATGGCTTCCATGGGTAGTGCACCCCTGCATCCTGTCCCTGTGCATCCCTGGTTGTGCTACTGCACATCAGCCCTGTGCCACTGTGCATCCCTGGTTGTGCCATGGCACAGTTGGCACAATATTCAGTTGTGTTGCGCAAGTGCACCTTGACCTGCGCTGTGTTTGAATATCGCGCGTGTTGGGCATGGGTGCACTGCACTTGCGCCTGTTCCTGCTATTGCGCTACTTTCTGGTGCAGTCTGAATATCCGGGCCTCAGTGTCTAAAGGGATTACTAAGGCATTTTTCATATGTAAATACAAATAAAAGAACCAATAATCTTATTTCTACAGTCATAAAAAATGGTACAGAAATTATCAACAAGGTGGATATTGCCAATACTTTTAACAAATATTTTGGGTCAGTTTTTTCAGATAAGGATCCAAATATTGAGCCCATCCCTGCTAAGGACCAGTTCACTGAAATTACTTTAGAAGAAATCAAATCTGCAATCTTAACTCTTAAAAATAACACTTCACTGGGTCCAGATAATTTAAATACCTATCTTATCAAACAAACAATGGATCAACTTTTATGCCCATTAACTATTATTTTTAACTAATCTCTAAAATCTGGGAAATTCCCTGGTGCATGGCTATAATGGTCCTGATCTACTAAAAAGGCAAAAAAAAACTAAATGAAAACTATCGGCCAATAAATCTTACATCATTAGGATGTAAGCTTCTGGAAAAAATTCTTAAAAACCAACTGGATAATGAAATAGAAAAACTAGGTATTCAGGATATGACACAGCATGGATTTCTTAGGGGCAGATCATGCACTAGTAATTTGATCACTTTTTATGGCTTGGTTAGTGCCAGCATAGACAGGGGTATACCCACTGACGTTATTTATCTTGATTTCAAAAAGCCATTCGACCTGGTCCCCCATAATCTTCTAATTAATAAAATGACCAAACTAGGATTTAATTGTTATACAATATAATCAATTGGATTTGTAACAGGTTGCATAACAGATCCCAAAAGTTTAAACTAGGTGACATTGTTTCTTTTGAGATGGCAGTGACCAGCAGGGTACCCTAGGGATCTGTGCTTGGGTCCACCTTATTTAGAATTTATATCAGTGACAATATCACCAGATTTGCAGATGATGTGAAAATATCTGCAGAGATTGACATAGCAGATAAAATATTACAACTACAAATGGATTTAACAACAATCAAAAAATGGGCTTCTAACAATAAAATGTCCTTCAATATATATGATAAATGTACAATAATTCATCTAGGAACTAAAAATGTTACTTCCCTGTATACACTTAAAGGTAAAACCGACAAACCAGTTATTACAGAGAAAGACCTGGGCATCATTATTCATGGTTCATTTTCAGCAAGGGGAAAATTACACAGACTGGTAACCATATCTTAACATCAATTAAAAGGGCTTTCATATCTAGAAATGAACATGGCATTCTCCACTTTTATAACTCCTTCATTCGCCCTTACACAGATTATACTGTTTCCTTTTGGGCACCTTATTTAAAAAAGGATATAAAACTAATTGAAGGCATGCAGAGAAGAACAACTAAACTTATACCTCTAGTGAAACATTTACCTTACGAGGAACAATTAAGCTCCCTTGGCCTTTATGACCTAAAACTAAGAAGGGACCGTGGAGACATATTGCTCTTATTTAAAATTTTGGGAGATGAGTCACTTATGAGAGCCACCAACATCATAATGGCTGATAAACTGGATAACCTGAGGTGCAATAACAGACAAATCTGAATCCCCGAAGTATTAACTTCCAAACAGCAGCATTACTTTTCCATAAGCGCTATCACATTATGGAATTCTGTACCCCATAATCTCATAACTATATCTTGTTTTAATTCATTTAAAACCGAACTGGATAAATATATCCTGGGATAGTTTATAATACACCCAACAATGTGTAGGGAAGGTGAACGCAATGGGTCTAGTGTCTCCATCCACCTTTACAAATACTGAGTAATGCAAGAGAAGTGAAGGTAGCTGCTCGGAGTCACACAGCATGTAATTAGCTGACATCGGATTTGAACCTGAGTCTGCTGGTTCTCAATCCTGTGTTCTAGCCACTTTACCACACTGTCATTAAAGTTGAAGAACCCTGAAAAAAATAATCTGATTTGCTTTCATAGTCAGGCAAATGTTCTTATTTTTTTCTCTCTCTCTCTCTTTAAAACAGTGATGTTGCCATTTAATAACCAAGATAAACTTCAATGACTTTTCTTCCAATGTAAAGGTACATTTGTCAATAACAAAGAACTTTGTGCTGTGGAGTCAGTGAACTGCACTTTATTAATAACTAATGAAGTAACTGCATCAATAAACTTCAGGATTAATGCTTATTCTGATCAGGAGCCGTGCAAATTCATGCTGCTGGATGTGAAGCAAAAAGAAGCTAAACTATGTTTCAGAATTTTCTTTTTATGTTCAAGGCAAACATGCTTTGGGTAGTGAATCAGAACAAGAAGACCATTTTATAATTGGTCTAGACTAAATTAGTACTAATTCATTTTAATTATGACTCTTATTAAAAATGAATACTTAAGTACCACCAATTATAGTTTCTGTCAGATGGTAAAGACAAAATGTACATTAACATAAACTAGATATTTGCATCTTTATGTGTTGCAATCATGTCTATGGAATTAAAAACCATAAACTGAGTTTTCAACATGACAAATAACAAGGGTCCCATACAAAATTGCTGTTGGGGTGGTACCGTTCCAAGGGTGCAACAGGTGTACCCTGTTGAATTACCCCATAAAACTTTGTATAACAGTAAAACGTAGTCATTAGGAGAGGATTATCACCACCAGTGATTAAGTCGAAATGCAAATGATGATAGTCAGATTTTAATTGCAGCAAATTGGGGGTTCTTTTTTTCCATGGGGTTTCTTTTTTTTTTTCCATGAAAGTTTTTATTGAATTTCTTTTGACAAGTAAACGCAATGCAGTAACAGTATTACAAGGTTTCCTGAAACCATAAAATTGGATTACTTTACATATACATGGTGGACAAGTATATACAGCGGGTGGACATTTGATATAACATCACTATATTTCAGTTATATATGATATTCTGTTTCTGGCAACCCAATAGGAAGGGTACAGAAAATGTCCCTCCATCTTAGTAGATAGGTTAAGGTAAACTGGATAATGTACAATTTCTGTCATCTCTTTTTCATTACTGTTCCCTAGGGATTCTATGAGTGTATACCCCTAGGCTGATTTCAGCCTTTTCCCCGTCGTGTTGTTGAACTGAGATTGATAGATGGTGTAGTCCAATCTATATTCCCAGCCCCTATGGTTATCCACATGGGAAGGGGGGGGGTAAAACTTGAACAATTATTATAACTAGTATGTGAGGGGGAAGGGAGAGGGGGGATTCCTACAGCATGAAAAAGTCCTTAGTTGTCAAGTGGTATATTACAGTATATGGTACTGAACCTATTGTTGTGTTTAAGATGTGACATTTCAGTGTTGTCTGATGCAGCTTGAGCTGTCATGGGTCCTTATCAGGAGATACAAGAGATACAGGTTCTATGACCTATGAAGGAACATTGTCCATTGAACAGCATCTATATGGGCCTTTGTGAGCTCTGAGGGAGAAAATCTAGTCTAGTGGGTGACTTCACCTGTTTGGTGTGGGGGGGGAGTCTCGAGGCTGTAAATTTTCATGTAGGGGCCCGGGTTTTCCAGTAGGGATTTGCCTTAACTGCCACTACATGCACAATTTTCTCACATCTGCAGGTCAAGGTAAGTAGAGCTTGCAATTCTTTGTGTGTGGTGGTTCAGGTTTTCTCCAATGGTGAAGAAGTATCCTCTTGGTAGCTGTAAAGGCCCCATTGATCCATTGTAGCTAATGTGGGTTTAAGAGATGTGTCACCGAGGGAAGGACTAGAAGGCCCAATCTAGGATCTCTGGTCAGGGGCAGGGGTGAAAACTGTCTGCATGTGTTCCATACCAAGTCCCAGTATCTCTCAATTTCCAGGTAGGTCCACAGTATGTGTGACAGCGTAGCTTGCTGGAGGCCCATCTCCAACATTCACTGTCCTGTGTCATTTTGGCTTTATACAGCCAGTGGGGAGTCCTGTAATCTCTATGGAGCATCTTAAACTGAATAGTTTTGGCCTGTATTTCTCTGTTTGCCCTATAACCTAATGTTCAGACCCTGTCCCAGTCTTTCTGGGGGATGGTGATGTCCATTTCTGTCTCCCATTGTAGTTTTGCATTTTGAGGAGTTGTCGGAGGGAGTTTCCTGTTTCTCATTTTGATATAAAGGCTAGATAGGAGTCTTGTATGTTTCAAATTGCCAATCCAATCTTCCCATGACTGGGGTGCTGGAAAGAAGTGGTTAGGGGAAATATGGATTCTAAGTAGGTCTCTAAGTTGAAGGTATAGCCAGAAATGGGTATGAGGGATCCCATACTCGGTTTGCAGGTGGTTGGAAGATTTGAGGGTCCATGTGTTAGAGTGGTACAGGTCGCCAACTGTAAAAATATCTTTTGCCTGCCAAAGGGGCTATTAAAGGGGTTCCTTCCAAAGCTGGAGTTCTGGGTTTTACCTGAGAGGGCACAATCTGGAAGTTTTGTTAACCCAGTCCAACTGAGCAACATGTGTCTTCCATATTTTCTGTGTGTGTCTGGTGCATGGTGACTGGTGAGGCCTTTGCTGCTAGTTTCTAATCCGGGTGTAGTAGTTCTTGGGTTTAGGGTACTGCTGCTTGGTGTACTTCAATGCTCATCCACTGTGGGGGAGAACATATCAGTTCTGGTTTTATATAGGTGACAGCTTGTTGAATGATGACACTGTCATGGAACAGTTTTAGGTTGAGTAGACCTAGCCCCCCTTGGCTCTAGTGCATCTGGAGTGTGCTCAGTTAATTCTTGGAGTTTTGTGATCCCAGATAAAAGCAGAAAGTTTTGCATTAGTTTGTACAAAAAATGTAGTTGGAAGGGACACTGTGAGATTACTGAGGATGTACTGGAGTTTGGGAAGAGCCACCATATTCAATGCATTCATTCTTCCCTAGGTGGATAAGTACATGGAATCCCAGCATTGAATGACTTTGGTTAGTGTGTCTGTCATTATGCCCATATTGGCCTGGATCATATAATTTACAGTAGGTCGGAGTTGGATCCCTAAGCAAGTGACACCCATTGGTGCCCACTGATGTGGTAGTCATTGAATAAGTCTTGAGCACAAGAAGGTGTGAGTGGCATTATTTATGATTTATTGCCATTAAGCTTGCACCCTGAAAGGGCAGAGTATATAGTGAGAAATGTTCTCAGAGTTTTTAAGGCCTCAGGGATGTTTGACAGAAATAATGTGATATCATCTGTGAACAATATAAATTTATTTGCAGTGGGCCCAATTGGGATGCCTCAGAAGTCAGCATGGGTCAGAATTTTGGAAGCAGGGGTCTCTACTGCCAGTATGTATAAGAAGGGGGAGAGAGGGCACCCCTGTCTGGTTCCTCTGGCTATGGGTAAAGCTGGCAGTATCACCTAGTTGATGAGAACAGAGGCTGTCGGGGATTCATACAGAAGTTGTATCAAAGCTGTGAAGCGTGTAAGGAATCCAAATCTGGTTAGCGCATCAAAGAGAAATCAAAATTCCACCCTGTCAAAGGCCTTCTCAACATCCTGTGACAGGGTGGCTGTGAGCTGTGCCTGGTGGCTGGCTTCCCAGAGGATGTCAAGTGTCTTGTGAATGTTGTCTGCTCCCAGTCTGCCTGAGAGAAATCCAACTTGATCCAGATGTGTCAGATGTCCCATTAGAGGCTCTAATCTGTGTGCTATGACCTTCACAAATATTTTTACATCAACGTTTAGGAGCGAAATGGGCCTGAATTGGGAACATTGGACACTATCTGGACCTTTCTGGGGAATTAATGTTATCAGAGCCTGCTGAAATGAGGCCAGGAGGCTACCTGTTCCCCAAGCTTCATTAAAGAGGCGGGTAAGTCTAGGTGCCAGAATAGGGGAGAAAACCACATAGAAATCACTGGGGTATCCATCTAAGCCTGGTGAACTGCCCTTTGCCATAGCCTGGATAGCCATTTTAACTTCACCCTCCATAATGGGGGTTATCAAATTCTGTGTCTGTAATTTGTGGCAATTGGACGTTCTCATACTGTAGAAGGCATCTAGGGACTCTTGTTCAGGGTGGACCTCTGATGAATACAGTTGTGTGTAGTATTGCTGGAAAGCATCATTTATTATGTTTGCTTTCACGCAGCACAAGAAACATATTGCGGCAGCTTGGTGCCGAAGCAGGTTCTGGAGGTGTGGCACTGTTGTGTCCAATACTGGCACGGCATTTTGGGGCATGTGTGATGTCCACCAATAATGGGGGACACAGCCGGTGACAGTAGTTTCGAACATAGCTACCAACTTAAAAGAAAATAGTCTCCCGGATGCGCTCCCCCCCACACGCATGCATGCACGCATATTGCATGCTAATGTGGTCCCCACCACACACACACACACACACACTGTATGGCCGACGGGGGTACCCAATCCCCCGTCGGCTCCAATGTTCCCCCCCAACAGAGAAGCGGGTGCCACGCTGGAAGCCCACCCCAGCGTGGCAACAGTCTGTATGGTGGACGACGGTGCCCAATCCCCTGTTGGCTCCACTGCCCCCCTGCCCCAAACAGCCTTCCTGCTGCCGTTCTGGGAACCCTCCCAGTGTGGCAAAGTCCTAAGTCATCCAAGAAAACAAAAGAAACCTGAAGAAAACCTTCCTTACATGACTGTCCTGACCCCAACTCCCCCACTGCCCACCCTCTACTCTGCCTCCCCACACCCCCCACCCAATACTTACCTCTGGAGTCCAGCATGATGATCTTTGGTGGACCTGGAACACATCTGCGCTCTTCAAAGCCAACCTGTGAACTGAGGAAATGCTGGTAAGCTGTATAATGTAATAAATAGTTTTTTTCAACTTTGCTGCATATCTCAGGCATTTCTTGGAATTTTTTCACCAAATTTTCAACAGGGGTTTTTGGGACCCCAACCTGATGAATTATATCACTGTCATTTTGTTAATCAGCCCCGGAAGGTGATTTCACGGTCACTGCGCAGAACCACCTTTCAGGACCAATTTATGAAATGACAGTGTCACAGTCCATGAGGTAGGTCCCCAAAAACCCTATTTTGAAAACTTGGTGAAAAAATTCCCCAAAATGACTGTTTTATGAGCATGCATTGCGCTGTTCCTACACACGCTTGTAAGTTTGCGAATTTTCAATATTTTCACTCCAGATTTTCAACATTGCCATTTTACCACACCTCCTTATGAGCAATACAGCTGTCATTTTTCACATCTCAGCCCAAAACGTGTTTCTGCGCATGTAGTGCACAATGGCACAGTCAGTGTGCAAAATCGATGTTCAGGACAGATTAAGAAAATCACAGTGACACTGCTCATGAGCAGAAGTGCTAAAATGGCTATGTTAAAAATCTGGTGAAAAAATTCCCCAAAATGACTGTTTTATGAGCATGCATTGCACTGTTCCTACGCACGCTTGTAATTTCATGAATTTTCACTATTTTCACTCCAGATTTTTAACATTGCCATCTTACCACACCCCCTTATGAGCAGTATAGCTGTCATTTTTCACATCTCAGCCCAAAATGTGTTTCCGCACATGTAGTGCACAATGGCGCAGTCGGTGTGCAAAATCAATGTTCGGGACAGATTAAGAAAATCACGGTGACACCGTTCATGAGCAGAGGTGTTACAATGGCTATGTTAAAAATTTGGTGAAAAAAGTCCATAAAATGACTGTGTTGTGAGCGACCATTGCGCAGTTTCCACACACCCTCATAAGTTCATGGATTTCTAATATTTTCAGTCCAGATTTTCACCACTGGCATTTTTCCACACGTCCTTATGAACAGTACAGCTGTCATTTTTCACACCATGGCTGAAATCTGTTTTCACACTTCCAGTGCAGAAATGCATGGTGGCTGTGGGAAATCACTGTTCGGGACAGATTAAGAAAATCACAGTGACACTGTTCATGAGCGGAAGTTCCAAAATGCCTGTGTTGACAATCTGCTGTAAAACATCCCCAAACTAATTGCATTATGGCTGTGCGTTGCGCAGTTTCTACACACGCTCATGACTTCATCAGTTTTTTAAATATTTTCACTACAGATTTTCAGCATTGCCATTTTTTCCACCTCCCCATGAACAGTATCGCTGTCATTTTTCACATCCTGTTCGAAATGTGTTTTCACACCTGTGGTACCAAATGGCATAGTCGCTGTGCAAAATCAGCTTTCAGCTAACAAACTGATATTGCCACTGTTCATAAGGTGGGGGTTGCAAAAAACCCATGTTGAAAATTTGGAGTGAAAATGCCAATGAACGCCTTAGACGTTAGGGTTTCCGACCATAACGCCCCACCCTGTAGAGATTGACAGGCATCAGGAGCGTGACTTGGGATTCTCATCTGTAATGCTTATACCATTCCACACCCTACAGACAGTGAGAGGCATCAAGGTGTGCCTTGGACTCTTCAGCCCCAAAGTTCACCCCATTCTCCCATACAGCACCCATCTCACTGTATTTCCTGATGGAGTGGGTGAGCATAAGGGCTAAAGACCCCAAGGCACACCGTGACACTTGTCAGTGTCTGCAGGGTAGGGTGTGGTGAAATCGCGTGGCCATTATTCCTGATGACTGAAAGGCACATCCCAATGCCTGTCAGTCTCTGCAGGGTGGTGGCGGGGTTGGCTTCAGTTGAATACTTCACTGCCATTCCTATTATGCAGCTCTCTAACTCCTACACTACCAATGCCAATGCTAGCAAGCAAACATCCGGCATTGACAAATGCTTGTTTGTTTTGGTGAGGTAACTATTATTCCCTGAGGTATGTGAATTTGGGGATGTACCATTCCTCCTCTCTGGCTCACAGACAATGGGCTAAGAGTTTATTGGGGTTTTCCCTTGCTTCCCAGTATCTCTGATTTAATAGGAAAAAAGCATACTTCATTTTATGTTGTATGCTATTTTCCACCTTATGTCGTGTTATCTTGAGCTGGGATTTCAGGGCTTCTTTCTGTGTAGGGAAGACATAGCTTGGGCTTCAAGATGTTTTAACACTTTTTCTTCTGTTCTAGTATGGAGTTCCCTATCCATTCTCACTTTGCAGGGATATGCTATAAGGTGCCTCCTGATTACCACCTTCATGGCATCCCACTGGGTGGCTGTGCTAGTGTCTCATTGTCCTGGAAGCAGAAGAGTAGCTCAGTTTGAAACCATTGTACAAATTCTGGGTTTTGCAAAAAGGAGGTGTTGAATCTCCATTTATTCCTAGGTCTCATCTGTTCACCCCATGCCAAAGATAGGGAGACTAGGGCATGGCCTGGTATTACGATGCTGTCTTGTGTAACCCCCCAGGTGTATTATGTCAATTCTGAGGAGACAAAGAGGATGTCTGTGTGACAAATGAGTCATGAATTGTAGAGAAGTTAGTGTAGTCTTTGCTGTGGGGGTGGAGAACTCTCCAGATGCCCTGCAGCCCATTTCTTTTGAAGTCTTGTAGAACCTGTGGGCCAAGTTGTGTTCCTGGTTTATTACCTGGTCCTGTCCAATCTGAAAGTGAGTTCAACACTATGTTTAAGCCACCCCTATAATCACTCCCTTAGAGTCTCCCAGTATTTTTCCCAGGACCTGCACAAAGAATTGATAATTGGGACTGTTTGTGGCATATATGCTTCCTAGTACGATTTGGGATCCCTGGTATGTGCCTTCTACTATTAATATTCTACCCTCTGAGTCCTTATGGTCTGTGTGTAGCCCTAATTGTAGTCCCTTGCCACATAAAATAGCTACTCCTCTTGTTTTATTTATATAAGAATTATGATAGAATGCACCCACCCAGCTGCTCTTAAGGGTAGAGACCTCAGAGACCAATAAGTGTGTATCTTGTATAACAGCTATGTCACATTTCATTTCTTTCAGTTTTAACAGCACTTTGCATTTTTTAGATTTGCAGTTCAGTCCTCTAGTCTTCCAAGTGACTATCTTCAGAGCATCAAAGGAGGACATGTCTTCAAAGTCACCCATAGCCTGTGCTCTAAAGTATGAATGCTTCTTAATTAACTCTAGTCCCCATCTCTATCCCCTCCCCACCCCAAGATACACAATATAAACAATAGTGAAGAAACAAATTACTGCATCAGTCTGATATGCTATGCAAACTAGTATTAGAAGTAGGTAAACAACACAAAAACAACCACACACAAAGAACTATAAAACAGAACAACTACCAACTAGTATGTTACTTTAAGGCAAAGGCAATTCACACCAGCTGAGGCAGGCTAGAAGGCTGTCCTATTGAGAGACTAGGAGGCTTTAATGCTATTGGACACTCAGAAACTGCGAGTTTTAGACTTAGGAGGTGAACCAGCCAGCCCTGGTAATCCCTCCTCTATTTTCACAGAAACCGCTGCCACCCCAGGTTACATAGTGGAACCTGCAATGGCATGGGTGCATCTGAATCTTAATGCAAGGCACTGATTATTTCATAGGCTGGAATGTGGTCAAGCCTGCCCCTAGTAGATGCACCTGGTGCCCCCTCAAGATGTAAGAGGAAGGGTAAGGCTAACATGTAAAATAGTTAATACAGGGGGTTTATTGCCCTTGAAAAATGTAGAAATCAATGCCCCCTAAAGGCTGGGATGAGGTTTGGTTAATGTGAAGTTTCCCCTATATGGGTTGAAAGACTTATCTAGATCATACCTTAGGATAGAGAATGTAGTGCCTGGTAAGAGTTCTTATAGTAGCTCCGTTTCTGGGCTTGCCATCCCTTAAAGTGTTTCATTATTCCAGTACTATTATTGCAACCCTTTGTGGACTGGAAGGATACGGTCTGGCATAGTGATATTTTAGTTTATGGTGCAGGGGTGAGTATTTCACATCTCCTACATTTCAGTACTGATATTTAACCAAATCAGATCATGGCAACACATTGGTAGGTAGGTAGGTAATATTTTATTGTTCGGCAGATTGCCATTACAGTTACATAAAAATGTACAGTACAATGTACAGATATTCAATATAACATATATAATTTTACAATAAATACAATCCTTCATAAAATTACACATAGATGTAGCTTGTTAAAATTTGTAAGTTATTTCTACCATTTCCAGCTGTTAAATCAACACAAATCTACTGCATACAACTCTACCCCCCACTCCCTGACAGACAACATTGATAAACAAGATGCAAAACTTGTATTGTGTTCTGTTATTTAAACAGCATACAAATAGATAGTGTAAGAATTTATCATTATTCCATTATTCACCACAAACTTCTAACATGGCGACTTTTTTCTTCTGGATCTTAGTAATAGCAATTAAGTACTGGGCTAAGTTCATTAATATTTCTGGATTTTCTGAATTATACAAAAGAGCTATCATAGGTCTATTGGGAATGTTGCAGGTATCCAAGTATAGCCTCAGAAATATGCTCCTCTGTTTATCATACCGAGGACACCTCGGTGTAACGTGTTAGGTCCTCGGTTTCCTGTATGTTACAGTGATAACATTTAGGAACACTTTGTTCCTTATTATATCTAGCCTCCAGAGCCGTGCTTGCAAAGGTTTCAAATCTAAATCTAGTCAGAATCACTCTATATTCATGTGTTTTTACTATATTCAAATATGGCTTTAAATTATGTTCTTTAGTGTTCCTCATTAACCAGTTTGAATTTTTTTGTTTGTTTGTTTGTGTTTGAGTTCTGCAAGATCTTTCTGTCTGGATGTTTGGAGTATTTTCTTTGTCATGTACCCTGTATATATTTTATTTAAACTAATGTTTTGTTTTCTCCAGGTTTTCAAGTATGATAACCAATTGTGTTCTAATAGTCTGTCTATAATACGTAACCAAGCAGACTTACTGCACCAGAGTAGTTTTTCTTTCTCCTTCATGTATGTTTTTATAAGGTTATCGGCTGTGTTTAAGTTCGACTTAACCCAAAAATTGATTTGCCTTGCCTGAATCATGGAGCTGAGACTTGGTTGTCCTAATTGAGATCTGACTAAGGTGGCAGGGGTTCCCAAAGGAACCCTAAGCAGTTTTTTATAAGCAGTATTTAACATTGACTCAATAGCAGAGACATTGGCTCCACCCCAAACGTTGGCTAAGTACAGAATTTGTGGTATAAGTTTGGTGTTCATACTTTTCATAAACGGAACTGCCTTACAGCCACCACACAAAAAAATTAAACCTGTTTAAGGCTTTTATTGTGTTATTGGCTGTATTAAGTGGGTGGGTATGCTTTGCTTACATAGTTATAGCTCAGGTACAGTAACACAATTTTGTCTGGCTGCAGTTCAAGCCTCTTGTCATGCAATGTCTTGCAAATTGGTGTAAAGCACACATACAATATTCGAGCACAAAGTCATGTCACTATACACATAAACAGCGCAGCAATATACTGTGTTGTAAATACAGCAGATACATTGCTGGTGCTGGAACAGAATGCCGATGGCAAAGTCAGTGCACAATGTAACAGACTTTCTTGTTTTCTGCTATGCCCCCCACACACCATTATGGAGGCATGTGCCCCTTGAACCCCCCCATTAATATAATTAACACTGGGGGGGCAACACAGGGATGTGGAGAAACACCGGGGGGGGGGCAAAAAATAAAAAAATGCACAATGCAGTCTGCAATTTGGATTCAAGCCCCGGTCCACAGATGCATAGCTGCCCTACACTGCTGCGGTTCATCCCTCTCAGCCACAGCAGCTGCTTAGTAGACCACCTCCCCAGCAGAAGACTCGATCTCTGTGTCACTCCTACCCACCAACCATGTGTGACAAGGTACAAAACCATGTACAACATTTGTGTCTTGCGGGGGTTTTGTACCATGTCACATTAGTGCACCGAGCTGTATGTGGTGTGCCATTTTGACTTCACTGTTAAGCATACAGCAAATTGACCCAGTATGCTATATTCACACTTGGTGCAGATATCCCACTATTGTGCCATTTACTGCATGGACACATATATACATTTCTATACAGTAAGAACAACAAAGATTTGGAATCAACTGCTACAACATTTCATTGAGATAGAGGACCCTAACCTATTTAAAAGGGAACTGGACAAGTATGTTTTGGATAACTCAGCCCAGTAAACAATATACCCACTCAGAGTGGGAGACACTCCAGATTGTCTTAGTGCCTTCTTCTGTCTTGGAAACCCAGTAATACCCAGTAATATGATATCCCAATACTGTACATTTTTGGAAAATTGCAACAGTTGGGTCATGATTGCCATAATTTCTCAGGACACAGATGTATGCATTAGATTATATTAGCAGTGTATGTGTCTCAGTAGATTGCATGCTGTCCACTGAAATAAGAAGATCAAAAGATTGGGGGTTCTAATCCCTCACCAGGAACTTGGGCTACTACCAACTGCAGACACTGCAGTGTAGCACTATGTAGGTACTATCCTCCACAGACCTTAAACCGAGGTCCCTTGTACCTATCTCTGGTGGATTTCCAGATGGAATTTATTGATACTGTGGTACATACTGTAACAGTAAGGGATTTTTCCCCAGCTAAGATTCCCACTCTCAATAAAGCAGGTCCATGCAATCAACCCCACCCCCCAGCACACCAATAAAAGTGCAGTCAATATACCTTTGCTGATCAACACTGGCAAATAAATAAACTAAATAACTCGGAAGGATGTTGGGAGATTTTAGGGACTGGCCGCTGATAGGGGCACGTTTAAGTTAGGGACGTGCAGGTGGGCTGAGACCTGGTTCTGATTCTGACTCTGATTTATTTTTTCAAAGGCTCTGATTAATTTAGATCTGTTTTTAGGTGCAGTGCTGGGAACACAGAGTCTAGGATGTGACCCCCCCCCCAAAAAATCAGTAAGGCACTATGGCCTTGTAGTTCAGGTGCAGAGTTAGGAAACATGGAGTCTGAGATATGACCCCCCACCCCGAAATCAGTAAGGCACTATGGCCTAGTAGTTTAGGTGTAGAGCTGGGAACATAAAGACTCTGAGATGATGTGACTCTCCCCAAATAATTATCTTCCCTAATCCTGCTGAGTTTCTTTAGGTTTTATTTAATTATTTTTACTTAGGGGATCCTTGGACAGGAGGACAAGGAGGATCAGTCAATCTAGTCAAGCACTGACATGTTCAAGCAGTAGCAGTCCTTCCCCTCTCCCAAACCCACACTGCTGTGTGTCTGCTGCTGCCTTTATCTCTCACAGTGAGTCTGACCACTGACTAACTAAGCCTATTGTTTTGTATTATTATTATCCCTCCTAGTCCCTACTCTTAAAAAATCTAGACTCCAGTCCAGATCTGTGATTTCTCTGGCTATATGGAACCAGAATGGACAAGATGAGTAGTCTGAACTGTAAACTCTTTCACTCTGACTGATGCAAGCTGAGTGCATGAATGCCCACTGTCACTGAATGAGAGTCATATGACCCACCTTGAATGATCCTGTGGGTCTCGGAAGAGGGGCAGTTGAGACAGACAGTGAGGGATGTTTGATGACTAACAGTGGGCTGGAGAATGGCACTTGGCAGTGAGAGTGTCAGGGCTGATGTTCATTACAGTACTTGTACCCATCTTGCACTGCTGCTGCTTCCACCCCCACCCACCCTCTGACCCGACTCAGCTGGCATGCTTTCGTTGCTCTGGTTGTAAGTCTCCTCACAGTGGGGTAATGAAATTGCCACTGAATATGTGTCTTCAGACTGGACCTGCACTTCTGATCCAGGCAAACTTGGCAACTTGGGTAGAACCATAAAAGCTCAGTATTTCTGGTCAGAGCCAAGTAGGCCTGGTCCAGGGAGGTTCGGAAGTGCGGCAGAGCCAGTTTGCCCATCCCTAGTTTAAGTGTTACACAACACTGTTCTATAAAATCCATTTACTACGTATTGTAAAGAAATGAAAATATTGACTATGACATCCTTGGGCTAATGAAATTTAAAGCAAAAGCAAACATTTTTCACATCTTGATAAAATTCAAGCCCTAAAATAGATATGGTACTGCAAGTAATGCCATGGAGATCTAGTTTGAAAAGATAAGTGACTTGCTGGAAGTCTACTATCTGGCCATATTCTGGCATAGAAACATAAATACACAGTGGCAGAAATGGACCAAAAGGCTCACACAGTCTGCCCTAATCCAGTCTACCTTATGGGATGGCAAAGGGTCCTATGCAGACCCCAGCTTCCCTACCCACTTCAAGTGATTCCTCCTTTTAATGATATCCGTGTTCTTGTGCCTTCCATAACTCCTTGGGATTTTCAAAACCATGAGGAGAAGGTGGCCAATCTGTTTGGTAAAATGCCAACAATGTTAAGGTTTGCAGAGGATAAATTAGTTTGGGGAGGGGGGGGACTATTTTCATGCCTGAGTATTACAGAACAAAAAACAATATAGAGAGAACCATGTCCCTTCTGATAGTGAGCACTGCTAGTAGCTGGTACTAGTTATTCAGACTTGGGGAATGATAGTTCCCTAGTTTGGTTTTGATGTGTGAAAAACTGAATTAGATGGAGGGTCAGATCTGCGCTACAAGTACAGATTTTGTGATCTCAGTCAGTTAAGGAGTATGTTTTGTTTGTCTTCAATTTATCAGCAGTATAAAACTTAGTTGTTACATATATTAATACGTTGAGTTACAGGTGTCTCTTATGGGATAAGAAGGTTATCTCATGCTGTTTTGGGTGAGGGGTCTGCATTGTGAAGCTGAGCAGTTCTGTCCACCCAAAACAGCATGAGACAACCTTCTTATCTGGTAAGAGACACCCATAACTCAACATATTAATATATTATAAAGTAGTGGAACTGCATTCACTACAAAACATTGTAAATTTTGTTATAAACTGTTTTTTTATTGCTGCAGAGTTTCTTAGTGTCCCCCACCATTTCTTAACCTCTTTCGCTACCACTCTCTGTGTGATGACATTGGCATTGGGGGGTGGGGCTGATGGTTAGCGCTGACATGGTATGTAGTCAAGCAGGAGGGCCTAAGTCATTTCTTCATCTGAAATGGGCCAGCATGCATTTATTGTTGACTTTCAAATGGGCCATCTCCTGTATGTTCCTGCAGTAAGGAACCGTAGATTAAACCTTTTCTTTTCTTTATTTTTTTTTTAAGCAAAAGTTTTTGATGTATTTCTGTGCTTTGATTGCACGAGTAACACGGCGGTGGTTTTCCAGCAGCTAAAACAGAAACACAGCAGTGTGTTTTTTGGCAGTAAAACAGAATGCAATTCCCAAGTACTGCATAAAAAGTTTCGGATTTATTTTAAAGGTTGGTGAAACATGGGCTTTAGTACAGGCAACAGAAAATGCAACTCAGATTAACTGAACACAGCATGTTTATTTATTCCACTGTATTTAGTGCTAAACAACTACAGAACAAGACAATAAGTTTACTAACATGTTTTTAACTTCAAAGTGACCTGAACTATTGAGTACTGTGTGAAAGAAGACATTTTCTAAAAACTCTATACCTTTGTGTAACATGTTTTTAACTTTACTATTAATTGTTTCTACTACTGAAGAACTCCACATTTTTCTCTGCTTTGAAAAAAAAGAAACTTGGAGAAATTTAGAGTTTCATTCAATTTTGTTGCCACTGTATGTTTAACTTCTATGACAAATGTTTTACTGGGTTAAAAAGTGTTACCAGCATTATATTCTGCCAATTTAAATGCATTCAGACATTATAACCATTGCAGACTTTACTAAAATTAACATATTTTGAATGCATTAAAGACAAACAAACTTCTGAGTAGTTAAACATTGTTCTGAAATTCTTATCAGTCATCTTCGGTAACAAAGTCCTAGTTACTTGTTATTAAAAACAAAAGTACAGGAACTGAAGGTTGCACCTGCAGCATTGAAGTATCCAGTGCTGTATGTGGATAGAGATGAAGCAAAGTTTAACTTTGCTGGTGAATTTTGGCTAAGTCGCCAAATTCACCTCCGTGGATCACTTCGCAAAGCTGAAAAAGTGAAGAATTCACCATTTGTAACTTTGCCTTGCTTTTACATTTTTTTAAAGTGCAAAGTGCACTTAAAAAACCCTAAGCAAGAAGAAGTTAGAAATTGCAAATTCTTTTAATTAATTCAATCCTTGGTATCTAGTGCCCCCACCGATCACCGGCCCCAGTGTAAAAATATTTATTTTTTTAATTAAACCCCTGGTGTGTAGTGGTGCCACCCCCAACCACCATTCGCTGTCCCAATAAATTCTTATTTAGGATTAAATCCCTGGTGTCTAGTGGTCCCCCCACCACACCTGCCTATCACTGGCCTCAGTGTAAAAATAATTTCTTATTCACTTGAATTAAATCCCTGGTATCTTGTGGTCCCCCCCAGCCAATCACTAACCCCAATATAAAAAAAAACATAACCACAATTAAATCCTGGTGTCTAGGTGGACCCCCCACCCCATCAGGTAGTGCCCCCACTCCCACACCAGCACAAGCCCAAGCGGGCAACCAGCACAGCCCTCCACTCTCCACCACAGCTGACTACCCAACTAACCTGGAATGGATGAGCACGTACTTGTACAAGCACGCATTCATTCATTCTAGTTCAGTCTGGTGGCCGGCTGTGATGGAGAGTGGAAGGCTGTGCTGGTTGCCCATTCAGGGTCATCATGGGGGGAGCAGGATTGTGGGGCACTACTTGATGTAGTGGGGGTCCACTAGATACCAGGGATTTAATTGGTGATTGTATTTCTTTTTTTTACATTGGGGTCAGCAATCAATGGGGGGGGGGGGCACTAGACACCAAGGATTTAATTCAGATGAATAAGGAATTATTTTTACACTAGGGCCAGCAATCAGCAGGTGAAACAGGAGGACAACTACACACCAGGGATTTATTTTAATCATAACTAAGAATTTAAGCCAGTAATCAGCAGAGGGAGGGGAGAGACCACTAGACACCAGGAATTTAATTATTAATATCAATTTATTGTGCCAGTGATCAGTGCATAGGGGGAATGGACCACCAGAGACCAGGGATTTAGTTAGAAAAATTTAATTTACACTGGGGCCCACAATTAGTGACTGGGGGGCCACTAGACACCAGAGATTTAGTTAAAAAATAATTAATTTTACACTGGTGCCAGAGATTGGCAAGGGAGGGGGACAACTAGACAACAGGGATTTAATATGTTTTTTACATTTGGGTTGGGAATAGTGGGGGGCACTGCTAGTACACACCAAGTTTTCCCACAAAGTGTGCAATTTTCAAAAATTCTATCACATCATGATTGATCTGGCGTTTCTGCGACCATAGAAGATTTCATAAATTATGCGCTTTGCGAATTGAGCCCCATTAGTGAAATAATTCATGGAGTAAGTTTTGCAGACTTCGCACATCACTATCTGTGGATCTGTTGTATGTTATACTGCTGGAAAAGTCAGGTCTGGCTTGATAGAACAGTTGGTATACTGTTGACAAGTTAACAGGACAGCTTGAAGCTGAAGGCCTTGCATGCTGTTCAGACATTGCAGGTGTGTTTTGTTTCTTTCCCATTGTCAAGCTGTCTTGAAGTATGGAACTGAACTGTCATTTCTGGCTGTCATCTGATTGGTTGGCATAGTGTTTTATGCTCAATTCAGATCTGTGTCCTGAAATTGCTGTTATGTGCTACGATTCTACGCTTGCACCACTTAGCAGTTGGCAGGAAGTAGCCCTGATGCAGTGGTTGGTGCCCGTATTTGGTGTACATGTGGGACAGGCCTGCTTTTGTACTGAATGTTTTCATTAGACCAGAAATGTATCTTTCTCTGAGGGGGTTCTTGCCATACCAGATTTCTGCTCGATCTTCCATTTTTCTTGGTAGCTGGAAAAATCTGAGTTTTTCTGGTGCAGTTTGTTTGAGTACAGGAGGAAGCTGTGCACAGGGCAGTTGTCATACCCAGGCTGCTTGCACATCCACACATCCATTGTTGATTGGCTGTCATGGAGTCCCCCTTGGTGGTTTTTGGTCTGCAGTGTTCTGGTTACAGTAATGTATTTTGCTCCACTACTGTCCATCATTAGGGCAAAGTTACTTTTCAGTAGATTTATTGTATTTTCATTGCTTCTTCTGCAGAAGAATTGTATTTCAAACTAAACGTACAATTAGTTTATGGCATATCTATAGCTTAAAGCTCCAGCACTGTACATTTTCTTCAGGTCTTCTCTGGAGATGGGTGTTTGTGAGCTACATGTCAGCCCGTGGCATGCCAAATTTTTTGCTTGCAGGTTTGGGTATTTATTTTCTTGCCAGATCTGGGAGTCTTTACTTATATCTACATTTCACTCCCATGGCTGTTGCTGCAGGTATCTGCTAATGCCACTACTTATGTTTGTCAGGATGCCTATTTACAGCAGCAGTGGGCATAGCCCTGCAGGCATCTTGCAATTGAGGTAGAGAAAAGGGAGTTTACTGAATGGACTTTTAAATAGTGGAAGTGAATGGTAATCATTGTGCATTCACCACGCTATTTTGTCTGTCGGTGGAACACAGCACTGTCGGCCATGTCTAATATGGCCACCAGAGTTCTCTGCACATGTGCGACAACTCAAACATGCACACTGAACTCAGGGGGCATGGTGGCACAATTCACTGTATCCAAGATAGATGCTGGAGCCCAGTGTGCATGCAGGAGTCATCACACATGTGCAGATAACTCCAAACGCCATCTTGGACATGGCAGACTGTGGTGTCATGACCCCAGAGTTCACTGTGCATGTGTGAGTCATTGCAGATGCTTAGAGAACTCCATTGACCATCTTGGACATGGTGAACAGTGTCCTGTTTCTCCGTGATCCTGGTTGCAGCCATACCAATTCTACCCAGAGTTTGTTTATATAGGGTACCATCATGCTGTCTAACTGACAAGTAGAATGTCTTCAGTAGTTCTGTGACAGGTAAGAATTCGAACTCTGGTGATATTCCATTTTCTGAGCAAAACTCTTTCAGTATTTTGGCTGCCCATTTCTCTTGGTAGTTAGTATTTTTTTTTTCATAGTCTGTCCTTCCAGTGTTGCTATATCTTCTTTGCTGAGTGTTGAGAATCTCTGTCGATCACTGTCTCTTGACTGAAGAACTTGTGTCTCTATTCCTCTTATTTCTTCTAGGTTTTCTTGTATTAAAGGGAAGAAGTTGTCTGGCTGCAATGAAATATTGAAGTTTACTGGCTCCATTTATTAAAGAGCACCTTTTGCATCCTGTTACAGAATACCCCCTCCCAAAGGCCACAAAGAGCCTTACCTGGCTCCAAGTTCAATGGTATAAAAAAAAAAAACATTTTTACATGCTGCCATTTTTGGGACTGAAGGGATCGTATTTTGGTTCCAAGGAGCTGAGCAGTTGATCCCTTCCACTTCACGATTCTGAGACACACCCCCACACTGTTCCATAGTCAGACATCACAATGTGCTTGCATGGGGGCATGTTCCATAGGCATGTTTGGAGTCTGTCCCACATGCAAGCACATTGGGCCCTATGCATGATGCCAATGCACCACAGAAACCAGGTGCATTAGCATTGATACATGTGATTGCCACAGAGTGGGGTCCTACAGACCCCACATGGCATTCAGAAACTGGGTGCAAGACAGTTACATGCCTGATCCCCCAGCCATATGCACAGCAATGTGTTGGGGTGTGTGTAGACATGCCGGGAGTGGGTCAGCACTACACACTAGTCACAAAGGTGCATAGTTCTGTCCACAGGGGGGCATTTTGTGGAGCAGGTTATGGCAACTGGGACCTGGCTATTACCCACTGCGCACCCCCACAGACTTCACCCACCAGATGCAGCAGGACTGGGAAGAGACCTTACATGCTGCCCAAGTCCACCAGACAGATGGGGAGGGCTGGAGCAGTTGATCGGGTGGTAATCCGTACCAGGCATCCACTGTGACCCCTTAGTGTGGCTCCACACCACCAATGTGCTCCATCTGCCCAGTCCCACTGTACCATGCATACCCCCCAGGCACACGACAGTGCCCAGTAGCCAAGTATGCAGCCCCTTAACACACACATAATAGTGCCCTCATTCTGAACTCCTCATGCCCCAACACAGTACTCCATCAGTATCACTGGTGGCTAGTGGACCCTCCACCCACCCAAGGCACTGACAACCCCCACACACACATGCACATCCTTCATACCTGGCAGTCAGTACTGTAGAGCTGGACAGCCATCTGCACATCCCTCTGCACAATACTTTAACTACCAGATGTCCAACTGATGCTTTGAGTGTGCCACCTATATATTGCGGCTTGCTCCCTGCATCAGTTGGATGGCTGGTGGTTGAGGAGATGTGTGTGGGGATGTGCTACTAGCTGTCCAGTACTGTGGCACAGACGGACATGTGTGGGGGATGTGTGTGGTGGGGGTGTCAGTGCTGCAGGTCAGTGGGGGGTCTACTAGCCACCAATGATACTCTTATGTAATGGATCAGGGCATGGCGGGTTGTGGACTAGGACACCAGTGTACATGTGTGTGTGTGTGTGTGTGTGTGTGCGCATGTGGGAGGTTTTGACTGGCACAAATGGGGTCAGGGTTACACCTATGGGGGAGAGTCTATGACTGCAATGATGGGGATTGTGCATATTTGGGGTGGGAGTACCATGATATTTTGAGGGCAGGGGTACAGGATAGCAGTACAGGGCAGGACCACTGTGTGCATGTGTGTCTGTGTGTGTGTGTGTGTGTGTGTGTGTGTGTGTGTGTGTGTGTGTGCAGTGGTGGGGTCTGTATTGCCCCAATGGTAGCAGGGCACACTAGTGATGTGGGTGGGAGATGCTTCTGTTATGACAGGGATGAGGTATTTAATGGGTTGGGGTGCTATGGTGTGTGTGTGAGGATGGGGTGTGCTTGAGCATTAGCAGGAAGATAGGACATGTGTCGGGGCACTGACATACAGGACTCTGGGTGGGGGTCCTGCTGGTGGTGGTATGGGTGTGTGGTGGAGGACTGCAATGCCACAAGGGCATGGGCAGGGGGTTCACTGACCAATGGAGCCATGCCATGCAGGATTTGGTTCCTGCATTCATTATTCATGCACCCAGACCCACGCTCCTGGGTGCAAGTGATCCAGTCTGGGACACAGGTTGGGCATCCAGTTGGATGCCCACCTGGGACCGCTATGCCGCCCCTGCCACCCTGTGCAGTCCTGTATGCCAGGGGAGCAGGGCTGTGGACAGTTACCCCATGGGTGTCTGAGGTTATGCATACCATGCACCCTGCATCTGTTCAGGGCCCCGGAGCTACACAGGTGGGATATGCAACTCTGGTGCATATTTCCCACCCTTTTGTGCATAGCACCCACTGTGATGTCAGAATATGGAACAGTGTGGGGGCGTGTCTCTAAACCGGGAAGTGGAAACAATCAGCTGCTTGGCTCCTCATTGCCAAAATATGATCCCTTCAGTCTCGAAAATGACAGTATGTAAAAATATATTTTTTTATACCATCGGACTCGGAATGAGGTAAAGCTCTTTCATGGTTATGAGCACTCACACCACGAAAGGTGCTCTTTAAGGTAAGTGCCCCTTTAAATACACACTGCTGGAAGGTTTCCTTGACCTCTACTATATCAAATCATTGTGGTTTGCTGGCTGAAGTACTTTTTTCTTACACTAACAGGCAATTACCTCGTTTCTGTCTTTCAAACTATGGCTGTAAGGGTGATCCTTTATGAAATGATCTTAAAGATTTTGTGTCAGTCTTCTGACTGCTACAGTGATTTTGTTTACTTTATTTTTTATTCTTAACTGTTGTTCCTCACTTGTATCAGTACAGCTGTGAGGATTTATTTATGGTGCCTTCTGAGTTTGTCAGTAACTTTACTACGTAAAACCGCACTTTTGTTTTTTGGGTACTCTGCTCTGACAGCTCATCCGCCATGGTGACTCTGAAAGGAAGACTGTGACAAGTGAGCATCACCATGGTGGGAATCAGCTGTGCTGAGCAGTGCAAGGCAGCAACTGTATGTTCCATGAGAGGTATAGTGATGGTACGCTCTGATTGGTGGAGGCAGTTCCACTACTTTATAATACAATCTCTCATTTGTCAGGTGCATTGTTTTCTATCTTCCTATCCTAAGCATTCTAGGAACTTAGGAAGCAAATATGCTGACAGTGATTAGACTTTCATTGGCAATTAAATGAATTAGCCCCCTAATTTACTTATTGTATTCAGTAATATATCGGCTCTTCTAGGTCCTCCCATGAGGCCTTGGTTGCGTAACAGTCCGAATATATTTCATTCATACTGGGATTGGGGATTCAGTTTGGTTAAGGTGGTCCATTTAAACTATGGGTCTACAAATTCTGGAAGATAAAAAAGAAGGAGAATTAACAGGGAAATTGTCTCCTTTTAGGATGGAGTGCAGAATGAAGTGCTACTGACATGTTTTATTTCTCCCTTTAGAAGAACACTGGTATTTGGTTTTCATGGATTACTTTCCTTGTACTGTTTTTTTTACAGTTAATTCTGTTTGGTAAGAAGTTTTCAAATGATTCAACGCAGAAAACAAACACCATGCAAACACACAAACAGATTATGTATGTCAGTCTCTGAACCAACTGTTGTCAAAAGCAAAGGTATTGTATATACAATATGAGTTAAGAATAATAGCAAACAGCATTTCACTTAGGTAACATTCAAAGAGTGACCTTACATTAAAATAAGTTACATGGACCATCATTGGGGAAACATAGAAACATGGAAACAAGAATTTGATGGCAGATAAGGACCGTTTGACCCACCTAGTCTGCCCATTTTCCTTACCTGTTTCATATACTGCAGACCCTAAATGACCCTCTTTTTCATATCGCTAGAGTTCCTTTATGTCTGTCCCATGTATTTTTGAATTCCCCTACAACCTCTGCCAGGAGGCTGTTCCATGGATCCACCACCCTTTGCATGAAAAAATACTTTCTCATGTTACCCCTAAGTCAACCCCAATCTATCTTCATATCATAGCACATTATTCTTGAACATCTTTTTTTTTTTGAAAGATGCTACCCTCTTGGATCTTATTTATACCACTGAGGTATTTGAAAGTCTCTATGATATTCCCTCTCTCTCTCTTGTCTCCTCCAGGGAATACATATTGAGATCCTCCTGTATCTCTTCATATGACTTTTGGTGCAGCCCCTGCACCATTTTTGTCACCCTTCTCTGAACCACTTCCACTCTATATCCTTCCAGAGATGCGTCCTCCAGAACTGGAGCCAGTACTCTAGATAAGGTCTCACCAATGTTCTATACATTGACATCACCATCTCCTTCCTTCTGCAAGTAATACCTCTCCCTATGCACTAAAGCATTCCACTGGCTCTCCTCACATTGTTTGGTAACCTTCAATCATCAGATGTGATTACTCCTAGGTCCCTTTCCTGTGGCCATCAGTACCTCCCCCCATCATGTACTCCTCCCCTTCATTTCTGTGCCCCAAGTGGATGATCTTGCACTTCTTTGCATAGAATCTTAGCTGCCCCACCCTTGACCACTCCTCAGGCTTGCTTAGGTCCCTTCTCATTTTTTCTACCCCTCCTAGAGGGGGAGGGGGAACTTCAAAATTCAGGAACAATCAGTGGTGCAGTTAGGGAGTGGGGGAAGTGGGTCATAAGTGAGATGAGAGGGGGTGAAATGGTTATTTAGTCTTAAAGAAAAATTGGGGTTAGGATGGTTACTAAAGATACAATGTAGACAGGAGTTAAAAAGGGTGGATGCTCAAGAAGGAGGAAAGAAAGAGAGAGAGGGGAGACCTGTACTGATGCCACCCAGAGAGCATTACATAGAAACACAGAAACATAGACAATGATGGCAGAAAAAGACCACTGGTCCATCCAGTCCATACATGATTCCCCATCTAACCCCTGGACCGATTTTCCATACAGGGTTCTAGCCCTCCCTATCCACCAACCTATTCCACTCCCTGTTACTGTTGTCCTGAGTAATCAATATACCCATCACTCTATCCTAACCATGCACAAAACCATTAATGGTTTGGGCACCCACCATTGGAAGGTAGATTGTTCTATGGTTCCACCATGCTTTCTGTAAAATAATGCATTCTCATATCCCTCTTGAACCTCCATCCTGTCAGTTATGGTTTTCATTTACATATTTAGAGACACTGCTAGCACAATAGTAACAGGAAACTTGCTTCTTTCTGGAAACCTCATATTCCCAGCATTCTAAAGCTTTGGGCTGTGCCATTTCCACTAGTAGGGGTGCACTATACCCAGTTGTAATGAATACTCATTGACAATGTAGGAGCTAACAGAAAAGGAAATAATGGCAAGTTTGAAGAAATTTCTTCTTTGCACACATCAGCACAATCAGACACAATAATGAAAACAGTTTTGCTTGCTTGAAGGAGTGGGGGGATGTGAAATAGGCATGGCTAGGCAGTGGCACATATGAAACACCATCATAGGATTTAGGGTGTATCGTTCTGAAGCTGTGTTTGGTAATGAGTGCCTTGCAAGGTGCCACCTAAAAATACAGTTAACCATGCAGTATTACTCCCCTGCTCAGGTAAACACACAGAGAGCAAATTTAAAGTCCGGTAAATACAATGAGGGAGAAGAACACCCGTCCCCATCCACTCTCAACTCAGGATACTTAAACTAGAAGCTATCCCTCGTCAAGTCCATCACTGGTGTTTGAGAGTGAGGACCCAGTTGGTTATGGACTAATTTTACTGATCGGCCTTGATATAGGCTATCAGTCAGCTGCACAGACATGCAGCATGCATGATCCTGCTACACTGCTTATAAATGAGCACACAGCATGGAGGTGCAGCAATGAGAAGAGACTAGAAGCAGTCACAGAAGTCCGGTCTGCTTTGTGCTTAGCAGTGCTGCTACCTTGGAGCAGTCTGGTTGTGTGTGGCCAAGCTGCCCTCATAGCAGCCCCCAGCCCTGCACTGCGATTCACAGCACCTGTGCTTTGGGGATGTTTACATTGGCATTTTCAGGAGCTGCTGAACCCGTGCATCTTTTAGACATTGTAGGCTTTATTTGACGCATTTTTCCCTACTCGTTTTGCTGAATTGACAAGTCTGTCTCCGAGGGGGACCATTCAAAGTCACTTGGATATACAGTTTCAAGTTGAGGTTTGAGCATGCAAGCAGAAGGGGAAATGGCATCGACTTCAAGGGACAAAGAAGAATTCAGATGGGGTGACATAGAAATGCTGACGGCAAGATGATTAAAAGCAAAACAGAAACTCTTGACAACAAAAGAGCAACAAAGCTCAGCAGGTGAATTAAATACTCTTTTTTTCAAGTTAGAAAAAATAATGAGCAAGGAGCTAGACCTTACATATAATACTATAACTTAGAAACATATGGTGCTACCCTCCTGTGGACTTGATAATTTCAGGTATAATGAAGATTGGAAAGATGCAGACACAGCTTGCTCTAAAAGGTTTATGGCACAATTAATTACAGTAGAAGGACACAAAAAAACATGCAGCGCTATTAGAAGACAGCTTCAATAATACTTCAAATACAAAATTCATAAAGACTCTAAAAAGCTAGAGACCTCTTTGCAAATAAGTAAATATGAAAATGAATTGATTGAATGGAAACAAACTGAACTGCTTAGAGACCGGGGGGGGGGGGGCTACAATAATAACCACATTTTTGATTGGCGATCTAAGAGGGCTGTTCAATTTCACAGAAAAGCTAAAAATGGAAAAGTAAATCCACAAATAAGGAATCAGACAGTGAGGAAGATAACACTAATACCTCAAATGGTTCTGGCAACTGGAAAGCTTTTTTAGGGAAAATAAATCAGGAAGGCAATCAGCAAAAAAAGAAAGAAAAAGAAAACAAGAAGAGGCAAGAAGGGAGAAAAACAGAGAAATAAACACTCAGTGTGTGCCAAGGAAGAAGAGACCACAAAAGAACAAACATTGACTCTATTAAGAATCATTTTAGAAGAGAATGAGGTATTGGTGTTGTAGAGGACTTACTTTGTTCCAACCCTAGCCTCCAATGCTTTCCAAATATAAATAGAATTACACAATAAAAAAAAAAATTAAAGCACTATTTCAGTAACAAAAATCTGCAAACAGCTATGGGATTTATCACTACAAGTGTGGACCTGCGAGAAACTCAGGAAGATTTGGATTATGTATTAGCAGCAAAAGGATTTATAAGAAGATTAGTTATTATTTTGGTTACAATTTATGTTTTGAGTTGTGTAATGAGCAAAGCATGTGACCTTTATACATGATGTCATGGGGTTACAGTTAGCTAAATCAATGTATGGCTGTTCACTTGCCTAGTGACTTATCTGGTGTCTTTAATACCCTGCATGAGAGTCCTAAGTCAATTGCTACTGTGTCTGCTATCTCTGACTAAATGTTTATTGTGTATTTATGAACCTAAATAACTTAGTGTATGTGTGCTATTAAATGAATGTATGTAATTAACTCCGGGTCACCCCTGAAAAAGGGACCTTTGGTCTCAGAGGGTTCACCTGGTTACCAAAATGCTATAAATAAACAAATAAAATAAAATGGTGCCTCCCACTCACTAGCCACACCCTGAGAAAGATTCGGTGCTAGTCGAAGCGCTGGGTGGTGAGAGGAGCACCTGTCCAACCAGTATTTACTGCTCACTGTAGCAATAGACTTTATTTTTTGGTTTATTTGCACTGGATTGTGGACTTGGTTTCTGTTCTGAGTGCTTGTGACCCCTTGGTTGTTGCGATTTACGATTCAGCTGGCTGCCGTTAAACATGAGCACTGGTCTTTCCCCAGCTCGCAGGAATCTCTTTGGAATTTCATTAATAACAATGTGGGTGCACAAAGGCACAATCTAACAGCTGGGCAAAGAGCAGCACTAAAGAGTTTAGCTGACAATAAAGATAGTGGACCCTATTCACAAAGGGGTGTAGGGTACGTATGATACATGCATGACCAGCCTGCATAGCTATGCAGCCCCAGATAGGCACAGAGAGGTTGGTATTCACAACCATGAGAACCTGCAGGGCACTTGTCCATGGCAATCCCCCTGGCATGCAGCTGCACTGGGGCAGATCACGGCACTCAGGTGGACATCCAATTGGATGCCTCTCCTGGGTCCCTAAGTGGCTCCCTTGCTGTACATGTGCAGGGTAGCCTGGGAAGGTGTGGACCCTGGCAAGCTGACACCAATGGGTGAATGCCTGAATGGCTTCCCCAGCCATTCCTGGCAGCCCATGGGCTGGGAAAGAAGTGTAAAGGGGGTTCCTGTTTCTACCGTGGCCAGCAGGTATCCATTGGGAAGGTGTATAAAAGTTACAGCAGGGTTCTCCCTCCCATAACTTGCAGCCCTGAGGCCTACCACTCTGCACCTTACTGAATGGAACAGAGTTTGCACACTCACCCTGGCACTACTCCGAATCATCTGTGGCGTGTAGCTGCATGTGCAGCTGGGAAATCCAGTGCGTATGAGGTTAGCGCACCTGTAGTGAATGCTGCTAGAGATCTGCTGGTCCCCTGCACTGTGGCATTCCCATGTAGGGTTGCCTATGTGCCTCAGATACACAGTGCATAGGCAATCCAATCCATTGGTGAATAGGGCCCATTGTGATTAAACCCACTGACAAGGGAGTAATAAAGTAATGAAGGATAGGGAGCACTACAGACAAATTGACACCTCCCTATAAGGGGATAGCAATAACTACAGTAAGTTTTTTTTTAATCCCACACTTGCCTTTAAGAAGTAGCTATTCACATTGTTTCAGAGAGCAGTCCTGAGCAATCAGATCTCAGCCAGTGAATTAAAATATACAGTATATGGAATGAACATCTTGTTACCCTTGCTTTTTATATTCTCCTGAAGATACATAAAGATACAAAAAAATCTCCTGGGTAGGCTTATAGTGTCTGGTGTGAATTCATTATTAGAGAATCTAGGTAGATCTGTGAATTTTTCCTTAAGCAATGTGTTACACCACTATGTTACAACAGAGATACTGGGGATGTCTTGAGGAAATCTGAGAATTTTGAATGGAAAGATACCTACCACTGGGTAGGAACTGATGTTGAGTCTCTTTATACCTCATTAAGACACAGGCAGAGAATCATGGCAAGCAGACACTTTTCAGAGGCAGTATAGTGCAGTGGTTTAAGGCTCTGAGCTGCAACTCTGGAGACCTGGGTTTGAATCCCACAGCCCCCACTTGCATACTGTGTGACCCTGAGCAAGTCACTTAACTTCCTTGTGTTCCCAGGTTGCACCTCTAAATGAGCTTTCAGCTTAGCATGTCTCACCTGGTTAAACAATTGGAAAAAAACACTTCCTCTTAAGCCACCCCATGAGACAGCAAATGCCTATTGATTTTATTGTAGAAGCCCTGGAATATATACTCAAACACAACTATTTGGAATTTGAGGATAAATATTTTATACAGACATGTGGTACAGCAATGGAGCAGTGATGGTGTCATCCAATGCCAACTTATTTTTGAGGTTCTGACATGAACGCATGATATGGGACGGGACAGTGCATCCCTTCAGTGACAGGATCAGGGCATGGTTTCCTTTTACTGATGATGCACTATGTGTATGTGATAGAGATCCCTAGGAAACTGAGGCATTTTTATAATGGCTGAATACAAATGAATACAACCTTAATTCTACACAGACTACAGATCCTAGGTCTCTCAGGTTTTTGGACATCACTCTCACTAGTAGAGGCATGCAAGGATGCAACAAAATAGAGACCAAATGCTTTAGAAAACCAACAGCCACAAAAGTTTTGTTACAGACCCAAAGTGCACACCCTAAGGCAATGAAGGACTCCATACCCTATGGTCAGTTTATTAGACTTAGGTGTAATTGCACGTCTATGGAAACATTTGAGGAGCAGACACAGGGTCTTGTGAACCATCTTTTGCAAAGGTTATGTATGCAAAGCAGTTACTTTCTAGATCAGGTCAAGGAGGTGATAGGGTGTATTTGCTACTGAGGAAAGAAAGTGCTTAGATTTATAAACTAAGCAGTGCCACGCCTAGAGGTCTGAATGAACAGTGGGACCTAAAGCCTTTTTTGTTGTCACCCTCCACCTTAGACATCCCTTCCTTGTTAACGCTACTTGTTGAATTTCTTAAAATGAACTATTGATTTTTGTATTGTACTCTATTAAGCTTGTTTTGCTGAATCTTAGGTGTTCTGTTTTTTCTTTATCTTAGGTTCTATCTGCTCTACGATCTAGCCTGACGGGTCATTTCTCTTTGTGAATCCTGAGCAATTAAGCATCCATTAGGGGTACTTGACATTTGGGTGACTGCAGAATGTTAGTCCAGTTTTCTGTCTTTTGCCCTAGTGTTGCTCTTATAGGCAGCCGGTTACAAGTGCATCTATTAAGAACACTGTCAAAATTAACTGTTTAGTACTGATGGAGAAAGTGTGTTTTATACTTGTTTGCATTTTAAATGTACACTTGCACCATTATGTTTTTTAATTAATTTCTTGACACAATGCTGACAAAAACAATTGGATACTAGTTAAATAAGATAATGCCTACTCAGAGCCATACCCCAGATGAAGACTCGGGTTCAAATCAAAGCTCTGGAGTCTGGGCTCAGTACAAGTTTGGGGATTTACAGATGGACTTTGCCTTCTCTAATACTTAATTCAGCCTTGATTTAGTTTAAAGTGTATTGCAGGCTGTTTTCTTTTTTTAAAAAGCGCAGTAAGCACAAGAATAAAGGTATTGAGAAGCAGCCTTGGAAATCCAGTCTGTTTTTTGCTTAGGAGAGGTGCTACTTTGGAGCAGTTTGGCTGTGTGTGGTCTAACCGCACCCAGCCCTGCGCTGTGATTTGCAATATGTGTGCTGATGCCAATGTTTACCCATGCTGGAATTTGCACAGAGCAGATCTGTGATGCATTGGTATCATCCATGTCCTATATAGCAAAGCATGTCCAAGACCAAGATTCGCAGTCCCATCCATCAACAATATGCTTTCCCATGCCATGTAATTTTGTAAGACTATGAGTGGGAAATCCCTTCTGTCAAGCCAGAGCTGAAAAGTGACAAAAGTGACCTCTCTGTCAAAAAGAGTAAAGATTACTTACAGTTTGTCCACATTGCTCAGTAGGGATCTGGCTATTGTGTTCTGAGAGGCTTGGGGAGCAAGTTGTCAAGTTCTGGGCAGCAAAAGACATTGGACTGGAGGTGCCTGGCTCCACAAGGTCAGCCCAGGATGGGTTCTGGGCAGCTCAGTTTGCAGATGTAGTCATTTCTGCCAATATGGGTGAGGGTACCGAGACTGAGGGTGGCTATATTCCATTGGGGAAAGTGGTCAGATACTGTCAAACCTCCTCTGGGTTGGGAAATGGTGAAGGAGGGATGTTCTGCTTGAGGAGTCTGAGGATAGTGAGCCCCATTGGTGGCTTCTGGAACTGTGATGAGGATGGCGATCTTCCTGATGACTTGCAGATTTATGCTGGTGTCATCCTCTGGACCATTGTTCATCTGGCAGAAGTCTTTTCACAGGATTGCCATTAGAAGCAAGATAGGGAGATGAAGTGTCCATCTGCTGAGAATGTTCAGACAGGCTTGTGTGTCAATGCCATCCTGAAGGAAACCCTTGAGCAGGCCAGGTTAACTGAATGTAGCATTCAGCTACTTCAGGGATGTGAAAAGAATGACATATACCATTGACTTGGATCCTTAATTGAGCTGGGTAACTCACGTCTCTGCAAACATTGAGCTGTGACAGTTTCCACTTGACCCCACCAAGGACCTATCACCTGTGGGACAACTCTACTGAAACATCTTGGAATATTTGTAGACCATGTCTGTATTACTTTAGTGGCCCCACTCTTGTGCTAACTGCAGTACATTTTCTTTCACTGAATAGTACAAGAATTTCACCAGGATTGGCCATGGGTGATTCTTGAACCTTAGTTTTTGTGCTACAGAGCGATGTGCCTGCTCCAGTTCCTACTAAGGTGTAATGTAATGCACCTACTCCAATTCCAAAGGGGGGCAATTCAGAATAGAAAGCATACTTGGGATTGTTTGCTGTAAAAAATGTACAACATCAGGCCCTTCCACACCTTTTGGAAATGAATTAAGTGAAGGTGGTTCCTGCAGGCTTGATTTTCCATATCATCAGCCATCTTTAGTAAATACTTTATGGCACGATCTTGCTCACAGAGTCTAGGCTGGATGATACCCTCACAGGCTTCAGCTCACCGAATCTACCACTTAATTGCCTCTATTCTTATATTCATAGTGGTTAAGTCTTGGTTATCTGCACAGCCACAACTTGTAAATCTGCCATATCTTTTCAAAATTTGGGCTAGCATGGCAGAAATGTGTGCCATGTCCATCAGTGCTGTTTCTTAGGATGCCACTTCAGCTGGGAAAGCAGCATCAGAATAATGAGTAGGCTGCACTTAGCAGCTGGAAATGCAGGAGAGATTCCTACACCAAGTGATCAGCAGATAATCCAAACAAAAGAGGTCTGAGTGAAGTATTAAACAATTTCTTATAATGCTGCAAACTCATTCATATTACAAAGGAAAGGATTTTAATCACTTTTACTATGTGTCAGAGGATTCAGCCAGGAAAGGAAGCTGGGTTGAAATTAAGCTGCCATCTTGGAGCTGGTTAACCATGGTCTCTCAATTTCATTGTACTTTTGTACTTTTTCACTGTGTAATTTCATGCATTTATGTCACTTTTAATGTTTTATCAATAAATTAGTTTTTTGGGCAGTATATCTGCTATGCATTATGTCCTATTTTGCACTTAGAGTGCTGCCACTTCTGCTTGTTTGAATTGTTTGGGGAGCTAGCCGCTCCAACTGCCTATGTATCGGTCACAGCACCACAGCGTAACTCCTTTTTTAGGGCTGCAGTAGGCGGAGCCCTGCAGACCTCTTGCTATGAGAAAAGGACTCCCACATTCCTTGTGAACTAATAACATGTTGGAGTGACAGCACAAGTCGCCTCCGCATCTGTGAAGCACTCTCTATAGGCAGTTATAAAATTAATTGTGAGAACCGCTGACTGTGTTTGGTTGACAGTTGCATGGAGCTACTCTAGAGATCTGCCACTGGGTCTTGTTCTGTGCAGGAGGAAACAAAGTCTTCTGGTAGCCATACACAATCCCGAGTAAGTGATCGGGACTGCGGTATGTGCCATGGTGCTCAAGACTGCCGTATGTGTCCTGGCGCTTTTCGCTGTGTTAGTGGCAGTATCTGTGTGGGACAGTCAAAGAGAAAGAGACAAAGCGGGTGACAGTGAGATGAATGGCACAGCATAAATCAGACTGTGTGCTGTGTCATCTCTCTCTCTTTGTTTTGCCCACTGTAGCAATGTTGGTTCTGTGGCAGACAGTGCCGATGAGGCCACAGCAAAGTATAACGGTTCTGCAGTAACTCTTACATATGGCTGAAATCTCAGTGAGTCCCCACCAACCCCCCAGACAGTGTGGATGACAGTGAGCTGACAGATGTAGTGTTCAGAGTGAAAGAGACAGAGCCCCCCCCCCGCCATGGCAGGCAGCACACACTTGCAGTTGTTCATTGTGCTGTCCATACTGTCAGTGTGCAAGACAGAAAGAGAGATGGGCAACAGAGAAACAGAGTGTGCTCCACTATGGAAGATACTGGGAGAGCAGGACAGTGTTGGGTGCAGTGGGCCTCATGGTTTCAGTCAGGGGGACACAGTCTTAGAGAGTGACCCTCCTGAAGCTTCCCCCTTCCCCTACTGTGTAAGTGTCAGTTTATTTGAAGAGAAAGAGGAATCCAGAGAAAAGGCAATCACTGTATTCCATGGTAGAGACACAGATGATACAAGTGTCACCTGTGCCCATATTCCCCTTAGACATCTACATGACACAGCAAGAGAGAAAGACAGTTGTGAGTAGGTCACCGGGTGGTCCTGGGAAAGTGAGCAGAGAGCTGTAAGTGTGGAATGCTGACCCACTGGACCTTGTCACGGTCACTATTTTTGCAATTAGGGCATGGATATTTTTTTCACAGTGAGCGGGTGACAGAGACAGGGAGACAGCTGGTGCACATCTGACAGGGTGAGAGTGAAAGAGAGAGAGAGGGAGGGAGAGGCAGAGCGGGCATGGCAGTATTGTTTCCTGTGTGTCACTGTGATCATTGTAGCCCCCCCCATTACACACAGCAAGCAGCAATGTGGAGAGAAAGAGTTGGTGGCAATCAAGTGTTTCCGGTTTGAGAGGGTGTGGAAAAGTCAATAATACAGTACTTTGGTAAGGACAGGAGTTGCTGCTGGGATGTAGTCTGCATAGTATTTCATTTCAGAGATGTTATGCTTTCTTCTATGGGGAAATTCGAGGACTGAATGGAGGCAGACCTGTTTATATCAGCAGCATTTGTATGTGCATAAAATATTTATAATATTCAGGGCCCCCCCAACTACACAGACACAGTAGATGGTGCTTACAATGTACAGTGAAGCTGCCCAGGATTAAACCCACTTCTACAGCATTATGCAGTATACTGCAGCAGAGTTACTGCAGTAAACAATGTAATTTCAATGGGAATTGATTCCTTTTGTCATGCAGGAAACTATGACACAGCCAGGATGAAGTAATTGTCAGAGGGAGAGTCACCCCAGAAATGATGCATAGACACATTCTTTAGTGGGTGCTCGACTGGCAATTAATTTATTAATACTTCACATCAAATCAATTATCCTTAGTCACCCATCAACATTTTTACATATTTACAATCATTACAAACTTCAGCAACTTCACATGTTGGCAAATTTTAATTCCAATTGTATATTCTGCACATCCAACTAGCGTAACTTATCTTAAAGTGTCTCAGATTCTTTATCGTCTTCTCTGGGTCTGGATGCGTGAAAAGTCTGACACCCCTCCTCTTTACCCCACTGCTGTACCCCGAGTCTGGGTGTTGAACCAATCCCGACCTCCCATTTAGTTTCACTCTTCTTCTCCCTCAGCACTCAGTCTTCTACCTTCACATCTGGGTGCCTGACCCTGAACCAGGCTTGTTCCTTGCCCCCCCTTCCATCCCCCCAGTCTTAGCCCCCAACCCTTCCACTAGCCCATCTCCAGCTTATGCGAAGGAACAATGGGTTTCTCCCCCATTCTCCCCCAATTTCTTCTCGCTCCCCTCCTTAACCCCATTCCTCAATACTGTCACCTAACTGCAACATGTAAGATGACATGCCCACCAAGGATAGGTGTACCCAATCTGTCCTGTAAGAACCAGGATTAGTAAATGAAATATCGCTATACACTATGTATGCCGCCTTGTGCTTGGCTGTCCATGCCACCACACTCCTGTTTATTCTCCTTCTAGCCCTTTCCACCCCTTTAATGTCCCTAGCATGACGCCAAATCATCCAAGATAGCAGTGTCAGTGGCTCAGTAGGTAGCACACTCACCTCTGAGGCCGGGAGATCAGAGGGCTGTGGGTTCAGTTCCCACATCTGGCACTTGGGTTAATATCCCAGTACTGACACTGTAATGCAGCATGAGAAGGGTGCTGCATTTCTGAGGTGCCGTCTTTCGGATGAGACGTTAAACCGAGGTCCCATCTGCCTGGATTGGTGGTAGTTCAGGTGGATGTTAAAGATCCCATGGCACTTATTGAAAAGAGTAGGGGAATTTCCCTGGTGTCCTGGCCAAATTTCCCTCATTCACTAAAAAAAAATACCACCAACAGCTTAATCTGGTTCAAAGTCAGTTGGCATTCATCTGTATCCCCTTCCCCCGGGTCGTGCCTGAAAATAGGCAGGATTTGTCTAGTGCACTTACCCGGTCAACAAAAAATAAATAAATAAAAATAAAAAGATACAATCTCCAACCATGCTATATCCACCTGCGGTCACCATCACTTTATGACCCATAAGTCTCTCAATATCTTTGCACAATGTTCCCCAAGGCTGGTCTCCCAAATCGCACCCCCCCCCCAAGTGTATTACAAGCAAATATAGTTGTGGCCATTTTAGCTTTTGCTCCTCCAAGGTTGGGATAATTTGTGCCCATTTCATGCCTTAGACCCCCTTTCCAATGTAGTCTAGGTTTGTCCAGGTCCTGCCTTATATGCTTTCCTCCTGGATGAATGACATACCACTTATCTGCCCAATAAATGTATGAGTGCCCAATGATCCACACCTGCCTGGTCCTTCCCTATCCTGTTGGGGATAAAACAACATGTTATAACAATTTCCACATATATCTCTTATAACATTTTGATTTCCAACTCCCCACCTTTTTAACCACTTCCTCTAATTCCCCTTTTGCCGCCAAATCAGATGTGGCACGTATTCGGAATGAGTGGGATGAATTGTCCTTTGGGTTTCCCCCAAATGCACCATGCCCTTTTTTAAAACACCATTTACCTGGTAGCATGTAACTGGCCTACCATCCTTATGCATGAAGAACTGTCTTCCACCTGTCGGCCTGATCTCCTTAAAATCCCATAGTAAAACCACTGGGCATGCCTTTTCCTCCTTTTGTTTTTACAATATAATTTCCACTCCTGATCCCTGCTGATCCATCTTTGACTGCCTCAACCAAATCAACATCCTCTAAATACCCCAATGCAATTCTTCACCCCATAAGCCCCCTTCTTCATCTTTCTTGCTGTCTGCCACCACTTCACTTATCCTGAAAGCGCCTTTTGCCATAACAGTAAAAATGGCTTTAAAAAGACAGGCCTCATACTCTGAGGTACAAATCTGTCCCAAAGCCTCCAATAACTCCTGGCTCACTCTCATGACCCTCCAAATACTGCTCTTACCTTTGAAAATCCTCCTAACCTTGCCAGTTGAGTGTGCTGAGCTCTTGCAAAACAGAGATTGCAGCAAAAAGAAGGGTGACTTTAGCCTTTTCAGCCCTCTTATACACCCCTTTAGCCCCCCCAGCTCCTTCCTACCCAATTCTCTGCTCCTGTCCCTATCTTGTCATTTTACCCAAGGTGACCTCATAACCCTCCCCTTTGCCTGTGCATGCCTAACCTCCCCCTACCAATCCAGTCCTAGCCACTATGACCTTCCCAGAGAAATCCCCTTGACAATTTAGGTTGCCCTTTAAGGGCAACTGCATATGTCACAATTTCTTGCATGATAAAAGGAACTAATTGCCATCTAAATTACATTGTTTGCCGCAGTAACTCTGCTACAGCATGCTGCAGAATGCTCCAAATATCATAAACAGAGATACCAAAAGTGACAGCCAGCATTGTCAGAGATGCATGTGCATGTATCCGTGGGGGTATGTGGGCAGAAGAGTGCAATGATGTCAGTGTGGTAAAAACTGCGAAGCCAAAACAGCGTGAGTGAATACAGGGACAGGGAACAAATAGCACAGAACATTACAGTGCTTATCTGTAGCTGTACTGACTCATGCTGAGCACTTCCAGTAAGAAACTGTGAGGGGAGTCAGTGTGCTGCTATTGTGGTTCAGAGAATCAAGTTATAGTTCAGGAAGGCAGTACAGTGCAAAACATCAGGGGTTCAAGTCCTACCCCTGTGCTGTATGTGTATTTTTTTTCCTCTTCTTATTTCTCTCTAATGCTTTTGTTTCCTCTTGTGCCTGACTCTTGTGGGCCCAATTTTGTCCACCTCCTAGAGTGTGGCCCCCCTTGAGTTGATTACATTTATTAGGGAGGGTACGGAAGATGAGGCCCCCCATGTGAGGGGTGCAGGGGCCATAGCCCCACGCATTGAAAAATAATTTCAGCATTGTGTGCTGTGTGTTTGGTGGTGTCAGGGAGTGCTGGATTTGCGAGGTTGTTTCCCCTCACTATTTTTCCCATTGTAGTCTTTTACTGCATGGTTTTGCTTGCGCTATGTTCAACCGCATGGTAAAATTTTAGCCACTCTCACCCTGAACTGTCGGGGGGGAGCTAAAGAATATGTCATAGGCAACATACCAAAGCATCCTATCCACATATTTATCCTGTAAAAAAAAATCCACTGATGTCTTTTGCAGCTGTTGCACCCCAACCCTCCCAAACACCCAGCCCCACCCCTCCAAGCCCTTACTTACCCATCAGGGGTCCAATGCTATAATCCTGTCTGGAACACAGACACATCTTGCCTCTTTAAAGCTGTACTTCAAACTGAAGAAACAGGTATGTGCTTAAATGTATTTCAAATGGTGTTTTGAACTTACTGGCATAACTTGGCCATTTTTTTCATATTTTTGGCCCACATTTTCAATATTCCTTTTTTGGGACCTTGCCTCATGAACAATTGAGCTGTCATTAGGCAAATCTATCCTGGAAGGTGATTTTGCCTTCCCTGCATGAAATCACCTTTCAGGCAGGAGTTGAAAATTTTCTCTGCCCTTGTTCATGAGGTGGGGTCACAAGAAGGCTATGTTGAAAATTTGGTGTAAAAATATTAAAAAAACAACCACATTATGAGCCTACATTGACTTTTGGGAACACAGGCTCATAACTTTGGTAAGTTTTAATATTTTTATCCCAAATTTACAACATAGCCATATTTTTACAGCACCTCATAAATGTGATAGTTGTCATGTTTCAAATCCTGGCCAAAATGTTTTTTTTTTTTATATCCTGAAAGGTGATTTTGCGGTCCCTGCAACAAAACACCTCTCAGACAGGAGGTAAACATTTTTTCTGCTCTTGTGCATGAGGCAGGGTTATAAGAAGACTATGTTCTAAATTTGGCATAAAAAAATATTAAAAAAAAAACATAGTTATGAGGCTATGTTGTATTTTGCAAATGCAGGCTCATGCATTTGGAAATATTCAATATTTTTACCATAAATTTTCAACACAGTTATTTCTTTACAGCACCTCATGAATGTGACAGATGTCATTTTTCAACTCCTACCCAAAATATGATTTTGCATTCTGAAAGGTGATTTTGCAGTCCCTGTATGAAATCATCTTTAGGCCAGGGCAGGAACATTTTCTCTGCCCTTCTTCATGAGGCAGAATCATAACAAGGGTATGTTGAAAATCTGGTGTACAAATTTTACAAAACAACACATTTATGAGCCTATATTACATTTTTCTAATGTAGGTTCATACTTTTGGCAATTTTAATATTTTTACCCCAAATTCCTCCCATGTAGCCCTATCAGCTCTGGCCAGAGTTTGTCTATGCCAGCACAATCTAGAAACTTTAGCTGCCAAAAGATATTCCATCTGAAAAAATAGAAACTGCTGTCTCCAAGCACTTCAACAATTAGTCCATTGCCATTTTAGTCACATCTATATCACTACCATTCAGAAAGTTAGAGATCAAAATTATATTTTCCAGTGCAAGGCATTTTGGATTGCCCATTTCAAGACACAGGGAACATTAGGAATGAACAAATAGGTCTGAAGAAAAACACTCAGTTTTATTTTGAAGAAATCTTTTACACCCTATTTCCTAGATTCAGTGTTATTTTGACTCCTACCTGTATCTAGGAGTCTTCCTTTTATCTCTTTGCCCCTTTTGTTCTCCTTGTCTTTCTTCTTGCTGACTAAATCAGATCCTCTATTGTATTCACACTAACTTTTTTTTTTCTCTTTTAGATATTTGCTGAAGAAGACCTAAGGTCGAAATGTAGATTTTTCACTCTGTTTTCTATTTTCAGTGTGCAAGGCACCTAGCTTCACCTGAGCTCTTTCCTTCTAAGACTGCTTGAAAGGCAGAGTAGAGAAACTTACCAGAGCAAGGGAAAAGGATTAAGACTTATTTTGGCTAAGCAGATGTACTGTGTGGTGTTGTTTTTAATTTTTACTCACAGGGATTGCTACTGTTTCTTGCTAACATTTCATTGCTTTATTTTTCTCTGATTCAAATTGTTGTTGCTGGTATACCTTCTTCTGCATTATTGCAAGGTGTGCCTACAGGTGTGTGCTAACAGATTACTGCTGTAATCTTCTGATTCAAATTGTCTTTTGCAAGGTATATCTTTTGTTACTGCTTTATTTTTCTCTGTAGCAAAGTGTTTCTTACAGGGTATAACTTCTCTGAAATTACTGTGTTACAGGTGGAGCTTACATTTTTGTGACTTTTTTATCATTGGGCTAAGCAAAATTACTGTTTGACACTGTGCTTTATTTTATTCTTGTTTTTTTTTTGTTTGTTGAAAGGTTTGTTGTCTCAGAGGTGTTTCAGTCTCCTTCTCACATTGAAGGAGCTAATTGCTTTCTTCCCACAGCTCTTCCAAAGGATTAGGTGTGTATGTGTGGGGTGGAGATGGCAAACTGTCAGTAATTTCCAACAGAAAGAAGGGTTAAAAAGGCAGGTTAGTTGATATCTTGGAGGTAGAAGACTTGGTGTGCTGGCCAAGGCACCTAGCTTCACCTGAGCTCTTTCCTTCTAAGACTGCTTGAAAGGCAGAGTAGAGCAACTTACCAGAGAAAGGGAAAAGGATTAAGACTTATTTTGGCTAAGCAGATTTACTGTGTGGTGTTGTTTTTATTTTTTTACTCACAGGGATTGCTACTGTCTGTTGCTAACATTTCATTGTTTTATTTTTCTCTGTAGCAAAGTGTTTCTTACAGTGTATATCTTCTCTGAAATTATTACAGGTGGTGCTTTACAGGTTTTACAGTTTTATTTAACATTAGGATAAGCTTTCAGGGTTACTGCATTTGTTGTTGACTGATTGTTTCTGTTCTTACCTCCTTGTTCTTTTGTCTATGGTTTTTCTTTTTCGGCAGGGGAAGGGCCCAGTCACCCACCCCCATCCCCAACCACCACACACTACACTCCTTTTATAGGGTACCACAGTTGTGACATTTCCTGTGACAGAGCAGGAAGGGGTGGATCAGTGGGGCCTCCACAAGGTGAGCTCATCTACAGGGGCACTAGTAATTTAACTTGTTGTTATAACAAGTTAAACAAAACACAATCAAACCGTTACTTGCATTTTTTTTCCTTTTTTTTCCTTCTAATTACTTTGACTAGGTTATAAACCCAGCAACTTATCTGGAATGGATATCATTAACTGTAGGTACTGTGGAACAATTTTCAGAAGGACAGTCTTACAGGATTTAGGACACTGTCCTACATGCTGGGCCTTCCGAGATCTTAGAGCTCAGCTCCGGGCAGCATGGGCAGAGATTGCACACCTCAAATTCCATATTCAAGAGGAAATACATTATAAGAACCACCCGCCATTTCCCCAGCATCCAACAGAAAAACCTCGACCGCAGAGGGTAGTTGGTCCAGAAGGTTAGCAGGTGGTTAGGAGGGGCAAATCGGGTGCCCCATCACTCTCTGCTCTCCAACATATTACCTGCAAAAACCATATAAACACTACAAACAGGTATTGGCCTCTATCTCTGAAATCAAACAAAGAGGCAGAAGACACTGCAGAGCAGGACACTGCAGCACAGGAGACAGCACAACAAAACTCACCCAAATCAGGAACCAAAACAAAAAAAGCAAAAAGGAAATCAAAAAAACTTCTGATCATAGGAGACTCCATGATTTGGGAGTTGATACCCATCTCCAGCCAGGGGTAATGGTCAGATGTCTCCCAGGTACATCAGCATGGAGAGACACTGACTGCATTGCTAAAATTGTTCACAAAGCAGGAGAAAACATTGATGTCCTAGTATACACAGGGACTAATGATCTCACCAGCTGGTCAGTTGTGGAGACCAAGGAACACCTGACCAGGCTGGGTGACAAACTATCATCTATTTCTTCTGGCATCTCCTTCTCTGAGATCCTGCCAGTCTGGGAGAGGGGAGCAGATGGACAGAAGGTCAGAGAAGGGGAGATAGGGGAGCTAAACACGTGGCTCAAGAGCTGGTGCCAGGAAAAAGGACACAGATTTGTAGGGAACTGGCAACAGTTCTGGGAGCGAAAGTTCTTTAAATTTGATGGACTGCATCTGACTAAGGAGGGAGTCAGTGCATTGGGGCAGAAGTTTGACATCTTTGCAGAATATTTAAAATTAGCAAATGGGAGGGGTGCAGCACTCATACGTCGAATGGGAAGAACACCCTCCCCTCAGCTAGTGGTCAAACAGGGATTCAGCATGTTTGCAGTTCATTTGCATCACCAGGTACGAAAAAAGGTTTGTCTCCCCATATGATGCACAGGGGTAATGCCAAACCTCACCCAACAACTAACACACCAAAATCTGGCCAATGGAAAATCATGTACACAAATGCTCACAGCCTGGGAAATAAGATCCCAGACCTGCAGGCAATAATGTCAGAGGCTAAACTGGACATAGTAGCAATTAGTGAGACGTGGTTTACCAGTAACCACACTTGGGAGACTTCAGTACCTGGCTATGTATTGTTCAGAAGAGACCAAAGTGCAAAAAGGGGGGGAAGAGTGGCCCTGTATGTCAATGAAAATATCAAAGCTACAGAAATTCAGAATACACATAAGGAGCCAGAAGAACTGTGGGTCACCCTGTAAACAGGAAATGGGACAGCCATAAGAACTGGGGTTGTCTACAGGCCCCCAGACCAGGGGGAGGACATAGACACATTACTGTTAGAGGATATACAAAACATGACAGCTAAAGGGGAGGTGCTGATAATGGGAGACTTCAACATGCGGATATAGATTGGTCAATACCAGCAGGAACATCTGCCAGAACTAGACACATAGTGGATTCTCTGCGGGGAGGGCCTCAAACAACTGGTACAGCAACCCACGAGAGACAGGGCTATCCTAGATCTAGTACTGACTAACAAGAAGGGATCACAGATCTCAGGTAGAAGGTCACCTGGGGACCAGTGACCATCACATGGTATGGTTCAATTTGGCTACTACATCTAAATCATCCCATTCCAAGGCAAAAATATGGGACTTCAGAGGAGCTAACTTTGATAAGATGGCCAACAGAATTAAGCTAGCCCTGGCAAAAATAAGCACAGGTGAGGGGGTACAGGCAAAGTGGGCAAGCATTAAGGATGCAATACTTGAAACAACATCCCATTGTGTTAGACAGAAAAGGAAGTGCAAAAGAAGAAGGAAACCACTTTGGTTCTCAAATACAATAGCAGAAAAGGTCAGAGCCAAAAGGCTGACCTTCAGGAAATATAAGGGAACACAGCGGGATGAAGAAAGGGAGGCATACCAAACTGCCCTAAGGGGAAGCAGGAAGGCAGTAAGGCAGGCAAAGTCCCAAACTGAGGAAAACTAGCACGAACAGTAAGAGAAGGTGACAAGACTTTCTATAGATACATTAGTGAAAGGAGAAAGTCCAGATGGGGTATTGCTATGCTTAATGGAGAAAAGGGAGCATGTGAGGAGGAGGACCCTGTAAAGGCATCTATCCTAAATAGAAACTTTTGCTCAGTATTTACTGAAGAGAAGGTAGGGAAGGGCCCACAGCTTAACGTCATGGACACGGGGGGGAGGGAGGTGAGCACTACTCCCTTCAAAAAAGAAAGGGTCCTACAAGAGCTTGCTAAGCTCAGAGTGGATAAGGCAATGGGACCTGATGGCATACATCCCAGGGTACTTAAGGAGCTAAAGGTGGAACTAGCAGAGCCATTAGCAGAACTGTTTAGTGAGTCTCTGAGCACAGGAGAGGTCCCAGAAGACTGGAGAAGGGCTCATGTGATCCCGCTCCACAAGAGTGATAGCAGGGAGGAGGTGGGGAACTACAGACCAGTCAGTCTTACCTCAGTAGTGGGCAAGATTATGGAGGCACTCCTTAAAGAAAGGATAGTGCAACTCCTGGAATCCATAGGGCCACAGGATCCAAGGCAGCATGGGTTTACAAAAGGAAGGTCCTGTCAAACTAATCTCATAGATTTCTTTGACTGGGTAACCAGAGTGGTGGACCAAGGAGGAGCAGTTGATGTCACCTACCTTGACTTCAGCAAAGCTTTTGACACTGTTCCACATAGAAGATTGATAAATAAGCTGGGTAGGCTCGGGGTGGGTCAGAAGTTGGTCAACTGGGTGGCAAACTGGTTGACGGGCAAAAAACAGAGAGTGGTGGTAAATGGTATACAGTCAGAAGAGATGGAAGTCACAAGTGGGTACCTTCAGGATCAGTCCTGGGGCTAGTCCTCTTCAACATCTTCATTAGTGACCTTGCAGATGGACTAGAGGGTAAGGCTTGTCTGTTTGTAGATGACACCAAGATCTGCAACAGAGTAGGTGATCCAGATGGGGTGGGCAGAATGAGAAGAGATCTGGATAAACTAGCAAAATGGTCAGAAGAGTGGCAACTGGGATTTAATGCAAAGAAGTGCAAAATCATGCACATAGGGAAGAGAAACCTGAAGCCACCTATAGGCTGTGAGGAGTTGCTAGCAGTCACAAAGGAAGAAAGAGACTTGGGCATCATCATCACTGATGACCTGAAATCATCAAGCAGACCTCTAAAGCAGTAGGTAAGGCTAGGGGGGTGTTGGGGTGTATTAGTAGGGGTATCACACATCGTAAGAGGGAGGTAATAATCCCTCTTTACAAGACACTGGTTAGGCCCCATCTGGAGTACTGCGTGCAATATTGGAGGCCACACCTTCACAAGGACATTAACCAAATTGAGGCAGTCCAGAGAAGGGCAACCAAATGGTGCAGGGACTGCATCAGAAGACATATGAGGACAGATTAACAGAGCTCAATATGTATATCCTCGAGCAAAGGAGGGAGAGAGGTGATATGATCGAGGCATTCAAACACCTTAAGGGCATTAACAAGGTGAAAGAGTCTAACATGTTTAAATATAAGAAAAATAGCAGGACAAGAGGACACAGCATGAGATTAGAGAGGGGCTGATTAAGGGGGAATGTGAGGAAATTCTTTTTCACAGAAAGGGTGGTGGATGCATGGAATGGCTTACCACAAGAAGTGGTAGCTATGAATACAGTGCAGGGCTTCAAACAGGCATGGGATAGGCATAAGGGAGCAATACAAATGAGTATGAATAGATAGGCCACTGACAGAGCAAAGGCCGATGGCACATTTATAAGTTAGAAAAATAAATGGGCAGACTGGATGGGCCTTGAGGTCCTTATCTGCCGTCAACTTCTATGTTTCTATGTTTCTATGTAATATAACTATTTTGTTTTGCTTTTAGACCACATGCTGATGCAGCACCTTGTTTTTGTTTTTTACATATTGTATTCATGTGCTCCTAACTGTGAATCTGTATAATTTCTGGGCATATACTATTGAAACAGTGAAAAAAAATTCCACGAAGACGATTACAGGGACAAAATCAGCAGTTTGCTGTAATGGTCTTGTGGTACCTCGACGCTGCTTCTCCTGGTATTGTGACCCCTTCCTGAAACAACTCTGACCTGGAGTTGATTATTTAAAAATCCGGTTGGTGTGGGTGGGGGAAGGGGACACAGCCCCATTAAAAATCATTGTTGTTCCTGACTGCACAATGTCTACTGTCAGCATTGTGCCATTGCTGTAATGCCATTCGACAAATTTCCTTTTGAGCAGGCATGGTAGAATCATTTCTGGGAAGCACATTTAGGACTTCTGTTGTAAACAATTGCTGTTTGACTGTCCTGTCAGTACAACAGTAGAGCTACTACTCATGGTGCTAGTGACACGGGTTCAGGAGCAATCCTGGGTTGTCAGGAACTGGCTGGGGGAGAGGAGGGCTGAGCATCACAGAAGATGCACTCCACCACTTAGGAAATGAGAACAGTCAGCTCTAGTACAATACTACCACTAGGTATGGAGACGCTGTTGGTGACATGCTCCACACGTTTACATGCATTGAGCTACAGTAGCACACACCCACATGTTGATCTTTTACATGGGATTGGTAGAAACTGAAGAAAATACTGTATCACCAACCAAGGACAGTAATGATGGTCTGACTTCTTGCAGGCTCCACACTTGTGACTTGACCCTCTTCCAAAAACTGGACACTAACTGTAGCAATTGCCATTCTGCTGCCTCCATCATGGAAGGGAGGTAAGTAAGCCATGTGAAAAAGAAAAGAAAAAAAAAAGATGACTGGTAAGTCCAAGAGAAGCCAGGAGATAGGGACTGAGGGTCAAAGCAGAAGGGGGGGGGGCATAGTCAGTAGTAAAGGAGGCAAAAAGAGATGATAAAACAAAAAAACTACAGTTTTCTTTTCCTTCTCTCTCTCTCTCTCTCTCTCTCTCACACACACACACTTCCTCTAACTTTTTTAATGTTTCCCTATTTAAACCAATTGTCTTCTGCCTGTCCCTGTTCCTAGAGACTAGCTGCCCCCTCTCTGCTCAAAACATATTCATTTCTATCTCATTTATACCCCTAAAGTCCATTTGGCATTAGCCAATGGTGCCCTATTGCCCAGTCTTAACTATTGTTTCCCAGTTGCTGTAGTTCAGCTCCTTTAAGTATTCTTTGGCCAAATGAGATTTGTTTATGATAGTATGTGCCGCTTTGTAACATGTGTTGCTCATCTTATCCACCACTGCTCTTTATTCTTTTCTGGGCTGAGTTTTCCCTTCTTCCAAGCATTTCAACAATATATTATGGGTTGCTTCTTGACAAACTGGTCAGGCCCATACCCACACCTACTTGTCTGCTATTTTACATTTTCCTCCAACACCTTATAGTTTATGGGATGGTGATGCCTTTTTTCTTCAAGAGTTCAGATACTCCACTATAATGGATCAATCCCTTACAGAAATATAGGTGTGCTGTATACATGCAGAATGCTTAATTGTGCAGTGTTTGTACGCGATTCGCATACACTAAGTGAATATATGTGAACCAGGTCTAAAAGGCAAATCAGGTTCGCATGCTGAAAACTTGTCATGTGCACAGCAGATAAGCTGATGTGAACATCTAAAAATCACATCAGGTTCATGTGTTGCAAGCTTGACATGAGTGCAGCACTTAAACTGGTGTGAATGTCATTTAAACATCACATCAGGTTTACATGCTGCATGCTTGCCACATGTGCAACAACTAAGCTGGTGCAAATCTCATCTAAAAAAACATGTCAGTTTCTCTTTCTTATATTACTGCTAGCAACTACAGTCTTCAAAATACATTTTTATTTGAATTCCCATAAAAATTAGGTAAATTCATTAATTCTGATCCTTTTGTAAGTTTTTTAATGGCTTTTGATTTTTGTCGTTACATTGCCATTGATCTGTAAAGTATTGCTTGCTTATTGCATTAAATGCCTAGGATATAGCCAGTCAACATCCCCAGTTCCAGATGGATGAAGAGCAACCTCTGTGTTGTGAAGCCTATCCTTTTTGTTTTGGACCATGCAAATCCCTTATGCATATTTAGTGCTACGAATGTGTTTCTCCATGACTGTTTTATCTCACTTACTTTCCCTTTGTCATTCTGTAATGAGCATATACACTATGGCCATGCTCAGCAATCTTTATGCTGAGAAGGGTCTTGGATGCATGCACCATACCTCACATTTTATCACTGAAGTGAGGGACATGGACACTTAAAATGAGGGACAATGAGGGACACTAACCCACATGATGATCAGGACACATCATGAAACATGGATACACAGTACCTCAGAACACAGTGGAAACCATTGTATTAGCACTTGAGAATTAATTTCTACCATTATGCAGGGGTGCCATTTAAGTAGGGCAGAGGAGTGCAGTTGCCCCCCACCACCCCCCGTAATTGTGCCTAGGTTGTTCTTATGGTGTGGCAGTAATGGCTTTAAATTTGGATTTCATCTCTTGCACAATAAGTGCCCACCTGGCTTGTGTGTGTTCACGATACAGGTACTCTCCAGACTTGAGTGTGTCTGTACTGTGTTGTCCACTCTCTCTACCTATTAGCAGCGGCACAATCACATATGATGTGGATGAGCTCCAGCCAAGAAAGAGCACATGAGCCTTACAAGTGCAACACTGTCTTTCCAACCACAGAGTAGACAGGCTGAGCGCTACAGCTTGGAGGAGTCAGTGAGCACTGAACTCTCAATAGCAGTGTTGTGGCAGCATATTTTTGTTTTTCTACTTGTAGTGAGTCTCCATCTCCCCTGGTGGCTGAAAGGGCAGAAGGTGAGCTATAGACTAACTCAAGACTAGGCTACCTATTTACTCTACTAGGATCGTCTTACAAAAAACCAGCACATACCTTCATGGCAGCAAGCTGGGGTTAGCAGCAGTGGTGACAGCAGTGTGGGTGGCCTTCACAGGCCTTGATCAGTGCAGTGTGGCAGCAGCAACCAAGCAAGGAAGAAGAAATCCTTCACAGAAGAAAGGGTTCTGAAAGAGCTCCTAAAACTGAAGGTGGACAAAGCAATGGGGCCAGATGGAATTCACCCCAGAATTCTAAAAGAATTAAGCAGAGAACTAGTGACACCTCTGACTATGCTTTTTAACAAATCATGGGAATATGGTGTGGTACCTGAGGACTGGAAGAAGGTGGATGTGATTCCCCTTCACAAAAGTGGGACCAAGACGGAGGCAGGAAACTACAGACCTGTCAGTTTGACCTCTGTGGTAGGGAAAGTGATGGAATCACTTCTGAAGGAAAGAATTGTTGAATACCTATTGGTCAGAGGGGCACAGGACCCAAGGCAGCATGGGTTCACAGCGGGAAGGTCATGTCAGATGAATCTAATTGATTTCTTTGACTGGGTGACCAAAGTAGTAGACCAGGGAGGGGCTGTGGACATGGCCTACCTAGACTTTAGCAAGACATTTGACACAGTCCCACACACAAGATTAGTAGTCAATTAACCAGCCTGGGGAGTGGGTCCCAGGTGGTAGCCTGGGTAAAACATTGGCTGAACAACAGGACACAGAAGGTAATTGTAAATGGAGTCCACTCTGAAGAAAGAGGGGTTACTAGTGGGGTACCACAGGGTTCAGTATTGGGTCCAGTCCTTTTTAATGTCTTCATCAGTGACATTGCAGAGGGACTGGAAGGAAAAGTATACCTCTTTGCAGATGACACAAAGATTTGAAACAGGGTTGATACTCAAGGAGGCATGGAAAGGATGAGAAGGGAATTGGCAAGGTTGGAGGAATGGTCAGAAGTATGGCAGCTTGGATTCAATGCAAAGATGTGCAAAGTAATACACCTGGGAAACAAAAACCCAGGGGAAGATTACACAATGGGGGGGGAGGTAGTAACAACAACAAAAATGGAAAGAGACCATGGGGTAATCATATCAGATGACCTTAAGGTTGGCAAGCAATGCAAGAAGGCGGTAGGGAGGGCTGGGGGGATACTGGGTTATATAAGGAGAGATATTCCAGCAGAAAACAGGAAGTTGTTATCCCCTGTACAGACAGTTGGTGAGACCCCATCTGGAGTACTACATCCAGTTCTGGAGACCCCATCTTCGCAAGGACATAGACAGGATTGAGGCAGTTCAGAGGAGGGCAACTAAAATGGTGCAGGGTCTGCAAGAGAAGCCATACAAGGAGAGACTAAAGGAGCTTAATATGTATACCCTTGAGGAAAGGAGGGAGGGACATGGTAGACACGTTTAAGTACCTCAGTGGAATCAACAAAGTCCTAGAGGGTAGCATCTTTCAGAAAGAGAGATGTGCAAGAACAAGGGGACACAATTTGAAGATAGAGGGGGGGACAGCTCAGGGGCAATGTGAGGAAGTATTTTTTTACAGAGAGGGTGGTGGACACATGGAACAGCCTTCCTGAGGAGGTTTTGGGTCTAAAACTGTCAGAGAATTCAACAATGCATGGGACAGACATAAGGCAATTTTTGTGGGAGGTAGGAAGAAATAGGCTATTGGTTAAAAAGGATCTGCAGCTTATCTTCTAGGTAGGGAAATGGGCAGACTAGATGGGCCAAGCAGTTCTTATCTGCCATCAAAGTCTATGTTTCTATGTTAACCCCGGGTTGGGTGGATTCATATGGCGAGGTGACTTGGTCGCGACCACGCTGGGGACCTGTGATGGTCGGTTCTAGCATTCGGCTTCTGGTGAAGAAGAGAGGGTGAGTGGACTAAAAACCGAGCTGGTGGCACACTATGCCAGGCTGCAGGTTCTGGCCATATGGCCAGGTAAGTAACAGTAAATGATATTTTTTTTACAGGAGGATTGGGGCAGGAGGAAAGACTGAAATATTGATGTGTTTTTCACGTTTCTTCACCTTTGGGTGGCTTCATGGCCCATTGGGGATGGATATTGAATGGAATGGAGTCAGGGAGAAAAATCGGGACAATGTTCATTTTTTTGGGGGGGGGGCGAACTTCAGTCAGGAAAAAAATTGGTTAGTAACTGGGTGGGGTTTAACCCAAAATCTGATGCACTGCTCTGGAGTATATACAAATGAATCTTATACATTTGAATTTTTCCTGATTTCCATATCACATTTCAGTCAAACCAAGTAAGTTGTACCTTTTAGAGATGTTACAGACATTCTATAACTGTCTCTTGCCTTCACGGACAGTTAAGTGGTATGGTATGCATAGTCTTTTGGAGCCCCACTATAGTCAGGCTTATGCCCCCCCAAAAAAAGATTACCTCCACATCCCCATGCTCAGGTGCATTATGACAAAGGGCAAAGGAGACTGCAGGGGTGTGCACCATTGAAATGAATAGGGGTATTTTTTAATTACTATTTTATACATCACTGATGGAGAGTTGGAGATTAATGAAGGCCACCGCTCAGCTAACAATGACCTTGTTAGTAGAACAGTGGCAAATCATTATTCTCCAACTCACCCATCATGATATATAAAATAGAAATAGAAAATAATTCCATTCATTTCAAGGGGGTACACCCCAATACTGTGACCCATGGACATCATCTCTTAAAGACTCCTGCATATGGTTCCCTAGTACTCAAGTAAGAGACTTCTTACTTATATCTGTACTTAGTGGGTTGTCCTCAGCAGCATGGCCATATCTGCTACAGTGTATGTGCATGGGGGAGGAGAACAGGTCGTGTGTGTGTGTGTGTGTGTGTGTGTGTGTGTGTGTGTGTGTGTGTGTGAAGTTATTGCTACATTTGTGTTTGCACCTTTAAGTCTGTTTGTGTGTAAGCATTCAAAACTATGGAAAAATAGTAGGAGTACAGGCCAGACTAGAAGTAATTAAGTGGTTTTGTGGGTAGGTTTGTGTATTGGGGGTGGGAAAAACATGTGTTTCGATTGGTATGTGTGCTACAGTTCAACTGTGAAAATTAGATGAAGGAGAGAAGAAAACTAAAAGGCTTGCACTGGCTACAAGCATGCTGCATGCATGCAGATATATTCAGATACAGTATGTATTGAAGTACAACTGAGCCATATGTGTGCAGGCAGTATGGCTTAGTGGTTAAAGGCACTGAACTGCAAGCAAGGAGACTTGGAGGCATGAAGACCTGGGTTTGAATCTCATCAACTCCTACTTGTGTATGGTGTGATCCTGAGCAAGTCACTTAACTTTTGAGTTTGCAGTTATCAGTGACCATTTACTTTTTTGCACGCATGCCACATGCATGCAGTCTTTCCCAACTTAACTTCAAAATTGTGGTTTCTACACTTGCTTCCTGCATGCGTGCTACATGCATGCAATTGGTTCCAATTTAACATTTAAATCATACTTGCAGCACTCACATCACGTGGGTAGTTTTATGTGTGCAGCACGGAAATGTTTCATACAATTATTTCTGTAAGGGATGGCTGTTTTTTTCTCTTCCCCAGATTCAAAAATCAGTTTCCTTATCAATCCAGGCACTGGAATTCCCACCAGCAATTAAAATCTCTGTTACTTCACTACTGTTTAAGTCAAACAGCCTGTACCTGTTCTTAGTTTTTGCCTGTTTCTCTAAACCAGGCATATCTCATTGCCTTTCAGGCACCTTTTTCATGGGATTCTGCTATGTACTAAAAGAGAATGTGTACTGTACCTCCTGGTTGTAGCAAATATATTAATTGATGCTTCTCATGTGGAATGTTCTCCTAATTTTCTGGATTGAACCTAATTGTATTATGCTACTGTTATGGTCTACTTTGATTGAGTACTATGTATTACATAGTGTGCACATTATGAGTATGAACTTGCAAGCACCTTGAACCACTATTAGCAGCTCGAGGCTTACTTTACTAATCGCCCTACAACACCACCCACAAGGGAGCAGGGAGGATCATCCTGAGGCTGTCAGCTTGTATCAGCAGGGCATAGTAATAAGGGTCAGACTTTAGCAGAATGGGCTAGGTTGGTGCGTAGATACCATGATTTTCACTGTCCTGATTGAACCATCTTGTATAATTTGTCTCCTCCCTGCCCATCCCGTTTACCTTTCTCACCCAACTCTCTGCAGGACATTTTGCCTTTGTTCTTGCCCATCCCCTTTCCTTACTAAGCCCCTATGTGAAATCATGCTAGCTTACTGCAAGGCCTCAATCTCATATTTATTTACTTACAGTAGATTGGCTTTGTGGCACAGGAAATGATCCAAATTGCTTCACTTCCTGTGGCCATATTGAAGGCACATGCTACAGTTATGCAGTGCTGCTGACAGGAAGTGACATGATTCACATCACTTCAATGGCCATGTAGAGGGCACTATATTCACTGCATCAGGAATTCAGTCAGACCCTATGTGAAGCACTCAAATATAAACAGCCTGATACATATAATATATGTATTTTAAATGCACGGACACACTAAAGGACATCCCTTTCTCATTGTGTCACCTTCTAGTAGGCATTGTTGTGAAGTCCTAAAAGTGCAGAACCTACAGTGCTCCTCTTGCTCATGCAAGCCAGACCACTGTGTCCCCTATGAGCTCCAGAAGACACTCCAGCTCTGCTGAACCAGCAAATTGCTCCAGACGAGCCAGGCTGTTCACCTATCATCACTCCAGACAAGCCAACCAGCAAGCTGCCAACCATAGCCAAACCCACACACAGGATTAAGGATACAACCACAAACATACTGGCATGTTGATACAGAACCAACAGACATTTGCGGCTCTAATCCAGATACAAAATTTATGATAGTATTGATAGAGGAGCTACCAGAAATAACTAATTCATGCATCCCAATTAACAATGATACCCCGCTCATGCTGCCACCACTCACCCACCCAATTCTCACCCCACTACTTCTCAACTGGATGGAGATAACTCCAAGTCAAGGGAGCACTTAGATAGCAAATCCATCTGGTCTTTGTAGCTTTAATTCAGAAGCTCTACTAGTGCAACATTGTGGTTTTAATTTCAAAATCCTTCTATCAGGGCCATTGTAACATCCACACCTAGTGACTGATGCTATGCCTGACTCCCCTGTGAGTGGGGGTAGGGTGCATGCAATATGTTCTTCTGCAGTGTCACTCTCCCTGGTAGCAGAACACTCATGGCAAATCAGAAATAGGACTTGTGCTGAGTGTTGCTTTGAGCACCTACTAATGGCTCCGGGACCACTCACTGCACTCCTCCCTGCAGGTGGCCAGAAGGCAGAATCACTTAATGAATGCCAAGCCATGGATGTTGCTCAGCTTACACATCATTCACCATTGTTATGGTGTTACTCTGTGAATGTGCTTCACCCCCCACACCTGTTCATCATGGATGTTGGCTGCAGCAGAAGTGCACATGCGATACCTCCTTCAACATTGTCTCCTCTTGTTCAATCATGTGCACCAGTGAACTGACAGCGTGATGACAATGCCACTGTTATCGCAGTGAGGGCACGTAATTCAGACATAGAGCTTGATTTTCAGAGGCTGGTGTAGGGCTTGCATCAAGCCCTGCAGCAAAGCCATTTTAGCACAGCTACTTAAACTCCTTTACAACACCTGCTTTCTATTGTTCAGTGCAGTTGTGACAATTCTCCACTATGGCAGCTTGCGCCCAAACATTTGGCACAAGCCCCATAAAAAGGGTCTCCCAAAAGGCAGAAGTTAGACCAGGGGAAAGCTCCGCTAACTTCCAGCTTTTGGCACTCAGAATTGAAAATCCCAATCACCAGCAAGCCCCACAAGCCAAATGATTGGCACATCTGGGACTTCTGGCATTCTAACATAACATACTAACATACTAGATGCCAATAGAGTAGGCCTATTTGTCTATCAAATCTGCTCATGCTTCAGCACCCTGATTCGGTGCCACAGCCCTCTATCTGTCTCCTTCCACTGTTACTCCATCCCCCAGTTCTGCCCCCCAGGGCAAACCAGTCTCAGCTTCAGCCCTTGCCTATACCTGTCCCACTCTCTCTTAAAGTCCTCCATCATAGCTGCCTGTGCCAGCTCCCCAGGCAGCGCATTCCATGGTTCCACCACTCCCTCAGTGAAGTACCTCCTCCCCCCCAATCATACCAACCTCAATCTTCCAACTGTGTCCTCTGGTGATTCGATTCTTCTTCAGTCAAAAGATCCTATCTCAGCTTACCTTATTTACTCCCCTGAGGTACTTGAAGACCTCAATCATGTCCCCCCAGTCCCTTCTCTCCTCCAGCAAGAACAGGTTGAGCTTCCCTAGTCGTTCCTCATATGGCATATCCCCCAGGCCCCAGATCATTCTGGTTGCTCTCCTCTGAACCCTCTCCAGGAGTTGGATGTCCCTCCTTAGGTGCGGCCTCCAGAACTGCACACAGTACTCAAGATGTGGTCTAACCAGGCTATTGTACAGTACTCAAGGTTTTTAAAATCAAGCACACAGTGTCTAGATGCCATATTATCATTGGTGCTCTAGCATTCTATTTTCATGATCCCCCATATTCATGGACAGGGGGAATAGAATTTATCATGTGATAGAAGTGCAAGTCAGCCATATCTCTATGGGACTCTTTCTCACCCATATTCTGAATTAGGAAACTGCATCTTGATTGTGTTATTGCCTCTTGGCCATAAAAGTGATCCAATTCATGTAACTTCTACTGGCCATAAATGATAGTACACTTCCAGCCACTGAAAGTGACTCATTTCATGCCACTTCCAAGGCCTTATTGGAATATAGATAAGCTCTCCTAGATGCCCTTCTGCTGCCAGGAGTGACCTGATTTGTGTCACTTCCAGCAGCCATCTTGGTGAGACAACACTGATGTTGATATTGACCACTTTAGCACAGATAGTGACTATGACAGCATCACTCCCTGAAGTCATCCTGAGAACGTCAGTTACTCTCAACTGAAACTCTTTAGCTTCACTTTTAATTACATATTATAAAATGTGACTTGTTTGGTCACTGCGGCCCTGGACATGGCCTGATCTTTGCACTAATTCCACTTTTACACTGTCTTTGCAGCAGCATATTTACTGTATGCCTAGATATAGATATAGATATAGATATAGATATAGATATAGATATAGATATAGATATAGATATACAAAGGTAAGGCCATGCAACTACTAAGTGTGGTACGTTGTGTGCAGCTGCAATCAGGGATGTGTACGTTTGGTGTACATGGCCTCAGTTTTGCTGTTGATCTCCACTGAGCATGCAGTACCTGGTCAGGTGGGTGGGATGTCTCGTAGTACATTTAGACAATTGTTTGTTATTTCTGTCACCTGCTGCTGGATGTCTGTCATTGGTTGTGTTGACTTGGTCCTCCCCATACTTGAATGTGTGTGTGTGTCTGTGTGTGTGTGGTGCTGGGGTGAATTTGAGTTAGGGTTTTCAACCCTAACAGCGAATTTCCTCACTTTTGTCGCTGTGGAACAACCCTAACTAATGCATTAAATGGAGTTTTTTGCCTCTAATTTCCCTTCTTTTTGAGAATGATAATGAGAAATAGTGAATGTAATGCGGTGGCGGGAGCTTGGGGCCCAAAGGACCCCGTGCTCCCGCCACATGATGTCTTGTGGCATACTAACAGGAGCAGCAACGCAAACAGAAATGCTAACAGTGGCACACATGGTAACACAAGCATGAATCAGAACAGAAAGGGTAACGCACACGGTGGCGTAGACGGGAACGGGTGCTACGTGATGTCTTGTCACATAAGTAACATGTGCCTGTAAATGGAAATGTCAATGGGCATGGTGACACAAAGTGAAACAGAAAGAGAAACAGACGGTACACACAAATGGCAAAATAGAAACGTAAGCTAAATAGAAAACGCAAAGGATGACGGTATCGTGGTGGCATTGGGGTGTGCATTGGGATCATCAGCCCTAACTCTCACCCACGACATGTGTAAAGCAGCAGAAGTATAGGAAAATAGGGTGAGAGTTAGGACCCATTCCAAATGCACACCACAATGCGGTTAGTGAGGTGTGGGGTGTGGAGGGTTTTCAACCTAACAGCGAATTTTCTCACTTTTGTCACTGTGGAACAACCCTAACTAATGCATTAAATGGAGTTTTTGCCTCTAATTTCCCTTATTTTTGAGAATGATAACGAGAAATAGTGAATGTAATGCAGCGGCAGGAGCGCGGGGCCCACTGCATAATGCGGTGGCGGGAGCGTGGGGCCCTCCCCCCACATGATGTGTTGTGGCATACTAACAGGGACAGCAATGCAAACAGAAATGCTAACAGTGGCGCACATGGTAACACAAGCGCGAATGAGAACAGAAAGGGCAACGCACATGGTGGCGTAGACGGGAATGGTCTGCCACGTGATGTGTTGTCACATAGTAACATGGTGCCTGCAAACGGAAATGTCAAAGGGCATGGTGACGCAAAGTGAAACAGAAAGAGAAACAGTACTGTAGACAGAAATGGCAAAAAATAACAGAAACGCAAGCGCAAATGAAAACGCAAAGGATAACGCACATGGTGGCGTAGACGTCAATGGTAAGTGAAACGGGTACAGAACCACAAGCGGAAAGGGCAACAGTAACAGTAATGTAAGCGCACAGGCTGGTTTTCCCCAAAACCTGCATAGAGAAAGACAGTGAGTACAAATAATGTATGCATAATAATGAGTATCGGCGCAGAAAATGAGATCTTGGAATACTAAATACATTATATCTCAGGAACCGTATGACGTAGAAAAAAAATTTAAAAGTCATATTATTTACAACTGTCTTAGCTAATTTGGATCTTAGCCCTCATTAGGGGGCTAAGAAATTTTCCAACGAAAAGTCCGTATCTCACACCGTTTCCGAGATACGGGCCCTGAAAGGAGCGGCGAATGCAGTAATGTTATCCTATGGGAAAAAAAGGAAAGTTTCGAGCACCATAACTTTGCCTCCCTGTAATGTTTTTTCACCAAACCACTGAAAGGCACATCTGTGGGCTGTTGGCTGTCTTCCCTCCAAATTTCAGGAAAAAAGACCAAACCGTTATTTTGCAGCAGGGTGCCAAAAGATTTCTGCAATGCGTTGGGCGCCGTAATGTTATCCTATGGGAAAAACTGTCAACTTTGGAGTGCCACAACTTTGCCGCCATGTAATATTTTTTTCCTAAACAACACTGAAAGGCCATCTGTGAGGATGTTTTCTGCGTTCCCTCAAATTTTCAGCCTAAACTCCCAACCGTTCTTTTGAGCGGAGTGCCAAGAATTACTGTTATTTTAGGCATAGTGTGTAGTAATTAATAGTGATTTAGAAGCTTTCACAAAATTTATACACTTTGCAAGTGCGACACTACTTTAGTACACTACTTTTTCCAGAAATTTGAAAAACATATTTCTGGGGTGTTTTACCCCAAAATAAAGACATGGCTAGCATCCTCAGGGCCCGACTAGGTGAATACAAAAATAATTAGGTTGCTAGAGGGTCTCAATTTTAAATGCCAACTATTTTTCTGATCACCAACTGAAAACAAGATGGCAGATTTGCGACACTAACAGGGCCATTTGCGATACTAAAAAGTGCATTTGCGACACTGTCGAACTTTTTGTTAACTTTTCCCATTGACTTATAATGGGAAACTGTTTTTTGAATAACTTTTGAACTGTTTAATATATTTTCACGAAATCTTCGAAAGAGCACATCGGGACCCTGGCGCATGCTCCCTGAAGATTTTGGACCAGTCCTGCAAACCAGACGACCTGTAGTGACCGAATTCCAGAAAGCGTAACAAGATAGATCACGCCAATAACCCGCAGCGATATATCCGAGCAATACGAAACTTGGCAGATCCCAAGGCCTATGGTTCTTGATCGTGTATTCCAAATTTCAGGCAAATCTGTTTAATGGTTGCAAAGTTATTAAGGTGCAAAATTTTGGGTTTAACATAGAAATAGCTCCTCAACCCTAACTATGGTAGCACTACCGAGCTACCATAATATAGGTACAGGTACAGATACAGATACAGATACAGATATAGATATAGATATAGATATAGATACAGATACAGATACAGATACAGATACAGATATAAATATAGATATAGATATATAGATACAGATACAGATACTGATATAGATCTAGATACAGTTATAGATATAGATATAGATATAGATATAGATATAGATATAGATATAGATATAGATATAGATATAGATACATATCTAGATACAGATACAGATACAGCTACAGATATAGATATATTCTTTGCAGAAAAATGTTGTTAATGTGCTTGTTAGGATTAAACCGACAAAAGTAGGGAGATGTGGTGATAGGTTTTCCAACCCTAACACCCCACCCCCAACCCCCAGGCTGCAACAGGAAAAACCATTATAGGTTCAACTCTTCTACATCTTTGCAAATCAGGTGTGGGGTGTGCCTGGGGTTGCCCAACAGAGCAGATATACTGACACAAAGTCTAGTCAGACACCCTAGCCCACACAATCTAAAATTAATGGCCTGATTCCTGAAAGGAAGCGATTGTTAAAAGCAGGTTAACATTAATCAGTCTTAGACATCATGTTACAGTCAAGAAAAGCATCCACCACCGCAGCATAAGTCAGACAATGGTCAACATCTTCAAAATGGTGTGAGCATAACAACATCTCACCAGAAGAGACAGTTATATAAGATACATTGCTTTACCTACTGTACAACAAGGACTTAAAAAAGGCCTATCTCCAGTCTCTAGGACAGATCAACTAGCAGCCATTGTGGTGACCTGAGGCCAAATGGGGCAAACAACCCCAGGCTCATATACAGACATACTTAGGTTTTTCAAGGCCGCAATTAATATTTGCTTGAATGTAAAGCAGATTATTATCCCCTGGGACTTGGACTTAGTATCCAACACCATGTCGTTAGTCATCCTTGAACTACTAAACTCCACCGGACTATGCTCGGTTGCCCTAAAGATTGTTTTTCCAGTGGCAATATGCTCAACCGGGAGAACTTGCAAACTACATGCTCTGTCACACAAGACACTGTTTCTTATATTTCATGAACACGGGGTCACACTACAGAAAATGCCATCATTCACAGCTAAAGTCATGCCCAAAGTAATGTCTGATTTTAATACTAAACAAACCATTGAACTACAAATATTGAACACCAGGCACTACTTAGGCCAAAGGAACACCTCGGCTCACTCTGGACTATAATCTTATATTAGTAGGACTACAAACTTCCGAAGGTCAGAGAGACTGTTTGTCCTAATGCAGGGACACAAGAAAGGTACATCAGCATCCAAATAGATCATTGTCGGGCAGCTAAAGACAGCTATTCTTAAATCTGTGCCTGATACACCACCAAAGGACATTCAAGCACATGCTACCAGAGCAGTAGCTTCTTCTGGGGCAGAGGAAAACCTAGTCACAGCAGAGGAAATATGTGTGGCTGCAGCATGGTCCTCTATCCACACATTCATAAGGCATTATAAACTGGAGGCTCTCACAGCTGCCAAAGCCAATGTTGGCCACTCAGTGATTAATGCAGCTTTGGCCCTATCTGATCACAACACATCTATCCCTCCCAATTAGTAATGGTATTACTTTATAAAACCCAACCTGTAAAGAATTGGAGTGCCCCAGAGATTACAACCCACAATGGTAATTTATTCACCTGGTAAAGGTGATTGTGGGAAGTATATCTCTGAGAAACTCTGGGGCCAACCCAGACAACACGTATCATGAAAGGACCACCATGTTCAACATCTGCATGTATATATAGTTTTTTTTTCTCTTTTAGATATTTTCTGAAGAAGACCTAAGGTCGAAACATAGATTTTTAACTCTATTTTCTATTTTCAGAGTGCATTTAATATAACCATTTTGTTTTGCTTTTAGACCACATGCTGACGCAGCGCCTTGTTTTTGTTTTATATAGTGTATATGTGTATATATATATATATATATATATAAATAGATACATATATAGTCACGACATCATAGCTCTGGCATATTACACAGATCGGATACTTTCTTGTGATATTGGGATAAATAATTTTATCTCATATACATAACCTGTCACCTTTTAATTTTTTGTTCACAAGCCTAAGCACCTAATAGTTTTTCGACAAGTATTAAAGATGTAAGCTATGGAAGATGTCTAACTGAAATCTGAGGACAGGGTAGAACCCAAAGTGGGAAAGTCTATCCCTTTTTTAGTCATGTGCATCTCAGCCGATCAGGTGGACATAACCTGAAGGAACTTGTTTAAAAGTGAATGTTGCATGCTGAATCCTTGAAGTGATATGCCTGGATGTAACCTGATGTTATAAAATGGGCAAAATAAATTTGGAAACTAGATTAGCTGGAAGCCATTTCCAGCCGTATGCTTATCAGGACATACTCTAACAGCGGGCACTACTTGTACCAGCCAAGATGCAGCACATGGGGAAATCAATCCATACCGCCGCTCTCTCGTCGCGCCTCTTCAGCTAGCATCTGATGGAACAGCTGTAGGACAGCAGTGGCAGCAACAGAGAAAAAAGGAAAAAAAGCCAGTGTTTGCAAGGTTTCCCATTCCTGGTTCCTGCAGAAAGCCATCTGAACAACTTTCTTTCTTTTTGTGTCTGCCTGTTCATTCTATTGCTCCAGCTACTCCCGGTATTCTCCACCATCACTGAATAGTCTGCCCAGTACACACAGACTGACTGTTTCTTTGATCTGTGGACTCTGCCCCCCCATTCTTGAAAGAAAAGACAAGTCCCTAACACAAAATTAAGTGCAATACTGCCTCCCTCCCAAAAAATGCAGACTTAATTTTTATACTTAAACAGTGCCAGTTACAGTTAGAAAACCACAATGCATGAAGCCAGTCTGAATGGCAGCCACTGAGGGATAACTTTGCTCCCAGTCAAGCCAGTCACTCAACTTAAAGACAGTTAAAGACCAAAACTCAGCTTCACAAAGAAATAAATCAATGAAAAGAACACACATAAAAAAAAGAATTTGTGTGTGTGGGTGTGCGTGTGGGTGTGTGTGGGTGTCACGAAACAGCACAAACCCAGTCTATATGGTGGCAACTGAGAGATACACTTCATCCCAGTCAAGCCATCTACTCAACATAAATGAAACTGATTAAAATGAAATTCAGATTAAATAAACTGAAAGAACACACAACAAAGAATTTGTGTATTGTTGGGGGGGGGGGCAGAAACACCACCCCTAACTACAGCAGCCCATTCCAATACAATGACAAGGACTACTTTTTGTTTTTTGTAGTGATATGACCATATTTATTTTAGTATTTTTATGTACATTTTTTATGTACATTTATAACTACAGTAACTATTTTACTGGGGGGCCCATTTTATAAGTGGAATAAGACACTCCGAGGTGTGGTTTATGGCCTGATAAGAGCAGTTCTCAGGTGCTAAAGACACTTGGCGCAAGCGCCTTGTGCCTCATTATGCACCTGGGATGTGCTCTTACCAGGCCATAAATCACACCCTTCTCATGTCTTATTCCTTACATAATCATGACACATGCCAATGCATGGCTGGTTCCCATTACAATGATAGAAAGAGCAGCATATATTCTTAAGGGGTGGTATTATTTTGTCAGAATTAATGGAAATTAGTCTGTCTCCATGGTCAGTAGTAATGACTATAGAAGACAGTGTGGCAAATTTTAAGGTTGCAGATGAATATATTCTTAAATGCAGATGGCAGGAGCTTTGAAACTGTGCTGCAGCCTGGTCAGATGGATGCACACAAATAACTGGAGATCTGAGGAAAGGGCAGCGCCCAATGTGGGACAGGTTGCCACCTTTTTAGTCACATGTGCATCTCAGCCTATCAGGTGAACATAACCCAGTCCGTAAGGAATTGGAATGCCTTAGAGATAGACTCCATGCATTCACCTTTACCAGGTTACTTTTACATACTACTAGGCCATTCCTGCAAATGGGCAATTATTGCCTAGTGTACTTATTTGATTAAAAAAGTAATTAAATATATAAATAAAGATATGCTTAATTCTTTCGCCATACTGTTTGTGTACCTAAATAATAAACTCTGCCGCAATATTCTTTATCCTTGACCCCCAGCCCGGCAAATTCACAGAGGTAATGTAAAGATGTAGAACCAGCAATGAAAGAGTAGTTCTGGGGATGCAGCAAAAGATAGTAAGTAGGCTATTTATGAGAAGCATTGCTGCCAGCCTTAGTCGATACCAGGGGATGTGTCCCATTGCATTGTGGGTAATGGGAGCATTGCAGCCATATCTCCTGAGACATTTTTGTTTCTTTTAAAAATGAAGAAGCCCATTGCTGTTGCACTACTGGTAGTACATTGTTCTACCATGTGATTGTTCAACAATCACTTGATCCTTAATGCAGCTAAAACTGAGTCAATGGTATCTGGCTCCCAGAACATGCTCAGGAATTCAGTTGAACCTCTCAATATCTAGACACTAGACAACAACCCCATTCAGCAAATCTATGTTTTTAAATATCTGGGGATGTATGACTTGATTCATCATTCGCATACAGCAAGCACATTGATCACATTCTAGCCTCTGTGGTGTCCAAGGTCACTTTTTTTCTTCAAGACCAAGAATTGCCCTAAAGTGCACATAAGCAGCCAGGTGATCTCTCACTTCCTGATCCCAGCCATCAATCCACAATGTGCAGACATCTCATACTGACTGACTGTTCTAGTCATTGATCATCCGTTTGTTTCTATAACTTGCTTTGCCCATGTTGTCATGTTTGCACTGTACAATATATGCTGTTGCCATTATATTGCCATTTCCTTTGTAACCTCCCAGGTCAGGCCTGAAAATAGACATTTGGTTGTCTGGCGCACTTTGCTGCTAATCAAAGATTAAATGTCTGTTTAACAAGCTATTCAGATTTATAATCTCGAGTGACAAGACTACCCATCACTGTACTTTGACAAGCTTAACTGGCTATGTTCTTCAGGCAGATGTGAGTATCCCATCAAGTTTCAAGATTCAACTCTTATTTAGGGACAAGGCATTGTACAATAAAGCACAAAAGTCACTTTAAAAAATGTAACAGACTTACTAAGCAATAAATTATACAGTCATATACATATATATATATATATATATATATATATATATGTATACGGTATATATAAAACTACAAACAACAGTTATGGTCACATGCATAGCATTTGGGTCACCTTGTTATATAACTGTTCACATGGGAGAGACCCTGATTATTTCTTAACTTACTTTATTCAATCAAAAAATGTCTACTCTGTTCATCTACAGCTCCCAAAGGATCAATTCACAGAATGAGGTGTGACTGGTAGAGAAACCTTTGCATATTCTGCACCAAATGCCTAGAGTATGCTTCCTCTTCAATACAGGAACACCACAAGCCTACAAGCATTCAAAAGCAGTCTCTATTACCATCTGAGAACCCCTCTGCATCTGTTTTGATTCAGTAGCACTCATACCCTATCACAGTACCTGACACACTTAAGTCTCAGTTTTCCTTACTGCTGTTATTCCACCTGCTGTATGACATCTTGCAATGGATTATGCTTTGCATTTTATTTGCCTTTGCATTGTATGGTTTCCTGCATTTGCATTTTGTATGAAGCTGCTTTTCTGCTGTACTGTCTTATACTGCTGCCTACTGTTGTCCACCCTGGGACCCCAATGAAAATGAGATGTTGCATCCTAAGGGGCTATTCCCAGTTGAAACATTTTCAAATAAATAAATTCATGCAATAGGAGTGGGTTGAAAACTCATTGAATAAATCCATTTACCTTCACAGCCCTTGAATACATAAAATGTATCCATACAGTAGCTATGTCACAGTCACTCTGGAACTCATTTAGAAGTTCAACCTCAGTAGTAGTAGTACTGCCCATATTCAAATGTGAATAATTTTAAAACAAAAAAAAAAAAACAGCATGGAACTGTGAGCATGAAAGTTGTTCAGCACAAAATGATCTACAAAATGAATGGTGTTTCATGTATAGATACCTTATAGAATTTTTTATAACTAGCAAAAAATAACAGACAATACAGTTTGTGTTCACTTTTTTTTTGACAAACATATGCAAAAAAAGATAATCAAAACTAAATGTTTCTGCAGCGACATAAAGCATCCTTATTGAATAATGAATATACAATGGAGAGCTGTTAGATAATGATTTGATTCGAGCTGAGGTTGGCTTGATTCCTCGACACCACTCATGGCATATGCCACTCATGAGGTTACCTGAGGTCAAACAGCACTTGTGTAGATAAATCTGACAGCTCTCCATTGTATATCCCATATAGATTTATGACTTCAACATCTATAGTGCCTGCCACTTCAGCAGCTCATTCAGAAATTGGAGACATCGCTTTACTGCATGAGTGCCTGTATGCCATCAGCTTAGGCCCTGACTACAGGGTGTAGCACAGTGAGCACTGTCTATCAGAGGAGGTGGACAAAGCATGTTGGAGAAAACGGATAAAAGACCCCTGGGGCACAGTGGATGATTATGTGCCTGCCCCACCACCTTGAACCAGGGCTGCTGATGCCCTTCTTAAATGGCGTTCCTAGCCTTGGCTCAGCAATATGCTGCATATCCCTGTAACAGAAAGAAGAATACTCCATAACAGATAGAACAAAGTCCCAGGCAGGTAGGGATACCCTTTATATATGCCAAAGGCCCCTTTAGGTCTTTCAAGATTATACTCATAGTCCGTCACCCCTTGGCAATCCTCATTTCAAAATTTATTGAATTTCCTGAATTTTACTTATTTGTGCAGCGTCTTGATATTTGAAAGGTGCTATATTAAATAAAGTTTATTATTATTATTATTATTTCTTCACACTTACAATGGAGACTACCACATTTCATATTCTTCAGTCATGAGAGGAGAAGAATGCCATTATAGGCCAACTATAGTACTAGAAGATATTGATGTGGAACAAGCATACAGAATAGGGGCTCAAAATGTCAGACTAAAGCCATAATATAATTTAATGAGGCACAGTTTTAAGTATGTAATCATGTATTCCCCAAGGACTTCACATTACTGATTAGAAGTTTTAGTACACTGGCAGCATCTATACTACCATGGAGGATGGTCCCATTAGATGGTATTTAAAAGCATGACTTACAGTGTGAACTATTAAGTTATGTTCCCTATAACATAACATTATATTACAATAAGCAAATGTTCAACGAGTCAGGCTCCTAGTGTAATATTTAGCATTTCAGTATGAAAGTATTTTTAAATTATTTATATTGAAACATACAATAGAAATATGTATGTAGTATTTTCAAAGTAGTTGTTATTCTGTAACCTCAAACATACAATCCCCTATACACTCTTCAGAATAAGATATTTCATCACAGTGGGGTCTATTTACCAATGCCTACATGCCGAGTATGTACAGCATATAGGCATGCCACCGACTGAATGCCACGCAGTGGGGTCCAGTGGTCCCTTGGCAGCATTCTCTACAGGTGCACTAGTGCCTTGCACACTGGATCCCCTGACCGCCCACTCAGCTATGTGTTACATGCAGTCCTAGGGCGTGCCCAGTGGTGTGCCCATATCTATGCCATTCACTAAGGTGTGCAGTGCTGGGCTGGGTGGGCACAAGTAACACAATGGGGAACCCTGATGTAACTTTTACCTGCCCATCAATGGATACCCATCAGGCACAGTGGCAATGGGAATCCACTGCACACTGCTTCCGCAGCTCACTGGGCTGCCAGGGATGACTGGGAGCAGCCATTTGGGCACTCACCCATTGGACTCCACATACCAGGACCCATGCCTTCCCAGGATCCCCTGCACTAAAGCAGCATGGAATTTATTTTTATTTATTTAAATTTTGATGACCAGGTGGGCCCTCTGAGACAGTCAAGTCCCTTTTTCAAGGGCAACCTGGGGAACCAAATGTTCCAAGCATAAGAAAACAGTGCAGATACAGATAATTATGTACAAATATAATTGGACAGTTACTGCACATACATTCATGGACTAAACTAGTCATCCCATTCATTGGGAGACTGTACAAATTACAGATGTCAATTGCAACATAGGTGAACAAACAGTAAGGTTGATATGAGCATACAATATACTGTAATCATAGTGGAGTCAATTAGTACATAAGTGCTGAGTATAGACAATTGGTATTTAAAGGAGGTAACATTTTCAAGTTAAATGATAGTGGATGTTTTGATAACTGGAGGGGGCTGTGAGGTTGTGTCAAAGCAGGTATGGTAGGACAACATGGATTTAGACTTTTTTGTGTTCAAAACTACTGTAGTAGGTTATTTTTAAACAATGATTCTAGAGCCTGAAAGTCATTTGTTAGGTCAGAGTTAATAGTTGAGACATCACAGGAGGATCTATATAAGATGGCATCATCCACATATAGCTGAACCGATGCCCCTCCACAATTCGGAGGAAGGTCATTAATGAATACTGAGAATAGGAGAGGCCCTAGGAGTGATCCCTGGGGAACTCTGTCTGTGATAGGAGATAAGACTGAGATGGCACTGACCCATTTGACACATTGAAACCTATTCTCTAAGTAGTTAGAGACCTGAGAGAGAGAGAGAGAGAGAGAGACACAGAGAGTATTTGTCAAGACTAAGGTGGCAAACCTTACAGATGAGAAGTGAGTGGTTGACTAGGTCAAATGCCTTCATTAGGTCAACAAAGACTGCACCAGTAGCTTTGCCCTGGTTCATAGCCTGGAATATATCAGTGGTGACCCAGTGGTGGGATTCACTTCAGGACCCAGGACGGGCATCTAATTGTATGCCTGTATGGGTTCATTATCTGTCCCTGTACTGCTGTGATCTATATCCATGCAGCTGCATGACCAGGCATGGTGGCATAGACAGGCAGCTGGCAATGGTGAACATTGGCTGGTGCATGCCTGTCCCACAGTGCAGAGCTGCCTGACTCAGTACATGCAAATCGCATGTACACCCCATACATTGGTGAATAGGGCCCAATGTGTCTATCCTCGTGTAACTCATGCCTATTATTAATATTACTTTTAGGGTGTGTGCAGGTAGATAAATCCTGGGATATGAGCAGGTTCTCCTGATAGGAGTCACCTTCTTAGCATGAGTAAAAGCAATTAAAAACATATATTTTAAAAGTATGTCATGAATGATACAGGGCTTGGCAGGCTGGATGGCAAATAGGCCTTTTTGTGCCATTACATTTTATGTTTCTTTTCTTCTGTGTTTCAGAGAGCAACAGAGTAAAATGCTCTGCTATTAGATTTGCGTAAAAATAAACATGGTTAATTTGAACTGCATTTAGCCATGTGAGGTATTACTTTTGTTGTTCCTACTGGTGAGTCAATCATCTAGGAAGAAAAATCATGTTCAATTGTTTCCTGCAATGGCTTTTAGTTAGCATAAGCAAAGATTTCAAACAATCAATCAAAATCTTTATTTAACCAGGCAAACACTGTTGAGCAAAGCTAATTTTCGAGGTGGACCTGGACATTGATACATAGTCAAGCACAGAAGGGTTACATACACAACAGAGTCATAATACAAGTCATAATGCAATATAAATTGAACATAGAACAATGTACAGAATTCAGATGGATAACAGTACTAATTCTTGGTAAAAATATATACAAAAATATACATGAGGTACTCTGGACTGTATGAAGGGAATAATAAATAAAAGTTACAAGGAATATACAGGAAGCAAGAGAGAGGGCTCTTAGATTAGTTATGAAGTAGAAGGATATATCCATAAAGTGAGGGGGAAGAGGCAGATGCCTAAAATGGATGAGGTAGTGGGGTAGAAGGACTAAATGGGCAGTGGCAGCCATACAATGGCCACAGATTGCAGAGTGCTGCTGAGACCACCAATGGAATGAAGATGGACCCCAGGATGCTGGTCAAAAGCAAGGGGTGAGAGGGGATAAGGGAACAGAAAAAATAGGGGTCGGGGAGGATGGAGAGTGGGAGTCTCAGTTTAAGTAATAAGGCAGAGTCAGGTAAAATAATTACAGAACTCCTTGAAAGAATGAATGTAAAGAGCGTTGAATGTTGATAGTTTGATAGGGTAGACCAATTTCAATGTTTTTTGTAGCTTACAGCATTTCAGTATAATAACCAGTAACCCCTAGTCATACACTGTTTTCTGAACTTCACAAACTCTATTACACACGCTCAAGTAGGGGGTGTGTAACAGAGTTTGTTTAGCCAAAAAACTGAAAGAATTTTCCAGTGTTCAAAACAGTATCCTCTGCATGGCATTTGTGTTTGGCAGCCACCTCAGCTGTTCATACTTAAAAGCTGCTTGAGCTATTCACTGCTGATGGAACTGAATCCTGTCTTGAGTGCTGCCAAACCGATCAAGTCAACCATTGAAGAAACTGACATTCTAAGAGCACTGAAAAGCAAAGTAACATGTTTTACTGTACTTTATGTTATTATTATGTTTGGTATTCCAAAAACATTACACTTTGACTGACGTGGGGGGGGGGGATTAGACAGGGAGAAAGCACACTTCTATCAATGTGTAAGGGGAACATTTCCCTAAGTTGGCATTCGTGTTACTTTTGATGGTTTAACAGGGAACAGTTAGCACAAAGGGCCCCACACCCAAATGTCAGGCTGGTCCCAATGTCTACTTGTGTTCCAGAACATTTTGGTTTACTTACTGTTTACTGTAGTATAGTAGATTGTGTCAGGCAAATTTTGTTTATTTCAATGCTGACATCTTCTGCAACTACAAAACCCTGAAGCCCCTGCACTTGATAACAGAGCAGGACAATAGCAGTTGGATATTCCATAGCCTGCAGTGCATTTTAGAGCTTTTATACTCTCCAATCAGGTGTTTTCAGTTCTGCTTTTCTCCAGGGGCTAAGTATTGTCCTCGGTGACTGTACTTAGCACTGGGAGGGCAGCAGGACTAGTAATCAAAGGATTAGAGCTTATATATTTATTTATTTTATTTATTTGTTAACTGTGTGGGTACACTGACCCCAGGACCCCATTTTCAGGCACAACCTGGACTATAAAGATGGCACAAACAAGGACATAAATGACCAGTTACAAGAGTGTTACAGTACAATTTTTAACACAGACTGTTGCAATACAATGTTTGATTCAGACATTCAATTCAGTACAAATGAATTAGACATTAAGGCATAAGGAACCAGTCAGGTAATAAAGAGCAATAAGTAAACAGTTTCAAAGTCTTCATAGCAGCATGATTCATCCAGAAATGAGAGCAATAGTACCAGAGATACGAGTTGCACAGGGCACTTGCAGGTAGATGGGGCTGAGTGGGAGGCCCTATAGTGCAATTTGAAAAGGTGAGGTGAGATCCTAGAGTCTGATGGGGATGGGTGGGTTGATAAGCTGTTCTAGTGACTCAGGGTGACCACAGAGAAGTCCTTCTGATCCATGCATGTAGCAACCTGGGGGCATGCTAGGAGAGGGCTGATGGAGGACTGGAGGAAACGGGGACAAGGCTTATGCTTGACTGAGAGAAACTAAGGGCCACATCTCTTTGTCTCAGATAGCTCTGTCAATCAAGCAGCCAAGGAAGTAATCCCAGTGGGCCTGGAGGGGGAAACCAGCCAAGGTCCTTGTAGAGGGAGCAGTAATGCATAGAGTAAGGAGTCATCAAGACAAGCCTACAATGTTGAGATATGTTTTGTTGAGTCTAAACAGACAGGAGGATGAGGTTTGTGTGAAAACAGGGCAATAGTAGTTCAGAAGGGGGAGCGAGGTGCCTAGGGCAGTGGCAAGTCACATTTCAGTGGTAATTAGTTCCTTGAGCTGATAGCTGACCTTCAGTTTCTGGTTCATGCCTTGGACCTTGAAACTGACATAGGCCAAAAAGGTCAGGGAGGGGTCTGGGATGACAGCCAGATATTTGATGGCAGACACATTCTCAAGGAGACCACCATCAGTGGACAGGATGTGAAGGGGGTCTGTATCATCTGCCCACCTTGCTAATCAGGGTTTAAACCCAAAGAGCATGGCTTTGGTCTTTTTGACATTGACTAGGAGTCTGTTGGCAAGGAACCACTGCTATGTGATGCCAAAGTCCTCTGTGAGGATGGAGGGTATTTCAGCAGAGGACTTGGAGCTGTGGAAGTGAAAAGGTCATCAGCATACAGTAGTGAGCTGCACACAGTTCTACCTTTGGGGAGTGAGTCAATGAATAGGGAGAATAGGATGGGTCCCAGCATGGATCCCTGGGGGACCCCGGTTGGGAACCCCTGCATGTTGGATGCAGGCATCCCATGCAAACCATCTGGGACCTCCCAGAAAGGTACAATATCTGCAGAACCAAGATGCGGTTATGGTAGAGAATCCAATCTGGTGCAATTGGTCTATTAGGATGTGATGGTCCACCAGGTCAAAGACCTTGGTATGATTCACAAAGAAGGCATCTGTTAGTTTGCATTCATCCATGCATCTGAGAACATGGTCAGTAAACCATGTTAATGTACTGTGGTGTTGTGGCCTTCCCTAAAGCCATGTTGCTGGGGGAATAGAAGGTTGTGTTTGGACATGTGATCAGCTACTTGTCAGAAAGCCACCTTTTCAAGGATTTTGCTCAGGTGGAAGAGGATGGAGATGGGGCGATTGTTGTCAATGAGTATAGGATCACTGGACTTGAAAATGGGGACCACTCTGACTTGCTTCCATAGTGAGAATATGGAAGAAGATGTATGGGATAGATTAAATATGGTGGCCAGAGGTTTGGTGCTAGCATTTGCAGTTAGCTGGAGAAACCTCAGGCAGAAGTATTGTTGCTTGGACTGCCCTGGTTGGTGAGGGTCTTGAAGACTTTGTGGACCTCTTGTGGGTGATTGCCTTGAAGTAGAAAGGTAGAATGCTGGGGTTGCCATCAACCTGGCTAATAGGAATGCAGGAAAGGTCATGGAGGAGATTACCTAGGTAGTTGGATAGGTCAGTAAATTGGTTACCCGTGAGGTGGGCGCATGAGGAAGGGTGCCATCCATAATGGCGACTCCTTCCTGGTGCAATCCCTCATGGCAATGGGAGGTAGGGTGACCAGATGGGGCTGTGGGTGAATGGGCGACAGGATGTCAGCTGTCGTGGCGTGGGGGTGCAACATGAGCGAGGAGGCTGGGAGGGGCAGAGAGGCTGGCAGGGGTGGCACTGCAGTAGCTGGCCAAGCTCGTCATGGGGTCAGGGTTGGCTAGTGGTTGGGGAGGTGAGGTACCAGGTTTCGGTATGGGCGCTGGTGCGATTTATTGCGCCTGGACAAACCTTTATTTTTTTCACTGCTTTACCTCCAACATGCACCCCCTGGAGTTGAGAATCCTTAAGTAGAGGGGTATGTAGTGTGTGGGGACACAGCCCCCCACAGAAAGCGGTAATAAGCTGTCCTGGCACCGTTGTCCTGATGTACTGGGGTTGTCAGAATGCTGAAAATGTTTTTGGCACTATGACTAAGCAATAACAGTGATCGCCTTTAGGCATTTTCCGTTATCACATAGACCCCAGTAAATTTGGTATTAAGGGCTTCAGAGACTTGAAAGAGGTCAGTAATGGACTCAGCCCTGGTTTCTAGCCTGATGGCGCTCTGTTTGGTTCTGGGTTTGATCAGGGAGTTCACTGTTGACCAGCTTCTTGGGTGCTGCTGTTGCAGGTTTGTAGTTCTTGGAGATATTCAGCCTTATGAGATTTTTCCTCTGATTTGCAGAGGTTGTGCAGGCAATGATATTCATTCTGAAATGAGGAGGGGGGAGGGGAAGGTTTTGTGAGCCACCCTTATGAATCCCTTTCCTTCATTTTCCTGAGGTGATAGAGCAGCAGTGAAGAAGTCAAATGCAGGGTTGACATTAGGCAAAGTCTGCAGGATGGGCTGGTTGACTGCCCTTTGGTAGGAGAACAAGTTGGGAGCATTGAACTTAGTAAAATCTCTGAAGGACAGACGTTTGGTAGGAGGACAGAGGTGCTTGGAGAACCAGATGGAGAATGTTGGGGAATGATCACTGATGGAGCTGGATGGGACTTCAGTGGGAAGGACCCTGATGTTCCAGTTAGTGAGTATCCAGTCCAAGAGGGAGTGGTTTGAGGAACTGTGGGTCAAGTGGTAGAGGTGCTACAAAATGAGAGATATTGATCTGCTTCAAGATTTCACCACACTATATGATGATGCTGTGAAACCAGTTTAGATTGAAGACTCCCAGCACAAGGATTTCCTCATGCTGGTGCAGAGACCAATCCCATCCAACAATTGGGCTAGGCAAGTTAAACCACCTTTAGGTGGATTGTAGTAGGAAGAAAAATATTTTTTTAGCAGACCCTAGAGATTGTTCAGTGATGATTCATTCACATGATGAGTTGCTGGAGATGCTGCTAGAGAGTAAGGTGGAACCTAATGAATCCTTGTAGTATATTACTACCCACGCTTTCTTTGACTCGTGCCTGTCTTGCCTAATCATGGAGAAGTCACTGATGTGGTAGCAAGAGTCAGGATGGAGGGTTTTAGCCATGTTTCTGTTATGTCTATTATGTCTGGGTTCTTGAGGGATGCCCAGGAGTCCAGTCTGGATAGAAGGCTGCAGACATTACTGTGCACAATTTTTAAGACATGCCTGTTTGTTCATAAGGGGTCAGTGTGAGTGAGGAGGAGGAGCGATAGCTGTACATTCAACATCTCCAGCTAGGTGTATCAGTAATAGGGTGATCAGGAAACTTAGGATGCTAGCTGTAGGTGGTGGAAACCTATGAAGGGTTATCAAGGATATGAGAGCTCCCAGGAGAAATCCTTCCCTTTTCTTTAGAAGAACCAGGTGGAGTGAAAGATTGAAGCAACACTCACAGCTGGCTGAGGGGGACCAGGGAAAGTTCTAGCTGTTTTTTAAATTGTGGGAGGGCTGCATGGTCAATAGCCAGAAGGTGAACATAGGACTCTGACAGTAGGAAGAGTCCTGTTAGGAGGGAGCCATAAGGAGGTCATTACAAAGAGGTTCACTGTGGTGGTGGGAGCCTTGTAGCAACTAGTGCAGCTTAGAATAACATACCGGGCTCGCTCCACCCTGACAGGGTGTAGCTAGGAATCACAACATAAGACCTTTGGACAAATAGTATCACGTAATTAAAGAAGTGGACACATTCTACTCAGACAGATGAGATTTCCTAATAAAAACAGCAAGGGCAATTAGTGCAGCCTGCGCTAAATTAGCACATCTGCTCTACCCAGATAGGGTGTATCTAGGTATCATACCAAAACAGCAAAGGGCAGTCAGAGCAGCCTACATAAAATTACCAGACCCACTCCACTTAGATAGGCTGTATCTAGGTATCATAATAAAATATCAAAGGGTAATTACTGCAGCCTATGTAAATTTAACAGATCTGTTCTACCCAGATGGGGTGTATGTAGGCTTTACAATAAAACAGCAAAGAGTAATAAGTGCAGTCTTTTTTGCAGACATTATCCATCCAGATAGGGAGTTTTTTGGATATAGCAGCAGAACAGCATATGGTATTTAATAGATGTAAGATACCTGGGGACTATAATACAGTAATGCTATACAGGCAGTTTAGTGAGAAGTGAGTGCAACATAGAGTATCGCATTCTGGAGAAGCAGTGGTCTTGTGCTATATTACTAAGCAGTGTCTAGTTTGTGCTGGATGGCCAGCCACTGGGAGCAACCCTTGGCTGACACCCAAGCAGACTCTGTTTGATGTGGTGTGCTTTGTGCTGCAGTCCTTAGTGCACTGAACCACAGTGCTGAAGACAGTTAGGTGCTATGAGGCAGATGAGAGGAGGGGTTCTTTGGGCTCCCATTGTTTCTTAAGGGCCTGGGAGGTGATTGGTGAGGGAGATGGAGCAAGTAGAGTCAGGCTGCAGCTCCCTCTCAAACCTTTTGTTATCCCACTGCTGGAGGATGATAGTGTACAGAGCTGAAAAACACTGAGTCATCCTTTGGGGAAGCATTCTCAGCAAGGATAGTAGGATCATGTTGTGATTGGTCCTTGCATGGCTCTTGGGGTGTGGCTTCATTGAGAGTACTCGGGGATTGGCCATTAGCTGCTCCAGGAGGTGTGGCTACAGACCCAGCTCTAGTCACTTATGAAGGGCCTGGGAGGCAATTGGAGGGAGAGATGGAGCAAGTAGAGGAAAGATGGTGCTCCCTCTTGACCCTATGTTGTACCACTGCTGGACGCTGATGGTGTACACAGCTGAAAAACACTGGGTCTTTCTCTGGGGTGGCATGTTCAGCAGGGATAATATGGTACCATCGTGATTGGCTGCTGTGTGGTTCCTGGTGGTGTGACTTCACCGAGGGCACTCAGGGATTGGTCGCTCACTGCTCCTGCTTATGCAGCTGCAGTCTAGCCTCCCATCTTTTGTGAAGGGCCTGGGAGTCAATAGGTAGGGGGGAGCAAATAGACTCAGACTGGAGCTCCCTCATGGACTCTTTGTTGTCCCACTGTTAGAGGCTTGTGGCATGCAGACCAGAAAAATAAAGTCTTTGTATGGGGTGATGTACTCAGCAGGGATAGAAGGACCACATGAAGACTAGCTGCTGCGTGTTTCCCAGGGATCTGGCTTCACCGAGGGCACTCTGGGATTGGCCGCTCACTGCTCCTGGAGGTGCTGGTACAGTCTAGGCACCATTACTTGTGAAAGGCCAGGGAGATGATAAGTGGGGGAAAAGGAACAAGTAGTTCCCTCTCAACCCCTACGTTGTCCCACTGCTGGAGGCTTGTAGCATGCAGAGCTGAAAAACACTGACTGGGATAGCGTAGTCAGCAGGGAAAAAATGACTGCATCATGACTGGCTGCTGATTGGTTCCTGGTGGTGCGGCTTCAACGAGGGTACTTAGGGATCAGTCGCTCACTGCTCCATGAGGTGAGGTTACAGTTTTGACTACAGTCACTTGTGAAGGGCCTGGGAGGTGATCGGTGTGTTTGAGGGAGCAAGCAGTCAAGCTGGCACTTCCTCTTGACCCAAATGGTGTCCTGCTGCTGGAGGTTTGTGGTGTGGAGAGCTGAAAAATGCTTTGTCTTTGTCAGGGGTGCCATGCTCAGCAGTGATAGTGGGGCTGCATTGTGATTGGCTACTGCATGGTTCCCAGGGTGTGGCTCCACCAAGGGCACTCCAGGATTGGCCACTTGTTGTTCCTGGAGCTGCAGGTACAGTCCAGGCTTACATTGCTTGTGAAAGGCCTGGAGGGCAATCAGTGGGAGAAAAGGAGCAAGCAAAGTCAGGCTGAAGCTCCCTCTTGGCCCCTTTGTTGTCTCACTGCTGGAGGCTTGTAGCATGCAGAGCTGAAAAATGCCAAGTCTTTCTCTGGGGCGGCATGCTTATCAGGGATAGTAGGGCTGCATTGTGATTGGCTGCTGCACAGTTCCCTGGGGAGCGACTTCATCAAGGTCACCCAGAGCTTGGTCAGTCTGCTACTGGGGATGCGGCTACAATCCTTGCTCCTGGGAAGTGATCAGTGGGGGGGAAAAGAGCAAGTAGAATAGGGCTGGAGTGCCCTTCCAACCCCTTTGTTGTCCCACTGCTGGAGGGCGATGGTGTACAGACCTGAAAAATGCTGAGTCTTTGTTTGGGGTGGGATGCTCAGCAAGGATAGTAGGACCATCTCAAGACTGACTGATGCATGTTTTCTGTGGGTGTGGCTTTGCCAAGGACACTCAAGGACTGGATGCTTGCTGCTCCTGGTGGCGCAGAATTGAAGGCTTTGCTAAAGTCCAGGTAACTGAAGTCCCTCTCTGCCCAATCCACTACCCTGGTGACCCAGTTGAAAACGTCAATCAGCCTCATCTGATAGGATCTTCCTCCCACAAACCTGTGTTGCCTCTTGTCCTGGAGAACATTCTCCTCTATACACCTGACCAACCTCTCCTAAAATATGGTCTCCATGAGTTTGCACACACGTTCTATGTCAGACTGACTGGCCAATAGTTCCCTGGATCATCCCTGGGGTCTGCTCTTGTGGACAGGCATCACATGTGCCATTCTTCAGTCCTGCGGCAACACTCCTGACTCCAGAGATCTATTGAAGAGGTCTGCTAGTGGTACCACAAGCGTCTCTGCTAGCTCTTTCAGTACTCTTGGGTTTATGCCATCCAGTCCTGGGTACTTATCTGGTTTCAGTGCTACTAGCCCATCCCTCACTCTATCCACCTTTATTACCATGTCTGTGGTTCTCCCCTTCCTTCTCCTAATGTTTTTTTCTAGTAAAGACAGAGCAGAAGTACTTGTTCAGTACCTCTGCCTTATTCACTTCTTCCTTCACCCATCCATCCCACTTCCTCAGTTTATCTATCCCATCCTTCCTGTTCCTCTTCTTGCTGATGTAGCAAAAGAAGGCCTTCTCCCCGGTCATCATCCCTTCTGCTATGTGCAGTTCATTCTGTGCCTTTGCTTGCTGCACCACCTTACCTACCACTTTTGGTAACCTCAGGCATTCCTGTTTATCTGCTTTGTTCTCAGTCCTCTTGTATCTCTTGTATCTCTTGTAGGCCACTGTCTTGTCTCTCACCACCCTATCAACCTCAGAGTTGAACCAGATTGGTGATTTGGCCAACAATGTCTTCCTCTAAACTTAACACAGTCTGCTATGGCTGCAAGTATTGCATCCCTGATGATGGCCCATTGTCTGTCCACCCCATGTGTGCCTTTATGCCCTGTACTTGCTTCATAGTTTCATAGTTAAATACGTGTTCAGTAGGTATTTCTACCTTTTACGAACACACCATCCTTCATGGATGAAAACAGAATTTAAGGTCTCCTTTTTCTTTGTCAATATTTGATTTGAACATAGTTATAGTTTCGCTGTTGACTACACTGGATGGTAAGTTATTAAAGAGATTAACAATCCTTTGAGAGAACCAATTATTTCTTTTTACAGTATTGTTGGGGGTTCCTTTAAGTTTTTGTGCATGAGATCTGGTATTTTTGTTACTTACATTTCTATCTAAACTGATAGTTTCAAACATTAAGTCATTATGGAAGGCTTTATAGGTTAGACATAAATCACCACGGAGTTGCCTATAGTTAAGAGAATAGAGATTTAAATCTTTTAATCTACTTTCATAATCTAAATTTTGCAATCCATTTATTTTCTTAGTTGTTTTCTTTGAATATTTTCTATAAGTTTTTGTTTTAATTAAGTAAGGTGATACTACCAACTGCAGTATTCTAGATGGGGTCTTACTAAGCTTGAGTACAAAGGCAGTATAACTTTGGCCTACCTGCTTTTAATATTTCTAAAATGCAGTTTAGAATTCTGTTTCTTTTTTTGGCAGCTGAAATTGTATGTTTGTTAAAACTAAAGTCGTTGGAAATTAAAACTCCTAAGTCTTTTTCATAAGTAATTTGCTCCAAGTAAGTCTTATTGATCTTGTAAGGATAACAAGGATTATTTTTCCCCAAGTGCATCACATTGCATTTGGTCTCATTAAATAAAATACTTTTTTCTATGGACCAATCTACTAGATGGTCCAGTTTTTTTTGCATTTCATTATTATCGTTTTGATCTTTTATTATACAACCTATTTTGCAGTCGTCAGCAAACTTTGCTAACCAGCAGGAATTATTAAGGGGACACATTGTAGAGATCAGAATGTTAAACAAGGCTGGGCCCAAAACAGACCCTTGGGGAACTCCACTTGTGACCTGGCCTGGATTAGATAAATAACCCTTAACAGACACTTGTTGGGTTCTAGTTAGTAACCAAGCTTGAATCCAGCCTATAATTTTAGAATCTAGATTTAATTTGACTAATTCAGATATCCCTTATCCAATGCATTACTCACTGGTTCCAAAAAGTACAGTAAATTTGTTTGGCATGATCTGTTCTTTGTAAATCCATGTTGACGAATGTCCAATATGTTATTTTCGTCAAGATGATCAGTAATTCTACCCTTAAGTACTCTTTCTAGAAGTTTGCACATAACATCAGTTAAACTAATAGGTCTGTAATTTTGCTCAAGGTGTTTATTGTCATTTTTAAAAATAGGAATAACTATAGCTTTATTCCAATTTGTTACTGTTTTTTCTGTGTAGACTGACAAGTTAAATAACAAGGTTAATGGCCCAATTAGTTGATCTTTTAAATTTTTGATAAACAGTGGAGGATACCATGGACCCGAGAACCGCTATTTTTAGTTTATCAATAGCTTCCTTAACTTCATCTTCTGTTATATATGGAAAAGATGATGTTATAGTATGCTTCATTACTGGATTAGATGTATTTTTTTGAAAAATGTTTACAAAGTAATCGTTCATTTTATTTGCTATTTCAACTTCATTAGTAATTAGCTGTTGGGATGCCTGTAATGGTCCTATGGTAGGACTGTTTTTTTTTAAAGAACCAATATAGTTATAAAAGTTTTTTTTGTTGTCTTTGACATTAACAGCTAATTTTCATTCTAGGGCCCAGATATTCAAACTGCGCCATTCTGAGGCACAAGCCCCTGCGCTGCTCAAAATAGTTGCGCAGGGGTGTGGCCAGGGCGATATTCAAAGGAGTTGCGCTATTGAGCAACTCCTTTGAATATCACCCCCCAGCCACAGCCACTGTGCATGGCGCAGTGGAACTTGCGCCACCGCAAGTTGCCAGAGATGAGCATTAAACTTGCGGTGGCGCAAGTACCATTGCGCCATCGCGCAAATTTCCGATATTCAAAAGGTGACATGCAAATGGGCCATAATTCATGCAAGGTGCAGGGGGCCATTTGCATCTATTTATGGCCCCATTTGTATGCCATTAGCATGTAGGTGCGCCGATCCCCGAGGACTTGCATCTGGCCGCCCTGCCAGGCAGCAGCCATCGGGGACCGACGCACCCTGCAGCCCGATCGTGGGCAGTATGTCTGAATACACTATTCCCCCCCACACAGCTCCCAATGCCCGATCGTGGGCAGAAAGTAACATGAAACACCCCCCACACATCTCCTGATGCCCGATCGCGGGCAGAAAGTAATATAAACACCCCCTCACATCTCCCGATGCCGATCGTGGGCAAAGTAACATGAAACCCCCCACATCTCCAATGCCCGATCGGCGGGCAGAAAGTAACATGAAACAAACCCCCACACATCTCCGATGCCCGATCATGGGCAGGCGTGGAAACAAACCCCCTGTGCCTGATCGCGGGCAGAATGTATAAAGCCCCCAACCTGAATATCTCCCTGGTGGTCAGTGGACCATAATGCCCGATCATGGGCAGAATGTCAATTACAACCCCCAAACATCTCCCTGGTGTCTAGTGTCCCCACACCCACCCACCCGAAGCCCTCCACCCGCTCCCCGGCGGCGGCGGGTGGCAGCATCCACCATCTGCCACCCGCTGCCCGCCGACTGACTGTCAGTAGGGCTGCATGCCCATTGGTGCAGAGCTACAGCCAATGGGCGTGCAGCCCATACCATTATGACAGTCCAGATTTGTGAATGATGTTCATTCACAATCTGGACTATCACATGTCTGATATGGGCTTCACACCCAGTGGCTGTAGCTCTGCACCAATGGGCATGCAGCCCTACTGAACAGGGCAGTCAGCGAACAGCGGGCGGCAAGCGGTGGGATGCTGCCACCTGCCGGCTGACCGAAGTGGATGGAGCTTCAAGTGGAGTAGTGAGTGGTTGCAGGAGAACTGAGAGGACTAACGACATTCTTCAGCGATCGGGCATTATGATCACTGGACCTGAAACCGAGTTGAGGAAGCTATACATTCTGCCCGAGACCGAGCACTGAGAGATTGTTCACGTTCTGCTGCGATGAGCATGCGGAGATGGCAATGAAGTATTTCATCACTTACTGCCGCGATCGGGCATCGGGAAGATATTATTGTGAGGTATTTCATGTTGCTGTCTGCCAGCGTCGGAGGCATCCGGATATATTATTGAAGTGTTTCATGTTACTGCCCGCAATAGCTGTCGAGAAGATAGTGAAGTGAATCATGTCGGCCCTGCCCGCGATCGAACGATAACAATGAAGTCATATTACTTTCTGCGGGCCGGGCGCCGGAAAAATAATGTGTGTGGGGTGTTTCATGTTACTTTCTGCCCACGATCGGGCATTGGGAGATGTGGGGTTGTTTTACGTTCTGCTTACGATCGGGCTGGTGGGGGAACAGAGGACTGAGTTGGGGGCCAGGCCACGGGTGGCAGCTGCTGTTGCACCCTGCAATGCAGCAGCTCACCCAATAGGTGGCCCTCAGCTGATCGCCCGCAGGGCTCAAAGTTGTGCAGAGCAGGTTGGGGTGCGCATGCACAGCCTCTGCACAGCCGACTGAATGCTCCGGGTTGTGCAGTTTATCACATAGTTCCTCCCCTCCTGTTGAGCATGCATTCATTTGCATTGCGCTGTTGCTCAACCTGTTGTCAGTGGCGTAACTGCCTCCCTGCTGAATATAGAATAGGCGCAATGTAGGACTTCTTTGTCATAACCCTATTGCATGGCGCTAAACCCTTTTGAAATATCTGGGCCTAGATGTTTTTCTTTTATAATCATGTTTTACTTTTGTTTGATACACTTGTATTTATTCCAATTTTCACTTTTGGGCTCCGGGTGGGTGGGGTGGGGACACTGACACTGTGGGAGATGTTTGGGGTTGTAACCTTGACATTCTTCCCGCTGATCGGGCATTACGGTCCACTGGACCACCAGGGAGATATTCGGGTTGGGGGAGCGTTTATCATTCTGCCCGGATCGGGCACTGGGGGTTTGTTTCACGCTCTGCCCACGATGGGGCATCGGGAGATGTGGGGGTGTTTCATGTTACTTTCTGCTCACGATCCGGCATCAGGAGATGTGTGTGGGGGTATTTATGTTACTTGCCCGCGATCGGGCATCGGATATGTGTGGGGTGTTTACATGTTACTTTCTGCCCGCACCGGCATCGGGAGATGTGGGGGTGTTTCGTTACTTTCTGCCCACGATCGGGCATTGGGAGATGTGGGGTGTTTATGTTACTTTCTGCCCGAGATCGGGCATCGAGATGTGTGTGGGGTGTTTCCATAATACTTTCGCCCACGACCGGGCATTGGGAGATGGGGGGTTGTTTTTACGTCCTGCCCACGATCGGGCTGGGGAAGCACAGAGACTTGAGTTGGGGCCAGCCACGGGTGGCAGCTGCTGTTTTGCACCTCTGCAATACAGCAGCTTCACCTGTGGGTGGCCCTCAACTTGATCCTTTTTTGGGCTCAAAGTTGTGCAGGCGCAGGTTAGGGGTTGGCAAGATGATGCCACCTCTGCACAACCCGACTGAACATCGGGTTGCAGTTTATGCATGGTTCCTCCCTCCTGTTGAGCATGCATTCATTTGCATTGCGCTGTTGCTCAACCTGTTGTCAGTGTGGACTGCCTCCTGCTGAATATCGCAGAATGGCGCAATGTAGGACTTACATGACAGCAAGAATCCCTGTTATGCATGGCTAAACCCTTTTGAATATCTGGGCCTAGATGTTTTTTCTTTTATAATCATGTTTTACTTTTGTTTGATATTAGCTTGTATTTATTCCAATTTTCACTTTTTTTTTTTATATTTCTTGTATAAACGGTGTTTCTTAGCTAAAATTTTCTTTATTTTATAATTCCACCATAAGGGGGATCTTTTGTTTTTGATATATTTCTTTCTACTGGGGACCCAAAGTTTTATACAAGTGTTTATTTTTAACATAAATTTGTTGTAAACTAAGTTGATATCCTTATCTTTCAGGTCGTAAGCCCAGTTCCATTTAGATAAGTCTTGCTTGATTTTGTTATACAGTAGTTTGCATTAATAAAATCTTTTACAGTAGTACAGCCAGATGTTGTTGTTGAAATAGGTAGATTCATTATTATATGGACCATGTTATGGTCACTGTTAACTAATGGTTGATCTGTTGTGACTTTTTCTTCTGTATTGTCAATATTGGAAAATATCAGATCCAGAATGTTATTACCTCTAGTAGGAGAATTTACTAATTGCCTCATGTTGTTGATGCACCTTAGATCTAAAAATGAGTTTTCCAAAATGGTATTTGCTTTTAAATTTATCCAATCAATATTGGGAAGGTTAAAGTCACCCATTAATAAACAGTTTTGATCTAATAAATTGTTTTCAATATTGTTTATGAATTCTAAGTTTTCTTTTGAGTTGAGATTTGGGGCCCTATAACCTAAGCCTACCAAGACATTATGTTCACGTGTAACATTGATTTTGGTCCATATTATTTCACTTAAGGTAGTTTCATTGTATTTAGTTGCACTATAGCTTTTGAATCTATTATGTATATATAGTGCAACACCTCCACCTCTAGTGTTAGTACGATTGTTCTCGTATTTTGTGTATCCCCTTATTTCAGTTCCCCAGTCCTCATTTCTAAACCAAGTCTCCGTCACTGCACATATGTCAATTTTTTTTTGCATGAATATAATCTTCTAGCTCATCGATTTTATTTAAGTGACTTCTTGCATTCAAGAGTAGTATGTTAAATTCAGTATTATTAAATTGAGAGTTTTTACAAACTTTATAATATTTTAGTTAGATAGTTTTTAGGCTGGTGGGGTTTAATAGTATTTAGAGTTTCCAAATTCTTGGACACTCCCCTCATGACTAGTTTAACATTTTTTCTATGTGGACCTGCATATGTTTTCCCAATAAGTTGTTCCCTCTTCTGCTAAGGTGTAGACCGTCATATGCAAATAGTTCTTCCCTCCTAGTAAACTCCTCCAAGTGTGTGATACATCCAAGTTCCTGTTTTAGACACCAATTTCTAAGCCAGTTATTGATGGTCTTTATTTTATTTTGCAGGTGTTCTGAGGCTTTGGGTATTGGGAGAATTTCTGAAAAGGTTATACCGCAATTTAGTTCAGTTAATTTATTTGTCATTGATACATAATCTTGTTTGATTTTGTGTATTGAGTCTCTAAATATATAGTTGGCTCCTGCATGGATTATAACATTTGAATTATGGGATTTGGGTATGATGTCCTCTAACATTCTGGTAATGTCTCCTATTTTTGCACCTCTAAAAGAAGACACTGTTCTATTTTCTTTGTCAGGATTGCAAATTTGACAGTCTAGGAACTTCACCAAGAAGTCACCCAATATAAAAAGTTGGGTAGGTGGAGAACATGTGGCTTCGATTGTTTGAGTTTGATTTATATTAATTTCAGGATTTGTTATTTGTTCTTGAGTTTGAATTTCCATATTACTATTGGGAGAAATTTCTAAAGTCCTGTTATGTAGACAAGTCTCTATGTCATTATCTAAATTTAACATTGAGTAGTGATTTGATAATGGTAGTTCGAAGGCTTTTGCCCTTCTACCCTTTTTTGCAGCTCTTGTATTATTTACAGTTACCCAGTTGTCATCTAAGACAGTATTTTCACTTTCTCTAGTTCTTTTTCTATTGGTTACTGGGAGGTCAGTTAATAGCCTAGTGTTTGTATTTTGAGAATGTAGGTCTACCCTAACTGAGGTTGTAGTTGTCCAAAAGTTTATTAAATCATCTGTTGTAGTTTCTGCCAGGTTTACACTATTTTCTATTGGAGCTTTGATTATTTGATCATTATTTTGTTGAAATCTATTCACCATACTTTTTTGACTTGATTCCAGTTTTTGAAGTCTTTCCCCGAATGCAAGTATTTCTAGCTGAAGTTCTTCATTAATTATACATTTTATACATTTTATACATTTATTGCTTGATTTTGGATCCAGAAATTCTTTGGTAAATGAATACATGGAACATATAGGACATTTAATACCAATTTCCCCGCTCTCAGTTTTAATGAAGTCTGCCATAGTAGGTCACTTAAAGTTATTTTTCGACTGGTACAACTTACTGTTTACTCAGTTTGTTGTCTGGATTGTTCAACAGTCCACTCTCCCACACTGAACACGCTAAACACATGCCAACATGCATGTCTTTGCATGCGTCTCAGCGTGCATTTAGCGTGTTGCCCTGCTCTACTCGCCGAGCTCATTATGTTGTAAATATATGGGGTATAATGACCTGGAAGTGGTTCGTGAGGGTCACGAATGTTTTGAGCGAAAAAGCTCACAATTTAAAGTGCAAACTGAGTAATAAACAGTTTCTTTGTCCCCCAGAAGGTGTTTAGCCAGACAGAATGAAATAAAAAATAGTAAAAATGAGTCTGTAGTTCTCGGTGGGAGTTTGAGAACTACAGTCTCCTCTTCCTGCTTCCTGTGCAGGGCTCCAAGAATCACACAGTTTAAACAAGAATTAAACAGTAGGTTTTTGCATTTAGTAAAACAAATGACTGATAATACACAGAAAATGGTTTATATCAGGAAATTTTGCAGCAGAGTGTCATTAGCACCTCCCCCATTTTCCAGAAATCCTCTCTCCTGATTTCCAGGGTTTTGGTCTTGGTTGCGAAGCTTTCCCATCACATATCCAAACTGAACCACACTGTTATGTGGTCACTACTTCTCAGAGGTTCCTTGACTGTTATCCCATGTATGTGCTCCCCATTTGAGAGTGCTACATCAAGGATTGCCCCATCACTGGTGGGCTCAGTAACTCCTTGGGTCATGAACCTTCCCTGTATCATATTCAGGATCATTTGGCTCCTGGCACAGGACATGTCTGGTGAATCCCAGTCCACCTTAGGCAGATTAAAGTCCCCCTCCACTACCACCTCCTCTTTTCCTGCTGCTTCCAGTGATTCTATATGAACATACGAAATTTGCCAGCAGATAAAGGCCTAGAGATCTATCAAGTCTGCTCGAATGTGCAGCTAGCACCCCTTATTCCGCAGCTGCCCCTCCCTTCCACTCTTCCTCTTCATTGACCGTCCCCGTTGTCCTGTCCCATCCCCTTTTGAAACAGTCCACTGTTCTACTGCATACCACTTCTACAAGTAACACATTCCACTCAGCCACCACCCTCTCTGTAAAAAAGTGTCTCCTCATCTCCCTCCTGAACCTTCCTCCCTCCAGTCTCATATCATGGCCCCTGGTGCCCCTCCCTTCCCTCACATTGAACAGCCCCTCTGTACCTGTCTTGTTTATTCCTTTCATGTACTTAAAGGTTTCAATCATGTCCCCCTGCCACTCTTCTCTTTCAGCGAGTTTATGTTCAACTCCCTCAGCCTCCTCTCATATGATAAGTCCCCCAGCCCTTGATCATCTTTGTTGCCCTGTGCTGCACACCCTCCAGTAACTTAATGTCCCTCTTCAGATACGGGTGCTACTACTGCACGCAGTACTCAAGCTGTGGTCTAACTAATGAAATATACAGTGGCAGAATCACCCCTTCCCTCCTTGAAGATATACCCCTTGCAATACAACCAAGCATTTTGTTGGCCTTTGCAGCTGCCTTTCTACATTGTGCAGAGTTGTTCATTGACCCTTTAATGAGCACCCCCAGATCCTTCTCCTCCTCCTCCTCCTCTGTCTGGGCTGGCTGCACTCCCCCCAGCTGGTAACTCCTCCTTGGGTTCTTCATCCCAAAATGCAGCACCTTGAACTTTTTGGTATTAAACCCTAGTTGCCAGGTGTCTGACCAGGTTTCAAACTTTGTCAGATCATCCTGCAACCCCTGCCATCCCCCTAGGTCATCCACCAATGCTCCTACCTTGGTATCATCAGCAAACAGACTGATCTTGCTCTAGATGTCCAATGATATGTCTGCAATGAATATCCCAAACAACATTGGTCCCAACACTGAGCTCTATGGAACACTGCTCATCACTACCCTTGGGTGTGAGAGCTCCCCACCCACCACCACCCTCTGTTGCCTTCCCTGAAGCCAGTTCCTTACCCATCTCACCAGCTTTGCACCCGCCCCCGTGCCTTCTAACTTACTTCTCAGCCTTCCATGCGGCACCAAGTCGAATGCCTTACTGAAGTACAGATACAGGACATCCACTGCATGGTCCCTGTCCAGTTGCCTAGTTATCTAGTCATAGAACAACACCAGGTTGGTTTGGCAGGATCTGCCACGTATGAAGCCATGCTGTCTGCTGTCCTGTGGTCCTTTGGCATCTAGGAGGACCACCAACCTCTCCTTAAGCATAGTCTCCATTAGCTTACCCATGATGTATGTGAGACTCACTGGTCTGTAGTTTCTGGGTTCATCCCTGGGGCCACTCTTGAGGAGGGGCACCACATGAGCCATCCTCCAGTCCTGAGGTACACATCCTGCATGTAGTGAGGCATTAAATAGGTCTGCCAAAGGTCCTGCAAGGACCTCTGACAGCTCCTTCAGTACCCTGGGGTGGATGTCATCAGGGCCTGGCACCTTGTCCACCCTCAGTGCCTTCAAACCCTCCCGAACTCTGCCCTCCATGATTTCCCCATCTGTCACCCCCCCCTGTTTCTGCCATTCCTCCCCCATTGGGTGTCACCCCCTTCTCCTTAGTAAAATACCGAGCAGAAGTAATCATTTAGCGCTTCTGCCTTATCACGCCCTGCTTCCATCCAACCCCCCCTCCTTCCTTATTCTTACTATGTGGTCCTTACAGCTCCTTTTCCCCTTGATGTACCTAAAGAAGTCCTTCTTCCCCTTCTTAATGCCTTGTGCCAGCCTGAGTTCCATAGATGCCTTGGCTCCCCTTACTGCCCTTATCACCTCCTTTGATTCTGTCAAGTACTCCTCCCTGTCTCCCCCCTCCCTGTTTTCTTGTACCTTCTAAAGGCAGCTCTTTTCTTCCTTACCTTTTCCATGACCTCCTTGCTCAACCAGCTTGGGTTCTTAGCCCTAGCCTTCTTCCTCTGGGCCTTGCAGCAGGTTTATTTGCCTCCACTATCCCCAGCTTTATGAGCTCCCACCTCTGGTTAGTGTCCATACTGGATTGAATTCTGGCCAGGTACCCTTTTACCACTTCCCCCATCCTCCCAAAGTCGGTCCTCCTGAATTCCAGCACTCTTGTGCCAGATTCCATTCCTTCCTTGCCCATATCCAATGTGAGAAATACTGAGTGGTGGTCACTCCCTGACAGCAGTTCATCCACTATAAGTTCTCTTACAAAGTCCCCATTTGCCGCACAAGGTCAAGGGTATTCTCTAACCTGGTTGGTTCACTGACCATTTGCAGCAGGAAGCTGTCCTGGAAGGCATCTAGCAGTACCTGCTCCCTTCTGTTCCTGGTTGTTGGGGTACTCCAGTCCACTCCTGGCATGTTGAAGTCCACCACAATCACCACACTACCCTTCTCGCAGGTCCTCCTGATCTGTCCTGCTAGTTCCCTGTCTAACTCCTCCATCTGAGATAGCAGCCTGTACACCACTCCCATTCTGAGAATCCTATTCTTGGAATCCTGGATTTGCATCCAAAGTGACTCCATACTACCCTCCTCCCTTTCCTCCCTTACTCACTTCAATCCTTCCTTCACATATAGTGCCACACTCCCTCCTTTCCCAATCACCCTGTCCCTACGAAATAACCTGTACTCTGGTACTTCGCAAGTACTATTGGTGATGCTAGTAAAGGAGGGCAGGATGGGGGAGGGTGGAAGGCAGTTACCCTCAATGCTAGGAGCCTTGGGAGGAAAATTGCAGAGTTACAGGTGCTCATGGCAGAGGGAGAGGTGGACATTGCAGCCATCACAGAAACATGGGCCACTCAATACAATGAATGGGGCCTTCATTGGTGGGTGGCCCATATTCTGTGATAACTGTCCACCTCTCCTCTGAGCTACCTGTAACACGTAGTCACCGCATGCTGGCATTCTCCTAGCAGAACTTCCTCCTGCTCCGGTTTGGTCCAGGCATTTATCAATTTCTCCTCTAATTTCATCATTTCCCTCCTCCTCCTCCTTCCTCTCTAGCAGTGAAGAACCATTTTCTGAAGGCCCTTCACAAATGCTCACTCCCCTTCTCTTCTTAGTAACCTGTTCTCTCCTTTCCACTTCATGACTTTTGCCACTTCTTTGCCTCCCCTCATAAGTCCCTATCTCATCCTTCCATTTGTCTTTTGTCTCCTGACCTGTTTTCCCCAGCAATCGTTCTTCCTAGCCTGGGCCCCTTTGTCTCTGCTTTCCTTCTTCTGACCCTCTCCTCACCACTGTTGGCTCAAATCACCCACCCCTATCTCCCCTCCTTCCTCCTCCAGTATTGGGCTAAACCCACCCCCAGCCTGCCTTGCCTGTCTTAATTCCTCCTGCAGACCCTCAATCTCCTTTCTAAGTTTCTCTATGTGGTTGCACACTAGACATCCCTCCACACTCCAGGCAATTTTTAGAAAGATTGGTGCACCTCAGTTGTTGCAGCCTACCACCCTACCCATTGCTGTTGTTGCCCACCAGCACCCCCCACCCTTCCAGATGAAGGATACCAAATACTCCCCCAAGTCTCCCCTCTCCCCCTCTATCAGTGCAAAGCATTATTTTCTTAGTTTCCCTTACTCCCTTTGTTGTACACATTTAGATAGATTGAGCAACTGCTTTCCTTTCCTTCCTATCCACACCCAAAAAGAGACTTTAAGTAGCTATTGCACAACCTTCTTCAAACTTCCACTCCTCCTTTCCACAATGCAATAGAAATGCAAAGAAGTAACAATGAAAGCTCCTTGATTTGCAGTTACTTCCCTTCCACTGAGATAGCAGTCACCTCTTCACTCTCTGCTGCTCCTTTCCTGGATGTCTGCTTCTGCTATGACAGATGCATATCCTTTGCCCATTTGAGGAAGTGATGTCAGAACCCCTGGTATAAAGGAAATCATGGACATGGGGTGGGTGGAGTGAGGGGTTGGGGGGTGGGACCAGCCCAAATCTTCCAGAAACAATCAGGTAGCTGAGACCCCTGGCCAGACCATTAGCACCCTCCCCCCATTATGCTCTAACCTTTGCAACTAGTGAAGCCAGCAAAAATGAATCACAGTTCTACTCAAAGCCCCCAAATAGGTTTGCTACCAAAAGAAACAGGTCTCCATTTCAAACAGCTTCACCAACAACACATCAAAACAGGCTTGAACTTAGAAGATATAGGTCTCCAATTCAAAGAAACAACCCCAATTACATCAAACCAAATAGGTTTTAAATCAGAAGAAATAGGCCTCCTCAATACAGCCTGCAACACAGTGAAACATCAAAAAAATGAGCCCACTTATAGCCACCAAAACAGGTTTCAAAATTCCAGCAGTCCCAAAACAATACCCTGCTAGCCCCTTAGAAGTAGTAAGAAAGAAAATAAATAATCTTCTACCAAATAAAATCAACAAGAAACAATGTAAAAACAACAAGAAGAAGCTACTGTACTGGAACAGATCTGATCCCTTTCCCCTTCTAGTTTCTTCTTAAATATATACATAGTTCTTTGTCTCTATCTTCCTCCTGGCTGGGAGGTCTGTAGACCACCCCCAACCTGACCTTCCTCCCCTGGTAGTCTGGAGCTCGATCCATAGTGATTCCACTTTCCCCTGTTCATTCTCCTCCCTAGTGCATATTATCCCCTCCCTGATGTATGATGCCACACCCCTTTGCCTAACACTCTGTCCCTTCTTTACAGCTTGTACATCGGGATCAAGAGGTCCCAGTCATGATGTGCTGTAGCCCAGGTCTCAATAACTACTACTACATCTACCTTCCCCTCTGCTAAGAGGGCCTGCTTGTCTGCCATATTGTTATCAATACTGCAAGCATTTAGTGACACCACCCTCCACCTTGACTCTGCGCCTCCATAGGTTCATAGGTTGTACAAGTTCAAGGGCAAAGCCCTAAAAGAACTCACTGCCATTATTTCCCTAATGGTGGAAAAGACATATTTTTTCTCCCATACATAGATCAAGTCAATGTTTAAATTGTTTAATATTTTTACTTGTTACAATTTCAACTGGTAGTGTGTTCCATAATGGTAGCACTCTCTGTGTAATAAAGTTATTCCTACAAACAGTCTTACCATTTTCAACCTGTAGCCTGAATTTATGTGATCTGGTGCTATCAGGGGAAACTTGACTTACCATACAGTTAGACTCAGATAATACTGGGTCCTTAAACACCTTATATGGCCAGCCTCCCTGCCTAGTTCATGTATCTTTCTTGATCTGCCTAGCCCCATATTCCCTCTTTTAACCCCTGTCCTTGGATGCCCTCCCTTGTCGCTATGCCCTCCCTCTTGATTGCTACTTCCTTTGCAAGTTGGAGGTCCACAGATCTCCGTGTCTTGAAGTTTCTGTGACCGCTGCCCTCCCCAGTGGTTTGAACTCAGATCTCTTTCCATGTATTCCCTCAACTTGTTCCTGAGTACTTTCAATCCCTACCAATTATGGTGCAGCTATCCACTGAATCCCTTTGTCCAACAACTTAAATCCCCAACCTCCAATACAATTAAACCCTTCCACCTTGCACCAGCTCATTAGCCAATCATTAAACACCTCAATCCTCCTTTTTCTGACTGTGCTAGCTCTGGGGACAGGAATTACCTCCGAAAAGGTCATAGAGCTCTCCGAATCCTTGCAGTTCTTTGCTAACTCTAGTAACCTGTTCTGCCCCCCCACACCTCCTCCCCCCGCCATTGGTTCCATTCAAAAGAGTCTTTTTTCCTACCCCTTTAAAGCTTCCCTGATATTAGAGTCTACCCTCCTCAGCTCCATCCCTGGCATACAAACAACCACTCTTCTATTCCTTGGGTCCCCCTTCCTCCCCCGGTGGATACGTTTAATTGAGGAATTCCCAATGATACTCACCCTTCCATCCCGCAGGCTTGTTACTCGACCTCCTGTGCACTACTGGTGACCCAGTCTCTTCCCCTTGCATCTGCTTTCTGTCTCTTTTGGATGTATGTCTGTACCATCACTGTTCCCTCCTATTGTTTCTCCAATCCCCCATGTTTCCATCACTCCCTAGCTACTTTTGCTTGCCACCATGCTACCCTCCCTATCCCTTCCCCTAACTCCATCTTTCCCCCATCCTGCTCCCCATGCTATTCACCTGTTTCCCGCCATCCTTTGACTCTGTGTTTTTTTGATCCTCTACCTCCCAACCTGTCCCCCATTCATCTAAACTGGCCAGTACTGCATACCTGCTTGATGAGGGCCCCCCATATCAAAATATTCCTCTTTTCTCCCACCCTGTTTCCCTCCTCTTCCTCCTTGTACTGATCCTCTTACTCACCTACCTTTTCCCCGTACCACCTGCCAATCCTCTGCTCCAGTTCCACAGTGTCCATGAGGAGGAGATGTTCCTGGATAATTTGGAAACCTTCCTGCCTCTGTCCTGTGCCAGCCATCCAAATGCCCCAGGGTAGCTCTTACCTGACCTTCAGCCACTGTTCTTTTCCCCAGCCTCTCCTTTCCTTTCCAACTCCCATCTTAGCCACCTCATCGCTGCCCTGAGTTGCACAAGGTTTCAGCACACACTGGACAGCCCCCTACCCTCCACATTATTCCTAGAAAGACTGTGGCCCTAAATCCTTTACAGCTGACCAGCCTCCATTCCCCATCCTTTCTACTGTAGCTTTCCGCTTCCCTCCTCCTCCCCTCCCAGCTGTCATGCTAGCTCCTAGGCTCCCATATCCTCCCCAGTTAGCCTATACCAGCCCAGCTATGTTTCTCAGTTGTTTCTAGTTCGCTTTTCACAAATAGATCGACCCTATATAGAAACTCGCTGCAATTCCCATTTCTTACCGGTTAGTGAAAGGTCGGTTCTGCCTTAGGGTTTTGCTTCTTTCCTGTTTATTTGTATACTTTGTTTTACTTTTTCTTTTGTTTTACTCTCACCTGTATTTGTTCCCTCACCTTGATGGTTAGAACTAACGTACTTAGCCCCATCTATGTATTCACAAACTCTGATTCCCTTTCCCCTGTAGTGTACTTCAGTCAATCAATAAATCAGTCAATAAATCTTTATTTATGGAATGCTATTCCCAAATAGATCATAGCTTTTTACATAATGCAGTAAAACAATTTAAAACAGAACTACAATTCAAAAACTAATCAAAAGCAGGATTTTAAATATCAGCAAGAGTAAGTTTGAATAAATAGGTTTTCAAGGCCACTTTGAAGGCCTCAGTGGATGGGCACTCCCTTACCTGACAAAGTAGAGAATTCCACAGGGTCAGAGTGGCAAAAGCAAATGATCTAGCTTTCAAGGTTGTCAGACAGATCCTGGGAATCTCTAGCAATTCCTCATCAGTGGAGCGGAGAGGACAAAGGGGGCAGAATGGACAAAGGAGCTCTTTCAGGTACTGCGGTCCCTGCCCATGTAAGGCATTTTAGGTCAATAATCCAACTTTGAAGGTGATACTGCACCACACTGCCAGCCAATGGAGGGTGCGGAGCACAGGTGTGACATGGCAAAATCTTTGTAAACCTGTCAACAACCTGGCAGCCACATTCTGCACTAGCTGCAGGTGGCGGAGGCCCACCCTGGTAGCCCTAGGTATAGGGCATTGCAGTAATCAAGGCACAAGGTCACCAAGACATGGGCCAACATTGGAGGATCAACCCGTGGTACCAGGTGCTTTATCTGTGTGACATTTCTCAGATGATAAAATGAGGTCTTGACAACGGCAGACACCTGAGCCTTAAGTGTCAGCCAGCTATCAAACATGATGCCAAGATTCCACACCCAGTCAGAGGACATCAGCTGGTTGCCCCCCAGCCAGAGCCTGGATGGCTGCCCAGTCAACAGCCTCTTCACCTGGTGACCTGGTTCCAAAACCAACACCTCAGTCTTATCCAGATTCAGTCTAAGCCAGCTGGCACTCCTCCAATCCTGGATCTCAGAGGGGCAGTTATTAAATACTGAAGGATCATCACTTTGCCCGAGCATAAAGGACATGTACAGTTGAATATCATCTGCATGACAGTGAAAACTCAACCTGTACCACCTAATAATAACTCCCAATGGCAGCATATACACATCATATACACCGTGAACAACATGGGGGAAGCTCAGAGCCCTGTGGCACCCCATGTGGCAGGGAGAGAGGGGCTGAGGAAAACACCCCGTACTCCACTTTCTGTGTTCAGCTCATGAGGAACAAATGGAACCACTTGAGGACTGTACCAGCCAGCCTGCAGAAAAGCCGTAGATGGTCTAACAACATCCCATGATCCACAGTGTCAAATGCTGCAAATAGATCAAGGAGGACCAAAACGGAATGGCTCCTCTGATCCCTTGCTATCAGGAGATCATTAAGTGCACAGACCAGCGCACTCTCAGTACTATGCCTGTTCCTGAAACCAGACTGGAGAGGATCGTAGATGTTGTGGGTGATCAGAAGTCCCTCAAGCTGCAACACGATTGCCTTCTCAATAACTTTACCTACAAAAGGCAGGTTAGAGACTGGCCTGTAGTTTGCGAGACAGTCAGGGTCCAGAGAAGGTTTTTTCAGGATGGGGTGAACCACTGCCTCCTTCAGGGTGTCTGGAAACACCCCAGTCTCTAATGAACACCTAACGATCTCAGCAAGGACTGGTCCTGTTGCTTCCATGCACCCCTTTAGGAGGCGCATCGGACCTGGATCCAAACTACAGTAAGTCGGTCGCAAGTCCTGGACTATCTTCATGACATCATCAATCACCAACTGGGTAAAGTCTGACCAGACCAGCTGGGTGCTAGTGATCCCACACTGATCTCTGCTTTGCCCATTTGAGTGAGCAACGTGGATCTCCAACCTGATGGTGGCAACCTTATCTGCAAAAAATTGAGTGAATTCCTCCTACTTCTTCTATGAAAAGGCGCTCTCATTCTGGAGACATGCTGGATTGCACAGCCTGTCCACAGTACAGAAAAGCTGAGCTGATCAGTTTCACACAGCTGTAATCTCCCTGGACAGGAACTTTGCCTTCTTATGGGAGACCACAGATTGATATTCCTTATAATGGGACATCAATCTAAGTTTGTCATCATTCAGGCCCGATTTCCGCCAGCAGTGCTCCAGCCTTTTTCTCACTCTTCTCAGCTCCCTCCAGGCCCCATCGAACCACAGGGACCAAGGGCCAAAGGGCAAGTGAGCAAACACAGACTGGAGCAATGGCATCCAGGGTATCTCCCATTACCTTGTTATAGGCTCGCAGCAGACTCTGGATTCATGCTAACACTCACACTGCCCAATATGTCCAGAACCATCATCAGATAATCTGGGGTCGCTCCCCATAAAGGGCCATACTGGGCCATCTCTGTAGGGGCAGGTCTGTTGGGGGCACCAAGAAACTGAACCCTATAGTGTGGTGATCAGACCATCTGACGGGTTCCACCACCATGTCAGAGATCTTCATCCCCAGCAGAAACACTAGGTCCAATGAATGACCCTGTATGAGGGTCACAGAGTTAATCACCTGTGTGTCTCAACAAAACCATCAGTTGGAAGAATTCCAATAATACCTTCTGTGCCCTTACCAGTGTGGCCAGCAGCCTGTGGTCCTCCCTGCAGATGCCCTGCTGACATCCCCAGATGACACTTACACCATGCTCCTGCTTTGTGGTATTTATGCTTTGGGGGTCACTCACGTGAGGGGTTGGTCAGCCCCTTGGGTAATTTATATGGACTACAGCTTCCCTATTGGCTGGCCTGTGTGATGTGGTCTCTGGCATCCACCCCATATCAATCTCTCCCTCAGCCTCTCATTCTTGCCATCCTCCCACTTCCCAGTCCCTCAGCAATTGTTTTAAAACATTGCTCCCCACACAACACACACAAAAAAAGTAGACAAAAAAGCACACTTCCCCACAGTTAGCCTTGTCCTTCTCTCTGCTCAGCAGCAGCTTCACTTATCATGGGGGCACAGCTTGGCTGAGGGCATTCAGGGATTGGCTACTCACTTCTCCCAGAGGAACAGCTACAGACTGGGCCCCCATCACTTGTGAAGGTCCTGGAAGGTGATCATTGTGGGGGGAGGGAGTAAGGAGAGTCAGGCTGAAGTGTCTTCTTGGCCCCTTTGTTTTCCCACTGCTGGATGCGTGTGGTGTACAAAGCTAAAACGTTTGTGTTTATCTGGGGTGGGGTTCTCAGCAGGGACAGTGTGGCTGTATTGTGATTGGCTCCTGCATGGTTCCTGGGGACATGGCTTTACTGAGGGCACCAAGGGTTTGGCTGCTTACTGCTCCTGGAGGTGGACTACAGTCTTGCTCTGTCACTGGCAAATAGCCTGGGAGGCGATCATTAGTGGGGGAAAGAAGCAATTAGAGTTATGCTGGAGTTCCCTCTCAACCCCTTTGTTGTCCTGCTGCTGGAGACTTGTGGCATTAACTGCAGACTATCGAGTCTCTCACTGCTGCACACCTGCTCCGATGTTAGCTGCCGGAAATTATGGGACAGACAGACCAATTGCTAAGTATACACGTATAACAAAAATAGGCCTAATGCTAAATCAATAATAATTAATACATTTTCAATTGTTCATTAGTTTTGCTTTGGTTGAAATTTTTAAAGGTAGATGAGTTAGTTGCTAACCCCTCGTAGAACAACCAACGGCTATTTAATACTTAATCCTTTCAGCAGTTAGTTATTTACTAATCTGTTTCCTACTTAAGAATTAATCCCTATTAATTTGTATTAGTTTACCATTTGCTTATTATTACAGTACTTGAGATTATGGAATGGCTCAGTTATTTTCAATCAGCACTCACCTTATTCAGTATTCTTTGATAATTACACCTATTCAACATGTATGATGCATAGTTATTAGTTAAGAAACATTAACTCCTCACTGTTTTCCAAAGTGCATTCTGCAACAAAATAATACAGAACTGTGCTACCCTCTCTGTCACAGATTGCAGTAGAGAGGGTTCACATTCCTGTGAATTGTTTGGGTGCTGGTAGTTACAATGTGCACCTCAGCATGCTCTGGGTCTGGATTCACTGAGATAATTCTGGGCATGTAGGAGTTTGAGTGTTGTGGATTCCCAAAACTTCCAATTAATTAATTAAAATCACTGATAAAAGGGTATTTTTATAATGAGTATTATAATTTAAGCAATAGGTATGGAACCAAAAGCAATTGCATAAATCCATTTATTGCCACATATGTGGGATAAATTTAACCACTCTAGATTTATCCCACATATGTGGGATAAATGCAAACTGTCAATCAAAGCTTTTTTGTTCACTTTTTTGACAAGCAAATGTGAATAACTTTGAAATAAAAAATGATATAGTACTGTGAGCACAAAAAATGTTCAGAACAAAAATATCTACACAATGAGTGGTGTTTCATTCATAGATACCTTTTAGTTTTTTTTTTATAATTAGCAAAAACAGCATAAAATCCAATTTTCTTTTCACTTTTCAGACAAACAAATGTAAATAACTTTAAAATGAAAAATGATAGCATGGTACTGTGAGCAGGAAAAATGTTCAGCACATAAATATCTAAAAAATGAGTGGTGTTTCATTCATAGATACCTTTTATTTTTTTCATAATTAGCAAACAACAGCATAAAATTAAATTTTCGTTTCACTTTTTCAACAAACAAATGTGAATAACTTTAAAACAAAAAAGGTAGCATGATTCTGTGACCATGACATTTGTTCAGCAAGAAGTTCTCTACAAAATGAGTGTTGTTTCATTTAATAGCAACCACCACGCTAGGCGGACGTACACTAGGAAAGTTAACCGAAAGTCTCAGAAAGTCTCAGAAATTATTTTTTTAAAAAAATGAAGATAAACAGTCAAAACCAAATGTTCCTGCACTGATAAGAAGCATCCCTATTGTGTAAATGAAAAATAGAATGGTGAGCTGTCAGATAAATGATTTATCTACATTTGTGCTGTTTGACCTCGGACACCTCACTCGTGGCTTATGCCACTCGTGAAGTTACACGAGGTCAAACAGCACTTGTGTAGATAAGTCATTTATCTGACAGCTCACCATTGTATATCCCATATATATATGCAATGCTTGTGAGGATAAATTTGGTCAAATATTTTTGGTACCAACAAGCATGCCAGACATACGGTGAGAATAACACATTTATCCTTGCTCTAGGTCCCCACGGCCAAATTTATCCACACTGTAAGTTGTGACTGGCTGGAGCTGGCAGCCTGAGCTATCAACTCCATGCAGTCATGTTCACTTGAACACCTTTCCCTTTCTAAACTGTAGGCAGTGTTAACAGTTTCAAAACCCCCGCTTACTCACATGCCGACTCCACCTAACAGTTTCACTTCTGTGCTGCAGCTGCTATGTAACTTTTCTGCTCAGAAAAGAGTCACTTTTTTTATATACAAGCAGTTTTATAATTCTCTTCTTTTATTCCTTGTCAGCCATTCACATATCTGCAGCCGCTCTTACCTAAGGTAGTTGTCCCAGACCCCGATCCTTGACCATCACTTGTATTCTTCACCAGACGCAGGCATCCACAGCCTGACTGCACTTTCTGGAAAGCTTGTGGTAACCACTGCCAGGTCAAATCCCTAATAAGGCCCCACTGTCTCCCACAGCCACATCCTCAGCTACTCACTCCCTGAAGGCAATGATGTGCTGACACACAGCATTACACACAAAAACAAATGTACCACTTGGCTTCAGCACTCCAGAGTGCTCTACCATTTCAAAAAGATTTAAAAACAAAGAAATTAAAATCCTAAAAAGGAAATGGCTCACAAATGACAATGGCCTTGCATAAATGAGATATGCTATGGCCCTTACTGGGAATATCAGTGATATTCCCCCCCTCTCATGCCCTCTTTACCTCTGAGAACACTGCTGGCTCCACCACTCATCATGTCATAAGGTCAAGCTGCACTTGAGAGCAATATCACTGATATTCCCAGCTAGACCATGGCATATCCCATCACTACACAAAACAGTGTTAATGTACCAGTTAGGGTTTAGCTTAAAGAAACAAAAGTAGGGGAATGTGGTGTTAGGGCTTCCAACCCTAACTCCCCACCAACATCCCAAGCAACAAAAGAAAACAAAATTGGGGTTTTGGGTCTCCTAAGTGTTGGCAAATCTGCAGTGGGATATTTCTTGTGGTTGTCAACCTTAATGCTCACCCCTTCACTAAACAAACATGGTCATATGTGATATCTTCTCTTTAGGCAAGGTCCACAGGGTCTTGCATGAAAAAAGCTACAACAGATGTTGTTAGCAACATGTGGTGAGGCATACTTCTGTACCTTTGAAGAGTGTATCAGTAAGAGGCATTGGCTTGGAGCTGTATCTGTGCATTGGACAGGAGGCTACAGGATGGGGGTGTGTGAGTATTAGGGTTGACAACCCCAAAGAAGACCCCATCTCAGATTCATCAAGACTCAAGAGACCCAAAACTCTAAAGTGTTTTTATTTTGGTACTTTGGAGGTGGGGGTGGGGAGTTGGAAACCCTAATGCCACATTTCCTACTTTTTTTGCTTTATGCTGAACCTTAAGGAAGCACCAAGTTTGGTTGACAGTAAATCTGTTGACCACCTGCACGGTGACAGCACAACACTGATGCAGGTATTGTGCCACCCAGGCCCCCAGTGTTTTCTGTTGGGGGCTGTGCCCCCACACCTCCCCCAGGCATGGGGGTTCTGCATCCTGTAATCCCCAGACTATAGGATTCTCAACTCCAGGTCAGAGTTGGTCCGGGGAGGGGGCAGGACACTGGGGGAAAGTGAAACACGGAAATGGACCATCACAGCAACTGTCACTGTAGTGGTCATTTTCTGTGTTTTGTCTTTGGGGTTTTGGGCAAAGGGGTGTCACCCAAACCCTAACTGGTGCATTAATGCAGTTTTTTGCAATGAATGTCCTTTCTTTTTTAAATGGTAGAAACATATCCTTATTCATGCAGGTCCCTTTGGGACCTGTGTGAAAACATCCATCTGGCTAGGACCCTGCACTTTTGTGTGTCTATTAATGCAGATGCATAGGGCCCTTGGACCCTTCACCAAATGGGGACTTCATCAGGCTGCAGAAGCCAGGACTCTCTGGGCCCTGCACTTTAGTGCAGCTATAGATGCAGACATGCAGGATCCTTCTGCCATGTGCTAACTGGAGAGTTTGTGTGGACATGGAAGCACCAGGCCTTCCTGGTCTTGCATTTCTGTGTTGCTATAGATGGAGACACACAGGAGTCTGTCTGAGTACAGAAGGGGCCCTGTGCTTCCATGGGGCTACAGATGCACCTTTTTGATCATGTCTCAAGTATGTTTCAGCAATGGTTCATGAGGTAGGATCATGAAAAGCACCTGTTAAAAATCTGACTTTCAAATCTTTAAAAACTACACAGTTATGAGCAAAAGTCTTCATTCTTTCAATATATATAAATAAATCCTACTGTTGTAAGCCCATATTTCTGTTTCATGAGCCAGCAGTCTTGTTTCATGAGGGTCACAAAAGAAGAATGTCAGATAATAAAATTAGATGTTGGACTTATTTTTTTTTTCATTCTTGTTTTGTGAGCTGATTTCATGTTTCATGGGGCTCGAGAAAGAAGACTACAGCCTCACAAAACAAGATTCTCAGCTCACAGAGCAAGAATGTGGACTTAGGTTTTTTTCAGTCTTGTTTCACCAGTAGGCCTGTTGTTTCATGACTCACAAAACAACTCACAAGAGAAGAAGGCCATCTATCGAAACAACATTTGGGGATTTTTTTTAATCTTGTTTCATGAGACTGCCTTTTTCTTTCATGAGTGATGAAACAACTCACAAAACAAGAAGGTCAGCTCATAAAACAAAATTAAAAAAAAACTAAGTCACAAATCTTGTTTCATGAGCCAGTCTTCATGTTCAATGTGTTATTTCATTAGTAACAAAACAAGAGGCCTGCTGATGAAACAAATCTAAAAAAAAAAAAAACTAAGTCCGTATTCTTGTTTCGTGGGCTGAGAACCTTCTTTCATAGGGATGTAGTCTTCTCTTGTGAGCTTCACAAAGCAAAAAAAATCTGCTCATGAAATGATTATTACTAGGCATTTTTGGGATTCCCAAAATTATATTTTAGGGTCCTTTTTTGAAAAACTAAGTAACAAATCAAGATAAACAGATCCCGTTTAGCTGGATTCATGTGTTGCTTTCTTTCCAAGTTATCATTTTTATGGATTTTCATAAAAACTCTTTCTTGAAAAAACTCAGAAACAAGATGACTGCCATATGAAAGAAGATTTTTTTCTCACAAAAGAAGAATTTTGGCTGACTAAACAATAACCTTCTCCCATAAACAGAACTTTTTCTTTCATATCAAACATCTGTCTGAAATACCCTACTAAGTATGCCCAGAACTGACATTTCTAATCATTATAACTTAGGAATGGATTAATATCACTAAACCAATGAAACAGATCCAGAAGCAAATGGTTTGACACCTTTAATTGAACCAACACATATGTAACACAAAGAAAACAGTATCTAAGTTTTCAGACCAACCAAGTCCTTCATCTGAAGCTTATGCCAGTTGTTTAGATAATCACATTCTATCAACACCTAGATGATCATACATAAAAAAATCTGAAAAAAATGTTCATTGGTTTAAAATACATTAAAAAAATAATAGATTTGAATGAAAGGAACCAGATTTTACCAGCATGCTATTGCTGAGAAATCTTCCAAGGTCAAATGTCAACAGAAGCAGCTAAGATGAATACTCAAGCAGACTGTTCCACTAGCTTAAATTATGAATGAATGTGTTATGTGAGTGTGGTTCCTTTCATTTAAATCTCAGTTATTTTTTAAAAAAGGAATTTTAAACCAATGAGATTTTTTTCTGTTTTATTTCTGTATGATCTGGGTGTTTATAGAATGTGAAAATCTAAACAACTGGCATAAGCTTCTGAAGAAGGACTTGGTTGGTTTGAAAGCTTAGGCACTGTTTTCTTTTTGTTACATCTGGGTTGGTCCAATAAAAGGTATGAAACAATTTGTTTCTGGATCTGTTTTTACAAGGACCAATAAAGTGACTAAACTAATTATGTATGTCAAACCAATGAAAGGCAGAATTCTAGGGAAAGCCTTTCTATCCTGAAACTTTCAGAATAAAATTCCAAACTGCCTGTGCTATAGGTGAGAGCAAAAACAAAATTAAAAAACACAGCAGAACCCCCAATGTGTCCTCTTTTTCCTCTAACTGTATCTCGGAGTCCACACATCCAGCTTGATCTAAACTTGCCAAATTAAGAGATCTCGTTCCCCAGATGGTGTATGCAAACCTTCATGCAATTCTGGTGAACAATGGCAAAGCTATTAACATGCAAAATTAGGGATTTAACATTAAACACCCTATTCAACCCTATCAGGGTGCTACTGCGGCAGTATAGCCTAGAGAGGTTGGAGTAATGAGCTGTGAGTGACCTTGGTACATTCAGCTGACCTGGGCTTGATTTCCACAGCCTCCACCTGTCCCTTTAACCAGTGTCTTTTTAACCTCTCCAGTGCTACTGGGTGGCCCATGAAAACAAGGCTTGTGCCTATCTGGCCTTACCTGGTTTACAAATATATAAATACATATAGATATATGAATGCTAGATCATGTGGAGCATGTGTAAAGTATACCCATAAAGGAGCAAATCAGATTATAAAGACAACTTTAAATTTGGTTGAAAATTAAATTAACATTACACAAAACTGCTGATGCATTCATCAATAAATGGAGTCAGCAGGAGACCTGGGTATTTATGTATTGTAGATGAGGTGTTCTGCTCTTTGTAGCAGACTGTGCCATGCACCCCTTGCTGGTCAATTATTCATCCTTACCCTTCTGTCAACAGAAAAGACAAATGCATTCCCTTACGTAAAAGCAGACCTGTGGCTGTTTTTTGCGGGTACTATTAAGGTGATGTCCTTGGAAATATAATATAAAAACAAAGTTAAATAATTTAATCATTTCCTTTCGTGTGAAACTGGCAAGCTTGCGGTAGACCAAAACTGTGGCAAAACTGTACATCAGTGTTACCTTGCAATGTACTTGTAGAAGTATTACCTACAGTAGGAGTGAAATATAGGGTTTACAAATGGTAAGATATTTGGTTTGGTGGGCCTGATATTCAGATTCATCTTCAGGTTGTGTTTTACTTAATACCTACTCAGCCTGAACTGTCTTCCCAGCAAAATTGACCCAGCCATCAAATAACCAACTTAGTGCCCTGACTCTCACTGTTTTGGTCCCTTGGTAACTGATAGTCTGACTTACCTGAGACTGGCATGCAGGTAAATTTGCTGGTGAAGATGGTTAGCTCATTGGCTTCTGTCAATGGCAGCCTTTCTGGCAAGCTGGATCATTCTCTGACTGGCAGGATGGTTAGCTTAATGGTTTCTGCTGGAAAGTGGGAACCATGATGAGATACTGTGCTACTCAACGCATGGCAGAAGGCCATTCTGGTGGCAAAGGGCCTTCTGCAGGGGGTCATTCTGGCAGCAGAGTGGCTGCTACAGACAGTAAATAGTCATCCTGGCTATCAGGGTAGGCATTATATCTCATACAGTGGTTAATCTTACCCTAGGGTGGGCACAGACGGTGAGTATTCTGGCATAGTGGTGTGAATTCTGGCCCTTGTGTGATCATTGAGGCACAGAAAGTGGGAATTCCAATCCCAAGGTGTATATTGAGGTACAGAAGTTGGGCATTATGGCCCTAGGGTGGATATTCTTGTCCAAGGGTGGACACTGAGGCACATCGAATGAGCATGCCAGCCCCATGGTGGGTATAAAGCCCTAGGGTATGCATTGAAACACATAGAGCAGGCATTTCAGCCATAGGATGGATATTCTGACCCCAGGGTGGTCATTCCAGCACAACGAGTTGGGGTTCCTGCCCTAGGGGTGGCAGTCTGGCACTAGGGTGGGCATTTTAACCATATAGTTGCCACTGAATTAAAGAATGTAGGCATTCTTGCTCTAGGGTGGGCATTGTGGCCAGCTAGGGAGGAAAGCATGGTCTGGGAACTGGGAGGGTGACTCACATGAAATGAGGCTGATCAGGAAGTGGGCTGGTCCAGGGCTTGGGGTTGGACCAGAAACAATCAGACTGGTCAACTGGGAAGGACAGTCTGGTCTGGGGTCTGGAAGAGTGGTCCAACAGCTGGGAGGAAGGTCAGTTATGGGGTGGGTGGCCACTCCAGGTACTGGTAGGATGGTCCAGCTGATGGAAAGCTGGCCAGCTGGGAAAAGCTGACTGGATTGGGGCCTGAAAGGTTGGTCCAGGTGCAGGAAGGTTGGTCAGATGGAGGAGGAAGAGGCTGATTCAGGGGCTGGGTGATTTAGCTGCTGTGTGGAAGGTCAGCTAGGAGTAGGAGGCTGGTTTGGGGACTAGAAGGGTGGTTCTACTACCAAGAGATTGGTCAACTACTAAGGGGAGGCTGGTCTGGGCCTGGAAGAATGGTTCAGGTGCAGTGAGGCTGGTCAGCTTGGGAGAAGAGTCTGGCCTAGCGGCTAGAAGAGTGGTCCAGTTGTGAGGAGGGAAGTCACTAGGTCTGAGAGCTGAAAGAGTAGGGCTGCAGTTGGGAAGCTGGTCTGGGGTTTTGGGAAGTGATCCATATGATGGGAGTCTGGTCTGCTGGGGAGGAAAGTCGAGTCCAGGCCTGGAATAGTCGTCAGCTGGAGTCAGAGGCTGGTCCTAGGGATGAAAGAGAGATCTGACTACTGGAAAGGTGGTAGCTAGAGATCATAGGCTCGACCAGGGGCTGTAATGATGGTTCAGGTGCTGGGAAGGTGGTCTGCTAGAGGCTAGAGGATAATATATGTCCTAGAGGGGTACTCCAACTGCTGGGAGGCAGATTTGCTAGGGTGGGAGGCTGGTCCAATGGCTGGAAGGGTGGTCCCACTGCTAGGAGGCTGTTCAGCTGGGGATAGGAGGTAGGTTGAGGGCCTGCAAAGGTGGTCCTAGGGTAGAGGGGCTGATTGGCTGAGCAGCAGGGGCTGGTCTATGCACTTTTAGAGTGGTCCAACTGCTAAGAAGAAGGTCAGCTAGGAATGAGATGCTGGTCCAAGGGCTGGAAGGGCAGTCAGCTGGGGGTTGGAGGTTGGTCCTATGACTGAAAGTTTGCCCCAATTGCTGGGAGAGTGGTTGGGTTAGAACTGTAGGCTAGCCCAGTGGCTGGAATGGTGGTCCAGGTGCCTGGAAGGTGGTCTGCTGTGGGTCAAAGACTGATCTGGATGCTAGAAGGGTGTAGACAGTACAGGGTTGGTGGTCAAATGGGGCAGAACTGGTCCTGGATTTTAGCCCCAGTAAAAGACCTTGGAGGTTCTCACACCCTACATTAATCCCTAGGTGAAAACCAGACTAGCTGGACTGTGCAAGTTGCACCCGGTCCTAATGTTATGGCCAAACTAGGCAGTCTGAGGTTTACCATTTTGGTCCAGTTAAGAGTCCTGCAGGTTGAATTTCACCATATCCATACTTATCGTCACCTGTGTAACTAGAAGCTGTGACACCTAGCTTACTCGAGGAAGATCACTTAATGTCTTTTACGAGAGTGTCCAGAGAATTGACTAGGTGGAGTGAGTCTGCAGACTGGGATTATCAGCATAATCCCAATTTCCAGCCATGGTTAAAAGAGCCTCAGGGGGCAGACCCAGTGGCACTGAGGATTGAGGTGCTGGACGGCATACCTCGCACCACACCAGCAACCTAGTTTCGGGAATGAGCCTGGGCTACTGGAAGTCTACAGGGGAGGGAAGGGATTGAGCATCCATGGGATTGCTCTCCCTTCCCTGAGAAGGGATTGGAGCTCACACTAGTCTCTAGCAGATCTTGGGGGAGCTCAGGAGCAAGAGAAGGATGTGTTGCCACAAATGCAAGGGAGGAGCATTGGCACATAGTGCGATGATGCCATGGCATAACCACTCTCTTGGGGGAAAAACACGAGAAAATCCCCGGAGGACATAGGAGGCGGTGAGGACCTCAGGGACCAGACCGGACATTCCCAATGTTGGACTGCTGCTCCAGTAATCCCCAGGTGCCACCTACAGGGATGGATCCTCTAATCATAGAAAGACACTGCAAAGGTAGGAGTGGTGGGCCCTGTCCCGGGGGTGATCCAGGGGGCTGGGAAGTCCCTGTAGGGGGGATCACTGGGAAGAGTCTCGATGGGGAGTAGTAGGGTTGAGTCGAGAAGGCACCTCCGAGATATGCCTCATACCAAAGGAACATAAACAAAATTGAAAAAAAAAAGGAATCTCAGGGCATGGTGAAGGCAGCACCCTCAGATTACTGGGGAGGTTCTTGCCTTCAGAAAAGGTAAGAGTCCAGCCCAGCCAACCTCAATAAAAAGAAACAATTAAGGGAGGAGCCTGAACCAATCAGTAACAATATAACAGCAAACTACAAATTGGTAAATAAAGGCCCACTCACCAAAAAAGATTTTTTTTGTATCAATATATCTTTTCTACTTAGTATCATCAATTCAGATACAGTACACCACTTGCATACGTTTCAGCAAAACCTTCATCAGTACAGTGCCATATCTATTTTAAATAAGATAATCAGTTATAGTATTACATATTTTTCAAATTAAGAAAAATAACACAACACATATATTGAAGAACCACTAGTTAAACTCTGCTCGCCAATTCATGACTAAGTTGCTTGCCATATTGTAGTTTCATCTGCTCTATAGGCATATAGCGTGTAAACGACCACCTAAAAAAACATTTTTTACCATTAAGTTATTCAAGGAGCCCCAATAATAAATGTTCTATCATTTTACTAAATTTTTCTTGATTATAAGGTCACTGCAGCATTCTACAAACTGTTACATCAAAATTGGTTTCATACTATAAGCAAATAAAATATGAACTTTGCTTAGTTGTATAACAAACATATTTCACACAGGAATAGCCTGATCTATCACTATTATGGGTTTTTAGCACTTCAGCATTTAACATTGCTGCAACACAGAGCTGGTGCGGTACCTCTAAAATGTGCAGAGAGAGTGAAAGGTCCTGCCGCGCCATTACTTATGCGCGTCAGTGTTTGCTATGGAGAATATCTAGTAAGTGTATGCTTTGATTTTTACACCACAAAGAGAAGCTAGTAATGTGCTCTTTCTATAGAAACAGTTAGAAGGATTGTTTAAAGATGTGTATTTCTGTTTACTTTATGGAAACTATTTTTACAGAAGATGCATGGAGAATGTTTAGGGTAAACTTTACAAACATTAGCATATTTGAATTATTCCTGTGCATTTATTACTTTATTCATGAAATTTAACTCTATGTGTTTCAGATTTATACTATGAGGTGGAGATGCTAATATATGCAGACTCATTTACAGCATTGTTAATTGGGTAAGCAAGTGAAATATCTTGAACTAGGCTAAAGGAAGTTCGTATATATGTTTCAGTTGCACAGTTTGCACTAGCTCTGTTGAATATAAGTAATTAAGCATTTTTAGGTTGGTTTGATTTGAAGCCAGAAAAACCAAGCGAAGTAAATACTTGATCTGTTTGCAATACGTAATTAATTAAGAAGCAGCTAGTACCGTGTTAAATGTTGAAGTGCTAGAACCCATGATAGTGATAAATCAGACTATTCCTGTGTGAAATATGTTTGTTATACAACTAAGCAAAGTTCATATTTTATTTGCTTATAATAAGAAAATCATTTTGATGTAACATACAGCTTGTAGAATGCTGCAGTGACCTTATAACCAAGGAAAACTTAGTAAAATGACAGAAAATGTATTATTGGGGCTTCTTGAATAACTTAATGGTAAAAAAAGAAAAATCTTAGGAGGTCCTTTAACATGCTATATGCCTATAGAGCAGATGAAACTATGGCAAGCAACTTAGTCATGAATTGATGAGCAGAGTTTAACTTGTGGTGCTTTATTATATGTGCTGTGTTATCTTTCTTAGTTTGAAAAATATGTAATACTGTAACTGATTATCTTATTTTTAAATGGATATGGTACGGTACTGATGAAGGTTTTGCCTAAAAGTATACAAGTGATATACTGTATCTGAATTGATGATACTAAGTAAAAAAGATATACTGATACAAAAAAAAATATTTTTGGTGAGTGTGCCTTTATTTACCAATCTATAGTTTGAGGTTCTTGCCTTCCCAGCTTTAAGAATGGCTCATGGACAGGTGTCAAGAAGACACCCAACATCAGAGGGGACCATGTGGCATCAGCCCTTCCTCTTTTCATGGTTTAGCCCATTGATGAGGAAAAGGATTATAAAAAATTAGATAATAATGTGGATGGCCTGGGTGGATGGTAGCCATGCTCCCCAATTCTACCTGTTCCAACTCTGGTCACACTGCTGTCCCCCAACACCACCACCACCACCACATTGGATACTGGAGTGGTATACAATCTGTGGAGAGGAAGCTTCAGGAATGTTTGCAGTGTACTTGCATCAGATGGAGAGGTATCAGGGCAGAAGTAGATACAGACTGAATTTGTAGGGCCATCCAAAAGGATATAAAGTCTCAAACATAAAAAAAAGAGCCATGTCCAGCACCAGCGTGACTCATCTGCACCTATAGCAACATGCCAGTCCAGGTGCTGGAAACCTGGCACCTGGACCAGCATGACTCATCTACACCTATAGCAACATGCCAGTCCAGGTGCTGGAAACCCGGCACCTGACCAGCATGACTCATCTGCACCAGTAGCAACATGCCAGTCCAGGTGCTGGAAACCTGGCACCTGGACCAGCATGACTCATCTGCACCTATAGCAACATGCCAGTCCAGGTGCTGGAAACCTGGCATCTGATCCAGCAGGACTCACCTGCACCTATAGCAACATGCCAGTCCAGGTGCTGGAAACCCGGCACCTGGACCAGCATGATTCATCTGCACCAATAGCAACATGCCAGGCCAGGTGCTGGAAACCTGGCACCTGGACCAGCATGACTCATTTACACCTATAGCAACATGCCAGTCCAGGTGCTGTAAACCCGGCACCTGACCAGCATGACTCATCTGCACCAATAGCAACATGCCAGTCCAGGTGCTGGAAACCTGGCACCTGGACCAGCATGACTCATCTGCACCTATAGCAACATGCCAGTCCAGGTGCTGGAAACCTGGCACCTGGACCAGCATGATTCATCTGCACCAATAGCAACATGCCAGGCCAGGCGCTGGAAACCCGGCACCTGGACCAGCATGACTCATCTGCACCTATAGCAACATGCCAGTCCAGGTGCTGGAAATCTGGCACCTGGGCCAGCATGACTCATCTGCACCAATAGCAACATGCCAGTCCAGGTGCTGGACACCCGGCACCTGGACCAGCATGGCTCATCTGCACCTATAGCAACATGCCAGTCCAGATGCTGGAAACCCAGCACCTGGACCAGCATGCTACTGTAGTTGCCTGAAACTCAGCATGCTGAGTCTGGAAAAATCCTTTTTTGATGCTTAATTTTTTTTACTGCCATAATGCATCCTGTGGTCAGTTGGGGTGCTGTCAAACCCATGGGCCTTGACAGCATAGGTTCCCCAATCACCTGATACCTGACTGCTGAATTAATTAAAGATTCCCTCTCATCAAATGCCCCCCCCCACCCAATCTGCAACTGCTAAGTTAATTAATTTCCCTGGTGTCTGGTGGTCCACTTCCCTCACCCAGACCACAGGTATTTTCCCCAGAGTCTGGTGATCCCACTCCTACTGAGATAGTCTCATGCCACTTCCCACAGTCACCTCCCTAGCCATCTGGCCATCACCTGCTCCACATACATCCAGTATTGCTATTATACAGTGCTGTATAGCAATACAAAATATGGTATGGCAGTAGCTATGTCCACATACAGTGCACCTGTGCATGTGTGTGGACTAAGTTGTATGTCAGCAATGCTTAGTATCAGACCCATACCTCTGCCATGTATGCTCTTTTATCTCCAGACTTGGATGGTACCTTCTGAACCAGCCCCTCAAGGCCACATTGGTGCTAACTCGTACCCCACCAAATGGGTGTCTGAACACTGACTCCGCGTGTCTTCATTATGCAAACCACTAATCTTGATGTGAGTGGCAGCCTGCTGTCTGTGCAACCACTAAGATGGCACATTGTAACCACAGTAGCAGTGGGAATATGGCATGGCACCAGTTGCTTGGTCTGCATGACAAGATCCATGCAACAGGCACTAGGTGCCACTGCCATAGTCATCACCACAACCACCCAAAGACCTGTACCTTTACGCATGCTTCCTGTGAATGTCGAGTCTGAATTTTAATGTACCTCTGTGGTCTAACCTGGTGGTCCAGTGGCTCTGTATCAATTAGGGGCAATTGTTTCCTTCCTTGTATGCAAAGAATACCCCCTCCATAGCCCCATTCATAAGCATGTCAATGTTTGGTGGCCTTGTGCACAACACAACTGTTCCTCTTGCATTAATGAATGTTATGGCTCACAAGGTAGCAAACCCTTGTAAAAGCACACTTCTTGTGGTGATGGGATCTCAGTTCCTTGTATACTAGGTGGTGAGAGTACTGTGGAGACAACGTGTAGTAGGACACATCATGGATTTGCATACAGGCACTATTAATAAAAGGGCCTTCCCCTTCCCCTTTGTCTGTGCTGTTACACTGACCTGTGCAGTAGTGCAAGTACAGAGCGGATACTAGGTATGGGAGAACCTCAAATGATTCTGAGGTTCTAAAATGTTCAGATAAGCAAAACTGCATCCAGACCTTATCCAAACCTTTTATAACCTTTATTGATTTATGGTAATTGTATGTCAAAAAATAATTTTAACAGCTTTTAATTAACATACAGTATCTGTAGAAAAAAGCAATTAAATCACTGTTTAGTAGTCATAAACAGCATGATTAGCGAAATGAGATGAGAAGGAGTGAATGACACAGTAATTTACTTTTCCTTCAAGGATTATTTATTTTTATTATTTATTCCATGCGATGGAATGCCCACTGAGCCAAAGCTTGTAGATTTACCCCACAGAGCACAGGAAAGGGGAGATTTGAGCTGACTAACTGACTTGCTTGGAGGGGGTGTACACAGACAGCATGCAAGAAGTGGCACTGGTGGCTGGCTGTCAGATTTTATTTTACACACGGGTATGTCACACACACACAGTAGTTCACACACTGGAACTAGGCTATAAAGGCTGGTGCTGCAGCTGCTACCAACAGAGATTCAGGACCGGGCCTAACCATCCATGACACAGTATTACTTTACTTTTCCTTCAAGGATTAGAAACATAGAAACAGAATTTGATGGCAGATAAGGACCTCTTGGCCCACCTAGTCTGCCCATTTCCCTACCTGATGGATAAGCTGCAGATCCTAGTTAACCAACAGCCTACTTCATCTCACACCCAACTAGAATTGCCTTATGTCTGTCCCATGCATTCTTGAACTCCCCCATGGTTTTTGACTTCTCAACCTCCTCAGGAAGGCTGTTCCATGCATCCACAACCCTCTCCATGAAAAAGTACTTCTTCACATCACCTCTGAGCTATCTCCCTCTATCTTCAAATTGTGCCCCCTGTTCTTGCGCATCTCTTTTTCTGAAAGATTCTATCCTCTTGGACTTTGTTGATTCCCTTGAGGTACTTAAAAGTTTCTATCATGTCCCCCCTTTCCCTCCTTTCCTCGAGGGTATACATATTAAGCTCCTTTAGTCTTTTATCGTAAGACTTCTGGTGCAGACCCTGCACCATTTTGGTTGCCCTCCTCTGGACTGCCTCCACCCTGTCTATGTCTTTGTGGAAATGGGGTCTCCAGAACTGCACAGAGTACACCAGATGGGGTCTCACCAACTGTCTGTACAGAGGGATAACAACTTCCTATTTTATACTGGTGATGCCTCTCCCTATGCATCCCAATATTCCCCCAACCCTCCTTACTGCATTCTAACATTGCTTGCCCACCTTTAGGTCATCTGATATAACTACCCCCAGGTCCGTTTCCATTTTTGTTGTTGTCAATATCTCACCCCCCCCCCCATTGTGTACACTTCCCCAGGGTTTTTGTTTCCCAGGCGCATTACTTTGCACTTCTTTGCATTGAATCTAAGCTGCCGTACATTTGACCATTCCTCCAACCTTGCCAAGTACCTTCTCATCCTTTCCAGCCCCATCTTGTGTATCAACCCTATTGCAGATCTTTCTGTCATCTGCAAAGAGACATACTTTTCCTTCCAGTCACTCTGCAATATAAGAAATATATACAGAAAGAGCAGAACCAAACCACATAAAAACACGTATCCTGGGTTTTAGGGGGGCAGACTTTGGGAAAATGGGGAGATACTTGAAAGAGGCATTAAGGGGAATGGGACAGGAATCAGGGGTTGAGGAACAGTGGGCAGTATTTAAAATGGGGATTACAACTGAAGCACAAGCAGCTCACCTGAGTAGCTGAGGAAGCCAAATCTCCAGCCTGATAACTTTCGAGGTAAAGAGAGCCTCTTCTCTTCGTCTGGACGCCTGCAGAGGGGTGCCACCTGATGAACACTTATATTTTATGAACTTTGTTCCTGTTCACCACTGGGTGCGCTTGTTATTTGATTCTCTTTGTGCTACTAATTGCTGAAGTGTAAAGCTAGGGACTCACTGGCTTTTCTAGAGTTGCCTTGCTGATTTCATCTTAAAGCCAGATATACCAAGCAGCTAATATAGATCAGACTTGTTTAATATGGTGGTATTGCGCTAATTGTGCTTGTTACTGAAGGCATTAGGTTAGCTGGGTCCTAGTGTGACCTCATTTTGGAATAGCCCTGTTTGCTTAGAGTGGAGCTCCTTTGTGTAAGTCACAACATATTCTCCCGCTGCATAGTAATGAGAGGCTTTGTTTTCTCCACAACATAGGCAGCTCCCCGCCCCCAAGCTAGGCACTCGGGACAATCAAGCAACTGAAGCACAAGCAGCTCACCTGAGTAGCTGAGGAAGCCAAATCTCCAGCCGGATAACTTTCGAGGTAAAGAGAGCTCTTCTCTTGCCTGGACGCCAAGAGGGTGCTAGACGGTGCTCGCGCCGCCTGCCCTCCGCCCCACCCCAACCACCCTCCCACCCAGGAGCGCTGTCAATTTAAGGATCCACCCCATGACATCACATCCGTGATATCACGTCCTGTTGCCCAGAACCTATCTCCCCACTTTCCCATTTGCAGGTTATACCTGTTGGCCACTAGAGGGACCCTATGCTCCTCACTACTTCCTACTCCTACCTGTACAGCACTACTTCCCTGGGATCTTGCTCACCACAATGTATTGGCCCTGCCTCACGCTCTGCCTGTGCCTATCCCCACTAGCAGTGCACTTCCCACCACCCATCTGCTAGTTCACACTGTGCCCTGGCACCCCTCCCTCCCCTTGCTCCTGAACCTCTTCTCCTGCCCTTGGGACCTCTGTGTCCCCATCCCCCTGCCCCCCCAGCTTTCTCTCTTCACCTCAGGCACATCTGGGTGTCTTCTTATTCTTGCTTTCCTCCTGTACCTCCCTGCCCACCCCTGCTCCCTAGCCTCCCTCCCTCCCTCTCATGTCAATCGAGGAAAAACTTCTCACCATCTCCCAGCCAGGGTGTTAGTCATGCTACTACTCCTGTCAGGGAACATTCATCCAAACCCTGGCCCGGTTCCCAGGAGCTCCCCAACTCGCACCACAGGCCTATGCATGGTCTTCATGAATATCTGTAGCCTCCTAAAAAAGTTTGACTCACTACAATGCCTGGTCACATCAATTAACCCTGTTGTCATCACCCTGGTTGAGACTTGGCTGTCAAAATCCTCCCCTGACTCCCTAGTCTCCCTTCCTGGTTTCACCCTTTTCCGGTCCTACCGTGTTGGGAGACGGGCAGCGGCTGAGCTATTTATGTCAAGGAATCTCTCCCTGTACTAGCCCTGCCCACTCCCATCCTTGACTCCAGGGCCCAGGCGCTTACGCTGAAACTAACCCCTGACCCTTTAAAGGGACCCCTTTATCTGACTACTGCATACTTGCCCCCCAGGGACCAAACGCAGGCCATTGCCTCTCTTACAGAATACCTTACCTCTCTACCTCCTTCCGCTGATCAAATTCTGGTGGGTGACTTAAATGTCAACTGGCTCAGCCCCTCCTCCTCCTCTACCCGAGACTTCTTTTCTGCAATAGACTTAACGCAATTAGTTACCCACCCTACCAGGACTAACCCCAAGAGAGGCTCCAGAACCCTGCTTGATGTGGTACTCACCAACCGCCCTAATCGGATCCCCAATGTATAAGTCCTGCCAGACTCTCTCAGCGATCAATCCCCAATTCTATTCCACTGGTCAACCTCAGTCCCCAAACCCATAGCACAGTCCACATGCTGGCGGTGTCTAATACCTGGTGGACTGATAAAACTTAAGGAACTTCTGTCCCAAATTGACTGGTCTCCTATACAGGCAACTCCTGACATCGACACAGCTCTCTCCTTCTTTACCCAAACTTTTAATAATGCCTGTGATATCTTTGCCCCAGTGTTGACCCGCCGCTCAAAAGGAAGAATGCCCCTGGGTTACCCCAGCTTTGATCCACCAGCTCAAACATAGGGACAACCTATGGCACCATGCCATTGAGACTGGCGGCCCAATGACAGGTGGTTAGATGCTGTCACCAAAAAAGTGCACTGGCCATCAGAAAGGCCAGGTCTGAGCACTATCGGTCCTCACTCACTGCCTCATGGGGAATCCCAGAACCTTCTGGGATAACATTAAGCAGTTAAATGGGAGTGCACACTCCCCCACCCACCAGATCAACATTAATGGTGTGATCTCCTCAGACCCAGCCCTCATAGCCAACCACCTCAACACCATTCACTGACCTTAGCCCTATCCTCCCTACAAATTTTTTTTACTCCTCCCCAGCACCTGCCGTAAATCTTTCTACCTTATTTCTCTTCCGCCATGTTTCTGCCCAAGAACTTAGGGCCGCACCTTGTCACTGCCCTCAAGAGTAATAGTACAGGCAGTGACCCTGGATCCGTGTATCCTACGGCTGGTCTTATTGCCAGTCCTTACCCCATCACATGCCTCATCAACCACTCTGCCTGGGGAAGGTTCCAACTGCCTGGAAAGTCACCACTGTCACCCCTATCTTTAAAGGTGGTGATAGGACTGTGGCTGGAAACTGCTCGACCAATCTCCATTCTCTCTCCTCTCCAAGGCCTTGGAAAAGTGGTGGCCTCTCAAATCTCTGACTACCTCTCCACCTACAATGTCCTTTGTCCTGAGCAGCATGGCTTCCCGAGCGGGCCACAGTACCAACACAGCCCTCCTAGAGTTCTCCAACTTCTCCACTCCTCCTTAGACACTGGTTCTCTGGCTGGTGCTGTCTTCATTGACCTCTCGAAAGCTTTCGACACTGTCTCCCACCCCCTCCTTCTTGATGCCCTTAGTCTCTCTGGTTTTGCTGCTGGGCCTATCTCCTGGTGCACCAGTTATCTGTCTGACCACTCACAGCGTGTAAAAATTAATGGGACCTACTCAGACATCTGTCCTATCTTTTCTGGGGTTCCCCAGGGCTCCATTCTGGGCCCCTTACTATTCTCCCTTTACCTTAACACCCTTCCACGCTCTTGCTCGGGGAACATTCTATTGTACGCTGATGATGCAGTCATCTTTGCCTCAAGTCGTAACCCTACTTCCCTCCTGGACTCGCTGCAGAAGTCCTTCACTGAAGCCGAGGGCTGGTTCAAGGAACATAGATTGGTGATAAATCTTAAAAAAACAAAAACCATGTTCTTCACTCATCCCCAAAACAAGTCCTGCAACTTCAAACTCCTCATTAACTCTGGGTCCTCATTCCCACTCGAACAAGTTTGCTCCTATAAATACCTAGGGATCCATTTTGACCCTCCTCTCCTTCCATGGACACATCGCTGCCCTAGCCACTGCCACTAATATCCGATTGGGCATCTTACATCGGTATAAACACTGCCTCCCCTGGAGGCTCTTCGACTCGCAGTCACCTCCTCTATCCTGTCCCTAGTGGACTATGGACTGCCAGTGTATGGTGCTGCTGATCAGACCGCACTCCATAAAATTCGCACTACTCTGAATAAGGCCTGCAGGTTAATTACTGGAGCACCTAGGATGACACACACCTGTCTACTGTATGCTAAAGCGCTGGTACTTGATCTCGATGACGCCTCAAATATCTTACCTGTACCCTATACAAAAGACCCTCCTTGGGCTTTCCCCACCAGGATTGACCACCACCATCGCGCTCTGTCCCACTAGTTCATACTCGGACCTCTGGGAAAACCTCTTGTTATCCCTAGAGCTAGGACCTCTCACAGCCAAAGAGCCTTCAGCTTTAGGGCCCCTCCTGGTTCAACACACTGCCCTCTCCATCTCCAAGCTCCAACTATAGTGCTTCAAAACTTCCTTACGTAACCACTTTATTAACACCCATGCTGTAACTGCCACTAGTCAAAGCCGGACTCATTACTTATGACAAAGCTTATTACTAAGCTGCTAAGGACGACATAACTCTGGTATTGTTTGCATCCATCCTACCTGTACCAGCTTGTTTGTATCTATGTCTTAATTTTACTGTTATACTTATGTGTTGTACTGCTATACTGTGTATTTTGGTTTGTCTTACTGTGACAAGGTACCTTTGTAAATGAGCCTATGGCTCAAAGGTTTTCCAAACTGCTGTTTAAATAAAATAAAATAAAAATAAATAAAGAATAACAGAATTATGCATTAAGCAGGTTAGCAAGAGGAAAAGGAAGAGGAGACCATTATGGTTTTCCAAAGAGGTAGCAAAGAAAGTGAAAGCCAAAAAGATTGCATTCAGGCAATACAAAAAGACACAGGCAGAAGGGGATAGGGAGAAGTACCAGGAGAAGCAAAGGGAGGCAGGGAGGTCAGTAAGGGAATCCAAAGCTCAGACAGAAGAACACATTGCAAAATCAGTGGGTAGAGGGGACAAACCTTTACAGGTACATAAGTGAAAAAAGAAAGACAAAGGGAGGGATAGTGAGACTGAAGGGGGAGGATGGGGCACGTGGAGGATGACAACAGTAAAGCTGACATATTGAACAGGTATTTCTGCTCAGTCTTTATTGAGGAAGAGGAGGGTAATGGGTCTGAAGGGAGTACAAGGGTGAGAATGGTGCAGAAATGGACACAAGTCCCTTTACAAGAGAAAGGGTCCTGAAGGAACTGGAAGTAATAAGAGTTGATAAAGCAATGGGGCCAGATGGGGAAACCTAGGTCCTTAAAGAACTAAGAGAGGTGGTGGCTGAACTCTGGCTATCCTGTTTAGCTGATCACTGGAAACAGGGAGGTACCCAAAGACTGGAGGACAGCAGATGTAGTCCCCTTATACAAAAGTGGGAACAAAGAGGAAGCAGGAACTACAGACCAGTCAGCCTCACCTCGGTAGTGGGGAAGATCATGGAAGCACTACTGAGGAGAGGTTGGTGGAACATCTGGTTGTCAATGGACTACAGGACCCAAGGCAGCATGGTTTCACCAGGGGAGGTCATGTCAGACCAACCTCATTGAATTTTTGACTGGGTGACTAGGGAGGTGGATCAGGGGAGGGCAGTGGACATGGCCTATCTGGACTTCCAGCAAGGCCTTTGACACTGTGCCACATAGAAGACTATTACACAAACTGAGGAATATGGGTGTGGGCAGGACAGTAGTGTGGTGGGTAGGTAACTGGCTGGGTGGCAGGACACAGAGGGTGGTGGTAAATGGCTGTCACTCCACAGAGGGAAGAGTGACCAGTGAGGTATCACAGGGATCAGTGCTGGGACCGGTCCTATTCAACATCTTCATCAGTGACATTGCGAGGACCTAGAAGGCAGAATTTCACTGTTCACTGATGACACAAAGCTCTGTAACAGAGTAGACACACCAGAGGGTGTAGACAGAATGAGAAGGGACCTGCAGAAACTTGAAGAATGGTCAGGGGTTTGGCAGTTGAAATTCAATGCAAAGAAGTGCAAGATAATGCATATGGGGCACAAAAACCCTGGCACAATATATCAGCTGGGGGGTGAGGATATAGTGTGCACCAAGCAGGAAAGAGATCTTGGGGTTGTCATCTCTGATTACCTCAAGGTAGGGAAACAGTGTGACAAGGCAGCAGGTAAAGCAAATAGGATGCTGGGATGTATAGGCAGGGGCATCACCAGCAGAAAAAGGGAGGTCATAATTCCGCTATACAAGACACTAGTGAGGCCCCACCTAGAGTACAGTGTACAGTTCTGGAGACCATACCTATGTAAGGACATAGACAGGGTAGAAAAGGTTCAGAGGAGGGCAACAAAGATGGTGCATGGATTGCATCACAAGTCCTATGAAGACAGGTTGAAGGAACTGAACATGTACTCCTGGAGGAGAGGAGGAGAGGGGATATGATAGAGACATACAAGTATCTTACAGGAGGAACAGGGTGCAGGAAAACACTATTTTAAGCGAAAAGATGTTCCAGGACTAGAGGGCATGGGATGAAGTTGGAGAGAGGACTATCAGAGGAAACATGAGAAAGAATTTCTTCACAGAACGGTGGTGGACAAGTGGAACACCCTGCCAGAGGAAGTGGTGGGGGCTGAAACAATCACGGGATTTAAGAATGCATGGGATAGACATAAAGGAATTCTGGAGGTCAGGGGCAAGGGGCAACAGACGTCTAGGAAAACAAACTGAACTTACAAGTTCAAATGGGCAGACTGGGTGGGCCATAGGCCCTTATCTGCCGACACTGTCTATGTATCTATGTATCTATGTAATATCACTTATAAAGACATTAAAATGGACCAGACCCAGTACTGAATCATGCAGTACCCCACTAGTAACCCCCCTTTCTTCACTATGGACTCCATTTACTATTACCCTCTGCATCCTGTTGTCCAGCCAATGTTTTACCCAGGCTACCACCCTGGGACCCACTCCCAGGCTGGCTAATTTGTTTATTAATCTTTTGTGTGAGACTGTGTCAAATGCCTTGCTAAAATCTAGGTAGGCCATGTTCACAGCCCCTCCATGGTCTACTACTTTGGTCACCCAGTCAAAGAAATCACTTTGAGTCCTCTGACATGATCTTCCCACTATGAATCCATGCTGCCTTGGGTCCTGTGCCCCACTGTCCTCTAGGTACTCAACAATTATTTCCTTCAAAAGTGATTCCATCATTTTCCCTACCACTGTTGCCACTGTGATTGCAGTTTTGATGTTTCCCCATTGTTGCTCCACCCCTCCTTCTTCCCTGTTTGCTAGTGCTTTTCTGAGACACTCTCCCATTTTGACAAAATCAGCCCACCTGAAGTCCAGTACCTTCACTTTTGTATGCCATGGCTGAGTTTATCATGAACAACACTGTTTGGTGGTCACCTGTTCCCAGATGGCTGCCTACTTCTAGATCTGAGATCCTCTCTCCATCCCCATTTGAGAGTGTGAGGTCTAAGACTGCTCCTTCCTGAGTGGGTTCCAACACTAGCTTTCTGAGGCATGCCCCCTGTTGGGCATCGAGAATGGCCCTGCTCTTGGATGTGGCTGCAGCAAAGGTGCTCCAGTTAACATCTGGCATATTCAGGTCCCCCATCAGCAATATTTCCCCTTTCTCTGCCATCCTAAGGATGCCTTCTATCATCCCCTTGTCCATTTTCTCCCCCGATACAAGGGTCTGTATACAACCCCTTTGCGGATTGTGGTGCAATTTCCAGTCTCCAGGGTGACTCACAGTGCCTCCTCTCCTCCCCATTTACCCTTTAGTTCTGTTGCTTTGATCCCTTCCATTACATACAGAGCTCCTCCTCCTAGTCTTCTACCCTCCCTGTCCCTCCTGTAGATTGTGTACCCTGGTATGTTACATCCCAGTCATGGTTCTCAGTGTAGCATGTTTCTGTGACTGCCATGATGTCCAGGCATCCCTCTTCCATCAAGGCCACCAGTTCAAGGAGCTTATTAGCTAGACTACTGGCACTGGTACTCATTACCCTCCATTTTTTGATGACCTTATCCCTTTTTGTCCCATCCCTGTCCTTACTGCCTTTGTCTTTTTCTCCATTTACCCCTGCCCTTCTCCCTATCGACTTCTCTATCTTGCTGTTTACCTCACTAACTACCTTGATTTTTTTGGTGGGGTGGCTAGATTTCTTCCTTTCAGTGCCTCCCTTGCTCTAGTTTAAATGCTTGCCAAAAGCATTATTTTTTATTATTATTTATTCAATGAAAGAATGCCCACTGAGCCAAAGCTTGTAGATTTACCCCGCGGAGCACAGGGAGAGAAGAGCACTGACTGACTTGTTTGGTGTGGGGGGGGGGTCACACAGACAGTATCCAAGAATTAGCACTGGTGGCTGGCTGTGTTATAAACAAATTATATTTTTCAGACACAGCTATTCACCCCTAACATATAGTTTATTACCTTATACAGTTTTCTGTGCCTTTCTTTTTTTTTGTGCACACAAAGTTGTTTGCAGTGCACTGCAAGAGAGAAAAAGAAAAATAATTATTTCTGCTCCTGAGTTTGTTCTCCTTTCTTCTTCACTGACTGTGCTGCCTGCTGCTGTGAAAAAAAAAAAAAACTGTCTCAAAAGTCACTTGACCCCTACTGCTCTACTCCCCGAGTCCCCAGCTCCCCAGTTCCTGACTCCCAGTCCCCAGTCCCCACCCACACACTCTGAAGTTTTCCTTTTCAAAAAAATATTTTTTTCTCTACAGTATATTGGCTGTTGTTTGCTTGATAAGGTCCCCCCCGCCCGCGATATGTTGCTGTTGACAAGTTGCTTCTGTTTTAAAGCTTTTCCTCCAAGTCCCAATGACAAAAAGGCACAAAGCAGCATGGAGCAATGTGACAGATGCTTCTCCTTCTCCACAGCTCTGCTCCTCTACAGCCAGCTCTTAAGGTAGACCACATGGGTTCCCAATCGCAAACCCAATCAGGTGCCTCCATAGGAAAATGGACAGTGTGCCTGGACAGTGTGCCTGTCCATTGAGGAACCAGAATCTTGTCTCTGGTCCCTCCTGCACTCTCATGCTTCTTGTATGCATCATTCCCTCAATGGAGCCACCCTCAGAACTGTTCCAAACAGCTGAAACTGTTCAGAAGTGGTTCGCTTCCCCTTACTTCAACTTGTTCTAGGCGGTTTATATTTTTGCTGAACTGGTTTGTCCACCTCTAGTGGATACAACTTTGTGTTTTTATAAAAGGGGTGAAACACATGTTTTATGTAAAAAACATGATGGCCTCCATCAATGTGGACATCCATTGATGTGAGAGATGGTGGTTACATTTTATCTTCACTCTGGGTGGATATTCCAACCCTACTGTGGCCATTCTGGCAAGATAGTGGATATTCTTTCTCTCTGGGAGAGCACTGCTGCTCTGGTGTAGACATTCTGATACCCAGGGTGCTCAGTCCTCCACTATGAGTGGGCATGCCCACCACCAAGGTAGGCATTCTGGTTTCAGGATAGGCATTCCTACCACCAAGGTGGTCAGTCCATCCCTAGGGTGGGCACAGAGATACAGAGGGTGGTCATTCAAGCAGCCAAGTTGAATACTCTAGGAAGGGGGGCTGCTATAGTGGCTGGAAGGAGCTCAGATGGGGAATGGAGGCTGGTCCTGGAAGGATTGTCCAGCTGCTGGGAGCATGGTTGGCTGGGGGATCGGAGGCTGGAATGATGGTTTTGCTGCTGTGAGCATGGCTGGCTGGTGTTCAGAGTGTAGCTCAGATATCAGAGGTATATGGAAGGTGCAGGGTTGGCGGTTCAATAGGGGAAATCTGGTCCAGGAGCCAGGGACCTTTTAAAGACTTTGGAGGGTCCCCATGGTCTTTATTAATCTATAGTAATGTTGAAATCTGGAATAGCCAGAATGTCTAGATCATGCATGTTGTGCTGGTCTGACTGGTCTGTCCATGCCAGGAAATCCAAATTTTACCATATCTGGACTGGGTAGTATGGTACGGTCTGCATGCCCATTGGCCCATGCTGTGGACCAATGGGCATACAGCTGTACTGTACGCTGTCAGTCGGTGGGTGGGTGGGGAGCTGCCACCTGCTGCTGACTGGGGAGGAGCGGGGTTGTGGGTCTGAGTGAGTGGGGAGGGGGCACAGCTGGACCACCAGGGATAATTTAAACTGTTTTTTATTATACTTATGCCCGCGATCGGACTGGAAGCAGTCCACTGGACCACCAGGGATAGGTAAACTGCTTTTTGTTATACTTATGCCCACGATCGGGCATTAGGGCACTTTGCCGCTATGTGCAGTGGGGGTGTCAGTCCCCAATGACTGCAGCCTGGCAGGGCGCCAGGCGCAAGTCACCGGGGGTCGGCGAACCTGCATGCAAATGGGGCCATAATGACATGCTAATGGCCCCAGTTGCACCTTGCATGCATTATGGCCCTATTTGCATATCTACCACTGAATATCATAGTTCCTGAGGCTAGTGCAACTGCACTAGCACTGGCACATCCCCTGTTCCTCTCTTGCCACTTGCGCTGGTGCAGTGCCACTGCACCATGTGCAATGCGGGCGGCCACGTTGCCATATTCAATGGTGCTGAGCTATGGTGCAGCACTGTTGAATATCACCCAGCACACTCCCTGGAGCATCACAGTTGTGCTGTGCCCAGGCTTACGCCTCTGCCTGGTGCATTCTGAATATCCCACCCATGTTGTTTACCTTGCTATTTGTTACTGTGGGGCCTTTTATGTGGGCATGACTACTTGCCCACTTAAAACTAGGATAGGTGAACACTTGAGTTCTATCAGGTTAAAAGATTGTAATAGTGCCCTAAGTTTACACTTGCAAGAAGTGAAGTATCAAGGTGGTCATGATTTTTCTTTTGTTGGTATTGACCATGCATTTGTAGGACCACGAGATGTCAATGTTAAAAAGATTCTAATTGAAAAGGAGTCATTTTGGATATATACATTGGGTGCACTTAAATTACCAGGTTTAAATGATGATATTGATTTAATAGTACATCTTCATAAATAGAAACCTAGGTATGAACCAATCTGACTCATGAGATTTGGTAACTGTTTAATATTTTATGGTAAGCAGTAAAATAAGATGAATACTATGATTATATGAATAGTGGTAATAGTTATTAATGGATTAATAATAATAAAGACATGAATGATATTTCAGGATAACTCATTGTTCTTCCATCTGCGGGTTGTCTAAGGTGGATATATATATATATATATATATATATATATATATATATTATGGTAGCACGGTAGTGCTACCATAGTTAGGGTTGAGGAGCCATTTCTATGTTAAACCCCAAAACTTTGCACCTTAATAACTTTGCAACTGTTTGCATGATGTGGCTGAAATTTGGAATACATGATCAAGAACCATAGGCCTTAGGATGTGCCAAGTTTTGTAGTGGTCAGATATACAGCTGCGGAGTTATTAAGCATGATCTGTGCACGCGTTTACGCTTTTTCTGGAATTTTATGGTCGCGCCTACAGGTCGTACGGTTTGCACGACCAGTCCAAAATCTTCAGGGAACATGCGGCCAGGGTCCCCGATGTGCCTTTCAAAGATTTCATGAAAAAATATTAAACGGTTCAAAAGTTATTCAAAAAACAGTTTCCCATTATAAGTCAATTGGAAAAGTTAACAAAAAGTTCAACACTTTCGCAAATGCATTTTTACTTTCGCAAATGGGCCTGTTACTTTCGCAAATCGGCCATTTTGTTTTCAGTTGGTGATCAGAAAAATGGTTGGCATTTAAATTTGGGACCCCTAGCAACCTAATTCTTTTTGTATTCACCTAGTCGGACCCTGAGGATGCTTGCCATGTCTTTATTTTGTGGTAAAACACCCCAGAAATATGTTTTTCAAATTTCTGGAAAAAGTACTTTCGCAAATTACTTTTGTGCTCACGAAAGTGTCGAACTTTTTTGTGAAAGCTTTCGCAAATTGCGACAGTAGTTTTCCATCTGTGGGAAAGTGACAGCGATTCTTTGGCACTGCGCTGCAAAAGAACCGTTGGGAGTTTTGGGCTGAAATTTGGAGGGAACGGAGCCGACATCTCACAGATGTGCCTTTCAGTGTTGTATTGAAAAAATATTACATGGTGGCAAAGTTACGGCACTCCAAAGTTGACATTTTTTCCCATAGGATAACATTACGGCGCCCGACGCATTACAGAAATCATTTGGCACCCTGTTGCAAAATAACGGTTTGGTCTTTTTTCCTGAAATTTGAAGGGAAGACAGCCAACAGCCCACAGATGTGCCTTTCAGTAGTTTGGTGAAAAAATATCACACAGCAGCAAAGTTACAGCACTCCAAAGTTGACGGTTTTTCCCATAGGATAACATTACGACTCCGACGCATTACAGAAATCCTTTGGATCCCTGCTGCAAAATAACGGTTTGGTCTTTTTTCCCGAAATTTGGAGGCAAAACAGCCAACAGCCCACAGATGTGCCTTTCAGTGGTTTGGTGAAAAAACATTACAGGGAGGCAAAGTTATGGCGCTCTGAACTTTCCTTTTTTTCCCAAAGGATAATATTACGGCATTCGCTGCACATTTCAGGGCCCGTATCTCGGAAACGGTGCAAGTTACGGACTTTTCGTCAGAAAATTTCTTAGCCCCCTAATGGGGGTCTAATGGGGGGGCTAAGATTCAAATTAGCCAGGACAGTTGTAAATAATATGACTTTTAAATTTTTTTTCTATGTCAGACGGTTCCTGAGATATAATGTATTTAGTATTCCAAGATCTCATTTTCTTGCCGATACTCATTATTATGCATACATTATTTGTACTCACTGTCTTTTTCTATGCAGGTTTTGGGAAAACCAGCCTGTGCGCTTACATTACTGTTACTGTTGCCTTTTCCGCTATGTGTTCCATATTCGCTTACTTCTACTGTTGACGCCTGCGCCTACTCATGTGTTATCCTTTTATGCTTTTCATTTGGCGCTTGTGTTTCTGTTATTTTTTGCCATTTCTGTCTACAGTACTGTTTATCTTTCTGTTTCATTTACGTCACCATGCCCATTGACATTTCTGTTTGCAGGCACCATGTTACTATGTGACAACACATCACATGGCAGACCATTCCCGTCTACTCCACCATGTGCGTTACCCTTTCTGTTCTCATTCGCGCTTGTGTTACCATGTGCGCCACTGTTAGCATTTCTGTTTGCGTTGCTGTCCCTGTTTGGGCCCCGCGCTCCCGCTGCTGCATTACATTCACTATTTCTCGTTATCATTCTCAAAAAGAAGGGAAATTAGAGGCAAAAAAATCCGTTTAATGCATTAGTTAGGGTTGTTCCACAGTGACAAAAGTGAGGAAATTCGCTGTTAGGGTTGAAAACCCCCCTTGCACCCCCCCCACCCCCCCAATCGGCATTGGGGTGTGCATTGGGATCGTGGGTCCTAACTCTCACCCCATTCTCCTATACTTCTGCTGCTTTACACATGTCATGGGGTGAGAGTTAGGGCTGATGATCCCAATGCACACCCCAATGCCACCACGTGCGTCATCCTTTGCGTTTTCATTTGCGCTTGCATTTCTGTTACTTTTTTGCCATTTGTGTGTACCGTACTGTTTCTCTTTCTGTTTTACTTTGTGTCACCATGCCCATTGACATTTCCATTTACAGGCACCATGTTACTATGTGACAAGACATCACGTGGTACACCGTTCCCATCTACGCCACCGTGTGCGTTACCCTTTCTGTTCTCATTCGTGCTTGTGTTACCATGTGTGCCACTGTTAGCATTTCTGTTTGCGTTGCTGCTCCTGTTACTATGCCACAAGATATCATGTGGCGGGAGTGCAGGGCCCCCGGCCACTACATTACATTCACTATTTCTCATTATCATTCTCAAAAAGAAGGGAAATTAGAGGCAAAAAACTCCGTTTAATGCATTAGTTAGGGTTGTTCCACAGTGACAAAAGTGAGGAAATTCGCTGTTAGGGTTGAAAACCCTAACTCCGAATTCACCCCCAGCACCACACACACACAGACACACACACACACATTCAAGTATGGCGGAGGACCAAGTCAACACAACCAATGACAGACATCCAGCAGCAGGTGACAGAAATAACAAACAATTGTCTAAATGTACTACGAGACATCCCCACCCACCTGACCAGGTACTGCATGCTCAGTGGAGATCAACAGCAAAACTGAGGCCATGTACACCAAACGTACACATCCCTGATTGCAGCTGCACACAACGTACCACACTTAGTAGTTGCATGGCCTTACCTACTGATGCCCCACACCACACCACAACTGGTACTGTGCCGTTATTCAATATAAATGCTGAAGGTGCATGATGACAGTTGTAGAAAGGTTTTAACACTAGTGAGTATACATTAATTAAGAGAAGCACATAAATTAACTACAAGACACTAGCATGCTCAAGATAAAAGTAGTGATACATTTAGTAGGTGATTTACATAGTAGTACATTTACTGCAATGGTTTACTCAACATAGAGAGGCTGATGTAAATGTATGGAAAAGCATTGCCTGTTCAACGCTGTGAAATTGCACTGCCATTATCACATGCATTCTTACTGATGAAGGTGTACTGTTGATGTACATACATAGACCTTCAGTGTGTTTCAATACTAAAGATGCAGTAAGTATTCTTTGTAAGAAACATTGTAATTGCATGGATCAGGCCAACAACTTCTAAATATCATAGCACTGAGCCAACAATGATGTACCTGTATCGAGATGTATATAGGATAGATTTTCCTGTAGGCACTTACTGAGTATGTTGTACCTGATAAAGACAATCTCATTGCATCTGTGATGACTAACTTATTCAAATAGTAATACATTTACTATTGTTGCAATGAGTGATCTATGCCACTTATGGACACAGTGTGATTTTTTTTAACAGTTGTTTCATACTCAGGCTGTATGCCTACTGTTTGGGTTTGCCACACTTCTGTCACTGATGCTATCAAAGTGATAACTATGGTAATTGTGGTACAACAGGAATCAAGTAGGTATGGTGTAGATATAAACAGAATGTCTTTTAGTATTGATTTAACTCACAATGGGGTAAGTGTACTAGGACAGCAGGGGTTATCCTCTATCACTGACTCTGTCAGTTATAATCACACTAGGGTTTTGATGACTGTAATGATCAAGTTACACTGTTCATCTTCATGAGTTCATATTCACAGCCATTCTCCAGTAACTAGACAGTGTATGGTGTAACTGAGTGGGACACTGTGTTGCAAAGCTGCTGCAGTGCCTAGCAGAGGGAGAGTATCTACTCATAAAGACAATTAAGCAATAAGGCATGACCAACAGTTATGTTAAATGGTCTGTTAATAACCCTGTAGGGGTTTAATGTTGAATGAGGCATAGCCGAGTGCCACATGTTGCTAGACAGTGATAAACTGACCATTAACATAATACCTGGGAGTGGCTTATTGCTATCATAATAAAACTGTTTTTTTAAACAACATTAAACCATGTTAATCATATGGTTAGGCTCTACATGTATGTTAAAAACTAAACATAAGGCTGTTACAATGTTTACAGTCAATTAGAAAGCTGCATTCTCAAACCCTTGTTATAATCAGAGATATTATACCTGTACAACTCCTTGGTTTTGCTGAACTCAGTTGCTCAGGTGGCCCACCACAAGTGGTGTGGTCTGGGTGGGGCATCGTAGGTAAGGCCATGCAACTACTAAGTGTGGTACGTGTGTGCAGCTGCAATCAGGGATGTGTACGTTGGTGTACATGGCCTCAGTTTTGCTGTTGATCTCCACTGAGCATGCAGTACCTGGTCAGGTGGGTGGGGATGTCTCGTAGTACATTTAGACAATTGTTTGTTATTTCTGTCACCTGCTGCTGGATGTCTGTCATTGGTTGTGTTGACTTGGTCCTCCCCCATACTTGAATGTGTGTGTGTGTCTGTGTGTGTGTGTGTGGTGCTGGGTTGGGGGGTGAATTTGGAGTTAGGGTTTTCAACCCTAACAGTGAATTTACTCACTTTTGTCGCTGTGGAACAACCCTAACTAATGCATTAAACTGAGTTTTTTTGCCTCTAATATATATATATATATATGTCTATGAAATACATGATGAGCATGAGTGTGATATGGAAAATATTTTCACTCCTCTAGAGTGACCTCTGAATTCTCATGAGTGGCGAAGCCACGGGTAAGGTTTCAGAGGTAACTGTACAGGACTGAACATATTTCCCATATCACACGAGTGCACATCATGTATCCTATTTATACAATGGGGGCCTTGTTGCAAAGTATACAATTTGCGTGGCTTTGCGCAGGTTTAGCGTGGGTTCTGGGGGTGTAATAAATGCCATTTATTTTAACTCTGCTGATGTCATCAAGATTTATTTATGTAGCTTTTGTTAACCAGGTAAGTACACTAGACAAGACAATTTGCCTGTTTTCAGGTACAACCTGGGAGAGTACAGGAAATTACATACTTACACACTTGGGACAACATGGTACATAATTAGGAAAAGATTACACGTCATGAGACAACAAGGTACAAGTTAGAAAAAAAAAACAAACTCGCAAGTCACGTGCGAACATCATAATGTAGAATACACAAAGTACAAGGCATATGAAGCACATTTAGTTACAATTGGTACAGCAGAGTAAGTGGTGTGTGCCAGTTTTGGAGCAGTACAAGGTAAGGATTGGTAGCAGCAAGTACAAAACTATCATCTTAAGGGCCAGCTGTTATGCATGAGTGCTAAGTGCTAACATATGTCAAGGGGGGTTTTGGCACCTGCAGGCCGATCCGAGTTTGAGATGGTTCCATAGGGAGGAACCCAGGCTGCCCTGAGAGGGGGCAACACGGACCTGGGCTGGGAAGGTGTTCCAAAGTTTGGGGGCACATGCTGTAAAATCCCTTTCACCCATTTGAGTCCGAGTCACAGGTACCTCGAGTGTGGCAGATCCCTGAGACCTAAGGTGATAGGACGAGGGTACAGTTTGGGCCATCAAATTTGCCACCCTTGGAGGGGTGCCTGTGTTGAGGACCTTTCCTGTAAAGCAACCAAGCACAAAGTCAATGTGCTTTGAGGGCGAGAACCAGTTTAACTTATTGTAGAGATCACAGTGGTGAGTGAGCCGGGGAGCCGCTAGGGCGAAGCGGCAGACATTGTTGTAGGCCATTGACCACCTAGAGAGATGGGCCTTAGTGGTGCTGGCAAACAACAGGAGCCCATAACAACGTGAGGGGAGGAGCATACCTCTAGCAAGAGCAATACACGCAGCCGGCGTGAGGTTATTTTTTGCTCTGTAAGCCAGACCCAGTTTAAAGTTGACAGTTTTGCATGTCTTCTGAATATGGTGACCAAGGTCAAGCTGTGGGTCCAATGTTACACCAAGGTATTTGAAATTGTCTGTGATTGGGATCGGGATGTCTCCCTTACCGGAAACACAGAACAGCACAGGGGAGGCCTTAATCTTAGCCCAGGACCCAAAGAGCATGGCCTGGGTTTTTTTTAGATTAAGGACTAGCTTATGGTTCAGGATCCATGTCTGAATGTTTCTTAGGTCATCACTCAGGTGGTTGTTAATGACCCCCACCTCTGAGGAGTGAGACAGGATGACCAGATCATCTGCATAGAGCATTGGTTTACAGTGAGCAGTGGTTGCGGGAAGATTCTTAACGAAAATGGAGAAGAGCATTGGTCCAAGGACGGAGCCTTGGGGGACCCCCATTGTTACTGGGATGGGACCCGAGAGCTCTTTGCCATATTTAACCTGCTGCGTTTTACCATGTAGGTAGTTGGAGAACCAACTGAGAGTGGCAGTGGATAGTCCAATTGATATAAGCTGTGTTGATAGCATGGCATGGTCGACCAGGTCAAACGCCTTTGAGAGGTCTATAAAGATAGCCCCCAAGAGTTTGCCTTGGTCCATGGCCTCCCTAATCCATGATGAAACAGTAACTAGGGCTGAGGAGGTACCATGCCCCTTCCTGAATCCATGCTCTACAGGAGACATTATGTCATATGCCTGTAAGTACTCTGAGAGTTGCCCTGCCACAACTTTCTCCAGAAGTTTGCTAACCGCGGATAGGATGGATATGGAGTGATAGTTCTGTATCAGTTTAGGGTTCCCCTGTTTAAGGATTGGGACTACCCTGGCAACCTTCCATATGTCTGGGATAACTTCAGTTGATAGGGACAGATTGAAGATGTGTGCCACCAGAGGGGCAAGCCAGGGGGCACCGAGACTGAGGAGCTTTGGTTCCAAGCCATCTTGGCCAGCACTTGAGAAGGGTGAGAGTCCAACTAGCAGTTTCTGCACCTCTTGAGCCACCACTGCCCTGAACAGAAAGGGCGGGTGGGGTGATGATGGTGCTATGGGCTGGTTGCCGCTGACACCACCACCATTGGGGAATGACGAGGTATACTCGGATAGATCAGAAAAATAATGATTGAAGGAGTTGGCAATGGTTTCTGAGTTGTTGCAGCTGGAACCTTCAATTATCATTTCAGTGGACTCAGTGCTCTGTGCACCACTCACAACCTGTTTAATATTCCTCCAGAACCTCCTTGGATCCCTAGCCGAGTTCAGTAATGCAAATTTGCAGAACTCACTCTTGGCTATCCTTATGTTCTTTTTGCACTCATTTCTGAGTTTCCTGTATCTCTGAAAGATAGCCTGGTCAGCTATGGCCTTAAACTTGGCCCAGCACTTATCTCTGGTGTTGAGGAGGGCCAGGAGACTACCATAAAGCCATTTATTTCCCTGCAGTAAAAATAACTTGTTGTATCTCACTGGAATATGTCTCACCCCCATTGTATTAATATATATATATATATATATATATATATATATATATATATATAGTTAAAATATTAAATATATTTTTTTGATATACACACTCTATGTCTGAGGATTAAATGTGAGCTGTAAGTCCCAATAATTATTTTATTTTACATTATTTACTATTTTTCATATTCATGTTTGAATATATTAGGGTGCTGGGGTGATTTAATTTAATATTTAATTTTGGTATAAAATAATTATAGATATTAAAGTTGATATTTTTGTTTTTTTAGGGGTGATCTTACACTATAAAATACTGTAATATGTTATATATATTGGTAGTAATATTAAAAGATTTATTAAGCAAGTTATATATTAGTATATTATCATGAAGGTATTTAATGTGATGGATTTTCATAGTAATGCTATATAAATATATAACAAGGAAATAAGTGAGGTCCCCTTTAAGATATTTCTTTAAATTGCCTGTACTGAAGCACCTTGGGACACTTCCTGAAGAGGCAACTGCAAAACTGGTAGAAGTCAGTTGGGCCCTGCCCTGCTCTTCCAGCCTGTGCTAACAGCATGTATAAGGTTTGTGGATTTCGCACCTTCTGTGTTTGATGCTGTATTATTAAACTGCAAATGTCTGGACATTTTATTTTTTGTTATTGCCTTTTTTAGTGGTGGGTAGTGCTGGCTTATTCTGAGTTTTATATGTACTGCTGTTTGATAAGCACACCCAGGTGTGGGGCGACTGGATACAGAGTATTGGTTTGATTAGCTTTTCTCTCAGTACCTGGAAATTTGCTCTGTATTTTCTCCTGCCCCCCCACCCCCACTCAGGCCACCATTAAATACACTTTAGCACCTCCCTCCTCTGTGATCTCCCTTCCCATTGGCCCTTCTGTGCATGCTCACTGTCAGCCCTTGATGATTTCGGAATATAGCACTGTGCTGAAATTGTTTGATTACCAACCTTTACGTCTAAAACCGGTTCTGCAAATTGTGTACTGCTCCCCTGAGAGTTTATCTTCAGTCCATCGACGGTTAAATTTGCCTGCCAACTCACTTTTTCTACTCCTTGATCACCCACTTATTTTCTGTCACTAGTTTGTTTACTCGATCTACACTTATTTTCTGTCTCTAGTTTGTCCACTCAGTCCTTTGTTTTAGTTTCAGCCTGACTCATATCTTAATCAGGCACCCTACACCAGGTTTCAAAATCTTGCTAGTTATTTAGCCCCTAGGGATCTCAGGACTGCTCCAGCTGCATTCCACTCCATTGCCCCTCCCCTAAGTACCCCAGGAACTCCTGTCTACCTATCTGCCTATAAGCTGCCTATAAACTGATCAGTATGAACCAATACATGTCGCTGTTTCTTCTTGCAACTACTCTTCCACTGCTCCACCTATCAATGCTAGATGCACCTCGAACTGCATATGCGCTCCCAAATTTCTTGCCCCAGTTAACTCAGCAATGGCTGATCAGTCACAAACTTGTCCTAAATGAGACTAAGACCCAAGCCATGTTATTTGGGTCAACTGCCAAACTTAAACACTCCCAACCTAAGTTTAATGTCTCCTCCTCCTCCAATGGTACATCTCTTGTGGTAGTACACTCATTTAAATATCTGGGTGTCACACTTGACCCATCTCTATGTTTCAATCTCCATATCCAACAGACTTGTAAGGCTGTCAGCACTAAACTGGGAATAGCCTACCATACCAGCTATATGCTTACCCCCTCAGCTAGGCTTGCCAGTGCACATGGCATACTTTTACCCTCTCTTACCTATGGAGCTGCCACCTACACCTCAGCATGTAAATTAAGCCTTAGGAAATGGGATGTCACATATAATAACATTTGTCGCTATGCATCCTCCTCTCATCAGTTGAAACACCACTATCTCCTTTATTCAGATCTGGGATGGCTTCCTCCTCTTGCATTAAGGCTTTATGCTTATGGCTCTGTCATTGACAATATTGTCAGGTTACAAATACCCATGCACCTGGCTGGTCTCTTCCTAAATTAGACATCCAACTACGGTTTACGGTCTGCAGACAAAGCCCCTGTCTACATCTCCAGACATAATACCTCCAAAGGTGCTAGTTCTTTTGCCGCTCATGCCCCTCAATACTGGAACTCCCTCCCACTAACCTTATGCTAATCCCTATCCCTCACCTCTTTTAAGATAGTGTTACGAAATCATCTCGTCTTCTCCAGCAAATGCCCCTGTTTCAAATCACCTTAGCCCACTCATTATTTCCTACCTCCTTTCATCTTGCCTCTTCTGACCTGCCATCTGAACTCACAGTACTTTTCCCCTTCCAGTCTGTTCCACCTTGCTTATCCTAATGCTTCATACCCCCTACCTTTCTCTCTTTCCTAACTCTATTCTGCCCTCTTGCCTCTATTCTTCCTTATCCCATCCCTCCTTCAACTATTCTATTTTCTATTCCTCAGTACTGCTATAATGTATTTGCTCACTCATTTGTATTTCTCCATAACTATAACTGTGTACTCTAGCCTAGTTTAATGCACTGTAAACTGTTTATATATTGACACTGTTATTTATTTACATTGCCTGTTGTTTATTTTTTCACATGCACTTTGTACTTTCATTTGTCTACTAAATCTAAATTGTAACAAATGTTTATCTGTTTTGTTGTTCTGTGCCCTCCTGGGTTATGCCTGAAAATAGTCATTGCTATGGCTAGTGCACTACCCAGTAAATAAAAACTAAATAAATAAATTGCCTTAATGAATGTCTTACAATGGTGTGTCCCAGAATTAGCTAGGATCCCCCCCCACCCCCGGATGAAGGCCCTAGTGCTGGGCTGAAGCACTGGTAGAGGAAGTTTGTGGTTCATGGAAATTTATTTGTCATAAAATCTGGATGAAGGTATGTTTTTTGATACAGAAATGCTATCACCTTTTGTTTGCCAGTCATTGCTGGGACGAGCCTCCCATTTTATAGCACACCAGAACATTCCTGTGTCACACTTGAAAACCTTTTATTAAATACTTTGAACTATGAGGCAAATATAACCTGCAAGATTCCTTTATCTTTCTTTCCCAGTGGTTTATCATATAGGCCTATAATTTTACTCCTGATATGCTAAATTCTCAAACATGGGCCCTTTCCATTCCTGTGCTATTTTTTCCTTAAAAAGGCATAATATATTTGCATTAAAAAAAATCTCTGCTGGCCCAGTGGAATGGAGGGCTGAGGCAACCTCCTGCCATGCTGATGACCCAGGTTTGGAAATAAGCCAGGGATGCTGGTAGTTGATGTGGGTAGGAAAGATTGGATGGCTGTTCTCCTATCCTTTGGGAGGGGGAGAGACCCTGCAAGCTTTATCAAATTATTGCCACCAGGTGGAGGCCAAGTGGCAGTGAGGGTCGAGGAAGGCAGAAGAAGGGAGGGTTGCAGGACTCTGTGGCATGTGTGTGCCTCCATATGTACAGCCTTATGAGCTCATCCCAGGATGTGAAAGGGACCTAAATTACAGAGTAAAATGAAAGCGGGACAGCCATAAATGATGCCTGCCTGCTGATCGCCGCCCACTGCACCACTGGTTTGCTGGAGGCCAATGAGTGGTTGTGTGACTTCAGAGGGGAGGACATCCCTCCTCCTCCTGACCCTACCACAAGGGGAAATCTGTGGGGGTACCAGGCTTCCAAGTGAGTACCGGGGTAGTGTAGGATGGTGGGGTTTGGCTGGACATAGCTGAGGGGAGCTGAAGCATGTCCTGGCCGAGGAGAATAAGCAATGGATGGGGGGAAAAATGCTCCTGTGTTTCCAATAGAAGAGTAAGAGTAGGGGAAACTTTTTTATTTGCAAAATATTATCACCGCAAAACATACAATATCTCCTAAGCACCCATATACAATATCATGTCCAACATTTAAGTTCAACAACCACTGTACTTGTATGACAACAAATTTACCCTCCATTCCCACTAAGACAACACATCTCCCTTATTTCATCATGAGTATATACTGCTTAGAAGGTGCTTCACCAATTATCAATCACCAGTTTGGGAAGGGTAAGTTTTTCCTTAGAATACACTAAATCCACCTTGTATTTAATTTTTCCAGTCAGGCCTGTCACAGCGTGTGGGAATAAACATCAGACAAGGCAAATTTACAGGTTTCAAACACACCATGGTGTGATATTTATTTTTCAAAAGTTCAAAAAATAATAAATGAAAACAAAACCATTGCAAAGAAAATCACTACTTAACATCAGTAGTTTCTCACAAAATACAGTCCTGGATCTTAAAGCTCCTAAGACCCTTCTCATCTGCATTCAACAGCTTGTCTACAGTAGCACCCCTCTCCTTCATGTTCAAGACTGAACTCTACTAGACTGGACTGAAGTGAACTCAGTGAAGAGGTTTTTATATCTTTTGGTACAGTCACCTGACTGAGCCCTTTTCTATTTACATGTCTGGACATGTTGTTTCAAAACTGGGGGGGGGGGGTTGTTTTAGGGGATTTCTTTTCAAGTTAAAGGTACAGTGTATATCTTCACAGATATTGATTCTCTACATCTCTGATCCACAATGACTAAGCACTTTTATAAAGTATAAGACATTCTTATACATAGAACCTTATACAGTAACAGGTTTATAGTGTGAATTTATGAAAATACCTTAAGGATTTCTTATAACTGTATTAATCATGAAATTATTATTGTTTTATATGGCGTCTAATCATTTTTATTTAAAAAGGCTTTATTAACTGTATTTATCCCTATTATCTAAAATAGCCTTCATGCTTTTTGCATGCAAAATGCACTTATGCACTTTACACAACATCTGTCTTGGTGTTCGGCATCATTCCAGGGAATGGATGGATGGAAATGTAAAAAGAATGAAAAGAGAGAACTAGTAGGAAGTTTAGTAGGGATAGTAAAGAGCTACGCTAGGTAGCCAACCTTGGGGGGGGAGAAGAAAACCAAAGAGAAAAGCATTAACTGTTGTGCAACGGATGTTTTGGTAGCTAGGAAATAAGGAGATAGAAAAGTGGTCAATCAGTCACAGCCAAGGGTGTAGCCTAACTCCACCACAAGGCCCATCAGGTTTATATCTTTTTGTAGTTTGTTTGTTGTAGTACAAATTGGTACCTTAACTGTAAATAACACACTTTATAATTGCCATTAGTACTCGAAGTGTGTCTGGATAAACTTTTTTTTCCATTCTTTTGGATAAGAACCATAAATTAAAGCTTCATATTTAACGGTTTTAAATTGGGGAATTACCCACACCTGAGCCAAAGTATCTCAGACATTTTCCATATAGGAACATATTTCCATATTTGGGAAGCAGCCATAAACCTCACCTACTATGTTGATCATGGATGGTGGCATAACTCTTGACCCTACCACAATTGCAAATGCTTTCAACACTGCATTCTCTGACCTCAGTAGTGTCATCCCTTTGGACTTCTTCAATGATAATTACTCTCCTTCTCCTACCCCCAGACCACAACCCCCTCCCTCCAACTTCCCACTGTTCTACTACAGACGTCAGGGCGCATGAGGTATTTAAATACATCTCTAATGCAATCACCAAATCCAGAACTAGTGGGGACTCACTTGACCTCAAGCTGGTGTCCCTCACCCTTGATGAAGTGCTACTTCAACTAACAAAAATTGTCAACCTTTCCCTCACCCTCAGCCAGTTCCCTGACAGATGGAAATAAGCCACAGTAACCCCAATCCACAAAAGTGGGGACAAGTACCTGCATCTGAACTATGGGCCTATCTCCATACTCCCCCCCCCGCTAAGACCATTGAATGTATGGTATCTGACCAGCTAACAGAATACCTAGATAAACACAACATTATCTGCCCCCAACAACATGGCTTCTGTAAAGGTCACAGTACTGCATCGGCCCTCCTTGAATTCACCGGTGCTATCCACAGCTCGTTGGAGAACAGCCTCCTAACTGGGTCGGTCTTCATAGACCTGACCAAGGCTTTTGACACTGTACACCATAAACTATTAATCACACGGCTACATTCTGCTGGGCTCTCACCTGAGTCCACTACCTGGTTCAAGAGCTACTTGGAGAACCAATCCCCAAAGAGTGAAAATAGCTGATGTTCACTCAGATGCATGTCCTGTTCACTCAGGAGTTCCTCAAGACTCCATTCTTGGGCCACTTCTTTTTAGCCTCTTTCTGAATGACCTTCCACATTCGTGTCCAGCACAAATCCTCCTGTATGCTGACGATGCCATCATCCTCTCCACTCACAAAGATCTGGGCTACCTTCAAAAGAATCTACAGCTTGCCTTCACCTCAATTGAAACTTGGTTTAGTACACATAAATTGGTTCTCAACTATAAAAAAAAACAAGTCCATGCTCTTCTGCAGCCCACTCAAAAAACACAGACTCGATCCCATCACGATCAAAAACTGCCTTGGTGCAACCCTCGAACAGGTTCAATCCTTTAAATATCTAGGAGTTACCATCGATTGTAACCTATCATATGCTACTCACATTGACAACATTGCCAAGGCTACCAACATTTGCATTGGCCTACTCTTCAGGCACAGGCAATGTCTTACCTCAGATACCTTAAGGATTGTAGTACAGAGCTCAGTAATCTCAATAATCGACTATGGCCTGATCATCTACTGTTCTGCCTCTGCCACTGCCCTCAGGCACATATCCATTGCACTAAACAAAGCTTGCCATTTCATAACTGGTGTCCATCACCTCACCCACACATGTGATCTCTACACACAGACTGGGTGGCTTCAGCTTTCAAACCAGACCAAGTACCAATCCTGCCTTATGGCAAAGAAAATAACACTAGGCCTTGCTCCCCCAGGTGTCCAAGCTCTCATCTGCCAGCGCAGACTACTCACATCACCAGGGGCTCTGAATCTCAACTACTGCATATCCTGCATTTCTGCACCACACAAGGGCAAAGATCCTTTGCGCACAGAGCTCCCAGCTGGTTCAATGATCTCAACATTGACATCACCTCAATGCAAAAGCCTGGCCCATTCAAATCCAATCTCCATCACACCCTGTCTGCATCTAGCTCCTGTGACTGTCCTTCCTAATTGTTCTCCCCCTCCTATTTGCTCTTTCCACTTGGCACTTAACCCTCTCCCCCCCCTCAACTCCCTCTTCCATACACCCACTCATCCTCCTGTCCCCTCCTCCTGCCCACCTTCCCTACACCCTTGTAGCACTTTAATTGATATTTGGCAAGTGCCTATGGCTGCACCCCACTAGTGTGTCTCTCTTCCATTCCATGTCAACCCTGTTAACAGACCTCCTTCTAGCAATTTTGCCACTGCATTGAATGTATAAAACTCTATGTAACTGCCTGTAACCCTCTGTTATACTGTTATTCAATGTCTTGTTTGAATTGAACCTCATCTGACTTGGAACCTTTGTAAAAGAGCCTTGGCTCAAAGGTACTTGTAATCCTAGATTCAAATAAAAAAAATAAATAAATTGAAGTATAAATGTTGCATAGTTTCCACTTGGTTAATGCAAGACTCCCACAAACACAACCTTCCTTGCATGATTTTATTTGTTTATTTTTGTTTATTTAGATCTATGATTACAATTACCTTCGAGCCAAGGCTCTTTTACAAAGATTCCACATCAGGAGAGAACATACACGTTAAACAAGGGCATACAACATTAAAGACAGCATACTACCATATTCATCAGTTCAGGTACGGCATCACGGTAAATAGGATACATGAATAACACATATAAGGAATCATTTCAGAAACCTGGAAGAAATCAGGGAGGAAGGGTGAGAGGATAGGGGGGTGGCAGCTGAAAAAGAGACTAGAGCAGCTCACGGCATTGTCAAAGAACATCGGAGGGGTGGTTGCTCTCAATGGGGAAGGGGAAGTTAGGGGTGGCAGTCACATGAGCTGGAGGCCATGAGATGATGATGGAGGCTTGATTTGAATATGCCCAGTGAGGAGGTGGAGGTGATGTGACTGCTGAGGGCATTCATCCAGCTGGGTGCACGGTGTGCAAAGGATCTTTGGCTCAGAGTGGTGCGGCATTGGGAGACCTGTAGAAGCTGATGTTCAAACCCTCTGGTGTTGCGAAGATTAATGTTTGGGCATAGGAGGGCTTGGACACTAGGTGGAGTAAGGCCCAAAGTAGTTTTTTTTTCACCATCAAGCAAGTGAGGTACTTTATTCAGTTAGCGAGTTGAAGCCTTCCCATTTGAGCGTAAAGCTCACATGTATGTGTGAGTTGGTGGGATCCAGTAAGCAGTTGACAGGCCTTGTTTAGGGAGGTCGTTATGCACCTGAAGGCTGTAGTAGAGGCAGAGCCATAGATTATGATCAAGGCCCCTTTTGCACAGAACTTGCAATCTACCGCAGAACTTCTGCGATGCCACAGAATTCATTCTTCTTGGTGATTTTGTATTAATATTTCTATTTATACATAGAATCTGTTTCCCTTCCCCATCTTTTTATATCCAAAACCCCCCTTTATGTTCAGAATGTGATGTTATCATTGCTATAACATCATACATTAGTTAACAAAATGGCTGCATTCTGCAACAGAAATGAACAATCGCTTATCTACCACAGCTCCCACTGCCAGAGATGGTGGCACAGCACATCATACATGGTGATATTTGCTCAACCTGCACTACAGCCCAATACAATTTTAAGTCTTACATTATTGCGCTAGGGCCAACTTAAACAAAACCTTGTCAATAGCACAGACTTGATAAGTCCATGCCTCACTTTGTACAAACCTATTTGTGCCTTAAGGTATAGAAATGCTATCTGAAATGAATAACTGGTAAAATCAATTTAACTGTCTAAATTTTTAAGAAAAATAAAGTAATTATGCCCAGAAAAGTGAAATATAATAATGTGTAGACCTGTTGAAAGAATAGACCTGTTAAATAACTAATTGCACTGTACGCATTTTTGCCAGGGTCATTGATTACATATTGTTATTGGTTGATAGAATCACCTAAAAATTATTGAGAAATGTTGTGTGCAGGGACAGCTGTTGTGCCAGAGGGTAGCATGCTGTGTTTCCATGCCGGCAACTCAGGTTCAGAGATTAGCTCTGGGAGCTGGCTGGGCAGCTCAAGGATTGGTGGAATACATCACTGCTCGAAGCCTGGGAAGGTGTGGTGCAGTGTTCTGTCACATGGTGGACACATTGTGATGGGCCGGAGAGCTGTATCTCACAATTGGTTCACATGCATGTCATGGCCTGATGGTGTTACGCAGTGTGACAGGGAAAGCAGGTTGACCTGAAAAATGAGTTTTGCAATAACTCCTCTATTCCATTTCCAATGGGACCTGTATGAATGAGGATGCACGTTCATGGAAATTTAAAAACAATATGTATATATATATATATACACACACACACACAGTATCTCTGTCTCTCTCACCACACACATACACACGCATATTTGTATGTATGTTACAGATTGCATATAAATATATGATACAAGTAATATATAATATAATATAATATAATATAATATAATATAATATAATATAATATAATATATACAAGTAATATATAATAAGATATATAAGTGAAATATATACGTGGAAACCTCATGAGTGGTGTAGAAAACACATACAAATATATAAGTGATAGACAGTGGAAACCTCATTAGTGGGATAGATAGCATGCATATAGAAATACCTTATTTATCACATAAGATCCCCTCTGCATATGTCATTTATGCAACAGGCTAGGACCTTGAGGGAGAGACATTTGTTTTGCTTTGTTAGGTATAAAATTATTTTTATAAGTCTGTTATTTTTTGAACTAGTGTTACTGTGCTTTCCACCATCCTGATTGCTATAACCACTGCCATGAAAGTGAAGTCAGGATGACAAGCTGACACTGCAATGTGGAAGTTTGTTAGTGCCACAGAACTTCCGCAGAAATTACAAACCACTGCCGCAGAAGTTCTGCGGCAAATGGTAGTCTTGCTGCAGAACTTGGTCCCACTGTGCCGCAGAAAAGTAGGGGCCCTGATTATGATGCCATAGTCTATGACAGAGACCACAGAGCTCTGGATAGCAATCTTCAGTGCTGTCTGGGTAATACTCTGTCTATTTTGGTAGAGAAATCCAATGCATGAGTTCACCACTCTGGCAACACTATCAATGTGAGTCCCATAAGATAGGCAAGGGTCAAGTGAGATTCCAAGGTATTTAAAAGATGACACTTGTTTGAGGGTATTACCACTGCTTGTATTGATATCAAGAGGGTATCATCTGTGTTTGTTTTGTGAGCTGCAGAAAAGCATAGATTTAGTCTTTTTGTGGTTTAGAACCAGTTTATGTTTTGCGAACCAGTTTTCAACAGTGGAGAAAGCAAGCTGTAGGTTGTGAAGTAAGGGTTGTGAGTCCTTATGGGGGCTGAAAAGCACAGCATCATTGGCATAGAGGATAATTTGTTTTGGGCAGGATAGTGGAAGGGTGTTCAGGAAAATGCTGAAAAGAAGTGGGCCCAGTATGGATCCCTGAGGGATGCCTGAGCGAACAGGTTTGGAGTCAGACAGTACACCTGAGATTTTTACTCTTTGTGAGTGCTGGTCCAGGTAGCTATTAAACCATGCAGTGGAGTCCTGGGAGAGCCAGCATTCAGCAGCTGTTTGGTAAGCAGGCCATGGTGAACAGTGTCAAATGCCTTAGTCAAGTCAATGACTATGGCTCCAGTTAGATGGCCTTTGTTCAATGAGTTATAAAGGATTCCAGTGAATCCCAGGAGGGCTGTTGATGTGCTGTGCCCTTGCCTGAACCCGTGTTGCTGTGCACTGAGGATGTTATATTTGTCCAGGTAGTCCATAAGTTGGTTAGCAACAATGTGCTCAAGGGCCTTGGAGGGGGCAATATAGAGATCAGCCGGTAGCTCCCCTATATGGACTTGTTGCCGCTTTTAATGACCGGAGTGACAATAGCAGATTTCCATTTGCTTGGGCACTGACTGAGGCTGAGGGGAGAGGTTTAAGATTCTGGTAAGCAGGTGTAATACCTCTTCAGGGGTGAGGGATAGCAGTTTAAGGTCCAGTGAGTCACCACTGGCTCTGGACTTGGAGATAGCCTTTGCTATGTATTTGCAGATATCATTCACCTTGACTTTTTTGAAGTGAAATGGTGGATGATTTGAGGTGGTAGGTAGGGAATTTGGAGCAGGGGAGTCAGTTTCAGAGAAAAAGTCCAGGGGGAGAACAGCACTAAGGTCAGTGAAGGCTGCATTGAAAGTATTGCCAATGACCTTCGGGTTTAGGGTGGTGGCTCCATCAACCATCAGTAGGGTTGGGGAGGATTTGGACTGCTTCCCCATGACCTCCCTAATATTGTCCCGAAAAGCTCTCCCATCTCCCTAGGTGTTGGTGAGGGCTTCCTTGTAGTAGGTACTCTTCATCAGTCATATTTGTTTTGTGCAGTTATTGTGAGTCTGTTTGTAGTTTTGAATGTCCAGTTGAGCACCTATGGCCCTAGCTATTGCCCAGAGGTGGTCCCTTGATTTTAACTGAGCCAGTAGTTCAGCCGTGAGCCAGGGACTGGAGAGTTCCTTGACTTTGTGCTATTTTACTGAGGCGTAGGAGTCACAGGCAGCGTTGAATGTGGTGATTAAATAATCAAGGGCCAAGTCAACATCCAGTGCATTGTATATGGGAGACCAGTCTTGCCAACTAAGACAGGATTTTAGATGGGTCAGTTGGGCACGAGGAAGGACTCTGCTAGAAATGGTTATAGGAGGAGGCTTACGAAACTTATTTGACCAGTTGCAAATGACAGGGGAATGGTCACTGAGGGAATCTGGGAGGACAGTGGTGTTGTTGATATAGGTTGGGCGGATGGCAAGAGCCCAGTCCAGGAGAGTGCTGGTACCTGACTTGTAGTTCTTCCTTGTGGGGGAATCGACCATCTGCGTTAGGTTAGTTGAAGAGATAGCATTCTTGTGGGTTCCTACATCAGGTGCAGGCTAGTTGATATTAAAATCGCCAAGAAGGAGGATCTCAGATCTTGGATGTTGGGATCTCACAAAGTCCAGGACTGCACAGAGACCAATCCCTTGGTCTTTTGGTGGGATGTAGTCTGAGACTACACTGAACACTTTATTTTGGACCCCCAGGAGTAGTTTTATAGGTAGGAATTGCACAGAAGTGTCAGAGGGGGTAGTGGAGATGGGGTGACAGGTGATGTTGTCTTTGATGTAAATTGCACCCCCCCTTTTGTCCTCCTATCAAGTCTGAAAACGTTATAGCCTTGTAGCACAATAGCATGGTCAGGAGTATTGGGCATCAGCCAGGTTTCAACAACAGTAAGGATATCAGGGTTATGCTGGTCAGCAAAGATTTGAAGGGCAGCAAGCTTTGGGAGGAGGCTGCATATATTGAGGGTGGCAATGATGAGACCCCCATCTGATTTCTCAGTTCTGGCTGGGCTGGAGGTAACTGGGCCAGGGTTCGGGTGAACACTCCCTGACATGAGTAGGAGGAGGAGCAAGAGTTTTAGTGCAATCTGTCGTTGTTCATAGTTGGTGTGGTTTTGTTTCCGTATATTGCAAGACCAAATATAGCGTATGTGCCATATGTCCCAATGCAATGCAATGGATAGCAGCGGGGGTCAGTTTGCCCAGGTTCCATTCTCATGTGCATCAGTGTATGACCAGACCTTAATAAGTGGGTGCCCCAAGGGAGGGCAAGGTGCATGGGCCAGGGTTCCAGGTTGGCTGTAGAAGATGAGAAGGAGGTAGATGTAGGGTGCAGAGGGATGGCAGGCACCAGGGAGGTAGCTATGGGGAGGAAGAAAAGAGAGAGCAAGAAGAGGCTGGAGCAGGTGGTTGAGGAGAGGCATGGTCTTGGGGAGTACTAAAAGGAAAAGAGAAAAACAGTTGGGTTTAGCAGTGGTTTAGCAGTGGAGAAGAGTGATGGATTGGATTAGGTAAGTGTGCTTATAATTGGGCCCTCTAGTGGCCAAAAGATATAATCTGCTAATAGAAAAGTCAGAAAAAGAATTTAGGAAGCAGAGAGATGAGTTCAAGGGGACTTCAAATCTCCAGGAGCTGAAGCCAGTCAGGGAGAGACAGAGTGCTGAATCTGCCTATAGTAGACCCAATTTCAGGCCCCATCCATCAACTGAGTTCATGGCTAGCAAGCTGAACTGGAGCTGCTTTCCCAAAGCGTACCTGGAATCTTGCTTTTGAGGGCAGGCTGGGGAACACCCTGCAGCCAGCTGCATTCAGCACCAGACCGCTAGTGCAGAAGATGGAGTCCCCCTCTGGGAATCCTGATGAGAAAAGAAGAGAAGAGAGAAATCAGCATATATGTAGCAACAAAACAAAGGCTTCAGAGTTTGGGAGGCAGGGCAAGCAAGGAGACAAAAAGAATTCTGTAACAAGATGAGAAATTAAGGGTGCTAAGTTAGCCAGAGAGGGAGATAATGGCTGTGGGAGTGGCTGGTATTAAGCACCAGCAGCCTCACCAGTATACAAAGGAAAAGGCACGTGGGGTTTGTGGGGGGGGGGCAGATGGGATAAACAGCAATTCAGCAGTTAGACAAAGCAGTTCCCTACACTAACAATTTGAATTCAGCAGTGGGCACAAAGGCACATCACAGATTTAGTTGCAGAGGTTAGAAAAAAACATTTAGGCAGCAGAGAGATGAGTTCCAGGGGACTTCAAATCTCCAGGAGCTGAAGCCAGTCAGGGAGAGACAGAGTGCTGAATCTGCCTATAGTAGACCCAGTTTCAGGCCCCATCCACCAACTGAGTTCATGGCTAGCAAGTTGGACTGGAGCTGCTTTCCTGAAGCGTACCTAGAATCTTGCTCTTGAGGGCAGACTGGAGAGCACCCTGCATGCAGAAGATGGAGTCCCCCTCAGGGAATCCTGGAATCTTGCTCTTAAGGGCAGGCTGGTGATATCCACACACATTTAGTGGATCATGGCAATAAAAAGACATAAAGTGTTCCACATTTTCTGTGGAAGTCTGGAATCAGTCAACTGCGCTGTTATGTTTTCAATTCTAATACCATTAGGACAAAAAAAAACAAGAAGTAAAAAATTCAGACTGCAAAATTTTCCTGTACACATCCTTCCTAGTGCTATGCAAAAGTACATTGGGTGCCACCTTCCAAGCCTTGAGTTATTTTTTTAAATTCTAGGAGATATGACACAGATCATGAGGGAGTAGCCCTAAATGTCCTCCAATTTTGGGACTCCTACTTCTGAAACAAGTAGGAGCTTCTGGCATGAAAAAGGGGTACCTATACTAAATGTTACCTCTGAATTACAGGCAACAAATTTGAGTATAGAAAAATGGTGAAAAAGAACACCCCAGGGTTCAACATATCCAATCCATCATTTTTAACCAGCAAATAAGTAATTGCTCTTTTTACTGGATTAAGTATGCTGCCCCACAATAATCTAAAGGCTATGTTATATACTTTTGCTTTTACTGGTAAAAGAAAAATGTAACTTACCATCAAGAGCAAAGGCACAATAATAGTTTTAAACATGTACATTCTCTTTTTTCTGGACATGGGATATGGCCTTCATGTATTATTCTTTTCCTCTGCATTGCAGATTGATTCTTCCCAATTTAGAGTTGCTGGGTCGGATGTGCCAAATAGTACCCCTAAGATTTGTAAAGGTGAGTTTGTAATCTGGATCCCTGCTATATCTGTGACCCCAGTGGTATTAGAGCTTGAAACCATTGTTCCAATGCTATTTTGCCTATTAAGAGTGAACACTGAGATGTCTGAAAATTCAGAGACCACATCCACAGCTTTAGCTCCAGATTCATGGTCTGCTACCAATAAACTAATGTCATCCACATAGACTAGAGCTACAGGAAAAGATAACTGGTTTGGTCCCATTATTTGTACAATATCCCCCACCGAGTTTAATTTCCTAAGCAAAGGATCTATGGCAAATATGTAGAGTAGGGGGCTCAGTGGGCAACCCTGCCTCACACCCCTCTTTATTGGGATATGCCTCCCTACTCTACCATTCACCACAGAACTTGTAGATGCATATTCATAAATAGTTTGAAGCCATGTAATAAAAAGGGAAGGTATGCCATAGTGCTGCAAGACCTTAAAAAGATAATCATGTGGTACAGCATCGAAGGCTCTAGATTGATCTAAGTCATTTATGTAACCGGAAACATCTGGACATTCATACATGTCTCTAATAACTCTTATGTTATCCAACATAGAACACTATGGAATGGCACAGGTCTAAGCAGGGGAAATAACATATTGTGCTAATCTATTGCTTAGTATCTTGCACAACATTTTCCAGTCCGCATTAATCAGGCTTATTGATCTCCAATTATTCAGATCAAACTTATGGTCATTTTTATGCAAATATATGAGCAGAATATCTGCCAGAGAGAAAGGAATGCACATGTCTCAACAAAATATAATTGAAGACTATAACCAAATAATCAGATAATATAGCAACAGTTTTCTTATAAAATTCCACAGAAATCCCATCATTCCTGGGTGCTATACTATTTTTTTTAATCCTGAAATAACCAATGTTAGTAGTTCTTGAGTAATAAGAACCAGTAGTTGTTTTTGAACCTCCATAGGCACCTCTAGCATCTGGATTTCTCTAAGAAAATATTTGAATTTAAAGGTGTTATGAGTTGAATGGTAAACAAGGTTTCCACATGGGTATCAACTAGTTGTACCATTTTGTGATTTTTATTTATTTTTTTCCCTGATGCCAATTGTAGTTTGGCCATATATTTTATGTCTACTCTTTGGCTACAGCCATCATAAGGATTTACATGCTGTGTCTTTCCTTGGGTGCCAAATTTTTGTTCAGCAATCATCGACTGCACCCTATCATACTGAAAATTACTCATTTCTTTTCTGATGTTATTTATTTGAGTGGAATAATCAAACCCAGTTTCTACCATTCAAGAAGTAAATATATGTAGCTGTTTTTTTTAAAGTTTAGATAATGTACATACTTTTTCAGGTAGGCTGTCTTTGCTATCTTGCTGCAGCATAATTGTATATCATTCTTTGTGTCTTGCCACCTTAAGAAAGAATTAACATACAATGAAAATATGGATATTTTTACACTTAGGTTTCTTGGATCTCTCCCATCACTCCAGATCTTTAAACAAGGAGACATTTAGTCTCCAAGTGTTATTTGACACTGGTTTGTTTGGGGGAGCTCCTAGGCCCACCCTTAGCAATCTGTGGTCAGAAGTTTCTATTACGATTGTAACGTATTCATTAATAGGTAACAATTCTGATACAAAAAAGAAATCTATTTTAGTAGAAATTCTAACCTTAAAAAATGTATGGTCTGGAGGGGAAACTCCTTCTGGTGCACAGTCCTTTAGCCGAGCTGTTGTATTCATTCTATTTAAAAAATTAATATCACTATATAATATTTGTGTAGGTCCTGTTTTATCTTCTAAAGACAAAACATAATTAAATTCCCCTCCTGGGACTACTGATTTTGTTATAAACAAATAAGGTTGAATTTTTTTAAGGAGTTCAATCCTATGATATTTGGTTTGGGGGTTACAGACATTCATAAGTCTGAAAACCTGATTACAATAAATAATATCTAAAATTAATACAAAGCCTGGAACCAGATCTATTAATCTAGTGACCTTAATCCCAGAAATATTGCAAAGTATGCCTAGCCCTGCACAGGGTTCCTCCCCTAAGGACCAGAAGGAAGGCCCTCTGAACCATTCCTTAGAAGCTATCTGTTGTTCCTGAAGTGTATGGAGTCTTGTGTCCTGTAAAAAAATAAACATTCAACTTCAAATCATGAAGAATGGAAAAGGCAGTGTGCCTCCTTTTCAGATTCTTTAAACTGTCGTTGTTCAATGACCACAAGATAAACCTAAATGCAAAATTCTGGTGACCACCCCTCAACCATTCTCTTCTGGCACTGAATGTTTCAATTTGGACTTCTTCTTCTTCTTTTTGCTAGATGTTTTGGAATCCACTGATGTAATTTCTGTATCAGTCATGGGATCTGGTTATGAAGAGGCCACTGACAAAACATCTGAGTTCTCTCCATCATCGGCCCACTGCTTCCTTTTGGCCAAAACTGAGAATCTATTCCTTATCTGGATCCCTGCAGATTGTATAGCTTTAGATGGAGCCCCTTCTTGAACTGCTTTACTTCGGGTGACTCTGCGTGATTTACGATGGTCCCATTTATCCATAGTGGGAGGGGTGGCATATCTGATGTTCCAGCAGCAGAAGGAGGTAGATCATTAAGAGCAGGATTTCCTTCCTTGATGCTGATCTCCTCAAATGTTAGGTGAGGGGCCATTTGGCTCTCCTCAGGCTCCACAACTGTGTCTCCCTCTGGTAACAAAAAAGGCTCTTAGCTGAAGCAGGAGGATGGGAGTTGGTGGTAGGTTGGTGGTGTTCCCACCTGTCTGGCATTTCTGTTAAATCCTCCTCTGTTGCATCCACACTGAGACAGTGCTTCTGTGAGGAAGAAGTTGATGATGCTCTATGTAATTTCCCTGAAACAAATTCCTCTTGTTCTTCCGTGGTTGTAGTTGAATTGTTATGAGAGTCCCAGTGACAGTTGTTATACATGTGCTTTGTCTCGTCACATAGGTTGCAATGGACAGGGGTCAGGCAGCCAATTGCTGAGTAGACAATTCCCCCACACAAGGAACACTTAAGCTGGTCACAAGCATTATCAAATGAGTATATGCCTCACAACTAAAGCATGACTTTGGCTGGCCAGCATAGAATATAAAGCCTTGTTCTCTCCGCAGGTAATAGCAACTGGGTAGATGCTGGATTGATGCATTAATTTGAGGTACGCATTCTCTGATATGCCTTCCCCTCATCCAAATCTGCTCAGTGTCCATGACAGGATCTGTATGTCCCAAACCAGTGCATTTGGTTCTAAGTCAGTAAAAGATATCAGATATTGATACCCCTTCATTCTTAAATAGAACAGTTATTGTCCGGAAAAAGGGTTTTGTAAGGGGAACGGCATCAAAAGGAGACCAGTCTGGTGTATATTTCACACTTTGATATCTTTGCCAAAACAGTTCAAGGGCAGCAGCTGTTTTCAAACTGGCATCAAAGTTCAGATCCCCTGAAGAGTGTATGAGGGCATAGATTTCTTGAGCAGCAAAATCCATGCTGTCCTTTAAGAGTTTTCTTCCTGCATATATCCTGTCAGGATAGGTATCTAAACCTTCGCTGTACTTTATCCTAATGACGTTCTGCAGTTTTACTGGTTTTGGAGGGGTGTGGAATGCATATGTCCTTGCATTAGAGTTTCTTTGTTGATTCTCTGGCCTGACTGCACCAGAAATGTTAGCATTCACCCTCTCCTACTTCAGTGTTGCTGAAGACCCAGTGTGGGGGGTGCCCAGTTTTATCAGGATCAGTCCTGGAAGTTGAGGTTGAAGGTGTGCTTCCATCCTTTCATTGCTCTTATCAAGCACACTATCTATATTAGCTCCCTTATTTGTGAGAGTAATGAGTCTGAATTCTGGGATGTGTGTGAAGCTCCAAAGAAGACAGGAGCTCCAAGGGATCTTCAAGCTCCTGTTCCCCTTGAGGTGTGGCATGCCTGTCGGCAAGAGCCAAGGCTGGGTTTTACTTGGCCTAACCCAGCCAGCTTGTCTAAGTGGTTCTCCCACCGTGATGCCTGTGACCGAAATATTTTCATCAAAGTCTGGATGCTCAGATATAGAATTCTCTGAAATGCTAGATTCTATTGCTGTCTTCTGCACAATACCCTCCCCCTGCTCATGTATCACATTTTCTGCATCAGAGCTGAAATGAGGCTTTAGAGCTGACTATGAAGCTTGGCATAGTGTGTCTTCAAGCCCTGCGCCAGTGAGCTCCTTTGGAATTTGCAAAGTGCTTTGTTGGGCACAACAACCCCCCCCGATGTGGATCTTCATTTGAAATTGCATTTGGTACTTCACCCTTTAAATCAGACTGTCATCCAACAGCTTTTGACTGAATTCAGGAATACATATGGTTTGCACAGGGTTTTCATTCAGAGCCACATGGGTTGTCTTGTGTCTTGGTCCTCTATGGGAGCTGTGTCTGTCCTGTTTGAAATCTCTTCAACAGCAGGGGCTGTGCCTACTCTGTATTGATGTTCCTCTGATTCAAGGAGGCAAGCAAGTAAGCTTATCTTTCCTGGCAAGCTGTATCTGCATTTACCAGGTCTGTAGGTTGCATCCTTGCCTCTAAGTTGAAGCTGTTTGTAGCTGCTGAGCTAGACCAGCAATAGCCACATTTACATTGCACTGTACGAAAACAGCCAAAACTTCACTCGGGCTTCTTCTGCAGGCTGGGTGGGGAGGGAAGCAGACTCCTCCACCCGGGACATCAACAAGCCGTCTCTCCTGCACATTTGGATCGGATGTCCACAGCACCCTACGCAAAGAGCAGGGGATTTTCCACATTATCTTGGCCTACAATCTCATAAAAATGGCTCACATAATTGTTCAAGACTGTTTATGGGTGTTGACGTGTGAACTGGCTGCCACTATACATTTACGGTTACTACACTGCCAGTTTCTTAATGCTTGTAAAGACCTTTGAGAAAGGATGTTTATCAAAAGTGGTTTATATAGTAAATGCTAATCCTTCTTTACACATACTGGCTGCAACATAACAACATTCTGGCTCCCCTTTTAGCACACTGGGTAACATTAACAAAAATATATATTTGAATTTGGTAATCCAGAGCATCCCCCCAAACATGATGGATGCAACATAAACAAAAACACAAATTCAAATTCAACACACTGACACAAATTTCTTGTTTAGGAACACTATCCACTTTTTCAAGAATGTTGCTATAAAGGCGGCACGCCGACATGCTGGAGATGCTGTTCAACAGCTGAACACTCAGCACCCTTTTTCCAGCACACTAGCATCTTGGCAGAGTAGCATGCCAGACCACAACTGAACATTCCATCCCCCACTCATTTTGGGGTGCACTGTCATCTGAGCAGAGCAGTGTTCTGACATGTTGAAATAAGTTCAATCCCCTACAGCATCTTCAGCAGCCTGAGAGTGACGGATGTGATGTCCAGCTTATAGGCATGTGTGCACTAACTTCATGAAGCAAAATGCTGATGGCATGAAAAGCAGGACAGGGATACTGAAACTCCCCTCCACTTTTCATGCACACCAACAGTGATCCAGAATTCCCACAGAAGCATCAAGCCAGACCACATGCAGCCCAACCCACTTCATGCACACTGGCTGGAAATGACATAAAAGTCACATTCTGTCTTTTTTAATTAGTACAGTCAAAACAATCCAGACACCACCCTCCTTGCAAAAGCCTTCCAAGGTATACATAAATTTCCCCATGCACACTGACTGTAAAAGTCAAATTATGTTGCTTTGTTTTAATCAATTCTGTCCAAACAATCCAGAGCCCCCCCCACCCCACCATCAGAAGCGATCCAGGGTGCACACACACACAAACGTACACGTACACACACACACACTCTGACTGGATATGGCAGAATTCATATTCTTTTTAAGCAATACTGTTAAAGGGATCCACAGCCCCCTCCTTCAAAAGTGATCCAGGGCACATGCATTCCCCCAGCATGCTGACTGGAAATAAAAGAAAAGTCTTTTTTTGGTTGTTTGTTTTTTAATCAGTGCTATCCCATTCTCTGTATCCAGAGCACAAGACACCGTTCCCATTCATGCACACTGACCTGAAATAAAAGCAACAGTCAAACTCTTGGGAACAGCAGAGATTTACATACAGTACATAAGATATATCAGGAGTCACTTGTGAGGGTCACATTCTGGGACAGATAATTTGACAGGGAATCGAGTATAGCACAGAAAGCAATGCTCACTGACAGCTACACAAATTATTTAATAATCAAACATATCTGATTAACCACAATATAATCCTTTCTATACAGTGCTGTTCTACCTAAATGCTATTCTACTGTACGTGTAAGCCTTTTATAATTACAGTTACTACTATTTCAAAATATTTTAATCATAAAGGACACACACTTTGGTTACTAATGTGAGACAACCACATTTCAGATTTTTGCTCCTGGTGGAAAATAAAAATACAGTGATACAAAACTAATGCTATATTTCCCCAACCCATCCATTTCACACACATACATGTAGTCACAAAATAATTCTCAGTGTGATTAAATTCAGTTCTGCCATGTACTTAATTCACAAAACTCTACATCAGAGGAAAACTGCAGAACTTAGCATTTCAGCAAGAAAATAAGAGCTAAATTATACCTCTCACCTGGCAGAGACACATTTGGTCCAAGGGAAAACTTTTAATCCATCCAGTCTGAAATTGAAAGTAAACTGCTACATGATTCAAAAAGATAGGAGCAAGGTAGTCTGGTTAGGCCACAGTCAGAAAGCACCTGGTGCATCCTGGGAGTTGTAGTTGAGATTATTTTAATGAGACAAAGCAGATTTGTATTCAGTGTGTAAAAACCATTGCAGGAATTTCAGTGACACAGGAATGCATATGACCCACTATCGTAAACTCTTTTCTGCAGGCAACCAAAAAGATATATATTCCTTCCTTCCTACCTACCTACCTTCCTTCCTCCCTCCCCCTCCCTCTCTCCCTTCCTTCCTTCCTTCTTCCTTCTTTCCTTCCTAACTGAAAAAAACATACTCCAAGGACTGCCATATCCTGAAAGGGCTCTAGTTATTTTTTAAAAAAGGCCATTAGGGGTATGCGAGTAATGAACAGTATTTCCTGAAAGCCACAAATAATGCACTATTCATTATTTGGATCAGAATAATGAATAATGTCACTATTCCTGCCTAATCTATTTGGAAAATATAATATTAAAAACAAAAAAAAAGAAACAGCCACTACCCTGTATCCTATAAGATATATAACCCTCATTCCCCTACTCTCTGTTAGAATCCATCCCTCTCTTCACCCCAGCACCTACAATTTCCATTAAACTATTTGTAAAATAAATCTTCCACAATTGGTGGCCGGTACAACCTGCCCTCCTCTTTGGCTGGTCACCATCTTTCAGCACTTATTTGCACTAAATCAAACATAACTCCCACCTACTGCCCTGGCAGCAGCCTCCTGCCACACTCAACCTCCTCTCAGCACTCAAAAGCCACCAATTGGTGACTATAAAAAGGAAGAAGATGACCAACGCAACCCACCCTCCACTACGGCCAGCTGCCTTCTTCTGAATGAAAGCATTTGTGCACTTGTTCATAGTTGAACCAGCTGAACATGTGACTCACTGAATGTGTGTTCAGGGGATAGCCACACAGCTTTGTTTTAAGGAAGAGCAGCTGGGCTGTGCATGGGTAAAAGAAGGGCCCCAGTGGTCTGGGCTCATATACCAAGGGGGACCCACTGTGGTGGGTCTGGGTGCAAGGGGAGACACGTTATTTATGGCTTGGGTGCAGAAGGGACCCACCTAAATGGGCTTGAGTACAGAATGAAAAGCAAGGGGATTAGCCTTGTGTGCAGGAGGTTGACCCAGAGGACTGGGCATTAGAGCAGGAAGAGGACCCAATGGGCTGGTGTGCAGGAGGAGGACCCAGTGGACTGGGCTTGAGTACAGGAGGGAGATCCCAGAGGACAGGGTTTAGTTACAGGAGAAAAACCAGAGGGCTGGGCTTGTGTTTAAGAAGGGACACAGTGGGCTGGGCTTGGATGCGGGAGGGGGCCCAGAGAGCTAGAATTGTGACTAGTGGTGGGGGTCCCAAAGGACAGGGCTTGGTTGCATTAGGGGGATCCACCAGGCTGGGCTTAGGTGACAGAGGAGACCCAGCAGGCTGGATTTGGGTGCAGGAAGGGGATCCAGTGGGATGGGATTGTGTACAGGAGGAAACTCAGTGGGTTGGGCTTAGGTGCAGGAGAGAGCCCAATGTCCAGGCTTGCATACAGGAGGGAACCCTGTGAGCTGGGCTTGGGTATAGGATGGGGACCTAGCAGTCTGTTTTGGGTATAGGAGAGGAATCCAGTTGGTTCCACTTGTATCCAGGAGGAAACCCAGTGGGCTGAGCTTGGGTGTAGGATGAGACCCAGTGGGCTGGGCTTATGTACAGGAGAAGACCTCGTGAGCTGGGCTTGGGTATGGAAGGAGACCCAGTGGGCTGAGCTTGTGTGCAGGAGGGGACCTAGAGGGTTGCAATTGTGTACAGGAGGGGACCCAGTGGTCCAGGCCTGGGAGTAAGAGGGGACTCGGTAAGCTAGGCTTGGGTGCAGGAAGGGACCTAGTAAACTGGGTTTGTGTACAGGAGGGGACCCAGGTAAGCTGGATTTGTGTACCAGAGGGGACCCATTAAGCATGAGTTACAAACAGAAGGGAGACCCAGCGGACTTGGCTTGGGTGCAGGAGGGACTTGGTTTGGGTGCAGGAGGGTACTTAGTGGGTTGGGTTTGTGTGCAGCAAAGAGACCAGTGGGCTGGGCTTGTGTGCAGGAGGGGGACCCAATGGGCTGAGCTTGTATACATTGGAGTTCTAATGTGGTACTTGGTTAAGAGTATGACTACAGTACACTTAGGAGTTAAAAAGAGGGTGAATTACATATTTGTGCATTGTCATTCTCAGTCTATACAAGATCAGATGTATAAGCCTATTTAAAAGATGATGTCTGTTCTGGCAAAGCCTTGCCAGCTTGACCTGCATAAGGAATTGCATAGCCATGATGTCTTACTCTGGAAATGAGGCTTGAGAGTATGTATATTGTATATGATTTTGAGAGATGCACAAAAAACTGACTACTTGGCTATTTCTTCTCTCCTAGCATACTACAGTACATCACATATATTGTTTTCCCTGCAAACTACTTATCAAGGATGTTGGGGAGATATAAACAGCAGAAAAAAAATCTAAGTACAATCTCAAGTAATTAATAAATGAGAAATCTTCTAAGTTTTACATCTTGTGAGATATTTTCTAAGTCAAATAAACAACTATTTCATAAGATGGATTATGTTTACATTGAAAAATGCAATCCATAACTACAGTAGTTTTCAGTCTGATTTCTCAACTAATGCAGAAGTAAAAATAGTTTCTATACTAATGGCTAGATAGCAAGGATTATATATGAGTTGAGTAAAACCCCTTAACCAATGATCAAGCTTAATGCTCAACTTTTTAATTAGTTATTCCCTATTGAAAAGTGAAACATTGGGTATTTGTTAACTTACTTTTTTGTATGTTTATTCTTTTAAAATGCCATATTAGTGTTATTATTCAAGTTAGTATGTCACATGATTATTTATTGCTACTGTATGAGAAAGACACTGACGTAATATGAAATTCATCCAAGTAGTCATAATTTTAAGATGATGTATTGCATTGAATGCATTGAAATTAAATGTATTTAGCACATTACTAATTGGTGTTATATTCAATTTACACATATTAGTCTGGTTTAATTTGGCAAATACCTGTTCAGGCAATAATGAGCAATGGACATGATTTCATTGCCCTAACAATTAATATAGTTCCTGGGATTTAATTGGAAAGCAGTAGGAAATGCTGGGCTCAAACCCTTTGTGTCTGAATTGTCAAACATATGCATTATGCAAAGTAGTAACATTAATTATTCAATTTTAAAAAGGGCTATAGCTAAATGAAAATAAATTATAACAGGTTCCATTTTAAAGTTTCTTAGGGAAGTTGTCAGTAACGTAGTTTTAAGATTGCTTAACTTTTGCTGGGTTATGGGTACAAGCCCATGTAAAACTAATTAAGCATTTGACATCTCAAACAACATTAATAATGGTTGCTACGAAACCATCAAGTATTGTACTAAAGGCAGTTTGATATTAAAATTCCAGAGGCTGAGACTGTAGCAGCTCCTTTGTGCCCAGCTTCATCTATTTCTTAGTGATGAAGCCTTTAGAGGTACAGTATAAAGAAGGAAAACAATTGGTACAGTATATTGAAATTGACCCTACTGAGAACTGCAATAAAGCTTTCTTAGCACTGTGACTGTGGAGAATTCCCATTTTGTTTCTATGGACATCATGGCTCCACAAGTACATGGGTTTTCAGAAATGGAAAGAGTAATGGAAACTGGACTAAAACCACCTTCAACTATGTAATGCATTATGTGGCATTTTAGACATTAGATTCATATGTATTATCTAATTATCCTGCTGTTTTATGTACCTAGTTGTGCATTGCTGTATTATCCAAACATAATGACTGTTTAATAAAGTTAATTTTGAATTTAACTTTAATTTGTAAAGCTGAGATATTAAGGTTACTTTTGAAAAGTAGCTGTTTCACAGCTCAGCAGGCATTTTCTGGGAAACTTTAAGTAAATAAGCTTGCAAATCATTTTGGAACTGTATTGCAACTGAGCAAAATTGTGAGATTATTAAAACAAGCATTTCTCAATGTTGAATGTTTGCTTGCTGGCATTGGCATTGGTAGTGTAGAAGTTACAGAGCTGCATAATAGGAATGGCAGTGAAATATTGAACTGAAGCCAACCCCACCACTACCCTGCAGAGAGTGACAGGCATAGTGACCACACCATTTCACCACACCCTACCCTGCAGACACTGACAAGTATCACAGTGTGCCTTGGGGTCTTCGGCCCTTATGCGCACCCCACTCCATCAGGAAATACAGTGAGATGGGTGCAGTATAGGAGAATGGGGTGAAGTTTGGGGCCGAAGAGTCTGAGGCACACCTTGATGCCTCTCACTGGCTGCAGGGTGTGGGTGGGGGTGGAATGGTATGAACATTACAGGCAAGAATCCCAAGTCACACCCCTGATGCCTGTCATTCTCTACAGGGTCAGGCGTTATGGTCAGAAACCCTAATGCCTCAGGCATTCGTTGGTATTTTCACTCCAAATTTTCAACATGTTTTCTTTTGTGACCCCCACCTCATGAACAGTGGCAATATCAGTTTGTTAGCCGAAAACTGCTTTTGCACAGCGACTATGGCATTTGGCACCACAGGTGCAAAAGCACATTCCAAACAGGATGTGAAAAATGACAGCGGTACTGTTCATGGGGAGGTGTAAAAAATGGCAATGTTGAAAATCTGCTGTGAAAATATTAAAAAAACTGGTGAAGTCATGAGGGTGCGTAGAAACTGTGCAACACACACCCATAATGTAACTAGTTTGGGGATTTCTTTGCAGCAGATTGTTAACACAGGCATTTTGGGACCTCCAATCATGAACAGTGTCAGTCTGATTTTATTTATCTGTCCCGAACAATGATTTTCCACAGTGACCACCCATTTCAGCGATGAAAGTGTGAAAACACATTTCGGCCACGTTGTGGAAAATGACAGCTGTACTGTTCATAAGGAGGTGTGGAAAAATGCCACTGGTGAAAATCTAGACTGAAAATATTACAAATTCATGAACTTACGAGGGTGCATGGAAACTGTGCAATGCTCACTCGTAATACAGTCATTTTATGGAGTTTTGTCACCAAATTTTCAAAATAGCCATTTTAAGACCTCTGCTCATGACCAATGTCACTGTGATTTTCTTAATCTGTCCCAAACATTGTTTTCACACAGACTGTACCATTGTGCACTACATATGCGGGAAACACATTTGAGTAGATGTAAAAATGGTAGCTGTACTGCTCATAAGGAAGTGCGGTAAAATGGCACTGTTGAAAATCTGGTGTGCAAATAATACAAATTAGCAAACTTGCCAGGGCATAGGAACTGCATAGCGTGCACTCCTAAAACAGTTATTTTTAGGAATTTTTCACCAAATTTTCAACATAGCCATTTAACACCTCTGTTCATGACCAGTGTCACTGTGATTTTCTTAATGTGTCCCATACATTGATTTCCCTACCGACTTCCCATTATGCTTCATCGTGAAAACACATTGTAGGCGAGATGTGAAAAATGACAGCTGTACTGCTCATAAGGAGGTGTGGTAAAATGGCAATGTTGAAAATCTGGATTGAAAATATTGAAAATTCGTGAACTTACGGGTGTGCGTAGGAACTGTGCAATGCACGCTCGTAAAACAGTCATTTTTGGGAATTTTTTCACCAAATTTTCAACATAGCCATTTAAGACCTCTGCTCATGAACAGTGTCACTGTGATTTTCTTAATGTGCCCCATACATTGATTTTGCACACCGACTTCTCCATTGTGTGCTACATGGGCGGAAACACATTGTGGGAGAGATGTGAAAAATGACAGCTGTACTGCTCATAAGGAGGTATGGTAAAATTACAATGTTGAAAATCTGGATGGAAAATATTGAAAATTCATGAACTTACGAGCGTGCGTAGGAACTGCGCAAGGCACGCTCAAAAAACAGTCATTATTAGGAATTTTTCCACCAAATTTTCAAAATAGGCTTTTTGAGAGCCCACCTTATGAACACTGGCAGTGTCATTTCATTAATCAGTCCAGAAAGGTGATTTTGTGCAGTGATTGCGAAGTCACCCTTTGGGCCGATTAACACCATGACAGTGACAGCATTCATGAAAAGGGCTCCCAAAAACCCCATGTTGAAAATTTTGGTGCAAAAATTCCAAAATATTCACGAGATATGCAGCAAAGTTGAAAAAAACCTATCTATTACATTATACAGCTTACCAGCATTTCCTCAGTTCGCGGTCGGCTTTGAAGAGTGCAGACGTGTTCCCAGTCCACCGAAGATGTTCGTGCCAGACTCGGAGGTAAGTATGGGGTGAGGGGTGTGGGAGGCAGGGTGCACAGTGGGTGGGCATGAGTGGGCTGGGAGAAGCCAAGGGCGTTTTCTTTTTACATTTTTTTAAGGAAGGCGGCGGGGGCGTTTGCCATGCTGGGTGGGCTCCCAGTGGCAGCTAGAAACTGTTTGGGGGCTGGAGCCGATGGGGGATTTGGCACCCCTGTCAGCCATATGGACTTGTGCCACTTGGGGGCTCCCAGCATGGCAGCTGTAAGGCTGTTTGGGGGGTCTGGAGCCAACAGGGGATTGGGCACCCCCGTCGGCCATATGGACGTGTGCCATGCTGGAGTGGGCTCCCAGCATGGCACCTGGAAAGCTTTTGGGGGAGCAGCGTGGAGCCGACAAGGCATTGGGCACACCCATTGGCTATACAGTATATGCATGGGGGGAGCGCGTGAGCATGTAATATGCAGGCATGCTTGTTGAGGGGGGAGCTCTGGTCACTGAAGCGGAGCTCTCCCTTTCAACTGTATGCCACTGCATTTTCAACTGCTGTCATAGACAGCTGGAGCAGTGATTGGAGCAATGCGACCGCGCCTGCAAACACACTGACTGAATTGGAAGAGGCTGACACACCTCTGGAAAACTCAGATGATGGCACTATGTTTCTTGCACATGCGTGCAAGCAAACATAATGACTACATAAGCACCATTTAAAGGTGACCTAACATAAAAGGAACCAGAACGAAACAGGGAAAGGTATACCCTGTGGAGCAAGCAAGGCAATGTATAGAGAAGGGGTAGGTGGTGACTCGTGAGGAGCAGTCAGCATGGTGGAGGGGTATTCATGAGAGCACTCTAGGAGGCAGTGGGGAGTTTGGTCTGTAAGAGACTGGGGATCATGACTGCAGAAGTACAACAGCTCAGGGCAGAATTTAACTGACTGATGGCTGCACAGCAGGTCTGTGTCCTGAACTTCACTGCCACAATAAGCAGAAAGAACAAGGAGGGCAGGTTGGAATAGGGTAGGGCTAGGGGGGAGGGGAGTGCAGAAATATTGAAACCATTAAGGTAACAGTAAAGAACCACTTCCAGGTCCTTGGGTTTGCAGAAATGGACAGTACCTAAAGATGACTAAGAGAAAAAGAGGGGAGTGGTCTGGCTTTGAGGAGATCAAGTGTAGTAGTAATGGAAAAGGTAGTGCAGATCTTTACAAGAAGGTGCCAGTGCATGAGGAGAGGGGACTGTGTGGGTCAGGGGACTCAGGGAATGCAGTAAGATGGGAAGGAATATGAAGGGGAAAAGACAAGCAAGAGAAGGGGCAGTGGGTGTCAAGGTGCTCAGAAGATGCAGCAGGAAGGGAAGAGAAGAAATATAGAAAAAGAGAGTAAAACAAGAGGGGTGAAGGAATGCAGGGCATTGCCAGAACAGTCAGAGGAGCAGTTGGGGCAAAGGGACATAGGGTAATGAGGATGGACAGTGAGGTTAGGGAAATGAGTGTGGAAACACTAAGCTGAATAAGATTAAGGAGGTGAGGTGAGGTGAGTTGAGGAGAAGATAGGCAGGGGTTTCACAATAGTGGCACAGGAGATGAGGCATCAAATGGGAGAGAGGGAAGGAGAATCCTTGTGATTGGGAATTCTGTAGTAAGAGGAGCGGAGTGGCTGCTGGGAAGAGATGACTCACACAAAAGGATTGTAGTATGCCTCCCAGGGATGATGGCTGAAAAAATCATATATCTCATACACTCCCTTACTCAGGGGGTAGGGATAAACCCATGTGGTCATCCACCTGGGTACAAATGGCCTGGCATTAAACAGTGTGAAAGTAGTTGAGGCTAGGTTCAGCTTGCTTGGGGAGTAACTTACATAGATACATATATAACTCCCTCCCATGTCTTGGAATATCTTGCAGACTCATTCACAGGCAAGGAGGCCACAAAATAATAAATCCACTTACTCAATCTCCCAAGGCTGTGGAGACCTCCTGGATACTCACACATCTTTCAGACTGATGAGTGCTGCAAATTAACTGCTTAACAGGCAAATGCTTTGCAACTAGTAAATGAATGTCCAAATAGTGGTATAAAGTTCAACAGAATCCCTTTTTCTGGCAATAAAAGCTCATGGGCATATTATTACAAGAGAACACATCTCAGCCAGGAGGGTTTCAGGTACTAAATATCCTAAAAGGGGAATGTTTTCCAGATGAACTTCATCATCCCAAAATGGGAGGAACTTTGTGATGGCACTGGCCCTTTAATTTACATCTTCAGATTCCGTGGGGCTGTGTACAGCCCTGATGCAATAGGAAAGAACTGTAGTTCTGAGTTTTATACCCAAATTACCAAACAGGACACAACATGATATAGATTTACACAGACACTAAATCTGTAAGAATCAAATAACACTACCTGGAATATGGATGAAGCTATGGCACATTTTATTCTGAAGTTTACCCTGGGAAACCCTCCTTTAACCTCCCATAGAGCTAGTACCCTCCTCACTGCTTCCCCCAACAGGAAGGTCTGCAGTAGCCAAATTATGTTCCCATATGTCAACTCCCCAGTGGAACTATGGTAGTCAACTTAGGGGCCCATGAACCCACATAATGTCCACATATTCCAGGCTTTGGTCTTGTGGGTATAGTACCAGAGAGGATTGCCCCACAGTTTAGATGTGACTGGGGAGACCATCACTCCCTGGGGATCCCAGTTCACACAGCTATGGCCTCTCATCTTCTCCCAAGATATGACCCTCAAAGTGCAGAATGTCCTGGATCAAATTAATTAAATAGCTTCACATTGTGTAGATTTGCCACATAACTTTGTAAGGGCTGTGAGAGTCAATCATCTGCCTGGGGGTTCCAGTTACCACAGTTCATGTCTCTAACCCTCCCCACAAGCCTGAACCCTGTGGTACGAGGTTCAGAACCAAATAACCCCCTCATCCCATTGCATGATAACCTCCCTGGTACCCAGCAGGGGTAGAAGACATCATGGTAAATAGTACTTATTTTCTCAAAGTCCAGAACAATCGCATTTCTATCACAGAGGCTACACACACAGCTTTGTGAGTAAAGAAATACATTCCCTTGAGGATCTGCAGTGAAGACCTCTGCCATGATACCAAGGCGTGGGTGGATTCCACATCTAGCAAGGCCTTCAGCTCATTCAGCTGCTTGCTGCAGCTCTCCCCACTCCTCTCCTAGAACTGAGTCAACAACCACACTCAAAGACTGCCCAGTTCAAGGGAGATGACCATACCCTCTGAAACTTCCCAGTTAATCCCGCCAGTAGGAAGTCTCCATCTTGGCAAGAGTTAACCCTTAGAGGTTCAGGAACCTACTGTGGGGCCTAAGTCATCTGGGGGTTACACATATGTATGTAGATGTTGACAGCAGAAAAAGGATCTTGGCCAATATAGTCTGCCCACCCAATTTGTCATAACTATTCTGCCTTTCCCTAGATGCTATACCACCCATTGTTACTTTCCCCAGTCTAACTAAACCCACATGCCTGTCCCATCTCTGCATGAAGCTGATGATTGATTTGGCCTGTACCACTTCTGGTAGCTTATTCCACTTTTTCACCACCTTTTCAGTGATGAAGTGCTTGCAGGCATCCTTTTTAAAGCTCCCCCTGCCAGCTTTGGTGAATTTCCCGTCAGTGTGGTGTTTGAACTCAAGGAGAAGAGTTTCTTGGGGTTTAGTCTATTTATCCCATACAGGTACTTGAATATGTAAATCGTGTCTCACCTTTTCCTCCTGTTCTCCATAGTGTTCATGTTTAAGTTCTGCAGCCTCTCCTTATATGTTGTTTACCTTTTCCCGTGACTTAGAGAGAGGGGAAAAAATGGTTGCAGTCTTTGAAGTGCTCCCTGTGCCCAACGTCAATATGGCTAGAAATCTGAGGCTCTCAGGCTTTAACAACTGACTCAAATAGTGGTTATAGAAAGAATGTTTAGCTACATAGGTGACAGGGGAAGAGTCTGGGAGGTGGAAACTCTGTATTCATCAGACAGGCTACACATAAGTGGTGAAGTGGACTAGAATTCTTAGTAACAAGCAGGGAACTTCGTAGGGCAAAATGTAAACTAAGTGGCGGAGGGGCTACTTTGTGCAAAGGAAAGGGTTTCTCAGAGAGGGATCTGCCAGGCACCTCCACAAGATATGGACAAATTAGATAGCAGGGACTCAGAACATAAGGATGAGGAGTGGGAAGGGAGTGGAAGCAAGACATTAGGTGGGAGAGGATGGAAAGATGGGATTGGGGATATTGGGAGGCAGGAGGGAGAAGATCTGGTAGGAGAGGCACACAGGAATTTGACTCAGCAGTTGGGGGAATGGAAAATAGAAGAAAAAGGTCAGGGAGAGGGAGGAAGACAGACATGATAGAAGGTGATATCCATCAATGTTACAAGCTTGAGGAACAAGATTGATGACCTCCAGGCCTTGGTGATGGAAGACGGTGTGAATTTGGTGCTGATAACCAAGACCTGGCATCACCAGGCATCCCCAAACCACGACTAGGATCTCTCCATCCTGGGGTTCGCCATCTATAGGAAGGATAAAGCAGGGGGAAGGGGAAAAGGGAAGACAGTCTTTATAAGGCATAGGATTACAGCTGTGAGGGAGAAAATGGGGGAGTGTCACAGAGACAATCTGGGTGCATGCACAGACAGAAGCAGGGAAAAGGATCAGTGCAAGGCAGGTGGTGACTGTAGGTGACCAACCTACTGGAATAGATTGGAGCATCCCTAAAGCTAGTAATAGCAGAAGTCAATTGCTCCTGGACACAGTCCAATATGGCTTTTTAATTCAGTGGATGACTGAGCTGACTAGAGATTGAGCGTTATTGGACCTACCATTGTCAAATTTATCCACCTCAAGGACACCAATGTGGTTGAGTCCCTAGGAAGCAGTGATCACCAATTACTGTGTATTCAGCTCAATATGGTGAAGGAAGTCCTAATCATCAAGACGTGTTCTGGACTTCAAAAGGGAAGATTTCACAATAATGGGGGAGCACATGAGTGATATCTGTCAGTTGAACTAGCTAGTCTAGAGTGTATAATCTGAAATGTGCTTACTACTGTATGTTTCCCCTAGCATCAAATTATGTATTTTCCACATGTTTGTTTACTGTGACAAAAAACTGTACTCTCTTTGCCATGTCTCCTTGACTGTTGTTCCTCATGTTGTACTCTCCCGGGTTGTTCCTGAAAATAGGCATAATACTTGTGTAGTGTACTTACCCGGTAAACAAAAGCTAAATAAAATAAATACATTTGTTCAAGCCTGGCAGGGGCAGGGGTGTGGAAGCACAGGTAAAGAAGGGATCCAGGAAGTACAAACACCTGTTTGAAACACAAGGGCAAGAAGAACAAGCAGAAGATACCAATCTGGTTCACAGGGGAGGTGGTAAGTGCTGTAAGGGAAAAAAGGGCTTCCTTAACAAAAAAACAAACAAACAAAAAAATTCAGGAAGACTCATTGGGAGGAAGACAGAGTGGACTACTTGGATAAACTAAAAACAGCTAGTAGGGAGGTAAGAAAGTCCAAGGCAGGGACAGTTAAGAATATTGAAAGGAGTCAAGGATGAAGATAAGACCTTCATTCAGTACACCAGTCAATAAACTGGGATGATGGAAGGAACTGTCAGACTGAGACAAGGGAATGAGTGGGTGCAAGACACTATAGGAAAGGCAAAAGTATTGAGTGAATACTTCTGATCAGTATTCACAAAGTAGAAGGATGGAATATGGGTATGCAATTGTAAAGGAAGGGAGGGGTGCAGATGTGTGAAGAGTCATTCATGGCATACAGGGTCTTTACGAGATGTATTGCCCTTATGTTGGATAAATCCCCCTGGCCAGATGGTATGCACCCAAAAGTACTGAGGGAGGTGGCAGAAGTGATGGCATTCTCACTGGCATACCTGTTAAATAGCTCCCGAGAAACAGGAATGGTACCACAGGAGTGCAGATCTACAGATGTAGTGCTCATGCATAACAGCTGGGCCTGGGATTAGCCATGGAACTACAGGCTAGTCAGCTTGACAGTCATCACTGGCAAGCTGATGAAAATCATTATTATTCTTACTGGTAACGCCATATGGCATCAGAACCATCTGTTGCTCAACCCGATCCAAAATGACCACACAAGACAGAATGAGTTAAAAAAAGATTGACTGAGTTTCTTGAGGCAGACAAGCTCTAGAATGAGTTTGTTGCAGGGAGGTCATGTCAAACAAACTTGACAAATTTCTTCAGTTGTGTTATGAAGGTGGTTAAGGAGGGCCAGGCAGTAGACATAGTCTACCTAGATTACAACAAGGCCTTTGACTGCCTCCCCTATGACAGATTGATCAAGAAGTTAGAAGACCTGGGGTAAGGGTGCAGCATGGCCAGCTGGTGGCAAATTGGTTTGTAGGGAGAACCCAGAGGATGGTGATTGGAGGGAAACTTTCTGGGATAAGAGGTGTTAGGAGGTACCAAAGGGGCTGGTACTATGGTCAGTGCTGTGCAGCATGTTCATAAATGTAATGTTGGGGATGGCATTAAGGGTAAAATTTGCCTTTTTGCAGATGACATCTAGCTCTGTGGGAAGGTGGAATCATAGGAGGGTATCAGTGACCAGAGGGAAGACCTAGAAAGGCAGGAGAGATGGTCCAAAATCTGTCAACCAGGGTTCAATGTAAGGAAGTGCAAAAGCATGCATGGGAAGAAAGAACCCTGGAATGGAGTTCAACCTGGGGGCAAGGACTGTCATAGCGTCCAAAGAGGAGAAAGACCTAGGGATTGCAATCACTAGCACTCTGTATCCCTTTACACAATGCATTAAAGCAGCAGTAAGAGCAAACAGAATCCTAAGATGCATGAGTAGAGGGTTCACTAGCAGACAAAAAGAGGTCTTAATGCCTCTGTACAGATCCATGATGCAACCACACCTGGAGTACTGCACACATTTCTGGAACTCCTTTCTCAAAAGGGGCATCAAACAGTTGAAGGCAGTGTGATAACAGCCGCAAAGATGATTCAGGGGCTGCAGGGGCTCACATGCAGTATGAGCAGAGGCTGGAGAACCTGAATATGTACTCGCTCAACAATGGAAGTGAATGAGGGGCATAATAGTGACCTTAAAGTAACTTAAGGGTATAAACGATAGACCTCAGTTAAATTTTTTTGAACCAGTGAGTAGAAAAACATAAGAGGACCCAGCCACAAACTGGTTGGGAGGCACTTCTTCATGGAGAGAGTTTTGGAGGGTTGAAATAGGCTTCCAGATGAGGTGATAAGCAAGAAAACTGTTGGTGGATTCAAAAGGGGGTGGGATAATGTTACAGTAAGGGTAAGGGTGTCCAGGTGGGGAGGAGGGTGGAGCAACATGTAAAGAAAGATATATGGGCCCAGCATCAGGCATACTTGAAAAACTGCATGACCTTCTTCTGCTGGTTTAATTCTTACGTGCTTATAACATTTCCATAATATTGAACAAAAGTACAATAGTACAACAGACTAAAGCATAATTAATTTGTGTTTTAAAAAGTTATGGATACTAAGGCACAGTTCATATCCCACAATGAACTACTAAATCATTATGAATTAGTCAATAGCAATAAACAATACAGCCCTAATTCTTTGTAATTATATTTAAGCTTTGAGTGAATGTACACATTTTAATTTACCTGAGGGCTCACTAGGTTTATGTAAATTCGTTAATTCTGCACACAAATTATGAAGGCTTTCTGGAAACACAAATTTTTAATGAAGTGAGCACTTAAAAAACATTTGCTGTGAAACAGGATTGATAAGTCTAAATGTCATTTAATTTTCATGTCAGAAAATATACAGTAGCTTGAGATGTACAGATTTATGAAGTCTGCTGACAAAATTGACATTCTAGCTTTAAACTTTATTGCATAATGGTTTGGAAAATTCTACCAATAAGTAAAATAAAGGCCTATTAAATGTAAGCTATATCATTTTTACTATAGTTGGGTGGAATGTGGAATTCCACTGATGGAATTCAGGGAGACTGGGCATTCCACTTCTGAAATGCTTTCTAAATTTATTTATACATTCCATGTAATTCCAAAAGAGTTTTATAGTATATGGTTAATCGTTATTGTATGTGGAAATCGGTGGCTATGCCAAAGTTGTTCTGCACGTTCTAAATGTTGTTGTGCACATTCCAAATGTTACTGTGCACGATCGATCACAAAATCAGTGCCCGAGAAGCTGGTTCATGCTGTGAGCCACCTGTGAAGCCAGCTCATGCTGTCTTTCACATAACATCCTTCAGGGCTCCACGCAGTCTTGCACCACTCAAACCTTTGGCACGAAGACATGGAAAAAACCCTACCATCCATCATAGTCACTCAGGCAGTCTGACTCCCTTAAAACACACAGCACAAAAGGACAAAAACATTACTCTCCTTCAAGGCTCCTGGATTACTCTTGTCCCACTGAAAAACAGTTGCAGGAAGGCACAGAAAAAACACTGCCATTCTTCATGGTCAGTCAGGCAGTTCCTTGAAAACCACATTACAAATGGAGACAAACAATGCTCTCCTTAAAGGCTCCTGAATCACTCTCGTCCTGCTCAAAAGTGCATAGCAGGAACAGAACCTAAGAAATGCAATCCTTCTTGGCTCCTTAGCCACTGTGGCTCCCTGCAAAACCACAGCACCAACAAAGAACCTAAAAGGAAAGAAAAAAAAGAAAATGTCTACAGCAGCGTTCTCAAAACAAATGACAGAAAGGTGGAAATTCATTGAAGATCAAGAAAATAAAATAACTGCTCAGAAGACAGCTTCAGACATTTGGCTTATAAAATCATTTCTGGCTGACAGAGGTGAGACAGAGTCCTCATAAAAATTCCAGTGGAAGAGCCGGACCCTCTATTAGCTGATTTCATTTTTAAAATTAAAAGGGTGGATGATTCAGAGTATGAACCAACCACACTAAGGGTAGTGTAGACCATTGCCTAATAAAAAATAATAGTCCAGATTTAATTTACCATGGAAAAAACACAAAATTCAGACAGACAGTTACAACAATGTCAGCCAAACAAAAGTATTTAAAAAAATAGGGAAAGGAAACAAACTGAACCGATCTGAGCCACTTGCAGATAACAAAATAGTTACTTTAAACCAGTGGAACACTTGGGTTACAGAATCCAACATCACTTTTAAATGTGCTATTTTTTAACATTGGTCTCTATTTTGCTCTGTGCACAGCAGAGCAATATGCTCTAAAGTGGGGTAATATAACGCTCTCCACAAATACTGATAGACACACATTCCTAGAATACTGGGAATGGCAAACAAAAACAAGAACGGGAGAAAACCCACAAAATGTCAGATCCACTAACCCCAGAATGTATGGAAGACTGACACCCCCCAAAAGAGACCCAATTGTAGCATATCAAAAGTATGCCACAAAATGACCACCAGGCATGTTAAACTCTGATGCACCATTCTATTTGGCACCTAATTTGAATTGTAGACCTGATGTATCTTACTGGTATTGTGCCAAGTGCATAGGGAAAAATAAAATCCGGCTTATGATGCAGCATGAAGATCAATGCATGCATACCAGACAGTAAAAGGATCACAAACCACTCAATAAGGAAAACATCAATACAAAAGTTAATAGATGCAAGCATTCCACCCACCATTGTCCAGCAGGTATTAGGACATAAAGGCATCCAGTCTATCAATGCTTACTCTGTTATGTCTGAAGAAAAACAAAAGCAAATCTCCACAATCTTCTCTGTAAGCTCAGCTCCTGTCCTGCCAGACTCGAACCAGCAGCAATCTAAAATAGCCAACTCCACAACCACAGGGATATCAACCAGAGACATCATGGAAAACACCAACACAAGAAGTCCACAACCAACAACAAGCCAGTGGTGCACCCCTGAGTCAAGGTCCGTGCAGTTGTTTGGAACAAACTGCACACTCAAGTCTGTGGAGACTGTCAAAATAATTAACTACAATAAACCAGCAATCAAAAGAAGATGACAAAACATCATAACAGATTATTTGGATGACTCTGACTAATGTAAGTCACAAAACTAATTATTTGCACTTTTTCACAATGCAAAGAAACACTCAACTCAAAACAACTCTTTTGTTTACTACTATTACTGAGACACAAGCAGAAGATGTCATGGGACAAGTAGGATACATTTCATTTTCAGCACTAGAGAATGGTTATGTTGCCTAACCAAAAAACCTAAAAAAAAAAATTCAAATAAAAATATTCTGTTTACTGTTCTAGTTCTATAAATGTTCTGCTTACTCTTAATCTACAAATGTTGCACCTTTAGCATAACTTTTGCACATTAAAAATTATACTAAACCATAAGCAACTCTTCTGTCATTTTTTTCCATTTTGGGGAGAAAGCCATATACTATAACACATAAAGTATGGGTGCCCATACCCTACTCACCTTGTGTTTCCATCTTGGGGTTGAGATGCCAGCATGGACCTTTCAAGCTTTGCTCTTGAGGTCCATACGCTGGTATCTCAACCTCTCAATGGCTTGTTGTGTATAGGTGCTCATAAATCAGTAGCTGCTGAACACTTGTGCAGATTCTAAAAGTTGTTGTGCATATTCTAAAAGTTATTGTGCACAGACTATAATGGGTATTCATCAGCTCTGTACTCCTTGCCACCTGTTTGGAGCAAATAGAGCTGTTCAAAGAAACAAACATGGTGGAGCTGCTTCCTAAGCAGTTCAGTGAGATGATTTGGACACGGAGTGCAGTAGCCGGCTCCATGTTTCCAAACCATGCTAATTACACAGTTTTTTTCTTTTTTGAAAAAAAAACTGCTACCTCAGATCCATGAAGGGACAGTACAGGAACTGAACTGCACTAATGGACTTTGCAGCAGACAGCTGCTGACGGCAAGTAGGACTGCCAACACAGGGTATGAGACCTTGTCAAACTGAAACGTTCATAAATTTAACGTCTTTTTCAATCTCCATGTGAAAGCTTTTTTTTAAAACCATATACTATAACAAATAAAGTATGGGCACCCATACACAACTCACCCAGTGTTTCCATTTCATGGCTGAGTTACCAGCATGGACCTCTCAAGCTTCACTCTTAAGGTCCATATGCTGGTATCTCAATACCTCCATGGAAACACAGGCTCATAACGTATATGTTCCCATACTTTATTCTTTATATTGTATATGATGGATTCATTTTCTGGTGGTTATGCAAACCACTGATTAATATTCCACAGCTTGCAATGGTGGTAGAATCCAAGCTGGACATAGTGGCTATAACAGAAACAGTTGCAATAGGAAATAATGATTGGGATCTGGCTGTCCCAGGTCATATTCTGTTCAGGAGGGATAAGGGTAGGAACGAGGGAAGATATAGCCCTTTAAGGAAAGGAGGCTCTAGAACCACTGAGCATAGTGCTATGGAAGGGGAGGTTGTTGGGTCATTTGGGTACAGCTGAGAATAGCTATGGAAATAAGTTAAGGATGGGTGTGGTCTATACACCATCAGTGCTTGGGGAGGATAGAGGATGAAGATAATAAATTAGGAGGGTGTGGTAAAAGATTAGGTAGTGACTTGGGGTGACCGAATTTTTCCAATACTAAATGAGTTACCTTAGCAGAAAGAAGTGCTAGAAGTCAGTTACTGCTGAACATAGAATGATTAGTGACTTTCCTTGGTGCAGTGGGTCACGGAACCCAAATAACAGATGCCATCCTCAGTTTGGTGCTTTCCAACTCAGAAGTGGTGGAAAGAATTACTGTGAAGAAGCCTAACGGGTCTAGTGACAACCCTTACAGAAATATAAGTGTGCTGCGTACATGCACAATACATGCCACATGATTAATTGTGAAATGTTTGCATGCAGTTCGCATACACAAAGAGAACCTATGCGAACCAGGTCTAAGAAACTGTAACAGAGAGAATCCCCCCTTCATATTATAATTGCTGTAGGTAATATCTTTATTTTAAGGATAGTCTGGAATATTCATTCCTTTCCTTTTTGGTCTCATTATTATATTGTTCTATGTTCTGTTTGTTGGGCTGGCCACCCATTTTGTGAAAACTGTTTGTCTTGTCATTCGTTCTTGTTATCTTCCTTCAAGTACACTACAGGCCCCTTTAAATAAGAATATATAATATCCTGTAATTATTTAGCACCCTGAAGATGCTAGAAACCTAAGTATGGGTTTTTCCTACATAGACAATTTATGTGCAAATGACCACGGTATCATGGTGTAGCGCTAAGCTTTGTACTGTGCTTGTTAAACAAAAAGAACACCCCGTGTATGCTTTTGTTAATGTTGTAAAAAAAGACTCAGTTTTGGTACTTGTAGCCGCTCCCTGTACTCAGACTTGCTTTAATTCCAGCTTTCAAGCCATCCTGAGGTTGCATGAAGACGAACAGCTGGGGAAGACATAGCGATAGTCTTTGAGCTCGGTAAATGGTTACCGCTTGAACGCTCGCACTATCGCGAAGGAACATTTAGTTGTAAAATAGGAGCGGTTTAAAGTGAGCCTTGTAAAACTGTCCAGAAAGTTTATCTTACCCCCTTTTCCCTTAGAAACTGAATGAGTGGACAGGTTTTTGGAGCTTTTCTAAAACGGAGATAATGCCTGGTCTTGTTTCCAAAGCTTTGCAGTTTCAAGGACTCCTCCTCCTGTTGCAGCACTCTCTAAGAGCCGGCTGGCCAGAATCAGCATTCTTTTATGCTGCTAACTGAAGAGGCAGTCCTTCTAAGCTCCTCTGTACAAATTAAAAGTTCATAAAAGACTGTAATGACCTTATAAACAACCTGTAAGATGTGGTTATGATTTAAATCTATCATTTTGTATAAATAAAAATTCCTTAATGCTTTCTTTAAAAACATGATTCACAAAAGGTAATATTAAGGGCGGAGTTATTGTGTCACATGTTTGTAAAAGGTATAAATACTGACTACCTAGAGAAGTCAGTCAGTGAATACAAGGGTGTGGAACTGGCAACACCCTGATGTGAGCTAGCTGTTACTAGCTGTTGATTACATTTATGATTTTTTTTGTTTTATCGCTGTCAAGTCCGCTGTTTAAAAATAAACCCGTTTCCTTTTGCTGCTAATTTTGTCCGAGTGCTTGATCTTTATCCCACACCAGCTTACAGAAACACATCAGGTTTGCATGCTGCAAGCTTGACATGTGTGCAGCAGGTAAGCTGGTGTGAACATCTAAAAATCACATCAGGTTCACATTTTGCACACTTGCCATGTATGCAGCAACTAAGCTGGTGCAAATCTCATTTAAAAAAAACACATCCGTTTCTATTTCTCTTACTACTGCTAGCAATTACAGCCATTAAAATACCTTTTTCATTGATTTCCCATTAAAATTAGGTGAACGCATTACTTCTGATCTTTTTGCAGGCTGTTTAATGGCTTTTGATTTTTGTCATTAAATTGCTATTAATTCGTAAAGTATTGTTTGCTTACTGCATTAAATGCTTAGGATATAGGCAGCCAACATCCCCCATTCCAAATGAGTGAAGAGAAGCCTCTGTTGTGAAGCCAGACCTTTTTGTTTTGGGCCATGCAAATCTCCTTATGCATATTTAGTGCTACAAATGTGTTCCTTCATGACTGTTATGGCTCACTTGCTTTCCCTTTGTCATTCTGTATACAGCATATTGTAACACAGCACTGGGCAGAGTTGTGGAAGGGCGTTATCTCCCAGCACGCCTGTTCCATTTTCTCTCTGCTAGGACTACAAAGCATGGTGCAAACACTACAAGTCCCAGAAGGCATTGCACTACAGCTTCCACTAGCTGAGTGCTTGATTAAGAACAGGTGCAGGAGAGTGACTGCCTGCATAAAAGAGAAGGCTCAAACAATTGCTCTCTCTCAGTACCTGATTAGGAAATAGGCGAGGAGGGTGGCTGGTGAGCATTTGTAGCAAGAAGGAAAGAAACAAAGAGAATTTTGAATCAACTGACTTTCCGGCTTTGGCCTTTTGTTTGGCGTGCAACTATGAATTGGATCTTGACTTTGGACTGTCTGAAAACCCAACACTGGTAAATGACTTTCATTTGAAACAAAGACCAAGAGACTTTTTTCTGATTTTGTTTGCTTGCCCCAGGAAATAGCTTAGCTATCTGGGCTATAGACAAGGAACTGAAAATTCACTGTGTAGGTAGCGCTCAACAAAGAGCCAGGTATTATTTTCTTTTGTTTTGTTTGCATCCTGAGTTATTTTTGAATGTACCTCTCTCAGTATTTTTACTAATAAACATACAGGCATAGTGCTGTGTGACCCTGAATATCCTGTGTCGTGGTGCAAAGTGTGCTCATATCCCAGCCTACAAGATCCCAGTGCAACACAACCCCCCGCACTGTGTTACAATACACACTATGGCCATGCTTAGCACTCTTTGTGCTGAGAAGGGTCTTGGAAGCGTGCACCATACCTCACATTTTGTCACTGAAATGAAGGACATGGACACTCAAAATGAAGGACAATGACGGGCACTAGCCCTCGTGATTATCAGGACACATCCTGAGACATGGAGATACTGTACCTCGGAACATAATGGAAACCATGGTATTTACTTGTACTGATGTTAGCCCCTGAGAATTAATTTCTACAATAAAGCAGGAGTGCCATTTAGGTAGGGCAGAGGGGGGCATTGGCCCCCCCTTCCCCACATTTGTGCCTAGGTTGTTTTTATGGTGTGGCAATAATGACATTAAATTTGGATTTAATCTTTTGCACAATAATTTCCCCCTGGCCTGTGTTGCGCTCACTCTGCAGGTGCACTCCTGACTCGACTGTGTCTGTATTGTGTTGTCCACTCTTTCCACCTATTATCGGCGGTGCCATCACATGTAACATGGAGGAGCTCCCTCAAAGCAAGAGCATATGAGTCATGCAAGTGGGACACTGTCTTCCCACCACAGAGTAGACAGGTTGCACACTACAGCTTGGAGGAGTCAGTAAGCACTGCACTCTCAATAGCAATATTGTGGTGGCATACTTTTGTTGTTCCACTCTTAGTGAGTCTCTGTATCCCTTGGAGGCTGAAGAGGCTGGAGGTGAGCTAGAACCTAACTCAAGACTAGGCTACCTACTTACTCTACTAAGCTCACCTCACAAAAAAAAAAAAACAGTGTGGAGCCCTCATGGCAGCAAGTTAGTCCTTTCAGCAGCAGTGATAGCAGTGTGGGTGGCCTTCATAGGCCTTGATCAGTGCAGTGAGGCAGCAGCCATGGCAGCAGCCAAGCAAGAAACAAGCAACACAGGTTGGGTGGGTTCAGTTGGTGAGGTGACTTGGTCGCAGACCATGTTGTGGACCTGGGATTGTCGGTTCTAGCATCCCGCTTCTGGCAGAAAGATGGAGCAAGTGTCAACTGAAAATGTGGCTGGTTGTGCTGGCCAGTGGCACTAAGGGTTGAGGCACTGGACACCACATCTCGCACCATGCTGGTGACCCAGGTTCAGGAACAAGCTCAGGCTGCTGGGGGTCAGCAGGGGAGAGAGAGGATCGAGCATCCTACGACAGCTCTCCTCTCCTAGGGGTGGGTGGTCCATCATTCCACTCCTTGGCATCCTCCTGGTAGAGGATAGGGGCAACGGCGAACAACAGGAGATGCAAAAATATTTTACCTTTTAGAGATGTTTCAGACATTCTAGAGTTTGCCACCTAGGGGCTAACTAGCACCTGGCCTCCACTGGTTGTTGGCACCACCCTGTTGAAATCTGAAATGATGCCTCTACCATATAGTCTGAATTTACATGACATCCTCTGTGTGAACAGCATGTTTTCCATGAGGGATGGATGAGGGGCAGAGCAGTTTTCAGGGGTAAAATGAGGGCTGCCCCTTGCATTCAGGGACAGTTGAATGGTATGGTATGCACAGAATATTGGAGCCCCACTATAGTCAGGTTTTCCCCCTCAGTGAAGCTGACCTCCACATCACCATGCTCAGGCACATTATGACACAGGACAAGGGAGAGTACAGGAGCGTGCTCCATTGAAATGAATGAGGGTGATTTTTATTACTATTTTATACATTATTGACGGTGATTTGGAGATTAATGAAGGCCACTGCTCGACTAACAAGGGCCAAGTGGCTTTCATTATTTCCAACTCACCATCATAATGTATAAAATAGTAATAAAAATAACTCCATTCATTTCAAGGGGTATGCCCCAGCACTCTGACCCATGGACATCATCTATTATAGACTCTTACTTCTGGCTCTTTAGTACTCAAGTAAAAGACTCTCGATTTATATCTATACTAGGTGGGTTGTCTGTAGCAGCATGGCCACACCCACTTCAGTGTGTGTGCATGGGGGGAACTGTCTGTGTGGGTGGTTGTCAAGTTATTGCTACTTTTGTGTTTGCCCTTAAAGTCTATTTGTGTGGAAGCATTCAAAACTATGGAGAGAAAATAATAGGAGTACAGGCCAGACAGAAGTAATTAAGTGGTTTTGTGGGTACTTGTGTGTATTGGGGGTGGGAAGAACTACATGTGTTTCCATTGGCATGTGTGCTACAGTTCAGCTGTGCAGCTGAGATAAGTGGGGACAAGAAAACTAAAAAGTATATCAGTGGCTATAAGCATGTCACATGCATACAAATGTATGTAGATTTGTATTGAAGTACAAGTGAGCCATATGTATGCAGGCAGTATAGCTTAGCGGTTAAAGGCACTGAACTGCAAACCAGGAGACCTGGAGACCCAAAGACCTCAGTTTGAATCTCATCAACCTACACTTGTATACTGTGTGATCCTGAGCAAGTCACTTCACTTTTATGTGTGCAGTTATCAGTTGCCACTTGCTTTTACACGCAAGCCACATTCATGCAGTGTGTGCCAATTTAACATAAAAATCATGCATTCCATGCTTGCTGCACACATGCCACATGCATGCAATCGGTTCCAATTTAACATTTAAATCATGCTTGCAGCACACACATATCACATGGGTAGTTTTACGTGAGTAGCATGAAAATATTTCATATAATTATTTCTGTAAGGGAACAACACTGTGGCTTGAATTGATCTTGTAATATTGCAGGCCTATATCAAAGGCTGTGGTCCTAGACCTCAGAAGTGCAGACAGGCAAAGTGACTGAAAGGGTTAGGGAGAAACTGGAGTATGTGGAGGGGCCAATGGGGTAGATTAAAAATAGGGTGTAATAAAAAGGACCATATTTTAGGTGACTGACTCATGTTTGGAGAAAGTCACTAAGAGGAACACAGTAAATGCAGGATGACCAATATGGTTTTCCAGGATGGTGAAAAGGTTGTGAGGACCAAGAAAACGGGCTTTTGAGAAATATAATGACAAGGCAAAGGGAGAAGGAATGGAAGGCCTATCAGGGAAATGTAAAAGAATCAAAGGGAGTGGTCAGGAGGGCAAAAGTAGATGCATAACTTTACATAGCTCAGGGTATTAAGGGGGGAGTTTTTAAGGTACTGTATATTGGAGAAAAAAGAAAACAAGAAGGAGAACTGTTTGGCTATTCGAGGGGGGGGTAGTGAAGGATGACAGGCAGAAAACAAATGTTTAAAACAATTACTTCTGCTTGGTATTTACAGTGGAGGTCACGGAGTCCTTGCCTAAAAGCAGAATAAAGGCTTCCACAAGTGGGGGTACAAGAAATGGAGCAGACAGTGGTCATGGTCAACAAGGTAGAACAGAAGGTGCTTGCAACCTTTAATGTAGATGAGGCACCAGGACTGGACAGTGTGCACCTGTGCATACTCAGAGAATCTGGATCAGAACTGACTCAACCCCTCACTGAGCTGTTCAGATGCTCACTGGACACAAGTGGTCAGAATGTGAAAAAAAACAACTAAGTTATGAAGAAATGTTTAATTGCTCTAACCTTTACTCATGATTTTAATTTTTGAGATTTTGGCCCTTAATGTTTAACATGTCCCTTGTGTTACCCCACCTCCTGAATATGACAGGTATCATTTTTCAAATCCCCTCCAAAACTTGTTTTCACAGTCACATTGCAAAATCACCTTTCGGATGGGATTTTAAAAATGATACCTGTCTTGATTATAACATCAGGTTATAAAAAGACTATAAAGAATTTGAGGTCAAAATGTAGGAATCAACTGAAAATTAGATATTGCCTCTCGGCTGGCCTATCCAGATCAAATACAATCTAAAAATGCATAAAAGCAGGACATCACTGAAAATGAGATATTGCATCTCACCTGGTCTATCCTGGGTAAATATATAGAGAATAATGCATATGGCGGTGTGTGATGTGCATTTTATTTTACACACCAAAGGTGCATGATAATATATAAACCTCAAAAGCGAAGCTCAAGAGGTTTATATATTGTCACACACCAACAGTGTCTAAAAAAACTGCAGATCACACACATTCATATGTGTTATTTTTTATAATAACTGGTGCTAAGTAAACAAAGCTCAGAGTTTTAGCATTACATGCGTCCTGCATTGCTGATTCGACCTCTGTGTGGGCTCCATGGCATGCTGATTGTTATGATAACAAGGTGAAGGTACAATGGCTTCTCCATTGTTTAAAATTTTAAAATAGACTGTGAACAGTTCAATTTTCTGAGTCGGTAAACACCGTAGCGTGGTACTCACAACCCGACGCAAGACAGAAAGCCTTATTAACTTGCAGGTTGATATGACCTTTTACAGGCCTCAAAAATGGGTTGATATTGGGGATCACCAGTTGTTATATAATAAAAATGTGTACAAGCAAGACACAGTACAACAGGAATGCAAGCAGTGAACATTAGGCATTGACAAATGCATGGTAAAAATATAGTATGGTAAACTGCTGAGAGGGGCACAATTTTTTCTCATGACTAGGGTAGGATGGAATGTAAACTGTCAAATTGTTACAAAAGATAATGTGAACTGGGGATTTAAAAAAATGAAGAGTTTTTACTTTTTTGTGGAAAATGGCAGAATTCTGTTTATGCTGCATTGGTAGAATCTCATGAAAATCTTTAAATTATAAGGAATTTCTGTACAAGTGGAAGTTCACAGTTCCACCCAGCACTAATGCCTTTAGCATCCAAAAGACATATATAATGTACAGGTATATATATGTAACAGCCCCTATCACTCACCTGGGCTGTCCTGGAGCCCTTGGGGTACCCAACATACACCTCCAAGGGGCCGGGACTGAGCTCTGGCCATGTAGCCAATGGTGGCATGGTGCCTCCTCCTGGGGCAGTGGCAAGGACTCCTGCGGACAAAGAACAGATTACCATCCCCCAGGGATAATGATGTCACCCCGTCGAGGCTGACCTCTCAAGCACAGTTTCTCCCAATGGCCCCACCCCTCAATAACACAATGTTGGCAAACCACAAGACAATGAATCAATAGCAAACCACAATCCCTTTATTTAGGGTACTCCAAAGGAAAAGGTGAGGTCAATCACCTCATGCCACTTGAATCACATTACAATATCAATAGAAGAACCCCCCTTTCCCCTTGGCTGTACCCAAACGTGTCCCTGATGGTGGGTACCTCACTGCTCTCAGTCACAGGCCTGGGGTCTTTCATTGGGGGCCTATATACTACATGAACAATGGGTACTTTTAGGTTAAGTCTGTCAAGGGGTGGGGGGATCAGCCCCCGACCCTATGGAATTTAGTCTATAACTCCACAGAGCCACAGCTCGGGGTACTCACAGTTCTCCTGGGTGGTGAAAAAAGCACTCTGTTTGATGAACTGCCAGTTGCCTCAGAGGGTCTCCATAGGAAAATGTAACCCCAGAGAGCAGCCAGAGCTGGGAGGGCTCGGGAGGTGATTTTTTTCACCTGCCTGGCCTTTCCAACTTCACCCGCAGGCCTTTATAGGCAGTATTCGCTCAGGCAGGCCTGTTCATCCTTCTTGCTCTGGTGCTTCTGTGATTTCAGCCTGGGAAACCAAGGTGGCACTGTTCCCCTACCCTTCTGGGTCACTCTACCCCTCTCCAGGTTCTGCTCAGAGCAGCCCCACTCCCAGGACTCTCCCATGGCTAAACAGGCTTGTCCCAGTACAGAGTGGCCCACAAGGCCCGGGGGCTCACAACCCACTGTACCTTTAGCTCAGTCAGTCATCCCTTGGGCATACCATGGACCCACCTGCACTGTAGCCCTCCAGAGGTTGCTGTCTCCGTTCTGCACTTAAGTCGGCATAGCCAGAGAGCCCACAGTCAGGCAGACTTGTTTGCTTTGAGGCAATCTCCTTCTCTCTCTCCCACTGCTGCACTCTCAGCTACCCTCCTCAGATCTCTCCCTTTGTCTCTCTGGCTTTTTGCACCAGGCTACTCTTTTTAAACTCTTGGTACAGCCTCCCTATGACTGGCTGCAACCTCCCACATGACCTCCAGGCTGCCTCTCTGTAATTTCCCAGCAGCCTGAGGTTGGAGGTCTATATGGGGGCCGCCATCTTGTTCACCCAGCCAGAGTCCCTGAAAAGTCACTCCCTCAATAGTCATCCAACCCACTGCCCAGGCTATTTGTCCCAGTGATCTCAACTGGAACCCTTCTGATCCCCACAGGTGCCCTCCACAGCCCCACTACTTATCTGGATGTCCGGGGAGTCACAAATCTCTGACTGGCTGCACGGCCGAGTAAGAGATTGGAGCATGGCTCCTTTAACTCCCCCCTTCTGGTCACGCATGTGCACTGTGTGCATGGCCGCCATGGTCGTGACTGTTTTTTTCCCGAGAGGCCTTGATCTTTCTTAGTTAATTCGGGGCCACTCCACCCCCCTGTGGTGTCTGTCATTGTGGGGACATTCTCCCTCCCTCCTGGACCCCCAGATCCTTCCACATCCCGGGGTGGGATCACAAATAGGAACTGCGACAGTTGCAGCACTGTTGACATCCTGGCTTGAGTCCCACCACAGCCTCCAGGACATTCAGTTGCCGGGGAGAGAGCAAAGCTGCGAGAGCTCCACAAAAGGTAAGCCTGCATTGGGGGGCTTACATATAAATGGCAAAACACTATGGGCTTAGATTTTCAAACATTGATGCAAGTTGTGCCAATGGCAGCTTGTGCTGGCTCATAATGCACCAGGGACCTCTGCCCATTTCTCTATTGGGTAAGGTCCTGGTGGCAAAGTCCAGCAACTTGCAGCAAAGGTGGCTGTGTGCCAAAGAGATGGTGCACCCAAGATGCTTACCGAAAGCTGCTGGTGTGGTCTGGTGGCACTTAGACCAGTGTAAGGTAATCTAGCGGTTCCCCCATCCCCAGATTCCTTTATAAATAAAAAAAAAAACTCCCGATTCCCATGTAAGAAATCCACTCCCTGGTTAGCTAGTGACCCACCCATGCTTGATTCCCTTATAAATAAAATACATATTGCCCGATCCCTAAAAAAATAACCCTGTCCCTAGAGGCTAGTAATCCCCCATCCCTGATACCCTTATAAATTAAATACCTGTTGCCCAATCTGTCAAAAATAACCCTGACTGTGATGGCTAGATACATAGATACATAGATACATAGACAGTGTCGGCAGATAAGGGCCTATGGCCCACCCAGTCTGCCCATTTGAGCTTGTAAGTTCAATTTGTTTTCCTAGAAGTCTGTTGCCCCTTACCCCTGACCTCCAGAATTCCTTTATGTCTATCCCATGCATTCTTAAATCCCGTGATTGTTTCAGCCCCCACCACTTCCTCTGGCAGGGTGTTCCACTTGTCCACCACCCGTTCTGTGAAGAAATTCTTTCTCATGTTTCCTCTGAATCGTCCTCCCTCCAACTTCATCCCATGACCTCTAGTCCTGGAACATCTTTTCTTAAAAATAGTGTTTTCCTGCACCCTGTTCCTCCTGTAAGATACTTGTATGTCTCTATCATATCTCCTCTCCCTCCTCTCCTCCAGGAGTACATGTTCAGTTCCTTCAACCTGTCTTCATAGGACTTGCGATGCAATCCATGCACCATCTTTGTTGCCCTCCTCTGAACCTTCTCTACCCTGTCTATGTCCTTACGTAGGTATGGTCTCCAGAACTGTACACTGTACTCCAGGTGGGGTCTCACTAGTGTCTTGTATAGGGGAATTATGACCTCCCTTTCCTGCTGGTGATGCCCTGCCTATACATCCCAGCATCCTATTTGCTTTACCTGCTGCCTTGTCACACTGTTTCCCTACCTTGAAGTCATCAGAGATGATAACCCAAGATCCCTTTCCTGCTTGGTGCATGCTATATCCTCACCCCCAACTGATATATATTTGCAGGGTTTTTGTGCCCCATATGCATTATCTTGCACTTCTTTATGCTTGAATTTCAACTGCCAAACCCTGACCATTCTTCAAGTTTCTGCAGGTCGCTTCTCATTCTGTCTACACCCTCTGGTGTGTCTACTCTGTTACAGAGCTTTGTGTCATCAGCGAACAGTGAAATTCTGCCTTCTAGGTCCCTGCGCAATGTCACTGATGAAGATGTTGAATAGGACCGGTCCAGCACTGATCCCTGTGGTACCCCACTGGTCACTCTTCCCTCTGTGGAGTGACAGCCATTTACCACCACCCTCTGTGTCCTGCCACCCAGCCAGTTACCTACCCACCACACTACTGTCCTGCCCACACCCATATTCCCCATATTGTGTAATAGTCTTCTATGTGGCACAGTGTCAAAGGCCTTGCTGAAGTCCAGATAGGCCATGTCCACTGCCCTCCCCTGATCCACCTCCCTAGTCACCCAGTCAAAAAATTCAACGAGGTTGGTCTGACAAGACCTCCCCCTGGTGAAACCATGCTGCCTTGGGTCCTGTAGTCCATTGACAACCAGATGTTCCACCAATCTCTCCTTCAGTAGTGTTTCCATGATCTTCCCCACTACCGAGGTGAGGCTGACTGGTCTGTAGTTCCCTGCTTCCTCTTTGTTCCCACTTTTGTATAAGGGGACTACATCTGCTGTCCTCCAGTCTTTGGGTACCTCCCCTGTTTCCAGTGATCGGCTAAACAGGATAGCCAGAGGTTCAGCCACCACCTCTCTTAGTTCTTTAAGGACCTTGGGGTGCACCCCATCTGGCCCCATTGCTTTATCAACTCTTATTACTTCCAGTTCCTTCAGGACCCTTTCTCGTGTAAAGGGACTTGTGTCCATTTCTGCACCATTCTCACCCCTTGTACTCCCTTCAGACCCATTACCCTCCTCTTCCTCAGTAAAGACTGAGCAGAAATACCTGTTCAATATGTCAGCTTTACTGTTGTCATCCTCCACACGGCCCCCATCCTCCCCTTCAGTCTTACTATCCCTCCTTTGTCTTTCTTTTTCACTTATGTACCTGTAAAGGGTTTGTCCCTCTACCCACTGATTTTGCAATGTGCTCTTCTGTCTGAGCTTTGGCTTCCCTTACTGACCTCCTGCCTCCCTTTGCTTCTTCTGGTACTTCTCCCTATCCCCTTCTGCCTGTGTCTTTTTGTATTGCCTGAATGCAATCTTTTTGGCTTTCACTTTCTTTGCTACCTCTTTGGGAAACCATAATGGTCTCCTCTTCCTTTTCCTCTTGCTAACCTGCTTAATGCATAATTCTGTTGTTCTTGTAATCCCCATTTTAAATACTGCCCACTGTTCCTCAACCCCTGATTCCTGTCCTATTCTAGTGGTTAGTGGTACTTCTATCCCCAGTACCCTTATACAGTAAACTAGTGCCCACCAGCCCTTATCCTCTTATAAAGTACTGTACTTGTTGCCCAATCCCAGAAAAAAAATCTCCATCCCTGGCGGCTAGTGGCCCACTCATCCCCGATCACTTTATAAAGAAAATACTTGTTGTCCTATCCATGAAAAATAACTCTCTCCCTGATGGCTAGTGCTTCCCCACATTCCCGATCCCCTTATACAGTAAACTAGCAGCCCCCAAAGCCCCGATCTGCCCAAAACAGACTAATTATATTTCCATGGTGGTCTAGTGGCTGCCCACACCCATACCCCAGCTAGCATTACTCCACCTCCTCACTCCCCCCATCCTGCTGCTGCTGGCAACTGGCACAGCCCACCACTCACCACCAAGGCCAGCCACCGACTGTGCTATCACTGAGTGCATACTTCTATAAAGTACGCGCTCGGTGGTTGACAGGCTGTCAATCACTGAGCGTGTACTACAGTATATACCAGTACATGCTCAGTGACAGCTCAGTCGGTGGCTGACCGTGGTGGTGAGTGGTGGACTGTACCAGTCACCGACTGGGATTGGGATGGGGGCACTGCCTGCTCGGTTGGGGGGGTGAGGGGCCACTAGACTACCATGGAATTATAACAGTTCAGTTATTAGCAGATTGGGGCTTGGAGGGGGGTGCTAGTTTACTCTATAATGGGATCGGGGATGGGGGGACCATTAGCCACTAGAGACAGGGTTATTTTTCACGATTAGACACAGGTATTTTATTTATAAAGGGATCTAGAATGGGGGAATTATTTTTTGCAGATTGGACAATGAGTATTTTGTTTATAAGGGGGATTGGGAATGGGTGAACAACTAGTTATATGGGACAGGGTTATGTTTCGCGGATTGGATAACAAATATTTTATTTATAAGGAGATCAGGGCTGGGGGGCACATTGATGCACAGTTTAACCCTCCCAAAGGATTTCTAAGTACCCTTGGATGGTCTAATAGTATTTAAACCATGGCCCTCTGGGAGGGTTTTGTGAGTGCCAAATTGAGGGATATGGCAGCCTGTGTCTGTCACAAGCCCCCAGTGCCATGCAGTAGCCCATTTTGTGGTGCAAGGCTGGCAGGAGCCCCCTTCGGCACATGCAGGCTGCTTTTCAGAATAGCTCAGGGTGCAATTTTTGATGCAAGGTGCCGCTTGCATCATTTATGATTGACGCAGGCACTTTGTATCAATCTAAGGGCTTTGAGAATAGGGCTATATGTTACTACATTAATGCCGATATTAGGGTTGAAGAACACAAATCACAGAAAGTAAGGAAACAAAAAACATTAGGGTTTGATATCTCAGGAGTCTTAGCAATTCAGTGGTGTGGTTTTCCTTGGGGTTTTCAAGCCTAATGCCAACCCCTTCCTTCCAGCCCACAGCCTCCTTTCCAAAGCGTAAGTTACAGATACAAATCCAAGACTGTGCTTCATGGTCATAGTGTTTGGAGGTAGAGAAGTATGACTCAGCACATTTGGACAACAGAGTCAGTCACCAGTAGGTCCTGCATGAAGCAAAAGATCATGTATAACCTTTTTTATTTAGGGAAGGGGGTGGGCATTAGGATTGAGAACCCAAGTAATACCATATCACCAAATTGTCAAGACACCTGAGACACCTAACCCCAATGTTTTTCATTTCCTTACTTTGTGCAATTAACATACCAGTAATTCTTTGCAGTTAATTTTCCTTCTTTATAAGATACTGGATTTGTATCCTTCTTTTCAGAGGTTCTGTAGGCACCAAAATGGAATAAAGACAAAAGTGGAGATATTTCAAGCCCTGCATCACAAACAAACTAACACGTGAATGTCAGCAGGGTCTTAATACTTTAGGGTACCAAAGCTCTGCAGTACATCCCTGGGATGGTGGGTTGCCATGTTTCATACCTGCCCACCCCTCCTAATGTAATGCTTAGCTCCATCAGACCTCAACATGCATATCAACTCCTTGTGAGAGAAGGTCCTCTGGCACACCACAAGATGTTGCTTGTGCAGCAGAACACTGTGCCATTGCTCTCCAGGCTCCGAGAAGTGTCACATGGCAGAGCCAATCCTCATCCCCATGTCACACAGCCAGCTCCCCAAGGGTACCAGGTCAATGTGCCACTGCTAGAACAGTCTAGCAAGAACTGCACTGTGTAAAGTGCAGAAACATTTAGAGCGATGGGTGTAACAGCGGAAGTGAATTACCACTACCCCAGTTGCTAAACGGGGACTACAGAAAGGGCTGAAGAAGCCTCAGCTGCTGCACCTGGTCAAGCCACTCCCATGGTGGAGTGGCTAAGACAAAAGCACCTGCAGTAGTGGAGACCTGGGGATCAATGTTTGGTTCCCTGTCTCCCAATAGTTTTCTTTTTTTTATAGCCAGAAGCAAAGTTTCCCACCTCCCATGTTTCCCCTTATCCCTGAGGTCCAAGCCCCCTCGGAGATGATTATTATAATTCCAGGGGATGTGGGGCGCAAAGCCCCCCACGTCGGGTGGCACAGGGGTAGAACCTCCCTCAAAAACAAAACATGCCAATTTTTCCCTATCACTTGCTATGATGTGTGAGCATTTTGTATTGGTCAGCATTTTGACTGACATTTGCACACGTTATTTTGACTGTGGCATTGTTTACCGCGCTATCAACCCTGGAACACAACACGCTACCCTCTTGGCCAATCGGCAGCCCTGAACACACCATTTATTCATAACTCAGTTGTGTTTGGGGATTTTCATCCCAAATGTTTAGTCTTTTTATGACCCCACCTTCTGAACATAACAGTTATATATTATGAAAAACTAGCCAAAACATAATTTTTTGGCAAGAGCATGAACAGATGTTTTGAGCAGGGTATGAAAAATAACACCTGTTATTTTCATTTGGTGGATAAAAAAAACAGGGCTATGTTGAAAACTTGGGGTCAACATATTGAAAAATAACAAAGTTATGAGGAAACATTGAGCATTTTCGATGTTTCCTCATAACTGTGTTGTTTTTTTGATATTGTGAACCAAATTTTCAACAGTCTTTCTATGGCACCACCTTATGATCAAGACAGATGAAATGATTTAATTCCTACCCAAAAGGTGATTTTGTGGAGTGACTTATCTAGACCTCACCAGGAGTACTGCTTCCAGTTTTGGAATCCACATCTGAGAAAAGATTAGTTCCACCTTGATTCTGTTCAAAGAAGAGTGACCAAGATGATCTATGGCCAACAGGATAGATTTTATGAGGAGAGACTAGAAGACCTTGACATGCACTCACTGGAGACTAAACAGGAGAGGAAGGACATGATTGAATCCTACTGGTAACTGAACAGCACTGTATCAACAGGATGGACTGCCAGGCTGGAGAGTGGCTGTTCTGGCTGAACAAGGGAAGCAGCAATATGGGGAATAACCTGAAACTGGGGGGTGGTGGCAAGTTCAAAAGGGACACAAGAAATACTTCTTTACAGAGTGAATGGTGGACAGATGGAACCACCCAGTGCAGGAGTTAGTTAGCATTCCAATAGCAGATGCCTTCAAGCATAAAGTAGGTGGGACATATTTAACGGTTTAGGGAAAGCATAGGCAAAGAAGGGGGTTATGTGGACTGAGATCCTGAGGTAGAAGGAGAAGAAGAAGAATCAGCATTTACAGACGTGACAGCCAGGATGTAATGCAGAAATGCTGCAGAATATCACAGAATACTGCGGTTTACTGCAGAGACCATTGTAAGTCAATGCCAATTATGCTATTTTGTCATGCAGGATTCTGTGACATGTCATTGCTGCAAGTTACTACACTTCATCATGGCTGACTTCACTGTATATAACACTTTTTATATCTATTGTATCCCAAAGCCCTTAACAAGCAATGAGAGACTGGTAGTGAAGTGACTGAATGTACAGTGGCAGCCATTCCACACATCAACACCCACAAATATGGCCTGGTGGTGCTGAGGGTTTAGGTGCTGGATGCCACACCTTGTGTCATGCCGGCGACCTGGGTTTGGGAACGCACCCGGGTCATCGGGGGTCAGCAGGAGAGAGAGGATTGAACATCCAGAGGACTGCTCTCCTCTTTCTGGGGAGGGACCTGAGGCTGCTCGGTGTCCCGTAACGCAGGTACGCCAGCCAGAAGAAGGGGTGGGAGTGCGGCAGACATCAGTAGGGAAGCCGTGCATGGATGTCATGCATGCCACACTCCCGAGGGGAATCGAAAATCAGAAAATCCCCTGTCTCACCTGTGGAGATGAAGGGAACGCCAGGGATACAGCCCACATCCTGACTGCCGGCCCTATGTCTGGAGGACTCCAAGGCCAACCCGACACCCAGGAAGGATCTCCCTAATTTCAGACAGGCAGTCACAAGAGGACAGGCCTGCCCTGGGGGGGGTGATCCAGGTGGTTAGGTCTGCCAGGGTGGTCAGGGGAGTCCCTCCACTAATTGGGGTTCAGGCAAGGGAGTAGAGGCTGGGGTCGAGTGCATACCCTGGAAGGATGCCCAGGCGAGAAAGAAGCATAAATAAAGTAAAAAAAAAAAAAACACCCACAAACAGCCTTGGACAATTACATGAACCAGTTTTATGGGAAGGGGAATGTTGGCCTGGACATCAGGGAAAATCCCCTGCAAAAAGTGCCTTGAGTTCTTTTACTTCCATCAGGACACCCCACCAGGAAAGCACCAGAGATGGGTAGAAGGGGCCTCAGTTTAGTGTCTCATTCGAATGACAGCACCTCCCCCCCACAAGCACTGCACTCAGGTGCCAGCATTTATGGTATGAGCTCAATCACGTTGTAGGATGGGAGCTCACAATCTTCTGGCCCAGAGGCAGATATACTACCAATTGAACCACGCTGACGCCCTAGTAGTAAGCATTATTTACACAGTTTACTGACAGCCAGTTCTAGACTTATACCTAGACTGAGCTATAGATAGTGAGACTGGTCAGATCTATGGTATTTATCTGCCCATAATATCTTATGTTTCTATATTTTAAATAAAACAGGCACCAAACCTGATACCGTACCTCCTCAATTGCACTACATATACCTAAGTCACATGTGGAGCTCAGGTCATCAACATTAGCCCATTTAGATGATAGAATCAGCATTTTCTACTCCTCTCCTTCATATTATTAAGAAACACAGAAACACAAAAACTGATGACAGATAAGGCCTCTTGGCCCATCCAGTCTGCCCTTTTTCATTGTGCTTCTTTCACTGCAGACACTTCTAGGTCTACTGCACGTTCTCTTCCACTCTTTTCCTATCCCTTATAATTCCCCTGTGCCTATCCCAAGCTTTTTTGAATCCACCACTGTCTTTGCCTCTCTCTCTCCCTCCACTCAAAGACTGTTCCAGGCATCTGCCTCCCTTTCAGTAAAGAAGTACTTCCTGACAATTCTCCTGAACCTACCTCCCTTAAGTTCATATTGTGACCCCTTGTACTAGAGCACCATTTCCCCTGAAAAATACCTCCCACCTATACCTTATTCACCCCCGTGAGGTATTTAAAGGTCTTGGTCATATCCCCTCTCTCCCTTCTCTCCTCCAGGGTGAACATGTTTAGTTCCTTTAGCCTCACCTCATAGGACTTTTGATTCAGACCCTGTACCATCTTGGTATCCCTCTTCTATACTGCCTCTACTATGTCTTTCCTGAGATGTGTTCTCCAAAACTGGACACAGTACTCTGGGTGGGGGTCCTAGCAGTGACATATATAGGTGCAACATCACTTCCTTCTTCCTGCTGGTGATACCCTTACGTATACACTCCAGCATCCCGCTAGCTCTCCTGATGGCTTTGTCACAATGTTAGGCCAACTTCAGGTTATCAGATATGATTAAGTACATTTCCTCCCATTTTGTACTGCACACCCAGGTTTCTGTGACCCAAATGCATTATTTTGCACTTTTTTACATTAAAACTTGGCTGCTATACTTTACTTTTGACCACTTCTCTAGCTATTTTTAAATCTCTTTCCATCCTTTGCACCCCCACCCCCTGGAGTGTCCACTCTGTTGCAGATCTTGGTGTCATCCACAAAGATGCAGACCTTCCCTTCCAGTTCCTCTGCTATGTTACTAATAAAGATATTAAGATGACTGACCCCAGTACTGACCCCAGAGATAATCTACTGGTCACAATCCCCTCCTCGGAGCAACCTCCATTTACCACCACCTTCTGCCTCCTATCCCCTAACCATTTTTTTACTCAGGTTACCACTTTATTGACCACCCCATGCTACCCAGCATGTTTACCAGCCTCCTATGTGGAATGATGTCAAAGGCCTTGCTAAAGTCTAGGTAGGCCATGTCCACCACCTCTCCTGGATCCAACACCTTGGTTACTCAGTCAAAAAGGTCTATTAGATTTGTTTGGCACAACCTCTCCTTTGTGAAGCCATGCAGCCTCAGGTCCTGCAGTCTGTTGGATTCCAGGTGTTCCACGATGCTTTCCCTAAATAGTGTTTCCATCAGTTTCCCTACTGCAGAAGTCAGGCTGACAGGTCTATAATTTCCTGTCTCCTCCTTGCTACCTCTTTTGTGAAGTGGGACTACATCCGCTCTTCTCCAGCCCTCTGGGACCATGCCAGTTTTCATTAAACTGTTTAACAAGTCTGCTAGGGGTGTTGCTAGAACTTTCCTGAATTCTTTCTGCACTCTTAGATGCACCCTGTCTGGCCCCATGGCTTTGTTCACCCTCAGATTGGTGAGTGTTTCCTGACCCTCTCCTCAGAAAAAGGGACTGGTGTCCATTTCCCTCCCCTCCAAGCTCTTGGTGCTTATTTGTGGTCACTCCCCTTCCCTTCCCTTCCACTGTGAACACTGAGCAGAACAATTTGTTTAAGATGTCTCCCTTTTCTTGGTCCTCCTTTGTACAGCCCCCCCCCCTTTTTTCTCACCATACATTCCCTCCCTTTGTCTTCCTTTTCCCACTTATACACTTGAAAAATGTCTTGTCCCCCTTTGATACTGTCTGGAATGTTCTTTCCTCAGCTTGCACCTTTGCACTCCTTATTGCATAGTCTGTCTCCCTCTGTTTCCCCGGATACACTTCCATGTCCTCCTCTCTCTGGGTCTCCTTATACCTTCTAAATGCCATTGTTTTTACCCATACCTTTTCAGCCACTTCCATTGAGAATCATAATGGTCTCCTCTTCCTCCTTCTGGTTTTACTTACTTGCTTGACATAGAGGTTTGTTGCCTTTACTATGCAATCTTTTAATCTGGCAAGTTGCCCTCCAATTCACCCAGGACATCTCCCCCCGCCAGGTCCTCTCAGAGGCATTCGCCCATCATTGTAAAGTCAGTCCCTCTAAAATCCAGGACCCTCACCCTTGTGCAGTTGGATTCTGCTGCTGTTCTTATATTAAACCACACTGTGTGATGGTCACTGGTCCCCAGATGACTTTCCCACTCTGATGTCTGCAACACTTTCTCTGTTGGTAAGCACCAGGTCCAGTATTGCCCCACCCAAGTGAGTTCACTAACTGCCTGAGGAATACTCCCTGCAGGGAGTCCAGGAAGTCTCTGCCTCTAGCTGATGCTGCAGAAAGGAGGCTCCACTCTACATCTAGCAGAATAAAGTCCCCCACCAGCACCAACTCCCCCTTCTTAGTCATTTTGCCTTTGTCTTCCAACATTTCTTCGTCTAAGTCCTCCCCTTGTGTTGGATGCCTTTATATCACTCTTATCCAAATAGTGGCTCTGTTTCATGACTTGAGGTTGACTCACAACACCTCAACCCTTCCCCCTGAATTCCCTGTATCTCTTTCACATTATGTTTTCCTTGACATAAAGAATCACTCCCCCACCGTTCCTTCCTATCCTGTCTCTTCTAAATATCATGTAATCAGGTATGACCATTTCCCAGTCATGGTTGTCAGTGCACCATGTTTTGGTGATGGCCACAGTATCCAGGTCTACCTCAGCCATGGTGGCCTCCAGGTCTGGTAACTTATTTTCCAGACTTCTAGCATTGCCACAAATGGCTCTCTAGATTTTGCTAATCCTTCTATTGTGCCTTCTCACTTTTTCTAGTCGCTCCCCTTTCTGCTTCTTTTTATATTTTTATATTGCCTGCTTCTCTTCCCCACTTCCTCCCATGCTAATCCCTTGCTACCTTTATTGTCTTTTATTCCTTTGGAAATCTTTTCTCTCAGGATTTTTCCTGCCCTCCATCATAGCCTGTGTGTGGGGGGGGGGGTAGTTGCTGCCTCCCCTTTGCCTTCTGCCACCCCCCAGCTAATTTAAACCCCTGTTGAAGTAACATTTAAACCATCCACTGAGGACTGCCATTCCCTTTCTGGATGGATACAGGCTATCCCCGTGGTACAAGCTCTTCTCCTTTCAGGTGGAGCCCCAGTCCCCAGTGTAGCCAAAGCCCTCCTCCATGCACATGCCTTCAACCAATTGTTTAAATCTCTGTTGTGGAGTGTCCTTTCCTCTCCCCAGCAGTATACTGGTAACATCTCAACAAAAGCCACTGTGTGTGCCACTTGCATTGAGGCCCCTCCTCAGATCCTTGAAATTTTCCTACACTACCCATTGCTCTCTCCCTTCTCCTGCTGCCCCAGCAATCTTCTGGATCTGATCTCCATCCCTCCAAGTCGAAGCACCTCTCAGGCACTTCACCTCTCTCTCTCTTTCTCTCATCCTTTTCCTACTCCTAAGCCTATACCCCTAACAAAAGAGTCCCCACCAGCAGCTGCTTCCTCCTTGGCTTGGACTTCTTTTGCCCTTCTTGGTGCCTCCCCTTCTGAGGACCCCCATTTCGTCCCTTCTTTATTTTTATTTCTTTATTTAAAATGTTATTTTCCAGGTAAATAGCACTGGGCCTCTTGGATATTTTAAATGCTAGAGCTGGGATCACACACATATCAAAATTCACACAAGTAATTATGATAAAACTATGCATAAAAAATACACATTTACACAATTAAATTATACAATATAAACTCTCTACTCTACAAATGTATCTTGCCTACTGAGCAAAAAACAAGCACATAGAGACCCGGCTTGGAGAAACTTTTTTAACTGAGTTTTAAACTGCTGTATATTTGTAGCTTTTCTTATTTCCAAATCAGTTTTGTTCAAAATTTTGTAGTACAGTGCCTACAAGCTTTTTGGCTGGGTTTTGTTAGTTCTAGAAAAAGGTTCTGATATGATCAGGGAATTGTCTGATCTTAATAATTTGGTGCTATCTTTGAGGACAAATATACCTTCTAGAGGCCCTTCCCCCTGAACTTAATAGCCTGAAACACAAAGCACATTTTGTATAATATGTCCCCTTGCTTAACAGATAACCATTTTAGTTTTTTATGTTGCTTGCACGCATTCAGTCAGTGTGTTTGCAGGTGCAGCCCCAGTTCCCCAATCACTGCTGCAGCTGTCTATGACAGCAGTTGAAAATGCAGTGGTCGTACAGTTGAAAGGCGAGCTCTGCTTCAGTGAGCAGGCTCCCCTCCACACACACACACACACACACACACACACACACACACACACTGCATACTCATACCTTCCCCTCCCTTCCGCACACACTGTCTGACCCGGCAGGGGTGCCCAATCCCCATCGGCTCCACCCCGAGCTTCCAGGTGCCACACTGGAGCCCACCCCAACATGGCAATGTGTTGTGGCTGACGGGGTGCTCAATCCTCGCCGGCTCCAGCCCCCCCAAACAGCCTTCCAGCTGCCACACTGGGACCCCACCCCAGCATGGCAAACGTCCCTCGTTGTCCTATTAAAAAAAACAACAACCTGTAAATACAAAAACTATCCCCCGGCACTTCTCCTTGCCACCCTCCCACAACCCACACCCACCCATTATGCACCCTGCCTCCCCACACCCCATACTTACCTCTGGATCTCGGCACAATGATCTTTGTGGACCAGGAAAATGTCTGCACCCTTCAAAGCCGACCGCAAACTGAGGAAATGCTGGTAAGCTGTACAATGGGATAGATAGGGTTTTTTCAACTTTGCTACATATCTCAGGCATTTTTTGGAATTTTTGCACCAGATTTTCAACATGGGGTTTCTGGGACCCCTCCTCATGAATTCTGTCACTGTCATGGTGTGAATCGGGCCCAAAGGGTGATTTTGTGGTCACTGCATGAAATCACCTTTTGGAACCGAATAACAAAACGACAGTGCCAGTGTTCATAAGGTGGACTCTCAAAAAGCTTGTGTTGCAAATTTGGTGAAAAAATTCCTAAAATTGACTGTTTTATGAGTGTGTGTTGCGCAGTTCCTACGCGGCTCATAAGTTATTGAATTTTTAATATTTGTACTCCAGATTTTCAACATTGCTATTTTACCACACCTCCTTATGAGCAGTACAGCTGTCATTTTTCACATCTCGCCCAAAATGTGTTTCCGTGCATGTAGCACACAATGGCGCAGTTGTTGTGCGAAATCAATGTTTGGGACAGATTAAGAAAATCACAGTCCAACTGTTCATGAGCAGAAGTGTTAAAATGGCTATATTAAAAATTTGGTTAAAAAATTCCCGAAAATGACTGTTTTATGAGCATTTGTTGTGCTGATCCTATGCACGCTCGTAAGTTCGTGAATTTTCAATATTTTCAATCCAGATTTTCAACATTGCCATTTTACCACACCTCCTTATGAGCAGTACAGCTGTCATTTTTCACATCTCACCCAAAATGTGTTTCCGTGCATGTAGTGCACAATGGCGCATTCAGTGTGCACAATCAAAGTTTGGGACAGATTAAGAAAATCACAGTAACACTGTTCATGAGCAGAGGTCTTAAAATGGCTATGTTGAACATTTGGTGAAAAAATTCCCTTCAGACATTCTGCAGTGTTACTAATGAAGACATTGAACAGGACTGGCCCCAGGACCGATCCCTGCAGCACCCCACTGGTCACCCCCTCTCCCTAGACTGCACACTATTTACCACCACTCTCTGCCTCCTGTCTGTTAGCCAGTTTCTAACCCAGTTTACCACCCTTTCCCCCATGCTCCAGCCTACCCAGCTAGTTTATCAGCCTCCTATATGGGATGGTGTCAAAGGCTTTGCTGAAATCAAGGTAAGCATTGTCCACTGCCCCACCGTAATTCACTTCCTTTGTCACCCAGTCAAAGAAATCAACCAGATTTGCCTGACATGATGTCCCCACTGTGAATCCATGTTGTCTGTGGTCCTGGGATCCGATGGCTTCTAGATGCCCCACTATCCTTTCTTTAAGCAATGTCTCCATGATCTTCCCCACTACTGAGGTGAGGCTGAATGGCCTCTTGTTCCCTGTCTCCTCCCTGCTGCCAGACTTGTGTAGAGGGACCACATGTGCCCTCCTCCAATTCACTCATGTTGAATGACTCAGTGAATATGGCTGCCAGAGGTACTGCTATCTCCCTTCGCAGTTCTCTTAATATCCTTGGGCGTATGCCATCTAGTTCCATTGCTTTGTCCACCTTCAATTTAGTGAGCTCCTGCAGGACTCTTTTGCCTTTGAATGGACTATTGTCCACCTCTTCTCCCCCTTGGCAACTGCTGTACTGCTGTGGCCCTTCCCCCTCCCACTCTTCTCTGAATACTGAACGGAAAGACACAGTGGATGTCTTGGAAGGAAGGCATGGACCTATCACTTCCAAATACCTAAACAGCACATAAAAGCAAGCAACATTGGGCATTGACAAATACTTGTTGTAAATGGTACAATGGTGTTCTGGTGTTTTGCTCTGATAACAACTCTAAAGAGCACACAGTACATACAGATGCATTTTTGTACAAAATGTTTCAGATACACCTCTCCAGATTAGGCTACCATAATCCATGGGTGGCAATAAACAACTCTGAGCCAGCCATTTTCTGGTATCATCAGTCAGAGAAGCCTTTAGTGAGTACAAAGCTCCTAATTTATTATTTAATTCCATTGACATAACAGCTACATGTTATTCACAATTGAGATGGGAGTTCAGTAATATACCCAAATATCTGAGCATCTCTACCACTTCCAAATGCTCCCCTTCCCCAAAATAAACTTGAAATGCATCTGTATAAGGGCTTCTTCTTTGAATTGTGCAAAACAGAACCTTTTTTTCTCATTTATGGTGAGATTGTTTTTTGCAAACAAGGTTGCTAACTTGCTGTATTCATTTTCCAAGATTTTATTAAGAGAAGTTGTCTCTATTTGTTACATAAAGTACAGCATCATCCGCATATAACATAATTTTAGCTATACAAAACACATTCCGCAACTCATTTATGAATAAAGAAAACAGTAATGGTCCTAATATTGGTCCCTGTGGGACCCCGTACTCCACACAGCAAGGGTCCAACAGTGCTCCATTGACCCCTACTTGCTGATATCTGTTGCATACGTCATCTGAAATGCAATTAACAACTGATATACCAAAACCTACTTTGCCAAGCTGTGACCTCAGAACAGTGATTCACCAGATCAAATGCTTGGTCAGGTCCTTGAACACCACCTCCATACACATACCCCTTTACATGCTCTCCTTTAGGAAGCTGGTTAACCTAATCAAGGCAGTTTCCATTCCACAGTCCCTCTCCTTGCTGTGCTGCACTCAATATTTTATGTGTCTTCATGTACTGTTATTCAGAAATGCACCAATCGTTCTTGTATTTTACTAACTAAAGACAGCAATGATATTGGTCGGTAGTTATTAACTAAACTTGTTTACCCTCCATTGTGCACTGGTATAAAATAAGTTTTTTTTCCCACACATCAGGTACAATTTGTTTGCACAGGGAATTATTAAAAACTCTTAGGCTGCCAACAGAATTAGAACATAGGAATTCTGGAATGATACACTGTATCAGTCCGAGCACAGCAAGAGTTAAAAATGATTCCTAAAGGTCTTGAAAATTCAAATGCTGCTGCTGTCAATATTTTTGCCTCATTCTGGTCAGGTCCTGGGTCTTTTTTATCATCTAACCTCACCAGCAGTTTGAACATTTCTTCTGTCCCAATTTGCTTAAAATAAAATTTTGTTCTGGTGCTCTCATATGGCTCTTCACAACCGACTGTTTTGTCAAAGACCCCTTTATAGCCTTGCAAATCTGTGAACATCTCATTAAGATAGTTAGCCATTTCTATACTATCTAACTATTCTTGATTTCCTTTGGTCAAGTATTTTGCAATATTTTTTCCCCTGTGGTTTTATTAAACTATTTATTCCCTGCCAAAATGTTTTCTTATTTTTTAAATTTGCCATCTGTCCACATTTATAGAGATCTACCTTGGGTTTTTGTTTTTCTTTTGCAAATACTACGGAGTTCACAATAGACTACCCAGTCTTCTTTTTTATCTGTACACTTAAATTTCTCCCACACTGCACCTCTAGCTTTTATACACTCTATTAATTTCCTGTTCCTCCAATTATTTATTACTCTCCTAATCTTTTCTTTTTAAATGTGTCTCTTTGGTTAAAACATTATTGCATAACTCTAAAAAAAAAAAAAAAAAAAAGTCTAGTGCCTCATTGGGATCTTCTAACATAACCATGTCTTGCTAGTTGATATTTTAGAATTCCTCCATTATTTTAGATAACACTTCTTCATTTATCATCCTCGTGTTTATCACTCTGCCCTGTCCCTTTGTGTCCTGTTACTCCACATGCAATATACAGGTACATATTCATTAATGAAGTCTGGTATGATTCCAGCACAGAAGATGTTCTATGAATTGTTTGCCATGACAAAATCTATCAATGTGTCCAAGCCTGATTTATTATTTTTTCTAGTTGCCTCTGTTATTATCTGGCTTAAATTCACTTTTTGTAATATCTGTTTAAATTTGTTTGATTCTGACCCAATCGAATTTAAGTTTACATCCCCCATTAGGATGTTATCCATGCTTTTAAAGGCACCTATCGCATGTACTGTATTACTTCTTCCAAACCTGGTAATTTTGTTTTAGGGGGTTTGTAAATGCAGCCAACAACTATTTTCTTGTTTTGCATTAGCCAGTATTACCTTTAAGAACACACTCTCACAGCCTGAAATGAGAGTTCTCAAGTCTAATTTGATAGTACTAATTGTCTCCTTAACATAGAAGATGATCTCCCACTTTTTTCCCTGTCTTGTCTCTCCTTATTAGCATTCACCCTTCAACAGTTAATAGATAGTCATCAATTATGGGGGTCAACTAGGATTCTGTGATTAACATTACATCAGGAGTATATGTCTGAAGCCAAGTCTCAAGTTCCTGTTTTTTATGCAGTAAACTACAGACAATTAAGTGGGTTAGTTTCTGTCCCTTAGCCCTGAGCCAATTTGTAAGTCTGGCCATTCATTGTTTTTATTTATTTATTTATATATTCATTCATTTATTTATTATTTATTTATTCAATTTTGATAACCGGGTAAGCCTGCTGAGCCCCGAAGGTCCCTTTTTCAGGGGTGACCCGGAGTTAATTACACAGTAGAACATTTCATATATAGAAAAGGTACAGAGCAAGCATTTGGCCATTTCAGGTTACAATCTGGTCATTACAGTACAGTGGTCAGGTCTTTAGTACATGGTATGGTTTAAGCATTCACACATTAGGAATGAGAGTAAATTAGTAAGGGGAATGGGCATTAGTAGACAATCAGGACAACGGATGGTGTGACTCCACCTGGCAAAGGACTGGATTGGCCTGGGCCAGTGCAGGTTTGTGAACTAGTCTCTGTTACTCAGTGTTCTTATACGCGTACAAACGCTATTCCTTAGGCGACCTGCCTGCAACCCAGATTGCAAGATTCCCAATGAGGTCATGCCCTGCAGTTGTTGTGGGGGCTTATTCCATAGCGCCGGGGCTGCATGGGTGAAGGATTTATCACCCGCTGCAGTGCAAGTCCTGGGTATTTCAAGGAGATTTCTCCCGGTGGTTCAAAGCTGTCTGCCCATACTCTTAGGGACCAGCAGCCCAGTCAGACTGTCAGGGGGGTTGTTGAGCAACTTATATGCACTACATAACAATGGGTACTGAAGTCTGATTTGTAAGAGACAGCCATTTAAGGGAGGCCAGTGCCTCCCTCACAGTGGTGTCTCCTTTTGTGAGATGATGTGGTGAAGCAGGCCACCTTGTTGTATAGTATCTGCATTCTGGTGAGCACCTGTTTTCCGAGGCCTTGCATGACAGAGGCAGCATAGGTCAAGGTTGGTAGCAGGATGCTGTCTGCTATTGTGATCCTGGTCTCAGGGACTAGCTGAGTGTTCAGGTGGTACAGTAGGCCCAGTCTGTGGTGCAGAGTTTTGGTTACCTGGTCAACATGAGTCTTCAGAGTGAGGCTTTGGTCCAGTTTCAGTCCCAGATACTTTAGGGATTTCACCACCTCAATAGAGGTACCCATTGAGGAGACTATTGAGATTAGGGAGGATCAGTCCTGCCCTCATGTTCTGGGACCAAAGACTGTGGCCTTTGTTTTTTGTGGCATTGAGGATTAGCCTATTTTCTGCTAGCCAGGTCTCTAGTGATACAAAGTCCAATTGGAGGTGGGCCTCAATATCCACTGTGCTACTAGAGGATCGGTAGATCACTGCATCATCTGCATACTGAGCCAGCGAGCATCCTCCACTATGTTTGCTCAGGTCATTGACAAATAGCGTGAATAGGAGAGGGCCCAGAATGGATCCCTGGGTACCACTTCCATGAGGATATAGCACCTCTCCATTTAACCTGCTGGGAATGCTCCATCAGGTAGCTACCAAACCAGGCTAGGGGGTGCACATTGAGCCCAAGGTTACCTAGTTTGCTTTGCAGAAGGTCATGATCTACTAGATCAAAGGCCTTGGTCAGATCTATAAAGACAGCCACTGTGGAGGTACTCTTGTCCAAGTCAGTGATTGAGGCAGTTGAGAGCCTAATGAGGGCTGTGTCAGTCCCATGGCTTCTTCTGAATCCATGTTGTGTATGTTCTAGCAGTTTATTAGCTTTCAGATAGTCTCTGAGTTGGCAGTAGACTAGTCTTTCCTGGATTTTGGCTAGCGTGCATAGTACAGAGATAGGCCTGTAGTTGCCCGTGGACTCTCTTGGACCCCCTTTATGGATGGGAACCACATTTGCCTGCTTCCATCTTTTAGGTACCACCCCTTCAGTTAGTGACCTTTTGATAAGCCATGTAACCAGGAGCATTATGGCTGGAGCAGTTGCCCTGAGCAGTTTTGAGTCTAGTCCATCTGGCCCGGCTGAACATTTCTCCTTGAGGGATTTGACCAGGGGGAGCACTTCCTTAGCCCTTACCAGCCTTAAATGAAAGAATGGTCTGTCTGGGCTCTGAGTGTCCATGCTTTGCTGTCCCATGGGTCTTGGGGGGAGGCTTGCCTTGTAGTCCTCCAAGCTCATGAATATCTTGCTAAAGGCTGAGGCCACTTCTTTCCCATAGGTAAGAGTGCAACCATTGTATTGTATTGGACCCTGAGGTGGCGTGCCACTGCCTTTAATCAGGGCATTGATGCATGACCAGAAGGATTTGGGGTCTGCAGGACTGGACTGTTGAAAACCCTTGACTTACTCCAATTTCGCAGTCTTGGCTGCTTGTTTGCACTTGTTCCTCTGCATTCTGTAGGTTACCAGGTCCTCTGAGAGATTTGTAGTTTTATAGTTTTTCCAGGCCTTGTCCCGGCTCACCAGCACGTTTTTCATCTCAGGAGAAAGCCACTTGTAACAGCTGCCTTTGGTTCTTAACCTCATCAGGGGAACGAACTGGTTAGTTGCTGAGATAAAGGAGCTTTGGAAGTACTCCAGGGCTTCATCTAGGCTAGGTAGTCACCAAATGGGGCTCCAGTTCATCTTATAGAGGTGCTGCCAGAAGGCATCCTCAGAGAACTTTGAGTCTCTAGCTGCAAGGAGCCTAGGAGGGACCTTGGGTGCTCTGTTTTTCCAAGTGCAAAAGATTGGCAAGTGGTCACTCAGGGCATTCATTAGAGTACCGGCCACTTAGATGTTTAGAGGATAGGATGTCAACACCCACTCCAGTGTGGTGTGGTTACCCATCTTGGCATTATGCCTAGTTGTTTCAGTGATGACCTGCTCCAGATGTGCCTCCAGAATTGAGGTTCTGTAGCTCTGCTCAGTGTTAGAGGTCCAGTTAAGGTTGAAGTCCCCCAGTATTAGCAGTTTAGTAGTGGCACTTTTTGTTATTGCCTCGGTTAGGGCCTCAAAGGCTTGAAGAGCAGTTTTAGGAGGGTGGTATAGGCAACCTATTGTTAGATGCTTGGCAAGGCCTAATGTGATCCTGATAAATATAGATTTTCCATCTGTGCAAGAAGTGTAAGGGAGTGGGGTGATCACCATATCTAGTGTGTCATTGACATACATGAGTACACCTCCCCCTTTCTTACCAATCCTGTCATTCCAGAATGTGGAGTACCCACTGATTTCAATCTCATGCAATAGGATGTGTGGCTTTAGCCATGTCTCTGAAAGTGCCAGAATGTCTGGTTTGTACAGTTCCATCCATCCCTGGACTTCATGTATTTTGGGGTGCAAGCTACAGATATTCATGTGGACTATTCTTAATCCTTTAAGTGAGATCCAGTTCAAGTCTTGGGGAGAGGCAATATTAAAGTTTGCCACTATGGGGTCCTGGGTTCAGCTCAATATCACCTGCAGGAGTAGTAGAGCTGAGAGAAATGTTAGTAGCTCTGGCATAGCAAGTAGTACATCCCTTAGCCCATGCTTCCTTGAGCCACGGAACATCAGATAGGAGGCACCCTTCTTAGTTAACCAATGCATCACAATCAGGGAATACCACCCCCTAAGTGGCTGGGTATTGCTGTAAGTGGGGTAAATGGCATTCCTGTTGACCCCTGTTTGGGTTCCCAGACCAGTGTTGGCCCATGAGGTTATCTATCCAAATGGTTAGGCATATATATATATTTAAATATATAACTGCCAGGAGCACCCCCTTGTTTGGCTTGCTTCTAGGGTACTCATGCCTGCTTGTGCAGGGATGGCAAAGGGGGTTTGGGTGAGTCTTAGGCATGGCTTTGTCCATATTTTTACTTTCCCCACATCGAGTATGGGCATAGACTAGGCTAGAAATTACATCTCTATTGTCAGAAACGCAGATGCCTGTGCCTTCAAATCTTTTCATATTGCAGCAGGCTGTGCAGTCTATTATGGTCTAGGTAGTCTGCAGTGCTTGTGGCAGCCTTTTGTAACTGCAGCAATCAAGCAGCTATGTGGAGCAAATGGTCTTCCTTTCCACTCGCTACAGCTCCTCTGTGGTCCATTCTTTTAGGTAGGAGTGCAAGAGCAGGGGCGAGAGTACAGTGTCCACTAGTGGCAGGCTCTGATGACCTGCTAGTGGTGAAATGGGCTGAATGGTATATATTTTTTTTTTTTAGCCACGTGACATGATAGACACTATATGATGGAGAGCTGACTAAGGGTGGTGGAGGGGGTTGGGGGAGCCGACACAGAGCGTCTGCAGGGCCTCTGTCTCAGGCTCTGAGCTTTGCGGTGGCTGACTGGCTGCCCTGATTGTTTCTTTCACTGAGCACTCATTACCTGGCTGCTTGTGGGGTCTGGGGGGTCTGAGTTCCTTCAGGGAGGGTGTCCTTGCCCTCATGACCTGTGCCCCCTCAAGGGGGAGCCTGTGACTGCTGCACTGCGGGGAGGAATGAGCAAAGATATCAGGATGAGTCATACAGCACATTGGTGTTATAGGCAGGGGGTGGGGTGAGATGTTGCTATGATGGAGGGCTTTTAGATTAACTGGGTTTTATTCTTGTAGTGGCAGAGTTAATTTGTTTGGCTTCTACACAATATCAACAAAACTACTGCTGAATTTGAGTAAATTAAGGTTTGTCAGATGCAACTTCCCTTAAGCGCAGCACATAGTATCTGCATACAGTGGCTAGTGGCTGCTTCAGGCAAGTACTTTAACAGTTTGTACAGTTTCAGCTTTCCTAGTTAGTCTAACATATATCCTTTAACTGTAAACATTCAGGGAGAACTGCACAAGGGGTAAGACTATGAGCAGAGACTGCTCTAGCACACAGAACAGTAGATAAAGCAGAGGCATGCATGAGATGTAGCAAACAGAACTATATAGAATATTACTCTATCCACCTATAATCTAGTAAAAATAAATTCTGCTGGTAAAATACAGTGCACAAAAATGAATTAAGGCAGTCTAGCAGTGTGATACAGGAAGCGAAGGAGTGAAACAAATAAAAAAAATTCAGTTTTTTGGCGCCAAAATGATCAGCTAGTAACACTGCTAGCTGCATATCTTTTCCTTCAGTGACAAACTATCACCACATGTGTGGGGGCAAAAAAGTCCTTTTAGGAATATTTAAGAATATTAAGTCCATCTCTGTCTCAGGCTCTGAGCTTTGTGGTAGCTGACTGGCTGCCCTGATTGTTTCCTTCACTGAGCGCTTGTTACCTGGTTGCTTGTGGGGTCGGGGGGGGTCTGAGTTCCTTCAGGGAGGGTGTCCTTGCCCTCACATCCTGCACCCTCAAGAAGGAGCCTGTGACGGCTGCACTGGCTGCTTGTGGGGTCTGGGGGGGTCTGAGTTCCTTCAGGGAGGGTGTCCTTGCCTTCGTGACCTGTGCCCTCAAGGGGGAGCCTGTGACTGCTGGCTGTGTGTGGGGTCCAGGGAGGGTCTGAGTTCCTTTAGGGAGGGTGTCCTTGCCCTTGCAACCTGCACCTTCAAGGGGGAGCCTGTGACTGCTGCACTGGCTGCTTGTGGGGTCCGGGGGGGGTCTGAGTTCCTTCAGGGAGGGTGTCCTTGCCCTCATGACCTGTGCCCTCAAGGGGAAGCCTGCAACTGCTGGCTGCTTTTGGGGTCTGGGAGGGTCTGAGTTCCTTCAGGGAGGGTGTCCTTGTCCTCATGACCTGCGCTTTCAAGGGGGAGACTGTGACTGCTGCACTGGCTGCTTGTGGGATCCAGGAGGATCCAAGTTCCTTCAGGGAGCGACCTGCACCCTGGAGGGAGTATTTGGTTCCTGATTTACCTCAAAATCCCCAGCTAAAAGTAAATTAATATAAAAACATAAAAAAATGCCTCTGAGTTTTGATATGCTGGATAAAATGTCCTAGATTCAGACATTCTCTTTTTTTAACAGACACAGACTGAATATGCTATGTGGGTAGTGATCATAGTCGGTATAAATGGCAGGGTTTCTTCATGGTGATAGTTACCAGCTCAATCTAGCAATGATATTCTTTGAAATGCTACATCAACCCTACTCAGTATGCGTATACAAAACATACAGACCAATACTCCCATGTTAACCATTTTAGCATTACTTCTGCATTAACTCATAAAGTAAACCTAGTGAGAATGAGAACCCAAAAGTGTATAATAACCTCCCTCATGAGCCCCAGTTCTAGAAAGGAACCTGTTACACAGACCACAGATTTCTAATAACATAAACTGGGTTCACTGTCCAGCTGTATAATAGAAGCTGAAACAAATGGCTGTGTCAACATATGGGCTGTGGCAGTGGCAGGAACTTAGGAAGTATTATCTATTTCATCCAATTACTCTACCAATACCTTACCAATACTTTACTTTCCCACCCTATATAGGTAAAGAAGTTTTTAAAAAGAGCAAATGAACACAAACACAATGATGCACAGAAGCAAAACTGCTCTTAAAATTGAGAGGTTAGGAGTATAAAGGATAATGACTGGAATGTGATTAATAACCACACTGTAATCACCTCAAGAGGTTGCCAGGACAACATAGTAAACCTCGAGGGCACAGCTTGAGAGATTTAGTGTTGTCCTGGCAACCTCTAGAGGTGATTTCAGCATGGTTATTAATTGAATCACAGTCATTAGGTTTTAAAATGTATGGGCAAAAACCTAGCCATGCCCATCTTGTAATCTCTTTTTCTTTGTAGATCAAACTTAACATTTTAAAACATTTTTAGATCTGCCTGCAGGGGGAATAAAAAGGAGCAGATTTAAAATAGAAACATAGAAACATAGAAGTTGACGGCAGATAAGGACCGCAAGGCCCATCCAGTCTGCCCATTTCTTTTTCTCAGGGCGTAGTATATTATTTTTATGAGGGGTGGTAAAAGTAACAATAATAGAGTTGAAAATGATCCTGTTGGTCAGCGCTGATCAGGTTGAAATTCGTGGCACTGGAATGTGGAAAGTGTCACAATGCGGGCTTTGGGGAGTTCAAGCTGCTACTCATCCTGCTGCAGGGCTCCAGAGAGATAGAGAATCATCATCTAAGAGCACTTGCTATTTTTGTTTTGATCATAATGTTCCCAGTTGTGCAGATTGTAACCTTTTTGGAAAAAAGAAAAAAAAGATGGGGTAACACCGAGGGACCAGGGCGTAGTATATTATTTTTATGAGGGGTGGGAAAAGTAACAAGAAAGTCCTGATTTACATGTATCACGACAGTGAAGAGGACAGGTAGCCTGCGTAATACAAACAAATCAACCAACATTAAAATAATGCCCCAAAAAGTCCAAGACTGCAACTGAACAACTCCTGGGAGGGACCAGCCCAGGCCAAGTCAGAGCACCCCCCCCCCCCAGTTTTACTGCAGTCTGTTCTTGGCCCAACTCGTCCTGAGAACAGAGTCAAAAAACTGACTGACATATTTTTATTTGTTTTTTCATTCAGTTCTTCAGCCTCTAGAGAGTGGACTTCATTGAAAAGTTGAAAATATTTAAGGAACTTACTTAACTTCCTTTTCAGGAGGACAGGACCTCACCTCAGCTTCAATTCAAATCAGCCTTGACCCAATTTTGCCCCCACCCCAATCTCCAGATGGATAGCTCAGTAGTCTCTCACCCCACTTTGCTGCTTACTTAACCCTTCCAAGTCCATCCCTGATAGATGGATCCTGAACTCCTTGAAATTTCTGCTTGGGCTAGCCTTCCCACCCTCCGAGTCCCACCTTCTGAACCTCTCCTTCTCCCTCAGTGCTCTCCCTCAGGACTAGTACAAAATTAAGGTTCTGCCTCTGCACAGGGGTACCAGGGTGGAGGTGATCCCTCCTCATAAGACAACCACAGGCCAATTTCATTCCTCCAACCTACAGTTACATTAAGCTCTAAGTGTCCATTGTGTACTTTACGATTCCTGACTTTATTGACTCCTTGAGTTTCCTCTTACCTTACCAGTCTGGCTTTAGGCTTTAGTAGGAACTTCTTTATCATCTCTTCTCTACTATATGTAACTGATTCGATCCTTTCTGGGATGGATCAGGGACATGTCACCACAGCCATATTCATCAATCTAGCTAAAGCTGTCATCTCATTGTCCCATCAGCTGCTCGTGAACAAGCTGAATTTTTCTTGTCTTCCCGCTCATGCTGTGGACAGGTTCTGTTCATACCTTATGGGCCAGAAATAGTCAGTTGGTTGTGTCTCTCCCCCCCCCCATTCTAGCAGGGGGCCCACAGGGCTCCATCCTGGACCCGTTACTTATTTCAGTCTGCTCAAATTACCTCCACTCTGCCTGTGTCTGCTTACAGAGAGATTTACACTGTGACATTCTGCTACTGAAATGCAGCTATCGCAGAATAAATCCAGGACAGGGTCAGGGAGTCTTGTACCAAGATCAGGTCTAACTTTCAGAAAATCTGTTTGGGATCTATCACCTTTAAAACAGAATAATTATTTTTTATTTGATATGGGGAAGTTGATCCCTGTGCCCTGTCACATTCCATGTGTTATGTAAGATTGCAGCCATCATGGTGGACAAGACATACAGATTTTTCTGGATCTGGATGAACACCATGTCACAAGCTAAAGTGAGTGGGATGGGAGGGGCTGTTCATGGGGGATGTTGGGGATGGGATGGGGGTTCTATCTGGGCACCACCTCAGGTTACAGGCACATATTGTCCACTCAAATATGGCATCTGTTCACAAAAAAGTAAATGAGAATAATATAACCAGAGAAACCACTGTGCCACAAAATAAGTATGCAGTGTATGAGGTGGATTGGCATAAGGCTGAAACCAAAAGCATGGCCATAAAATCACTAGCAAAATCCCCTTTGAGGGCATGAAGGAATACTATGATTATACTTCCAAAAATGATTTGCAATATGAATAAGTAACCTTCAACCCCCAATACTCCACACCCTGCCTAGAACATACAGTATACCGTTTATACTCAAAACCCTTTAACTGCAGACAACTACAACATCCTCTGCATTAAAGTTGAAATAAATGAGCCAATAATCTCAGGGAGTGGCTAGCTTGTCTCTAAACATAAAGACCACATAAATTTCAAGGTGCAGTTCACAGGAATTGAATAAATGTATCCTTCATCATCTTGTACTCCTGCCAGCGTGTAGGAACATCTGGATAGCAAAGCATCATCTGGGTAATGCAGAGAGCAATGGAGAGAGCCTACAGGCTCAAAGTGCACTCAGAGGCCAGAGCATTGCAGCTCACCCAGGGCTACCCAGTAGCGTACTCACTGCCCATTTAGCATAGGGACCAGCCACATCACACATTGACTACAACCGAGTCCTCAGAACTTTCATGGCCCATAGAAGCATCTTCAGGTGATGGCTTGCCTTTGTCCCATGCCTCCCTCCTTGTTTCAGCAGCTTCTGACTTCACAGACTCCATATAGGTGGGGTGAGTACTCGGAGAATAAACACAGCCTCCGACCTAATAGCTGTACATCTAGTCTTAGAGTGATGCCTCAAGTTGGGTGTGTACACTGTGCATAGCCTGATAGCCATCCCATACCCACATTCCAAAAACAGATGTTACCCAATGGATTCATCTCTGTTCAATGGTGTGGGAAGGGAGACTAAAAACATGTACCCAGTCTGTCAATTAAACAGTTCTCCAACATCTAGCACTGAGTGAAAAAAGTGATTGATAGTCTTCTGTATTGGACAAGATAGTTAATAGCCAGACTGACTAGCTAATGTGTTTGGTCAAGCTATAACCATGTAAGTTGTACATGGTCCTGTATGTTGGACCAGTCAGTCCAGATTGTACCTGTCTGATCCAGTGAAATGCCCAAACACTTTCCCATACTTGCAATATCTGTAGCCAACCTTTTAGCCAAGGAACAAAAAGCAAGCTAAGGACTCCTCCTTACCTCTGAGCAAGGCTCCTTCCTTCACACTCGAGCACCCTTGGCATAGGCCACACCCCAGCAGACAAATTTGGGCTCTCACGTAGCCATCTCTCAGCCAGTTGGCCCCTCTACTCTGGCTGTCCCTCCCATCCTCCTCCCAAGTTGGGTCCTGGACTAAGACTTGGACTCCCGGAAGTGGTGGTCTAAAAGTTGTCTCCTCCTCCTCCTGCCTTGTGTACGAGGGTCTTTCTCATCTTCTTGTGGCCTGCTGCTGCTGTCTGGCAGAGCCAGCCAGCCAGGCAAGCCCAGAAGCACAACATGACTCTCTCCAACTCCTCTCTCCTCGGCTCAGCAGCAGTTTCTTCCCCAGGGCCTGGTAGAGTTCGGCAGGCCTCTCAGTGGGGACAGGGAGGAGATAGAATGTGCTATCTAACCACTGGATAGTTGGCGACAGTGACCGAGGAGGAGAAATGATCTTTTCTTGAGTGAACGTCAATGGTGAGTCAGTGCTGGAGTTGGGTGGTGGACTGACCACTAGTCCGAGGAGACCATGACATAAGACATTAAATGTGTGCTGGCAATGGCTACTTCACTGTGTCTTCTCTTGCAACTCACTATGCTAACGTCTCAGTATCTCTTCTCAATGGCAGGCAACAGGCAAAAATGATGCTCATGCAGGTGCGTGTGCACGACTCTGGTTGCAGTGCTCTCTGATTGGTTGCAAAATGCACATTGCTGTGGTTACATCATGCTTGCAGCCAATGGGAAATGGGGATGTTGGGCACAATCATCAGGACGGGAGTCAGATTTATATTTAAAAAAAATATGCAACAGTTAGCCTCCCTCTCCCCTCCCAGCCTCTTCTCATCTCCCAACCAGCCAAGTCCAGAAGAGTAAAAAAAAAAAAAATGAAAGCGAACAGAACAAAAAAGTCCTGGTCTCTTTGCTCTCGGGGGGGGGGCAGCCAACCCCCCAGTAATCTATGCCACTGTGAGGGACGCACATGCTCAATGGTGTAAATGCTGTTATGCCTTTGCTATGACATACTCAAGAGGGGTTAACCAAAACCTGACGTCATAGTTATGGTATAACAAGATTATAATCTTCTCAATTTCAAATAATAATAAGCCTCTCCCATACATTATACATATTTTATTTGTTCATATTACCACAACATGCTGTATTTGCACTGAAATTTGAATACTGTTTATGTGCTATATGGACTGTGAGTCAGCTTCAGTATATAGACATTCTTTATTTTCTCATTGCAGGTCTCTGTAGCATCAATGGTTATTTTGGTGTTCCTTTTTTTTAATTTATTTACTCACTCTTTTCCTACCTTACTCCCTATCCCTCCACTCAATCAGATCCTCTCAAGCCTTGCATACCCCCTGTAGTGCCTCAGGAGTCTGCTCTTAGAGTGCAACTGCTTGCTCGATTTGACCCTTGGTGCCTGAATAACACTTTGGGTGGGGCGAGAAGATGTCCCCCTCTTACCTCCCTCGACCTTCAGTAGAGCGGGTGGTACACAGTGGAGTCTGCCCCTGTTGTCGGCTGGAGGACATGCTTTGGCTCTGGAGGGGTTATCACCTAGGAGTGACAGGGTCCATTTTTCCTGTTCTTTTGAGTCCTTACCCTGCAGTCACCTGCTCTCGAGGAGAGCCAATTGGGAGGCATGCATCGAGATGCAACTTCTCCAAGGGCTCTTGGCAGATGTCTGCCCCTCCCATCGCTTGTCCAGACTGTACTGCCAATCCCAGGTTCACCCGGAAGATGGCAGTATTGCAGTGGGACCGGCACACAACCCTCCACAGAGAGGTAGAGCTGCTGTTGAGCGCACAATCCCTCTCTCTCCCTGCTGACCCCCAGCAGCCCGAGTCCATCACCAAACCTGAGTCGCCGGCATGGAGCAAGGTGTCGCATCCAGCTTTTCAACCTTCACCGCCATTGGGCCGGCCCATTATTTTATGTGGTTAATGAAAATGGAAGCATGTTTTCAAAATCATAGGAACAAAAGAGCTAAATTAAATTGTAGCTACTTACTCATTCTTCATGAAAAATGATTTTTTTCTCCACAACCTTATAAGGCAAGTACATGACAAATGTCTGGGGCCCAATTCTTCACCAAAAAAGTAGGCACAAAGTAATCATAAAGATTATTATTGTGTCTGTCCTAAACATATGATGACATTGCACCATATTTAATGTGGTTGCAGTCTTAAATTCCTAGGCACCTGGTTACAAGATTATTTGTATGCACAAAGGAATGGGGTGGAATCACAGAGCATGTGGCTCACTGGGTCTTCTCATAGCACTACAGCTTTTGTTGATGTTGTTTTCATTGTTAGTATGTTTATTTGAAACAATAGTATAAACCTATTGAGTGAAATCTAATAATTAATATTATTCATCTTTTTAGTTAAACTAGTCACAGGCTCAGTCAGTTGCATTTAGTAGCAAGTGATGACTCAGTGCTACTTCGCACAACTAGGCAAGCTGAGGGGTGCACTGGAGGATGAGAGATGGGAGGATACACGTGAGGGGAAGTCACTTGATGTCAGTAATACCATGGAAGGGTTGCATCTATAAATTCATTAGTAACATGGGCTATTTGGGACTTGCATCAGAAACTAGGGTACATTGATCAGTAATTGGGGGACTGTGTTGGTAATAGTGGGAACTTGTATCAGCTATGAAGATTGTGTTGGTCTCATGAAAAGCTGTGTGGAAGTCTAGTGGTAGAATTCATGCAGAATGATGATTCCACTTATAAATTACTTCTCAAAATTTATTTTTGAATTCAGTGGAATTCTGAAAAGCTTTTCTATGTAAACCACAGTATACCTACTGTATCTCTGGATTATGTAAACTGCAGAATAGTTTTATGAGGATTGTGGAAAACAGAATCTCTGGTTTATGTAAACCACAGAGTTCATATAATTGAGAACACTGTGCTTTCAAAATTTTGGAATATGCTACCAATTGAAATCCATGGAATTAGATGGAATTTTCAGAAATTCCATGGAATTCTGTTCTGTTGGGATTTGAAAATTCCATGCCCCACTAGTGCTGTAATGTGGGGATTTTTATCAGGAACATGGATCTGATGCCTGAGGGACACCATTATTAAGGGAGGACTGCTTTGTGTAATCAGGGGGAATGCAATGGGTGATAAGGGGATCTGCTTTGGGTGATCAAGTGTGTGCATCAGGTGACTGGGAGACTGCATCTGGTGACTATGGAAATTACGATGGTCTGGGAGATCAGGGTATTTGCACTGGGTGATTAGGGGGACCCCTGAAAACTAAGGAGATATTCCAAAAGGGATGAAGGGAGGGAGAGGTGTCACTGGACACAAGTGAGTGCTTGAAATAGGATGATGAGATAAGGTCTACAACTGGACTCCCAACAAATTTCTGGTTTCAGGATAGAAAAGGGCCTCACTGGAGCCCAGGTATTTTTGATATGGGATGAAAGTAAGAGGGGTGACACTGGACACTGGGAAGTACTTAACACTGGATGAGGAAAGGAGAGTACAGAGGGACTAGTGGGCATTTGGAAGTGCTTGAAATGGGATGGGGTGTAGGCATGGGTGCCACTAGACACCAGATAACATAGCACTCAAGTGATATGTATTATGTATGTTACATCTAAACTTACACATGCTCCATAAAGATATACTGATGTTCTACATAATAGTGGGGCTCATTTTTGACAGGCAGTACAAACCAATAAAATATTTACTGAATTTTCTCCTTCCCTTTAAACACAACATAATGCAAGGAACTTCTCTTCAAATGACATGAGAACTCTGAAGGATGCTATATAAACTTCTCTTAGCACAGAGACAAAATGCAGAAAAACATTTCCAAAGCAACAGTTGCTCAGAGATTTGTTCCCCTTTTTAAGTTTGCTTGTGCGCACAGTGCACAAGAAACATATTGAGGTTAGTTGAGCATTGTAGAGGTGTGGCAGTGTTTGGCCAATACAGTGAACACTTTCAGGAACACATCCCTCAGCCACCAATCAACAGGGAAGCTGCTGAAGACTGCAGTTTCAGAGCGAGCGCCAGACTTGAAAGAAATCTGCCGCTCCAATCACGAACAGTTTCATCATTGCAACGGTAGATACCTTCCCCTCCCCTTTCCAGCATACCTCTCAACTGTCACACATTACAAGGTACGTCACTCATTTTACCTCTCAGAAATCCTCTATTTCATATGGCACAGGTTATATTCCACATTGCCCACTGAAACTTCAATGCAGAAATACATAATAATCTATGATACTCAGTTATCACCAAACATGAATAACGTAAGTGCACAGATTTAGACTGTGTTCTGAGCTTGCAATGTCATTTTTTGATGATGTGTCACACATTTTGCCCATTTGTCACACATACTGTCACACATTGAGTGATGAAAGGTTGAGAGGTATGCTTTCCAGCAACCAGGCACATTCCAGCCATGTGCATTATAGTGCTCAGTGATGCACATGGCTGGACTTACGAGCAACTCATTTGCTCAGTGTGCCTTTCCTGATAAAACATATTAATAAATAAACAAATAAGCCATGCCATGGCTTTGAATAATTACTGGCTCCTGCCACCCACCACACACTCCCCCCCAAAGCTGACATCGGGGTGTCCAATCCCTGTGCCAGCATGTATCCCCCTTCCCCCATTAATGTGGCACACTGGAAGCCCACCCCAGTGTGCCAAACTAATCATATTTCTGACACCAGGATGCCCACTCCTGGTGTTGGATGACTTCCCCTCCCAACCCCAAACATATCTTTTTCTGACAACAGGGTACCCAATCCCCAGGTTGGCATGCCCCTCCCAAGCCCGAGCATATCTTTTGCTGACAATTGGGTGCCCAATCCCCATGTCAATATGCCCCCCAAGGCCGAAGATATCTTTTGCCGACAACGTGGTGCCCAATCCCTATGTTGGCATGCCCCCCTCCACTATTGTAGCACACTGGGAGCCCACCCCAGTGTGCCAAAGTAATTATTTATTTTTTCCAACACCAGGATGCCCACTTCCAGTGTCGGATGTGTCCCCCATGCCCCCTTTTTTCAGCCCACCTTGGGGTGCCCAATCCCCAGGGCAGCATTGACCCCCTCCTCCATTAGTCTGGCACATTTGAGCCCACCCCAGTGTACCAAAATCCATTTTGTAATATTTCACCTGTAAAGAAGAAAACAGTCCCACAAAGTATTTTTTTTAAACCTGAAAAAAAAAGTTCCTCCTCATTCCCAATGGCCCCTTCCCCCAACCCTCACCCTCCTCTGTGCACCCCACTTCCCTGCACCCCCTCTCACCCATACTTACCTCTGGAGTTCAGGAACAGTGATCTTCTGTGGACCTAGAACACATCTTCACTCCTCAAAGACCATCTGGGAACTGAGGAAATGATGGTAAGCACTATAATGGCAGTGAATGGTGGGTTTTCAATTTAGGCTGATATCTCAGCCATTTTTGGAGTTTTGGTCCCAAATTTTCAACATGTGGTTCTCGGGATCCCACCTCATGAACACTGACACTGTCATTTTATTTTTCAGTCCTGAAAGGTGATTTTGCAGTCGCTGTGCAGAATCACCTTTTGGGACTGATTAAGGAAATGACAGTGCAACTGTTCATGAGGTGAGGTACCAAAAAGTGCATTTTGCAAGTTTTGTGAAAAAAATCCAAAAAATGGCAGTGTTATGCGCTTGCATTGCGCAGTTTGTATGCACACTCGTAACTTAGCCATATTGTTAATATTTTCACTCCAAATTTCCAACATTGCCATTTTTTCACACCTCCTTATGAACAGTACAGCTGTCATTTTTTGAATCCTGCCTGAAATGTGTTTTTGCACATATGGCTCAGAATGGCATAGTTGCTGTGTGAAATCAATGTTTGGGACAGATTAATGAAACCACTGTGCCACTGTTCATGAGAGGAGGTCCCAAAAAGACAATGCTGAAAATTTCATGAAAAATGACTGTGTTATGAGCATGCATTATGCAATTTCTGCACATGCTCATAACTTCACCACTCTGTCATATTTTCACTCCAGATTTTCAACATTGCCATTTTTCCACACCTCCTCATGATCAGCACAGGTGTAATTTTTCACATCCTGCCTAAAAGTTATTTTTGTACCTGTTGCACTGAATGGTGCATTCACTGTGAGAAATCACCTTTTGGGATTGAGTAACAAAATTATATTGCCCCTGTTCATGAGGTGGGGTCTCAAAAATCCCATGTTGAAAATTTGGAATGAAAATACTGACAAACGCCTGGGGCATTAGGGTTTCCAGCCGTATTGCCACACCCTGTACAGACTGACAGGCATTGGGGGGGTGGCTTGCGGTCATCAGCCATAATGCCATTCCACCCCCCCCACCCTGCTGCCACTGGCAGGCATCAAGGTATGCTTTGAGGTCTTCGGCCCTAATGTTCATCCTATTCTCCTATACTGCACCCATCTCAGCTTATTTCCTTATGAAATGGGGTGAGTGTAAGGGCTGAAGACACTAAGGCACACCATGATAACTGTCAGTGTTTGCATGTTGGAATGAGGTCAAATGGTGTGAGCCTTATGGCTGACAGCCCAAAGGCACACCCCAATGCCTGCCAGTCTCTGCAGGGTAGGGGTGGGTGTTGGCGTTAGTTCAATACTTCACTGCCATTCCTAATATGCATCTCTCTAACTCCTGCAGTAGGTTCAAGGTTCAAGTTTATTAACCAGTATGTATACAGAACAGATCACATACACATTGTTGAAAACACATACTTTTTTATGTTAAAAACAGGTACAAATTAAAAAGTGTGCAGACTACAGTATTATCATATAGTTGCAACAGTCATATTAAGTATATTTTAATTTCATCTTTAGTTTTCAAGATCTGCAGCATCCCTGATTATCTTAAATCATTTATTTTTTTAATAACCTTCCAGGCAAAATTGCCCATAGAAAAAACCTGGGCTAGGCTATCTGGAGCTAAAATCATTTTAAACATGTCCTGTCTGTTAGATATGGTTTTAATATTGCACAATGGGGTTACCCATTTTTCCCTCTCATTCTTCAAAGCACTACACTCAGAAAGCATATGATATACTGTGAGTCTAATATTATTTGCACAGATGCATGGGAGATTATGGACAAGATTCACAAAGCCTTTTGGGACTAAGTCCCACACCACAACCCCAGTGGTGCTCCGAAATCGCCGCAGTTGCGGAGAGCCTGATTCACAGCACAGAAGTTGCGGATGGTGCTACAGTGGGTCCCACCATCCATAGTAGCCTCTCACAGCTGCTGTGCTGTCCCTGGCAACAGCACCGACTGCTGCCATAATCTGTGGAGCTGGTCATAATCCAGTTACACCTTTGTGAATACCCGCAGCTGCTGGTAACCTGTGGATTCACAAGTGGCAACACCCTTGCGCCGAGGGTTTCCCACAGCTGCAGGACCTTCCACATGGTTACTGAATCCTGCTCTATCTCTTCCTACAAAAGGTTTCCAATTATACCCTAATAGACCTACCCATAACTTTGTAAGAGCTTTTCTTTGACCCCCCTATTGTAGCACATTTAAAGACACATTTCTAGACTCCATTTGATTTTTAAAGTGCTATAAATATTATATTCAATGGACTCATGAATACTTGCCATATAATTCTGCATCGCTGTAGCAATTAAACTTTGTGTGGGATTGCCTAAAAACAGAGTTTGATTTTCTCTGGTCAGTTTATAAATAATGGCCCAGATATTCAAACTACGCCCAAAAAGTGTGCAATAGCAGGAACAAGCACAAGTCCATTGAGCCCATGCGCAAGAGGCGTGATATTCAAAAACTGAGCCGGCCAACCTGCGCCTATAGCCGACGACTGAATATCGCACCACCTGTGCCATAGCGCAACTAAGGAGGGAAGGGCAGTTCTGATGCGCCGTAGCACAACAAGGGACGTTCAGCTGAGTAGTCCAGAGGCACCATAACGCAACCAGGAATGCCCCCCAGCAGCAGGGTGGCAATGCAACTGCACAACCAGGGAGGTAGAGGCCCACCACCCATGCCACAGATGGGCAGAGGAACACACAGCAGAACAGACATCATCCCCCAACACCCCATGCACTGCACAACTGGAGGAAGGCTGGAATAACCACTGGCCCATGGAGACAAGCAACCAATCCCTCAGCCGGGCCATAGTGCCCCATCACACCCCCTGGCAAGCTGTGACTGGCACACAAGGAGGGCTGACCACCCCGTGCCACACCATCCCCCAATGCAGAGCACACCCTGCACCATGACCACCAGACACCCTTCCCAGGAGCAACGTTCACCACTGCAGGAAACCCCATGCATGCCAACACCCCCACTGTGACAATGCAACCCTGTGCACCACAGAACCATGCAAGGCAGCCCCACCACGAGCACCCATCAGTGGGTGGCAGCACACAGCAATGCAACAACGGCATACACAGTGCCACCATGCATAGCCCCCCCCGAGGTACAGCTGAGAGACTGACCATGCGTCGGCACACAAGGTACCCCACACAGGACAGGGCATGCCCCAGACACTACCACTGGTGGTACAGCACCCTGCACACTCTCCCAAGGACACACCCCAACCCAGCACTGGCCACAACAGCCAGTGCAGACACCCACAGTGGTACGTGGAAGCGTGCACCACACTGGATGCCACACAGTGCATGGACAGACACCCACCCACCCATACCCAAGGGCACAACAACACAGGATGGGCTGCGGGCAACCAAGCCCCAGTATGAACCCATGTAAACTGTGTACACACAACCTGCAGTCCTCCATGACACAGGAGTGGCAGCTACCCTGCGCAGGCACTGTGGATCTGTACGCCACCATCATTTGCCCGGAGTACAAGTCACAGACAGTGGTGCACATCTCCTGTAACACACACAAGCCACAGCATGGAGGTGGGACAACAACTGCGGAGGTCACAGTGTCACCTGAGGCAGACATGCACCATACCAGTGACAGTAGGCAACCCAGCATTGTGATGGGTAGAGTGGCTGCCCTGCATGGACAGCCACCACTGACATGCCAGCAGACCGTACAGGTCACAGACATGCAAGGGTGTCAGCTGCACAGGCCATGGACGGGCTGACGGGGTGCCATGGACACAGAGCATGCACCATGGACCACTGCACACAGTCATCCAGTGCACAGGGCACAACACACACCACAGACACTGACTGATAGCTAGCCCACACACCATAGTCACCTCCCCATGGACACACACACATACCCCATGACTGCACCACCCCTGATGCCATGCACACCACTGCAGCTGAGCACCTATAGCCCACTGCAAATCAGAGACCACCACAGTATTCATATTAAAAGATCTGTATTCAAAAATAATATCAAAATGAACTATTTACAATACTATGTACAAAGTTGGTGGAGAGGGCCACAAACAAGGTGGGCGTGGGTAAGAGGCAGGGGTGAACAAATGGGACAGGAAAGGAGGGGTGTGAGAGTGGGTCCAGGGGGGTAGGAGATATCAGGGGTAGAGGGATGGTCAATGGGGGCCCCACTCCCCACTCTGGCAGCTCCACCTCCGGTGCCTCCTCCGGACCCCAAGCTGGTCGATCCGTTGCAGGATCTCCAAAGAAGCCCTTGCCACATTCAGGATCTCCCTTAATGCCTCCCAAATCTCCTGCAGCTGGCGGACACCTAGAACAAGGGAGCACAGTCAATAGGTGTGAATGCACAGCCCCATACAGCCCACCCACTGTGCATGGCATACGGCAGTGGGACATGCCTCTGTGATTGTGTGTGACCACCCACAGTGATCACATCCACAAGACCTGCCCATCCAGGAGCATACAGCCATGCAGAATGCTGCACACACCCACTGGCAAAGTCATGCACAGCACCACCGTGGCCATTTAGTGACATGGCTATGTGGTGCAAAGGCAGTGGCACAGCCATGTACCCGATGCATGCATGGACCACCATTGACGCACTCCCAGACATGCAGTGCCACTGGACAGTGCTGACTGTAACAAGTTGTGTGCATGGCAGTGGTGTCAATGGATGGTGGCCATGCCCCATTGCCCAAACTGTTACACAGCATGAAATAGTAATCATAGAGGTATGGCACTCAGCATCACTGGGCCGGTCCCTCAGGCGCTGCGGACCGTCGCCCCTCCTAGCGTCCTTGTCCTCCTTGTGGTGCCACATCTCCCGGGAAAGACGCCGCTCCTCCAGCCCAGTGGTGCAAACATGGAGAGAAGAACATCAGTACAATCCTGTAGCAAAGTCCCCCTGCCTCCAGGTGTGTGCCCTCCCACCCAGCCAGACCCACCCACCCCACACCCTGATAACACCACCACAGCCAACACCGGATGGTCCCTCCCCCATGTTCCAGACACATACAACCGTGATACCCATATGGAAGATAAAAGTGTGTGGATGTAACACCTACCTGGCCGTGGCACCGTGCCCCTCCTGGCACGTGACCACAGGTGGGCAAGCAGATCTGGTTCCCTCCTCTGTAGGTCGCCATACCTGTGGCAGCACTGCTCCACTGTCCACCCCCTTCCTGTGGCCTCCTCCAGTGCATTGGCCACCTCCTCCCACCCTGGCTCCTGGACCTGTCCGGGGGTGCCTCCCCAAACAGTGGTCCATAGAGTGGCTCTACTATGGCCACTAGGTTGGCCAGTTCTACTTGGCTCCACTGTGCAGCCCTCCTCCGCGCCATTCTGCCTGCTCAGTCAGCTCAAAATGGTGCTCTGCAGTGCGGCTCCTCCACGTGCAGATGTTGCGCGGTACAGTGCTTCCATTCCCTATCACGCTGTCACCGAACAGCGCGACAGTGGTGCACCCATGCCTGATGCATGGCACCTAGGGGGGAAAAGGTAGGGCACAGGGTCAAGGGGCTCTGGCTCACAGACAGGCACAGTGCCATTGGAACCCAATGCGTATAGTGCAATTGGATGCCTGTGTGCTACCTCCAGTAGCGGCTTACCACGCTGTTGCCCCAGTGCGCCTATGATGGCCCAGTGCCACAGCTCCATATAGGTGAACATTGCTGTAGCGCCACTGGCACAATGGTGGCTGTGTCCTGCATTGCTTCCCATGCACATCACATCAGCAGTGGGGCAGATGCCTGCGTCAGCAACCCGGGCATGCACAGTGAGGTGTGTACTGCGCATGTCACAGAACTGCGCCCTTGGCTTAGCACGCTCAACACAACTGCGCAAAGCACAACAACGCGATATTCAGTCGTCATATGCAAAACAGCTAGTCAGCCATTCAATGGCGCAGCACTGCAATTTGCATCCACTTAAAGTTGCACCTTGCCTCATTTGCATGAGTTGCATTATAAAAGTGTGACATTGGGCTGCCCTGGCCATAGTCAGTTACTGCAGTCTATTGGTGAGTTGCCTGCTGTTTGGGAGTGTGGACTGTGGATTTTGGGACATGCATGGGACTGCACAGTCACGGGTAACAACTGTCATTTTTACAGGCTAAAAAATGACCGAGCGAGTTGTGGGAGAGGAGGAACACAGTGGTGGGAGGAGGAGGAGGCCTAATTTCACCAAGGCCAAGACCGATGCCCTGTTTGAGGCCTACCTGGATCAGGAGTCGCTTCTCAGCGGAAGGCAGGGAACACCTCAAGCCTGTGCTGCTGCATGGGAGGAGGTGGCACATGCAGTGAACCTGCATGGCAGCCACCAGTGCTCTGTGAAGGAGTGAAAGAAGAAGATTGGCACAGACAGGAGGAGGATAAAGGAGACGGTGGCTGCCATCAGGGCAGCATGAGCTGTGACAGGTGGGGGACAGCCGGAGGTGGTACACCTGATCCCACAGGAGGAGAGGGTTGCTGGAAGCATGCAGCATTGTGCCATTGAGGGTGTTCACGGTGGTGGCTTCCAGACGGGTGGTAGCCCATCATTGCATGGTAGGTCATGGTCTGTCTATGGGGGGGCAGGGTAGGTCACATGCAGTAACATGACTTTGTTTCCCCTTACAGATCCTGAGCAACTGCATGGGTCAGTGGTGGTGGGCCTGTCCACTGAGGACAGTCAGATGGAGATGGAGGAGGCCCCATCCACCTCCACAGGTATACGTGGCTCAGTGCAACAGTGGGCCCACCTGGCTGTCCACACTGATGTTGTTGGAACAGGTACAGAGGAGGCCCTACCCATGTCCCAGCGTGCCAGCATCCACGGATTCCAGCATGCTGTGACTCGGGCTGGTGCCGGGTCCATCACCGATGATGATGTCGCTAACGGCATGGGCAGTGACACGTGTGTGCCACAGGATGGCCACACAGCAGACAACATCGCGGTCATGGCTGTGGGTGGTGCTGCCATGGAGGCCTGCGTGTCATCACAGTTCCAGCCTGTGCCTGTCAGCACCAGTGGGGCAGCACTGGTGTGTGTACAGGACAGTGGGACTGTTGCGGCTACTGCGGCAGCACCAGTGAGCCCTGGGGAGTGGCAGCCAGAGGGGCAGCATCAGCAGTCGGTCAATGGGCTTGGGGGTACAGGATCAAGGGGCGGCATCTGTGCACCACCTGTGGACATGCAAAGACCTGGTTCTGGTGTGCAGCACCCACCCTCAAGGGGTGCTGAGCATCAGGGCCATGCACACCCTGAGGGACAGGATGCCGAGGAGGCAGATGACCTCTTGGATGAGCACACCCACCTACTGAAAGCATCAGTCCACCAGCAGATGCGGCTTGCGACATCGGTGGATGCACTGCGTGAAGCTCTGGAGTGGGCAGAGGAGCATCACAGCAGAGACACCGCTCTGATCCTGGCAGGGATGGACCGGTTGTGGGAGGATATGGCCGCTGCCATTGACAGACAGACAGAGGCATTCACTGCTGTCATGGCCACAATGGGCACACAGTCATGTGCCCATGCATTGCAGACACCACGCAGTGCACTGTCCACCCCCCATTCCCAGGTTCAGCTGTGGGCATCCCAAGCACACCTGGCACAGGCATGTTTGGTGTGCTGCAGACCCCTGCACGAGCACGGTCATGTTCACACAGTGGAACCCCTGAGGGACCATCGGTGCCACCCCATGAGGCCAGTGATCAGCATGTCAGTGCAGGCAGGTCTCGGCGGGGCTGCCCACGCATCCGTGGCAGCTGGGGCACTGTGTAGCGTGACTGACCTGTCCCCCAACATGGCTACTGTCTGGTGCTGCCCTGTGTGCATTGTGTCTTTCAGTGGGCATTGCACGGGTGGGTACCTGGCCCTGCACGTGGACACACAGTCCATCTGCACACCCTCCCGCCTGCTGTCCGCAGTTGCATGTGCATGATGATGACTGCATTGTGCTGTACACCAATGTGCAATGGTGCCTAGCATCTGACACAAGCACATGGACAGGCAGTGAGCGTGGTGGTCTGTGGACATGTGTGTGGCTAGGGGTGGCATTCTGGGTCGGTGTACCTCCTACCCTTTGTGCATGTCTGGTGCATTGTGTGTGTGCGTGTGTGTGTGTCCATCTGCATGGTATGTTAGACCTCACCCATCCCTGGTTGTGTGTGTGGTTCCATGCCTGGCCACTTCCCTTGACAGAATGCACCCCTAGTGTGTGTCCATGCGTGTTTGTGGGTTGTGCCTTTGCCACTGTTGGTTGCACATGGCTCCATGACTTACCTGGGTTGGCTGAAGTGCTCCTCTGTGATGGAGTCCTGGTGCAGCTGTGCCAGCTGGAGCAGTCGGGGGTCCCATCGCCCAAGTGGGGGCTGCCCATCACCATTGTCACCGGCGTCCTCATCATCCCCATCACTGTCCCCCTCTTTGACCTGTACGGCTGTCCCACATTCGTTGGTCATGTTGTGCAGGATGCAACAGGCCAGGAACAGCCCACAGGCCTTTGAGGGGCTGTACTGTAGGGCACCGCTGGAGGTGTTCAGGCAATGGAAACATGCCTTCAACATCCTGAACACCCGCTCGATGACATTACGTGTGGTGGCGTGTGCCTCATTGTAACGTTGCTACGATGGGGTTGCGGGCCGCCAGTAGGGTGTGATCAGCCAGGGATGGAGTGGGTATCCACTGTCACCTGTGTGTAGAGGGTGGAGGTTAGTTTGGTGATCAGCATTACCCTGCCCCTGGCCATGTAGGCCACTACCCATGTCACCTCTGACTATGCCCCCCCAGGCCCTATGATTGTCCATGTGGTTTGCATACTCACCCACTAGGTGGCCAGTGGGGATATCCCCACTCTCAAATCAGTGGCACAGTGCCAACTGGTGCCAGATGCAGGCATCATGTGCTCCCCCAGGGTGCATGGCACAGACATTGATTATGCACCCCCTGGCATCGCACACCACCTGGCAGTTGATGCTGGCATAGCCCTTGCAATTTATGTATGTGGCCCCCTCGGGGCCAGGTGGTGTGCAGATAGCCACATGGGTGCAGTCTATTGCCCCTAGCATGCCAGGCATATGTGCTACCCTGTGGAACTCCTGTATGTTTGCTGTGCGCTCTGCCGGTGTGCTGGGGAAATGGATGTACTCCACAGCATGTGGCAGCAGTGTGCTGAGTAATTGGGTGAGGTGGCATGACGAGGCTGACTGGGTTATGCCTGTGGTGTCCCCAGTTGGTCTCTGGAAGGTACCCATGGTGAGCAAGCACATGCAAGCTGTCACTTTCATCTCCACTGACAGGGCATGGCTCCGTCGTGCGGGTGCCTGCATCACATCTCTGCATAGCTCACAGAGCCACCTCTGAATTGCCCGATTCAGGTGGTACTGGCCCACAATCTCGGTATCATTGTACAACTCAAAGCTGGTGTGGGCTCAGTACTGCCTGTTGGGGGCATACTGCCGGCTGGCCCTTCCACGGCCACGCCCCCCTGCTGCCCACCTTCTCACCCCCCTCATTACGGCCTCTATCTGGAAGGTGGCACTGGCCATGTCCCTGGCTTGTGTTCATCCCTCCCGGCAGCTGTTTCTGTATTCCCCCGGCTGTTCTGGCTGCTACTTCCCCTGCACCAGGAACACCTGCCTGTGCTGGCCTCACTGCTGTGTGGTGTACTTCCCCCTTCTGCAGTGTCTCCCCACACCTTCCCCTGTGCCTGTTGCTTCCAGGTGCCCTTTCCTGCCTGGCCCTGTGTGTCCCTGCTGCCCAGTTTTCCCTGCTATCTTTGGCTCTCCTGTGGCTTCCCTGTAGCATTCTTGCACCTCTCCTTGCTCCCTTTTATTTTGGCTCATTTCACGCTATCTAGCACTTTGCTTTCTCCCCTATTGCGCATGGCGCATGTTTATTTAAATATCGCACTGCGCCATTTGTGCATGGTTCCTCCACCTTCAGTTGCGCATGCATTCATTATCATTGCGCAACAGTGCACTGATAATGGATGCATGCGAAACAGCACATGCATTCATTATCATTGCGCTGTTGCTCAGCGTGATTTGGGGGGTGCAACTGCCTCCTGCTGAATATCACAGAATGGCGCATTTTCAGACTTGCGCAGCTGCAACCCTATTGCGCATGGCTCAACTCTTTTGAATATCTGGGCCAATATTGTTAGCTAAACCTATAATATTTAATACGCACTTCATTTTCTGAAACCAGCACATTTTGTTTCGTAATTGTATAGTTTTTTGCCAACAGTGGTGCAATAAATCATTTTCTGATGTGCTAACTATTTTACTCGAAAAGGATAGGCTCTGTTTTTAAATTTTTGTCCATGCCAATGCCAATACCAGCAAGCAAACATTCAGCATTGACAAATGCTTGGTTAGTTCTGCTTTACCTTTTTCATAGATAATTATGAGAACAATTTGGTCAGAAAGTATCTTGTATTTTATTTGAACAAAATGTATGTTTACTGTATCTTCTTGAGTCCAGTTAAATATGCAACAAGGCACAACAGGGCGTGCAATTATAGGTCAATAATCACACACCTATCAAGGGTGTTATTAGACATGAGGCATTTGCACAGAGTGCCTTTAAATACCTGAGAGAGGTGAGTGATTATTGACCATAATCACACATCCTGAAGTGCCTTATCACATTTATAAAATGTGTCCTACAGAATACAGTTCACAAAATAAATAGAAGTAAAACTTAAAAATAACAAATATGAGTTTTCTCATTTTATTTAACATGTAGTTCCTTTTTGATGTCTGTCCCTTCTGTTTCTGTGATGCACATTACAGCACACACGTTACCCATTGCCAACAACTCTGGCTCTAGCATGCTGCTGCACTCTGCCATGATTGAAATATGTGTGACACACAGAGCATCAAGAACATTGCACTTTATGAGGCACTCTCAAGGCAGGAATGGCAGCAGGACAGAAATATAAAATAAAACTTTTTACAGAAATCTGTGCTGCTCTGACCACCGGGGGTGTATGAATCTGGTACGTAGCCAAAAATATTAGATAACTGACTTACTGTTTAGTAGTACTGCCCATGTAATTATGAGCTAATAATTACATGGGTTGGAGTGATTCTCAGTCAGTCAGACTGCAGGATTTTTCTTACACATTTTATAACGTCAAATACACCATTCAAACTGCACAACTTGGTTTATTAGTTGTAAATTTTAACAAATTGACTAAATTCTAACCTGGGTCAGGAGTGTCTAAAAGCCATATCTGAGTGACGATGGCTATTCAGTGGACCATGTGAAATGAGTTTTGTCTGTTTTAGGCTGCTTCTTAGTGGACAGGTATCCACATCATATTTGAAAGCAATTGGAATACCCCTTGGCAATCTACTATAAGATGCCATGAACTGAATGGCCTTGTAATCTAAATTATCCACTCAACAGCTAGAGGTGGTCTGTCAGGAGTAGTGTTATGGCACAATGACATGGCAGTGCAAGGAAGGAAGTTTGCATTTCATCTACTGTACCTTTCTTTCTTACCACAAAAATCCATACAACTTTGAGCTTAAGAGTTATATTTTAGCAGAAGAGGGCTCAGATTGATAAGCTTAATGCCACCAGAGGATAAGTATGTGAGAAAGGTTGGCACTGTTGTCAACAGAAAAATACTGTGACAATTAAAGTTTATACATTTTCAATAAAATATCAAAAGGAAATCTTCTTTTTCATTAAATTTACTGACCTTTAAAAAGTAAATTTGCTCTAATCTGAGACAGAACCTGTTACCTAGAGACAGAGGCTACTGAAGTAGCTCATCTGTATTTGTTTTGAAGCTGCTCAGGAATAGGTGGGAGTAAGAAATCTTGCCACTTAAGATGAAAAACATATTTTTTAAAGCTGTAAGCATGAATAAAATGAAAACCTAAGTCTTATGATCAAACTACAGTTTTGCAGTCAGTGCACTGTCCAATTTAACAGTTAAAGTTTAACATTTGATAAGGCAATTAATGCTCTAAATGACTTATAATGTACAATTAAACATACTGTTTCATTAAGATGACAAGGCAAAAAAACTATGGTATTTGTAAAAGGAGATACAAAATAACCCAACTATTCAAATCAGCAGATACCGATGACAATTTCTTGAGATATACGAATGACTTACAGTCACAACCTTTGTTTTTATATATGTGACAATGAGAGTTGGGCAGTCTGATGGAGGAAAAAAATATTATTACTTGCCTAATGGCAGTTTTTAAAGTACACTGTGTTTCATGACATCACACTTGTGTCATTAATGTAGTCCAAAACATTGTTTATTTTTATCATTAACATGCATACCTAGAACCTAGAGGTTCATTCAGGCTTGAGTAATGTGTAGCATTTTCTACTGTTTTCAGAAGGAATGAGTAATGACATTGGAACACATTGGAAAGGTTTGGGTTCATTAAAGAAAAACAAATCTGGAGCACTGGGGGTCTTTATTTTGATCAGCTCTGTGATAGGAGCTGGCAGTTGCTTATTTAGACAATATTCACAGTTTAATTTCATTGACCAAGTCTCCCTTGTTAAAACAATGCAATTGTTATTGCATTGTGTAGTCTGGTTCAGTGATAACATCAACAGCAAAACAACTGGCCTAAGCTGGAGGCTAAAGCAAATGTTAAAATACATATCCCTTAATTGAAAATAATGGCATCCTTTGAGCTGGCCTTTCATGTAGGGAATAGGGCTCCAAAGCTACCAAAAGCAAGAATAGGTCAGGATACTAACAACACTTTTTAGATTGCCACAACAGTGCAAAGATCTAATCCCATAATTGCAGAGAAAGAGAAAGTGAATGGAGCACAGACCTGCAGGCAAAGCACTGATGTATTGTGATTCTCTACTGAGTAGTGTCCATGATAAATGCTATATTGACTTCATGCATAATGTTTGTTGAAAGTCAGTAAATAATTGTGAACAAGGTCTTGCTGGAATGGACAGTATTTCAGAGTGTACTGCTGTATGTTTGCTCATACAGTGCTCTTGTGTTATACTGTGTAACATCTCACTATAGCGAAAATTCAGTTATATCAAATGCCATGTGTCTCTCCCAGGAGAAATCAGCTGTTACCGAGGCTGAGAGAGATCACTATCACAATGAGGCAGCACTGCATTATCATAAAAAGGCACTTTTGTGCGACTGTTGATTACTGTGCTTTTCCCTGGATGTCACCCTCTTGCTCACTCCAACCTCCATAAACTGCAAACACTGATGTACTGAATGTTGACCATTGACTGACCAAAATGTTTGTCTTCCAGGTAGTGAGTTGGTGGGGAGCGACCATGTCTGTGGCTGCTGTGCTTTTCTCAAGAGGCCTCCCCTCTCTCACTCCAGACTCCTTAAACTGGCATGATCAGGACTATGGCTAATGTACTTTTCCCTATTGGCACCCAGTCCTCTCACTGGCAGGTGTTATTAATGGTGAGGTGATACTGGTGCAACATAGCTGGTCTGATGTTTTTTTCTTTGCCCCTCACTCTGATGAACACTGAGCTATAACAAATAGACTTGATGGCCTAATATGTGTTTATTATAGCAAGGGACTACTGTAATGCCTTTCTTTACATTGTATTCCTGTGCAACATGATGGGGGGGGTTCAGCCTACTGCTGAATGTTTCTAAGAATTTTCGTACATGGGAGTTGCAGGAAGCTAGATTTGTTCATGTTGAACTGCTTGATGGAAGGAGTAAGAAAACATAATTTTGTTGTACGTGGCAGCACACAAATAAAAGTCATGCACTCAGTGCCCTCTGCTGCTGGAAGCTGCAATGGATGAAAATGTCTGAGAGACAGGACATGTGTGCTAATTTTATCTACTGTATTTATTTGTTTTCTGTAGACCAAGAAAGGAGGGCTAGACAATACAGCTTACTTTCAGCCTTGACAGTGTGTGTGTGTTGGGGGGGGATGGAAACAGATAAAAACCAAGTTAAATTGAACCAGATCAAGCTGTTGGTGGTACTTAAGTGAAGGGAGGTAATTTGGACTGGACACCAGTGAAATTTTCCTGCTTTCCAGTACAGTACCTCTTGCAGTTTGGCTACCTGCTAGAATGGCAGAGCACGGTGGGCGGTGATGAAAGTGACGAAGGTGGAGACTTTGCTGCTGCTTTGGGATCAACAAATAAAGTGATGTTTGCTACAGAATCCTCTTTGGGTAGCCCCATGGAGGAAATGGAGTTGGATTGTGTTGAGCCAAGCTGGCTTGAGATGCCTGATAATAAAGAGATGTTGCCTGTATCTGTTTCCAGAATTACCTCTGCTGCCATGTTTCCTGCTGAGACAAACCTCTTGGTGGGCAAGTCAAGGGGGAAGCAAATCTGCTGGAAATATTAGCTAAAGACTAGTGAAGGATCACTACTCTGTCAGTACAGTCTGGAGCTGCCACACATGCCATGCTCCCAGTAGATCTGGAGACTTGTACTACATCAGAGCCACCTGCATGTCAGCACCATCTAGTCTGTGCACTTAAGTAAGATTGCCTGTGCACTGTGGATCCACAGTGCAAAGGCAACCATAAGTCTGAATGCCACACACCAGCAGTCCAGACCCCTGAGTGCATTCACAGGAGGGACACACATCCCTTCTGCAATAGATATCCCAGCTGGCCATTCAGTTATGTTTGTGGTTGATCTGCTGGGGCCATGCCCACAGTCTGTCCCATTCACGAAGGTGTGGAGTGCCTGGAAAAAGGGGCACAGGATACACAGGCAGGGACCCTGTAATATCTTTTGCATGCCTCCCATGAGAAAACAGCCCCCTTACAGTGCTGCTGTAACTCTCTCATTAGAAAGGGAGGGCTGGGGGCAACCATCTGGGCATTCACCCGTCCCTTCCAAATTCACACCTCCCACATCTTCCCAGAATGTCTCACTCACACAGAGCAGAGGAGCCACTTCAGGACCCAGGATGGGCATCTGATTGGATGCTCACCTGTGACCCTCAATCTACCCCTCACACCGCTGTGCTCAAGGGAGTGGAGCCATGGAGAGGCACCCTGCAAAGGCACATAGTACTGCATACTGTGCACCTTGCACTTGTTGTCTGGGTGGAGTTTCACATGTCAGGTACATGTGATCCATGCATACCCAACTCCACAATAGTGTATAGCCCCCCCATGGAGAGTCCTACTTTGAGGAAAATTCTGGGATTGCAATCTTGAATCCTCATGCCACTATCAGTACAGTTTGGTCATCAGAGATGGTGCTGATCAAGGCCGGGTGATCTAAATCTCTGAATGGGCATCTCTGGCTCCTGTGGAACCCATCAAGTGCAGAGGACAACATAGTAGCAGCCATACAGGTGACTGGGGAAAGGTGCAGTCTGTCATGTCTGGCCTTCTTTTGTGTCTGCTATGGCTGGAATATCCCCCAAGTGAGCTACACATGCCTCTGCTACACAGACTCTCCTGGACCCTGGTAATTGTGATAATGCTATTCTCTCTGCTTCGTGGCTAGCACACACAGACTGTTCTGCTACAAAAAGGAATCCTACACCAAAAATAACTTTGGCTATTGAATCCTCTGGGAAGACTGCCTCTGTGACAGCTGCTGACAGTCCTTGTGCATTGCCCATTCCACTGGTGCAGTCAGTGTCTGAGAAAACCCCACCTAAGCTAAATACTCCACCACAGAAGACTCAGGACTTCCTGGTGATCTAGATATAGAAAAGGGACATACAGGACTTAAAATGATAATGAACAGTCAGGACTATTGGGGTGGAAACCCTGTATCTACCCTGTCAGAAAAGAATTCTACAGGCCAGTCTAATCAGGGACAGAAGAAGGAGATTCTAGACTCCAACTATGATGCTGTGCCATCTATGCATCCTTAATGTGGTTATGCTGGATTCTTGGTTCAGGACCCTGGGACAAGCACTGACCAGGTTAATTGTGCAGGCACTTCATCTCATCTCGATGGGACCATATGACAGCTTGTGGTCAAGGCCTGCATTTCTAGATGGCAGATCTGTTCTACTCTCTGGGGAGCCTGCACATAGAAAAAATGCTGTAAGGTTCAAATATGATTGGGAGTAGGATCTGGATCTTATTTCAATGAGGGTCTATGTAATCAGAACTATACTGAAAAACTCCATGGGATTTGTGGCTGGGGATTTTTTAGCATGTATACATGTCTCAGTGGAAACTGTGTTTGACCTGAGTATCAAGACAATTGCGTCTATTGAGAAGTTTTGGGGAAAATATAATAACGTGAAGGAGACCCGACTTTGAAACCTATTTATAGCTATACCCTTGACCAAAACTACAATAAAGGGCATCACCATTCTGTTTCAGAACAAAAGGGAGAAAATTACAGATATGGTCTTCTGACTATGCCAGTGCTGCTGTGAAGGGCTGGATCATCCATCCCCAATCATAGACAGTGAACTTGTCTGGATTGGGGGTTGGAAGATCTGAATCAAACTGAGACAAACTAATAACAGGACCTGTCACATTCCCAGTAGTTTTCACTTTGGCAGGTGGGGCTATATCCTGAGTGACCATAGAAACAGAATTGACAATATCAAATCAAATCAATTTTATTTATAAAATGGTGCCTTTCTAAAACCAAGGCGCCTGTGCAATAAATACATAAAACAAAATAAATTATTGTAACAAACATAAAATTCAACAGACAACAATATAATAGCAGCATAGGAAAGCAAACTAAACCTCAATCAATAAATGCCAGGCTGAAGAGATAGGTTTTCAAAGCTATTTTAAAACTCTGGATGGTTAGGCAGTCTCGAACCCGATGAGGTAGAGACTTCCACAGGGACGGAACAGCAAAACTAAATGCCCTTGCTCCAGATGTTTGCAGACGTACCCTGGGAACCTCTAGCAATCCCTCATCAGATGATCGGAGAGGACGGAGGGGATGGTAGGGACAAAGGAGATCTTTCAAGTAACCCAGTCCCTGGTCGTGCAGGGCCCTATAGGTAAGCAAAGCAACCTTAAAGGTGATCCACCACTGTATAGGCAGTCAGTACAGACCGCGGAGCACAGGCATCATATGACTGGTTCTTGATGCACCAGTCAATAGCCTGACTGCTGCATTCTGCACCAGCTGCAACCGGCGGATATCAACCCCTAGCAGTCCTAGGTAAAGGGCATTACAGTAGTCAAGACGGGAGGAAACGAAGGCGTGAACCAATGTCGGAAGATCATCAGGAGGAGCCAAATATTTCACCTGGGTGTTATTTCTTAGATGGTAAAAAGAAGTTTTAACATCTGCTGACACCTGTGATTTTAGGGTCAAGCAGTCATCAAACATAATGCCCAGGTTCTACACCTGGTCTGAGGTAGCCAGCTGAACACCTCTGAGCCATAGACCCGAAGGTGAACCTGCCAACATACCCACCTCACAATGATCTGGGTTCACGACCAACTCCTCAGTTTTTTCAGGGTTCAACCTTAGCCAGCTCACATTCATCCAGTCCTGAATTTCAGTCAGACAGCTGTTGAGCACTGAGACAGCATCATCTTGTTCTGGGACAAAAGACATGTATAGCTGAGTGTCATCTGCATAGCAGTAAAAACTCAAGCCATACCATCTAATAATCACTCCCAACGTCAGCATATACACTGCAAACAACATGGGTGCTAAGATGGATTCCTGTGGAACCCCACAGGGCAGGGATAATGGAGCCAAGGTACAAACCCCTGACACCACTCTCTGAGTCCTACCCATGAGATAAGATTGAAACCATCTGAGGACAACCCCTGAGAGTCTGCAGATAAACCGCAGGTGATCCAACAGCACACCATGGTCCACAGTATCAAATGCTTCAGGGAGATCAAGAAGGACCAAGGTGGAACAGGCCCTTCAATCTTTCACTATCAGGAGGTCATTTAGTACCCGAACAAGAGCTGTCTTAGTACTATGTCTCTTCCTCAAACCGCACTGAAGAAAATCATAGATATTGTGGCTGATCAAATGGTCTTCCAGCTGCAATGCCACCACCTTCTCAATAACCTTACCCAACAAGGGAAGGCTGGAGACCAACCTGTAGTTTGCTAGACAGTCGAGATCCAAGGAAGGCTTTTTAAGGAGAGGTCAAACTACAGCCTCCTTAAGGAAAGCTGGAAAACTCCCCTCTCCAAGGATAACCAGACTATCTCAGCAAGGACTGGGCTGATATCAACACAGCCAATGAGCAAGTGAGTGGGGCCCAGATCCAAACTACAGTTGGTAGGACGTAAAGTCTGGATAACCATCAGAATATCATTGATTGTAGGCTGGGCAAAGTTGCACCACTGAAACTGGGAGTCCAACATCTCCTGCTGACCACTGCTATTCCCTAGAGAAAGGGTCAGGTAGATATCGGACCTGATCGTGGCAACCTTATCCACGAAGAATCGAGCAAACTCCTCACATTGTTCTTGTGAAAAAGCATTTCTGGGCTGAAGAAAGAGTGGATTGCACAGTCTGTCCATAGTCCAGAAAAGCTGAGCTGTTCGATTCCGCTTGGCAGCAATTTCTCTGGATAGGAATTCTGCCTTCTTACAGGAAATTGTTGATTGATAAACCAAATAATGGTCCATCAAACTAAGCCTGTCACATATCAGGCCGGACCTCCACTATCGCCTGTCTAGACTTCGTCCCACTCTCCTCAATTCCCTAAGGTCCCCATCAAACCATGGAGACCTAGGGTGAAGGGAGAGTGGATGAACATGGACAGGAGCAATGGAATCCAGGGCCTCTGTCACTGCCTTATTATTGGCAAATACCAGATCCCCTGGATCCATGCATTCCCTCATGATCATTAGGTTCAGGTACCTCAGTTTGACCCTGTGTAGGGCCAACTGAAACCTGAGGAATCACCTCTTCATGTATCTCCTCAGAGGTCACAGAGCAAAGGAACACAAAGATTGTATGAGAGTGAGAAGAGGGTGATGCCCCATGACGGCAAAGCCTCATGAGTAAGAGGCAAAGTGCTGGGGTATATTTCCACTCCCTGTTGTTTTTTACCTGGATTTCTGGGTTTAAATAATGTTCTTTGGAACATTCTACTGTTTGACAAAGTCTGTGTATGTCCACCAAAATCAAATATTGGCTCCTTTGAACCCATTTCAGAATGCATCTTGAATAAAGCCGAGGAAAAGGACTTGTTCTTTAAAGGGGGATTTCAATGCTGTGTGGGGTCAACCCAGGAGGAGAACTTTAAAATCCAGTTTACAGCCTTTGGCAGTAAAATAGATAATAATAAACCCAACATGAAAAAAACAAATTATGAGTAAAGGAAACATATTAGATCTAGCATTTGTGTCAGCAAAAATAAAACCCATTGAGATTAGGGTAGATCAGCCTATGCTTGGAGACCATAACTCTATCATAGGTAGTTTCAAATTGGTATATAAGGTGACCTGTAGGGTTAAACCTGAACCAAATTTAAAAAAAAGTAGATCTTTTAAAAATTATACTAAGAAAAGGTCCAGAAGCAAATTATTTGATACCTTTTGATGGACCAACAGAGATGTAACAACAAGAACAAAATACTCTAGCTTTCGGACCAACCAGTCCTTCTTCAAAAGCTCATGGCAGTTGTTTAGAAAATACAATACTTATAACAGCTAGATAATGCAGAGAAAAACAGAAAAAAAATCCCCATTGGTTTAAAATACTCATTAAAAAAAAAAACAGAAGATGATGTCAGAGAAGTTTAACAGTACCATACTGCCTTCAGCCAGAAGCAACCCTGGGTCAACCCTGCTTGGTGGAACACACATACAAAGAATCCTACTGCATATGAATTTAATTGACATAAGATTACACTGCTGCAGCAGACAACTCCTAAATCAAGCTATGAGTGTCACAGTCAGTATAAGGATGTGATTACTGAAAGGCAACCCCCACCCAGACTAAAGTCACACTAAGATTGTTATAGGGCTCATGAAGTTTCAATGTCTGCATTATAGACAAGAATTTAGCAGAAAAGTTGTCTTAAAAACATCAGTGCACACCGTGTGATGTGTAAAACCTAGCTGGACCTGTCACCCAGCTGTACTTTCCAGCTAGATATAAGGCCCAAGAAATTTCAAAAACCTCAGGACTATATAAATGATAATTTAAATATAAATTGATAATATTAGTGTCAAACAAACAACTCTAGTTGAAGAACCTCAAGGAATTAAGACCAAGTAGCCTGTTATGTACTGATGTCAATATACACTGAGAATGTAACAACTTGATGTACCACCAGTGTCTAAGGAATGGGAAAAAGAGATAAAAATGTAATTTCTCTCCTCCTCTTCATACAAACAATACACCCTAACCCACCCCACATCACCATAATGTGGGTGGGGTAGATACATAGCTTTAAGGAGATGTTGTCTCTCTCTCTCTCTCTCTCTCTCTCTCTTCCTCCCCCCCTTCTTTTCCTCTCTCTCTCTCTCTCTCTCTCTCACAGACACACACGCACACACACACTCTCTCTCTCTTTCTCTCTCCCCTAGTGAACCTATATTCACTTCAGTCACTGCAATTGTTCCCCAAAGGAATTCAACTTGTCATGAAATTTAGTAAAGGTAAACTGGAACAAAATATTCCTAATTCCTTGTTTGGAGTTGGCTACTCAAGAATTTACTTACATGTTAATGCAAATTTGTGACTTATTAGCACCCTATATTAGGAAGATCCAAAGGAAAGATCAGGCTTTATGGATTATGGAAAAACTGAAAAAGGAAATTTGAGTAAAGGACAGACTTTGGAGGATAGCAAATCAATACCATAACCCTTAAGATTAGAATAACTTTAAAAAAGCAGGAAATAAATTAAAACAAAATGTGAGGGATACTAAGCAGAAATGTTATTAAAATAAAATAAGTGAAACCACAGAGTCCTGACAATATTTGTACTCTCAGACAAAGTGGTTGAACTTAAGGAACAGAATCCAATACCACACCTGCCTATATACTATGAAAATTAGCATGGGCCTAACCCCCCCCCAACTCCCAGCACGTTCTCACAGGTGCCCCACATTCGCATAGCACTAGGAGTGCTAACAGAAGGGCCTTCCAAATCCCTTTCAGTTGGACCTCCCAAGCCCAACGCTCCTTCAGCTACTGGGTACCTAGCTGGCTTGAAAACCTTCCTGTCGACATAGTGGGAGTGTCCAAGCTTGGTCCTTTCAAGCACCTCCTCAAATAGCACCTGGTCCTTCACAGCAGCTGCAAGTACTCCACTTAACTAGCATTATCCTTGTATCTGTCCCCCCCCACTGCTCTCTGACAAAGCCAACCTCTGGCTGCACCCACCACGTGGTAGAGCCAGCCCCAGACTGCCCTCACCTCCTGTATGTCTGCCTGTCTCACCCCTGACAAACACAGTAATTCCAACCTTATTCTCACTTCCAACCTTGCTCTCATTTAACCCATATCCCCTTACTTATGCCAACTAATTCTACTCTCCTCCTGCTACGCGACCATTGTCATTCCTTACCTACTTCTTAAATCTCTGAATACTCTGTTTTATCATGTATTGCTGCAATTGGATGATGTTAAAGAGTTGCTGACTCTTAGACCCTCTCTGTATATATATCGTATTATTATGTAAAAATACTCACCTGATGTTTAACACTTATGCTTTCTCTGTATGTATTGTACTGTTGAACTAGACGTGGAACCTATGTAAAAGAATGCCTGACTCATAGGTAATTGTAATCTGAGAACTTAATAAATAAACATAGATAAATAAATAAATATTGATCATTGATTAAGTCCTTTGAGTCACCCACTAATACGCTAATAACAGACCAACAATTCAAATGGTAAAGAATGGTGTAGTATAGTCTCCAAAAGCATTAAATAATTACTTTGTTATGCTGCCTGATGTCGAGATACCAGCTGAGATCCAGGAAGAACCTAACCTACAGAGGGAGATAAGAAATGAACAGAAGAGACCTACTTTAAAGCTTAGGGTGGTCACATGTAGTAAAAAACACATTTGGAAAATAAAGATTAAGAAAGCTTGAGGACCTGATGGGGTAGAATGTAGATTTTTAAAAGTTGCTATAAATATTAGTTCCCCTATTTTGACAAAGTTGTTTAACTGGAGTTTAACTGAAAACAAATTTCCAGAGAGCTGGAAACATGCAAAAATAATACCAATTCATAAGGGAGGAACAAAAACTGATCCAGCAAATTATCACCCCATCACTTTCCTGACCATTAATCTCAAAACTGTTGGAGGGTATAGTTCAAGAATAATTGATACATCATTTAGAACAATATTCCATTTTGACAAAATATCAATCAGGATTTAGACAAAGGTATTTCATGGGCACCACACTCATTGGACCTGATTTCAACTTCTTTGAATGGGGGTTGGGGGGTGTTCATGGGTTTATCCAAAGCGTTTGGCACTGTAAATCATGAGATTATGGGCAAGAGACCGATGGACCTAGGCGTCGCCTCTGAAACCTGTCAAGGGTTTGAGTCCTACTTAAAAAATAAAATACAGTAAGTTCAGATAGGTAGTGTTATATCTTATAAAGTTGTAAATGGTAGGAGAGCACCCCAGGGATCACTTTTGGGACCCACATTATTTCTGATTTATGTTAACACAGTTCCACAGTTTATACAGAAAACTCAGATATGATTATACGCAGATGACATAGTATTAGTGGCCACTGGTAAGGATAAAAAAAGAGATAGAACAAAATTTACAGGGTGACTTTTTAACTTTATGTAATTGGTTCTCAAAATACAGATTAGCAACAAATGAAAAAAAAATGATGTTTGGGTGGAAAGCAGCAACAAAAAAAAAAGTCAAATACATTTGCATAAAAACTATTAAGGATGAGACTCTTGACCATGTACTTGAATATAAGTACCTGGGCATTTGGTTTGATTAAAGTGTGGATTTTGACTTCCACATAGGGAAAATTATTGAAAGAATTAACACCAGAATGGGTGTTTTTAGACATTCAGAATACTGCCTGGATTATAAAATGAGAAAGATCATAGAAAACCACCTACCATGTACGTGTCCCTATAATTGATTATGGAGCCCATGTTTATGGACTATCAAATAAAAAATATTTAAGTAGCTAAATAAATTATATAACAAAATGACATGATTGTCTTAAACTGTAGCCTTTTTACAAATCATTGTGATATGTATTCTAGACTAGACTGGAAGGATCTTGATTCCAAAAGAAGCAATAAATGGATTTGTCATATACAGTATGTAAAACTTTGTATTCTGGAAAGCCAGCTTATTTAATGGAGAAGCTACAGCCAAGAGACCATGAACATGGGCTCAGAATCAAAAATACAATAGTGATGTTAGTCCTAAAATGTGTAGCAGATCTGGTCAATTGACCTTGCCGTATCTGTTTTCTAAAGTTTGGACACTTATTGGACCTGGGGATAGGGAATTTGGCCCAACCTCTAAATTGTTTAACTTACACAGAAGTAATGAACCCTGGAAGGGTTGCTAGTGTATATCGTGAGCATAACTTGGTACTAAAAGGGTTTAATTGTTAACAAGGGTCAAATAGGTTCAGGGAGGCTATTTAAATTTAAATCTTCACACCTATAGTATGATGTCAAAAAGATAGTATTTAAAAGGATGACATGAATCTGGAATGATTTTATTGTAATTTTTATTCTTTGCATATTTCTATATTTGTGTGTTTTGTTTTATATTTTATGTGAAACTTGGATTAAATAATTGTATAACAGGATCACCTTGAAAATAGGTCCTATGGATCTAATGGTGTACAGTGCAATCTTCCTGTATAAAAATAAAGATTTTTATTTACTTACTTACTAACAGTGTGCCACATCTTCGTTTGAGTTTCCACACTGGGAGGGAGAGAGGCTTCTGTAGTTGACCAGAGCAACCCATTGACATGTCTTAAGTGTGGGTCTTACAGTCTCTGAGATCAGTGTGGGATACACCCTGCTATAGCCTCTGTTTGGAGTACAGTCATACCTATTTACATGCAACCTTTGTGAAGAAGATTGTCATTCTTTCAGACATTGTCCCTGGGCTGCCCATAATAGAACAGATAACCTCAACCAGGAAGAAATTGTCACTAAGAGACAAGTTTGAGAAACTGGAAAATCTGCCCCCTCCCAGACCAGATCTGATCACCATCCAGCAGAGTCTTTTCCTAATAGACTGTCTCCTTCTAGCCAGACCATTTATATGCCTATCCTATCACCACCTCCTCACTCTCAAACAATCTTTGAGGTTATATGTTCTGTGACCCCTAAAAGGATACATGAAGAAGTGATGCCTCAGGTTTAAGGGCCACACATAGGGCCAAGCTGAGGTACCTGAACCTAATGGTCATACTACAGTATCTCTCCTGTCCCTATGATCACCCAGGCTATAACACTGCTGGCTACAGTTGCAGAAGGATCAGGTAATGTCATGTCCCCTTCCCCTCCAGTAAACATTTCTATGCCAGTTATGAAAAGGGGAAAGAGGGGGAGAATTGGGAAATATGCTCCTAAATCTACAAAACAATCACCAGTTAACCCTTCCTCTATTGTCATCAGGAACTGGTCTGAACTCCTAAACAGGCAGTGAAGTGACAACCAAAGAGGAGGATGATGAATCTGAACGTTCATCCATTGTATCCTCATTTAAGGATTGCTCTTCCAGTCAGAATGACTCCCACTTGAAGATATCTGCAACCAAAAGGAAGAAGGGCAGTTCCAGGTCTCCCTTGCCATCAGTCCTGACTTTCCCCACTTGATTTAGCCATATGTGTTTTGGAACAAGTCTTCACCCTGCCACCCTCAAAGTCATCAATAGAAAAAGCTTTAAAAAATGGTCAGCTGCTTTATTCATATGGTGAACTCTTGCTGGTACTATTTGATTCTTGCAAGACACTTGGTTCAAAACTCCATATGAAAAATCAAAGGTGTGCAAGGGTTGGACTAGGGGATGCTCATACTGGTCACAGGGTGATGAAGTTTGCTATGGGGTGGGTATTTGGTTACATGGGCTCAAGATTTGTTGTTCAAGAAGTGGGTGATGTAGTACTAGGGCATCTGCTCTTGCAGTATGTTTTATATACAATTATACAATAGCAAGAAAGAATGCTGGCCTCTGATTTGTCGGTGTGGGACTGGACCCATGATGTTATCCCAGCATAACATCATGGATCTATTCCCAGCACTCAAAAGACTGCATCAAATAAAAAAAAACACCACAAAAAGTGACTTCTACATCACACCTACACATCCTCTGCTACCTGAGTGCTTTAAGTCACCTGCTTTGCCATGTTGCCACAACCTTCACTGCACTCCTCCTCCCAGTGCTCAGATACTGATATATGTACAAAGCAGAGTTTGCAAGCTAAGGAATAAATTTAATTTTCATAGCCATTTTATTCCCCAAACCCAATGGCTACAGTAAACCACGGAAACCCTAACTGCTGGTCTCGCAGTTCACTGATCCCACTCAGTTCATGGGGAAAAAGGTGCCATTAAAATGTAATTTATTTTCTCTGTTACATCTAGTGCATATCCTCCATCCCTGTCCTGCTAAAAAAAAAAAGTAAAGCCATACCAGAGGAGAGACATTTCTCCAAAGCTCCAGGTAACTGAAGAAAGACTTGTAATTGTCAGACCAGTGGTGTGAGTGTTTGTTGAAGAAGGCAAGATAACTTCCACATGGTGCAGTAGCAGTGTGAAGACTGAGGGAGGGGAGAGTGACAGAGAGAGAGGAGAGAGAGAGAGAGAGAGAGAGAGAGAGAGAGAAATGGGACAACTAAAAAACCAAAATCAGGAAAAATGGGCTTAACAGTACATGAAAGCAAGAACACAGACAAACGTTAATGTGGAGTGTACAGAGACACAGTAATAACAGTAACATTCTGTGGTGATTTGCATATGTAACCCATGATGCTTTGCATTGTGGGGGCATGTGTGATTTTGTAATAACAGTAGTTCCACCTCCTGGCTAAAACAACAAATTTGCACTTTTCATTTACAAAGTAAACCAAACCATTAAAAACGACAGCCAAAAATGCTTTCATATTAACTTTTTTCATCTTTTTCATTTTTTGTAAACTCATGATCCATTGTATAATAGGAATAATGCACTCTAGAGTGTGTGTTGTGCTAGGATAACATAATTTCTCAGGTGTTGGATGCGCTCAGCCTGTGGCCCATGCCCAATCACCCACGGCATGACCTTATCCTAGCACGACACACACCCTGTTATGCATTATTCCTTTAATCATCATAGGTTCTTAGGCTCATAGATTTGTTACAAGTTCAGTGAGCTGAAACCCTTTAGCAAACTTGCCACCCTTAATGGGTGGCATACATATGTTTTATCTCCCATGTAGTTGTCAAGATTTTGTTTAAATGTTGTTATATTTGTACTGTCTGTTATTTCCTTAGGTAGTTTGTTCCATTTTGTTATTACCCTTTGTGTAAAAAATTTACTTCTTTTGCCTGTTGAGTTATTCTCCCCTAGTAATTTGTGTTTATGTGACATTGTGGAGGTATTGTCCATTATGCTTTCTTAGTCAAAGGGTTTCCATCATGTATGGGTCATTTATGGTTTTGTATATGAGAGATAGATCTCTCCTGTTTCTTCTGTATTCAGTTGACTACAGATTAAGATTGTTAAGTCTGTTATTGTATCCCAAATGGTTAACTAACTGTATTTTGTTTGGTTATCCTCAGAACCTCTTCCACTAGTCAGGCGCACAGAACTGCACACAATATTCCAAATACGGTCTCACAAGGGTGGTGTATAGGGGGATGATAACTTTACTGTCTCTGCTTTTTATATTGCTTAAGATGCAGCCTATAATTGGACACTTTTTAGTTGTTTTGATTGTATGTCTATCAAAGGAAAGAACATCTGAGATAAGAACTCGAGTCTTTTTCTTCCTTTATGTTTTGTAGTGTAGTGTTATTTATATTGTATTGGTACAGGGGGTTGTTTTTACCCATGTGCATTACCTTGCATTTATCTAATTTGAACCTCATTTTATTGTTTTCGGCCCAGTGGGCAAGATTATTTAGGTTGTGCTGTATTATTTTTGCACCCTCCACAGATTGTACAAGTCCCCCAAGTTTACAATCATCTGCATACTTGCTGGTCCATATACTACTGGATGTATGCAGGGTAGAGATCATGATATCAAACAGTGTCGTTCCCAACACCGATCCTTGAGGAACTCCACTTGTCACTGGTCCCCAGTCAGATAAGTGTCCCTTAATGGTTACCCATTGTATTCTATGTTCCAGACATGATTCTATCCATTTAATTACAATATATTTGTAGGAAGCCTGCTTTTTTGTGAGTTGATCTAACAGAATGGAGTGTGATACCTTGTCAAAGGCTTTGGAATAGTCTAGGAATATGACATCTACTGGAATGTTTTTGTCTAGTGCTGCACTGATAGGTTCAAAGAAATTGATTAAGTTTGAAAGACAGGATCTCCCAGCTTTTCAATGTGTACTCCCTGCAGACTGCAACAACTACAGTAACTCTCTTTAAACAATACAATCATATTTTGTAGAAACAGATTAACAATTTTGGAGGGAGATTTTAATTGCAAGTTGTCCAAATCAGACAGAGGGGGTATTACAGAAAAAAATGTTGTGATACCAATTTTATGAATGATATGTTAGCAACTGCAGGGCTTCAGAATGGCTTTTTCAATCCTATCAATAGCCCCTACAGAGCTAGGGCTCCTCATGGTGCTCCCATACTTCAAGATTGGCCTAATTTATGTCCTGTACAATGGCATTACCACCTTCTCACTTCTGCTCTTGAAGCATCTTTTAGTAGTCCAAATTAGTTTTTTTGCTGTTTGAAATCTGTGCGTCACAATGGAAAGAGCTTGTCAAGTTTTGATTTACAATTATACCACGATCCTTTTCTTCTATTGATTCTCTAAGAGGGGATCCATTCAGGATGTATTTAGTCTTCTGTGATTGATTACCTAAGTGAATGACGCAACACTTTTCTTGATTGAAACTTATGCCCCATGTTTTAGACCATGTTAGGATATCATTTAAACTGTTTTGTAGCTCTATTTTGTCCACATTGGCGTTAACCACCCTTGCTAATTTTGAGTCATCTGCATATTTACTAATACAACTTGAATCAGACTTTCCCATGTCTGCAATGAATATTTGAAACAGCAAAGGTCCCAAAACTGAGCCCTGTGGCACCACACTAGTAACCTCCCTAGTGTCAAAACAATATCCTCATATGCACACTCTCTGGGTTCTATCGCTGAGCCAATTTTGATTTACTGGATTATTCTAGTGTCTATTGTTAGATTTATAAGCTTCTCTACTATTGCACCATGTGGCACTGTGTCGAAGGCCTTTGAAAAATCAAGAGTATACAGTACAATCGACTGGTAAGACCTTATCTAAAGATTCTGATACTTTCTCATAGAAGCACAATAGGTTTGTTACTCAGGGCCTATTTCTGGTAAAACCATGTTGCTCTGTGTCCTGAGAACCATATTTTTTGGTGTGCTCCTATCCTGTGTTGCACTTATCTCATTCTTCTGAATGATCTTGTTATTCTTGTTTGATTACCTACTTTGCCTGACCATGTATTTTATAGTCTTACAAGTGTTTGTGATGTTCTTTACTCTCCTGACTAACACTGTATTGTATGGCTTATGTGTGCTGCATCACACTGATGTTGTTGTTTTGTATTTGACTTGTGTCCTCCCGGGTCATACCTGAAAATAGACATTCCTATGCCTTGTGTACTCACCCGGTCAACAAAAGCAAATAAATAAATAAATATATTTTACTATGGATTCTAGTAACTTCCCAGTTGCAGAGGTCAAACGTATGGGCCTATAATTTTTGCAGTTTGCCTTATTACCTGTTTTGTGTACAGGGAACACATTAGCAGTTAACCAGTCTGATGGGATTTTATTTCCATGTAGTGATGAAGAGACTATCTTTTGTAATGGTTTGGATGCATAAAGTGTGAACAGCTTTAATAATTTAGGTGATATATTATCAGGGCCAGACAAATCAGTGTTTTTCAAATTGTTGCTTTTGTTTTGAAGCTCCTCTTCTGTTATTATTGATGTACTCTCATGGTTAGTTCTTATCCTTCCTACATATGTTTTTTTCTTTGAAACAAAAATGCAAAACATTTATTAAGTATTTCAGCCATTTCCTTAGGATCATTTATTACCTGATTGTCTCTGTGATAGAGCATAGACCACTATTTGAGTTTCTTTGAGAATTTACATATGCCTAGAAAGCCTTCGTATTGTCCTTATTTTTGTTTGTTGCCAAGATTATTTTGAGTTTCTGTTTGTTTTTCTTTATCTTTTGTTTGCATTCCTTTTGTAAGTGCTTGTATTTTATCCAGTTTTCATTGGTTATGCTATTTGAGTATGCATCGTGGAGTTTCCTCTTTTTGTTGAGTAACCTTTTTAAGCTATTAGTGAGCCTCTTAGGTTTGATGTCCCTCATCTTATAGTTCTTAGTCTTTTTTATATGCTTATCACATATTTTGAATATTTCAGTTTTAAAAAGTTCCCACATTTCTTTAGTTGATTTCTTTTGTAATATGGTGTCCCATTGTACTTTGTTTAGGTCATCTCTAATGTGAGTTAGATTTGCAGAATTGTCATTATAAACTTCCATGCATCCTTTGTTTGTTGGAATGCATTCCTGAAATGAGAAATAGATACTTTTATGATCACTGTTTCCAAGTGGTTCATCAATTTCACAGTCTGTGATGTTCACTTCATTGCTGCTTAATACACTATCTAGTGTTTTTGTTCCTTGAGTGGATAGATGTATGTGTTACTTAAGGCCAAGTCGTTTGGTTACTTGTAAGAATTCTTTACTCTGATGCTTAGTGGCTGACATTGATTTTCAGTCAATAGCATTAAAATTTAAGTCTCCTAGAAACATAACTTTCCCCATCTCACATGCTCTTTCAAATTCTTTGCCTATAGCTTTTGTAGTCTCATTACCAGCATTCAGGGACCTGTAGCATTTACCCATTATGATGTTTTCTCACTTTTATTTATTAGTTTTATCCATAGAGTTTCAATTGTGTTATCAGCCTGTTTGATTTTTTTCAGAGATGTTCAGTGTCATAACCTTCTCTGGAACGTGTACTGCTACTCCTCCACCTTTCCTCCCATTCCTATCACATCTTAAGAGCTGGTATCTTGGAATTTCTTTTCCCCACTTATCATGTTCTTCCCACCATGTCTCAGATATAAAAGCAATGTCTTCTGCCTTGCACTGTCAAGGTTAAAAGTTGTGGAACCAGTGGGTAGCAATGGCAACAACTGGGTTACATTCTCCATAGTAGAGGGAAAACTAGCCAGACCCCAGCCACCAAGGTCAGAATCTTTAGAAAGACAGACTTAATCATGATGAAGGCCCTAATGTCCAAGTGACTGGAGTGGCTGAATGAGGCTGAGAATAAAGAATACATGTGATGTTTGTTGAGGAAGGTGCTTGAAGCAGCAGCAGAGGTTTGCATTACTGCAAGCAATAAGGGAAACATGGCAGAACAGCAGCACCCCTTGTTTTCTACAGACATAAGGCAGCTGATTCAGAGTAATTCAAGTGACTAAATTTGCTTGAAAGAGATGGGATGCTTCCATGATAGTGAGGAGTTCAGAGGAATACTGAGGGACTGCCAACTAGAATTCAGACAGCAAAGAATAGGAGCCTTAATAGTAGTAGGAGCTGCAGACAACACCAAAATCTTCTTCCAGAACATAAATGGAAGAAGAAATGTGAAGCTAAAGGAGAAGGCTAGATCTTGGAAACAGCAATTGAGAGAAGGAACCTGTGGGAGAGCCAGAGGTGATGGCTGAGTGTAATAACATGTTGAAAACAATCTTCCTTTTAATCCAAGATATATAGAAGCCTCTATTTGAAAAGTGGAACTTTCCAATTTTTCAAATGCTGCACACTAGGCACACTTATAGTTATATAAGGTTACATTCTTTATTTACCTCCAGCACAGCCAAATCATTAGCACTGATTGAGTGAATCAGGCACAGGGTTTTTAAAATTATGGACAAAATACTATACATTTCTAATCATAGTATTAGTAATATGAACTTTGAAGTCATAATTTGGAGTTCTAAAGTCACAGTTTGTGTACAGAATTGGATTGCAGATTGGTTTTGGCTTGTTGCATAAAACTCACTTCTGCAAGTGCTGGCGTTAAGCAGAATCTGTCTCTATTTGCCACAGAAAGCTTTTTTTTTGTTAGACTGCATTGATGAGGGTAAGTGGTGGTGAAACTTGTTTGAATTGGTGTGGTTATTTTTGACTGAAAGGAAAATTTGAAACCAGCCACAGTAGCATACATTTAAGGGCCCTATTAAAGAACAATGTTTTGCCCAGTAGTTTGGGGGGGGGGTAAGTGTTTGGCCTGGGGCGTCGTCAGCTATTTTATAACTGTAGGCAAGAGTGAGTCACATTTCTTATTGCAGGTTGGTTTTGGCTTGCTGGCAAGACTAACAGGGAAGTTCTTACTCTGGGATAAATTCAAGCACTCTGTCAACATGTTCCATCATGCTTGTGTCCCAGCATGAGTGGGACAGAGCAGGAGTGGAGCATTTGTTTTCAGGCATCTGCAGGTGTCCACAGATAATCAGCAGTCTGCAGAACACTCTGCAAGGGGGACTGGATAACCTGTCTAGCAAGGGTTTGTCCACTATATATTCCATATTTCAACTACTGCTATAAGTAAAATGCATAGATACGAACATACAAACCTGCCAGCAGACAAAGGCCATATGGTCTATCTAGTCTGCTTCAAATGTACAACTAGCAGCCCTTATACTGCAGCTGCCCTTCCTTCTCCTCCCCTCCCCCTCCAGTGAAACTCCCCCTTATCCTGTTCCATCCCCTTTTGAAAAAGCCCACCGTATTACAGGATACCAGTTCCTCTGGTAATGCATTCCAACCTGCCACCACCCTTTCAGTGGAAAAGTGTCTCCTCATTTCCCCTTCTGAACCTACCCCCCCTCTAAGCTCAGATTGTGCCCTTGGGTTTCCCTCCCCCTCCTTAACTGAAAAAGCCCTCCTGTGTCTGTCCTGTTTATACCCTTCAGGTACTTGAAAGTCTCAATCATGTCCCCCCCGTCCCTCCTGTCCTCCAGGGAGTACATGTTCAGCTCCTTCAGCCTACTCTAATAGGGCAAGTCCTCTAACCCATGGATCATTTTTGTTGCCCTGTGTTGCACTGCCTCTAGTAGCCTAATGTCCTTCTTCAGATATGGCCACCAGAACTACACACAGTACTCCAGGTGTGGTCTAACCAGTGACCTGTACAGTGGCAGAATCACCTCCCACTGCCTGGAGGATATGCCTCTGGCAGTACAACCCAGCAGCTTGTTAGCCTTGGCAGCTGCCCTTCTACACTGCTCAGAGTTCTTCATTGCTCCCATTATGATTACCCCAAGATCCTTCTGCTCCTCTGTCTTGGCCAGCTGAAGACCCCCTGTCTGGTAGCTCCTCCTTGGATTCTTTGCTCTGAAATGTAGCACACTGTATTTCTTAGAATTGAATCCCAGCTGCCAAGTGTCTGATCAGCCTCCAACTTCTCCAGATTGTCCTGTAACCGCTGCCACCCCTCTAGATCATCCACTACCGCTCCCATCTTGGTGTCACCTGCAAACAGATTGATCTTGCTCCTGATGCCTATCAAAATGTCTGCCACGAAGATCCCAAATAACACCGGCCCCAGCACTGATCTCTGTGGCACCTGGCTTGCCAGAGCCCTAGGAGACAAGAGCTCCCATCCCACCACCAACCTCTACTGTCTCCCTTGCAGCCAGTTCACTACCCATCCCACCAACTTTGCCCCGGACCCTGTGCCCTCCAGCTTACTAACTAGCCCTCCATGCAGCACTGAATCAAATGCCTTGCTGAAGTCTCACTACAGGACATCCACTGCATGGCCTCTGTCCAATTTCCTAGTTACCAAATCATAGTACTCCACCAGGTTAGTCTAACAGGATCCGCCCAAGACAAACCCATGCTGCCTGCTGTCCTGCAGTCCATTTGCCTCCAGGAGGGAAACCAGCCTCTCCCTCAAGATTGTCTCCATCAGCTTTCCCATTATGAATATGAGGTTTCCTAGTCTGTAGTTTCCCAGCTCATCCCTGGGGCCATTCTTGCGGAGATGCACCATGTGTGCCATTCTCTAGTCCTGTGGTACACACCCTGAGTCCAGAAAGGCACTGATCAGGTCTGGAAGTTGTTCATTAAGGACATCTGCCAGTTCCATTAGCACCTTGGGGTGTATGCCATCCAGATCCAGTGCCTTACCCACCCTCAGTGCCCTCAAGCCCACCGGTACACTGCCAACTGTGATTTCCCTGTCTGTCTACCCCCCCATGACTGCCTCCCAACCCCCCCAGGGTACCACCCCCCCTTTCTGTTTGGTACATACAGAGCAGAAGTACTCATTTAATGCTTCTGCCTGTTCTGCCTTAGTGTCCACCCTTCCCATTTTTAATCCTCACAATTTGGTCTCTGCAGTTCCTTTTCTCCCAGATGTACTTAAAGAAGTCCTTTTCCCCATCCTTAATGCCCTGTGCTAGCCCAAGTTCTCGGGATGCCTTAGCTACCCTGATTGCTCTTGTCACCTCCCTTGACTCCTTTAGGTATTTTTCTCTGTCCTCCTCCCTCCCTGTTCTCTTGTACCTTCTAAAGGTGGCTCTTTTTCTTCCTACTTTCTCCATGGCTGTCCTGCTCATCCAACTAGGCTTCTTTTCTCTCGCTCTCTTACTCTGGACCCTTGTACATGTTGCTATTGCCTCTTTTATCACCCTTTTAATGACCTCCCACCTCTGATTAGTGTTCATATCTGGACTGATCCTTGCCAGAACCCCTTGCACTATTTCCCTCATCTTCCCAAAGTCGGCCCTTCTGAAATCTAACACCCTTGTGATTGATCCTACTCACTCTTTCCCCATATTTATCCCAAACCACATTGAGTGATGAGCACTCCCTGCCAGTGGTTCCTCTATTATCTGCTCCCTCATGAACTCACCATTTGCCAGACAGAATATGGAGGATAGCAGAGAGTGAGGGGTCCTGGTGGTGATCATATAATTGGGTACCAATGATCTGGTATACCAACCTATGGAGCAAGTGAAGTGGAACTTTCAGAGGCTAGGAGACATACTGCAGGCACACTCAGCCTCTCTGGCCTGTTCCAAGGTTTTTCCTGTGTGGAGTAGGTGGAGAGAAAGGCAGAGTAAGTTGGGAAGGGATAAAGGAATTAAATGGGTGGTTAAAGGAATGGTGTCAGAAGAAAGGGTACCATTTTTTTGAGGGACTGGGGGAAATTCTGTGACAGGAGACTTTTCAATGGTGACAGTCTTCACCTGGCAAGAGAGGGGGACCAGTACACTGGGGCATAAATCTGAACTCTACATTAGATGGTTAAACTGACTGTGGGGGATACTGAGGTCAGGGAAGTCACTGTAAAAGGAGTGATGGAGGGGAACCCAGCTAGTGCTTCCACTATGCTGAGGACTGGTAGCAGTAAGGTGGGTAAAAATAAGATTGAGGTTCAAAAAGAAGTAGTAGAAGAGAAAAAAGTGTGGAAGACTTTCAGGGTCTGCAAGCAATAGGTGTCTTACTGGACCAAGCAGTCACATGCTGAGTCCAACGATCTAATTAGTAGACTTATTCTTACTAATACTTCAGTGCATATCCATAGCAAGACAAACATGCATCAACCAGGGGCTAAATACTCAATGTTATGTCTATGTGCATGCACTTTGTTAAGAGTTATTGCTACCTGTTAATGATTAGCATTTGTACAATGTATCTTAAAGTGACAGTAGTGAATATCCAAAACAAACATACAACGCAGTTAAAAAGCAATTATTTGCTAATATTCTAAGCTCACTTGACACTCTGCTAATTTCAGATTGGCTGTTACACCTCTTTTCTAGTGAATTCATAAGATATTTCATCAGAAGCAACAAAACTATGTCTATTTGCATTTATATGTGATCACTGATACATGCAATGTGATGGTGCAGCTTAAGTCAATCACTCCTCCTAAACAGCAGCCTCAAAAAACCCTTCTCTTTTCCTTCAATTCATAATTAAATCAAAATATTTAAAAAAACTGAGTCTAAGTCCAAAATTCCCAGTCAGAATTATTGTTGCATGCAAAAGTCCAAAGATATTCATCATAATTGTCCCATCTCCAATTAGACATTGCCTAAGGAACAAGGATGATAGCAACCTGTGAAATAAATATACAAATCAAATTGTCAGTAGAAACCATATTATTTAATCAAAAATGTGCAAGCTCCACCCTTTCATTCAATCCTGGAATCTGTGCCACCTTTAATTTATAAATCAAAAATGATTCCCTCCATAGTAAGAGATTGTCTAAATTGCCCGTACCTCTGGGTCCCAGACGTACTTCTCAATTCCATAAAAAAGAAAAAAAAATTTGTCCCTCATTCACTCTATGTTGATAAAGGGCATTATCTGCTTGTGTCCTTTCAATGTCCCCCAAGTGTGTACCTACACAAACTTTAAATTTCCAGAGGATTTTTCCCACATAACATGCTACGCATGCACATTCTGCCATGTATACAATACCCATAGTTGGACAATTAATGACACTCCTAATGTGATGCTGTGTCACCCCCCCCAGATACCAAAAGAGGTGGTTTCCTTGATAACCCCAAATTGTATGCAAATCCCACATTTGTGTGAGCCAGGTGGGAGGGGGTGTGGTAGCCATGGCTGTTCCTTCTGTATTGGCTGGGTAATTGTAACAACTCTGTCCTGTATGTTTCTCCCTCAGCTATAAACCACTCTAGGGAGCATACTCATAAATGTATTCAATAGGGGATCGTATTGTAAAATGTGACAGTGTTTTTATAATCTTCATAACTTTGCCTGACTGTATGTTATACGTACTGACAAAAATAAGTCTTTCATCCCAGTTTCTACTCTGTTGTGGGTGCCTTTGTAATAAGCTCTCTCTGCTTCAGTTTTCTTCCTTCTGTACACCATCACTATTAACTGCATTAGGGTACCCTGTATCTTGGAGCCTAGCTCTCAGTTCCCCATCTCTCACCTCATAGTCCTCAGCTTTGCTGCAATTACGTTTAACTCAATAGAGTTAAAACAGTGGAATATTATTAATCACATGTCTGGGATGACAACTACTATTATGTAGAAGGAAGTTATGGTCCATTGGTTTCCTGAACAACTCTGTTCTCAACTTTCTTCTCAAACACTTGCTAGCCTTGAGATCCAGATATTCAATATCAGTGGCACTATATTTCATAGCGAATCTAAGGTTTTCATTTGTGGTTCCCAAATACATCTTAAATTCACTGGGCTTGATTCTAAAAAAGACTCTTAGAATGGCACAAGCCAGGGCAAACAGCAGCTTGCACTGATGCCTGGTGTGCCAGGGACACTGTGCCTGATTCTCTATTGGGCAGGGTCCCAAAAGCAGAGTCCCATGGCTTGAGGCAGCCCTGGCTGAGTGCCAAACAGATATCACATCCTGGGGGTGTGCTGCAAGCTGTGGGGTGACTGTGCACCACTCTAGCTAGTCCCTGGTGGCTAGAGGCCCCCCTCCCCAATCCCCAATGTCCCCATATTCATGTATTTTACAAACCCTCCTGCAGATGTAGAGGCCCCCTCCTTCCTGATCCCTGATGTGCCCAATTTCATGGTAATAAACAAAACAATGGAGGTCTAGTGGACCTCCCTCCCTGATCCCCAATGTCTCCAATTCCTGGCAATAAACATAAGCCTGGTGGTCTAGTGAACCTCCCTCCCCAATCCCTGATTTATCCAAATTCATGCCAATCAACAAAACTCTGGTGGTCTAATGGACCTCACTCCCCCCATCACCAGTGTCCCCCAATATATGATAATACACAAAATCCTGGTGGTCTAGTGGACCCCCATCCCCAATCCCCGATGTTCCCAAAGAAATGTCAGGTACAAAATCCCCTGGTGATCCAGTGGATCCCCACTCCCAAGCCCAACTGCCAGTGTCCCACCACCCCGCTCCCTTCAGTCCTCAAACCCAGCTGGTGACTGGCACAGCCCACTGTTCACCACCACAGCCAGCTGCCAACTGATTTCTCAATGAGTGCTTTACTGTATTCAGGAGGGGTTGAAAAACATAGGACAAAGTAATCCATGAGAGTGTTGTATGGTTGCTTTCAGTCTGACTCCCATTTGCATTTTCCACTCTCCATGCATTGATGTAGGATTGGTCTGCAGATTGGGTGCAAAGTTGGGTTCCCTGTAGTCTACAGGAAACCTATATGGCAACCTATGCATCAGTATGATGCACTGTGCTTTGGGTCAATTCTACTAGATAGTTGTTTATATCTTAAGTATATTATGTATCCTAAACATTGGGTAGTGATTTTGAGATGATGGAGGCTGTCCCATTAGTGTGGGGAGTTGCTCTGCCACAGGGTCTCTTTACAGCATCCAGCGAGGGTCACAAAGGTTTGTGGATCTGGCAGCAGTAGGTCAGATTGGTTTGTGGCACCTGGCACCAATCCTTAGGATAAAATGCCCAGCAGAGTAGACTAACTTGAGCAAGAAATCCTATTCTGTGACTCAGGAGTAGCCGATAGGAGTGGTTGGACAGGGGGTGATCAGTGGGGCACGGAGCAGCATGCATTGCATGATGCCCCTGTTGGCTATACCCTCTAAAACAGTGTATCCGAGGGGCTGCCAGGTAGACACAGTGGGGATATGAAGTATCCAAGGGTGTCAAAATGTGTGAGACAAAGTAATCTGGGAGGGGGTCATATCGACACATTTGGTCTGGCTCCAGTTTGCTCAATCCATCCCCCAGGTAATGGCATTGGACTGGTTTGCAGTTTGGGTCTGGAGTGGTGAGGCTGAGCTCCCTGCAGATAAAAGGAACTTTTGATGGCAGCCTAACTACCAGCTTGTGACACAGCATTTTGGCCATTGGATAGGAATCAGTCTATATCAGGCTATGTCAGGCAAATTCAAGTATTAGTATATGTATTTGTATACTTATCAGATATGTGAAGTAGACTTAGTGTGTCCTGATTTCATATTTTACAACTGAATGATATGATTACTATTTTAATCATTAGCTCCGGAACTAATGTAACTAGAGATGTATAGGTACCATTTGATTAATGTCTAATGACACTTTTTTACCCCAATTAAATGTGAGGGAAAATACGTCCTTTGTGTGTTTTATATATTTTAACTTCTGTTATCAAATATGTTGTAACAGTCATGGGGTTTATCCCCTCATGACGGAACAATAAAAAACTATCATGATAGCAAGTAAAAACTGTGATTGTGCATTTATTCCATTCAGAACCTGAAGAAACTCCATAGTATCCCAAACAAAAAAGGGTAACCCTTCCATAGTACCCTCAATGCTGGGGTCTACAAATTTAGAGAGAGGTTCAATAAGGCCCCCAATCATGGAAATGAAGGGTCGGCCCTGTGAGTTTTCAAGGCTTTTATGTATCTTAGGTACTATAGAGATAACAACCCCGATTGGTGAATCCACAGTGAGATACTCAAACACCTGTTATAGAATTACACTATGTTACAAGGCTTCAGTTAGAACAACATCTGTTCTGTTTTTAAACATATTCGTTGGATCAAAAATCAATGGCTGGTAAAAAGTTACATTAACCAGCTGTCTATAGATTTTATTTACTGGTGTCCATGACAACCACTGAATACCGTTTGTCTACAGGTTAAATGGGTATACCTTAGATGTTTCTTGATGTTTCCAGTGCCTCAAACCAGAGTTTGGTACAGTTGACAAATTTAGGTCTATCCATATCACTAAACATTTTCTCCAGTTCCTGTATACAGAGGCACTCAATATCCTGAATGGAACCAATGGTAGGTGAACAAAATGAAGACTTTCTTTAATAAATTTGCAACATGTCCTCAGGTGTAATCCCTTTCATTCTCCTTACATAATGTGTAGCTATCACTCGGATATTATCCAGGATATTGGCAGAATCAGGAGGTTTGTTATGAAAAAAAATGCTTTATGGTTCACAGTATGTGTAAATCTTTGTAAGTAAATAAGGAGTTCAAATTGATTTACCTGAATTGTGATCACATATGCATGCAAATAGATATAGTTTCATAGTTTCTGGTGAAATATCTTATGAATTCACTGAAAAGAGGTGTAACAATTAATTTACAATTAGCCAAGTGTCCAGTGAGCTTAGAATATTAGTAAATAGTTACTTTTTAACTATTTTGTATGTTTGTTTTGGATATTCACTACTGTGACTTTAAGATACATTGTACAAATGCTATCCATCAACAGGTGGCAATAACTCTTGACAAAGCGCATGCACATTTGCAAAATGTTGAGTGTTTAGCCCCTGGTTGGTGCATCTGTTTGTCTTGCTATGGATATGCACTCAAGTATTAGCATGAATAAAAAAGTCTGCTAATTACATCATTGGAGTTAGCTTGTGACTGTTTAGTCTGGTAAGGCTAGGTAATGCCCAGTTGTTTGCTTTTGTGGATTTTGAATAGTTTACTGAGAGCACCAGCTGTTTTGGAGCACTCTCATTTTTCTGTTTGATCTGCAAGCAGTAGGAATAACAAGAAAGTATGGAGAACGGGAAGGAATACAGGTGTAGATGTGGCATTATGATTAGAAAAATCAGTGAGCTCCAGCCGCTGGTGGCAGACACTGAGGCAGACCTCACAGCAATCACAGACATGTGGGCCACAGAGAATAATGACTGGGACTTGTCAGTCCCAACACACACAATGTTTAGACAGGACAGAGAGAAAGGCAATGGGAAGGTGTAGCCCTAAAAGTCAAGGAGGGCATAGAAGCTGTAGAAGGCAGAAACATCAGGGAATGAAAAGAGAAACAGAGTTTCTGTGAGTTCAACTCATGGCACCCTCAAGCAAGAAAATACAGATGGAAGAATCTACAGATCGTGAGGACAAGTGGAAGGGAGAGAGAGATGGGGAGCTTGGGGAAGAACCAGCAAGGGGAGTGAAGAAGGGGGAGGTGCTGGTGATGGGTGACCTGAACCTGCAGGATATTGACTGGGACATTCAAGCAGTCAGGTGCACAACGAATTGGCTCTGGAACTGGCTGGGCCCCTAGTAATGGTGTTCAGTAGCTCAATTCAGACAGGGGTAGTTCTGAAAACTAGAGGGTAGTGGATGTAGTCCTGCTGCATGAGGAGCAGGACTAGAAACAACCTAGGAACTACAGATCTGTCAGGCTTACCTCTGTACTGGGTAAAGTGATGGTCACTGATCAAAGAGAACATTGTTTACCTAGATCACAAGGTTCTATAGGATGGAAGACAGCATGGGTTTGTGGAAGGGAGGTCTTGTTAGACCAACATGATAGTTTTCTTTAACTGGATAATGAGGTAGTACATAAGGGCCACACTCTTGATTTACTCTACTGTGATTTCAGCCAGTTTTTTTTTAACCCAGAGCCACAGAGAAGATTGCTGAGGAAGCTGAAGGACCTGGGTGCAGCTAGAGACATAACTAAATGAATAGGGAACTAGTTGAGGGAGCAACAGCAGAGGGTAGTGGTAAATGGAATCAAATTGGAAGAGAGGGAGGCCATGAGTGTGGTGCCACAGGGAACTATCGTGGGTCCTGTGCTCTTCAATATGTTCATCAGTGACATTGGAGAAGGCATCCTGGGCAAGCTGTGTCTCTTCTCATATGACACAATTCTCTGTGGTAGGGTAGACAGTGACAAAAGGATCAGGGAGATGCAGAAGGATCTAAAAAGGCTAAAGAGGTGGTCTAAGGTTTGGCAGTTGAAATTCAATGCCACAAAATTCAAGTTTTTGCACCTAGAGAAAAAAAGAAACAGGAGAAAGTACTGGATGGAAGGGATTAAACTTCATAGTATGGCAGAGGAAAGAGGCCTGGGAGTCATCATTAGTGACTCCCTCAAATGATCTAGCCAGTGTAACACGGTCAATAGAAAGGCTAATGGGTTGCTGGGGTTTATCAGAAAGAGTACTGACAGTAGGAAAAAGGAGGTACTACTACCACTATATAGTTCACTTGTGAGACTGCACCTGGAATACTGTGCTTAGTTTTGGAGTCCTTGCCTAAGAAATGATAGGGATAAGCTAAGATGGTGCAATGCAGGGTAACCAAGATGACTCAGTGCCAACAGGGCAGACCTTATTAAAGATTGTCTCAAGGCACTGAACATGTACTTGGTGGAGATCAGGAGGAGGGGATGTGATAGAGTCCTTCAAATTCCTGAAGGAAATAAACAAGGTGAACTATGGGGAACTATTTTGCAGGAGTACAGAGTCAAGAACCCAAGGTCATGAGTGGAGACTGGCATGGGACAAGTTTAAGAGGGATATGAGGAAGTCCTATTTTATGGAAAGGGTAGTAGAGTCATGGAACACTTTGCTAACAGAGGTGGTGGGTGCCAAGACCATAAATGGGTTCAACCATGGTATGGGGCAGGGTGAATGGTTTGGTGGTTGCTCAGGTTGGTAACAGTAGGGAGGGGAGTAGGGAGTGGACTAGGAGTGCTAATAACCCACGTGGACTGCCAGCTGGTGCAACTGTAGTGCTACTGCTCATGACACTGATGTCCTGGGTTGGGGAATACACCCAGGCTGTTGGAGGGTGGCCAGTGGGAGGAGGAACAAGCATTCAAAGGACCACTCTCTTTCTCCAGAGGAGGGTGGGATAGCTGCCAGCATTCAGCAGACCCCTATCAGTAGCTAGGGGACAACAGTTAGAAGCCAGAGCTTATGAGATCAGTGAAGTATGCCAGATGTTGGTGCATGAGCCATAGCATCATTTCATGCCACTCCTCCCAGGGGGACAAGCAGGACACTTAATCATCCTGATCTGCATGACAGCTCCTCTCTTTGCAGGCTCTGGACCCACCTACTGGGCACTGTGGCTGCTTCCTGACTTCAGCCTCTTCTCAGCTTACAGGAAGGGCCCGGAGGTCCCCACCACTGGGAGAAAGCTAAGGGCACTGCAGGATCATCCAGGTAAGTCCCAGGGATAGAGGGGTGATGGAGCTAGTGTAGATGAGGTCAATAAAATCTGGTGGGTGTACCAAAAAAAACATATGGACAATAGGTCTTAGGCCATAGGGAACTCAGGGCAGACTAAATGGAGATTTGGTCTTCTTCTGCCATCATTATCTACATTTCTATTTTTTCTAGAATTAAAAGGATGAAAGCATGACCTGTTGACCTAGCAGAACCCAAAAAAAGAACAAGAGGGAGCACACACTGTGTGCCCCCTGAAGAAACCTCTGGAAGGAGGCACTACGTATGGGTGCTTGGAGTCCTGGTGAGTTTGGAAAAAAGTACTGTTTTTTATTTAATTGATGGTGTGTGTGATCTCGTGTTACACTTTTGCATTTTTATTTGTGGCTGTAATAAGTTGCCCCTTTGGCTGCAGTGGTGAGTAGTTTTTTTTTGTCTTTTTGATCAGAACAGTATTCAGAGTTATATACACAAATCAGATCTCCATTTTACTGGTTCTATGCATAGAACTGTATAGCATGTGTCCATAAAAAAAAATCAAATTATAGATCAAGGGAGTGCTCCCAACCAAAGTTCTGCTTTTATCTGCCTGTGAGCTGCTCTTATTTAGTAAAGAGTGTCTCATGTGCAAGTGCCCTGCAAATAAGGATAATCAGAGATGTATTCTTTATTTCAATATATTATTAATTGGCCTTCATCAAGGATTGCAAAAAACTTTGTTAATGCATCAGTTGGGGTTCTGGTTAAAGTGACAAAAGTTGGGAAATGTGACATTAGGTTTTCAAACCCTAACTCCCCATTTCACCACCCACCACCCCAAACAAGCAGCGAAAGGGGAAAGGCAATACAAACAACCAGAGATGGCCATCGTCAGGTAAGACATACAACATATAACTCTGCAGATAACACCAGAGACATCCATCATCGTGGTCCACCACTTCTGTAGCCATATATACATATGCACACTTTGACACATAGACAGCCACTTCAGGCTGCAGAATTTTTTTCTATAGTATATGAAAGATCAATATTTTCTACCCATGAAGTAACGTAATCATTGCATTATAATTTGAATATATAAGTTTGTATACCATTACCGAAGAAATCAATGCCATTGTTGAGTAACTCTGAAACTGTGCTTAACAGTTGTCAGCTCTGTTTTTTGCTCAGTAAGACATTTATTTGTGGATAAGGTTATTAGAAATGGACTGATGATATGTGAGTATTGTGAGAAAACACCTCTACACTATCATTATAATGTAATGGTTTTCTGCCAGTGTAATATGCAAATCTATTGCTACATAATCTTTTGTTTCTTGTTTACAGATCGATACTATGCACAAAACAGTGATAAATATAAGACAACAATACACATAGCTATCTAGAATGTTACATTCGGAGACTATTAGTGGCAATGTTATGAAAATCATAATACCGTTTACTGTATAATTTCTTTTTTTTTTCTTTGTGGTGATGATTCCATTAAGTTATGATAGTAATTGACTGTGCAGCACAGAGACTGTCATTTCATGACTTCACTAGCACACTATAGTGTTTGTATAATTCTTACTCTCTCGTCATAATTTCTGTCTTTATACGCACAGATTTTTTTATGTTGTTTCTATAGTATGCCATAGAAAGAGAAAGACAATAATTGATACATGAAGAACAAGTTTCCCATAGCTACGTAGTGTTATGATATGAGACAACATTATTTATTATTAGCACAGCAGCAGAGACATTCCAGCTTGTTGCAACTGTATTCAGTTTTAGTGCATGTCTATTTGAGCGCAACAGCATGTGACAGGTACTGTTTCAAGTAGTGTCAACAATAGAAGAGTACTCTCTGAAGAAGCAATGTTTGTCATGCATCGACTGACAATATGGAAGTCTAATAATTTTCTTATCCTGTTATCTTCTTCATGCTTCCTTTATGTTTCTGTTTATCATTTCAAAGTCAGTGTATTTCTGTAGCCAGACGTGAGTGTGCATGTGTTAAATTGTACATGAGTATCCATGGCTACAGAAGTGGTGGACAATGAGGGTGGATGTCTCTTGTGTTATTTGCAGAGAGTTGTAAGTTGTTTGTCATACCTGATGATGGCTGTCTCTTGTTGCTCGTGTTGCCTTGTCCCTTTCAGTTTTTGTTGGGGTGAAATATGAAATTAAGGTTGGATACCCTATCATTCAATTTCCCAACTTTTGTCTTTTTCACCTGAATGCTAACTGATGCATTAACAACGTTTTTTGCAATGAATTTCCTTACATTTTGAGAATGTATTCCAAACACAGACTTTTTTTGTTCGTTATCTACCTTCTCACACCACTCTACTAGTACATACAGTGCTTTCTCACAAAAATCTTCATATCAAATAAAGTATTATCATTACTATGTATTGTGCCAATTTTAAGAGTTCCTTTCAACAAGAAACCATAAAGAATTCAATTCATGTTTTACAGATGGTAACTGAATTTCTGTTTGTAAACCATTTAACATACAATATTCATTGTTGAAATAACTTTTGTAAAGTGTATTTGACTTGATTGTAATACAACCCCAGAACATTTCATCAGTATCTATGAAGAAAGAGACCTAACACAGAATGGCAGTTTAAAACAAATATTTGAAAATTGCCAACTGAATTAGTACCAAATTATAGCCATGTTCCTGGAGAGGACAAAAAACAAAGTACTTAAAAAAAGAAGCGGTGATCTTCCACTCCATAAAAAAGTGAGTCAGCTGAGAATACTAAATCATAGATAATTGTTAACAACATATATACATACATTGCCCTCAATCCCTTGAGTAGCCTAATCAACAACCTAGGCTATGGATACAGCTTGAACCCCAGAAACAAAAACAATCAACAGCTAACATCTCACCTTCTATTTGCAGATGACCTAAAACTTTATAGTTCATCTGACAAACATTTGAAAGAACAACTACAAATTGTTAAGACCTTTTCTGATGACATACGGATGACGTTTGGCCTACACAAATGTGCCAAGGCAACATTTGTAGCAGAAAAGTTAACTCATAAAGAAAACATGGATCTGGTGGAGGTTTGTGACATAACAGAACTTGAGCAAGAAGGAGTGTATAGATACCTGGGAATAGATGAAGGAGCAACAGCACAACATAAACAAATGAGAGTAAAAGTAAGCAAGGAATATTTTAGAAGGTTAACGCTAATTCTGAAAACTGCTTTGACAACACGAAATAAAGTGCAAGCAATAAACCAACTTGCCCTTCCAGTGATATCATACAGCTCTGGTGTGATAGGCTGGCCACAGAAAGTGTTGAACCAGCTAGATATAAAAACAAGAAAAATGTTTCATGCTCACCAATTAATATACAAAAACCAGTGCATGCCAAGATTATACATCCCAAGGGCAGAGGGAGGCATGGGCCTCATTGAGATTGATTACCCATATAGATCCACAATAGTGGGGCTACATACATACTTACTGACATCCTTGCACCCAAATATAGTCAAGGTCTTGCATCATGAAGAAAATAAGCCTAAAATGACTTCACTCATCAAATTAGGAGAAGCCTTCAGAGGGGTAGCAGAGATTGATGTCAATCCACAAGTAGATAAGGAACTGTCAGCAACAGAAAATGCAAAGAATCAGAAAAAGGAGTATAAGAATAAAGACCAACAGAAAAGAAAAAACAATTGGAAAGCCCATAATTATAGTGGAAAATACAGGGAGCTACTGGAGCAACCACAGGTCAATCAAGCTCTGACCCATGAATGGTTAAAAAGAGGTGAATTTAGACCACGAGATGAAAGACTGATAATGGCAGCCCAAGATAGTGGGCTACGCACAAGGTGGTTCACAAAATCCATAGAAAAAACAGGAGAAACAGACAAGTGCAGGTTCTGTAGTACAGAATTAGAAACAGTGGGGCATCTCGTGGCTGGATGTGAAGTACTCATGGAAGAAGGCCTATATATTGAAAGACACAACAATGTAGCAAGATTGATCCACTGGAAACTGTGCAAACACTATAACATACAGGTAGCAGAGAGACACTGGAAACATGAACCATAAAGAATCACAGAGAATGAAGAAGTAATGATCACATGGGATCACCCAATACCAACAGCCAAGAAAGTGGAAGCAAGAAAACCTGATATTGTCATACAAGAAAAGAGAACAAAGATAGCATTGCTGATTGAAATAGCTACCCCTAGTGACTACGGTGTGCTGCGTACAGAGAGACACAAAATCATGAAATACCAAGATATGCAGTCAGAAACCAAACTGATGAGAAATAAAGACACACAAATTGTTTCAGTAGTGCTTGGAACAATGGGACTAATCAAAAAGAACTTTCAGGCACATTTAAATATGCTACCAATACTTGTGACACCTTATGAACTTCAAAAGGAAGCCATTTTGGGGACGTTACGTGTGCTAAGAAGAGCACTCTCAGCAATCATCAAAGATTAATACAGTACTAATTTCTTGAGTTTTGAATATGCCCTGGCTAAAGAATGGGGTCCATTCTTGCCACGGTATTAGAAATCCCTAAACATTTGGAGACACTAACCCAAGTGAGAAAACATAATGGCATTTAGAAACTATTTATAACTATTTACAACACTGTGCTTGGAAAATTCCACACTCAACCCCTTAATGAAGGCGATCCTACGAAAACGGGAGGAACACATCATGAGTCGCATACTAGGTACATCAGCGAAAAACAATACAAAATGTTGTTTTCAACTTGTCACTTGATGTACATATTGTAAACCATTTCAGAAATGTAAATGACATATCATTACCTAAGCGCTGAAACACTTATTTAACAATCTATACTGTGTGCCGACAAAAAAAAAACATTTAGTATATACAACAGCACACACAGATATCAACTGCATTACTTTTGAAAATATATAATTACAGCAATGGCAATGCAGTATATTTACATAAAAAAGACATTTCCAGTCATATATACAGATACTTTCAAGTCTGAGTCATAATGACGTAGGTGGTATAAACCCATTCAATATGGTACAATTTGAAAGACAGGTTTCTTGCACAGCATCGAATTATAATATTCGCCAAGCATCTGAATTGAAAGTACTGTGCACTTTTTCAGAGGAGTATGCCATGCAAAAGATCTACATGGGTCAAGATATGTTATGCTCACTGATTGTATGTGCAGCCTGTCAGTAAGATATGTCATGCTCACTGATTGTATGTGCAGCCTGTCAGTCTCATAAGAGCCCATTCAGACTTTAGACAGTTTATTTTAATCAGTAGAGCAATCAAGGTATTACATGTGGAAAGAAACAGCAAAATAAATAGTACTTTTTACTATACTTATGGCAGTATGCTGTTTTATTTTTTGGGAGGATTATGCCATGAAAATCATCTACATGGGCCAATATGTAATACTCTCACTGATGGTACATTCAGCCTGGCACTCTCCTAAGAACCCACTCAAACTGTAGCCAGTTCATTTTAATCAGTAGAGCAATTGTGGCATTACATGTAGAAAGAAACAAAAGAAATTCTACTTTTTATTTTACTTATGGCTGAATACTATGCAGATGTCATGGATGTGACCAATGGAACCACAGATATCCACACAACTATCAAGTATACATAACTCAGAGGCATACTGTGAGGAGCTAGTGTTCTGCAACTTATACAAACTCCATATTTTTGAGAATCAGGACAAAAACATCCTTGAGATTCTATGGTAGCCTCTCTTTGAAGGTGCATACAGCATCATTGCACTCTATCCACGTGCCACTGTATCTGCACCAGGCCACATAATGACCAGATTGCAAGGAAGGTCTGCTCAGGGTGTGTGTATATAAATACACACACTGATCCAGTCATATTAGGTACAACACACTTGCTGCATGTTTTTTTTTTTAACAAAGTTTCAAAAATCAAAACAAATAAATTATATATATCAAAAATAAATAAATCATTACTCATGAATTATAAATTCATCTGGATGCAACAGTCTGGATCGCATGACACCTCTTTGGATCTTTTCTCATCTGTGCTCTGAATTGTTATGAGGACATGAAGACTGCACAGCCTTCCCTCTCCCAGGCTCTGGGAAGAATGAAAAACCAAGACCCTTTTGCAACTGTTTTCAGGTGGGGTTTATATAGTCCTCCCAGAGGTCATGTGATCTACCTACATTTTATAATATTCATTTCTGTATTTATACAATGCATATGTAAAAATTAATTCATAGGTTTGTACCTGCCTTTTATCCAAAATCCATACATTCAAATATCTCTTGGGTCATAGGAATCTGTATAAAAATAAATGAAATGTTTATGTAATTGGACATAATGAGCTTAGCTGCTCACCATTTTCAAGGGTATTAATTCAAGGTAACTCTATAAATAGCTAGGTAAAATGGAAGCTGACTCCAAAAGAAATCCATGAAGTCATGTCTTCAGGTAAGACTTTAAAACATTTTGTTAAATAAAACAAAAATAACTTGGGCTTAATTCCCTTTCATAGGAAAACATTGTGGCTGATTCATTCTTGTATGGGCTTTGTCAGTAACTACAATAGGATAAGGAAAAAAGGAAAAAAAACTGTTCTGTTTATTTTTAATATACTTTTATATTGTTTTGTTTTATATTTCTTTAGCAGTGTAAGCAAAGTATTTTACTGGGATAGGCAGGATTTTTTTTTACAGGGGAGCTTATTTCTCTGACACTGCTTTTCTGTCTGTATCATTCAGTACTGTGATACAGCACACTGGGGGGTGCTTTTTCATAGCACTTACATGCGGTTCTCCCCTCACTTCCCTCTGTCTTTGCAGCACTTCAATGTGCTTTAATAACAGTTTTGTTTATCTGGCAGCTAGTTTATGGGGCTTTTAAGCCCAAAATAAGAGCAAACAGTCAGCATTATCCTTTTACTTGCAAGCTCTGAAACATGAGCGGCTGCCTGCCATTGAGCCAATCTGATTTAAAAGACACTCTAATTTCAGGAGCGCATTTCTTTCAAAACAGCCATCAGACTAACCTTAGGCAGCACACCTCAAGGAAATAAATGAATTATAATTAAATATTTTCTCCACTGGGGAGAAGGAAAAACTAATTTCTTCATTCATCAAAAGCCTATTAAAAAACAGCTTTTTTATTTCCCGCCAGCACTACTCATTACGGGGAACACTTTTCATATGTACAGTGTTTGACTTTCTCAGAAAACAAGAAACTCACATAATGCATATTATTTCAATGTAATGTGAGGCAAGCAAACATATTTTTAAAATGTTAAGTGCTGCATAATAGCAGTGCAGCACGATGGTTCATACTTTACAATATGCACATATTTAACAATTGGCATCAGTTTTTGTATATTAACAAATGAAACTGTGTTATCAAACTTTTATATTATGTATTATTACTTTGAGCCATTCAGCATGCATGAAGCAAAGTAGAGGAACTGAACATTGAAATATAGAGGTAGTTAGAAAAAGAAGGGGGGGGGTCTGTAGGTAGCCATCCTAGCAGAACAGTGATAGAGTGGATATTACAAGACAGTAAAGGATAGTAAGATTATGTTGCAACAGGCTTGAAAACAACAAATAAGAAAAGAGTCCCTCTGATGCTTAAGTAGGATGACCAGCCCTACCATGAGGTCACCCACTTCAACTAAAAGGAAAAAGATTTAATTACATGAACAAGAAATACATTTTTACCCAATGAATAATACATCCATGGAATAGCCTATCTATGGATGTAATCATCATCAAAAACAAAACAGAATTTAAAAAATGACTTGATAATCTTATAACGGCAGGGTATACATTGACTTACTATCCTATGAGTTAGTATAGGAACAATTATGGGCCTTGTAGCCTCCTTGCTCATCATATCACCTTAGTGAACCTTAGTGAAGGTCCATGGTGTAAAATTTTTGCATGGGTGTCAAAATGTGTCTATCCAACCATTATTATATCTGCAGTAATGTCTGTTATTGGTGTCATAATTTTGACTCCCTGTGAGTCAAATCATTGTAGTACAAGCATGAGATAGTTTACAGAATATGTCACTGTCAGAGACCACGTGATGTTTCTGACACACATTTGGCACTTGCAACCAGATTTTACATGGCTAAACAACTTTTTGAATTTCACAGATGGGTCAACTGGGATATACAGTACACATAAATCCACAGCATGTCATCTGGCACTTCTCTGTGTCTACCTCCCCATAGGACAGGCATATACACAGTACTTTGACACATAGCTAACAGTGAAGTATTGCCTTACTGGAATGTGTTCATCTTCCAAAGTAATAATATTAGCCATCATGAACTCTATAACATCTTGCTGAGCATTATCAGCAAATGTTCTATGCCCATGATAAGCTGCCAGAGCTACACACAGTGGTGTTAGTGTCTGCAAGCTGGTAACTTGCTGTTGAATGGAACTTACAACTTGCTTCAGTATGTTGATCAAGAAGCACTAATCATGTCAACAAACTCCAGCATATGAAGGAACACATGCATTGCAGAGTTAGCATATCAGTTTACTCCAGTACTGTTGTCAAACATTACCATCAAAGAGAGACCGAGACACTTCTTTGCTGGAAGTGATCTGGTTTGATCAACAACACTAGATTGCCCAGGACCTGTGAAGCTGGAAAAGTGATGAATACTAAGTTTCTTCCTCTTCAGTGTGTGTGACAGATTTAGAGAGACATCTCACATTACTATGTTGTTAGGTACCCGGATCAGAGATAGGTTGGGTTGGTACACTGTCCACGGATGATTGTACTCAACAATGCACTTTTTATCAGCATGAAGTTTATTTTGTGCTATGCTTATGGTGCACAGTTCTGCCAGATGTCTGACATGAGACAAGGTGACATAGCTCATGACATCTTTGAAAATACCATTGCCTATGTCAACCATTACCTGCATCCAAACTAAAACCTTGAGACTTTGAATTGAGACAGCATATGCACACAGAGTGCAAATTGATGTCTTGTTACATAAATGTCTTTCACAAGCTGAAATGTTATTGAACATCTCTCAATGTTCTGTGGATAATCAAGGTTGTCAAATTTCACCACAACCATATCAACAAATTTATTCTGAACTGTGTGCCTCATTGCAGTATTGACAAGTCCACGATCCACATTAAGATTATGATGTGGCATGACACTTGTTTTCTTATACACTGCAAGAGATGCCACCAAACCAGCTGTTCATGACACATCTGAGGTCAATTCTTTCAGACATTCAACTGTCTTTGATATCATCTTGAGACTTAAGCAGAAACCATCGATTGAATCAAGCAATGATTGCATCAGAATTTGTTGCTGCTGTCTCTCCAGCACAATTTCATGGAATTCTGCACACTGCTTAAATCTTGGCATCAAGCAGACAATGCATCTTCCATCAGTACATAACTTCAAAAATAGATCACATGCGTCAAGCATGACACTGTCACGTTTGGCTATCATACGTGTCTTCAACAGTGCTGCATTGGAAGGTGACACGTTTCCAATGTAAGCCTCATCAAAAAAAGCTTTGTATTGAAGATCTTCACTTTGTCTCATATTCTGAAACAGTTTGACATTGGTGAAAAACTCCCAGAGGTTTATTCAACCAATGCACCCAATAGTCTTTTTAGCTTCCTTGACAAAATGTGTAGAGAAGACATGTTAACCATTCACAGGTGTTAGTTGAAGAAGGTCTCCAAAAACAACAATATCCCCACAAGAGAACATCATCATCTGTACCAACAATCTCCTGCAGACTTAGGTGAATGAAGGCAAGTAAAACATTGGAAACCATACTGATCTCATCAATAATCAAGAACTCCATCTTGTCAAACATGGTCCATAGCTCACTTGTAACTTCAAATGCCAATTTGTGGTACTCACCTGTCTTGTTCAACAGGCAGCATAAAAAGATTGTGTAGTGTTACTTCACCTATGTTGTATGCTGCTAGTCCAGTTGGAGCTGTCACAGTTACAGATGTTGCTAGTCCAGTATGTTTCCACATTTCTGCACTAATGGCTTCAATAAGGAAACTCTTGCCTGTCCCAGCAGAATCACCCACAGACATTTGCAGTGTTCTGTGCTTATGAGAACTACACTCTCTGTTCTGAAGGCACATGCCATGCTTCATGGCATATATCTCAGCAGTATAGGCAATTTCCTGATGTGAATTCAAGTGCTGCTGAATCATGCAGCTCTCAGTGGTGGAGTGTCATGCCTGTTGCACAGCACTTTCAACCTCTGATATACTGATTTATCATTAACAGGGAGGGTGGTCTTAAAGCTCCACCTCTCTCTGGGTCACACATTTCTTGTGAATTTACTGGAGTATCTTCCTCCAGTTGTTGGCTAGCCTTTTCCAATTGCTCTTTTTCTAACTGTAATCTGTTAATATTAGCAACTGTTGCTTCAGTCTTGAAGGTCTCATAACTCAAATTGAACTGATCCTCAAATGTGTCACAGTCACCTTTTAATTAGCATTCTTCCCTCCATGGCTTGAACAGGAGAGGAGAGAAAAGTAATAATGCTCACTCTTCTCTGCAGTTCTGAGACTTAGCTTGCAATGGCCAATCAACAAAGGCTTCTTCCTTTTCATCAGACTGCCCTGCAAGCCTGTTACTTGGTATCTCTGTCTTGCAGGATCCAACTCAACTCCAGACTTGTAGTCATACCATTGTGTGACTTCAGACAGACACATTCTCCATGGCTCATGTTGTTGTGGATAGTATGTGTCAGTTAAATTGACCAGGTTGAGAGAGAGAGAAAGTATCTACTGATTCTAAAGCCTCACTCTAGACAAAAGAACTTTGGTCCCAGATCAGTTTTGTAACAGATTATAGTCTGCATACAGTGATGGTAAAACAGATCATTTTAAATTGTTGGTCTTCTCTTACCAGCAGTCCCAATATAGAACTTTTGGTGGGTGACAGACCCCACATGACTTTTAGAAGGGAGGAAAATCTACCAGATAGGGTCACCCAGAGCCATTACGTGGACTGACCTAAAACTAAGTACCTAGAGAGAACAAGCTTTTTGTCATTGCTACCACTGCAGTGTTTGTCAATTCGCTGATACCTTTAAACATCCAGTTACTCAGAAAGAATATGGCAAAAACTGAATATGAATTACAAGACACCTTATGTAGTTTGTTATGGTTGGTACAGGTGTGGCAAGACCTATATGATGTGCACTATAAGACCTCTCAAAGAGAGGAACCAAGAAAATGTTTCAGCTATGACCAGAGGGAACAGAGAGAGTACATTGGGTAACCATTTTATATTGGTACTGGGTTAATATAGTGCACCAAGAAGAGTGCTGCAAGAACCACGCTGTGTAATGCGCGAATGGATTTACTGCGACAGGGGTGTAATAGCAGTAAATCCTTACTGTTACCCATGTCACTCTCCATATCACCTGAAGAGGGCAGAAGTTGCCGTGTGCTGGGATGGCTGGCTGAGCCACTCCTGTGGTGGCATGTCTAGGGTACCAGCACACAGCATGGTAGGAGACCTGGGACCATGGTTTGGTTCCTGCCAGGTCCCCTTCCTGCTGCAACATTTTTGTTTATTGCTGAACACAATAATTTCCTGCTTCCAACTTTTTCCCCATCCCCGAAGTCCATGACCCCCCAGAATTGATTATATTAAGTCGGCAGGGGTGGGGGTAAAAAACAAAGATCTCCTATTCTTTGGCTGAGGCTGTGCTGTTCCTGACTGGTCACTGTATTTCTTGACTCTGTTTCATGCAGCACTCTTTTCCTTGTGGCATTTATTGCCTCACAGTTTTTGTATGTGATAACATGACCCTGTGCCTTTTAAATCTTGTTACAATTGCACAACTAGATTCTTTAAGTTTAAGGATTTGGAACATGTAAGGATACTGCCACAGGAAGGAAATATATTGAATACATTCCTGAAAAAAGAATCAGAATGGATTTTTGAATTGAATGCCCCCATCAATATGCTTAAATAATGTGTTTGATTGGAAACTGTTTCTGTAATGTGTAAAGCTGTAAATATATGCAGGTTTGTACTGTTTGAGCTCTTATGTCTGCAAAATTGCATTAATCTGGGAGATAAAATAACACTCTCAACCTAAGATTGTGCAGCATATATATGGGAACTATTTTGAGATGTACAGTATATGTATTTAATATTGAGTTTTGTTACTATGCATGTTCACACATTTCTCCTCTTCAAATAATTTGAAACGTTTTGATAAAATAGCCTATTTTTGAACAGGAATTCTGTCTCATACTTGGCATACTTGGAAATAAAAAGATAAATTTCTTCTACATATATGACCTGTATGTCATAGTCTTTGGGAGTATAGTCTCTAATTATAGACATACACAACAACTTAGTCTGAGGTGGCATCTAACTAGAGTTCCTTTTTAGTAAACGTTTTAAGCCATGGGCTAGACATTAGAACATCTATATTATTCTTGACTCAAATTTACATTAAATATATTACTTAAGTAAACCAATAAGTAGGCATTGTAGGCATGTTTTCCTGCAACTAGTATTTTTTAATTACTTTTCAAGTTTTAAATGCTAGCTTCTTTCAATATGTCTAAATATGAAACAGTTACATATTATTTTCTCACATCATAACATTGAAAGAACAAGTTTACCAACTGATAAATATTTTGGTTACAACTGGGTATACTTTAGTCTTGAGACACTAAGTAAATGATATCATGTATAAAAGGTTATTTTCACTGTCTGATTAGTTTGCTGACAGTCAGTAAAAATAAATGGATAGTGAAAAATAACGGACAGCTGATTGTTAATAGTACTGTATTGAAGAGTAGGCTGTCTGAGCTAATTCTATCAGGCGTGAATATGTGTAGAAGGTTGACTCCTGGATTTTACAAAAAAAACAAGATAAATTTGGATCAGCAAATGAAATATAATGATTAGTCATTTTATTGTGAACCTCTGTACTTACTGCAAAGTCTTTTGCAATGGCCACAGATGTAAGGACCCCTTTGTTATTTAAATCTTATTTAAAGAGAAATGAGATCTAGTGCCATTGTATAAGCCTGTACAGTTTGAGATTTTGCACTTTTAAAGTTGTTACTTTAGCATTGAGGCACCATGCACTCTATTTCTATCCTGCATGTAATACCACATCATGACGTCATGAATATGCACATTTTGCACTATTTAATGCATGCACTTTGTATCAGTTTTCCCATTGACAAAGTCTCACATGGAGGCACTACATAGGAAAGTTTGGTTGGAGTTGTTTGGTCACCCACAATAAATTCATAATGTTCTCAATTTTCAGTGTGCACATTGCTTTTCTTTGAAGAGAGTATGGTTTTCAGTAAGCAAGAGTACCTTCAGGCTTCTGTGGTATGCGCAGTCCTATTTACTATTTGAATATGTCCATTCTGAGATGTGGCCTCCAGAATTAGACAAAATACTCAGGTGGTGTCTCACTAACGAGCGAGATAGTGGCAACACCACTTCCCTCTTCCTGCTGGAGTTACCTCTCCCTATATATCCCAGAATCCTACTAACCCTACCCACTGCTTTGTCACAGTGACCTGTGGCTTTGAGGTTATCAGTTATGATAACCCAAACATTCCTGTTCTGTTTAATGACTGTCAGTACCTCTCCCAATCTTATGCTCACTTGACATAGGGCAGGGTAAATGTGGGGCTGCTATTGGATGCCACGGATTACAGGATGAGGAGGACTGTGCCTCTTGAGGCCAGAAGTTTAATGTTGAAAGTAGTTGAATTTGCACTTTCTTCATATATGGTGTATTTTTAACTTTGAGAAGCCTTTAAATTGTCTTACCACGGCTCTCATAGCTCTGGTAAACTTACATAAACCCTAAGGGTATGGATATTTAGTGACTTATTAATTAGCATGTATTAATTGCTGCAGCAATTACTGTATCAATTAATTAACATTTGTAATTTACTAAAGTTTCAAAAGATTGGCTAGGTCAAAAATAAAAAAAAAAGCTCCATCCCTTGACAAAGGAATAGAGCACTGCAAAATGTGTAAACTGTTGTGCTGACCTGATTTGTCTTTGTTTTTAGATTCTGTTCACTGAGCTGTAATAAACTGCCTGAGAATTCATCAAGATCACTGAATTTGCTAAATTACTCTGTGCTTGGCACCTTGTGTATTGCACACCATCCACCAGCTCCCAGACTAGCACTTTGGAAATGGGCAGGGTGAAGATGAGTGTGCCATTGAATGCTAGGGATCAATTAAATTGGGTCAGGGTGGGGGTGGAGAGATGTCACTGGATGCCAGTCATGCCTGGATTGAGGTAAAGCTTGGGATGCTGTCATAGGGTTAGGGTCAAGGAGGGGGTTGTCACTAGACACCAGGGAATTCTTGGATTGGGGAATAGTGTGGAAAGGTGGTGCCACTGAATGCAAAGGATGCTTGGCATTGGGGCAGGGTGAGAGAAGGGATACCAGTTGGCACCAAAGACAGTTTGGCGCAGAAGCATCAAGAGGAATGGATGCTGGGGGATACCTCAGATTCCATAGTATGGGGAATGATTAGAAATTGGTGTTACTGTACTCCAGGGACTGGTTGCCACTCAAAGTAGGATGCATCATTTGTTACATATCCTTTAAAAAATGTAAGGAAAAGCACCACAAAAAATCATATTTAGACATCAGTTAGGGTTGAAACACAAAGATTCAAAAGAAGTGAAATGTGACACTAGGGATGAAAGCTATCAACTGACTCCTTGTAAATTAAAGGTGTAGTGTTCCTCAGGATTTGAATGAATATGTGATGCAGAATTGGCAATACTTTGACTTCAGCACCCTCTTTCAAAGCATTGTTATGTGAGCACATTTCAGTGCCTGAACAGTTTCAAAGTTAGGATCATCAAAGGTATCAATTTTAAATCCAGCTCAGTAATGCAGAGGGCTGAGGTATTGTTTGCCTTACCTTTTACCATGCTGATAACCTGAGTTTAGGAATGAGCTTGGGTTGCCGGGTGTCAGCACAGTGGGAGGGGAGGGCTCCGAGAGGATGGAGCAGCCACCCGGCAGCTCTCCTGTTCCACATTGGAGTTGCATGCCATCTGGGATCTTGGCTGCCACCAGGTGATGGCCGGGTGGCATTTCAGAGGATGCATAAGTGGCAGAGGTAAGCCAGGGGATGAGAGGGAGCCACGGTCTCAGGATGCATTCATATCTCCATGTGCATGTACAAGCCTGAGTTTACCATGGCTAGGGGAAGGGGAGAAAAATATGGTGAGGTAGGGCATCAATGACATCCTGAACACCAAGCTTCCACCCACCCCATCACCACTGACCTTCCTGCATACTGAAATATGGCTTTGGAGGGGAAGACAGCCCTCCCCTCCTGACTCCAACATGGGGGGAGGATCCTTGGGGGTGCTTACTGGGATAGGTAAAGTTGGGGAGCTGGTGAATGATGTGGGACAGTGGAGCAGGGCAGACAGGAGCCAAGCCTGCCTCAGCCATGAAGCACAAACAAAATTTGAGAAAAGATATCAAGTCTATTCACATCAGCTGGCTGTAGCCAAACTGTTTTTTTTTCCTAAAAATATTTGCTATCTATGCAAATCCTCAGCATGTGACTAAAACTGAAAACCATCAGGGTAGACCGACTACTCCCAAAAAGTCCTGTGAAGTCAGACCAAATGTATCCACCACTGATTAAAATAAAATTAAGACAAATTACTTAGGAAAATGTAATTTTGATTAGTAAAAAATGAACTGATTCTGGATCAGATCCAGACCCCTACTCCTCAGTGTCAAGGTGCCTTGCATTGGCTTGAATCATCTGCATCAAATTCTGAAAGATTTTCAGAGATCTGGACTGAGTCAGATGAGACTTCAAGCCAGGTCACCGAGGCATTTGGATATACTTCAATATTTAGTCTAGGTCACATTCAGATGCTCCATTCCTCCATTTTGGTAAGCTGCCTCAGACTGGTTAGGGTTAAGTTCCTAGAGATCTGCACTAGAATTTGAATCAAGTTACAGAAGCCTTGCATTACAGCAGCCTTGTCCATCTTTAGTATTACCATCAAGGCTAATGATTTTCAAGGTGTGGTTACTGAAAGGGTATTTGAATTCAAATATCATGGTGTCCCCTTGGTTCATTGTCTTTCTTTTGAGGCCCATGTGTCTAGTCTCATTAGCTAGCTCAAGAAGAAGCTTGGCATGCTTCACAGGGCTGAACATTTACTTATACCAGAGTCCAGACTCTTGTTAACTAATAGTTTTTAACTATTATTGATAGACTATAGTTCTTTAATTTATTCCACTGCCTCTAACAGAGTCTTGTCAAAACTACAGGTCAGGTACCAAGGCATCCAAATGTTTGCAATAGGTTTATGAAGTATGACACATCATTGTGGACTGTATTAAATCACTGAAATGCTTCTCTCTTGAATATCACATTGGTTACAAATCTTCCATTATTTGCATAAGGTTATATTAGCTGTTCTGCCTGGTGGTATTATTGAACTTTTCCCAAACTGATAAATTTATTTTGGCATCAGTTTACAATGCAAATTAACTTTCAGAATTCCTCTATTTCATCACTCTTCCTGAAAGGTACTGTACTTTGACAGTCTCAGTCATTTGATGGGCCAGTTCCAGTGGGATGGGAAAATGCCAAGGATCAGTCATTCCAAATTGCACCAACACTGGTCTGGGGGTGGGGGGGGGGCTGTGTCTTCCCCATTTTAAGAACTATCATATATACTTCATTTGCACTCAGGTCCTTAGCCGGTTTTCTCTTCATCACCCTTCTGCTCCTCTCTGGATCAACTCGGAAAGTTTTGTACTCAAAGCCATTACTCCATTATGGGCCTTCTATTTACACAGTGCTTTGGTTCCTCAGCACCACCCTACTCTTCCCATCTCTATCAGGTATTGGTGGGCTTTTGCATGCAGAACTATTCTAAATCCCTTCTGTCATGCTTACACCCCATTTGGCATAACCCCGACATTCTTATTGATCACACCCCCATCAGATTGGTAGCATGGAAACATGCCAGTATTTTTCAACTTTATCAACTGTGTAACTCTGACCTCACTTCCTTACTATCATTCAAAGCTCTTCAGGACCAGTTCCACCTTCCCCCTCAAGAATATTGGCATTACCTACAACTCCAATATGCCCTTATTCCAATGCTTAAATCTCCCCCTTTTTCCCTCCCTGACATTCCTATTTGCCAGTGGCTTTCTCTTCCTGGGGTAAAAACAGTAAGTTCTACACTCTGCTCCATGATTCCTGCTTAGACCCTAGTATTCCCCTTAAAGATAAATGGGTGACAGAGCTGAACATCCTCATTTCTCAGCAGGAGTGGGATAGGTGTTGGTTCCATGCCCATACGGCTTGCTGTGACCAATGGGTCCAATTGATTCTGCTGAAAATCATGCATCTTTGGTATGGGACTTCTCAATAGTTGCATGGCCATGGTATCCTCCCTCATGATAAATGCTGGCATTGCAATCAGCAGCAAGGCTCCCTCATCCACCTACTTTGGTTCTGCCTCCTCATATGCCCTTTTTGGGATCAGGTTTTACATTTTTGCAAGACCATTCCTTCAAGTTATGTCCCCCTTGATGTTCCCTTTACCATGTTGGGTCTTTCATCTCCAACTATACGTTGTTCTGACCGCACTTACAGTGGGCCCATGTAGCTGTTCACCTTTCCAAAAGGCTCCTTCTTTGTAGATGGATAACCATGGAGATTCCTTCCTTTCGTAAGTTCCTAATGGTATACTGTTGCTACAGTGACAACTTTACAGTGACATGGTCAATACCGACAACATCGCCATGTTACTGTAAAGTCTTCCTGGGACCCCAGCACCCTTCGTCAAGGTCCTGCACCCCATCTCTGACTCAGATCTGTCTTGGAGTTGAGAATCTTTAGTAGGGGAGTTCAGGGGGGTGTGGGGGCTCAGCCCCCAGCAAAATAAGAAGTTTAATCTTGGCAGCAGTATTCCGACTGCAATTGCTTTCAATGTAGTGGTGCCGGGGGAATGCCGCATCTATAAGAAATTGTCAATGCGGCATCGTGAATCTGTTCCTAACACTTGGTCAGTTTGCCTCGTTGGACCACCTTTCACATGTGGCTCTTTCCTAAATGCCCACTTATGAGGCCATCTGGGCCACCTATTTAGCTTATTTGGGGACTAATACATTGTATTACCCTTCATAATGTTCTCACCCCTCCTTGTTTTCTTCTTGTGCCTTCAATACCATGCTTATCTTCCTCCCTCCCTCCCTCTCCCCCCCCCCGATTATTTCTCCTTTGGCCCGTTCATGCTCCCCTGACCACCCAGTGTTTCCTCTTCACTCCTGTTTTAGGTATTCATTCCTGGCCCTTTACTGTTTTGGTATAATTCTTTATATTTTCATGAATGGTTCTTCTTCTTCTTCTTCTTCTTCTTCTTCTTCTTCTTCTTCTTCTTCTTCTTCTTCTTCTTCTTCCAGCTTGTGATTTTGATAGTTTTAGGTTATTGATTTCTGATGCTTTTATTCCTTGTTCCACTTGAGTGACCTTTTGTTTCTACTTTCATAGAGTGATTTATTATGTGGATGATTTTTCCTTCTGCCTCCTTATGTTTTGAAGTTGTTGATGTTTTTTCTGATTGTTTCAAAAAAAGTTTAATGTAAAAAAAATCCCTCTATTCCATTTTAGAATTGGTCATATTTTATTTGATTCAAGAGTAACCAAATTTCGCAATAACTTTCCAGTCATTAACTGTATGCAAACTTAAAGTATTTTAGTCTTTAAAAATGAGCTTTAAAAAAAATCTGAATAATTAGTCTGATTGCAACTGTTTTTAATGTTTTATTGTATTTGTCTTCACTACTTATTTCATTGTAATATGTACTTTGTAACTGATGTTTGTATTTATTGTAAACTGGTCACATATGAAAATGGGCAGTTATGCTAATATGCCTATTGGTATAAAGTAAAATGAAATGAAATAAAATCCTAGCTGTATCACAATAACAACAAAGTAGAGCTACATACCTTGTGGTAAACTGTTGAAAGGAATGTGCTCCTTATTAGTGAAATGTTATTCAAATAGAATATTTAAGTAAGCAATGACACATACTGTAGACATGGGCCGAAATTTTCTTCTGCCAGCAGAACTGTGGTGAAATGACGATTTTGCTTTAGTGACATTTTATGACATTTCCACAAAACTTTTGTGAAATTACACCAACATTGTGATTTTGGTTATTTCCATCTAATTTAAAATGTATTTGTCCAATTTGCACCATATGTGGTGAGTGGGCTGTTCCAGTACCCATACAGATGTGTCGCAAGTTTCAGATCTCTATCTTTAAAAATGACAACGTTATAAGCCTCCAAACCTTCAGAAACTGTAAAATTACAAATAACAAGTAAGTAAACCAAAAGCGTGTGTGCAAATTTGGTGTGGTAATATTACCCATGTCCATACATATATGTACCAAGTTTCAGATCTCTAGCTGTAAAAGTGACTGAGTTATAAGCTCCAAACTTTCAGAGATTTTAAAATTACATTTTGCAAGTACGTGAAGTGCTGGATTTTAAGACCCTATACATTTAAAGCTAGAGGACAGAATATTGCCAATGCTGTTAGGTTCATTGTCCCTAAATATTAAGCTTTAAGACAACCACCATGGTCCAGAATCAGAACTTCATGCTGCTATTCTGACCTCCCAGGTTCAGAAGCAAGCCCCTAAAAGCTGTGTTGGGAGGCAGGTCATAGCTAAACATTACAATCTCTATTTTGCAGTATCTATGAATCTTCCAAGAAAACACGCATCTACATTTTCAATTATTTAGCTCCAAAGGTGGCTAAGTTGTAAGCATATAAATATCTACAGACATTTTCACATAAATCTTAAATTGCTAGATTTTAAGCCCCTATAATTTCCCCTTCACCCAAATGTCATGAAACCTGGCAAACGTTTAATGACTGTAACAGACTATATGATTGCCTAATTACAGAACCCTAGTTTTAACATGGATCAAATTATGGCCAATTAAATATTTTCAAAAAATTCTGAAACATTTTGCAAAATTCTGTGAAAATTCATGGAGTTTCGAGAAAATTACACAAATTCAGAATTTGCTAATTTCACCCTCCTTCAATGACATATGATAGGTTGTGTATTGTGCTAGATTGCTGCGTGCCCCACGTGGCTTCAGTCATCCCAGAAGTGCAATGTGCTACTATAATGTATGCCTAGGAGTGTGTTATTTAGGCAATAAGGCATGACAGGGTGTGTGTTATTGTGTAATAATGTTACTCCTGGGGTGGGTTAAAGCACGAAATGAAGTTGAGTGCTTCTGCCACCCCAGGAGTGACATTATTATTCAATAAAACACACATCCCTGGAGTGGCTTATTGCTATTATACAATGGCTCGTTATTTTTATTTAAAAAAAAAGACAAAATTCAAAAAAATTGTTGCCCTCCCCTTTATTTGTGCAAGGAGGTACATGTTTTAAAAAAAAGTTCACTATATACTTCCACTAGTAAGTAGAGTTACTCAGTAAATGATGCTGGTTTCCCAAGCCTGTAATCTTGAAGCCTATAAGCTTGCTGCAGTAAAGGTTTACAGCATTCTCATCATCCCCATCCCCGGTGGCATTTTCACTGACTACTGAGGTGGCCCTTTAAGTTTTAGTCCCTTTCCCTTCTTTTGATTATCATTATCAGTTGGGGGGGTAGTTGTGGTTTGTGATCCAATCGGAGACTGTGCAGGACATTTTATTTGGGATGCGAGGAGTTGGAAAAGACTTCCCTAAGATGGCTCCTCAGTTATTGTGCAAGTGAGTACAAGAGCAGCTTAGATTAAACCATGTGTTTCTTTTCATGCCCACTTTTTTCCGCCAAAATCGGGCGGTGTCACAAATGGCAGTTATGGTTTCAGTGGTTTAGTGAAGCCACTCGCTTTGGGGGAAACTACAGAAATTCAGTTTGTCACAGTATCAGATGTGGTGTGGCTGCTTTTCCCTAGCTGGTGGTGGTGTTTTGGGGGTGTTGAAGAAAATTGGGACAGAGTGAGGGAGGACATTATCTACTGGGCAGCTGATAGAGCAGTGTGGGGTTCATGATTCTTGTGGGGAGGGAGGGATTTGTTTCCTGTTCTGTGGTCACCTGTGTACCTGTACTTAATCAAGTGATGTCGTTGCTCAATAGCATCACTGTCTCAGGCACACATTGACCAATAAGAAAATGAGAAATTCTCCCGCCATTGTATAATATGCTTTTAAATAGTTATTTGTAGTTACTTTACACGTAAACAAAAAATGAATTCAAGAGGTTTAAACATTTAAAAAAAAGTTAAATCCTTGGTTTAGTTTTACCTAAAGAAGTTCTTCCACCTGCTGGGACTTGAATATCCTATTGTTCTGCCTTTGGTTAAGTGTCTTAATGAGGTTTCTGTACTAGTAGTTGTCATAGTCTTTTTAACTTCTTTCCCACATCACAACACAACCCTGCACTATCATTGTCTGCTAGGTACCATTAGAAAGCAGTTTGTAACATTTGTATATAATTCTGTATATAATTCTGCATCTAAGAGAGTTGTCCGAGAACTGTAGTATTGTTGAGAGGAATAGACAAGTGGGAACACTGCATGCTGTGTGTAGCTAGTGAGGTTTATAGCCACACATCACATGCTGCATTGTGGTATTAATAAAGTTTTTTTTTTATTTATTTAAATATTTTATTGAGTTATACAGGTTTCAGAACTCAAGTGTGTGCTGAGTGGAGAGATTGATTTGAGTGTTGTAAGTGAGATACACATGCATGTAATGTACAGTAGTGTGTGCTGTAAGAGAGAAAGAGATGGTTATCAGCATTGCAACTGGAGTATGCTGACAAATGTTGCAGTTCAATTCCACTGCAAAAATGGCAGTTACTACTAAAGTAATAAGGCATGACAGGTTATGCATTATTGTTGAACAAATGAGGTACAAGACAACACAGAGTGTCGTAAGCACACAAGAAGTGTTGCTATCCCACAAATACCCATACTCTGGAGTGCCTTATTGAGATTATAAAACTGTAGCTTTGATTTTTATTTTAAAAATTGAGTAATAAGATTCAGAGTTAAGTATTTCTGACCTGTCCCATTGTGCCAAAATAACAAACGGTCATGTGATCACATCTGCCCAATAAGAGGTCTTGGGTTTTCTTACCTATTTTGTAAAATAAGTTAATATATTTTTTGAACTGGGTAGGGGTGAAAATTAGCTTTATGGAACTGGGTAGGGTTAGAAACACAAACATAGAAACATAGATCATGATGGCTAAAAAAGTCCAGAGGTCCATCCAGTCTTCCCATGTTCCCTATAATCCCTGGAACTTTCGCTGGAACCTATTGCTTCTCCAAGTTACTAACCCTCCCTGTGCTATCCCCATTCTCCTCCCTGATCTTGTTCCCCCAGGAAACCACTATTCCCTTCATTCTATCCCATGCCTGCTTGAATCCCCTGACTGTGTTTGCACCCACCACCTTGGCCACTGGACTGTTCCAAGGTTTCGCCACCCTTTCTATAAATAAGTGCTTCCTCAAATCCCTTCTGAACTTCCCTCCTGTTATTTTCCACTCGTGACCATGTGGCCTCGAGTTAGTATTCGGGGTAAATAATTCCCTACAGTTTACCTTGTTAATTCCTTTAAGGAACTTGAATGTCTCTATTGTATCTCCCCTCTCCCTTCTGGTTTCCAGTGAGTACATATTTAATGCCTTGAGGCACTCCTCATAGAATTGCACATTTTGGTGTTGAATTTTAACTGCCAGACCTTTGATCATCCCTCTAGTTTTTGTAGATTCCTCTGCATTTTCCTTATTCCCTCATCACTATCCACCCTCACACATAGTTTTGCAGCATCTGCAATGAGACACGGCCTGCCCTGGATTCCCTCACCAATGTCATTAATAAACTTGTTGAAGAAGACCAAACCCAGGACAGGTCCCTGTGGAACCCTGCTCATTACCTTCTTTTCCTCTTATTTAACCCCATTGACAACCACCCCCTGTTGCCTCCCTTCTAGCCAACTACCCACCCAATTCACTACTGTTTTAGCTGCACCCAGATCTTCCACCCTTTGAGCAACCCTTTGTATAGTACTGAATCAAAAGCCTTGCTGAAGTCAAAGTATAGCAGACCCTCAGAGTGATCCTTATCTACTTCTTGGTCTCCCAGTCAAAGAAAAAAAAATCAGGTTATTCTGATAAGACCTTCCCGCCATGAAGCCATGTTGTTTACTGTCCTGGAGCTTGTTGCTCTCTAGGTAGTCTACAAGGTCCTCTTAGATTACTGATTCCATCAGCTTCCCCAAAATGGAGGTCAGACTGACAGGACTAGAGTTCCCTTGTTGCTCCTTCCCCCTTCTCCATGAAGTGGTAAAATGTCTGCCATTCTCCAGTCCTTTGGAACTTCCCCAGACCCAAGTGAGCTGTTGAACAGCCCAGCCAGTGGTTCATCCAGTTCCATTGCTAATTCCTTCCATATCCTTAGATGTAACCCATCTGGTCCTGGGGCCTTATCTATCTCAAGGGCTGCCAGGCCTTTCAGGACTCTCTCACTAGTAAGTATTGGTTGCCTCATTTCTGGGATTCTTTTAGCGGCTGCTTTGATGCCATTTTCTGGCATGGACCCACAGTTCTCCTTAGTGAATACTGAGAAAAGTAGTCATTCAGAATGGCAGCCTTTTTCTCATCCTCTTCTATCACCCTACCTCTTCAAGTAACCATGCGACATCCACCTTTTTTCCTTATTTCTCTGATACATCTAAAAACCTTTTTTCTCCATTCTTGACCCCCCTCTGCATTACGTAGCTTTGTGTCTGCTTTTGCCTCCCTGATGGCCCTCTGCCTTTCTGTTTTTCTGTGTATCCTATGAATAAAATGACTGTTTTTGAGTGAATCAATTTGTGCAATGTAAAATTAGTGAAGATGAAATTGGCTATGTGCTCTTAATAGCTGTGTGCTATTATTAGCAGACTGTAACTTCCACACTTACTTTCCATACTTCTTGTAAAGAGTATGCAAAGGTTTGTTGGTCAGGCCATTTCTGAGCTGGCTATCTGGTGTGCTGGTTACAATCACCACCTTTGTGTCAGGTGACCAGGGTTCAGGACTGGCTATGGGGATATTTTTGTTCTTTTTTAATATTTGTTGTTTTTGCCTGATATTGATCTCTCATTCCACCACCCTTCTGACTTTATTCCCCCGCCTGTAAGTTGCCCCCATTGTTCTCTCCCTGCTGACTTCTGTCCCATGAAGTAGCCCCCCTCCTGAATTTTCTCCTTTCCCCCATTATCATCATCCCCTCCAGAGCTGATTATATTAAATTTAGGGGGCATGGGGGGGGGCACAGCATAAAAAGTAAGTTAACATCATCCCTCATATGGAAAGTAAGCACCGATAGCTGTTTGATAGAGGTTCTGTAGTGCAGATCACCATTTTGATTTTTCGCAATATGCACTTGTTGTTTTTTGTTTGGCGCTGTTATGCAGGCGTTGTTATGACATGGAACCTTTCTCTGTAGATAATCCTCCCATTCTGCCTCCTCCTGCTTTTCCTTGTATTTATAGAAAGCCTTCCTTTTGGTCCTAACCACTTCCCTGACCCTAGCTAAAAAGCATAGTGGTCTCTTAAATCTGTTTTTTTTTTTTTTTGTAGATTTTTTTTTTAGATATTGTTCATTTGATGCCTAGAGGATCATATAGCCCCCATCTCTCCTCCACCCTCCCATATGTCGTCCACCCCTATTAACTTATCCCAGACCAGTTCCCTCAACCTATCAAACTCTGCCCATCTAAAGTGAAGGATTTTGTTTCTTGATTATGAGTTGCCAGCCCTGAGAACCAATTCAAACCACATGGAGTTGTGGTCACTGTTCCCTAGCAGCTCCCCTACACCCACAGCACCCACAATCTCTGAGTTGGTGAGCACCACATCAAGGATTGCATTCAGCCTGGTAAGTTCCTTAACAAACTGAAACAGTAGACAGTCTTGGAAGGCATACAGTAATGTTTGACTTCTGTCACTCTTGGCCACCGGGACCCCTCCTGGTTACAGAGGAATGTGGATCAGGGGCTGGATTTTCAGTCTATCAAGGAGTACATCCCATGCCGCAGCCACCACCGCAGGAAAAAATCTCTGCACCTTTGGAGACTCATAATTTAAGTGGGCATAGCTATGGGGGATGTTATGTGTGGTCCTACTGGGCATAACATTACAGCACAGCTGTGGCAAAAAAAACAGCTCCAAGCTGCCATAAATAAAGATGCAGTGAAATTTAATTTCACCTGTGAAATTGCTGTGAAATTGGCAGTTGCTCCAGGTGAAATGTTATGCGCATAGAGACAAAATTTTGCCCGCAGTTTTTCTTGTCACCACCATCCACCACAAGTCCAATTGAACCCCCCAGCCCCATCACACAAGTTACCCTGCACCCCTCAATTTGTTTTATTAAAAAAAAAAAACTCCCCTCCCTGGTGTCTAGTGGTTCCCCCCCGGCCATCACTGGCCATTGTAATATTAAATAAGCACCCTCCAAGTTACCCTGCACCTCCGTCTGTTTTATAAAAAAAAATAAAAAATCACCCTTCACTCCCTGGTGTCTAGTGGCCCCCAACCCCATCAATAGATATCAGCAACCACCCAGCTCCCCCCCAGTAACCCAATCAGGCCACTGGCACAGCCCTCCACTCACCTCCATGGCTGGCAGCCTGACTGAGCACCACTGAGCACTTGAATGAACGAGAATGGATGAGCTTGTATGTGCGCTCATTCATTCTCATTCATTCAAGTGATCAGTGTGGCACTCAGTGGGGCTGCTGGCTGTGGAGGTGAGCCAAGCGCTATCCCAGCTGGGTACTGGAGAGAGCTGAGTGTGCTGTGTGTGGGAGGTGGCCACTGGGCACCAGAATGAAAATGAGCCCTATTTTATAAAACAAGCAGGAAATACGTGGGGTAACGAAATACTGTTAATATTATAACCAGTGATAACAGAAAGAACTCCTGAAACTTACTAAGTGGAGAAGTATAGTTTTTAATAAAGCCGTCGAGGTGCAGGGTAACTGGGGAGTTCTTATTAATATTATTATGGCCAGTGACAGCCGGGGGGACCACTGGACACCAAGGAGAATTTTGGCCAGTGGGTAGTGGCCACATTTCTCCACGGAAGGTGAAATTACTCCTGCAGGTGGTGAAATTTCACAGCAGGTGTGAAATTTTTCCCATGAGTGAAATTTCTCTGGCTTGAGGATGAAATTTCATGTCCAAATGTGGGCAAAATTTGCATTTCACCACATGAAATATTTTGCGGAATGGTCTAATTATGAGAAATATTTTGCAGTGTGAAATTTTCCAGTTTTCCACATCCCTAGCCATAAATCATGTAGGCAGTCATAATCTGGCTCCACTTTTGAAAATATGGTGACTGAAGGAAAAACTGTGGCTCAGCAATGGGTTGCAAGTTATGATCCACTTGTGCAAGGTTTTTTTCCTGCAGCCGAACGACTTTCAGGAGCAGTGAAAATCCAGCCCCAGGTGTTTCATTAATGAAGAAGATTGCTGATGAATTGCTGTTGGAAATTCTGTGGTATAATGGTTTCTAAATTCTGTGATGGTATAATGGTTTGTCAATAGGCCATTATGAGGGTGACAATGCATTGAGCAAAACCAATGCGCAATCAAGTGATGTGTCTTAGCCAGTTACAGTTTGAGATTCTTTCTACTCATTTATTAATAATGACTGAGCTTATAACATTTAGTAGATAAATGAAACACATTGGTTTTACTTGTTTTATGAGAATCAGTCGGAACTAGGTTTTCGTATTCTCTCTTCTTGTGCACTGTCAGATTATGTCTGTATGTCACTGTTAGTCTGACAAGCATCCAATAAGAGATAAGACACATCTAACAAAAAGGAAAGTAACCATACTACAGCAGGAAATAACATTCCTGAAGACAATACTGCAAAATGAAAAAACTTTGTTTTTTGAGTGGGCTGCTGGCATAGTGACTGGCACCAAACCACCCAGTGCTTCCAATCAAATGGTTCTGTCTCAAGACCCCTTAAGGAGAAACTATTTGGTTTAAAGCACTGGGAAGTTTGATGCTGGCCACTATGCAGGCAGCCCACTCAGTACTGAGTTTTTTCACTTTGCAATTTTGTCTTGAGGAGCTTTATTTCCTGCTGTAATGTGGCTACTTTTCTTTTTGTTGTGTTTGTTTCATTTGGTATCACTGCTCTGTTCAGTCTGTATGCTGGAGTTTGATTGTATGTAAGATAGATCTATGCCTGATGTCTTCATCTCCACAATATGTTGAGGAGTGTCATGAAAGAAGGAATTTGCATTATGGAGTAAATATTACAAGAGAAATTAAATTAAAGGTACAGATTCAGCAAATTGTGAGTGTGCTGACAAGGTTGGTTCCAAGTTGGGAACTTCACACTATACATATCATTGCAAAGTTCCCCGACTTCCCCCCAACTTTGGTAAAATTTGTTGTTGTTGTTTTTTTCAAAAGGGCTTAAAACACATAAAACCATCCTCCTCCCATGAAGTAATGTTGATTTCTCTCCTCCTCAGCCCCCTGTAGCAATCAGTCATTAAATCTATCATACTCCCACCTTCATAAAACCCATACTGCCCCCCCACCCCAGTGCTGGCAAAGTTCAGAAAGTACTCATATCTCACTCTGCATCCCAATCAGAGTAAATCCCATTCCACACCAAATATCCTCTGCTCTGTATGGTACAAAACCCACCCTCCCCCAACCCACACAGTATAAATAATAATACCCCCCACAACCCTCTGGAACCCACCAACATCATCCCATTTCCACTCACCACTAACAAGGAACACAGTTTTGTCCCTCAGTGAGTGACTGGTAAAGTCTTTCTTATATCTTTGATATCTGCCATCTATGAATGGATCTGGGTGTGCTCCTGTGTAGTAATCACCCCACTGCAGTCTGGAATGCATGATTAACCTGAAATGTTTTTCTGAAGCAGTTAATCATCGTCCCATGGCTTATGGCTCCATGGGTTAGGTAAACCATAGTTGAGGCAGGAATGGTCATTCCCAAGGTGTTTCTACAGCCCAAGTTGTCAGTTTTTTCACTGAAGTGCTAGAATCAGCATTCATAACTGGGAGACAAAGACAGAGAGACAGCTGTTTTGAGACCCCACACAGATAAGTAGAATAAATATTTTCAACTGAATAACATAAAGAAAAGGATTACAGCAGGATCAACTTGAACATTTTAGGTGTATCAGCTACTTTCCTTTCCTGATTTTGTTTTCTACTTTTTGCTGATTTTGTGAGATGTTTTTACAATGCTTCATTGCTCTGTATGGGGGCAGGGAAGGATGATGTTGCTATCTAAAATATATCAATTTATTAGGATTGATACTGATTTGTTAGTGATTAAGTAAAGTCAGTTTTTAGGTGCCACCATCATAGCTGTTAGCACTTATTGTGATCATTTGTACTCTTTTGTGCATTTAGTCAAGTTTAAGGTTCCATTCATTGCATGTGATTTGGCTGCATGATGTCACTGATGATGTCGGTGATAGGGCTTTTAGGTCTAGAAGTAGAGTTTCTGACCTACAGAAGCCTGGGTTTCATCCTATTGTATTGCACATTTTTCTTTCTCACATTAGTCTTTTATTGTATAGGAGAATTTACTAGATGTCCATGCTGCTATAATGAAGGGTTTCAGCAAAGATAAATATCAGAATTTCAGACAAATTAACTTAGATCTACAGTATGCTGTAGTCAATTAAATTAGTCCTGGCTGAGGCTTGTCTAGATTTGAATTCAATTTGAGTCACCAGTTTTGCAGGTTGTGACATAACCTATCCAACATAGGAAATGCCACTCAATTAATTGTAGCTCAGTGGGACACTAGGGGTGTTTGTCTGCTGTTTGCTTCAGCAGTCAAAAGATCAGTGGTTTAAATATTGGCAGAGACTCAAACCTTTTGCCAGATGGAAACTTACTTGAGTGACAATTCATAGTGGTGTGGAGTTGGTATAGTAAATTATATGAGAAGTAAATTTAGTTAAGAACAACAATTTGTCAAGGTAAATCACCTGCTGGAATTAGATCTATACTCTTCTATTCTGCAGGTTGTGACACAACCTCTATAGCATAAGAAATGCAACTCTCTTACCTGCAGCTCAGTGGCACACTGAATGTGAATGTGAGGTTATTAGTAGACATACAGTGGTGTCCCCCAGGATGAAACATAATTCTGCAGCATTTTACAGCACTCTGCAGAATGCTGCAGCAGACCTACTAAATAAAGAAATGTAATTTCAATGGCAATTAGTCCCTTTTGTCATTCAGGAAAATGTAACACTGCCAGGATGAAGTGAATGCCAACGTTTCCTGCATGACAAAAGGGACTAATTGCCATTGAAATTACATTGCTTTATTTGGTAAGTCTGCTGCAGTGTACTGCACAGTACTTTAAAAGTGCATTTCATCCTGGGGAATGTCACTGTAATATGAGTCTTAGAAGGGCCACAAACATTTTTTCAATGTTTCTTATGATGGAAACTTAATTGAGTAGTGATTCATGGTGATGTAGAGTGGAATAGTAATTTATGTGAGAAGTAAATGCAGCTAACAACAACCATCTGTGACGGTAAATCACATGCTGGACTTAGCTCCCCAGTTCCCTGTTCTGCAGAATGTGACATAACCTCAACATTACAGAAACTGCAACTCACTTACCAATAGACCAGTGGACACTGACAGTGTTTGCTTAGGAGGCAAACAATCAGTGGTTCAAACACAGGTAGTCACAGTTTAAATTGGGGCATGGACCTAAGTATTTCTTTTCAAATCTTTTTGGTAAGAGCCGGCCCAGTGGCACTGAGGGTTGAGGTGCTGGATACCACAACTTGTGCCACGCTGGTGACCCATGTTCAGGAATGAGCATGGGCCACTATGGGTCGGCAGGGGAGGAGATGGATTGAGCATTCGATGTACTGCCCTCCATCTCTGGGGAGGGGGGATTCCAGTGGCCAGTGCATGCCTGACCCCTAGTGGAGGTTGGGGCTCAGCAACATGGTGCCACAACTGTGTGGGGTGGGAGCATGGCAGATGCTTGATGTGGTCATGCACGAGAGTATGCACAACCCTGTCACAGGCATCATTGCACAACATGTGCTCTCAAGGGGGATGGAAACAGGAAAAAGACAGCAGTGTGGTAGGATGAAGGAGGATGCCTTGCAGGACCCACTCCAGGATAGCCACAGAGCTTGGACACACTGGATCTAGTCGCTGGCAGGGGTTGCAGAACCCTACCAGCCCCACCAGGGGGGCAAGCCTGGGAGGGGTAAGTGCCAGTGCTGGCTGGTGGACACTGGGGGATGGGGCTGGAGGTGCCCTCCAGATGGGGGTTGCACTGAAGCAGAGAAAAGCAAAATCTTTTTTGTAAGATGGAAAATCACTTGAGTGGTGATTCATGGTGATGTGGAATTGGAATAGTAAATTATATGAGAAGTAAATTTAACTAAGAACAATTTGTGAAGGTAAATCACCTGCTGGGATTGGATCCCAGTTGCCTGTTTTGCAGTTGTGACATAACATCTACACCAGAAGAATTATATTCTACTTACCTGTAGCTCAGAGCACACTGTATGTGTGTTCACTTAGCAGTTAAAGGATCAGCAGTTCAAATCCTGACAGGAACTCAAACGTGTGCTTCAGTTGTTCTTTTTTTTTTTTTTTAATAAAAGTGAAAATCACTTGAGTGACAATTTATGGTGGTGTGGAGTTGGAATAGTAAATTATATGAGTGGTTCATATATCTAAAAACATCAATTTGTGAAGGCATATCACTGAAATTAGATCCCCAGTCACCTATCCTATAGGTTGTGACATACCTCTACAGCATAGGAACTGCACCTCACTTATCTGTAGCTCAGTGGCATGCTGAATTTGTGTCTGCAGGCAAAGGGTCAGCTGTTCAAATCCTGGCAAGACCGTAAACATCTTTTTCAGGTTTTTTTGTAAGATGGAAACTCACTTTAGCGGCAATTCATTGAGGTGTGGAGTGGAATAGTAAATTATGTGAGAGATAAATTTAGCTAAAAAAAAAATTTGTGAAGGTAAATCACCTGCTTATATAACATCCCCTTTCACCTGTTTCCTGGTTTGGACTTAACATCTGCACCACAGGAGCAATTCCCTTACTTGCAGCTCATTAGTACTTGAATGTGTGCTCACGAAAAAGGCTAAGGATCAGTGGTTTGAAACCAGGTACAATATATTGTATTTTATCATGGAATTAGTTTGCACTTAATAGGCTTATTTGGCATCTTTAGTAAAACTGGTACTTTAATTACCTTTTGCAGCTGCAACACTAGTACTAGTGAAAGTAAAAGCAAACTTCTTCAGCTTTGTGTATTTCTGTCTAGAAGCTGCAGTCTCTTCACTGAGACACAAGCTGCAGGAGACTGAGTAACAAAGCACTTACCTAGCATTGCATGCACTGCCAGCCATTAATGTTTTGTGCTAAACATAAAAAAATGGTAACAAAAGCAATTTATCTATTTTCTGTTTTATGTGGAACTCCATGGTCTGTGTTTTAATGCTTTACCTGCTTTGTCTGCTGCTTTTTAATGACTAATAGATCAATTCTACATTTCTTTAGTCAGTTTAATAAGACTAAAGGGTGCCAACAAGCTCTTGCAAAAGAATCTTGTAGATAATTGAGCTGCAGGGACTTCTTTTTCATTATTTATACTACATAGTCCAACAACCTGCAGGCTAATCAACAAGCAAATTAAAAAAATTACTCCTGGAGTACATACGAGTTACTTTTGGCAACATCTTCAGTTTTGCATTAATGTCAGTGGTTTTCATTTTGATATACTATATAAACTAAAGCGTGTCTCTGCATTGCTGCTAGCCACATGATAATAGCTGAAAGAAATTATCAGTAGCAGCTGTTATTGCTTTAACTTCAAGGAACTGAAAGCAAAATAGTAGAGGTGTGCAGATCCTTTATAAACAAAACTGGGTTACTCCAAAAGCATGCTGCACGGTTTCAGAAGACCCAAGTCGAACGTTTCCAGTTTAGATCTTGGCTCATTTTTTTTCCCTCCCAGCTTGCATTGCTCTCATGGGACAGGCTTAGGACAGGTCAAAGGGTGCCAGAAGGAGTGCACATGAAAGATATACTCCAGTTTGGGCATGTGCAAACTGGAGTATACTGCATATAGCTGTACAGCTCCAACCTTGGCATTGTTACAGCTTAGCCAGCAGAGGTGAAGGGAGCTCTGTTGTGAATTGGTGCCCATATCCTTTGTTGTTGGTTCAGTTTAGAATCAGTTAAGTAATACTCAGCAGGTCAAAGAAAGGACAGGGAAGGAGAAGAAAGTTGGGGACAGATAAGACAGGAGAAAAAAAGAACAAAAGTAAAGAAAGAAAGCCAGTGTATCAAAAAAAAAAACTTTGAGAAGAAATTGGATGTATGGGTGGAAGTGGAGATAGGTACCCAGAAAGCTCACTATGCAGTCTGCTGAAATAAAAAGTGCTTTGGAATAAAAGAAAAAAAGATTAAACAAGAAGCATTGTGCAGATTAAGAGTAAAATAATGAAGCGTACAGAAAAAAAAAACAGAAAAAAAGAGACTGTGTGAATGGGAGTGGGACCTCGTGCCCATGCAGCTCATTCTGCTGCAGCCTACAGAATTAAAAAGAGTTTCAGAATAGAAGAAAAAAGGAATAACAAAGAAATAATTGCAAATTAGGATTAAAATAGAAATGAATAAACTAAAATCAGAAAAGAGAGAAGCTGTGTGGGGGGTTGAGTGGGGGGTGCTGTCTGCACGGCTCACTCTGCAAAATCTGCACTGAAATTAAACAAGAAATAAGGAACTTTAGAAGGATGCATATCACTTTCTGATCCAGCTGCAGTAGGTAGCAAAGTAACACCTGTTACCCCCCTTAGGCCAACAAAAAAAATAGAAAAAGAAAACCTGAAAGTGGCTATTTTAACCTAATAAGAGCTAAACACTTTCAATTTTTTGTGGAAAGTGAAATCTCCTTCATTATATTCTAGATCTGGTGCTAATACAGGATAAGAAAGTACAGAAAAATGTAAAACACATATACAGAAAAACTCAAGCGAAACTGTGTGCGTGGGGGGTGACTGATCAGACTAGAGAGTAGAGACTGTGCAGTAAGTGTGCACACAACAGCAAATAAATTATTTTAGAAAATCGCTCATGAAAGGTCAAACTAGAGGGGATCACTTCTGATAACAGACCAGTTCACTCAGGGGTCCCACAAGGAACAATTTTGTGACCCCTACTGTTTAGCTTATTCCTAAACAAACTGCCATACACATGCCTGGGCTGAATGCTCTTATACGCAGAAGACGTGGTCATATTCAACAGCAACCCTAATACCATATAACTGGTGGTGGATCTCCAAAAAGGGTTCTTAGCCACTGAAAAATGGTTTATGGACCACAGACTAGTCATGAACTGCAAAAAAACTAAGACTATGAAGTTGACCAGCACACAGAGCAAGCATAAGGCCTTTCCCTTGCAATCAGTAATGACAATGGGGACCCACTGGAACATGTCCAGCAGTTCAGGTACCTGGGCATCAAACTTGACTCTACACTTTCTTATGCCCAACACATCAATGACACAGCAAGGGTGATTAATACAAGAATAGCGATCCTATGCAGGCATAGACACTACCTAACACATGAGGCATTGAACCTGGCCATCAACAGATCGATAGTCTCCCTCATCTGCTATGGCCTGGCAATCGATGACAGACACAGCTCTAATCCACATCACCACTGCACTAAACAAGGTGGGCCGACTGCTCACAGGTGTGAAAAGACTAACACACACCTGTGAGCTCTATACCCGGGGAGGATGGCTACTACTGAAGGACAGAATAAACTAGCAAACCTGCCTCATCACCAAGAAATGCTCCCTCAAGCAACTACCCACAGGGGTCCAGAACCTCCTAACTCCACACTCAAGCACCTGACCCACAAGGAACTCCTTCACTTAGACCCACAAAGTTCCCAGATGCACCACAGCCCTGGCACAATGTGCCTTTTACTATTCTGCTCCACTATGGACCAATGCTTACCTCCTGACGTTATCAATGCCACATCTATTGGATAATTCAAATGCAGACTCCAGCAGCACCTAGTAAAATCTAGCAAATTTGACTACTGCCATTAGCACCCTCCCAGAGCATTACTCAACTGTCTGCACTTACTTTCTGATAAATCATTGGGTTGAGGGACCCCAATCCCTGCACTTTAGGTTACACCTGCCCCCCCAATCATGACATTGCTCCCACTTCCCTACCCCCTCAGATGCTCCCAACTACCTTACTCCTTCCATCCATGTTTACAATCCCTCCTCTTCTCACCTCTGAGAGCTTCCAAGTAAGGTGTTAACCTCTGACGCCAGCTAGCTGCTATACTTCCTAAGCTGTTCAATGCTGTTTTACGCTGTAACTTATCTATACCATATGTAACCCTGTCATCTGTATTGCATTGTCTGTGTAACTGACATGGAACCTATAAATGAGCATCTGCTCACTGTGTAATTCAAGACCTCCAAAAATAAAATAAATAAAAAAGAAAATAATGTTTACAGAAAAAAAAACTACGAAGAAAAAAAGTTTTATACCACTAAGAAAGTGTGTGTGTGTGTGTGAGTGTGTAGATGAGGGTCAGAAGTCGGGCGGGAGTCTGTCTGACTGCTCAGCCTGTATTGCCAGTGAGTAGATTTTGTGCACTGCCATGCAACTGCATTGTGCTTGAAGCCTTTTTCGGGGGGGGGGGGGCAGTCCTTTGCAGTTGAGTAGCTCTTACATGCAGTATCGCTAACCATTTACCCATGCAAGCAGGAATATTTTTGTAGTCCAATAAAAAATAGTGTGCAAATAGACATGCTATAGACTTGTGTCACATGTCAGCATCTTACATTTTGATGGCGCATGTCCAGATTGTAAGTGTCTCACATTATGCGGCCCAAGTCTCAAGTGTCTGTATCCCACATTATAAGGGTCTATGCCCTGAGTGTCGGTGTCTTACATTATAAGGGCCTTTGTCTCAAGTGTCAATTTTACACATCATGAGTACCCTTCTCTTAGAGTGCTGGTGTCCTACATTATGAGGGCTCATTTCTTATCTGTCAAAATTCAACATTATGAAGCCCATGCCTCAAGGGTCTGCATCTTACATTTTAAGTGCCCATGTCAAAAAGTGTTAGTGTCTGGCATTACGAGGGCCCATGTTCCACAGTGTCAGTGCTTTACATTATGTGTGTCCATGGCTCAAGTGTCTGTATCCCACATTATGAGGGTCCATATACCAGAATGTTATTGTCTCACATTATGACTTCCCATGTCTCAGTTTTCCATATCCTAAATTATAAGGTTCCGTTTACCAGAGTGTCAGTGCCTTAGATCATGAGAGTTCAGGTCCCAAGTGTCCATATTGAACATTATGAGGGCTCATGTCTCATGTGTTCATATCCCACATTATGTGGGCCCATATTTCTTAGTGTCAGTGTTTCACAGCACGAGGTCCCGTTCCTCAGAGTGTTGGTGTCTCACATTATAAGCACACATCTCATATTTTCACTTTTTTATTGTATTTCACATCAAAAATGTGCAACAGCATACAAAGAAAGTATTGTATATCTGAGCCCTCCCACCCAACCTTATGAATTATTTGTTTTTTAAGCTAACATTGTGCTCCCCACATTTATTTGATGATTTGTTTATCCTCTTGAATTATGCACATTCAAAGATTGTACTCTACAATATTTTTTTTACTTTTTAAGATTTTTATTTTTGCTTTAGTACTACACTGAACAGCAAGGTCTAATTATGAAGACAGATTGATGTAGTAAAGGAATGAACTCTCTTACTTTATGTGGTGTATCAGTGTATTGTTTTTAGTTTTTGCTTTCACTGATGACTGTTTGTTCAAGAATATTCCATAGAGTCAGAAAGAACTCCCCAGCTTTCTATGTCTTGCTATTGTTCACTGAAAGAAACAAAATAGTAACTGGCATGATATAGAACATGAAGGACAAGAGACAGGACAAAGCAAAATGACATTAGAAAACAACATGAACAGCAATTTATTCTTTTATTCTTTATTTATTCATTGCAAATCAGGTTTACAACCTTTGAGTCAGAGACTCATTTACAAAGGCACCTCATCATGGGGGGGGGGGCAGACATCAAGACAGTTATTACAGTGCAGATTAAAACAGAGGATAACATTACAGGTGCAGTAAAAGGAACATTTAACATACAAACACTTAGGTTACATAATGTAGTAGTTTGTAAGTTACTTAGGTTGCACAGTGTTACAAAATTGTGAGTTACACTCATGGATATAGTAGGTCCTAAGAGAAGACAGTGGGTTACATCCCTGTTTGGACCTAGTAGGGAAGGAGTGGGTCTGGGGAAGGGAGAGGCTGTCCAGTGGACATTGTCAAGCCAGAGGGCAAGGCGGGTGGGTACCACAAGTTGCAACAGGGGGTTAGTTGCACCTACAACAGCGGGTATTAAAGATATGGTTCCGACTGAAGGCCTATTTTGAAGGAGCCAATTTTTGGCAAGTTGGAGATGCAGCTAGCGAGGGAGTTGAACCAGATGGGGGCTCGGTAGAGGAAGGATCTCTGGGCAAGAGAGGTCTTGGTTCTGGGCACCTTGAAAGTGGCCTTAACAGAGCTATGGGTGGTGATGGACGATGATGACTGCTGTAGGGAGGTGGAGACTCCCGGGGGGGAGAGTCCTAGCAGTGATTTCTTAACGAGAAGGCAGGTCTGGTGGAGCATTTGCTCCTCAAAGTTGAGCAGATTGGTGGTAGTATAGAGAAGGCAGGTATGAGTGCGGCTGGGGGTACCGGTCAGGAGCCTACAGGCCTTATTGATGGAGAGTTGGATTTTGGAGAGGACAGTGTTGTCAGCTGCAGCATAGATGGGCAAGCCATAGTCCACGTGGGACAAGATGGAGGAGGTGATGGCCAGCCTAAGGGCAACCTGAGGCAGGCAGTCCCTGTGCCGGTATAGCAGGCCAATCCTGGCGACTGACAGGGCATTAATGTGAGTGTGGAAGGAGAGGGCAGTATTGAACGTGATGCCTAGGTACTTGTATGTGGTCACTTGTTCTAGCAGGTGAAGAGTGCTGAGGATAAACAAGGGGGGGTATTTTTGGCTTTATTTTGGTGGTGGGAGAAGAGCATTGATTTGGTTTTCTTTAGGTTAATTACCAGTCTGCTGTCGTTGAACCACCTTTTGGCTTGGTTGTAAGCTTGCTGGAGGGATAATTGGAGGGAGGTGGGATTGGGATGTGAGGCAATGAGGACTGCATTGACAGCATAGAGGAGCATTTTACCAGTACATGAGCTGGGGAGGGTGTTGAGGTAGAGACTAAACATTATGGGACCCAGAATGGAGCCCTGAGGGACCCCGAAGCGAATGGGGAGAGTGCTGGAGAGGAACCCGCTGATCTTGACATGCTGGAATCTAGCAGAGAGGCAGCTAGAAAACCAGGAAATGGAACTGCCAGAGAAGCCAGGTTGGTAGAGAGAGTCAAGTATAAGGGGGTGACAGACAGTGTCAAAGGCCTTGGAGAGGTCAATGAACACTGCTCCTGCAAGGCTGCCAGAGTCTAGAGCAGCATGCAGGTGTTGGGATAATTCCAGGACAGCTGTGGTTGTACCGTGTCCTGGGCAGAAACCGTGCTGCTCTGGGCATATAATGTCATACTTGGTTAGGTATTCAGAGAGCTGGATCAACACCACTTTTTCAAGGGCTTTAGAGAGTGGGGGTGGAGATCGGCAGGTAATTGTTGGGGGTGGAGCAGTCCCCACTCTTATGTATGGATGTGATTTCAGCAGTTTTCCAAGCACTTGGGAACTGACCCAGGCATAGAAACCGGTTTAGAAGGTCAGTGGGGGGACTAGGACTTCATCCAAGACCATACAGAGGATCCTGGAGTCGAGGGGGTCACTGCTAGGGTGATTGCTGCTTAAGGCTTTTAGCAGGTATGGCCTGGCTTCTTGGGGGGATAGGGTGTGCAGGTGGAATTGTGGGCGATGCAGGACTGGAGGAAGAGAGGTCGGGATTGGGTCAATGAAGCTGCCGGGGAGTCCGAGCTTAGGTCAGAGCAGGCAATGTTAAGGCAATCAGCTACAAGGAGTGGATCTGTGGTGGGGATGCCATTGATGGAGTGCTGAGATGGTTGAGGGGGAGCGGGACTTCCCATTTAGCTCTTTCATATTATCCCAGAAGGTCCGGGCTGAACCCAAGTGGAAGCGAGTGTGGTCTGGTAGTGCTTTGCCTTGGCCCGCTTAATGGCCCAAGTGCACTTATTGCGTTCTGCATTGTAGGCCTGTCTATCAGATGTCTTTCCAAATTCTACAGCAATGTGCCAGAGATTATCTCTGTTTTTGAGTCTCTGGAGGAGGGGTGGGGTGATCCATGGGGCATTGCATTTTTTGGAGTGGATCCTGGTGAGGGGGCAAAAAGGTCACAAGCCTTACAGAAGGCATTTGTGAAGTGGTCAAGAGCTGAGTCAATGTCAGGGGCACACTGGATAGGGGATCAGTCTAGCTGGGCTAGGTATTGTTTTAATTTTCTGAGGCCACCGGGCATAAATGGTGGTGTAGAGTGGCTTGGGACACTGGCTTTAGAGTGGAGGATGACCAGAGACAGAGGACTGGGGAGTGATTGCTAAGAGAGTCGGGGAGGACAGTAACATCCCGGATTTTGTGGGGTGGTTAGATATAACAACATCTAGGGGAGGGCTGGTGCCAGTAGAGTGGTTGAATCTGGTGGGCTGGGTGACTAACTGGGATATATCCAGGGCAGCAATATATAATATATGGGAGGCAATGGAGGCAAGCCAGATAACATTGAGATCACCTAGGATGACTTGCTCCTCTTTGTGAGGGAGAGATGTGAGGTAGTCAATGAGGGACTGGACAGCTTGGTTTTGATTCCTTGGGGGTACATAGGAGACCATGAGGAAGAGAGGGACTTGGGTGGGGTCAGGTGTGATTTTTAAGGTGAGAGCTTGGGCTCCATAATCAAGTTTAGGAGCTGGGAGTGCCTGACCTATAAGGGAGTCCTGTATGAGTAGTGCGCAACCACCACTGCGTTTGCCTACTCAGTCTTCCCTGTAGATGGTATATCCAGGGAGGGTGGTAGCAGAGTCAGAGGTGGATTTGGAGAGCCAAGCCTCTACCAGTGCAATTATGTCAGGTTGATGTTGAACAACCCAGCACTGGAGGGCAGCAGATTTCTTTAGGAGACTGCAAATGTTTAAGGATGCAAAGCGGAGGCCAGTTGCAGTACAGGGTTTAGAAAGGCTGGAAGCCATAGGTCCTGGGTTTGGGTGTACATTACCAGATAATAATAATAGCAGTGTAATTATTCTGGCTAGTGGCCGGTGGCGATGGAGACCCTTGGGTCTCCACCCAGATGAGGACTTTACAATCAGAGTGCATAGGATAGATAAAGTGTGAAGGGCGGGAATGGCGGGGAGAGCTGGGTCCAGGTCGGGACTTGGAGGGATGAGAGAGGGGTGTTGGCAGGGTGGGGGTGTTGGGAGGTCACAGGTGTGTCGAGGGTGGGGGTGGGCCGAGTTACTGTGGGGGAGTCTGGGGATGAGGTGCCTAGTGTGGAGGAAAGGTGCTCCAGTCAGTGTGAGGTCTGTACCAAGAGGGTGAAGGAGAGCAGGCTTAGTAATGGAGTGTAGGTACCCATAGCAGCTGAGCAGTAAAGGAAGAGTGTCCTGGAGTAGTAGAGAGTAAGGAGATGTAGAGCAGCTTTGGCACGGTTGGGGGAAAACCCCTCTAGTGGGCGAAGAGTATAAGCTGCAATTGGGAAAAATCAGTATCATTCAGTAGAAGAGGGAGGGGGCAAAGACTGATGAATAGTGATAGGCTGACCACAGAATAAGTGAGATGAGACAGGAACTGTATTGTGTTGGATTGGATAAATGGGCTTATAACTGGGCCCTCTAGTGGCTAAAAGATATAATCTGCTAATGAAAAAGTCAGCAAAAAAAAAAAACAACAGGCAGGGAGGTTCTGAAGCAAGTTTTTTTGGGGGGGATACTGCAGCAGCCTCAATGGGACACAGAGGTCAAGGGTGTAGCCCACAGACTTACAGCTCTAAGAGAAGGGGCACAGGGAAGATAGCAAAATCACTACCTTAATAACCTCTCTCAAACTTAAACCAACTCTTAAGAAATCTCTACATCAGACTAAACATTACTTAAAGTGAGAAAACAAGAACATGTCAAGCAGAGGTCAGTCCTAGCATTAATTTCTTGGCAGCAGTTCCTAGAAGACTTCTGGATTGCTGCACATAGTGTTAGAAACACTGACAAACAGGGGCAAGTGAGATTCCTCCAGGGGTCGATGCCAAAATTCAGAGTCCCAACCTGTACCTTGCTTGGAGGGTGAGGGTTGGGCAACTTCTCCTTAGTCTGCTTACCAAACTTCAGAATGCAGTTTGTTTCAGATGAAACAGCCCCAAAAGGGCACAGTAGTCCCCTTTCTTGGAGGGTGAGGTTCAGGCAACATCTCCTTAGTCTGCTTACCAAACTGCAGAATGCAGTTTGTTTGAGAGGAAACAGCCCCGAAAGGGCACAGTAGTCCCCTTGCTTGGAGGGTGAGCACTGGGCAACTTCTCCTTAGTCTGCTTACCAAACTGCAGAATGCAAAATATATATGTATTTTTTCTGAATAGACACTCATTGCTGGTCAACTTAAATAGAGAAGAGTCATGTGTTGCACTTGTGGCTAGACTGTACAATTTTCTTGCCTATATTGAAATGGATCATCTGAAATATTTATCATTCAGGGGTAATTTATAAAGTCAACCACAATACTGCTGACTGAGTAGACTGTCATGGGAGAAGTACAAGCGCTGTCATTCTCTGTGTCATCCAATCCTACTGAAATGTAGTCATTTGAGGCACCAGCCAAATTTACCTGAGTTCCAATTCAGGATTTTCTTGTACAATGTTTTTTTTTTTTTTCCAGCTTCACTGGTATCTATTTCTTTGAAGGAAACATGGCAAATTTTGTGATCAGCAGCTGCAGCATTTTTGTGGAGCATCGGTTGCCATTTTTAGAGCAACTTTATTAATGAGCAGTTCTTTACAATTGTTAAGGTCTATGTTACCAGATTGGAGATGACCTAGCAAACTGGTTTTGAAACTTGGATCCAACGTTGTTCCTAGAACATAATGTTCTGTTTCCAGCATCATGGAATGTCTGCAGTTGGCTTCCAAAGACAAAGATAGCTTTTGAGCAAGGGTGACTCCAGAGCTTGTACCTTGCTCATTAAATGTTGCCCAGGATCTTTCCAGTTTTTGCAGGAAAAGGTGTACCAACAGAATAACTTGATTTATGGTTGTGCTGGCAGCAGTTGTTTCATATGTAGCTTCTTTAAGTGGCTGTAGCAACTAACATAGGAATGATATATGATTCCACTGCCTAGAGGTATGCTTGACATCCCCTTTACTTATTCTGATGGTCCATGGTATACTGGTACACTGATTTGCACTGTCCCTCGATTCTCTGACCCATGTAAACGGAGTTCCTCCAGGGTGCAACTTCATTTTGCTGGTACATTAGTATGTTTTTCTGTTGTTTCTGATCCTGCAAAATTTTACAGACTTTTACAGAGTGCCTAAAGCAACCACATATGACTTTTTTTATTTTATTTAATTTTTTTATTTAGATATTTGGAAATAACCTTTGAGTACTGTGTTCTTTTTCAAAGGTTTCACATCAGCCTAAGAGAGTGACAATACATTCAGAGAACACAATACGCAATAAACAATAACATAACATTGTTTGCGTAGTGATTCATAGAAGGACTCAGCATACATGGCATTTTCAAATAATTACAGTGGTTACAGGAAAGTAGTAAACCAGGTGAGAATAAATAGAAAGATGCAAGGTGTAGAGAGAAGACGACCTATCTTTATGCCAAGGGGCTGCAGCTAAAAGAGTAGGCTTTGTCAGGTAATGAAAGACAGTGAGGCAGATCGAGGTGGCCAAAGAAGAGGGGGTGGAGCGGTAAGAGTGGATTGGATAATCAAGTGGGGGGATAACCCAGGTAGAGGGAAGGGAGGAGAGTGGTGTGTGGAATGATTGTAATTGTATAAGAAGAGTGCCTGGGGAGGGGGACTGAGTAGTGGGAGTGAGTGGAGGGGCTGGTGAGGGAATGAGGAGGATAAATTGATCGTGGTATAGGTACATGTGTGGGACAGGGGGAGGGGGACAGGGTACCATTGTCCATAGCTAGCTTTATTTAGGGTGTGTAGATGGGCAAGAGTTGAGGGGGACAGGGTCATATGATTGTCCTACCTACACACCTGCTACTGTCAGTGAGATGGAGCTTAAGTTCCTTTTTGAAGGAGGGGAGGCTCTCAATGTTAAGTATATGCCTGGGCATCTCGCTGAGCCAAAGTGGAGCTGTGTAGCAAAAAGACCTTTGTCCAAGGGAAGTTCTTTTGAAAGGGATGGCCAAAGGGGCTCAATTCATGCCCCTTGACTGATAGCTGGATTTATTTGCCTGCATGAAATCCACAGTACCGGGAGGAGCCTTACCCTGAAGTGACTTTTTTCCAGGCAGGCACGTTTGGAACTTTATTCCACAATTCAGGTTCAACCAATTAGTTTGCTCAGAAAGAGAGCATGTGTGAGTTAGTTTATCTGCCCCCAGAACCAGCTTACAAGCTTTATTAAGAGCAGTCATGACACGTTTGAGAGCAGTTTCAGATGCTACTCTATAGACAATCAGGCCATAGTCAATGAGAGTCAGTATGGAGCTGGAGATTGAGAGTCAGAGGGCATAAAGAGTAAAATATTGTTTGTGCCTATATAGGACACCCAGCCTGTTATTGACCGCTTTTACTACTAGGTCAATGTGTTGAAATATTGAAAATGTATCATCTATAGTGACTCCAAGGTACTTGAATGAATGTACCAGTTCTAGAAGACCATCTTATTGTTGAGGATGGTCAGGACTGGATTCAGTTTCTTGTGCTGGTGGTTGGAGGTCAACATAGCTTTGGTCTTTTTGTAGATGAGGAGCAATTTATGCAAGCAGAACCACTCTTCTAGTTGGCAGAAGGTAGTCTGCAGTTCCTTTTGAAGCAGATTAGGCTGGATGTTACTATCCAGGATTAAGGCATCATCTGCATATAGAATTATTTTGCTTTTACAGGCTTTAGAAAGGTTGTTCAAAATATACTAAAAATGAGAGGACCAAGAATGGATCCTTGCAGAACTCCCAGTGGGATGTGCTTGGCAGCTAAGAAAGTGGACCCAATTTTTACACTCTGGGACCTGAGGGCCCAGTACTCCTTGAACCAAAGGACCACTTAAGGGGAAATCCCTAGTGACAGCATTTGCTGCAACAGTATTGTGTGGTTGAAGGTGTCAAAGGCCTTTGTGAGATCTATGAAAATAGATCTCACATATTTACCTTCATGCAGAGCATTATGCATGTATGTATTCAGAGAACTCAACTAAGGCAGTAGCCATGCTATGGTTCCTGGCAAAGCCGAGCTGCTAAGTGCATTGCAGATCATATTTCTGCAGAGATCTGGTCCACAACAATTTTCTCTAGTGCCTTAGACAGTGATGATAAGATTGAAATTGGTCTGTAGTTGGCAGTGTTAGATCTGTCTCCACTTTTGGGGACAGGGGTTACCATAGCCTGCTTGGATGGAAATTTGGCCAGGGCAAGAGATTTATTAAATAATTTGGTGATAGGGGCAATCACTTCATTAAGTGCTAAGGCAATTCACTTCATATCAGTGTTGTCACTGCCAAGTCTTGTCACTTGTGCAAAACCTATATATTCTGCACACCTCTGTCATCACTAAGAAATTCCTGTGCCACTAGACTAAGTGTATGTTTAAAGCATGGAATATACACAACCTCATCATCCTTTAATTATTTCACAATGTAAGCTTCATTATCTGAAACCAGCAATCTTGGGAGCAGTTCATTATGGGAAAGTCTTTCTAAGCACAATTTCTTTAGCTCCTGTAAGATGTTTATAGTCGCACCACAGTAATTTTCATTCTCAGTGTTTGCAATACTGAGGGTAACCTCTCTTTGAGGATTCTGTGGGTCTCATGTTGTGCTAGATGATATTGCAGAGCATCTAAATGACACCCAGTGGGTGGCAACAGTCATGTAATATGCTGTTTGAGCACTTTCCGAATATCTTTTGTCATATACGTACTTCTTTAATAGCCAATGACTGCAAGACACTGTTTATCTTCTTGCACAGTTCTCTGTAAAGAGCTGGCACACCACATCTTGAGAAATAGTTCCATGATGACAGCTGGTATTGAGGGGTGGCAGTATATATCCCATCCTGAAAGTCAGTAAAGTCAGAAATAGAGAAACAATACATGTCCAACGCAATCATTGCAGATATTGCTTTATTTAACTGCTAAGCAGCTGGTTGACTTTGGTCATATTTGGTTATCTGTTCAAAAGCCAGATACAGTACATCATTACCTGTTTCTGAGATGCAGCTAGCATACTGAAAAAGGCTGGAGAGAGAGAGAGAGAGAGAGAGGCTAAATCTTTTTGTTCTCAATTGGGGAGTTTTTTTAATCTGATTAACATCTAGATGAATAAGGCGAAGACATGGTGGGCATATTCAAAGTCCTGCTTAGTGTTTGAAAGATTTTGCAATGGATATTAAAAAGTTTACAATTGCTACTAGACTGTGTGCATTATTAACTGCTGTATCACTATTTGCCATGTCACCTTCTGACTTATTCTTGGACCACTGAAGTGAATGTATTCACTGTGTCTTATTTAGCCTGAAGTGCCAAGATTCTTGTCTATTGTCCTCTGCTGAATGAAGCCTTACCAAAACACCATACTGCAAACATACTGTTAATTTGATCAAAGTGGAAAAAAACTGCACATGTAAGAAGATGCCATTTTTGTTATTGCACCTGACATTGCAACTTTGAATCGTTATTGGGCATATCTATTTTAAACGCAGTATTTTCCTCTTTAATATCTTCACGTCTTTTGCACTTTCATTTTCAATGGCCTCTAATGATCTTTCCTCTGATGAACTTTCCCCAGATTTTTAAGTTAGATGGCACACACACCACTAGGTTTTCTGAGAACTAGTGTTTTACGAAATTGGAATATTTCGTCCAGCAAAATATTTTGCATAATTAACGCATTACGCAAAATATTTCACTGGGTGAAATGCAACATTTTGCCTGCTGCTGTGATTGAAATTTCACCCCCAAGCTGGTGGAATTTTGCCTGTTCCATTAATGTAATAATTCTGACAAACCTTAGCCCTCCCAAAATGAATAGCAGCACATTTGTCTATATTAAACTGAAAATTGTTAGCTTTAGTCCACATTTCTGTAGAGCGAAGATCAGCCTGTATCTTGATTCTATCATGCAAATCTGACTCCAGTCCTTCTATTTTGGTATCATCTGCAAACTTCATGAGGTAGTTACTGCTCTCTAGTTTTAAATTGTGAATGTAGATGTTAAACAAGAGTGGGCCCAGCAGTGACCCCTGGGGTACAACACTGGTCACAGCTTCTTGCTGTGAGATATATCCATTTATTCTAACTGCTTGCTTTCTGTCATTTAGCCATGCCTGTACCCAGCTGACTAGTGCATGATGGGATATCTGACAATAAGGACTCAGAAGATGAGGAAGCAGCAAAAGGGAAAGGTATTCACCTACTGTAGTGGAATAAGCCCTTCTTGTGACAGTGTTTTTTTCTCATGAATTGCTGTTTTTGTCTTGTTCTTAATGATGCAACAAGATTGTTTCATAGACCCCTCACCATTCCATCTTGATATCATTTAATAAGTTTTAAAATTCAAGTAACAGTTACTTATCAACTAAGCCAATTACTTTCCAAGAAGTTTCCCAGTAACTTCCCCAGTCACCATAGAGAACTAAATGGCAAGACTACAATTTTGGGCTGCTCAACTGTTAGGGTGCTTCTCATTCCCTTCCTACAAATAGGTTTCACACATGATGTAAGCCTATACAGAGTCTGATAGTTATTTTTTTATTGGACTACAAAAGACAAATATTCCAGTACTGTCACACAATTAATGGCATAGTGACACTGTAGACAGGGACTATGCAACTGCCACAGAACTGTTCCTTCCGTTCAAAAAGGCTTCACAGAATCCAAGCACATGTCAAGCCTGGTATAATTTTTTTATGGGTTACGAAAGAAAGAAAAACTTCCTGCTTCCACACAGGCAATTGTCTTGGGAAACAACAACAAATAAGGGGCTTCTTAACTGCCCAAAGGACATACCTTCGTCAACAACAAAAGAAAAGCTTTACAGGTGATGGAAGCCTGTACCACATCTAACTGAAAACTTTCTTTTTTTATTTTATTACAAAAGAAAACTATTCTTGCTTACATGGGTAAATAGCTAGTGACACATCAGGCAGGGGCTACTCCACTGCCAAAGGGTGATCTTTCCCCCCACTAAAAGGCTTCACACACAATGCAAGCCTATGCAACGGCTCGTATAGATTAGGTTATGAAAAAAGAAGAAAAAAGTTCCTTCTTGCACACAGGCAACTGGTTAGTGAAACTACAAACAAGGGGCTACATTGCCTCAGTCTATGTCCATTCAACATGTCTTGTCTCCTGTCATTTATTTTCCTTGTCTCCTGTCAGTCACCATATCCCATCTTCCTCTGGAAACTTCCATCCCATTTCACGACTCCCCTCACTTGCCAAGCTACAAGAATCCCTCATCTATTCTAGATTCTTAAATTTCCTTACCTCATCTGGTATTAGCAGTAGTAGTAGTAAAAGCTTTATTTTTATACAGGAGAAAGCGTGTCTTTAGGTCAGTTGACCTAGTTTGCAGGACAGTCCTGTTACTACATGTTGCCTATATATTTGAAATAGATGACCAACAATATTAATGAGACAATACATAACAATGCAAATATTAAACACAATAAATCTCATCTTGCTCCAGCAACATTCTCTTAGTTCTCTAGTAATCCACTCATACCTTATTGCCTAAAACATGAACAGTTGAAGGAATATGATTTTGTTAATTCCTTTAAAAACTGACTATATCCTGGAAATGTACGTGCTGGGGGGATGAGATGTTTCAATATTTTGCAGCCTGGTAACATAATGTCTTTTCCCAGTTTTTATTTTTATCAGCTGGGATACAGATTTTGTTTGTTTGGCTGAGTCTCTTTGGTCTTAAGTCTATTCAGTCATGCCCACCAAATGAATTTGTATTTATGTAATGCTCTCAACTGTTTGTGTGATATTTGTAAATGATCTTTTGCCATGCCATAGCACTTTTTATTTCAAGTAGTAGCCACTGTAAAGAAGTTAATAATACACAGTGGTGTTTCTTAGATCGCAACTCGAGACATGTCTTGCTATTCTATTGTAAATCCCGTCTAATCTGTTTAATAATGTTTTGTTAGCAATGCAGTAAAGAAGATTCCCACATGTTAAAACAGGAAGTATTAGTTGTTCTGCAACCTTTTTCCTGCTATATTTGGTTAGACACTTCGTTGTCCTTCTCAAGGCTCCCACTCTTATTTACCCTGTCAATTAGCAAACTTATATGTTCGCCAAAAGTCATACGTTCCTCAAAGGTAACTCCCAAGTAGGTATAGTGGGACACCTGTTCCAAAGGAACATTATTAGCTACCTTAAATTTTAATTGTTTATTTCCTTTAGATTTAAGCATAAAATGAGGAAGTTTTGCTTTTTTTAGTGTTCATTGCAAGGCCTGACCTGATGAACCACCCCTTACATCGTAGAAATCTGACTGCAGTTTTTTTTTTCTAATTCAATACTGTTTTGCCCTGTTGTTATTATGGCAGTGTCGTCTGCATATAACCTTATCTGTGAATGCTGTATTACTTGTGGAAAGCTGTTGTTAAATATTAAGAACAACAGGGGTGATAGTAATAACCCCTGTGGCACACCTCTAACCATTGTCCTCTCTGGGGAATTTTTCCCCAGGTATTGATACAAATTGCATATGGTCCTCCAAACAGGATTTTAGCCAATCCCTGGGGCCATCAGTAATCCCCACTTTTTCTGTAGTTTGTAACAAGAGGGAGTGGTTCACCAGGTCAAAGGCCTTAAATAAGTCTACAAATACTACTGCTGTTTTCAATCCCCTATGCAGTGGTATATTTACAAGATCATTAAATTCTAACAGGGCTGATATAGTAGAATGCCCTTTATGGAAACCTGATTGGTGTGGTGTTATTAGATTATGTTTTTCTAAGTATCCCATCAATTGGGAATGTCCATGACTCTCTAAACATTTGGCTGGAATGCACAGTAATGCTGTAGTTGTTAAGTTCTGTTGGTTGTCCCCCCTTAAATATAGGAGTAATATTTGGCACCCTCCATAGCTGTGGAAAGTAGTTTTCTTGTAAACTTCTACTAAACATGTATGTCACTATGGGGGCTAATTGTTTAGCAGCTGTTTTTTAGGAATCTCCCTTCAGCATGGTCAGGATCTATAGATTAATAGATATTTATTTTTGTTAACCTATTATAAATGTATTTATTTATTTAAAAGTTGATAACTGGGAAAGGCACAGTGATTTCAGGTGCAACCCAGGGCAGAGAAAAAGGGTACAATGGATACATAGAGTATATATATGTTTATAAACAAGAGATATGCAGAAATACAAAAGAATAAACATTTAGCTACAAAAGAATGAACATTAGATACATCACGATCAGAAGTAAGGCCTAACAGCTCATCTACTGTGTACAATAACAACCTTGGAAATAAATAGCAATGAATGACATATCTTAGTGAGGTTTGTCGAATTGATACAGAATAAGAGTGTGCAAAAATTGTGCAGCCAGGAGTGTGCATGTAGAGTGGGGGCATGGATAGTAATAAAGGTGAGATCAGTGAAGCCGGTGGAATATTGGCTGGAGACAATGGCCGGAGGGAGCATTTAGAAAGGGTGGAAGCAATAGCACGGGGGGAGAAGCAGGTGCTTGAAGTACTTTTTAATAGCTAGTGGTGTAGGCAGGCTGCATACAGTGAGGGAAAGAGAGTTCCAGAAGGCAGGAAGCTGATGGGCAAAGGCTATTTCCCTGGCCAGTGAGTGAGCAGTGGTCAGGGAGAAGTAGCGATGGTCTCGTGAGCATAGGGAGTAGCAGGAACCAGGTGCAGAGGTTAGGAGGGACGAGAGGTAGGGGGAAGGGTGTTGAACCAAAACTTGGCAGTGAAGGTTGCACAGTGTGCCAGATGTTGGTCAGTGAGTGAGAGCAAGGAGACAGCATTGTAGAAGAGGCAATGATTCGTGCAGAATGAGAGATCAGAAGCAAAGCAGCAGAAGGCATGGAATAAAGGGTCTAATTTGCCAAGGGAAGATTTTGGTGCTGAACCATGGACCACATCCATATACTCAAATAATAGAAGGATAAGTTTAGAGATTATTTCCCTCCTGAATGGGGGGGGGGACTGTTCTTGTGTCTATAGAGTGCTTCAAGTTTTGGACACAGTTTATTGTGGATAGAGTCAAGCTGCAGGGAGAAGTCTAGTTTAGGATCAAGCCAGAGGCTCAAGTATTTAAAGAGTCAACTGCTGTAATTTTGGAACCTTTAAGGGCATAAAAGGAGGGAGGAGAAGCCATTTTGGACAATTTCTGGGTGGAGCCAAAAGCCATTGTGATCGTTTTCATAGTGCTGCATTTGAGAGATTTGTTGTCAAACCATTTTAGGGTGTTCGAGAAGTCAGATTGAAGGGAGGATTTAACCTGGGCTAGGGAGGGGCCAGAAGCAAATATAATAATGGTATCATCTGTGTAACGAAGGTTGCTTATGAAAATGGAGAATAGGGTTAGACCAAGGATCAACCCCTGAGGTACACCAGCCACAATGGGTAGGGGTGCAGATTTGATATCCCCAAGCTGGATGAATTGAAACCTATCTGTTAAGTAAGCCTTGTAGTAGTCCATTGAAGAGGTGGACAGTCCAATAGCAGAGAGGTCATCTAGGAGGAGTTTATGAGTTACTGAATCGAAAGCCTTAGCTAAGTCTTTAAATATAGTCAGTGTGAGATGAGCCTTTTCTATGGCCAAGTGGATGTGGTTGGTGAGCCGGAGAAGAGAGGAGGAATTGGAGTGTAGGAGACGGAAACACAATTAGTATGGTATCAGAATATCTTTGGAGGTGAGGAAATTGTTTAGTCTTTTGGAGATAAGGGATTCTAAGATTTTTGAGAGGATGGGAAGGAGGGTGATTGGTCTGTAATTGCCACGGGTTGATGGGTTACCCCCTTTGTGCAGAGGTATGACTTTGGCTAAATTCCAGGCCTTAGGCAGGGTGCTGGTGGAAAGAGAAAGGTTGAAGATGTGAGTAATTGCTGGGACAATGGCAGGAGCAGCAACTTTCAAGAGGTTAGGATTGATGCTGTAAGGACTTTGTTTAGAATAGTTCAGAGATTTGAAGGCACGAAATACCTCTGAGGATGTAAAGGGAGGAAACGTATAGTTGGGAGAGGGGGTTCCAGAGTGAGGGGGGATGTGAGAGGGTTGAGGAGATCAGGCAGGAGGTTGTACCCATGAGGGAAGGGGACATAATTGTGTCTGTGGAGAGGGGAGAGAGGAGGAGGTGGGGTCCCTTGGAATAGGGCACAGGTTGTGAAGAATTGATTTATGGAGGAGACTACGACACCGGGGCCATTGTCAGTGGGAACAGATCATGGGGACAGAGCTTGATGAATGGGGCTGATTAGGGAGTGGAGAGTCATCCGAAAAGTAGCTGGGGTGTGGCGACAGTCCTGGAGCTATGTCTTAAAGAAGCCAGCTTTGGTGGAGTGCACTGCCTTGGGGCATGCATTTCTCAGGGTTCTGTACGTTTGAAGGTTAGCAGCATTGGAAGAGGCTTTAAATGCCTTCCATTGTTTATCTCTGGCTTTGAAAGGCTTCACCAGGTGAGGGGATATCCAGGGGAGGTGAATGTGCCAGAGGCGCAGCTTTTTTTAGTGGGGCATGGGAGTTCCAGATGCCTAGGAAGGTGGAGTTGAATGCTGCCAGTGCAGAATCCATGTCTGGGGCCATGAAGACTCCTGACCAGACAGCTAGGTAGAGGTCAGCTAATAGTACCTGCTGGTTGAGGGTCCTTAGGGGCCTGAACCACACATATATTTGGGCTGAGCTGGAGGGGGGGGAGGATGGTGCTTCCTAAGACAGAACGCAATGCAATGGTCACTGAATGCATCGGGGAGTGTGCCAGCTGACGAGAATTTTTCAGATACACTTAAACTTTTAAACCTGACAGGTGAGTAAGATCCGAAAAATTATTTATACCCTGCTGCTGTTGGGATCATAGACTTGATACCATTATATCGAAGCCAGGCAAGTTCACAAAAAAATGATTTAAGGATGTTGCTAGTTCATGAGTATCTTCAATCAGGGCCCCATTGATCCTGAGGCTATATTTCAACTTTGCTCCTTGCCCAGGTCTCATTAAATGATTTATGCTTTTCCAAAATTTTCCAGGATCTGTCTCATTATTCAGTTTGTTCTTATAATAAGAGGTTTTTGCTTTCTTAACTGTTGCCTATATTTATTTATTTTCTTTTTAAACAAAGCCCGGTTGCTGTCCTGCTTTGCTTTCTTCACTTTTTTCCAACACCTGTTATTAACTCTAATACGTTTTAAAATGCTATCATTTATCCAAGGTAGTCTAGCTGGGCATTTGTTTTGTTTTTTTAATTTCTGGGATGTGCATATCACACAACTCAATAAATATCTCAGTAAAATATTGTAGTGTTGAGTCTAGGTCAGGTATAAGTTTACACCTGTCCCATTTCTCTCTTTCTACACTTAGTAAGAACCTACTTTCTGAGAAAGCTCTCATGTCCCTAACTCTGATGTCATTTTTGTTGGGTATCTCCTGTTCCAACATAATCAAAATGTCACCCCATATTGCGTTGTGATCTCCTAGACAGGCTAGGAGAACACCTTTTATTAATTTATTTAATTCAAGGATTCGGAGAAGACCTTTGAGCACAAGCTCTTTTAGAAAGGTTCCATGTCAGGTTGACAGACAATAGACATATTACATCAAATAGGTATAGAACGTAACTAGGATACAATATTTCAGTGTTATCAGTAGTACCATGGAATTAGTACAGAGTCAGTAAAGGATATAGAAAGGCAGTGGTGAGCTACGTGGGGAAAGCAGGGGAGGACCCCCTTTTGAGTTGATGGGAGACTTAGGAAGGGTAAGCAGCCTCGTGTTGAGATTTTGTCAAAAATAGGAGGATGAAATAGTGGCTGGGGGTGCCGGGGGAGGGAAGAGAACGTGGCACCAGAGGGGAAAAGTGCTTGACTAAATGGTCATACAGGGGGAATAGGAAGGGAAGTGGTACAGGGATGGAGTTATGATTAAGAGAGGTACTCAGGGGGAACAGCAGGGGTGGCATGCTGAAAGCCTCATGGGGGTGCGGTTGGCCTTAGGCATGTCAGAAGAGGTGGGGGGGCAGGAGGGACTAAGGAGGGGCAGGAGGAAAGAGAGTAGATGCCTAGTGTCAGTTAGGGGGACACAATGTAGGTTAATGGAGGGGGAGATTACCAAAGGAGGGGAAGAGTCACTACTGCGGAGAGCAGACACTAGCTGTACAGAGGAGTGGGGTGCAGCAGGGCAGCCATGTGAGCAACTAGGAAGGCTAAGGAGGTCAGAGGCTAGCCTTCAGAGGTAGGCACACTGTGATTGATTTAAGTTGTTGCCATAGTCCAGTTTTGAAGTGTGAGAGGCATTTGGAGGTTTGAAAGGGCACAGAGATTTTGTTAAGCCACTGGGGGGCCATATAGGTGAAGGTGCATTGTCCAAGCACAGCACAACAGAAAGGCATTGATAGGGCCCCCTCATCCTACTTTTGTAGTCATAGAGGGTAGCAATCAGCAAGAGGATGTTGGATACATGGGGGGGGTTACCCAATAATGCCTTCTTACCCAGGAGGCAGATTTGGAACTTGATCCTGGTCTTTAGAGGCAGCCAATTAGTCCGTTCATACAGAGAGCAAGTGTGTGTGTATGATGATCCACAGCCAGGGTGAGTCTGCAAGATTTATTGAGAGCAATATGAACCCTTTTTAGTGCTGTATCCATTTTCGCTCCACAGACCACCAGGCCATAATCAATGGTTGATAGGATGGAGCTGGAGACTGAGAGACAGTGGGCCTCAGGGGTGAGATATTTCCTGTATCTATAGAGGACACCCAACTTGGTGTTTACCACCTTAACCACTGAGTCAATGTGTTGGGTGAAGGTGAGGGTATCATCTAGGGTGACCCCCCAGGTACTTGAACGAGTGCGCTTGTTCCAATGGATCACTGATCGTGTTGGAGATGACAAGGAAGGGAGCCTCTTTTTGTGTTGTGGACTGGCTTTAAGCATGGCCTTGGTCTTTTTATAATTCAGTAGAAGTTTATGCCTGCAGAACCAGTCCTCTAGTTTGTTGAAAGAGTTCTGTAGTTCGGATTGAAGGGTGTCATGGGATGTATTGCTGTTGAGAAGTACTGCATCGTCGGTGTATAGGATAAGTTTAGTATCACATGCTTTAGGAAGATTGTTTAAAAAAGGCTGAGGCCTCAACAGTTAGGGAGTGGGATACAAATAATAAATCCAGTACCATTCCTCTTTTTGTTGTATTAGTATAGCTAGCAGAGTCATTTATTAAGTGAGTTACTCCCAAAACCGACACAGCATCTTTAAAAGACTTGCCCCCTTTTCTCCCCCAGTTACAATTAACATCGCCCATTAAAACAATATGCTTGTCCCCAGCTACCCCTTGAATTGTATTAACAGTTTCCTCTATCAGGTCTACTTTTGTTTTAGGTGGAGAAAAGATTACTGAAAAGACCGTTTTCAATTTATTTACTTCTACAGTTATTGTTTCTATATTGTTTAAGCTACCTTTGTTTAACAATTCAATATGACCTAGGCCAGTGGTTGTCAACCTTTTTTGGTCCAGGGATCCCCTGGCCACCTGTCAGCCATGTCGGGGACCCCCTACCAAAAATACGAATATATTGTACCTCGTTTAGCATTTGTACAGCATTTATGCAGCTACCCTTTAAGAGCACTAAACAACAGCAAGCGAATTATCAAACAACAGCAAGCAAATTATTAAACAACAGCAAGCGAATTATCAAAAGGAAAAAAGCACTGAATAGTAGTGGACATTACCAATTACATGACTAGCATAACACTAGCATCATTCTGTGCAACTGCTTTATTAGCTGCTTTCATGTAGGTATGGTGCTGGGCGGTGGGGGGATAATGCTTGTCTGTGTTAACTGAGCCATACAACTGCTGTATTTCTGCAGTACTTCTTACTCTGCTAAATAACTCAGAACCTGCTGTAATTGCTTGTCTGGGGTAACTGAGCCATATAACTACTGAATAATGTAAAAAAAAAACATCTAAGAAGCATCATTGTGATCCATTCAAATCACTGTATTAATGCCAAGGGATACTACAACTGCTGTATTCCTGCAATAGTTCTTCTATGCTTTCATGCTGGTGTGGTGCTGAGGGGGACAATAACTGAGCCATATAATCGCTGACATAGAAGAAACAACTTCTCAAAGCATGCAACTCACTGCATTAATGCAAATGGAAACTACAACAGCTTTATTTTGGCAGTAGTTCTTACTTTGCTAAGTAACTGAGAACCTGGAATAACTTGCTTACCCAGACTGCAATTCCTTGAGTCCACTGACAAGAACAGAAGCGGGTGAAACTGTAGCGTCATTTTAAAAAAAAGTTAATGTGATTAGTCAGTAGCGAGGAGAGGGAAGTGCAGAAACCAAATTGTCTATTGCGGTGGCTGGACAGACTGACTTTGTGTGAAAAATAAATGCACTGGTAGCGAGGAGTGAGGAGAAAGGAGCAGAATGCATGCAGTGATGAGTGGAGAGATTGAATAAGAACCTGCATAAATCGCTAAGAAGGGCAAGTGAGGCAGGCTGAGACAAATCAGGGGAATAATCAGTTGTACTCGCACTTTGAGTTTACTCTAGTGTCAACTCCTACAGACTGATAGCAATTGAAGTAATTACTGCAATTAATGCTCAGTTCGTGAAGCGAGTAGAGCAGGTTATGAAGCAAACAAGGTGCTAAGTAGTAATTTTGTTCAGATGGTTCTTGCGGTCACGGTTATTTTTGTAAACTGTCCCCCCAAAAAATCAAAACTTTACCGCGCTTTAAATTTCTGGGACAGTTCCGCAGACCCCCTGACTTGCGCTCACAGACCCCTTTTGGGTGGTGGACCCCCGGTTGAAAACCACTGACCTAGGATACCTTTAATATACAGTACTACCCCCCCCCCTTTTTTTTTGGTCTGTCTTGGTGAAAGAATATATAACCTGGTATTCCAAATTCAGCATCATCCATTTTGTTTGTTAACCATGTCTCCGTTAATCCAATTATTTTGGGAGCTTGCTCCTCAATCATTACTTTTAGAATATCCATACTATTTCTTAAACTTCTAGCATTGTCATGTAATACCCTGTATTTTTTTATAACATCAGGTCCAAGGTTCAGTTGTACATCTCCACCTAATGTTAACAACATTAAAAAGGCAACAATCCCCTGCTTCCCCTGTATTTCATTGTTAAAACTATATTGTTGAAACTATAAGAATTTGAAACTATTTCCTTGCCGTAAGTGTTCTTGCTTCCCATTCCAGTTAGGATTCAGGAAACATTATTCCACCATCTCCTCCCTTCTGCAAGTCACCAACTCCTTTCTCACAGCTATGAACCAGGGTCATATTACTGCAACAATTTTCACTGACCCGGCCAAGACCTTCGATTCAGTCTCACACTCACTCCTACTAAAAAAGCTCCACATTGATAGCCTGGCAATCCCCATCACAAACTGGTTCGGTTCCTATTTCTTTGGTAGGCAGTAGTCGGTGCTCGTGGGGAAATTCCTCTTCACCCCTCTCTCCCTATGCTTGCTGGCATTCCTCAAGGGTCGATCCTTCTGCCCGATCCTTTTCTCGCTGTTCATAAATGATCTCCCATCCATCTGCAATCACTCCCTTATTCACATGTATGAGAATGATACCATTATCTTTGCCTCTGGCCCTCCCTAGCTGATGTGCAAGTTTCTCTCCAACATGACTTCAGCAATGTTCTGGTTTCAAGCAAATGACTTAAAAGTAAACATTAAGAAAACAGTTTCCATGATGTTTGGCTCACCACAGAAATTAGCCAGACTCCATTTCATTCTCCACTGAGGACAGTTCCCCTCTTGAATCAGTTACTGACTTCAAATACTTTGGGGTCTGGTTAAACAGCCACCTTGATTTTTCTACACCCATATTGACACCTTAAGCTCCAAACACAACCCCAAACCTGGCATTCTCTATCAAAATAAAGACTCCCTCTCCCCCCCCATTTGTCATGAGTTGGTATCTAAAATTATTCTTCCAATCTTTGACTACACTGATGTGGTCTATGGCACTGCCCCTGCATTATTCTCCATTCCCCTTCCTCCCTCTACTGCTGGTAAGTCTGCCTTCTCCTTCCGCCTCCCTCTCTTTTAGAATCATCTCCCACCTTACCTTAGAAACACTTCCTCTTTCCACACTCTTAAAAGACTTATCTGACTTTATCCTGCCTCCCCTTGCTCTTGTCTCTTCTCCTCTCTGCTGCCCCTTCCCCTTTCCTAGTCTCCCCTGATCTTACTGGCCTGTCTCAAGTAAACAGAAATGTCTTTTGTAACTTTTGCAATATTTTTCATTGATAATTGTGTCTTTCTAAGGTTTTACTATTTGTCTGTAACTTATTTTTTTACATCTAATGTATATTTGTGATTATTTATGCATATTTTTTATATTGTGTCTAAATCCATTGCCTGTATTGTTACTACTGTACACTTTGTGTTCTCTGAAATCTCCTACCTCTGTACTTGTACCTATGCCCCTAGGTTGCACCTGGAAATGAGCCTCGGCAGTTTCATGTGAGGATAGCAATGGGAGAATGGCAACCTGCAAGACGGTGCAGGCAGTACCACAAAAGGACAAATGGCTGCCAACAATACACAGTGAGCTTCAGAATAGTGACCATAGGGCTGAAAAAAAAATGCAACAACACCACCACCAACAGCGATACGGATGCAGACAGGGGAGTGGGACTGGTGCAGGACACAAGACGGAGCAGAGCCCACGGATGTGAGGGAGAGGACATGCATGATGGACAGGGGGGCATGGACAACAACAAGCCATGAAGCAATGCAGGGAGCCAGGAAGGGGGACACCATGGTGCATGTGGAGGCAGCAACTGGGGCAGGGGGGAACCAGGTCACAAGCAAGGGGGCAGGGAGGCAATGCGGCCAGGTGCCAATGCCCAAGGATGCCGGGCATGGATGAGGTTGGGAGTACACAGTGGCACAGCAGACAGGGGACAAGACAGGAGGGCATGCGGGGGCCACATGTCCTGGAGATGGTTCTGTGCCCAGCCACTGGGTGTGCAGGGTGGCAGAGGTGGCACTGCAGGTGAACAGAAGCAACAGAGGTAGGTGACACACAGTGGCAGGCAGGCCGGTGCAGGGGAAGAGTGGCAGTGGCCTACACCTGGAACTGGAAATTGTAGGCCAGGCCACAGAGGTAGTCAGCCCTGCTGCACTGCCCATACTCCCCAATGATCACATCTATGCGCCGTGTCAGGTCCCTGTACCACCTGCATTTACCTGCAGCAGCTGCCCCAGAGATGAGCTGCTCCATCCACAGCTCACTCATACATTGCTCCTCCTGGAGGCAATCCAGGAACCAGCACACAATGGAATGGCAGGCACCCAGCCATGCACCAAAGCTGCTGAGACACCCCTCCACCGCGCTGTTAGTATGAGCAAGTCTGGTACACATGGCCTTGTACATGTTCCAGGCCTCCAGCTGGAATGTGGGTCACCGTCTTCCTGCCCGCCTAATTGGCCTGCTGATCCATGCTTCCTCGAAGTAGTTGAGGACAGGCTGAAGCAGGGCATCATTGTCGCTATAGAAGTTGCTGTCCCGCAGCTCCCCATACACAGAGATGACATCAGGAATAGACACGAATGCCAGGGACAGCAGCATCCACACCTGGAGAGCCACCTCCTTCTCTGCAGCATAGCGGGCACGCAGCTCGGGACACTGTTGCACCCAGTGCCACACAGCCTGTCAGAAGTGAAAGAAGCAGCCATGGATGGACACCCCAATGAAAACTGCACTAAGTGCCCTCCACACTGTCCTCTCAGAGCAAAGGAGTGCCATCCCTGGTTGCACCCCCACAGCTGATGGACCTACATGAATGCCCGTACATATGACTACTCCCTGTGGGAGCGCATCAGAAAGTACACTGCAGGCACAATGACATTGGAGTGGACCCCATGGACAGTGTAGAGTTGCCTGAACACTGGCGGTGTTGTGCAAAAGGTTCCATCCAGGAAAAAATCCCTGCTCTCCCCTAGGAAGCACAGGGAGTGCTGCGTGGCAAATAGCAGGATCCTGTCAGTGACTGCACCACTGTTGTGCTGGAGGAATGGCTCCCCCTGCCCCATTGTGGAATATACTGGAAGTATCAACAGGTCCTCCATGCATGTCGGTGAAGCTGGACACACCTTAGTCACATGCTGGACACACTGCATGGTGTGCTTTGGTAGTGTCACAGCTGGCAGTCTGCCAGCTATCGCGTCTGACACCCCTGAGGTGCTCTGCGCCACCACCTGGGAGGTGGTCTCCATTCTGGTGTGGGCGCATTCCCTAAGGTCACCCACCACTGTTCTGCCTCCTATCTCATCAGTGTCAGGCACATGATTGTGGGGGCACCCATGATGCACGATGTGGTCTGCCAGCATGTGGATCCATGAAGGACAGTCAAATCTGTGGCACTGTGTGCACCTCCAGTGTCCCTTACCATGTACCTTTTTGCCCCAGCTGTATACAAACCCGGAGAGGCTTAGTAAGAGTTTCCCCTTCTGGCTCATAATGAAGATCGGCATTGCAGGCTCCATCTCAGTGTTGCCATCTTTGCAGATGGCTGTACTTCAGCCTGATGCCCCTTATGTAGTGCTCCGTCATTGGGCTATGTTCATGGCCCAACCCCCACTCAAGGTGCACCAGCAATAAAACTGGGCGGCCGTGTGGGTGTGGTCTCTTGACAGACAGGTAATGTGCCTGTTCAGCAGAATTGTCACCAACGCTGTGTGTACCTGCATTCACTGATGAGCGCCGACCTGACAGATCCACAGGTGAGTAATGTGTATGGCTGTCTCTGTTCCTGCCTGCCCCCCATTCCCACTGTGATGACCTGCCTAATGTCTGATCTGCTCTGCTGCTTATGGGCTGGTTGTCTGCATTGCACTGGGTATTCAAACCCATACACACCTGACCCAGCCCTCCTGTGCTTTATGCTCCCAATGGGCTGTGCTATGATGGTGGGATGGGGGTGGAGGTGGCTCGGCTGCCTATGCTGCTTTGAGTGTTCACCTCAGCATATGGTTTCTGGAGGGGGTGCTGCACAGGGCTTGCAGGGTGGCCGGCAGCCATAGTGGTGTGCACAGGGTGTCCACCTGTGCACTGTGCTGGTCTGCTAACATGTGCCCAGCAGGCAGGGGGGTCTGCAGTGGGTGCCCTCAAACCAGGCATTGGTACCCCTGTTGTGTGTGCTGCATTGCCATGCCCATATGGCTGTCACTGTGTGTGTACACGTGTGTGCACTGGGAGTCGCTATTTGGGCATTCGCTGTTGTTGGCATTCACTGTTGTTGGCCAGTCGATGTTATGGCCAGTCGCTGTTAAAACCAGTTTCTGTTATGGCCAGTTGTTCATAGGACAGTGCTGCCTTATGCAGGTTGGCGGTAGTGCTGCATGCAGCCTAATGTCACAATCTGCATATTCACATTCTGCCTTGTCCATGGGCTGTGCTTGCCTTAGCCATTTGGAAGTAGCTAACAACATTGGCTACCAGCCTCGGCTCAATGTGCTTTTCCCAGTTACTGCAATTTTTAATAAAAAAAAATTATTAAAAAAAAAAACACATGACTCTTGAGCACAGATGGCTCACTAGGAATAAACATTACAAGTTAGGTGCTAATCAAATAACACTGTCTCAGATACTATTCAATAAGATTTCATGTGAGCTCGCCAACAGCTAAGGCTTGCTAGATGCCATGCTTATTAAATCACTTGTTTTGCTACATAACTGTGTCAATTTTGCTCTTTATTATAGTTTAAAATGGAAGCACAGAGCAAGTTTTATTCTAAATGTATATTGGCAATAAATGCACACTGAAACTCAGAAACAAAACCAGAACCAAAACTGGTGTAATTTGACAAAACCAAACCCCAAACCAGAACCTCCCTGCTTTTGTACACCACTACAAAATAGCATAATTACAACTTGTAGAAAAAGACTTATACAAGCTAAACAATGCACCTGAAAATAGAAGAGTGAGATATCAATCAATCAATTTTATTTGTATACTAGAGGGTATGTGAGCAAAAATGCCCATTTTCACAAATGTCCAGTGTTAGAAATGACAAGTAAATATCCTACCTTCATCTGGTATGGTGCTGAGTGAAAAGGTACCTTAAAAGATGAGTTGTGTTTTGATACCCACCCTTAAACAGAGAAGGAAGAAATCTATTTGGGTTGTAAATATACTTCCCTATCCATTTTCCCAATGTGGTGCTTGGTGTACACAGGAATGGAAGAGATATGGTGGGAGACTGACCAGATGAGCAATTTTGAAGCAAGGCACAAGAAGGAAAAACACACACAGAAAGATACATTTCAGATTTGGAATATTGTTTCTGCTAAGTTTCCAGCACCAGATCTAACCAATTAGGCTACACTACACAAGTAACAAGTTGCATCAGAATCTTCCTATGTTAGAATCTGCATATGTAAAATTGCAGTCTAGCAAACAGAAAAATAGTTGAAGAAAGATACCTGTCAGCCAGGGATAATATATAATACCTAACTCTTAAAAAGTCAAATGGGAAAACAAATATTGGTGTACTATATCTTAGGACATGAGTATATTGATCTGGAACACATATAAATACTAGGTCAAATGGAAATTACATCAACATACAGTGCCACCCACCAGGATGGATCACTTTGTAAGTAGATATCACATCAAAGTGTCCTACGAGACAAACTGGATCAGTGACCATTGTCTTGAAGGCATCATCATTCTCCTTGTTCTCTGATCAAAAGACCATACATGACCAACTTGGAGAAATGACTTCAGCCACGTGTTTTTTAAAAACCTGTACAGTACGTAGCATGCAATGAGACATATACAGCTCAGGGGTCTCAATAAGGTTCCTGCGATCTAATGTTGTTTCACCCCTTACCACACAAAGAGACACTCCAGACAGACTCATGTACAAAGTAAAGCCTCTGGAAGGATACCACCCTCTGAGATGAAAGGGGTTCTCTGACTGGATGCTGAGTGTCCATCCCTCATATGGAGGGATGCCCAATGTGATTATCCTTTGACCTGGCTAGCCTGGGCCCCCACTCATCTGAGCCCTCACCTCAAGCCAGTCTGAAGGGGACCTGTCTGAAAGAAAAGCACACTCCACACTTTACCCCCTTGTACTACTCCTTGTGATACTCTAATGTCGCTACTTGTCTACAATGCTGATGATGATACGTTTTGTGTGCTAAGACTCTATTATACACTCCAGAGGAAGCAAAAAACCTGGGAAAATCCAGCTGGAAGAACCTGAGGAAATGCCTCCCCAACCCTTAAGGCAATCACCCCTAGCAGGGTAGCAGGCTTCCCTATGCTAACCTGGCTGGCTCAGAGCCCTGCTCTTATGAGGAGGGCTGATGGAGACTGTAGTCAAAGGACAGCAGCAAGAAGGAGAACTAGGCCATGAGGGCTTCTTTAATCTTTGGTCATCCCTGTTGCCGGAAACATCTTTCAAATAGACAGCTCTACCTGGCCCTCCCCTAGGTGAAGAATTCTGCCTCAGCTATCTCTATATGATTAAGCTATTCAGAGGAAGGCCACCAACAAATCCTCAACCTGCTTCACATCTTTGCAAGCTACCCATTTGATTACATTGATTTCAGTAGTATCCTACAGGATGACACTGTCTGAAAAAATGTGTCACTGCACTTTGTAGTAGAAATATTTTAATAATAACCAGAGCTACAATGCAGAAACTAAACTGCTGCTAAAGTTATTAAATGTACAGAGCCAGAGACACAGAGGAATCTAATAAGGACTTCATCTGTAAAACGTGTATTGTTATTGAATGGCTAATGCACAGAATGATTCTGCAGGAAGCAAAGCAGAAATAGAATCATATGCAGATGAGGAGGATGCCAGGGAAGGTGTCACTGAAAACAACCAAAATGAAAACTGTAAGGGAGACAAAGGAAGCAATATGAAAATGTGTCATAAAGTAAAAGATAGCATGCACCTACACAAAGAAGCAACGATTGCGAAGATTGCCGTGTTCCTGTAAAAAGCTGATTTTATGAAGAGTAAGTTGCACACAGCACAGATACATTGGGAAAACAAGCTTATGGGTGTCAGCATTTAGTAGCAGTGGGACACCAATAAAAAACAAAATGCCTACTTAAGAGAAGACTATCCCTCAGAAAAGTAAGTACACCAGTAAAAGAAGTAGACCAATACGGATGGCACATTATATACTTAGAGAATTTAGGGAGGAAAAAAAGGCAGCATATACAGTAGGAAGAGTAATGTGCAACAAAGGCAAACTTAGAACAAACACAGAACCAGACTGGCAAAACAAATGGTAGATGAACAGATAACAATGCCAAATCCAATAGTGAAAAAATCTTCAGCTTCATGAACTAGAAGAGATAAACTACCAAGTGCTGTTCGATAATGTTAGCATGACGGCACATGTGATAAAAGTACAAATGATAGACGACAGAATGCCTGAATGAATACTTCACCCCGTATTCACAAGAGAAAGGGACAAAGTGAATTGATATTGAATAATGAAATGTTATTCCAGGAGGAGAAAAATGGCATTCTACGGACACATGCAGCAGAGCCAGTCAGGATGCAACACAGTCCTTGCCATAAATGACATGTCACAAACTACTTCATGCCAAAGGGCATAATTGCAATTGAATTACACTGTCCCCTGTAGCACACTGCTGCAGTCTGTAGTAACTCTGCAAGGTATTGCATTGCATCCTAGCTGACTCTGCTGTATTTTTCTGAATAATTACCAAACATGGTTAATGACAACCAGACACTCCTCCTATGTGCAGCACAGCATCTACTTGGAATGTTTAAATCATGGATGGAAATGAGAAAGGAAAAGTGTGATCCACTGGGAATTGAACCCAGACCCCTGACAAAAACCATTCCAGTGCTCTAACCATTTAGCTATGGGATCACATGCCTAGAAGGCCTGACAGGTTTTCCCTTTGAACACACATTCCTTTCTCTAGTGCGCCCATAGCTTAATGGCTAGAGCACTGGAACACTGAAGTGTTTGGTGAGGCACAAAAACATTTAACTGAGGGAGGGAGCAGTCCTTTTACCTGTTACTGCTGTTGTTTTAACAATAAAGTGATTTTCCTGGGACACAGCTCATTGTGTTTGGTTTGCTTCACTGGCAACCAAGGAGCCAAGCCCCTTAGAGACTGTGAATATATAAACTTAGCAAACTCTAAACTTTCATGTAAAACAATTACATTTATAACCCTAATGGTTCCAAGGTTACCCATTTTAAATAAACTGGGCTAGATTTTCAAAGGGCCCTTAGATCCATGCAAGCTGTGTCAAACAAACAGCTTGAGTCGATCTACTGTAGGTGCACCAAAAACTTTGCGCAATATTTTGCAAGAAAATCATTCTTTGTGACAATATACCCCAAACTGATGCAAGAGGTCCACTGTGTCAACAACATGGCATAAGGGATGAGAATGACGCAAGCTGCACCAAAATAAATGGTGCAAGTTGAGTCAAAAAAATTACTCAAGGAACAAAAATCATGTAAAGTAAGTACAAATGGTGAAAACTGAGTAAAAATGGTGCAAGCTGAGTAACAAAAATGGTGCAAGCTGAGTCAAAAAATGGGGCAAGTTGAGTAAAAAATGACTCAAGGAACGAAAATGATGCAAACTGAGTACAACAATGGTGCAAACTGAGTAAAAATGGTGCAAGCTAAGTAACAAAAATTGTGCAAGCTAAGAACAAAAATGGTGCAAGCTGAGTCAAAAGAAAATGGTGCAAGTTAAGTAAAAAATGACGCAAAGAACGAGAATGACACAAGCTAAGTAAAACAAAATGGCAGATGAAATGGCCGAAACTAAGCCCCCAAAATGTTCTAAACTAGTCCTGCAGGAGAATACTGGTCCTTAATAGTATCATAGTTAGGTCTGACCACCTGCTTTGGGTGTCTTTATATGCGCTAGTGTCCCTTAGACAAGCTCTGGCTGGTCTAACAGTGACAGGCATCTTAGGCACAAAGACAGGACTTGCATTCTTTGAAAATCTCAAATAAGGGGATGGTGCATAATTTCAGTGATGCAGGCACCCCTTCAGACATGGTGCAGGCATTTTTGTGGCGCAAGTATGGGGGAAACCACTCTGGTGTATGCAGACCTGTTTTTGATGCAAGTGCCATTTGAAAATCAGAATTGGTGCACCATTTGATGCATCCTGCTCCTTGTGTCAGTTGTTTATGATGCAAGCATCCTGTGTCATTCTCTGGCCTTTGAAAGTCTGGTCCATTATCTTTTATTAGATCTAACTTTGGAACTGTTGAGGCTAGAAACTTATTTTTTTTAATGAAATGTTGGAGTCTGGCCATTAAGAATCTGCTCTGCTGATACTGGTCTCGATTCTTAAAGAGCCCTGAGAGCGATGCTGCAGCAAACGCTGGGTACATCAGGGATCCTGCTCCTGGTCTACAAAAATGAGGGTGCTGGTGTCAAACTCCCCAGGTTTGCCACAATCTGACAGCTGTGCCAAACAGTTGCACCTGTGGGAAATGCTGCAGGAGTTTGGGTGCCCCTTGCCTGGTGCAACACTAGAGAGGTTGGGATGGTTTGGGGAGAAACAGACCTGCCAGGATGGGTCATGGGGGCTGAAGGGGCATGGAGAGTGCCATAGGACTGCTGGGGAGATGGCGGGCATGCCAGGGATTGATGTGGCACCAAGTGGGATGTTAATATAACTATAAAGCCAATGGGATGTTATCATGGGGTGGGGGGTTCAGGGTCAAACAGTGCCCAAGGCAAGGGCTGCTGCCAAGGCAGTGCCCACCTGGGGTCATGGCACTGTTTGTCCTTGGACCCCCCTGCAGTACCATACCATTGGCCTCACAGTTCTATTCACAGCACCCCCACTTGGTGCCATCAGTTCATCACATGCCACTATATCCCCAACACCACTGCTTCCTTATTGCCCCTTCAATGATACATCACTTTCAGAGCCCCACTCATTTTGCCACCTTGTGTGGCACTGGTGCAAGGGCTTATACCACCTCCTAGCTGGTCTAACTGGAGCCCCTTGCTGTGCCCAAGGCAGGTCTTTCAAAATACCAGATAGGGGATGGTGCAGCCCTACCATGGCACAAGCTTCTTATGACCTGGCACACCCTGCTTTATGTCACAAGTGGGGAGCAGTGCCCCTTTGGTGCAGCAGCTCCCCATTCTGAAGCAGACAGCATTTGAGAATAGGGAATGCAGCATCTTTTGACGCAACATACTAATTGCATCATTAATGTTTGACGCAGGCCCCTTATGTTGGTCTAAGGGCTTTGAGAATTGGGCCCACTGTTTTGTTATGTGTTAATACTATTCTGTATGTGTCAGTACAGTACTATCTGAACCTACTCTTTCAGTATATTAGCGATATATATTATTTACTTCTGACATACTGTAGCCAATAAATGGCAAATACATAGGGCTGATACTATTATTGTTGCATCAACAGACTGTATCAATACTATTTTTTCTATTGATACAATTATATTACAATACATTTTTTTGAAATTTTTCTGAATTTTAGTAATACTACACATTATGTAATTAATAACTGTGCAGTTTTCAACATCATTTTGATTCATCTTATGACCTTAATTGTGACCTTAGTTATAGCATCTCATGACCTTAATTGTGTTGTGAACATTTCAGTCTCCCCTCTAGCAGTATTGGTGGTACCAAATCTTCCTCACTTTCTCAGGCTTTGCATGCAAATGTGTCAGAAGATAGCAATAATCTTTAAAATTTGCACAAAAGAGTATGCATGACAACAATAGGTGGAAATTATCACTTGTGACCTAACAATTTACACCCAGGTTTCCTTCAAGACAAGGCCTATGGCTGCTTCTCTTCCCTTCCTTTCCCCTCCCCTCCCATCCCATCCAGTTTGTCACCTCTCTCTCTCCCTCACTCCCCAACCCTCTTTCCCTGTCTCCTGCTCACTTTCTCATTCCTACCCACTCCTCGCCTCCACCTTTTTCTCTTCTCTCTCTCTCCCTTCTCCTCCTCCATTTTCCCTCTCTTCTGCCACTTCTGCATCCCTACCCACCCCTGGCCTCCAACTCTTCTCTTGCCCCCATCTACTTTTACACCACACTTCAGCACTTCAACAAAGTGTACACTAATATAATTTCCTCTCTCTCTCTCTCTCTTTTTCTCTCTTTCCCTCCCTCTCTCTCCTACTGATGTTTACCATCATGTATGATTGTTTTACTAATATCTGCAAGAAATAGATTGTTAGCTCCTCATAACTATTGCTGTTTACTATGATGTATGATGCTTTCCTAATCGTTTGCTTGAATCACAATTATTTAGCTCCTCCTTTGTCTCTTTGTAACCCCACCACTCACATTGACATTGAACCTTTGTAAATTAGCTATATTTAGCTCAAATGTACTCTGTAATCCGAGATTGAATGAATAAATAAATAAATAAATAAATAACAATAAAACAAAAAAGACTCCTGGGAAACATCAGGGAAGTATAGGCCTGGGTGTCTGACATTAATACAGTAAAGCTTCTGGAGACAATCATTTGAATAACAACTAGCAAGCATTCACAAAAAAAATGTGGATTTTGTGACTCAGTATGGTTTTTGCAAAGGGAAGCAATGCCATATAAATCATATTTATTTTTTAAAATTTCACCATTAAATACTGAATGTGGGAAATCCTGTGGATAATATACATCTTGGACTTCAGCAAAAGTATTTGATACTATTCCACACAAGAGGCTAGTTCAGGAATTAGAGAAACAGGTAAGGGGGGAGTCCTAAGATGGGTTGAAAACTGGTTACAGGGTATGATAAAAGGAGTCATTAGTATTTGTAACCAATGAATATGAAAACAGGTGATCAATGGAGCTTGACACAGTCAGTTTTGGGACCTACATCGTTTAAGATATTCATTATATTCAGGCCTGTATTAAGTAACTGTGAAGGTTTGCTCAAAAAAAAAAACCTGATGTTTTGCTTGGCAGTACTTGCATTGTGGTATGCCATACTGATTTTTGGATGCAGATTTGGGAATGGAATGTGAGGAGCTCTGATGGTATTATAAATTGTCTTACTAGTTCTTTTACAGGATTAATGGACATTTTTTTTATAATTTTTCCAGTTCAGGATCCCCTCATTAATATCAATATCAGTACCAATACTAATTAACACTTCAACAGTAGAGTTGTAGAGAGTAAATAACACATGTGGGATGTTTTATTCTTATTATTAAAAGCACAGCTGAAGAAAAGGCATTCAGAGTAAAGGCTGAGGAGCTCAAGGCAGGCTGTTTGACTTGGAACACACTGAAATACATTTTTATGTTGCTTGCACGCATGTGCAAGAAACATAGTGCCATCATCGGAGATTTCGGAGGTGTGTCACCTCCTCCTCCAATTCAGTCAGTGTGCTGGCAGGTGCGGCCCCTGTAAGCCAATGCATTCTGGAGCTGTCTATGACACGCTCCAAAATGCAGTGGCATACAGTTGAAAGGGGAAGCTACGCTTCAGTGAGCACCGATAAGATATCGGCTGCTCAGGCGCGGCCTCCTCCCACAGACACCCATGCAGGCGTCGCGCCCGCTCCCGCATGCACTGTATAGCCGATGGGGTGCCCAATCCCGTTGGCTGAGTTGCATCCCAGTGGTAAGTGCTGCGCTGGGGCCCACCCAACGTAATGGCGATCCTTTGACGACGGGGTGCCCAATCCCCGTCGGCTGAGCGCCCCCGTCCTTGTGCCATGCTGGGAGCCCACCCCAGCATGGCAACAAATGCCATGGCTGGCAGAGGTGCCCAATCCCCGTCGGCTGACGCCCCCAACGTCCTTGTGCCATGCTGGAGGCCCACCCCAGCATGGCAAGCGTCCACGTAGTCAATTTTTTAAATACCTGTAAAACAAAACAGTCCATAGCGTGTCTCCAACCCCTCCCACAACCCGCACTCACCACTGCACCAGCCTCCCACACCCCCACCCCATACTACCTCCGGACTCTGGCGCGGCGATCTTGGTGGACCGGGAACACGTCTGCACTCTTCAAAGCTGACTGCGAACTGAGGAAATGCGGGTAAGCTGTATAATGGGCTAGAATAGGGGGTTCAACTTATTGCATATCTCAGGCATTTTGGGAATTTTTGCGCAAATTTTCAACATGGGGTTTTGGGACCCCTTCTCATGAATGATGTCACTGTCATGGCGTTATTCGAGGCCCAAAGGTGATTCGCCAGTCACTGTGCAAAATCACCCTTTGGGCTGAACGACACCATGACAGTGACATCATTCATGAAGGATCCCAAAACTCCATGTTGAAAATTTGGTGTAAAATTCACAAAATGACTTTTACAGCGTCGTGCGTTGTGCAGTTCCTACACGGGCTCGTAAGTTCGCGAAATTTCAATATTTTCCTCCAGATTTTCAACATTGCCATTTTACCACACCTTCTTATGAGTAGTATGGCTGTCATTTTCACATCTCCCCAAAATGTGTTTCCGCCCATGTAGCTCCACAATGGCTTGATCGATTAATGCGAAATCAATGTACAGGACAAATTAAGAAAATCCGCAGTGACACTGTTCATGAGCAGAGGTCTTAAAATGGCTATGTTGAAAATTTGGTGAAAAATTCAAAAAATGACTGTTCTGGCGTGCATTGTACAGTTCCTACTCACGCTCATAAGTTCGCGAATTTTCAATATTTTCACTCCAGATTTTCAACATTGCCATTTTACCACACCTTCTTATGAGTAGTATAGCTGTCATTTTTCACATCTCACCCAAAATGTGTTTCCATCCATGTAGCGCACAATGGCACAGTCAGTGTGCGAAATCAATGTACGGGACAAATTAAGAAAATCACAGTGACACTGTTCATGAGCAGAGGTCTTAAAATGGCTATGTTGAAAATTTGGTGAAAAACTTCCTTCAGATGTTCTGCAATATTACTAATGAAGACATTGAACAGAACTGGTCCCAGGACTGATCCCTGCAGCACTCCACTGGTCACCCCCTCTCCCTAGACTGCATACCATTTACCACCACTCTCTGCCTCCTGTCTGTTAGCCAGTTTCTAACCCAGTTTACCACCCTTTCCCCCATGTCCAGCCTACCCAGCTAGTTTATCAGCCTCCTATATGGGATGGTGTCAAAGGCTTTGCTGAAATCAAGGTAAGCATTGTCCACTGCCCACCTGATTCACTTCATTTGTCACCCAGTCAAATAAATCAACCAGATTTATCTGACATGATGTCCCCTGTGAATCCATGTTGTCTATGGTCCTGGGTTCGATGGCATCTAGATGCCCCACTATCCTTTCTTTAAGCAATGTCTCCATGATCTTCCCCACTACTGAGGTGAGGCTGAATGGCCTATTGTTCCCTGCCTCCTCCCTGCTGCCAGACTTGTGTAGTGGGACCACATGTGCCCTCCTCCAATTCACTCATGTTGAATGACTCAGTGAACTGCCAGAGGTACTGCTATCTCCCTTTGCAGTTCTGTTAATATCCTTGGGCGTATGCCATCTGGTTCCATCGCTTTGTCTACCTTTAATTTAGTGAGCTCCTGCAGGAACTCTTTTGCCTTTGAATGGACTATTGTCCACCTCTTCACCCCCTTGGCAACTGCTGTACTGCTGTGGCCCTTGCCCTTCCCACTCTTCTGTGAATACTGAACAGAAAGACACAGTGGATATCTTGGGAGGAAGGCATGAAACTGTTACTTCCAAATACCTAAACAGCACATACAAGCAAGCAACATTCAGCATTGACAAATGCTTGTTTTAATTGCTGTATCTCTTTCTATACTTGAAGCATATTTAAACTACCTTAAATTGGTTGCCTCAAGTGTTTATTTTTCAGTTATCTTTTTTAAGCTTTTAAACTTTGTGGGCTTGGGAGTTCAGGTGCCGTGGAACACCCGCATAAGGAAATTATCAATGACCCCAGTAACTGAGACAGTAGACTTCAGACATACACACAGAGAACACAACAAATGATAAACCTGTGTTTAAATCTCCTTGTTAAAAAGATGGATCATATAGAATATGCTAAGGTAAATTATTAACAGGAACATTACTAAACACATATTTTAGTTTTAACAAATGATGGTAACCCCATCTATAAAGTAGGAAATTGTGTAGGAAAGGAAAACTTAAAAATGTGTTCCCTGATTCTATTAACAGAGAATTATCTAGTTTATTCTAAACATCTGGTTTGGGGAATATAAATGCCAAAGGCAAGATTTGTTCAGCTGTTACAGTGCTAGTAATACAGGACACAATGAACCAATGGGTAGATTTTCCCTACCAGATATTTGTTTCCTGAACTACAGTATTGCTACATCACCTTGAGAATCTCTTCTTTATTAACTTGTAGAAGGATATTGTTTCACCCAGATCACCAGACAGACTCACATACAGTAGGTGGCTGAAGCTGATAATGGCAAAGAAAAAACAGCCAAGGAATTTTGGGTAAAAATATTGAACATTTGTTTTTTAATATTTTTACACCACATTTTCAACATAGCCTTGTTATGACCCTGCCTAATGAAGAAAGGCAGAGAAAATGTTCAACTCCTGGCCTAAAGGTGATTTTGTGCAGGGACTGCAAAATAAACTTTCAGGATGCAAAAACACATTTTGGGAAGGAGTTAAAAAATGACAGCTGTCACATTCATGAGGTGCTGTAAAGAAATTGCTATATTATAAATTTGGGGTACAAATATTGAAAATTATTAAAGTTACAAGTCTGCGTTTGCAAAATTCAAAGCAAGCTCATAACTTTATTGTTTTGTAATATTGTTATGCCAAATTTTCACCATAGCCTTCTTATGGCCCACCTCATGAACTAGAGCAGGGAAAAGTTTCAACTCCTGCCCAAAAGGTGATTTCGCGCAGGGACCCCAAAACCACCTTTTGGTATGTAACAGAACATTTTGACAAGGATTTGAAAATGACAGCTATCACATCCATGAGGTGTTGTAAAGATATGGCTTTGTTGTAAATGTGGGGTAAAAATATTGAAAATTACCAAAGTTATGAGCCTGCAATCGCAAAATTCAGCATAGTCTCATAACTTTATTTTTTAAATATATTCACACCAAATTTTCAACATTGCCTTCTTAAGATCCCACCTCATGAACAAGGACAGAGAAAATTTCAGTTCCTGCCCGAAAGTTGATTTTGCACAGGAGCTGGAAAATCACCTTTCAGGATGTAAAAAAAAAACATTTTATCCAGAATTTGAAAAATGGCAGCTCTCCCATTCACGAGGTGCTGCAAACATATGGCTTTGTTGTAAACTTGAGGTAAATATATTGAAAATTACCAAAGTTATGAGCCTGCATTCACAAAATTCAACATAGGAGCATAACTTTCTTTTTTTTCTATATGTTTACACCAGATTTTCAACATAACCTTCTTATGACCCCACCTCATTAACAAGGGCAGAGAAAATATTCAACTCCTGCTCAAAAGGTGATTTTGCACAGGGACCAAAAAAGTCACCTTTTGGGACTGATCTGTCTAATGACAGTGCCACTGTTCATGAAGTGGGGTCCCATAGAATGTATGTTCAATATTTGGGCCAAAAATATGCAAAAATAGCCAAGTTATGGCACTAAGATCAAAGCCTCATTGAAATATATTGAACCACATACCTGTTTCCTCAGTTCACAGTCTGGCTTTGAAGAGTGAAGACGTGTCTGTAGTCCAGAGAGGATTACAGCATTAGACCACAGACACAGTAAGTAAGGGCTTTGGGATGTGGAGTGGTGGATGCTGAGCTCTGGGAGGGTTGGGTGGGGCAGTCTAACAGCTGCAGAAGACATGGATGGTTTTCTTTTACAGGTATAAAAGAAACATAATGACAGAGGATTCCAGCACTGAGGGATTGAGCACTCCTCAGTGTCACCACTGCATTTCTTGGAGGTGGAGTGGGGTGGTGGGTGTTGAGTCAGAGGTTCGTGTGGAGTGGGGTAGGTGATTAAAAAAATAACTGCACATGCGTGGTAGTGGGGGCGCAAAAAAAGGTATTGATGATTGCAACACTGGGGGATTGGTCACCCCCAGTGTCACTGTTTTGTTTTTGGGGATGGAGTGGTGGGTGCTGAGAGGGAGGTTTGGCTGGGGGGGATATGTCTAATTTAAAAAAAAAAAAAGGACATCGGCAAAATAGTGCAGTGTGACTGGTAATGGGGACAACCAGCGGAGTGCTCCATGGACACAGAGGCAACTGTGGTGCAACTCCAAAATGTTTGGTTGCAAGGAATGCAAAGAATGTTGAGTCTTTTTTCTGATAGCAAGAGGACTGCAGGGCTCTTCCCATTGCTGCCCTAAAAATAATTGAGGAACCCTTCTTTTTTTTTTATTATTTAAAATTTATTGAAAGGTTAACAAATACAATAAGGCAATGATATCCAACACATTTAGACATATGACAGAGCAGGTTACATGACCCTGTCCTCCTCCCCCCCGCCACCCCCCAACAAAACACCACCCACCCACACAGTCCTGAGGCATGACAGTCCATACTGCATAGAAGTTTGGAGATTAAGTGCTAGATGGTATATAATGTATGTAACGGGGCCCAAATTCATTCATATTTGGATTTGTTATTAATACTCGAAATAATCTTCTCCATTCAAAGGTTAAATAATAAATCGCTAAGCCATTCAGAATAAGAAATAACCTCATTACTCTTCCAATGTTTAAGCACCAGTTTTTTAACTGACATAGAGATCAAGGCAATATGAAACTTAATGCTTGTTAACAGAAATCTGTGAGTAATCCCTGAGAAGGCAAACCTCTGGAGTGAACAAATCCATCAGCCCAAGCAGTGGATCAGCCTTGTCCTTAATAGCCTTCCAGAGGGGAAGTATCTTAGGACATTCCCAGAAAATGTGAAATAGGGAGCCTTCCTCTTGAGCACATCTAGTACATATGTTGGAAGATGTTACTCCCCATTTGGCCAGTTTCTTTGGGTAATGATAAAGGTTGTGGAGGATGTAAAACTGCATTAACCATAGCCTATCTTGTGTTACAAAATGAAGGCAGTTATTCCATATAGCCGTCCAGTCTCTATCCCAGTATGGGAAAAGGTCAGACCAAAACTCTGTGGGTCCAAACGGCTCAGGAAAATGCCAGTCGTACAAAGTATTGTACAGTTTGGAAATACTCTGGGGAGAGTTAGCTAGTGGGCCCAATTCAGACTGGAAAGCAAATTTGTAAGATAAAGGGGTACCATCTCCAAACTTTTTATTAAGGAGGTGTCTAAGCTGAAGTACTTTAAAGTAATCACTTTCCTTAAGCCTGCATTTCACTACAATGTCTTCAGCTGATAACCAAGTACCATCCTCCTTAAGAAATGAAGACACACTCCCTTCCCCCAGTCTAGGTAACCACCTAGGGGGTAACATTTTGTTATCAATTTTAAAAGCATGAGAATTCCAAATCTATTGCTCCACATCCAACCAATTTTTATATTTTAAGAATCCGCACAACTGTGAGTGGATCCACATAGAAGTTTCAATTGTGGTACCTTTTAATTCCTTTGGTAGAGAGGCGATGTTGTTAATAATAATGCAGAAGGGGATATATTTGCAGAACGGATCCTTTCTAGTTCTATTTTGAGCCATGCGGGAAAATAGACAGGGGGATTAGGATCCATCCACCTGAGGTATTTAGCCACACTACAGGCCCAGTAATACATGCATATGTATGGAAGCCATAAGCTGCCTTTAGACTTGGGCACCACAAGCTTATAAAAAGCTAGTCTTGGCTTCTTTTTGGACCAGATGAAATCATCTATCAGATTCTGGGCTTTTTTAAGCCAGCTGCCTGGCAAGAAAATATCAAGTAGTTGGAGAGGGTATAAAAAAAGCGGGAGAACATTCATCTTGACCAGGTTAACTTGAGGAACCCTTCTAATTTTCAATACCAGAGAAAAAAAGCTAACACTCCAATGTGAAGGCTGTGGACCTCCTTAATTGTGTTTTACCCTGAATGGGAATTTATTTATTGCAAAAATTATTTTAATGGATTATAATTTGGAAAGTCAAACAAAACCTTTGCATGTTGTGCCCTTTCACTGAAGGATCTAGGTATCCTAAAAAATAATCAACTCCTTAGGATTACATATTTGGTTCTTATTTACCTAAAGTAAGCTTGTGAATCCTAACCATCAGTATTCAGTTTTGTACTATCATGTACTATCTTACAAAATATTATTTCCCCTTCAATAAAACCATGAATATGGAAAATAGAAGTGAAAAAAAGTCCAGTTTAATCCCGTTGTAAATGATGGTCTGTTAAGAAATATGCAGGATACCTCAGGTCAAGGAGTGCCTGTGCCAAATAACACTTCAGACCCTTTATATGGTGGGTGAAGCAGAAAAACAAATTCCCTAAATTAAAGGTAAAGAGAAAAATTAAAAACAGCTACAAAAACAAGACAAAACAAAAACAACAACAAAAAAAACATAAAAAAGGAAAAGGGTAAATTTGCACCCTAATTCAGAACCAAAGTTAAAATACAGCAGCAAAACAAGTTTTTCAATTTTGGAATTATAAAGTCAAAGATGAAAACAGTAAAAATGACTCATAACAAATGATAGGAAAAGGGAATAGTGGATATTCAGTACAAAATAAAGGAAATTTTGATTCAGTAATTAAAATTAGAAACATGCTATGTGACACAGTTGAAGGATTAAAAGACATAGCCCATGCACTGGCAGTACAGTCAGATACAAGCAGTAGGAGTATCCCCAGAATAGTTGTAGAAGAAGACAGCACATTTGCAATAGAGGAGATAAGTGGGAATTATAGTTTCCAGGAGGCACCAGACCTAGAGGAGCTAAGTGGAAATTATATTTCCCAGGTAGCACAATGCTTAGATTCTGACTTTCTAGAAAATAAAGTTAGCAAAAGGGAAGGGGAAAAGGAAGGGAAGGAAAGGGAATATGGTTTTCTCTGTCTGTTTCCCCTGTCTGGTTCCTGCCCACTCGACTTTCATAGTCATTCTCTCTCTCTCTCTCTCTCTCTCTCCTTTCCCTCCTTCCAGCGGGAGGCCCCTGACTGGGCACCCCCTTTTCCATGACCCACTCTCAACACTCTGCATGGTAGGATGTCTTTCCTGTTCCAGCTGCTGACTACAAGTAGCCTGCTGTCCAACCCAAACAAGAAGCCAGAGGCCACAGACTGGGCGCTCCCTTCTCCATGACCTGCTCTCCACACTCTGCATGGTGAGACAGCTTTCCTCTTCCAGCCACCGACTGCAAATAGCCTACTCTCCAGCCCAAACAAGAAGGTACTCTATTGCCACCATTTGAATTCTGGCACCTCTCCAACTGCGCTTTGATTGACTGCTTTTTCCCTAGCTGGAGCTCTCCATTAGCTGCACTCTTTGCCCCTTCTAAACTCTGCTGTATTAAGCCTGTCTGTGGCATCCTTGCTTGAAAATTAATTTACTGACTTATTCCATACAGTTTAACTTCAGTGCCTCACAATTTATTTCTAGTGCATTATAATTTACATACTGTAAGTCAAACTGCTTGTGTAATTGTTTCTCTGCAATTTATTCATTGCTCTAGACTCTAGTATTTTGTACAGCTTAGGGTAAATGACTGTAAAGATGCTACACTCAGTTTGAATTTGTGCTACTGTCAGTTAGAATTTTGGTCTGCCCACCCTCCCAAGCCCCCAACACTCTTTAAATGGGCTTTCTGCCACAAAGGCTGTTCCTCTCTATTCCACTCATCCACAGGTTGAACAACAGATAGTCTGCCCTCTTTAAAGTGCCCACATTTTCAACTGTTTTATCAGCTGAACTCTGTTCTACTGCCTTATTTTCCCTACCCTCATTTCACTCCTTTGCCATTTCTTTTTTCTTTACACTAGGCACTCACTCCTTATTTGCTCCTCTCCCTCATCTTGTCCCACACCATCCCCTTGGCTCTGACATATTGTAAGCAACACTTCACCAAATAAATCCCCTGTCCTGTAATCTCTCACCTCATTGAAGAAATGAAGCCCTACAAGCTGGCACGCCTTACAGCTGCTATACTTACTCTTTATATTCTGTCTGTCCTCATAAGGAATAACCACCCACATTCCTCACTACCCCATGCCCTAGCCTCATTCTCACCTCCCCCTCTGCTTTGCATCCCTCCCTACTCCACTTCTCCAAGCCCTTGCCCCCCTTGCCCACCCTTCTCACTCTACCTCAGCACCCTCTCACTCATTGTTGTACTCCCTCCTACACTGCTCTGTTCACACTGCACAAATCTCCACCACCACCCCTACACTGGGTTACGTCAAAAACAAACTTTGCCTCCTACATAAATTCTCCCCTCCTATTACTATATTCCAGCTATTATACAACTTTGTACATGGCTTAGATCCCTTAAGCTATCTATCTTTTCCCATAACAGACATAGAAGGCTTTTTCTTCTTCTCCCACTCATCTCAGGGTCCATCCACCCAAACCCCGGACCACCTCATACTGCCGTGAAAGACCCCTTTAGCCCTCTTGGCACTCCAGAAAGCTCAGAATTATGCACCTTAATGTCCAAAGTCTGTTAGTGAAAAACATATGGCTTGAATCCTGGTTATCTGCCAATACTTTTGACATTATCTCCCTCAATGAAACGTGGCTTACCAATAAGATCCCTTCTAATGAAATAAATCTTGATGGTTACTCCTTCTTCAGAAAGGGCAGACTCAGTAAAAGAGGATGCGGTTGCCTCTTATGGATAGCAAGTCACCTCTCAGCCACTGCATCTGATCCACCTCTTGCAACCCCCAACCTCAGATCCCTGTCAATCAATCTCCAACTTGGTAACAACAAGATAATAACCATCAGTGTTACCTACTTCCCCCTTGGCACCAGTCCAAATGAACTGGATGTTTTTCTCAACCTAAAGAATTCATGGTAGGGAATGGATAATCCTCAGTAATTTTAATCTTAATTGGCAGTCCCCACAGTCTGAAGGAGCCAGGAAATCCATTATCAGCCTTGGCCTCCACCAGCAAATCACCTCCCCACTCTGACCAATTATATGACTGGATATGACTCTCTACTTGACTGGATTCTAGTGTAACAACCCCTCACACATCCCCACCACAGGGGTCCTCCCCAATTCCATTAGTGACCACTGCACAGTCTACTGCTCCTGGTCAGCTAAAATCCTTCACCATGAACATAAATACATCCACACCAGACAACTAAATAAACTCAGTCTTGTAGAGTGTAAAAATGCTTTCCTTGCCATGGACTGGCCCTTCACAGAATCCATTCAGGACATTGACTCCACCCTTGAAATGTTCAGCAACAAATTCCTTGCTTTGTGTGACTCCCTAATCACCATGAGAAAAATAAGGGTTAAAGGCAACAGTCAAGAATCCATCACCTCTGATCTCTTTAAGCTCATGACAGAAAGAGACCGGACTTGGTCTAAATACAGGAGACTGAAACTCTACCACCTACTTCAGCAGTACAAAATGCTTCGAAACAGATTCAAATCCATGGTCTGGTCTGCTAACATCTCCTTTCTCTTTCAGAAACAGCGAAGCTCTGTTAGCATCCCTAAACAAACCTGGAACATCCTAAATGGCCTTATCGGTAGAGGGAAAAGCAATGAGCCAATCAGCCTATCCTCTAATGGAATGTCAATCACTGATCCCTTGAAAACATTATCTCTCTTTAATCAATACTTTGGTGATTTGGACAAATACATAGAGAATAATGAATAGGCAAGTGTGTGTTATGAATATTTTTTTCACACCCAAGGGGTATGACGACCCATAGAGGTTTATGTGGTCATCACACAAGGAGGGTGTGGAAAAAATATTAGTAGGCACACACTTACCTATTTTTTATTTTTTAGAATTACTGGTGCAAAGAGTCCCATCCAGTATTTTAGATATATGGCAAAAAAAAAAGATCCTACTTTTCACTCAGCATTAGTTTTACTATAAATTCATACAACATAACAGGTTTTCTTAAACTGATTTTAGTATATTTTGAAATGCTAAGAACTACATAGAACACTATAATCTTTTGTCTTAAAATCTGCATTTAAAAATGTTTAAATACCAGCAGTTCAAGGCCCCACTGGAGAAGTCCGGTAGGGGTACTTGTAGAAGTCCGTTGGAGATCAGGAAGTTGGTAAACTGGAAATGAGTCAAAGATTCTGCAATATTTAAGAAATTGTTTAGCAAGTTCAAATGGTTAGCAACTTTACTGAAATCGTGCTGTTAGCCTGGGCTGTTAGCAGTGCAACGATCAGGAAGTGTTGCTGTGGCGACGAAGATTGTATGGTTGCTGGAAAGAGAAAAAAAAACAGTAAGGGTATTTCTTCGAATTGTGCTGTTCTACAGCTTTTTGACTACTTAAAAAAAAGAATTGTGAGAGGTTTTGAAGAAATGGGCCAGACAGGCAGTTGTGCTGAATGTCGCAGTTGCAAGGAGAAGCACTTTGCGGGGCAAAATCACTAGCGCTCAAGCTGTCTCAAGTCCAGAGTACTGCTCGAGTATTTTAACAGTGACTTTCAGGTGGTAGAATGTCATAATAACTCAGTTTCAGGTTATTACTGCTTTTTAACAGTGTTTGAATTCTGGTTGATAACAGGGGTCACCAGTAATTATAAGCCTATTCACCCCCATCCCTGGTTCTCCCTCCCCCTCTCTAACCTCCACCCCAGCTTCCATTTTTGGTACCACTCCCATCCAAAGTAATTAAACTCATTAAAATGAATGACCCCAGGCCTTACATCAAGCTCAACAACCTCAACTGCAGGATCCTCAAACTGGTTTGCGTATCCTTAGCTGTTCTTCTCACCATTTTCAACTACTCCCTCTGCACCATATCTTTTCCTTTAATATGGAAATAAGCTATTATCAAACCACTTCATAAATCTGGACCAAAAGATGAAGTTACCAACTACAGACCCATCTTCCTCTTGGCTCCCCTATCCAAAAATCATTGAAAAAAGCATCCATAAGCAAACCACTGATTTTCTTAAGAAACATAACCTACAGACCAAGGCACAACACGGCTTTAGGGCCAGCTATAACACTGAGACTATCCTTATCAAATTCAGCAACTACATCAACAAAGCTAACAACAAAGGTCTTTACACTGTATCATTTTTTGTGGACCTCACAAAAGCATTTGATCTAGTATACCACAATGTCCTACTCTCCACCCTAGCTGACCTTCACTTCTCAGCTGACGTCATTAACTGTTTTGGAAACTACCTTTTATTTATTTATGTCTTTGGTAGCCAGGTAAGTGCACTGATCCAAAGGACCATTCTCAGTCTCAACCTAGGCCACAGACGTGGCTACAAAATAAAAATAAACAGCAGTAACAATATACATAAACAGCAAGGTGGGCTTGCTCATCTTTAAGGCCCTACATGCGTCGGGCCCTGGGTACTTGTCTGACCTTCTAACACCTGCTGTCTTGGCCGGCTCCCTTCGTTCCTCCTATAGGGGCCTCCTTTCAATTCCCAGGATGAGTCTTAAGACTGCAGGTGACAAAGCTTTTAGTGTCTCTGGCCCCATCCTGTGGAATTCACTTCTACCATCTGTAAGGGAGGCCCCCTCAGTAGAGGTATTTAAGGCCCGCCTCTAGGCCCCCCTGTTTGGCAAGCCTTCCCGGACACTGTCTAGTAGTATTTATTTCTGGGATTGCCTCTTATACTGCATTTAACATCTTTATATTATATGACTTCATTATCAGTATTTTAGATATGCATATGTTTGTGGTTTTATGATTAGCTATTACTTGTCTGTAAGGCACCCAGAGCCTCTGGGATAGGGCGTTTTGAAAAATAAACTTTGCCATGCCTTGCTTTGCCTTGCCAACAGTACAGAGTAAACACATGTAATACAGGATGGGAAACACACCTCAACATGAGATAAATAACATGTAGTGGAATAATTCAATCAGATTCAAAAGCACAACTTTCAGAATGAAAAAAACTTACAAAATGCCTACATGCTGTACAAGCTAACATTAGGCTGAAATAATATGGTGCATAGACTCAGTCTTATATGAGAGGTCTAATAATTGGTTCAGCAGTACTACTAGAAGATCAGAACAGATTAGGAGAGCAGAGTGTGCAGCAAGGCATGATGTAGGTAGTGAATGTAAAGGAGATGGGAAAGGCAAAAATGTAGGAGGAGGGAGAGGTCCCAATTGGGTAACCCAACCCTTCGGAAAGAAAAGGCACAACAGGTCCTCGTGCCTTGATAGCTTGCTCCTTCGGGTATTGTCTAGGGAGCAGTTACAGACTGACTCAGTTAGTAGCTAGGTATGTAGATTAGTTTTGAAGGACAGGTGGGAGACAGATGAGCAGATGGATAAAGGTAATTTATTCCAAAGGGTGAGGGCAGAAACAGAGAAGGCTTAGCTGCCCATGACAGAAGATGTACCTAGAACTTTGGGGGGTGATCAGAGGTTAACCTGGGGCTCCTAGGTACCACTCTGTGAGTAGAGAAAAGTTAGTCCAGCAGGGTCAGAAGGTTGCCTCATGTGGCAGCAAGGTGGGATTCCTTAGATAGCAGTTGTTTTAGTCTGTAAGCAGCACTGAATTTTTGGTGGATTTTCCACATGGTGTTATCGATGTGTTCCAAAAAAGTAAGAGAGGGGTCAAGGATAATACCATGGTACTTAAAAGAGGGGACATTGCTGGGGTGTAAACCAGGAGGGATGAGTTGGCTTTGGCAGCCTTGGTCAGGAAAGGTTTGGAGCCAAAGAGCATTTCCTTAGTTTTCTTGTCATTGACCAGTAGTTTATTGGAGAGGAACCAGTTGTGAGCAGTGCTGTAGTTGATAGATAGGGTGGATGAGATCAATTTGAGTGATTTGTCACTATGATATAAGACCAAATCATTAGCGTAGAGTAGTGATTTACAATTAAGGCTGTCTGCTAGGAGTATGTTTATAAACATGGAAAAAAGTAGAGGGTCAAGTATTGAACCCTGGGGGACACCAGTATGAATTGGTAAAGTGGAAGAGTGATCTTTGCCTATGATGACAGTCTGGGATCTGCCAGATAGATAACTGCAGAACCAAGACATAGTGTTAGCTGAACATCCAAGGCTTTGCAGGGTGGAGTGGAGGGGTTTTTGGTCTACAAGGTTGAAGACCTTAGATAGATCCACAAATCACACCTGTGGCCTTACCCTTATCCATATTTCTAAGTATGTGGTCAGTAAAAAGTGTCAGGGCAGAGGTGGTACTATGATGTTTGTGGAAGCTGACTTGGAGGGGACATAGATGTTTTTTCTTTTCCAGGTGTTCAGCAAACTGGTAGTGAATTATTTTTTCAAGTAATTTGCTCAGGTGTGGGAGGAGAGAGATGGGTCTATAGTTTTCTGCGGCTAGTGGATCACCAGCTTTGAAAATTGGAACAACGTGTGCAAGTTTCCAGAAGTTAGGTACAGTGGAAGACAAGAGGGCAAGGTTGAAGAGGAATGTAAGGGGTTTGTCATTTGCAGGGGAGATGAGTTTTAGGAAAGCAGGGTAGAGGCCATCACTGCCAGGACTACCTCTGGCTGGCAGTGCCTTCAGGAGTTTGATAGTGACTCTCTAGCTAATGGCCTTGAAATAAAAAGAGGGTGGAGAGGTGGAATTAGTGAGAATGAGGGTGATTTGGGCTGGTATTCCATCCAGCGGGTGGTTGAGAGGGAGTTTGTTAAGACTGGAGGTTAGGTTGGTGAACATGGTGTTGAACATTTCTGCAATTTCAGAGGGATCCGAGATGTGACCCAAGGGGGTTTTGATCTGGGCAATGTGGTTGTTGGTCCAAGGGTTTAAGAGGGACCCAATGGAGGCTGAAAAACTGCGAGGATTCCCAAGAGAGCTACTCTGTTGTGTGAGATAATAATTGCATTTTAATGCTTTGGCTAACTGTTTACATGAGTTGTGCAGTTGTCTATAGGCATTCTAGAGCTGGGGAGTGGAGCATGCCTTGTAGTCTTTCCATTGCAATCCCTTTCTTTCATCTGCACCATAAGTTCCTTGGAACCCAGCGCATACAGCCCCTTCTGACCCTTCTGGTAGCAAAAGCGAAATGCTTGTCCTGTAATTTTTGGAGGACATCAGTGAAATAAGTGACTACATCCAAGATATTACTGTGCAGGTAGAGGATGGACCAGTTTGCGGCCATGGCATCTCTAATGACTGTGTCGCAATCTTGGTGGTTGAACTTCCTAAAAGACAGTAGTTTGGGGGGAGGACGGCTGAACTTATTGATTATGATTATGAATGTGGGGGTATGATCACTAATCAAGTCAGACATAGTGCCAGCCTGGAGGACCAAATGTAACCTATTTGTGGCAATCCAGTTGAGAGTGGTTAGGTGAGTGATGATTGTGTCTGGTGGTGGAGGAAATTATTTGCTCTAAGCTGTGTGCCTTCAGTAAGCTGGCATATTCAGACATAGAATCAACTGTCCAGTTGAGGTTAAAATCCCCAATTATTATGGTATCTCTACGGGGTGAGATGCACCCAAGCCCATCCAGGAAGCAGGATAGGCCCTGGATGCCTCTTGTGGGAGAGATGTAGCAGCATCCAAGGTATCATTTTTTTTAGGCACTCAGGGTGATCTCAGCGAGGAGCTACTCATTAGTTGAAGAGGGGGATGAGGAGCCAATGGAGGTGGCAGAGATGTGGTCCTGCACATAGAGTGCCACACCCCAGCCCTCTTCTTACCCGGTCTGTCTAGACATAGGAGGGAATAACCTGGAAGTTGATATGATATGTCCGAGTGACATGGTTTTAGCCATGTCACAGAGATGCCAAGCACAAAGGGCTCATACATGGACACCCACGCCTCATGTTCAGTGAACTTAGCTGGGAGACTACATATATTCATGTGTGCTACTTTAAGGTCAGACTTTCTTGCCCAGGTGACATCAGAGCAGTTGATATGCATGTTAGCAGGGCTTGGGTTACTTTCCACATCTTCAGAGAGAAGGAGGGAAAAGAGGGGATGGGTGAGGGGATCCAGTATGGGCACTGTCTGGAAATGGAGTGAATGAAGAGGCCAAGCAGGCATCACTCATAATTTCATAGTAATGCAAGGATTGTAAAGTCTGTGAGTGTTGTTTCACAGCAAATCATGACATTTGGGAGGCCGGAGGGTGTACGAGCAGATGAAAAATGGCTTAGGCTCAACTGATCTGCAGCGAGTATTGAGGCACAAAATTCCATGACCAGTAATAGGCTGGTCAGTGATACAATTACTAGTAGGACCAGGGATGTATTCATTTTGGGTAACTCTGTAGATAGAAATTACTTTCAAAAGGGCAGTAAAAGTTAAATTCACTCAGTGAGTGAGAAAGGAGAAGCTACAAGGGCAGATTACTTGCAGCAGGAAAAGTAACCAATTGGCTGTTGGACTGAGGACATGGGGTGGAGCAAAGGTCTATTTAAGCTGGCACAGGGTGGGGGTCGGGGAGTGGGAGAAAATTTAGTCCAGAAAATAGCCCAGAGAGAGAGAGATGTCCCAGAGATCAGGAGCTGAGAACACCAAAATTCTGAATTCATGCAGAGGAGCAGAAGTGGCCAAGCAGTGCCTGACTCCTCCATTGGGCGTCCAATCAAAATAGCAGCTTTCAAGCAGTGAGTTCCCAATGTCCGTGGAGTGTACCTGAGGCTTTCCTTGGGTCAGGCGGGTGGTCTGGTTGCTGCGGCCAGCTACAGAAAGCATCGGAGCAGCAGCAGCTACTTGGGGAGCCCATTCAGGAATGGCTGTGAAAGAGAGGGGGGGGAGAAACAGAAAGTTAAATAGTGCTAGGGGAAATTATCAAGCCTAAATGGGGGGGGCAACAGGGGAAAAGACAAAGGGAGAGGTAAATAGGTTGCAAGTACAGGGCAATTAAGTAGGGATAGAGTGAGAACATGAGGGAGGGGGGTTTCTGTGTTTTGGTGCTGGGGTGGCTAAGAAAGAACAAAGCATCAGCAGGGGTGAGAAAAGCAGGTTATGCAGTAGGAGACAGGAGATACAGTCAATTTAAAATAGCAAAGTATGTAACTTGAAAGGAGACAGGGCTAACAATGTAAACACAAAAAAATAGAGAATCTTAAAGATCAGATGCACATATTTCATAAAAAGCTTGAATTCCCTTGAATTCACATCCCTGTGTCATGATTAGTGTTTCTTGAAAATATCATGCTGTTTGGTTTTATGGTTTTCTTTAAATCAGCATCTGTTAATGTGCTCTGCAGTAACTGAAAACAGTGAAGAAACAGTGAAGATGTTTCTGTCCTCGTCAGTGAGCAATGACATCGTACCTGTCCAGCCTGCTGCTTCACCAATTAAGCCCCTGATTGATTGACTAAGCTGTTGCAGTTTTTAGTTCAAGCAGTCTGTAGAGCTAATTGTTTTCACTCAGAGTTTATTACTAACCCATCTGGTTTGTGTTTAGACAGATTAGCTTAAAATCATTCTGGTCTCATAAACAACTGATCATTTGGGGTTCAGTGCTGAAGTATAGTGATATGAGTGAATGTCTGTGAGAAATTACCATGCCTGTATCACAGATGTCAATTCTCTGTCATCAAAACTCTGCATTCTATTCTGGCTATATAAGACAGGGTTGTTTAATGGATATAAAATAAATCCACATTCCATTAATTCATAGAAGCAGTGTGTCTTTGATGTAGCCTCAATAAAGATGTTCATTTGATAACAATGTTGTTTTCATGTCAGACTGACAAACCTGTGTCTGCCACACGCTATTTCAGGAACATGTACTGTATAAACACATACAATTCAGTTCTTTGAGGGTTTCTGTGTGAAAATGCATCACATATGTGTATAACTAGAAATATTGTATGGCATCGTGATGCTCCTGTCTCCTGCCTGACAGTTGAGGCAGCAGCTCTCTGCTTCCCCCTTTCCCTTTCCCCAATAGCCCCCTGTCTCCTGTCCTCATATGAGGTTGTTGCAACCCACTGCCCACTGTCTTCTCCACACAGTCAGGTCTACTGCATACTGCTGCCTCCTGCACAAAGAGTTTAGGTTGCCACTCCCTGCTACCCTCTGTCCCCCACACTATAACACATGATGAAAGTATTTTTTGTATTTTCTATCATGTAGTTTTGGGCAGTGTACCAAAGGTTCTGACTCTAGTGGCAAGAAGCAGCATGGTGCAACAACTCTAACTGTGGGTGCAAGAGGCTCTATGGTGCATAAGGGAACAGTGGTTTCAGGGGACAGAGGACAACATGGTGCAGAAGCCTTGATTGTGGTGTAGAACACAGTGGGGAATCAGGATTTGGCAGCCCTGACTGTATGATAGGGTGCAAGCAGCCCTGCACATTTGGAGCATTGGAAGTGGGTAGCAGGGTGCAGCAAAAGCCCCACCTTTGGTGGCCTGGGCCAGCAGGGTGTAGCAGCCCAAACTGTGAAGACAGAGGCCCTGGGACTCTAGGGCTTAGCAGAACACAGCAGCCCTGTCTGTGGAGACAGGAAAAGGGGGCAACAGTGTGCATTTGCCCTGACTGTGGGGGTGGGTGACAGAGGGAAGAGGGGTGCAGTGCCCCAACTGAGAGGCAGGAGACAGAGGCATCCGTATGCCATATAGTATTTCTAGTTATACACATACATGATGTATTTTCACACAGAACCCCACAAAGAACTGAATTTTATGAGTTCATACAGTACATGTTCCTGAAATAGCAGTGTGGCAGACACATGTTTGTTAATCTGACATAAAAACAAAATTGTTCTCACATGAACCTATTTGTTGAGGCTAAATCAAAGACATACTGTTTCTATGAATTAACAGAATGCAGATTTATTCTATATCCATTAAACAACCCTGTCTTATATAGCCAGAATAGAATGCAGAGTTTTGATGACAGAGAACTGACATCTGTGATACAGGCATGGTAATTTCTCACAGACATTCACTCATATCACTATACTTCAGCACTGAACCCCAAATGATCAACTTTTTATGAGAACAGAAAGAAAGATTTTAAGCATATCTCTCTAAACAGAAGCCAGATGGGTTAGTAACAAACTCTGAGTGAAAACAATTAACTCTATAGACTGCTCTAACTAGGAACTGTAACAGCTTATTCAGTCAATCAGGGATTTAATTGCTAAAGCAGCAGGCTGGACAGGTATGATGTCATTGCTCACAGACAGGGATGGAAACATCTTCGCTGTTTCTTCACTGTTTTCAGTTACTGCAGGCACATTAACAGATGCCAATTTAAAGAAAACCACAAAAACCAAACAGCATGATATTTTTAGGAAACACTAATCATGACACAGGGACATGAATTCAAGTGAATTCAAGCTTTTTATGAAATATGTGTGCATTTGATTTTTAAACAGTAGCTCAATTAGACAGTGGGATTAAATATTCACAAAGCAGTCTCTCCATGACTAGTCTATCTAAAAACAATGAGTATCACAAGAAGCTGAAACTATCAGGCTAGATATCAAGTAAATATATTCTGTCTGGCTAACAGTAAGGCAGAGCATTTAAAATCAATTTGTATTGTTTGTATTAATTTAAAATTTAGCCCAGAAAATAGCCCGAGAGAGTGATGTCCCAGAGATTGCGAGCTGTGAGCACCAAAAAAACTGAATTCAAGCAGAGGAGTAGAAGTGGCCAAACAGGTCTTGGTTCCTCCTCTGGGCATCCAATCTAAATAGTGACTTTCAAGCCGTAAGTTCTGGAGGTCCGGGGAGCATGCCTGAGGCTTTCCTAGGGTCGGGCAGGCAGTATGGTAGTTGCGGCCAGCTAGAGAAAGCATTGGAGTCACAGTGGCTGCTTGGGGAGCCCATTCAGGGCTGGATGAGGCTTTCCTAGGGCCGGCAGGTGGTCTGATTGCTGTGGCCAGCTAGAGAAAGTACCAGAGGTACAGTGGCTGCTTGGAGAGCCCATTGAAAGATGACTGAGGCTTTCCTAGGGTCATGCGGGTGGTCTAGTTGCTGCAGCCAGCTAGAGAAAGTGCCGGAGCTGCAGCGGCTTCTTGGGGAGCCCATTCAGGGCTGGATGAGGCTTTCCTAGGGTCGGCAGGTGGTTTGGTTGCTGTGGCCAGCTAGAGAAAGTACCAGAGGTACAGTGGCTGCTTGGAGAGCCCATTCAAAGATGGCTGAGGCTTTCCTAGGGTCATGCAGATGGTCTAGTTGCTGCGGTCAGCTAGAGAAAGTGCTGGAGCTGCAGCGGCTGCTTGGTGAGCCCATTCAGGGCTGGCTGTGGCTGTGACCTTAGCCTCAGGTCACATCAAACTGTCATAAATAGCGTCTTTTCCAAAACCTGCCTCTTAGGATATAGAGTACCCATAGGGGTCCTTCCTTAGTCCCCTTCTTTTCTCCCTTGTGGTAAACTCCCTCCCTGAAATCTGCTTTAATATGCAATTAATTCTGTATACCGAAGATGCAGCCCTCTTTTGCAAGGACAAAATAATCCTCTTCCTTACTTAACACACTACAACACGACTTTCATAGACTCTGCTCCTGGTTCTCTTCAAAAGGACTTGTACTAAACACCCAAAATACAAAGGCCATTGCCTTCTCCAGCTCCCAGAAACCACAAGACTTTCATTTCTCCTTGCACGACAACGACAGCAACCTGATCGAGAGAGTTAATGAATTAAAATACCTTGTCCTTCTCCTCAATTTTCACCTAACTTTGAACCACACATCAATCTGGCTATTAAGAAAGCCCACCAAAGGCTTGGCTTGCTTTACAGGGCAAAGCCTTCCTAACCAATGACTCCAAGACACTCCTAGCCTGCAGCTTCCTGCTGTCACTATTTGACTATGGAGCTCTAGTCTACTTCCCACTCCTTTCCCAGAAAAATTTTAACAGGGTCTGGATCACCTACCATAATATTATCCATTTTGCCTCTGGCCTCCCTAGACTTACCCACCACTGCGACCTTTACAAACTCTCTAACTGGCCTTCCCTTGAGGACCGACTCAATAGCAAAATTGTCACCTTCTTTCACAAACTGTCCTTAGGATATCTTCCTGACAGCATCAGATCCCTCTTCCCAAAGTCAGCCCACTCTTGGACCACAAGACAGTCCACCTTCTCCTCCTTCACTATTTCCTTCTGTCAGACCACCCATGGCCAGAGCATCCTCTCTTTCAAGGGCACCAAACTCTTTAACACACTCCCCCCCCTGCTCTAATCCAATGTACCTCCACATCTTCCTTTAAGTATAACCTTAAGAAACACCTGTCCCTGGCCTCCATATGCAGGTGTCCCCAGACCTGATTGTCCCACCCTTGGTATTTCTCCTTCTCTACTTCTAATAACCACTGCACCATTGTGCCTACACTCTTCAATTGCAGATCTCCTGGTCTATGAATGTTTTGTATACTCTTCACTTTTTAGCACCTTATCTAACCTTAGCACTTGCCTCTGCTCCTTGGATTAGTTCTATTTTTTTCTGTTATTTAATCTGGATTTGATTTTTTTTTGTTTACCAGGAGAGACACACTAAGCTGATTGCTTGTTTACAGGTGTGACCTGATAGCACAAGGAAGTTAAGTGACTTGCTCAGGGTCACACAGTATGCAAGTGGGAGCTGTGGGATTCAAACCCAGGTCTCCAGGTTTGCAGCTTGGAGCCTTAAACCACTGAGCTATACTGTTTTTATAGCCAATTGTTTTATATTCCCTGTCCTTCTGTACTGTACTTCTGTTTTGAACTGTAATTCTTAGGATGTATCTGTGCAAACCTGGACACTTGTGAAAACGAGCAATTGTTGCTCACGTACCTTTCTAGTATAATTAATAAAACTGAAAACTGAAACTAAAAACTGAGAATTGAATGCTGGGGATGAAGTCCATCAGTTAAGTAAAGTGTATACTCTAACTGAATTGGTAAACAAAGTAAATCAATATACCTTGGACACAGCTACTATAGCCAATTACCCCACCTGTTTATCTAAAGACACACTAAATGCTCTAGGCCACCCTCATATTGCCAGTATCTTTTATAGAGCAACTGACACAATTTGCACTCTTGGCCAGGCAACTCATACCAAGGAGCTGCTTGCCTGAGGAGCTAATTTAGCAAGCATTATAATTTTTTGGTTTAGTAATAAAGGTAAAACTTGTATTTATATGCCCAGTTTGTAACTTCTGAGTACAGACTGAGCAGCCAATGAGTGCTGCAGTCCTTAAAATAGCATGTTCATGATGTGATGGTTGTAGACATGCTAAATATAGTAACATAAAATTTTGGGAGACGATCCTCTAAACTTGTATATAGGTATTTGGCTTCCAGTTACATATGTATGTGGCTAATACATGATATATATTATAGTCATGTATAGGTGGAAGCAGCAAAGCTGTATGTCTATTTAAAGGCTCCCCTCCCCTGATTTAATTGTACTATATACTGTATATAGCACTCCTGCAGCCCTGTCCCCCTACTTCATGTCATCAAAGCACTGCAGTGATTGGTGGCCACTCAGCTCATACTCAGAAGTTATGTACTTGGTATACAAGATATAGATTTTACTGTTATTACTACACAAAAAAAAAATACTAATGATGGCTAAATTTAATTCTTGGGCATGCAACTCCTTAGTGTGAGTTGCCTGATCACAATGAATGTGCTTCTCCATTTAATTTGGGCAGGACTGAGGGATTCTTGCTGTTAAATTGATGACTGTGTGTTTGTAATTGTCTATGTCTGAACCTTAAGTGCAGACATCATATTACACGGATTAGTGTAGTATGAATTTGAAGCCTTTTCTTAACTGCCATTTTAGTGTGCTTCTCCATTTAGTTTGGGCAGGACTGAGGAATTTTAGCTGGTAAATTGTTGACTGTGTGTTTGTAATTGGGTGTGTCTGAACCTTAAGTGCAGACATCATATTACACGGGTTGGTGTAGTCTGAATTTGAAGTATTTTCTTAACTGCCATTTCAGTGTGCTTCTACATTTAGTTTGGGCTGGTAAGTTAATGACTGTGTGTTTGCAATTGAGTGTGTCTGGACTGCAGTGAGTGGAGTGAGGAGACACTGCCAGAGGATTCTTTGGCTGATTGTTTTTGGACACAGCCTGTGGTGTAGTCAAACCCTCCCACCCCTCATCCCACCTACCCCAGGGCTTGCCCTACAGTAATAGAGTAGGTCCCATAATGCCTTGCAACATCCAGCACCCATACAGGAAGTAGCAAAGTCATAAAAAGACAAATCCTTTGGGCGATAATGAATAGGTGTCATAAGCAGGCAGCAGATTGAGGAGGGAAACAGACATGATGGCAGTGGTGCAGTGCAGTGGTTGTGGAGCAGCAGTCTTCAGGTAGATGTTCTGGAGGCTGTGATGCTGCCCTATCTGTAGGTCTCTCTCTGGGCTCAGGAAGGAGGTTGCCTGTCTCAGAGCAGAGTTGGCCAGGCTGCAGGCAGCATCCACCCCTTCCCATAGACCACTGAGTCCACAGCCTGAACCTCAAAGGATGCCCAGAAAGAAGAGTGATTGGACCAGGGTGGGCTTGGGGAGGCTGAGGGGGGTGGATGAATGCACATCCCCCAACTGGTTATGCTTAGTAACTCCTACACTGTTTTGGAAGAATGGGAAAGCCCCTCTCAGGGACCAGAGGCTGGAACCAGGGAGTATGGACAGGTCTCCCAGGATGAAGCCCCAGGTAAGGGAGACAGGTCACCCTGGAAAAGGGGGATGCTTCTTCTAGTGAGGGACTCTATTGTTGGGGAGTGGAATTAGGGACACCTAGGAGGGGAGAGAGGGAGGCCAAGTGAATCCCAGGAAGTGCCACATGGAGGAATGTGGAGTGGATCCATACGATTGCTAGAGCAATAGCTAGGAGGCAGCATCTGGATGTCATTGTCCACCTGGGACCAATGACCTGGCAGGGAGAAGAGTGGAGTTAGCCAGAGGATTAGGAGGATTTCAGGAAGCTGGGGGGAATCCTGAAACAGACAGCATGCTCCATCTCATTCTCGGAGGTGCTACCTGTCCAGGGCACAGGGGAGGATAGGACACTCTACAGCCATACCTTCAACTCCTGCTTGAAGGATTGGTGTGGAAGGGAGTGTTTTGACTTCAAGGAGAAGTCCACCCAGAATGTGCAAAAACATATGTTATGTAGAGTGTTTTGATATGTATGTTAAGTCCTAGTGTGTCCTTCCCTCTGTCTGCTATTAGGAGTTTTTCCTAAATTAGCCTGCTAGCTGTATGGTAGTTTTACAACCTCTGGGGATCTCCATCACAAATAGGTTTATTGGCTTTCTTTCTCCTACGATGCACCCTGGTTCATGTGACAGTGATGTAGCTATGCCCCTAGATTTAGCAGGGTCTGTCACAGCTTAGCCACAAAGATAATATTTCTTTCAGAGAAGAAGTCACGTTGCTACATTTTGAGTGAGTGTAATCATTATTATTTTTTGATATTAGTACCTTGTCCTGCTATGTTACAACCTATAGGGTGATGTTCAATTTTTACTACTTAGTACTGGTGCAAAAACTGAAAGTGACTGAGAGGAATAGAGTAAACAGTGACATGACTCACACACACTCACACACACACAGCAGAGAATAACAGAACAAGGTACTGATATCAAAAAATAATAATGATTACACTCACCCAAAATCTAGCAGTTTGACTTCTCTGGAAGAAGTATTTTCTCTGTGACTAAGCTGTGACAGACCCTGTAACAAGACACTGGCTTACTTCAGGGGCAATTAGACATCACACCAAAGGGCACTCTGGGAAGACTAGAGGCCATAAAAGAAACCAGAATGGCAACCTCCAAGGGCAATAAAACAGTTAGGGAAAGTTAGAAAAAACATCTCTCACAGCCAGAGGAAAAGAATATGCTGGGAACTGGTTAGAACACAGAAAAAAAGACGACTACATATATTTTTCTGATTTTAACATGGAGTTTTCCTTTCATAGAGGACTGGGGCATGACCTGGACAGATGCAAGCTTGTATAAGGAGGGTTGCCTGCATCTGTTCAAGAAGTGTACCTTGACTCTTAGTGACAAGTTGAAATGGTTCACCTGGGAGCATTTCAATTTGCCAAGGGGGGGACAGCCAGAAGGAGCAGGCGGCTTAGGAACACCCCTCCATGGGAACATGCAGGGACATAAGTTGCCACTAGATACAGCTGAAGCAGGCAGGGAGAGGCAGGTAGGCAAAGAGTGTATAACAAGTGATACACGGGGAACACATAGGAATGGAAACTGGGGTGGGGGAAGATGCTGGAGAGGAAGGACAGAAGCAGAGGGAGGGCAGACTGTAAAACATGGAAGGTCATGTTAACAAATGCTTGTAGCTTAGGAAATAAGGTTCCATACCTGGAAGCCTTGTTGGCGGATGCAGACCTTGACGTAGTAGCAATTACAGAGACATGGTACTCTGATGATCATAGCTGGAAAGTCAATGTACAAGGCTTTTCACTGTTCAGGAGGGGCAGGGAGGGTAAAAAAGGATGGGTGGGTGGTCCTGTACATCAGAGATGGTAGAAAGGTATAGAAGTTCAGGGAAGACAGGGGGAGGCTGAGGCAATGTGGGTCACCCTGGAGGCAGGGAGTGGAACAACAATATGCACAGTGATGATCTACAGATCTCCAACACAGATGGAGGAAGTTGACAGGGAACTAGTGGAGGACATACACAACATGTCGGCTAAAGGCAAAATCCTGCTATTTAGGAATTTTGATATGCTGCACATGGATTGGACCACCCAGGTGTCTGCTTCAGCCTGAAGCACAGCCATCCTAGAATCCCTGTAGGAAGTTGGACTCAGGCAGCTGGTGTATGAATGAACCAGGGACAAGTTGATTCTGGACCTGGTATGGACCAATAGGAACAGAGTCAAAGAAATACAGGTTGAAGGGCAGTTGGGATCCAGTGACCACCACACAGTGTGGTTCAGCATGGCAACATGGACTCAAGTATGCCACACAAGGGCAAAAGTATTAGATTTTAGGAGGGTGGATTTCACTGAAATGGGTAGACGTACTATATACAAGCTGTCCTGGGGAAGGGAGAGGTAATAGAGGGGATGGAAGAATAATGGGAGAAACTGAAAGGAGCAATAGTGGGGATAATAAACCAATGCATTAGTATAGTGGCCAAAGTGAAAAGAAGAAGGAAACCACTATGGTTCTCTAAGGAGGTAGGGGACAAAGACAGGGTGAAAAGGCTGAGTTTCAGGAAATATAAGGGGACCCAAAGGAAGAAGGACAGGGAGTTGTACCTTGAATGTCTAAGGGAAGCAGGGAAGGCTGTTAGGAGAGCTAAGGCTCAGACAGTGGAGGCTTTAGCATGGTCTGTGAAAAAGGGGGCAAGGCATTTTATAGGTACATCAGTGAAAGAAGAAAAAATGGTGGCGGGGGATTGTGAGGCTCAAAGTAGAGGAGGGAGAGTTTAAGGAGGGGAATCTGGACAAGGCAGAAATACTGAACAAATACTTCTGCTCAGTATTCACTATGGAGGGGGAGGGTCAAGGACCACTGATGGGTAGCAGAGGCAATGGGGGGGAGAGGTGGACGCCAGTCCATTCACAGTGGAGAGACTTCTGAAAGAACTCACTAAGCTGAAGGTGGATAAGGCCATGGGGCCAGACGGCATCCACACAAGGATATTAAGGGAGCTGCAAAGGGAACTGGCAGTGCCTCTGGCAGTCCTGTTCATGGATTCACTCAACAAGGGTGTGGTTCCAAAGGACTGGAGGAGGGCACACGTGGTCCCAATGCACAAAAGTGGCAGTAGGGAGGAGGCGGGGAACTACAGGCCAGTCAGTCTCCTCTCAGTGGTGGGAAAGATAATGGAGACACTGCTGAAAGAAAGGATAGTGGCACACCTGGAATCCAGAGGGCCCAGGATCTGAGGCAACATGGATTCACAGCAGGAAGGTAATGTCAAATGAATCTGATAGATTGTTTTGAGTGGGTGACTAGGGAAGTAAATCAGGGAGGGGCAGTAGTTGTCGCCTACCTAGATTTCAGCAAAGCTTTGACACCATCCCACAGAGAAGGCTGGTTAACAAGATCTGTAGTCTGGGCATGGGAGACAAGGTAGTGAACTGGGTTAGGAACTGGTTAACAGACAGGAGACAGAGGGCCTGATTCTCAAACGTTGCACCAAGATGCAAGGTGCATGAGCCAAGCAGCAGGACACAAGCAGCACACTAAGCCAAGATGCAAGCAGGATGAGATTCACAAACACATCGTGCCTGAATGCAAAGAGCCACTGCATCAAGCACCCCATACTCCAGCACAGTGCCAGATGGCAGCTAGCACCATGACGCATGGTGCGTTGCGACAAGGGTAAGACATGCAAGACGCAGGAGTGCAATTCCCAAAGGTGCACCAAACCACAGATTTCAAACACCTGCTACACCACACAGAGCTAATCTAAGGGGACTTAGAAAAAGGAAGGGAAGAGGCAGGGTAGTGTTACAGGACTGCAGCAGGACAGAGGCAGACGACTGCCAGAAGGATGTTAGCACCACAGGCCCTACTGGGCATACAGCTGGCCATGCAATGCCATAGGTGATGTGCCCGCCAGGCTGCACAACAGGGTGGTGCTGTACAGCAGGTGCACAGACAGCAGCAACCCAGACACTGGAGGCATGCCATGCATGTGTACCAGCCTCACACTGCCCACACGGACCTGACTGAGGAGCAGTGCATCGCACAGATTTGACTTGGCAAGGCAGCTATAGCACAGCTATGCCAGGAACATGATGCTGACCTGAGAAGCAGGACCCGGAGAGGCCATGCCATACCAATAGAGGTGAAGGTATGTGCAGCCCTATGGGTAATGGCCACTGGTGAATTCCAGACACAAGTGGCAACACCGTGGGCATCTCAAAGCCCTCTGTATCATGGTGCCTGAGGGCAGTCATGGATGCCCTTGTACACAGGTCACACCAATACATCCACCTACCCACAGACGCCTAGGAGCAACTGGTAATCAAGCAGAGATTTTACAGCACAGCAGGATTCCCATGTGTGCACCACTGGATGAACCAGAGACCTATGTCAACCGTAAGGGCTTCCATTCCATGAATGTACAGGTCATCTGTGACAGCAGGTGCAAGATCCTTGACGTCGTGGCACAGTATCCAGGGTCCACACACGATGTGTACATCTACAGGAACTGTGGAGTGCTTGAGGCCTTCCAGAGCGGGACACTCACAGACAGCTGGCTGACTGGTAAGGCACACACAGACACATGCAGCATGGGTGGACATGGGACGCATGTGGGCACAGCACCCCCCTTTCCCACAGGTGGCAGAGGATACCCACAACAGCCCTGGCTGATGACACTGGTGAGGCATCCACAGAGTGCAGCAGAGCAACAGTACAACGATGCCCACACAGCAACACACAGTGCAATAGAGTGCACATTTGGCATCCTCAAGATGAGGTTCCGGTGCCTTGACAGATCAGGGGGTGCACTGCAGTATACACCAGTAATGACATGAAAACTGTTCATAGCATGTTGTGTGCTGCACAACATAGGACTTGAACATGGCACACCACTGGCAGAGTATGAAGAGGCACCCAGCGAGGATGGTGACACTGCGGGGGAGGAGGAGGAGGAGGAGGAGGCAGTGGGGCCTGCCTATGACTGGCAACAGCAAGACCAGGCACAACACACACTAGCTGGATAATGAATGCAAGTGCAGCTCATTGCGTCACACTTTGGATGAGCACACAACAGCATGCGCAGTGTGCACAGACACAGGTGCACCAACACCACCATGCTGTGTGCTGGCTATGGACCACAGCCTCGAGACCATGGGAAGACCACATGCATGCAGCAACGGCACACACAACAGGCACATTGGGTAGCAGTGCCTTGCATTGTAGATAACAACAAAGCAGTGCCAGGAACCCAGGGACCACCTTGGAGATAACACACTGCAGGTGGACCGGAACAGCTGTGGCGATACAGAGGTGTCGCTGCCTGGGCCACCACACAGGCAGTGGCAGCACAGTTGACATAGATGTGCCCATTGCTTATGTGCTGCCCCAGATGGTGCAATTCACAGTGACACAGACAGCAGAATGAGTGGCCGGGTGTCCATTGCTAGCAGGGGTGACATGTGGATGAGCAGTGTAATGTATGGATGGTAGGATGTGTGGGTTCCCATGCACAGCAGCCACAGTGCTAGGCAGCATAGACTGCACGGGATAGGAACAGCACTATGGTCATGTGGCACGCAGCACACTGGTGCTTGTGCCAAGATGCAATGTCATTGCACAGTGGGCACCACAGGTAGGCACAACAGGGATATGGAGGGCAGTGTGGGTGGGAGGCTGCACACACCATGCAGCCCAGCTGCAGGTGTTGCACATGGGTGGGTGCAGTGCACCCGAGGTTGCAGGACATGGTTGTGCTGTGGCACACCCATAGGGCAAGCCATGAGGACTGGCACAGTGTCACTGGAGGCATGCCCCCCTTCAAGCACAGCCGTGATACCCTGCACAAGCACAGTGTGTGTAGACAGGAGGATGAGAACCAATGCACTGCAGGTTGTGCAGTGCATCAACAATGGGAGGATGCATGTTGCACTGGGTGGCAGCCACAGCAACGCTACTTGCATACAGAGTTATCCCGTATGCAACGCACAATGTGTTACGTGCTGTATGCCAATGCATGCTGTGTCGCATGTGCATCACAGCGTGTGACTGGTGGGGGAAAGCAGGGAACACATGGAGCTGAGCCACCAGCACATGCAGGACTTCAGTAGCACATGCTAGGCTGCACAGGACAGTGTAGCACAGGACACAGCTCCAAATACACCACAGAGGGAGGCAAGGGAGTAAAGCAGTCACAAGGGCAAACAGCAGGTGACAGTCCCAGTTGCAATGGCACGCTGGAGCGGGCACCTAACTTCACCGATGATGAGACAGTGCTTCTCATCAGCCTGGCTGAGCAGTGGAGCAGTGTGCTGTTCCCACAGGGAGCACAGCAGTCCAGCACAGCAGCAAGGAGAGGGTGTGGTCCACCATAGGCAGAAGGCTCCAGACAGTGTCTGGAATCAGAAAGGACCATGCGGCAGGTCAGACAGTGATGGAATAACCTGGACTGGAGGAAGGGCAGCTCCTTGCCCACCTGAGGAGGATGGCATTAGAGTCAGATGTCCACATGCATGGAGGACGGCCACATCGGTCAGGTATGTGTGACCAGTAACATGTATGACTCTCAGTACACTACAATGACCTTGACTGCACAGATGGGCACTGATGATGTCACATACCAGTATGTCCCCACAGGATAGGGCAGTGACACCGAAGGCCAGGGCAGGCCCAGAGAACTCAGACTGGACTGACACAGCAGAGGACCCCATAGAGAGCAACATCGCCAAGGTAGGTGTACAGCAGTCATGACATGTATGCAGCTGTGTAGGCTACTGTGTAGGGACCAGCAGGCAGGGGAGATGCAGACACACACACACACACACACACACACACACACACACACATATGCACTGGCAGGGCCAGCACAGGTGGCTGTGGCTGGTGGTTGCTGGTAGGGCACATGCACCATGGGCACATGTGTGGGTGTGTGCCTCACACATGGTCGGTGCATGTCACAGCCCATGCAACATGTGATATGGTATGGTGATGGCCTGCTGGTCTTGCATTGGCAGTCTAGGCAACATGCAGTGAGGCAGTGCATGGGCGTGTGGTGCACTCACAGGCTATCACATTGTATTCCAGGTGCCAATGGTGGTGCGAGGAGTGGGCAGCAGGGCTGGGATGCATGGTGGTGTTCCCTGGAGTGGGAGATGCAATGCCTGAAGCAGAGTGATGCACAGGTGTACACAGCCAGGATCTGAATGATGGCCCAGGGCAGGCAACAGGTGGCACAACAGCAGGGTGCAGAGGACACAACAGATGAGGAGGATATGGAGGAGGCGGAGGAGGATGTCCCGGGTGACTGACAGAAGCATTGCCAGTATGCAGGGCCAGGTGACAGTGCTGTGGGACTGGCTGCGGCAGGTGACATGGCTGACATGGCAACAGGTGGGGACACCCGTGGCACAGCTGGATGGGTGGGTGCTGACCAGACTGGGGATGGGGATGCCCCCATGCATGGCGGTGGTGATGCAACCCCAGAACATGGTCCAGGGCAGCCCGGGATTGAAAGGGACACGTCGCCCACCAGACACCACTGCGAGGAGTGATGATGACATGCAGCCCCAGCCGCACACCCTCTGTGACTTTGCCCAGGGACTCAGCCTGTGCATCAGGCCCATGGCAAGGCTGCTGACCAAGCTACATGATGCAGTGCAAGACCTGCTGGACTACCTGGACCAGATTGGTGGACATTGAGTGGTGGGCATGTGAGTGCAACATTGTCCTTGCCCCACTCATGCAATCACAGATATGCTATTGACAGGGCTCATAGGGTAGTATGGACACAGGTTACAGGGACTTCAGGGATATAGTAACTGAGCATGCAATGCAGTTAATTGCATCACCGTTGTAAGACTATTGCAGTGTGTGGAGCTGTGCCCATTGCATTGTGTACCTCTTGGATCACCTTAACTATTGATGTGTTTTGCTTGTGTTCCTAATACATTGTTGTTCCATGTGCAAGCTGTGTCAGTGTGTCTTTCTGTACCATGCGTGCTCATCACCTGCCTATGCTGTGTACTGCTTGGTGCCAGCCAATGTGTGGGTACCAGCCCACAGGGCCTATGCAGGGCACCATGTGGAATGCACTGTATTGTGTCACATGTATTGTTAATGTGACATGCTGGGCATAGTGTTAGGACACTGTATCCCTGTGGGCCTGTGCCACCCAGTGTTGGGGTCCTCTTAGTTCCACAGTGGCATGCCACAGTGGTTAAGCCAAACCACCAGTCGACAAGGTGGGACCCCGCAGTTTAGGCCTGGATGTGTCTTACATGTGTTGGTACCAGACGTGTGGGGCCAGGTGGTGTGTCATGGTATGTGGCATACCTAGCCCGCCCAGTGGACTGCAGTGTGCAGCTTTGTATGGCTGCCATGGTGGCGTGCTCCATGGTGGATACTGTGTGTGAGTGTTGGTGCTGGGTGGTATGTGGAGCCCCTTGCGTGGTGGGAAGGCAACAGTCCTGCAGAGGCCATGCACCTGGATGTGGGGGCATGCATGGCACCATGGACAGGTATGGTGCCGTGTGTGCCAAGGACCATGCCTATGCTGGTGTGCCACACCATGGTGTGTGCACCCACTGTTCCCACTGGTCACATGGGGGTCTTGTCTGGTTGGTGGTGGTTGGTGGTGCACAGGTGTCGGTGTGCAGTGTGAGCAGTTTGTGGCATGCCATGGTGTGCACACCCGGGTGCATGCAACTGATCCCAGGGCTGGTATTGGGGGCTGTACAGATGTCCAGTATGTGCCATCTGGGATGGCAGTGTGCATATTGCTGGCGTGTGGGGGGGTGCCACTGTCTGGGGATACAGACTTGTGTGTGTGTCCCTTGCTGCAGTGCCATGGTGAGGTGTGCCATGGCCATGGACACTGTACATGGGATATGGGGTGCATGTGCATGCAGAACAGGTATGGATGGCACATGCACATGCACATCCATGTGTGATGTGTGTTGTGACGGGGTCCCTGCCCATGGTCTGGTGTGCACACTGGACCATTGCATTGTGGTGGCCAGCATTGTTGGTCAGCCCCCCCTCCGATGTGCATGCCTGGCATGCTGCGTGCATCCTACTGGTGTGTGTGTGTGTGTGCTGGCCTCCCCTTCTGGCCTACAGTGTCCAGTGGCTCACTCTGTGCAGTGCATGGTGGCTGTACCACTGTGATGCTGCTCTGTGTAGCATCCTGCAGTGTGGCACACCCTGTCTGCACCTCCACCACAGGTGGCACTATGTGCACCCTGTGCCTCTGTGAACGACTTTGTGTCACTGTGGGTATCTGTTGTGCTGCAGCAGTCCCTGACATACTGCAGCTGTTGTCCCCCCTCCCTCTGGTCCTGCTGCTGCCATCTGTGCAACGGGTTCAGCTGCTGGTGCTCCTTGCCTTGCCATCTGCCCTTCAAAGGCCATTCTACCTGCCTCAGGGTGGGCCCTCTTGTGGCCTTGAGATCTGGCTATCATGTGCTGTCCCAGCCTTCATGCTGCACTGGGTGATGGCATGTCCATGATGTTGTCTATCACTGTACTGTTCTGTGTCTGTCCGGACTGCTCCACGTCACTGACAGGTTGGTGGATGTCCATCCCCCTGTGCCCATCGTATTCCAGTACCCCATGTGCCTGTACACACCCTCCTCAGTGTTACTGGGTGTGTCACTGTGGATGTCTTCTGTGCCCTGTGTGGCTGTGGCCCCTTACAGTATGTGCCCCACTGTGCCATGGCCATCTCCCACACCAGCATCACTGCATGGCTCCAGCCCATCCCTGATGTCTGTTGGGCCCACTTGTCTGTCTTCAGAGGCAATTGCATCCTGCTGCTGTTCCCCATTGTCTGTGTGTTTGCCTGCCATGTCACCCACAGCCCTGTCCTTGGGCACAGCTGTGCATGTCACATGCTGTGTCAGCACTGTGTCTGGCTGTTGTCCCATAGGCATCAACGGCTGCACTATGCCCCTGTGCGCCCTAATGACCCTGTCCCACATCCTGTATGCTGGCTGTGTTCCGCATGCTGTGGTGGTCGTCAACTGCCCCTCTGTTGTGCCGCCACACATTGCAGTCTGGACATACCTTTGGGACTGGTGCCACACTGGCTGCTTGTTATTGCATGCATCTTGCAATTTCCTGCAGTGCTGTTGCCATTGCCATTGTTGCCTCTGTCTGGGTGATATGCTACCCCATGCTGCATTCCATTATCATGGTCTGCTGTTCTATGGTATCCGTTTGGCATGTGATGAACAGCCGTATGTCCTGGAGTAGCCTTGTTGTCGGTGTTGTTTGGAAGGCCCCTTCCTGGATCCCATGTATGATGGCTGCATGGATATCTGCCACTGTCAGCTGCAGCTGTCCATGTGTGCAACCATGGCAGTGATGTGTTACCGTATGCTGTCTTGTATCCCTTCCAGCTCACACTGTGCTGCCTCCTGGATGAGCAGGATATCCTGAAAGTATCATGACAGGTCTTCCCCCAAGGTCATCCTCTAGTGGCAGTGATGTTGCACCATGTTCGCCTCTCCCACCTGCACCTCCATGGTCCGGTGTGGCGGTGCTGTGTGCCTGGCTATTGCAGCCTACATTGATGAGTGCATTGTTTGCCTGTCCCTCCAAAGGGCCATCCCCTCTGTCCCCCTGCTGCTGAGTGTCCACCATGGTCTGGTGCTGGTCTGCAGTTCTGGCCACAGGTGTGCTATGCCCAATGGTGCTGCTGCTGTTGGACAGCATGGCATTGCTGTCAGTGTCACTTTCCTGTTGGTCATCTGCCTCACTGTCTGTCACCTTCCTGTGGGCCTTGCTCACTGTGCTGTCACTGGTGTATGCCTGCTGTTGTTCCTCATCACTGCTGCTGTGACTGCTGTGCTTCGACGCTTCACTGTCACTGTGGGTCATAGCATGGCATTGTGGTGGTGTTGCTTGCCTGGCTGTGGCATGTTGTTTGGTCGCTCTGGTCTGGGCACCTGCTGGGTGTACAGACAGATGTGCACAGTGCATTACCTCGGGTGCTCACGTGCCGGTATGTGTCCAGTGCCATGGTGCATGTCCAGTCTGTGGCACCCAGTGGAGAGGTCGCCTCCTGCATCTCCTGCTTCTGCATGGTGGCCCAGGCCACACTGAGTCCCTCTGTGCCTGACCCCCAGGTCCCTGTTCATTGCGGATCCCTGGTGCCCATGCGGTGCGTCGGCCTCCACTGGTGGTGCCACATCAGCTGTCTGCATGGTGGTGTCACCCGCCACATGCATGCCCAGTGCTTACCTTGTACATGTTGTTGCCGATACAGGTCTAGCTCAGTGTCATCATGTATGCTGCACATGCTGATCTGTGCCACTACACGTTCCTCATGTCTGCTGAGGGGCTGTAGTTATGTGGGTCCTCCTCCCATTGCCGTTGTGCATCGCATGTTGTGGGCTGCCTTCTCCTTGGCATGGCATGTGCTTGATGTCACAATGCTGCTTCTGCAGCTCCCTCATACTGCGGTTGCTGGGTGCCACTGCATTCACCAGTCTGGCTACCTCATCCCATGCCTCCTGCCACTGTGTCCATACCTTATGGTCCCCTTCCCAGGGCAGTAGAAGGCCTGCCTGTTGAATGTCACACACAGGTCAGGACCTTGCACCATTGCCCATCATGCTCATGTGCTCTTGACACTTTGTCACACCTACCTTGGCCTCTATTGCATCCAGGAAGATGTCTGTCTCCTGGTCCATGAAGTTCTTTTTCCTGGAGTGCCCAGTCTTCTTCTTCCATGTCCCTGGGGTTGGCAGCCCCCTCTCTTCTTGCTGCATCCTCTGTGGTTTGGCCATTTCTCAGCCCCTTACATTTGGATGCTGCCTGCACCTTACATTTCACCTACGCTATTTATTTGACACACTGTGCATTCTTATGCCATGTGCACTGCGTCTGGCACATGGTGTGTTCCTTACAGAATAGGGTGCATTGCTGATGATACAGGGGACTTTGGTGCATGGTGTGTCCGATGCACCTTGCGCCACTCTAAGGTCATCTTTCTGAATCGGGCACAGAGGGTGGTGGTAAACAGGGTACAATCTGGAGAGGGGGTGACCAGTGGGGTGCCACAGGGATCAGTACTGGGATGAGTCCTGTTCAATATCTTAATTAGTAACATTGTAGAGGGGCTGGAAGGAAAGGTCTGCTTGTTTGCAGATGACACCAAGATTTGCAACAGGGTGAATACTCCAGAAGGGGTGCAGAAAATGAAGAGGGACCTGGAGAAGCTTGAAAGATGGTCAGAGATGTGGCAACTGAGGTTCAACACAAAAAAATGCAAAATAAGGCACCTGGGAAGAGGGAACCCTGAGGACAGCTACAGGTTGGGGGGCAGGAGGTGACTGTCACCAATGAGGAAAGAGAACTAGGGGTTATCATTTCTGATAATCTTAAGGTATCAAAGCAGTGTGCAAAAGTGGCAGGGAGGGCCAGTGGCATGCTGGGATGCATAGACAGGGGTATCACTTGCAGGAGGTGGGAGGTGGTGATGCCATTGTATAAAATATTGGTAAGGCCTCAATTGGAGTACTGCATGCAGTTCTGGAAGCCACACCCAAGCAAGGACATAAACAAGGTGGAGACTATCCAAAGAAGGGCTGCAAAGATGGTGCAGGGCTTGCACCACAAAACATATGAGGAGAGACTAAGGGATCTCAATATGTACTCACTGGAGGAGAGGCGAGAGCAGGGGGACATGATTGAAACTTTTAAGTACCTCAAGGGCATAAACAAGGTGCAGGTGGGGAACCTTTTCCAATATAGAAAAAGTACAAGAACAAGGGGACATGATATGAAATTGGAGGGGGGTAGACGAAGAGGTAATGTGAGGATGTTTTTCTACACAGAAAGGGTAGTTGATGCTTGGAATAGTCTGCCACAGGAGGTAGTGGGGGCAAGCACTGTGGAGGGGTTTAAGTATGCCTGGGGCAGGCACAAGGGAACCTTGAGAGGGGAGGGAGTGATAGAAAGCCATTCATCACATAGGGTTAATGGCCACATACAATGTATAGGGCCTATGGGCAGACTGGATGAGCCTGGCAGTCCTTCTCTGCTGACAATTTCTGTTTCCATGTTTCTAGTGATAGTTGCTCTTTAGAGGCATGCTAAATGCTCTGGGCCACCCTCTTAGGAGGCATTATTGTATAGTGGTTAAGGGCACTGAGCTGCAAACCTGGAGGCCTGGGTTTGAATCCTTTCAGCCACCACTTGCATACTGTGTCACCCTAAGCAAGTCACTTAGCTTCCTTGGCCTGCCAGGTTGCACCTGGAAACAAGACCTAGCTTAGTGTGCCTTTCCTGATTAAACAATTTCCCCTTTCCCCTATTGCCAATATCTTATTATGGAGTAGATAAAGGTAATGTCAGACAGCATTCAACATATCAAGTCAAGGCTGGTGTACACTGGGATGAAAATAACAAAAATGTAAGATGTCTTAGCACCGGGAGAAAAAGAATCTGGGGATGAAGTAAAATTAGGAGGTAATATAAGGTGATCACTAGTAGAATTGCCCATAAAGAGTGTAATAGACTGATCTGTAACATACAGGAAAATTCTCCTGGTCTAATGGATTAAACATCTGAGAGCCCTCAACCGTAAGAAAAACAATAATGACAACAACAAAAGAAAACACTATTCCAAAACTAAAAGACAGATCTAAATTTGAGGTAACGGAGGAAGTCACGGAATACAAATTGAGATTATAGAAGTGAAAGGGGCACAGGAAAATAAGAAAGTGGTGGGTATAATTGATAAATACACCTGAGATTGACAGGAAAATTAGCTTGTTCTAGAAACCCCAAGTATGGAGACTAGCATGGCATCTAATGAAGAACGGAATAAAAAGGAGGTGGACATGAAGAATTTAATAAAGGAATTCGGTGTGAAACTTGTTAATATCTAATGGACAATTCCAATGAAAGGAATTTATAGGAAATATTATGAAACAGTGGCCACTTTGAAAGAATTAATGGATTGCATGGGGAAAAAAGGAACAAGGTTTCATGAACTTCATTGAGGAGGACGTCGTACTCCTCAGAGCAAAATCAGGGTGGCAAATCGATCAGTCATGATTATTATCAGAAATAGTGAGCTATTAGCAACTATAAGAGAAGCACAAAAGCAACTTGGGACCTAAGTACTGTATACAGGCGTGCAATACGAGTATACAGACTATGCAGAGTGGATTATAAGGTTTTTGAAGAAGATAAAATCAAAGAGGTGCATGAGGCAGTACAAGACTCTATGAACAGCAGATTAAACAGTATTGCTGGATATGATCGCTTTGAAGAATTACTGGATAAAAAGGGAATCCAGTTGTGGAAATGAAAGGAAAAGTGTGACTCTCACTGGTACATGAACCCAGGACATCAGCAATCCATGCCTTAGCTCTTATCATCTGAGGTATGAGAGTCTCAGACAAGTAAGCCTCCTGAATTTTCCCAATGAATTACACACATTCCTTTCAAGAGTGTTTCATAATGAGTAACTAGGCAGTCTTTTTTCAAAGACCCAAAGTAACTACTTTTCCCTCTCTTTCTCTCTCTCTCTCTGTCTCTCTCTTTCTTTCTCAATGCAGTAAGCCACTGCGAGGCATTATTTAGAAATCCAGTTGTGTAAATGAAAGGAAAAGTGTGACTCTCACTGGGACTTGGATAAAAATGGGAAATACAAATGTACACATGCTCACAATTTTTGGGCTTCAGAAAACAAGGTTTGAAATGGACAGTCCCTTCTAAAATCAGTCTGTCATCTGTTCAACAATGTCATGGGGATCACAGTTGGTAAAAAGAGATAATAGAAACATACAGAAGAAGCAGTGCATTCATGCAGGAATGCCAGGTTGCCATTTAAGTAAGGGATATGCCATTAGCAGAAACTATTTTACAAAATGCAGAACTATATACATAGTGAACATCAGGATATAGAGTACCAAAGCAGGTTTATCCTCCCAAATGCATGTCTAGTAAAACAGAATACTGTATGTTCATCCTTTTAACAGAAGCAGAAGATTGCCTCATGGATAATACATGGAATGTAAACCAAGATAATCTTAGAAATAGAGAAAACAAGTCAAATGGGAACAAGAGAAAAACATGTGAAATCAATAAAAATTCTCTCTTTGAAAATAGCAGGTCTTAGAGAAAAAATTAAATGATAATTTATGTATGCAATTTTTAAACAACCATGAGGTATTTTTGTTTCAAGAAACCTGGTGTTTTATGGATAATATAAGAATTCTTAATGATTATACAATAAAAGTTGTCCCTGAGTTAGTAGAATTGTTCTGGGCCTAATGGCAAACATGACACAGATCCAAAGATACAGCAGGAATAATTTGTTTATTACCAGAAAACACAGAAACCAACAAATACCTTCTGGGAGTCAGGAACAGGACACTAGATATCATGCTGTCACTCAAAATTGGATTTGAACTCAGTAAAAGACAGCATGGTTTTCATTCTTATACTCTGAGATGAGAAATGTGCATTACTAGGTACAGGTCTACCAAATAAGGTAAAATCACAAAATAAAGAAGCCTCATTGGTAGAAGGTCAGTGCAGAGGATGGTTAGCTCATCATTCTGTCTGCATGTACTCTCTGATAAGAGTAAAACTAGTTAAAACTAGTTTTGGGTTATAATAGAAAATGTGCTTAGTTAGCAAAATAATATCAGCTGTGTAGCAAAGTAAAATAACTGTACCATAAGGCCTACATAAGCAATGCTAATACTGTTAGGGTCAGAGGTTACTAGCACATAGCCCTGTTGGGATCTGGTCTTTCCCATCAGTCCATGCTACAATCATATGCACATGTCTTATTACTATATCATATAGTACTACATTATATCCTACCCTACCAAGTATATCATGAATAAATATATGTATACCATCTACTGCACTAAGTTTAGGGTCCTGGTGATAGGCAGGTCTACATATCCCCCCCTTGTTTCCTGCTAAACTGGCAACACAAGATGGAGAGGTAGGATACACACTTTGAAGAGTGGGCAGCATAAAAGAAGTGTAGCTGCCTTCCATGATGCCTTAGGGTAGAGTACAAGCAGCAAATGATAACAATAAGAATAAAAAACAAAATAGCCTGCAAAATGACAAAGGCTTAAAAATTAATCTCTAACAAAGTATCAGGTAAAACAAGATGTAAATCACCATCATGTATCAAGTCATTTAAGGCCTGTTCAGCTTTCTGAATAGTATTACTGATATGTATCAAATGAGTATCTTTTCTATCTAATAAGGATTTGAGATTCAGGGTGAATGAGTCAATATGCCCATTAAAAAACAGTGTATACTTGTCTAGAGCATTCAGATAGTCAGGGTCACTGTCAACGTAATCTTGTTCCAGAGTAGGCAAAGGGGTTATCACAGATTGACCAATAAGGGTGCGTTCATGAGGCACAAAGCAGAAGTTAGGAATGTCAACACCACAAATGATGTGTCTATAAGAGTAGTTCTGGATGTTTGTCACAAGGCAATATTGTCAATCCATATTACACATAATCTTGACTTGAGGAATGTACCACATGATAAGTTGTACAGGGCACGTGATAGAGGTGTTAAGCTGTAAGTATCTGGGTTGCTGGATACTGGATTGCTGGATTCCTTCCATTGCACTTGTTGTGTTAGTGGCATGGACAGTAGGTGCAGTAACAGTTTGCTCATTTTGTTCATTGAGTTCATCAGTGGAGTAGACAAACAATGGCATAGCTACATCAAAAACATGACACCTGCACAAGTATCGATAGCCCTTTACTGAACAGCAGCCTGTATGAGGCACCAGCCAGGTTTTCAGTCGAGAGTGGAACACCAGCAGTGGCAGAAGGTTGATCCGTTCCTTGTAGATATCTACCTCCAGGTATCCCACAAAATGAACATGTGCCATTCTGTTGAAGACCAAGGAATCCTTGTTGAACACTGCCAAAAATACTGTAAAGGAAACGTACATGGTATCCTTGATTGAACAGTGGCATGTAGAGTAGCAAGGTTATTGATCTGGATGTGGTGTGACCTAATCAAAGTTTCTAGCTGTTGTTAGAGAAAAAGAGAAGGACTCAGCAATACATTTGGAGGTGCAGGCTGAGGTCCAACCATGAGGGCAATACCATGTGGCCATCCGTGAATCACTGATGATATCAGTGATATGCCTTGCTTCCACATCTCTGAAGAGGTTAGTGACAGTGGTTAAAACATAGCCACTGTAGGCGGTACATATAATTTCCAGCTTAGGTGTTGCTGTTTGGCCTCCACATTCTTGGCAATGGTTAACTCATTAATTGTGGCCTGTGTTTCATTAAACAAGCTTGCAATATTGTGCATGTTGTACCCCATGAACTTTTCCTCCTTTGATAAACAGTCAATACCATGTAGCATGGGCTTCAGCACATTATCAGCTTGTTGAGTTTGAAAATAACTAATTTGTTTCTTGATTTATTCAATGTCTCCCCTATTTCAGATTGACATACCCGATCCAAATAAACCTGGTATACTTTCCACTAGACCTGTTACACTCAGGTCCCTTTTAGAGCACCTAGAGTTGAACATCTCTTGATGTGGAGCAGTTTCCTGCCCAGCTACAGGGTCTTAAGCTTGTGCTTGATAAGCTGAAACAATATCTAACAACATAGTAGCATGAAACCAAGAAACATTAGTCGTTGAACAATGACCATACTCATCCATGTTAGAATGTGATATGTTTAAAATGACAGGAGCATGCATAAATTGAACATTGTTAATAAGTGTCCAAGGAATGGAGGTTGCAGTTAGGCAACTGGGTGGATCTGGCTCCAAAAGGCTGTGGTGGAGAAGTGGTGGTTTCAGTTGTAATAGAACATAAAGTGTTCGGTGAGGAAGTCATGGTAGTAGAACTAGATGTAGTTGTCTTTGGTAAAACTGTGACAGATGCCCAGTTGTCATAGACTCTTTATAGGGATCCATGCCATGCTACAAAATGAATTTTCCTTAGTCCTTGGTCATACCCTGCCTGGGTATCCCTTAAGGCATAGGACCATCCCGGAATGCAGTTAATCTGTCTCTGTAGAAATGGGGAGTAGATCCTCTATCCATCCAGGTGATCCCCTGTGGTCCTTGTATGACTAGAGTGTTGAAGATGAGGCTGCCACCTTGTAGTTTTAGGGTGGCTGTCCAGGTATCACCTTCAGTACATGTAACATAGCCATAGCTGGCAAGGTCTTTATACTAACACGAATTGTCTTCTGTCCTTTAAATGGCCCCAGAGCATAGACTATGATTGTCATCATTCTGAAACAATAGAAAATAAATAGTTGGAAGTACACCCTCCCTCCTTTTTCCCCAGCTCGAGTATTTTACTTACTCATGACCATCAGAGCCCTTGTATAGTTTGAGCAGATTGGCATGAAACCACTTATCAACGGATCTCTTGTGAGTTGACACACAGAGGGGCTAAGTATTTTTACAATTTCAAAAGGACCAGTCTCATTTACTGGATAGGAAATGGGCAGGTGTTGAGTATTGCAACACCATGACTCTGTCATCCACTTGCCAGTTGACCTTCTTGACAACTTTATCTAAATAAATTTTGAACTCTTGTTGGGCAGTGACCAAACTTTGAGTGCAAAGTGGTGAATTTTGACTAAATTCTCCATTAACTGCTTCACATAGGTGTCAGCTGACATGCTATTCATGGTAGGGGTGTGGACGTCCACCTATAACTATTCTGGTAACCTCATTTGCCAGCCTGTCATCACCTCAAAGGGTGTGTACTGTGTAGCTGTTGGTGGGGTAGACATGACTGCCATTAGGAGTAAGGGCAACTGAGTATCCCAATTCTTTGCATTCTCATTGAGAAACTTTGACAACATTGCTTTTATCTGTCAGTTGGCTCTCTCTGCAGCACCAAAAGACTGAGGATGGTAAGCTATGTGGAACTTCTGCCTTACGCCTAACATGTTAAGAACTTCTTGCACAGCCTGGCCAGTAAAGCTTGTCCCCTTGTCATAATCTGTCTTGAGAGGTAGGCCCAATCTGGTGAAAACTTGTTTCACCAGCATTTTAGCAGTAGCTTTATCAGTATTAGCCTTACAGGGGAAGGCCTCAACTCATTTGGAAAATAGGTCTGTGATGATCAATGCATACTTATTGTTTCTGCTAGTGGTAGGCAAAGGTCCAATGAAATCCATCTGTATTGCATTCCAAGGACCAGATTGCCTCTACTGGGATTGCAATTTTCCTAAAATAAATTGAGAAACACTGTCAGGAACCTTAGTAGTTGAGAATAAATTTATTGAGATAACCTTGAATCACAACTTAGACCAGTTAGTTCCAGACAATACAAAGGGGAACAGTAAACTAGACTTGATTCTCTGTAATTTTGCTGATCAGGTAAACACAGTAGAGGTAATGGAACCTCAGAGAGACAGCAACCATAACATGGTTATGATGTCTATTAAAACATCTTGGGAGAAACCACATGGGACTATGAAGCTAAATGTTATACTAAAGCAAATTATAACATGATGAGATCATATCTGAAACACTGGGAATGGGAAAAGGAGTTACAGGGTCTGTCTGCTAACTTAGTTTGGTGTAAACTAAAAAATAAACTGGATTATGTATCTCCAATTATGTTCCTGAAATTCACAAGTACAACAAAACTAAAAGAGTGCCTAAATGGTTTAATGCACAAATCAAAAGAAATATACAGAAAAAGAAAACTGCCTATATGAAACACAAGCGTAATCGTACAGAACAAAACTGGTTCAGATACAAAATATTAACAAAAACACCCAAAAACTTAATTAGAAAGAATAAATCAGAGGCGGAGATATTTATTTATGGCAGTTAAAGTTTGTGGCAACAAAAAACAATTTTATAATTATGTACGTAGCTTTAGGACTGGACACAAAACAGTAGGCCCCCTGAAAGATGGAGAAAATATAATCCAAAATGAACAGGAAATGGCATTCAAATTTAATAACTTTTCTGTTAGTGTTTCGCCACAGTATGAGTGCGTACTGGGAAGTGATGCACAGAAACACAAAAGATACTCAAGCAAAATTTTCTGGCACACACAACTTCAGAAGAGGGATGCCAAAAACCTTAACAAACGAGAATTTCAAAGGCCTTGGAAAAGCGATTTATGGTAATTGAAAACATGTCAGGCCGAACAAAGTTGTCGTGGGTTTAAATAAATATGTAATAACTAAATTCTTGTTTGTTAAGTTTTTTTGGCATTCCTCTTCTGAAGTTGTGTGTGCCAGAAACATTTGCTTGAGTATCTGTTAGTGTTTTCCAACCCAGTTATAATGAAGCTAAATGGAGGGAAGAAAGACTAATAACTGATATGGGCATAGGATTATGAAAACAGGATATACTAACTAAATTACAGAGAGTTAAAATTGATAAGTTTGCGGGACTGGATGGAACACAACCAAAGCTGTTGAGAGAATTGGTGGAGGAACTATCAGGCCCAGTTACAGTTTTGTTTAATTGCTCCTTCAATGAAGGCAAAGCCAATATGGACTGGAGTGAGGCTAGTATTACCTCTTTTCTCAAAAAAGAGGACAGGCATGATGTGAGTAATTATCAGCCTAACAGTCTCACATCTGTCCTGAGTAAGATATTGGAGCAATTTATTAGAGATAAAATTGAAAATCATATTAAACTGAATGGGCTAGCCGACATAACACCGCATGGTTTCTGCCAAGGCAGAGCATGCCTAACTAATCTACTACAGTTTTTTGAGCCAGTCAGTAAGGCTATCAATATGGGATTACCAGTGGATGTGATGTATCTGATTTCTGCATAGCATTTGCTACAGTCCTGCATAAAGAACTAATAGAAACACTATCAGATTTCAAACTACACCCAAATATAATATCATGTATTGAATCAAGGTTAACTAACAGATGTCAGCATGTTTGCACCAGGGATAATTACTCACAATGAGGAAAAGTTACTAGTGGGGTCCCACAGGGGTCCATTCTGGGACCCATGCTTTTCAATCTGTATATTTCAACCATGAGGATGTCTGCTGGAACCTGGATGTGCAAATATGCTGATGACATGACAATTGGTGCCACTGTGAATAACTATGTAACTATCATTGAATTGCAAAACCAATTCACTTATTTGGAACAATGGGCCCTAAAACATAAAATATGATTCAATGAGGGAAAGTACAGATGATTCACTTTGGTCATAACCATGTCATGAGTGAATATACACTGAAGGGGCATATAATCCAGACAGCCACATCTGAAAAGGACTTGGGTATAACAATCACTAATAAACTATCCCTTGATTTACACACCAAGGAGACAGTTAAAAAATGTAATAGATTTCTTGGTTATATATTTAAAAATATAAAGAGCAGGGATGCAAGAGTGATTGTTTTACAATTTTCATCCTTAGGCTCCACCTGGAATACTGTGCACCATTGTGAGCCCCACAGGGTATAGGGAAAACTGTGCTGGTGGAAAGGGTGCAGAGAAGGATGAAAAAGAAAATAAATCACCTAAAGCACAGGCCTTATGGTGAGAGACTGATGGAGTTGGAAATGTTCTCTCTGGAGTATAGGAGAATAATGGGGGACTTGTGTTTCATATATAGTGCACTTTAGGATGAGATACTATGGGAAAGCATGGGATTATCATTGAACAAAAGTACCAGAAATGTAAGATCAAAAGGGCTAAGATTGAGGGGTGAGAATTATAAAACTGAGAGGAAAGGAAGTTGGTTTAGCCAGAGAGTGATACATTTATGGAAACTGCTACCAGAAACTGTGGTAAATAGTGGTACTATGGATATGTTCAAAAAATCATTGGACATTCATTCAGGTGAAGAACACATCCGAAGGTACCACTGATATGTGACAAGCTGCTAATAGGTTTTATACCTCATGACTCAAAATGTCTCTATGAACCTATAAGCAATTTGGCATATTGCTTGCCAGGTATTGGGTTGTTTTGGGCACAGGTGATGCAGTTGTCTAGGTAAGGTTGGACATCTACTGTTTGACCAGGTCACCACCCTATTGTTTTCAGTCTCTGCAGTGTCTTCTCAACACCCTGATGTCCACCTGTAGGTGTGTCATGCACCTGGTGGATAAATTTTGACCAACGGTCGTTAGGGAAAAACCACAGTGTGGTGTTCCCCTGGTTATACAAAACCAGGTTTTGATCTGGGGAGAGAGAGAGAGAGAGAGAGCGGTTGAGGTGTCTCTTCAGGGAGTTGTCGCTAGACATTTCTTTCTGGTACAAGAGGTGATTGTATACCTCATTTATTTCTGTGTCTACCATTTGCACTGCAGCCAAATCCAATGGGATGGCTTGTTTTCTCCTTCTTGTGGCTACTGGCTGTGCTTCTTCAAGTACAGGCATCTCCCATACTTCTCCCTCTATTGCGCCTTGTTTGGCCAGTGTATCTGCTCAGTCATTTTGCTCATGAAAAGGGACTGTCTTAAAGAGGCCCTTTACCTTTTGAACATACAACTTGAAGGGTACTTTTTCTGGTATATTGTTGTAATGGAAAAGGTCTTGATGTTTGACCAGGGTACCTTCCAAGGAAGCATACTCATGGATCTTCCAAAAGGGCAGAAACTCTGTAAGGGAGTAGCACACCCATAATGAATCAAAAAAAAAATGGCAGCATCCCCATCTTGTTCCTACTGCATCAGTTCCATTGCAGGTGCAATGGATTGCCAGTTCTGTGTATTCTGAGGAGCTGATGGTACACTGCCTAGCTACCTCCACTGTGCCCCCCCCCCCCACCAGAGGACGAAGATTACGAATCCCACTATCTGGTGTCCCTCTTGGTAAAATGAGGAACCATCTGTGAAAACATGGCATGCCTGGGCGTCCACCAAGATGATGTCAGTGGTGGGCAGAAATGGACTGGGTTCCAATAAGGAAGGAGGTTCCAGTCCACACTCAAGTGAGTCTCCATTATAAAGGAAGCCATGTGCCAGAATGGAGGGAGTTTTGGTGGGGTATACGGTGATATCTTTTTTTTTTTAATACTATATGTTTATTATATTTTCATTTGCAAAATCATAGGACAGTTTTTACAGTGTATAAGTTAGGACAGTACTTAATTACATCAGTCCGATACATAGCAATACATTAGTCAAAGGTCTCAGGACAACTTACATATTTTACAAAGCAATTCATATAATGAGCACTAAGACATTTACGTAAACCATCATCAGAGTCGATATGTTTCTAAGGTACAAAAGTAGGATCGAAAGATGAAATATATAGAATCCATTTCCTCCATTTAAGCTCAAATGCAGACCATTTATCTGTGCTTTTAGCTATTAATCTCTCTAATACATAAATGTCTCCCATTATTTCCCACCAGTTCTGTATGTTTGGAGACATCTTCTTCCCCCAGTTTCTAGTAATTGCTTTTTTAGCTGCCAGCATATAGGTGATTAACAGCAATCCTCTGGGTATTGGGAGACCCTCTGGCAGAATTGAGAGTAATACTAGCTCAGGGGTCAATACAGCTTCTGCATCTACCAGTTCTTTTAGTGCCTCTAAAATATCTCTCCAGTAACCTGTTAACTGCAGGCAGGCCCAAAAAACATGGAACTGATCCGCAGATATTTCTCCACAATCTCTCCAGCAATTGCTTAGTGACCCTGACGAAAACCTGGCCAGTCTTGCCGGAGTATAGAAAAATCTATTTCTAACTTTCCAGGTGAATTCTCGCCAATAGGGGGCTCCCAAAAGTCCCATTGAGAATTTAATATACTTTTCCCAATCTTCCTTTGATACCTGGAGTGGAAGCTCTTTATTCCAGGCATTTAGAATTCCCTGAGTTGAATTTTTTGATAATTCCCTCAAACCCCAATATATTAGTCCCACAAAGTGGGGCCACAACTGTCCTCTCCCTGTGGTCATGGCTAAAGTAAGCAATAAAGGGGGAGGATCTGGGAGTCTACTAAAAGCTGGTCCTTTAAGTTCAACATCCTCTCTTAAGCTTGTATAAATTGAAAAGTCTTGTGAAAGATTGTAAGTTCCTTGAAGTTTAGTAAATGAGAGGACCCCCCTGGCATCCACCAAGTGGAACATAAATTTAAAACCTGTTTGTCTCCACTGAGACAAAGTACCCTCCTGTTCCAAAGTAAGAGTTTGGATTCTGAAATTTAATAGATTAAAATAGGAGCCTACTGGTTCTAGCTCTCTTAAATGGATGAGTCTCCTCCAAGTCTCCATAGTAGAATTTGTACTATAAATAAGTCTAGGTCTTTTATTTACTGCAGCATATAGCAATTGTAAAAGTTCACTCCCTTCCCTTACCCCATTAAGGGTGAATTCTAAGTTCTTCAAGGGTATGTCATACATTGGATTATTCCAATTGAAAACTCGAGCTATCACTGTAGCGTATGCATACATCTGAAGATCAGGTAAATTTAAGCCTCCCTTATTTTTTGGTAACATTAATGTGGACCACTTGATTCGGGGTTTTTCCAGGCCCAGACAAATCTCGCCAGAGACTTATTCCAGGAGGGATCTGGCATCATCAGTATGGTCTGAAAAAGATATAGCTGCCTTGGAAGAATATTCATCCTAAAAAGATCCACCTTAGAATATAGTGATAAATGAAGTTGGGACTATTGATGTAGATCAGACTCTATTTTTTGTGTTAGAGGTTCATAGTTTACCATAGTGAGATGCATTAACTGGTTTGGTAACTGTATACCTAGATATTTTATCTTGATGCTGTTCCAGCGCAGAGGCAAACTACCCTTCAGTGTCTGTGAGGGGGAGAAATGAAAGGGAAGAACCTCTGTCTTCGAAGAATTTATTTTATATCCAGAGAATTGAGCAAATTGCTCAATTACCACCCATATTACTGGAATAGAGGACTCTGGATCCGCTACTAACAATAAAATGTCATCTGCATATAAAGCCAACTTCCACGATTGATTGCCCAGCTGAATGCCCTTAATTTTTTCTGATTTTCAAAGCATCATAGCCAAAGGCTCAATATAGATGGCGAATAACAAAGGCGATAGGGGGCATCCCTGTCTAGTGCCTCGCTGTAACTTGATATGAGGTGTGATACCGCCATTAAGTTTTATATAGGCCCTTGGTTTAGAATATATTTGCTCCAGCCAATTCACAAATTCCTTCAGAAACCCAAATGACATTAATGTTCCCCATAAAAATCTCCAGGACACTCTGTCGAAAGCCTACAGGCATCTAAACTCACTAAAGCCGAGGGGGTAGCTGAGTTAGCCATATAATCCATCAAGTGGATTGTTCTTTGTACATTATCTGCAGTCTGATGCATACATAAAAATCCTGCCTGATCTGGATGTATCAAGGTAAGCAGTATAGTCTCTAACCTATGGGCCCATATTGCCATGTATATCTCATAATCATTATTTAAAACTGAAATGGGTCTGTATGACTCTAAATTTAATGGATCTTTACCTGGTTTCAGTATAGCTGAGATGGCCGCATATGACCATGAGGGTGGGGGGGGGCACCTCCATCCTGCACCTCTAAAAAGGTTTTTTGCATCGGCTGAATTAATTTTGAGAGAAAAGTCTTATACCATTCAGCTCCAAAGCCATCTGGGCCTGGGCTTTTTAATATTTTAGAATTGTTAACTGCTTTCTGGATCTCTATAGTGGAGAAAGGGCATAGAAGTGAAGCCTGCTGGGATTCAGATAAGTGTAGGAAGTTAAGGGGTGACAAGAAATTTTTTATATACTCCGTGGAGGGGGGGTGTAGGATCAGAGTACAAATCTTCATTATATTGTTGGAATGCTTTCAAAACTGCAGGGGTTTTATTAAGAATGTCACCTGCTAAGAGGTCTCTAATCTTTGTAATAGTGGCAGTCTGCTTAAATCATCTAGTACATACAGTGATATATTGATCCTGTAGAAGTAGTGACCAATGGGTTAGCCTTGCTTTGGAAACATTGCCATCCTTCACTCAATCTGATAACAAGAAGTTAGTAGGGGTGTGGTTGGTGTGCAACACAATAGGACTGAGCCCTATAATGTAAGCCCCACCTCCTGGGTCTGTGTTGGTGGCTGTTTGTGTTTGTCAGTAAATTAGTTTTTTGTGGATTTTCATGTTTTTCCTGCTTAAATTAGCTATGCCATTTTTGCACACATCTGTGAAAGTCGCCTGGACTGAATTTCTGAAAAACATCACCACCAGGTATCAGCATTTTCATTTTAAAATCAACTTTTTGGAAGTCATCCCAAACTAAACTAATTCTAGCAACTAAGTCTGACAAACTCCATTATGCTGGGTCCTGCACTGAATCCACGTTTCAGCTGACCTGCTCCTAAAGGAACTGTACTTGTTTCTGAGGGCTATTCAACAACCACTTTGAAAACCAAAAGAAACATACAGACATAAGGTTTTCACATCATACATATTTCCAGGCTACAGTTCATCACCTTTAGGAAGGTAACACATTCTGTGACTCTGGACCTCAGCAGCTCACCATTTCCTCCAGATTTGACTTTTTCTTTCATTATTTAACTCTTGTGTCAGCCAGTGGAGACAGCCGGCTCAGACATGCTGCCCTACCCCTGATGACTACGGTGTTGTAAAACCTCAACCAAGGTAACAAGAACTGGTACATGGACACTTTGCTTGCTTTGTCATTTGTCATATCATTAGATAGAATCTATTTTTCTCTGTTCAGCTTTATAATTACTATGCCTGCTGCCCTGTTTAATGGGATCAAGTCTATGTTGTGTGTTATCAGATAGAATCTACAAACCTTTGCCATTTTAATGTGTGGTATCAGTGTGATATCTACTGTTAACTTCAAAATCAAGTGCTGTTACATATCAAAATGGTTTCATTAGTATAGCAGCTGATCAGTAATCGCTGGGTATTGTTACTCTTCCCCATTGCTGTATATTGGTGCACTACTATGGCCTACAAAGGAATCTGCTCTAGCCTCCTGACATGTGGTCTATTCCTGTTACTTGATGCCTTGTTTTGTAGAATAATTGCTTACCCAGAGAATAGTCATGAGAGTATTGCCATCTACTATATCTCACTCCCACAACAAAACTATCCTATCACTGGGCTCCTCTGCAAGAAACATATCCGTGCCCTGGGCTATTGTTCCAGGACACCAGTTACACTAAGCTTACTCAGATACATTCTCCTCTGCCTCTCATTATCCAATATCATTATGTTACAGTCTGATAATATAGAGACTAGCCATGGTCCCCCTGAAAACATCTGTGCACCTCATTGGAACTGGGCTGGTAACAAAGGTCTGTGACTTATGCACCTTAATGTTAGAAGCGTTGTCCCCTAACTTCCTGAACTAGAAACTTTTGCTTCATCCCACGAGCCACACATCTTGGCATTATCAAAGAGCTGGCTCACCTCTAGGGACCAGGACTCTGAAGTTGCACTTCCTAGTTACAATATATTTCACCATGATAGGTATAATAAAACAGCACTGGTGGGTGGTGCATATACCCTCTGGTATCCCAAGGAGCATCATCATCATCATCCTCATCCTCATCAGAGGATGATGTGACAATGGTCGGTGCCGATGGCATGGCTCTCACATGACCCTTCAGGATCATCAGCTGCTGATGTAATTTTGAAACCTGCATTCTGTATTGCATATGATCCACACCTCCTTAAAACTTTCTCTTACTAACGTTATCCTGCAACACCCTATACATTTTTTATTTATTTAAACATTTGTTTACTGGGAAAAGCACATTGAGCCAGGGCTCATTTTCAGGTGTGACCAAGGGGGCAGGGTAAACAGGTATATATACACTTTGAGAGAGACAGATGGCTTGTAAATGCAATACATTCAGATTAGTTTAAGTATACACAGTAGTGGTGCAGAGACAACAAGTAAAGTACTAATGGCCCTATTCATGAAGGTGCAGAGTGGCTATGCACTGCATAAATGTGGCACATAGCCACACTGCACCTGCCCACACCCTCCGTGTGGGAGTCACCAACCACTTATGCCCCCCCTACACATCCGATCCCCCAGCCGATCATGGTGGTCCACACTGGGGCAGGCTGGGAGCCAGTGCGTGGGGTATACCAGCACTCCATGGCATCCCCCAAGGTGCAGAGTGCTGTGTGTGGTGCATGGATGGTTACACCAACACAAAGCAGCCATAAAACTGTTACACACCCCTTGGGTAGCGGCCGCTAGCAATGGCGGTGACAGTGGTGATCCCCTAGATGGATGCCCCTGCCATCGAGGCACTCCTTGGTGGGTCATGAGTGGTGAACTGGCACATTCCCCAAGTGCAGTTAGTGCACTGCATGCCGGCTGCCAACATGGTGCCTTGCAGGTGCAAGTGATCCACTGTTGGGACCTGGGTCGGGCAGCTGATTGACAGCCAATTGTGTCCACTACTCTGCACATGACTGCCCCAGAGATCCTACATGCCAGTGGGTGGGATCACAGAAGGGAGCCATGTCGAGGCCAGTGTTGGTGAATGTGGCCCCTGCATGAGTCTCCCACAGGTACAGAGCTGCGCAGGCAGGATACATGCCTTTGGCACATAGTTCCCACCCCTTTATGAATAGTCCCCAATAGTATTAGGTATTTACAACAGCAAAAGACATTCAGCATTATTTATACAGCAGTATGTACATCTGTATTTACACAATTTACACATCTGTAAGTACATCTATAATTACATGTGTTGCTTGACTATACACAGAGTTCTCAGCTATAAGGAGTGGGTATGGCACTTGCTTGACAGGAGTACATGAGGGGTGGTAGTAGGTGAAGCTGCTGTTTAATAGAATAGTGCAAGGGGGAGTTTCTGATGGAAGAGGAGAGTTTATTCCACAGGTAGGGGAGCCTATAGGAGATAGCAGATTTACCAGCTGAGGAGGATGGCTGAGGCAGAGTGAAGGATTTGGCACCCCTGTGCCTCAGACCATATGAGGAGTGGGAAACCATGGAAAGGCACTCTGGTAGGTTGGAAGGTAGCAAGCTGAGCAAGTATTTGAATATAAGATAAAGATAGTGGATATAGCTGCAATGAAAAAGTGGAGCTATACATACAGAGGTGTAGCGGGAGCAGTGGTGAGTTCTGAGGGGGGAGTCAGTGACGAAGTGGCAGAACGCATTCAAGAGGGTGTCCAGTCTGGATAGGGTTGATGCCGAGGTAGTACTGTAAACCACATCTGCATAATCAAAGATGGGAATAACCATTTTGGATAGGATTTCATGTCTGACAGGCAGCAGGAGAGAATCTCTATTCTGGTAGAGCATACCAAGTTTGGGGAGTAATTTAGAGGCAATTGCTTCTACGTGATTTGAGAAAGTCATAAAGGGATCAAACAAAAAAACCGAGGGATTTATATTTTGTGACAGAGTCCAGAGGTGTCCCATCCAATGAGGTGATGGGAGGGGGGATGAGTTCTCGTCAGTGACTGTATCATTCTGAATGTCATAGACACTGTTTTAGAGGTGTTTAATTTCAGTTGGTTGTTCCTGAACCAGCACTGCATGGTATGGTAGGCATTCTGTAGGGTGGCTTGAATATCATATAGGACAGGACAAGAGGTGAAAAGAATAGTGTCATCCACTTATACAGTATATATATGTGGGAATTAGTGCAGGCAGAGGGAAGGTCATTTATGAATAATGAAAATAGGATGAGGCCTAGAACTGATACTTGAGGCACACCCACAAGAATTTGGAGTGAGGGGTTGTGGAGTCCGCTATTCCGACTGATTGAAGCCTGTTGTTTAGGTAAGATTGGAACCTCTGGACTGTGATGGGAGCTAGTCCTGCTGACATGAGTTTCACCAGGGGAGAAGGGGTTGGGAGACAGATTCAAAGGCCTTTGCCAGATCTACAAACACAGTGGCTTTTAGATGGCCTTGGTCAGATGCAGCGTGGATGTGATTGGTGATGCACAGCAGTGAGGAGATTTCAGTACCATGCCTGAAGTGAATGAAGGTTTAAGAGGTGGGCTATGGCTTGGCAATTGCTGGCAGCAATATAACCAGAAGTTTGGGTGGATCTCATCAGGACTGAACTTGGATGTATTTAGTGAGCAGAGCACATCGAGGAGCTCTTGTTCCGAGTTGGGTGTGAATTGGAAGGTGTTGTTGCAGGTGTGGGAGGGGTTACTCGGGTGGAGGATGGACATCTGGTATGGCAGAGGAGGTAAAAAATTTATTTAGAGTGTCAACAATGCTGATAGGATCAGTGATAGGTTGGCAATTTTGTTTAACACCTGGAGTATTGGATTGGGCAAGGGGATCAATAAGGGAGAGCACTCCTTTCCAGAGTTGGAAGGTTGTGCACTTAGTTCATGTTTTTTCTCCATCTCCTTTCCCAGCTCTTTTTCACACCTTTCAATCCTGTCCTCCAACTCCTCATACTGATTTTTCAATGACTCATTCATGCTTGTAAGCACACCATTCATTTGTGACATCTGTATCTTACCCTGCAACAACATCGCATTCTCCTCCCATAACTTATTAAGTTCCTCATTTTTCTCTTCCTTATCCATCTCATTCTCATCCTTTAACCTACACACTGCATCAGATCTAGATTTCAGATCTTTTTTCAGAAGTGAAACCTTGGATTCCAATGCCTTACACAAAGTATACAAAGCAGCGACCATTACACCCTTTTGGTCATGTTTCTTACGTTTAGACTTGACTTCGGTATATAGCTTTCCTACATACCGTACTGGGTCAGCCTGGTGTTACAGATCAGATGTGAAATCTTTCCAACCTCATTGGGAGGTAAGATATTGTAGGACATCCATATTTAGCTCAGAATTATTGGCCATTGTATCGGGGTCTGCCATTGTAGATTGTGTTGACTGGAGATCTAAGGCTTCACCTCAGTCTTGGCAGTCAAATAGCCATGTGTTCTGGTAGTGGAGGCCACTAACAACTGTCCTACAAACCAAAGAGGGGTGAAGGTTCTTTACACCTGTCATTTTCCCACCTTTAATACCAGCTGTATCCTGGTGTCAGTTCTGTCCATACAGATTCTGCTGTAGTCGTACTTTGTTAGCAGAACTGTTCTGGACCTGATGGTGAAACATGATGCAGAGTCAAAGATACAGCAGGAATAAATTGTTTATTACCAGAAAAAACAGAACACAGCAAATACCTGCTGGGAGACAGGAACTGGACCCCAGATAGCATATCACTCAAAACTGGATTCAAACTCAGCAAAATACAGCATGGGTATCATTCTTATACTTTAAGATAAGAAAAGTATATTATTAGGTTATGGTCTGCCAAATACGGTAAAATCACAAAATATGGAAACTTCATTGGTAGAAGGTCAGCACAGAGGACAGTTAGCAGATCATTCTCTCTGCATGTGCTCTCTGATAAGAGTAAAACTAGCTTAACCTAGTTTTGGGTTACAATACAGAAGGGCTGGGATATTCAGAAGGGTTGTGCATGGTGCAACACAGTTGCACCATGCGCAACCCACTGATGCACCCTGGCATGATATTCAAATGGGGATTGAGCCTGGCACAAATCCCGATGCGCCAGTGCGCATCAGTAATGCATGCAGCGCAGGTGGAGGGGCGTGCCCATGCATACTCCGCACATCCCGATATTCAGCCCGGGATGTGCTGAGCCCATGCATACATAACCCCTACCTGCACTGCCGGTGAGCCAAAAAAGGAGCAACAGCTGGCCACCCACAGGTGAGCTGTAGTATTGCAGGGCGCAACATGGCAGCTGCCACCTGTGGGTGGCCACCCGAGCTCCAGCTGCACCTTCGTGGCAGCGCCCCTCCATGCCCAATCACAGACATATGTTGTAAAAGAAAAGTCCAATATCCCTGGTGTTCCAGGGGACTGCTCGCAGCCTGATCACGGGCATATGTTGTAATAAATGTAGTCCTATATCCTTGGTGGTCCAGTGGACTGCTTGCAGCCCGATCGCGGGCATATGTTGTAATAAATGTAGTCCAATATCCCTGGTGGTACAGTGGACCACTCGCAGCCAGATCACAGGCGTCAGTAAAAAACAATGCCACAACAACCCAACCCTGGTGGTCTAGCGGTACTCCCTCCCCACCCGCCCACTGGCCCCCGCCCTGCTCCCCCAGGTCAGTGGTGGGCGGCAGCTCCCACCATTTGCTGCCCGCCGCCCCCGACTGACACCATATGAGTGGTGCTGGACTCCCATTGGTCCTGGCATGAGCCAATGGGCATGCAGCCCATACCGTACTACACAGTCAGATATGTGAATGGATCCATTCACATATCTGAACTGTGTAATATGTATGACTACGCCCATTGTCTCACGCTGTGGACCAGTGGCGTATCCACCATGCGGTGTCAGTTGGCGGGTGGCAGGCGGCAGTGAGTGGGAACTGCCCACTGCTGACCGGGGAGCGCAGAAGGGCAGTGGTGGCCGGAGTGGAACTACTAACCACCGCGGGGTGGAACAGGCAATAACTGGCTTGCCCATGATCGGGCTGCGAGTAGTCACTGGGCCCGCAGGATATAGGACTACATTTATTACAACATATGCCAGCGATCGGGCTGAGAGTGGTCCACTGGACCACCAGGGATATAGGACTACATTTATCACAACATATGCCCATGATCGGGCTGCGAGCAGTCCACTGTACCACCAGGGATATTGGACTTTTAAATTACAACATATGCCCACAATTCGGCTGCAAGTGGTCCACTGGACCACCAGGGATACGGGACATTTACATAGTTTTCATATGCCCGCGATCGGGCGTCAGTGCATGTTGCCACTTGTGCAGGATGCGTCGGTCCCCAACGGCTGCAGCCTGGCAGGACGCCAGGCACAAGTCGCCGGGGATCGGCACACCTGCATGCAAATGAGGCCATAATGACATGCAAATGGCCCCATTTGCACCTTTACATTATGGCCCCATTTGCATGTGCACTTTTGAATATTGTGGTTGTTGTGCCTAAGCGCAATGGAACTGCGCTAAGCGCATCCCCTACTCCCTCTGGCAACTTGCGCTGGTGCAGTGCCACTGCGCCATGCGCACTGCGGGTGGCCAAGGTGCGATATTCAACAATACTGTACCATGGCGCAGCTCCGTTGAATATCACCCTGTCAACACCCCGTGCAGCCAAGTTGCGTTGCGCCCAGGCTTGCGCCATAGCCTGGCGCAGTCTGAATACCCGGGCCAAGGTGTTTTGTTAGCAAAATATAAGCAGCTGTGTAGCAAAGGAAAATAACTGTACCATAAGGCCTGCATAAGCAATGCTGATACTGTTGGGGTCAGATGTTACTAGCACATTGCCCTGTTAGGATCTGGTCTTTCCCACCAGTACATGCTACAATCATATGCATATGTCTTATTACTATATCACATAGTACTACATTATATCCTACCCTACCAAGCATATCATGAATAAATGTATGCATGCCGTCTGCTGCACTAAATATAGGGTTGTGGGGGTGGGCAGGTCTACTCATGCAATGAAGAAAAAAGAAGGCTTATAGGTGGGTTAATGAAGGAAATTCAGTTCAACAAAGAAATTAATTTTAAGAAAGTAATAAAAAGGTATCAATAACTTTTTTCTGTCTTCCCCTGCACTCCAAGACCTCCCACTCCTTCTGGCTGCTCAACATCCTTGTCTGCCCACTAGTCTCCCCCTTTGTTGCTGCTTCCTGCCACCAGGCTCCCCAGGCTGTTCCTGCATCCTTGGAGTGCCTAGATTATCCCTATTGGGAGCCCCAACCTTGGGGGAGAGGAGGGGGTTAGCATTCATGGGGGGTCCTCTGAGGTATGCAGGGCTGGAGGGGCAGGGGCAGTGTGCTAAGGGGACTGTGGTGAGGGGGAATGAGGCAGCTATCATCCAGTAGGCTAAGACGGGTGCTAGTTTTTATTTTCTTGGCCTCTTCCATACCCCATGGGCATGCACCGTGGTGACATCCTGGAGGTGAAGCCAGCCGATGTGTGATCAACCACACTGACATGGCTCCACACACTACCATGTGTTGTGCTCCAAGTGGTGCTCTTTAGCATACTCCCCCATGAGGATAGCATCCATGCAAATACTCTATCACCCTCCCTGCTGGCCTTCACTGCTGACATCCCAAGCTTGGGGCTCAATCATCAGTAACCAGCATGGCAAGCAGGTGCCCCACCACTTGACATTATGGAGCCAGTTCAATGGCTTTTTAAAGGGACACTGTCAACCCATTTTGCTTCATACTATTTCTAGTTGAAAACCTATATTTTATGGTTCCTTACCTTCTCTAATATACATTGATGTTGCTGGTTGTTTAAGCTGTCTCTTTTCTTAGTATAACAGAAATACATGTGAGTGCTGTAATTATACTCAGCCTTGTTTTGTTTCACATCCTTGATCTACTTTAATTGCATACCTTCTGAACATTAGGAACACCCCCAAACAGAGCAACCACTCACAATGCTATAGTCTTCTCTTCTCCCATTGCATATTGAGTAGTTAGACTGTGTTGGGAGTGTTCCAAGTCCATGAAATGTATAGTGGGAGTTGGTCAAGGGATGTAAATAAACACATTTTGGTGTGGTAACACCAGTATGGTGGGCAGTCTGTTTTTAACCTTTAAAAAGAAGAAAAATAATCAGAATCAAACTACCAGCTACATCAGCACTTTTTACAGAATGTAAACAATCATAAAATGTAGTTTTTAAACTGGGTATAGTTTAAGGCCTAGGAGGGGTTGACAGTGTCCCTATAATTGGGCATATTGAGATAGCCAAGGAAAAAATAATAATAGGAAATATTTATGTTCTCTCAAGCACAGCAGATACCTATGATGAAAAGGTATGGAATAGCTTATATCAGGATTTTGGATGAGCAGTTGAATGAATGATTTATAACCAGTTTATCATTAATGGGTGACTAAAATTCAAGAACAGGAAATTTTAAAAATCTAATCAGAAAACTGGAAATACCAGTACCAAACCACTTGGTGGAGAGAGAAATAATTTGACAAGCAAAATCAGCCAACTTCCCTCTTACCTCTCAGATATGCTATCCACAGCTAGCCCATCACCCTACTCACTTCACACCAGGGACACTCCCTATTTTTCCCTTCTCAAACCATCTTCATCAGCTGGCAAATCTGCGTTTCTCCTACAGACTCCATTCTGTATGGAACCGACAAACCCCTCAACTAAGGAACTCTTCCTTGTATTCCTCTACTAAACCACTATGACTATTCCTTTACCCTTTTTGCTTCTGCTGCACCAAACCACCTTGTCCTCACTATAACCCCTTAATGCAGTAAACATTATCAAATGTAAATCAGGTATAAGCTTGTATTGTAGTCTATCCTGTCCTTGTATTTGTAAAGGTTTCATCTCTAAGCATAACACTACAAATATGGCAATTGCTGCAGGGTTAACATCCCCATCTTTTGGCAGGCTCACAGGCTCTGGTTTCAGTTGGTAGCTACAGTGAAGTCCACTATGATGAAGTGTAGTGCCAGTTTCCCTACGTGACAAAAGGGGTTAACTCCCATTGAAACTGCATTGTTTCCTGCAGGAACTCTACTGCAGAATTCTACAGAACTGGGCTTCATCCTGGTGAGCTTAACTGTATGAACAAGGCAGTCCCCCAAGTTACTGCCCCTTCTATATGAAACTCTGAGGGGTGTGTTAATTTAATTCTTTAACTGTGGAGCTTTTCTAAGGATATTTAAGTTTTTCCTTATGATATCCACCACCTCTCTTATACCTCCCACGTATGTTGTAACAAATGAGAGTTGTTGATCAGACCCCTTTGTTCTATCCTTCTGCCTTAATAATGTAGTTCTTTCCATTCCTTTTGCTGAATCCATTACTCGTTCAATGTCTGACTCTTTGTATTCATGATCTAGTAATCTCTCTGACAGTTCATCAGCTGGCTTCTCACATAATGCTTCAGTCCCACAATTCTGTTTAATTCTCATAAACTGTCCCTTGGGTAAGTTTTTTATTGTATGGGCAGGATGACAGCTATTTGCCAACAGAAGTGTGTTTCTATCTGTTGGCTACTTATATAGGTATGTAGCCAGTGTAACATCAGCCAGTTTCTGAATCATGAGGTCTAGAAAATTAACAGTTTCTCTGTCTGCTGTGACTTTGAATCTCAAATTTATTTTATTTTAATTTTTTTTATTTTATCGAGAACTAGGATTACAAATGCTTTTGAGCTAAGAGCTCTTTTACAAAGGTTCTGCATCAAATACGAACTATACATACACATAAGAATAACTGAATGCACCAGCAAAATGACAAAATCAATACATTGAGTATCAGGTTAGAAGTAGAAGAGGGTTACACAGCATTCACCTATAGTGCGCAAGGTCTAACAATCACATGCTCTAGGATTAAATCACAATATTGTTGTAAGATTAACAAGACTGAGAATCAGTCCAGTGGGCCTTATTCAGCGGCAATACCATAGAGGATGGGGGAGGGTTATGAGGAGAGGGCAGGATAGGGCTGAGAGGGTCAGAGTGGATTCAGGAGTTTAGGGAGGAGGTGGGGGTAAGTGGGGTGGGTTCTTGTCCAGAGGCAATACTACCAGGAGAGGGGGATTACAAGGAAGGTTAAGAGGAGTGGCAGGTGAGGGTTGAGAAGGGCAAGAGTGTGAGGGTAAAACTGGGGAAGTTGAGGGGTGGGAGTAAGACAGGGTGGGTAAGTTGTTTGGTTTAGTAGAAAGAGGTAAGGCGCAGGCAGGCTCTCTGCTAACTGCTGCGGTGGACATAGAAGCCAGGCACGACATTGGGACTTTCCAAAAACTGAACAAACTCATCTAAATCTGCCATCAAACCCATCCATATCATTAGTACATCATCAATAAATATTTTTCATAAATTGATTTTGTCATAAAATGGATTTTGTGATTTATCATAAATAACCTCCTCCACCCATTTACTCACATATGTTAGCCAAACTGGGGGCTAAAGTAGCCTCCATTGCTGTGCCTTTAATCTGAATGTATTTCCTGTCCTCAAACATAAAAACATTTTTCAGGACTAATTCAGTGAGGTTGGTGAGCATATTAATCTTGCTATGTACCAGAGCTGTGTGTTTCAGCAGACAGTGCACAATCACTTGGAATCCCACTTCATGGAGGATGTTTGCATAAAGCGAATGAACAACCAAGATCGCCAACCACCATTGTTCTTCTATTTAAATATTTTCTAAAATAGAGAGTATGTCTGTTGTGTCTCAAATGGAACTTCTTACTTTAGGTACAACTGGCATCAAAAAGCTGTCCACAAATCTGGACAAAGGTTTTGTACCCAACCAGTACCTGAGATAATAGGACAACCAGGGTTTTTTGAAGGTTTTTGTGTATGTTTGTAAGGGTATAGATGTCTGGTTTCCTTGGATGTTGAACCAATAGGTAATATAGTTCATCATCAGTGATCAGGCCTTCCTGGAATAAACTAAGAAGTTAATACTCAATTTATTTTCTCTTTTTTGTTTTGATTTTTGTAGTTGGGTCAAAAGTGAAGCTTTTATAAAAACAGTCATGCATTATTAGAAGATTTGCGTGTGTTTATGGGGGATTTTGCCCAGAAAACATTTTGGAAGCTATTCTGCTAAAAGTAGTGGTACAAGCCCTATATGGGGCAGAAATCTAGGCAGATGAAAAGAATGCCTTGCTAGAAAAAGAGGTGGAAAATTTTTATGAAAGATATGCTGGGCTACCAAAACGTACACCAGCAGAAATATTTAGACTAGAATAGGTCTCATTGTACTAAAATTGGCAATAGTGTTTCCCTCCCGACTCCTATCAAGTGTGGTGTACTCTTTCTAACTCATCATTGTTTTTTGCTCTCCAGTTCTCATAGTTTATCATTTGAAAATAGAATATCTCATAAAATGGGTTGTTTGATGTAGAAGGTTATGAAAGGCCTTATTTCTCCCGCAATAACAGCCTTGTTCCCTAGATCCCTTGATTTATGTGGCACTAGGTCTCAGTCGAAGTTTACTTTTAGACTTCCCCTCTTTGCTACAGTCCATGACCACAGATCAATATCCTACAGGGCTGCCTTATTTTTTAATACTCTGCCCCATGAAATCATTGAAAGTAAAACAATTTGGTCCTTCAAATCCAGGTTAAAGCAATGGCTGATGAATAAGGATGTTTGCACATGTTTTGTTTAACTTTGTAGTGATTTAAATTGATTGTATATTTGTATTCTGTATTTAATTGTGTATTTATTGTATGTTGTATCTTTTGTATGTGTCTCATGTTATTGTCTTAACTTGTCGTTGGTGAAAAAGGGCAGTATCCAGGATATAAGTATAAAAAATAAAAAAATGAAAATGAAAAGAATTGGGAATAGTGATTTCTTATACTAAGACTGAACTCCGACTTCTGTATTATTAGTTAAGAATGTTAAATACGTCAAGAAACAGGTTACCAACAATTGTACTACAGGAACAGAGACAAATGAAGAGGAGGAGATATACAATGCCATAGCTGGATGAAGGATTTATGCACCTAGGACAGATGAACCTAAAATTCCTTTGGCAAAATTCCAAACAAAACATAAAGGACTATAAATTGAATGGTTCAATGTCACAACAGTGAATGTTAAGTAGTACTCATCTGCACAGCTAGTGTACATCAACAAAAAGTACAACGGCAATGTATACTCCCCAGCAAGAAAAACAACAATGAGGAAAACTAAATAAAATATCTATGCAGGGGGGCTGCGCTCCCTGAGCCATCCTAAATTTAGATTCTCAGCTCCAGAGTGATACATGTCAGGAAGGGGGAGAAACTCAGGGTAAAAAGCAAGTTAAACTCCCACACATAAACAAAAAAACAGTACCCACTACCCATCCCCATACCCTGGACCTCCCTCACTGCAGCCAGTCACTCTCACCACCACACCAGAAGGCCAGCTCAACAACACCCCACCAAACTACTCAACACATACCTCCCCCTCTTTCCTGAACTCTCCTCTTCCATTTCTTCACCATGCTCAGCAGTCACTGTTCTTTCCCCTAACTTGGTGCTATAACCATGCCTCGCTACCTTTCAGGGTAGCTCATATCATGGGCGCTCAAATTAAGTCACTCAAAACTGAGTCATTCAATTTGAGTCACCCATATGACGTGATACCAAACTGAACCCACTAAGTTTTAACAAATTGTTGTACTAAGGATTCCAACCATATTTATGGATTATTGAAAGAACGGAAGTGAGAAAGGTTTTTACATCATTCAGAGTAAGGATAAATAAGTCAAGTACCACTGTCCAGAGATTTGCTAAGGAAGGTATAAAAAAAAAAAAAGAAAACAAAGGAAAAAAAATTCATGTGTGCTTTCCAAAGGATTAATCAATATGCTACCTGCTAATATTTTGCCATGCCACTACCACATAATTGATTCTAGAGGGGAGCTGAAGGGGTTAACTATATAAGCTGTCATTCTTGGATAAAGTGGAGGGTGCTTAGTGTTGTGTGTAATATAAACATTTGGATATTTGTAATTTGTTTTTACAGTACCATTAATGCTAAGCTGCATAAATACTACATGTGTCATGTCAGAGAATTAACTGTTATGTATGTAACTCTGTTGTACAGATTGCTAATATAAATATGTCTGTACGTTGTTTCTTTTTTAATAAGTGAAGACCAACATGGTTGATCAATAAAAGTTTTACCTACTTACCAATACAGTATATTAAATAGAGAATAATGCCTGTACAGTTGTCTGTTATGAGGAAATTTCACACGCCTGAGGTGTGTGATACTCCATAAACTCCAAGAGCGAAACTTGAGGGGTTTATGTGATTATCACATGAGGATGTGTGAAAAATCCTCCTTATACAAACCTTGTATGGGAATTATTTTTTATAATAACTGGTGCAAGGTCTGACAGAGATAAAAATTCTAAGCTGTATTTGTGTGAGCCATCGTGTCTCTGAGCAGCTGCCATAGTCATACAAATACAGTGTGCTTTCTTTTGCACTTCAATGAAGAGAGAACATGAGGCAGACAACACTGCAATAACCTGCTATAGAGTTATTAAGGAATTTAGCAGGTTATTACAGTGCTTGATCAGGGGTCAATATCCAGTCATTATAGGGGGTCACCAGTTATTGTAGCATGATCTGGAGGTGGGTACTAGTAGCTGAATCCCCAAGTTTGCTGATGACACAAGAATGGGAAGAGTAGTTACATGACAACAAGAAGGAAATGAAATGCAGAATTATTTAGACACCTTTTGGAAATGAGTGGCACAGTGGTAGATGAACTTCAACACTGAAAAATGCAAGGTGATGCATTTATGAAAACAAAATACTACCTGACTGGCTTGGAGATTACCAAAACAAAGCAGAGAAAAAGACATAGGAATAGTGATCAGCAGCAACTCTAACTGGAAGCAGCAGTGAGAATGAAAAGCAGCAGTCAGCAAGGCAAAAAATCCTGGCTTTCATTAAGAGAGAATAATAATACTTGGATTAATACTTGGAGCTTAGGACAACAGAAGGCTACTGCCCATTAATGTTGTCCCCACTATTCAGTGGAGGTAATAAGTTACCATCAGTAATAAAGAGATTGAGTCTTGCCTTAAAAATGTTAAAACCTGGTGCATCTATTACTTCAGTTGGTAGCTGATTCCACAGTATGACTGCTCTAGGGACATAGCCCTGCCTCCAGGATTCTGTTTTGACATGATTCTCCCTTATCTGATGACTATGCCCCCTTAAATCATAATGATGATCCTTGTGGGCAAGATGCAAGTCCCTTGACAATAGGTCATCATTTAGGATTTTATACATCAACAGGATAGTTCCCCTAGCATGCCTAGTCTCAAGATGCCATAACCCATACTAGATAATCTTGTTTCATATGGCTGGTCCTTGTATTGGGAAATCAATTTAGTAAATGACCTCTAGGTTCTTTCAACCAGAGTTTTATCCTTTCTGAAATATGGACTCCAACTTTGGGAGCAGTAGTCCATATGTGGTCGTACATAGGTTTTATACAATGGAAGGAGTACATTAACATTTCTGGAAAAGAAAGACCTGCGAACAGAGTTAACGAGGTGCATGGTTTTATTATCAACATATTTGCAGTGAGCATAACTCTTGAGGTCAGTACTGATATATACTCCAAGGTCCCTTTCACATATAGATTTTCTAAGTTGTTCCATTAAATATAATAGTTCTGCTGTATGTTATTCTTCCCAAAATGCATTATTATACATTTATCTATACTAAACTGCATCCTATTTCTTCTAGCCCACTCAGTGATGTTCTCAGCATCTTCCCCAAATCTAAGCCTGTCATCAAAGGTATCCACAATACCCCCCAGTTTGACATCATCCACAAATTTACTCAGCTTATTATTACTGACAATACTTAGATCACTTATGAAAATGTTAAACAAAAGCAGGCCCAAAACTGACCCCTGAGGGACGCCGCTAGTAACCCTGATCTCAGTGGATGAGCAGCCATTAATTCATACTGATTGGGTTCTATTCATAAGCCATTCCATAATCCAGTTTATCAGTTTATGACTAATCCCCAAGTCAATTAATTTCAAGACAAGACCGTTGTGTGGCACTGTATCAAATTCTTTCCTAAAATCGAGTAGTACAACATCCACTGCTCTACCACGGTCAATGTTATTCCCCACAAAGCTGTAAAAGTTAACTAAGTTTGTTGTACAGGACCTTTTTTGTGTAAACCCATGTTGAGTCACATACAGAAGGCCTTTACTTACTAAATAGCTACATATATCTTCAGAGATTAGTCTCTCTATAATTTTCCTGACTATGAGCGTTAAACTGATTGGCCGATAGTTAGCTGGGTCATTCTTACTACCCTTCTTAAATATTGGTATCACGGTAGCCCTTTGCCAGTCACTGGGAACATAACTTTTCTTCAGTGATCTTAACCCTAGTTCTGCTATGATTGGGGCAAGTTCTTTTCCCAACTCTTTAATTAGTCTTGGGTGAAAACCGTCTGGACCAGATGATTTATTCACATCTAGAGCTCCAGTTTTTCTATAAACCTTTAAATGGTAAGTATATCTACAGTAGGGATGTTTTAATGCCCTTATACAGATCTTTGGTCTGGCCTCATCTTGAGTACAGTATGTAGTTCTAGTCCCCGCATCTGAGGAAAGATATTGACAGGAGATATTGTACAAAGGAGAGCAAATAAGTTTGTTGATGGCTTGGAGAACATGGGCTGTGAGGACCAACTGGCAGAAATTGGACAGTTTTACACAGAAATAAGAAGATTTAGATGAGGCATGATTATAGTATTCAAGTATCTAAAAGGGATAACAACATCAGGTGAAGTGCAGCTCCTCAAAATACAAAAGGATGAAAGGAGATTTGGACACTCAATGTCACTATAGGAGGGAAGGTTCAATTGAAACATAAGGATGAACTGTTTACAGAATTTGTAGTGAATGCTTGGAATATACTGTATTAGCTGATTCTGTAATAATATAGATGCAAAAACAATAACCACTCCACTACATAGACTGCAGGGCTACCAAGAAAAACAACTATGTACAAAAATCTTCCAGTGCACCTGCCTCTCAATTAACTGTCATACACAAAAGGGTTGTCCAGCTTAAAGAGGGCAGACCACATTGTCCTAAGACCCAGACAGGAAGTACTGGAGGCATGGGGGGAGGTAAGCAGGGAGGAAGAAGGGGGGAGGGCACCAAAGGTGAGGGGGAGGGATTAGCCGCAGTGAGGTCACAAGATAGATGAGGGAAGAAGAGAGGGTGAATGGAGGTGGCAGCCAAGGATTGGTAGAACTGACCAAGGGGCTGGACTAGGAGACGGCATGAAAAGGGGCTGCACAGGAGCAGGGATTCACAATTTTGCTCCAAAGGAATGTTGCTTTGGAAGCACAGCAGTTTGGTTGAATTCCAGCCTATGGGCTTTTTTTTATTTGGTAGTCATTTGGAGTTAAAAAATACAAATATTGTGTTGTAAAGCAGCTCAAAGCAGATAAAGTTAAAGTAAATTCCAGCAACAGTAAGTATCGGGAAAGAGCCGACCTGTGGAAAAGAAGACCTGTAAAGGGTTGAACCAGGAGTACACAGAGGTAAGGCAGCGAGGGTCTGCTTGTCTGAGATTGTCTGGAGGAGACCAAAGAGATGGAAAAGTGGGTGAGGTCTGCAGACAAGGCATGATAATTGGTTTAACAAGGTGGACGATGGTGTGGGAAGCCTGGGGGGAGTGGTAATTCCAGTGCTAGGAGTAGGGAATGGTCGGGGAGTTTCTCCGGAAGTCTGAGGCTAGCAAGCTGGAGATGCAGGAACTGATGAGCGCTCAAGAGCACAGGGCAAGAATGTGAAAGTGAAAGACATGGCAGGTTTGAGGTGAGAGTTTGGGGCAGCAAATGCTTAGCTTGCATGCTGTGCAGGACTAAGAAGGGGGATATGAATAGGCATGTAAAAAGCACAGTGGAACAAAAACCAACCCTTCCTGCGGGAAAAAGGTACGCGCTGCATAAACAGATAGGCAACTAAATTCAGATAAGTGAATCTGGCTACTAACAAATACTTTCAAAGGGGGAAGCACAGGTATTTACTTGCTAGCATTCATCCCGTGAGATTACTGTTGGGTGTAGATGGGGGCAAACGGTCAGATTAGCAACAGGGGCGGCTAAGAGAGAGGCGCAAGAAAAAAAAATTGGATCCGTTTGAGAAAATGCTGGCACCGCAGGTCATTTTGGAGCAGCAGAGGAGAGCGACGATGAAATGAAAGAGGAATGGCCTCCAACTAGTGGGGGAAAACGGCAAGGGATGGGCGAGGCAGCTAGGAGAGCAGAAGAGGGGAGATCGAGTGGGGCGAGCAAGAAGCCTGGGCCTACCGTGGGATGGTGTCTGATGTCATCACCACACGGCAGAAGGCCTGGGGGTGACTACAGACCATAAGATGTTTGGGTGCAAGGATAAGAATTAAAGGTACTGCCAACAGCACAGGCAGAATAAAAAAGTGATTTGTTAGAAAGGCTTAGTTTAGCAGTAAAATTCGGTCCCAAGACGGTGGAGCTACAGCGGGAGGGCACAACCCTCATTTTGGCATGGGGGCAAGGCAATGAATAGTTAATAATTAAATATTATGGTCCCTCATATATTGCCAGAGAATGTTTTGCACAATGTTTATTCATGGACACGACCTTTTGTTTATCAAATCAATTCTGTTTCCTTTTGCCTAGTAGTATTAAAAAAAAGAAAAAAGGCTACACACGTTTGGTTGTTCGCCATTAGGGCTCCTGCTTAGATGGTTATTCATTAATTACCCCCTCCCCACTTTTTTCTAGCAGGTGTTGGGTAGGCTTTATGAATACCTATGGGTATCTCTAGGCAAGAGCAGACTGCCTACCAATATCAGGGACAACTGTAATGCAGGCGTGTAAAAGGGAACCGCAAAGGGAAGACAGGACTCTACCCCAGCTTAAGTGGGGGGTTTTCAATGCATGGTTGCTGTAGGTACAAAGAGGTGCCTGGAATGAAACCAGGACAAAACTAAAAGGGGGTGCAGGGAGAATATAAAGGGGGAAGCATGAGGCACAAAAAGGAGAAGGATTCGGGGGGAGCACAAAAAAAAAAAAGGTCCTGATGAAGTTTCTCTTTTCTGTTAGTAGATATCTGAGAAGATGGCACCTAAGAGAGGGAAGCCTAACAAGGAGGAGTGCTATCGAGCAGTCATGGACCTGGTGGAAAATGCCAACTGGCTTTTGGAGGTGGCGGAACCAGAGTGGGGGTGACCAAGGTACTGAGAGGAAGGGGAGGCAGGTGAAGGGACAGGGGAAGGAGAGAAGGGTGCCAAAGTGACCACGGGTACTGGAGCTTGGGCCCGAGGAACTGGTGCCTGCACCGGAGACGCCACGAGATCTACCTCCTAGTAACACAGTACCAGAACCTTTTCCTGCCTTCTGCCCCGATCAAGTTCCACTCACCCCTCTGGCCCCACCCCCAGTGCCAGGTCCTATGCCAACACTGGGAGATCCCACACCGGGGCCCAGTGTCTCACAACTAAACCCCGCAGGTAATGCAATGGTGACCCTTGAAAGCAGTATAAAAGAATATGTGGAGCAGATGCTAAAAAGCATGTGGGAGAACAGACTGGGGCAATTGGAGAAAGCATTAGGTGAAATAAAAGGGGCAGGGACAAGCAGGGAGACTGGGGGGTGGGGGGCCCACCCCTGTTAGGGAAGTGGGAGCACCAGGGACAGGCTATCTGATCACGTGCCGACAGCTATAAAAGAAAAAATATGGAAAGGGGAATATGCCGATATCTTCGCTTTAGCAAACGTGGACAACATGGACAAGTTTGAGGAAAGGGACAGCTTCTAGAAAAAGGATATGGTGACTGCAGTGGTGCTGTTAGGCAAGGGAGAGGAGGACAAGGCAGGCAAAGGGAAGACCTCGGACAACTGGTCCACAGGTTTTACTTATCTCATGGCCATCACCATTGAGAAGAAGCTGGAGTTGGCAGCCCCTCTTTTGACCTACTCCCTTATCATCAAGAATGCGTACAAAAAAGGTGGACATAGTTGGCTGAGATACAATGAGAAATTCAGAAAGAGGATGGCACATTTTGGGGATGTAAAATGGGATGCGCGGCAGATAGACCTTTGTTTAGAAATCTTTATGGGGCCAACAGACAAGGAGGCTGAGGTAGAAAGAAGAAGCGGTGTTGAAGGCATGTTGAGGGTACAATCTGGCATTTTGCTCCTGGCCTAATTGTCAATTCCGACATGTCTGCTCAAAATGTGGGGGGTACCATCCAGCGACAAAGTGCAGATACAACTGGGAAAAGAGCTCTGGTGGACAAGAACATGAGCATCAGCAGCCCTTCCGGGCTAACCAGGGGCATTCAGGGCCAGCAGTGGGGAGGAGAAACAGAGGATGGGCAAGTGGGGGAGGGAGGAGGGACTGTCATACCAGACCTGCTATCAGGACAACTGAGGTTTCGAGGAGCAAGTTTAAGTTGGGGCGGACACCAATCAGGGTGGCTGCAATTCAGGAGGGTTTGGTGGACTACCCCGACCAGGTAGCAGCCAAGGAGCTGAGGACAGGTTTTCGGTTAGGATTTAATTTAAAGTATCGGGGTGTTCCGAAAGGGACAAGGGCAAAGAACCTCAAGTCTACTCAAGGGAAAAGTGCAATCTTGGCATGTTTAATTCAAAAGGGAGTAGCAGCGGGGTGGGTGGAAGGCCAGTTTGAATCACCCCCACTGCCAAACCTATGGGTATCTCCATTGGGTTTGGTTCCCAAAAAGCAGCCGGAGGAGTACAGGGTGATACACCACCTCTCATACCCAGAAGGGGACTCTGTCAATGATGCCATAGGGGAAGAAGACAGCAGGGTTACTTACGCCACATTGGAAGAGGCAGTGCAGCTTATTAGGACTAAGCAGGAGGTGTGGCTGGCCAAGACTGATATAGAATCCGCATTCCGACTACTACCAGTATGGGTGGCGGATTGGGACCTTTTAGGTTTCCAGGTAGATGGGGGGGTACAACTTTGATAAGGCCATGCCGATGGGATGTTTGATAGCATGCATCACATTTGAAATGTTTAGTACCTGGCTGCAGTGACTGTTTCAGAGGAGGTTTGGATACCGGACAGTGATGCATTACCTCAACAACTTCTTGTTCATAGGTGAAGGCAAAGAGGAGATGGAAAAGATGCTGGGTGACTTCAAGGCATTATGCCAGGAGATGGGAGTACCACTAGCGGAAGACAAAAAAGAAGGACCACTCCAGAAGATAGAGTTTTTGGATTTAGAACTGGACACCGTGCAAGAGCTTTATAGGCTACCAGAGCAGAAGGTCAACAAACTATAGGTGTTGTTAAGACAGTTTGGTGGGGGCAGGAGGGTACAGATCCAACAGGCACAGCAGCTAATGGGGCATTTGAACTTCGCATGCAGGGCCATTGCACTGGGGTGCACGTTTACACGGTGGCTCGCATGGGCAATGAGAGGGACAAAGCAGCCCCATCACTGGATAGACCTGAATAAAGGTACCAGAGAAGACATGGCAGTTTGGGAGCACTTCCTGCAGGCATATAATGGGCAGACATTTTGGCAAGAGGAGTGGCTTTACAACACGGACCTTCAGCTGTACACAGATGCAGCAGGGGGGTAGGAATGGGAGGGTACTTCCAAGGTAAGTGGTTTGCGGAACCATGGCCTGAGGAATGGATTAAAGGGAAAGTGACGAAGGAAGTCACGTTCTTAGAAATATTTCACATATGGGTAGCAATGGTTGTCTGGGGTAGGGAGCTTAGGAACAGACAAGTCACATTTTGGAGTGATAATCAGGCAGTGGTAGAAGTGTTGAACAAAAAGTGGATCAGGTCAGAGAGAGTAGCGAGGGTCTTAAGGAGGATGGTGTGTTTAGCACTAACCCTGAATATGTCATTCAGGGCTAAGCACATTGATGGAGTGGAAAACATGATAGCTGACTGCCTCTCCCACTTACAGATGGACAAATTCCAGACCGTTGCACCCGGAGCAGAGGTCGAGGGGACTTCCATTCCAACGTGTGTATGGATAATTGGATCGGGGGAGCAGAAATATTGTTCTTGAACTCCTGGGCCCCAAGGACCCTTAGAACTTATGAGACTTCATGGAGGGCATTTCAAAAATTTTGGGAACAATACGTCGGATGGGTAAGTGGTGCAGTAACACAGGAACAGGTGGCCAAATTTATAGTGAAGGGGTGGCAGCAGGGTGGGACGCATGCCACTATAGGAGTGCATTTGGCAGCCATAGGGCAAGTATGTAACTTAAAAGGGTGGGAGGACCCCACAAAAAGCAACCTGATTTGCAGAATGATGCAGGGTTGGGCCCGGGGGACTGACAAGAAACAGGACATTAGGAAGCCAATATATGAAAGCCTACTGGCAAGGCTGGTGGGGGTACTGCACCACATAGCTAGCTCAGGTAGTGAGGCGTTGTTATTTCAGGCCCTGTATCTGACTATGTATGGTGGGGCTTTCAGGCTAAGCAAGGTAGTGGGCCACGACGGGAAGAATGAGGGAGGTGGACTGCAATGGGAAGTCATAGAGTGGGGTACAGCAGCAGTGGTAATAAAGGTGAGACGATCAAAAACAGACCAACAGGGATGGGGTAACAGAGTATGTCTACAGAGGCACAGCAATGCAGACATCTTCCCAGTGGGGGCCTTGCATGCATATGTGGCTGGGTGGCCTACAAGGGGATGGTCCATGTTATTCGTACATGGTAATGGGAAGCCAGTCACCGGATACCAGATGACGGCGGTGCTGCATAAGGGACTTAGATTTTTGGGTGAACCTGTGGAAGGTTACTCTTCACATTCATTCAGGATTGGGACAGAATCAGTGTTGGCCGCACAGGAGGGCACAGCAGGGGCAATCTTGGAAAAGGGAAGGTGGAAATCTGAATGTTACAAAAAATACATACGCAAGGTTCCACAATAATGTTGTTCTTTTTGTCTCCCATAGCAGGTACAATGGGGGGAAGGGGGTAACCATGCATTCTCTAACAAAGTATGTCTTTTTGTATGCAGGCAAAACCAGGAGGCTAGAGACATGGATTTGTGGTCATTCTTTTATCCACTGGGTGGAGAAATGGGCAGCCAGGAGACAAGGGGGCAAGTTGTTGTACCTGAATAATGATTGCATCTGGTTGAGGTGGAAAGGTCAAAGGGGGATGAAGTGGGCACAGTTACTGCCGGAACTGAGGGAAGTTGGGAAGGTCCATGGGAGACCAGACCTCATCATCATACACTTGGGTGACAATGACCTGGGGACACGGCCATGGCTGGACTTATTTTACCACATAAAAAAGGATGTGGAAACAATTAAACAATGGTGGACGGAGGTGACATTGGCCTGGTCAGACATAACCCCTTGGAGGGTGTGGTGAAAAGAGGAGTGTCACAAAGGGATGGATAGGGCTAGGAAAAGGATGAACGCACAGGTGGGCAGGTTATTCGAGGCCCAGGGGGAGTGGTACTTCACCACACAATTTAGGAAAGGGTAGATGAATATTTCTGGGGAGACGGGGTACACCTCTCAGACCTGGAGCTGGTACTATTTAACCAGGAAATGGCTAATGCCAATGAACAATGGATAAGACAAAGAGCATTTGTTAATGCAGCGTGGGGATAAGGTAAAGCAAAATGGGGGTAGGAGGAAAGGGGGGGGCAAGTCCACCATCCATCGCAAGCTGGAGGTGGACTAGTGGAAAAAAGGAAGAGTAGGACAGTAAAGAATGGAGGAGTTTTTAAAAAGAGAAAGAACATGACAAAGGACACAGGGTGATAGGATAGAAGCAGGGACGCAGTGTGTAAGCTCGTACCCCTTGACACAAAGAGGAAGCAATAGGCCCCCCCATGATGTACGTCTTGGGGGGCAGAAGGAAAGAAGGAAGAAATGGGGGGCATGAATAGAGCAAGAAGATGATTGATATGATGTATATATGTGTAAGTATTATCAACATGATTGAACTGTGTGTAAAGGACAATGAGAGTGATCATTTAATGTAAATATGGAGACTGGAGTATCAGTAAATTTTGTCGAACTCAACAACCACAAACATTCTTGTCAGTGTCTTTATTGGAGGGGATCTGGGGACAAAGAGGGGTTGCCCAGCTTAAAGAGGGCAAACCACATTGTCCTAAGACCCAGATAGGAAGTAGTGGAGGCACGGGGAAGGGGGACAGGTAAGCAGGGAGGAAGAAGGGAGGAGGGCACCAAAGGTGAGGGGGAGGGATTAGCCGCAGTGAGGTCACAAGATAGGCAGGGGAAGGAGAGATGGTGAATGGAGGTGGCAGCCAAGGATTGGTAGGACTGGCCAAAAGGCCGGACTAGGAGAGGGCCTGAAAAGGGGCTGCACAGGAGCAGGGGGTCACAATTTAGCTCCAAAGGAATTTCCCACCTGCCCACCCTATAGAAAGTAGCAGAAGGAGCACTGTGGTAGGTGGAACACAGTGCTACACTGTGGTAGGTGGAGCACAGTGTTTGGGGGGCTACAAAAAATGAACTGCCAGAGGTGGACAGCAGAGAATATTGGGCAGGAAAAAAGGAAGAGTAGGACAGGAAAGAATGGATGAGTTTTAAAAAAGAGAAAGAACATGACAAAAGACACAGGGTGATAGGATAGAAGCAGGGGTACGGTGTGTACGCTCGTACCCCTTGACACAAAGTGGAAGCAATGGGGCCCCCTCATGATGTACGTCTGGGGGGGCAGAAGGAAAGAAGGAAGAAATGGGGGGCATGAACAGAGCAAGAAGGTGATTGATATGATGTACATATGTAAAAGTATTATCAACATGATTGAAAAGTGTGTAAAGGACAATGAGAGTGATCATTTAATGTAAATATGGAGACTGGAGTATCAGTAAATTTTGCCGAACTCAACAACCACAAACATTCTTGTCAGTGTCTTTATTGTAGGGGATCTGGGGACAATGTGTACTGATACAAAAACCATCTGATTCACTGCATAGCAAGAAGCAATGTCCATGACCCATATAAAAGTCAGTTAACTCATTCAGGCCTAGAGACATCTGTAGGCGGCGTCTGAAAGCATAGCCACTCAGGACAATAACGCCTATAGACGTACTCAACTGACTTTCACTCAGGCCTAGAAACGTCTGAGGAAGTCAGCAGTTTTTACCTAACTATTAAACAAACCGAATTGCTTAGAATTTAATGCATAGCACCGTTAGAAAGGTACTTTTGCTCTGAACAATTTGCTGCAGATACTTTGTGTCTATCATGTATACTTTAGAAGTTATTCATATTTGTTTAAGGTATGGTGTGCATGGCTAACATTTGTCTCTCAAGCCTCACCTACACCTTGAATAAATTTGAAAAAAAAAACAGTTGTTTGGTATTTCAGCTGCTATAAAATAAAAACTAAATGGATTACAATTGATTGCATAGCACCATTAGAAAGGTTATTTTGTGCTGAACAATTTTGCCACTGATACTTTGTGTGTACCACTTATACTTTAGGAATTATTTGCATTTGTTTAAGGTATGGTGTGCATGGCTGACATTTGTCTCTCATGCGTCACCTGAGCAACATGAACAAAATCAGAAAAAAATCAGTTGTTGGGTATTTCAGCTAGTATGAAATAAAAACTAAATAGAGTACAACTGATTGCATAGCACCATTGGAAAGGTAACGTTGTGCTGAACAACTTTGTCACTCATACTTTGTGTGTAGCACTTATGGTTCAAGAGGTAGTCACATTTGTTTGTGGCATGCTGATTATGGCTTGATTTTGCTTAGAAAGGCACAGGATGCAGTGCTAAGAGTATACAGGGCACAAGTGGTGGAAGTCTCAAAGAGCTCTTGTGGTGTGAATGAGTTAAAGCATTCACAGTCTGGTTACTGACACAGAAAAAAATATGGAGTGTACTTATCTCATGCCGTAACAGTCCAAAAGCTAGTACTACATTCTGATGAAGATCTGTTTTGTATGGGCAAAATATCTGGGGCACAATATTCAAAAGTTTGCATGAATGCTAACAGGTTTTGGCCTCCATAAAGTGGGATTTGTGCTGGAGCCCCAAAGCTGCCCCATAATCAGAAGGGGCTGCTGCACAGGCAAAGTGGGTTAGTGCCTGCACAAAACAAAATGTGTGCATGTGGGCAAGGGGAAGAGCGTGGCCATGAATATGCATGCTACCCCATATCCAGCAGTATTATGCTGCTTGAAAGGGTTTAGCCCAGTCCTTCTGTGGATCACAAATACCACCTAACAAAACCCTGACTTAACTCTGAACAACCCTAGTGGCTGCTGGAGGAAATGCAGCCATTGAGCTTGTTGGCTACAGGGGGAGCACAACCGCCCTTTTGTGGTCCCTGGCACCCCCCCCCCGCTGATTGCTGGCCTCTTATGTAGGACATAATGTCCTTTGTTCTAGTGGTGTCCTCCCACTCTGATCACCAACCCCGCATGTAGAATAAAATTCTCTGGTGGAAGTGGTGCCCTCCCTCAGATTCCCAGACCCATATGTAGAATTAAATTCCCTGATGGAAGTGGTGTCCTCCCGCCCTCCCACTAATTTCCAGCCCGGTATGTAGAATTAAATTCCTTTGTAGTAGTGGCACCTTCTCTCCCTCCAATCCCAGCCACAAACTAAAAGTTTATATCCCTGGTGGTAGTGGTCTGTTCCCCCCCGATCACCAGCACAGATGTACAAACAACCCCTCCCTGGCTTCCAGTGTACCCCTCATGCATACAGTGACTGGCACAGGCCTCCTCAAACCTCCTCAGCTGGCCACCATATGTACAGGCAGGGACCACGCCTCTTCTCTATAGGACAGAACTTAGACTACATTGAATGTAAAATCGAGTGTTCAAAGTACATTAATGACATTCTATATGACAGTAGAGGTACAGTATGAATCCAGTTAGTTAAAAGGCAAGTTCTTATTGAATAATTAGTGGCATCACAATAAAACCTTCCAAGTGCTCACAAAGCAATAATCTACTGAGAAAGATTTTAAAACTTATTTATGGGATCTGGCCTATCTGGATAAGTAATGGTAATTATTTGTAAATATTTGTCAATAATATGGATGACCGTATGGTTTGTTTTCAACTGAGTGATGTTTTAATGTATTTATTTATATGTCTAAATTTGATATTATATGCTGTGTTTTGATGTAAAGCGCCTTGATATTTTTGAAAGGCGCTTTAAAAATAAAGTTATTATTATTATTATTATTATTACTGCATGCAGATTCAAATAGATTCCATGAAAGTAGCAAAGCATATAATGCTCAGAACAACATGTGATCATTTAGACAAAAATCATAAATACTGTAAACATAACACGGTATTATACTGGTGTGGTAGAACCCCTGTTGTTGAAGGTAAGATGGCATTTCTATGTTAAACTAAAATGTTTGTGCCTAAATGCCACAGCCATCCAGGGATGGAATTACCAGAAATTTGTTATGCACATTCTCAGCATCAGAATAAAATTTTGTAATAACTGATTTAGCATTTTAAAAGTTTCAGAAGGTTGAAAACATAAAAATATATCTTTTTAAGAAGTTTTTTCCTCACCTACAATGCTGAAACAGCTGTAACTTTAAACCTGATTTGTACAGGTTGGTTAGAGTTTGAAACTAGGTAAATTCTTTGATAGGTTGCATTGCTGAGAACTTAGTAGTTTTTAAATAATTAAGAAAATAAAATCCCATTTTCATGCATTGACAGTTAATTTTCTCACAAATTTTTTAGAGCCCTTAGAGTGACACAAGTTGCATTGCTCATGGGCTGCGTACAATAGCAGGTGCATCAGGGACCTGTGCCTAATTTTATTTTTGTGGGTTTGTCATGGTCAAATCCTGTCAGACCAACCTGGTGGATTACTATGACTGGGTAACTAGACAGTTGGACAAGGGCCATGCAGTGAATATCCTGTTTCTGGACTTCAGTAAGGCATTCAACTCGGTGCCGCATGTGAGAATGGGTAGTAAACTGGCAGGTACAGGTACAGGAGATAAAATGATGGGATGGGTAGTAAACTGGTTACAAGGAAGGCAGCAGAGGATGGTGGTGGGAGGAGAGCTCTCATCTCCGAGGGCAGTGTCAAACGGAGTACCGCAGGGCTCAGTGCTGGGACCGGTGTTGCTTGGGTTGTTCATATCAGACATCCTAATGGGCATCAAGAGCAAGATCAGTTTGTTTGCAGATGACACCAAGATGGGAACAGTAGTGGATGACCGAGGAGGGTGGCATGGGTTGCAAGATGATCTGTCAAAACTGGAGACCTGGTTGGACACCTGGCAGTTGGGGTTCAATGCCAAAAAGTGCAAGGTGCTACATTTCAAGGCAAAAAATCCAAGAAGGAGCTACCAGCTAGGGAGGATTCAGCTAGCCTTGACAGAGGAGGAGAAGGATCTGGGGGTGATTATAACAGGCTCAATGAACAACTCAGCACAATGCAGGAAGGCAGCTGCAAAGGCCAACAAAATGCTGGGTTGTATTGCCAGGGGTATATCTTCAAGGAGAGGGGAGGTGATCCTGCCATTGTAAAGGTCACTGGTTAGGTCACGCCTGGAGTACTGCATGCAGTACTGGCCCCCATACCTGAAGAGGGACATTAAGTTACTGGAAGGGGTGTGACGCAGAGTGACAAAGATGATCCAGGGACTAGGGAACATACCCTATGTGAGCAGGCTGAGGGAGTTGAACATGTACTCACTGGAGGGGAGGAGAGACAGGCAGGATATGATTGAAATCTTCAAGTATATGAGGGAGATAAACAAGACAGGCACAGAGGGACTATTCAAATTAACCCTTGCATGGCTGTAGACTGATATATCAGTCCAAAATTCCTATATATTCAAATTCTGTCGGCAGCTTAAGACTTAAGGATGGGGTAGAAACACTCAAGGTCATGATCTCAGATTGGAGCTGGAAAGATTCAGGATGGAAATGAGAAGACACTTTTTTATAGAGAGAATAGTGTCTGGGTGGAACGGGTTGCCTGCGGAAGTGGTATCCTGTAGAACAGTGGACTGCTTCTAAAGGGGATGGGATATGGTAAGAGAGAGGGTCAGGGGGAGGGAGGGGCAGCTGCAGTATAAGGGTTGCTAGCTGCACACTCAAGCAGACTCGGAAGACCATAAGGCCTTTATCTGCTTGCAAATTCATATGTTCATATAAAAGTGGGAGGTCCCTATGCCTAAAACATGGGAGTCACCACAGTCGTAATTTAGCACCAAACATTTGGTACACCTGCTGGAATTGCTGCATTGATTCAGCCTCCCTGCCTGCCGCAACACTAGAGGGGCCATGGGGGGGACTGTACATGGCAGGAGGATGCCAGGGAGATAAGGAGCATAGAGGGTGTTCTAGAGGGCTTGGGGGAGATGGCAGAAGACCAGGGTGGTTATGTGGCACCAGGACAGGTTGCATGTTGCAATGAATGTCAGTCAAAAGGCTGGTGGCCCAGGGAGGGTTGGCAGGGAGGGAAACTGACCTGGCCCTGAGTTGGCACAGCCATGGCAACTACCACATAGATGTCATGAGCCACAAGCCTGTACATGGGAGGCAACCTGCAGGGGGATGGGTTCCAGAGGACTGCTGTGGTGCCCAGAGAAGGTTCCCATCCACTACTAGCAGCTCTCATCCTTCAGCCAATGGGTCCTACATACATGCTTCTGCTTAGTGGCACCCTTGGGACAGGTGCCATGGCTGTGCCCACCTGGGGCCAGGTCAGTTTTCCTCCCTGACAACCATCCCCTGACCATCAGCCAGTCAACTGTCAGCCATTGCAACATGCACCCAGGGCAGGTGCTGCATCAACACACTGGTCTCCCACCATGTCCTCCATGCTCTTCTAGAGCACCCCCTCACTGCTTCTTGCCACAGAACCCTCCTGGCAGGTTCTGTCACAATTGCCACATTGTTATGCAGTGGCACAGTGCCCTTGAACTACCTCCTGGCTGGTGAAAGCAGAACCCACTGTTGCATCCATGGAGGGGCTTGCAAATTCAAAAAAAGAGGATGGTGCAGCTCCACTGTGGCACAAGCTGCATTGCAACCTGGTGCATCTTGATTTCAGTCACAAGGCTGGTTCATTGCCAGTTTGGCAAAATGGGTCTCCTTTCAATGCAGACCATGTTAAAAAATTGGTATTGCCTCATCTTTTGATGCAAGGTGCCACTTGTGTCAATTATGTTTGACTCAGGCATCTTGTGTTATACTTGGGGCTTCTAAAATTGAGCCAAAGGTGTTTGTTTTGCAACAACACTAATTTCCATTTTCATGATGAGATATCTATTTCATAAGTTAAGAATTACACTTCTATGAGTCATGGCAGTCACAAAAGTAGGGAAAGAAAGGTGAACTGAACATCAGAAATAAAAACAAACAATTGGAACTGTAGTTGACAGAGTGGGGTGTAAGGCTGATTTTTTAAGTGTTGTTTAAATAAAAATTGTTCATTAAAGATGGATCCTGTCCCACATTTTTGGCATCAATAAATTCAGAATTTAGAGCAGCATATCCCCAATCAGTCTCATGTCAAAAATGAGATCTCTTCATTAATCTGTTTAGAAATTATGTCATTTTGCAACCATAAATTTACTTTGTAACCCTAAATGCGCTGCCTGTTCAAAAAAAAACAGTTTCAGTAAAGAGCTCCTGATGATGTCATTACCCAAACTTGCAGTCTACTCCTCCCTGCAAACTACTTTATATGATCTATTTCTCCCATGTTACATAAAACTGCAGGTATAGTAAACATCTGAAAAAGGAAAACTGACACAGGGTGAGTCAGCGCATACATTTCCATAATGTGCAGATTCAAGGTACAGTACTTCAGAATGTGATGGGGGGTTGGAATGCAGTGGCAAACATGGCTTTAGAATTACATAGTTGTGTGCAAGTTTTAGAATACTGCAGGTATGAGATTTTGAAATGTCACCAGGTTCCAACTGTGGAATTCAGCAATGACACAATCTCAGAAAGCTTGGACACATAATTTTGGAATGTGGCAGGGACACTAAAATTCATAATGTGGTGTCATATATTTTTAGAATGTGGCAGAGATACATAATTTTGAAATGTGGGGGACACATAGTTGTAGAAGGTGACAGGGATATGTAATTTCATAATGTATCATAGATGCATACATCTGACATGTGGTGATGCACAATTTCAAAATGTGGTTGGGATGATGCAACATGCAGTTTCACAATGTGGCATGGACACAGAATCTCAGACTGTCACAGTGATGTAGTTTCAGATTGCAGTAATCACATAGAATTTCAGAATGAGGCAGGGATGCATAATTTTAGAATGTGACTTGGAGATGCAGTATCAGAATGTGGTAGTAACAATCATTTTCAGAATGTGATGGAGATGTACAGTTTTGGAATAAGGTGGGATGCACATTTTCAGAATGTTACAGCGGCAGACAATTTTGGAATGTGGAAGTTTACACACAATTTCAGACTGTGGCAGGAAGGTACAATTTTAGAATATGACAGTAACGCACAATTTTGGAATGTGGCAGTGACACATAATCTTGGAAGGTCTTGTTGATGCAGAGTTTCAGAATGTGGCAGTGATGCACAGTTTTGGAATGTGGTGGTGATGTAGTTTCTGAATGTGACAGTGTTGCATAATTTTGGACATTCATGGTGACACAATTTCAGAATCTGGCAGTAATGCACAATTTCAGAATTTGGCAGTGATGCACAATTTTGGAATTTGGCAATGACACACAGTTTTGGAATGAGATGGCAATGCAGCATTTCAGAATGTGGCATTGATGCATGGGGCCAGAATGTGGAAGTGATTCACAATTTCAGAAAGTGGTGGTGATGCACAGTTTCGGAATGTGGCAGTGATGCAGTTTTGGAATGTGGTGGTGACATGGTTTCTGAATGTGGCAGTGACACAGTTTCAGAATGCGGTGGTGACAGACAGTTTTGGAATATGGCAATGTCACACAGTTTCAGAATGTGGAGGTGAAGCACTGTTTCAGAATGTGAGGTTGTGAAGCACAGTTTCAGAATGTGGAGATGATGCACAGTTTGAGAATGAGGCAGTGAAGCACAATTTTGGAATGTAACAGAGGCACACAATCTGGGAATGTGGTGACAATGTAGCATTTCAGAATGTGGCATTGATGCATGGGGCCAGAATGTGGGGGTGTTCCACAATTTCAGAAAGTGATGTGATGCTCAGTTTCAGAATGTGGCAGTGATGCAGTTTTGGAATGTGGAGGTGACATAGTTTCTCACTGTGGCAGTGACACAGTTTCAGAATGTGGTGGTGACACCCAATTTTGAAACATGGCAGTGATGCACAATTTCAGAGAGTAGTGGTGACGCACAGTTTTGGAATGTGGCAGTGATACACAGTTTTGGAATGTGATGGTGATGCAGCATTTCAGAATGTGGCATTGATGCATGGGGCCAGGATGTGAGGGTAATCCATAGTTTCAGAATGTGGCGGTGACACACAGTTTCAGAATGATGAGGTGATGCAGAGTTTCAGAATATGGTGGTGATGCATAGTTTTAGAATGTGGCAGTGACTCACAATTTTGGAATGTGGTGGTGATGCAGCATTTCAGAATGAGGCATTGATGCATGGGGACAGAATGTGGGGGTGATCCACAGTTTCAGAATGTTGAGATGATGCACAGTTTCAGTATATGGCTATGATGTACAATTTTGGAATGTGGCAGTGACACACAATTGTGGATTGTGATGGCTATGCAGCATTTCAGAATGTGGTATTGATGCACAGGGACAGAATGTGGGGGTGATCCACAATTTCAGAAGGTGGTGGTGATGCACAGTTTGGGAATGTGGCAGTAATGCAATTTTGGAATGTGGTGGTGACATAGTATCTAAATGTGGCAGTGGAACAGTTTTAGAATGTGGCAGTGAGACACAGTATCAGAATGTAGCAGTGATGTAGTTTGGGAATATGGTGGTGACATTGTTTTTGAATGTGGTGGTAACACAGTTTCAGAATGTGGCAGTGACACACAGTTTCAGAAGATGGCAGTGATTTACAGTTTCAGAATGTGGAGGTGATGCAGAGTTTCAGAATGTGGAGACGATAGTTTCAGAATGTGGCAGTGATGCACATTTTCAGAATTTGAATGTGACTCACAGTTTCAGAATGCAGAGATGAAGCACAGTTTCAAAATGTGGCAGTGAAGCAGAACTTTGGAATGTGGCAGTGACACACAATTTAGGAGTGTTGTGGTGATAAAGCATTTCAGAATGTGTCATTGATGCATGGGTCCAGAATGTGGGGGTGCTGCACAGTTTCAGAATGTGGTGGTGATGCACAGTTTCAGAATGTGGCAGTGATGCACAGTTTCAGAATTTGAAGGTGACTCATAGTTTCAGAATGCAGAGATGAAGCACAGTTTCAAAATGTGGCAGTGATGCAGAACTTTGGAATATGGCAGTGACACACAATTTTGGAGTGTGGTGGTGATGCAGCATTTCAGAATGTGTCATTGATGCATGGGTCCAGAATGTGGGGGTGCTACACAGTTTCAGAATGCGGTGGTGATGCACAGTTTCGGAATGTGGCAGTGATGTACAGTTTCAGAATTTGAAGGTGACTCACAGTTTCAGAATGCAGCGATGAAGCATAATTTCAAAATGTGGCAGTAATGCACAATTTTGGAATGTGGCAGTGACACACAATTTTGGAGTGTGGTGGTGATGCAGCATTTCAGAATGTGTCATTGATGCATGGGTCCAGAATGTGGGGGTGCTACACAATTTCAGAATGTGGTGGTGATGCACAGTTTTGGAATGTGTCAGTAAGGCAATTTTGGAATGTGGTGGTGACATAGTTTCCAAATGTGGTAGTGGCACAGTTTTAGAATGTAGCAGTGATGCAGTTTTGGAATGTGGCAATGATATAGTTTCAGAATGTTGCAGCGACACACAGTTTTGGAATGTGGCAATGATTCACAGTTTCAGAATGTGGAGGTGACGCAGAGTTTCAGAATATGGAGATGATATACAGTTTCTGAATGTGGCAGTGATGCACAGTTTTGCAATGTGGCAGTGAAACATAATTTTGGAATGTGGTGATGATGATGCAGCATTTTAGAATGTGGCATTGATGCATGGGTCCAGAATGTGGGGGTGATCCACAATTTCAGAAAGTGGTGGCGATGCAGTTTCAGAATGTGGCAGTGATGCAGTTTTGGAATGTGGCTGTGACACACAGTTTCAGAATGTGAAGGTGATGCACAGTTTCAGAATGTGGAGGTGAAGCACAGTTTCAGAATGTGGCAATGTTACACAATTTTGGAACGTGGCAGTGGCACACAATTTTGGAATGTGGTGGTGATGCACAGGGCCAGAATGTGCGGGTGATCCACAGTTTCAGAATGTTGAGATGATGCACAGTTTCAGAATGTGGCACTGATGCACAATTTTGAATATGGCAGTGACACAGAATTTTGGAATGTGGTGGCGATGCAGCATTTCAGAATGTAACATTGATGCACAGGGACAGAATGTGGGGGTGATCTACAATTTCAGAAAGTGGTAGTGATGCAGTTTTGAAATGTGGAAGTAATGCAATTTTGGAATGTGGTGGTGACATATATTCCGAATGTGGCTGTGACATAGTTTCAGAATGTGATGGTGAGACACAGTTTTGGAATGTGGCAGTGATGCACAATTTTGGAATCTGGCAGTGACACACAGTGTTGGAATGTGGCAGTGATGCACAGTTTCAGAATGTGGATGTGACACAGTTTCAGAATGTGTCGGTGATGCACAATTTTGGAATGTGGGGTGATGCACCGTTTCAGAATGTGGAGGTGATGCACAGTTTTGGAATGTGGCAGTAACACAAATTTGGAATGCGGCAGTGGTGCACAATTTCAGAATGTGGTTGTAACATACAATTTAGGAATGCGGCAGTGACAATTCTGGAATGTTGTGACACAATTTAAGAATGTGGCATTGAAACACAACTTTGGAATGTGGTGGGGATGTGCAATTTTGGAATTTGGCAGGGATGTGCAATTATGGAATGTGGCAGTGATGCATAATTTTAGAATGTGGCTGGGACTCACAATGTTGGAATGTGGTGGGGATGCAATGCACAATTTTGAAAGGTGGTGGGTGTGTACAATTCTGGAATGTAGCAAGGACAAGTAATTTCAGAATAAATGGTGTATACTGTCACATTCCGACAGTATGCATCTGCACTGTATTCCAAAATTGCCAGTTCCTGCTAAATTCCTTAATGTGTGTTTCTGCTGCATTCTGAGATTGAGTGTCCCACCACATTTTGAGAAGGCAAATCCCTGCCACATTTCAAGATTGAATGCCCCCCCAACATTTTAAAATTGTGCACCAGCTTAACATTGTATACCTTGGTTCAGCACTGCATTCCAAAATCACCTCCTTGCCGTGCTCTAAAGTGCAGTACCATGCATATGAACATTCTAGAAATACAGCACCGCAGCCAACCATATACCAATTTTGTTTGTAAATGATTAATACAGCTACAGTTTCTTTAAGGGCAGCTGATGTCATTAGGAGAACTTTCACAAAACATAATATTTAGGCACAGTCCAGCTTGTATTTCAGATTAGTTATGTATCCAGCCTTTCCATTATTTATTATTGAGGTCATTTGCATGAAAACAAGATCTTTGCTCCTAAAGAGTTTTATATATTCCTGTTGCTTTCTCCCTACCTGAGGCCATAATGCACTGCGTGTGACATCACAGTTACTCACATGTCAACAGATTGTGATGTCACAACAGAGGTTTATGACATGAAGCATGGAGTCAGCTATAGAGGCAGATGAACTGTAAGGGATAAAGATCATGCATTCATGCAAATTTCCTTGGTAATAAATAATGGGCAGGAGAAATATATAGAATATATATGGAATGCAAGCTGAATCATACCTAAATATTGTGTTTTTTAAAGTTTTCTTTGAGGCATCAGCAGCTCTTAAAACTTTTCAGAAACAGGTGCTATAAGGTTGCTGACAGGGAGAGGTAGACTGTGAGTTCAGCTTAGGACATCATCAGTGGTTCTTTACTGAAACTGGCTTATTTGAACAGGTAGTGAAATTAGGGTTGAAAAATAGCTCATAACTTTTAAGTAACTTAGAAACCTTGGGCCAGATATTCAAAACATTGCGCCGGGTGCAAACCGATTGTACTGTGTGCTCAACGGAATTCTGCCGGGTTGCCATATTCAAAAGGCCAAATAGCGCTGGTGCAATGGATTAGCACCGGCACTAATAGATAATGTTTGCACTGGGCAAACTGAGGGTTGGGAACATGCATACAGGTGCAACGGTATATTCAAAAGTATAGTGCTGCACAATGTGTTAGTGCAATCTGTAGTGCAGCACTATTTACCATCTATAAAAAGGTCTTCTAAACTCAGAGCAAACCATGGGGGGGGGGTGGACACAGCAGGAGCAAGATGGTGACAGGCAACAATCTCTGGAAGATCCACCTGATGGCAGCCATGCTGGAGGAGGAAGAGAGGGATCAAGACCACACTGCAAGTCAAAGAGGAGATATGCTAGACACAGAATGTACCAGTCCAGAGTGTCCTTTGAGACACTCACAGATGACCACCTTGTGGGCTGGTACAGACTGAGCAGGGTCCTGCTGAGGCAGCTTTGTGAGCTCCTGCATGAGCAGATGCAGCCTAACACACAGTACAGCCATGCCATGTCCGTTGAGGAAAAAGTGATGGCTTCATTGTGCTTTCCATCCACAGGTCCTTCCAGACACCAGTTGGAGATACCATCAGCATGTCACAGTCGGCCACATCGCACCTCCTGCCCCAGTTCATAGATGCTCTGCTGCCACATTCTGGAGAATTCATCATATTCCCCAGCATGGCAGTGAAGTGCAAAGAAACCAAGCAGCAATTCTGTCTGGTAGCGCACCTACCAGCAGTACTCGGTGCCATTGACTATACCCAAGTAACCATAACTGCATCATCTGATGATGACACCTTCCTCAATGGGAAAGGTTACCACACCATTATTGCCAGGTGGTGTGTGATGCAGCTGAGCATATCATCAATGTCTTTGCACAGTTCGCCAGCAGTGCCCAAGATGCCTTCATCTGGCACCAGTCACAGCTGCACCAGGCTTTTGAGGAAGGCAGGATACCCAGTGGATAGCTTGTCAGTGAGTACCTGAAGCAGGCACAACTGCAGTCTCCCCAATGGTTGGACAGTGCCAAAATAGAGGGCACAAAGGAGGTAGTGAGGGGTGGAAGGAGATGGTGCACAGGAAGTCTGAAACAGTATGGACTACAAACTGGACAGGGTGTGTGACACAGTATACACATGCTAACCACTGTTAATGTTTCCACAGGTGACAGTGCCCATCCTTTGAGACCCTGGCTTCTAACACAAGTCCTCTAGCCAGTTGATGTGGCTGAGGAGAGGTATAATGAGGCACACATCGCAACACAGAATATAATAGAGCATGTCTTTGGCATGCTAAAAATGAGATTCCGATGCCTGGACTGTTCCGGTGGTGCCCTATAATATGGCCCACAGAAGGTATGCCGCATATTCCTAGCCTGTTGTATGTTGCACAACAAGGCACAAAACTGTGGAATACACCTGCCAGAACCTAAGGAACATGCAGATAGTGACATTGAGCCAGAGGTCCAGGGGACAGTGGAGCAGCTTGATAGGCATGGCCTGAGGATGGCCAGGAGGGCCCAGGAGCACAGGTGCAACATCATCAGAATCCTGACATGGATGGGCAGGTGAGAGACAACAACATGGACATCAGCCATGATTCAAAATGTATATTTACAGTAGAAACTATAGAGTGACAGACACAGAATGTTGACATGATGGCGGCAATATAAAACATAAAGCATGGCACACAGGTGATACAGAGAATGTGCTGGGAAGTGGCTATGTACATAGAGGTGCATGTGAGGGGTGCAACTGGGTGAGGGTTCCAAGAAGGTGTGGTGCAAACATGGCATCATGTCCGTCTCCCATCACGGACCCTCACAGATGCCCTTCTGCGTGAATGCTGAGGGGGTGTACAGCTTGCTGAGGAGCTTATAGGCAATGACTTCAGAGATGGAGAGAACCTGGGAAGACCCTGGCTATGGAGTGGGCTTGGTGTAGCCAGTGTAAATCACCACCCAGTGTTCCACACAGTGTCTAACGATGATGGCGTGGAAGCAGTGGTGGCCGACCCCTACCTGACACTCTGTGTTGAGGAGGCACACCATGAGACACTACTGGCATGCCGATGGCATGTGGCAGTGATGCGACATGGCCCAGCCATCACAGCCTCTCTCATTGTGGCTGTGAGCTCCCTCACAGCCCCAGTAATGTCACCACAGACTTGGTGGAGGACATTCAGGAACTGTGCCTGATGCTCCTGCACACCCTGTTCTGCCTGCATAAGGTCAGAATGCACAGCCTCACAGAGGTGGGCTAGTTTATATCGTATGTCCCTCTGGAAGTCATGCAGCTCTCTCTGTACAGCATTCTGCGAGTCCATAGCAGAACATAGGAGCTGCTGGGCACCAGAGGCATCCTATCACTGTGGTGCATGCACACCCTGGACAGTGGATGGAGATGGGCGGGTGCAATCTGCAGGGTGGGAGCGTTCCACATCCTGTGTGTCTGTGGTCTGCACCACCTCATTGCCTTCTGTGGCCTGCATGTTGTGTGTGTGGGCTTCTGGGTCATCAGGATTGCCTTCCACAGCAGAGTGTCATGTAGGCTGGGTGGTGTGTGTGTGGTCACAGACATGGTAGCCACACAAGTGGCAGTGGTTGTGCTGATGGTGGTAGTGGTGGTGGCAGTGGAAGTACTGGGGGCATAGACCACAAGGGACCTGGCAGCACAAATGGTGCCAGGTGTCTTGTGGGTGATTGTGTGGAGGCTGCTGTGAGGCCACTGCTGCTAGGGCCCTACAGGTCCTCCAAGCCTAGTCCTATGTCTGACTGGGAGTACCCATCCCGACCAGCAAGGGCATCAATGTAGTCCACGGTGGGGATGTTTGTCTCCACATCATCATCAGAAACATCCCTGAATAATGCAACCATGGACACCCCCTCAGCAGCTGCTTGTGTCATCGGCCTCTGCACACCGGATGTTGATGGGCAGTCTTCCCCCTCCTCCGACCGTTGCACTTCTGCAAGGCCATCACCTCATGCTGTGGACAGAGAAGGACACTGTAAGTGTGATACACAGTACACAGTAGTCCCACACCAGTGTCGACACATCCAAACCACAGCAGTGCAGCCAACGATGGACAGTGCAAATCCAAAGAAGGTGACCACAGCACACATACCCACACAGCCGAGGTGCACACAGAACCATGTCAGAATGTGGGTCACACAGGCATGCACCTGACATTCACCCAAGTGTAGGTAACACACCGCAACACATGCAGACCACCACCAAGAGGGAGGTAGTGGGTGCACTACCCAGTGATATGTGTCAACATGCAACACTACATGGTGACGGCATACCCACTGCTAATAAACACACCATATGCAGTGATACTGAGTCATTGTCTGCAGGGTACACCATGACTGTTTCACCATGGCACATGCTGATGGTCCAGCACTGCAAAGGCCAAAACACCGGTCTATGCCATACTGCACCCAGACCATTACGATGCACACATGTGTGCACAGGCCAGGGCAGCTGTGTGCCACAACACAAGCAGCGCAACCCATAAATCCATGAAGCGCCATGCATGCCATGGTAGTGCATTTCCCTGTACTCACATGCCTGGTGTAACTCAAGTGGCGCATCACAGCCACCGCCCTCCACACCTGCCATGGCCACAGAACAGATTGTTGATACCACCACTGCCATGATGGGGTCTGTCGTTGCAAGCTCCACCAGCCTCAGACCTCCCTCCTGTGCCCTACAGGGTATGGTGACATGCCTCCTCCTCCTCCTCCTTTGCCCTGTGCTGCATGTCATGCCACTGCTTGCGTACCGCATCCATGGTGAGGCAACGTCCACCCACGGCATTCACCTCTGCAGTGATCTGGTCCCACATGTCCTGCACAGTAGCATCTGTGGTCTTGTAATGCCATGTTTCCCACACCCTGGACTTGTACCCACTGGTCAGGGCCTTCAGCTCCTCCCTGGAGAACTTGTGGGACAGCAGCTTTGCCCTTCCATCAGAGACACTTGTGTGGGGAAGTAAGTTGCTAGTGATCAGTGGCTGGCCTGTACTGCATATGTGCATGTGTGTGTGTGTGTGTGTGTGCGCGCATTTGTGTGTGTGTGTTTGTGTGTGGGAGTGGGCCATTACACATGACTGATGGGTCACAGTGTGGCATAGGCTATGGCCATGCATCACAGGGATGTGGGTCACTGCCAACACCACATGCTGAACATGCCCAACAATGTCCTCCACATGTCTGTCTGTTGTTGTCTGCTACATGATGGTGTTTCTGTGACACAGGGATACAGGTATTACCCTGCAGTGTGAGTGCAGTACCAGGATCCATTTGTTGTCTGCACACCAAAAGGTGTGTGCCAGGTGGTGGCCACATGGACTAGTAATGATGGCAGAGTGCACAATGTGTCCTGGTTGATCCACAGCATTACATGGGCTACACATATACATGATAGTGGGACAGCACCAGCCATGTGTACACTATGAGTTGTGCGCTGTTCCTGCCCCCCCTCAGACTGTACTATGTACCTGTGGATGCGCATGGGCATCTGTACGTGTGTCACAGTGTTTGCATACATAGCCACAGTCACATCATACACCTGTTGTATGACTCAATAACAGTACTGGGGTATATCTGATGTTCCCTCAAATGGACTGTGGCTCCATGACAGTGTAGCAGAATGCAAACATTGTTGCAGACAATATAGCATGGTAATTGCCTAGGGACACCTACCTGAACCTGTGGAAGTTGTGTCAGGGTGCATTTTGAAGCCTAGTGTTGTCAGCAAGGTTGTCTTTCTGCTGCATGCAGTTCCAGGAAGTTCAGCTGGTGGAGCTGAGGCATACCTTAAATAGCCTGGCTGAGCAATCTGCACATGGTAATGCATGCAAATGAGGCTGTAATAACATGCTAATGAGGTGGATTGCACGCTGTTTGCCTAAGTAGGCTCATTTGCATACCACCTTTGAATATTGCAAAATTTAGCACTGGGCAAAGTGTTTGCACCGCTGCACAGTGCTATTTGTTTAGTGCCTGGCTTAGTCATTTAGCACTGCTCCTAGGGTGCATGTACGATGAAGTAATCACTATGGAGGACATGCAAGAGTCGCACATGCTCACTGGTGACAGTCTTACCTAACGCGGCACTATAGTATTTTGCACCGCACTGTACACAGAAAGTGCGGTGCAAACATATGCATACTTCATGTTTTAGCCTGCACAGCTACAGTGAGCATCTGTGTGAGGGTGGTGCAGAGACTTCATATTACTGACAATGACAAGCAGAAGGCGCATGAGGGCTGTAGTGCAGAGGGACCAGAGGTGGGAGGAGGCCATGATGGCTAATCTAGTGCAGCTATTGATGCCCAGGAAGTCAAAGCTGTTTCAGGAGGTGTGGAAGAGGGGAAGGCCATGGCACCAGGTGTGGGCCTCGATTATGCACCACTTGTCCCATTGCATAGTGGTGGACTGCAATGAGGAGCAGTGCTGGCACAGGTACATTGACCTGCAATGCCAGGAGAGGACCAGACTGGAGGACTTGTGGAGCATGGTGCGGGATGGCACTGTGCCTGCAACAGGTAAGTGTACATCTTACTTAGAGCTGTGCCTTTTGTATGTCAGTGGGTGTGGGCATCCCTGCACACCCTACACATGTGGGTACATTTTTGTCTGGGGATTACTGCACGCATGCCTGCAGTGCTGCTGGGTATGTCACAAGCAGTGGACTGTGTGCAGCACTATGGGTACGGTGATGGCTATATGTGGGCCAACAGTGCTTGTGTCTGTGGCTGTACGTGATGTGCATTGCTGGATCCACGTGACAGTTCACATGTATGTCAGGCACTGGCTATGTGGCACATGTACATTGCACCTACAGTGCACAAGTGCATCATGCGACAGCTGCATCTTGGGAAGGGCACATTGCACTGCATGACAGTTGTGCACTGTATACCTGGCACAGGTGGGGGGGGACTGCTGTTAAAGATGGTACTGACCCTGGTCCATTCCCTTCACTCTGCAGACCGCAACACCAGTGGCACAGACCGGGTGCTCAGCCAGAGGAGCCAGGGGACCAGTCGGCAGGATGATACCAGTGGTGACGGGCAGCAGGATGTGGCACATGGGTATGCTCCTCTGTTGTCTACCTGTGTAACATAACTTGCTGGGTGGGGCAGGTTTTGTACCCTATACAGCACTGTGTCACCAACAAATGTGCTCGTGCCCTGTATAATGTCACTGGTCCTGGCAGCATGTAGCCATGGGTTGCCCATGATAGAAACATAGAAACATAGAAGTTGACGGCAGATAAGGACCGCAAGGCCCATCCAGTCTGCTCATGATGCTGTGCTGCTGGGGAGGGCATTGCACACATCTTATGCTGCTTGTGGTACAGTGCACATGGACAATGCCTAGCCATCCCACACAGACTGTGGGCCTCTGTTGTGGCAGCACATGGCTCCGCACAGTCCTGCAGTGCTGCAGCATGTTTCTCCCTGCATGCATGTGCCATGCGAGGGTTGGGCTTTGCACTTTGCACTAGGCTACGAGAGTACACAACCCCCTTGGTGCTGCTGTTCTGCCATGCCGATTCTGCACCCTGGGTGCCTCGTCTCATGCATGCAGTTGTTCTGTGTCACATCTGTGTCTTTAACATGGTGGCATGGGATTGACAGCCACTTTACACCGGGATTGACAGCCGCCTTACACCCTGTACAACGGAATGCACATGGTGGCCTATGGTACACAGTGGATATGTCAGTCACCAACATTGTACTGTGTAGGGTGCACTTTCCCTCAACTGTGTTCTCCATCAAGGGCGCAAGCAGGCATGCTCACTGTGCACATTTCTGTACACATTGTTGGGTGCATATCCCACACATATCCCTCTGTTGTTCCAATACTCATTCTAATGTGTGTATTAGGGTTATTGAATGCCTGTCTAGGGGATTGATATGTGTACAGCCTGTGTAGGGTGTAGAGGTGTCATCTGACAAATACCTTCTTTTTATGGCTACATGGGAGGAGCACTGCAGATGTTTGGCTATCACTGTAGGAGAACAGAGGGTAGACTCCAGAACGCAACCCTGTGTTCTCCTATAGTGATGCAGCAACACTGCCCTGAGATGAATTTCAACATCACTTAACAAGGCCTACAGGCTTATCTCTGGTGCTCATCATCTCACTCATACATGTGACCTATCTTACTCATACATGTGACCTGTATGCCCAATCTGGCTGGCTTCAACTTTCAAATCGCATAAAATACCAAACCTGCATTATGGCAAAGAAAGTAACCATGGGCCTCACTCTGCCGGGAGTCCAAGCACTGCTTAGTTCTAGACTAAAGCCACGTAACACTAGGGGCTCTGAATACTACCTCCTTCAGGTTCTCCGCCGTCACACCTCTCAGGGCCAAAGATCCTTTGCCTTCAGAAGCGCCTAGCTGGTTAAATGCGCTCAATCCTGACATCTCCTCCACTACCACCCTTGGCTCATTCAAACATAAACTCCACCTCCACCTTACTAACTCTAGCCCCTGTGAATGCTACCTATAATCTCCTCAGCCCTCTCGTTTTTGTTTCCTCCAACTATCACCTACCACATCTCCACCCCCTCCTTTTCCTCTGTTACTTTTTTGTTTCTTCTTTCTTTTCGCCACTCCTGACTCTCCCCCCTTCACTCCCCACCTCCTCTGATCCCTCAGTGATCTTTCCCTTTTGGTTGACTAGGTTCAGCCTGCTCTTAGTTGATGACCATGCCCTTTGGCTGCAATTTCTGCCCTCTCCAACTTCGCTCTCCTCACATTTATCTTCATCTTCCACCCTCTCTCCTACTTATCCCTCTGTTACTCTGTGTTCCTATGTATGCATTCTATTTATTCTAGCTATTGTATTGATCTACCATTGTAACCTAATTTGCTGATCTATTTATTGTTTTGTTCCTATTTCTGTAACTTGTATTGTATTTGTTCTCTGACACAGAACCTTAGTAAAAGAGCCCGGCTCAAAGGTACTTGTAATCCTAGTTATAATAAAATAAAATAAAAAAAAAAAACATCAAGGCATCACTGATCCCATAGCTGCTGTCCTTTGCAACAGAGCTCCACTCCGCAGCACGGTTGCCCCCCCTCCTCCCCACAGTGCACTACTTCGTAAGTGCACTTCCAGTAGAACTTACTCATGCATGCACAGTTTCACCCCCACCACCATCTTTTGAGTGGCAAATAACCGTGATTAGTGCTCCAATGTCACTGCCACCACTCCATGACCCGTACTGCCACCGCTCCACTATCACTGCTGCTCTGGGAGCCATGCTGCAGCAGCTCTGCTACCTGTACAGGTAAGAGCTTGTGCAGCCATATCGTCTCTGGGCAGATTTTGTTTGTTATGGGGGCAGCATTTTGGGTAGCTGTGTCCAATGATTCCAAAGGTGGGGCAGCAGGTGTAGAGTGTGTGCACATTAGACATGTCTGGATATACCCCTGTTTTCCATGTGTGCTGCGCATGCTGTATCCACTCTCATTTCATGGTCATGTCATACTGCTGCATGTGCCCAACTCAAACTGTGTACTGTGCGACAGGACACACATACACGCCGACCATGTGGTGTGTGGCGCTCATGCCTGTGAGCAGCTGGATGGCTGTATTGTCAGGTTCCTGTGGTTGTGTGTCTGCTCACAGCATGCATCCACTGCATGGCATGCCTCTGGCCTGGCCATGGTCCCTGTGGACAGTGTGTACACACAGTGGCACAGGCATGTGTGCGCCATTTGTGCCACACATGCAGGACAGTCACATTGCACTGTGCTGTTCCGGTGTGCCATCGTGTTGGGGCTGTGCTGCACACTGTGGCCACCAACCTGTTTTCTTCAAGGGGGGGTGATACTGATGTCTGGCTCAGTGGAAAGTCATAGCCCTGGGGTAGTGTGGTGATCACATGTCCACACATCCCACTTGTGTCATGGCCAGTGTCTGTGGCTGTGATGGGGGTGTGGGGACACCTGCACACTGTCTGCTGTGCAGCCATGTGAAGTGCCAATACAGGCCACAGTCTGTTGATGCATGCCCATTGGTTGTGTGGTTTTTGGTTGTGATGTTGTAAGGTCACCTTGCTGTATCTTCTGTTCCATTGGGCAGCATGTCCCACCCATTCCATTGCAATAATGGTTTGTCGTTGGGGCAGTTTATTGTTAACCTCAGTGGGGGCTGTGTAGCTGTACTGTGACAGTGTCTACATTGGTCATGATTGGGGCATCATCCCATCTGTGGTGGTGGTGGTGGCAATGGCCTTCCAGACCTTCCCTTCTGCATGGGATGGGCATGTGTACCATGTGGTTTCATGCTGCCACATTCAGGCATAGGTCAGGTGGCATGTGCACTGTTTACATTTGTGTGTACATGGGCATGGTGTTTGGTACATGCTGTCCTTCCCTAGGGGCCACATCCTGAGATCTGCATTGATCCTCCATGTCAGCACACCACCCTTACATGGGCATCATCCCCCCATAGCTTCACAATGGAGCTCACTGTGGGCTAGGAGGCCAGAAGAAACTGAAGGACGTGATGACTTTCTGTGTAGGCTTGTGCACCAACAGCGCACAATAATCAAAACAACAGGCTGTCCTGATTAATGAGATAAGGCATGTGGCAGACATTCTGGAATGGAGACACCCTGCAGGCACAAAGTCCCAGGCTTCCAACCCTTAACCCCCTCTTCCCTTGTTATTCACCCTTCCCTGTCCCCCCCAGTTTTGATTTTCTGTCTCTTGTGGGTTGTTTTTGGTATGGTGGGTTTCTCCTCCATGTGACTGTTTCATTTCATTTCATTTTATTCTTTTATCCTGGTAAGTCTGATGAGCAAATTGCCCGTTTTCACAGATGACAAGCAATACATTAAACAAGAACAATGGCATCTACAATACAAAATACAATTCACATATAAACATTTAACAAGTTCATTCTTGAGTACTCTGTAAGTACTTTTTCAACTTTGATTTAAAAGAAAAAACAGAATTACAAATTGATATATCACATGGGAGTGAATTAAAATAACTTGGTCCCTATATAACATTGTCCGATGGTTCTCTTGAAAATAGAACATTAAATGTAAACTTAGACTGAGTTCTAGTGCAATTAGGGTTGACATATTTAGAAAAAAGAGAGCTCACAGAGTTAGGTAACAGACCAGCTTTGATTTTGAATAGAAACAAACACATTTTAAACTGAATTCTATTTATGAGAGAGAGACAGTTGAAAGACTTTAACAACAAACGATGGTAAGTTCGAGCAGGAACTGAGAGCATAAATCTCAGTATGGAATTATATGTTACTGTCAATTTTCCCAAAAGTTTAACACTCGAGGGAACATATACCATCAAACCATAGTCCAAAACAGAAAAAAGGAAACTATGTACTAGCAACCTTCTAGATTCAGCTGTTAAATAATGCTTAACTCCATAAAGACATCCGAGTCTTTGATGTACTTTTTTTATAATAGAGAACACATGCTGTTCAAAAGTGAAATTAACATAAAAAATAACCCCTAAATATTTAAATGTGTTAACAAATTCAATAGTATTTCCCTTGATGTCACAGTCAGATGGAAATTCGGACAGATACATTTTTTTATTCGAAAAAAGCATACTTTTTGTCTTAACTGAGTTAAGCACAAGAGAATTTGCAGACAACCAAGTTTGAAATCAGTCAAAACCAGCTTGAAGCTTAACCACAGCCTCCTTAGGATTGAGACTTTCCTCATAAATGACTGCGTCATCCGCATAAATTATAATAGAACTAGATGGACACAAGGATGGGGCACCATTAATGAGAAGAGAAAAAACACGTGGGCCCAGGATGGAACCCTGGGAAACATCACATTTAATGACATTAGAAGAAGACAAATAACCCTCAGTTGTTGTTACATGTGACCTATCTACAAGGTAATGGGAAAACCATTTAATTACACCACGAGAAAAATGCATTCCTTCCATAATACGTGGAAGCACATTGTGCTCCACCAAATCAAAGGCCTTGGTGAGGTCCACAAAAAGAGTAGCAATCGAGTGTCCTTTATCTAGAGCTCTCTGAATGCCGCTGGTGAACCTCACCAATGCCATTTCAGTATTGTGTCCTGTTTTGAAGCCGTGCTGGCAGGGAATAATAAATCACTTTTCATGAGATAATCCAAAGTCTGGTCCAAAATAATTTTCTCAAGGATCTTTGACAAAGGTGGTAGGAGAGCTATTGGATGATAATTAAGTACCAAAGAAGGGTTACCAGCTTAAAATATTGGTCTAATAATTGCATTGATTTGGAAACACACCATGGGTCACATTCTGTTCTCCATGTGTACCCTGCTTGTCGTGTGTGTGCTGCAGGCAACATCTGTCTTGTGTCTGCCTGTGGACATGGTCTGTTCCTTGGTCCTTAGGTGCTCCATGACAACATTGCCTTGCGGGGAGGGGGGCCTTGGTCTGCGGGCTTGTGTGGCGTTTTATCCATGTGGCCATGGCTTCCATCCATCCTCCTGTGTCCTCCCACTGTGTATCCTATGGTGTGCAGTCCCCTGCTTTGTGTTAGAAATCCTTGACCCCTCCCCCTGTGCACAGTGGGCACTGTTTTGGTCCGTACCAAACACGTATGGGTTGTCCTTTCTGTGGGTCACATCACCACTGTCACATCTCTGCACCTTTTCCACTGTTCACATCTATATAGTGTTGCTACATTTTGGGGTTTCTCTTTCATGTTATTTATTTTTATATTTTGGTTGCTCTGTTTTCTCCTGGTGTTGCCTTTGGTGGTTCATCTGCTGTTGTTTGTGTTGTACACTGCTGTATGCCCTAGTGTTCACATTTTGGGCTGTACTTCTTTGCATGCGCCCCCAGTGGACACGTGTCTCTCCTGTGTACTGTGCTGCTGTTGCTGCCCCTAATGTTTGGTATGAGATTCATTGGGGTTATGCTTATTCTAATAATGCAAAGTAGCACTTTTGGCTAGACTCCCTTGTTAATAAAATTATGCTATTCCAAGCCAAGAAAAGCTGTTTTTTTTTTACTTCCAAACAAATTTTCTGCAATGTTAGCTATCATTAAAGTGGGTTAAGAGAAAATTTTGCACATTAAAAAACAAATAATAAAAAAAAAACTTGGAGCTGTAGTCTGAAACTTTTGTGGCTGACAGAGTAGGATGCAAGGTTAATTATTCCAGTGTAGTTTTTCTTGCTTACAAGTGAGCCCCCCACACACACCAGTGACCCCCCCCACACACATCTCCATGCACTTTCACCTCTGCATTATGAAGTAATGATTGAACCTCTTCGTGATCCACAGAACACTTGACAGGATACACATTGTATCCCAATGTGCTTTTCAAGAGTGACTGTTAACTTGTACCAGCAGCCATTCAAAACATCATCACCCACACACAGCCATGGACTATTGCTTGAACTAATTCTATGGAAAGGGAAATGTTGGTCAAGGCATCAAAGAAAATCCCCAACTCTTGTGAAAAGTGCCTTGAGTTCTTTTATTCCATTTGCCCACTCACCAAGATGACACCAGAGATGGTCTAAGTGGGCTTCATTTTCATTTCTCATTTGAAGGACGGTACACCCTGAAAGTATAGCTTAGTATACAATTGAAAGCAGGTGTTTGGGCTAGTGTCCAGGTTTGGTGTGGGACTAGAACAAAAGACCTTTTGGCCAAAAGGCAGATGTGCTACCAACTGAGCCACACACTGACACCTAGATGCCAGTCTATTGCTACTGTTGGCCTTGCTCCCACCTCATGCTAAGGTCACACAAAGTGAGTACAGTATGTGTTAGTAGTGGAATATAATCCTGCGGATGCCAAGGTTCATATCTGTGCTCTTCGACGACTAAGCAGATTGAGTCCACCCAGACATACTTTTACATTAATAAAGAAACTTAGTGGAATTGCTAGAACACAGGCTTGGCAAGGCTCAAACTCCAGCATAGCCAGTACCATACTCTGTGACACACAGCAAGTTTCTTAATCTTTCAGTGTTTAGTCCATCCAACTATAGCGGGTGGAAAGGGTATAATTTCTAGGCCCAGTGGCAGAGTTGGAACTGAGGCCAAGCCATGCAACTGGCTGGATTGTGGTTTAGTGGTTGGCATGATTGCATGTCAAGCACCACTGCAGCTAGGTCCAGTCCATGAGGCTGGGGAATGTATATCAGCAGGACCCAAATGAAAAGAAGATGATCCATCTCAGCTGGACATCCTGGATAAATAATTTGTAAAGGGAAAAAAAGTCCTGGACAATAGGGGCCTGTATGGAAATTGCTGGTGGCAAACGTGTGTGTGGAGGGGAATGAGGAACCATAACTGAAGCCACTCGCAGCAGCGCGGAAGATCAGATCTGGCCATTAATAAAATCTGCCAGTTGCAATATGTGAGGCACAAACACAGCAACAAATGAATAAACCAGTGACAGAGTTTTGGGACAGGGTTGGTGGAAAGATGTCATCAGAGGGAAGAGTGCTGGAAAGTCATCCTTTGTTTTGTACTATCTGGGGATGAGAGGGTATAGGATAGGATATAGTAGAAGCAAGAACTACTTTATGTGACTCTGACCAGAGGGTGTAGGGCAGGAAAGAGCAGAGGAATGGAGAAGTTTCTGCAACTAAGAACAGAGGGCAGCAGCAGGAGCAACCCCAGCTGAGGGCATGGAAATCAATTTACAGCAGCCAGCAGTAAATCCAGGAATGCACTGTACTCATCCCATTCTATGAAAGAAAGCACAGTAATAAACTGTGTTCCCAGAATCCATCTCCACTTGTTACAGCCAGGTCAGTGCAAGAGGAGTGTGTGAGAGACCCCAAAGAATTGTGGCAGCAGAGAGCTTCTCAGAATAGGTTTAAAGGAAAACTGCCAGCATTAGGGATATACTGTAGAGTTTGCAATAGAAATTCTGTAGCAATCAGAAACAATACAGATGTAATGGGCAAGGTGCTGAGAGGTGTAGCATAACATCCATGGAGCAGATATCTAGTTGTTGTTTGTTTGCCTTTTAACCTATCCATAGTGCTTCACTGCAACTGCAAAGAGCACCTCTGATAGTTACAGAGCCAAAACAGTTGTTTTGAACCACTCCCCAGCCTATTTGGTGTACTACCCAGCTTTTTGTCACACTTCTGAAATTTGCCTTTTGGAGACCATGTCAGCAGAATCAGCCATTTTAGGCACTAAGGTGGGAGCACGACATTACGCTCCCATTATTTCACTCCCACCACTCTCACTACAGACAGTTCACTCCCATACAAATTCTTTCCCTGACAAAATCACTCCTTATCATTACACTTCCGAAGCAGCTCCTGATCATGTTACAAGACACAGCAGTTCCACTAGGTCTCAAGGATTTTATATGGCAGGGAGTCATACAAAAGTCATCTCCAATTTGTTTGAAGTTACCATGTTCCTAGGCAGTCACTGAGTAAAGCAAAAAAGGGAAAAAGAGAAGGAAACTCAGTATGCTACATATGTTTCAGCAGCTGAATCTTTTAACATCTCTACCTTTTAAATTTTTACCTATCGGCACTAAAAATTACAGTAAAGGGTAAAGAAATCTTCCATCTCTGAAATTACAGCAGGGCAAGATTTATATCTGTTTTTTTTTTGTTCTCACTTGTGCTGTATGCAGTGTAAGCTCACAGCCATCAATCTCCCACAACAGTGGAGCAGCTCCCCGAAGCAGCGATAAATGTGAATGAATAAAGGGCCGACAAATCAGTGAGCCAATACGCCGGTATGTTGCAGCTGGTTCTGCCAAAAAATAATCTTTCCAGGACCTGCGTTTAAAAGGGAACCCTTTTGAGTTCCTTGGAGTGCTCCAAGAAATAACTGGTGCCCAATAATGGTGCAGTTTGTCCCCTTTGAAGCGTTTTGTCCCTTAACACCAGTTGAATAAGCCACAAAAATACATGCATGTACAGAGAACAGCCCAGCGATGTTGTAACTGGGCTGTAATAAAGAATACAGACAGGTTGGAATTGGATTTAGGAAGGGAGGATTGGTACAAAGATAGGGGAACGGGGAACATTAGTAAATAAGCAGGGGAGGAGGAAGCATCACCAGAAACCAGTTAGTCTTTGCAGATACAAACTAGGCAGGGACCAACTGCTTAAGTTTTACATGTTAATGCATTTGCTGTCAGCTGCTATAAGCGGGAGTGAAATGCTTGGGAGTGAATGTGCAGGGGGGTGAAATTATGCAGGCATGAAATGATGGGAGTGAAAGTGGCTGGAACGAAATGATGGGAGTGAAATGTCATAGACCCCACTAAGGTGATGTGTGGCAGTGTCATGTTTGAGGAGACATGTCCCAGGAGCACTAGGATAATGAATGAATGTGAGCGACAGAGTGACATATGTCAGGATATTTCCCTTAGTGCAGAGATCTTTGGTGGCAGTGTGCAGCAGAAGGCAGCCACTCCAGGAACAACTTTTGATCAGAGGGGAGGGGGCAAGCAGTTCTTATGCAGTACTATAGATCTTTACTTGATCTATATCACTGCATTACAGCTGTGCTGCAGACTATTTCACCTTGGAGGCATTGAATTAGAATAGATTACATTTTCTGATTTCAGCCATGCCCACAACTCACCTAACAAAAAATGTACTTTTAGCTTCACTAACCAACCTTAAAAATGAATTACAAGTTCGAAGCAGTTCTTCCACCATTCACTGTATATCAACTTTTATAAATAAGTCACTCAGTTCTACTATATTATTGGACTCATAAGAGAAATGGCTACAGGCTGGTGCATAATAAATAAATGCACTTTTAATTGCAGTTAATTTCAAAGGACATTTTTGGAGCTGATTAATAAATATACATTAATTAGCTGTTGTTACTAATCATATCATATTATACTCATTCAGTACAGCAACAAACCAGAAGCAATGCCATTTTAATGAGCAGTAAAGCTTATTATGTGTTTATTTGAGAATGCCAAAACAAGATATAAGATCATAGTTTATATGAGTATTAATTTGCATACATTTATTGAGTATTTTCTTTTCAAATTACAAAGTGCACATCAGCTGTTTACAATTATCATTAGTAGTAATTGTATTTCTAAGGTGCCCCTCCCCAGAGGCTCAGGGTGCTTCACAATGCCATATGACTCCAGCAACAACAGTACTGTATTAAAACAACTACAAAATCATATCATTGAGCAGGAAGGCATTTCACATTCAATACATACAGTAATAAAACCACATCAATAAATTATAACATATGATGGCATTCGGAACTTCCTTGTCAAATAAGCAGTTAAACAATGGTGCATTACATGTTTTCAAAAGGAAGGATGTAGAGTCTAATGATTTATTACTTGTGTGACTCAATCAACAGCCTAAGATGTTATATCAAGTGTATAGCAGCAGCTATCCAGCAGCCTAAAGGTGGCCCTGCCTGCAGCCACCCTTGGTTACTAGATAGTGGCCATGATAAGGATCTAATTGACTGCAACCAGTCCTGGCCCTTTGTCATGTTTTCTTTCTCTGATTTGGGCACACACCTAGAATGGGCAGGCCCAGATTGGTCTGCCTCCATATCAATCACCTGGCCCAACTTATATATATATCACCATAGCTTTGTCTGTTCATGGTTTAATACCAATGTCCATTCCTCAAAGACAATAAATGGCATCAGGACAGTCCCCTTCTGGGCTATGCTTTACTTCTTTTTTTTAAATACAGGCCTATGAAAAATGGATATACTGTATGCATGAAAGCTAAGTTACAAAAGAGCAAGATTAGGAAATTAGTTAATGTTGTAAAGTAATGGAAGAATGAGTCATTGAACTTTGGTACTAAACCACTGGAGAAGGGCCTGCAGGGTGCCCCAGATACAGAACTGCCTACATGGGTACAAGTGACAGCTTGGGGACTCAGCTGCCTCCCAGGAGTTAGGGATGACATGACAGCCTGCAGCTGCAACTTAGGACTAGGAAAAATCAGAGAAGCACTGGAAGCTGTTGGGGTGGGGGACTATATTCTACAGGAAACTGACTGTCACAGATACTTTAATATCAACCCATGCCATCCAGGGAGTTTATGGGGGACACTTCTGAGTTTTGGGACACAGTGCACCCATGCCTGCATCTATAGGTGTATAATAATTTTGTGTGTGTGATTTAGATTGTAGAGTGACTCTCACTGAGGGGACAGGAGGGCATCATGAGTTTGGGCATCCCAGAGCTGCTGTTTGCATGCTGTGCACTGAGAACTGAGTCTTGCACCCAGACCCCATGTGCCAATGCCATGTTTTCACTGTGCAGTAGAAGACAGCCACTTGGGACTACTATTCATTGTTATGTAATGGTATAGATCCCTACATGACCTAGAGCATTGAATAATAGCTGTGCTGAGCTTGGTCCACACGACAGTTGTCCTCAAAGTAGTCAAACTGATTACCTTTTCTGATTTTGGACTTGCTTACCACTTAGCTAACAAAAAGCCTGCTTTTAGCTCTGTCCAGCAACCTTAAAATGACTTACTTACACCCCCCTTAAGGAATATTGTAATACAAACAAGAGTACTGTAAGTCACAGGCCTTCAGACTATGTCTAGCGGTAATGTATGTACAGACATGGGAAAAGTCAGACCACACACTCAACTTAGTACAAATTCCTATTTTCTTTTTCTTTTCCTTTTGTATTTTTACCCACTATATATTGAAAAGTATGTATGCCATTTAAAATGGAAACAATATTTACCTAGGACCTTGAGGATTTCAAGGAGGCAATATAGCACTGTCGTTTAGGGCACTGAGCTGCAAACTTAAAGACCTGAGTTTGAATCCCACAGCCCCCATATGCATACTATGTGACCATGAGCAAGTCACTTAACTTTCTTGTGCTCCCAGGTCGCACCTGAAAACAAGCTTTGGCTTAATGTGCCTTTCTTGGTTAAGCAATTAGCTCTTCCATTCCCTTCCATGGTAAGAATTGATCAGTTGTCCAAGGTTCTTGCTGACTTCCTCCAGGCACAATTTGTCCTCCACCGAGGCAGGACTTAGGTAGGGCTAGAGTATGAGTTTTCTGTTCTGCCTCTCCCTCATCTCTTACAACAACTCTGACCTTCAGAGCATCATGGCTTAAAGAGACCCCTACGCCCCAAGAAGAACTTTGAGAAGTATAATATTTGGACAAAAAGCAGCTTTATATTTCTCATTAACTTTGTATTTCTTATCCCCATTATTTATTACTGAGGTCATATACATGAAAACAGGATTTCTGTTTCTTGATGGTTCATCAGCTCTTATTGCTTCTTCCCAACCTGATGTCATAATACTCTGATTGTGACATCACAGTTATTCCCATGGCAACTGTGATGTCACAACAGAGCATTATAATTTCAAGTAGGGATAAGTTATAGAGGTAGATTATTTTAAGGGATACAATCTTGTTTTTGTTGGTATTTCTTCAGCAATACATAACTGAAGAAGACAAAATCTATAGAAAACTATAGAGGATGTATGAAATAACAACTGAATTGCATCTAAATATTATGTTGTTTAATCTTTTCCCAAAGGCGTCAACTGCTCTTTAGGTTGTTGAGCCACATGAGGCTCTCTCTGATCACTTTGAGTCCTCTTTGGTCCCTACACTAAATGGAAGAACCATGTGGCAGCCTAAGCAGCTGCACAAAAGACAGAGTCACCAACCATTTGGCTGCATCATGAGGGAAGTAAGACTAAGGCAGGGCTGCACGCCATGTTTTCTACTCAAGCATCTGCCTCCTCTTTTACAACACCTTGACCTTATTGCAGGGGTAAGTGGGCCATCAGAGGCTACCCTGACCCACTCCAATCCCCCATCATTCTATAGTAGATACCAGAACAACATGGCAGCAACAGCATCCATGCAAATGACAGACTCAACAGTCAACTGAATGAATTATGAGGGAGGCAGCACTAACCTGAAACTAGACTCTGAGTTTTCCACTTGGGCCTCTGCCTCCTCTCTCAAAACACCTCAGACCTCCAAGGCTTCAGAGCAGGGGTAGGTGAGCTACTCATGGCTCCCCTGTTCCTCTTCAGACCTCCTTTATCCTCCACTGGATACCAAGACAATCCAGAGGTGCCAGTAAAAGGATAGAGAAACAACCCAACTGGCTAGATTAAAGCAGGGCTGCTCTAAGTTATCTACTCAGGTCTCTGACTTCTCTCCTACAGCTACTCAGTCCTTCTGGTAATAGAAGCAGGGGTAGGTAAACCATCCAAGGCTCCCCCTAAGAGCCTCTAGATCCCCTCTGTCCTCCAGTGAATGCCAGCAACTATGGCAGTCAAAGCTGCCACTCAAAGAACAGAGCCTCCACCCAACTGACTGCATCACAAAGGATACAGGACTTCTGACCCTTCTTTAGTTCCACACATCAAGCAACCACAAGCATAGTGGTCTCCCAGCATAATGACAACCACCAGAAGGAATCATTTAGATCTCTGCAGGGTAGCAGCAGGTCAGCCACATACATTGCCCATCGCCCTTCTCACCTGCCTTAAGTTCTAATGTCTTCAAATTATGATTTATATAAGGATGTCCCAATGGCCAGGCAGCCATGCATACTACTGCTATGCTGATGACTTTTAAAGCAGACTCTGTTCATAATATTGGGATGCAAGCCAGGCCATAGGCCAAGGCTGAAGGGCAGTGCACCTCATCCAGCGAGGGTTGGCAGTGGGTTCTGGCATGCAACTACCCTGACTTTCAGGCCAGGGAGCTTGCTCCCACTGCAGTGGATTGCTGTATTGCTGAAGCTGAAGAGAACAGCCCATAACACTAGATGCTCTTAAGTCAACAGATATTTCTAGTGTATCTTCCAGGAATTAATCTACAAGGCAGCTTCCTTCCCTAGAAGGTCTCTTTCACTTTCAGAGAGATCCAGAAGCAAATGATTTGATACCTTTTATTGGACAAACATAGATATAACAAAAAGAACAAAATGCTTTAGCTTTCGGACCAACCCAGTCCTTCCTCGGAAGCTTAATGAGAGTTATTTAAAAAATCCCATACTTTTAACACCCAGATCATGCAGAAAAAACCCTGAAAAAATTCCCATTGGTTTAAAATACCTCATTTAAAAAATAACACAAGACACATCAGAGAAGCTGAAAAATACCAGTTCAGCTTTAGCTGAAAGGGCCTAAAGGTCAGATGTGATTAAAGCATAAAAACATGCAGTGAGTACACTGCACATAAATTAAACTGACTTAGAGATACCTTCAGAATAAGACAACATCTCTAGCACAGAGCTGTATAGCCCAATTATGAATCGAAACCCACTCGGATTAAAGACATGCTAAAATGTGACAACTGTAAATTGAAACCAAGCTCCACAAAATCGGGAACTACAGAGTAAATATACATGGCATACAAACTTTCAGAGAGAGTGAGTCTATCTCCTGAGCAGTAGACCTTATTCCTTCTCTTACTTATTTATTTATTTACTGATAGTTCAAAAACACCTTTGAGCAGAATTTATTTACAAAGGTTCTACATCATGTTTACAAGGTTACAACAGTTGTAGCACATAACACAGTTCATTTAGTATAATAACTTGTTAGTTCCTGATTGTCAGAGTTGCCACTTCATGGAAGTGTTCTCTGAGAGGTAGTGGGGCGGGGAGGAAGGGAGAGGTATGGGATAAGATAGTAAGTAGGAAGGGAGAGGGAGGGATTTAGGAAGTAAAATAGTAAGTGGTTGAAAGGGGTGGGAGGAAAAGGAAAAGAAGGAAACTCCATACAGAGGCAATAGAAGTAGTTAAGTGCATGTGCAGGTGATTTTATTAGAGAAGTATCTTTTCAGGGATGATTTTATTTGGGTGGGGCCAGTTAACCACAGTTTGGAGGGAAGGAGCTCATTTATCCAGACCAGGGATCTAATGGGGAATGAGCGAGTATCCAGGTTAGTCCTTCAGAATGAGACATGGGTGGGAAGGAAGGAGGACTGAAGGGTGGTGGAGGAGCGGCACTGTAGAATTTTTATCCCTTCCAGACATGTTTGGTAGTTGATGCGCAGGTGTAGAGGAAGCCAACCCAAACTGGTATAGAGGTTGCAGGTGTGAGACATTCTGTCAGCACCTATGACGAGGTGACAGGCTTTATTCAGTGCCAGTCTTACTATGTTTAGGGTTGAGTCAGCAGCTGCTGCATAGACCACCATCCCATAGTCAGTTATCGGGAATATTGATAAAGCTACTGCCAGATGCCTAATCTCCTCTGTCATATGTGATTTATGTTGGTATAGGCACCCAGTCTTTTATTTACTGATTTTGTTTGTTCAACTTGATGTGCAAAGGAGAGGTTGTCATCTAGGTATACTTCTAGATATTTGAAGGTATTGACCTGTTCCAGGACAGCTCTTGCCTGATTAGGGATATTTAGGGGTAGGAACCCCCTCTTTTTTTGAGGGCAGAAGATCAACATTGATTTAGTTTTCCTGCAGTTTAGGATTAGTTTGCTTTGGAGGAACCAGTGCTCCAATGTCATGAAACTTTGCTGTAGGTTACGTGTGAGTTCCTGCTAGCTTTTGCTACAGTAGGTCACAACAGTGTCATCCACATAGAAAAGTATGTGAGAGTTTGGGCAGGCCAGTGGGAGATCATTGATAAATAAACCGAAGAGAAGGGGTCCCAGGACTGAGCCTTGTGGTACCCCCACTGAGACATGCCCAGTGACAGAGTCTGTCTCATTGATTCTTACTTTCTTGGAGTGACCTGTCAGATATTCTTTAAACCAGGATACAGGATCCTGGGAAAGCCCAAAGGTGTTGTGCTTATGAAGCAGAAGGGTGTAATTAACAAGGCTAAATGCCTTAGTTAAATCAATGAAGACGGAATCTACCAGGTGGCTGTTGTCAAGGGCACTGTGTGCAAAGTTAGTGTATTCTAGTAGCACTGTTATGGTGCTATGTTCTTTTTTTAAAGCCATGCTGTTGCTGGCATTGTATGCCATGTTGACTTACTGTAGGTGGTTTATCAGTTGTTTGGCAACTATTTTCTCCAAGGCTTTGGAGAGTGGGGATAGAATAGAGAGGGGTCGATAGTTAGATACGACAGTTTTGTCTCCCCTTTGTGCACATGGGTGACCAAGGCTGTCATCAGATACTTGGGAACTGGGCAAACCATAGTGAGTGGTTAAAGAGCTTCTATTTAGGCAAGATTAGAACATCCAGGGCAAAAGGAAGAAGCTTCATATCTATGGCATCACTGCCCATTCTTGTTTTCCCTTGTACCTTCTTGATGTCACGGAGGGTATCTGAAGTGGAGACTAATTTGAAATAGAAATCTGTGGGGGTGGGTTGGAGAGGCAGGGGCCTCCTCAGGCTGAGCCCTATGAGGGTTTGGACGTGTGCTGCTAGAGTTCAAGGTAGACAGTATATGGCTGAAGTTGGTGAATGTAGAGTTAAAGATATTTGCACAATAGCTTGGGTCTGTGATGTTGATATTATTGTGGGAGATTAGGGTGGGGGGTATTTTCCTCTTTGCTCAGGAGATCCTTAAGGGGGTCCCAGAATTTTCTGCTGTTACCCCAGATTTGGGCCTGTTTTGTTTTGAAGTGATTGACTTTAGCAGACCTAGAATCTGTTGTGCATTTATTTCTGTCTACCTTATAATTCTGTAGGTCCTCCGGTACACCAGTGGCACTTACTGTATACCATAACTGGTCTCTTAGCTTCATTGGAGCCCTTAACGGGGGGTTAGCCATTAGGTGGATTTGCCATGGATAAATCTTTTCTTGTATGGAGCATATACAGTATGTTTGCCACCATGTCAAATTCATTAATGAAAAAATCTAGTGCCAGGTCTATATCTGGGATACAGTCTAGGAACCCCCACTCAACTGATGGTAGATACAGCCTAAAGGCATCTAGATAGCAATTGAGGAGGACCCTATTGTACACTAGCTTGGGAGGGGGTCTGGGGAGTTTTGCCAACCATTCACATAGCACTGGAGAGTGGGTGCTCAGGGAGTTGGGGAGTACTGTGACCTTTAATAGCCTTTCTGGGTGTGTGGTGAGGATTCAGTCAATTAGGGTGTACATTCCAGTGTTATAGTTAGTTCTGGTGCTTTCGTTTAATACCTTTGTCAAGTATAGGCTATTAATCTGCAGGCTTTTATTACCTTTGCCTAGTGTTAGTTTTGTCACCAGGCATTCACAGTAAGTATTTATTTCACTGGCAAAATTCTGCTGAAATCACATATTTCGCTGCACAAAACATTTTGCAAAATTTGTGCAGTCCGTAAAATATTTTGCAGGTGCGAAATGAGGAATTTTGTCCCCGAGTGACGAAATTACAAACTTCGCAGGTGGAATTAAACATTTTGCACCTGCAAAATATTTTGCAAAGTGCTTGAATTTCATGAAATAGTTCACAGAACAATATTTGCAGATTTCGACCATCTCTATAAGTATTCAGGCAGTTAATAGTGATTTATTGGGCCTGAAGGTGGCTTCTTATATACATATATTGACGGCAGCCATCCCTGTGTTTCCTGGATCTATCCTGTCTGAAGGTTTTGTAACCTGCCAGAGCAATTGCTGAATCAGGGACCTTGGCAGAGCACCAGGACTCTGTGATGAAAATAATATCAGGTTGGGTATGTGCGACCCATGCCTCGAATTGGGTAAATTTAGAAGGAAGGCTGCCTATGTTTAATGAAGTGATATGCAATTTGCACCTGGGTAACTGTTTACTTTTCTTTGATATTAAGAGGAGAAATATCAGGCTTTTGTGCAGTACCCTGTATGGAACTGGTTTGCTAGCTAGGAGGGGGTTGTACCTTGAGGGCTTGATAACAGATCCACTGAAACCTTCCAAGAGGGTGGATCAATGTTGCAGATATACCTCCATGGTATTAGTCTTGATTGGCACATAAGTGCCAGGGGTCATACCTGTATTTGCTTTGGTACTACAATCACGGGAGATGACCAGGCACTAGAGGAGGGGTCAATTATCCCTAATGTCTCCATTTTCCATACCTCCTTAATGACTTCTTCCCTCATCTTATTGGGCAGACAATAGGATTCCTGCTAAATTGGCTTCTTCTGTACCACAGTTATGGAGTGAGTGACTACCTTGGCTACACCAGGCACAGATGTAAAGGTGTCACTAACATTTCTGGGAAGATCAGTGACATTTGCCAGCTGGGATTTTTCTAAGAAATGGTTAACTTTGACACTGTCAACCTGGTTGTCTTTCTTTATTCAGGAGTATGCCATATCTATGTCACCTTCTCTGATCTCATTTTCACTGACTGCCATTACAGAGGGACCATCTTCTTAACTGTAACCCTCTGATTAAAAAAAAATAGCATGAAAGAGTTTATTTTTCTGCCTTTTATCTGGGGCTTAAATTTCATACTCCACAGGCCAATTCTATGATGGACTTTATAAGGCCCTTGCCACTTCATGAGAAGTTTATTCTCACTGGAAGGTAATAGAAGCAAAACTAGATCCCCTTTCTTGAACTCTTTATGTCCTACCTCCATATCATAATATTCTTTCTTGTCCTTTTTTGCTAGTACACAATTTAGATTAGCACTCTCAACGTACTTCACCAGTTTCACTCGCAGACTGATCAAATAAGTATTTAACTCTTTGCCCTTATCTGTGTACCCTTACTATTTTTTTCACCACATCCAGGTGCCCTCTAGGGCTTTTACCACATTAAAACTCAAGATGGAGAATATCCTGTGGATGATTAGGACACCTCAAGATATGGGAACAACAGATATGGGAGAAACTGATCCCAATTCCTCCCTTCTTCCAACACAAATTTTCTCGACATCTTCTTTGAAATTTGGTTGAAACACTCTGTCAACCCATCTGTTTGAGGATGGTATGGGGATGTACTTACAGCTTTAAGGCTCCACATCATGTCATGGCATTCAAGGCTGTTTGGTCTAAACAGTAAGGACAATGCCACACAAGTCATCCATGGAAGACGGGGGTTTCATGTTTGATTTTGTTATATATGGCTATGGGTATTTTTCTGTAGAGGAGCCATAAATGATCTTGAGCAAGCTGAGGATCCTGCAGGAGGATACATAATATCATTTTGTGGCTCCTATTTCTTCTCCTCAGGATAATAGTTCTAACTGTTCCATGTACACCTTGCCTTGCTTGATTTCTGTGTTGTCTGGTCCCATTGGAATAATGTCTTGGTTCACTGTATGGTTCCTCTGATTTAGTACTCTAGTTTCCTGCTCCAGTGCATCAACTCCTTTTTATAAAATGGGTCACAAAAATCCTGTAACCTCATTGGCTGAAACACACAACATGACTACCCAGTGAAAACGGGCGTGGATCAGTGGTGAGTGTAGATTTACTATTACAACATCTTGAAGCTATTGACCACCACTCCAGTGAAATGTGTGAACTTACCAGGTTTTTTGTTGTCTGGTGGTATTCCAAGGTGTGGTGTTATCTGCACTGTTTCTGTCCACGCGATACTGTCCACCAAGGACTTGACGTGTTTGGTAGCATTAATACCCAGTAACTTGTATAATTCTTTAAGCATCTGGGCATTGAAATTACTACATTGGTTGGACAAGGCTTCTCATGGGATGACCACCCAGCTGAAAATCTTCACCAGTTCAGTGGCCACTTTTGAAGCAGTCACTGCTGGCAGGGGCACTGCTGCTGGATACTTTGTGGCATAGTCACAAATAACTAAAATGAAATAGCTTCCCATTGAACTGCATTTCAAACGACCCAAATGTCTATACCAATATGATCAAAAGGAGCAGTTACTAGGCATGGGATACCCAATGGGGTAGCTGTGTCAGGTAGTGTGGCATCACCTATTTTTGGCGAGGTAGGGTAGTTCAGGTAATGTACTACCCTACCCGACATAATAGTGTAATTCTCAGATTTGGTACTATGAGACGGGTAATAGGTAATTAGGACTTCCAGGCTGGAAACAGGCATTAAAAAATGCAGCCTGTGCAGTCTTTCATGGAGTTTACATCAGAATAGGGGCACACAACACTAGGTTGACACCTGATTGGTCAGTGGTATCTAAAGTGCTGTACTCCATCTGCTGTGAGCCTGTGTGGTGCAGGCAGCAGTATGGAAAGACATACTAAAACTAGCATGTTGTAACCTTTGTATTGCTCACAAAATGTAATTCACATTTCTACTAAGAGGTGCTACTGATTTGTGGCATGTAACAAACAAACACACAGGATCCAGAGCACCCCCCCCCCCAATCATGGAAAATCTGAGAAATTAACTCATTGAGTCTGTGCAGACATTTTGGGACAGGTTCAGCAATGGATGGTTCCAACAGCATATGGCATCTACTGGACCCAAGGAATTAAACATTTAAACTGCCTGAATTGGCCTTTCATACTTTAAACTCCATGAAAAATGTGTCCTCTTAGTTATCAGATTGGAATTCCAATATGAGCAAACCAAATCACCATCATCAAGGTGGGACCCACGGTTTGGTCTCTACTTCCCAACTCTGAAATGCCTACAGTGGCTACTCTTAAATAGAGTACATTGCCTAATTGGCTCCTTTACAGTAAAGGGCTTCCACCCAGGAAATTTCACAGGTGATCAAAAGGAGCATGCTAAAAGGAGAACCACAACTCCCAAACCTCTAAACACACACCAAAACTAGCACTCTCTAACATTTGCATTGATCACAAAATATAATTCACATTTCTACTAAGGGGTGCTACTGATTTGTGGCATGTAACAGACAAACAAACAGGATCCATTGCACCCCCCCCCCACACACACACAACATGGAAAATCTGAGAAATTAAACATTTAATCTGCCTGAATTGGCTTTTCTTACTTTAAACTCCATGAAAAAGGGGTCCACTTATTTATCAGATTGGAATTCCAATGTGAGCAAGCCAAACCACCATTATCAAGGTGGGACCCATGGTTTGGTCCCTACATCCCCAACTCTGAATTGCCATAGTTGCTACTCTTAAAAAGAGTGCATTGCCTAATTGGCTCCTTTATAATAAAGTGCTTCCACCCAGGAGATTTCACAGGTGATCAAAGGGATCCCAAGCACTTTACTATGGTTATTTGGCTTGCTCACATTGGAATTCCAATCTGATAACTAAGATGACCCCTTTTTCATGGAGTTTAACATAAGAAAAGCCAATTCAGGGAGTTTAAATGTTTAATTTCTCAGAATTGCCATGTTGGAGGGTGCTCTGGATCCTGTTTGTTTAGCAGTCTGGAAGGAGCTCCATGGTGATCACTCTGCAGCAAAAATCATGGCTATAAAGACTTGTCATTTTAAAGGTGAATCAGTCAACAGTTGAAATATACACTGCATGAACTTGAAGGAACAAAGGGAGAAATAGTGGGGGATTGAAATGATCTCCACCAGGGGGAGGGGGAATCAGCCTCAGTCAACATGGTGATGCTAGTGAGAGAACATGAAGGAGCAAGGTGGGGGAAAAGTCATAGACAAAAACACAGAAGGCAGCTGGTTTGAAATTAAAAGTTTTACATTGTTTATAAGGTGCCTCAGAGCCCTTTCATTGATTACTGTGACACAGTCAGCTATACTGTCTGTCTCTGCAGCAGTTACTGAAAGCCTTTTATGGATGCATTGTACTCTTTGTATGGAGCACCTGATGCCTGAGCCCTGTCATTTAATACTGTGACATAGTCAGCTACACTGTCTCTTCAGCAGTGAAATCCTTTTATGACTGTATTACACTGTTTGTTAGGTGCGCCCAAGCCCAAGCCCTGTTATTTATCATTGTGACATAGTCAGTGACATTGTCTGTCTCTGCAGCCTTGTATGGCTGTATTACACTGTTAGGTGCCCCTGAGACCCCAATGACATAGTCAGCTACACTATCTGTTCCTGCAGCAGCTAAATCCTTTTATAACTGTATTACACTGTTTGTTAGGTGCCCCCAAGGCCCGAGATCTGTCATGTATTACTGTGATATAGTCAGCTACATTGTTTATCTCTGCAGCCTTTTATGAATGTATTACACTGTTTGTTAGGTTCCCAGAGGCCTGTGCCCTGTAATTTATTACTGTAACATAGTCAGCTATACTGTCTGTCTCTGCAGCAGTGAAATCCTTTTGTGGTTGTATTACACTGTTTATTAGGTGCCCCCCAGGCCCAAGCCATGTAATTTATTCCTGTAGAATAGTCAGCTACACTTTATGTCTCTGCAGCAGTGAAATTCTTTTATGGCTGTATTACACTGTTTGTTAGATGCCTCCAAGGTCCAAGCCCTGTCATTTATTACTGTGACATTGTCAGCTACATTGTCTCTGCAGCCTTTTAAGGCTGCATTATGCTGTTTTTTAGGTGCCTCTGAGGCCCAATCCCTGTTATATGTTAATGTGACATAGTCAGCTACACTGTCTGTCTCAGCAGCCTTCTAAGGCTGTATTACACAATTTGTTAGGTGCCCCTCAGGCCGAATCCCTGTTATTTATTACTGTGACATAGTCAGTTACACTGTCTGTCTCTGCAGCAGTGGAATCCTTTTATGACTGTATTACACTGTTTATTAGGTGCCCCACAGGCCCAAGCCATGTCATTTATTATTGTGGCATAGTCAGCTACACTAATTTATTTATAATAATCCCTGGGGGTAACCACTTTATGAAAAAATACAACAATGGTAATACATCTTTCATTCCTTTTTATTCTTTTTTCCTTCTTTTATTCACCCCTATGTTTCGCTCCTCAGAGCTTGTTCACGGGGTATCTTTCACATTCAATCTGTTTAAAAAACATAAACCGCACCTTTAATTTGTTTTACAATATTGATATTTTTTCCATTCAACATTTAATAATCTTACACTTAACCCTTTAACAAAATGATATGTAATGGTTACCGTATATATTTTTTACGTTGTTTGAAGTTTCTTTCAAAACTCAACATTTGCAATATATCAATGCTCAATCATTCCTAAAAACACATCAAACAACTAGTAAATAAGTGCATAATGCCGATTTGAAATGCATGACAGCATAAAACATTTTAAATGTCAACATATTTACTTCCCATTACTTTTAAATCCCCACCTCTTATTTAGTTCTATAGACTTAGTTTTACATCCGTAGTATCACTGAAATAAAATTAGAATTCCTTTATTTTATCAATTCCTTACCTCAACAAAACAGGACCAGCCATATATTTTATCAGTGTCCTTCAAAGACCATCCTAGTGTTACTAATCACTGGCCGACTCTTACTCGGCGTCTAAACATTAACAAAACAAAATTAATAATAGTTTTTTACTGGCTTCATAAATCTTAAAAACATATATGAACCATTACTTAATTCGCTTTACCGTAGTGAAATCCTTATTCCTCGTAAGTAAAATACAACAATTCTAGACCAAAATCTTTTCAGTTGGCGTCCTGTTTGTTGTTCACTAGTCCTAACACACACTAAGAGGTGCGGTCCTCTTTGAGCCTGCTCGTGATTCCCTCCACGAATACCATTTATTGTTGGAAATATTTCCCTTTTGTATATTATTGTAAGAATAGAAGTGTTTAATATGGATGAAACAATTGCTGTATTGCAGGATATTAGAAATAGTGTTCAAAGCACGTTACATTTTGTAACTTATTCAGAGATGGAAAGAAAACAATTATTTCAAATCATGAGGGGGGGAGAGACTTATCAGCACAAATGGGAGAAACACCAAAGAATTTAATACAAAAGATTGAAAATTTAAAATTCAAAGATACCAGACTAGAATGGCATGGATTAACTTTGACCCAGTATTTAGAACATAATAGAATACCTAGAGGTTTGAGAATAGCAGTAGAACCCAATATTGGTATTAACACTAGTAAATTGTTTAATAAATGGGATGGGGTATGTAATAGAGCCAGCACTGATTTTATGTACGCTTTGATAGAAGCTATTATTGAAGAGAGAAAAACTATAAGTGAAGACATACGCAAATTACAAGATTCATTGAAAACACATATGGAGGCAGAGGATTTTATAAAAAGTTTGGATGAAATTAAAAAGAAGTTGGGGGAATATGAAGAGAAATTGAAACAACAAAAAATTAAAAAATTTATTAGGGACACAAACGACTATAAAGATAACAGGGTATATACATACAAACAGTATAAAAAAAGAACGTTTGGAAGCTATGGAACAGAAAATGGTACAGATAGTGATAATAGCTATACAAGAGATACATTTAGACAAGAGGAGGGTGAATCTTTACATATGGGGAATCCCAACAACCTAGTACCTCTGCTTCTATTATGACTGGAAACAGATATAATTTAAGAATGAGTAGAACAGAAATGGGACAACAGGTGGGTTTTCGGGGAGGCAGAGGGGAAGGGGGCGAGGAGGTACAGGTGGAAGGCAAACAAAAACATTTTATTCAGACAGAGGGAGAGTGAAATAGTACCAGAAAAGATACCAATATTCAATTTAAGTAAAAGAATATTGTCAAAACCTGAAGAAGAAGTATTAGGATTGGGCCTTTCATTTGCACCAACTCAACCAGTTGATTTGTTCCAATTGGAGGTAGATTTACAGAGATTTTTTAGAACTATTAGATTAAAACATTTATTTAATGAGAACATAAGTGGATTTGATTATCAGAATCAATTGAAGCAAGCATTAAATGTTAAATCATATTATTTACCACCAATTGGAAAAAATCATGGTATTGAAACATTTTGTTTGACAGTTGAAAAGGAGATTATGCAATTATATAAAGGAAAAGAACAATGCATCCCTAAATACAAAAATTTGAATTATTTGCAATGACAAGCAATAGAACAGTTAAGTCAAGATCAAAGTATTATAATTAAGAATGCAGATAAAGGAGGGGGGATTGTAATACAGGATAGGGAACAATATAAACAAATGTGTTTGAAACTTTTGAATAACAGAGAAAATTACTCGAAACTTAATGAAGATCCAATGTTAAAAATACAAGGACATCTTAGAGAAATGCTAGTAGAATACATTGATTTAAATTGGTTAAGTGATTGGGAAATGAGATTATTGTTAAAGGAATATCCTAGAATTCCAACATTCTATAGCATTCCGAAGATACATAAGAACATAATTGACCCTCCTGGGAGACCGATAGTATCTGGGATAGATTCAGTGTTTGATTCAGTATCTAAATATATCAATTTTCATTTACAACCATTAATAGAGAAAAATATAACTTATATAAGAGATTCTACAGATATTATGCAACAATTAAATCATTTATCACAAACAATTGATTGTAGGGATTTGATTTTAATTACATGGGATGTAACGGATTTATACACTTCAATACCACATTTGGATGACATTAACACTATGGGGAATGTAAGTAATGGTTCATATATGTTTTTAAGATTTATGAAGCCAGTAAAAAACTATTATTAATTTTGTTTCATTAATGTTAAGATGCCGAGTAAGAGTCGGCCAGTGATTAGTAACACTAGGATGGTCTTTGAAGGACACTGATAAAATATATGGCTGGTCCTGTTTTGTTGAGGTAAGAAATTGATAAAATAAAGGAATTCTAATTTTATTTCAGTGATACTACGGGATGTAAAACTAAGTCTATAGAACTAAATAAGAGGTGGGGATTTAAAAGTTATGGGGAAGTAAGGCGGTTGCCATTTAAAATGTTTTATGCTGTCATGCATTTCAAATCGGGCATTATGCACTAATTTACGGTTGTTTGGTGTGTTTTTAGGAATGATTGAGCATTGATATATGGCAAATGTTGAGTTTTGAAAGAAACTTCAAACAACGTAAAAAATATATACGGTAACCATTACATATCATTTTGTTAAAGGGTTAAGTGTAAGATTATTAAATGTTGAATGGAAAAAATATCAGTATTGTAAAACAAATTAAAGGTGCGGTTTATGTTTTTTAAACAGATTGAATATGAAAGATACCCCGTGAACAAGCTATGAGGAGCGAAACATAGGGGTGAATAAAAGAAGGAAAAAAGAATAAAAAGGAATGAAAGATGTATTACCATTGTTGTATTTTTTCATAAAGTGGTTACCCCCAGGGATTATTATAAATAAATATTAGATTGTACCTTCATTTGGGGGTTGAAAAAATGAACCATTACCAAGTCTTGAACATTGTTTATAGTCAGCTACACTGTCTGTCTCTGCAGCAGTGAAATCCTTTTACAGCTGTATTACACTGTTTATTGGGTGCTCCTGAGGCCCGAGCCATATTATTTATTACTGTGACATAGCCAATTACACTGTCTGTCTCTGCAGCCTTTTACTGCTGTATTACACTGTTTGTTAGGAGACTCTGAGACCAGAGTGACATAGTCAGCTATACTGTCTATCTCTGCAGCAGTGAAATCCATTGAAGGCTGTATTACAATGTTTGTTAGGTGCCCCAAAGGTCCAAGTCCTATCATGTATTACTGTGACATAGTCAGCTACACTATCTGTCTCTGCAGCCTTTTATGGCTGTATTACACTGTTTGTTATGTGCCCCTGAATCCCAGGCCCTGTCATTTATTACCATGACATGGACTGCTGCACTATCTGTCTCTGCAGCAGTGAAATCCTTTTATGGCTATATTACACTGTTTATTAGGTGTTCCGAAGGCCCAAGCCATGTCATTTATCACTGTGACATAGTTGCTATACTGTCTGTCTCTGCACCTTTTTACAACTGTATTGCACTGTCTGTTAGATGCCCCTGAGGAGGAAGTCCAGCCATTTATTACTGTTATATAGTCACCTACATTGTCTCTGCAGCAATGAAATTCTTTTAAGGCCATATTACACTGTTTATTAGGTGTCCCCGAGGCACTATCCTTGTCATTTCTTACTGTGACGTAGTCTGATACACTGTCTGTCTCTGTAGCAGTGAAATCCTTTTCAGCTGTATTACATTGTTTGTTAAATGCCCCGAGACCCAAGCGTTGTCATTTATTACCGTGACATGGGAGGCTAGTCTGTCTGTCTCTGCAGCCTTTTACAGATGTATTGCACTATTTGTTACGTGCCCCTGAGGCCCAAGTGATAAAGTTGGCTATACTGTCTGTGCCTGCAACAGTGAAATCCTTTTACATCTGCATTACGCTGTGTACTAAGTACCCTTGAGGCCCAAACCATGTCATTTATTACTGTGATATAATCAGCTACACTGTCTCTGCAGCCTTTTATGGCTCTATTACACTGTTTGTTAGGTGCCCCTGAGGTCCGGGTACTGTCATTTATTACTGTGACATAATCACCTATACTCTGTCTCTGCAGCAGTGAAATCCTTTTATGGCTGTATTACAGTGTTTGTTATCTGCCCCTGAGGCCTGAGTCCTGTCATTTACTACTGTGGCATAGTCAGCTACACTGTCTGCTTCTGCAGCATATTGAAAGCCTTTTATGGCTGTATTACACTGTTTGTTAGTGCCCCTGAGGCCCAAGCCCTATCGTTTATTATTGTGACATAGTCATATACAGTCACAGCCAAAGACATGGTCAGATATTTCCTGAAATTTCTGTGATATTTCTAGAGAAATCTCCTGCTTTCTGCATTCATACAGTAGGGGCAGCAGAGAGAAACTCTTTAGAAATGTCATGAAATATCTGGAAATATCTGACCATGTCTGTGGCTACTACTCACTGTCTGTCTCTGCAGCAGTTGGTGAAATCCTTTTACGACTGTATTACAGCATTTGTGAGGTGCCCCTGAGGCCCAAGTCTTGTCATTTTCATTTATTACTGTGACATAGTCAGCTACACTGTCTGTTTCTGTAGCAGTTAGTGAAACAATATCCATTCACAACTTTGTCTACTATGTCTTGTATTTCCCAGTGTAAGTCTACTAAAAGGAAGCACAGTGCTTCTGCACATACAACGGTTAATGATGTGGACAATATGAATCATAGCACTAATATAGAACATATCAACAATAATTATAACATCACCAGGGCTGGAACTGAATGTCCTGAACAAAAAAAGCATGTTAACAGTGAAATGATTGTAGAGTTTTGGAAAGAACTGATTGGAGTTACTCATATAGGTACTGAACATTTTGCCACATGTGCTAGGATACTTCCAGCTGCTGAAGCAGCATGCAAGGAGGCATCCTCCTCAAATATAAGCTCAGATGCTGAGGCAACGAATGCTGATAGAGATGATAGTGATAGTGAGGACTGGGAATGGGATATCCCAGGCTATGTCCCACATAATGATGGTAGCACTTCCAGTTCTTCTGAATCTTGTTATGATGAGGACAGTAGTTTCAATGATGAAGAGGGTGCTGCTGTAAGTCATGAAAGGCAAATGCATAAAAAACTCATATACTAAATGTAAGAGTAAAATGATGAGTATAAATGAGAACACTTCATCTCAACAAGAAAATGGCAGTGTAGGATTTGCTCCAGGTCCCTTGACTGTTCAAGGAATAGTGTGAGGCACCGTGGCACAAAGCAAGCAAGTAGTGTCGAATTTATTTTACACTGACCCTGCAGACAGTTCTCAAGCTGTATGCAGTCTGTGCAAAAAGAACACCAGTTGTGGTGGCAAAGTGGCAAATTTGAAACATCAGTAATGATGTGACATAAAAAGAAAAAACACCCAGTTATGTGGGGCAGGACACGAGGCAGTGTGGTTTGTATGGGTGGTAGTGGAGGAGGTGGTGGTGGTGGTGGTGACCATAGTGGTGATGAAATGGTAGCAGCAAGTGGCATTGAATTACTTGATGTGTCCTTGCAGTCTTCCTAGACAAACGTAGATTGTTTTATGATGCCATTAAGTTCTGAAAAACACAAAGTAGTATTCCATGTGAAAAAGGCATGATAAATACATTCCTCCAAACATTAAAAATATCTCATCAACTAACATTAAAAGGAAGTGTTGCATCTAACATGACAGCTGTTAAATAGAGCCATTGTACAGCTGTTGGCCGATTGTCAATTCCCTTTAGCTTTTGTTGCCCAAAAATCCCTGTTGAACTTATTTCTCAAAAAAGGCTGTTTCACAGTTCAATTGTGCTTATGCAACTGGATGGGATGTATGCTTGTGTAACTTCAATACATTGTGGCTATTCACCTCTCTATCCATGGGATATACCACCCTGTAGGGGTACGGCGCAAGGAACCTTAGAGGAGGGTTCTCCCCATAGGTGCCACGGGAATGATTTCCTTTGGCTAAAGGTAGCTTAGGAAGAAGCTCATGGGTAAGAGGGATGAGCTGCTGGAGGAGGAGGAGTGGATTGTGAGGCAATGAAGAGACAAATCCTGGAACAGTCCAGGATGAGGGGTCTTTTAAAGCCTAATGGGGGAGTGACGTAGTTGCTCCACCCATTGAACCTCAGGCTTAAAGCCTTATCATTCAATTGTGCTTATGCAACTGGATGGGATGTATGCTTTTGTAACTTTGATATATTGTGGCTGTTCGCCTCTCTATTCCTGGGATATACCACCCTGTAGGGGTACGTGCAAGGAACCCTAGAGAACCATACCTCCCATAGGTGCCATGGGAATGATTTCCTATAGCTAAAGGTAGATTAGGAAGAAGCCCAAAAAGAATACCAGAAAGGGTGTCGAGCATCAAAGAGGCGAGGAATCACAAGACATCTAGACCAGAAATAAAGGTAACAGACATAGACAGGAGAAGAATGATAAAAGGTGAAGACAAAGAACTAAAGGAAATCTGATGAGAAGCAGAAGGGTGGACTTCCTAAGGAGAGAGGGAACAGCTGGGGCCACCATCTGACTCCATCCAGCAGTGGAACCTAACTAAGAAACCTATGAAAGCACTATCCTTAACTAATATGACCATTGGCATGGAGGAAAGGAAAAAACACCTTTGAGGGGGAAACCTCTGAGGATCCAAGGCCTAGGTCACCTTCATTCAAGGCTGAAGAATGTTTTGATTAGGGATGGCACCACTGCAGCAATTAAAAGTAGAGATCAAGGAAGGAAGAAAAGTCCAATTTTCAAGGAAGCTCTCGCTCTGTCCTTCTAAATGGACAGCTGTCGAGGGAAGCGATTGATATCTGTAACTAGATGCTCAAAAGCAAGAAAGGAAATACAATGATGTAAGAAGCCTTGAAGACCTGAATGGTTTAAGGTGAGACATGAAATGAATGATGAACAATGATGGAGAGAAGCCTGCCAACCCCTAGTAAAGGGGCAATAGACATAAAGGCATGTCTTCAAATGAAGAGCAGGTCAACTCGAGGTAGCAAGGACCTGAGAGAGTTATGATCGAGTTGTCGATGTGAAGGAGTGGATCCACATAGAGGTCAGATGAGTGAGGGATACACGATGTGAATGTGTAGAACCTGAGATAGGACTGCGTGAAAGAGACCCAGACTCCTGCAGCTGGACACCAGATGGACTAGGGTAAGAGGAGGATATGAATAGAGAAGGTGATGGCAGAATAGGGAAAACCCCAAAAGAAAGCAAAGGTCAGAGAAGGAATGGAATCGATGGTGGAGGGATGGGAGGAGGAGGGGAAGCACAGACAGATGAAAGAAAGAAAGCACAGAAGGCGGAACCAAGGCAGGATGGGGTGGACTAGGGAGGCAGGAGAATGAGAATCAGATGAGACTGATGCAGAAATCAGACAGAAAATATGAAATCAAGGATTGGAAGAAGGCAGGCAGGGCAAAGGATTAGGGAGGAGACAGCACAGTCAAAAAGCGAAAAAGATGACGAAGTGCCTACAGACACTGCCCTGAATGAAACTGAGCTCTGAGGTACTTCAAAAGTGCAATAGCTCAGAGGCACCTTGCAGTGAGATCCCCAATGATGTTAGAACTGACCCAGAAGGCAAGAGATGCCCCAGGTTGTACTACAAAATTTTCCCCCTTTTCACGAAAAATAAGTGGTGGTGTGGCTGAACAGTGGGGACAGTAAGCACAAAATAAAGTGAAAATTAGGGTGGCAGACATAGCCGTCCTCAGAAAATGCAGCTTACATGAATCTTCCCAGTCCATCAGCAGTGAGAGTGAATATTATAAAGTTTCAATAGTGTTCCTGATTTGCACTCCGAGTCCCTGAATTTGTAAGGCAGCAATAAATGTTCACGGTAGTCTCTTAACCAAAACTGAAGACCTAGCAACCATGAAAAAAAAGGTCCCAGGGAGTGGCAGAGGATCGAAGCAAAGAGGAGGACAGAGAAATGGAGGAGAGATCAGCAGCTAAAGCAGGCTGTAAATCATCAATGTGTACAGGTCCAACAGTAGAAACAAGCTGTATTAGGGTAAGAACCCCAAAATAAAATGTGCCGTAGTGACGAATGCCATTGCAGGGATGAGGGAGGACCGAGAAGAAACAACAGGACAGGACATATAGAGCAGTGGAGAGCTGACAGGCAGAGCAGGAGAAGGAGTCCCATGTCAAGTAAGACCGGGAGAGCTAGGCCCGCAATGGCAAGCAAGGAGCAAGAAGTGAGGGGGGGAGAGAGAGAGAGGGACAGAAAGGAATAAGGAGGTCAAGCGAAGTACAGGTGAGAAAGAATCAGGGAAAGAAGACAGAAGGCAGTGCAGTGAGGAATGAGGGTAGGGAGAGGGGAAAGCAAGGCCTGCTAAAGGCTTGCAACCCAGAAGCACCAGGGTGAAAAAAAAATTACAGCCAGCAGAACAAGAAGCAGAAAAAGAACAGAGAAGCCCAGGGAAAGATCTGCCCACGGCAAAGGAGAAGAAGGTACGGGGCAGGATAGAGGACAAGAGAAATGGAGAAAGGATGGCCACAGAGGAAGCAACGGGAGGAGGAAGCGGGTGGGGGACATGAAACAAAGCTGTGGAGTGGGAAAAAAACAAAAGGGAGCGGGAAGGAGTGAGCCAGCGGCCGGAAGCAACCACAAACACATGAGTAAAAGAACAAAGAAATAGAACAGAACGAGGAAGGTGGAAGGGCAGCGACTCCGACCGCAATGATGAGACAAATCCTGGAACAGTCCAGGATGAGAGGCCTTTTAAGGCCTGATGTGGGAGTGACGTAGTTTCTCCACCCACTGAACCTCAGGCTTAAAGCCTTCCCATTGTATGACTTGGTGTGTACTAAAGTTATTAAGCAGCTGAAACTCTCTGAGTTGAAGCAGGTTCACCTAACTAAAGATATATGGATCAGCAACCAAACAATTGACTACATGGCTGCTACAGCTCATTGGGTAAGTTTTCAGTCAGAAAGTAATAATCCCTGCTCTTCTGTAAACAGCAAGAAGCAGGCTGTATTATGAGTCACCACATTTGAGGAAAACCACACTGCTGTGAATGTTGTGCAGGAACTGGAAGAACCATGCCAGAAATAGCTTACTCCGTATTCCTTAACTCCAGGGTTCTTAGTGTCAGACAATGGAGCTAACATAGCCAAAACCTTAGAGATAGCAACTACCAGCACATACCTTGTTTTTGCACATCGTTTAAAACTTCTCATCCATAATTTCTTAAAGCAGCAGTACTAGTTATTCAGCAAAAAATTTTATCCTACCTTTTCTTAGCAGTAATGTATTCCTGATAATCTTAGATTCTTCATTGGGGTATTTTGAATTCAATCAGTTCTTTATAAGACAAAGTTTAATTTTGATGGCCCACTTGTGAGTGACACCAGGAGAGTGAAACCCAAAAACAGACCATTACAGTAACAGTCACTGCAATGGTCTGTTTTCAGTGACACGGCTTCTCCCAGTGTTCTTCCCCTTCCCTCAAACAACTCTGACCTAGAGTTGAGGGAGTGACAGGGGCAAAGCCCCTGCAAAAATAAATTCCTTTTGTGATGGCACAATACCGGTGATGGTATTGTGCCATCACTGTGTGGGACATTGGGGAATTTGCTGATGTGCTCAAGTGGTGCTTCTGTTTAATTTCATCTTTTGTAATTTGCATGGCTTTACAATAAAGATGGCAGCCCCAAGCAACTTTCAAAAATCTTCTCTCCAGAGAGCACACACTAACTGCACCCACTGTATTTATAATGCAAGTATGTCAAGGTGTTGCCAGCACTTGTTTCTGAAAGCCAGCAGTATGGCACCATCCTGATTTGCTTACATCCATGATTGTTGACATGGCAAAATACCAATAACTTTTAAGAACTGCAAAATCCTTTAGCTTGTCTCGGGAATGAAATAAAGCAAAAGGAAAAGCAGATATATTGATATTTGTGGTTTGTTCCAACTGCCCAGTAAGTTAAATTATTGTTAACTAGTACTACTGCTTCAAATAGAAACAGAAATGCTGAAAGCCTGTTAGGTCTTGTTAGGAAAATATGAGTGCATTTCAGCCACTTTGTGAAAGTGCAAAAATCTTAAAGGGGGTGCAGAGGTCAAACAACTTACCACTGCATACATTAAAGCAAGAAGTTCCAATCCACTGGAATTCAACATTTTACATGTTAGAAAGGTTTCTTGAACAGAATAAAATGGTACATGATTACACCATGCAGAGTCAAATAGGTAAAGTAGACAACATGCTCAGTTCCAGCAGTCCTCTTGACTCCTTGGTCACCTTTTTGGAGCCATTTGAAGCTGCCACATGTGATGTCAGTGCTGGCAGTGCAATTCTGAGTCAAATTCTTCCTCAAATAAGATTTCTTCATGTTTTCCTTGATAACATAAAGAAAGACTTTCTGCAAAAAGAAGACACTGCTGTCATGCTGGCAGATGACTTGAGTCTCAGACTGTCCACTGATCAGAGAATAAACACCATGTTTAAGAATGACACCTATGTTTTGGCTACATTGCTGGATTCCCACTTTTAAGGGGAACACTGAAGCCATCCTTCCTGCAGGGGAAAACATTGACTATTGGAAAGATCTTGAACTACTAACCCAAAGTGACATTTCCCCACCAACACCATTAGCTGATGTACAGCAGTCAAACTCTGCTGAACCATCAGAGTGTGCCTCTGGTTTAAAGACAACAGCACATATATAAATTCTTCACAATCACTAGTATCATCATTGAGGGAAAGGACTTCTACAGCTACTTCTTGGGCAATCTATGTTAAGGGTCAGAAAGGCAAATCAGCTCTGAGTCACCTACAATAACATGGACTCTTATCCTGTAAAGAAAGTACAGCAGGTTCATCTGCCAGGCTGGTAACCATCTCACACGGCACAATGATCCAGGAGTATTTTGCAGACCATACTGTGACTGGTCTCCAGGAAGATCCATTACTCTAGTGGAAACAAAAGAGAACAATATGGCCAGATCTAACAAATCTTGCAATAATGTACCTCAGTTGTCCACCTTCAAGCATACAGTATGTTCAGAATGCATATTTAGTGCAGATGGAGGAATAGTCACTGACCAAGGAACACTGCTAAGTCCTGTAAATGTGGAATGACTTACATTTCTTAAAATGAATGCTGACAATTTCCCAGTTGTCCCAAACACTGAATTATATGATTCTGACCCTGAACATGAACAACAGCCTGCAAACAGTGATACTGAATATGATGACTAGGTGGTGTACGAAACAAACAGAAATTCCTGTGTGGAGTAGTGTACTGCCAAATTTGGTAACTTAACATTGATAACAAATACAGTATATCTCTCAGCAGTTGCAACTCTCCCTCTGAAATAAATCTTGCCATGGTCACAGACAGTTCATGGACAAACAGGAATGTTTGTCATTTTTTGACAATGCTGGTACCCTTATTTAAATTTGAATTCACTTACTTTTTTATTTTTTACATTTTTTCATCAAACATGTTCCAAGTCACATACTTTTCTAGCCCTGCTTTGTATGAGCACTACACAAATTCTGGAAGGACTGTTGCTAGTGACTTATAGGCATTTAATCATAGTTGTTACCACAGTTTCTCACACTGGTATCACTTTCTCTCAGTTTTACTGCCATTCTCTTTAGACACATACTACTGTCAGTATAGGACATCACCACTGCCCCCATGAGAGTCACATGTGCCACACTACTCTGATTTTTGTCAGTCAGCAGTTTATTACATGTGATGCCTACCATAGGTATAATTTTTGAAAAAAGCAGCAGCCTCACTCAGAGCAGCTGCACCTCTCATACCTACCTCATCAATGTCTGCCGTGGGTATAATTTTTGGAAACAGCAGTATGCTCATTCAGAGCAGTTGTGCCTATCTTACCTGACTCAAGACACAGTCTTTTGAGTAGTTTTTTCTCTGTTTAAGGTAGTCAGAAACAAAGTCTTTCACATTTTGTTATAGTCAGGGTGGGGTAATAGGGTAGTAGAATGATTGGTTCAGTTCCCACATCTGGCACTTGGGTTAATATCCCAGTACTGACACTGTAATGCAGCATGAGAGGGGTGCTGCACTTCTGAGGTGCCATCTCTCAGATGAGACGATAAACTGAGGTCCCATCTGCCTGGATTGGTGGTAGTTCAGGTGGATGTTAAAGATCCCATGGCGCTTCTTGAAAAGAGTAGGGGAATTTTTATTAAAACAGAATAAAAAAAACATAAAATGAACATCTAATCAAAAACAATATGAAAAAACAAAATTAAAAATCAGTTAAAAACACAACATATAAGAAATAAAACAACTGCAAACAAATATATCCAACTCCAGGGATATCTGAAAAACATGAAAGGGGAAAAAATACTCCTAAGAAAGATACACTAGAAATAAAAATGTCTAATGTCAACAAAACAAGACAACTTAACTGGGCACCCAGCATAAAAAGTAAAAGTTAATCAAAGAATTTCCACTATCGTTCCCACATGCTTCTCTTGAGAAGTTTCTGCTCCCCTTCCTTAATACGGTCAATATTTCTTTTAATTATGTCATATAATTCAATAGGAGGGATAAATTTCTGTTGAAATAAGAAGGAGCACCGAACTTGCCAAATCCAATATAAAATAATCACAGCTATCAAGTTCATAGTACCAAAATCATATCTAGCCCACTCCTCTGGAAAAAGTCCATAAAACAGAGAACTTGGATCCCATAATTTCCAGACATGTTGCCAATGTTTACACTTCCAAAGAAACCAAAATTGAATGATATATGGGCATTCAAAATATAAATGCAACATTGATTCAACTACCATAGAACATGATTCTCGAAAGCAATATCTATCCTGCAGCATCTGATGTTTATGATTACCCTTTACATTAATTTTACCATGGACACCAAGCCATGAGATATCCCACATAGCCATGGGAATTCTGTTGTTGAGTAGACGCTCTCCAATCCTAGTCCTGTCTAAGTCTGTAAAGTCTGGAAATGCCTGGTCTAAAAAATGAGCGTCTAATACAAACTGATAAAGGCATTTTCTTGAGAACATAACTACCATATCCGGAGTGACCTGCCAAGATTTTAGTAAATCAAAAATCAAAACCCAATCTGAGGTCAATACATACTTCCTTTTGTTCTTATGTATAAACATGGCAGATCTCCATTCCTGCAAAATGTCGTTTAGCTGATCGGTAACTAATAAAGACCATAAAGTATCCACCTGGTGACAAAGAGGTTTAAGATTTGAATCCACAAATAGGGAAAAGAAGAAAACAATTGGGTGACTCATACTTAGTCTCCCATATTTATAATCTAAATATAGAATATTTCTTTTAATTGGGTTGAGACGGCTTCCCCAAAAACAAGAAAAAAAAACACTCATAAGAGGCACAAAAAATTTTTTTGGTACTAAGAAAATATGACCAATATATAAAAAAAGGGGCAGTAAGAAAGTCTTAATTAAAAAAAATCTCTTCTTCTTCCCATAGACCAATTATTCCACCTCTGTACCTTCTCCCTACCAGTATTAATACAAATTTCACAATTATAAATGGCCTTATCAGATGACCAAAAAAAGACCAAAAATTTTATGAGGGGAATCTACCACTTGAATACCCCCTATAGAGGAGTCTCTCATCTGGAACCCCTGTAAATTAAAACAAATTCTCTTCGAAAACTTAAGCCGGGAGCCAATACATTGCAGAAGCACAGGAAGAACACAACATAAAAGGTGACTCACAGTTTTTGTCGGGACTACTTCACACAAATCATCTGCATAACAAATCATTTGAATATCACAAGTACCTATTCTGGTTATACCTGAAAGACTAGGAGATTTCTGCAGAATACTGATGGGGTCTAATGTTAAAATAAACAAAATTGGGCTTAGAGGATATCCCTGTCGGACCCCTCTACGGATATAACAAATGTCCCCATGCCAGCCATTAACATAGGGTTTCACATAAGCCAAGGAATAACACATACAGAGCCAGTTAACAAAAAGGTCAGGAAAACCATATGCCCGAAGTGTCAACCATAGGAATTCTTGTGAAATACAGTCAAAAGTCTTATGCTGATCAAAACTAAATAGGTACCCTTTCAATCGGTTAGAATGTCCTTGCGAGAATAATTCCCGTACCAAAATTAAGGCACCTTGAATCGATCTGCAGGGTACAGAACAGTACTGCGAGAGGTAAACCAGAAAGGCCAATAGTTTCTTAATCCGATTTCCTAATAATTTTGTGAAAATTTTGAAATCAGTGTTTAACAAAGAAATTGGTCTCCAATTGTTCAAATCTGCCCTATCCCCTTTTTTAAATAAAAAAAATCATTAAACCCTCATACATCTGCTCTGTAAGGTGGTCTTCTGATAAAAAAAAACATTAAAGACTGCTAATAATGTAGAAGGCATAAAGTCCCATAGTTTTTTATAAATAACAGGAGGTAGGCCATCTGAACCTGGTGCAACCAGGTCTGACATATCAGACAAAACCATTGTAATTTCTTCAGCTAGAAAGGGTTGTACCAGGGCAGCTTGCTGTTCATTTGACAAGGTTGGTAAATTTGCAGCCTGTAATAATAGTGTCATATCCCTAGATTCTAAAAAAGGAGTTTCAAATTGTTCCCTAAGAAAATTTTCTACACAACTTAATAACTTCGGATGGCTCACTCACCATATTTCCATGCACATCTTTCAGAGTGTAAAGTTGCTTAGTTAGACATCTATTTCTACAATCCTCAAAGGGATTCACTTGTCGTTTTTTACCTTTCGTCCCAAATTTTTGTTCGAATTCCAAAGATTTCTGTCGATCATATTGTAAGTGCGACAATTGTCTTTTTATTACTTGTATCTGATCCCCACAGTCTGCCTGTGAAGCACACAGTTTCGAAAATAAAGCATATAGGGTATCTCATAACATCTTAGACTGCTGATGGTGAGAATCAGCCAAATGTCGACAATAGGTTTTAAAAAGATCTCTAATACAGGCTTTGGAATCTACCCACCAGTCAATTAATGAAGCATAAAGAAAAGTTACAGTTTCCCTGCCCAATACCATATCCTTAAATTTGACACAAAAATCTAAATCAGATAACAACTGAGAATTAGCTCTCCAAATTCCTGGCCCATATGAGGTAACATGGTGCAGATTAATCCGTAACCCTAACAAATTATGGTCCGAGGTCTCAATGGGCAAAACCTGCCCTTCAAACTTACCAATATTTTTGGAACACAGCCAATAATGAATTCTGGATGACACACGTCCTTTAGAAAAAGTGAATTTGGGGTCAGAAGCAAATACATCTAAAAAATCACTCTCATGTAGTATAGATTTTAATTCATTGGCATCACAGTATACCTTCCCAACGGATTTTGAATCCAGGTTAGTGTTAAAGTCACCTCCCCACAGTACTATCCTAGTGGTACATAAATAAGGTTTAATTTTTTTAAATAATTGTACCCTAACGGCTTTTTGCTGAGGAGCATAAATATTTATAAACCTGTAATTCAAATCCTGCCAAATCAGATCCAGGATCAGTACTCTCCCTGGTACAAGATCCACTACTTTCTGGATAAAAAAACCTTGAAAGGAAAAACAATACCCAATGACAGAACACATATTTTGACCTAAAGACCAAAAAGAGGCTCCTAGAAACCATTCTTTAGAAGCTTTTTCAACATCAGAGGAGGTGTAAAATCGAACATCCTGCAAAAAATAAACATCAAATGCTAAGTTCTGTAAGGTCAAAAAGGTTGCTTTCCTCTTAAAGTCATATCTAATGCTATTCACATTGAGACTGGCCAATGATAGAGAAGTAAAGGCCAAAGACACAGCAAACAGCCAAAAGGGAGCAAGAAAAATCCTAGCAATCATTTATTTTTTTGAGATCTGGTGTTCTGTTTCTTCGACCTTATTCCCGAGTTACCTGATTGTACCACCATCATATCCGATTGGGAAACAGGAAGAGACCCATTGACGTCGTCCCCCTCCATGATATCACCCCAACTTTGTAGGGGCTCATATCGGTTTTCCACCAAGATGACAGACATAGGACTGTCTTCCACAGGTTTAGCAGATCTTAGTCTGGTACGAACAGGCTGGAAATCTGCAGAGGAATCTTCCAGATTAGCAGGTACATCAGGTATAGAGGAAAGGGGGTCCGACTGCTGTGTAGGAGTGGGAACAGATGGAGATATTAGGGGAGAGGGTGGGGGAGGAGGGAGGATCCACAACAGGAGCTTGAGGTGCAGGCTGTGGAGGCAAAAGAACAGGCAGTTCAGCAGAAGGAGATTTAGGAATGGGAAACTCAGCAGGGATTTCTGAATCTTTAGTTTTAGCTTTTGCAGAGCTAGTAACATAAAAATCATGTTCCATATAGTCTGCCATATTGTGAGCAGCCCAAGGACAATCAGCAAACACATGTGAAATATCCCCACATAAATTGCAAGTGGGTGGGACAGTACAGGACAAGGCAGTGTGCCCCAAAGTGTCACACACAGAGCATTTGAGCTGGTCACAATCAGAATTCAGGTGAGATAGGGAACCACAGTGATAGCAAGAGCAGGGTTGCCCTGGATAGAACAAAATACCACGGTTCCTTCCTATATAAAAACATTTGGGAAGATGATGAATCCCTTCATCAGACATCTTTAATTGTACCAAAAATTTCCAACCCCCAGTCCAAAACCCATTGTCATCAATTAATGCTTGTGGTACACCATGTACAGTGCACCTTTTCTCTAACCAGTAGAGGATATCCAGAACATTAACCCCTTCGTTTCTAAAGAGAACAGTAATAACCTTAGCGGTAGGCCTTGTAATAGGAATAACCACGAAGGGCTTCCAAACAGGATGTGATTTAACAGTATAATAAGCCCGCCCAAAACACTTATCTAACATCCCAGCTGAACGAAATGCAACGTCAAAATTATGTTCACCAGAGGAATGAATGAAGGCATATACATCTGAGGGAGTAAGTTTTAGAGAGTCAGTAAGCAAACATTTACCCACATAAATCCGATCAGGTGGAAGATCCAGACCTCCTTTGTAGTAAATCTGAGTCACAAATCTTTTCCTAGCAGGCGTCCCTGTATTTTTAAAAAGGGATGCGTAACTCTCCAACTGTGACCCAGGTCAGTCTGCGGAACCCTTTTGACTGGAGCCAGAAGCTGAGTTTTCCTTTAAGAAGGGGATGGACATACCTGGAGGCTCAGTCTGTTGACTAGAACCTTCCCCGGTAATATTTTCACCCACCAGTACTTCCCTATGTGAAGGAACGGACAAAGACCCCATCCTTGTATCCACTTCGCCTAAAGCAGCATTTGATGCAGTTTTGCCTTGGTTGTCAACCACACCCAGTAGGACCACCATAACAGCAGCTGAAGGGACACTCGCAACCTCAGGAAACCTCGCTTGCACGGTAGGCTCACGAGCCATAGGGGGTTCTCCAAACAAAACAGGAGCACCCGAAGGTAAAGGAACTAAGAGGTCTGGGATCCAGTGAGCCTGGTCTTTAATCCACCCAGCTCTTTCCAGCGCTAACTCCGGGGACCAGGACGAATCATGCGTGGGAAAGGGAAAGGAATCGGGCTCTAAACCAGGAGTGTCAGAAGTGTGAGCTTCTGAAGCCGTACCGTCATCAGATGTTTTCAAACAGCACTTTGCCAATCCAGTAGGAACGGTCAGACTACCAGCAGGTCTTTTCCTTTTTTTTTTCTTCTTCACCACAAATGTCGTTAGGAGGACATTCTCCACTCACTTGCAGAACAAGCTGGTCTTCAGCGGCTATCGCTGCTGAAACGGCAGAACTAGGAAGCGTATCTGTGGAAAGAACCGCAACATCTCCATTTGGATTCAAAACAGCAGAAGGTCTCAATGACACATCCTCACTCTCCAAAGGTTGAGACATACTGAGGCCACACCAGACATCTCAGAGGGGCCCCCTCCTACAAGAGTAGGGGATTTCCCCGGTGTCCTGGCCAAGTTTCCCTCACTCACTAAAAATATCACCAACAGCTTAATCTGGTTCTAGGTCAGTTGGCATTCATCTGTATCCCCCTTCCCCAGGTCGTACCTGAAAATAGGCAGGATTTGTCTAGTGCACTTACCCAGTCAACAAAAACTAAATAAATAAATAAATAAAAATAATTACCTGACCCTAACCAGCTACCCATTTATCATTCAAGTATTTTTAGGGTAAGTTAAGGTAGTTTGGAGGTACCCACAAATAGAATTTAGTGTACTGTATTTTATAGCTCACACATGTCTAGTGGTTACCAATGGGAGAGGCATTAAGGGAACCCTGTCCCACTTTCTCACAAATGCCACCAGCTGACACTCACTACATGCCTTGCAAAATTCGGACACAACCAAGTGGATGTATGGCCAAAAGAACCTAGTTGTATAGCAGGAAAAAGTGTGTTCTTTACCAGTTTGACCAGTAAAAGGTAGGTCATAGGTTAGGGTTATTTATTTTTTTCTATTTATTATCTTTATTTTACTGTGCTCTGGTTTTATTTCACCTCCCTCTTTACACAGAAACATAGACTTTGATGGCAGACAAGGACCGCTTGGCCCACCTAGTCTGCCCATTTCCCTACCTACAGGAGAGCCTCCAGAATTGGGCACCCTATAAATAAATTTTGCCTTGTCTTGCCTAGAACTATCAACTAGGTTCTCAACTGGAAAGATACTACCAGTTGATCGACCCGCTCCTTGGTTTGGGGTTCTTCTACTACCCTGTTCACAACATTGTTGTGCAATTCAATACATGGGTCACCTTTTCTGTTTTCATCATCACATGCCTATATAAATCAAGCAAGGTAACATCATCCTGCTGCTCCTTACCAATGCCACTGCAATTTAGCGCAGGTGGTAATGTCTCTTGCAACTTGTTGACTATTGCTATCTACTCTATTTTAACCTTCTTCTGTAGGCTATGGGTCATCTTCCTGACTCTGGAGGAAAAATAAAAACTCTGATCCCTCAAAAGGCAAACTCTCCCAAAATCAACATCCTTCTGGGCCTTGGCTGCTTGGGATCTGGTCACCACAGCTGCTAATTTACCCATAAGTCCTTCTTGAATCAGTCCTGCAAAATTGGCGAAATCATGGCTCAAAACTACAGGAACTGGAAGGGAGGAAACAATACCAGCCACCATTCATTGGGTCTTTACTGTTTACCTTTAGGGTTGAGGGGGTTATAGGAAAATATTTAGTGTCCCCATGGATGCACATTATATTAAACCCAGTATCTTTCCTGCAATGTCCAGGTACAACAGCAGCCTTTACCTGAATCAATAAGTCCTTGTACCTTGTTGTCTCCTAGCCTAACCTCAATTGTGTACTGCCTCCTTATGTTAAGGAAAGGTGGCTGGCCTCTCCTTCTTTTTAGGACATTTACTGTCAATATGACCTACCACTTGGCTGAAAAATATCACTTTTGCAAGAGGTGCTCTAGCTCTAACTTTTGGGTTCTTTTTTTGGAGTTTTTATGTCCCATAAAAGGAGAAAGTCTTACCATACCAGGGTGTTTAGATGGTCTTGCAGTGAGGTGTTAATCTCGCCATCTGAATAAAATATTGACTGACTAATAAATTGATTGATCTGGTAGTCCTTCACCAGGGACACTGCTTTCTCACTGGTCTCTGGGCAATGCTCCCTAACCCAGATTTGCACACTGGAGGGCAGAATATGCAGAAATGTGTCTGTAATCATCAGGTCAATGATCTTTGCTGTTGTTTTCCCATCTGGCTGAATCTGTTTCAGGAAAAGTTCTCTTAATCGAGTAAAGATCACTCTTGGTGTGTGGATGGATTGGTACCTCGGGTGGGGAACTTTTGGTGATACATCTTCCCTGAGATGTCATATCACTGCAGGATAATCTTTTTCACCAAGTTATACCTCAGTGCATCATTTAAGTCCACATTACTGCATGCCAGCTGGGCCCTCCCACTAAGCTGTGGTGGCAACTGGTTTACCCACTGGTTCCTCAGCCTTTGGCAAACTTGCTGCACTCTTTCAAACACAGTAAGATAAGTCCCAACGTCATTATCAGGAGTTAGCTTTGCTATTTTAATGTCTTTCAGGTTTGAGCTAGTGACCTGTGACCCTCAATCAGTTGTTGCATCACTCCGATGCAGGGCTCTTAGGTATTCAGTCCACTTAGCCTCTTGTTTGACACATTGTTGGTCAGCTTCAATCTGCTTTATTAACAACCATCACAGCAATTCAGAGATGCTGTCCAAATGGTCATCTGTCAACTCCTCACCTGTCTTGTCAAGCACTGTGGCCAGCAGGATTGCTTCTACCTTAGAGTCATATGGTTAGATTGCTGGTCCCAGGCCAGTCATCAGAGGTTCACCTTTCCTTCTGCCATACTCTGTGCACTCTAGGTGTTTGTTGATATTGATACATGCACAGTTCCTAGGTACCTGTGCAGATACCTATTAGCCATGCCCCTCCTTGGCCTGAACATGGATTAGCACCACCAATCCCACTGTCCTCACCAACTTGTGAAGGGGTGAGAAAGGTAGGAGCCAGACACACAGAAATGACATTTAAGACACTGAATTCCATGTGCCTTTTATTAAGGTGGATGAAAATTCAGGATACAAAAATAAGAAAATAGGCCTTATATGCAGGAACCCATATATATATATATATATATATATATATATATATATAATGGAATCAGAACAGCTCATGACACCAGAAACTCTCAAGGCAACATGTATTTCTAGTGTGTCTTCTAGGGATTAAGCCACAAGGCAGCTTCCTTCCCTAGAAGATCTCTTTCACTATTTCAGTGAACGTCTATACCCTGAGCAGGAAACGTTATTCCTTATATGGCTTGAGAGGAATGAGCTAGGCTTCCTTAAGTCAGCATGAAGTGGTCTCTTTTACTCCTCTATATCAGTTTTAAAACACAGCAGTACAGAATGTTCCATAAAGGCTTAATTGTAAGCATTTCTACCAAGACATTTCTATGCAGAAGACAGGATTCAGGGTGCAAGGGACATATTTTATCCATAGTAAACAAACATGGCATAACAAACCTGTAGCCATGACTACTGCTTTAACTTTCAATCAAGACAATAGAGGCAGGGAGTTAAGCCTGTCACATGGGGTATATCTCTTGGCAATGGCAAGGATGTGGCATAAAAACCTAGATAAAAAACTGTGCTTTATAGGTCCAGTTCCTCCTACCTTATGACCCATGGTGGGTGGGGTCCCTGATTGTGTTATATTATCAGTTTCCCAATTTATCATCAAAGCTGTGTCAGGTTCATGACTGTGCTATTAAACAGTTTTTCTCACCTTATGATCAGAAGTGTGTTAGGTCCCTCATTGTGTTATATTATCAGTTCCTCTGAACTTATGAACAAAGGTGTGTGGGGTTCCTGACTGTGTTATTAAACTGTTCCTCCCACCTTATTTATTTGTTCAGTTTTTGTTGACCAGGAAAGGACAGCTAGGCAATTCAGCCTATTTTCAGCCTCATCCTGGGTGTGGGGAAGGGGGATATACAGTACAGATGCAACTGACGTATTGAAACAAATTAGTCTGTTGATGGAATATTTATTGAATGGGGGAAATTTGGCCAGGACACTGTGAAAATTCCCGTACTACATGGGGCATTTCATGGTTGTGTAGTCAGGGAAAGTTAGGGGTTTGGGGAAACCTGAAGCAAAAGGCTATTGAACAAAGGTTTTGTCCTAGACCTATGTGCAACAATATGGAGGAAACAATAAAACATTTTTATATTAACTGCCCAGTTAACTTGCAGTTTTGGATAGATTTGGCTGTTAGATGGCATTTACTTTTTTAAATAGAATTACATATAACACTCTTATATTAGGGGATTATTCAGCAATCTGGAAAACCTTTCATGTAAGCACTTTAAATGTGATTTTTGCAATCATAAAGTACAATCTCTGGCAGTGTAGGTGTCAGCTCCTATTACAATAGATTCAAATAACAAATGCCATATTAATTGCACATATTGAGGCAGCAATACACAATGTAAAGGAGAGGGATACAGTAAACAGAAGTATGCACCAGGGAAAGTAATGCATTTATGGAAGAATCTGGAAAGTCTATTTTAGACAATGGGAAACATGAGAATCAGTGGTAAGAATGTTTGTTTAGGTAGGAGAGGTATACCAAGAGGGAGAAATGGGGGGGGGGACTTTACTATGGAGGAATATTTGTGGAAATGTACAGATTTGCATTCAAATTGATGCACAAACTTTATTTATTTTTTGTTATGGTTTATTGGTTTTGTTTTTTTCAACATGATGTAATGTTTAATTTTTGTTTTCAATAAAATTTCCCTACTCTTCCAGTAAGGGTAACCTTTGTCCATCTTGCTGTCATGCAAGATAGGGAATCCTGGAGGTGAAGGAGAAGGACATGCTGCTGATGATCCTGCTTGTGCTATCATTATTGCTTATTTGACAGAAATCCACAGTAACCCTGGTGATGTTTCCAAAGGTATGAGGTGGAGGCAGAGATGGAAAGGAATGAAGTGGTAGTTCAGTGTTTAAAGATCCTAAAAATCTTCATGATTTGCAAGATATGGACATTCCTGATTATGAAGGTGGAATAGATGCTTTGAATCCAGGCCAGCAGAGGGGGATCGTGTGCCAGCTGATGATGCCCTGATTGGCAGCATCCAAGACAGGAGATTCTTGGTGCTACAGTTGCTAGAGGAAGAAGATGCAGCCATGGCTGCAGTCACTGACAGTGCCAGGAAGCTGTCCAGAATGGTGGAATATGATCAAGGGAAAGGCAAGATGTTCAGGTCTATAAATCCATAGCTTTCAACAGTCCTATTTCGAAAGCAGAGTGCCCCCATGGTGGGCAATCAGCAGGTCTGGAGGGGAGGCCAAACTGTTCTGATGCTTCCTGTACCTGGAGCAAGCACCTGGTTCCTAGAGTGTGCCCTGTTTGTGGCCAGATGGCACAGAAATGAACACGGCACAGGATGGGAACCTGGAGCAGTTCTGAGTGCAGCCAAAAGTTTGTATTTAAAGAAACAGCAGAAACAAGTTTTTACTTGCTTCTCTTCAGTCCCACTGCAGCTGCATACAGGAATTGTAACTCTGGAGACTCCTGTCATGTTAGCAGCATTCAAATTGGGTGAGTGTTATGTGCTGGCTGGGGTCCATACTTGAACCCCAGTTTGGCTTTCTGAGTTCACTCCGTGTACATGAGTTGGCCTTTCAACCTCACCATGACCTGCAGGAGTGGACATTCCCTCTCTGAACTTTGATAGGCTAGGCTAGAGTCTAGCAGTAGAGGTTATTATCATGGCTGGATGTTCATTGGGATTATTGAGGCCTTGAATCCAACCGACATGAATTACATATCCATCTATCTGATGGGCCAGAACAATTTTTTCCCTTAGAGAAAATACATCATATTCTTCATAATCACCCTCACGCTCATGGGCATGTATTTCTAGTATATTGCAATGAGACTGGCTGAGGTAATCAAAAATTTTAACTACCAGACAGTTCATTGTTTTCCCATGATGCCTGGAACAATCCATTATTCTACACTGGTCTCCCTTGGAAGGATCATAATGACACCAACCTATGTATTTATGTAATAATATATTACAGTGTGGGTCTTCACATGGTAAAATATGTTGATAGCCATCTATCATAATTTTTAAAGTACCAGCATGAGGAATGTAGCAACAATCATGTGTTAATTTACCTTTTCATACATGATCTATGCCTCTGTAGGTGATAAGTCCCTGTACTCTAGGAGTTATACCAGGGGATATCATGTTAATTGTATAATGTTTCAGTTCCCTAATATTACCAGGGTTTTAAAGTGATTGGGACAATATCACTACTGAATGCTATTTTTCATAAATTATTCCCTATCACTTAATGAAAATGACTTTTTATTTTCCTGTTACATGTTTGGAATAAGTTATATTTCAATATAAACCTTAATTATTATTTCTTAGTTACCATCACTGTACTAGCCACACATGTCTACCCTTCTAGGAATTGCATACATTTATACAAAAATCCTTATAACTGTGTTTGATATTTATAGAAGTACCAATTAATACCAAGTCCACTCAATTTTCTTTTACTTAGAAAGATTTCAGAAAATATAACAATAACTGATCAGCAGTAGCAAGCAAAAGACAATATATAATTCCTGTTGCAGGGGGTGGCCCCCATTCATTAGAATACAAACTTTTACCAGAAAATAAAACATATAAAAATTAAATTTATGCCAAGCACGTCCTTTTCTATTCAGTTTATTAACTGACATAATGCAGGCTTTCTCTTACCACTGTTCCAGTACACCGATGCTCAGTTGGAGACTCTAGGCTAGGTGATGAATGCTCTCTGGTTCCCATTTCTTTTGCCCCGCTTACCTTGACGCAAACAGAGTTTATATTTATATGTTTGAATGGAAGTGACTTGATGTACCTCATGTTGCATTTCTTGTAGAGGTCGCTCCTGTAAAAAAAGCTTTCAGCTTAGTGTGCTATACCTGGTTAAACAACTAAATAAAAAAAAAAAAGAAGTATACCCCGTGACACACTTCTTGTAGACGTATACCCCATAACACACTTCTTGTAGAAGTATACCCCGTGACACACTTTTTGTAGAAGTGTGTTATTTATGTAAGCTGGTAACAAAAATATCTTATTTTAGAAGTGGAATATCATGTCAAATTATTGCTTTATTGGAACCTTGTTTTGTAAGCTCTAACTCTTTTTTTGCTGCAGAGGAAACTGGTTTAGCCAGCATTCTGTCAATCACAAAACTTTGTTCTCTTTCACTTCCTCAAATAAAACTCCCCATTCTACAGTTTAGTTCCAAATAAGACATACATCTTTTTTTCTTTTAAACTGTAAACTGTTAATATCACAGAAAAGCTATAATGTATCTTTAAACTGTTTATACATAATACACACTCAATTTATTATAAGATAAGCAGAAATTTAAGGCTAAATTATGTTTGCAACTTAAAAATACTAATGATAGAGGAAACTATGGTTTAGCCTTCATACTGTTAAACATGGAGCCTTCTGGAAATGTGCTCTCTTTCACTTCCTCAAAAAATCTCCCCATTCTACAGTTAGTTTCAAATGTTTGCAACTTAAAAAATGTTAATGATACAACTTTTTGCTGCAGAGGAAACTGTGGTTCAACCTGCATCCATTTAAGCACATTGCTTTCTTGAAATGTGTTCTTTTTCACTTCCTCAAATAAAATTTCCCCATTCTACCAAGACATACATATTTTTTCTTTTAAACTTTAAGCTGTTAATATCACAAAAAACAGCTATAATGTATCTTTAAACAGTTTATACATAATACACACTCCATTATAAGATAAACAGTTATTTAATTATATTTGGCAATATGGTTTTACTTAAAAAAGTGTTTTTTCAGAAAAAGCAGAAGCAAAAAGCAAAACATTTTCAATTGTCATTTTTTTTAATTCAGAGAAGGACTATCAGCCAAATCTATTTGTTGGTTTATCTCTGGGAAATATTCAAAGGGTTCTTGCTTCAGCATGTCCTGTATTTCTAGGAAAAGCTGCTTCTCTGGAATACTTTGATCAGACAGTCCACATAGGGACTCAGGGGGATTGCAGACTCTGCAGTTGCACTCACACTATCCTGGCGCATTTAGGAAGGGGGAGTTGTAGTTACTACTGACAACTGCACAGACTCTCGTTTAGCCTCAAATGATTTGATTAAGCACCCAGAATAAGACATTACCCCTAACATTGCTGAGTTTATGCCTAAATAGAAAGATGTATATTTCCATGGTGATTCCTACACCTTACCCCAACTGAATCCTGTTTCTTCTAAAGCAGACACTGTCCAGCCTTATCCTTCTGCTACCACTGAGACAGTACCCACAATGGGAGGCTTGAACCTTGGGGGTTGTCCTTTGTTACCTGTTAGGTCAGCTCAGAGTTGTAGAAAAATCACTTGGGGAAGGGGGTATGAATAACAGGCTGCTCAGTAGTAATTGAGAGGAAAGTGTGCACTCAGGGTATATGGGCACTTCTGTGTCTCCAGGTGTAGGGGGGTGAGCTGAGGGACTACAAGAGCCACAGTCAGTACCAATGGATAAGAATCCTCACGATGGGGAAGTTCCACCCTAGGGTTCTGAAAGACAGGCTACATCAGAGGGACATGATCAGTCTAGACCTAGATTCACAGTTGTAAACTTGTTCAAAAACTCTTGAAGCTGGCCAGATGGTGTAATGCTATTAAACTGCAGTACTGAGGAAATCCAGACACAGTGCCCAACCACATGCATGTAGCTCACAGCCTACTCAAGGATCCCCTCAAATTCTTTTTTATGAAATATATGATTTAGTTCATGTCTCAGAGGAACTTATATTTGACATTAGCTTCAAAATCCCTAAACTTCTTAAAGATTTTGGAAAAAGTATACAGAAGTGAAAAATTGCCCCCTTTTGTATTTCTTCACAGCCATCCCCTTAATGAAACCCACCTTCAGAAATATTGCCATGTTATTTTGGAATGAGGGGGTTACTATTTCTACCATTCAATATTGGTTTCAACAATGATGTGAGATTCTAAACAGAGCAATTGTTGATTATGACCAGATATAGACTGGAGTTTGGAGGTTTAAAGTGCAGCTCCATCAGACAGAAAGTGAACTGGCTCATCTTCCTAGTAGATTTTTTTTTTTCATCAGCTAGGACAGTAGCATCATTTATTTATGCAGGTCAACCAAAAACATGCTACAAGTGTGGTCCCCCTCCCACCTGAGTAGTACATGACATCAAATGAGGTGTGGATTTTGCTGAGCCTTAAGACATGTTAGTCTGGCATGTGACAATATTCTGAGATGCAGATTAAGTGATGGATGCGAACATGCATTTTAGTCATGTCTTAGGGTGGCACACAGTGTCAGGGAACAGATAAACCATGAACCACAGAAGTCTCAAATCTTTAAATCTCCCTCCTCAGGGTTACAACATGTGGCCACTCCCCCCAGAGAAAAATATTCCTGTTACACCGCACCTGACCCTGGAACCAGAGAGACCTAAGCCAGAGACTCTGGTGGAGGAGCCCACTCAGCACCAAGGGAGGTCCCTCTGGCACCCTCGGCAGACATCCAGCAAGAAGGGTCTTCTTCACCCACCCCAGTATTCACCATGGTTGCCACTGTGGATATGGAAGTGCTTCCTACAGAGGATGAGGGGTCTCCTTCCAACCCCAGGATTGGGTATGCCCCCAGCAGCCAAACAATGGCATGATCCAAGTCTTTCATAAAAAAAGACAAAAACAAAATATGAACTGCCTGCTTCCAAAACTGGGGTGATTAAAAAGATGGGGAGGAGGGGTTGGACTTAGAGTTTGTTCCATTGTATTCTCCTACAGAACTTGTTCCTCAATTTGTTTTCTATTTTAAAAGATCATTTATTATATCCCTTCAGTACCATGAGTCTTATAGAAGTTTATATGTGTAGATTTCAGTAAGACTTGGGGCTGTCTGCTGATGCAGGACAGCATGTTAGTGAAGAAGCAAGCAGTGCAAGTCACTGGGGGCAACCAAGCAAAACAGAACTAATTATTGATGAGATGATTTGAAAAAAAATAAGTTAGCAATTATGGATTATGGTGTGTGTGGAGGCAGGGAGTCCCTAAGACTTCTTTACCTGGTATGTATCACTCATAAATAATCCCTACCAATTAGAGCAGGCCTCAGCCTAAGTTCCATATGGACTGGGAGTGGTCAGTATCCACTGGAACTGTTACTAATCATACAGTCACAGTACCACACTGCTGGACCTGCAGCCATTCTCATTTCTTTGGTAATTTTGCTGTGTCCCAAGTTAACTGGTCCTTTTCATAAGGCAGAATTTTAGGACAAGCAAGACACAAAGGAAACGACGTGTCTTTGAAATTAAAAAAAAGTGCTGAGAGAAGATCAACAAAAATGGGTATATTTCCTGTGTTTCACATAGGATAGTTTATCTTTATTCATTATGGGGAAGATCATGTTTGTTAAGAATACTAATGTTTTAAGTCTAGCAAAATAATTTTATGGTACTGTGGCTAATGATTTATTTAACCCTTGCATTGTATTTAAATTAAAGCATGGGTGGCAGGCTGTCTCAACTAATCAGGGGCCAGGATTATAAGTGAAAATGCATTTAAGAAATGTGTATTAAACATTTCATTGCTACTTTACTGAAAAATTTTTAAATCTTTCGTATGCATCCAAAAATAAGTAACTAGATGGAAATTTCCCATTTAAAATGTAATGCTGCTCTGATGAGAAAATGTATTACAGAGCTTTCAACCAACTATTTGGACTTCTAATAAGGTTGTAAGAAATCCAGTAGCCAGGTGGTCATTGGTCACAAAAGATGTTCATGTGGAAACTAAAACAAATGTTTGTTTCACTTCATTGAACCATTTAATAATCTTTCGTAAGCATTAGGAACTATTTTATGCAATTGTCTTTTAAAGTGTAGTCATGTTTAGACAGGGTACCTTTAGTGCCCTAAGCTGCTATGTGGAAGACAAACACTTCAGATATGTGCAAAGGATATAAGGTATCCTATAGCCAGGCAAGTCAATGACTAGTGAATAATTACTAGTGGCAACTAAAGCAAACGCTTGTTATACTTTAAGTTAACATCTAGATATTTAAAGGTAACTGAAAGTTTGAAAAGGTACAATGTGTTTTTATTTGCACTACAGAAGGTTAAAATGCAATGTTCCATATTTAAATAAATGTACTGTTGATGTGCACTGCTGTATTTTGGTTTGGTGACTCACAGCTGCCTTTGTTCTGTGCTTTCAGAGTGATAACATTCATGGAAAACAGCATGATGTCATTCTAGTTTCAACACTCTTTCCCTGCAGCCAAAAATATGTCCACTGAATACTGTACTTTGGTACATAAAAATGAAGACTGACAGTAGAAATGTATGTTTTTTTAAAGAAAAACTTTTCTTAGTAGGGTGACCTAGACACAGACTAAGAATTAAAACAGCTTCAATTTGTTGTGGACCCAGGAGATCAGGGAAAGAGCATCATTATATAAGAACTAACGATAAAACAGTATGGTACCATTAAGAATAAAATCACCATTTTGCATTATCTAAAATATAGGTCCATACATATTTTAATAAACATACATTTGTCATTTAAACATAGTTATTTCCTTATTATGAACCATCAGTACTGTTTGCTACCATGTGGAAGACATGAGTTAGCATTCAAGCTTTAGGACATTGTACCCAATGTGTAAGAAATCCAGAAGCCAGGAGGTCATCTCTATATTTTAAGTGCCACAATGTATGCTTAGCAAACATTTCCAAATGTAAATATATAATACAATAATGTAAATAAAGTTATCATGAGTAATTTGCCAGTAGTAACATTACATTGGATATTTTACAATGTGTGTTAAAGTACAAAGACATGAATGGTAAACCTTAATCCACTGTGGCAGAAGATGGTTTGCAGGTGGACCACAAGACATCTCTACAGAATAAGTGCCTGATTAAGAAGACATTTTTCAGTACTTAACAGACTAGCAGATGTTCACATATGGCAAAATAATAATTTGCATTAATTGCTTTTAGCATTTGAGCACTGTGAGAAGGCAATAAGGAGTGTTGGGGGATATTGGGATGCATAAGGAAAGGCATCAACAGTAGAAAACAGGAAGTTGTTATCCCTCTGTACAAACAGTTAGTGAGACCCCATCTGGAGTACTGCGAGCAATTCTGGAGATCCATCTCCTCAAAGACGTAGAGTGGAGGCTGTTCAGAGGAGGGCAACCAAAATGGTGAAGGGTCTGCACCAGAAGACATACAAGGAGAGATTAAAGTAGCTTAACATGTATACCCTTGAGGAAAGGAGGGAGAGGGGGGCATGATAGAAACTATCAAGTATCTCAAGTGACTTAACAGAGTACAAGAGGGCACAATTTGAAGATAGAGGGGGGATGGCTCAGAGGTAATCTTAGAAAGCATTTTTTTCACAGAGAGGGTTGTGGATGAATGGAACAGCATTCCTGAGGAGGCTGTGTAGTCAGAAACAGTGGGAGAATTCAAGAATGCATGGGACAGGCATAAGGCAATTCTAATTGGGGGGTAGGAGGAAGTAAGCTGTTGATTAATTAGAATCTGCAGCTTATCCATCAGGTAGGGAAATGTGCAGACTAGGTGGGCCAAGTGGTCCTTATCTGCTGTCAAATTCTATGTTTCTATGTTTCTATTGTCAGTAGTCACTGTCCACATGGCTACTGGAATTTGTAACCTAGGTAACAATCTAAAATGTTGGGTACAAATCCTGGTCTGCTACATGACAGGAAAGGTTCCTACAGGAACAGTAAACCATCAGTCCATTACTACATTTTACATATTTAATTATAGTTATTTAAGATTAAGAGACTTTTTTTTTGTATCCGCTCATACAATACTGCAAGGGATAAACCTCATACACTTCATATACAGTAGCATTGGATTTGAGCAACGGCAAACTAAAAGTTTACCCCACCTAACCCTACCTGTTCTATTGCATTTACTGTATACTAAATGCTAAATACAGATACTGCATGTTATCTTACTCTGTTAAAAACTTCTAAAATAAATTATGCTAGCTGTGGATTTCAAATACTACTGAGCTCTTATAAGCTCTCCTTAAAGTTGAATTTTCAAACCTTTCCAATATTCTCAAAACTGTCACACACTTCTTATAAGCTGATTCTTGTGGGAATAAATTAACATGCATGTCAAACAAGAGAACATCATGAAAATAAAAATGAATGGGTGGTAAGCAAAACAGAAAGGGGCAAGTTCCACCTTTTCAATTTTACAATTACTTTATGCCTTAGTTGGCCTGGATATTTACACCTCTACTGTACTATACTGTTTAGGTGGATAGCACCTTACCTCAGCAAATAGAACCTGTACTACAATTACTGTAAAAGGGTAGTGCCCTTTTCTTTCTTGATAGCTTTTCTTTTTGATACTTAACAGATCAAACGCTTAACCAGCAAAGTAAGGCAGCTTTTAAAGGCACTTTTGATCTTTTGAGTTATTGCTTCATATATTTTCAGGATGACAAAATATGGAATTAAAAACAAAAACAAAGCAAAAAGTAAGTTAAATGATGGCAGGAGTGAGCAGGCCAGAACAAGTCAAAACAGATCTTCAGATATCTTAAAATAATTTCACTTAAGCCCTGAGAAATTTGCTTCTTTTCTTTTTGGAAACCTAAAACCCTCTCTGTTTCCCTGTTGATCCACACTGAACTGACTTAACCAGCTGAAAAAGCTATAAACATTTCCTTAAATGTGATTTCTCTCTCCAACCTCCTGGTCTCAGTGTTTCTTAATAGTTCCTGTGACCCTCGTGCTCTTCTAAATTAACCATGCACTCCTAATTGGGCTATCCTCACTTTCATGAAATTAGTCATAGTTCAATTGATCATCCAGATCTGTATAGATCATGGGAGCATCCCTGACCAATCACAGCCCTCCCTTCAGTTGTGTGCATGGTACTCTTTTTACCATAGGAGTACCTCACTCACTGAGTCACTGTAGCAGGTTTCTCGCTGACTGCTCAGGCCATCAGCATTTTACATTAAAAAAATATATATTTTTTAATTTAATGCAGTTATCGATACATAAACATTTTATGGGTTCATTTGGAGGGCCTCTTAAGGCCCTGAGAGTATCACCTCTTGCATCTTCTGGACCACAGAACTGCTCACCTTTGGTCTGCAGTCTTCTGGTCCTAGGAATGTGTGAGGCAACACTCTTATATCCATAAGAGGCCCTCCAAAGGGACCCATAAACTTATATAATTTGTTTGATATTTATCAGCACTGGTCTAGTAGGAAATGGAAGAGTACATAATGGTTTTATTATTTTCTTGTTCACCCCAAACTATTTTTTATGTCTTCATCCTTACCTTCCTATATTTCCTATGCCCCCATACCCTGTACTTACTGCATACCCTTCAAACTTTTGTAACATTTATGTATTTATGCAGTTTAAACATGCAACGTAGCTGGGTACAGCGAAATATAAATTTAGACTAAAACAGTCTGGAAATGATCACACAAAAGGTGCAGTAAATATTACAAAAATAATAAAATTATATAAATTGAGAATGTTAAACTAGTTGAGTTTAAAAATTCTCAAAGCTCCTAACGTGAAGCACAAGAGGTTAGCAACTTGCAACTGCCAAGTGACAACTGTAATCAACCATAAAGCAATAATTATATTTCTGAAATATTGTACATATATTTCCTGACCTCCTCCCAATACCTTTAATCATTAAGTCTAGAAACCAGGGGACAAAAGATAAAAGCAAAACCATAAAATAAAACACATTAAAAATGTTTTTTTTGTAAATTATGCACTGATTCAGGTGCCAATAAGACAGGTGCAAACTATGAGTTTAGGACACCAGACCTCAAATGCAATCACTGCTGGATCCAGGACACCAAATCAAACTCTGGTGCTATGGGCACCCCAAACTGCTAAGTCGCCACTATTTCTTGGCATAGATGGTACATTGTATTTATATTAGGGATGGGCAAAATTGGAAAATTTCATTCTGTGAAATATTTCACTAAATTCATGCATTTCGCAAAATATTTTGTGGGTGTGAAGTGTGAAATTCTGCCAGCGAAATATGGAATTTCATGCCAGTGACACCCAGCAGCAATCTCAGAGTTGAATGATTGCCTTACTGAAATCCATGAATGGATTGCTACAAGCAGGTCTAGTCTTAACTCTTCAAAGATTAAGCTGTTACTGGTAGAAACAGATCATTGTGAGTTGACAATGAGCATTGTCTATGCTGTTCTGTCATATTTGAACAGGCACCATGCTGGGAGCTGTGTATAGAAATAAGAATCTGGGGGTAGTGAACCCTAGAACACTAGGGGCCTAATATTCAAATATGGAAAAAGCAGAGCAAAAAGGTTTGTACTGTGCTTGCCCTTGTGCCTAACCCTGAGGTTGTTATATTTAGTCAAATAGCACACTAGCTGTATCCGACTGAATATAGGGTCATATTGGTGCAGCGCTAAGATGAGTAACGCAGCCTCAATATGGATCTGGGCTGTATGCAGCCCATAGAGAACTTCAGCAAACTGCACCCCCAGATCTCATAGTGCTGGGAGCTCACAGTGCAATATTCCATCAGAAAATGCAAATGAGGCCATGGGCATGCAATGCACTAAGGGACCATATGCATTCCCATTGGCAGCAGGTTTAGGCCCCTCCTGTGGCCTCCTGCCATGTCAGGCATGGTGATGACTGGCCCCCCACACCCTGAACACCTGTCTCCTCATGTAAATGTACTCCCTCATGTTCAGTGGCACCCTCATGAACCTGTCCATGCACTTGGAGTGCTTTCCCTGGTGTCAAGTGGCACCCCAACCCTCTGATCTCCCACTGCCATAATATTATTGAGTTCCCTGGTGTCCATTGGCACCTTCCCACACACCAATTTCCCCCCATCATATTTGTGCAGATGTCCCTGCTATCCAGTGGTACCCCACACTCACCGAGCACCTTCATTGTCCCCTTCAACTCCCCACCTGCATTGCCAGCACCGCACACACAAGCCAGTCAACCTCCTTCATCTCTCTGAGGAAAGGCCGCTATGATCCCAATAATGATTGAGCAGTCCTCCTCACCTTCTTGGCCAGCTTGCATGGGTTGACAGGGAGTGCATGCACAGTATACACTATGCTGTACACATGCTTCCTGTCATCCTATACAGCAACTGGCTGAGAAGGTGAGAGGAGGGCTGTGCCTGTTGTCAAATCAGGATCACCACATGGCCCCTTCCTCAGAGGTTTGGAGGTGTTGGCTGTGTGGTGTGCTCAGTTCCAGGGTTGAGGGGGCACAAGCCACTGGAGCTTTGGGGGAAGAAACAGAATGGGTGACGGGTGGACAGGAGGGTACCACTAGACACCAGGGAAATGGATGCAATGACAGGGATGGGTGATCGATGGGTGGGGGGTACCACTAGACACCAGAAAAATGGATTCAATTGTCAGGATGGGTGATCAATGGGTTGGGGAACCACTAGACACCAGGGCACTAATTCAGCTGCAGGCATGGGTGATCAGTGGGTGGGGTGTGCCACTAAACACCAGGGACATCACTCACATGATGGCAGGGGGTGATTAGAGGGTGGGGGTGTCACTTAAAGCTAGGAAAAGCTGTTATACTATGGCAGCTGGTGATCAGAGGGTGGGGTGCACCACTGGATACCAGGGATGTCACTACAGTTACCAGAAAGGGGGATTTGTGGGTGGGGGTTCCACTGGACACCAGGGCTTCCATTGTTTAAATGGGCCAGGGTGAGGGGTTCAGGGGCAGGCAGCCACAGTACCGCTGCTCACCACCAAGGCCTTGTACCCCATTAAGTTGGCGTTTGGAAAGGTGGTAACTTGTACTTATTTGCATGGCATTTACTGTTTGCAAACCTCTGAATTTGCTGTTGTTTCTGTATGCAGGGGAGGACCCACACATTTGCATGGGTGAAGCAGTATATTAGCTCTCAGGTGCTAACAGGTTTTGCCCAGACTTTGGGGTGTCTGAATATAGACCCCAGCCACAAATTTGGTGTGAAACCCGGTTAGCATAGGCAACACCCTTTAGTGCCCAGGTTAACTTTTGAATATCTGGCTCTAGATGTCAGCAGTAGTCCAAAAAGTCTTTTTCTATTTCTGAAACATCACACAGATCAATCCCTGTCTTGTGCTAGCTGACCTTGTAACACTTGTACATGCCTTAACTACATCTAGATTGGATTACTGTAATGCCCATCACCTAGGGTTATCTGTGGGGCTACTTCATCACCTGCAGTTAGTGTGGAATGTGACAGTCTGATTTGTGGGACCACTTAGTCTGAGCATAATATTTCTGTGCTCCATGGTCTGCACTGGTTGTCAATTTGGTGTCACATCAACTTCAAGCTGTGCTTGTTGATATAAAGGGCCTGCATGGTCCGGGCCTGGGTTGCCTCAATGACCTTGTGACAATTTACACCCACAGCTATCATTTTCATTCATCTGAGGTGGGTCTTCTCTGCCTTCTTGATCATGCCTAAAATCACCTTGTGATAGGGAATTTGGTGCTGCCTTGCCTATGCTTTGGAATGCACTGCCCCAAACAAGTGAGGAGCATCCTCAGAGGAATATTTTTTAATCTTGTTTAAAAACTGACTTTTTTCAACTTGAGTTTAGTCTTTTTAATGTATTTGTATTTTAACTTGATTTGTTCTTGTTTTTTTACTTCCTTCACTATTTTATTTATTAATTTATGTAAGGTACCAAGAGCCCTGTGACTGGGCACTCTAGAAATACAAATGTCTTGCCTAAATGAGGTTAAATAAACCTTTGTTTAGTTGCCAGTAGTAATTTTTTAATAGTCATCGGATATAGTACATGGCTACTAAATGCCTGATCTCCCACATGCTGTAGCTGCAAAGAGCACTAAAGTTACACCATCGGGACAACACTGCATGTTGAAAGTAATACCATTGCTAATGTGGGGGTTGCTAAATGGTTGATTTATAATGTGTTTGCCATCCTGCACAGAAAAGGTTATGATCCTGTGTATCCTTAAGTATGCATATCTCTTTACTGGCTGTACAACAAGGTGTGGTGAAGTCATCAACAAATGCTGATTAAGGAAACTTTGCACACATTCAAAGAGAATAATTCTACAGTCATGGCTGAAGACAAGAGGGAAGTGTTTGACAAAGTGTTCAATATGGCAGATGCTTGGGAGGTGGGGCATGGTATCTAAATGAACATAGTAGTGGTGACCAGCTCTGAGAGACTCAGGGTCTTCCACCACATTGAAGTATCATCACCATGAGAGGCCTCTTTGGCAGTTAAACCTGAGCCAACTCAGTGATGAAACATTCAAATCTAAGAAGCAGTCTCCACCTATCTAGAACACATGACAGAGAAAGACTCTAGACCTATGATTATGTTGGATGGCCTGAAAGCAGTATTAAGATGCCATATGATTGCTTATGGGGCGAAGAAAAAAAATGCTTGAAAAATAGGCCAAACTAGTGGAAAAGCTAGTAGCCTTAGAATTACTACATAAGCAAACTAGGCAAAATAGCATCCTGGCCAAAATAAAAGAGGTGAAGGAGAATCTTAATCAGTGGGGGCTTAGAAAAGAAGAGAATCAACATCATTACCTAAACCTGACTTATTATGAACACAGAGAAAGGGCAAATAGATTGTTAGCTTTTCAATTAAAGAAGGCACAGGCAGACAGATATATCTAAAGATTAAAAATAAAAAACAGCCAGAGGCCCCAGGGACATTGAATAAGACCCCAAGATAATTACTAGGTAATTTGGAGAAGATTATGTGCAATTGTACAGTGAGGAATGAGATAGTGACCACAAACATGTTATAAAAAATTATCTAGACAAAATATCCCTCTCTGAGGTGTCAGAACAGCAAAGAGAAGAACTGACCAGACCTTTCTCTATCCCAGAGATACAGTAGAAGTGATAATCAAGATCCTACCCACTGATAGGTCTCCAGGTAATGGTGGTTTTGTGAGCAAATTTTACAAAATCTTCACCCCTGAATTCACACCTTTCATCCATCGAATCTTTACATCTGTCCAGCCCTCAAGATACACCACCCCCATCTTGGTAGGATGCATTAATATCTATTATCCCAAAATGGGGCAAGGATTCCACACTGTGTGCATCATACAGACCCATCTCATTGCTCAATCAGGATGCAAAGATATTTGCAAAGTTTCTGGCCAATAGACTAGAGAAAATAATCAGCACCCCGACCCACCTTAATCAGATGTGCTTCGTCCCAGGCTGCCGTATTCATGACAATGTCAGCAAGTTGCTGAACATCATTTCAGCAACCAAGAACAGCCCCATTTCAACTACAGTTATTAGCACTGACACAGAACATGTATTCAGCTACCTAGACTGTTATTTTCTACAGAAAATATTGGAAACCTTTAAGGTGGGAGAAAAATTCCAGAACTGGGAAAAGCCCTTTATGATGCCCCGATTGCACAGGTGAAGGTCAACAGTTTTTTTTATTTCAAAACCAATAACAATAGCAGCAGGGACTTGACAGGAATCCCTGTTGTGTTCCCTATTGTTTGCCCTAAGTATTGAACCCTTAGCACCTAAGATCAGAAAGCTGACATATCCCAGGGGCATTGTGTTGAATAGCGAGGAGGTGAAAATCATTATATATGTTGATGACACCCTTATCTTTGTTAGCAGTCCCACAGAAAATATACCTATCATGTTAAGTGAGTTAACAGCATATGGAGCTGTCTCAGGATTCAAAGCAAACACAGATACAACTGAGATTATGCTGCTTAGTGGCCACAGGGCTGAATCACTTAACAGATTATGCCCCTTTTAATGGGTGTATAAACAATTCAACTATTTAGGTATCTGCATACCCACTAGTATTGACAATATCTTGAATGTCAACTATGGTCCCCTCCTGGCAGGAATGAAGGTGGATATGAAGAGATGGGATGCCCTTCCACTTTCAATAATGGGCAGGGTGGAGGTCATACTTATGACTCTCCTCCTGAGACTGTTATACCTCTTTGCATCTTTGCCATTCCCAGTACCTCAGTAGATCTGGACTAGGATCAGGAAGGGATGACCTTCTTTTATATGGGCTGGTAAGAAACCAAGACTCTTGTGGAATTTTCTGATACTAGATAAAAAGAGTAGTGGAATAGGAGTGCCAGATATTCATAAGTATTTTGACACTTGTTAAGTCCAACATGTCCATTCCAAACTGCAGCAGGATGAAACACCAGGGTGGGTGTCCCTTGAAGGATCAGAAGTGATCAGAAAGATGGTGTTCAATAAATTAGATATCAGGGACATTAATGAGCTCCAAAATCCCTGGACATGCACCTTAATGCAGTCCTGACAACAGATGCAGCAGAGGGAGGTTGTCACACCATAAGTCTACAAACTCACGCTGATAAAGACCATGAGAGACTTTACATGAGGCAGGGTGGACTCCACATGTAAAAGATGGGGAAAACAAGGACTAGTGGGATTAAGAGACATGCTTGAAGGGAGACAATAAAATCTTTTGCCATGCTGCAGAGGTAATATAACCTTCCAGGAAGAGACATGAACTATTATTTACAAGTCAGCACTACATAAACACACCCCTCAGTAAGCAAGCTGTCATCAAGGAGCTTGGAGCAATGAGGAATTTAGTGAGTAGCTTCATTTCAACCACAGCAACTACACATCTAGTATCACAACTGTGTAGAGTGGGAAGCCAAAACTCCAAACAATAAACACCCAGGCAAAAAATTCAAACCATATAGGTAGAAGAAAGAGGGGTAAGGATATCAGAGAAAGAGCGGGGAGTCAGTTGGGACCTGGTCTCCAAAACCACAGCATTGAATGGATGGTGAGAAGGTTCTCAGCAGATTTTTCAAATCCCCAGTGTGATTACTGCACATTATGGGGCCTCATATTCTGATAACTACTGGCATTAAACTAACACTAGGGCCACCCTTAAGTGCATTCTGTGCAGCTACTCTTGTCTGAGACAATGCTGGAACAATGTGAAGATTGCCATTGGAGAGATTTTGAAAACAGAGGCAGCAAATAAGCTCAGTTAATATGGGGACTGCCACTTAAAGGACTAGGGGCCACGGGGTAAAAATATATCCGTTCCCAGTCCAGATTGTTGCAGCCTCCAAGGCATTAAAAAAAATGTGGCTACTCCAACACTCCCCCCAATATAAGAGTAGAGATGTGCGAAATTAGGAAATTTCATTACTCTGAGAATTTCATGAAATTTGCACATTTCATGAAATATTTTGTGGGTGTGAAATGCAAAATTCCACTGTCAAATTGCAAAATTTCACCCACAAAATGAGAAATTTCACTCACGGAATGGTGGAATTCGGTCAAACATTTGCCATTTCGGGCGATATCAGGCAATTCCCAGTGAAATTCCTCATTCCATGGGGGAAATTTCATAATTTCACACTCAGCGAAAAATTTTGCGGCATGGTGGAATGTCGCGAAATGTTTTGTGTGGCAAAATTGATGATTTCTCAGCAATTTAACCTGCAAAATTTAATTTTGCAACATTTCTATACAAGAGTACTGGTTGGAAAACTACAGAAACATTCTCTTGATGGAGTGTTTGACAGCAAAAATAAGGACGACTGCAGAAAAGTTCAAAAAGAAAGGGCTCCCCTTTTTCTCATTTTTAGAAAGACCACAGAAATGTCAGTCACTGAGCAGTATGCTACTCTGCCCTAGAAAACCCCAAGGCATGCAAGGACTAGGTGAATACTCCCAGGCCATGAGTAAAGAGGCAGGAAATTAACACACTAAGAAGTGAAGGTACAAGGTTAGGAGGATTTAGAACTGATATACAGTGATAGTTCCATAAAATAGAGTAAACAGTATGTTGTTGTGTAATTAACTGGCTTGCAACTGAAGTGGATGTATGTATGTCAATGTTCACTCTTTTTTGTATTATGTGATACTGGTTGAATGGATTTTGTTTTGTCCTGGTCTTTTATTGGCATTTCAGTTGAAAACCTTAAATAAACTTCATTTGGAAAAATAAGCACTATCACCATATAGAATCCTAAAAAGAAAACCAGATAAACATTTTTACAAATACAATAGTCCCTAGAAACCAATACTTGACAGAATCAAATGGGCTACTACTCAAGCTCAAAGAGACTGTACGTAGTTGGCTATCATTGCCAAGAGTCGTAAGACAAAGAAGACTTGAAAGGGGAGGTGATATTAGTGTTTTGCTTACTGAAACATACTGATCACATTGAACATTCAGTCAACTTTCACCTGATGTCTTGAAGCAGGATGTAGGGACATGGCATTAAGCTCAGATATGGTAAATTCAGTGTTAAGAAGAGGAGACATTTTTTCTACTGGAGGGTGGTGAACCTATGGAACAGCCTACCAGCAGAGTCCGTTCACATGAAGACAATACAGGCTTTGAAGGTAAACCTGTACAAATGTCTCCTTTCCAAAGGGATCAATTGGTCATCAAACATCACCTTGTCCTTTTTTTCAGTGATAAATCCCACTCCCGCATTTCCTCCATTCTCACCCAAAACTATGGAGCTACCCACAATTGGTTTGCAGCCAGCCTCCTCCTGGTTAATATCAAGAAAACAAAGTCCATGCTGTTCAGGTCAAATCCCTTCCTAGCCAAGCTCAAATCTCCCTCCTCTCTCAAAATAGTCTCCCCAGATGGTCAGGTTCTCGAAAATGTCGATACCTTCAAGTATCTAGGTGTCATGCTTGATCACTCCTTTTACTTCTCTGAGCACATTAACTCAGTAGTTCACAGGATACACCAAATGGTGGGTGCAGCATACAGATTTAGGCACTACCTCACCCCAGAGGCTCGACTTGCCATTGTCCAGGGGAATCTACTCCCCATACTTGATTACTGTTCCCCTAACTACACTAGGTCATCCTCTGCCCTCATGGCCAAACTCTCCACTGCCTACAAAAGTGCCTGTTGCTTCACCTTACTGATCTCTTTTTCCACCCACCATTGTGTCCTTTATCAGTCACTGAGGTGGCTCCCACTTCAAGGCAGCTTCGACTTCGACTTTTGCTGCTTATTTGATAATGCCATCCATACCGGCCAAGAGTACCCTCTCACAGCCCTCTTCAAAGTCAGAACCTTGGGCCACTGTCTACACTCAAATGCTATCCCCCCCCTCAATGTTCCCAGAGTATCTACCAATATGGGTGGGAGAGCCCTGTCGGCTGCAGCCCAGTTGCTATGGAACAGGTTGCCCTCTGAGCTCCACTCTCTGGACACCCACCACCTGTTCAAATCCTGTCTCAAAGACTGGCTCCTAGCTGAGTCATGCCTCCACTGATTTTCTGGGTAGCGTTCCCTCTCCCTTCAACCTCTATTACTTCCTTAAGTCTATCCTAGTTATCCTTCCCATGTTTTTGTCACCAGCCCTCTCATTCTTAGCACATACCCTCTCCCTCCTCTTGTATGTCTGCCAAGGTTATCAGACACCTTGTATTTTTGCTGTTCACTGTAATTGAGTATATTACGTTGTATTACATTTCTGTACCTAATATTGTTATGGTCTATTGTTGTATTCTCTTTTATCACTTTGGCATTATTGTGTTAACTGGTCTTCCATGTTCTATGTATTTTGCTTTCATTGCCTCCTGTGCCATTGTCTTGGCCTGTGTCATGCCTGAAAATGGTCCCTGGGATCAGTGTACTTACTCAGTTATCAAAGTCATAAATAAATAAAATTCAGACTAGAATGCCACTTAAACTGGACATCATTGTGCTGTTCCTAGCAAAGGCAACATGACCAAAACACAAGGGAGATATACATAAACAGCAAAAAAAAAGAAATAAATAATAGTAATCACATTTAAAATAGCAAAACCACAGACTTTATTGTGAATGGCATGAGCTGCAACAGCCAAAATATGAAAAAAGGAACCCCCACCAATGTTTTGCAGAACATCATTTCCACTTCCTCAGGAAGGAGGGAACAAATTACCAGGTACCCTGGTTAGTTGAGTGGGTAGGAAATCCCTATAGATTGGTACATGTTTGCACACCACACTTATGTCACCCCTGCTTGTAAAGTATGGGACAGACAGGATATACCTAGAGTCCCTTTCAAACTTAAATTACTGTTTTACTGTATTTACCCCCAAAAAAGGGAAGAAATTGTTACATGACTGCCCATCTACATTACTTCTCATGAGCAAGAAAGCACTTGTATGTGCTTATCTTCACCATGTCCTTTTTTCCTTATTCTACCCAGAAGTGTGTGTGTGTGTGTGTGTGTGTGTGTGTGTGTATGTGGTGAGGGAGTGAATAGCTGCATATCCTGGTATTTTCTAGAGGAGGAGCATCACCAGTTTCCATCCCTGATGTTCTGCTACAGTGTGAATGTTTTGAATTTAGTCAGGGCAAAGATTTTCACACCTATCAAAGACAAAACTCCTGAAGCTTGAAGACTTGAAGGTTAAAGACCTCAGTTCTGGCCACTGAGAAAGTTTCAGCTGCTCTGGTGCAGGGGGATACAGCGTAAGAAGATATTAGACCTCTGTTCATACTGCATGTGCCTCACCAGCCTTGTACAGAGCAGGACTTTGTTTATACACCACACTGTATCCCTCATCACATGTAGACAGACACTAGTGATATTCTGGGACAACACCTTTTTTGTGCTTTAACTGCCATGTGACGAGTAGCACAATTGTGTCAAAAATGTTGCAATGCTTTTGAAAATCCAGCGCCATGTCTTGATTGCAAAGAGACACCTGAGTCTGTAAATTATCCAGAGGAAAAAATGCACCCACCAATAAATACTCCCACAAGGTAAAAAATGTTTACATACCTTTATTGTAAACTTGCTAAGTGGTTTAACAGATTTTAAGTCTCATGCAGTGAGATTTGCACAGCCCGATGAGGTACAAAAATGCACCTGGCGCTTCACCCAGGATGCATTAAGTTTCTTCAGAGGCGTCAAGTATATAGTGGGAAGTGGAAATATGGTTCCCTGAGAATGTCTCATGTAGTCACCAAGAGGGAAACAGTCTGAAGGGAGATTACAGGTTCAAGTCCTGCCAGTACTAAATACTCACCATGCGATTTTGGGCAAGTCACTTGACCTGACCTCTCATTGCTCCAGTCCACCCAGCTGCAGAATTGGGCAGATGGAGGACCCTACTAGAAACAATGGGCCTGGTATTCAAATATTGGCAATAGTGCAGCAAAAAAGTTTGTGCTGTGCTTACCCTTACACCCTACCCAGAGGTTTCAATATTCAGTCAGATAGCACACTGGCATAATCTGACTGAATATAGGGCCATGCCGGTGCAGCAGTAAATCAAGTAGCACTGTCTCAACATAGATCTGGGCTGTAAGCAATGAAGAACTGCAGGGATCTGCACCCCCAGACCTGATATCACCAGGAACCATGGCATGCTATTCAATTCATGCAAATGAGCCCATTGGACATGCATGGTGCTAAGGTTCCATATGCATGCCCATCATGGGCTCATTTGCATGGAAAGTGGCAGATGGTTTGCACACCACCTGGGGCTGGCTGCCATGTCAGGCATGGTGGCAACTACCTCCCCACCCGATCACCAGTCTCCATAATATTCATGAATCTGTAGTGTCCAGTGGCACCCCTCACCCTCCAATCCCCATCCCCATAATCATATTGTTTACCCTGGTGGCACCCCCCCCATCCAATGGCTCATCCTGGTAAATGTTTGTGTTTTCTCCTGGTGTCTAGTGGCACCCCACCCCAATCATTCAGTTTCCCATCCTGGTATATTTTTTTTTTCTCTGATGTCTAATGGTAATTCACCCTCTGATCACCAGCTGCCATGTTATAATAGATGTCTCTGGTGTCTAGTGGCACCTCTCCTCCACCCTCCAATTACCTATCTTGGTACATGATGAGGTTTATATGGTGTTCAGTGGCACCCCCTGACCACCAATTAACCATCCTTGAATACATCACATATGGGTGCAAAAGTTACAGCCCTCAACAGGTCAGGGGTGGATGGTGCATGTTGAGGGCTTGCTAACCCAGTTTAATTGAAACAGGAAAAGAACCAACAGCACTCACCAGTGCATAGAATGTAGCAAAACTAAAGAGCACAAATGCCACTGGAGATGGTAGTAGTGGAATAGGTAACTTTGTTTTTCTATATTTCTTATGTTGCCACTGCAGGAATATTCTAATAATCCCCCAGGAGTGAATTGATGTCCAGCCATCATTAGTCCACTGGGAAAACAAGCTCCCAATTTAAATATAAGTCTACTCTCTAACAGCTGCAGTGACAACATGAGGATCATAGAAAATACACCTATTGTGGTAATCATGAGAAGTATAGTAAATACAGACGTACAAATTGTCCATAAGATTTGCCAGTAATATGTTGTCTTCCCACACCCCTTTTTATCCTATTTTCTTTTTCAGGTCTACAGTGTACGTGGGAAAAATGTTTGGTTGCTGAGAGTTCTCTGTGTCATCTTCGTGGTCTGCAATAATTTTAAGGACTTAATTCTTTAGAGCCCTTCTATTCAAGGAAGAGTAACATAAACACTAAAAGGTATGACATTGAAAGTATAAAGGAACATGGACTTTACCACAGAGACAATTAATTAGTGGTACCCCCATATCTAGCTCATTGCACTTTGCTATTGTTTTTAAATATTACTTTTCTCACCTATAATCATAATAGGGGTAACTTGTACATGTTTATAAGTATTGTACAGGACAGTCTATTTGCTTTAATGAAAAAAGTTAATTTTTTTATCTGACGGAGGTCAACAGAGGTGCTGGTGGTCAGCTGCATAATCTGTTCATTTAGCACACCTACTATTGTGCTATTTAAGGCAGCCTGATCCACTAGTACCCCACCACCCAAGGAAGAATCTATTAGATTCTAAGCACCGGGAATTTGTTTGTTCTGGTACTGCCCTTGGCTCTCACAAAATAAATGGCACTTGCATTTTGAACTTACAACTGAGTTTTGGAATTTTTTGTTCGGGGATTTGTGCACAGTACCCTTTGTGTGTTCTTGAGAATTTCCAGTCTCAGTGCAGCATTTTCTAGATTTACTGATAGCACCCAAAAAACTTTTGTTTCAGGATACAGTAGACAGTACCTGCACTCTTTATACTATAGACAGTATTTTCACGGTCTGACATTCCATATGACCACTGGCCAAGGTTGTGAGAGAAGGGCTGTGCCTGTTGCCATATGGGAACCCTCTGGGGCACCAGACAAATAGGTACTGGGGACAGGGTGATGTGCTTGGAGTGGGGAGTGTGTGTGTGGGGGGCTGCTCGATACCGTGGCATATATGAAGTATCCAAGGATGGGTGATTGGTGGGTGGGAGTGTGCCACTGGACACCCTGAACACCAGGGACATCTGTTATTACATCGTGGTGAGTGATGAGAGGGTGGGAGTGCCACTAGACATCAGTGGCATCTATTATAACATGGTGGTGGGTGATCAGATTGTGGGGATACCACTAGACACCAGGGACACCTGTTATAATATAGCAATGGGTGATCAGAGGGCAGAGCTGCTACTAGATACCATGGAAACACTAACATTTACTGGATTGCATGCTCAGAGGGCAGGGGATGCCACTAGACATCAAGACATCCATCGCTGCAATGGGCCACGTTCGGGGGTTATGTGGAGATGTGGCCAGCTACACTACCACATCGCTCTAGTGGGGCATTGCACCCCATTAAGTCAGAGTTTGCAAAGGCAGTAGTGTGTGCCTGTTCAGGTAGCATTCGCCACTTATGCAAACCTCTCAATTTCCCACTGCACATGTATGCAGGGAAGGACCCCCTCTTTTGCATGGGGGCAGTGGTAACTTAGTGTTCAGGGGCTACCAGGTTTTTCCCATGCTGTGGAGGTGTCTGACTATAGACCATACCCACGAATCAGGCACAAAACCTGCTTAGTGCAGGCAAACACCCCTTAGCATCTGGGGCTACGTTTGAATATTTGGCTAATATGTTTAATCTTATCTGGCTATCCTGGGTAGGGTAAGCAAAAAAAAAAAAGGTGTACAATTGACCAGATAATCTCTTTGGTGGACCTGAGCTTACCTCAAGTCCACTGAACAATCCCCAAGTACCCCAAGAGCTGACTGTAAACAACACCCTGCCCTTGTATAGATCACTGGTGAGGCCACACTTGGAGTACTGTGTGCAGTACTGGTGTCCATACCTCAAAAAGGAGGTAAGATTACTGGAGGAGGTGCAGTGCAGGGCTACGAAAATGATCATTGGACTGGGGGAGTTGCCATATGAGGAAAGATTGAGGGAGCTCAACATGTATTCGCTAGAAGAAAGAAGGGAAAGAGGGGACATGATAGAGACCTTTAAGTACTTGAAAGGCATAAACAAAGTCAGAAAGGGAGGATTATTTTGCTTAAAGGGGGAACGGGTCACTAGGGGACACAGTCTGAAGTTGGAAGGGGGAAGGTTCAGGAGGGAGATGAGGAGGCACTACTTTACAGAGAGAGTGGTGGCAAGATGGAACACACTGCAAGAAGAGTTAATCAAACTGAGGACAGTGAATAGCTTTAAGTGGGTTGGGATAGAGTCAAGGGCAGGATTAGTACAGACAAGAACACAAATGGGGGAAAGACCAGGAAAGGGGAGGAAGGGAGGGGTTCGGGTGGGGCTGGGGCAGCTGTAGTAATATGAAACTAAGAGCTGCACAATTGGCAGACTTGATAGAGCTGTGGGCCTTTTTCTGCCAGCAATTTCGTATGTTCATATGTTTGTAACCAAACTTCTATTTCAAACGTGTCACTGTCAAGGAGGCCGGGACATATGTACAAATGATCCTAGGAAAGACAAGGCTTGGCAGTGATAAAATTGATATGAAACTGGTGCCCATTGCCCTTGATGAAGTTATGATCCCCATCACAAATTTTTAATAAATTACTTGCATTGGCAAAATTCCCATCAGTCTGGAGGCTGGCACTAGTGGCCCCTGTACTCCAAAGTGGGGATCGATCCTGCACTGCCAATTACTGGCCCATTTCAATATTATCCCCACTCTCAAAAGTGCTGGAGAGGATCGTAGCCGATCAGATCACAGAGCACCTCCTGAAATATGATCTACAATGTCCCCAGCAACATGGCTTCTGGAAGAGCCACAGCACGGCTACCGCCTTAGTTGAATTTTCTGACTTTGTCTATTAAGCAGTGGATGGTGGTAAGTTAGTGGGATCCATATTCATAGATCTCACTAAGGCCTTCGACACTATCAACCACCCTATCCTTCTTGAGCAGCTGCTTTCCATGGGGTTGGCCACCAACCTGGTCCTTTGGTTCCAGTACTAACTATCTCACAGGTCCCAGAGTGTCAAAATAGGGACTACTACCTCTAGTGCTAGGGAAGTCATACTTGGTGTCCCACAGGGATCCATCCTGGGCCCTCTACTTTTCAGTTTATTCCTGAATAACCTTCCTGAGGATTGCAGGAGCAAAATAATTCTGAATGCTGATGATGTGGTCATCCTTGATAGTAGCCCGCAACTTGACCAACTACAAAATGAATTACAGTCCACCTTTTACCAACTGGAGGATTAGTTCTGTTGACAGAAACTGATACTCAATTACAAGAAAACAAAAACTATGCTGATATCAAGCCACCAGAATAAGAAAATGTACCTGCTGCTGTCTGTTGCCAACAATAAGGCAGCCCCCATTGAACAAGTGCACTCATTCAAGTAGCTTGGGGTCTTGATTGATGATGCCCTCTTCATGGAGCATATAGATCAGATGGTGAAAGTTGTTAACACCAAGCTGGGTGCCCTTGAAAGGCACAAACAATACCTAATGCCCTCTGCCCTCCGACTCTCTGTCTCTAGCTCACTTTTGTCAACAATTGACTATGGGCTGGTCATTTATGGTGCAGACTCAGACCCTGCTCTCAAGTGGATAGTGACAGCTTTTAACAAGGCCTGTTGTCTCATTCTAGGAGCTGATAGCCAAACACATTCCTCTACATTATATGAATGAACCAATTGGCTAAGCCTAAGGAATAGGATAAAGTATCAGACATGCCTCCTGGGCAAAAAAGCACTTCTTGGACAAGCACCCCCCTGTATTAAGGATATTCTGCAAGTGAGTCAATCTAGTTATCAGCTCGGGGCATGGTGTGGTGTCCTCATATTGTCCCTTTCAGAGAAACCACTCTTGGACAGCGGTCTTTCGCTTATAAGGCTCCACTTTGGTTAAATGAGGTCCCTGCGCCGATACTCAGCATTGGCAACCTCCCCTCCTTCAAAGCTGAATTGAAATGCCACCTTACCATAACTAGATTGTGTGCTTGCAGGACAGCAACTTGAACTCCAACCCCTTCTCCAACCAAATCTACTCCTCACACTCTCCTTGCAACTATATGGTAGGAGGTATAAATGTCTTTCCCTAGCTGTGGCATCTCAGTTCTAGATAGCTCTAATTGCACTTATTACCACTGGCAGCTCCTCACTGTGGCCCTCTGCTACTCCTTAGGTCCTTCGCTATTTCTTCCTTCCTCACTGAGTACCCTCACCTTCAAACTCCACATATCTCCAGCTTCTCCCCCCAACCCCTAAGTTTCACCTCGCTGTCACTGTTTGACAGTCCCAACACCAAACACTGATCTACACCCTTTTCTAGCCTACACAGGTCCTATACCCACTTCTTTCTCTCCCCCTAGCAGACTGCTACCTTGACAAAGCCTATTTACCTGGCTACTATGCCCTACTAGATGGATTCTGATACTCACAGTATATCACAGTATCCAAATTTTGCCTGTTTGCTGTGTTCTTTATTGTTCCATTATTGTGCCTATGTCTTAGTGAATCAGTAATTGTTATCATTTACAATGTACTGTCCTGTTTTCTGCTGATGTGGAACCTTTGAAAAAGAGCACCTTGCTCAAAGGTTATTTCCAAAGAATGTAATAAATAAATAAATAAATTTGGAACTAAATAAACCTTTACAGCTTGATCAGATCTTTAAGTATGGTCAATTAATTTGTTAAGACCGTGCAAGTTGTTTAACTTTTCCTGAGCATATTTGTTACCACGTGGTCCCACCAAACCTGAAGGATCCCATGCTGGTCCCCTGCAATAGTGGAGGGCTCCATAGTACCTGACTTCTGGGGTCAGCTATATAAATGTAAAATGCACATCCATGGAAGTATTTCTGAGTGCTTATTAAAAATTAAAAGCTAGTTAAATATTCATGGGCCTAGTGAGGCTCCTGATTGGCTACTGGATTCATCATTATGGTCTTAGAAATCGCTGATCCACCTGGCAACTGATACTGTGTGGCATCCAGTATTCTAAATGTAAGATGTACTCATGCTGTACTGCTTGACCACACCACTCAAATGGCAAAAGTATGTTAAAAAATCCTAAAAATCACCACACTTACTGTGAGTAGGCTTGTAATCACAATGAGAAACACAACTGCACATACCACAATAATACAAAGCATCATGGGAAGCATATGCAACTCTCCTCAAAGGAATTTGGGCTGGCTCAGCTTTAAGCAGAATTGCATTTATAGAAAGGCCTCACAAAGCAACTAGCAAAGGCTGAGAACAGCAGACACAGACATGTGTTTCATCTATATTAGGACTCATCGGAGTGCCATATCTGTAACTCGGCCCAAAGGAGACAGCTTTAGGAGGGTTTTACTTGTTAGGATCATAGGGGAGCCCATAATAGAGAAGAACTACAGTAGTAATCATGCAAAAGTTGACCAGTACCATCCACCATGCATCACTGCGCGGTAGTGCTATACATGTTATTCAATAAGTACCAGGCTTGCGCATCACTTGGTATACTGTGTTACCAGTCAACTGTTGTGAGACTACCACCGTACAAAATAGAAGAACCCCAGAAAGAATGTCCTTAGGCAAGGGATACCCTGGAAGGGCATTTGACCATACAACCAAATTTCAAAGAAAAAAAAACAATTGCACGTACCCCAGTAATGCAAAGCATCATGAGAAGCATATGCAAATACCCACAAAGGAATTTGGACTGGCTTAACTTTAAAGCAGAAGTTGTGCCAAAAGGCACACTGATGAGTCCTAGTAAGGATGAAACACATGTCTGTGTCTGCTGTTCTCAGCCTTTGCTGGTTGCATTGTGAGGCCTTTCGGTACCATGCAATTCTGCATAAAGTTGAGCCAGTCCAACTTCCTCTGTGGAGATTAGCATATGCTTCTTATGATGCTTTTTTGGTGTATTTGCAATTGTTTCTCTTTGAAATGTGGCTATATGGCCAAATGCCTTTCCAGGGTAACCCTTGCCTTGTGTCATTCAGTCTGGGATTCTTGTCTTTTGTAATCACAATAACAAACTCAGAGTTGATCATTTCTTTGGATTGAAGACAGGCTTTAGGGAGGTGTTGTTAATCCCTTGAAAATAATTGGTTTCTTGGTCATTATTGCTCAGCGTGGAAAAGGCATTGAGAATACAAGTCCTTATCTCAGTATGGAGACCTCTAGGGTAAACAGAAACCTGTTTCTATGGAAACACTCTCTCACTGCTTTTTGTTTTCTCTGTTGTAAATAGAACTCAGCTGTCATGGAAACAAACATCTTTAAACTTAGAACCCCCTTCCAAAAAAAAGTGTAATACCAAAAAGGGAAATACATTCATTAGTAAGAGGCTTGTAATGGTAATAAGGAACATGGCTTCTGGCCTTATCTTGAAAATGACCTATTGGAGTGCTAAGTGCTGTCAGTCATGCATCAGGCTTTTCTCCATTCAAACAGCTCATTATTTCCCAGATAAGAACCAAAGCCTTAGCATTTATTGCTTAATAAATAGTTTGTTCAATAAAGTCAGGCAACTGCCTTAATACATATTTATTAATTGCATAATTAACACCAATTACGTTTATGTTAAAAACATGATATTGCTTTTTTAAGACCCAATTAATACAGTTTAAGTGGACATTGTTTGCTTACTTTATACTACAGGTAGTTAGATCACCTAATTTACAGTGATACTGTCATTTGAGACAGAATAATGAATAGCATTCAATATTCTGGGTAGTCATGCAAGGAATTTTGTATCAAACAAAAGTAAAAGAAATAAGAAAAGCAACCCAGCCTGAGTCATTTCTTACCTGTGTTCCCCCTGCCTTGAAAAGAAACATTAGCAGGAATCCTGCCAACCCTCTTCTACCAGGCAGCATCTTTTAGAACCCACCATCTTCCCTAACCTGACAGTCTAGTTCAATGGACAGATTGCTATTAAGCTCCAACCCCTATGGGGAAGGAAAATGCAGGTAAATCATGGTAGTTGAGTCAGTCCCCCCTCCCCCACTGCATGCTGTAGTTAGCACATAGCCAACTCCTTTTCCCATACCACCACAGGGCCATTTAATGGCAAATAGTTATTGGCAAGGGTTTTTCCTTCAGCCCCATCCCCGTTCATGATGAGGGGAAAAAAATAAGAGTCAGTCACTCAGTGGCAATCGGTCACCACTTCTGCCCCGTGCTTGTCTTCACTCTAGCTCTGCCTTCTCCTAAACATCCTATCATGGCCAGACAGTCACATTGAAGATCACATTTGTCTAGCTCCTGCCTGAACTTCACCATCACCTCATCCCTACTGGCAGACAATATAGAACGATATATATAAAGGACTGCATCTTTATGCATAACTGCTTCTAAAAATTACTCTTAACAGACACTGCTATTTCTTACAAACAGATTATAACAGCAGTTGGACAACATATAAGTCTACAGAGTATGAAGGGGCCTGTTTAGCCAAAGGAACGTTCTGACAAACAGTTCAAGTAACCATTTTTCTTTAGTGGCTAGAAATTTGTATTAAATTTCTGTTTTTCAACATACCAGGTCAGTAATAACTTTATGAATGTACTGGTACAGAAATAAAATACCACATGTAAACAATAATAATAGAATAAGAACTACAATAACCAGTAATTAACTGGTGACACTAATACGGAAAAATTCATGAATACCTGTCTTATTATTTCCAGCCTTGGCTGCCTACAAAGAAGAGCCTCCTATGAGGATTCATGTAAACTGTAACCCTGAAGCCCAACATCTCTTATGGCTTGATTCATGATGGTGACCCAGATATGATTAAACTGAATGTATCCCAGCTCCACATCTGTGCAACTTGCTGTTGGTCTGTGGCAGCTGGTGTACACAGCCCCATCACCCGGTGCCCCATACATGCAGATCCCCAAACAGAGGTAGGAGTGATTAGTAAAGGGGGGTGCTGTAAATGATACCACACATCCAATAGGATGCCTGCGTGAGCACTGTAGTGAATCTCCCATTCTGCACAGAGAAAGGGACTGTAGGATACAGCAGTCTTTCAGGGACTACCATATCCCCATCGGGGAAAAAAACTTTTTATGCCTGTGTAACAGGCTGGTGCCAGCCCAGCCTTCAGCCCTCCAAGTCTACACAGAGATTGGGGGCAGGTGGAGAGGAGGCTGATCAGGCCCCTTAGAGAGTAGTATAACCAGGCAGAGGGGGCATGTAGATGCTATGGCAGCCCATCAAGAACTATTGCCTCCTTCTCTTCAGGCAGCTTTCCATGCAATAGAATTGGATACTGGGATTAGACACATGCATTCACCAGTACCCTTTTCTGCCCGACCTTGGTGCATGCATAGCAATACGCACAGTTGAGGATTGGGTGCCGAGGAGATTGTGCAGCCAAGGCTGGGGATGCTCGAATGTCCCCACATAAGCTAAGTAGGACATCTGCACATGTCCAGCTCATGTACTGTAGGCATCCCTTCAGGGACAAAGATCCCTTTGTGGATAGTGCTCTTATACTTTAACGTTACAGTCTTTATACAGCATTGATGTGTTCTCAGGAAATGCTCTGCCCTCTAATTTAGATTTAATGCTTGCTTTTCCCTTCTGCCAGATGGTTAAGTTTCTCAAGTGCTTTGATGTCTCCAATAACAAATGTCTGTCTCATTATAGCAGAGATTTCTTTTGACCACCAGCCCATGAGTAGTAACCATTCAGCCTCAAACACTACTGCTGCCTCCCATTTACCCATTTGGCTGGTGGATGGAGGGAAGGAGGGAGGGAGGGAGGGAGGAGAGATCTCCTAAAAGAAATGGTTGAGTATAGCATGGATTCTTGCTTCATACAAGGGATTGACATGAAAAAAATGAACATCCCAGTACTAATCTCCCAGAGCTCGGCATGTACATAAAATAAGAAGGAGACCCTCCAGGGCATCACAGCTCCAGCACTTGTCATAATCCGACAGGTCCTTGAACTTTAGAACTTGAGGTGTCATAGAAGCATAGATCATGATGGCAAAAAATGGCCATGGGTCCATCCAGTCTGCCTATATTTCCTAAAATCCCTGGAACCTTCCTGAGAATATGTTGCTCCTCCAGGGTACTAACCCTCCCCATCCTATCCCCATTCTAATCCCTGGTCTTGTCACCTCAGGTGATCACTACTCCTTTCATTCTATCCCATGCCTGCTTGAATCCCCTGACTGTGTTTGCACTCAACACCTCAGCTGACAGACTGTTCCAAGGTTCTCCCACTCTTTCCATAAAGAAGTACTTCCCCACGTCCCTCCTGACCCTGCCTCCTAGTAAATTCCATTTATGACCATATGATCTCGCGTTGGTATTCAGGGTAAATAATTCTCCAGTTTACTTTGTTAAATCCCGTAAGGAACTTGAAGGTCTCTATCATATACCCCCCTCTCCTTTCTGGTTTCCAGTAAGTACAAATTCAGTGCTTTGAGGTGCTGTTCATAGGATCTGCCCTGATGACCCTGAAACATTTTTGTTACTCTGTACTGCACTGTTTCCAGTCTATCCCTGTCCTTTCTGAGGTGAGGTCTCCAGTACTGGATACACTACTCCAGGTGAGGTCTCACCAGGAATCTGTATACTGGAAGTACTATTTCTTTTCTTCTGATATCAATACCCTTCCCTATACATCCCAGCATCCTGTTAGCCTAGCTTTAGGCCTTGTTGCACTGGTTCATTTGTTTAAGGGAGCTACTGATGATAACTCCTACATCCTGTTCCTCTTCTGTAGTGCCAAGTCTCACTCCACCCATCCAGTACTCCTTCTTGGGGCTCCTTTAGCCTTGGTGCATTACCTTGCACTTTTCAGCACTGAATTTTTACTGCCAGACCTTGGACCATCCCTCTAGTTTTTGTAGGTCACTCTGCATATCCCTTATTCCCTCATCACTATCCACCCTCCCTCCCACATCATTCTAAGTCATCTGTGAAGAGACACAGCCTGCTCTGGATTCCCTCACCAATGTCACTAATGAACATGTTGAAGAGGTGTCCTATATCACCAGCGGAGCATTTTATTCTGGATAAGGTGACTTCTGGTGTCCCTACAGACTTTATGGGTAGTCTATTGGCAGGACCTCCAGGAATTCTCAGGTGGAAGATCCAAGTTCCTTTTCCTAGCATTCTGTATGCACGATGGTGGGGACTCCCTACTGGCCCTGAAAAGGGCACAGAAACATAGAGACATAGACTTTGACGGCAGATAAGAACCGCTTGGCCCACCTAGTCTGCCCATTTCCCTACCTACAGGATAAGCTGCAGGTCCTAGTTAACCAACAGCCTAATTCTTCTTACCCCCCACAAGAATTGCCTTATGTCTGTCCCATGTATTCTTGAATTCTCCTACAGTTTTAGACCCCACTACCTCCTCAGGAAGGCTGTTCCATGTGTCCACCACCCTCTCTGTGAAAAAATACTTCCTCACATTGCCCCTGAACCCCCCTATCTTTAAATTGTGTCCCCTTGTTCTTGCACATCTCTTTTTTTAAAAGATGCTACCCTCTTGGACTTTGTTGATTCCACTGAGGTACTTAAAAGTTTCTATCATGTCCCCCCTCTCCCTTCTTTCCTCAAGGGTATATATATATCTTAAGCTCCTTTAGTCTCTCCTTTAGTCTCTCCTTGTATGGCTTCTCTTGCAGACCCTGTACCATTTTAGTTGCCCTCCTCTGGACTGCCTCTATCTTGTCTATGTCCCTGCGGAGATGGGGTCTCCAGAACTGGACGCAGTACTCCAGATGGGGTTTCACCAACTGTCTGTACAGAGGGATAACAACATCTTGTTTTCTGTTGGTGATGCCTCTCCCTATACATCCCAGTATACTCCAGCCCTCCCTACTGCCTTCCCACATTGCTTGCTAACCTTAAGGTCATCTCATATAATTACCCCAGGTCCCTTTTCCATTTTTGTTGTTGTTACTACCTCCCACCACATTGTGTAATCTTCCCCTGGGTTTTTGTTTCCCAGGTGCATTATTTTGCACTTCTTTACATTGAATCCAAGCTGCCATACTTCTGACCATTCCTCCAACCTTTCCAAGTCCCATGTATCAACCCTGTTGCAGATCTTTGTGTCATCTACAAAAAGGCATGCTTTTCCTTCCAGTCCCTCTGCAATGTCACTTATAAAGACATTAAAAAAGGACTGGACCCAGTACTGAACCCTGCAGTACCTCACTAGTAACCCCTCTTTCTTCAGAGTGGACTCCATTTACAATTACCTTCTGTGTCCTGTTGTCCAGCCAATGTTTTACCAAGGCTACAACCCTGGGACCCACTCCCAAGCTGGTTAATTTGACTATTAATCTTTTGCGTGAGACTGTGTCAAATGCCTTGCTAAAGTCTAGGTAGGCCATGTCCACAGCCCCCTCCCTGGTCTACTGCTTTGGTCACCCAGTCAAAGAAATCAATTAGATTCATCTGACATGACCTTCCCACTGTGAACCCATGCTGCCTTGGGTCCTTTGCCCCACTACACTCTAGGTACTCAACAATTCTTTCCTTCAGAAGTGATTCCATCACTTTCCCTACCACAGAGGTCAAACTGACAGGTCTTTAGTTTCCTGCCTCTGTATTGGTCTCACTTTTGTGAATGGGAATCACATCTGCCTTCCTCCAGTCCTCGGGTACCACACCATCCTCTTATGATTTGTTAAAAAAAGGGTAGTCAGTGGTTTTACTAGTTCTCCCCTTAATTCTTTTAGAATTCTGGGGTGAATTCCATCAGGCCCCATTGCTTTGTCCACCTTCAGTTTTAGGAGTTCTTTCAGAACCCTTTCTTCTGTGAAAGGACTGGGATCGACCCCTGGCATTTACTGTTCCTTTTGGAAGCTTCCTCTTGTATGTGTGTGAAACCTGTGTAGGGAGACAATAAAGGAATAATGCACAACAGGGTGTGTATCGTGCTGGGATAACGCCATACCTGGGGGGGGGTTGGGCATGAGGCCGCAGGCCGAGTGCATCCAACGACTGAGGCGTGACGTTATCCGAAACGACACACACCCTGGAGGGCGTTATTCCTATTATACAATGGCTCGTTGTTATACAGAATAAAAAAAATAATTTTAAAGATGTTTTTGTGTAGAAAAATATTTTTTGTTTTTAAGAGAAGATGAAACAATCAATCAAAAGCTCCATAAAATGCTCATCTACAGGTTCACAGTGAAGCTAAGACTAGACCCATGGCATCCTGCTGGGATAATGCCATGGTCCAGCCCCAAACTGACCAATCACAGTCCAAGATTCTTTCTTGCCATTGTATAGTAAGAAGTATAATGATGCATTAGGAATTGTAGAGTACTTCTGATCTATAGGAACCTCCAGAAGTCTCCCAACAGGACCGGGCATGCTTTTCAGAGAGCTTCATAAGATTGGAGGTTCAAAGAGACTAGCATACAAACATCCCATACTGTACATGCATATTTCTTCCTTTCCCAATCCCTTCAAGTGACTATATTTTAACATCTAAAATCTGTTAGAAACATAGCATAAAGTAAGGATGTTATGGGACTTTTAGAGCATGGGGAAGTTTAAAGTACTTGGGGCTTGAGTAGTGTGCTGATTTATTTTCCTGAATACCCCATCCCAAAAAAAAAAAAAAAAAATTCAGCATTCAGAAAGGAGTCAGAAGACTGCAATACTCACCTAGATGATAATTAAATTTGGGTTCAAGCGGATCTCAAAAAGGATAACAGAGTGGAACTCTCGATGCGTGCAAGATGTTTATTTATCTCTGTACACCTCTACTTGCTATGTAGACTAGATAGTAAAATTTAAACTGCACAGGATCAGTGTTCAGAGGAATAAGTTGTTCTATGTAATACATATTTCTGATCTCCACTGATATTTTTTTCATTTGACTTACAAAGTGGACACTATACAGTATTGTCATCAACTCCAAGAACAATAGTACTGTATAAACTATTTGAATTCCAAAAACTAACCAATTATAGTGGTTGTATTTAAATTCAACTTTATTCAGACATCTGTAATTCACCATTAACCAATTATAGATTACATTTATTGGCAAGAATTCCCTTTAACCAGTCTTTGATTTGGACCCTACGAAAAATGGCTGATTTTGTTTTATCAACCTCAACAGGCACCAGTAACTACATTTGCAAATAGCAAAACAAGTCTTCTAATATTGAGCAGAAAACATTGTGATTTTGAGCAACTGTGAAAAATAGCATTATGGCATACATGGATATCTACAACTGAATTACAGTGTTTCAGTTTTTAAGCAATATGTTCAACAATAATCTCAGTAATTCTCTGTTTGATAAGCTGGTTGTTCCTCCAGGCAGAATTCTGAGGATATATGTATATATGTCAAAAACACTTGCTGGGTTAATGACATGTTTTGTATGCAGTTACTCCAAAGGACAAAAGAAATGAATATGAGTGAGCATGCAGTTGGAATGTTATAATATGGAACAATCATTCTACGTACTGTACACTGTGCAACACTGGATGTGATTCTAATACATTCTGTCTGTGATATGATGTGCAGGGACTTCATACTCAGCTCATCTAGTGCAGTAAGCAGCTGCCCCTTGAAATAATATATGCATCTTGCCTCATGATACATTCAGTGGCATTAGTAATAACTGCCTACTGTACAAGAAAATCAGAATCAGTTGCCCAAACTGATTTCTCTTCCAAAATAATGTTTTAAAATTGCAGTCTTCTTCTATAACAGCTTCTGTGATTATCATTTTCATGGAAAATGTTCCTGAATATAACTATTTCATGTTGTGTGCATTTTTTAGTACACTTTTCCTGTAAACACATAATGGAACTAACGGTATCTTTAAATTTGATGCACAAATAGCAGCTAATGAGTGTTAATAGAACAAGCTCTCTTCTGCTCCAGAGCTTTAGTGTTTTTGTCTACTATAAGTGCATCCACAAAGAGTCATTTGTCTCAGCAGTCACAGTTGCTAGTTAAAAGTGGTATTCTTTTTTACTTTTTAGAAATTAATTGAAGTGTATATTTGAACTGAAAACATACATGCCATTAAAAGCTTGCTTACAAGCATTTCCAATAGATTAGAACATTTTCTTTGAAAACAAGTCTAGAGTATTATACTGTATACTGTATATTTATGGTAAAAGAACTCTGTTAATGCATCAGTTATTTATTTATTTATTTTTTATTTATTTAGTTTTTGTTAACTGGGTAGGTACACTAGACAGCATAGCTGCCTTTTTTCAGGTACGACCCAAGAGATTACAAAAAAGGGTACGTAGACAATAGTGGATACAAGAAAACATTATGGGAACAAGTAGAAGTCAGACATAGTACACTTATACAAAATTTTCAGCAATGACAGTACATTTGCAGGAATCTATATGTAGTAACAAAACAAAAATATAAGTGCAAATAACTAACAGTCATAAGTCATACAACTAGTGAGTAAGTGTTAGAAGAGAGGAAATAAGATTTCCAGGGAGGTTTGAGAGTAGTAGAGGTTAGGGTTGTTTCCACAGTGACAAAAGTGTGGAAATGTGATGTTAGGGTTACCACCCCACCACCCCACCCCCACACCCCCATCCTCAAACCCCTAACTCCGCATTCCCCACCACCACCACCACACACACATGCAACCAGTACAAGACACATCCATCATCATGGTCCAGCAACTGTATGAGTTCTGCTGCCATCAGAGTATCTTGTGGGTACACAAGAAAGCTGGGCAACCATGGGAGATGGCCCACAGTAAGCATGTTTTTGTTACAAACATCAATAACAAGATTTTAGTAGATGCCTGTATTTCAATTGTTAAGAAATTATGAAACACACAGTATGTTATCTATTGATAGCTGTGTTGGAAATAAGAGTTTGGAAAACCCTTGCAACAGTCAGTGGATGTTTGCATATGTTTTTTCTGATAGAGTGAGTCAGTCTTAATAAGAAATGGTAATAATAGTAAAAGTAATGTTTTGTACTATACATTACAAGCAACATGTGACAGCAACAGTTATAACATCCAAAGCTAACCATACCATGGTGCTAATGAGTATTTCCAGGAAATGCAGCAGTATTACAACATACCTGAGCAGTATGTGAAAAGTATTATGTGTCAGCTGTGTAGGTCATGCTACCACATGCCTATGTGGTAGCAGCGATACCAGCAGCAAGCCAATCGCTGAATTCTGACACATAAAAATCAATATTTAAGATGTTTGTGAAGATTACATTTCAGTTTATGAGAAAGATATGCCAGCTGTAATGTGTCATCATACAGTGCTGGCAGTATAGAGTGGATCATACTGTATTTGTTTTTCATTACATAGTGTTATGTGAAAGGAGTAGAGTGTCATGATTTTTGTGCTGACTGACTGGTACAGTGAGTTACAATCTTGCATGTGTCTTGCATATGTGTGTGTGGGGAATGGGGGTGGGAAATGTGAGTTAGGGGTTTGAGGATGGGTTCTGGGGTGGGGTGGTGGGGTAGTAACCCTAACATCACATTTCCACACATTTTTCACTGTGGAAACAACCCTAACTGATGAATTAACAGGGTTTTTTGCCATGAATTTCCCTTCTTTTTGAGAAAGTATAATATAAATGGTAAATGATATGTGTTGGTGGGAGTGCAGGGCCCTTCAGGCCCCCCGCTCCCACCAAGCTGCCCATTTCTGCATAATGATATGTGTTTGTGGGAGCATGGGCCCTCTGGGCCCTGGGATCCCACTTACACATAAGTGTGAAGCCATACAGCAGCCCTATTGGCTAAGGAAGCCTTGTAACACTAATTTGCCCATATCTGGGGAACCGTAGCAGCTAGTAAAAAAAATCAAGTGTGTTTGTAATCATGAGAGTCAGTAGTTCTCACAACATAAAGCTGACCAAATCCATATCTTGCATTGTGTCTGAGATAGGGGCAGCAAAAAACACTGTGAATGCTAACTCTGTGGGCATAACAGTGGGCCTCCGACATGAAAATGAAAAATTGGAATATTAAATTGCAAATATCTCAAGAACCATTCAAGGTAGGAAAAAAATTCAAATTTCATGTTATTTAAGGCTTTCCAGCCTACTTCTGCACTTAGTCCCCCTTCAGGGGGACTAAGAGTTTTTGCGATGAAAAGTCCATATCTCAAACCGTTTTTGAGACATAGGCCCCCGAAAGGCATCACAGACACCGCAATGTTATCCTATCGGGAAATTTCTGAAATTCGGAATGCTGTAACTTTGGGCCCCCGTATGTTTTGGAACCAAACCACCAATAGGCACATCTGTGGGACCATGGTTTGCCACCCTGCAAATTTCAACCCAAAAGACCAAATTGTTTTGTTGCAGAAGGCTGGCAAAGATTTGTAGTTATTTTGAGCATACTTTCGCAAAATACTTTCATAAATCGCAAAAGTGTTGCAAAATAAATCACAAAACTTTCACATTTGTGAAAGCATTTTGTGAAAGCATTTTTCCCCAAAACTTTAAAAACTCATTTCTGGGGGCTTTAACACCCCAAAAAAGATATGGCTAGCATCCTCAGGACCTGACTAGGTAAACACAACAATCAGTGTTTACCTAGAAGGTCCCAGTTTTAAACACCAGGCATTTTTCTGTGTCATTAACTGTGAACAAGATTGCACACTCATGAAAGTAAAAGGGCCATTTGTGATAGTAAAAATGGCCTCTCACGAAAGTGTTGTGATTTTTGCTAACTTTTCCCATTGACTATATTGGGAAATTTGTTTTTTGAATAACTTTTGAACGGTTTAATATTTTTTCACCAAATCTTCAAAAGGCACATCAGTGACCAAGGTTGCATCTTCCTTGATGTTTGCGGACTGAACAGATAAAGTGTGCGGGCTGTGGGTGTGAGCAAAGAAACACACAAAAAGTCCGTTTTTTTGTGGGATTATTTTGCATTCTGTTGCTCCACAATGGTAGATCTGACCTTAACAGAACTTGACAGACCCAGAGAACTATGGTACCAGACTAAGCGTGTAAAATTTCAGGGAAATCTGTCATGCGGTGGCAAAATTATTAAGGTGCAAAATTTGAGGTTTTGCATTAAAGTGGCTACTCAACAGTGCACTACTGTGCCACTATAATGTAAGGGATAGGGAATTACAGAGTATATAATATATATAGAATAATGGATGGGTAGGTGGTTATAACAGGGATATTACACTTCCCTGAGGGGTGGGATGCCACATAAGCCCCGAGAGTGAAGCTCGAGGGGTTTATTAAGGCATGCATTCTCAGGGGTGTGTAAAATCTGAGTTTTGACCACCTACACATCCTTTATTATGTATAATTGTTGGGGATCATTTTTTTACCACAACAATTATATAAAATAGATGGATTTGTCTATGGAGTTGAGCTGCGGACTGTTGGGGTTTCAGTGCGGTCCGTAGTGGATCCCAAATTAAAACAGAATTTTGTTTATTTTTTCTTTTTTCACACCAAAAATGAACATTTGCTGTACCCAGTGATATTTTTGTTTAAAAAAAAAAGAACTTACCGCTGACTCCATTTGTCAGGGATCTTTGCAGTGCTGAAGAGTGGGGACATCAGGAAAGAAAAGGAAGATCACAGTTGGCACATGTGTCGAGCTAGGGAAACCAGGTACATGTTCATCATTATAACCAGCTGGTCTACCCCCAAATTATCCAGTTTCCTTGTGAGCCTCCTATATGGTACAGTGTCAAAGGCATTGCTGAAGTCTAAGTAGGCAACGTCTACTGCCCCACCCTAATCTATTTCTCTGATCATCCAGTCAAAGAAATCTATAACATCTGTCAGAAATGATCCCAGTCCTCATGAATCAGAATTGCTTTGGGTCTTGGTACCTGCTGGATCCAAGATAGAAACATAGAATTTGACATCAGATAAGGACCACTTGACCCACCCAGTCTGCCTATGTTCCCTACCTACATTATCACGGCAGACCCTACTTAATCTACAGCTCCTTCTCCATCCCCCCTTCCTTTCCACTACAGTTCCCTTATGACCATCCCATGCATTGTTGAACCCCACCACTATTTTTGCCCCCATCATTTTTGCTGGAAGGCTGATCCCAGGAATCCACCACTTTTTCTGTGAAGAAGTATTTCCACACATCTCTCCTGCATCTACCCCCCAGCTTCCTAACCAGTCCACTTAATCATGAGCACCTTTTTCTCTGAAAAATACTTCCCTCCTGTACCTTATTTACCCCTGTGAGGTATTTAAAGGTCTTTATCATATCCCTTATCTCCCTTCTTTCATCCAGGGTGTACATACTGAGCTCCTTTAGTCTCTCATCATAGAGCTTTTGATGCACAACTTGCACCATTTTAGTTGCCCTGCTCTGGATCACCTCCACACTGACTACAGTATGTTCTTCTTTAGATATGGTCTCCAGAACTGGACACAGTACTTTAGGTGGGATCTTACCAGCAGTCTAAACAGAGACAACACAACCTTCCTCTTTCTGCTAGTGATACCCCTCCCTATGCAACCCAGTATCCAACTAGGCATCCTAACTGTCTTGTTGTACTGCCTGATAACCTTTAGGTCATCAGATATAATTACCCCAGGTCTCTTTCCTGCTTGCTAGTCATCAATACCACTCCACCAAAATTGTACCCTGCCCCTGTGTTTGTTTATTTTATTTATTTATTTCAGATTCAGAGTAATACTTTTGAGCCAAAATAGGCTTGTTTACAAAGGTTCCAAGTCAGAGTAAACAGAACAGGACATAAAATACAGGTAGTTTTGTATATGGTATCATATACAGGTCAGGTTACACAGAGGGTGAGGTTACATGGGCTATAATTGTATACAAGTTATAGAACTAAAGTAGACAAAGATACACAAGAGATTTCAGTCCAGTAAGTGCTAAGGAGAAGAAGACATCTGCACTCTGAGGTGTGGCACAGTGTTTAAGTGGTTACATGATACAGCTAGAGGCAAGCAAGTTTCTAGGTAGCAATGGAGTAGGTTTAGCTGCCAAAGGAGGCTTTGTTTAGGGTTCAGCAGGGGACTGGTAATAAAGGGTGGGGGGAGGGGTCAGGAAAATAGAGGCATTAAGTGGGTGCAAGTGGAGTCCTAGGGGATGAGATGAGAGAAATAGGAGTAATCAGTCAGAGGTGAGAGAAAAAAAAAAGGTAGGGTGAGGCCAGAGTGAGCTGAGTCAGGGGAGACAGAAGGGGCATGAGGCGATATGGACAGGGAGGGCTGAATCAGTGAGGTAGATAGTCATAAGGGAGTGGGCAAGGGTGGAGGATGAGGGAGAGGGGAATAGGGGTGAAGCGAGCAGAGGGGGAAATGGGCTAGGATGGAGGGGGAAGGGGGAGAGCAGGGATTGGGTGGTGCTTTGGATGTAGGCTGTGGGGACCATAAGGAGGTTGAGGGAGCAATAGGGTGGGGAATACTCCAGGTCATGTGTTAGGGAAAGCAACCACAGATCATATTATGTACTAGGTAGGAGCATGTGTGCCCTAAGTGCAATATTTTGCACTTTCTTGCATTGAAACCCAGCTGCCATACCCTTGACCATTCCTCTAGTTTTCTCCGGTCTCTGCTCATCCTTTCCATCCCCCCAGAGTGTCCGCACTATTGCAGATTTTAGTGTTATTCACAAAGAGAGAGACCTTTTCTTCCAGTTCCTCTGCAATATCACTTATAAAGAAGTTAAAGAGGACAAGACCCATCTCTGTTCCCCGAGGCACCCTGCTGCTCTCCTTGCCTTTCTCAGAGTGAACTCTGTTTACCACTACCTGCTGTTTCTTATCCCCTAACCAATTTCATATCCAGTTTACCACCTTTGGACCCACACCTAAGATACTCAACTTCCTTACTTCTCTCCTATGTGGAACAGTGTTGAAAGCCTTACTGAAATCTAGATAGGCCGTGTCCACTGCTCCACCTTGATGTAATTCAGTTGTCATCCAGTCAAACAAATGTATTAGATTCATTTGACATGATCACCCCCGTGAACCCGTGCTGCCTCAGGTCTTGTAACCCACTGGAGTCAAGGTATTCCATATTCCTTTCCTTCAGATGTGATTCCATTAACCTTCTCGCCACTGATGTCAGGCTGATTGGCCTATAATTGCCAGCCTCCTCCCTGCTACCATTTCTGTGAAGTGGGACAACATCTGCCCCCCTCCACTCCTCGGGAACCACTCCTGTTTCCAGTGAGCTGTTAAATAGGACTGTCAGATGTGTAGCCATCACCTCCTTGAGCTCTGTCAACAGCCTTGGATGCAACCCTCTCACCCTATTGCTTTGTCCACCTTCAGATTAGTGAGTCCCTTCAGAACTCTCTCCTCCAAAAAAGGACCAGTGTTTACCTCCCTCCCTCCAATGCTTCTGTTACTTTTTTGTGGCCCCTGCCCTTCTCTTTCCTCCTTTCTCTGTGAACAATAAACAAAATATATGTTCAGGATGTCTGCTTTTTCCTGCTCCCCCTTTGAGCAGTCCCCACTTTCCTTTTTATGTTTGCTTGCACGTGCAGCACACAAGAAACATTTTGAGCTGAGTAGAGCATTGCAGAGGTGTGGCAGTGTTTGGCCAATCCAGTGAATGCTTTCAGGGACACACCCCTTGGCCATCAATCAACAGGGAAGCTGACAATGATGGCAGTTTCAGAGTGAGCACTGGGTTTCAAAGGAATCTGCTGCTCCAATCACGGACAGTTTCATCATTGTAATGGCAGATCCCCCCCCCCTTTCTGGCAACCAGGCACATTCCAGCCATGTGCATTACAGTGCACAGTGATACACATGGCTGAACTTACAAGCAACTCATTTGCTCAGTGTGCCTTTCCCAGTGAAATAAATAAATGAGTCCCACTGCTGCTTTGATTAATTGGTGGCTCCTACTACCCACCACACACACTCCCCCCAAAGCCAACATCGGATGCCCAATCCCCATGTCTGCATGGCCCCCCCAAGCCCAAACATATCTTTGCTGATGACAGGGTGCCCAATCCCTGTGTCAGCATGCCCGGCCCCCACTATTGTGGCACACTGGGAGCCCAACACCGGAATGCCCACTCCCAGTGTTGAATGTGCCTCCAAGCACCCTTTTTCTCAGCCAACCTCAGAGTGCCCAATCCCTGGGTTGGCATTCATTCCCCCTCCACTAGTCTGGAACACTAGAAGCCCACCCCAGTGTGCCGCAATTCATTTTTCATAGTATTTCACCTGTAAAAAAGAAAACTGTCCCCCGAGGTCTTGTTTTTTTAAACCTACAGAAAAGAAAATGCCCTCGTCATCCTCATCATCCTCATCACCCCTCCCCATCCCGACCTCCTCTGCACACACCCCACTTCCCACATCCCACTAACCCATACTTACCTCCGGAGGTCTGGTGCTGCAATCTTCTGTGGGCCAGGAACACGTCTGCACTCTTCAAAAGCCGACCGCAAACAAGAAAATCACAGAAAGCCCTACAATGGCAATCAATGGGGAAGGGGGGTTCAACTTTGGTTATCAGCTATTTTTGGGAGTTTGGGTCCCAAATTTTCAATATGGGGTTCTTGAGACCCCACCTCGTGAAGACTGGCACTGTCATTTCATTTCTCGGTCCGGAAAGGTGATTTCTCGGTTACTGCGCGGAATCACCTTTTGTGACTGCTTAACAAAACAGTTTCACTGTACAGTACCACTGTTCATGAGGTGGGGTCCCAAAAAGCTCATGTTGCAAGTCTGGTGAAAAATCTCCAAAAAATGACTGCATTACGAGCATGCATTGTGCAGTTTGTATGCATGCTCGTAACTTCTCCAATTTTTAATATTTTCATTTCAAATTTCCAAAATTGCCATTTTTTGACACTTCCTTATGAACAGTACAGCTGTCATTTTTTGCATCCTGCCTGAAATGTCTTTTCGCATCTGTGGCACAGAATGGCATAATCGCTTTGCAAAATCAACTTTTGGGACAGATTAATGAAATCACAGTACCACTGTTCATGAGTGAAGGTCCCAAAAAGGCCATGGTGAAAAAATTCCAAAATGTACTGTGTTATGAGCATGCATTATGCAATTTCTAAGCATGCTTGTAACTTTGCCACTTTTTCATATTTTCACTCCAGATTTTCAGCATTGCCATTTTTTTCACACCTCCTCATGAACAGTACAGATGTCATTTTTCATAAGGTAGGTAGGTAAAATATATTTTTATACAGGATAAATTCATGTCATTAGGAATAAAAGTCCTTGTTTATAAGACTGTCCTGTTTTAAACTCAGTCCAATCTCCCTCTTGGCTCTGGACACCCCTCAAAAAAAAACAATGCTCCCTTTTCCACTTCAAACTGGGTAACCAATACCTCCCAACTCCCTCTTTTGCCATGGACCCCTCCAACATCCCTGGTGTCCAGTGGCACACACATGTTCCTCTGAATCATCTGACCCCACCATATATGATGAATGCATCATCACTGTGGCCATCCACTACCTCAACTAAAAACACTGCAAACTGCATTGTGAATGAAATGCTCAATAGTAGTAACCAAACAATTATTTAATTTAATGTTTTATCAATTTTTTTCTTTGAATGGCAGTCAGCTTATGAGGTGAGTGAAGGGCTGCACCATTCTTTTTCTTGGGCGGTGGTGCAATTGGGCCAAGGATGACACAACATACCAGGGAACACGCAAAATGAAATATAGTGGGAGGTGGTGCTACAGGACAAGAAGTACCTTAAATGAGAAAGTGAGAAATCTAGGGGTGCAATGGGGTACTACATTATTAGGGACTACCCAGAAGCTGATGATGTGAAGGTAAGGAGCGCACCTGGTCATCAGGAAGTACTTGGAGTAAACCAGAATAGCCCCATACAGTAGGAATTCATGTCTTTGAAGCGTGGAAGCAATGTAGCCTTGTGACAATTTCCTTGTACAAAGCATTATAGGAGAGGACTTTGATGTTTGGTTCCATACTGGTCTGTACTCCACCTTAAGAACCATAAACTTTGTAAAATGATGACATGATGTGAACGTATTTGATGCTATTATATTTGCATGCTGAGTGTTTCTTCCCACTTTGCTTAGTGTTTTCAAAGCAATGCTCTCCAGACTCCTGTCTGGAACTTGGGTAAACCACTAAAACCACTAAAAGTGGAATAAAAACATACACTGGGAGGGATTGTGAGGCTTGATGTTCATTTTCCAAGCCTGATGAGAATGTCTGTTAACTAATGGTCAGAAAACCACTGTGATTAGTGCAGTTGCATCCTGTGAACTACACAACGTTTACATGCATGAGCCGGATCAACACTGTCATCATCAGTCTTCTCAGCATTGACTTTTAGTAGCAAGTCTCCTGCATTTCTATATCCATTGGCTTATACAGCACACACCTCCATAGTCCCTTAGAAAATGGGCACAGAGAAATCTCAATTCTGATTGGCTGAAGCCACCAACCAGCTGGTCCGGTATCAGGCAATAGAGACTGGAAAAATAATGAGTCCCAGTGTCTATTGCCTGATAATGTTCTAAGAGTAGTGTGACCACAGAATGTTCATTTTTAAAATACCACCGTTTATTTCTGTTGCCACCCTCCCACTTGCCATCACTGCTGTCAGCTTCACATAATGGGTCCCCCCCAGCACATTTGCCAAAACTGTAGTCCGCGGCTATAATCACACAACTGCTGCTTACTGAGCACCTACAGAAACATGTTTAAAAAAATTGAAGGTTGACATACACACACACACACTCCAGATCTCACCAAGACTTCTGGCATATCTTCAAAGTCACCACACTCGCATCAAGTCCTCTGCCGTTGTTCCACATTTATGACATTCACCACATAATCCCCCTGCTCATTCAAAAAAAAACACGATGCAGAACCTCTTGCATTTCGGCCTCCGCCTGTGTGGCTAGTGATATTCCTCCAGGTATTGTCCCAATCAGCTACACTATCTAAATCTCCGTGTTTCAGAAAACAAAAATGGCAGGAAACTGTTTTTTTATAAATAATGTGACTTTCCTTAACTTGAATGTGGTCCACTCCATGTCGAGTAACTGTTACTCGAGCCACTTCCAGATCACCCCCCACCACCATATTATGTGCAGCTCAATGCCACATAACTTGTGATACATTCACAGCCATTTTTGACCGCTGTTTTGCCCGAGGCCAGATGCATAGTTACACACAAGTGTAAACTAGAAAACGCATGTTACATAATTGTATGGTCTCAGAAATGCAAGATAGTTCAAAAAAGTTAATCCAGTGGATCATCTATTTTTGCATCCATCTACCAGTTGGGCGGGATCACGCAGGTTTTAAGTTTTGAGTTGCTGCCCTGGTCACCGGAGAATGAGTATGTTACCCTCGGTTTGAGTCACTTGCTTGTCGTTACTTTTGGTTTTATCTGTGTGGAAACAACAAACATGGAAGTTGAAAATCGGGACGGGGACTGTAGCGAAACCCACGTCAATGGCGATGACCTGATGGACACGTTTCTGAGGTCACTGGGTTTGTATAGGAAGCAAATTGCTAAGGATGGGTCCTGCCTCTTCAAGGCTGTGGCTGAGCAGGTAAATGAGTTGCTAAAACTTGCTACTGCTGAGACAAGTCATCTCCCAGCTGAGAGAAATTTATAGCATCTGAGGTGACAACAAGGATTCAATTAGCCTAATTAAAGCAGTAGTGGAGGAGTATATCGAAAAGTGGTGGAGGGAGTTAAAAGAGAATGCTCTGGGGAGGGGGCAACAGAAGATGGAACAGCAAAGAAACTGAGCGACAAGAAAACACACACTCATTCTTACTCTATTTTTATTTTTTTGTTAACTTTTAAATCCCATATAAAAATGCCCATTTTCTAAGTGCAATAATACCCTCCAGGGTGGGTGGTATTGGGCAATACCGGACCTTCCAGGGGCTATAAGGCCCTCTGCCTGCAGCATTGGGCCTCATTACTCCCATGGGCGGTCTAGTATTGCCCAATACTGCACACCCTGTTGGGTATTATTGCTTACCTAAACCATCTGAACAATACCAACACATTTGCTTTTCACATGTGTGCATGCAAACATAAAAAGAAAGTGCCACAGGCAGTGTTTGGAATGGGACAAGGTGGGGGAGTGATGCATTTAGGCACCAGAGAGTACTTGACATAGGATGGGGAAATGAAGTAGGTGCATTGGAATCCAGGGGTGCATGAAATGTGATGAGATAGAGTGTGAGGAGTGCCACTGAACTCCAGAAGATGTTTGGAATGAGGCAGGGAGAGAGGGGGGTGCCATTGCACTTGAGGGAGTGTGTGCAACTTAACACTGGAGAGTGCTTACAGTGGACAGGGAGAAAAAGGAAGTTCTGCAGATGAGCTAGAGGTGAAGGTCTGCATCTTTGCAGATTATACTAAAATCTGCAATAGGGTGGATGCTCCAGGGGTAGAAAGAATAAGCAGAGACCTAAGAAAACTCGAGGAGTTGTCAAGGGTATGGCAGCTGGGTTTCAATGCAAAAAAGTATAAAATAATGCTCTTGGGGCACAAAACAACAGGGGAAAAATACAAAATGAGGGAAGTGTTATTGACAACTACCAAGCAGGAGTGAGACCTGGAGTAATAATCTCTGATGATATAAAAGTTGCCAGGCAGTGTGACAAGACAGTTGGGAGTGCTAGTGGGATGCTGGGGTGCATAAAGAGAGGGATCACCAGCAGAAGGGGGGAGTTGGTGATGCATCTGTATAGATCACTGGTAAGACCTCACCTAGAATACGGTGTACAACTCTAGAGGCAATATCTCCAGAAGGACATAGACAGAGTGGAGGTGGTCTAGAGGACAGAAACTAAAATGGTGTGGGGTCTGCATCTAAAGTCCTATGAGGAGATACTAAGGGAACTCAGCATGTACACCCTGGAGGACAGGAGAGAGGGGGATAAAAGACCTTTAAATATCTTAAGGGGTAAATAAGGTACAGGAGGAAAGGGTTTTTTTTTTCAGAAAAAGAGGTGCACAACAGCAAGGGTTCATGCTCTGAAGTTGGAGGGGGTAGGTTGAAGAGAGATGTGAGTAAGTACTTCTTCATAGAAAGAGTGGTGGATTCCTGGAACAGCCTACCAACTGAGGTGGTGGGGGCAAAAAGTGTGGAGGGGTTCAAGAATGCATGAGATAAGCATAAATGTATATTAGTTTAAAGGAATGGGGGGAGGGAAAAGGAGACGGAGGTCAGGCAGGGTCTACAGTGATACTGTAGATAGAAAAAATGGGCAGACTCGGTGCACCAAGTGAACCTTATCTGCCAACAAGTTCAATGTTTCTTTGTTATCGCTGGACACCAGGGCTGATTTTGAATTGGACCACATAAGCTGACATGTAGACTAAGAAAATATTTTACTGATCCTGGCAACCTAACATAGAAACAGAATTTGCTGCCAGATAAGGACCACTTGGTCCACCTAGTCTGCCCATTTTTCCCTTCCTATAGTATCACCACAGATCCTAATTGATCTCCTGCCCATTCACCCCCTTCCTTTCCCTAAGATTCCCCTTATGCCTACCCCATGCATTCTTGAATCCCCCCACTGTTTTGACCCCCCCACCTCTGCTGAAAGACTGTTGCAGGAATCCAGCACTCTTTCTGTGAAGAAGTACTTCTCACATCTCTCCTGAATCTACCCCCAACCAGCTTCTTATGGTCTCCCCTTGTGCTTGAGCACCTTTTCTTTCCAAGAACACTTCCCTCTTTTGCCATGTTTACCCCTGTGATTTATTTAAAGGTCTCTATTATATCCTCCATCTCTCTTTCTCTTCCAGGGTGTACATATTTAGTACTAACAGCCTAAAAACTCAATCAATCAATCAATCAAAATCTTTATTTATCCAGACGGGCACCATTGAGCAAGGTTCATTTGCAAGGTGGACCTGGTCATGAATACATCAAAGTACAGTACAGAAGCAGGTATACAAAAGCAATAATATACAAGGAAGAAAAAGTATACACAGTGTGTACAGTACAGTACAAGGTTGAAATAAATAAATAAAAAAAATCTTTATTTTACAATTGAAGATGTCAGCAGATGTACAATCAACCATAGGCATACAGAGGTTATAAGCAGAGATCTTTTGAGTGAGGCAGCTGGCAACTACACATATAGGGGAAAGAGGCTGTATATGGGGTGGCAGGTTAGAGAGGTAAAGAAGAGGAGGGATATATTACCGACGACTGGGGCAAAAATTGGGCTAAAAATACAGAAAGTGACGATGGCTGTCGTGTACTTGTTTATTATGATAATGATGGAGGAGGGGTAGATAATTGGGACACTACTATGGATGGGGTGGGGTGGGACTTTAGCCAGGCTGGAGTGGACAGGGAAGGGTGGTGCAGCAGGAAGAGTTAATAGGGAAAGAGTGAGAGCCAGGGGTAGAAACATGGCGAGCGTCAGGATGGAAAGGGGTAGTTTCGGAATTAGTGGGCTAGCGGTGAGGAAAACATTTGCAAGGTGTTTTCATGTAGCGATCGTAGGTCGCCTTGAAGATATTCAGGCTAACAGGGCAGCTCAGCTTCAAGTTCCTTTGTAAACCGTTCCACAATGTGGGTAAAGAGAAGCTTAGATCAGCTTTGCCTAAATGAGTTTTGACCCTTGGAACTTGGAGGGCAATTAGGAAATAGCTCCTTAGAGTTAGATGCCTAACACACTCCGGGGAATACAATCCGAGACATATGAGGGGAGCTTGTTGGTCACCGCTCTGAAAGCCCATAGGGCGGCATTTCTATTCCTTCTATAATGAAGGAAAGTCCAGCCTAACGATCAGTACAGGGAGCAGTGGTGTGTGGAAAGTGGAAGGGCAGTAATGAACCTGATAGCTCTGTGGTAGAGGGTGTCTAACTTAGCCAGTGCAGAGGCAGTGCAGTGGCTGTATAGCAGGTCCGCGTAATTTATTAAAGATAGGAAGGTAGCTTGAACCAGTTGAATCTTGGCCTCCTTTGTGAGCAGGTGGTTAATTCTGTAGAATAGTCCTAATCTTTGCCTTAGTTTCTTCTGTCGTCCTTTGAGATGGTCGGCAAAGGAAAGTTTATGATCGAGCCAAACTCCTTGATATTGGAATTTAGCTACATACTCTAGTGCTTCTCCAAGAACAGTGGTAATTTATGGGATAGCCCCCCCTCCCAGCAGGAATTGCCACATGTAAGGAGGGGGAGAAGAGCATGGCTTTTGTCTTTCTTGCATTAAGCAAAAGCTTTTTGTTTATGAGCCGGTATTGAAGAAGGTTAAATTCAGCTTGGAGGTCTTCACAGGCTGCTTCCAGTGTGGGATGACTCAAGTACAGTACAGTGTCATCTGCGAATAAGTGGATGTTGGCTTTTTTGATGGGGTCATTGATGTTGTTAATGTAGACGGCAAAGAGGAGGGGACCAAGGATAGAGCCCTGGGGCACGCCCCTCAGCATAGGTTTTAATGGAGAAAGATCACCTTCAGCTTTAACCTGCTGTTCCAGGCCTAAGGTTCTTAGGGAGGAAAGAAGCAGGCTGTGATCAACTGTGTTGAATGCCTTACTAAGATCCAAGAAAATGTCACAGACATGCTTCTTGTTGTCAATGTCTAGGAGCCAATCATTGGTCACCTTAGCTAGGCTGTTATGGAGCTGTGCTTTGCTCTGAATCCAGACTGAACTGTGTTTAATAGGCTTCTGGATTCTTAGTATACCCCTAGCTGGCCACACACAATTTTTTCTAGTAATTTAGACAGGATGGGGAGGAGGGAGACTGGTCTGTAATTATTTAGATAGCAGGGATCACCTGCTTTTAATAGAGGGATGACATGGGCTAATTTCCATTGAGGGGGGGGGAGGCTACCCTGGGAGAGTGACATGTTGAATAGGTGGGCGATTGGCACCGCAAGCACATGGTAGGCACATTTCAGATAGTATGACTCTAAGAAGTTGGAGCCTGCTCCCTTCCTGGTGCCCAGTTGCAGCAGTAGGTCTTCCACCTCTTTTAGAGTGACAGGCAGGAGGGAGAAGGCCTCCTCGGTAGAAGAGGACTCGTGGGTTGGTGGGTCCTGAGCTGTGCAGAGGTCATTGGCAGGGCAAGTTTCAAATGCTAGCCCTGCCATTGCAAAATGGTTATTGAGGGCTTCCAATATCTCCAATTGGTTAGAGATAACGCGGCCACTGGACTTAAATTTTGCTGGAATGGAATTACCAGGTGTGTGTCCAGACATGCCTTTTAATGTTTTCCAGAACTTTGAAGGATTTCTTGAGGCAGAGACTAGCTGCGAACGATAGTAGGTGGCCTTGGCTGCTCTGACCAACTTGGTGCACAAAAAAGAAACATTCTCCTTTCTCCCAACCCATGTATTATCCAATACCAGCCATCTCCCTCCACTATCTCATACTTAATTATATATCTGGTTGCTACAGTCCCCTATAATCTTGTCTGCTTAACTCTGCCACAATTAAATGAATAACCCACATTCTTCACAACCTGTAATGCATCTACTGTCACTTCCCATCCATCTCATGCATAATGATCTGTATGATCCTGCTGCACCCCACCACCAATTATGATATCTGGTTGATCTTGTAACTAAAAAAAAAACTACTTCCCCAAATTTGTAATACATAACTTCCAACCTCTCTCCCAGAAAAACTCATGGGGGACATGAAAGGTATGATTATCCTCCCCCAAAAAACAGAGCTTCAGTGTTAGTCCATGTCAGCCTGATACACAATAGTATCCAATAATCTCTACATGAACATCAATCCTGTATTTTCTGGTGTGTCAAGCAGTTGTCAGGCTTTTAGTGTCAGTAGTTTCAATAATTTCTTTTTTTTTTGGCAAATAACTTTATTTTATAACAAACAACAATTACAATAACCAAGCCCAAACCCCCAAACCAAAACCCCATTACAAATATTAATGTAGTAAAATCTCATGACTCACAACAAATAGGAAAGGGATACCCCTCCCAGAATCCCCAACCCCACCCCCAGTCCCCCACCCCTCCCAATACCCAGGCAGCTATTCCGTATAGAAGAGAGAAGGAAACAAGTAAAACATAATGAAAACCAAAGAAGGTTAGCAACCTGAACCTTAAAAAACCATAATCTGTCTCATCTTGATGTAGTCTAGTATAGGATCATTAAATATAATTGACCTACTCGGGGGGAGAAAAGAAGTAAAACCAAATAGCCCACTCCTGTACCATGTATGGCTATAAAAAATCATCCTATCCCCTCTAGTAGCCATATTTATCTTTCAAGCTCTGAAAAAAACTATCCCAGTGTCTATTGAATTTCTCAATTGATTTGAAAAAACTAGCTACAGCCCTCTCCGCATTTAGAGTGGATAGAAATTCATTCCACTCCTTAAATGAGGGGATTTATCACTACACCAGTAGCGGAGAAGGAGCAGCTTCTGTCACCAAAGCAACCAAGGCCATGTGGTGCTTTTGGGCAACCACAGATTTGGGCAAACATACCAAATATACATACATCAGCATTAAAATAAACTGAAATATTTGAATATGGGCCTATCCACGACTTAACCGCATCCCAAAGTTTAACTGCCTTAGGACACTCCCATAATTTATGATAAGTGGAGCCGATAGGGCAACCACAATCCTTACACTCTGGGGAGCTAAATCTATATATCCAAGACAGTTTAGCCGGTGAGAGATAAAGATTGTGCAAAATGTTAAATTGAAGACCCCTCAATCTGTCTTGCTTAATATATGTATATAGATCCAACCAAACCTTAGTCCAGGTCTCTTCAGACCAGCCCAAGGATAAATTCATCTCCCAATAGTAGGATATTGGGGATATTCTGGAGTCCCTCTTTGCCAAAATTAATTTATAAATTTTGGAGGTACCATTTCCAGATAATATCAGGTCTCTCATCTTCTTCAAAAGCTCCCCAGCCTCTTCACTCCCTCTGTTACCCTTTAGGAGGGAACGAATACATCTTTGGATCTGGTACAGCCAAAACCGATCACTAGGTTCAATCTCGAATTTCTCCACCAAAACAGAGGGCGAAATAGCTGAACCCCTAAAAAAATCCGCTACCCTAGGCTTAGAAGGGAGATTACCTACACATCTCTTTATCGGCTGGTTACCGATCAAAAGGTTAGGATTCCTAAAAGAGGTTGCATAAGGTCTTTTGCAAAGGGATGTTCAGAAAGGAATAAAGTTGATGAAGAGCCTTAATATCCCACCCAAACGGGGTATCCTCACTCAAGGGAATCTTAGACCATGGAATATATAAATAAGATTCCAAGTCATGATTAGTACTATGAGCAATCGACCGATCCAGCATACATCCCACGGAAGTCGTTACTGTATCTGACATCCATAGGGCTACTCTCGCCGCATGGCTAGCCAGATAGTAAATATAGAAGTCCAGCAATTGCAGGCCCCCTACCTTCCTTTGGTGAGTAAGCTTCACATAGGCCCTACGCGGAGGTTTCCCCTTCCACAAAAAGTCAGCACAATATCTATGAAGTGGATTGAAGAAGGACCTGGGAAGGTATACATTAAGGTTGAATAGAGGGTAGAAAATTCTTGGCAAAATCATCATTTTAATTGTGTTAATTCTCCCCCAAAAGGATAACGGAAGTTTAGTCCACCTTTCCAGGTCCTCCTTGACAGTTTTAAACAAGGGCTTTAAGTTTAGTTCCACTAAATCAGCTGGGTCCTTTGAAATCTGGATACCTAAATAAGACATGGATTTGGGTTGCCATTGTAGGCCTAAGGATAAACACCAGCTCTGTTGAAGGTAAAGGGATAATGGGTAAACCGTGGTTTTACTCTTGTTTAATTTATAGCCCGAGATTTCACTAAAACCTGAAATGATTTGAAACAGATGTGGAAGTGAGTCTTGACTATTCCTAACATGCAATAATAAGTCATCAGCAAAAGCTGATAGCTTATACTCAGACTCCCCTATGTAAATCCCTTGAACTAACTTGTCCTTATTAATGGCCCTGATCAAAGGTTCCAGATATAAATTAAATAGATAGGGGGAAAGAGGACATCCCTGGCGCGTACCTCGCAATAGGGGAAAGGCTGCTGAAATCAAGTTGTCGCATTGAATTCTCGCTGAAGGACATGAGTAGAGGACCCGAATATAGTTCAAAAACTTCCCTGGAAAACCAAAATGAAACAATACCTGAAACATAAAATCCCATTCCACCCTAGCAAAAGCTTTCTCTGCGTCTAGTAAGACCAAAGATGCTTCCATGTCTGGACACGTAGACGCAGAGATTAAATAAAATAATTTCCGGAAGTGGTCCGCTGACGACCGCCAGCTACAAATCCCGCCTGTTCCAGGCTCACTAACCCTAGCCACACCGCCTTGATTCGGTAGCCAAAATCTTCATGTAAATTTTAACATCAATGTTTAATAATGAGATTGGTCTATAATTACCAACCAGATCCAATGGTTTCTCAGGTTTAGGTAACAAAATGATTCTTGCCTCAAAAAGGGAAGGGTCCTCTATCCCATGATCCTGCCAGAAGGCATAAAGTTGTTGCAACAGTGGCACCAGAAGATCTTTGAAAGTCTTATAAGAAAGGGCTGTAAATCCATCCGGTCCCGGGGCCTTATCTAACTTTAAAGAATCCACAGCTTCAAATATCTCCTCATAGGAGAGGGGAGCTTCCAGCCTCTGGCTAAGCTCCTCCGTAATTTAGGCAAGGAAATATTTGCCAGAAATTCCTTTATCTTGGTAATTCCTCTGAGAGGGTGGCGTACTAGTATATAAGTTTTATAAAACTCAACAAAATATCAAGTATCCCTCTAGATCTGAGACCAATTATTCATCCTCAGGTGCCTCAACGCTGCCATACTTAACCGCAGCTTGTTGTTTCAACTGCCAAGCTTAGAAATTTACCAGCTTTGCTGCCCTGCCCTATGTATGAGGCCTTCAGTTTAGAGGCCATATTCTCCACCCTCCTCTTAAGGTACTTATGTATCAGGCCCTAAGCGAGTTAACTCTTGCTCTTGATCAAGGGATCTCAAGTCCTCCCATAACATCCAAGGCTTTAATCCTTCTAAGCAATTAGATAAGAGGAGCATGGTTTTTTGCGAGTTGATGCAAGTCTGATCAACTCACCTCCATGTAGCCTTCAAAGCCGCCCACGCCTGGTCCACCACCCTAATTGATCCCCAATTAGATGTAATTGAATGAGACATAAAGGATCGAAAACGGCTCACCAATCGGGGATCCTTGAACAAACTATTGTTCAAGGACCATGAATAGGACCTAGGTGGAGCAGACAGTGGTCGACTTCTAAATCCAATGGGCAAGTGATCTGAAATTACCCGACTCAAAATAGTAGCTTCTTGAATAAAGGAAAGAATTTGTTGACTAACCAAGAAGAAGTCAATTCGAGAATAGCTTTTATGAACAGGGAGAAGGTAAACTCTCTAGTATCAGGATTTAACGTTTCCATGGGTCCATGAGGCCCAAAGAAGAGGTGAATTCAGCCAATGCCCTCTGAGTCGGGGACTGATGAACTCCTCTAGACCATGAACGATCAAGACGGTTGGACTGGACCAGATTCAAGTCTCCTCCTAAGATTACGGGTCTATCTGCTAGAGGGGCTATAACCAGCGCCAGCTGGGTAAAGAAGGAAGGTGATTCCTGATTTGGACCATAAATAGACCCCAACACTAAACTAATTCCCCCCAACTTCCCAGAAACAATTACGTATCTACCATTAGAGTCAGCGAAAACATCTGACGGAAAAAAGGGAATTTTTTTGGCCACTAAAATAGCTACCCCTATTTTGTTTGAGGACACCCCTGCCCCAAAAACCTGACCTACCCATCTTTTCTTTAGATAATGGAGCTGATCCGGAAGCATGTGAGTTTCTTGAAGAAACACTATTGACGGAGCGTATTGTGCCAAATGGTTTAGAATAATGTATTTTTTCTTGTTATCTTCCCCCCCTTTTATGTTCCAAGAAATAATATTCAGGTTGCTAACCATAACGAAGCTCAAGGAAATATGCAAAACTAACTGGAAAGCTGCCAACTCCCTCCCCAAATGCCCCCCAAATACCAAGATCCCAAAGGAAAAAACCTATAATGCAGTCCCCTTCCCTATCCCTAACCCCCAAAAATACCAACCTCCCAGCCCTCGGCCGACTCCAGAACCGCTGGTCCATGGCACGCTCAGAAGGAGGGCCCCCCCTCATAATAACGTAAAGCTGCGTACCACATTCCAGTAATTAAGCAAACCCTATAAGGCCACCCAAGAAAATTCCCCTTTACTCTATAATCCTGAACAATGGCTTAGGATAAAGCATACCCACCCCTACACCAGCCTCCAAATACGACAATAAAATGAATTAGAGGGCTGGTATAATACCAAACTAAAAACAAATTTTAGCCTTAGGCCAACCCAATGAGATGGGCGAGTGGTAAGCAGGGCTCAAACCTTGTGCGTAATTAATTAAGAAATAAAAAATACGATCCCCATTAGCCTATCCAGCTGAAAAAAAATTTAAGAATTCAAACCAACTGGCAATAATAATACTGAAGCTCCTCTCACTGTAGTTGGCATATTAACTATTACCCACTTACATGCCCATCAATGAATCCTAATATAAAAACAAATAAAGGGATCAAGTTGTAACATTCCCTACATTAATAAATCAAACGAGGCTACGGCAGTACCTACAATCCGCCGAGACCTCTTACATTCCAAATCGTATGCCAAATGGCAGTGTGCCGAGAACCAGAGAATAGGAAGAGAAATTAAGACTGAGATTGAAAAGAAAAATAAGATGAAACCGTCGAGAAACAGACCGGAATAAGCCAGTCATCACAATAACTAATCCGCACATTCACAGTCCTCTGGGTCCCTCTAGCGGATAAAAAGCAACTTAGTCAAAATGACCCCCCGCTTCCCAAGGGGATCAATGTAATCAACAAGTTCAAATAACACAGTCATATAAGCGAGGGCCCCATAGACGTCTGAAAGGGAGAAATGGAGTTGGAAAAAAAAATAAAGGAGCTCCCGACTATAGTGTAGACTAGAAATTGTCTCTTGCAGGTTGAAATTGAGACATTCCAAACTAGATTCAGTCCAGGGCAGAGAGAAAGAGAAAAAAAACAGAAGCACATCCCCGACTGCAGATCTCCTCAGCCTTTAGGAAATAAATCCGCATCCGATTGTTAAGAGTTTTCAAAGCCTCCTCTGGTGAATCGAAGTGCTTTGTGCCATCTTTTAACACTTCTAGCTTAGAAGGATAAAGCATGCGATGATTTCACTACATTGGAAACCCGACGTAATGGGGCGAAATTTGGACCCCGCCAGCCAATTTTTAAAATTAAACTGGGACCACTCAGAATTTCTACCTCCCACAGATAGTTGGTAGTTTCTCACCTCCTCAAGATATGCTCCCGATCAAGAAAAATTAAGGAGCTTGAAGATCACAGGCCAGGAGGGTCTGCTGGAGGTGGTTTAGCCCTTAAGGCCCGATGGCCCCTTTCAATAACATATTCTGGCCCGTTAGGTGAGGGTCCAACTGTTTTCTCAAGAATTTTTGTAAAGAATTGTGTTAGTCTCTTCTTCCTCCGGATCCCAACAAAACCAGGTTATTGCGGCGGTTTCTTCCCTCGAGGTCATCTAAGCGATCTTCTAATTTAGCCACCGCCTTTACAATCCACCATAGCTGGGCCGAGCTTCTGAACTCCGTTCCAATGAAGAAATCCTGGCCTCGGCATCAGTAACTCGTCGAGCCAACTGGGTCAGCGCAGGCTTAAAATCAGCTACTTCTTCTATTAATTTGAAAAGCTCGTCTTTTATTGTAGACAATTCGCTGTAGACCTGAGAAGGAGTTAGTTCGTCCTGAGAGTCTGATGGGGAAGAGCTGCGTCGGGGGCGCTTTGCCTCGAGTTCCTGGGAAGCTTCTTCCATCTTCGCCCGACAGCCAAATCAAACTTACACTTGTTGAATCGCAAGTTTATATTTAACTTCAGGCTAAATAAATCTCTCCGAAATGTGGTAAAAGTATCAAAATTACACTGAAGAGGGAAGAGAGTCCCTAGGCGAGCTGCTATTCCTCCTGGCGCATCACGTGACTCAGTAGTTTCAATAATTTCTTATTTGATAAGCATTGCTGGTCCCATGGATAACTAAGCTACATAGCAAACTATGTATTTATCTGGTTGAACCTGCCAGCCCCACAAAACCAAGCCCCCCTTCACTCAACTACCTGTTTATTTATTTCAAGAGTTCCATCAGGATAAACATCCTGAGCTAACAACTCATTTCCAGATGTATCCTGTAAGGAAGGGGATGTGGTGAGTGCAGTAGTATTGTAAGTTACTTCAGTAATGTTACAATTGATATAAAACAATAATAACTATAAAAAAGAAAACATTATGTAGTAGGCAACTGAGAGGAAACATAAATTAGGTACTGCAAATCATAGCATATCGATAGCATACTGATAGCAATGGTTCAGCAAAGTGCATCTGGCAAACTGAGGGAGGGAAGAGAGACTGCAAGGACAACAGGGCACCCACTACCACCTAAATACCCCATCCTCCATATACAGACATATTCTGTAGTGGTGGCTTCCCAACTGCTGTGGAATATTGCAGCAAGGTGATACCACATGCTACACCACAGGAACCTCTTGCTTTCAATTGGAATTTAATCCAGTTAGCCCACGTTCTTAAAAGCATACTGCAGTAACAGGGAACATTTTTATTTCCAACACTGGTCATTTTCTATTATGGTTTTCTTTTTTGAACAATATTCATGCATGAACACTTTGACTTTATAAAATGATAAATTATTAAATGTGCATTAAACACAAATTGCATACTTCTTAAACGTTTGCTTGAATATTTAATTCTTGTTTCTCATGAAGAATTCAACCTCAACAACATATAATATCTATCAGATAGTTTCTGGGATTTTATACAATAACAATTTTATCTGGGTAAGTACTGTCTGAGTGTTTGGCCTGCTACAGACTGGAACTGTGCATTACATTTACAATTCTGGAATATCGGTTTATTGAATTTTATCAAATACAGGAAAATCTAATCTTAGCTTACTGTTACAACAACACAAGACACATCCCATATCTTGTATATATCATTGTGTAAATCAGTGGCTTCCAGCCCGTGGTCCATTAAACACAATTGTCATGTTACTGAAGCCTATCCACAAGTTGGCATGTTGTGTAGAAGGTTAATGCACTGTGTTCACTCTGCTCATTTAATACTGTTCATTCTCCGCTGGATAGACTACCTCCCCTGAGTTTGAATGTAGTTCTGCTGTTAGCTCATTCAGTCCACACTCTACTCTGAATAAATATGAAGAGAACCCATGCATAATTGTTTATATGTTTACAATGTGCACTCCTTTCTACTTTCAACAACTGAAACCACAAAACCCATTTCATTTGTGGCCCACAAATTTAGAGACAAAAAAAAACAGTGCCTTGATAAAAACATTCCCTGCTTCTGCTTTTAAAAAAGTGTCTCGAAGATTCTTTGAACCAAAGGCTTTTCTATGTTCTCATGTCAATTCCACAATCAGAAACAGGTGCTCTTGAAGTATTTAAATGCACAGGTATCTGGTATGTTTTCCCCAGATGTAATGAATATAAAACTATTTGGCCTACCCAGCCCCTAGTTTATAGATACCCATTGGTTTACATTAATAATATACGGTATAATGGCAAATACTGTTCAGATTCATTTTTCTCTGAAACTGCAAATAAGAACAGTACGCATCCTGTAGCTAAAAAGTCTATTAACAGAAGCACAAACATGAAATGATAACATTTGCTTATGAAGAAAGAACACAACAAAGTGCATCTGAAGAGCTTTAAGTGTGACAGGGTCTCTCCAGTGTCTAGAAGCTGGATGATAAAACAACTCAAAGGTCTTTAGTTAATGCTCTACTTAACTGTGTGTCTCTATATGCTCTCTCTGCTGTGCCATGGGTAATGCAGTGCTTCTCTTTGTTTGCTTGGCTGACAAAAACTAATGTACAGTAGGAGCAGAGATAAAGCAAATGAAAAATGTCACAATGAGACAGCTACTATACCTTAAAATAATATCATTCAAGATACCCAGCTGTTTTCAGATAATGCGTACTACAACTATCTAAGAAACAATGATGATTTTTTTAATTGGATTACTGCATTACAATTTAAAATTTTGGATCCTGGGGACAGATATTCAAAAGTCTGTGCCAAGTGCAAACTGATTGAGCCATGATTGTGCCACATTTGTGCCTGGCTGACTATTCAAAAGGCCAAATAATGCCAGCGCAATGTGATAGTGCCGATGCTAAAAGATAATGTATGTGCGGGGCAAAGTGAGGGGCAGGGACATGAATATGGGTGCAATGGTATTTTCAGCACCACAGCACCATGCAATGTGTGTTAGTACAACATGTAGCATGGAGCAATTTACCTTCTATACAAAGGTAATCTTAACCCAGGGCAAACCACAGAGGGGGGTCATGGAGACAGTACCAGGCAACACGGCTATCAGAAAAAAAATTGTGATGGTTTACCTGATGGCAGCTGTCACTGAGGAGGAAGAGAGGGAAGAAGGCCACCCTGGGTCACTTCATTGGCCAAGGAGGAGATATGCTGCAAACAGAATGTATCGGCCCCGAGTGTCCTTTGAGACACTCTCAGATGATCACCTTGTGGGCTTGTACAGACTTATCAGGGTCCTGATGTGGCAGCTCTGTGAGTTCCTGCATGAGCAGCTGCAAGCTACCACCCAGCACAGTCATGCCATGACAGTTGAACAAAAGGTGACAGCTGTGATGTGCTTTCTATCTACCAGGTCTTTCCAGACAGTGGTTGGGGACACCATCGGTGTCTTGCAGTCTGCCACAATGCACCTTCTGACTCAGTTCCTAGATATCCTGTTGCCACATTCTGGTAAATTCATTGTGTTCCCCAGCATGGTAGTGGAGCACAGAGAAACAATGCAGCAATTGTATCATGTTGCACACCTACCAGCAGTACTCAGTGCCTTTGACTGCACCCACGTTGCCATTCGTGCTCCACCTGGTGACGTGGGAGACAACTTCCTCAACAGGAAGGGTTACCACTCCATAAATTGCCAGGTGGTGTATGATGCAACTGGGCACATAATCAGTGTTCTTGCACAGTTACCTGGCAGTACCCACGATGCCTTCATCTGGCACCAGTCCCAGCAGTGTAAGGAATTTGAGGACAGCCAAACACCCAGTGGACATCGTGTTGGTGAGTACCTGCAGCAGGCACAACCACAACCCCCCCAATGGTGGGAAAGTGCCACAATACAGCACACAAAGGAGGTAGAGAGGGAAGGGGGAGGGGAAGGTGTACAGGTACACAGGTCGACCTAAACAGTAGGGGCTTCAAACTGGTCAGAGAGAGTGAAGCATTACACACCTGCTGACAAGTATTAATATTTCCACAGGGGACAGTGCCTATCCCTTGAGACCCTGGCTCCTTACCTCAGTCCTTCGGCCAGCAAATGTGGCTGAGGAGAGATATAAAGAGGCACACATTGCAACACAAAATATCATTGAGCATGCTTTTGGCATGCTCAAAATAAGATTTAGATGTCTGAACCGTTATGGTGGTGCCCTACAATATACCCCTCAGAAGGTATGCCACATATTCCTAGCCTGTTTTATGTTGCACAACATGGCACTAAAGTGTGGAATACACCTGCCAGAACCTGAGGTACATTCTGACAGTGACCCAGAGCCTGAAGTCCAGGGGATAGTGGAGTAGATCGATAGGCGTAACACAAGCATGGCCAGGAGGGCCCAGGAGCACAGGCTGAACATCATAATCAAAATCAAATCAAATCAAATTTTATTTGTGATGCACTTTTCAAAATATCAAAGTGCAGGTACATAACAAAATAACAACCATCATGATAAATATAAATATAAAAACAATTAAAAGGCAACAGGGTGGCCTATTCAAAGGCTTGTTCAAATAAATAACTCTTCAGAGATGCCTTGAATGACTCTGTGGACAGGCACCCTCGAATCCATAGTAATCTTGACTCAGACAGGCAGGTGACTAAAAACAACATGGACAACATACATGATTTCAGTAGTGTATTTACGGTCTATACAGTATATTAATTTATTTATTTGCTTTTGTTTACCGGGTAAGTCACACTAGACATCCAAGTGCCTATTTTCAGGTGCGACCCGGGAGAGTTACAGACTTGAATTTTACAGGTACAGTGACTAATACAACTTTTACATACAGTGAAATATCAGGATACATAGACGAATGACAGTCAGTAAAAAACACGTGAGCCCGGGGGTGGTTACAGATGACCCGGGAGAGTTAAGAGCTAGAGCATACATAGACAGTGAGTGAGTCAAGTTTACATGCAGTGGGAGAGCAGATGATACCAGTTATGGTAATCCAACTAGCCATTGCTTGACCAGTTGTGAGGAGAGTAAGTGCGGTGGGCCCAGAGGGCACAGAGGCCCCCCATGCCTGCGTAGTGTGGGGTGAGGCTACGAGGTGCATGGGCAAGTGGAAGGTCCCTTCAGGAAGTTCCAATGGGAAGTTTTAAATCCAGTATGGGAGGGGGTGGACAGTGTAAGGGCTGGGAATGAATTCCATAATTTCGGGGCATAGTTGGCAAAGGCCCGATCCCCAGCAAGTGTGTGTGTCCTAGGAACCGGGTGGTTGAGTGCCGCCCTTGACCTAAGGTGGTAGGTAGTGGTGTCAGGGTTGAGGGGAAGGGCAAGGGCAGCAGGGGGTGGCTGATCTGGCGATGTTGTCAATTAAGTTACCTACTACGAAGAAGCGGTGCTTCTCTGGATGGAGCCACTAGAGACGAGTGTAGAGGTCACAGCGGTGTGTAAGGGGAGAGGCAGAAAGTGAGAAGCAGCAGATGCTGTTGTAGGCCGTATTCCATTTTGAGAGGATGGATTTTGGCACGGGGGCAAAGATCACCAGTCCGTAGCAGAGGAAGGGGAGGAGAACACCCCTGGCTAGAGCCACCCGAGCAGCTGGGGTGAGGCAGTTTTTGGCTCTGTAGGTGAGACCGAGTTTAGCATTCGTGGCCTTGCAGATGTTTCGGATGTATAGGGAGAGGTCCAGCTGAGGGTCCAGAGTGACGCCAAGATACTTGACGATGGGAACCATCTGCAGGGGCAAGCCATCAGCCCCGTGGATTAGAAGGGGGGCAAAGCAGGATTTAGTTCTGCTCAGGAAGCCAAAGAGCATGGCCTGGGTTTTCTTAAGGTTGGTGGTGAGCTTGTGTTCAGCCAGCCAGGATTGGATCCGCTTGAAGTCGGAGTTTAGTTGGGAATTGATGGTTCCAATGTCACGATCACTATTTAGGATGACAAGGTCATCAGTGTACAAGGTGGTTAGCCCATGGGTGGAGACGGGTGGCAGTTCATTGATGAAAAGGGAGAAGAGCGTTGGACCAAGGACGAACCCTTGGGGGGCCCCGCATTGCACAGTGGTGAGACCGGAATGGGTCTGGTTAAAGTTGGTGTATTGCTTCCTACTAGTAAGGTGATTGAGGAACCAGGCATGGGCAGGGTTTGAGAGTCCGAGGGAGAGGAGAGTGGAGCTGAGGAGGGAGTGATCTACCCTGTCAAAGGCCTTGGAGAGATACACGAAGATCGCGCCTGTGAGGTTGCCCTGGTCGGTAGCTGTTCTGATCTGCGAGGTGACTACAGTGAGGGCAGTGGCCGTACTGTGCCCCTTCCTAAACCTGTGCTGGGCCGGAGAGAGGAGGTTGTGTTCCTGCAGGTACTCGGTTAACTGAGAGGCCACAACTTTCTCTAGGAGTTTGGAGGCGGCTGACAGAATGGCAATAGGTCGGTAGTTCGAGGGGTCTTTGGGGTTGCCTTGTTTGAGAACAGGGGTAACCTTGGCTATTTTCCAGATATCTGGGATGACACCAGCTGTTAAAGAGGAGTTGAAGATATGTGTTATAGGCCAGGCAAGGAAGTGGGCACCCAACCTAAGCAGTTTTGGCTCCAGGTTATCGTGTCCTGCGCCAGTGTGAGGGGAGAGGCTGGCAAGCAGCCTCTGAGTCTCAGCGGTGGATACTTGTTGAAGGAAGAAGGAGGGTCGGGTCTCAGGTCCAGGTCAAGAGGTGCTGGTGGAGTGGGGTTCAGGCAGTTGAGCATTTGGGGACGTGGGTGCGGTGGGAGCAGACAGTAGAGGAGGGGGGGCCTGTTCAGAGAATTTTGCGTTAAAGTTATTAGAGATAGTGCATGGGCTGTTGCAGCTAACCCAGTCAATTAGTAAGTCTGTGACTTGCACTCGAGCAGAGTCCCCCACTGCACTTCTAATGTTCTGCCAAAAGCTCCTCGGGTTGCTGGCTGAGGCGAGTAGGGAGGTTCGGCAGTACTCACTTTTAGCTGACCTGATGGCTTTTTTTACAGGTGTTTCTGAGGTGCCTGTAGGCAGTGAGATCATCAATGCTGTGGGATGCTTTGTAGGTTTCCCAGCATTTGTCCCTGAGTTTCATTAGGGAGAATAGGCCCCCATGAAGCTATTTGGTAATGGTGCCCCACACTCTCCTTTTAGTGAGGGGGGCATGTTTGTTCTGTACTGGGTTGTATTTGGTTAAGAATGCACCCAGTGCTTGATCCGGGTCCAAGAAGGCAGTGACCCCGGACCAGTCAATCGATCTAAGGTCAGTGAGGAAGTTGGGCAAGTAGAATTTTGAGAAGTCCCTCATTTGTATCACTTTACCAGGTATTTTCGCCTGGGAGATGCCCCAGGTACAAAAGATGGGTGAGTGGTCCGAGATGGCATCAGGTAGGACGCCCGAGGATGTGATCCTGTCCGGTCTATTGGTCAGGACCCAGTCGATCAGTGATCCTTTGCCCCCCCCCCCGGGGGGAGGGCCTAGTATGGGTGATAATCTGGTTCAGGGCAAGGCCTGTGAGCAGTGGCTCATATGATTTTGAGTTAGAACCTAACCAGTTAAGGTTGAAGTCTCCTATGATAAGGACTTAACTTGTGCCCACTCTCTTGCTAACATTGTGCAGGAGTGAGGAGAGCCCAGATATGCCACCTCTAGGAGGGTTGTAGCAGCAGATGAAGTGAATTTTCTTAGTGAACCCAAGCAGGAGAACGGTGCGCAGGAACTCGAATGTCGGGGGGGGGAAGGGAGGTCTACTGCAGACACATTGAGGTGCGCTTTATAATAAAGTAGCACCCCACCACCTCGTTTGTTCTCCCCACGATCACTTCTGATGTGGCTGTACCCTGGTAGGGAACACATAGTATCAGGAGTGTGTGGTTTTAGCCATGTTTCTGTGATGCCCAGTATGTCCGGGTTGTAATGGGCAACCCAGGCAGCGAGCTCAGCAAGGTTGTATATGAGACTGTGGACATTTAGATGGACAATTTTTAGCCACTTAGCGGATAGCCATGAGGTGGGTGAGTTGAGGGGGGGCAGGAGGCCATCCTGCTTGGGAATGGTAGCGCCACCCCTGGTGGGCCCAGTGGGGGGGGTGGAGGGGGCAGTCATGACAGCGGGGAGCTTAGTAATAGTGGAGTGGTCAGGCAGCGCTTGGGGGGAATATGGGGTGGCTGTAGTACACCGAGTGCAATTAGGACTGAGCACAAGCCTGCAGAGGTATAAGACTTTTTTTTTTTTTTTTGTAAGCAACAGCGTGTGCACTTAGGTAGGAGCTTGAGATTGCTAGGTCTGCCCCTAGTGGCAGGACAGTATAACTTGCAGAGGGAAAACTGGGCTGATAGGTTAATTCTCAGCCCATGTGATCACTTTCTGCCTATTTAAGGGAGAGCCGACCAAGGGTGGTGGTGGGGGCAGTGGGGAGCCGAACATGTAGCGTTCGGTGAGGCTAGGCCATCAGAAACAACGCAAGCAGCAAGCAGGCTTTTCCCACCGCGCTATTGTCCAGTTTCAAGAGTTCTCTGCATTTGAACATTTGAAAAGGGCGCCAAAGCGATCAGCAGCACAAAGGGCAGCACAGAGGGGAACGCTGCTGTCCCAGCAAAATGGTAAGATGTCCCGGAATTACCTTGTTGTTTCTTCTGGCTGGGACTCCTGCGGTGGGCTGGGGGGAGGGCCGTGGAGTGCCCTCTTGACCTCCGCTCCTCGGGGGGTCCGGGTGTCTGAAGAGAGCCGGGGCAACCTTCAGGCTTTGAGGGAGGGCCGTGGAGCGCCCTCGTGACCTCCGATCCTCGGGGGTTGGAAGCTGTGAAGACAAAGGGAGAGAGGCTTGGAATAAGTAGGCTAGAGGGGAGGGGGGAGGAAGGGGGCAACACAAATTAATTACAGAGGATTAGGTGTGGTGGCTTAGTATCTGTAACGTATCTGTAACGTTACTGTGCAGGGAGTGCAAGTGCTGGAAATCAATATGCGTAGATTAACATTAAATTAACAAGAAAACATTGAGACCTGTACACAGCACCAGGCATTAAGCAAGGGCAGCAGACTATTATGAGCAACTGGTGAGCTTTGCAAAGAAAATTACAGTATATAGATCAGGCTGTGAAACCCCACGTATGCCCAAAAATGACTAGCGATTTAAACTGTCCCTTCTTCCCAAGGGCAGCAAGTACATCAGACACAGCACTTCTATAAACAACTGGTGAACTTTGCAGTGAAAGGTAAAATATTTGAAACAGACTTTAAAAGCCCCATGTAAGCCCACAATGGCTAGCAAATTACACTGGCCCTCCGTCACGTATGGGCTTAAAGGGGAGTACTGTGAGGAGTTAAGGTAACTGTATCAATCACAGGATTTAAGGCATAATTAGGCATAAATGATAAGAAAAAAAACTATCTCCATATCTGCGCTGTCAGAAACAATGCGAGCAGCAAGCGGGCTTTTCCCACCTCCCTACTGTCCAGTTTCAAGAGTTCTCTGCGTTTGAACGTTTCAAAAGGGCGCCAAAGCGATCAGCAGCACAAAAGGCAGCACAGAGGGAATGCTGCCGTCCCAGCAAAACAGTAAGATGTCCTGGAATTACCTTGTTGTTTCTTCTGGCTGGGACTCCTGCGGTGGGCTGGGGGGAGGGCCGTGGAGCGCCCTCTCAACCTCCGTTTCTCGGGGGTCCGGGTGTCTGAAGAGAGCCAGGGCAACCTTCAGGGGTTGGGGGAGGGCCATGGAGCACTCTCGCGACCTCCGATCCTCAGGGGTTGGAAGCTGTGAAGACAAAGGGAGAGAGGCTTGGAATAAGTAGGCTGGGGGGAGGAGGGGGGCAGCACAAAGTAATTACGGAGGATTAGGTGTGGTGGCTTAGTATCTGTAACGTATCTGTAACGTTGCTATGCAGGGAGTGCAAGTGCTGGCATTCAATATGCATAGATTAACATTGAATTAACAAGAGAACATTGAGAACTGTACACAGCACCAGGCATTAAGCAAGGGCAGCAGACTATTATGAGCAACTGGTGAGCTTTGCAGAGAAAATTACAGTATATAGATCAGGCTGTGAAACCCCACGTATGCCCAAAAATGACTAGCGATTTAAACTGTCCCTCCCTCCCAAGGGCAGCAGGTACCTCAGAAACAGCACTTCTAAAAACAACTGGTGAACTTTGCAGTGAAAAGTAAAATATTTGAAACAGACTTTAAAAGCCCCACGTAAGCCCACAATGGCTAACAAATTACACTGGCCCTCCGTCACGTATGGGCTTAAAGGGGAGTACTGTGAGGAGTTAAGGTAACTGTATCAATCACAGGATTTAAGGCATAATTAGGCATAAATGATAAGAAAAAAAACTATCTCCATATCTGCGCAGTCAGAAACAATGTGAGCAGCAAGCGGGCTTTTCCCACTGCCCTACTGTCCAATTTCAAGAATTCTCCACGTTTGAATGTTTGAAAAGGGCGCCAAAGTGTTCAGCAGCACAAAGGGCAGCACAGAGTTAACACTGCCATCCCAGCAAAATGGTAAGATGTCCCAGAATTACCTTGTTGTTTCTTCTGGCTGGGACTCCTGCGGTGGGCTGGGGGAAGGGCCATGGAGCGCCCTCTTGACCTCCGCTTCTCAGGGGGTCCGGGTGTCTGAAGAGAGCCGGGGCAACCTTCAGGGGTTGGGGGGAGGGCCGTGGAGCCCTCTCGCGACCTCCGATCCTTGGGGGTTGGAAGCTGTGAAGACTAAGGGAGAGAGGCTTGGAATAAGTAGGCTGGGGGGGGAGGAGGGGGACAGCACAAAGTAATTATGGAGGATTAGGTGTGGTGGCTTAGTATCTGTAACGTATCTGTAATGTTGCTGTGCAGGAAGTGCAAGTGCTGTAAATCAATATGCGTAGATTAACATTGAATTAACAAGAGAACATTGAGAACTGTACACAGCACCAGGCATTAAGCAAGGGCAGCAGACTATTATGAGCAACTGGTGAGCTTTGCAGAGAAAATTACAGTATATAGATCAGACTGTAAAACCCCACGTATGCCCAAAAATGACTAGCGATTTAAACTGTCCCTTCCTCCCAAGGGCAGCAGGTACATCAGAAACAGCACTTCTAAAAACAACTGGTGAACTTTGCAGTGAAAAGTAAAATATTTGAAACAGACTTTAAAAGCCCCATGTAAGCCCACAATGGCTAGCAAATTACACTGGCCCTCCGTCACGTATTGCCTTAAAGGGGAGTACTGTGAGGAGTTAAGGTAACTGTATCAATCACAGGATTTAAGGTATAATTAGGCATAAATGATAAGAAAAAAACTATCTCCATATCTGCGCCATCAGAAACAATGCAAGCAGCAAGCGGGCTTTTCCCACTGCCCTACTGTCCAGTTTCAAGAGTTCTCCGTGTTTGAACATTTGAAAAGGGCGCCAAAGCGATCAGCAGCACAAAGGGCAGCACAGAGGGAATGCTGCCAACCCAGCAAAACAGTAAGATGTCCCGGAATTACCTTGTTGTTTCTTCTGACTGGGACTCCTGCGGTGGGCTGGGGGGAGGGCCGTGGAGTGCCCTCTAGGCCTCAACTTCTCGAGGGTCGGGTATCTGAAGAGGCAGGGGCAGCAGCGGAGGGTTAGAGGAGGAGGGCTGTGGAAGCCCTCCGACCTGCCTCCGATCCTCGGGGTTGGAAGCTTGTTTTTTCTTCTGGCTGGGACTTCTGCGGTGGGCTGGGGAGGGTTGGGAGCGCCTCCCGACCTCAGCTTCTCGAGGGGCCTGGGTGTCTGAAGAGAGCCGGGCAACTTTCAGGAGTTGGGGAGGGCCATGGAGCGCCTTCGCACCGCATCCTCGGGGTTGGAAGCTTGTTGTTTCTTCTGTGTGGGACTCCTGCAGTGATCTGGGGGGAGGGCCGTGGAGTGCCCTCTCGACCTCCGCTTCTCGGGGGTCCGGGTGTCTGAAGAGAGCCGTGGCAACCTTCAGGGGTTGGGGAAGGGCCATGGAGCACCCTCACGACCTCCGATCCTCGGGGGTTGGAAGCTTGTTATTTCTTCTGGCTGGGACTCCTGCGGTGGGCTGGGGGGAGGGCCGTGGAGCGCCCTCTCGACCTCCACTTCTCGGGGGTCTGGGTGTCTGAAGAGAGCCGGGACAACCTTCAGGAGTTGGGGGAGGGCCGTGGAGTGCCCTCGCGACCTCCAATCCTTGAGGGTTGGATGCTGTATAGTGACAAGAACACAAAGATGATAAGATGCACAAAACATACTAAAAAACATATGAATGGCACACTGGTGATACAGGGATTGTGGTGGGATGTGGTTATGTACAGTAAGGTACATGTGAAGTGGGCAGGTGGTAAAGGGTTCAATAAAGTGTGGCACACAGACATCATCAATGCTGTCTCCCACCATGGGTCCTCACAGATGCCACTTACCGCGAGCACGCATGTGCGGTGTACTGTGGACTGGGGAGTTGATAGGCAATATAACTGGGGATGAGTATACCCTGTACAACCCCGACCACAGCCCATGCTGGGTGTAGACAAGGACATGCGCCACCCAGCAGTCTGTGGAGGGCATTCAGGAATTGTGCCTGCCACTTCTCCACATGCTGGTTAGTACGCATGAGGTCTGCGTGCACTGCCTCCCGTAATTGGGCCAGTTCCTGCTTTACCTCCCTCTGGATGGCAAGCAGCTCCCTCTGTACAACAGACTGTGAGTCTACTGCAGAATGGAGGAGCTGCTGGGCCAATGAACCGTCCTAGACCTGGGTACATGGTCACCTGGGACATTGGGTAGAAGTGGTGGTTGTTGGAGACCACTGGGGTTGAGTGGCCCCACACACTGTGTGGCTGTGTGTCTCACTGCCTCACTGGCTACAAGGCTACAGTGCTCTGCATGTCACAGGGGGTGAGCAGCTGTGGCATCATGATGGTCACCCAGAGACACCTGTTGTATCGGGCTTGTGGTGTGGGAGCCTGAGGTTGAGGTGGTCACACCTGTGGCAGTATTTGCATGGGTGGTGATGGTGGTGGTGGTACTGGAGGTCCCGGAGGCATGGCTCTCAAGGGACACTGCCAGCAACAAAGGCAGTGTGCACCTGGTAGAAGACTGTGTTGAAGCCATGATATCCCCAATGTTGTCAGCCCCTGGCTGCTCTGCCATGTCCAGGGATATTTAGAATGGGGAGAAACCACCCAGGGCAGCAATGGTGGCAAGGCAGTCCTCTGGGGGAACTGTATGTGTCATCATCCTCATCAGACACATCCTCAAACAATAAGGCCATGGACGTCCTCTCTTCAGCCTGTGCTGTGTGCTGGTGGTCTCTGTATTCCAGATGTGGATAGGCCATCGTCCTCCTCCAACTGTTCCATGGCTGTGGTGCCAACACCCTGTGCTGTAGACAGAGAAGAACACTGTAAGTGTGATGCACAGTACACAGTGGTCCTGTACCAGTGCCTTCACATGCAAATCACAACAGTGAAGTCAAGGACACCCAGGGCAGGCACAAAACAGGTGACCACTGCCAAACAACCCACACATCTAGGGTGCATACACACCTATGGTCGGAATGTCGAACCTACAGGCATACACATGACTATCACCAAATATAATCATCACACCCCACACATGTGAAGACTGCCACCTAAAGAGAGGTAATATGTAAAGCACCCAGTAATACACGTGGCAGCATGCAACACTGCATGCCAAAGGCACACCTGATGCCAAGATGACCCCTATGTGCTTAGGCACAGGGACTTTGTCTGAAGACTACAACATGCCTGTGTCATCATTTCACATGCATCCTGTAGTGCAGTGGACACGACACCAGACAGTGCCATACTGCACACAGGCCATCACATTGCACACATGTGTGCACAGGCCAGTGCAGCAGTGTGCTACAACTCAGGCAGAGCACCCCATATACCCATACACAGACAATCCTACCATGGTGATACATAGCCATGTACTGACATGTCCTGTGTGATGTGAGCTGTGTCTCACAACCACCACCATCGACACCTGCCATGGCCACAGTCCTGAGGGTTAATGTCACAACCTCCAACATAGGATCCACTGGTCTGGTAAGCTCTGCCAGCAGATGACCACCTCCTGTGCCTTGCAGCGCATTGTGGTGTGCCACTTGGTCCTCTTTTGCCTGGCACTGAAGGCCACGCCATCTCTTGTGGACTGCATCCATTGTGCGTCCCCTTCCTCCCACAGCATTCACCTCCACAGTGATTTCAACCCACAGGCACCTCAGTGCTGCATCTGTGGTTTTATACCACTGCATCAAGTGCTCCCTGGCCTTGTATGCATCAACCAGGGCCTTCAGCTCCACCCTGGAGAACTTGCAGCTTCACAGCCTTTCCTACCTCCAAAGGCACCTGTGTGGGGATATAAAGAGTCAGTGGTCAGTGGTTGTCCCAAAGTGTGTGAGTGTGTGTGTGTGTGTGTGTGTGTGTGTGTGTGTGTGTGTGTGTGTAAGTGTGTGTGTGTGTAAATGCACACATCCTGTGGGTGACACTGTGGCATCGGTTGTGGGCAGGCATCACAGGGATGTGGCGTGTTGGCAAACGCCCCATGCTGTCCCTGCCCAACAAAGTCCTCCGCATGTGCAGCTGTTGTCTGTGTCCACATAACGGTATTGATGTGCCACATAGATAACAGCAGCAGCCAGCACTGTGAGGGCTGCACCAGGTCCCATGTGTTGTCTGCACACCAGATGGTGTGTGACATGAGGTGGCCACAGGGACAGGTGGAGATGGACTAGTGCATATTGTGACCCGATTGATGCACAGCATGTCACAGAGTACACATAAACATGATGGTGTCACAGAATACTGCCATGTGGAAAATATTGCTGTGTTGTGTGTTGTCTATCCCCCCCCCCGGGAAACATACTGCATACCTGTGGATGCACATGGGCATCCACATGTGTGTCACAATGTGCACATCCAGTGCTACTGTCACAGCGTATACATGGGCTACACCAGATCAACAGTGCAGCACTCTGTTTATCCACACCTACATGCTGGTCCTGCAGCATGTGTGACCTCATCAGTCTGTATTAGCTGACACATTACTTCCCATAAATGTTCACCCACAAAAACTGTAGCCCCAGCTCATTGCAGCAGATGTCACACAATGTTTCAGATCATAATAGCAGGACACTGACCGAGTAACACCTACCTGTACCTGTGGAAGTCATCTCCTAAGACATGGTGAGGCTGGCACTAGGTCAGAACTGCGCCCGTAACAACAGCACAGTCAAGAACCTCACAGTAAAATTGGTGCCTTCCAAAACAGCAGCCAGGATAAATGCCACACTGAACAATAGCACCAATGGTAGCAGTCAAACACACACACACATGAAGGACCGCTACCATGGTGAGGACACACTATGAAACCTTTGTTTTTGCAGGGCCTCCCCACGGTATTAAAATAACAAACTCTGATGGGGTGCAGATCTCGGGGAAAGCTGGAAAAGGGGTGGTAGGGGGGTTCTTTGGTTTCAACAAAACAGTACCAGAAAAAAATGCAAACACACTTGGGGTCTGGGGAAGATGGAAATAGTATGATGCAGGATACCTGGAACAGAACCCCGTTCTCCCGATCTGTACTATCCGAGCGGCTCTTCTATGAGCCCACTCCGCCACGGGAGCAGCTCAGCCAGCTCTCACAATTTTTTCTCACTTGTCCACTATTGCCTAAATAGGTACAGGGGTAGCAGTAGTTAATGGTAGTTGACATTCGTTATACTACCCATCTTGCTATCCAGGCATACGCTGTTATTGCAGTGAGGTTCCAAATATTGGAAGCGCTCTTTTAACCTGATACTGGTACGGCTTAGTGTTGACAACACTGAATTCAGCCCTCTGCCTGCAGTTCCGGTCGGCTGTGTAGGTGGTGCTAAGACACCACTTAAATAGCCTGGGCAATCCACTCATGGTAATGCATGCAAATGAGGCCATAATGACATGCTAATGTGGTGGTTTGCACTCCGATTTTCTAAGTAGGCTCATTTGCATACTATCACTGAATATTGCAATTATTAGTGCCGGGCAAACACGTTTGCACCAGGCAAACGTTTGCGCCCTGGCGCAATGCTCACAGGTTTGGGCCCACAGCTAGTGCAGCTCTAATGTACATGCACTTCATTTTTCTGCCTGCACAGATGAATGCAGCAGTGGTGTCAGGGTGTTGCCACAAGAGTGTGTAATACAAAGTATGGTGGCCAGAAGACATGTCAGGGCAGTGATCCAGAAGGACCAGAGGTGGGGGGAAGCTGAGATATCAAACCTGGTCCAGCTGGTCATTGTCAGGGAGCACCAGCTCTTTGGTGAAGTGCGTGAGGGGGACAGGCCTTGCTGACAGATGTGGTCATCCATTGTGCACCACCTGTCACAGCACACTAGGATAGCCAGTGAGAACAGTGCAGGCACAGATATGTGAACCTGCAGTGCAGGGAGAGGCAGCAGACTGACCATTTCAGATGCATGGTGCGTGATGAAACTGTGCCTGCGCAAGGTAAGTGGACACCTTTCTCAAAGCCAAGCCTTTTGCATGTCAGTGGGTGTGGGCTGCCATGTACACACTACTTATGTGGGTACATATGTGTTAGGAGGGTCACTGCACACATGTGTAATGGGCAAGGGTTTGCTGCTGATGCTGACTGCTCTCAAAATGGCCTGGTTGGGTCAGGGCACAGGTCCACCCCAGCTACAACGTGGAAGGGAAAAACACAAGGTAATCCAACAATGCCAACCACACGGAGGTGGGTTTTTGAGTGACTCCCTGCCAGCAGGTGTCAGGGGAAATTTGGGGGGAAGGGGGCCCAAGTTCAGTTGCTATCAGTTGCTACCAACTGGGACACAAGGAGAGGCGTGAAGCTGACTCGAATGCAAAGAACAATGTAAAAGTTTATTAAACATAGCTGAACAATAACAATACACTAAATATCTACACTCTAAAACTATAAAGGACTAGAATGTTGTAAAAGTAATGCATGGCATTTCTAGATTCAAAACTCTAAAAGAAAAGATACCAGCAATTATGCTGTACCCTACCAAACAAATCAGCTGTAAACATTCTAAGCCAGCCACCCTTGCATGTCCAATTGGCGAACAGGAAAAAGCAAGACAGGGAACCAGCTGCATAGGGCACTGGGAAACACAGAACAGGACACAGGCCAGAACTATTCCGAGGCAGTGTGGGTCATCAGCACAAAGGTCTCCATAGACCACCGAAAATGACACCCCTCCAGGAAAAAGTCTGCCAGCTCCACCTAGCCACAGCACCTACATGGACTGCAGGGACACAAGGACAAACAAGGACATTTTATTTATTACTAGGATTACAAATACCTTTGAACCAAGGGTTCTTTTACAAAGGTTCCACGTCAGCAATGGGTGCAAGTAAAAGAGTGGTAAGATACAATACAAGGTCAGGAGGTTAACATAGAAGTAAGCAGAGGTAAGAGACAATACAGGTCAGGAGGTTAACGTAGAAGCAAAAGACAGTACATGTGTACAGACTAGCACAGTAGCAAACAGTCAGTGGCAAATATTTATTTATTTATTTTATTTATTTATTTCAATTCTAGGATTACAATTACCTTTGAGCACAGGGCTCTTTTACAAAGGTTCCACATCAAGACATAGGTAACACAAGACAATAGGCAAAATTGTTACACAATAAAGGTAAAGGATATCAAATTAAATTCAAACAGACGGAGAAAGGGTAGAGTGGAAAGGAAGAGGACAGTGGGGGGGGTGGTAGAAAGAATGGGAGGGGAATGGGGGAGGTAAGAGAATGAGAAGAGAGGAGAGGAGGGGGGTAGGTAAGGATAAGGGGGGGGATGGAGCTGCCAGGAAGGTGGCATTGTCAGGTGCTGTAGAGTGTGTGGGGCAGAGGCCAGACTATGGCAAGTGCATTATGTAATGAGCTAGATATAGGAAAGAGCGGTAGTGGAGTGGTATTGCATAGACCTTATCAATGACAGTCGCAGATGCTGGAAGTGACCAGGGTGTTACGGAGCCTGGATTTGAAGGCCCCTAGCCCAGTGATTTTGATAGTATCATTGGCAAGACCGTTAAACCAAGTGGTTGCCCTGTAGGCGAATGAATGCTGGCCAATGGCTGTGCGGCAGCAAGGGATATGGAAAAGTAGTGGCTTTGATCCCCTGGTAATTCTGGAGCTGGTTTTGGTTTGAAGGAGTGAACAGACCCCGGAAGGGGCAGTTCCCAACTGTATTTTCTTAGCAACCACGCAGGTTTGGTACTGAATTCTATTATTAAATTGAAGCCAGTTAGCTTGTGAGTAGAGGTCACAGGTGTGTGTGAACCATTCGGCCCCAGTGATGAGTCAACAGGCCTTGTTTAGGGTGGTAGTAATCCTTCTGAGTGCAGTGGCAGTGGCAGTGCCATAGATGACAAGACCATAGTCAATCTAGGAGATGATGGAGCTTTGAACTGTGGCAGAGAGGGCCTGTTTAGTCAGGTGCCGACAAAGCCGGTAGAGTAAGCCCAGTCTAGTATTCACGGTTTTAGCGACATTGGTTATATGGGTTCCAAAAGACAGGTGTGGGTCGTGGGTGATTCCTAGGTATCTGAAGGAGTCAACCTGTTCCAGGAAGTGCCCGAGGCAGTTGTTTAAGGAGAGTTGGTGATGTTTGTGCTTGTTTTGGTGGCTGGTGAAAATCATGGTCTTCGTTTTTTTCTGGTTACGGATTAACTTATGTTCTTTGAACCAGCTTTCAACAAAGGTGAAGCCGTGTTGAAGGGTTTGTTGCAGGTGGCATGGGTCATGATGAGAGGCAAGAATCACCATGTTATCTGCATAGAGTATGACTTGCTGAGAGGTGGAGTTGGAGAGGGAGTTGAGGAACAGGCTGAACAGCAATGGGCCCAGGATGGAGCCTTGGGGGACACCAGAGTGAACCAGTTTAGCGTCGGAGACCACTCCTGATATTTTTACATGTTGGGACCTGTTGTCAAGATAGCTATTGAACCATTTCACTGATTCCACGGAGAGGCCAATGTTCAGTAGCTGATGCAGCAGGAGGCAGTGGTGAACAGTGTCAAAAGCCTTTGACAGGTCAATGAATGTAGCTCCGGTTAGGCGACCCTGATCAAGGGAGTTGTGTATGGCTCCCGTAAACTCAAGAAGTGCTGTGGCAGTGCTGTGCCCTTTTCTAAATCCGTGTTGCTGCCGGCAAAGGGCGTTGTGCTTGTCCAGATGATCAGTGAGCTGGTCTGCTACTATCCGCCCAGGGCCTTAGAGAGGGTGGCAGGATAGAGATAGGTCAGTAGTTCACATGGGAGGTCCGGTCACCACCTTTATGGATAGGTGTGACAGTCGCTGCCTTCCATTTGTCAGGGAATTGGCTGAGATAGAGGGAGAGATTAAAGATCTTGGTGAGAGGCCCCAGAACCTCATCTAGAGTGAGGGACAGAAGTTTGAGGTCCAGTGTGTCAGCACTTGCTCTAGTGTTTTTGATGGCTTTGGAAATGTATTTCCTGATGGTATTTTTGCTTACTGCTCTGAAGTAGAAAGGGGGACAATTTTTTGGTGATGACTGGTGGGTAGGAAGAGGGGTCGCTGTCGTTGAAAAAGTCAGAAGGAGGATGCTGCTGAGGTCGGTGAAGGCATCAAAGGTGTTGGCTATGACTTTAGGTCCAGGATAGTATTCCGTTGGTTGTGATTGCAGTAGGGGTGATTTGGACTCTTCCCGGTAACATCTTTAATGTTATTCCAGAATGCTCTTGCATTTCCCGGTGTCAGCAGAGCAGTCTTGTAGTATTCAGATTTCTGTTGCGTATGGATTTGGTGCAATCATTTCTAGCTCTTTTGAAGTTTTGGATGTCCGCCTGTTTTCCTGTTTCTCTGGCTATTTCCCAAAGGTGGTCCCTGTGTTTCAGCTTCTTTAAGAGGGAACCTGTGAGCCAAGGATTGCACAGGGGTTTAATTCTTCACTTTTTTGGCGGGGCAAAGATGTTACAGGCTTCATTGAAAATGCGTATGAATTGATCAAGGGCTGTATTTGCATCGGGTGCCAGGTTGATGGGGGACCAGTCTTGATTTAGTAGGTGTGATTTTAGGTGGGTTAGCTTTCCACGGGGTAGGACTCTGCTTAGGATGACCTATGGTGGAGAGTTACAGAATTTGTTTGACCAGGTGCAGCTGACGGGGGAATGGTCACTGACAGTGTCAGGCAGTACGGCGAAGCTAGTGATACGGGAGGGGTGAGTAGTCAGGATCCAGTCCAGTAAAGTGCTGGTGCCGGTTTTGTAGTTCATTCTAGTTGTGGAGTCCAATATTTGTGTGAGGTTTGCTGATGTGACCATGTCCCTGGTGTCGCCAGCGTCAGGTCCCAACCAGTTTGTGTTGAAATCACCCAGTGTGATGACTTCGGAGTCGGGTGGGAGTGATTTGATGTACTCCAGTACTGCATGGAGGCCTGGCCCTGTTCTTTCGGGGGGATATAAACAACGATGACTGAGAGGGCTTTGTGCTGAGCTCCAAGCAGGATTTTGATATGCAATAGCTGGGCATTTGGTGTTGGTAGGTCAGTGTGGGCAGTGTGCCCCATCAGGTTGTCTTTTAGGTAAAGGGCGCAGCCCCCTCCTCATTTTCATTTTTGGTCAAGCCTAAAGATAGTTTAGCCAGTGATGGAGATTGTATGATCAGGAACCAAGGGGTGAGCCAGGTTTCTACTACTGCCAGAATATCGGGCTGGTGGGCATTTGCGAAAGCTTGTAGTTGATCAAATTTAGACAATAAGCTACAGATGTTCAGGCAGATAATGGAGAGAGTGCCAAGGCACTTGGTTTGGGTGGAGTTCATGGCAGCCCGAGGGCCAGGGTTGGGGTGAATGTTTCCAGATAATAGCAGGAGTAGGAGAAGTAGTTTCAGGGTGGCCAGGCACAGTTCCCTGCAGGAGAACTTGTGGTACTTGATTGAGGAGGGTTTGTTTGCAGAAGTTTTGTGCATGCAAAACAGGAGCATAGTGAGCTGTGGTGGTAATGGGGCACACTGCACCCTGGCATGAAGGTGAGGGCACAGTGTGGTGAGGTGAGCCCTAGGGGTGAGGGAGTTGTCAAGTAGTGTGGTGCAAGTGTGGCTATAGCAGAGATTATGCTTATAGCTATGCAGGGGATGGAAAGCAGGATGGAGGAGGCTGGAGCAATGGGGTGAGGCCAAAAAGGAGGAGAGGGAGGAAGGGGATAGTAGGGAAAGAAGGCATAGTTTGTGGTGAGGGAAGAGAGACAGGAGCTGCGAGGAAGGCTGGGGAGGATGTACTGCAGTGTGAGGGAAGAGGAAGCAAGAGGAAAAAAAAAAGGGATATAGGCAGGTAGGTGAGTGAGTGGGTGGCAGTTCAGGCCCCGTGAGCAGGGGACAGAGAGAGTTACAGGAGGGCAGTAGAATTAAGGCAGGAAGTATAACTCAGCAAAAACACAGTCCTCAGATTCGGCAGTGCACAACAGAAGTAAAATACAGACAAAACAGTTGTTGGATTCGGCAGTAAACAGTGTACACTAACAGCAGATAAACAAATAGTTTTTTTTAGCAACCACTGGGCAGCTAAGCTTGGGGCAGAAAATAATAGTCCAGCCCCCCCAGTCTGTAGGAGACCAGGAGATAGTGAGTTTGGTGCTGTGACAAAAGCTGTGGCAGAGTGCAATGCTAGTCTATGGGCACAGCAGCCCTGAGCTTGGCCACGGAGTCAGTGGTCACTGCAGCCAATCATGACCAGGCAGAGAGGGCAAGGACCAATTGGGTAGAGCTCTGAGCATGCTGGGCCAATGGCGGTACACATGGCTTTCCTGGACTGAGGTGGACTTCATTACCCAAAGCCGTGGATCAGGGAAGGTGGCCAGAGGTTTCAAGAGTCAGATATGGTGGCTGAGTGCCAGAGCTGCAATAAGTCAGGTAGTAAGGGTGCAAGGTTTGAACCCTGTAGTGGCACCAAGGATATTATTTTAGTAGGCTAGGGGGGTTAGAGGCTTTGAGAGCCTTAAACCTATAGATAACAACAAACTGAATGTAATGACTGAGTGGTAGAGTTGCTGATTATAAAAGCAAGGGTGCAGGGTTTGAGGCCTGCAATGACACCAAGAATAACATTTTAGCTGAGTATGGGGGTTAGAAGCTTTGAGAGTCTTAGAGTAAAGATAACAACAGTATGATATGATATCTGAGTGGTAGAGCTACTGACTCTGGTTGAAGGAGTGCAGAGTTTAAGACCTGCAGTGGTACCAAGAGAGGAAAAAGACATTTTTTTTTTTGCAGACTATAGGGGTCAGAGACTATGAAAGCCTTAGAAAGGAAGGCTAAAATAGCAAAGATATGGTGGTTAAGTAGTAGAGCTGCAGAGTCTGCCAGCAAGGGTATTGGGTTTAAGACCAGCAGTGGGAGAGGGGCAAGTATTTTTATTTCTAGGTAGGGAGAAGGGAGGGTTACAAGTTACAAAATAGAGCTAAATATTGGCCTGGTTTGTTGGCTTAGTGGATGGGCTACAAACATTGGAGTCAGAGGTACAGGGTTTGAGACTTGCAGGGGGCTGAAAGGTAGACCAATGGAGAAGGGAGGGAGTAGAGATTAGAGAAAGGCAGCAGAAAGGGTTAGGAGAAAAGCAGGAGTGCAGCAACCCCTAGTGGTTGGAGTGTATAAGCTGCAAATGAGAAAGTGAACACAGCTTTAAAAAAAAAAAAAAAAAATAGGGTAGGTCATGTGACCTGTAAGCAACAATAAATGGAGTGCCACCCTGGGCAGCTGGGCAGTCTGTGCACAGCATGGACTGGCTAGTATGACTCCACCAGTGGTAAGGAGGCTTTACCTCTTAAGGCTCTCTGCAATCCCCTGTGCCACGCTCCTCAGCTGGGCAGTGTCCTGAGGAGAGGGCTGCTTTAGAGGCCTCTAATAGAATGCACAATTAACAATGCGGGTGTATATATGCAGCAAGACACAGATACAAATGAAAACCATCCTAGGGGTGAATTAAGTGGAGGTAGAGGAGAAGAGTGAGAGGGGTGGGGAAAAGGGGGGTAGGCAGTCAAGGATTTAACATTGTCATAGGTGCAAAAACAGAAAGATAAGTGCTAGGTAGTCTGGGGCTGGAGCAACAATAGATAGGGTGACGGTGAGGGGTAGAATAGTAGGTGGGGGTGGGAGAGAGATGGGGAGTAGCAGGGGATTGGGGGTGGAGAGAGGTGTTGCTGGAGGGGACCTGCCGCCCCTCCTGACAAAGCTTTACTGCTGCCACGGCACCGGGGACCCGACAGACTACTGCCGCTAACCACGGAAAGGGAGAAATTGGCTAAGGACTGGCTGGGACATTGGGAGGGAGCCCAGGACAAGAGGCAAGTCTCTCCCCCATGGCCGAGCCCCGGCCAGCCTTGCTTTCCCCTCTCCTTACTGTTGCTTCTTTCTGCTCTCCAGATAACAGAAAGAATGGTCACCGCCATTCAAAAAGGCTGAAGATTCCATTTCGGAATCCTCTCGAGCCCTTCCCTGCCTGCATGCCCTCGCAACATGGCCCACGACAGCAGGTGACCGGCACGAGGCAACTGGGGGGGGGTTCTAAGGTGAGCTGCATGCAGGGAAACAAACGGGCAGCAAAGAAATCTATTTTTTTTTAAATGGAGGCCAGCTGGGGCTTCACGTTGGGTGGGGTCCTAACTAAACCAGGGAACCTACCCTAGGGGGACCTCCCTACACCCTGGGGCACACCCAATGCTGGGGCACCTAACTGGGGCACAAAACGGGGGTACCTCCCTAACCTGGGCACCTTCCCTACCTAACCAGCCCCAACTGACCCCTGTGTGACGTGGTTGCCCTAGGCCTTCTACTCCAAAATGATCTCACTTCACTAGAGACTTGGCTATGTAAGGACAGAATGGTACTAAATACCGACAAGACCAAGGCAATGCTATTCGGGCCAAGATCCCTGGGATTTGACAGGTCCTCATCCCTCTCCTTAACCTCACTCTCTGGTAAAGCCATTAACGTAGTTCCCTCCCTTAAATACTTAGGTCTCACGTTGGATCAGAATATCACATACAAGAAACACGTGGACCAGGTCACCAGGACCTCACATCGCAACTTGGCACCCTGTACCGACTCAGGGACCAACTCATCCCTGAAGCCAGGCTCTCCATAGCTACCAGCGTCCTTATACCCAACCTGACCATTGCGGCCCCTATTATACAGGGCATGGCTAAACAAGAGATTACCAAGATGCAAACCCTATATAATAAAATAGCTTGTTTCGCAACCTTAGACCACCCGAGACGTCACCACTGTGACACTTTGGCCAATCTTTGTTGGCCCACATTGGTCGCCCGCCTCCAACACCCCTTGCTTGTCCAGGCCTAGAAGCTTCTCAAACCCCATGCTCCGCCAAGCATTGCCGGGACCATAACCCTCAAACACAACCCAAGGAACCTAAGGACCTCAGATAGAATGCTATTAGAAGTCCCTAGGGTAAGGACAAATGCTGGCGGAAGATCCTTTTCCTCCCAAGCAGCCTGCCAATGGAACAAGCTCCTCCCCAGGTCCAGGCCTCCTCCTCACTCATGAACTTCCACACCAGGCTTAAGTCCCATCTGCTGACCTCAAGCGCATGCCACTGTCATGGCACTTAAAGCTCCTAAGGTACTCCCCCTCCTTTCCAACTCCCGTCTCCTAGCTTAACCTTCCTACTACCTGCCTTATACAGACTGCTCGCCAGAGGCCATGTGTAACCCCTGAATAAACTATATGCAAAGTACTACCAATTGCTTACATGTCATGATGATAACCATGCCTGTACCCATGCCTGCATCCACTGCTAATCTTTTACCGTGCCTGTAAGCCATGCCTGTATCCACTGCTTTTCATTTACCATGCCTGTAACCATGCCTGTATCCACTATTTTTCTTTACTGTAACCACCTCATGATGTAACTCACAATGCCTCAAATGTTCCTTATGTCCTTGTTCATTCTTATAACTTGTATTGTTATCCCTGGTCGCCCCTGAAAAAGGGACCTTCGGGGCTCAATGGGCATACCCAGTCACCAAAATTTAATCAATAAATAAATAAATGAGAGCACCTGGATGCCCATTTTTGAAGGGCACCAGGACTCTGGGGCACTACTCATGTCTGTCATGCTGTTTGGTAAGTCCCATGCAGTGCCCTGTGTACATCGATATGGGTACAGTGGTGCCCATGTGTGGGTCAACAGTGCCTGTGTCTGTGGTCGTACATGTGACGTGCACTGTGGCATCACTGTGGTATCAGTTTTGTCCAGCACTGGTCATGTAGCACATGTACATTGCACCTACAGTGCACATGTATCCCATGTGCCATATGCTTATTGTGGAGGGTCACAGTACACTATTTGACAGTTGCGCACTGTGTACCTGGCACAGTTGGGGGGGGTGGGTTTATTGATGTCCACGATGGTACTGGCAATGTTCTATTCCCTTCACTCTGCAGACCACACCGCCAGGGGACTGCAGTGAGGGCACAGCCAGAGGCCCAGGGATCCCAGACAGCAGGCCAGGGACACCAGTGATGGGCAGCAGGATACCGGACGTGAGTATGCTCTTATGTTGTCTACTTGTGTTACATACCTTGCTGTGTGTGGTATGTTTGGTACCCTATACTGCACTGTGTCACCAACATATGAGCATTTGCCCTGTGTCATTTCACTGGTCATGGGGGCCTGTGGCCATGGGGTGCCGATGGTGCTGTGCCACTGGGAAGGGCATCGCACACACCTACTGCTGCCTATGGTACAGTGCACCTGGACACTGCCTAGCCTGCCCACACAAACCGTGGGCCTGTGTTGTGGCAGCACATGTCTGCTCACAGTCCTGCACTGCTGTGTCATGGTGTGTCCTGCATGCTTTCGCCATGCGGGGGTTGAACTCTGCACATTGCACTCACCTGCATGGGCACACACCCTCCTTGAATGGTGTCCTGCTGTGCTGCATCTGCACCCTGGGTGTTGCATGTCTGACATTCAATGGCCCTGTTTCACATCCGTGTCTGTGACATGGTGGCATGGGCATGACTGCCTCCTTGCACCCTATGCATCAGACTGTGAGTGATGACCTACAGGCCACCATGGGCACATCAGTCAGCACCAATGGGCTGTGTAGGGGGTGCTGTTATCCCACTGTGTTTTCCACGTGTGATGTGCACGGACTATCTGCTATCTGTAAACGGTTGTATTGTACCATTGCCTGTGGCCATCTGCTCTTGTGTCATGTGGTGCACTACACTTGTACATGTGCCATGGCCATGTTTGCACTGTACACATTGCATGTCAGCAATGTGGTGTGTGGTACTCATGACTGTGTAATGCTGGGTGGGTGTATTGTCATTTTTCTACAGTTATGTGTTTGTCCACAGCACGCATACACTACATGATGTGCCTACAGTATGTGTTGTGCATGCACAGTGGTGTGGGCGTGTGTGAGCCATCTGCATCATGCATGCATACTGGTCACATTGCACTGTATTGTTCTGGTGTGCCACCATGTCAGGGCTAAGCTGCACACTGTGGACACTGACCCATTGTCTTCCTGGAGGGGGGGGTTGTTGCTACTGATGTATGGTTCAGTGGTGTGTCCTAGCCTGGGGTACTGTGTCCGTCGCATATCCACATGACACACTTGTATCATGGATGGTGTCTGTGGCTGTGCAGGGGGGAGTGGGGACACTTGCACAATGTCTACAACACAATGCTCTGGATTGCCATTACAGGCCACAGTCTGTTGCCATGTGGACAGTGGTTGTGAGGTTTCTGATTGTGATGTTGCAAACGTCCCCTGGCACTACCTTCTGTTCCATTGGGCAGCATGTCACATTCATTCTGTTGCTACAGTTTGTTTGTTGTTGCGTGGAGGAGACTGTGGTTTACCTCAGGGGGCTGTGTAGCTGTACTGTGACAGGGGCTACATTGGGTATGCATGGGGCGTCGTCAGATCTGTGGTGGTGGTGGTGGCAATGGCCTTGTGAGCCTTCACATCTGTGTGGGATAGGCATGTGTGTACCAGGGGGTTTAGGGCTGCTGCCTACAGGCACAGGTCAGGTGGCATGTGCACTGTTTCCATTGTTGGGTACATAGGCATAGTGGTTAGGACATGCTGTCCTTCTCTGGGGCCACATCCTGAGATCTACATTGCTCCATGGTGTCAGCACACCATTCTTACATGGGCATCATTCCCCCTAGGTCAACACTAGAGTTCCATGTGGGCTAGATGTCCTAAGGAGGGAGAGAGGCAGGGAAAACTTCTGAGGTGAATTGTGCACCAGCAGTGCATGATGATCGAGCAGCAGGCAGTGCTGACAGAGGTAACAAGACAAATTGCTGAGCTCCTGGATCAATGTCTTCCAGGACAGAATCAGGCTATCAACCCTTAATCCCCCTTCCCTTGTTTTTTACCCTTCCCTGTCTCCACCCCATTTTGATTATTGTTTATTTTGTAAATATCTGTACATATGTACATAGTTTCTATTGGTGTTTCTAATATAGATTTTTTCTTGTTGAATTCCTGTGTCCTGTCTCTGTCTTGTGTACCTGTAGTTGGTGTCACTGCTGTGCTGTGTTGCATCTACAGACCACTTAGTTCACCAAGGTGGATGCCATCCTAGCCTCTCTTATGGCGCTGGTGTCACCACAGCTCTCCCTGCGCTGTATGTGGCTGTGCATCTCACAGTGGGTTGTTGTGGGTGTGGTAGGTTTATCCCCCAGTTGGCTGACAGTCTGTTCTCCATGTGTACCCTACGTGGCCTGTGTGTGTGCCAGACAACATCTAGCATGTGTCTGCCAATGGACATGGTCTGTTCCCTGTTACTTGAGTGCACCTCAATGGTGGTGCCTGGTGGATGGGCCTTGGTTTGCATGCCTGTGTGTGGCTTTGTCCATGTGGCCATGGCTGATGTCCATCCCCATGTCCTCCCGTTGTGCATCCTGTGGTGTGCTGTCCCCTGCTTTCTGTCAGGGATCCTTGTCCCCTCCCCTTGTGCACAGTGGGCACTGGTTGTGGTCATACTGCTACACAGACATGGTTGGTCCTGTCTGTGGGTCACATCCCCACTGTCCCATCTCTGCAACTTTTCCATGGTTCACATCTGTACATTGTTGCTACATTTTGTGGTTCCTCCCTTGGCATTGCCTTTAGTGTTACTTTTGCTGTTGTGTGTGTTGTACACTGCTCTTTGCTGTGGTTTTCACATTTTGGGCACCACTTCTTTGCTTGTGCCCCTGGTGGACACATGATTCACCTGCGCCTGTCTTAAGGAGCTGAATATGTATAGCCTCGAGGAAAGGAGAGATAGAGGGGACATGATAGAAACTTTCAAGTATCTCAAGGGAATCAACAAAGTCCAAGAGGGTAGCATCTTTCAAAAAAAGAGGTGTGCAAGAACAAGGGGGCACAATTTGAAGGTAGAAGGGGGGCGGCTCAGAGGTAATTTAAGGAAGTATTTTTTCACAGAGAGGGTTGTGGATGCATGGGATGGAGGTTGTGGAGTCAAAAACAGTGGTGGAATTCAAGCATGCATAGGACAGTCATAAGGCAATTCTAGGGGGTGGGGGTAGGAAGAAGTAGGCTGCTGGTTAACTAGGATCTGCAGCTTATCCAATAGGTAGGGAAATAGGCAGACTGGGTGGGTCAAGCGGTCCTTATCTGCCGACAAAATCTATGTTTCTATGTTTCTGTGTTTCTCCTCTGTCTACACTGTGCTGCTGTTGCTGTTTGCAGTGCTGGGTTGCTATATTCAGACCTGCCTTCTTTGCTATTTTCATTGCTGTCTTCTTGGCCAGGTTATCTTTGCACTGCACTCTCAGCCCTGTTTTCCCACCTTCATTTGCCTGCTACATTCAAATGTTTTTGCCCCTGGGTTATTCCTTTGAATATTACACGCAATTTAATGTGGGCTAATTTTGCCCACCGAGCAGTACTAATTTAGCCCCAGGGCAAAGTTTTGAATACTGGACCCCTGAAGTTCAAAAGAATTTCACAATATGTACAGAATGGGAGAGACCATTTTGATGCTAGAACCAAAGGCAGGCTTCATTAAAGGTCATTTGGAAAATGCAATGTTTAGCTAACATCAGGACTACCTAAAAGTAGACCCATCATAAAATGGAAGGGGCCGATGTGTGTGCATTATATGTAAAGTTAATAAACTTCTTTCCTGAACCAATTACTTGTTCAAAGGAGCTTATGCAGTAGTGGGAAAATATGATTTTTACCTCTGTTATCACCTTATATTAAATACACTGCAAATCATCAAATCCTATGGACAAGAGACCCATTTATATGTCTTGGAGGTGGGACTACTGAATTGTTATGTTAACATTGTTATCTCTGAAGTGGACTCTGCTTTTACTTTTGGCAAAGATCCAGCCCCCATCTTGACAAACTGGAATATGAACATGCAAGCTACAATATTTGTGCCATGAGCATCATCTTGTAAAAATAAATAATCTATTGCTTATAAAAAATTGGCCTGGGGATTGGGTGGCACAGTTCATTGCTAGGGGGTTAAGCAGCTTTCCACTTCTAGGTCACTGGTTCAATTCCAGCCCAGGTCATTAGTGACAGCCATAAAAACCTGATTGCTATTTAGTGCCCATTATGAAGAGTTGTGATGGTCTTGGTCTATTTCCCAGTGGCCAGATTTACAAATGCCCGGGTGCAAACCCAGTTTGCCCTAGGCAAACTGGGTTTTGCCCAGAGTTGGTATTTGCAAAGCCCAGTTTTCTCAGGCAAACTGAGTTGGCGTCTGGGCAAAGTTGGGAGGGGGGTCTGCAATGCAAATGAGGGGGACGGGACCTGCATAAACCCGCAGAGCAAGTCACAAAGGTTTTGCTCCACACAAGAGCCTTTTGCAAATGCCCTTGCATGAAGAAATTACTGCCGACCAAAATCTGGCCGTAATCCACACAGCCCTAATGGTTGGTGGAAGTACTACTACTCCCCTCCCTGTTTGATGACCCCTTAATAGAATAAAACCATTTCCATAGTGTAGCAATCTCTTTCTCCCCCTCATGATCACCAATGACCATGTATTGTACAGAGTATGGCCCATTGACAGTACTCTGTCAATCACTGTCACTGGGCCATACTCTATACAGTATGCTGTCATTGGGAGATCAGTTAGTGGCCAGCCGTGGTGCTGAGTGGTGGGCTGTGCTGATCGCCAGCTGTGGATCAGGCTGGGGGGAGCGGGGTTTTCAGACACTCTGTTACTGGGGTGGGGGGAGTCCACCACTAGACTGCCAGGGAGTTCAGACTGCTTCACGGAGTCAGGGATCAGGGAACAGGAAGGGACCACTGGACCACCAGGATTATCGGTATTTTGTTATGGGGCCAGCGATCAGAGAAAGGGAAGGGGGATGGACCACCGGACCACCAGCATTATCAGTATTTTATATGAGGCCAGTGGTTGGAGAACGGGAAGGGAGGAGGGACACTACACTATGAAAATGTGTTATTTTGATGGAGATTGGTGATCAGGGAGGGGGGTTGGACACTACACTATGGAAATTTTTTTTTTATTAATGTTGGTGGGTGATCAGGGTGAGGCAGGGCAACACCAAATTACCGGGGACTGCAGCTGCATGGGGCATTGGCTGGTGGGGGGGGGGCGCACAACGCCACACTGTTGCCATGGAAATGAGCCTGTAATAGGCATGCTAATGACCACTAGTTCCTTGCATGCCCAGTGGGCTCATTTGCATGGTTACTTTTGTGAATTGCACTTTAGCACATGAGCGCTATGGCTGCAGGCAATTTTCCTTGCTGACTATGTGGGCAGTGCTACTGCATATCCCACTGCTTTTCCTGGGTTAGTGCTGTCCCCTCCTGCACTTATTCACAGTCAAATAGCATGGTGCGCTATCCAGTAGTGAATAGCAGTTTTTGGCCCCTGCACAAAGGCAAGGTACGGCACAGACTTTTGCACTGCACTTTGCCCTTTTTTGCAAATTCTGCCCCAAGTGTCTACATTGCAAAAAGTCACTAATAACTAACAGAACTAATTGGCACCCTTGTTGGCAGTCTCATATATGAGGCCAAGGACTGAATGGGCATGGAGTCTGGAATAACCTCTCACCTCTGTGGTGATCCCTTAATGAAAAGGTTGAGGCACATTTGTGGAGCAGTGTGAGAAAGCTTGCACTGTGATCACCTATGATGTATCCATCTCATAGATAAACAGAGCTTCAGTTTTCAGTGCTCTCAATCAGGTACCTTTCATGAGCACTAAATTCATAAACAGAAAGCACAGAAAAAAATCTGAAGAAAATCTTTACTGAAGTTGCCCAAGACGCATGTTTTAATTAAAATTAATAGAGTATGATTTTATAGTTCAAGGAGCAAGGTCTACAAATAGCATTATTAAGCATTAACCCAGATTAACCCTTGCTGCATCATGGACTGATGTATCAATCCAGATTCTCTGTTAGGGTCACCACCTTTGGTGAGGTGAAAAAACAGTTTCTAAACCAGTCCCCAAACTTAGCCTCTGGCTTCACCATTGTTATGCCTGATGAGTATATAGCTTCCCCTCCAAAGTCATTCATAATGTCAGCAAAGACTTTAAAAGTGGTAGGAAATCAGTTTTATACTGTTATTTTTACCTATTGATTTATTTTTATTCTTTGGTAACCAAGTAGCATTGGGCACAGGGTCCAGTTACAGGACTGAACCAAGAATACAGGGAGTTTAAGTGACTTGCTCAGAGTTTTACAGTATGGGGGGCTATGGGAATCAAACCCAGGATTGCTGGATGTACCAAACTTGTTCACATATTATTGCTCTAACCTCTCTTAAACACCCTACCATTTTCCTTTCCATGTCAGTCATATATTCTGATATGCTTTGACCAATTTTTAATATTTTCATTATCAATGTTTTTAGTACCCTCAGTTTTGCATAGTGTTCCCCTTTCCTCAGCAGCTACTGCTGTTTCCTTTCACACTTCTGAGACACTCCCACAATTTCAAATACACTATCCGTGCTATTCATCTGAATGGCCTGTAATGGTGTAGTTAATATAATGCAATGTTTCAGGTAGTATACAAAATGAGAGCAGTTGCTGCTGAGGACTCAGGAGAGATGTAATCAATGTACTGATAAAGGAAATCAATATTAGATTAATAATCTAGCAAAAATGTGTCTAAAGCATATCAAAATACAGGACAAAGTAAAAAAGGAACACATGACAGCATATAAGGTATAAAAACTGGTCCCTAGCACAGCAGTAAAAGACTATACTTAAAATTCAGAGTGGAACTAATTTGGTTGATTTACTGCTAATGGTCTTAGTGGACATACTTTGCACCTCCCAGACTGAATGTTTTTTTTTTCAGACAAATGCCTATGATATTAGAACTTCACTGTAACATGAACAAGCAGCCAAAATAGTAAATGAGTTGACAGAAGGGGCCAGATTTTCAAAGTCTTGAGAAGGACGCAAGGTGCTTGCATCAAACAGTTCTGACACAACTGGCAACTTGCATCAAAAGATGCTGCATTCCCAATTCAGAAATGCAGTGTGCAACTGAATCATGAGCTGCTGCATCAACCTGGCACTGCACCCTCCCCCCCATGCGACACACAGCAGGGTGCAGCAGGTTGCAAGGGGGCTTATGCCATGTTGGGGCTGCACCATCCCTTTTTCTGTGATTCAGAGAGCTCCACCGTGGGTGCACCATCCCCTTTTCTGTGATTCAGAGAGCTCCACTGTGGGCAGAAAGGGGCTCAAGATAGACCAGCACTGTGCTGGTCTAAGCCCTTTGCACCAGTGGCACACTTTGGTGACTTGGGTGGGGGGGCACTGAAAGTTGGGTTTGCGGGTGTAGGGGCATGGGGTGCCATACAGTGAGGTGGGGAGGCTGTGGGCATTGAAATCAGTGATGTTGCACCTGGGGGGGGTGCTGTTATATGACACACAGTGCCATGGCTCTTACCAGGGTTGTGTGTTCCTGTATCCCTCCCCCATGTCATTGGGATGCTTGCAATATAATCAGAACCCCCACCAGGTGCAACATCACTGATTTCATTGCCCACAGCCTCCCTGCCTCACTCAATGGCACCCTGTTCTCCTTCCACCTCTGAACTACTGCAGCATAGCATGTTTTAGCCTCCTTCTACCATCCCAGCTCCTCTTGTATTGTGCCAGGTTAGGGGGGTGGACTGGACCCTGTGGGTGTGGCAATTCCTGAATTAGGTACAGGGTGCCTGACACAGCCGGGGTGCACCACATCCCTAGACTGGCACAAATTTTGTCGTTCTACAGGCTCTTTGAAAATCTGGCAACAGATGTTTTAGGAGTAAGAGAGTACTAAAAATGGCCCCAAAACCAGACTATAGTTAAGCAACACTGGATGACCGTATAAAGACCCTAAAAACCGGATTATGTGGTCTAAAACCAGAGATGTGGCAACTCTGTTTCCAATACAGTATGTTCTAATTCTTCCAGCAGCAGTCTAAGGGTTCAAAGAGTCCACAGGTTTAGTCATTAAAAATAGTGAGGACCCCTACTTATTTGTGGCAACTCAGTACTGATTTCTATAGCAAGGTTCCTTGGCTTCTGTAGCAGTGTTCATTACTTTTTTGATTCTGTTGCGAAATGCAGTCCTCCCAATGACTAAAATATGTTGTGTTGTCAAAGATTGCTTCATATACTGAGACAAGATAAGGGTGTTTGGCCTTCATAGGGCACCAAAAAAAATCAGCACACACAAAGCTTACTGTGCAAAATAAGCTGCTTTATTACAAAAACTAGCTTCCAATCCCAGTGATAAATATATGGGATGCTTGGAACCAGAGACTTGTTTAAAAATCATCCAGACTCGTATCTTTTCCCTGCTGGATTATGCAGACATTTTGTATGACGATTGTGTGAATGATAAACTAGACAAATTGGACACTCTACATAATCGATCAGCTAGGTTTTTATGTAATAGATCAGCTAGGATTGCATTATCATGCTTGAGAGGAACACATCACTTTATGATGTATAGGAAATTGGGGTGGCTGTTTTTGTAAAGCCATAGAAAATTACATAAACTGATTTTCTCTCTAAAATATGTTCAACGGTTAACCCCAGATATTATGAAAAACTGAGTTACCATGAGACCAGTTTTATCATCAATGAGGAATTCCAATCTTTTGGAACTAATTGTTCCTAAGGTCAAACTCCAGAGGTTCACCTGATCTTTTAGTCATTTTATCCCAATTATGTGGAATGAACTTGACACCAAAACTTTGGTCTATATATGCTGATCTTCATTCGGTTAGGATATTAAAGAACTGGGGCCAGATATTCAAAGCATTGTGCCTGGAGCAAATCCGTTGTGCTGGAATAGCACCAAATTTGCACTGGGCTGCAATATTCAAAGGCACATCTAGCGCCAGCACTGCATGATAGTGCTGACACTAAAAGTTAATGTATGCAGGGGAGGGAGCGAAGGGAAGGGCCGTGAATGCCAGCGCACTGGCATATTCAAAAGAATAGCGCCGTGCTGCAGGTTGTTGCACTACCTGTAGCACGGTGTTGAATACTACCAGCAAAAAACGTGCAGTACTTCAGCACACACTGTTGCCCCCATCCTGATCCCCAACTCCATAGTACAACAATCCACACAGTTCCCAGGTAGTCTACTGGCCCCCCACCACCCATCATGATCACTGATACCCATAGTTAATAAATCCATACATTTCCCTGGTAGTCTAGTGGTCCCCCATCATGATCGCTGACACCCGTAGTAATAAAATCTCCCATTTCCCTGGTAGTCAGTGGCCCCACCCCTCATCTGGGCAGTGCTGACCTGCTGCCGCCTCCAACTATCCATGAATGGAGCTGATGATTGGCTCAGCTCACAGCTCACCTCCAGGGCCAGCCACCAACTGAGTGATAAATGAGGGCAAACACCACTGTGTTGAGCGCGCTCATTCATAACACAATGGTGTATGTGCTCATTCCTCACTCAGTCAGTGGCTGGCCGCAGAGATGAGTGGTCAGCTGAGCCAGTCACTGGCTCAATTCATGGATGGTTGGGGGAAGCAGTGGGGTGGCACTGCCAGGTGGGGTTGAGGGCCAATGGACTACCAGGGAATTGGGTGATTTTTATTAATACAGGTGTCGCCGATCATGATGGGGTTGGGGGGGCCACTGGAATTCCAGGGCAATGAGGTAAATTTAGTACAGTGGGTGTCAGCTATCATTATGGGGTGGGGGAGCCACTGGACTATCAGAGAAATGAGGTGATTTTATTACTATGGGTGTCGGTGATTGTGATGGGGGAGTGGGAGCCACTAGACTACCAGGGATGAGGTTGCAGTATTGAACAACGGGTGTCAAGGATCACGATGTGGGGGTAGGGGGGACACTAGACTACCAGGGATGAGGTTGCAGTATTGAACAGCGGGTGTCAGGGATCACAATGTGGGAGTCGAGGGGCCACTGGACTACCATGGAAAATGTATGAAGTTACATATAACAGGAGTCGGGGATCGTGACAGGGTTGGGGGAGCCACTAGACTACATGGGAAAACTGTGAATATGTACGGAATGGGAGCATACTGTACCTCTCAAATGTCCCTCATTATGAGGGACAGCCCTCATTTTACTCCTCTAAATTGCCCTCATAGAAAAAGTGCTGCATACACAGAGAATGTGCTATACATCATACTTTAAGGCAGAAATTAATAATATTCTAAGGTGCTAAATAAAGAAGTAAACTTTGTACAAGTAAAGGCAATGGTTTCACAGTGTTCTGAGCTTGTATCTCCATGTTTGATACTGTGTCCCTCATTATGCGAGTCAGTGTCCCTCATTGCCCCTCAGTCAGCACGTCCATGTCCCTCATTGCAGTGCTGCATGGGCGAGTGGTATGCACTGAATAGGCCTGCAAACACCCCTTTCCTGCAGCATCCAGCCTGTACTTCCATTCCGACCAATAGGGGGTTGCTGTGTGCACACCCTGGCCTGCAGCTTCCAGCCTGTACTTCCATTCCGACCAAAAGGTAGAGCTGTGTGCTCCATGCAATAGTGCCGGGCAAAGTACATGGGAGTGCATGCAAAGAAGGTCATAATGAGACGCAAATGTGACAGCTTGCCCACAGGCACTGCTGTTCCATTTCAGCCTTCCCTGTTGCTATATTCAAAGCTGTTTTATTTCCCGGGCTATTTTTGCACTGCACTCCAGCCCTGTTTGCACTGCTTCCTTTGCACACTATATTCAGCAGGCTTAGCTCCGGGGGTTATTCCTTTGAATATAGCTTGCTAATGGTTCATGGCTAATTTAGCACACTGTGCAGTGCTCATTTTGCCCTGGGGCTAAGTTTTGAATATCTGGCCCCTGATTCATAAATTCTGTCAGTATGATCCAATTGTTGCCATGAATCTGAAGGTATAGGCTGAATGTTGCATATGAATGTTATACTATGCTGCTGTACCATATGTTTTTCTTATATTGTGCACTATTTAATATATTTGTACGGTGATGTGTTTTTTTATACATTGAACATCTGTAATCATTGTAATTATGTACTTTGTTCTTTTAAGCAATCCTGGGACTCCAGTTTAAATAAGATATGCTTAATGTGCTTAACCCAATGAAAGGAAATGATTATGAGAAAACTATATCTGAATGAACAAGCATTTGTCAATGTCAAATGTTGTCTTGCTGTCATTGGCATTGGTACTGCAGGAGATAGAGATGCATAATAGGAATGGCAGTGAAGTATTGACGTGACACCAACCCCACCCCCACCCTGCAGAGACCAACAGGCATTGGGGTGTGCCTTTGGGTCGTCAGCTATAACGCTCATGGCATTTTACCTCATCCTACCCTGTAGACACTGACAAGTGTTGTGGTGTGCTTTGGGGTCTTTTATTTATTTGCTTTTGGTAACCGGGTAAGCACGCTAGACAGCAAGTGCCTTTTTTCAGGTGCGACCCGGGAGAATTACAAGGTAATTACACAGGAGAACTACATAGTCAACATTACAATCTGGAGCAGCATACTCCAACAGTGGGATAAAACATCAGGGATTATAAGTCGGTAGAACAAAGCAACGGAGTTACATAGCAGCAATCACAGATTTCCAACATACAGGCCCGGGGGCAACAAGGAGGTATAAGACTTCCCCTAGGTTGAATAAGAAACAATAAATCACATACCTACTAGTAGAGTGCAACACTGGGGCGGCGAGGGCGCAAGATCCTAGCTGGGATACCAAAGCAGATAGGTTGGTGGGCTGTGGGGCTGGGCGTTAGGCGGGCATTATACTGACCACATTCCATAAGGAAATATGCTTAAGTGGGTGCAGTATAGGAGAATGGGGTGAACTTTGTGGCTGAATACTTCAAGGCACACCACAATGTTTGTCATTGGCTGCAGGATGGGGTGGGGATGGAATAGAGAGCATTACAGCTGATGATCCCAAGTCACAACCCTGATGCCTGTCAGTCTGCACAGGATGAGGTGTTACAGTTGGAAACCCTAATGCCATAGGTGTGTACTGGTATTTTCACTCCAAATTTTCAACATGGGGTTTTTGTGACCCCACCTCATGAAGAGCGGCACTATCAGTTTGTTAGCTAAAAGGAGGTTTTGCACAGCGGCTATGCCATTTGGTGACACAGGTCTGAAAACACATTTTGGGCAGTATGTAAAAAATGACAACTGTATTGTTCATGAGGAGGTGTAAAAAAATGGCAACATTGGAAATCTGGAGTGAAAATATGAAAAATTGTCGAAGTCATGAGCATGCATAGAAACTGTGCAACACACGTCCGTAAGCCAATTATTTTTGGGATTTGTTTAACCACATTTTCAACATAGGCATTTTGGGACCTTCCCTCATGAACAGTGGCACTGTGATTTTGTTAATTTGTCCCAAAAGTTGATTTCCCACAGCAAACACGCTATTGTGCACCACAGGTTCGAAAACACATTTTGGGCAGGAAGTGAAAAATCAGCTGTACTGTTCATAAGAAAGTATGAAAAAATGCCAGTGTTGAAAATCTGGCATGCAAATATTGCAAATTTGTGAAGTTACAAGGGTGCGTGGGAACTGTGCAATGCAAGCTTATAACACAGTCATTTTATAGACTTTTGTAACTAAATTTTCAAAATCGGCATTTTAGGACCTTTGCTCATGAACAGTGTTACCGTCATTTCCTCAAACTGTCCCAAAAACTAATTTCGCGCAGTGACCGCTCTATTCTGCGCCAGACATGCAAAAACACATTTTGGCCAGGATATGTAAAATGACAGCTGTACTGTTCATAAGGAGGTGTGGAAAAATGCCAATTTTGAAAATCTGGAGTTAAAATATTACAAATTCACAAAGTTACGGACATGCGTGGATACTGCACAATGCACCCTCGTAAAACAGCTATTTTTTGGATTTTTTCCACCAAATTTGCAACATAGGCTTTTTGAGAGCCCCCCTCATGAACAGTGGCACTGCAATTTCATTAATTGGTCCTGAAAGGTGATTCTGTGCAGTGACTGCAAAATCACCTTTAGGGACAGAATAACGCCCTGACTGTGACAGAATTGATGAGGAGGGTAGCCAATAACCCCATGTTGAAAATTTGGTGTCAAAATTCCCAAAAACGCCTGAGATGTGCACCAAATTAGAAAAAACCCTATTCATGCCATGTTACAGCTTACCAGCATTTCTTCAGTTTGCGGTCGGCCTTGAAGAGTGCAGACATGTTCCTGGTCCACCGAAGATCGTCACGCTGGACTCCATAGGTAAGTATGGGGTGAGGGGGGGTGTGGGTAGGCAGGGTGTGAAGAGGGTGGGCGCAGGTTGGGGAAGGGGCAGGGAGACCACGATGGACTGTTTTCTGTTTTACAGATGAAAAAAAAAAAAGGGAACATCGCATGACTTTTTTTTTAGGGACATTTGGCAAGCTGGAGTAGACCCCAGCATGCCACCTGATTGTTTTGGGGCTGCAGCCAACGGGGATTGGGCACCCCATCGCACATACAAAAGGGTGGGGCAAGAGCCGAGGGATTGGGCATCCCCGCACACAACAGATGGGAGAGACATTATGCCAATGGGAAGTGGGCTCCCCCTTCAGCAAAATAAACAGGGAAGGGGGACTGTAGCCAACAGGGATTGGGCCCTTCGTCGGCAAAGAATGACTGTTGGAAGGGAAGGGCATGATGCCGAGGGAGATTGGGCACCCCCTTGGCACACACTTGGAGGGGGTCATTATGCTGACGGGGAGTGGGCTCCCCCATTGGCAAATGAATTGGGTTGGGGCATGCGACAGGGGATTGGGCACCCCTGAAGTTGGGCGGCGGCGGTCAGTGCCGCCATGTTTACGTCAGAAGGCATGTTATTGTGCCGCTGCAATGAGAAGCTTGCTTCTCATTGCAGCGGACCTTTTCCTAGATCTGGTGGCCACATTCTATCTTGTTGGTGTAGCACCTGCATGCTGCCTTATTGGAGAATGAGGGATGCACCTACTGATGTGTGCCCTGCATTCGCCCACAGTGACCGCACCTCCAAATCTGCTACTACTGCAATATGTTAATTCGTGCACAAGCACAAGCCAACATAAAAGTCACAAAGAGCAAGGGATTCTGAAGCACTACATATACTGTACTCTGTGGCACAATGTAAGTTCTTTGGACATTTCCGTGGCCATCAAATCACAGAATTCCAGGAGCCTTGAATATAGTACAAAGTTACCTGCTTTTTTATGTTATTTTTGGGGACTCAGACTACCTTCTGTGTTGTTTTTATCTTTACTGTTTTGATTGTGAATAATTATAAAAATAGATTGTGTGGTTTGCTAAGAGTTAACTTACAGTAATCCTCACAGGCATTGTTGTAGATGAGCACTATTTCATCTGGACTAAGCTGTGAGGTGGTAGTGTAGTTAAATGTCAAGCTGGTAAATTGTAATCTTTCTCTTTTAACCCTTTTATAATTCTTGTGTTGCCTTCCTCAATCTCTATTAAACAAGGTTTGTTTGCTCAGTCTGCTAAAAGCATTTGAGGAAAGAACAACTTGCAAAATGCATGCAACAGTTCATTATTTTCATGAATAACTACTAGCAGAATTGTGTGTGTGCTCCAAATTGGCTGTGAAAGCACAAAATACAGACAATTGTGTTCTGCTCCTAATTTCACTCATTAAGTTGCACTATCAAGCAGAAGGTGTTTTGTCTCTCGAATGTCTACTATTCTTCATATAATACAGCTGTGAATGTGTTGGGTTTATGTAGTATAGGTTTCTTCTGATTAAAAAAAATTTTGTTTGACATATTACAAAAGCAGAATTTTCTTAATAGATGAGCATCCAGTCCTTGTTAACTTGAAAGGCGTGAGCGATGATTCTAAGATGAGTCTGCCTGGAAAGGTTTCTATTTGGCTCAAAGTTAATTCATGGCAAAAGGGACTCCTTCTGTACAAACAGTTTTATGCATTTGGGCCCCATATTTGAAGTATTTTCTTACAGGTGGCAAAGGATAAACACTGGTGCCCAATGCAAAAGAGTTTAAAAGTTACTAACACAAACATCCACTCTCAGTTCAGGACCACATAGGAGACACTTTGTTTGTGCTGTAGGATAATGTTATTATTAATTTCTCAGCAGTTCACATAACACTGTCACCTAGGTATTGGTTGTGGGGAGATTGTTACATGGACTGCTGTGAAATTAAATAATAAAATTATCCTACAGCACAGCTGAAGTGTATCCTGTGTAGTCCTGGACTGAGAGCCACTGCTTGTGTGACTAACCCCATATTTGAAAGATTTAGGGTCACTTAAAGTCCCTTCTCCTAGTCAGTGCTATTGTGCACAGTGTGCAAAAGGTGGTACAGTACATTTGTACAAGTGCAGAACACACTGTGAGTGTTCAAAGCATGTATGAATAAACTAGAAGAGTGCAGTACAAAGCGAAGCACTAACAGGTTTGCACAGTCACAAAACACAACACCCTGCTGGCCAATGAAGGGTATGAAACTTGATAGAGAATAGGCACCTCAGGCAGGAAGTATCAATTAGTGCATCCAAAATCTGTTAGTGCTGTTGCACAAATGTGCCATATTCACAGCCTCATGCATATTAGCCCATTCCCGCTGAAGGCACAACGGGATCATTATGTATTTATTTTTTGTTGACCAGGAAAGAAGGACTAGACAATTCTGCCTATTCTTAGCCTCATCCCTGGGAGGGGGATACAGATGGATGCCAATTGACATCGAATCAGATTAAGCTGTTGGTGGTATTTTTAGTGAATGAGGGAAATTTGACCAGGTCATGCCATGGGATCTTTAACATCCACCTGAACTACCACCAGAACAGGCAGATAGGACCTTGGTTTAACATCTCATCCAAAACACAGCACCTGAGGAGTGCAGCACACCCCATCATGCTGCACAACAGTGTTAGTATTGGGATTTAACCCAAGTGCCTGGTGTGGGGATAAAACCCACAGCCTTCTGATTTTCTGGCCTCAGAGGTGAGTGTGCAAACTGCTGAGCAACTGACACCATGTGATTATGTGACTATTTTTATCCCATTATCAGGGCTTTGCTCCTTGGATTGCAGGGATGCTGAGCCAGAACTCAGTATTAACAGACGACAATTGGAACTTCAGTAAAAATCAGTACTAAACAGCACTGTTTCACTGGTGCTTTTGTTATGTGGTCTGAGTGCAGTTCATGCCTTTGAATCATTTATGTTTGTCAGTACATGTAGTATAACTGGAGTTTATGGTACCATATCCTGCTGTCATTTGCACATCACAATGTGCAAAATAAGTCACAGAAATGTCCTGCTTGCAGTGAAGAGTACCACATACAGCACCAATTTACATCTATGCTTCTCCATGCATTTTTAGCCTAAGAATGTCATATACAGGATGTTTGAAAGTCTCCTCCATACTGAGCGCTAAATTAGAACATGCCTCTCAAACATGAAAATTTGCCTGTAGCGCCTTCACAATGCATTTATTATAGTTTCAACAACTGTATGCAGCCCCCACTCATTTGTATGTGTACAATCCCTAAGTTTGCGCCACCACACAAGCAAAGTTGTGCCATGCAAACTAATGCTTCAAATATAGGAAGCCTTTCACCAAGTCCAGATTCAAGGTGCAAACCTCATTTTGCATGGTGCAGAGTCATGTTGAGTGACACCAAGCCTTTGAACAGCTGGCCTGATAGCTACTTAATTTAGTGTGGTGTATATATTTTTCTGATCAAACAAAATTTACAATGTACAAAAACAGCTGTGCTTGAAAAGGTACTCTAACACACAGGTGCCTTTGCGCTGCATGAGACGAGTGGGTGCTAAGTCCAAAAATACAAATAAAGACACAGATGGCAAAAAGCACTCAAAAGCCAAAGGAGCACACACAAGGAAAGGCATACAGGAAAAAATGAATCTGCAACACACACTGCCCCAGCACTTCGTGTCCTCTCCAGGACACTTCATTAGGAGGTGGGGTCCTGGTGCTCAGGATCTTCCTTTTATTTGTAATCCTTATTAAAGTGACAGTGCACTAAATCATCCAGTAGATATAAAAATACATTTTTTTCTGAGCGACAACAAAGACCACTTATACTAGACACCATGGAATGAATCAATAAATGCAATAATAATAAGTGACAGAGTAAAAGAAGTATAGAACAACCCTAATGAAAAAGCACAACCAAAACTGGGAGGTCAAAAATACACACAGAAGGTCAAACTAACATTATGAACAAAAATGGAAGGAAGAATTGCTGTATATATATTCAGCAGCAATGATTGATAAACATGTTTATATATATATATATATATATATATATATATATATATATATATATATATCCCCAGGGGCGCTATCCAAGGGCTACTCCTGCCTGTTCCGACTGCAACAGGGTGAGGGCCTAGATCCGTTGCCGGGTGCCTCCACCCAGAGGTCGGGGTTAGAACAGTTGAGGTTGATATGGTCACAGCACTCTGGGTTGCTGCAACCCCCCTTTCTCCCCACTAGTGGCCCACACAGTTCAATTACTGTGTCCTTACCATACACACTTACCCCCCCCCCCGGCTCGACCACTCAGATCACTCCGGGGACCCCCTGAAAAGTAAGGTGTAGTTGCACAATATTCACTGGTCAATAATTCACCAGTAATACACAAACTAGCCAGTGTACCTTTGCAAAACAAGCAATCTGATTTATTTAAGGAGAGATAACAAGGACCAGCGAGAATCAAGTTGATTGGCTTACCACCACAATATATGAGTATCTACCTAAGGCTCTGTGCACAGGCCTAACCTATAAGTTACTGTCTAAGGGTACCCAAGCCCGAAAGGCTAGTTCATCGATGCAGCTGGTTGGGGCCCTGACACAGAAACAGGCATGAGATTCCTACGAAGATTAAATAGAGCCAGCTGGCTCAGTTAGTGTAGTCAACACAGTAACCAGAAGATATTGCCCTTATTAGGAACATTTGACAGGGAACTACCCTGATTTAGTACTCACAACTCCAGAAGCCCTCACACCACTCACAGGACTGAGCCTGCACTCCAAACACTTCTCCCACACATTTATATGAAAAACAACAGAGGGGGTACCATACCAGGCAGCTGCTCCTAGGGCCCGACCGAACTCACAGCTAATCAGGAGTCTCACCGCAGCTTCACTTTTCCTGACAGACCTAGCATGATTCAGCAGATTCTCCAGTCCTCAACAGGGTGAGCCTGGTAGGTAGCTGCGTTCCTGCACAGCCTCCTCTGACTGCTGCCCAGCGGAGTTAGTCTGAACTTGCTGGCAATTCAAAGCGCCCAACACTGGCCTTACATGTGCTTCCCACGTGAAAACTCAATGGCGCAGGAGCCCAGAGCTCCTTCCTCGCTCACAGCCACAACGTCTCTGCCCCTTGGCAGTATGGGGCAATCCTCTCCATTTGGGCACCACCCGATCCCATTGGCGGGCTGCTGGTGCCAGTCACTAAATTTTGCCCTCATTGGTGCGAAAAGGCACCATGGCCCAGACTTCACTTCTCAGAATTAGTAGCTGTGTCTTCATTGGTCAGCCAGCTCACTAGAGAGTCCTAATTCTGGTTGGTCGAACAGATCTCCATTTTAGGATCCCCTCGTTTCCCATTGGCCCATTTTAATAGCCCAGGTCTAAAATGGAGGGGCCAAGTGCACACAGTACTAGCTGCAAAAGAAGCAGGTTAGACAAACTGTAATTCCACTTAATACTTTAACTAGTTATAGCCAAACAGTTACATCTTTCCAAGGGGGCTCCCGTTACGCTTTTCAGTGACTAATGGAAGGGAGCGATTTCCCCGCAGCTTGGGCGGAATTCGAGCAGGGAAACCCCAGTCCCCCCATTTAAACCACTAAAACCTGTGAGCAGGCTACTCTTAAAGAGACAGTACTGGAGGCTCTAAAAGCACTCACTACGTCCGTATCTAGCAGCCTTATGCCGAACACCAATTTGGCATAGAGCATTTAGGCAAGCTCCAGAAAGGCTTTTAGGAACCCCTATTTATAGGGGGGGTTACATATATATTCAACAGCAATAATTAATAGGACAAATCATCCCCAGAATACCATACCATCTGAGATGGCCTAAATAATATATTTAAAATTTAGATTAATAGCCAGAGAGTATTTATTACAGCTAGAAAGCATAACAAGAAATCAATTCATGCATTTTGATCAAACAGCAAATATAGAAATTACATCACCTAGGTCACTAGCATAATATTGGCTATTATAAAAGGATCAGATACATAACAAAAAGGGGGGGGTGGGGGCAAAGGGTTAACCAATCCAATAACAGTTCTTATAAAAATGGTGTAATATCCACGCATTCATTTAGGCTCAAAGGGGCCAAAGTCTTAAGAGTATAGATCCATCTGGATTCTTTTTGTAATAGTACATTAAGCCTATCCCCTCCTCTACCAAGCTGACAGCAAGGAGACTAGGGAGACTTGAACACAATGCTCCCAGGCCTCAGCAGCCAAATTGCCCTTGTTGGGGAATGTGTACAGCTGGCACACCAGACAGGCAGACCTGAAGAGGCTGTGATCATTTGTGACCTGGCACCACCCATCACATGGCTCTTTGGCATTGTCGGGGCCAGACTGTGCCTAGAGATACATCACCCATCGGAACAGACTATGTTGTGGTGGAATACAGATACCCCTACCCAGTGTGCCCTATACTCACTGATCCTGACAAGACAAAGTGGGCACCGCACACAGAATATGGCCATGGCACACCAGCAGGATCACCTGGTCCTCTGTGGGCACCACACAGATGCCTCAGTCCAGTGACATGGCTGTGTGGAAATGCTGTGGTGGTAAATATGTGTTGCAGGATACCACCAACTGCATGCCTTAACCCATGCAGAAACAGACTTGACATGCAATGCTGCATGGTGTGCATCAGGCAGTAATCTCCTGTCCCAACCCCCATAAGCTATCTACACTCTGATGCTGGTTCTATAGTGAGGTTGATGGTGGTCACTGTCCCTGGGGTTGAAAGGTGGGTTTTCAGGGGAAGTCAGCCAGCAGCAGGAACTTCTGTCCACCTGAAATGCAGTACACATGCCTCACATACAGCAGGTACTGACACGGTGCAGTAGTCTTGTGATCCTGGCTGCAGCACCACAACACTGCATGTCACAGAGCCTGCTGCCCAGCGCACACCCTCACTACCCCACAGTGCACGTAGTCACAGCTGACTGCAGCACCTGCATAACCCCAATCTGACTCACCATGCTGCTCATTGTGGCCCTGCACCCATGGTCTGTTATCTTCCTCTGTCACGTACCCATGCTCAGTAAGTGCAAGACATTTGCATGGTTGGCAGCCCTGGAGGACAGCATTCGGTCTGTCAGGGGTTTTGCCATTTCACTCCATGGTGAGGACGTCCATTCTGTGACATAGCACTGCCACCCATTCACTGCCTTTCTCCATCCACTGTGCTCCTTTTGGGCTGGCGGCGCAGCCAGGGGCTGATGGCAGCTATCATCAAACCCCACCAATGCACCATCACCTTGGTACAAGGCCCTGCTTGTGGCAGCTGGGAGGACTTTGGTGCTGGGACCCCTCTTCTACCAAAATCTGGCTGAGGGTCCCTGGCACACCAGTGATTGCTGCAAGCAGATGTTCATTGCATCTTGTGTCAGTCTATGGGGCCGGTGAAAATTGGGTCCTGTAAGTTTAAGGTTCATTAGACTTTGTAACAAATGTGGTACTTTTGTGGTTTGGGGAACAAAATACAGTAATGTGAATAAAAAGATATAACAGCTTTAAGCTATGCTGGCTGCTTATGGTTAATAATATTTTTCAGGAATGTTTCACAAGGTGTTTTCAAGTGCCAGTAATCATATTCCATGAGATAGTGGAATGCAATAACTGTTACATAACCTTTGTGAAACTTGTTATCACTATCCCTCATCTCTGCACCCCCCTCAAGTTAATGTCCAACTCCAGGAGCCATTCACCAATGCCCAGCAACACCTCAACATATATTCAGACAAATGGAGCACATTTCCACTACCAGTACACACCCTCCTGAACTTAACATCCAACACTGGGAGCCCATTTATGTTACCAGTAAATGTTCCTCTTCACCACTGCTGATCCCTCAAACTTAGTCTTTCATGCTGAGTCCATCTGTGGTGCTGGTAATCAAATCTCCACCACATACCCTCACCTGAAATAAATGTGCAAAACTAGAAACCCATCCCTGATGCTGAAAAACACTTACCCCTGCCTCACCTCTGCCCACACTTAATGTCCAGCACATGAAGCACATCCCCAGTGCCGGTAAAAACTTTTCACCTGACCCTGTCCTGAATATAAAGTAGGAAATCTATTCCCAGCACTGGTAAAAATTACCTGACCTTAAACATGTCATAATGCCAGCCGAACCCTGCTGAAACTAATGTAGATCTAGAACCACATCCTGGGTTCCATTGACCAGTACTGCCCCCCCAACCAAGTTCACTGTAGCTTGGAAGTCTATCCTTGGTTCTGCTGATTTCATAAAATCACCGACACAGTGATAGGCACAACCTTCCACTTATCTTCTTATCCAAGTGCCATCTAACTGCTGTTACATTTTAGCTGTGTTACTAAAATGGATAGGTTAGTTTGGAAAACTGATCCTTTCATTTACATTATACCATAAAAAGGCAATAATTGTAATTAGATGATGGCTGTTTAGAGAGATGAGTGAATGGTAGAGCTGGTGATTATCAAACAGAGTGGCTTGCTGGGGTTGAAGATGGTGCCACTAAACAACAAGGAGAGCTAGGCATGAGGATGGGGTGAGGAAGAGAGGGGGATGCCACTAGATACAAGGGACAGCTTGGTATATTTTTTTTTTAGTAATTGAGGGAGTTGCCATTAGACAGCAAGGACAATTTTGTATGGGAATGAGGTGAGTGAGGGGGTTGCCACAACTCTAGAAACCTGGGGCAACTTGTTATAGGGATAGTGCTAGGAAGGTGGATTGCTTCTAAACACCAGGTACAGCTTGTCATGGGATGGGGTGAGGGAAGGGGTTGCTGTTAGGCATGAAGGACAGCTTGGCATGGGGTATGGTGAGGGAAGGGGGGTTGCAACTACACTCAAGGGGCAGCTTGGCATGAGCTGAAGGAGGGGGCTGCCACTAGACACCATGGACTAATTGGCAAGGAGATGGGGGAGTGGGTGCCACAAGATGGCAGGGATCTCTTGGTACTGGAATGGGGGCCACTGAACACCATGGGCATTTTTTATCATTTGATAGGGAGAGAGGGAGGAGAGTGACACTTGATACCAGGTAGTTCTTGGTATGGGTTGTGGTAAGGGATAGAAGTGTCACTTGACACCAGCAAGTGCTTGGCTTTGGACAGGGAGAATGAGGCAGGGAACGGCACTAAACATCTGGGTGCACCTAGTACATAGACTGGAGAAGGAAGGGGAATGTCACTGGACACCATGGACTACTTGATATGGTATGGGATAAAGGAGGGGTTGAAATGGATCCCAAGGACTAACTGGCATGGGAAAAGGAGAGGGAATGTGTGCCAGTGGATACCATGGAGTGTTTGACATAAAACATATTGGCAATGAAGGGCAACTGCAGACATTGCCAATGCAAATTGCAGGTACAGTAGTGTGTTTGTGTTTGCATTATACATCGTTGAGAAGTGAATGGAAATTAATTGGAAAAAAATAAACTACTTTTAGATATCAGTAAGGGTTAACACATAGCCACAAAAGTTGGGAAATTTAACCTTATATTAAAACGTTCTCTTAAATTTTGGTGCTTGAATATTTTGGTGTTTCTAGGGTTTGAACAATTACTCAAAGCAGCTTTGGCATTGCCCTGTCTTAAGCACAATCATACAAGTCAAGTAAATTTAATCGCATGCCAATGCTTTGAGAGATGGTGTTGAAGTTACGTTAATGTCAATTCTGCTTTAGGAAATTGTTCGGTTCCTAGGAACTCCACAATTCCCCTTCTGCAATACTTTGGTATCTTCTTACTATAATGTTTAATTTCCCACTTTTTGTAGCTTTGTGCTTCTTCTGTAACTGGTACCTACAGTAAATGTTCTTTTTTGCAATATAATATATATACTATGTATACATGTGATATATATATATATATATATATATATATATATATATATATATGGATATATTTGCAAAACAAACCAAAAAAAACTACATTTATGTATCCACTAGGTTTAAAGGGCCACAAAAGTACTGAAATGTGGCATTAGGATTTTCAGCTGTAATGCCCACCCCTCCCTTTATCTCCAAACCTCACAAACCAAGGCCCAGTTATGGGTCCAAACCACGCTAAACAGTGTCTTATTTGATGTACTATTCCAGATGCAAAATAGCAGAGTCATGAGATACCGCCTGAGACCTGTAGCTTGCTTAGCACATGGCCCTCTACACTCCACAAGCAGCAGACTCCCTATGGCACATGTCCCCAGGCCTGTAGACCAAATGGCACACAGCCTGGAACAGACCCATTGTGCAAGGTCCAATACCTATGGCTTGCTTAGTGCAGGGCCTCACAGAAATTATGTGAAGCAGCACAGCTTTGCAGCAGTGCTGCAGACCTATAGCTTGCTATGTTCAGGGCCCTGAAGGCTGTATGTGAAGCAGTGTACCAATGATATATGGCCTGAACCCCATGGTGCAGCCCCAAGACTTTTAGCCATGGGCACTGTATGAAGAAGCAAACCAGCTAGGCATGGACACTGACCTACATGTTTTTTCTCGCAGAGCCCTGCATGGCCTATGAGACTATCAGATCCAGCGAGTCCTATGTGAAGCAAAAGGTGCAGTAGAAACGGGAACAGACTTGAAACTTGTTTCAGGAAGGCCCTGTGGGTCCTATGTGAAGCATCATGCATATCAGTCATGGCAGCAGACCTTTGGTTGCTTTGTGCAGGGCCCTGTATAAAGTAACAGACCCATCGGGAGTGGCAAAGGATCAGTAACGTACACCTTGCAGCACCCTGTAGTCTCTTAATGAAGCAGAAGACTCATGGGGTGAGTCTAAAATCTGCAACCTATGTGGATAAGAAGGGTAGAAACAAGGCCATCCCCTAAATATTGGTTTTAAAGGTTAGAAAATGTTAAAGTTATAGGTAGGGGGATTAATCATCTGTAACTTTTTCATTTTATAAAAAATGTTTTCAAATATGAGAGTCAGGGTGCTTACCACCCCCCCCCCCGACACACACACACACAAATGCAGTTTTGGGGGTTGAATGTGGCAACATTTTTGGGTATATTAAAATTCTCCCTTTTTTGACAAAGAAAAAAGTCCCTGCACATGTTCAATGCTTTTCATGGGGACATGTAAAAGAGCAGAAAGTGTACACTGTAGTAGATGGGGATGACTGGATGAGGAGGGGGAGAGCTTTGCCAGTTGCTCATCAAGGGACACAGTTCAGTGTATGTACTGGTGTGGCCATTGGAGAGGATAGTGGCATTAGTGACAGAGATTAGTGTTGGGGCTAATTTAAATAAGGAATGGCCAGAGTAGGGTGAAGAAGCTGCGTGTTTAATTGCATAGTAGTTGGGGAGTTTTTTTTTTTAATTAAGTACTTGGGTTAGCTACGGAGGGGAGAATGGTGGCATGAATGATAGAGGCAGAGTGAGGGTGCAGAATTAATGGAACTTGCTGTGGGTGTTATTGAGCCACAAGGGTTAGGCACCGGTTGGAAGCACAAAGTAAAAACAAGGAAAACCCAACACCACATGCATGCATAAATGATGCATTTATAGGGACAGTCAGAGTGTGTCTTATGGTTAGAAGATCAGAAGGCTGTAAGTTCTAGCCCCATACCTGGCACTTGGGGTAATACCCAAAACAGAACTGCAGTGCAGTACGAAGGGGTATTGCACTGTTGAGGTGCTGTCCTTTGATGAGACATTAAACTGAGGTACCTTTTGCTATCTCTGGTCACTGTTCAGGTGGAAGTTAAAGATCCCATGGCACTTATCAAATAAAAGTAAGGTAATGTTCCTTGAGTCATAGCCAACAGACCCTATCAAAAAACAAGCATTTGTCAATGCCGAATGTTGTGTCGCTGGCACTGGTAGTGCAGGAGTTAGAGATGCATAATAGGAATTGCAGTGAAGTATTGAGTTGAGGCCAACCCCACCCCACCCTGCAGAGACTGACAGGCTTTGGGGTGTGCCTTTGGGTCATCAGCTATAAAGCTCATGCCATTTAACCTCATCCTACCCTGTAGACACTGACAAGTGTCATGGTGTACTTTGGGGTCTTTGGGCCTTATACTTACCCCATTTCATAAGGAAATATGTGAAGATGGGTGCAGTATAGGAGAATGGGTTGAACTTTAGGGCTGAACATGCCAAGGCACACCTCGATGCCTGTCACTGGCTGTAGGGTGGGTTGTGGGGGTGGGATGGCATGAGCATTACAGCCAATGATCCCAAGTCATACCCCTGATGCCTGTCTGTCTCTACAGGGTGGGATGTTACAGTTGGAAACCCTAACGTCATAGGCATTTGTAGGTATTTTCACTCCAAATTTTCAACATGGGCTTTTTGTAATCTCACCTCATGAAGAGCGGCACTATCAGTTTGTTAGCCAAAAGATGGTTTGGCCCAGTGACTATGCTATTTGGCAACACAGGCACAAAAACACATTTTTGGGCAAGATGTGAAAAATGACAACTGTATTGTTCATGAGGAGGTGTAAAAAAATGGCAACGTTGAAAATCTGGAAGGAAAATATGAAAAATTGGTGAAGTCATGAGCAGGCATAGAAACTGTGCAACACATGTCCATAATCCAATTATTTTTGGGATGTTTTTAACCACATTTTCAACACAGGCATTTTGAGACCTCCCCTCATGAACAGTGGCACTGTGATTTTCTGAAAATCTGGAGTGAAAATATGAAAAATTGGTGAAGTCATGAGAATGCGTAGAAACTGCACAACACATGTCCATAGCCCAATTATTTTGGGGAGTTTGTTGGGCACATTTTTAACATAGGTATTTTGGGACCTCCCCTCATGAACAGTGGTGCTGTGATTTTGTTAATCTGTTCCAAAAGTCGATTTCCCACAGTGACCACGTCATTGTGTGCCATATGTGTGAAAACAAATTTTTGCCAAGATATGGAAAATGACAGCTGTACTGCTCATAAGGAGATATGGAAAAATGGCAATACTGAAAATCTGGAGTGAAAATTACAAATTCACGAAGTTATGAGCGTGCGTGGGAACTGCGCAATGCATGCTTGTAAAACAGCCATTTTTTTTTATTTTTACACCAAATTTGAAACATAGGCTTTTTGAGAGCCCCCCTCATGAACAGTTGCACTGTCATTTTGTTAATTGGTCCTGAAAGGTGATTCCAATCAGTGACCGTGAAATCATCTTCCGGGACCGAATAACGCCATGACAATGACAGACTTCCTGAGGAGGGGTCCCAAAAACCCCATCTTGAAAACGTGGTGCCAAAATTCCCAAAAATGCCTGAGATATGCACTAAAGTTGGAAAAACCCTAGTTATGCCATTATACAGCTTACTGGTATTTCTTCAATTTGCGGTCGGCTTTGAAGAGTGCAGACGTGTTCCCGGTCCACCAAAGATCACACCATGCTTCGGAGGCAAGTATGAGGTGAGTGGGGTATGGGGAGTCAGGGTGTAGAGGGTGGGTGGTGCGGGTTGAGGGAGGGCCACGGAGTCGACGAGGGACTATTTTCTAGTTTGCAGGTTTAAAAAAAAAAAAAAATTGCTGGATGGTTTTTGTTTTACAGGGGCATTTGGCATGCTGGGGTAGGCTTCCAGAATGCCACCTGACGGTTTTTTTGAGGTGGTGCTGTAGCTGACAGGGGATTGGACACCCACATCGGCACATACCGAAGGGGGGGATAAGAGCCGAGGGGGACTGGGCACTCCCTCAACACACAACAAAAGTGTTGGGGTCATTATGCTAATGGGGAGTGGGCTCCCCATTGGTAAAATAAACAGGGAAGGGGGGATTGAAGCTGATGGGGATTGGGCCCCCATGTCGGCAAAAAAAGACTGTTTGGGGGGCACATGATGCCAAGGGGGTTTGGGCACCCCCCTCAGCACACAACAAAAGTGGCGAGGTCATTATGCCAACAAGGAGTGATCTCCCCCATCGGCAAAATAAACGGGGAAGGAGGACTGAAGCCAATGGGGATTGGGCCCCCATCGGCAAAGAAAGACTGTTTTGGGGGGTGCATGATGCCGAGGGGGTTGGGCACCCCCTCAGCATACACTTTAAATGGGAGGGGGCATTATGCCGATGGGGAGTGGGCTCCCCCATTGGCAAATGAAGTGGGTTGGGGCACTCTGAGAGGCAGGAGTCAGTGGCCACCATGTTTATTAAACTGCTTCACCAGGAGCTTGGCTCTCATTGCAGCGGACCTTTTCTGAGATCTGGTGGCCAGTTTACATGTTGCTGGTGTCAGCATCTGCAACTGCCTTATTCAGGAATGAGGGATGCGCCAACTGATGTGTACCCTGCGCTCACCCACAGTGACTGCTCCTCCAAATCTGCAACTACTGCAATATGTTGGCTGGCGCGCACGCACGAGCCAACATAACAAGTCCATGTATCCACCTCCCGACGCAGCATTTAGATAAAAGCTATTACAAATTAATGTGCCCATCCTGATTTAAAATGACAAATAACTAGCTAAAATTAATTAATAGGTGTCTCCATAAGCATTATAGTGTGACAGAATTGCAGACCCAAGTGTAGCAAATTTGGTGACCCGATAATGCAAGCTGTGAAATGCTTATAACCATGCAATGTCCCTTAAACTTGCCATATAATACATTTTAAGTTTCAAAAGCATTTTTTAAATAAAAAAAACAATACTGCATTTGGTGCTATGTTATGCTTAGAAAATATCCTTACATGTAAGCAAATCCTCAGCACTGATGATTTCTCCTAAAAAATTAAATGCTTTCCAGGCCGTACATTTCTGAGGTTTCTTTGATGATCATGAAAAATCATCCTTGTATCCATAATTCCTTACCTGCTCACCCAGGATATTTCTTATACTTAACCTGCCACAGATAAAACATTGGCATTGATGCCATATTAGTTGTGTGTGTGTGTGTGTGTGTGTGTGTGTGTGTGTGTGTGTGTGTGTGTGTGCACCCATGTTCAAAAAGACACAATAAGTAATTTCTTGATCCCCGAATTATGGATTTCAGAATGGGTAGGGAGCCACATATTCACAAGTTATGTCTTGTTTACCATGACTAAATACATTTTTAATTTGTAATCTGAATATTTTGTAGAACTACATGGAACTGATATTAGCCATGTATTTCAATTACTGTATGCAAAATATGGACACTGGTTTTGGATTAAAAGACAGGGCAGACCTTAATGTTCTGGCCATGTTTCTCCAAACACAAATGCTTTCTTTGTTCCTGACTAGATACACATTTAAATAAATGTCCATTTCTTTCTTGGCTTGTTTTACTTTTTTTAAATATAACATCATTGTATAGCAGACCTTTTTTCTTACTACAGTCGTTTCTGCACATTGCAAATGTGTGATCTGAAATCATATCTTCTCTAGTTTTGAAAAACTGCTATGCAAGAAATGTTGCCATGCAAATGAATCAGCCATCTCTATGCTGGTGTACTCAGCTGTTTCCAGTTATATTACATAATACTAAACTCTCAGCCTTTAACTACAAAATATTCACAGCACAAATGTGTTAAACTATAATATTTGTATAAGATCATACACTGTTAATTTCTACAGTGTCATATCTTTGTTTAGCATCTAGCAACTTGCCCCTAAGCGTACCAGGTCGTAATGTCACATTCATGATAGCACACAACATTATGGCGAACCTGGACCTGTGCACTCTCAGTTGGACCCCCTGGAGTTAAGAATCTTTGGTGGCATCCAGGGCATAGCCCCTACCAGGGGCTGTGAGTAGAGCCCCCACAGAACAAAAACAGGCAGAAATCGTGCAACGCGCTTGTGCCTTGTGGCATTCTGCTGTGCAACATAATGACCCCATGCCTTACCTAAGCACATGTAGTTCACAATTATACAGTATGCACCCTTTAGATTTTATTTGCTTAGTGTCCATCTGTGTCTTCATTATCCATAGTCATGAATGATTCAGGCCTGTATTTATACCCCTCAATGGAGGCCATTTATATTTTATGGTAAGGTAATATATTATGCTTGATTTGTGTGAAATACAGTTACTGTCCTTATCTAAACTTCTACTATAACTTCAAAATAAAATCATAAAAATCACAAATATTTAAATTAATAGAGGCACCAACTGAAGTCATTTTGTGCTACTACAAAAAGCAAATCACAATTCTGAGCCTGGCTGGTATTTAACTCATGCTCAGCATTGTGATTAACTGGTTAATGGATAGGTGACAAAGGGTGGTGTTTAATAACACTCACTATAATTATGGTACAGTGATCAGCAATGTGCCACAGGGCTCAGTACTGAGACTGGTTCTCTTCAATGTCTTCATAAGCGACATTGCAGAAGAATTAGGAGGGAAGGTATGCCTTTTTGCAGATGGTACAAAAATCTGCAATAGGGTGGACACAAGGAAGGGGTGGAGAATACACAAAGATCTTGTGAAATTTGAGAAGTGGTCAAAAGCATAGGGTTCAATGCCAAAAAGTGCAAAGTCAAGCACTTAGGGAACAGAAACCCAGGAGTTAAGTATGGGATGAGGGGGAGGTACTGACAGTCACTAAAAAGGACAGGGACCTTGAGGTTAACATAACCGATGACCTCAAAGTAGCAGGGCAATGTGACAAAGCAGTGGGTAGAGCTAGCGTGATACTGGAGTGAAATGGGGGGTATCTCAAAGAGGAGGAGGGAGGTGGTGGTGTCACTGTATCACTCACTGGTGAGACACCACCTGGAGAACTGTGTCCAGTTTTGCAAGCCATATCTCAGAAAGGATATAGACAAAGTGGAGGTGGTGATGAGATGGGGCAACTCAAATGGTGGTTAATGGCAACTAAAATGGTAGTTGCACAAGGAGTCCTATGAGGAGAGACTGAGAGATCTCAACATGTACACCTTGGAAGAAAGGAGCACAAGAGGTGACATGATAGAGACCTACAAGTACCTTACATGGGTGATTAGGGTACATGGTGGAGTCTCTTTCACATGATAAAGAACACCAGGACCAGGTGGCATGTGATGAAGCTGGGGGGAGTGGGGTATTAAGTGGAAAGTGAGGAAATACTACTTCACTGAAAGGGTAGTAGATGCCTGAAACAGACCCCCAGCAGAAGTGGCTGAGGTAAAAATAGTGTGTGGGGGGTGGGACTTCAAGCACATGTGGGATAGACATAGGGTTATGTTAGTAAATAGTCAGGGAGGAAGGAGAATTGCCAGAGACCAGTTAGGGTCCATGGAGACAGATTATGCAAGGAACATTTCAGCAGACTGGGTGGGCCAAGCAATCCTTTTCTGCAGATAAATTCTATCTTTCTAATATAACTTTAGACAAAGACATTTAGATTTGAATTTCTTTTTCTCAATCAAAGTTTAACTTGATAGAGAAATCCTCCTATTTTTAAGATATTAAAATGTAATTAGTTGAGTGCTTGACTTTCTGAATTATCAATTAAATGGTATTTCAGTACAGTGATAACTTTTAGCAAGTTCAGGAAGAGCTAAACTTTTATTTTCTTATTACATACCAGGTTTTGCACTCAAACCTGGGTGAGCTGTGGTATGACATGTTGAGAACTTGCCATGAAGCCAACAGGTGATTGCATTTTTTGCAGGTTTAAAAGATGTTTAATGCCTCATCCTCTGCATAAAGATTAGTAAAACTACAAACAAAATAATGTCAGGTTCCTGTGCAGATTTAAAGCCATATATATATATAAATATATATATTTTTGCTAACCCTCTAACACAAGTGATGCATTACCAAGCTGCACTAAAGTAAGTCTTAGCTTCTATGGTATAGCGAAGACATCATACACCTGGGGAGGTGGCAACCCAAGCAACCTAGTTTTGAATCACATACATTAATGACTCCAGCAAACTCTTGTCTTAGTCTACAAAATATATTCATAAAATTAGGATATGTACAATGTATCGCAAAATAAGAAATATTTTAATAGAAATGCTCATGAAAATACTACCCTTTTTGGAAACTGAACTCTGAACCTTTGATTCTAAAGCTTAGTTCTCATACAACAGCACAGAAAGTTCACCATTCTGGTCTCATGTTTACATGAAACATATAATATCCATTGAATTCATGAATTCGGTCACACGTTCAGTGTCAGTTTCAGTGTAACTGCATGGTAGGTAATCATTAATTACATGCAACTGGGGTAATTACACTGTGGTTGCATGACTGTTGCATGTAACTGCATTGCAATTGCAGTGTAGTTACAGTAGAGTAACACTAATTACAGTGTAGTTAAGGAAACTTAAAGTATCAACATTAGTTCAGACATTCATTTTTCATTCAGAGAAAATAAGAGAGCCATTGAGTCAAGATCATTTGCAACAGCATTTACAACACATGTGGGCACAAATTTGCCAATAAAATAAAAAACATATACAGCATATACATACAGAATTTTAGTAAACAAACATATATACAGGGTATAGCAATGGTATGCAATACACTAAACTGGAATATTATGCATACTTTCAAAAGCATTTACAAGGAACACTTGCTTGGATCCAGACTCAGTAGAATAAGGTCGTGGCTGGGATACTATCTCACTAGCAAGGAATTTGTGGCAGAGAATATAGTAAAGTAAAAAGACTGCCAACCAAAACTGCTTTTTGCTGCTGGGATTGTGGACTTGTGGCCAGTGGTAGACCTTAATACAGAGATGTCTTTTGTTTTATGAAAGTTATACAGATAAGAAGGTGCAGCTTCTTTTTACATCTGCAGATAATCTACAGTAAGTGTAGATGTCCCCAGTCAGTAAGTGAATTTCTGTCAGTCTGTCTGTATAGTTTACAGTTATGAGGGTTCCAACCAGTCTGCAGTATAAGTTGTGCTAGGCTGTTAAACAGAATTTAAAGATATTATAACAGGAGTTTAGTGACCTGCCCATACAGGTCGTGCCAATAGTTGAATATGGGAGGAATCACAGCATTAACTACTGTATGTTCAACTGGGTGCCCATAGAAAGGCAGCATTACTGTTGTAGAGAAATCTAATTATAATTGTAACTTTACTGATTAGCTTGCTGATATGGGTGTCCCACTTTAGGTGGTTGTCCAGTCAAACTCCTTAGAATTAAAAAGATTGCATTAAAGTCATCTCGGAACTAGTCAGAACAGTAATGAGTTGCAGGGGTACCCAGAATCAGGTTTGCTTATATTAATCAGTATCTTGACTGAAGAACAGTCCAGAATAGTTGAGGTCTGCACTTTGACCATTCCTGTCTTCTTGCAATTTACCAGTTTACCACTAGAACCTGCAGGCTAAAGGGCTGCTAGAGGCACATAATATGCGGCACAGTTTCTGTACACCCTCCAGATAAAGATGTACTGTATATTTATAACTTTAAAACAGTGACACCAAGCAATGCAACTAGTTGTGACTGAGGACACTGGGAGTGCAGTACCCAGATATCCTTAGTCACAAGGGAACCTGAAGCTGTGCACCACTGTAGATGACTAGTCTCTTTAAGGGAGACTAGAGTTCTGAAAACCATAACCTGGTTTTCTTTAAGACTCACCTTGTCGTTACAGAAAGTGCTGGATTTTGAAACTAAATTCTGCAGTGAGTTTGAATGCTGTCCATATATTTTGCATTAAAGTACGTATAGCATCATCTGTGTATAGATTTGACTTGCAGAACATTTGTTATTTATTTATCTATTTAAGGTCTAGGAATTACAACCCTTTGAGTCAGAGACTCATTTGCAAAGGCTCCACGTCTTACATAAAACGGATTAGAACACAGTATAATATGGAATATACAATTTAGACATCAGCTGTAGTACAGAAAATGACAGTATTATGAATCTAGATCATTGATATAGGCAGAAAATACAGTAAAACAGGATCCAGAACAGAGTCTTCAGGTACTCCAGTACATACACACTGGAAAGACTGAAATTAGAATTCTCGATGGCAGTGTGTTGATGGTCACATAAGTAGCTTTTAAATCATTAAAATGGTGGATGGAGGCAAATCCATAATCATGTGGTTTACTTACTAGAACTATGTAATCCATTGTGTCAGAGGCTTTTCTTAGATTGAGTAAAAGATCCAGTTGTTAACCATTACTCCATAGAGAGTAGTATTTCATTAGTAACGGAAGAAACAGCCAATAGGGTGCAAGACTTTGGTTGAAAGACAGACTGACAGGGATTAAGAAGGCTGTTATCTACTCTAATAAATGTTCAATGAGTTGCTTAGAGACAAGCTTTTCCAAGATAGTAGCTTAGACACAGGTGATAGATGGGAACTGGGGCTAGAGTTGGATAACAATCTAGAGTCCCCATTCTTGAATGCAGATACAACATGGCAGTTTTCCAGCTGGCAAGGAATGTGCCAGGGACCAAGGCTAAATTAAACAGTTATGTCAGCAGCTAAAACAATCACTGGTGCTATGTAAGGTACCGTATTCTTCATCCTGTCACATTTACTGTAATAGGCTTTAAAACTAGCAAACCTTCAGGATCTTCTTGGGACTAAGATCAGAAAGTGTGAATTTCTTTTGAGCTGCAATGCATAAAGGATGGGAGAGTGTGAATTTTATTGAGCTGTAATACATAAAGAATGGGATATCAGAGGACTTGTGGTATCCATGTATGTACATAAAAATTCTGCCCTTTTGAGAATTGAACTCATTACCTTTCATTACAAACTCCAGCTCCATCATCATTACACCAGAGAAGGTTAATCAATTCAATGTTGGATGTGCTTCTCAGTCTGAGGCAAATTATAGGAAGCATCTGAACCTGAAACAATAGATATAAACTTATTCTTATTGGTTTCAAAATTAAAATATAGTGCATCCCCTAATTCATTTTAAGCTACACCACTATGAACATTGTTTGTGAAAATCAGACTTCATTGACTAATGGTAGCCAGAGATACAGGTCTATCCCTTTTTTGAGTATCTTGATAAATCTAGCAATTTCACAGGATATTCCCATTTATTTAAGTGGGATTTCCTGTGATATACAGTATCTGGATACATCTAAAGCTTTATTAGGATATATTCCAGGCTACCTGTGGTACATGTTTTGTTTCTTCAACATGGAGTTTATTTTAATACATGTTTTTCAATGTTGTTGGAAAGTACAGCCTCTATGTGAGTGGTTTTTAGCATCTTATATTACAGTTGCAGGCATAAAAACATTCAGATATTTCCAATTATTTTGAGATATATTTAAATAGATTCTCTTGTGGCCCACAGTTGTACTGTAGGCAGGCCGGACAATTTTCTACCACTAGATTTCAGGAAATATCTGGCCACATATTTAGCTGCATCTATAGAATGATAGGATCTGTCCAGGCATACTAAAAGAGTTCCAAGAATTGTTTTAGCAGTTCCCTAAATTTAACAAAAAATCTAAATCCAGTGAGCTCCCAAAATACTGTGCCAAATGGCCTGTCATTGAGCTTTTCTTCTTTATCTAAATCTTATTTCTTCTTATTATATTTTAAACACTGATTCTTAGTTATCAAAGATTAGTTGAGATCTATATAAGCCTAACCACCACTTCACTGTGACACCCTTAAGTCATACACTATGCCAGTTTAATGTTTATTTTTGCCTCACTGATAAGATCTGAGGTCCTGATGTTTCATTCTCTTTCTCTTTAAAGACCACCCTACCCCACCTTCCTTGTATCATATTCATAATGCCCAAATTGTGCTCCCAGATGTCTGGGGTGCAGTATATAAGCAAAGATCCACACTCTAGAGTCATTTAGAAATTTAAAATGTAACCTTCTCAGCCATGGCTAGATTAGTCAATTGACTCATATTTTCAAGGGTTCTCCTGGTGGACATTGACATCTATAAAGAAACAAATCATATGCACCCCCAACCCAAAATACTACCCCAAAGGCCTGAAATTTACTCTTACACTGTAGATTTATCCTACTTTTTAATCACGGGTTCTTCATCATTAAAGTTTAGCTGAGATTTGAGTAAGTATTCACCACACTGCAATTACCCAGTTACCATACGGCTGGTCCGACCCTATACTATTCTAATTTATATCTTTGCCCCATGGATATGAGTTGAGGTTCTAATGCCTCCTTCTCTTTCTCTGCAACAACTCCCCTCCAACTTCCTTGCCTATATTTATAAAGTGCTGATTGAATTGTGTCCACAAGTGGCTGGGGTGAACAGTAGGTTGAATTTTTTTAAGTACCCTTAATTTACTAACATGTTTGGCACTGTGTAGGTAGTCACTGAGGTAATGCCTTCAGCTTGTTTTCTAAATTGGCTGGAATGACTACCATAGCTCTCAATGGGACCATGGTTGTGCTTCCATAGTTGGGGTTTATTGATCACTACACCATACTGTTCCACTGTTGACAATATGGAAAAGTGTGATGTCTGTGCTATACATATTGTGGGACCATGGTTGTTCGTCCATAGTCAGTGATTACTGGTCACCACACTATATTGACCTCTATTTGCAATAGTGAAAAAGATAGTGACTTTGTTGCAGCTCACCAGTTCAGCCTTGAACTTGCATGACATATATTTTAATAATGTTAATGTTCATGAAAATATTACTTACAGATATTTTAAGAATTTAACTCTAAATGTTCTAATTCAAACTCCAGGGGTCCTGCACCAAAACACTACAGAACGGTCACCAAATCAACTATAAACATGCATGAACATATATAAAACAAATTTGAATGTCCATAAAAATATCACCTCTTGGGGAATTGAACACCTATCCTTGAATTCTAAAGTCCAGCTCCTGACCACTAAAATATAAATAGTTCATTGTGTTAGCTTTGAACTTGCTTCCCAATCCATGGCATATCATAGTTGTACATTCAATCTGAAAAAAATAATTCTGGCCTACTGGCACACATGTAGGGCTACTATTTGCAATGCCAATGAACCGGGTTCAAGAATGATCCTGAATCACCAAAGGATGCCTGCCCTCCATGGGGATGGAGGGCTGATAGAGCCACTGCACAGTCACCTCCTGTGGGAACACAGGAGGTGCAATTCATAAGATCAACAGGGAGGGCAGAGCCAACAGGCTCATGCATATGCACAGCCATTGCATGCTTCTATGCACATATTGGCACTGCCAAGTCCAGAGGGAGGAAGAAAAGCTGAAAATACCAGCAGGGCTATGGTATGACACCAACACGATACAGGTCATTCAACTGCCAGCCAGGCTCTCTCCTGATCATAGATTCAGTTTCTGCTGGGTTTGGCCATCCTCAATGGCATTACCATGATGGCACACCATTGGGCTATTTGGGGAAGAGGTAAGTTCTGGGTATGATAGGGTGATGGTACTAGAGATGTTGAGTGACAGGGGTGCCTGCCAAAGATGGGGGATAAATACTAGGAATGAGAAAAAAAACTTATCTGGACAAAATAGTTGTTTCATTTTTTTTATTTTTATTTATTTTATATTTTTACATCTGCATAACATAACTAGGCATGACATAATGCATTCAGGAGAAAACATGGGAAGGCAGAAGTGAAACGGATGCATACTACATTTACCATCTACAGTCAAATCACTTTCTTAGTATGCATTAGATTGCTTCACCCATTATTTTCTTTGTTGTCTTCTCAACATGGTCAAAGATGGGATGAACATTGATTTGGGTTTTATGTCACATTACACTGCCTAAACTTTCACCTGCTTCAGGAACAACACATGGACATACAGTGAGGTGGATGGGGGAATGCAGGGGTTAAGGGGTAAGGCATTTATATGGACACATGTTGATACATGGACATTTTAGGATAACAGTAGCTCAATTACTAGGGAGTCTTTGTTATACTTGCTTCTTATATACTCACAAACTCTTGACATTTAGTAGATGGACAAATAATAGGGGTACACTGTGGTATTGTTATATGTTTTCGTACATAATGAATATATGTTTTCTTCTGATTAGATATCAGTTCATTGGTTTTGAACAAAATACTGGGGAGGTTTTAAGACATGGTGGTAGGTGGTAGATTCCCTCAGTTTTGTCTCAGATTTCTAGAGCTGTTATTGTATAAACAGAATATTTAATATACACTGACACATTTTGATACATGGACATATTAGGATACAGCATCTCACTTACTAGGGAGCCCTTGTTAGGTTTGAGTTTTTAATTGTACACAAACAGGTAACATTGGGTACAAAGTTGCAGAGGAATCGTGGTTGGGCAGTATAGGTTTTAATATTCATGAAAGATTTTGACTAGTTGAGCTCAGGGCTAGGACATGCATCTCCTAATTAGAGATGCAGTGAAGTTTTACTAGTAATGTAAAGTTCAGGCGAAGGCAGCAACTTTGAATCAGTGGATAATTAAGCAAAGTTTTTAATAAAAGGCCAAAATCTACCTTTAATTAACTTTGCATTGCTGACTTTGTCTTAACTTTGGGTTGTATTTCAGGAAGGCGAAGTTTGTGTAAAACTGCCCACAGACCACATGACTGATAGTCTGCATGTCACATGATGCAAGCCTGACATTAATCAGGCTAGACAGTGAACTAGTTTCACTTTCCCTTGCCTAGTGCTAAGAAAGGAACTTGTTTTAGTAGAGAGAGAGAGAGAGAGAGAGATAACTACATCTTAATATTTAAGAATCTTTTCTGTTTATCTCCCAATTTCTGTTTTTTAGTTGTGCCCCTTGTTTTGATTTTATAGTACATAGTCCTGATTTTAGTCTGTTTTTATTTCTTTGTTTTGGATAGTTTAAATCCTTATTTTATTTATAATGGAGCATGGTCATTTTGGCAGACAGAGAGATGTGGTGATGGTGTTGGCCCAAGGACGCATGGTGGTGGTGTGCTCATTTACCACAGGAATTTGTTCCCCGCAAGTTCTCCCCTACCAGGAAGTGGTAATTCCAGTGGCAGTGGAGTTAATGGTGCCAGTGAAGTGTCACCTGCACTGCCCCACCACCACTGGCCATGGCTGCAGACCAACAGTAGTAGTAGCAGCAGGAACATCAGCTGCCAGAGGTGGAACAACAGCAGCTTGTTGTTCCACCCCAGAGTGTACAGCAGTTGACAACATCTGGGGCCCCCCACCTGTGCCTGGTCCATCCCACAGCTCAGCAGTGTGGCATTTTGTTAGCACACTGCCAGGTGACCCAAGCATAGCTAAAGCAACCTCTGTGGCATGCATGTGTGGTGGGGTAGGAAAGGTACACAAGTTGGGACAGGTGGGCAGCGTACTCACCTCAGTATCCACCACCATGAACAGTGGGAGGTCAAGTTGGCTGAGGTTGCAGGAAATGCTCCTGCAGTGTAGCAAAAAGTGGCAGTATGGCCTCAGCCTGCAGGTGGTGGTATGAATCGCAGGAGAAGGGAGAAGGAGCAAGTGGCGGCTCCTGCACCAGCTGAAAATCCAGCATCAGTTCCTGCCACTCAAGCAGACCTTGTGGTTTTGTGGAGTGAGATCAACCACCTTGGCAATGTGGTCAACAACATGCAGCAGTAGTTGGACAGGATGAATGGTCACCAGCTGCAAATAATGTCCATGCTCCGGCTGCTGCTTAGCCAACAGCACCCTGACCCATCCCGGTAATCTCTTTTTTCTTTCTAACTCTTATTGTGTGTTCTGTCTTCCTTTTTCGTAACTTTCCTCCCAAAAATATCTTAAAAACACAGCAAAAAAATTATAAAAGAAAACATCCTAAAACAATACTGTCCTTCACTTTCTTTCTTTTCCTACGTAATAATCTTTTGACATACAGTCCAACTATTTTAATTTTTTTTGCAGTAATGTTTTCTTTCTCTTGTATTGTGTTAAAGCAGTAGTGCAAGAACATGTTAAAGAGCAGGTGCGCTCTGTCAGGTAACCATCCCCACGCAACCATATATAATAGTGGACTTGCTCCAGTTTTGAGGGGTATTAATAATACCATGCTGTCCCTTACAGTCAGAAAGTCATAGCACCCCGACTGTGTACGCACAGAAATACAGTCATTGCCTGAACCTGTTGACACACACCCCCATGCAGGCACACCCATGTTAATTTTGTGACATTAGAAATTGAATGCTGAGTGCGTAGTCCCTTGACCTTTATGGTTGTGATCTTTCTATAGCTGTTAGTACTATGTATAGCTGTGATTTAGAAAAATGAAATCGACTGCTGGAGTAACAGTCCGTTACTCCAGTGGTCGCTTTGCTTTATGTAAATTTCAGCAGTAAATAGTATTAAAAGCTGTAGAAAAAGTATGCACATCCATGTCAATGGAGTGCATACTCTAAATTAATTTACTGACATCGCACAAGGGTGCTTGGGGTGCCTGCCTGGTGGTGTGTGAGCTGGTTCAGGACACTGCTCTGTTTTGCTGTGAGTACACCTTTCGGGTGCTATAACTTTTTACTAGATGTGACCACATGGTATTATTAATACACTTCAACTCTGAAGCACGTCAGCTATCATATATATTTGAGGTGGGTTGGGTAACCTGACTCCATGCACCTACTGTTTAACATTTCCAACCTATACTGTTTTACTCTATTTTCAGTTGTCCCTTATCTACTGAGTGGTATGACACCATTCCTTCCACAATTAATGTGATTCTGAATTGTGAAAAGGTCATTAATGAAAGGTCAAATGTGACAACTTGACATTTGTCAAAAAGTGTCACCTGACCATTCAGCAACGACCTGTTAGAGCAACAGTGGGCATGCTGACTGTAGAAAGTTTTTGATGTTTTGCTCTTTACATTTAGCTAGCACATTCTATAAGTGCGCTAACCCACTCCAGCCCATACATGTATCAGGGCATTAATGCACTTCACAGGTGGTGTAAGTCCCTCCTTCAAGCTCTCATGCCTCACAATGCACCCAGGGTGTGCAGTAATGGCCTGATACACCCATTGTCTGTCGTGGGTTATAGTGTAGTTACTCGATATTTTTAGATCTGAAAAGATACAATTAGTGCTCCTTTTAATATTCCTTGGATCTGTATTTCATCAGTATACCCAGCTGTTTTTGAACACCTACTGCTCCAGAAGGTCATGGTGATGTACCACACCCTGCTGTATTACATGCTAGTTCATTTCAGTCACAACAGAAATGGTTTTAAATTGTAGATGTACTGTACAAAAACAGGTGGTAATACTGATGAAAACCAGCATAAAGCCAGGATAAAAGTAGCACTCTGTTTGTTATTTCAGATTTGAAAGAAAGGAGTACTGCATCCATAAATTCTGGAAAGAGGGTAGCATATAAACAAGTCAGTAGATAATTACCAAACGAAAATCGAATATAGAAACATACTTACAAATTATTCACCAGCTATTACACTGCTGCTGTACTTGTCATGCTATGTTACTTTTTTGTTACTGCTGAGTGTGTTAACTTTTGTAAGCACACCCACAAGGCCACAACTAGAAGCAAAATACACTACCAGCATCACACACAGTTACAATCCCCTCTAAAAAAATGTCCTGTCTCATGCAAATGTAGCATGATTATACTGCTATCTTGCTACATCATTCAGCATGCAGTATTAGTGTCCCGATGAAGAATAATGACAAGAGAAACTGTTCAGAAAAGTCACAAGTATTTGGTGATGCACTGCTTACAGCATGCACTGAGAGAGCCAGAACTATGCTCTACTGTCCTAAAAGTGATAACATTTCTTGCTGTAGCCTGCTCCTGCTGTTGCTGTTGTCCTGCTGTTTTCTGCTGCTGCTGATGTACAGTGTGTTGCTGTTGCTAAATGAGAAACACAGATGACCACGGCCAGTTGAACCACAATTTGATGCTGGAAAAATCTAGTGCTGTGCTAACTGAAACATGGTGCCCTATGTGTGTGTATTCATTCTTAACAATGGTAAGTTATTGCATCTGTCACTGTCATTTTTTTGTCCAAGATACAGCCATTTAATTTATGGTGCCACTGACTGAAATATAATAATTTTTTTTGTCCTTCCTAGGTCATGCAAGCACACTTCTGCTTGTTGATGACTGCAGCTGTAGGGAGACTGTCAAGGCATGAAAGGTAAGTATTTTTTTTTGGGGGGAGGCATAATTTTAGAAAAAGTTTCATCAATGTTTTTGTCTTCTTTCCAGGTGTTCTGCATATCATCCTGATTCCTGAATGTTGTCCATCTCTTCATATTGTAAGATACCACCGACTGCAGTACACAGCACCTCAATGTTACCTGAAAACAGATGAAGAAAATATTATTTGGAGTTCATCGCACTACCACAATCCATTCCCAGAGTGGCTGTTCCTGTCTTCTGTTATATCCAGCTTAAAATACCAAGCTATTAGCAAGCCCATACAAAACCAATTAACTTGGTGACTGCCAGTGAAAGGCACTGTCCCACTGATTACAGTTACATTGCATGATGTGTTTTCATGAGCAGGATAACATGTTGTAAAATCCTCATACACTGAAATACTCCTGCCAGAGATGTGAATGAATAAGATGTTATCTAGCCAGTATGTCACCTCCATTGTATGCTTTGTACCAGCTGAACAAAATTAAGACCAAAAAAGAAAGAGGAAATAAGATACTTAACTGAAAATGTTATCCTTTCGGTGTTCAGAGCACTAACTGAGTCCTGTTACAGTCTTTGTGACAGTAGCCTGTGAAAACAAAGCAAAAATTAGTTCTCAGTATTTGGTGACAATGGCATTTATTGATTACAGAAGCATTCACAGCACAGTTCAAGTCAAAACCATAGCCGCGCATAAAATAACTTGGGCCTATTTCCTCTCCTTCACCCACACCCTACTCCACCCTACTCCACATTGCCTCCACCCTGCCTCCACCGTACCACCATACCCTTGCTACTACTCTATAACTTAGCTGCCTTCCTGAGGTCCCCATTAACCAATCCCAGCATCAAACTCTGCTTGCTGCTCCATAGAGGGCATCATCTGTTCCTGCACCGATTGCCCCATTGGAATGCACTCAAAATCAATGACACAGCCCATGTCTGTCTGCTGATATTTTCCTCCTGGCAAATCCCCCCCACCTCACTCAGACAATGCCTTTGGCTGTATCCCTACTCTGGAACAATGTTAGACCCTAGCCCTTAGCTTCTGTTTATCCTGTATCACCATGTTCCTAGTTGTTGTCTTTCCCTCATTTTGTCTCTGACAATGCCACTTGGCTGTATCTTTTTTCTCCTGTAGCCAGATCCTAACCCTAACACCCTTTTTGCTAGTTAAGCTTACTCCTAGCTGCTGTATGTCTGGAAAATACCTGTTTTTGTAATGTAAATCCATATGTGCTTATTTTATTGTTACCTTTACTCCTAGGATCACTATGTATTTTCTCACTATACTGTTTGTTCTCTTCTTTGATATGATGTGGATCCAATGTAAAAGAGTCTTTGGCTCAAAGGTATTAATTCCAAGACTGAAATCAATAAATCAAAAAATAAATAAATAAATAGCACGTGACATTTTATTTATTTATTGAATTTTGTTGTTGACCTGGTAAGCCCACTGAGACTATAAGTCCCTTTTTCAGGGCAACCTGGGGGTGGGGATACAGATGGTAACCAACTGAAACTGAACCAGATTAAGCTGTTGGTGGTATTGCTAGTGAATGGAGGAAATTTGGCCAGGACACTGGGGAAATTCCCCTACTCTGTCGTTAGGGAGGTTGGCCGTTTCTTTGCGATGGCCACTCGGAGTCTGGCGTTGGAGGATGAGGATGTGCTGGAGATAGGGGAGTTGGTCTCCTTCCCTATCTCCCCTCAGCATGAGACCGATTTGGAGCAGAGCGTTGGGTTTGCGAGTCCTGATTCTGTTGTCGACCCGATTATGAGGCAGTTTTCAGATTTACCGGTATCGAATGAATGCACTATGGTGCTTACGCCTGAGGTTTCTGTAGCTGGTGAAGAGCAAGCTGAGGCTCTTTCTGCATTTTTTCTAAGTGTTCCAGCAGCTGGAAGTCCTATCAGCACAGGACTGCCGTCTTGTGACAGGGTTCAGCTGCGAGCACAACGTGTGCCATCACAGTCAGCTGGAGACGGCCTGCAAGCTTCAACCTGTAAGGCATTGTCAGGAGCTGTCGAGACTGGCAGCTGTTTGTTGCTTCAAAGCGAGTGCCTAGAGTCTCGATACAGCTCCCCTGGATGTTCAATGAAAGTTCCTCTTCCTGTTGGTTTCACCGGAGACGCCGGCCTACCGACTTCTCACCCAGTGAAGGATTCCTGCCTCCCGGTTCAGCGATCTATGCATACTTTATCTACAGACTTGGCTTCTGCAGCTTGTCAAGGTACTGTGGATAATTTTTCTGGTTCTGGGTCTCCTGATACTGTCACACCTGAATCTCGGCAGCAGGACTTGAGGGGGCAAACTTTATTTACCTATGCTGGGACATATTTTGATAATAACTTATCTGCTTCTGGGTTGACAATTGCTGACGCCTTAACAGGGGCAGGTTGGGAAAAATCACCCCTGGATGATTTATGGACCTCTCCTGAATGACCTAGCCATGCACCACAGGGGGACTTATTGAATTTAGCGGAACCCACTGGAACTACTCTTGGGTCTCCTTCTTACACAAAATCCTGAATGGAGGATAGGTGGGTCTCGAGCACTGGCCCCTAAGAGGCAACTTAAGCAGCCCCAGCCTACTGCTATAGTGGGGGATTCTTTCCCTGATAGGCCTCCTGCCTCTTCTTTACCTGAGATATCCACGGATTTGGTGCAGTTAGCTGAGTCTTCAGCGACTCCCTCGGGGTCAGGGGCTGGTTTGACTCAGGACACTATAGACATTGAAGCTCCTACGACTTCTTCTAGGGGCTCCTTCTTGCAAGCTCCGAGACCTCTGTCCTCTGAGTCTCATTATTCTCCAGCTCCTGGACTCACTACTGACCCACAGAAGCCTTGCTTCTTTGGTGGATTGTTTCATCCTCCCCCTGAGCAGGCTAAAAGGCATAATGCAGTAAGATTACGCTACAGGGGTGGACAGGATATTTTTTAAGATCGATTGTATGTTGGGAAAACTTTGATTAAAACTAGTTTGCAGTTTTCTCCCTCTGAAATATACGCCCTAATCCATACTTCAGGGGACAACTATTTTGACATCAGCTTTAAAACTTATGTGGGTTTGGACACATTCTGGCATAGATATCAGGCACTTAAACATACCCCTCTCTGGTCAGCTTTTTTTGCTATACCTCTCACTTAACCCACTATAAAAACTATTACTGTTTTATTTAAGAATGAGAGTGTGGCAATTGATGATATTTTAAGATGGTTATCTTCTAAATGCACTGTGTTGGCCCTACCAGACCTGATTATTCATTCTGAGCTCTTTTGTACAGGGGGTTGGAAATTGCAGGTGAAATTGCCTATTGTGAATGGTATAATTCAACACTTACCCAGCTGTTTTTATTTAGGTAGGGATAGGGGTTTTGTTTTCTATCCAGGACAACCTAAATCATGTTTTCGGTGTGGGGCCCACACACACCTCAGTAATGCCTGTGATCGACTTAAATGCTCTTCTTGTCTAGGTTCTGGACACATGAGTATTACTTGTCCCCATCCCACTTATTGTAGTTTGTGTGAGGCAGCCTCCCATTCTTTTAAGGAGTGTCCTTTGGCCACCCATAATAATCCGGCAATGCCTACGGAAAGCCAGGATGAAACGGTTTCTAAGGCCCAATGATCCGCTCAGGCCAGGCCTTCATTTTGGCCTTTTGCTCCTGAGTCTTCCCCTCCCCCTTCTGATTCCAATATACAACAGGGTACCCCTGTTCTGGCTCAGCAAACTTCCTGTGCTCCCATACCTTTATCAACTATGGTAGCCAGTGAGGAGGGTATGGTACTCTTCTCTGAGGCCTCCACTTCTGTTGTGCTGGAGGTGCGCTCCAAGACAAATGGTGTTTTAAACCCTATTTGTAATCCCAAGGAAGTGATGCCTCCCCCAGAGGATCCTGACTGGGTGGTGGTGGAGACCAGGAGACAGACGAAAAGCTCCCTTTTGAAGGATGTTCCCTCGTCCTCTGACCAGCAGTCCTCTGATTTGGTAGTCAAAAATAGGTTTTCAGTACTGCATAAACGTAAGCAGACTACAAAAACAGAGGACGAGTCTGATGCTTCATCTGTTGCCTCTTCTCAGGTTGAAATGTTGACAGACACTGATCAACTGTCTGGTGATACTCAGACTGGTAGGAAAAAGAGATGTAAAATGAAATCTCTGGGGAAAGGGAGAGGGAAGAAAAAGTCCTAAAGCTTAACTAGTCACTATGGGGGATGTTTTGTTGTTTGGCAGCTTGAATGCCAATAGCCTCAAAAACCCTAAGAGGAGACAGGCCATTTTTTCTTTTTTTCTCTCCTTACCACTACACATTATTTTTGTACAGGATACCAGGCTTCACTCCCTTCGAGAGATTGGTCAAGCATCTCGAGACTGGAGGGGTGGCTTATCATTCTGGTCCTTATCTGAAGGATTGTGTGCTGGAGTGGGGATCCTTATAAAGGAGTTAGGAGTGCAAGTTATTCGTCTTATTGACCTGATTCAGGGTAGGGTCCTCATTTTGGATGTCATTATTCACTGTCAGGAATGGAGACTGATTAATGTTTACAACCCCCAACTTAAATCTCAAAGAAGTAATACTTTCAAATCTATCCAACCGTTTCTCCATTAATCAAAATCTATAATTTTTTTTTGGGGGTTTACCTGTCTTTTGGCCTTGTCAGATAAAACTGGGATGACTGAAAAATTGTATTCTGATTGCAATTTTCTCAAAACCTTATACAGTAATGCCAATCTTCAGGATGGGGCTTCTTTTAGCCCACAACCTCCGGCACACACTTTTCATCGTGGTAGATTTTCCACGAAGATAGACTATTTTTTTTATTTCCAGCTGGTTATCCAGTGGACAGTTTGCAGTCCTCCCGTGTGAATATTCGGATCACTGTCTGAGAATTTTGTCTGCTGGATGTCCCCGTAATAAGCCAGTCTCTCATACTTTTTGGAAAATGAACATCTCTATCTTAGGTGAAGAAACTGGATGGCATGGCCTGTACAGTCTTCTCCAGGACAAAATCTCAGTGTTTTCTTTATATGATAACCCAACCTTTTGGTGGCAAGATACAAAGTTAGCAATTCAAAAATTTTGCCAAAAGGTTTCCAAACAGTATTCATCTAATAAATATTTTCATTATCTCAAATGTCACCGTCAGTCACAAAAATTATTATCTTGGCAAACAGAATTCCGATTAGATTACTCTGCATAGATCTGGCAATTAAAATCTGAGATGCGCTCATATCAATATGATAGGTCCACCTCTCTGTTCTTGGAACAAAAATATGGAAGGAAAGGGGCAGCTAAAGTAGTTAACCCTTTTGATAGTAGCCACCAACAGGTAGAGTCCAAATATATGCCCTCCTTAATGTCCCATACTGGTATTAGGATCTCTGATAATCAAAACATTTTGAAAGACGTGTCCCCTCTTACTCAGGCTTTGTATGGCCAGGAATATGAACCTCAGAATTGGAATAGTTTTTTTGATTCCTTACATATCCCTTTTTTATCCCTTGAGGAGGCACATGAGGCCTATTGGCCTATTACCAGTGCTGAGGTCGAGTCTGTGATTAGTCATTTGAAAAATACAGTGACTCCTGGTCCCGATGGTATTCCTAAAGAGTTTTATAAAAAACCGAAATCTTTCCTATTACCCTATCTGACAGAGGTGTATAATGTTGTTATATAGGGACTCTTACCCATACCTGCTGCCCTAGCAGACAGCAGTCACATTTTTTTATTTAAAAAGAAAAATAACAAGGAATGTTTGGATAACTGGCACCCCATTAGTTTGTTAAACTTGGATTGGAAAATATTATGCAAAATTGTATCAGTTAGACTTTCTCGGATTGCCAAGAAGGTTATTTTTTACACCCAAACATGTGCTTTCCCTGATCGGTCTATGCTTATTAATCTGAAAATTTTATGTGAAGTTTTTAATGGAAGTAGTACTCAAGGATATGTCCTTAGCCTGGACCAGTCCAAGGCCTTTGATAGGGTCTCCCATAATTATTTATTTTCAGTGTTAGAGAGGTATGGGGTACCACCAGAATTTTTCTCTTGGATTAGAAATCTGTACCGGTATGCCTGTATGACCCCATTAGTTAACGGGTTACGAGGCTCACATATCCTTGTTAAAAGAGGGGTACATTAGGGTTGCCCCTTGAGTCCCCTGTTGTATGTTTTTTCAATAGATCTTCTGAGAACATTGAATGAGGATGCTACTATTACACATATTTCAGAGAAATCAGACTTGTTTTTTCCCAGTATGTTAGCATATGCAGATGATATCTGTATTTTAGTAGCGGATCAGAGTTCTGATGAGTAGGCCATTGAGACTGTACAGGCTTTTTCTTTAATCTCTGGCTCCATTTTAAACACACATAAAAGTGTCAGTATTTCTATACATATTCCTTTGCAGGATGTTTCCCCCAAAATCGGAGGGGTACTTATCCAGTCAGACAAAATACATATTTTAGGCTTGTATTTTGGCCTACCTGCTGCAGCAGACCACAATTGGCTTTCGGCTATTGCCATAGCGGAAACCAAAATAGTCAGATGGAAATCTTTTCCTATATCACGCAAGAAACACATCTTTATGTTAAAAGCTTTTATCCTCCCTATTTTTTTATTGGTGAGTTATATTTTTCCCCTCCCTATGCATTTGGAAACCCGTCTCTATAATTTGTTTTTTCAACTTTTATGGGGTAGCAGGCTCAGCCCGGTAAAGAGGTCTATTACCTATTGGCCGATAAAACAAGGAGGCCTTAATGTGATTAATCCGGTGTATGTTTTTTTTCACTATCTTTGTCCATTCCAATGTCTTCCCGTGCATAGCTGGACAGCTGGATGTCTGGGTACAGAGTTTTACAACCCGATCTCAATATTTTATAGATAAGTGGCAAGCACCTAAGCAGAGGCCTTTTACTAAAATTCCCCCAGGGATCTCCGGGTATCTGATTGAGCTGTTTAAGAAAATAAAACAATGGCAGGTGCCCTGCAGGGTGGTGGATCTACAAAGTAGAAAACTGTTATATTCTGCTATTTTGAATAGGCTGTTTCTGTGTTCACCCTGTTTCACTTTACCTTGTGACAGTACCTGTCTTACCAAACAATTGGTGGATAATAGGATCCCGGAAAAAATGTGGGACACCTTATGGTTATGTTGCCATGATAAATTAAATGTGAAGGGAAACCAAGCCCATAAGCAGTTAGAAGAGAGATATTGTGTTAGGGAGACTTGTGTATGCCAACTGGAATCCATGTCTCACCTGTTTTTTGATTGCCCCTATATTACTCCATTATGGCCTCAGCTAGCACACGACTGGTCTTTGCCAATGCTGGCTGGCATAACATACTCAGATTTAATTTATGGGAATTTTGGGCCTGCATGGGCAGCCTTTTTTCCTGGTACACTTAGGGTTCTCTTTGCTGTGTTTTAAATGGTGTATATGGCACAATAGATGTTTGTTTGTCCTTCAGCAAAAACATATTACATTGTATGAATTGAAATGTCAAATTAAGAAATAAATTGCCCTGATTTATGTATCTGAGAAGAAATCATTGCCTGAAGCTTTAGTTATGTTTTGGTGGAGGGCTCTGCCATTGATATAGTTTGAAGGGGTTACTTGAATCATGTAATATATGGGGGGGGTTGTTTACATGCTTAGCTGCCATTTCATTTAGATATTTTGTTGTTATTCTTCTCTGTTGACAGTTCCTGTTTTTTTTAGACCTGTATTTTGCTTGACTGTCTAATTTGTAAGATTTCTGTTGGTTTTCTTTGCTGTATTATAATGTTTTCCAATAAAAAATTCCCCTACTCTTTTCGAGAAGTGCCTTGGGATCTTTAATGTCCACCTGAACAACCACCAGAACAGGATCTCAGTTTAACATTTCATCCGAAAGACGGCACCTCAGGAGTGCAGCACCCCCCCCCCCATGCTGCACTACAGTGTCAGTATTGGGATAGTAACCCAAGTGCGTGGTGTGGGGATAGAACCCACAGCCTTCGGATCTCCCTGCCTCAAAGGTGAGTGTGCTACCTGCTGAGCCACTGACATTGTGAGACACTGATACAGGAGTACATACTTGCTGCAAATTACTGATTAAAGTAGCAGGATGGCTGCGGCTGGCTGAGGGTTCATACATAGGGCACTGGTACAGTTTCACTGTCTCTCACTGTCTCATGAAGCCAGGTGGCTGTGTCTGAGGGTTTATGCATCAGGCACTGGTACAGTTTCACTGTCTCTCACTGTCTCATGAAGCCAGGTGGCACATCGGCACTAGTACAGTTTCCCTGTCTCTCACTGTCTCATGAAGCTGGGTGGCTGTAGCTGAGGGTTCATACATTGGGCACTGGTACAGTTTCACTGTCTCACTGTCTCATGAAGCTGAGTGGCTGTGGCTGAGGGTTACTACATTGGGCACTGGTACAGTTTCACTGTCTCATGAAGCCGGGTGGCTGTGGCTGAGGGTTCATACATTGGGCACTGGTACAGTTTCACTGTCTCTCTCACTGTCTCATGAAGCCTGGTGGCTGAGGGTTCATACATCAGGCACTGGTACAGTTTCACTGTCTCTCTCACTGTCTCATGAAGCTGGGTGGCTTGCTATGGTGAGTTACAGTTCTTCAGTAGCAGGAAGAGGATATCTGTCAGTCTATCAGCAGGATTTAAGTGGCTGTGGCCAAAAGTTGACATTTTTTATTTATAAGACTGACTGTGTAATAAATATAATGACAGCACAGATTCTGTTAACTGTACTCACAAAATCTAGAAAGGGAAAGGTCAAATTGAATAGCATATCATTATTTGTACAGATTTGTCATATAGAATGCTATTCAAGGACACTGTTTTTTTTGTTTAATAAATGGTAAAAAATGATAACATTACAGAACTGTGACAGCCTTCAAACCCATCATGCACTACCACCAACATCCTCCTCATCCTTTTCAAGGAGGAAGCTACCCTCACAGTCATCAAGGTCGGAGTTGTGCCCACTTGGAATTTCATTTTCTATGGCTGAATCATCAACATCAATGGTACACCGTTTGACTCGTTTGTATATATAGCTACTGGAATGCTGAGTTGTAAGGTTCCCTATGCCCACATCATTAAAGTTTCTTAAGTTTTTTTCTCCTTTTTCTTTTTATATTATGAGAGTTCTGTACCCTGTTCTGTTCATATTTAATTCTGCCTATATGCTATTATGTTGCTACTTGTATGTAATTACATGCCTTTATGTTTTCTTCTGCTTACTATTTATGATTTATCTTGACTCTTCCAGGTCCACCTTGTAAATTAATTTTTCTCAATGGTATTTCACCTGGTGAAATAAAGATCTGATTGATTGATTGATTGATTGATGTTGCCACCAGGATAGTGTGCTTCACCCGCATCATCTGCACAATCATTGTGACTGGGCACAAACATAGAAATTTTGGTCCTACTTGGTATGTGACCTTCACTCATTTTGACAAATGTCAGCAGGCTGACATTTGCAGGTGATAGGTTAGTACGATGGTCACGCACTATGCCCCCCGCTGAACTGAAAACCCTCTCCACGCTTGCACTGGAGGGTGGACTGGTGAGGTATTTCATTGCTACTTAAGTCAGCTCTTGCCATTTATTCGCCTTTCCTCCCCAGTACAGGAGTGCATCCTCAAGTACTGTTAGATGCCTGTTTTCTGCCATATAGGCATCAACCATGCTCTGTGATGCACACAGTCTGGATGAGTCCTCCACCTGTTCACAAGATTCATCCAGGTCACAAATTCCTACTTCAGACAAAGCACTCCAAAGTGGATTAATGGAAGACTGTTTTGCTGCCCCCCCCTTGCCCCTCACCCACAGCCACTTTACTGGATGTACTTGGTCCACAGTGACCATCAGCCTTGTTATTCTGTGGTTTGCAGAACTTTGCACGTGACTTCTGTGCCCCATGAACCAATCAGGCCAGCTGTCCAGTCAAATTTTGAACACGATCATGTCCTCCCTCCAGTATGAATGCAATGCCACATTTGTAGCGGGGGTCCAGCATTGTGGCTATTCCAAATTCTGCACTTTGCTGAATACTGGCGATGTGTCAATTACTGTTGAATATTGTAAGCATGTGTTTCAGTAATACACTGCTTGCCCTATCTCCTGCAACATCAAGGCTATGCTGCAGAGTAATTAAAGCCCTCTGTAAGCACCTGCAGCAGTGGAATGGCTTGACTTATGGATGCAGTGTCACCACTCACTGGCTGTGCAGCATGTTTATAAAGCCTCAAAATTAATATCACCGAGTCCATGAGGGGCCATTGTTCAGTTGTCATAGACATTGAGGCCCCTGAACCATCACGGCTAGTGTGTATTACTAGGTACTCTGAGATGGCTTTGTGCTGCTCATAAAATCGCTCTGCTATGTAAAGTGTCAAATTCCAGCACGTGACAACTTCAAGCTTGAGGCGGTGCTGAGGAAGGCTGTTTTGAATATGCAGCTGCCAAAGATGATTGTGGGCCTTTCCAGAGTGTGTAAAGTGTGCACAGATGTGGAGTGCAACAGTCAGCATTTGCTTGATGTCAAGGTGCTGCAGAAACTCCTGTACCACAAGATTTAAACAGTTGGCCAGGCAGGCAACCCTCACAAAGCCACCACTGAGGATACATTAATGACGTTTGATCTGTTATCACTAGCTATAAAGCCAGCTTTTAGGGACAGGGGGTGCAGCCACTGATCAATTTCTGTCAGTAGCAAGTCTAGCATGTTTCACCTGTGTGAGACCCTATTACGCTACACATTGTAAGTGTGGCATGCTGTCTAATGCCGTGAAGGTTGCTACCACCACAGTTTGACTTATTACACTGCTTTCCAATCCCACCATTGCAGACAAACCCTAGTACCTTCGCCCCATGTGCAGTATTACACAGATAGGAACTACCCACCATTTTGCCACTTGTCCACATATCCATGCTTAAATGAATATAAGGTGATGAAAAATGTTGAAGAGCATGTCTTACAGACTCTCTCACAATCCAATATAACTCCGGGACCGTACAGATGGAGAAGTAGATGCTGGATGGGATTTTCCATTTGGGACATGTGCATGCTGCAATGCACAAGAATCTGGCATTCTCCACAAAGGAGAAGGGCAAAATGTCAATTGCCAGCATTTCCGCTACAGCAGCATTCAGTTCACATGCAGCTGCATGATTTGGTGGGTATTTCATGTGATGTAAAAAAAGACTGTGCAACATGGGCTGCATTGTTAACCATTTTGCAGTGGTGTGACAAATGGCTCTGCTCTGCGAACTGCCATGGGTGGGGTGCTTTTGACGTGTGATGTGGGGTGCATAGGTGACAAGCCCACAAATGAGGTTATTTTACATGTTTTAAGCACAGAGGTTGATGTACTAGAATTACTACATGGACCGCCACTGCTGCTGTAACAACTACTTGACAATTCAAAATCCTCCTCCTCCTCATGCCAGTAGTAATCCTCTGGTGTTATTTCACCACTACTACAGACATGGCTAGTTTGGCTACTAACAGTCAAGAAAGGGGATTCCATGCTCGCTAAGGTGGATGAGGGTGAATGCCCCACTATGGCATTTGCTCTCCTCTGGAGCCAAATCCACAGTGATGTGTGCCTGCTCTTCAGATGTGTATGCTAGCGCCCAGTGCCAAGATGGCTACCCTTTTTACCACGCCTCACATGTGCTTGGCAAAGCTGTCAGCTTGCCATTGTTTCATCACTTTCATCTTGTATGAAAAAATCCCACACTAGGGATTTTGATGCCCTACTTTTCATGTCGCTGATGCTGCATTTTGGACTCCAGTTTTTATGGCACTGAAATGGGTGGTGCACAACATGATTTATGTTGTTGGGCTCACCTGGACTGTGCCTGAACATCACAGTCTATGACTCTTACTGGGTCATCATCATCATCAACAGACACAGTTACATCAGAACTTTGAGGAGGGGGTGATTTAATAACAGACTGTTTACACACAGCCACATTCAGTTTCTTTTTCTCCAGTTCCCAACTGGGGTCACTAGCATCATCACCATAATCATCATCCGCAACCACAAATTCAATTTGGATGCTGTCAAGTGGCGAACATGTTCCAACCACAGATGCAGTATGATCAGCCACAATTACTTTGTCAACATTTGAATATTTGAATGGCCCAGGCATAACCACAACATCATTGGAAACATGAGATTGTGAATCATCATCATGGTCGGAATCATGTTCAACTAATGTAGGGACGGGGAGTGTGACATCAACTATACTCTGAATCATGTCTTTGGACTCCACAACATTTTGTCACCCAGATAAGTTTGCATGGGTTGAACTTGGAACAATACTCATGCCAGGCCGGTCACTAACTTCACTATCACCACCACCAGCAGGGACAACAAAATCTCCAATTATCATTGAAGCAACTGATTTCACTGGAAAAACATAGTCGGAGAAATCTCTTTACTTGCATCAACTATTCCTTTCTGCTGCATACTACCACACCCAAGGCCACTCTTGGCACTGGCAGAAGTGCCACGGCCAGAAACATCTTTGCATGCATGTCTCTTCATGTGCATTTTTTTGTGATTACACTGACAATTAACAACAAATTTAGATTTAGACACTTTTGGGAGGATGGGAAGCCAAAAAACAGCAAGTGTGACTTACAGATGGAGACTGGGTCCCAAAGAGATGCAGCGGCACAGACAGATGGAGGTTGTGCACTAAAGAGACGCAGCTGCACAGGCACAACAACACCTTAACCAGTGGTCAGCAATCAAAACTGGAAAAAAAAATCCTTCTTTTGTGGGGGGGGGGGGGATACAGCAGTGCCTAGATAGAAGCAGTAAAAAATAACACAGATGGGCTAAGAAATTAAGAGTACTGCAATCACGGTGCCACAATAAAATGTGTTTGACTTGATGGCATGCACACACACACTAAAGGTAATGGGCAGAAAATTTAATAATTCAGTACACTACAGCCCAGTCTTTTAAACAGACTGAAAAAGAGCAAAGCACCACAGCAAACAATAACAAATGAGCAAAACTTACTAGAATTATTACTGTATGTACATGAACACACAAATACTAAAGCAGTACCCAGCAACAGTAGGAAAGACTGCCTTTCTCACTGTGAATCTCCCTTCACCACAGATCTGCCCCTTCCCCGAAGCACACTTCTACAGTGACAGACTGAATGTACTAAATTAACATTCAATATTCACACAAAATCAATAAATGCTCGATGATATAAACACAAGGGGTTTCCTACAATCAATGTACTAAACGTTGACACATAATTTAGTCACAAAAATGCTTTTTTTTAAGGTTTTTCGATGGTTTGATTCTCAGAGTTCTGAGAGCAAACTGTCTCCAGCTTTCCACTATGCATACTATGGTGAACTGAGGCTATGCAAGGCAATCTAGAGCCCATGTGACCTGCTGTCCCATGAATTACTGCAAAATTTGCCTTAAAGAGCAAAAAAAGGCGAATTTAACACAAAGTCTATTGAAATCAATGGAACTTCACCTTAAAATTAAAGGCGAAGTTTTTCTCTTTGCGCTGCAGAGTATTTCATGAAATTCAAGTTATATGCAAAATACTCCACTTGGCAAAGTTTAGGAACTTTGCCCACAACTACTCCTAATAGGGCTAACACTGTTTGAAAATGTGAACAGCTAGTGGATATTATTTTGTTCACACTAGGACAGCCTGTCTTTAAACTCACTAATTGCCATACATAAATGTAGTTTCTTATTTTAAAGACTTTTTAGCATTATATATTTCTTATCCTATTCTAACTTGATTTTAAAACAAGAGCTATTTTCAAATGTATGCACTAACACACAGGCAGGGTCTTAATAGAATTTAGTGGGTCCTGTGTTTTCTCTCAGATAAAGAGTTATTCATTCTGCAACTTTGTCCTTATAATGTGTACCTTTGAATGTGACTTTACCTACATAGATACATAGGCAGTGTCGGCAGATAAGGGCCTATGGCCCACCCAGTCTGCCCATTTGAGCTTGTAAGTTCAGTTTGTTTTCCTAGAAGTCTGTTGCCCCTTACCCCTGACCTCCAGAATTCCTTTATGTCTATCCCATGCATTCTTAAATCCTGTGATTGTTTCAGCCCCCACCACTTCCTCTGGCAGGGTGTTCCACTTGTCCACCACTGCTCTGTGAAGAAATTCTTTTCTCATGTTTCCTCTGAATCGTCCCTCCTCCAACTTCATCCCATGCCTCTAGTCCTGGAACATCTTTTTCGTTTAAAAATAGTGTTTTCCTGCACCCTGTTCCTCCCTGTAAGATACTTGTATGTCTCTATCATATCACCTCTCCTCCTCCTCCTCCAGGGAGTACATGTTCAGTTCCTTCAACCTGTCTTCATAGGACTTGTGATGCAATCCATGCACCATCTTTGTTGCCCTCCTCTGAACCTTCTCTACCCTGTCTATGTCCTTACGTGAGGTATGGTCTCCAGAACTGTACACTGTACTCCAGGTGGGGCCTCACTAGTGTCTTGTATAGCAGAATTATGACCTCCCTTTTCCTGCTGGTGATGCCCTGCCTATACATCCCAGCATCCTATTTGCTTTACCTGCTGCCTTGTCACACTGTTTCCGACGTTGAGGTCATCAGAGATGATAACCCCCAAGATCCCTTTCCTGCTTGGTGCATGCTATATCCTCACCCCCAACTGATATATTGTGCCAGGGTTTTTGTGCCCCATATGCATTATCTTGCACTTCTTGCATTGAATTTCAACTGCCAAACCCCTGACCATTCTTCAAGTTTCTGCAGGTCGCTTCATTCTGTCTACACCCTCTGGTGTGTCTACTCTGTTACAGAGCTTTGTGTCATCAGCTAACAGTGAAATTCTGCCTTCTAGGTCCTGCAATGTCACTGATGAAGATGTTGAATAGGACCGGTCCCAGCACTGATCCTCTGGGTACCCACTGGTCACTCTTCCCTCTGTGGAGTGACAGCCATTTACCACCACCCTCTGTGTCCTGCCCCCAGCCAGTTACCTACCCACTACACTACTGTCCTGCCCACACCCATATTCCCCAGTTTGTGTAATAGTCTTCTATGTGGCACAGTGTCAAAGGCCTTGCTGAAGTCCAGATAGGCCATGTCCACTGCCCTCCCCTGATCCACCTCCCTAGTCACCCAGTCAAAAAATTCAACAAGGTTGGTCTGACATGACCTCCCCCTGGTGAAACCATGCTGCCTTGGGTCCTGTAGTCCATTGACAACCAGATGTTCTACCAATCTCTCCTTCAGTAGTGCTTCCATGATCTTCCCCACTACCGAGGTGAGGCTGACTGGTCTGTAGTTCCCTGCTTCCTCTTTGTTCCCACTTTTGTATAAGGGGACTACATCTGCTGTCCTCCAGTCTTTGGGTACCTCCCCTGTTTCCAGTGATCGGTTAAACAGGATAGCCAGAGGTTCAGCCACCACCTCTCTTAGTTCTTTAAGGACCCTGGGGTGCACCCCATCTGGCCCCATTGCTTTATCAACTCTTATTACTTCCAGTTCCTTCAGGACCCTTTCTCGTGTAAAGGGACTTGTGTCCATTTCTGCACCATTCTCACCCCTTGTACTCCCTTCAGACCCATTACCCTCCTCTTCCTCAGTAAAGACTGAGCAGAAATACCTGTTCAATATGTCAGCTTTACTGTTGTCATCCTCCACGTGGCCCCCCATCCTCCCCCTTCAGTCTCACTATCCCTCCCTTTGTCTTTCTTTTTTCACTTATATACCTGTAAAAGGTTTTGTCCCCTCTACCCACTGATTTTGCAATGTGCTCTTCTGTCTGAGCTTTGGCTTCCCTTACTGACCTCCCTGCCTCCCTTTGCTTCTCCTGGTACTTCTCCCTATCCCCTATACCTGTCCTTAGTGAACCTCTAGTATGTTTCATGAGCTCTTCTTAGAAGGAAGTTGTCTGCTCAGTGACATTTGACCTTGAAATGTTTTCTCTGATACTCACAGCCTATGTTCTCATATGGTTTTAAGTTGACTTTTAAATGTAATTTGTTGGCCAATGGGATCCTTTACAACCATTTTGCCTGTTATTTTTAATGTATGATCTGGTCTATAATAGGATGTATTCTTCCAAAACAACTGTCATTGGCTTCTGATGAAGGATTGTGTGTAATCTGAAAGCTTAAGCACCAGTTTTCTTTTGTAACATCTATGTTGGTCCAATAAAAGGTATCAAATCATCTTTTTTTCTTGAGTCTATGCACTGAAAAGCTGCTATTCTGTAAGGATTAGAAACACAATAAAAACAAGTACAGGAGAAGAATCTTCTGATGAGATTAACAGGAAAACAACCTCAACTTTAAATAACTGTACAGTTATGCATTTTTTAAACCCACATGGTAATGTACAAAACTTGATGGTGCTACCCTGAATCTGTCTGAAGTTCAAATAAACAGAAGTGTTTAACCACTTGATCACTGCGGCAAGAAGCTGAATCTGCAGTTGACATATCACTATTACAAATAAGAGGTAACTACATGGATCCCAACAACATCCAGCACTGGTTTCAAGCAAATAAGCTGTCAATCAATGACAAAAAAGGTCTGCATGACCTTTGGCACTAGGCAGAGACTTGTCAAGTTCTTCCCTTCCTCTTCCTTACTGACCCTTTATGACGTTGTGCTTGAGGATGTCTTCTCCTTTAAATACTTCAGGGTATGGTTGGATTGTTATCTTGACTGCTTAGGTCCCTGAGGGTAGACAAGGCACCTGGGCCAGATGGGGTACATCCCAAGGTACTGAGGGATCTGGCAGAGGTCCTGGCAGAGCCACTGGTGGATCTGTTCAACACCTCGCTAACTACGGGATGTGTGCCCAGAGATTGGAGAGAGGCACACGTGGTTCCTCTCCACAAAAGTGGGCCCAAGGACAAACCTGGGAACTACAGACTGGTGTGCCTCACAGCAACTGTAGGGAAACTGATGGAATCTATCCTCAAAGAAAGGCTGGTGCAGTTTCTTGTGGATAATAATCTGCGAGATGACAGACAACACAGGTTTGTCACTGGCAGATCTTGTCAGACAAACTTGTTTGAATTTTTTTGACTGGGTCATGAGGGCACTGGATAAGGGCCATGCAGTAAATGTAGTCTACCTGGATTTCAGCAAGGCCATCGATTCAGTGCCATACGGAAAGTTGACCTGCAAGTTGAGGAGTCTTGGTATAGGGTGGAAGCTAGCTCGATGGGTAGAAAACTGGCTGAGGGACAGGCAAAAGAGGGTAGTTGTGGGGGGAGAAGCATCAGAGCCCAGGGCGGTGACAAGTGGTGTCCCACAGGGATCAGTACTGGGACCAGTCCTGTTTAACATTTTTGTCACAGACATAGCGTTTGGGATCAAGAATAAGATCAGCCTCTTCGCCGATGATACCAAGATCTGTGCTGAGGTGGATGGGGGAGGAGGGTGTCAAATTACTTCAGGAGGACTTGGTAAGACTCGAGGAGTGGTCACACAACTGGCAGCTTGGGTTGAACACCAAGAAGTCCAAGACGATGCATTTTGGAGGCAAAAATCCAGGATATATCTACTGGATGGATTGTATCAAGCTGTCCACATCCAATGAGGAGAAGGATCTGGGGGTGCTGGTGACCGGGGAATTAAACCACTCAGCCCAGTGTAGGAAGGTAGTGGCTAAGGCTAACAGGATGCTAGGGTGCATAGCAAGGAGGATTCCATCCAGATGTAGCAAAGCCATATTGCCCCTGTACAGGTCCCTGGTGAGGCTACACTTGGAGTACTGCGTGCAGTTCTGGTGCCTGTACTTGAAAAGGGATATCAAACTACTGGATGCAGTGCAGCAAAGAGCAACAAAGATGATCCAGGGGTTGGGGGATAGAATTTATGAAGAAAGACTAAAAGACTTCAACATGTATACCCTGGAGGATAGAAGAGTGAGAGGGGACATGATCGAGACCTTCAAGTACCTGAAGGGGATGAACAGAGTAGGCTTCCAGGGTGAGTTTACTCTTCAGAATGGAAGAGATACCAGAGGGCACTCCCTGAAGTTAAAGGGGGGCAGATTCTGGGGGGAAAGGAGGAGGCACTACTTCACTGAATGAGTGGTAATAGGGTGGAATGCACTGCCTGAGCATCTCGTATCAGTGCAGACTGTGTGGTGCTTCATCTGGGGTGGGACAAATTCAAAGGAAAGTACATACCGGGGTGCAGTTGGGGAGGGAAGAGTTCATGGGGGGGCAGCTGCAGTCTAATGGGCTGAAGTGCTGCACACTCGAGCAGACTCCATATGGCCTGTATTGGCTGGCAATTTCATTTGTTCGTATGTTCGTATGTATTCATGTGGATGACATCCACCAGAAGAATCACCCTATACTTGGGCACTTTAAAGGAACAAAGCAAATATCCCACCTCCTGCCCATACAGAGATTATCACAAAGATGATTCTACCAGTCTTTGATTACAGTGGCATTGTATATACCGCTGCTCCAAAGTCCACACTTGCCAGGCTTGATCCTCATTTCATTCCACATCACTCCTTCTACCACTTTGCCCTGGATTGCCTCCCTAGATCTCACCACTGTTCCCCATAATCCTCCCTCTCCTTGACCTCCATTGATCCCAAGCACCTTTGCTCATTGTACTACCTTTGTCCAGTTTCTGGACTGACTCCCTCCCCCTTAACCTTTCCTCCCTCATCTCCTTCATCCACCTCCGACTCCCTCTGCAGCTCTGACACCCACTCTCTCACCCTCCCCCCATAAAATCTCTTCTGGTCAAGATGCTTTCTCCTTCACTTCTGTAAACTTTGGAACACCTTCCCCATTGTTATTCACAGTGCTCACTCTTTTCTACCACTGAAATTCCTCCTCCGTGAATTCACTACACACTCCTGCAATTGTCACTGATCCTAGGCGGGTCTCACTGATCCTCGCCTCATATTACCTCCTCTCCCCTTCTGCCATGATTCATTGGTCCCCTATTTCCCCTGGACTTGTCCCCATTGTTCTCCCTGTCTCCCTTGCATCCCTCATTTTGCTGCCAGTGGCACTTAGCTGAACTGTTGCTTTTGATATGCTATGTTATTCATTACTTGACCACTGTGCTTCCTTGTAATTGTTTTATTTATTTGTTATTTATTTATTTCAGTTTTGGATTGCAACCTTTGAGCTGAAGGGCTCTTTTTAACAGGTTCCAGTTTGAATAGACAAGAGTTTCAGGTTGACAATTATTGTTAATACAATGACAGTGATTCTTCATACAAACTGGTCGAGGGGTCAAAAACAGTGGGGGAATTCAGGAATGCATGGGACAGACATAAAGCAATTCTAGTGGGGGGGGTAGGAGGAAGTAGGCTGTTGGTTAACTAGGATCTGCAGCTTATCCATTAGGTAGGGAAATGGGCAGACTGGGTGGGCCAAGCGGTCCTTATCTGTTGTCAAAGTCTATGGATATTTCAAAGAAATGTCTGTACAGTAATGGGATGATCTACTGGAACTTCAGAGTGATCTTGTCTCATGAAAAAACAACATCCTTCAACGAATACACATCTGTAAATAAAATCTTTAAAAGAGAAATCCCTGAGATGATCCCAGTTACTTACAGTTTTTGATGTTTGGTCAGTTCCAAAATAATAGACCTAGTAGTTTGTTGAAGGACACATTCCTAGATGTAACCCCTTATTGCACACTAGCACTTGAGAAGCATAAAATGACTAACAAATTAAGGTACAAATTAAAGATTTATTCAAAGTGCGCTCCATAGTGTAGATATTGATAGTGAACAGAGGAACAAACAGAGCCCCAGTGCTTCACCCTAACAGGCCTTTGTGAGGGAGTGTCTTAGGAGTCCCAGACCTCCTGCTTTTGTTGGCAGTATCTTTTTTGGATAACTCTTGCCTCAGTGCTTTTTTTGCTGAGGTTCTGTTTCATTTTAGTTTACTTTCTTATTTTGGGTCCGCCATGACCTAAACCCATAAGAGCTCATTAGGGCTGGTTCATTTTCCTCTGTGGTGAGATACAGACAAGGCACACTGGTGAGTTCTGTTCAGGATGAAAGATGTGTCTGTGTCTTTTGCCCTCACCTTTTGCAGCCTGTGTGAGAGGCCCTTTAGCACCATGCATTCCTACTTAAAGAGCAGGTGTTTACTTTATTAACCACCCTCCCCCCTTACCAGATTTGGTATCTTATCCTCCGTTACAAGGATCCTTCTGTGTGCTGCAGTTTATGGTTAAGAAAATTTCCCATTTAAACACTCGTAAAAATTGATTGCAGAATTGGCGGCCAAAATGCTCTTACTTCCTAAGATGGAGGCACGCTCTCAGCTGGCAGGTTTTGTGATGTCAGTAATAGAATTGTGTGGGGGCGCGTTCCATAGGCTATAATGAGATCAGTTTTTGCATGCATTTTTAAATACTTTTAAGTGCCAGTTTTGAGAAAAGAAGGCCACCGCTCAACTAACATGTTTTGCATTGAGGTGAATGATGCCACTCATGTATTTGATTACTCTGAAGCCAAAGAAATCTACCTTTCCTCCAGGTGACCTAAACTGGACAGGCGGAAGTTCTGATTGCCTTAGAATCTTTGCCAGAAGCAGGATCCCCAAGGCATGGATGCCTCTACACCCACGTCTTAGCCCTGGGACATGAAACATGGGCCCCAGCCCCTCCCCTGGCAAGTGATGATGAGCAATGGCTGCTTCCCTCAAAGAGTAGAAGGTGCAACAAGCACAATCGGTCTAGGCCGGGCAAGAAAAGGGACAGGTCCCCATGACCCTGATTTCATAGCAGAAGCCATAGTACAGACTCAGAGGACTGCTCCAAATCTGCCCCAGTGCTTCTGGGGCCTAACAAGTTTGCTGCCTTAGCACACCAAGATACTGCAGATCAACATTAGATCTCTCCACAGCCATCTAAAGATCTTTCTCACTCACCCACTGAATTCCATTTATGGGCCAAAGCTGTGGATGCTGCTCTATCCCCACATCGTGGCCCTGGTGCTGCTGAGGAGAACGGCCTTCCTGAGGACTCTGTGCCACAGCATCTCTCCCGATATCAGCTGAATTTGAACTCACGTGCATTGCCAGGGAGCGCAGTTAATTTATACAGCTCCCTGCTATGTTGAGATTGGACAACCCTGTTTCTTATGAGCTTCTCTGTAACTGGATGGTCCTGTTGGGACCTCTCAGTAATTAAGATGGGATTGGTCTTAAAGGAGCAGTGGTTTGTGTGCCCTCTTCCTGGGGTTCTGCACAACTTAATCTGCCATTGCCCTTTTAAGCCTTGTTACTGTATAATGCACTGCTATCACTTTTTTTTCTCTAGGGTCCAATTCTCGCACCAGTATCTGTATGTGGCTCTCCTTGTACTTTTTTTTCTATGTGGCCTGGTCTGTCTGCGTTATTCCTTGGCCAGTGGTTCTACTATCAGGACCTGGTAGTACATGCTCAAGGTTATCTCCCTACTCTTCCACCCCCTGCTTCATAAGCTGGCAACCTGCAGCAGAGTACTTGCCTGGCTGTTCCTTATTCTCTGTTGCCATAGACTGTAGTGTCTGGACCCTGCAGTGGAAGGTGCTGACGGCAAGTATTTTGGATACTTGGCCCAGACCAATGGGGTTTAGACACAATGGAGGCAAAAGGGTCTGTTCTATCTGATTGGATTCCAGAATTTTTTAGAGTCCTTGTTATCTCTATTAGACCCCTTATATGTCTGCTGTTTCAGTCGGGAGGAGTTTTGAAATTTGCCTTCCCTGTCCTATTCATGAGTTAGCACACGCACTCTTTCACTCCTCTGTTCCCTCAGCTCCATTCCCTCACAGGGATCAGCTCTTTAAGCTCTGACCCTTTTACTTTTAGATATAGCTGGGTACTGGTCATGTAATCTCTTCCATTTTCTTTTTACACCACAGCATATACAGTACATGGGTGGGCAGAGAGAAAATTGTGCTGTGACGAATGGTTCTGTTGTCTTTCCCACCTGAGTGCACCGAGAGCATGATGGACTTGTGTGGGCTAATACTTTACTCAGTCAAGTCTCTCTACTTGGGGTGGGGTTGGGGATTGATAACTTGGTGTATTTTATGGGTTGTTTCTGGGTTGAATGTTTATGTGTTTTTCACAACTATGTTTATTGTATTTCCTATTGCCAGTTCTCATGCTGATCCACATGTCTCCACATTGGGGATGGGGGGATTGGGTTGGGGAGGGATTTAGGGTATATTTCTTCTCCATACAGGTTCTTATAAATTGATATGATTGCTAAGGAGATGTGCTTAATTAGCTGAAATGTTAGGGGTCTCAATTCCCCTATTAAAAGAAAGAATGCTTTGTCCCATGTTAAGCACCTCAGGGCACATGAGGCTTTCTTATGAGAAACCAAACTGTCTTCTCATGAAGTTGCTAAATTAAAGAGAGACTGGGTAGGAGAGGAAGTTTACAGTGTCACTTCAACTTCAAAGCAGGGGGTCTCCATACTGGTGCACAAATCTCTGGGTTGGGGAGTGGAGTCATGTCATAAGGATAAAGAGGGCAGATGGCTTATGTTGAGGGTATACATCCCTGCCACTAATCCGATCCTTTGCAATGCATATGGGCCTAACATGGATGACCCTGCCTTCTTTCACACCTTTAGTCAAAATTTCCTGGAGTTTAACTCCTCATCTTCTCCTCCCATTATCCTTGGAGCTGATCTGAATGTTACACTGAATCCATTACAAGATAGAACTGGGAAGTCCGAGGAGTCACATGCAAGGACCCATGCTGCCCTAACAGCTCTGATGGCAAACCATGGGCTGATAAATGCTTGGAGATCTCATCAATTGTTAGGGACTACATTTACATATCCCCAGTCTCTGGCTCAGCTAGTAAATTGGATCTGTGGATGATGAGCCCTCAGATTTTTGCGAACCTCACAGAGGCCACTATACATCCAGTGATCATTTTTGATCATGCCCCATTGGAGATTAAGGTTCTCAGGGGACCCACCTAACAAAAATATTCAAACTAGAAGTTGGACCCTCTGTTACTAGAGAATGATGACTTCAAAACTTGGGTGAAATTAGAGGCTCAAAACTATTGGCAAATCAATGATACTGAGGATGTGCCAGAGGTTCATAAATGGGAATCCTTTAAAGCCACCTAGTGAGGCAGAATTATGTCCTATGTGGCATGCAGACAACAGTGGAGCGAGGCAGAAAAGGCTCAGCTTGAGAAGGAGCTCCATGAGGCTGAGCTGGCCCTTAAGGCTACCCCTCACCCCCCCCCAGTAAGGTCAGCAATCACTAAAGTCAACAATATTAGGGTTAAGCTGGATACCCTCCTTACTAGAAAGGCTGAGCTGGCACTTCACTAACTATGTCATGCCTTCTGGGAAGGAGGGGAAAAAATCTAGTAAATTGTTGGCTTATCACCTCAAATGTTGACAAACCAACAAGCTGATTACAGGCCTAAAGGATGCTCAGAGAGTCCTGAGACAGGACCTGGGGGACATTAACTCTATAATGAAAGGCTTTTATGAGTCTCTCTATGCTTTTCCATCCTCCCACCAAGCCTTTCTTTGTAGAAGATTTTATAAGGTCTTTGATTGTTCCATCCTTGTCTCCCATTCAGGTTGCTGACCTAGACATCCCTATTCCTCTGCAAGAGGTATCCCAGGCTATACATGCCCTAAATTCACACTAGGCATGAGAGGTAGATGGGTTCCTGTTCAATTTCTCCCATCTGCTGGCTGGGGAACTGTCCCCTTATCTGCATAGGATCTTTGTGGAGTCTCTTACACATGGCATTCTTCCCCTCTCTATGCAGGAAGCAATTATTATTGTGCTTCCAAAACAAGGCAAAGACCCTACTTCGCTGGGGAGCTATCACCTTATCTCACTCATTAACGCTGATGCCAAGATCCTGACCAAGATTTTGGCTGCTCACCTTAAAAAGGTTCTTCCAGGGCTTGTACATCCAGCTCAGGTGGGATTTGTAAGGGAAGGCTAGGGTCAGACCACTTAAGAACTCAGATCTCCCTTTTTCACACTGTCCAAAACCTTAAATCCCCTGAACCACCTTAGCTATCGATTTTAAGAAGGCCTTCTACTTGGTAGAGTGGGGCTATCAACAATCAATGCTCCAAGCTATGGGGTTTGGTCCAATATTTCAACAGTGAGTTCAACTAATATACACACTGCATAAGGTGTCCATCCCAAGAGCCTTCATTCAGCCTTCGGTCCTCTGCTCCTGGACAAACAAGTTCACAAAGCCCCTTCCAATAACTATTAACTGCAGAAAACTTATTCCAGGTCACCTTGGGGCACTAAAATCTCTCCTTCAGGAGCATGACAGGTCACCAATGCACCTAGTCCACGACATCGACGCTAGAGTACTTTATTCTCAGCTTTAACACTGCATGTGATATACATGCCCCTTTCAAGAAATGCAAGATTAAGGGTGTAATTAACCCTTTGATTAACACTGATCTCATCAAACAAATGAAAGCTAGGGACCAACTATAGCATCATGCTAACACATCTGGCACTCAGGCTAATATCCAGGACTACAAAGCAGCAAGAAATTCCTGTACTAGATTAATCTGGGCCGAGAAAGCCTCCTACTACAGAAATGCCCTTGCTAACTCATGGAATGACAGAAAGAAGTTCTGGGCACACATCTCTGAAATTACCGGCAAGGATCCAAAAACCCCAGCCCACTATGCTCTGTATAAATGGTTCTATCACCACAGATCATATTACCTTGGCAAACACTTTCAACAAGGCTTTCTCTAATCTCAGTCACATACTTCCTCCTTCTTTATTTGATCCCACACTGGATGCACCAAGGCCTGAGAAAACAGGTGACGTGGGGGCACGAGCCGTTCTACTTTAAATTCATCCTGGAGGCCTCAACCAAAAACTACATTCTCAAAGCGCTTGGGAAGTCTAGAAAAAGCTCTGACTCCTTGGACCTCAAACTCCTTTCTCTTATGATAGATGAAGCCCTGACTCCACTCACCAAAATCCTAAACCAGTCCCTCATCCTCTCACAATTCCCCAAAAAATGGAAATCCGCTGTGGTGACACCGATTCATAAAAGTGGTGACAAGACCACTATTAGCAATTATAGACCCATCTCCATTCCTCCCCCCAAAGCTCTTGAAAGAATTGTTGCCGACCAGCTTGTTGATTACCTAGAGAAATACAACCTTCAGTTCCCTGAGCAGCATGGCTTTAGTAAGAGGCACAGCACCATCACCGCCCTCCTAGAGCTCACTTCATATATATACACACAATACTTTGGACCAGGGTCATCTTGTCGGTGCCACATTCATCAACTTAACAAAAGCATTTGATACAGTAAACCATTCACTACTGATTGAACAACTATCCTGCATTGGTCTCTCAAATGACTGCATGCAGTGGTTCCTCAGCTACTTTAGTGATCGTACCCAGCAAGTCAAAATTGGTGACTCCCTCTCAACCTCCTTACCGGTCCGATCGGGAGTACCCCAGGGATCAATTCTGAGACCCATGCTTTTCAGCATCTTTCTTAACAATCTTCTCTCCCCTCCTGCCTGGACAGAATACTTCTTTATGCTAATGATGCAGTAATCTTTACTTCCCCTCCCAATCCACCCCATCTTCAGCAGCAGCTGCAATCTAGCTTTACGGAAGCTGAGAAATGGTTTAAATCCTATAAACTTTTCCTCAACTACAAAAAACCAAAACCATAATGCTCCATGGCACTCATAACAAACACAAAAACAAAGGTCTAGCAATCAAAAATAGTTAAGGGGAGAAAGTGGAACAAGTTCACCTGTTCAAATACTTGGGTATGTCCCTTGACAGTACACTTGCCTACTCTGAACTGTGAATTGCCGGTTAGGTATGCTGTACAGACATGGAAGCTGCCTCACATCTGAAGCCCTAAGGACTGCAATCCAGAGCTCAGTCACCTCTATAATAGATTACGGACTAGCGATCTATGGATCAGCCACTGATACCACACTGAGACATATTCTCATAGGGTTAAACAAGGCCTGTCATCTCCTGACCTCCGCCTCACACCTTATGCACACCTGCAATATCTACAAACAAGTAAACTGGCTACAACTATCTGGCAGACTTTGGTACTAAACCTGTATCTTAGCAAAAAAGGCCACATTGGGCCTACTTCCCCTTGGAACAATGGCCTTATTGGCCCCTCCTGGAAGTTCACGCCAAAACAGAAGCTTAAACTCCCTTACTTTTTCAGTTCCCCACAAACGTATCTCACAAGGACAATGCTCTTTCACATACAGAGCTCCAACCTGGTACAATTCCCTTCCTCTGAATGTGCCTAACAGCACATCTCTTGGCACTTTTAAATGGAACCTTTGCCAACACCTTGTCGCTACAACCTCCTGCGATTGCTAACCTTGGCTATTACGATCACCCACTCTCCCATATCTTCTTTTCAATGCTGCCCTCCCTCCCCCACCTTTTCTCCCCACCCTGTCTCTCTTCCACTCCCACTTCCCCCTCTCCACTCCCTTCTTTCTAACTCTTTTTATCCATCACTGCCCCTCCCCTACCTTTTTTCCTTTTGTCTCCTCTTCAGGAGTCTTCCTCATTCTCCCCACTCAACCTACCTAAATTTATATTCTGTATACTGTATGTGAATGCAATTTAGTGCACTATGCTAGTCAAAGCTCTTGGCTGCTTATGATTTGTTTAAGACTTACCCTATGTATAGTGCCTCTATGTTGTTTTCTCTGTCTAACAAAGCCTTTGGCTATCACTGATTTGTAAAAGACTCATCCTATGTATACTGTCTCTATGTTATTTCCTTAATAACTGACGTGGAACCTTTGTGAAAGAGCCTTGGCTCAAAGGTGTTATCTGAACACTAATAAATAAAAATAAAATAAATAAAAAAGCCCTTTTCCTCCTGCAGAAAGGAATAAGACAAGACTGTCCCCTATTGCTCTCTTTATTTGTCCTAGTGATTGAGTCCCTTGCCACTGCCTTGTGGGAGTACCCTCATATCCTTGGGATGGCAGTATGAGGTAAGCCATATATCACTTTTCTCAATGCAGATAGTGTGGTAGGTTGAAATAACCAGGTCAAACAGGAGTCAACACATAAGGGTACACCATACCTCTGCTAGGGTAATGGCAGCTTCAGCATTATCAGGATGGTGTTCCCTTACCCATAGTTGAACTTCCACAGGCATGACTTGTATAAATTGCTCCAACACAAACTGTCAATAATAGCTGGTACAGTCTTCCACTCAGGTTGTAGCCATTTGTGACATAGATCATTCAGTCTAGTATAAGTCTCTCAAGGTGGTACATGGGGTAAATGTTTTAAAGATCGAAACCTTTGTCTATATGTTTCTGGATTAATATCATATCTCTTTAATATTTCCTTCTTTACAGAGGCATAGTCATTAGCAGTTTGGGCATCCATACAGATATATGCTAATTGAGCCTTGCCAGAAAGATATGGTGCCAGTCTTACCACCCACTGTGTAGCAGGCCAATTAGAAGCCTGTGCTACATGCTAAAATGTTATAAGATATGCCTCTATGTCATCAGAGGGAGACATTTTTGTTAACTTTATGTCTGTGGGATTTGTTTGAGAAGTTCCTGGACCAGTCCCAATAAGTAGCAATGCTTGTATTGTGTCTGCCCACCTCTGGTCTTGTCGCTGCCTTTCCTCCTCTCTCTCCTTCAGATCGGCTTCCCGCTGGCGTTCCATCTCCATCTGCTGTATAGCTAGCCAAAGAAGTAAATCCTGGAGGTCCTCAGGAGGATTTACTAGCTGCTCTTCCTCTGGCTCCTTCACACCTGCCCCTGCCATCATCTGTACATCTGGTTTAACTCTAGGATGTGTGGTAGCGGGTAATCCGTCAAGTAGTGGTTCCCCAATAGCAGCAGCCTGGGTCTGGGTCAGAACCCCTGATAAGGCACTACCGTCCTCAAGTTTATGTGCCATGTACCATGTACCAGTCGAGATCTGTGTATGACCTGGATGCTGTGTGCAGTATCTTTGGAGTCCACCTATTCTATGTAGAACTTCCAATCAACCCCACTTCTGGTACCAAATGTGGTGGGTTGAAATAACCAGGTCAAACAGGAGTCAACACATAAGGGTACAACATACCTCAGAGGTATGATTTTTATTAAGTAAAACAAATAAGGAACACAAAAGAAACAAAATCAACAGCTTAATTCAGCGTACTTCGAGGTATAAAATGAAAAAGAAATAAATTAGCACAACTTCTCTGCCATGGTTCTAGCAGAAGAGCAGAATATTGTGCATACCATCAGAGAGCAGGAGGTCTTTTCAGTGACTCTTCCTAACCGCATCTAACTCCATGTCTGAGAGAAGCTTCATTTAAAGGAGGGAGACTACGCCTTTTCAATGAAACCACTCCCATCTATTAAAAAAAAGTTATAATAAATACTTATTTCAAACATATCATAATAGAAGGACTGGAAAACAGTTTACATTAATATGTTTAACCCAAGAATATGACTTTGGAGTTGTCTAAAAATGGCTCAGTCCTAAATAATCCCTAAATGTCAAGGTAATGGGCTAACTTAAGTAAAACTCCTCCCAGATTCTAAACAAAACACCCACTTTTTCCTTATAAAAGGAGGCAAATAAATGCCGCTGACCCCCTATAGGAGAAGGCATACTGCAAGAACCAAAGCGGTGATTGGGTCTAGCGGCTTACAACACTCAAAGGTCTGTGTTCGAATTGTTTATAAATTGTACATATTTGTATATATTTTGGACAGTTATTTCACCCCTGAGTATAATTAACATCATTAACATCATTTGTTATAATGTCCCTCCAGTTTTCAAGGGTGGCAGGATGCCTGAGCTGGCGGAGGAGTGTACTATTAAAATGGGTCCAGGCAGCTCTTCCATAGCGTACAAGTAAGCAGCTATCCCACAAGTAGGAGAAGCAAAATCCTCCATTAAATAGGGTGTCCATGCCATTTCTTATATAATTACATTAACCAAAATCTCTTTAATCTTTGTTCAGGTCCTAATTATAGGACTGAACACAATTTATAGTCGTTTCTTGAAAGGACCCCTGGTTTAGCACAACAGTGCCAGCGGTATACGGCTTACATGCCATCGGGCGCTCCAAGCTATCAAGCAGTCATTTCTTTTCTACTTCATTTCTGGACCTGACACAGCTTCTACATGCTAACAAGGAAGTAGAACATTATATAGGAACTTACTACATATCAGGTTATGTCTTCGAGTCGTGTCCCGATACTGACACAGATTAAACTTGGGGGGTCACTATAGCACCATAGAACAGAGAGAGATATGAACAAAAGATAAACAAGAGCATTCACAACAGGTGGCCAGTCTGACTGCTTAGCCAAGCACTACACATAAAATAAAGGAAACAGAAGAATAAAGAACAATAACTAGAATAAAGAAAAAGAGTACAGTGCTGTTGCTCAACAGACTTAACTAAAAAGTGTAAAGGTTAAAGACAGAAGTGTTAAGTTTACCCCTTGTTGCTAAGAGAACTGGGGGGGGGGCTTCATTACCACAGATAGTCTGTTGATCACCCTGTCCAGTGCTTCTGAGGATAACCCCCATGTTTTGGCACTTTTACTCCTTCTCCAAAATCTTGGGTCTTAAAGTGAACCAGAGCAAGACTGATGTCCTTCCCCTATACTCCCTCTGTACTGAGGAGATCTTTAAACCCATGGGACTTGCCTGGGTGCTTGATGCTTTACCTATCTTGGTAGCAAATTGCAGAGGAACCTTTCCAAATTAGCCCCCATGAACCTGAGCCCTATTATTGATTCTACTAAAGGTGAAATGCAGAGGTGGAGAACCTTACATCTTTCTCTCACTGGCAAAATTGACACCATTAAGAAGGTTATTGACCTTCTCTTCCTACATGTCTTATCTCACCACCCACTCCCTGTCCCTCCAATATGGTTTCATAATATAGATAAGGTGATTGAGACTTTCTCTGGGAAGATAGACCCCCAATATTTAGCAAAACAAAACTCTAATATCATGGGGGCAGAGGGGGATGAGGCCTACCCTTATTCCAGGGCTATCATGTAGCTTTTAAATCATCACAAACACTTTGTTGGTTCCAAGATATTCAAGCAGGGGATCCTCTGTAGATAGAATTGGAAGCCAATCTCTTGGGTAGCTATTCTCCAGCAACCCTACTTTGTACTAATAGGGTCCCTCAGCCACTCCCTCCTACTCCATCTCCTTGTCCCTTTAACACTGGAAGAAGCTCCGTCACTGGCTAGGGGAAGAACACACCCCCTGGATATGGCTCTGTTGTAGGGGAAAATGGCACTGGCCCTCAGTTTACACCATGGGCTCTCTGGCTTACAGTAGCCAGTGTCACTGCCAAATACTTTATCCTATGCAGATGGCAGTCCCCAGAGCTCCCATCTGTGAGTAAGTGGCTTCCTCCTCTTGGCACACTAGCCATACACAAATGACTCTTGAGCTTTGCTAACCACATGATGAAATGGTACCACCACTGCTGGTCCCCCTTTCTTGAATCACAATTTTGCCAACAGAATGGGTAAGGGTCCCCAGGTTAGACCCTCAGCTTTTCTGTATGTTTGTGATGTTTCTCTGTTCTGGCCCCACCTCCCAGTGTGCTTTTCTCTGGACATGTCTGTCTGATAATGGAATTGGCATTGACAGGCAAACAAGAACAGTTATTTCTCTGTTATATCCCTGTTGTCCCTTGTTCTTTTTTTGCTTTGCAATTTGAACTGCTTCCAGGACAACTTCATATTTTCAGATTTCTAGTGGTTGCATTACAGTTTGATACATCTTACATAGTGGAAACTTTGATCGATCTTTTCTTGACTTGATTATTTTGTGACCCTGTAGTGCCCAGTCATCATTATACATGGTTCTATTGTTTTTTATTGCTATGATGGTGTTTACTTGTTTGTTCTGTTCTGATTTTCTCTCTTTAATAAACATTGATGAACCTCAAATAATCTCCCTTATCTTTTGTCCACTTTTCCCCAGTCCATCTGTTCTGCCTTTTCTCCCTACTTCCCTAAGCCACTCCTTCATGGCTTTACATCTCAGTCCTGCAAGTGTTCCTGACCCCCAGCTGTTAAGTGGCTGCCCACCACCCTCCAGACAGGGCCTACTGAAACCCAGCTTTTGCATTGTTATACCCTCCAGCCTTTCCTCCCCAACCTACAGTATGGTATTGTTCACTGCCCTTGATCTACTGCAAATTTTGTTCACCTTAGGCAACTTGTTGTACTGTACTATTCTGCACTGAATATTTGTTGTTTCACATCTGTTAGTTTACTGTACTTTTGCACCTTATTTTATTGCACTCATCTTCCACCCACTCTTCTCAGGATACACCTGGAAACAAGTTATAATCAGCTCAGTATGTCTTTCCTGGAGAAAAAACGTTTGAAATAAATAAAGATTTGGTTGCCTTCAAATCCAATCATCTCACAGAGGAAGTTGAGATATGCTGTTTTAAATAACTGTCCACTTTTGTTCATGTAATCACAGTTAAATTTTTTGTGAATGACAGATCATCTCTGTGTTTGCATTTTCAGGTTTAATTTTGAATTACCCTATGTAGATTGCAAAGCTGTAGATAACGTGTGATACAAAATCACTGGATATTTTACCTTGCCATTAAAAAAACTCATTTAGCAAATTATGGGGGGTATATATATTTTGCCTATAATCATAATTACTACAACCAATGTTATATACTGTATACTGTATTTGAAATACAACCTGTGTGTGGGCAGGGTGTATGTTTTGCAGGGTCAGGGAATTTCCTTTTCATTTTCTGTTATGTAGCCCACAGAGATGGAATAAAATGTCATCAGTCTCTAACTTTCTCCAACCATATACTGTATATGAGTGAAATGGACTAACACTGCAATAATTTATATCTGGTAACTTACATGCTACCAGTATTTGCATGATTGTTAGGTTCTGCAACGTATATATTTGGACAAGTCCTCCTCAGAAGGCAGCTTACACAATTGATGCTGTTCTGTTTCATAACTGGTGGTCTTTTTATTTGTTCAGTTACACTAAATCATTGAGATGATGATGATGATCTCTTTTATGATTTCCCACACCTAGGTTTGATGTCTTTAAGAAATGTATCCAAAAGATGCATGATGCCTGTGCAATTTTAGTGTCTGTACAGACAGTAGTGCTCATCCATGTCAGGCACCTGATTCTACACAATTCTGCAGAATGTTACAGAATCCTGCCAATAGCTATGTAATTCAATGGCAGGTGTCATGTAGGAAACAGTGACACACTGTAACACTGCATCTGATCCTGATGGACACCACTGTAGGTCCATTCTATTTTTTATTGAAACTGTTCTACCACAGATAAACATTCAATATATACTGTACTATACATTTTATTTATGGGTTATGTAATATGTAGAAAACACGCATCACAACAGTTAAGATCATAGAAACATAGAATTTGATGGCAGATAAGGACCGCTTGGCCCACCTAGTCTGCCCATTTCCCTGCCTAACGGATAAGCTGCAGATCCTATTTAACCAACAGCCCCCAATACAATTGCCTTAAGTCTGTCCGATGCATTCTTGAATCCCCCCACTGTTTTTGACTCTACGACCTCCTCAGGAAGGCTGTTCCATGTATCCACAACCCTCTCTGTGAAGAAATACTTCCTCACATTACCTCGGAGCTGTCCCCTCTATCTTCAAATTGTGCCCCCTTGTTTTTGCACATGTCTTTTTCTGAAAGATGCTACCCTCTTGGACTTTGTTGATTCCCTTGAGGTATTTGAAAGTTTCTATCATGTCCCCCCTCTCCCTCCTTTCCTTGAGGCTATACATCTTTAGTTCCTTTAGTCTTTCTTCATATGTCTTTGGATGCAGACCCTGCATCATTTTGGTTGCCCTCCTCTGGACAGCCTCCACCCTGTCTATGTCTTTGCAGAGATGGGGTCTCCAGAACTGTACACAGTACTCCAGATGTGGTCTTACCAACTGTCTGTACAGAGGGCCAACAACTTCCTGTTTTCTACTGGTGATGCGTCTCCCTATGCATCCTAGTATCCCCAGCTCTCCCTCTGCCTTCTCACATTGCTGGCCACCTTTAGATCATCTGATATGACTACCCCCAGGTCCCTTTCCATTTGTGTTGTTGTCAGTATCTCACCCCCCATTGTGTACTCTTCCCTGGGTTTTTGTTTCCCAGGTGCATTAGTTGCACTTCTTTGCATTGAATCAAAGCTGCCATACATTTGACCATTCCTCCAACTTTGCCAAGTCCCTTTCCATCCTTTCCACCCCACCTTGTGTATCAACCTTGTTGCAGATCTTTGTGTCATCTGCAAAGAGACATACTTTCCCTTCCAGTCCCTCTGCAATGTCACTTATAAAGACATTAAAAAGGACTGGCCCCAGTACTGAACCCTGCGGTACCCCACTAGTAACCCTCCTTTCTTCACTGTGGACTGCATTTACTATTGCCTGCTGTGTCCTGTAGTCCAACCAGTGTTTTACCCAGGCTACCACCCTAGGACCCACTCCCAGGCTGGCTAATTTGTTTATTAATCTTTTGTGCGGGACTGTGTCAAATGCTTTGTTAAAGTCTAGGTAGGCCATGTCCACAGCCTCTCCCTGGTCTACTGCTTTGGTCACCCAGTCAAAGAAATCAATTAGATTTGTCTGACATGACCTTCACACTGTGAATCTTTGCTGCCTTGGGTTCTGTGCCCCACTGGCCTCTAGGTACTCAACAGTTCTTTCCTTCAGAAGTGATTCCATCATTTTCCCTACCACTGAGGTCAAACTGACAGGTCTGTAGTTTCTTGCCTCTGTCTTGCTCCCACTTTTGTGAAGGGGAATCACATCCACCCTCCTCCAGTCCTCAGGTACCACCCCATCCTCCCATGATTTATTAAAAAGGGTAGTCAGTGGTGTTACTAGTTCTTCCCTTAGTTCTTTTAAAATTCTGGGGTGAATCCCATCAGGCCCCATTGCTTTATCCACCTTCAGTTTTAAGAGTTCTTTCAGAACCCTTTCTTCTGTGAAAGAACTAATATTAACCCCCCCTATCCAGGTGCTTCTATTGACCGGATTAGGTATTTCCCCCTGCTTTTCCATTGTGAATACTGAGCAGAAGTATTCATTCAGTATCCCTGCTTTTTCACTGTCGCTCTCTGCCCAACCACCTTCCTCTTTGTTCAGCCTCAGTATCCTTGCCTTAGTCTTTCTTTGCTCCCTAATGTACCTATAAAAGGTTTTATCCCCCTTCTTAACTGAGTTGGCTATCTTTTCCTCAGTTTGGGCCTTTGCTATTCTGACTGCCTTACCCACTTCCTTCTGCTTTAACTGGTACAGTTCTCTGTCCTGCTTCTTCTGTGTTTCCTTATACTTCCTGAATGCTATCTTTTTCCCTTACCTTCCCCGCCACTTCTTTTGAGAACCATAGTGGTTTTTTCTTTCATTTTGATTTATTTGCTTCACACAAAGACTTGCTGCCTCTGTGATGGCGGTTTTGATGTTTTCCCATTGTTGTTCCACCCCACCTTCTTGCCTGTTTGCTAGTGCTTTTCTGAGGCACTCTCCCATTTTGTCAAAATCAGCCCTCCTGAAGTCCAGTCCCTTCACTTTTGTGTGGCTTGACTCTACAGCTAAGTTTATTGTGAACCACACTGTTTGGTGGTCGCTTGTTCCCAGATGGCTACCCACTTCAAGATCAGAGATCCTCTCTCCATCCCCATTTGAGAGTATCAGGTCTAAGATTGCTCTTTACTGAGTGGGTTCCAAAACTAGCTGTCTGAGGCATGCCCTCTGTAGGGCATTGAGAATGGCACTGCTCTTGGATGTGGCAACAGCAAAGGTGCTCCAGTCAACAACTGGCATATTCAGGTCCCCCATCAGCAATATCTCCCCTTTCTCTGCCATCCCAAGGATGCCTTCTATCATTTCCTTGTCCATTTCCTCCCCCTGAGACACGGGTCTGTATACAACCCCTGTGCGGATTGTGGTGCCATTTCCAGTCTCCAGGGTGACCCACAGTGCCTCCTCTCCTCCCTGTTCACCCTTTAGTTCTGTTGTTTTTATCCCATCTCTTACATAGAGGGAAGGGATAAAAAATCAAGAACTCGCTAACATGAATATTCAGTAGTATTATTCCAAAAATGTTCACACAGTCAATGTATTAATTCAGTCATAATGAATGTAACAAAATAAAAAAAACAACAGTAAAGTCCAGCAGAGTAAAAAAAGGTAGATACATACAGTAAATACTGTATACTACCTGCTTAATGGAAGAAGGAACCATTGTGATGATATTTATTGCTGTACTTTGCAAATAAATAAATGGGAAGAATTTGTGATATACCATTATGAAATAATCTTTATAATATTAAGGATAGAAGCTATATATATATATATATATATATCCAACCCACTCCTTCCCATTGCATTGTATCCCTTCCACCACCCTTTGTTCTCAGTCTTGTTGTTAAAAGAAAAACCCATACCTGCTCTCTGTACACTGTCCTACCAGCCACTATCCAGTCCCAGCCTGGACAGTAAAAATAAAAATACAACCCACTCCAGCATGCTGCATAGTATACTACCCATTACCCTCCATCTCTGGTCCAGTTGGTTAAACACCCTGAACCTGACTTCACCTAGAGATGCAACAAACTGGTGAAGTTGTTGCAAAGTAGCCCACTTTTGCCTTCGTAATGAGTCACAAAGTTTCCATTGCCCCAGCAACTTCAACTTCACCAAAATTCTTAATGGACACTAACTGGTGGCTAACTGGCCACTTTGCAATCAAATTTCAGCCCCTTCCATGGTGAATCTGTCCTCCTTTGTCTATGCACTTTACCAAGTGTGAACTTTGTGAATTCATGCTACATGAATTTTGCAATCTTTGTGAATTACTTCACAAGGCAAACATCAGCAACTTTACCCATCTCTAATCCCACCCACTGCACAAGAGCTCCAGTCCAGCCTGAAAGGTTGAACTTCTATGGACATATTGACGCCATCCAGAAAAAAATGCACCCTAAGCTTGGTGCCCTGTTCAGGAACCATAGTTGCATCCCTCCTATGGCTAGGCATGAACTTGTTCAGAAGATGATACTGCCGATTTTTGACTACTGTGACATAGTGTATGGTGTTGCCCCTAAGTCTTCCCTGGACAGACTGGACACCCTTTTCAATTCCTACTGCTGCTTTGCCTTGGATGCCCCACCTCGTACCCACCACTGTGATCTTTATCGTGCCCTATCCTTCCCCTTTCTTGCAAATAGGCAGCTCTTCCACTGTGTTAAAGTCACCTCCAATCACTGGTTGGGTGAGCTCCCTTCCTACCTCACCTCCTCCTTTATAATACCACCCCCCCATTCCTCTAGAGCAAGTGGCTCTCGCACCCTGGTAGTCCCACACAGATCCACCCAAATCAACCAATCCAGTTACTCTCACTGCCTCCCAAAAATCTAGAATTCCCTCCCCCCTCAAATCCAGAACTCATCCTCTGCCTACTGTATCAGCTCTGCCCTCAATAATTACCTTGCTCCTAGCTGTTCATGCCATGTCCCTCCCTCACTCCCTCTTCTAAGCCCTGGACAAACCCTACCCCTCTACCATCACCTTCATTTTACCCTGTGCACACCAACCCTAATTCCTAGCTCACCTTCCCTTCCTCCAAATTGCTCCCCCTTACTGACCTTCCTTGATCTCTCACAGAATGTAAGGGGCCCCCAAATGGTTTCCATTAGTCTCTCTTCTATCCCCCAAAGGGGCTTGTATCTCTCATTTACCCCCTTCCCCCACCATCCTGAAGAGGTCTCTCTGGGACACTTCCTTATCCCCTTTCCTCTGGTCCCACCAGCCCCCTTGCAGAGTTCCTCGCATCTTGAAGTGGTCTCCAGGGACACGACTCTTCCCCCTCCCCATCCACCTCACCGCTGACTCTCTTTTTGCTCTTTTCCCCCTTTCCTTTCACGTAAGTACTTGTTATTTATTAACCCAGCACTTATTATTGTCCACTCTTTTTTCTTATCTTGTGCAACACTGTTGTAACACTGTTTGTAACATCTGCCTTACAACTGTATGTTAATGTTGAAATTATAACTCGCTTGTTTAATGTCTCATTCGTAATGTACCCCTTCCCCTCAGGTCACACCGGGAGATGAGTGGCTTGTCGCTCAGTGTGCCTTCCTGGTGAAACATTTCAATAAATAAATAAAGGCTGACCTCAGCTATATCACTTGCATCACAGATCATTGCGTGTACTTGTCTTCATATCATTTTATGTTCTGTTTTGCAAGATAAACAGAAAACAGGCACCAACTGAAACAAGATGAATTATTTCACTGGTTCTCTGGTGCAGGCACTGGCACAGATTTTTGTGGTTACAAAGTTGTCTAGTGTACTACTTAAAATATTAAGTAGCTATTTCCTATTTTCATTTAAAATATTGTAGTTTATCAACAAAGACAAAAAAAACACTGTGTTATTGTGCAGCCCACAGCTGTTTCTGGTGCCCACAGTTTGTTACAACCAGGTATTTGGCCTTGAGAGATACATATTTGAGTGATGATAGACCAGGAGATTTGAGTGCTACCACTAGAGTCAATTGTGGGAAACCATGATACTTCTGTTCTAAATACAATTAAAAATCAATAAGAAAGAAAACAAAAGCAAAAAAAAGGAAATACAAAAAAGAAACTCTGTCTCTCTCTCTCTCTCTCTCTCTCTCTCTCTCTCTCTCTCTCTGTCTCTCTTTCTCTTTCTCTCTCTGCACCTTTTTGCTTTTTTGGGCTTTTAAATAAAATAGCACAGGAAGTCAGAAAGGATATAAGGGGGCCTAGTTACAAAACCCCTGTCTGAGTGGGTGAAGTACAATTAAGACAAGCTAAGGAGGATGGCACAGACATCCATTTGTGACACTTTCACTTTATGTTTTATGATTTGGGGTATTGCTTTTATCTTGCAATCTCTGCAAAAAGGCAAAAAGGCAACACATTTTTTTTCCAGCCCACAGTGGTCACTTTCAAACTGGAAGTACAGACACACTTCCAGTCTAGAGCTACAAGTTCTCAGCCCCTGTGAGCATTGTCGAGCATGGGCGGATGCAATACAGCAGAGGCTGTGTCTGCTGGAGTCAGATAGGGAAGGCCAGAAACTATACTCAGGATAAACCACAAGTAAGGGCCTCACATATAATATTACAGAGCAAGTGGAGCTAAAACAGGCAGACAGGAAAATAATACAAATTTTATAAAGAAGACAGGTATAACTTATTTTTTTATTTTTGAAGCATTTTTCTTTTATCTTTGGCTCATTAAAAGTATTATTTGTGATAGTATTGGACTGGATGTGTGGAACTGCTCTTAGCCTGACAGCTAACATATCTATCTCTATCTCACCCCACTACATCATTAGCATTTATTTGTTTATTTATTTATTTCAGTTTCAGAATTACAACCTTTGAGCCAAGATGGCTCTCTTACAAGAGCTCCATGTCAAGGAATGAAGACAGTACAATACATACAACAAAGTAAAACATTCTGTACAAGATTATGACTGTTCAGTTATTATTAGATTGCAGGACATATTTGTTGACAGAATACAAGCTGAAATCAATACTGTCAGACAATGTATAATATACAAGTTAACCAATATCCAGCAGTTTAGTAGTAGAATAGTATAGAACTATTACTAAGTGCAGATTACCCATTACAAGTGCAGTGAATAGGGATGTAGCAGCTAATGATGGCTTTCAGTGATGATAATGTGTGGGAGAGAAAGAGTTGTGAGGTAGTCAGAGTAGTGGTAGTGGGGGTAAGGGTAGCTGCCAGGAGAGGCATTGTCCAAAGGAATTGAGTGAGGGTAAAGAGAGATAGTAAGGAGGCAGCAGAGAGTGGCAGGTAAGGGCCTGAACAAGAGCAAGGAGTGGTGGGTAGCTGTCAGTGTGTGACTGAGACAGCCTAAGGTTTACAATCACAGTGGTTGGTTCCAGCCAGGAGGATACGGAGGTCATTATTATAGGGGCTGATTTTTTCATATTGTAACATTGTCATCTCACTGACGGTGATGTCACAGGTGACTGACTTGGCAGACACTGTGTGGCTTTTCCTAAACAGGGACAATGAACTAAACATCCTATTTACCTGTGCTAGATATTTATACACTAGTAGGGTAGATGAAGAGTTAGCCAATTTAAAAAACAAATTTACGTGACTAAATGAAATATGAACTTCAAAGGTTTACTGTGCAAACATGGCATGAGTTAACAGATTGCAAAACAGAAAACACACAATATCTATGGGGAAAATTAGGGGGCAGGACATGGGATAAATCTGAAGAGCAAAATAACTGGGCTACAGTTACAGTGAGGAGAGGGCACAAAACATCTAGAAGAGCAGAGGAGTACCAAGCAAATGCAGTATCTACTAATAACAGATTTGAAGTACTGACTAGTAAAAGTGACTTAAAAGACAAAGGAGTGGAAGTTCCAGGCCAAACTCAGCCCCCGTACAATATGTAATACATCAATTACCTATAGAAAGAAGGACCACAGTATATGTCCTAAATCAAATACATAAATTGTTAGATTGATTCATTAAGTACAGAATATAAATAGCTTAAACTGTAACATGGACAAGGAAAACATAACAGTGAGTTCCTTCCTAAGGGCAAGAATTGAGCATATTAAAGAGAGATTGGATAATATTTTAGCAGACTCTAGTGATAATGCTTTAGTAGCCATCCCCACACAGGTGCAAATGACATAGGAAAGCATTTGAATGATGACATTAGAAAAAAATGCATTTTTCAGGAGATTACAATAAAAAGGCCAGAACGAGGAGGTGAACTGATTATATTAGAAATTATACCTGTCCTGCAGCATTCGAAAGGAAGGCTCAAAGCCATCATGAATATAAGTGTGTGGTTTTGAACCTGTGAAAAACAGGAAAACTTCTGTTTTATTGGGGAATAGAATAAATATTGGGGGAAATTATTTACATGGCCAAGATGAACTGCCTTTGAGCGAATTGGGAACATGTACTCTTGGACTTAATATTAAAAGAACAACTGAAATGTATTTAAACAAGCAGCTGAAGGGAAAAGGAGGCGGGCAACAGACCACTCACCCAAAGTATTAACATGAATAAGGAAGAAGGAAATAAACAAACATTTATCACTGACAAAAAAAAGGAAGTCAATAGTATTTTTGTTAATGAATGCTGGGAGCTTAAAATTAAAAAAAATAAATCAACTGCCTAGCTAGTGGCTATGTTTTTCCATCTGTCTGTGTCAGTAGTTCAGTCTTTTTGTCTTTCATGCTCCAAACCTGGAGTAACTCTATCAGCCTTCACGATATCTTCAATGAACATCACCTAAATCACATCTTGAATAATACAGCACTGGTATGGTGTGAAGTTTTTTCATGATTAACTTTTTAAAGATTCTTCTTCAACAAAACGCCATCAACAAGATCCTATGGCTTCAAGAAACCTAATACCTGCTGTATTAAGACCAGTACATTCTTCAAAGGATTAATTGCTCTCTTCTTATCTCCAACATTGCTGAGAGGCATTCCAACCACCTGATTCCTGCTTGTTGACATCTAGTATCCTGTTTTCTCCTGGCTGCTTTCAGTTGACAATGTTTTCTCATCTGGTGCTAATTAAATTGATGTGGTGTTGTGGAACCATGATGACTGGTTCAGGCTGGCCCAGGAGTGCAAAGGTTTATAGCTGAAAGTTAACATCAGCTGGAAAGAATTTGGTGTTTCTTTTTAGTCTGTTTGTTGGACCTTCAACTTTAAATGAGAAGACTGCTTTGTGGATCCCTTATTTTCCATTTGGTCAGAGTTGACTCATTTGCTTGCCTTTAAGTTTTAAATCTGTGTCTCACCTGGACCCCTATTCTGCCTCCAGAACTTGAACTTAAGTATTTCACCAGTTAGACTCAGATCTACAGGACACATACCAGGACCATTGTTTGCAAGTTCTCCACTGCCTGCCTCCAAGTCTACAAAAATGTTCACAGTTTTATTTGCTATTGCCTTTTCTTGCTTGATGGGGGTGGGCACTGTTACTTCTGTTTCAAAGTGTTTTATTGGCCAAGCCTAGTCAGGCACTTAATTTTGGTCATGCAGCAGCAGTTGTTGAGGGTTCTGTCAAAAACAGCTTCCCTTTGCAATTTCCTATCCTTGTGACATTTCCCCTTACTTCTACTTTAGCATTGCTAATACCTCATCAGAGTGATCTGAGTATTTGGGTACCAACTATTAGTATGGGCTATGATTTTGTCTGCTATTTGTGTTTATTCTGTATAATACTAGTTGCTGCCACCCTTATGTTTAAATTGTTTAATACTGGTGCTACCACCCACACTGCTACTGTAATTTTGCTAATGCCCCACATGGCGGATTATGCCCCAGGGCTACAGATCAGTTACCTACCTGTTTTACTTGCAAACTGCTGTTACCCTTCCTTGCTGCAAACATATTCCTTGCAATGTTAATGCTGCTGACCTGCTTACCCACAGCATTGTTACTTGAACCTAATCAGTCCTCAGACATAAAGGTGGCTATCTGCCTTGGTCCCACACTGATACCAATGCCTATTGTTCCCCATGAACAACCCTACAGTACCTGAGCCCCCAAGCCATATCCCCCAACATTGGACACCTACCTCTCATAGCAAATGGGGCATGCTATGGGTTTGCCCAATATGATCATGTCTCCAGGACCACACACCTGCCCCTCCTTCCTAGGAGTAACACCTGGAGTTTGAAGCACTACTTCAGACCCATATAGGCCTTATAGTCATGCTACTCCTACTGTCTTGCAATGTCCACTCCAGCCTAGGCCTACTAGTAGCTCTGGGTCTGGCACACACAGCCAAGGATTACTGAACATAGTCTCCCTTTATATTGGTAGTCTCCTACCTAAATTTGCCCAGTTCAAAGCCTGGGTTGAATTGGTTCAGCCAGACCTTATTTGACTAATGAAACTTGGCTCAGTCCACGCATACTGTACCTGATGCCACTGTCTCAATGCCAGATTTCAATATCTTCAGGAAGGAGATAATAGCAAGCAAGGTGGGGGCTGCTTTATCTACCACAGATCAGAACTGCAAGGCTCTAAAATGTTGATTAAAGACCTAGTCGGGGACTGTAAATGCCTAGCAATAAAGCTTTTGATAGGGTGGGGGTGCAGATTTCTCGTTATCCTGTCTGTATACCGTAAATCCCACCAGGTGAACATAATATGGGCATAGAGTCACTCACTACCACATGCAACTTAATAAAAAAATGGGAATGCATTGTTCCTGGTTACTTTAACATCAGTTGGAATGCTTGGTCCCACACAGATCATAAGGAAAAGATGTCCAACCTATTTCTCACATAAATTATCACTGAGCACATGAGGACCAATTTTAAAACAGGTATATGATGGTACTATTTGACTGGGTACTAGTTACACACCCTGATGGGGTTAAAGTTGTCAAAGTTCTACCAGATGCCCTAAGTGATCACTCTGTGGAGCAGTGTCTATGGGCAATAAACAGACCATGCCACTCCCCAGAGCATAGTCAGCTGAGTATAAAACAAAATGAAGGTGCCTGAATTCAAATCTTACTTGGCCCAAATTGATTGGAGTTTCATTAGATGCCATTCACAATATTGACTCAGCCCTAGAATTTATTGCCTCTGAATGGGAATAGTGGGACTTCCGGTGACGTCATGCACCCTGCTAGACTCTAAAAGGGAAAGCTCTCCAAGGGATCAACCAACTAACTTTCCAAATAACAGCTAAAAATAATATAAACTACAGGAATTTCTACATGAAGGTTCAACAATGCCTACACATAAGGGTAGAAACAAAGATCTCTCCGAAGAACCCCAGGATCGAGATGGATTGTCTGACAGGGATTCCAAGAGAGAGAGCTTGCAGGCCTCCAGTCATCCAGGTGTAGCCATGTCAGGCCTGAACACTCCAGCAATGTAGCATTACAGTGGCAGCTCATTCAGATGTTGAGCAAAATAAGAGACTTTCCCAAGGAAATGCGATGAACTACTACTGCCCTGTGCATGGATATAAACAAACTGGAAAAGTGCCAGAACACATAAGAGTCCCATCTAACAGAGAACAATCACCACGTGGATATCACCAAGTGGGCGATCATTCAAATACAACAGTCTGTGGCATCTCTGGAGGAATGAGCTGAAGATGGAGGAAGTTGCAATCGGCATAACAACATTCAGCTATCTGGTTTGCTTGAGGGAATGGAGGGCACAAACGTAAACACTTTTTTTGCAGGTCCTCTTCAGAGCCTCCCTCCCCCTACTAGAGGACATCATGCTGGAAATCAATAGGGCACATAGAACCTTGGGCACCACAGATGCACAGGGAGCAACACCCCTCACCATCCTGATATGCAAGCTGTGCTATCAGGAAAAAGAGACACTCCTCCACACTGCATTGAAAAAAGGAGCAGTTTTCTACCATGACCATCACTTGTATTTTGAAAATGACTATACCTCAGAGATTATGGCCACATAACGGACCTACATTCCCATCATGAGAGCACTGAAGGCAGCAAAACTTAAATTCAGGACACCATACCCAGCCAGGATGGTCATTTTCTTCCCAGAGGGAACCTTGTCCTTCAGCTCTACTTCTGTGGTCACTGATGAACTAATCAAGTGGAATATACCCATCCCAGGAAACCTCCTACCAGCTAAACCCACCTTGTCATACTGTCACAGAAAGTATGGTCAGATGGGCAGAAGGATTCTAGGAACAGATAGGGCTCCGATGCACTGCAACAGATAGTGGCATCCCTCAGAGGCCAGCAACTAGCCAAATCCTCTAGCTCAGAACCAAGGTCTACAATAACACGCTGAAGCCACGGGACTCAATTTCCTCATAGTAGGCCCTGGTTTGGATCTCCCTTGTTTTTTCTCTCCACAACGATCCTTCCCCTTCCCACGAGGTGCAGCGTCATGCTGACATAGATGCACACAAGAATGTCGGATGGTAACAATCCACTGTAACACGGATGAGTGGGGAGAGGACTCTGAAGATTGGAACAGTTTAATGGGAGCATTACTGCAGTGACTTGAAAACTGTTCCTTGAATCTACCAGCCACTCCTTTGAGCCACGGAACCTACACGCTCAGCAAAAGACTCTCAGATAAGCAGTATTTTGTTATAATGGACTTGAATATTAGTGTAAATGATTGCAGATATCCTTTGCTAATTACCGAAGTTCACTGTTTTCATGCTGCCCGGTTCAGAGAAAGCAGAGGGGATAACTGAAAGTTTAATGGTATCTAGTTGACTTACTCATTGGGTGGGGGGGAGTGGACTCAGCAATCTAAGGCTAAATGGGGAGACTGGGGTGGAAACACTATTGCTAAGCTGGCCTGGGGGAGAGGAAAAGGGGTTCTTTCTAAAGGAGGGCCCATGATCATGGGGGCAGTGACTGGTCACTACATGTGTCCAGACTAAACTTCTGAGGTACTACGGCAACTTAGGCTTGTCCCACTAAGTCTGGGCCCTGGGTTTGGTGCCCCAGAGATATGCTGACTGGCAGATAGGTATCCTACTGGTTTGATAGGGAAAAGGGGAGAGGGGTACAGTCATCACCATAAAAGTTGGGGAGTATGAGCCTGAAATGCCATTCTGCCTTCTGTTTCCTTTGTGTCCTCTGCTCTGTTCTAGGTCGTCGGGGATGTGAAGAAGATTTCCTGAGACTAAAGGTACTGGGAAGAACCACCACCTATAGAAGCCTAGACAGATAAGTAACAAACCATCAGTCTCTAGAGGATGGGGGGGAAGGTGAGAGGGAGGTGGAGGGGGGAACCTAACTGGCTGAGGACTATAGAGTTTAGTGTTAGGGACATTTTTGGTTTACCCCCCCCCTACAGGTGGGAGGTAACTGGAAAACATCTACATATGCACCCTGGTGAAGGGGGAAGGGGAAGGGGAAGGGAATAGCATCAATAATGGGAGAGATGGGATGAGCCTTATGGTTGGAACTACTGACAATACATGTGGGACTGTGGAGAGTGGAGGAGGGGGTTTTCGGACTGGAGAGAAAGGTGGAGCTGAGTCTCCTCCCCAGGCAGGATGCGGGGAAGGGAACAGAGTGACTACATGAGGACCTAGGCATACCTCAAGCGGTCGAGTAGGTGGACCAGAGAAGTGACTAGAGGGATACTGGAAGAACTGGGTGGGGGGTAAGGCAACCCCAGACAGTGGGGTGGGCTGGACGGATGGGAGTAAATATACATACCTACTCCCATGCAATCTGGATGAGACAGACCCACCAGTGAGGGCTAGCAGTTAAACTATAATTCCAGGTTGGAAAACCAATGGGTAGGAAGAAACAAAGGAGTATGAAACCAAACGTCGGGCATGCCAAACACACTGGTATTAATGAAATGACAAAATGTATATTATTATATTGTAACCCTCCTCTGATTTCCACAGATCTTACCTGCCTACGGCAGAAAGAACCCCCTTCAGAGACCTAACATGCGCTGTTGACCAGGCTCTGGGGGTTGAGCCCCTGTGGTATGTGTGATGAAGGCACCTAAGATTAAGGGAGAGATCACCTTCCAGGAAAGGATATTTTTAGCTGATTCTTATAAAATATCCCTGGATTTATTATGAGAGGTTCCGGGAGGGGGGAGGGAGCATAACCTACATGGTTTGGTGCCCATAGAATAAGGGAGCTCCTTAAAACCAACAACCCAGGTAGCACTAGACGGTGTAGCTGGTCTCATCTCCTGGACTAGTCCAGTGAAGGTGTCCCCCTTCCCCCTGGGAGCATTTACCCCATAAATGTACCTTCATAAGGTGGATCCCAAGAAGATGCATGAAGCCACAGATCCTAAACCCCTTAGGCATATTGCATGCCTGGAGGGCCCTTGGCTGAGGTTTTCCCTAGACAAAAGACACAGACCTTGTCTGCTGAATCACAAACAATCTGGCTTTCTTGGAAGTGTCAGTTAGTTGTAATAGGGCTGAAAGGACCCAGTTGGCCCTAATGCCCTTTAGTCGTATTATGTTGATTCTGATGTTTGCTAAAAAGACTAGTATGCCAACAAAAGATCACAGGGTATATGTTCATAGGAGCCTGAATATTTAATGCTACTTGATTATTTTTATTTATTTATTTATTTATCAAGTCTAGGATTACAAATAGCTTTACGCCTCGGCTCTTTTACAAAGGTTCCACATCAGAGAAATACAAATTATGGGGAACATCAAGACAGACATTACAACAATGTGGACATTGCAAACAGAGTACAGATTAATACAATTCAAGGGTAGCATTGTAACAAGGCAGCCAGCAGCATTTGTCAGAGAAAACAGACGACAGATAAGAAGTGCCAGAGTCATAGGGAGAGGGAAGGGGGGGACAAGGAATGTAGGAAGGGTGGGGAGAGGGTGAAAAGTGCAGCATTGGGTATACCAAGACGTGAGGGTAGAATCCAGTGAGGAGGGGATGGAGTTATGTTGTTATGTTATGTATGTGTTAATAACAGTTGATTGATTCTGAGAACAAAGCATGGGATGGCACAGGTGAGGAAGGTTCCAGAGGGCTCCCAGGAGGATATAATTCCCAAACCAAGGAGACAGTGACAACCAGAGAGGCCCAATGACTGACCCTTCACTGCAGTTGTTCTCACTAAATGGGAATGGGCTGTAGTCCCCCATAAAGAGATTTAGAGTAATGTCATACCTCAAAAGAAACTAAGCGGACATCATTTGTATGCAGGAGACCCATATATCTTGACTTGAGTATGGTAAGTTATCCAAATGTAGTACAGGTGAGGTGTTCTCCTTGGACTGTGATGGTCGAAAGAGAGGGATAGCCATATTAATTCTCAAGCACAATCTCTTTTGCCCAGATATGAATTGGGAGAATCCTGATGAGAGATTGGTGCTGGTCCAGGACACCATTAATAATAGAGAGGTTACCCTGGTGAATGCTTATTTCCCTCCGAGTCTCGCTGTACCTCAAATGAAGGTCCTGTTGGACAAAGTTGTCCAACTTACCAGGCGGATACTGCTGCTTGCAGAGGACTTCAATATCACCCTGAATCCAAGCCTTGATTCCTCCAACCCAAGACCCCCACGACAAACGCCGGCATATAAATACTTTGGGAGATTTATTACAGAGGTCAGATGGGTGGACATGTGGAGACATAGCCATCCCCATTTCAGGAACTACACTCACTATTTGGTGGTCCACCAGACCTACTCCAGAATCGATCACTGCTTCACCCAAGTAGAGAACCTGCAATGGCTGGTGAATTCCTGATGGGTGGAAATAGTCCTTTCGGACCACTCCCTGGTGGTTACCAAGTGGGTCTTGGGATTACAAAAGCACCAAACCTTTTGGCAGCTGAGCGCATACTACCTAAAATACCAGTTTTTTAAGGACTTGCTTGAGGAAAGGATGGAACAGATACAAACTGACAACCCCCCAGATGATACCAGCCCCGTGATTCATTGGGATACACTAAAAACTGTTCTGAGGGGACACATTTTTGAATATAGCACAGTGCAATCCTGTAACCACCAGGAAAAGCAGAGAGTGCTGGAAGATACATTACACTTCCTGCAAATGATGCACAATTGTGGGGGACAACTCAGTCCTCCCACAGCTTCAACAAAAATGAAGGTGGACCTAGATGAGCTAAACAAACAGACAGTAATAGCTCTGACCTATTTAAGACAGAGATTTTATGAAGTAGGTCCCAGAGCAACCCGACTGTTAACCTACCAGAGATGCAAACAGCAGATGGTCTCCACAATCACCACTCTACTACACCTTCTGGGAGGCAACCCTTTAACAAAACTGCATGACATTTCCAAGGGCTTTAAACCTACTACTCCAGACTATATACCCCTGAGAACTCACCTACCCAATCTGAAATTACGGCATACTTACAAACACTTACAATGCCCAGATTGACTCAGGCACAGGGGAGCAGCTCACGCAGTCCACAATGGAAATGGAGGTGGTGGTGGCTATAGCCAAAATAATTACATCCCCAGGACCGGATGGATATGGAGCAGAATTCTATAAAACCATACAAACACAACTTATCCCAAATTTAGCAAGCATATTCAACTCTGTCCTTGAGGGAGAGACAGTCCCCCCATCATAGTCGTATGCCTCTATCTCAGTATTGCTGAACCCAGGCAGAAATTCACAACACTGCGACTCCTACTGCCCCATCTTAGTCCTTAATATGGACTACAAACTATTTATGGGCCTGCTTACACACAGATTAGATTCCCTCCTGCAACAGTTAATTGACATAGACCAGACTGAGTTTGTTTGCACTAGAACTACAACAGATAACATCAAGAGAACATTGCATGTCATTCATGAAATGGACTCGAACAAAGTAACCTCAACGCTCATCAACCTGGATGCCAAAAAGGCATTTGACAGAGTATGCTGGCCATTCTTGCACTAAGTCCTGGCTAAGATGAGGCTACGAAGGGCATTTATCCAGGTCCTGCAGAACATCTATAACTCCCCCAGGGCCTGCGTAAATATCAGTGGGCACCATTCAGATTATTTACCCTTTTTAAGAGGCACCAGACAGGGCTATCTCTTTTCTCCTCTTTTATTTGCCATGTATATGGAGCCCTTGGAGCATAAGATACTGGAGGTGGGGGAGGTGAGAGGAATACTCATGGGGGGACCGATCATCGGATTGCACTATAAGTGGACAACATCCTCTTGTATGTCAGGAACCCAGAGAATACCCTTTCAGTCATTTGACAAACGCTGCAGGAGTTTGACTAGATATAGGGCTATTCACTTAACACTGCCAAAACGGAATCCCTAACTTTCAACTACAGACCCTCTGATTGGGTAAAGCAACTCTTCCCATTCTGCTGGGATCTTGACAAAATAAAATATCTTGGGGTCCAGTTAGTGTGAAGTCCCTCATAGGCATTTAAAAATAATTATTCCCCATTCACTGCCCAACTTAAAACTGATTTAACACAATGGAACACCCTACCTCTAAGCCTAACAAGGAGAATAGATCTGATAGGGATGGTCACCCTGCCCAGGGCTCTTTACCTCTTTGAAAACATACCTATATCCATACTGCAGGTTACCTTTCAGTGCTGGAACCAAGCCGTTTCCAGATTTATATGGGCTGGCCAAAGACCTCTGGTGAGATTTAAGACTTTAACCCTTCCAAAGGCACTAGGGGGGCTTGCCCTCCCTACTCTCCAGTTTTATTACCGGTCAGCACTGCTTACACATATAATGGCCTGGTAAAGTTTAACGTCTCTTTCCCACTGGCTGGCGATTGAAAACTATCTGGCTACAGATCATGACTATCATGACACCTTATACCACCCTATGACCCAGCCCTGAAGTACTGTGGCAGCCAGCCCATGGCTCAAACGCTATATAACCGTATGGTTGACAATTAAGAGGTCATTACACCTTACCCCCATTATGTACCTCCTCTATCCCATCACCCAGTTAACAAACTTTCAGCCTGCTCTTCTGGACCATAAGTATTGAGAATGGGAGCTCTACGCGCTTAAATACCTCCCTCGGATGTGCACAGGAGGAGTCTTTACGTTGTATGAGGTGATAGAGGGAATATGTACTTCAAAGACAAGACTTCTACAGATATTTACAGCTCCACCACTATTATAATTCCGGCTGAGAGGAGTGCAAGATTAAACACTTCACCCTCCCATAATAACAACACTATGCAACATGATCGCCCATCTGGGAGGGGGTCATCTAATATCCACAATCTGCCAACCAATACTTTCCATGTTAGAAAACAGCACTAACCTGATATATTTGGCATGGCAGGAGGAACTAGAGGCCCTGATTGACAGAGGTAGCTGGCTTAGGGCCTGTCAGAACTCAGCCAGAGTTACTGGTTCGCATCAGTGGAGGGAATATGCATTAAAGCACTTAATGTGCTACTTTTGCACCCCAGTCATAATTAGGCAGTGCTACCTGGAGGGGATGCTAGCTGTTAATGCAGATATGGGGAAGCACAGGCACACCACACCCATGTGATCTGGTCATGCCATAATCTACAACCCTTTCTCAATCATCTCCAGGAGGATTTGCGAGAGATTCTGGGAGTGGGTATACAACTTACAGCTAGCCTATGCATTCTTTTACATTACCCCAAAGAACAGAGAGACTCTGGCTCCTGGTGCCTTCGGGGCATACTTCTCACAGCAGCCAAAAAGGCAATTACTAAAGCCTGACTCACACTGTGAATACCCAGCATACAAGAGTAGTGGGCGATTGTTAATCAGATTTACCACCTAGAAGCAATTACATACAGCATTAATGACCAGAAAGAGAAATGTACATCTAGATGGACCAGGTGGATCCTGTCTATCATGCTCAAGGCTGAAAATTTGTTCCCTGATAGCTGTGGCCAACCATTGTTAAGGCTAACAAACTTACCCCACAAAAAAAAAAACTAAGAAACTGGAATCCCCCAGGAGAGACGCTGAGATGAATAACAACAACCCTATTTTGCCTCTCACCTTGCAGTCCCCCCCTTTCCCCCCACCTTCAAGGGAGCCCTCCAGAAACTGAGTCCTCCTTCCGCCTGGGAAGGGATAGCCACAGGATCCATCACAAATAACTTTCCAGAGGCACAGCACTAGAAAGAAACTAATTAAGATCACCCCATACTCCCCCATGCTGGTGATTAATAGGGGGAGGAGTATAAAAAGTATGTGTAGTGCTTTCAAATATGTTCTTTGTTGAAACCACAAAATGTGATGATGTATGAGCCTAGAGGCCCCTTTCTGGGGAGGTCCTCCTATGTATGTAACAATATTAATTCATGAAATGTCATAACAATGTGGATTGTATCAACTGTTTTAAAAAACAAATGTCAATAAAAATAATATTGAAAAAAAAAAGAATTCATTTTCTCCAAGTTCACACATGCCTGTGATAAATTAGCACCCTTTAAAAAACACAAGACAAAAGGAACACCATCCTGACTGATCACCCTGAACTCCTTGTTTGCCATCAGGAGAATAGTCTCTGACCAACTTGTCACATACCTCAAAAATACAATGTCCAGTGTATACAGCAGCATGGCTTCCAGAAGCTCCACAGCACCAATATGGCACTTTTGGAATACACCAGTTATGTATATATGTGTATATATATATATATATATATATATATATATATATACAGTGGGTGAAAAAGTATTTGCCCCCTTCCTGATTTTCTCTATTATTGCATATTTGTCACACTGGATGTTTTCAGGTCTTTAGACAAAATATAATATTAGATAAAGGGAACCTGAGTGGACAAATAATACTTTTTTTTTACTTATTTCATTTATTTAATGAAAAAGTTAACCAACACCAACTGGCACTGTGTGAAAAGTAATTGCCCCTAGTTAAATCAACCCAATTAAAGGGATAATTAGAGTCAGCTGATTGAACACAGCCAGGCTTGATTACAGCCAGCCCTGCTCAATATAAACCTCACTTATTTTGGCCCTTACCATCAGAGTCACATTGCCAGCACAAAGATTCAACAAGCACATTATGCCATGATCAAAGGAAGTTCCTGAAAAGATCAGAAAAACATTTTGTTGCCCTCTATCAGTCTGGAAGGGTTACAAAGCTATTTCTAAGGCTCTGGGACTCCATCGAACCAAAGTGAGAGCCATAATCTCCAAATGGAGAACACTTGGAACAGTAATGAACCTTCCCAGAGTGGCGGCTGCAAAATTACTCCAAGGGCGCAGTGTAAAATCATCCAAGAAGTCTCAAAGGATCCTAAAACAACATCCAAAGAACTGCAGGCTTCTCTTGCCTCAGCTAAGGTCAGTGTTCATGACTCCACAATCAGAAAGAGACTGGGCAAAATGGGCTTCATGTGAGAGTAGCAAGGGAAACCACTGCTAACCAAGAAGAACATAAATGCTCGTCTCTCATTTGCCAAGAAGCACCTGGATGATCCACAGGCCTTTTGGAAAATGTTCTATGGACAGATGAGTCCAAAGTGGAACTTTTTGGACAACATGGATCCCATAATGTCTCACGTAAAGCAAACACAGCATTCCACAGTAAGAACACCATACCAACAGTCAAACATGGTGGTGGTAGTGTGATGGTGTGGGGATGCTTTGCTGCCTAAGGACCTGGATGACTTGCCATAATTAAAGGAACCATGAATTCTGCTCTGTACCAGAAAATTCTTAAGGAGAATGTCCAGTCATCCTTCCGTCAGCTGAAGCTGAAGCATAGTTGGGTCATGCAGCAAGACAATGATCCAAAACACAAAAGCAAGTCCACATCAGAATGGCTAAAAAGAAGTAAAATTAAAGTTTTGGAGTGGCCTAGTCAAAGTCCAGACTTAAACCCAATAGAGATGCTGTGGCAGGACCTGAAATGAGCAGTTCATGCTCGAAAACCTACCAAATGTTACTGAATTAAAGCAGTTCTGCGAGGAAGAGTGGGTTAAAATTCCTCCACAGTGATGTGAAAGACTGATATTGAATTATAGGAAGTGTTTGGTTGCAGTCATTGCAGCTAAATGTGGCGTAACCAGTTATTAACTGTAGGGGCAATTACTTTTCACACAGTGCCAATTGGTGTTGGTTAACTTTTTTCATTAAATAAGTGAAATAAAAAAAACAAAACATGTGTTATTTGTTCACTCAGGTTCCCTTTATCTAATATTACATTTTGTCTAAAGAGCTGAAAACATCCAGTGTGACAAATATGCAATAATAGAGAAAATCAGGAAGGGGGCAAATACTTTTTCACACCACTGTATATATATATATATATACATATATTTATAAAATGGGTAGAAAAAAAGTAGCTCATCTAGTGGACAATCATCATCACATAACCATGCCTATATCAGAGCACGACCGCACAACTGCACTTTTACCCCCCCAAAAAAACAATTTTGCCATTTTATAAGATAGATTACCCACTCTAGGATGTGCTGTCGCACTCTGATATACGCACGCCTTGGGTGGTTGACGCACTGGGCCTGCGGCCTTGTGCGCGCATAATGCACACCAAGGCATGCGTATATCAGAGCACAACCACACACCTAAGAGTGGGTTATCTATTACATATTTATTTTATTTACTTATGAATTTTTGGAAGACCTTTGAGCGTGAGCTCTTTTACAAGGTTCCACATCAGGGTGGACAAATAATACAAAACACCAATACAGTAGTTACAGATTTCAGAACAAATTCAGTTACAAAGGCTCCATGTCAGGGTGGACAAATAATACAAAACACCAGTACAGTAGTTACAGATTTCAGAGCAAATACAGTTGTTACAGGATTTAGCATAAATACAGTAGTTACAGATTTCAGAACAAATACATTTATTGCAGGGTTCAGCCCATTAGGCAGTTAAAGAGTAGTATGAGATTTATTGGCAAGTAGTGGAAAGCAAATCTAATGTAAGAGGAATTTGGTTATGTCTTGGAAGATTCTAGGGGTGGCTCAGCCCTAGAAACCTCGAGAGGTCTATTGATAGACTATGGTCGAAAAGGTGGGGGGGTTGGGGGCTGTACGCAGACCCTGAAAGGAGGATTAGTAGCTTACTAGTGCTCCTGGCTGAAGCTAGGATGAGGGCAAGTTATATATATATATATATATATATATATATATATATATATATATATTATGGTAGCACGGTAGTGCTACCATAGTTAAGGTTGAGTAGCCCTTTCAAGGTTAAAGGGTGAAACTTTGCACCTTAATAACTTTGCCACTGTTCAATGGATTTGCCTGAAAATTGACAGGCACAGACTGGCAACATAGATCCTGGGATCTGCCAACTTGCATACCAGTCAGGTATATAGCTGAGGAGTTATTAAGCGACATTCATGTGCACAAGTACGTTTTTTAGCTAATTCTTTGCTCGTGCCTACAGGTTGCATGGTTTACATGACCGGTCTGAAAACTTCAGGAAACATGCGGCCGGGGGTCCCCAATGTGCCTTTTGAAGATTTCATGAAAAAGTATTAAACGGTTCAAAAGCTATTCAAAAAACAAGTTCCCATTATAAGTCAATGGGAAAAGTTAAAACGTTCGAAAGTGTCGCAAATGCACTTTTTAGTGTCGCAAATGGCCCTGGTAGTGTTGAAAATCTACCATTTTGTTTTCAGTTACTGATCACAGAAATGCTTGGCATTTAAAATTGGGACCATCTAGGGACATACCTGTAATTATTTTTGTGTTTACCTATTCGAGCCATGAGGATGCTAGCCGTGTCTTTATTTTGGGGTTAAACACCCCAGAAATATGTTTTTCAAATTTCTGGGAAAAGCAGTGTTGCAAAGTAGTGTCGCACTTGTGACACTTTTGCAAATTTTTGCGAAAGGTGTCTCAAATTGCGACACTACTTTTCCAGACTATGGCCAAAATGACAAGAGTTCTTTGTCACCCTGCTGCAAAAGAAAGGTTTGGTCTTTTGGGCTGAAGTTTGGAGGGATGGCAGCCAACATCTCACAGATGTGCCTTTTGGTCATTTGGTGACCAAATATTGCACGGATGTAAAGTTACGATGCTTCAAAGTTAACATTTTTTCCCATAGACTAACATGGTGGCGTCCGCTGCGCCTTTCAGGGCTCGTACCTCGGAAATGGTGTGAGATACAGAATTTTTGTCATGACAATGTGTAGCCCTATGAAACATAGCCAGGAAGCTGATGAATCATGTGAAATTTAAATTTTTTTACCATTTTGCACGGTTCCTGAGATATAAGCAATGTAGTATTCCAACAGCTCATTTTCTGCTCTGAGGCCTATTATTATGCATACATTCTTTGTACACACTGTTTCACTATGCAACTGTTGGGCAAAAACAGGGTGTGCGCTTCTGTTACTGTTACAGTTAGCATTTCCACTTGTATTTCTGTGACCATTTGCGTTACCATTCCTGTGTATGCCACCATGTGTGTTACCATTTGCATTCCCGTTTGCATACTTGCTTGCGTTCACATTTCAGTTTCTGTTTCCTTTGGCATTATTTCTACTGTTAACATTACCATTTGCATTTACAATTGTGGTACCATCACAGTGCGTGTCACGGTTTGAGTTTCCTTATGCGCTTGTGTCTCCTTTTGTGCCATTGTTCGCTCTGGCATCACCTTGCGCTTTCGTTTCTACTAACGTTTGCTTATCTATTTACATTTCAGTCACCATGTGCGCAACTGTTAGCAGTTGCATTTGCCGTGCACTTACCGTTACTATGTCACAAAAAATCACTTGGCCGCGCGCTCCCACCTCCACATTCCATTCACTATTTCTACTGCATATTCTCAAAAAGAGGGGAAATTAGAAGCAAAAAACTTAATTTAATGCATCAGTTAGGGTTGTTCCACAGCGACAAAAGCAAAATTTGGTGTTGGGGTTAACCTCCCTACCCCACCCGCCACCCCAACTTTCAATGGGGTGTGCATTGGGGATTTGGTCCTACTCTCACCCATTCTTCTATACCTCAGCTTGTTTACACATGATGGGATGAGAGTTAGGGCCGATGACTAATACACCTGTTAACATTGGGGTGGTGGGCTGAAGGTGAGGGCTTCAACCTAACCAGGTCTCTCGCTTGTTGCTGTGAAAACCCTAACTGATGCATTAAATGGAATTTTGCCTCTAATATATATATATATATATATATATATATATATATATTATATTACCGATGCCACTACAGTTAGGGTTGAGTACCCCATTTAAAGGTTAAAGTGTGAAACTTTGCACCTTATACTTGCCACCATATGATGGATTTGCGAAATTTGGCAGGCATGGAATGGTACCATAAATCTCTGGATCTACCAAGTTTTGTAACAGTCAGATAGAGGGTTGCAGAGTTATAAAGCGGCATTCTGTAGCACATGTATGCTTTTTTGTGCATTCTTTGCTAGCACATACAGGTCACACGGTTTGTGCGACTGGTCTGAAAACTTCAGGAAACATGCAGCTGGCATCCCCAATGTACCTTTTGGAAATTTCGTGAAAAAATATTAAACGGTTCAAAAATTATTCAAAAAACAAATTTCCCATTATAGTCAATGGGAAATGTTAACAAACAGTTTGACAGTGTTGCAAATGCAGTTTTAGTGTCACAAATGACCCCTGTAGTGTCGTGAGTCAGCCATTGTTTTCAGTTAGAGGTCACAGAAATGTTTGGTATTTAAATTTGGGACCTTCTAGGGACACAATTCTTTTTGTGTTCACCTAGTCGGACCGCGAGGATGCTAGCCATGTCTTTTTTTGGGAGGGTTAAACACCCCAGAAATATGTTTTTGAAATGTTTTAAACTGTAGTGTCGCAAAGTAATGTTACACTTGCGACACTTTCATAATTTTTTTTGCGAAAGTGTTGTGATATGCGATGCTACCTTGCGACACTATGGCCGAAATAACAGGAATTCTTTGCCACCCTGCTGTAAAATAACAGTTTGGTCTTTTGTGCTGAAATTTGGAGGGAGGAAAGCCAACATCCCACAGATGTGTCTTTTGGTGGTTTGGTGACAAAATATTACAGGGATGCAAAGTTATGGTACTCTGAAGTTGATGCTTTTTCCCATAGACTAACATAACGGCATCTGCCGCGCCTTGCGGGGCCCGTATCTCGGAAACGCTTCGAGATACAGACTTTTTGTTAGAAAAATACTTAGCCCTCCACTAGGGAGCTGAGTGCAAAACTAGCCAGGAAAGTCATAATTTATATGAAATTAAAAAAAATTTTCTACGTCGTACGGCTCCTGAGATATAAGCAATTTAGTATTCCAAGTGCTCATTTTCTGCTCCGAGGCCCATTATTATGCATATATTCTTTGTATTCACTGTGTTTCTCTATGCAGCTGTTGGTGAAAAAAAGCATTTGCATGTTCATTACTGTCACAGTTAGTGTTCCCACTTGCGTTTCCGTAACCGTTTGCGTTAGCATTCCTGTGTACGCCACCGTATGCGTTACCCTTTGCATTTTCATTTGTGCTTGAATTTGTATTACTGTTACCATTTGTATTTCCATTACTGTTTCTGTTTGCGTTTCATTTTGCATCACCGTGTGCATTACCATTTGTGTTTGCGTATGCACTTCTGTTTTCATTTCCTTTGGCGTCATCATTGCTGTTACCATTAGAATTTGCATTTCCTATTGCGGTACCATGACCATACACATTACCATTTGCGTTTTCGTATGTGCTTGCGTTTGTGTTTCCGTTTGTGTTACCGTTCTCATGTACGCCACCTTGTGCATTACCCTTTGCATTTTTGTTTGTTTTTGCATTTGCGTTACTGTTAACATTTGTATTTCCATTACTGTTTTTGGTTGCATTTCATTTTATGCCACCATGTGCATTACCATTTGCATTTGCGTACGCGCTTCCATTTGCGTTTCCTTTGGCGTCATCATTGCTGTTACCATTAGCATTTGCATTTCTTATTGTGGTACCATGACTGTGCGTGTTGACAATTGCATTTCTGTACCAGCTTGCATTTCCATTTCAGTTTGCATTACCATTCCCTTCTACGCCACTGTGTGCGTTGCCCTTTGCGTTTTCATTTGCACTTGCGTTTGCATAACTGTTAACATTTGCATTTCCATTACTGTTTTTGTTTGCATTTCTTTTTGCTTCACCATGTGTATTTCCATTTGTGTTTGCTTACACACTTCCATTTGTGTTTGCGTTTCTGTTTCTGTTTCCTTTGGTGTCATCGTTGCTGTTACCGTAAATGTCTGCGTTTCCAATTACATTACTGTGCCCATGTGCATTATGATTTGCATTTCCATATGTGCTTGCATTTGTGTTTCTGTTTTCATTGTTTGCACTTGTGTTTGTATTACCGTTTATGTTATCATTTACGTTTGTGTCACCATGTGCGTTAGCGTTTGCGCTTGCGTTTGCGTTGCTGCTACTTCATTATTTATAGTACACATTCTCAAAAAGAAGGGAAATTCATGGCAAAAAACTCTGTTTAATGCAACAGTTAGGGCTGTTCCACAGTGACAAAAGCGAGGACATTCGATGTTAGGGTTTCCACCCCCCTAGCACCACACCAACTGGCATCGGGGTGTGCGTTGGGGTTATCAGTCCTAACTCTCACCCCATTCTCCTATACTGCACCATCTCAGCTTGTTTGCACATGGGATGGGATGAGAGTTAGGACAGATGACCCCAATGCACACCCGATGCCTGTTGGTGGGGTTGGGGTGGGTGGGGTGCAAGGGGTGGGGAACCCTAACATTGAATTTCCTTGCTTTTGTCACTGTGGAACAACCCTAACTGATGAATTAAACAGAGTTTTTGCCATGAATATATATATATATATATATATATATATATATATATCTCTCTACACATACAAACATATATTGACCTTACTATGGCCTTAAAGCTGGCCAGCCATAGGCGCCTACTTAACAAACACCTAGGCCTGGGTTTGTCACAGAACACAGTTGACTGGTTGTACAGCTATCTCACCAGTTGTTCCCAGAGTGTGAAGATAGACAAATCATTGTCCAATGGTAGGGGGGTATCTATTGGTGTACTCAGGGCTCCATCTTTGGCTCACTCTTTTTGGCCTCTTCATAAATCAACTGCCCAATGCCTGTCAGACAGCCAACATACTCATCTATGATGATGATACTGTCATCTATTCTAAAAAAACTGACCCTGACAGCTTCACTGCCACTCTCCAAAGTAACTTCAGGAAACTAGAAAGCTGCTTCTCCAACAAACTGGTCCTCAGTTACAAAAAAAAAGAAAAAACAAGCACCATGGTCTTTTGTAGCCTCCCACAGAAGAGAAAAATTCCACCCTCTTTCATCTAAAACAACCAGGGACAAAATCTTGAACAGATGGAGATTTTCAAATATCTTTGATTAACTCTGGATGACACCTTATCTTTTATCCCCCATGTTCACAGTCTGGTGGCCATAGTTTACAGAAAACTGGGTGCCCTGTACCATAACTGGAACAATCTAACTGGGAATGCTAGACACTTTACTGCAGTGAGCCCCATCCTGTCACTTAGAGATTATGACCTCCCTCTCTATGCAGTTGTCTTCAATGCAGTATTAATCATAGTAAAGCTGATCTGTAATAAGGCATGCCGCTTTGTACTTGGTGCAGATAATTGTACTCATAGTTGTACCATTATGCACTTACTAACTGGTTACCGTTACCCACGAGAATAAAGCTGCAAACCGGTTCCATACAGAAGGCTGGTAAAGAAGCTTTACCACACAGAGGTTGGTCCAGAAGTAGTCAGATGGGCACAAAACTGGTTACAAGGCAGAACTCAGAGGGTACAGGTTAATGCAACATAATTGTCAGAAGGCAGTGTGACCAGTGGGGTGCCCCAGGACTCAGTGCTGGGGCCTCTGCTCTTCAATGTTTTCATAGCAGGCATCACTATGGACTAGAAGGGAAGGTGTGTCTGTTCACAGATGACACCAAGATATGTAACAGTGTGGACACCTCGGAAGGAGTGAGCAAGATGGAAGCTGACATCAAGAAACTAGAAGAATGGTCTGGAGTGTGGCAGCTGAGATTTAATGCCAAAAAGTGCAAGGTCATGCATGTAGGAAAGAAAAATCCAAGAAAGGATTATTACCTAGGAGGCAAAAGACTGGCTGCCTAAAACCAGGAATAAGATCTAAGAATCATAATCTCGGATGACTTAAAGGTTAGTAAGCAGTGTGAGAAGGCAACATTGAAGGCCACAGAATGCTGGGCTGCATTGGGAGGGGAATCAGGAGCAGGAGGAGATAGGTGGTACAACCACTGTATAGATCGCTGGTCAGGCCTCACCTGGAATATGGAGTCCAATTGTGGAGGCCTCAGTTCAGGAAGGACATTGACCAGCTGGAAACAGTAGAGAGAAAGGCGACAACATTTATTCAGGGTCTGCAGTACATGACTTAGGAGGAAAGACTTAGGGAACTGAATATGTACTCCCTAGGGCAGAGAAGAAAGAGACAGAGAGGCGACATGATTGAAATATTCAAGTACATAAAAGGCATTAGCATGGTACAGGCACAGGAACTTTCTCACTTCAAGAAAGGCTCCAGGTCCAGGGGACATGACCTCAGGCTGCAAGGAGGGAGGTTCTCTACCAATACCAGTAAGTTTTTCTTCACGGAAAGAGTGGTGGATGCCTGGAACAGCCTGCCCCAGGAGGTTGTGGAGGTCAACACTGTGGGGGAATTCAAGAATGCATGGGATAGACACAAGGGAGCCCAGAGTACAAAGAGCAACTAGAATCTCAAAATAGGTTTAAAACAAATGAGCAGACTAGATGGACCTAGTGGTCTCCTTCTGCCATCAGCTGCTATGTTTCTATGATTCTATGACCTGTTTGCTAGCCAAAAAGGTGATCCTGGACCTAGCACCCACTGCTTTAAGAAATTGCTTCTCTACCATGTCTAACCAATACAACACCTAGAACTTGGCCAGAAATGTCCTTAAGCCTCCTTTCCGGCACACTCAGCTGGGCAAGTGGTCATTTGCTGCCAGGGCCACTAATTTGTTAAACAAACTGCCTCATACACTGCTGAATCTCCTGAAAATTAATCAGTTTAAGAGATCTTTGCTGTCTTTCCTTGCAGTCTAATGCAACTGTAACTGTTAAACTGTTTTATTCAATGGATCTCTGTACATATCTTGTGACATTTTGTACAATGATCTGCATGAGTTTTTTTCAAAAGTCTATGTAATTTTTCTATCTTAAGTGTTTTGAGCCTGGCTAAACTGCATTTCCTCTGGAATGGCTCATTCTTTATGCAATTTTTTTTGTTACTATGTATTGGACATGGAACCTTTGTAAAAGAGCACTCATGCACAAAGCTATTCTTTAAAGTTTTCAATACAGTAAATAAATCAATAAACCTAAATAATATTAAAACCTTAGATTCAGAAGTCATAAGTTTACGAAAAAGGCCAGATATCACAGGAATAACAGAAACCTGGTGCAAAGAGAAGGATGAATGGAATAAAGAAATAGAGGCTTTCAGATTGTCAAGGAGAGACAGATTAAAAAAGGATGGTGGATGGGTGGCTTAATATATTACAAATGAACTATAAACATTCAATTTGTCAGAAGCGGTCAGAAAAGTGAACCCTGCAGAAATGTTATGACTAAAAGTGTAAGGATTTGTATTACAATATGTTACAGTCCTCTGAGCGGTGATCTAAACAGCAATAAAGAATTAATAAAGGAAATAAAATCTGTAACTAAAAATACAAGCATTTGTCAATGCTGAAAGTTTGCCTGTTTTGTCATGTTATAGTCTTGGAAGTAAATTGTACCTCATGTTTGACTGTTGTAATAATCCAATAAAGAACTTGAACTTCAAAAAAAAATGCTGAAAGTTTGCCATTTGTATTGCTATTGTACCGGGTGGGGCAGGACTGCAATTTCCAGCAGCCACTTATTTACTTGTACGTTTTAGTGCCTTTAAAAAAACTACTTTTGTAGCCCCTCAGGTCCCTCTCTCATGTCTCTGGACCCCGATTAGGTGACTTAGGGGTCTGGGAGCACAGGGGAAGCTCGGTTTTGCTGCAGAAGTGGCTTTAAAACAAACATGCATTTTCACTTAAGCGCGACCCAGCATCTCACACTTTCAGAGTGCAGCTGCATGGCAGTCATGCGTCTGTGCTCTTCTGTCCTTCTACTTTCAGGAAAATACTGTGGAGGCCAACAGGAGGTTTCAGAAGGCGGTACAGGGCCCGGGCAGGCATGGGTGATTAGCGGGAGCATTTAGGGGCAGGAGGTAAGCCCCACACATGTGGGAAGTGTAAGATTGTCTCATTCTGGAGCAGAGACAATGAGGGAAAGGAGTCCCATACCTCTCAACCTGCTAGGAACAAAACCAGGGACACTCCCCCCAAAAAACAGGGACAAATGACCAAAATCAGGATACCATATTTTAGTCAGCGTGGTGGTGTTCTGCCACTATGCTGCACCATTGCATGACTTGTTACCAAAAAGCAAAATGAAAAATACAATGTTTGGCATTGTTCTGTTATTTTTATTAAGATTCTGCCCTCCCATCCCTCCATAGTTGCGTATATGTACAGTACGTAGCTGTAGGAGCACAGGGCCCCTTCCAGGCCTGCGCTTCCATTTATAGGACAACAGTGACCAAATTGTCAGCATAGTCACCTTATAACTCTACCTCAAGTGCCCGGTACTGACATTTTTTGAATCATCGCCAAAACATAATTCTGTGCAACTGCAACTCCATTCCATTCCACAGGTGTGGAAACACATTTTGGCCAGGATTTGAAAAATGGCAGCTGTGACATATGTACATGAGGTGGGATAATAAGAAGGCTATGCTGAAATTTTGAGGTAAAAATATTTAACATTTCTGAAGTTACGAGTGGCCATAACGAAATTGCAACAAATGGCCATAATTTTGGCATTTTTTCATGTTTTGACACCAAATTTTCAACATAGTCTTCTAATGATCCCTCCTCATAAAACTCATAGGTGAACATTTTTAAATCTGTGCCAAAATACCATTCTGCACCACAGATGCAAAAACACATTTCAGACAGGAAGTGAAAAATGACACCTGTACCGTTCATGAGGTGGTGTGAAAAAACATGACTATGTTAAAAATTTCGAGTAAAAATATTGAAAATTACCAAAGTTATGCGTGTGTGTAGAAAAATGTCAACTTGGCCATTTTTTTAGAAGTTTTTACCAAATTTTCAACATGGCCTTTGCGGGACCCCACCCCATGAACAGTGGTGGTGACATTTTTTTATTCAGTCCCGACAGGTGATTTCACGCAGCGACCGTGAAATCACCTTACAGAGCCCAATTAACGAAATGACAATGACAGTGTTCATGAGGTGGGGTCCCAAAAAGGACACGTTGAAAATGTGAAAAAGTTCAAAAAAATTCCAAAGATATCAACATAAGTTAAAAATGCCATTGAAATACATTATACGGGACTTAACTTTATTCCTCAATTTGTGGTTTGGCTTTGAAGAGTGCAGACATGTCCCGGTCCACAAAAGATGACATCCTACTACCTCCAGTGGTAAGTGTAGGGTAAGGGTGTATGTGGGGTGGTGGGTACTCAGAGGGAGGGTCAGGATGGGGGAAGGGACAGTGGGGATGATGTAGGACCATTTTCTTTTTTTGGGGTAAATTAAAAAAAAGACGCTGGGGGACTGTTTTCTTTTTTCATAGGATGATAATTAAAATAAATATTTCAGGACACTGTAAGTGGTCTCGCCAGTGTCCCACACTACTGGGGGGGGGCTTGTAAAGCCAACACAGGGATTGGGCACCCTGATGGCAGTATAAAATAAACAACGGGCTGCTGGGTCGGGGTGGAGGATGAGGGATAAGGATCAGAGGGTGGGGCGTGCCACAGTACAAACCACCAATAAACAGGACACAATTACAAGTACACAACATGGACAGCACAGCTGTTCTGATGCTCCCTTCCACCTGACCTGTAGTATGTTCTCTCAATGCATGGTGGCAGTGCTGCCAGAAAGTTTACAATTGAACTGACAAATCAATATTCTTAAATCAAATTAAAGAAGGTTACACTGGCTGGCCTGGCACCTGTTTCTCAGTTGAAGGGTCCATTCCTATATCATTCACAGATGGCTGAAGGCTGGCTGAGTCCCAGCATTCACTGCTATTGGTGGTCTGCAGTAAATAGTCAAGCAGCTGAGATTGTTTTTATTTTATTTAATAAATTGGAGTAGGCATGGACTACATCGCACACTAATCAGGACAAAGGCAAGGGTTTTAGGGATGGCTGGACATACAGACAAAAACTGGGTTGTTCCAGGCAAATTGGGATACTTTAGATGTCTTCAAGGGACCGGTGGTGTGGTGAGGAGGGAGTTCAAGTGTACCAAAAGTGGGTGATGTCAGTCAAGCTGATCAGGACACTGAACAGATGTTTGCTGGGCGGTATCCTGCAGATGAAAGGAAAAAACTGCCGTATGATTGGTGTGGCTTTTTCTTTTCAACTAGACAAAGTTTCTACTCATCAAAGCAAAACAGCATCATAATCAGTCTGGCTGATGACCAGTGTGGCACTGTCTTGCTCCTTGCAGACCACTCTGCATTGCACAGGCAGTGTCATACCCTTCAAAAGCCACTCTTGTTGCAAGAAGTTTGCTGCATGTGTGCACAGTGAACTTAATAATGCAGTCATCACGGATGATGTTAACTACCCAGGGATCAAATGGAAATCTGTAAATGGTAAAGCAACCCAAAACTGGAAATTTATAAAACTGATGCAGCAGACTAACCGAACAGAGCACATACAGGAATGCACAAGAGGGGAAAATATTAGATCTTCTGATGACTGACATGGAAACCCAAATAAGGGAATGTAAGGCAGCAGACAGCCTATCAACACATAATCACTAATGACTAAATTCAAAATTAAGAGAAACATAAACGGGGTCAAAGAAATCACTGTGAGGTATTACTATAAAAAGGCAGACTTTAAAGAAATTAAAAAGGAACTAAACATTGGGGGCCAGATATTAAAAACTTTGTGCCGGGCACAAACTGTTTGCGTAGGGTAAGTGTCAGGTTAGCACAGGTCTGCTATATTCAAAATGTCAAATAGCACACGCAAACTGCAAAAATATAAGGTATGCAAGGGGCAAACTGAGGGTGTGTGTGTGTACATGAATACATGTGCAATGCTATATTCAGCGAATAGCGCCTCGCAAAGTGTTTTTGCGTGACTTAGCGCAGCACTTTGTGCAATCAGTGCTCCTCCAAGGAAAAAAGTAGTCTCAACTCTGGGCAACTCAGCTTAGTGTGACTTTGTGGCTGTGTGTGGCTTTGCACAACCCTAACCAGTAAGTATGACACATAGAAATAAGCCAGACAGAGAGGAAACATGCTGCTCACGGATGGCATTCCTATGATGCCATCATCTGCCATCAGTCCCAGCCATGCGAAGCAGTAAGTGGTGACACAGCTCCCGGTGGACACCATGGCAGTATGGCCATACAGCACACACCTGCAGACCACCCATCGCTGGACACCAACAGATGTAAGCACATAGACATGCAGCACTGTGGGCATAGAGGGTGCTGAGGGGAGGGTGTACAAGTGGCCAGGCTGCACCACAGACTGGGTGTGGCCACAAGGCTGGGACAAGCCACACAGTGCACATGGGCCAGTGCTGGGAATACCCCAACACCAGTGTGCCTGTCTGATGATATGTGACCCTCCAGTCACATATCACACATCTGTACAGACACCACAGCACACACAGTCAGCCGTGTATATGTCACCGTGAGCATCCCATGCCAGTGGTGCAGAGTATATGGGTCACACTACAGCATAACAGGAATGTCCACTGTCAGTAAACGGCTGCAAGTTGGGCCTGTTCTGTGTACAGAGCAGTGGACATCACTGCCCTACACACCATAGGCATTGCTGTGTCCTTCACACTACTGGCCCCCTTGTTACTGCAGTGTCTGCTGTGCACTGTAGCATGACCTACAGTGTGACAATTGCATACAGCACCACCTCCTGTGCCTGTGCTGTGTAGTCCCCTGGAGCACAATATTCTATGCTGTACTATACAAAGGTAGCCTGCAGCTACCACCAGGCACTGCCAGACTGACCTACAGGTGGAGCTGTGGGCAGACCCAGCCAGCCCCTGTACTTCCAGACTGATCCAAAGGTGGTGCTGTGGGCAGACCCAGCCAGCCCCTGTATTCCAGACTGACCTACAAGTGGAGCTGTGGGACCCTGCAATATCACTGAGCAAACTGCATGCAAATCAAGTCATAATGAGATGCTAATTGAGATGTTTGCCCACAGACTACCGAAGCAGGCTCATTTGCTTGTCACTTTTGAATATAGCAAAGTTTTGCCCCGGGCAAACATGATTGCTGCATGCTGGGCAAATGGCTTAGCTCCACACTACACCTGTGTAAATCTGTTTGCACCATGAAAAACGTTTCAGAAACATTGTACATTTCTGTACAATGTAATTTCACATGCGCTGGTGCTTGTAGGTTTAATGAATCCACTCCTTTGCTAGCACACACACATTGGCCACATAATTTACCTTTACCTTCCTTCATGTTGCTGTGTACTGGTCTCTTGTTGTAGTTTGCACTTCCTGGTTGCTATATTCAGAGCGGTCTTATTCCTGGGCTATTTTTGCATTGCACTCCCAGCCCAGTTTACCCGGCTTCCTTAGCATGCTATATTCATCAGGTTTAGCACCGGAGCAATCCCTTTTGTCTATAGCAGGCTACTGTGTCTGGACTAAATTAGCGTGCCGGGCAGTGCTAATTAAGTCCCAGGGCAAAGTTTTGAATATCTGGCTCTGGGACTGGCTAAAAGACCTGGAAAATACTACAGTAGATTAGGTAGGGAAAATCTTCAAGAATTAACTACATTGTTTTGGGGACACATATGTACCAAAACTCAAGGTCTATAATACAAAGTCTAAAACAGGGAAAAAAAAAACATTGGCAGAATAAAGAAATCTCCATACTTTATTAATAAGAAAAGGAAGGCACATAGTAACTTACAGCAGTCGATAAACCAAGTGAAAACAATATGGTCCACTACAGGAATACCCAAAGGAAATGAAAGACTGCCATAAAAACTGAGAAATGCAAACTGGAACTATAATTAGCCACTTCTAAGAACATCCCCAAAATGTTCTACAATTATGTAAGTTTGCTAAATTAAAATAATAAAGAAACTGTGCCACTAAACATTGATGGGAAACAAATAAAGAAAGAAAAATGAATGGCAGATAAAATAAATGACTATTTTCATATGGTCTTTACTGCCAAAACAAAGGAAAAGGATACTTATTCATCAACAAAAGGAAGCAGTTGTAATAATAAGGTTGTAAAGGAATACAGCAAACTAAATAAACTGTGAGAGCTAGATGAAAATATATTAGCTGGTCCAGATGACCTTCATGTAGGACTAATCAAAAAGCATACAGAAGAAATCATTACACCACTAATTTATTTATACGAGAAAACATTCCAGCATGGGAAAGTACCAACTAACAGGAACACTGACACAGTGACTGTACACCAATACAGAAGAAAGAAAAAAAGGAGATATCATCAAACTATAAACCTATTAATCTCACTGCAGTGTCAGGTAGAGTCATGGAGAGTGTAATCAAGGATGAAATTGAATTATTTTTGGAAAAATAATACAATATGTGATAACAACATGGATTTAAATAGGGTAGAGCCCTTGTAACTAGACCTGGGAGTTTAAGGGGTTATCTCCCAAATGCAGATGATAAATTTGCAAAGAGACATGTATGAATATGGCTGCCAAAAAGAGAACCTGATTTCAATTCAACATCTACTACTATACCGCCCTGCTTTTAATGAGGAACAAAACTTATGGATTGCCCCAGTTCTGCAAAATAATTTATTTTTCTACAGATAATGAAAACAAATTGTATACTTGTTGTTGTTAGACATAAATGTGGTATTCGTGTCTGTTTCCCAGTTCACTAGGAAAGTGATGAGCAATCTGCTGAAATAATGTATTTCATGATTAGGTACAATTATGAATTTTTAGAGCTGCATAGTGTCAGAGCTATGCTGACATACTGCTATCAGGAAAAGGGGTCTGACCAGAATTCCGAATGCATCACATCTGTGTTATTATGGTGCAGTGGAGTTGAAGCACAACTTCTTGCAAATCTGTCCACATCCTCCCCATACACTAAAATTTGCTTCCTTCTTCTTCCCCTCCCCCTCTCCAGGCATACTCTTTTCTTGCTCTGCTCACTGCCGGTTCACTTCTAGTAGCCAGCGTTTGGAACAAGCCTCCCTCCCACTAGCTTCCACATCAGTCATGTTCTGCAGTCCCATCACCCCTAATGTTTTGACGTGCTTACTCTTTTCAGCAGTCTCCATCCTCCTTTTACTTGATGAGTGCTCTTAATTCTTTCCTGTTTTTTTTTTTTGCATCCTTATCTGTTGAATATTTTCCATCCCCTCGTGTGTCCTAGAGTTAAAGTGCAGGGACTTATGTATTGGCTGGTGCAGTCTGAGCTGCTTGCCACTGCTAAGGCTATACCACCTAATGGAGAAGTCACTGCCCTTTTACTTTGTGAGTGTGATTGCTTGTATTTTTGCAGAAAAATAAATGTACAGTGTTGCATTAGCTCACTGCATGTGTGGCTGGGGTGTCTCATTTCCTTCCAGTGCAACCAATCTTTTGTAACTATGGTTTCCTGATGTTAATTACCACTGCAGAGGACCACCATCACCACTCCTCAGAACATAGTCCAGGGTAGCCACAAATTTATAGTCCCCAAATTAACATGTTGATTCTAGGAAAAAGTCCCTGAAAAAAAAAGTCTGCTATCCAGTTAGTAAGAGCCAAAATGCTACAAAAGTGCTTTCAGCTAGCCCTTTACACTTGACGCTCCCATGAGAGTTTTTGTGGATGCCCACCAGAAGAATCTATAACCCCATTCAGCTTTACCTTTGAACAGCTGCAAATTATTTTTTGCAGCCACATTGCATCCATGCTAGTTTGCTATAATCCCGGGTCAGATATCACAAATCACAATACTTGCACAAAATGAAATATATCAAATGTATACTCATTTTGAGTCCATATGAGCTCTTTCTCATCCACCCATGCACCCATACTTGTTAATGAAGCTTATGCATCTGTGGGTGTTGCAATATACCATTTTAGGCACAACTGAGAAAAATGCATTCCTTCTTCCAGTAATGGTGATACTCCCAGTTTCCAAAACAAAGCTGCACTGTACCTGCTTTTTGCACATAGATTCTTATCTCCCTGTGCTAAATCCCCAGGATTTGAGTTTGTATTGCTCTCTGCAAGTGGGCTAGCATTTAACAGGAGTACTGGAAAAAACACCAAACATTCTGTTGCAGGACTCTCAGACTCAGCGCAGGGTGTTATGTAACAGGATTCCTGGGGTGAACAATTGCAAGCACACAGCTCTAACAGGATTTCCAGGGTGTCAGACTGATAGCTCACAGCTAGGATTCCAGGGGTCTGCCATTGCCAGACACAGCTTTCCAACAGCAGGTAATATAATGTAGGGAAAGTGAGGGGAAAAATATGAGATGTGAGATCCGTACCAAAAATTCACGTATGTTTCACCTAATACAAACCACAAAATGAATTTAAGCAAGCAAAGACACTGATACTACTGCAGCTGCACAGAAAGGAAGATGACAGAGCAAATGGAGAAAATAAGTGCATCATAATGGGAGGGGGATGGGGCACCTAGACATTCAGATAAAAAGATGCAAAGTTTATATGCTACTCTTTTGTTAAACATAATCTACACATACACATAATTTATAAAGAAGCTGAATAGATAGAAATGCATGAGTTGGGTTTTGATATCTGGTGGTAACAGTGTGTGAACAGTAATTACAGAAATTTTAACAATTACATGACAGAAACACAGGATTGTGCAGGATTATAAAGGAAAACTACCGTTTGAGTTATATACTGTGGCAGTGGTGTGTATGTATATGTGTATGTGTGTGTGTGTGTGTGTGTGTGTGTGTGAGGTCAAGGTTCCAAAAGTCAGAAGATCCATCTAAAACTATTTAGGTTCCATAAAACAAAGAAGATGGATTCTGAAAGCACTCTGCTAGTGGGTGGCAAACCCCCGAAAATGTACCCGATAGGTCTCAACTGGTAAGTTTGAATACAGCTGTGTCCTTGCATCCTTTATTCCTTTCTTCCTTTCTGCATTTCCAAGTGGCATAATGACTTAGGTGCCTCTTTGTAACATGCAGTCAGGGTGCTCTCCATTCATAAGGCAGCCAGTTCAGTGTTGAGCAGTGAAGGTGCGGTGCTATTTTGTGTCATTTACAGCTGCCAGTGCTTCCCATCATGTGCGGAGTATACAGGCAGCTCTTCTCTACACAGAGTCCCCCACCCTCCTCCCAAGTCTGCTATCACTCACTGGAGTTCAAATGCTCTCAGTCACTGCTGCTAACCTGCTACACTCTCTGTGCTGCTACCAGCCACCAGGCCACAATCTCCCCTACATTAAAAACTAAATCCATCATTCTTGGCCTCTTCCCGATACATCTCTGATTCTTCCCCACTACCCATGCAGATCCTGGACCATAAACTACTCTCTGTTTCAGATAAAATAAATCCTCTCACCATCCCACTGGTTCCATGATCCCCCCCCCATGGCCCGCCCCAGTCCCACTAACCCAGAAGACAAGAATATCCCTCCTCATTCCACCAATTTCCTGACTCGGTATCCTGAACCCTCCCCCACCCAACATAGATACCACAGCTTCCTAAATAAAACATGACATTCTTCACTAGCAGTTCAAAAGAGTAACACATGCCATGGTGTTGGTTTAAATAAATCATAACAGATGGGGACCTTGCCTATACATGACAGTATTTTGTAATTACATTTTGCACTTATTGAATATATTTCTGTTTTTCAGATTCAACACTTTGGCATATGCCTGCCAATCCTTTGAACTGCTAGATGTGACTCTTAATGGAGGTGTTGGTGCACCAACTGCTGCATTTTTTGCCTGTGAGGTTTCTCTTATTTTGCTGCATGGAATTCTCTAGGACTGAAGAAAGCTCATCAGCAGTTTTGTCCCATAGCTGTAGAGCACTTTGGTCTCATTCATTTATACATGAAACCCAGCACAAGACATCACACAGCAGTAGGTGTTATCAGCCTTACTTTTACTAGTGGTAGTCTTCTGCCATATATTTAGGGTACTAACTCAGTGTCAGTTGTATCCTAACAGGTGAAGATAAAACAGGATTGGGTGTCACTTCCATCACTCCCAGTTGGCATGATCTATGGTTCGCTGATGGTCACACCCCTTCCAAACCAACCATAGTATCCAGAAATAGATAAAGTGGTGTACCCAGGATACAACCACCATTCTGAGACAGCTCAAAGTATGGTTTATTGCCTCCACAACACAGAGAAATGTAAGGATGGAAGCAGAGGGAACATACCATACCAGTGGTCGGAGTTGTATCACCTTCCACAGACCTCTTCCAGCCATTCCATGCCCTTCTGAGCCCCCAGGTTGGATTCATCGATGCTCAGCCGGAGTCAGTGCTGTTGCTGATGACATGAATAGGACTCCAGTGCATGAAGATGACCCAGCACTGTCATTGCTTCTCATACATGCATTATGTACAGTAGCACACACAACTTGAAGGCAGCGGTGCCTATATTCTGCAACTCGGTCATGGCACTGCAATTCTTTATCAAGAGCAATGCATGATTTCTTGCTATTACACAGAGAGAAAGAGAGAGAGCAGGGGGCTCTAGAGGCACATCACTGGATTCTAAACAAAGCACAACATTTTGGAGTTGAAGCACAATCACTCCACTACTGGAAACAGTCTGCTGTCTCCATCCAGTACTGCCCCCCCACCTCGGCTGTTGCACTATTTTCTTGCTCTACACAGTTCTGGTTCACTTCCAGTAGCCAGTGTTCAGAAGTAGTCTTTCTCCCAATAGCTTTCCCATCAATCATGTTCTGCAGTCCCATTACCCTAAACATTATGACATGCTGGCACTTTGCAGCAGTCTGCATCCTCCTTTTACTAGGTGACTGTTCTTAATTCTTTCCTGTTTCTTTGCTTCCTTATCTGTTGAATAGTTTTTGTTCCCTTGCACATCCTAAATCAATCCACTGCCACTGTTGTATTTCTTTTCTCTTGGGGAGGCGGTGCAAGAGACACTTTTCTTAAACCAAAGTTGCCTCTGAGGCAGACCTCACTGCAATGCAAAACTTAATTTTTTTCATTTACTCTTTCTTGCAGTAAGTCCCTTCTCTTCTAAATTTACAATTCTAACACCTCTCAACCTCTTCTTTATCAGGCTGTAGACCTTTCCATTGCACCATGAAGCCAGCACAGCAATGCAGATCAGCCCTTTAGCTCTAGAGGTTAAAGGCCTTCCTGTGGGGAGGCAGCACAATCTATAATGTCTGCTTCAGAGACAGCCTTATCTCAGAAACAGTCCTGCAACTGAGGCAGGGTGAGGTCTGCCTCTGAGGCAGGTCTGCCTAGGAAGCAACTTTGGTTTAAGAAAAGTGTCTCTTGTGGGGGTGGTGGCATATTGGCTCTTTAAGGAAGCCTTCTATGACTGAGATGGATTGCATTCAGAAAGTGAGTTCCCCATTTAACGGTGCTTGAGATTATTTATTCCATTTCATCTGTGCCATCACATGCTGTTAACTTTGTTTAGAGATGGCCCACTTCAGGGAAAAGGGTATTAATGAAATTTCAACACACACTTACAGTTTATACAGTAGTATTTACATGTCACCACTGAGGCAAAGTTAAAGAAGCTCACATCACCGTACAGGTCAATGGTCTTCCTTTTTTTTCTGTCTTTTAAATAACACTTTTAGAGCACATCTTCACCCTTCATTTCCTAAAACCTAATAAGTGTAGCATTATAATTAAAGAGAGGCAGACTTTATGTATTTATTTAATTGTTTATTTATTTATTGTTTTTTACAACTGCAATGCAAACACTTCACTTTACTTACCTCCATGTTTCCAGTTATAAATCAAGCTTAGTGTAGTGTTTCAAGAGCACCAAGCTTATATTGTTTCATTAGTAAAGTGCTGGATATTTTAGACCCCCTTCCATAGTACACTGGAGCAGATAATGAGGAAATCCTGGTAAACTGTTTTTTTAGCAGCCCTCCTCTGTCTCTCCGATCACAACCCACATATTAATTTTATATCCTCTATCAACTTAATACATTAGCAGCCACAGTGGCTCTGATCAGTGTCAATCCTGGGAAATGTTTTTTTCTGTGAAAATTTTTGAATTAATTGTTTTTAAGTGTGTATCCAATGTAATTCTCTTTGAGCTATATTTTAATAATTTTATTATAAATGTTATAATTATTGTGAAGTATGTGCATTTTTGAATTAAAACTGAAACTGTGTAACTAACTTGATTACATTCTGTGAGGAAGAGAGCAAGGCACTGGATACAATTAACCATGTGGACATGATCCTAGTTAATTTTAATAAGATGTTTGACTTGGTCCCACTCAACAAAATCATCCAGAAAATGTACAATTCAGAGCTACAAAAAGATATCATAACTTGGGTGGATAACTGGTTAGAGGGAGGAACCCAGAGGGTCAGAATAGATAGTCACTATTCAGATGAGGGACCTATAAGTAGCAGACTACCCCTAGAGGTGATACTGGGACCTGTCCTATTCAGCATTCTTAGCATAGATGTGGGGCAATGTTGCAGAAACATCACACAAAAATTCAGACAAAACCAAGATACAGTAGTAGGAGTGCTAGGAGCCAACACAGAGGAAGAAACCATACACAAAGACCTTGGGGATATTGTAAAATGGACATACTGTGAGAAAATTGGATGGAGTTAAAGTTGAACAAATGCAAGGTCATTCAACTTTGTAAGAAGAATAAGAACACAGCATGCTGTATGAAATACATAAGTCAACATATTAGCCTGTAGTGCAAGAAAAAGACTGGGTATAATAATTTCAAATGATATAAGTAGCAAAACATAATGCACAGAAGTAGTACGGAGGGTAAACAAGATCTCTTGGTGTATCCATAAGCTCTGTATATGTAAATTCCAAACTGTGATACTACCATTATATAGAAGTCTCATATGTTTTGTTCACCATACAATAAAACTGAAACTGAGTTACTGGAAAGAGTCCAAAGAAGAGTTATGAGAATAATGTGAGGGATGAAGGGAGGACAAAAAGGGAAAATCTGGAAGAAACAGGACTGTTCACTTTTGAGGTAAGGAGAGTCAGAGGTGATTGCGTCTTTACGATATAAATAGGATGATCAATTAAAATCCAAACTAAACATAAATAAGATAGAAAATAACCTAAAGGGGCACAACATGCAATATCATAGTGAAAAAATGAGGACCAAAAAAAGAAAATATGACTTTATTCAAAGGGTAACTAAAATCTGGAATGATCTAGAACAGAACATAATTGATAGCAAAATTAAAAGTAATTTCAAAAGAAAACAAAATAACTATATAAGGATCAGTAATCTAACAGGTTACCACTACTGAAACAGTGCAGCGTAATCTTGATGGAATTTACGGGTCCAGATTTTCAAACGGTTTAGACTGCCGCAAGCCCCAGGTGCACCAATAATATGGCACACTGTGCTGGCAGCAATCTAATGGGATTTTCTATCCTGTGTGCCAAGTCCTGTAAGTTTGACCAGCATTTTTGTGTCTAGCTTGTGGCAATCCCAGGGGCCATTTTTAAAGAGCTTGTACCAGATATTTGTCACAAGCTGCCATAAATCATGGAAACTGCTGCAATTGTGCCTCAGATTGTAAAATTGGGTGGTGTTGCAGGGAATGAGTTCAGCACACCACCAGAACTTAAGTGTCTATGTGCAGGGCTTGATACAAGCCCTGTGCCATGCTTTGAAAATCTGGCCCATGGTCTTCTTCTGCCCTAAGAGCAAAGTGCTGTATATAACCACAGTATGCAGTCACAACATCCTCAATTTCAACTAGCTGTAATGCTTTGTGTCACTGTTTTCAAATGTATAAATATACCTTGTTATCTGCAGGGATGTTAAAGAGTCAGCAGGTGACACTGTTAAGAAACTGTGCAGTGCATGTGTGTGCCTTTAAGAAGTCAGTGGCCAAGCTTTTGCATATTGTTCTCTAAAAGAAGAACCAGCACTATGGCTTTACAATCTGATGTTATAATGACTAAATCTTGGAAATCTATGAAAGGTAAGCTGAATTGTGTCCAAATATTGATCTTCAGACATTTCCCAAAAATGCAAAATCATATTCACGCCCTATATCTTGCAATTGTGATCCATAATTCCCATTACAAGCCCTGTCTTAATCCACTTTGTTCCCCTTGTCTCCAAGACATTAAACACTGAACCCATAAACTCCTACACAGTTTTAAACCTTTTGAATTGCCCTGTCAATGTATGACATTTGTGGAAAATAAGCTACTTGGCAGCTAAGGAGGGCCCCAGAAAATATTACAGTGAACATTAAACTTCACTGGAAGAAGACCAGTTAGATAGTGTATCAGGCATATATCACAAAGGTGGATCAGACTTTGTGCTTATTGCTGTTAAGATACTGTATTTAACACCCATATCTCTTAATTTCCAGTCTAGGCTCTGTCCAAGTCCACTTCTGTGTCCTTTATCTCCCAGACCCTACATGATGGTCCCCTCCGACCCTACATTATTACAGCCCTAACACTGTTACATTTGAGAGAAAGATTTGTTTTGGATGGAATGGGGTGTCTTAGAATTCAGTGCAATGAATGTCAAAATTTAAAAATTATTCAGTGTTTCCATGCATCAATACATACTAAATACAGAATAATGCCCATGCAGGTGTGTGTTATGAGGATTTTTCACACATTCAAGGTGTGAGATAATCTATAGACCCAGAGAAAGAATATTTAAACTAGCAAATGGGGAGAGGGGTGCAGCACCTGAAACATCGAATTGGAAGAACACCCTTCCCCCCTCAGCTAGTAGTCAAACCAGAGTTCAGCATGCTTGTAGATCATTTGCATCACCAAGCAAAGAAAAAGGTCTGGCTCCCTATACTATGCACAGGGAAAATGCCGAACCTCGTCCAACAACTAATACACCAAAATTTGGCCAATGGAAAATCATGTACACAAATGCTCACAGTCTGGAAAACAAGATCCCAGACCCACAGGCAATAATGACAGAGGCTAAACTGGACATAGTAGCTATTGGCGAGACATGGTTTACCAGTAACCACATTTGGGAGGCTTCAGTACATGACTATGTACTGTTCAGAAGAGACCAAGGTACATAAGAGGGGGTGGTGGAGTGGGCCTTTATGTCAATGAAAATATCAAAGCTACAGAAATTCAGAATACACATAAGGAGTCAGAAGAACTGTGGATCACCATGGAAACAGGAAATGGGACAGCTGTATGAACTGGGGTTGTGCACAGGCCTCCAGACCAGGAGGAGGACATAGACACGTTACTGTTAGAAAATATAGAAAGCATGACAGCTAAAGGGGAGGTTCTGATAATTGGAGACTTCAACATGCCAGATACAGATTGGTCAACAACCAGCAGGGACATCTGCCAGAACTAGACACATGGTAGATTCCTGCAGGGGTAGGGCCTCAAACTACTGGTACAACAACCCACTAGAGACAGGGCTATCCTAGATCTAGTACTGACTAACAGGGAAAGGATCACAGATCTCCAGGTAGGTCACCTGGAGGCCAGTGACCATCATGTGGTATGGTTCAATTTAGCCACTAGAACAAAATCATCCTATTCCAAGGCAAAAATATGGGACTTCATTGGAGCTGACTTTGATAAGATGGCCAACAGAGTTAAGCTAGCCCTGGCAAAAAAGAAATACAGGTGAGTGGGTACAGGCAAAGTGGGCAAGCATTAAAGATGCAATACTTGAAACAGCATCCCATTGTGTTAGTGAGAAAAGGTAGTGCAAAAGAAGAAGGAAGCCACTTTGGTTCTCAAACACAGTAGCAGAACAGGTCAGAGCCAAAAGGCTGGCCTTCAGGAAATATAAGGGAATGCAGCAGTATGAAAATAGGGAGGCATACCAAACTTCCCTAAGGGAAGCAGGGATGGCAGTAAAGCAGGCAAAGGCCCAAACTGAAGAAGCAATAGCACGAACAGTAAAAGAAGGTGACAAGAATTTCTATAGCTGCATTAGTGAAAGGAGAAAGTCCAGAGAGGGTATTGCTAAGATTGAAAGGGATAAGGGGGCGTGTGAGGAGGAGGACCATGTAAAAGCATCTATCCTAAATAGATAATTCTGCTCAGTATTTACTGAAGAGAAGGTAGGGAAGGGCCCACAGCTCTGCACCATGGACACAGTGGGGGAGGGAGGAGTGCACTAATCCCTTCACAAAAGAAAGGGTCCTACAAGAGCTCGATAAGTTCAGGACGGACAAGGCAATGGGACCTGATGGCATACATCCCAGAGTACTAAAGGAGCTAAGGGTGAAATTAGCAGAGCCATTATCAGAACTGTTTAGTGAGTCTCTGAGCATAGGTGAGGTCCCAGAAGAATGGAGAAGGCCTCATGTGATCCTGCTTCACAAGAGTGGTAGCAGGGAGGAGGCAGGGAAGTACAGACCAGTCAGTCTTACCTCAGCAGTGGGCAAGATTATAGAGACACTCCTTAAGGAAAGGATAGTGCAACACCTGGAATCCATAGGTGCACAGGGTCCAAGACAGCATGGGTTTACAAAAGGAAGGGCCTGTCAAACTAATCTCACAGATTTCTTTGACTGGGTAACCAGAATGGTGGACAAAGGGGGAGCAGTTGATGTTGCCTACCTTGACTTCAGCAAAGCTTTTGATACTGTTCCACATAGAAGATTGATTAATAAGCTGGGTAGGCTCCGGGTGGGTCAGACGTTGGTCAATTGGATGGCAAACTGGTTGATGGGTAGCAAACAGAGAGTGGTGGTAAACGGTATACAGTCAGAAGAGATGCAAGTCACAAGTTGGGTACCTCAGGGATCAGTTCTGGGGCCAGTCCTCTTCAATATCTTCATCAGTGACATTGCAGATGGACTGGAGGGTAAGGTTTGTCTGTTTGCAGATGACACCAAGATCTGCAACAGAGTAGATGATCCAGATGGTGTGGGCAGAATAAGAAGAGATCTGGATAAACTAGCAAAATGGTTGGAACAGTGGCAAATGGGGTTTAACGCAAAGAAGAACAAGATCATGCACATAGGGAAGAGAAACCCTGAAGCCACCCATAGGCTGGGAGAGGAGTTTCTGGCAGTCACAAGGGAAGAAAGAGACTTGGGCATCATCATCACCGATGACCTGAAATCATCCAAGCAGTAGGTAAGGCTAGAGAGATGTTGGGGTGTATTAGTAGGGGTATCACAAGTCGGAAGAGGGATGTAATAATCCCTCTTTACAAGACACTGGTTAGGCCCCATCTGGAGTACTGCATGCCGTACTGTAGGCCACACCTTCACAAGGACATTAACCAAACTGAGGCAGTCCAGAGAAGGGCAACCAAAATGGTGCAGGGACTGCATCAGAAAACATATGAGGACAGATTAACTGAACTCAGTATGTATACCCTAGAGCAAAGGAGGGAGAGAGAGAGGTGATATGATTGAAACATTCAAACACCGTAAGGGCATTAACAAGGTGAAAAAGTTTAACATGTTTCAATATAAGAAAAATAGCAGGACAAGAGGACACAGCATGAGATTAGAGGAAGGGTGATTAAGGGGTAATTTGAGGACGTTCTTTTTCACAGAAAGGGTGGTGGTTGCATGGAATAGCCTACCTCAGGAAGTGGTGGATATGAATACAGTGCATGGCTTCAAACAGACATGGGATAGGTATAAGGGAGCAATACAGTTGAGTATGAATAGATAGACCATTGACAGAGCAAAGGCCAATGACACATTCATAAGGTAGAAAAAGAAATGGGCAGACTGGATGGGCCTTGCAGTCCTTATCTGCCATCAACTTCTATTTTACTATGTTTATGAGATTATGAAACATCTAGGGTGGGAAAATCCTCCTAATGCACACCCTTTACAGGCATTATTTTTTATAATTACTGGTGCAAAGGGAATGAATGCCAAAGCTACTGGAGCAGCTCCACACACAGACACACACCCACACAGACGCGCGCACACACACACACACACACACACACACACACACACACACACACACTCTGCCTGTTTTTTCTTTACCAGTACAGGCATTCTTTTCTTTTTTTTTTTCATTACAGTGCAAACTGCAATATGTTAGGTAGCAGTAGTCAGCCACGCATGCTTCGTGATGCAGCTGCTGTCTCCTCAAACCCTGCTCTAAGGGTATGAATGGCTGGATCAACCAGATAGACTTTTACATTTGTAAATGTAGGATCTACCAGATAAACATTGAAACACATTAAAATGTTACCTGCCATGATTATGTGAGGTGAATCAGTGGGGATGTTCCATAACAGAAAAACGGAGCCACCATATGTGTTCAGGTGTTCGGAGTGCCCACAGACAGACTTAGAGCCAGTGAGGTGGTGCTCTTCAAATGAGAGGTGAGAGTGAAACAACAATTTTGAAAATGCCTTAATAACCAGTTTTAGGGTCAATACGGCATTTCTGAGAGGCTTGTAAACCGCGTGATAAATGGGGGTCACCAGTAATTATTATACAACAAAATACACTACTTTACCATAACCTTTTTCATCAAGTTTTTAAACTTTTCAGAATTGTGGTTTACATTCAGCATAAACAAATACAATTGGCATAATTTCCCAGTAGTTTGCACATTTCAAAGGTTTTGACTGGAGGTGGACATCGATAGACAGTGTAACAGCCGAAATTCACTCCTGTTATGTTTAGTGCTTCAAGCACACCCGACCCGACCAGACATGTTCATGTCATCTTATTTTCACTGGTGAACACTAGTGCTGCTATTGTGTAATGATTCACCTGATGTTAAATGTCTATAATAACTGGTCAACAATTTTTTACATTGCGAGACCGAGTTATAATTTCCCATTATAACTCGTGAGTTATAATGGGAAACACATGTCAAGTCAGTCACAGAAACCTGCTCCCTCATTCACTGTCTGTGTGGTCCAGGGTGGGCTTTCAGTTTCCAAAACATGGCTGCTTCTCACTCGCTTATCAAGGAGCTCCCAACCTGACTTCTAGTCCGTTGCTTTTTCTTTCTTTTTTGTGAAAAAAAACACCACATTAGCCTAAAAAAATGATCTGGTTGATCCTACCATTTGAAACTTTCACCACAGAACATCTTCGCATCTCACTCGCTATCTGGTTGATCCTGTTGTTCAGTGGCCAGCACACAACACAAACTGGAAGAGCTCTGACATCTAAAACTAAAAGTAAGATCACAACCACCAAATAAATAAAAGTACTGTACAATAATTGACCAGCAATTAGAAATAACTAGCTAAAAAAATGTTGTGTGTGTGTGCGCGCACGTGTGTGTGTGTGTGTGTGTCACAGTAAATGAAGGCTAGGAAAAAATTGCTGCCCAGCAATTATAAATAATAAAAGAAGCGGAAGTGAACTAAATTTGAAATTAATGGTTGCCCTAGGTGTGGGATGCTTTAATAAACCCCTCGGGCCTCACCCTCTGGGCTTATGTAGCATCCCACATCTCAGGCAACCATTAATTTCTCATTAAGTACACTTCCCCATCCATTATTGTATATTTTATTATTTTCATGCTAATATGAAACCAGCAAGAATAACAAAAACAAAAAGATAATGAATACTTCCTGTTATACAATAACATTGTCCACTACATTGGAAGATATCTGTGGTTCAGGATTTCATAAAGGAGGACCAGTCCCTTTTTCTAATGCTGTATGTACTCTATGAACTGTAATTCTGCTTAGTAGATTGCTGGCCACCCTCTGGAGCATTCATGGAACTAAAGATCCCAGAGTAACTTTAACATTATTTCTTAGGGAAAACTTATGCCCTTTGTTTACTAACATGAAGGTTAGCAAGGGAAATAAGAAACCTTATGAACTTTAAATGTCTTTTTTCTTACACCTGCATTGAATTGATGAAAACCCATGTACTGAAATGATGAATAAGTAATTGTTTTTAAGTAAATTGGCTGGCATCCATAATATGAGTACACAAAGGTCAAATGGATTGTTATTAGCCAAGTAACAAATGAAATCACCCCACCTGTTTTTCATCTTGATACATCAATTGTTATTTATACCATATATTCACTTGTTGATGTTTTGCATGTGTTTTCTTTGCTTACAGTGCTTTTTAACTGATTATTTTTAATACTGATCTCAGTGCATTCATCTGTGATGTGGTCATGCAAGCAAAACAGATTGCATCATGTATTCAGAGCAGCAGAACCTGTGATGGCACTAGCAGGTAAATAAACACTGATTTAAAATTGTAGCAATTTTAACCTGTATATTTGTTCTCAATATATTATATAATTACTGGTTAGATATGATTGCAAACTAAAACCAGGATGTGCAAATCTCCATTACACCCACCTTAAACCTGTACATGTGTGCTGGAGATTAGCTTATGCTCTGCATTATCCATTTTGAGGTGCACAGTAAGCAAGTCCCACTTCACTGCATGAGGAAACACTAAACCAGTAATTATATCAAATAAAATATAGGCAACCATGAAACTTTTTTTACACACCTTCAGAGTGTGATGTTATAATGAATCACTTGACATTCAGCCTCATAGTTTTGTGGAATCAAGTACAGTGTTGTTCCGTGCCATGTTTCTTCTTGACTAGTCATGTCAATCAACACATTTGAACATGAACTAGCAAGAAAGGACAGATATATCATTGATAATTGCTTAATTGCTGTGTGCTTCCATTCATTATGTCTAGTTATCACTCAGGGCATCATGGCAATGATGTCACATGACTAGACAAGTAAGAACATGGCACTGAGCAACACTGTATCTTCAGTGTGTAAAAAAAAAAACAAAAAAAAAACATTGCATTGCATGCTGTTGCCCATAAATTTTTCTTTACATCATACATGTTCATTCCTAGTTATTCACAGATATCTCATACAAGCTTTTGTCATAATTTAGAATACTTCCATCAGAAATCTGGTCATTCATAGTTGAGAATTCAGAATGATGATTCATGGTTCCATTAAAATGCCTACACTACAAAAACTACAGAAATATTTAATGTAACCATGATTTTCTCAGGTAAGCAATGCTTGCTTCATTCATATCTAACTCACCAGGAAACAAATGAATTCATCTGACAAATATTGAATGCTATATAAAGTGTTTGACCTTATATCGTGATACACTACATCTACAGATGTACATAAAATTATGTTTCCTCTATTATTTGTGTGTGTGTGTGTGTGTGTCTTAAACTTATATGCAATGATTAAATGTTCATTTGTTATATAGATTGAAAAAGTCCTCAGGCCTCTGTGAAAAGAGGTGGGACAACTTGCTGCATGCATCTCAGAAATTGATCTGGAAATGCTTAATAGGAGGAGTCATTAAAGTAGCCCATTAAGACAACGGGGTACACTTTTATGCACAGCATGCAGAACAAATGCACAGGGCCTTCTAGTTAGACCCTGTCTGCAAACATTACAGCATGGGAATGGAAGATCATTCAGAGGGAACAAATTCTTGTTTTATATTTTAAATGGATCAGGTAATGACTGTTCTAATTATATGCATTATTTTGGAATCTTTGAAAGTTCTAGAGGTAGGACACAATTAAATCTGAGAATAACTAACTGTCTCTTTTGGGACGGGGGTAGCACAGGGGAATGGTATGAGCCTAACCTGAGAATGTTACAAAACTCCTATATTGCATCAATTGGAATGCAAAATGTAGAAACAAAACATCTATCTTTAAATTTAGAGAAGCAGCAGAGAACTGTGGGATCTGTCTTTTAATTCGTGCAGCCAGCAAAGACATCTCCAACTGCTTAGAGATCTTTTGGTAGAGAAGGAAGCAATCATGTTAGTACTTACTGTCAATTGGGTCTTGTCAGTGTGAGAAGTAATCTTTTCAAAACCTATGAGAAAAGACAAGGTTCACTCTAGTTTAGTTTTATCTGTAAGTGTATTTCTTTTGATGTATTTCTGCATGCCTACAATCTTTTATTATTAAGTTATGTACTGGGTTAATATACAGAAAGCACACATATGTGACTTGTATATATTGTGCAGTTTGTAAATTTGGTAAAGTATGTGTAACCCCCCTACAAATGGGGGTTCCCGAAAAGTCTTCCTTGAGCTTGCCTAAATGCTCACTGCCAGGCTGGTATTCTGCGTTTTAGTAGATTAAATGTATTGCCAGAGAGTGCCTATATAGCCTCTGTGTACTCTCTCTTTAAGAGCTGCCTGGATTGCAGTCTTAATCTAAAAGGGAGCTCTGTTAGAAGATGTGCTTGTTTGCAGATCATTTGTTAGAACAAACTGCAATATTATTACTACTCTAACCTGCCTTCTTTGCAGCATGGACAGTTCTGTTTGTTTCCATCATCTTGGTCTTGGACTGTAGGAATGGGCCAATCAGTACATATGGGACTCTAAAATGGAGCCTGCCTAAAGGGGCTTGGTGGGGTCAAAACTTGTAGGAATTATAGTTTTTGCATTTTGGCACCTAAAATAATCAGGAGGGGAAGCCCTTGTTGTGATTGACAGACAGATCAGCAAACCAAACATTTTGGATTTTGCGAAAGTCCCAAACTGCTTGAAATTTCAGTTAGATCTAAGCTGGGAAGTGAAGAAGTAACAGCTCAAGGTAGTTCGAGCAGCAATCCATAGTGGATTCACATTGGAGAACTGTGGAAAGGCCTGCGTTTTGGCCTGCATGCCTGCCTGCTTTCCCTGAGAGAGAACTTGTGCCTTTTTCGGACTGAATCCGAACTTGGAGAGCAAAGTAAGCTACTGAATTGTGACCAGGGTCCTACCTGAAGAAGACCAAAGGTTTGCTGAATGTGATCAGCCTGTCTGGACCTCCAGCCACCTCTCAACTCCCGGATTGTGCAGAGACTCCGTAAATGCGACTGGAGAGCCTTTTGCTTGGTACAGTGGAATTTCCTTACGTGTAAATGTGCTGTGTACTGCTAGCGGGTCGTGATTTGGTTCCCCACTGTGGTTTGAACTGTATTCTGCTTGCTGGAAACTGCAGCCAGCCTCATGGACTGAATCCAAAATCATCTCCATTGGGCCTGGGCCTTGCCACACTGGCCCAGCCAGACTACCCACTGGGCAGAGAAAGCCATCAATGAAAGACCTGCCTGGGGATTAGCCCCCCTGCTCAACACTTGAACAGGAATGATGCCTTGGTGATTTGTGTGGGCCCTGCTTCTCCGGGCACTCCAGCTCAACAACCTGCAGTCTTGATTTTGTCCTGCCTGTGTCCAGTATCGGGTATCGTGAGTACACATCAGGGTAGCTCCCCAAAACAACTGCTAAATCTAAAGTGTTGTCATCTGATTGTCTGATTGCTTTTTTCTTTCACGAACTGAGCCCTCTGGCTCTGAATTACAAATAGTGTGTGTTGTGCATGTTGCTTTCTTCCATCACAGTGCACTAGCCAGCTGCAATGCTCCTGGCTAGCCCATCATCTCCCTACCTGGGTACCCAGAGGTGTGACTGTGTGGGGACTTAAAGCGCATGCATAACTGCTTGATTAATATAGCCTTTAAGCCAATCAACCTGAATACGCCCATCCCTTGTTTAAGTCCCCTGAATAAATCAAGATCTGACTTTTTCTGCATTTAACCGGACTGGTCCCAGTTTGTGCCAAGAGTACTGTACTGTTGCTATTTGCTGTGCATAACATTGTTTTACAGGAGGTCCCCAGGGTTGAGCCAGAGGAACCAGCCCTGTTAGTAAGTGCAAACAGTGTGGGTACTTGTGTGGTGTACAAGGGGTACTGTGAAAGTGATTATTGTGTATTGCTCAGGGCACTAGAAGGGAAAGGGGGAGTTACAGTGTCCCGGAGGGCTGTGCCCAGGTTAGTTTGACCACTACCAACCCTGAACTCCAGGTGGAGGCACCTGTTGTAGAATCTAGGCCCTTTAACCTGCTACTAGCCAAGTAGGTAGGGGTAGAAGCCAGTGGGATAGCGCCACCTAGGGGTTACTTATGTTGAATTCAATCCATCATGAGAAAGCTTATTTTAAGAAGGTAGAGGTAATTTAACTAGCCAAACTGTGTTCTGTCTCCTAGTGCATAGTACCAAAATAAAGTGAGGCTGCTTCAAGTGCAGAAGGAGGGTCAGAAAAGTTTGAAGTGAATATCTATTCCTGTGCACATGCCTCATATTCTGCAGACAAGTGCATGTTTGGGATGAAAAAGGTGCAAACTAGAGCTGAGTTCACGGCAGCTTGATGGAAGTAATTGTGTATGTCTGTAGCAAGTTGGTAGCAAGTGGGATTGGTCACAACAGATCCATAACACCACAACTTTGTTTCGATGTGACACTACAGAGATGGATTATGTTAACTGCAAGTTGCGGTCATCATAAATCCATTGGTAAACCGTCTGTTTTTTTAAGGGGGGCTTCACCCCCCAAACCACCCATGAAGAGGGCTCTGCCCCCACACCCCCCATAACTAGGTATTGTCATCTCTGAGTCTGAGTTGATTCAGGGAGGGGTCAAAACCCAGAGAAAGCAGTGCCCGGTTCCCATGGATACATTACAGTGGCAGCAGCAACTTGCCACTGTAATGTACTTTGTTATCAAAATGTCACTGCAGAGTCAGCCTATGAGTCACAACTACATAAAACAAGAGTCCAGCTGTAAATCGCAAGGCTTTTGGTGCCATTTTTATTTATTTACTTATTTAGTTGGTTAAACTTTGTTAACCTGGAAAGGCACACTAAGCCAGGGCTCATTTCCAGGTGCAATCCAGAGGAGTTAGGGTAATTAGAAAACATTACAGATAAAAACAACATTGGATAGCAAACATTTTTCAGTTTTTCAATTTTACAGTTCTAGTGACATTTCCAAAAAACTTGAGATTCATTCTTGTTATTGATGATGTCACAGCGCTCCTCATTGGAATTACAACTTAATAGTCATAGTTAGTGGTTATCTTTTCTATATTTATTTATTTAAAATTTGTTAACTGGATAAGGCACACTTAGCCTTAGCTCATTTTCAGGTGTGAACCAGGGGTATATACACAGAAAGGAGGTGCAAACAATAGCATAATCAATACAATACAAACCAAAAAAGATAAAATACACTACAATACAATGCACAAGAATGAACAGTCAAGACAGAGGGATTACAGTGATATGTTAAAAATCATACAATAGAAGGAACAGGATCAATAAAATTAATCATAAAAATTAATGAAATAAAATCCAATAATATACTGTACACGATAGACCCATGAACTGTACAGAGGAAACAAATAATCAGTCTGGACTGCATTCCGGAACAGAGGGAGACAGTACAGACTGAAGTGGTGACTCAGGCAAATAGCAGAGAAAAGAAAAACATAAAATTGAACTAGCGAGACTAGTAAGAAAAAGAGAGAGGCGAGAGGGACAAAGACAACTGGGGTGGGGTCCTCAGGGCGCTAGAGCAATTAGGAGAGGATGGAGAAGGGTTGGGGAGGGGTAGGAAGGAAGCATGAATGGAGCAGGAGGGCAGTTGCAGGGAGCAGAGGAGAGGATACGAACCAGGGATTTGAGGGCAGAGAGGGAGAGGGCATGGTGGGTGGGCCAATTGAGTTGATTCCAGAGGCGACTGAGGCAGTAGGAGACAGCCTCTTGGCCTGAGCAAATTATGAGGGAATGGACAGGAGAACATTCGAGCATCCTGGAATGTAGTGGGTACTCCAGTGGAGCTCACAGAAGAGAGACTTGAGCTGAGATATGAATAGAGAGACCCAAACCAGAATTTACTGATGAAAATGAGGCTATGCAGCTGGCTGCTTAAAGGAAGGGGCATAAGGGAGAGACAGGAGTAGAGGGTGCAGTGCTGAGTGAGAGGGGGAGAGGAGGAAGCAAAGCAGCAAAAAGAATTACGCAGGGTATCCAGCCTGGCAAGACAGGGTTGCCGAGCTGCAGGCAGTATAAATGCCAGCATAGTCAAATACAGGGAGAATAGTTTTTGTGACTAGGTCACTCTGGGTTGACAGAGGGAGGCAGTCTTTTATTTATTTATTTAGTTTTTATTGACCGGCTACGTGCACTAGATAAATTCTGCCTATTTTCAGGCATGACCCGGGGAAGGGGGATACAGATGAATGGCAACTGACTTTTGAACCAGATCAAGCTGTTGGTGGTATTTTTTTAGTGAATGAGGGAAATTTAGCCAGGACACTGGGGAAATTCCCCTACTCTTTTCGAGAAGTGCCATGGGATCTTTAACATCCACCTGAACTACCACCAATCCAGGCAGATGGGACCTCGGTTTAACATCTCATCCGAAAGACGGCACCTCAGAAGTGCAGCAACCCTCTCATGCTGCACAACAGTGTCAGTACTTGGATATTAACCCAAGTGCCAGATGTGGGAACTGAACACACAGCCCTCTGATCTCCCGGCCTCAGAGGCGATTGTGCTACCTACTGAGCCACTGACACTACTACTACTCTTTGTGCCAGTAAAGGGTGTTGGGTTTGGGGCAAAGCTTTGAGCAGATGGAATCTATGTGAACAGAGAAGTCAAGACTGCTGTCAAGTCAAACTCCCAAGTATTTAAATGAGTTTACTGATTGGAGGCATAAGCCCATTGAGGGTGGTAAAGGTGGGGGTGGCAGATTTGAGCAGTTTTTGACTATAATCAAAGAACATAAAGACTGTCTTGTTAGAGTTAAGTTTTAATTGATTTTGTTGGAACCAGGACTGCATCTTATTGAAGTTACATTGAAGAGGGGCTATGATGTTGAGGGCCCAGAGTAGAATAAAACAGTGTTGTGCACGTACATTTGACTCTTGGATGAGGAGCAGATGGTGGGTAGATCATTAATAAATATAGAGAAAAGTATGGGGCCCAGAATGGACCCTTGTGGGATGCCGACAAGAATAGGGAATGTAGAGGGAGGTACCTACAGGTATGGATTGCTGCCTGTGCTGAAGATTAGAGCAATACCAATGAGTTGCAGTGGGAGCTAGCCCAGCGGAGTACAGTTTATGGACAAGAAGGGTGTGAGAAACAGAGTCAAAGGCCTTAGCCAAGTCCACAAAGATGGCTGCAGTGACATGACCTTTATCCATTGCAGAGTGAATTGAGTCCATTACCCAAAACTGGGAGGAGACTGGAGTGCTGTTTCCTAAACCTGGACTGGTAAACTGAGAGATTATCAGTGGCAGTTAGGTTTTTCAGGAGTCTGGTGTAGATTAGGGACTCCTGGAGATTGGCCAGGGCTGGAAGGAGAGATATAGGTCTATAGTTACCTGAGGAGGATGGGTCCCCACCTTTGTGAAGGGGGAACACTTTGGCGTGTTTCCAGGCCAGGAAGATGGAGCTGGTGTAGAGGTTGAAGAGGTGCTCAAGAGGTGCCACTATAGAGTGGGCAGAGATACAGAGAAACTTTGGGTGGAGACTATCTGGGTGGGATTTTGAGGGGTTAAGGACCATTAGCGCCTTGTAGACTTCTTGAGAGAGATAGTGAGAAAGGAGTAGCCAGAACCAGTAGGGAATCGGGAGGAGAACAGGGGCAGGGGGAGTGGAGGTTGTCAGGGAGGGCACAGGAGGTAAAGAATTTATTGAAGGTGTCAGTGAGGGCAACTGAGTCACAGACTGACTTTCCCTTAATGTTTGAAAATTCAGGGGCTTGTGCAGAAGTGTGGCCTAGGAGATTTCAGAGTGCTTGCCAGAAATTTGCAGGGGAACCAGACCAAGTGTGAAGCTGGGAACTAAAGTAGCTGGATTTCACCTTTCTGATTGCTTGAGTGCAGGCATTTCTGAGGGACCTATAGAGCTGGAAGACTGAAGGAAGGAGGGATGCCTTAAATTTTGCCCAGCATTTGTCACACAATTGACATAGGGATAGGAGGTTAGATGTCATCCAAGGGAGGTGATGACATTTTACGCTAAGTTTTTTTAAAGGATTGTAGATGTCCCAGACACTGATAAGTATGTCAGAGAACTTTTGGAGAGCAGAGTCAACATCTGGGGCAGAGTACACAGGTGACCAATTAGCCTGGAATAGATTATGAAGGAGGGAGTTATAGTCTAGGTTGCAGGATGGGTGATACCAAATATATTTGGGTGCGGACTTTGGGGTTGTGACTTTGTGTATACAGAAGGTGAAGCAGTGGTCACTAAGGGCATTGGGAAGAACTCCAGTGGTAGAGATGCAGTGAGGGTGTGATGTAAGCACCCAATCAAGGAGAGAGTGCTTGGAGGATTTGGGGTTCAGGTGAGTGGGCCCAGAGATCATTTGGGTAAGGTTTAAGGACTCAATCCTGAGGATAGAGGGTTTGGTGGTGGGGGAGAACCAGTCCTGATTAAAATCATCTAGCAGGATGAGCTCACCTTTGTTAGAGTGAGAGGAGATAGTGGAAATGCAATTAATCATAGAGGTATGGGGTGCTTTGGGCGAGCAATAAAGTACCGCCAAGTAGATTGGAAGGGTGGAGGGCAGGGAGAGACAAACTATAAGAAGTTCATGGTGGGAGGGCTTGGCATCTGTAAGGGAGCAGGAACAGGAGAGGGAGTCCCCGACAAAGATAGCCACTCCACCTCCTCACTTACCACAGTCCTGGTGGAAGAGGTTGAAATAAGGAATGGCGAAGGAGGAGTCAAGGATCCTAGTGGAGAGCCATGTCTCTGAGACACATAGTATATCAGGGGAATGTTAGGAGACCCAAACTTTTAGGTCATCTATTTTGGGAAGGAGGCTCCTAGCATTTAGGTGAATGATGCGCAAGCCCTTAGGGTGTGCGGAGGGAGTTATGGATTGTGGTTGGCCAGGGTTAGTTTCAACATTCCTGCAGAGGAGCAACAGGAGTAGATAGAGGGAGAATTGAGGAGGGTACATAGACCTTTTGGGGAGTATGGTCTGGGAAGACAGGAGAGGCTGGTGCAGCAGAGTAGAGACTCAAGAGTTAGAGAAGAGGTGGACAGCAGGTTAGAGTGGATGGACGGAGCAAGAGGAAAGAGAAAGAGGGGGGAAGTTGGGAAGTACAGCAATGGTAAGGGTGGGGATAGAGGGGGGCATGAGCAGGGTCAGGGAAGAGAGGAGGGTGTAGGCTAGGCTGGGAGAGAGGGTAGAGTTGATAAGTAAGATGGGGTAGTGCAAAAGAGGATGGGGGGAGGCAGTCCAGTGCGGAAAACCAAGAAGGGGAGTGGGGAAGTGAGGGGTTGTAGAAAAATGGAGAGGGGGAAGGGGTGAAATTGAGAAAAAAGCAAGAGAGGGTCATAAGGGAGAGGGAGTGCATGACTACATGGGGGGGGAGAAAGAAGCTAGACAGAGAAAAGCTGGGGATACAAGGGCAAAATACTAAAGGAGGTGAGTATTAAGGTATGAGAGTGGGGTGCAGGGAGGTGACAGGTAGCTTGAAAGGGATGTGAGAGTAACCTTTACACTCAGGCAGTGTGCTCTGAGGCAGATTTTATAGGGACAGATCCTAGCATAATAGGTGTGTAGGCCCTCTGGTGGGTAGATAGTATAAGGAACCGATGGCAGAATGGGGAGATAGAAATTTGACCAATCAGAGCAGCACACCGTATCTATAAAAGTAAATGCCCAAACAGGGTGGATGGGTGGGGAGTTGTTGCAAAGCAACGGCAGGTAAGAAGCTCCTGAATTAAAGAGAATGCTGCAAATGCTGTAGACACAGGCTGGGAATACAGTTACTCCAAAATTAAATTAGATGTCAGAGCTAAATGCTGTTGCTTTGAATTAAGTTTTATAACTTAGCTCCGAATTAAGTTTAACAACTGAGCTAAAATGCAGTAAGCACAGGCAGAGAATGCTGCTGGTCTGAATTGAGTTAATTAACAATGCTGCAGCAGGTCCGAATTAAGATTCAAAAAAGCTGCAGTGGCATCTGTTTGAAAAAGGCACCAAAATTCTGCCAAACCCTCTACTGGAGACAAGGAGTCACTCCATACCTTTTGCATAGCTTGTGTCACAGGATGGTCCCTGGGGGTCATGGATGTCTCTTGGTGGCTCCTTGAGGGAGGATTGGGCTGAGGGTAAGGGAGGAGCACAATTAAATGAGAGCTGGAGGGAGGGAGGGAGGGAGGGCCAGCCTGATGGGTGGGGGGAGATGCTAGACACAAGGACAATTTAACAGATTTAAATTACATACAGAGAAGGCAAAGGCTGCCATTTAACATGGTGCAAAAATAAATGGAGCAAGCTGAAGAAATAGGAGAGCGCATATAGGAGAAGCCTAGCATTAGCACAGAGCAGAAACAAAAAAGAAAAATAGAGAGTCGGGTTAGGTGGGTAGAGAAATAGAGTCGGGTTTGGAGGGCAGTAAAAATTAACTACACATTAACCAGTATGCTGTACTCTATGTTATAAAATGACAGACAGAATACAGCTTCCTGATTGGTCAGTTCAGGACTATACCCGTGACGTTATCATAATATAACATCACAAATATACTCCTGGCATATCTTAGCCTCATAACAAAAACAAGTTGGAACATAAAAAAACATATCCCTACACCTCCCCTGTCAAATTCAACATACAGTGGTGAACATTGATAAATACTTTACCAGAAGTTATTTGCAACAGTGCAGCCTTGTTCTGTGCTGTCAAAGCCATTTGACTTCTGCAGTATATACTGTACTAACAGAGATTTATGTGTGTTCTCAAAATAAGGTTGTTTTAGTTCAGTACTTGCATAGGCCTATTTAGGGGTTCATGTCTTATAATATTCAATTTTTTGTAAACTCCTGCTATAACAATGTGTACTTATGTCTGATTAGTATAAATCAACTGTGGCAGGACAAAATTAGAAGTTTCTATACTGTGTTAGAAGCAATAGTTCATATTGTACAGTACGTACACTGTTGTACTTAAGAAACTAAACTGGCAGTCTGCTAGTCTTATTTTTATTATTATTATTACTTTCTGTTTTTCTGTGTATGAATTTAATGCCCATGAAAGGTACTGGACTGAAATTAGTATAAGCTGAAGTCCTGCATTTATCCACATGACAGGTACAGCAGGGGCGATCACAGTGCAAGCATTCCCACACTTATCCATCAATGTGCCATAGCCCTGCATGGAGGGACCACCATGTAGGTTGGAGGGTTGTTCATACTCCATGCCCATTCAATACCTGGCCTTTCATGTGACACTGACAACAAGGGTGCTAATTGGGGTTTTTAAAACATTGACCTTAAAAAGGTTTCTGCTTTACCAATCAATAGATCACTAAAGATAGAAAAGGAAGCAAGTAGATGCCTTCCTGGTCCCTTGACCCACCATGCAACACCAATTATGTCAGTTACATGAATGAAATGTACTGTACTAGCTATGATTTTGTTTCTGCAAATGACTTTTGGAGGTTACAAGACTTTCTGTGGCTACAATTCTGTATTTTACCAATCATATTGGGACCTGAAAATAAAGATTACCATCAACTTACAATGCATCATGTTTGACTTCAGCTCAAAAAATGCTTAAATATAAAGATTTTAGAAGAAACATGTTATTTTAATTTATTCTGCTGAATTTGTGCATGTCTTTCTTTGCTCATTTCCTGATCTATAAAAACTATAACCAAAGTACAGAAAATAATTATTCTGTTATACAGTAGGTGATCAAGCGGTCACTAGACCTAGAATTGAGGAAGGGTAATTGAACTGTTAGAGTGCCTGCTCTGAAACCAAGAGATTATAGATTCATCCCTAAACTTCTGTGTAGGCATAATGCTCATTGTGTGACCACGGAGCAAGCCAATTAACCTTTAGGTGTGGCAAACCACATAACTGTGGAAACAGGTAGAAGTAGAACCCAACTGGAAATAAGATGCTGCAACTCAGATGAGCTATCATGGATACATAAATTGCAAAGAAAACATTGATGGTGGTCGGGTAATTTGTTTTTGTGTATTTTATTCTACATTTATTTATTTTGGAAAGCCCAACTGAGATGCAACATCTCATTTTCAGTCAGTGTTGCTTCTACCAAATGCTGCTGCTTGGTGCACTGAAGCACAGGGAAGTATAAGTGACTTGCTCAACATCATACAGAAAGTCAGTGGCTTTATTGAGATTTTGAACTTGTACATGATAATCACCCAAATGGTAGTGGTCTTGGCACATCTTTGGCTGCCAATGGCTGTCCACTTGTTATTGTCATGTAGAAACTGACTCCTGGCCAATGGATATTATCATGTAGCCACTAGCTCCAGGCAAATGGGTATTGTATTGTAACAACTGGCTCCTGGCAACTACTTCTGTTTAGACTAATTTATTTAAGAGAAAAAGTGTAATGTATAAATTTACAGTGACAATAACCAATTGCACTGCACCCACAGCTATGAATTCCTCTGCTTGTCAACAGGAAAATTGTTCTATTGATGAACATGACACACTGCAATTGCCCAATGAATGCCATGGCTTTGAGAACACATGAAACTGCAGTGGCTAAAAATAAGACACAGTGACTTACAATGCAGCCTATAGGGGAAGCAATGCAGTGTCACTGGTTTCCTGCATGAGAAAGGTTATTCACTGTCATTGAAACCGAACTGTTTCCTTCAGTAGCATCTGCATAATTCTGCAGTATTCTGCATTGCATCCTCCACTGTAGATCCATGGTGTTCTGTTAAAAATAATACCACAAATACCCAACTAAAATAAAAAATAAACATACTGTAGATTATATTTTGCATTACTACTGGTCTTTGAGATGTAGTCAGATTATACATTTATGAGGTTTTGCTATGTTAGGTGCAAGGGAATGTTCTAATTTGATGCAATGCATAAATGTGTGCTTGACTCAGATAAAAACACTGACAGCAGGGGAGTCCACAACTTCTCTGATTCCTGTTTCCTGCAGCAGCTTTGCAGGCTATGTTATTAGAATACTGGCACAGAGGGTTGTGTGGTGTACCAGGGATGAAATGATGATCAGAAGTAAAACTAATGAATAAGCTGGAAGCAGTTTTGGGAATAAAATTTTAGAATGAATCATGTTTCAGAGTTACAGTGTGTGTACCTCATGACTGTTTTCAGGAAAGTATTTCTGGCAGTAAAAATCTTTAGAAATAACAGAGTGGCTGTGTGGAAATACTGGCCCCCCACAATACACCCACCACTTCCAGTTATGTCTGAGAAGGGTTATAATTTCCCTCTGTTTCTCATGACCAGAAAAATAATGATTCACACCTACAAATCCATGTCATTGAGCCATTTATAATCTCCATGTTAACCACAGTGCAACACACGTTTATGGTGGTCCTCAGTTAAGGTCTGTAAGACTGAGTTATTTTAGAAGTAGTTCCATTAATGCTAGTTTATTTTACTTGTAAATGAAGAAATGTCAGATGTTACAGTGCTCGTTAGACTTTTTTTTTCTTCCATGCAAATGTACACCATACTGGTTCCACATATTTTAGTGAGCCTAGAGCAGGGGTGAAGGCAGAAGGATCCACAACCATGACTGTGTGTAGTTGTAATCATCATGAAAGAGACAGATGTCAGCTCTGGTTATTTATTTAAGGGTTAATCCTTCAAGGAAGATATATTGTATATGTGTTGCTGCTGAGCTGTTCTTGTGTGGTACGGAATCTCAGCGTGATATTGTTTCCTGTGTCTGTAACTGCACCTTTTCCAAAAAACACTGGAAACTTTGATAAATCAACATTTTTTCTTGTGACATCATCAGTTATGAAAATAACTAAATAATGTAATAATTCCCATTTCAAAAATATTGTAACCTTGAAAGAAATTTCGGGGGCGGGGGGGCTTTTTTCATTTATTTATTACATGTAACAGATCAAAGATCAGGTTTGCATATATTCACTTTATGATGAAAGGAGCTCAGAATAAAAAAAAAACTATTAACAACATGAGGAAAAGTGTTCTGCTCTTCATCACTGCCACAGGTTAACTTGTTTGGCTTCAAATTCGTGTTTGTTTAATTTGGCAGAGCTAAAGCAAGGCCCACATTTCCTGTTCTTTGGCAAATCTACTGGAGAATGAGTTAAAGCAAGGCCCAAGTTTCCTGTTCTTTTGCAAATCTACCAGAGAATGAGTTATTTTCCTATTCAAGCACTGCTCGTGTTTCAAATAAGCAAAATGTTTCGATACCAACTATTGACTCAGTTCTTAGACATTTGGTCACAGGATAAGTATATACTTTTACAGCATCTGAAGCCAATACATACTGGTATAACAACTGTTGCTTAATATTTATTTTTAATTTTTAAAATACTTGGCCTATTTTCAGCATGAAGTTTTTTTTTTTTTTCTCTGATAATCATTACCTCTGTACTTCTTGAGTTTATAGCTAGGACATTTTGATTCAATCTATTTGAGCACACAGTAACTATGGTGTCACAAGAGTATCAGTAAAGATTTTAATGCTTAAAAGCCTTGTATGTAAAATCTGCACAAAATCAAAGGAAATTATACTCTTAAATTGTTTCATAGACATATCTGTTTCATTTTGCGTCCATTCACTAACAAAAGATTCATCTCAACATGAAGAAAAAAGTCATAAGGTATGTGGGCAGGTGGACTTTCTTCATTCTGTAATTACATTTTTTGGTCACTAAAGTCACATGCCACAGCCCTAAGTTGTGAGAACAACAATATTAACTGTCAGCCATTCTTTACTATGATTTTTAAAGAGAAAATATGTTATTCTTTCTTAATCTTATTTTTGAATTTGTCCTGTTCTTATTGTACTTCCACAGTTGTAAATTTATTGTGTCTTTCAGGATGCATTGGTAGTATTATTGTGGCCCATTATTCTCATCATACAGTATCATTAATTAAATGGGCCCACAAGTACACAGTGATATAGTCATGAGTGAGTCATAATAGCCTTATTTATGAGTAAACTAAGCTTGCTGCATAACAATAGCAGTCAGCAGACCTGTTTTGTAATGTAGACCTGTTTTGCAATTTAGAATAGACAAATAAGTGCTGCCAGGTTGCTAAAGTAAAACTGTTGTTTGCTGAGTTCTCCACCACAGCAGTCAGTAGACCTGTTAACACATGTTATTATAAAGCTATTTAGCCTCCTACTGATGATCTAAGGTAAAATTGTTGCTTACAGATTTGTCTATCCATGTTACCTCCCAATAGCAACAATGACCTAGATTACAGCCACAATCTAATCTATAGGTCCAGTGAATACTTGCTTTCAACCCAGACTAACATCCATACCACCTCATCCAGGCTCTTACTACTAAGACCACCTGTGCCTCGAACCAAGGCTCAGCTTGGGCTAATGCATCTCCAATGTCTTAGCCGTCAGTACTATAGAACAATGGGGTCAGGTAAGCACAACTCCTGCGATCCTAATAGGGGAGTAGCGCTGGTATCTCTGTACATCCTAGTGCTCCTCTGGGTGGATGGGCTTATGGGCCAAGGGGTTCCTGAAAACAAAGGACCCTGCTGTCAAAACACCCATCCCACACACCACTACTACTGCCATTCCCCTGTAACACAAATTCACTCCTTATTGCCTACAAAATAGCCAAGAAGAGCATTTGCTACGCCTCACTCTGGTACTCCAATAGACATCTCTGGAGGGACCTACTTCCTTCCATCAACTCAGGGCTAATGTGCCTACTTGCAGCTCTACTGCTCCTTGCAGGGGGACATACAGCCAAACCCGGGTCCCCCCAATCTTCACCTCTTGATATTCTCCCCTCAGGACCCACACTGGGTATCCTCTAAGGGGAAGAAAATTACGCACATGAATGCCTACAGTTTATGCCCCAAGGTACGCAAAGTACAAGCATGGCTAGACTTATATAGGCCTGATATTCCACCATTTCAGAAACCTGGCTAAAGGCCCATCTCCCCCCTGCACAAAGTTGCAGCCCCTGGGTACAACACTTGCCTAAAGGACAGGGATAACAAAAGAGGCGGTGGTGTTCTTATCTATGTGAAAGATGCACTTAATACATTGACCCATTTGCCTATAGAACAACACCTGCACAGTGAGTCGATTTTCATCAGGGTCATTCTAGGTCATTCATGGCACCTCACAACTGGGTGTGTCTGTAACCCTCCCAAGAATTCCCTCCAGTCCCTTGAGACTATCACAAAAGCCCTAGCTCTTGACATCACATCCAAACTCCTTATCCTTGGGGACTTTAATCTCAACTGGGCCCATGACTCAAACATGGCCATAAAGTCCCTGATACAGTAAGTAAATCTTACATAAGTAATATTGGAGCCAACTAGACTAAATTACAAAACAAGGAACCACACCATCCTGGATTGGGCTCTGGTGTCCAACCCTGCCAACATCCAGTCAGCCAGCACAATGGCTGATGCACTGAGTGACCATTCTCCAATATACTGTGTCTGAAAAACAGTGTGTCCAAGGTATAATCCAGGTTAATCACTACTTGAGATTACTCCAAACTCATCGCTGACCAATTCAATGACCACCTAGGTAACCTCGATTGGAGTCCACTAAGACACCTCCCTACCCTGGAAGAGGCTCTGGACTACTTCCAGAAAATATTCATGAAGGCAACTAACCTCTTTGCACCCCTGAAAACACTCCATGCAAAAGGTAGCTGCTACAAGTGGGTCATCCCATCTCTTAAGAAACTAATGGTCAGTCATGACAAGGTTGGAAAAAGTACAGGCATTCCTTACTCCCCATTGACCTCATGTCATACAAAACCCTCAGAAATAAATGTAAACAGGCCACAAAACTCATTAAAAGGGAATACATCATGCACCTCCAGAAATCCAGCCTAGGCAACCCTAGTGTATTCTGGTCCCATATCAATGAACTGATTAAGGGCAAAAGCAATCTGTTCCTGGCCCCATTGAGGTCAATGGACAACTGCTGAGTGATGACCTCCAAATCACCCCATCTCTCAACCACCACTTCAGCAACCTGGATGCATACAAGACCGTACTACCACCCCTAAATTCAGAGCACAGCACACTGGAGTCTCCCTGCCTAAACCGACCAGCATTCCAGCTGTGGTTGGTCAAGGTAAATGAGGTCCTTATCCTTCTGAAGTCCCTGAAACCAAAGGGAACAGGAGGACCTGATGGTATAAACCCTAGACTGCTTAAGGCTGAAGCCTCAGCCCTCTCCAGACCCTTGACCTGGCTCATAAATCGATCCTTTCTGGAGAGCATTGTTCCAGACCTGTGGAAACAAGGACCATGTAGTCCCTATTCACAAGGGTGGCCTCGACAACCGATTGGCAACTACAGGCCTATCTCCCTGCTCTGTATCCTGGCAAAAATACAGGAAAGGCTAGTATATGGGCAAATGAGGGACTACCTCGAGACACATCAGCTTCTTGCTCCTACCCAGCATGGCTTCAGAACAAACCATGACACAAACAGAGCACTGACAAAATTTTCAGCCGATGTTCTCTGCGCCATTGATCAAGGGGTTCCTATGGGACCGGTCTTCATTGACCTCTCCAAGGACTTCGACCTAGTCAAACACAAACTCCTGCTGTCTAAGTTGGGTAGGCTAGGCCTTGATCCCCACACTCTCAAGTGGTTCAAGAGCTACTTAACAGGGTGTACACAGAGTTATGGGGAGGAGTGCAGTATCTGACCCGGTCCCCCTAAAATTACCACAGGGTCAATACTGGGCCCCTTCCTATTCTCCCTGTTCACAAATGACTTGAACGGGCACTGTGTAGGCAGCTCTGTTGACGATGTGTCATCTACCACTCCCTGGACAACTTGGCTGACCTCAACCACCTCCTCCAATCCAACCTAACATTACTGGAGTCCTGGCTAAAAGGCCCTCAACACTGCCAAAACCAAGGTCATGCTGTTTGGACCAAGATCCCTTGGCCAAGACAGAACACTAGCCCTACAACTCACCTCGGCCTCTGGCAATGGAATTGAAGTTGTGGCCTCCCTCAGATACCTAGGCCTCACATTCAACCAATTCTTCACCCTAAAAAAACATGTCGACCAAGTTGCCAAAACCATTCACAGCACATTTGGTACCCTATACTGCCTCAAGGACCAGCTTATCCCACAAGCCAGGCTCTCAATCACCCAGAGCATCCTCCTACCTACACTGACATATGCCGCCCCCATCATGTGCATTGGGAAAGCTTGGGATCAACAGACTGCAGGTCTTGTACAATATGGTGGCTCATTTCACCACTCTGGCTCACTCCAGAAGCCATCACTGTGACATACTAGCAACTCTAAACTGGCCATCTCTGGACTCTTGACTCCAGTACCAATTGCTCATCCTTGCACATAAGCTTCTGAGCCCGTCCCCGCCACCCAGTCTCACTGGGCTCATTGCCCCCAAGCACAATCCATGGAACCTCCAGACCTCAAGCAGAACCCCTCTTGAGGTACCTAGAGCAAGGACCAAGGCTGGTGGAAAGTCCTTCTCCTACATGGCCCCTTTCCTATGGAACAAACTTCCTCCTAGGGTGCAGGAAGCCCCCTCAACTAGAACCTTCTGCATTAGACTCAAGGCCCACATGCTTGCACCCAGCATATGCCACTGCCACAGCACCTGAGATCCCTCTCCCACTACTTCCCCTACCCTAGCAGCTAGGCAACCTTACCTAAGCTTGTCTCTCCTCATCTCTGTACTTCACTCCCCTTCCTTGTTCTCTTTACTCCTAAAAATGTGAGCTTATATCTTATCACTATGTGCCATTTTGTCTGTCTTGTAAAATGACAACACTAATCCACCTGTAATTGTGATGTATCTACTCTGTAATGTTACCTGGGTCGCCCCTAAAAAAGGGACCTCCGGGGCTCAGTGGGCCTACCTGGTCATCAAAATTAGTAAATAAATTAAAAAATTAAAAATCACAGTACAGTTAGATCTTTGGTTTGGTCAGCTGAATGGCTTGGTCAGCTCAGTAGTGTACAGGAATTCCTTGGCAAGCAGAGGCAGATTTTATTACTCTAGTGGAGCACAATTTGCACTTCTTTCAAACCGTATGGATTTACCTACAGGTATGTAAATTTAACATCATGATATTTTTGGTGGCTGGATTTATGGGTGAGAGAAATGGCCACTGACAAATTCAGTTTGGATTCAAATTGGGTCCCATGAATTTGGTTCAGCTTCAAGAACTGTGTTAAACTACTTTGGCTCCTAGTGCAGTAATTGGCATGGGTAAAAGCAGACTAAACAAAGGGAGGTAATAAAGCCTTGAGGTCAGCAATGAATATGTATTACTATAGCTTACTTGTATCAAGTGGTATTGGCATGGCACTGCTGGGGATTGTACTGCTGGTGGTATGACAGTCTGCATCCCACTAAGACCCCCACAGCCTAGGACTGATCTACAATATTAGGTTATACAGTATAATTTTCTGGTCACAAGGATTATGCCTTGTGTAGGCTCTGCTTTACATCCATGACAATTAACATCTGTATCCCCCTCCCCTGGGGTGAGGCTGAAAATAGGCAGAATTGTCTAATCCTCCTTTCCTGGTCAACAAAAACTAGAAAAAAATATATATAGATTATGTATTTTCTTTGGCTTCATAGGTTTTTAAATTATATAATACCTCCCAGAAATGGTGTGCATCAAAAAAACATAAAAGCACATGCCTGTAAAGTAAATATAGGTCATTCCATTGTTTTGTTTTTTTTGTTGCGTTTTGTTTTTTTGCAGTATTTCATCTTCTGTGAGTGGAGATTTTTTTCTTTCTGCTCATTCAATTTCATTTCAAATCTCTTGTTTTCAGTACTGGACTTTGGGCATAGATGATGCTTGCTGGCAGCGAAAGTTGTTATCAGCAGACTACATAATGTCAAACTGGAGAACTGTGTTCCTATGTGCAGCCAGTCACTCATTCAGTCGACATCCTTTTCATAGTGAGAGGGGTGTGATGACTCTTACTTAATTGACAACTCTGTGAGTGATGTACGTGATCATATTGAGCTTGTTGGTGATGACAATGTAAGTCATCGTAGTCTCACTGGGAGGAGGAAGTGGTGGTGGTGGTTGTACTGTTGCAGTATGCCTAAGTAGTCCTTGTGATATTGGGCCTGATTCCAGGACAGCTTACGCTGGGGCAAGAAGAGTTATGCCAATCCCTATGGCATAACTCGCAACCTGCGCCATACGTTATGCTGGTTGCAATTCCGAAAGGTGTCTTGTGCCATGCCTTCTGCAGGTTATGCCAAATGTGGATATGCCACCCACTATGCCACAACCCACACTGATGTGGTGCAAGGGTGGATTACGGCAGCAACTGTGCCCTATTCTAAAAGGCTGGCTGCCTTAACCCACATACGCTATTCCAGGAGCCGCAGTGGTGCATCAGAGTTAGAACACCTCAGAGATGTACTAAGGGGCATCCGTCAGTGCCATCCAATGGATGCCCACTCTACAGCACCATGGCAAAGGTCCCGCTGTGCTCCCCATGTTGCCACGAATACATGCATGCCCCCCACCCTGAATGTCAGGGGTCCATTTACTGCTGTGCTGTCCCCAGACTTCTGTGCCACCTGTCCAGCCCCCCATGCCCTCTAGTGCTTGCCGTGGTGTTCCGGGGTGGGGGGGGTTCAGGGGGCAGGTTGCAGCAGGCTGCGACTTGTGGCATGCAGGGCTATTATGCCATGCCCGTGGTGGTAGCCTACGTGTTCTGCAAGTCGCAGGTCATAAGTGCTGGGACCCTGCTGGTCTTAGAATACGGCGCAGGGTCCCCAGTGTAGCAGTGAATGTCGCAACTCACATATGCCTGCGAGTTGTGATATTCATCTTGGAATCAGCCCCATTGACTGTAAGATATGCCATTTGCTTCTCATAACATTCTCTATTACACAAACTGGCTTGTCTAGATAATGTTGTCACAAAATTTTATTTTTTATTTTTTTTTTTTTTTATTTAGTTGTTTAACCAGGTGAGACACAGCAAAATGCATCCTTGCTGTTTCCTGCACTACCTTCACTACATTAACTAGCAATGCTGTGTGTACAATGGTGTGACCATACCCCTGCTGCAAAAAAAAACTGTTTCTCATTTCCTGACTTTGAACATTAAAGTTAGTTTCTTCACTACAGTTTTGGTGTTCCCTCAGACATTGGGATTGCTGTTAATGGTATGGCATGGGTGGCAACTTGTGGAGTCTAAGAAGGTGTTCTAACCTGTTGCCCTTCTGCGTAGACTGGTGCTCACAGTGCCATCAGGAATTTTAATGACCAAAGGGTCCAGAAAGGAAACTTGTTTCTAAATCAGCCTGAATTGTGATCTATATGTTTGAACTGGTACCCTCCATAAACCACAGGAACTCTTCAAGCTCCTAGCTGCTACCATGCTGTATCAAAAAGATGCCATCTATATTGCACTGCCTTAAATCAATCCGATTGTAAAAATGATTGTTTGCCCCCCAACACCTTCCTTAGCTACTGTAGTTGTATCAATTGTGAAAGATGAATTTCATCAGAATTATGAATACAAAGGCAAGAAGAAGTATGTTTTGCAATCCATTCTGATGCTTTAACAGTGTACATTCAGGATCCATATCATTTACATATTTTAATGTACCTGTTGCCACATGGCTACCAGCTTCATTATTTGGCTAGTGATCCATTTCTGCTGTTTTAAAGATTTTGTGTTTCTATTATGGAAGTTACCAATAAATATTTAATTGTACAACATGTCTACACAGTTTTAATATACTTTCGCACTTTAACATATAATAGCACTTTCTTGCACCTGCATCTTTAAATTTCTAACTTAAAAATGGTTGCTTTGTTCGGCACTCCCCCTTTCCTTTGAACTTTGTTCAAAACTAGTTGGGCTGCTTGTACCTTCTGCTACATTGATCTGAAGTGGTATGTGTTCCTAAATGTTTTTTGTCTAATAAAAAGTTCAATAGACTTTACAGCAATGTCTGGTGCTGATTTTATTGCCTGCTAGGTTTCTTTACACCGTGGCAAAGATTGCTTTCTGTGGAGCTATAACTCTTGTTCTGCTTGCTACTTTTTTTCCTTTTATGCTCACAGAACTGCTGTTTCTTTTTTACAGACCTTGGGACCGATTTTAAAAGATCCCTTAGAACAACACAAGTTGCATCACTCTAAGGACTGCAGCAAACTCTGTGTGCACCAGGCACCCTGCACCCAATTTTATAAAAATCAGGGTCCCAGTGCCAAACTCCACAGGTTTGCTGCAAGTCAACTGCTGTGCCAAACAGTTGGCGCAGCTGTGGGAACTGCCACAGGGATATGCCCCCCCAACCTGGCACAACACTAGAGGGTCTGGGACATTGGGGGGTTAAACTGATGGACAGGAAGGGTGTTGGGTGCAGTAGGGGCTGGAAGGTGGCCTAAGTGGAGTTGGGGAGACAGCTGGGCATCAGTGGCAGTGATATGGCACCCATCTTCCCTGGTGGCCTAGCAGATCCCCAATCCCCAATCTCCCTCAAGTATATTGATATAACATCCCTGGTGGTCAAGCTGACCCCCTATCCCTGATCTCCCCCGAAACCATTTAGATAACAGTACATGGTGGTCTAGTGGTCCCCTCACCCTCCCCACCACCCCGCTCCCTCCAGTTCCTTCCATGAGGCTGTGAATGGCACAGCCCTTCGTTCACTACCATGGCCAGCAGTAGACTGATATGTCAAGGAGCACATTCTGTATACAGTATGCGCTCAATGATTGACAGCTAAATGTTATCAAAAACTTTGACTGGCCAGGCTATGGAGACACAACAACCTACTAGCATAAAGGAAGCCTTTATTGTCTTAGAATGAACAGTGTTAAAAGCTAGATGCCTCTATTAGCAATGTGTCAGTTTAGAGGCATACTTCCAACTTTTTGCATCTGGAAGTATAATTCTCAGCAACCCCCAATCCATAAAACTAGGGGTCTAACCAACTTTGCTGCTGAAGCCTTCTGCTCAAGTCTCGCCGCAGATGACTGGTCAAAAATAACCTCCCTTCCTGACATAAACCTTGCATTGGAATATCTGGTCAATACCTTCACCTCCATCCTTGACCACCATGCTGTCCACCAACTAAGAAGATCAAAAGGTACCCATTCTCCCTGGCTCACACAGGAACTGAGGCTCCTCATGTGCTCTTGTGACAAAACATGGCATGCCTTCAAAATCTCTAGACACCACTCTGACTGAAACACCTACTGCCAGCTACAAAATATTTGTAAATCTAAGATGGGCAAATCCAAGTGTGGGAGAATCTCCTATCACTACAGGAACAATACCTCTCCAACCCCAAATACTTCTGGAAGGAAAGCAATGTGCCCCTAAAGGGTAATGAAAGGATCTTCCCCCAATCAATGACAGCAAAAGGCTCCACACTATCCTCACCCATGGAGATAGTGGCAGGGCTGAATCACTTCTTTACGGACCTTGATGACTACAAAACTGACCTTCCTATTAATTGTCCTTCGCCATCAGCTAGCCTCCCAGAATTTCCACACCCACTCTTCCACTTAAAAATTACCTCCTGAATAGAGATCTTTAAATTGCTAAGGGGACTTAACCCTGACAGCTCACCAGGGCTTGACTCCCTACCACTCAAATTTCTTAAAATAGGTGCACCTGCACTTGCCTACCCAATCTCCTGCCTAATCAATAGATCCTTCCTGACACAAACCATCCCAGACAAATGGAAAACCGCAGTTGTTGTCCCAGTACTTAAAAGTGGTATGAATAACCTTATCAAAAACTGTAGACCCATATATATCTTGTGTCCAATTGCAAAAATCCAAGAAACGATATTTAATAATCAATTATCATCCTACCTTGAACAGACCAATGCCCTCACTAGTAACCTGCATGGCTTTTGGAAATAGCATGGGACAGAAACTGCACTCCTGAGGATCACCACAGATAAATTCCAGGCTATGAACCAGGGCAAAGCCACTGTTGCAGTCTTTGTCAACCTAATGAAGGCATTCAACCTAATCAGCTACTCACTTCTCATCTGTAAGCTTCACCACCTTGGTCTTGACAAAAACGCTCTCTCTCTCTCTCTCTCTCTCTCTTTGGTCTCTAACTACTTAGAGAATAGGTTTCAATGTGTCAAATGGGCTGTTACCATCTCAACCTTATTTCCTATCACCAACGGGGTTCCCCAGGGATCAATCCTAGGGCCTCTCCTATTCTCAATATTCATTACTGAATTGTGGAGAGGCATCAGTTCAGCTATATATGGATGATGCCAACTTATACAGATCCTCCTGTGATGTCTCAGGTATTAACACTGACTTTCAGACTCCAGAAACATGGTTTAAAAATAACCTACTAGTTCCGAACACAAAAAAGACTAAATCCATGTTGTTCCACCACACCTGTTTTCACACAACCTCACAGCCCCCCCGGTTATCAAAACACCCACCAACATTCAACTCGAAAATGTTATCTCCTTTAAATACCTGAGTGTAGTACTTGACAAGCATCTATCCTTCGATGACACAAAGATCTGCAACAGGATTGATACAGAAGGTGGAGTGGAAAAGATGAAAAAGGACTTGGCAAGATTGGAGGAATGGTCAAATGTATGGCAGCTTAGATTCAGTGCAAAGAAGTGCAAAGTAATGCACCTGGGAAACAAAAGCCCAGGTGAAAAGTACGCAATGAGGGGTGAGATACTGAAAACAACAAAAATGGAAAGGGACCTGGGGATAGTCATATCAGATGACCTAAAGATGGGCAAGCAATTTGAGAAGGCATTAAGGAGGGCTGGGGGGATACTGGGTTGCATAGGGAGAGGCATCACCAGTAGAAAACAGGAAGTTGTCCCTCTGTACAGACAGTTGGTAAGACCACATCTGGAGTACTGTGTACAGTTCTGGCGACCCCATCTCTGCAAAGACACAGACAGGGTGGAGGCTGTCCAGAGGAGGGCAACCAAAATGGTGCAGGGTCTGCACAAGAAGACATATGAAGAAAGACTAAAGGAGCTTAAGATGTATAGCCTTGAGGAAAGGTGGGAAGGGGGACATGATAGTAACTTTCCAATACCTCAAGGGAATCAAAACATCAAAGAGGGTAGCATCTTTCAGAAAAAGAGTTTGTGTAAGAAGAAGGGGGCACAATTTGAAGATAGAGGGGGGACGTCTCAGAGGTAATGTGAATAAGTATTTCTTCACAGAGAGGGTTGTAGATGCATGGAACAGCCATCCTGAAGAGATCATAGAGTCAAAAACAGTGGGGGAATTCAAGAATGCATAGGACAGACATAAGGCAATTCTAGTGGAGGGTAGGAGGAAGTAGGCTGTTAGTTAACTAGGATCTGCAACTTATCCGTTAGGTAGGGAAATGGGCAGACTAGGTGGGCCAAGCGGTCTTTATCTGCCATCAGATTCTATGTTTCTATGTTGAGCACATAACCTGTGTCACTAAGGCTACTAGTCAGAAACTAGGCTTCTATGGTGCACTGCTCCCAACCTCTAGAGTAGTGCAAGAAGCACTATTGCCTCTGCCACCCTTCTCCCAGGCCTCTTCTATGGTGCCTCTATAATCCACTCCTCTAAGACTACACTCCTGAACAAACACAAAATGGCCTATCACAGAATTGCCCGATTTGCAATTAAAGCCCCAGCTTGTGCCCATCACAGTGACATGATGAACAATTTGGGCTGGCCATCTTTCATGGCCAGACTTAACCTCCCAGTATATTGCATCACCTTCCAGCTAATACACTTCCCACCTCCTCCAAGTATATCTAACCTACTAGTCCTGAAACCCTTCCCATGAACACTGAGGTCCTCACACCTCCCGATGCTGGGTCTGCCCAAGACTCGCCTAGATGTTGAAAGAAGATCCTTCTCCTTCACAGCACCATAAAAGTGAATGACCTCCCACACTCACTACTCTGTCTCAAAAGACAATGTAGGGAAATATTTTACAAGCCTCCTGACTGTAATGAGGACTGTACCTAATCTTCTCTAAACTTCTCCACCCACTTGCCTATACTCTGCTGGTGTGTATGATCAATGTCTAGGGCTAGGAGTCTTTACATAGCCAATTGTCTGTACTCTGCACTTATGCACTAATTGACTCTACTATGATTATATTGAATGCTCATATCAGCCTTACTGTTTGTTCACCTATGTTGCAATTGACATCTGTAATTTGAACTGTCTCCCAATGAATGGGATGGCTAGTCTAGTCCATGAATGTATGTAACTGTCCAATGATATTTGTTCATAATTATCTGTATCTGTACTGTTTTCATATGCTTAGAACATTTGGTTCCTTGGGTTGCCCCTGAAAAAGGGACTTGACTTTCAGGTGACCCACCCGGTCATCAAAATTTAAATAAGTAAATAAATAAATAAGTGTGACAAATACCTAGAGGACTTTCGCCTCACTAAATTTCCAGCCTTTGGACATGGGAGGCATCAAGGGAGGTCGACAGTGAAAATGCCGACCTCCCACACAGTGATAGCAGGTATTATGCCTCTCATTCAAACTGTGTTTTCTGTGGGGGACTGCACCCCCCACACTTCCCATGTGGGGGGCTCTGCCCCCACACCCTTAGGACTTTAGGATTATCAACTCCAGGTCAGAGTTGGTCTGGGGAGGAGGCAGAACACTGGGGGAAACGACACACGAAAAAAGGACCATTACAGCGATTGTCATCGTAATGGTCGGTTTTCTTGTTTCACCATTGGGGTGTCGACCTAAAGGGGTGCACCATGAACATGAACATGAGCCTTTTTCATCCAAGAAGGGGGAGGAGCAGCAACCCCATCCCAACTTGCTGCAGCACCACAGGGACAACAGGCCTGAAGTCATTACAGAGCAAGAGGAGAACAAAGAAACAACAGAGGCAGACCACAGAGATGACCTTACAGGGGCAGGAGACAACAGCCCCTGAGGTAACTGAAACAACAACCAAGACTTTAGACATAAATGTTATTAACATTATTTCTTACAGCTTAACAGAAAACAAATTGAAAGTGTTACAAAAAGGATTATCATTTGTACCAACAAATTCTATTAATAAATTTGACAGTGTTATTGACCTACAGTATATAAATGTACAAGACATCTTATGTAAAAAGCTATATTTAATACAGACAATACTGTTAGTGTAGAAACAATGAACAAGAGGGAGGGTTCAGGGGTACCAGGATCAGATGTGTTTAAGGAACAAATTGAATTTTATAATAATGTATTATCCTTCAGTCTCAGTGTGTGAACATTTATGCAAAACTGATATTTAAAGGCTGTGTGAGAATATAAAAAATGAGGTTCTATAATTGCACAAGGGAGAGAAAACTTGCCATAGAAACACTGTGTAGCCCTTACCGCATGCTACACCGGTGACCCAGGTTCAGAAACAACCTTGGGGGAGCCAGTGAGCTGGCTTGGGAGGGAGGGTTGGAGCGGGGTCGAGCCATGGCTCTCCCCTCCAAAGGGGTGGATGCCTGCTCCGCCGTAGTCCCGTTCCCACCAGGTGGAGGTCTGGTGGGCAGTGCAGGTGGTTGGAGCAGTGACACAAGTCTGGGGAGGGGCAGAAGGGGCCACCAGATCCTAGCATGTGCGTGCCCCTCCATGCATGTACACGCATGTGTACGCCATGGCCCTGGGAGGGAAGGTGAGAAAACTACAAATATACCAAAAATTATGAATGAAAAAAAAAAAGAAACACTGTGTAGTAACAGTAACATAGAGATCAAACCAGCTGACAAGGGGGGTTCTATCATAATTATGGATAAGGCTAATTATGAGAAGGAAGTATTGGGACAAATAGCCAACAAGCATTTTTATCAGGTAATGGATATAGGTATGACAATGCAATTTAAAAGAGACATTGATGGCTGTCCTTATGACGCTTTAAGTCAAAGCCTTGTAACACAGGAGATATATGAGTTTCTAATGGTAGATTTCCCAATCAGGGCCACATTCTATTGTTTTCCAAAGATACACAAAGACTTGAGGAACCCAAGAGACCCATCGTAACAAGCATTTGCTCTCTTACCAAGCCATTAGCTAGGTATGTTGATTTTCACTTTCAAACGGTAACTACCTCCTTCCCAGCTTATGTTAGGGCACTACCCAATGTCAGAAATATTAGAGAACACTCAAATTTCACCTAACTGGAAACGGGTTACTCTAGACATTACTTCACTCTACACCAATATCCTGCATGAGAGGAGGTTTAACAGCACTAGAGGATGCCCTACACTCTAAGAGCCAGATACAGTCTGAAAAAACTGGACTGATACTGGAGCTTAGTAAAAAGGTTCTTGAGTCCAAAGGTAGGATTTTCAGATGACAGTGCAGGGCTTGTGATAAGCTGTGCACCAGGGGACTCTGAAATTGGTAATGAGCCGAACCTCTTTGCCACAACTGCACCGGATTTTCCAATACCAGATCCATTTGCGACAGTTTCCCTAATTTATGGTGGCTTGCACCAAATGTCCATCGCAAGCCCTGTGTGTTTGGCTCCAGAATGTAGCGCAGGCTAGACCACAAATATGTGGTCTAAGAACCTGCGGTGAGAGCAAGGGATAGAAAATCTAGATTGCCAACTGGAGACTACTACAAGCTCTGTGCACCCTATGTTTGGTGCCCCAGGGGGCTTGCAGCATCTTAGCAGGTTTGAAAATCCTGCCCCAATTGTTTTACTTTTAAGGGTAAATATTTCAAAAATGTTAAGGGAATGACTATGGTGGCAGCATTTGCCCTCAAGTTATGCTAACACGTATCTGAGGATGGGGGAAAACATGGTTATACATTCCAAACAGGAAAATTCATTTTACAGCCTTATACATTACAGGGGACTCTCCCCAGCCCCTGTTTGCTTTCAGCAGCATTAGTGAGAATGATGTCCTGCATGAGCTCACTAAACTAGAAGCTACACAAGGAGTTGGCTATGAAAGAATAGAACCAATTTTCTATAAAATACTGCACCACTTTCGCAAAGCATTTATCTCATCTATTCAGCCTATCATTAAAAACCTCCCAGATACCTAATAAATGGAAAACTGACTTCATAATCCCTATCTTCAAAGGGGTGACCTTTCTGACCCTGGATGTTACAGACCTGTATCTATACTCTCCCCCATAATTAAAATATTTGTGAAACTTGTTCATAAGCAGCTAGCCTCATACGTTTCTAAATTCAAAGTATTGTCTGATTAACAGTCAGGATGCAGGAAAGGGCACAAAACAATGAACGTAGTGACAAGAGTAACCAACAATATGATTAGCGCATTTGATAATGAGCTAGCCCCCCCCCACAATTTTCTTCGACCTATCAAAAGCCTTTGACACTGTCGACCATAATATTCTTCTAAACAGGCTCAAAGCCTCCGGCGTGAGCTTTAGTGCTCTGCTATGGTTCTCAGCCTACCTAAGTCACAGACAGCAGTGTGTTAAGGCAGGTGATCACTGCTCTGATCTGGCCCATATCAACAAAGGGTTACCCCAGGGGTCAGTCCAAGAGACCCTTTTATTTCTGATCTACATCAATGAAATACATCTGCACATTTCTAATGACACAAAGCTAGTTCTGTATGCAGATAACACTATGCTATAATCACACAATAGGGATATCACCACTGCAAAGAACGCAATCCAAAGTGATTTCTCTAAAATTCAGAAAATACTAATGGACTTGAGGCTACTGCTCAATGTAAAGAAAATGCAATGGACGCTGTGCAGCAAAAAAGGTACAAACTACACCCAACTGTCACTAAAATCCATGGAGGGGAAGGCCATTTCGAGAGAAGATATCTATAAATACCTGAGAATATACCTAGATGAGCAGCTAACCATTAGCGTCCACATTCAAAACCTGTCTAACAAACTGAAAAGATTTACTAGCGTGCTTCCATAGAAACAAGGCACTATTTAGCTTCACTGTCAGAAAGACCTTGGTCAACTCATTATTCTTATCTAAACTGGGCGATGGGGATTGCATATAGAAACACCTTAGAAAAGCTCCTAGGAACACTTGACCCACTCTATCACAATACTTTGAGATTCATAACTGGCCTGCTAAAGAATACCCATTACTGTTACCTCTATGAAACAGTAGACTGGTCCTCCCTAACCATGCAGAGACAGCTGCTTTGGTACACCTTTGTTTATAGGTTCATCTAAAAAACTATCTCATTCTAACTACTGTGCAAGCTAAACCCACAATCATTGAACATCTAAAAACTCAGATCAGCCAAATTGTCAAATTATGTAATGCCAAGATGTGGAACAAAGTCTGGGGAGTGCAGCCTGAAAATAGGGGCCTGGCACACTTGGAAGTTCATTCAGAAAACATTGCAATTGACCTCCATTATTCCAATCTGCCAATTAAAGGCTTGCTTACTTAGACTGCTTCACTGCCAGTGTGACTGCTATGGTTGACTTGTATATAACTTTGAGCACTTTTCAAACACTATTACTGAACATCTGCAACTGTATTTAATGTCTGTAACTTATGTGATGCAACTGTGTGTAATAATACTGAATATTTTATGTGGCTGTCGTTCTTTGTGTACTGGATACAATTTTAAAAGAGAGCTCCTGCTCTCAATTTGCCTTCCAATAAACACTGATTGATTGATTGACATTGATTTATACATCTGTATAAGTGCTTTACTGATGATATATTCATGATCTGGAAGGGCACAGAACAATTGCAGGATTTTGTGAGATATTTACTAAACCAAACTTGAAATTTACTACAATCAGTAATACGTGAGAGATTAATTATCTAGATCTATGGATATACTCGGATAAGGACTGTAGGTTATAGACTGACTTGTTCAGAAAAGCAACGGATAAAAATTTAGTCCTGCACTTTATTAGCTGCCACCAATGCCGTTTCATTGAAAACACTCGATTTAATCAATACATCAGAGTCAGGAGAAATTGTTCCCAAGATGATGGCTTTGAAAAAAGGATGCAAGAGCCAAGGAATAGATTCACACAGATTGGTTATAACCCCCGGTCCATTGCTAAGGGAGAAGCAAGGCCAGAAACATGGAAAGACACCTGAGAAATGACAACATGATGGACAGGGATGAGAACTGTAACAGCAAGAGAAACAGGGAAATGAGATTAAATTTTGTCACCACATTCTTCCCACAGACATATACAATCATGAATATGGTACAGACACTATTGGCATGTTTTCCAGGCAGACAAAAGACTGGAAAAGGTGACTAAGGAGGGCTCTAGAATGGTGTTCAGAAGAGGTAGGAATCTGTGAGATTCTCTGGTACATAGCCACTATAGAAAAATGCTATACGAAAAAATGACACCTTTCCAATGGGGTGCTTTCCTTATAGTAACTATAACTACTGCATGCATGTGAATAAAAGGAATCAAATTTCCAGCCCTAATGACAGCACACAATATGAGATAGGACAAACTTTGCACTGGGTGCAAACACGTTTGTGCTTGGTTTACACCAGGTTTGCGTGGGTTTGCTATATTCAAAAGGCCAAATGGTGCAGGCAAACTGCATTAGTGCCAGGCAAAAGTATAATGTATGCAAGGGCCAAAAAGAGGGGGCATGTAGATTAATATGGGTGAAATGCTATATTTACTGCATTAGCACAGCCCAAAGTGCTTTTGCACAACTTAGAGCGACACTTTGTGTGGTGCAAATTACCACCCAGGAAAAGGTCATTTTAACTCTGGGCAAACCAGCTTTGCTCAACTTTGTGGCTTTGTGTAGCGTTGCGTGACTTTGTGTGACATGGAACCATGGTTTATGGAACTCTGTAATTCACAAGTGTGAAATACGGAGTTTGCAAGGGTCTGCCAGTGGTGGTTTATTGACCCTTACCAGTAAATAGTAAACAAAGAAAGATGCCAGACATGGAAGAAACATGCTACATATGAGTGGCACCTCCTATGTTGCCATCATCTGCCACCGGTCCCAGCCATGCAAGGCATTAAGTGGTGACCCAGCACCCAATAGCATCATAGCAGTGTGTCCATACAGCACACAACTGCAGAATACCCTTTGGAGGACACCAACATAATCCAACACACAAATGCAGCAATGGAGGCATGGAGGGTGTTGAGGGAAGGGTGTACAGGTGGCCAGTCTGCACCACCTACTGGGTGCTGCCAAAAGGCTGGGACAATCCATGCAGTGCAAATGGTCCAATGTAGGTAATACCCCAACACCTGTCTGATGGTATCTGCCACCCCCAGCCACATACCGCACATCTGTACAGACATCACAGCACACAAAGCCAGCCATGTGGATATCACTGTGAGTATCCCATGCCGGTGGTGCAGCATTTGTGGGTCACACAACAGCATAACAGTAATGTCCACAGTCAGTACACATCTGCAGGATGGGTCTGTCATGGTGTAAAGTGCAGCAGTCATTGATGCCCTACACACCATGGGCATTGCTGTGTCCCTCATACTACTGGCCCTCTTGTTGCTGTAGTGTCTGCTGTGCACTGTGCATGAACTACAGTTTGCCTATTGCATGCAGTACCACCACCTGTGCTGTGTAGTCCTCTGGGGTACAATATTATATGCGATTCTGTACAAATGTAGCCTGCAGCTACCACCATGCACTTCCAGACTGAACTACAGGTGGAGCTGTGGGCAGACCCAGCCAGTCCCTATACATCCAGACTGACTTACATGTGGAGCTGTGGGACCCTGAAAAATAGCACTAGGCAAATTGCATGCAAATCAGGACATAATGAGAAGCTAATCTGGATGTTTGCCTACAGACTGCCTAAGTAGGCTCATTTGCATGTCACTTTTGAATATAACAAATTTTTCCCAGGGCAAACGTAATAGCACCTTGCAAATGCTTACAGTAGCTCCACTCAAAACCTGTGCAAATGTGTCTGCGCTGTGGAAACAATTCAGAAACATGGTACATTTCTGCAGAATTTCACATGTGCTGGTGCTTGCAGCTTGAATGAATCCACTTACTGAATTTGCTAGCACACACATTGGCCATATAGTTCATCCTTACATTCCTTCACGTCGCTGTGCACTGGGCTGCTGTTGTGGTTTGCACTTCCTGGTTGCTATATTCAGAGCTGTCTTATTTCCTGTGCTATTTTTGCACTGCACTCCCAGCCCAGTTTGCCCGGCTTCCTTAGCATGCTATATTCAGCAGATTTAGCACCGGGCCTATCCCTTCTGAATATAGTGGGCTATTGGTTCTGGGCAATTTAGCAAAGTTTTGAATATCTGGCCCCTAATCACATGTGTAACTTCATCTGTGGTATACATGGCTGAATATGTGTGTGTGGGGGTATTCTATAGTGGGAAAACCTTGAGGTCTTATACACAAAGAATAGGAGTACGTCTTAGTACAATGAACAATAGGCACATGGAGAGACACCAGACAAACGCCCTTGCGATGTATGTTAAAAAAACCAGGTCCCACACACAGGCTTAAATTTGTGGGATAAGAAAGGGTCATTGTGGGTCCAACCAGAGAAAATGTGTGCAAACAATTACTTAGAAGGGAAACATTTTGGCAATATGCATTAAAAACACACTTTCATCCAGGTCTAAATGAGAGTTTCCAATTGTGACCTTATTTGATGTCATGAGAAGGGAGGGTATTGAATTATATGCTGGCAGGCTGTCATCTATATTTATTCATGTAAAGATGATTTGGTACAAATATTATATGTTGCCTTTTATAATTTCTCCCTTCCCCCTCCCCCCCTTTTCACCCCATGAGCATCGATGGTGTTAGTACACCTTTTTTAAAATGTAGTAGGATTATGTGTTTTGTGATGTCGGTGAACTGTATTTTTGTAATATGTAACTTTTATCTGTGTGACATTTACTTGTATATACTTTTGGAAAAAAAAAATCTAAATGAGTCAGATGAACATCCATTGGTCAGATGACCCCTGACGAGTATTAATTCACAACACACCTGTATTACACTTACTTCTTGATAAAGAGCCGGTGTGGCTTGAAATGCTGAAGACATGTTAGCCTTGTGGGTGTACATGTGGGTGCAACTTTAAACATATTTTCTACTTAAATAAAAACGTATCATTAGAAAAGCAACAGACTTCTGTGAATTTCTGGGAGCGGAGTGTTTGAGACCAGCTGCTACCTTACAACTGCTGAGACTGTCAATGCTGGGGATCCACTCAAATACCATTGAGCCGTCTGCCTGCATCACTTCAAATATCAGGACAGCCTTCTTGCAATCATAACAAATCATTTCAGGCATGTGTTAAAGTAGGGTGGGTGCCTCGAGGCCTCAGGATAACCAAGCTACCTGGCTACAGTCAGGACTGACTCTTGCTTATTTGTGAATGGAAGGAGAATGACAAGTTGATCTGCTGGCTGAGATGAAAAAAAAAAGGAAGATGATGTTTTCAAATAGAAAGATCATCCAGAATTTCAGGACTTAGACAAGAAATTAAAGGACATAATTGAAAAACGAGATCTGAAAAGGACAGAGAAGATTATCTAAATGATCAGATATTTTTCCAGAATAAAGGAGAAGAGCAAAGGTGCCACAGCCCACCCCAAATTAACCAGGTCTGATCCTTTAGAGGCATTTCACCTGCTTAGTACATATAGGCCACTGTGTTGGAGGTAGAGGCAGAAGGAACAAAGGCTTTTTGTTAGAAGAGGCAGACTAACCAACACCAATCCCATGCACAAGCAAGAGAGCTGTGAAATTCCAAACAGCAGGAACAGGCAAAACAACAAGGCTGTACCAGAACACAAAGAATCTGAAGACAGGAAAGAGAACAAACAGACAAAGGTGAATGTCATCATCATCATCTCAAAATATGTGGTAACAGAGATTGAGCTTAGTGTTCTTAAAAAGGGCTTAACGTGCCCCTACTTTTGAGAGCAGATCATTTGAACTTGTTGTAGATCTTCAAAGATTCATCCATAATTTGAATCTGAATGTCTTTTTTTTCAAAGGATAATATGTGTTGACCACCAACAGCTCGGACCAGTGGTAGCCAGGAGATGACCTAGACCAAAGCTACAGTTGATACCAGTGATCCTGCTAACCACAGACTGATATTCCATCCACCATCTATATTTCTTCCTCCCTATAGTGATACTGTAAAGGTGTTTGTGGTGAAGGGTTTAAGAAAACATTTATGAATAAACCTGACCGCACTTACATTAACATCATGGCTGGTGAACCAAAAGCATTGAGGGATCTGGAAAGTAATCCCTCAATCATGATTAAACCAGCCGACAAAGGTGAATCAGTTGTGATTTTACATTCCAGTAAGTATAACGTAGGAATTGACAGGCAACTCAGCAACACACTAAGTTGAAATTGGTCTTAAAAAAACATTTTAAAAAGAAAACTGATGCATGCCTTAAGAAAGCATATAAAGAAAGAGAATTTTAGATGAGGAGTTTAAATTCCTGACAGTTACATCCCCTATGTGTGTACCACAATTTACATACTCCCTGAAGTACGCAAAGATTGAACAATCCTCCTAGGTGCCCAACTGCTGCAGGCACAGGATCCCTGATGGAGCAATTTTTAGATAAGGGGATGCCTATTTAAAGAATGTAGTGTTTTCACTACCCTCCTACAACAGGATCACGAACATATGAAATTTGCCAGCAGATTAAGGCCTAGAGGTCTATCAAGTCTGCTTGAATGTGCAGCTAGCACACCTTATTCTGCAGCTGCCACACAACCAACATACTGGGCATCCTGGGAGATGTTGAACTGGACACTGATTGGTTCATTGTCTTTCTAGACATTGAGTCATTATGCACCAATATTTTCTTTTTCCTTTTTTTTTTTTTTTGTCTTTGATAACTGGGTAAGGCCCACTAGGCACAAGTGCCTGTTTCCAGGAGCGACCTGGGAGCACTGGGCAGTTAAGTGACTTGTTCAGAGTCACACAGTATGCAAGTGGAGGTTGTGAGAAACAAACCCAGGTCTGGTCTCTGCTGGATGTACCAAGCTCATTCACAGCTAATTACTTTAACCTCTAGGCTACACTGCCAGCCCATGTACCCCATTAGGGTGGTTTTGGGGCAGTGCATCAGTGGTTAGTCACTAATTCCACAGTGAGTGCTACATTTAAGGAATTTTTGGTCACATTTTTTGACTATGTGTTAACATCTAGTTTTTCTTTTATTCCTGTAAGAGTTTTACCTTCAGAAAAAAGGTACAGCAATTGCAGCAACTTTTGAACCAAGCTACACTAACCAGTATTTCGGTAAATGGGAGACAGAGAATGTCTATGATTATGTAAACAATCCTTTTTATAATAGGACTGATGTATGGTATCACTGTACAGGCGACATCTTTTTGATGTGGCATGGTAACAGGGTGGAGCTTGATTAGTTTATACAGTATCTGGAGGGAAGCTTTTCAAACCTTAGGTTCACTGTTCAGAATGATTTAAAGCAAGTTTCCTTACCGAACCTTTTAGTTATTAAAATTCCTGATGGTACACTGAGCAATGATCTATATAAGAAGGCAAAGGATCAGAATACCGTCTTACACTCCACGAGCTGCCACTCATGTCATACCATTAACAACATTCCCAAATCCCAATTTCTGAGGGTATGCCAAAATTGTACTGAAGATACTAAATCTGCTGTTCAAAGTAAGGAACTGAGTAATAGGTTTTTGCAACGGAGTATAGGTCCACTGCAGTATTGCCAGTCGACATACTAGAAAAGAGGACAGATGTTCATTGCTAGTGAAGTCAGGGAAGGTAGTGCAGGAAACACCAAGGATGCATTCTGTGACAACATTCTCTAAACAACACAGTGCAATACAGAATGTTTTCAGATGCACTTGGCATATTTTAAAGTCACATAGCCAGTTACAAAGTACCACAGAAATATCCCAGTTGCATAGTGTGTAAGGATGGTACTAACCTGGCTGACAAGTTGGTCTTCAGCGATCAACCTAAATGCAATGTATGCTGGGATACCTGGCTCCCACCTCCAGCAAATGGCTGTTTTACCTGTGGCAGCAGCAAATTTTGTTCCACTATTTTCAACTTGCACCTTTGCTACAGCAAACTCTAAAGAGAGGTTTGAAATCAGGCATTCCATCAATTGTGTTACTCCCCGTGTATTATACTTAGCTACCTGTGTACGTGTCACTTTTTTGTGGACAAAACAATGCACCACTTGAAAATACAGTTGGGAGAACATCTTAGACATTTTGCCAGGGAAGAAACCACCAATGGCCTGGCAGCTCATGTTTATGAAATTAAGAACAGTAGAGCCAACACAGCTTTAATTTCTGTGGGATTGGAAAAGTAAGCATGGGAGAATGGGGTGGTGATCTGGACACATAACTCCTAAAATGTGTATAATGTAAATAATTTAGGATGTTAAACCCTGGTGCTTTAGTCAGCCTGGGCATAAATGGCAGATTTGATGTTATCTCATTTCTGAAAACATGGTGTTTGGCTGGCAAAATTGATAAAGTTAGGTATGTTTGAGGCTGCTTTGAGGATTGTGATGTATAATGTGTATAATTTATTCTGCCCTTTAATTCTGTTTCCCCAATGCAGACACCCCTAGAAGTGTTGTGTTTTGTCCTCTCTGCACCTTCCTAGGCTACTGCAGCTGTATTAGTTGTGAAAGATCAATTTCATTGGAATTATGATTAAATGGTGAAAACAGTCATGCTTTGTGCTCCATTCTGATGCTTTAGCAGTGGATTTTCAGGGGCCATATCATGTGCATATTTTAACAAACTAATTGCCATGTGGCTACCAGCTTTGCTATTTGTCTAGTGATCTATTTCTGCATTTGTTTCTATTACATATGTTACTGATAGGTATTTAATTGTGTCGCACTTTTGCCTGTTTAAATGTTCTCCAGCATGTTAACATACGATAACACTTTTTTGGCACCTGCACTTTTAAATATCTAACAAAAAAGGCTACTTTATTCTGCACCCCCCTTCCACTGAACACAAACTTTGTTCAAATCTGGTTGGGCTGCCTGTACTCTCTGCTACCTTGGTCTGTACTGGTATGTTTATGTAAATGTTTTTTGACTGATTAAAATTTAATGGGAAATGTCCACCTAAAATTGAGACCCACCTCAGTGTGAGGCAGGGCCTGATTAGCATTTTTGCAAACAATTTATTTTGTTAACCTACACTGAGCTTAATTATTTAGATTTTACTTGGTTGATATTGCTGTCCCTCCCACCAGCATTTTGAAAGTGGGCACCCCTAGTGGGTTCATCAACAACATCCTGTGGCTATCCTGAGAATGACGTATGAGCCAGTGAGCAGCCTTGGGAGCATGCATATGGGTCCTGTATAATCAGAGCAATTAATAGGGCTGCAATGCTGCCCTATCTGCAGGCATCTCTCTGGGCTGAGGGAGGAGGTTGCCCATCCTCTGAGCAGAGTTGGCCAAGCTGAAGGCAGCATCCACCTCCACCAAGAGACCACCAGATCCACAACCTGTACCTCCAAGGATGCCACAGAAGGGGAGTGACTGGACAACGGTGGGATCAGGGAGGGTGAGGGGGAGTCGAAAGCACATCCCCCAACCGGCCCTGCATAGTAACTCCTACACTGTTTTGGAGGAATGAGAAAGCCCCACTGAGGAACCCAAGGCTAGGACCAGGGAGGATGGGAGGGTCCTCCAGGATGGAGCCCCAGTGAAGGGAGGCAGGTGACCCCAGAGAAGGGGGAAGCTTCTCTTAGTGGGGGACTCTATTGTTCGGGGAGTGGAGTTAGGGACACCTAGCAGGGGAGATGGGGAGGTCAAGTGCCTCCCAGGAAGCGCTGCATGGAGGGATGGGAAGTGGATCCATAGGATTGCTATGGCAATAGCTAGGAGGAAGCAACTGGATGTCATTGTCCACCTGAGGACCAATGACCTGGTTAGGAGAAGGGTGGAGTTAACCAGAGTCCAGAAGGATTTCAGGAAGCTGGGGGGAACCTGAAACAGATAGCATGCTCCGTCTCATTCTCGGAGGTGCTACCTGTCTAGGGGCACAGGGGAAACTAGGGCACTCCACATCTGTACCTTCAACTCCTGGTTGAAGGATTGATGTGGAAGGGAGGGTTTTGGCTTCATAGGGGACTGGGGCCTGACCTGGGCAGATGCGGGCTTATGTAAGGAGGACGGCCTGCATCTGTCTGAGAACGGGACCTTGGTCCTTTGTGAGAAGTTTAAATGTTTAAGCTCTGAGCATTTAAAATGGCCAAGGGAGGAGAGCCAGGAGGATCAGGAGGCTTAGGAACGCCACCCCATGGGAACATGCAGGAACATAAGTTGACTACAAGAACGGCTAAAGCAGGCAGGTGAAGAATGTATAAAGAGTGATACGGGGGGGGAAGAGCACATAGGAAAGGAAACTGGGGTGGGGGGAAGATGCTGGAGAGGAAGAACAAGAGCAGAGGGAGGGCAGACTGTAAAACATGGAAAGTCATGCTAACAAATGCCCATAGCCTAGGAAATGAGTTTCCAGACCTGGAGGCCTTGTTGGCAGATCCAGACCTTGACATAGCAGCAATAACAAAGACGTGGTACTCTGCTATTCATGGCTGGGAAGTCAGTGTACCAGGCTATACACCGTTCAGGAGGGACAGGAAGGGTGAAAAGGGTGGGGGAGTGGCCCTGTACATCAGAGATGGCATAAAGGCTACACAGGTTCAGGGAAGACAGAGGGAGGCTGAGGTAATGTGGGTCACCCAGGAGCCAGGGAATGGAACAACAATATGCACAGGAGTGATCTACAGACCTCCAGCACAGAGGGAGGAAGTAGACAGGGAAGTAGTGGAGAACATACGTGACATGGCAGCTAAAGGTGAAATCCTGTTAATGGGGGATTTCAATATGCCAGACATGGATTGGGCCACCCAGGTGGCTGCTTCAGCCATCCTGGAATCCCTACAGGGAGTTGGACTCAGGCAGCTGGGGCATGAGCCAACCAGGGACAAGTCAATTCTGGACCTAGTATGGACCAATGGGAACACAGTCGAAGAAATACAGGTGGAAGGGCAGCTGGGGTCCAGTGACCACCACATGGTGTGGTTCAGCATGGAGACATGGACTTAATTAAGCCACACAAGGGTAAGAGTATAAGATTTCAGGAGGGTGGATTTCACCAAAATGGGCAGAGGTATACACGCAGTCCTGGGGAAGGGAGAAGTAATAGCGGGGGTGGAAGAGCAATGGGAGAAACAGAGAGGAGCCATAGTGAATATAACAAACCAATGCGTTAGGATAGTGGCCAAAGGGAAAAGAAGGAGGAAACCACTATGGTTCTCCAAAGAAGTGGGGGACAAAGTCAAGGCTAAAAGGTTGAGTTTCAGGAAATTTAAGGAGAACCAAAGGGAGACAGACAGGGAGGTGTACCTTGAATGTCCAAGGGAAACAGGGAAGGCTGTTAGGAGGGTGAAGGTGCAGACAGAAGAGGGCTTAACACAGTCTGTAAACAAAGGGGATAAGGCATTTTATAGATACATCAGTGAAAGAAGAAAAATTGGGGGAGGATTATGAGGCTTAAAGGAGAGAAGGAAGAATGCAAGGAGGGGGATCTGGACAAGACAGAAATACTGAACAAATACTTCTGCTCAGTATTCACTAAGGAGGGGGATGGTCAAGGACCACAGTTGGGTTGTAGAGGCAGTGGTGGGGGGGTGGACACCAGTAGGAGCTGCGAAGGGAACTTGCAGCGCCTCTGGTGGCCCTGTTCACAGAGTCACTCAACACGGATGTCATTCCAGAGGACTGGAGGGGGGCACATGTAGTCCCACTGCACAAATGCCTCAGTAGGGAGGAGGTGGGGAACTACAGTCCAGTCAGCTTCACCTGAGTGGTAGGATAGATCATGGAGACACTGCTGAAAGAAAAGATAGTGGCACATCTGGAATCCAGTGGTGCTCAGGATCTGAGGCAACATAGATTCACAGCAGGAAGGTCATGTCAAATGTATCTAATAGATTTTTTTAATTGTTTGACTAGGGAAATAAATCAGGGAGGGCCAGTAGATGTTGCCTTCCTAGATTTCAGCAAAGCCTTCAACACTGTCCCACATAGAAGGCTGATTAACAAAATAGATAGTCTGGGCATGGGATGCAAGGTGGTGAACTGGATTAGGAACTAGTTAACAAACAGGAGACAGAGGGTGGTGGTAAATGGGGTACAATCTGGGGAGAGGGAAGTGACCAGTGGGTTACCATAGGGATCAGTACTAGGACCAGTGTTGTTTAATGTCTTCATTAGTGACATTGCAGAGGGGCAGGAAGGAATGGTCTGCCTGTTCGCAAATGACAACAACATCTGCAACAGGGTGGATACTCCAGAAGGGGTGCAGAAAATGAAGAGGACCTGGAGAAGCTTGAAAAATGATCAGAGATGTGGCAACTGAGGTTCAATGCAAAGAAGTACAAAATAATGCACCAGGCTAGTAGCCACATACAGTTACACCAACACAATGAAATACACTCCTGTCAGCAAAATACACACTTTGCCAACAGGTCGCTGTGTTGGTATGCCTGAGACATAGGCACACTGTCTCCCAGTCCTGCAACCCCACCCCGAATCAACTCTGACTGAAGTTGAGAATCCTAAAGATGGAGGGCAGGGGCAGAGCCCCCTGCATAGGGGTTTGGGGGGCTTTGCTCCCAGATAAAAAAAGAAGGACCGAGAGACACACAGGAATTATGTAAACCACAACTTGCTGTTGACATGATTCCTTTCAGTGAGATGCCGGTCGATAAAAGGGTTGTCGAACTGGTATTGTAGAGTCATGCACCTGGGTAGAGGGAATGCTGGGGAGAGCTACAGGTTGGGGGGGAGGAGTTAACTGTCACCAAAGAGGAAAGGGACCTCGGGGTTATCATCTTTGATGACTTTAAGGTATCAAAGCAGTGCACAAAGGTGGTAGGGAGGGCCAGTGGCATGCTCGGGTGCATAGGCAGGGGTATCACTAGCAGGAGATGAGAGGTGGTGACGCCATTGTATAAAACATTGTTAAGGTCTCACCTGGAGCATTGTGTGCAGTTCTGGAGGCCACACCTGTGCAAAGACATAGATACTGTGGAGACTATCTAGAGAAGGACAACAAAGATGGTGCGGGACTTGCACCACAAAACATATGAGGAGAGACTGAGGGACCTCAATATGTACTCACTGGAGGAGAGGAGACAGTGGGGGGACATGACTGAAACTTTGAAGTACCTCAAGGGCATAAACAAGGTGCAGGTGGGGGACCATTTCCAATGTAGAAAAAATACTAGAACAAGGGGGCACAATTTGAAATTGGAAGGGGGTAGATTAAGAGGTAATGTGAGGAAGCTTTTCTACAAAGAAAGGGTAGTCAATGCTTGGAATAGTCTGCCACAGGAGGTAGTGGCGGCAAGCACAGTGGAGGGGGTTTAAGCATGCCTGGGACAGGCAAAAGTGAAGCTTGAGAGTGGAGGGCATGATGAAAAACCATTGATCATATAGGGTCAGTGGCCAAATACAATGTATAGGGCCTACGGGCAGACTGGATGGGCCTAGAGGTTCTTATCTGCCAACAATTTCTATGTTTCTATGTTTCTAATAGCTCCTGTTTGCACTGTACCAGTCTTGGTGCTATACCAATACCAGGTATAGACTGGCAGTTGACTGTCAGTGGCACGGAGTCATACGACTGTATAATAAAACAGCACTGCTAAAAATGTCACAGCCAAATAGCGACAAACACAAACAGAGTGGGGTAAAATTCCACCCTGTTTACAACAACGCACCCATTGAAAACAATGGGTATTAATGTTTTTTTTTTCCAGGAGGCTTTGCCCCCTGCACACCCCACGTGCAGGGCTTTGCCCTGAACATTGCCCTGAACTTAGATAACTAACTCCAGATGGAGGGGTAGACTTCAGGGAAGGGGAGAAACTCTGGAGGGGGGAAGTTTGATTTAAAATAAATGCTGGCAAAAGTCGTAGCAGGGGAGACCTGGGTGGGGGAACAAACCATGGTCCCATGTCTCCCAATTGCACCATATGCTGGCACCCTAGACACTCCACCATGGGAGCGGCTCAACCAGGCACCCGGCACATGGCAACTTCTCCCCTCTCCACATCATCATGCAGCAACAGGGATAGCGGTATATCCCTATCACTATTCTACCCCTGTTGCTGTAAATCAAAGCGCTTTATCTACAGCATGGTCTTACATGCATGGTATTGACCTGGTACCACTGCCAGTATAGCCTGAAGATTACAGTAATGAGCAGTGAATGAGCTTGTACATCCAGCAGACCTGGGTTTGATTCCCACAGCTTCCACTTGCATACTGTGTTATTCTGAGCAAGTCACTTAACCTCCCTAGTGCTCCCAGGTCACCCCTGGAAACAGGCACTTGTGCCTAGTGGACCTTACCAGGTTATACCAAAGGGAAAAAAGTATAGTGCCACTAAAAGATGACAGGGCATCACAGATGCCAAACATTGCTGAGCCACACTGACCTGGTTCTACCAGCATTAACTCTGTCTTAGATGAATTAAGACTAAGGAAGCTTGTGGCCATTCAATCTTGAATTTCATTAAAGCACTCATCAAGTACAGAGACTGTACTCCCCTCAACAGGTGCACAAGACAAGTATAAACAAAAACAAAACTAGCTGCTCAACCCATAGAGTATCTCACACATTAAATTGCTTTCTAATTGGGGTGCTACCGGTTATGGCATACACAGTCAAAACGAAACAATAGACCTCATGCACCCCCCCCAAAAAAATGGAAAATCATTAAATGTGTTTCCTGCCTCAAATGGCTACTCACTTATTTCATCCCAAATGGGGAGTGGGGGTCTCTTAGTCTTTCAGATCAGAGCTGTGGTGTGACCTTAAGCTTGGCCACTAGTCAGCAAGGTGGACCTTTCATCGGATGAGGCCCTATTTAAAATGTTAATTGCCAAAGTTGGCTACCTTTTAAAATATGGGGCACTGCCTAATTGGCTCACTTTAAATATGGTGTATTCCCCAGCCAATGTACTGTTCACTGATGCACTGCCTAACTGCCTCACTTTAAATAAGGTGCAGTACCAAGCCAATATACTGGTGTTTAAAGGGGAGCCAGCTAATGGAGACAACCACAAAACTCCTAAATGTAAACAAAACCAAAACTAGCTGCTCAAACAATGTAATATCCACATATTAAATTGATTTTCTTATTGGGGTGCTACTGGTTACGCATACACAGTTGGTTGTAAAGTGAGCTAATTAGGCAGTGCCCCATATTTTAAAAGGTAGCCAACTTTGGCACTTAGCATTTTAGAATAGGGCCTCAACTGATGGGAGCTCCACCTTGCTGACTGGTGGCTGAGCTTAATTTCACACCAGAGCTCTAATCTGAAAGACTAGGAGATCCCCATTTTGGGACGAAATAATGAGTAGCCATTTGAGGCAGAAAGCACATTTCATGATTTGCACATTTTTTTGGGGGGGGTATAGGGTGTGCACTGGATCTTTTGTTTTATTTTGCACAAGAAAAGTATAGCTGGGTATTCATCTTCATAACAGTGAAACCCCAGTACATACTGTACCATCAAATGATCTCCCCCAATGTCAGCATGTACACAGCAAACAGCATGAGGAACAGGGTCAAACCTTCAGTTACAATGTAGCAGAGTGAAGCACTGTCTGAGATTCAGTAGCAAAGCAGATAAGTGTTATCAGCTACAGTTTTTCTTTTTCTGGTGCACATATAACCAGGGCTAAAGTCTGTTTAGAAAAACATATGTTGCATGGAGGCAATGAGAAATGGTCTGCACTCGCAGTTCTCAAGTTGTTTTTAGTGTACACTTTTTTTGCATCACTGAAAGGGCTCAAAATGACAGGACTCAACAGGTCTCCATAACACATTTTACAAATGTGGTTAAGCTTTGCTACATGGCCTGAACTGTGAACTAGCAGACAGCTGCAGACCTACCTGCCGAATACCACACACCAACAGACCATGTCCATAACATTTTGATTTCATACTATGATGTACTCTTTTGAAGAAGGCATCGCAGTGTGACATACAGTAGAAATATAATGTATGGGGGGCCCTTATTACTAACTGAAATCGAGCAGATTACAACCTTGCTATGCTGTCATTATGACATCATTCTGTTGTTAACCCTTCTTGAGTATGTTATATCAATGGTATAACAAAAACAGAATGCTTACAACAATCACTGTCCAGCTTTGAGAAAAATGTTTAAAATGTTGGTATTAAATTACTTGATTCGTACAAGGCTGTACCGATGAATAGTGTTGCGAAGAATAACACAATAAACATTGTTGAGGAATCTTCCTGCACGATTTACAACTGCTTAAGGTAAGAATTACTCAGAAAAGTAATTCAATCCACGATTACACAATATTGGTAGCCCATACACAATGAAATATAATGTATGGTCTTTGATTAATAACAGCGCTGAAAAAATTCTCAAGGTTGCCTTAGCATCTGAAAACTTCTCGAGCTATGCTCTTAAAGTTTACAATGATGTCATGGCAACCTCTCAAAGTGTTTACAGCGTGGTTATTAACCAAAGACCATATATTATCCCCCATGTTAGGGACATGGTCTGTTGGTGTGTGGTAGTCAGCAGGTAGGTCAAAAGCTGTCTGCTGGTTGAAACTTCTGTTCATGTAGCAAAGCTTAGCCAAGCTTGTAAAATTGTAGAATATGACTTCTGTGCAGATTGGTGTTATGGAGACCTGTTGAATCCTTCTGTTTTGAACTCTTAGAGACAGACCTCACTGGAATGCAAAACTTAATTTTTTGCATTTACTCTTTCTTACACTAAGTTCCTTCTCTTCTATATTTACTATTCTAACATCACGCCCCCATGGATCACCACTCAAGTTAAATTCTGACAAAAGAGAAGTAAAAGGACCATGTGTGGATTCAAACTGCCAACCTCTTGTTTATCAGGCTGTAGACCTTTCCACTACAATGTGGAAAACAAAGTTGAGCATGGGGCTAAAGATTAGCTGCTGCCCCTTTAACTAGGAACAGTAATGGGCAGCCAGCTATGGTCACATGTTATGCTAATTATTGTCCAGCAGGGGTTAGGGAAGGGCAAATTCATTTGTCCTCTAGTCAGTCTAGGATGTTCCCTGTGCTGATGAGATGTGCCTGTTTAATCTCCTGAATAAACCTTATCCTGTTTATTATTTTATGCATCAGACTCAGTTCATTCGGTACCTACTGACTCCTGCAGCAAAAGCACCAGATGGGAAGGCAGTATACCAGAGAAGATAAGAGGTCCTTTAGTGGCAGACCAAATACCAAAACACCACACATGGTGGAGAATGTGGCCCTTTTTCTTCTGCCCAGGCCCCCATCTCGCTTGTCTGCATCGCTGGGTACCCCAAATTCATTGTCCCAATATGCCTGCACAACTTACATGTTGCTTGCACCACAGTCTTAGCTTCAGTAAAAAAACAAAATTACATCTCCTACTTGGGCAGCAGCCTGTAGCCCTTCTCTAACATTGTAGGCTGTGAAAGGAAAAAATATGTGTGCTGTATATTACTAGCCTGCTAACTGAATGAACTGTTAATTGCAATCATGCCAGCCTGAGCACCAGAGGGCTGTGGACTGCCTGTTCATTAACTCTTAAACCAAAGACATATGGCTTTCTGTTATTTTAACTCGAGGTGCCTTCCAATACACAGACATTTGTTTTGCCAGTTCTGTCTGAAGAAAGTAACCCATGCTTTTAAACCTTGAAGAGAGCAATAAATCTCTCAACACAAATACTTTGGATAGACTGGGATTGAGTCAGCCAAACCAAAGCCTGCCATTTATCTTTTGAACAGACTGCAGCATGATCATCTTGCATTCTTTCTGCTGCCCTGACATAAGCCACTACCTACAACTACAAAACAGGCAGCAACCTTTCCCCCTGTTGTCAACCATATTGGGAATGTCAAATTAGCCAAGAAGCCTATGCTACAGGTCCAGCGGCCATCTTTGAGAAGGGAACCAGCTTGTTCAAAAGAACCTCCCTCCATAGAAAGTAACGTCAGCCATGTTTTTGAGCGGAACCCATTGAAATGAATGGACACTGCAACAAATAGCTGCATCTTGCAAAAGAAAAAATTATTTCAATAACAGACAATACCAAACTAGAGTAGAAGTTGTTTATTAAGATGTCCATTGATGAAAATTGCTTACACATAACTGTACTTTTGTCTACAAAAAAAAATATATTTTTCTCTCGATTTATTTCTTCCAAAACATCCCATTCTCTTCATGACAACCATTCCTACTCATTCCTATGACCTTCGTTCAGTGACATGCAGCTCCTCTCTAACCATGAATTCTGAGGACGCCGCCATATCGAGCACTGCAAGCTCTAGGGTTCCACCTTCACCTGCCTCGAGAGCATGGGGTCTCAAAATTGAAACTATTCTGCATGACATCCAGTCGTCCATCTCAGCCCAAGGGATGGCCACTACGCAGGCCATTCCGGATGACCTAGCCTATATTAAAGCTATTTCCCCACACTTAATGGTCCACTCCAGCTTGCAGCCAGTACCTTTGTCAGCACTACCTCACCAAGATGCTGTCGACTGGCATGAGAAATTTCAGGTCTGGATCTCCTTCAATGGTTGGACAGATCCCTTGCAAATTTCCAACTCTATGCGCTTACTCCTGAGAGGGACGGCTATCTCATGGTTTAATGCCCTTCCAGACCAGACAAGAGGGAACACTGCCACTCTGTATTCCACCTTCAAGGACCATTTCTTACAAGCTCACCCACCCTGGTTGTTAGAACAGCAACTATGGGAGTGCACCATGCAACCCTCCGAATCATTGGAAGCATTTATAGTGGACATTGAATCATGGTGCAAACGTCTACAAAAATCATAAAAAGACCAGATGACAGCATTTGTCTGTGGACTGCCTCCACAATTGTGTGCATACATTATCCAGCAAAAGCCAACCACCTGGATGGACATGATCCAAGCTGCATGGTTTGCCCAAGAGTCTATTTCCATGCTTTGGCCTACCACTGTTCAGGACCCACAGTCCTCACAATTGGCTGCATTTGCTACTTGCATCCAACAGCAACAAATAATGATTGACAAGCTCATTTCAACTGTCAACAGCTTACATTCCCCCACTGTGGCTTCCCCTGCAACTCCTGTTAATGCCCTACAGCCACCTCAACAGTGACCTGAGACACTTCCATCTTCACGGGAGCCATTGACCTGTCAGTGGTGTGGGTTTAGGGGTCACACTGATGTGGTCTGCTGCAAACTGAAAAACTTTCATAGGAATCAAGACAGCCAGAGGTATCCGCTGCAGTGCAATCAGCAATATGCTAGCAACTAATCACAGGACCAGGGAAACGAGCAGTACTATTCACAGGACCAGGGAAATGAGTGCTGCCCAACAAACTAGGGGTTCTTGTTGGGAAGGAAAATGGAGCAACTGACTGCCCCACTGACTCGCATAATGCAAACAAATGGCGCCATCTAGCTGCTAAGTCAGGCACAATCTTGCCTAATGGAGCCAAAGTTCCTGTCATCAGATCACCCCTACTTGCAAACTACATCCCTGTCACTATTGGCAATTGGTCCACACATGCCTTGGTTGACTCCAGGGCAGAAATCTCTGTGATCCACAGCAGTATTCTAGACAATAAAGCTATTCGCCATGTACCTACTGTTGCTCCGGCTGACCTAAAATATATCATCACTGCAAGCACTGCTACAGTACCTATCACAGGCGTGGTCCATCTCAAGTTCCACTTCAGCTCACAGCAAGCTACTGTTAAATTCTACTTAGTGCCTGAACTTCAACCAGACATGATCCTTGGCCTGGACTTTCTCAAAGCACAAAAAGCCATCCTAGACTTTGTCTCAAACAAACTGTTACTAGATCCCTGGAGGCAACTCACAGTTATAGACTCAGTCACTGTACCTCCTAAGTCAGAGATGGTTTTAATTGCCAAGATTTGAGGTGACCCCTTTCCCCAAGGTGTTGGCATCATCACAGGATCCCCAGCTTTGCACTCCTCAGTCTCCTTCCCAGGAACACCTTGTCTGCTGTGCACAGTGGTTCAGTATTCCAAAAGTGTTGCAACTTCACGGACAAACCAGTGGTCATCTCCAAGGGTGCCAGTATCGGAATGTTTGTCTGTCTGTCTTCAGGGAATCAGCTTCAGCTTCTACCCAAACCTCAGCCTGGTTCCACTAACAGTCATCCTGTCAGTGCCATCACAACTACCCCCACTTCACAAGGAATGCGAATGCCCTTCAGTCAGCATCTCTGCCTCAAAACCTCCAGCCTGTCCAACAGAGAAACAGCAACTTCTAGAATTCCTGGAAACCTACTCAGATGTCTTTGTCAGCCCTGATAACAAGCTCAGATGCTGTGATACCCTGCAACACACCATTGAGGTGCAGCCCAACCAAAAGCCAACTTGTCAGAGAGCCTACAAAGTGGGACACAAACAAAAGCAAATCCTAGAGAACTTAATCATGGACATGCTCGAACAGGACATTAGTGAGGAATCCACAAGTCCCTGGGGTGCACCTTGCTTGCTGGTAGTCAAGAAGGACAAAGGCAATCAGTTTGTGGTGGACTACAGAAAGCTCAACACCCTCACGGTACAGGCGCCCATCCCTTACCTACCACAGAGGATGCCTTAGAGAGCCTTGGTGCGGCCAGCCCAGCTTACTTCACCACTCTAGATCTCCAGAGTGGATTATACTAAGTCACTGTTGATCCAGCTTCATGCCCATACACAGGCTGGTGCTGCCACTTGGGACTTTTCCAGTTCAAACATTTGCCTATGGGACTTTGGAACAGCCCAGCCACTTTCCAACACATCATGAAAACAGTGTTACATGGACTGTCTTGGAAATCTTGACTAGTGTACCTCAAAAATGTTATCATCTTCAGCACAACTTTCCAAGAACACCTCCAGCATCTCAAAGAGGTGTTCAAACATCTCAGGCAAGCCAACCTCAAACTTCATCCAGAGAAATGTTGCCTCGATCAGCATCAAATCCATTACCTGGGGCATGTGGTCAGTTAGCATGGCATCTCTCCAGACCCAGATAAGTTCTCTGCAGTAAAAGACTATCCAGAACCTACAAACCTCAAGGACCTTAGAGCTTTCCTGGGTTTGTCTGGCTACTACAGAAAATTCCTTTGCAACTATGCTAACATTGCAGCTCCATGGTACACTCTCACAAAAAAGGATGTGACTAGATATGGACTTCCAAATGCAAAGAGGCCTTTCAAACCTTGAAAGGCAAATTTATTTATTCCCCAGTATTTACCTAGCCCTGCTTTGACCAGTCATTCAGGCTTTACACAGATGCTAGTTCCTTTGCAGTGGGTGCTGTGCAGTGTCAAATCCAAGACGGAACAGAACGAGTTGTTTCCTATACAGTGCGCTCTCTTTCTTCAGCTGAACAAAACTACAGCATTACAGAAAAAGAATGCCTAGCTGTGGTCTTTGCTGTAAAGAAGTTTGACTGCTGTCTTCACTACTTCTCCTTCACAGCCATCGTGGATCACTCAGCCCTCAGGTGGTTATTCGAAATGAAGGACCCAGTAGGAAAGTTCACCCAATGGGTTGCCATACTGCAAGGCTACAATTTTGAAATCCAATACCGACCAGGTCGAGTACACTGCAATGCTGATGCAGTAAGCCAGAGACAGTATCCCTCTGCAACAGCATCTCCTGAAGAAGAAGCCTGCCTACAAGCTCTCCCCTTTTACTCCACAGATGAGCTCCCTGTGGACACTCCTACAGTACCTCAAGTCGTCTTGCTGCTTCCAAATGCTTCTACAGAGAGAAACACCAATCCTTACCTCTTGCAAGCAGCTGAAGAGCTTCTTACAACCTCCAGCACTGATATCTCCCTGGCCATAATTAAACTTCAACAAAGAACTGATTCTCAGTTTACAGACATCATCACTTATCTCGAGTCTGGAACTTTACCACAACAAAAGAAACACCAACAGGATGTGCAATTCTTTGCAGCATAGTATTTTCTCAATGACGGAGTGCTTTTTCACATTTGGACCAAGTAAGGCAAGGGTCATCGTGCAGACAGAACTCATGTACAGCTAGTTGTGCCAGCCTCTCTAGTCTCCAAAGTTCTTCAAACCAGTCATGCCTCTCCACTTCGTGGAGGTTATATGGGAATCCACAGAACTCTCGAAAAGACAAGGCTCCACTTCTTCTGACCTCACATGAACAAGGACATTGTCCATTTTGTCAAATCCTGCCAACCCTGTTCCCAAAGAAAGTCTCCCACCAAACCAACCAAGGCACACATCATTGCAGTGCCTGTAGCCATAGAACCCTTCCAAAGAGTCAGCGCAGATATTCTTGGCCCCCTGCCCACCTGCCCTAACTCCAGTAACAAATACATTCTTGTCTTTGTGGACTACCTAACTAAATACTTGGAATTGATCCCATTAAAAGACATTAAAGCTGCTACAGTGACAAGTGCCTTTCTCAATACAGTCATTTGCTGTCATGGTACCCCAGCGTACCTGCATTCAGACAGAGGAACTAATTACTTCTCATCCATTGTGCGAGAAACCTGCAAGCTTCTCGACATCAAAAAGACTCATACAACCAGTTACCATCCACAGCGCAATGGACAAAGTGAGAGAATGATGTCTACCATTCTTAACACACTATCCAAATACCTGGCTAAGACTCATGACACTTGGGATCATTTTGTTCCCATCATGTAATTTGCGTACAACTCCAGCCCTTGTGTTGACAGCATAGAGTATACCCCGTTTTTCCTAGTCCATGGACATCACCCTAGAACACATCTGGATAAAGATCTCTCATTGCTAGAGGTCCCAAAGTCAGCTTTCTCCTTCATCACCCCAATGTTGGAACAGCTTGAACTTGCAAGATGAGTTGCTAGTGTCACCCTGGCACAGAGAAAAATAGCAATACAAAAAATGTCAGCAGCCAAGTGTCACTATCCTGCATTTTTTTGTGGGAGACATCACATATTTGTATCGACCTGTCCTTGTGCCAGGCACCAACAGAAAACTGCTTCGCCCTTGGACTGGACCATTATATATTGTGGAAAAGCTTCCCCCTGTTCATGTTCGCTTGCGCCGAAAGTCAGATGGAAAGCTGGTACACAATAAAATCCACATCAACAGGTTGAAGCATGAGTACTTGCGTGATTCCCTCCCTGATGATTCCAGTCCCCCTAGCAATGATGCTTCCTTGGAACCTGCAATACTTTCAGAAAATGAACTTCTGCTGACAATTTGACAACAGTTTCACCACAACCTCAAGGTACTGACGTTTATTGGACAGATCCCATTCTTCCTGCACAACCAAATTAACTTTCAGGAACTTCTCAGTCTCTTGCATCTTCTCATGACTCCCTTGTACCCCAACCAGTGTACCAGATCAAGAAGATTCTACACAAAAAGCATATTAATGGATCTTGGTCATACCATGTCAAATGGTGTGGGTATGACAGTGCTCAGAACTCCTGGGTCCCCTTTTCTGCTTTGACCACATCCAGTCGAGAACTAGTGCAAGCCATCCACTCAGCAATCCCAACTGACTGTAAAAGTTGCAGAATCCAGTGAATGTATTATTCGGACTCAGTGTGGTGATTCTGTCAACTCTTTGTCTTACCAATCTGCAAATTGCTTGTGAACTCCTGTATGATCTATCATTTTCTTCCCCTCTTCTAAATTTTAGCATTTTCAATCACTCAACTAATCAATTGTCTTCTAGTAATGTCTCCACAATGCTGTTAAGTGTTATCTTACTGTAACAAAGCTTTTGCTACCTTTTACAGTTGTTCATGCATACAGTAATGATGTCTTTACTTGTTTGAGAGGTACTCACATTTACAATACCCGGGGTGATGTACAGTACAGAGTTGAGCATGGGGCTAAAGATTAGCTGCTGCCCCTTTAACTAGGAACAGTAATGGGCAGCCAGCTATGGTCACATGTTATGCTAATTATTGTCCAGCAAGGGCTAAGGAAGTGCAAATCCCTTTGTCCTCTAGTCAGTCTAGGATGTTCCCTGTGCTGATGAGATGTGTCTGTTTAAGCTCCCGAATAACCCTTATCCTGTTCATTATTTTATGCATCTGAGTCCATTCGGTACCTACTGACTCCTGCAGCAGAAGCACCAGATGGGAAGGCAGTATACCAGAGAAAGTAAGAGGTCCTTCAGTGGCAGACCACTTACCAAAATGCCACAACACCATGAAGCCAGTACAGCAATGCATCTCAGCTCTTTAGCTTTAGAGGTTAAAGGTCTTCCTGGAGGTAACCCTATCTATTATGTCTGCTTCAGAGTCAAACTTATCTCAGAGGCAGGGTGAACGAGGTCTGCCTCTGAAGCAGGGCTGCTTTGGCGGCAACTTTGTTTTAAGAAAAGTGTCTCTTGCTCAGGGATCCTGTCAAACAAACTCAAAACCCTTTCCCTTTTGCAGTGGAGTGTTGTTTGTTGGTGTGTAGACAGAACAGTGGTAGCACGTCATTCCACATTCAGCGCAGGTGCCCTGTCATCAATGTTGCCCCACTTCCTGATCTCCAGTCACAACAGACTCTACTCAGCTGAAACTACTGTAATGGGTACAAGTGCTTATGTATGCAGAGAAACCCTGGGAAGAGAAAAATGTATTTAAAGATTAAAAACAAATTATAGGAAGTCAGGCATTTGCAGTGGTACTCGCAGTAGACCCATTTAGCCTGAGGCCCACAAGAGTTTCTGATGAAAATTTGCATGCCAGTCTGAGTTTACCCCCAACCCCAAACAATCAAAGTATTGTCCCCACCCATGGACATTTACCACACTGCACTCAACATCCACACATTTGCAGTACTGCCCCATCCATATCAAATTAGAGCACTGCCCCAAACCTTCATCCATCACAGCATGTCACAGCACTGCCCCAACAGTCAGCGCACTGTGCTCATCCCTCCAACAGTCACAGCACTGACCCTGTGGCACCTACAACAGTCCCAGCACTGTCCCTCACTCCCCCTAACAGTTACAAAGCTTCCTCCAACCCTAAATAACTTTTGCACTGTCTTGCCTATCAGTTACAGCACTGGACCCCCTGATCCCAACACTTACATCATTGGGCCACACAGCCAACAATCACAGCAATGGTTCCCTAAACATTCAGTACTGGCCCATAACTCTTGAACAGTCCCATCACTGTCTCACTCCATTCCCAAGAACCTGCAAATATTGTTTGAAATGCTTAAAGCTACTGAAGAAGCCTTTCCTCAGCCTTGACTGTTTAAAGAATTATAGCCCAGTCTCAAGCTAAGAGCTCCAGAAATCAGGCTTTATGGGATGCATTCCAGGACTGCCTGCAATCTCAACTAGTGAAAGATCTGACTGGAGGAATTTATTTATTTATTTATTAAGATACAGGATTACAAATACCTTTGAGCCAAGGCTCTTTTACAAAGGTTCCACATCAGAGAAATACAGAATTGGAGAAAAACAAAATTTCACAGGAAACAAGACATTTCACAGTGTAATAACAGACTGTAATAGTTATTAGGACCTTCGGTATGGACAAAAGAGGGAGAAATGGTAAAGCAGCCAGTGGCATTTGTCAGGTGAGATAAGCCAGTAAGTGCTATTTCCTTAGAGGGGGGTGTGAGAGGAGGAGTGAAGAGGGGGAGAATATGTAGTACATACAAGGAAGGGATTAAAGAAGGAGGAAGAGAAGACTGGAGACAGGGGAAGGGAAAAAGTGCAAAAAGGGGTAGATGATTGCAAGGTGTGGCAGTTAGGACTGGTGAGTGGTGGGGGTGCCACAATCAGCTTAGTTAGTGGTCCTTAATTTAGGAGAAGCAATCAAAAGAGCTAGCGGTTGTGAGATGTTGCCGATGGCTGGTTTTGAACACTCCAATAGTTTTGGTAGAGGAGATAGTGTGGCTGAGGTCATTTAGCCAAAGTGAAGCTCTGTAGGTGAAGGAGCGTTGGCCCAGGCTAGTGCAACAGTGGGGGACTTTCAGGATCTGCCACTTAGCTCTCCTGGAGATGTCATCCTGGATCTGATATTCACAAATTCAGAAGAGATTAGATCTGAGAGGGTTAAAGAACCATTGGCAAACATCGACCACAATTCGGTCTGGTTTGAAATATGCATGGGCGATACAAAAACCTCCTCAAAGACACAGGTGCTATGCTTTAGAAAGGCAGATTTTGGTAGATTATGGCAGGTAGTGAGGGACAGATTAACAAACATCAGGGACAAGTCAGAGGTGAAGGACATATGGGAAGGTGTTAGAGAAGCAGTCCTAGAGGCAACCAGGCTCTGCTCAGGACTATAACAAAGAAAAATATTTATTTATTTATTTAGCTTTTGTTTACTGGGTAAGTACACTAGACAAATATTATGCCAATTTTCAGGAACGACCTGGGAGAATACGACATGAGGAACAACAGTCATGGAGACATGGCAAAGAGAGTACAGTTTTTTGTCACAGTAAACAAACGTGGGAAATACATCATTTGACACTGGGGAAATATATATAGTAAGCACATTTCAGATTATACACTCTGGACTAGCTAGTTCAACTGACAGATATATACAGGTCATCATACATAGGAGTGGAGCAAAGCTCAAGGACTGGATTGGTCATAATATAACTTATAACATTGTTGTATACACCCCCTAGGCTAGTTGGATAGCGGACAGGTATATACAGCTCATCACATTTTTCTAAATATGCACATGTTAGACAGAAACAGAAACATTTGGTAGTACAAGTTTCCACCAAGTGACCAAGGTGCAATGTGTCATGGTTAGCCTATGACCATGGAGCAATAATGGGTGTAAAAATGCCCAAGGCTTTTTAGGCAGGAGTAGTCAAAAGTCATTGATACAGTGGGGAAAATATCTCCAGGAATTCAATGGAGACACCCTGGGGAGGTTCAGACAAAACAATTTGACACTTTACTCTAGGGAGGTTTGGGGCAGTCACACTCTGATGTTAGTTTTAGGAAACCCCACAGGGAATTTCGAAAACTCATATAGGAGGGGGCAGCTTGGATATCCACAGGCAGTGAATTCCAGAGTCTGGGAACACTTATGGCAAAGTCCCGATCCCCTATGAGGGTCTGGGTAGGAGGGACTTTGAGCATCCCTGATGTGAGAGACCTAAGTTGGTAGGGGGTGGGATTCAGTTTAGGCAGAAGCCAGGCCAGCCCCTGTGGGGTGCTAGTTCTGATCACTTTACCAGAGAGGCATCCCAAACCAAAATCAAGGTATCTAGCTGGTGAGAGCCAGCAGAGTTTCTCATATAGCTCACAACGGTGGGTGAGTCGGGGGGCCAGCCAAGGCAAAATGACAAATGTTATTGTAAGCAGTGTACCACCGGGTGAGATGTGTCTTTGGAGAAGCAGGCAAATAGGGTGCAGCCCATAGCTGAGGAGGAAGGAGCACACCCTTAGCTAGGGCAAGCCTGGTTGCCGTGTAAGTTATACTTGGCCCTAAGGCCAGACCCAGTTGCAGTTTGCTGCCCTGCAGATGTTAAGGATATGATTACCCATGTCAAGTTGGGGGTCAAGTGTTACCCCCAGATATTTGATGGAGCTCACTATGGGTAGTGAGGATCCATCTGCACTGTGTGCGTGTAAGCAGGCCGATGAGGCTTTGATTTTAGCCATTGAGCCAAAGAGCATAGCCTGTGTCTTTTTCAGGTTCAGGACCAGCTTGTGACTAGTAAACCATGACAATACCCTGTTAAAGTCATCGGTCAGGTTCTGGTTTAGGGTAGTGGCATTCTGGGAGTGAGCCAGGATTACCAGATCATCTGCATACATGGTGGTGCTACAGCCGGTAGTAACCATGGGTAGTTGATTGATGAAGAGGGAGAAGAGGAGGGGACCCAGTACCGAGCCTTGAGGCACTCTGGAGGTCACCGGTAGGGGCTTGGAGAGGACTTTATTGAAGCAGGTATGCTGCTTTCTGCCATGTAGATAACCCATTAGCCATTTCATGGCATGAGGGGAGAGGCCAAGTGACCACAACTGTGCACCAACCAGTTTGTGGTCAACAAGGTCAAAGGCTTTGGACAGGTCGATAAATATTGCACCAGAGAGTTTGCCCTGGTCCATGGCTGTCCGGATACTTGATGTAACCGAGATTAAGGCTGTGGTGGTGCTGTGTCCCTTACGAAAGCCGTGCTGGGCTGGGGACAGAAATTCATGAGAGTGGATATATTCCGAAAGCTGCTCAGCCACTACCTTTTCAAGGAGCTTGCTAAGGGTTCGGAGAATGGCAATTGGTCGATAATTGCCAGGCAATTTGGGATTTCCTTGCTTCAGTACAGGGACAATCCTCGCCTCTTTCCAGATGTCTGGGATGGTCCCCAGACCAAGGGATAGGTTGAAGACAAAGGCTACTGGTAAGGCAATGTGTGTAGCACCAAGCTTAAGGAGTTTAGGCTCCAGGTTGTCTAGGCCAGGACTGGAGTACTGGGGGTGGCCAGCTAGGCATTTCTGCAAGTCCTGAACTGATACAGCCCTGAGGTGGAGCATTTGATGAGGAGGGTGACCCTCCAGCAGAGTGGAGGGAAGGGGGTGGGACAGAGCCTCATCAGGTGAGAAGAGGGTTGTGAAGACAGAGAGGTCAAAGAAGTGATTATTTAGGGAGTTGGCAATAGTATGGGGTTTATTGCAGGAGACTCCATTTATGACCATGTCTGTAACCCCCGGATGGGAGGATCCGCTGACAAGGGATTTAATATCTCTCCAGAACCTCCTGGGATTACTGGCAGAGCTTAGTAGGGCAGACTTGCAAAAGTCACTCTTTGCTGCCCTGATGGTCTTTTTGCATTTGTTCCTGAGGTGTCTGTACCTTTGAATAATCATGGGATCACTGGTACCTTTGGAACGAGCCCAACACTTATCTCTCAATCTGCCAAAACTATCGGAGTGTTCAAAACCAGCTGTCGGCAACATCTCACAATCTCTAGCTCTTGTGATTGCTAAATAGGTTTAAAAGACCCATGTGGTTATCCACTGCAGTAAGGGAGGCAATCAGGGCCAAATGGAACACATATAAATTGTTCAGGTAACATAAAGGGAACAGGGAATGGGAGGATTACATTCAGAAAAGCAGGGAGGCCAGGAAAATGGTGAGGGATTCCAAAGCAGCAAAAGAGTTGCAGGCTGCAAGTGGAGTCAAATTAGGGGAGAAAACCTTTTTCCACTATATTAGTTAAAAAAGTAAGAAAGGGGGAGGAATTGTACAGGTAGAGGTTTGGGATGAGGTGCTAGAGGACAACAGGCAGAAAGCAGAAGCACTAAATGAATAATTTTGCTTGGTATTCACTAGGAAGGATCAGGGTTCACTGCCAGAAAGTGGTATCAGAGCCATGGGCAGAGGGACTCAGAGAATGTGCATCCAGGAGTGCACGTCTGACTGGGTCAGGAAGGGCCTTTCAGACATCAGACCCGACAAGGCCCCGGGCCCAGATGGTTTGCACTCCAGGGTGCTGAGAGAAGTTGCAGAAGAGCTAGCAGGCCCTCTCATGCACTTATTCAATAGATCACTTAAGTCTGGGGTAGTACCAAGCGACTAGAGAGTGGCTGACATGGTGCCACTACATAAGAATGGTAATAAGGAGGAGACAGGTAACTATAGGCCAGTTAACCTCACATCAATAGTGGGTAAACTTATGGAGGCCCTTATTAAGCAAGATCTGGTGGAGTACCTCAAAGTTAATCACCTCCAGAACAATAGAAAACATGGGTTTGTGACAGACAGGTAATATCAAACAAACCTTATTACTTTCTTCGATCAGGATATCAGGGATTTGGACAAGGGCCACGTGATGGGCCTGCTTTACTTTGACTTCAGTAAGGAATTTGACTCAGTCCCACATAGGTGCCTCTTAAAAAAGCTGGAGGACCTTGGGGTAGCAGAGCAAATAGTCAGGTGGGTGTAAAGTTGGCTGAAGGACAGGAAACAAAGGGTAACTGTAAATGGGGTAAATGGGGTAAGTTTACCAGGGGACATGTCACTAGCAGTGTGCCTCAGGGGTCTGTCTTGGGGCCAGTCCTTTTCAACATATTCATTAGTGACATTAGTGAGAGTATAAGTAGCAACATAGCCCTGTTTGCCAATGACACGAAACTCAGTGGAAGAGTGGACAGCATGGAGGGAGTCCGAGAGCTACAGGAGGTCCTTAAGAAGTTGGAAAGGTAGACACACATACAGCAGTTAAACTTCAGTGCTAAGAAGTGCAAAGTGGACCAGCCCGGTGGTGCTGAGGGTTGAGGAGCTGGACGCCACACCTCACGCCACGCTGGTGACCCGAGTTCAGGAGTGAGCTTGGGCCGCTGGGGGACGGCAGGGGCAGGAGAGGATTGAGCATCTGCTGGGATGCTCTCCTCCTTGGGGGAGGGAGGTTGGGGATTGCCAGGTGTGCCATCAGGTCCTGTTGGAGACCAGTGGCACTGTAGCAGGCTGGGCAGCACGTAACTGGCGTGGCCTGACTCAGGCAGGGGTTGCCATGCACCGAGCTTCGGGGCATGCACATGCATGTGGGGGGTGCGAACACCAGAACAAGGAAAAGCCTGATCTGCGGAGTAGGTGACAGCACCTGCCCCTATGGCAACAACCGGGTCTATCCTGCCTGACTTTCCAGGTTTCTCCATGCAGGTCCTCTCCCACATCGGAGTCTGACTGTTAAGAGCGCCCAAGAGGAGGAATGGCCCACCCCAGAGGGGTTAAGCTAGGGGTGACGATCATGGATAGAAGAGTAGGAGAGAGGAGGCACAGGTAGGAGGACTTCAGGCAGGGCAGGAGCAGGCAGCATGCCTGAGAGAGGCCCCGCAGACCGTGACTAGAGAGAAAAAAATGTGTAAAAAAAAGTGCAAAGTGATGCACCTGGGTACCCAGAGGGAAGTGGAGTGCACACTGCATTCTTGAGTCTCATGTTGGTGTTATTACAGTCCAGACTGACATACCACTGCTTTTACTCACTGCACTGTGAATGCACTCCATAGATATTGTGTTACACTCCTTTACCACTGCATTATCTTTATTTTCAGATGTACACCGTAATAACACTGCAAATAATTGACACGTTTTCTTGTACTCTTCTTAACCACTGCATTTCCATCATTAATTTTTAGGTGCATACACCACTCACTTAAGCATTTTTTTACACTTCACCTCTGCACTGTCTTAGAAATGAGTACACTTTCAAATTGTTCACACATTTATTATACTTCCACATTATAATTAATATTCAAATAGCTTTTACTACTGTATGTTTCACTAACAGATCTTTACAGTTATCTCCTGCACGTTTATTTCAATTTATACTGATTTTTTTGCACTGGAAGCACTATGAGGAGGAGGAGCTGAAGGATGCACTGGAAGAGAGGAGAGGGATGTGATTGAGACCTTCAGGTACCTCACATGGGTAAACAGGGTGCAGTCTGTTCTCAATGGACAACACCTGCCCCTTTTCAAAGTGCATGGGTGGCCCTCCAGCCCACCATCCTGGGTTACTCTATGGTAGTGCAGACTGTGGGCACTCCTCTTGGATTTACTCCACTCACACTTATTTTATGGAGGTGAATATCCCACCTTACTCCTGATGCCTCCTGCCATACCTGCTTCTTCAATTTCTGTGGGTGCTCGATAGTCTCATCAGCTCAGACATGTCCCTGGGGTCACCCTGCCACCAAGATGTCCCACGGTGATTTTCAGGGAACCTGTCACAGGCCCAAAAGCCATCATGAGGTCTCCCTTTAGGGTACCCAAACCTCTCTTGAGGTCCTGCTAAACTCTCAAGCTCTGGGCAACATCCCACATCCTCATAATTCTCAGCAGGTTGGGATTCCATCTTGAGGCCCTGATAAGGACCTGTAGAGTCGAAGCACTGGAATTAGTGCACCAGCTCCCAGTCTTCATGGAATAAAGATTTACATTTTGTACAGCTAGCTGGCAGCTCCCAGAAGATTTAATTTCTACTCCTTGCATATTGCAGCTTTGCCAAACTCCTGCAGTCCCACTATCATGTGCAGAGTTTGGGATCCATCTACTGTGCTAGAGACCCTTTCCAAATGCCTTCAGGGTGCCACCCATTAATTTAGTGATATCCTCACCTCATCAAGGTGTCTGGCACCTTTAGTGACTCCCAGGCCTAAAACACATGGCACCCGCTTCCAGGAGACAGTAAGTCAGGGTGTGTGCCCCTGGAACGAATCCTATGGCCAGCCACTTAGTGGGCACTGGCCATGTCCACTCCTGCTGAGCACACTGGAGTACCCCCCAGCACCTGACCAGCACACCCTTCATCTGACACAGACTCCCCCAGCACAGCAAGTTGCTCAAATAAGTATCCCTGCAGTCAATAGCAACAGTGCAAATTCCTAATCCATTCCCTCCCTCAGGTTGCAAGCAGTTCCCCTGAACAGCCAAAGCAAGCAGATTTTTATGCCCTATGTTGCGCTTCCATCCACAAAATTGCTTCGATAAAATAAAAAATAAAAAAGTCCGGTCTTAAGAAATAAGTATAGTTTTATTTTAAATGTTTTAAAAGAAATGCAACTTAAACTAAGCTTGCTGCCAAATACGCATGGATGTCAGTAAGTCTGCTTCCGGGTTTTGACATCCACAATATGGTGGCATGCTTCACTTACAGGTGCTCAGTAACTGATAGGCACTGCCTTTGTAGTCTTTCTCTTCTGTTCTGTGCCTGGCAAATTTGAAGGGGAAGACTGACAAAATTCTCCCGATACAGCAGCAAACTGGTGTATGCACTAGGTGGGACTTCCGGCTAATAGCTCGCCAATGGTTCAGCGCCATTGTCAGTGCACAGAGGATTAAAAAAAAACATCAGGCAGCCGTTAGTGTGAGTTAAGAGTGCACTGGTGCGGGTAGTTTATGGCGGGTTTTATTTAAAACAAAATGTTAATAAATGAGTGCATGCAAAACGAGCTTTCTGGCTCCATCCTTTTACTGCAACTGGCCAACATTGATGCCTGGGAAATTGGAACTGCAGCAGTGGTCATGATACAGTGAGGCAACAGTTAGCAGTGGAGCCAATCGTATTCTGGAGCAGACCAGGTGGCATTCATGTTCAGGTATACAATCAATCTGTTTATTAACAAAAAATAATAATACACTGTCCAGGCTATATGCTACTTGTAAAAGTTTATTTCAAATGTACTCTAGTTTGGCATAGTACAGGCATAGCTATGTTTTATTTCATGTGGAGTTTGCTTAGTACTGTTTGTAGCTGTGTAAAGATTTAAGTATTCTTTCATACTCCATAACATTCAAGAAAACAGTGTGCAGTTGTATGTGAAATACATCGTATTGTAGCCGGTTGGCAGTAAGGACAGCAAAATTCATCTTTCTGTGGCTGTTAATTTGAAGTAGACTTGGTATGTGTGTGTGTGTGTGTGTTTGTGTGTGTAGTAGTATTTTATGTTGTATGTTCATTTTTATGTTGGCGTTTGTGCAGCCAACATCTTGCAGTAGTGCAGATTTGGAGGCGCGGTCACTGTTGACTGAATGCAGGGAAAGCACCAGTAGGTGCGTCCCACATTCCCCAATCAGCCAACAGCAGGGGCCGAAACCCTGCCTAGCTAATGAGGTGAAGACATGAGAGAAAAGGTCCGCTGCAATGAGAGTGAAGCTCTCATGCAGTAAACTCCCCTGCGCCTCCCCTACGTTGCAGGCAATATGGCGGCAGTGACTGCCGCTGTTGCCTGTCAACACCGCCGTTTATTGTGTACCTACTGGAGTGCCCAATGCCTGTCGGCATCATGTAACCCCCCCTTTTTTGATTGCCAAGGGGGTGCCCAATCCCCCTCGGCATCATGTGCCTCCCTCCCAGCAGTTTCTCTTTGCCAACGGGGGCCCAATCCCTGTCGGCATGTATCTCTACCTCCCCTTGAATTTTACTGATGAGGGAGCCCACTCCCAATCGGCATAATGTGTTCCCCCTTATTTTGCTTGCCAAGGGGGTGCCTAATCCCCACGGCTCCTCGACTCCCCTTTCCTTGTTTGCCGGAGGGGTGCCCAATCCCGTTGGTGGAAACCACCACACAAACACACACTCACTCAGGTAGCACTGGAGGCCACCCCAGGGTGCCAAAGCATCTATTAAAATGAAAACGGTCCCCAATGACTTTTGGGGTGGGGTTCACCTGTAAAGAAGGAACGGTCCCTCGGCGGTCTCTGCCCCTCCCCAACTCCGCACTCCACCCACTGCGCACACTGCTTTCCACACCCACCTCACCCCATACTTACCTCCGGAGTCTGGCACGATGATCTTCGGTGGACCAGGAACACTTCTGCACTCTTCAAAGCTGACCGCTAACTGTGGAAATGCAGGTAAGCTGTATAATGGAATAAATAGGGGTATTTCAACTCTAATGCATATCTCAGCCATTTTGGGGAATTTTCACACCAAATTTTCAACATGGGGTTTTTGGGGCCCCTCATCATGAATTCTATCACTATTTATTTATTTATTTATTTGATATATCGGTTTACAACTTTTGAGCCAGAGGCTCATTTACAAAGGTACCTCGTCACATGTAAGACAGATGGTAATACAGAAACATGGTATAACAACAATTACATTAAGCATGTGTTACAGACTTTTGTCACAGACATTATTTACAGTATTTGGATGCAGATATTTATACACATTATTTATAATATTTGGATGACGATATTTACAACAAAACAGCAGAAGACATTATAAGCTTGAGAAAGCATCTAAACATAGTAGTCAATCCTATTCATGGGTTTGGTGTTATTGACAGAGGTTGCAATCCAATAATGGACTTTGTCAGAGAATTTGGATCAGAGTGTGTGAGAGGGTGAGATATTAGTAGCAGTTACAGGAGCGGATATTGAAGAGGTGATTGCAAAGAGTGGTTTTGAAGTGGGCAATTTTGGGTGCACTAGTGATGGTGCTTGGGAGTGCATTAAACCATGTGGGGGCCCTGTGGTGGAAAGATCTCTGGGCAAGGGAGGTTTTTACCCTGGTCACAACCAGAGGTGCTTTCTCTGAGTTGCGGGTGAGGATAGTGGGGGTTGCAGGATGAAGAGAGGCGGTGACCCCAGGGGGGGAGAGTCCAAGCAGTATTTTCTTGGACAGTAAGCAGGTCTGGTAGTGGAGCCTTTCATTAAGTTTGAGAAGATTGGCACAGGTATAGAGGGAGCAGGCGTGAGTGAGCCTAGGTGCACCAGTTAGGAGCCTGCAGGCCTTGTTTAGGGAGGCCTGGATTTTCTGGAATGCAGAGTTATCTGCTGCCCCATATACAGGGAGCTCATAGTCCACTAGGGACAGTATTGATGAGGTGATGGCAAGGGTGTGGGGGGGGCAGTCCCTGTGTTGATAAAGGAGTCCAATCCAGGTGTTAGTTGCGGCAGCAAGGGTGTTTATGTGGTCATGGAAGGTAAGAGCCGAGTCGAGGGTAAGTCCAAGATATTTGTACTGTCATTGGATACCTGTTCAAGGGGGTGCTGGGTGCAGGGGAGGATGTGCAGAGGGGCATTTTCTGCTTTGTTTTGGAGGTGAGAGAATATCATTGACTTCATCTTTTTTAAGTTTATGACCAGTCTACGGTCTTTAAACCATGTTTCAGCCTGAGAGAAGGCATGTTGGAGGGAGTCCTGAAGGGGTGTGGGTTTATGATGCGAAGTAAAGAGCACTGCATCATCTGCATATAGCAAGATTTTTGTAGAGCAGGCCTTTGGTAAGGAGTTTAGGTAGAGGGAGAAAAGAAGTGGCCCCAGGATAGAGCCCTGGGGCACCCCGGAGTGGACTGGTAGTGTGTCAGATGGGGTTCCGTTAATTTTGGTGCACTGGGACCGGGTGGAAAGGTAACTGGAGCACCAGTCCAGGGGGCCTGTGGAGAAACCAAGTTGGTGGAGTGAGTCGAGAAGGAGAGGGTGGCAGACTGTGTTGAAGGCCTTGGTTAGGTCTATGAACACAGCTCCTGCAATGTTACCGGCATCTAGGGAGGAGTGCAGGAAGTTGGTGAATTCTAGGAGGGTTGTGGTGGTGCTATGGCCCGACTGGAAGCCATGTTGCTCTGGGAATAGGATGTTATACTTGGCTAGGTATTCAGTAAGTTGGGTGACAACCACTTTTTCTAACGCTTTGGGGGGGAAGAATGGAGATGGGTCGATAGTTATTTGGGGAGGCTTTGTCACCACTTTTATGGATGGGGTAATGACAGCTGTTTTCCAGGCACTAGGGAATTGCCCTAGGCATAGGGATTTGTTGAGTAGGTCCATTAGGGGGACTAGGACCTCGTTGAGGACTAGTCAAAGGAGCCTGGCATCTAGGGCGTCATTTATGGGGTTATTGCTGTTTAGCGCTTTTTGTAGGTAAGGACGAGCTTAGTGGGTGGATATTTTGCACAGGAGAAAACAAGGATGCTGCAGGGGTGGGGTGGGGATTGGGGCACAGGGTCAAAGAAACAACTAGGGAGAATAGTGCTGAGATCTGAGAAGGTGGTGTTTAGACAGTTTGCTATGGTGAGTGTGTCTGTGGAGGCAGTGCCATTTATGGTAAGCTGGGAGGGAGGTGGGGAGCGAGATTTCCCATTGAGTTCTTTGATGTTATTCCAGAAGGTCCTCGCAGACCCCAACGTGGTTGTGAGAGTGGATTGATAATGGTCTGCTTTGGCCTTACGGATGGCTCAAGTGCATCTATTGCAAGCGGCATTGTAGGATTGTCTGTCCGCCAACCTGCCCAATTCTGTGGCTTTGTGCCAGAGATTATCCCTGTCTCTCAACATTTGGAGTAGGGAGGGGGTTATCCAAGGAGCATGTTGCCTTTTGGTGCGGAGTTTGGTGAGTGGGGCATAGAGGTCACATGCCTTGGTAAAGGCCTGTGTAAACAGGTTGAGTGCAGTGTCGACGCTGGGGGCTAAATTAATGGTGGACCAATCTATCTGGGTGAGTAGCTGTTTAAGTTTTATCAACCCTTCTGGGCAGAGACACCTTCAGAAGGTTGTTTGGGCTATGGGTTTGGGTGTGAAAGAGGTCCATTGGAATAGGATGGGTAAGTGGTCACTTAGGGAGTCGGGAAGTACTTGTATATCCTGGATTTTGTAGAGGCGGTTAGATATAATGATATCCAGGAGGGTGTGGGTACCAGTAGATGGGTGAAGTCTAGTGGGTTGGGTAATTAATTGGATCATGTCAAGGGCCAAGAATGAGTCCTTTGTTGGTGCGGCTGAGGGGCCAAGCCAGTTGATATTGAGGTCCCCTACTAGTGCCTTCTCTGCATTGTGTGGTAGGGTAGAGAGGTATTCAATGAGGGATGTGACGGCAGTCTTTTGGTTCTTAGGGGGTATGTAGGTGACAGTGAGGTATAGTGGGCTCCTGGAGGAGTCAGAGGTGATTTTTAGGGTGAGGGCTTGTGCTCCATTTGTGAGTTTGGGGGGTGGGAGCATGTGACCAATAATATTGTTATTGATGTAGAATGCACAGCCACCCTCACGCTTTTCTACCCTGTCTTCCCGATATAGGGTGTATCTGGGGAGTGATACAAAGGCATTGGGAGTAGATTTGGAGAGCCAGGTCTCCACTAGGGCAATGATGTCTGGTTGGTGAAGGGTTGCCCAACATTGAAGCGCTGTAGATTTCTTTGGCAGGCTGAGTATATTCAGAGAGGCAATGCAGATTCCAGAAGATCTGGTAGGTGGAGTGGCGGGGGCAGGGCCTGGATTAGGGTGGATATTACCAGAGAGGAGTAGTAGGATGACTAAGGCTCAAACCATAGGGTGGCAGGTTGTTAAAATTTAGGGAGAACGTTTGGGGGGAGGATGTAGTGGAGCAGAGGATGGGCAGGGTTTGAAGGGATTGGTGGATGCAGAAGGGGTGGAGCCAGGGGGGGCCTGGGTGGGTGCTGGGGTTGGGGCTGCCAGTGGGAGGTGGATGCAGGGGTTTAGTGTGTGATGACAAGGTAGGGGGGGGTGGCCAGATATGGAGAGATGCAGCGGTGCAGTCCACAAAGAGCATAGGGTGAGGTTTGGCTGGTGGGAGGTGACCCCCAGAGTGGTTATGAGGATGAGGCACATAAAGTGGAATTGAGCAGACATGGTGCCTAGATAGCTTTTGGGGAAGAACAAAGAGGTTATGTGGGAGAGACAGAAAAGCAGTAGAAACTTTGAGATATGTCATGATACAGTAGCTTGAAAAGATAGTCAGATATGGTGGCTGAGTCTGGTTACAAGGGTGTTGGGTTTGAAGCCTGCAGTGGCAGCAAGGATATTATTTTAGCAGACTGTGGGGGTTAGAGGCTTTGAGAGCCTTAAAACCTATAATTAGCAATAACCTGAATGTAATAGCTGAGTGGTAGAGCTGCTGATAGTGGCAGCAAGGGTGCAGGGTTTGATGCATGCAATAGCACCAAGAATAACATTTTGGCAGACTATGGGGGTTAGAAGCTTTGAGAATCTTAGAGTATAGCTGACAATAGTGTGATATGATGGCTGAGGGGTAAAGCTTCTTACTCTGGTTGTAGGAGTGCAGGGTTTGAGGCCTGCAGTGGTACCAAGAATGAAAAAAGGAATATTTTTAGCAGACTATGGGGGTCAGAGACTATGAGAGCCTTAGAAAGTAACAATAAAAAAGCAAGATAAGGTGGTTAAGTGGTAGAGCTGCAGACTTAGTAAGGGTACTGGGCTTGAGATTTGCAGTGGGACAGAGGGCAAGTATTTTTCTTTCTAGGTAGGGAGAAGGAAGGGTTAGAAGCAAAAAAATAGAGGCACATATTGACCTGGTTCATTGACTTAGTGGATGGGCTACAGACTTTGGAGTCAGGGATACAGAGTTTGAGACTTGCAGGGGGACTAAGGGTGGACCAATGGGAAAGGAGGGAGTAAAGATTAGAAGAGAAAGGCAGCAGAAAGGATTAGGAGAGAAGCAGGAGTGCAGCAACCCCTAGTGGTTGGAGTGCATAAGCTGCAAATGGGAAAGTGGACACTTAGTAATAATTGGGATAAGTCACATGATGTGTCATGTGACTTGTAAGCAGCAATATATGGAGCGACACCCCTAAGTGAGTGGGTGGGTGGCTGGGGCAGTCCACACGCAGTGCAGATGGGGTAAGACCTCTCCACAAGCAGGAAGGAGGCTTTACCTCTTAAGGCTCTCTGCAATCCTCTGTTCCAAGCTCCTCAGCTGGGCAGTGTTTACTGTCATATTGTTAATCAGTCCCAAAAGGTGATTTCACAGTCACTGTACAGAATCACCTTTTGGGACTGATTAATGAGATGACAGTGCCACTGTTCATGAGGTGGGCTCTCAAAAAGCCTATGTTGCAAATTTTGTGGAAAAAATCCAAAAAATGGCTGTTTTACGAGTGTACGTTGCGCAGCTGCTACACAGGCTCGTAACTTCATGAATTTGCAATATTTTCATGCCAGATTTTCAACATTGTCATTTTTGTACACCTCCTTCTGAACAGTACAGCGGTCATTTTTCACATCCTGGCTGAAATGTATTTCTGCACTTCCGGCGCACAATAGCGCAGTTGCTGTGGGAAATCAGTGTTTGGGCCAGATTATGAAAATGACAGTGAAGCTGTTCATGAGCAGAGGTCCTAAAATGCCTATGTTGAAAATTTTGACGACATCGCCACGAAAGGCATTGGCAGATTGCACGCACGTACCAGAATCTCCTCGCATTTGCAATATTTTCTACCTGGATTTTCACCATTGGCATTTTTCCACACCTCTTAATGAACAGTACAGCTATCATTTCACATATCTTGCCCAAAATTGTTTTCGCACGTCCGGCACAGAATAGCTCGGTCGATGTGCGAAAACACTTTTTGGGACAGTTTGAGGAAATAACAGTGACACTGTACATGAGCAGAGGTGCTAAAATGCCTATGTTAAAAATTTGATGCCGAGCATTCATAAAATGATTGTGTTACAAGCGTGTGTTGCGCATTTCCCATGCACCCTTGTAACTTCACAAATTTGCAATATTTACATGCCACATTTTCAACACTGGCATTTTTTTTACACCTCCTTATGAACTGTACAGCTGTCATTTGTCACATCCTGCCCAAAATGTTTTCCGACCCTGCACTACCAAAGCCAATGCCAGCATGACAACATTCGGCATTGACAAATACTTGTTTAGATTCAGGTTACTGCTTGTCATGCTGGTCCTGCACTAGCTCCCCCCCCCCCATCGTCTGCATTGGCCCCAATTTTTTTAAGTTTTTAAAATGCTAAGTTAGAATGGCTACAGTCTGGGCCGGCCCTCCATCACAGTGGTTGGATTTCCACTTGCGATGCCGATGACCCGGGTTTGGTAATGAACCCAGGAGTTGGAGGGATAGCTGGGGGGAAGAGATGGGTCAAGCATCCCATGACTGCTCACCATATCCCAGGAGGGGGGGGGAACTGCAACCTGGTGTTGGTCACCTCTGGCTGAGGTCAGGGGTGGGGCAGCACATTGAGGCACTGTTGAGAGAGTGACAGACATTGGCTCATGTTGAGACATCCTGCACGACACGCTCCCAAGGGGAGAAAACCAGGAAAAATGGCTCCCTGGCCAGCCGGATGATGGCCTCTGGTCCCCCGCTGGTGTGAAGCACCGGGACAACCCGGACCAAGCCCAGCAGCACCAGGCCACGTTGAATGTGCTGACCTGCCCCACCTGTGCCTTCTCCCTTGGAGAAGGTGGCCTGTCTGAAGGGATACGCTGGATTACACAGGGGTCTGCAATGTGGAGTCTGTGGCTAGTGGCAGGGGGGAACAACCAGCAGGGTGCCCAAGGGGGCCAGAAGGATTGGCCAGACAGGGGGCACACAGGAACAGTGCTATATAGAGCAAAAAAGGAAAAAGTTGCAGCTTGCACAGAAATGACCTACTTTCCACATGACAGTGGGTCCAAAGTGGTGATGTGTTGCAATGGCAACACAGCATTCCATCAATGGCAATACCTGGGTATGCCTGAAATTGAGCAGTGGTACTACCCAGTGGTAGTCTGGTAGTACAATGTTGTCAACCAAGTCAAGTTTTCTGGCTTCAGTGGTAGTGCCATGGCACAGTGGCATCCCTATGGCAGTTTTGGTGGGTTGCCCAGACTGGTAAATGGGCAATGGTAGCACAGTGATATTACATAATTTTGAGCCCCCTTTCATGTGGTACTCTAAATTGCCCTAGAAGTGCCTAATGATAATGCAATGGTAGTATGAAACTGTTTTCTGTATATCACCAAGACTTATTTGGTACCACCGTGGTATCAGTATTGTCACCACAAGGGTATTATGTTAGAGGAACAAATTGGTGCGCATATAATCCCAAGCTTATATGGTATCACTGTGGCATCAGTGCATCTAGAAAATTGATACCACTATGTTACCAACATGGTACACATCAAAATCAAACAAAGTTTGAAAGAAATACAAAATGAAACATACATTAATAATGAAAAACATTATATGCAAATCACAATAACAACCCTCAGTTAAGTTCCTAAATTGGATCGTATATTATCACTGGATTGAAATCCAAGAAAATTCCATTAAATTCCATTACTTTTCCATTATTTTCATGTGAACCCATTCATTTTCACCATTACATTTTGTATCACCTTTTTTAATGGCCAGTTTTTATTCCCTTTAAATTTCCATTAATTGTTGATGTTTCATGGGTGCAAACCTATTATTTTACTCATCCATGCCATTAATTAACCATGACAGGTATCAATTAAATATTTAATGGATGTGGTACGCCCCTTATATTTTGTATCAGGCTATTTTAATAGCATGTTTACTAACCATTAAAACTGAGCAATTAAACGTTTCATTGCCATGAAAATCTTGTCATGTTGTGGCAATACATTAATGGCCATTGAGCATAGTGTTATTTACTGTCTATTTGTACTACTTTTCCCTAAGAACTATGGGTCCCCTTTGACTCCTGTGTAACCTTCTATTTTACAGGTACTCCTCATCAACTCTCCAGAATCAGTATCTCCAAAGAGGTTTCCTCACCGGCATCATAAAGTACCCATGAATTAGTTACTTGATTAAGGATGGGGAGTTCAAGCCATAATTGAATCTGCATCCATTACAGTGGAAGTCAAGATACCTGTAGTTGGTGCCATGATGCTATATTGTAATGAGGGACAGTTAAGAGGTATGGGATCAGTCTCCCCAGATTTGGCTCCCTATAGCTATCTCCCCACCTTGAAGCTTCCTGCAGCTGGACCCCACAGCTGAAGACTAACATTTTGCTACAGCACCTTCTCTGTGTGGCAGCATTTACAGGGAGGGACACAGCAGTGCTGAAGGATAAAACAAGGGACACATCACTAAGGGACTGTTGAGATGTATGGGACAGTCCTCTCTACACATGTGGCCATCCTGCACTGCGGTGCTAGAGATTTTACAGACTGTCACAGGGGTCAAAACTAACCTTTTCAGCCACTAGCCATCAGGGCTAGTAATTAGAAAAATCCACCAACCCAACTAGCCCAGCACAAAAGGACCAGAAAAATCACCATTGAAATGAATGGTTTCATTGAAACATATATAGGCCCATTCATTTCAATGGCATTATGTTCTCGATATTTGAGTAGCAACAGCAAATGGTCATGGCTCAGACCAGGTACCAGGCCAGTAGGAATGGAAATCAGTGTGGGATATCACTTCCTGCCTGAAGCTCATGAAGAGGACCATTACTTTTGTGTTATGATGAGGAAGGAGCAGTCATCAAAATGAGGGGAGCTATGACAGCCTCTCGTTTTGGAAGTGGTTTAATTTCTGAGTATTTTTTAATGGATGGCAAAGGCAGGTGTGTAATATCCCTTAAGATGGGGACACCAGCAAGCTCAGTTGATGCCAGCAAACCCCAGTAAGGTGCCCCCATGAGCCCCCTATAGTTTAGGTTGCAAGGGAGGGTGAACATAGTGATCAGAGCCCCATAAAAGTAAAGTGCTTGTCTGTAGTTAAAACATTTTTTTTCTCTTTATTGCAGCTGACACAAGCCAGTGTCACATCTACAGTAAGGTCCAGCTTGCACTGGACAGCTGGTAGTTAGGGACTCAGCATCCAGAATGCCAGGGTCGATACTGAGAGTGGTCAGTAATGGTCAGTAGTGGCCATTGGGGGAGTTTGAACTGACTGTGAAGGAGAACAGTCAAGGGACTTCAGGTGCCCAGAAGACAAAAAAATGAAGAAAGTGCAGCAGAGGGGAGAGAGGACACAGGGAAGTAAATTTAGAGCAAAGGGTAATACCTGCAGTCCTTCTCTCATCCCTGTGTCAATCTCAGTGGTCCCAGCAGTGTCAGTGGTCAAATGGTTGTGGCAGTCCCCAAGATCAGCAGTTGGCAGCCGCAGTCTGGGTTCTGTTGAGTCCTGTCTGTTGTTTTTTCTTGTAAAGAAAAAGTAAATGCCAGTCCCTTGGCGGTGGCCCCCACAAGTGGGAAAGCATCATTAGATGAATGAGTATCAGGTGAGCAAGCTACCCATCAAGGGAAGACCTCCCACCTACCTGCAGCCAGCAGGGCATCCAGTGTACACTTAACCCACCTCCTGTCTCCTCAACTTCTCCCCAGTTTGGGGTGGTAAGTCAGTGACAGTGCTATAAAGCAGTCACTGTCCACCTGAACTAATACTGAAATAAAAAAAGGTGTTTCTTTTCACACAGTGAGTTCAATACATTAAAGAATGGCTATGGATGTTAGTGTGGTCTGGGTAAGGGACTGCCAAGGGTGGATTTATTTAAATGTACTTAAAATCGGTCCAGGAAGGGAGCATGTGGTGAGATGGTGGCCTTATTCAAAATTACATAAATTTATTTAACTCACACTCCTAAATGGAGCACAGGGGTGGGCATCATTCAAATGAAGTAGCTATCGGAGATGGCACAGAGGACAGGCAGGCCCTTAATTAAATAGTGAACAGGGTGCTAGAAGGAGCATGGATAGAGTAAAGCCCCAGTTAAAGCCAAGCTAGCAAGTTGGGCTAGTGAATAATTGCTAGCTGTCCCATAGTTTCTTTAGCAACAGATTATAAAGTCAGAGTGCCCCAGCGTGATACAGGTGACTAGTAGCCAAGTTGCCTTCAGTAGTCAGGCTAGTGTTAAGGGGGGGGGAGTCTCTGGATCAGTTACTCAGGTTACTAGCTCTTTGCTAGGGTTGTGGCAACTATGCTGCTGGGGTGGATAATAGGCTAGGGCTGTGGCAACTATGTTGGTCATGTGGGTAATTGCCTGGTACACTCCCTTCCCCTTGATCCTTGATCCTGACCGAAACTAATACCCAAGAGCACTGTAAATCAGTAAATACTACAATTTCATAACACTAGCTTGGCTACTGTTTGCCACTTAGTTATAGCCACCTTTATCACCCTGGATACTCTTACTTTATACTCTGGGTTTTACTTAACCTAACTGGCCCCCGGCGCTTATTTCTGAATACATTTATTTATTTTATTTCTTTATTGAAAAGTTTCACCAGGATAAGCAAACTGAACAAACAAGTTGCTCATCTCCCAATGCATACTGGGGGGATAAGGTAGTGGAAAACACAAGTATACACAATTAAACAGGTCATACAAGTTGAATGGGAAAATTGACTAACCAGGAGAGGCACACTAAGCTGAAGCTTACTTCCAGGTGCAACCTGAGAGCACAAGGAAAGTTAAGTGATTTGCTCAAGATCACAGAGTATGCAAGTGGGAGCTGTGGGATTCAAACCCTGGTCTCCAGGTTTGCAGCTCAGAGCCTTAAACCACTGCACCAAACTGCTTCATATAAATGCCATACCCATAAACAATATATTAAATACATAGAAACAGAAGAATAAACAACAAAAAAAAACCTTTTAGGCTAGCTAACCCTCATTCACTATTCCAAACTGTAACATTTCTGCCCTGTTTGCTATTCATATGGGACTCCTATTGTCCTGTATTTTGTGGTTGCCCACCCACACTATTTAAAAAAACACTGTCCCAAGATCCATAGCAGAAGTGAGCTTTTTTGCGCATGCACGTGACATTCTGACTCACCACAGGACGTTAAAGAGAGTGGGAGAGAAAGAGAAGTGTCCTGTTGCTGTGACTTGAGTCAAGCTGCCTTGCCTGCCTGTGGCTCTGTAAGTGAGTTGCTCATTGTTGTTCATTTTTTTTGTAGGTCTGTTTGTGACTCCAGACTTTAACCCAACCAGATCCAACACCAAAAGGGGGATGAAAATAAATTCAAGGAGCTGCACTTCCAGCCGTTGGGCACTGGCTTGCCTTAGAGAAGCCTCTTAAGACTTGGCTTGAGGTTGATTTTTGATCAGACAATCATTTGGGGCCTGGGGGAAAATCAGTGGGACCATGGTGGTGAGGTCTGTGGATACCGGTGTCATTGGAGTGGGAGTCAGACTCCGCCGGCCTGGAGGTGTGTGACCAAGGAGAGAGGATGGAGCAGGAACCGGAGGACTGATCAGGGCCTGCTTGGAGAAGGGGAGTCACTGCTGGCTTGCTGGTAGCTGCACTGCAGCAACCTGTGAATGAATCAGAGGAGTCCTGAGTCTTCTTCAGTTCAGACTGAACAACAAGGAACTTCAGGGGTCAACTTGACTGATGGAACAAAAAAAGTAAGTGCTGCAGTTGCACAGCAGCTGGTTGGGCTGCTGCCAGGCTGGGGATGGGGTGCCTAGTAGTTTCGGAGGGGGGGTTGCCTTGAGCTGAGATAAGAACAAGAAGCTGGTACAGTAACAGTTGTGGCATGGCATAAAGCCAAGGTGTGGTGATGTGGGAGGGAGTGGGGTAGATGGTGGTATCAAAGGACTGTTTCCCTCACCAAAGTGGAATACTAAATTTAGTCTTAATGCAGTAATTAATTTGTCTTTTAAGACTAAGTTTAGTCATTTTTAATCTTCTGTAATCATCAGAAGGATACTGCCTGTAGGAATACTTAATTATAAGAAGTTCAACTGTAATTGTTTTTTAAGAGTACAATATTACTAAATTAATATTATATACTGATTTTAGAAGTACACATTATTGAATACTTTTGAATGATAAATGAAGACTTTTCAATATTTCTGTTTGTTTTATATGCAAACTTGTTAATTTTCATTCTGATCATGGGGCAAAACCTTGATTATTATGCACTGTAGATGATAGGAGCATACATGGGCTTCATTAGCCTCCTAGCTCCTTCATTACCTTAGTATGATCCATAGTATGATCACTTCTTTTACAATAACTTTTGCTCTATCAAGAATGCTAAGACATTAGTATTGCTCTATCAAACTGTAATGATCTTCAAAGTACAATTTTTTTTAATACTACTGAATCATAAATGAAGATTACAGTCAACGGAGTAGTTTTATGATTTAAATTAGGCAATCAAGGCTGGGTACATTACCATGCATTTCAGTTCTACTAAGCAAGGAGACAGATAAAATAACCAGCAACACCAATGAATTTTAGAGAAGGTAAGCAATCATAAAATGTGGGTTTTTACCTAGAAATAATGATGCAAAAAAAGTTGGCAGTGTCCCTTTAAAAGTCTATACTGAACTTCATTTCCCAGAATTCTACTCAATCAGTGAACTACATTTACCAACTCACTTCCTGTCCCTGTCCAGCCTAAATGTATTGCACGAGCAGTGCCTGGTCTCCATTTTTGAACAACTTATGTTTCCTGCAGCCAAGATTTACATGTTCAGATAAGAGCTTATGTTTAAAAAGTACATCTTTTTAACTCCATGAAATTTTAAATAGAGTAAGGGAATTATCACTCAGGTGTTTTTTTTTCTTTTCTAAATGAAATGCTGTGCTAGTTTCACTATCAATGTTTTGTCATGAAGACATTTTCTCTGCTCTGAACTCATGTGACTAAACTTTGAAATACACAGTTTATTTTCAATCAAATCCCCTTCCCCCCAAAGTGTCTAGTATGCTTTGTGCTTCTAGATTATTTGTTATTTGTAGAATTTTTGCTGATTTAGTTACTTTACAGTAGTGTTGTGGGCAGGGGCATTAACAGCAGGAAGATTGTATAAATGAGCAAATTCAGAATGCATTTTCTGTGTGTATCCATTCAGTAACCCATTTACCTATATTTACAGAAAAAAGAATACAACTTTTTTAATTTGAGAAAATCTGGAGTTACCTGCAGATAAAGGAAGAATTATTTACTGCAGATATTTGAGTGTGTTTGTGGGGGAACTGTTTTTTTTTTGCATTTAATATTTGTTTTTGATTAAAATAGTTGCATGTGTTAATCTGTTTTGTAATCTGAGGATTGGCTTGTACTCTTTTTTTTCTTTGGTTGAAGACTGCATGAATTTATATTTTATATGTTAGTGTCACATATTATTATTATGTTTTTAATACTACGTTGAGAAGTATGGGGTCCATGGTTGCGGAAGGGTGATCACGGGGGTCTAGGTGTAGGGAGGGTGGTCAAGGAGGTTCTGCTCCAGACAGAGGGTGGGTCCAGCTTTTGGAAATGGTGTCCAGCTCCAGGGAGGTTACTCAACCTGCGGAGGGGAGGGAGACTGGTCTGTGGGTGGGAATGAACATATGGGTCCAGCTGCAGGGAGACTTGTCTGCTGGGTAGGGTTGTTGAACTAGTTCTAGAAAGATTAGAACCCTTTTAGAACCCATGGGTTCGAGTTCTAATTTGGAACTAGAACACCCATGGGTTCTAAGTGTTAAGGGTTCTAACTACTAAAAAAAAAAGCTAATTTTCTTCACACATTTCAAAAGCAGGGGATGCCAGCCTGGAAAACAAACTCATTATTGGGAATTACATGCTAAACATGTTTTAGAGGGAGAAAATGAGAGAATGTGCTGCTTATATGCAGATGTGCTAAAGGCATGGAATTGTGATACTTGGCATTTGCTCTTTGAGAGGCTCAGTGTGTTTCTTTTTTCTGCATGTGCAGTAAACCAATATTATGGCTGTGCTGAGAGTGCAGCTCTTTTTATGTATGTTTTTTCTCCTCTCATTATCTTTATCTGTTCTTTCTCTCCGATCCTGCACACAAAAGAGTTCGAATTCTAAAGAAGATTACAACCCTAGAACTATTTGCAAACTTCTAGCCCAGAACCAGAACCCAGAATTTCAGTGGGTTCTGACAACCCTACTGCTGGGGGAGGCTAGTCCAGGGCATGAAAGAGTGAGTCAGTAACAGGGATGGTGGCTGATGGTGGTGGGGCTAGTTCAAGGTTGGAAGTGAGGTCCAGCTACAGGGTGGTTGGATGGTGAGGCTGGTATGGGGCTTCTGGTGGACCTAGTTGTAGGTTGAGTGGTTGGCTGGGGGACTGATGGTCCAGGGGATTGGAGCAATGGCTTCAGATATGTGGTTTGTTGGAGTGGAGGTTTTGAGTGTTGCTCCAGCTACATGGAGGTTGTATAAAATGTAGTTGGAGGCTGGTCCAGATGTAGGGAGGGTGGCTGTCTGGGGAAGAGGCTGGTCTGGAGCTTGTGTGGTGCTCTAGCTCCAGTGAGGTTGATCATCATGTGAGAGGCTGGGGCAAGAAGGGTTGTACAGCTGCATGGAGGATAGTCTGTTGCCGGGAAGGGTGATCTAGCAGAGAGGAGGGTGGTTGACTGTTGGTGGGGGTTGGACAAGGCTAAAGATATTGATCAGCCTAGGAGGGATCCGGAGAGGTGAAATTAATTAGAAACTGGTTAACATGTCTGCCCTTCAGCTCAACAGTAGTGCTATGGCCTGTGGCAGAGGTGACCTGAGTTCAGGAATGAGCTCGTGTCAGGGGCTCTCTTTGGAGAGGAGGAGGATCAACTGATATACAAGAGGCTCTCTTCTGGGGAAGGAGGACAGCCAGCTCAGCTGTAGTATTGCCAACTGTTGAGAGGTCTAAACCTCACTTTCAGATTCTTGACGATATTGGGAATGCAAGTAATCACAGACACGTTGCATTAGAGTAATAAACAAGTTTATTACTACCAAGGGATAAATCACAGCTGCCCTAAGCAGTTCTTACCAATACGAACTGGGAGCCAGTGCTAAGCGTTCCCTACAACTCGAGGTTTCTCTGTTGTCTCTGGGGTCTCGGTCTCGTGAGGGTGTAAAGCTTGTGCATTACATTATTTACCTATGATAATTATTATGGTTACCAAAAGATAGAAACATTTCTAGTTACAGAGATGAGCCCTATTGGCTAAATTAGAGGTGGCTCCATGGTCCAAGATAACATTATACAATTCTGTAAAGTCATCAGTTTGAGAACAAAAGAGTTCTTATACAGAGTCTTACATAACTCAGTGTAGCAGTACAAATCACCAAAAGATGGCAATGCCGTCTTACATATTATAATTACTTCAAGGACACAGGTGTCTAGGCATCTGACAAGTAAGAAATACACAGAGAATACATGGTAAAATATATATGTATCAGCAAGCAAAGTGTATTACAACAATATGCATTCATATCCTGACATCTACTCTTATATGGTAGATGCCCTTAGCCCTAAATATTAGTATAACCTATATCTAAGTGTTAGCTGTCTACAGTGTACCTCTGAGGGTACCAATTAGGGTGTAGGGACCTCGTGTAACATTCCCCTGTGTGCCTCCAAAAGGCAACACAGGCAGATATCTAGGGAAAGGACAGGAGCAGTAGTCGTATACAATCCCGATGCACGAGCCTTGTAAAGGAACTCGAGCTGCTCACGGTGTTGGCGGAGTGTGCACCGTAGGCAGCAAAGCATAATAATCAAAATGAAATTAAAAATGCTTGTATAATAACAAAACCTTTAAAAGTAACCTCTAGCCAGGTGTTAGTTAATGCGTTATTCATATCTCCATCATTAATCAAGTCAAGAACAGCTTCATTGGCTTTGGTCATATTATTGCTGATGTGGATGAGGTGTGTTTCTTTCCTGTCTAAAAGTGATTTTAGTGTAAGTGTGAGTGGGTCTATGTGTACATTAAAGTATGGCAAGTATTCTGACAGTGTGACTAGATAATCTGGGTTACCATCAATAATATCTGCATCCAGAAGGGGGACGGGGGTTATAACAGTATGTCCAATAACAGTCTTCTGGTGGGGGACAAAACAGAAATTGGTGTAATCAATAGCACAAGTAACAGAACCATATGTGTAGGTTTTATAGTTCATAACTACACAGTATTCACCATCAGAATTATACTGTGAGCGCACAGTAGGCAGTCTCCACTTTTGCAACTGGACAGGGCAGGTGTAGGTCATCTTCAAAATCCGTGTTGACAGGCGATGAACCTCCTCACGATAGGATTGGTGGAGCTTATCCAGAGCCAAAGTTGAGTCGAAAGAGTTGGTGCCATTCGCAGTGATGTCATCATCCATTGTGAAAGTCCAATCAGTGCTATCTGGAGAGTAGCCACAAACAGGCTGTATAACATCAAATACATCACATCGGCACAGGTAAATATATTGCTTTTTCGCACAGCAGTCCGTGTGCTGAGCCACCCAGGCATCCAGGAAAGGATGGTAGACCAGTAGAGGTGGTAGATCCAGGCGTTCTCTGTAGACGTCTTCATCCAAATGCCCAATGGAATTTACCAGTGCAAGCTTGTCGAAGAAAGCTGTAGTAGGATCAAAGCGTTGTAAGGAGACAGTGAAAGAAACAAACATGGTATCTGTTATGGAACATTTTTTAGTAGTGAAACAAGGACCAGTATTAGGGTGTCTGGTCACAAACCCCAAATTCCTAGCTGTGGAGAGAGGAATAGTCAAAGTCTGTTGCATACACATGGAAACACAGCTAGTGGTTTTACACCTTGGACAATACCATTTGGAAATGCGTCTATCATGTATAATGTCAGGAATTCTTCCAGATTCGAGATCACGGAAGAGGTTATTGATGGTAGTGATAATGTAGGAGCCATAAGCAGAGCAGAGTATCTCTCTAGCAATATATTGTTTATCTGCTTCCTTATTGTTCTGTTGTATGAGTGCATTGATCTTATCTTTAGAATCAGTGAATGCCTTAGCAATGTTGTGCATGTTGTATACAGTGTATCTTTCTTCCTGACTAAGGCCATCCACACCATGCAATAATGGAGGTAAAATGTTATTGACCAAGCCAGTGGAGAACTTGGCAGAATGAGTTTTGATAGCAGCAATGTCTGCTTTATTCCAGATAGACATAGCCGTACCAAAAAGACCTGTAACAGTACCTGTGGCACATGTGACATCAGAACTGTCAACTTCACGTTTGTTACTTTTATGATTTAGATTATCAGGAGAGGGCTTCCTTCTGAAGTTGCCTCTATGTTCAGTAGAATAGACCCCGGCAATAGGGTCTTGCATACGAATCTGAAATGCAGCTAAACTATTAAGCAATAATGTACTATAAAATGCTGATGTATTAGTATTGTGACACATACCAAACTCTTTCATATTCCAGTAAGTAAGATTAAACAAAACAGGTATATGCATAAACTGTAAGTTATTAATCAAAGAATCTGGGAGGGCAGTGGCTGTGAGACCACTACGGGACCAGGGGTATGCTTTGGACATTCCAAAGCTGCTTATCAGTGGGTGGTAACACAGAGAGGTACATGGCTGCAGAAGCCATGTGGTGTATAGCACAAAATCTGCAAGCAGAATCTTTGGACAAAGAATTACAGTAAGAAGGATCTATTAAGGCAGTTATGTTGTACAAACCAGAATGTCTTAATGCAGTTTGTAACAAGGACAGTGAACCATTTGGGGATAATTTAGCATTGGGCCAACCCTGGAAAGTTCCTTTGGAAATTTGGCCACAGGGAGAATTTGTCCTTGTGATGTGGTTTGCCACTCAATTTGAAGGGTAGATTTGTCAGGAGCAACAACCGAGGCAGTGAGGTAAGCATCGGAACCTTCCTGGACAGTGATCATACTATCTGGTATATTGATGGATACTCCCTCTGGAGGAGGTGCTGGAGGATCGAGGTGTCGTAGGAGGTCCAGTACCGTGCCTTGGATGCAGGGGATCACTCCAGAGAGGAGCAAATAATGGAACAAGATAGCCATCTTGTCAGTGTATCTGAAAAGGAAGATCAAAGATTAGTATATTAGTACAATTCCACCCAACGGGGTGAGGAAAAGTAATTTAAGCTCCTTTATACAGTTTCAGCTGGTTTGCATGTAACCATTTGTCAGTCAATCTGTTGTTGTGGAGGAGTCTAACTTGATAGACTGCCGGACTGAGCTTGTTGACCATAGGGTATGGGCCTTCCCACTTATTGGAGAAGGAGTGGGTGGGATGTGCAAATCGAAGTACCATTACCTGATCTCCAATCTGCCAATCCACTTCTTGTGCGTGTTTGTCAAACTGTATTTTGGATTGTTGCTGGGCCTTGCCCATGCAGTTTGCAGCATACAAGTGTGTGTGTATGAGGTCTTTTCTGAGTTTTTCCACATACTGGTCCACAGACACATGGTCTGCAGTGGGGGTGTGCAGGTCAAACAACAGGTGTTCAGGTAATCTCATCTGTCTACCAGTCATCACCTCAAAGGGTGTGCACTGGGTGGTGGCTGAGGGTTTGCCCCTGATTGCCATAAGGAGTAAAGGAAATAGGGAATCCCATGTTTTGGGATTGTCCTCAATGAATTTGGAAAGCATTTGCTTAATCCATCTGTTGGCTCTTTCTACTTGACCTGAAGGTTGAGGGTGGTAAGGTATGTGGAACTTCTGCTGAACTCCAAGGAGTTCAAGGGATTCTTTCATCAACTCACCTGTAAAACTGGTTCCTTTATCAGAATCTACCTTAAGAGGTAGACCCCACCTGGAGAAAATATGTTCCACCAGGATTTTGGCAGTAGTCTTCGCTGTACATGTCTTAGTGGGGAAAGCTTCTACCTACTTAGAGAAGAGGTCAGTTACCACAAGAGCATACTTATTGTTTCTGCTGGTGTTGGTCAGAGGGCCAATGAAATCAATTTGAATGGCATGCCAAGGGCCAGAATGTCTTTGTGGTAAAAGTTTGGCATTTTGTTTGGTAGGGATGGAATTGTTTTGTGCACAAACGAGACAGTTGTCTATGTATTGTTTAACATCTTTGGTGATACCAGACCACCAGGCGGTGGTCTTGAGACATTGGAGGCTATTTTCTGCTCCCTGGTGTCCACCAGTAGGAGTGTCATTCACTTGGTGCAAGAATTCAGATCTTAGGTGTCTGGGGACTACCCACAACTTAGTGGTAGAGTCATCTGGTTGGAACCAAATGAGCTTGTGATCTGGTGACAAGCGCAACTTACCTTCATGCCTTCGATAGGGGTTATATGTGGGAAGATTTTATTCAGTACCTTTGTCAAGGAATCTGAACACCTCTTTGAGTTCAGTGTCAAGCTGTTGGGCTGTGGAGAGGTCCAAGGGGGAAAAAGGTTCAGGTTTCTTCTTGAGTGCTGCAATGTGTACAGCTGCATTGGCCTCTGGATGGTCCATCATCCAGATGTCCCCCCTCGGGCCCCTTCCTTAGCAAGGGTGTCTGCTGTGTCATTGAAGGCATGATAGGGGTCATGGAGAGAGTGGGCTGTAACCTTGTGTACATAGAGTTTGTGTGTAAATTTCTGTGCCAGTGCATGTATGTATATTACCAATTCTTTGTACTTCACTGGACTGCCATCAGAAGAGAGGAAGGAGTTCTTCTGCCAGAAAGGAAGAAATTCTGTAAGGGAATAACAAACCCAGTTAGAGACTGTAAAAATGATGGTATCCTCGGTTCCATGTTGGATGAACTCGAGGGCACAGGCCACCGCTGCCATCTCTGCACATTGTGATGATGCTACACTACAGTGCTTAGATATCCTGACAGTGTTCCCATAAGGGTAAATCACCAAAATACCCATCCCTGCAATCTGTTCTCCCTGATAGTAGGATGCTGAACCATCAGTAAAGATACGGCACAAAGAGGTACTCTCAAGTATTTATGGCATGGCAGGGAGGAAAGGACCTGGATCTGGAAGATCAGATGACTGTAGTGTACAGTCATGGGGTTCTCCCTGGAAAAGGAGGCCATGAGCTAACATAGATGGAGCTTTAGTCGGTTGTACCTGTATGTCTCTGTCCTGGAGAAGAAGTGACCAGTGTGCCAGTCTGGTGTTAGAGACTGAGCCATCCTTCACTCTGTCCAAGAGCAAGAAGGTGGTTGGGGTGTGGTTGGTATTAATGATCAGTGGTGAGTACCCAATGATATACAGGAAGTGCTTGACAGCCCAGTAGCAGGGATCGACAAATTTTAAATTTACGTGGGAGTCCAGGACAACTGGCCTATCCAAAAATGGTAGTCCCACTGTCGTGAGTGGTAGTCCAATAGTCAGAAGACAGTATTTTAAGGAAAACTTATAAAAAAGTATGTAGCGACAAAGTAATTGTTGTCTTCTGCATTATTAATAGTAGTATGTGATATAAAATAGTATAAATGAAGATTTTTAAAAAAATATTCTGTTAATACAGTTTAAGTTTGGTGATTTGAAGAATAGGTGCCATACTCTGAATGTCCTGTCCAGTTCCACAAATGCCAGAATAAAGCAGAGAATAATTAGCACAGCATAATTAGAAGAACTCAGATTCAGAACTGTCAACGACATCAAGTAATGATGGAGAAGCAGCAGTGCTAGCATGAGACACAGAAGCATCAGATTCAGTAGTACCAGTAGCAGCGTGCCCATAAACATGTTGAGTGCCTGGACCAGACAGCAGCCAGTGGTTTATTGCTGGATCTGGGTCGAAGTCAAATAGATCTGGACCCTCTACTGCTATCTGAAGAAGTGACTGTAGTGTGTCATCTGCCAGACGTGTTCTTATTTTTGTCTTTATCAGGTTTTGAATGGAGAACACTCGTTCGCACTTTGCAGTTGACAAACTCATTGCCAGTAGTATTTCTACTAACTCTAGAATGTGAGCAATCTGGGGCATTTTTTCTTTCAGCAATATTGTATACACCTGCAGATAGGGTTTGTGAACTGCAGGTTTCAGGATGGCCTTAAATGCAGCATATTCTGATCTAATATTTTCCTGCTGCTCATCCTTGAAAAAATTAAAGTATGCTACCAAATTGGCCACTTCATTGGTCCCGAAGTCCGCAACTTGTTCTCTTTATAGAGCAAATTGTTTAAAATCCAGACATTTAAACCATTTCAGAGGCACCTCTGAGAAATTTTGAAATCTTGCATCAATATAATCTATTGCTGCATCAACTAAAGTCTGCAGTTGTGTATCAGTCCCAAAATTTATTTCAGGACAGTTGCCTTTGAATGTGAAGGGCACGGTCTTCTTAACTCCCTTCTGTGAAATGACATAGTCCATGCATCTGTTTTGAGGTTTGTAATGAGCTAGAAAAGCTGTCATGTATGTCCCTGGCTTTGATTTCAGTTCCATCAGCTGGAGAAGGCAGGTCTCGATGAGATTTGGTACTTCAAGAATTATTAAGTCATCTCTTTGAAACTGCAGTGAAAGATTTCTAAGTATGGGCAAAAAATCTTGGAGGATATAAAGAGATTTGACAAAGTGAACAGACTGTACCTCTCTTAACAGCACCTTTGCTTTTGAACCATCAGCAGAAGATGCACTTTGTTGCAAGTGCTGAGCAACTGTAGGTAGATTCACCTGAACTGCATGAACTGACCGTGATCTGCTGGCCAGCCATCTCACCTGTTTAATTGCACTGAAGTGTGCCAGATCACTATCTATTACTTGTGCAATTTCTTGTAGCTCTCTCATCTTTTTTGGACTACAATGGTAGAATTTAAATATGCCCTTTAGAGTATTTTCAAGCTTTGATATGAAGGGGTTTGTTTTCATTACATCGAGAACTGCCAACTCCAGCTTATGGGCAACACAGTGCATGGCAATGATGCAAGGACAGTGGTCCCGTAAACTTTGTGATGGTTCCACTCCTTTCACCCAACATTACACTTGCACCATCAAAATTGGCAGAAATCAAAACAGGCCATGGACTGCTCACATTTGATAAGTCAGTGAGAGGAAGACACAGTGAATCTAATGCAGTTCTTATTGCATTAAAAACACCTTCAGCATGTGCGAATTCCAAAGGCACAGCCTGGATCAGATATGTACATACATCTTTTGTGTTAGGATCTACAAAAACGCAGAAAGACATTTTCCCATTCAACTAGAACCGTATCTGTGCTGCCATCAGCAAGAATTGTCACATATTTTGTGTTTTTAAGAGTCTGTATCTGGGTTTTGGACAGAACAGCAGATATAGCTCTGCAAAAATCCCTGGCTCGCTTATCATTTGTGTAGTTGGTACCAAGCTTAATACCATTTTTCCCTTGCAATTCACATAGCCAATCCATGTCAGAAAAAGGATGCAGATTTTTTGCAATGGAGTACGCTGTGTTGAACAGACGTCTCACTTTCTCCTTTGTGGCCTCTTCCAACACTGCAAAGGCTTGATAAAGTGGTGACTCAGTAATATCACACTGAACTGCACGCTGGCCCCTTTTCCAGAATATGTTGGTTCTGGCACAGCACATGCGGATTAGATTTTTCATGTGCACGTAGTGACTCAATTCTAAAATTGTTAGATCCTGTGGCAAACGCATTCGTTTTTTTTTAAAAGGCTGGTATTGCAAAAGAGGGATACTTTTCGCAAACTGTGCAATACATCAGTCCCTTTTTTTCATCGTATCGCAGCCATTTATAATTGTTCAACCAGTGAGATTGAAACATTCTGGCCCTTTTTTCCTGATCATATTTTTTGTCTTTAGAGATTATGTCTCCTTGTTGTTGCTGATCCAGCAAAGTTCATTTCTTACTAGGACAGGAAGAGGAAACAGATGCTTCCGCTTCACGGTTAAATTCAATTGACTGATGAACGTCAGCATCAGCTGCTGTTATATCCATTACCACAGCAGAGTCTCTTTTATCTTGAGAAGACTGTATTTGTGTTTGGCTACTATGCCCAGTGGCTGCTGCTGCTGACCACATAGAAAAAATAGTCTTTTGTTTTTTATTCTTTTGCATAGCCATATTTTTGTTTGTTCATTAACTTTTTTAACTTGCTTACTCTGCAGCAAATAAAATATATTCTACAATATGTTTGTGTGAGTCCGTTCTTGACTGGGTGGAAGGGGGATGGGGGTAATTAAGTGTACTAGACATGCTTGGGTGCCTGGGTAAAAATAGAAAACACTACTTCAGTACATTCACTGCTATACTTTCTTATATTTTATATTTTCCTGTGTACTGGTTCAATGTAAATAAACCACAACACAGCACCCCACCACCACACTTGTTCCCTTTTCAGTTTCAATTTATGCCCCTCTGTCCCCCCTCCTGTACCCCTCTCTCTCCTCCCCTTCTCTTCCTCAGCTAAACACTGTCTCACACAGATATAGTGCTGCAGTTAAATTACAGTTTCTTTCTTTTTAGTATGTCAAACAGCGGCAACTGCAACACTTTTTTCTTTTTTTTTAATATATTTTTCTTTTTGTACACCCACACAATCTCCTTTCTCCCAAAAAGCTGCCCAAGGCTCCTCTTATCTCTTCTTTGTTAAACTCTTCCTTTATTAGCTGTTTTATTATGTTTTTTTACAATGTTTTCCTTAGGCAGTTATTCAGACTTACTACTTATGGGCAACAACACAACCCCTTTCCTTTCTTACTTTTTTAACACTCCACACAGTCCCACTCCCTTCCCAGCTGAGAGATGAGGTACTCTTCTTCAGCTTTTTTAATGCTTATGGCTTTTCTTTCCTCCTCTGATTTGTCTTTAGGGAGCAAAACTCAACTGCCTGGCTTCTTAAAATTTAGTGCTTCACTTGACTGCCACACTGACAGACACACTCTCCTTTTAATAATAATCAGTATTTGTCACTGTCAAAATGAATTACACTTTCAGCAGTAGCAACTGGCAGGGAGATTGTCTCTTCCCCCACCGTTTGGTCACACACAACACCAACACTCCCTATGCCTGTATGCCTTTGCCTTTGTATTTATTTTTAACAAGGAGCTAAACAGCGAGGCACTGGGCAAAGTGGGCACTGGGCAGCCAGCAGCAACAGCACAGTAAACACCGTGACTGTGCCCACGATTCTCGGCACCTCTATTCGCTGCTCCTCGCTAACTGTCACGTGGCCTGCTCTCACATCTGATCACACACTACACTACTGAAGATTCCTCTCCTCCCAGCTCATTGAAATCAAAACTTTCCACAGTAGCAGCACGCATGTCCTTTCTCTTGCTCAGCTATAGAGAAAGTGAGCAAGCGTTGCTGCCATCGTCCCCCACATCCCGCCAAGTCACCACTGCCACCAATGGATGTGCCTACCATAGGGTTTGCATACGATGATTCGCTGCTTTGCATGGCAGTCCTGACTGGCTCCTCCCAATAGCTGATGAGTCGCTGCTTGCTCCCGCTATGCTCGCGCCTTTGTCAGCATCACATGAGTGACACTCCTGTGGGTCAGATGACCATGGGAAGTAGTCAGATTCAAATGCAAGAGGCACCCTGCTGGAAAAGGCTGGTACAGCAGGTAATTTTTGTTTAAAGGCATACTTGCCCGAGGACAAGCAGTGCTTGTCAAAATACTTGTCCTTGAATGAAAACTTGTAGCCCGGGACATCGGGCTATAGGATTTGTCAACCCCTGCCCAGTATGTGGCCAGAAGGTTCCTTTCACAAAGGCCGTACTTCTGTTCCACTGGGGTCAAGAGCTGTGAGGCATATGCAATGGGTCTCAAGGTGCCATGCACCTTCTGGGCCAGCACTGCTGACATAGCAATGTCAGAGGTGGCACACTCCAGATGAAATGGTAGTGCTGGATTGGGGTTCACCAGTGCTGGGGCGGAGGCCAAGGTCTGCTTCAGTGACATCACAGCCTGGGTGTGAATAGGGCTCCAAGTCCATGGTACATCCTTTTTGAGTAATTCATACAGAGGAGCAGCTTTCTGAGCAAAATCACAAATGAAATTTCTCGAATAGTTTACCATACCTAGAAACCTTCGAAGAGTTGCCACACTGGTAGGTAATGGCAAGTCTTGTAATCCCTGTACTTTCTTCCAGGTAGGGCTTCGACCTTGGTCAGTTATTTTTAGACCCAGAAAGAGTACTTCTTTCTGACACAATTGTGCTTTTGCTGGGTTGCATTTTAAGCCTGCTCTCTGAATGAGAGTCAATAGTTCATCCAAGAGATCCAAATGTTGTTCCTGTGCGGCTGTTGCCAGCAACAGGTCATCCACATACTGTAAGAGACATTGAGGGGTAGAGAAACTCTTGAGGGCATCCGTCATGTGGAGATGGAAAAGGGATGGACTGTTATGGAATCCTTGTGGCAAGCAAGTCCACATGTACTGTCTTCCTTCAAAGGTGAAGGCAAACTTATATTGACTCTTAAGGGCCAATGGCAATGACCAAAAACCATTTGAAATGTCCAGGGCACTGAACCACTTCAAGTCAGGGGTCAGAAGTCATAGCACATCTGGTGCTGATGCCACAGTTGGGGAACAGCTGGGGGTGACCTGATTCAGTTTCCTGTAGTCAATAGTAAGTCTCCAGGCACCTGTGGGTTTCTTCACGGGCCATACTGGGGAGTTGGCAGTGGAAACACAAATTCTGATTACTCCTTGCTTGAGGAGTGACTTGATCATTTCTCTAAGGGAAGACAAGGCCTCAGTTGCAAAATGATATTGCCTTTGCCTCTCATGTACTGTGCTTGGCACTTCAATGACGGTGTGCATTCTACCACAGTCATGCTTGTTAACTGCAAACGCTTCCAAATGTCGTTGCAGAATAGGTAAGAGTTTTGGAAAAAGTTCATGATTCTTGAACTAATCTATGATGTCATACACTTTGTCATTGGCAGATATCGTTGCCACAAAGTGTGAATCAGGAATCAAGATGGTATGGTATTGACCCTGAATCTGTATCAGTAGCATGTTAGCTAAGTCCACCACACAGCCGTGTGGCGCAAGGAAGTCGATCCCTATAATACTAGGATGATCATGCAGTACCATTAATTGGAAAGTATGTGAGGCCTTTAAATGGCCTAGCTCTACCGGTAAGGGTAGAGAGCGGTATGCAGGTAGCTTAGTACCATCAACTCCTGACATATTGGTCTTCTGTCCGGTAAACCAAGGGGACATGTCCGGGTGTTCATCGTGTAGCACAGATACAGCTGCACCTGTATCTAGCAAAACTACTAGTAGGCGGCCCCGACCGCGGCCTCAGTGCAGGGCCTTCCATTTGTATCCAAGACCAGCTTGTTTACAATACGGACTGGGGCCTGTAATTGTCAATCCGTACTGCCGGAAGCATGCAGAGGTTGGGACTGGCTTGCGTGAATGACTTCACCATGCTGTACTGATGCTATATAGGGAGGAGCTTCTGGGTTCAGACCTGTGTGGGCCTGAGGGCCTGTACCTCCGGTGTCTCCATGGCCAATTGAGGCCTGGGCTGCCAGTTGTACTGCTGCAAGGGTCTGTGCAGGAACAGCATCCGCCACAGAGCGCACTTGTCCCAGGAGCTCTTGAAATTTCCAGTTTTCTTCAGCTATCTCCCTATATGAAGGACCCATTCTCTGTTGTGGTTTACCCCTACCCTTATGCTTCCTGTTCTTATGCCAATTCCGGTTCCCACCCCATTGCTGTTGTTGATGCAGTTGTTGTTGATGGGCCTGTTAGGGGTGTTGATTATCAGCTGTAAAGGCTGGCAAATGTTGAGCCTGTTGGTGTTGAGCCTGCCCTTCCACTGTGTATTGTGTTGTGACCTCTAAAACGGGTTCCACGGCAGCTACCTTCTTGGAACTGGAGCCCAAATCATGGATATACAGTTGATACACCCTCTCAGTTTTCCGAAGAATATCGGCTAACCTATCCATATTTGGGTAACTGGTTGGCTCTACCTTTTCTCTTACTGCTGGAATCATGTTCCTAAGGAACAGGGTCTTATATTCAATAAGATCTACATCCGCAGCTTCTTGTGCCAGGTGCTTTCCTGCTCGGTAGGCCATCCAGAGTCTCTGGTGGTAAGTTGCTGGACTTTCTTTTGCATTCTGCTTCACAGGATATGCAAGCATCACTCCTACTACACCTGGACTGTAAGCAGAAATAAGCTCAGCTGCAACCTCATCAAAGGTAGCGTTCCCATCCTGGCGAACAACTCCGGGGAATTTGGCCCATAAACCAGGATCGATGGTCTGGCGTACTATTTGGACCTGATATTCTGCAGCTAGGCTAAGCATCTCACATTTAGAACATACCTTTTCCAAGTGACAGCTGAGGTTGTCGGACGGATTCATCCGACCAATGCTGTCAGCAATCTGCTGAACAGAGTAGGCCATTTGCAGGGGATTAGTGGGTTGATCAGGCAAAGGTGGATTGTCTCGAGCACCATCCAAGGCTGCATGAGCTGCAGCTTCAGCCGCAGTGCGGACAATACCTTCCTGAGTGCCAGCTTCTTGAAAGAGCTGCCTAATCTGGGTTTTACTAGCCCTCATACTCCTCTCAGGAAGAGGAATATTGCCTATCACTCTTTCAATCATGGTTTCTATCTCTTGCCTGTCTTCCACATTAATAACAGCTACCAGAGGCGCCGTTGGGATCAGACTTTGGCCTGCTCCCCCCCATCATGGGCGCCACCATGTTGGCATTTACCATGATGAGCATCATGACGTCGCCGACGTGTGACCTGGGGAGTTGGGGGTGGGGACCCGCCATGCTGTGGATGGCTGGGTGTGGAGTCTGGGCCATAGTAGTGGCGTGACTGGGCATTGTATTGTGAAATGTCATCATCAGATAACTCCCCTTCTGATGACGAATGAAAGGCAGGGGCTACGCCTCCCATTGCCTTAACATGTCCAGCTAGAACCTCTTGCTGATGGTGCAGTGTTGCCATCTTAGTTCTACATTCATCGTGATTCACACTTGCAACATCCATATCAACCTGATCTTGCTTTTGCTTTTGCAAAACTCGATACGCGGCACTCAATTCGTGATTGTCCCTGTAAGCTACTTCTAAGTCATTACGTACCTGGTTAATCTCGTCCTGAAGCTCACCCATTTCATCACTCAACTGAGCATTCGCAGCACTCAGTAAATCATTCATTTGCACAGCCTGACTCTTATCCTGTCTCAAACGTTCACACTCCTGCTTCAACATACATATTTCCTGTTCACCAGCCTGGGCTAAATGATGCAATAGTGAATCCTTTTCATTCCGTAGAGTTTGGAGTTCAGACTCCAAGTTCTGCTGCAGTCTAATACATTCTGTTTCTTGCAAACCCATCTGTTGCTTAAGAGATGAAATCTGCAGATCAAGGATTTGAAACCTCGCTCCGGAGGCTTCCAAGGCAGCGTAGAGAGCTGCAACCATCAACCGTTTAGCATGACGCTTATTGGTTGATTGTCTAGTCTCTGCATACTGGGTTGGAATCCCCAGTATAGGGTTGTTTGATTGACCTGCATCCTGCGCGAAGTCAGCCCATCCTCCATGGGAGGCAAGGAAGTTCGAGACATTGAGTCTCAGTTCTGCACAGATATCTGATACTGTGGCCATTGTGTGGGAGGGAACGAAAATTCAAACTGTGAAAAAGACAGCGTGCTGTGTATCGATCCACAACACGAGTACTTTAAACACAGCCGGGCTACTGTAGTAGTTGCAGGCTTGCAATTCAAAACAGCTATGGAGTAGGTCGAGACAGCATTGACCACACCCAAAAAGTCAGCCAGACTTTGCAAGTGACTACAAACTGGTTTTAAAACAGGAGAGGTGATACGGGAATGTACACCTACTGTTCCCGTGGGAAAGGGAAAAAGTTTAGGCAACAAGTGAAAACTTACAAACACCAAATATCGCCTGCACACGGTCGCCAATTTGTTGAGAGGTCTAAACCTCACTTTCAGATTCTTGATGATATTGGGAAGGCAAGTAATCACAGACACATTGCATTAGAGCAATAAACAAGTTTATTACTACCAAGGGATAAATCACAGTTGCCCTAAGCAGTTCTTACCAATACAAACCGGGAGCCAGTGCTAAGCTTTCCCTACAACTCGAGGTTTCTCTGTTGTCTCTTGGGGTCTCTCGGGTCTCCGAGGTATAAAGCTTGTGCATTATATACCTATGATAATTACTATGGTTACCAAAAGATAGAAACATTTCTAGTTACAGAGATGAGCCCTATTGGCTAAATTAGAGGAGGCTCCATGGTCCAAGATAACATTATACAATTCTGTAAAGTCATCAGTTTGAGAACTAAAGAGTTCTTATACAGAGTCTTACATAACTCAGTGTAGTAGTACAAATCACCAAAAGATGGCAATGCCGTCTTACATATTATAATTACTTTAAGGAAACAGGTGTCTAGGCATCTGACAAGTAAGAAATACACAGAGAATACATGGTAAAATATATGTATCAGCAATCAAAGTGTGTTACAACAATATGCATTCATATCCTGACATCTCCTCTTATATGGTAGATGCCCTTAGCCCTAAATATTAGTATAACCTATACCTAGGTGTTAGCTGTCTACTGTGTACCTCTGAGGGTACCAATTAGGGTGCAGGGACCTAGTGTAACACAACTGAGTGACCACAAGTGGCAGTGCAGGTGGGAGCAGCTCATGGGTGGGCCAAGACATTGACTGGTGCTGCGCCACACATGTCTGTGCACGTGTTTGTGCACCCTTGCTGCTTATGTCCTAGGGGATGGAAGAACATGTGAAAGTATTCTGGCTATCTAGGCAGCTCCTCCACATATTGGATTCATTCTACGGTGGAGCAAGTCCTGGCAGATGCCAGAGTGATGGTGTTGTGGTAGCTGAACAGAAGAGGGATGACCAGAAATGCAAGTTGGAAAAAAGTAGTAGCTGGGGTTGGGGGGTTACGGTGTCAGAGGGTGATGCTTAATGGCACTCATTGCAGTGATGGGACAGTGAGCAGCTCAGCTCAGTACTGGGGCTGATCCTCTTCAGTGTCTTCATAAGTGACGTTGCAGAAAAACTGGCAGAGAAAGGTATGCCTTTTTGCAGACAATACCAAAATCTGTAGGGTGGGCTCTAAGAAGGGAGCACAGAACATGCACATGCCTCTTGGAGAAATTCAAAAAGTGGTCAAGATCAGGACAGTTGGGGTTCAATGACAAAGTGCAGAATGGTGCAGCTAGAGCATAGGGATCCAGGAGCTGCTATATAGGGTTGGGGGTGGTACTGACGATCACTAAGCAGGGGGGAACTTTGGGGTTATTATGATCTTAAAGTTGCTGGGCTGTGTGACAAAGCAGAGGGTAGGGCTAGGAGGATGCTGGGGCTGCATAGGGAGGGGTATCTTCAGCAGGAGGAGGGAGGTGGTGGTGTTGCAAGTAATCCATTGTTAGTGAGATCCAACTTAGAGTACTGTGTCCAGTTTTGGAGGCTTCATCTTCGAAAGACCATAGGGTGGAGGCAGTATAAAGGGCAACTAAAATTGTACATGGGCTGGCAAAAGCCCTGTGAGGAGACTGGAATCTCAACATGTAAACCCTGAAAGAGAGGGGACATGATGGAGACTCACAAGTACCTTACAAGGATGAACATGGTGTGGGGAGAGCTCCATCAAATAGGAAAAAGAACTAGTACCAGGTGGCATGTGATGAAGCTTGTGGTAGGGGTAAGAGGGATGTGAGGAATTACTTCACTGAAAGGGTAGTAGACACCTGGAACAGACTGACAGCATTATAGTGCTGGCGATCAGATGTGAAAAACAGTGGGGGGCGGGGCTTAAAACATGTGTGGCATATAGACATAGGGGAATAGCAGTAAATAAGCAGGAAAGGGAGGGTCATAAGGGCCACAAGAGACCATTTAGAGTTTGCAGGACTTAACAGGAGCCTCTGGTTGCAGTTGTAGCGAGGTCTGGAAACCAGAGCTGAAGTGTGACCTAGAGTGAGGGCTCATCAGCAGTGGAGTTAGCGAGCATGCAGTTTAAGGAAAAAAATATCTGACAGTTTCTATGTGTTGGGGGGAGCTCTGGTGGCAGTTGTAGTGCGGTTGGGAAACCAGAATGGAAGAGTAAGAGTGAGGACTTATCAGTTTTTGAGGAAGCAGTTTAAAAACAAGCATTTGTCAATGCCGAATGTTGCTTTCTTCTATGTGCTGTTTAGGAATTTGGAAGTCATTGGAGTGCAAATATTGAAAATTTGCGAACTTACGGCGTCTTAGGAATTTCGCATGATACGCTCATAAAACAATCATTTTAGAATTTTTCACAAATTTTCAACATAGCCATTTTAAGACCTCTGCTCATGAACAGTGTCACTGTGATTTTCTTAATGTGTCCCATACATTGATTTTTACCAACTGCGCCATTGTGTGCTACATGGGCAGAAACAGTTTTCAGTGAGATATGAAAATGACAGCTGTACTGCTCATAAGGAGGTGTGGTAAAATGGCAATGTTGAAAATCTGGAGTGAAAATATTGAAATTTCACAAACTTACGAGCGTGTGTAGGAACTGTGCAACGCACACTCGTAAAACAGGAATTTTTAGGAATTTTTTCTCCAAATTTTCAAAATAGGCTTTTTGAGTGCCCTCCTTATGAACACTGGCAGTGTCATTTCATTAATAATTCCAGAAAGGTAATTTCACGCAGTGGCTGTGAAATCAACCTTCGGGCCCAAGTAACGCCATGACAGTGCAAGAATTCATGAGGAGGGTTCCCAAAAACCCCATGTTGAAAATTTGGTGGAAAAATTCCAAAACATGCCTGAGATATGCAACAAAGTTGAAAAAACCCTATCTATCCCATTATACAGCTTACCGGCATTTCCTCAGTTCGTGGTCGGCTTTGAAGAGTGCAGAAGTGTTCCCGGTCCACCGAAGATCGTCGCGCCACACTCCGGAGGTAAGTATGGGGTGAGGGGGGGTTGGGGAGGTGGGGTGCGCAGTGGGTGGGTGCAGGTTGTGGGGAGGCAGGGAGACTGCGTGGGACGTTTTTTCTTTACAGGTTTTTTTTTTTAAATGACGACACGGGACGTTTGCCACGCTGGGGTGGGCTGCCAGCATGGCAGAAGGATGGCTGGGGGGGCGTGGAGCCAACAGGGGATTGGGCACCCCTGTCGGCCATGGCATCTGTTGCCACTCTGGGGTGGGCTCCCAGCGTGGCACCCTGTACTGGGGGGGAGACAGTGGAGCCGATGGAGGAATGGGCACCCCCATTGGCCATAACATGATTTTGCCACACTGGGGTTGGCTCCCAGCATGGCACCTGGATGCTGGGGGCATGGAGCTGGCGGAGGATTGGGCACCCCGTTGGCTGCAATGGGGAAAGGCGCATGAGCATACAGTGCGCGTGCGGCACGCCGCTCAGTGTGGGGAGAGCTCTGCCTACCTGCCGAGCCTCCCTCTTCAACTGCATGCCACTGCATTTTCAGCTTGTCATAGACAGCTGCAGCAGTGATTGGGAACTGGGGCCACGCCTGCAAACACACTGACTGCATTGGAAGACTGGCTGACACACCTCCGAAAACTCGGATGATGGCTCTATGTTTCTTGCACATGCGTGCAAGCAACATAAAAAAGTCTGTTTTGTACATCGAGAAGTGTGGAGAGGACACAGCAGCAGCATGCAGAGGAGTGTGACCTCTGGAAAGCAGCTTGGAGCAGCCAGTTGAAAAAGGTTTGGTAAAAAAGCAAAAAACTAAAATTGTTGAACAGAAACAAATGACCACTGTATGATAGTGGGGGGAAGTATGACTAAATGGCAGGTGGTGTGGCTGAGGGACAGGCAACCTGGAAGAAACAAAACTAAAGACAAGATACCAGTAAGTAGTGCCAAATAGCAGAAGTGAGGGTTGGGGATGTGTGACGCAGTCCACTATGTACATTAATCAAGGATGACATAATAACTATATGTATAAATGCAGGATTCTGCATGTATACACATATACGTGGATAAATGGATTTATCACACTCCATTTATGTTCACCCCATAGCATAAATTTACTTATATTTATAATCCAACAGGACTCTTTCTGTTTACTGCTCAGTGTTTTTAATTATGGGCTGTCTGACACCTTATGCTGTTCTTTTTCTCCCCCTAATCCTTTTGCTAGCCCCTGGTACTTCGACATAAGCTGCTGTGCAGCTCTACTGTATGCAGTGCTTGCTGCTTTCATGTTCCCCTCAGGGAGCCCACTGATTTTCCTTGCTTGCCTCCCACCCACCCACAGCTACTTTTAAGCCAATTTCAGGCATTGCCCTTCAGCTGCACTATGGATTTCCCTTTGTGGCCCAGTCCTGTGCATTTGCTCTCCCAGTCTCTTTCTACCAGGTCCTCAGGGCACCTACAGTCTTGCCACCATGCAGCTTAGCTAAATGTTCCTGCCACCTACTGCTGGCTGCCCACCCTCCAGACCCTCTTAACCTGCCCCTTGGGGGCTCTTCACATGCCACTTTGTGGTTGATGGGTAGAGGGAGGTATATTTGCTCTAGCCTCCTTTCCCTCCCAAAAATCTCCCATCTTCTTTCCCACACATGGAGCAGGCTACAGCCTGAGCTCTGTGGGCTGAATCATAGAAACGTAGACCTTGATGGTAGATAAGGACTGCTTGGCCCACCCAGTCTGCCCATTTCCCTACCTAGTAGATAAGCTGCAAATCCTAGTTATCCAACAGCTGACTTCCTCCTACCCACCAATAGAATTGGCTCATGTCTGTCCCATGCATTCTTGAAGTCCCCACTATTTTTGACCCCACAACCTCCTCAGGAAGGCCATTCCATGTATTCACCACCCTCTCTGTGAAAAAATACTTCCTCATGTTGCCCCTGAGCCATCCCCCTTTATCTTCAAATTGTGCCCCCTTGTTCTTGCACATCTCTTTTTCTGAAAGATGCTACTCTTGGACTTTGTTGATTCCCTTGAAGTACTTGAAATTTTCTATCATGTCCCCCCTCTCCCTCCTTTCCTTAAAGGCATACATATTCAGCTTGTCTCTCTTTGTATGGCTTCTGGTGCAGACCCTTCGCTATTTTAGTTGCCCTCCTCTGGGCTGGCAGTTGAAAGTGCCTGCCATAACTAACACTGTTATTCAGTAGCACTAAACTGGCTGCATAGCAACAGCCGCAGCATTTCTGGTCAGCAGTTTTCTGAACAGCCTCCTGCCTGCTACATACAATCTGGGCCCAAGGACATCCCCCCTCACTAGATACCAGGGAAAGAAAAAAAAATTGCCACTGTCCACGAGGGAGTTGGCCCATCACATCACCAGAGCTATACCTTTTAAACCACTGGCCTCCTAGGACGACTCAGGACTCCTGAAACAACCAGTGTCCCCTTTTTTAAATAATATAGGGGCCACTAGACCAAAAGCATCCCGACCTGCCCATCTGGATTACTTCTTAAATTTACTGGCTACCTGCAGGTCACCTAGGGGTGCTAAGGGTTTTTTTGCTGAGCCCCAAATATCACTTTCTTCTCTGTTCTTAGCTGTCTGCATTTTCTTTCTCTCTCTAATTTTCTTACTTTGACCTCATTTGTCTTTTCCTCTAAAACTCCTCTTCCTTTACTCCTGTACTATACTGTACCCTTTTTGTATCTCTCTGCTCTTGCTACTATAACTTCCCATTACTGATCTATTTTTCCCTTTATTTCTACAAGTCTGGTCAAACATACCAATCAGATAAGTATCTTTGTTTAATTCTAACACCCTAATCTCTCCTCTAGCACCTCAGACCCTTTGTGTCCCCTCAACCTTCTCTGTTCTTCCCTTTCAGGTCCTACCAGAATACCCCAAACCAAGGACACCCCAACTATGGACTCCCCGACTCTGATGGAGCAGGTAAGTCCTAATTACTTAACTGCCTTAGAATCATAGAATCATAGAAATCTGGTGGCAGAGAAGGACCATTTTGGCCAATCTAGTCTGCCCCTTAGCCCCCCCCCACACTCATCTCCTTTGTTGAGATACACCCCACTCTACCCACTGGTCAGCTCCTGGTGTCTGTCCCATGCCCCCTTGAATCCTTTCACCATTTTTGCACCCACCACCTCTTTCGGTAGTTTGTTCCAAACTCCACCACCCTCTCAGTGATGTAATGCACCCTCACATTGCCCTTAAACCTTCCTTCTTCTAATCTTAGTTTGTGATCCCTAGTTCTAGCACTTCTTTTCCTTGCAAATAAGCTTCCCACTTTCACCTTACTAGTCCCCAGTGGGTACAGATCCGATTCCCTCCACCTCTCCTCATAGGGCTTCCTATGCATAGCGTGCACCATCTTGGTTGTTCTCCTCTGAACCCTTTCAATCCTGTTTTATGTCCTAGTGTAGGTGAGGCCTCCCAGAACTAAACCACATACTCCAGGTGAAGCCTCACCATGGATTTATAATGGAGCATCAGCACCTCCCTCTTTCTGTTTTATACCTCTCCCTATGCACACCAGAATTCTATTCACTTTGCCCACCACTGTGCTGCACTGGTTCCCCGCCTTAAGGTTATCTGAAATTATAATCCCCACATCTCTCTCCTGCTGAGTTTCCTTACCCTCCTCGTGTGTAAATGGTATGTGGGTTATTACACTCATGTGCATTACTGTATTCTTTTTGGCATTAAATTTCAGCTGCCAAGTTTCCGACCACCTCTCCAGAATCTTTAGGCCCTCCCTCACTGCCTCCACCTCCCCTCCCAGGGTGTTTACCCTATTGCAGATCTTCATATCCTCTACAAATAGGCACACCTTCCCCTGCAGTCCCTCTGCTATATCGTTGCTAAAGATATTAAAAAAGGATGGGTCCCAGCACCAACCCCTGGGGCACACCACTTCCACCCTAGAATGCACCCAATTTATCTTACCACCACCCTCTGACTTCAGTCCTTCAGCCGGTTCTCCACCCACCTTGCTTTTTGTCCCACCCCTATGCCTTCCAGCTCATTTACCAGCCTTCTATGTGGCAAGGTGTCAAAGGCCTTGCTGAAATACAGGTAGGCCACATTCTCCAACCCCCATATCCACCTTCCTGGTTACCCAGTCAAAAAACTCAATTAGGTTTGTCTGGCACAACCTCTCTCCCATAAAACCAAGCTGCCTTGGGTCCTGGAGGCAGTATAGTACAGTGGGTTAAAGCTCTGAGCTACAGATCTGGAAACCTGGGTTCAAATCCAACAGCTACCTAGGTGCATATGTGAGATCCTGAGCAAGTTACTTAACTTCCTTTTGCTCCAGGTGGCATCTGGAAACAAGCTTCAGCACAGTGTGCTAGTCCTGGTTAAACAATGTTCCCTTCACCCCCTTACCCTGTAAACCATTGCCAACCAGGTGTTCCACTATTCTTTTCTTCAGCAGCATTTCCATGACTTTTCCCACTGCTGAGGTCAGGCTGACCAGTATGTAGTTCCTGCATCCTCCCTGTTAACACTATTGTATAGTGGGACCACATCAGCCCTCCTCCAATCCCTGGGCATGTCACCTGTTTACAATGACAGGGTAACCAGGGTAGTCGGAGGCCCTGCTAACACCTCCCTTAGCCCCTTCAGTGTCCAGGGGTGCACCCTATCTAGCCCCATAGCCTTATTGCTGCCAGTTCCATGAGGATCCTTTCTTTTGCAAAGGGACCTGTGTCCATTTCTGTGATCTCCCCATCCTTATTACTTAATACTGGCCCATTTTCTGCCCCCTCCTTTGTAAAAACCGAACAGAAGTATTTGTTCAGTATTTCTGCTTTTTGGTGGTCATCCTTTACTCTCCCTCCATCCTCCCCTTTCAGACACTTAATATCTCCCCATGCCTTCCTTTTCTCCCTGATGTACCTGCATGTAAAAGGTTGTGTCCCTCCTTACCACTGCACCCACTGGTCTGGTGCCAATGTGCACTTTGCATGTGGAGCCATTTTGGTTTGCCTGCTGTTTGCTGTGGTGTAGTGGATTACGGTGAACTGGTTTTGCTTGATTCAACGCTGACAGCTTCATTTGCAGCAGATCCTGGAGTCCTCTGCAGTGGGCGGCGGTGGGAGATTGTCCTACAGTGCATGTTAAGTTTATATAGGCTCTCATCTTTTGTTTACTGGCCCTACTGTACTCCCTGGGCTAAGTTCTGTCACGGATTGACTTATCCCCTGGAGAAGAGCAGAACTGGAAAACATCTGATCAGAGACTGTGGAAGCTGAAATGTGCACTGCAGGCTATTGGAGCTTCTATTGCTTGTTGCTCTGGTGCCAGCTACAGGGAGGTCTGGGACTGGTTGTGGCTGGGGCTGTTGGCCTAGAGATGGTCACAGTTGGCCTGCTGCGGTCTGCTGTACTGCAATGTATGGTGGTTGGAAATTCCAAATCTGGGGAAATTTAGAGGAAACATTAGGAAGTAATTCTTCACTGAGAGGGTTGTGGACAACTGGAATGGGCTGCCGAGGGAAGTGGTGGGGGAGAAGATGATGAGAGGGTTCAACGGGGCATGGGATAAGCTCAAAGGGCAATTGGCGGGAGGGGGGACTACAGAAAAGGCCTAGTGGATATCTAGGCAAATTGGGCAGACTAGGTGGGCATGCAGTCCCTTTCTGCCGTCACATACCTATGTTCCTATGTCTTCTATGGGCAGATTGGGAAAAGGGAAGGGGATCCACTACACCACCAGGGAAGCATATATTGTGCCTTGAATATCTGTCCCTTGGTGTCTTTATCCTGCCCTGTGTTGGTCGAAGTGTGGAGCAACATGGCCTTCTACACCCAAAAAAGATCAGTTCTAGGGGCACATGGCAATGAGTCTTCCTCTCTCCTCCAACCATGACATCCCCTGAGTGACACAGTCCATTCTTAAAGCCAGGTTAATGGTGTGGTACAGGTCTGGTATCCCCCCCACACACACACACAAAACCCACATTTTTCTTTTAACCTCTACAGGTCCTTCCCAACTGACCCAGCTGTTCAGTATTTTTATTTTTCATACTAACCCATTTTCCCTTTTATATCTACAGGTCCGACAGGACATTGGCCCGATGTAGGAGGACACTGACCATACGTATCAGATAAGTATTGTTTTTTTGTTTACCCTACACAGTTTGTCATACAGTAGCTCATAACGGGCTGCAGATCCTTTGTGAGCCCGTTACTGTTCTTGTTGGTATGAATGGCTGCTATGTGAGGCACTGGGTTGGAGCTGTACCTTGTGCTTTAGAAAGGAGGCTATGGGCTTGGGGGGGTAGGGGATGGGCATTAAGGTTGGGAACTCCAAGGAACACCACACAACCAATTTGTCAAAACTCATGAGGCTCAAACCTTGTTTTTCATTTTCTTGCTTTGTGTGCTTTGCATTCTAATGCCTGCATTAATGTAGCATTTTTGTTTTACAACAAGTGCATCTATCTATCTATCTATCTATCATATATAACACACACACACACTATGTGGTGGGGACATTGTGCTGTTTTTGTTGTACTCGGGCACCATATGCTTGAAGGCAGAGCACTGAGCGGCAAACATAGACACAGCTTTGAATACCACAGCCCTCGCCCACTTACACACTGTATAACCATGAACAAGTAACTTAACTTTCCCTATTACCAGGAAATGGAGCAGCTGTTTGCACTAGGGTGATCTATAGACCTCCAGGACATGTGTAGGAAATGGACAGGGTTCTACTGGAAGCCATCCATAAGATGGCAACTAAAGGGGAAGTGCTGCAGGTGGGAGACTTTATTCTGCCAGATGTTGACTGGAGCATCCTGGCTACAACTTCAACTAGGAGTAGGGATATCCTGGACTCCATGCAGGAGCATTTTTAGGTAATTAGTAAATGAACCCACTCATGAGAGAGTAATTTTTACCTAGTACTCAACAATGGGGACAGTGTTGCAGATGTCATAGTGGGTGGCCACCTGGGGACCAGTATCGTTGAATGGTGTGGTTCAGTATAAGAATGGGTGGAACTGAACCACACAAAGGCGATGGTCCTGGAATTCAGGAGGGAAGACTTTACAAAGATGAGGGATTGCCACAGGGATGCCCTGGCAGGGAGGGGGACTAGGGAGTAGTAGAGGAACAGTGGGAGAAATTAAAAAGAACTATAGTGAAGGTGTTAGAAATGTAAACAGAAGCAAGAAGAAAAAAAGACCACTATGGTTTTCAGGGGAAGTGTTGGGGAAGGTTATGGCAAAAACGTTAGCATTCAAGAGGATCCCTATGGCAACCCTGTTTAGCCAATGACTGGAAACAGGGGAGGTACTCAAAGACTGGAGGACAGCAGATGTAGTCCCCTTATACAGAAGTGGAAACAAAGAGGAAGCAGGGAACTACAGACCCGTCAGCCTCACCTCGGTAGTGGGGAAGATCATGGAAGCACTACTGAAGGAGAGATTGGCGGAACATCTGGTTGTCAATGGACTACAGGACCCAAGGCAGCACGGTTTCACCAGCGGAAGTCATGTCAGACCAACCTCATTGAATGTTTCAACTGGGTGACTAGGGAGGTGGATCAGGGGAGGGCAGTGGACAGGGCCTATCTGTACTTCAGCAAGGCCTTTGACACTGTGCCACATAGAAGACTATTACACAAACTGGGGAATATGGGTGTAGGCAGGACAGCAGTGTGGTGGGTAGGTAACTGGCTGGGTGGCAGGGCACAGAGGGTGGTGGTAAATGGCTGTCACTCCACAGAGGGAAGATTGATCAGTGGAGTACCACAGGGATCAGTGCTGGGACTGGTCCTCTTCAACATCTTCATCAATGACATTGCACAGGACCTAGAAGGCAGAATTTCCCTATTCACTGATGACACAAAGCTCTGTAACAGAGTAGACACACCAGAGGGTGTAGACAGAATGACAAGGGACCTGCAGAAACTTAAAGAATGGTCAGGGGTTTGGCAGTTGAAATTCAATGCAAAGAAGTGCAAGATAATGCATATGGGGAACAAAAACCCTGGCACAATATATCAGTTGGGGGGTGAGGATATTGCATGCACCAAGCAGGAACGGGATCTTGGGGTTATCATCTCTGATGACCTCAAGGTAGGGAAACAGTGTGACAAGGCAGCAGGTAAAGCAAATAGGATGCTGGGATGCATAGGCAGGGACATCACCAGCAGGAAAAGGGAGGTCATAATTCCACTATACAAGACACTAGTGAGGCCCCACCTGGAGTACAGTGTACAGTTCTGGAGAGCTTACCTATGTAAGGACATAGACAGGGTAGAGAAGGTTCAGAGGAGGGCAACAAAGATGGTACATGGATTGCATCACAAGTCCTATGAGGACAGGTTGAAGGACTTGAATATGTACTCCCTGGAGGAGAGGAGGAAGAGAGCAGATATGATAGAGACATACAAGTATCTTACAGGGAGGAACAGAGTGCAGGAATACACTAATTGTAAGCGAAAAATATGTTCCAGGACTAGAGGGCATGGGATGAATTTGGAGGGAGGATGATTCAGAGAAAACATGAGGAAGAATGTTTTCACAGAATGGGTGGTGGACAAGTGGAACACCCTGCCAGAGGAAGTAGTGGGGGCTGAAACAATCATGGGATTTAAGAATGCATGGGATAGCCATAAAGGAATTCTGGAGGTCAGGGGTAAGGGGCAACAGACTTCTAGGAAAACATGAAGTGAACTTACAAGCTCAAATGGGCAGACTGGGTGGGCCGTAGGCCCGTATCTGCCGACACTGTCTATGTATCTATGTATTTGTTGAGCAGTGGCTTTCATTTTCTATCAGAGGTTGCTGAAATGTCTGTAAAACCATTTTGAAAATGAGCCCCATTGACTTGTACGGGGCATTCCACGTGCCCTCTCTGGAGACATCACGTAATGTCAGAATGTGGGGGCAAAGCAGGCAGATTGGGAAGGGAAGTGGAAAGGGGTTGGCTGGATAGCAGTTCGCCAGAGTTACCATCCCTTCCTTCCCCTACAGGACAGCAGTAAATTTTATAATTTCTGCATGGACAGACTATCACCGCTGCAGGATGGGGGTAATGAAGCCCAATACAGAATGTCACACCTTTATTTTAAAAGGTAATGACTGATCATGATTAAACATGACAAATTATGCAAATTACAGCAGAGCAACCAATGAGAGCCAGGTACATCACTGATGATTAATCATGGCCAAATATTACAAGCTTATTTATTTTTTGTTTATTGAATACTGTTGACCCAGTAAGCCCATTGAGACTAGAAGTCCCTTTTTCAGGGGTGATGGGGGGAGGGGGATTCAGATGGTAACCAACTGAAACTGAACTAGATTAAGCTGTTGGTGTTTTTTTTCTTTTTTTTTAATGAATGCCTATGACCAAGTATGATCTTTGAAGCAGACTCTGATTGGCTGCCAATAACCGCATCAGGTATTGATTAACTATGATTAATCATGATAAAAACAAAACACCGTCAGCAGTGAAAGAAAAGTTTATGGTTTATGGAGGCTTCGGGTATTGATCAATAATGATAGATACTGATTTAGCATCACTAAAAGTATTGATTAAAAATTATTACGACTGAGCAAAACTGTTGCATGTGTGGTCCTTATTGTGCAGCTGCATATCTAAGTTCTGTGGGAGCTGGTGAGGGGGGAGACAGGCGTAGGGAGCCAAAGAGGAGGGTGTGAGAGGCATGCATGGAGGGGGAGAACTGGGGGGGAGGACCTGATGTCAGTCTGATATCATGGATGGGGGGAACTAGCGGGAGGATCTCGAATGGTTTATGTCATACCACACGAGAACCACTGTACTAACATGTGCTACCCCTTGATTACCAATAGCAGTGGTAGTGCAATGTCCTTATTGAGCTACCAGCATCCCCTTAGAGAACCATGGCACTACCATAGCACACAGATGGTACCACAGTGTCACCAGTGGTATGGCAATGGAATTGAAACAAATCCATTGTGAGACCAGTTTCAATGGTGTTGCAATGGCAGCTCATTGTGTTATCATTGGAGATGGAAATCACCTCTGTGTTTCCACTGCGGTACATGGTACCATGGTGGGAGCAGTGGTAATACACTGGAATTGATACAAATCCATTGTGTTACCAAAAGCAGTGGGAATAAAATGGAGTGTGTTTGATGAGCCATTGTTGTACCATCTATGCACACATTCTCATTGTGATACCACTGTCCATGTGGTACCACAATGGCAACAATGGTATTACAATGTAACTGAAACAAATCCAATGTGTTACCAGTCAAGGGGCTACAATGGTACTGCAATGGAATTTACAATGGTATGGAAATGGTGGACAAATAGTAATGCTACGTTTTTCTGAGGATATTTTGGTAAGTATGCACCTGTCTGTAACAATAGCTGAAAGATGGAAAAGTAAACCATAGAAAAGTATTTTCACTTGAAAAATGTAAGCTTCTGTACTGATGAAACTTGTACTTGTGATTACAGTAGGTTTTGACCCAGTTGTTTCTCATTTTGACCCACAGTTTGTACACCAGTGGGTCTAATTTGACCCATGTTTTTAAATCCCTAGCACTGTTACTGGGGGCACGGGAACATAAAAAATGGCTACAGACCAACAGACTGGATGGAAGTAGAGTTGTGACCAGAGTGAGGGAGATGTACAGAACTGCTATCAGGTACTAAGGCAGAGTCATAAGAAGACTATATTGAAAATTTGGGGCCAGAATAAAAAAAAAGTTCAGAAGGTAATTGAAATTTCTCAGTGCTCGCTCACAACTCAATTTTCAACATAGACATTTTTTCACTCCACACCATGTAAGTGATGGGTGTTGTTTTTTTTTTCCAAATCCTGGCAAAAATGGATTTTTATACTTGAGGCGGGATTCTGGCCGGGAATTGAGAATTTTCGCTTACCCAGTTCATGATGTCGGGTCTTAAGACTGTTGAAAATTTGGGTTTAAAATGTCACCCCAAAAAATTATAAAGTAACATGTTTGCAGTGACTGTCATTGACCCAGGGGGGCCTTGCCTTCCTTTGCCAGTGACCTGAGTTTGGGTAAAACCTGGTGAGCCAGCTGAATGGGCAGAGGCTGGGTGGAAGGCATTGTTGTGTATGGCACTGGCCCAAGCCTGAGGAGGGACAAAGCAGGTGCACATAAGGCACCTTGTGCTGGGCAAGGGAGCCTTCCTTCTCAAGGAGTTGACATGCGTATTGAGACCTGATGGACCCACACACTGCATCAGGACAGGGGTGGAAAAAAAATTGGGAAGAGTGTACCTGGCAGGATGACCAGTCTGTTCACTGCAGGCCTCATACCAACTACTGGCCCCCTACTGCATTCAGCTGCCTGCACCATTACTCTTCGTCTCAGGAAATTACTTGTACTAATTGGTACTACCCCCCCACACACACACACATTCCCCCCATGACGAGGATAGGAGGAGGATGAAAGTCTGCCCCTTGACTGTCAGCCACTTTTGCAGTCTTTCACTCTGTCAATGTTGCAGGCACACGAATGGTGATGGCTCCATCCTGCCCTGGAGCGAGTCAATGAGTGGAGCAGCTTGTGCCCTTCCCAGGGAAAGAGGGCCCAGGGATACCAAATTCTGTCTGTATCCCCCACGCTGACATCCACAGCAGCCCAAGTCTGTTCCCAAACCCAGGTCACTGCTGTGGTGCCAGTATGTACCCTCCTGACCAGCAAACATTAACCCCCCAATATACAATCACTTTCCACCTGACACAGCCGATTGTTATTTTTATTAATCATACTGACTCATTTTCCACTTTGTTTACAGTTCCAGTGGAACGATAGACACCAGTCCTGGCACTGGATGACACTGACCACATGTATCAGATAAGTATCGTTTTATGTTTAGAGTATCTTGTTTGCCCTAGTTAGTTACTAAAGAGCTGCAGCTCCTTTGTGGCCCCATTGCTTTTCTTATTTTACAGGTACAACTGGATGTTCCCTCAAACCACCCAAACCCCATCCCACAGTCACCAGGAGTCAGGTAAGAAATCTTTGTCACACAACAGTAGTTCGGTTCGACCTTAACTCCAAATTGGTCAAACCCTAGCTGTTCTCATGGGTGAGGACATCCACAAACTTTCTACAGTCTTTTGTGAACTTTGGTTTGCTCTGTTTAAAAAAATAAAAAAATAATTTTAGAGTCCCTTTCCATTTTCCTTCCACCTGGTGACTGGAGGTGGTGCTGTGAGACAGGTGGATGAGGTGCTTATGCTTGCTAGTGCAGTTACAACACAATCCTCTCACTTCCTGCTCTGTACTATAGTAGTCTTTGGTGACCAGGACCACAGTCCCCCAACTGACCCATTCCCCAACAGTCACAATCACCGATAAAACACGGGAGATGGTGTCGGCAGTCTGGTGCCTAAAGTGTCATTTTGCTCTCAGTTGGAGCTGTATCAGCAGTGCGACTGTAAGTCTGGCAGCAGGTTGCAGCTCAAACGACTGGAGAGAAGGGTAGAGCTGACTACTCCATAGCTGCTTCCAGTTGACCACCAGGCAACATGATGAACAGGGCACAGCAAGCTTATATGGCAAAGTTGCTCCCATGCCTCAGCATTCATGTGTCTGCGTAGTCCTGGCTGATTTTGCCTTTGACAGAAAGCTAGAAAATGTGAGTGGCCAGCAGGATGAAACTCTGGAACACATGGTCCCATGTCCGCTGTACTGTTCCTGTGCCCAACTGTACTCTGGATGAGGAGGTGGATATATGCAGTTATAATGAGGACATGCTGAAACAGGACTGCAACACTGCTGTCAGGAGTGGTACTAACCATCAAAACCACACTATGCCCTGAAATGCACCAGAGGTGTTGATTCAGTATGCTAATTAACATAATTAGTACACACTGAAAAAGCAACGCAACACTGCTTCAGGCAGTGTTGCTGCCCCAGCACTGCTAATTGCAGTGATAATTAACATAATTCGAACACACTGAAAAAAGCAACGCAATACTGCTTCAGGTAGTGTTGCTGTTCCAGCACTGCTAATTGCAGTACATGCACAGTGTGATTGCAGTGTTAATTAACATAATTCGTACACACTGTGTCAGCACTGCATGCACACTGACAGGAACCTACAGGTGCACTAATTAAACACTCATGGAGTACACAATGGAATGAAGTGCGCAGGAAGTGTGCACTGCTACAGTAACACTGAAATATCACTATGTAGTGACTTTTTGGATACTTCACTTCCCTCTGGGTAGGGCCAACCCTAAGGCAGAGCTAGGATAGTGTATGGGGCATCCCAGCTGCTCAATCTGGAGCCTTTTTTTTACCTCTGAGTTTCCACCACTACAGCAAAGCACTGTCTGGAGATTGGGATTAAGAGGAACCGCACTGATCTATCATGGAGGGATGCCCCATGCACTGCGGTAGGGGGCAAGATTGAGGGTGTTAGATGCAGAAGGTGCCCTGGGATCAGACAGGTACAAGGGAGAGGACAGACGTGTTTAGCACCCATCACCAGGGTTCCCATCAGACTGAGTGAGCAGGTAGCCAGAGGGCCTGCATTTGTCCACCAGTACACTGAGGGCAGTGCTTTGCAGTGCCAGATCTATCAGAAACAAGACCGCAGTTATTACGAACTTGATTTCTTCAGTTGATCTGGCTTGCATCACATAGATTTGGGTGGGTGATGATGCTGGCTCAGTTCTAGAGGCTGCCGTCCTGCCCGGGTACTCCATAGTGCACTATCCCAGAGTGGAACGCAGGGGTAGGGAGGTAGTCATCTGCTTTAGATCCAAATTGGGCTTCACCCTGCACCCAGTGAGAGCACAAAGTTAATTTGAGTGTGTGGCTGTTTGTGGGGGTCTGGGTGCAGGTTGACGGATTCTCTTGATTTACACCCGGGCGGCAGGAGAATTCCTGCAGGAGGTAGCCGACTTCATCATCGGTGAAATATTGAAGGCCCCCAGATGTTTAGTGCTGGGGGACTTTAATGTTTGAGCCGACAACGATTCTTCTTTGCTTGGTCACAACTTCCAACTTCCTCTAGATGATGTCATCTGTAGCCTGTCGCAAGAAGTTTCTTCCGTGACCCACCAGGGTGGTCACATGTTGTACCTGGTCTTCTCACTACGGCTTGAGATAGATAATCTCAAGACTGACTGGGTTGAGCCGGCCTGGTGGCGCTGAGGGTTGAGGTGCTGGACGCCACGCTGGTGACCCGGGTTTGGGAATGAGCCTGGAGCGCTGGGGGTTGGCAGAGGGGAGAGAGAGAGAGAGGATCAAGCATCCAGAGGACTGCTCTCCTCTCTCAGAGAGGGATCCAGGGGTAGCCGGCGCAGCAGCAGCCGCTGGTGGAGACTGGCAGCACTGTGATGCACGGGGGCTTGGGGAAGACATGGGCAGCTGTCTTCCAGACGTGAGTGGGAGCACCCACATTGCGGGCTGAACAGCATTGCATGTCCCACGTCTGGGGTGTAACTAGGGAAAGAAAACTCCCTCCCGCTGGATAGGCGATGGCTCCTCCAGTGCCAAAGCCACCACACGACCAACGCTGGTTCCTCACCACTGCCCCCTCTACCTCCCTGGAGGTCGTAGCCCCCTCCTGAGCCTCTGGGGGGGTCATAGCTAACTTGAAGATGGTGGGAAACACAGTGGTTAGTAGAGCGGTCATGGCGAGAGAGACAGCCCGAGAGAGTTCCGGCAGGGAAGGCAAGGAAAAAGAGTTGAAAAAAAAAAAAAAGACTGATTGGGTTGTTTGGTCTGATCATTGCACGGTGGTGTTCCAGTTCGGCCCCCCACCCAAGAGCCCTCTCTCTGATGAAATGGTTAGCTACCACCCTTTGAGGGTCTTGACCCCTGAGGGTTTTCTGACAGTTGCTGATCTATCTAGAGTGGACAGTGCATATGTTGGGGAGGGTGTGCGCAGCAGTTCTGCCTATAATAAGGCAATGTCTGGTGCACTCAACTCACTCACACTTGTCAGTGTACAACCCAAATCCCCTCACTTGAGGTCCCCATGGTTTGATGGGGAGCTCAAGGCGATGATGATTATGGGTCAGAGATTAGAGTGCTGCTGGTGAAAGACCTGGCTGGAGGTGGACAAACTGGCCCTGCGTACAGATTATGGTGTGTACCAGGGGATAATCAACCATAAGATGGCAGAGTTCCTGTCCAGGGAGATTGCTACTGGGAAGAACTGATCAACTGTGCTTTTTTGGGCTGTGGACAGGCTTCTTCATCCAGCCTGTCTACAGCTGAAAAAAGCTTTTTCTAGTGCTTTATGTGAAGAGTTTGCTCAGTTCTTCTCAGACAGGGTGTCTGCCATTTGGCAGGGGAATCCTGCCAGTGAGCTACATTGTGGGCAACAGTGGTCTCAGTGGGTGTCCAGAAAGCTCTCCACCTAGCTGGGGCAAGTTTAGACCAGTGGAGGTGGCAGAGGTAATCGAGGTTGCTTCCAAGCTGATGCACACTTTTTGTGAACTGGACCCGGTGCCGACACATTTCTTAATGGGATGTGTTGACTCCATTGGCCCAGTGTTTGCCTTGATTGTCCAGTGTTCTTTGTCAGAAGGGGTCTTTCCCAATGTCTTGAAGGAGGCATTGGTGAGACCCCTTCTGAAGAAAGCATCTTTAGACCCTGACGTCAAGGCAAATTACCATCCCAGATCCGATCTTCCATTTTTGGGTAAAATTGTGGAGAAGGCTGTGGTGCTTCAGCTTGAGGAACACCTCATGGCCCATGATCTATATGAGCCTCTCCAGTCTGGGTTTTATGCGAGGCATAGCACAGAAACTGCATTAGTTTGGGTGCATAATGACCTCCTTAGGGCAAAAGATCGAGGAAAGGGAACAATTCTCGTTCTCCTGGATCTCTCCTCAGCATTTGACACAGTGGACCATCGTGTGTTACTTGACCGGCTGAGGGAATTCTGCGGACTCATTGGCACTGTCATTTGCTGGTTTGAGTCATTTCTCACCAATAGGAAGCAAAGGGTAGTGATGGGGAACTTGTCCTCCTCTCCAAGCCTCCTGTCATGCGGAGTACCCCAGGGTTCAGTCTTGTCACCGATGTTGTTCGCTGTATACATGCTGTCCCTTGGAGAGCTCATTAGGAAGTACAGTTTGAGTTTTCATTACTGTGCTGATGATACTCAGCTGTATCTCTCCTTTGCCCCAGGACACCCAATACAGTGGATGTGCTAAACACTTGCCTTGCCGAGATCAATGACTGGAAGGCCTCCAGCTGGTTGAGACTGAACCCCAATAAGATGGAGGTACTGGTGGTGGAGTTGAATAGAGGGCATGACAGGAAGGCCTCTGGTACAGAAACGGGTCTCTTTCTTGGGTCTGTACCATTGAAGGCCTTCTCTAGGGTGCATTAGCTTGGTGTTCTTCTTTTTTTTTTTTTACTCTATATCCCTCCGGTTGTGGCTCGTGGAACCATCTCTCAGGCAGCCCGTCCTTTATCCTGCCCAACTGTGGCTCCCAGTCTGTGCCTCTTCTCTCCCCCCCTGCAGCCAGCACCCCCGGTTTCACTCACCCGGGAAGGGTTGCCCTTGCCTCTTGGGCTCACTTGTAAGTCAGACTCCGGCTGCAGGTGGAGCCCAGAGGGAGGAACTGGAAGGCCAGCTGAGGAGAACCCGGTGGAGGGCATGGAGGACAGGTGCCGTCGCCTGTCCCACGAAGCTGGTGTTTTCCCTGTTCTGCGCTAGACCCCTCCCCACCCTGCTTGGGTGCACCCCAATGCTCTGGCACACAGCAACCCCACCGATGTTGGCCATGCTGTTCTCATGCTGCCCGGCTTGCTTCACCCTCCCCTGGTCTCCATCGGGGGTCGCTGGCACACAGAGCTATCCCATTCTCCCGAGGAGGAGAGCACCACGAGGGCACTCCATCCTCAACCCACCTCTGCCGATCCACCAGCACCCGAGCTCGCCCCTGAACCCAGGTCGCCAGTGTAGCATGAGGTGTGGCATCCAGCGCCTCTGCCCTCAGTGCCACCCGGCCAGCCGCTTGTCATTATTCTTGACAGTGGACTGACGCTTGAGTCTCGTGTATCATCCATTGCCCATACCAGCTTCTACCATCTGAGGAATATCTCTAAGATAAAGCCCCTAGTTTCACCACTGGACCTCCACACCTTGGTGCACAGCTTTGTGACATCTAGGTTCGACTACTAAAATGTGTTCTATCTCGGGGACTCTGGAGGTACCTCCTGATGGCTGCAGCTGGTGCAGAATGCAGCTGCCAGGTTGTTGACAGGGCAGTCTAAGTACTGTCACATCACCCCAGAGCTGTGAGAACTGCACTGGTCAGGTGGAGGGTCCTCTTTAAAGTGGGCTTGCTGCATGGTCTGGGCCCTGGTTATGTGAAGGACCTTCTTACACCTGCTGTCTCGGCCCACTCCCTCTGTTCCTCCTCTAGGGGACCTTCTTGCAATTCCCAGGATGAGGTTAAAAAATGGACGGTGACAGAGCTTTTAGTGTCATCGGCCATGCCCCGTCCTGTGGAATTCACTACCTCCAGCTGTAAGAGAGGCCCCTTCAGTAGAGGTTTTCAAAGCCCACCTCAAGGCCTTCCTGTATAATCAGGCCTTCCCAGACTTTGTCTTATAATCCTACCCATTCCTTACCTCTGTGGTTTAACTCTGTCCCTGGCTATATGTTCAGATATTTTTAGTTATTTGTTTGACTAATTTATTTAAAAATGTTATAATTGTGTGTTTCAATCTAGTTATATTTATTATAATGTTCAAAATGTTGTTGATTTTCTTTTGTAATTGTTTTGGTTGTGTATGGTGCTCAGAGCCTCCGGGACGGGGCATCGTTTTAAATATAATTTGCCTTGCCTTATCTTGCCTTCCTAAATGGGTCAAACTCAGCTACTCTGCTGAGGAACAGAACCTGGGGGTCATCATTAGAGATGGCCTCGAGCAGCAGAGTCAGTGCAATAAGCAGGGCTAGAAGGGTACTGGGATGTGTTGGTAGGGGGATAGATAGATAGCAGGGACAGGGAGGTGATAATGCCATTTTGCCAGTTGTTGGTGAGGCCACACCTGGAGTACTGTGTCCAGTTCTGGAGGTCTCACCTTAGAAAGGACATTGATAGATTGGAGGTGGTCCAGAGAAGGGCAACAAAGATGATACATGGCCTTCTGGAAATAACCTATGAAGAGAGGCTTAAGGTTTTTAACATTTACTCACTGGAGACTAGAAGAGAAAGGGGTGGATATGATAGAAACTTTCAAGTTCCTTAGAGGCATTAGCAAAGTGCCACACTCAGCACTTTTTACTATAAACACCAATTCTGCAGTAAGGGGGCACTAGTAGAAATTGAAAGGCAGAATGTTCAGGAGGGATATCAGAAAGTATTACTTTTTTGAGAGGGTGCTGGAACCTTGGACTAGACTGCCATCCAAGTTGGTGGCTGCTAAATCAATTTTAAGTTTTAAGCACATGTGGGACAATGCTTGGGCACAATCACATGACCCAGGCAAGTGCTAGGCTGGGCATTTCGGGGGATAGGGCACCAGTGTACAATAAATCCTGGGATACCATTTTTGTGCAGACTCGATGGACCACAGGTCCCCTTCTGCCTTCATTTTCTATGTTTCTGTGTTTTTCAAACCTTCCCTTTCTTGGAAAGGTCATTGAGAAAACTGTGGCTTTGCAGCTTAAGACACACCTCTCTACCGTTTGACATCTTCGAGCCCCTCCAGTTCAGATTTAGGTCAAGGCACAGCACCAAGACTCCGTTAGTCAGGGTGCCAAATGATCTTCTCAGGATGAGAGATGGAGGCGAACAGTCAATTCTCATTCTGCTTGACCTCTCTTCAGCATTTTTTTTAAACTTAATTCACTTTATTGAAAGTTTTTCCAACAATACAAAACCACCAAACCAACAAAAAAAAAGAAAAGCAGAGAACACAAATCCACCAACTACAATAAAATTAAAAAAATAAACTGAAAATGGGAGCTGTGTCGATACTAACAAAGCATGGAAATACAATGCAGTGCGGTGAAATAGGGAAAGAGGTTATCAAGTCCTTTGTGCTGGAAATCATAAAATGAAAAAAATCATAGGTCAACAGGATATCACACATCTCTTACCCAATACATATTAAGAAGCGTACATAATAAAAAGAAAATTACATTCCCTGAGGGGTTTTTGCAATACAAAATATACAGTCTAGAACATTCAAAGTGACCAAGGAATAAAAACATGCAATGAAAACCTAAAGCAAAACCTAATAAATTATAACCCGCCAGTCATGTACAGTAAGTAGAAGTAAAGAATGAAGTGTTTCCCATCTAGCTTTTAAAGACTGGAGGGTCACTTGCTGGCTGCTAGTTTTTCAATACATAATATAGCTAAACTTTCGTTATGCCATTCCCGATAAGTCAGGGCATCATTATCCACCCAGTGACGCAAGACAATCAGTTTGGCCACTGCGTCTATATGAAATCTCTGAGGCCCTACCCACTGCTCAATGCCTAATCCCAACAAGCAAATTTCTAGAGTAAAGGCTTCTTGTAGCCCTAATAGTGGATCCATCCAGGATTGAATTTGCATTTAAAAAGAGCGAACCCAAAGGCAATCGCAAAGGAGATGTTGTAGGGTACCTAAAGCCTCATTACAATTCAAACATGTAGGGTTGGGTAGGTGGCTTATTTTATGGAGCCTCTGAGGGGTGAAATAAGCATTATGAAAAATGTTATAGTGTATATGTCTAAGTTTATCTACTCGTATATAGTGGAATATGTAGTCCCATGCAGATTAGGAGCTAAATCTAAGTGGCTCAGGAACTCAGCTTCCCAATAAACACATTTAAGTTGCATTTGATTCCCTCTTATAAATCTCATTGCTTTATATATCAAAGACATTCAGTGTGTTTTATTTACATGAGAGATAAAATCTCTGTAAACAGTACCCTCAGAGAATTGCCAAGGTCAAGGACCAAGGCCAGCTTAAATGGCATGGGTTAATTGAAAAAAGGAAAAGGCAGCCATGGAGGATAATGAGTTTGATATACAAAACTGTTCAAATTATATTATCTGATCCCCTTGTACCAAATAAGAAAGCTGGTCTAAAGATACAGAGGGGAGGAAAGACTGGGGGAGTGAGTTTATTAGCAATCTTGAAATTCAGATTGCAATGTATTGGCTGAAATGGATCTTTTTAAGGAATGTAATTTAAAATTCTGCATAATTGTAGATTTACTTGAACTGATCAACCTATTGGAGAAGCTAGCAAAGAAGGGGGCAAACTTTTCCATTGAATGTGAGATAAGGCCTGTGTGGCAATACCATGACATTTGCATAAGTAAAGCTCAATGCCCTTCAAAAAAGGGATGGGGTGCCTGGAATCCATCCCAAATCAGGTGTACGCCATACTAGAAATTTACTGGCATGGGCTGCCAGGTAGTAACATAAAAAGTTTGGTAATTGCAACCCACCATGTGTTTTTGCTAAGGTTAATTTTGTAAAAGCAAGATGAGGTGTTTTGTTTTGCCATAAGAAACTGGATATAAGACCATGTATATGAGCAAATCAGGTCTTAGGCAAGGGCAATCATAGCATAGTAAGTGGATAAAGAATTCTTGGTAAAATATTAATTTTAATAACAACAGCAGTACAAGTTGCCATTGTACCAAATTAGTGGAGATAGTTCACACCAAAGGGGTAAGATTCTGGGCAATAAGTGTATGGGTATCTAGTGCCATTTTAATACCTAAATATGTAAGGTCTGAATTATTCCAACAGCTTCTTAGCTCAGAGGAAGATCATGCTTGTGTGTTTTAAAATTCAGGGGCATAATAACTGTTTTAGAACTATTTCGTTTATACCCAGATAGAACACTAAAGGATTTAAAAACTTGTAGTACTTCTGGAAGGGATGTTGATGGATGGGTCAAATGTATCAAAATATCATCCGCGTAAGTGGATATTTTAAAGGAAAGGAGGCCTATAGGAATTGCTGTTATTTTCCCATTTTGGATAATGTGTCAGATAAGTGGTTCAAGATATAAATTAAATAGGTAAGGAGAGAGAGGGTATCCTTGACATGTGCCCTTATGTAGGGAGCAAGATTCAGACAGAACCCCATTGCAACAAATACTGGCTTTAGTAGTGGAATATAACAGCTGGATCCATTTTATAAAATCTGTGGGGAAGCCAAATGCAGCCAGAGTCTGAAACAGGTAGTTCCAAGAAACTTTGTCAAAAGCCTTCTTAGCATCTAGGGAAGCCAACACCACTGGAGTCTTGGATTCTCTCTTCAGCATTTGACACCATGGATCACAGTGTGTTGTTGGATTGCCTCAGGGAGTTCAGCAGACTCGCTGGAACTGTCATCAAATGGTCAGAGTCATTTCTCATAATTAAGAAGCAGAGGGTTGCTTGGGAAATAATGCTCTTGCCCAAAGCCCCCTGTCTTGCAGAGTTCCTCAGGGCTTGATCCTCTTACCCATGCTGTTCATGGTAAACATGCTGATAGCATTAAACACTACAGTGTTGGGTTTCACTGCTATGCAGATGACACTCAGCTGTATCTGTCATTTGCCCCCGGGGCACAGGATGCGATGTCCATGCTAAGTTCCTGCCTGGCCGAGCTCTAAAACTGGATGTCCTCTAGGTGGCTGAGATTAATCTTGACAAGACAGAAGTGGTAGTGATTGAGTCTGGTCGTCATCGGGGGTGTAGAGACAGTTGGAGCAGTGACTGGGCTAATACTGTGGTCCTCTCCTCTTAACATCTCTTCCAAGGTGAATAATCTGTATGTGATTCTTGGTAATGATCTGACACTAGAGCCTCAGGTGTCAGCCATTGTCAGGAGTGGTTTTTACCACCTTAAAGGAAAACCCAGATCAAACCTTTCATCACGTCTGATGACTTTCCCGTACTAGTGCACACTTATGTGACTTCTAGGCTTGACTATTGCAGTGCTCTATACTTCAGGGTGGGGTGCCCTGTGTCTCCTTCAACTGGTGCAGAATGAGGCAGCCAGGTTGCCTACAAGCCTGCCTAAATCCTGCCACATGCCCCTAGTTCTGTGCAATCTGCATTGGCTGTTGGTGAGGTGGTGAATCGCTTCATGGTTGGCTTGCTGACCTATAAAGCCCTATAAGAACAGGGCCCTGGATATCTGCATTACCTGCTGACTCCTCATTGCCCTCTACACTCTTTTGACTGCTCCAAAGGGATCCTCCTGCAAGTTCCCAGGGCCCGGCTTAAATCTTCCGTGGACAGGGCTTTTGAACTTCCAGGCCCAGCCCTGTGGAACTCCCTTCCTAGATATCTGAAGGAGACCCCCTCACTGGAGGCCTTTAAGAGGAGTTTGAAATATCACCTTTTTAAGAAAGCATTTGGTACATAATCATCTGTTACTGGCTGACTTCTTTTAAGGATTAACTATTTATTAGTATTTATTTTAACTGTTGTAATTTTGGTATAGTTTAAATTGTCTATTGTTATTTATGTTTATATTACATCTGTTGAATGATATTTTGTACAGTGCTCTCAACCCCACCAGGAATGGGCACTTAATAAATATAAGTTTACTTACTTACTAAGCACTGATTCCTCTGTGTGTCACTCCAACCCGTTGTAGTAGCCTGTAAGGGTTGGCTGGTATGGAGTTAATTCTTGGATTAACAACAGAGTTCAGCTGCTGATAAAAGCAGAGCACAGGCCCTGCAGTAGAATATCAGTGAGATGAGTAACAGTGGGACTGGGCTAATTAAAGAACTGTTAGCACAGAAACATTGCCCCATTGTCACTCACCTCACTGTGCTCTGTTGGGGCCCATGCTCTTCTTTCTTGCCAGCTGAGCTCTACAGTGAGGAAACATGAACTCTGGGCCATTTGGCTAGGCAAAATTTATCTTCTGCCAGTGAAATGCTGATGTGGCTTATGCAAAATGTCATGAAATTTCTATGAACATTTTGTGAAATTTTGCCAAAATTGTGATTTCAGTTATTTCTAACTAATTACAAAAGCTGTATTCCACATTGCACCAGATTTGGTATGCTGAACATAACGAGGCCTGCACAGACATTTACCAAGATTCAAGTCTCTATTTTTAAAGGTGACTGAGTTATAAGCCTTCAAAAGTTCATATATTTTAAAACTACCTTTTACAGTTATGTAAACTGCAGAATTTTAAGCCCTTATAACTTTAAAATAGAGAATAGAATATCACCAATTTTGTTAGGTTCATTGACACTAGATATTAATTTTTCAGGCCATACCCATGGCCCAGCAGGAGACCGCCATGCTGCTACGCTGATGACCCTGGTTCGGAAGTGATCCCAGAAATCATGTCAGGAGGCAGGCCATGGCTGAAACAGCAGCCACTTAGCAGTGCATTTTGGTCAGGGAGGACTGGTAGCAGGTTCCACTAACACAGTGACCACTGTGGTTGAGTCATTCTAAGACGGTGACCATTGTGGTTGGGCAATTGAGCTTTTTCCTGCCACAGGGAAAGCTGTGAGTGTGCAAGGCTGACTGAGGCACCACCCACACCAGGGGGGATGTGAGGGAAAAAATGTTAGAGAAAAACCTGGTAGACACCTTAATGATGGTTTTGTTCAGCCTGATTAAGTGTATCCCTATGTTCTGACATGGAGCCTTTGGAAATTAATCTATGACTCAAAGGGTTGTAATTCCAATTTCCTAAAAAAATAAATAAATAAGCAAGGTATATCCCTGAGAGGTGAGCTGCCGGCTTGGAGAAAAATCAATATGGAAAAAATAAAGAATCTGTTTGTGTCAGAATTTCAAATCTCTTGCCAAAAGGCTGGCCAAGTTATAAGCAGCCAAATATCCCTAAATAACATTAGTAATTAAAGTTGAATTTCTTGAGCTTTTGTGAAATTGTAGAATTTTTTTTTTTTTTGGTATTTATACTCCTGCGCCATGGCCTTCACACTCTTGGGGAGTCCCAGTCCCATCACACCAATTTCTACCAACCGGCGCTGGCTATACCCCCAGGGTTTGACCCCCGGGGGGGTCGGTGGAGGGGGTCCACCCCCACCAAGACTGAATCCTGTGTGCCGGCACTGTGGCTAGTCAGGGGTGGGACCTGCAAACTCCCTCCCTCTTCACCCGTCGCAAGCAATTTCTCTTTCTTTTGTCTTCCCCCTTCAGAAGCAGAGCATGCAGTGACACCTGCGATGGCACCATGCATGATCCCGTGCGCAGCCCATCAAGCATCTGCCCTGCTCCCAACCCATGTATGTACAGCCTCAGTGTACCTGCCCCCAGCCACCACTAGGGGGCCAGACATGCACCGACCTCTGGTCACCCCCTTCCCCAGAGAAGGAGAGCTGTCCAGAGATGCTCAATCCTTCTCCTCCCCTGCCAACCCCCGATGGCCCATGCTAGTTCCCAAACATGGGTCACCGGCATGGCGCGAGGTGTGGCACCCAATGCCTCAGCCCTCACTGCCACCGGGCCAGCAAACTGTAGAATGTTTTGATATTTTTGTCAAAGCCATGTCCATACATTTTGCCCAGTCATATACTTGAGTTGCCACTGTAGAGGAAAGTAAAGGCTGTGTATAGTGCCAGTATGGTCACATTCACAGAGGGCTTTATAGCAAATGTATAGTGGTGCAAAGTGTCATACCTCTCAACTGTCCCTGATTATGAGGGATGTCCATCATTTTACCCCTCAAAACTGCTTTGTCTCTCAGCCATCTCCCATGGAAAAGGTACTGCCCATGTAGAAAAGATGCTGTAAGTTCAAGATTTAAAGCAGAACTTCATGATATTCTAAGATGCAAAATCAAGATAAACTTTGTACGAGTACAGGCAATGGTTTTCAGTGTTCTGAGCTTTTATCTCAGTATTTGAGGATGGGTTCCTCATTATGAGGGTCAGTGTCCTTCATTGTCCCTCATTTTGAGTGCCTGTGTCCCTCATTTCAGTGACAAAATCTTGAGAGGTATGCAGTGTCAGGTCACTATCTTTTTTTTAAACTCTTTTTCCCTCCGGTCACCAGCTCCTGTGATCTCCCTTGGGAGTAGCCCACCAGGTCGACACGTTCTACCCAGCCTGAACTCCCCCTACTTAGAACCCCCTCTGGATCTCCTCTCCCACTCCCATATCCGGCATCAAATCCCCCCCAACTTGTACCCCCTGGAGGCGGGCTGCTACCACTTACAGGTGCCCTTCCAAATCCAGCTGCCAGGCTGAGAGGAGGAGGAGGAGGAATTGGGGATCCTATGACGGGCCGAGTCTGGCACAGAGTGTGAGGTCATCTGGAGGCCCACCATCATCTTCGCTGTTGTCAGGGCTTTTCCTTGCTCTGCCCCCCCCTCGAGACATGAATGTGCAATGATGTCCAGCACGTGGTGGGCGCACTCCCGCACCCTCCCACAGGACGTCCACAGACGTCATCCTCATCTTGCATTCCTGACTGTAGTGCCCCCAGTCTCCACTGGGAGCCACTAGTGCTGTGGAACCAGGTCCCCCTTCCCTCCCAGGAGAGGAAAGCAGTCCATCAAATGCTCAATCCTCTCCTCCCCATCTGACGCCCGGCTCCCCGAGCTCGATCCCAAACCCAGGTCACCGGCGTGGAGTGAGGTAAGGCAGATGCCTCAGCCCTCAGCATCACCAGGCCACAGGTCACTATCTTGAGTGATGAACCATTTAGACTAGTAATGGCCGTCACTGTGCACTAGCCTCAATTCTTGTAATATGCCAGACAACCACTAGAGCTTACTGATTTAATGATTTGTGGAAGCACATGCACATGCAACATTATTTCTGTACAATGCCACCTGCAGACTCTTTAACTACCCTGTAGAGAAACAATGCATATTTTTACTATTTGAAAATAGTAGCACCAAGTGATGCCAAATCTTCCAACTAGTTGCAACTTAGGCCATTGTGACACAAGTATCTGGGTATCTGTAGTCTGGATGGAGCATAATACTGAGCATCACTGTTGCAGTAATGTTGGAGGGTACTTCAGGGCTATGATAATAGTGCAGGAAAAGTGATTCAGTGGTGATAAGTGCTTTGTGAAAGTTAAATTCTGCAAGTGGAATTCTAGTGGCATTACCTATTAGGTGTCCATGGATTTGTGAGGAAATGTTGCCAAATAGTTATTTCTAAAGTATCAACAATAAATTTTAACCTACTAAACCACATTTATCCACCTAAATTAGATTCAAGGACAGATTTACTTTGGTATGTATGCCAAATATGCGAATGCCAAATATGTATCAGGTATAGAATATGTATGCCAAATATGTATCAGGTATGGCGATGTACCTGAGGACTGGAGGAAGGCAGATGTGATCCCTCTCCACAAGAGTGGAAGAAAAAAGGAGGCAGGCAATTACAGGCCTGTAAGCCTGACCTCAGTAGTGGGGAAACTAATAGAGTCCTTACTTAAGGAGAGGATTGTGAAGTTTCTGGAAGATAACGGGGCACAGGATCCAAGGCAGCATGGATTATCAGCGGGAAGGCCCTGTCAGATGAATCTTATATATTTCTTTGACTGAGCAACCAGGGTGGTAGATCAGGGAGGGGCGGTGGATGTAGCCTACCTGGATTTCAGCAAGGCCTTCAACACTGTCCTGCACAGGAGATTGTGAAATAAATTGTGGAGCCTGGGAGTGGGTCCTATGGTGGTAAAGTGGGTTGGGAACTGGCTAAGGGACAGGACTCAGATGGTGGGGGGGTGGTGGTAAATGGCATGAAATCTGAGGAGATGGAGGTGACCAGTGGGGTGCTACGGGGGTCGGTGCTGGGGCCAGTCCTACTCATTGTCTTCATCAGCGAAATTGCAGAGTGTCTCGAGGGAAAGGTGTAACTCTTCGCAGATGACACCAAGATCTGCAACACAGTGGACTCACCGGAAGGGGTGAAAAAATTGAGAAAGGATCTAAGCCTATTAGAGGAGTGGTCAGGTGTCTGGCAGTTGAGTTTCAACAATGCCTTAACTATCCATCAGCATGGATTTCATAAACTGCATGGTACAGAATCTGCAGTTACATGTAACCTTGGATATCTTCAGGGCAATGGATCAGGGTGAGGCTACAGGTGCTACCTTTGTAGATCTGACCAAAGCCTTCAACTTTGTCAGTCATCAACTTCTCTTCACCAAACTCTATCAACTAGGTCTTGACCCAGCATCCCACGCCTGGCTAGTCAACTACTTAACCAACAGGATCCAGTGTGTAAAATGGTCTGGCATCATGTCCTCCCTCGCTCCCATAACGGACAGTGTTCCACAGGGTCCATATTACGACTACTTCTATTCTCCATTTTCGCCAATGAACTCCCACTCAACTGTGGGGCTGCAGCAGCTCAACTATATGCAGATGACACCATTCTATACAGGTCTGCTAAAGATATTGCTGTCATCAACGCCAACCTCCAGAGTGATTTTCAAGCTCTGGAGGCCTGGTTCAGAGCCAAACTGTTAGTCCTTAACACCAAAAAACTCAGATCATGTTATTCCACCACACCTCCTTCAAACTTGATAGCCAACCACCTCTGGTTGTTAAAACATCAGCGGGGGTGACACGACTGTGACAAAAGTTTTAAATAACTGGGCATCACCCCAAATGAAAATCTATGCTCCGAAAACTATGCCAATACAAATATAAAAACAACCCACCAGAAACTAGGGTTACTATATCGTACTGCCTCTACCTCACTTCCCAACTCAGAAAGACCATCTCTTCAGCAACCCTACTTCCCGGTCTCATCTATGGTGCATCCTTGCTTACCACTGTGAAGCCAACAATTCTGAACAGACTTAGGCAAGCATATCACTGTATTGCCAGATTTGCCGCTTCAGCCCTGGCCTGAACCCACCATTGTGATGTGCTCAGTACCTTAAATTGGCCAGGCTTTGAGGTGAAGTTGGACTACCCCTTGCTTTGTACCATGTTCAAATTAGTACACCTTCCCTCCCCTCCTAGCCTGTCTAACCTACTGACTAGGGAACCATTTACCAGTTGCCTTAGAACATCCAACCAACCATTACTAAGTTTACCTAGAACTCGTTTAGCAATTGGTAAGAGCTCTTTCTCTTATGCAGCTGCACATAAATGGAACAATCTGCCAATAGGACTTCTATCCTGCAAATCTCTTTCACTGTTCAAAAAACAGTACAAGGAAATATTCCTTATCATGGGCACGTGTAACTGTAATCCCTCTGCCTAGCAGGCAGGGGTTAATCCTATGATATGCTCTCTTTCTCTGAGCTCTGTGAAGCCAACTAGACTGAAAGTTGTTTATGCCCAAAGTGTATGATGTTTCTCTGTCAAATGCACTTACTGCATCAATTTGGTGTATATCTCCATTTGTTAATTACTACTACTCTTTGTACCACTGTTGGTACCATGTTTAATGTCTGAAACTTGTTTATACCCAATGTGTATGATGTTTCTCTGTCATATGTACTTACTACATCAAATTGTTGTATATTTTTACTTATCAATGTTACTACTGATTGTACCACTTTTGGTACTATGTCTAATGTTCCATCTACTATTATCAATGTCTATCTTTGTGGAATACTTAGATTCCCTGGGTCACCATTGAAAAAGGGACTGTCTTGTCTCAGTGGGACCACCTGAGCATCAAAATTCAAATAAAACAAATAAATAAATTCAGTTCTAAAAAGTGCAAGATCATGCACCTGGGTCACAGGAATCCAAGGGAGGAGTGCAGGATGGGTGGGGAAATTCTAGCAACCACAAGTCAGGAGAGAGACCTAGGGGTTATCATACCTGATGACCTGAAGGTGACCAAACAGTGTGTAAAAGCAGTGGGGAGAGCAAACAGAATGTTTGGGTGCATAGGGAGGGGCATAACAAGCAGGAGGAAAGAGGTGGCGATGCCACTGTACAGATCACTGGTGAGGCCTCAGCTGGAGTACCGTGTCCATTTCTGGAGACCACATCTCCAGAAGGACATTGACAAAATAGAGGCAGTCCAGAGAAGGGCAACGAAGAAGGTATATGGACTGTACCAGAAGCCCTACGAGGAAAGACTTAAGGACCTTAATATCTATTCACTGGAGGAAAGAAGGGAGAGGGGAGAAATGATAGAGACTTTCAAGTACCATACTGGAATAAACAGGGTACAAGTGGAAAGCATATTTCAGAGAAAGCTCTGCACAAGAACAAGGGGGTATGATATGAGGCTGAAGGGTGGAAGGCTCAAGGGTAATGTTAGGAAGTACTTTTTCACTGAAAGGGTGGTGGAGTTGTGGAACAGCCTTCCAGCAGAAGTGGTGGATGCAAAAACAATACGGGGGTTCAAGAGTGCATGGGATAGACATAGGGGTACCCTGGAGTTGTGCAGAGCAGGAGAGCCACAGATCAAATAGAATCTGGAGCTGCAGCAGTGAGTAAGGAAATGGGCAGACTAGGTGTACTGTATCATCCTTATCTGCTGACAAGTTCTATGTTTCTATGTAAATTGTGAGTGCATACCTGCACTAGCCATGTAGCTATAAACATCCAAGTATTTTGAAGATTTTCACACAATTTAACAAATACATTGTGAAATTTTGAATATCTGTAACTTACAATTTACATAATCAATTACCTCTTTATTTAACAGTTTCTATGACTCCTCCAAGAAAATATTCATATATTTTTTTCAATTATCTAGATCTAAAAATGGTTATGTTGTCAGTACAGAAATATTTTCGGAAAATTGCACGTAAATAATTAATCTCCAGACTTTGAACTCCTATAACTTCCCTTCCCCTCATATAGATGTCATTAAATTTGGCATCATTTAGGGACTCTTTCAAACAGTGGGTATGCCAAATTTCAGATCTCTAGCTATAATACTGGCTGAGTTATGACCAATTAAAAAATTTCAGAAAATTCAGAAACATTTCACAAAATTTCATGACATTTCACAACATTTCATGAAATGTCATTATAATTCAATGAAATAAGAATTTTCTAGTTTTGCTCAACCTTACTGGGACACTACCCAATCCTTACTGGCTAAAAAATGGGGCTAGGGAGTAGAAGATATTGCAGAAAGAAGGGTACATGCCCAAAAAATTAACTTCTGGGTTGGGTATTATACAAAATAAATTACTCTTCTATCAGGAAATGTCAGACATACTGTGCATGCAGCTACATCAACACTCAGACACAGCATGCTTGATGAGTACTTGTACTCATCTTGAACAAAATAGTTCTTGCATAACAATTGCTGCAAAAAGTGAAACATGCCAAAATGTTATGAACAGCATATGGTATCTATGAATGTGTTTTTTATATAAACTATGAAATATCTGAAAGCAGGCTTTAAAAACTGAACTGGCCTCCACTACTGCTGTCCTGAACTCAGAGGCCCAGATATTCAAAAGTGCACCCAATATGTGCGGAATGGAATGTGCAGCGCATTGCAGATGAGCCATAGGGAATGGACGCCATATTCAAAAGATGCGCCAATGACATGGGATGGCACAAAGCACACTGAATATAGCAAAGATGCACCACCGTGCAACCAGACATGCAGTGGAGCAACAAGGAATGCGCATGAGTATGCAAAGTATGCAGAAGCCAGCAGGCTGAGCAAGCACAGCAATCAAAAGGGAGCAGAGGCGGGGCTGCACAAGAGCAGAGCACCAGGTCAGCAGTGGCAGACACAAACAACAAGGGCACACTGGCCAGGATGCTCCGCAGGGGCACCAGGCCAAGGGCCACACAGGATACCAGGCTGCTAACACCAAGCCATGTCATGAAGCACACCAACCAACCCACCCTGAAGGCACGCCCGTGGGCAGGTCTATGCCGGTGCACCACCACCACAACTCTGACAGGCAGCACTGTAGGGGACAGTGGCACAGCCATGGTGCAAGGTCACCAGACACACCCAGTGGACAGCAGTAAAGGAGACAGTGATGCACAGGGGAACAAGGGGGCAAATGGACTGCAAACAGGCAAGGACACAGGGCACAGCACTGCAGTGCACATTGGCACTGGCAAGGGCAACACGGCAGGTGGATGGCAGAGCAGCACAGGCAGACAGGGACAGAAGGTGGTGGACTGCACACAGGGAAGGGGGAAATCCAACACCCATGGTCACATGAGACACAGAGACATGGCAAACAGGACCTAGCAGACACAGCAGCACAACTCAAAGGACACAGCAGTGGGACAGGAGGGGACCACCCATGGGCACAACCCTATAACTGCAGCACAGTGCAACAGCCTGCCTGCAAAGGAGACACAGACACAGATGTGGTAGAAAAGTAAAGGTTTACTGCAATAATAACAAACACTGGTATGCCAACAGGGCACACAGTAACAATTAGAAAGGGGTCAATATGGGGAGAGGCAAAGCAGAACAATAGAGGAATGGGACTGGGGGGAGTACAGAGGTGGGGAAGGTGGAACAATCAAAATGGAGGAGGGCAGGGGATGTCCATGTAACAGAAGGGATGGGGGACAGAATCAAAGCAGCTGCTGATGCAGCATGCCCCACAGTCTGTGGACCTCCTGGACCAAAGTCTCAGTCACCTCCAGCTGGCACCATCCCACCCTGAGCAGCATAGTTGTGTGGCCAATGCTTCTCCACGTCAGCTGGTGGAGGATCAGCAGGCCCCCCCATAAGTTGGCCTGGCCTCTGTCTTCGGCCCCGTGGCCCAGCCTGATCTAGGAGAAGGGACAGAACAGGCAATAAGTGATGTGTGACAAGGAGGTCATGCCCACCCACATGTGCGCACTGGACAGCTGATGCAGCCACCGGTGGATGTAACCTACAATGGCATGTGCACGGTGGACAAAAACAGCCAACCCTGTTGCATCCTATAGCCAGACTGCCAGGTCACCCCGGGGCGACATGAACCTACACCTCCACAGTGTACCCCACAGTGCTGGTGCAAGTCCCACCAGTCGGGCTGTAAACACCTAGCAGTAGTCACACACCATGGGGATCACGTGCACAGACCCACCCTACCAGGGCCAGCAGAGGCCTCATGCACAGTGCCACCACACACTTTGCAACACTGCACTGGCAGTGGAGGCAGGCACCTACCCAAGCAGTGGCCATGCATGGTGGAAGTGCCCAAGGCTGGACCACAACACCCTACACAGTCCCACACACACTGTACAACATGCTGCAAATGCTCACCTGCCTGTTCATGTGCCAGTGCAGCTGCGGCACCACTATCACACTGATGCCTGTCCTGGTCTGCGGCCACCCTGGCCCTCCTGCAGTCCTCTGGTCCTGTGGATGGAACAGAGATACAGACATGGACATGAGTGGCATGCCATGCACAGCCCCCCCACCACCAGCACCATGCACACTGCTGGCACAGCACGGGAAGGTACACCGACCCAGCTGTAGGCACTGGTGCCTGGCCAACAGCACCACACACTGCAGAGGTGTGCATTGCTGCACCACAGGACTCGCAGCACCAACCAGTGCTGGGCATCCCCCCGGGCAGCTGCACACACAGTGCACCTGTCAGCATGGTAAATGGACAATGTGAGCATGCGCAGTGCAGGTGGACACCTACAGTACCTGGCTGTGGCACAGGCCCCCGTTGTGCTCCTGCCTGCAGCCAGCATAGGCATGCTGGATCACACAGTCTCAGGTGCCCATACCAGTGACAGCACTGCTCACCCATACACAGCACACCTGTATGGCACTCTAGCTCCACTGCCACCCTGTCCCACACCTGGGACCATGGCACCTGAAGATCATCCGCCCCAAACAGTTGGTCAGCCACAGGCTCCTCCAGGGTCACCAGGTTGAACATCTCAACCTTACTCCAGTTAAGAGCACATTGTGAATGGGACCTGGACCACAACATACTGCACTGGTATCAGACACGGCGATAGTACGACCACTGTGGACTACAATGCATGCATGTGGAACTGCACATGTACAATACATAATAGGGGGCGATGGACCATGGTTGGGCAGCACGGGGATGTGCAATAGACATGTGCAGTGGAGGCCTATCACTCATTACCACACATGCTTACCACAGCAAGGTAAGGCAGGAGTAAGGGGTCACACCCGTGACCCACATACATGCAATGCATGACGTTGTGCAATGTCATGCACATGCCAGTCGCGCAGTATCCAGCAATGCATGGTTGGTGCCATAGCGCATCTGGCACAGTTGCACAATGGGGCCAGGAGTTGCAGTGTACTCGAATGCGTGCCATGCACACTGTGCCACATGCACAACAAGGGAACATCACACACTGCACACAGCTAAGCAATAAGCCACAGGACGAGGTGCTGCCAATGGTGCACATGTGCACCGCGAAGGCGCAACTTTGCAATATTCATCTGGTGTATTTAAATAGCTTCATGAGGCAATGCAATGAGCAGTCAAGCTCATTAGCATCACATTACAATTGCACTGGAGCTCATTTGCATGCATTGCTCCATAAAAGCACCACAATACAGCACAGGTCACTGACAGGTATTGCAGCCATTGAGGTAAGGAGCAACACACATTGTGAATGGGCTGGCCATGTTGCCAATGCTGCACTGTTCCAGTTTGAGCTGCCATGCCACTGACAGACCATTGTCTGACTGGCCACAGGTAGTAACATGTCTGAGATGGAGGGAGCTGAGTAGCAGGGGCCTGCATGGAAGAGCAGGCCCAGCTTCACAAAGGATGAGCAGCAGGACCTGTTCAAGGCCTACCTCAACAGGGAGCAACTGCTGAGTGTTGCCATGGGCACCCAGCAGCACTGTGCCACCTGGTGGAAGGAGGTGGCAACCTACGTTAATGCCTGTGGGAGGCATAATAGGAGTACACAAAAGTGCAAGGAGAAGATGGGGACAGACCTTTGATGCCTCAGGGAGAAGGTGGCCACCATCAGGGCATCCTGCAGCAGGATGGGAGGGGAACCCGGCTCAATCCCTGTACTGATTGTGGGTGAGGAGATGGTGGTGGTGACCATCAGCTGTGCCACCATTAAGGGCATCCCAGGAGGAGGATTCCAGGTGGGTGGCAGCCCCTCACAGCACTGTGAGTCAGTGGGTGTCACATGTGGGTGTAGGAGTGGTGGAGTGTGCCACCCGGCACAATGCAGGCGTGACTGCTGCAGTGCTGCGTGCCCCTTGTGCGTGCAGCATGCAGCAGTACATGATGCACATGGGGCCACCATGCATGGCATTATCCACCTGTGTGCAGTGGGACAGCAGCAAGAGCACTGTACTGTGACCGAGGCACCTGCTCCAGGGTGTGCAGCGCTGCTGGCCAGCCCCACAGTGCTGCCTGCCCAGTGCACCAGTGCATGGTACAGTCCACAGGGGTACAGGCTGCAGCACAGCACAACACTGGTGTTGATGCCTTGGGGGGATGCATGCTTGCCAGCCGTGTGTTGCTGTGACACCATGTACTGCTGCAACCCACCATGGTTGGGCTGGCATGGGCACTGTTGGTAGCATGTCCACCCTGCTGCTCGCTGCTGCATGGGCGTACACTCTTGCTTGCTGGCACAGTGGTGGAGCACATGCCCCTGTTGCACTGGTCATTGCTCTGCATGCAAATTGCCATCTTCACCTCTGATAATGCTTTCCTGTCTTCCAGCGCCATCATGCATCAAAGGTGAGTTGCAGGATGCCACCGATGACGTTAGACCCAAAGAGGAGGAGCCATCCACGTCCACAGGCATCCAGGCCAGGGACTATTGGCGTTGGGGTAGTGTGGGGCTAAACATAGAAACATAGAATTTGACGGCAGACAAGGACCGCTTGGCCCACCCAGTCTGCCCATTTCCACCTACTGGATAAGCTGCAGATCCTAGTTAACCAGCAGCCTACTTCTTCCTACCCCACCCCCCAGAACTGCCTTATGACTATCCCATGCATGCTTGAATTCCACCACTGATTTTGACTCCACAACCTCCTCCGAAGGCTGCTCCATGCATCCACAACCCTCTCTGTAGAAAAATACTTCCTAAATTACCTCTGAGCCGCCCCTCTATCTTCAAATTGTTCTCTTGTTCTTGCACACCTCTTTTTTGAAAGATGCTACCTTCTTGGACTTTGTTGATTCCTTGAGGTACTTGAAGGTTTCTATCATGTCCCCCTCTCCCTCCTTTCCTCGAGGCTATACATATTAAGCTCCTTAAGTCTCTCTTCATATGTCTTCCGTGCAGACCCTGCACCATTTTAGTTGCCCTCCTCTGGACAGCTTCCATCCTGTCTATGTCTTTTGCGGAGATTAGGTCTCCAGAACTGCACACAGTACTCAGATGGGGTCTCACCAGCTGTCTGTACAGAGGATAATAACTTCCTATTTTCTACTGGTGGTGCCTCTCCTATGCATCCCAGTATCCCCAGCCCTCCTTGCTGCCCTCTCACATTGCTTGCCCATCTTTAGGTCATCTGATATGACCACCCAGGTCCCTCTCCATTTTGTTGTTGTTAGTATCTCACCCCCATTATGTACTCTTCCCTGGGTTTTGTTTCCCAAGTGCATTACCTTGCATCTTAGCATTGAATCTAAGCTGCCATACATTTGACCATTCCTCTAACCTTGCCAAGTCCCTCTCATCCTTTCCACCCCACCCTGTGCATCAACTCTGTTGCAGATCTTAGTGTCATCTGCAAAGAGACATACTTTTCTTCAGTCCTTCTGCAATGTAAGCATAAAGACATTGAAGAGGACGATCCTAATACTGAACCCTCGGTACCCCACTAGTAACCCTCCTTTCTTCTGAGTGGATTCCATTTACTATTACTCTCTGTGTCCAATTCTCCAGCCAATTCTTTACCCAGGCTGTCATCTTGGGACCCACACCCAGGCTGGCTAACTTGTATATTAATCTTTTGTGTGGGACTGTGTCAAATGCCTTGCTAAAGTCTAGGTAGGCCATGTCCACAGCCCCTCCCTGATCTACTACTTTGGTCACCCAGTCAAAGAAATCTATCAGATTTGTCTGGCATGACCTTCCTGCTGTGAATCCATGCTGCCTAGGGTCCTGTGCCCCTTTGGCCTCTAGATACTCGACAATTCTTTCCTTTAGAAGTGATTCCATCATTTTCCCTATCACTGAGGTTAAACTAACAGGTCTATAGTTTCCTGCTTCTGCCTTGCTCCCACTTTTGTGAAGGGGAATCACATCTGCCCTCCTCCAGTCCTCGGGTACCACCCCATCCTCCCATGATTTGTTAAAAAGGGTAGTCAGTGGTGTCACTAGTTCTACCCTTAGTTCTTTTAGAATTCTGGGATGAATCCCATCAGGCCCCATTGCTTTGTCCACCTTCAGTTTTAAGAGTTCTTTCAGAACCCTTTCTTCTGTAAATGGGCCGGTATCAACTTCTGTATCCAGCGTGTTACTACTGTTTGTTTTATGTACCCCTCTTCTTTGTAAATACTAAGCAAAAATATTTGTTTAGTATCTCTGCCTTTCACAGTCTCCCTCTGCCCACCCTCCCACCCCTTTATTAAGCCTCACTATCCTCCCTTGGTCTTCCTTCACTCCTGATGTACCTATGAAGGTTTATCCCTTCTTAACTGAGTTGGCTATCTTTCCTCGGTTTGGGCCTTTGCTGTTCTGGCTGCCTTCCCAGCTTCCTTTTGCTTTAACTGATACAGTTCTCTGTCCTGCTCCTTCTGCAATTCCTTGTACTTCCTGAATGCTTTCTTTTTCTCTTGAACCTTCACTGCCACTTCCTTTGAGAACCATAGTGGTTTCTAACATCGTCTTGTTTTGTTTATTTGCTTCACACAAAGGCTCGTTACCTCTGTGATGGTAGTTTTTATTATTCCCAATTTTTCTTCCACCCCTCCTTCCTGCCCATTTGCTAGTGCATTCCTTAGGCACTCACCCATTTTGGCAAAGTCAGCCCTCCTAAAGTCCAGTACTTTTGTCTTTGTATGGCTTGACTCTATTGCTGTGTTTATTGTGAACCATACTGTTCGATGGTCGCTAGTTCCCAGATGGCTACCCACTTCACATCTGTAATCCTCTCTCCATCTCCATTTGAGAGAATCAAGTCTAATATTGCTCCTCTCCAGTGGGCTCCAGTACTAGTTGTCTAAGGCATGCCCCTGTAGGGCATCTAGAATAACTGCACTCTTGAGTGACAGCTGCAACTGCACTCAGTTAACATCCGGCATATTCAGATCACCCATCAGCAATATCTCCCTTTTTCTGCCATTCTAAGTATACTTTCTATCATTTCCTGTCCATTTCCTCCCTGAGAAGAGGTCTCTATATAACCCTATGGTATTGTGGTGCCATTGTCTCCAAATTTACCCACAGTGCTTCTTCTCCTCCTGTTTACCCTTTTGTTCTGTTGCTTTTATTCCTTCCCTTATGTAAAGAACTACTCCTCCTCCTCTTTACCCTCCTGCCCTCCTGTAGACAGTGTATACTGGTATGTTTATGTCCCAGTCATGGTTTTGTGTGTACCATGTTTCTGTGACTGCCACAATATCCAGATGTTCCTCCTCCATCAGGCCACTAATTCAGGAAGCTTGTTACCCAGACTACGGGCATTAGTACTCATTGCTCTCCATTTTTTGATGGCTCTACCTTCTGTTGCAGCATCCCCCACTGACCGTTCTACCTCAGTCTTTTTCTCATTTGTCAGTGTTTTGTAGGAAGAGGCTGGGATTTTCCTGCTGCTTGTCAGTGCCTCCCCTTGACTAGTTTAAAAGCTTGCCAATGAAGCATTTAAACCGATTGCTCAAAAGACTTGTTCCCTTCCTGGACAGATGCAGACCATCCTGCCAGTATAGGCTGGTGTCCTCCAGGTGGAACCCCAGTCCCCAATGAAGCTAAACCCCTGTGCTCCGCACCATTTTTTCAACCATTCATTAAACACCATGGTGCCAATTGCCTCGCCTCCCCCATGCTTTTGACAGGCAGCACCTCTGAGAAGGATACTGTGTGTGCTACTCGTCTTAGGTCCCTCCCCAACTCTGCAATGTCCTCCTGCACTGCTCTAATCTCATGATGAACCAAGTCATTTGTGCCTAGGTGGACAATTATGTCCAGCTCGGAATCTCTTGTAGCTGTTCTCATGATCCTGAGGATGCGCTTCCTGTCCCTCCAAGCCATGGCACCAGGCAGGCATCTTACTTCATTTTTCCCAGCTCCCCCCAGTTCTATACCCCTAATAATTGAGTCCCCCACCAGGAGCTGCTTTCTTTTCCTTTGGTGCCCTCTGCCTCCTTTCTGTGGGCCTCCCTTGTGACAGATATCATCAGTCTTCTCTGCGGGTGCATCCATAGCGGAGCTATGCTCCCCCAGAATGGTGTATGGATTGTGGAGTGGAACAATTGACTGGGTGTGCCTCTGTTCCACCCTCCTCATCCTCCCTGAGCCCACTGTGGTCCAACTGCTGTGCTTTCTTCACAACCTCTGAGGTAGTGGTGGTGGCGCTAGTGCACCCTGGATGGGGGAGGTTCCCTTTCTACTGTCCAGTGTGGCCTGGGGGAAGGTTTCCTTACTACTGTCCAGTGCGGCCTGGGGAAGGTTTTGCTACTGTCCAGTGTGGCCTGAAGACGGGCAACTTCTTCCTCAGGGCAGACAGTTGTCTGCAAATAGGGCAGCATCTCAGCCTCCAGAAAGACTCCCGGAAGACTGCTGCCCACAGCCATTACATTGCACTACTCCCCACATGTTTATCTAGTTTTTTTTTATTGTATTTGTGTGTGTGTGGCTGTGCGTGTGTGATTTGTTTTTATATATATATATATATATATATATATATATATATATATATTATACAACGTGTATGCTTATATTATCGGTGCAGTGTGCTAGAGAGATATGACAGAGAAATGCACCTTGCACTTGAGAATGATGTCAGAACCTCAGGTATAAAGGAACTATTTCAGGGGTGGGTGGGGTGAGGGGTGGGAAGGGGTTGGGCCTAAACTGTGTCCTCACAAAACAATTGACTAAAAGCTCTCACCCACCACTACGATGAATGCCTTCCTGTCAGCAAGATACCCTACACAACAAATTGACAGAGAAAGTACCCTGCTAATCAAACAGAGAAAAATCCAGACATCCAAGTCAGACGCAGGTAAACCTCTCCAGCCCCAAAACAGCCTGGTGGTTTGTTAGCCACAAAGGAAAATCAAATATGCAGTTATTTCAGCCCTTCTGAGGATGCTGACAAGATAAGCAGTTTTAAAAACACCCTTTCTGAATTAAAAACTAAGATACCAAGCAATGCTACTTTATAAGTGAGGAAAACTTCTCTCAGATGTAAGCAAGAGAGAGAGAGTTTAGTTACAGATAATTTGTCTAAACTAGTAAATCCCACGCAGCTTCTCAGTTGTCTCCAAGCACTCCTGTACACAACTTGGAAGAAGATGGGCTTCTGACTCACACAGGATCACACCACTAGTTTATAGTAATTGAATAATGCTGACAAATGGTCTAGCTAGACAAATGGCTATGATGCTGAGCTCTGACTTGTGAAGACAATTACCCCCACCTCAGGCTATGTTTGGCATCCAGTTACAACCTGCAGCTTTTGCTATTTTGAATCACACAACCCCAGCTAAAGTTGCAAAATATATTGATGCAGATTTGATGCAGGGCTGCTGGACTTCCTGTGCCTGGGTGACAATGACACACTGTCGGACCTCCTGCTCACTGAGGACCTACCATGCTGGTACTGGGGATGCAGGATGGTGGGGTGTCCGACACGGATGATGACATTACACTGATCCTGGATGGCATAGGCCTGCCAATGCCACTCAGGGTACAGGGCCATACACAGGTGATGGTTACCACCAGTGGCATTATGGCACCCACGCAGCCGCACCCTGACCTTGGCCACACAGTGGCATGTGGCACTGCTGCTGTTTCCAGCTATGGGGGGGTCACTGCCATGGATGCTGGTGTCATGGGGAAGGCCCAGCAGGCAGTTGGGCAGCAGTAGTGTGCTGCAGTGGCCACCATGCAGCATACCACAGGGGCTGCTGATGGGGCACCCAAACAATCTCCACCCCCTGTGCTCTCCCCTGTGCAGAGTCCCCAGCTGAGGGATGTTGAACAGCATGCCATCACACCCACAGCAGGTTGGCATCAGCCCCAGGATGTGCAAGGCACTGACAGGCTGGACGAGCACGCCAGGCTGCTGCGAGCATCCATGGACAACTAGGTGATGCTCAGAGCTGAGATACGTGCACTGTGGATGGAGTTGCATCATCTGTCTGAGTGTGGGGACATTGGATGAGCCCAGCTGATTTGTGAGCTCTGGCAGCTGCAGGAGGCCATGACCACATCGCTGGACCACATTGCCAGTACCATTGCCACTGGATTTGCATCGCTGGCATCCACTACACATGGCAGGGCATGTAGGGCTCCCCGTATTGCTACATCGACACCATGGACCCAGCGTTTGGTGAACCCAGCACGGCTGACACCAGGCTCTGACATGGCCATCCCTGAGACACCCGGCGGTACTCTCTTTGCCGGGCTTTACACGCCCACGAGGACCTGGTCACATTCTCAGGCCTCTACCTCCTTGAGTGTGTTGGTTACACCTCCTTGGTTACACCCCCAGTGGCTGTTGAGCAGCCTGCTGCCACACAGCCAGGGCGTGGTCACCCACATGGTTATGGCAGCCGTGGCACCACATGGTAGGCCTGCTTGGTTTGCTGTCCCATCCTGCTGCCTGCTGACATTGGCCAGTGCACACATGGCTGGGCATGCCCATGTGCATGTGGCAGCATGAATGTGTAGTGAATGGTATGTCCTCTATGTGTGCATGCTGTGCTGCTGGGCCATGTGGCGTGTGCGATAAGGGAAGCACTGTGCCGGCCCTGCCTGTGTGCAGGTGCATTAACTCTGATCCATGCCACATCCAGCTTCATGTGTGCGTGTGAGTGCACCCATGCCTGTACACTGTGTTGTGGGTGGGGCTGTGTGTTTGTGTGGTCCCTGTGCATGCTGTGTGTGTGACAGTGTCACTGCATGCATCCCTGTGTGGCCATGCACCTGTGTAGAGTGTGTGTGTGTGTGTGTGTGTGTGTGTGTGTGGTCCATGCATGCATGGCTGGCATGTATGGTACTCACCTGCAGTTCCCAAAGTGCTCCTGTATGACTGTGGCCCGGTGCCTCCTTGCCTCTACGGCCATCCTGGGGTCCCTCCTCTGCATTGATGGCTGCACACCCCTCATCCGGCCCGTCATCCCCATCCTCATCACTGCTGTTGCCCTCATTCACCTGGACAGCTATCCCACAGTCAATGGCCATGTTGTGCAGCATGCAGCAGGCCAGGAATAGGCCATAGATTTTCACAGGGCTGTACTATAGGGCACCACCAGACCTGTATAGGCAATGGAACCATATCTTGAGCATGCACAAGGCTCATTCGATGATATTATGTGTAGCGATGTGTGCCTTGTTGTACCTCTCCTCTGCAGCATTGGATGGGTGCCGGATGAGGTGAGCAGCCAGGGGTGCAGGGGGTAGGTGCTGTCACCTGTGTGGGTAAGACATGTAGATTATCACAGGGCATTGCTTGTTCCTCTCCCCTCACCCCTGCCACCTGCAGCCTCCCTCTCTGTTCCCGCCGTGTGTGGCATGGGCCTATGCCCCCTGCACAGCTGCCCACGGCACCCCATTCCATGCTGTGCTCACCTAACAGGTGAACCTCTGGCACAGGATGGAGCTGTGCCAGATGAATACATCATGTGCACTCCCAGGGTGGGTGGCGTAGACATTGGTAATGTGTCCCATGGCATTGCACACCACCTGGCAGTTGACCAATGTTACCCCTTCCTATTCATGTAGGTGGCCCCCTCTGGGCCAGGTAGTATGTGTATGGCTACGTGGGTGCAGTCTATGGCCTAAATCATGCCTGGCATGTGTACCACCCTGTGGATGTCCTGCATGTTTGCTGTATGCTCTGCCTGTGAGCTTGGGAATCATATGAACTCCGAAGCATGTGGCAGCAGGGCATTGAGGAACTGTGTGAGGAGGCAGGACGTGGCTGTCTAGGTTATCCTGGTGGTTACCCTCGTTGGTTTCTGAAAGGTGCCCATGGTGAGCAGGCACGTTGTTGCTGTCCCCTTGGTCTCCACTGTCAGGGCATGGCTCCTTCTAGTGGGTGCCTGCAACTCATCATGGCACAGCTTGCAGAGCTGCCTCAGAATTGCCCTGTTCAGCCTGTACCAACCCACGATCTCCGCCTCCACATAGTCTGCAAAGGTGAGGTGGGCACTGTATCATCTGTGTTGGGCATACTGCTGCCAGGCCCTTCCTCAGCCACGTTGGTGTTCCTACCTTCTCCTCATGCCCCTCATTACTGCATCCATCATGAATGGCCCTGCATTCATCTCAGTCAGTGTCTCTGGCTTGTGCATCTGCATCTGCTGTGTGTGTGTTTGAGCCTCCTTTTATACGCTCATTTCTATCTCGCACATTCTGTGTGTTGCTCCTGACTTGCACCTTGCTTTTCAGCTGAATATGGCGTTGCGCAGCTTATTCATGGGAATGCCCCCCTTGTACTTGAGCTGCATACATTACTGTATCTGCACACTGGATTTTTCGCTGTCCATTCACATTCCTTGAATATGGCTCCGGGGCTCATTTCTATGGTTGCGCATGTGCAACTCCTCTGAATATCAGGCCCAGAGTGTAAACTGGGGTTTCAGTCTGAATCCTGGTACCATGAAGCAAGCTTGCAGTAATTATGATTGTTGAAAATATATATCCTACTTTTTAAAGGGACACTGTCAACCCTTTTTGCATTGTATCATTTGTGGTTGAAAACCCATATTTTATGATTGCCTACCTTCTATAAAATTCATTGATGTTTGCTAGCTGTTTTATCAGCTTCCTTTCTTAGCAGAACTGAAAAGCATGGTACTTATGTAATTATGCCTACCCTTGCTTTGTTTTAAATCCTTGATCAGCTTTTATTTCATACATCCTGAACATTTGGAACACACCCAAACAGTGCAGCCACTCATAATGCAATCATCTACTCTCCTCCCACTGCATCATGAGTTGCTAGACTGTCCAGGAACATTGTAGTGAAAGTTGATCAAGGAATGTAAACAAACATGTTTTCGTGTAGTAACACCAGAATGGTTGGCAGTCTGTTTTTCACTGCTAAAAAGAAAAAAAAGGATTCAAACTCATACAACCAGCTACATCAGCAATCATTACATAATGTAAATAATCATAAAATATGTTTTCAAACTAGGGACAATTTGAGGCCTATTGGGGTTGACAGTGTCCCTTTAACTGTCCCTGATCTTTTTTTTTTATCCAAAATGTTTTGTGTCAGACACATATAAAGGGTGTGTAGGTAGATGTCTTCTGCATGTGTTAAAATAATTGCTATGATATCATCAGTGTTGGCCACAAAACTTTGACCTGGTCCACTCTTCAGCTCCTTCTGTCCTCCCCCATTGAACTAGAGTTGCTTCTAGGATGACTTTGGCATGTGTTAGTCATTTCCAAATCCATGGGGGTTTCTTGCAGGATAGCTAGGAGCTGGTGATGGCCTGGAAAAGGAGCATGATGGCAAGTGATTGGTGTGCCCAAAGGAGAGCCATCTACTGTGAAAGACCAAACATACTGAAAGGGAGGATGTCCTCCAGTGTTACGTCTTACTATTGTTGGACAACTGTTAACTGTTTTTCCTCTGCACCATTTCCCCAGGATGCATCTGGAAATGAGCTGTCCTCGGCTCAGTTTGATTTATTGGTGGAAACGCAAATAATAAAAGTGATGGCACAGATCCCAGGACATTGCTAATATGTTTTCACACTACTTCAAGGATTTGTACATGGCAGATAAAACCTCCACACATGAAGTGAGGATAATGAAATATCTGGGAAAGTTGCCCATCCCAAGTATTTTGGCAGAACATCAGCTCTCTAAAGAATGCCCAATTACTGATACAGAGGTACAGGACACCATACAAAACCTTAAAATGAAATCACCCCAGGCATGGATGGGCTCACCTCTCTGAGTGCTACTAAACCTTCAGATAGTGTTTAGCACTGGAATTCGGGGGCTCAAATATGGCAGAGAGACCAAATTTCAGTGACTGCAAAAACGGAAAAATCCCACGGTTTGTGGTGAATCATACTACCCAATCTCACTGCTTCCAGTTGACTTAAAATGTTCTCTTCAAAACTGGTGGCCTGTGTGTGGGGTGGGGGTGGGGGGTGAGGAACCTGTTCAGCCAAGATCAAACCAGATTTATTAAGATGTGGAACCTTCATGACAAATCCACACTCTGAAGTTGATGGGGTCAGTGCCTAAATTTCTAACTTGTATCAGTGCCATTTATTCTTCCCCAGAGGCACTGGTAAGAGTTAATGGGGTCCTGTCCTTGATGTTTCCCCTGGCTAGAGGCACCAGATAGGGGTTCCCCCTCTCCCAACTCCTGTTCACTTTGTGCATACAGCCCCTGGTAGGGACTGTGAGGGCCAATTAGAACAGCACGGGAGTGTGGGTGGGTGAGGCAGAGCACAACATTTTATTATATACTGATGACTCTTTATGTTTTGTTAGAGACCCTATCAGCTCTGTTCCATCATTGCTTGCTGAGTTCCAGGCATTTGGTTCTATTTCAGGATATAAACTCATCTACTCTAAGTCTGAGTGGATAACTGTCCTGGGGACCTGCCCTCCAGAATTTAGAACAGATTCTCCTTTTAATTGGGCAGCATGTAATACATTTGATACCTGGGTGTCAATGTTACACCGCAGTTGACCTAGTTGTATGGCCTTAGCCACTTTGTCTTGCCGGAAGACATTGCAAAAGGCATGCAAACCTGGACCCTGCTGTCTCTATTCTTGATGGGTAGAATTGAAGTCCTGAAGATGAATCTTTTGCCCCGTCTTCTGTTTTTGTTTCAAGCTCTCCCAATAAATCCTCTAGGGAGTTTTGGAGCAGGCTGAAGAAACTTGCAATAAAATTCTTATGGAAGAATCACAGAATTAGAATAGGGCTCTACACACTGTACCTCCTGGGGAGGGAGATCTCTTGAACTTTGAGGTTTATTAACTGGCAGGCCAGGCAGCTCAAGTGATTATTATGTTATGGCAGATACTAAATGGGATGGTACATATTAGAAAACAGAAATACATTACTGCCCCCCCCCCGTTCACATTGCTCAATGTGAAACTAACGCAATCCCTGTTGCAGTCATTTCCTAATTCCTGAACATCCCACTACCTGAGAGTGGTCTGCAATATCCAAAATCTCACCAGCACTTCTAATGAAATTTGGCCCTTTAGCCACAATTATTGGAGATCCAGACTTCTTCTCTGTACCCCTGTTCTCCCAGTCTCCCATTTTCTTCTTCTCTCCAATATCTCCTGCAAAATATATATATATATATATATATATATATATATATATCTCAAGTCCTTCCTAGCCCTAAACTCCTCCATCTCTCTGCCCCAGCTATTATTCTACCATTCTTCTCCCTTCTAAACCTCTCCTTCTCCCTTGCCTCTGTCCCTAACACATGGAAACATGCTATTGTTGTACCCCTTCCAAAAGGAGACAACCCCTCTAGTCCTGGCAATTACTGCCCTAAGTCCCTGCTCCTCACCCTTCAAGAGCACCCAGTACTCTCTCAGCTCTCCCCTTCCTTGATTCATCCTCCATCTTCACCTCTTTCCAGTCTGGATTCTGTAAATCCCACTCCACTTTCTCCCCCACCCTCCGGCTTACTGACTCCTTTCTCTCAGGCATGGATCAGGTCCTTATCACCTCTGCCATCTTTGTCGACTTGGCCAAAATCTTCAACACTGTAGCCCACCCCCTTCTTCCTGAAAACTTACAGCAGCAGGGCTTTCCAAATCTGCTACTAACTGGTTCCACTCCTACCTTGGTGGTTGGATTCAATCAGTTAGAATTGGAGATTCCTTATCCTCTCCACTCCCTGTCACCACTTGTGTCCCCCAAGGTTCTGTACTTGGCTCAAGCCTCTTTTCAGATTTCCTGAATGACCTCCCTGCTGCCTGCATCTCTGTGTCCATTCCTAAGTTTGCAGATGATACAGTTATTTCCATCTGTGGTTCATCCCCCCCATCTGATGGCCAAGTTCCAACTGGACTTTGACAATGTCCAGGACTGGTTCTGATCAAATCAGCTATCCCTCAAAGCCAAAAAAACAGTCTCTATGGCCTTTGGCACTAGTCAGAAACTCTCTAGGCTTACTGACCTCCCCTCTTTCCACACCCTAGATGGGACTATGACCAATGATGTTCCCACCTTTAAATACCTCGGAATCTGGCTCGATCAACACCTCGACTTTTTTGGACATATGGATGCCATCCACAAAAAATTACACCCTAAACTTAGTGAATTATAGAGGAATCATTGTTGCATTCCCCTGCTGGCTCACAGAGCCATTGTCCAGCAAATGATTCTCCCCATTTTTGTCTATAGAGACATTGTCTACAGTGCTGCTTCTAAGTGCACCCCAACCAGACTGGATTCCTTCTTCCACTCCTTCTGTCACTTTGCTTTGGACTTCCTGCCCAGCACCCACTATTGTTTCCTTTATACCGCCCTCTCCCTTCCCTCCCTTGAAGTCAGGCGCCTCACTCATTGTATCCTTTGTCATTAAATTCTGGCTTGGCTCTCTCCCATCTTACCTCACCTCCCTCCTCTCCCCCCTCCTGACTACATCCATTGTAACTCTGGCTTCTGCTCCCTAGCACTCGCAACTAGGTCATCCTCAGCTGGCCAGGCTGCCTTCTCCTACCACTTTCCCTTACTATGAAATTCTCTCCCCCCGATCTGCTCTGCCTCTTCCCTATGCTCTCTCTCCTCTCTCTCTCTCTCTCTCCTGTTTTCTCCTCAAGTTCTCTTCTCACTTCTGCAACTGTACCTGACCCTCTTCTGTACCTCTTTTCCCCTCCTTCCACTCCCTTCACCTCTCCCATGCCTCATCTCCTTTCCTCCTCTAACTCCTCTCCCTAGCTCCTGCTGCTAACCCCATTCTCCCCTTGAAATAGACTCTTCTTGAACATCTACTGGTTAGTTTCTTTACCACCTGCCTGCATTATCTGCACTTTGCACTTTAATTTGCATCCCCTTGTTTTCCCCAGGATGCATCCTGCTTTATCCATGCCATTGTACTTACTGTATTTTCCTTAAATGCTTTCAATGTTGCTTGTTATATGATGCTTAATTATGTTTTCACCTGATGTGTAAATACTGTTCTAATTGTTATTCATGACTGTCCTTTGGCCACTCCCTCCAATATGTATCTGGAAATGAGCTGTTACCTGCTCAGTATGTCTTCCTGGTGAAACTTTTGAAATAAATATAAATAAATAAAAAATAAAGAACCCAGCTTTGGTTGCTAGAACAGGGTGACTCTTACTAGGTATACACAACTAGTAAGTGGAGGGGTATGTGATTCTTTAAATGCCTCTAAAGACACACATGGTATCCCCTGTGGAGACCTCTTTCCATACCTGCAGGTCAGGTACTGTGCTACCTAAGTACTGATTAGCACATGGCACAGGTCTCATGACCATTGACATTTTGGGAGGATTTTTTTTTTATTCTGGACTACCAAGCTTAATGTACTGAGTAAATACATTTCCCTGGTTTATAAGGTGTTGTGTGAGGCTACTAATCAAGAGCTGGGGTCACAAGGAAATAATTGGGAGGCAGAAATGGAGCATCAAATATCAGATGCTGAATGGCTCAGAATCCTGAAGGACAGGGGGAGGATGACAGTGTCTTCCACCAGGACGGTGTAGTGCCAGAAGATATTGATTCAATTCTTCTACCCCTTCCATCATTGTACATTTTGTGGGAGGTAGTTCATATTGGTGCTGGGGGCTGTGCTTCACAGGGGGACCATCACCACATATTTTGGGGCTGTACTGAGCTTCAGACCTACTGGAAATAGGTCCAAACAGAGCTATGCAGAATCTGGGGGCTGGAGGTGCATCTAAATTTAAAAATTTTTATTCTGGGGCTCCCCAGGGGTTTGATTTCAAGGGATCAATGGGAGGCCTTCCAGATTATGTGACTGGCAGCCCTGATAGGTAGCATCTCTCACTGGCTATCCCCACATTACCCACAATAGCAGAGTAGAAAAACAGGATTGATACCATACTTTTCATGGAGTACATAACAGTGATGCTTAGGATCACACTGGAAAGATTTTTGGAGAAGTACAACAGATGGGAATTATACCAGCTCCAACCAGAAACTGGGGAGGCTTCCCTAGAGAAAATGGTACCTGAGCCCCCTACAAACCAATACAAACATTTAAACATTAAAAGAAATAGCTGTGCAAAAAATATGGCTACTGACACGTTTAAATACTGCAAGGGTATAAATAAGGTACAGGAGTGTAGCATCTTTCAGGAAGAAAATATTCTAGAATAAGGGGTCATGACATGAGGCTAAAGGGGGGGTTGACTCTGGGGTAATGTCAGAAAGTATTTCTTTATGGAAAAGGTGATGGATGCATGGAATGGATTCCCTCTGGAGATGATGGGAGCAAAAATGATGCAGAAATTCAAGAATGCATGGGATAGACATCGGAGAACCTGAGCAATAGGGAAGAGAGGGTAAGCCACAGAGCAATTAGGGTCTGCAGTATATGCAGTAGGTTGGTAGGGAAAATGGGAAGACTAGGGGGGTCAAGTGGTCCTTATCTACCATCCAATTCTATGTTTCTACGTTTCTGAGGATGTGGAGTAACTCTCCTTGTTGCCAAAATGGATATACCCTTCCCCCAGTCATAGGTCATGATAAACACCTATTGTAGTTCCCAGGGTACGGAGAGACAGAAACAACACATGTTCAGTCAGGAAAAAAATATGCAGACTTTGATGTTATACTGTTGTTTGTTATTGTTTTATTCAATAGGATGCTCACTGCATTTTATCCAAGATGTTTTTAACAGTGTGACAAGAAACTATACCAGAAGTATAATAGCAGTATACATGTCACTGTGGTTGTACTGAATCCACTTACCCAATTGTATCAATGCCATGCTAGATAGGTGGTGAGCTGCATAATGTAATGGAAAACACTGTCTGCCATGCTGCAATGTGCTTTGCTTTAATTCTTCAATGAACTTGAAGTTACAACAAAGTGATGGCTGTCTGGAAACCTAAGTAAAAAGAGCTTTAGAGGTTTCACCTAGTTCCTAGCAGAGATGTGTCCACATAACAAAACCACTTACACAACTGGCACCAACTGCACCCTTACTGGAAGTCTGACATGAGAAGCCAAGGAGCAAATTGGCATGGAGTCTGAAATGCCTGTCACCTACAGTGGTGGATCCTCCTTGACAGTGAGAAGGCATATGACAGGGCAACGTAAGTAAGCTTGCTCATGGTCAACCATGTGGAACTAGTCATGTTGATTGTTTTCTTCAGTTTCCATTGTTGTCAATCTGGCATCCCTTACAAGCACTAAAATCCACTACAAGCATTTAAATGTTAAAAGAAATAGTTGTACAAAAAATATGGCTACTGACTTTTAGCCTGTGCCATTCTGCTCATTTTTAACATTCTCTGATTAGAAGCTAAGTGGGAGAGTACAAGATGAATGGCACATCACGGGGTTATAGGTCCTTGTCCATCTTCCACATAAATTACATCCTTAGCTAACATGTTAAAATGGTCACTTTCAACTCACATTAAACATGCAACTAATGGCATTAGAAAGTAAAAGGGTCCAGCTGCATTAAAAATGACTGGACCCAATTTGTTGTACTGTTCCTTTCCTAAACATTTTCCTCCTTCATTTTCATCAAGTTCCAGTGCAGCTTCTCACTGCCTTGACCCTGCTTTAGTATTTCTGGTCTGTGCATTTTCCTTCATTGCCTGTCAATCACCCCATTATTAATTATTACCATAGGGGACCCCCTCTGGTTAGTGGTGATCCCAGAGGGATATGCAACATGGAATGTTGGCCAGAGATGAGTAAAATGGACGTCTGTCTAATGTCTGGTATACTTGTACATGATGGGGAATGAATAAAAACTGGAATCAGTCTGGAACTGAAATATACCTTGAACCAGAATGGATTTATTCCAGCACTGCAATGTACCCAGAACTGGATATACACAACCAGAACAGTTCAGGAACTGGAAAAACAAAACCGTTTTGAAATCAGAAAGCCAACACTGGAACAGGAATGCTGTCAACAAATGGGGTTCTGTAACTGGAAATCAACCAGAAACACCAAGAATGTAATTGTTCCAAGTGCACTCTAATTCCAGAACCTCGGTTCCAGATGTATTCTTGGTCTGGAACAGACTTTTTGCATTCTTACTGGTTCTAGCAATCCAGCACTGGAACTATTCCAGTTCTGGAAGTTTACCAATTTTTCATGTCCAGCTACAGATGCATTCCAGTGCCAGAATCAACCCATTTCAGTTCCAAGCACATTCCTGTTTCAGATGTATTCCTGATTTTATGAAGTTCCAAGCACAACGCTGAAGCTGTGAAGCATACACATGCTATACACTTGAGTCGCCCTTGCATTGAATGTGAGCTCTAGAACACAAACAAAAAAATCCATTGGCAGCTGACACAAAAAGTAATGCTTTTTTGCATGCCACTTGCTTCCTTTGTTTGCATTCTAACCTTTGAGTTAAAAGTGAGGATGTCTATGGTTTATTGTCCCTGTCTCACATTAGGGAGCTCAAGATAGGCTCTTAATGCCATAGCCTTCCCCGAGTGATGAGAAATGCTAGGCCTTGAGACCAGCCTTTTGCTGTAAGTGCATCCTGAAGAAAGTGTGCCCTACACTAAGCTTGATCGTGTTTCTGGCAATCAGGATCTGGTTGATGCAAATCAATGCCTACCAGTAGTAAAAAATGATGAATTGCTTTGCAAAACTTCCAACCCAAGTAACAGTTTGGTCATCTTCAGTTTTTCTAATCAAATGGTCAATTTTGTAATAAAAACAATTAGTTTTATCATCTGTATTGGAGTTAAAGTGAGGCCACCTTTGCCTCAGCCACTATAGTGTTAAAATAAGTCCCAGTAGCAAAAAACAGCACTTGTTATGGGGAAGGGGAGGTTCTGCTTCAACATAGCCCCTTAGTTGCTGGAGCTGATTAGCTATAATTCCTAATGTGCAAAAACAGCCAAAACAATGTGACCATGCAGTTTCCTACATTAGAAACAGTATTTCAGGGGTTGACACGAATGATGTAAGCATTTTTATGTTTTCTTGTATGCATGAGAAAACAAACATATTGGTGGTACTTGGGCAGTGAAGGGGGCCAAGGAGGTGTGTGCTGTATAATCCAATGGATATAGCAATGGAGGAGGCTTGATATTCACAAGCCAATGGAAAGGAGGCTGGTCATCAATCAATCAATCAATCAAAATCTTTATTTATTCAGGCGAACATCATTGAGCGTAGCTCATTTACAAGATGGACCTGAGTGGTCATACAAAGAAGGATACAAGTTTTGTACAAAGACATGAAAATAAAATAACATTAATACAATCAATTAGATGAGAGATATATACAAAATTTACAGATATACAAGGCACAGTAACAATAACTTAAAACCTGTAAAAATGAAGAGGACATTCGATATAAGAGGGCTAATATTCAGATAGTAGGGCTTCGTAGTCTTTTATACGAAGTGGATAACTGACAGGGTAGAAGAATGGAAACTAACATAGTGGATTACAGAAGGAGGGTGGGGTTGGTGGGAGACTAGGCCTTATGGAAGCAGTTGCACAGTTCTGGGAATAGGGTGGTGTATAATTTTTAAGGATGATAAGGGTAAGAGGGTATTCAGATTCATAGATTTTGGAGTGAGTTCCAGATAAATGCTAGGAATAGCTGATAGCAGCCCTCCCAAACCGGTGCAGGTATTGGGAATCTTTAGCATAATGAGCTTATTGATCCTTAGGGTGTATGGCCTGGATGTGATTCGGGTGAAACAGTCTGAGATGTAGGAGGAGTTTGTCTGATGAAGCTTTATAGATCCAGATTGCAGCATTCTTTTTCTTCTGTGCTGTAGGGATGTCCAATTGACTGCTTTGTAAAGAGAGCAATGATGGGTGCTGGAGGAAGGTCTGTAATAAATCTAATGGCTCTAAGGATACAGGGTGTCCAGTTTATTTAAGAGGGAGAGGGAGCAGTGGTAGAGGAAATCAGCATAATCAATGAGGGATAGGAATGATGCCTGGATTAATCTTTGTTTGGAGTCTCTGTAAGGTAGTGTTTTATTCTGTAAAATAGGCCAAGTCTTTGCCTCAACTTTTTTAGGAGCTCTTCAACGTGGACAGAGTAGTCAAGCTTATTGTCAATCCAGACTCCAAGATATTTGAATTTATCCACAAATTCCAGATTTTCTCCAAATAAGGTGGATAATTGTGGGGTGGTGAATGATGGGTAGTGGAAGAGCAATTTTGGTGGCAAAGAACATAGCTTTTGTTTTTTGGCATTTAGAAGTAGTTTTTTCCAACAGGTTGTGTTGTAGGATGGAGAATTGACTGTAACAGTTCACAGGCTTTTGTTGGTGAGGGATTACTGACAAATAGTACAGTATCATCTGCAAAAGGTGAATGTTAGATTGAGAGAGGTTGGAGTCAATGTTATTGATATAAATGGCAAAGAGGATGGGGCCCAGGATAGAGCTCATGTACACCTCTTAGTAGTGGTTTAGAGGTAGATAGGTAACTTTCATTTTTACCAGTTGTAACCTTCCAGAGAGATAGCACCTGAACCAATTGAGAGAGAGGAATCAAGCCTACAGAGCTAAGAGAGGAGATTAATGATTCATGATCCACTGTATCAAATGCTTTACTCAAATCCAGGAACACAGCACAGGTACTATTCTTTTTATCCAAGGCAGTCTGCCAATCGTTAGTGACTTTGGCTAGGGCAGAGATGGTGCTGTTCATTGATCTAAACCCAGATTGTGCTGGATTTAGGAGATTGTTGGTGTCAAGGTAGGCCCTTAACTGAGAGTTTACTAACTTTTCAAGCATCTTGGACAGTACCGGTAAGATGGAAATGGGCCTGTAGTTGTTAAGGTCCATGGGATCACCTGATTTAAGTAGTGGAACTACTTGAGCTGTTTTCCATGTAGAGGGGATGGAACCAGTGGCTACGGAAAGATTGAAGCGGTGAGTGAGGGGGGGGGCAGCATATGCAGTGCTACTTTAAGAAAGTAGGGATCCAGGGAGTCTGCACCTGCACTCTTAGTTGTGTCTAAATTGGATAGGAGGTTATCTACTTTTTAAGGATATTGGTTCTAAGGAGAATGTGGAGGTAGCCTTTGGCCCACAGTAGATTGAAGGTTTAATGATGATCTCAAGAGATTTGCAGGTGAAGAGTCAAAGGCTAGCCAGCTGTAGTGAAATGGTCATTGAAGGCATTTAAGATTTCTTGCTTGTCAGTGATTTCTATGTCACTTAGGAGCAGTTTGGAGGGTAAGGCAGGGGTAGAATTTTGACCTAGGATTCCCTCTATGGTACCCTAGAACCTGGATGGGTTATTATAGGAGGCATCCAATTCAGCTCTATAGAAGGCAGCTTTGGCATATCTTATTTGTTTTGTGCATGAATTTCTTGCTTTTCTGAATTGAAGCCAGTCTCTAGGATCCTTTGTTTTTCTTGCCTTTTTCCAGAGTTTGTCTCTGGCTATCAAAGCTGATTTAAGGTCAGCAGTGAACCAATGACAAGATTTTACTTTGGTTCTGACACTGGTGAGTGGTGCATGTATATTGAGGGCACTTGTGATACTATCCCTTAGGATCTGAAGAGCTGTCTCAACTGAGGTTGTGAGGTAGAAATCTTGCCAGTGTGTTGTATGGCACAAATCATGGAGATATCCTGAGATGTTGAAATTCTTTTTTGACCTTCTTTGGAGAAATTTTGCAGGATTGGATGGCTTGAGTGTAGATCTTATACCAGCTATGGGACAATGATCACTTATGTCACTGGATAGCACTCCAGCATGAGAATATAAGTGAGGCTTGTTTACCATCATGATATCCAGGAGTGAACTGTTGATAATATTTTTTAGGTTAATCCTTGTTGGATCTTTGATTAATTGAGTGAATCCATAGGTGTCACAGAAGGTTACTAGGGGTGCAGATGCATTAGATAACCAGTTTAAATTCAGATCACCTAGGATGATGGTGTCTTCAGGGCCTAGATTGAGTATGGTTCCTAGGTGGGATAGGAGTTTGAGGCCTGCAGAGGGGGGCCTATAGCAGCCAATCAATTTAAAGGAAGACATGTTAGGAAGGGTTATTTTGATTGATAAGCATTCAAATTCCTTTGGTTCGGATGTATTAATGAGGCAGGATGCAGAGATGGTTTCTTTGACATAGATGGCCACCCATTGCCCCTGGAAGGGCGGTCTGACCTGAAGAGCTGGTAATTGGGAAGGTTTATTTCGCTATCTTTGTTGTAGATCTGAGCCAAGTTTCAGAGATAACTAGGAAGTCAGGCAGGGTATGTGCAACCCAGGCCTGTATTAAGAGAACTTTTTTAGGAGGCTGCAGGCATTGAAGTGAAGAAAACTTAGGCCATTTATGGATGCTAAATCAGATGGGGATAAAAAACTTTCTGTGGGGCCAGGATTGATTTCAATAGTACCAATACAGAGCAGAAGGAAGAAGATTAGTTTGAGGAGGGCACCAAGCGATAGGGATAGGGAGTAATCAGAGCATTTCCTCTTCTTAGTTGGGATCCAATGTGTAGGTCATGAAGGTGCTGAGCTGGCTGATGGATGTAAACTTTGTGTAGTTCAAAGGATGTAGCCTCATCTATCACACTGGTTTCTGCCCATTAGCCAGCTAACATCACACGTTCTCAAATCAGCCAGTCAAACCAAAGGTCTTTATTCTTCTACTCCCCTATTGTAGGACCAGGGAGCAACTACTGCTTATTCACATAGCAAACAATCTCACTCACTGCTGCTGTTCATTTTGCCCACCTCCCAATTATGTCCTCAGTACCCTGTTCCAGCAAGCATGCCATCCTGCTCATTGCTGCTGATGCATGATGGCGGCCACGCTGGGCCAGGCATCACTGTAGTTCTGCAGTTCTGCAGTTTTATCTCTTTTAATTTATTTTATTTATTTTAGTTTATCACAATCCTACTGTTTTGTGAAATTCGGGGCCAAGTGTATCAGATGGCATAGCGGTACAGCGTGATTTATTTGCCATTGTTTTCATTTCCCGGTCGGTAAACGCCGGTTGGCTAATGTCCTGCTCTCAGGTCCTGCCTGCTATTGTCTGCTATTTTGGGACTTGTCCTCTACTGCTTTAGTCGGGTCCTGCTCATTATTTCTTCAATTAGGACCTTTAGGCTTCTCCTGCTTTTCTGCTTTGGCTTTTGCAACCGGAGTGCTTGCGGTGAGGAGTGGGTTTCGTCCCCTGCTTATGGCACTGAGTTGGTCCCATTTGTTTAACCCTCCAGATTGGCGGCGTGAATCGGCCACTGTGACAGTGGACCATCGAACTGCTTGTGGGATTTGTGCTGGAATGAGTGCTATGCCTAACTGCATCAGCGGTGTTTTGTTTTGGCTTCTTTGACCAGAGCACCGGCTTATTTGGAGTGGGAGTCGGCAGCCTGGGTCCAATAGTGGAATTATCGGGATGTCTTTGAAGTAGCTTTTCCTGACTTTGGGACTGTATTGAGCAAGGATTGTTGTTGAAGTAAAGAAAATATGTCCCGTTGGATTTGCTTTTCGGAGATTTAACTGGAATTCTGACCTGGTAAAGGAGTTGTTCAGATTGGACTGCTCCATATTATTTTTACTTTCTAGCAACCCTGGATTGTCTTCATGGTGCCTTTTTGGTTCTGGCTTTTGCTCGTGCTTATTCCTAGACTTGTGGGCTACTGGGGATTTCGGGTGTTTTTGGCTCCCACAGGGTTGGGGAGGGGGGTTGGTTGGTGGTCCAGTGTTCTGCTCCTCTTCCCTAGACTTGAGGAGTGGTCAGTTGGAGGGCTGGCCTGGCCCGTGGTCGTAGTGGTGTGCCACTGATCTCCCAAGATATTTCCCCCTCATTCTGCATTTGAAGATATCTGTGGGCCCTGAGGATTCTGGCTGACTTCTTCGAAGCTTGATAATTTCGTCTTTGACTTTTTGACTTCATTGAATATTTTCTTTGGCACCAGGATCACTTATAATGCCGTCTAACTGGTTTTAATGTGTTTGTCCTTTTGATCTCTGTATCTCTTGGATTGCAATTATTGTTATGTTTTATGTATCTCCAGTCTGTGTCTTCCCTGTTTTGAAATTTTCTATTTTGAAATTAGTTCGGGCAGTGAGAGGGCCCAGGGAAAACCTGTATTTTCACCCTCCATCTAGATCAGTGTGACAGACTAACCTGGGGGATAGATTACGTAACTTTTTTCCTTATATTATTATTGGTTTCTGTTTTATTTTGTTTGTTAATTTGGGTGTGTTTTCACATTTTTTTTTTAGTGGGGTAATTTGGGGTACGAGAAGAAGTTAAGTTGTTGTTATTTGTTATCTGGTTTTTAGGTATTTGTAGAGTGATGCGAGGTGAACCTCAAGTGTGGATGATTTTTTAGGGGTACGATATTACTAGCCTGGGATATGTGTTTGCTTGTATTCCCCCCAGTCATGCGCTATTCAGCCTCCGCCCTTTGCTCCCTCCTCCCTTTTTATCCCCTCCTCTGGCTTTTCCTGCTTATCAACGTTGCTGTGTCTTAGGTATTGCCCGCATGAGGCGGGATGGGGTGGGGGAGTGAACAGTGGAGGCTGGAGGAGCGGGGTGCTCTCATAGGCGTGGTTAGGTCCAGGAAATGCCCTGAGGCAAAGTGGAGCATGGAGTGCGGACCTTCTTGTTTGGTCCCCATACCCAAGGCCACCATCATTGGTGATTGGCAAATAGCCAGGGCAGTTCAGGAGTTTTGTCCAACCTGTTGTGCAATGCTAGATCTGTCTGGAACAAGACCGCTGTTTTTGCGATCTTGTCGGTTTGGCAGATCTGGCTTGCATCACCGAGACCTGGCTGGACGATAATGCAGGCCCAATATTGGAGGCTGCAATTCCAGCCGGGTATACGGTGATATATCGCCCGTGGTTGGACCACGGAGGGGGTGGGGTTGCAGTCTGTTTTAAGACTGAATTGGCACTCACTAGTGTTCCAGTTGTGGAGACCATCTCCTTTGAATGTGCTGTTGTAGCAGGTGTGGGCTATCGAATTGCTCTCATCTACTGTCCACCTGGAGATGGGAAGCAATTCCTTAAGGAAGTAGCGGACTTCATCGTCGACCTGGCTTTTGAGTCTCCCAGACTGATGGTTCTGGGTGATTTTAATGCCTGGATTGAAGAACTCTTGCAATTTGGACAGTACTTCCTCCAGTTGATTGATTCACTGGGCCTAACACAGGTACCACTGCTACACACAAAAGTGGCCGTTCCCTTCACCTGGCCTTCCTTCTGGAGATCAAGGCTTCTAACGTGGGGGTGGAACCAGTCGGATGATCCAACCATCACACTGTGAGATTCAATTTTGGCATCCCACCTTGTAGGCCGACCCCTGTGGATGTTCAAGTACTGCCCTTTGTGGAATATTACTTCCGATGGCCTTGCTGCGGTCTTTGACCTATCACAATTTCCTGTGCATTGCAATGATCCAGAGGCTTTGGTTTTGGCCTACAATAACGCCATCTCCTCTGCCCTGGATTCTGTTGCTCCAGTTCATATGCGCCCTCTCTCCCTTCAACCTGGGGCACCCTGGTTTGATGGGGCCTTGAAGGAGTTGCAGCGACTACGACACAGGTTAGAATGTTGTTGGCAGAAATCTGGCCTTGATGCCGATCATCTTAGGCTGCTAGAACAGTATCAGTTCTATCAGTCAGAAATTTCTTGTAAGAAGGCAGAATTCCTGTCCAGGGAAATTTCTGCCGCCCAGAACTGACCAGCTCAGCTCTTCAGAACTGTGGACAGATTGTGCAATCCAACCTGTCTGCAGCTCCGAAGAGCATTTTCAAAATTACACTGTGATGAGCTTGCTCAGTTCTTCTCTGATAAGGTGATGGACATCAGGTCAGAGATCCTCTTGACACATTCTATTCGAGTTGTTAGTGATCAGGACTTAGTTGCTTCCCCTTCGTTTTCCTGGAGTACCTTCGACTGCCTGGAAATTGTAGAGGTTATGCGGATTGTCCAAGGGATGCGCCCAATGTGCTGTAGTTTAGATCCAGGTCCTACATCCCTTATTTTGGGTTGTGGGGAGGCCATTTTCCTGGATCTAGCACAGATAGTCTGGTGCTCCCTTGACTTGGGTGACTATCCCTGTTCCTTGAAAGAGGTGGTGGTGACACCCTTGTTGAAGAAAGCTTCATTGGACCCAGACTGTCTTGCATACTACAGGCCTATCTCGAATCTCCCCTTTGTGGGGAAGGTGATTGAGAAAGTAGTGGCGGCCCAGTTGGAGAACCATTGGACCATCCATAGTATCTGTGAACCACTTCAATCAGGTTTTCGAAAGAGGCACAGTACCGAGACGGTGCTGGTTCGGGTGCTCAATGATCTCCTGATGGTGAGAGACAAGAGAAAATGGTCCATTTTGGTACTATTAGATCTGTCCTCAGCATTTGAGACCGTTGACCATGGGGTCCTTCTTGAGCGCTTGAGATATATTTGTGGGCTTTCTGGGGTGGTCCTAAGATGGTTCACCTCATACCTCACTGGAAGAACTCAGAGGGTGGTTTCATTTTTTTTTTCTTCCGATCCCACCTTTCTGCCTTGTGGGGTTCCTCAGGGCTCTATTTTGTCCCCCATATTGTTTGTGGTGTATATGCTTCCCCTCAGAGACATTGTGAGACGGTATGGTCTCAGGTTTCATTGCTATGCAGATGATACCCAGCTATACCTGTCTTTTGCCCCTGACCAGGAAGGAGCTGTCTAGGTATTTAATAGCTGCCTCAATGAAATCCAGGATTGGATGAGGTCCAGTTGGTTGAAGTTGAATTCAGGGAAGATGGAGGTGTTGGTTTTGGATCCAGATCATCAGATAGGGGTCCAGTGGCTGGCTCCCCATCTGGATTGTGTCTTGGGGCAGCTGAGCTACAGGTCTCCGAACAGGTGCGAGACCTGGGGGTGATATTGGATGCTGGGCTGACACTTCGGCCTCAGGTGTCAGCTGTGGTTAAGACATAGAGGATAATGTATGGCCATCCATCATTAACCGGTTTGTTAACCATCGAGAGGTTTCCAGGGTGACCACGTAAACCTCCAGAGTGAAGCTCGAGCGGTTTAGGTCATCATGGCAACCTCAAGATGCATTAACAAAACGGTTGCCCATCGATGTACCATACATTATATTTTATAGCGTATGGTACAATTTAGGTTTATAGAAAAGAAAGCAGTTCCTTACTGCAGTTTTTTTCATGTTGCAGCTGCTCTGCCTTCACCACCGCTGCCCTTTCTAGGCCGTCCAATCCATTTGCACCCATGCCCAGACTGTTCCCGACTGTTAACCCATCGATGTGATGTACCATTGATAGGTTAACAACATAATGACGTCACATCGATGGTAAAATGTTGTTATAAAAAGGTAGATTTCTACCTATAACAATGTTCTACCATACATTATATCTTTTTACCACTTAAGAAACATCACCAGGATCAAGCACCTTGTTCCATCCGGTGATCTGCCAACTTTAATCCATGCCTTTGTGACCTTGTGCCTTGACTACTACAACTCGCTTTACCTTGGGCTTCCTGGAGTTGATATCTGCCGCTTGCAGCTGATTCAGGATTCCGCAGCATGGTTGTTGGTGGGAATTTCTAGATCTTCCCACATCACACCAGTGCTGTGGGAACTGCACTGGCTGCCAGTTCAGTGGCGGATCACCTTCAAAGTTGGTCTACTGACTTTTAAAGCCCTGCATGTTCTGGGCCCTGATTACCTGAAATAACTCATGATTCCTTATCACCCTGTGAGACCACTCTGCTCTGCCGACAAGGGGTTGCTAGAGATTCCAAGGTTGACTTTAAAAATCTGCCGGGCCCCATGCATTTATGTTTGCGGCCCATTCCCCTTGGAATTCTCTACCCCATTGGATTAGGGAGTGCTCGACAGTGGGGAGTTTTAAACAGGCTCTTAAATCTTTCCTTTGGGAAAAAGCTTATGGATGTACTATTTATTGAATTGTACTTATTATGTGGCTGAATCTGTTGGATTTTATTTTTTATTGTACTGTGCCTTGGTGCCTGAAAGGCACATAACAAAGTATTATTATTATTATTATTATTATTATCTTGCCACCACCTGATCATGTCCAAACCAGAAGGCAATCTATCCTGCCCACTACTGCTATTCATCTCACCCACCCCCTGATTGTGTCACCAGTACCCCTGTCCCAAATTCTGCCTGTTGCTGCCATTCATCCAACCCACTTCCTGATTGTATCCCTGATAGTAACAAAAACTTACCCTGGGGTGCCCAATCCGTGTGTCAGTACTCGAAATGAAACTGTCCTTCATAATCTTTTTGTTTGCTTTTTTAAAGCCTAAACAAATGTCCCTCAATGAGTTCTGCTCCACAACCCATGGACTCCCCCACCACCAGACCTCCTCCTCAGCATTCACAACCCTACACACACTTGCATCCTTCACTTACCTATCTGATCCTCCTCCTCTCACTAGTGCCAAATATCCTGCTTCTGCCAATACTGACTGGGAACTGACTGAATACAAAAAAGATTTAGTCACTGGCTTTTAATGTGTTTTAAATGTTTACTCATAACTTTGTTCTTTTGTAAAATGTTGGCCCCAGATTTTCAGTATTGCCTTTTTGAGACCCCCACCTCATTAGCAAGGTAGGATATATTTTTCAGATCCACTCATAAACATGTTTTTGCAGTCACTTTGCAACATCACCTTTTGAATGGGATTTTAAAAGATTCCACCCATCTTGGTCATAAGGTGGGATCATAAAAAGTTATAAAATGAAAATTTGGGATCATGAATGTGATGGTGCCATTTTGCATATCCCCTCTAAAACATGTTTACACGGTAAAATATATTAGAATAGTTGTGATCATAGGATTGTTTGATAAAATTACTCTGCTGAATATTCAGGGTCAAAATGTTAAAAAAACAGTGAATGGCTTTCCTGAGGCAGGTAACATGCAAGCAAACATTCAGCATTAACAACTGTGGCCTGAATATTCAAAGAGGTTGTCCCTGGTGCAACAGAGTTGTGCCGGCGCATCCCGGCATTGAGCTCCAGAAGGGATATTAAAAAGGCTGCCCGGCACAGCACAAATCCCAATGCGCCGGGGTGCAATGTAATCGTATGCAGTGCAGATGCAGGGGGCGTGCCCATGCATATGCGGCACATCTCGATATTCAGCCTGGGATGTGCGGTGCATATGCCAGTGTACCCCTGCACTGTGCCTCATAGGGGGGCTCAAAGTTGAGCCCATGCAGAGTAGGAACAAATCACGGCCACCCACTGGCAGGCTGCTATATTGCAGGGCACAACACAGCAGCCCAGCCGTGGGTGGACATCCACCCACCCAGAACACCGTCTGCAAGCACTCACAACACTGGTGATCAAGTGGAACCCTCCCGCCCATTGCTGCAATCACAGTATATGTATAAACAGTAATCCCTGGTAGTCTAGTGTCCTCTTATCCCCAATAACCCCCGCGCCCATTGCCGCAATCACGGTAAACCTCCAAAAGAAATGCCCTGGTAATCCAGTGGTACTCCCACCCACACAGAACCCCTTGCCCACCCCGCTCTCCCCCCATCATTGGCGGGCAGTTGCAACCCACTCGCATACCACCCAGCAGGTACAGAATGGGCTGTAAGCCCGGTTGGTCCCCAGTGTGGGACCAATGGGCTTGCAGGGCATACAGTACTGAGACAGTCCCACATATGTGAATGGAGTCATTCACGATTTGGGACTGTTCAGTACAGTATGCCCTGCAAATCCATTGGTCCACACTGGGGACCAATGGGCTTACAGCCCATACTATACCTGTCATTCAGCGAGTGGCTGGGCAGTATGCGGGCAGGTTGCAGCCATCTGCCTATGACAGGGGGGAGCGGGGTGGGCAAGGGGTTCTGTGTGGGTGGGAGGGGTGAGGAGTGCCACTGGATCACCAGGGCATTTCTTTTGGAGGTGTACCACAATCATGGCACTGGGCACAGGGGGGTTCTACTAGACCACCAGGGACCAGCGGTTAAACATTTATCGGGGAGTCGGGGACTCAGGTAGGAGGGGGGACCACTAGACTGCCTGGGCTGGTCATGTATTATATTCATCAGAGTATCAGGACAAGGGGGGGCAATAGACTACCAGGGATTACTGTTTATACTTGGACAGCAATCATGGCTATGGGGCGGGGATGCTCCAGGATCCCCACTGCACACGTCATGCTGTACAGGGTGCCAGACGCAGGTCACTGGGCTGCCCTGTGCAAGGCATGCAAATGGGGCCATAATGACATGCAAATGGCCCCATTTGTGCCTTGCATATAGTATGGCCTCATTTGCATGCCCCCCACTGAATAACACAGGTGATGCACCTAGCGCAACTGCACTTGCACTGGTGCATCCCCTTGCTCCCTATCTGTGGCTTGCACTGGCACAGTGCCACTGCGCCATGTGCAGGATGTGTGCTGACCTTGCCATATTCAAAGGTGTTGCACCATGATGCATCACCGTTGAATATCACCTGGCCCTGGCACCAGTGCATCCCACTTGCGCTGCGCCCAGGCTGGCGCCACTGCCTGGCTCAGTCTGAAAATCCGAGCCTGTGTGTTTTATTGCCACTGTAGCATTTTTCACATTAAGCATTAACAAGGGACATTGATTTCTCAAGAAATGTAGAACCTGAAACAAGGCAATAAAGAAATACAATAGATGATAAGCACAATTTAATAATGGCATATGGGCAAGGGTGTAGGCAAGCATACTCACTGTACACATTTGAGTACAGTTTTGTTGCGTGCCTATCACAAACCATATACCTTTCTGTTAACATTTTCATTCTAATCTGTAGTATTTGGGTTACTTTAGGCCACTGAAGAGTGTCTCTGTTCAAACTTTTGTTGTTTTGGAGACAGATACATGTATAACCTCTCTAGAGATTAGGAGAATCATCTGACAACGATCTGATGTATTTGGAAGGGGGCGCATCATTTGAAGAGGATGTGTACATTTTTTAATTGGGGGGGTGCAACTGTTGGAGACTGTGTACAAAACAGAAATTTCTGGCTACACCCCTGCATATGGGTGAGAATAAGTTTGGGAGCCTTTAGCCTTCTAGGGGATTCTCCTACAGGAGCATTTTTCCCTAGCCTCATTCCCTCTGTTAATGACTAAAATGAGATTCTTCAACCTTACAATGCTTTCAGAGTTAGTGGCCTGTTTACACCCATTTCCTTTTCAATTCATCTGTGTTTTCTCTTTGAATTCAGCCTCTAGCTCCTTTGAGGAAACTCCCATATTCCACCAAGTTGTTAAAGCACTTCACATCAAGGAGGACAGAAGGATGCTGGGGTAGTACTGGTGGTCAAATTTGGGTAAGCTTGCATCCAGCTTAGAAAACACAGAAACATCAAATTTGATGGCAGATAAGGACTACTTGTCCCAACTAGTCTGCCCCTTTCCCTACCTAATGGATAAGCTGCAGATCCTAGTTAACCAACAGCCTACCTCCTCCTAACTCCCACTAGAATTGCCTTATGTCCATCCCATGCATTCTTGAATTCCCCCACTATTTTTGACTCCACAACCTCCTCAGGAAGTCTGTTCCATGCATCCACAACTCTCTCAGTGAAAAAATACTTCCTCACAATACCTCTGAGCCACCTCCATCTTCAAATTGTTCCCCCTTGTTCTTGCACATCTCTTTTTCTGAAAGATGCTACCCTCTTGGACTTTGTTGATTCCCCTGAGGTACTTGAAAGTTTCTATCATGTCACCCCTCTCCCTCCCTTCCTCAAAGGTATACATATTAAGCTCCTTTAGTCTCTCTTCATATGTCTTCTGGTGCAGACCCTGCACCATTTTGGTTGCCCTCCTCTGGACAGCATCTACCCTGTCTATGTCTTTGTGGTGATGGGGTCTCCAGAAATGCATGCAGTACTCCAGATGGGGTCTCACCAACTGTCTGTACAGAGAGTTAACAACTTCTTCTTTTCTACTGGTGATGTCTCTCCCTATGCATCCCAGTATCCCCCCAGCCCTCCTTACTGCCTTCTCACATTGCCTGCCCACCTTTAGGTCATCTGATATAACTACCCCTGCAGCTTGCAGTGTTCATTGCCTATGCTGTCTCCATCATACCTGCCTGTCACTGCAATATCACCAACTCCTTCAACTCCACAACCCAAAATTGATAGATGATATTAATTGAGGACAAATGATTGGAATCTACCTTGTGTATGTGTGTATAATAAATATGGGGAAATGACACTACAGATGTGTGTTGCAAAATCCTAGAATTTACCACCCAATGATATAAAAGTCAAGAACTCTCTTAATAAATTCTAGTATGCCCTACATAACATTTTAACAAAACCTGTGACTGCTACACATGATAGATGACATTTTTATATTGGCTCACGCATGAGCAGCCAACATATTGTGGTAGTGGCAGATTTGGAGGGGCGGTCACTGTTGGGCGAATTTAGGGCACGCATGAGTAGGTGTGTCCCTCATTCCCCATTAAGCCTGCATGCTGGCGCCAAACCATGCATACATAATGTGGAGAGCATATCTATGAGTTGTCTGTTGCAGTTGGCAAAGCTCGGCAAATGTAGCAGACTTCCCGATGTGCTTTCCTGATGAGAAATTTTTTTTTACATGGCGGCACACTGCCTGCCATAATGCTGACTTCAGGGGTGCCCGATCTCCCTGTCGACATGCCTGGCCCCAATGTATATGCTGACGGGGGAGCCAACTCCCCATTGGCATAGTGCACCCCCCCCAATTGTTATGTGCTGAGGGGAGTGCCCAATCCCACTCATCTCTTGCCCCCCCACTTTCATTGTGTGCCAACAGGGGTGCCCAATCCCCTGTCGGCTACAGCATCCCCCCAAAAAAACACTTAGGTGGCACACTGGGAGCCCACCCCAGTGTGCCAAATCCCCTGAAAAATAAAAACTGTCCCGCAATGTTTTTGTTTTTTTTGTAATCTGTAAAAAAAGAAAATGGTCCCTCATGGTCTCCCTGCCCCCTCCCACAACCCACGCCCACCCTCTGTGCACCCTGCCTCCCCACACCCCCTCACCCCATACTTACCTCAGGAGGCTGTTGCAATGATCTTCAGTGGACCGGGAACACGTCTGCACTCTTCAAAGCTGACTGTGAACTGAAGAAATGCTGATAAGCTGTATAATGGCATAAATAGGGTTTTTTTAACTTTGGTGCAAACTCCTGGGGCAAAGGTCAGGAATTCTGGAAGAACATAAAGGAACTCATCAGGAATCCACCCAAAACCCCCCCATCAATACTCAACATCAACGGAACCACAACCCTCAATCCAAAAACCATTGCGGATACCTTTAACAAAGCCTTTACTGACCTCAATGCTGTCCTACCCCAGGACTACTTCAAAGATGGTGAAGCCCCTCTGTCCACAATGAACACTACTCCCACAGAGCTCCCCCCACTTCTACTTCAAAGTAGTCAAGGCTCACCAAGTAAGCAAATATGTTACCAAAGCCCTTGGTAAATCAAGATTCAGTAATGACTCCCTCGATCTCAAAATCCTGTCTCTCACACTTGATGAAGTGCTTAGTCCTCTGACCAGAATTTTTAAACTCTTCCTCAGCCTTAGCCAGTTTCTGGACAGATGGAAATCTGCCACTGTCACCCCAATCCATAAAAGCGGTGACAAAACTACCCACGATAACTACAGACCTATTTCCCTACTACCCCCACTCTCCAAGGCACTAGAATGCATTGTCTCGGACCAGCTCACAGAATACCTGGATATGCACAACATTCTGTGCAAGCAACAACACGGGTTCCACAAAGGTCACAGCACCTCCACAGCCCTACTTGAAATCACTGGCACAATCCACAATGCCCTTGACTCCGGTGAACTACTAGGCTCAATCTACAATGACTTAACTAAAGCCTTCAACACCGTCAATCACCATCTCCTACTTGTCCAGCTTCAGAACACTGGGCTGTCAACTGACTCCATTGGCTGGTTTAATAGCTACCTTGAAGAACAGTCCTAAACAGTAAGAATCGTTGATACACTCTCGGACCCTAGACTGGTCCACTCAGGAGTCCCCCAGGGTGCCATTCTGGGACCCCTCCTCTTCAGCCTATTCTTAAACTCACTACCGGACAGCTGCCCAGAACAAATAATTCTCTACACCGATGATGCTGTGATCCTCACCTTGGACCCTGATCTAATCCAATTTACAAAATAAACTTCAGCGGGCCTTCTCCTCCATAGAATCCTGGTTCCTAAATCATAAACTGCTTCTCAATCAGAAAAAAAACAAGTCTATGGTCTTCTGCAGCCCCCACAACAAAAACAAACAACTCCACCTCTCCATTGCAACCGAACAAGGAGCCATCCTAGAGCAAACACAATTGTTCAAGTACCTCAGCATCACCCTTGATCCCCACCTCTCATGCGCTGTCCATATCAGCAATGTTGCAAAGTCTGCCAGTGTGAGGTTAGGCATATTATTCCAGCACAGGAAATACCTAACCCCAGAAGCACTGTCAGTGGCCGTCCAAAGCTCCATCGTCAGCATCATAGACTATGGTCTTATCATATATGGTTCTGCAACTACCAATGCTCTCAAATGTATCGCAACCTCCCTGAATAAGGCCTGTCATCTCATCACTGGCTCACATCGCCGTACCCACACATGTGAGCTTTATTCCCAATCTGGATGGCTTCAACTGGACAAATGCATAAAATACCAAACCTGCATCACGGCCAAGAAAATTATAATGGGGCTTGCCCCACCTGGTGTCTGTGCCCTCCTTAAGCCTAGACATAGGAACGTCACTACAAGGGGATCCAATTCCCATCTACTACATATCCCATGATATCGCATGACCCAAGGACAAAGATCATTTGCCTATCGGGCATCCAAGTGGCTCAACTCTCTTGGCAGCAACATAGCAACCGCTCCAACACTCGGCGTCTTCAAGTCCAAGCTGCGCCTATCACTGCTTGTATCCTGCGATTGCCCATCTTAACATTTCCACCATTCCAGCTGCACAAGCCCCAGCACCCAGCACTTACAATCAGTTTTTGCACCCCTAGCAGCTTACCTGTCATATTCCCCAACAAGGGCCCCTGGCTGCACTGTCTTCCACCCTCACCAACCTTCCCCCCCATATCTCTACTCCTGCCCCCACCCCCAACCACCTCTTGTACTCCCCCAACCCCTGCACCTCCTACCCTCAATCTCCTACTATCACTTCCCCACCCACCCACCCACCACTTCCTTGTCTTGCTCTATAGCTCAAGTCTTTGTACTGGTTACTACATGTCTGTAAGTCAATGACTATATGTTTGTAACTAAAAATGATAACTGTTGCACACACTGCTGTGGAATCTTTGTAAAAGAGCCTCGGCTCAAAGGTATTGTAACCCTAGATTGAAATAAATAAATAAAATAAATAAATCTCAGGCATTTTTTGGAATTTTTGCACCAAATTTTCAACATGAGGTTATTGGGACCCCTCCTCATGAATTCAGTCACTGTCATGGCATTATTTGGTCCTGAAAGGTGATTTCGTGGTCATTGCATGGAATCACCTTTTGGAACCGAGTAATGAAATGACAGTGCTACTGTTCATGAGGGGCTGCCAAAAAACCTATGTTGCAAATTTGCTGAAAATAATCCCAAAAATGGCTGTTTTACGAGCGTGCATTGCGTTGTTTCCACGCACGCTTGTAACTTCATGAATTTGTAATATTTTCACTCCAGATTTTCAAAGTTGGCATTTTTGCACATCTCCTGATGAACAGTACAGCTGTCATTTTACATTTCCTGGACGAAATGTGTTTTCACACTCCCAGTGCAGAATAAGGCTGTCGCTGTACGAAATCGTTTTTTGGGACACTTTGAGTAAATGACAGTGGCACTGTTCATTACCAGAGGTCTTAAAATGCCTATGTTGAAAACTTGGTGCCAAAAGTCCATAAAATGTGTTATACACGTGCATTGCGCAGTTTTCACGCACCCTTGTAACTTCTCAAATTTGCAATATTTCCATGCCAGATTTTCGACACTGGCATTTTTTTCACACCTCCTTATGAACAATACAGCTGTCATTTTTCACATCCTACCCAAAATGTGTTTCCACACAATGGCATGGTCACTGTGGGAGATCAACTTTTGGGACAGATTAACAAAATCACAGTGCCACTGTTCATGAGAAGAGGTCCCAAAATGCCTATGTTGAAAATGTGGCTAACAAACTCCCAAATATAATTGGGTTTACGGACGTGTGTTGTGCAGTTTCTATGCATGCTCATGACTTCACCAATTTTTTTATATTTTCACTCCAGATTTTCAAAGTTGCCATTTTTTTACACTTCCTCATGAACAATACAGTTGTCATTTTCCACATCCTGCCCAAAATGTGTTTTTGTCCCTGTGTCGCCAAATGGCATAGTCGCTGTGCAAAACCACCTTTCAGTTAACAAACTGATTGTGCCGCTTTTCATTAGGTGGGCTCACAAAAAGCCCATGTTGAAAATTTGGAGTGAAAATATCAACACACGCCTACGGTGTTAGGGTTTCCAACTGTAGCACCACACCCTGTACAGACTGACAGGTATCAGGGGTGTGACTTGGGGTCATTGGCTGTAATGCTCACACCATTCCACCCCTACCCCCACCCTGCAGCCAGTGACACGCATCGTGCTGTGTCTTGCACTGTTCGGTCACAAAATTCACCCCATTCTCCTATACTGCACCCACATCAGTGTATTTCCTTATGGAATGGGGTAGTATAATGCCCAAAGACCCCAAAGCACACCACAACACTTGTCAGTGTCTACAGGGTAGGGTGAGGTACAATGGCATGAGCATTACAGCTGATGACCCAAAGGCACACCCCAGTGCCTGTCGGTCTCTACAGGGTGGGGGTGGGGTTGGCGTCACTTCAATACTTCAATGCCATTCCTATTATGCATCTCTAACTCTGGCACTACCCATGCCAATACCAGCGAGACAACATCCAGCATTGACAAATGCTTGTCTTGCTCCTGCTGTGTTCTACTGTGCCGTCTCCTTCCTCCTTATGCCTACCCTGTTCCCCTTTTGTGACTATTTTTTCCTTTTTCCCTACTATATCTTCCCCTTCCTCCCCTCCACCCAACCAGTTTAACTGCCTGCACTAGTGCTAGGTGGAAGCTCTCCTTGACCCCTTTAGTTGTGTGGATGTGGCTATCTTCAGCTGTGCTATCTCCCTCTATCACCCAGTTAAAGTCTTCTGTAGATGTTGTATGAACCTAAGTCTCTGCACACTGGTTCCCCTCCCCACGGGGTGCAGGCCATCCCTTCTTCGCAGTCTCCAGCCCCAAGTATGGCCCTAATCTCCTAAGAACTGAAAACCCTCCCTCCTACACCAGGTCTTTAGCCATGTATTAAACTGCTCAATTTGGAGCTGCTTCCATGGTCGAAACATGGCTGCTATAGTATGGACCTCAGAGACAATTACCACTCATGTCCTGTCCCAGGGAGTTCGGCCTAGGATACAGAAGCTTTCCTTCAACTCATCTACACCTCTCCTGACCATATCGCTTGTGCCAATGTGCACAATCATAACTGACCCTCCCCCCATCCTTCCCAGTGAGTTCCAGAACTTTATTTCCAAAAGTATCCACCATTGCCCCTGAGAAACAGTGAACTACAGTTTATACTGAATATTACCATCAGTTCACTAGACATAGTCCTTCAAGCAGAAGGTATGCCTCAAATGCCAGCACGTTTTATAATACCATAAATAGATTATCTACTTCAGGCTGACTCTAAACGACAGATTTCATTTGTATAGCTGAATATCCACAAACTGTACAGAAATTGTAAAATAATAATAAACCCAAGTATTTTTTTAAGACCATTGTCTAAACAATATTCAATAAATGCCTAAAGACATTTCGGTAAAATGTCAAGGGTCCTGCATCAGGAAGAGTTTTCTGCTTTGTGCCCAGCAGTTTAAAACTTTTTTCCTGGATTCTTTATTTATTTATGTGTTTGTTTTTTGTTAACCAGAAACACAAAAAGAGCTAGACAATACTGTCTATCTTCAGCCTCATCCCAGGGGGAGACGGATGCAAACCAACTGACGCTGAAGCAATCGTGGTAATATTTTAGTCAATGGGGAAAACTATTTTGCTTACTCTTTTTGAGAAGTGGGATCTTTTAACATCCACGTGAACAACCACTATTAAAGGCAAATAGGATTTCTTGGGTTTAATGTTTAATTTGAAGGCCGGTGCACCCTGACTTTACAGCTTCCCCTAATACTGAACTCAGGTGCCAGTGTTTATGGTTTGAGCTCAATCCCAGTGTGGGACTAGAACCCACAACCTGCTGATCCAAAGGCAGATGTGTATCAACTGAGACCCACTGACACCTGTATTCTGACAAAATAGAAACACAGTTAAAGGAATAAGGGTTACAACACAGTATGCACTGATCTGGGCTTCTCTGCCTCTCAGGCATCCCTTCTAAAACATACGTTCACCTTTTCCCTAACAAATCAGTGGCAACGGTGGACAAAAAAATAGAGGCAAGTGATCAGAATCAGGGACACATCCTTTAAAATAGTAATATCATCAATTTAGGATTGTCAAAAATAACTTGACTCCTAATTTAAGACAGCATGCAGGCGCCAACACCAGCAACATGTAAACTGGCCACCAGATCTAAGAAAAGTGCCACTACAATGAGAGCCAAGCTCATCATGCAGCAGCACAATAACACGCGTCTCGACATGCCTTTCCTGGTGAAGCAGTTCGAGAAACATGGCGGCACTGACTGCCGCCGCACAAAGTGTCAACTTCAGGGGTGCCCAATCCCCCTTTTGGCATTCCCCGACCCACTTTATTTGCTAATGGGGAACCCACTCCATGTCAGCATAATGCCCCCTCCCATTCCAATTCTGTGCCAAGGGGGTTGCCCAATCCCCCTCAGCATCATGCACCCCCCCACAGTCTTTCTTTGCTGACGGGGGGCCCAATCCTCATCAGCATAATGTCCCCAACCCTTATTTGTGTTGTGTGCCTAGGGGGTGCCCAATCCCCCTCAGCATCATGTGCACCCCCCACCTATTTCTGTGCTGATGTGGGGCCCAATCCCCATTGGCTGTGGTCCCCCTCCCCATAATGGAGGTGGTACACTGGGAGCTCACTCCAGTGTACCAAACAAACACCTGCAAAAAAGGAAAACTGACCTTCATTGTCTTTTTTTCCCTGTAAAAGAAGAAACCGGTCCCATGCAGTCTCTCCTGCCCACTCCTCCAACCCGCGTCCACCCTTTGTGTACTCTGCCTCCCCACACCCCCACTCACCCCATACTTACCTCCGGAGCCCGGTGCAACAATCTTCAGTGGACTGGGAACATGTCTACACTATTCAAAGCCAACCACTAACTGAAGAAATACCAGTAAGCTGTATAATTGCATAAACAGGGTTTTTTCAACTTTGGTGCATATCACGGGCATTTTGGGGAATTTTGACACCAAATTTTCAACATGGGTTATTGGGACCCCTCCTCATGGATTCAGTCACTGTCATGGCATTATTCAGTCCTGCAAGGTGATGTTGCAGTCACTGCATGGAATCACCTCTTGGGCCCTATTAACGAAGCGACAGTGTCACTGTTCATGAGGTGGGCTCTCAAAAAACCTATGTTGCAAATTTGGTGAAAAAAATCCAAGAAATTACTGTTTTATGAGCGTGCATTGCGCAGTTTCAATGCACGCTTGTAACTTCATGAATTTGTAATATTTCACTCCAGATTTTCAACATTAGCATTTTTCCACATCTCCTTAAGAACAGCTGTCATTTTACATATCCTGGCCGAAATGTGTTTTCGCACTTCTGGCGCAGAATAGTACAGTCGCTGTGGGAGATCAGTTTTAGGGACAGATTAGGTAAATGACACTGACACTGTTCATGAGCAGAGGTCCTAAAATGCCTATTTTGAAAATTTGGTGATGAAAGTCCATAAAATGACTGTGTTACAAACATGCGTTACGCAGTTTCCACTCACCCTTGTAAGTTCACAAATTTGCAATATTTTCATGCCAGATTTTCAACACTGGCATTTTTTCATACCTCCTTCTGAACAGTATAGCTGTCATTTTTCACATCCTGCCCCAAATGTGTTTTCGCACCTGTGGCGCACAATGGCATGGCCACTGTGGGAAATCAACTTTTGGGACTGATTAACAAAATCACAGTGCCACTGTTCATGAGGGGAGGTCCCAAAATGCCTATGTTGAAAATGTGGTTAAAAATATCCCAAAAATAATTGGGTTATGGATGCATGTTGCGCAGTTTCTATGCATGCTCATGATTTCACCAATTTCTCATATTTTCACTTCAGATTTTCAACGTTGCCATTTTTTTACACCTCCTCATGAACAATACAGTTATCATTTTTCACATCCAGCCCAAAATGTGTTTTCGTGCCTGTGTCTCCAAATGGCATAGTCGCAGTGCAAAACCACCTTTCGGCTAACAAACTGATAGTGCCGCGCTTCATGAGGTGGGATCACAAAAAGCCCATGCTAAAAATTTGGAGTGAAAATGCCAACAAATGCCTATGGCATTAAGGTTTCCAACTGCAACACCCCACCCTGTAGAGACTGACAGGCATCAGAGGTGTGACTTGCGATCATTGGCTGTAATGCACATGCCACTCCACCCCCCCCACCCCCACCCTGCAGCCTGTGACAGGCATCAAGGTGTGCCTTGGAGTGTTTGGCTCTAAAGTTCACCTCAGTGTCTTATACTGAGCCCATCTCAGTGTATTTCCTTATGGAATGGGGTAAGTATAAAGCTCAAAGACCCCAAAGTACACCACAACACTTGTCAGTGTCTACAGGGTAAGGTGAGGTAAAATGGCATGAGTGTTATAGCTGGCGACCCAAAGACACACCCCAACACCTGTCAGTCTCTGCAGGGTGGGGGTGGGGTTGGTGTCAGTTCAATACTTCTCTGCCATACCTATTAAGTGTCTCTAACTCCTGCACTATCAATGCCAATGCCAGCGAGACAACATTCGGCATTGACAAATGCTTGTTTATTATTATTGTACATTCTGTACTTTTTTTGATAATCCCTGTTTTTTGTAGGATATTTGTATGTGTATTTGTATTGCACAAACTGTAGTTTAATGCTATGTTTACGATTGTACAGGGCATTTGTTGAAAATAGGATTTTTCCCTAACAATTAATCCAAAAATAAGAATTTTATCTGTCTGCCTGCCTGCTGGCCTGCCTGCCTGTCTGTCTGTCTGTCTGTCTATCTATGTATCTCTCTGTCTGTCTATCTATCTATCTATCTATCTATCTATCTCCTGTATTTCCATCTTCTTTTTCTCAACAACTGAGAGACCCACATCTGACCCACATGGGAAAAAAATACATGACGGTGTGAGGCACAAACAGAAATTATACTTCAGCAGTAAACCACATCTCAAAATACTGTATGTAGAGATTGGTGAGAAAACTATTAAAAAGCCAATTACGGATACCAACCACAGCCAGAACCTATGTGTGGCAAAATGTTTTGCTCATAGTTGAGGCAGCAGCTGCATCACCCCTGAGGCAAACTCACACAGCATGCTTACAGCTAATTGCCCGATAACCTGCAACCACAAAATAGAAATAGTAATGACAAATGGCACTACATTTCTATGATTCTAAGAATTACCATTGTGCTCACATCATTCAGATTTCCCATACGTCATGATCCAGTATTGTGCATGTATTAACTTTAAACATTGACAGCATAACCTTGAACCTTTTTTAAAAGAACACAAACAATACATGTTAGAAAAAGTCTTGATGAATTGCCACTTTTCAAACTGATATTCCTTAACATTTTTGAGAACCCCTCATGCTAAACTAGTTTGTATTTTAACTGTCAACACACCCTAATAATTTCAAATTCCAATTACTAAAGTTTATTCCTAAAGTTCACTGAGTTATTAGAAAGGCGCAAAACAGACTTTTACAGCAATGTAACTAACCTGATTAGCCTTTTCAGTGTGCATTTAGTACTAAATATACAAAAATGTATATTTTTTTTTTATTTTTATTTTTTTATTTTATTTATTGAAAATTTCGGAATTACAACCTTTGAGTCAAGGACTCCTTTGCAAAGGCTCCACGTCAAACACATCAGAACGTAAGGACAAGACTGAAATGTACAAAAGTTTTCAAGACAGTGACATTACATTTTGACAAAATGTTCAAAATCACAGCATAAGCAATGCTACATGTCAGTGCCAAAACAACATTACATAGAGCAAAACAGAGATATTACATTTCGACAAAAGTTGATATCATAGCATGAGTAAGGCTACACGTCAGTTGTACTAGAGAGTACACAGAGAAACAGGTTATACAGAAATTTCAACAACAGGACATTAAAAATGGTTCAAACAATCACCGTGTAAGGTATTGCCTAGGCTAGCAAGATCTGAGGATAGTGATGCTCCTAACGGTGGGGTGGCCCCAATGACCGACCACCTAAGGGAAAAGAGGGAGAACAGGTACAGGTCTCAGGGTTAAGAAGAAACTTCTTGATCCCAGCTTTGAATAGACTTAGATTAGGGACAAGTGAGACAGAGGATGGTAGATTGTTTAGCCAGAGTGGAGCTCGATACCGGAAGGATCTTTGACCTAGAGATGTCCTATAGTGGGGAACTGTATAGGAGGTACCAGCAAGTCATCTAGAGGTGCCCCTGTGATGGGCTGGGCGGACGAGGTGGTGGAGTCCAGTTGGTGTTAGTTTCATAAGGATCTTTTTGGCTTGGAGGCAGGTTTGGTACTTAAGCCTCCCTTCTAGGGTTAGCCAGTCTGCACGATAATAGAGCAAACAGGTGTGAGTTTGTCTATTACTGTTAGTGACCATGCGGCAGGCTTTGTTGAGTGCTATATTGATGCTGCTTAGCGCAGATTTGTCAGCAGCGCCGTAAATGGTTATTCCATAATCGACCAATGAGAGGACTGAGCTAGTAACGGCTAACCGTAGCACCTGAGGGGTAAGGCAGTGTTTGTGCCTGTAAAGAATGCCAATCCGGGTATTGACTGAGGAGGAGAGAGATTTGATGTGATGATGGTATGTAAGGGATGTGTCCAGAGTGATGGCTAGATATTTAAAGTGAGTGACCTGTTCAATGTGGGTACCCTGTGAGATTGAGATAGATAGCTGGGAGTTACTGAGGGGGTTTTGGCGATGGGCAAACAACATGAATTTAGTTTTGTCATAGTTAAGTATTAGCCGATGGTCAGAGAACCAGAGTTCAAGCTCCCTAAAACAGCCTTGAAGGGCACTTTGGAGTTGGATGAGGTTGGTGTGCTTCCAATATAACACTGCATCATCAGCATATAGCAGGAGCTTTCCACTGCAGGCTTGGGGGAGTGAGTTCAGGAAGAGAGTGAACAATATAATATACTGTATGGCTAATTGTTGAACATGGATTTCCTTGCACTCCAAAATGCTGTTGTATCCTAGCAGTGGTGTCGTTACCATGGTATAATGACTTGTACCACAGACGCTATGTCAAGTTGCATGCGCCAGCAGGTCAACCAGCTAAGAGTAAGAGAAGAGGGCCAGTACCATTGGCTACTTAAATTCAGATTCAATTTGGGTGCCACAAATTTGGTTTGACCTGAAGAATTCAACCATACCACATTGGTTCCCGATACTGTAATTGGGTGAGATAAAAGCAGACAACAAATAATAGGGCAAAAGGCCATGAGCTCAGCAGTTATTATCAAGTACTAGATTGTAGCTTACCTGTTACAGGTGGTGTTGACGTATCTAGTGTGGGTTACTGTTTGTGGTGTTGTCTGCAAAATCCATTAAGACTGCCTTGGCTTAGTGAAAGCTACAGTAATAGTATCTATTCATTGCTAACCTCAAGACATACACCCCCCACCCCCATAGTTTCTGCTTTAGAAACATAGAAACATAGAATTTGATGGCAGATAAGGACCGCTTGGCCCACCCAGTGTGCCCATTTCCCTACCTAATGGATAAGCTGCAGATCCTAGTTAACCAATAGCCTACTTCTTCCTACCCCAACCCCCACCCCCTAGAATTGCCTTATGACTGTCCCATGCATGCTTGAATTCCACCACTGTTTTTGACTCCACAACCTCCTCCAGAAGGCCATTCCATGCATCCACAACCCTCTCTGTGACAAAATATTTCCTTACATTATCTCTGAGTAGCCCCCCCCCATCTTCAAATTGTGCCCCCTTGTTCTTGCACACCTCTTTTTCTGAAAGATGCTACCCTCTTGGACTTTGTTGATTCCCTTGAGGTACTTGAAAGTTTCTATCATGTTCCCCAACTCCCTCCTTTCATCGAGGCGATACATATTAAGCTCCTTAAGTCTTTCTTCATATGTCTTCTGGTGCAGACCCTGCACCATTTTAGTTGCCCTCTTCTGGACTGCCTCCATCCTGTTTATGTCTTTGCAGAGATTGGGTCTCCAGAACTGCACGCAGTACTCCAGATGGGGTCTCACCAGCTGTCGGTACAGAGGGATAACAACTTCCTGTTTTCTACCGGTAATGCCTCTCCCTATGCATCCCAGTATCCCCCCAGCCCTCCTTACTGCCCTCTCACATTGCTTGCCCACCTTTAGGTTATCTGTTATGACTACCCCCAGGTCCCTTTCCATTTTTGTTGTTGTTAGTATCTCACCCACCATTGTGTATTCTTCCCCTGGGTTTTTGTTTCCCAGGTGCATTATCTTGCACTTCTTAGCATTGAATCTAAGCTGCCATACATTTGACCATTCCTCCAACCTTGCCAAGTCCCTTCTCATCCTTTCCACCCCACCTTATGTATCAACTCTGTTGCAGATCTTTGTGTCGTCTGCAAAGAGACATACTTTTCCTTCCAGTCCCTCTGCAATGTCACTTATAAAGACATTGAAGAGGACCGGTCCTAGTACTGAACCCTGTGGTACCCCACTAGTAATCCCCCTTTCTTCAGAGTGGACTCCATTTACTATTACCCTCTGCATCCTGTTCTCCAGCCAATTCTTTACCCAGGATACCATCTTGGGAACAACCCCAGGCTGGCTAACTTGTATATTAATCTTTTGTGTGGGACTGTGTCAAATGCCTTGCTAAAGTCTAGGTAGGCCATGTCCACAGCCCCTCACTGATCTACTAGTTTGGTCACCCAGTCAAAGAAATCAATTAGAATCATCTGACATGACCTTCCCACTGTGAATCCATGCTGCCTTGGGTCTTGTGCCCCTCTGACCTCTAGGTACTTGACAATTCTTTCCTTCAGGGTGATTCCATCATTTTCCCTATCACTGAGGTTAAACTAACAGGTCTGTAGTTGCCTGCTTCTGCCCTGCTCCCACTTTTGTGAAGTGGAATCACATCTGTCCTCCTCCGGTCCTCAGGTACCACCCCATCCTCCCATGATTTGTTAAAGAGAGTAGTCAGTGGTGTCACTAGTTCTACCCTTAGTTCTTTTAGAATTCTGGGATGAATCCCATCAGGCCCCTTTACCTCCCTGCCAATTATTAAAGCATCTTTAGCCCCATTGATTTTCAAATTATATAAATATCTCCCCCTTTAAAAACATTTTATGTATTAAAAAACATACAAAATTAAATAAAAAGAGATTAGATGTAGAGCATTACATATTAACATATGAATCTGCCAGCAGAAACAGGCCTCATGGTCTATCATGTCTTCTCGAGTGCGCAGCTAGCACCCCTAGATTGCTGCTGCCCTTCCCTCCCTCTCATCCCCAGGAATTTCTCAGCACTACTTACCCAGACTCTCCCCTGTGCCCTGTCCCATGCCCTTTTAAAACTAACCACTGTCTTACATGAAATCACCCCCTCTGGTAGGGTGTTCCATTTTGACACCACCCTCTCCGTGAAGTAATATCTCCTCGTCTCTGTTCTAAATCTGCCTCCGTCAATCTTAGCCTGTGCCCTCTCGTATCTCTTCTCTTCCTCAGCTTAAATAACCTATCTGCCCTAGATTTGTTTACCCCCTTCAAGTACTTGAACATTTCAATCACACCCCCCCATCCCTCCTCTCCTCCAGGGTGTACAAACTCAGATCCCTAAGCCTGTTCTTGTAGCTTTTGCCCTCCATCCCCCATATAATTGTTGCCATTGTTTGCTGCACCCCCTCTAGGAGTCTAATATCCTTCTTCAGATACAGACACCAGTACTGCATGCAGTATTCCAAGTGTGGCCTGACCAAGGGCCCATAGAAGGGCAGGATCACTTCCCTATGCCTGGATGAGAATCCTCTTGCAATACACCCCAGCATCCTATTACCTTTAACTGCAGCTTTCCTGCATTGAGCAGAGTTGTTCATGCTCCCCGTTACTATCGACCCTAAGTCCTTCTCTTCCTCGGTGACTCCCAGCCTCACACTCCCCAACCAATATTCCTTTCTCGGATTCTTGGCCCCGAAGCGCATAACCTTGCACTTCTTGCATTGAAGCCCAGCTGCCACTTGGCTGCCCACTCCTCCAGTTTGGTTAGGTCCCCCTGTAGTTGTTTTCACCCATCGACTTCATCCACTACCACCCCCATTTTAGTATCATCTGTGAACAGACTGATCCTGCTCTCAACTCTGTGTGAGATATCCTATATGAATAGCTCATACAACACCGGCTACAGCACAGAGCCTTGCAGCAGGCCACTCATCACTGGCCTAGGTGCTGAGAGTTCCCTCACCACCACCACCTGTTGCTGCCTCCCCCTTCAGCCAGTTCATGATCCAGTTAACCAGCTTTGCCCCCAATGCCACGGATTTTAGTTCTCCCCTAGTCAACCATGAGGCACTGAATCGAAGGCCTTGCTGAAGTCCAAATATAAGATATCCACTGTGTGGTCCTTATCCAGCTCACTTGTTACCCAGTCATAATGCTCTATTAGATTGCTCTGACAAGATTTCTCGAGATGAATCATGCTCCTGCCCATCCTGGAGGACATTCACCTCAAGAAATGACAGCAGTCTCTCCTTCAGTACCGCTTCTTTGAGTTTACCCACTACGGAAGTGAGACTGACAGGTCTGTAGTTGCCTGGCTTGTCCCGTGGGCCACTCTTGTGTATAGGCACCACATGGACCATCTTCTAGTCCAGTGGCATGCACCCAATGTCCAGGGAGGTGCTGAACAGGTCCACCATTTCCCTTCACTATATTTTTCTTCTATGAATAGATTTCTTTTTGTTTGATTTTTCTTTTTTGTTTTCCTTTTCAATGTGTAATCATTTATTTGTACATTATTGGAACTTTGAACATAGCAACTGCCATTTGGTAGCCAAAGCTCTAGTAGTTACCTGCTAACTACATGAGCTCAGACTAGATTATTGTGCATGCCTGTGTGCATCTGGTCAGGTCCCTCATTCTGCCACTGTCACATTATGGTGGGTGGGGTGATGGGTCTTATTAAACTGATACCCACTCCTGATCATAATGAGCTTGTCAATGATGACAATTTAAAAGTTGTTGTAGATGTCATTAGGAGGACTTTTTCCACTGCTGCTAGGAGTGGTGAGCAGAACTGTGGTGCCAGTAGCAGTGAAGAGACATGCCACCAGGAGGTGTAGGCATGGTAAAAAGTACTAGATATCACTTGTTGGACCTGTGAATAATGGAATAATTAGTTATAGTTGTTCCTTGGTAAACTGAGTTTGTGAAACGCTAAGCATTCAAGTATCTCAGGATCTAGCCTTGAACAATATGGTGAGGGAATATCCCCCGTTGTACTAAAACATCATTTTGAAGTGAACAACTAGACCATCCAGGAATATAAAAAGGCCCCTATAGTAAATACGGGTGAAATTACTTGCCTGTCTTGCCATAATTAGAGTTCTGCTAGCCAGTGCCTCATCTAGATAAGACACAGTGGTAGTTGTGCTTGCAGTGTCCAGGACTGCTGGTCTCATTTGTATGTGATCAGTATGGAAGTGCAGCACATAGTGTAGAGTCATCTGGTGGACATGCATGGAATACATAGTAAGGTAATAATACACTCCTAGATATCTTATGACATCTAAAACACCCAGAACCCACCATTAACCTCCCCCAAAAATCCACATTGTGTCCAAATGCAATGATGCCTGCAGTAATACTTTTCTGTGGGCTAAGTGCCAGCAATGAAAAACATCCAAGTACTTCAATAAATTATGGTGATATTGACCAGTTCAAAGAAGCCAGTCAAAAGAGTAGATTCTTGTTTTAAGGTACTCTCCTTGACAAAGCTACATCAGTAGTGAAATGTTGGGTCTTTTTTACACCAGTCTGTGTGTGCCCACATCAGTTTCACCAATCTTCTCGAATAAAGGAACCTTAAGCTAAGACTCTATTGTTTGGATTGGCTTTTTTGAACTAGTGGTGAGTGCTGTCCTGCCCATGTCAGCATCCATCCAAATACTAGTGGTATATATGGCTGCCCTCAATGCATGTTATGATCAGGAGCTATTTACCTGTATGTGATGGTATTGTGGTAGCACTAATTTATACTTACATATCAGCACAAATTCAGGTATTCCTGAATTCAGCCCATTGAGCTTCTGCTGCTAAGACAGAGGAGCTGATATCTAGTGCTGTTCCGTACAGTGCCAAATGTTTCCTTTTTACTGACATCAATGCAAACTCAGTGGCACAAAAGGAGAAGCATGAAATGGCTCAGCAGGCTGGTATGGCTACAAAACATTTTTACTTGGGCATTAAAAACATCACTCCAACTACCCTGGTGCCAATGAGGCTTCATCAGAGGGTGGCTTATGAAGCCTCAGTAGGAGTTAAAGCACCACTGTAGTTGGAGTGGTATTTTCAATGTCAGGAAATTGATACAGTATATCAGCTAGTCCAGATAGAATAACAGAAACATTATAGTTAAACACCAGCTTTTCTTATATAACAAAAATAGTATTGGGAATTTGTTATAGACCTCCAAACAGTAATAGTGACTACAATTGCACCTTAATTGATGAAATTAATATAGCTTGCAGACTGGGCGACACTTTACTTCTTGGAGATTTTAATGCACCAGGCATTTCTTGGAATCATATGACAGGAGTCACTACTTTTGAAAAAGCATTGATTGATACACTAGTATCCCATGGTTGTCATCAAATGGTGGAATCCCCCACTAGAGGGAACAATATCCTGAATCTTGTAATTACAAACTCCCAGGAAAGAATTAGCAATGTAGAAGTTATCTCACAGCTGGGCTGTAGTGATCATAAAACTATAGAATGTATTCTAAATATTAGAAAGATTAAAATTAAAGATTGTCCTTCTTCATTTGACTATAAAAAAGCAAATTGGCAAGAGTTCATTAAAGCTTTTAAAAATATAAACATGGGTGGAACATCTTTTTGCGATATGGATGTTAACTTAATGTGGAATACAATAACATCCAAAATTCATGAGACAATTGAACACCATATACACAGGCGTAAAAACAAAAACACTAAAGTTGTCATCCCCTTATGGTTCAGTAAGGCAATCAAGTGTCAAATAAATAAAAAAAGGAAAGCCTTCAGAAAGCATTAAGTTAAAACCATCACTAATCAACCTAAGCAAGTACAGAATCCAACAGAGACTGCCGAAAACATTAATAAAAAAAGAGAAAATAAATCTTGAGAATAAATAAGCCTCTAACAAAAATCATAAGGCCTTCTATGCGTATATTAATAATAATAAGCAAACCAATAATAGAATCACCTCTGTCACTGTTGATGGTGAAATAAAGAACAATAATAAGGAGACAGCTGACAGCTTTAACACTTATTTTACATCAATCTATAAAATTAATAATTCTAAGGCAACTGTCCCTAGCGTGGAAAAGTCAGAAGTTTTTAAAGTCACCCAAGATATGGTTGCTAAAGAGTTACTTAATAAACATACATCCTCTTCATCAGGACCGGATAATATTGAAGCTATAATCTGGAAACAATTGGCTGAGGTGGTTGTTGGATCCTTGACTATTCTACTCAACAAATCCATTCTGACTGGTGAAGTACCCCTAGATTGGCTTAACGCTATAGTAGTCCCAATATATAAAAAGGGTAATAAATTGAATGTTGCCGACTATAGTCCCATTAGCCTTATGTCTATCTGCTGCAAGACTTTAGAAAGACTGATTAAAAGTAAAATTGAAGAAGACATAGTTGCATTAGGTTTACAGGATATCTCTCAACATGGTGTTAGGAAAGGTCTTTCATGCAGCACTAATTTATCATTTTATAGTTTTGTCAGTAACAAGTTAGGCACGGGACTACCTATTGATGTCATCCTATTGGACCTAGGGAAAGCATTTCACACAGTACCACATGACAAATTAATACAAAAATTATGTGATTTAGGTCTAAATAAATACATTGTGAGATGGATTGGGAATTGGTTAATGAACAGAAAACAGACCGTAAGAATCAACTCAGTCCTCTCGGATGAAGGTGTAGTCTGTAGTGGGGTCCCTCAGGGGTCTGTGTTGGGTCCGGTTCTTTTGGTTTTTTTTATAAGTGATCTTGGAGTAGGCAGAGACTCAGCTATTACCAGATTTGTGGATGACGCTAAGATAGGAGGAGAAGTTTCATCCTTGACAAAATACAAGCAATTATGTGAAAGTTTGACTAAAATTGAACAATGGGGAAAGATTAACAATATGAAGTTTAATGAAACCAAATGTGCAGTAATACACTTTGGTAAAAAATTTGAAAACACCTATATAGTCTTAATGGAATAATAATCAACAATAGCAAATGTGAAAAGGATCTAGGAGTAGGGATAAACTCAGAGTTATCATCGGATTCACATATAATTAAAACAGTTGGGAAATGTAATAGTATTATTCGTTCTATCAAGAAAGCCTTTGTTTCCAGAAACACAGCATGCATTATGAAATTATATAAGACTTATGTATTACCTCACTTGGATTACGGATCACCCATCTGGAGTTCTTATCTTAAAAATGATATAAATCAAATAGAAAGAGTACAAAGACGATTAACTAAATCCATTAAAGGTTTGAAAACAATGGACTATGATAAAAGACTGGAGAGTTTAAATCTTTTTTCCTTAGAAACAAGAAGAACTAGGGGAGACCTGTTATTGATATACAAAATCATGAAAGACCCGATTATTATGGAACAATGTAAATTGAATAGATTTCAAAAAACAGTAAATTCAAGGTCACATGACAAACAAATTGTCATCAATAGAGTACAAACTGTTAGACACCAAAACTTCTGTAACATACGTACTGCAAAGTTATGGAATAAATTACCAAAAGACATTGTAGAGGCATCTACAATACAAACATTTAAGAAAAAACTAGACGAATATTTAACACTTACAAGTGTAAACTAATAGGCCCACTAAGTTGGGAGACAATTTAATGGGTATCAAGCCTACTTTGTCTATTTGTGCCAAGTTAAACCAAGTTAAACAAATCAACTTTTTTTGCAGCCATACCAGCATGCTGAACGTTTTCTTGTTCATGCCTTTGTGCCACCAAGCTTCTGTTAATTCTGGTCTGGATTCACTCTCTGTTGCAAGCAGCAGAAAAGAGTATGTCTCCAGCAAAGAGCCACTGTGAACAGCCGTGAGAGGTGGATGCTGACATGGGTGGCCAGCCCGGTGAACATGAACAGAGATCCAAATAGTCTGCACTTCAACAACTAGACAGCCACAAGCAGTATGAAGGATGCAAACGCTCCCTGATGAAGGCAGTTTGCTGAAGTGCTGGGGTTGCTGGTGCTTACCTTGTGCTTTCTACAGTCACGAATAAATTATTTTGCATTTTGCACTATTCATACTACTTGTGGCTGTCGATTTGTTTGGAGTGTGGACTTTTTGGATCTCAGCAGACAAGAGTAACCTGGAAGCATGCCAGAGCCTGAGTCACATTTTGTTTTTACTTTGCATGTACAGTATGTCAGGCTTATGACTCACCACCAGTTTATGTGGGTCTGCAGAAGAGGGTGCATGGGTGAAATCTCCACTGTTCATAACTTCATCATGTCACTGCTGAGGTCCATCATGAAGATTCCCACCTTCAGAACATGAGGGCAAATTTAGATGTCTTGCAGTGATTGGATAAACTTCAGAATGTTTTCACCACTGTGCTTCCCTTCTATGACTGACACATTAAATGTGGCACTCTCTCTGTTGATGTGCCTCTGTGTGGCTATCTGCATCAATATAACTACTAAAGAGACAGGCAGCCGTGCAGGAAAAAAGAAAGGCAGCAGAGCTTGACTTTGACACAATCCAACTGGCAGGGAGACAGGAAGAGTTGGTGTGCACTACTGCTCCTAATACTACTAAAGAAATGCACCTTATCCACCACTGCCTCCTTATGAAGTCACACAGTCTGCAAGCATACTACCTCACACATACTGGGGAGAACATGCCTTGAAAATGCAAAACCTGATAGCATGTTGTATTCAAGCATCAATTCATGCAACAGTCTTTGAAAGCTGGTATCTTCTAAGATGGAGAATGACAAAAGGCCACGGACCATCATCTCCACTTTGAGTTGTGTCTTCCAGATACAACCTGGGTGAGTAGGTAGCAGTTTAGAGCAGGCATGCAATGACTTGGGCAGTGTAGTTTGTTTAATTGTAATACATTCATAAGCAGTGCTGTTGGGGAATACACTGGGTCTGACTTGTGGTGGTTGGAGTTGTTCTTTTTTTTTTTTTCTATTTTGATCTTTATCTCCCCCTAGCCTGCCTGCCGCCTGGTGTCCTTCTCCGCCTGGTCACGGACCACTGGCTTCTGCTCCCCACAACGGCCTCGGGCCCTCCGATGCCCCGTGGCTTCCCCCCCACGGTGGGGCTGCGGCACTCCCCTCGCATGCCGCAGACATATAACTTAGTCAGAGGGCAGGCCTGGGGAGCAAATCAAAGTCGTGGTAGGCTTCATTAGCGGCGGCTGGCGGCTAATTTTTTTTCCTTTTTCTGGGGGAAGCGGGGTCGTGCAATGACGCGGAGTGTCCTGCCCCGCCTCCAGTGCATGCCTTGTGCCTGCAGCTGCATGACTCCTGGCCTCCACCAGGGGTCATCCAAGCTCCGGACATCTCCCATCCCTCCCCTGGAAGTAGAGCAGTCCCTAGGATGCTCCATCCTCTCTGCCGAGCTTTCCGCCGACCCGAGTCAGGCTCCCCGAACCCGGGCGCCGTGATAAAGGAATCTGCAAATCACGCGCTGGTGGGCCGGGCGGTCGAGTTGTTCTTTAGAGAAGCAGCAGATCCTGGGGATGCATCAGCTGCCTGCTGTGACTGCCATGTTGGCTGTGTTACTGAAACAAGCCATCAGATCCCACTAATTCACATATGCAGCACTCATGGCATCATGTTTTAGTAGATTTGTGGTGTTCTCTCTAAAATACTACCACACTGCAGAACAGCTCTTTGTTTTTGTGCTTTTTTTCTTTACATGAGTGGACTACTGAGAGTGACTTCAGGAAGACTTGGGCAGTGACTACAAAGGTGATTTTTTTTTTCTGCCGCTGTGGTATGATGTGGCAGGGATTAACATGCAGGGAAGCAGCAGCTGATGGTACAGTACTAAGTGTCTGATCTTTAGATTTCTCTGCTTTAGAAATTCACTTTCTTTCTTATTCATTTTTCATTATCTTTTTTTTTTAGTTTTTCCATCTCCTCCCATGATGGCCTTCACACTCATTATCACACTCATTATAACCACTAGTCAGTGGTAAACCTGACAACAGACTATTAAGCTCCTTTTGTTTATCAGCCTCACCTATCACATCTGCTTCCACATTCCATTCTTCCTTTTCCGTTTCTTCCTCCTGCCTTTCCTCCACCTCTCTTTCTCCTTCTCCTTCTTCTTCTTTCTCCTGCCCCTACTACTACTTGCATGAATTGTGTTTCTCCTGTCCTTAATACTCCTCCTCCTCCTCATGTGCTTCCCTTCCCTTACCTCCTCTCATGCCCTGATTCTCACAGTTCTACTTCCATATCCTCATCACTGATGCTCTCAATTAGCTGTTTTTGTGGTGGTGCTACTGGCTTGCTTTTGTAGCACTGTGTAGTTGGTACAGTATATCTTACCATGTCCCAGCCTTGTTCCATACGTCCATGAACAACTGCACTTTTTCCACTAATGTCTTTGTCAGACAGTGATTCACCATCACCTTCTCTATGTGATGACTGAGAAGCAGCCATAGGTTGGGTTGTCATCCTGCTGATACATGATTAGAGGCAGAGGGAGGATCATATAGTGCTTCAAGGTGGACTGGCAACTGTCCATAACCATTCACACTCAGAGGTGGCTGTGTTAGTAGCCATTTTTAGGTTGGTCATTTGAGATGAACAGTGACTCAGCTTGCCATTACAAATCTGTATGGCTCTTTTCTCTCCTAGGTAGAGGAACTGGAAACACAAGAAGGAGGGAAGGGAAGACAAGTGTGCTTCTGTGATCCTCAGTGTTGCTTCATCACCAGACACACTTGATGATTGGCTGGGAATGGTACTTATAGCGGAAATGGAACCAGTGAATGTCTGGGGACTACTAAAACATGGTTTCTTTGGGCACACTATTATGTGCCCAGCCTTAATCCTCTTCTCAGGCTTAGCCCACCACCTTCATGACTCATAATCCCTGTCCCAACTCCTTCTCCATCACCACCACTTGCAGAGCTGGTGCTTATTGGAATGGGAATGGTGGATCCTTTCCCTGCTCCTTTCCTCTCCTCTGCTGCCCCTTCTCCTCCATTTCTTTTATTCATGCTTCCTACATGACAGAAAGTACCCAAGCACTCCTGTCACCCACAGACACACCCTCTTTCTTACCATCACTGAGAGACCTAGCATCCCTGTACGGCAGCATACTTCACTTAGTTTCACTCCCAAGCAAAAAATAAAGATGGGGTTCTGTGCAATGTCTGCACCATGAGCAGTCCGTAAAAAAAAAAAATCAAAAAAATCCGTCATAGCCCCCTCTCCCCAAGCAACATTCCGTCTACTAAATTCACTCTGTCCTGTTCTTGCTGCAATGGATCAAAAATAGTATTAAAACAAAGATTAATTTCTTTGCCCTCTAAACCAGCACCACTCAGTAAAATAAACTATTGATTAAATGCCTCAGAAATCCCCCTGCACCTTTTCCATTCTGTTAAATTCACTCAAACCTTATGTGACTGCAGCTGTTAGTGCAGGCTCACATGCTGTGAACTCTCCACTCCACACTACGACATGATTTCACTGGTCTGCCTGCCTCAGACTACAATACAATGTAGCAAAACAGCTAACTGAAATGATGATGCATCGTTCTTTAATGGTTTCTAACTTTTTCTGATCAAAAATGACTCTTTCTAACATAAAACAAGTTCTGTTCAGAAGCCAGGTCCTTCCACTGTGAGCAAAAGAGAGAGAGAGATGGAAATGGCATTAAGATGCACACAGCCTAAAGAGTTCTTGACCTCAAGCATCAATGATTGACTGTTTCAGGTCATGTGGCCTGCCATTACACCTCAGACATGCGCAGTGTGTGCCTCTGAAAAAGTGCTGGACCATGCTGTTGAAGTAGCAAACTGTGTAGGAAAACCAAGTGCCTTTGAACCAGGTTCACTGTTGTCAAGCTGTGGAGGCCCAGCTTGGGTGCTCCCTCTAATTTGGCTCCTATCTCTGCTGCCTCTACTGCCTCCCAAAGCCTTGCCCAGTGTGGTTGACTCAAGCTAGGCTTATGCCTGAAATGCTCAGCTTGTCTGCCCGGAAGAAAGCTCCCCTACCCTGCAAAGTGGAGGCCCAGCTTAGGTGCTTCCTCCAATGTGGCTCCTATCTCTACTGCCTTCCAAAGTCTTACCCAGTGTGGTCAGCTTTAACTAAGCCCCCACCTGTGCAACTCAGTTGGTCTGCCCGGAAGAAAGTCCCCCTACACTGCAAAGTGGAGGCCCAGCTTGGGTGCTCCCTCCAACACGGCTCCTATCTCTACTACCTTCTGAAACCTTACCCAGTGCAGTCAGCTCTAACTAAGCTTCTGCCTGTGCTGCTCAGCTGGTTTGCCTGGAAGAAAGCTCCCCTACCCTGCAAAGTGGAGGCCCAGATTGGGTTGTCCATCCAACATGGCTCCTATCTGTGCTGCCTCCCAAAGCCTTGCCCAGTGTGGTTGGCTCTAACTAAGCCTCCACCTGTGCTGCTCAGCTGGTCTGCCCAGAAGAAAGCTCCCCTACACTGCAAACTGGAGGCCCATCATGGGTGCTCCCTCCAATGCTGCTCCTATCACTGCTGCCACCAGAAGCCTTGCCCATTGCAGTCAGCTCTAATTAAGCCTACACAAATGCTACTCAGCTGGTCTGCCCAGAAGAAAGCTCCCCCCCCCGTAATGTGGAGGCCCAGCTTGGGTGCTCCCTCCAATGTGGCTGCTATCTCTGTTGTCCCCTGAAGCCTTGCCAGGTGCAGTCAGCTCTAACCAAGCCTCCGCCTGCGCTGCTCAGCTGGTCTGCCCAGAAGAAAGCTCCCATACCCTGTAAAGATATGACAGGCACTTTCCACAACCAAATTCTGATTGGACACTGCCCTCTGTTGTTGCATCTCAAGTGGCTTTTCCCCTGGCTAAATCTTCCTGATGCCACAGTTGCTTTTATACTTAAAATGACTGTTTTCTGTTAAATTCTAGCAGTGCTGTTAAGTTACCTGATCTTAGAGATGTTACTATATTTAAGCCAGTGCTGCTAAGTTGCTGATTTGTTTATTTTCTTAGAGCTTTTAAGAAGATTTATCATTTCATACAGTGTAGTCTTAGAGCTGTTAAGTAGGTTTAGCATCAAATTCTGTATAGCCTTGCAGCCCCCTCCCAGATTCAGTGGCGACAAGCCCACCTATTCAGCTACAAATTAATTTTCTTTCCTGATCCCCTGGCCTTTTCACCCTCTTTCTTAAGTTAATCTGTAAGCCCACACATCTCATACCTCCTGCTGTGCGTCTGTCTATGCTGTTGTGTCCTGCCCTCTACACACAGTTCCCAGCCCCTATTCAATTTCTGGTTTGTCTCTTTCCCCTTTAGTGGAGGCCCAGTTTGGGTGCTCCCACCAACATGGCCCCTATCTCTGCTGCCTCCTGAGCTTTGACCGGTGTGGTCAGCTCTAACTAAGCCTCCACCTGTGCTGCTCAGCTGGTTTGCCCGAAAGAAAGGTCCCCTACCCTGCAAAGGTATGACAGGATTCTGCCAACAGGTTCAATTTTTCATGCTTTTCACAGCCAAATCTTAATTGGACACTGCCCTCTGTTGCTGCATCTCGAGTGGCCTTTCCCCTGACTAATCCTTCCTGATGCCGCAATTGCTTTTTATACTTAAAATTACTGTTTTCGGCTACATTTTAGCAATACTGTTAAGTTACCTGATCTTAGAGATGTTACTATATTTAACCTAGTGCTGCTAAGTTGCTGATTTATTTATTTGTTTTCTTAGAGCTTTTAAGAAGATTTATCATTTTGTACAGTACAATCTTAGAACTGGTACGTAGATTTAGCATTAAATTCTGTATAGCCTTGCAGCCCCCTGCCAGACTCAGTGGCAACAAACACACCTTTTCAGCTGTAAATTAATTTTAATTTCCGATCCCATGGCGTTTTCTTCCCCGTTGTTAAGTTTATTTATTTATTTATTCAAGTCTCAGATTACAACCTTTGAGGTAGAATCTCATTTACAAAGGTTCCATGTCAGGAGGGGGAAATACATTAAGAATTTAAGAATTACAAGGCAAGTTGTCAGCAACAAACAGTAGGTAACAACATATAGTATGTAAATCATTACTCATAACATCAACAATCTGGTAGACAGGCAATTAGGGTTGTCGAATAAAGATACAGACATGGGTAGTCATAGGTATAATTTGGAGCAGTGTTAAGTCATTCTTGGAAAGGTTATTGTGGCAGTATGCTAAGTGTCAGTAAAAAGAAGTAGGTTAAAGATGAGGAGAAGGGAATGTGAGTGGCAGGATTCTGTGCAGGGAGCTGTGGGTGCCAGGATGCCCTTTGTCAGAGGGGCAGAAGTGAAGGCAAGGAACCAGTGGGACTGAGGTTTCCTTTGTCAGTAAAAAGGATGTTTGTGGAGTGTGGTAGGGAGATCAGAAGGTATAGTTGGAAAGGTAGGGATATATAGAGAGTGAGAAAGGGTTGAGGAGGAATAGTATTAGATGGGAGCAGTGGGGAGTGAAGGAGGGATAGGGAGATGTGCAGGGGATAGTAATTGTTGGGTGGGATCTGTAAGGGGAGGAGGGAGATTCAGGAGGAGTGGGGGGAAGCAGAGGGGGAGATGATAAATGTGGAGGGGAGTGAGGTGAGGGTGTGGAGACTGGCAGTTGGGAAGCATTTGAGGAGAGGTGCTAAGAGGGTTTGGAGCTAGAGGTAGGGTAGGGTTGGTTAGGGGTGGGGGGAGTTATGTAAAACAGGAAGGGCCAGGGTGCTGGTAATGTAGAATACATGTCCTAGGCCAGGGACTTGTTAATACTGTAGGCAAGAGCACATCATACAGCTCGGGGGATGGGAATGGAATTTGTTTCTGAATTGACCTTATTTGGGTTCAGATAGAAGGTCAGTTAATCTGTAAGCCCATACATCTCATACCTCCTGCTTTTCGTCTGTCTCTGCTGTTGTTATCTTCCCCCTACCCACAGTTCCCAGCTTCTATTTAATTTCTTGGTTGTCTCGTTCCCCTTTAGTGGATGCCCAGCTTAGGTGATCCTTCCAATGTGTCTCCATTGACTGCTGCCTCCTGAAGCCTTGCCTGGTGAGGTCAGCTCTAACTAAGCCTCAGCCTGCACTGCCCAGCTGGTTTGCCTAAAAGAAAGCTTCCCTACCCTGCAAAGGTACAACAACACTCTGGCAACAGGTACAATTTTTTGCGCTTTCCACAGCCAAATCCTAATTGGACACTGCCCTCTGTTGCTGCATCTCGAGTGGCTTTTCCCCTTGCTAATTCTTCCTGATGCCACAATTGCTTTTTATACTTAAAATGACTGTTTTCTGCTAAATTCTAGCAGTGCTGTTAAGTTACCCGATCTTAGAGATGTTACTATATTTAAGCCAGTGCTGCTAAATTGCTGATTTATTTCTTTGTTTTCTTAGAGCTTTTAAGAAGGTTAAGTATTTCATACAGTATAGCCTTAGAGCTGTTAAGTAGATTTAGCATCAAATTCTGTATAGCCTTGCAGCCCCTCCCAGACTCAGTGGCGATGATCCCACCTTTTCAGCTGTAAATTAATTTTCATTCCTGATCCCCTATCCTTTTCTTCTTCTTTCTTAAGTTAATCTGTAAGCCCTTACATCGCATACCTCCTGCTGTTCTTCTATCTCTGCTGTTGTGTCCTGCCCCATACCCCCAGTTCCCAGCTCCTATTTAATTTCTTGCTTGTCTCTTTTCCCTGCAGTGCAGGACCAGCATGGGTGCTCTCTCCAATGTGGCTCCTATCTCTGCTGCCTCTCGAAGCCTTGCCCGGTGCAGTCGGCTCTAACTAATCCTCCACCTGCACTGCTTAGCTTGTCTGCCCAGAAGAAAGCTCCCCTACTCTGCAAAGGTACAACAGGACTCTGTCAACAGGTTGAATTTTTGGCTCTGTCCACAGCCAAATCCTGATTGGACACTGCCCTCTGTTGCTGCATCTTGAGTGGCTTTTCTCCTGGCTAATTCTTCCTGATGCCACAATTGCTTTTTATACTTACAATTACTGTTTTCTGCTAAATTCTAGCAGTACTGTTAAGTTACCTGATCTTAAAGATGTTACTATATTTAAGCCAGTGCTGCAAAGTTGCTGTTTTCTTTCGTTGTTTTCTTAGAACGTTTAAGAAGATTTAATATTTCATACAGTATGGTCCTATAGCTGTTAAGTAGATTTAGCATTAAATTCTGTATAGCCTTGCAGCCCCCTCCCAGACTCAGTGGTGACAAGCCCACCTATTCAGCTCCAAATTAATTTTCATTCCTGATCCCCTGGCCTTTTCACCCTCTTTCTTAAGTTAATCTGTAAGCCCACACATCTCATACCTCCTGCTGTGAGTCTGTCTCTGCTGTTGTGTCCTGCCCCTTACACACAGTTCTCAGCTCCTATTTAATTTCTTTCTTGTCTCTTTCCCCTTTAGTGGAGGCCCAGCTTGGGTGCTCCCTCCAACACGACTACTATCTCTGCTGCTCCAGATCCTTGACCGGTGTGGCCAGCTGTAACTAAGCCTCCTCCTGTGCTGCTCAGCTGGTTTGCCTGGAAGAAAGCTCCCCTACCCTGCAAAGGTAAGACAGGACTCTGCCAACAGGTTCAATTTTTCGCACTTTCCATAGCCAAATCCTAATTGGACACTGCCCTCTGTTGCTGCATCTCGAGTGGCTTTTCCCCTGGCTAATTCTTCCCGATGCCGCAATTGCTTTTACACTTAAAATGACTGTTTTCTGTTAAATTCTAGCAGTGCTGTTAAGTTACCCGATCTTAGAGATGTTACTATATTTAAGCCAGTGCTGTTAAGTTGCTGATTTATTTCTTTGGTTTCTTAGAGCTTTTACAAAGGTTTAGTATTTCATACTGTATGGTCTTAGAGCTGTTAAGTAGATTTAGCATCAAATTCTGTATAGCCTTGCAGCCCCTCCCAGACTCAGTGGTGACAAGCCCACCTATTCAGCTGCAAATTAATTTTCATTCCTGATCCCCTCTCCATTTTTCCTCCTTTCATAAATTAATCTGTAAGCCCATACATCTCATACCCCTGCTGTTCTTCTTTCTCTGCTGTTGTGTCTTGCCCTCTACACACAGTTCCCAGCCCCTGTTTGATTTCTTGCTTGTCTCTTTCCTCTTTAGTGGAGGTCCAACTTGGGTGGTCCCTCCAGTGTGGCTCCTATCTTTGCTGCCTCCTGAAACCTTGCCGTTGCGGTCGGATCTAACTAAGCCTCCACCTGCGCTGCTCAGCTAGTCAACCCGCAAGAAAGCTCCCCGACCTTGCAAAGGTATGACTGAAGTCTGCAAACAGGTTCAATTTTTCACCCTTTCCACAGCCAAATCCTGATTGGACACTACCCTCTGCTGCTCCATCTCGAGTGGGTTTTCCCCTGGCTTATTCTTTCTGATGCCACAATTGCTTTTTATAATTAAAATGACTGTTTTCTGCTAAACTCTAGCAGTGCTGTTCAGTTACCCAATCTTAGAGATGGTACTATATTTAACCTAGTGCTGCTAAGTTGCTGATTAATTTATCTGTTTTCTTAGAGATTTTAAGAACATTTAGCATTTCATACAGTATAGTCTTAGAGCTGTTAAGTAGATTTAGCATCAAATTCTGTATAGCCTTGCAGCCCCTCCCAGACTCAGTGGTGATGATCCCACCTTTTCAGCTGTAAATTAATTTTCATTTCTAATCCCCTGGCCTTTTCTTCCCCTATATTAAGTTTATTTATTTACTCAAGTCTCGGATTACAACCTTTGTGCTAGAAGCTATTTACAAAGGTTCCACATCAGTAGGGAGAAAATACATTATGAATTGAGTTAAGAATTACAAGTCAAGTAGTCAACAGCATGCAGTAGGTAACAACATGCAGTAGGTAAATCATAATTCATAACATCAACAATCTAGTAGACAGGCAATTAGGGCTGTCGGATCAAGATACAGACACAGGTAGTTATAGGTATCATTTGGAGCAGTGGTAAATCTTTCTTGGAAAGGTTGTTGTGCAAGAAGACTAAGTGCCAGTCAAAAGAAGTAGGTTAAAGATGAGGAAAAGGGAAGGTGAGTGGCAGGATTCTGCGGAGGGAGCTGTGGGTGCCAGACTGCCCTTTGTCAGAGGGGGAGAAGTCAAAGCAGGGAACCAGTAGGATTGAGGTTCCCTTTGCCAGTAAAGAGGGTGTGAAGTGTGGCAGAGAAATCAGAAGGTATAGTTGGAAAGGTTGGGATATATAGAGGTGAGAAAGCGTTGAGGAGGAATAGTATTAGGTGGGAGCAGTGGGGGAGTGAATGAAGGGGGATAGGAAAATGAGCAGTGGATAATAATTGTTGGATGGAATCTGTGAGAGGAAAGGAAGGAGTCAGGAGGAGTGTGGGGGAGCAGAGGGGGAGGTGATGAAGGTGGAGCGGAGTGAGGCGAGGGTGTGGATACCGGCAGTTGGGAAGCATTTGAGGAGGGGTACTAAGAGGGGTTACAGATAGAGGTAGATTAGGATTGGGTAGGGGTAGGGGGGTATATAAAACAGGATGGGCCAGGGTGCTGGTAATTTAGAATATGTGTCCTAGGCCAGGACTTGTTAATACTGGGGGCAAGAGCATATCATGTGGCTCAAGAGGTGAGAATGGACTTTTTTCTTGAATGGACCTAATTTGGGTTCAGATAGAAGGACAGTTAATCTGTAAGCCCATACATCTCATACCTCCTGCTGTGTGTCTGTCTCTGCTGTTGTGTCTTGCCCCCTACCCACAGTTCCCAGCTCCTATTTAACTTCCTGATTGTCTCTTTCCCCTTTAGTGGAGGCCCAGCTTGCTTGCTCCCTCCAACATGGCTCCTTTCTCTGCTGCCTCCAGGGCCTTGCCTGGTGCAGTCAGCTCTAACTAGGACTCCACCTGCACAGCCCAGCTGATCTGCTTGGAAAAAAGCTCTGCTACCCTGCAAAGGTAGGACAGGACTCTGCCAACAGGTTCAATTTTTGGTGCTTTCCACAGCAAAATCCTAATTGGACACTGTCCTCCATTGCTGCATTTCAAGTGGCTTTTCCCTTGTCTAATTCTTCCTGATGCTGCAGTTGCTTTTTTTACTTAAAATTACTGTTTTCTGTGAAATTTAAGCAGTGCTGTTAAGTTACCCGATCTTGGAGATGTTACTATATTTAAGCCAGTGCTGCTAAGTTGCTGATTTATTTATCTGTTTTCTTAGAGCTTTTAAGTAGTTTTATCATTTCATACAGTATAGTCTTAGAGCTGTTAAGTACATCTAGCATCAAGAATTCTGCATAGCCTTGCAGACCTCTCCTCCTTTCTTAAGTTAATCTGTAAGCCCATACATCTCATACCTCCTGCTGTTCTTCTGTCTCTGCTGTCATGTCCTGCACCCTACCCACAGTTCCCAGCTCCTGTTTAATTTCTTGCTTGTCTCTTTCCCCTTTAGTGGAGGCCCAGCTGGGGTGCTCCCTCCAATGCAGCTCCCATCTCTGCTGCCTCCCGAAGCCTTACCTGGTGCAATCAGTTCTAACTAAGCCTCTGCGTGCGCTGCTCAGCTGGTCTGCCCAGAAGAAAGCTCCCCTACCCTGATAAGGTACAACAGAACTGTGGCTAATTCTGCATGATGCCATAGTTGCTTTTTATACTTAATATTACTGTTTTCTGCTCATTTTTTTTATTCTTAAAATTGATGTTTTCTGCTAATTTTGTGACCAGAGGGGCAGGTTACACTTATCTTTGCCAGTATTGATGTCTGCTGTCTGTTAAAAAACTTTGATGCCCACTTGGGTCACAGTATACAACCCCAACATCCTGTCAGTCATTGAAATGTGGCTGTCACCATCTACCCCTGACTTGGCCATCATCCTACCAGGCTACTCACTTTTTAGGCAGGACAGACTATGTAGAAGAGGAGGTGGCTGTGTCATATACCTAAAGGAGTAATTTTTGCCTCATGCACTGTCCCGTCCTGAGTCAGCTATGGATATTCAAATCCTTGCTGTTAAGGTTATGCTCAGTGCACACAACAAGGTCCTCACCATTGGCTCAGTCTATATTCCCTTTGACCTTGCCAAATAGGGCTTAAAACCCCTAGTGGAATGCATCCTGAGTCTAAAACAAGATGCAGAAACCATCCTGTTAGCTGACTTTAATGTCAACGGGCTCTCGTCAGGTGCCAGTAGGCCCCCTTTGAAGGCACAGAGCTGAAGCGCAGGGGTTTCTGTTGGAATTTTTGGCAACAACATAATGCTATCTTAGCATATATTCACTACGTTTTGGAGTGCTCCTTTCTTTTGTTGTAACATTCAAAGAAAACTAGCATATCAAAGAAAGTATTGCAACTGTGAAAAACGGGTTAAAAATTGATGTGACAAAACCCCAAAACAAATATAGAAAGTGCTGTGTGTCTGACTCTGCGAGTCACTCTGCGAGAGTGCTGCTTTCAGGTTCTGCTCAGCTCTCTAAGTACTTGAGCCCACGTGACCTTGGTGACATCACTCTGGCACGAAATTTTAAGCTCTCAAAAATGCTTTTTTTTTAAAATAAATTAATAACCAGCACTTTTTAAGCAAAATGTATTCTATATGTATACACATAAAGCCCCACTACTTTAATTTAACATCCTACTACTTTCTGCCGAACCATCTAGTAAAGTTAGTAAACCCCAACCTTATCCCCTCTTAGAGCAGTTACACATATTCAGCTATCAGATAATAAAAAAGGCAAATTTTAAGTCCCCTTTCCTTAGATTCTTTGTGCCTCTTGGACAACCTTCTTCATTCAATCTCTTTACATCCATTGTCTATTATCCCCATCTGCACCAGCTCTCACTCTGCTGATCACAATCCCTTGCTCACCTCTCTCCGTTCTCCGTTCTCTCCATTTTTTTCCACTCCCCTTTCAAAGTTCTTAATTCTCAGTTCATCTCAATTCATCAGTTTCAGATCAGTTAACTGAGAGAAACACAGTTGCTTCAGCCCAGTTTATCCTTAAATTTTCCTATTCTCCACTTTGTCATCCAAGTGGCATTTTTTCAGAGCTCCAATCCAGCTCTAGCAGCTCACCTCCCACAGGCATTCTTCCCTGAGCTACAAGAGAAAAAGCAGACAAAAAAATCTGAACTGCAGAATGCTGCAACAGAAAGTTTGACTGGAAAGGCTGCACTTCTCAGGCAGTAAGTGGCATACCTGTTGTAATAAAAGAATTAACTGTGTAGCCCTGCTACTTTATGCCTCCTCTACAAACACAAGTGTGTGTAGTTGCTGTGTTCTCTCTCTCTCTCCAGAGTTTAGTCAAGGCAGACTGGTTTTCCAGGGAGTCTACGCTTGCTGCTAAACTGCCCGTTTGCTCTGGGGTTCCTCAAGGATCGATACTGGGATCCCTTCTATTTACCACTGTCCTCAATAATCTTCTTGCTTCCTGTTCCGAACCAGTACTCCTCTACACAGATGATGCGGTCATTTTCTCAAAGACTGCTGACCCTGCTCTCCTTCAGTCCCAACTTCAGAAAAGTTTTACTGAAGCTGAGTCCTGGTTTACCTCTCATAAGTTGATGCTTAACGCCAAAAAAACAAAGGTCATGCTCTTTGGTATTAAAAACAGTGCAGATGTTGTCCTTGATCAGATTCAATATTTTAAATACCTAGGAGTTACCCTCGATAGTATGCTCTACCACTCCCACCATTTTGAGAATGTTGTCAAAGCAGTTAACATTTGCCTAGACCTTCTACACAGTCACAAACACTGCCTTACTACCAAAGCCCTCAGATTGGCTATCCAAAGTTCAATTGTGTCTATTATTGACTATGGTTTGGTCATTTAAGGTACTGCCATGGGCACAACCCTGCAGTGACTCACCACAGCTCTGAATAAGGCATGCCATCTACTAACTGGTGCAGTGTATCATACTCACATTTGTGACCTTTACAGACAAGCAAACTGGCTTCAACTCCAGGCTCACATTAAATATCAAGCCTGCCATATGGCTAAGAAGACAGATCTTGGTCTTCTACCACCAGGTTCCCTTCAGCTTTTCAGTCCCTTCTGAGGCACTTGTAACACACAAAATTATGTAAGCCAAACTTTTACTGTCCCTTGCTGTCGAACTTTGCTCCAGCAGTGATCATTGCTGTTAGCATGGCTAAGTTATTTAATTTCCTTCCTCCTGAGATTGCGACGACTGAAACCTTGGGACCATTTAAGCAGAAGCTGCATCAGTTCCCTAGTTTCCAGAGTGTCTTGTGACTGCTATACTTAAGCTTTGCAGATAGCTAGAGGCACTGGGGTGTCCCTCTTTTACCATTTGCCCCTGCATAGCCCTACCCTGTTGCTGCACTATTCCACTTGCCGCACTTCCTTCCTTCATCCCTTTCCCATCCCCATCCCTGACCTCTTTTCATCCATCCTCATCCCCCTTCCTCTACCCCTCCACTCCCACTCCTCCATTCCTCCCTCCCTCCCCCACTGTTTCCTTACCTTGTTCTCACCCTCTTCCCCCATGGGCCCTTTCCTACATAAGCTACAATGTGGCATCTCCCTCCTTGCTCTTATTTTGCTCCTTCCACCCCCCCCATTTGCCCCCATCCTTCTCTCCTTGTAATCCCTTCCACCCCTCTTAAAACAATGCCACTGGCTGCACTTGACACAATATTTATCATGTCATATTATTATTTTATTTATGTAATTACCTTCCTTATGTTGTACTACTTACTGAAACCATTGTAATTTGTTATTCTTGTGAGTTGACGTGGAACCTCAGTAAAAGAGCCCTTGGCTCAAAGGTCTTTCTGGTTTGTTAAAGAAAAAATAAAAACACCAGATTTCAGCTTGTTTCCGAAATGCAAATTTGCCATTGGCTTATCTTACCAACTGACACAATAAATCCATTGTGGCATGCAAACTAAACTATAGACACTGTTGCCAAGTGGAACTGAGAGTAAGTTGAAACTAGAGGTGCCTAATTCTGGGATTGATTGCCATAAAATCAAACAGGAAAGGGTTTCTTTTTTATTATGTTTATTTGTGCATGCTACTCCCGTCATAGCAATTCTAACCCATGGGACAGACGTACAGTAAATGTCCATGAATTTTAAAATTTATACAGTGTAACAGGATTTTTTTTTTCATGTTGAAGAACATGAAATAATCCTTGGTCAATCATATTAAGTCAACCATGTATTCATCTTGGAGGTTATGATGATATCAATAACTTCTTGTGCTTTGCTCTTGAGGTCTTTCTGGTGTTATCACACCCTTCTAATCGAAACACAGCCTTGTTGTGTATGGTCACTGATATCAAACTATCTATATTGAATCTCAGTCCCTGCTTTGTCTTAGTCCCCTTTTTATCTCAATGCAAATGAATCAGGGAAAATGGGATAAACCAACAAGTGGCAGAAAAAAAATTCAAACCCGCTGAACTTCACTGCCTAATTATTTATTGAAATAAACAATTTACATTTAAAATTTCTCTAGATTGTTAGCTTTGCCCTCATTGTAATCAGGGGCCAGAAGGGACCACTCCTCAAGTTTTCTCAGATCTCTTCTCATTCTTTACACATGCCCCAACAGAGTGTCCACCCTATTGTAGATTTTGGTGTCAGCCACAAACAGGCAGACCTTTCCTTCCAGCTACTGTCTACAATGTCACTTATGAAGACATGTAAGAGGACCAGTCCCAGTACTGATCCTTGAGTCACCTCACTGGCCATCCTTCCTTCTACAAAGTGAACTCCATTTACCACCACCCTGCTTCACCTATCCCCTGTGGAGGTCTGTTGGGGTGCATAGGGAGGGATATCACCAGCATACAGAGGGAGGTATTGTTGTCTCTGTATAGATCACGGGTGAGACCCCACTTGGAGTACTGTGTCCAGTTCTGGAGACCACATCTCTGGACGGACATAGACAGAGTGGAAGCTGTCCAGAAGAGGGCAACTAAAATAGTGCAGGGTCTGCATCAGAAGCTCTAAGAGGAGAGACTAAACAGCCTCAATATGTACACCCTGGAAGAGAAGAGAGAGAGAGGATATAATGGAGACCTTTAAATACCTTACAGGCATAAATATGAAACAGGATGGGTGTATTTTTCAGAAAAAAGATGCTCAAGAACAAGGGGACATGCAATGAAGCTGGAGAAGGTTAGATGCAGGAGAGATGTGAGGAAGTTCTTCCTTAAAGAAAGAGTTGTAGATACTTGAAACAGTTTTCCAGTGGAGGTGGTGGAGGAGAAAACAGTGGTGGGGTTCAAAAATGTATGGGACAGGCATAAGGGAATCATAAAGGAAAGGAAGGGACTGGGGAGCCAGAGATTATGTAGGGTCTGCAGTGACACCGTAGGTAGCAAAAATGGGCAGACTAGATGGGCCAAGTGGTCCTTAACTGTCATTAAATTCTATGTTTTTGTGTTATATGTCTTTTAAATATTTTACAGAAGCTAGAACACTTTTATCACATTTTTCAGAAACATGTGTAGGGTTGTGTGAAATTAAAAGATGTTGCCGTGTAACAGGGAGCTCCTGTTATTTACCCTGTAAATCATAAAACAGTGTGCCAGTTCCCCCCTTTCTCTCACTCTTATCTGTCTTCTTTTCTTTCCTTTTTTTCATGTCAGGGTGGCCAGCCTGACTTTCTCATTGCTCTTTTGTTTTCTGTTTTCTGTTTATAAACTCCCCCTACTTGCACATTAAGTGCTAAAAGTACTTCTCCTTGATCTCCCGAATTGTAGATAATTATTAGCTCAAGTCACACTGTTTGTCAAACTCCCAAGTGGGAGCAAATGGAAATAAGTGCATAACATGCTTTAGGTTTAGAAAAACCACTGGTGCCCCTGATTACCAAATGATCCTGCTACTGAGTGTGATTGAGTGCCGGACCCATGACTGCATGTTGCAACTCTTATTTCCTGAAGGCAGCTCTGGCATCTGAAAATGTTCCCAGTCACAATATGTGAGCCAGGAGCATGTGTTAAATAATTAAATGAAATATGAAGATGAGGTTCTGCAGCCCCAGAGATGTTGTAACTGGGGCTGCCTGTAGAAATAAAGCTTATTTGGGAAAAAGGGCCAAATAAAAGGCCCCTACATGTTAGAGATAATATGGAAACTCCCCATTATGTTATGTCATGGCCAATGGAAACTCCCCATTACATAATGTCACAGCAAATGGAAATTCCCCCAAAAAGTGTGATGTAATCCCTAGGGTATAAATAGGGCTCACCACTAGGGGAATGTAAGATAGCCGAGTCAGTCTAGTGCTGACAGTGAGCAGGGAAGGACCTACTTGTGGAGTGTGCTGTTTTAACACCAGAAGTGAGAAGTGTAAGAAGGGATTAAACTTAGGCTATCTTGGCTGAAGTAAAGCTGCAGCCTCTGTTGGCGGAAGCAGAGGGCTGAATTATTGTGTTGAATTACTCAACTGTTATTTTTATTGCTGTATTTTTTTTTTTTTATTATTTATCGAAAATAAATTGATACACGTATTTGTGCGTTTTTTATGCACTTTACCTTTGGTTGCTGTGTCTTTGTATGCCATGCCATCACATGCCCATCAAAATATTTTGCGTAATCCCCACATTCTACAAAATATTTTGCAGGCGTGAAATGCAGAATTTCTCCCAAGACATGCTAATTTGCCACCTGCAGGTGAAACTCTGCATTTGAGAACTGGGGGACAGCTTGATTAAAAAGTGTTTCCCTCCTCCTGAAGACCCCACATCCCTGCAGTCTAGTGGTCCCACCCCTGGCCCTCAATAGGAAAGTCCTCCCCCAAGATTCAACCTGGTCCCATATCCCATAATTTAAAATAAAATAACATTTCCCTGGTGCCTAGTGGCCCCACCATGAGGCAGTTGCTTTGTGGCGAAATGAAGAACCACCCCCCAACACCCAGAAATTCACACACACCCTCCTCCGCCGTTGTTGGTAGTGTCAACATCATAACTCACTCTGAGTTGAATTAATTAAATTAAGAAAAAAACAACTTTCCCTGGTGTCTAGTATCTCACCCTCCCACCATGTCTGGTAGTCAGTCCTAATATTAGTAACCCCACCCCACACCTCACCACCCCACCATACCCCCAAAGGCCACCAGCAAAGCCCTCCACTCACCTCCATGGCCAGAAGCCCAACTGAGCTCTACAAATGAGCCCAAGTGAGTGAGTCCTTTTCATGAATAAGTGCATGTGCATGAAAGGGGTTCACTCACTCAGGCTCATTTGTAGAGCTCAGTTGGGCTGCCAGCCATGGAGGTGAGGGGAAGGCTGTGCTGGTGGCCCGTGGGGGTATGGGGGTGTGGGGTGGAGTGGGGATACTAGTAGTGGTACTACCAATTACTGGAGAGTTTTTGGGATGGGGGTCCACTAGACACCAAGGAAAGCTGGTGTTTTTTTTTTTTTATTTAATTAACTCAACTCAGAGTGAGTCATGATGTCGGCACTCATGGACAATGAGGGGGGAAGGTGGATGATGTGAATCTCTGGGTGGTGGGTGGGGGGATTCATTCTTCATTTGGCCGACGATCGGCTAGGGGGGTAATGCCACTAGACACTAGGGAAATGTAATTTTATTTTAAATTATGTGGATGGGGAAACAGGGCTGAATCTCGGGGGGGGGGAAGTTCTTCCTATTGTTGGGGATCACTAGATACCAGGGATGTGATCTCTTTGTGTGGTGGCGGAATGCTTTTTTTTTAATAGTGTGCACAAAATTCCACATTTCACAAAATATTTTGCAGCGTGAAATTCCTGATTTCACTGGAATTTTGCTGCATCTCTAAACTTGTGATTTTCAACATCTGACCTCTTGATTTCTGTGCATCTATGTAGCCTGATAGATTGTTTACCACTCTTAAAGATGGTGATATCATAAGTACAGTGTAGCCAGCAAGGATACAATGCAGGACATTTCAGTAAAAGACATGTCACAAGATATTGCATGACAAAAGGGCTTAATTGCCATTGAATTGTGCTATTCACTGCAGCACCCTGCAGTAATACTGCAAGATACTGCATTGCAGCCATGCTAGCTCCACTGTAGATACATCACAAGGTCAGAAAATCTTTATTTCAGTTTTCTACATACTGTAAATCTCATAAATGTGTTGATAAAATGCACTATAAAATCTAGAAAGGACAACTGAATTAAAGCAGTGTCCTCAACTAAATTTGAAAAGTTCAATAAGTTTCTTTACAATAATACAATACTGAAGTGAACACCTGCTCAGATCAATTATGTAATGTTATTTACAGTGCTGTTCTGGGAACAATGGGACCAGAGAAGTGAAATGACTTGCTTGGGGACACACAGTAACTAAGGGGGCTTGCATGTTTTGTAGGGCATGCCTAATTGTCCCAGGACTCCCTCACAGACAGGGCTCAGTCATGGGGGGAAGGGGGAGAGCTCAGGTGGTGGGGGTTGGAAGACTGACAGGAAAGGGGTGGGATGTCACGATGAGGTGACTCAAGGAGATTGGAGGATGGGGAGAGAGAGAGAGAGAATGGTCAAGCAAGGAGGTTTAAAAGGGGGCTCCTAGCAGAGAGGAGCCCTCTTTCTTGCTAGCTTTGGTGGTATTGCTTTGGGTTTCTTTGCCATAACATTGCCACCAGCCAGCACAATCGGTCAGCAGCTTACACGCTCATATTTGTGAGTTTACCTCATTGTTTAGTTCAGCACCGCATGGCTCTTCTGGTGCTAAACTTAGTTCAGCTACCTGCCTTTTGGCTGTACTCCATGTTGCAGTAGCTCCCCATTGTTGAGCTAATGAAGGGTGTCTGTTGGTGAATGCAATCACAGGACCGAGTGGATTTCTCCCGTCAATGGTAGATATACAGAGTGAAGCAGTGGAATATCCAGCAATGAAGCCTCAGGCCTAGTGAGCAATCATCACATCAATGAGGGAGAACTCTATTTGTTACAGACTGCAAGATCTTTTCCTTCGATGAGCAGGTAAGACCTGATCTGCAGCAGGAGGCGCTGATGCCCCACTATAGGTGTTTCTAGTATCAGTGCTTCTGCAAGGATGAGGATCGAGCACATTTTGATGGGGAATAGGGTCTGAACAGCAGACCGATATGAATAACTTGTGCCCGGTAGAATGCTGGAGTTAAAATGAAGTAGGAGCAAGATATGAGCATGCTAACAAGGGGAAAAGATACAGGCTCTTCTTAACAATTGAATGCAGCTAGGGAACAGTTTGAACGGGCAGGCCATCAATTGATAATATCTATGAGAACTACTGTTTTCTTCTAGGAAACGGAGCTGTGTGCTGTTCAGTCGCATTTAGCATGGTGCTTCTGTTCTAACAGCTGGTTAGTCATAGCGGAAGGGGAGGTGATGACTACAAGCTAACTGATTACAGACAGTATTTTGGCACAGGGTCCAAAAGGATAGCAGTATGGCACTAACTCTAGCAGCAGGATAGGAGGATAACTTTAGGCTGGGCAGCAGGCTGCCATGTAGCATGCCACCATCTTAGTTTGCCAGGGGTGTAGTGCAGCCACGTGGCAGATGCCATCTTAGATCCAGGTGGAGGCCACCATTTTATGTGGGGGGCATGGAGCACAGGAACCTGTGTTAAAAGAAACCAGTGGACTTCATCAAATTAGTTTCTGTCTGCAACTTTGGAAAATGATAACCATGGTGTTTTTAATACAGTGGTCAGATCAGTAAAACAAATTATAGAAGCAGTACACAAAATTTCCTTGGTCCAACTGCCAGAACTGAGCTAATATTTCTTGAAGGTTTTTTGTTCCACCCTATCTGCCTGGTATTTTGAAATCAATTTAGCCCATTGCTCAGATTTAAGTTTCTATGTAAAAGACATCTGTAAATGCAGTCAAACACAGATTTAAAGTGTGTGTGTGTGTATATATATATATATATATATATATATATATATACTGTATATATATATCTATATATCTATATATCTATATATATATATATATAGATATATATATATATATATATATATATATAATATATATATATATACAGCCATACACAGTGCAAGTGTAACCCCCTGCAAATGGGGGTTCCCAAAAGACTTCCAGGAGCTTGCTTGAATGCTCCAAGCCTGAATGGTGTTTGGCATTTAAGCCATTTATCAGTGAGTGTTTTAGAGCCTCTGGTACTGTCTCTTTAAGAGCTGTCTGCTTGCAGACATAATTAGTTTGTATGGGGGACTGTGTGCTTCTCTGAGTACCACTCGAGCTGCTGCCAATTCACTTAATTTTTGCAGTCACTAGGAGTGCAAAGGAACCTATCTGAAAGATGTAACTGTTTACCAGAAATTATTTAGAGTAATAATGAAATTACAGTTTGTCTAACCTGCTTTCTTTGCAGTCAGAACTGTGTCTGCTAGTTCCCATTCTAGTTTTGAACTGCTGAACTGGACCAATCAGTGTGGGGTAAGCTAGCTCTAAAAATGGTGCCTTGGCGAATCAGAACTTGGACTCATAATCTGAGCCAGCCACAAGAGGATTGTATGGGCAGTGACTCTGGGAGATGTAGTTTAGACTTCAGTGCCTTTTGGACCAACAGCAGCAGTCTATTGTGAGTGACAGCCAATCCAGTCAAGAACTGGGAGGAACTCAAAGGAAGAGCCGGTTTTGTCGGTTGGAGTTTCAGTTGAGCTTTGGCAGTGAAGAAGGAAGGAGCCCTGTGCTTTTTCAGTGTGCAGTTTTAGTCAAAAACGTGTTAAGGCCCAGAGTTCCGGTCTGCAGCTTGTTAGGACTGAATCCGTCCTGTGAAAAGAATCAAAGGATCTCTGAAGAGTAGAAACCAGGCTCACCCTGTAGAAGACTGGAAGAATTGCTGAAAATTGCTTTTCGGTCTGTCAGGAACTGAATCTGCTGTGTGTTCTCCCGGGTATTGTGCAGTAATTGCGATCGGGATACAGATGCAGCCTGCCTGGTATAGTGCTTTCTTTTATATAAATGTGTGAAGAGGTTTGTGTACCTCAAGTGAGCCCTGCTGACATTGAAGGACCCTATCTTATTTGGAGGTCGTGAGTACTAATTCAGGGTCGCTCCCTGTTGAATTGCCACATTAAATCCAAATGGAATTACTGTACTGCTGACTGTTTAATTCTCCTTTTCTCTGTGTTGAAAGGGCCCTACCAACTGCCAGTTTGGACTAGCCACTAGGGCTTGGGTACCCAGGGACAGTAACTGATAGGGATAGGCCTGTGCACAGAGCCATAGGTAGATTATTAGAGTGATAAGCTAATTAACCTGATTTCCCCTGTCCTTGTTATATCCCTAAATAAATCAGAGCTGCTTGTTTCAGCAAAGTTATACTGCCTGAGGTATTTGTCTATGTTAAAATACTGTACTGTGATTGTTGCACTGTATCTCATTCTAGGAGGTCCCAGTGCGGAACCAGACCTGGGGGTAAGTGTATACTGTGAAGGTAATTCTGATATATTGTGTGGGCCACTAGTGGGAAGAAAGGGGTTGCAGTGTCCCAGAGGGCTGTGACCAAGTTAGTTTAACTATTGCAAACCCTGACCTCTGGGTGGAGGCACCCGCCATTGGATCCAGCCCCTCAACCTGTTAGTGGCAAATCAGGCAGGGTAGTAGCCCTGGGATAGCCATCTAGGGGTTACATCTTGAGGCTCACCGCTGGGATTGTGTGTCCTCTAGTGGCCATATTTACGAACCACTGTTAAGAAAAAATGGGTACCCGACAGAAGTGGCTGTCACAGGCTGGTGGAGTGGTGTACTGGGGAGGAGATCGACCCCAAAATGCTATGCTTATCCTGGACATCCCCTGGGTATCAATACGGACACTGTGCAGGGAGTACTTTCCAAGGTGGAAGGTTTACAAAACCCTGTGGTGGTGGGTCGCATGCTAATCTGCTCACCCACACTTTCCTGGCCTTAGTAGAGTTTAAGGATCCCATAGATAGCTCCAAAGTGCCACAGACCATTACCCCAGAGGGAGCCCTCACTGCTTGGAGAGTGATAACTAAGGACAGTAAAGACCCGGGGGGGAATCAGCCCCCACCACTATCTGAAACTTTTGAGGAGAAATTTGCTGAATGGTTGCTGGGAGAGGGGAAAACTGTGGAGGACTTGAAGAAACTATTCTTGCCACCTGGGGTGTTCTCCCCAACACCTCTCCTGCTCCAGTGCCCGTAATGGTGGCTGAACCAATGCAGACTCCTATTTCTGCACCTGCCATTAGTCACGACTCTTACCGAAGGTTGAGGATCTTCTCTGGCACCTTCCCCACCCCCCAAGGGGAGGATGACTGGGAGACCTGGATAGACTATGTTGCCCCCCAAGTGCTAGAATGGCAATGCTCGGAAGGTGAAAAGCGAAAGAGGGTTAGTGAGAGCCTCCGAGGTCCTGCCCTGGCTACCATCCGTGCTAAACGGGCCAGTAACCCTGAAGCGACTGCACAGGCCTATCTTGAGGCCTTGGAGAATGTGTATGGGAGCCCAGATTCTGATGAGGACCTATGGTGGAGAGTAAGAGATGCACAACAGTACCAAGGGAGTTGTTGTCTGTGTATGTATCTCGCTGGAAAAATTGTTGCAAGAATGCCTCAGAAAAGGTAGTTTGCCAGCGATTGAACTGGACCGAACCAGGCTGGACAGGATCCTTAAGTCTGCCCCTTCTCAGAACTGCTGTTGCTTCAGTTACACCTGGCAGATCGACTGGAATCCCCACCCTCCTATGATGAGTTAATGAGAGAAATTCGAGGTTGAAAAAGCGACCTCGGGAGGGACCTGCACCAAAGGCGCTACTTAATCCGAGTGACTGAGGGTGACCCATCAAGTGAAGTTCAGGGCAGAGGTTGGCAGTCAATGAGTGCTCTGACAAGAAAAGATATGTCACAATGGGGCGAACTGTTGAGAGAGATCCGGGAATTCAAAACAGTCCCTTTATGAAGGCCACGCCTGCAAGTACGGGCCCTGACCTATATCCGACTGCATCTGCTATGGGGTGGGGGTACCCACCCATGTATCTCCTGCTGATAACAGCTCCGAACTCGATTCCTTGACCATGGAAGTGGAGAAACTGAGGATGTCTCCAAATGCTTATCACGCCGCAGACAGAGATGGCACCAAGGTTTCCAGTTAGTAATACCCCGCCCTGGCTCCCAGTGTGGCGCCTCGGCCAGCTCAAACTCCAGAAAGTATGTTTTGCTATAATTGTGGGAAAGATGGGCACATGAAAGGGAATGCCAGTCCCCAAAAGACACTGACAAAGTTGCATATAGGCTACAAGGAGAGCTTGGGAGAAGAAATCAGTGGTTAAGAGGTGCTGCGACATGATCCCAGTGAGGGCACCAAAATGCTAATTCACGTCCTTTTGTGGCAAGGTCAGTTGCCCAGGCCCCCACTACGCCTCTCCAGACTGGTCCAGAATAGTGGGTCCCTCCATGGAGACCACTGTAAAGGTGAACGAGTGTCTACAAGAGCTATATTAGACAGTGGCTCCCAAGTGACAATTATGTTCCAAGATTGGTATCAGAAGCATTTGTCAGACGTACCCTTACAACCATTAGAAGGACTGCATGTATGGGGTTATGAGAAAGGCCTACCCTATTCCGGTATATCCAATTTGGCTGTCTTCCCCACCTCCATGGCTGGAGTGGCCGAACAAGTAGAGACCCTAGCCTTAGTGTGTCCCCCACTGGACTGTATGATGGTGTTCCTTTGTTGATTGGAACAAATGCTCATATGTTGGAAGGCTGGCACAGTTGTGTTATGAAAACAGGGGTCAAAGACTAGTAGAGCTTTAAGAGTTCCGGCTTTAATTAAGAAGGCCTATGAGGCACAGAGAGATGCTGAAAAACAGAACCAGAGGAACCGGTCGAATTGTATGGAAGAAGGATCCTGAGTCTCTGATCCTGGCGCCAAATGCCCAGTGTACCTTACAGGGAGAGGTCCGTATCAGAAAGGATGTTAAGAATAAAATATTAATGTTGGATGCACCAGGCGATGAAAATTGCCAGAGGGACTGCTGGTCAAGCCTAGTATTTTGCCCGCTAGAGCCCATGCTTATGCCAGAAGGGTAATGGTCCAAGTTCATAATGTGTCTGAAAGAGACATTCGAGTAAACAGAGGTTGCATCCTGGCTAATGTGCATTGTGCAGACACTGCAGTGCTACCCAGCAGCAAGAGTTCAAGGAAGAATGACAGAGTAACGCCTGACTTGTTTGATTTGCGCGACTCCGCTGCCAGCTGAATGGAAAGTGAAGATCAGTGAGAAGCTTGCCCAGAGACCAGGTGTTTTCTTTGAAAGGAATGGGATGTAGGATCGTGCAAGGAGCTGAGCACAATATCCGGCTGCATGACAAGACCATTTCGTGAAGGTCTCGGCGCCTGGCACCTGCTGACATAGATGATGTGAGGCGGCATCTGCAAGAGATGTTAGCTGCTGGTGTAATACAAGAATCCAGAAGCCCTTATGCTTCCCCATTGTGGTAGTGAGGAAAAAGATGGAACAGTAAGGATGTGTGTGGATTATCGCACCTTAAACCGTGGACTATCCTGATCAGTACAAATGCCCGCATTCAGGATGCTTTGGACTGCCTAAACGGGAGCAAGTGGTTCTCTGTGCTGGATCTCCGCAGTGGGTACTATCAGATCCCGATGGCCCCAGAGGACCGTGAAAAGACAGCCTTTATCTGTCGCTTGGCTTCTATGAATTCATGAGGATGCCTCAAGGATTTCAGGTGCCCCAGCCACTTTTCAACGATTGATGGAGCGTGCAGTGGGGACATGAACTTACTAGAGTGCCTGGTATACCTAGATGATGTTATTGTGTTTGGCAGCTCACTGGAGGAACATGAGAGCAGATTATTTAAGGTATTGGACCGACTGGAGGACTTTGGCCTTAAACTGTCCATTGATAAGTGTCAATTTTTCAAACATCAGTAAAGTATGTGGGACACATAGTATCCACCGAGGAATAGAGACCGACCCAAGTAAAGTTGAGGCCTTGACCACCTGGCCACAGCCCAAAAATCTAAAAGAACTGCAAAGATTCCTGGATTCTGTGGTTATTATCGGCGCTCCATCAAGGACTATTCAAGAGTGATCCGCCCTTTACTTAACCTTACTCAAGGGTATCCCCAACCACAAAAATACCAAAAGTCAGCGTCCTCAAGACTGAAAGAGTGTATTTTCATCCAGTGAAGTATTTGGGGCCCGCTGGACTCCTGATTGTGAGACTGCTTTTCATGAGATCATATATCAACTTACCCATGCTCCAGTGCTGGCCTATGCCGATCCAAGAAAACCTTACGTCCTGCACACTGATGCTAGCTTGCAAGGGTTGGGGCTGTGTTGTACCAAGAGCACGAGAATGGCCTGAGACCAGTGGCCTTGCCAGTAGAAGCCTGACCCCATCCGAAAAGAACTATCCTGTACATAAGTTAGAGTTCCTAGCTTTGAAGTGGGCTATTGTTGACCAATTCCATGAGTACTTGTATGGGGCTAAAATACTAGTAAAAACTGACAATAATCCTTTGACCTATGTGCAGACCTCAGCTAAGTTGGATGCCACTGGCCATAGGTGGCTTTCTGCATTGTCTACATATGACTATGCTCTCGAATACCGAGCAGGTCTGAACCACATAGATGCTGATGCTCTCTCCCGGAGGCCTGTTCCCCAGAATGATTGGGTCCGATTGGCAGAACCTGACATTCGGGCACTCTGCCGGAAGTTTGACAGGAGAACAAATGTCCACGGACGCAGTGGACTGCATGGTGGATTGCTTGGAGCCTCTGAGAGTGCATACCTGCTGCTTATTGCCACTTTTCTGCAATAGACATTGGTGCACTGCCTCAGCTGGACAATGACAGTATTCGGCGGGCTCAATCCCACGATCCCATGATCAAAGCAGCTTTAGAAGCCCTCTATGCAGGAAAAGATGTTCCAAATTACGCCCACTGATTTGAGAACTGCACTGTTATACAAAGAAGGTCCTAAGTTGAAACTGATCAATAAACTGTTATACAGAGAAACAGTAGACAGAGGGGACAAGTAGACAAACAACAACTAGTGCTGCCCACTGCCTTTCGAGACTCAGTACTGAGGTCCTTGCACAACCACATGGGGCACCTTGGTATAGACAGAACACTTGACTTGGTGAGATCCAGATTCTATTGGCCTAAGATGGGGGCTGATGTGGAGCAACACATTCGAACTTGTAATCGCTGCTTACAGAGAACTTTGCCCCAGAGGGCTGCCCCTTGTTAACATCACCACCAGTGCACCCATGGAGCTGGTCTGTATTGATTTTCTAAGTCTGGAGTCAGATCAAAGAAATATCAGTAATGTGCTGGTGGTCACTGACCATTTCCACGAGATATGCCCAAGCTTTCCCACAAAGACCAGAAAGCATCCACTGTGGCCAAAGTACTTGTAGAAAACTTTTTTGTTCACTATGGGGCTCCACAAAGAATCCATTCTGATCAAGGGAGAGACTTTGAGAGTCGCCTGATCAAAGAGATGCTTTCTCTGGGGAGTGCGAAGTCCAGAACCACTCCTTACCACCCCAGGGGACCCACAGCCTGAACGTTTCAAGCACTTTGCTAGATATGCTAGGCACCCTGCCCAAAGGACAAGCCTAGATGGAGCCAACAAATTAGCACCCTGGTACATGCTTATAACTGCACCAAAAGTGATGCCACTGGATTCTCCCCCTACCGCCTGATGTTTGGAAGAGAAGCTCGACTACCAGTAGATGTGTGTTTTGGGGTCTCTCCTGATGGGGTTCAGGCTGAAAACTATTTACAGTATGTGCAAAAGTTAAAGGCCCAGCTAACTCATGCGTACCAACTGGCTCAAACCATGGCTGCCAAAAGAAATCTGGCCAACAAAGAAAGGTATGATAAAAAGGTGAAAGCACAGGAACTCCAGGAGGGAGATCGGGTATTGCTAAGAAATCTGGGATTGCATGGCAAGCACAAGATTGCTGACAGATGGCACCATCTCCCTCACATTGTAGTGGGCAAACTAGATGATCTGCCAGTGTACAAAGTAAGGCCTGAGAATAATTCAAAAGATGTAAAACAATGCATAGAAATCATTTACTGCCCATTGGACAAATCTTAATTGAGTCTGAGCCCCTAGAAGATGCCCCTCTGGACCAGTGACTAGAGCTGCTGCTAAGAAAAGATCAAGAAAGTCTGCACCTACAGAAGCAAAGTTAAAGTGTTCCCTCCACAAGTCCCAGTTGAGCATGACTGTCAGTCCATATCGGAAGAAAGTGAGAGTGACTTTGAATACTATCCTTCTTACGAACTGAGTCAATTGTTTGGGGCAACCCCTAGTCAATACTGGAGACAAAGCTGGGCCTTCTGGACTTTTAGCCTCAGCTTCATCCCTGGAGCCAATGCTCCCAGAAAGTGAGTGCAAAGCATCAGATCAGATGAAATGGAATCATTGTGCATGGTTGAACTGTTTGAGCTTTCAGGGGGAAAATGATAGATTGGGGCAGACTGGTGATACACCAGAACAAGAAGAGTATTTTGAGTGCCCTGACAGTCCACTGCCAGTGTCCGAGAGCTCTCCATTGAGCCAAATGTTGTGGACTCAGAAACTGTAACTCCTGGAGCTGAAAGTGCCCCAAGTTCTAGCCTCTCTACCCCATGGAGACTCCCTGACAAGTGTGGACAATGCTGAAAATGGGCTCAGAGTGCAGAGACGTAACAGTTCCCCTAGAAAGACTGGTCGAGCTGTAAAGCCTGTGGTGCACCTCAGTTATGATTCCTTGGGAGGCCTGTGGACTTGCCTCTCAATGTTGTCCATAAAGGAGTGTATGTGTCCCCAGAGCTCATTGCCCAAACTGAGCATCAGTGCTAACTCCAAGTTACTTGTGTTGCCCTCTAAGTATGGTGCCCTTGCCCCATCCAGCCCCAAGGTAACTGATAGGAAGGGCCCCTCTCTTCAGGTTTCATGTACAAGAGGTAATAACTTGAGTTATGGTACAATGTGTATGTAATACTGTGTAAAGAGTGACATACTGCAATGTTTCAGAATGTGTTCTTGGTAAAATGATATATTGACTGATGATTACTATACTGAGCCTAATGAAATGTACTGCTGCCGTTAAAACTTATAGGTACTTGCTGATGGGACGCCAAGCTTTCCTCAGGCCAGGAAGGGTGTAACCCCTGCAAATGGGGGTTCCCAAAAGACTTCAGGAGCTTGCTTGAATGCTCCAAGCCTGAATGGTGTTTGCATTTAAGCCATTTATCAGTGAGTGTTTTTAGAGCCTCTGGTACTGTCTCTTTAAGAGCTGTCTGCTTGCAGACATAATTAGTTGTATGGGGGACTGTGTGCTTCTCTGAGTACCACTCGAGCTGCTGTAATTCACTTAATTTTGCAGTCACTAGGAGTGCAAGGAACCTATCTGAAAGATGTAACTGTTTACCAGAAATTATTTAGAGTAATAATGAAATTACAGTTTGTCTATGCTTTCTTTGCAGTCAGAACTGTGTCTGCTAGTTCCCATTCTAGTTTTGAACTGCTGAACTGGACCAATCAGTGTGGGTAAGCTAGCTCTAAAATGGTGCCTTGGACGAATCAGAACTTGGACTCATAATCTGAGCCAGCCACAAAGAGATTGTATGGGCAGTGACTCTGGGAGATGTAGTTTAGACTTCAGTGCCTTTTTGGACCAACAGCAGCAGTCTATTGTGAGTGACAGCCAATCCAGTCAAGAACTGGGAGGAACTCAAAGGAAGAGCCCGGTTTTGTCGGTTGGAGTTTCAGTTGAGCTTTGGCAGTGAAGAAGGAAGGAGCCTGTGCTTTTTCAGTGTGCAGTTTAGTCAAAAACATGTGTAAGGCCCAGAGTTCCGAGTCTGCAGCTTGTTAGGACTGAATCAGTCCTGTGAAAAGAATCAAAGGATCTCTGAAGAGTAAAACCAGGCTCACCCTGTAGAAGACTGGAAGAATTGCTGAAAATTGCACTCGGTCTGTCAGGAACTGAATCCGCTGTGTGTTCTCCCGGTATTGTGCAGTAATTGCGATCGGGATACAGATGCAGCCTGCCTGGTATAGTGCTTTCTTTTATATAAATGTGTGAAGAGGTTTGTGTACCTCAAGTGAGCCCTGCTGACATTGAAGGACCCTATCTTATTTGGAGGTGTGAGTACTAATTCAGGGTCGCTCCTGTTGAATTGCCAATTAAATCCAAATGGAATTACTGTACTGCTGACTGTTTAATTCTCCTTTTCTCTGTGTGAAAGGGCCCCTACCAGCTGCCACGGTTTGGACTAGCCACTAGGGCTTGGGTACTAGGGACAGTAACTGATAGGGATAGGCCTGTGCACAGAGCCATAGGTAGATTATTAGAGTGATAAGCTAATTAACCTGATTTCCCTGTCCTTGTTATATCCCCCTAAATAAATCAGAGCTGCTTGTTTCAGCAAAGTTATACTGCCTGAGGTATTTGTCTATGTTAAAGTACTGTACTGTGATTGTTGCACTGTATCTCATTTCACAGGAGGTCCCAGTGCGGAACCAGACCTGGGGGTAAGTGTATACGTGAAGGTAATTCTGATATATTGTGTGGGCCACTAGTGGGAAGAAAGGGGGTTGCAGTGTCCCAGAGGGCTGTGACAAGTTAGTTTAACTATTGCAAACCCTGACCTCTGGGTGGAGGCACCCGCCATTGGATCCAGGCCCCTCAACCTGTTAGTGGCAAATCAGGCAGGGGTAGTAGCCCCTGGGATAGCGCCATCTAGGGGTTACACAAGTTAGACAGTTATCATTGGCTCTGGGTTCCTGCCAGTGATTGGCTTGTTCTCCTTTATATGCTTCTTTTGTGCCCAATTCTGCATTTGCCTAAGAAATAACAAATTGCCAATCTGTTCTCAAGTATATAATTCAGCTACTAAGTGAGGTTACAGAGGGGACAGCCCTACTGCACCTATTCAGTGGGGACTTACTTCCCAGAGGCACAGATTGCACAGCAAGGATTTTTCAAAAAAAAGAAAAAAAAAGAGAGGAGATGATGTATCAGCAAATGCACAGTCAAGTGATGCTTCATGGCCAATGGAATTCAAGATTTTATTTATTATTATTTTCTGTTAAACTGACACTCAGTTATGGGTAAGAAAGAAATAATCAGTATAGAGCCCCCCCAAAAAAACAAGGGAAAAGGGGCAAGCAAGTGTGCTGTGAGGCTGTGTGATATTTGCATAGATGTTATTGACCGATTTATTTACTAATATGCATTCATGGCAATAGGAGATCATGACACCCAGAGGAAGGAAGACATCTAAAGAGGAGGCAATGAGACAGAACATGCAGATGATGTATCAGGCCAAAAAGATACTGGACTTGATGGATGACGCCCCTGAGGGGCTGGAGCCTGGAAGGCGAGGGTGGAATAGGAAAGACAATGAAGCGCCTGGGCCAAAGGGTGGCAGGAATGGCAAAAACCAGCTGGTAGCCCATCAAGACAAGATGCCAGAAGGACTGACTTGCCCATAGTCACCTCTGCCCCCAGCCCCATTTCGCCTCCTCCCCAGCCCCAACCACCAGCACCGGCCCCGGCACCCCAGCCACCAGTGGCTCCCATGCAGCCACAGGCTCTGGGGAGGAACCCTTGCCACCAGCACAGTCTCAGCCTCTTCCTCCTCCTGCTGGAGATGCACCAGAGCATTCGTCAGTACCTACAGGCCTGGTCCTGGTACCCATGAAATCAGGTACAGTAGACATCACTTTGGAGAGCAGCATCAAACAATATGTAGAACAAATGATTGGGTCCATGGGAGAGAATGGAGTTGGGCAATATGAAAAAGTATTGGGGGAGATTAGAAAGGGCAAGGAGGAGGGGACACGATGGGAGCCAAGCAGCACAGAGGGAGGGGGGAACTTCAGTTTGGAGATAAGCAGCCCCAGGGTCATGATCAGTTACCACGTAATGCTTGCAACAAAGGAGAAGATTTGGAAAAGAGAATATGTAGACATATTCTCCCTGGTAAATAGAGAGATGGTCAAGAGGTACGAGGAGAGGGAGAGCTCTGGGAAGAAAGACATGTCAGGGGGCCTTGTGCTGCTGGGCAAGAAGGAGGAGGAGAAGGAGACACGGGGTAAGACATGGGATACCTGTACAGTAGGTTTCACCTACTACAGTGAGATCCTTTAACTCATTACCTCCTGGGAGGCCATTTAGTGTCAGGTAAACAATGGATAGTTTGGACTTCATATGGAACTATTGGAGGTAATGAGTTAAGAAAGGAAACCACAGCTAGTGAGACCACTACTGGCCTACTTCTTGATCATTCATAGTGTCTACAAAATGGGGGGGACCAACTGGATTCAGTATGATGAGATGTTTAAGCAGGGGATGGCTTCTGATGGAAATGTCCATTGGGACAAGAGGCATTTAGACATCTGGTTCGAAACCATGATGGTCCTGGGAAGAAGCTAGAGGAATGGGGTGAAAGTATGGGATCCCCACAAAAATGCTGTTGGGGATACAACAGGGCATACTGCTCCTGGCCTAACTGCCATTTTCGGCAGACCTGCTCTAAGTGTGGTGGGGCCCACCTGGCCTCCTGATGCAGGCCCTATGGGGGAAATGGAGATGGGAGTTAAGGGTACCAATCCTTTTGTGCCAGCCACATGGGATTTTGGGGGGGGCTGAGGTGCTGGGGGAAGGGCAGATGCTTTTATAGTATGTGGGTTGGGAGGAAAGGGGGTAGTTAAGGGGGGTGGTGAGGAGGAAGGACTCCAGGATGAGGTACAGTATCCCATGGCTAGAATACCAATCAATCTGACAATCTTAAAACAATGGCTGTGGGAGTACCCAGATCAGAAAGCAGTGCAAGTGTTAGAAGAGGATTTTCAGAGGGGGCGATGCCCAATTCTATACAGGGCGGTGAGTGGCCATGAGGGCAAAAAACTTAAAATGAGCAAGAGGCAGGGAAGAGCTGCTGCACCAGAAGATAAGAAAAGAGATAGTGGCAGGCAGGGTGGAGGGCCCCTTCTTGAGCTCTCCTCTGCTCAACCTCAGGGTGTCCCCCCTACGTTTGGTGCCTAAGAAGTAACTAAGGGAGTTCAGGGTAATACACCATTTATCCTATCCTGAGGGTGGGTCAGTCAATGACTACATCCGTGAAGAGGACAGCAGGGTGGCATATGTTAACCTAGAGGAGGCAGTTAGGATGACCAGAGCAGTGAAGGGGGCATGGCTGGTGAAGATGGACATTGAAGTGACATTTCGCTTGTTGCCAGTCAGGCCCCAGGACTGGAACCTCCTAGGCTTTTGCATTGGAGAATAATTTTACTTCAATAGAACCATGCCCATGGGCTATTCTGCAGCATGCACAGCATTTGAAACATTCAGCAGCTGGCTGCAGTGGGTGTTCCAGGCGCAGTACAAGCACAGGACAGTCCTCCAGTACCTGGATGACTTCCTTTTGGTGGGGGAAGGAAGGGCAGGTGCACGCGGTGAAGATGTTGTGCTGGTTTGGAAGAAATGCAGGGAGGTAGGAGTTCTGCTCACGCCAGATAAGACAGAAGGACCGAGCCAACGTATCGAATTCCTGGGGATAGAAATTGATGCGGAAGCAGTGGGTTTTAGGTTGCCAGAAACCAAAATTCTCAAACTGAGGGAACTTTTGGGGGCTTAAAGGGGTGCAGAAGAGTACCACTCCAGTTGGTGCAGCAATTGCTAGGGCATCTCAACTTTACATGCCAGGCAATAACCTCAAGATGGGCATTTACACCTTGTCTAGCATGAGCTACAAAAGGGGCCACCCAGCTGCACCACTGGGTGGACATAACACATGGAGTGCAGGAGGATCTGGCAGTTTGGGAGCATTTTCTGCAGCAGTACAATGTCGTAACATTCTGGCAGGAAGAGTGGGTCTTTAATAAGGATTTGGACTTATATACCAACACCTCTGGGGTTTTGGAATGGGAGTCTACTTCAAGGGGAGGTGGATGTCTGAAACATGGCTCAGAGAATGGACTCAGTGGGGACTGGGTAAGGACAACATATTTCTGGAGATAGTCCCTATCTGGATAGCCACACTGGTATGGGGGAGGCACTGCAGAACCAGAAGCTCACTTTATGATGTGCTAACCAGTTGGTGGCTGAAGTACTCAATAGAAAGGGGCAAAGTCTGAGATGGTAATGAGGATAATGAGGCAGCTGGCACAGCAGGGGCAAAAGCTGAATATGTCATACAGGGCTAAGCACATTGAGGGAGTGTGGAATGTGGTAGTTGATAGCCTCTCCTGTCTACAGATAGACTGTTTCCGGGCCATTGCCCCGGGTCAGAAAACAACAACAAAATGAGGATGCCAGTATTCACATGGGAGACTGGCTGGAAGGTGCCGAGTTTCTGTTCTGAAACTCTTGGTCACCAAGGACCTTGAGGGCCTATGAGGCCTCATAGAATGTGTTTCAGCTCTTCCGGGAAAGCCACAGAATGGAGGTAAGTGGTATAGCGACTAAAGATTGGGTAGCTAAATTTATCATCAGTAGTTAGAAGGGGCTGATGGTCCACTTCACTGTGGGAGTGCACCTCTCGGTCATATGCCTGATCTGCAGCATGAAGGGGTGGGGGGGGGACACAGGAAAATGCAATGTGGTAAGAAGAATGATGCAGGGGTGGCTCAGGTTTAAGGGGAAGTAGCCAGATAGAAGGCTGGTCTCTGAGGCTTTGTTAGGGTGAATGGTGGGTGCGATCCAAAAGGTATGCCACTCCAACAATGAAGCATGCCTCTTTTGGCCCCATCTTCACTATAATGTACCACAGGGCTTTTCACGTTAGCCAAGTACTGGGCTACAAACAAGGGGTGGCATGGCTTGCTGTGGGAGGACATACAATGGCAGGGTGATGCTGTCAGTTTATGCCTGCAGGGGTCCAAACCAGACCAGGTGGGAATGGGAGTTACCATCATGCTTGCCAGGCATGAGCAGGCCGGCATATGCCCAGTAAGGGCACTGATGGCGTACGCTGTGGTCAGGCCAATGGGGGGAAGTAGTATTCAAACACAGAGATGGGACATGGGCGTCAAGAACCCAGATTGCGGCAGTGCTCAAGAAGTGCCTGGAATTAATTGGGGAAGACCCCGGGGGGTTACTCATCTCACTCCCTTAGAATAGGTGCCACATCACAGGCAGCAGCCAGGGGTGGCACGGGGGGAAAAGATTATGAAGCTAGGAAGGTGGGATCAGGATGCTATAGGACATACGTATGGAAACTACACTGCTAATAACGATCTGTTTTTTCTCTTTACAGGAGGGGCTGGGCAGCCATTATCCAAGATTCGAGCGGGGGTGGGGTGGGCTCATGAAGGGGAAAGGAGATATAGGCACATTGACAGTCTCACACCCATTTTTGTCTTCAAACACAGGTCACATCAGTAAACTGGAGGTCTGGATCTGTGGCCATTTCTTCATTTATTGGACTGAACGCAGAGCATCATTGAGAGCAGGGGGCCGACAGCTATACCAGGAATGAAGCAAAGTGAAGCTGCAGTGGAAGGAGCTGAGGGGGATGCAGTGGGTGCAAATCCTCCCTCTGCTGCAAGATATGTGGATGACAAGACCTGAGCCACAACTGCAAATTGTTCATCTGGAGGGCAATGATCTGGGTACCAGTCCATGGCTGGATATTTACCTTCAGATTAAAAAGGACAGTCATACAATTAAGGAATGGTGGCCAAATATGACCTTGATATGGTCAGAGATGTTACCATGAAGGGTATGGAAGCATGCACAAGATCATAGGACATTAGACAAGGCCAGGAGGAGGAGGAGGAGAAGGAATCAAAGAGTAGAGGGGTTATTTACCACAGTCAGGAGGTGAAGCATAAGGTATGAGGGCATAAGAGAAAGTGATGCCAAATATTATTGATCGAATGAGGTACACCTCTCTGATATAGGCTTAGATATGTTTAATGCAGAGATTGAAACAGCAATAGAGACATGGAGGAAGGCAGTGGGACAGGCATAGGTAGAAGGAAGGGGACAACACACATAGTAGACCAACCCAATGCTGGCAGTAAGAGGGGGAAGCCCATCATCCTGCACAAACTGGAGGTGGGAAAGGGAAATTAAAATGTGGACAAATTAAGGGGCGGCAGGGGAGAGGAAGAGGAAGAGGAACCCAGCCTGGGTTTACACCAAGGCTGAGGAGGACTGAGAACCCAGAGGGTCCCAAAGCCAGAAGAAGGGCATGTGTGTACACGCATACCCAGCAAGGGACATGGGTAAAGGCAAAGGAAAATAAAGGAAGAAAAGGGTCCCAGAGGCCAATAAGAATGTACACAATGTAGAAAATGTAGAAAATGTAAGAAAGTTATAAAATGTATCAAGGTATCTGGAAAAAGGATTGGGATAAAACAAAGACAGGACTCCCAGATGTGCATCCGGAGATAAAGGAGATGAGAGTACATGGATTTGTGGATAGTGAATGAATAAAGCAATATATGTGGACTGTATAATGAAGGTATAATGTTCAATCAAATGGAAGACATGATTTTAGTCTGTAAATCATAAGGTATTGGTGTATAATGAAGAATATGCCAACTGAGCACCCAAAATGGTTAGGTGTGGATTTACTTGGTGGGGGTGTTCCGGACAAGCTTGATTTAAACCATGATCTCCTGGCTAACAGTCCTTTATTATGATACATTCTGTTAGTGGAAGTGCTCCTTTTAAAACATTTATGTTGATATTGTTATTCTGTCTTTTTTATCCAATGAACTATTAGATGATTCATCTTTATTATTCTTTAATAGTACTGAGGCTATAGTTTAAACAAGAAATACCACATCATTGTATATTTTGGCTGGTTATTTCTTTTTAAAGATGCCAGGCAACTAAACTAATTAATTTAAACATTTAGACACAACCTGGGGTTACGTTAGTGTTTATTAATCAAACCCTAGTGGGTCACAAGTCAAGAGGAGTAGTCGAGTGTCTAATGCCCCTAGAATCAGACTAACAAAGGTAATCTAACCCCTGGAGTACATGCTAGAGGTGACGCATTTGATCTATATTTTTTTATTCTTGTTTAGCTTGCCGCTCATCGCCTGTCTAGAACAATACCCTTTTCTCCATTTTGAGTTTGACTTTGCAGTTTTCTTTACTTTGGAAATATTAAAAGTAACGTTCAAGTTTTCATCAGTATTAAGTCTAGTTTAACACCCATCGCTTAAAGAAGTTTTTGTTTGTCACCATGTAATTCTTTCAGGAATAATAATTTTCTGGCAAATATATCAATATACCCATTTTTCTCTTTGCATTCTTTCATTCCTCAGCTAAGATACAGGATTTTGAAGTTTTTTTTAAATTCCTGCTCACTTGATATGCCCACCATGAAAAAACAAGCATTTGTCAATGCTGAATGTTGATTGCGTTGGTGTGTTGAGCTCACTCACTGCCCCTCTGTCACTCGCTCAGTCTGTTTCTCCCAGTGCTGCAGGCTGCTCTTTTGTACTGGGCTCCTGCCTGCGTTGGCGGCTTGTTCTGGCCAGAAAGAAATCTGAAGCAGTCCCAACACAGCTCCATTGAGCTCGCTTACTCCCCCTGTCTCACTCACTCATTCCCCAATCGGTGTTGGCATCTTGTTCTGCCCACTATGAAATCCGCAGCTATCCCGACAGAGCTCCATTGAGGTGGCTTACTCCTCCTTTCTGTCTCGCTCATTGTGTTTCTCCCAGTGCTACAGGCTACCCTTTTGTACTGGGCTCCTGCCTGAGTTGGCACCTTTATCTGCCCACAAAGAAACCCACAGCTTCCTAACAGAGCTCCATTGAGGTCGCTCACTCCCCCTGTGTCACTCACTCATTCTGTTTCTCCTGGCACGTGCAGGCTGCCCTTTTGTACTGGGCTTCTGCCTCTGTTGGTGCCTTTTTCTGCCCACAAAGAAATCTGCAGTAGTCCTGACAAAGCTCAGTTGAGCTCGCTCACTCCCCTTCTCTCACTTGCTCATTCCGTTTCTGCTGGCGCTGCAGGCTGCCCTAATCTTTTGGCCTCCTGCCTGGTATGCTGCCTTCTTCTGCCCACAAAGAAATTTGCAGCAGTTACAATAGAGCTCCATTGAGCTTGCACAATCCTCCCCCACTCATTCTGGTTTTCCCCCCACTGCAGGCTGCACTTTTGTACTGGGCCCCTGCATGCATTGCTGCCTTTTTCTGCCCACAAACAAATCTGCAGCAGTCCCAACAGATCTCCATTGAGCTTACTCACTCCCTTTCCCTCACTCGCTCGTTCTGTGTCTCCTGCCGCTACAGGCTTCCCTTTTGTACTGGGCTCCTGCCTGTGTTGCCGCATTTTCTGCCCACAAAGAAATCCACAGCAGTCACAATAGAGCTCCATTGAGGTCGCTCAGTCTCCCTCTGTCACGCACTCATTCTGTTTTTCCTGGCGCTGCAAGTAACCCTTTTGTACGGGGCTCCTGCCTGCCTTGGGGCCTATTTCTGCCCACAAAGAAATCCGTAGCAGTCCTGATAGAGCTCCATTGAGCTCAGTCAGTCCCCCTGTCTCACTCACTCGTATGGTTTCTCCCACTGCTGCTGGCTGGCCTTTTCTACTGGGCCCCTGCCTGCACTGATGCCTTTTTCTACCCACAAAGAAATCCACAGCAGTCCTGACAGTGCTCCACTGAGTTTGCTCACTCCCCCTCCCTCACTCGCTCTCTCTTTCTGTTTCTCCCAGTGTTGCAGGCTGCCCTTTTTGTACTGGGCTCTTGCGTTGGGGCCTTTCCTTGCCCACAAACAAATCCGCAGCAGTCCCGACAGAGCTCAGTTGATCTCAGTCACTCCCCCCCTCACTCATTCAATCTTAATCTGTCCCAAACACTGATGTCCCACAGCAGCCGTGCTATTCTCTGGCAGAAGTGCAAGCTCTACTGTTCATAAGGAGGTGTGAAAAAATGCCACTGTTGAAAATGTGGAGTGAAAATATTACAAATTTGCGAAGTTACAGAGGTACGTGGAAACAGTTCAATGCACGCTTGTAACACAGTCATGTTATGGAGTCACCAAATTTTCAACATAGGGATTTTAGGGCCTCTGCTCATGAACAGTGCCACTGTCATTTTCTTAGTCTGTCCCAAACACTGATTTCTCACAGTGACCATGTTATTCTGTCCCACAACTGTGAAACCACATTTCAATCAGGATGTGAAAAATGACAGCTGAACTGCTCATAAGGAGGTGTGAAAAAATTCCACTACTGAAAATCTGGCATGACAATAATACAAATCTGCAAAGTTACAAGAATGTGGGGAAAGTGTGCAATGCACGCTTGTAACACAGTCATTTGATGGGCTATCATCACCAACTTTTCAACACAGGCATTTTAGCACTTCTGCTCATGAACAGTATCACTGTCATTTTCTTAGTTTGTCCCAGACAATGATTTCCCACAGCGACTGCTCTATTCTGCGCTGGAAGTGCGAAAACACATTTCGGCCAGGATAGGAAAAATGACAGCTACACCGTTCATTAGCAGGTGTGGGAAAATGGCAATGTTGAAAATCTGGAGTGAAAATATTATAAATTCACAAAGTTACGAGTGTGCATGCAAACTGCGCAATGCACGCTCGTCACACAGTCATTTTATGAAGAATCATTACCAAATTTTCAACATAGGCATTTTAGGACCTCTACTCATGAATAGTGTCACTGCCATTTTCTTAATCTGTTCCAAACACTGACTTCCCACAGTGACTGCGCTATTCTGCGACGGAAGTGCGAAAACACATTTCTGCCAGGATGTAAACAATGACAGCTGTACTGTTCACAAGGAGGTGTGAGAAAAAATGCCAGTGTTGAAAATCTGGCATGCAAATATGCAAATTCACGAAGTTATGAGCGTGCGTACCAACTGTGCAGTGCATGCTTGTAAAACAGTCATTTATTTGATTTTTCCCACCAAATTTGCAACATAGGCTTTTTGAGAGCCCACCTCATGAACACTGGCACTGTTGTTTTGTTAATCAGCCCTGAAAGGTGATTCTGTGCAGTGACAGTGAAATCACCTTTTGGGGCTGATTAACGCCATGACAGTTCAAGAATTCATGAGGAGGGGTCCCAAAACCCCTATGTTGAAAATTTGGTACCAAAATTCCCAAAAATGCCCGAGATATGCAGTAAAGTTGAAAAAAACACTATTTATTCCATTATACAGCTTACTGGCATTTCCTCAGTTTGCAGTCAGCTTTAAAGAGTGCAGACATGTTCCCGGTCCACCGAGGATTGTCACGCCGAGCTCCAGAGGTAAGTATGGAGTGAGGGATGGTGTGGGGAGGCAGGGTGCGCAGTGGGTGGGTGCGGGTTGTGGGAGGTGGGGTAGGGAGACCGCGAGGGACAGTTTTCTGATTTTACAGGTTTAAAAAAAAAAAACATGGCGGGACAGTTTTTGTCTTCACAGGGGCATTGGGCACTCTGAGGTGGGCTCCCAGCATGCCACTTGACTGCTTCTTTTTGGGGGGCCAGGAGCTGACGGGGGATTGGGCACCCCATCAGCAAACAAGAGAAGGGGGGCATAGATTATGCTGGACGGGATTGGGCACCATGTCAGCAGACAATAAAAGCCGGGGGGTTACAGAATGCAGGCAGGGAGTGGGCTTTCCCATTGGCACAATCAACAATAAGGCACCGAAGCTGATGAGGATTGGGGCCCCCGTCAGCACATAAATTCGGTGAGGGGGGTTATATTGTTTGTGAACACAGTGGCAAGCCGCCGCCATGTTCACAAACAATATCAGGGTTTGGAAGTTCCGCCCTGCAATGATGGGTCACTCCCTCATTGCAGCAGATGGCTGACGCTGCAATGACGAGGCAGCCCCTGATTGCATCAGTGAAATTGTCACAAGTTGGTGACAAGTTTCCAAACCCATGTCACCAGCAGCATGCAATGGCATTGGGGGAAGCGGGACAAGCCTTTGCAGGCTGTGGGGGCATTGGCCACAACAGTGCTGTGCCTCCACAGCCTGCTTCTGAGAAAGTTGTCCCAATATGTTTCTTGCACTGCGTGCAATCAACATAAAAATTAGTACTGTGGTGTGGTTCTGTGCTGTTTACCATTCTAATACATCCACAGTAGGACTCTAGTATGTAGATTCAACAAGTAACCTCAGTGGAAGAGATTTTTACAAATTTTGAGTGGTGGCCATCTTTAATGATATAAGTCATTAAATATAAAATTAGCTATAAAATGTGTTTTAAAAATACTGAGAGAATGAAAAGTACTCCAAAGATGAATGTAAAGGTGTCAAATATGAAGAGAATGTTTGTCAAATAATATTGCTATTTTAAGACTGTGTTTCACAAATGAGGCCACCATACAGCAGCTGCATGCAGCCATTTGTATGATTGTTTAGTAGCCACTGAGCTCTTCAGAGTTTGAATCACAAAGGAATTGGACTAGACAGTTTAACTTTTAAATAAACATTAGAAGTACATTTCAAGAGAAAACACATTAGTGACTCAATTTGTTGTATACCATGTGAGAAGAAATGTGTTGCTGTATATCAGAGGTTTGGGGGTGTTCAAATAATGAGTGAGGCCACCAGTAACATTTGGTGGCTGCACTTTGAAGCCCTTTGAGACCACTAGGATGTGAAGCTTGAGACCCACTGGTTTAAGATCAGGTTTCCTGTGACAAAGTTGAACTAGCAGGCAGCAGAAACTGTTCCCTGCCATTGTGGGACAATACAGTAAGGGCAGGATTCACGATGTTCATGGAATGCCCGCAGCTGCGGGTAAACCTCGGCGCAAGTTGGCTGCGACTTGTGGATTCACAGGTTACCCACAGTGGTGGGTATTCACGAAGCTGGAGCCAGATTACGACCGGCTCCACAATCTACTGCTGCTTGCAGGTGGTGTTGCCGGGGAGAGAGCTGCAACAGCGGGAATGGGCTATGACTACTGGAGGCAGCCATAACACCCTCCACAACTGCTACGGCTATGAATCGCAACCGCCACAGCTTCGGGCGATTCCAGTCTGCAGCAGCAGTTGCGGAGGGGAACTTGAAGAAAATCCTGTTGTGAATCCTGCCCTAAGTGTATAAAAATAGCTGAGAATACTGATGGAAGCCTCATCCTACTAATGTTATAAGAAGCACTCCTTTTATTATTTCAAATGTAAAAAAGTGCTAAAGCAAACTCAAAATGTGAACAAAGTGTACTGAACAAGACAGGTGAAATAAGACAGGAGATATGGGGCAGTGTAAAATAGAATGGCACTAGGTCAGATCAGCACCTGCAAGGACAGCACTGTCAAGAACAGCGCTCTCCATGCAGCACTGATCAGAACAGCAGCAGTACACAATGACGTGAGCAAACACAGTGCCAGCGCTAGCGATCGCAAGTGTGATATGTGATCACTACCACTGTTACAATGTATTTTGAGGGGGCTCTGCCCCCACAACCCCCGTTGTTAAAATAATCAACTCTGAGTCAGAGCTGGATTATGGGTGGGGGGAATAAAATCTGAGAAGACCAGGATTAAAACCCTGGCCTCCACCACCATCTCAGCTGAGCTGTTCATGTACTAGCACTCCATGCCATGGGAGCAGCTTGGTGAACCTTCTCACTCCCTTTCCCCTTCTCCTGCATTTAGTCCCATGGACAGCAACCTGGGGAGAGCTTAGTCCATAACTTTTTTTTCCCCTATTGCTGACCGTAATGGTGTGATATAGACTGTACGTTTCTTACTGGCATTATTCTTGTAGCGCTCTTATGACTGGGTCGAAAATAGAATACATTGGTGTAGGTCAACATTTTCTCCATTCCATGCATTTCTGCTTTAAACAAAACTTGTGTTTATTATTTTAGAAATTATTGCTTAAAAGTTAAAATCCTAATGATTCTATTGTACATGAGGGTTTCCAGATGTTACTGTAACCCTGTTAGAATGCTGACAGCTAATAAGAATGTTCATTCCCAACCATTGTTTTAGAATCTTTAGAAATGTACTGATTAGCTACTTACATAACACTGTCTCAATGTTATTTAGTATTTAGTTGAGACCGTGTAGTTATTTAACTGCCAAATGATTAAATACTGCTAAAGAAATGGAATCCTTTGCATGAACTGACAAAAATGTATAATAGTATTTTAAATGCATCAAACTGTTGTATAAACTTGAGTGTCAAAACAATATGAAGACAGTGAAATGGAAATTACAGGCTCTACATTGTGGGCTAATTTTCATCCCTTCTTTGAGCAAATCAAGTACTTTTATCATTCAGGAATGTGTCATCTGTGAATTTTACATCAACGGAATCAAACAAATTATTTTTTTTTTTCCATTTTACTGTCACCATAATGCAAGTGTTTTCTATGGATCTGTAGTTTTGTTAGACACATTTGCAGACAAATATAGTAGGTGGACCTGCTACAGTAAATGAGTACATTGCCTTGACTAAAAAGGATCTGATATTTTAAAAGGTACCACTGCATATTGTTATATTGAACTTTGTTCAGAACCTGCATTTAGTTCTTTATAGTTGTATTATACTGCAGCTTAGATGTTAAACTCTAAACTAGCAAATGTTATACAGTTATAACCCATTCTGTTTCAGTTTATTTTTTTTCTTTTCCTGCACCCTCACTTCTCCCCCCCCTTCCTCATTACAGTTTCTTCCATCTTTGGTGTGGGTACCCTCTCTGTGGTACACTTTCTCAATTCCTTCAAAGGACACAGCCCTACATTTTTATGTATTTATTTTATTTTTTTTATTTATTTAAATATTCAGAAATAACCCTTGAGCACAGGCTCTTTTACAAAGGCTTCACATCAAAATAACAATTAAACAGACACTTTACAGCACAGGCATAGGGTAAGAAACAACAGACATTAAGATTAAAACATTACAATATCATTAAAAATACTTGAACTGGTGCAGCATTGGAGCTCAACTAGCATTGGATAGCAATAGTGAACTTAGAAGAGAAGTAGAGAAAACCCCCTCTGAAGGGGAACAGAAGACTAAGGAACAAGGAAAAGTGGAGGGGAGAGGAGTCTACCCCCGGGGGATGGGGCAGGTGGATAGGCAGCCTCAAAAGGAGGCTTTGTAGACTTCAAATGGAGGTGGGGGCTGGGCATGCTATGGGAGGATGAAGGCACAGGCTGGGTGGTGGGAGGAGGGAAAGGGCTGGAGGGCAACGGGGAGCGGGGAGGGGACATGGAAGTGATTGGGGTGGGATTAGCAGTTTTGTGTAAGAGGTAATGTTGACAGCAAGGAGAAGAGGGTTTGAGCATGCTACAGGGGTGGGGGGAAGAGGCTGGCCCCAGATTAAGTCAGTAGAAAGGTGGAAGGGGCAGAAAAAGCCAAGGAGGAGGAGGGGTGAGGAAGCAAAAGGGGTGGGAGCCAGAGGTAGGGAAGAAGGGTACAGTGGGGCAGCCCTGGGTTAGCTTAAGTGGTGGCACATGGGACTAGGGTGTGGGCTTCAAGATCAAGAAGAGTCACACACTTGAAAAGGAGTCACACACGATGCTAGAGGTAACGTAATGCCTTAGACCAGTTTTGAAGTGCGATAGGCTAGCGGAGTTCCAAGTGGACTCAGGGATCTCACTAAGCTACAGGGGGGGCTCTGTAGGAGAAGACATGTTGTCCAAGTATGGTATGACAAAAAGACACTGAGAGAGCCCCCACATCCTGCCTCTGGTGCCATACCTGGAGTCTGTCAGAGAGAAGGTATTAGATATGCATGGGGGTGTTTTGCCCACTAACGCTTTCTTGCAAAGGAGGCAGGTTTGGAACTTGATCCTATTTCTAAGTGGCAGCCAGTTTGCTTATACGGTGAGCAGGTATGTGTAAAGTGATCGACAGCCAAGGTGAGTCTGCAGGCCTCATTGCATGCAATTTGTACCCTCTTTAATGCCGCTTCTGTGGCTGCTCCATAAACAACCAGGCCATAGTCAATACCTGATAAGATGGAGCTGGATACTAAGAGGCAGAGGGTCTCAGGAGTGAGATGTTTTCTCTGCCTGTACAGTACACACAGCTTGGAGTTTACTGTCTTGACCACCAACTCAATGTGTTGAGTAAAGGAGAGGGTGTCATCGAGGGTGACATAACAAATGTCTTCACATCTTTGTTCCTATTGCCTCCCTCCTCAATCTCTCCTTTTAACATTGAACTGTCCCTCAAATTTGGAAGCAGGCTAATGTCCTCCACCTCAACAAAAGTGGAAACTCCTCCTCATTCTCTGGAAATTATCATCATATCGCCCTCTTCCCTTCAATTGCTAATGTGCTGCAAGGCATGTCCACTCATAGCCCATCTCTTCCTTTTCTCCTTGTCCTTCCTTTTGATTTCTCATTTTATTTTCTGCCAACATCACTCCACTGCCTCCTCCATACTTTTGGTCACAGACTCCATTCTGATAGGTATGGACCTCGGCCTAATCACAGCAACCATTTTCAATGAATTGTGAAGGCCTTCAACAAAGTGGTCTATCCCCTTCTATTAGATAAGGTAATGGGATTGAACTGTCAGACACAGTGGTCAAGTCGTATCTCTCTTAAATTTCAGAATGGCACCAGTTGGTCCAGTTCTGTGATGTATCATACTCTTCCCTGTCTGTCAGGTCTGTTGCCCTCCAGGGCTCTACTCTTGGCCCCATCCTCTTTCCACTTTATATATGACCTCCCTTTAGTCTGTGTCATTTTGCACCTCCGCATATGAATGAATGACAGTACTGTTCATGTCCATGTCCTCAGTGCTTGACCTGGAATTTTCAATTCAGCTGAACTTTGACAGTGCCCAGCACTGGTTCCTCTCAAACCAACTCCCTCTTAATAACATAAAGAATGTCTCTGTGACCCTTGGTACCAAGCAGAGGGTAGATAGACTTAAACACACATCAGTGTTTATGATTTCAATTAGTACCTCACTTTGGGTATCTCAGTGTGTGGCTGGACCAGCACTTCAGATTCTCCACCCACATCAGTGCCGTTCATAAACAATTCTGTGCCAGACTATTTATGCTGTACAGCAACAAATCCTTCCCTCCAGTCTTGGTCTGTTGTGATTTTATCTTCATGCTGATCTTGCCAGTGTTTTAATACCATGGTTTGCAGTGCTGTCCCCAAATCTATTACAACAACAAAAATTGGGCACTAAAGTGCCTACCTGTAAACCACATCCATATGCTAGATAAAGTATTATAAAGTATTAAGTATCAAAACAGCTGAAGGCCTCAGATAGCCCCCCTCAAGGAAACACCCACCATTCTGTGCAGCCTATGGGAGCTTTTTTAGAAATGTGCATGGAGGATGCGTGAAACATTAGATGTGTTTTTGCTCGAGGGAAGCACTGCATGCTTTTTAACTGTACTGGTACTCAGGAAAGAGATTTTACAATACTTTTTCCAAAATATGGATGCTGTTCTCAGGTAAGCACTTTTCTGCCAGATATTTGTTTTTGCAACTATCCAGTTATTGAGAGCATTATAATCTTTAGAGTGGTCCCTTTGAACTGTATCTGCCTCCAAATCTAACCTGCCCAGACTGGATCCCCTTTTCTTTTACTTCTGCCATTATTACACAAACTGGGGAATATGGGTGTGGGCAGGACAGTAGTGTGGTGGGTAGGTAACTGGCTGGGTGGCAGGACACAGAGGGTGGTGGTAAATGGCTGTCACTCCACAGAGGGAAGAGTGACCAGTGGGGTACCACAGGGATCAGTGCTGGGACCGGTCCTATTCAACATCTTCATCAGTGACATTGCGCAGGACCTAGAAGGCAGAATTTCACTGTTTGCTGATGACACAAAGCTCTGTAACAGAGTAGACACACCAGAGGGTGTAGACAGAATGAGAAGTGACCTGCAGAAACTTGAAGAATGGTCAGGGGTTTGGCAGTTGAAATTCAATGCAAAGAAGTGCAAGATAATGCATATGGGGAACAAAACCCTGGCACAATATATCAGTTGGGGGTGAGGATATGCATGCACCAAGCAGGAAAGGGATCTTGGGTTGTTATCTCTGATGACCTCAAGGTAGGGAATCAGTGTGACAAGGCAGCAGGTAAAGCAAATAGGATGCTGGGATGTATAGGCAGGGCATCACCAGCAGGAAAAGGAGGTCAATTCTGCTATACAAGACACTAGTGAGGCCCCACCTGGAGTACAGTGTACAGTTCTGGAGGCCATACCTACGTAAGGACATAGACAGGGTAGAGAAGGTTCAGAGGAGGGCAACAAAGATGGTGCATGGATTGCATCACAAGTCCTATGAAGACAGATTGAAGGAACTGAACATGTACTCCCTGGAGGAGAGGAGGGAGAGAGGGATATGATAGAGACATACAAGTATCTTACAGGGAGGAACAGGGTGCAGGAAAACACTATTTTAAGTGAAAAGATGTTCCAGGACTAGAGGGCATGGGATGAAGTTGGAGGGAGGGACGATTCAGAGGAAACATGAGAAAGAATTTCTTCACAGAACGGGTGGTGGACAAGTGGAACACCCTGCCAGAGGAAGTGATGGGGGCTGAAACAATCACGGGATTTAAGAATGCATGGGATAGACATAAAGGAATTCTGGAGGTCAGGGGTAAGAGGCAACAGACTTCTAGGGAAACAAACTGAACTTACAAGCTCAAATGGGCAGACTGGGTGGGCCATAGGCCCTTATCTGCCATCACTGTCTATGTATCTATGCCATTTTACTCTAAATAACAAGACACTGACCCATCACTGCTACCTTTATTTTAACATCTTTCTCCCCTCCCTTAAAGGTCGATGTTTCTCCCACTGCTTCTCTTTCCTGCTAAATACTGGCTTTCTACCATCCACTTCTATCTCTCCTCTCTCCTCAATCCTACATCCCATCATCCTACTCACTTCATTTTTCAATTATCTGTGCTTTCCACATTGCTGACTGCAAAACTTCAGCTGGTCAGGCCTCTTTTTTGATCCACGTACCTACTCTCTGGAATGATCTTCATCTCTGTTTTCATCTTTCATCCTCAATTTCCTCTCTTAAGCCATATTTAATGGCGCATCTCTTCCTAACCTCCTTCTACACCTAGCCTCTCACAACAGTTTTAACAGAAGCATTACTTTCCCTTTGCCACCACTATACCCCCATGCTATTCCATTACTGTACATGAAGGATTAATTCCCATTAACTCTATACATTTTTGCAAATTTGTACCACTAATCTAATATTGTCTCTAGTTGACTAATGTAATGATTTATTTCCATTAACATGGAAAAGTGTTGTACTTTTACAAATTGTGGCAATTTGTACATCTACTATTCTGTGTTATTACAATTTTCTTATCACTTTTTGCCTTTTGCAATTTTTTGCAACTTTGTAACTGTACCTTGCACCATCTCATGTTCTCTATTGTATATTGCACTTGTGTTTTATTCAATAGTGCACTTTGCATTTGTTACTTTTTTATTGTATTTCTTACCACCTTGCCCCCCCCCCCACCACATCTAGAAATGAGCTATGGCACAGTGCACCTCTCACAGTCAACCGATGTCAAATAAATAACTAAATAAATATATAAATAAACAAACAAATAAATATCACTTCAAAACATGTATTAACCATTTAGACTATATTCAAATTCTAATTTGCAAGAACTCTGAATAGTGACAGACAGCAGGGCAGCATCAGTTGCTTTCACTTCTGGATAATATGTGCCCTTCAAGAAAATGTCTGCATAGAGAAGTTGATAAGATGAATGACTGAAGAAATATATTTGACACACAAACTCTAAGCACCATTGAATTGAAATCGCCATTTTGGTGCCATCTGTGAAGCAGCTGAAAATCCGTTGATTCAATCCTTTTGTTGTTTTGGATGTGATGCTATGCCTGGTTTAATAACTGAGAATTAAAGAGGAAGAAAAAGAAAAATGAACCTCTCTGATGTTGTCTCCTTTATTGTATTTGAAGATCTGTGCCTCACCACCTACTAGGCTTTCCCTGACTGACCCATGTTTACCTTTTGTTGGTGCCACTTCCCACTGTGTTATTGATGTGCTGCTCTTCCTGGGAAGCCAGCTCTCTCAATGCACTTTGTTAAGCCCAGGCCATGGGCACATACTGTTCTTTGTTATAATGTGAAGAATAATGTTTCGATATTGAGTACTGATGGCTGCTCCCTGGTTAAAAGTTAAAGAGGTGTCTTGTGTGTCTACTAAATACTGGTAGCCTCTTTTAAAATATTGCACACTTTCACTTATCATTTAGATTATATCTGAAAGGTGTTAAACTCAATTAAATTGAAAGTTCTCTTTTAATGGCAGTTTTTTTTTTTTTGCCACAACAGTGGACCATTCACAACGGAATGTAGAAGGCTGTCAAAGTACTGAAGACTTCAGAATGCACTATTCCTTCCTTCCTTCCCCCATGGTTTTAATTTCCTCAATTGTATAGTGTGAAATGATGCAAAGATCATTTCAGGGGGTTTAGCTGAAGCTGCATTACCCAGCGCTGACTGAAAGGGACAGACTGTTAATACAATTAAAACACAGCAAGTCCACCCACTCCTCCATTCAAAACACAAGCATAACAAAATTGGAAGCTAGGTATGTTTGTGAATTTTAACAATTTCTTAAGAAATTAGACTCTGTACTCAGTCTAAAAAATAGGTGGCTTTGGAGGGAATGCAGATCTCTGTGCTGTGCTCTCTTTCCTTTAATCATTCCCTGTAATGATGGACCTTTTGATTGTTTTGTTTTATTTTGGAAAAGGTTTTGATGACATTCCTTATACTTACCCACCCTCACATGTAAGAGACAGACAGGAAAATAGCTACTAGATTCCAGAAGCATGTCAAGCTTTTATTTTAATCTCCATGTAAAATACTAGTAACTAACCAGGAAACTTGCAGATAAAATGTATAGAATATTAGAAATTAAACTGATATACATACTTATATACATAAATTGTAAATCCTGCTAATGTAGTGGTACTAATAAAAGAAAAATAACACTTTTGGAATAAAATTGAACATGTGTGACAGTTGATCAAGTAAAAGAAATGTTTAAGATGTTTTGTACAATAGGTTTGTTGTTATGCCATATTAGTCATGATCAAATCTAGAAGAAGGAAGTAAAAAAAAAAAAAACAGCACCAACCATAGACTGGATCCAGATAATGTTTATTTATTAATATTACACTAGCTTAACAGACAGTAAAATGCCATCAGAAAATTGGAAAGCCTCATCCAACACCCACAAACACTTAAGCAAAACACTGTTTATGTACAAGCTCCCTGGACAAAAACAGTGCCCATATTAATGGAAAGTACCTTCTGGATGTTAGATTGTTTATGATGATTGTAGTTTGTAGATGGACTAAACAAATTGATTTAAAAAATAACTGTGGAACCCATTTGTGATAAATATAAAGTAATATTACATGAGTGGAATGAGATCATGTTTGATGGCATACAGTATCTGTCCCTGGCAGACTGCTATGTCTGAGTTACCTCTGCCAATTATTAACATCCTTTACTATAGTAACAAGAGATCATATTAGACCTTAACTGTATTAATAAACAAGCAGCGACATCAAGAGGACCAACTACCGATCCAGTGTCAGGAAAGGCTTAGCAATGCATAGTTTATATGGTAAAAGAAAAATAAACTTGACATTTTGAAAGTGAGAATATATTTAGCTTTGATTTGACACTTCTGTTGACGTAACCCTTTGCAAACCACAAGTCGAAATTTCTCTAAATGTTTAAGCCCCATATTTTTAAACATTTACTTTTAATTAAAGTTTAAATAAATGAGCAATGTATTCTACCACAAAATATCAATGTCATCTCACACAAACAGTTCTTTCATGCAGATCTTTTTTTCCTTAGATGCAGAGCTGAATACACAGCACATGGTGTGAGTTGTACAAGTTTTACAAAACAAATATTTAAGCAAATTACTCAGATCCTCACTAACATAATTCAGTTTTCTCTACTTTTTCTTTGAAACATATATACTATAAGTATAGTGCATTTCCATACAGGAGTCAGTGCATGCTAGTAAAATACTGTGATGATGGAAGGGACTTAGGGTTCATCTTATCCACCCCTCTTGCCACATGACAGTGCCCATGCCAAAACTGAATATACCTTTCAGTATGAGTAATACTGGAGAATATACATATTCTATGTATAGCTCACTATTACTTTTAAATAGTCTTTTTCATGGTTAAAATGGAGAGTAAGAAAACATGTTCTTATGCTTAGTTTTGGCTAGTAGGACAAAATTGATATGTCCTTTTTGTGTTCATCATGCACACAAGTGCAAGTGAACATGTTGATATGAGAGTTGCTGGAGAGGGGTGTGAGGGCTACGAGTCCAGTGGAGATTGGTGCTGTAGGGACTGGTCTATGGCAGGTGAATAAGCAGGCAGTGTCCTGATGACACTGGTTTTCTGAGGGGGCTGATCTGGTCATGCACTTCAAAGGACAGAGTCGACACATTAGCAGAGTGGCTCAATCTTTGAAGCAGAGGTGGACTGATCAGTCGGGCAAGCATGCCATTTTTTTAGTCCTATCTTACTCCTGTGACCACTCCCATCCCATCCATGTGATGCAGTGTGGGTATTAATGCTATGTTTAAAAAGCAGCAATCAGACAGCAGTCAAAGTTTGCAAGTTGTGAGCTGGGAATTGGAACCAGGAATGGCAAGACAATCTATGCTGCTATATTGATTAAACCACCGATGACAACGTGTTTCAGCATTTTTAACGAAAATGATCGTGCAGACTTGCACAGAACTAAGCTGGCATTTCTAGCGTTTGTATATCATTTCAATGCAAGCTGACGGGGAAATCCAGCATAGACAAACACATACCATTCATATTATTGAGCTAAACTGGGAATACCACAGACTCTTATTCACGACAAAATAGCTTAACAATATGAATGGTATTTAATTATCTGCACTGGATTTCCATGTCAGCTTGCACTGAAATTATATACAAAAGCTAGAAATTACAGCTTAGTTCTGTGCAAGTCTGCATAATCATTTTCATTAAAAATGCTGGCATGGTCAGCCTAGAATGTGTGGACTGTGTGCCTGCAATGAAGAAAACTGTCTATCGATGTCTGTTGCTGGTGGCCCTAACTTGCACCCTAACATAACCCTCCATGTCAGTGCTTCCCCCACACACACACAAACATTAGTAACACTGAGGGGTGCTTAATCCCCTAGTGTCTTTCCGTAAAATAAAGAAAACTGTTCTTCATCCTGTTTGAAAGCCATCCATCAATATCTGCTGCCACCCCCCCAAAACATAACATAGTGACACTGGGGGTGCCCAATCCCCCAGTGTTTTCAACATATCTGTTCCTGAAATAAAGAAAACTGTCTCTCATTGTTTTTCCCCCTGAAAAAAGAAACCTGTCCATCGACATCTGTTGCAGTGCCTCCCCAAACATTACTCTGTGACACTGGGGTGCCGAACTGTTGCACCTGCTAACCACTTCCAATGCCCCAAATGGGCTGGACTGCTGCACCACATACACCCTGTCTCACAGTCAAGGCTGCTGTACCCTGAGATCCCACTGTGTCCTGCCTCACAGTGAAGACTTCTGCATAATGTTGTCCTCTATCCCCTGCCACCACTGTGCCCTGCTGTACCAAAGAACTTCTTGCCTCCACAGTTAGGGATGTTGCACCAAGCTGCTCCCTGCCACCAGTGTCAGATCCTTTGGTATGCTGCCCAAAGTGCCTGAAAGAAAAAAACAAAAAATACTTTCATCTTGTGTTGTAGAGTGGGGGGGCAGAGGGTAGCAGTGTGCAGTAGCCCTGAATGTTTGGGCAGGAGACAGAGGAGGCACCAGGGTATAGCAGCTCAAACTGTGGAATAGGGTGCAGCAGACTCACTAATTTGGGACAAGGGGCATGAGCAGGAGGGTGTAGCAAAGGATCTGATGCAAGTGGCAGGGGGCAACAGGGAGAGACTGCCCCAACTGTGGCGGAAGGGGACAGGGTGCAGCACATGCCCTGACATGTTTTATGGCAAGTGGCAGCATGGAGCAGCAGTCCTAACTGTGGAGGCATGGGGCTGTAGGGCACAGAAGACCACAAGAGCCATGACTGTGTAGACAGGTGCAGCAGCCTTAGATGTGGTGGCAGAGACAGAGGACAGCATGGTGCAGAAGCCTTGACTGTGTGGCAGAACATGGGGAGCATCAGTGTATGGCAGCCCTGACTGTGGGACAGGGTATGCCTGGTGCAGCAGCCTTGCCAAGTTGGGGCAATTGAAGTGGGTAGCAGGTGCAGCAGATATCCCACCTCTGGTGGCCTGGACAGCAGCCAAAGAGCAGAGGACCTGGGACTCTAGTCCTTAGCAAAGCACAGCAGCCCTGATTGTTGAGATAGGAACAGGTGGCAACAGGGTGCATTGGTTCTGACTATGGGAGGGAGCAGAGGAATGCAGGGTACAGTGGTCTCAGCTGTTTATGCAGGAGGCAGCATGGTGCAGCAGCTTTGACTATGTGGAGAAGACATTGGGCAGCAGAGTGCAATAGCCTCAAATGGGGGAAGCAGACAGGGGGCTTGTGGGGCAGGGGAAATGGGGCATCAGAGTGCTGCTGCTGCCTCAACTGTCAGGCACAAGACAGGGGCATCAGGATGCCATATAGTATTTCTATTTATACACATACATAATGTATTTTCACACAGAAACCCTCAAAGAACTGAATTGCGTGTGTTCACACAGTACATGTTCCTGAAATAACAGAGTGTGGTACATGTTTATAGAGGCTAAATCAAAGGCACTCTACTTCTATGAATTAACAAAATTGAGTTTATTTTATATCCATTAAACTGCCCCGTGTCACATAGCCAGTAAACAATAAAGAATTTTGATGACAGAGAACTGACAGATGTAATACAGACATGGTGATTTCTCACAAACATTCATACCACTTCAGTAAAGCACTGATACTCAAATTGATCAACTTTTTATGAGAAAAGAATTATAGATTTTAAGCTAATCCATCTAAACACAAACCGGGTGGGTTAATAAATACATTGGAGTGCTAACAATTAGCTCTACAGACTGCTCTGACTTTGAAGTGCTCCAGCTTCTTCAGTCAATCAGGAACTTTACTGCTGAAGCAGCAGGCTAGACCACTATGAGGTGTTAAAGCTGGAAACACTGTTCTGATGATGTTAATGTTAACAAGGGGGTTCCCCAGGGATCAGTACTTCTATTTCTCATTTACGTTAATGATTTGCCTAACTGTAGTTCTGCTGAAACTAATGTTTTTCATTACGCAGACTGCACTATTTTATATACTGTACCTAAAATAAAGACCACGTATTGGCATTGAATACTATTCAGGGCGACTTTACCAAGATTCAGCACAAACATATAAATGTATGCCTACTACTGAATATTGCAGAGACACAATGGGTTCTGTTTTCTAGTAAAGCTAAAGTTGATTATACTTATTTGACTATTAAGTCTGTAGATGGAACAGAAATATGTAGATCATCCTTTTACAAATATCTGGGTATATATTTGGATGATCCATTGAAGTTCTGTCTGCATGTGGAAAAACTGTCCATAAAATTAAAGAGCCTGCTATCGTTTTTTTTACAGAAACAGGACCAGTTTTATTCTTTACATACATAAGCAACTGTTTAATTCTTTGTTCCTGTCACACATTGATTACAGGGACTGTATATACATGAAAGCAACCGACACAGTCCTGAGGGTGATTGACCCATTGTATCACAGAGTCCTTAGATTCATCACTGGGCTCCCATGAAGGACACACCACTGCAGCATATATGCTGCTGTGGGGTGGCAATCCTTGTCTGCCTGAAGACAGAGTCAGTAGCTGTTTTTTGCTTACAGATTTGTTTTAAAAACACTACTCACTTATCTGTTGAAACTTGTATGTCCAAAATGCCCTAGTAATTATGCACTAAGATCTATTGACCTGCTTCAGTTTAGTTTTCTCTGCCTAGGTGTAAAACTAATTAAGGTAATAATACTTTGGCAAGTACTGTTACATGAACCTGGGTTTCTGTCCAAAATAAATTTAAATTAACATCACTTGTATCTTATTCAAGTTTTAAAAACCATATTAGAGTTTTTTTTAATACACAGATGTGACTTATAGTTGAACGACTGTATCATATTTTAGCTATGATTATATGTGTTCTTGTATGTATTATATTTCGTATTTTATGTCTTGTTTCTTGTTTGTGTACTCAAATATAAATGAGAGTTCACTCTCTATTGCTTTCCAACAAATTTGATTTGTTTGATTGATTGATGATGTCATCATTCCCTGATAGGGACAGAAACATATTTACTGTTTTCGGTTACTGCAGAGCACATTAACAAATGCTGATTTAAAGAAAACTACAAAACCAAACAGCATAGAATTTTCAGGAAACACTAATCATGACACCGGGACTTGAATTCATGTAAATTCAAGCTTTTATTAAACATATGAAAAAAGTGGTGCATTTGATCTTTAAGGTTTCCCCATGCACTACAACCATTACACATAAAGTAAGGGAGTAACATAGGGTAAATAAACAAAGACTGCATCTAAATGGTTGTTTCTACAGCACAAATATTGCAGACCCCTTGGATTTGGAACATGGTGTGAGAAATGACTAATGTGGAGCATTTCCATTTGAAAGAGGAATGACTAATAACTCATTGGCTTGGCTCCAGAGTCACAGTGGGGTTTAAAAAGCTTGTATGTGCCCTCATAAAAGTACAAGCTATATCAACCAATTGAATTTAATTATATATGAGAGTGATGATGGAGCTAAACAGCCTGTACTTGGAGTCCAATTACTCAGCTGGTCTTCCATAAAATTAATTCATCTGCAAGTTTGCTATTGTCCCATGCTCTAGACCTGCTGCTGGTTTAATTAGTTAACCCCAAGACATCTTGGAACATGAAATTATTTAGCCTTTATTGCCAATTATGGATTAGGGAAATTTGTGTATAAAATATTAATGCATGCTTTTCAAAAAAATCTGGAACAATTATTTTTGTTTACCTGTTAACAAAGCTGGTCTACTTAAAAATGTTACCACTGAGGATTCAAAGCACACACAATATACTGAAGGTATAGTAGTTGGTTTACTTTTACCACTTAATAATCTTATATCTATGGCTTACTGAAATGAACATTTTTAAGAACATAGAGAATACTGGTTGGGCAATCATGCACAACCAGCCTGTTCTGCCACAGAGTGGTTCTGATTACACCAGACCTCGAGAGCAAAGCTCGAGAGGTCCAATACAATCAGATGCCTGAGGTGGCAGCACAGGCTGGTTGGGCATGTTGTTGCCCAACCAGTATTTCTGATGATGTGTAGTGTTTTTCTTCAGTTTTTTTTTTCTTTAAATGAAAGTGTTTTCACAGAGCTCCACGGCAGTAGCGAATGTGCTAGTGGTTTCAGTTCAGAGTGTGAACTGATTGCTATGTGTGTGGCAGCGCAGTGGAAAATACCAGCTGTCTTGAGGATTTCTGATCAGCTGGAACATTGTTGTACCACAGAAGGGTACAACCACATTCCATGATCTTTGAACTGTGATACAACAAGGTTTCAACTGATGTGGTAATCCATGCAGAACAAACCCTCACTAAACACTAATAAAATGAAAACCTCTTCCCTTACGACAGTAATGTGTGACAGTATGATACTGGCTAAAGTACAGAAACACCACATAGAATAGTGGTTAGAGCAGAGGGCTATGCTTTGCAGATCCAGGTCTGAATACTACAACCAACACTTACTCACTGTGTGTCCCTAAGCAAATTACTTAACCTCCCAGCACAAAACCTCTGTAATTTTTCTCTGATTTATCTCTGAGCAATTTAAGACTCCTGGTACTCTGAAAATGGCAGCAGTGTTCCATGCCCTCCCTCTATCAGACTCCAATGTACTTTGGATACAGTTTGTATGAAATGCTCTACTATTAAACCAAACTTCCTCCATTCCTCTCTCAATTTCACCCACCCACCCTCCTCCCTCCCTCCCTCCGTCCCTTCCTTCCTTCCTTCCTTCCTTCCTTCCTTCCTTCCTTCCTTCCTTCCTTCCTTCCTTCATCTAGTCTGTAGTTTTATTTATAGTATAATTTATTTATTTACAGTATAAATTATTTACTAAGGAAGCACAGATTCAATCAACTTCTTATTCTCACTAGGGCCCTGCTTCTATCCACTTATTCAGCTACTGTAAGAATCAGAATTTCAGAAGTAGAGATATGTTAAGTAATTGTTTAGATTTACACAAGGAGTTTCAAGGGGTTCTTATGGGATTTGAACATGTGATTTGAATGTGTGCTGGCCTGTGCTCTACACACCAGGCTACACAGTAGGGCAGAGCTGAAACTAAAGTGAACTTCAGAATTAGCCAACATTAGCTATTTCTGTTCTGGTGGAATGCAGTTTTGTGATCTGTTCCATACTTCAGAGTAATAGTGTTTTTATGTGATTGCACAGCACAGCTAGCTGAGCTCTGTGAAAGCCACATGACTTGCACCAAACAATCAGTGATGCTGAAGCCTATGATTTGCATGTGCTGTGCATGTCTTTGTGCCATTTCCAGCTCAGACTTGGCAAACAGCACCTGCAAAAGAACGCTCTTGTAGTTTATCTAAAAATAGTCTTTTCTTCAAAAAAACATTTAGAGAATCATTCATTATTATTATTATCATAATAATAACTTAGTGTGTGCCTATGGATCCCAGCAGAGAAACTGGTTGTTTATGTGCTGCCAAGACTGCTGTTGGAGACAGGGTGACAGCAGCATAGCCAGCAGGGCAGAATGGAAACCGTGGAGATTTCTGAAGCTTTGATTTTCCATGTTATTCTTTTTTTACTGACTCCTGCCTATACTGTACGTGAATGTCCACGGTCCATTTTTCTTTTTGTTTACAAATTGCATTTCTTTATGGTGCCTTCAGATCCAGTCAGAACATAGTTTGTGGCATTTCTATCGTGTATCTTCACTCAGCACCCATAGGCAGGCAGTGCACAGCCATGTCCACCCAGTGGGGTGTATGTACCATGTTGATAACTCATGGCATAACTCTCATGTCTAGCATCCATCCATGTGACTATGCATGTCACCACATGCATACCATCATGTGTAAATATTATTTTTTATTTTTTTGTCATCTGGTAAAGTTGCTTTATTTGACTGATCCGTACAGTGACCACTCCCTCAATAATGCGTCAAGTCTCTCCATTCATTTACTTGACATTGCTTGCTGTCTGTGAATCTTGAGCAGCAGTTCATATAACAGGCAGACATCTCATGACAGGCCCACCCGGTGTAAAGTGCGTGTGAGTTGTGTGTTTTGACTCAACCTACATCACATCTTGGGTCCATGTGTGACTGTGTGTACAACTTGTGTTTTGTCAGATATGAAGGAAACATGAAAAAGCAGGAGATGTGGGGATTGGGGGTAGCAATGTACAGATAAATGTGCAATTTCCATGCCTATTAAATTAAAAGTTTTTCATCTATAACTGGTGATGGAAATGGTGTGACATGGACAGGTTTGTCTAGATACATCATAGCACAATCAAAGAAATGTTGGTTCTTTCCAGAGATGTCTGAAAGTAGTCACACTCCCAAACCAAACCTTACATGCTCTTTCAGAGGATCTACCATTTTAACTCCCAAATAAAGACCAATACAAAACCAGAAGGAGCCAGAGCTCCTCCTACTCTTTCAAGTGCTGCCAGTACCAGTCCCCCTACCCAAGACTCAAACACTCTGCCAGGAATGAGAAAACAAGCATTGCACTGTGAGTGCAGCAAAAATTACTGCTCATCCTTGATCCACTATATCAATATTCAATATCACCAAGTGCAAGGTGTTGCATCTTGATCGGGGAAACCCTAAACACAGGTACACCCTGGGAGGGGAGGCGCTGGAGGCCTCAATAGGGGAAAAAGACCTAGGGGTCATGGTGGATACATGTATGAATAACTCTGAGCAGTGCAGGAGAGCAGCTAGCAAGGCAAACAGGATATTGGGATGCATCATAAGGGGGATCACCTCTAGGAGCAAGGAAGTGATTCTGCCACTGTACAATGGACTGGTTAGACCACACCTTGAGTACTGTGTACAATACTGAGACCAAACTTGAAGAGGGACATACAGCTCCTGGAGAGGGTACAGAGGAGGGCAACAAAGATGATACGAGGGCTAGGGGATTTGACTTATGAGGACAGACTTGAGGAGCTCTGCCTGCTTTCATTGGAGGAGAGGAGAGACAGGGGGACATGATTGAGGTCTTCAAGTACCTCAAGGGAATAAATAGGGTAAACATGGAGGGGATCTTTAGACTAAAGCAGGGAGATATCACCAGAGGGCATGGTTTGAAGTTGGAAGGTGGAAGGGTCAGGGGGGAAAGAGGAGGAGGTTTTTCACTGAGAGGGTGGTGGACCCTTGGAATGCACTGCCTGGTGAGCTGGTTCAGAGATCCACAGTGGAGGGCTTCAAGAGAGGGTGGGACAGATACAGAAAGTGGATGTATCAGATGATGGTCTGTCCTGGGGGGGTGGGGATGGATGATAGGGGTTTCTGGAGCACAAGGGATGGGAGGGTCTCGGCACCCAACTAAGGAGCTAGGTTTGAGCAGACTCGATAGACCGTAAGGCCTAATCTGCTGGCAAATAGTATGTTATATGACTCTCTCATATCATGCAGCACGACAACATATCCTGCTGCTTAACTAGTTATTATTAAACTTCATCCTAGTCCATCCCCTGAGCCTGATGGTGGTACTTTAAATCTTCCATTTATGTAACAAGGGTATAAGTAACGTAACATGGAGACCTGCTCCAGTATGGACACTGCCATAATCCTATCATCAAGAGAAAAGATTAAATTGTTATTGTTTTTCTTTCTTTTGGTTTTTTCCATATCCTGTTTATGCTTCTTGGGGCCATGGCAAGGGAGGCTCCCTTCTGTCAGATGCCACCACCCCCTTCCAACATCCTACACCTCCCTAGATGTACCGGTAGTGAGGGCACCCCCACGGTTTGGCCCCCCCCATAGCGGGGTCTGAAGAGGGTGGTCTGACCTCACCCCCCCCCCAGTGCTCGTAATCCAGTTTCCTCCCTCCGGGCTTCCATGGTGATGTGGCAGGTGGAGGTGCGGCCAGCAGGCATCATATGACCGTGCCATGCCTGTCCTTTTTCCTCCATTTATCTTCCTTAGTTCCTCAGAGTCATGGCAGCGCAGTCATGCATGGTCGTGGAGGTGCATCTACATGCCAGATCCAGCGGTCTCTGCTCCATCCACCCTGGCCTAGCACCTGGTCCCCCATCTGTGCAACACTGCCACTGTGCCTCCATTCGGTGGCAGACCAATCTTCCCTACCTGGGAGATGAGAGCTGCCTGCAGGCCACTCAATCCTTCTCCCAGCCCTCCCTTCACCGTGGACACCTGGTGACCCAAGATCTTTCCCAAACTCGGGTCACCGGCATGGGAGAAGTAAGGTGCTTAGTGCCTCAGTTCTCTGGGTCTCTGGGCCAATAAATTAGTTTTGGAAGATACAAGAATACCACAATTCTACAAAACAAATGGAGTACCACCAAAGCAACATTAAAAGTGGTACTGGAAATGGCGAGGAGGGGATTATGATAATGGAGCTGTCAGTGGGACATGGGAGAGAAGCAGAGCAGAGAAGGTAGAGGATGGGGGAGCACAAGAGGAGAAAGATGCATGTGTACCATAGAAGGAGGAAGAATGAGCGGTGGAGGGTCAGGACGAATAAGAAGAGGACTCTTAACTTGAATAGATTGAAAGTTTATAGTAAATTATACATTAGCAGGGAACATTTCTATTATTTTGATTGGTGAGTGAAGGTATCCCAGCACAACATCACTGTATTAAGGTCCAGCACAAAACTGACCCACTAGTATGAGAAATCATGTACCTTCCCTGATTCCTGCCTCCCACCATGTTACATACAATCACCTCGGCTCCAAATCTCACTTTATGAAACTGCCACTCATTGAAATAAGAGGGCATCTCCCCCCAACTGAAACAGCAACATTTTTACATAAGACCACTATGAGTGGCTTCACATTTCACTCTTGCCCTCCTTCTGATTCTCGGCGCATGTGCTCAGATACTGGTTTGTTAGACAAGCCACACGCTGTGGAGGGTTTGTTTTATTTCAAAACACTCAAGTTAAATACACATCAGATAACCCCTTTACTTTTAGTATATTTTTTCATCTCATAACATTTCCCTGATGTCCCATTTACTTTCATTCCCTCTCATCCCACGTCTGGCAACAGAAGCAATAGTGCATACTGCTTCATGAAGTGTGTGTGGCTTTAGAATCTTCCTACTCTTCTCCCAATCACTATGACTGCAGTTCCACATGAAGGACTTTAAAAAGGAAAAAACAACAACAATGTATTCTGCCAGCAATGCTGCTACCTGTAGAGAAAGAGATAGAGTGTATGTGTGTGTGTGTGTGTGTGTGTGTGTGTGTATGTGTCTGAAGGCGTAAGGCACAGACAGTTGCTCTTTGAGAGAGGTGAGATGGAGAGATTCAGAACAGTACAGCACTATTCGGATGTATTTTTTAACCTTTTTTTCTTTACTATCAGGCTATTGTGTAATAGCAATTATGCACTGGACGGGAAAAATCTTAAAAGCTGATTGGTCATCAGCATTCCATGCCCATATTTATATTCCCTCATAAAGGAATGGGTAAAAACAAGAGCCCTGAGCAGATGCTGTTTACCTACAGCAATATCCCTATGCCCTGTCAAAACCCTTCATCATAAAAAAGCCATCACTAGGAGGGCTTAAGCCCGAGGTTTAGTGTGGGGAATAGCTCCTCCCACAACCTCTACATAAACCCAGCTCTAACACACCTCCCTTTCTTGGGGAGTATTTTTTCCCTGGGCCCCCTGCGTGGCTCATGTGGCTGTGCCTACTTTGTGCTCTGCTGCTTTGTCTGGTTTGTTTTCCCTTTGTTCCTCCATTCCCCTCTCCCTGCCTTGGTTGTTTTTCTGTGTTTGTGCATACCTCATTTTTCCAGTGTCCTTTGGTCTTCTTCTTGGTGGCTTTTACTGCCACCCACTCCTGTCTTTCACTCCCCTCCTTTCCCGGTTGTGCCGGGGTTATCCCCTTTCCTGTTTTCTTTTGGGCTTCTCGACTCCACTCCACCTGGCGTTTACAGGCATCCCTATTCCTTCCCCACATTCCCTGTCCTTCCATAAGTTCCTTCTGGAAGCACGCCTCTTCCCATCTGCCCACAAGCACCCCCTTCTCCTTCTTGACTCATCAATGCTACAGGATCAGCCTCCATACCCAGGAACCCCTGTCTCGGTAGCACTACCTAATCTACTCCATGGCGGTAGGCTGTCTCTCAGTTTCCACTGTAAGTACTCTGCATTTTATATTTCCAATGCTGGCCTGTAGCTCTTGACTGCCCACATCAATACCACTGTGCATATGCTACAAGACAGCATCTTATTATTTCCTGGGACAACTATTTTTGGGTGTATGGTTATGACCTAAGCTTTCCCATAGGTGAATCGTCACGGCCGCTCAAATGCTATATTTTATTATGAACTGCATTTACTCACTGCTATACTGTCTCACAGGAATGTCTTTATAAATAAGGCTACAGATTATATGCAGTCTAGCAGCAGCTAGAGTTCTGCTCTGATACCACTGCTCGGCTTCTTGTGATACTGTCAGGGAAGGGGGTCTTCCGTTAGGCCAGCTATGTCTTTGCAGTGCGCTTTTGGCATTACCCCATAGAGTACGGTGCCTGTCTCCTTCTGGCCTACCTTTTAATTCCTGTTTTACTATATATTTCACACTCCTGGATGCTCCTGATAATTTCCTCTGCAAGGCTAATTGCACTGCTCCCCTCAGGACATAAAGAGGGGGCATACCCAAGTGCTCTTGCTCCACTGAATCTATGTATCCCATTTACTCCTTCTCTGCTGCCTACAGTCTCACTTGCTTCATTACCATGCCTCCCCTCATTCATGCCTTTGATTCTGTGGATTTTTCTTCCTTCCCTCATCATGCTCCAAGGCTCTTCCCCTTTCCATCATGTCTTGTTTCTGTGTCTACTATGCCTACCATTCTCCTATCTCCTGCCATGACATGTACTGATTCATCATCCTATCTCAGTTCATCCCCAAACTACTCTTTCTCTCTTCAGCAGCATTTTGTACTTTTGCCAGCCCATACCAGAAGTACTCCAGACTCCCACCCTAACTCGCGCCTTCTGAGGTGCTGAGCGAAGGTAGGCTTCCCCTGTCTACCAGGGATGGGATTCCATTACATTCACTACCTCCTACTACTTACCAACTTTACATCCTCTGTCCCTAACTCTGCTGGACAGCATCGAGTGAAGGTTAGCTCACCCTGACTACCAGGGATGGGAACCATGTCTGCAATCTACTGAGTCATACCATGCCTTCTCTACCTTTACCAGTTGCTGCTTCCCTTCAGGAACAGAACTTCTTTGCCCTATGTGCCCTCATCATTCTATCTATGCTTAGCTGCCTCAAGTCACGATCAGCCCCCCTCAGCCATCACCGATGGGTGTCTGAGTCTCCATTCTACTGCTTCAACTTATGCATTCTCAGCCTGATACCTGGATGCTGCTTCCCTTCAGGAACATGACTCAGCCCAACTTGTCTTCTCCATCCTACCTACTCTGCATCCTCGATTCATGGTCCTATCCCACTGACTTCCATAGCTGGGAGCCTGAATCTGTATTCGACTGTTTCCCCGTCTGCATCCTATTCCTAATGCAGGTTGCCACTTCCCTTTGGGAACTGAACTTTCTCAAACATGTCTTCTCATAGTCCTACCTCTCCTTGCTGCATTCAGTCAAGTTCATCTCTCCTCAACCATCACAGATCGATGCCTGAGTTTACATTCCACTGCTTCTCACGTATCCATTCTTGACCTGCTATCGGATGCCACAACCCTTCTGGAACTGGACCTTGTCCTGCTCGCATTCTCCATTCTTCCTTGCCTGCGGCCTCCCCTCAGGTCTTATCGCACTGACTTCACTGATCAGGAGCCTCAGCTTGCAACACTGTTTCCACTTTCTGCATCCTCTACCTGATATGAGTCACTGCTTCCCTTCAGAAATGGGACAATTACACTCCAACTGCCTTCCACCTCTCAGCTCTGCCTGATGAGATTGAATGTAGGCCATCTCACTGACTACTTGGTGTGATAGCCTGCTTATTGATCTGCTAGTTCATTACATCCTCTGTCTCCTGCCTGGTTGCCACTTCCCGTCTGAAACAGGACCTCATTAACTTGTTTTCCTCTATCATCCTACCTCTGCCGAGTGGTATCGGATACTAGTTCTCTCTGCTCAATTACCAAGCCTGGAAGCTCATTTCTACAATCAACTGTTTCGATCTTATTTGCTTTCTACTGGACCAATGCTTGCTGCTCCCTCCTGGACCTGAGCCATGTACCAAATATGCTTTTACCCTCAGCCATTATCTGGAGCATCATGTCCTGATCATCTCATCTCCCCTACCTCAGTTAGGAGCCTACGTCTGCACCTGCAGGTCCCTCCCTCCATATGCATTTTCCATATCCTACCTGATTACCACTTCCCTCCAGACACAATACCCCTCTGCTCTGAATCACTTTCATCCTTCCTCACCACTCATCATCCTGCTCTTCCATGGACCATCATACTTGACACCCTTGGCCTCCTTTTCCCCGTGATTTGGATCTTGCTAGCTGGGTTAGGATCTATCTCAATCCAGTTTGCTTGTCTTTCGGACTTCCTTGCTGCAGGTCACCCCTTCCAGCTGCTGTACAAGTTTATTTTCTCCTTCAGATGGGGGAACTTCATCCTTCTTCACTCCGACATCTTCCATCCTTTCCACTCATCGTTTGAAGCCTTCATCAGATGTAGGACTCATGTACGTTAGCTCAGCTGCTCTTGATACCTGGCTTTGCTCCTTGGCCTTCCATGGATCATCTTCTAGTGACTTGCTACAGCCTTCCCGCATTCCACTGCCATTTGCTGAGGAGCTGACCTGGTCCTGTTCCTTCCTGCACTGCATGTCATCCAGCTTCACCTAGCCCAGCACCTTCCCGGATCATTCCTTCAGTCCATCAGGATTCACTCCAAACTTTCCTTCAGTCTTTGGATAGCAGCCTTTTCATCTCCGCCTTGCAGGCTTGTGGCTTTGTCCTGTTTGCTGTGGCTCTCTTGGGCATACTACCATATCTCTGGCCAGTATTCCTACCCAGTCAACTACTCCTCCCATTTATCTATCTCATACTCCTACTTTGGACATTCTAATAGCTCCCATCCACTACTCAATGGATCACTGTTCATTTCACCTGAGGAAGCTACTTCTAACACACATCCCTCAGATAACATCCCTTATAAACTCTTGCATCGTCACAGAATTTTCTATGCTGCCCAATCAGTTCCCCTTGATCATTCTGGAATCTCATTCAACTGGACAATAGAAATATCACATCTCTCTCTCTCTCTCTCTAATGGATACTCCCTACAAATCTTGTCTATTCAATCACTGTGGACTTCCCTGTCTACCATGCATCACAGGCTAGCCTTCTACATGGAAAGGACTTAAATTCTTCTGTTATGCTCCAACTTAGTAACCATTATCGCTGTTATGGATACTGGGACTCGCAAGATACCTCATGCCACAACTGACATCATCCATTTTACCTACTGCAGCCTCTCCTACTAACACTGACTCTGTTGACCATGTTACTCGACTCCTACTTCCTCAACAGACAGTGCTTGTCCTAAGACCTTCTCAACTGCCTTCCCAGAACATCCATTGCTGGTTCTCCAGTGACTAGCTGCTTACTTACATCATACTTTCCAAACCACTGTTTTCTAGCTCCTGGACATTACCATCATTATTACAATCATCTTCATTTCTTCATCTTATTACCATCAGTCAAATTAGCCACCCATCCAGTGGTCCTTCTGGCCTATCCTTCACAAATTATCTCTATTAGTCCCTCTGGTGAAGATTATTACCGAGAACAGGCTCCTCTGATTCTCAGTTCGGAAAACCGCAACCGTTAAGGCAAATTCACTATCCCAGTTTTGCCTCCCAAAAGGTCTTAATCAACCATATCACTAAGATTCTTTGGCATTACAAACAACTCAACCTTACTACCAACCCAGCCTACAGACTCTTCCATATATCCACCTCCAAGCTTCTCTCAAGTATTCTGCAGCGGACTACCTGTAAACCTAACCAACCATAAGCTACCTCAGTGCATCTCACCAACAATTTTGCCACAGAAATACCCATATTTACTTCAGCCAGCAGACCAGCAGAGCATATACAAGTATTGTTATAACATCATGCCCAAATAAGCTATCCAACTCCTTATACTGAATTTCCAATCATTCTCTCTATATATTCAGTTACCATCTGAACTGCATCTGCAAATCTTCCTCTATTCGTCTACAAATCACTTATGGCATTTCTCCTATCAGGCACTCAAAGACTCTGCTCTATTCCATCTTCCACTTCATGGATGCTTACTTAGCAACTTACCACTCACTACTGAATTTCTTACCTCCAAACTTTACCATGAGCATCAAACCTTACACAAGTTGGATCATTCACCTATGACTTCATGAATCATAGCATTTGCCACCTTTCCTTGTCTGCTAACACATTGATCAAATCTGGCTCTCCCTGCTCATTGTGTCCCTGTAATCCCTTTGGATGAACACCCTTCATTACCTTGGTAATCTAGAATTCATTCACCCTCCTTCGACTGGATCTGCTTCACATTCAGAATTCTATTGCTCCTTCAGAAAAGACCTACTTCCTCAACCTCAGGATCATCATCCAAACTACATAATCCATGGATTGAGGATGGACCATCATCTCTCCAAGAAGATCACCTTCCTCAAAATTAACTACGGTTACTAGAACCTAGGTCCTTCTCCTCTTAGTATGCCCAGAGGATGGGCAGACCAATGGCCATGGGCCCTCAGAGGTTTCCTCCACCTGGGTTTTTTTTTCTCTCTTGAGTGCCAGTGGTCATACTCTCTGTGAGTTGGAGGAGATATCTTTTGGGGCCTTCTATTCCTTACAAATTCCTACCAACATACCTACTACTCAAGGGTGAGAATAGAGTAAAGCCATAATAAATACTACAAGTTACACAAGCACTAATACCCCATTGCTATTTCCCAAACATTGAATGAAAGGGCTTAAGCACAAGGTTCAATGTGGGGAATAGCTCCTCCCACAACTGTAGTGCCCCAGGGAAATTAGGAGCACCACAGAAAATAGGGGATCCTCAGAGATATCAGGGGTCAGACAGTTATGGGGACCCTGGCAGCTTAATGGGAAACCCTTGAAAAGCTTTGGTGACTCTCTGAAACACAGAACAGGCCCAACTCCAGCAGACAGTCCTAGCAGTCTAAATTCAGGGTTTTAAAAGAAAACTATTTTTTTCTTTCTTCTCCCTTCCTTGGTTCTCCCTTCCCCCCTGCTCAAGACTGACACCCAGCCAGCCAAAGCCAAACCAGTTGGGCCACATTCCTGTCCCACACTGGAGAAGGAAGCCAGGCTGAGCCCTCTCAGCCAATCCCTGTGGCCAGGGTAGATTCAAATTTGGAGACTTTTTTTTAAGCCACTGACCCAGCTTCAGGACGCTGACCTCTGGATGAAGGAGCCAATCCCCTGGCAGGTAGCCAGGACTGTCCCAGCCTAGAGGAGGATCTGCATAGGATGGAGAGACAGGAGAAAGAGTTTGACCAGGGAGGGTGAAGGACAGCAAGGCAATGGATGTCAGCTTCCCTGTTAGGAGGTTGAAGTGAATCCCCTGGGTCCTTTCAGTGTAACTCCCTCCAGAAGATCCCCAGTAGCAGCCTTGTTCATTTTTTTGGCAGAAATATGCTGTCTAGTCAGGTCCCCCAGTGCGTTGGGTCAGTTCATTTCACCGGGAAACAGACCCAGTGAACCTTTCATGCAGCAGTCTCCAGGATAAGAGGTCTTTTCACTCCTTTGTGGTTGTGCATTCCCCAGAGTACATAAATCCTGGTTGAACTCCAAGGGTGAGTAGGCTGGTTGGCCAGCATTTCCTTTAATAATTAGTCCTAGCTAGACCTGCTCCAGCCAGAGGAAGGATTGTTTGCTTGGAATTGTATTGTTACACTGTGTAGTTATTGTTTAGAATTGTTAAATTGCTTCCATTGTACCTCCCCCAGGGTGGAGGAAAGCTGCTACCTTGTCCAATTGTATAGAGACAGAGAAAGAGAGAGCGAGAGAGATAGAGAAAGAAATGAGAACCAAGAAGGCAGAAGCTAGGAGAGTTCAAACCAAATAATTGTTGGACCAAGATTAAAGGTGTTTGTGAACTCTTCTCTTGAAAAAATCTCTGCTAGTTTAACTTATTCTAGGCAGTCTATGCTCCAAATAGAGAGACTTGGGCAGTCCTTCTCAGCCAAGAGTAACAGAATTGCTAGGTAAAGCCAGCTCAAAGTATTACTGGTAAAAAGGGAAATGTTCAGGCTAAATTTCCAATTGTTTAGCTGTAAAAAGCTAATTAGTAAAGGCCTGGCAGAGCCTTAGTGAATTCTTGTCTCAGAGTTCTAGGGTAATCTAAACCCTAGAAATGGGAAAAATGTAGTCCTTTGTCCATGTAGTCGAAGGGCGGGGCAGCCCATAGCTGGGACATAGAGACTAGGTACCATGGCCTCCATATTCAGAAGGCACCCAGAGCTGATCCATATTAACAAAGGGGGTGGGTCATCAAACTGTTTCAATGCCCATGAAGCAAACTGTATTTTCTTTATCTGCCTGCAATCTCCTGTGCTTGCTTACCTCTCAGCTGTTCCTGATTTTCAGGGATGTCCCTGATTTTGCCTCAGAAATTTCTTCTGTCCCTCCTAAGTCTGGCATTTCTGGCACTAAGGAGTAGGGATTGGGATCACAGAATAATGCCAGCCATTGATGTTACAGTCTAGTTCTCATTAAGAAAATGCTATTCACACTATGACACATGTTGTATACAGCTACTGGGACTAATATTACTGTTTTATCTGATATGTTCCTGATTTTGGTCATTTGTCCCTGCCTTGTGATGAGGGAGGTTAAGAGGTATGGTTGCCCGGACCCACTGCTTGCTTTGTCTGAACTGCTGTATTCAATCAAACTGTTTTAAATTGTTGAACTGCTATATTCAATTGAAGAGTTTAAGTGACTGAACTGCCTTATTCCTGGGGCATCATGACTGCACTACCTTATTTTCTCAATTGTCCTGTGTGACTGCACTGCCCTAAGGGCATTGATTGCAGCACTTGTCTACTGCTACTCCCTCTGAAGAAATTTGGGGCCACCCCATCCCAAATGGTAGGGCTCTCGGTCATGCAAGAAGGGGGGAATTGCCTTTCAGGTTTTTAATTTTCGTTCTGTTCCAGGCTCCTGCACAAACCTCACACCACACACCTCATCTAGAATTCCTCTGGTGCCTCTTCTTTGACCCAGGAAGGGTCCCCAGGGAGCCCAGTATCACCTTCACCCACTTCCAATGACCTCCACCAACTCCAAGTGTTCACCACAATGCACCAGGTTCGAGTTGCCAGTCATAAGTGGTAGCCAGTTGGTAGATAGGGCTCACCAAAGTGAGTCAGGTTAGGAGCCACCTCGGATCTAGCTTGAGGGACTCAAGTCATCCATCGAACTCGGAGTCACATTGCCCATTCTACGGCATAGACATTGTTCCAAGGTGGCAATAGTACCAGTGGCCTATACCAAGACCTTGCCAAGGATTGCCAGACTCTGTGCCCCATTCCCTGAGGTGGCATAAGTACCAGTGGCCAAAGCAAGAGGCCATACCAAGGGTCACCACACTCTTGATTGTACTGCCTATAGGTGGCTCATGTTCCAGTGATGCATCAAGACGTCACACTGAAGATTGTTTGATTCTGGAGCTGCAGGGGTGAGGTGGTAAGGGTTCTGTGGACCTGCCCAGATGTCATCCAGTGGATCATCACACCCAGCATCCTTTCCTCAACTGGAGATCACCTGCCCGAGGTCACAGCAGTCGACATCCCAGATAAGGGTTTTCTTCCCCTTCAGCCTGGTGTCAACACCCATCCTTGACCAGATGCTTCCCTTTCAATGTTGCCTCAGCAATGCTAGGAGTCACCTTCTTCCGAGGGCCATGAGGTCTACAGTGTTTTACTTGGTTTTTGGTTCACTGTGGGATGCCCCATTCCATGGCCTGTGTAGGAAGTGTTTCCTTAGGTTCATCCTCAGCAGTCGGCCGACCAAAATACTAGAAACCCAAGCTTGGTGCATTGGATTGCTACACTTTTAAGACTTGAATAACCTGGACTTTTATAGGACATTAGTGGGGCCAGTTTGTGGTCCCAGTAACCTTATTCACTCTTTCTCATGTGTATAGTGTTAGTAAATGCTAAGTCTTTTCTGTGTGCTCCAACTGTGGCTAATAAATCTTGCATCTTGGCTATAGAGTATGCCTCCAGCCTCTCCTTCCAGATTTATCTGGCATCACCCTAAACTGTAGGGTTACGAACCACCACAGCTTGTCCACCACAAAAACCTTGGCATAGTCGGCAGGATAAGAGTCAACAAGGAGACCAAATCTGGAGCAACTCCAACCCAAGATGCCTTCAGATACTGATGGAGCCACAGCATCATCCTCATATTTAGTTCAACTACCCCCAATAATGATGCCTTATTACTTTGGGGCACCATGGCTACCAAGGTACACAGAGGACCCAAGTTCAGACAGCTGCAGCCTTGTTGACTTCTGGGTGAAGCTGCAGGCTATTTTCCATCTCTACCAAGTGCCAGGGCAACAGAGAGTGGAAATCCTGATTGGGCAGCTGGGAGGTGCTGCCAAGTGGGAGCTTGAAAGCTGGTCAGATGGAAAAAAGAACACTGCTGAATGGATCCTGACACGGCTAAGCAACATGTTCAACAAGAAGAGAGTCTCAGACCTTAAAATTAAGTTCTTCTCTCACACACAGGGCACCCGGGAGACACTGTGGGACTTTGTCTTGAGCCTGCAAGAGGCACACCGGGCCCTGCGAAAACAAGACTGGAGTGAGGACCATGACCCAGACCAAGTATTGATAGGGCGGTTCATCTAGGGGCCTTGAGGAGAACCTCTACATCAGAAGCTGTGGATGTTGCACTGTCAAAACCCAGATGCAAAATTTTGGGACTTCAAAGAGGAAGCCATAGAGGTCTTAGGCTCTGGACGACTTGAGAAGAAGATGGTGGCCTTCCAGCAGATGGCAGGTGTCGCTGTAGCCATAGCCACTGGGGGTCCAATGTCCGAACCCTGCTCCTCTTGCACTGCTTTCACCACATGGAGAGCAGAGAAGGACTCCAGCCAGAAAGAAAACTATCCACTGGATTTTCAGAATTATGACTCATGCTCAAGAGAAGGAGAATTCTCACCAGCAGTGCAAGAGCAGCTGACACGGTTGGCATGCACCATACTGGATTTGCAAAAGGAGCTGGCATCACTGAGGGTAGAGATGAAGCAAGAAGCCCAGATTCAGGGTGTGCCACATCCACACAGATTCAGGAGGAAAAGGAACTGAGGTTGAAGACACCCGGATCGATGGGAGGAGCAAAGCAGACTCACATGCCAAAGTGAAGGAACCACTGGGTCCATTCCACAGCCATGTCAGAGGAGTGATGCTGGGAGCAGTGAAGTGAAAAGAGCTCGATGCCAGCTGTATGAGGATACCAAGATGGAAATGGAGAAAATTAATTAATGCAGCCAAGCTGTCGGAACACCATCAGGAAGCCCACCAAGAGTTTGGGATGCCAGAACTGAGCATCATGCACAAATACCCAAAGCAGTGGCCCGTGACGTGTGCCAGCAGGTTCTAGAGCAGAATGGTCAAAGGGAGACCCAGCATCGGGAGCTTACACAGCGAGTGGCAGAGTATGCAAAGCAGAAGGCTGAACTGCAAAAAGAATGTCACCACCTCAGAAAAAGTCTACAGCAGCAAGCTCAGAAGATCAAGGAGCAATCTGAGCAAGCGTGCAGCCATGAAGAGTCAGAAGCATGGTATGCGAGGAGTATCTAAGAATACCAGATTATGGCCAGAGACCTGAATCGTAAGCTGCTCATAGAGACACAGGCCAAAGGAGAGCAACAATGGGAACATGAAGTACAGTTAGTAAATTATAGGTCCAAGTTGACCATGTTGGAACAGGAGAAGGAGAGGCTCCACAGAAGTTGGGTGGAGTTACAGACACCCTCACAGGGGGAGGAGAGCATCCAGTTGAATGCTGTATGTCTCCAGGAACTGAAAAGACCCATGGGGACCAACTGCCCAGAAGTAAGTGATGAGCGATCCAGTCAGCGTTTGCGTCCAGAGATACCTGAATTCCACCAGGCACCCAAGAAGGAACCAGGGAGAAAATCAGATCCAGTCTGGGCCACAGTGACTGGTATCAGTTGGTTGAACACGCAGGCGTTGCCTTCCATTCAGCTGACCACCAAGGCAGTTGAAGCACATCACCAGAAGGAGAACATGACCTTTCCTTGAGCAGATTCCAAGTCTCCGGCCATTCTAAAGGTGTGTGCAACCCTAGAAGATGGGAGGGGGTCAGATGATGCCTGTAATCGGGAAAAGCCATTATTGATAGGAGAGCAAGTGATGGTGAAGTCACGGAGAGGTGGGATGTCATCTTCTGAGTGGGATCCCAAACCATTTTTCATCTCAGAAATCCCATGCCCAGGATATCAAATTTACCAAGTCCAGGCATTGGATGGAACACAGACTCAGAAGGTGGTACACCAAAATCAGTTGAAGTCCTGCATGGTTAATGTTGAGTGGGATGGATGGATAAGCAAGGAGAGGCAGGAGCTACCCCCAACCAAGGGAACACCCCCCAGGGTCATTCCCCACCCTGCTACTAACCCCATGGCTGTATCCAATGGTGCCTCACCCTCCAATAGCTACTTCTGCAGAGCCTCCTCAACATAGATCCCAGAGGTCAAACTTTGGGGTACCCCTCAGAGGTATGTGACCGAAGCTGTACAAAGGGTGTCCCCATACGAGTAGAAAATTGAAAGAAGAGCCAAGACCACTGCCCAGTTGTAGATATGGTTTATTGAAATGTTCTAAGAAGTAAATCAGAGCTTTAAAGATGCAAGGAGACATAAATGTTTTCTCATACACTGACAAAAGCACTACCATAATGCTTAGAGTGTTAGTAAAATGCAGAATTAAGGATGTAAAGTTTATAATCTGTAGGATGTTAAGAATGTTTTGTTACCATAACACGGGTAAGGAATATGTCATTGCTCATGAATGGAATTGTCAAACAGTTTAAGATTAAGAAGGTAAAAATTTGGAAAATACATGAGAACATGTATTGTTAGGCGGGCCCAAATCTGTAGTGCCCCAGGGAAATTGGGGTCACCACAGAAAATAGGGGATCCTCAGAGATATGAGGGGTCAGACAGTTATGGGGACCCTGGCAGCTTAATGGGAAACCCTTGAAAAGCTTTGGTGACCCTCTGAAACACAGAATAGGCCCAATTCCAGCAGATAGTCCTAGTAGTCTAAATTCAGGGTTTTAAAAGAAAACCATTTTTTTTTCTTTCTTCTCCCTTCCTTGGTTCTCCCTTCCCCCCTGCTCAAGACTGACACCCAGCCAGCCAAAGCCAAACCAGTTGGGGCACATTCCTGTCCCACAGTGGAGAAGGAAGCCAGGCTGAGCCCTTTTAGCCAATCTCTGTGGCCAGGGTAGATTCAAATTTGGAGACTTTTTTTTTTTAAGCCACTGACCCAGCTTCAGGAGGCTGACCTCTGGATGAAGGAGCCAATCCCCTGGCAGGTAGCCAGGACTGTCCCAGCCTAGAGGAGGCTCTGCATAGTCTGGAGAGACTGGAGAAAGAGTTTGACCAGGGAGGGTGAAGGACAGCAAGGCAATGGATGTCGGCTTCTCTGTTAGGAGGTTGAAGTGAATCCCCTGGGTCCCTTCAGTGTGACTCCCTCCAGAAGATCCCCAGTAGCAGCTTTGTTCTTTTTTTTTGCAGAAATATGCCGTTTAGTCGGGTCCTCCAGTGCATCGAGTCAGTTAATTTGGCTGGGAAACAGACCCAGTGAACCTTTCAAGCAGCAGTCTCCAGGATAAGAGGCCTTATCACTCCTTTGTGGTTGCGCATTCCCCAGAGTACAGAAATCCTGGTTGAACTCCAGGGGTGAGTAGGCTGGTTAGCCAGCATTTCCTTTAATAATTAGTCCTAGCTAGACCTGCTCCAGCCAGAGGAAGGATTGTTTGTTTGGCAATTGTATTGTTGCACTGTGTAATTATTGTTTAGAATTGTTAAATTGCTTCCATTGTACCCCCCCCCCCGGGTGGAGGAAAGCTGCTATCTTGTCCAATTGTATAGAAGCAGAGAGAGAGAGAGAAAGAGGAAGAAATGAGAACCAAGAAAGCAGAAGCTAGGAGGGTTCAAACCAAATAATTGTTGGACCAAGATTAAAGGTGTTTGTGAACTCCTCTCTTGAAAAAATACCTGCTAGTTTAACATATTCTAGGCAGTCTATGCTCCTAATAGAGTGACTTGAGCAGTCCCTCTCAGCCAAGAGTCACAGAATTGCTAGGTAAAGCCAGCTCAAAGTATTATTAGTAAAAAGGGAAATGTTCAGGCTAAATTTCCAATTGTTTACCTGTAAAAGGCTAATTACTAAAGGCCTGGCAGAGCCTTAGTGAATTCTTCTCTCAGAGTTCTAGGGTAATCTATGCCCTAGTAATGGGAAAAACGTAGTCCTTTGTCCATGTAGTCGAAGGGCGGGGCAGCCCACAGCTAGGACAAGGAGACTAGGTACCATGGCCTCCATATTCAGAAGGCACCCAGAGCTGATCCATATTAACAAAGGGGGTGGGTCATCAAATTGTTTCAATGCCCATGAAGCAAACTGTATTTTCTTTATCTGCCTGCAATCTCCTGTTGCTTGCCTACCTCTCAGCTGTTCCTGATTTTCAGGGATGTCCCTGATTTTGCCTCAGAAATTTCTTCTGTCCCTCCTAAGTCTGGCATTTCTGGCACTAAAGAGTAGGGATTGGGATCACAGAATAATGCCAGCCATTGATGTTACAGTCTAGTTCTCATTAAGAAAAAGCTATTCACAGTAAGAAACATGTTGTATACAGCTTCTGGGTTTAATATTACTGTTTTATCTGATGTGCTCCTGATTTTGGTCATTTGTCCCTGCTTTGTGATGAGGGAGGTTAAGAGGTATGGTTGCCTGGACCCACTGCTTGCTTTGTCTGAACTGTTGTATTCAATCAAACTGTTTTAAATTGTTGAACTGCTTGCTGTGTCTGAACTGCTATATTCCATTGAAGAGTTTAAGTGAATGAACTGCCTTATTCCTGGGGCATCACTGCTTTATTTTCTCAATTGCCCTGTGTGACTGCACTGCCCTGAGGGCATTGACTGCAGCACTTGCCTACAGCTACTCCTTCTGAAGGCATTTGGGGCCACCCCTTCCCAAATGGTAGGGCTCTCGGTCATACAAGGAGGGGATTGCCTTTCAGGTTTTTTATTTTTGTTCTGTTCCAGACTCCTGCACACACCTCACAACTCATCTAGAATTCTCCCGGACTTAAGTCATCCGCCGAACTTGGAGTCATGTTGTCCATTCTCCGGCATAGGCATTGTCCCAAGGTGGCAATAGTACTGATGGCCTATACCAAGGTCTTGCCGAGGATTGCTATGCCCCATTTCCTGAGGTGGCATAAGTACCGGTGGCCCATGCAAGAGGCCACACCAAGGGTCACCACACTCTTGATTGTACTGCCCGTTGGTGGCTCGTGTTCCAGTGATGCATCAAGAGGTCACACCAAAGACTGTCGGATTCTGAAGCTGCAGGGGTGAGGTGGTAAGGGTTCCGGGGACCTGCCCAGAGTTCATCCAGTGTATCATTGCACCCAGCATCCTTTCCTCAACTGGAGATCACCTGCCCAAGGTCACCGCAGTCGACATCTCAGATAAGGGTTCTCTTTCCCTACAACCTGGCGTCAGCACCCATCCTTGACCAGGTGCTTCCCTTTTGACATTGCCTCAGTGATGCTAGGAGTCACCTTCTTCCCAGGGCCAGGAGGCCTACAGTGTTTTACTTGGTTTTTGGTTCACTGGGGGATGCCCCATTTTATGGCCTGTGTAGGAAGTGCTTCCTTAGATTCACCCTCAGCAGTTGGCCAACCAAAATACTAGAAATCCAAGCTTGTGCATCGGATCACTACACCTTTAAGACTTGAATAACCTGGACTTTTGTAGGACATTAGTGGGGCCAGTTTGTGGTCCTGGTAACCTTATTCACTCTTTCTCATGTGCATAGTGTTAGTGAATGCTAAGTCTTTTCTGTGTGCTCCAACTGTGGGTAATAAACCTTGCATATTGGCTCTAGAGTACGCCTCCAGCCTCTCCTCCCAGATTTATCTGGCATCACCCTAAACTATAGGGGTAAGAACCACCACAGCTCGTCCACCACACAACCTCTACTGAAACCCAGCTCTAACACACCTCCCTTGCTTAGGGAGTGTTTTTTGTCCACCACCATCCCCTCCTCCTCCTTCTCCAGTGCTCTTCTCACCCTTGTTCATGGGTCTTCTATTCCCTACAAATTCCTACCTACACACCTACTACTCAAGGGTAGGAACAGAGTGAAGCCACAAAAAGTACTACAAGTTACACAAGCATGTGTGACCCGTTTCCTTATAGCAATGGAATTAAAGGAAAAAAAAACTAATAGCTATAAATTCCCCAGTATGTATTAATAAATTTGAATACCTTTTAAGCCATTTTAATGAACTGCATTGGGACAAGTGCTGTCTGTGAAACTCCAGGCACTGAAAGCAGCTCTACATCGGGAACACAATGTCTGTAATGGTGCTGACCAAAATCTTAAACTAATGCATGGCCATTTTTGCATGTCTGAAAGTGATATAAACTAAGACCATATTTTGAAAGTCTCTTTCATTCTGAACTCACAGATGTCTCTTTAAACTGAAAACATTGAATGGCATTAAAAGCATTTTGGAAAAAAAAACAACAAACAACTGAGATCCTGAGCATGCACATCAGCGGGAGTACTGACGTATATGCTTGTGATCTCAGATCAGTTTTCTTAGACATGGATTTAATGCCTTTCACTTTCAGTTCAGAGAGACATCTACGAGATCAGAATGAAACAGACTTTTGAAATATAGTTTTAATTTATTTCACCTTCAGACATACAAAACCGGCAATGCATAAGTTTAGGATTTTGGTCAGCACCATTACAGACACATGATCCCAGTGTAGAGATGCTTCTGGCCCCTGGAGTTTCATGGAGAGCACTGGTCACAAAGTAATTAATTAAAATGGCTTAAATAGTATTAAAATGTATTATTATACCCACTGGGGCATTCATAGCAGTTAGCTTTTTTTTTTAAAGGAAAGCTATCCTTTAGCAAGAAACCCCCACCTCCCAAAGCTGTACCACCCAATTAGGCTTTTTGGCTACAAGAGACATTTTTTTCGTATAGGAACTTATTTTATTTTATTTCGAAAAACTCTGCAATCTCTTATCATGGTGGATGCTGCACTTGTCCATTTCCTAAGAAAGTCCAGTGCCGCACCGCTCACCTCAATACCTTTGTATTGAGGCCAGCGGTGCAGCGCAGCACTTTCTTTGCAAATGGACCCACACAGCGTCCGCCATGATTGGAGATAATGTAATTTTTTGAAATAAAATAAAGTAAGTTCCTGTATGAAAAAAAATGTCTCTTATAGCCAAAAAGCCTAATCAGGCAGTACAACTTTGGGGGATGGGGGTTTCTTGTTAAGCACAGCTTTCCTTTAATTCTGTTGCAATAAGAAAACTGGTCACAATTAACCAACAATTTCAGTGAAAGCTAAAAGATTCCTTATAACATTAACAAAATAAAAAAAAAAACTAGTTTCTAATACTTACTGATGTCGGAGTCGGGCTGGCCTACCAGTATATTTGAAAATTTCAAGGTGGGCCCCCTCTGTTTGGTATCTAGCCACCTTTTAAACTCTAAAATTCTTTGCATTTATCATCTATTTTTAATTAGAGTATCTTGTGCATGTAAGTAAATGTAAGATGCAAACACAGAGCTAGTATATCAAATTTAAGTGGAATGCCAATATGAATGTGTCCCTCTGGGCCCTCCGCTGATGATTTTCCAGTCCACTTTGTAGATGGACCCCCCCCTGTACCCTAGTTTGACCCTGATTGATTTTACACTAAACTGACTGCTTCTAATGTGTTTGTTATGACATTTTTATTGTAATCAGTTAAATGTTACTGCAGTTACCTGATTAATGACTCCAGTATTGGACTGATTTATGTAGTAATGTTTTTCCATGTTTTAAAAACAATAAAAAAAAGAATTGTTAGACCTGTGTTTGTGTCTTTTTTACTTTACTGTGGGGGTCCAGTGCATAATCGCAATAATACACTCAAGGGCATGCTTTATAATATGATATTGGCACTTTTCAGGTGTAAAAGGCACTCAGCATTGTCTCATGCCTCACAATGCACCAGAGGCATGCCAGTATCCTATGATAAAGCATGCCCTGTCATGTAGTATTGCTTAATAATCCACTCCAAGGTGAATGTCTGTGTGGGGTAATGTCTTTTCTCAGGTGTTGGATGCAGTTGGCCCATTGCCTTGTGCCCAACCAACTGAGAGGTGGCATTATCCCAGCATGACACATACCCAGCAGTGCATTATTTCTTAATTACACCACTACTGACTAGCAATGATGACTGTGACACTGAGGAGTGGAAGTCAGCAAAGGAGGAAACTGGAAAATTAAATAACAGAGGAACAAAAAGGAAATTAGGAAAGGATGTTTCTCAGTGAGGAAAATGTAAAACCCTTCCACCCCCTGAACTGGCTCTTTAGTGCTGTATCTGCTGCTGCTCATCCCCAGCAGCATGAATTATGTGATAAAACAGTCTTCAAAAACATCTTCTCACAGTAGCCACCCATGTCCTGCACAAGAACTCTGCCATGTTAGGGATCCATGACAGGAGTCCGACAGAAATTCTTTTGAACACCCCTTCAGCGACACTGGCAGGTTGACTGCATTCTGCTGTCAGCTGCCGGTTAGCTATTTCTTTCTTTGTTTTCTTCAGGGGGGCTGCACCCCCCCGCACCCTCCCATAAGGATTCTCAACTCCAGTAGGAGCTGATTGGGGGAGTGCAGGACACGACAAGAACCGCCAGGTTCCCGCGGGTCTCCCACCATGGCTACGCACTGTAGTTGCTGTGGGGGACCTCGCTGGTGAAATGTTGCTGCTAGGGGGTAAACGATCTTAATTAGCTTAGTCAGTAAAAAGTCAAAGTGATCTGCAGTTTGGAAGTATTTTACAAATGCAGTACACTGAAAGCATGTTGCAAGACACCAGTTAGGATCAGCCTAGTAGAATTTTAGGGGCAACTGCTCAGGACAATAATTTAAAACATGATTATGGCATCCTACTAACAGCCATGCCTGATTCAGCTCATGGACAGTTTGGGGATAAGAACTGGGATAATGTAATTTATTGTATTGCCTCCCCCGTACCCAACAGATGCATCTGCAGCTATTGGTACTTCTTCAGGAGTCTGAACACCCCCAAACAACAGTGGTATTTTAAGTAGGAGAAAAAAAAAATACTGAGCTAAAACCTGACAAGGTAAAAATCCACTCGAAACGCAAGTTGCTGAATAAAAGTGATATTTAGTAGTGCACTGCTGGCATAGTGATAGACAAAGAACTCCCTGGCGTTTTGAATCCGATGGTTCTTTCTTAAGGGATGAGGTCTAATCGCAACCACCATGCCTATCAATACAGATCTTAAAAGCATAAACCTCATTTTTGGTGCAATCACACAGTAACTATGTTTACAGAAAGCCTCATATTGTGCAAGCTATACACCCCAAACTTTAAGCCCATTGGCAAAAATAAAATAAAGCAAAATGTCATTTAGAAGCATAGTTTCAATCCTAAAGAATGGGTCAAGGAGGAAAAAAATTAAATAAAAGGATGGAGGAGGAAACAAAAATGAAAATAGAGGGAGGGGGAGAAAGGAAGGGAGAAGGGGAAGATGGAAAAGGAAAAATGGAAGAAACGTAATCAGAAGACATTTCAACCAGTTTGCAAATGACATAACTAAAATATGATCCAATATTACAAAAACACTTTTTATATAAAAGTTGCTATAAATAATAGTTACAGGAAGCATAAGTGCTTTATAATCTCAAATAGCGTGCAGTTCCAATAACAGCTACTGTAGCTAAAAGGACCCAAAAAGAGGGAGGGGAAAAGGGGGGGAAGAGGGCACAAAACTCTAATAAAATCAACAATACCCCGAATTTGTCAAAACATATAATATGTACCAAAAATTGATGAATTAGATGAAGACAAACTCAATGTGCAATTAAACAAGGGAAAACCCTAGTCCCACCTATCATTTAAGCCATTTGGGGATAATGCATCAGTGTTTTAAATTGATTTACTTTCTCTTTTGAGTAATTCAGTCAAACAGTCCCCATGTCTAATATTAATAGGAACACGTTACTCTGAGGCATCTTAAATCCCCTGGTGAACTGTACGCCAATGCTGTCCCTCTGGAGTGTGACCCTTACCTGATGTAATTGAATGTATGCTTTCCAATATTTTCCCTTTTATGGGACTTACAGTCCTACATAGATATTTGGAAGGACATGTACACCATAGTGGGTACACAACATATTCTGTATGATATTCAATGAGCTGGTAGATCTTATGTGTCGATGATTTCATAGGACTAAAAATAGATTTTCCTTGGACAAAGTAAGGGCAAACAAGACAAGTGTCACACGACAAGTGTCACACTGGTGAAATCCCAGAGGGCAGGCTAAGAAACCAGGGGGAGAATTTGCATGAGTCTTTGTTTGAAAGGGACTCCTAACTAATAGATCTTTTCAGCTTTTATTCCTCATATATGATTCTCGGTTTTGTGTCAATACTGTCCTTTAACATGGGGTCAGCAGTGAGAACATCCCCATGCTTTTTCCAAATATCCCCTATCTTAGGTGCCAAAGGTATTGAAATCAATGATTACATTGATTGTATCTAAATCAAGTTTGGAATTCTTAGGTATAAGAACTAATAAATCCTTTCTTTGAGCCACAGTATGTGCTGTAGATCTAGCAGCATTCAAAGTACCTAAATTATACCACTGCTCATCAAATCTCTTATGATTGTGTTGTAAAGTATAGCACAGTGGTTTAAGGCTCTGAGCTGAAAATATGCAGACCAGACCAGGGTTTGAATCCCACAGTTTCCACTTGCATACTGGGTGACCCTGAGCAAGTCACTTCCCTGTGCTCCCAGGTCACACCTGTAAACAAGGTTTCAGCTTAGTGTGCTACTCCTGGTTGAACAACTAAAAAAAAAATAGCTTTCATTAGTATAGCTCCTTTTAAGCCCAAGGAACTGTCCATACGGTATAGCTTTAATAAGGTGTTTAGGATGTGAACTGTTTGTATGTAGCAGAGTATTGCTCGATGTTGGTTTTCTGCATGTTTCAGTACCAATCATTATTTTAATTTATTTATTTAGCTTTTGTTGACCGGGTAAGTGCACTAGACAAATCCTGCCTATTTTCAGGCACAACCCGTTGGGGGGTAGGGGGGGATACAGATGAATGCCAACTGACCTTGAACCAGATTTAGCTGTTGGTGGTATTTTTAGTGAATGAGGGAAATTTGGCCAGGACACCGGGGAAATTCCCCTACTCTTTTCAATAAGTGCCATGGGATCTTTAACATCCACCTGAACTACCACCAATCCAGGCAGATGGGACCTCGGTTTAACGTCTCATCCGAAAGACGGCACCTCAGAAATGCAGCACCCCTCTCATGCTGCATTACAGTGTCAGTACTGGGATATTAACCCAAGTGCCAGATGTGGGAACTGAACCCACAGCCCTCTGATCTCCCGGCCTCAGAGGCGAGTGTGCTACCTACTGAGCCACTGACATCATGCTAGCATGTGTTCCATGAATTTGTAAATCCAGAAAATAAATTGTCATTTTATTCCATGTTTCTGTCAATTTTAGACCCCCACTGTTAATGCAGTGCAAAAAAACTATTAACTTGCACTTCTGAACCCTTTCAAATGACAATGATGTCATCAATAAAGCACCACCACTATAAGGGCGCAAAAAGGATAAAATATGGGGACAAAAAGGATTAGCCATGTAATCATACATGGCAACCTTTGCTCACTAACCCATAAAATGGTTGGCATAGGAAGGTGCCATGAACAACCCCTTGGCATCATCACAGGCCTGCAAGAAATTTTTTTTATCAAAAACAAAATAATTCATGTTCAGGATAAGATCTAAACCTAGTAGTTCAAATTGATGATATAGAATATGAGAAGTATCCATTACCACTTGGTCAGCTTGACATCAGTAATGGGAACAAGCATGGAGACACTCCTTAAAGAGCAGATGGTAAACTTTGTAAAGAGGGCAGGAAAACTCGACACCAAACAACAAGGGTTTACTGTAGGCAGATCATGCCAGAGTAATCTGATCGAGTTCTTCAATTGGGTGACCAGGACAGTGGACCAGGGTGGGGCAGTGGACATAGTATACCTGGACTTAAGGAAAGCCTTTGACACCATCCCACACAGGAGGCTAATCAAAAAACTTGAACACACTGGTGTTGGTCATAAGATAGTAAGCTGGACTGCACACTGGCTGCAAGATAGGACTCAGAAGGTCACTGTAAATGGTGTCATGTCCAAAGATGGTTATGTGACCAGCAGAGTGCCTCAGAGGTCGGTGCTGGGTCCAATTCTCTTCAGCATATTCATTAGTGACATTGCTGATGGTCTAGAGGGTACAGTCTGCCTGTTCACAGATGATACACAACTCTGAAATAGGGTGGATACTCTAGAGGGAGCCTCTAGTATGATAGAAAATCTTAAAATACTTGAAAAGTGGTCCAAAGACTGACAATTTAGATTTAATGCAAGAAATGCAAAGTGATGCATCTGGGTAAACAGAACCCAGGAATACAGTATATCCTAGACAGGCATACACTAGAGGTGAACACGTTTGAAAGGGACTTTGGCGTAATCATATCAGATGACCTTAAAGTAGGAAAACAATGCAAAAATGCAGCACAAAAGGTAAACAGTATCTTTGGATGCAGAGGTAGGGGAATTACAAGCAGGAAACAAGTAATCATTCCAATCTATAGATCCTTGGTGAGGCCACACCTGGAATACTGTGTCCAGTTCTGGAGGCCCCACCTAAAGAAGGACAATGAGTGCATGGAGACTATTTAGAGAAGGGGCATTAAGATGGTGCAGGGCCTCCATCACAAGCTATAGGAATCTAGACTTAGGGACTTGAACTTGTACTCCCTGGAACAGAGAAGGGATGGTGGACATGATAGAAACATTCAAATTCATCAAAGGCATAAACACAGTTCAGGTAGACAACTTCTTCCAGGTCAACAAAGAGGCACATAATAGAGGGCACAACCTACACCTAAGAGGGGGAAGGTTAAGAAATAATGCCAGGAAGTACTTTTTGACAGAGAGGGTGATAGACCTAAGGAACAGCCTCCCCCAGAGGTGATTGCAGCAAGGACGGTGAATGAATTTAAACATGCATGGGACCGACACTACTGTAAAAACAAAACAATCAGCCTATAGGGGCAGGGCTAGGATTCATGGGCAGACTAGATGGATCACATGGTCCCTATCTGCCGTTTTCTTCATATGTTCTTAAGTTCTTATGTATCAAGTTTCTCCATGAACAAATTCATTGCATTTAACCCCAAATGATTTCTGATCCTCATGTACAGTGAACTCACATCAATAGTGAGCCACAGGTAACTTGCATCACATGTAAAGTTACTAAAGACCTCCAGCATTACATGCTATCTCTGAGAAATGATGATAAAGTAACAACTATGACATGTAAAAAATGGTACCATGTGATAAGGGTGACAAAACAATAAAAGGCTACACTTGAATGAGTGCACAACACTGAAAACACAAACAGCGTCTGTGCACTACAGCAACCACAACATAAGCAACCAGCACAAAACAAGCTATGAAGTGATTTTATTTCACATGTAATGCAGGGGGCTGTGCACCCAGCACCCTCTTATTTATTATAATCCACTCTGAGGGGGGGCCTAACAATGGGGTAAGGAGGATATTCAGGGGAGGTAGGTGACGAGGGAAAATGAAGCACAGTTCTGAATGGTTGGAGAACATGGGACAGAATATTTTAGGTAGGGAATCAGAGACCAAAAATATTAAGTATGGAAACACACACTTTTAAAAATAAGTGCACACACCTACCATGGTCTGAACCTGGGACCTCCTGAACTGCAGACAGTCACTCAATCCACAGCACCAAGTGGCCAGCTGGGAGCTGCCTGCCCCAACTACTTACCATATTATACTTCATTATTGCTCCCTCTATCATTTGCTTTCTTCCACACTTGCTGTTCTGTCTCTATCCCTGTAGCTCATACCGCACCTCGCTATACTGTTCCATTCACACATCTGACAGGAGATCAAATTGAGTCGCTCATATTGAGTCACTCAATTTATTTTATTTATTTATTTATTTATTTATTAATTACTAGGATTACAAATACCCTTGAACCAAGTGTTATTTTACAAAGGTTCTGCATCAGCAATGGGTGCAAGCAAAACAGTGGTAAGATACAATACAAGGACAGGAGGTTAACATAGAAGCAAACAGTGGTAAGATACAATACAGGTAAGGAGGTTAACTTAGCAAAAGATGTGTATAGACTAGCACAGTAGCAAACAGTCAGTGGCAAGTAGTAATGTGCAATTAACAATATGGGTGTATATATAGCAAGACACAGATACAACTGAAAACCATCCTGGGGTGACATAAGTGGAGCAATGGGTGGGGGATAAGGGGAAGGGGTGGAATAAGGGGGGGTAGGTAGTCGAGGAATTTACATTGCCATAAGTGCAAGAATAGAAAGATAAGTGCTAGGTGGACTCACCCATATCACTAGATACCATAAAAAAGCATCTAACTAAATAGACAAATGCTCTGTAAGTGAGCCCATGGAAGAAACAATAGGTATCCAGGTGGGTGCTGGAGGGCCTTTGGGAATTTTAGGCAGAATATAAAAGGTTGGTACTGCAGGGGTATCAAATTTTAGGTACTCATATTGAGTTTCAGAAATACGACCTAAATAAAGTGACTATTTGAGAAAACGATGTAGTTTCTCTTGAACATAAGGGTAGGGTTCTCGTTTGTCAAATTTGTCAAATTTCTGATCCGGTACAAATGAAAAGCCTTTCAAAAGTAAACTCAATTGATCAGAAGTTAATGAGACCTTAGAAATATTTGAAATTGTTGTTGTTCATGATGTAGGTTGGATTAGGCCTGTGGTGCTGGTAGCTCTCTAAGTTTGTCTACCCCCTCTGCTGCCTCTTTTAGCTTTTGTTTGTTTTTCCAGTATCGTTTGCTGTAGCACCTTTTAAACCGTCCATCTGTTGTTCACCTTGTTCTTGATCAGGTGTTGAAAATGCAGCCCTTTGAGCAGATTGTGCCTCAATATTGTTAGTTTTCTGATTGTTTCTCTGTTGTGACCTATTTGTGGAGAGAGTGTCCAATCATGAACATCTTGAACTTTCGTGATTTTGGGATCTGGACAGTAAGGACCTTCCCCTGGACTGGGTCTTATTAGGCTTATTCCAGTTATGTACTGTGTTGTTGATATAATCTTGTGAATCTCCATTGCATGTATGTTGTTTTTGCTTCATAACTTCCATTTCATGTACAGCAAGTTTTTTTTTTACTTAATTTAGCATATAAATCATCAAATTCAGAAGAGGGCTCACACTGTAATAAATCATTCGCCAGCTCTATAATCTCAGCTTACATATCAGAGTGTTTCTCAGTGTCCTGATAGAATTTGAATTAAGGTTGCTGAAAAGATATCTAAGGCAGTTTCCAATCTCTCTCTGTAAGTGTCCTTGTCGAAACAATCCATTGGAGCTGTATCAACTCGTAAGCCTGTAGGTGCCCAATTTTTTTCAATACACTGTATTTCTTTAAACTGATGAACTGTACTATAAATTGGCTTCCAATAATTTTAGTGTTTCTAAATGTGGAAACTGTTCCTTCAAAGATTCCGGGAAGTCAAGAGTATGCTGAAAAACCTCATGAAAAAATATATCCTGCCCCATTTCTGTACTTTAAAGACGATTCTGTCTTTTCCAAATCCCTCTTAATAGTGTGTTGTGCTCATAATAATACAATTAATGTCTCAGATTCTGAGTCCTTGTCACCTTCAATACTCATACCTGATGTATAAGCTGGTATAATAATTCTATAATAGGACTGGACTTGCAAAATCAATCCTTAATAGGCAGACTCATTTTTAAAGCCAGATAAAAATGGACTTGACTCAGTAAGTAAAAAATATTTTTTCCAAGTGTGAGAAGGAAACAAAAGCCAGCAGTTCACTCAACGCATGGTCAGACTACACTTAATACTAAGATGCCCAGAGGACCAGCAACCAAATGAGCTATGCTCATAAATTGACCTTAGAGTTGCTGAAGAAAAACAATTGATTGTCCATGGGAGACCAGGTGGGTTGATACTCTCCAAGTGCTGAGTTTCAGGAAAATTCCCAACATCAGTCCTTCAGTGACCCACCTGAGTTAGTGGTGCCAGAACGCCAAATTCTACAAATTTGATACAATGCAGTCATAAAGCTATGGCACACCAAAACGAGCAGCAGTATCTAAAACATATAATTGAAAAAAATAAATACTGCACTACAACCAGACAAGATAAAAAGCCCTTTCCAAAGGCAAGTCGCTGGATAAAAGTGATATTTATTAGTTGCCTGCTGGCATAGTGACGGGCAAAGAACTCCTCGGTGCCTTGAACCCAAAGGTTCTTTCTCAAGGGATGAGGTCTAATCTCAACCATCATGCTTATCTCTAAAGATCCTAAGGGCATAGACCTCATTTTGGTGCAATCATACAGTAACTGTGCTTACAGAAAGCCCCACCTTGTGCAAGCCACACACCCATATCTTTAAATAGTGAAAAAATGTAAGGCATTAATGGAGTCCATTGGCAAAAATAAAATAAAGTAAAACCTCATTTAAAAGCATAGTTTCAATCTTAAGAATGGGGCTAGGAGAGAAAAGGAAAAAATAAAGAACAGAATAAACACAAAAAAGGGGGGGATGGGGAGAAAGGAAAGGGGGAAGGAGAAGATGGAAAATGAAAAACAGAAACAAAACAATCAGAAAAAATTTCAACCAGTTTTCAATTTCATAACTAAAATGCAATCCAGTATTACAAAAAGATTTTTTAAATAAAAATTGCTGTAAATAATAGTTATAGGAAGCACACATGCTTCATAATCTCAAACGGCATGCAGTTCCAATAACAGCTAGTTTAAAGGACCATAAAAAAGGGAGGGAGGGGGCATAAAACTCTAATAAGATCAAATATACCCTGAATTTGCCAAAGCATGTAACATACACCAAAAAATGATAAATCAGATAAAGACAAACTCAATTTATAATTAAACAAGGAAAGAACCAAGTCTCAACTATCATTCAACCTGTCTGAGGATAACAATGTATCCTCCCAGCCATGCTGTTTGCTTTAGAGTGTGAGTGCATGTGTGTGTGTGTGTGTGTGTGTGTGTGTGTGTGTGTATTTGTGTGTGTTTTTGTGTGCATCTGAGAGGGAGAAGGCACAGACACTTGCTCTTTGAGAGAGGTGAGATGGGGAGATATAGAACAGTACAGAACTGTTCAGCTGCACCACCTGCAGTCTGAAACAGAGAAACAGAACTTTTTTTATTATGTATACCTACCCCTTTAAAATTAACTGAAACATATTTCAAAATGTATTCTTTAACCTTTTTTTCATTACTATCAGGCCCTTGTATAATAGCAATAATTCACTCCAAGGTGTGTGTCTGTGTGGGATAATATCACTTCTTGGGTGTTGGATGTACTCAGCCTGCTACCTTTTGCCCACCTACCTGAGAGGTGGCATTATCCCACATAACACATGCTCTGTAGTGCATTTTTGGTTAATTACACCACTAGTGACTAGTGATGATGACTGTATCACTGAGGCATGGAAGTCAATAAAGGAGGAGTTTGGAAAATTGAATAACAGAGGGACAAAAAGAAAATTAGGAAAGGATGCTTCTCAGTGAGGAAAATGTCAAGCCCTGCCACATCCCCTGAATCAGCTCTTTAGTGCTATACATGCTACTGCTCATCCCCAGTAGCATTGAATCATGATAAAACAGTCTTCAAAAACATCTTCTCACAGCTGCCACCCATTTACTGCACAAGGGCTCTGCCACCTAAAGCAGCAGTACTAGTTAGCCAGCAAAATATGTTATCCTACCTTTATTGCCAGTAATGTATTCCTGATGATCTTAGGTTCTTCATTTGGGTATTCTAAATTCAATCAGCTATTTTTAATGCCGTGTTTAATTACGTTTGTAATTTGCATGGATCAACAACAAAGATGGCAGCCTAAAGCACCTTTCAAAAACCTTCTCCCCAGCAATCACAAACTAAATGCACACACTGTATTTATAAAGCAGATATGTCAGGGTGTTGCCAGAACATGTTTCAGATGGCCAATAGCACAACTTCACCCTGATGTGTTTACATCTATGATACTGGACCCAACAAAAGACCAATAACTTTTAAGAACTTTAAATCCTTTGTATTGCCTCAGGAATGAAATAAAGCAAAAGAAAAATCAGATATATTGATTTGTCCTAATTGCCAACCATATTGTTTAAATTTTTGTTAACTAATACTGCCACCTTATTTATCTTAGTCACTAAAATGTTAACGTGGTCTGCAGTTTGCAAGTATTTTACAAATGCAGTACACTGAATGCATGTTGCAAGACACCAGTTAGGGTTAGTCTAGTAGAACTTTGTGGACAACTGTTTAGAACAATAATTTAAAGCATGATTATCACATTCCACTAGCAGCCATGCCTGATTCAACTCATGGACATTTTGTGGACAAGAACTGGGATAACGTGTTTGTTATTATTTTGTTGTTATTTTACTTTGTATTTTATAGCTGTCTTATAGTATTTTGCTTGTTCATTACTTTTAGTGATAGTTTTAGCTTAGCGTTAATAAGATAGGGTACCTTCAGTGAGGTAGTTACTGGTAGGTCATGTGTCGGGATTTAGGTGGCAGAAAATTGAGTTTGGAGCTCTGGAGTCACTTTGTTGAGGAGTTGTGACTTTGTGGTTTCTTTCAGAGCATTTTCTGTTGATCCTGCCCTAAGTACTGATATTAAATAATTGAGGCCTTACATGTTCTGGCTTGAGTTGGTGGGACCGCATTGTCTGGAGGATTGAGGGAGTCGTATGTGTTGAGGAGAGTGATAAAGGAGTGGATCCTGACTGGTATATTGCTGCAGAACTGCTTGAGCGGGAAAGCAGAGTCGGGCATGCCGTGCTGGATGGAGTTCAACATCAGACTGCTTTGTCTTTAGTTGAATTGCTTCCTGGATGGATTTGTGCATGCCTTTTGATCTGAGAGTCTGCGGACTTGTGCTGGTGGTCTGAACTTTTTGATCTGGAGCCTCGCTATTGTTGGATTGGTTGCAGCTGCTTGTATCTCCTGGGTTTTGGGGGGGACCACTTGGTTGTGCCTGGTTTGCAGGGGCTTGCTGGAGGGTTGGCCCTTGATTCTATTACTCCCAGACTCCTTGTGGAGTCAGCCGGTGGGCTGATTTGAATGGTTGTCGAGGTGTTAGGTCTCTCATAGATCCATGGGGCAGTCATCTCTAGAGCACCTGGGGAGGATTTTGCAGCTATTGGATGGTTATTCCAAATGTGTGAATTGGAGATCTGGAAGTCTAAAGAAGATCTGGGACTGGAGAATCTGAACCGTGCACTGCTTGGATTGATCTTTTATTCCTTTATTCTTTACTTTTGGGCCAGATTTTGTTTTATGGGCAGTGAGAGAGCCCTATGACTGCTTAAACTTTAAAGTAAATCTGTGACTTTCTAGAGGGATATGTGAGAAGTATCACCTAGAAGACTATTTGGCAGTGAGAGTGCCTAGTAACTGATTAAACTCTATGTAACTATATTAATTCCAGGCATATTTGAGAGATATCATCTGGAATATTGTTTTATACATAATTCTGAGGAGGTGGGAGCTCTTCAGGTTCATATTGCTAAATTATTTGACAGTTTATTTTATTGCTTTATCTGCCCATCATTTTTCTGCTGCCATATATAAGCTGATTGTTTATTAAGTTATTTGGTTGGGGTGTTATTAATTTGTGATTCGAATTTGTAATTGTTTTTGTGTGATTGAGTCAGTAGAGTGTGATTTGTTGTATATTGTTTGGTTGTGTGGTATAAGTGATAGTTACTGCTGTCTGAGATGTGTTGGGAAGGTATAAGGACTGTCTGGTGGTATTCCCCTACTAGGCTTAGGGATATCCACCCCTTTGACTGTCCCTCACTATCTTTGGAGGCCTATAGGAATTGTCAGATCTCGGGGATAGTCAGGAAAAGGAGGTGACGTGGGAGAACTGGGCCTGGTGGGGGAATGGAAAGGTGCGGTCGGATTGAGGTAGTAGGGACACATAGACACTCTGGAGTGAAATGGGACCAGAGGAGGGGTTCTCCCTGTTTGGTTTCCATACCAAGTGCTCTGCTATGTGCAGACAGGTTGCAGGGTCTTCCTCAATGGCCTATCCTAATTGGGTGGTGTTGTGCAATGCCAGATCTATTAAGAACAAGACTGTTATAATAGGAGATCTTGTTGGGATATCTGACATGGCATGCATCACTGAGACCTGGCTGGATGATAGTGCTGGCCCTATATTGGCTGCTGCTGTTCCGGCATGGTACTCGGTGATACACTGCTAGAGGGTGGATCATAGGAGTGGGGGTGTAGCCATTTGTTTTAACACTGAACTGGGCCTTGTGAATGTCCCAGCAGGGCCCACTAAATCCTTTGAATATATTGTGGGTGCGGGTGTGGGGTGTAGGATTCTGCTCATCAACCATCCACCAGGAGGTGGGAAAGAATTCCTACAGGAGATTGCAGACTTCATTGTCGATACGGCGTTGGGATCCCCCAGATGATTAATTCTGGGGGATTTCAATGCCTGGGCCAATGATGAACTCTCGCATTTTGGTCAAGATCTCCTCCAGCTTATGACTATGCTGAGCCTCACACAGGTTGTTTCCACCACAACACATGTTGGTGGTCATTCATTGGATTTGGTGTTCCTCCTGGGGATGGAGAGATGGAAATCTCTGACTTGGTGGTGGAACCAGTCAGTTGGTCTGACCATCACACCATAAGGTTCAGTTTTGGGGGTTCCCCAAAGGTCCTGCCCCAGTGGAGATGGTCCAGTACCACCCTTGGAGGGGTTTGACCCCAGACGGCCTAATGGCAGTGCTGAACCTATCAGGCCTATCAAGTGAATGCTTGGATCTGGGGGACCTTGTGCTTACCTATAATGGGGCAGTTATGGGTGCCCTGGATTCCATTGTTCCTGTTTGTGTTCGTCCACTCAAACTTCGTCCAAGGTCCCCATGGTTTGATGGGGCCTTGAAGGAGTTGAGGAGAGTGGGGCGAAGGCTGGAGAGGGCTTGGTGGAAGTCGGGGACGGAGGCTGACAAGCTTAGATTAATGGATCATTATGTTGTCTATCAATCGACAATCACCTGTAAGAAGGCAGAATTCCTGTCCAAGGAGATTGCCACTGCACAGAATCGACCAGCTCACCTCTTTCGGAGTGTGGACAGTTTAAGCAATCCAACCTGTCTCCTGTCTGGTGGAGCTTTGTCACAAGAGAGATATGATGAGTTTGCTTGGTTCTTCACAGATAAGGTTGTCACCATCATGTCTGGCATCTGTCTCGTCCCCTCTAATGGGCATGGTGGAGGTTGGTGGGAGGTTGCAAGCACCCGGTCTGTCTGGTCCAACTTTGGCTGACCAGATATCATGGATGTTGTGAGGGTCATTCAGACTTTGCAGCCAACCAGCTGTAGTTTGGATCTGGGCCAAACACAATTTCTTGTGGGGTGTGTGGAGAAGATTGGCCCAGTCCTGGCTGAGATGGTCTGGCAATCATTGGAGAGAGGAATTTTTCCCTGATCCTCTTAAGAAAGCGGTTGTTCGACTGCTCCTGAAAAAAGCCCTCCCTTGATCCAGATAATCTTGCTAACTACAGACCAGTCTCTAACCTGCCCTTTATGGGTAAGGTTATTGAGAAGGTGGTTGCGTAGCAGCTGGATGATCATTTGTCTGTCCACAACATCTATGATTCTCTCCAGTTGGGATTTATTAGGACGCACAACACTGAGACTGCCCTTGTTCGGGTGCTTAATGATCTCCTAATAGCGAGAGATCAAAGGACCCATTCCATCTTGGTTCTTCTTTATCTCTCTGCAACATGTGACACTGTGGACCATGGTGTGCTATTGGAGTGCTTGCAGTTCATCTGTGGATTGTCTGGTACTGTCCTCAGATGGTTTCAATCTTACCTCGAGGGTAGGACACAGACAGTGATCTCTGGAATTTATTCCTCTGATCCTCTCCCCCTATCCTGTGAGGTGCCGCAGGGCTCCATTTTGGCACCTATGTTGTTCACGGTGTATATGCTGCCATTGGGGGACATTATTAGGCAGTACAGGCTGAGTTTTCACTGCTATGCAGATGATAATCAGCTGTACACGTCCTTTGCACGCGAGCAGGGAGATGTTCTTATGGTGTTTAACAACTACCTATCCGAGATCCAAGACTGGATAGGTTCTAGTTGGCTGAGACTGAACCCAGATAAGACTGAGGTGTTGGTGGTGGACCCTGATCATTGGAGGGTGGGTGTGTTGGCAGGACAACCCCCTGGTCTTTGGCTCGGGGGTGTCCAGCTAACCACCTCAGACTGAGTGCGGAACCTAGGTGTTATTTTTGATGATGGTCTCACCTTGAAATCACAGGTGTCAGCTGTGGTCAAGACCGCTTCTTACCATCTGAGGAATATTGCCTTGGTGAAACACTTGGTTCCTTCTGATGTTCTTTGTTGGTCCATGCCTTCATGACCACTCACCTTGATTATTGCAACGTCCTATACCTAGGACTCCCGGGGGTTGATATGCATCACCTGCAGCTAGTGCAGAATGAGGCTGCCAGGCTGCTGACTGGTACATTTAGGACCAGTCACAAAATGCCTGTTGCTCTGTGAACCACATTGGCTGCCAGTGCGATGGTGTATCACCTTCAAGGTTGGTTTGCTGACCTATAAAGCCCTACACAACCAGGGACCCAGCTACCTGCAAGTTCTCCTTTCTCCCTACTGCCCCTCCCAACTGCTTTGATTCATCGACGAGGGATTGCTAGAGAGTCCCAAGGTGCAATTACAGACATCGGGGCCAGTTCTTTTGCTTAAATGGCTCCGACCCTGTGGAATTCTCTACCTCGACGGTTTAGGGACTGCCTGACCGTACAAAGCTTTAAAAAGGAATTGAAAATGTATTTGTTCAGCCTAGCATTTATGAATGAAGATTAAATACAGTGTTGCCAAGTTATGATTTAGATTAATCTGAATATTGTTTTATATTTATGGTTTTAATGTTTCTTTGGAGACTGATAATTTATGTACAGTCACCTTGGTTTAAGAAAGATGACTTTTAAAGAAATAAAATTTGACTGATGATTGATTGATCATAAATCAGGTTTCCCCAGCATGTAATCCCAAGTGTATACAATTCTGTGTTTAACAAGATGTTGGAATTTCTGAAGCATTCTGAAGGGGGTTAGGTGCATTTTCAGGACACATCTGGAAATGAGCTGTTATTGGCTCTGTATGTCTTTCCTGCTAACATTTTTTAAATAAATAAATAACTAGTGATTATTCAGATCAACAATACAAACCAAGCCCTCCAGAGTCTCACTAGTCATTGGGTTGTCACCAAATTAAGCACCACAACCACCATGGCAATGCCTTTTATGACACTGCCACCACCACTTGTAGGAGTCATAAAGCAGATTGCCTCACAGAGCCACAGCAATAGAGGAGTTGCTTTACTGATGAATAAGATGGAGGGACATACAGTGGGGAAACATTTTGTAGTTCATCTATTCACTGCTAGGCACCTGGATATGTCTTAACACTCTTAACTTGGGCTTCACTGTAATGGATAGGCACAGTAACATGCTGAGGGCTCTTAATGATAGTAGCCTCTGTAATGTCTGATAATTATTCTTCTGCAAGGAGAGAAAATGACTACTCAACTGAATACTGATTCTTAAAGAGCTAGTGTACTGCCTAAAACTAATATTAGATTTTGAAAGCAGCCAACCATTACCTTTTATATCTGAGGCACTTTTTCTTTTCCCTTTGTTTGATTAGAAGGTTGTTTACCTGATGTTGGTAGGTGTGATGAATGGAACAGCTCTTAGCCTGGCAGCTGACATATCTTGCTCTACTGCCCCATACTACATCATCAGCATTGTGACCTCACTGGCAGTGACATCACTACTGCTTAGGAACAACAGTTCCATGACTGCTAGTTCATTCACCTGTGATGTGACTGTCAGTGTGAGATCATAATGCTGATGATGTAGCGTGGGGCAGTAGAGTTAGATATGCCAGCTGCCAGGCTATGAGTTGTTCCACACATCCAGCACAATATATCACATAGAAGACTTTCTGATGATCAAAAGGAAAAATAAAAAGACTTTAGAAATAAGAAGTTACAACTGACTACTACTTAAAATTTGTATTATTTTCCTGTCTGCCTGTTTTGGCTCCACTAGCTCCTTAATATACACACAGTTAATTTGTTACAGTATGTTATCAGTCCACCTCCACGACATGGGCTAGAGTGGCCACATGTCACTTCTTTCTGGACTACACAATGGTTCTACGGTATATTCCGAGCTGTAATGGTATTAACTAAGTACTGTGCTGTTGCATAAAAATCTATTTGTCACAACAGATTTTTCTCATCATTTTACAGTGTAAGAGCACTACAGTATGCTTCAAAATGAATAAGTATTTGTCAATGCTGAACGTTCGCTTGCAGGTATTTGCAGTGGTGTGTGGCATGTATGGTGCTTTACCCTAATGCCCTGTGCGATTGCTGGTATTTGCACAATAAATTGTCAGCATGACCTTTTTGTTACCCCCATTGTGCGCTACATAGGCGGAAACATGTTTTGGGGAGGATGTGAAAATTGACAGCTGTACTGCTCATAAGGAAGTGTGGTAAAATGGCAATGTTGAAAATCTGGAGTGGAAATATTGAAAATTCTTAAAGCTAGGAGCGCATGCGGAACTGTGCAATGCACGCCGTAAAAAGAGTCATCGTTAGAATTTTTCACCAATTGTCAACATTGGCATTTTAAACCTCTGCTAATGAACAGTGTCACTGTGATTGTCTTACTGTGCCATGCAATTGATTTTGCACACGAGTGCGCCATTGTGCACTACATGGGCTGAAACATGTCTTGGGCAGGATGTGAAAATGACAGCTGTACTGCTCATAAGGAGGTGTGGTACAATGCCAATGTTGAAAATGTGGAGGAAAATATTGAAAATTCAGAACTTACGGTGCCGCATGAGGAACTGCACAATGCAAGCTCTCAGAAACAGTTATTTTTAGGAATGTGTTCACCAAATTTTCAACATAGCCATTTTAAGATCTCTGCTCATGAACAGTGACACTGATTTTCTTAATGTGTCCCATACACTGAGTTCACACAGCGACTGTGCCATTGTGCGCTACATGGGCGGAAACACGTTTTGGGCAAGATGTGAAAAATGACAGCTGCAGTGCTCATAAGGAAGTGTGGTAAAATGGCAATGTTGAAAATGTGGAGTAAAAATATTGAAAATTCGCAAACTTACGAGCGTGCATAGGAACTGCACAATGAACACTCGTAAAACAGTCATTTCTAGGAATTTTGTCACCAAATTTTCAACACAGCCATTTTAAGACCTTTGCTCACGAACAGTGTCACTGTGATTTTCTTAATGTGTCCCATACATAGAGTTCGGACAGCGACTGCGTCATTGTGTGCTACATGGGCGGAAACATGTTTTGGGCAGGATGTGAAAAATGACAGCTGTACTGCTAATGAGTAGGTGTGGTAAAATAGCAACGGTGAAAATGTGGAGTGAAAATATTGAAAATTCACAAACTTATGAGCGTGCGTAAGAACCGCACAACGCACACTCGTAAAACAGTCATTTTTAGGAATTTTTTCACCAAATTTTCAACACAGCCATTTTAAGACCTCTGCTCATGATCAGTGTCACTGTGATTTTCTTAATGTGTCCCATGCATTAATTTCGCACACCGACTGTGCCATTCTGCGCTACATGGGCGGAAACACGTTTTGGGCAGGATGTGAAAAATGACAGCTGTACTGCTCATGAGGAGGTATGGTAAAATGCCAATGTTGAAAATCTGGAGTGGAAATATTGCAATTCGCAAACCTATGAGCGTGCGTGGGAAGTGTGCAAGACATGCTCTTAAAACAGTCATTTTTAGGAATTTTTTCACCAAATTTTCAACATTGCCATTTTAAAACCTCTGCTAATGAACAGTGTCCCTGTGATTTTCTTAATGTGTCCCATACACTGAGTTTGCACACTGACTGTGCCATTGTGCGCTACATGGGCGGAAACACATTTTGGGCAAGATGTGAAAAATGACAGCTGTACTGCTCATGAGGAGGTGTGGTAAAATGGCAATGTTGAAAATTTGGAGTGAAAATATTGAAAATTTGCAAACTTACGAGCGTGTGTAGGAACTGCACAACGCACGCTCATAAAACAGTCATTTTTAGGAATTTTTTCACCAAATTTTCAACATAGCCATTTTAAGACCTCTGCTCATGAACAGTGTCACTGTGATTTTCTTAATGTGTTCCATACATTGATTTCACACACCGACTGCGCCATTGTGCGCTACATGGGTGAAAACACATTTTGGGTGAGATGAAAATGACAGCTGTACAACTCATAAGAAGGTGTGATAAAATGTCAATGTTGAAAATCTGGAGTGAAAATATTAAAAATTCACAAACTTACGCTACCATGAGGAACTGCGCAATGCATCGCTAAGTAAAACAGTCATTTTTGATTTTTGCACCAATTTTCAACAGTGGTTTAGGACCCTTCTTATGAGATGTCACCGTCGCAGATTGTTTGAGCCCAAAGGGGTGATTTCAGTGCTTGCGTGTGCCTGTGAAATCACCTCGGCCTGAGTAACGCCATGACAGTGATATCATTCATGAGAAGGTCCCAAAACCCATGTGGAAAATTTGGTGCAAACATTCCAAAAAATGACTGAGATATGCAATAGTTGAAACCCCTATCTATCCCATTATACAGCTTACCAGCATTTCTCAATTAAGTGATCGGCTTTGAAGAGTACAGGCGTGTTCCCAGTCCACCAAAGATCGTCAGCGCCGAGTCAGAGGTAAGTAATGATTGTAGAGGGGTGTGGGAAGAGCAATGTGTGGTTGTGGGAGAGGGAGAGTGGGATGCGCGCCGTGGGACTGTTTTTTCTTTACAGGAAAAAAGAAATGACGACGTGGGACGTTTACCATGCTGGGGTGGGCTCAAGGCATGGCAGAAGATGTGTGGGGGGGGCCGAGGAGCCGATGGGAGATTGGGCACCCCCGTCGGCAAAACACAGCTGAGGTTTTCCACGCTGGGGTGGGTTCCCAGTGTGGCAGCAGGATGGCATTGGAGGGGCCTGGAGCCGACGGGATTGGGCACCCCCATCGGCAAACAAAGTTTAAGCTTTAGGGGGGGTGGCGTGACGCGCACGGGGGGAGCGTGACATGAGGGGGGAGGGCCTGAGGTGGTGCTCCATATAGCAGCGGTGTTCTGCTTTGAAGCAGAGGAACACCGCCGTCATACAGAGCTCCTGCACCCATTGGTGCAGGACCGTCACGCCTGCTCAAGGAGCAGTGCATTGGGTGGAGAGGCACACCTAAGTGTGCTACTTCTCCCAAACGCCCTTCATGTGCATACAAGCATCGTGAACGTAAAAGACATAGTCTTAGAATCCTTGCATTGAGATGTGATCCTTTATTGGTACAAGTTATTATCTGAGCTGCTGTCCACTCTCATAATCCCTGAATGATTACCCAGCACAGTCCCACACATCAACTGATCAGCTACTTTTTCCATATGCATGAATCATAGAAACATAGAAATTGTCAGCAGATAAGGACCGATAGGCCCATCCAGTCTACTCGTAGGCCCTTTACATTGTATGTGACCACTGACCCTGGCTTTTCATCACTCACTCCCCTCTCAAGCTTCCCTTCTGCCTGTCCCAGGCATGCTTAATCCCCTTCACTGTGCTTGCCTCCACTACCTCCTGTGGCTGACTATTCCAAGTGTCGGCTACCCTTTCTGTATTGAAAAACTTCCTCATAGTACCTCTTATTCTATCCTCTTCCAATTTCATATTGTGTCCCCTTGCTCTAGTACTTTTTCTACATTGGAAAAAGTCCCCCATCTGCACCTTGTTTATGCTCTTGAGGTACTTGAAAGTTTCAATTATGTCCCCCCACTGTCTTCTCTTCTCCAGTGAGTATATATTGAGGTCCCTTAGTCTCTCCTCATATGTTTTGTGGTGCAAGCCCTGCACCATCTTTGTTGCCCTTCTCTGGATAGTCTCCAACTTACCTATGGCATGTGCTCCCATTTATTTAGATGGCACACATCCAAGGTTTTGAGATGGTGGTTTGTGCTGATCATCATCCTCCACCCACCAATGACTCAATGTCTTAATCTTCTTTGGGTCAGATGACAAGCACAACAGGTCAGGTGCCACATGGGTGTTGGAGGATGGTGGGTGCTGAGTGGGTGTGGGAAGGAGGTCATTTTTCAATTTTGTTCATGCTCCACTGGCAGTTGCTTTGTGTTTACCTTTCTGTGCAGAAGGGGGAGGAGGAAAGGTGCATGTATGATGAGTTGGTGAAGGGAAGTAGGGAATGTACTACTAAAATGTAATGTCTGGGTGGAAGCCCTGGGAAGGGGTTGGGTTTGTTTGTGCAATGGTGAGTGAGGAGAGGGAACATTGCTTTTAAGGACAGAGTCAGACAGTCTACTTGAAGTGGCATTTTAGGAGTGATGTGTTACTTATGGAGTCTTTGTCAAGTTACAGTAGATTGGCACTTTGCTTCCCATATATATTGGGGCATTACAGTATCTCCTTATCTGCTTCTGACATGTCTCTTGATGTACACCATGATTTTTGCTTTGCTGGCTGATGAACCCATTTGAAGTTGGGTGTTACTGATTATTAACTCCAGGTCCTTTTCCTGCTGAGCTACAACAGTCTGTGTAAAGCTTAGGTAGTAGTTGTCATTTATATGCTTCTTAACCCTTTGCAGCACTTCGTATTTTTCGGTGTTGACGTTCATCTGCCATTTTCTGTCCACTTCCCAAGTACTGTATTTCTAGTCCCTTTACATTTCATTAAGCTCTTGCTGAGATTCAGCTTTCTTTCCAGTTTTACTTTTGTTGGCAGACAAGACAACCCAACTACTGATATCCACTTCCAGATCATCTATAAATATAAATATATTGAACAATGTTGGCCACAGTACAGAACACTGAGGGACCCCATTCTTTCCTTGTTTCCATGTGGATATATCACACTCCATTCTTTCCTTGTTTCCATGTGGATATATTACACTCCATTCTGTCCTTGTTTCCATGTGGATATATTACACTCCATTCTTTCCTTGTTTCCATGTGGATATGTTACAATTTAATTTAAACACGCATTTCCTGTCCTGCAGCCAGTTTTTAATCCATTGCATTACAATGCTTGCTATACAGTACCTAGGTTCTCCACTTTATGAACTGGTCTCCTGGGTGGTACAGTTTTAAAGGCTTTGCCGAAGTCTAGATACACAACATCTACAAGTTTCCTCTCATCAAACTCCTTGGAGGCCTTTTTCAAAAAATGCCACAAGTTTGGTGTTATATGATTTCTTCCCTTACCAAACTGGAACACTTTACCTTATTTTCAGTAATTTTCCAGTGTCTTTTAAGTAACCACTCCATAATTACTGCATGACTCCAAAAGGACTGCAAACAAAAGTCTGAATATCATTTTATCTCAAGAATACCACAAAGAATCATTGCATGTACCTGTAATGTACTCCTAAAACTTTATCAGTTCTTTCATGTACTGTTTTTGTGGCTCTTTTGACATTGTGGCATCCACCCTGTTTGTTACAGCTAATAACCCTGCCCCCCTGGCACCAGCCCTGTTTACCGTGATTCTCTTGCCCACCCACTCTGGCACTAGCCTGTTGGTCCTGATTCTCTTATATGTCACTCAAACATGTGTTGTGATTTATAGGTGCAGCACAGTGAAGATGCTGGAGAGCAAGTTGCAGCAAGGTACAGTTAGTCCCACCACTCCTCCACCATGGCGGCACAAGGGCTGGGCAGGGCAGACAGCCAATGAAGGCAAACCAATCTATCATCCCCAGAGCATACTAGTGGATGCCAACTTGCGGCCTAGTAAGTGGCCTTTGGCTGGGGGGGGACGAGAACAGGCGGGGTGGGTGGAGGTTCATCACTATTTTGACATCATCATGCACTGGCTGACCAGGCTATGTGTGAGTCTCTGGGTACAGTATTCAGTAGAGGAAGGAGGAGGAGGAGGAGGAGGAGGAGAATGTTACATTTTGTTTCTGTTTTGGGGTAAAATAAATTACAAGTAGTGCTAATGTTTCTGTAGTGACACCAGACTCCAGGAGATGATTATTGCTTGCACCAATAATGCGTGGCTCTGAGCGAAAAAAAAAAAAGAAAGAAAACAATAAATTGATTGACAGGAGCAGTTCTAAACATAATACTTTGTTTTTTCCACCAGAGAACTAGTTTAGTGTATTAAAATAAGTATATTTCATCTTGTGGGTGGTTTGCCTACCCCCATGACCTGTTACATCCAAAGGGAGGAGAAATCAGCATACTGCAGTGGGGTTAAAACATAAGAACATAAGAATGGTGTCTGCAGATGGGGACCATTTAATCCATGAAGTCTGCCCAAGGTGTCTACCACCCTCTTGTTACGTGTTCATGGCAAGCTGCTCGCACTGTTTGTCCCATGCTAATTTAAATTCTCTCACTGTCTCAGCTTCCACCACCTGTGGTGGCAGGCTGTTCCATGGGTTTATTAGTCTCTCTGTGAAGAAGTACTTCCTCGAGTTGCTCCTGAACTTGCCTCCCAGGGTTTAGATCAACAGGCATGTTCTGCAGACTTGGATGAATAATCAGCAATATACTATAAAAGGCGGAAATGAGTGAGAGGCAGGTGTGGCATCAACAGACTGGTAAAATCAAATCAGCCAGTGCAAGAAGGCCTATAAAATGTTGAGATATAGAGGGGTTTGGACAGTAGGAGGGGCGAGGTGATACTGCCCCTATACCAGCCTGTAATCACTGATGAGGCCTTACCTGGGAAAGGAATCATACAACAACATTGATAGGCTGGGGTCAATGCACTGGAGGGTTTTAAAAAATGTTTCAGGAATCATGGCCAGCTGGGCTGATCATATGGGAAATGTCTGAAGACCCCCCCACCCCACCACAGAACATGTACTCACTGGAAGACCGATGGAAGGGGGTCATAACCATTCATGGATTCAAGCATGTGTGGAACAGAGCCAGCAGACTCATAATCCTAGCTGAGGGAACCAAGAAGGGGTAGGAAGCAGAAGGGATGGCATAAATAGCCCAGTGCAGCACTAGGCTGGGGCAGGGTAAGGTAGTATCTGCTATGGTCAGACTTGATAGGCCATCTGTCTTCTTCTGCTGCCAATTCTATGTTTCTACAGTACAAAAGGTGAGGGGAGCCAGGGTACTATGGGAGGACGTCTACTTCCTATCATCTTCTGGGGGGCATGACCCACAGTCCTCTGTTAGGGGACAGAATAAGTATTAATCAATGAATCAATCGATCGATCAAGCTTTATTTATATAGTGCAATTCTCAGCATGATTCAAAGCACTTTACATAAAATTCAAACATGTCAATACAATATAAAACATTAAAATGCATAAATTCCTCCTCCTTGCTAAGCAAGATTCACTAGTCCAACTCTGGGATGGCCTGTCTAAATAAATGTGTTTTCAGCTCCCACTTAAACTGATCAATGATCTGACTTTCTCGAATACCACAAGGTAGAGAGTTTCACAGGGGGTCGGCGCTGCAAATGTGAACATGCGAGCACCTGATGTTTATTAGGAGGACCCTGGGAATCTCTAGCAATCCCTCATTTGTAGATTAAAGTGGGTGGGGGGTGGTAGAGGCATATGTGGTTTTGCAGGTAGTCAGGCCCCTGCCCATGTAGGGCTTTATAGGCCAGAAAACCAACCTTGAAGGAGACCCACCACCTAACTGGCAGCCAGTGCAGACAGCAGAGCACAGGTGTGATATAACATGACCTAGATAGGCCAGTCGACAACCTGGTTGCCGCATTCTGCACTAGCTGCAGTTAGTGCAGATCTACCCCTGTCAGCCCTAGGCCACTACAGTAATCAAGGCGAGAGGTCACAAAGGCATGGACAAGTGCCAGCATATCATCAAGAGGAATCAGGTGTTTGATGCAAGCTATGTTCCTCAGATGTTAAAATGAGGTTTGGACTATACCTGACACTGTGACTTCAGCATCAAACCACAGTCCAAAACAATGCCCAGATTCCTCATCTGATCTGAGATAAGCATCTGGCAGTCCCCAAGCCATAGCCCAGAGACCCAACCAGCTTGCCCCCTCACCCCCTGGTGACCAGGTTCCAGCACCAGTACTTAAGTTTTGTCTGGGTTCAACTTCAACCAGTAGGCCCTGATTCAGCCTTGGATCTCAGCCAGGCAGCTGTTAAATATCAAGATCACTTCCTGCTGTTCGGGTCAAAAGACAGGTATAATTGAATATCATCTGCATGGCAGTGAAAATTTTGCACATATCATCTAATAATGTCCCCCCAGAAGTAGCCTATACACTAGGAACAACATGGGGGACAAGACAGAGCCCTGCGGTACCCCACATGGCAGGAGCTGAGGTGCTGAGGAATAAAGGTATATTATGGAAGGAGGTGGGGAAGGGAACTAAACATACTGGTAAAGGTGGAGGACAGAAGGCATACTATAGAGAGGGGTCTCTAAGCAGACGACAGAGGGAAAGGGGGAAGTAGCCTACTTGGGATACAGGAAGTGGGTACCTGGGTGTGGAGGGAGACCAATAGAATGAGGGCTTCAAATTTTAAACTCTGTTGTAGAAAGGGGTGACAAGCAATGTGGGCTAGAAAATGCAGGATTCCCATTTAGTAGTCCATTTGACCAGGAAAAGGCATGAGAGATAACACTGAAAGAGCAGTCAGAACAAGAAAATGACACACTGACCAAACATCAGCTACATTCTGTATCCAGCATTCCTATCTGGTATAGTTGGTATAGCATCTGGGATAAAATTACTGGGTCCGATTCTCAAAGGGTTACACCTGGCGTAAACTTACTTGCACCCCCAAAAATGGTGCAAGTAGCAGTTTACACCAGGAGATGCACACTGGGTATTCTGCAAAGCAACCTGTGACATGATGCAGGCTGCTTGTGCTAAAGTGGACTTACATCACCAGTTATGTCACAAACCCCCTGAGACGTGGCGCTAGGGGGTTTACGGCAGCAGTTGTGCCCTATTCTGGAATGGCAGCCTCCAAGTCCCCAATATTGCTATTCTAAAACAACCCCTGGATGACACCAGTCAAAGTACAGGTACCCCAGCTACTAGCTGGTGTAAGTGTACTTTGCGTCCACTGGGGGTTGCTCCACTGTGTCGCTAACCCCAACCCCCCAGCATATGCAGCCCCCCCAGCCCCATTCTCCAGTCAGTAGAATAAGCTCCATGGGGCTATCGAACCCCCGCCTCCCAGTCCCCCAAAGCTATTATAAAGGCCCCACAGGCTATGGGACCTCCCTGCCCCGATCCCCAATACTGATTAAAAGCCCCTCAGGGCTATCGGACCCCCAATGTCCTCCAATGTGTAGAACAAAGCCCCTCATGACTATGGGACCCCCACCGAGTTCCAATCCTCATAATGCATTAGTAATAGCCCCAAGGGCTGATCTCACCTCGCCAAGCCACTACCTCGATTTCGTAACCCAAGTCCCAGGATACAGACTGCTGTAAAAGAAACTCGCATTATCCCTGGTAGTCTAGTGACCCCCCACACCCCACCCAGCAGTGCCAGACCACTTCCTCCCCATCCCCAGCCAGCGACTGGCACAGCCCACCTCTCACCACCACCATGGCCAGCCACTGACTGAGCTTTGCAAGAGCACATACTACTGTAAATGGTATGTGCTCAATGAATTACAGCTCATTAATTGAGCGTGTACTATTTACTGTAGTATGAGCTCAAATGTAGCTGAGTCAGCGTCTGGCCCTGGTGGTGAGACGTGGGCTGTGCAAGTCGCTGGTTGGGGACGGTTGGGGGGAGCGGGGTGACCTGGCGCTGCAGTGTGGGGGGAGCCACGAGACTACCAGGGATAATTGGGATTTTTCTTTTTACTACAGTCTATAATGCCACAGGACATGGGTTCGGGGATCAGGGGTTGGGTCTTGGGAGGTGAGATCAGTGCTGCGGGGCTGTTACTAATATATTATGGGGATCGGGACTTGGGGGGTTCGATAGCCTTGAGGGGCTTTATTTCTACAAAGTATTGGGGGACTTGGGGGAAGGGCTTCAGGAGACTGGGGCCTGCACTTGTACCATTCCTGTGTACATGCCACAGGCTTGCGGCCAACAGTTCAGGTACACGCTCTGTTTAGCATGCCTGTGAGGTTGGCTCAAGTTGCAGGAGTTAGCCGCGTGGACCCTGCCCCTTACAGAATTGTGTGCAAGGTCTTTGGCACAACTGCACCCCTCACATGTCACAACTTGCAACATGCATAGGGGTGCTTCTAGAATCGGCCCATTCTGTTTCTCAAAAACATTTTCTTATGGTGGTGGGTTCCCCATTGTTAGTACCCCACTCTGTTGTTTGGGGAGGTGGGGGGGGCACTGTGCCTTTCACAGTTCAAACGTGTTTGTATTTTTTTCCTTGAGTTTTAACCCAAACAATTCAGAACTGGTAATGGCACATTACAAATATGACAATATGTGTGCCATCGGACCCCACAAGTGTTTGCTAGTATCATCTTATATTTCTGGATAACTGAATTTTCAGAGTTCTAATCTGTGCTGCATTTGTTTGCACACTCACTTTAAAAAAGAAAAGAATGAGTCTACAAATTGAATCTGGTGAAATCAGCACTGAATATAAATCACAGACCATTCTGAAAATACAAGGATGCAATCACTGTTTTGGTGTTGGGGGGGGGTGCCTTGAACAAACACATGGGACTCGTACGATCAAACAAACCACCAAAAGAAAAATAGTTGCTCACCAAAAAGTGCAAAATTCAGAATGGTCCATTCTGAATTATGTGCTTTTTTGGTGACTTTGGTGGTTTGTTCCATTGCGTGAGTCCCTTGTGTTAACACAACTCCGCCCCCCCGCCCCAGCCAGTGCTCACATTATTACTTTTCTAGAACCATTTATGATTCATATTCAGTGTTGCTTTTGCCAGCATCCCATGTGATCCCTTTCTGTTTCTTTTTAAAGTGAATTGCAAAAAAACACAGCAGAGAGTAGAAATCTAATAATACACAGCCATTGCAGAAATTGACAACGATGCACCCAAAACAATTATTCGATGGGGGGAGGGGCAGCACATGCTCATATTTTAATGTGCACCTTTCACATTTCAAAGTTGTTCATAGTTTCTTCCTGGCACTTTGTTTGATGCATTCTGAATTTTGTGTTTTTTGGTGAGTTTTGCTGTTTTCCTGTGGTTTGATGCAGCACACTAGTCCTTTGTGTTTGTTCAACTTACTCCCCTAGACCAGTGCTCACAATATTATATATTTCTGGAATGTTTGTGATTTGTATTCAGTCCTACAATCCCTTTCTGTTCCTTTTTAAAGTTAATTGCAAACAAACATAGTACAGAAAAGTCTGAAAATTCACAGCCATTCTAGAAATATACAATGATGCAAGCAAATATTTGTTGGGGTCCAGGAGCACAAGGTCATGCTCCTTCCGCAGATCCTGCCTCCTGCAGGTAAATTAAATATATAAGACCAGTAAGACATTGTAAAACTAGTCTCAGTGTGGCTTTTAATCAAGGCTCCACTGCTGTCCAGCACAGCTCTGTTCCAATGCTCCATTTAACACCTTAAGAGCTTTGGATCCTTTTGGACCCCATTACCTATGTTTTGTTTTGCAGGTCTGACAGATATCATTGCTTCAAGACCCTTTAGTAGTATTCAGATCAAAATTCCAAAGTAGAAAACAGCTGCTGTATGACAAATTGTGGAGAGGATTCAAAGTCCACCCATTATTTAATGTAAGCAGTAACATGCCTTTAGCTGCCACTGCTTCACTTTTATCATTGACACACAAGAGGGCTGTGAACATAGACTAGTGGACTATGGTTCTGAGTGCTATTTGGTTTACAGTAAGTACAGTACTTGCAATCACTCTGTGATGGCCAATGAGTTGAGCAGATGCCTGTGCTAGTCACAGATCTGCACTGTTCATACCAGGCAGTAGTGCCTGGGAGGTGGCAGGTGAAGGGTGGGATTCCTCTGTGAGTGGGAGCGTTTGAGGTGGCTACTGCACAAGAGGGTATTGGCACCTGGAGTCAGCACTACTATACAAGGAGAAATGGGGGCAATTGGGAGACTTTCAGGGATATACAGTATAGAGGGGTACTGGGGTGATTGGGTGGTCAGCTACACTACCAGGGATATATACAGGACAAAAGACCACTTAATAGTGAGATGGTTGGATCCACACCATAAATTAAAAATACTTGCAAAGGCAGCAGGTCTCAATACTTTGCTCCATGGAATACAGGGAAGCCATGAGATAATCCATAGTGCCAACTATATTCATTGATAGAAATAGTAAAAAACACCCCACGCATACACCCGTGTACTGCCCCCAGTGTTTCATCAGATTAAAGGTGTCCATTAGGTTCAGGGACAGGTGGCTGCAGTACAGCCTTCTACTTTTGGTGGGGTTGGTGAAAGGTCTTAGTGCTGAGTTAAGTGGGATATTAGGCAGTATTATACTGTGCCATGCTGGGGGCTGGATAGAGCCACCAAAAACCTTTGAAAATACCTCTGCACTGTTATGCGTGAGGGACACCCTCATTTGCATACAGTAGGTGCAGAGATATGGTTAGTGTGATCACCCTGCCAGGTTTGTGCAGTGCTCGGGAGGCCTGTGAATATGGCCCTGCCTGGAGCATTGGCACAAACCATGATTAGTTTGGGCACTAACCTAACAGTGGCCATGCCAACCATTAAAATTGGGTGCTGACAATTACTTTGCCTGTGTCCACAGCTACCAAGCAGGGGGTGACCGGATACTGGGGTGGGCGGATACCATGACAGGAAGTAGCAGGTATACATGCGTGTGTGCACACACATGGGGGGATAGGCAGGGGAGGGATGGTATGTGGGAGGCGGTGTAATGGGCAGCTGCTGAGCTGGTCTGCTAGCATGGTAGGGAGAGCGGTCAGCTGGGAGGCACAGGGTACAGGATTCGAGTCCAGCGTGGTGCTTTTTTTTTTTTTTGCGGGGAAGCGGCATGTATTTTTTTATGTTTTTCAGCCCCCCAACATGCACCCCACTGGAGTTGAGAATCCTTAAGTAGGAGGGTGTGGGGGGCACAGCCCCCCTTATTACATATTAGACCTGTAGGTCTCAGGCACTGTTGTTGTTCGTGCTGTGAGTGTGCATTGCCAAAATTGATTTTGAGGGATGTACAGTTGCCATAACAGTGATCGCCTTTCTGAGATTGCCGTTATAACATGGAACTCTTTATTCTATATTTAATTCTTTTTTTCATGATTACACTAAGCATTTTCTTCAACATCTACATACTTTACTTCTCCTCCTGTTATCCTTTATTAACAGTGGTTTACATTATTTATACAAGTTGTCTTAAAGTAGGGTATTAAACTGTTTCTGAACACTTCTGTCAGTGAGCTAGTTTTCCCGAGGCGCCAATACTGTGAGTTCCCACACTTTAGCAAAATCCATTTTGTGGAAAAGCATGGTATACAGCATATCCCTTTTTTGTTTTTCCCTCTGTTCTTTTTCATTTGTTTCCAGACCTGCAACCAGTTCCTAATCCATTGCATTGTAATGCTTTACGGTACCTACCACGTTTGTCCTTCTGTATGTCTCGGGACTGAGTCACTCAAAACCACTGTTATTCCTGTATTTGATTATGCTTGGCACTACTGGGTTTACCTTGTCTGGCATGCCACGTGCTTCATGTCTGTGGTCTTCTAGGACTGTAGGTCAAATCTGTTCTTATTGGGTAGTGGTAAAAATCCACAGGTGTTTACTTCCCTATTCCAGGTTTGCTTCTTTCTCTTGACTATTTCCGATTTGGATCTATTTTCCATGTTTAACAATAATGTATTCCATTTAACTGTTATTTCCTTTGTCGCATACTCATAAAACCAAACCTCCTTCCTCTATGTATCTAAATGTGAATCTGATAACTCTCGTAGTTTGTTTTGCCCACCACGTCTCTGTATGCTTTTTAGGTGGCCTTTTAATTATTTTAGAACAATTTTCCTTCTCTTGAATCCTGTCTTGTACCACAGATAATTAGGAATTCATGAAAGCAATATAGGCACACCAACAATTTCTAGCCATTATGCAATTAAATTCTTATTAGTTTGATAAAGTGACCCTTTAAGTTATATGTATTTAGAAGCACCAATTCAAGTAATTACAATGCCAGTTTTCTGTAGACTGTATTATTTATACACTTTTAGCTGTCCTGGACTAATCTACATCAGGTGACCGGGCATAATGGAATCAAAGTCAAAGAAGAAAACCACTGCTAAAACCATATTTCCTACATTTTATTGAAAATCAGTTCTATGCCACCTCACTTCAGATGGACATTTCATAGCTCACATGCCACTTATCAAGGGAGATAATCCCTGTGTTGTCTTGAAATATCTGTAAGTAGATTTATCATTTTTTATATCACTGCCTAGCCTACTGTTCATTCATGGTTCAGAAAGTTAAAGTTGTCACCCTTGGTTTCATTTATATTGGTGCTCTAATCCTTAGCAGGCAGCTGAGTTTTAATAAGATACAGGATCATACTAAATATATTAGGGCAGTAGTGGGCTCTCATGCCAACCATGACTGTCCTTCTCATCTTCTCAGTGGTAACTGATGCTGCATTCTAGTAAAAGGGGCTAGATATTCAGAAATGCGCAAAAGTGGGGCTCAAAGGTTTGCACTGTGCCTGTGTCTCATGGAGAGACTATGATATTAAGCCAGATAGCACACCAGCACTGACTGAAAATCGGCTCCTGTCAGCAGAGAACCAAGTCAGTCTGCAGTGCCCCAACATTGATTTGGGCTGTATCTAGCTTATAGGAAATTGGGCCCCCAGAACAGATAGTGCCAGGAACCATGACATGAGATCCTGCGGCAAACTGCAAATGAGCCTATTGGGCATGCAAAGCATTAAGGGCCATTAGCATACTCATCATGGGCTCATTAGTTTTGGAAGTGGCAGCATGTTTATGCCCATCCTGTGTGTTCCTGTCATATTAGCCCTGCTGGCTATCAACACCCACCCACGACCCCTACACACCCATCCGATCTATGCAAATGTATTCTCGGTGTCTTGTATGCCACCCCATACACCTGTCCTGGCAATGTAAATGTTTTCCCTGATGTCCAGTGGCCCACCCCACACATGCATCCAGGCAATGTAAAAGTTTTCACTGGTGATCAGTGACCCCCACCCACACACACCCATCCCAGCAATGTAATGGCCTCCCCCATACACCCATCCCAGCAATGTAAGTGTCTTCCCTGGTATCCAGTGACCCCACCTACACCCAATACAAATGTTGTCCCTGGTGTCCAGTGCCCCCCATACACCCATCCCAGCAATGTTAATGTTTTCCCTGGTGTTCAGTAGCCCCCAACACACCCCTATCCTGATGACGTGAAGAGTGTCCTGGTGTCCAGTGGCACCCCCACCCTCTGATCCCCCATCCCACTAAATCAAAGTATGCCATGGTGTCTAGTTGTACCCCAAACCTCCGATCAACCATCCTAGTGATACATCATATACCTGCTGTGTAGTGGCCCATCCCCACCCTCTGATCACCTGTCCTGGCACTGTACATGGTTTTCTTAGTGTTCAGTGGCACCCCCCAACTGCTGATCACCTGGCCCACATCCCTTGCAGTATCCCTGGTGTCTAGTGGTAACCTCACCCCTGCCTGCTGACTGCCAGTCCACACATGGACTGGTGCACAGTGGTGGTCCAGAGGCCGTACACACATACCCTGAACACCACCCACCAACCCCCTTACTGATGTGGCAGGGCAAAGGCAGTACAGCCCAAGATGGTGACTGGCATAGATCTCCTTTCACCTCCTCAGGCAGCCAATGTATGGGCTTCAGGGAATCTGCTTAGAGCATACTGTATACTGTATACTCATTACCTGCAGCTCATATGACAGCCAGTTGAGGTGGTGAGAGGAAGGCTTTGTCAGTCGCCATCTTAGGATGCACAGCCACATCAGTAGGGGGGTGCATGAGTGGTCTTCAGGTTGCAGGTGGGGTCCACTTGACTCTCAATGTTCACTGGTCTGTGTATTGACTGGCAGAGGGGGAAGGGGTGGTAGTGCCATTGAACACCAGGGATACTGTAAGGGACATGGGCCAAGTGATCCCCAGTTGGACATGGTACTAGACACCAGAGAAACCATACACAGTGCAAGGATGGGTTATCAGAAGGTGGAGGTGCTACTATGCAACAGGTAAATGATGTAGTGTCAGGATGGGGGGTTGGTGGGTGAGGGTGCCACTAGATATCAGGGCATACTTCAGTTTACCGGGTTGGGGGATTGGTTAGTGGGGGTGCCAGTGGACATCAAGGAATACTTGACATTGACAGGAGGGTGATTGGAGGGAGGGGGTGCCACCAGACACCAGGGCAGTGGTAAGATACAGAGACAAGTGTTTGGGGGGGTGGGGTGCTACTAGACACAAGGGAATGCATCATATTGCTGAGACGGGGATCAGGAGTGGGGGTGCTACTAAACACCAGGGACATCATAACATCTTCAGCATGGGTGTGTGGGGGGTGCACTGGACACAGAAGGATAATTTTATCTTCAACAGGACAGGTGTGCAGGGGGATGCCACTAGACACCAAGGAATTCTATGTATTGCCAGGATAGGAAGTGGACAGTGGAGGGGCAGGCAGCTGCAGCACAGCCATCCTGCCATTGGTGGGGTGGGGACACAGACTTTGCACCCAGTTAATGCCAGATTTACAGAGGTGGTAAACAAAGCAGCTTGGGTCCATTTACCACCAATGCAAACCTCTTAAATTGTGCTGTGCCCATATGCAGGTGGAGTCCCCTTCATTTGCTTGAGTGCAGTATTATGTTAGCACTTGGGTACGAATGGATTTAGCCTATGCTATGGAGGTTTCTGAATATGGACCCCACCCCACAAATGGGTGCAAAACCTGGACAGCACAGGCAAACACTGATTAGCGCCTGTGTTAACTTTTATATATCCGGCTTCAGGAACCCAATAATAACGTCATACAAATGGCACCTCCAGCCTGATATGTCACCCCCAAGAGACTGGAATTTGGACTGAGAACCAAGACTCTAATTTCAAGCTCTACACTAGTGGAACACTTCCTATATTAGTCAGATTTATTTTTCTTTACTGAAGACATCCTCCCCTTAACTTGTAGTGTGTGCTCCTGTGTTCTCTGTTCATCTCCTTTAAAATGCAACCTCAGTAGTTTCATCAGTTGGTCTTCTCTTGTAATATCATACATCATAATGAGATTGTCCCTTTTTCTTCTGTGTTCTAGACTGTATAGTGCCAAACTTTGTAATTTTTTCTCATATTTGACCTCCTCCAGCCCCTCACCATTTTGGTTCTTCTCCTTGGACCATCTTCAGTATAGCCTTGTCCCATGCCAAAGATGATGACTAGAACTGTGAGCTGCAATCTAGATGTGGGTGTGCATAATCCCTATATAGAGTTATCATAATAAAATTTCTCAGATCTTCCTGCAAAGTTCCTCTTCATACTGAAGATCCCAGAGTTCTGTATTCTCTGATCATGCTGCCTCCTATGTTTCAGGTAATTGTTGACAATAATATTCTGATCCATTCCTTCTGTTACTTTCTCAAGAGTTATCCCTTTAACACACAGTCATGGCCACTTTCATTTACCCCAGAGCATTTTTCTAGATAAGATGTCTTCCCCAACTCATTGTTCATGCAGCAATTAAATCAGGATCCCTCTCGATGCTTTCACATTGTGAAATGGACTCTGACAATCCATCTAGTTTTATATCATTACATATTTGGTTTCCCAATTTTCACTTCCCATCTCAATACCTGATAAAAAGTTTGTAAAGAAGGTGGTCCAAGTATGGAAACCCTATGGCTGGCCACTCATCACTGTCCCCTTTTTTGAATTTAAACTCTTCACCCGAATACACTGCATTCCACCACATAATTAGTGTGACACCCACCTTGTCAGCCCGAAAGGATCTCCCAGACCTTGTGATATTTTTAACCATTTTGGTGTGTAGCACTGTGGGAAAAGCATTTCCACTGTAAATTCTAGAAAATTATGTCTACTGAGATGCTAGCACCTAGTGATCAACTTACTACCTCTTTGAAAGTTAGCAAGTTTGTAATACATAATCTGCCCTTCACAAATCTGTATTGTGTTTGAACTAATGGCCCAGATTATTTGAGGTGCTCGCCTATCATATCCCTGACAAAGGTCTCTGGAATCATACCCAGCAGCAATTTTAAACTACTTTGCCCATACAGGAAATGATTACAGTGTTAACCCAGTGGCTTCTTTCCTTCTTAGACTTTTAATTCAGTTGCTGCAAAAAATCTTTACCCATGGAGCTTTATATGACTTTTCTGGTAAGCCAGACATCCTGGTCCATCCAGTAGAACACAGTGCAGACAAAGCAAGGCATTTCCATACCAAATGCAACCATATGATGTCCTTGCTCACTCACACCATTCCGTGCGTTCTCTACCCTTATTGTGAGTGTGATTTGATTCCTCTGAATCATATCCCAAGTTGCTCATTTTGTTTATGGCCAGAATGATAGACCACTATTTCACCATGCCACCAAATCACCCTCTATGACTGAACTATGCACAAGAAAAAGGATCAAATTTATACTTACGCCTAAGGAAAAGACAGTACAAGATGAATCAGAGGAAGGATTAAGTATCTGCATAAAAATGGAGAAAAGAAAAGTGACCATAAAAAAGGATTCTAAAGGAATGGGTTAATGGCAATGGGTTAGTGATAATCACATGGTTTTCAAAGGCAGGAGAATATGGCCTGTTTAAGGGCCTGCAAATTTCTTTACAAGTTGGCACTGTCAAGATATGAGTTCTGTCTAGGGCTTTGGCAACAAATGTCTTCTCTCCTCTCCTCTGGCCTTGTAGGTTCTGGGGATGGGGACATGCGCTGATATCCATGACCTGTGAAATTAGGTGGTATAACTGCGCTGTAATACATGAGTGATGTTTTTTCAGTACAAACTCTGGAACCATAGAAACCCATAATGGTGCTGTTGTGACATTGCAAAGTCACAATACTATTGATCTGATGTCAGTTTGATGGTAATATGACTTAGAATCCTGCTCCAACTTCCTATCACACCGCATACCCTCTACCCTCTACATGTGTCTGCGACAGTTCCAAGCCTCCACCCCCCTTTAGAAATCTATGTTGCACCTTTCTGATCCAGCACTTCCATTGCACTTTCTCAGTCTAACTTTGTCTCCTTACCTAGCGACCCTCTGCCTAATCATGCTATTTATTTATTTATTTATTTATGCATTTATTGAAATTTCGGATAACACCTTTGAGAACAAGCTCATTTCATAGGTTCCACGTCAGACGAACAATACATATTGGAAAAGTATGAGATGGAGAACAAACAAAACAAGGAATTATACAAGACATTACAAGAGTGTATAACTAGAGAAGTTCCAATACATGTGGCATTGTACAATGTATGCAGTGGTGCATATTTGATTAAAACCTGGAATTCAAAGGGTCATATTAGAGGGGGTGGGGTCTTATGAAATGACCCTTTACAGGAAAATGAAAACAGACTCAGCTTAATATCTAATAATCAACAAAGTAAGGGATGGCATCAGTCCAGGGGCCTCATCAGAGGTGAGAAGGTAGGGGACAAAGCATTTTAAAGTGAGCAAGGGAGCTCAGGAGATATAACGGGGGGGGGATAGAGGGAAAGCCATAGAGGGGTGAGGGGGGAAGAGTGGAAGGGATCAAGAGGAAATGTGAAAGGAGAATGATTAGCAATTTAGAACAGTTATTTACATGCTGAGAACAGTTATGCGTAAGGTCAGGATAGCATAAGGTTAGAATAAGTGCTGGTCACAAGAAGGAAGGTTATTGGAAGCAGTCACAACTGGCATCAGCAACTAGCTGTTGCTTAAGTTTAACCTTGAAGGAGGCCAAGGTGGATGCTGAAGTGACGTCATGGTGCAGCGAGTTCATCCATAGCAGGGCACAGTAGGCAAAGGAGCTTTGTCCCAGAGAAGTGTGACAGCAGGGTATATTAAAAATCTGGCCAGTAGAGCTTCTGGTGCAATGATGGTTGATAGTGGGAGTAATAAGATTTTGCACTCCTGGGAGCATTTTGCCTAAGCTTACTTTTTTGGACAGTAAACATGTTTGGTACATGAGTCTACCTTTGAATTGGAGCCAGATAGCCTGAGCGTACATGTCGCAGGCATGGGACAGATGGGCTGAGTTGGTAAGGGGCCAAGATGCTTTGTTGAATGCAACTATGATGCTGTGAAGAGTTGTTTCAGTAGCTGATCCTTAGATTGGTAAGCCGCAATCAGTAAGTGAGACAAGAGAGCTTTGAATGGCCAGGTTAAGATCCTCTGGGGTTAAACATTGCTTATGCCTATAAAGAAGCCCAATGTGGTTGTTAACAGCCTTAGCAATGTTGTCAATGTGATAGGCATAGGTCATCGTACTGTCAATAGTAATCCCCAGATATTTAAAGGGCTGAGCTAGCTCCAGAGGAGAGAGCCCTCTTCATTGGTGATAGAAAGAGGGTAAGTTCTGTGCCTATTTTGGGAGCTGGAGAACAGCATAGTTTTAGTTTTAGTTGTAATTCATAACTAACTTGTGCTTATGGAACCATCTTTCTACGACTAGGAAATTACTCTGTAGCCTGGATTCAAGAACCTTAGGGTCTGAATCACTGGTAAACAGGACAGCATCATCAGCATATAAAAAAGATGTGACCCTGACAGGAGTAAAAGGAAGATTCTTGAGGAAAATGCTAAATAAAAGAGGGCCCAAGATGGATCCTTGAGGAACTCCAGATGGGACAGGTCTGCTATCTGAGATGGTGTTACCAATCTTCAACTGGTGTGTACAGTTGTACAGGTAACTTTCAAACCAGGCTACGCCATCACTACAGATGGGCGAACTGGACCCAATTTGCTCCACAAAGTGAATCACGAAGCGAAAGCGGATTCGCGGAGTGCTCCGCAATGCGAAGCGGAGTACTTCGCGTTATAATGGGTAACGTGAAGTACATTGAAAACAATGACTTTGTGTTACTCCGCCTTCCCAAACCACTACTCCATCAACTCTTAAGGTGAAGTACATTGAAAACAATTTACTTCGCCTCACTTTACCTTGTTTTTAAGCTCCAAAGGCGAATTTTGCAGTGATTCATGAGATTTCAGGTCACATGGGCTCAATATTGTTTTGCACAGCCTCAGTTCATGGTAATGTGTGTAGGAAGCTGTAGGAGACAGTCTGCTCTGAGAGCTCTCTGTGATTTAAACCTTCTAAAAGCTGCTCAAAAAGCCTTTTTGGGACTTCCGGGTTTGGTCTACTTCCTGTATGGCAGCTTAGCTTTGGGTCTCCATTACAACCCGACTGAAATCTGTTATAATCTGCAAATAAGAAAATCCATCCTGTCAACTAAACATAGAATTACAGATTACCTGATGCTGACTAAACATAAAATGAAAGAAAATCACTCTGGAGGGGCGGGTAAGCAACAGAAAACACTTGCAGACCCAGGCCCACGAGCAACGGCCCAACCAGCAATGTAAGCATGGAACAGTAATTCGGAAATGGTAGGCCAAGAAGAGGAGGACTGCACTATAACATCTAAACAATTATGCAGTACACTAAAGCAAATGAACAAAACTTTGCTACGTTTAGACAAAAATGTCTCCAGCCAAAAACAAGATATTGCTGATCTGGCACAGAGAGCGACAAGTCTGGAGACTACAATGTCAGATTATACACATACTGCAGACACCCACAACACTGTGCTGTTGGATCTTCATCAACGGACAAACAAGCTTGAACAAAAGTCGGAGGAGCTTGAAAACAGAAACCTTCACAATAACATCCGCATTCACAGTTTACTGGAAGGTACAGAGTCCAGAAGCATGGTTGAATTCATGGATTCTTTTTTACATGAGATCCTGAACCTCCCCAATGATAAAGTTCTGAATATTATACATGCCCACAGATCTTTAATTCCTCGCTTCAGAGACACAAAGGCAAGACACAGGTCAATAGTGATAGCCTTCTTAGGTTATCGGATAAAAGAAGAGATCCTAATGTTAGCCTGGGAAAAAAAAGCAATCCATTTCGGTGCTGTCTGACTATATTTTGATCAGGATCACTCACCCCAACTCTTTCACAAAAGGAGACAGGTTCTGGCGGTGGTGAAGCTACTGCAGCAAAAAAATCACAAGGCATTCATGGAGTATCCTGCGTGACTGAAAATAATCACGGACAAGGGTCCCATTCGCTTTAATGAGCTGGAAGCTGCAGAAGAGTTTCTACATACACTGGGTATCAGATGTGGGGCAAAGGAGAAAGGGGACAGTTCTGCTCTATGGAATTCAGTTGGAGCCAAAGAACATAAGGACAGAAGCGTAGAACCCCCGGTGGTTCGAGGGGAACAGCACATCTCTGTTTTGCCATCACAAGACATGCTGGAGACTGAAGGGGACACCTGAAAAGTTTGTGAAATATCCAGGTTTGGCAATAAGAAACACACCAAGCTAAACATTTGGCTGTGACCACTAATACTGTAATGGCAAGTGGATTAAGGGACAAGGAAATCTTATTAGCGACTCTAATTCCACCCTAGCATTTTATACACTATTTTGGATGGGTTATTAAAGTTTCAGAAAGCTGTTAAAAAACAGATATATAATCCATGGGGTGGGGGCCAATTGGTGTCTGTGGGTGCCGGGGGGAGCTCTCTCTCTCCTGAGCTGCTGACAGCTGGGGCATGGGGGGGGGGCTTGATACAGGGAGCCAAACACCTCAGGGAGGAGACCTCGCATAGTAAGGAGCTGTGTGTTCCATGGAGATTGAGCTACTATCCAAAAGTACACATGCTGGTCAAAGGACCAAGTGCTAAATAGACCATACAGTGGCCTAAATATGATTATGAAAGAGTTAAACTGCAGCAGGTTTGGGTCGGTTTGCACCAGAGGCCTGATAGCCCCTGGGATGACTGGGATCCACCTGATATATGGCACTGAGGGGTCAGTCCAGACAGACAACAAAGGAGGTCCTGTCTCTCACTGAAGACACACCCTGGTAATCTTAAAATTGCTGTATATATACATTTTGAAGGAAGCTTCATTAAGGTATAATATAAAGCTCCTACTCAAGACAACACATAGATACTGGCTTTTGGGGTTGTGCCCCACCATGCGGAGGCCGCTTTGTTGGCTCAGGGGGGTGCTCTCGGGGACCCGGGGGGGGGCACTGGATAGGTTGGCTCGGCCCATGCCTTCACAAAGTGGAGGAACATACGGAGATCAGATCAGTTCATGGGTTGTTTTTTCCTTCTTTAGGAAACCTACGCTAAGTTGACAATAAACATTTTTTTTTCTTTCTTGTCTGTTTCTCTTACACTATTGCAATTTTTAAAGGATTAAAGAGGGGGTCTCCTCTGACACCCATATGAAGCTGTGTATTTTAGAGGATAGCTCCAGGTGAGGGCTTCTGTTGTGGGGCAAATATGCCTCGCTTCACTCTCCACTCCCTCTTAAGAGCTGTAGGAGGGAGGTGAGGGGGTTAAAAAGAGATTCATTAATATGAATCTTCTACCTTGGAAGTTTACTACTTATTGGTTAAGATGTTGGATATGGGCCCTGTTGGCTGTTACTGTTCTTCAAAACATTCTTTATTTAATTTTGTTTTACCAGGCAATTCATGTCATCCTCAATTCAAAAATGATGGTAAGACAATTGAATTCAGTCAGATTGGGAAATGGGCCATTATGGGTTTTAGGGCATGGTATTATGAAACTTTGCTTTTATCCCATTATCAAGAGTTATGGCTAAGGCAGGTTCACTGATTTGTTCCTATAACGTGAATGGCCTCACTAACCCTGTTAAACGTAGTAAAGTTATAAGATTTTTGAAGAAGACCTCAGCAGAATTTATATTTTTGCAAGAAACACATTTGTCAAAACAAGAGCATAACAAATTGTTGAAATTTGGGTACGGGGACATGGTGGCATCCTCCTATAAAAAAGGCAGAAGAGGGGGACAGTTGTCCTAATCCCAGCCAAAACCCATTTTGAAAAGATTGATACTTTATTGGACAAAGATGGTTACTATTCTTTAATGAAAGGCAGGTTGAGGGGGGGCAATGATTACCCTAGTCTCTGTATATTTTCCGCCAGGTTCCAAATACCAGGAATATAGGACCTTTTTGACTACCGTATTAGATTGGGCAGAGAGCACCATAATCTGTGTGGGGGGCCTTAACTTGGCCCTGAACCCTGCTTTAGATACCACATCACAAATCCCGAGAGCGACACATGGGAAAGCAAGCAAGGTACAGAAATTAGTGAGAGAGTTAGGTCTTCAAGACATTTGGAGGCAATTTAATGGAAAAGGGAGGAACTATACATTCTTTTCAGCCACTCACCAGATGTAGTCCAGGCTGGACTATTTTCTGGTCCCTGATAAAGGGATGCATAAAGTAAAGGACATATGGGTGGGGGATTTAGGCCTTTCTGATCATGCCCCCCTGTTCATGAGGATCAATATGGGAGATGTCAAAAGAAACACTTTCTGGTGGCTCAACATATCACTGCTTAAAGACCAGGAGGTTAAGGATAGCATCAAGGAGACTTTTGATAATTATATGGCAGAGAACTCACTGCAAGATACCTCACAGGCAATGAGATGGGACTCTGCGAAAGCAGTATCATGGGATAAATTTATTTCGATAGCATCTAAGAAAAAAAAGGACAGGAATACCAAAAAGCTAACATTAACTAATCAAATCCGAGGGCTATAAGACCTCCAAAGAGTTAAAATAGATAAAGAGAGGGCCAAACAGCTGAAGACACCTAAAAAGGAACTAGGTGATATATTGGACTACCAAGTCGAACAAAAACTCCTTTTCCTACATCAACAGTACTAAGAGGGTGGGCCCAGATCATTAAAATTGTTAGCCAGCAAGCTTTGAGCACAGAGGGCTAAAGCCACAATAACATCAATTTGGCATCCACAGAAAAAGGAAATGGTTTATGGGGTAAGGGAAATAGCGGAGGCTTTCCAATCATTTTATGGTAAACTATATACCCCAGATAAGGCACCTTGTGAACAGAGAGTACAAGAAGTTTTGAAGGGATTGAAGTTACCAGGGTAATCAAAAGAACAGGGGATGACATTGCTAGCCCCTATCATGGAGAGAGAGATGTGAAAGCAGAAATTATTAGACTTAAAACTGGTAAATGCCTGGGATCTGATGGTCTCCCATTAGAGTTTTATAAGACATTTAGGAGGTTGGTACAACCAAACCTCTTGAGCTTATATAAGGGAGTGCTTAAAGAAGACAAACAGATACCCCGTCATGGACAAGAGCAATCATTTCTGTGCTGCCCAAGCCGAGAAAGGACCCCACTAGATGCCCTTCCTACAGGCCAATTCCTCTATTAAATATGGACTATAAAATCTTTACATCTATTTTGTACAAAAAAATACAACAGTATCTCTCAAGTCTAATTGGAATGGACCAGGCGGGTTTTGTCCTGGAACGTCAGGCCCAAGATAACTTGAGGAGAACATCTCATATTATATATCAGATCAATTACACAAAGACCCCCTTCCTTCTTATGAGCTTAGATGCCGAAAAGACATTTGATAAAGTTTCTTGGGCCTTTCTGGGCCAGATCCTTTCCCAGTTTGGGTTCCCACAGGAATTCGTGGGGGCTCTCTTTAAGTTACATAAGTCCCCTTCAGCCTATATACATGCAAATGGACATGTCTCCGAAACTGTGCAACTAGGTAGAGGAACAAGACAGGGATGCCCAGTCTCCCCATTATTATTTGCCCTCTATATAGAACCTTTAGCTCAACATATAAGACAAAATGAAGGAGTGAAAGGGTTTAAGACAGGGGGTAAGGAACATAAATTAGCCTTATACAGTATGCAGATGATGTCCTCCTCTACTTGTCAGAACTGGATAATTCATTACGGGAAGTGTTTAAGCAAATGGAGGAGTTCTCCTTTGTCTCTGGTTACACTTTGAACAAAAGTAAAATGGAGATCCTCAGTTTTTTCTATATTCCATCCCCGGAGATTAAGCAGAAAGTCCCAATGAAGTGGGATATGGAAGCCATTAAATATCTTGGGATCAAGATAGATAAAACCACGGATAACTTATTTGATTTAAATTACCACCCATTAGTGCAACAATTAAAAGCAGATTTTAAAAGATGGTCTCAAAAGTACTGGACTTTAGGAGGGCTGACTTTGCCAAAATTGGTGAGTGCCTAAGGAATGCACTAGCAAATGGGCAGGAAGGAGGGGTGGAAGAACAATGGGGAATAATAAAAACTGCCATCACAGAGGTAACGAGCCTTTGTGTGAAGCAAATAAACAAAACAAGACGATGTAAGAAACCACTATGGTTCTCAAAGGAAGTGGCAGTGAAGGTTCAAGAGAAAAAGAAGCAATCAGGAAGTACAAGGAATCGCAGAAGGAGCAGGACAGAGAACTGTATCAGTTAAAGCAAAAGGAGGCTGGGAAGGCAGTCAGAACAGCAAAGGCCCAAACCGAGGAAAAAATATCCAACTCAGTTAAGAAGGGATAAAACCTTTTATAGGTACATCAGGGAGCGAAGGAAGACCAAGGAGGGATAGCGAGGCTTAATAAAGGGAGGGAGGGTGGGCAGAGGAGACTGTGAAAAGGCAGAGATACTAAACAAATATTTTTGCTCAGTATTTACAAAGGAAGAGGGGTACATAAAACAAACAGTAGTAACACGCTGGATACAGAAGTTGATACCGGCCCATTTACAGAAGAAAGGGTTCTGAAAGAACTCTTAAAACTGAAGGTGGACAAAGCAATGGGGCCTGATGAGTTCATCCCAGAATTCTAAAAGAACTAAGGGTAGAACTAGTGACACCACTGACTACCCTTTTAACAAATCATGGAGGATGGGGTGGTACCCGAGGACTGGAGGAGGGCAGATGTGATTCCCCTTCACAAAAGTGGGAGCAAGGCAGAAGCAGGAAACTATAGACCTGTTAGTTTAACCTCAGTGATAGGGAAAATGATGGAATCACTTCTAAAGGAAAGAATTGTCAGTATCTAGAGGCCAGAGGGTACAGGACCCTAGGCAGCATGGATTCATAGCGGGAAGGTCATGCCAGACAGATCTGATAGATTTCTTTGACTGGGTGACCAAAGTAGTAGATCAGGGAGGGCTGTGGACATGGCCTACCTAGACTTTAGCAAGGCATTTGAAACAGTCCCACACAAAAGATTACTATACAAGTTAGCCAGCCTGGGAGTGGGTCCCAAGATGACAGCCTGGGTAAGAATTGGCTGGAGAATAGGACACAGAGAGTAATAGTAAATGGAGTCCACTCAGAAGAAAGGAGGGTTACTAGTGGGTACCATGAGAGTTCAGTATTAGGACCGGTCCTCTTCAATGTCTTTATAAGTGACATTGCAGGACTGGAAGGAAAAGTATGTCTCTTTGCAGATGACACTAAGATCTGCAACAGAGTTGATGCACAGGGTGGGGTGTAAAGGATGAGAAGGACTTGGCAAGGTTAGAGGAATGGTCAAATGTATGGCAGCTTAGATTCAATGCTAAGAAGTGCAAGGTAATGCACCTGGGAAACAAAACCCAGGGAAGAGTACACAGTGGGGGTGAGATACTAAAACAACAAAAATGGAGAGGGACCTGGGGTAGTCATATCAAATGACTAAAGATGGGCAAGCAATGTGGAGAGGGCAGCAAGGAGGGCTGGGGAATACTGGGATGCATAGGGAGAGGCATCACTAGTAGAAAACAGGAAGTTATTATCCCTCTGTACAGACAGCAGGTGAGACCCCATCTGGAGTACTGCGTGCAGTTCTGGAGACCCAGTCTCCGCAAAGACATAGACAGGATGGAAGCTGTCCAGAGGAGGGCAACTAAAATGGTGCAGGGTCTGCACCGGAAGACATATGAAGAGAGACTTAAGGAGCTTAATATGTATAGCCTCGAGGAAAGGAGGGAGAGGGGGGACATAATAGGAACTTTCAAGTACCTCAAGGGAATCAACAAAGTCCAAGATGGTAGCATATTTCAAAAAAAGAGGTGTGCAAGAACAAGAGGGCACAATTTGAAGATGGGGGGGCGGCTCAGAGGTAATTTAAGGAAGTATTTTTTCACAGAGAGGGTTGTGGATGCATGGAACGGCCTTCTGGAGGAGGTTGTGGAGTCAAAATCAGTGGTGGAATTCAAGCATGCATGGGATAGTCATAAGGCAGTTCTGGGGGGTGGGGGTAGGAAGAAGTAGGCTGCTGGTTAACTAGGATCTGCAGCTTATCCAGTAGGTAGGGAAATGGGCAGACTGGGTGGGCCAAGCGGTCCTTATCTGCCGTCAAATTCAAATTCTATGTTACTGTTTCCCCTAACTATATAAGCCAAAAATCAAGCGCTAAAGATGAATGCCTTACCTAGGCTACTTTATTTATTTCAATGTGTCCCCTGTGTCATGTCACAGAAAGATCCTGAGTCCTGGCAAAATATATTTATTAAATTCTTGTGGGAAGCAATGCACCCAAGGGTGAAAAAAAACCTTTTATTCCTTCCCAAGAACAAAGGGGGGCATGCCCTTCCCTCATTTACAGGGTTACTGGATAGCATCCCAGATGAGGGTAGCACTACTGTGGGGCAATCGAGAATACACCTCCCACTGGAAACAGATAGACTTAGCAGAAAGCAGAGAGATCCCCCTCCAAGTGGCCTTGCTTGGAGTTAGGAAGTTCCCAAGAACCACGAGCTACTCAGGAACTGCAGCGGTTCTTGAAGGCTGGAGGAGGGGCACTACCAGAGGTAATACCAAACAACAATTATGGAAGTTCCAGTGGTGGACCTATGATCCCAAGTTTACCCCAGCAAAAATAGATGATTGGTTCTTGAGACAGACAAAAAAGGGACTACACTCCCCTTATCAATTAGTTCATGGCTCCACATTACTATCTTTTGAGATATTACAATTAAAATTCGGTATAAGCTCCCAAGACCAAATAAGATATTACCAGTTAAGGGGCTATATAAATGACCAATTGAGAAAGAGAACTATAGAAAATAGACAGGAAATAATCTGGAGCTTGACAAATACTAAACATGTGATAATACTGTTATACAGTTATTATATAAATGACCTAGATCCCTCCTCACAACATATTAAGAATTGATGGGAGAGAGAGAGACCTGGACCTCTCTCTCTTACAGACTTGCAATGGTCCTAGGTTTGGAGGAGCACTTGGAGTACCTCATCCTCCCCAACCTGGAAGGAGTTTGGTTGGAAAGTAAGGATCCACTTCTTTCTGGTCCCAGCCCAACTCAGTCATTCCGACTCAGGGGGAGGTTCCGAATGCTGGTGGCGATGAGGAGAGGGACATGCATCCCAGGCGCATGTTTTCTGGACCTGCCCAGGAATTATATCTTTCTGGGAGGGGGTCCAGCGACATGTATCTCAGATAATATTTATGGTCAATTCTAATGACTGCAGCATTGAAATCCATTACTAAGAGGTGGCTAGTAAGTAGCAGTCCTGATCTAAAGGAGTGGGTCAAAATAATGGACACTATAATGGGGCTAGAGAAAATAACTTTCTGTCTCAGGCAACTAGACCATGTATATCAGAATAGATGGACAAGGTGGCTCTTACACAAGAGAAAATAAGAACTGCAGACCTAGGGGAGATAAGGGACAGAAGCCCCCAAAGTAAAGTAGCCAAAAAAAAAAAAAATACTAGAACTATATCTTTGTAAACAAAGGGACAATAACTGCTTGGGATGCCAGGAAGGCCTGGTCTTGCCCATATAGGGTTTCCTTGATAAATCTGACTGATACATAGGATTTGTAGGAAGAATTCAAGTTATATTTTTATTAACCTGGTAACTGTTTTTGTAGAGCGTTTCTATTTAAGTGTTGGATGATTTAAACCTCTGAGTATTACAATAATTATAGAGATATGATAAATTGTTCCTTTCTATTATCTTTTGGTTTTTAATCTTCTTAAAAATGTGATAATTTTGTAACACATACATAATATTGGATGTATGAAGGAAGATCGATATATTTCTGTATTGTATCACTAATAAAGCAAGTATAAAAAAAGCCTTTTTGAGTCATTTTGCTGCTCAAACTTTAGTTCTTCGATTGTAGGAAACCCTACTGTGCTCATATCATCGAGTGTTTATTGTTTGTGTGTGTATTTTGAATGTTAATGTACAACATTGAGTCTGTGTAGTAAGAGACAGTGAAAGTGTGCTTTGGTGGAGAGGTGTATCTGTGGTGTAGGTAGAGTAACTTGGAGATAAAGACAGTTCTTTCTGTTTTGGTGATATTTTTCTTGTATAACTGTGTTAATGTACACACAGTAATATTTTCAATAATTCTTGCCATTTTTTGCTGATTGTTGTGGTGCAGCAGTGCATAATTTTAGTTTGTTTAAAATACGTGGTTATATTACTGAAGTTTTCAATTTGCTATGCATTACTTAGTGTGTGTGTGAGTATGTGTGTGACACGTGTCAACAAATCGGACACCTTTTATTGTGCAACATAGTAATTTCAGCAATGTGAACTTGCTATCCACTGCAGCTGTGTGATTTTTGTACTTCTTTGTGGTGTCTTTACTGGTACTGGTACTAGTACTAGTGACTGTTACTGCAGCAGTGCAGTACACTGCCCCCCCCGCCCACCCCAACTAGCAAAAGTATTCTTTTCCAAATTTGAATTTCTGATGGTGAGCACTGGTTAGGTGTTGTGCCTTTTTGTCTGCATCTCTTCGGTGTGCAGCACAATCTTAATCTGTCTGTGCATTTGTATCTCTTTAGGGCCCAATCTCCATCTGTAACTTAAGTCACAGTTGTTTCTTTGGATTCCCTTCAGAGTACTGGACTGGTGTGGTGTGTATCTCTGCATGAACATTGTGCTCATTAATATGCATTTTTTAAGTCAGGACCATCATCATGTTCATGATTCTCTCATGATACAAATCATGTTCTTCATCATTACGGTCACAAATCACGATTCACGATCACGTCACTCATGAATCACAACATTAATTTTTTTATTAGTTACTTGGATGTATTGTAGGCTTGTTTTGTAGCATCTCTCCATGCTTCACCACCCCACCATTGTACTCATTAATGAGTGTTTTTAAGTTGGGGAGTTGGACAGTGTCTGCAGTACATACACAGACAGGAAAGAAGACTGACTACACATATGCAGTTTAGCACAGTATACTTGAACTGCTCAGTCTGCTTTTCCACAAACACTCCGTAACAGAAAGTAAACATTAATGAGGCACCAAAACAGCCCCCCCCACACACACACACACACTTAACAGAAGGAAGGGAGGCCAGAATACAAGGTGTCACGTATTTGGAAGACAACAAAAAAAGGGCATAATTACATGCAAGGGTCAAGGTTGGCAGTGGAATACATTTTATAACACAGCAAGGAAGGTGTGGTGGGGGAGCACATGGTGTGATGAAAAAAAAACTAATGTGGGATCCCATGGTGATCCAGCAGCAGTTCCAGCATGGACATATTTTGCAACTGATGTCCCTCTATGTGATCCAGCCGCTACTTGACAACACTCACCCTCTCACTGTTCTCCTCAACAGCACTCCAGAGAACTGCCATGTCAATCTGTGGTACACACAGTTCTCTGGGGTCCAGATGTTCTGCAGACTGACCTGCTGGTGGTGGTGGTTTGGGTGCTAGCGGAGCAGCAGGTGCTGCTCTGGCCCTCCTCATCTTAGATCCTCCAGCATGCACAGCAGCACCCTCAGCCCCAGAAGGGCCAGTAGGTGCAGGCATGGCCTGTTGTGTTGCAGCCTACCACTCCAACTGGTGGTGATTGAGCATATGGATGTGCTGGCCCCCAGTCCCCAGGCAAGTCCCCCCAGGGCCATGGCGCACCTCCACCTCACATAGGTGGCACTTGACCATGCTGTTGTCCCCCCCAACACAGTCAAAAAACTGCCAAACAACGGAGGTGCAGGGAGGACAAGGCACAGGCAGGGGAGGGCCAGATGAACTGGCAGCCAGCTGGTCACAGTGCTCAGCAGGGTTGGGATCCACAACTGGGCCCGGGGGCACAGGCACATCCTGCTTCAGAGGAGCTGGTGCTGGACATGGCGGTGGTGGTTCAACTGCCTCAGAATCAGGAGGTGGTGCTGGTCCTGCTTCTTGTGGGGGGGGGGACACTCAGAATGTTTGATCAGTCCAACAGGAACTGGTGGCCATACTCATCATGCATGCACATGGTACAATGCCTACCAGTACCACGCTCTTCCAGAGCTGACCCCACCCCAGACATTCCCTCACCCTGGTCCATCTCTCCTACTGTGTTCACTCAGTCTGAGCAATGACTTCTCACACTGTCACTCAACACACACACTCACACAGTCACACAGACACAGACAAACAACTAACTACTTATAAAGGTAAGAAAAATAAATTTACAGAAAGAATAAATTAAGTAAAACAGATACAGAAAAGACAAAAAAAACGTAGCTTTTAAAAAAGCTGTAGGGTCCAAATCAAAGTTTAAATCTCCTCCTCGCTCTGATCTCCAAGTCTCAGCAGTGACAAAACAACACACTCCTCTCTCTCTGTCTCCGTCTGCACAGGAGAAAGTGAAAGTGTGTGCTTGTATGACTCACTTCCTTCCTTCTCCTGCCTGGCTATGCCTAAAGAGCATGGCAAAGTCCATTGAAAACAACAACTTTGCCTTACTTTGCGTTGTCATCCCACCTAACACCGAAGTGGAATGACTGACAGGTGGGTGAGCACTTTGCATTGCCCACCCATGTAGCGAAGTGGCAATGCAAAGTGCCCACTTTTCGGACACTTCACCAGTGGAATTTAAATCCGCTGCATCCCTAGCTGTCATGAGCTAGGCCAATGGTGGGAAGCTGTTCGACCAGGAGGGCATGATTCACTGTGTCGAAAGCTTTGGTTAAGTTAATGAAAACAGCACCGACCAGGTGTCCTCGATCTAAGGAGTGGTGTATAAAGCCTGTGAACTCCAGAAGGGAGGTAGTGGTACTATGACCATTTCTGAACCCGTGTTGTTGCAGGCATTGTAGCTGATATTTTTCTAAGTATTCAACCAGTTGGTCAGCTACTATACGCTCAAAAGCTTTTGAGAGTAGGGGCAGGGCAGAGATAGGCCTGTAGTTCCCAGTAATTGTGCTATCCCCAGACTTATGAACTGGTGTCACTGTGGCAGATTTCCATTTCTGAGGGAACTGAGAGTAACTAAGTGACATGTTAATAATATGTGTTAGAGGTGACAGAATTTCATCCAGCGTAAGGGTTACAAACTTAAGATGAAGGGTATCAGCACTAAATCTTGATTTCTCTAATACCTTGAGTAGGTAATTCCTGACTTCATGAACTGAGAGGGTTTTGAAGTAGAAAGGAGGATGAGAAGGGTGCTGAGTCTTCTTTCCCAGAGTAGTCACTTGTGAGGGGGTGAGAGAAGTAGCCAGGTGGCAGGACACCACTCAGGTCCATGAAGGCATTATTAAAAGAGTTAGCAATAAGTTTGGGGTTGCGTGAGGTAAGGGGTTAGTCCAAAATTTTTTGTCATCATTCCAGGTCCAAGAGAGCACTTCCCTATAATATTGATTTTTAGCTGCGTGAATAGCCCTTGTGTAGTTGTTTCTAGCCGCTTTGTACCTCTGGATGTCGGCCTGGTTACACAGGGACCTAGACCTGTGCCATAGATGGTTCCTGGCTTTCAGAAGCTCAAGGAGGTCAGGAGAAAATCAGGGATTACAGTGTCCTTTGATTTTACACTTTTTATGGGGGGAGGGTGCGTGCCTATCATATATAGCATTGAACTGAAGAATGAACTGGTCAAGGGCAATGTCAGCTTTGTTAGTTGTATAAACCATTGACCAGTCCTGATTATGCAGGTCAGCTTTTAGTGATTCAAGATGCCCATGGATGAGTAACCTGGTGGTAAATGTTCTAGTGAGTGGTTTAGAGAATTTGTTCACCCACTGAAACCAGACAGGGAAATGGTCACTGAAGACATCTGGGAGTATTGTTGTGTCTGATATATGATCCGGGTGGTTAGCGAGCACCCAGTCCAGCAAGCTACCTGTCCCAGTTTTATAGTTGATTCTAGTGGGGGACTCGACTAGCTGGGTGAGGTGAACTGCTGAAACTGCATCTTTGAAAGGGCTTGTGTCAGGAGAGAACCAATTGATATTGAAATCTCCTAACATGATACTTTCTGAATTAAGACTCAGAGAGTCAAAACACTCCAGGAGTGAATCAAAGCAGGAGGCCATCTGTCTGGGAGGAATATAAATTGAATACACAGTAAGGTTGTTATTGTGTGCACCTAGACGGACTTTTATGGCAAGGGCTTACACATGGTGATCAGTTTTGGGCAGAGTTAGGATGAGACCTTGAAGGTTGTTTCGGAGGTAGATTGCACAACTGTCCCCATGCTTGGAGAGATGATCCTGTCTAAAGACTGTGCAGCCTGGGATGGAAATTGAAGCATCCATTACTTTTTGGAGAAAGCCATGTTTCTACAACTCAGAGGATGTCTGGGTTATGTTGTAAGATACATGCATTCAGTATGTCCATTTTGGGAAGGAGGCTGCATATATTAAGTGAGGCAATTGTAAGTAACCCAGTAGATGACTGTGGGTATGCCGTAAGTTGTGGAGGGCCAGGGTTGGGGTGAATATTTCCAGAGAGCAGCAGCAACAGTAAGGCCAGTCCACACAGATATTCCTTTAACTGCTTGTTGCTGAGTTTGTGAAGCTTCCTCTGAGTTGAGTGCTCTTTACAGTTGGCTTGTAAGCTGAAGATCCCAGGGAGGAGTGCCAAAGGGGGTAGCCAGCAAGGGCAATGAAATGGCAACCCCCAGTCACCAGGGGAATGCAGGTTCCATGGCACAGTAAGAGAGTTACAGGATTGGGATAAGGTGATAGTACTATATACATATACAGTAGATGATTACTATCCAGTGTTGGCGAGATAGATGTTAGAAACTTAGCACAGGCAAGGTCAGATAGGATCAATAGAGAGAGCAATATAATGCATCTAGGAAACAGAACCGTAATCACAGACATTATGATACCAAGGAGTGCAGCAGTAAGGGCACACACAAGGTCCCAAGCACAGTGCAAAGTTAATTATACTTGTAACATAGGGGTCCCCACTCCTGCCTTTTTACTAAAATGACAGGTGGCATGCTGTTGGCATTTGGCAGCAATACCTGGTGGGGGATCCTGGGTTCGGGGAAGGCTGAGGTTACCTGCACAAGGGACCTAGGTTTGGCTACTCTGCACAGGGGCACCCAAGTAAATCCAACTACAGGAAGCAATAACTGTAATGTCCAGAACCAGAATTGGGATTTTTCAGTGTGGCTTTATTTATTGACTAACTGAACATAAACAAAGCATTGCATGGTCCCCCAAAGGGCTACGTTACTGTATGTGCAGATTAGAGGTTAACACAGCGTCCATTTGAGGAATGAACACATTACTACAGTTGTTTGACTTTGGACCCACCAGGCACTCAGCCCGGACTTTGCATGTGCATTGGATACATAGCCCGACTGGCCCGGCTCCCCTGCCGGCCACTCTACTGATGGTCCACTTGAAGAATGAACCCAAACTTTACTTGGAAAGACATCCCATCAAACAAGGAGACTCCCAAACTGTGGCTCCCCACACCACTTAGAGTCTGCGACTCCTAGAGAGATTTGTTTTTGTACTTCCAATCGAACTCCCATCAAACAAGGAGACTCTCATCCAACAAGGAGTAATTTTCCCATCCTGTGACTCCCCACACCACTTAGAGTCTGCGACTCCTAGAGAGATTTTCAAGTTGCGACCCATGTCTGGGTACCCACCCCATCACTGGCCAAGTGCATGAGGCGAGTAGCAAAACACCGAGCAAATCCGTAGAGGTGGACCTGGTTACTAAAGCACCTCCAGCTCCCACAGCCCATACCCAGCCATTTCTCTGGATACACACAGAAAACTTTAGGACTTTAAAATGTAGATTGAACGGTGGATGACCTGAAGCACCCCCTCTACAGCGAACTTTAAATCCATTTAAAACTTTAAACTGTTTGACTGCTCCATTTGTTTGTCCCAGTAAACATAGTCCTCCCAAATAGCAGTCCACATTTATTTCCCAACAGAAGAAAACAATATGTTTGCCCCTTCAAATGGAGACCAAACACTCACCCATTAGTTGCAGGTGCCCCACAGGCGAAGTACTGTAACCTTTGCTGTTATACAAAAACAGACTAAACTAAATCAGGCAGCTTCCTTCCATGGTGGGAGAAGGGGATTGCCCCTGGAACCCACAGATAACTTTTCCTCCCCCCCCGGAGGGAGGGGGGCACTGAGACCGGGGGAGCGGTCTCCACCACTTTAAAAAAGGTAAACAAAGGAACACTTCCTTTTTCTTAGTGAGAGATCAAACAGCAGACTGATGCTTCCTTCTTGCTTAAGGACAAACAGAAGACTGACTTTGAATTTCCCAAAGTTCTAAACTCACCCTCTGAGCTGTAGATTCCAAAGTGGCTCATGCAGCTGCGACAGTTCTATAGTGATGTCATCTCTCAAGTCTCAGCTGTGACTGAGGACAGAGTGAGACAGTGTGAAACCCATTTAACTGGAGTTTCACAAGCTGCCTTCCCTGCCTACCACTAGGTCTTATTGGGATTCTAGTAACCCTGGGTAACAAAGGGGTTACATACTGGTGTTATTTGGTGAGATTTTTTTTTCTTCAGAGTACAATATGCTAAAAGTGAGAAACAAGGGAGGGGATAACAGTGAAGAACAGGAAAAAGGCAGAGGCAAGTTGAACAAGTGGATTGGAGGATTAATAGGAAAAATAAGATGCCTCTAGTGGCAGATCAGTATAAACTACAAATGGGGAAAAAAGAAACTCTCTCAAAGCTTAAATCAACTCTAAGAAAGCTCTACATCAGACTAAACATTACTTAAAGTGAGAAATCGAAACATTTCAAGCAGAGATCAGTCCTAGCATTAATTTCTTGGCAGCAGTTCCTAGAGGACTTCTTGATTGCTGCACGTAGTGTGAGGAACATTGGCAAACAGGAGCAAGTGAGATTCAAGTGAACCCCTAACTACCGCCTGAACCGGACACTCTCCTAAATATTTGTTGGTAGTATGTTTTACTGCATTGTAAGTAACCATCCTCACTCATTATTTTCTTTTGTTCTTATTTCAGTATTATTGAACTGTATGTAACTGGCACCATTCACTGTATTGTATCTATTTCCTGTACCTTTCATTACCCTGTACCCTATATAACCTGAGTCTGCAGAGAATGTCATCAAACTGTATGCTTGCCTGTGTCTTAAGTAACTTGATCTGTCCTGCCTTGCTTTGTACTTTACCAATCATAGCACTTCATGCTGTTGTCAGGTACAGCAAGAGAGGACTTGGCCTTCTTTCCCCAGCAGGAGGGAGGGGGAACTCAACTGGTGCACCGGACAGTGCTTGAGGGAGCGGGAGCTTGCAGTTAACTGGCAGATCTTGGGTTGGGGGAGGGATGAGGGCAAGGGGCAGAGATGGAGTGCTGTCCTGATTAATGCCAGTAGCATGGGAAGCAAGATGCCTGAGCTTCAGATGATGCTAACTGAAAGGAATGTGAATGTGGCAGCAGTCACTGAAACTTGGGCAACTCCTCAGGACAATTGGGACCTAAACCTGATGGGGTACACTGTGTTCAGGAAGGACAGGGCAGTGGGCAGGGAAGGTGGGGTGACACCATCATGAGGAACAGCACCAATATATGCAGGGTAGAGGGGGGCAGAGGGAAATGTAGAGGTGTTATGGGTTACCTTGCAGGTGCCTGAGAGGGTTAACCTGGGGGTAGTTTATAGGCCGACCACACAGGCTGAGGAACCCGAAGAGGGCATGGTGGCGAATCTAAGAGATCACTGTGATCAGGGTGAGGGTAGAACTGTGGTGCTCAGTGACTTTAACATGCCAGAGGTTGATTGGGCCACTATGGCATCTTCATTGACTAGGGAGCAATGCTTGCTGGACGTCTTCCATGATGCATTCCTATCCAAATGGATATTCACATTGGAATCACTGTTTCCAAAAGGTTTGAATAAGGATCTGGAACTTGTGGTGTATTTGTAATTTTTCTTGATTGTATGCTATATTCAGTCTATTAACCATAAGCTTGCTATGGACCTACTAAATATTCAGTCCTGGATCACCAGAAATAAGCTCATTCTCAATGCTGGCAAGACCAGGCTATGCTCTTTGGGTCTTTTATTAAACTAAAACAGAGCTGGGAACTTTTCCGGGTCTCCTTGGCTGATGGTTCCCCACTGGAGATGATAACTTCCTTTAAATATCTGGGTGTCTTGCTTGATGAATCCTTCACTTATGACACCCATATAACCGCCACATGTAAGGCTGTCAATGCCAGACTGGGTTTAGCCTACAAAACAAGCCATATTCTAGCCCCTTCTGCAAGGCTGGCCATTGCTAGAAGAATCCTACTCCTGTCACTCTCATATGGATCCATAATCTATACTAACGCATCTAAGGTTACTCTTCAGAGGTGGGACACAACTTACAACAATATATGCCAATATGCCTCTGCATACTCCAGGTTAAGACATCACTGCCTACTGTATTCAGACCTAAATTGGCCCTTCCCCATTGTACACTGGCTCCTCTCTCGGGAACCCTCTGGACAGTATACTGCTGTCCAGTATGCCTACCTACCTCACCTCCATGCTGACCCCTCAACCCATCTCCTATGGTCTCTGATCTTCTGACCTTTCCTTGCTTAGCATTCCCAGATGTAGAGCTACCAAAGGGAAATCAGGTTTCTCATACGTAGCTCTCAATTACTGGAGTTCGTTGCCCCTATATGTACGTCTGGCACCTAGTCATGCTACATTTAAAAAGAGGCACCGCTCCCTCTTTGCCGCTCATGCCTGATGTACCTGCTTTAACCTTCCATAGATCTTGACTTGCCCTGCTTGTGCTACATCGCAGTTTCCCTTCCTGTCTTCTGTGGTGTAAGCTGGCACCCTGCTCCTCCCGCTTCCCCCACAAATTCTATCCTACCCCCTTTTTCCCATCCCTTTCCCTCTCTCTTCCTCTCTCTCACTAGGCTATATATCTGCATTACCTTTCTCCCTACCTCCTCCCAAAATTGTTTTTTCAGTCAGCTGGTTGTATGATACTCTGTGGCAATTCTGCACTTTAAAAGTGATATTACTATTACTGTTATTCACGGGCACTTACCTTCTATTTGTATAATACACCTTACATGCCTTGGTACCACTATTGTTTTAATCTTGTTCACTTCTGATATGTGATGTATTGTACATTTCTTGACACTGTAGGCCATGCACCTGTATCTCTCTGTTTTGTGACCTCTCGGGTCGTGCCTGAAAATAGTCACTTTGGTGTCTAGTGCACCTACCCGGTTATCAAAAAAGAAATAAAAATAGAATAAATAAAAATAAAATATGTATCTTGCCTTTCTATAAACTCACTTCTTTTAAAATAAATCACTTTGGAAATTTACATGAAGTAGGACAAGTTCTAAGAGTTGCGTTACTTCCCTTTATCTTTAAATATATCACACTACATTGACACTAAGTGTGGCTTTCAAGGTGTTATTGTATTTTGACACTTTTGAATGTGATTTCCAAAATAAGGTTCCCATAATGTTCGTATGGACTTATACTTAATTTTATTGTCCATACTACTCGATACAGGGTATAAACGCACTAGTCTAACACAAATCATTTCCTTTCCCAAGTTAATAGACTTTTGGGATTGTTGTGTTGTATTTATAAATATGCATAATAACAAAAAAACAAGAAATAAAAGGAGATATAAAAACTGTGTTTATAGATAGTAACAACATGATTTGAACTGTTTTTTTCATGTAAGAATTAATCTATGTTGTTTGTTAAATTGTAAGGCTTATAGGTGTATTTATTAGTAATACTGTGGTATTAAATTAAGCAGGTGCTTTGACATAGTAGAATGTGGTAGGGCACTGAATGAATTTTTTTATATTGCTACTAGCACTTTATTGGTTAATTTGAATTAACCATTGATTGATATGACTATAAATATGTAAGTTATTTGTATTGACTCCAACCCCCCCCGATGAAGAGGGTATATGCCCTCGAAGCGCCGGGGAGCCATTGTATGTATGTCTGAATAAACTGTTACTGTGTTTTTTCATATGTTCTGTGTGAATCATCTTTTTAAATTGTTTTTTTGCATTCCTATCTCAGCTGGTGGCTGACCCGATGAGGAATGGTAGTATCCTGAATGTGGTCCTGGAGGATTGCCATCTGGTTAGGAACCTAGTTGTAGAGTACCCACTGGTGGGGAGTGATCATGCCATGGTTTGGTTTTCCTTAGACCTGGGGGGGAGGGGAAAATGACACTAAAACTGTAATGGCTGACTTCAGGGGAGTGGACTTTGAGGGTATGGTGGGGATTCTCAAGAGGCATTTGTAGGGATCAAACAGGACATGGACACAGAGAGCAAGTGGGGAATTATTAAAAGAGTGCTCCTGGAAGCCACCAAGGCCTGCACGAAGGTCCGATGCAAATTTGGTAGGGCCAGAAAGCCAAGCTGGTGGACCAGAGAGGTTCAGGAGTTGGTGAGGGAGAAAAGAGCTGCTTATAGGACACATAAGCACTCACGAGGGGGCATGAGCAGTAGGTAGTGTGATAGGATATCCAGAAAGGTAACCAGGGTTATGAGATCAGCCAAGGCGAGGATGGAGCAGAGGTTGGCACAGGGGATCAGAAATGTGGAAAAAGGGTTATTTAGGTTGGAGTTGAAACTCAGCAGAAGGAGGCATGCAGTTGGAGCTAGAAGATAAGTATTTTCTCTATGCTGTTTGTTTTCTTTTAGGATTGAAGCAGCATTTAATGAGATGGCAATGTGTGCTGTGTGATTTAAACAATGTAACTTCAAAACAAATTATTTTGTCTTGCCTGGTAGGAGGGGGCATTTAACTGAGGGAGGGAGAGGTTGGGAAATGCACAGGAGGGGAAGGGGTGGTCACGTGACTCAGACCAGCCAATAGCGGGGCTGGGATAGAGTGATTGTTAAAGAGCAATTTATCTTGTTTGCTTTCAGTTGAAGTTGAAACTCAGCAGAAGGAGGCAGGCAGCTAGAGCAAGAAGATAAGTACTTTCTCTGTGCTGTTTGTTTTCTTTTAGGATTGAGGTAGCATTTAATGAGATGGCAAGGTGCACTGTGTGATTTAAACAGCGTAAATTCCAAAAAAAATTATTTTGTCTTGGCTGGGAGGGTGAGGGGCATTTAACTGAGGGAGGGAGAGGTTAGGAAATACACAGGAGGGGGAGGGGTGGTCATGCGACTCAGACCAGCCAATAGCAGGGCTGGGATCCAATTATATTTCAAAGGGGACCAAGTGACCCAAAGCTTGAGTGACCCCGGAGCTCGAGTGCCACGAAGCAGGAGTGTAGCATCTTGAGTGGCATCTGCAGGGTGTCAGCAGGCAGGACAGCAGGCAGTGGGCCATGCTGGAGACAGGGAAGAGCCTTACTGGGAGGGCCACATATTTCCTGTAAAGACACAGGGAATCCAAGGTGGGGGAAGGGTTCCATGAAGTGGGGTAGGACCAGGTTAAGGGAGAAGAGGATGAGCAAGGGCAGTCAAATATGGCAGGAGATGGGAAGGGTTGTATGTTGCCAAGGATGTGGAGCAGCCATATTCCTGGAAGTGGCTTGGAGGTTAAGGATTTGTAGGGTGTGTTGGCAGGTGGGCCAGCTCAGGCAGGAAATAGGGTGGTTGAGGAGGGAACTGGAAGCATGGAGGAGACAGAATAGGGGGAAACAGTCATGAGGGGAAACTAATGAAGCATCCAAAACAGCTCAAAACAGGCAAAAATAAGGGAGAACTAAGTGGAACAGCAGGAGGGCCACACAAGTGGGTGCAGCCTGATGACTGGAGTAGGGTCAGACACATGGGCATGACTAAGACTGGGCTGGAGCAAAGATATCAGCCTGTGGGAAGGGTGACTGGTCTCATTCAAGGAAAGGAGATTAGCACTGCAAACAGATTCTCAGCATTTACTACTCTGGAAGACCAGGTAGCAGAGAGGAGGGAGGTTACAATGAAGGAGCAGGGAGAGGACGCTACAGGGAAAACGTTACACAGTGGGGAGGTAGTAGGCAGTACACCAAGAAGACATAGTGGCGGGGGGGTCAGTGAGGTGATGGTGATGCAGTCTCTCTAGAGGGAAGGAAAGAACAAGGAGACAGGAGGATGAGGGAAGCAGCAGGCAGCCTGGGGAAGGCTAAGGATACGGAGAGGAGGGGAGTCAGAGTGCTGGAGGGCCACATTTCAGGGAAGACATGTGGAAGTAATCTCAGTGGAGGTGGTAGAATGGTGGATGGAGCAACAAATGCGTGCAAAGGGGAGGTTCCATAGTAGGAAAATAGTTTTGCGGTGGAGGTCAGTACTGCGAGGAGGGAGAGGATAGGGCAAAGGTTAGGGGAGGCAAAGAGGAGGTGGGCTAGGGGGATGAGAGGGCCTCGCAAGTTGGGGGCAGAGGAGTTGAGGGTAACAAGAGGGTGAGCAGAAGTGTCAGAAAGTCGTAATTCTAGGGGATTCTATACTTAAGGGTATAAGATGGGAGGGAAAGGGTGCCAGAAAAAGTAACATCTGGGTAGAATGCATGCCAGGCATGACAGCGAATAGAGTGGGGCAGTATATGGGCAGATTTGTGGGGAAGGTGGAGGGGAAGCCACACATTGTGGTGCACATGGGAACAAATGATCTGGAAGGGAGAAGGATAGAGAAGGTACAAGACAGCTTCAGGGAAGTGGGAAAACTATGCAGCAAAGAGGAAACAATGGTAGCCTTCTCAAAAGTTCTGCCAGTGCCAAGGGCTAAGACAGACAGGAAGGGAAGAATCAGTGACTTCAACAAGTGGCTGAGGGAATGGTGTGGAACCAAAGGGTATGAATTGGTGGGGGACTGGGGTAGCACATGGGATAACACAGATCTTTATGCAGAGGATAGGCTACACCTCAGCAGGGCAGAGTCACAGGTGTTGAAGCAGAAGCTGAGGGATTTAATCAATTAAAGGTATCATTTAAACTAGGAAGGGGGGAGGCATTGGAACTGGGAATTACCAGGACAGGGGGTTCCATGGACCTCCTCCCCCCACCACAGGGATAGATACGACCTGAGGTGAAATAGGGGTTGAAGTGAAGGGTAAGGAAGCAGGAAGGATAGGAGCAGTGTGGAGAATGGTTTCACTAAATGCTAAGAGCCTGGGGAACAAGTTGGCAGAGTTGCAGGCATTAAATGGCAGAGGGGAGGTGGACATAGCTGCCATTACTGAGACGTGGGCAACCAGGCACCATGACTGGGACCTAACCATCCCAGGGTGCAAACTATTCCAGAGGGATAGAGATAAAGGGAAGGCTGGGGGGGTTTGCCATTTATGTAAGGGAAGGGATCAGATGTAATAGGGAGGAAGGGGAAGAGGGCAGGTCAGAAGTAATCTAGCTGCAACTAGACAGCCAGAAAAGGACCAAGATCTGTCTGGAGGTTGTTTATAGACCTCCAGACCAGAAGGATGACATTGACAGGGAACTGGGAGAGCAGATAAGGAGGCATAGTGGCAAAGTAAGCACAGTGGTGGTGGGGGATTTTACTCTACCGGGGGCAGATTGGAGCATCCCAGCAATCACTTGTGCTATGGAACAGATCCTCCTGGAAGCATTCTAGGATGGCTTCCTTACCCAGAGGGTAGTGGAGCCAATGAGGGAGGGAAATATACTAGACCTTGTACAGGAAGATGATGAACAGGTCAGGGATGTAAGGGTGGAGGAACCTCTAGCAAGCAGTGACCACTACACAGTGTGGCTCTCAATCAATCTGGGTAGGGAACTAGCCACTACAAAAACTTGGGTTCTGGACTTCAAAAGGGCAGACTTTGGCAGGATGGGACACATACTGGAAAGTCATATGGCAAGCATCTGCCCAGAAATGGACACGGAACAAAAATGGGCAGTCATCAAGGCAGGACTGGCTTAAGCCACTAAAACGTGTGTCACGATCCAGAGCAAGAAAGCCAGGACCAAGAAACCAAGTTGGATGAGTAGAGAGACTGTGGAGAAGGTGAGGAAAAAGAGGAGTGCATTTTGGATTTACAAGAGATTCAACAGGACAGAAGACAGAGAAGAATATATGAAGAAATCCAAAGAAGTGAGCAGAGTGGTAAGGGTGGCAAAGGGGGCTAGGGAACGGAGGTTAGCACAGGGGATCAAAGAAGGAGAAAAGGATTTCTTCAGATATATCAGAGAGAAGAGGAAGAGCAAGGATCAAATTGTTAGGATCAGAAGGGGAAGTGGGTGGGTAGAAAAGGGGGGCTAAGCAGGCAGAAATACTTAATGAATACTTTTGTTCAGTCTTCACTAAGGATAGGGATGGGCCCATACTTGAGAAGAAGGGTGAGGTGACAGAGGGTGGGGAAGAAGCAACCATGGATGTGAAAATCATGGTAGAAAGGGTGAAGGAGGACCTTAAGTCCTTGAAGGTGGACATGGCATCCGGTCCAGGTGGAGTCCACCCATGGGTGCTGAGAGGGTTGGCAGAGGTCCTGGCAGGGCCATTGGCAGACCTGTTCAATACTTCTCTGAACTTGTGGTGTATGCCCAGGGACTGGAGGGAAGCACATGTGGTACCTCTCTATAACAGTGGGCCCAAGGATGAATTGGGAAATTACAGACCGGTGAGCCTTACGACAATTGTGGGAAAACTGATGGAGACAATCCTCAAGGAAAGACTGGTGCAATTTCTTGAGGATAACAATCTCCAGGACAGCAGGCAGCATGAGCGTGTCTCAGGCAGATCCTGCCAGATGAACTTGGTTAATTTTTATGACTGGGTTATGAGGGCACTGGAAAGGGGACATGCTGTAGATGTCCTCTACCTGGATTTCAGCAAGGCCTTTGACTCGGTGCCACATGGTAGGCTGACCTGCAAGTTGAAGAGTCTGGGAGCAGGGAAGAAACTGGTCAGATGGGTTGAGAACTGGCTGTAGGGTAGACAGCAGAAGGTAGTAGTGGGGAAGGGGCATCTGAACCCAGGGCAGTAACAAGTGGTGTACGACAGGGCTTGGTGCTGGGACCAGTTCTGTTTAACATTTTCATAGCAGACATTGCAGTAGGAAATAAGATCAAGATCAGTCTCTTCATAGATGACACAAAGATTTCTGTCGAGGTAGATGGGGGGAGCAAAAGTACTTCAGGAGGATTTGGCAAAACTGGAGGAATGATCTCACACTTGGCAGCTTGGGTTCTATGCCAAGAAGTGCAAAGTGATGCATTTAGGAGGTAAGAACCCAGGACACAATTACTGGCTGGAGGGTGTCCCGTTAACAAAATCCAAGGAGGAGAAGGATCTGGGACTACTGATAACCAGGGAGATGAACCACTCTGCTCAGTGCAAGAAGGCAGCAGTGAAGGCAAACAGGATACTAGGGTGCATAGCAAGGAGAATTACTTTTAGGAGTAGGGAGGTCATCTTTCCCCTGTACAGGTTCCTGGTGAGACCGCAGCTAGAGTACTGCATGCAATTCTGGCAAACCTACTTGAAAAGGGTCATCAAAGTACTGGAGGGGGTACAGCGCAGGGCAACAAAAATGATCCAGGGGTTGGGGATAGACCACATAAGGAGAGACTGAGAGATCTCAATATGTATACCCTGAAGGAAAGAAGAGAGAGAGGGGATATGATTGAGATCTTCAAATACCTGAAGGGTTTGAACAAAGTAGACAGCAGGTGTATGTTCAATCTGAAGGGCAGAAGGGAAACCAGGGGACACTCTATGAAGCTGGAAGAGGGCAAGTTCAAGATGGAACTGAGGAGACAGTATTTCACAGAAAGGGTGGTTGTAGGGTGGAACGGTCTGTCAGAAGAAGTCGTGTCACTGCAGAGTGTTGGGGGCTTCAAGAGGGGGTGGGAAAGATTCAAGGGGAGGGTAAAAATCGTGAGGGTGTGGGAGATGGGGGGTGGGCATATGAGGGAGAGGGAGCAGCTGCAGTCTAATGGATTGAAGTGCTGCACACTTGAACAGACTAGACAGACCCAATGGCCTGTATCTGCTGGCAATTTCATAAGTTCATGTGTTTGTAGGTATATCAGGGAAAGGAGGAAAGTGAAGGGGCAGATTAGCAGACTGAGATCAGGGAGTGGGTGGGCCGAGGAAGCCAGAGAGCAGGTGGAGATAATTAAGGAATACTTTGCCTCAGTCTTCACAAGAGTTGATGGAGGGCCAACACCATATGGGGGGAGGCAGGCTAGGAATGATGAAGGGGGGTGGCAGTCTGACACTGAAATTCCTGTTGGTAGGGTGAGGGAGGCCCTTAAGTCCCTGAGAACGGAGAAAGCACTTGGTCCAGATGGCCTTCATCTCAGGGTGCCGAAGGAGATGGCAGATGTCCTTACTATACCTCTGGGGGACCTTTCTAACTCCTCCCTTCAGATGGGTTGGGTGCCTCAGGTTTGGATGATGGACCATGTCGTGCTTACCACAAAAGCGGCTCACAGAATGAGCTGGGTAGCTACAGGCCTGTCAGTCTGACTTTGGTGGTGAACCAAAATCCAAGAAAGCTCTGCAGTCATATGTGCCCATTAAATTCCAAACAAATACCAATCTCTCTTCCACTTGAATATAAAGGTTTTTATTATCCCATGGTGCCTGGATTCACAATTCACAATTGTGCTTCTTCTTCAGTTATAAAATACAGCCAGTTCAGTAGTATATCTAACAATTAGCACTAAGACCCAGTGCTTCAACCACATGTGTGGTCTTCCTCAGGGGGTGAATAATGCTCTGAGTCACTTCCTTTCATAGCCACCCTGCCAGAGGATTGACTGCCCCTATTGGTTGACTAACAGAACTTTTTTTTAGTTTTAAGTGGCTCTGGTGGGTCTCGAACCTTGGATCCTAAAATTCATTTTTTATAGATTTTTTTATAGATTTTTAACATTTAGATAAGTGTTTAAATACCTTTTAACGCAATTCCTTGTCTGTTATCAAGTGCAGAAAACAGCATTAATCACAAATTTCACAAAAATCAGTATTACAAAAAATCACAAAAAAATCACATAGAGAAAATCACATACAAAAAATGAGGAAGCTTATTGGTGACATTTTAAATCATTTGGACTCTATATTCTAAAGCCTAATGAGATTATATTATTTTCCAAAATTAATTTTAACCTATTATGCTAATCTCATTCAAAATGTTCAAAACTTGATAAATTTCTAACAGTTTGTGTTAGGCATGGTAGTAACAGCTAACTCCTTTTATTGTAACAAATCCTGCTTATTAACAAATTCTAAAATTATGTGTCACCTGAATTTACATCAGTCATCCATAACGTTATGTCAATAGGACCGGAAATGACAAAAAACAACCAGCATTCTGAGAATTATGAACAGTCTTACTTTTTTGAAGTTCAAATTTCAATCAATTTCTATGTTCAAACTGCAACCTGAACACTCCAAAAATAGTGATCACACCTTCTGCCTTTCTGTTCCATTCTGTAGGTGGATCAACCATCATAGAACTCCAGAGCATGAACTAGAAAAAAAGGAAATGGAAAGACCATTAATTCATGTTCATATGCATTCCTACCTGTTTTCATTTTCTTTTTAAGAATAGTTTTAAGTCCCATTCTTTATTCAACCCATAAGGTTGAATACTGTTCAGAGTGAAGATCCAAAAACTCTCGCTTTGTAGGAGTTTATTTAGTCTATCTCTGCCACGTGGGTTTCTCTCAACCTGTTCAGTGGCTATAAACTTAGTACCATCTGGTCTACTATTATGCGACTCCATGTAGTGACATACTAGTGACCTACCATAAGCTTCTGCCTTAATGTTCCTTATATGTTCCTGTATCCATTGTTTTATAGGTATAATTGTTCTTCCAATATATAGTAAGCCACAGGGACACCACAATGAGTACACTACATAAGTACTGTTACAATTAAGGAAAGAACATATCTCTGCCTTTCCACTGTAGCCTTCTATTTCCAGAGTTTTTTTTTCTGGCAACAGTAGTCACAGATTTTGCACCCACGACATTTGTACATATCAATGGGGGTCACATTCTATGCTCATGTAAAGGTGGTGGAGTGTATCTACTCCTGAGTAGTTTGTCATTTAAACTCTCTGCTTTAGAAAAAGTAATTCTTGAACTTTCACCCAATTCCTAAGATAAGGTGGGATCATTAAGGAGAAGGGGCCAAAATGTTTCACTATTGACGTCGGTGGTGGGCAAGATGATGGAGGCCATTTTGAAAGAGAGGCTGGAGGTGTTTCTGGAGACACAGGGCCATCTGATGACTACCAACACGGCTTCATTCATGGCAGATTGTGTTAGACTAACCTTGTGGAGTTCTACGATTGGGTGACAAAAGCGCTGGACCAGGAAAGACCAGTGGATGTCCTCTTTCTAGAATTCAGCAAGGTGTTTGACTCTGTGCCGCACTCAGGGTTGCTGGACAAGCTGTGGGAAATGGGGGTGGGGAAATGATGGTTAGGTGGATAGGAAACTGGCTGATTGGGCAGTCTCAGATGGTAGTGGTCAGAATGGAGGTATTATCTCCTAGGATGGTCATTAGCGGAGTCCCACAAGGGTCAGTGATGGGCTCACTCCTGTTTAATGCTTACATCTCAGACATCAAGGATGGTACCAGGAGGGAGATCAGCTTCTTTGCTAATGATTTGAAGCTGGGGGTGGTGGTGGATGGGGTGGAGGGTAGAAAAGTCCTACAGGGGGACCTGGAGACTCTGGAAAGGTGTTCACGCACTTGGAAACTGATGTTTAATGCCAAGAAATGCAGTGTTCTCCACTTGGAGCTTAGGAACCCTGATCATGAGTAGTTTTTGGGTGGGGAGAAACTGTAGGTTTTGGGGAGGGATCTTGGGGTGGTCGTGGATGCCAAAATGAATAACTCTGAGCAGTGAAGGAGGGCTGTGGCTAAATCAAATAAAATGCTTGGTTGCGTTGCCAGGGGGATAACCTCAAAGAGTCGGGAGGTCCTTTTCCCTTTGTATAACTGTCTGGTTAGACCACACCTCGAGTACTGCATGCAGTTTTAGTGCCCGTACATGAAAAAGGACATTGCACTTCTGGAGAGGGTCCAGAGGAGGGTGACCAGGATGATACAGGGTCTGGGGGAAAGATCCTCTAAAGAGAGACTTGATGAGCTGAACATGTACTCCCTGGAGGAGAGGAGGGACAGAGGGGATATGATCGAGGTCTTTAAATATCTAAAGGGAGTGAACAGGGTCAGCCTAAATAGGGTGTTCCACCTGAGGGAGGAAGGGGCAACCAGGGAGCATTCCATAAGACTGGCTGGTGGGAGGGTCGGGGGGAAGACTAGGAGACATTACTTTACAGAGAGGATGGGTAGACCCATGGAATGCACTGCATGTGGAACTGGTGGCTGATGATAGAGTGGTGGGATTCACGAGGGGCTGGGATAGGTATAAGGGTAAGGTAAGGAATGTCAGATCTGGAGGTGTAACTCTGATGGGGGATGGGTCAGGGGATTTACGGGGGAGGTGGGTGGGGCAGCAATGGTGTCCTTACCGGGTGCTGACTTTTGAGCAGAGTCGATAGACCTTCAGGCCTACTCTGCTGGCATTTTAGAATGTTATTATGGTAGTATGTCAATGTTTGCCATTGTTCTCATTGTTAAGAGTGTAACTCTGCCTTGTAGCCTTCCAGGTCATGTCTTAAAATAGGCATATGTCTGCCTAGCACACCTTACTCTGTCAACAAAAACCAACTAACTAAATAAATAAATATTTAAACTGCTGTTCACAGCCACTTAGAAAGCAGTGGGTTAACAAACAACTTGGACACACTGGAGCAAGCAGAGGCCCCCATCCCACACAAACTACTGCAAACTATGGTGCCACCATGCATTGCCCTCACAACAACAAGGGGATTTCTTTGAAGTGCTCCAGTGTATCCACTGTCATTGCCATGGCGAGGTTGGGTGGATAGTAGAAGTGGCTATCATCACATCACAAATGTCTTGCCATGGAGATGTATGAGAGGAATGAGAGTGGGTGGCAGCACTTGCAGATGGGACTCAGCAACTCAGTAAAAACAAAAACATTTACTTGCTTGCTCCAGTGTATCTGCTGCAGTTGTTCATGCTGAGGGGTGGAGGAGTGGGTATCAGAGAATAGCCAATGTCATTGCCATGAATATGTTGTATAAGGAGAAGGAGGAGTAAGATCTGACACATTGCAAGGGGGGCTCCACAGCTCAGAAAAAAACAAAAACAAATTAACTCTTATTAAAAAGCAAACTGCATGGAAAAGAAAGAAAGAGACAAATGTCCATGTATTACAGAAAACAACACATAGGTCTCTATCTTTTACAAAGCTGAAACACCATCTTGGGATTCCAGTGACACCATAAACCTCTCAAGCTCCATTCTCGAGGTTTATGATGTCATTGGAATCCCTCAATGGACTTACAGCACCGTAAGAGAAACCCATGTGTTATTCTTTTTGTATTTCTAAGATGGTTGCAATGGTAGTCAGGGTCCACAGCATTAATTTAGTTGTACTATACTGTGGCCTGCATGAGTTTGTGGTGTGTGACAGGGGATAAAGGACCAAGATCTGAGATGACAATGTAGCTGACAGTGGTGGGTGTTCCTGTCAAAACAAGGTCAAACCTACACATACTACTGAATGGCACCATAATTCTCTGCATTGTTGTAAGGTTCTCAGGCCTATATGACTGACTTGCATATTCAAGGTTGTTAGGAGAGATTGAATAAGCAAACTGCTCATGTTGAGATATAGGCAGCACTGTTGACAAAATAACAGGACAAGTTTCTAATGGGACCACAATACCACTCTTTTGAGGTGTTTGTATGAAAGTTTGGGGTCTAATCAGAGATCATATGAACACGCAAAAATGCCAGCAGAAACAGGCCTCACAGTCTATCGAGTCTGCTCAGTTTTGCAGCTAGCTCCTCAACTTGCAGCTGCCCCAGCCTCCCCATCCCTCTTCATCATTAACCCCCACTCTGTCCTAACCCCTCTTAAAACTGCCCACCATTCTACAGGATACCACCTCCTCGGGTGGCATATTCCACCTGTCCACCACCTGTCCTGTGAAAAAATGTCTCCTGATTTCCCTCCTGAATCGTCCCCCCTCCAATCTCAGCTGATGCCCTCTCATATCCCTCCCTCTTCTAATCTGGAAAATCCCTTCTGTATTAGTCTTGTTTAGCGCCTTTAGGTATTTATATTCATATCCTCTCAATCCCTCCTCTTCTCCAGGGAGTACATGTTCAGCTCTCCCAGCCTATCCTTGTAGGACTTTCCCTCCAAGTCCTGGATCATCTTTGTCACCCTCCAGTGTACCCCTTCCAACAATTTGATGTCCTTCTTCAGGAATGGGCACCAGTACTGCATGCAGTACTCCAGGTGTGGTCTGACCAGAGACCTGTACAGGGCAGGGTTCACCTCCCTATTTCTGGAGGAAATGCCCCTCACTATACACCCTAGAATCCTGTTGGCTTTTGCTGCTACTTTCCTGCACTGAGCTGAGTTGTTCATGCTGCCCATTATAGGCACCCCAGATCCTTTTCCTCCTCGGTGCTTTCCAGCTGTACTTCTCCCAGCTGATAGCTCTTTTCCTTGTTCCTAGCTCTGAAGTGCAATACCTTGCACTTCTTGGCGTTGAACACCTACTGCCATATTTCTGACCAATCCTGTGGTTTGGTCAGGTCCTCCTGCATCCCCTTCCACCTTTCAGTGTCATCTACCACAGCTCCCATCTTCGTATCGTCTGCAAACAGACTGATCCTACTCTGGATCCTATGCAAGATATGAGCTATGAATATCCCAAACAGCACTGGTCCCAGTACCGTACCCAGTACCAATGTATTTGAAGGTTTGAATGTAATCTAGTGATGATGCATTCATAGATTCATAGATGCATAGACAATGATGACAGAAAAAGACCCATTGGCCCATCCAGTCTGCTCACCATACCTAATTGCTCTGCTGTGTCCCTAGTTGTCATCCTGCAACTTTATTATTGCCCTTTTCTAACTTATCTTGGCAATGAAATGGTTTGTGTATGTTACCTGTAATTAGCATGACTTCTGTCTCACAGCTGTTCAGCAGGAGGCTGTTTGTCATCATGCAGTCTTGCACCTTGTAGCATTGCATTGAGAATGACTGTACTCTATGCTGTTTTTTTTGTTTATAACTGGCAGTGTCTTCAAAGGTGAATGCTAACATTTGGTAGTGGGCCTTGGATAGCAGAGACTATGTATGGATCTGATCAGATCTGAGGAATCTGATGATTGGATCACAACTATTCAAGGGTCACATCCAAAAATCCATCCCTGGGAACCAAAATCCAACTTCAGACACCACCATCCAACCTTGGATCCCAAAATTAAACTGGGGACCCAAAATCCTAGCTTGGTTGTATGAAGCTCAGATCTGGAGATTGATAGCAGGATAATCCATTAGAGAACACTCTGATCTCAAAAGGCACATTGAGTCAGAGCAGGTAGAGGGTGAGTCAATAACAAATAGTCTGAATAGGAGGGGGCCAGTATGGATCCCTTGTATTCCATAAGATGCACTATCTTGGGAGATGAGATTATCTCATTGACTTTAACTACCTGTGTCCTGTTTGAGAGTAGTCTTCAAACCAGGAATGCTCTGACTGGAATAGTCCTAAACAGTGAAGGTTGCAGATTAAAAAATTATGGATGGCATATCTATGGCCTTGGTCAAATCCATCAAAATGGTTCCAATGAGATTACCTGTGTCCAGTGTGCAACCTATGTCATTAGTGATCTTTGGAATATCTGTGGTTATGGAATGGTTCAGTCAAAATCCTGACTTTGAGTCTGTTAGGAGGTTGTTGTTCAGAAAATGGTTTTGAAACTGTAAGTGTACTACTGTAGTTTCTTGACTAGGTTACTGAGAGTGTGGATCACTGAGATTTAATTGTTGTTAGAAAATGGGTAGGGACATTTCCAGGCCTCTGATGAGCTGAACCCATTGTCAAGGAGTAGTTTCACATGCCAATATAGACCAGTAAATAACTTGCCCTAGTGCCAAAAGTACTATTTACCTAACCAAATCAAGAATTGGTTAGCAGTCTTAAAATCTATGTGTTTGTCTCGCTTAGCAAGTGAGACCCCCCCCCCCACACACACACACAACACAATGGCAGTCTTCATTGTGAGCTGGCACACACTCTTGCCAGTGTTGTTACAGTTTCCCCAAGTTGGAAAAAAAAGCTGTTTTTCTTTTTAAATTAATAGTGCTAGCGTGTTGAGTGCCCTACACTACTTTGTACACTCAATTCTGTGAACTTTCTCCCTGACTCGCCCTGGCTGCACCCCCACTCAACCAAAACATTCAAAAACATGCTTTTTTTCCTTTCTTTCTTTTTTTGTTAAGAATGAAAAAAAAATACCTGGCTTTTTATTTTTTAACCCTTGCTGCCATCCAGTCGGTCTAAGCTGCCACTGCACTGCCATCTCTCTCTCTCTCTGTCTCTCTCTCTCTCTCTCTCTCTGTCTCTCTCTCTCTCACTCTCACTTTTCCCACCATGCTCATTTAGTGAAGTACATTCTGAAGTGCAAAGTTGGTTGCTACACAGCTTGCAAGGATCCCCAAGTCCTAAGACACCACCCATTCTGCAGCTGCTCAGCAGAAGACTCGTTTCGGCATATTAAAAACAAGACCACTCATTTAGATGCAGTATAAACCAAGACAATTGCAGTGTGGGAGAGGAAAGACAAGTTATCTAAACTGGATTACACTCTCTCTCTCTCTCTCTCTCTCTCTCTCTCTCTCCCCCTCTCTCTCTCACTCTCTCTCTCTCTCTCTCTCCCAACAGTGCTCAACCATGCTGCCCTCTGATCGTGCATAGCTGCCACTGCAGCACCATTTGTCTCTGTCTCCCAATTGCACTTAGCCATTCTCTTCCCAAATGCACTCTCAGGCAAGAACATTTCCATCTTTTAAAAAAAGAAACGTCTAAACTATTGAACCATGTAGGGCAGCCAACAATATGAGAAGGGAACCAAAGTAGTACTGGGGAAGGTGGGGGAGAGTACATCACTTACAATCTCCAAACATTAAGATATACAACAGCTCCCTCTACTGCCAATTCCAGCAGTGGAGGGACAACTTTGCACACAACAGTATTTTTCTATGCTTTTGTTAATATATTTTTCTCTATGTTTCATTTTTTTTAATGTTTTTAAACATTTTCCTGGAAAGAAAAATCAATTTTCTAAGCACAATAATATCTCCAGGGTGGGCAGTATGGGCTATACCAGACCTTCTGGATTCTGGTCCACCACCTATGGTGTTAGGCTTCATTATGTCCCTGGGGTGGTCTGGTACGGCCCAATACTGCCTACCCTGTCAGGTATTATTCCTAGCTTGTTGAGGATGGAGGAAGAGGTAACTTTGGGAAATGTTGTCACAATGGTTATTTTATTAGATTGTAAAAGTCTGGTCTAAATTGATCAAAATGTTAAAAAGAGTTGCTACTGGATTAGCCAGATCATTGCTTTCTGTTTTTAGGATCGCTGGCTCAGTATTGTCAGATCCTGTGTTTTAGGTGATATCTTTGGAATGTGATTGTTTATGTCTCCTAAGCCCTTGCCATTAATAATAATGCCTATTTTCAGGTAGTTATGTTTGCAGTAGACAGTAAATATAGTAAACATTGTAAACAATACAAATTCACACATGCCCCCACAATGCTGATTTAAGCAGTGATGCACAAGATGGTGTGGGTTGTTATGGCATTTACCCACACCTGGCATGGTGTATCACAAGTCTGTAGGCCGAGTGACTTTAACTACACTAGAAGTGGTTAAATCCCAAAACAACCCATATCCTGAAGTACATAATTGCAATTTTATAATGATGTGTAATAAAATAATTTTAAAATGTTATTAAAAATGGCAAATTTTAGTTTCGTTAATTCTTTTTTAATGATTTTACTGAACTATCCTTCCTCCCTAGGTAAAGTAGTCCACCCCACAGCAGGCAGCTTAAGAAAGGCAATTATGTCCTGTTCCACAACCTTCCTTATCTCCAACAGTTATAGGTTTATTGTATGCACACAATTGTGAGTGTTTTTGAAAGAGAAACAGAGAGAGAGAGAGAGAGAGAGAGAGAGAGAGAGACAGAGACAGAGACAGAGACAGAAACAGAGACAGAGACAGAGACAGAGACAGAGACAAGACAGAGACCAGCCATTTCCAATTGCCATCAATGCTGTACTGCTAGTGGGAGTCCCCTGAGAAAGTAAGTGGCTAGGGTTGGCAGAAGTGGCCGTAATTCACTTGACAAAATTATTTCATAAATACCACAAAATTCACAAAGCTTTGAACAGCAAAGTTGCCTGTGTTTGACAAATTTACTGATATTCAGGTGCAGAATAGCCATTTCGCCATAACAATGGCAAACACAGTAAATCCTTCATAAACCTGGTGAAGTCAAAGACCCTAAGGTCCAGGAAAACTTCACAAAGCTTTGCATAGGTGAATTTTGGCCACTTCATGGTCACTTTGCAGGTGAAGTTTAAATTCGCAACATCTCTAGTATCAGCTTGCACAAAAGTTCAGCTCAGCCCCTTACTGTTGCACCTCCAGGTTCTGTTATTTGTTGTTTTAGTTTAGGCAAACACTGGGAGAGAAAGGATTAGGTATGACCTGAATGGTTGAGGAGTAGCATGGACAGTGTGTACTAATGGCTGTAAGGGAGAATGGTGTGATGCTTGATGTGAGCACAGAGAAATTTGTGTGGTCATGCAGTAGTGGGGGTGGGGGGGGCAAATCTGAGGAAATGTTTGTTTCTGAGATGTGGAGTGTGCAGAGTGTGCGGGTTGTGCTATGCTCTGGAACAGCCCCTGCTGTTCATTGGAGAAATCTAGCTCTTGATCGGTGCTTTGATCTGTCTGTCATTTGCAGCAAGTCTAGAGGTCTATTACTCCACAGGCAACTGTACAATTGTATGTGTGCCTGAACTAATGCGGTCCTACTCAATTTCATGAGCTTTTTGTGGTTCCTCCATCAAGCTTTACAGTCTCATCAGTTGTCTGATTACCCTCTGGCCCTGTTGACATTCAGTCACTGAGTCAAAGATAGTTGCCGATTTTTGCAGTTCTCAGACAGTCCTTCCAAAATGTTTTTTTTTATTTATACAACTATGTCCTCTTAATATTACTCTGGGCCAAGAACCAGTTCTGTGCAGTTATGTTTCAGCATCCAGTTTGGCCAGGGCAAATGTTGGAGGAATACCCAGTTCAGTAAGAAGCATTTCATTGGTGATGGTTGAAGCCTTTGATGTGAGCACACAGGGAGCATTAAAGGTAAGCCCTATGTGGGGTTTACACCAGTAAAATTAAAAAAAGAGTAGCTGTCACCCTAGTAAAAAAATCTTCCCTGGCACCTGGAGATACTTCAAAATATAATTCAGATTTGAAAGTGCCATATTTAAGAATCAGGCAGTAGCTACTTATAGCGTTCATTGCAGGATCATCCTTCAGAAGCTGAAATTTCAGGAACTTTCAGTCTGGTTTTTGGTCAGGGTATGGTAACAAGTCTGCCCTGATTCAATTCTGTGGTGGACACGCTAACATATTCTGCTTGATGTTTAAATGATTTATATGTTGCTTTTGATATTGTTAATTTTGTGAGTCTAAAAGTCAGATGCCAAACTCTCTTCAGCCATTCTACTCTGGATTTAGTCATTTTTCTTTCAGTATTCTTAGTTTTTCTCAGCATTTGCTTTTACCTCGAGGCTGTCTGTTATTACCAGTGGCTATCACCAGGGCTCCTTGCTAGCCTATGAGGTGCTGAACAAGTAAAAATCCAATAATGCTAAACAACATTGTTGGTTTGTTTGACGTGAATTGGTTTAGATGAAAATATGATGGTTCAAATTTAATAATATTGGTTTGCTTTAACATGCATTCAGTTGCATACTATTAAGTATATATTAGGTTAAAAATAAATATATATTGGTATGGATTCACAGGTACCAAATGGAGTGGTTATGTATACTAATACATTTTAATTTAAACCAATACATCTCCACTGAAACCAAACATTTTACTTTGAAATCAATACACTTTCACTTAAACTGAAACCAATGTACTGTATATGTAAACATGCCAGTACATATTTGCTGCAAACATTATATTTGGCTGAAACAAACAAAAAAGATATATATGTATGTATATATAGAGTATATATATATATATATATATATATATATATATATATATATACACACACACATACATATCAGTACATTTTCATTTAAACCACTAGCTGGCTACCAGCACCAGTTCATGTTTTCATAAAACAATATATTTTAACTCAATCCAACACATGCTCACTCTATCCAGTATATGTGAACCTGAATAATTATATTAAGATATCTGCTGAGAACAGACTTTAGTGCTGCTGTAATTGGCTACAGAATTTATTGTAATTCTACTCCCAGCAATCTTTTTTCAAAATTCTTATATGATTCTGCAGTATATTCAACACAGAAATCCACCTTAGCTCTCTTTTCTGTGCAAATTCCTAACTTAACTTTATGAAGAAGGTTATCTACTTAGTACAGTACACGCCATCTATTTTAAATGTTCTATTAACTATGATCCAGTCTGCTCACAGTATATAACAGTTTAGAAACCTCCCGAGGAGACTTCATTTTGAAATTTCAAATGTTCCAGTTTTTATGATCCTGTGATAACTTACGTTTTTCAATTTCACACTATCTGTAATTGGTAGTAGATTTATTATGTTTGTCCTGTATTGTAATAATGTGGCAAGCATGGCTAAAAAAGGGCTGTGACCAACTAACCTCCTGGTTAAAAATAAAAAAAAAATTGAAAATGAAATTTATATTTAAATATGTACCCAAGTGTGTGCAACTGAATGCATATTCATCCTGACATACACAGTTAAGTCTGAACCAATATGTTTCATTATACAATGGCATAAAAGAATCTTGGACACTGATTGGTTCGTCTAGGACTGGAGCCGTGATGTTATCCCAGCACGACATCACGGCTCTAGTCCCAGTACACAGACGACCTCATAAACTGCTACCGGAATCATTGCACTGCAGCCCGGTTCAGTCGTCATCACTGCCAGAGAGTCTGCTTCCGTCATTCCTGCTCTGAAGCTGCTCCCTACACGTTACACCTAAAAGTTCAAACCTCCCTCTCAACAAGTTACTATTTAGTCCCCCAACACAGAACTCTGAGAAAAAATTTATTTCTGGGCCACTTCTTCCCAAAACCGTCAGCTTCAGTGCCCATGGAGACTGTAACTGTTGATCGTGCTGTACACTGATGCCGCTCAGTTCCTTAGAGAACAGCAGCTCTCCCCAAACAACAACCAGACAAATGGCTAAAAAAATTGCTTTTACCTTCAAAAAAAACAGCAGGGTAAACCTCTCCTTTTCTTCAAGAGACACACAATCTAATTAGAAAACTGAAAGTCCACAGTCCTTCTCCCGAGTCCCTATCATGCACATGCACCAATATATAAAAAAAAAAAATCTTCAGCCGGTACATGGAAGACTGCAGAACTGGCTCAGTTAAACCTGATGGCAAAAAAAGAAAAAGAAATGAGTGTGTGTGTGTGTGTGTGTGTGTGTTGGGGGTGTTGAACTCAAGAAGCAAATGCAGCACCACCACCTACTGATAAAACAATAGAACTGCACTATTTTTTCATTATGTATTCCTACTCAATGAAAAAAATCAAGTAATAAAACACATTTTAAACATATTTGCAATCTAATTTTTATTTAATTTTACAAAGGAGCCATTGTATATTAGCAATAATGCACTCCAGGGTGTGTGTTGTGCTGGGATAATGTCACTTCTGGGGTGATTAGTCGCACTCGGCCTGCGGCCTCATGCCTAATCACCCCAGGCATGACGCTATCCCAGCACAACACACACACTGTCATGCATTATTGCTTAATTCTAAATCAAGACATACTATATTTAAACAAACCAATACAATTGTGTGTCATTATTGGATTTTTTTCCTGTTTGACACCTCATACTATCCCCCATGCTATTAAATATCTAGATACTGTCTTTACATTTCACTGTTACTCATAATGATCTTAATTTTTCATTATTATGCTGATAGTGTACATATTTACCCGGCAGCCCAAATACTATCTTGAAGCCTCCCAGATATTCAGGATATGATGTCAGTAAGCTGGCTAAAATCAAAATGAACTGTCTGATACTAATAATATAGGGTCGTTGGATCCTAAATTTATTCCAGAGTTCCAGACGTCTAGCGCATTTGAGGAAGTAAATACTATTGTTCCTGTATTAGGGATTTGCATGTCTTGCTGGAATCCCTTATTTCCTTTAATTTTAATCAGCATCTGAATTTTGTTTTTCATAGTTTCTGTTAACTATTACATTTTTCTCTCATAAATTAATTATCTCTTTCCAACACACACACACGCATGCACACTTGGCTATTCTCATAAGTACTTTCATGACCTCAAAGTTTGATTGTATTAATGTCCTTTTGGCAGGAATAAAACAGTAAGTGATCCACAACTTTATTTGTAATACACAGTGTTATTAAGATGCTGGCAGACATCCTCTTCCAAGTTGTTACCTCATAAATGCCTTAAGCTGGTAAATGCCTGTTGTGAACTTTAACAAAAAAAATCTGAGGAGCCATTTGTTTGCATGTCTATGGACTGTGGATTTTAACTGTAATATAATCACTGCCCAGCATTTTTAATAGCTAAATTACTGTGTTGTAATTTTTGGTTACAACTGATCATGCGTAAGCATAAGCAGTCAGTCAAACTCACACTGCTGAAGCTGCATGCCCCAGTAGCACAACTGTCTCTCGTTTCAGACAATAAATGTCCCTCACAGAAAAGTAGCTGATTTTTTTGCAGTTTAAAAACAAACAAGTTAAAGATGACATAACTGAACTATGAGTTCCACAATTAGTTTATATAACTAAACAGTCTCCTTGTCTCTCCAAATCCTTCCCTAATTGAAAATGCTAGATAGTAATTATAAAAAAAAACAACCATCGGTAGGTGTTTGTAACACAGAATTTTACACACATCATTGGTGTGGGATGATTTTATACACCCCTCAAGCTTCACTCTCAGGGTATATGTAACATCCCACACCTCGAAAGTGTATAATATTCTGGGTAAACATACCTACCTATGTTTTATTCTCTGCATATTTGATGGTTAGTTATAATTACAATCTAAAACCCATATGTGTAAATCTCCATTACACCCCATTACACATATACATGTGTAACAGACACTACCGTGCACTACCCCTCAGCTATTTTGTAGGGAGCAGTAAGACATTCACACTTCACTGCATGAGGAAACACACAACCAGTAATTGTATATAATAAAATATGGGCAACAATCGGAATTGTAATTTTATATACGCTTGGTGAGTGATGCCTAAATAGAACACTTTAAATTTGAAATCATGGTTTATGTGCTATCCCACATTTTGTTTGTACAAAAAAAACCATTCCACGCTGTTGCCAATATATTATTCTTTATTTTAATAAGAAACTAGTTTGTGCTCCTATCCTAACTTGCATAAATACACAAATAAAACATTTTACCTCCTTCAAATACCTTGGTGTCTGGTTGGATAGTCACCTTGACCTCTCCTACCACATTTGCACAATCCAAAAGAATCTCCATCCTAAACTTCGTATACCGTACAGGAATGTAGCCTCTATCCCACTTGAGATGCATTGTGAGATTGTTTTGCCTTTAAAGCCACCCTTCTTAGGCTGGACCCCTCTTTCACTAGTTAGGTCTCATTGCCCTTGACTGCCCTCCTGTACTCACCACTGCTCCCTCTATACCTTTCTCACTCACCCTCCCCCACACACAGAAGGTATGCACCTCTCCCACTGTGCCTCCTGAATCTCTAAATTCGGGTTTGGAACCCTTCCTCGTACCACAGTTTCCATCTCTCTTGTCCCCTCCCTCATTTTATCTATTTTATAACTCTGAAGTACTATATACTTCATCTCCCCTCTTGTGTCAAAACCACTGCTGGTCATAACACCATCTTGTACAGGTTCTTCTGACTCTGGCCTAACCTTCCCCTTCCTATCTGCTCCTTCTCTTCTCCCTGCACAATGAAAGCCATACTCCATGACATCACTGCTCATGTCTCCCCATGCTTCTGATCCCTTCTGTAAGTTTACTCTCATGTTTGACAATTGGATGTGACTGATAGCTCTATTACTGCTAATCACAACGTGTGACTCGTATTATAATCTTTTCTTTTATTTTCACTTTGCACAATTTTCCATAGTTCCTCATTTGCATGTTATTTTTAATGTTGTTGTATTGCCCTGTGTTTGATTCCATTTTGTACCTATACCTTGTTTCTGATGCATGAATATGTAATACATGTTTTGCTGTGTTCCCTTTCTCCTTCCCCAGGAGGAATCTGGAAACAAGCGTTTGAGTAGTTCTCAAGTTAGTATGCTTTTAAATGTTTAAATAAATAAATAAATCTATCATGCAATACACTTTAACAGCAATTTAGATGTCTTATTTGCCCACAGAAAATAGTAGAGAAAGTTTTGTGGGGAAAACACATGTACTGTAAAGTGTCATTGGTTAGGGGCCCTTGTTTATTTTAACTATGAGCAAAATGAAAAGCAACACGTTCTTAAAGAAATATTTTCATAAAAGGATATTTTGTAATGTTCTTATTAATATCTTATGTACACTCTTGCAGTACCAGATCATGGTTTCTGTTTCAGTTAAATCTTGCTGTTTCAATGCTAGTATGCTTCAAAATTTTGTGTTCAACATTTGTACTTACATTATTCCTTTTTTTTTTTTGCTCCTTTCCTGGACTACCCCAGCACCCCATGCCTTCAAGCCTTGCTGCCCACTGAACTTACCTCTCACTGATACTCACACTCGCCAAGCTTCCTGCATTCTTTAACTGCCCCCAGTACTAGAGTATTCTGTCTTCAGGTAGGTGGATAGCTTTACCATGGTAAGAGGAGAAATTCCCTGGTTCTGGGGAGTCATCAACTAGGAGATTATATGCTATGCACCTAGGAACCTGGTGGTGTGGAAGGACAAAGAGCCATCATGTGGTGTGCCCAGGTGGAGGCCACTGTTTCTGTGATCTGGTCCCTGCCTCTTTCACCCCTGATGGAAGGGCACATGTGTCTGTGTCTTCTGGGAGTGCCAGAGGGTCGATGGTCCTCCCATGCATTCCTAGGCACTACTTCTACACCACCACCAAGAGCTGCACTCTGAGAAATAGAGTGCTCCACGTTCCCTTGGGAGGAGAGCATCCACATGGATGGTGCACCACCTTTACTGCTGTCCTCACTTCTGTTATCCTAGACTCAGGTTGTTAACCTGGGTCACCAGCATGCCAAGTAGATGCCACATGTCTCATGGCCATGAACACAATCTATATTATTCTTGATTACTTATTTAGTTAATTGTTTCATTTAGTTTATTTAATAGACAGTCATTGATGCCACTCAAATCACCATAGAAAGGAACTGATACCACATACAACATCAGCACAATCCATAACAGTTATCATATACACACATTAAATTACATTTACAAAAATAAATTTACAAATTTGTCAGCAGCTTCTTAGAACAGCTTTCAGTCACGTTTGCTTTTTGAGCTTGAAATTAAAGTTGTACAAGCATGGAGAGGTATGAAAACATAGTGGTAACTCATTCCAAATATTGGTGCTGGAACACTAAGTCTCATATCCCTTGCTCCCCAAAGCTTATGGCTGAATTAGCAGTCTTTCCCATCATGCTCTCTGTGATCTTGTCAGGGTATAGTGCTTTGCAACAACATTTAAATGAATTGGACCCTGCATATGTATGGCTTTAAAGACCAATACCAACACCTGCACCGTAAGTTCAGTTTTAATTAGAAATGGTAACTAACCCACATGATATAGGACCAGAGAAATATGTTCCTTCTTCCCAGTGTCAAACAAGACTCACACTGCCATATTTCCATCTGCTTGCATGGGATGAATCTGGCATTTTGCAATCCTGCATAAATTGCCATACAGTACTGTGGCCTATTGGCCACAAATGAAGCAATTAATGTTTTCAGAGGAAGTTTAATGGGAAAATGTCAGACTCTTGTGATATTTTTATTTTTTATTTTACTTATTGAAATCTTGGATGACACCTGTGAGCGGATGCTCATTGAGAGGTTCCACATCAGATACATTAACTCAAGAAGACACAATATAGTTACAGTAAATTATACATACAGGCCCAGATATTCAAAAGGGTTGCACATGGCGCAACAGTGTTGTGCCATGCGCAACCCATTGATGCACCCCAGCGCAATATTCAAAAGGGAAAAGTGTGCGGCACAAATCCCGATGCGCCGGAGTGCATCAATAATGTATGCAGGCACAGGTGGGGGGGGGGGCGTGCCCATGCATACTCTGCACAGCCTGATATTCAGCCCGGGATGTGCAGAGCCATGCATGCACAACCTTTTCCTGTGCCAGCACAAAGTTATGCTGAAAAAAAAAGGAACAACTGATGGCCACCCACAGGTGAGCTGCAGCATTGCAGGGTGCAACACGGCAGCTGCCACCTGTGGGTGGATACCCGAGTTCTGGCTGCACCTGGTGGCACCCCCCCATGCCCGATCACGGGCATTTGTAAAAAAAAACATAAATTCCAACATCCCTGGTGGTCCAGTGGACCGCTATCAGCCCAATCGCGGGCATTTGTAATAGAAAAAGAAGAATTTGTCCTACATCCCTGGTGGTTCAGTGGACCGCTATCTGCCCAATTGTGGTCATCTGTATAAAAAGAAAGACAAATCCATCCTATATCCCTGGTGGTCCAGTGGACCACTATCTGCCTGATCGCGGGCATTTGTAAAAAAAAGAATACTTCGTCCTATATCCCTGGTGGTCTAGTGGACCTCTATCTGCCCAATCATGGGCATCTGTGTAAAAATCAAACATTCCAATATCCCTGGTGGTCCAGTGGACCTCTGTCTGCCTGATCGCAGGCATCTGTATAAAAGAAAGACAAATTTGTGCTATATCACTGGTGGTCCAGTGGACTGCTATCTGCCCGGTCGTGGGCATTTGTAAAAAAAAGAATACTTCGTCCTATATCCCTGGTGGTCCAGTGGACCTCTATCTGTCCAATCGCGGGCATCTGTGAAAAAAATAAATTGTTCCAATATCCTGGTGTCTAGGGTACCCCCTCCCACCCGCCCACTGAGCCCCACGCCCGCTCCCCTGGTCAGCCAGTGGGTGGCAGCACCACCCGCCTGCGCCCACTGCCCTCCGACGACACCCGTCAGTGGGCTGCTGCGCCCATTGGTTCACAGCATGAGCTAATGGGGCATGCAGCTAGATGCTATACTACATTCCAGATATGTGAATGAATCATTCACATATCTGGAATGTGTAGTATGGTATGGTGTATGCCCATTGGCTCACGCCTGAACCACGGGCGCGGCAGCCCTACCACGGGTGGCAGGCAGCAGTCGGGCGGGTGGCAGGCGGTGAGGTGCTGCCGCCTGGCTGACCAGGGGGATTGGGGCGGGGGCTCAGGGCGGGTGGGAGGAGGGTACCCCAGACCACCAGGATATTGAAACGATTATTTTTTTTTTTTCACAGATGCCCGAGATCGGGCAGATAGCAGTCCCCTGCACCACCAGGGATATAGGAGATCTGTCTATTTCTACACAGATGCCCGTGATCAGGCAGGTAGCAGTCCACTGGACCACCAGGGACCAGCGAATATTTCCTTTTTATACAAATGCCGGGTGATGGGCTTGCAGAAGGCGTTGTCCCGATCGCTGCTGCCTGGCAGGGTGCCAGGCACAAGTCATCAGAGATCGGCGACCTGCATGCAAATGGGGCCATAATGACATGCAACTCGCCCCATGTGTGTCTTGCATACATTATGGTCCCATTTGCATATCAAGTTTTGAATATCGCAGTTGCTGTGCATGGTGCAATGGAACTTGTGCTAGCGCATCTCCATGCTCCACTCTGGCCACTTGTGCTGGTGCAGTGCCACTGCACCATGCACACTGGGGGTGGCCAGGGTGCGATATTCAATGCTGCTGAGCCATGGCGCAGCTCCGTTGAATATCGCCCAGTCCACACCTTTGCGCAGCCAAGTTGAGCTGCACCCAGACTTGTGCCACAGCCTGGCGCAGTTTGAATATCCGGGCCACAGAGTACAAAAAATTCAATAGTATATGGGTTGCAGTGACAAGCAGTTCGCAAATTGTGCAAAGGCATTGTACATGGTATGCCAGCATCCTGTGGAAGAGAGAAAGAGAAGCAGAGGCAGACTGTTAGGGTGAAGTAGGGAGGTGCAGGGCGGGGCAGTGGGAGCTGGGACAGGGAGGGAAGAGGGAAATAATAGAACCAAGGGGTAGGGGGTGGGAGGTAAGTGCTAGGGCAAAGGGAGTAGGAGGCAAGTGCTTGGGCAAAGACTTAACCTGGCGGGCCAGGAGTTGAAAGTGCTGAGGCAGACTAAAGCTGCAGGCTCAGACTAGCGGGGACACCTACAGATACTATTGTTGGTGAGGTGCTGATGGAGTTTGCGCTTAAAGGAACCAAGGGTTGTGGCTCCGGTGATGTCAGATGGTAGACCATTTGTCCAAAGAGGGGCCCAGTGAGCAAAGTATTGCTGGGTCATAGTTGTGTGGCACCTGGGCACATGAAATACTTGTGTAGTCGAGCTCCTGGTGTGCCTGGCATGTATAGGTGGTGATGGAAGGCTCAAAACTCCTTGAGAAAGTAAGTGTAATGAGATCTTTTTGCAAGTAAGCAGGTTTGATAGAGTATTCTGTCCTTCAATTAAAGCCAACCTGATCACACATAAAGCTCACACATGTGGGTGAGTTTTGGGGCATTAGTGAGCAGATGGCAGGCTTTGTTTAAGGCTGTTGAGAGGCTTTGGAGCGCTATGTCAGTAGCGGAGCCATAGACAGCTAGGTCATAGTCAATCAAAGTGATGAGTGAACTGTTAATTGCCAAGTTCAGAGTTTCATACTGTAGGTCAGGCAATGTCTGTGCCTGTAGAGGATACTGATCCTGGTGTTAAAGGCTTTGGCTGTGATGTCAATGTGCTGCATGTAAGACAGGGTAGTATCCAGTGTGATTCCCAGGTACTTGAAATGGGGGACTAATTTGAGGGTGTTACCGGAGTCATTCTGAATTGCCAGGGGATAGCCTTTTAGCTTGTTTTGGGCAGTGGCGAACAGCATGGTCTTGGTCTTTTTATAGTTCAAAAACAATTTTTGCTCTTTGAACCATTTTTCAGCCACTGTGAAGCCGCTCTGGAGGTCGTATTCCAGAAGTGCAGGGTAGAGGTTTTATTTCTTTTTCATTTTATTTATTTATTTATTGAAGTCTTGGATGACACCTGTGAGCAGATGCTCTTTGAGAGGTTCCATGTCAATACATGAGCAAAAGGACACAGTAATTGTGGACAAAATACAGATATTATATATATACAAGCACAGCATACAAAAATACAGTAGATGGTACAGACTAAAAGCAACTAGGAGTGCTATGGCATTGTACAATGTATTCCTGCATCATATGAGAAGGCAGAGACAGAGGAGGATATGGCACTGGAGAGGAGGCAACAGAGGGTGTAGGGGTAGGCAGTGAAGTGCTGCAGAGAGACTATCTCAGTAGGATAGAAATAGGAAGTGCTAGGGGTAATCTATGGCATGCGGGTGCTAGTAAAGATCACTGCATCATCTGCATACAGGAGCATGCGGCTATTGCAGGCAGCTGGGTGGTTGTTTCGGAAGACACTGAAGAGTAACAGCCTGAGTATGGATCCTTGTGCTACCCCTAATCTGACTAGTCGACTTTCTGATAGGATGTCCCCTATCTTTACTTGCTGTGATCGCAGACTAAGGTAGCTAAAAAACCATGTTACAGCTTCTAGGGCTAGCCTTATGTCTGAGAGCTGTTCAAGGAGGAGGGCATGATGGACCATGTCAAATGCCTTTGATAGGTCAACAAAGGCTGCCCCTACAATGTGCCCTTTGTCAAGAGCACTATGTAGGAATCCGGTAAATTCCAGGAGAGCTGTGCTGGTGCTATGGCCGGCTCAGTAACCATGCTGTTCTGGGCATGGGAGCTGATATTGATTGAAGTACTCCATCAGCTTGTCAGTGACAATCCTTTCAAGGGCCTTGGAGAGCGGGAGGAGTATAGAGATCGGCCTGTAGTTGTTTTGAAGAGACCAGTCACCACTTTTGTGTACCAGGGTGACCATGGCAGCTTTCCAGATTTGGGAGAATTTGGAGTGGCAGAAAGATAGATTAACTATCTTTGTCAGTGGATCAAGTACTTTGTCAAGTGTTAGCCGAACAAATTTTAGGTCCAGAGAATTTCCACTGTGCCTTGATTTGCTGAGGACCTTTTCAAGATATATTCAGGAGGTGATAGGCCTCCCCCTCACCATGGCTGACATCTGCTTTTCTTTCATCAAGCTTAGATGTTCCTCCAGTATAATCATTTAATTGACATTAAAAGATATATAGTATTATTCAGCCCAGTTTCTCAGACACTTGTCTTAGCTATACCCCAGATTACCTAGAGTTCGCAACCTGCTGCTAAAACGAGTAACAACTTTTGAGGAAGTAAAACACGAGGGAAGTGTGCTCAGTAACCCTTTTAATAGATATTCAGGCACTTCATACAAGTAGTTTCCACCACACACTCACTTTGTCAGATATGTACAGTATAAACAGGGGCACAGTGCTAAACAAGTCAAGACAAGCAATTTTGGTAAGAGATGGCTGTGATAGATAAAAGAGCAAACACTGCATATCAAATACCAGTCTGTAAGATTAATGATAATTGAAAATGAATTGTGAAGTGTACATTGCGCAATTTAACCAAATTTTTATTAAAATAATGTTGAAATAACTACTAAACTGTAGTTTTGTCACTGCCAGCTCTGCGTTAAAGGAAAACTACACCCAAAACCTGAAAAAATATATGTTGTGCAGAGTGTTTTAATTTGTATGTGAAGTTCTAGTGTTTCCTTCCCTCTGACTGGTATTAGGAGTTTTTCCCAAATTAGCCTGCTAGCTTTATGCTAGTTTTACGACCCCTGGGGATCTCCATACCTGATAGTGTAATTGTATTTCTGGTTCCCACAGTGCATTTTGTCTCATGTGACTGTGATGTAAGAGACCCATCATTCAGCACACATGCCAAACAAACTAAATATCTTGGAAGCTTTACAAGCTGCACAAAATTACCAGCAGCAAAGTTTTTCAGGACAGTAAAACCTTTAGGATGAGGGTGGTCACCAAGCTGAATTCTACAGATTTTAAAATATAGCCATCTCTGTTGTTGTGAACTGATTGTAATGCAATGCTTTCTGCTGGATTTATGGGCTCTGCTACATCACCATTACATGAAACAAGGTGCACTGTAGGACAAAGAAATGCAATAAAACTATTTGATATGGTGATCTCCAGGAGTCGTAAAACTACCCTAAAGCTAGCAGGCTAATTTAGGAAAAACTCCTAATACGAGTCAGAGGGAAGGAAACACTAGAACTTCACATACAAATTAAAACACTCTGCACAACATATATTTTTTCAAGTTTTGGGTGTAGTTTTCCTTTAAGTGATCAGAACCACAGTGTTCCATTGGAAATAGTATTATGCCATTTAATCACAGCAACTGTTTTCTGTCTGCTAAAACATACTGCACATAGTGTACATTTTTGCACATGTAAATGATTCTTTCACAATAAATACATTTTAACATTCAAGAGAATGTTTAATAAAGGGATAGGACAGAAGTAATTAGAGACTGTAATGACTAAAATTACATTATCAGAATAGTGTGCACCACCGAGACTGGCAAAAGAGCATCAATGAAAAAAGTGCCTTTGGACCACCCACTTTAGGTTTTGAGAAACTTTTTAGAATTAAAGGGAGAATAACCCCCATTGTTTAAATTGTTTTATAAATTGTAAATTTGGGCACGTGTAAAGTCTAGTAGAAACCATAGTGTATGCCATCTGTTTTAAATTAGTCAATTTTTTTCTAATATTAAAGTAATTAATATAGGGCCCTCAGATAAGGTAAAAAGGACTAGTTCAAAACAAAACACATAAAACAATACACTGGGGTTATTGTATAGACTACGAATACTCAAAGTCACAATTACTGTATACTGAAACATTCAAAATACTTGGTTTATGCTCCGTTTAAACATTGTTTATAATTAACACATGCTACTATTAAACTAAACAGCATAAATTTGAAGATTCTAAGCATGTAGTGTCACTGGCTTAACCAAGATTTAGCCCTCATCATCATCTGCTGAGATACAAATCCCCCACTTAAGCATCAGGGACCACAAATAAAAATCTTGCACCTTTCTCAGGATTCTTTCCTCAAAATGAGAGGTTCTGTGTCTAAAAGTCTGAATTGTTTTTTCTTAATACATGCAGACTACATAGACATATGTTTAACTGTTACCTACAACATTTTTCATAATGCCAGTAAGAAATGAGAAGATTAGGAGTTTTAATCTTATTTTTACTGACAGGTATACTGACCGTCTTTTATGAAAACTCTTATTACAAAACATCATATTTGTAAGAATTTGCTTTCAGCATCCCACATACAGTATTTTCTGCTTACCCTTATGATATTTTGTCTTGATATAACAACACATTATTTATTAAGAATAAACTGCCATCTGAAGTTTGACACATGTGCTCCTTACACAGCTGCAATTTATGTAAATGATCAACAGTACAGTATATTTGCATTTCAGACCACCCGATCCACACATTATCAGACCTATAAACCTATACTGAAAAGGGTTCTTCTATTTTGCTTTTGGTTGTTTTCTGTTTTATTTAAGTGCTCATGAAAGGTGCTGGCTTGACTGCACTTGAACCTGAAATATTCTATTTATCCACATGACAGGTACAGTATGGGCAATCACAGTGCAAGCTGGCTGATCTGTTTAATACTACTCTGCACACAGGATGCATACCACAGGACTGGAGGTTAGCCCATGCAGTGCTCATTCACAAGGATGGCCAAAAGGATGATCCAGGTAATTACAGACCAGTGAGCCTCACATCAATTGTGGGAAAACTCATGGGGACCATCGTTAAAGAGAGGCTGGTGACATTTGTGGTGGTCAATAGCCTCCAGGACAGGCAACAACACGGGTTTGTCTTGGGCAGGTCCTGCCAGACAAACCTGATTGAGTCTTATGACGGGGTGACCAGGGAGCTGGACAAGGGCCAAGCAGTGGTTGTCCTGTACTGCACTTGGACTTCAGCAAGACCTTCAATTCCGTGCCACATGGGTGGCTGGGGAGAAGCTGGAATATGTAGGGGTGGATACTAAGATGGACAAATGGATTGCTAACTGGCTGAAGGGCAGACAGCAGAGGGTGGTGGTGAAGAACAGTAATGAGTGGGGTACAGCAGGTATCGGTACTGGGACCAGTGCTGTTTGGGATATTCATAGCAGATATCTCTCACAGGACCCAGAGTAAGATCAGTCTGTCTGCGGACAATACCAAGATGAGAGCTGTGGTAGATAACATAGAGGGGTAGAAAGGACTGTGGGGAGACCTGACTAAACTACAGGAGTGGTCAGAAACATGGTAGTTGGGGTTCAATGCCAAGAAATGTAAGGTATTACACTTTGGAGCTAAGAACCAGAGGAGGAGCTATCAGCTGGGAAGGATGCAGTTGGGGAGCACAGAGGAGGAAAAGGACCTGGGGTGATTATAGCGGGGAAGTATGAACAACTTGGCACAGTGCAGGAAGGCAGCAGTGAAAGCCAACAAGATGTGGGGCTGTATAGCAAGAGGGATCTCCTCTAGAAGTAGCGAGCTGATCAGTACAGCTGAGTACAGGTCACTGGCCAGGCCACACCTGGAATACTTCATGCAGTACTGGCACCCATTCCTGAAGAAGGACATCAGACTGTGGGAGGGGGTGCAGTGCAGATCGACTAAGATGATCCAGGGTTTGGAGAGGAAATCCTACGAAGGGAGGCTGAACATGCTTAACATATGTTCCCTGGAGGAGAGAAGAGATAGAGGGGGATATGATTGAGACCTTTAAGTTCCTGAAGGGGATAAACAAGGCTAATACAGGAGAGATATTTCAGATCACAAGAGGGAGGGATACCAGAGGGCATCAACTGAGGTTGGAGGGGGAAAAATTCAGAAGAGACATCAGGAGACATTACTTCACAGAGAGGGTGGTAGACAAGTGGAACACTCTACCTGAGGAGGTGGTTTCCTATAGAATGGTGGGCTGCTTCAAGAGGGGATAGGATAGAGTGTGGGGGGAAGGACTGTGAGGGGGCAAGAAGGGTGGGGCAGCTGCAAGGTGAGGGGCTAACGACACAATTGAGCAGACTCGATAGACCATTTGGCCTGTTTCTGCTGGTATTTCATATGTACATATGTTCATAAGCTTCCCCACACTGTCTTGTCAAAGTACTTCAACTCTGCCATGGAGGGACCACCAGAAAGGTCAAAGTGTAATTCAGACTCCATGCTGTTCAGTCCCTGGCATCTCATGTGAGACTGCCAACAAGGGTTGCAGTTAGTGCCAATTATGTTGGTGGTTTTCTCGCTGTGGACATCTGCACACTGGGAGTGGGACTGAGACCATTACAGTTAGAAACATAGAAACATAAAAATCTGTTGGAAGAAAATGACCTATCGACCCATCTAGTCTGCCCCTTCCCCTCCCTATATGCTTATCTGCCCTTTTCCTTTACTCCCCACGTCATTCCACATACTGCAGGCTACTGAACAGCCCTCAGGTGATAATCGCTTTCAACCGCTATTGATCTGTGTTGCATTTGAACCCATAACCTGGAGGTGAAAGTCTCCTTAAGCCAATTCCAGTCCACTGAGCTATCCAGTTCCCCAGAAAAGGGGGCATCTTAAAACAAAACAGTAGGATCTTGTCTTATAACTTGAGCCACGATTTTGCATATTTTTGGATACTGTATGTATGCCATACTAAAATAGAAAATTATAGTTTATGATGCAAACAGGACCCAACATTTAAGATGTCCTCATTGCAAAGAGCCCCCCCCGCATCTTTATATAATCCTGTGTTATAGATGAATACAATAGGTTTTTGTTTTCAATAGTAAATGGATGCAATACATTTTTTTAGCAATGATAAATAGTAGGTGAATTGAAATTGCTAGAGTTCTGCTAAATTTCCTGCTCGAGCCCAAACAATTTAACCTGATCCAAAAAAAAATACAAAACATTCTTCATAATGTATTTCAAAATTTTCTCTAGGAGGTGATAGAAAACAACAATATATTAAAATAAATCTACTCAATTCTTCCTTCTTTAATCAAATGCCAATTTTTGTGATGTTTATTACCATTACAGAACATCATGAAAATGTCTTTATTGATAGCTGAAACTGCGTTTGGAGAGAAGCAAGACTTTAAGTAAAGCATAGGTCTTCTAATGAAGGTCATTCTTTGAAAAAAGTCTCCTTTGGGACACAGCTGGGGGTTTATACATAAAGACATTTTGGAGTGCAAGTTAAACAGATTAAGGAATCTTTAAAATTAACTGCCATCTTTCGAAAATGAATAAAGTATGATCTGCAACATCAAAATCAAAATATAATATGCAACAGTTTAAAAAAATATTAAATATTCAAAACAGAATTCTTGACTATGCTATTAATGTTGCACCAGAACATTTCTAGTCTTTTATGTAGGACATTGCATCCATCCTGAACTTTTCCCCTCTCTCAGAATTCTCGGATTATCCAGATTGAAGTGCCCATGTCACTGGCACTGCATTATCCTGCTTTGTTTCGTTAATTTCATGCACCAGATCCCACGCTGAACCTGGGCTGTGCAGTTTGTGAGTATTTAGGCTGGGTTAAGGTGGCAGCATTTAATCTTTAAAAGCAAGCCCAAGCGAAGCATACCAGCTGCTGTGTCTGAGTAAATCAGATAACAGCAACGGATCTGAAGAGAGACACAGAATGAGTAAGTGAGATTATTACATACAGCAAATCCTGTATCCTCACAGTAATTTCCAAATACATGTTGTTGTGCTATTCCTTCCTGAAAAAGTTTAATCTCTAAAGCCCCAAATATTACAGAATCAAAACATTGAATTTTAGACCACATGTTTGTCTTGTCCTTGGTACTTTTATTTAAAAACAAAAATAGAATTTGAGAAAAAAGGATTGTGGTATCTAACAGTCCCCAATATTGTGATAGGAACTTCAAGTGCAGGTCACAGTGTCCAAAGAAGATGTATATTGCTTGCACAGTACATGTCCCAAATGAATTCTATCAACATTAATGATTACTAGCCATGCAGACATTTTCCTTTAGAGAGCATTCTTGAAGAAGGCTTTATGGCTGAAAGAAACGTTATTTCCAACATTAACTTCTGTTTTAACTGTGCTCTCTAGATAACGTATCCACAGCCCATGCTAGTTGATGCAGCACCCAGTTTTTATTTCTGGATGGATAATCGGTGTTCTGTGATATGAAATGCAGCTCTGAATCTGGTTGATAAGTAATGTTTAGAAATTAGGATATAACTGCTTGTATTCTGAGTGAGCACTCGGAAACTGCCATGAAAAAGGAGATGACAGCAGCAAGTTAAAAGGCATCCTTCTGATGTGCAGAAAGGCAGCTGCGTTCCCCTTTTTAAATGGTACAAGGTTAAAAGCCTATAAATTTTCCCATAAATTAAATATTAGCTGAGACTTTAGTCTCACCAGGAAAGTTATGACATGAAATGTGTCTTAATTATGAACTTCCTCTATATTTAAAGTAAGTCATCTCAATGTGTATAAATGTACTTTGTGTCAAACGTTTGTTTGAAGTCTAGGTCTGAAAGAGACAGTACAAAGTGAAATAAAGTGCACAGTTAAGGATGTGTTGCTGTATTCTGTCCCCTGGAACATCAATCTCAGTTACACTAGAAAGTGTCAATCTGTTATACAAAAAAAACACAACAGTAATATTGAAAATTCACTTGGCGTATCATCCAATTATTTGTAACACTAGAAAGGGAAATAATTTGGTTTTGCATTATATAATGCTTTCCATGCACACTGTGTCCCTACTTCCAAAGAGCTTCTCATGCCATTGATAGTGGCAGTAACCACTAGACACACACAGAGCATTATTGAGATGCTCTAGTCTCTGGGAAAATGTTTTAATACAGTACATTATAAAATGTCATTGAGTGTTACACAGCATGTGAAGGGTGGCATTCCAACTATTATGCTTGAATGTGTGTCCATACTCAAACTGCACAGTCATTGTCATGCAGAAGAAGGGGCCAACAAGATTAACCCTATTGTCTCTTCCTTCATAACAATACTGTTATACTAAAGGAATAATGCCTGACAGGGTGGGTGTTATGCTGGGATAACATCCCACCTCGGGTGGTTGGGCCCGAGGCAACCAGCGAGGCGTCCAACACCGAGAAGGGATGTTATCCCAGCATAACACCCACCCTGAGGCATTATTCCTATTATACAATGTGGCTCATTGTTTTATACAGAAAAAAGAATTTTAAAGAATTTTATTTAGTGTTTAAAAATATTTTTTTAAGAAAAGATGCAAACAATCAATGTGATGGTGAGCCAGATCATGAGCAGGGAGGTTATGCCAGGATAACATCCCTGCTGTGATGGCCAACTGACCAATCAGGAGTCAGGATTATTTCTTGCCATTGTATAATATAAAACAATGTTTAGAAAATAATCCTTCTGCTTGGTAGACTGCTGATTCCAAATGACTATGTTAACAGCTATACAACTTGCTGTACAATAAAACAATTAAAATATTATAATCTGTAACAAACATTTTAAAACAATAATTTTATGAATAAAAATCATAAACTCCAAGCACTAGATTACATTCATTAATTTAACTTTATGGGCATAATGCACTTGACTTCCACCTCATGATTTATGACTGCTGCAGGATTAGATTACCTTAAGATCAGCTCTGGGTATGCCTTAAAGATCTAAGGTGGGATATTGAAAAGGGTTGCACATGGTGGAACAGGGTTGCACCATGCACAACCCACCAATGCCCCCGGCATGATATTCAAAGGGGAAAGTTGCACTGTGCAACACCCGATGCGCTGGGGTGCATCGGTAATGTATGCGGCACAAGTGTGGGGGGCGTGCCCATGCATATGCGGCACATCCTGATATTCAACCCGGAATGTGTGGCACATATGTTGGCACAACCCTGCCTTGTGGTGCTCAGGGAGGTGCAAAGTTGTGCCTGGGAACACCAGGAGCAAGTCCAGTCCACCTACAGGCAAGCTGCCATAATGCAGGGTGCAACATGGCAGCCGCCAGCCATGGGTGGCCACCCACCCACCCAGAACACTGTCCAACAGCCTCCTGCTCTGGGAGCATTGTGCCTACGCCCCCCAGCCTGATCACAGGCATGTGTAAATATGATCCCTGGTGGTCCAGTGGACCACTCTGTATCACCTGATCATGGACATATGTTAAATCTGTCCCTGGTGGTCCAGTGGAATCCCCCAGTGCCTGATCATGGGAGGAAATCACAATTGCACCCCTGGTGGTCCAGTGGTACCCCCCCACCCACTGTGGTCCCCTACCTCCCAGCACCCCCCAAGTCAGCGATGGGCAGCGGCACCCCACCTACATGCCGCCCGGCCACCTGATGAATGACAGCATACAGTACAGTCAGTACACCTATTGGTACACTGCATGGGCCATTGGGCATACAGATCATACTGTACTACACAGGCCCGATATGTGAATGAATGTATTATGATTGTGATTTCCGCCCATGATCGGGTACTGGGGGGTTCCACTGGACCACCAGGGATAGATCTAACATATGCCCACAATTGGTTGATAGGAAGCAGTCCACTGGACCACCAGGGATACTTTGTACATATGCCCATGATCGGGCAACAGGGAGTGGTCCACTGGACCACCTGGGATACTTTTTACATACGCCTATGATCAGGCTATAGGGAGTGGTCCACTGGACCACCAGGGATTATTTTAACAGATGCCCATTATCGGGCGTAGGGTGCGGGGTCCACTAAGGGACTGCAGGGCTTCGGTCCCAGATGGCTGCAGCCTTGCAGGGCGAGAGGCACAAGTTGCTGAGGATCAGTGCACCACATGCAAATGGAGCCATAATGACATGCAATGGCCCCAGTTGGGTCTTGCATGCATAATGGCCTCATTCGTATGCCCAGTGCTGAATATCGTGGTTGATGCACCTAGCACAACCGCACTTGCACTGGCGCATCCCAGGTTCCCCTTCTGCCACTTGTGCTGGCACAGTGTCACTGCGCCGTGCTCAGTGCGTGCACCCTCAGTACCATATTCAATGGTGCTGAGCCATGGCGCAGCACCATTGAATATCGCGTGGTCCATGCCCTGGTGCAGCCCAGTTGCACTGTGCCCAGGCTTGCGCCCCTGCCCGGCGCAGTCTGAATATGCAACCCCTAGTGTACAGTGCTGCCTGAAATTAACATTAGCTTTAAAAATTAGTGAGTGCTAACTTTTTATATCTGAAGTCTTTTTTGTTTCCATTCTGCTAATAAAAAGATTTTCTACCCAGCAGTACTTGCTGTAATGTATAGAATAATATTCTACCTGCAGGCTGACATGTCTAATGCTATTCCTCCTCATATTACATCAGCCTTACAGCTTCCCTGTCTGTAGCATCACAACTGACCAAGAAGAGCCAATGACTTGCTGAAGATCACTCACTTGTGATGTCACAGTCAATCAGGTCACAATGCTTAAGAGCCAGAAAGCAAACTAGAACTAGATATGTCAACATTCTTGTAAATTGCTGCTAATTACATCCCACTTAATGCTTTCAGGTAGAAAACCTTCTAAACAGCAGATAAAAATAGAAAAAAAATACTTTGTAAATAGAAAATAACAACTGGTTTCTTTTAAAAAATAAATAACATTTTATTTCTGCTAGTTTAGGTGCTCTTAGACATATTTAAACACACTTTAGCTTTTATTTCAATTTTTTTCTGTATGTTTTTTCTCGGGCTCAGTTCTTGGCTACAGTGGGTGACTAAGCAAAAGAGTGGAGGAAGAGGACCATTGTCCTATTGCACTGTCGCTATTCATAAAGGCCCTTATTAATCACAGTGGGAGGAAAGGGTTTTGTAACACCATAGGGCCAGTAAGTTACAACTGGCTCCAAATGGTCACAGCAACTACTTTGTGGAAATGAATGCAACATAGACTAGGGCCCCTCATTCTTCAATACTGACTCTGTTTTGTGAAAACAGAATCACTGTGTTTAAGACATCACCTCATTCTTCTGTGCTTCCCTCTGCTAAAGCCACAGCACTCTGAGATCAGAGTTGCAATATGTGATGTCAGAAATAGAGAATCAGGCTACAAGGGAGGAAATGTGGGAGTCAAAGATCTTGTTCTTATGTAAAGCTCAACTATATGAATGAACAAGGGTAGATAAATACAGAATATTTATAAGACTGATTTTATTTATTTATTTTAAAAATTTCAACAGGCAAGACATACTGAGCCTGTAACAGCTTGCTTTCAGATGTGTCTTGTGGGGGGGGGATTACACAGTACAAGATGTGCAAGTGAAAATATATAATGTAAGGTGCAGAAGTTATAAAAATAATTAGGGTAAAAATGCACACAATAAAACAGAGTACAAATAAATAATAGTGTGCCATTACAATGTGCAGACAGAATATGCAGGGCTACAAAAACAAAGATGATATTATTCAAATTATGATGCAAGTATTAAGCAGTACAGGCATCAGTGTCTGGAAGTAGCAGGATTAGCTTCTCTCAGACTGCTAAAGTACGAATTAAGAAAGCTAGTACATGAGGTGGACTCGGATACAATATTATAAGATGAATTAACTAAGGAAGGGAAGTAGAGAAAGAAAAGAAGAGAAAGAGAGAGAATATATGTGTGTGTGTGCATAGTGACTAAGATTTCTAGGCCTGGGACTCCATGTAAATAGCTCTGCACATCAAACTCCAGGCTGCGTTGCCTCTCTTAGGGGTATTATTTCATCACAGTGAACAGTACCTATCAGTAGATGCTGATTTAAATGAATTGATAAATGATGAACAGATTTCATAGCTCGCAATCCAAAAAAATAATTATTATTCTGTACATTGATGTATAAAGTCCTTCCTTAATTTACACTGCCTTGTTGAGCTTATTGATTAAATCCTAAGTTAAATACATTAAAAAGAAAACCTTCTACTGTATGAAAGATTTTTAACCAGAGGGCTAAAGCTTGCACTCTTTTATCACACCAGAGAGACACTAAAGTGGGAAAGGATTTTGATTTAGATTCCACCATTAAAATTAAATCACACTTTCTAATGAAAAATGATCTGTAATAATGAAAGTCACACCCATGGGGATCAAACATGGTACTGAATAATGGAATGAACTGCAGCTGCAATACTTTAATGAAAAGACAAAGTTGAAGTACATTTTACTCTCCCAAGGCATCCATAGCACTTAGACTAGTCAAAACATTGACTGTGTTAAAATATTGGTTGCCAGATTAGTACCTGATATGTTACATAAAATACCGAAAGAACACCAAGAATTGATGATACTTAAATAATAAATGTATTATATGTAAGAATGTATTTTTCTTTTACTGATGATGATTGCGATTATCTTACTTTTTTCATCTATTGTGGCATGCCTTATGCAAACTTCATTATTAATTGTTTTAACTTGTTTTGCTCAGACTCCCTAGCTATGTATTATGTTTTAGTCTATAATATAACTGGGGGAGCTATATTGGTATCACTTAATTTTTTAGGTCACAGAATACATGGTACTTATATAGTAGTAAACGTACAATAATGGTAACTATTGACATTAACATATAACATAGATGAATAAATACTGTAGGTTCAGTAAGTACTGTAGTTTGATTATAACTGTTAGTACTGTATAATATGTGGTCAGGTGTTGTACCAGAATGCTGTTGTACCACAGTAACCATGCAACTTCTGTGGTGCAATAGATCACATTACCCTTCCCTCTACCTGAAGACTGAGGCAGACAGCATGCTTTGGAGAAAAATGGCCACAGCCATGTTTTGTTAAACAGTATGTAACAACAGCTACAACCAAGTCAGCATGATGTGCACAGCAAGATACCCATGGCAAGTCATTCATCAATCACACTATCACCATAACAGTCATCCTATTACTCCCGAGGGGATCTAACTGAAAGGGTACAAGTCACCATGAGGTAACCAGACTCCAGGGTATGAGAATGCCTCTGGGCTGGGTGCCAATGTGCCCTCCCTCATCAGAGGGCATTGCAAACTCTTGAGCAATGCCTGAAGAGGCTATCCCTCCAATTGCCCCTTGAATGGGGAACTCCAGCTGTCTAGGCCCTTGCCTTTTGCCAGCATCAGGGTGATCTTCCTGCAAAGATGTCTGACTCCCTGTTAACCCTTCTATGTAAACATTGTGAGACTACCGTGTCACTGCAGGATGAGCAAGTCACCTTATGGTTATCCCCCAACAAGTACTTCACACTAACTATTTTCACCACATCACATTATAAGTCATCTAGAAATCTACTGTCTCCTAAAGACAGGTGCACCCCATCCTGGGTATAAAATCGGGGTACTTTCATCACAGTATCATCATGCCTCAGGACAGACTCTCCCCCAACACTGTCCATAAACATCCACATTGCCATGTTTATCAGCCTGTGGTATTTTTCAGTTGGTCTAGGGTCACAGGCATGCCACTAATGCTTTCTTTGAATAATGTGGGACCATACAATGTGCACATCTGGACAGGTGTGCTGCAAGAAGATCCAGCCATCTTACATTGACCTTAACAGTTAAAGTATTTTTTCTGATCCTGAATCATTGCCTTCAAAGTCCACCAAACTGCACTGGGAGGGCCCCACCACTGAGCTTCATCCATGATTCACGGAAGCAGAACACTCCATCTTATACTCCGCCAACTCATACAATGTACTTGAGCCTGCCAGTGGTCCAGAAACAAGTTCTCACCTCCCAGGAATTTCCTTGCTCTAACAGCTGCCCAGTGGATGAATGAATGCATGCATATCCATACCTGCTCGGCCTCGGAACTGTCACCTGTCAACAAACAAAAAACAGAAGTTACAGCAAATGTGGTTTCACATATCCTTCAAATGCCACTGATCTCCAATGGCCAAGGAACTGAATCTGGCAGTCTAGAAGTCCTGCTCTGGCATATGAGACAGCCCCTATGAGGAACAGTGAGTATTAAACTCCTTTGAGTCAACCCCTCCCTCTCTCATTGCCTTCCTTAAAATGTGATGGAACTGAAACACTGTCAAAGAGGACCCATCATTGTGTTGAAAATATGAGACCCTGCAGAGGTTTGATGAGATATATAATCTTGAACCCATGTCTGGATTTTCCACTGTATCACTGGGGGTGATCTCAGGCTGCACAAACACCCTTAGACCCATCTGCCTGTCTTGCTTCTGAACATCTGGTATACACACCATCTGCTATCACTGCTACATCATTGTTTCTCAAGGCCATTCGCAAGCTGACCATCTTACTTGGTTGTACCAACTTAGATGCCCGAAAGGCCCTGAAGAAAGCCACAAAGAATACTGTTTGAGACAAGTACACTTCTGAGAATGACAAGCACACCTTGTTCAGGTGCTCCCACACTTATACCAAGAATGCCAGGTTTATTAGTCACCTGCCATTGATACACCTGTGGATGTCACAGGCCCAACCTTCCAACATCTTGCAAAGGGTGAATGCAAGTGTGGTGTCTTTATGACCTATGACCTTGGAACCATGCTAACCCTACTAGGTGCTGTTACACAGTTGCTGGCATAGACCCTTCACATCTCATGTAGAGGACATATGAGTATTGCTGGTCCATTGGGATGGGCCACACATGCCCCTATGCATGGGCCTGCCATATGGTCAGGAACCCCCCCTCTCCATTATGATGTCCATGCATTGCTTCTAAAGGTCACCTGAGTAACTCCCTGGTTTTTGAATCACCAATTCCCAGAGGTAGACAGGAACTTCCCTGGTATACATCTCCATTTCTGGAGCTTGCTACCAGAATCTCTGCTACTGTGAATGAGAAGAAGTGTCAACAATAATTTTATCAACACCTGCACATGCACAGCTGTAAACTGTATGTTAAGCACTAACATTTTAGTACAAAGACCAGCATGAGATTATCCAGTGGGCCCATTACACCAGCTGGCCCTTTATGGTATAAACTACCATAGTATTGTCAGTCTTGAAGGTCATTTTTTGATTCCTTAGCTGCTCCCCCACATGACTAGGGCCATCACAATAGGAAAGAATTCCAAGATAGTGATCTGAGTAAGCAAGCCCTCTGCTTCCTTCACCTGTGGCCACTGGCTGTGCATGTTGTTACAAATTATGGAAAGTACTAACATATCAACCTTGTGTTGCATGTTCTATAGACCCAGGGCTGTTAAGCAACCCTTAAGAGACTATTCAATATCTGTATATGTATGATGTCATTATGTAAGCCCCACTGTATAACACTAAGCAATGATGCATGTTTTCTCGCATAATCTGTGTGTTTGTCCAGACGTGGAGCCTTTGCAAAGGAGTCTCTGACTCAAAGGTTGTAATTCCAAAACTTTAATAAACAAATAAAAATCATTCTTCCTTAAAATAAGCCCCTAAACCCAAACTCCAAGATACATCAGTGAATATCTCCAACTCTTGAATGGTGACTGGCACTGGTGAAATGGCATCCCTACTGAAATAATTTAAGAAAGTCAGCCAGACACCAAGATCCTCCCTCATTGCTTCTGTCACCCATTTCCTGTGATGATGCTTGATGCAACCAAAGCCCACTTTCCCCACCCAATACAGGAACATTCTGCCCATGGCTATGACCTCACAGTAGAGCTGGGTGAAATGATCAAATTCTGATTTTGTGGAATTGTAACAAAATTCTGTAAAAATTCAGCAAAATGTTATTAAATTTTGTGGAATGTTTTAAAATTTGTAATTGGTTATAACTTGCCCAGTATTATAGCTAGAGATCTGCAATCTAACCCTTTATTGCTTGGATGAGATCCCAAAAACATGTCAAGTTTCATGACATTTGGATGAGGGGTGGGGAAGTCAAAAGGCTCAAACTCTGGCAATATATTATTCATGTGAAAATTTCTGAAAATAGTTCTATGCTTACAACTTAGCCACCTGTGGAGCTAGATACAGTAACTGAAAACCTATATGCATACTTTCTTGGCATAGTCATATAAACTGATAAATAAAGAGGTAAATGGTTGTGTAAATTTTAAGTTACACAAGTTCAAAATTTCATCATGATAAAGTGTGTGAAATTTTTCTAAATATTTGGATGTTTATAGCTCCACTGCTATTGCAGGTATGCACGCAAGATTTGGCATGCATACTAAAGTAAATATGTTCTGGAATTTAATTAAGCTGGATAAATGTTGTTTACTGGTCTAGGATTTATTAAGGATACTACGGAAATTTCTAATTGGCAACATTTGTTCAAAAATTCATAAGCTCATTATAGGTAATGACAGTAGAATTCCACTTGTGGAATTTAACTTTCACTGAGTACTTATCACCACTGAATGACCTTACCTGCATTAGCATCATGGCCCTGCAATACCCCATCCAACACTCCTGCCTGCGCTCATTCTTTGCAAGTCGCCATAATTTACTTCCCACTGCAGGGGTGTACATAGAAGGGAGGCTGCTTGGTGTCTTGGAGGTGGGGATTGGGAGAATGGCATTGTGGATGCCAGAGGGGTCCATGATGCCATTCCCCCATCCCACCACTCCCACCAACAACTGGAGCAGCCCCCTACCCTTCTGTAGAAGCCTGCTGGAGGAAGTAAATGACTGCAACTTGCAATAAGTGAGTGTATGTTTGTACAAGCATGCACTGATTCATTGAGCTTAGTTGAGCGGGCTGCCAGCCATGGAGGTGAGTGGAGGGATGTGCCCATGTCCCGCTCTGGTTGGGGTTTGGAGGGAGTGGGAAGGGGGGATACTACATGACAGGGTGGGGGAGCCACTAGACAACAGGGAAAAAATGTATTTAAAAGATCTGACTTGGTGTTTGGGGATCAGGGTGGGAGTACTACCTGATAGGGTGGGGGGCCACTAAGCACCAGGGAAAATATATTACTTTTTTAAAAGGATCCGACTTGGGGTTGGGGCAAGTGGGGGAATACTACCTGACATGGTGGGGGAGGGGCCACTAGACACCAGGGAAATCAAATGCAAGTTTTGTATACGTCCAGAAGTAATGCAAAGTACCCACATAAATGGGAACTTCACATTACTTCTGGATGCCTAGTTATTCATTTTGCTACCTGTAGTATGACAAGATGTTCGGGCTATATGCAAAATACTACAGGTAGCTAATTTAGTGCACTTCACCCACCACTGGTCACAATGGTCTAAGTCACAACTAGTTGTAAGGCTTGGCATCACTTGGTGTCACTGTTTTCAAATAGTAGAAATATACATTATTATCTACGGGGATGTTAAAGAGTCAGCAGGTGGCACTGTACCAAAAAAATGCTGTATGTGCAGATGCTTCCACAAGTCATTAAGTAAGTGAGCTCTAGAGGTTATCTGGCATATTGCAACACTCCAAGCTAGTGCACAGTGATGTCCAGGACTATACTTCATGGTTCGTCACTGAAGATAGTGACCTGACACTTGTCACCACTATACATTTACTATTGAGCCTCCTATGAATTATAGCTGATTGCCATTTTACTCAGCCTTTACTTTCCTCTACAATGGCAACTCAAGTGTATGATTAGGCAAAATGTATGGAAATAGCTTTGCGAAACATGTCACAACATTCTAAAATTTGACAAAAGCTTCAGTTATTGATGTTACTGTGGAATGTTTGCCTGCTTATAACTTGTCCTGACTCTGAGCAAGAGATTAGAGAGTTGACACACACAGTCTCTTTTTTTTCCATATTGTTTTTTTTTCCCAGCCAGCAGCTCCTCTCTCAGGGATATGCCCTGTTCACAGAGATATACCCTGATCATGCAGGACCCAGCCATCACTCAGTTGGCTACCATTTTTTCTCCAATATTTTTTCCATTCCATCTTTCCTGAGGGGTGCAGTGCCTCTATAAGGCTCACAGAGCCACACCTTCCACTGTGGCAGGAGCACACTCCCAGGCCTAGCCACTGAGTGACTTTGTCGGTGGAACTGCCACCAACCCTCCCCATCCAAGATACACAGCCGAGCCACAGCTGTCTGGGCTATGGCCTGTCTCACAATATGACTTCCCAGGCTTGCTTGCTTCTGAACCCAGGTCACCAGCATGGTAGCACAATGTTCTGCTGCTGGGCCATGGAGGTAGCCTCAAAGCTTTATATTTTGGGTCAGCAAATCCAATTAAATTGGTGCTATTCTGTTCTCCAGTTTTAATGTATAGGGATTTAAAATTCTGCCGTTCACATAATTGTGAAATGTAATTTTAAAATTCCTGAATGTTTGGAGGTTTATAACTCAGTTATCTTTAATGATAGAGATTTGCAACTTAGCACACTGCTGTATAGACAGGGGTAAAATCATCATTTCAATTTGGACATATATTTTGTAATTTATAGGGATATAACTGGAATAATCATTTCGGCAAAATTTCTGCTATGTTAAACCGATGAGAATTATTTCTGTTTTTTAAAAACATAATCTGGTGTTAATAGCATGGGATTTTCAAAATAACTTCCATAAAGCTTCTGAAGAAGGAACGGTAGGTTCGAAAGCTAGAGCACTTTGTTCTTTTCTGTAACATCCATGTTGGTCCAATAAAAGGTATCAAATCATTTGTTTCTGGATGAGTTCTTATGAGGCAGTATTATCTGCAAAAGTAATGATCTCACTCATACTTGCAGTTAGATCTTATATGTACTATATCTAGTTTAATTAGAACTAATTTGATTTTAAGAATAATGGAAACAAAACTAAGTTTTATCAAAATACAAGCTGATTACTTATTTTTAGAGAGAATAATTCACAAATACATACTGCATGTTGGAGTATGTAAGGAAATGAATCACTCTTGTTTGACATTAACAAAATGTTTGTAGAAAATTCAACAGGAGCTGGTCTTACAGTATATTAATCACTGTTACTGCATGAGGAATGAAGAAAGGTCTTAAAGGCTCTGAGGCTACAAAGTGATGATCAGGAAACTGATCAAAAGAATGCAAATACCTGACATTTTGTTTTCTCATTGAAAATGCCTGCTTGTGACAGAAACCTTAACTCATATGGGGTGAAATATTACCTCACTTATTGACTACTATAAAGATGACTCTACCTCCAAGAACAACATACGAGCCTAGGAATTACAATACACCTCTTTAGATTTTCAAAACAGCCCTTTACTCGGTTGTCAGTAGGCCTCTGGGCCTGCAAATACAAAGAAACTCTGTGTCTTGAATTAAAATACAACATGGCAAGTTTAAAACAAATCAGGGTGTGAATTTTACTTTCTTCCTTCCTTCCTTCCTTTACAATCTAACCATGTGTAAGGGTAAAAAACATTTAGCCACCTCAAACTCTGACAGCCCTGAACTGAAAGGTGAAAGTGTTGAATTTTACCATGTGCACTGAATACAAAGTCTGCATTCTGCTCACCCTTACTTCTGTGCACTTACAAACTCTTGACTTACAGTATGCCAACAATCCTCATGGTGACCTCTAGTACTATTTTCTCATGTCAGTTCATTGCACAGAGCAACTCTGGAAACTATGAAAGCTCAATGAAAAATGGTACCTGGGTACTAAACCCAAAAATATGGTGCAGAAAATTGTTACTATTCGCTCATACTTACAATCCTGGGCATCTATAACAAGGATTATATTATAGTCCTTCAGACCTCAGACCCCAGAGCAAATTACAATTTGAGCAAGATCATATGAAAACTTGCTACAATTTGTATATGACCAAATGACCAAACTCTCAATAATGCTAATTAAATGCATTGTAACACAACATTACAAAATATCATTACTAAATGTATATATGTTAATAAGAAAATATTGAACTATTAAAACATTAAAGAGATGTGATTAACTGTTTGTGCAGCCTTGTTTAATACTATATGCTTAACATTTAAAACCATGGTTGTATGTCACGTTAGCCATCTGATTTTCACCCTTACAAGTGTCAGCATCCTACACATGAATGGCACTTAAAAAGTGTTTAGACTTGCTTTCATGCAATGCATCTAATTCTTTGAACACTGATATAAGAAACAAAATATCCCAAGTTCAAATCTCATGTTAGCTATTGCCTCACTGTATGACCATGTGCAAGTCACTTCACCTGGATGTGTGCCAATACTAATGTCCCTTAACATTGGATGTGTGTCTGTACATAAACTGAGTATGCTATTTTCCATGATGCAAGAGAAGCTAACAAAATGGACAATGTGTTTCTTTCATTGTTACATTATGATGTAATTATATGTTTCTGCTCTATGTTCTGTTACCTTCCAGTGCTATAATTTTCATAGCTGTGAAACTGAGTACATGTAGAACTCAACTGAGAATGGAATGTTGTACTTCAACAGGCATATCCTAGGTGAATGAATTATTAACAGTATATTATGAAATCAATCAATCAATCAAGCAAGCAAGCATATTTCCATGGATGTTTAAAACAAATTGCCAGAAGAAACAATACAAATGTATTGTTCACATGGTAGTGTGCTTCATGCTGGGAAGAGGACAGACATTTAAGAAGAAGAAAAATATGGTGTACGTGATGAAAAAAGAGAACAGAACTGGACTCTTCCAGTCAAGGTAATTCGTTTCACATCTGCTGTATAAACATTTTTTCCATGGTGGTCTAATGTACCCCCTCCCCACCTCTGATTCCCAGTATGAGAAGTTATTCCCTAGTAGTCTAGTGGACCCTCTGACCCCCACCCCCCAGCAGGTAGTGTCCAACCACCCCACTCCCCCCTCCTGAAACTAAGCGAGCGACCAGCACAGCTCTCCACTCTGCACTACAGCCAGCCATGCACTGAGCAGTCAATGAATGACCATGTGCTTGTACAATCATATGCTTATTCATTGACAGCTCAGTGGTTGGCTGGCATGGTGGAGAGTGGAGGGCTGTGCTGGTTGCCAGCTCAGGTTTGGGATGGGAGATCAGGGTGATGGGACACTACCTGCTGGGGTGGAGGGTGGAGTCCACTAGACCACCAGGGAATAACTTCACATACTGGGGATTGAGGATAGGGAGGAGGTACACTACACCACCAGGGAAATTTTTTTATATAATTACTATACAGGGGATTGGGATGGGGGGTTACACTGGTCGGTCAGGTGATCGGGTGAGGGAGGGACTGCTAGCCACCAGGCAAGTTTTTTTTTTTTTTTATGGATTAAGTGATTGGGTAGGGGAAGGACCACTTGCCACCAGGGAAGTATTTTATTTTTTTGTTTTTTATGGGCAAGTGACTGGATGGGGGGGAGGGACTGCTAGCTACCAGGGAATTTCATTGCTATTTTGGGCAGAGTTTTGGGTGTCGGGGGACACAGGACATACCTAAGCATTGGAACGTGGTAAATATTTGCAAAAAACATTCAGAAGATTTTCGATCCACCACAGACGGAAGTTCGGAAGCTTCTGCGAAAGTTGTGAAATTTCGTGGAAGTCCCACTAAAGCGAAATTCATAATGTTCACCCACCTCTAACCATTAGCAATTTGCTGCCAATCCTTCTCCAGCAGATAAGAGCCTGCAGGCTGAACAAGGCTCACAAAGCCCACATATGCCAGTTGTGATACCCCTTGTTGGGGTGGGGAATCTGCAGGTGTACTTCCTATAGGATGATTCCCCATGGCATCATGCCTGACCATGTGGGGTCTATCTATTTCTGCTCCTTTGACACTATGAATGCCAGGACCTTGTCGAGATTCTTCTTGAGAGCTGAAGGACCTGCCAGGAGTGGACATGCTTGGAGCTATGGAGAAAGACTGCCCAGTGGCAGTGGACTCGCAGGCCATGGGAAGCCAGTGCCAGTGGAAAGGGTGGACCATGACCTGAGATGTGGACAGTGGAATCACTGGAAGCAGGAGCATTGGACCCAGTGTAATGGGCATGTTCACATGGGGTTTCCAAGGTTGGTGTCCCTGGTAGGGCAGACTCTGATGATGAAAGAACCACTGGCTCAGGGAGCAGGTTGTTGCTGGGCTTGCAAGAACAGGAGACCTTCCCTTGGGCTTCTATGGCCATATTGGTGTGCATGGAGAGGGAACCCTGAATGTCTGCCATAACTCCCTCAACTCATCATTAGACATGTTCTCCAAATCTGGCCTACCTGATTGAAGATTCTCTGGTTTTGGAGATGCTTTTAGAGGTTTCACTAGTCCTACTTCTCTAAGCCAGGGAGCTGGTGCTGACTTGTCTGGAACTGGAGATGCTTGAGTCTCTGGCTGTGGTTCTGCATATCTTGAAGGACCTGCTTCACCCTGGTCATCTGGGTTCTGGAATAAGACCTCTTACCAAGCTTTTCCTTTTACCCACATGAGGGCTGCAAGCTGCCACTCAGAGTCTGTACTATCAGCCTGACCTTTGCCCAGCTTCTTGGATTCAACAGCTGTAAAGATAGAAGCACAACACAGAAATCCCATCTGTAGTCTTAGTCTTTGCCTCCACTGTACTACAGGGTACACTGTTTCAAAAATGCTCATTAGTGATGTTGCAATGTAAATGTCCTTCCTACACTCTTGATAGCTCACTCTTTTCAGACAATGGCTACCTGCTTCAAAGAGACTTGGTAAGCCCCCCCCCAAGCTGCTACCCCACCACAGGAAGGTGGGTTCCAAAGCAGGCCATAAGCAAGGCAGAACCTCCTGGCCCCTGGACTAGATATGGTAGATATCTTCTTAATATTTTACCACAACTAACTGAACAGTAAAAGTTAATTAAAGCCTCTTCAAATGATTACCCATTATTTACTAATAGGGAAGAGTTAATGGGCAAACTGTGAATAAGTGGTCCTGGATATTGCTTCTGTTTAGTTACCACGTGAAATTTGGGACTTTACACTCTAGTTGGAAAATGGCTGGCACAGCATAACAATTTTTTTTCATCATCAGTGGTTGACCATCTCATTACATGAATGAATGAAGTTACTGACTATGAAGGGGGGGGAAGAAAGCTTGCGCTGCTATGTGGTTCTCCCAGCAGACCTATCCTTTACATGTGGAGGCTGACCTTACCAATAAGCTAAGAGAACTATGTGTTTTACATCCCTGTAAATCTACACATACACAATACTCTATGGTGGTGCCTTCCATAATGCTTGTGAAACCAAATAATAAGCAGAATGGTAAAAAGTGAAAACTGGACTCCTGCCCATTCCCATAATGCCACAATGACATGAGGAACAAACAATGTTTAGTGCTAGAAAACAATATTTTTATTTTATTTTTATTTATTGAGGATTCGGAAAAGTACCTTTGAGTCAGAGACTCCTTTACAAAGGTTCTATGTCACAGAAATTAGACACAAAACAAACATTACATGCCAATTCACCAGGACACGAAACAAGCTATTTAAATACAGCAGTGAAAGGCTAACAGTTAGATACTAGGATTAATAAGCACAGTTCTTAAGCAATATGTTTATAAACTCAGAAATAGAGCTAAACCTGTCAGACTCAGGCTGGAGACTCAACAGAGGTGGGAATAAGCTGGCCAGAGGCCATAGTCAGGGGAGGGATGGGGTTCAGTGGCAATCACAGTTATTTGAGGACTGGAGATGGTCCTTAAGCTGAGTTTTGAAGGTGCCAATTCAGTTTTCGTTAGTAAGAGAGGGCTGCAAGGGTTCCATGTAAAAATCGCGACTCTGAAAGCGCGACTTCAATAATAGTGATGTCAGAACCGCAAGTGTGATGTTCGCGATGAAGCATATTAGTGCATATATTATAGCACTACAGTCAAAATAGTTCTGTTAATGATTTCAAATACTTACCGACCTATGATCATCCTTTATCTCTTGTTTACACTAAGTATTTCCTGGTACCCACAATGCAGTTGTCAACTCCCACCTGACTAGACCTTGATTACCTTAAAGGTACATGTGTGTTATCCGTTCCCATTTGCCATTTACCATTTTCCATTTGACAATGCAGCATGGAGTTCGAGTTGGTCACCAGCCAGAAAAGTAAGCCCTTGACTGTTTATGGGGGCTATACTTACAGAAAGTATAAGGAGAAGGCTGATAAAGTTTATTGGCAATGCGTAGACGCACATAAGTACAGCTGCCTTTCCAGGTTACATAATTCAGGCAATAAAGTGTTGGCAATAATAAAGGATCACACACATGTCCCTGATGCTGGCGATGTGGGGGTGAGGAGGATAATGGCTGATGTGCAAGAGAGGGCCAGATCTAGTGTTGAGACCACAACACAGGTTCCTGTACAGTGTACAACTACTGCCCCGATGCTGTGTCTGGCCACCTGCCAGCTGTACCTGATATGAAACGTACCATACAAAGAATCAGGCAGGTGGAACATGGGTGCCCTGCCACCCCTACTTCAGTTAAGGAGCTACAAATACCTCCTGAGTTCATGGAAACCTTAGCTGGGGGAGTCTTTCCTCCTGTTTGATATTGGCCATGAGAGGGATAGATTGCTCATATTTGCTACTGCTTCAAATTTAAAGATGTTAGAAGACAGTACCGACTGGTTTATCGATGGAACATTTAAGTCCTGTCCATTATTACTCGGCCAGCTCTACACAATACATTGCATCAAGGCAGGCCAGGTTGTAACAGCTGTATATGTATTGATGTGTAGCCAAACTGCAGCAGCATATACTAGGGTTTTCACCAAGATACAGGAATTGTGCCCCTGCTTAAAGCCAGGGACTGCTATGATGGACTTCGAGAAGTCCTCCTGGTGTGCATTTCAAACAGTATTTCCAGAAACAGAAGTACGTGGATGTTTTTTCATTCTGCACAGGCAATATGGAGAAAAATACAAACGTTCCCAACAATACATGAAAGGTACTGACCGGATCCAGACTTCTCACTTCATTTACGTATGCTGCTTTCACTCACTTTTGTGCCCACTGCAGATGTAATTGATACTTTTGATCAAATAAAAGAATGGGAATTTTTTTTTTTTACATAATGCAGAAGTACTAAAGCCATTAATGGAGTACTTTGAAGCTACATGGGTTGGTAAACCTAGGGGACGGTCAGGGTGAAGATCAGCGATTTTCAAACATGATCAATGGAATTGCTTTGATGCCACCTCTAGGGGTCTAGCCAGAACAAATAATGCGGTTGAGAGGTGGCATCGTGGATTCAACAGCCGCATAGGAGCCTGCCACCCCAGCGTGTGGAAATTGATTCAGTGCCTGAAAGAGGAACAGCGATTAACTGAAATGAAACTGGAGCAGATGGTGTCTGGGGCAGGTACTGGTACAGAAAAAAGAAAGTATAGGGATTCTAATGAGAGAGTTGTTTCTATTGTCAGTGAATACTCGGTGAGGAGTAGGTATGAGTATCTTGGAGGACTTGCGTACAAGTTCCAGTACCAGGTCTGAATCAATGAAAGAATATATGCTACATTGCACTGAATGGCAAACAGCACCAAAGACTGCACTGAATGGCAAACAGCGCCAAAGTCTGCAAGTGCGATTTTAAAGGAATAAGTGCTGAACAGCGCTAATAAAAGGAATTTAGTGCAAAGTAGCTATTTTGACTTCTGACACAGTGCTGTGAACTTTGACCTGTGACCAGGAACCTTTCCTCCTGCTCAGAGTTGCTTAGTTCAAGTGAAATGGCTGCTACAGGTTAAAAATAGTGAGTAGATTCTACCAATTGAGCGCATAGTTGCTGTTGTGAAAATAGTAGCTTAGTTCCAGTGAAATGGCTGCTACGTGAGAAGATTATGCTGTTGTGAGTAGATTCTACCAATTGAGCGCATAGTCGCTGTTATTGTGAAAATAGTAGCTTAGTTCCAGTGAAATGGCTGCTACATGAGTAGATTATGCTGTTGTCGTGAGTTGATTCTACCAATTGAGCTTAGTTCCAGTGAAATGGCTGCTATGTGAGTAGATTATGCTGTTGTTGTGAAAATAGTAGCCAACTGAGTGCATATATACGATTGTAGTGAAGTCGCTAATGTTGGTCAATCTATGGCAAGTTTTTCGCTATAAATGTACTGTCACATTTTTGCTGTGTCACCTATGTGTTGGTAGCCATTACTTATTCGCTATTTTGAGAGCCGCGATTTTGGAGTCTCAATTGTCACAGGATACCGCTGCAAGCTACCACTCAAATTCTGAAGTGTGAAATGTTATAGCACCAGTGCTTGGGCTTTGTACCTTTCATGCCTTTGTAAAGTAAGGATGTTTATACTGTAATACACAACTTCTTTAAAAATTCTTTATTAATTACATTCAGTTGCATTTAATTCTGTTTCACTGAAGTGAAAGGGTGGTTTAAAACCATCTTTTAAAGTTTTGGAAAATATTGACATGGTGACCACCTGAATTCTAGGGATGATTTAGAAGAGACAATAAGTTTGCCCATACAGCCCAGGATTTTACTTTCCTGCCTTTCTTGCATTCTGCATTTTTTTTATTTCATTTTATACTGGAAAGGCATGTGAGCAAAATTGGTCATTTTCACATCTTCATACCTAACATTCTTTTACATGTGTATTTAACAAGCATTTGTCAATGCCGAATGTTGCTTGCTTCTATGTGCTGTTTAGGTATTTAGAAGTCATTGGAGTGCAAATATTGAAAAGTGCTTGAACTACAGTAAATAGGAACTATAGCATACGCACGTCAAAACAGTCATTTTTAGGAATTTTTTCACCAAATTTTCAACATAGCCATTTTAAGACCTCTGCTCACCGAACAGTGTCACTGTGATTTTGTTAATGTGTCCCATACATTGAGTTTGCACACCGACTGCGCCATTGTGCGCTACATGGGCAGAAACATGTTTTGGGCAGGATGTGAAAAAATGACAGCTGTACTGCTCATAAGGAGGTGTGGTAAAATGGCAATGTTGAAAATCCGGGTGAAAATATTGAAAGTTGCAAACTTCACGAGCCTCGTAAGACTGCTTAGCAGCGCTCGTCAGAAACAGTCATTTAGAATTTTTCACCAAATTTTCAACATAGCTATTTTAAGACCTCTGCTCATGAATGGTGTCACTGTGATTTTCTTAATTTGTCCCAGAGCATTGATTTCAAGACACCGACCGCGCCATTGTGCGCTACATGGGCGGAAACACATTTTGGGTGAGATGTGAAAATGACAGCTGTACTACTCATAAGAAGGTGTGGTAAAATGGCAATGTTGAAAATCTGGAGTGAAAATATTGAAATTTCGTGAACTTACGAGCCTGCGTGGGAACTTCATATACGCTTTCGATAAAACAGTCATTTTTAGAATTTTGCCAAATTTTCAACATGGGGTTTTGGGACCCTTCTCATGAATGATGTCACTGTCATGGTGGTATTCAGGCCCAAGGGTGATTTCACAGTCACTGCGCAGTCACTGCGAAATCACCCGCCGGGCGAATACTGTCATGACAGTGTTTATCATTCATGAAGGAGTCCCAAAAACCCATGTTTAAATGGTACAAGCAAAATCCTGAGATATACAACAAAGTTGAAACCCCTATCTAGGCCATTATACAGCTTACGGCATTTCCTCAGTTCGCGGTCGGCACTTTGAAGAGTGCAGGACGTGTTCCGGTCCACAAGATCGTCGCTCCGAGTCCTGAGTTAAGTATGGGGTGAGGGGTGTGGGGGCTGGGTGCGCGAGTGGGTGGGTGCGGGTTGTGGGAGGGTCGGAGACGCTTCACTGGACCGCTTTTCGTTTTCAGGTTAAAATAAAAAAGGCGACGTCGGACTCTTGCCACGCTGGGGTAGGCTCCCAGCATGGCACAAGGACGTTGAGGCGTTCAGCTGACGGGGATTGGGCACCCCGGTGAGTCAAGAGACTCATTGCCACGCTGGGGTGGGCTCCCAGCGTGGCACCTAACTGGGGGAGGCAGCTCAGCCCGGCGGCAGTTGGGCACCCGTCCGCTATGCAGTAGGTGCGGGGCGTGCACGCCTGCGTGTGGGGGGGCGAGCTACGCTTCAGTGAGCTTCTTATCTCTGCTCACTGAAGCGTAGCTCCCCCTTTCAACTGTATGCCACAACATTTTGAAGCGTGTCATAGACAGCTCCAAAATGCATTGGCTTACAGGGGCCGTGCCTGCCAGCTCACTGACTGAGTTGGAGAAGGAGGTGACACACCTCCGAAATCTCCGATGATGGCACTATGTTTCTTGCACATGCGTGCAAGCAACATAAAAATGAATTCTGCTGGGAAATAAATGCAATTTATACCCTTTGCATGCCCCTCCTGAATTCTAATCCTATTCAAATAAACACTAAGGTGCAATGCTGCCTCTAGAACAAAAACAGAAACTCAGCGGGGGGAGGGGGGCTTGAGGCCTAGCAGCCACTTTAAAAGACAATAGCCTGCAATTTAATCAGACCTTCCCCAGACAAGGCAACTGCCCATAGAATACTGAAATTCTGTTTGTAAAATCTTCAAAATGCAATCCAGTGCTAAAGCTTTTTAAACTATTCACTAAAATTACTCTCAATAGTGTTGCATGCCATTTTTAAATTCTAGAGGGTAGACCTTTACATAACTGCATGCAAAAGTGGAGAACTAAACCAAAATAAAAAAAAAAACAGTTGCAGATCACAATGTTTTTAAGTTTCTCTCTGCACACAATGGAAAAGGAACATTTTTTGCCAGTCACAGATTATATATTTCCCACTTAGTCTTCTACTGCCACACATGCAGGTAGCACACTCGCCTCTGAGGCCGGGAGATCAGAGGGCTGTGGGTTCAGTTCCCACATCTGGCACTTGGGTTAATATCCCAGTACTGACACTGTAGTGCAGCATGAGAGGCGTGCTGCACTTTTGAGGTGCTGTCTTTCGGATGAGACGTTAAACTGAGGTCCCATCTGCCTGGATTGGTGGTAGTTCAGGTGGATGTTAAAGATCCCAAGGCATTTATCGAAAAGAGTAGGGGAATTTCCCCGGTGTCATGGCTAAATTTCCCTCATTCACTAAAAATACCACCAACAGCTTAATCTGGTTCAAGGTCAGTTGGCATTCATCTGTATCCCCATCCCCCAGGTCGTGACTGAAAATAGGCAGGATTTGTCTAGTGCACTTACCCGGTCAACAAAAACTAAATAAAATAAAAATAAATAAATAAAATAAATAAAATGCACAACATGTTTCCAGGTACAGCTCTCATATTTTTAAGATAGCCTGTAACCAAAAAACCTGCACACAATTTTTATCAATTAAAATCCTATTTTTCAGTTTTGCCATCTAACCAAAGCATATTCTCTTGATTTTTTTTTATTTTAATTTACAGATCCTGTATTTCCAGCAAGCAGTCATATGGCCACAAGATAAAAACAATGAAAATTGCAAGCCAAACTCACTAACTTTATGTGACTCCAAAGCTATGAAGTTGTGGAAGTACTGTACATGGCCGAACAAAGACAAAGGCAATGGGTAGACAGGGCTCAACAACTCTAAACCAGAGAAAATGTAACAGGCAACCACAAATACTGTAGCAATAACTAATTCAACAATTTGTAAAATTGTGCTATGGGAAACCCTTCACCATGTCTTCTTGGAACTGATATTATCTAGCCAGTTACAAGCCAGTTATCTAACCACCTCAGAAATCAAACAATCCCGTATCCTTTTTTCTATATACTGTACAGCCAACAAAAACAAAAGCACTACCTGCCCCCAGGTGATGGATGGCATGCTGAGAGTGAAATCCAGGCCAGCCTGAGAGTAAAACAAAAATGCTGATGCCGCCCAGAGCTTCCAAGTCAATGGCCAACTGATCTCTAAACTGGATGTGGTAGTGGATGCTTTTAATAACTTTTTTTTACCAGTCTCAACAAATACAAAGACCACAGACAGGGATTCTTGAACTCTACATACTCTGACCCTCTCCCTAATCCTCAATTTTACTTCCGTCTCATCTCTCAGAAAGAAGTCCTCACCCTGCTGAGATCTCTTAAACCTGAAGACTCCCCAGGCTTCAACAAACTGGATCCTAAATTCCTGAAACTAGCTGCACTCTGGAACCTATTTAACAAATCTGTTCTTCTCTGACAATTCCTCACAAAATGGAAAATGGCAATGGGTGTCCCCATCCACAAAAAGGAGGTGCTAAGGATGTGGTAGAGAATTATAGACCAATATCTATAATTAGTGCACATGCTAAAACATTGGAGAAGTTGATTTACACCCAGATCCAGGACCACATGGAAAGCTGTCAGCTGATCTCAGATGCAAAGCACAGTGTTAGGAAAAACCACGGGACTGATACTGCCTATTTATTTATTTATTGAATTTTGATGACCAGGTAGGCCCACTGGGCCCCGGAGGTCCCTTTTTCAGGGGCGACCTGGGAGGAGTTACAGGACTATTGGGATACACAATTAGAATAGATGTAGATTATAGCATGTAAACAGGTGAACATACAGTATATATATATATATATATAAATATATATATATATATATATATATATATATATATATAGCAATGACATATTACTTAGCAAGTTCAATGACTAGCAAGTGAATCAATGAGGAGAGCCAGAGCAACACCTGGTTGGTAATAACCTGTGTAGAGCATTTTGGGAAGAGAGCTAGTAGAGAAGGGTAAGGGCTCTCAGCTCAGGTAGAAGTGAGGTAAGTGCTCAGGCAGGAGGGTAGTGTGAAAGTACCAGGTACCATAGAATTGTCATTGACTCATGGCAAGCATGTGTGCCTTGAGTCTTATTTGGAAGCTCACAGGTGATGGAGCTTCCCGTACCTCAGGAGGAAGGTTGTTCCATAGGGAAGGGGCAGTGTGGGAAAAGAACATGCCTCCTGTCTTGGTCCTTACCCTAGGGACTTCGAGAAGAGTTTGGCCTGAAGTCCATAGGTTATGAGGGTTTCGCTTAGCAGTTATAAGCCCTGCGAGGCTTGGGGGAGGTGATGAGCTAATTAGCTTATGTGCTAGGCAGAGCACTGGATTCCTGAGGTGGGCTTTGAACAAAGGCCAGCAAAGAAGTGCTTGAGAATCACAGTGGTGGCTCCTACAGTGGGACTGAGTGATGAAGCGGACCACCTTATTGTACAAGACCTGTAACTTACTGAACTCTAGCTTGGCCATTCCCTGAAGTATAGGAGCAGCATAGGTGAGTGTTGGGAGGAGGACACACGAAGCAATGGCAGTCCTGGCTTCAGGGATCAGCTGATCCTTGAGACGATAGAGTGTACCAAGTTTACCATGAATGGCTTTGGTGACTTGGTCAACATGTAGTTTTAGAGTGAAACCTTGGTCCAAAGTAAGGTCAAGGTATTTAGTGGAGGCTACCACTTCAAGTTTGTTACCAGCCCTGGAAGTGAGTTATAGGTGTTGTGTTCTGTTTTGGCCAAGGGATCTGGGTCCGAACAACATAGTCTTGGTTTTAGTAGCATTTAGGACCATTTTATTCTTAGTAAGCCAGTCCTCCATGGTGAGTAGTTCTTCTTGGAGGGATGGACCAAGGTCACCCAGGTTGTCAGAGGATCTGTAAATCACGGCATCATCAGCTTACTGGATGACATTACAGCTCCCACAGTGGTTGTGCAGATCATTTAGAAACAAGGAGAACAGGAGGGGACCGAGTATGGACCCTTGTGGTACCCCCTCCTTAAGGGGCATTGGATCAGAGATCTTATCCTTTCACTTGACCCTCTGAGAGTGACCAGTAAGGTAACTTTCAAACCAACTGAGAGCATGAGTGTCCAGGCCTATGTTACACAAATTGTGATGTAGGAGTCGGTGGTCGACCAAGTCGAAGGCCATAGAAAGGTCAATGAAAACCACACCTGTGTTGGACCCTTAGTCAAGTTCCCTAAGCACATCTGCTGAGAACTTAGAGTGGTGTCTGTCCCATGCTTAGCTCTGAATCCATGTTGAGCCGGGGAAAGAAGCAAGTGTGCCTCTAAGTATTCACAGAGTTGAGTGTACACCAGTTTTTCCTGGATGTTTACAAGGGTGCAAAGCAGGGAGATTGGCCTATAGTTGCCAATGGTTTCCGCAGGCCCACCCTTGTGAACAGGGACCACATGAGCGTGTTTCCACAGCTCTGGGACAGTCTCTTCTAGAAGGGACCTGTTCATGAGCCAGGTGAGAGGCCTTGCGAGTGCTGGAGCACCGTCCTTGAGTAGTCTAGCTTGGATACCATCAGACCCACCTGATCCTCTGGTTTTCAAGGACTTTAGAAGGGTGAGGACTTCTTTAACCTTAGCTAGCCTCAGATGAATAGATGGGTAGTTTTGGTTAGGAGGTTCCAGAATGTGGGACTCAGTTTTAGTAACTGGGAGCCCAGCAGTTAGGTTCACAACTGATTTCCTCAGGGCCATGGATCAGAGCCAATCAACCGGAACACTATTTCTAGACCTTACAAAAGTTTTGATCTGATGGACCATGATCTACTCATCAACAACCATGGAAATCTCAGACTGGACCCACATGTTTGCACCTGGTTCCAACATTACCTACAAGAAAGGAAACAATTGGTTATATGAAAAGGCGCAGCATCCCATCTAAAACCAGTTAACCAAGGGGTTCCCCAAGGATCCATTTTGGGACACCTGCTGTTCTCTATATCAACAACACGAACAAACACTGTGGTGGGGAGCCAATATCCAACTTTATGCGGATGATGCAATCACTTACCGGACCTCCAAGGACATCAACCAACTTAACCTGGATCTCAACACCAACTTCGGCATACTGGAAGAATGGCTTATCAACAATAAACTGGTCTTAAACCTAAAAGTCATGCTATTCGGCCCTAGACATCTGGGTGCTGATAGAACCAATCTCCTTCATATATCCTCCATTAATGGTACCAGGCTTGAGGTTATCGCATCTATAAAGTACCTAGGCATCCATCTAGACCAGAAGCTGACTCTAAAAATGCATGTGGAGGCTACAACTAAGACTATCTGCCAAAAAATCTAACTGCTATATAGATTAGGGGGGTTCCTAACCAAAGAAGCTGGGTAGACAATTGCCATAGGAACCCTCCTTTCCATTCTACTCTGTGGAGCCCCCTTCTATAACCTCATTGAAGTTCCTAACTCACCAAACTCAGAGTTCTATGCCACAAGGTTGCTCACTTTGTCACAGCTGCTCACCCCCATGACCACACTGTGGGGTACTTGCCTCATTTAACTGGCCAGGACTTGAGGCAAGGCTAGTCTATCTTACTCTCTGCATTGCCTTCAAAAAGCTAAAACTAGTGGCCTCCCCCATCCTCAATGGTTTTTCCCCCTTACAAAATCCAGAAACGTGAACTTCAGTTGTCCACGAATGCAGTCCTAGACATTCCAAAGTCCCGATCTTGGGCCGGTGCTAAGTCCTTTGCTACCTCTGCCCTGGCCCTCTGGAATTGCCTACCTCTGGACGTGACTAACTGCACCACCCTGAATGCCTTCAAAGCTGGTCTTAAAGACCACCTTGCACATGCAAGTGCAACTAATGCTGCTGACCTGTACTCCTGTCAGCACAACCCCCAGGCCTACTCCAACATCTCTGGGCCCAAAACCCTAATGGCACTTAACCCTGCTGCATAACCAATAATTCCAATTACTCTCTGCACCCATCTCACCTCAGATGATCACCTGCTAAGGGGATCATGCCCATGTATTCCCAACAATTAGCACTAGCCCCTCTTTCTCCCCACCAGGTCAGTGTCTTCTCAAGGTAAGCTTATAGTACAGATGTTAGCTATTTTCTGCATCTGGCTATGCACTAGACTCCTGTGATTTCTTACGTTTTTGTAACTTAACATACTTCTGTATAATATTTAGATGTACTGCTATCCTGTCTCTGTATGTAAATTGTTGGTTCAAATTGAATGTAATTAGCTCCAGGTCACTCCTGAAAAAGGGACTCTATGTCTCTGTGGGCTTACCCGGTTAACAAATTTCAATAAATAAATGACTCTCCTGCTCCAGTTGTTTGCAGGCTCTGTAAGACTCTCATGTCTATAAAATTTCCTCATGCTTACCTACACTGCAGGTTCTTCATAACAAAGTTATCAGTAAGACTAAAAACACCCCACATGAACTGTTTGTTAAAAGATGAGGCAATGGAAATATTGCCATTCATGTAGCTAAAGCAGAACTTAAATCAGAGTAAACATTTTCATCTTATCCTGTTTGATTGCTTTAGTTCATTTGACCACAGTTCAAGACAGAAGGTACAGTCATTTTTACTGTTGTGTTATGTTATATGTTGTTGATACTGATATTGTTGCTGAATGTTTCTTTAACTCTCCCAGATTGTGCCAAAAATAGGCATCTCTATTGTCTAGTGTATCTTTCCTGGTAATTAAAAAAATAAATAAACAAGTAAATAAATACATAAATCATTAAATACTGTACATACACAAATAAATGAATAAATAAACACTTTTTTTAAATTGCACATGCTATACAAAATGAAGTCTGGTTAACCATACACGAGATTATTTTTTCCACCTGGAGGTGAGATAACATTATAGAGACCTCTCGAGCTTCAGCCTAGAGGTCTATGTCCTCCTACCTACAAAGGAAACACAGCTTTCTGCATATGGTTGTCCATACATTATTCTATATGTAGTGTCATCATTACTACTTCCATAGTTATATGGTAATACCAGTAAAGTTAGGATGTTTGGGTACACTTTATGTTTCAGATCACAGGTTACATGGTACTTATCTAGTAGTAACTGTACAACAACATGGAACCAACATACTGTATAGTATCGTGTTACACTATAATACCAGTAGTTGCCATATTTACACCATTATTTATTTATTTGCTGATTTTAAGCTCTTAGCAACCTTCCTCAATGACCATAAAGATGATTCTGTTGCCACTCCCTGCACTTTATTTTTTTCTTCCTGTAACCCTCTGTGTCTTAAATCCTTGTGACATTGGATAAGATTTTGAGTTACTGCATCTTACTTAATGCACTTTGTTTGTATTATGGCTGTAGAGTCAGATCTATGGTTGTACTTATATACCATGTATTGTATAGTATTATGACCCTTGCCCGACTGTTGACCGTTGTATGTATATCTACATGTAACTAAAACCATTAATGTTTATGTCAGGTGTTTGAATATTTGCTTGCAATTTATTTATTTATTTTTTATCTATTTTTTTCTCCCGGGCCCCAGGTCAGCTTCTCTCTTGTTCTGGCAACCTCTTTGTCTGGCCACCATTTGCCCACACCTGTCCTCCACTCCAGGCTGTCACCTTGTTACTCCTACAGTTTGCCCCCCATGGTAGAGTGGTGGGGAGCCCCCTACTTGCCCACCAGGACCAGATCCAGTACAAGTGATGACCCCCCCCCCCGGAGAGATGGCACAATATGCCAGATGGCCATCAAGCTGCTTATCCTGGGCCATTTTTCTATGTTTTCTTATGGTGGCAGAGCATGCAGTGCTGACAGTGGGTGTCCACATGCAGCACGGCCACCAGCTGGTCCACTTCCATGCCCCACTATACTTGGGCCAGGCGTGTCAACACCTAGCCTCCGCTAGGTGTTAAGTACATGCCAGCCTGTGTTCCCCTCCTTCTTCGGGAATGGAGAGCTGTCCTTCAGATGCTTGATCCTCCCCCCCCCGGCTGGTCCCACTGACCTGCTCGCACCATGGACATGGGTCACTGGCATGGCAGGAGGTAAGGCATCACTGCCACACCACTGGGCCAGCTTTTTGTTTGTAATTTAGTCCAGGACAGCCTTGAAATGGAGCTTGTATGTTCTGCCTGTAACTGTCACTGTATCAGTCACTGAATCTACCATTTGTATGTATATATATTGTTTGTAATTAATTCTGAGTCACCCAAAAAGTGACCTCTGGTTCCAGTGGGCTCACCCGGATACCAAAATAAAAAAAAAAATGAATATTTGTTTTTGTTTACTGGGTACGCACACTAGCATCAAAACATCTTTTTCAGACATGACCCAGGTATTGAAAATACATCAAATGATACTAAAACATGATACAGAAGTATAAAATGCACAATGAAAATATAAACAAGCAAACAATTTATAAAATCACCCAAAACATGTGCAGACATTATTAGCATACATTATTGCCCTATAACTATTATGTAACCTGTACCCTGATACTACTGTCTCTGTTTCCCTTTCATAGCACACTGTTCAAACACTCCCAAGAGATATTGGAAGCACACTGTAGTTCAAAACAGTCTAAGTTTGACATTAAAATAACATCTGTGATTTAATTGTGAAAGTTATACATTTTTTATTGATTATATAAACAAGTCTGACTCACAACTAACTTGAAATTGTGATCAGGGAGGTAATGTCAAATTTAACCTCCAAAAGTCAGCAAAGGTATATTTAAGCAAATCAGAAAATCATTGCACATATTTTTGTAGGTTAGTCATCACTGGCCATTGCCAAACATAAAATGTCACAATATGATCATTAAGGGAGATTATGATCGAAGATCATCATCTAGGTCATGATTTGGTCAGCAAACTCATAACTTTTAGATTACCAACTGATGATTATTGATTATCTATATAAGATTAAATTTCACCTGGATAGATAAAGATTGATTGATCGATTGATTGAAATCAGCATGCTGATAAAGGAATAATGCATGACAGGGTGTGTGTTATGCTGGAATAACATCATGCCTCAGGTGGTTGGGCATGAGGCCACAGGTTGAGTGTGTCCAACACAAGAGAAGTGACAATATTCCAGCATGATACACACCAAGGAGTGCATTATTCCTATTATACAGTGGCTTTTTTTGTTGAAAACACAGGAAAAGATTACAAAATACATTTTAGAATACATTTTACCTTTCATTTCAACATTTGGACATAAAGTAGTCCCGTTTTCTTAAATCAGTTAACTCTTATTTTGGTAATGGTTATAGCAGTGGAGAGTTTTAAACATGCACGGGGCAGACATAAGGGTACATTTGAGGTGGGAAGGAGGGGTGAAAAGCTACTGATCAGGTAGGGTCAGAGGCCACAAACCAGAGTAGGGCTTTCGGGCAGACTGGATGGGTCTGGCGGTCATAGATACAGTAGATAGATACATAGATGCTGTTGGCAGATGAGGACCACTAGGACCATCCAGTCTGCCCTTTTAAGCTTCCTAACAAAGCATCCAGTGACCCTATCTGGTCATTGGGTTTAGCTTTTTCTTCCTATCTCTATTTTCCCTTTGTTTTTGTCCCATGCATGTTTGAAGCCTGCCACTGTACAGGCTGCCATCACCTCCTGGGGAAGGCTATTCAATGCATCCACCACACTTTCTGTAAACTACAAAAAGACATACAAATAAAAAGAGTAAAGTGTGCCCCTGGCTTGAATACAGGAAGCACATAGAACTGCAAGTGTAAGCCCGCCTGGGTCAGTCTGTTGAAATGATAAAATAATAAAGGAAACAGAGGGTGAGAGGGTGATATTGCAAACCAGGGTTGCAAACCTAAATAAGGAGAGCAATGAAATAAAAAAGAATCAGAGAGTTCAAGCTGCACACAGGGAATGGGAGCAGGAGATGGAGTGAATAGTCGCTGTAGCATACTATTGCAGGAGCGAGTGGTCACCGGAGCATATTGTTGGGAGCGAGTAATCAGAGGGTGAAATATTGGGAGAGAGTTGTCATGTTCCCTGTGCTTCCTTATCTGTTGACAATGTGTTTGTTTCTATGTAGCAGTATAACAGCTAATATGCTGATTTACATAAAGCAGCAAGGAATTCTGGGTAGATGATTAAGTTAACTTAAATTTTCCTTACTCAGCAGTACAGTCTCCTATTTTGATAGTGGTGACTGCAGTATAACACCTAATATGTAGATATATGTAGCAAGGCATTGTGTGTACAATATGAAGCTGTCTTCCATTTTTTCCTTACCTGGAGGTGCAGTCTTCTATTTTTATAGTGGTTACAACAATATGAGATCTCAGATGTTTATTTTCAAAATGAAGCAGTGTGCAAACACTATATCTTTGACAAGACTTATTTACTGGGAAATGTAGTCTCCTATTCCTGTAGTGAACACAGAAATATAATAGCCTGTATACTAATTTATATGGTGAGGAACTCTGGGTAAAGTAAATAGCTATTTTTCTATCTCCCTAATCTGCATATGGAGTAATTTTTTTTACTGATGACATTAGGTCATGTATGTGCTGGGACTAGATCTGTGATGTTATGCTGGGATAACATCACGGGTCCAGCACCAGACTGATAAATCAGAGTCCCGCATTCTTGCTTGCCATTGTATAATTTTTAATGATACATAAAGGATAACGTGATGATCATAGATGATTACAGTATTTCTGACCCATGATGTGAATTTGTAAGTCATACAGGAATATTAAAAAAAGTATATTTATCTGTAGTAACTATGAAACTACAGGTATAGTAATCGTCTGCAAAAAAAATATTAAAAAAAAGAATTAAAGAATTATATGATGTCCATTTTAAACCCATTTTTAGAAGAGTAAATGTTATATTTGACGTAGTATAGACATTTAAATGACTACTTTTCCTATTCCAAAATTCCAGTTTATGGATTCAAACAATGGTTATTTTATTTCTTCAGTAAAAAGCATCTACTATTGAGAATATTAGTATGCAGACCATAAAGAAAGATTCTGAGCACAAAAAACAAGTACACGTATGGACTCACCACAACTTAAAAGGGAGCTTCCATGCACAGATATATAAACAATTGTAAACCTTTATAACAAATAAGATTGGAAAGTGTCAGCATAAATGAAAGCTTTGGGCAGGATATTGGAAGCTCAGAACTCAGTTCCCATTCAGCTCTGTACATCAGGAGCAAATTAGCATCTGGTGAAAACAACAGCTACATTTTAACATGCTTGAAGCACATTGTGAATATGAAATACATGTCTGAATATATCATCTGATGGCAAGGCACAAATGCAAACACATATCCATTTACTCCTCACAAACTACAATGTCCCTACTGGACACAATACATATGTGTCCAACTGGGAGCATGAGGGATTCAATGAAGGTGGTGGTGACCCAAGTTCGGGACCAGACCTGGGAGGCAGCCGGGCAGCCAGGAGGACTGGGAAGGCACTGCAATGTGGCATTGCTTCCAGCCAAGAAGGTATGGACATCAGCTTCTGCTATACTATTGAACCCTCTGGTGGGCCATGGAGCTTGTCTCCTCCACAGGGGGCATGCTATTTCTGAGTGAGGTCTGGATTGACATGGTGCAGCACTGGTGAGAGGAACAGTAAAAAGGGTGGAAACAAGAAAATCATCATGAGACTGGCCAACATTATTGACAGCAATTTAATGCCCTTGGAAAGAAAATGGACTTTATTTTCCTGGAGGGGAAAGTTAGTCCTGGGTGGAAGATTTAAATGCTACTTCAATGGAGATTTAACTAGCCAAGGCAGAAAGCAGAAACTTTGAGGTTGGCAGTGAATGCCTCCCCCCCGAAGATGGAACAGTAGAGCGGAGAAGCCATGGGAAAATATATTCCCCAGAGGTAAAGGGGCATAGGGACTGGTGAAAGAAGGGACTGTGGGGTTGGGAGGTGGATCTGAGCATTACAGAAGAGTTAAGGAGGGTGGGCAGATGGAGAATGAAAAAGGGGAGCACAGTACAAGGGACAAGGGGAGGCTGAAGGATGGAATCAGGAAGGGAGGGCAAAATAGAGTGAGGGAAGGACAAAATGTGTGGAGAGCAATGTGTGCCAATGCAAGGAGCCAAGGAAATAAACATCCTAACCTTGGGGCAACCACTGCAGAGGAGGACCTGGATCTGGTGGCCATGACAAAATCATGGTGCACCGACTACTACAGCAGCTATGTGGCCATTACAGGGTATACCATGTTCTGGATGGACAGGATAGACAGGAAAGGTGGGAGTTGTTTTATATGTTAGGGAAGGTATAATGGTCACAAAGACAGAGGGACACCAGGGGGATAAGGATGAGCTGGATGTTATTTGGGTTGTCTTAGAGACAGGGTGAAGAGCCTTTCTCCACATGGGGGTGGCGTACAGACCACTAACACAGAGGGAGGAGTTAGACAAAGATTTGGCAGAGACCACTGGTAGAATGGCAAGCAAAGGAGAGGTTTTATTATGGGGGACTTTACATTGAAACATAGAAGTTGACGGCAGATAAGGACTGCAAGGCCGATCCAGTCTGCCTATTTTTTCTACCTTATGAATGTGCCATAGGCCTGTACTCTGTCTATCTGCTGGATGTGGATTGGAGCATTCTGACTGCAGCTACAGGAAGAAGCAGGGCCATCCTTCACTCCCTACAGGGGAATTTCTGAGGCAACTGGTTATGGAAGCCACTAGAGATGGGGCAATGCTGGATCTGGTACTTATGAAAAGGAACAGAACTGCAGGCATCACAGTGGGTAGTTCTCTGGGTACAAGTGATCACCATATGGTGTGGTTTGGCATTTGGACGGGGCAAGAAAAAAAACACAATAGGACAAGGGTATGGACTTCAGGAGGGCAGACTTTAAAGAAATGGGAGACTGCCTCAGGAAACACCTTGAAGTGAGATTGGGAGGGAGGGAATTGAAGCAAAATGGAAAAAGATAATTGAGGGAATAACTAAGGCAATAGCAAGCTGTCTGACAGAAGTAAGCAAGGGTAAAAAGAGATAACTAAGACAGTAAGGGAGAAAACAGCTTTTAGGAAGTATAAGCACAGGAGAAGCTCACCAAGGAAGTCAAAAAATGGAAACAACTTTTTTCAGGTACATAAGTGAAAAGAGGAAAGCAAGGGATGTGATAGTAAGGATCAGAAGAATGGGGGCTGTTCAAAAGAAGATCAAGAAAAAGCTAGATGTTTAAATAACTACTTCTGCTTGGTCTTCAAAGTGGAGGGGGATGGACCAACATGTATCAGCAGGCACCAGGGTAGTGGGAGTGGACACAAGTCCATTTTTGGAGAAGAGAGTCCAAAGGGATTGTAAGCCCTAAAGGCAAACAAGGCAATGGGGCCAAATGTAATTCATAGAAGAGTTCTAAAAGAACTGAGTACTGTGCTAGCTGCCCTTCTGGCAACACTATTCAGCAGCTCATTGGAGACGGGGGTTGTTCCAGAGGATTGGAGGAGAGCTGATATGATCGCTTTACTGATGTCTTGCATTTTACCTGTCTGTACGCTGTACTGCTCTGTGATATTTATTGTACTACTATGTAATATGTGTCCCCGGGTCGACCCTGAAAAAAGAACTGTAATTGTCTCAGTGGTCTTACCTGGTCAACAAAATTCAAATAAAATAAATAAATAAATCTCTCTGCCCAAGAGGGGAAGCAAGAAGGAGGCTAATAATTACAGGTCAGTCTCACTTCAGTAGTGGGGAAATTAATGGAGACCATGTGGAAGGAGAGGATGATGGAGTACCTGTAGGCAAATGGGATGCAGTTACAACTGGCAGCAGTTCATGGGGGAGGTCATGTCAAATAAAACTCATAGATTTCATTGGCTGGGTGACTAGGGAGGTGGATCAGGGGAGGGCAGTGGATGTGGTCTATCTGGACTTCAGTAAGGCTTTTGACACTCTGCCTCACAGGAGGCCAGTAAAGAAACTTAAAGGAGAACTGCACTGAACCAGTAAATCACTTTTCCCTGTAGAAGTTGATTTTTAAGTGCTAGTTCTAATTTTGTTACTGTTCCATCTCTGCAGGCTGTTTTGTTATCCTCATGGGTGTTTCTGATTTACACACAGACAGTAAGTGCCATTTTAGAACTGTATGATGTACTTTATGTAACCTTGCTCAGCTCTTCCATTGTTGAAACAATGCATCCATGTTGTACTATAGAATTATGTGGTAGGAGAGGTACATAAACTACATCATACAGTTCTAAAATGGCATTCAACACCAGACTGTCAATCAGAAACAACCACCAAGGTCACTAACAGGTAAGTATAGATGGAACAATAACAGAATTTGAACCAGTTGCTAAAAAACTGCTTCTACTGGGAAAGATCACCTTCAGGTTCAGAGCAATTCTCCTTTAACAAGCTGGGGGTTGAGGAGAAGGGGTAAGCTGGGTATCAAACTGGTTGAATAATAGGAGTCAAATGGTGGTGGAAAATGGCAGTCACCCTGGAAATGGGAGGGTGAACAGTGGAGTGCCACAGGGATCAGTACTGGGTCCTATCCTCTTCAATGTCTTCATAAGTGATATTGGTGAGGAACTGGCAGGGAAGATATGTGTCTTTGTGGATGACATACGAACATGCCAAAGAGCCAGCAAAGAAGGCCATTTGATCTATCGAGTCTGCTCATGTTGCAGGGTCCTTAGCTTATGCCACTGACCCTGCCCACCCTGGTCTTCCCTTCCTGCCCATCTGCTCCCCCCAGGTCCCATGGTTACCCAGTATGCCTATCCCAGGCCCTGTTAAACCTGCCCACTGTCTTCTCTGAGACCACTTCTGGCAGTGCATTCCAGTTGTCCACCACCCTGTCCGTAAAAGAAACGCTTTCCAAGATCCTTCCTAACCCCCCCATCAAAAGCTGCAACATGGTTGAGCACCCAGGAAGGGGTAAAGAGAATTCAAAGAAAACTAGAGGAGTGGTCTAGGGTGTGGCAGCTGGATTTCAATGCCAAAAAGTGCAACATCATATATCTGGGCAGGGAAACCTGGGAGCTGTGTATAAGCCGGGAGATGAGGGTACTTACAGTCACCAAGCAAGAGAGGAACCTTAGGGTAATCATAGCTGATGATCTGAAGGTAGCAGGGCAATGTAACAAGGCAGTAGGCAAAGCTAGTAGGATGCTGGGGTGTTTAGGGAGGGGGATTTCTAACAGGAGAATGGAGGTGGTGTTGCCACTGTATCACTCACTAATGAGACCAAACCTACAGTACTGTGTCCAGTACTGGAGGCCACACCTCTGCAAGGACATTGACAGGCTGGAAGTGGTCCAGAGGAGGCTACCAAAATGGTGTGGGCTTGCATCAGAAACCATATGAGGAGAGGCTGTAGGAGCTCAGCTTGTACTCCCTGGAGGACAGGAGAGAAAGAGGGGACATGATTAAGACCTATAAGTACCTCAGGAAAGTGAACAAAGTGCAGGAGAGAAGTTTCTTTCAGAGGAGGAGGAGCACCAGAACACAGTGGCATGCAATGAAGCTTGGGGGGGGGTCAGAGGGATGTGAGGAAATGTTTCTTCACATAAAGGGTTGTGCACACCTGCAACAGCCTACCAGAAAAGGTGGGGGTGAAGAAAGTGGGGAGCTTCAAGCATGCATGGGATAGCCAATGGGCATATTAAGCCTAGGAAAGGGAGGAGAAAGAGACACCAGTGACCCAGTAGGGTGCAAGATGTAGTAATAGGCTAGTAATAGGCAGGGAAAAGTAGGGCAGATTAGATGGGCCGACTAGTCTCTTTCTGCTGACAAGTTCTATGTTTCTATGAACCCATCACCCATGTGTATCCCTGCTGGCATGACAATGGTGAGATTGGTAATTAAGGTTGGGGAATCAATATTACCCAAGCAGTCAAGAGGCAGTAACTGGGGAAGGGGAGGGGCAAAAGAGCTATACAGTATATCAAAAATAGGGATCCAAAGAGCAAACTAGCAGTTAGCATCTGCAAAAGGTGAATGTACTTTTGGAGCAGTCTGCCATTATGACCTGTATGTCTTTAAAGCATTCCTTCTACTAGCACCTACTGTACCACTTGAGTTGTTTAAACTGATAGGCTGAAGATTCACATGTGACCTTGGATCTTTTGGAAACCTGATCCTACCATCTCTCCCTATTCTTCCTTTGTTCCTCAGTTTTTCATGTGCATCTGAACAGGCTGCACGCACAACTACATTTCTCTCATTACAAGTACTAATTTCAAAGTAAGCAACCAAATTTCTCCTTCAAATGTACTTTGTTGTTCATCACTGTTTGTTCTGGAGATTAGAGAGAGCAGCTGCAAATTCAGAAGATTAACACATTTTTATGTGTTTGTTAGGTCAAGGAGATTAGCCAGGCATGCTTCCTTTCCAACAACATGAACTATGGTGTGTCAAGTAAACCCCTTCTCTGCTGGATCCTCTTGTATACTAGCCAGATCAGCATGTGTTTCACTTTAACACAATTACAGCATCTAGCAATTTTCAGTTTGGTGAAGCACTGCAACCTCTCATAGCAGTCGTAGGCTGGGTTATGTTTGTTTGTTTGTTTGTTGAATTTTGTTGACATGGTAAGCCCACTGGGCCTGGAAGTCCCTTTTTCAGGGGCGACCGGGGTGGAGGGGAGGATACAGATGGTAAGCAACTGAAATTGAACCAGATTAAGCTGTTGGTGGTATTTTTTTTAGTGAATGAGGAAAATTTGGCCAGGACACCGGGGAAATTCCCCTACTCTACTTCCTGTGAGCAGGGGGGACCCTTTTGTCGATGACTCCAAGATGGCCGCCTCCATGGCTGGTGAGGAGCAGCAGATGGTTGTTGAGGAACATGTTTCTATCTTGAATTCACCACGTGCTGTGTCAGATTTGTGTACAGTGGATCCTGCTATTGGAAATGTTCTACTTACTACAGACTCCGATGTGGTGGAGATGGAGAACCTTGAAACACTGACATCAGCTGTTCTTGCTGAGGAAAGTACTGTAGATGAAGAAGAGGTAGAGGAGGATCGGTCAAGTGACAAAGCAGTGTCTGTAGTGTCTTCTCCTCAGGAACAGGCTTTTTCGGAGCAGCTCCTGGCTGCAGAACGGCAATATTTTTTTACGAAATCCCTATTTCAGCAGCAGATTTAGAATCTTAAGCTTGCTGTTCCTAACTCAGCTGTCACCGGGACCCAGACTGACACTTCGGATGTGGTTCCTTCAAAAGCGGTGGAAATCAACTGGGTGGACCGTGTGGAATTGAGTGAGACGTGCTCTTCAGGTAATTCTATTATTACTGTTCAGGTTGAGACAAGAGACTTGTTGATTAAGGTTACTGTTTGTCCTGTGGAAACTTCCTTGACTCGTCCTGCCTTGGCAACTACCTCTCATTCTAAGGACTGGTCTGTACCTAAAGTTTTGCAAGATGCAGGGTGGGTGTTTAATTCGGAGACCAAACGCTGGAAATCTGGTCCTTCTCCCATATCGCCTTCCCCAGATGTTTCTGCTTGCACTCAGTCTTTGCCCCCTAGTTTTAATCTTGCACTTGACCTTCCTTCTCAATTAAACTTGATGCAAAACCTTATTTTGAAACTACCTACAGACGTTTTACAGACTCCTAGTGCTTCTACACCTGTGGCTGAGGAGGTGCTTGACAGGCCTTTGAATGAGATTAATCGCTCTGGTATAAAACCTTATGCTTCTCTCTTTAAGACTCCTATTTTACCTGCTAAGCATCATAATGCTGTGTGCTTATTATATACTGGAGGATTACAGGAGTTTCCTGATAGAGTCTGTTGCACAACAACTTCTCAAAAACTCTATGAAGTATTTTGCCCATGAACTTCATGCTTTAATTCATGTTTCTGGTGAATCTACCTTTGATATCAGCTTTAAGACGGCTTGGGGACTGCAACATTTTTGGACTCAATATCATTCCCTCAAGAAATCACCTTTATAGTCACCCTTTATGGCTACACCCCGTTCAAAACCTGAACATAAGATTATTACAGTTCTGTTTCGTAATGAGGGTGTGAGTGTCCATGACTTGACACACTGGCTGTAACAGAAATGTACTGTTTTGGAAGACCCAGAGGCTATTTTCGACATGGAGAATATTTGGACTGGGTGTTGGAGAGTAAAGGTTTTGTTAAATAGGAATGACCGTGGAGTATTGCATTTACCTAACTCTTTTTTTTCTAGGCCGAGACAGAGGTGTCCTCTTTTATCTGGAACAGCCTAAAACATGCTATAAATGTGGTTCAGAAGGGCATTTGATCAGTGTTTGTGATCAATTGAGGTGTACAGTCTGTGGGGAATTGGGGCATGTGGGTTCCCAGTGTTTGAATGAGTGTTTGTGTAACTTATGCGGGGACACTGGTCACACTTTTCAGAACTGTACATTAGCTGCTCATAATGTTTCTGACCAGGCAGATGGTGAAGAACAATGGCTTCTTATTACCCTAACCCAAAAAAATAGGATCAGTAGTTCTAACCTTCTTTCTCCTATGAACCCTCCACCTCCAGAACCCCCTGTAATTTACTGTCCCTTTGCAAATACCCTTGCCCTCCTCTCCAGTTTCTGAACAGTCTACACCCTCTAGTGTTCCTGTAATGGCTAGTAGGGAAGGTTTGCAGGTGTCATCCCCAAAGGCTGTGGATGTACCAATTCCTTTAGTCTCTAACATGCCTTCTCTCCCCCCCGGCACAGGTGGATTCTGTGCTACAAAAGCGGGTGACTCATCATAGACCACCTAGAACTCCTCCACAGGTCTCGATTGACCCACAACCTGTTCCTCTGGCAAATAAGTATGATGTTATTCTTTCTGAGCATTCTGAGGATGAGTCTGACACCTCTTCCTTGGAGTCCTCTCTCCTTGAGACTTCCATCAGTGTGCCTTTAATCAACCTTCTAAACAATGGAAGAGAAAAGTCACACAGAAGTCCAATGATAGGGGGTACTGTTTGAGAAAGGGTAGGTTTAAATGATACCTTCCTTTACATGCTTTCTAATGGATTTATCCTTTTACATAGTTAATACGAATAGTATTAAAAGGCCAGCAAAGTGGAACGCAGTGTTTTTCTTATCTGGCTGATTTTCATCCCGGTGTTGTCTTTCTACAGGATGTTCGTTTCCACACTACTCGTGAAATTACAGCTGCACAATCCTCCTGGATGTATGGCCCTTCCTTTTGGTCCATTGGTCAGGATGTGGCATCTGGGGTGGGTATCCTTTTCACAATTCCTTCTATTCATTGGCTTAAATTAATTGATCTGGTACCGGGCCGTATTTTGATCCTTGATGTGATTATTCAGCAGACCACAAAAAGGTTGATCAGTCTCTATGCCCCACAAACTAAGGCTGACCGTATAGCTATCCTGAAAACTATTCAGCCCTTTTTATGTTGGCTTGCCGTGCTTGCACGCAAGTCAACATCTTGTGGTAGTGCAGATTTGGGGGAGCGGCCACTGTTGGGCGAATGCCACATGCACGCTAATGTGGTGAGCACATCTAAGGAAAGGTCCACTGTAATCCGAGCAAAGCTCATCAGATGCAGCGGACCCTTCCTGCATGCTTGCCACATGAGCAGCATGGCAGGCGGCCACCCAACAGCCGACTTCGGGGGTGCCCAATCCCCCAGTAGCTTACTGTGGCCGCACAAGCAGCCCCCCCATTTCCTATATGCTGAGGGGGATGCCCAATCCCCCTCGGTTCTTGTGTTCCCACCTCATTTTTATTGTGTGCCGATGGGAGAGCCCACTCTCCATCAGCATAAATCAGCCACCCCCCGCTGCATTTCTGATATGCTGATGAGGGTGCCCAATCCCCCTCGGCTCTTGCCTCCCCTCCAGCCTTTCATTGTGCGCCGACGAGGATGTCCAATCCCCGGTGGCATAAATTCACCCCCCCATTTTCTGCCGGCTAGGGTGCCCAATCCCCCATCGGCTGCAGCACCCCCCCAAAACAGTTACGTGGCACGCTGGGAGCCCACCCAGTGTGCCATGTCCCCTGAAAAAAAACTGTCCGTGATGTTAGTTGTTTTTTTCTTTTTCTTCCTGTAACATAAAAACGGGCCTCGTAGTCTCCTGCCTCCCACCCGCACCCACCCACTGTGCACCTGCCTCCCCACCCCCTCACCCCATACTTACCTCCAGAGTCCTGCGCGATGATCTTCGGTGGACCGGGAACATGTCTTCACTCTTCAAAGCTGACCGCGAACTGAGGAAATGCTGGTAAGCTGTATAATGGAATGAATAGGGTTTTTTCAACTTTGCTGCATATCTCATGCATTTGTTGGACTTTTGGCACCAAATTTTCAACATCGGGTTTTTGGGGCCCCTCCTCATGAATTCTATCACTGTCATGGCGTTAATCAGCCTCGAAAGGTGATTTCGCAGTCACTGTGCAAAATCACCTTTTGGGACCCATTAAGGAAATGACAGTGCCAGTGTTCATGAGGTGGCCTCTCAAAAAGCCTATGTTCCAAATTTGGTGGGAAAAATCCAACAAATGCCTGTTTTACAAGCGTGTGTTGCACAGTTGCTACGCAGCTTGTAACTTCACGAATTCGCAATATTTTAAAGCAGATTTTCAACATTGCCATTTTTGTACACCTCCTCAGAACAGTACAGCTGTCATTTTTCACATCCTGCCCGAAATGTGTTTCCGCACTCTGGCGCAAGTAGTGCAGTCGCTGTGGGAAATCAGTGTTTGGGCCAGATTATGAAAATGACAGTGACACAGTTCATGAGCAGAGGTCCTAAAATGCCTATGTTGAAAATCTGGTGATGATACTCCATAAAATGACTGTGTTACGAGCGTGCATTGGCAGATTGCCCACACGCTTGTACCGTCGTGCATTTGTGATATTTTCACTCTGGATTTTCACCATTGCCATTTTTCCACACCTCTTGATGAACAGTACAGCTGTCATTTCACATATCCTGCCCAAAATGTGTTTTCGCACTTCCGGCACAGAATAGCGTGGTCGCTGTGCGAAATCGCTTCTTGGGACACTTTGAGGAAATAACAGTGACACTGTACATGAGCAGAGGTGCTAAAATGCCTATGTTGAAAATTTGGTGCCAAACGCCCATATGTAGAGACTGGCAGGTGTCAGGGGTGTGGCTTGGGATTGTCGGCCGTAATGCTCACGCCATTCTACCCCAACCCCCACCCTGCAGCCAGTGACAATCATCAAGATGTGCCTTGGACATTCTGGCTCCAAAGTTCACCCCACTGTCCTATACTGCACCCATCTCAGTGTATTTCCTTATGGAATGGGGTGAGCGTAAGGCCCGAAGACCCCAATGCACACCGTGCCACTTGTCGGTGTCTGCAGGATAAGGAGAGGTGAAATGGCATGAGCACTATGGCCAATACCCAAAGGGACACCCCAATGCCTGTCAGTCTCTGCAGGGTGGGGGTCGGTTGGTATCAGTTCAATACTTCACTGCCATTCCTATTATGCATCTCCCTAACTCCTGCACTACCAATGCCAATGCCAGCAAGACAACATTCGGCATTGACAAATGCTTGTTGTATACTTCGGTTTCCGTTGTTTTTGCTGGCGATTTTAACTGCAGTATTACAGCTAAATTGTTACATAAGCCTTCTCAAAATAAAATATACTGTGACACAAATTTCTTATGGGATACTATCTCCAGAGCTAAACTCACGGATGCCTATTTCAGTAAGACCAAATTGCTCACTTCTACCTTTCATAAAGGTAGTTTGGCTACTCGCACTGATTATTTTTTCATTTCAAACTTTCTCTCTGTAAGACTAGCTGCCTCACACCCAACGGAATTTACACATCATGTCATGGTTTCCTTTTCTTTGTGTATACTCCGCATATCATTAAAGGCCCTGGTATTTGGAAAATGAATGTCTCCTTGCTGCACAAGGAATTTATGGTGATGGCTATCCAGGATTTCATAGCCGCTCAGAAGACCATTTTCTTTTTTTTTGATGACCACGCCCAGTGGTGGGAATCTACCAAATTTGATTTACAGATATTGTATAAATGTCTTAGTAAGGCTGTCTGTCATAACCAGTATCTTTCTTACTTACATAATCGGTCTCGTTTTCAGTATTTACTAACATTGGCGTATGAAACTAAACAAGATATGACCTCACAAATTTCCCGAATTATTTCAGAATTGCTAGCTTATCATGATCATAAGTTTAAGGCTTTATCTTATCAGCAAAAATATGGTGTTCAGGGCTCTTCTGCAACGATTTGCCCCTTTGATAGCTGTTCTCAAACACTAGCAAAAACTGAGATGACCTGTCTCCTTTCCCCTGACGGACATTTGTGCAAGTCTCATGTTGCTATTATGGATATAGTTACTTCTTATATGACCACAATGCATGGGCCTTTGGATACCCAGGCGGATGTGACACGTGCTTTCTTGTCTGATTTAGATATTCCAGTGGTGGACCCTGTCTCACTGCAGAATATCTCCAGTCCTATTACTGTACAGGAATTCTTAGATGTATTGTCTTCTCTTTGTACTGGGAAAACACCTGGTCCTGACGGGCTATCTAATGAACTGTATAAACTTATTGGGCCTGTTCTTAAAAAGGAATTGACCATGATGTTTAATGAGATCCTACGCATGGCGCAGATCCTGCTTAGTATGAATATGGGAATTTTAACATATCTTTAAAAAAGGGGATAAGACTGACATCCGTAATTGGAGACCAATTAGTCTCTTGAATTCTGATTTTAAAATTTTGATGAAGATCTTGGCAAATCATTTATCTTTGTTTGCTACTAAGGTTGTTTCTCCTTTTCAATTTTGCTCTGTAACTGGGAAGCTTATTGAGAATCTATTGTTATTGATTAGGGAAATTGTTGAATATAGCAAGGTTGGGGCAGTAAAGGGATATTTAATTTCCCTGGACCAAACAAAAGCTTTTGACCTGGTCTCCCATGATTTTCTGTGGTCTGTTCTGGTTTACTATGGAGTCCCTCGGATTTTTGTACAGTGGCTCAGTGCTAGCTATAAGACGGCTACAGTTATTCCTTTGGTTCATGGTAGGAAAGGCCCAATGATTCATGTGCAGAGGGGGGTTAGACAGGGCTGTCCTCTCAGCCCCATTCTGTATGCCCTTTTCCTAGACCCCCTACTTTGGAAAATTGCGGCTCATGTGAATATTAAGCCTTTGCTTGTTTACACCTATCCAAACCTCTATAGTTGCTTATGCGGATGATATGAATTTATTAGTGGTAGATGAGGACTCAGTCCGACTTGCCGGTTTCTGTCTGCACAGATTTTGGTCTCTGTTCTGGTGCATCTCTGAATATTCCTAAATGCTCTGGATATACTGTAAGTTGGGTTTTACCCTTACACCCATTGCTTCTTTGACTGGTATCACTATTCATCTGGATTCTATTATTATTTTGGGGATTCATTTTGGACTAGGGAATTTGGATGAGTTGAATTGGGATCCTAAATTGGAGTTGGGTAAACAGAAAGTTGCTCAATGAAATAAATGGAAGCCGAACAAGAAAAAATGGGTTTATTTAATTAAAACTTTTTTGATCCCAGTTTTTTTATATGTTAGTTATGTTTTTCCATTGCCAAAAAAGTATGAAACTGTTTTATGGAGTATTTTTTTTCAAGCTCTATGGGGAAGTTGCCTTAACCCTATTAAATGAAATATTACTTATTTACCTATTAGTCATGGAGGTTTAAATATGGTTAACCCGATTTTGTTTTTTAATAGCATTTTTTTTCACTCTAATATTAAACCTGTTTTTCTTTTTAAATCTTCGGGTTGGGAAATTTTACTGTATAAAAATGCCAGGTTTGGTTTGACCAATGGACTGCAGGACGCCTGGGTGTGCTTCGAAAATCATCTACCATTTCCAGCTATCTTAGAGAATCTTTTCTGAGATTGAAACAATGGCATCTTACAGTAGATCAAGTTGAAACTTTCCACAGAAAGAAACTTTATGCCCATCTTGTACATTCTTGTTGTTTTGTAGATCAGGTTTTTGATAAATGTCCCGCTAATAAATTGTCTGCTTTTCAGAAATTACTGATTAATTGTAGAATTCCATTTGTCATGTGGGATGTACACTGGTTGGCTTGTCATGAGAGAATTAATATTGGTGCTAACCATAAACTTAAGCAACAGTATGACAGACTTTTTCATATATCCCAGTGTATTAACAAAGAAGAAACTATTGCACATTTATTTTTTGATTGTTCTTTCATCCTTGATTTTTGGGATTTTGTAGCTCAGGAATGGGGTGTATCAATACTTTCCACAATGTCTTATGATATGCTCATCTATGGTGCCTTTCCGCCTGCTTGGCGGATCTGGCATTTCAGTACCTTATGAGTACTGATCACAAGTTTTAAGTGGCAGATCAGGTTGGCTAGATGTGGTTTTACATTACAGCAAAAAGTGGGGTCACATATGAAAATTTTGAGAAAGGTTGAGCTGGATTTGAAGCAGTTCTTTTTGAAGGAAAGAAACATCTTTCCAAGGGATAAACTGCTGTCATTGTGGAAAGGCCTCCCTTGGATTTAGACTACGGATGCACCAATTACCTGAATCTGTTTTCCCTTTTTTTTTCTCCCCTTGATTGAGTTTTCCTTTACAGAGTTGTATGATATAATGTCATTTTTTTATTGTTTTTGAAAATTTCATCCACCCTTTTGGTGGGGGGGGGGGGTTCTGTTATGTTTCGGGTGTTTGCATGATATGATATTTCTTTTACTTTCTTTTTTGTTGATTTTCTTTGTTATGAGTTGTATGATGTAATACTGTTTTGTACTTATTGTTTCAATAAAAAATTCCCCTACTCTTTTCGATAAGTGCCATGGGATACTTAACATCCACCTGAACTACCACCAATCCAGGCAGATGGGACCTCTGTTTAACATCTCATCTGAAAGATGGCACCTCAGAAGTGCAGCACCCCTCTCATGCTGCACTACAGTGTCAGTATTGGGACATTAACCCAAGTGCCAGATGTGGGAACTCAACCCACAGCCCTCTGATCTCCCGGCCTCAGAAGCGAGTGTGCTACCTACTGATCCACTGACACTGATATGTGGCAAGGAACACCATCCTATCACCCCTCATGAGTGATTATAAGGATAGGTTTCCTTCAGCATCTGCCACCTGCCTCCCCTGATGAGTGAGGTCAGGACACTGGCAGCTCCTTTTCATTCTAATTGGAGGAATGGAGAAGGCTGTTGCCCATGGGAGTCCCTCCTGAGCAGCTCCTATTGGAGATACTGATGCAGGAGAGGGTCTTTCTGCTCCTGTATAGGAGATCTCACAAAAATATGTGGTTACAGCTTGGAGACTCCTAAATTTCATTTCAAGTGTCTACAGATGCTATCACCATGTCTCATGCCTCTTCTAGGCATTTGTAAAGTGTGATCCAGCATCTACAGATGCCAACACAGGTTCACTAGGATGAGAGTGGCTATAGCAAGTCCCGTCCCACACTGGAATACCTTCTCAGCCCATTCCCCACTTCACCACTACTGCTATAGGCAGCAATTTCTTTCTCCTCAGAATTGCAGCCCCTCATCTCCAAGAGACACTTCCCTTCACTTTCCAAATGCCATCGCCACCATCTTGCATACAGCTGTGGCATGGCTACACCCACCCTGCCATCCATTACTCATGGTAGATCTATGTATGCTCGATGCAGGTGCCACCATATTGGGAACAGCATCTCATGGTTTTTTGCATGAGCATTGCTGTAACTGCTATCTTGTACATGACATATCAAAAGACAGATGCAGAATAGGACAGCTCTCTTGAGATTAGTGGCCATATTACACAGGGCAAGGAAATGCAAGAACTCCCTCTAAGAGGCAATTTTTTGTAGTCCTAGGATGTTATACAGCTCCCTAGTCAAAGACCAAAATTTAAATAGACGTCACCCTCTTCCCCCATCCATGTCACAGGTCATACAGTTTCGAAGCTTAAGCCCTATTAAGGGACAATATAGTTACATAAACAGCACCCCAATTTCAGCAATTCTAGAAGCAGTCCATGAACAACTTATGTGAAGGACAACTCCCTCACTATAGCATTACTGGAAGCAGCTCTCTAATGCACCCCATAATGTATACTTTGCCAAACACAAAGATTTTTAAAACTTTTATATTCTGAGGCACTTAATACAACCTTATTACATTTGCCCCCATTTTTCACCCTCACAGATACTGAGGATGGTGATGGCACACAACTATAAGGAATGCAACATTCTCCATCTGTTATTGCAATTGGGCCCAAACTGCACTCCCTGCTTACAGGAATATCTCGTAGACACCCAGATGTCCACTGATATCAGTGTTGAGGAGCCAAGGGAAGGCACTTCAGTCACTGCCTGGCAAACAGATGAACCTAACCCAGATAATGGGAACAAGACCAATTACCTCTCCTAATGGCAAATCAGACACAAAGGAGGAAAGTGAATCAGAAAAGGACCAACCAAAAACAGCAACGCTATTTCCACCTGACTCAATGCAGGAGCTAGACCAGTCCATCAAAGAGGTCCTAGGATCTGAGGTTCCAACTTCAGAACAACAGTCTAAGCTAGACCTATTTCTGCGCCTGAACCAAAAGCAACAAAGAATCTTCCCAGGCTGACCATTGATAAAGAAACCATTACCAAGGAATGGGATATACCTGACCCAGCAAGCATTCCTGAGAAAAGAACCTGTGATAAATTCTGTCATCTGCAAGAAGACAAAGCCAAGGTCTGATGTACAGCCTCGGCAGGGAACCCTCAGATAGCAGTACTGAGTCATGAAATAGTGCTAGCTGTGGAAGGATCCATGCCTCTCAATGATCTGGTGTGCACGAGACTAGAAGAGCTGATGAAATAGAATTTAGAGCTGGTAGGGAATCACAATTAAAACAGCAGCAGCATACAGTAGCAGAGCTTAAATCAGGTGTCTGGAGTCATTGGCATGTGCTACCACCCCTAAATCAGAACAAGTCGACCTGTTTTAATACAGCATCCAAACTGCCAGATATACTGTATGGCAGACACTTTTGTTGATGTCCTTAAGGTAACTGTATGCATGGACACCATATCCAACAGAGCTAAGCTGACTATCTGGCTGAAACTGTGGGATGCAGAATTTTAAGGCCCTGTGTATTTATTTGGTTTTGGTAAATGTTTTGGCGCACTGGAACTGAATGTCATGTTTTAATTATTTATTTATTGAATCTCGGATTAACAACCTTTGAGCATTATTGCTCCTTTACAATGGTTCCACATCAGAGGATTACAGGTAAATTATTCAGAAGACTCACAGGTTACAATTCACAATACAGTGAGGCAGGGAATATCAGAAAATACAGGTGATTAACAATAGAATTTCAAATTGCATTACATAAAAACAGATAAGTCAGGGTTAACAGTATTACTGGGGTTAAAAGAGCAGGAAATTAAGTTATACAAATAAATATAGAGATACAAGATTTAAACACATCGTTAGTGTTGGGACCAAAAACAGGAAAGAATTGCCCAGATCTGGAAAACTAGGTGATAATGGGGTTGGGAAGGGGAGGACTGGGAGGTGCTGGGGAAAAGCTGGGTGGGGTGGAGTGGCTGAAGGAAGAAGGGGTACCAAGGACTAAGGAGAAAAAGGAAGGGGTAGGGGCATTTGGAGAAGGAGCAACTCAGAGGTATTGTCATTGCTGAAAGAGAGGCGAATCATTGCAGGGGGTAGATTGATTCGGGGAGCGTCTGCCTGTAGAGTTTACTGCCCGGGCATTGGGAGTTTTTGGCACAGTAGTGATGGGATGCAGAGGGCAGAGCGGAAGTGGGGGGGGGGTAGAGGAGAGTAAAAAAGTGGGGGAGGGGAGAGGTGTAGCCGATAAGTCAGACTGGGCATGTACCTGAACAACCTTAGGGAGTGGGATTTTCAATGGCGACCTGAATTAGTTACAAAAAGAGGTGCCCACAGTGGTCAAATATATAGTATAAAGAATGTAGTTGTAAGGAAACTTATTTACGCCTACTTTTGGTAGGCTACCATTCAAGCGAGCAAGTCTATTTGGGGAAGGGCTAGAAAAGTTCATCAGGCAGAAGGAAGAAGGTAAATGCTTATGAAAGATGATGATGGCAGCTGCTAACACTTATACAAAGTTTCCTACAAAGAGTAAAAGTCGGGCCAAGATGTCTTTATTGCTCCATAATACATACCGCCAATATTGTTCTGTATTGAGAAGGAGTCAAGTCTTTTGATGCCATTCTTTAAGGGCAAATTCAGACAAAACAGAGGCCAACTTTTAATACAGTACAGAGTTTTCAAATTCAAATCATCATCCTTTTTGCAACAAGCCAAGTATGAGGTAAACTCAGGAGAGACAGAGGCAGATCAAGCTTCAGCAACTTCAAGTTGAGATACAACAATATCATATGAAATTAAATGTCAAAACCTTCAGAATCCTACAATAGATCTCTTCTAGTTCAGTCACAACTGGCAGAACATAACACCAGACAAATGGGTTCTGGAAATAGTATCACAGGGATGAGTTGTAAGGGAGAGTTGTTGCTGATGGGAGACTTCAACCTTCCTGATGTGGATTGGAGACCCTGGTTGCAGCAATGTCCAGGAGCAGGGACATCCTGGACTCTTTGCAGGGGACATTTTTCAGGCAACTGGTAATGGATCCCACTTGTGGAGGAGCAATGCTAGACCTGGTGCTGATGAACAGGGCCAGTGTTGCTGACATCACAGTGGTGGACCACCTGGAGACCAGTGACCATTGTATGGTGAGGTTTTATGTAAATATGGGGTTTGAGCTGAACTGCATGAGGACGAGGTTCATGGACTTCAGGAGGGCCAATTTCAAGACAATGGGAGAGTGCCTCAGGGACACCATGGAAGGGATAGGGATGCTAGGAAGATTCAAGGACCAGTGGGTGAAAATAAAAGAGGGCATTGAAAGAGCTACCAATATCTGTGTCAGGCAGATCTGCAATGGCAAGAGGAAAAGGAGACCACTCCGGTTCTCTAGGAAGCTAGAGAAAACAGTAAGAATGAAAACACTAGCATTTAAGAAGTACAAAAAGACACAGAAGGAGGAGGATAGGATAAAGTACCAGGAGAAACAAAGGGAGGCGGAGAAGGCAGTTAGGTGAGAAAAAGCACTAAGGGAGGACAATACTGCCCAGTCAATAGAAAAAGGATATAAAATATTGTTTAAGTATATCAGTGAGAAGAGGAAGACCAACGGGGGATAATAAGTATAAAAGGTGAAGTGGGAGTCTTTGAGGAAGGAGACCAAGGAAAGGCAGAAATACTGAACAGATTCTTTTGCTCAGTATTCATAATGGAAGGGGTGAGTGACAGACCAGAGATAAAGAACAGGGGCAGAATTGGTAGGGAGGTGGACGCTAGTCCTTTTTCAGAGTAGGAAAGCCTCAGGATACTGGAAAATCAAAAATGGACAAGACTATGGGACCAGATGGGGTCACTCTAGGATATTGAAGGAGCTCAGAGAGGTGCTGGCTAAACCTCTGACAGCTTTGTTCAAATTATCGCTGGAAACAGGGATGATTCCGAAGAACTGGAGAAGAGCCGATGTGGTCCCACTTCATAAAGGTGGGAATAAGGAGAAGGTAGGAAATTAAAGATCTGCCAGCCTGACTTTGGTAGTGGGCAAGGTTATGGAAACACTGCTGAAGGAAAGAAGAGTGGAATACCTTGAAACAAGTGGATTGCAGGTTTGAAGGCAACATGGTTTCACAGGGGGGAGGTCTTGCCAGACAAACCTGATTAAGTTCTTCAACTGGGTGACCAAGGTAGTGGATCAGGGAGGAGTGGTGGATGTGGCCTATCTGGATTTCAGGAAGGCCTTCAACACTGTTCCACATAGATGACTGGTGTACAAGCTAGCCTGTCTAGGGTTGGGACTGAAAGTAGTAAGCAGGGTTAGAAGTTAGTTGAGCAACAGGAGTCAGAGGGTGGTGGTACATGGAGTCCACTTGGGAGAAGGCAGGTTGCCCAGTGGGGTGCCTCAGGGGTCAGTAATTGGCCTGGTCCTCTTCAATATCTTTATTAGCAACATTGCAGAAGGGCTAGAAGGAAAAGTCTGTCTGTTTGTGGACAACATAAAAATCTCCAATAGGATGGACAAACCGGGAGTGTGTGTGGAAAAAATGAGAAATGATCTGAGGAAGTTAGAATAATGGTCAAGTGTGTGGCAGCTGGGTTTCAATGCTAAAAAGTGAAAAATCATGCACTTGGGGCACAGAAACCTGGGGGCTACATACCAATTGGCAGGTGAGGTACTGGCAAACATCAAGCAGGAAAGGGATCTGGAGGTAATAATTTCTGATGACCTAAAGGTAGTCAGACAGAGTGAAAAGGTGGTGGAAAAGGCCAGTAGAATGCTGGGATGCATTGGGAGGGGTATCACCAGTAAGAAGAAGGAGGTAATATTACCCCTGTACAAGTCATTGGTAAGACCACACCTTGGGTATTGTGTTCAGTTCTGGAGGTCCCACCTCCAGAAGGATACAGATAGTGTGGAGGCAGTACAAAGGTGGGCAACTAAAATGATGGAGGGACTGCATCAAAAGCCCAATGAGGAAAGAGTAAGAGAACTGAATATGTACTCTTTGGAGGAAAGAAGGGAAAGAGGGGTTATGATAGAAACATTCAAGCATGTAACAGGTATTAATAAGGAACAGAAAGGCAGCATTTTCCACAGAAACACAGACTCAAGGACAAGGGGTCACACTGTGAAACTGGAGGGGGAACAGAGGGGCTGTGAGGAAGTACCTCTTCACAGAGAGGGTGGTGGAAGCCTGGAACAGCCTACCAGTGGAAGTGGTATGTGCCAAAACAATCACAGGATTCAAGCATGCATGGGACAGATACAAGGGGACCTTTGTAGTAAGACAAGGGGTGGGGATGGCTGGAGATCATGTAGGGTCTGAGGTGACACAGTAGGCAGGAAAACAGGGCAGACTGGATGGGCCAAAGGGTCGTTATCTCCCAACAACCTCTATGTTTCTATATCTATGATATTGCACCAAGATCAACTGCAAACCAACACAATACAAATTGTTCTGGAAATAGTATCACAGGGATATAGCACTGAGATCAACTGCAAACCACTAACTAACAGACTCATAACATTGCCCATTGCGAAATGCAATGTTCAGGTGCAGGAGGTGTGAAATGCAATACACAAGCTACATACTCATATGAACATATGAACATATGAAGAAGCCAGCAGAAGAAGGCCATTTGGTCTATCAAGTCTGCTCGTATTGCAAGGTCCACAGCTTGAGCTACTGTCCCTGCCCTCCCTCCCCAATTCTACCATCCTCCCTACTCATGATCATTATCCTTCCCCTATGCCTATCCCAGCCTCTCATCACCAAGGAGATAGCACCAATGCCACCAGATTGACATGGCTAAGGCATATATTCAGTATCCTTCATGGTCCCCAGAAAGGAAAGTGACTTGTACCGGAACTGACCTGGAGCACATAAACAAATCCATCAGGCCCAGAAAATTCAAAATAGAGGCTCGCCATCACACGCTGTGATCATTCCAATCAAAAGACTTCTTAACCTCCATAGACTTCGAGGATGAGTACCTATGCATTCCAATCAGATCAAGTTACCACATATGTATAATGTTCCATATCATGGGATGACATTACCAGTATCAAGACCTACCCTTTGGACAGGCATCAGCTCAGAGACTCCACCAAAGTCTCAGTAGTACTGATGGTAGCCATCTAATAGGGGGGTATTCACATGGTCCTTTATCTGGACAGCAGACTCACCAGGGTGAGATAACACACACACACACACACACACACACACACACACAGAAGCACAGTTCAAGAGTACTCCAAATGTTAACAGAACATGAGTGGTTGGTGAACCAAAAGAGGAGCACTCTCACACCAAGCAGACAAATAGAACACCTAGGAGCAATCATAGATGCTCACTCAAGTCTCATGGCTGACCAACAAAAGGGCAAACAAAATATGCAGGAATGAGCATTGTGAGATCAGTGAATGCTCAGATTCAGGCAAATCCTTCATTTACGTAGATCCATGGCCTCTTGCACAGACACTCTCCCATGAACCAGATGGAACATGAGACCCCTGCAAGCCCTAGCAATCCAGAACTGGTCAGACCAAGAACCAGACCAGAACAAGAAAAGGAACTTAACCACAAAAGCCAGGAACTTGCTCAACTTGTGGGCCATGCCCAGAAAAATGTCCAGAGGGAACCCTCTAGAAGTGCAACACAAGGTGGAAAGTTTCCTTTGGAGAGGGAATGCTTCAGAAGGAACGCAACTCTCTACAAGTGCAACACAATGTGGTAATGGAAACATTTGCCAGCCTAACAGATTGGGGGCCACCGCAGGTGGTAGACTAGCACAGGGGGTTCCAGTGTATGTCAAAATTGCCTATAAATGTGCTCCAGATGAGAGTGGTATACCTGTTCATAATGCATTTCATACCACGCAAACAGGGATGAAACCTTTTGGTCTGATCCAACAACATGGTTACAGTCTCATACATCTCAAAACAAGGAGAACAAAAAGCCAGAGAAAGAAAAGTGAAACATTGAAAGTGCTCAGCAGGGCAAAATAAATACTTGCACCGCATCACAATAATACATCTAGCTGGGAAATAAAACATGTAGGTGTGCTGACTCAGCAGACACATCATCAAACCAGGTGAGTTGAGATTGGACAAGTTCATATTTCTCACAATATCAGAAAGATGGGGACCATTTTGAAGTGATACGATGACACTGGACAAATTGCAGTTAACTACTTCTACTCTACACCCGCCTTGCCTAGCTCCAGGGCCCGGAGGTTCTCACATTCTACTATACGCTTGCCTGCCACCGTGTCTGTCAGCCTTAGGAGCTCCATTCTATTGACTCACATCCAGGATCGTTTAGCCATATGTCATCTGTTCTTTGAATGCTTCTGCCTTGCCACTTCAGTCATATGAATTACTACTACTACTACTACTACTCCTACCAAGACTTCATTGAAATTATCCAACAGACCTTAAATCTCAAGATTTGTGCTTTATGGCTTCTTGGACCTTGTGACAATGCTACTTTATTCAACTTCAGCCTCTTCAGTCATCACCATTTATGACTCAGAAGCTCGACTATTTATGCCTTGTCAGACTATTCTTACCAAGTCAGTTCTAATATTCGTACCATTCTAGCTTTGGTCCATAGTTATCTCCATCTTTACGCAACTATTTGGATCACCAGATGATGCTCTTTGATTCCAGAGCTTTTACCATTTCTTCCTGCCCCTCGCTGTATACCTAACATAAACTATGCAATACTACTCCTCTGCTACTATGTCTGCATCATGCAGCTTTACTTACTACTACAACTGACCTATGTACAAGTCCACTTATTTACACTAATTGCTCACATTATCTGCTTCACCCTTACAGGGTCTAGAGGTTCATCAAGACCGATTCCCTATTCTACAACCTACTTCCTCCATCGGGATCTGGAGGTGCATTTAACTTATGCCTACATATTCGCACTAAGATCTATACCTAATTTACTTACCTGCTTCCACTCCAGATCAGAGATTCCTACTGCTCTGTACTCTCCAGATCATGCAGCATGTGCCCTGTTCTTATGCTTCATCACCAAAGCCTTCATTTGCAAAGCTTGCCGAGAGGAATATGAACACCTTCCTCCTACACTGGATATGGACACCTAGCCTTGGTTACTAGTTCTCCTTGCAGAAGCCGTCCTCACCTGCTGGAACATTTCACCACTGTAACTTCGACACTTCGAATTATCATTGTCAACCATGGATTCCAGTCTACCACCATCCTGCTCTGGACATGGATTCTCAGACTTGGATTTGCTAGAAGGATGCTGCAACATTCACCAGCCGGAATATTCTGTACTTATTCAGCTTCGCTTCTCTGGATCAGGATCTTGAACTCTGGAACTCGAATTAGCTTAATATTGTTAATTAGGATTATTCTCCCTTAGTATGCCCAGAAGGACGGGTGGGTCAGTAGCCATGGGTCCTCAGAGGTTTCCCCAAAGGGTTTTTTCCTCTCCAGCGTGCTACTGGTCATACTCTCCAGAGTTGGAGGAGATAATCGTTTGATATTATTATTCTTTTTGGGGGTCTCATACTACTGGAATAAGCATTCTTTACGGTGGGATACAGAGTTAGGCCAAATCAATACCAAGTCGTAACACATTACTCATCAGCTCAAGCATCTAAGCACTTTGCATAAGACTATCCAGCTCACTTGTACTATAATCACTGACTGTATAACTATGCTGAAAGTAACTAAGCACTGATCAATTCAAACTGCTAAATATCTGATGAGCATTGTCCTACTTACCCATCTGGCCTCAGTCTCGAAGCACAAACCTACATTATCCAATTACATTATGTAGCACAAGCACTGAGCTATGAACCACACATAATGTAAAGGCTATCACCTGTAGTTATGTAGGGGAAGAGATCCTCCCCCACATCCTATTTAAATGAGCAGGCTACATCCACTCTACTTAGAGCAAGTCACACTCACCCTCCATCCTTCCCTGGCACCTCCTCCTTCTCAGGCGCTCTTACCCCACCAGGGGGGTCTCATACTACTGAACTAAGCATTCTTTACGGTGGGATACAGAGTAAGGCCAAATCAATACCAAGTCATAACATGTTACTCATCAGCTGAAGCATCTAAGCACTTTGCATAAGACTATCCAGCTCACTTGTACTATAATCGCTGACTGTACAGCTATGCTCAAAGTACCTAAGCACTGATCAATTCAAACTGCTAAATATCTGATGAGCATTGTCCTACTTACCGATCTGGCCTCTGTATCCAAGCACAAATTTACGTTATCCAATTACAGTACGTAGCGCAAGCACTGAGCTATGAATCACACATAACATAATTTGCCATATTTGGCATATTCTCCAAACAGAACCAAAGTTAGCATCCTGGGTGGAAAGATTTCCAACAATGGTTTTCTGACAGCCACCTAACAGCAGACAGTTATACACAGTCTCCAACCAGTGGAACACCCTACTACATGGTGGTTACACCCCCACCACCCCCACTACCACCACTACCACCACTACCACCACCACCACAGAGATATTTCAGATCTGTTTGGTGTAAATTTCATGAACATGTTACCCCCATTAAGATCTTTGTGAATCCAACCACAAGTGAAATGCATGACATTCAGTAATTCATCAATTGTGATGCAATGCATGTAGTGTACTTATCATCGTGGACTTGTGCATGGTTTCATGTAGGAAGAACAAAGGAAAAAGTTATGGAGCAAGTGGGGGACCATATTAGAGCACTGATTCATGATAACTGTGAGTATGACACTGTTGATAATGTGAAGAGGAGCCCTGTTCCACAAAACCACACATGGTCATTTATTGGTATTGAAAGGCATATGTGGCTCCCACAGATGGAGCTCTGGTGAAAATCCTTTCCAGACAGGAGAGAAACTGAAGGTCCTTTCCAGACAGGCTAAGAACTGAATTTTTAAACTAGGTGCTATTTTGGGAAAAGGTATTAATTACACTCCTGAGCTTGTATTCTTTCTTTAAATTAACTATGTGTAGAGATATTTAATGCTATGTATGTTCTACAGTATCTTTCATTTTTCCTATGTTCAGAGGTTATATGATGCACTCAACAAGCCATTGGAGAAGGGCAAGGAATTAGCCCTTTCATGGCAGTTCAAAATAATTCTGTATTCTGTATCATTCTGAGTGACAGCTACGCAATGAATATATTTGTGTATTATGTCCTCCCCCCACCATTCACTGTTTAAAATGTTAAATATGTATGTATCACTTTAAGGCTTGTATGGGACTGCCAGTAGAAGGAGACCCATGTGTCTTGGCAAAACATGCACATGCAAAACATTAAGCCTTGGGAGTAAGGGTCAGAGTGCAGCAGCCCTGTTTTGCATTGAAAATATTGTAATAGCCGCTACTTTGGCCTAATGAGTATGAGTTTTTTCTTTGATACTGTATTGTCTCAAATGACTCAAAAACAGCGGATGTTGGTAGAAAAGAATTCAAGATGGCCTTGCAGCAGTAACAGGCAAACTGCATAGATCTCAACTTCTGTCTTCTTCCCTTGCTTATTCGCTATGCACTGCTTCTTAGAGTAACCCAAGTAGTAAGTGTAGGAATGCTGTAAATGTTGTTTATTCACCTGGTAAAGGAGATTGTATGAATCTGTATGTGCATCTTCAGCTAAGCAGGTATAAACAGATCAGATTGTAAGTGCCATGACTTCTGTAAATGCAACCACCTTTACAAAGTAGGCAAACTACCATATTTGATGTTCTCCATGAAAATGACCCTATAGCACAGTTACAACACTATGGGTCATTTCCATCTCATTATGGCACCTCCTCACAAGGCAAGGAGCAAACTGTTGCTCCATGGATAGCACCCCCCACCACCCATTTGCCAGTGTCTAAACACTGGATTTTTGGCACACTCACAGAATGCAAATGCAGAATCAGATCATCCTTATTCCAATCCCTGTGCCCCTTAGAGGATTCCTTCTATTATAATTTATCTATTTGTGGATCACAAATGTTAATAGGCCCCTATCAAGAGGGAAGGGGGGGGCTAACATTTTCCCATCCTGGGGTCTTTCAATTAAAAAATCACATTTGGTGGTATAATGAAGTGTATGCCCCAGAGAGAATGAATTGCCATTGTACTGTACTTCTTGGGTGGCATGATTATACAGTAGCACTCTCTCTAGCTGGTGACTTTTATTTATTTTGTTCTCAGGGAATTTTAAAGATGATCCTCCTACTGTGTGAGCTCCATTTTAATAGATCCCAAATGAGGGGGAAGGGGGGCTTCAGCTGATGTGTTTCCTAGGTGACACTCAATAAAGAAACTCCACTTGAGAAGGACTTGTCTTTTCCATGCCCCTCAAGAGTTACCATTTTATTAAGGTCTCCCTCAGAATCCTAATGTCCTTCCTTTTGGGGAGGTTTACTTTACAATTTATATACCCAGTGGGGTTCTGCTTCTACCCCTTTTAAAAGCTGGGTACACAGGAGCACTGTATGACTAAGAGACTTGCTCACAGTCACACAGTGAGTACAGCACTTGTCTCTAACAAAGATTGAACCTGTGATCCCTCCATTCCCAAACTAGTGTTATAACCCCTAGACCACACTACCTTCATGGTGTACCCTATCTATAGCAAGGTGCTGGCATACAAATGATGTGCTGTACCATGTATAGAGTGGAGTGGTCTATAGACCTCTGTCACAGGGGGTAAGAACTGGAAAGGGCACTAGGGGAAGCCATTAGCACAATGGCAGAAAATAGAGAGGTGCTGCTGGCGGGGAGCTTCAGTCTGCCAGATGTGGATTGGAGCCTCCCAGACACAGCCTGAGCTAGAAGCAAGGAGATTCTAGACTCCCTGCTGGGACATTTATCAGGCAACGAGTCAGGGAGCCCACTCATGATGGGGCAATACAGAACCTGGTGCTCACAAACAGGGACAGTGTAGCAGATGTCAAGGTGGGAGGCCACCTGAGGACCAGTAATCACTCTACAGTACGGTTCAACACAGGGAGGGCAGCGGAAGCAAATCACATAATGACGAGGGTCCTGGACATCAGGAGGGAAGATTTCTTTTAAATGCATGAATGTCTCAAAAATGACCCGGGGGAGCTGGGGAGAAGGAACAGTGGGCCAAGTTAGGAGATGGCATTGTGACGGCAACAAGCCCTTTATGCAAAAGTAATGAGCAAAAACAGGAGAAAAAAAGTGACTGCTATGGTTCTCAAGGTGAGTGGTTAAAATGGTAAAGGCTAAAAAGGGTTGCATTAAGGAGGTAAAAATAGACTCAGAGGGAAGAGGATAAGGAGGTCTGCCAGAAGAAGCAGAAGGAAGCATGGAAAGTGGTGACACGTGTAAAGGTGCTAACTAAGGAAAGGTTAGCTGAAGTGGTAACCAAAGGGAACAATACCTTTTTTAGGTGCATAAATGAACAGAGGAAGACTAGGGGAGGGATTGTGAGGTTAAGATATGCAAGTGGGACTGGGCATAGAAGGATCAGGAAGAAACAGATATCCTGAACAGATACTTTTATTCAGTCTTTATAGAAGAAGGGGAAGGGGATGGATACATAAACGCTTTAGGAACACTGGGGGGAGGGAGGTAGACACAAGTCCACTTACTCTGAAAGTGGACGAAGCTATGGCATCCAGCAGGTAACCTAAGGGTGTTGAGGTAGCTCAGGGAGGTACTGGCTGTACCTCCGACTGCCCTATTTATTTACTCACAGGAAACAAAAGTGGTTCCAGAGGACTGGAGGACAGCAAATATAGACCAACTACATAAAAGCATTAATAAGGAGGAGGCTGGCAGCCATAGGCCAGTCAATCTGAAATTAGTGGTGGGGAAGTTAATGGAGTCACTACTAATGGAAAGGATTAAGGAGTATCCTGAATCCACATGTTACAAGATCTGAGGCAACACCGATTCATGGGGGGCATGTCAGACAAACCTGATTCGTTTCTTGCACTGGATGACCAGGAAATAGATCAGGGTGGGTGATGACTGACTTAGACTTTAGCCAGGCCTTCAACACTGTGCTACATAGGAAACTTATATGGAAACTGGGCAGCTTGGGGTGGGTCTTAAGGTGGTAAAATAGGTAAGAAACTGGTTAATGAACAGGCAGCAGAGGGAGGTGGTAAATGGAACTCACTCAGGGAATGGGATGGTGACCAATGGGGTACCTCAGGGTTTAGTACTGCAATCAGTGCTCTTTAATGTCTTTATAAATGACTTTGTAGATGGGCTAGAAGGGAAATTATGCCTCTCTGCAGATTACACCAAAATTTGCAAAACGGTGGACACTTCAGAGGGGTTGGAGAGAATGTTCAGAGACCTGAAAAAACTTGAGGATGATCAATTGTATTGTATTTGGGTTTCAATGCAAAAAGTGAAAAAAACAGGCACCTTTGGCACAGAAACCCAGAGGCAGAGTATTAAATTGAGAAAAAAGTGCTGACTATCACCAAATAGGAAAGGAACCTTGGAGTAATCATAGCTGATGACCTCAAGGTGGTAAGGCAGTGCAACAAGGCCGTAGGTAGGGCCAGTGAGATGCTGGGATGCATAGGGAGGGACCAGCAGAAGGAAGGAGATGGTGTTCCACTGTATAGATTATTGATGAGACTCCACCTGGAGCACTGTGTCCCATTCAGAAGACCACATTTCAGGAAGGGCATAGATTGTGTGAAGCTGTCCAAAGGAGGGCAACAAAAATGGAACTGGGGCTGCAACAAAAATCCAATGAGAAGAGACTGAGGAACCACAATATGTACATCCTGTGAGACTGGAGTGAGAGGAGTGACAAGATAGAGACTATTAATACCTCACTGGGTTGAACAAGGTATAGGAAGGGAGCATTTTGTAAGATGAAAAGATGCACAAGAGCAAAAGGACATGCAATGAAGCTGGAAGGGAGAAAACGTAGGAGAGATGTGAAGAAGTGCTTCTTCTCTGAAAGAGTAGTGGATGCCTGGAACAGTCTTCCAGTTGAGGTAGTTGGGGCAAAGTGGTAGGCTTCAAGCAAGCATGGAATAGGCACAAATGAATCTTAGTTGGGAAGCTGGGGCAGACACAAGGGAGAGAGAGATTAAGTAGTGACTGTGGTGACAGTATAGGCAGAGAAAAAAGGGAAGACTAGGTGTGCCAAACAGTCCTTACCTGCCATCATATTCTGTTTCTATTTTTCTATTTATGGCACTAAAGAGTATGGATTTGAATCATAAGATAGAATTAGAAGACTATGCCGGTAGTTCAATGGGACGGAGCAACTAACCACACCCCTGCTCAAGCCATATAAGGCCGCTCCTCCTCACTGGTCCATTGATCATTTCTTGTTGTGGACAGAGGCTCCATACTCCTCATTCCCCAACCTTCTCCCCTGCTCTACCTGTTTTCTTCCACTCCTTTCCTGTCTGCTCCTTGTCTCTAGCTGTTGCCCCTCCTGCTCTCTTTTGTTTCTGTCCCCCTTCTCCCGCTGCATCCTGTACTGCCTTCCTTTCCCCTCCATCCTCTGCCTGCTTGTCTGTTCCATGCCTTCATTTTGTTTCAGCTTCATGGCTTCCCCCTCTCCTCCTGTTCTTGTCATCTTGGCTGTCTCTGACCCCCCTGTACCTGTCTTTTTTTTTATTTTTTCCCTTTGATTCTTTTGGGGTTCCTTTTTTTTTGTTTCCCATATACGTCCCTTTCCACCATCTCTCTGTCCTTTCAGGGTCATTGCTCCACTTGTGCTCATGCTTCTGGGTTCCTCCGCAGCAGTGTTCTACATTGCAGCTTCATCTGTGGGGAACTTTGGCTTCTGCTGTATTATCTGATGGGACTACGAGTGCCGCTTGGCTTTTGATTCAGAGTTCTTCCACCACAGCGGCTCTTGCCTTGGCTCTTACCTACTGCCTCATGACTAAAGCTGGGCAAGCCAGAGCAGGCTTGAGCTGGGCTCGAGCTTAGTGCTTGGCCTGGCTCAGCTCGACCTCTATAAGCAGTTGAGAGGCAAGGTCAAGCTGAGCCAGTTCTGGTCAAAGTAAGCATTTTTTCAGCCCCAGCAGTCAGTGTAGTGTTCTGAACATTTAATCCCTATGCAGGAAACACCCTCCAGTAGTGAGGGCTCGGCTCATGTTTTGGCTCATAGAGTCAAGTCAGACCACTGACTTGGCTCTGGATTGGCTCTAGGTGAAAAAAACCTGGCTTGCCCACCTTTACTCATGACCTGTCCTTCTCTCATTATTGGGGGCTATTTCCACATCCCTACCAGGCTCACTGTCCCCACTTTCTTTTGGGGTTTTTCCTGCCCTACCAATTAGCATTACTATCCACATATTTCCTTTACCTAGTCCTACTTTCAGGATCCCTCGGCAAATTCACTCCACTCCATGTCAGTTTGCTACAGCTGATGGCATTAACCTAATTTATTTATCGAACATGTTTCTTTTGCCCCTCATTCTTCACACAGTTCAAGGTAGGTCAGCCTTGGTTAAGGCTGCCATGTCAGTCAGCTACTGCTACTGGCATTCACTCAATTAATTTTCCTACTAATTGAGTTGGCAGCTCAGCTATAACTCCTGCCATTGAACTGCTTTATTTATCTTTATATTTATTTTGCTGCTTGGCAACACAGTGCCTAGTTCATGGCTGCGCTGTTTTCCCTACTGCAGGGGACTGTGTTGTCACAGCGGGCATTGTGGCGTCGAGTAGCAGGAGCAGCTTTCTCTGTTTCATGTACTACTTCAGCCGCTTGCTTACCTGACTTTTCTCTATTGATGTTGCCTTCATGACATTGACGCAATCGGCCCATGCATGAGTTCTCATACTGCTCCCTCCTCCTACCGCTAGTTGCAGCCTATGGCACTTCCAATACTAGTGCACATACCAACTGTCCTGGTATTAATACATGTGCCATCAAGTCTATTCATTCTTGAGCCTCACTTTGCGTACTGACATCGCAACCTCCTCCTATCTCATCATAGGGTTTGTGCGGCCGTTACCATCCCTCCCTCTCATAAATATTCAATTCATTCCCAATTTGTCTTAATGGACATGGCTGGCATGCATTCCTGTAGTTACAAATTGCTATCTGCCTTATTTAGACCCACGTCAGGGTTCCCATTACTCTGTCTGACCTACGTTAAGGTCTATCCATCATGACTGACTATCCCAGCATGACCAATGTACAGGTCCATGCTACATCTCTGAATACTTTCTCCACTCAGAGACATGCCAACCACATCCATTACTTCCATGGCTCGGTGCTATCCTCCAGCCTATGGTCTCATTTTGAACCCACAAAGGCTGCATCTTGAGCATGCAAAGCTCGAAGTGGGTTCCTTCTCCTCTGGCCCATAGTGAGAATGTCCTCACCACAGGTGGACCTTCAGTCATCAACCATATTGATGGTGACTCTTGATGTAGAATTTACAACTTCAGCAGCGAGGTGTGGGGCTGTCATGGGAAGGGCCCCTTTAGCTGCCCAAGTGGGTTCAGAGGCACCCTTTAAGCTATTCTCCCAACAACTGGCTCTGGTTCACCTGGTTTGGTCTTAAATCAGTAGGCCAGATGAGTGCCTTGGCAGTCATTACTCTCCTCCTCCTGCCTTGGAGGTTGGCATGGAGTGCCCTGTGTTGCAGTGATCATTTGCAACCCTTCATGGTGTTGCTGTTAAAGGGATAGAGTGACAGTGTTCCCCTAAATTGAAAGTACACCCAGGATTGGCCTACTAAACTGCATTAGCAGAGCTGTCACTAAATCAAAGTGACATGAAGCCTGGAAGGAAGGTGACCAAGGCTTTGGATACCCACGTTTCCTCCTCAAAGGATTTTTTCCTCTCCTCTGTGCCAATGGTCATAATACTTACTGTAGATAGGTATAGTAATATTTCCAATGATCATATTACTTAGATAGGTGTAGTAATATTCCCTAGGTTATGTAGTCAGGTTTCTGCCTTTGGACAGAGACAGATGGTGGCCCCATAGTTATTCATCTCTCCCCAGTGGCTGTTCCCTCTCTCCTTAGGAAGTCATGCCTCCATGCCTTACATTCAGAATTACGAGAGGGCCACTATTCATCTGTTGCCTCCTGCCTACTCTACTCAAGTTTCTGTTCATATCACCTACTGACCTACGTACAGGTCTGAGATTCAAATAAGCATTCAGCACCTCGTATGCGCTGTTCAACACTATTTTTGGGCTCCTTCCTAAGGTACCATTAGCCAAGATGATCATTCCTGTGGCACCTCTAGGGGTGGAAGCCTACTCTAGGGCTCCTTGCCTTCACACCCCTACAGAGTTGTACATCCCATAGATAGAGAGGTGAACAGCCAAATATTATCTACATTACACAAGCATAACACAATACCAAGTTGCATAGTCCCATTAAATTGGAAGGCTATGCCTGTAGTTCATGTAGTTCAGTGGGATGGAGCAACTAACCACGTCCCTGCTGAGGCCATGCAAGGGCTGCTCCTCATCACTGCTCTCTCGATAGTTTCTTGTTGCCCCACCATCCTCTCCTCCTGCTCCAGCAGTTTGTCTCTCTCTCTCTTCCGTGGGCTCCTTCCTAAGGTACCTTTAGCCAAGGAAATCATTCCCATGGCACCTCTGGGGGTGGTACCCTCTTCTAGTTTCCTTGTTTTGCACCCCTACAGGGTGGTACATCCCATGGATAGAGAGGCAAACAGCCAAATATTATCTACATTACACAAGCATAACACTATACCGAGTTGCATAGGCCTTTTAAATCAATTATAGTTCTCATTAAGTAAGTACTATTTACATTAAACTGCATTTTGTACACAAATTCTTGAACAAATAATATTTGTTCAGATGTGTCCCTGAGTTTCACTGCTTGTCCCTGATTTTGTCCACCTTCTCCCTGATTTGTGAGGCAGGAGGTTGAGAGGTATGAGGAGTGCCACTGGACCGGGAGACAGGAAATATTGAAGAGTGGTTTGGGGCCACAGGACCACCATGTACAATTGACAAGGGACTTGAAAATTAAAAACCATCATAGCCCATGATCGGTCATTGAGGTATGGGGGGTGCTGGGGGTGGGGACACAGAAGCTGTAATGCCTCATCATATGACTTATGACATGGCATCATGTCACTCAACGAGCATATTACTATACCTAGATATCTGTGCTGGTTGCAGTTTACATGTTTCTGCTGTAAAACTCAAACATCTTGCACCCATTAATAGCTTTGGGACTTAGTAGATGTGGAGACTTCTCTCCCAGGTGACTAAGCTTTAATTTTTTTTTTTGGTGTATAGCAGGTTTTGGAAGTGGAGTAACGGACAGCCTTATGTATCCTGATTTCCCATGACCACTTGCAACTATGTATTTTGCCCCAGCTGTTCAGAAATTCAAACACTATAAATTTAGGCAAAATAAGAACTTTACATTTTCATTCATTTTATGCTTGTTAAATGCACTTATTCAGCTTTCAACTTGCCCAAGACATTATAGAATAGGTTGTTGCTGACAATTGCAGTGTCAGTGGCTCAGTAGGTAGCACACTCGCCTATGAGGCTGGGAGATCAGAGGGCTGTGGGTTCAGTTCCCACATCTAGCACTTGGGTTAATATCCCAGTACTGACACTGTAGTGCAGCATGAGAGGGGTGCTGCACTTCTGAGGTGCCGTCTTTCGGATGAGATGTTAAACCGAGGTCCCATCTGCCTGGATTGGTGGTAGTTCAGGTGGATGTTAAAGATCCCATGGCACTTATCGAAAAGAGTAGGGAAATTTCCCTGGTGTCCTAGCCAAATTTCCCTCATTCACGAAAAATACCACCAACAGCTTAATCTGGTTCAAGGTCAGTTGGAATTCATCTGTATTCCCTTCCCCCGGGTCGTGCCTGAAAATAGGCAGGATTTGTCTAGTGCACTTACCCGGTCAACAAAAACTAAATAAATACTGTAAACTTGTTGTAGCGGTCATTTCACCAACCAAAACAATTCATTGCTCTAGAGCATGCCCTTTATTTGCATCAACGTATATGCAAATAAGAAGATATGTTTTCATACAGACATATTTGCATCTGGTTTCCTTTAAAAAAAAGTCACTTCTTTCTGAATGCCACCAAAATGCTATGTATCACAAGTCACATCATTCAACAAGACTCGCAAATACGAAGGCCCTGGAGATTTTCACTGTACTCTTAAGAATGCCTATCCCAGCTTGGGTGGTCTAATTAAGTTTCAGAGCAGTAACCTCGAACTGTTATTTTGGATGTGTCACAACAGGCCTTCTGTTGCAAAGGGTGATATTAGTTTTTCCAGCGTCCTACTGTACATCATTACTTAAGTGTCACTATGGAAAAGTCATTTAGCAAGTTGCTGACTCTCCAACATGACATTTCCTGCTTTTTAAATCCACAGCACAGCTATGCTGTCCGAGCATAAGCAGAATGTCTAAGAAAGTAGCAAAAGTAGCACATCAGTCAAATGTTAAACGTGTTTGTGATATGGACTATTTCTATACAAGAGATGACAAAAAAAATGACTGCTGCAGTACTTTACACCTAGCCTAGCATTCATCTCTGTGCTGGTTTTAATCATGTGACTTGCTAGACAGGATCGCACCTATAACTGGACCCTGTGTCCAGTGAGTTCTTACCATCATACCAAATGAATAAAAGAAATGAAATACATACCAGCCACTTCTGAATGGCTCAACATGCAGGCACATGCTTTTTGACTCAAGGAAATTGTCACAAGTACCACTCTTCTGAAGCAGCACAAATATGGGTATAATGAGTGTAGAAACATATGGCCCACTGAATTTTGTATATGGCACCATACTTAATCTGGCAGCATTGATACTGTAGGCTACTATCACGCTAATATAACTTGCCAGAGACACTAAATATTAAAAAATCTCAACGTATAAGTAAAAAATGCAGGCAGCTAAAATTACAGCATGGAACAGAAAAACAATTATTTTTAGCTGTAAATGTAGCATTTAAAAGATGGTTCATACAGTAATGATGTATTATATATATAGACAAAAGTTGAGGGATATGTAGAAAATGTTTGATCCAAAGGAAATGAACTGTTGACTAACAGTGACTTGTATTGATTAAAGCTGCATGTTGAGGGCAATAGTGCCTATCAATGTCAAAATGTTCCCTATATTGTGTTCAGACACAACACAGTCCATAACCTTGAGCTTCATATTCACAAAGTTAGCACAATTCACAAAACATGCTTACCACACACTAGCTAGGGTTTTGCATGATCAGATGGGGTGGAGGCCATATTGAGCAGGCCCCAGTACACGGTGCTATGCAGACAGTGTGTATGCACAGAACATACCACTGAACCCATGAAAATTATAGATCCCTCTTGCATACTGGGAGCAGTGGTATATTCAGAGGTTTTGAAAGTGCTAAACAGCCACTGTCACAACACTGTTTAACACTTTCAAAACCAAACCATTATGATAGCACATAGTGGTATCTGAACACTTGACAACCCCCTTCCCCAGCCAAGTGCATGGTAGCAGACTGAAAGCAGGAGCTGTTGGTCTCGACTTGTGTCCCCTCACAACTGATAAGTTCATGCCTGAGAAACATACTGACCCCTCCCTGGTTGTCTAGTGGCTCTCTCAGCCTTTGATTGCTGTAGTAGCATCCTCCTGGTCTACTCACCCAGCACGTACCTTCCCCCCATTGTCACCTGATTCACCCTATACAATACATACAAACATCTGCTGCATTCCAACTCGAGAAGGTGACCAGCACAGCTCCTACACTCGCCACCTCAGTCGGCAATCCTTGCTCTCTCTCTCTCGTGCAGGGTAACTACATTTGCCACATTCTGGTTCCTCGGTGCTCTCCCTGTGTCCAGTGATATAATGAACCACTCAGCTTTCAGTTCAGCTAGGACGTGACTCATCTCCTGGAGTATACCGGGATGTAACCCATCCAGGCCCATGGACTTATCCTTTTTAATTGTACTTAAGCCCAGCAACTTTTAACCAGAATGGAATCCACATTGATCCATTCACTCCACTCACACCCTAATGTCACAGTCAGGCATTGGCTTCTTTTCCTACACTGTAAACACTGAGCATACATATCTGTTCAGGATGTTAACCTTACTTTTATCTTTCTAGCCCAAGTCCTCTCCTTGCTTCATCCTATTTCTTCCCTCTCCTTTTTCTTCTTCTCCCATATGAAATGAAAGAAGATCTTAGCTCCTCTCTTTCTGTCACTTGCAGTTCTCACTTCCATGTCAGTTTCAGCCCTCCTCACTACCCTGCTGGCATCTGTCATTCTGCTGTGATGCTACACCATGTTCCCCCTGATTGGATGATTTTGTATTTTATAAATGCTCTTTTCTTGTCCCTCTTGGCCTCCCATACTTCCCTTGAGAACCATAATCTTTTTTACCACTCTTCTTTTTGCCAGTTTCTGTTGTACAGAGATCTTTGCCCTTAGTTACCACATTTTATCAGTTCCTATTTAGCCTCCACACCCTCTGTCACTCTTACCTACTCAAGTTTTCCCTGCAGCTACTCCCTCATTCTTCTGAAATCAGCCCTCCTAAAGTCTAGAACCTTGATTTTCAAAGCCCTGGGAATGACATACTGTGCTCGTGTCAAACAGGAATGACGCAAGGGGCCCAATGCACCACACTGTGCACCATTCCCTATTTTCTATCACAGCCTATGCCAGATGGGGGGCTGCCTGTGCCATCCAGGCTTGCACTGTCCTTATGGCATTCGCACGGCTCCATCATGGCAGATGGGCCATGCAACAGGACAGTGCTGCTGTATCCCTTAAAGTATAATTCTCAAAGGCACCCAAAGTCCACAGGACCTGCCTGAGGTTAGACCATCTAACAGCACCATGTGCTGCCAGAGTCCAGAGGAGGCAGCTGACACATGCATCTCTGCACAGCACCATAAAGTAACAATCCCACACATGAACTTACCCACTAGATGAAGTGTGCAAATCAAGCCCAGTGAGCTGATGGCATGCTACCGTAATGCAGTAGAAGCTGAGCGGAATAATCAACTAGCAAACTACCCTGCAAGACTACAAGATGGGAGCCCTACATCCCAGCATGAAGTAGGATTGGAAACATCCACATATTTTCTACTGTCCAACTGTCCTTGGCAGGAGCAGGTAAGGGTCCCACTGTAGGGTGTAGAATGTGGGGTACCCTCAATGGTAGCTGTGGCCAGTGGGGGGGGGTGGCCCATTCAGCATTGGGCAAATGTCTGTGAGGGATCTTGTGGGGTACTGTGTTGGACACACAGTGAAGGTGTCAGCACCAGGCATAGGACAAGTCTGGTGACACGTACCTCAGTTGATCAGACACTGTCATTTACATAGGTCATGGTACTGACAGCACTAACAAGGGCCTCTACGGTGTGCTGTGCTCTAGATGGGGACTATTGTTGACAGGGGATACAGTGCACGGTTTCAGTGCAGTGGTTCTAATGGCAGGCACCACCTCTGCAACAGTGATATACCACAGATCTGTGTGTGGGGATGTGGTAGACAGCAGCCCATGCAGTGTGACAGGTGCCTGGTTCCTGGCTACCACAGGTGGTACCATTGGCACTGGTACTGGCTACATAGCCACAACATTAACAGGTCCACTGTGCCACCTGCATACTGGGGCAGACATAGGCTGGCACTTAGGGGCTACTAACGTACCTGTGGTGGAACATAGCGGTCTGTCCCAGTGGTGCTGTGTCATCCCCATCCTTCTTGACACTGGGTATGTGACATCCCAGGGCTGTGGGTACCATGCTGGGCATGTGCATTACTCTGGGTCTGTACTGCAAGTGCACAGTGGGCTGGTTGTCCCCAGTCAGGGTGTGTGACTGCCACTGGCAAATCTCTCCCATGCACTACTGGTTTGACACACAGGAGTGGTTGCGACAAACTGAGAGAATCTGGCTCCAGGACCCCACCTCTATGAGAATCAGGTGCAGGTTCCCTGGTGCACTGGCATTCAATGCAAGCTGCTGTTTGCCTCAGCTTGCTTCGATGTAAGGGTCAGTTTCATAATAGAGCCCTCGGACTTTAGTTTATGACTGATTTTTCTCTGCCACAAGTTTGACACCGAGCTTAACTGTCTGATGGTCACTGGTTCCCTCTGGGTCCAGCACCATTACATCCCCCATGCTGTTCATATAGGATACTAAGTCTATAATGGCTGCCCCCCCAGTAGGCTACTTTATTTTCTGAACAAGGAATGCATCCTGAAAGACTTATACCGGCTGTTAGCTTCTTGCACTTGCTGCTACTGGGATTCTCTAGTCCACATCTGGCATGCTGCAGTCCCCTAGTGTCAGCCCCTCCCCTAGCCCTGTTGTCCTTTTAATCCCTTTCCCCAGTTTTCCATCTGCTTCTTCTTTTTGATATGGTGGTCTATAAACCATCCCTATTCTGCTACTTCTTCCCCCTTCTGTTGCTTCCTGTACCTGCATTGCTTCTGTGTGCTCGCTCTTCCCCTTCACCTCAGTCTCTGAAGCCTTTATTACCTATATAATACCATGCCTCCACCTCTCTTTCCCTTTATATCCTTCTTGTATGCAGTGTTTCCCAGCAAGGTTACGTTCCAGGTGTGATACTAGGTAGTTCACGTTTCTGTGATTTCTGCCAGGTCTGGGCTTTCCTCAGCCATCACTGCCCTTAGATCACTAATCTCATTTTCCAGGTTCCTGCCATTTATGCACATAGCCTCCAGATCACCTGTCCTCCCTAATGGGTACAACACATTCTCCTTTTCTCTTTTATCTCCTATCCATCCTTGCACCTGTCATCCTTCTTCCACCTCTTATCTGATTTCCCCACGGCTTTTGTTACATCACTTTTGTTAACTTACCCCTGTGCCCCTTCCCTTTGTTTTCAGTTGCTCCTTCCTTGTTCTCTAGCACTGGAGGGTGGTCATCTAGATATTTTTAATTGAGTAAGTACAGTATACTTAACCATTTCCAATCTGCCCCCACCTCCCTAATTTAAAGGGCCCTCAATGTGCTTTGTAACCATGCCCCCTAGTCTCCTGCTGTGCTCTTTAGAAGGGAGAAGATGATAGCCTAATCCACCTATCACTATTAAGCTCAAGAAACATTTCTTGTGCTCCCATTCATTTGCCTCAGCAACAAAGCTGGGGCTGGGGAGCCTTTTAGGGCAACTGACATAAAGGTTCTCCTGAAACAATTAGAAAGCTTTAAACTGAATTCCTTTATCCTTCCACTACCTGACAGCTCGCTGGAACTGCTATGTTTGTCTGTGGTACCTTGCATTTCAAAAACAAACTTTAATTTAGAGTACTTATTGTTCCAGATTCACTTACCTAGTCTGAAGATGTTACTTCTTGTAACTTGCTTTGAGGTACTATACATGTGAGTAGTTTGACTGGTACAAACCTGGAAGTGAGTTACAAGTGAACAGCAGTGCCCACAGAACATATGAGACTCAATTGTCTCCTTTTTGAAGGTTTATGTGGATTTTTTTTGTAATAGACTTGTGTGATGAGTGTGATCACTGCAAAGTCATGTTCACATATTTTTGCTGCCACAATGGGGACCTTTACCAAGAAACTGGCTTAACAGGCATCTCTCTCTGGCATGTTATTCCTTCCTTGCACCATTTTGTTTGCCCTTCTCTGGACTGCCTCCAGTTTGTTAACATCCTTGTGCAGGTGTGGCCTCCAGTACTGCATGCAGTACTCCAGATAGGGCCTAACCAGTCTCTGGTAAAAGGGATTATTACCTCCCTCTTACGACTTGTGATACCCCTACTAATACACCCCAGCATCCCCCTAGCCTTACCTACTGCTTTAGTGGTCTGCTTGGATGATTTCAGGTCATCTGTGATGACGATGCCCAAGTCTCTTTCTTCCCTTGTGATTGCCAGCAACTCCTCTCCCAACCTACAGATGGCTTCAAGGTTTCTCTTCCCTGTGTGCATGATCTTGCACTTCTTTGCGTTAAACCCCAGTTACCACTCTTCTGAACATTTTGCCAGTTTATCCAGATCTCTTCTCATTCTGCCCATCCCATCTGGATCATCTACTCTGTTGCAGATCTTGGTGTCATCTGCAAACAGACAAACCTTACCCTCCAGTCCATCTGCAATGTCACTGACGAAGATATTGAAGGGGACTGGCCCCAGGACTGATCCCTGAGGTACCCCACCTGTGACTTGCATCTCTTCTGACTGTATACTGTTTACCAACACTCTGTGTGTTCTGCCTGTCAACCAGTTTGCCACCTAGTTGACCAGCTTCTCACCCACCCAAGCCTACCCAGCTTATTAATCAATCTTCTATGTGGAACAGTGACAAAAGCTTTGCTGAAGTCAAGGTAAGTGACATCAACTACACCCCCTTGGTCCAACACTCTGGTTACCCAGTCAAAGAAATCTATGAGATTAGTTTGACAGGACCTTCCTTTTGTAAACCCATGCTGTCTTGAATCCTGTGCGCCTATGGATTCCAGGTGTTGCACTATCCTTTCCTTAAGGAGGGCCTCCATAACCTTGCCCACTACTGAGGTAAGACTGACTGGTCTGTAGTTCCCCGCCTCCTCCCTGCTACCACTCTTGTGCAGCGGGATCACATGAGGACTTCTCCAATCTTCTGGTACCTCTCCTGTGCTCAGAGACTCACTAAACAGTTCTGATAACAGCTCTGCTAGTTCCAACCTTAGCTCCTTTAGTACCCTGGGATGTATGCCATCCAGTCCCATTGCCTTGTCCACCCTGAGCTTAGCAAGCTCCTGTAGGATGCTTTCTTTTGTGAAGGGACTTGTGCACACCTCCCCCCCCCATGTCCATGGTGCTGAGCTGTGAGCCCTGCCCTACCTTCTCCTCAGTAAATACTGAGCAAAAGTATCTATTTAAGATAGATGCTTTTCCAAGGTCCTCCTCCACACACTCCCCCTTAACCCCTTTGAACTTAGCAATATCCCATCTGGACTTTCTTCTTTCACTAATGTATCTATAGAAAGTCTTGTCAGAAATTGCCATTATAAGTATATTCTATGAGATTCTGTCTGGTGGTTCCCAGTACATTCTTAATAAAACTAAGTCAACACATGTACACAAGGTAGTATAGGAACATGATAAGTCTTTTTTAACCATTTACAGAGGTCAGTCATATATAATACATTGCAGATTGTGTCTCAGTCACTGTATGACAATCGTAGTTTTTTTTAAGTCCATCTGATCTTTTTTTCCTTGCCTTTGTTTGTATTGTATGGAGCAGCAACAGTGCCTCAGGGCTGCAGTCAGCCTGAGCTTTCAGGTAGTGCAGGCACTTATCAAACAAGAACATAGTTTCTGAATGTGTAGGGCACCAGCGGGAGTGGTTGGGCTTTGTCTTGCAATGAATCAGAACCAAGTTGGTCTTCTGTGCTGTAGACAAGGTCAACACTCGACAATTAAAGCCTCAGTTAAGGACCTCATGTCTTTCTTCATCAGTAGCGCAGCTTGCCGATATTCCTACTTCCAATGCTGTAAGCACAGTTCTGAATAAATCCACAGTTAGCATGCAACGCTCTGAGTCCACATGTCTCCTGTCTGTCACCACTTTCACTCTCCTCACCCCTCAGTCTCACTCTCACTCTCATCTCCAAAATCAATTCCAGACATCTTCTAGGATTTCTGGATTGTCTCAGATTTGTCATTTTGCCATAAGTTTGCCACTATGTAAATCACATCCTTCAATGGGATGTGTTTCAGGATTTCATTAACACATTAACAGGCACTGCAGCATTTTCATCGGCAAGCTCAGAATGTAGTAGTTTTTTATGTTGGCGTGCTTGTGCAGCCAACATCTTGCGATAGTGCAGATTTGGAGGCACGGTCACTGTTGTGCGAATGCACGGCATGCACCAGTAGGTGCGTCCCACATTCCCTAATCAGCCAGTAGCAGGGGCTGACACCCTGCCTAGTTAATGAGGTGAAGACATCACAGAAATGGTCAGTTGCAATGAGATCGAAGTTCTCATGCAGCGTGACCACAACACACCTCCCCCTATGAGCTGGCAACATGGTGGCAGTGACTGCCACTGTTGCCTGTCAACCCCCTCTTTATTGTATGCCAATGGGGGTGCCCAATCCCCCTCAGCATCATGCACCCCCCAACAGTTTGTGTTTGCCGTCGGGAGCCCAATCCCCATTGGCATGTGTCAGCGTGGCTTAGTTGGTAGCACATCCGCCTCTGGACCAGAAAGTCGTGGGTTCTCGTCCCACACTGGGATTGGACTTGCACCTAAAAATCGCTGGCATTCGAGTGCAGTATTGGGGGTGCTGTACTGCTGGGGTGTGCCATCCTTCAGATAAGATGTTAAACCGAGGTCCCTTCTGCCCATCCTGGTGGGTGTCCAGGTGGAAGTAAAGAACCCAGGGCACTCTTCGCAAAGAGTAGGGAACATTCCCGGTGTCCTGGCCAACATTCCCCTTCCCATAAACCGGTTCATGCAATTATCCAGGCTGTGTGTGAGTGATGATGTGCGATATGGCCGCCACCACACATTCAGTCACTTCACTACCAGTCTAGCATTGCTTGTAAAGCGCTTTGGATCTGTGAAAAAGCACTATATAAATGCTGATTCTTCTTCTTCTCCTTCCCCTTGAATTTTCCTGATGGGGGAGCCCACTCCCCATTGGTATAATGTGTCCCCACCCCATTTTTTGCTTGCCGAGGGGGTGCCCAATCTCCCTCTGCTCCTGCACCCACCCTTTCCTTGTCTACCGATGGGGGTGCCCAATCCCCCATTGGCTAAAGCACCCACCCACACACACACACTCAGGTGGCATGCTGGGAGCCCACCCCAGTGTGCCAAAGCACCTATTAAAATAAAAACAGTCCCCCAATGTCTTTTATTTATTTTTTTGATCTATAAAGCAAAAACGGTCCCTCGTACTCTTCCAAACCTCACCCACAACCCACACCCACCCACCCACCTCCTGCCTCACACCCCCTTTACCCCATACTTACCTCCAGAGTCTGGTGCGATGATCTTCGGTGGACCAGGAACACATCTGCAGTCTTCAAAGCCGACCACGAACTGAGGAAATGCCTGTAAGCTGTATAATGGAATAAATTGGGGGGTTTCAACTTTAATGCATATCTCAGGCATTTTTGGGAATTTTTACACCAAATTTTCAACATGGGGTTTTGGGACCCCTCCTCATGAATTCTGGCACTGTCATATCATTAATTGGTCCCAAAAGGTGATTTCGCAGTCACTGCACAGAATTACCTTTGGAACTGATTAATGAGATGGCAGTGCCACTGTTCATGAGTTGGGCTCTCAAAAAGCTTATGTTGCAAATTTGGTGGGAAAAATCAAAAAAATGGCTATTTTATGAGCATGCATTGTGCAGGTGCTACGCAGGCTCACAACTTTGTGAATTCGTAATATTTTCATGCCAGATTTTCAACATTGTCATTTTTGTACACCTTCTTGTGATCAGTACAGCTGTCCTTTTTCACATCCTGGCCAAAATGTGTTTCCGCACTTCCAGCCCACAATAGTGCTGTTGCTGTGGAAAATCAGTGTTTGGGCCAGATTATGAAAATGGCAGTGACACCGTTCATGAGCAGAGGTCCTAAAATGCGTATGTTGAAAATTAGGTGATGATACTCCACAAAATGACTGTGTTATGAGCGTGCATTGGCAGATTGCATGCACGCTTGTAACGTCGTGCATTTGAAATATTTTCACTCTGGATTTTCACCATTGCTATTTTTCCACACCTCTTGATGAACAGTACAGCTGTCATTTCATGTATCCTGGCCAAAATGTGTTTTCGGACATCCGGCGCAGAATAGTGCAGTCGCTGTGTGAAGTCACTTCTTGGGACAGTTTGAGGAAATAACAGTGACACTGTACATAAGCAGAGGTGCTAAAATGCTTATGTTGAAAATTTGGTGCCAAACATCCATAAAATTACTGTGTTACAAGAGTGTGTTGCGCATTTCCCACAGACCCTTGTAACTTCGCAAATTTGCAATATTCACATGCCACATTTTCAACACTGGCATTTTTTTACACCTCTTAATGAACTGTACAGCTGTCATTCTTCACATCCTGCCCAAAATGTTTTTCCGCACTGCACTACCAAAGCCAATGCCAGCATGACAACATTTGGCATTGATAAATGTTTGTTTCTATAGTTTTGCTTTGGGACTTCCAGTATGCCTTGATCACATGGCTACAGTTGGGACACTGTATGAGGGGTTTAAGAAAACACACTGCATTGTAAACTGAAATAATTAATTATGCTGTTACTATGGTAATAAGTAATGAAATAAAGACATTAAATTCAATTTTGCTTCTTTTGTTTGGCTGCTTATTGGGAGAGTGAAAGTGTTTCCAAGGCAATGCATTTTATAAAGCAGTTTGAGGGATAAAGTAACTTTTATTTCCACATGCTTCAGTTGTTTTCAGTATGCTTTGGCATTGTGCTGTAGATGTTTGACTGCTGCTACTTATTGCCTCATTTGGATTTAGGGACACTTGATGGAATCTGTCATGAGCACATTGATGTTGCCAGATGCAGTGTCACAAACAGGCTGTTTGGTCAGGGGCACATTTATTTATTTATTTAGTTTTTGTTGACTGGGTAAGTGCACTAGACAAATCCTGCCTATTTTCAGGCATGACCAGGGGAAGGGGGATATAGATGAATGCCAACTGACCTTGAACCAGATTAAGCTGTTGGTGGTATTGTTAGTGAAAGAGGGAAATTTGTCCAGGACACCGGGGAAATTCCCCAACTCTTTTAGTGGGTTGGGGGGGTTATTTTTTCAGCATGTCTAATAAGTTTTGAGTCTATTGCAATGTTATTTTTGTGTTTTATGTATGATGGCATATGTATTTTGTTTTATGTAATTTGCTTTTGCTTTTGTGTATTATTTGACTGTATTTTACTTTACAACTTTCCCTACTTTTTTCGAGAAGTGCCATGGGATCTTTAACATCCACCTGAACTACCACCAATCCAAGTAGATGGGACCTCGGTTTAACATCTCATTTGAAAGAGAGCACCTCAGAAGTGCAGCACCCCTCTCATGCTGCACTACAGTGTCAGTACTGGGATATTAACCCAAGTGCCAGATGTGGGAACTGAACCCACAGCCCTCTGATTTCCCAGCCTCAGTGGTGAGTGTGCTACCTACTGAGCCACATCAGCTAGTTTGAACCCAATGGAGGATGTGATGTCCTCAGTGTCAGAGTCGTCAGTCAAGATCTGTAAAATAAAAAAGAAATACTAAGTTTTGTATCAAAGATATTTTTTTTTCTTCTCTTTTTCTGGGCTTATTTAATTTGCAGTGCACTGATGCTGCGATCACAATCCTGAAATCAAAAGTTGGACACCACATGGCTGGGCCTGGGTTAGTTTTCCTGGGGAAATAAAATACAGATTTAGGTTAGTATTCACAGCTGCTATTTTTTTTTTAAGGTTTTAATCTGATGGTTGATGTGGCAGGGATCCCAGTTTTGGTGAACTGAAAATGGAAAGAAAAGATTGTTACTTGTAGCAATGGCATGATTTCACATCTCATTTTTACAATGTGAACTGGGTTTTACACTATGCATTTATGTTTTTTGCAAAGAGAAAAAAAGAAGCTTGTAAAATTACATCATCGGGACTAATTATTGTACTGACTGCCTGTTCATTAACAGCATGTATTTGTATCCTTTGACTGCACCTGACATTCTTACCTCTGCACAATACTGTCATTATTTCCCTTTGTATGGAATGTATTTGTTACCCAGGTCACCCCTGAAAAAGGAACTTTTGTGTCTCAGTTGGGCCCACCCAGTCATCAGATTTTAAATAAGTAAATAAAATAACATTTTACAATATGCAGATTTGGAGCGAAAGCTGATGTTTCTGAATTTTTGTTTTACAGAGTTTCAGGTGAGACAAAGATTAGTTAACTGTAGTAGTGATTTATTTTTGTTTCTTGTTACTAGATCAAACATTGCTTATTTAGTGATCAGTGAGGATCACTGCAGAGGGACATGAAAAGGAGATTTAACAGAACATGTTTAGTTTAACAGATTTAACAGAGCATTGCTGGGTATTTACAGCTTTTTTTTCTTTTTTGTTACCTGAAAAGGAGGTGATACTGAGACTATTTGTAAGCTTGCAGTGACGTGATTGGTGGTACTTTTGGTGTGCTGAAAAAAAAGGATTTTAGATATATACTGTAGTACATTTTTATAACAAGTTGTGAATGTAGTAGAACTGTACCATTTTTGATGGTTGGCTTAGGTCAGAGAACAGGAACTTGTTGAGTTCTGCACTGAGATTTTCATCTTAGGCAGCATTTAAAATGATGAATCTGCTCAGCCTGTTGTCACACTTGCGGCTGGATCTCTTTTAGAATTAGGGTTGTTTGGTTCGAAGTGGATGGCTGGTCTTTTCTGAATATGTTAAGAAATTCATGTGCTCTCACAAGTGATGATTAATGATAAATTCAGAGCAGACCATTGTGTATTCAGTAGTTTGTGCAATGTATTTTAAATTATAAAGCTTTTAGAAAGAGTTTTTATGAAGATTGTACTAGCTTAGCTGGCTCACCAGTGCAGCAGTAGTGCTACCGCTTGTGGCGCTGGTGATCTGGGTTCAGGAGTGGACCAGGGTTGCAAGAAGGCTGGCAGGGGGGAGGTAGATGGAGCATCCCAGGAGATGCTCCTCTCCTCTGAGGAAAGGGATTGCCATCCCCGCTGCAATACTGCCACCTGTGTGACCACAGGGGGAGGTGCAGTGAGGATGACGCAGCATTGGACGGAAGGATGCTGGCTGAGTTCTGAAGCATGTACACCATATGTGCCCACACCCACTTGGTCTTCCTAGGTAGTGGCTCTTCAGAGGGAAGAGAGAGTAAACCAGGAAAAAAATACCCGCAGCTAACCCGATGATGGCCCCCAGTGCCACTGCACAGCAACGACTGACTTTGACTGATCTTGATTGATTTGACTGATCTTGATTGACCATCTGATGATGATTTAAGTCACTTAAAGCAAGTGAGTGGGAGTGAAATTGGGATGCTCCCTCTCTCCCCATTGGGAGCAAACCTAGGCAGCATGGAATATGGTAACGAGAGGAGGCTTAGGGATCAGGGGAGCCCAGGTGAGTGTCTTGGGGAGATCAGAGGGAGTGGATAGCTGGAGTGAGAGAAGGGGGGCATAAACAAAGAATAAAGAAAAGGTTGTATTATCTTTGTTTAATTTCACTGCTTTGTTTTGAATTTTGCAGAATCCACTGTGGTGAAATCACCAAGCATTGTACTAGCTGCATGCCACAGAGTTCCGTGAAGAACTAGAGTGCTGATAATACCATGCTTTAAGAAGACTCAAAACGAGGCCACCTACAGGGTACCATGATATTGGTTTTTTCAAGGGTAGAACAACAGAAGAAAATTTTCTAATAGCTCTATCCCTCTGACTTAGCATCATCTGTCACCAGTGGGATGACTAATTACATTTTAGTAAACATTTCTAAAAAGGGCAATAAATTAAATTGAATTCTCTGTGAACCACTAGTATGGTATCTGCTATGTGACTGCACTTTTTCCACTATTCAGCTCTCTAGTTCTTAACATGACTCTGTGCTGCACTCCCAGCATTTATTTGTTCCTTTGTGACCTAGCTAAAGTGGTAATAAATGTTACACATGCCATTCTGGTGATGCACGATTTATTTTTATTTTGGGCATGTTAACAGAAAAAGTAAAGCATTAATTATAAGTCTTTAACTGCCAACCCACCCACCCACATTGTGTATGCACTGTTTGTAAAAACTAAAGTTCAAGCTTCATTAAAGCTCTGTGGCCACAAAAGGAAGGAAATGCGTTGTTAGGTTTATTTTTTCATGTTGCCCTAATGCTCATATGAACATATGAACATATGAACTGCTAGCAGAAATAGGCTTCACAGTCTATCAAGTCTGCTCAATTATGCAGCTAATCCCTTAGCTTGTAGCTGCCCCATCCTCCCTCCCTCCCCCCCTCCTCATAACAAACCCCCCACACTGTCCCACCCTGTCTTAAATCCTCCCACCATTCTACATGATACCACTTCCTCAGGCAGCGTATTTCATTTGTTTACCACCCTTTCTGTGAAAAAGCACTTCCTGATTTCCCTCCTGAATCTCCCCCTCAATCTCAGCTGATGCCCTCTCATGTCCCTCCCCCTTCTAATTTGAAGAATCCCCTCTGCATTAGACTTGTTTATTCCCTATAAGTGTTTAAAGGTTTCGATCATATCCCCTATCCCTCCTTTCCTCCAGGGAATACATGCTGAGCTCTTCCAGCCTTTCCTCATAAGATTTTCCCTTGAGTCACTGGATCATCTTCATTGCCCTACACTGCACCCCCTCCAGAAATCTGATGTCCTTCTTCAGGAATGTACTAGTACTGCGTGCAGTATTCCAGGTGTGGTCTGACCAGTGACCTGTACAGGGGAAGGATCACCTCTCTGTGCCTGGAGGATATTCCCCTCGCTATGCACCCCAGCATCTTGTGTGCCTTTGCAGTTGCCTTCTTGAACTGAGCTGAGTGGTTAATACTCACCATTATTAGTACCTCTAGATCCTTTTCCTCCCCAGTGCTTTCAAACTGTACCCCCTCCCAACTGATATTTCCTCCCCTGGTTCCTTGCTCTGAAGTGTAGAACCTTGCACTTCCTGGCCTTGAACCCCATCTGCCATGTCTCCAACCACTCCTATACTAGGATTTCATACTAGGAAGAGGTAGGCATACAGAAGGCTAGTGCCCACATGTGTATGTCTCCAGCACATCTGGTACAGGAACCATTAGTTTACAACAGATAATTGTCAAGTCTCTGTTTAAATGTACCTTTATTATTAGATTGTAAAATGGAATTAGGAACAGACTTCCATAATGGTATGATTCTTTGAGTGTAATAAGCCCTTCTTTTCGATGTTCTAGAGAATGTGAGTGCAAGTTGATGGGGATGGCTTCTTAAAACACGATCTCTGTTGTTATTATTCATGTTAAGTTGCTGTAGTAATTCTGTATCTGTATGGATTTTATGCATTAGTAACAGATCACCTCTCTTCCTACGTAATTCCAATGGATACATATCCAGCTCCTGAAGTCTAGTTTCATAGTTCTTATCCTGCATATTTGCAACCATTTTAGTTAATTGTCTCTGAACCCCCTCCAACCTGTCAATGTCCTTTCTTAGATGTGGATTCCAGAGGGGAGAACAATAATCCAAGTGGGGCCTGACATAGGCTTTGTATAGTGGCATAATGCAACCCCTGTCATGAGTTGAAAAACTCCTCTTTATACAACCAATTAATCTGTTTGCTTTGTTTATAATATAATTACAGTGACTACCTGAAGTAAGTTCTGAGTTAGTGATGACTCCTAAATCCTTGTGTTGGGCTATAGATGTTAATGTGTGCTCATTTAATGTATATTTATTTAGTGTGTTGGCTGAACCAAAGTGCATGACTACACATTTATCTAAATTGAAGGACATATGATTATTAGAAGCCCATGTCTCGATTTTAGTGAGGTCATTACTAAGTATTGCTACTTCATCAGTAGTTTTAACCGGTGCTGCTATTTTAGTATCATCAGCAAACTTTATGGAGAACCTGTTTAAGTTGGTAGTTAAATCTGATATAAAAATATCAATAACAGTGGTCCCAGGACTGAACCCTGCGGCACTCCACTAGTAACTGAACATGGATCTGATAAGTGGCCTGTTATACACACAAGGTGTGTCCATTCTTTTAACCATTCTTCTACCCAATTTATAATATTAGAACTAATGCCTAGAAATCTCATTTTGCTTATTAAGAGATTGTGTGGTACTTTGTCAAATGCTTTTTGAAAATCCAAATAGACAACGTTCATAGGTACTGTATATTGTCATCGATATTCTTACTTATGTATTCATAAAATACTAAGTTACCAGTAAGACATGATCTATTTTTTTTAAATCCACGTTGAGATTTATCTCTCAACAGTTTTGTTTCTAATTCTTGTTCAAGTTTGGTTTTTAACAGTGTCTCAAAAATGTTTCCAATTATGGCGTGTTAGGCTGATTCGTCTGTAATTAGATACTATAGTTTGATCACCCTTTTTAAAAATTGGTGTGACTGCAGCTTTTTTCCAATCATTCGGAATCTTATTACTTTTAAACGTCATATTGAATAGAATGTAGAGAGGTTGCAATAGCCAATCCTTAGATTCTTTAAGTAGTCTTGGATGTAGCCCAGGCCCCGGTGATTTATTTATATTTATTTTATTGAGTTGGGTCATAATCTCTTCTTTAGTAAATGTAAGATCTTTTGTTTCAAAAACAGTTGAAATAATAATTGGTACATCTGTATTTTTATTAAATACAGATGAAAAAGCCGGCTCGTCAGCGCAGCGGTTGTATTTCCGCTTGCGACGCCGGCGACCCGGGTTCGGGAATGGACTCGGGTCACTGGAGAGCCGGCCGGGGTGGAGTAGGTTCGAGCATCCCATGACTGCTCACCTACTCCAGGGGTGGGAGGGGAGACAGGGTTGCTGTATGGTACCCCCTGGCGGAGGCTGGGGGAGATCAGTTGCAGCGAGCCTGGACGTTGGGGGGGGCGTGGTGAACGTTGGCTACGCCTTGACGTTCGTGGCACACCACGCCCCAGAGAAAAGTGGAAATACCAGCCTCCGGGTTTGCCGGATGATGGCTGCCCGCTCTCGCTGGCCTGAGAATTCCTGTGCCCCTCCGATCCCACCTCAGCAGCACCCAGGGATTGATGCCTAGTATGCTGGGACCCGCCCCCACCCGGTGTCTTTCCCCTCGGAGGAGGGGGACCCACCCGGCAAAGGGATATGCTGGGCCACCCCTGGGTCGGCTGCGATTTGAGGTGAGGGGAAGAGGGACAGGACGAGGGGGTCATGAGTAGCATGCGCAGCCGGAAGGAGTGGCAAATCCAGAGGCAAGATCGGAGGGAAAAAACATAACACAAAAAAAAAAATATAGATGAAAAATAATCATTAAAAACCTTAACCTGTTTGTGTGGGACTGTTATCTCTTTAGATTCTGCAATAATCGTACCTATTGTCCTAGATTTTTGTTGCTTTTTGTTGATGTAAGTGTAAAAACTTTTCCCTCATCTCTCCTATATGTCAATCCATTTTCAAATCTCATTTTTGCTAAGTATATTTTATTTTTACATTTTTTAAGATGGCTCTATACTTCCATTTATTAAAGTCACTCCCATCTTTTTTCATTAGTTTATATGCCTGTTTTTTCTGTTTAATTGATTTTATAATACTTGGTGATAACCAGGGCGGGATCTTTTTTTTTTTTTATTAAGTACGCTTTATTAATTTTCATGGATCCAGAAAGCAGAAACATAATATCATACAAAACAAGATGGATCATGTTAAAACATACAGAAAATAAAGTACACAAACACCAAGTACACAAAAACACGATAAAGCACCCCCCACCTCCCTCACCCCCTCATCCCTTATACCAAACACTGCCAAACTAAGATTGAACCAAACAATCTATCACATAGTACAGTCTACAGGACTATTAAGGTTTCCATAAGGTAAGAAGGGTCTCCAAAGATCCCCAAGTTGTCAGAAAGGCTTTCAACCTATCTTGCATAGAGGCAATATGTCTTTCCAACTGCAACGCTAGTAGAGCCTCCCTATACCATTCTATTACAGGAGGAAGTATGTCATCTGCCCAATGCCTCATGATAACCAGTTGGTCAGTTGCAGCAATAAGCACCATATGAGCCTTTCTGAATCTTGGAGTTCCAGGAGGATAATAATTTAACAAGCAGAACTCGGGTAAACAAAATATTTAAGCCCAAAAGAGGATCCAAAATTCTGCGGATAGATTGCCAAAAGCTCTGTGCCTTAGGACAAGTCCATAACATGTGATAAAGAGAACCAATATCGCTCTTGCATCAACCACAATTCGGTGAAATGAATTTACCCATTTTAAAAAGCTTTATTGGCATAAAATAAAGGTTATTCATAATATTAAATTGGACCAACTGAAGTCTATCCTGCTTAATAAATTTGTAAGATGTCTGCCAGAGTTTTTTCCATATATCAGTGTCAGCAGGAATTCCTAATTCCTGTGTCCAATAATATCGAATCCCAGTTGGTAAGCTAGAATCCAATACTTGGAGAATCTTATACATATTGGAAACAGAGTGTGGCTGGTTAGCTACTTGAAGGACTGCAGACAAGTCCTCAACATTCGAACCTATCTCAGGAATACTGTGGAAAAAGGAAGTAAGAGCCTTGCTAACTTATGCATACTTAAATGCATAGGTATCTGGAACTCTGATGCTCCTTTGAAGTTGAGCAAAAGGAATCAGTCCCCCATTCAAAAGTAGGTCAGAGACCCTGTAGCTATTGATCAGAGGCCAAAAGGTAGGAGGTATTGGGTTATTTCCAATCATAAAATGAGGGTTACATATGATAGGCTGCTCAAATTATTGGTACCATCTCACTCCAAGATGCTTTTGGAGTTGATAAAGGGCCTTAAGGGTCCATCCAATGGGACTATTCTTAAGAGATCTGGGTATATAAGAAGGGGTAACACACAAAAGTGCTGATAACGAACAATGGGTTTTTGATTCCAATTGTTTCTCTATATTCAACCACGAGGGACTATTCTAGCTGTGCTGAAGGCCCGTAATTTTGGATCCAAAATGGCAACTTACTGACATGATGGGCACTATAATATAAGAAGAAGGAGGGGGCTGCTAGGCCTCCCTGATGCTTAGGAGCCGTTAGCTTAAAATAAACCCTGCAAACTCCTTTCCTTCTCCATATAAAACCATTCACCATTTTTTGAAGCCTGGTAAACCACATTTTGGGCAGAAAGCATCTTAACATCCCCATTGGATATAAATCCTTGGTAGTACATTTATTTTAATAGTGTTCAGTCTTCCCCACAAGGAAAGACTCTAATACCCAAATACGTTAGGGACTTCACTTCCCATGAGAAGCAATAAGGTGCCAGATCTGCCTGCGTTAATCTGCCATTTAAAGGGAAAACTTTAGTTTTGGAGTGATTTAATTTATAGAATGATATCTTTGAGAAGTCCTCAGTTTCAGAAAGTGAGATGGGGATAACCAGTTGAGGATTCTCAACATGCAGTAATACATTGTCTGCTTATACAGACAGCGCATATCTTCCGCTTCCTACCTGGATACATGTAATTCTTGGATTAGCTAACAATCCTCAGATCAGGGGTTCCAAATAAAAATTAAAAAGTAATGGGGACAAGGGGCATCCCTGCCTTGTACCATGATAAAGTTGGAAAGGAGCAGAGAGTATACCATTACATCTAATTTTAGCTGACGGGGAGGTATGCAAAAGCCGCACCTACTTAAGGAATATATCAGACAATCCAAAGTGGGTTAGGGTGGCAAAGAGAAAATCCCAGGAGACCCTGTCAAATGCTTTTTCTGCATCCAAAGATATCAATGCCATTGGCACGTTGGAATCCCTGGACGAGGAGATTAGATGCAACAGTTTTTGCATGTGATCCCCAGACGATTTCCCCACCATAAGCCCAACCTGCTAGTAACCTATAAGATTGCCCATTACCTTCGAGAGCCTATTGGCCAATATTTTAGCCAGTATTTTAACATCAGAGTTAAGCAAGGATATGGGGCGGTAACTTCCAAGATTTAAAGGATCCTTCCCTGGTTTTAAAATTAAAGTTATCAAAGCCTCCTGGAAACTGGGGTCTGATATACCCTTGTCATACCAAAAATTAAAGACCTCACGCAACACTGGAATTAAAATAGATTGACAGGCCTTATATAAATATTTGGTAGACCATCAGGGCCCGGAGATTTATCAACAGGCAGTTGTTCTATGGCCAGTTGGATTTCTACAGTGGAAATGCGGGCACTCAATAAGGTTGCCTCAGCATTAGATATTTTAGGCAATATTATAGAATTAAGATATTGATTTATATCAGCCCTAGAGGGGTATAGGAGAGGATCAGCTGCATAAAGTTCTTGGAAGTACCGTCCAAAGCCCTCCGCTATCTCCTTAGGATCAATACAAACTTGACCACCTTGTGCAAAACAAATACCAGGAATAAATTGTGAAGTTTCCATTTGTCAAATTTGAAGTGCGAGTAGTTTCCCTGCTCTTTTTCCTGAATCTAAATACTTAAGTTTAGTTCGGTGGAGAGACAGCTTCACCTTCTGTGTAACCAAACCTGCATACTGGGCTTGTAACTGGTGCAACCCAGCCCAATCTTTGGCCGGGGAATGCCGGGAAAGGGTGTGCTCCAGGCTTTTAATAGAGGTGAGGAGAGCAGCTATCTGAGCTCTCTGTTGACATACTCTTGTTGTCGCCATTCGCATACACTCTCCCCTTAAGGAACATTTTAAAGCTGCCCATATCAAATCATATTTGTCAACCGATCCCGTATTACTCTTGAAAAAAGATAAAATAAACTCCTTGATATGAGTTAGGGAAACCGTATTACGAAGCAACTGAGTATTCAGCCACCACTGGGAGGTTTGTTAGACTTCTGACCCTAATTGATACTAATGGGCGCATGGTCTGACAAAACTCTGGCAGGAATACCCACATCTAAAACACCAGGTAGGGCAAAAGAGCTTATAAGAAAATAATCAATTCTAGAATAGGTACCGTGGGGAGGAGAAAAAAAAGTATATTGCCGCTCTGTAGGGTTCAGGACTCTCCATACATCTACCAAACCAGTTCCTCTAATCAAATCTTTCAGAGCCCTCTGAGCTGGGGAAAAACACATTTCTTGCCATCTGACCTATCTAATTCTGTTTGGGAGACAAGATTCCAGCCTCCACCCAATATTGTTAGCTTCGGGGGATTGGTCACCACAAGTTTCAGTAGTTGTACAAAGAAAGAGGGGGAGTCTATATTTAGGCCATAAATTGCACCGATCAAAACTGGCTGAGATTCCAGCAAACCATGTATCAAAATATAACGGACCCCTGGATCCCAAATCTCTTGGGTTAGCCTAAACGGGACAGTTTTTGCTACTAGAATCATTACCCCACCTTTATTAGTTGATATCCCTGCTCCGAAAGCTTGTCCCACCCATTGCTTCTTAAAAAGGGAACTGTTCTCTCACCTCAAATGGGTTTCTTGGAGACAAGCTATTCTTGCTTGAAGATATAACAGATGTTTCAATATTATTTGTCTTTTACCCCTATCTTTGGCCCCTTTAATATTCCAGCTTACAAAGTTATATTGACTGCTCAGGCTCTAACAAAAATATCTTCCAGGATGACGGAATCAATCCCAAAAGAAAAACCCCAACAGTCATTAAAAACAAAGCATGGCAGTGTTTGGTTATCTCCCCAATACCCAGACAGAACCCACTCCCTAATATCACATAAAAACCTCCCCATAAGACAACTCTATCCCCCCAAAATTAAAACTCTTAAAACAAAAATCCTACAGTAATAGAAACAACCCCCAGTTCAAATTAACTGCACTACCACTTATACACTTCCACAAGATGTTGTAGTGCGAGTCCAAACCCCTGCATGCCCCCCCACCATATCCCCAATACCAATCCTCTGAACCTGAAAACAGTAAAAGCATCTGTTAATGATACTATTCCTAATCTAACCACCACCCTGTATTTATCTATATGTACACTAACACTGTACCCTATAACCAAACATGTAATATGTTAACTTAGCACTTGAAAAAATAACACAGTACCATGATACTGGATTAGTATCTATGGAAACTTATACTGCAGTTTCAACTAGCATTTAAATGCAATGCCGAGAACTGAGGAAAAATAGTACTCAATGGAATTGAGAACCAGTGTTAAACTACACTCATTAGCTGTGTAAGCCTCATTGCTATTTATTCACACTGGCAACAGGTCAAAATAATCCCCTTTTCCCTATTAAAACTGCTCCCTAAAATAAGGAAACATAAACCAACATTCCTTTATTCAGGAGATAATTACATCTTAATAATACTGTATATAGAAAGCCCCCAAGACCATGTTTCATCTAAGAAGTATGTCCCTTCAAATAAACCAGAACCCTACGATGTCACGTTTAGCCATAAAACTAATTCAAAATCAGAGGGGTACAAATAGCCCAACGTTATGACTCTATTAAAGGGAAGAAAAAAAAAACCTCAGTGCACAAGCCTTAATAGATCATCGATCCAAGTTACCAAGCAAAAGTCCCTCAATTTAATGACAGAAAGCTGACTTGCTGTCCAAGATCCAAAGTCTGCACAAACTTGAGAGGCGAGGGAGTATGTCAGCACTGCTCCAGTTGCTGAGAAGCAATCTGCTGTCAAGAAAATTCCTCTGTTCACTCGAGAAGTAAAAGACCCCTGGTTCCATTCAGTTAGTATTTGCTTTCTTCACAAGCAATGCTCAGGTAATGAAACGGAGCACTATTAAATGCATATTGCCCCAAATGAACAGCACAACTGGAGTGCTATAATCAAATGTAGAAGCGTGCACTTTGGACATTTCCTACTCATACCGTGAGGCTCCTGGAGATCAGTTAGATATGCGCATGGTTATCAGAGATGAGGGATCGAATCCAAACTGCCCAAATTTATCAACCCTACCATACAGAGTTGTCGTAGAAGGACTGAGTGCAAAAACAAGGCAAGATTCTCACCACACAACTTATCACAGCCACCTTTACACACCATTCCAATAGCAATCCCCCTCGTCACTTGTATAGGTCAGGAAACAGTTCCTTTAAGCCTTGCATTGCCCGGTCAGGAGTGTCAAAGGAGAGCCATTTGTTGTCATGCTTAACTAAAAGAATCGCTGGGTATTTAACCCGAAAGGGCTTACCAGCTGCCACTAATTTGGATACTATCGGGTGTAGCTCCTGACATCTCACTCACACAGAATGCGGGAGATCTTGTGTGATACGGATCTTCCGACCCTCCCAGGACACCTCCTGAATCTCCCTCACCTTCGCTAGAATATGCTGCTTATCGAAGAAATTTAATAGTTTAAAGATAATTGGTCTGGGAGGCATGCTTGCCAGTGGCATGGGGCGCAGGGCACGGTGAGCCCTTTCGATGACATAATCCCCTCCATTAGGGGATGGACCTGCTATTTTTAAGCATAACTTTTGTAAAAACGGAATCTGGTCACTGCCTTCTTCCTGCTCTGGAATTCCGATTGCAAGCAGGTTGTTGTGCCTGCTGCACCCCTCCAAGTCCTCTAATTTATCTTCCAATTTTTTAAGCCTACATGAGATGGTCAAGTTCTCCTGGCCAGATTTCTCCTGTTTCTTTTCCAAGGAGACAATTCTTGCTTTGGAGTCCCCTACTTGCATCGTTAATGTTGTCACTGAAGTTTTAATCATTTGTAAATCATCTGAGATCATGACTATGGCAGCTTGTAACGGCTGCATGATTTCTAAAAATCTCTCTTCCGAGAGAGCTGTTGGAGTAGAAGATATTTTTGGGGAGCTGGAGGCCTGCTGCTTGGCCCACTTATCGGCCTTGTCCTTTTCTGGCGTGGGAGGCAGCGAATGTCTTGGAGGAGCCTTTTTCATATATACCTCCATACTGAAGTGAGTATCCAGCTTCTCTGATGTGTTGTGTCACTAGTCGTCTTAAGAAAGAACAACATTTTAGTTTCTATCAGTAGTTATAAATGAGATATAGGTGGGTGGGAAGTGGAGCAATGGGGAAAAGCTGCTTCTACTCAGGCTGCCATCACATGACCCACTCCAGGGTGGGATCTTTCCTTATTATTGTATATTATTTTATTAGGGACATGTCTGGCCTCCAACTCTAGTAGTTCATTCTTGATTAGATTCCAAAGATCATCAGGAGAGGTTGAATCAATGTTGTTATCCCAAATGTGGAGTTCTGATTTGAGTCTTAGCAAATCAGCATTGTTGTAATACTTAACAATAGTTATGCCTTTGCTACGTTTAATCTTGGTACCACAGGTAAAGCTTATAGTATTATGGTCACTGTTTTGGAAGGATGGTTTGACCCTGATATTAGATATATTGTCCGTGTTATCCATTAATACTAGGTCTAAAATATTCTTTTCCTTGTTGCCACGTTAATTAATTGGTGCAAACCATTGGATGAGCAACAATCCAAAAATGGTTTTCCTGAATATTAATTCCAGTATTGCTATTCCAATTTATGCCTGGAAAGTTGAAGTCTCCCATAAGTAATATTTCCTTATAATTTGCTTTGTTGTTAATACTGCGTATAATTGCTTGGTTGTCAATTAAGTCTGTATCGGGTGGTCTGTAGCACAGACCAATAAGAAATTTTGATTGCCTTTCACTTAATAACTCCACCCAAATTATTTCAATCTGATTTTTTTCATGTATTTCACAGATTTGTTTAACATTGATGTCTTTCTTAATAAAAAGTGCAATCCCTCCCCCCATCTTTCCCTTTCTATTTCTATAGTACGTTACATAACCGGGAATATTAATATTCCATTCAGTTGTGTCGTTCCACCAGGTTTCTGTTATAGCTACAATATAATGTTTATCTTTTGTCAATAAGATCTGGAGTTCATCCATTTTTGTAATATTCAAACTCCTGGTATTACTAAGAAGAACAGACAACCCTGTTTTATTTTTATTTAGGCTCTTATTTGAAACTCCTGTAGTTTGTTCAGGTCCTCCTGCAGCCCCCTCCATCGCTGTATGTCATCTACCACAGTTCTGATCTTAGTATTGTCTGCGAACAGGCTGATCCTACTCTGGATTCCATTTGAGACATTGGCTATGAATATCCCAAACAAAACCTGTCCCAGTACCAATCCTTGGGGCACCCCGCTTGTAACATCCCTTGATGATGAGAGTTCCCCCCAACCACCACATTTTGCTGCCTACCTCTCAGCCAGTTGGTGATCCAATTGACCATTTTTGTTCCCACCCCTATGTATTTCAGCTTGCCCCCCCCGGCCTCCAATGCAGCACTGAGTCAAAGGCCTTGCTGAAGTCCAAATACAGGACATCCACTGCATGACCCCTGTCCGGTTCCCTGGTAACCTAGTTGTAGTACTCAACTAGGTTTGTCTGGCATGATCTGCCCGAGACAAAACCGTGTTGATGACCTTCTTGGAGTCCATTGTCTTCCAAAAACCTCACCAGCCTCTCTTTTAGGATTGACTCAATGAGCATCCCCACAATTGAAGTGAGACTCATCAGTCTGTAATCAGCTGGATCATCCTTTGGACCACTTTTATGAATGGGCACCACATGGGCCATCCTCCAATCCTGTGGCATCCCGACTCCTAGCCCCAGCTTTGTGATCAACGGCCAAATTACAGGTCTGGGGTTGTGCCTCAAGGATCATACTTCACAAGGGCAAGGGACACCCCTCCACCAGCCCTCACTGACCCCAATCAATTCCATCCAACACACACAAACTGTGTTCTTTCAATCGGTTATTTTTATCTGACTTACCATATGGCAGAGTATCAAAAGCTGGCAGTGTTTTTAATAAAAATAGATCTGTGGCAGTGGGAGGAGGGTGGGAAGGGACTGTTGTGTGGGAGGTGGTAGCCATTAACTGAACCTGGCTGCATAGGATGTTCTAGAGTGTCTTTTTGTTATATAGTTGACTGAAGATTGAATTACCCGAAATGGCCCTAAAATTTGATTGAACTGAATAGAAAGTAAAGATTCTGAATTTTGCAACATTTACTGAACACAAATTTGCCATCAGCTCATCTTTATAGTTCCTTAACGCTCCTTAATTGAAAATTATATTTATATTGGTATGCAGTGATGCACACAAATGACACCTTCATACAGCTCAATAGTACTCCATATACAGCATATACAGCATTGCTTTGATATACAGCAATATCAATTCCTATTTTAATGAAAAAGGAAACTTTGTCAGAGCATTAGCATAAGACCATACCTTTTTATGTTGATTGCACGCATCTGCAAGAAACATATTGTGGCAGCTTGCCAGAAGCAGGTTGTGGAGGCGCGGCACTGTTGTGGCCAATGCCCCCACAGCTTTTAAAGGCTTGGCCCACTTTCCCCAATGTCGTGGCATGCTGCTGCTGACACTAGTTCAGCCAGCATGACATGACCTTGAAATGTTTCAGCCGCAGCAATCAGGAGCTGCCTCCTCATTGTAGCATCAGCAGAACTGCTACAATGAGGGAGCAACCCGTCATTGCTGGACAGAGCTTGCAGGCTGTAATATTGTTTGTGAAATGGTGGGTGGCCTTCCACCTGTTCACAAACAATATTAATTACCCCCCCAGTGCTGAGGGAGTGCCCAATCCCCCTCGGCAGCATGTGCCACCCCCAACAACAGTGTTTTTGCCAACAGGGGCCCTAATCCTCATTGGCTTCAGTCCCCCCTCTTAGTTACAGTTGCCGATGGGGGAGCCCACTCCCCATCTGCATATTGCTCCCCTACAAACACCCAGTACATTAGTGCTGAGGAGGTGCCCAATCCCCATCGGCTATTGCGCCCCCCTTTGTGCTGACGGGGGTGCCCAATCCCCCACCGGGTACAGCTTCCCCCCAAAAAAACACTCCATTGGCATGCTGGGAGCCCACCCCAGTGTGCCACATGCCCTTGTAAAAAAAAAGCAGTCCCGCAATGTTTTTTTTTTTACCTGTGTAAAAAAAACAATCCCTCATGGTCTCCCTGCCCACCTTCCACAACCCGCGCCCACCCACTGCACACCCTGCCTCCCTACACTCCCCCTCACCCGGTACTTACCTCCAGAGTCTGGTGCGACGATCTTCGGTGGACCGGGAACACGTCTGCACTCTTCAAATCTGACCGCAAACTGAGGAAATGCTGGTAAGCTGTATAATGGAATAAATAGGGTTATTTCAACTTTTATGCATATCTCAGGCATTTTTTGGAATTTTGGCACCAAATGTTCAACATGGGGTTTTTGGGACCCCTCCTCATGAATTATGCCACTGTTATAGCGTTATTTGGCCCTGAAAGGTGATTTTGCAGTCACTGCATGGAATCACCTTTTGGGACTGATTAATGGAATGACAGTGCAAATGTTCATGAGGTGAGGTCTCAAAAATTGTATGTTGAAAATTTGGTGGAAAAAATCCCAAAAATGACTTTTATGAGCATGCGTTGCATTATTGCTATACACGCTCATAACTTTGCCAATTTGCAATATTTTCACTCTAGATTTTCAACATTGCCATTTTTACACACCTCCTTATGAACAGTACAGCTGTCATTTTTCACATCCTGGCCAAAATGTGTTTTTGCAGTTCCAGCTCGGAATAGCATGGTCACTGTGGGAAATCAGTGTTCAGGACACATTAAGAAAAACACAGTGACTGTGTTCATGAGCAGAGGTCCTAAAATGCCTATGTTGAAAATTTTGTGACAAAAGTCCATAAAATGAGTGTGTTATGACCGTGCATTGCACAGGTTCCATACACGCTCGTAACTTTGCAACTTTGCAATATTTTCACTCCAGATTTTCAGCATAGCCATTTTTCCACACCTCCTTATGAACAGTGCAGCTGTCATTTTTCACATCATGGTCAAAATGTGTTTTCACTGTTCCAGCGCAAAGTAGTGCAGTCGCAGAGGGAAATCGTTGTTTAGGACACATTAAGAAAATCACAGTGACACTGTTCATGAGCAGAGGTCTTAAAATGCCTATGTTGAAAATGTTGTGATGAAACTCCATAAAATGACTGTGTTACAAGTGTGCATCCTGCAACTTTCATGCACCCTTGTAACTTCACAAATTAGTAATACTCTCATGCCAGATTTTCAACATTGCAATTTTTTCACACTTCCCTACGAACAGTACAGCTGTCATTTTTCACATCATGCTTGAACTGTGTTTGCACACTTCTGGTGCAGAATACCACAGTCGCTGTTGGAAATCACTGTTTGGGACAGATTAGGATAGAGCGAGTGAGAGATGGGGAGTGACTGAGCTCAACTGAGCTCTGTTGAGACTGCTGCAGATTTCTTTGTGGGCAGGAAAAGGCACCAATGCAGGCAGGAGCCCAGTACAGAAGGGCAGCCTGCAGCACGGGGAGACACAGAATGAGCGAGTGAGGGAGGGGAGGGGAGTGAGTGAGCTCAATGAAGCTCTGTTGGGACTGCTGCAGATTTCTTTGTGGGCAGAAAAAGTCAGCAATGCACGCAGGAGCCCAGTACAAAAGGGCAGCCTGCAGCATCAGCAGAAACCAAATGAATGAGTGAGAGAGAGAGGGAGCTCAATGGAGCTCTGTCGGGACTGCTGCCGATTTCTTTGTGGCCAGAAAAAGGTGACAACAGAGGCAGGAGCCCAGTACAAAAGGGCAGTCTGCAGTGCCAGCAAAAACAAAATGAGAGAGTGAGACGGGGGAGTGAGTGACCTCAATGGAGCTCTGTTGGAACACCTGCAGATCTCTTTGTGGGCAGAAAAAGGTGCCAATGCAGGCAGGAGCCCAGTACAAAAGGGCAGGCTGCAGCACTGGGAGAAATACAATGAACGAGTGAGAGAGGGGGAGTGAGCGAGCTCAATGGATCTCTATTGTGACTGTTGTGGATTTCCTTGTGGACAGAAAAAGGCAGGAATGCAGGCAGCACCCAAGTACAAGAGGCCAGCAGAAATAGAACGAGCGAGTGAGAGATGGGGAGTGAGCGAGCTCAATGGAGCTGTGTAGGGACTGCTGCAGATTTCTTTGTTGGAAGAAAAAGCCACCAATGCAGGCAGGAGCCCAGTACAAAAGGGTAGCCTGCAGCGGTGGGAGAAACAGAACGAGTGAGTTAGAGAGGGGGAGTGAGCAAGCTCAACGGAGTGCAGCCTTCAGTGTGGGGAGACACAGAATGAGTGAGTGAGGGAGGGGGAGTGAGTGAGTTCAACGGAGCTTTGTTGGGACTGCTGCAGATTTCTTTGTGGGCAGAAAAAGTCAGCAATGCATGTAGGGGCCCAATACAAAAGGGCAGCATGCAGCGGCGGGAGAAACAAAATGAGTGAGTGAGTGAGAGAGGAGAAGTGAGTGAGCTCAATGGAGCTCTGTCTTGACTGCTGTGAATTTATTTGTGGGCAGAAAAAGGCAGCAATGCAGGCAGGAACCCAGTACAAAAGGGCAGCCTGCAGCGCCAGCAGAAACAGAATGAGTGAGTAAGAGAAAGGGAGTGAGTGAGCTCAATGGAGCTCTGTCAAGACTGCTGCAGATTTCTTTATGGCCAGAAAAAGGTGCCAACAGAGGGAGGAGCCCAGTACAAAAGGGCAGCCTGCAGCGCCAGGAGAAAAAGAATAAGCGAGTGAGACAGGGGGAGCGAGCAACCTCAACGGAGCTCTGTCAGGACACCTACAGATTTCTTTGTGGGCAGAAAGGGGTGCCATCACAGGTATGAGCCCAGTACAAAAGGGCAGCCTGCAGCACCGGGAGTAACACAACAAGCAAGTGAGAGAGGGGGAGTAAGCAAGCTCAACAAAGCTGTAGTGTGACTGCTGCAGATTTCTCTGTGGCAGAAAAATGGAGCAATGCAGGCAGGAGCCCAGTACAAAAGGCCAGCCTGCAGCGCGGCAGAAAGGGAATGAGCGAGTGAGAGAGGGGGAGAGTGAGCAAGCTCAATAGAACTGTGTCAGGACTACTGCAGATATCTTTGTGGGCAGAAAAAGCCACCAACGCAGGCAGGGGCCCAGTAGAAAAGGGCAGCCTGCAGCACCGGGAGACACAGAATGAGATAGTGAGGGAGGGGGAGTGAGTGAGCTCAACGGAGCTCTGTTGGGACTGCTGCGGATTACTTTGTGGGCAGAAAAAGGCAGCAATGTACACAGTGGCCCAGTACAAAAGTGCAGCCTGCAGCGGTGGAAGAAACAGAACAAGCAAGTGACAGAGAGGGGAGTGAGCAAGCTCAACAGAGTTCTATTGTGATTGCTACAGATTTCTTTGTGGGCAGAAAAAGGCAGTAATGCAGGCAGGAGCCCAGTACAAAAGGGCAACCTACAGCACCAGCAGAAGTGGAATGAGCGAGTGACAGAGGGAGAGTGAGCAAACTCAATGGAGCTCTGTGGGGACTGCTGCAGATTTCTTTGTGGGCAGAAAAAGGTGCCAACACAGGCAGGAGCCCAGTACAAAAGGGCAGCCTGCAGTGCTGAGAGAAATCCAACAAGCAAGTGAGAGAACGGGGGAGTGAGTGAGCTCAAAAGATCTCTATCATGACTTCTGCAGATTTCTTTGTGGGCAGAAAAAGGCAGTAAAGCAGGCAGAAGCCCAGTACAAAAGGCCATCCTAAAGCGCTGTCAGAAATGAAATAAGCAAGTGAGAGAGAGGGAGTCAGCGAGCTCAATGGAGCTGTGTCAGGACTGCTGCAGATTTCTTTGTGGGCAGAAAAAGCCACCAACACAGGCAGGAGCCCAGTACAAAAGAGCAGCCTGCAGTGCCAGGAGAAACAGAATGAGTGAGTGAGTGAGTGAGAGAGAGAGGGGGATTAAGCTACCTCAACGGAGCTCTGTCGGGTCACCTGTGGATTTCTTTGTGGGCAGAAAAAGCTACCAACGCATGGAGGAGCCCAGTACAAAAGGGTAGCCTGCAGTGCCAGGAGAAACACAACAAGCGAGTGAGAGAGGCGGAGTGAGAGAGCTCAACGGAGCTCTATCGTGATTGCTGCAGATTTCTTTGTGGCAGAAAAGGTGGCAAAGCAGGCAGCAGCCCAGTACAAAAAGACCAGCCTGCAGCGCCAGCAGAAATGGAATGAGTGAGTGAGAGAGGGTGAGTGAGCGAGCTCAAAAGAGCTGTGTCGGGACTGCTGCAGATTTGTTTGTGGGCAGAAAAAGCCGCCAATGCAGGCAGGAGCCCAGTACAAAAGGATAGCCTGCAGCACTGGCAGAAACAGAATGAGTGTTTGAGAGAGGGGGCATGAGCAAGCTCAACAGAGCACAGCCTGCTGCGCAGGAAGACACAGAATGAGTGAGTGAGAGAGGGGTAGTGAGCGGGCTTAACGGAGCTCTCTCGTGACTGCTGTGAATGTCTTTGTGGGCAGAAAAAGGTGGCAACACAGGCAGAAACCCAGTACAAAAGGGCAGCCTGCAGCACTGGGACAAACAGAATGAGGGACTGACAGAAGGCCAGTGATTGAGCTCAACCAACCACAGCAATCAACATTCGGCATTGACAAGTGCTTGTTTTGTTTTGTTTTGTAAAATGACATGGGTCTTCAACTTCATCCAGATCAAGCACTGGAGAGAGGCAGAAGGACCGTTTTTGACATCTCAAGGGATGGACAAATCTGAATCGCTCTTTCCTATGCTTTTGCTTAATAAGCTCTAATAGATGAGTCACAACCATATTTCTGGATGGATAGTTTGCTCTTATTTAAAATAAATATTAAAAAAAATATTCTATCTTGAAAAATGCAAGCATGTGACAAGTTGCTGTGATATTAAGCCATGCCAACCAAATATGCCCTGAGCATCAAGTCCTGAACAGTCCTTGGAAGAAATGTGAAAATTAACTTAATGGCAGTAGTTGGCATTTAGCATTGATTGTGTCTCCATGTATTGCCTTTACAGTCAAGGAAATAGCACTGGATGTTCTGTAGTAATTCTTTATTACAATCTGGGTGTTCGTATAAATGGAGCTGCAACAGGGTTGGCCTCAGGGAGAAAAGGCTGAAGCTGCCAACAAATTGTTTTATCATAGCACAGTATGTAGCCACTGTACTCAGTATACAGCATTATTTGCTTGAGCTACATAGGTGTATTTTTGTTATAGGACCTGTGTTACAGGAATAATTTAGAGAAGCCCAAGAGTGGATAAAGAACAGTGTTGAATTTGATGAATAATTCTATTATCAGTAATTCTGTAACTGTTCAGTACTGACTGTGCTGCTATCAGTCCCACTGGACTTAAAATATAAGCATCTCACCTACAGTATATTAGACTATCCAGGTGTGCAAAATAAAATAAAAAAGTAAATAATGTAAATTAATGCCTTGTCGTGTTTGATTGCCAATGAATATATTTGGTTCTCCAGTATCCATAAAGAATGTCCAATAAATTAGCATAATTTGCCTTTAATTACTGTCATATTGGCTCCATAATAACTGTAGAAAACTGAATGTTATTGTTGAAGGGTTTTTTTCCCTCTTGAGAATAGTATAGGCTTTATAGAAACATAACTTGTTGGTGTATTTAAAAAAATACATATTTTACTTCATGCAGCTTAGGGACAGAATTCCTCAGCCCTTCCTTAAGCTTTCTGACTCACTCGCATTTTCTGTTTTATATGCAGAATTGCAAAGCATTTTGAAACACGTGATTTGAGGCATCATGCAAATTAAGAAATGCAGTAGTTCTCATTTCCTATAGGAATCACTGCTAATTGTCCTGCTTGTATAATTTATTATAATCCTCATGGAATCTTTAGCACAGAAACCAGCATTTTGGTTAGTTCACTAGTAATCCTTATTCCACAGGAAATAGACTACTAGTTTATACAGAACACTGGGACTCGTTCAATGTGAGCAGCTGTATTTCAGATTTTAAATTACAACACTGCCTAGTGTGTTTATAATAGAAATACTGACTGTTTTCTTGCATTTCTTATAAGTAGAAAAACATCGGATAGGGTATTAGTACCCTTATGTTAATCTCAGGCACTAACTTTCCTATTTAGTTAATTTTCTTTATTTGCTAAGCCAGGAGACAAACTGGGCAAATTATGTCCATTTTTTAAGTCATGCCTGATAGATAACAAATATACAATCATGTTCGTCACGTATTAAACTAAATGTGTGTGTGTGTGTGTGTGTGTGTGTGTGCATGTGCTGTGTGTGCAAGTGTGTGTGTGTGTGCATGTGCAAGTGTGTGTGTGTGTGTGTGTGTGTGCATGTGCTGTGTGTGCAAGTGTGTGTGTGTGTGTTATACAGATAGATTGACAGACAGACAGACAGGCAGGCAGAAGAAAGGCAGACAGATCAATAGTGTACAACACATATTATGTACATTCATAGAAACATTGAAACTTACAGTAGAACATAACTATAGAAAAAGTCCCATTGGCCCATTCAGTCTGCACAACCTTACCTATTACTCTTGCAATGGCTCCAATAACCCTACTCCTGTCTTTTTCCCTTCACTTTTACATGTCCTCCTGCCCTTATGAGGCCCCTGTACCAGTCCCACCCATGTCTACATTCTGTCATGGTTTGGCACAGGCCACCTCCTCTGGCAGTCTGTTCCACTAATCTACTACTCCTTGTGTAAAAAAGAACTTGTGGGCATCCTTTCTGAACCCTCCCCAGCCAGCTTTGATGGATTCCCTGTTCTGTATGTGTTTGTACTAAGGGTGAATAATTCAATGCATTTTACTCTGGTAATGTCATGGAGATATTTGTATGTATCAATAATGTTCATTCATTCTCTCTCTCTCTCTCTCTCTCTCTCTCTCTCTCTCTCTCTCCTCCCCCTGTCTTCAGGGATGCATGTTAAGATCTCTCAACCTTTCCTCATATGCTTTGTCCCCAGCCCCTGGATATAGGAACATAGAAAGATAGACAATGACAGTAGAAAAAGACCAGAGGTCCATCCATTCTGCCCAAGTTTCCTATAATCCCTGGAACCTATAATCCCTGGATCATCTTGGTCATCCTTCTCTTTACAGCCACCACCCTAACCACCCTATCACAGTCTTCCCACAGGTGTGGGTTCCAGAACCTTGACCAGTACTCCTGGTGAGGGTGAACTAGAGACTTATGCAGGGGAAAGATCCTCTCTCTGTTTCTACTACTGTTCCCCCTTCCTATACACACCAGCATCCTGTGTTCTTTTCCCATTGTCCTGTTCCACTGTGCTGTTTATTTCAGTCTTTCCAATATAACCACTTCCTGGTCCTTCACTGTGCTGTCTAATACCACTTCCCCATCAGGTATTGTGTTTTGAGGTTCTTGTTCCCAGTGTGCATTATTTTGCATTTCTTGGACTACAACTTTCAGCTTCCATAACCTGGAACACTTTTCAAGCGCAACCAGATCAACCGCCCCCATTGCTCTGATCCTATATTCACTGTCCACTCTCCCACAGATCTTGGTGACATCTGCAAAGAGGCAGACCTTCCCCTGAGTGCCTACTTCTATATAAACAAGTTTTAGACAGAGTTGATACCACTGTGGTGACCTGCCAAATGACCAAAGTTACACGTGTGCAAGAAAATGTTGAATGTCTAGGTGTAATTCAGTCATTGTTTGGAGTTGTTTCACCAAATTTTCAACATGGTCTTTTTGGGACTCCACTTCATGAAGAGTGTCACTGTCATTTTGTTCACTTGTTCCAAAAGGTGATTTCGCAGAGCAATCACGCCATTCTGTGCCACAGGTGAGAAAACACATTTTGGGCAGGATGTGAAAAATGACATCTGTTCTGTTAATAAGGAGGTTTGCAAAAATGGCAATGTTGAAAATCTGGAATGAAAATATAAAAAATTGACAAAGTCAGGAGCGTGTGCAGCTTACTGTCATTTCTTCAGTTTACCGGTTGACTTTGAAGAGTGCAGATGTGTCCCAGTCCATAGAAGATCGCTGTTCCTGACCTCTGGAGGTAAGTATGGGTAAGGGGGTGCAGGGAGCAGGGAGGTGGATGTTCAATGGGAGGGTGGGATGGGGAAGGGGTAACTGGGGCTATAATGAGGGACCATTTTCTTTTTTACAGGTAAAACAAAAAAATACTTTGGGGATAGTTTTCATTATTTACAGGAAAACAAAGAAAAAAAACATAAAGTTGGGAACACTGGGATGGGCTCCCAGTGTGCCACATGAGTTGGGGGGTACATGATGCCAACACGGGGTTAGGCACCCCGATGTTGGCACAGTGGGGAAATGGAAAAAAAACATAAATGTGGCCACACTGGGGTGGATTCCCAGTGTGCCACATGAGGTGAGGGAGTACATAATGCTGACACAGAGATTGGGCACCATGATGTTGGCACAGGGAAAAAAAAGAAAAACATATAAATTTTGGCACACTGAGGTGGACTCCCAATGTGCCACATGAGTTGGGGGGTACATGATGCCAACATGAGGATTGGGCACCTCGATGTCAGCATGGGAATGGTGAATGGAGGGAGTGGGGAGGATAGTAGTAGTGAGAAGGAGCAAGAGGGTTTATTTGGTGCTAGGAGGGAATGGATTATGCTGGGAGGACATGAACAGTGGGAGGGTGTGGGAGGAGTGCCATCCACAAGGTAAGGTAGAGGTTATGACACAACTACGCATGCATGGCAATCGTGCATGCGTAGTTGTGGAGAGCAGCATTCTGCCATTCACAAGATGGCTGCACCAGCAGAACAGAGCATGCACGCGAGGTGCACATGTGCAGTTCTTGTCCCGGAATACAGAAGTGACAGTCGAAATACTGCAGTTGTTATTCCATAGCAGCCAATCGTGGTGGAGTGCTTCAAGCTCTGTTGGCCTTTCAGAAGAATACTTCCAAAAGTTCAACAGAAGGTGCCACAATCTGCTATTTTAATGCAACAGATCAATAAACGGCTGTAGGCTCCATCCAGAGCCATAAAAATGAATATGTTAAAGTGGAGAGATCCCAGGACTGTGCCCTGAGCTACTCCACTTTCCACCTATATTGATGTCCTTTCCTCCACCCCTAGCTCTCTCAGCCAGTCAAAAAATTACTAATGTGATGCATCACTTTATTTAAAAACAAAGTGAAATGTAAAATCTAGTAATAAAGAAGGACTACATTGATCCTTATCAATCAATGCTGGCAATGTGTATATACTACAACTCTCAACTCAAGCATACATAAGTCATAACCTGTGTAGAATGTCCCACTCAACGTTCCCTTGAAAAGGTTAGAACTTTTAGGAAGTCTGGTAATTTCTGAGATCTGTACAGTTTTAATACTTAGAAAAGCTTACACATTTTTAAAGCATAAAACTTCTTGAACCTCTAGGTTTTCTCAGCTTTTCTGAATCTTGAATGTCTAGGAACAAATATTTTTCTGAAAAACTCTTGGACTTTTAGTATGAGACAATGGAAGGGTGGGGTTAGCAAAGAGGAGATTGGACAATCTTATTTACACTTGAGCAGCTTGTGAGAAATTTCAAGCCAAGAGCCAAAAGAGAAATGACTACAGAAATGAACAAGGATGTCTATAGTTCATTGGCAATGGGGGATATATTGTAGAATTTAACTAGTTTTAAAAAAATTATGCAACAATGAGTTGGTCATGACACATTTTGGATAGTATCTGTCTGTTTCCAGATTGGCCTCAAATGGATTTTAATATCAAGAATCAGCCTTAATAAATTTGTGTTGCTGTTATGAGCTGAAGTGTTAGATCTGGTAGTTTTGAAACTAAGGAGGTGCAGTTGATCCTTGGGCCTGACATGTGCCTGTAATTCATTTAACAGAAAATGTCCCCCACAAGATGGGTAAGATAATATAGATTCAAGTCAATAAGAGTTCAGGACTCATTTGACAATGGGTCTTTGAAAAACATGTTCCATATTTTTAAGATTCATTGCATTTTTGCCATAAGTAGTAACTGTTTAGCATTCATCTGCTGTGCATTAGAAAATTAAGAGTTTTTTTCCTAACTTTTTAATCCTATTTTTTTAACCTCTCAATAATGAAATAACCAATTTAAAATGTTTATTGTAGCATTTGTTTAAATACATTGGGAGATGCAGCTTCAAGTTGATGATGCTAGATGTGAAATAACTTCAGCAAAACCATCCCAGAACAACTGAGGATGCCTATGGGAAAAACATGGAAAAGCTGTGCTAAATAATGAAAACATGTAGGTCATAGCTGTGCAGTTACAACAGGTCTGGTTGAATGGTACAGAGGATGAGAGTGCAACGGACTGCAGGTTCACTCCCCCTTAGGGCTACAAACAATCTTATCTAAGGAAATCTGAGCTGCAGTAAACCTTTTTTAGCAAGCTACTATCTTAGCTACTGCTTAACGCAAAGCCTAAACTATGTCTTACAAATCATTCAACCTTTACTAAGAATATCCAGGTGCCAATACAGTCTGAGTTTTTCTAAGCTTTCCCTCCCTTTGAGATGAAAGATAACATTAAAAGTTTAAGCTTTTCCAAGTCAAACTTGTCTTTGAAGATCTTGGGATTTGTAACCTTAAATTTACGTAGATATAACAGAGTTTTACAGCTTGGTTCATTCTTGCAATGAGATGTGTGAAGTGACATGCTTTTCGCTCCATTTAAGTCACTATGAACACTTTACACGGGCCTCTAAACCTTTTAGTAAATTTTCTTCTGTCTGGCCAAATTTGCATCAATAGCAGAACAGACACAAACTGAATCTGCATCTAATGTTTTGATGCAAATTGTCACAAACAGATGTACTGTATCCTTTGACATATAGGTGTTAGTTTGAATGCAGATTCAGAAACAAATTTGAATGTGGATACAAGTGGAGCATTCAGCTGTGTCTTCATCAGCCCTTCTAAAAATCCACCTCTATTGTCTGTCTGTCTGTCTCTCTCTCTCTCTCTCTCTCTCTCTCTCTCCTCTCTCTGTCTCTTTTCTGTCTCCTCCTCTCCATATCCTCATCTACAAACATTTACACAGGCTTTTCCAGAATTATATTGTATTTCTTGATTTCCCTCCTACTCTCCAAATATGCATTTCTTTAGTGCTTGGCTTGCTGATTCACTCCCTCCTATAAACCTTAATTCTTCATGCAAACATATTTCAGCTATTCTGTTCCCGCCCTCTGCTATATGTACACCAAAAACATATGGTGTTCCAGGTAGTCTGAGAGCCACAGCCGTGGTTCTCTGATGAACCCAACCTGCCAGACTGCCACCCACAGTCCAGGTGTGAAGCCACCAGCCCCTCACAAAAAAGCAGGTACGGACTTGCCCTCAGGGACTGATTACCTCCAGGAAGAGTGCCCTAGCTTCCAATTTTTGCTTTCGTTACATGAGTACAGTTGTCTCTGGGTTTAAATCCACAATCTTTTACTGCTGTGGCCGACTGACTGCAGTCAGCCCCAGGAGCACTCCGATTGGCTCCATATAGCTCTGCACTGTTAATGTTTGATTATATTGTGCTAGATTATCTTTTCTGTTAAAACTGTCTTGTTTGTATTTTATAGATGAAGTTTTCTAATTTAATGTAAATGCCTGTATTATGTTCCTCATAACACCAGTAGCAATCTCAGCTCAGGCCTTTGAACCCCCCTTTTCACCTTTTTACGCTAGTATTGTGTTTTAAATAGCCCTGTTATTGCTCTATCAGACTTGTAGGCACCTTGCATAACATTTTGGTCTGCAACACCCCCATTTAAGCCAGTCTGCATTTCTTTTTAGCTCCACAAGCAGCCCCACGCCCTCTGAGTTTATTTAATTCTCCTCTGCCTTCTCCTTCCAGGTAGTCTGAGAGCCACAGCCATGGTTCTCTGATGAACTTGACCTGCCAGACTGCCACCCGCAGTCCAGGTGTGAAGCCACCAGCCCCTTACAGAAATGCAGGTATGGACTTGCCCTCAGGGATTGATTACCTCCAGGAAGGGAGCTCTAGTTGCCAATTGTTTCTTGCACCCACCCTCGGTCCTGATTAAATACACATAAACCCTGCCCCGGCTTTCTAGCTCACTCCTACTGGCTATTGCCAGCCATGCCTCATTGGTTATCTAGGCCTTAATTTTCACTGGTCCCCCATCCTCCCACAGGAACCACTCACTTCCGTGGCCCTCTCAAGGAACTGTTGCAAATCCTGTATTTATTACGGGTAAAAGTGAATATCTCCACGTTAAGAATGCCATCTGCACCTATCCTTCTCTATAGTTGCCTTATATTACTAAGTTATGCTCTATCCAAAATTTCAGTTTGCAACTCAGACAAAGGCCAGTTTCCCTCCTCTATCATCTACCAAGATATAGCCTCCCACATTAGACCATGGCATCCTACATCAGAGACGTCTCCTCTATATTCATGCCCCTCCCCCCACCAGGCCATAACTATAGATCATGTGCAATTCCCAAGGATGGCATTGACCCTATCAGTTCTCTATGTTTTATCCCTAGCAAATAGCAATCCTGCGCTTAACACAGCCACCGCTAAACCAATGTATGCTAGAAGGAGTAACAAAAGACTATTTAGCAGGGTAAGACACTGCCTTAAAAAACTACTACTGCTTCTCCTACTCTGTTTGGGAAATGTTGAATTAAACCCAGGCCCACCTATTTCTCTGGAAGCCCCTGTGGACCTCCCTCAATATAAAGGGATTAGCTTTCTATTTATCAATGTCTGTAGTTTGCTAAAGAAGATTGACTCTATACAGACCTAGGCTCTACAATCATCTCCTGATTTCTTCATGATAACTGAATCCTGGCTCATACCCTCAACCCCGGACAAATCTATCAACGTACCTGGATATATCATCTACCGCTGTGATAGACCGACTAGAGGGGGAGGGGTTTCAATATATGTCAAAAGCAAATTCACAGTAACAGTCTTTGACTGTACCTCGAAGGCTAAGGAATTTGATTGCCTGGCTCTAAAATTATCACTTTCAAGTGATAAATCACTCCTCATGGCAGCCTGCTATCGACTGCCGTCTGGTGGCTGGGCACTTCTGCCACGCCTTCAAAACCTTCTTAACTCTGCTAATGCTGAGTGTATTCAAATGAGGGATTTCAATCTAAATTGGAATGATGACAGCTCTAAGAAATTGAAGGATCTATGCGATGTTAATGGTCTGTTACAAATGGCTACTGCTATAACAAGACCTAACAGAAAAAACACTGAGCTCATCACACTCCTGGACCTTATGCTAGTAAGCAAACCTCACAATATCTCGCATACTGGAGTATTCTTCAATGATATAAGTGACCATTGCGCTACTGCCTGCATGAGACATCCTTCCCAAATAAAAACGGCCTCCAAATTCAAACTGAAAAGATGCCTGAAAAAGTTCTGCCAGTACACTTTCCTGAAAGATCAAAGTAACATTGGTTGGCAGGATTTCTATCTATCCCCCACCTTTAACGAGGCATTTAACATCTTTCACAGCCTCTTACTGGGGTTAATAGACAAACACTCCCCACTAAGACTGATCAAATCAAAAAATAAAATTCCTGACTGGTTCTCTTCCCATCATGAAGAAGGCACTTAGGGATAGGGACTACTGGTGGAAAAAAGTGAGGAAATCCCACCTGGAGGCCAATTGATTAGCATTCCGTACCACTAGGAATGCTTGTACCAAGCTAATTAGGTCAGAAAAAGCTAGGTACTTCCAAAAAGAACTAGAAGACTATAAAAACAACTCTGTCAAATTTTGGAATATCCTCAAAGAAGTTGAAGGTCAGTCCACTGCAACACCCCTTCTAAACAAAATTGTGTCTGATGGTACCACTTATATGGACAAAGCTGATATACTAGAGAAGCTTAATGATCACTTTGCCACTGCAGGGCTTGCCTTTGACACCTCACCTATCAGCAAACTTAGCCCGGCAAGAGACTACACTGTTGGCTTCACTGATAACCACAACCATAACCAACCGCATCCCACCCCTTTCAGCTTCCTCACAATTACATTCAAGCAAGTGGAGGACTTCCTCCTTTCTCTGGATACAAAAAAGAGTGCGGGTGCAGATAATATTGAACTTTACTTCCTAAAAATTGGCCATGCCTATCTGTCTGCCCCCATTACACACTTATTCAACACCTCTCTGATTCAAGGTGAGCTACCTGTCTCTGGGAAAACTGCCCACATCCTACCATAATTCAAGACTGGGGATCCGAGTGATCTGAACAATTACCAGCCTATTTCTATACTCTTTGTCCTCTCTAAATTACTTGAAAAAATTGTCAACATCCAACTTAGAGAACATTTGGATTCACAAAAGTTGCTAAACCCTGCTCATTCCAGCTCCAGAGCCAAACACAGTATAGTATCGGGTTTGCCAAAGTAACTACAGACTGGCAAACGGCCTTGACTCTAAGAAGCATGTGTTTGCCCTCTTCCTTGATCTAAGTAAGGCCTCGATACTGTGGATCATGCCATCATGCTTACTGCACTGAGTAGCATCGGACTTGATAGTTCTGCCATTAAATGATTCACCAGCTACCTAACCAACAGGTTACACAAGTCAAAGCCATAGGAGATCCGTCTCACAAAATCCTTGTTACGAGAGTCCCACAAGGCTCAATCCTGGGCCCTATCCTCTTTGCAATATACATCAATAATCTGGACTCGCAGCTGGGCACAGTCAATGTGCACTTATTCGCAGATGATACTGTGCTCTATACCACAAATTCATCCTTGGATTTGGCCCATGAGTACTTACAGAAAGACTTTGTCACCCTCCAATACAACCTTATCACTCATAAGCTCCTCCTCAATGCCAAAAAGACTGAAGCAATGATTCTCTTACCAAAGTCTACTTCCGGATGTCCACATATCACACAGATTTGAACACTCTTAGATGAACCCCTTTGAAGTAGTTGATACCTTTAAATACCTAGAGTTCTGGCTGGATAACAAGCTCAACTATCTGTGCCACTTAAATGAAACCTCAAAGAAACTAAGACAGTGATTAGGTTTATTCTATCACATTAAACACTTACTTATGTTAGAAGCCAGAATGAGACTAGTACAAACTACATTCCTACCTACACTGGACTACACTGACTTCTTTTACAGTCAATGCCCATCAACGGTGCTAAACAAACTGGACACCCTTTACCACTGGGCTTTAAGATTTATCCTAAATCTACCCTGTGGTATACATCACTGTCGTCTATACCAGCTTTTGGGATGGACCTCACTCTCAACTAGGAGAAAAAGGAATGCTCTCCTCTGTTTTTTTAGAGCATTATCTGATAACCTCCCTCCATACATCTCGAACTTCTTCAAACTGGCTAAAGTTTTCTATGGCCTGAGATGCTTCTCCGTAATCTGCTTCCAGATTCCTAGAGTGAAAACTACCCTTGGCTCGGCAGCAATCAACTTCTCACTTCCATCACTTTGGAACACTATGCAAGACTCATTAAAATTATCCTCACTTCCAAGCATTTTCACATTCAAAACTCTATTAACAGATTATCTGATGGAATCATGCAACTATTTCAGATGCCTATGACCCCTAAGCCCTAGGTGCCACTCTCAAATCCTATGCCTAAGTATCTCATCCACCCCACATTCCTAACAACAGAAACCTAGGACCTCATGTTTAGTTCCTTAATCCAAGATGGCCCTGCCTATTATCTACCTTTTACCTATTCTGGCCTCCCTCTTGACTGCCTACTCTTTCACTCCAATTTCTACCCTATTCCTTAATACCTCCTTCTTTTTTATCATTTAGGTATGGGCTCTTACTTAGCAGAGACTATACGAGATTGTTGTCTCTTCTCATACCAGTAAAGCTTATCATTATGTACCTTTGCATGTTCATTATGTTGACCGGTATGTATAGACCCATATTGACCGACACCTTCACTTTTTTATTTTTTTGCACCACTGTCCACTGTAATTGTAATCTTATGAAGTGTACTGTATTGTATTAATGCCCAGGACCACCTTGAAAACGAGCTTGCTCAATGGTGTTTATGCCTGGTTAAATAAAGTGATTGATTGATATGAATTAACACTATTTTATTTTTTATTTACTGAAAGAGTCAGAATTACAACCTTTGAGTCAAGAACTCCTTTGCAAAGGCTCCACATTAAAATTGAAATAACATAACAGGGTACAAGAAAGACAAGAACAGGGCAATATTACAATGTTGAAAAGAGGACAAGTAACAAAATCAAGGATGGAGGAATCCAGTCAGACAGCAAGTAGTAAACAACAATAGTTACAGTATCAAAAGACAGTGATTAATAAACAACAGTCTGGTTACAATTTCTGCAGAGTCAAGCAGTAGAGGCAGACTGGAGGTCAAAGGGAAAGTGGGGGAAAGTGGTTGGCGACTTGCGTCCACATTGCAGATAGGGACTAGGCGCAGTCACGGTAGGAGTGGGAGAGAAGTTCTGAGCAGAGTTTGGATTTAAATGGGCCTAGATGCTGCTTCAGAGAGACAGTAGGAAGTAGTTCATTCAACCAGAGGGGGCCCTGTGGAAAAAGGAACTTTGGCCAAGGGAAGTCCTGCAGTGGGGTACTAAGAGAGGGGCAGACAGAGAGCTTTGAGTTGTCCAGGGTTGGGTCGAGTGCTGCACAAGATGGCAAAGTCCCGGGGGGGTCAGAGTGAGAGCCTTCTGGCAAGGAGACAGGTCTGGTATCTGAGCTATCCATCAAAGTTAAGCCAGTTGGTGCGATGGTGGAGCTCACAGGTATGGGTCCACCAGTCACATCCTGTGACAAGTCTGCAGGCTTTATTTAGGCAGACCTTAATATGGCTTAGGGCTTTAGTGTCAGCAGAGCCATAGATGGCAATCCTATAATCAGTAAGTGGGAGCACCGAAGATGTCACAGTAAAGTTTAGGGTGTTTGGGGGCAGGTAATACCTATGCCTATACAATAGCCCTATTCTAGCACTGACAGCGGAGCAGAGGAGATTGATGTGTTTGTGGAAAGTGAGAGAGGAGTCAAGGGTGATGTCTAGGTATTTAAAGGTGGGTACCAGGTCAAGTGGGAGCCCTTGGAGTTGGGGATGGTGAGGGGAACATTTTTATGTTTGTTTTGTCAGTGGGTGAAGAGTATGGCCTTGGTCTTTTTGTAGTTCATGACAAGGCGGCGATCCGAGAACCAGGTTTCAGCCTCAGTGAAGGAGTGCTGCAGGGAGGCTTGAAGAGAAATGTGGTCAGGGTGACTGTTGAATATGACAGCATCATCAGCATAGAGAAGCAGCCGACCAGAGCAGGCCTTGGGGAGGGTGTTCAAGAGCATGTTAAACTGGAGAGGGCTCAATATAGCAGCCTTGGGGGACCCCTGAGTGAACCAGTTTACTGGGCAAGAGTGTGTTGTTTAACTTGACCCTCTGGCCGGGCTTCCAGAGACAGCCCCAAGAGGGACAGGGATTGTAAGAGAAGCATGTGGCTGACAGAGTCGAAAGCTTTGGTTAAATCAATATAGGTAGAGACAACCAAGTGTCCTTGGTCAAGGGCTTTGTAGATGAAGGTAGTGTATTCAAGAAGGGCAGTAGTAGTAGTGTGTCTCCTCCTGAAATCATGTTGTTCAGGATAGAGCAGGTCATATTTGGTGAGATAGTCGGTGAGTTGGTCTGACACTGTTTTTTCTAAAGCCTTGGAGATGGTGGGGGGAATTGAGATGGGACAGTAGCTACCAGGGTAGGTACAATCCCCACCTTTAAGGATTGGGGTGATGAAGGCTGATTTCCAGTGTGTTGGGAATAGTCCAAGTCAGAGACCAGTTGAGGAAAAATCTTAAAATCACTACACTGTAAATCACTTTGTCAATTTATTTTGTCCAAACCTTTCAAATTCGAACACTTTCTCCAGTCAAGGAATCTCTCAGTCAGTTTTTTAGGTGTCAACGGCATAGCTGTAAACACCTGTTTTGTTTTTGGAAGCTCTTTTTTTCATTTAGTAAAGTGTAAGGTCACATTCAGTGTCAGTGATTTGGCAGCATGATGTCATTTTTGATCTCAGTGATAGGGCTTTTAAGCTTTGGCATGGGGTTTCAGACCTATACAAGCTGGGGTTCTATTGCCAGTGTGGAACAATTTCATTTTTCTCATTTACAATTTATATAGTATGAGAGAAACTATTAGATGTCATTGTTGATGACAGCAATATACTTTCAGCAAGGTTTGAAGTTCTATATTGCTAATAACTTGAAAGATTCCAGCTCAACCATTGAGGTTTACATGCAACTTGAAAAAAAAACTTACTTCAAACAGATAGACTGTTAATTATAAACATCCACAGCAGCTGTCTGTGGGGTGGTCTGCACTCACTACTGGATATTTTTTGCTACAGCATGCATGTCCTGTTTAAGAAGCTTAGTACAGCGGTAGAGCTATAGGTTACCAAGCAGTAGAATTAAAGAATCTGGGTTTGATTACCAGAGTGGAACTTTTTTTTTTCATTCTCGCTACAAATTAATGTGTGACAAAAATTGTTAGATGCCATTGTCGATGATACTGATACATTTTCAGGAAGGTTTGAAGTTCTATAATGCTGATAACTTGAAAGTTTCCTGCTTAGACTTTGAAGTTTACATGTAACTTGAGAAAAACTACTTCAGTCAGACTGCTAACTATGAACATACATTGCAGCTTTGTGCGTGTGTGTGTGTGTGTGCGTGTGTTTGTGTGTGTGTGTCTGGCGTGGGGGTGGGGGGCTGCACTCACTGTTGGATGTCCTTTGCCACAGCACGTATTTCCAGTATACAAAGCTTACAGGCTACCAATTAGTAAAGATAAGGGGGGCCTGGTTTGATCCCCAGGGTGTAACATGTTTTTTTTGTTTCTCACTACAATTTATGTACTGTGAGATACATTTTTTGATGCTATTGCTGATGTTATTAATATACTTTCAGCAATGTTTGGCATTCTATTTTGCTGATTACTTGAAAAGTTCCAGCTCAGGCATTAAGGTTTAAACTAGGGATGGGTGGACCTGAAAAAGGGCCTGACTCTTATAATCAGGATTAGGATCCAGGTCAAAGTCCTAATAAGTTCTGATTAGTTCTGATTTGAATCAGAACCTTTTGTATAATATGAGGAAAACTGAAACTCTGCCATAAAATTGCATAAAATGGCACTGAGATCTACGAAACACATATAGAATTTAAACAGCTTTTCAGGAAATGAAAACTGTGAGCTTATGGCATGGATGTACTGGTCAGTTGAATACATGGCAGTCATGCAGTTAACCTCTGTTTCCTGCCTCTGTAATGGTGCAAACTGACCTATCTGACCTCAGAGGGGGATCCCATTTAGTATATAATAGACATATCTGTTTGTCATTGTTGGACTAGCTCCTTCTCTGCTCAACAGAGAGTCATACAGTTATTTTCTATGGCATGGTGTCCCTTCCACTCACCCACTCAAATTGATGACACATTCAGGGGACCCCTTTAAAAAAGTAACTGCTTGTCCTTAGGAGTCCAGACCTTCATTTTTGAGCACATAATTGAACAACAAATTAAGTGAGCTACAGCTAACGAGAGGAGAAAAGAGCAGCACGATCAGCTTCAGGCAATCCAAAAATTAGACAAGACCATTAGGACATGCTGCAAAATGTGTGCCATCAACTTCAGGAAATCCAAAAATTAGGTCAGTCCAAGAGGCCAAAAATGTGTGTCATCAGGTAATATCAGGCAATTTAAAAATTAGTTGTCCAGTAGGACATACTTCAAAAAGTGTGTCATCTGGTTCAGGCAATCCAAAAATTAACTCATTCCATTAGGACATGCTGCACAAATTATGTCATCAGGTTCAAAAATTGTGTAGACCACATATGGGCACACTGAATTACTTATTTCTTTGTCATAAAAAAATGTCACTCTTCCATATAGTCAACTTTGTGATCCCTCTTTTAATCATTATACCTTCTGTCAAGACTTCACCAGGTTTGGTATGAAATGGGCCCCCAGTCGATTAAGTACCTGGGTATACATCTTACCACAGATCTGCTCAGGCTTAAAAAATGAAATCTAGATGACCTGATTCAGAAGATTCAGCAGGATCTATCTCAAGGGAAATCTTTGTCCATATCTCTGTGGGGTAGGGTAAACTTTATTAAAATGAATATCCTCCCCAGACTATTCTACCCTCTCAATATGCTTAGTATTTGGCTGCCCCTCTCCTCCTTCCATTATATGCATACCATCATTACAGAATGTTTGTGGTTAGATAAGGCACCCAGATGAACTTACAATAAACTTACTCTTTCCAAGTCCAGTGGGGGACTCAAACTTCCTAACATTCTGTATTATAACTGGGCTAGCCACCTTCAAAAATTTGGAAGATGGCTATCTTTTCCTCTCAATCAACAGGAACAAGATTATGTTCCGATTTGGCTTAAACTTGAGTCAGAAATTTTCTGCTCCACCAAGCTGTCTCCAATTGCAGTTATCCTATCACCCCCGAAGTCACTACCAGACAACATCAAAAACTCAGTGCCTGGCACTTCAAACAAAATCTTTTCCTCAATATGTTCCTCCTTCTGAATATGCCCGGCAAATGATACAATACAACCTATCCTGGGCAATCCAGCTTTACGAATTGGAAACTCCTCTCTTTCAGCAGATTGGCTTCCCCAGCTACAGGGGATTCAAGTTTCGAATTTTTACCAATCTAACAGACTCCTTTCATCAACAGGGATTCTTGCAAAATTCCATATCCCCCTATGCATATTTATAAGGTATACCAACTGAGACATCTCCTGCTGCACAAATTTGGAACGGCTCATGTCCCATCTGGGTTGTCCACTTCCTTGTCCCAGATTCAGGACTTGGCTGTTCAACCACATGGTGTCTCATTAATATATAACTGCCTCCTTTCTACCTTCTATCCCACCCCTTTAACAGGATACAAAATATGGGATTCTCTTATCCCAGACCACGGGGTTGATTGGTTTAATATATGGAAGGACCTGTATACATTATAATGCACAAGACCGGCTAAGACTTACCCAATATCAGATACTCAATAAAATGTATTATACCCTAGTCAAACTAGCAAAAATTGGACGTTTGCAGTCTCCATATTGTGTTAGATGTGGCAAAGCAGATGGGACATTACTACATGTCTTCTGGACTTGTCAAAAGGCTTCCCCTCTGTGGGACACAATCAAGTCCCAAGTGAATCCACTGTAAGGCCTAGAGGATCTCTTTACTCCAAATATATGTATATTGGGAGATTCATCCCAAATTAAGGTTAGAGAAAGGATATTTTATATCTCCCTTATCTCCATCGCTGTGAAAAAACTTGTGCTTAAATATTGCTTAGACCAGTCTAACATGTCTTACACAGAATGGTTACATGAACTGTCTTTTTATTTTATTTTTTTTTTATTCTTTGCGTTTATTATTTTCATGTAATAACATACACAGATTTCCTCATACAGGGTAGTAGAATAAGAAAGTATCCATACAATAAGTTGACATTCGTATCATTGCCCCCTGTAATCTTTTACAATGGGGGTATATCCATAATTATATTATAAAAAGGTGTCCTGAAAATGCCAGCCTTCTCAATGGTGATGGAGTATCCTTAGCAGGTAGAATTATCACAAGCATTATAACGCAGTCAAATACGACTGCTATTTATCCATATAACATGAATAGCAAATAGGAAAAGTGTGCATTCTCCTAGTCAGCCTCACAATCAGTTGACAAAAAGAATATCACCTTATATAAATTTCAGATTATTACCCTTACTGTTTTATGTTAATCAGCTTCTAACATTAACGTAATGATTTGGTAATGAAACAAGAAAATGGTTTGGTTAGCATGTTCAACTTGCTCCTGCACAATTTGAGAGTACCTTTAAGCCGCATGGCCAAAAAGATTGAGGGGAGAAATATTCAAAAGGTGGAGTGACCCACCATTAGAAACACAGCTGACCGCACAGTGATCCTTTCCCAAAGTAATGTACCCAAATGCCCCCCTCATTCACATCAGCTATGAGCCCCAGTTAAAAACATTCCAGATTTATTTTATGTGCCCCCCCAGATTCATTCCCAAGTTCAGTGGTCAAAGATCAGTTAATACTTATAGGAGCAGTTCGGGCTTTTCAGGTTTCCAGCAAGGTCATCATGTCGTTCCCAATCAGTCACAAATGTCTTTCCTCATGGTTCTTCAAGATCCTCCATTTCAGGCCCAAAACTCATCCCCGGTCTCCCATATTTGAAACGCAGACAAGACATGGATCATAGTCCCGCAATCTCCACCTCTCGACCCGAGGACACTTCGTAAAATTCAGGTATTCTCCTCCCATATAGGTTTCTTCCCTCCGCAACAACGATCTCATCCTGGACAGAATATTACAGGCTTCCATGAGGTCTCGAAATTGCGCACTCTCTTCGTTCGGCCCAACGGCGATCACCTGAGTAGCGGTCGATCGCTCCTTCTAGTTGCGCTTCGTGGCTCTAAGTCCGTGGTTATTTTCGGACCCCGCTCTAACCTCTTTAGGGATTTTACCATCTTAGAGTTCATGTCCTGTAGAATATCAAGTAGTTGCTGCCACGGGGGGCTTACAGATGTTTTCAGCCCATTGGTAGCCTTATAGCATGATGAATCTGTGGCCTTGCCTGCCATATCATCAAGGGTTTAGGTGTCTTTAAAAGCAAGATTTCCCTGTCTCACTAGTCTGAGTCTGGTATCAATCGAAAGCTGATAAAATTGCCTGGTCAACGCGAAACAGTTTTCCAATGTTCAATCGGGTGGAAATATTATTTTATTAAATTATAGCAGCCGATGTGTAAGGCTTCTGAGAAATGCTTCCTGCCTGGAGAATGGCTCTCTGGTGCCCCCCCCCGTCCTTTTATTTTAGAATGGAAAAACTGATAGCCAGTATTAAAAATAGACCAGCTTCATTTAACCATAAGTGGGGTAAACTGTATGCTCTTTATCTGAACTAATATGACTAAGTTATCTAGCTCCCTCTATTGGCATTGCTTTGTGTATACTGAACAGGGTACTGTTTGATTATAAAATGCTAGACTGGTTTCCTGCGGGTGGAGGGAAGGGATTGGGTAGAGCATGGTGGGGGGAGGTTGATCACTTTTGTGTTGATATTTCAACTGGCTTGTACAAGTTTGTCCTTTTCAAAATTTAATAAAGTTTCCTAAATTAAAAAAACAACAACTTTGTGATCACTGTCAAGTGTATTTGCTGTCTCCAGGTCACTTTACCTATGCCGACATGATAACATTGTTGTTGATGTTCAGCATAGAGACATCCCCAATGTCGACAGGTGACATTTTGCCTGTCAGACATCTATCAATTTTTCTATTGGGGCTGCGCCCCTGAACCCCCCATGCAGGGGGTTGTGCCCCCCACACCCTCTCTTCTATGGATTGTTAACTCCAAGTCAGAGTTAAGTCAAGGGGGGCGAAACCCTGCAAAAGGGCAAAATTTTGCTGGTGGGTCCCCCACAGTGACATTTTCGAAACTTGTTAAAAATTTCACTGTGGGGGATTTCACTGATGGGGTTTCACCCTTCCATCAGCATACCCTCCAGGTCATAGGTGTAACCAATCATAGGAAGATTTATTTTTAAGAAGGGTAATTTTTTCATATTTTCTGGTAGTAGCCTAGCTCATGATTGTCCACTTGGGAACAGAGGTAAGAGGTTGTTCAGGAAAAAGGTTTGGTTTTATCTTCTGTTTTAACTGAAATATTTGGATAGTTTTGTACTTGAAATTAGTTCTGTGTGTTAAAAATTACTAGTTTGAGTTAGAACTGTTACTTGGGCTGTGATATTGTAACTACTGGGGCTTGGGAACACTTGTTTGGCAGTGATAATTAGAGTGAAATTGAAATGTGATGTTTGCCTGGTGTTGTTAGAGCCCTCGCAGCCACCCTGTTTTGCAGGCTTTCTTAAATATTGAAAAGCCACTGGGGGTTGGAATTGAAGGGCTGTGCATTTCTGTTTGTGACTGAAATTTGAAGCAACAGGAACTAGTGGGCCTGTGACATCATACGGTACCTGGTGTCTGCATACACACACTGTTAGTGGGACTGGACACACACTGGACTGTATGTGTTTGTGAGACTTGGAAACTTTATTGGTGGGGTTGAAATTGGGTTTGTAAATAACTGCAGTCAGTATAGAGAGTATTCCAAGGGGGAAGGGACTGAGAAAAGGGGTGTGTGCCATTATGAACAGAGAGGGACAAAAAGGGTGGCCACATTCCACCATGGCAGGCATCTTCGGGAGGGTTGTAGGCTGCACAGGCTTTGGGATGGCAATAATTCTCAATTGGGCCTGGAGAGAGGGAGACTGCCCACTCTGTAGACAGCTATCTTGTATCAGGAGTGAAGTGTATTGCTTAAGAAGTACGCTGGGGTAGTTGGGGGGGTGTCCAAGGATAAGGGGTGTGGATATGGGTGGCAGAAGGGTGGGGCTGAGGGGAGGCTGGAGCAATGCTCAGAGATTACAGGACATTATGTTGCAGCAAGCAGGAGGGGGGATATTAGGGACAGAGGACCCTTAGATAGGGATGTTGATGCTAAGGGGAAAACGTACAGGGTAAACATTCCGAATATAAAAACAGTGGAGGGGGAAGAGTCAGGAGGGGCTGTTGTGGGGAAGCCTAAAAGAGCAGACTGTGGGAAGGGAGCTCCTAAGGAGAACAGGGCAAGAGGGGAGGAAGAGGGGCAGTTTAGAGGGGCAGTCAGGGGAAACTCGGGTTACTTGATGGAGGCTGGCATAGAGTGTTACAATAAATTTGAGCTACTAAGCAACCTAGAGGAGGAGGAAGGGGTTGTTGGAAATGAGGAAACTGATACAGAGGCCGGGGGAGGGAATTGGATACCCATAGGGCATCACAGACCGGCAATGGAAAGGACAGAAATAGTCCCAGAGGGAGAAGGGGAAACATAAATGTTAAGCAGATGGGGGAGATGCAACATAATGCAGACATGAGGGAGGAGAGCATGACTGGAGAGAAACTGGGAGAAAAGGAGGTGGGGGAGGGGCCCCCTTCAGCAGGGTGGTCTGTTCCAAGGATGGGGCCCTAGGTAAAGGGGACCCACAGAGGGCCTCTGGAGGTAGGGGTACTATTACAAGGGGGGAGGATGGTGGTGTGCAGGAAGGGGAAACCATCAGGGCCAGGATAAAAGCTCAGACAAGAGAGGGTTAAAGGGGACACCTATTCGGGGGTCTGAGTTAGTGAGCAAATAACAAGGAGGCAGAAAGGGAGGGTGACAAAGGGTCTCTAATAAGGCAGGAAGACTCCCATGGAATTGAGATCATGAATAAGGAGGGATGGGGGGGTTGAGAGAGCATAGTGGAGGTAACCATAAGGATGATGGCGGTGCTAAGGTTCTGTTATTGGGAGACTCGATGATTAAGGGTATCCAGTGGAAGGGACGGGGTGTAGATGCCATAGCCAGGTGAAGGTAGTGAGTATCTCTGGATTGACAGTGCACAGAGCAAAGTTAATGGTGTACGAACTGGTTAGGGATTGTGGAGGGAAACCGGATTTCCTGGTGCATTTGGGAACTAACGATCTAGAGGGAAATAGCATTTTGGAAATCCAAGCAAGGTTCCAAGAACTTGCCAGAGTCTGTCGGGATAATGGATGCAACATATCCTTTTTGGAGATATTGCCAGTACCAAAGACCTCAGTGGAGAAAAAAATGAAGGTCACAGAGGTTAATGACTGGCTTAGGAAGTGGGGTGAAGAGAGTGGGTTGGGGGTTTCAGGTAATTGAAAAGGAGTTTGGGAGGATAAGGGACTGTATGCCAAGGACAGGCTTCATCTTGTCCTGTTAGGGAAGGAAGTCCTTAAACAGGGGATGACTGACTACATTCAAGAAAGGTGGGGCTTAAACTTGTGAGGGGGAGGGATAAGGAGGGCTGACCAGAAGCCCTCTCCAGATGAGGGAGTAGCCTTCAAACCCAATTGGGGAGGGGGGAAACAGACTGGGGGAGGAGGTTTCAGGAGGAGCAGAGGGAGGATGGAAGAATAAGGAACCTGGGTGGGGTTCGACAAAGGGGATCAGGGATAAGGGGTGGGGGGTGGTGTTATTAAATGCCAGGAGCTTGGGAAACAAGTTGCCAGAGTTCCAGGCCATGCTGTTCGATGGGGTGATGCGCGCAGTCACGGAAACGTAGGCCAACAAAAACCATGACTGGGACCTAAATGTGTGGGGGTACACTCTGCTTAGGAAGGATAGAAAGGAGGGCAGAGGGGGTGGAGTGACTATGTTCATTAGAGATGACATAGAAGTTGCTAGGGTAGAAGAGGCAAAGGGAAACGTGGAGGTCTTATGGGTCACCTTATGAACCCCAGCAGGAGGTAATGTCAAGTTGGGTGTAGTATATAGGCCCCCTGGGATGGGTGATGTTCTGGAGGATGGTTTGCTGGACAACATCATTGCCCAGTGTGGACCAAAAGGGGAAGGAGTCATGTTGATGGGGGACCTTAATATGCAAGGTACAAACTGGGGAACCATGTCCTCTAAGGTGGCCAAGGAGCAGAGGCTGCTGGACAGCTTCCAGGATGTGTTCTTAACACAGCATGTGATGGAGCCCACAAGGGAGGGGCATGTCCTGGATGTGGTTCTGGCAGATGGGGATCTGGTAAGGGACCTGGTTGTAGGGGATGCCCTGACTGGGAGCGACCACAATACTGTCTGGTTTCAAATAAGCATGGGGGGGGGAGAGATCTAGGACACTGGCAGTGGACTTCAGGGGGGCATACTTTGTGGGCATGGGAAATATTCTTAAGGATCACTTGAAGGGGATTACATCACTGACACATGTGGAAAAGAGATGGGAGGTCATAAAACAGGGACTTCATGAGGCAGTCAGGACCTGCGCTAAGGTGAAACGTAAGGGAGCAAGGTCACATAAACCATGCTGATGGTCCAGTGAGGTTTAGGTAGCGGTCACAGAAAAGAAGACGGCCTACAAAAAATATAAAACAACAAGAGGGGATAGGGAAAAAGGAAATGTACCATCTTGCATCTAGAAAAGTCACCCGGATGGTGAGGGGGGCAAAGTCCAGTAAAGAGCAGTGGCTGCACAGGGAATACATGGATGGGAAAAGTGGTCCTTCCAGTATATTGGGGACTGGAGAAAAACTAAGGGCCATCTTGGCAGATTGAGATCAGAAGGAGGGTGGGTGGAAGAGGTGAGGGACCAGGCAGAGGTATTAAATGAGTGATTCTCCTCTGAGTTCACTAGGGAGGGGGATGGGATATTTACTAAGCAAGGCACGATGGGGATAAAAGTGGTAGTGAATGGGATCAGGGGAGCAACAGAAATGGAGCAAGAGGGAGGGAGAGGTACCCAAGGGGTTACACATCAGGATAAGGATAAAAAGACCAGAAAGGTGGAGGGGACGGATGATGCTATCTCCACCGAAAGGGTGTGGTTAGCCCTCAAGGTCCTAAAGAAAGATAAATCACCTGGACCGGATGGCATTCATCCGAGAGTACTATAGGAATTGGCAGACATACTGGCTGATCCCCTGGAGGAGCTCTTCAACGGGTCACTTGAGACAGGGAGGGTACCTAGGGATTGGCAAGAGGCACATGTGGTACCAATCCATAAAGGGGGGTTGAGGGAAGTACCAAGTAACTATAGACCCATCAGTTTGACCTCGGTGGTGGGAAAATTAATGGAGAGTATACTAAAGGAACGATTGGGGGTGTACTTGGAGGAAGTGGGAGGTCTGGATAGTCGGCAACATGGGTTTGTGCCAGGTAGATCATGTCAAACCAATCTTGTGGAGTTCTCCAAATGGGTAACATCAGAACCGGACAGGAGAAAGCCTGTGGATGTATTATTCTTGGACTTCAGCAAGGCATTTGACTCTGTCCCCCACAATGGTCTGGTGGAGAAATTGATGGGGTTGGGAGTAGGCCCTTTGATGGTCAGATTGACTGAAAACTGGCTAGCTGGATGCATCCAGAGAGTAGTGGTCGGTGGGGAGCTCTCAAACCCTAGAGAGGTCGGTAGTGGGGTACCGCAGGGCTTAGTCCTGAGTCCGATCCTGTTTAATGCAAACATATCGGACATCAGGGAGGGCATAGGGTGTGAAATGAGTCTCTTCGCTGATGACTCCAAGATGGGAGCAGTAGTTGAGGGGGAAGAGCTGAGGTTGGCCCTGCAAGCGGACCTGGACACCCTGGAAAGCTGGGCTCACACATGGAAATTAAATTTCAATATCACCAAGTGCAAGGTGTTACATCTTTGGTGGGGAAACCCTAAACACAGGTACACCCTGGGAGGGGAGGCGCTGGAGGCCTCAACAGGGGAAAAAGACCTAGGGGTCATGGTGGATGCATGTATGAATAATTCTGAGCAGTGCAGGAGAGCAGCTAGCAAGGCAAACAGGATGTTGGGATGCATCGTAAGGGGGATCACCTCTAGGAGCAGGGAAGTGATTCTGCCGCTGTACAATGGACTGGTTAGACCACACCTTGAGTACTGCACACAGTACTGGAGATCACACTTGAAGAGGGACTTACAGCTCCTGGAGAGGGTACAGAGGAGGGCAACTAAGATGATACGAGGACTAGGGGACTTGACATATGAGGACAGACTTGAGGAGCTCTGCCTGTTTTCTTTGGAGGAGAGGAGAGACAGGGGGGACATGATTGAGGTCTTCAAGTACCTCAAGGGAATAAATAAGATAAACATGGAGGGGATCTTTAAACTAAAGCAGGGAGGTATCACCAGAGGGCATGGTTTGAAGTTGGAAGGGTGAGGGGGGAAAAGAGGAGGAGGTTTTTCACTGAGAGGGTGGTGGACCCTTATAATGCGCTGCCTGGTGAGCTGGTTCAGAGATCCACAGTGGAGGGCTTCAAGAGAGGGTGGGACAGACACAGAAAGCGGATGTACCAGATGATGACCTGGCCCCAGGGGGGGGGGTGGAGATGGATGATAGGGGTTTCTGGAACACAAGGGGGGAGGGCCTCGGCATCCAACCAGGGATCTGAGGTTCAAGCAGACTCGATAGACCATAAGGCCTAATCTGCTGGCAATTAGTATGTATCTATTGCCACATTTCCTTCAGAACTAAATAAATGCTATGAAAATACACTTGCTGGGAGACAGACCATGCGCTTCAAAGCTACCTGAACAAGTGCAGGACGTACAGGCTCCTTTCTTTGCCAGTAATTTATGGGATCTTCATTCCACTCAATACCTTTTTTCTGCCAAACAGCAGTCAACCATAGCTTAACCAGGGGCAGTAATATATGGACAGGGAAAGTCTGTTTTTCAAGGATGACAGCATCCATGTGACCCCAACGATGACTACTTGGGGTAGAACAAATAGCAGCAGCTAACTGTTTTGTAGACTGACAGAGAAGGAGAGATGTGAAGGTGCAGGATGAATGGATGAGGGGGCTGTATCTGTTGTCACTTTTTTCTTTTCAAAACCGAATCTACTTGTTGAATGATTTTCTTTCTGCAGTTTTGGAACACTTTGGCATCATGCTGTGAGAGCTGCTTCATCTTGTACTATGGGTCTAGTACTGTTGCTAGAATATAATGTTCTGCTGCAAGTATTTCACAGTTTCTCATCATCTCTGACTTTTTTAATCATTCTATAGACTATGTCTTTTTTTATTCTGGGTGGCAAGTCCCTTTCAGTGGCATATAACTATACCATCTGAAACTGGCTTTTTGGAGGTCATCCCTGAGGGAATTTAGCTGAAATCTAAGAATCATGATCAATGGGATTATTTGGCTAAGTGTGGCTCTGTTAGTACTCCCTTCCCTTGTAATTTCTTCAAATGGTTGCAGGATATTGATCAGAAGTTCTAAAAGGGGCCACTGCCGAAGATTAATGTACACATCAGCATCAGCTGTGCCCTTCTCCAATGTGTACTCTCTTACAGCCTTTTTGTTTTGTGCTCCAGCAATTGTAACATGTAAAAGGAAGAGTTCAAACTTGCTGCACCATCCTGGATGAGCATATTAAGAGGCAGTCTGTGTTCTTCTTGCATGGCTCGAAGTCGGCATGCTTTGCAGGAGTGGCTGAAATGTGCACATATTCTTTTTGCCAAATATGTGAGAGCTTTTATATCTCTGTCTTCTTCCAGAAAGGCATGCACTATCACATTTAGACAGTGTGCAAAACATTGAATATGCACAAAGCCCCCATAAGGCAATACTTTCTTCATGTTTGAGCCATTGTCAGCCACAATAAAATCTACAGAATGTCCTTGTGATGAAAACCAGTATTGTATCTCTCTATTAAGCTCAGCCAGGATGTTGGAAGCTATCTGCCTGTGCGGCAAATCTGCCAGCTTTGTGGTAGAGCATGTGAAGTCTATTAAGTTCTGTTTCCCTCAGGGATGTCAGTATTGGAGCTCTGCAAATGAGCTTTGGAAGCAGGATGGAGCTCACTTCAGCTAGGCATGCTGCATTGGTGAGTTACACATTTAGTCTGGATAACAGACCTGTCTTTTTGTGTACAATGTTGGTAGTGCATTCAATATGTGGTTTTAATGTGAGTTCTTGATCTAACCAAAGTCCAAGGTATTTTATCCTGTTCAGAACTTCCAGTGACCTCCCTCTGGCATTTGTGATCTTTATGGGCTTAGTTCTGTTTATACCTAGCCTTCAGGATCCAAAGAACATGGTTTTAGTTTTTTGGATGTTAAGCAGAAGTTGGTTAGATAAGAGCCATCTTCCTAGTGAAGCAAAGTCCTCATGTAGTCCTCTTTCAATATCTGCTACATCTTTGTTGTCCTTATACAGGACTGCATTATCTATGTACAGGATTGTTTTTGCTTCCACACAGTTGGATGGCAGATCATTAATGAAGAGAGAGAGAAGAGCAAAGGTCCAAGTATTGACCACTGCGGGACTCCATCCATGATTGTGTGACCTGAAGATAGACAGATATACCATTTAACATTCTGACTGCAACATACCAGGTAGCGTCTGAACCAGTCAACAGCATGACAGTCTAACCCAAGGTTCTGTAGTTTGGTCAGTTGTTTCTCATGGTTCACCAGGTCAAAAGCCTTGGTGAGATCAATGAATATGGCTCCTGTGACTTTTCCCTCATCAATGGCTTTGAAAATGTCTGAAGTGAGATGTACCAGGACTGTATCAGTCCCGTGGTATTTTTGGATACCAGATGCAAAGAGAAGCAAGTTTCAGGGGGATTTGTCTGTGTCACTACAAGAAGAAAATTACACCCAATTCTCAGTCAGTGACATAAATGGTTCTGGCTGACAGTTTGTCCATATGTCAGTAGCCAGATGGACTACTCCAGCAACTGCATCTTTTAAAGCATTTTTTAGTTTAGCAGTGACTACCTCATACTTATGAGGTATAGCCACAGCAGAAAAATATTTCCTGGATGGAATGTTGTATCATCATGACAGGTGATTCAAAAGCCTTTTTAATCCAACATGCCCCACAATTCTGTAAGGCTGTTAATCCAGTGCTGCCATCACAGAAATTAGTGTTGTTATAGTAATAGCTTCAAGATGACTATATTGGTATTTGGATTTATGTTCAGGCATTTCAGAAATTGTGAGTTGCTTTCTAGCAGAAGAATTCAGATAGCCGACATTAGGAGTACTGTATTATGCTAAGGGTAAAAGTGGACTGTTTGTAGTACTTACTCTTGAAGAAGACTGAGAAAGGGGAGACAGCAGAACTGTATCAGCAGAGCTGTTTCTACCATTTGCTATAACAGGTGCAGGTGGAGTCTGACCTGTCTCTGCCTGCATGTTGTCATCATCTTTCTCTCTCTTTCCAAAAAATTATTCCTCAGACATAATGGGAGACATCTTTTAATGCTGAGTTGCCCAAAGCACCCTGTTTGCTCCCTCTGCTGATGGTCTTTTTACATATAGAGCAAACTGCTCATAACTCATTATCTGCAGTCAGAGAAAAGTACGACCACACAGAAGAGGTCACCTTTTTTTATTTTATTACTAGGCATAGTATACTGCCATTTGTCACTGCCACCCTGTTGATCAATCTCAGCAATGGGCTGCTCATCAAGGTCTCTCTCTGTTTTACCCTTATCTTCATACAACAGCTCATCTAGACCAATCACAGAACCCAACTAGGAATGTACTGCTCCCTTGTCTTGTTCCTCCTGCACCTGTACCCCACTGTTCATGCCCTTCTCATCCAGCCCCAAATAATCACTTGTATCCTGCATATGTGCAACTGCCAACTCTTCCTCATTCAGGCTTTCCACTTCCGTTTGTTTTTCTCCCTGCTTGTGTACATTCTCCATTTCATTATTCTTATCAGAATGAGATTTCTCCTCATCTGTTTCATTCAGATTTGTGCTGGTACTATGGTACACATATGTAGCATATCTGTGCTTACCACTCCTTGTGGTGCTACCTGCATCTTTTGTTTTAAATTAATTTTTGCCCTTTCTGTTTGGATGGCAATGGGGAAGGACCTCTACTGCTACTGGATGATGTTCCAGCACCCGGTCTTTTATCAGTCTGACTCTGCAATATTGTTTGTGCCTTACATTTCCCAATCCCTTTCCCTATTTCTGCCTCCTTCTCTCCCTGTCTGGTGCACATTTTGAACTGTTTTTATTATTTAGCAGAAAGCACACAAAAATGGTAGAAGAAATTGGCCAAAGATGTAGTGAGAACAACAAACACACTAGCAACTGAGAAGGGAACTGACATGTGTGACCTAATTATAGTATTTTTTTTTTATTAATGCCTGCAAGGCAAGAAAAAGCACAGAAGACAGAGTGGTGAAGAGTTTCAAAGAAAGGTCAGCCTATACTGCTTCACTCATGTACTGAATGAGATCGCCTTTCCCAGGACAGGTGCTGCTGTTATTAAACTGGCACAGGAGGGGGAACAGGCCAAGTGAGATTTTATTTTTGATCAGGGAGCCAGAGCATGAAACAGTGGTAGGAGTAGGAGAAGTATTAGTAGGCCATAACACATATTCACAACAGCAGATATTTCGTTTATCACAGGCAACTGAGAAACGAACTGACATGAGTGATGTAAGTATATGATTTTTTTGTTAGTAATGCCTGCAAGCAAGGCAAAATAACAGCACAGCATATGCAGCAAAGAAGAGTCTTGTAGGCTGCAGCAAGTGTCAGGCCCAGGAAATATGACTGCTTTCCTCGTGTACTGAATGGTATCCCTTTCCCATGACAGGTAACGTTAGATTGCCACAGTTAGGAGGAAGGGGACCAGGTCAAGTGGGATTTATTTTATCTAGCAGGGAGCATGCAGCAATGATAGGAGAAGTAGGAAATGAAATATATTCACAACAGCAGATAAACACACAGGCGACTGACAAAAATACTGGCAGGTGTGAGATGCAACTATGTAGAATTTGTTTTTCATTAATGCCTGCCAGAAAAGAAAAAGCACATCTGTCACAGTAGAGTAGGGCCTTGCAGCAGCTTTCTCCCTCTCAGGCTAAAAGAGATCCTCTTTCACTGGAGGACAGATACTTTTAGACTACCACTGTTAGGAAGGGGGCCAGATCAAGTGGGATTTTTTTATTTAGCAGGAAGCATGCAGCAATGGTAGTAGAAGTACAGTGGCGTCCCCCAGGATGAAACCCTTAAAGCACTCTGCAGTATGCTGCAGCAGACCTACTGAATAAAGCAATCTAATTTCAATGGCAATTAGTCCCTTTTGTCATGCAGGAAACTGTGGCATTCACTTCATCCTGGCAGTGTCACATTTTCCTGAATGACAAAAGGGACTAATTGCCATTGAAATTACATTGCTTTATTCAGTAGGTCTGCTGTAGCATTCTGCAGAGTGCTGCAAAATGCTGCAGAATTGGATTTCATCCTGGGGGATGCCACTGTAGACCATGAAATATATTCACAACAACAGATAAACACACAGGTAAACTGGTAAGTGTGAGAGGCAACTATACAGAAAGTTTTTGGTTTTTTGTTTTGTTTAATTAATGCTTGCCAGAAAAGATAAGCGCTGGTCAGAGCCGAAATGGTTGTGGAGATCTTTTGGGATGCTTTTATCCATATTTCAAATGAATTTGCACAATGCAGATCTGCTGAGAGGTAGTTTCAATGTTGTCTTCCTTTTATGCATTTTTACAATGTGTTTTTCTAGAATATGCCTGCTGATTGCTGTATATTTAGCACGAATAGTTCACAGAAGACATGTCATCTTATTTTCAGTGGGGCTCTACATCTACACAATATTATGCTACATTGCATAAAATCAGAACACACTGAAAACAATACTTTACATCTGGACTAGGCTATCCTGAATAAACACATTATAAAAATGGTAAAATCATGACCCCACTGAAAAAAAGCTATTGCATCTAATCTGGGACATCCTGAGTAAATACAGTGCAAAAATGTGTAAATGAAGATCCCTATGAAAATGAGATGTAGCATCTATACTGTGCTATCCAGAATACAAAATATAGGCTAATAAATATTTAAAGGAAATCTACTGTAAACTGAACTTCACTGTGTTCACTGACATAACAGTTTCTTTATTGTTTTATGACATATTAGATTGCAGTATTTATTTAGAATGCTGTGGCCATAAGAATGGCATGTACAGTGTGACTGTGTGTGTGTGTGTGTGTGTGCGTGTTTGCTATAGCTCAATATATTTTTCTTCCCAAAAAAGCATAGTGAAAAATGTCTGCTGATTACTATATATTTCACATGGATGGTTCACGGAAGACCTGGCATATGTCTGACACAGTTCTTATCAGATAGTGTCTTAAGAGGTTAAAAAAGTATAAATCTTTTTTAGATTCAAAAGGGTGACATTTATGAGGCATGAGTCTTTCTTGAAAAACAATACCTGCCCAACTGAAGCTAGTAAGAAGAACATGTTTAAATGCTAAGTATTTATATGTGCAAGTTGTTGCATTTCAAAGGGGGTAAACAAATCTCCAGTTTAATAGGCAACTAATATTTAACAAGCTATTTCAGTTTCCTAATGGCCATCGGATAAGCAGCTTGGAGTTATGTCTCCAACATCCTAAACAGAAAGAAGGGAGTATTTTATTTCAATTGGCATAGTGATTTGTAAATGTGGAAGGACACATTGAAAAGTCCAAAAATATATTCCATGAAGTTCCAGCTACAAACAGCAAGATGGCTATAGGCTCTGCCCAGCTGTCCTTCAACCATCTTTGTTGCTCTCCTCTGAATTGCTTCAAGCTGGATGATGTCCTTTTACAGGTAGGGGCTCCAGTATTGCATGTCATTCTTCTGGTGTGGTTGCATTAAGGATTTGCACAGTGACACCCTGTGGAATTCATTACCTCATCGGATACAAGCGCACTATACAGTGGAGAGCTTTAAAATTGCTCTTAAAACCCATCTGTATTTGCTTTTTTTCCCTGATTTTAGATATCATTGATTCTGTATATTATGTTAAGAATTTTAGTAAGTTTTATATCCTGTTTTTAAATGTTTTGGGGACAGATATTCAAAAACCTTGTGCTGGGCGCAAACCATTTGCGCAGGGTTAGCACCGGGTTAGCGTGGGTTTTCTATATTCATAAGATCAAATAGCACATGCAAACCACATTAGTGTGAGGCAAAATTGTAATGTATGCAAGGGGCAAACTACGGGGGCATGTACATGAATACAGGCACAATGCTATATTCTGCGAATAGTGCCGCGCAAAGTTTTTTTTGATGACTTAGCGCAACACTTTGCGTGGTGAAAATTACTGCCCAAGAAAAGGTAGTCTTAACTCTGGGCAAACCAGCTTTGTGTGACTTTGTGGCTTTACGTGGATTTGCTTGATGTTTGCGCAGCTTTGAGCAACCCTAACCAGTAAATATGACACATCGAAATGAGCCAGACATAGAGGAAACATGCTTCTCACTGATTGCATCCTTATGATGCCATCATCTGCAACCAGTCCCAGGCAAGCCAGGTAGTAAGCGGTTAAGCCAACTTCCAGTGGACAACATGGCAGTGTGGCCATACAACACACACCTACAGACCACCCTTCAGTGGACACCAACAGATGCCAGCACACACATGCAGTACTGTACACATGGAGGGTGTTGAGGGGAAAGTGTACAAGTGGCCAGGCTGCACCACAGACTGGGTGCGGCCACAAGGCTAGGATAAGCCACACAGTGCACATGGGACAGTGTTGGGAATACTCCACCACCAGTGTGTCTGTCTGATGGTATGTGCCCCCCCAGCCACAAACTGCACATCTGTACAGACATCACAGCACACATAGCCAGTCCTGTATATGTCACTGTGAGCATCCCATGCCAGTGGTGCAGCATCTGTGGGTCATACAACAGCATAGCAGTAATGTCCACTGTCAGTAAACACCTGAAGGTTGGACCTGTCACTGTGTACAGTGCAATGATCATCACTGCCCTACACACCATAGGCATTGATGTGTCCCTCACACTACTGGCCCCCTTGCTACTGTAGTGTCTGCTGTGCACTGTAGCATGAATTAAAGTTTGACAATTGCATGCAGCACAACCACCTGTGCCTGTGCTGCGTAGTTCCCTGGGGCACAATATTCTATGCTGTACTATACAACTGTAGCCTGCAGCTACCACCATACACTATCAGACTGACCTAAAAGGTGGAGCTGTGGGCAGAGCCAGCTAGCCCTGTACTTCCAAATTGACTGAGTTACAGGTGGAGCTGTGGGACCCTGCAATAGTGCTTGGCAAACTGCATGCAAATCAGGTCATAATGAGATGCTAATCTGGATTTTTGCCCACAGACTACTTTAAGTAGACTGATTTGCTTGTCACTTTTGAATATAGCAAAGTTTTGCCCCTGGCAAATGTGATCGCTCTGGGTAAATGGCTTAGCTCCGCACTAAACCTGCACGAATGTGTTTGTGCCATGCAAACATTTCAGAAACATTGTACAGTTTTTCACAATGTAATTTCACATGTGCTGCTACTTGTAGCTTTGATGACTCCACTCCTTTGCTAGCACACTCATTAGCCACATAGTTCACCTCTACCTTCCTTCTCATCACTGTGAACTTGGATGCTGTTGTGGTTTGCACTTCCTGGTTGCTATATTCAGAGCTGTCTTATTCCCAGGCTATTTTTGCACTGCACCCCCAGCCCAGTTTGCCTGGCTTCCTTAGCATGCTATATTCAGCAGGTTTAGCAACGGGGTTATTCCTTTTGAATATAGCAGGCTATTGGATCTGGGCTTATTTAGCATGCCGAGCAGTGATAATTTAGCCCCGGAGCAAAGTTTTGAATATCTGGCCCTTAAGGGTTTTGATGTTTGTACAGCACTTTGACACGTTATGAATTGCGCTTAACAAATAATTATTATTATTATTATTATAATCTCCTCCCTTCTGCTTATAAACCCTCTAGGAATATAGCCCAGCATTCAGTTTGACTTGGTTGCTGCCTTCCTACACTGTGAGGCCTGTTTTAGGTAGCTGCTGATAGCTATCCCCAAGTCCTTCTTCAGTTTCAGTGACCCTCACCCCCCCACCTTAGATTGTACTGTATCCTCAGGTGTTTCCTTCCTATTTGCATGATCTTGCACTTCTTTGCACTGAACCCCAGCTGCCAAACACCTGACCATCTCTCCATCTTAGCCACATCCTCTTTTAGATCCTGCACCCATTTGTCTGAGTCCACCCCTGCTGCAGAGCTTAGTGTTGTCATCAAAGAGACATATCTTACTTTTAACTCCATCTCCAGTTTTGTTTATGAACACATAAAACAACACTGGTCTGAACTCTCACCCCTGCTGGACACCACTTGTAACCTCCCTTGTACCCAAGACTTCTCCCCATCACTACAGTCTAGGTTTTACCACTAAGCCAGTTTGCTACCCACCTGGTTAATCTGCTCCTTGCCCCTAGATCTTCCTGCATCCTGATCAAACTTTCATGTGCACCTAGTCAAAGGCCTTGCTGTACTCCAAACACAGAATGTCAACTGCCTGACCCTTATCCACCTCTCTTGTTATCCAGTTAAAAAATGTAGCGGTAAGGGGGAATTTTTTCTTTAACAAGGAAAGGCACACTAAGCTGGAGCTTGTTTCTAGGTGCGATCTGGGAGCACAAGGAAGCTAAGTGACTTGCTCAGGGTCACACAGGATGCAAGGCAGGGCTGATGAGATTCAAATCTAGGTTCATGTTTGCAGCTCAGTGCCCTTAACCACTATGCTAGACTGCCTCCTAAATTGATCAGATTGGTTTGACAGAGCCTTCTTGACATGAAACTATGCTCTGTCTTGTTCTGTGGCTTGCTGGCTTTGAGGAAATCTACTATTTATTCCTTCAGAATGGTTTCTACGTGCTTACACATATTGCAGGTCTGACTGACATGCTTTAGTTCCTTGGGTCGTCCCTGGGCCCAGTCTTGTGAAGCTGTACCACACGGCCCAGACTGCCTTGTATTTGCAGAAAAGAATACTTTTTTCCTACTTGTTAGTAATGGCACAGAGCTGCAGATAAAGGAAGAGGTTCATAGTCTAGTTATACATTTTGGCAGCCAATTGGCTTTAATTTCATAAATCTCTGCTGTCATTCACAGTGTTTTTTTTTCACTTAAATAACATAGCTGGACTGTGTCCTTTCCTTGACCAGAGTGACTTGTACACACTAGTGCAAGCTTCCATTACCTCATGAATTGACTACTGCAATGTGGTCTGTATTGGCCTGTCTGCTACTCAGTATCACCATTCAAACTACTTCAAAATTCTGCAGCCAGGTTGTTAACTGGAACTTCAAGATTAAATCATATTACTCCCACTTTGTGAGGGGTTACACTGGCTGCCAGTAAGATGGCATTCTGAGTTTAAAATTATTTTACTAGTTTATAAGACCATAAATGGACTGGGCTTACTCTGCATCTGTGAGCTGCTGGTAACCTGCCAGGATGATTCTTGGGGTAGAAGAGTTCTTCACTCAGAATCCCAGGGACTTTTAATTGTCCCTTCAGTGAGACTGAAATTTGTTGAGGACAGGGCATTCTCTGTTGCAGTCCCAAGACTATGGAATACTGTCCCGTGTTTGATCTATTCTACCCTACAATTGAACATTTTAAATCTAAACTCAAAACCTGGGTATTTATTGGTAGGTAATTGTGATTTGATATTGTTGATTATAATTGGTCTGAGATGCACATTAATTTGAGTTTTACTTCTTTGATTGTGCATCTTTGAGCTTTGAAAAGGCACTGTCTTTCTTTCTGTCTATGGAAGTTCTCCATTCTTGCGGTACCACATGCACATCCAAAGAGCTGTTGAACAGAACTACCAGTGGACCTGCCAGCTCCACCACCAAATCCCTCAACATCCTTTGGTGCATGCCTTCCGGGTCCAGAGATCTGCTTCCCTTTAAGGCCATGAGTCATTTCCTAACCTGGTCCTCCATTTACCTGTCCTCGGCCAAGGATCCACCTTTTCCCACCATCCTCTCTTGCAGCTTGGTCCATCCTTTTCATTAATAAAAACAGAGCAGAAGCATTTGTTCAACACCTCTGCTTTCTTCTTACTGTCTTCCACATAACCTCTTCCTTTTTTAGCTCAACTGCCTGTTATGTTTTATTTCTTAGCCCTACTTGAAACATTTTGAAATGCAATAAATGAAAAACACTATATAAAATATTGTACATTTTTGTGACTTCAAAATATGTAATAGTAATGAGGTTGATTACAGTTTCATTGTCTGCACCCATTAAACTATTCTGACCTTTTCTCCTTTTCAAGAGTCATTTCATTTTAATTTCAGGCTTCTCAATGTGTAGCTGGCATCCTGATTCTGTCTACACAAATGAACCCCTTGCTGTTGCTGTGTGACACACTTAAGCAAAACCGAACATGAAAACCGAACATGAAAAGTAATAACATAATGCTGCTATTGTTGGCATCTCTGCTACTTTGTGGTCAGACTGTCTGTCCTCAACATTACCCCATGATGAACTCCATCTCCAGTGGAGGCCTGATGAACTAAGTATTAATGAAGGCAAGCAAAACATGAACAGGGTAGGACTTGACCCTATCAAGATGGTTCAATACACTTAGTAACTGAAGCCCAGGAGGAATGACCATGTTTCCTATTTCATCACAGCTTTTCCTTTCAGACATAACCACTGCTGAGTTAATGACTTGAGTTCCAAGCCTTACTAAAAAAATACCTGCAGTTGGCCCTGTTCTTCTCCTGTTCTATAAACAGAGGGAGATAGTCAGAACCAAATGTAGGAGTTACTGGACATTGATGTAGTATTGAACTTAAACAGTTTTATTGTATGGGACAAGAGATTCTAAAGATGTCACATGCATTTAACATTCAGTGCAACTCAGTATCTTGCAATAAATGACGTCACAAAATACTGCATGAGAAAAGGGCTTAATTGCCATTGAATTACACAGTTTTCTGCTGCATAATGCAGCATTTTACAGCAATACTTCAAGATTCTGCGTTGTATACTGACTGTTGTCGCTCTACTGTGTGAGCATGGAACAGCATCCTCTTTCTTGTTCTGATAATGAGAACAATTTATGGTACATATTAATGCAACGACTAGAGCATCCTTAAGTAGTACAGCGGCACAACTCCTTCTGTAACATATACAGTAGTACCTATAACACAGTAAGTAAGCTCCTTAACTACAATTTAAAGAGGGTAAGTTTGGCAAAGGTTTAAGGTTTTTTTTATTACTTAGTCATGTCACGGGATAAAATTCTAAAGAATGTAGGTGTTGCAGTGGTAGAGTATCTTGTTGACACCTAGAATTCCTGTGTATGACATTGAATCATCGAATCTCATCTGTCCCCTCCTTTCCAGCCGGCCCTGCACTCGAGCACCCAGAGACCGTAGGGGCTCTGAGCCGCCAGCGGGCGGGCGGCCACCGCGTAGCTGAGAAGGGAACCAGGAGGCCAGGAGAGACAGCCAGAAAGGTACGGGACTGCCGCAGCCAATCGGAAGGCGACCGCCAGCTATGCCTTGCCTCTGATTGGTGCGCCTTCCCCATTGACTTTTGCTTTACTTGCACCTCCAAAACTGGCCGGGATTACTGCTCTTTCAATGTAAAATTCTCTAAAAAGAGCTGTTTTTACTTTTATTATTGTATATTTTTGTGAAATGCCTTCTTGCTTGATGATTCTGTGATTACAGTCTTTTGGTGAGATTTGTGTTGGGCTAGATGCTTAGGCGCCTAACCCCCCCCACCCAGTCTTTGTTGTGCAAATATTCTTTTAAGCACCTCTTGCAGATTGATGCAATTTAGTGTTTTTCCTGACTGCCCTCTCCTCTGTTCCCTCCTTTCCAGCCGGCCCTGCCCTCGAGCACCCAGAGGCCGTGGGGCTCGAGCCGCCAGAGGGGCGGGCGGCCACTGCGTAGCCGAAGGAGACCAGAGGCCGGGAGAGACAGCCAGAAAGGCAATGGAAAGCCGCAAGTTTTGCCCGCCCCTCCCCTCCTGGGTGTTTCTTTTATACACACTTTCCCGCCGAATCTCTTATCTCCGCCCATAGCTAATCTCCTAGCCAATTCCCAAGCTCATTTCTTCACACCACCTTTAGTATCTTTGACCCCTACCTACCCTCCACCATGCTACTGTTCCTCCTATTGCTGCTTTGTCTCTCACCTTCCTCATATCCAGAAGAGGAAACTGAAGCAGCCCACGCCATGGTGATTAGGGTGGCTACTCGGGCTTGTCCCCCTCTGCTGTCCCCAGTGGATGTCCCTCAATTCCCCAAGCATATATTGCCGCTTCTGCACTGTAATCCCTGGGGTATCCCACAAAAAGGCTCACAACCAGTTCTGTACTCCACAAGCCCCCTGCTCCATTATTGGGACTATAATGACCCCCTATATCTGTCCATTAAGCTGGTACTTTATGGCAAAATTTATAATCATACAGCAGGATCATCGCCCGCTATACATTGGATCCCAAGCAAGAAGAGAAAGTCCTCTGACTACTTCCTATTCCTATCACTTGGTGCCCTCATCAAACTACTTTTCTTTCTGCTGATCTGTGTTGGCACTGTTGAAATCAACCCTGGACCCACAGAAAGCTCTATCTCCCCAACTGACTTAGCCTCCATAAATGGCCTGAGTTTTCTTCATATCAACGCCTGCAGCCTCCTAAAAAGTTCTCACTAATACAGGCCTGGGTTGTACACACTCTTACCTGACTTTCTGGTTATCTCCAAACATGGCTCAAATCTGCAATAAAAGACAGTGAAATAAATCTTCCTAACTATCAGCTCTTCAGATCTGACGTCCATCCAGGGCGGTGGGGTAGCCATCTATGTCAAAGCAAACATCTCTGCATCCTGCCTCAATATTACATCACAGCCGAAGGAATTCAATGTTTATCAATTAAAATAACCCTTCCCAACATGTCATCTTTTCAATTGATTGGCTGCTATAGGCCCCCCTCTGCAGGCCTCAAGCTCCTATCCCACCTAGGATCTATACTTAAACTAGGCCCTGAAGACACCATCATTTTAGGTGACCTGAATTTAAATTGGCTAGCCAATGCATCTGCACCCCTAGTAACCTTTTGTGACACTTATGGATTCACTCAATTAATCAAAGAACCAACAAGGATTAATCCAAAGAACAAATTCAACAGCACACTTCTGGACATCATGTTGGTAAATAAGCCTCATCTGTATTCTCATGCTGGAGTGCTATTCAGTAACATAAGTGATCACTGTCCCATAGCTGGCATAAGATCAACAATCAAACCACCCAACCCTGCAAAATTTCTCCCAAGAAGGTCTAAAAAGAACCTTAATATCACAGGATATCTTCATGATCTGTGCCACACCACACGTTGGCAAGAATTCTATCTCACAGCTTCAATAGAGACAGCTCTACAGGTCTTAAATGATATTATCATAAGTGCCCTCAATATACTGCACCCCTCACCAGTGTCAGAACCAACTCAAATCTTGTGCTGGTTCTCTGCTGACCTTAAATCCACAGTGCTTTCCAGATAAACTCTGGAAAAGGGCAAGAAAGACCAAGGATCCAAATGACTGGCTTCAATTCAGAAAAGCCAGAAACTCCTGCACAAAACAAGTGAGAAATGCCAAGGCTGCCTTCTACATAGCTGAATTGGATGCCTCCTATCACAACCCTTCCAGATTCTGGGGTACCATAAAGGGGATCCTAGGTCAAGTTTCTACCCCTGTCTTACTACCCAAAGTGCACCTAAATAGTGTGGAAATCACTGACAAGCAAGAAATCTTAAATGCCTTCAACGATCATTTCACTACAACTGGCCTAGCTTTCGATTCCTCACCTGCAAATCTAATGAGGTCATCACTAAACTTACAATCTACTGAGGGACAAAAGGCTGCTTCCACATTCTCCTTCAAATCAATACTCTTAAAAGAAGTAGAAGACCTACTGTTCCAACTAGATACAACTAAAAGCGCAGGTGCAGACTCTCTGGATCCCTACTTTCTAAAAGTAGCATTGCACGCCTTAGCTGCCCCCCTCACTCACCTTTTCAATCTGTCCCTAGCCACTGGTTCTATTCCTCAATATGGAAGACAGCTCAAGTGTTTCCACTACTTAGGCAGGTGATCCCATGGACCTCAACAATTATAGGCCCATTTCTATCTTACCAGTACTGTCCAAAATGCTTGAAAAGTTAGTGAACATCCAGTTAAGTGCCTACCTTGACACCAATAATCTCCTTAACCCTGCTCAATCTGGGTTTAGATCTATGCACAGCACCATCTCTGCCTTAGCAAAAGTTACAAATGACTGGCAGACTGTCTTAGACAAAAAGAGTAACACCTGTGCTGTGTTTCTGGATCTAAGCAAAGCCTTTGATACTGTGGACCATGAACTACTAATCTCCTCTCTGAACTCCATAGGCCTTGACTCACTCTCTCTTAAATGGTTCAGATACTATCTCTCTGGAAGAATACAACTGGTAAAAAATGAAGGTGACCTATCTACCTCTAAACCACTCCTAAGAGGTGTACCGCAAGGTTCCATCCTGGGCCCCATCCTCTTTGCCATTTACATCAACAATATTGACTCCAATCTCTCACAATCTAATATTCACCTCTTTGCAGACGATACTGTACTATATGTCAGTAATCCCTCACCATCAAAAGCCTGTGAGCTTTTACAGTCTGAGTTCTCCCTCCTACAGCACAATTTACTAGAAAAGAAACTACTATTAAATGCCAAGAAAACGAAAGCTATGTTCTTTGCCACCAAGACTTTCTCTTCCACTGTCCCATCATTCATCCTCCCACAATTATCTACCATCCTTGGTGAAAATCTGGAATATGTGGACAAATGCAAATATCTTGGAGTCTGGATTGACAATAAACTTGACTATACTAGCCACATTGAAGAGCTCCTGAAAAAGCTTAGACAGAGACTTGGCCTATTTTATAGGATCAAACACTACCTGACCAGAGATTCCAAACAAAGGTTAATCCTGGCATCATTCCTATCCCTCATTGATTACGCTGACTTCCTTTATGGTCACTGTTCCTCTCCCATTTAAATAAATTGGACACCTTGTATCATAGAGCTATTAGATTCATTACAGATCTTCCTCCAGCACCCATCATTGCTCTCTACAATGCAGTCAGTTGGACATCCCTACACCATAGAAGAAACAAAAATGCTGCTGTCTGGATCTACAAAGCTCTGACAAACAAACTCCTTCCTACATCTCAGATTGTTTCAACAGATCATATCCAGGCCTTACACCCTAAGGATCAATAAACTCATCATGCTGAAGATTCCTATTACCTGCACCCGGTATGGAAGGGCTGCAATCAGCCATTCCTAGCACTTATCTGGAATTCTCTTCAAAAGACCTTGAAATTGGATACCCTCATTCCATTAACATCCTTCAAAAACTGTACACTAGTCTCTTCCCAGAATCATGCAATTGCTTCCATAAGGCCTAGTCCTCTCACACCCTCTTTTCCCCTACCCCTTTTTACGACCCCTATTTTCTGTTTTTCTGGTTTGTTCTCCAACCTACTTCAGTACAAAATGACCCCCAAGTCCCATTACCCTAGCTTTATCCTCCAGTACTGTTTGTTTCTTTCCTTTAATATAATCTAGGTCCAATGTCATTTTGCCTTGTACATATGTAAATATTTGTATACCTGTTTCGTTCATAAATCTTTGTATTTGTGTTCAATCAATACCATGTTTTTGTGTAAAATTGTAACCTTATATTGTTAAAACCTATCAGGTCCATCTTGTAAATGAGCTATGCTCAATGATGCTCGCCTGAATAAATAAAGATTTTGATTGTTTGATTGATTGATTGAATGCTGTGTTGTCTTAGTCGGGAAGCCTGTGTATTATAGAAGTGAAGTAATCTTATCCTGGATAGGGGGAACACAGGACACCTGGTATTTGCACAAACACCCCTAACAGCCACTTACAGTGCAGTGTCAATGTTGGGTGTGATTACTTTTTTTCAGAGACTTTTATCTGACCTTATAATCCAAAAAGTTTCATCAAGAAACTTGATTTACTTCAGCCTATTTTTAATTTTAGCAATGCAACATGTCTCTGCCTCAGTGGGATATTTTTCATTGATGCATCTAAAGAGTGGCATTACTGGTATTTACTTTGTGATTTGTGTTTAATTTCTAATCACTCCATGTTCAGGGATCACTTGAATAAACTATTTTTAGTGAACTCAATTTGCAAATGTGTTTAACTTATCCTGCATGATTTTATGATGTTATCATTGAAATTGTATGATGTAACTGCATATTATTAGATTGTGTTTGCATTGCTTGTTGCTGCTTTGTGTCACACCTGCAAACTACCTTTTTCTCAGGGTGTCTTACCTGGTTTACAAAGGAAATAAGTAAAACTAGAAAATAATGTGTTTATCCTTATAAAGAATGACCACTAGTATTATCTAACCATTTCCAAAAATAATCATATATGATATTTTTATAATGCTTGAAACTCCATTTCGAAAACTGTAACATTTGAACAGTTATTGCTACATGTATATTTATGTCAATGTAATATGTTAAAAATGACAGGATTTTAAAAATGCTATGAACCATTTATTTTTTTATTTTGATATGGAACATTTTATGTTTTATTATATTGATATGTGGTCACAGTAGTGATATATTAATTATATATCTACTTGACTGCCTCGAAGGTAGGTGATACATCCTGTGGTCTGCAACACACCCACAATATACCAACAGCTCTGCACAGCCCATAACACCTGACTGTCTTTTGCCACAGATACACCACAGGAGACTGTGGCCATACTGAACAAGGAAGATGTGCTGCAAGACATAGGCATGGAGACCTACCTGAAGACCCAGAAGGACAAGGGAGGAGATGGACATATCCACCCTTAACTGCACTCCCGTCCTCTGTGCAGATCCCCTGCCACAGATGCACCCTGGACAGCAGGTCCTGGATGGCCAGCATGGCACAGTCAACCCTACCATGCAGCCACATGTTGTTTGCCCACTGCCACAGCCTGCCAGTACTGTCAGGCAAACAAAAGAGCTGGTCTTTCAGGTTTCTTGCACCAGACAGTGGAACAAAGGGTGGCCACATGAGACCATACAACACCCCAGTGACACTGGGGACAAGGGCCTGTAATCACCGCCAACCCACCATACATGAAGGCTGGCCACAAGGGATCTACTTCACAGGTACTACCCCAAGGTAATGCAGATGGAACGTGACTGGCTCTGTGCACATGAGGAGAACACTAAGGCACTGTGGGAGCTGACTGTGGAAGTGAGCGGCAGGCAGCATGGAATAGACCGAATAGGGGATATGCTGGGAAGGGTTACAGAATACATTATAGTTGGATCCAGCAGGGAAACAACACCTGTATCTGAGGCAATCCTCAAGGCAGCTATGCAACACACACCTACCTGCACCACTGAGCCAGAGGTACAGGAAGACAAAAACCTGCCACAGTTGTTGGGTACATGCAGTGACACATGGGCACGCAGAGGGGGACGGCCACAGCAAAGACCTGTCACCTGGGCACATGTGCTTCCACATGACAGGTGCTCAGATAGCTCAGAAAAAGTGATACTTACCACCCAAAGTACAAATACTGAGTGTCACACAAACACGCTCTTTTCCGACACCATACACACACATACCCACATCACATATATGCCAATCTCACATACCCCAGCACATATACCCCAGCCTCACATACCCCACCACATGTACGCCTTTGTAATTCATACCCCCACCCCATATACTCTGACCTCACATACCCCCACTGCATATACCCCATCTCACATACCCACACCACATATACCCCAAATATTTGCACTGATGTCCACTTATCTGGGGATTTTTGGCACTCTGGGTGGGACATCATCACAGTGTCACCCCTGCCACCCACCTAACTGCTTAATGACCCCTGCATGAGTTTCTGCCATGCTGCCCATCCGGACAATGACTCTGCACCCTGCCCCTGGAAGGTCTCCTCCCCATCAGGAGGTGGAACATCCCCCTGTATGTCCTGTGGCAAAGGTTGCCAACAAATCAAAGCTATATTGTGCAGCATGACACATAATTCAAATACTCTGCATTGCTTCCCTGGGGCAAGCATCACTGTGCCACTGTCAGATCCCAACAGTGGAACCACATCTTCATTACTCCTATAGTTCCTTTGATCACAGACCGTGTCTTCTGATGTGCCTCATTGTATACCACCTTCACTGCTCCATGAGCTTCGAGGTATGGTGTCATGAAATATGGCCATAGTGGATATCAGCTGTTGTCTGTGCAGTGGATAAGAAGCAAGCTTAGTATCATGCAGCTGCCCGTCATCCACCTGTGTTATATATATGTGTATGGTATGGATACCTATCTAGCAACAGTCCATCTCTGCCACTGTGGGCACCATGGAGTGTGCTCAACCTGGAGCCAGTGAAGACACAGGCATCAAGGAATAAACTGGGGAACTTGGCACAAACATTAATGATGATAACTGTGGAATCACAGACAATCTGACAGTTAATGCTGTGATAACCTTTGCAGTTATGGTATGTCTCCTTATCCACAGATAGGTGCCAGGATTGCCACATGCATACAGTCTGTGGCCCCCAACACACTTGGCATGCCATGCATGGCATAAAAAAACTAATTTTTGGCCCCCATGTTGGCATATGTAGTGGGGATTTGTATGTGCTCATGCACATGCAGCAAGTGGGATGTCGGTGACCTGATGTAGTTCAAAGGACATGGAGGACTGACTGACACCTGTGATATCCACCACAACCCTCTGGAAGGACCTTCTGGCATAGTTCTCCAAGATACATACCACCTTGGTTTCCATTAACATCACCATGACCATGACCAATGGGTACATTGTGCCACTTGTACAGGGACCATGTCACACAGCCATTTGATCATGTAATGGTCCAAGGGGACTCTCCTGAGACAGTGTGTGTCCCACAAGGCAGTGACATTCAGTCATGTATGGAACACATGTGGCTGAAGCTCTGTCTTCAACGTCTACTCCTGTTCTTTCTCACTGTCGAGCAGGGGAAGACATTTATTTGTAGCCCCAGGCACACTATGTGTACCATTGTAGGGATGCCCTTGAATAGATGCCAGGTAGAGTGTGTTGCACATGCATCCATGAGTCGCCTGACCAAGGCCCAGACTGGGATAGTACACAAGCATCCCATGCTGATGGCAGCCCCTTTAAAGGGGCATATCCCTGGCATGCCAGCACTGTGACACAGTGTACACAGATGTCAGCAGGGCATTATTGTCCCGGATCAGAGCAGTATGGCAGTGGCTTAGAGTGTTCCTGCAGAGACTGTGGGTTTGTACCCTCACAGGCTGTGGAGGGTGCCTCTTTCTGCATACCAGGATGCTCCAAATGTGGGAGCAGTCTGGCAGGTGACTGAGCCATAAGAGGTACTTATCTTCCTGTCATGGGCCACTAATGAATACATGCCCTGTGTTGTGTGTGCTGAGTCAGTGATGTTGCTCCCCTCTTTTATGTCTCCTTTGGACTTCCATTGCCATCCATGTAGGGTGGTCCTGAAGAGAAGGGAGCAGCCAGATGGGGCAGCAGTGGTGGTGCTGGTTAATAGGCAGTGGTGGATTCTGCTAATACCCAAGTTCCTCTCCTGGAGGGTGAGCAGTTCAGATGCCCACTACATGGATGACATCAGGGAGCTGTGGACCCTGGTGGAGCCCTTGAAGGTAGTTGCTATTTGAGGGAGTGGCACTGTATGCTGGCTGTGTTCAGCTGTGGCCTTGCATGTGCAGCCTGCTCATGACTGTCCTCTGTGCTCTTGTCATTATAGGGGTATCATGGGTCTCTCCAACACGAGGTGTTGGAAGAAGTGGGATTATACCAGCACCACACTGAAGGGATCCAGAGGTGACTTAGAAGAGGAGAACTAGGTGGGGTCCAGGTGAAGAGTTGCTTGCCAATGGATAGTGGTCACTGGGCACTGTTTGAGTGTGTCACTTGTCCATTGACAGGGAATGTACAGTTTGTGGGACATGTGATGCAGCTGCAGAGCAGGAAATAAAGCATTTTCAAACACACCTGTCTCATTAGCCTGGTTGATGATGTCATGTGACCAACTGGGACTGTCAATCATTGTGGGGGCACATCCCTTGGTGTCCTACAGTATCTCCATGCTGTTCCTGTATTGTGTTTATTTTTTTTTTGCAATTAAGTATACTTTATTGAATTTTAGGAATACAGAAATTCACCATTTCTGAACCAACAAGAGAAAAAATGAAACAATTCACCCCAACCCTACGTAGGCTACAAAAGAAATGACAGATATCATAACAAAGGTCAAAAGTCCTGAATATCCCCCCATCCCCTCCCGACATACTCCTATCAAGAATCCCCCCAACCCCGTCCCATGTATAACAACCAAGTAAAATGCAGGAGGCGTTAACTTAATTGGTCAGTTCCTGACAGCTCATAAGTCTAAAAAGATGTTTACATCCATACAATAACTTGGGGGATAAATTAGCAGAATATGGAATCTCGACTACCTCACATCCTGGCAAGAAATTGTAGCAGGGGATCTGATAAGAATCTGAAGTCTGTGATATTGCACTGCAATAGACCATGCTGCATTTAAGGCTTGAAAAAATTCCTGGACCATTCTCATAAAGTTGGAAAGAAAGTATCAGTCCATTTTCTCATTATGAGAAGTTTGGCTACAGCAGATGTTAAAGCCATGTATTTGTTATGTATTGAAGAATCGATAGAAGAGTAATTACTCAGGACACGGACTTCCAGAGAAAAATATCTGGTATGACCAAAAAAATGGAGAAAAAAGATGCTTGATATTTTGCCAAAAGGAGGTCACCCCTGAGAAAGCCCAGATCATATGGATCATAGAACCTTCTTTTCGAGGATATTTATGGCAGGTAGCATCTGATCGTTTCCCCATGAGATATAGTCAAAGTGGGGTATAGTAAACATTATGAAGCATATTAAAATGAAGTAACCTTAGTCTATCTTGCTTGATAAATTTATAGACATCTGACCAAACTGTTTTTCAACACACCTGGTCATATGATAGGTGAGCTGCTAACTACTAATAATATGCTACTTGAGAACAAGACTTCCAGGCTTGGGCTCCCATGACTTTTAATAATCTAGAAATTGGTCTATTCTGAAGCGCTGCATTAGCTACCGAGGCAAATAGGTCCCCAGCAACTGTAGACCATGGAGGTTTCCCCAAAACTGAATGTACACAATGCTTGATTTGGGCATAACCAAAGAAGGAGAATGCCAAGAGGTAAAATAAGTCTTAGTTCAGGGAGAGAGGGAAAGTTACCCTGTTTTGTAAAGTCGGCTAGAGAGATAACTGTCAACCCTTGCCAAGCAGCTGGCGATACCATTTTGTTACCAATTTTAACATTTGGGTTTGCATAGAATGGCTGTCACAAATCCTGCTTTGTGGAGAGTTTAAATAACCTGACAAAGTTGCAGATGTGCTCACATTGACCAACCAACTGGTGAATTTCTCAGCTGAGGCGGGAGTTTGCTAACAGGTATATACAGAAGGGAAGCTAAGGAAATATGATAAGAACTCACTCTGAATCATTCTATGTTCAACCACTCTTGGCTGCAATGAAAGTGCAACCACTGAAAATATTTACTGCCATGAAAGGCAGAATAGTATAAGAGTAGCTGTGGTACCTGAAGTCCCCAAATACTCTAGGGTGGCACAATTTGTCTAATGCTCACCTCAGAAGTTCCCCCAGCCACATCAAATTAGACCAGAGGGAATTGATTTTCTGAAATCACTGTCAAGTGAGTGGAATATTTAACATTGATAAAGGATACATTAAGCGGGGGAATACAAACATCTTTAAATTATTGGCCCTTTCCCAAAGAGTAAGGGGTAGACATTTCCATCTCTGAAGATCTTGCTTGACTTGTTTAATCACTGGATCTAAGTTTAATAGTTTTAACCTTAGTGGGTCTCTGGGAAGGTCTATACTTAAAAATGAAATGGACTGAGAAGCCTACTTAAGACCCCATTCTTCAATAGCAGCCATAGAACAGGAATCTGACAGTGACAGAATGGTAGTTTTGTGGCTGTTTAATTTATAACCCATTACCCGACAGTGCACTATACTCAGATATAATGTCTAAAACTGCAGGAAGGGAGGCTTCCCAATCTGAGAGGTGTAGCAGTATAACATCTGCAAACATTGACATCTTAAACTCATATGGGCCAAACCTAACCCCTTTCACTGCCAGGGAGGCCTTGATCTTTCTAGCCAAGGGTCCAATATACAAATTAAAAAACATAGGGGAAAGGGGGCACCCCTGACATGTGCCTCGAGATGGAGAAAAACAGGAAGATGAAACACCATTAATCATAACTGTCGCTGAGGGGCAAGTATACAGTACTTCAAGCCATTGAATGAACTATTTTGGCATATCATATCTGGGTAATAGATCAAACAAAAAATTCCACACCACTCTGTCAAAAGTCTTCTCCTTATCTAGGGAGATGAGCACATTACCTGTGCTCCCCTCCCTAGATGAGGAGAGGATATGAAACATTTTTTGAAAGTGGTCACTAGATTGACTGCCTGCCATGAACCCTACCTTTTACAGACTGATCAAGTCCTTCCAGACTTTCTTGAGTCTATCAGCCAAGATACTTGCCAAGAGTTTGATATGTACATTCAAGAGTGAGACGGGTCTTTAATTGACTGGAATGGTGGGGTCCCTCTCCAGTATGGCAACACGACTATACAGGCTTCAACAAGGATGGTCTCGCTAATGTCGTGGCAAAAAAGTTAATTAAATAATTTACTCAAAAGGGTAGCTAATTCCAACTTGTAAACTTTATAAAAAAGCAGCGGAAAACCATCCTGACCTGGTGCTTTATCTGATGGGAGATGCTCGATAGCATCTATCATCTCTTGCTGGGAGTCTGAAAGCTGAGGTAAATACCCCTCCTGCTAGAAGATGTCTAAAAGATAAGAGTCATTTCCATTAGGATGGGGCAGTGAATAAGGAGTGATAAAAGTCCCTAAAAATGGCAACAATTTTAATGGGGTCTAAAGTTAAAGAACTGGAACTCAGCTCGACCAGGACATTAACCCATCTAGTGGCTTTCTGTTGCTTCAATCAGCTTGTGAGGATCTTCCCCGCCTTCTCCCCTTGACTGATATAAGCTGCTTTTATTCCGGAAGCTGAGCGCATGACTTTGTCAAGGAGATAGGTGGAATATTTTGCCCTCAGTGAGTGAAGCTCGGTCCATAAATGTTCCATGGATGTTTTAGAGAGTTGAGATTTTAGCACCTGAACTTAGGATAACCATTAGTCATCTTGGGATGTAAGCTTCTTCTTTTATACTGAAACTAGCCTAATGTACTCCCCCTCCAAAAGCCTTCAAGGAGCCCCACAGTACATCTTTAGCTGAAACAGCTACATCATTTTCATCCAAGGACAACAAAATAAACCTTTTCATATGCTCTACTACATAACTTTATGCTAACAATTGAGTATTGAGGGACCAAGTGTTGACCCAAGGGGAGTGTGACATCAAAGACAGGGTAATCCATATGGGTGAATGATTTGCTAGAACCCTAGGGTAGATGCCTGACCCCCACCACCCCCATCATAAGGGCTCTACTAAGAAGGAAATAGTTGATTCTAGAATACACCCCATGTGGCGGTGAATAGAATGTATATTCTCGTTCATCCTGATGAAGCAATCTCCATGGGTCTACCATATCCAAATCAGAGATAAATTCCCTCAACACCCATTGGGCAGGGAAAGCCCCATTTTTCTATGATATGACCTATCCATACCTTTAGAAAAAGATAGGTTCCAATCTTCCCCTAAAAGACAGAGAATATCCTGGAAAGATGCTAACAAAGTAGCCAGTGGGGGAAAGAAAGAGGAGATGTCCACATTCAGACCATATATCGAACCAAGAACTACACTTACACCTACATTGGCCAACAACCCATTGTCTAATACAGTATATAGCACCCATCAGCATCATGTTACTCTTTAATCAGTTTAAAGGGAACAGATTTATGCATCAAAATCACCACTGCCCCTCATTTGACACTTAGTCCCACACCGAATATCTGGCCCACCTAAAGTTTCGTTAGATTATTTAACTGCTAAGAAAGAATATGTGTTTCCTGCAGCATCACAATATGTGGGTGGTATTGACTTAAGTGCTGAAGGATGTAATATTTTTTTGCATTCTTTCTCCCCCCATTATATTCCAAGATAATACATTTCAACTACCTATGATATTGAAAAAATGTTAAGGGTCCAAAGAAGATCCTCCTGCCTATCAAAATGCTTAATATCCCTCTCTCGTACAGAAACACCCAACCATCCCCCTTCCCAACTGCTATCCCCACCCCAACACTAAGAAATTAAACCGAAACCCTCCCGACATCTGATATCCCTCTAACAAACTCACCACCTGGGCCAAACACCCCCTCCTAAGTGTCTGGCCCATGATTCCCTAGGAGGAGCAGATCCTGCCTTTTCTGGACTAGGCTAATGATGCACGCTCCCCCCCCCCCATGTTGTTTTAGCTGCCTTCCCACCCCCCCCAGAAAGACAGAAGCCAACACACACCAGAATTTTTATTGCAGTATGCTGGCTAGCACCTATCTTCTGGGCTAGACTGGAAAATACTATTCTACCTCAAGAATTAGAAAAGCCACTGGACTAGAGATAGTAGTGGGGAAAATGCCTCCCTTCCCCAAAATAGAGCTAATTCAGAAATGGCAAAGATTCCTTAAAATTGTAGGTATAGTCAAAATTCTGGAAAAAAGCTAATTTCTACAAAATGAAAGAAGTACAGTATACTTCCGATTTTATGAATGCATCGGGGACAGCTGATCTATTCGGACAATCATGCATTCGTAAAATCGAGAGTGACTGTCTACATGTGCGGACAAATAGCGCTACTACAAAAAGAATATCTCTAAGCACAGTACTGTACATCCTTCTGCTTTAGTTAATCAGAAATCTCAATTTAGTAAAATAGTACTGATGACAGTCACTTAGGTTCTGTAACTTTCATTTTTTTTGTGAAAAAGTCAGTGATACTTAGCTGACACTTCATTTCATTCATTTTTTTCACAGCCTTCAGTAGCATTTATCAGAGTAGCAGCATGTTCAAGTAATCATTGTCTGGATGACTTTCAAGCCAAGCAATACAAGTTTCAAAGCAAGCTACTGATTCTGCAGCTGTCAGCACCTTCACCTTCACCTCCTCACTGTCGTCCCCCTCGTCTGCTCTCTCTTGGTCAGAGGTCAACTCCTCCTCCTGTAAGGACATGTGCTTATTTGCTATGGTGACAATTTTCTCATCCGTTAGGTCTCCATACCATCATTGCCACCATCAGCTGTCATCCATTCCTCAATTTCTTACTCAGGGATGTCCTAGGGTGCAGTAAGTTCATGGACAATTTGATTCACCTCTTCCTGTTGTGTGACCGGTAGGTCTTCATTGTTGGCTGTCACTGGTGCAGGGGCTGTCAGAACAGCAGATGTAGCTCAGCAGCACTGGATGGTATCCTGGTGAACCTCAGAACATGACTCGCCGATTATGTAGCATGCATCCTTGACTTAATTTTTTTGATCAAGTCATGGAGTGTCAGCTCGGCATTTTCCTCAGCCAGAACTAAGGATAGCAATTTACTTCTGTAGATGCGTTTGGCTGTGGTAAGAATGCCTTGGTCCATTGGTTGGAGTTTAGCAGTAGTGTTCGCTGGCAGAAAAATGCAACGGATAGCACTATCTCTGGTTCTCAGTAGGTCACTGTCAGGGTGTGCCCTAGCATTATCCAGCAATAGAATGGCACGGGTTGGCGACCGCTGGGACCTTAAATGGGCACGAACTGCTGGCACAAATTCTTGAAAAAAAACAGTTCTTGAATATGGTGGAGGACATCCACGCGTGGCTTTATGCTGTGTATGTCACAGGTAGCTGCTCTAAATTGATGTGCTTGAAGCAACACGGCTTTAACGATTTACCTATGACCAACAGCTTCAGTTTGTGGGTACAACTTGCATTAGTACAGTCCAACACAGTTATGCATTCCTTGTTTTTTTATACCCGAGTGTGAACTTCTCATTGTTGCCAGCAAGAGTGTTATATGGCAACAATTTCCAAAACAGTCTCGTTTTGTCAGCATTATAGTCTTGTGTTGCTGACAACCCTTCTTGTGCCATAATTTCATTCAGCTTCAAATGGAGTGGGGCTATGGATTCATCAGCACAAGAGAGCAGCTCTTCAGCTACTGACAGTTGTCTGATTCCATGGTGTTGCTTAAATCTTGTCAGCCAGCCATCGCTGGCTGTGAGGGCATCATCCTCCCCATTTAAATTGTGGTGAAACTGAAGGGCTTTCACCTTCAGTATGGGTCTGGAAATTTGTGTGCCTCTCACCCAGTTCTGGATGAACCAGAGGTATAAAGCCTTGTCCAGTTTGTCATCTCGACGCCCCTTCATGGTCTTCCTCTGTTTTGGTGTTTCTCCGCAATCCAGAGTTGAAGCGAAGTCCTCAATTTTTTTATTCACTTTTTTAATGTCACAGACAGTAGAATTTCCAATACTGAACATCAGTGCAACATCAACAATGCATTTGCCAAGCTCTAAGCTGTCTAAGATCTGGAGCTTCTGGCCAATGTCGATTGCGGTACACTGACGCCTGGCCATGGCTGCATAATGAATAACAATGAACAAAACATTTTATTTCAGTTATAAAGTACTGGTTCCAGTTTCAGCTAATGCTGAAATTAGCAGCTCGTATAGTAGATAAGGAGATAATTAGAGCAGGGGCGTAGTTTGTTATTTTTACAGGGGGGGCAAAGTAACAAAAAAGTCCTGATTATCGCGTATCACGACAGTGAAGAGGGTGGGTGGCTTGCGTAATGCTAACAAATCAACCAGCATCAAATAATGCCCCAAAAATATTTAAGACTACAGCTGAATAACTCCTGGGAAGGACCAGCCCAGGCCAAGTCAGAGCACTTCCCCACCCCACCAGTTTTACTGCAGCCTGCTCTTGGCCCAACCTCCTGAGACCAGAGTCAAAAACTGACCGAGATCTGTTTTGTATTCAGTTCTTCGCTCTTCTGCCTTGGGAGTGAGGACTTACTTGTAAAGTTGAAAATATGTAAGGAACTTAACTTCCTTCTCAAGGGACAGGACCTCCCTAAGCTTCAATTCAAATCAGTCTTGACCTAATTTGCCCCCACCTGAACCTCCAGGTGGATAGCTCACTAGTCTCTCACCCACTTTGCTGCTTACATAACCTTCCAAGTCCAGCCCTTATAGTGGATCCTGAACTTCTTGAAATGTCTGCTTGAGCTAGCCCTCCCACCCTTGAGGAGTGCAAAAAGCATGTTTCAAGGAAGTGCAGCAAATGGCTGTGCCACCTCAGTATACCTATGAACATGGATGGTATGGGAAACATCCCAGCATGTGCATCCTCACAGCATGAGCCCTTATTTACAAAGATTACAAAAAAATGCGATTATACAATGACAAGAATGAATGCTGGCCTCTGATTGGTCAGTCTTGGGCTAGACCCATGATGTTATCCCAGTACTTCCGATTCATCACAGGTCTAGTCTCAGCCTCTCCGTGAGCCTCTTGATGATTGTTAGTATTAGTGTGGTTTTTTGTATCTTCTCTTAAAAATATTTTTCCACACCAAATAACACATCTTTAAAATTATTTTTTTTAATTCTGTGTAACAACACGCCATTGTATAATAGCAATAATGCCCTCCAGGGTGTGTGCCATGGTAGGATAACGTCATGCCTTATGTGTTGGATGCACTCGTGCCCAACCACCTGAGGCATGACATTATCCCAGCATGACACACGCCCTGTCGGGCATTATTGCTTACTTGCACCCAGTGTTAACACTTTTCTTTGTTATAACCAAGTTAGTTAATTAGTCTCCCATCCCATCCCATCCCATATTATTCAATGTCACATGCCTGAATCTGGTTAGGTAAGGTAAGCAAAGAGGATAATGCTCTCCTCAAGCAAGCAAGCATTGCATACATAAGCATGGGACTTGCTGATATCCCTCAGGTGGTGCACTTAACAAGCATGCTGATGTACCTGGGACAGTGCAACAGTACAATGTAAATCCCCTAATTGTTCAAGATGATCATGGGCATGGTGTGGTCACACCACAACTCCTACCACTCTCCTCCCCATGGGCTCCTAAGGAATATGTATCTCTGTCCATGCCCAGGGTTACACAACCCCATCCAAGCAAACACGGACTGCCCTGGCACAAAAATGGTTGCATCACATAACCTAAGAGAACAGACGCCACAGGAAGTTTGCTGGAACAACGACTCCAGACACCTGTGCACAGCCTCGCAGGACCCACCCTGAAAGGTAAGTACTTGGTTGGTGGTTTTTATTAGCATCATCTATGACAGTGTGTGGTGGGCCGGTTGTGGTAGCCCAGGTTGCCGTGGATGCCCCCCCTCCACCAGACTACTTCAAAATCGTCACATCTGACAGTTTTGAAGGGCACAAATGAAACATGGTTGCTTCAGTTTGATGTGGTTTAATACAGTTTTTTTTGTCCGAGCATGTGTCTCTATTCTTCTACACACAGACACAGACAGACACACACACCACCAAAAAATGAACTTTTTTTATACCATGTTTACATTCAGGATAGAGACAGGGTAAAGCAGGCCCAGGCAGTATAACACAGTAAATGAAACAATGTATTTTACAATGCCCAACAAACCACCAAAAGACCACAAAACAACGGACCTTCCCCCTGCCCTGGGGGTTGGGGGGGAATGGCTAGGTCACAGGTCAGGGTGCTAAATGAGCAGGAGAGACCACAGAACATCTTGTCGAACCACACAGTAAGGTGAAACTACATAAACATGCACAATTTTTATACTGTAGGATTTCATACTTTCCAACAGTTCCTAATTTTGACACAGAAACTTATCTTTAGTGCTCAGAATCCCCTTGTACGAGGGAGGGAAGCATGGCATGGACCCAGCAGACTGGCATACATGTTGGAAAAAATATTTCTGTGCCATTATGCCCGTCCACCCCTCCCTCCTCCATCACCAGTGGCCAGAACCATTTTTTTCAGCTTGTGTACCAGTCCGCCCTGGTCAGCACAGCAGCACAAAGCTATCAGGGCAGCAGAAGGCACAGCAAGCAACAGTGAATTAAATGTCCATGCAAAACGCTACAGCCCCACTTTCCCCACCCCAGACCTGCAAGGCCACTATCTCCACCCAGACTGGCCAGCTCAGCTATTCTCTTCACCCTGATGGACTTGCACAGCCACTCTCCATACTCTGTGTCCACCCCACCAGCACAGCCACTCTCCCCACCCCACCCAACCAACACCATTTCCAGCTCCATTTATCTGGTATCCTCTCCAGGCATCCAGGTCTGTGCCTCCCTATCACAGGCACACAAAAATAAATAAAACCACATTTTATACTGCATTTTGTTTATGTTTCTTTCTTTGTCTGGAAAGAGAGATGTTGAGCTACCGGTCAGCACAGTTTGCCTGGTATACAATTACAAACCTGCCCCACCGACACAATGCCAGTGCCTCCACCCACCCACACAACAGTGCCCCCACCACACCCACACAATGCCTGTATCCCCAACCCCACCCACACAAATGACCAGTGTCCGCAACACCACACACACACACACACACATGACCAGCAGTGTCCCCAACCCCCAACACACACACGACTAGCAGTGTCCCCAACCCCACACACACACACTACCAACGGTGTCCAAGTAAGCTCCACCCACACACACACGATCAGTGTTCCAACTCACCAAAAAAATCATGGCTAGTCAGTAGTCTATAACAATAGCCAGGTAGTAGTATAATCATTTCTTTAGGGTGTATGTTTTAGTGAAAGATTTTTTGCTAGTCTTGTAACACTGTATGGGGAGAACACAAAAATCTACCCCTTTGGTTGTGTTTGCCAGGCAATGAAGACAGAGACAGCAAGGCCAAGGAATCTCTCTGTTTCACCCCTCCACAGTGGACGATCGGAGAAATCAAAAAAAGTGAAAGATTACTTTTACAGCCTGGTAAAGGATGAGGGGGAAATAATGTTTCAACATTTACTAATGTTCATATGCTAGCTGCTGGCACAGGTCAGTGAGATACATCCCTTGACAGGTAAAGGATGAAGTGGAAATTATGTTTTAACATTTACTTATGCTTATATGCTAACACCCAGTCAGCAAGCACAGAATGTCCCCCCTCCTAACCAACATGGACAGTTCACCAGAAACCCAGTCTGCAAACATGGACAGTCCCCCCCTTCACCCCACCTACAAGGACAGTCCCCCAGACACCTGAACAGTCCCTCCCACCAGACACCAGGCCAGTGAGCATAGAATGACCCTCCCAACCGACAAGGACAGTCCCACCAGACACCCAGGCAGCCAACAAACATGGACGGTCCTCCCCATATCCCACCAAGGACAGTCCCCACCCCCGACACACAGCTAGCAAACGCAGAATTTTCCCCGCCCCACCAACATGAACAATCCCCCAGACACCTGGCTAGCAAACACAGAGAGTTCCCCTCCCAACAACATTGATAGTCCGGTCCTAGACACCTGATCAGCAATCACCTACATTCACCCCCATAAGCCAACATGGAAAGATCCCCAGACACCCGACCAGCAAATAGTCCCCCACAAGACACTCGCAGGCAAACATGGACAGACCCCCTTTTCCACCATCATGGACAGTCCCCCCAGACAAATGGCCAGCCAAGTCCACCCAACAATGGCTAGTGTCACCACCCCACCATCACAGCCAGTGTCCCCACATCGCCATGGCCTGTGTCTCCACCCCACCAGACCCCAGAATAGAAAACAGACTGTCCCCAGCCCCACCAAACACTGACCACCCTCCCAGTCCCAAACACTAACCACCCCAGCCCAAACACTGATTGTCCCCCTCAGCCCCACCAAATGCAGGCCCTCCCCCAGCACCAAACACTGACCATCCTCTCAGTGAGTCAGCCCCAAAACACACAGACTGTCTGCCCAGACCCCAACCCCACAAAACAGACCATCCCCCCCAGCCCCAACAAACACAGACCATCCAGTGAGTTTCCCCAACAAACCCCACCACACCAGTAGCACAGTAACTGAGTGTCCCCACCCCACCAACATGACCAGTGTCCACACCATACCAAACAAATAGACCCCCACCCACCCCACCAACATGGACAGCCTCAACAGCCAGCAAATCCTCCCACCCAAAGAAACACAAGCTGGCAGCAAACCTTCCACCCACCCCTCAGACACATGGCCATGGCCAAGACAATCCCCCGGATGTGAATGGTATTAATTTCCAACAACCAGCTTTCAGCAGTTACTCACCAAATCAGTAAGGGCACAGACAGGGCAGCATGCAGCAGGGGACAGCAAGGCCAAGAAGGCAGGTCAGGTAGCCGAGTCTCTCCTAACAGTCCCATTCCTCTCCCAATTAATCCCCCGATGAGACAGTAACTCATTTTTTCTGACACCAGATGAACGTATCACATTATGGGTCTGCTTTAGCCTGCATGACTGCCGGCTTCTTCACTGTTCTGGGCCTAGCTGTTCACTGACCTGAATAATCCCTCTCGATGGACCGTGGAACTGGTGGGCAATGGGCATGGTGTGGGACTCGCCAACAACACGGGGAATCTTTTTGTGGCCTGCTGAACACAGGAGCTGGGTGTGCAGGCAAGCCTGGCCGTGCCTCAGACTCACTGTAATTGTACTACTCGCTCCTCTGCCTGGTCTGTCCAGTGGTAGAGGCCTTGTGGCTGCAAGTCTCCTAGGCTCTCAGGGATGGGAGGCTCAGGTGGCAGCGGGAGAGCCCAGAGCACAACTGGCTGCACTGAGAAACAGGGAGTAGGTAGTCAGAGGACTCGGGTGAGGTATATTTTAACTGGGCTGTTCAGGACAGGAGGAGGGTGGGAACACTAGACTGACTGATACACTGGTGACACCTGACAGACAACCAACAACTGCAGCTCGACATCCTCGAATAGCTATCTCTCCTCAGCCCTACGCTATATGGATGCTGCTGCTGCTGCTCCTTCATGGAAGGCACACAGACAACTAAATGGCGCCACTAATGGAGTACTGCTCACGCGATGGCGCCAGCTTGCAGCACTCTCTGATTGGCTGTAACATGCAGGCTACTATGATTGCAGGCTTGCAGCCAATCAGAAAAGGGGATAGTATTTGTTTAAGAGACATGGCTCCGCACCGCAACCCTCTCCTCCCCCGGAGAGGTGCAGGCAGTCCGGGCATAGCCCTGAGCCCATTCAATATATAAAAAAAAAAAAAATGATAAACGGAGAACGGTGGCTGGGCTCCTAAAAAAGTCCTGGTCTAATTTCTCGGGGAGCTGGCTCCTCTGCCCCCCCCCACAATCTACGCCTATGAATGAGAGGCATTAATGAATTGAATTAATGAAATGGACTGACACATCATTATCTGTGCCTTGGCAATTAGTGCTTTAAAAAAAACATGAGTTTAAGTGGGGGACAAGACACGAATTCAGATTAACCGGCGGTTTGGGTAATCGAAATTCATAAAATCAGGAGTTACCTGTACATGAATGTCAAAAAATGAAGCTATCCCTATCTGAAGGGGGGGGGGGGGCTACTGGGACTGCTGTACACAATATCACTCCAACACATCACTTCTAACTTAAGCTAATTATGCCTAAAAAAGGACCGAGTGTAGTCGAACCAAAACCGATTAAAAATACTTCAGAAGTAATCAAATAATTGTTAGTAGCCATGGTAAACATGCTTCAAATGAATAAAAAATACAGCCTATGAAAATCCCTATCACTTCCGGAGGAGATAGAAAACCCCATGAAATCTGGAAGTGTAGAACTTGTAATATTACTGAACTAAAAAGAAACTGTATTGTACCTCTCTAAGCCTCCATATACTAAACTAGAGCTCCTAAAGATCCCAATCATTCTAATTCTAAGTCTGAAATGTAACTCAGCAGAGTTTCTGAAGCTGAAGGAAAAAAAGGGAAACATCAAACAAACCCTGATTTATTTTGTCTTTAAGCAAGAAACACACAATCACTTTTTCCTGAAACAGCTAAAGAACTAGTCAACAACCACATAGTTTTCATCTGACCAGGGTGAAAGCTGAAAATAGTTTGGGGTAAAACCATAATACCCTCACAGAGCTAACCAACCAAATGTTAAAATATTGCCTATTACATATAACTGCAGCACCCTGGTAGGTGAAAATATATAATATCAGGCAAAGCATTGTATCTTCATCCGATAAGAAGGATGGCTTAAACGCAACTATAAAATAATTCAAAGCTACGTGATGCATCTCCATAACTGATAACGTGAAAGAAAGTCATAAAAAATCAAATTAATTGTGCCTCAGAGGCTGAACTGTGAATATATCACATATGGACCAGTCATAGAACTTAAAGGAATGCTGTCCCCATTTTACAGTAGATGCTGCTTGTTGGTCAAGACTAAAAGTCCACTGCAGAACATGGATAAGCCAGGGGGAGCCATCCCTGTATATGCTCTAGGTTGTTCTGCATGGCACAATAGAATCTGAATGGCAATAAGGGTCAATTCCATAGTGCAATATATGCAGTAGCTCGGCATCTTGAGAACCAAGAATGCATTTCATCTTAATCACAGTGCTCTCTGGCATATGTAAAGAAAATGATAACTGACAACAGATTCTATAACAAAATCAAAGGCAGTGACCAACCATTATTAAGAAAGAGGTCAGATCTCACTTGAATAACCACCAGACCAGTTTGCTGAGTTACATTGGGCAACTTATAAAAACACCTTCCAGTCACCCACCTTTGCCGAATAATGCAGGTAGTAATTTATTCAGCTCAGCAGCCGCTTGCTGGGTAGAATCAAAATCATGAGTCCCCGATTGCAATGAAACTTCCAACAGGGCCAGGTACAACATTCGATGCTTTATTCCAGATGCCCACAACTTCGACTGTATCGGGTGAAAGGAGACTCAATCTTGCCGCACTTTAAAAGTAAGAACTGGCACTAAGTGGAGCTGGCAGCCTTCCCATTCCAGTTTATCAAGCTTTCATGCTTCTCTCAGTAAATGGTCTCGATCCAGGTACTTGAGAACCTTAAAAATGATAGGGTGAGGTGGTTCCCCTGCAGATGGCTTGGGTCTAGTTGCTTTATGGTCTTTTTCTATAATATAATTTTGACCATTCAGTGAGGGCCCAGCAAATTTCATGCACAGATTTTGTATGAAGCTAATAGGTGTTAAGCCTTCCTCACCTTTTGGGAGCCCCCGGAGGACTAGATTATTCTTCCTGGAGCCTCCCTCCAAATCCTCCACTTTCTCTTCTAACTTTTTCACCGTTCTCCTTAGGGTGACGACCTCAGGCTCAAGTTTATGCAATTTGTCCTCCGTAGAGGAGATATGCACTTCTGAGTCTGATACCCACTGGGCCAAATCATTTACTGTTAGTTTCCAGTCACAGAATTTGGTCACCAGGGAAAAAATAGCCAATTTAATAGTTTGAATCTCGCTGTACATTTGGTTGATGGTGATCGATGGAGGAATCTCATCCGCAGTAGCATTCAGGGAAACACTCCCCCTTTGAGTGTTTGAGTGACAGCAATTCTACATTTGGAAGTATTTCTGAAGTTTCCTTGGCCATGGTAAAACTATGTGGCAGTAAGTGGTTAAACAGCAAAAGATAGGGGATAAAATCTTTGCTTTTTCCAGGGAAGGCAGGCTGAATTCTGGATTTTTGGTGGAGCTCCTCCGAGATCAGTCCTACTCTTCCAGTGGCATCACATGACTCCCTGCATTGTGGGCTTATACTGCAGATTTCACACAGCTGATTTTGGACCCACATATTGGTACAGGACATTTGCAGTAGTGGCCTGTCATATGCCCCTGGCCCTTTCACTACTGGTGCTATGCTCTTCCCCATATGCTGGCAATGCACACCAGCATTTTACTGTAGCCCTCCACATGGCATAGTGCTGCATGGACCATCCCACATTCTGGGATGTCATATTGCACTTCAAGAATGCATGTAGATAGGGGATGCAATTATGTTATGTAGCCATGTGTCTCCACCCATGCATAGTGCTACCATGGCAGTGTTATACATGGGATCTGCCTGCGCTCCTTTGAGTGCCCTGCATGCATGCTGTACAGCTGTGGCATGTGCATTTGATAGTCATATGCCATTACATGCACCTGTTGCTCTCCACACAGTCAACACCTAACATTAGTACATAGACACCATGGTGCTGTAATTCCCAAGTGTTACCACTGAAAATCACACCAGCAGGAATTGTGCAGGGAAATTGTGCTCTCAGCTCTATATTAAAAGGAATAAGTGTTTTATTTGTAATCAGCAAGTAGCAGAACAAGCACTCTGTTTATTTTTAGGTTCTGTGTTTTGTACTGCAGCATGGTACCCATGCGGTGCTGTAATTCCCAAGTGTCAGCACTGAAAATCACCATATAACAGTAGCCAGAAATGTACAGAGAAATTGTGCTAACAGCTCTACTGTTCCTCTGTATTTATTTCATGCCTCATGCCCATTATAGTTCTCTGTTGTTCTAATACCTGTAATTTCCCTTCCCATGTATACTATGTGGTTGTCACTGTTCCAGATCTGCTGTATGACTAGCTTTATTATTATCACATATACCAATGTTATATGATTTTTCATCATTGTATACTTGCATCACTGTACTGTACTGTTGTGTACTCTCCCAGGTCATGCCTGAAAATAGTCATGATATGGCTAGTGCACCTATCCAGCAAGCAAAAACTAAATAAATAAAATATTAAAATGAAAACAGTGTTTTTTTTTTTCTGATCAGCCAGAACAGTAACAGTACAAGCACACCACTCAAGTGTGGGTCTTGCAACATGCAGATAGTACAGGACATGTGCAGTGCTGTAATTCTTAGGTGTCAGAACAGGAATTCACTGTATAGCAGTAACACCAGCTGAATTTAGATAGTGAAACTGTAGTGGCAGCTGTATATCAAAAAGAAAACAGTGTTTTGCTGCTTTTTGTGATCAGCCAATAGCAGTACAAGTACCCCATCTAAAAGGAGGTCCTGCATCAGGCTAAGCAGTGCAGTTTTCATTCTCAGGTGCCAGCACTGAAATCTGACAAATAGCAGAGGGGTCAGTATAAACTGTGTAGGGGCAACTGTATGTTAAAAAGTAAGCAGTATTTAGGTTTTTTTTCTTTGTGATCTGCCAGTATCAGTACAAGCACAGCATATTAAGCTAGGATCCTGTGTCATGTGCAATTGTGGGGTACAAGTACAGTGACATAACTCGAAGGCATCGGAAATTAAATTCAGCATATTGTAGAGCAGTAGTACCTGCCAAAAATTTACAGGGGAATTTACTAGCATCCGTATAATGAAAGGAAAATAGTGTTTTTTTGTTTGTTTTGTGATCAGCCAGTAGATTACTACAAATGCCCAGTTTTTTAGGCAAGTCCAGCATCACATGGAGCAATGCAGTACATATGCAGTGCTGCCATTCCTAGACATCAACAGTGAAATTCACCATATACCAGTAGCACCTGCATAAATTACATTAGAATCAGTATATTAAAAGAAAAACTGTTTTTTATTAGCCAGTGACATTATTTGCTGAAATTGTACATTTTTAAGAACCCACGATTTTAAAAATATGCACTTTGTCAACAAAATTGTGCCATCTGCTGAAACTCCACATCCTTAGGAATTTGCATTTTCAAAAATGCACAATCTGGGAAAATTGCACAATTTGGGGAAAAAAATGGGAAAACAAATTTTTGGTGGATTTTGATGCAATTTCTCAGAAATTGTGCAAATTCAAATTTGGCAGTTTTGAGCAATTTTGCAAGCAGAATAACAATTTCATAAAGCGCTGAAGCACATCATCTAACCAGAATGTAAATCCTTTTTGTCATAAAAATATATTTGTGGAATAATTTTATAGATGATGCGCTAGTAGTGTGGTGGTGGTCTCAAGCAGAGTTGCATCAAGTTTGTGGATTGTCTGTACAATGACAGTCCACATTTAAAATTAATGGTTAATGCCAGCCCATTGGTGCTGCGGTTGGATTTCCACTTGTGACGCCTGCAACCCAGGTTCGGGAATGGACCCGGGTCATCAGAGGGCCTTAGGATTGCTCTCCTTCTCCTGGGGGAGGGCTAGGCTGATGTCTGGGGCTTGATGGTCCCCTAGCAGAGGCCAGGGGTACCGCAGCTACCGGCATTTAACATTGCTGGGAGGGGCAGGATGGACACTGGTCGTCATTACACATTCACACCACCCCATGTACAGGGGTAGAAAAAAATGAGCAGCCAGCCACCATCCATGACGCTAGCCCTCAGTTCTGATTAGCTTCCAGGATGGCTCCTCCTTGCCCTATCCCGTCATCCACAGTACCAAATAGGGGAGAGCGGTGCCATGGCCCTGCCCTGAGGGGCAATCCAGGGGGTCCCAGGGTAGGGGTGCATCCAATCTGGAGGTGGGAGCAAGGGTCCATGACCTGGTGGATCCCTGGGCATCCAGTGGCCACAAAAAAGTGTAAATTAATTTAAAAAAAAAATAATGTTTAAATCTGGTATCACATCATTTGGACGAAACAAATTGTGCTACTCAACTGTGAGTGACTCAATTTGCACACCCAATGAGATAGCGAGTGTGGGGATATAGCAATAGGAGGGGATAGAGATTGTGGAGTGACACAATAGCAAGAGCAAATGAAGGGGGAGCTCTCGAGTTATGCTGGTCAAGTAGTGCAATACAGCCTGCTGCTGCTAAGCCGTCTGCCTGGTGTGGTGGATAGGGTCACCGATGAGAGTGGTGATGGTCTAAGGTTTGGGACTGCCTGTAGGTAAAACTTTAATTGATTTTTTTTTTATCAACCGATGATGCCCCAGCCATGGTATCCCCCACCTGCATACTGTTGCCCCCCCCATCACGTGTATTTACCTTTCCCCCAGTGTCCATCCACCTGGAATTGATTATATTAGTTTGGGGGTGCAGGAGGCTTAATTTTAACATCTGCCTGGTCGCTTCTATTGGCAGTCATTGAGGTGGGTTAGGGGCCAGCTTTTCATTTGGTGAAATGTACTCACTGTTGTGTGAGTTGTGATAGAAATGATGCCATTTTGACATGGAACGGTTAAATCTGATCCAGTCAACATTTAATTTTTAAATCCTGAAATTACTGAAATAAGCATATGGATTGAAAGAGTACAAGTGGGGGTGACTTGGTTGACCTTTTTTTAAAGTGCAAGTCCTTATGCAAGTACACACTGGAGGCTGTGTGTTCCTCAGGACTTAAGTGATAAAACAGAACATGAATGTTTCCTATTATACAGATAAAAATAACAATATGATATCTAATATTAGATGCCTGTAATGTTGGTACAGTATCTATGCATGTTGTCATGAATGCATTCACTCTTGTTGCTTTTATACTAACATACTAACATACTATTTGCCAGCAGATTAGGCCTTATGGTCTATCAAGTCTGCTCGAACCTAGATCCTTAGTTGGGTGCCGAGACCCTCCCATCCCTTGTGCTCCAGAAACCCCTATCATCCATCCCCACCCCCACGGGACAGGCCATCATCTGATACATCCACTTTCTGTGTCTGTCCCACCCTCTCTTAAAGCCCTCCACTGTGGATCTCTGAACCAGCTCACCAGGCAGAGCATTCCAAGGGTCCACCACCCTCTCAGTGAAAAACCTCCTCCTCTTTTCCCCTCACCCTTCCACCTTCCAACTTCAAACCATGCCCTCTGGTGATGCCTCCCTGCTTTAGTCTAAAGATCCTCCATGTTTACCCTATTTATTCCCTTGAGGTACTTGAAGACCTCAATCATGTCCCCCTGTCCTCCTCCTCCAATGAAAACAGGCAGAGCTCCTCAAGTCTGTCCTCGTAAGTCAAATCCCTAGCCCTAGTACTATCTTTGTTGCCCTCCTCTGTACCCTCTCCAGGAGCTGTATGTCCCTCTTCAAGTGTGGTCTCCAGTACTGTACACAGTACTCAAGGTGTGGTCTAACCAGTCCATTGTACAGCGGCAGAATCACTTCCTTGCTCCTAGAGGCGATCCCCTATGGTGCATCCCAACATCCTGTTTGCCTTGCTAGCTGCTCTCCTGCACTGCTCAGAGTTATTCATACATGTATCCACCATGACCCTAGGTCTTTTCCCCTATTGAGGCTTCCAGCGCCTCCCCTCCCAGGGTGTACCTGTGTTTAGGGTTTCCCCGACCAAGATGCAACACCTTGCACTTGGTGATATTGAAATTTAATTTCCATGTGTGAGCCCAGCTTTCCAGGGTGTCCAGGTCCCCTTGCAGGGCCAACCTCCCCTCTTCTCCCTCAACTACTGCTCCCATCTTGGAGTCATCCGCGAAGAGACTAATTTCACACCCTATACCATCCCTGATGTCCGATATGTATGCATTAAACAGGATTGGACCCAGGACCGAGCCCTGTGGTACCCCACTACCAACCTCTGTAGGGTTCGAGAGCTCCCCACAGACCACTACTCTCTGAGTGCGTCCAGCTATCCAGTTTTCAATCCATCTGACCATCAAAGGGCCTACTCCTAACCCCATCAGTTTCTCCACCAGACCATTGTGGGGACAGAGTCAAACGCTTGCTGAAGTCCAAGAATAATACATCCACAGGCTTACCCTGTCCAGTTCTGATGTTACCCATTCATAGAACTCCACAAGGTTGGTTTGACATGATCTACCTGGCACAAACCCATGCTGCCGACTATCCAGACCTCCCACCTCCCCAAGTAAACCCCAATCGTTCCTTTAGTATACTCTCCATCAATTTTCCCACCACAGAGGTTAAACTGATGGGTCTATAGTTTCCTGGTACTTCCTTGACCCCCTTTGTGGATTGGTACCACATGTGCCTCTGCCAATCCCTAGGTACCCTCCTGTCTCAAGTGACCTGTTGAAAAGCTCCTGACAAGGGTGCAGCCAGTATGTCCGCCAATTCCCATAGTACTCTCGGATGAATGCCATCCGGCCCAGGAGATTTGTCTTTCTTTAGGGCCTTGAGGGCAAACCACACCCTTTTGGTGGGGATGGCATCATCCGTCCCCTCCACCTTACTGGTCTTTTCATCTTTATCTTTGTTTGCTCTTTCTTGAAGATCCTGCCAAAACAAATTATCTGATGTTTTGGGTTATGAGCTTCTCCCTCTGTTTTATTTTTAAACCCATGGAAGTGAATCATTCAGAGACCATGTGGGATATGAAAAAGATGAACCCATTAACAAATACTCCTGGCACCTTAATATGTCTCATACTGTATCTATGCTACTATATGTTTAAACAGACTGTTCAAACTGATTGTGTGTATTTTAATATTTCACTAATAGTTACTGCACGTATAAAGCTCGAGTTTCAATCGGCCCTTAGAGTGGTACAAGGTGCATCAATCTACAGCTGCAGCCAACTCTGAGTGCAAACTTTGGGTGCATCAGGGACCCCGCACCCTATTCTAGAAAACAGATGGTCCCTGAGCCAAATTCCTGAGAGCTGCCAAGGCCAGCGGGTTGCACCAAACATTTGGCACACCTGAGGGATTTGATGGAGGGTCCTGTGAAGCCCCCTCCACCCAGCACAACCCTAGAGGAGCTGAAAAGGTGTGTGTGGGGTAAATATGCCTGGAAGGTGGGGACTGGGGCAAAGGAAGCAGTAGCATGTCATAGGAAGTGATGGAGGCATGGCAGCTCTGTGAGGGTTTTAAGGTGGCACCCAGCAGGGGTGCAATGCTCCATGGGAAAGAGCTGATCGTCCTGGGTAGAGAGGGGCTGGTAGGAAGGGACCATGACTCACTCCCTAGGTGGCAACAGCCCTGACACCTGCATCAGAGGAGTCACAGTTATTGGCAGCCTGCTGCCATGCAGGGAGCTGAGTACCAGGGGAATTTCACAGTGTCTGGGGAATGTTCCCCTCCACTAATTGCAACCTGCAACCTGCAGCCACTGCCATCGGCTGCATGCAGAGGACTATGTCACCTCTGGGGAAGGTACCTGGGCTGTTGCCTGCTGCAGTTCAGGTCAGGATCCATCTGTGCCAACCTGGGTCAATCAGCTCTGTCCCATTATCTGTCGCATCCTTACCAGGTGCCACCTCAGCACCTTGACACTACTGCCATGCCCCCATCACCGCTATGGCAACCCCATTGCTCCCTGTGCCCCTGGTCCCAACCTTCCAGGCTGCATCCCTGCTTGCCTACCTGCCAGGCAGTAGCACAGGGCCCTTAGACCAGCTCCTGGCTGATCTAAAATCAGCCGTCTCTTACGACCACATCAGGGCTGATAAAATTCAAAAAAAGGGATGGTGCAGCCCTGCCATGGTGCGAGCCTCCTTGTGACCTACCTGAAAGGCACTTCTGCTGCAATATTGGCACAGGGCAGCTTTGGCACAAGGCATCCTGATTTTAGTGCAGCCTGCATCTGAAAATTGGGATTGCCATAAACTTTGGTGCAAGGTGCCACTTGAATCAAATCCATTTGGTGCAGACACTTTGCGCCCATGTTCTCACATTTAAAATTGGGCCCATCATTTTTAACAGCTTTTCCCTCCACCAGAATATCTTTTATGCACTAGCACTTTAAATCATTACTATATAAATACATTGATGAGAGTGGGCATGGCCCCCGAGGAAATGCTATACATGCAGAACTACAGAATTAGTTTTTTTTGTTCAGTGTCCCACCTGCATCATTTGGCACTTCTGACTAATTGCACCCTTTGGGTAAGCACAAATAAATTCACTTTTATAAGCATTTACCTAGTTTACCATTTATACTTCAGGTTTTGCTGGTGCATTACTTTTTGTTGTTTTTTCAGGTTTACCCTGGCAGCCAAATATGAAAACATTCTTACTCATAGAAAATGTTTTGCCCCCTCTTTTTTTCTTTACTCCCTGTGTCCTGGTTTTCCAGTCCTTCTCCAGCATACAGTAACTGTGCCCCCAGTGGACATCAGAAATGTGGCTAGCATACAATAACTCAGTAATGTGTGTGCCTGTTAGATATTGTCTAGATGCTTACTTTAGGTGATGAGGGAGAAAGACAGTTTATTACATTGTATGCTGAATGACTGAAACTTACTGCATTGGTTTCCTTTCAAACACCAATGCAAAACATAATGTTGGGGTTCTAGCTCATACCATGAAAGCATGAAGTGTGATCCAATGGTTAAAGAACAGATCTGTGAAACATGAGATCATAGACCAGATTTTGAGGCGTGTGAGGCACTTCTGCATTTTCCTTTAAGTGGAACCAGTATAGGCATGTGTTACACATCTACCATTTGCACCCAGTTCAGCCACATACAGAAAAGGTATTTTCACTACTAAAGCAGTTGACTAGCAGCTGCACTGGCACTGCAAATTGTTACATGTCACGGGCACACTGTGCTTCCTTATAAAATCTGCCTCCTTCAATTTAAATCGCACCACAGACTCAGTATTGCACCTTGAGCAAATCGTGTGCCTTCCCCTTTCTTCAGTCCTTGCTGTTTTAAAATTACAAACAATCATGGCTCCACCTAAAGTAAGTTGCTATGTATCATTTGGGCTACCATGGGGAAATAAATTGTAAACCAAATATTTAGGGTGCTGTTGAGTCACTAAACCTTAGGAAAACAGCACAATGTTCATGCTGCGGTTTCAGTACTCTCAGTATTTCATAATAAAGATAACGAATGTCCTATGACCAGTTTACTATATAAGCAGTTTCCCAGTCTTACCATTTATGCCAAATCACTATTTAATTTCACAAGTAAATATCAGAAAATTGATGCTTTGACTCAGGGGATTTAAATAATTAACTGCAAATAAGCAGCAGGTTCTTACAATGATTTATTTATATTTTTTTCCTAGCTTTAAAGGTTAAGGTGATCACAAATGTAACCATATACAGCATTACATTTCTTCCAAGAATGACTAGAGGGTGTTTTACATTAGCATATATGTATGGCATTTTCAAATTGTATTTTGATTGTAAGGTTGTAATATCCTATTCATAAAGGTTAGAGTTTGTTGATTTATCAAGTGAACTTAATGTTTCTGATTTACAGTATTTCTCGACTCAAACCATTTCCAGTCAAAAACAAGGCTGGTGCCTATATAGTTCAAAATATTTTCTAAATGCTTTGTTAGGGTTCCTTTTCTATTTACCTAAACAAGCATCTTTAAGCTATGGTTGGCTTTATCGTTTGATATTAAAAAAAGCTCACGTTGTCTGCGAGACAGTTCCCCATGTTCTTTTTATTAGGACACTGAGAAGCTGAGGTTACTGCACGGTCAGTTCATCTGCTGATTTACAGAATTAAAAACTCAGCATGGCACACTGCTGCTCTCATTGTCAAGAGGCAGAACAAACTGATTTTGTATAAGTGTGTGTGTGTGTGTGTGTGTGTGTGTGTGTGTGTGTGTGTGTGTGTGTGTGTGTGTCGCAATCTAGCCTTTAAAAGGATGCAATACAATAAAAAAAAATATTTTATAATTTTCTGGAATGTGATTTTAATTCACATACCGCCCATCAAAGACTAACATCTTTTATGTTATGTGAGATGCAAATTGCATTTTAGTCTGAAAGAAATAGATGTCTTGCCATGAACACTACAAAAACAGATCAAGGCATTCAAACACTATAATGTAAATCTCTATTTGCTTTTGTATTAGTGTACATAAAGCTGGAAAGACAAGGGCACTGCATAAATGAACTAATGGACCTCAGGGTTCCAATTAAGTACTACTTAACAATCTTGCTACCCGCATCTCTGCCCGACTTAGAGACAAGGTATGTGCAGCTTAAAGACACTAACAAAGCATCCTTCAGCAACACTGTACTCCATCATTGAGGCGCATGGCAAATACATTGCAATAGGTTAACATGAATTCAGAACAAAGTTATATAAGATGTTACTGTGCAGAGAGGCAGCTTAAAATCCTTTAGAACATTATTAGCACTGTGAACCCATTTTACTTTTTCATGTATACACAATGTTAGAAATGGAAACAAAATTACTTGGGGGACTCACCACCTGTTATACCAGATCACACATACCTGACATGAGTTTGGGGAATGACATATGTTTCCTGCTTATATGTCAAAAGTTTTATACTTTATTTAGAGAGTTATATGCCTTTTGGATGGTGGAGGAGTTTTACATAGGAGCAGTCCTTTCCCATTTTGCTCCTGGAAATGAGTCAGACATTTAGTTCCCCAGGGTTCCCATCATTTCCACTACACTACTTTATATACAACCTTATAAATATTGTGATATGTATTGTTGAAGTCAGAAAGGACTAGAGATGGGCAAAGCTGCCAAAATTCATTCAGTTTTAAAATCAGTGACTTTTATCAATTTTAGTTCGCTGACGACCACAATTTGCATAGTTATTTTTCTGGCAAATTGATCAAATTCACTTGGCAAATCCACGCAAACTGCCATATCCCAGGTGAATTAGCCAACTCTAGTCATTCACTGTGCAAATGTGTTCAGTTCATTGGTGGAAAGCTACACAAATTATGATTATCTACAACCCTAAAACTGCAAAGACATAAAAATGAACAGATCAGGTTTTAGTAGGCACAAAGTAACCTGCGTTCATTCATGCAGGGCCCATTACTGAGATGGTGTATGAACAGAGTAGACATTCTCCAATGGGGGACTTTTTTTATTACAGGTCACATGCACTTATATTTTCTGGGTGTTGGTTGTAGGATAAGGGTGGTGGGGTGCAGATGGGGGTTGGGTGGGGGTCTTATTGGTCACACATCTGGCAGTGGAACTCAGGTGGGAAGTGTTTCGTACATGGTGGGGGAATGTTATATATTGAACTTAGCTAAATCATCATTTAGCATACACTTGCAAAATATTTCTTAATTATTGATACTTAAGAAGTGACTAGAATTGAAATTCACCAGAACTGGGGCAGAGGAGGGTGCCAGCAGGGAATGGGGTTGTATTATAACACAGTGGGTAGGGGAGGTTTTTTATTATAGTTGTAGGGAGCAAAAAAAAAATCTGTGCAGCAAAGTTGATGCAGGTGCTGAAAATTTGGAAAAATTCACAAATTTTGAATTTTCTGACTTCATGTTAAATTCACTGGCAAAATAAAATGTCATGCATGTCTAAAAAGTAGCATACAGTAAATGTTTTGTAATGTAAAAAAATTTGACTTTCGCAGTTTAATTTACTTGTATGATCTTTCACTTCTGCTAGTGTTAAACTACATTTTATCCCTGGGTGGTCATTTCTTTTATAGGGTGTATTTGTCAGGTGACTGTGTCATGTGAGCAGTAGCCATTGTTCTATCTCGCCAAATCCCCTTTAACAGCTTACACTTCCAAGCCACTAGGGGACGCTGTGCTCTCCCCTGCATCTCCCACTCAATTCTAAATAAAAATTGGGTCCCTCAGCCTACCCTGTCCTTCTTTTCCCCATCCACCTGTACAATCAGCCCTCTAAGTAAGTCTCCCCCCCTCTCATTTTCTTCCCATCCATGAGACTTTAAGCCTTGCTGTGCTGTCCAGCCCACTCGGAAGCCTGTAACTCCATCCATTAGGACATTCAGCCTTGTAGTATCACCCCTTAGTGTGATCTATGTGTACCTTAGCCCTTTCCTCATGTGGTGCAGCCCACTGGCTTGTTAGACAGCTCTCATCATGCCTTGTATAGTTGCCAAGTCTCTTAAAAGCACAGTGCGCCAATTCATAGCAACTAGCTCAAGCATTTTCTACACCATGCTAACCGCATTAGTAACCTTATTTGTCCTATGCCCTTGTCTGGCTCTGCATACTGAGCCTATGGAACCCTTATCTACCCCTTATATATCTTGTCTTCTTCTGCTTCTTCTAGCTGGGGACATTGAATCAAATCCTGAGCCTTCTTATTCCTCCTCCAGCCCCTCACCAAATGGTGGCCTCAGCTTCTACCACATAAACGCCAGAATCCTTCTGCCTAAACTAGATCATATAAAGTCATGGGTATCACTAAAGTTCCCTGATGTCTTGTGCATATCGGAGACCTGGCTCTCTTCTGGGATCCATGATTCCTCACTACATATCCCTGAGTATTCGCTAAATCATCAGGACCGGGTAAAAGGGAAAGCTGTGTCACCATTTACATACGCGAATCCCTCTCTTACTCAGTCACACTCCAGGATGCCTCCCCATCTTCCCATGAGCTGCTATTCATCAAACTGACTCTCCCATCCACACCACCCATCTTTATTGGGGTCTGCTATTTCTCCCCCAAAGCCAAACCCTCTTCCATTGCTACCAGTATTGCCTCCCTTACCTCTATTGCTCAGTCTAGTGAGCTTCTTCTCTTGGTAGACTTTAACCTAAATTGGCTTTCCCTCAAATCTAGAATTGTTACTTAGGAGTTAGGAGCCCTCAATATTAGCAAGCTCATAACTGATCCAACCAGGTTAAATCCCCACTCTAACAATCATTTTCTCATACACTGAATCTTAACATCCCACCCTTCCAAGTATCCCTCTGCAGTTATCCTCCCCAATGCTTTTAGTGATCAGTGCATCACCTACTGTTTCAGAAATTCCCTCCCTCCATGCTCCTTCCCTAAGTATATGTTGTTCCACCCACTAAGGTCCCTCAGCATCCAAGCGCTTCTTTTGGACCTATTCCTGGCTGACTGGTCTGGGGTTTTCACTGCACCTAATGTTGACTCTGCCCTAGCAGCCTTCACTAGTATCTTCCTAAACACTTAGGACACCTGTGCCCTCTCCCCCCAAAAGGCTATATCTATGTCACAGGCACCTCCGCTGGGTTATTCCCAACTTAATCCACCTCTTCAAAACCAGAAATCATGTTTGGAGCACATACAAAACATCCTCCAATGCTGCCGATCTTCAAAGGTATAGAGCCCTGAGGAATGCATGCACCAAGGCAGTGCATGTGGCTAAAGCCAAACCTTTCAGAAACTAAATTATCGAAAGTGGCACAACCCCTGCAGAGTTCTGGAAGACACTCCACTCCCTGCTAGGCTCTCTTCCCATACTCTCAGGCTCTAATAACCCTGACCACAGCATAGCAACCTCCTCCATAAACCTCTTTTTTACCACCTTTGCCCTCCCGGCAGGATCCCCACCATCCCCCCTTTCCCCCACTTGCACACTGTCATCACACAACTTCCACCTCCACTACTGGGTACTCCTTTCCCACTATCACTCTTATAGAGGTTCTCTGTGCTCTCAAAGCCTTGAACCAGTCCAAATAAAGTCCAGAAGGGTTCAATCCCAATCTACTCAAGATCTCTGCCCCGGCAATTGCACCACCGCTTACACACATTTCAATCTAACACTCTCCCAAAGCATGGAAGTTAGCCAAAGTCATCCCTCTTCGTAAAGGTGGTGACCCCTCCCACTTGGGCAACTACACGCCCATTTCTCTACTCACCTCTCTTGCTAAATTGCAGGAGACCCTCATTTCCGACAGACTAAACTTCCTGGATACCAACACTTTCCTTAGCCCTGATCAATTCGGCTTTTGGAATCTTCACTCCACATCATCCTCTCTACCAAGCCTCACAAATCATATTCACTTTGCTATGGACAAAGGCCAGTTGACACTGGCCATCTTCATAGACCTAGCCAAGGTCTTTAGCCAGATCTCCCATCATCTCCTCCTGGACAAACTAGCTTTCATCAGCCCCTCTTTCTCTTCCACTGAATGGTTCAGGGCATACCTATCTGACAGATTTCAATACGTGCAACTAGGTGACTCTACATCCACCCCTGCCCATCCATGCTGGCATCCCCCAGGGTTCAATCTTGGACCAATATTATTCTCAGTTTTCATAAACAAACTCCACTCCTCCTGCTCCACCTCAGACATACATAAGTATGACAATGACACAGTCATCTATGCATCTGGACCCTCCCTCTCACGTGTACAGGCTTCCCTTCAGGCTGACTTTGAGAATGCGCTAAACTGGTTTGAAATAAACTCACTCAAATGCAACACAAAGAATACTGTTGCAATGGCTTTTGGCACTGCACAAAAATTGGCTATGCTCCCCTCCCCCTTTTCATTCCTTAGATGGCTCAAAATTAGAAATTGTGGAATCCTTCAAATACCTGGGAATCTGACTTGATCCAAAGCTGGACTTCTCCCACCATATTAATGTTATCCATGATAAGCTGCAGACCAAACTTGGTGCCTTGTACAGACACAATGACTGTCTCTCGCTCCCTACTCGGAAAGAGCTTGTCACCAAACTAATTCTGCCCTCCATAGATAATGCTGATGTTGTGTACAGCTCCATGGTCCAATCATCTCTCTCCAAATTGGACCCACTGTACAATGCCTTCTGTTGCTTCGCTATAAACCTTCCCTAACAAACACACTACTGCTTCCTCTACTGGGTGCTCTCCCTCACCTCACTTGCTAGTCATTGTCTTGCCCACTGTGCTCCCTTCATTGAAAAGTATTGGTTTGGTACTCTCTTCTCCTACCTCTCCAATATCCTGTCCCCCTCCACCAACCTGGGATACTCACGTCATACCCGAGACCCTCTCTCCTTCACCCTCCGTCTACCACATTCCCAATCAGGGAAGTTATCCTTTGCCTTCAGCCTCCTTGCCTTCTGGAACTGTCTCCCCCACTTGATCCGCCTCTTCCCCACCACTGCATCCCTCAAAAAGAACCTAAAAACCCCTCCCCATCCCCTACTTCTGCTTCCTTCCTCAGCCTCCTAGACACCCTCTGCTCATCCACCTTCCCCCCCTGATTTCTTACTCCTCCCCTTAACTCTCTAGCCACTCATTGTGGCTCCTTGCACTTCGCTCTTCACACTATTGCCTGATCATAAAACATTGTATATTGTCATTTGTCTTTATTATCTATATGGTATACACTTGCACTATTTCTTGTACTTTAATATGTTTGCTTGCACACATGTGCAAGAAACATATTGGGGCAGCTTGCTGCAGTAGCAAGTTGTGGAGGTGTGGCAGTGTTGTGCCAATGCAGGCAGCCCATTTTGGGGCTGGTCTGTGTGGCACCAATAGAGGATCATACTGTCCATAACAGCAGTAGTGTAGCTTGCCACCAACTTGAAACAAACTGGCTGCTGCAATCAGGGAGCACCCTGCCATCAACAATCAGCTGTTTCTGTGGGGCAGTCCCTGACTGCAGCAGCCAATTGCAACTGCATTGTCTGGTGTCCCCTTTCAATAAACATGGCAGCAGCTTCTCCATCGGCCTCTTATAGTCCCCATGAAGCCGACAGACAGCCGCCGCCACTCACAGTCCCTGTTAAAGCCAACAGGGGTGCCCAATCCCCCTGTCAGCATGCCCCTTCCCCAGTTCATTTGCTGATGGGGTAGCCCAATCCCTATCAGCATGATGCCCCCATTTGTTCTGTGCCAAGGGGTGCCCAATCCCCTCAGATCATCGCTTCCTCCCCAAGCACACTATATGGCCGATGGGGTGCCCAATCCCGTCAGCTCAGTCCTCAACAAACACCAAGGTGGCATGCTGGAGCCCACCCCAACATGCAAAAGCGTCTCATGTTGGCTTTTTTAAATCCTGTTAAAAGAAACGTCTCTCGCTGAGTCCCTTGCCCCTATCCCAATCCACACTAACCCTCTGCACACCCACCTCCCGACACCCCCCTCACCCCATACTTACCTCCAGAGCCTGGTGCGATGCTCTTCAGTGGACCGGAAACACATCTGCACTCTTCAAAGCCAACAGTGAACTGAAGAAATGCTGGTAATCTGTACAATGGCATAAATGGTTTTTTTTTTTTAATTTATATGGATATGCCAGCCAGTTTTTCAACTTTTGGCACAACATTTTCAACATGGGGTTCTTGGGACCCCTCCTCATGAATTCAGTCACTGTCATGGTGTTATTCTGTTCCTCTAGGAGATTTTGACGTCACTACATGGAATCACCTTTCGGGACCAATTAACAAAACAACAGTGTCACTGTTCATGAGGAGGGCACTCAAAAAGTCTATGTTGCAAATTTGGTGAAAACATTCCAAAGAAATGACTGTGTTACAAGCCTGCATTGTGCAGTTTCCACACACATTTGTAACTTCACGAATTTGTAATATTTTCACTCCAGATTTTCAATATTGCCATTTTTTCACACCTCCTTATGAACGGTACAACTGTCATTCTTCACATCCTGACCAAAATGTGTTTTCACACTTCCAACACAGAATAGCACGGTCGCTGTGGGAAATCAGTGCTTGGGGCAGATTAAGAAAATCACAATGACACTGTTTATGAGCAGAAGTCCTAAAGTCCCTGTTTTGAAAATTTGATGACAAAAGACCATAAAACGACTGTGTTACGTGCATGCATTGCGCAGTTTCCACGCATCCTCATAACTTCGCAAATTTGTAATATTTTCATTCCATATTTTCAACATTGGCATTTTTTCACACCTCCTTATAAACAGTATAGCTGTCATTTTACACATCCTGGTCAACATGCGTTTGCGCACTTCCAACACAGAATAGCACGGTCGCTGTGGGAAATCAGTGTTCAGGACAGATTAAGAAAATCACAGTGACAGTGTTCATAAGCAGAGGTCACAGAATGCCAATGTTGACAATTTGGTGAAATTATTTCACTAAATGACTGTGTTACAAGCATGCGTTGCAAATTTTCCACATACGTTTGGAAGTTTGAGCATTTCTAATATTTTCACTCCAGATTTTCAACATTGCCATCTCTTCACACCTCCTTATGAATGGTACAGCTGTCATTCTTCACATCTTGCCCAATCCGTGTTTTCGCACATCTGGTACAGAATGGCACAGTCGCTATAGGAAATCAAAGTTCAGGGCACATTAACAAAATCACAGTGCCACCGTTCATGAGCAGAGGTCCCAAATGCTTTCATGAGGTGGGGGTCACAAAAAGGCCATGTTGAAAATGTGTAGTATAAATACCAACAAACGCCCGGGGCGTTAGAGTTTCTAACCATAATGTCCCACCCTGTACAGACTGACAGGCATCAGGGGTGTGCCTTTGGATTGCAGGCGGTAATGCTCATGCCATTCTACCTCCTCACCCCACCCTGAAGCCAGTGACAGGCACTGAGGTGTGCCTTACGCTCTTCAGCCCCAGACTTCACCTCATTCTTCCATACTGCACCCATTTCAGCATATGTCCTTATGAAATAGGGGTGACCATGAAGCCAAATACCCCAAGGCACACCTCAACACTTGTCGGTGTCTACAGGATAGGGTGGGGTGAAATGCTGTGAGCATTATGGGCAATGACCCAAAGGCACACCCCAATGCCTGTCCATCTCTGCAGGGTGGAGTTGGGGTTGGCATGAGTTCAGTACTGCGCTGCCATGCCTATTCTGCATCTATCTAACTCCTGCACATCCAATGGTAATATCAGCAAGCAAACATTTGGCATTGACAAATGCTTGTTGTATATATTCTGAAAAACACCCTGTATTTTATTATACCTATTGCTATGTAATCACCTCTGAATTCTTGTTGCATTTTCTCCACTTCCCTCTTGCATCTGGAAATGAGCTCCAGTTCAGTGTTCTTTTTCTGGTTACCAAAATGTTAAATAAATAAATAAATAAAGTGTTTTAACTTTATTCAAGAAAAATGATGACTTATCCCTGTTTAGTTTTTTTTTCCCCAGCCTCACTGCCCTCTCTGTTGGTTGAATTTTGTTTCTACTATAGTACATGGTCCATATACTGTATCAGGGCATCCTGACACTCCCCTAAAATTCAGGACTCATCCATCACAATCCCAGAGTTCACCTTCACCTGCCAAGACCACCCAAAAAGGGGCAGTGGTATTGCTATCTCTTCTCCTCTATTCCATTCTCCACAGTACTATCTGTGTCCACTCCTGCTGCATATGAACTCCTTGTACCAAAACTCTCTTGCCCTTTCTCTCTCCCAGTCTATGTTGCGGTTGTCTACTGCTGCCCAGGCCTATCCGCCACACTGATCTCTGAGCTCCAGGCTACCATAACTGCTCTTGCCCCCTCTGGGGATCTCCTCATCCTGGCTGATTCAGTATCAATTGGCTCTCACCTCCAAATGCTAAATTCTGCCAAAGTGTAAAATCCCTGCATCTCACCCAGCTCATTTCCACCTCAACCCAACTAAATCTGAAATCACAAAACCACTCTCTCCTTGTCTGTGTCCTCACCAGCCATCCGCACTGCATCATTGATGCAGGTAGCTCCCCAATGCACTCAGCGACCACCACATGCTATACTGCATGCAAAAAAATTCACTGCCCTAAAGTACCCCTGAAAATTATCCACATATGCACTTTCCAATCTCTAGAACTATCCATCATCCATGCTGATCTACAGTCTACTGATTGGTCACAAATCTCCAATACCACTGACATTAACACAGCCCTCGATTACTTCCATACCAAATTCAAACAGATATGGGATCAGCATGTCCCCCTACGAAAAACCAAGGCCAGAGGCTCCCACCTCCCCTGGATCTCAGCTGAACTTATGGCTTGCAGCATGCTCATGACCTGGCATGGAAATCCTATAAGGTGTCTGGCTCCCCTGCTGACCTACACAGGTTTCGCCCCTTAGGAATTCTTGCACCAGGGCCACTAGGTTAGCCAAAACTGAGTTTTTCTCATCATCTTTCCTGTGGAACTTGAGTCACCCCTAGAAGTTCTGAAAAGTTATCCATGCCCTACCCCCCTTTCAACCCAGTCTGCCCTCCCTTACTAAATTTAGGGGCCTCCATAGCCTCTGACCCTCCATCTGTGTCTGCTGCCTTCAGCACTTACTTCACCACTTGTGCTTCTACCATCCTGTCCTCCCTTTCTACTTCAACCTCCACCACTCCCCTCCCTAATCCCCCTCCACCCCACCTCCTCTCCTCCTTTCTTCTTTTTTCATGTTTCCCAATCATCCTCCCTGAAAGCCCTTCTACCCCTCAACCCCTTAAAAAGCAGCAGCCCTGATGGGCTTGACCCTAAGCTCCTACACATCTCTTCCTCCGGCATTGTCTCTCCTATTGCCTCCTTACTAAGTTTCTCCTTCTCTCTGGCTTCTGTTCCATCATCTTGGAAGCATGCTACTGTCCTCTTCCTCAATAAAGGTGGTGACTCCTCCTCTCCTGGTAACTTCTGACCTATATCCCTCCTACCTACCCTCTCCAAACTCCAAGAACACATAGTGTTATCACAACTCTCTCCTTTCCATGAATCCTCTTTCTTTTTCACCCCTTTCCAGTCTGGCTTCGAAAATTCTATTCCACCTCCTCCTCCTCCCTCCTCTGACTAATGGATTCCATTCATACAGCTATGGACCAGGGTTTTCTCACTGCCTCCATTTTCATCGATTTAGCAAAAACATTTGACATTGTTGCTCACTCACTACTACTCCACAGACTCAGTTCAGCTGGTCTTTCAGTCCCCGTCACCCACTGGTTCAGTTCCTACCTCACAGGGAGATCTCAATCTGTGATGCTAGGAGGAGCTACATCCTCCCCCATTACCACCAAAGTCCCCCAAGGCTCCGCACTTGGTCCACTTTTATTCTCCATATTTCTGAATAACCTTTCTTCTGTCTGCTCATCTGTATCCATACACATGTACACAGATGACACTGCCCTATTTGTCTCTCATTCTTCACCAGCCGAACTAGTATCCAAACTCCAACCTGATTTTGACTCAGTCCAGAAATGGTTTCAGTCAAATCAGTTATCTCTAAATGACAAGAAGATGGTCTCTATGTGCTGTGGCACTAGACCAAGGCTCTCTAAATTCTCATCACTCCCTTCCTTCCACAACCTATATGGTATCCAAATTTATGATGCACTTGCCTTCAAATACCTTGGTGTCTGGCTTGACTGTCACCTCCATTTCTCCCAGCACATAGACACCATTCATTTTTTTTTAAGCTTAACAGTTTTTTATTATTTGGTTTGACACACACAAAGCATACAGTAATACACAGATACCAGGCCAAACCGCAACATTTGAAGAGGCCAGGAGGGTACGGATAAAGATACAGTACAATGCAACCAAATATCTAATGGTATTGACTAAAAATGTACAGACCGGGACAAAGACAGACAGCTGGCTAGGCATAATTAACAAGGGTCCGGCTGAATCTCAGGTGCCTCTAGGGCTTACGATACTTGATTACATTGAATAAAAAAAAAAAATTAGAATAGATAATCCTGCTGGATCAATTCCAATACCAGATTGCAATCATGTGTGTGGTTATCTAAAATCCATGTGACCATATCAACTATATACAAGAGGCAATCTTTCACTAGGTGAGGAGCTATATAAAGGGACAGGCTGGGACCAAGAGGAGGGGAGGGCACCTCCTCCAGTAGAGGGTAGGTATCCAGCCCAGAGATAAAAATAGGCTTCGAAACAGGTCAAGTGGGGAGATTATGACAAAATTTAGACTGCAGGAAGGGTTGCCAACATTTCTCAAATTGTGCCATAGAACCAACCTCAAAGCTGGAAACTCTTTCAAACATAGCCCCCTGGTTTAATGCCAGTCGAAAATCTTGAAAGGATGGTGTCACTGAGGATTTCCAATTTAGTAATATGAGCCGTTTGGCTACAGCCCCAACTGCAGTAACCCACTTAGCCCCAGGGCTGCATTTGGACACATTAGACTGCACGCAGCCTAAAAGCAAAAGGGGTGGATCTGGAATTATGTCTGGGAAGATTTGTTGCACATAGACACCATTCATAAAAAGCTTCACCCTAAACTGGGTGCCCTCTTTAAGCATAAGAGCTGTATCCCACTCCCTGCTCTCCGAGACATCCTTACCAAGATGATTCTGCTCATCTTTTACTATGGTGATATTGTCTATGGTGCTGCTTCTAAATCCATCCTGGCCAGACTGGATCCCCTGTTCAACTCCTTTTGCCACTTTGCCCTCAACTGCCCTACCCTGACCCACCACTGTACTCTATACTCTGCTCTTTCCCTCCCTTCCCTGGAGGATGGCTGTCTGTCCCACTGTGCCTCCATTACTTCCAAACTCTGGCTATTCTCCCTACCCCCATATCTCGACTCCCTACTTTCTCCATCCACCTTCTCTTCCTACTCCCTCCAAAACTCTGGGTATCACTCCCTCAAGCTCCCTTCCCATAAAACTCTTGCTGGTCAATCAGCCTTCTCTTTACATTTTCCTAAACTGTGGAATTATTTCCCCTTAAACATGCCCTGAGCCTCTTCAAAACCCTCACTAATCTCTCTTCTCCCCTCCCACACCTCTCTCTCTCCTACCACTGTCCTTAAATGTAAGCTGACCCTCCCTCCATTCCCCTAGGTCAAAACTACTGTGACTGTATTTTGCACTTATTGTATTCACCTAATTGAACATTGTATGAACTCAGGTTACCTACTGTAACTGCTCCCGCTGTATACTGCACTTATTGTATATACCTATGTATTTCTGTTACATTCTGTATATTTAATCCACCTGTATGCTCATTATATAAATATCTCTGTGTGTCAGCCTCTGCATTTGTGTCTTTTTAAAATGTTCTTATGCTTTCCCTCTCCCCTTTCCCCCAGGACACATCTGGAAATGAGCTATTTCCTGCTCAGAATGTTTTTTTTCCTGGTGAAATCCTTTAATAAATAAATAACAATTATATTCCGATGTCCCAGAAGCCACTCCAACTGTCTTGCAATGATATAATGGGAGAAGTAAAAATAACAAGATATTCAAACAAGTGAGTAGGCAATACTAGGAAATATAAATTACATATACTGTAGTCTGTTGGTTCAGCAGGGAAATAGGTTTGTATAGAAATGGTTGTGCAACGTAGAGTGAATGCTTGGAATGTGGATTTCAGTGATTATGCAACCTAGATTTTTGGCCATTCTCTATGTCTATGTCCCCAAGACAAAGGACTACTACCATTCTGAGGTACCACAGAGCTCATTCACATGAGTAAAGGAACCCTCTTCAGGAAGTTCCACTTCTAGAGGTGCCATACAGGTACCTAAGGAAAGTACAGTGAATTTCCTTTAAAGACAGAGATGAAGCCACTGGAGGAGTAGGAGAATAAGACAGTGGATCAAGGAAAATGGGCATCCAAGAAATACTGGAGAATGGTCTTCAAATAGTGGTTAGAGGGATGAAGCAAGCAGCCTACTGCCCCACTAAACCACAGGCATAGCTTTTAAATTCTCTGGTTCAGTGGGCAATTAAGGATATGTAGGACTACTTTTGCAACGTAGGCTGAAGGTTTTGAAAAGGGATACGAGTGCTATTAAGACATACTATAGAGATTTGGCTGCTCACTCTCCCTGTTCCCAAGACATGGACTAAAACTCATTCAAAGAACCAGGGATTTTGGTCATGTGAGCAAAAGAATATCCTTGAGGAGGGTTTAGTCACTAGATATGCCAGAGGGACAAAGTCCTCTTCGACTAAAAATAACTTGTGGAAGAATGGTGAATTTTCTGGAAGGTGAGAGGGAATGACATACTAGCAATAGGTAAAGACAATGCTAGCCATAATCTACGGTGGAATGGTATTACTTTCAGAACATAGGAAAGAACCCCCCCCCCACCGTGAAGATATCCTTTTGGGATTTAACGCCATAGGACCCCATCTCTCAGTGTATTACCTAAAAAAAAGGTGACACCTCAAAAAGACAGTGTTGAAGGCATAGCAGTGCATGAACAAAAATGCCGCTATGCACTTCTTTGAGATGATAAGGAATAGAATATGTCCTCTCCTGTCTCATGACTGAGAGTGGCTTCCATGAAAAAATGCTAAAGAGCATGGCTGTACAACCAAAGGAAATCCCAACCCATTGAGGGCTCCACCCTTGGAGGTGCAGAAGGGACTGAGTTGGAACAGCTAAAAGAACATTGGGGTGCATAAATGAATCCCAAAAAGATAGAGAAGGTGTTACATAGATATCTGCATGTGATATGACTATCCAGACTCTCTTCTCCAAGGTTGTAGCTCAGTATGGATGCTGGTGGGTTGACAAGCCCTTGAGAGGTATCAAACCTTTGATTCTGATTATGTTTTTAGCCCTTTGAGTGACAATGATCCACAGGTATTGATGGGCATTAGTTCCCTGAAGTTTTAATGTGGTGTTGTTGTTCTTGATAAGGAATGGTAAGCTGTAGAAGGCAGAACCCTGGGTATTCTCATAAGGTAGGATTTTAGCATACAGTATCAGAGGAGAGATACCAAACAACTGATAGAGTAGGTTGGTGGCCATGATTGATTAGAAGAAAAGCAGTGAATTAATGAGGTCACACCTAGGGACTACTGGCTCAAATGGACTGCAAAGGTGGCTATGAGCATAAATAAGGGGCAGCATTGTCTAGTGGTTAGAGCATCCCCTTGGGAATTGGAAGATTGCAGGTTCAAACCTTGCTAGATCCAAATACCCACTTTGTGCACTTGTGCAAGTCACTTAACCTCTTTGAGCTCCAGTCCTCTCAACTGCAGACATGGGTAGAAGCAGGACTCCAATTTTAAGGAGATGTTGCATCTCAGTTGGGTTATTGTGGGTAAATGACATCTAAACAAATTAGTATGTTTGGACTACAGACACAAACAGTGTGGGCTACATATGGACTACAGGCACAAATGGGCAAAAGCAAGGTGCTATTAACACATACAGTATAGCCTACAGGCATGAACCATGTAAACTATACAGGAAGGCCCAGAAAACAAGATGGTAGAGTATGGGCAGCTATGGTAGATGGCACCAAGTAAAATTTGAAATGTAGTAAACAGGCAAAGAACAGAATCAAGTCCATGTTTTACTTAGATCATACTGTGTTAAGCAATAGTTCATTCCCTAATTCTTAACAACCACATCCTGGATTTAGAGGAAGGAAATGTAACCTAACTGTAGCAGTTTGGAGTATTTCAAGAAAAGAACCTAGTTAAACCAGAACAGCACACTGAACATAACATAACTCGAATCTGTACAGATACAGCATACATGAAGCAACCAGAATGCCTTGTCTTGCAGCAGCTCCTCAGGACTAGTTCACCAGAATCAGACATGAGGAAAATCCACAGTACACAGAGCAAGGCCTGTAAGTACTCCACAAATTTAGATATACAAGAGGAAAGGCAAGGGAGTGTGGAAGGAGGGTTTTATACCTCCAATTGAGGGTACATCTACAATATGCAAAACCAGCTTTGAAGGATCTCACAGTATTGAATGGGGGCAGCAGTTCCTCCCAGAACTGTTAGGCAAAAACAAAAGACAGAAGACAGGCATGTTGCCAATGCTGTATGTTGACAATATGGACCTACAACTGAAAACAGTTCTTCACCAGCATTGTCAATCCAGGGACTGTTTGTTATTATTATTATTGTTTTGTTGTTGGTGACTAAGAAAGGAAGGAAGGACTTCCTGTTTTCTGCCTCATTCTTGGAGAAGGGGGATACAGATACAAACCAGTTGATATTGAGCCAGGTTAAACTTTCGGTGGATTTAAGGAATGGGGGAAATTTGAGCAGTACAAAGGGGACAGAAGTTCCATGGAATGATTAACATTATTCTGAACAATCAGCAAAACATGCAGACAGTACCTCAGCGTAATGCCTTACATGAAAGACTTTATGTCTAACAGCACACTGTCCCAAAACACCATGCTGGAGCATTGACATGGTTATTGTTTAACCAAGGGGGAGAGTGCCCTCTGCAAAGCCTCCAGCATCATTTCCTGCAGTACATGGTTTTCATTGGAGATCTCCCATCCTACTACTGACAAGGCACAATCATTGCTAAGCTTCTAAAATCTAATGGGATCAGGCCACATGGTGGTATTGTTCCAGACGGTATGCCCCATGTACGGTGACTCCAACACAACAAACTACAACCCTGTTGGCAAAATCAACACTTTACCAACAGGTCACTGTGTTGGTGTGCCCAAAACAGGGGCACACTGTCTCCTGGTCCTGTACCCCTGCCCTGAATCAACACCAACTGGAGTTGATAATCCTAAAAATGGGGGGGGCAGGGTGCAGAGCCCCCCCATATGGGAGTTTCAGGAGGCGAAGACCCCTGATTAAAAAAATGGACCAGGAGACACACAGGAATCATGTAAACCACAACTTGTGTGGTCTACATGATTCCTGTCAGAAAGATGCCAGTCGACAAAAGGGTTGTTGAACCAGCATCGTAGAGCCGTTGCAGACCACCATTGAAATATGGAAGCTGTACAATATTTTTATTGACAAATAGTCTCTGGATTGGCAATGTCAGTTGGAAATATATTTAATGAAATTATTTTCCAGATAGACAGTTGTTTTAATAAGTATAGGGCTTAGGGAAAGACTAGATGGGCCTAGCGGTCCTTATCTGCCGACATTTTCTATATTCTGTGTAATAACAAACAGTATCTGGAAATGTATCTACAAAAGAAAAGATTTGCATTCACACATACATGAAGAAAAATGTTTGCAAGGGACACTACTGCTGTGGTTACTTCTCACAAAGTGAGTAGCTAAACCTTTTATTATTTTATGTTATAAATTATGGCTGGAGAGACCCACTGAGCTGAAGCTTGTTTCCAAGGAAGTCATAGGAGCACAGAGAGGATAAATGACTTGTTGAGGCTACCACTTATGAAAGTGGTGGTTGTGTGTATCAAACCCAGTCTTATTGAGTTTTCAGTTTCGCAGCTTGGTGCTCTAACCCTTTAGGCCATAGTGCCTCTCTTCTAAGCAATACAGCTTCCTTCCATGCATCTGCAAACTAGGAAAATGTTAGATCCCACTTATAAAGCACTGTATGAAAAAATTATCAGGCGTAACATTTTACTTTTGTGGTTACATTTTACAAAGTAATTTGCAATACAAACATTGTTATATTTGTGTAATATTTCAATGTGTCTACAAACAAAAAAAAACAGGTTGCACATAAGGGAAAACAATGACACCTAACATTACTTTCATAGTTAAAATTTAGAAAACACAATAGTAGCCCCGTGTGGCCTCTGTATTCTAAAAATAAAGAAAAAATGTGAGGCGTCTGCTTCATGAACCTCAGTAAACCATACCCATATGGAGTAATGACTTGTTCATCTGTAACATTTATTTAGTATTCATTTATTCAGTTGTAGGCCAAAATATCATGGAGCGTATTTCGCTTCCAATGTATAGCATAGCATATGTATATCAAACGTATTCTGTATATGCTATATATATATTATATATGTTATATTACATATGTATTGGAAATGATGCACACTGACTGACATTTTCACCTGCAATTAAAATTTACAAAATAAATTATAACAGAAAAGATTTTAATTTAACATGGAAGACTCTTCTCAACTTTAAAATATGTGCGCTACTGCAATTGTGTAATACAGTGTGTGTACATATATAACCACAACTTATATAAAGTTAGCAATAGCCAAGTAAATCAGCTAGATTTTGCTATTAGGTACCCAAGAGAAAAATAAATGTCTATTTTACACATGGATACATTAGAAACCATTTATTTTTCAATTGGGTATGTCATACTGAGTGGCAACCCACACAAACCAATCACAAGCTGAATTCTCTTATGTTTTAGCCAATCACACATGCCTTTCACAAACTAAAGAAATGCTGCTGCTGCAGCCATCTTGTTTCCCTGTTTGTGTTTGTTCCCTATTAGCCCGGCTCACCCTGCCAGCAGTGTTAAATTACAAACTACGTTGCTGTATAGCAGGAAAAAATGTACCTTTCCTCAGAAAATGTTCTTTATCATCTTTTCTAACATTACTGAAGCCTGCTTTCTCATTGCTCTGTCTGCCTCCCCATCTACCTGCCCACTGACCACTCAGAGAGTCCCTGCTGCTGCTGCTCAGTCTGTTACTCAGTGCATTTTAAAATACTTTTTCCAGTTTCACAAAAGGCCACATCACTAAAAGCTTCATAGCTTTAACTTTCGAAACAATATCTATGATCATAACCATGAGATTCAGCCACTCCTCACCTCCAATTGAACTAATCCCATGTTATTACTCACTCCACTCGCACATGTTAACAAGCCTAGAATTCCACAACAGTATTAAGGCCCCGGGATTAAGGCATGCTGTAACTCTCCCAACAAAAGTAAAAATAAACAAAAAGCAACAACTTAAACCTGTCCTTCTCATTCATTGGCAATAAGACAAACAAAAACTGTGTCTGTGCATGCTGGGGATAGAGAGGGAGATGTGAAAAAATAAAGCAATAAATATGTCTAGGTGTGTGTCAGGAGGGTACCATTGGAATGCAGAACCACACAGTAAAAAAAAAAAGGAATAAGAGGAAAAATCTGTAAAAAGTATTCAACAGCACAAGATATCAAATGCATTTGCAGAAATGGCAACAAATACAGTAGGTTGTATAACTGGAACATATAGCAGTCTGACAGAAGATATGCTATTTATTTCGATTCATGAGGGGGCAGGATTTCTATCATGCACTCTTGGCTTCACCCCTTGTGAGTTATAGTCCCTCCTCCTCACTCATGAAACTAAATGGCATATTTTCAATCAGACAGTCTGTCTAAGAAATGCAAACTGAGTCAAGATTTATTTCCTGGTGTGGCTAGGGGGAGCAGGGCATGAGATGAACATGGGATGCAGCAAGTACTGTATACAACATGTACAAATAATTATCAGTATTAAATTCTGAGTTAATAAAATATATATTTAATAGATAGCAAGTGACTAAGGTACATGAAGGACAAACAACAACAACAATGGCTTCCAATTGGCATGGGGTTATATCTAAAACAAAAACAGCGCAGCAATAAATGCCATGAGTAAAATTAATCAAAACACTGACCCTACAACAACAGTGCACACCCCATTGCGAACAATGGCACTTTTTGTTTTTAGGTGCTCCTCCCTGCACTCCCCTGACATGGGGTTAATTTCCACACCCCACAGACTAAAAATATTATCAACTCAACTCTGAGGGGGTGTGTATACTTCGGAGATGGGGAGAAACTCTGAATGGGGAGAGAAACCTTTTTTTTTTACAAAAAAAAAGTAGCAACACCAGGAGTTCTGGGGGAACCAAAATATGGACCCAGGATTCCAACTCTGCTGTGTGCTTGTGTCTTAGCCACTTCATCATGGGAGTGGCTCAACCAGGCACTGCACACATGGCAACTTGATCCCTTCCCAGTTAAAGTGTACAGCTAAAGGGTTAGCAGTAATTCACTACCACTATTATACTTCTGTTGCTCTAAATGTGTTTGCTCTTTAAATAGCATGATTCTTGCCATGCTGTTTTAGCAGTAGCATATTGACCTGGTACCCTTCCGATTAACCATGAAATGGGAGGGAGAGGAAGGGTGGCAGCTAGAAATAAGTAAATATGGAAATCATGAAGTTCCCAAGAAGGCTGTGAAGGATGGAGGGAAGGAGGAAGTGAGAAAATAGAAAATATGATAGGCAGACTAGGTGGGCCAAGCAGTCCTTATCTGCCGTCAAATTCTATGTTTCTATTCTATGATTATTCCTAATAAAAGGGAGTCTGTATAAAAAGAAAGCTTGTCAAGCAGTTGTTTTGAGCAAAGGAATTGTGAAGCAGTATTCTGTTTCTGACAGAATACAATGGGGAAAGGGGCGGACAAAGTAGCAAGGAGATGCAGCAAGGGAGGGTGAAGAGTCAATACATAGATATGAGGGCAGGAGAGTGGAAGAGGAATTTACTATTAGGGGAATGTAGAGACAGCTCTGAGTAAAGTATAGAGATCTGAACATATATGCACTAGAGCACAGCACATCCAAAAAAATAAGATTTATTTATTCCCTATTTGGTCTCCTTTGTTCTATGTAAATATTTGCTTATTTAAGGCTTGAACAGGGAATGTTAAAAGGTTTTCAAGACTCTCATTCTTCGTACTGAAACAATAGAAAAATACTACATTTTAAATCACTGTTCATCCAAGAAGAGCTTATATGTGCAGTCAGGAGTGATATTTTTTCAGGATGACCTCCCAGTTGGGAGCTTGCTCTTTATAGTCAAATTATTCCTGGGAAAATGGATAAGTGAATGCCAAATGAATAGTAAGGATCCCCTCAAGATTTTCTTGCTTGCCGGCTTACCTTGTGTACTGTATGTTACAGTCTAATGCTAGTGTAGATGCTTTCTTAACAAGTGCCATTAGAACACTGTCCTTGCAAGGCAGGTATTTTGAATGCTATTATGCCACAAATTAATGGGTTAACTGAGGTATAGTAGGCCTAGCTTCTGTATATCGAAGAAAGGACACTATTATTTTTATTTGGCTCCATCAATAATAATTCCACAAGTACTTTGCTGTCCTCATATCAACACACTATATTTGGAGTTGAGGTTGTGTTTAATCTTAAGAGTTAACATACTGGTAAAATAAATGTAAATGAATTCAGTGCATTTGCCAATACTATGGTATTAGTAATCTCACTTTTGTTCTGGGAGCTGCCCACTGACATTGAGTGGAAATACTGTCACTACATTATATCCTGCTTGCCTTTATTGAACTCCATGCAAACATGTAAAACAATCTGCTCAGCACAAGTAAATCACGCATGGAATAAGAACAAAGTATGTTTCTCACTCATCAGGTGAAAATGTTTGGAACACAACTGGTCCATTGATGTTATAACAGAGATGATAGATTACTGTAACAAATAAAGGTTTCTTCCCACCTAATGGTGATATTAAAAGGGACTGCTAAATTGGAATCTTATTTTCTTTGTCTAAAATGTCCTGAGAATGAGATTTAAAGACATTTAAGAATCCATTGCACTCACTTGAGATTTCATCACAAATGTGAATTTCTTAAAAGTATAAATTTATGCAAATATTTAAAACTGCAGAATTTATAAACATCTTGACCCCCCCCAGCAGAAACTGATTAGCAAGATCGTAGATAAAACCAGCAAAACTGTATGTCAATGTGCCTGCAGAGCCTCATGTGCATTCTTAGGTTATAAGAACAACAATCTGAAAATGAGCATTTCTGGTACCCTATAAATGTACGATAGACCACTCTTACATGATTAAGAGTGACTCCCACAGCAATATTAATATACTTTCTATCAGGGTTGATCCCTGATTTTAAAGTTTAAAAACACTCCCTCAAACATACCTGTTTCCAAGGCACTAGTGCGTGGGATTCCCTTTGCAGAATAAGAGTGTCAGGCATGACAGGGAAAGAAGTATTATGATAAATCAGTAGTACTCCCCCAATTTATGTGTAATCTAGTCTGTCAAATTGTTAATGGTCACCCAAGGGGAAACTGACATTTTAAATGTACATTAATCACTACAATATGTAATAATTCACCACAAACACAAAAACGTCTTTAGGAGCAAACAGAGAGAGCATGCAGTTGACATCATGTTATGTTTCCCTATGATGCACCACAGAGTCTGCACATAACTGAAACATTGCATATCATAAAGATGCAACCATACATTTTAACAAGCATTTGTCAATGCCGAATGTTTGCTTGCTGGTATCGGCACTGGTAGTGCAGGAGTTAGACAGATGCATAATAGGAATGGCAGTGAAGTATTAAAGTAACGCCAACCCCCACCACCATCCTGCAGAGACTGACAGGAGTTGGGGGTGTGCCTTTGGGTCATCTCAGCTGTAACACTCACACCATTCCACCTCCCCCCACCCTGCAGACACTGACAGGTGTCACAGTGTGCCGTGAGGTCTTCGGCCCTTATGCTAACCCCATTCCATAAGGAAATAGACTGAGATGACTGCAGTATAGAAGACTGGGGTGAATGTTAGGGCTAAAGACCCCAAGGCACACTTCAATGCCTGTCAGTGGCTGCAGAGTGGGGGTAGGGGTGGAATGACATTAGCATTATTTCCTATGGCCCCAATTCATACCCCCAATGACTTTCAGTTTTTACAGGGTGGGTGTTACAGTTGGAAACCCTAATGCCCCAGGTGTTTATTGATATTTTTGCACCAAATTTTCAACATGGGCTTTTTGGGACCCACCTTATGAATAGTGGCAGTCTCACTTCATTACAGAATCTCAAAAGGTGATTTCGCAGAGCGAGTGTGCCATTCAGTGCCACAAGGTGCGAAAACACATTTTGGGCAGGATGTGAAAAATGTCAGCTGTACTGTTCATGAAAAGGTGTGAAGAAATGGCAATGCTGAAAATCTGGAGTGAAAATATGAAAAAGTGGTGAAGTTATGAGTGTGCATAGAAACTGCAACACACACTTGTAATGCAGTCATTTTTTGGAATGTTTTCACCAAATTTTCAATCTAGCCTTTTTGGGACCACCCCTCATGAACAGTGGCACTGTGATTTTATTAAGATGTCCTGAAAGTTGATTTTGCATAGTGACCATGCCATTCTGGTGCACATTTTGGGAAGGATGCAAAAAATGACAGCTGTGCTGTTCATAAGGGGGTATGAAAAAATGGCAATGTTGGAAATTTGGAGTAAAAATATTAAAAACTAACAAAGTTACAAGCATGCTACAAACTGTGCAACTGACACTCATAACACAGTCATTTTTTGGACTTTTTCACCAAATTTGCAACAAGGGCTTTTTGGGACCCCACCTCATGAACAGTGGCACTGTCAATTCATTAATTGGTCCTGAAAGGTGATTCTGCACAGCATCCGTGAAATTACCTTTCGAGACGAGAAACAAAATGCCAGTGCAAGTGTTCATGAGGTGGGATCTCAAGAACCCCATTTTGAAATTTGGGACCAAAACTCCAAAAATTGGCTGAGACATTAACCTTTGTTGGAAACCCCCATTGACTGCCATTATATGGCTTACCATCACCTCTTCATTTCCCAGTTGGTTTTGAAGAGTGCAGACACAGTCCCAGTCCACATAAAATCACTGTTTCTGCCCTCTGGAGGTAAGTATAGGTGAGGGGTGAAGAGGTAGGGTGCACAGAGGAAGGGGCAGGTTGGGGAAGGGGGCAGGCGGGAACTGCAAGGGACCATTTTCCTTTTTTTCAGGTTTACAAAAAAAGATATTGTTAGACTGTTTCCTTTTTTACAGGTGAAATATTAACAAAATGGATTTTGGTACTGTGGGGTGGGCTTCCAGTGTGCTGGAGTACTGGACTGGGGGAAATCAATGCCAACCTGGGGATTGGGCACCCTAAGGTTGGCTGAGAACATAGGGGCATGGGGGTGGCACATTTAACACCAGGAGTGGGCATCCTGGTGTCAGAAACATCAAAGAAGTATTTTTTGGCACACTGGGGTGGGCTCCCATTGAGCCATATTAATGGGGGAAGGGGGAATACATTCTGACATGGGGATTGAGCACCCCAATGTTGCCAAAGAACAGAGAACAGAGGGTGCAGGGTGGACAGCAGCTGTGGGAGGGTGCTAACATTTAAATTTGTTGTCCTGCTGTGTGCCTTGTTGGGAAGGAAGGGGGACTGCTGATACAATAACGAAACTGCCACTGATTGCAGTGGCAGATTTCTTTCAAGTGAAGCACTTACTCTGAAACTGCCATCATCGGCAGCTTCAGCATTAATTGGTGGCCAAGGAACGCACACATTAAAGCTTCTGCTGCATTGGCCACACCACTGCTGCATCTCTGCAATGCTCTACTATCTCAATATGTTTCTTGTGTGCTGCTCGAGCAAGCAAACATTAAAAGGTTATTTGATTTATTTTTTCACTTCAGTTTGTTCATATACAGTCAGACCTGGTTAATCCATACACATTTGTATTTGCCAATTTTGTTACATAATAAAAAGCTACATAGTAACCAGACAGTGATAATAAAGAGGTCAATAGCCTGGCAAAAAATCCATTTGTAGTGTTTTTCATTCAGATAGTTAGACATATGGATTAACAAGGCACGGATTAACCAGATCTGACTGTCGATGCATGTTTACAGTACAAACCACATCTAATTAAGCAATAAACCATGACAGGGTGTGCTTTTTACTTGAATAATGCCACACCTTGGGTAGGCTGATGCATGACACTGAAGGCAGAGTGCTTCCATAACCTGTAGAGTGCTGTTAGCCCAGCACCAAGACCAGACTGGATTGCCTTATTGCAAATATGAAATGGGCCCTGAAATGAAAAAAAAAAAAAGATATCAGTTTAAAATAGGATTCTTTTTTTTATTTACAGGAGAGTTCTAAGATACTGTACGTATTTGTAATTTATAGCCTGTTACCTGAAGTTGGCACTAGCCTTTTGGTGCCAAAATCATAATTTTATATCAGTTCCTGTGCAGGAGGGAAGGGATTATAAATGGAGCTATACCCATGGCCAACCAATCCCTTCCACTTCCCTGGCTGCTGGGCCCACCCCTGCACTTAGATGCTTTGTGATCTTTAAATAGGGAGAGTGCAGAGGCTTGCCCCATAGAAGTCAATGGAACCATTTTCAATACATTTTTCTATATGTCTAAGCAAACCTGGAGAAAAAGAAAAGCCTCCACTCAACTAATAGGGCAAGTATTATATGAACACAAAAAGTGAGACGTGAAACTAATTTTCAAAGCTTTTCTATCAAATCTGTTTCCCCATATTGTGACAACTATTAGCTAATGTACACGTAAACTCTTTAGTGGAGCACAGTGGAGCATAGTTCAGAGTCACCTACGTGTCATCACCTTCAGTTGGAGTTTATATAAAGTATTAATTTATAAATTACATTTTGCTACTACAGTAGTGATCCACCAGCAGCACGACCACTCAGCTAACTGTGTTAGCCCGCGGTCAATACCACGTAGTAAACCGTGCGAGAGATGTATGCGCTAATATGAAATTGTAGTGCTGTGTGGTATGGCACTGTACCAGAACCTGCTTCTGTTCTGGCTAAGCACTCTGAGTCCACTGAATGTGTGCCCTGTCAGCATGCTGTCAGCTAGTCTTAGAGGTTAGACTGAGAGCCTATGGATAGCTAGGGCATGTTGGGACCACAGTTTGAATTGCCCATCATCCAAAGTTTAGTTTTTTATTTTCCAGTTGTTTACATATCTTGTGTTTTTCTGATATGCATTTGAGAGTGCTGTGGGGAGTTAAACCATGCAATTATGGAAAATTACTCTTTTCTTGGAATTACGTAGTACCTCGGAGTTGATTATATTAAGTGGGGAGGTTCAGGGGAGTGCCTCCCAACAAAAACAATTGAATATACATAAAGAGTAGTGCGCCAATGATGTATAGTTCAGAACAATGTGCTGGTGTTGTGTGCTTGGTGCTTGCAGTGAGTTGTCTTTGGACATGTGTTATCAACATAGTACTGCTGAATGCTGAATTTTCAGTTCTGATTTGTATCGCACTGATATCATGTTCGTTGAGTTGTCATGGATCTGATCCACCAGATCTTGAAGGGGTTGTGGAGAAATTTGGCTCACAGGAACTTTTGGTGCCAGAGGCTCTTCTTTATGGGGGTGTAACATGTTTGTGCTACTGGTAACCAGACACTAATCATCTCAGCTCACTGGTGCATTCTCCATTGTACTGGATGTAAACGTTTTCATTCATGGGCTGTGGAATTAATTATTTTATTTCTGGAACCTTTCTGATTATGTTCACCTTCTCAAAATGCTCTTAAGGTTTCATATGTATTTATTAAGCTTCATCTTATCAGAAAAATGAGCTGCATTTTGTATTGCTTATAATACTTTTCCACCCACCAGGATCAAATGTGCTGTTTAAGATGTCAGAGTCTACTGTGTGACAAACGGGAGTGTCTGCCATTGGATTACATTGCGTTCCTGCAGTATCCTGTGAAATATCACTGGCAGAAACTGTGATAAGAGTGTATCATTATGGTGAGCAGCAATACATAAGGGATATGGCACAGGGTTAGTAAACATATGCCCCAAATTTTTTGAGTGATCCATGATCCCATGACATCACAACTGGTGAAGCTTGAGAGATGTCACAGGAGTCACTGAAAGCAAATAAAATATCAGTCATTATTTTATTGAACATATGCCACATTTGATTTAAGCAATAGCATGACTTTTTGTGGTAAAAAGGGTTGGATGTGCTGCTCCCTTATGGAAGTTCCAGTTAAAGTTCTGTAAATAAAACTTTCTGAGAACAGTCAAGTCCTGGAATGAAATGGTGTCAGGCTTCTTTGCTGAAGGACCTACACAAGCAATAATATATGGCAGGGTTGGCGATATTGTGCTATACCCACCTGCACAGGGGCATAGCGAGGCTTTATGCCCTGAATGTTTAGGTATAGACAATATCTCCCACACTTGAGTGCAGTATTGCTCTTAGAAAAGGGGTATTTGTTTCACAACTTAAAAGTAATGTTTACTTTAAAAAAATACATACACTTAGTGAAAGTAAAAAACACAATCATGCTGTCTGGCCACTGTTACTACCATGAGAGGGCACTACTGTTTTTAAAATGTCTTTTTAAGCAACCAAGGTGGTTTTCCTTTTGTTCTTTGTCACCCATCCACTGAGTAGCAGTGGGAGTTCCAACCATTTTCTTTATATTGTGCCTGTGGATACAGTATGATCACAGTCAGCAGGGGCAGCAAACTGAGCATATTTGGACCTGATGGCTGTGCAGCCAAAGTGAGAGTGGGAGTGATGGCGTTATGAAGAAGGTATGTTAACTTCAGATTTTTTTAATGGCTTCATTGTTTGTTGTCTGTGAGCAGTAAACTAATAGGAGAATGGGGAAAATGAGCAGAGACCCGAGGGGCAGCAGCAGTAGTATGGTGCAAGCTTGCTAAGTAAGTGAAAGAAAATGGCTGCATGTAAGAGCTCACCATTCTATTTGAGACAGTGATATACATGGGAAAAAGGCAGGCTGGCACTGGGACTTATTTTTTGCTTTCTTTGTTGCCTGATTCCTTCCCAGGTACTGTGTGCTACAAGCCAATCAAGTTACAGAATTTTTGTTACCCATTTTGTAAAGTGACCATACTTGCATTGTCATTCCCATGGAGTGATAAAATTGTGGCTATCCAGTCATTGATCATAGATAGGCAGTCATTATGCACTCCCACTGCATTGGTCTCACCAGGGGCAAATAACAGGTAAAGCTGAGTATCATCTGCATAACAGTGAAACTGCAAACTATACCTCTGTATCACTTTTCCCAGCAGCAGCATATACCCCACAAAAAGCATGGGAGACAAAATTGAACCATAAGGGAATCCACAGCTCAGGTCAGCTGAACAAAGACAAAATTCACCCACAAAATGTGCTGCACCCTACTAGAGAGATAGGACTCGAATCACCTCAACACAACCTTGCTGAGTCCTAATAAGTCCCTTAGTCAAGGTGTTGAAATCCCATTATCTACAGTGCCAAACACTGACAAGAGGTCAAGGTGAACCAAGATGGTACATTCCTGTCTACCTCTAGGCAGAAAATCATTCTGCACCCTTCATTTATTTATTTATTTAAAAGTTTTACCAGGAAGGCATGCTGAGCAAGTTACTCATTTCCAGATATGTCCTGGGGGGAGGGGAAATGAGATATATTGGAAACATTTCACAACATCAATTAGCATAGGTGAAAGAAAATATAGTATTGAGTCAAATACACTGAGGTATATGTAGATATATACATATTTGGCAAGGTTTGCATTGTAGCAAATTACAAAGACAATCACCGAAATTGCTATGTACAGTTTAGAGTATATACAATGATAGGCAAAAATGCAATGTAGCACATCTGAGTAGTGACCTTGACATCTAGGCAAGGAAGTAGGCCAGCTAAGTATTTCAGGAGATCATACTGCTGTAGGTCATACAAAGAAAGTTGGTCAATAGGGAGGTAGAAGGGTAGGGTGGAGTTTGAGGTAATTAGGAGCAGGAGCAGTTTATAAAGAAGTGGGTTTTAAGTAGGGAGGTGAGAGAATTGAGTGATGTAGTGCTGTGGATGGAGACAGGCAGGAAGGGAGTTCCAGATTTTAAGGTAGTGATTAGAGAAAGCAGATTAAACAGCTGGGGTGGTTCTTAAGGGAAGTGCTAGAGTTCTATAGGTAGATGCACTGCGAGAATAAAGTGAAGGAGAAGGAGTTTGAAGAACAGAGGTAAGATAGGAGAGAAGTGACCCTAACCAGTGTTTAGCTACAAAAGTAGCAGAGTGGATGAGACATTCAGAGTAGTGGAAGGAAAGGGAGAGAGCATTGTAAAGGTCTCAATGATGGGTCAGAGGAGAGCATAATAAGGCAAAATGACAGAAAAAGTGTGAGAGGGAGTCCATTCTGGCACAGGTGATCTTGGGAGTGGCACTATAGACTATATCAGCATAGTCAAAAGTGGCGAGGATCATTATCAGTACAACAGCACGTTGTGCTGGAAGAGGAGCGAAGTCACGGATTCTCTAAAGTGCACTGAGTTGTGGGTGTAGTGTTTTGTGTATTGATTTTAACATGCACAGAAAATTTCAGTTGTTGGTCTAAGCAGTTACCAAGATATCTGGAGGAGGTGACATTTTCTATGGGTGTACCATTCAGGGTGTGGAAAATATTGTTGGGAGGGGTTCCAGAGAGTCACTGCCATGTGCCAAAGGTCATGGATACAGTCATCTTGGCATTTAGGAACAACTAGTTGGATTGGAACCATTGCTGAACCTTATTGAAATCCTTCTGCAGAGTGGCAGCAACTTCAGACTGAGAAGAGTCAGAGATATAGAGAATGGTGTTGTCTGCATACTTATGACTTTGGGATGCAGAACAGACAACAGGAAGGTCATTTTGGAAGATGGAAAATAGAATTGGTCCTAGAGCTAAGCCTTGTGGGACCCTAACAAGTGAAGTGCCCTTCATATGACACCCTCTGAAACCAGACTGAAATGGCTCATACATACAGAAAGTCTCCAGATGCATCTCCAGCTGCATCACCATCACTCTCTCAATAATCTTTCCTAAAAAGGGAATGTTAGAGATGGGCCTGAAATATGTCAGATCCAAGGAAGGTTTCTGGGAAAGGAGTCTGAGGACAATACTTTTCAAGGCTATCAGAAACATACCATCCCCAATGAAACACTGGAAAATCTCAGCAATCATCGGACCAATAGACTCCTGACAGTCTAACAAAAACCGGGACGGTCCAGGATCCTATGAACAGAAGGTAGGTAGCAGCTTCATGATCACCCACAAAATCTCCTCAGCTAGATGAAGATGAAATTCCTCCCAGACAGATCAAAGACCTCCGTTAGTCACAGTCTGCAGCATGGTGGACCATTTCTGCCCACTCGAGGAGGCTGAGGAATGAATAGAGGATAGCCTCTCAAGGAAAAACTGGTTAAACCTTTTGCATCACATGCATGTCAGTACTCCTCCAGACTGCAGGTTGGATGTAGCAACTTGTCCGCAGTGCAGAAGAGCTTGGATGACCTGTTAACCCCTGCAGCAATCAGTGTTGACAGGAGCACTGCCTTTCTGAGAGTAATAGCCCCCTGATACTCCTTATAATGAGTTTTTAGGGTTAGTATATACTCCAGCAAATCTGATCACCAAGAATGCTACAGTCTCTAATCTTTGGTGTTCAACCATCTGAGTTTTTCACTAAACCAGGGGGAGCTCTACTGGGAGACTCTTGGGTGTACAGCAAAAGGTGTGAATGAGTTAAGAGCTGCAGTACTAGCAATAATCTTAAGTTTCTGTTGCATTCTTGAGTCCCTCAGCACACACCTGCAACTGACTCAAGCAGCTAGATACCAGCAGAAACCTACAAGAGTCCACATTTCTTAAAGTTTGGTACCATACTAAATCCATCAGGGGGTTATCATACCTTGAAGGAGCCCTCATCTGAAAGATCTGAAAGAAAACCAAGTCCAAGATGTGATCAAATTCCTGTGAATAGCAGAGGCAACAATCTGCGTGAAGCTGAACAGTTCCATCGTTCAGAGGAATTGCTGACCAAGCAAAAGAGGTTCTTCATTGGGCCAAATATTGAACTCATCTGACACCAGCCTGGAGTAATCCAATGTCAGACCAGTAATGAACTCCCCAAATTCCTACAGGAAACCACTCTTACAACCTGTGGGACGGTAAACAAGAAAGTTCCTGCACCCCACACCTGCATCACCTTTAACAGCCACACATTCAAATGACCTGATTTGACCCCCTGAGTAGGCCTCAAGTCTCAGGCCAGATGTAAAACAGATGGCCACCCTTCCCCTGCACTCCTGCATAGGGCAGTGCACCACCATATACCCCCATGGAATGGTGCCTCCAGCACACAGCCAGAGTCTTTTCCCCGCCAAGTCTCGGTGATGCACAACAGGTCTACTGAGGAAGACACAACAAAATCTTGTATTGACATACATGTAGAGTCCAATCATATGCTGAACAAGGTTTAACATGGTTTAAATTTTTTTTTTATTATAATAGCAATAAGACACTCCCAGGGGTTATGTTAATGGTTAGTTAATCACCCTCTAGGGGCATGTGGCACTCGGCTACACCTCGTGCAACATTACATCCCAAGAGGGTGATTAACATAACCCCTGGTCATGTCTTATTGCTTAATTTCTCTCAGAGGAGGAGCCATGATGGTGGGCTCGGCTACCATATCTAATGATTTCCAGGAGCCCTTGGGATAGAAATCAGGCATTGAGCACCCCTGACCAGTTCCATTTCAACCCAGGGTGACTCCTTATCCTACTAATGATCCTGCCCTCCCTGTCTCTCACCACAGGTACAAAACTGCATTGTTGACTCTGTCTTCTTGCTATCCCCACTTCCCTCATTGATGAAGAGCCACTGCAGGGATGGGGGGGGGGAGCTGAAAGAATGGAGTCACCAAAGCTAGTCGGGGGAATAGGAGAAGCAGGTTTTCCTGGCTCCTTCAAAACACATCCTAACACCTAAAACTGATTAAAAATCAACCCCAAAATAACCCCACCCAGACAATTTTCCAAAATCCACAACTCAAACTGAACTCACCACCCCCTTTAATAAACTCTCTTACAATCCAATCTCACACCAATCACTCACCCAATCATCCTAATCACACCAAGCACATGAACAATAAACAAAATTAAAAACTAAAACAGCATCCGCAGGTTAACAGCCAGCAGCCACAGCACCCACAACACTATTTGTTATGTATAAATAAATTAAATTATAGTTAGTAAGAGAGAGCAAAATATTATGAAACATTTTATGTACTCAAGGATAGAGGAAGAAATATACAACATTTATTCCATTCAGGATCTTTAATAACATAGGCTTTTTTATAGTTCATAAAAAAGTTTTGCTATACCCAAGATATTTCACAGGTTATCCATTCATTTTCCATAGGTGAAAGAAGGTAACTGTGAGTTATTCCAGACTTCTTTTGCCATGCATTTAGTAGGCATAGACATTATGGTTAATAGTTGTTGTTGTTTCATTATATTTAGTACAGAATAGCCACTTAACTCATTCTCTCCTAGTGGCCACTTTGGGTCGGGCTCAGCAATGGATGGTTCTGACGCCATATGGCATCTCTAATATCCAAATAGTAAATTTTAAAGAAATATCATACCCTACAGATTGTTTTGTAAGCTTACATGTAATTAGCCAAGAGTCTTGAACTTTTTTGCATTTCCATACCTGGCGTATCCTTGTACCCCTTTAGTCACAGTTGTGCTTACACATAGGTAAACTTTTGATGCCCATTTTGTAGAGTCTATGTGGAGTAAAATATGCTCTTGAAATAAGCTTAATTTGTGCTTTTTTTTTGCAAACTTATAATTTTTATTTGCATGGATCTAAATTTTTGACCATATTTTTCCCTGTTTGGTTGCTGTTTCATGTTCCCATTTTTTGAATCTTATTTTTATGAATTTCACCTCTTTTATTCATTATTTAAGTTAAATTAGTATATATCTTGCTCATAAATTTTGTAGTTTTTTTCCAGAGTCCTATCATCCAAAAATATGTTATTAATCCAGACTAAATCCTCTTTTATATGTAAGCTTTTTTATTCCCTAGAATATGGCTTAAATTTATCTTTTTAAAACATTTTTTTTATTTAAAATCAGATATATACAAACAACATTTTATATCTGCAACAAAGGTGTGATATAATGGTTAGATAATCATACTTCCAAAGTCCATTTCATAGCACTCGCCTGCAACTCATGTACATAACTGCATCGGAGGTGTGCGATTATCTCACTATAATTACACTCCATCATGTCATATAGTTGACATATGCCTCCACAATGATACCCTTTCATGAGAGGCTAGGCAAAGTTTATTTTTCAAAGCGCCCAATCCCAGAGGCTTTGGGCACTGTACAAACAAGTAATAACTAATCATAAAACTACAAACATATACATATCTAAAATACTGATAATTAAGCCATATAATATAAAATAGTTAACATTCAGTAATCATTAAGAAGCAATTCCAAAAATAAATACTACCAGACAGTGTCTGGAAAAACTTGGCTAAACAAGAGGGCCTTGAGGCTGGCCTTAAATACCTCCACTGAGTAGGCCTCTCTTACAGATGGTGGCAGCGAATTCCAGAGGATGGGGCTGGTAACATTAAAAGGTCTGTCACCAGAGGTCTTAAGCCTCATCCTGGGAATCGCAAGGAGACCCCTAGAGGAGGAACAGAGGGAGTGGACTGAGGCAACGGGTATTAGAAGGTTAGACAAGTACCCAGGGCCCAGCCCATGTAGGGCATTAGAGGTGAGCAAGCCCACCTTAAAGAGGATCCTCCACCTGACTGGCAGCCATTGCAGTTCACGCAGCACTGGGGTGATGTGGCAGTATCTAGACTGCAATATCAACAGCCTGGCAGCTGCATTCTGCACTAGCTACAGCCTGCGAAGGGTACCTCCCAAGACCATGAAGTAGTGCACATTACAGTAATCTAGCCTTGACATTACAAAGGCATGCACCAAAGTGAGGAGGTCCATAAGCAGAACTAGGGTCTTGATCCTGGCGATATTCCTAAGATGGTAAAAGGTGGTCCAGAAAATGGATGACACCTGAACTTCAAATGTCAATCTGCTGTTAAAGGTTATGCCAAGATCACGCACCCTAGAGGAGGCCTTCAATGGCACAGACCCCAGAAATAATCCAGTATCTGCGGCAGAGGCCCTCCTATCATGCCTTCTGTTCGACTCCACCACTAGTACCGCCATCTTATCGGAGTTCAGTTGCAACCAGTGGGAGGCCATTCAGTCATTGATCTTAGCCAGGCAACTATTTAGCACTTCTACTGCATTGGATGTCCCAGGGGCAAAAGAAAGATACAGCTGAAAGAAACACATACATATGCGATTTCCACAACACTGATTTGGTTTTAAAACTGCACAACAGCAATTTATGCCCTCCTGGTATGGTTTAGGACCTATGCTTACTTTTAATGCTGTTCACTATTTCACTTTTTTTTTTTTTTATAAATACTTGATTCTGTAGGAGAACTTCATTTCTGTCTGTATACTGGCATCTTACCTTCACTCTTACTCCCACTTCCCAGAGTGCTTTAATATCCATGGCCTAATGTTGCGACCCTTTCCCACCAGTTACCCACAACCTAGATTAGTAGCAATAATCAAGGACCCTGTAGTTGTATGATTCCATGGCCACAGAATTTTCCATCCTGCTGCAGAATAAATACAGTGCCAGAGAATTCATTGTTCCTGGTGAATTTTCATTCAAACACACAGTTTTTCCACAGTGCCAATCTCCGTTCCCAATCTCATTTATCCTGAAGCCCCTCCTCTATGTTTAACATGTGATGTCATCAATAACATCACATCATATTTCAGCCAATACCAGGACTGCATTCTGTCAAAGAAATGAATAAATCATGCTGCAGAAATCAGGAAATACTGTCGCAGCAGCCTAGGAACCGTGCCATAGAAATCAGGGCAAAGTGCTGCAGAGCATTAGGGACCCTGGCCATAATACAATACAACCAGCCACAATGAAATGCAATAACTTGCAGTGAATGACATGTCACAAAATACTGCATGACAAAAGGGATTAATTGTCATTGAATTACATTATTTCTTGCAGTATACCATAACAGTTTGTGATATAATGCAGCAATACTGCATTGCATCCTGGCTGGTGCCACTGAGGTTCATGCTTTTGAGGTTCTTACCATGCAAACTCTCAAACAATGCCATCAAAGTAACCGAAAAGGACAATTATCAGCTTTAAAGAAGAGAGCACATTTATGCTAACATGCAGAACCTTGTAGTGTTGCTAATTCAACGATATTCATACCCTCAAATAATCTATATTTAATGGTATATTAATAAATGTCTATTTAAAAACAAACTCTAGACAGAGCTGACATGGCTGCAGCTGCATTTTATAAGCACTTACTGAGTTCATGGTGGAACAGTGTGCCATGCCCAAGATGGCCTCCAGAGCTCAGTACACATGTGTGAGTAGTTGTGCATGCACACTGAGCTCTGGCAGCCATCTTAGGCATGTCAGACTGTTCTACCACGAGTTTAGTGTAAATTCACAATGAGAGGAATGCTTTCACTGACCAGATTGTGCTACAGCTCCAAATTTGTGCTATAGTCAGAACCTGGTCAGCTGTTTTTAGAGCTGATTGCAACACAACTACAGGCTCTGCCCACTGCAGCCATAAAAATGGCATTTTATAGTGTTTTTTTAAGGACAACATTCTACAAAATTATATTCATGGAACCAGGATTTTTGAAGCCCATACACAGTCACAGTGGTGATATTCAAAAGTGCACAGGGTTTCCCATACCACCACCCACCAAAAACTGTCTTACACAAATGAGAGGTAATGTCTTCATAGGGCAGAACATCCCCTGCAACAGCAACACTGCACAACATTATGCAGACTGATATGTCAGATACTAGGTGTCACACACAGGCAACATTGCACAACATTATGCAGATTGATGTGTCAGATATTAGGTGTCACACACAGGCTATGCCACCATTAACTACTGAAAGTGAAATTGCCACACGGGTCAGCCCACGGTATGACTCCAGGACCACAGCACCATGCCATTTTCCATGACTGGGCACATAGCACTGCTATTGATGTTGTCCACACTGCTCTCTGCCCAATACATTAAAGCAGCAGTGTGACCAAAAATGTTTTTTTTTTCCAAAACATCTAGTTTTGGTTACAGTTAATAAAAATATTACCATAAATGTTAAATCTACTTTTCTTTTTTTTTCCTACTTTTTGTTGATCCTCCCTTCAGCCAGTGATGGTCCTTCTCAGAGCCCTGGGCAGCCCCAACCCACTCACCTCTAACATCTCCTAGGGCTTACCTGTCTCTAGGAGTGTGGCCCCATGGTATCCCCTCACCACTGTGGATGTCCTCACACTGGACCAGGTCCCTCAGAAAGGCTACTTGTGGTACTCTTGGAGTGAGTCTAGGTCATCAAGGAGTGGGGTCTCTGTGCTGCTCAGAGCCATCATGGAGCATGTCTACATTTTCTATTTTCTCCTCCTTCCCCTTCCCCGGGACACTGGCTGATGGGCGTACTCACCCAGGCAAGTATGTCCATCCAGCCAATCAGCTGTCCCCAACCTCAGAACTACACTAATACCTGCACTGCCACTTGTGGTTACCCTGGTGGCGGTCATGTGGCAATGATGATCCCTTCCCCTTCTTCCCCAGAGGAGGACAGTATCCAGTGGGGTGCTCAATCCTCATTTTCTGGCAAGCCCTCAAATGACCCAGGCTCATTCCCTATGTTGGGTTGTCAGCATTGCGAGTGTGTTGTGCTACTGCTGTACTAGTGAGCTGGCTAAATCTACTTTCCTAGGTACCTCCTTTGAAGTGCACAATTAGTTTTTTTTTATTATTTTCTCAATCTTAAACCTTGCCAGGTCTACAACATTGTTTCTAAGACAAATGTGTCAGCCATCTTTTTTTCTTAAGGAAAAAAACTACATGAAAACAGTTATAAAACACTTACATTTTTGTAGAACTAGACAATTTTGCCACCATATAAAATGGGAAGATGTTTGCAATCCTTTATAGTGAAAAAAGGCTGGATCAATTTTTCTTCCAATTTCATTGCACTGCTACTTTAAGGCCTGCTTCTGGCTGAGTGGGCAGTGCCATATGTAGCCCCTTGCCGGTCTTTATTGGTGGTCCAGTGGCCATGGTTTGTTATTCCATGTCCCTTTGGTTCCATGGCTTTTAGTGGAATCCCCCTCCTTTTCCCTGTACTGGTTCCACAGTAATTTCAGCAGTGCTGGGCATTGGGTACCATCTAACCCTTTCCCCAGCCATAGCAAATGTTTCATGTCATAAGGCATCAGCCCCTTGTAAACCTGCTTTCTGAAGTTAGTCACCCAAAGGAATGGCTACACACAGTGACCAGTGCATGAAGGTGCTAAGGAGCACATGCACATGGCACCATGATGCCATGTTCTATATGCCAACATCTCCATTACTGAGGACATCCCCACTCCTTTCACTATTCTAGTGCACTGATCTATGTGCTAGGGTTTGGAAGTACTTGTGATCTCTTTGTGTATACCACAAAAGTACACACCATAGAGTTAGGCCACAGAGTGTTCCTTATAACCACATTGCTGCACATAGCTGTAACTGTATATTTGACCCCAGGAGTTTTGAACCTTGAGTATAGAACCATGACTATGAGCCACTGACCTATCAGATTAGCGTCCAGAATTCTACAGCCATACAGTGACATCACTAACATCCTAAATCCCTTGTTCCATGATGAGAACTGTATAGAACTGTGTCCATAAGATGAATTTCACAAAATCATGGCATCATTTTTTATCCAATAATGATTGTGTATTTCTAAATACTTGAGACAATCTTACAACCATAAGACAATCTCTCATGTAAACTCGGTGGTTTTGTACAGCAAACAGTGGAATTTTACTATGAACTGTGGAACGGTTGTACGATAAAGAAGATTTACACAGTTGACTAAAGAAATTCTGCCATTTGTGTAATTATTCTGCCAAACAAAATGAAATTTGGCTGTACTGAGAGAAATTCACCCATGGCAAATATTAATGAAATTCCATGAAAACTGTGGAATTTCATGAAATGTTCATGCAAGTGGAATCTGCTAATTTCACCCTGCCCTATACACCAGCATCAGCAGTAGCATTATCTGTTGTCCAACTTTGTTCACCTGTTTATGTTTTTCTTGAGAATTGCCTATAGATAATGGTGGTTAACCAGTTTTTTTAATTTCCTACCTCTCCTTTGTGACAATTTTGACTACTTATTTACAACATATTGCACCTTGTATGGCATTCTTCCTATTTTTGTATCTTATTTCCCTTTTCCTATAGCCCTATTACTTATAAAATCACATTGCTATGGTAGTTGTCGTACTGTTTTTTTTATTTACCGTGCACAGTTATTATCATCTTTGAAATTATAAATGATGTGCCTTTGAGAATATTGAGGGCATTCATATTGTGTTAACATAGTTAAACATTGTTTATATGTTTAATTGAATATTTCTGAGCCTAGCCCGGCTCCTGATTTGCTACTGGATTGTTCATTAATCTCTTAGAAATGACCAATCCAGCTGCCAATCCATGCTGTGCACCAGCACTGCATATCAATCAATCAATCAATCAATCAATCAATCACTTTATTTAACCAGACATAGACACCATTGAGCAAGCTCATTTTCAAGGTGGTCCTGGGCATTAATGCAATACAGAACACTTCATAAGATTACAATTACGGTGGACAACAGTGCAAAAAAAAAGAAAAAAAGAAAAAACAGTGTGAAGGTGCCGGTCAATATGGGCCTATACATACCGGTCAACATAATTAACATGCAAAGGTACATAATGATAAGCTTTACTGAAATGAGAAGAGACAACAATCCCATTTGTAACATGGCATAAAAAAGAAAAACGAAATAAAGCACTCAGATAGGTGCAAATACATCATGTGGTACAGTAGAAACCATGGTCTAATACCATAGTAGATCATGGTTTGTGATGTAATACCTTGGCAATCCACTACAGGCAAGAAGCAGTATACACGTGAAAGCAATATGCAAATAGTTTGCAGTGTGTAGTTGTCCCAGCTTGTATTTGCTAAGGTTTTTCCTGGCACAGGGTTTTTGACATTTTCAAGATTGTTCTATGTTGTAACTGCGACAGAAGTTCATGAGTTACTAAAGATTGTACATTTAAACTCCACATATACTGTTAATTTTGCTGCAACAATATTTCTTCAGAAGGGAACAGTTACATACTGTTACTATCCCTTCTGATCTACTGCTTTCTAAGCAACTGTGTGTACAATGCATTGTGAATGACTGAATAACATTATCTGTCCTAGCCTTTTCTTGGTGAATACACAGTGGTAAAGATGAGCATGCAGGTTCTATAACCGAAAGGAAAAATAACAGACACTGAGATAAACAAAGCAAAATTAAAGACAGAGGATACTTCTATGGGTGAAAAGAAAAATAAATTGAGAGAAACAAAAAGAAATCAAAGAAACAGACTAACAATAGTAGTCAAAACAAGTATTTGAAAGGTGAAAGCTGCAAACATTATGTTGTTCTATGTCCTGCTGAGTTAGATAGTTTGGGGGGAAAAAAAGTGAAAATAATATTCCGCAAAATAGTAGTTGTTCAATAAAGTGTTTTTCAGATTGGCTTAATTCAGTACATTTGGAGAAACGGTGCTTGTGCTACTAGGATTGTTTGACAGCCACCTATTGGTCTGCAAAGGAACTGCAGGAAGAAAACTAAAATATACGATAGCACACTCCCATCATGCAGTGCAGCCCATATCTTCTAATACACAGAGAGGAAAATCAAACCACCTAGAATAGAAAGTGAATTCCAAGTTTTTGAAAAGTTGTAAAATATGTTTTGATGTTAGAAAGCTTAAAGCTTGTAATGAAAGTTATTTTAACAAAAGTGAAATAGCAGCCATGATATTTCCAATAGGTGTGTTCCAATTGTTTTCAAGTATATGTACATCATGTTTAACAGTTCAACATATAGTATTCTGAAAGTAAATCAGTGTAATTGTACTCATTTATTCAAAGAGTATTAGTCATACATTCATTGCCATGTTACAAGCGGATTAAGCCACTCGAAAGGATGGGTCTACAGTGGAATTAATCCATGGTTGATTGGTTGGATCCACTCGGCCTTTGGCCTCGTGGTACAACCCCCCAAACATGGATTAATTCCACAGTAGACCCATGCTTTCTTGTGGCTTAATCCTTACATAGTCTCCACTAAGTAAGAGCTCATACCTAAATGATAAAAATAAGGAGGTTTTAAGGAATAGGGTAGAAATTGGGGTGAAAGAGTAGGCAGTCAAAAGGGAGGCCAGAATAGGTAAAAGGTAGAGACTAGGCAGGGCCATCTTGGATTAAGGGAATTAGGCTTGTAGGTCCTAGGTTTCTGTTGTTAGGAATGTGGGGTGGATGAGATACTTAGGCGTAGGATTTGAGAGTGGCACCCAGGGCTTAGGGGTCATCGGTGTCTGAAACAGTTGCATGATTCCTTCAGATAATCCATTAATAGAGCTTTGAATGAGAAAATGCTTGGAAGTGAGGATAATTTTAATGAGTCTTGCATAGTGTTCCAAAGTGATGGAAGTGAGAAGTTGATTGCTGCTGAGCCAAGGGTAGTTTTCACTCTAGGAATCTGGAAACAGATTAAAGAGAAGCGTCTCAGGCCAGAGGAACCTTTAGCCTGTTTGAAGATGTTCGAGATGTATGCAGGGAGGTTATCAGATAATGCTCTGAAAAACCAGAGGAGAGCATTCCTTTTTCTTCTAGTTGAGAGTGAGGTCCATCCCGAAACCTGGTATAGACGACAGTGATGTGTACTACGGGGTAGATTTAAGACAAATCTTAAAGCCCGGTGGTAAAGGGTGTCCAGTTTGTTTAGCATCGTTGAAGGGCGTTGACTGTAAAGGAAATCAGCGTAGTCCAGTATAGGTAGGAATGTAGTTTGTACTAGTCTCATTCTGGCTTCTAACGTGAGTAGGTGTTTAATGCGATAGAATAAACCTAATCGCTGTCTTAGTTTCTTCGAGGTTTCATTTAAGTGGCACATAAAGTTGAGCTTGTTATCTAGCCAGTACCCTAGGTATTTAAAGGTATCAACTACTTCAAGGGGTTCATCTAAGAGTGCTCGGATCTGTGTGATATGTGAACATCTGAAAGTAGACTTTGGTGAGAGAATCATTGCTTTAGTCTTTTTGGCATTGAGGAGGCGCTTATGAGTGAGAAGGCTGTATTGGAGGGTGACGAAGTCTTTCTGTAAGTACTCAAGGGCCAGATCCAAGTATGAATTTGTGGTATGGAGTACAGTATCATCTGCGAATAAATGCACATTTGCTGTGCCCAGCTGCGAGTCCAGATTATTGATGTTTATTGCAAAAAGGATAGGGCCCAGGATGGAGCCTTGTGGGACTCCTCGTAACAAGGATTTTTGAGGGGACAGATCTCCTATGGCTTTGACTTGTTGTAACCTATTGGTGAGGTAGCTGGTGAACCATTTAATGGCAGAACTATCAAGTCCGATGTTACTCAGTGAAGTAAGCATGATGGTATGATCCACAGTATTGAAGGCCTTATTTAGATCAAGGAAGAGGGCAAATACATGCTTCTTAGAGTCCAAGGCCATTTGCCAGTCTGTAGTTACTTTGGCAAGAGCCGATACTGTACTGTGTTTGGCTCTGAAGCTGGACTGAGCTGGGTTTAGCAACTTTTGTGAATCCAAATGTTCTCTAAGTTGGATGTTGACAATTTTTTTCAAGTAATTTAGAGAGGACGGATAGTATAGAAATAGGCCGGTAATTGTTCAGATCACTTGGATCCCCAGTCTTGAATTATGGTAGGATGTGGGCAGTTTTCCACAAGACAGGTAGCTCACCTTGAATCAGAGAGGTGTTGAGTAAGTATGTAATGGGGGCGGTCAGATAGGTATGGCCAAGTTTTAGGAAGTAAGGTTCAATATTATCTGTACCCACACTCTTTTTTTGTATCCAGAGAAAGGAGGAGGTCCTCCACTTGCTTGAATGTAATTGTGAGGAAAATGAAGGTGGTGGGATGTGGTTGGTTATGGTTGTGATTATCAGTGAAGCCAACAGTGTAGTCTCTTGCTGGGCTAAGTTTGCTGATAGGTGAGGTGTCAAAGGCAAGCCCTGCAGTAGCAAAGTGATCATTAAGCTTCTCTAGTATATCAGCTTTGTCCATATAGGTGGTACCATCAGACACAATTTTGTTTGGAAAGGGTGTTGCAATGGGCTGACCTTCGACTTCTTTGAGGATGTTCCAAAATTTGGCAGAGTTGTTTTTATTGTCTTCTAGTTCTTTTTGGAAGTACCTAGCTTTTTCTGACCTAATTAGCTTGGTACAAGCATTCCTAGTGGTACAGAATGCTAACCAATCAGCCTCCAGGTGGGATTTCCTCACTTTTTTCCACCAGTAGTCCCTATCCCTAAGTGCTTTCTTCAGGATGGGAGAGAACCAGCCAGGAGTTTTATTTTTTTATTTGATCAGTCTTAGTGGGGCATGTTTGTCTATTAGCCCCAGTAAGAGGCTGTGAAAGATGTTAAATGCCTCGTTAAAGGTGGGGGCTAGACAGAAATCCTGCCAACAAATGTTGCTTAGATCTTTCAGGAAAGTGTACTGGCAGAACTTTTTCAGGCATCTTTTCAGTTTGAATTTGGAGGCCATATGACAGGAGGCATCCCTGTGCGGAACGGCTTTCTACACAATGTTCAAAATATAAAGGTTATTTTTAAATAAAACATGAATAGCAAGATCTTTATTGCAATAAAATGTATAATCACAATAGCAACCTCAGAGCCAGGTCTTTTCACAGATTAAACGCCATCTAGTATGAGGCAGCCATTGGCTTTAATTCAGGTCACCCATCACCCCATCCAGTTGTTAATCCCCAGATACAGTAATGACCAACTTATCAGATGTTATTTCTTATTTTAATTATCTCTAGTTATGTGGTTAGCCACTACAATATTACTGCTGCACTGTTATTGAGGTCGAACTGCCATTTCAAAAGTGCTATTAGTTTAATTGCTAGGTATATTTGGGAGCACCTTGCTGCCTAACACTATCCCCTGATGAAGCATATAAGTGACCCAAAAATGCTTGCGTAATAGGCTAACATTCCTTTGGTGGTTCTGCCTGTCATCATTTTATTTGATAAACAGCATTTACTTACACCATGTTTGTCATATGATAATTGAGCTTTGCTGTTCTTTTTGAATGCATCATTCTTTCCTTATCCCACTGAAATATACGTTGCGGGATATATGGAAAATTAAATGACCCATTTTAAGTAATAAGATATACTACTACTAAAGTTCATACTAAGGTATTTAGGAGCTGAGGGGGTGGTAAGCCAATTTTTTTTTCAATTGTTTAACCAGGTGAGACACACTAAGCCGAAAGCTTGTTTACAGGTGCAACCTGGAAGCTACTGTCCAGATTACCCATAGTACTGTATAATGCTACCATCCAGTATATGTTTCTCTAACCACCACTTAGACTGTTGTTTACTGTTACTTATGATTACCTCCATGGGTAATCCATTCCAGTGGGACACCACTCTCTGTGTGAAAAAGGCCCCTCTTTTATTTGTGTTAAATTTCCAAGGCTGTAGCTGTAATGGGTGCCCCTACTACATACAGTGTTATATTTGAATTCTAATTGTAGTTCATTTATTAAGTACCCATCTTGCATAACGTCATAGCATAGCAAGAGGTCACCCCTTATCATCCTTGTCTCTAAGGACATAAGGCTTAAGTCCCAGAGTCTTTCCCCATGTGGTTTGTCCCTTAAATCATATATCATCTTTGTAGCCCACCTCTGCACCATCTCCAGTCCGTCCACACCTCCCCTGGATATTGGGCCCCATACAGGGCTTCCATAGTCCAGCAATGGTCTCACGTATGCCCTATAGAGCAGCATGATCTACTCTTAAAATTTATTTTTATGGCCCACAATAAGTTATTTACTTTACTAATTTGTTTCTTGCACTGGGTTTCGTATTTTAGTTAATTTATCCATGATTACTCAAGTCTTTCTACTCTTCCGAGTGTCTTAAGGTTTGGGCATTCAGGGAATAGTTTACCATTTTGTTCTGTTTACCCAGATGTATGACACAACATGTATCAATGTTAAAACTCATCCCCTTTTTTGTTGCCCAGTCACTTATTCTATCCAGATCCTTCTGTATGGAAGCAATATCTTCCTCCTGGGCTGTGGTCCCTGTGAGTTTTGTATCGTTTGCATATTTACTTAACCAGCTTGTTGTGTCTTTCCCCATGGTAGATATGAATACCCTAAACAAAACTGACCCCAGAGTCAACCCCTGCAGCACCCCACTTGTCACTAGTAAAGGAGGGGAATAATATCCATTTATACACACCTGCTGAGTCCGATCTGTCAGCCAGGCATTAATCCACCTCATTATTCCAATATCCAGCCCTATATCCATTAGGCTATTTACAATTTCACTATGGGGACTTTATCAAAGGCCTCAGTGAAGTTTAAATTTATGCAATCCACTGGATGCCCCTTATCCAGTGCAGAGGATATGTTTTCATACAAGCATAACAGGTTTGTAATGCATGATCTTCCTGTCTGAAACCCATGCTGCTCATAGTCCAACTGCCTACTTTTAATGAGATGAGAGTTTATTTCATCTTTTATTATACTCTCTAATAGTTCTCCAGGAGCAGTCGTTAGACTAATTGGCCAGCAATTTCTGTAATCTGCTCTGTCCCCCTTTTTATGAATAGGCACCACATTGGCAGCCAACCAATCCTGTGGCACCTCATTTTCCTGCAATGATTTTATGAATATTTGTGTTAATGGTTTGATAATTTCTGGGGACAACAGCTTTAATATAGTGTTTGAGATGTTATCTGGTCTGGCAGAAAATGCAATGTTGAGTCTGTTTATCTTTTCACCTATCACTGTCTCTGTTATCTGAATAGGCAATTTGGTATTTGTCCTTGGTTGGTGGTTTGTTATGATTTTTTTAGAAAAAAAATTTCAAAGTAACAATTAAAGATTTTTGCCATGTTAGTAGGGTAATTTTCCATTTTCCATCTACGACAAGGGTGCATAGCCCTTGGTTGGTTTTCCAAAGTAAATTTACATAGCTATAGAACTGTTGCATATTAGCTTTTCTTGCTCCTTCAGCAAGTTTTTTTCCATGTTTTGTTTATTTTTTTATTAGGTTTATTACCCTGTTTTTGTGTTATTTTGAATTTCTCCCAAGTTTCTATTGAACTTTCTTTTTTATAATCTTCATATCATTTTTGCTTTCTTTTTAATGAATTTTTTATTTTGTTGGTGAGCCACTTTGGTTTTATTCCTTTATTATTACATTTACTTTTTTTCTTGATGCATTTGTCACATATTGCTGTAGTATGTAGCTTAAATGTTTCCCACATCTCATTTATTGATAGATTCTCAAAAATATTATCCCACTGTATCTTCTGTAATTCTGTGCTGATAAGTTCTTTATTTGCTGTATCAAAAAGGTACATCTCTTTACATCCCTTAGTAAGAGGAATATGTGTATTTATGTTAACGAGGATACAGTTATGATTACTATTCCCTAGGGGGGAGTTTACCTTACAATCAGTAACCCTGATGTCCTTTATTGACATCACTAGGTCCAGTATATTATCCCCCTCTTGTGGGGTGTCTTACGTACTGGGTTATTACTATTTGATTTATTATACCTAACAATATTTTGCTGGATATTCCATTTCCCTCCATTTTTTCCCAGTTTATGTCACCGAGATTAAAATCTCCCAACAACGATACTTCACCCATGGTGCAGGCTCTTTCAATTTCTTTATAGATGGGGGGACTATCTTCATGGCTAAGTCCCGGTATTCTATAGCAAATGCCCACAAATTTAAAGGTATTTATTCATATTTCTAATCTTATCCATATGGTCTCCATATCTTCTCTCACTAATTTAATTTTGTCAGAGATGTCTACTGACTTGATTGAGTTTGATATATATGTTACTACTCCTCCACCTTTTTGTCCCCTTTTATCCTGGTGATGTAGTGTTTAGCCAGTCATTTCTTTCCCCCATATGTCTTGTGGGGTCCACCAGGTTTCGACCATACCCACCACATCCAGTTTATTATTCATTATTGCTTCAAGTTCATCCTTCTTTTCTCTTATACTTCTTGCATTAGCCAATAAGCATCTCAGATGGCTGTTACTTTTTGTCCTGTCCTGCCCCTTTCTTATGTTTGCTTGCGTGCATGCACAAGAAACATTTTGCCACAGCTTAGGAGAGAAGTGGGGTTTTGGAGGTGGGGCACTGTGAGCACCAATGCCTCAGTGCCTTTTGAGGCTTGGCCCACTTTCCCCACTGCGGTGGCACACTGCTGCTGACACTAGTTCAGCCAGTGTGCTACCACCTTGAAAGGAATCTGCCACTGCAATGAGGGAGCAACCCATCATTGCAGGGCGGTCCCTTGCCTGGTGTAAAATTTCTTATAACATTGTGGCGAGTGGCGACTCTTGCCACCCACCTCAGAGTCCCCATGAAAGCCAACTTGGGGGTTCCCAATCCCCCTGTCAGCATGCCACATCCCCAGTTTATTTGCTGACAGGTTAACCCAATCCCCTTTGGTATGATGCACCCCCACATTTGTTATCTGTTGAGGGGGTGCCCAATCACCCTCAGCTCATGTGCTCGCACACCCCCCACCACACTGAATGGCTGACAGGGGTGCCCAATCCCTGCTGGATCCAGTATCCACCTCCCCAGCAAACACCTGGCCAGGTGGCATGCTGGGAGCCCACCAGCATGCCAAAGTGTTCTGCAATGTCTTTGTTTAATTTTAAATCCTGTAAAAAGCGGTCCCTCATTGAACCCATGGCCCCTCCCCCAACTACATATGACCGCTTCCTTCTCTACCTCCCCACCCCCTCAATCCATACCTACCTCTGGAGTCTGGTGCGACAATCTTCGTGGACTGGCAACACGCTGCACTCTTCAAAGCCGACCGCAAACTGAAGAAATGCCGGTAAGCTGTATAATGGCATAAATATATTTTTTTTCAACTTTGGTGCATATCTCAGCCATTTTTTTTGAATTTTTTCACCAAATTTTTCAACATTGGGTTCTTAGGACCCCACCTCATGAATTCAGCCACTGATATCTAATTATTTGGTCCCAACAGGTGATTTTTCGGTCACTGCATGAATCACCTTTCTGGACTGATTAATGAAACGACAGTGTCATTGTTTATGAGGTGGGCTCTAAAAAAGCCTATGTTGCAAATTTGGTGAAAAAATTCCAAAAATGACTGCGTTATGAGCATGTGTTGCGCAGTTTCTACACATGCTCTTAACTTCGCAAATTTGTAATATTTTCACTCCAGGTTTTCAACATTGGCATTTTTCCACATCTCCTTATGAACAGTATAGCTGTCATTTTTTACATCCTGGCTGAAATGTGTTATCACACTCTCGGTGCAGAAGAGCATGATCGCTTGTGAGAAATCAGTGTTCGGGACAGATTAAGAAAATCACAGTGACACTGTTCATGAGCAGAGGTCCTAGAATGCCTATGTTGAATATTTGTTGACAAAAGTCCATAAAATTACTGTTACAAGTGTGTGTTGTGCAGTTTCCATGCACCCTCATGACTTCACAAATTTGTAATATATTCACTCCAGGTTTTCAACATTGGCATTTTGCCACACCTCTTTATGAACAGTACAGCTGTCATTTTTCATATCCTGCCTGAAATATGCATTTGCACATCTGGCACACAATGGCATGGTCGCTGTGGGAAATTAATGTTTTGGACAGACTAAGAAAATCATAGTGACAGTGTTCAAGAGTAGAGGTCACAAATTGCCTATGTTGAAAATTTGGGGAAATAATTCCACTAAATGACTACTGTACAAGCATGGGTTGCACAGTTTCCACGTACGCTGGGAACTTCGAGCATTTTTAATATTTTCACTACAGATTTTCAACATTGCCATCTCTTCACACCTCCCTATGAATGGTACAGCTGTCATTCTTCACTTCCTGTCTGATCTGTGTTATTGCACATCTGCCGCAGAATGGCACGGTTGCTGTGGAAACTCAAAGTTTGGGACACATTAACAAAATCACAGTGCCACTGTTCATGAGAAGAGGTCCCAAAGGCTTTCATGAGGTGTGGGTCACAAAAAGGTCATGCTGAAAATTTGTACTGCAAATACCAACATGCGCCTGGGGCACTAGGGTGTCTAACCAAAACGTTCTACCCTGTACAGACTGACAGGCATCAGAGGTGTAACTTTGGATCGCTGGCTGTAATACTCATGCCATCCTACCTTCACCCTGAAGCCAGTGACAGGCATTGAGGTGTGCCTTGCACTCTTCATGCCAGACTTCACCCCATTCCCCTGTACTGCACCCATTTTAGTGTATGTCCTTATGAAATGGGGTGACTGTGAAGCCGAACACCCCAAGGCACACCTCAACACTTGTCAGTGTCTACAGGATAGAGTGATTTAAAATGCCATGAACATTATGGTCAACGACACACAGGCACACCCCAATGCCTGTCCATCTCTGCAGGGTGGAGCTGGGATTGGCGTGAGTTCAATACTTCACTGCCACTCCTATTCTGCATCTGTCTAACTCTTGCATGTCCAATGCTAATATCAGCAAGCAAACATTTGGCATTGACAAATGCTTGTTGGTTTATTCAGTTTACTTTGGTTGAGACTAAAGGTTAGTGGAGATATGACCTCTGTTTTACCCTTCCCCCCTCTTAGTTTAAATGTTTCCACACTTCACTTATAATATATATAGTATATATACTGTAAATGTAATGCACTGGAAGCTGCCAGGTAGAGGCCTATACAAAATAAAACAAATTGCTCTTGTCTTAACCATTTAATTGCATGGGATACTGTAATCTATATCATGTGATATGCAATATGGGGCAGACACAAATAAGAGTAAAAAGGTGCCTAAAGGCAGCCCATAGTTATTGATTGGATGGATGGAATTTACACATGATCCGACATCCTAGAATATCCAGGAAAAAAAGGTAGGAACATATTACTTTAAACTCTTAAAACATAAAATTTAGGTACCTCATAACGTTTTAAAATAGGTGTTTTAAACAGGAAAGATTTTGTGAACTTTGACAGAATTAGGAAGCATGCTAAAGTAGAACTATGCACAGTAGAGGAAGTAGTCCTACCACTGAAAAAAATCCCTGGTCTGGCCCCACCCAAAGTATTGCATGCAGTTCTTTACTTCCAGATACAAAAAAGTAATTCAGTGAGTCAGAAGACTGCGGTACAGTGTGACCAAAATTATCGAGGTTATAGAGGACAAAACCTAGGAGAAGAGATGAGCAGTCCTTAAACTTTTAACTCTTGTAAAATGGAGGCTAAGAGGGGAAATGGTATTAGTCTTCCTCATACTCAAGGGTATCAGAAAGATCCTTCAAATAGAGAGGTTTTATCTGGTGTGCACTACCAGGACACAGGAACACATCCTGAAGCAAAAAGGTGGTAAATTTAAGGGTAACACTTGGAGGTTCTTCTTCTTCCATAAGGTGGTAAACCTACAGAACAGGCTTACAGCAGAGATGGTGGCTATGAAAACAGTACAAGGCTTTCAGGTAAGCCTGGAAAAGGTCCATTTTCTAAGGAAATCACAGGTTACTCTGACTTGTGGGTGATGACTCCCCATAATTTAGTACTTTTTTTGCAACTTACTTACCCTGGTAAGTCCGGTTAACATGGTACATCTTGTTTTAAGTAGTTCCAGCTTCTACTCGGTCCCACAGCTGGGTGGAGTGGAACACTGGGTATTTATGTAACTCACTCAAGGCCAAACAGCAAGTATCTGGCTCTAGTAATGTTTGAACCTGTGGCTGTCTGCCTCCCAAGCCAGTGCTCTAACCATTATGTTACAATGCCTTATGTGCTACAACAACATACTTATTAACACCTGCTTTTGATGCGGAGTGAAGGACCTATTGGATCTAAAGTCCATACTGACCTTAGATTACTATATAGGACACAGCATAAAAGATTAATGTAGTGCATTATTGATCCAGGACCCAGCTCAACCCAAATATGTTAAGACAGAGCTCTTGATACTTTTTTATCTACCAAGTAGAGAAAATTGTTTGTCATTATAACCTAGTCTACCTCATGAATATTCAATTTGGGAGGAAAAAAACATATATGACAAGGGCTTGTGATTTCAAATTTAGTAGTTGCTATAGCCAAGGACACTGATTTACAGTAATTTAAAAAATGAAATTCCATTTGCAAGACTCAAAATTTTGAGAACTGCACTAGTGATTGTTAGTCTAATTTCCGGATTTTATTGGGATTCCACTATCATTCTTTTAGTATGTGTATAAATAATCAGAGTAAATGAAGGCTTAATATACAGAGCATTAAATGAAGCAAACTGAATACAGAACAGGAAGCAATTACAAGAAAAATGCAAGTTCAGGAAATTTACTGATCTAGTCCAAAATTTCAAATTCAGTGAAATTCTTTGTTTTTACTGGTGTGCAGGCAGTCCATATTCTGAAATTTTACCAGTTTTTTTGGTGAAAACTGAAAACCAGAGGCCTTGACTATAGCTTCTTGCAACTGCGTAAGCCTGTCTGCAAAATGTCTAAGAGACTTACTGGTATTTGCCACATTATTTATTTATTTATTTATTGGAATCTCACCTTTGAGCTAAAAGCTAGTTTACAAAGGTTCCACGTCATAAGGCAATAGACAAGGTATGTAGACATTACGAAACAGATACGGGTATATGCAGCAGACAAGTACATTATGGTACATACAGATACAGATTCAAGCAAGTACAGTTAAAATACATCAGGTAGGAGAGGTCAACTTTATTGCAACAGTACTAAGAGCATATCTAAGGTGGACAAGCAATTTATAGTGGTAGCTGAGTTTTAGAGCATGCAGGTAGAGTTATGGAGGGTCAGAAGTGGTGGTGACCAAAGGAGGGGGAGGACAGAGTAGATGAGAGCTGGGGGTGGGTGGGGGCAGAGACAAAGGGGGTGACAGAATAAGGGAGCTGAGTAGTCAGAGGAGTGGGATTGGATAGGAATCTACCTAGAGTTACATAAGTAGGTGATAGGGCAGGGCTGGGTGATGTGGTGGGAGACAGAGGGATAAGGGGAAGGGTTTTAAAGTGCAGGGGTGAGGTAAAAGGGAAACTGGGGGAAGGGGGTGAAAAACATTACAAAGTACAATACAATGATAAAAAAAGAAAATTAAAGGACAACATTTTATTTAATTTATTTAGTTAACATTTTGGTAACTGGGAAAGGCACACAGAGCAGAGTTGATTTCCAGGTGCGACCTGGGGACAAAGAATACAAATACAACAAAGGGATGATGCATACAGAATATAAAATAAGGCAATGTACAAAGCAAGTAAATCTATACATTTGAAATAGGTGACAACAATAGGAAAAAATTTAAGTACAACTATAGTATAAATATAATAAGATGCTCAGGTAGAAGTATTTAGTCGAGAGGGACAGCAAAGGACAAACGTGAGGGCACAAAACTATATGGGGGGGTGGAAAGAAAGTGAGGAGGAGAGGAGTAGAGATGTGAAAGAGAAAAAAAAGGAAGAATTAAAGTAGGGAGCAGTCACAGGATATTAAAGTGGGGCCTAAGAAGGCATTTTAGTGACAGAAATGAGGGGGTGAGACAGGTATGGGAGGGGAGGTTGTTCCAAAGGGAAGGAAGTCTATAAGAGAATGCATGTTTCCCCATAGATGTAAACGCTCTTGGGAGGGTGAAGGAGTGGGTGCAATTTGTACGTGAATTGTAGGGGGAGGGAGTGGCCAGATTAAGGAGAGAAGAGAGCCAAGCATATTTATGAAGAAATTACCTGCATTCTACAATCTCTGCTAAATCAAAACTGATGATCTCTGCTTTTGCTTTTCATTATTGAAGTACAAAAGCCTTGATTTTTTCTGGACGCCATTTGCTATACAACATGGCAACCTATTTTATGAAACCCCAATCACTCTTTGCTAGCAGTCCTTTATGTGGCACCTGCTGTAAATTTAAAAAGTGCTCCTAGAAACAAAAATAAAACATGATCCATCATATCACTAACCAATAGCCATGGTAACACCAATGCCTACAAACATGAATAAATACAAAGCACAATCCCATTCAGCAAATCTGAGGTACAAAAGACACGCTGTCTACTGAGGTCTGTGATGTCACAAATTAATATTATTTTTCTTGTCTGACTCGGAGTGCTTTAGGCAGTCATTGTTTGTTTAAACTTGTGGCATGACTTCTTGTCAAGTGGTATATCCAACATTAATAACATATCAGGCAATGATATTTCATTCAGCATATTCTGAGTAATTATGATAGGTCATAAAGGGTACAATGTTATTCTTTCAATGTTAAGACAAAAATAGCACATATATAACTTAAAAAGCCTTGGGTCAGGACACGCTCTGGTAGTTTACTGGTATTTTTTTCCTGGGAGAGGGCTAACAAAAACCCAGATGACTTTTAAAAGCATGTCCTCGAGATATTCGACTATGTGTAGTCTCTTTACTGTAATCCCATGATATTTTATGCTACTTATTATCTTAAAGCAAAAGAGTCCTTAATGAAACTGAAAAATTCTCTTGCATGGCCATCTTTGTAAAAAAAAAAAAAGGGAAATACTGAAAATGGACCATACAAAATTAATGAACAGATGGCCATGCACATAGTGAATTACAGTACCTATTGAAACCTGAAATATTCTACTTTAAAAATGAAAATATTCTGAATCTGTACAGTTTTATTGTTTCCAAATATTTTCCTGGTATTTTCTTCCTCAACTTCATTGTTAAACAGACACCTCAAAAAGATTTAGATTGATTTGTCCAGCTGATTTAGTCCCATAGATTTATCATCTTCTGTGAGAACTCAGCAATTTCACTGCAGTGATGTCATTTTGCATTATGGTGCAGCACTAAATATAGCCCCTTACAGTGTGTTACTGATGAGATGTCATGTCAGTTCATTGTCATATCACAGAGCAAAGGCAAATGTGCTGCATGCTGTCTAGTCAGTATAATGTATGCCTAACCCTAACTGAACATAATCATTTGTTAGCAGAATTCTAAACATATGGCACAGTGCTTTGTTATAGGCAGTAACACTGCAAAACCTTGCCATAAACAAGGACAAGCTGAATACAAGCAAGTGTGGTTTTACTATGCAGCCTTGTAGATATGAGGCTTAACATTATTTCATGGATACCTGACACTCATTATCAAAGTCAGAAAGCTTTCACCAGAACTGAGGTCAGCAGTTACCTTATCGACTTTTCTATCCAGGCAAGGGTTCAAATTGATGCATAAACAAGCAGACCCAGTCCAAGCAACAAATCTTATCAAAGTAAAAGCTCAAGTAAAACACTGGAAATATTTTTAAGTGGTTAGTACTTACTTTTTGCTTTAGAAATAGGAAAAACACTGACATTTAGAAAGTTGAGACCAAACTGCGAATTTCAGTCTTTTTTTGTTCCCATAATTGGTTGTCCAATTTTTACCCTTTTCCCCTCCCCATTCATGCCCTTCAAGACAATAATCGCACCACTTTTGGGGATTTAAATGGCCACAGCCATATGTTTATTTAATCTCAATTATTCCTAATACAGACTAGATGTGCGCCAAAGGGAGTCTCTCCAAGCTTTATGTTCCCCCTTCATTTCCCCTCGCGAAGGAAGAGAAACTGCCCACCACCTGCTCCCCTCACAAGGTGATGGGCCGCTAGTTAATTCATGAGGTCCAGACCCTCCGGGTGAGAGGTCTACTGCCATCCATGCTGGGCACAGCCCTCTGCCTCCCCACCCAGTGTCTGACCCCAGGAGATCATGGACCTCCACCGTGGGGAACCAGCCCCTAGTGGCCCAATGTGGTGGACCCCCCTGCAGGCCTGGCACATACTGGGGCATTTCCCAGTGACCTCAGCCATTCCATACTGGGCGATGGCCTGGGTTCCCCCCCAGAACACCCATGCAAGAGGCCCCCATTCCATGCTGGGCACTGAAGGCCCCCCTTTTTCCCATTCCCAAGCATGGCTAACCCAGCTCACCCTTAGACAACATTGAAGAAACTCCCTATCCTCCACAAACCCGATCTGTGCTCAGATCAGGTCCCCCACAGCACATCATATCCCCTCCCCTTAACTCTGAGGCTCCATACTCCCCCCAGCAGGCCCTTCTCTTGATCCCTGGGCCCCTTCTTCCATCTCTCCCAGTAACAGGGCTAAAACCATTCGAATGTTATCACAAAATAAATCAATCCCCTTATCCAACAAATGAGTCCCATCTGGGCAGTACAGGTCCTTTGACTTCGTGTAATGTGGTCATGTTTCACCACTTCACCAGGCAGTTGGCTCATGAAAGTCCCCATTTCACCATTCAGCTGCATCCGTGTCCTGTCCAGTCCTTTGCCTCTGGCCTTTTCCAGCTATTGCTGTCTCTGTATGATGTGGGACCATACTCTCCTGGTTGCAGGCATGCTGCACTGGATGGTGGTTATTTGTCCTTTCATAGTGTGCAGTAGTGCGATGGACTTCACCACCACCAGGTCATTCCCTCCCAAATGAATGAACAGGATATGTGGGTGTGTTTCCCTCTGGCACTTTTCCATCAACCCGGGAAACAAGCTGCTCCCAGCACATGCCTCTGTGCCCCATCCAGTGCAACTCAACAGGCAAATGGCTGAAGCTCAGGACTGGTCCCCCCGCCTGGGACCATTCACAAGCTGCTGCCCAGTGGATGAAAGAGTGCCCACATATCCACACCTGTTTCCAAGTTCCCCACCTATCTATTTAATAGAACAAAAATATGATAGAACATGTGTGGGAGGATATACCTTCTCACCACCTGTGATTTCCATCTCCCCAAACCCTTAATTTCTGCCTGTGACCTTGCTCTTTTACCTGCCCAAGTTGCTGCCACTATCCATAAGGAATGGGTCCCATAACCCACAGGCTCCTTACCTATTGCCACGAATGTCTTCTGAAACAGACTGATAAACTGAAACTGTGTCAATGGTGAACCATCCCTGTGCCTGAAATATGCCCACCCCTCTTTCCGTGTCTCATCTCATACCTAGCCAACACCCTTCTGATCTTCCACCACATCCCCCCAGTCACAAAGAATCACCTATGAACCCCATGCCTGTTGGTCAGTTTTAGACCTCTGGATCCACACCAGGGTGCCAGCCCCCAACAACACCATGTCTTCTGCATGTAAGCCCCACCTTGTTGGGTCCTGTCTGGAGGCTGCCATGACCTCCGAGGGCCAGAAGGCCTCACAATATGCCAAAAGGAAGGCCTCCCTGAACAAATGTGCCTCTTGCTTGCTGGAGCAAAGTGGCAGCAAGATCCCCAACATGCGTTTCAGAGCTCGAGGCCTCAATGTTTTCATCTTATCTGGAACTCTAAGCTGTGACCTACCCTAACCCTCCACTAACTTCCGGACCCTAAATGCCTGAGTATAATCCTCCAACTATAATGCTATGCTAAACCACCCGACACTTGATAGGTGGCAGCTTGCCCCCCTACTAAGCTATCCTCTCTTTAAGAGCCACCACAAACCAGTGCAGCTGCCTCTCTGGGATGGGTCACAACTCCTCCCAGCCACGGGCTTCCCAAATCCTCAGGAGCTCCTCCACTCCTCTGTTGTATTATTTCAGTGTGCTGGGTGCCAGGGCCTGAAACATCAATGCCCAATCTTCGAGACCCCCAGGTTCCACAACAACTGGGGATTCACAGCCGGGCTGTTGCATCCCCCTGGCATGTGCTGGGCCCTAAACTGTATATTATTCAGCAAACACCATAGCACAAACACCCAGAGTAAGTCCCCAATTGGCCCAACCACACCCTGTTGCTGACTGATTATGTAGACTACCCCCTCATTGTCTGACTTGAAAAGAACCCTCTTATTCCGCAGTTTCTCCCCCCACACTACCAGGGATACCACTATTGGAAAAATTCCAAGAACATAATGTTCTTGGTTAAGGCCTGTTTGGCCTACGATTCAGGTCGTCTCCCCGCTAACCAGGAGCCCTGTAGAAATGCCCCAAATCCCTGACCTCCTGAGGCATCAGTAAAGAGCTCCAGGTCTGCATTTGACACTTCCTGTTTGGGTCATGCTGTAACTCCATTAAATTCCTCCAGGAGGTAGACCAGACCACCCAGGTCCTCCTTCACCAAATGAGGGATTCTAATCCTATGATGAGGATGGCAGATCCCCACAGTAATCTTTGCCAGACGCCGCATGAAGGCCCGCCCCTTGGAACAGTCCTGCATGCAAAGCTGAGATGACCTAGCAGCTGTTGTGCCTGCCACAGTGTCATCTTTCTTGCCTGTCTAGCCTGAGCCACCAATAATCGCAGAGCATCTACCTTGTCCATTGGCAACCTGCACACCATCTCTCCCGAGTCTATCTCTATTCCCAGTAAGGACAACACTGTCGTTGGACCCACTGTCTTGTCTTCGGCAAGAGGTACACCAAATCTCTGGCACACCCCTTGCAATCCCTGTAGCAGCCTTCCACAAGTGTCACTCCCCTAGAGCCCAATGACCAAAATATCATCCAAGTAATGGACTATTCCCCTTTCTGAAACCTCTGTTCTACAACCCACTGTAGGAAGGTGCTACATTTCTCAAAGTAGGTGCACACAATGGAGCACCCCATAGACATGCATTTGTCTGTGTAATATACCCCATCCACGTTCACATCCAGCAGACTGTAGTCATCTGGGAGGATGAGCAGGAGTCGAAAGGCGGATTTGATATCCGCCTTCGCCATCTGATCCCCCTGACCAAACCTTACCACTACACTCACCGCTCTGTCAAAAGATGCATAATGAACCATTGTCAAGGCCGGATCTAAGAAGTCATTCACTGACTCCCCTTTTGGGAATGATAGGTGAGAGATCAGCCTGCCCAGTGGCACTGAGGGTTGAAGCACTAGATGCCACACCTCATGCTATGCCCTAGACCTGGATTCGGGAATGAACTTGGGTTGTTGGTGGTCGGCAGGGGAGGGAAGGAATCGAGCATCCAGATGACTGCTCTCCCTTTCTGGAGAGGGTTCTGTGGTCTGCGCTGCTCCTGGGTGGTCAGGGGCAGCACAAGGAATGTGCAGCATGAGCGAATGTGGGGCTGAGCTGCAGTGGATGTTGACATGTATGTCCGAGTTCTGGGGACAACAAACAATTGAACCCCCCCACCAGGACTGGGAGGTGATGAGCGGTTCAGTGGACTGCACCCACATCCTCAATGCACAGTATAAGTGCATCTTCCCTGATGGGGTATCTCTCTCTAGCCACTCCTGCATTTCATTTGCCCTTATCGATGTTACCACCTACTCCCAAGGTACCTTTTTTAGTGAATCCCCCTTTTTGTTCAGTGTTACTCCACCCCTCGGCTTCCACCCAGGGCATTGGGTGAATGGATAAAGCCTCCCACAAGCACTCATGGATGAATTTGCACTTCACCTGAGAGCATGCTTCCCTATTAAATTGATAGCACTGGTTCCTCCCTTTACATGTCCTACCCTGCATCTCACTCCCTCCCCTCGATAACCCTTCACTGGGTGGCCACAATACAATCCATGCATTGCACATATGTCTTCTCTGTGATGACATCCACCCACAGTGGCGTGTCCACCTGATCCCACTCCCTCCCAGGGTTCTTGTGCAGCCGTAACCTGAAAACCTCATCGTAATGTAACCAAGCCGAGCCCCCAGGCCACATGCACCCTCATGATCCTCACCCGATGGCTGAGCAGGCCACTGCTGAGCTCTGGCTTCTCTCGACACAATACATACATGTATATCAAATAGCCTGCCAACCAATTCTCAAATTCTTCTCCACCTGGAGTTTCATTTCTTTGCCCTTCTCTTTTTTGTCCCCCTCCTTCTTCTCCTCATCCTCCCCTCTATGTAACAGGCTAAATATGTCAACAAATTTCTATTATGTATCACTGTCCTTGGGTTGTCTGACAAATGGGCTCCCACCATCTCTTCCACACTAGATCATGGGTGCTTAGACACCATTCCTGTTTCCCCAGCAGCCGCTTCTGCGCTATCCCCCTTACCAGAGACCACTAAAATATTGGCCAGGTTTTTTAGGGCCTCCAGCACCTCGTTCATTTTGGTGTCCCCTTGCCCTGGGTTACCTGCACCTCCATCTTCCTCTGAGTCAGAAGGGATAACTGGCCTCCTTTACCACTGGCCTTTGCCCCCCCATAGTTTCCACTTCTGAATCACTACTTGACTCTGGCCATGGGCAGATTCTATTGAATTTTGGAGAAGCTGGCCTCAGGACCTTCCTCCTCAGCCATTTCCCTCCCCACAGAGGACATGGATCGACCTGATGTTCCTCGGATGATGACCCCGGCCCCTTCCTTGGCTTCTTAGGAAATGGGGACTAATGCTGTGGACGGACCCCACCAGGCCTGGAAGGCACCCGGTTGGGTCACTTGGCTTTGGGCCTCTTTCCCTTACCTGGAACACCCGGTTCCCCCTGTCCTCCTCAGAGGATGACTCGTACTCCCTCCTGGGCCTCTTGGGGAAATAGGGTCCCAGTCGTGGCCGAACCCCACTGCCTGCCTGACCTCAGCTAAAGTTGGTACTGTCTGGGCCTTGACCCCTGCCCTGGTGCCCGAGGCATTCTTTCCTCACCTTCAAATGACTCATACCATCCTCTGGGCTTCTTAGGCAATGGGCACCTTGTCGCCCTGGGTGCTCACACTGACCCTCTAGGCTTCCCATTCAGCTACCCCCCCCCAGTGATACCCCATGGGGTTCTCGGCTTTCACCCTCCTCCAAGCTGCTCTCATGGGGGCCAACAGAACCAACCAGTACCTGCAAACTGTCCCTAATAGCCTACTTCCCATATGTCTCTTACCTTTAGGTTGCACCCTTGGCTGAGGATTCTGATTCCTATGGCCCATCTTGTGGTCCTCTGGTGTGTTTTGGCATGCCCTCAGCCAAGGCGTTGCTCGCTTCCCTGCAACCCTCTTGAGTTGCACTAGGAAAGCCTGCATGCTACTGCCCGATCTGTCACCCTGACCAGCCATTCTCGACCTCCCAATCTCTACTACCTCTCCACCTGTCTGAATCAGGGTAAGGTATATTTGTTTTTTTTTTTTTTGAGACTGCTACCATGGGCCTCTGAGCCTGGGCTTGGTTTACTTGACCAAAAAACCCAGAGCTAACTGATTAGCTCAAGATCTCCCCTGTATCTAATGAGGGCCAATGGATTCAAACTCTGGTCTCTGGGTTTGCAGCTCTGGGCCCTTAACCACTATGCTATCCTGTCTCCTGAGGGGAAATTGTTTAATCAGAAAAAGCTCGCTAAGCCAAAGCATGTTACCAGTTGCAACCTGGGAGCAACAGGAAATTGAGTGACTTACTCAGGAACACACAGTATGCTCAAATGATAGGTGTGCAGCTCAGAGTTCTAACCTACTGTACTCTGCTACATGGTCCCAAGCCTTTAGCTCTCTGGGACACCCCTATATTTCTCTCTTTTTTTTTTAAAGATATCTGTTGGGCACCCTTAAAGCCACCACCTCCCTGGGGACTTATTTCCTTAGGCACTGTGCCAGCCAGCCACCAGACTTAAGGACCTTCTCTGCCTCTAAGCCCCCACTGCTCCCTGCCCAAAGCACTGCTGCCCACAAAACAACCCTGATACCTGGGCCCCTCCGGCTTCTTCTTTTTTTTTTCTTAAATTTTCCTACTCTGCCTGATATGACCCAGGAGAAGCATGCTGCATGAGCTGAAGGAACCCCCTGATCTCCCCAGGACCTACTGGTCAACTTTTCTCCCATAAGCTGCTCTCTTTTTTTTTTTTAAACCTGAAAAAAGGGGGACCTACCTCTCCTAGCTCCCCAATTTGCCCAGAATCACATTGTGCACAAATGGACCACTCCCCATCCAAGTTCCTGCCACCACTCACAGTCTCAACTCTTGCTCGACTCCCACACACCATGTAGCTCTGCAGCGATTGCACTAGTGTGGTTCCTTCCTCAGAGGGTGCAGGGAAAAGAGACCATGGCTACCCTGGCAGCTTTTTAAACTGGCCATGCACCACTCCGCCCCTGCCTGTGGACACCCAATCCATTTTGTCATAGCCTGCAGGACTGCTCCCCCGATTGTCCCCCCCCCCACCGCCTATGGGGTCACCAACCCTGATCACCTGTATAACAAGTGACAAGATGGCAGGGGCTTGCCCGATCGGCCCGGGTGGTCCTGATCTCTGTTGACTGTCTTGCGGACGTCCTTCCAGGGGAAAGAGCACAGACACCAATTCCCCTCATCCCGTCAATGCTTCAGGGAAGGCCCATGGTTTATGCTCCTGTACTCCTCATGTGTCTGTAAATCTTTATCTTATCATTTAAATTTTTTTTCACAACAGTTTTAGAAGGTGTCCATAAAAAAAAAAAAAGTTATCTGGAGACTGACTGTTTTTTTCCCATTTCTCCTCAATGCTGACTGGCAAGAGATTGTGTGTGGTCATATGGTATTTTGCATGTAGTAGTCCCATACAGTACAAATCAGCAAATCTGTAAGATTAAGTAACTATGCCAGTAATAACAAATAAAAGCTACAGTACTTACTTTAAAATTGATTATTTCCATCAGCTGTACCAGTTCTCAGAGAACTGTTCAGTGTCAGCTCAGTCTATTGATATTATATTGAGTCTTACACTGAGTTTATAGGACAGAAGGCAAATTGCCAGTATAGTATGTGCCCCCCAAGTTAATGGGCCCAAATTTCCATTCATGTTGCCAAAATATACTCATCTGTTCTTTCAAGTTTCAGTGTTTTCTACCTCAAGTACTTCCCTTGGCAGTGTTCCATACACTTCCCCTCCTATGTGTAAAGAAACCATGTCTGCAATTTCTAACTGCATTTTCTAATAATATTTGTTGGCTGTGGGACCTCAGTTTACATTCCTTTGTTTGTATAATTTGCTTATTTTCCATTAGTTTTTTAAGCAATAAGCCACGAGGGGATGTGAGTTATCATGGGCTTTACCATGGCTGGAGCAGGTTTACCCACTCTGCTGCTTTATAGGTGAACTGACCACCCTAGCCGTGGTAAATCCCGATTAACAGATTTCCGGTGGCTTATGTTATATATACAAGTACTGCTTTTTTTATTATTTAAAAAAGCAGTACTTAGTATAATGCTTAATAAGTCAGTCACTATTACAGCACTGTTTTTATTTTGTTTGTTTTTTATTGATATATGGAGCTGCTCTTTTACGGTCTCAGCTCAGTGGGGAAACAAGATGGTGGTAGGAGTTTCATGATTTCAGCCTTGGATTGTTTTTTTTTTAAAGATGTGGCTGGCTGGCACGTTTTGTGGTGATTATCAGTAGATAATCAATGAAGGTAAGGTGCCAGCCTGCTTATCTCATTGGTCAGTGTCCGAGGTCCATGGTATAATTATCCCTAATTACTTTACATAACTCTAGTAAATCTCCCTTCCCCTTCCTTTTCTCCAAGGAAAACAAACACAAAAGTTAAGTCTTTAGCGGTAACTGAAGTCTTTTAATTTTGGTGCCAGCTTTTGTTACCTTAATCTGAATTTGCTCTAGCTGCTTGATTTTCCTTACTTTAATATGCATTAGAAGACAGGCATACTGTAACATACATAAAATGATATATTATAGTGGCACGGTAGTGCCTCTATAGTTATGGTTGAGTACCCACTTTAAGGTTAAATCTCAAATTGTGCACCTTAATAACTTTGCAACTGTATGACAGATTTGCCTGAAAATTTGCATGCACAGTCTGGTGCCATATACAGTATCTCTGGATTTGGAAAGCTACTTTTTGGTCGGATGTACAGTTGTGGAGCAACAGAGCTCCAAATAACAGAAAAAAACAGACTTTTTGCACATTTCTTTGCTCGCGCCTATAGCCCACATGGTTTGCGCGTTCAGTCCGAAAACTTCAGGGAACATGCAGCCAGGGTCCCCAATGTGCCTTTTGAAGATTTTCTGAAAAAATATTAAATGGTTCAAAGGTTATAAAAAAACTGTCTCCCATTACAGTCAATGGTAAAAGTTAATTATTGCGACACTTTCGCAAATGGCCATTTTTACTGTCGCAAATCACCCTTTTACTTTCATGACTCAGCCATTTTTTCTTCAGTTACAGCTCAGAAAAAATGCCTGGCATTTAAAATTGGGACCCTCTAGGAACACAATTCTTGTTGTGTTCATCTAGTTGAGTCCTGAGGATGCTAGCCATATCTTTTTTGGTAGATAAACCCCCCAGAAATAAGTTTTTAAAATTTTTGTAAGAAGTACTTTCACAAAATACTTTCTAAATCACGAAGTGTCTGGTATTATTTCAGAAACTGTCATGATTCGCGAAAGTACTTCATGAAACTATGGCCAAAACAACAGGGAAAACTTTGACACCCTCCTGCAAAACAACTGTTTGGTCTTTTGGGCTGAAATTTGCAGGGGAGAAAGCCAAGACTCCATAGATGTGACTTTTTGTGGTTTGGTGCCAAAATATTACAGAGCTGCAAAGTAACAGCACTCTGAAGTTGACAATTATTCCCATAGTCCTTAGTTTTAAGGGAGCTTTAAAAACCCACCTTTTTAGTATAGCTTTTAAGGACTTATACTAGTTTTTAACTTTATTGTATTTATTGTTTTGTGTATTTGTACAGGCGCTTTGATTTTAAGAAAAGCGCCTTTTAAAAATAAAGATGAATCGAATTGAATTGAATTATGGTGTCCGCCGTGCCTTTTGGGTCCTGTATCTCGAAAATGGTTCAAGATACAGACTTTTTGTCATAAAATTTCTTAACCCCCATTGAGGGGCTAGCTTGGAAAGTCATAAATAATATGAAATTGTAATTTTGTTTCTAACTCGTCCGATTCCTGAGATATAAGTAATTTAGTATTTCAAGTGCTCCGTTTCCTGTCTGAGGGCTACTATCATACCCACGTTCTTTGTATTCACTGTGCTTCTTAATGCACTTGTTTTGAACACAAAGCATGTGCGTTAGCATTACTATTACCGTTTGCCTTTGCGTTTATGTTTACAGTTGTGCCCATTACCGTTTGCGTTAGCGTTTCTGTTTGCATCACAATTAGCGTTACTGTTTGCATTTGCATTTGTGCTTGTGTTTGCATTACTGTTACCATTTGCATTTCTGTTACCATTTGTATTTCCATTTGCATTTGCATTTGTGTTACTGTAACCATTGCCATTTGCATTTGCGCTTGTATTTCCATTACCATTTGCATTCGCGTTTCCTTTTGCATCACCATTACCACTACCATTACAGGTTGCATTTGTGCTTGCATTTGCGTTATCATTACCATTTGTGTTACCATTTGTGTTTGCATTTGCGGTACTATGACCATTGCCGTTTGTGTTTCTGTTCATGTTTACATTGGCGTTACCATTACTGTTTGCATTACCGTTACCATTACCATTTGTGTTTATGTTTACACTTGCATTTCCATTACCATTGGTGTTAGTGTTTCCATTTGATCACCGTTACAGTTACCGTTACCGTTATTGTTTGTGCTTGCGTTCGCGTTACCATTACCGTTTGCTTTTAACTTTACCATTTGCATTACCATTTGCTTTTGCGTTACCGTAACCATTAGCATTTGCATTTGCACTTGCAATTACGTTACCATTTGTGTTACCATTTCCTTTTGCATCACTGTTGGTGTTACCATTACCGTTTGCGTTTGCGCTTCCGTTTGCGTTACTGTTACCTTTTGCATTTTCATTACCATTTGCATTTGCATTTATGTTTGCGCTTGCATTTCTGTTACCATTTGCATTACCATTTCCTTTTGAGTCACCATTGGCATTACCGTTACCATTTGTGTTTGCGTTTGTGCTTCCATTTGCGTTACCATTACCGTTTGCATTTTCATTACCATTTGCATTTACATTACTGTAACCGTTAGTGTTTGCATTTGTGTCCATGTTTGCACTGGTATTACAGTTACCATTTACGTTTGCATCACCGTTATTGTTAGCATTTGCATTACCATTTGCATTACCGTAACCACTACTGTTTGCATTTCTGTTCACATTTGTGTTGCCATTCCCATTCCCATTATCATTTGCGTTTGCATCACCGTAACCGTTACCATTTGCATCTCTGCTGCTATTACCATTAGCTTTTGCATTTCTCTTGGCATTTCCATGTCGGTTACCATTACTGTTAGCATTACTGTTTGTGTTTGTGTGTGCTCTTGCATCACTGTTATCATTACTGTTAGCATTTGTGTTATCGTTTGCATTACCATTACCGTTAGTGTTAGTGTATGCATTTCCTCTTGCGTTACTGATACCGTTACTGTTAGCATTACTGTTCATTACTGTTAGCATTACTGTTAGCATTACTATTACCATTGGTGTTACCGTTGGCTTCAACATTGCCATTACCATTAGTGATAGCATTACTGTTTCATAGGATTCATAGGAAGATACTGAGCTAAATGGACTTGCGTCCTATATGCTCGCCATGATCGTCTAATTTCTGATCTGATACATATTCCTATCCCACTTGGATTTGAACTCAGCAATAGATTTGCTTGCCACAATCTCCAAAGGCAGTGCATTCCAAGCATGCACCAACCTTTGGTTAAACCACCATGTAGTTCTCACTTTATTACATTTAGATGCTGTTAATTGCATTGGCTGGGACCTAGTTTTATACATACAACTATTAAATGTTAACCCGTAACATCCCACAAGTCATCATTTTGCCAAGCTCTGTATACCAAGCACATGTCCCCTCACTTTCTATGTTCCTCCAAGGAGTACATATTCAATTCTCTCAATCTAGTCCCATAGTCTCTACCTGTCATACCACAAACAGCTCTTGTTGCCCTCCTCTGCACTCCCTCCAACAGGGCAATATCCTGGTTTTTAAAAGGTGACCACACCTGTGCTCCATATTCCATAATTGGCCTTAAGAGGGATACATACAGGGGCAAAACAACCCCCCTACTTCTAGATGATATATGCTTCAATATGCAATTTAGGATACTGTTTCCTTTCTGGGCTATATTTTGGCAATGAGATGAAAATGTCATATTGTCAGAAACTATTATACCCAAATCCCTTTCCTCATATGTTATTTTGAGCGGTACATTTCCCAGTTTATAGGGTAATTTAGGGTTTCTATTTCCCAAATGCATAATGAAGCATTTATCTAGGTTCAGTGCCAATTTAAATTTATTAGACCATGTGGCTATATCATCTATTACATCTTGTAGTTTAGAAGTGTTTAATTCAGTATTTACTTCAGCTCCAACCCTACAATCATCAGCAAACTTTTGCAACCAGACAGATTTTTGTTTTATTTGGAGTGCTGATACATATAGATTGAAGAGGCAGGGGCCCAAGACCGATCCCTGGGGCACCCCGCTAGTCACCCCCAAACTATCAGACAATTCCCCTCTAATACTCACTCGCTGACTCCGATCAAGTAACCAGTTTTGAACCCAATCTACTATATAAGGATTTATGTTCAGGTTACTCATTTGTTGTATTAATTCATGGTGAGGTAGTCTGTCAAATGCCTTAGAGTAATCAAGGAATAGCACATCAACGGGGATACCCTTGTCCAGTCTATCAATAACTAGATTATAAAAAGCCAACATACGACCTACCCTTTACAAAGCCGTGCTGGAGATTGTCTGTAATATGATTTATATCTAGATGTTCTTCTATTTTATCCTTAAGCACCCCTTCCAGGATCTTAGAAGGTATGGAAGTAAGACTTATAGGTCTATAATTAGCTGGATCCGTCTTATCTCCCTTCTTATAGATTGGAACCACTACTGCTGATCTCCAACAGTCCAATACCTCTCCAGTATTCAGGGACTGCTGAAAAATGTATGTCGGGGGGGGGGTTACTGTTAGCATCACTGTTACTGTTAGCATTACTGTTATGGTTATTATGCTGAAATGGTGGGAGCACGGGGCCCTTCCACCACCACATGCCATTCACTATTTATAGTGCACATTCTAAAAAAGAAGGGAAATTCATGGCAAAAAACTCCATTAATGCATCCGTTAGGGTTGTTCCACAGTAACAAAAGCAGGGAAATTTGATGTTAGGTTTCAAAACCCTAACTGCACATTTCCCAACCCCCACCACCACCACCACCACACACACATACATGCAAGTAGTGGAAAGACCAAGGCAACACAACCAGCAGCAGGTAACAGAAATAACATACAACTATCTAAACCACGAAACCACACCCCCATGCTCCCATCTGCCACACACCAACGGATGTTGTAGTGTGGCATGGGATCGTCACTGCTAACTCTGATCCTGGAAGTTCCATGCTCCACCAAACACATATCACTACAGGCAAAGGGGCATCTTGGGCCCCACGCTGCCATCAACACATAACACAGACTACACATATGCTATTAGGGAGTTTACAAGCCCCAAAACAGGATTTTAGACATTCCCTGAAAATACTTTCTCAAATCACTTTTGCAAATGCAAAAGTGTCATGTTCTTCTACATTCACGATACTAGGTGTTCGACAGTATTTCAAAGTATTTTACATGGTTTAAAAAATCTGAAGTGTCATATCTTCCATTTGTGACAGTCTCATGTTTGCGAAAGTATTTTGCAAAACTATGCTCCTGATAACTGCACATCTTTGCCATCCTCCTGCAAGCAAATGGTTGGGTTCTTTGGGCTGAAATTTGCAGGGTGGCAAGCCCTAGTCCCACAGATCTGCCTTTTGCTGCGTTGGTGCTTAAATAGTTAAGGATGACAAAGTTACAGTGTTCCAAAATTGTGCAATTTCAAATAAACTAACATTGCAGCACTCATGATGCCTTATGCCACCCATATGTTGAAAATGAAGCAAGGTACACAGTTTTCGCTACTGGCAGCTTGGTTCACCTTAGGTGAACTAATCTCGTGGAACAAGTTGGAAATACTGTATGATACCTGAAGTTGGATTTCTCCACTTCCTATGGTAACATAGGTATACACCTCCTGCTGGTTGTGTGTGATTGGTTGTGTTGTCTTGGTTCTTCCCCTACTTGCATGTATGTGTGTGTGTGGTGGTGGTTGGGGTGGGGGGGAATGTGCAGTTAGGTTTTGAACCCTAACTCTGAATTTCCCTGCTTTTGTCACTATGGAACAACTCTAACTGATGCATTAATGGGTTTTTTTTGCCATGAATAATGAATATATATATATATATATATATATATATATATATATATATATATAATAAATCTAAATTGCTACAATAATACATCTACTGTAGATAAATCACAAAGCATCCAAAGAAGGGAAAAAACAGAGTAAAAAGTCCCTGGAACCTTGATGAATTGATGTTGGAGTGTGCCTCAAGATTTGAATGATCCTGTGATGCAGTGTTGGCATTTTCCTAATATCAGTACCCTTTATGCAAGTATTTCTGTATCAGTTTTTTTACTTTGACAAAACAGTGCCAGTGTTTTGTGATTTATTCTCTTACTTTAAAAAAAAAAAGCATCTATAATAACTGCCACCTTTAGTGTTCACCTTTCTGATACCCCATGACCAGCAGTCCATAGTGGTGCTCACTGATGCAGACCTTGAGCTTTGCATGAAGCAGCTGCATAAGGATGCTCCCTAAACCAGACTTGTAGCTTGCTCCATAAGTGGCTTTGTGGGCTACTTCCCGAAGCAACTGCATATGCATCAGGCATCAGGTGCCTGTTCACAGACATGGCCCTACAAAGCCATCTAGATTTTCCTTGTTGTGAGACTTACTATAAAGGACAAGTTGTATTTCATAAAAGTGGCTTTGCAAGTCACAGAAGCATGTTCATGAATGACGAAAGCAGGCCTGTTTCCATGACATGCTTCAGCCTAGCTTCATTAATATTTCAAAAAGTTTTTGTTTCTTTAACAACAAGTCATGTGGAGATTCAGCCATATACCCTACACTGTTGGCCACACAAGTTTCAGACTTAACTTCAAATAGATTTTCTTGCTTTTGATGCATGGCATTTTCTGCTCTTTTCCCCTAGCTTTATGACTGGTAAGGCTCTCAAAACCACAAGTCTTATCTCATGAACTTAAGGTTCTCACTCAAGAAAGTGACATAAAACAATTTAAAAAAAAAACATAAAAATGTGTGAAAAAACTGAACTCTACATGCACAAAAACTGCATGTTTTCTTAATTATTTAAAATCTACATATGTTAGTGCAAAGTCACATAGAAAACAATTATCCTGCAGCCAAACTCTAGCATACAAGAAAGTTTCTGGTTTTCACTCACAGATGTTTTTGTGCTATCAGTAAGCAAAAAAATCTTAAAACCTTATTTGTGTGTTTTTATGTTGATTGCACGCATGCACAAGAAACATGTTGAGACATGTTTCTCCACAAGCAGGTTGTGGAGGTGCGGCACTGTTGTAGCCAATGCCCCCACAGCCTGCAAAGGCTTGTCCCACTTCCCCCAATGCTGTGGCATGCTGCTGCTGAGACTAGTTCAGCCAGCGTGCCACAACTTCTAAAAATCAGCTGCTGCAATCAGGGGCGCCTCATCATTGCAGCGTCAGCCATCCGCTGCAATAAGGAGCGACCCTTCATTGCAGGGCGGGATGTAAAACCCCTGATATTGTTTGTGAACATGGCGCGACTTGCCTGCCTGTTCACAAACAATCTAACCACACCACCATGTTTAGTTGTCGATGGGGCCCCAATCCCGTTGGCTTTGGTGCTCTTGTGTTTCTTTTTGTTGCTGACGGGGAGCTCACTCCCATCAGCATTCTGTAACCCCTTTTGTTCCTGCCGATGGGGTGCCCAATCCCGTCGGCATAATATCTCCGCCGCATTTGCCTACAGGGTGCCCAATCCCCGTCAGCTACTGCTGCCCCTTACAAGAAAGCCTCTGCTGGCACACTGGGAGCCCACCCCAGAGTGCCAGATGCCCCGGAGAATTAAAAAAATGGTCCCATGACGTCTGTTTTGTTTTTTTCTCCTGGAAAAAAGGAAACTGTCCGTCGGCGCTCACCCTGCCTCCCACCTGCAACCCGCACCCACCCACTGCATGCATGCCCTGCCTCACCACACACCCCCACCCCCATACTTACCTTAGGAACTTGGCATGACGATCTTCGGTGGACCGGGAACACGTCTGCACTCTTCAAAGCTGACCGCGAACTGAGGAAATGATGGTAAGCTGTATAATGTAATACATAGGGTTTTTTCAACTTTACTGCATATCTCGGGCATTTGTGGGAATTCTTTCACAAAATTTTCAACATGGGGGTTTTGTGACCCCTCCTCATGAATTCTTGAACTGTCATGGCGTTAATCGGCCCCGAAAAGTGATTTCGCAGTCACTGCACGGAATCACCTTTCGGGGCTGATTAATGAAATGACAGTGCCAGTGTTCATGAAGTGGACTCTCAAAAAGCTTATGTTGCAAATTTGGTGGAAAAAATCCAAAAAATGACTGTTTTATGAGCATGTGCTACACAGTTGCTATGCACGCTCTTAACTTTGTGAATTTGCAATATTTTCATGCCAGATTTTCAACATTGGCATTTTGTCACACCTCCTTGTGAACAGTATAGCTGTCATTGTTCACATCCTAGCGGAAATGTGTTTTCGCACTTCCGGCACAGAATAGCGTGGTCACTGTGGGAAATCACTGTTCAGGACAGATTAAAAAAATGACAGTGACACTGTTCATGAGTAAAGGTCCTGAAATGGCTATGTTGAAAATTTGGTAATGATACTCCACAAAATGACTGTGTTACAAGCATGCATTGTGCAGTTTGCTCGCACGGTCGTAACTTCGCAAATTTATAATATTTTCATTCCAGATTTCCAAAATTGCCATTTTCCCACACCTACTTATGAACAGTAAAGCTGTCATTTTTCCCATCCTGGCCAAAATGTGTTTTCACACTTCCTGCGCAGAATAGAGCGGTCGCTGTAGGAAATCACTGTCTGGGACAGATTAAGAAAATGAGAGTGATACTGTTCATGAGCAGAGGTCCTAAAATGCCTATGTTGAAAGTTTGGTGATAATAGCCCATCGAAAGACTGTGTTACAAGTGTGCGTTGCACACTTTCCACGCACCCTTGTAACTTCGCAGATTTGTAATATTGTCACGCCAGATTTTCACCAGTGGAATATTTCCACACCTCCTTATGAGCAGTACAGCTGTCATTTTTCACATCCTGACCAAAATGTGTTTTCACAGTTCCGGTGCAGAATAATGCGGTCACTGTGGGAAATCACTGTTCGGGACAGATTAAGAAAATGACAGTGGCACTGTTCATGAGCAGAGGTCCTACAATGCCTATGTTGAAAATCTGGTGACGAAACTCCATAACATGACTGTGTTACAAGCATGCGTTGAACTGTTTCCACACACCCTTGTAACTTCACAATTTTGTAATATTTTCACGCCACATTTTCAACAGTGGCATTTTTCCACACCTCCTTATGAACAGTACAGCTGCCATTTTTCACATCATGGCTAAAATGTGTTTTTGCACTCCTGCCGCAGAATAGCACAGTTGCTGTGGGAAATCACTGTTTGGGACACAGTAAGATCGAACGAGTGAGAGGGGGGAGTGACCACGCTCAACTGAGCTCTGTCTGGACTGCTGCGGATTTGTTTGTGGGCAGAGAAAGGGTGCAACATAAGAGACCAATACAAAAGGGCAACCTGCAGCACTGGGAGAAACAGAACGAGAGAGCGAGTGATGGAGGGAGAGTGAGCAAATTCACCGGAGCTCTTTCAGGACTGCTGCGGATTTCTTTGTGGGCAGAAAAAGGCATCAATGCAGGCAGGGGCCCAGTACAAAAGGCCAGCCTGCAGTGGTGGGAGAAACAGTACGAGCGAGTGAGACAGCAGGACTGAGTGAGCTCAATGGAGCTCTGTCAGGACTGTTGCGGATTTCTTTGTGGGCAGAAAAAGGCACCAATGCAGGCAGGAGTCCCATACAAAAGGGCCGCTTGCAGTGCCTGGACAAACAGAATGACCATGTGAGAGAGGTAGACTGAGCGACCTCAGCAGAGCTCTGTTGGGACAGATGCGGATTTGTTTGTGGGCAGACAAAGGTGCCAATGCACGAAGGGGCCCAGTACAAATGGGCATCCTGCACTGGCGGGGAAACCAGAATGAGTGAGTGAGAGAGGAGGAATGAGTGAGCTCAACAGAGCTCTATTGTAACTGCTGCAAATTTCTTTGTGGGCAGAAGAAGCCGGCAACGCAGGCAGGAGCCCAATAAAAAAGGGCAGCCTGCAGTGCCGGCAGAAACTGAATGAGTGAGTGAGAGAAGGGGAGTGAGAGAGCTAAATGGAGCTTTGTCGGGACTGCTGCAGATTTCTTTGAGGGCAGGCAAAAACGCCAACAGAGGCAGGAGCCCAGTACAAAAGGGCAGCCTGCAGCACTAGGAGAAACAGAATGAGTTAGTGACACAGGTGGAGTGAGCGACCTCAACAGAGCTCTGTCGGCACAGCTGTGGATTTCATTGTGGGCAGAAAAAGGTGCCAATGCAGGCAGGAGCCCAGTACAAAAAGGCAGCCTGCAGCGCTGGGAGAAACACAATGAGAGAGTAAGAGAGGGGGAGTGAGCGAGCTCAATGGAATTCTATTGTGACTGCTGCGGATTTCTTTGTTGGCAGGAAAAGGCGGTGCCACAGGAAGGAGCCAAGTACAAAAGGTCACCATGCAGCACCGGCAGACATGGAACGAGTGAGTGATAGAGGAGGAGTCAGCAGGCTCAACAGACCTGTTGTCAAGGACTGCTGCAGATTTCTTTGTGGACAGAAAAAGCCACCAACAGAGGCAGGAGCCCAGTACAAAAGGGCAGCCTGCAGCACCAGGAGAAACAGAATGAGCGAGTGAGAGAGGGGGAGTGAACCACCTTAATGGAGTTCTGTCGGGACAGCTGCAGAATTCTTAGTGGGCAGAACAAGGTGCCAATGTAGGCAGGAGCCCAGTACAAAAGAGCAGCCTGCAGCACCGGACGAAACAGACTGAGCGACTGACAGAGGGCCCGTGAGCATCCTCAACAAACCAACGCAATCAACATTCGGCATCGACAAATGCTTGTTCTAACTGTCACGTTGTCCAACAAACCATTACCAAATTTACAGGTTCCAGCAATCCTGGCGCTGACTATGTTATAAAGGTGAAAAAATCAGGTTCAAACTAGATTTAAATAGTGGTGGTTAGGAGGGCAAAAGTAAACAGAGTTGCAGACCATCACAGGTGTAAAAGGTGGGTAAAAACATTTTATTAGATACATTTGGGAAAAGAGAACAAGTGGGGTAGTCAGTATATCAAAAGGGGAGGGTCATTGAAGACAATGAGCAGAAGGCAAATGTACTGAACAAATACTTCTGCTCAGTATTTATGATAGAGGATGATAGACCTCTACAAGAAAGCAGTATCAATACGGCCACATGGTGGGCAGGAAACTGGCTGGGTAGATATAATGGTGGATGGAGTTAGAAATAGGCAGGAGGCCCTCAGGGTAGGTAAGGTACTGGGCCCAGATGATCTGCACCCATGGGCACTAAGGTAATTGTTCATAGAATTGGCAGTGCCCTTAACTTTGACTATTTAATGACTCACTGTAGTCAGTAATGGTACTAGCAGATTGGAGGTCCACCAGTGTAGTACACCTCCACAAGAAGTGGAGTATAGGGATGGCACATACAACTATAAGCCTTTCACTCTTATCTCCATTGCAGGTAATGCTGATGGAGTCCATAGTCAAAGAAAGCTTGGGGCCTACTTTGGTAATAATGGACTGCAAAACAGCAAGCAACATCGGTTTGTGCCAGGAAGGTCATGACAAATCAACCTGATGCTGTTTTTTAACCAGGGCACTAAGGAAATAGAAAATGGACTGTCAGTAGATTTGTGTACTCTAATTTCAGTGGGGCCTTTGATTCAGTACCACACAGGAGGCTGATGAAAAAAGTTGAAAGAATTGGAAGTGGAACAGGGTTTAGTCAGGTGGGTAGGAAATTGGCTGTGGGGAGATAACAGAGGGTAGCTGTGAATGGGGTCATGGCAGGGAATAAGGAGAACATCAGCAAGGTGCCACAGGGATTGGTCCTGAGACATGTCCTATTCTGTGACCTAGGGGAAGGCATTCCAGACATGCTGTGTCTGTCTGCTAATGACACAAAGCTCCGCTGCAAGGTAGATCATGAGGAAGGGGTGCAGCATCTCCAGATGGACCTAGAGAAACTGGAGAGATGATCTCAGATCTGGCAGTTGAGATTCAATGCCTAGAAGTAAAAGGTAATGGACTTAGGGAGACAGAACCCACACACAGAATACTGGATGGGAGGGTTAGACTTGCCACTTCAACAAAAGAGAGGACTCTGGGGGTAATAATAAATGACTCCCTCATACAATTAAGTCATTATAACAAAGCATATAACAAGGCATCAAGGATGGTGTAGCATCTAAGGAGGGGATTTTATAGTTGCAGAAGCAAGGTAACGCAGCACATATACAGATCCCTGATGAGGACTCATTAGGAGCACTGTATTCAGTTATTGAGTCCACACCGTAGGAAAGACATAGACAGACTGGAATCATTGGAGAGGAGAGCAATCTCCCACAAGAAGGCTGTTAATTTGTCCAGGGAGATTGCTGGAGGGAGAAACAAACTGGCTCAACTCTTCAGGATTGTTGACAGGTTGCTTCACCCTGCCTGTCTGCCTGCAGCTGGTAAGAGTAGATTCTGTTGGGAAGTGTGCATTCACTCTGTTCTTCTCTGACAGGGTGTCCTCCATCAAGACTACGAGTTCCCCAACTGGGCTTCCTAGGCCTGGCAGTATTGCATTGGCTGTCTCTGAGGGCAGTCCAATTGCCTGGAGTGAGTTTAGACCAGTGGGGGTGGAAAAGGTCTATGGGGTGAGTTCAAAGTTGTAGCCCACTTTTTGTGAACTGGACCCAGGCCCAACGCATCTCCTAGTGGGAGGCATGGAGTCTGTTAGTCCAGTGTTCACCGAGATAGTCCGGTGCTCGCTTTTGGATGGGCTATTTCCTGATGCCTTGGAAGAAGTACTGGTGAAGCCCCTTCTGAGAAAAACTTCTCTCAACCCAGATGTCTTGGCAAATTATAGACCAGTCTCTAACCTTCCCTTTAAGGGTAAGGTTCTTGAGAAAATTGTGGCTGTGCAGCTCGCGGCACACTTTGTGGCCTTTGACATTTACGAGCCTCTTCAGCCTGGATTTAGGCCCGGCCATAGCACCAAAACTGCTCTGGTCACAGTACTAAATGATCTCCTCATCACTAGAGATAGTGGAGAGCAGTCAATAATGGTTCTCCTGGAACTGTCATTAGCATTTGACACTGTGGACTGCAGGGTGTTATTTGATCACCTGAGGGGGTTATGTGGACTCACTGACACTGTCATCAGCTGGTTTGAGTCCTTTCTCACAGGCAGTCCACAGAAGGTAATGATGGAGAAATTGCTCCTCCAGCCCCCAGCCCTTGCTTTATGGAGTACCCCAAAGGTCTGTCCTTTCACCCATGTTGTTCACAGTGTACATGCTGCCCCTGGGTGAGCTCATTAGATGTTCCATTGTCAAGCTTCATTTCTATGCTGATGACACCCAACTGTATATGTCTTTCCTGGCTGGGACAAGTGATACAGTGGAGGTGCTAAATAACTGTCTGGCTGAGGTACAGAACTGGATGTCCTCTAACTGGTTGAGTCTCAATCTGGGTAAGACAGAGGTACTGGTGATTAAGTTGGGTCGCTGGAGATAGTCGGATGCCAGGAGGGCTGAAATGGGATTGATGTTTGAGACAGTCCCTCTTTTGGTGTCCAGAAAGGCGAAAAATCTGGACGTGTTCCTAGACATCAAATTGACACTTGAAGCTCAACTGTAGAGATGTGCTGAAGTTTTATTTTGCAGGTGAAATTCTCACGAAATCAGAAATTTTGCCACAAAAAAATATTTCACAGAATCAGAACATTAGACGAAATATTTCACAGGTGTGAAAATAGCAGAATTTCACCTGTGAAATGTGAAATTACATCATTGCCCTGGCCATCAAGATGAAGGGGATGGTAATGGGCATGGCATGGATACATCCACCACCACCTGGCTAGCAGTCCCTCTCCCACACATTATCACCTGTCTACCCACTTGACATTTATATAATTAAAGTCCTGGTGGCTAGTGGTCCCTCCGTCCACTAGATCACCCCCATCCAATGTGTATGAATAAAAAAGAAAAAATGGTGCAGAAGGGCCCTCCTTGGAATATTCTTCAAAATCCACTGCCTCAATTTGGATCAAGTTGTCCCCTCAATCCAAATATCTCAAGCTCTGTATTTGAAAGAATTCATATGGAAATGCCAGATTAGATATTTTAATACACTGGACAAGCTGCTGAAATATTTACCCCCCCCCCCCCCATACAGATCATGTTGTCAAGGCTCTGAGGATATTTGTGCTAATTTTAACCACATTTTGGAGGTTTATTTATTTATTTATTTAGTTTTTGTTGACCGGGTAAGTGCACTAGACAAATCCTGCCTATTTTCAGGCACGACCCAGGGGAGGAGGATACAGATGAATGTCAACTGACCTTGAACCAGATTAAGCTGTTGGTGATATTTTTTTAGTGAATGAGGGAAATTTGGCCAAGCTTTCTCCAAGCTGGGTGCTTTCTGGCAAGATTTTGGTTTAGCAATGTCCCAATTACTTACACCAGATTTAACCATTTCCCCTCAATTAGTACTACTGTATATAAACCAAGAAGGAACAGTACCCCCAACTAGAAGTATGTTATATTTGTATATAGTAGTATAGCGGTAGCCACGAAGGTAATTACACGATTATGGCACACCCCAACATCTCTTTCACTTGCTCAACGTCAAGAAAGTCTAAATGAAATTTATTACATCGAAAGAACCATAGCACACTTTTTAGGCTGGGAGACACAATTTGAGATAACTTGGAGGCCATGGATTTTTTATATTTCTCAGGAAGCTGAAGCTTTTGTCCCCTGAACTGGTTTTGGTTAGATTAATTTGTAATACAGGCTTAATTCAGATAGTCATTGTAAATTATGATAAGATATTTGAATGCATGAAAGACTCATATAACAACAGGAATTTAGGTTCCACTTTTCCTTTCCAGTTTTTAGCTGTTTTGTTTAGGGACCTGTTATGATACTGCATACAAGCTAACTGTAAAGAACATTTTACAATTCTGTATTCCTCTGCATGACTTAATAAATAAAATTTATATAAACAAAGAAAAAATGTTGGCTAGCAGTCCCCCCCCCATACAATCACCCACCCATATGAATTAACAAAATTTTAAAATAATACAACCCTGGTGGCTAGCGGTCCCTTCCCCACCCAATCAACCCTCCCATGTCCAGTACTACCTGACCCCCCATCCCTTTCCCCTGTATAGTAAATAATTTTCCCTGGTGGTCAAGTAAACCCCCTTCCTCCTGATCCTGATCGATCCCCCAGTATGTGTGTTTTTTTTAACATATTCCTAGGTGGTCTAGTGGCCACACACCCACCACCCTGGCAGCTGTCCCACCCTACTCCATCCCCCATCCTGAAACAGATTGGGCAACTGGCATAGCCCTCCACTCTCCTCCACGGCTGGAGTCAGACCACTGAAATGTGAATGAATGAGTGTGAGTGAAGGTAAGAGTTGTAGTTGATTGTTTCTGAAGGACATAGACTTGGACCCACACTGACCCCTCAACCCACCCACACCGAAGGTGTCATTTCCTTTATATTAGGGGTTTTGACATCACTTCCCCAAAAGGGCAAAGGACATACATCTGTCATATTCTTAGCAGCCCAACAAGCTGTATAAGGGGTAAATGCACACACATGCTCACACACACTAACAAATATAAATAAATAAATAATTAAACAGGAAGGGAGAGAGACATGTGGGGAGTGGTGCAATACACTGGCTTTGGGGTGGCAGTCTTCTGGGAGATGTACTGGGGCTGCAATGCTGCCATATTTGCAGGCACCTCTCTGATCTGAGGGTGGAGGTTGCCTGTCTCCATGCCAACCTGGTGAGGGTTTGGAAAACCACCTCCCCAACCCAGGGACCACCAGAGCCACCACTACTTCCTCATAGATTGACAAGAAAGAAGAACAGTTGGACCATGGTGGGCTCAACAAGAGTGAGGGTGGTTGAACAGAGGTGCACCCATCCAGTTATACCTCTCCACAATTCATATGCCATTAATGTGAAGCGCGGTTCCTCTATGGAGGCACCTGCAGTGGAGACCAAGGAGAATGCTGGGAACCTCCACAAAGGAGACCCACAGGAGGATGGCACATGACCCCACAGGAGAAAGAAACAACTCTTGGTGGGGGACTCAGTTGTTAGGGGTAGAACTGGGGAAGGGAGGGGAGAGGGAGATAAGGTACTTGCCCGGTGCCATAGCTGGGAGGGACAGGAAGTGAATCCTCAGGATCATGGGAGCAGCAGCATGGGAGAGGGAGCTGGACATCACTGTCCACCCAAAGACAAATGACCTGGCCGGGAATGGGATCAGAACAGCAGGAGGAGTTTGTGGAGTTTGGGAGAGGCCTTAGACAAGTAGCACACATGGTACCCTTCTGGGAGGTGCTGCCTGTCTGTAACATGGGTGAGGCTAGGGTACTCCACACCACATGCTTCAATGAATTGTTGAAAAACTGGCATGGAACACATACAAACAGAGGTGAGAAAGAAGAAAGTGCCTTAGCTGGGACTTGAACCCAGGCCACCCAGAATATCATTCCGATTGCATTAACCAGTGCGCCACTGACTCAACTGGAACCTGGGCTGTCCCTGAGCACATTACTCTTTCTCAAATGCTCAACCCAATGGTGCCTTTGCTGGGGGCTTGAACCCAGGCCACCCGGAATACTGTTCCTATTGTGGTAACCAGCTGCACCACTGAGACAACTGGAACCTGGGCTGTCTCCGAGCACATTACTCTTTCTCAAATGCACAATCCAAAGGCAACATAAATATTTACTTGTAACAATCATACAGGGGTGTGGTGTGCATATTTATGGAACACATACAAACAGAGATGAGACAGAAGTAAGTGCCTCAACTGGGACTTGAACCCTGGCCACCCGGAATACCATTCCGACTGCACTAACCAGCTGTGCCACTGAGACAACTGGAACATGGGTTATCCCCAACCACATTACTCTTTCTTAAATGCACAGCCCAATGGCAGCACACATATTTACTTGTAGCAATCACACAGGGGTGTGGTGTGCATATTTACAGAATGCATACAAACAGAGGTGAGAAAGAAGTAGGTGCCTCAGCTGAGACTTGAACCCAGGCCACCCAGAATGCCATTCTGATTGCGCTAACCAGCTGTGCCACTAAGACAACTGGAACCTGGGCTGTCCTAGAGCACATTACTCTTTCTCAAATGTACAGCCCAATGGCAACACAGCTGAATCACTTACTTCTTTCTCACCTTTGTATGTGTTCCATAAATATGCATGCCACACCCCTGTGTGATTTTTACAAGTAAATATTTGTGTTGGCATTGGGTTGTGCATTTCAGAAAGAGTAATGTGCTTGGGGACAGCCCAGGTTCCAGTTGTCTCAGTGGCACAGCTGGTTAGTGCAATTGGAACGGTATTCCGGGCAGCCTGGGTTCAAATCCCAGCTGAGGCACTTGCTGGGGGGATATTGGGATGCACAGGGAGAGGCATCGCCAGTAGAAAACAGGAAGTTGTTATCCCTCTGTACAGACAGTTGGTGAGACCCCATCTAGAGTACTGCATGCAGCTCTGGAGACCCCATCTCTGCAAGGACATAGACAGGATGGAGGCAGTCAAGGGGGGGCAACTAAATGGTGCAGGGTCTGCACCAGAAGCCATATGAAGAGAGAGACGGGAAAGGGGGGACATGATAGAAACTTTCAATTACCTCAAGGGAATCAACAAAGTCCAAGAGGGTAGCATCTTTCAGAAAAAGTGGTGTGCAAGAACAAGGGGGCACAATTTCAAGATAGAGTAGAGACAGTTCGGGGCAACATGAGGAAGTATTTGTTTTACAGAGAGGGTGATGGACACATGGAATAGCCTTCCTGAGGGGGTTGTGGGGTCACAAACAGTGGGGGAATTAAAGAATGCATGGGACAGACATTAGGCAATTTTAGAGGGTGTAGGAGGAAGTAGGCTGTCGGTTAACTAGGATCTGCAACTTATCCAATAGGTAGGGAAATAGGCAGACTAGGTGGAGCAAGCAGTCCTTATCTGCCATCAAAGTCTGTTTCTATGTAGGATCAAAGCCTTTATACTTCCTAGCAACCTACAATCACCAGTGCATGCCTTCATGATGTTGAGGCTTGACTACTGTAATGCTCTTTATCTCTGGGTCAGTGAAGGCGTCCTGCGCCACCTGCAGTTGCTGCAGAACACAGCAGCCAAGCTGCTGATGGGCCTCTCAAGGTCTTGTCATGTGCCCCAGCACTGCACTAACTGAGTTGGCTGCCAATTAGGTGGAGGATCTCCTTCAAGGTGAGTTGACTCAACTATATGGCCCTATATGGTTTAGGTCCATGCTGAGACATCCTGACTTGCCTGCCCCTTGCGTTCTGTTCAGTCTGCCAAGGTAGGCCTTCTGGTGATTCCCAGGACCCGGTTGAAATTTTCTGATGATCATGCCTTTGAAGTGGTGGTGCTGGCCATGTGGAACTCGCTTCCGATATCTCTGATGGAGGCCTCCTTGGTAGACATCTTTCAATGGGACCTGAAGATGCACCTTTTTAGATAGACATTTGAATCTTAAATACCGTTCTATCCTCTTCTGATTGTACTACTGCTTTTACACTATGTGTTTATTGTAATTGTCTTGCCTGCCTGATTTGTACAGTGCTTTGAGCCTTAGGGAAAGGGCACTTAATAAATAAAACCTACTACTACTAAGATGATCCTGGGCCAGAAACATTCATCTTATGAGAACTGGCTGGTTGCCCTGAATACAATTTGTATTCTCTGGAGGCCAGGCACATGGGGGGACATAATCAAAACATATAAGTTTCTCAGGAGCTTAAACAGGGTGAAAACTCAGGACCTAATTGTAAAGAAGAGGGAAGCAGTCACCAGGGGTCAGAATTGCATACAGGTTGGTGGTATCAAGTTCATGGAAGACATGAGGATGCTTACTTCATGGAAAAGAAATGGAACCATGGAACACTCTGCTACTGAAGTGGAGGGGACAGCTACCCCAAATGGGTTTAAACATGTCTGGGAAAGGGCAAAGGGATTCATAGTGCCTGAGGGATCCACACAGGATTTAGAGGTGATGGCCCATGGAAGAAAGAGAAACACCTCATCAGTACAGTGGGTCAGTGAGATGAGGAGAGACGGCATGGGCAGACTTGACAGACCCTTGATCTCTTTCTACCATCACATTGCATGTACTGTACTTATGTTTCTAAAAATATCAAGCTCAGATCAGTCACAAATTTTAGCACTGCAAAGTTGACAACATTTCATATTTTAAACTTTGAGTGTTGTAGCAGAAGTATCCCCTTCCCCCATACTTATTGCTAAACGTAAGGATCCCACGTATCATTTGTTTGGCCGGTTAAGTCCTAAATTGCAAATGTTTAACCCAAGTGAAGTTATTAGAGAAGACAACTCCAGGGTAAGAATAAGAGTAAACATTTTCAGTTTTTTTCTCAGCCTATGATCCCATTCAATAGTGGGAGTTTTTTTCAACATAAGTTTATTTCTCCTCATGCCCCAGATGCTGGTCACTTTTCTGAGTTCTGTTAGCATGTGCTGAAAGCTTATTTCAGGCACAATATAAATAATGCCATCAACATAGAATAACGCTGGTACGCTGTCATCCACAGCTTTAAGATCATGAAAATACAAATTTGCTAAATATTTTGGTAAATCATCTGCAAATAAATGAGGCCAAAGTACACTCCTGCCTCATCCTTTGATTTGATAGGATCTTTTTTAGAAAGTGCACCTGAGATGACCACTCTCACTTAAAACCAATTTTCTTCATGATACATTTCAGTAAATTGCTGGGGAAGTCTGTCCCTCTGCAGTCATTCCAATAGATTTTCATGAGACTGGTCCATCAAACAATGACGTAAACTCTGTTCAGTATACTCTTGATTTTACAAATGCATGTGGGGACAGCTGATCTATTCATATAATTGCGCGTTTGTAAAATCAAGAGTGACTGTCTACATGCGAGGACAAATAGCGCTACTACAAAAAGAACATCTCTAAGCACAGTAATGTACATCTTTCTGCTTTATTCAATCAGAAATCTCAGTTTAGTAAAATAGTACTGATGACAGTCACTTAAGTTCTGCAACTTTCATTTTTTATGTGAAAAAGTCAGTGACGGGATTGGGAGTAGGCCCTTTGATAGCATGAATCAAATTGTCCACGAACTTACTGCACCCATGGATATCCCTGAGCAAGAACTTGAGGAATGGATGACAGCTGATGATGGCGATGATGGGTATGGAGACCTAATGGATGAGGAAATTGTCACCATAGCAATTAATCTCATGTCCTTACAGGAGGAGCTTTAGTTTGTTGGTACCACTTGCATTAGTACAGCCCAACACAGTAATGCATTCCTTGTTTTTTTTATACCCGGGTGCAAACTTCTCATCGTTGCCAGCAAAAGTTTTATCCGACAACAGTTTCCAAAACAGTCCCATTTCATCAGCATTGTAGACTTGTGTTGCTGACAACTCCTCTTGTGCCATAATTTGATTAATCTTCAAACGGAATGGGGCTATGGATTCACTGGCACAAGAGAGCAGCTCTACAGCCACTGACAGTTGTCTGATTCCATAGCGTTGCTTAAATCTTGTCAGCCAGCCATCACTGGCTGTGAAGGCATCATCCTCCCCATTTAAATGGTGGTGACTGAAGGGCTTTCTCCTTCAGTATGGGTCTGGAAACTGGTGTGCCTCTCACCCGGTTCTGGACAAACCAGAGGCATAAAGCCTTGTCCAGTTTGTCTTCTCGACACCCCTTCATGGTCTTCCTCTGATTTGGTGTTTCTCCACAATCAAGTGTTGAAGCAAAGTCCTGGATTTTTTTTATTTGCTTTTTTAATGCCACAGACAGTAGAATTTCCAATACCGAATCTCTGTGCATCATCAACAACGTGTTCGTCACGCTCTAAGCTGTCTAAGATCTGGAGCTTCTGGGCAATGTAGATTACGGTATGCTTATGCTTGACCATGGCTGCATAATGAATAACTATGATCAACACATTTTATTTCAGTTATGAAGTACAGGTTCCAGTTTAAGCTAGTGCTGAAATTAGCAGTTCCTATAGGCGATAAGGAGATAACGAGAGGCATTAATGAATTGAACTAATGAAATGGACTGACACATCATTATCTGTGCCTTGGCAATTAGCACTTTAGGAAAAATATGAGTTTAAGTGGGGGACAAGACATGAATTCAGATTAACCGGTGGTTCGGTTAATCAGAATTCATAAAATGGGGAGCTACCTGTATACAGTATTGCTATTTTAAAATTGATATATTTACCTATCTTGTAACATAATGTAAAACAGTTAATTGAAATAAAGCGTAATGGTCAAACAGTAGATCATGTCTGTTTTGAATTTTTCAGATAAAGGGGGTTGCTGTAAAGGTTAAGAAATTGTATATGATTTTTAACAAAAATGGACTGTTGTTTGATGGAGTGGTTTTATGCTTTACATCAGTTTGGGAAGTGCTTGCACAGAGGATTAAACTCAACACACAGTGCTTTTATCCCCAAAATCATTTTAAGCTTGGGAATGCACATCTTTAAAGTATGTAACATGGTTATGTCTCAGTCCTGTTAAAGGGCTTCTATCATTAGATGCATATCGCTAGATGCAGTCAACCAAGTTGGGGGGGGCACAGAGCAATGACCTAATGGTCTAGTGATCTGAGCACAGACCTGAAAAGCAGGATATCCCAGTTTACAATCTTTCACGTAAGATTTTAAACCAAGGTCCCATCTGCCTATTCTGGTGATTGTTCAAGTGGATGTGAAGAATCCCATGACACTTCTCTAAAAGAGTCTGGGAATTTCACTGGTCTCCTTGCCAAATTTCCCCCGTCACAAAAAATATTACCAACAGCTTCACCTGATTACAATATATCAGTTTGCATCTGTATCCACCCTCCCCTGGACGAGGCTGAAAATATGCAGAATTGCCTAGCCCCCCTCCTTTGGTTAATAAAAATGAAATAAATAGAGAAAATCTACCATCCTACTGCAGCCACTAGCTTATTGTATGACCTAAAGAAAATTACTTAACTGCCATATCCTTAGGTCCCCCATGCTATAAAACTGGGTAGAAGCATGACCCCTCTGGACAAGGCATATTATTTCTCAGCTGGGCTAATCTGGGCCAATAAATTACAGAACAGAATGTTGATATGATGGCATCTTCAACAACAAAAATTAGGTCTGTTTTTAAAGTTTTCAGTTGTGTGTTGGCAAGCATTACTTTAATATGTATATGAAAATATTCAGTCACTATGTTTTTCATTGATCTGGTGTTCAGTATGGTTCTGAATCTTGCTTTCTGGGGTCTTCCATTAGGCAGTAAGAGTGTCTACAAAGGAATACTGGTATATGTGTAAATAAAACAAGTTCTGATGTCTTAGCCGAGACTGTATGGGAAAAAAAGAACTAACCACCCAGAAACAGATTTAATTTAGCATGCCCCATTCAGATCCATCCCTGGTACTCTCTTAATAATTCCCATTTTTCATGCCTTGACATTTTTTTTTTGTTCTAAACAAAGGTAATGGGCAAAGGAAATGAGTAACATGCACTGATCAGACCTCAAATGAAAAATGAGATTAAATATAATAACGCCAGTACATAATGTCTATAAAAACTGATTAAGAAATTAATGGAGAATGTAAAATTTACTTTCTCCAACTGATTCAATAAATCTTTTAAAGGCATCGTTTTGTCCTGTTCTCTGTGCAAATTCTGTATAATAAAAGCTGGCTATTAATCATGATGCCAGACATCAGTTTTCTTTTCCAGTTGGATTTCGTACTGCTTTAGGTTTTTCTTAGATTTTAGCTACAGATTACCTGTTTAAGTGAATCATATCTGTGCTATTGTTGGATTTAGGGCACTACATAAAATAGTCTCAGTGGACTGGAGTTTATAAATGCATAATTACTAGATGAAAAGATCACAGACTCTACCAGGACATTTAAGTACTTGTTCAAAGTATGTTATATCACAAGAACAAAACTGAACTCTTGAACCAGCAGTAATTAGGGTTTATTGTTTTGGTGTTCAGTGACCCAGTCTAAACTTGTGTATTACAATATCTGAGTGCTGCTTGGTTACCACAGTTCTGAACTAACTGAGCAGTGTCAATAATGGGCCTAGGAACAGCACTGAAGTCCCCTGCTCCAAAGAATGAGGAAGTAAAATGGTATGCTTCCAAACTGACACATTTCTATAAATAATTAAGAGCTCTGCCTCTCCGCATCCAGTCATGACTGTGCTTCCTTGGTTTTTGTTTGTCATTTGCTTGCACACGTTAATGCCATTTTTTCACTGCTACAGCACATCTTCTAAGCTCTCATTCACCTTGTGTATTGTGCACGTACTTTGTCAGGTGAGAATGGCATCATAAAGTATTTATACACACTTACTACATTAACTTCAAAAATGAGTAGCACTTTTGTGGATTTCTACGGGAAACATAAGTCTTTCTCCTGACTGCAGTCTCGACTCTGGTCAAACTACTGAACTGAGTTTTCCGGTCTCAAGTTTGTTCCTAGCATGCAGTTGTCTATATCTTAAAGTCCTCCACCAGTACCACCACACATTATAAAGCACAGTTCACGCTGCTTCAAAAAATCTGTTATTAGAGCATGTATTCATTTATTTTGCACATTCTTGGGTATCCACATTTAGGATAAATGCCTAATTTACAAGAGGGTACTGGGGTGGTGATACTGCAGCAGGCAATACTAACAGATACAGTGTATAAAATGTCATACTATACACTATTTATGTATCATTAACAGTTTAAAGTCAATGCATCCTACACATCTGCATTGTACAGTGCTATGGCTAGTACCTCATGGTGTGTGCTCATTATCAGATACAAGGACAAGCAAGAGACAATAACATGGTGGTAATCAGTCAAAGGTCACTTATAAAGTGCTTTACCAAGCAATGAGCTACAGCAGATACTGGTAGTGTATGTTGTGTGCACATAGTAGCCATTAGACATATATAGACATATTGCACTACAATCTGTGTCAGTAAGAGGGGGAAGTGTTGGCCAGAACAATGGGGGACAACACCTCTGCTGTTTCAGAATTTGCTATGCAATTTTTTAACTTTTACCTGAGTAATCACTAGAGATAGGCAATGAAGACCTCATTTGAACATATCAACCAAAGGATGGCACCTCCAACTTTCCCCTTGTGCAGCACTGTAGTGTCAGCACTGGGTATTGACTCAAGTGTCTGGAGCTGGATTTGAACACACAGAATATAGTCTGAATTCTCTCTTGGCCTTTTCATCTCTAGGTTAATGTGAAGATGTTAGTAGGGGGAGGGGTGTATGCATTGCAACAGCCTGCACTACGAACATACAAACAAACAAATGAAGAATCCAGCAGAAAAAGACCATTTGGTCTACCTAGTCAGCTTGTATTTCATGGTACTCAGCTTAAGTTACAGATCTTGCCTCCCCACAATCCACACTTCCCCTCATTCCACCCCTCCCTTAATCCTTATAGTCCCCTTAACTCTATCCCTGCCTCTCTTGAAGGTGCCAACCATCTTTGATGAAACCACCACTTCTGGAACCACATTCCAACTCACCATCACCATCTCTGTAAAGAAACGCCTCCTAGCCTACCTCCTAAACTTCTTCCCCAACCCCCAATTTGAGACTGTTGCCCTGCATGTTTATATTTCTACTTTGCTTAAAGAAACCCTCCTCATCCACCCTATTTATTCCTTTTAAATATAGTACTTGAAGGTCTCAGTCATGTCCCCTCTTTCTCTCCTCTCCTCCAGGGAGTACATGTTTAGTGGCTTCAACCTCTCCTCATATATTCTACTCTGATGGCCCATGATCATCTCTGTTGCCCTTAGTCAGACCATCTCCAGCATGTTAATGTCCTTTTTAAGGTATGGGCACCAGTACTATACACTGCATTTCAGTTGTGGCCTCGCCGATAATCTGTACAAGAGCAGTATTACCTCCTCTCGCCTGCTGTTAATCCCTCTGACAATGTTGCTACTGCCTTCCTACACTGCATGGAGTGCTTCAGGTTACTAGTGATCATCACTCCCAGATCCTTCTCCTCCTCTGATACAGATACCCAGACACATCCCAGGCTGTTCTCTGTCCTGGGGTTCTTGGCTCCAATGTGTATTACATTGAATTTCTTTGCATTGAAGGCAATCTGCCAAATCTCAGACCACCTCTCTAGTTTTTCCAGATCCTCATTTAGGTCTTGTATCACTTCTGCTGTGTCCACCCAACCACAGAGGTTGGTGTCATCCATGAATAGGCACACTTTGCCCTTACTGCCATCCCCATATGTTTTATGAAGACAATGAACAGCACCAGTCCTAGCACTGAGGCCTCTAGGACCCCACTCCCACTGCTGACCTCCTTGGTGCTTGATAGATCATCCCCCACCACCACTCTCTGGGTCCTGCCCCTCAGCCAGTTTTCCACTCATCTGGTAATCCTCTCCCCAAGATACACCAACTTCATGATTAATCTCTTGTGGGGTATAGAGTCAAAGCCCTTGCTGAAGTCCAGGTAAAGGATGCCCACTGCATAGTCCCCGTCTGCTGTTTTGGTGTTCCAGTCAAAGAAGTCAATTAGATTTATTTAATACAGCCTCCCTCCCATAACCCTGTGCTGTTTCACATCCTGGAAATCATGCTGATCTAGATACTCTACCAGCTTTTCCTTAAGTGTGGATTCCATGAGCTTGCACATGATTGAGGTCAGACTGACCAGTCTGTAATTCCTTGGGTCATCCTTGGGACCACTCTATGGAGGGGCACTATGTATGCTATTCTCCATTCCTCTTGTACCATGCCTGACCCCCATGAACTATTCAATAGGCCAGACGGTGGATCTGCAAGCTTCTCTACCAGTTCCCTCAACACCCTTGGTTGTATGCCATCTGGGCATTGGGATTTGTTTGCCTTCAATGCTAGCAGCCCTGTCCTCATACCACCCACCTCTATCACTACATCTGTGCCCCCCACCCCAACCCCACTCCTCTTCTTCCTCAAAATAGCACCTGTCCACCTTTCTCCCTCATGAAGATAGAACAGATGTACTCCTCTGGTATCTCTGCTTTGTCTCCATTCTACTCCACCCACCCACACACTCTCCATGTCCTAACAATCTCATTGTTCTTGTTTCTTTTATTGCTAATATAATGGAAAAAGGCCTTCTCTCCCCATCTTAATTCCCTCAGTTAGCTGCAGTTCCTACTGAGCCTTAGCCTGCTGAACCACCTTACCTTCTACACTAGCATTATTCAGGTAATCCTCCCTGCCTACCTCTCACTTGGTCCTCCTGAATTTCTTGTAGGCTATCCTCTTGTACCTCACTGCTTGGGAAACCTCCATACTAAATGAGCTGGGTGGTTTGGCACTTGAGTTCTTCCCCTTGAGCCTAGCACATTCTTATGTGGCAACTACTATTTCCTCCTTGATGATGGTCCACATTTGGTCCACCCCATATGCCCTTGGATGCTTCCCAGCTGACTCCTTAGCAACTCACCCATCTTATAAAATCTGCCTTCCTAAAATCCAGGATTCTAGCCTTAGTGGGGGCCCTTTCCCTGGCCATGTTCCACTTGAACCACACTGCACATTGGTCACAACCACCCAGGGGCTCTTCAACTGAGCCAGTAAGCCAAAATCAAGAACTGAAGTCTTTGACATTAGAAAGGCAGACTTAGATAGGATAAGGGAACTGGTCAGGGATAAGTTTCTAGGTGTGGAGGGCATAGGTGGGGTTGAGGAGAGATGGGGCAATTAAGGGAGCCATCCTTGAGGCATCTAAGTTATGCATAAGAACAGTAACATAGAAAAACAGATTTAAGAGACCTCTATGGTACTCAGCAAAGGTCAGGGAAGTGGTATGGGCCAAAAAGAAGGCATTCTATATATACAAATAAAAGCAAGGGGAAGTTGAATAAGAAGAGTATCTTCAAAAAACCAGAGAGGCAAAGATGGCCATTGGGGAGGGGAAAGCAAGCACAGAGCTGTGTATGGCAGATGGGGTCAAGGATGGAGAACAACAGTTTTTCTGATAAATTAGTGAAAAAAAGGCAAAAAGGTGTGGCATCATATGGCTAGTTGGGGGGGAGAGGGTGATAGAGAAAGACAGACAAAAGGACGTGGTCCTGAATAACTACCTTTTGCCCGTATTCAGTAAGAACAATGGCAGGGCAGGGCCCTGCCAGAGACTGGCATCAAAGCAGTGGCTAAGATGGTCCCAAAACTGAAACAGCCATTGATTACTAGTGAAAGGGTCCTGAAAGGGTTGGCAACCTTTAAGATAGACAGGCCCCAGGACCGAATGGATTGTATCCAAGGATACTCTGGGAATTAGCAACAGAGCTGGCTGAACTATGGGGAGGTCTGTTCAACAGCTCACTTAGGTCTGGGGAGGTTACATGGGACTGGAAGGTGGTGGACATTGTACCACTTCATGGGGGGGATAAGGAGCAACCAGGAAATGACAGGCCTGTCAGGCTAATCTTTATCATATGGAAGCTGATGGAGTCACTGACGAAAGAGGATCTCGTAGACTACCTGGAGAAAAATGGGCTCCAGGATAATAACATAGTTTTGTGGCAGGATGGTCTTGTCAGACCAACCTGATAGTTTTTTTTGACCATGTGACAAAGGAATTAAACAAGGGCCATGCTGCGGGTCTACTGTACTTTGACTTCAGCAAGCCTCTTGATTCAGTATCTCACAAATGATTGCTCAAGAAGACTGAAGACCAGGATGCGACTAAATCCATAGAGAACTGGGTGGAAAATTGGCTTGACAGCAGGCAACAGAGAACAGTGGTCAATGGGGCTAAATCAGAAGAGAGGGAGGTTAGGAGCAGGGTTCCACAAGGCTCTGTCTTGGGTCTGGTCCTCTTTAACGTGTTCAATAGTGACACTGAAGTAGGACTCCAGGGCAGGTTGTGTCTCTTCACAGATGACACGAAACTATGTGGGAGGGAGGATAGTGAAGCTGGAGTAAGGGAAATGTAGAGAGACCTACAAAAGCTAGAGGGGTGGTCAAAGGTTTGGCAGTTAAAATTCAATGCCAAAAAGTGCAAGGTAATGTACCGAGGGAAAAAGAACCTCAAGATGAAGTACTGGATGGGAGGAGAGAGACTTAGCACTACAGCTAAAGAACAGGATCTGGGAGTTATCATCAGCAACTCACTTAAGCAAACGAGTCAGTGCAACAAGGCCTATAGCAAGGCTAACAGGATGCTGGGATGTATCAGGAGGGGTACTGATAGCAGAAGAAAAGGAGGTAATACTTCCCCTCTACAGGTCCCTGGTGATGCCTTACCTAGAGTACTGCACCCAGTTCTGGAGTCCTCAGCTCAGAAAGGACAAGGATAGGCTGGAGTCAGTGCAGCTCAGAATAACAAACATGATTAGAGGCCAGCAGGTCAGAGCCTATGAGGAGCACCTCTAAGCACTAAATATGTACTCACTGGAAACCAAAAGGGAGTTATGATTAGAGGCCTTCAAGTTCATTAAAGGAATTAACAAAGTGAACTGCATGGAATTATTTAGCCTGAATACCAACTCACGGTCACATGGTCACGAGTGGAAACTAACAGGATGGAGATTCAGGAGGGACATGAGGAAGTACTACTTTACAGAAGGAGTGGTAGAACCTTGGAACGGTCTGTTGTCCAAGGTGGTGGGGGCAAAAACAATCAGGGGATTCAAGCATGGCTGGTATAGAATGAAGAGAATATTGGTCATCGGGGTGACAAGACCAGGGAGGAAAATGGGGAGATGATGGGGAGGGTTAGTACCCTGAAGAGACAGTACATTCCAGGGAAGGTTCCACTGTTTATAGGGAACTTGGGCAGGCTGGATGGACCTCTGGTATTTTTCTGCCATGATTGTCTATATTTCTATGATATATGCTAGATGTGCTCCTCATTCATCAGCACTAGATCAAAGATTGTCTCCTCCCTGCTGGGTTCTGCGATGACCTGAGTCAGGAACCCTCTTTGCAGTGTACCTAGGATCACATGACTCCTGGTGCAGGATGAGGCTGCTCGCTACCCTCCAGTCCACTTTGGGAAGGTTGAAGTCTCCCACTATTATCACCTCTCCCTTCCCTGTAGGAGTCAATATTTGCAAATTCAATTCCCTCTCTCTTTCTTCCTCCTAATTGGGTGGTCTGTAAACCACACCTACCCTCACCTTCCTCCCTCTATTAGACAGTGACTGGATCCACATACTGTAGCTTCTGCCTTCCACTCCTCTGACTCCTCCCTCATACGTGTAATAGCCTCCCTGATGTATACTGCCACCCCTCCTACTTTTCCTACTGTCTTGTCCCACCCGTATAATTAATACCCAGGGATCGAGAGGTCCCAGTCATGGTTTGGTATGGCCTAAGTCTCAGTGACTGCCACATAGGTAATCAGTAGATAATCCTTCTGTGTTACTATTCTGAGTGTTTCAGAAGTTTTGATTGTAATCATAGAAATAGAAAAGAAAAAAGACAAGATAGTGAAAACCAAAAACAGTTTATTTACAGATGATGTTCCATGGGCTACCACAAACTTTTCTTCTCTGCCCTTTTCTTCTGCTTTGCAGGAAATGGAGCAGCCTATAGAGAAATAATACATGTGCACAGGATGCCAGTTACTAATGTTTTCCACTTGTTCAGTTTACTTTGTGCACTACATTCAGTGCTATGAGAGCCCAAACTGTAACAAGGTAACATAATAATTGAAGGTCAGAAGGGACCCTAGTTTCATTATATCCCCAATCCTCTTGCTTGATAAGAAGGGATGAAATAAGTGTTTTGTGCAAATACATATCAAACAAGCATTTGTCAGTGCGGATTGTTGTCATGCTGGCATTGGCATTGGTAGTGCAGGAGTTAGAGAGATGCATAATAGGAATGGCAGTGAATTATTGAACTGACGCCAACCCCACCCTGCAGAGACTGACAGGCACTGGGGTGTCCCTTTGGGTCATTGGCCATAATGTTAATGCCATTTCACCTCACCCTACCCTGCAGACATTGACAAGTGTTGCGGTGCGTCTTGGGGTCTTCGGGCCTTACACTCACCCCATTCCATGAGGAAATACACTGAGATGGGTGCAGTATAGGAGAATGGGGTGAACTTTGGGGCTAAAGAGTCCAAGGTGTGCCTCAATGCCTGTCACTGGCTGCAGGGTGGGGGTGGGGGTGGAATGGCATGAGCATCACAGCCGACAATCCCAAGTCACACCCCTGACGCCTGTCAATCTCTATAGGGTGGGGCATTATGTTTGGAAAACCTATTGCCCCAGGTGTTTGTTGGTATTTTCACTCCAGATTTGCAACATGGGCTTTTTGTGACCTCACCTCATGAGCAGTAGAACTATCAGTTCATTAGCTGAAATGGTGATTTTGCACAATGACTGCGCCATTTGCGACACAGGTGTGAAAACACATTTTGGGCAGGATGTGAAAAATGACAGCTTTACTGTTCATGAGAAGGTGTATAAAAATGGCAATGTTGAAAATCTGGAGTGAAAATATGAAAAATTGGTGAAGTCATGATCGTGTATAGAAACTGCACAACGCACGCATGTAACAACTATTTTGGGGATTTTTTTAACCCAGTTTTCAACATAGGCATATTCTGACCTCTGCTAATGAACAGTGGCAGTGTGATTTTGTTAATCTGTCCTGAAAGTTGATTTCCCATAGCGACCAAGCCATTGTGCACCAGATGTGTGCCAGATGTGCAAAAACACATTTTGGGCAGGATGTGGAAAATGCCAGCTGTGCTGTTCATAAGGAGGTGTAAAAAAATGTCAATGTTAAAAATCTGTAATGAGAATATTAAAACTTATCGAAGTTAAGGGCGTGCATGAAAACTGCGCAATGCATGCTCATAATGCAGTCATTTTTGGGGAATTTTTTCGCCAAATTTGCAACTTAGGCTTTTTGGGACTCCACCTCATGAACAGTGTTACTGTCACTTCATTACTCAATCCCCAAAGGTGATTCCACGCAGTGACTGCAAAATCACCTTTCAGGACTGAATATGGAGATGACAGTCTATGTGTTCATGAGGAGGGGTCCCAAGAACCCCATGTTGAAAATTTGGAGCCAAAATTCAAAATCAATGGCTGAGATATCCACCTAAACTGAACCCCCCCCCCATTGATGCCATTATACAGCTTACCAGCATTTCTTCATTTTGCAGTTCGGCTTTGAAGAGTCTAGGTGTGTTCCTGCTCCACAGAAGAGCGCAGTGCCAGACCTCGGAGGTAAGTATGGAGTGAGGTGGGGATGTGTGGAGGTGGGGAGCTCAAAGGGTGGGTGTGGGTTGGGGCGCCCTGGACAATGGACTGTTTTCTTTTTTTCAGGTACAAAAAAAACGGACACTACACCATGGGAAGGTTTTCTTTCTTTACAGGTGAAATAAAACAAGTGTTGGGCACACTGGGGTGGGCTCCCTGTGTGCCCAATGACTTTCGGGGGGGTGATGTTGGCCCCACTGGGGTGGGCTCCCAGTGTGTCACACAATGGGGGTGAGGTGGAGAGAGGAACTTGCCGACACAATCGGCTTTCTGTGAGCAGAGGCACACTAGGGTGGGCTCCCAGTGTGCCACACAATGTGTGTGGGGGGTTGGCAGATATGCCAATATGGGGATTGCACCCCCAATCTCAGCTTTCTTTGGGTAGCTGCCGCCAAGTTTATTGAAATGTATTACCAGGAAAGGCACATACAGGAGGCATATGATCTGTGCCACTGCATGACGAGCTTGTCTCTGATTGCAGCGGCACATTTCTTTCAGGTTGGTGGCACTTTACATAATACTTGTGTCAGTGCTAGCATGCTGGCTAATTGGGGAATGAAGGATGCACCTACTGTACTAAAGCATGCCCTGCATTTCCCAACACTGACACACCTCTTCATTTCTCATACTATCACAAGATGTTGCTTGCGTACACGCAAGAAAACATGATTAAAGGGATTCCCTACCTATTTTACTACCAGGGTAACCAGGGATTCCCTTGGTAAGCAGAAACTTGTCCAGGATTACCTTAAATGGCTGTTCTGACTTCATGTCTGCTGCTTCCACTCATAAGGTAGTGGATAGTGAGTGTTAAAACCCTGAATAGACAAAGTGTCTTAGGGTATGATAGGGTGTTACGGGTAGACTGGATGGACCAATGGTCTTTCCTGCTATGATCATCTATGTTTCTATGTAGGCTGTTTCTCAGATTCATCTTACTCTGGGAATATATTGCCTCCTAACTATACCCCTGAATTTACCACTCCTGAGTTTCAGGTTGTGTGTCTGCATCCTACTGTAGTACTACAGATCAAAAAACTCTGACTGCGTGATCTTGTCGGTGCCCTCGAGCATGCAAAACTTTGAGATAATGTCATCTGTCAGCCTCCTATTCTCTAGGATGAACATGATAAGAGGCTCCGGTTTCACCTCAAAACTTTTGTCCCTCATACTTCTTATTAAAGCACTATGTTGCACCCTCTTGATTGCCTCAATGTCCTTTTTGTATTTAAAGAGATCAGAACTGCTGGTGGAAATACTGTATGTGGTCACTTGGAGTGTAGTGGTACTCATAGCAACAATAAAGGAAGGGAACTGAAAACAGCCTAGCACAGACACAACACCTATACCCACTCCAAGGCTCAATAATGTGCATGCATTATACACAAAACATTGGTTGGCCACTGGGGCATTACTCTGTGTGCCATTTTTATGTTGGCTTGTGAGCACGTGCAAGCAACATAGTGGCACCATATGACTTTTAGAGGTGTGCCGTCCACTCTGCCAAAGCCCCGCTCCATTTTGCAGGTGGGACCACACCACACCAATGAATGGCCAAGCTGTCTATGACAGCACTTCAGATGCAGTGGCATACAGTTGAAAGGAAACCACCACTGCAATCAGCGGTGGTAACATGTAGCAATTTACATATACGTCGGCAAGCAGCAGCTGTCATCGACAATGTACATATTGCCAGCGTCAGCAAGCAGTGGCTGTCATCAGCCACCTCTCTGTCCCCATGAAATTTTCATACACGAAAGCTGACAGGGGTACCCAATCCCCCTATCGGCATGCCCCCTCCTCAGTTCATTTGCCAACAGGGTAGCCCAATCCCTGTCAGCATATTCCACCCATGTGTTGTGTGCTGAGGGGGTGCCCAATCCCCCTCGACTCATGTGCCCCCCCAGCACATAGTATGGCCGATGTGGTGCCCAGTCCCTGTCGGCTCCACTTCCCCCAACAAACATCCAGGTGGCATGCTGGGAGCCCACCCCAGTGTGCCAAACATCCCACATCATCTTTATTTTTTTAAAACCCTATAACAAAATAAAATGGTCCCTCATTGAGTTTCTTGCCCCTTCCCCCAACCCGCACTTACCCTCTGTGAACGACACCTCCCCGCACCCCCCCTTCACCCCATACTTACCTCCTGAGCCCAGCACTACGATCTTCAGTGGACCAGGAACATGTCTGCACTCCTCAAAGCTGACCGTGAACTAAAGAAATGCCAGTAAGTTGTATAATGGCATAAACTGTGTTTTTTCAACTTAGATGGATACTTCAGTGATTTTTGTGACTTTTGGCACCAAATTTTCACCATGGGGACCTTGGGATCCCTCTTCATGAATTCAGTCACTGTCATGGCGTAATTCAGTCCCAAAAGATGATTTCACTGTCACTGTGCGGAATCACCTTTTGGGACTGATTAACAGACTGCCAGTTTCACTATTCATGAGGAGGGCCCTCAAAAAGCCTATGTTGCAACTTTGGTGAAAAAATTCCAAAAAATGACTGTGTTACAAGCATGCATTGCTCAGTTTCCATGCACACTCGTAACTTCACGAATTTGTAATATTTTCACTCCAGATTTTCACATTGGTATTTTTTCACACCTCCTTATGAACAGTACAGCTGTCATTTTTCACATCCTGACCGAAATGTATGTTTGCACTTCCAGCGCAGAATAGTGCGGTCGCTGTGGGAAATCACTGTTCACGACAGATTAAGAAAATCACAGTGCCACTGTTCATGAGGAGAGGTTCAAAAATACCCATGTTGAAAATTTGGTGGAAAAAATCCAAAAAAATTATTGTGTTACAGGCATGCATTGAGCAGTTTCTACGCACGGTCATAACTTTGTCAATTTTTCATATTTTCAATCCAGATTTTCAACATTGCCATTTTTTCTCACCACCTCATGTACAGCACAGCTGACATTTTTCACACATTGCTAGAAATGAGTTTTCACACCTGTGGCACCAAATGGTGCCCTCACTGTGTAAAACCACCTTTCTGGATTGAGTAATGAAATGATGGTGCCACTGTTCATGACGTGGGGTCACAAAACTCCCATTTTGCAAATTTGGAGCAAAAATACCAATGACCTCCCAGGGGCATTAGGGTTTCCAACCATAATGCCCAAATCAGTACAGACTGACAGGCATTGCGAGTGTGACTTGGGATCGTCACCCGTAATAGACACGCCATTCCACCCCCATCCTGCAGCCACTGACAGGCATTGAGGTGTGCCTTGGGGTCTTGGGCCCATTGTTCACCCCATTCTCCTATACCACCCCCATTTGAGCATATTTTCTTATGGAATGGGATGAGTTTAAGGGCAGAAGACCCCAAAGCACACCACAACACCTGGTCTTCGGCCCCAGCGTTCACCCCATTCTCCTGTACTGCACCCATTTCAGTATATCTCCTTATGGAATGGGATGAGTGTAAGGCCCAAAGACCCCAAAGCACAACGCACCACCTGTCAGTGTCTGCAGTGTAGTGTGAGATGAAACAGCATGAGCGTTATGCCCGATGATCCAAAGGCACACCCCTAATGCCTGTCACTCTCTGCAGGGTGGGGTTGGGGTTGGCATTAGTTCAATACTTCCCTGCTATTCCTATTATGCATCTCTCTACCTCCTGTAGTACCAGTGCCAATGCCAGCAAGCCAACATTCGGCATTGACAAATGCTTGTTAACTTTTGATAATAAATGGTTTCTGCACTTTGAGCAGAATACTAAATTGCAGTCTTTTTTTATAACTGGGTTTGTTTTTCTGCCAGAAGACCACAGTTGCACACAGTACTCAGCTGGGGCCTGACCAGCGGCTTGCAAAGTTGCAGGATTACTTCCCCCTGCTCTGCTCTCCCTCCTGCTTTGATATAACTCAGTATTCTGCTGGCCCTCTTGACAGCAGCTGTGAGTTGCTTGTCCTGCTTCAACCCCTATTATAGAATGAGTCTGGGTTCTTTTCATCCTTAGCTGCAGCAAGAGAAGCTCCACATAGCCTATACAGTAGGTTTTAACCCCAAGTGTAGCAATGATCCCCTGCTTGGAGTTCTTTACTCTCTGGTGTCAAATAATCTTCCCTTAAAATGATTGGCACGCTAATTACATTTACTTTATTTAGTTACAAATGGACATTCCTTAACAAAGTCTACATTTATGCCTATGTCCCTAACATTTACACTGATGCTAATTACTCTCATTTTTAACTGTGCATGCAGCATCAGCATTTACTAGTTTATTTGTTTTTGTTTTGTTTTCTTGTTGTTGTGTTTTTAATTTATTCAACCTCTTATTTCCAACAGGGTCCAGTTTGTACTCATTTCTGCAGCTGGGTGGACTGGAGCACAATGGAGATTAAGTGACCTGCCCAAGGTCACGCAGTACCTGACTCTAGTGGGGTTTGAACCTGCAAACTACTAGTTCCCAAGCCATTTAACCACTAGATCACTCTGCCTCTTCATCAGAGCAGCTCAGGTCAGAGTTTATAAAATGGCAGGGGGAAAAGAAGACTTGCTCATATGACAAGATTTGTCAGTGTATATCTGTCTATCAACTAAATTAAAAGTGCTTTTTCAAACTTATAATGATGTCATTCAGATATCTTTCTACCTAAACAAGACATTGTATTAGTGCAGTAAACTACATGGAAGAGTTTATTAAGACAAACTTTACTACCCTTACCTAGCAACTGAAGACACATGACTTTGCATCATGCCACACAACTCAACTTAGGCATGAAGTAAAAATTGTCTTATCCCATACCCTGTTGTGAGTTATTAAGTATGGAAATTGTTCCACACACATTCAAAAACCATTACACAGAAAAACATCAGCAGGAATGGGCACATAGGCTCACAGTTGGGGGTTCCAATAATGGTTAGAAATGTGCACCATTGGCAACTTTGGGTCAGCTTTGAGTTTGGGCCCATACATTTGTTTAGGCTTCAAGAATTCTGTTAAACCTCTTTGGCTCCTAGTGCAGTAACTGGCATATTCTGAAGCACACTACAAATAGTGGGAATAAACAGCCTTGAATTTAGCAGTGAAGGTTAATTACTGTAGTTTGCTTGTGATGAGTTCTGTTGGCATGCATCATCTGTGGATTAATATTTGTGGCATTCTGACAGTCTGAAAAACTCACTAAGACTGCCATGTTCCAGTGTGAGCTGCGGTAATGATTACTATTCACTGCTGACCTCAAGGGCTATACTCCCTACAGTCTCTGCTTTACCTTCATGCTAATTATTGTATTCTCTCTGACTCCATTGATTTGCCAGTTATACAATAATATAGCCCCAAAGATAAAACAAGTGAAATATCACAAAACAAATAAAAAAATGAAAACATTAAGTCTAGGGCATTACATTGCCCTTTACAAATTTTTCCATCCATGAATGGGTTTTGTTTTTATTTGATTTCTTTTTGTAATGTGTTTTCTTTTTTTATGCATTAATTACATTTAGTTTGAACATAGACACTGCCTGCTGGCAGGAAAGGCAGTAGTAATTAACTACTGACTAGAGGTCAGACTGGCGAACTTTGCTATGCATGCCTGTGCATAACTATGTAGGACAGATCAGGTCACTCATTCCATTGCCATCAAATTCCTGCTTTGCACCCCTGGAAGAGGCACAGGTGCCTGACTGGGATTTGGGTAACCCTGGGTCAGTTGATGCTGACAGGAAGGGAGAGAGGTGACACACCGGGGGGGGGGTGCAGAAGATAGCAAAGATGATTCTAGTGATAGGGCACTCTATTGTTAGGGGGTGGAGTGGGTGGTAGTTAAGGGGGTAAGGGAAGGAGGGTGGTCAGATGCCTGCCTGCAGCATCAACCATCTAAGATTGGGATAAGATAGGAAGGATAGCAAATCATGGGGCAGGGAACACTGGGACACCTTGGTACCAACAGTTTGGTGAACTGGCATGCAGAATGAGTGAAGAGGAACTTCCAGAGGCTGGGGCAGATTGAATAAGCACTCATCTTGTTTAGCCTTTCCTAAGGTTGTTCCTGTCTGGGGTGGGGAGAATGGAAATTATATAGTAAGGGAAGTAGAGACTGAGGAGTTCAACATGTGGTTGAATAGGTAGTGTCTGGAGCAGGGGATCTACAGATGTGTCAGCCACAATGAAGCACAGTAACTTGCAGTAATGACATGTCACAAAATCATGCATGACAAAAGGGCTTAATTGCCTTTGATTTACAATGGCCCCTGTAGTAAATTGCAGTATTCTGTGATATTCTGCAGCATTTCTGCACTTCATCCTGGCTTGACACATATGTACCTTATAGGGGATTGGGGAGGCTTCTGGAGGACAGAAGGCTTTTCAAAGGTGATGGCCTTCACCTGCCAAGAGAGGGGACTAGTACATTATGGTAGAAGTGTGATGTCTTCATTGGCAGACAGTTAAACTAGCTGTGTGGAAGGCTGTGGCTGAGGGAGAAACATTGGAGAACCTAGACAGGACTCCCCTGGAGATGGGGGTAAGGTGTTCAGGGAATAATAGATAAGTAGAAAGAGTCCAGAGGACAGGGCAGGGTAGACACAACAGACATGAAAGTAAGTGGAATCACAGAACACCAAGGTTATTAGAGAAGGGTGATAGGGGAGCAAGTAAGAACCAATAGAGGTGCGTGCATGTGCTGCAAGATGGTATGCATTAATACCAGGAGTCTGTGTAAAAAGATTAGTGAACTCCAGGCTTTGGTGGCAGACTCTCGGTTGGATACAGTACTTTTACAAACTTAGGCTAATGTGAACAATGACTACACCTTATATAGGCATGATTGAGGGATGGACAGGGTGGAGGGGTGGCCGTCTACATCAGAGAAGGGATTGAGGCACTAGAGGATCCTACCTTTGGGGGATGGGGTAAGGGAAGGGAAAATCACTGTGGGTTCAGCTTACAGAGCTGTCAGATAAGAAGACTTACATTGGGGTGGCTTACAGGTCTCCAGAGCAGGGACAAGAGAGAGAAAGAGATAAGGAGCTGTGTGCTGATGTAGGTGGGTAGCAAAGAGGGAGATTATAATAGTAGATGATCTCAACCTGCCACTGCTAGACATCAGCTGGAACTTCCCAGAGGCCAGGACCGCCAGAAGCCAGACCCTGCTTGATGTCTTACAAGACTGCATATTGGTACAATAGGCCAGGGATCCCTCTAGATGGTCAGCCATTCTAGATATGGGAGGCAGTATAGTGCAGTGGTTAAGGGCACTGAGCTGCAAACCTGGAAAACTAGGTTTGAGTCCCACAGCCACCATTTGCATACTGTATGACCATGGGCAAATCACTTAACTTCCCTCTTCTTCCAGGATGCACTTGGAAACAAGCCTGAGCTTAGCATGTCTTTCCTGCCCCCCCCCAAAAAAAGTAAACTAAAAAAATAACAAATTAAATGTGGTACTCACCAGCTCAGAAAGAGTGGGCAGAGTACAGGTCAGGAAACCACGGGGGTCGAGCAACCACAAAACTATATTGTTAGAGGCAGCCATGGCACCTGTAGCCTATTGTCTAAGGCTGACATGCTAGACTTCAGGAGAGCAGATCTCAGCCATATGAGGGATTTGTGCTGGACAGGTTAGCTGAAGTAGACAGCATCAGGGTAGTAGAGGAAATATGGGGAGTTATTAAATGGGCTGTTCTCAAGACAACATAAACATGTATGAGAACAGTTATCAAATGAAACAGGTATAAGAGACCAATTTGGTTCTCTGAAAGGGTCAGGGAGGCAATAAGGCCTATAAAGGGGGCCTTTAAAAGGTACAAGGAAAAGCAGGAGGAATGAACATGGGGCAAGTACCAGGATAAAACTAAAACTGACAAGAGGGTAGTCAGGATTGCAAAGGCAGAATGAAAGCTGCATTCTGCAGAGGCGGCCAAGGGAGGGAAAAACAATTCTTTAGATATATGCAAGAGAGAAAAAAGAAGGGAGAGATAATTGCCAGGGGAATGTAGGGCAAGGGTAATAAAGGATGATGGGTAGAAGGCAACTGCACTAAATGACTACTTCTGCTTAGTATTCACTAGGGAGAATAGCAGGCCCTTGCCAGAGAGCAGCATAAAGGCAGCTGATACAATCACAAAAAATGAAACAGCAGAAATCAAAAAAAGAAAGACAAGTCCAAAAGGGAATAGCAGTCCTGAAGGTAAAAGAGGCCCTTGGACCACATGTGTGCATCTGAGGGTGCTAGTGCAACTGGCATATGTATTAGATGAACCCCTGTGGAGCTCTGTAACAGCTCTATGCAGCAAGGGGTGGCTCCCAGGGACTGGAGAATGACAGACGTGGTTCTATTTCACAAGGAAGGGGACAAGGAGAAGCCAGGAAACTATGTATCCACCAGCCTTATCTCCATGGGAAACTGATGAAGTCACTAGTCAAAGAAGATCTAGTGGAATACCTGGAGAAAAGTAAACTTTAGGATAGTAAGAAGCATGGATTCATGACATGGAGGGATTGTCAGATCAACCTGATATTATTCTTTAACTGGGGAACCAAGGTTGTTGATAAGGACCATGCTGTAGATTTACTCTGTTTCAACTTCAACAAAGCATTTCACTAGGTGCCACATCAATAGGTGCTGAAAAATTTGGTGAATCTGGGAACAGCTAAGAAAACAGTAAGGTGGTTAGAGAGTTAGTTGGAGGGAAGGTAGCAGAAGGTTGTGGTGAATGGGGTCAGATTACTGGAAAGAGAGGTCACTTGTGGAGTACCGCAGGGATCTGTTCTGGGCCCAGCCCTCTTCTATATGTTCATCAGTGTCATGGCAGAGAGAATGCAGAGCAGGTTGTGTCTGTTCACAGAAGACAATAAGCTCTGTGGTAGGGCTGACAACATGGAGGGGATAAGGGACTTGAAGAGAGACCTGCAGAGGCTGGAAAACGTGTCCAACGTCTGGCAGCTGCAATGTAATGTAAAAAAGTGTGAAGTTATGCTGTTAGGGAACAAAACCCCTAGAACAGAGTATTGTATGGGGGGGGGTAAGCTGAACACAAAATCAGAGGAAAGGGATGCAGGAGTCATCATTAGTAACTCTGTTAAATAAACCACTCAATGTAATAAGGCATTCAGCAAGGCTAACTATTTGCTAGGATGCATCAGGAGAGGGTTCGACAGTTGAAGGCAGAAGGTACTGTTACCACAGTATAGGTTGCTTTTGAGGCCATACCTGGAGTACTATGCCAATATTTGGAGTCCCCACATAAAAGAGGACAGGGATAGGCTAGAGAAGGTACAGTGTAGGATAACTAAGCTGATTCCGGGCCAGGAGGGCAGATCCTATGAGGATCAGCTAAAGACACTGGACATGCATTCCCTAGAAACCAATAGTGAGTTGATATGTTAGAGACCATCAAGTTCCTGTAAGGAGTTATCAAGGTGAGCTGTAAGGAGCTACTTACCAGGAACAGAGAACATAAGACAAGGGGTCATGTGTGGAGGTTAATTGGGGAAAGATTTAAAAAGAATGAGATGACATATTATTATACAGAAAGGGTGGTTGATACATGGAATGGTCTGCCAGCAGAGATGGTAGGTGCCAAAGTCATAAATGGTTTCATACATGGCTGGAATTGAGTCAAGGGGGTATTAACTACTCCACGGGAAGTGGGGGTAGAATCTTGATAGCAAAAGGGGCATTAGTGTAATCGAAGACCACTACAGATACAATAGATCCTGTACTATGACAGGGTAATATGGGGAGACTAGATGGACCATCAGTCTATTTCTGTCATCATTGTCTATGTTTCTATGAACACAAACTAAACCCATAACCTTCAACCACAAATCAAACATTTGAAGTTCTATGTTGCCCTTCTCCAAGGCTGTTTTTTTTTCCTTTTGGGTCATTTTGGAGCTTCCAGCTTTGGGTGCCTTGGTCACCCTCTTTGGTGCCATGCTCCTGCACAGGAACTCACTACAAGATCTTTATTTGGAACTGTTGGTTGACTCAGTGGTAGCATGTCATGCCACCACATGGATGACTTGCGTTACCCCAAAGGACATGATTGCTGCATGTATGCAGAGAACAGAGTAGAAGCATAGCCTGAGGCAGTGCTGTCAAACCCAAGGGTGGGGAGCACATCATTCCATGCTTGCAGGAACAGAGGGAAGGTAGATATGGATGCATCAGGCAGGAGCTTAGGCACCCAAGGTGTGCACATGCCAGTGATTGGATATGAGTTCTGTTGTAGTGGGGACTAGAGGTATTAAACAGGAAATGACAGCACCCCATTTAGGCCCTGTCTTCAATGCCCTCTGCCTCCATTTGTTGTCACTCCTTCATTCCAGTAGGAGAACCTCACTGTGGGTGGCAAGCCACAAAGTGCCTACCAGTTTAGGGCTGGGGTGATGGTAGGATGGGAAGTATTGAGGTGTGTGGGATCAGCAACACAGGGAGAGCTACGAATAAAAAATAGAAGATAAAAAACTTGTTTGCTTCTTCCTTGACTCCCCCCCACCCCAGCTGTCATCATATTACTTCTGGACCCTCAAACTTCTCTACTCAACCTACCTTACTCATCTCCCACTGTCACCTACAGTCCTGAGAGTGTCCAAGTCCTTCAATGAATGCAGGTCCTAAGTATCCATCACATTATTCCCTTCTGCTGAGGATCAGGGGATTTGGGGAAGAAGATCTGCGTATCTGGGAAACATTGATCAGGGAGAAAACAAACTAGCTGCACTAACAATTTTCAGCAAATAGTAAAGCAATAAACAGAGCTGCAATAAACCCAGGCCCCAGCACATGCATATAGATTAAAAAAGTGATTATTATGTGCAGTAGTGTGCTCATGAAGTGGCAGCTCCCACTCAAATGAACATTTTGTGTTATCAACCCAGTGCTTACTCAGTTGTCTGGGGGGGTGGGGGTGTTCAGCAGTGCAGTGCACCTAGAGGCCTGAGGACATGGGGACAGATGGCCGTCATAAACATACCTGGTCTGCTTATGATTTTCCCTCTTTTGAGCCCTCATTTACTCTCTGCCCACAGGAACGTACACGTGCTGGTGTTCAGTGGGGTGCCAGGCAGTATGGAGACAACTATGCTACTCACAGCACAACCACCATGCCACCACCAGGAGTTTTTCTATTAGTGATGCAGTATTTTAACCTCCCAAGGGGAGGCGTGATCACTCACGGATGCTCTGTTGCCCTCCCTGCTGGCTTCCATATCCACCATCTCAGGCTTGTCACAATAGAACATGCCCAAAAGATCTTTTTTGATCCAGTTTTTGTCCTTTTTTTTCCTCGCTGATCAACCCTTCCTGACCATCACTCTCCAACTTCTGGTCTGTGGCTTAATACCTATATTGGGATATTTCAGAGTCTCAGGATCCATTGCTGACAGAGCATGAGGTCAGTGGCATCCTTGGAAACATCAGTAGCAGCTGGGAGGGATTTTCTCCTTTTGAACCATACTAAGGTCCTTTTGTTCAGTAGATCTGCTCACACCATCCCTCGAACTCAAACATTTTGAGCTCAGACTTATTAACACATCAGTTTGCAGTATATGTATTTCAACTGTCAGTGCATCTTAAAAGAACTATAATATTATAATACTGTAATTTAGCAAAACACCTTAACTTAAGCCGTATGTAACTTTGAACCCATACAGCCCTGACAAAACACAGGTCATTTACAATGTGCATACCTATGTCACTATTATTTTCTTTGGGGAGGGAGACAAAATAAAATGTTGCTGACTGGGGTCCTTTCCATAGTGAATATGGAACATTCCAGTGCCAATACAAAAGCTTTTGAAATTAAAACTGCAACCCAACAAATGAAAAGGATCTGAAAAATACTTTTGACAGTGATGAAGTAAAACCCAGTAAAAAATGTGTTTACATAATGACTGGAACAAGTGTTATGGGAAATAGGATAAGAAATCCCTTAAAATAACATACATTTTGCTCCTTTGATGAGCTGACTAAAGCCTCATCAGATCACATTGCACCGTCTGCTCTGTTGATGTGCATTTTCTCCTCCACTGAGCATGGGCTTTACACATTCATTAGCTCACATTCTCTTCAGCAGCTCAAACACCCTCTCATCAAATCGCAGGCCGCACTGAACAGTGCTGACAGCAAGAGGCAGATAAAGGCAGACTGATGAAAGTGCTAAATGTCTGCCTTGTGGGGATGAACTCAACGTGGCTTCGCTGACCACTGATTCTGGCATGAAATTCTAGAAGTGATCTGATGTCCTTCTGCAGTAAGGTTTATGCAGAGGGCAAAATCAGCTGGAGATTTGTTTTTTTACCCCAGGGCAAGGAGTTATGTGTGCCTCACTTTGATTAGTGGGAATGAAAAGTCTGTCTATGTTTTGGAAACAGGGAACTGGAAGTTGTTTGATATTTGAAGCTTCTCACTAAAAATACAGAAATCATGAAACACAGACAGTACAGGTGAAATTCTCTCATAATTTGTAGGAACATAGCCTTGCCTAGAACTGCAGTCTCATACAATTTCTGTGTTCTTTCAGTGATGAATTCAAACATCCATTATGTCATTCTCTAGGACTCTTGCAATGAGCTGTTTGATCAACCGGTGTAGTGTAGCCTCCCTTTTGGTTTGTATCCATGATGCCATCCAAATCAGGGACAGTCACCTACTGTAGTTAATTTTGTGCCCTTCTGAAGATTAACTGATAAATGTATCTCCTGTACATCACTTAGTGCTTCCCCCTAGGTTATTGTAAATTAAGGATGCTCAAAACTGGCCGATTCTTATTCAACTGGACTGTTTTGGAATTTCCATTTTCAAATGCAATTTCTATCCAGTTTGGACAAGGACCACAAAATCATAATTGGATTTGGATTGGGCATCCTAATTCCTAAATACCTAATTCTTAATTCTTATGTAACACATATTTTAACCTTAAATTTAGGAATTAGGAACTTCATTAAAATTTTTAATTTCATTTTTATTTTTTATCCTGGTTAGTTGATAGGCTAAAGCCTGTTTTCACAACAACTAACAAATAAATACACACACAAAAAAACCAAAGCAAGAAACAACACAATAAAAGTACATGTTAAGTAGCATACGTAATAGTTCATAACAAACAGTATAAAAGTTATCTGAAATTATTTCTAATTGCAATTCTGAAAATCCTACTTCCAAAAATCAGCACTAGGTTAGAACTGAGTCACTGAAAACAGTGCGGTCAAGAACCGCGCCTGTCAAAATGCCACCACTTTATGTTTTCTGGGGGGCTATGCCCCGTACCCCTCAGACTAATAGATACAAACTCTGGGGGGAGCAGATTACTGTGCAAGAAGTTAAGTCCTGATAAAGTCAAAATCTAGGGAGACCAGGATTAGTACCCCAGTCTCCACTACCACCCAGCAGAGCTGCTCCATGCCTTGGCACTCCATGCCACAGGAACAGCCCGGTAAGACTCTAGAATTCTGCGGCCCTTGTCCTGTGGCAGCACCATGGACAGTGACCTGGGGAGTGCTTACTGCAAGCAGTGTCAATCCCCTCTCATTGTTCGTGACAGCACTATTCAGACTAAAGCTCTCTTTATGTGTGCTATGCTGGTAGTGCTATTCTGACCGAGTACGCAGGTTGATATCCAATGAATCTGATCCCGTGGCCCAGAATCTGAGCAACCCTAGTGTAAACCAAATTTGGAACAAAGAATTTATATCTGATCCAGTCAAAGGTAATTCCCAGACAAATACACTACTCATAAAAGTAACTTTCTCTGTCTAAACAAGCAAAGCAACAAAAATAAGTTATGGTTGAAATTATCCATTTTCAATAAAAAAACAAATTGTACAGTAGATACCTTAGCCCACTTCTCAGCCACTACTGTGCATAAAACCAATGTATGACTGAAACACATGGTCTACAGTATATTGTGAGAAGATAATACACATGAAAAATGCCTCTTTTCTCAGTATGCAGTTTCAGATTAAAATGTACCCATGTTTAAGAGTTACTGACTTCTCAAAGAAAACTTTAAAAAGCATAATAATTAGGTACAATTCTGCCTGCATTCCATTTATATTGTATATATTTCTCCTCCCTATTATCTGTTACTAAGGACATTTGCATGAATGAATTATCTTTATCCCTAAGAGTTTTTTTAGAGTTCATCTGCTTCTATAATTTACTCCCTATTTCAAGTCATAATCATCTCTTGTGGCATCACAATCTGTTGCCATGGGAGTAACTGTGATATCACAAGCAGTGCTCTGTGACTTCAGAGAGGGAGAAAGCAGCAGGAATAGACAGACTCTTCAGCAGCAAAGGTCCTGTTTTCATACAGATGACCTCAGTAATAAATAATGGGGAGGAGGAATACAGAACTAATGGGAAATGCAAGCTGGACTGTGTCTAAATATTAGGTTTTGCTAAAATTCTCCTGAATGTGTCACCAGCTCTTTAATGTGCATGTTCAAGGATGTTCTATCTAATGCAGAATTCTTTTTAGAAACCTGTTTTGGGTTGCTGCTGGTCAGAATGCTGAAATCTGATTTGCTAGTGGAAAAAACACAATACAGCCACCATTTCTAAGCTGAAATTGCTCATTGTGGTCTATACAATCCTGCTGTTGTGGGCAGCTAGACCCAAAATGCCCTCAGGGATTCCCTGTAAACTTCTTCTTGCCTCCTGGGACCCAGGATGTTCCATCCTAAAAAATGCTCTGTTTTTTTAGATACATTTTCTGAAGAGGAGTGTGTTATCTAAGAGGTTGTGTTTCTGTAGCACTGGCACTGTGTGCAGAAATGTTGAAAGTGAATCAGATTATCATGCCAAGGCATACAGTTCTGCATGCTGGGAGTATAACCAGTGTTGAGTTTATCTCCAGTAGGAGCAGTTCTCAGGCAGGGATGACTGTCAGTCTGATGATTAAATCTGCTATGTCACACGGACCTGGACTGAGTGAATGGCTTTGGATTCAGGAAACTTTTTGCTCTGGGAACAAGGATAACAATGGCTAGACTCTTCCAGCCAGAGTTGTATTAGTTTACCCAACCCTGTTATCAAATGTCAGTGACATAAAGCAGGTTTTATTTTGTGGTATTTCCAAATGCTAGTTTCAAGGAATACTGTAAACATACTGTAGGTATACTCTCACAGTGGATAATGAATGAAAACCTTTAGGGGAAAATCTCTTGCTCTCTTTCTTTGCCTTTCTTTACACTATCCAGAAAAGACAAGACATATTCTGTCATTACACTAGTGAGACACTGTGTGAATCCTGTGACACGTGGAAAATGAGTTCGAACCTCTGCGCAATCTCTTAGCTGCATATTTCAGAGTTCACTAGTCTGGCAGCCGGGGGCACTTATCACAAAGAAATCAACCTCCAGGAAAAGAAGAAGGGAATTAGGGGTGGGAAGGTGAATCACAGTAAAACTATAGTACTTCCAAATATTCAGGGAAGCCACTTAATGGGGAGTATTTCAGCTGCACAAAGGCATCCCTATTAAGCAGTTTCAACTGTATTATCTTTCTGCCTCATTATCGCTGCTCTCTGAGCCAGTACTGACCAGATGTCATAGCTTGGCTCATCTTTATCATGTAAGAGCACTGTAAACTAAGTACTAGATACAGGAGAAGGGGATTAAATGAATATATGGGGAAAATCAAAATAAAGGGAAACAAAAAAGGTTCTTTCTCTAACAATATGATGCTATGTATGTATTCTTTCTTCAGTTTATTTACAAGGTTAGCCTATTTGAGATGCAGCATCTTATGCTCTATGGGTCCCTTCTTCTACCCAATGCTACAAATGGAAGTACTAAAACACAGGCAGTCCAGTGATTTGATCATGGTCCTGTGAGTCAGTGCTTGTAGTATGCTTTAAACCTGGGCTCTCTCATGTAGTCACAGTTTTATATTTTAACCACAGAACCACAAGGGCTTTCCATACTTCTCATTATCCTCGATGCAATCCTCAAATCAGCAAAAATGATTTCATTTACTGTTTGAGGCTGTCATACTGGTAGCTAAAGGTTTGTACAAACATGTATAGAACATGTTATTTAAGATAACTTTTTGAGTACCATAGAAAGGTGGTCCTCTAAGGTCCCCTTGCAATCCATTTTCTTAAATGGCATCCACCTCGTACAGTACATTTAATCCTAAATTATAGTTGATGCTAGAATGCTATTACTTAACTCAGGGGGGCATCCTTGATTCTAAACAAACAAATTCAGCATTTAATTAACTCAGAAATCCTCCTGTAAATGGAGCTTATGAGGCTGTGTAAAGTTCAAGCTGGGCTGAATGCAAAGAGGAAAACTGCTCGGAGGTACTGATGTCCTAGAGAAACAACCTCCCTATCTGAAGCAGACAGACTCTAGCACATGGCTACATGCACTAAATTAAGAAGCAAAGGGGTTCATCCAAAGTGCACAGATTAAAATTTTCAATAGGCCTATGAAATGACTCTAGGGCACGGGCTGGCCTGTCATTTTTTCTCTGTCTCTTCAGCAAATGATGGATTCATTCCCTACCCATAACATAACCCATGAGATATGCCTGGCTTCGTATTTTATTCTTCCTCTTCAGTCATGCTGAAATAGAGGCAGTGGTTAAACAAATCTACTTTTATGAAGCAAAGCGCTGTGAAACAGACCTGATTAGAATCTGACACACTGAATTAGACTGAAGTGCAAAGTGGCGCTGATGACTCCATTGTTTGGTAGAGTGTTTTTGCAGTGTGCCCTCATCAAACCACCCAGGTTGCTTTTAATTTAAAATCTAATTGTGTATTTACCATACATGGGTCATATCATAACAAAATACATTCACAATCACACCAAAATCCAAACAAACCATCGCCAGGCTGTCTGCCAGCTGAACGGAGTGTTGTAGTGTGAATGAACACTTATTTTATCACACAGGTTTATGAGAGAAAAAAGTCAGTCAATTAGTGCGATTAGTCACTCATACTGAATCATCCTGCCTTAGTAATTTAGCATTCTTTTTGTTTCATAGGCTTAGTTCACCCCTCTGTTCTGAAACAGAGGAACATATAGTAAAGGCTCTCAGCAAGGGCATGAGGCATTTCTGTATGTACAGGATGGTTTGGTGGCTGGACTGCAAATGACAAATACTTGCTAGAGAGTTTGTACTTTACCGTAGATGTTTGGAGTCCCTCATCCCAATAGTACTGTATCTACAGACTGGCTTATATTCAGTTTCAAAGCACTTTTTAACATTATGGTGTAACTCCCTCAAAATGCAGCTCCAATGAATTAGTGTCGTACAATCTGCAAACATCAACAAATGCACTTTATTTTTTGTAATTCAGCTTTTTGGCCCAGGCCACCTCCTTGGCTTGCATCAGATGTTCTCCTGGTCTCCCAATCCCATCTGCCACTCCTCCCAGTGTCTCACCAGTGGGGAATCACGCAGGGTGGGATCCAAAAGTATTAGCACTGGCATGTATGGCAGCAAGTGTACAAAGTAATTTCTGCATTTTCATCCCTTTCCCCATCCATTACCCACCGCACACTAGCTACATCCTCTCGTAGTGCACCCCTGCAAAGAAGGCAAGCTCAATGGCCCACTGCAGTGGCCCCCAGTGCGGCAGAGCCTGGCACCATTCTATCACCATCTGGGAGCACTTCCATGCAGTAGCACATCCACAGCACCCCAGCAAATTCCCAAGTCCACTTCTGAACTTTGGTCACTAGCACAGGAGCACAGCATGCTACCCATTGATCCATCAGGTGGAACTAACAAATACACATTTTAAAGGAAAACTCCACAAATTAAAATAGCCCCTGCCCCCACACCACAAAGGCTATTCTCCCAAGTAGCAGATTTACAGGGAGAATTTTTTTTAATAAAATAACTAGGCCATGAGAGTTAATGAAAGTAGCACTCCATAACTCTCAGAGCCAGCACTGCCCACCACACTTGATGCACACAGAACACTTAAAGAGCAGGTTCTTAGTGTCACAAACGCACCCCACAGGTCAGGTCCTCTGCTCCCACAGTGCCAAACCTCGAAGTGCAATATGTTTTATTTATTTATTAATTAGAAAAGTCAGATTTACAACCTTTGAGTCATGGACTCATTTACAAAGGCACCTCGTCACAGGGGGAGTAGACAGAGTTACATAGTGTGGTTACAACAGTGAGAACAGTACAGGTGCAGATTGTTAAACATAGAGTACACATAGGTTACATAATAGTGTTGCTTATAATAGGTTACAGTCATACACAAGGTACCCAAGGGTTACATTGGGGGTACAGCTCTGGACATACCTAGAAAATACCTGGAGAGGGTGGAGGTAGGGATGGAGAGTGGGAGAGGATAGGCTGTCCAGAGGACATTGTCAAGCCAAGGAGGCCTGACAGAAGGATCCCACAGTGGGATTAATTAGGTGCATCTACAGCAATGAGCATTGAAGAGATGGTTCTGGAGGGCAATTTTGAAGGGACCAATTTTGGCAATGTCTGTGATGCAGGGTGGGAGAGAGTTGAATCAAGCAGGGGCTTGGTAATGGAAGGACCTCTGGGCTAGCAAGGTCTTGGTTCTGGCACCAGAAAGGTGGCCTTGATAGAGCTATGGGTGACAACAGATGAGGATGCAAGCCATAGGAAAGCAGAAACCCCTGGAGGCAGAGCTCTAGAAGAGATTTTTTGGTGAGTAGGCAGGTCTGGTAGCACAGACGATCCTCAAAGGTGAGTAGGTTGGCGGATGAGTAGAGAAGGCAAGTGTGAGTGTGGCTAGGTGCTCCGGTTTGGAGCCTGCAGGCCTTATTGATAGAGAGCTGGATTTTAGTCAAGGTGGTATTGTCTGCTGCAATGTAAATGGGCAAGCCATAGTCCACTAGCGACAGGATGGAAGAGTTAATGGCCAGCAGGAGGGCAACTTGGGGGAGGCAAATCTCTATGACAGTATAGTAGGCCAATCCAAGAATTTATGGTGGGGGATAGGGCATTGATGTGGGTGTAGAAGGTGAGATCCATGTCGAAAGTGATGCCTAGATATCTATAAGAGGTCACTTGCTCCAGCGGGTGCAGAGTGTGAGGGAGAATGAAGAGGGGAGCATTCTTGGTCTTGTTTTGGTGATGGGAGAAGAGCATTGACTTAGTCTTCTTTAGGTTAATAACAAGTTGGTGGTCAAGGAATCACTTTTCAGCTTGGTTGTAGGTGGGCTGGAGGGATACCTGGAGAGAAGAGGGATCAGGGTGGGAGGTAAAGAGAACCACATCATCGGCATAGAGGAGCATTTTTCCTGTGCAGGAGCTGGGGAGAGTGTTAAGGTAGAAGCTGAAAAATACAGGGCTCAGAATGGAGCCCTGGGGTACCCTTGAACAAATGGGCCAGGTATTGAACAGGGAGCCTTTATCTTTACACACTGGGATCTAACAGAGAGGTAGCTGGAGAACCAGGCAAGCGGACCAGCAGAAAAGCCAAGTTGGTGAAGGGAGTTGAGCAAGGGGAGTGACAAACTGTGTCAAAAACCTTGGAGAGGTCTATGAACACTGCGCCGGCAAGGTTGACGGAGTCAAGAGCAGAGTGCAGGTATTAAGAGAACTCCAGGAGAGCAGTAGTGGTACTGTGTCCTGGCCAGAAACCATGTTGTTCTGGGCACATTATGTCATATTTGGCCAGGTACTCAGAGAGTTAAATAGACACTATTTTTTCTAGGGCTTTAGAGAGTGGGGGAGGATAGAGATTGGCCGGTAGTTGTTAGGTGAGGGCCCATCTCCTCTCTTATGTATAGGGGTGATTTCAGCTGATTTCCAAGCACTGGGAAACTGGCCAAGGCATAGAGACTGCTTTAGTAGGTCTGTAAGGGGGACTATGTGAACAGGAGACAAACAGTGTAACCCTCCTGTCTGTTTTTGCTCCAGATCACCTACTAGTCTCGAGTTCTGGGGTCAAATATGAACTGTTTTCCACTAGCACACCCAGTTAACAGACTAAGATATGTACTCTCTTCAGGGAATGCAGTACAATACTTTACCCAGTGGGTACCAACCTGGTTCATAAATCTATCCATATGACTCAGTTTGAGACCTAGGTATATTCTTACCATAGCAAGATTAGTAACACACTTTTTAAGCCCTTAACAGTTCTTGTTAGAATTACCCGTTACTGTTTCAGCCTCCACATGCAAAAGAAAAGTCTCAAGCAGGATTAAGGAAACCAAAATGTTTACTGGAATAAAAAAAAAATAGCAAATACATACAAAACATAGAACATAACATAAGTACTTACAGTCAGAACTAAACTGGAATTTTACAGAAACAAAATGCCTGATACTTAAATTTCTAGCCTACCTAAGTTTCAGTTGGGTTTACCTACTCTTAACAGAAGTGCCTTTTTGGAGTTCAGAGATGAAGTGCCTCACTCCTTTCAGCCAGAGGGATAATAATCCAAAATTGTCCCTCCTATCCTGTGAGGTCACAGCTCATAAGGTCACTGTTAGCCAGTAATTAATTTGTAACCTGGGAAAGAATATCCAAAAGGATGTTATTTTACTGCTGGCTGGAATTCTGCAAGATAGCAATACTAAAGCATGACAGTCTCTTTGATCTCTCTACCAGATTCCTGGCCTACAAAATGATTGCCAGTTTACAAGTTAACAGGAATCTGTTAATATGTCCTTTTCCTCAGGGGTTATAAAATGCATCCCTTGTCCCCAGAAGATCAAAGTAGGAATATTTTATGATGTGCCATAACCTGGCATTAGAAAGGAAGCCCTATGTGTCAACAGAGAAGGAAAGTAGCCATCTGCTACTGCAGTGACTGTGCTGGGGTCAAAGGTCAGGCCCCTTTTCAAACTGCTAGCCGCTATTCCCTAAGCAGACATTCATATAACATATATTTAAATCACAAATTTTATACAACATAATGACAAGTAGATGGCAGAGCGTCACACTTAGTAATCATGCATTTCTTAAATAATGAAGGTTTGGGGTCTTTAGAGGCCTCTGCAGTCATTCAGTTTGCTTTTATTTGTTTCTTTACTTACTTTTCCATCATTTTATTTGTGTTTTGTTAACTGCTAGTGAAAAAAGAATCCAATGGAATCCCTGTATGATGATGTCAGAAAATCTTTACTGGCAAGGTTGCAAGTGTATTTCAATGGGAAACAACAAATCTGTTTTCAGATTTTTATGGAGAAATTAACACTTCCTGCCACCAAAATATTATGTATGTTATGGAAATATGTGAGTTTTGGTAACGTGATATTTTGTTATTATTTAGCAAGTGACATTTTCTTCATAACCAGATTTTACTTGGAAAGAAGTAAAGAGAAGCTAATTAGTGTATTCAAAAATGTAAAATCATACAGATGGAGCACTATAGTGCAAATATATAAAAGACAAAGTATGTTGATGAAATAAGTATCAATTTCTTTTACAAATTTTAGCTTTTAGCTGGTGTAAGTGTACTTACACCCTCTGGGGGGTTGTGCAGATCTGCCACTGGGCCAGCTCCCAAGATATGTGCCCCCCATACCCCAATCCTCAACTTGTTAGTGGGAAAGCCAGGGCTAATCATACCACTCCATGCCCCACCCCATACACATACTGCCCACGCTTGGCTAGGTTATGCCCTCTGACCCCCAATGATGAAGAAAGAGATCTGTAGGGCTTGTGCATGCCCCAATCCCCCAAAATGCCCCAAAAGCCCTGCAGAGCTAGGTCATGCCCCCATCCCCAGTCCCCAATAGTAATGCACTAAAACACAGATGCCATTCTCCCTGGGAGTCTAGTGGCTCCCACCCACCACCTGGCAGTTCCAGTCCACCCCACACTCCCCATGACCTGTATTCAGTTGGTGACTGGCACAGCCCACCTCTCACCACCGCTGCCAGCCAATGACTAAGCTCCATATGAGCGTGTAGTACTGTAACTAGTATGCGCTCAGTGAATGAGCCATTTCATTCATTGAGTGCATACTATTTACAGTAGTATGCACTCATACAGAGCTCAGTCCATGGCTGGCCATGTTGTTGAAAGGTGGGCTGTGTCAGTTGCTGACTAAATATGGGTCAGGGGTTGCAAGGTGGACTGGCACTGCCAGATGGAGGGGTGAGGGCCACTAGACTACCAGAAAAAATGGTATCTGCATTTTAGTGCATTACTACTGGGGACCAGGGATGGGGGGCATGTCCTAGCCCAGCAGGGTTTTTTGAGCATTTGGGGGATCGGTAGTATGTGCAAGCCCTGTGGGGCTCTTTCTGCATTATTGGGAGCGGGGGCATGGCCTAAGCCGAGTGGAGCTTTTTGCAAATTGGGGTACAGGGGTACAAAGATGAAGGGCTTTTTAAATCCATGTTGAGGGTTGCGGCATGGGCAAGCCTTGGCTTTTATGTTGTTCTTGGGGGCTGGGGGGGAGCACTTGTGCCTGTAACATTCAGGGTTGCAGCTTGCGACAAGCCCTTCAGGTATGCCCTCCATTTGGCATACCTAGGGGATTGTCGCAAGTCACAGGACTTAGCTGTGGGAACCCTGCCCCTTCCAGAACTGGGCACAAGGTCCTTGGCATAATGGGGATTGGTGTAAGTCACCTTTGGTTACGACTTGTGCCATCCTTGTAGAATCGGGCCCAATGTCACCTGCTAAATTATAACAAAAGATCACATGTTATCAAAAATCACATATTTCTATTAAATAAATAATATTTTGATGACAGGAAGTGTTATTTCTCCATAAAAATCTGAAAACAGATTTGTAGTTTCCCACTGAAATACACTGGCAGCCTTGCCAGTAAGGATTTTATGGCATCTTCGAACAGGGATTCCATAGGATTCTTTTTTCACCAGCAGTTGACAAAGTATAAATAAAATGACAAAAAAGTAAGTAAATAAACAAATTAAAGCAAACTGAACGATTGCAGAGGCATCTAAAGGCCCCAAACCTTCATTCTTTAAGATATGCACCCTTACTAAGCATCTGCTTTTAAAGCTGCTTTTTGTACACTAATATGCACTGCAAGATCAGTCATTATTGGTCAACAGTGCAAAGTACCAAACAGAGAATGGCAGAAGCTTGCTATATGCAGGAGAAGGTAGTGGGCAGCATTGACTCTGAAAGGAATGAAGCACTAGTTTCATTAACAAACATGGACTAATCATTTAAAAAAATTATTTTTCTACCTGTATATTAGTTAACTTGGAGGGAAACCTTTGGAAAAAGGTTGATTTTATTTGTGAAGTTTTCTTTTAAGGTTTCTTATTAGAGGCTACAAACTAGCTTTATGTTAAGATACAGTACATCACCCTGTAAGGTTCTAAAGTGGCTGAGACATCATATGGAGAGACAGGTTGATTTTGGAATTGGCAGTGGGTTGCAAAGCCCTCTGTTGAGGTTACTGTTTCATGGCAAGCCCTGTCATTAGTGTGCAAAAAAAAAAACATTCTCAGCTGATGATTGCTTGCTGATGTGAGTTTGCTGTTGTCTGTTTTTCAATTTAAATTACTCATTTAGCTTTTGTTTCTACACACTGCATTATTCTTGAAATCAGGGTAAAGTGTTGTCACTTCTCATACAGGTCTTCTATAAGAAATCACTGTCACAGTTAACCTTTAGAAATGACTGTGAGAGAATTAGTTTAGTTATTCTCCTGTGACTCTTTTGCAGGCAAAGCAAAATAATAAAGACTAGAGTTTGCTAGATGGAAGAGTAACATGTTCACTACATGACTGTTAGCATAAGATAAATGAAAATTTAGATCTAAACTGCGCAGTTCTTTATTAAACAATGTGCAGTATTATCAAAATTCACAAAAAGTGAAAAAGTATAATATTTTAAAGTGTCATGTAATTTGGGGTATCATTACTAAAAAAATATTATTGATAGTCTCACAATACAAAAAATAGAATAAACAGTATGTCACAAATAAAAAACATGTATCGATAATATACTCAAAAGGTAGTTTCAAATAGTATCATACATATACAGCAGAATAGTACTGACATATAAAACCAGTATAGGCAGAGTTAAACCTAAAATGCTGCACTCCAAGCTTTCATTTAGAGAAGTTTAGTTGAGTTTTACTTTGGATTATTGCTAAGTTCACTGGCACTAAAGGCACCTTTTCCAGGCATGACCCAGTGTACCACAACTCAACATACAATCAAAAAAATCATAATATGAAACATATGACTTACAATGAATATAAACAAAGAAAAAGGCATCAAATTATTAAGAACAAGTATCTATGTTTGTATGTGTGTGTGTATCTATCTATCTATCTATCTATCTATCTATCTATCTATCTATCTATCCATCCATCTATTGATCTATCAATCTATCTACTGTAGTTATCTTCACTTAAAAACATGATTTTAAAAAGAACCCAAAAAGTATCAAGTGATTCTAATTATTTAAAAAAAAAAGTAGGCATAATATACCATAAAGAAGCTGCACAGATGCTGAATTACTGCTTAACCACAATCATACATGTAGATGGTAGCTGCAGACAATTTTTACTTACAGATGGAAATCTGAAACCATTGACACAGGGGCTGGTTTCCATGTAAAGCCTTAAAAACAGAGTTAGCCAATGTTAGTTGTGCTTGGTATTCTGGAAAAAGCTAATTCAGCTTTACAAATTTAATATAGTGGTGAGTCCTTACAGGTCCAAAGTTAGACCTTTCAAAAGATAATTTCTTCAAAGTGGGATAATTCTGAATCCATTTGGTTGGGACAATTAAAGTTGATATATTGATATAAAACATTGCTACAGCTACCATACAGCATATCAATATATATATGTAAAAAAAATAAAATGGTTCACTAAATTTTTTAAAGTTCTGCTTTTTTTCACAACATATGTCAAGAAATCCACTATCATGAGAACTGCATCAATAGGTTCTAATCACATTAATCAGACACCAAGCTTTCATTTAAAGAAAAAACTAAGCTTCAGCATCACACGATCCAAAAACTATAGCTTTTGAAACATTATTTCAAGAACTATAAAATGCCATAAAAGATTATGTTTGGAAATAGTTGGACTATTCTAGTGGTTGTTACAGAAATAAACACACTTTTAAATGTTTCTTTTTTGGTTAGATAGTAAGGAGCAGAAAGTCATCTCTTAGTTGAAACAGTGACGACACTTTATGTATCATCATACGGCACTAAAGTAAATCTAACACACTTTTAAAACCTTTGGGTTTATAGCAGTAAGATCAACTGTTTTTGATCAACCATTATTTAACATCACTTTTCTCACTCTTGCTTTTGCTGTGGGAGAATAAGGTTAAAAGTGCAAGCCACTTGCATAAAGAGCACACAATTTGCAGAAGAAAGAAATAGACAAAAAGCTAGCATCACCATTTGTAGAAAAAGACATAGGCAAAAAGCTAACACCACCATTTACGGAAAAAGGCAAAGATAAAGGCTAACACAGCCATTTGCAGAAAGCAGACATAGACAAACAACTAGTGGAGAAGATCAACAGGATGGCATAACAGAGAAAGGGGCTGATATCAGGGGATTTCAATGTGCTAGATGTAGTTTGTAGCATCCCAATAGCAGTGACTACAAACAGCCAGCTCCTGGTAGAGGAAATACATGAGGCATTTATGAGCCAGAAGGTAGTTGAACCAACTACCAAAGGGGACATACTGGACCTAGCCCTGACAAACAGGGACACTGTGGAAGAAATTCAGGTGAGGGAACCATTTGGTTCCAGTCATGAAAAAACTCTGTTTAAGGTCAAGATTAAAACCAATAGGGTGTACTCCAAAATAAGGTCATAGTCTTCAGAAGGGCAAATTGTAGGAGGATGCAGTGAGGGAGGTGTTGGGGGGGATTACAGGATATGCTGGAAGCACTAGTAGCAGGCAACAAATGGGATCTGATTAAAAACTGAGTGCTGCAGGCAACAGGAAAATGTTCAAAAAATGGTAGGGAAGATGAAGAGGGGGAAGAAACCCCTGTGGTTTACAAAAGGGAAAGCAGAGGCAGTAAGGGAAAAAGGAAAGACGTTCATCAGATACAAAATAAATCAGACAGAAGAGGTTGGAGTGTATCAAGAAAATAGTAGGGTGGCAAACAGGGTAGTGAGACAGGCAAAGGTGGAGGCAGAGTTGATGCTACTGAAGGGCAGTAAAAAGGGTGACAGCATTTTTTTGTTATATATTAAAGCATAGCAAAATCAAATACGGCGTGGTCCTACTAAAGAAAGGGGGTAGATGGGTGGCAGGATGAGAATGTTAAGGCAAATATACTGAATGATTATTTCTGTTAAGTGCTCAGTGTTCACAGTCAAAGACAATGGTCCTTTGCCAGACTGCAGCATAAATGCCAATGGAGGATCACTAGCAGGCATCAAAATGGAGCCCATTAAAGAGGTGAGTGTTGAAATGCCTACAGTGACTGAATGTGAATAAATCATTGTGCCCAGATGAGATGCATCTATGGGTGTTAAAGGAAATAGGGCCAGTACTTTCTGGACAGCCAGTGGATCTCTTCAGTTACTCTTTAGAAACAGGGTAAGCGCTGAAGGACTGGATGACAGTGAATGTGACTCACTACACATATGTTGGGCTTCAGAGGATAGTAGGATTCCTCAGGCCCAACTGCTCTCAAGACTCCAGCCAGTATGGATTTACCATTAGGAGGTCATGCTAGACGAGATCTGTGGCACCTTTCATTAGGTTAGATCTCATTTTTTTTTCTGTGCAAAAGCTGTTCCCTCTCTTCATGACCCCTGAATTTCTTGGCTGCCATTGGAGACAGGATCATTTGCCCCTCTAAGGGTATGACCTCACAGATCTCTATATCATGCAGTAGCCAAGCAGAAGTCATTCACAGAAGAGTACACTGTATACAGTGGGAATGTAATGGAGGTTTTATTCCCTAGCTCACAAAAGGTCACTATGTAAGATATAAAATGTGTACAAAACAGATGAAACAAAGGTATGTCATTCTAGTTTTCCAAAAACTTAAGTTAACCTTCCTCGGAGCTAGAAAAACCATCAGTAGAAGTAGTTCACAGAAAAGTTCACCATAAAGTAACATCGATTTCTTTTCCTCCTTGGAGGTTTAAGTACATTCATTGCCTGAGTCCCTCATGTACATTCTTATTTAGAATTTCAACAGTAATTATTTATAAGGAGGAGTTAAATAATTAAATGCCAAAAAGAAGCATCTATCTCCATTACAAGACTGCTGCAGTCAATACAGCTTTTTCATATACTCCATGAACTCTTACATGTTGTACATCTGTCTTGTGAAAAAAACTGCTTTTGCAACTACTGTACATGTACAAACTATAGTTAGTGTAATTTCCATAAGAGACAGAGATGTCATACTGTATGTCAAGTAAAGGATAACACATAGCAACACAGCCTTGCTGTGTATGGTTGCACATACATTATTCTATATTATCTGTGGAACTGGGATGAGCACTGTATATGGTGCAAAGTGCAAAATCTATTAGTTACACTTGAAAGATCCCAAACTATTTATGCGATTATTTAATTTTTTGTGCACTGCTTGTATTCAGTAAACGTACTCACTATTTTAATAGTAACATAGAAAACATCTTCAGAAAAAGACCATTGGTCCATCCAGTCTGCCCTGTTTAACCCTGTCCTTCCCCGAGACCTTAATGTCTAGTTGTGTTCATTGCATTGCCCTCACCTCCTACCCCTTACCCCATGCCTTACTGTCTTCACCCTGTGTAACTATTAAATCTTTGACTTGGCCCCAGCAGTGTTTGAAACAATTAATGGTTCTTGCAACCGCCACCTCTTTTGGTAGGTTGTTCCATGGCTGAACTGTCCTCTCTGTAAAATAAAACTTTTTCAAAGCCCTCCTAAATCTCCCCCTGTTCCTGATTCACCAGTCCTGCTGAATATATCCTCATGATCTATACTGTTCATTCCTTACAGGAACTTAAAGTTCTCTATAATTTATCCTCTCTCACTTCTGGTTTCCATCCTGTACATGTTTAGGATTTTAATCCAGTCCTCATAGGATCTGCCCTGCTGGCCTTAAATTAATTTGTTTACCCTGCACTGTACTGTATCTAGCTTGTCTTTATCTTTTCCTTGGGTGGACTGCAGAAGTGGGCACTTTATAGGATTGGATAGGCTAGGATAGCAACTTAATTTATCAGTGCTCCTTCCCATAGGATTGTAGTGCTTAACAATATTAAAACATACATAATACAAACTCACATCTTACAGCTCATAAAGCAGAGACTATGCAAATTCCTCCCCATCCAATCAACAATCTACTATACATTAATGATACAAACAATAAAATAATAAATCACAATTCTAAAAACACCTCCAAAAGTCAATAGTTCACTTAGCTGACAAATCAACAAGGAGATTTTCAAACCAAATTAAACGCCTTCTTGAATAGCAGCATTTTTAGGCCTCTTTTAAAGGCTTCTGCTTAGGGTGTGTCCAGCAGATGTCAAGGTAAAGAGTTCCACAAGACTAGTGTGACAACCGAGAATGCTCAGACCCCAGATTGCCACAGCCTAGCCCTGGGGACCACCAGGAGACAGCCCTCATCAGAATGGAGACCCCTCGACAGGTGGTGAGGAATCAGGAGGTCTTGCAGGTAGGATGGTACCCTCCCATGCAGGACTTTATAGGTCAGCAACCCAACCTTGAAGGCAATCCTCCACCTCACTGGCAACCAGTGGAGATCACGGAGGATAGGTGTGACATGGTCAAATTTAGAAATTCCAGTCAAGAACCTCACTGCTACATTCTGCACCTGTTGCAGCTGGTGAATGTTGCCTCCAGAAAGCCCCAGATACAGGGCATTGCTGTAGCCCAGCCTGGACATGATGAAGGCATGCTTCAGGGTGGGCAGGTGATCACATGGTATCAGTGCTCAGATCTGAACAATATTCCTCAAGTGGTAAAAGCCACTCTTAATGATGGCCGACACCTGAGCCTCAAGCAACAGGCCATCATCCAGGACCATTCCCAGATCCTTCACCAGAGTGGAAAGTGTGATGCTCTGCCACCTGCTTATTGTCTCATTGTATAAATGAATGGTATGTGATGGTCTGCCTAAAACACACCAGGCAGCAAGTAAGCTTGACCCTTTGACCCCAGAGGTGACAGTGTTGAAGCAGCTGGTTATTATAAAAACCGACTAAGGGGAAACTGACCAAAGGTTTCCTGTTCTCTTTAACAGAGGGCTCTGGTCATCTGCCAGGAGATAGGACATCAGAAAATGTTATGATTTCTGCAGGAAGAGACCATTTGGTCACAGAACCTTATTATCAGTTGTAAACCTGAGATCACGCTAGCAAAACAGGAAATCAGCATGGAGACATCAAAGGGGTTGTTTTGATGAAAGACTCATATTTTAAAAATTGCTAACTGTTGATTTCCACAGTAGAAATTAAATCTATGGGAGGATCTAACTGTGACCTCATCAACGGGGGTGGGGAGAGGATTTTTGAAAGGGTCCGGCATCTGAGGGAAACATCTTTTTATTCTGGACTCAAAAGAGACAGTTCTCTGGACTTAAGAAGACAGTTTATGGTAGCATCTAACTAGGCAAGAACTTTTAAGTATTTGTGGTAGGCGTATTTGTGTTCTGTAACTTCCCAATTATTTTATGTGACTGTAGGTAATTGATATATTTATTCTGTGTTTGATATTTTACATATTTTGCAATTTTTTGTAAACAATATTTTCTTTAAAATACTGCCTGTGCTTTTTCTCAGTTCTTTTGCATATGAATGCTGAACCTGTGTTTAAGTCTGACAGCTGTTAAGGGCTTGAATGTGTTACTAATCTTGCTAAAGGTAAGAATATACCTAGATCTCATGTTGAGTCATAAGGGTACATCTTGGAAACCTGGCTGGGTGCCACTGGGGAGAAGGAATGCACTTAATTCCCGAAGAGGGTACATATCTGAGCCAGTTAACTGGGTGTGCTAGCATAAGGTTCACATTTGACCCCCAGAACTAGAGGCTAGTAGGTGATTTGGACCCAAAACAGACAGGGGGGGGTACCCTGTCTGTCTTCTGTTCACAGTATTGCACTTCGAGGTTGGCACTGTGGGAGCAGAGGGCCTGAACTGCAGAGTGCATGTGTGACAGATTTGGTTAGCAGCGATGCGATATGAAAACATTTGGTAACATGAGCATTAACAGTCCAGTGTGTCAGATTAATACTGTACAGTTCACATGCAAAATAAGGCAGTGATTTTTTAAAAAGTAAACAGGACTATATAATTGTGCTTACATTCTAAATTCCTACTTGTTTTCTTTTTTTTTCAGGTGCAAGTTAGTGTAGCCATAGTTGGGGAAGAAGATAGCTTCCAACTACAGTGAGCACACTGCAGACTACCTGAGGCAGTTGTGCCAAGAGAGAGGAGTCCAAACACCAGCATCAGAGCAGGTAAGTGGCCTGAGGTTAACTGGGACTCCAGGACTGGGTTACAAATTAAATTCTAAATTGATAGCTGAATTTAAAGAGGGGGAAATATGGATGTATTTTTAAATTCCTTTGAAAAAGTATGCATTCAGGCAAATATTTCTAGAGGGTCCTGGAGCTTCCAGCTATCCCCGCTACTTACCGGAAAAGCTCAGGATGCATTGGGTCAAATGGGCAATGAGGACAGTAATGATTACAGTAAACCTAAAGTTGCACTTAAAAAAAATATGAGCTAAAAGCAGAGGCATACAAAGTTAAATTCCATAAGCTCAGGAGAAGCCCTGACTTAAGCTATGAGGAGCTAGTCACTAAACAACATCAGTTTTTAAATGTTGGTGGGAAGGAATTGAAGCAAACTTTGCAGACAAAATTGAAAACGCTGTACTGTTACAACAGTTTTTTTGGGTATGCCCAGCAGAGCTGAAGACCCGGCTGGAGGACTGAGATCCAAAAACAATGCAAGAGGCTGCTGAACTCTTAGACCGCTATGCCAAGAGCAGACCCACTCTGAGAGCGAATGGGGCAGGTGTGGCAGCGCAGAAAGGGAAAGTGCACCTTCAGGGCAACTAAAACCCTCCCTGCTTCCACCAAAACCAGGCAGCCCCAGGTTACAAAGAAAAGATTTACCTGAGAAAAGAAATGAATGTTGGGTTTGCAAAGAAACTGGACATATTGCGAGGCAGTGTCCCCAAAGGACAAGCAGTGCACAGAGTGGTGCTAGGAAAGAAGTGGGTTGTTTGTGTGTCCCTGAAAGCATGCCAGTAAACAAGAGGGAACACATACATCCAGTCACTGTGAATGGTGTACAGACACATGGATTAAGGGACACGGGGTCATCCCTGACTTTGGTAAAAGGGGATTTGGCAGATCCTGGTCAGCTTATACCCAATCAGTCTGTGACTATACAGGAATTCACTGGGGAGGAGAAAACATTGCCACTCACTAGTGTCCTCATAGACTGGGGTGACAGATGGGGGGACTGTGCAAAGGGTTGCCATAGCCAAGGCTTTGGCTGTTGATGTAATTATTGGCAACAATATGAAACAGGGGATGGTGTATGTAGTTACCCTCAGCCAATCGACAAAGGAAAATTCTAGTTCCCTGGACCCTATAGAAGCCCATGTGGAATCCCCTGGGAGGCTGGTTCCCCAGCCTATGCCTCCTAATATGGAGAATAATGAAAGGGGTGTAGAAATACCCCAGGTAGCAGTTAACAGAACAGCTATGGAGGGTTACTCCAAGAAGAAAGGTGTGACTCATAGTCAGAGGGTTAGGGATGGCAGTGATCCTGAATGCCCTAACACTAGATGTAGGGACCCTAGTATAGACTCTGAAGGGGACCTGCCCCATGCCTTGGGAATATGTAAGGAGTTTGCAGCTGCTCAGAAAAGTGACATTGGTCTACAGAAACTGAAGGCTTGGGCAGACTCTGATGGAGCGCAGGTAGATGATGGGGAAACATAAAGTTTATTGGGACAATAAATTGATATATATGCAGGATGCAAAAACAGAGGAAGGGGTGATGGGCAAGCAGTTTGTTATACCCCACGGGTACCATGAGCAGTTGCTTAAGACTGCACATGATATTCCCGTCTGGCCATCTGGTAATTGCCCACACTACGCAGTGGTTGGCTCAGAATTCCTATGGGCCCAATTTCACCCAGCAGGTGAAGGAGTATTGCAGGTCTTGTCACCAGTGCCAAGAAATAGGGAAGGTAGGTAAGAAAACCCAAGCCACCCGAATTCCCTTACCTATAGTGGATGAGCCATTCCAGAGGGTGGGAATGGATATTGTGGAGCCTTTAAATATCCCTAGCTCCTCCAGGAAGAGGTTCATCCTAACTGTGGTGAATTATGCCACCCGGTACCCAGACGCAGTCACCCTATCCTCACTGAGAATGGACAAAGTGGCAGATGCCTTGTTAGGGATTTTCTCCCATGTTGGATTTGCAGAGGAGGTTATCACTGATCAAGGGGGAATCCTTCATGTCAGACCTGATGAAATGTTTCTTGGAGAAGTGTGGGGTGGTGCAGAGATGCATGACACCTTATCACCCACAAGCCAATGAGCTTGTGGAAAGATTTAATGGTACCCTTAAGTCAATGCTCCAAGCATTTGTTGAACAGCATGGGAGGGACTGGAGAAATACCTTCCCCACCTGTTGTTTGCATACAGGGAGGTGCCCCAAGAGTTGTCAGGATTGTCCCACTTCAAGCTCTTATATGGATGTAGGGTACGTGGGCCCATAGACTTGATCTGGGAGAACTGGGAGGGCAAGCACACCACCCAGGGAACTCCCATAGTGGATTATGTCCTAGGTTTAGAGAAAGGCTGAAGGAGCTTATGGGGACAGCCCAGAGCAACCTGGCAGCTGCCCAACAAAAACAAAAGGTGTGGTATGACCGCAGAGCCAAAGCTCACTCATACACTGTGGGTCAGGAAGTCATGGCCCTAATCCCGGTCCAGAAAGACAAGCTTCAGGCCAAGTGGGCAGGACCATACAAAGTAGTCAGACAGAAAAATGATGTAAACTACATTATACAGCTACCTGATATGAGACATTCACAAAGAATATACCACATCAACATGATGAAGCCATATGCAAATATGGCTGACATGGTGTTTGCAATGTGTAGTCCTGGGGAAGGGACAGACAAAGGAGACCCCTTTCTGGACTTGCTGGAAGAAGGCAAGTGGGAGTCCTCTGTGGAGGCAATTAAAATGTCACCCCAGTTGACCCTGAACCAGATCCATGAAATAAGGGTGGTTTTAGAAGACTTTGCCCCACTGTTTAGCACCTAGCCTGGACTAACCCCCTTAGCGATGCATTATGTCGAGATGGGGACGCAGTCTCCCATATGGTGGACAACATATCGGGTGTCAGAGGCTGTCCAAAACAATATTAGGAGGGAGGTAGAGGAAATGCTGGACTTAGGGGTAATCCTGAAATCACACAGCCCCTGGGCCTCATCCGTAGTCCTTGTTCCCAAGCCAGAAGGCTCTACTCATTTTTGTGTGGACTATCATGGACTCAATGCAGCCACAAAGTCAGACGCCCATCCAATGCCATGGATGGATGAACTTCTGGACAAGTTAGGAGGGGTGACATGCCTTAGAACTATTGACCTGACAAAGGGGTATTGGCAGGTAGAGTTAACTGCCAGAACTAGGGAGAGGTCAGCCTTCATCACTCCAATAGAGTTATTTGAATTTAAAGTAATTCTTTTTGGAATGAAGAACACCCCTGCCACTTTCCAAAGGTTTGTGAAGCAGGTGTTCAATGGTGCTGAGGAGTACACCATGGCATACCTTGATGACATTGCCATCTTTAGTGGCAGCTGGGAGGAACGTCTGTCCCACCTTAGGCAAGTGCTGGGCAGGATACAGATGGTTGGACTCACTGTAAAAGCTGAGAAGTGCCAGGTGGCCATGGCTAAGGTAGCCTTCCTTGGGTGCACTGTAAGCCAGGGACAGCTCCGTCCTAACCAAGCAAAAATAGAGGCAATCAAGGCTTGGCCCAGACCAGAAACACAGAAGCATGTCAAGAGTTTTCTAGGGGCAGCAAGGTACTATAGGAAAATTGTACCAAAGTACAGTGTCCTGACCGCTCACCTATCTGAACTGTTAAAGAAAAGGATGCTTAAGAAAATTACCTGGGAACTAGCCTGTGAACAAGCCTTTACAAGACTGAAGGAGGATCTGTGCAGTGCTCCTGTATTGATAAGTCCAGACTATAGCAGACCCTTTGTAGTCCAGACTGACACCTCAGATGTGGGTATTGGTGCAGTACTGAGTCAGACATCCAACCAAGGGAAAGATCACCCCATAGTGCACCTCAGTAAAAAGTTCCTTCCCAGGGAGCTGGCTTACTCTACTGTGGAAAAAGAGTGTCTTGCCATGGTGTGGGCATTAAAGAGGTTACAACCATACCTATACAGGCACCATTTTGAAGTACAAACTGACCACAACCCCCTGGTTTGGCTGGCACAAATGGGTAAAACGAATGGTAGACTACTAAGATGGAGTCTTGCCTTGCAAGGGTATGACATGATAGTCTCACACAGGGCCAGGGCAGCAAATGAAAATGCAGATGGACTTTTGTGTCAATTTGAGCAATTAACTGAATTAGGGAGCTCATCCCATGCTGGGACAGAGCTCCCTAATTCAGTCTAGGTGGGGAGGACTGTGATGCTTTGCCACATGCTTATTGTCATATTGTATAATATTTGTATTATAAATAAATGGTATGTGATGGTCTGCCTAAGACACACCAGGCAGCAAGTAAGCTTGACCCTTTGACCCTAGAGGTTACAGTGTTGAAGCAGCTGGCTATTATAAAAACTGACCAAGGGGAAACTGATCAAAGGTTTCCTATTCTCTTTAACAGAGGGCTCTGGCCATCTGCCAGGAGATAGAACCTCAGAAAATGGTATGATTCCTGCAGGAAGACACCATTTGGTCACATAACCTTGTTATCAGTTGTAAACCTGAGATCATGCTAGCAAAACAGGAAATCAGCAGGGAGACATCAAAGGGGATGTTTTGAGGAAAGACTCATATTTAAAAAATTGCTGACTGTTGATTTCCACAGTAGAAATTAAACCTATGGGAGGATCTAACTGTGACCACACCAAGGGGTTGGGGAGAGGATTTTTGAAAGGGTCAGGCATCTGAGGAAAACAGAGCTTTTTATTCTGGACTCAAGAGAGACACTTAGTTCTCTGGACTTAAGAAGACAGTTTATTGTAGCATCTAACTAGGCAAGAACTTTTAAGTATTTGTGGTAGGCGTATTTGTGTTCTGTAACTTCCCATTTATTTTATGTGACTGTAAGTTATTGATATATTTGTTCTGTGTTTGATATTTTACATATTTTATAATTTTTAGCAAACACTATTCTCTTTAAAATATTGCCTGCACTTTTTCTCAGTTCTTTTGCATGTGAATATTGAGCCTGTGTTTAAGTCTGACAGCTGTTAAGGACTTGAATGTGTTACTAATCTTGCTAAAGGTAAGAATATACCTAGATCTCATATTGAGTCATAAGGGTACATTTTGGAAACCTGGCTGGGTGCCACTGGGAGAAGAATTGTACTGAATTCCCGAAGAGGGTACATATCTGAGCCAGTTAACTGGGTGCGCTAGCATAAGGTTCACATTTGACCACCAGGACTCAAAGCTAGTAGGTGATTTGGACCCAAAACAGACAGGAGGGTTACCCTGTCTGTCTCCTGTTTACACTATTGCACTTCAAGGTTGGCACTGTGGGAGCAGAGTGCTTGACCTGTGGAGTGTGTGTGTGACAGTAAAGACCAGGGGAACACCCCTCAGAACAAGCCCAGGGAGATTCCCTAATCCCCTCCCAACACAGCATTGACCTGACTCCACCACTAGTACATCCATTTAGTCTGGACTGAATCACAACCTGTTGTGTGTCATCCAGTTCTGGATCACATGCAGGCAGTTGTTAATCCTCGAGGCCACCATCTGGTTTTCAGGTGCACAGTACAGGTTCAGCTGGGTATCATCAGCATAATAATGAAAACCTGGTCCATACCACCTGATAATGTCTTCCAATGGGAGCATATATATCGTGAACAACAAGGGAAAAAGGACTGACTCCTGTGGAACACAAGACAGTGGCATTTATTCCAAATGCAGCCTCACCAGTGATCTATAATGAGGCTGTATCGCCTCCTTCCTCCTGCTGTCAAATCCCCTCCTGATACACCCCAATATCCTGGTTGTCTTGCTATAGTCCTTAAATTGGCTGGATTGTTTTAGGGAGTCACTTACAATGACTCCCAGGTCCCCTTCTTCAGTGGTAGTTTCCAACTTCACTCCTCGTATCCAATATTCTGTCATGAGGTTCTTCTTCCATACGTGCATTATCTTGAACTTCTTGGCACTGAAATTCAATTGCCAAACTTTGGACTAACTTAACCTTTGCAGGCTTTCTGCAGCTCCCTAACCTCTTTCTCACCGTCTACCCTTCCCCAAAGCTTAGTGTCATCTACAAAGAAATACATCTTGCCCTGTATTCCTTCTCCTATGCCACTGATGAACATAATGAAGAGAACCGTCCCCAGGACTAAACTCTGTGGCACCACATTTGTGACTTCCTTTTCTACCGACTTGTCTCTGATTACCACCACCCTCTTCTGTCTCCCTCCAGCCAGATTCTCACCAATTTAACCTGCTCCTTCACTGTTCACAGATCCTCTTCTTTACTGACCTGTATGGCACAGAGCTAAATGCCTTGCTGAAGTTCACTGCCTCCCAGCCTATGTTGCTTATTATCTTGGAGCCCATTTCTCTCCAGGTAGTCCACTAGGGTCTTCTTGACTAGTGTCTCCATTAATTTACCAGATATCATCATAAGACTAACAGGTCTTTATTTTCCCAGTTGTTCTATCTCCTCTCTTGTGGAGTGGGTGTACATCACTACCCTCCAATCATTAAGAGCCACTCCTAACTGTGGAGAGCTACTGAATAGCACAACCATGGGTTCAGCCATTTCCAAAGCCAGTTCCCTAAGCACCTCCGGGTGCATTTCATCCAGCCCTGGAGCCTTATCTCTTTTCAGGGCAACTGACCCTTTTCTGACCCTTCTTCTCATAAACACCACCTGCCCCATTACTGGGATGCCTCTTACAGCAGCCTTTATGCTGCTTTCAGGCAAGTCCCCGCTATCCTCCACTGTGAACTCAGAGCAACAGTACTCATTCAGAACTGCTGCCTTTTATGCATCCTCCTCTTCTGCCCTGCCCCATCTGTAAGTCTAATAATCCCCCCTCTCATCTTCCATTTTACCAAATGTATCTAAAGAACTGATGCCCCTATTGAACAATGCACTGTTCAGTGTCTGCTTTTGCATCTCTGATTGCCTTCTTGGCCTCCCTCATCCTTGACTGATATGGACTCTATTCCTCCTCTCTCTGATGCTCTTTGCATTTAATGAAGGCCCTTTTATTTAGTGCTTACTGCTTGCCTGACCTTCTTCAAAAATCAGATTGGTCTTTTTTCAATCCAACGGCAGCTAAGATCAAAAAACTGGTACCCAAGCAAACAGTAGACACCAGAAACTCACAAGTAGCTCAGCTTTCAGTACAGGAATTTCAAATAACGCTCCAGCTGTGCTGTAGGATAATAGCTGAATTGTATTCAGAAATTATAAAAAGCAGTACGGGAGCGACTCCCTCCTTTTGATGGAGGGGAGTTGTAACCATTACTGCTTTTGCAGTGTTTCTCTAAATAAATTCAGCTATTATCCTGCAGCATGGCTGGAGTGTTAGTTGAAATTCCTGTGTTGAGAGCCGAGCTTCTTATAAGTAGTCAGGTTGATCCTAGTAGTCTGGGTAACCATTTTTAGGCATAATGTAATGGCCCCATTAATTACTCCCCACTTCTCCACACCTCAGATTTTGTTCACTCCCCTCAGCTCACACTTATCTTTAGGAAATATGATTGTGAGCACTGGCCTTCATTAAGTTTGATGTTGTAATAAATAAATAACCAGTATGCCATGAACATTGTTTAGTGTATATGTCTGTGACAGGGTAAAACTGCTGCTAAAAAGAAAATGGTATGATGGTATACTGTACATGCACCAGTTAGGGTTCAAGTTAATGCCACAAAATTAGGGAAATATGGCATTAGAGTTTCAAACCCTAACTTCCCAACCTCACATCCCAAGCAGAAAATAGATAAAACATTAAGATTTTGGGTCTCTGGAATTTTGGTGAATCAGTGGTGGAGTCTTCCTTGTGGTTGTTGACCCTAATACACATCCTGTTTCCTGAGCAAATAATGTCAGTCCTGATCTCCCTTATTCATGCAGAGCCCAGAATGCCCAGCATGTAGAAACCTACAACAGACTGTGTTGGTAAGATATGGTGAGACATACTTGTCTACCTTTGAAGAATGTGTCACCATGAGACACTGGCTTGGAGCTGTACCTTGTGCTTTGGACAGGAGGCTACAGGCTAGGGGGAGGGGTGAGCATTGGTGTTGACAACTCCAAGGAAGAAATCACGGTAGCACCCATGTAGAGCACTGATTATTGAGTGCTGCATTTTGAGCGACTCACATTAGCGCCTAATTTAGAGAGAGAGAGAGTGGCATACATGGCCATATCTCAGAGTAGCTTAGTACAGCAAGGAGCTGTACTCACCATTGCAGGATATAGTATCCTTTGAGGCAGATTCCCACCAAGCTGCTTGCATAGTGTAGTGGTGTACACCACCGCTTGCAATACAAGCAGCCCCGGGTTCAGGTCCGGCTAGAAGCAGAATAAATTTTTTTTGTTCTAAATCCAATAACTTGCCCCATGGTCCACACCCCCCTTGGAGTTGATTATTTAAGTTTGAGGGGTGCGAGGGGGCATGGAGGGCATAGCCCCCCACATAAAAAAGAGATTTCTGTATGGTTTTCATAAGTATTGTAGCGACCATAGCTATTTGTGATGGTCGCTACAATATCCATCGCCCTTTTGACCATGGGGTCAAGTTTGTTCACTCTATATGATTGGCGGTCTTTCAGATTCACCTTTATCACATAGAACCAAAATCACCACTGATGCACCAAGACTCCAGAGATCCAAAACCCTGTTTTTTTTTCCTTTTTTTGCTTGGGGGTGGAGGGGGAGAGTTACAGTTGGAAATCATAATACCAAATTTCCCTATTTCTGTGGTGTTAACATGAACCATAACTGGTGCATTAACAAAGTTTTTTTGCAAAGAGTTTCCTTTTTATTTTGACACAATGGAATTGTATCCTCATTCACACAGGTCCCAAACTTATGCAGAAGTGCAGGGCCCAAAGTGCCATGCACGAAGGGAAGACACTGTCCACTTATAGAAGTGCATGATGGAAATGAGTCCTTCACTTCTGTGCAGCAATGGATGTCAAGTATTCATGGGGCTGTCTGGTGGGCTGTGGAAGTGTAAGGCCCTCAGGCCTCTGCTCTTCTGTGTGGCCATAGACAGAGACACACGGGATAAAGAGTCCATCTGTCAGCCAGTGAACAATGCCCTCTGCCACCACAGTTGCAGAGGCACAGGGCCCTATGCCAAAAGTAGAGATGTTGCAAAATTACATTTCGCAGGTGAAATTGCTGCAAAATCAGCAATTTTTCACACAAAACATTTGGGTGAAATTCCGCCATTCTGCAAAATTTTTGCCAGGTGTGAAATTGTGAAATTTTGCCTGCAAAATACAAAATGTCACCATGAAATGTGCAATTTTGCCAAATTTTGCCCACATTTTGCCAAATTTCACCTGAATTTCACCATTTCACCCATGGAATTTCACATTTCGCACCTGTGAAATATTTTGCGAAATGTGCAAATTTTGTGAAATATTTTGAGGAATGAAATTTTCTAATTTCACACATCTCTAGCCTAAAGAAAGGGTATCTTCACTATATGGTACCCATGCCCCTGAGGGCAACTCTGCAGCTTTAATTAGTAAAGCTGGAGGGGCTGTCACATAGAAGTGCCATCCCACAACCTTCAGCCCATGTAGCTGGGTCACTCAGCTAGCCCCTGAACCCAGCTCTATGGCACTGGATCACAAAGAATACATGCTGGGATGAAGACTGGCACCACCCACAAAGTTTCTTAACAACCATTTTTTTCTTTATTTTGACCCCAAATTTTCAAGATAGTAATTTTATGACTCCCAAAGTGACTCCCAAAAAGTATATTGTCTGAAACATCATTTTGCACCACAAGTATGAAAACAAGTCTTGTCCAGCATTTAAAAACTGACACCTATCATGTTTATGAGGTGGTATGTAAAAATTGGTATGCTGGAAGTTTTGAAAAATAGCAAAGTTATGAGTGAACATTGAAATATTGCAATAACCTTGGCATTTACCATATTTGTAAATTTTCAGCATATCCTTCTTATTACTCCACCTCATGAACCTGACAGGTGTAAATTTCCCTATGTCCGCCAAAACATCATTTCATACCACAGGTGTGAAAACAGATTTTGGACCGGATTTGAAAATTGACAGCTGTCATGTTCATGCAGTGGTTTAAAAAACATAGCTATGTTGAATATCTGAGGTCAAAATATTTAAAATTACCAAAGTTATGAGCAGGTGTAGAACAATTTCAATATACACTCATAACTTTGTAATTTTTACATATTCTAAACCCACATTTTTACAGCTGAAGTGGGCATAGCCTGCAGATGTATTGAGTTGAGAAAAGGGGTACCTGCATAATTACCTTCCAAACAACATGGTAGAGTGTTAAAAATAGTGTCTTCCACTGAAGCCTCATTGCTACGCTGCCTATGTGTGTATGGGATTTAGAGAGCACTATTTTTCCCTGGCTCATGTTCCCTCCCTGCAAAGCATCAAAGGAGGCAAGATTTTTTCTAGGGGCATGACCAGGACACCTAGATGGACAGCTTTGGGGAGGAGGGAAAGCAGGTGCCACCCACTAGGGGCAGGCAGGCAGGTGTTCCCAGGGCAGAAGGAAATTGCATCCAGGAATAGGGAGGAGATACCTCATCATTCTACCTTTTCTAGGTTGCAAGAACAGCCTCAGAGGGAACATCAAGGTTTTTGACAAAGAAGATACCTTAAGGCAACAGCAGAAAGTAGATCTTGTGAATCCTGGAACATTTTGTTAATACTGTTTTTGCTTTTAAACTTCAGCTGGCTTAACAGGGTGAAGGATCCTTCCTGTACTGCACCTGCCTGCATCATAATGTGATATAAAACTAAGTCTAGTGTTTACTGTAACCAGCTTAATATTCCCCTTTCAATAATGATGTACTAAATTATCACTTTACTTTGTCACTTATGAATATCCATATTGTCTGAACTTCTTATCCTAAAACATTGTCTTTACAATACAGAAAAATGCTGTATTAAAAGTATAACAAGAGAAAGAACCAAATTTCCCTGCATTTTAGTTGCAGTTGGCCAAAATTGTAACTATAAAAATACATAAAAAATAGTTTTTCACTTCAGTTAGGCATCCAATCACCAAAACGAATATTTTTAGCATCTTGCCATATGTTGTACTGTGGCCAACTACTGACAACAAGGTGTAGTACAGGACAGTCAGTGTGTAAAATTAGCACTGTGCTTCATGCCACGTCAATGGGGGGGGGGACAAAAATGTTGAAATAAATGAAAAAATCTAACGAGGGTGATGGTTTTCTCAAATAACTGCAAAAGCACAGTTACTGACACAAGCAGTATCATTAATTTGCAGATGCCATTGCAAATGCCAGCATGAAATGAGAAAGGAAAAAGGTATACCTGTATCACTTCATTTAGGAAATATAGGGAGACAACAAATGACACATTGATTTGACTAGAAAGGCATTATTACTTAAATGATCATTTTTTTGTGGAACTCAAAAAACTGCCGCAAAACAAATGTATTTGCAAAAACATCAAGCCCTGTTTGTAATGATATATAGTTCCCTGTTCTAATACACACACACACACACACACACACACACACACACACACACACACACACACACACTGTATAAGCAGAAATACAGGACACCAGTTGCAGTAAAAAAAAATTTCGGCATGATACCATCTTGCAAACTAGGAGTATGAAAAGAAAAAGTAAATTAAATATTTTTCACTTTACTTAGGGAATATAGGGAGAGAACAACTGAGGTATTGGTTAGACTATAATGGCATTATTACTTAATGATTAGATTTGTCTGCAAGCACTGTCATCTAAGCAAGACACAAGCAATTGAATCAACACACACACACATATACACACACACACACACACTTGTCATGTAGTTTTCATTTAATTGAGCTATCCCCAGTACTGCTTTTTTGTTTTGCAATCTGAAACTTCCGCTATAGTGATCTTTCTGTGCTAAGTTTCAGTGCTTAATTTACAACCATTTACAAACTGAGAAACTTGTTTTACTGGCATCCCCTCCCCCACTCATACAGAGGTGTCAATTCACTGTTTGATAACCATGCTGGTTGATCTTACTTTCTTAGTGCAACATATTATTATTTGCAATAGTTTACATTAAAAGGATCAAGGAATATAACAACTGATGACAAGTAAGATGGTTAAATGAGGATGTGAAGAAAGTTACTCAACCAAAAAAAAGCTAAACATGCAACAAAATATCTGAAAACAAAAGCCATGACATAACCACATGGTCAGAATATTACACATTTTAAAAGAAACATAAACACAAAAGTAACCATTTCAAAAAGAAAATGGAACTCACATGCAACCTATGCAGAAAAAAGCAACAGCAAGCAATTGTACAGTTACATCAAAAGCCTAAACAAAAAAAAATATGTAAGTGTATTAATAATAACGAGATACAATAAAAAATCCAGTGGAGATAGCAAGGCAATGTAATGAATATTTGTGTTCCTTACTCAGACCCAGTCACAACTCAGTCCCCTGCCCCTGTACATTACCAGGAGTGCCAACAGAATGACTATAAATACAGACAACATACTGCAAAAAATTCAGAATAAGAAAATCAGAGTGCAAAGTTTCCGATAAAATGCTGAAATTAAATATTGGGATAATCCATAACCAGGCACCCCCCTCAAAATATATATATGTATTTTAAATTAATAAATACAGGTTCAGGGTAAATTCTAGAATCAGTAAGCTTTAATTCAGCTACATGTTTAACAGTGATTTCAGTGCAGAGAGCAGCAGTAATTCACAAAGGGATAATCATGTACCCTAAATGTAATGTGTCTCTATGAAAATGTGATCCAATTCCTGAGCAATAACTCCTGATAGACATAATTTCTGTTATACCTTTACAACATTTCTGCCACTGTACCACATTTGGCATTCATTGAAAAATGTTTCCCTAGCTATTCATCCCTGAATTATAAACAGTAGAACCAAAACCAGCCAAACCATATGAAGATTCATCACTGTAAGCACCATATTTTATGCAAACTGTGATGCTCAACAGTTTTAGGGTAAGTTAGTCCATCTTGACTTATTTGCTGCATATGCATCTCAATTGCTAAGGGTTCCTGACCATGTTCACCCTTCCTCAAGCCCAGCTAGCTACAGTATGTCTAGCATTAACACTGATGGGAAGATTATGCCATTAGCAAGAATCTCTTTAAATAGCCCTTCTTTTTTTTTTTGGTAAATTGAAACTCCCTCTGTAGTGTTTTATTTGGCTTGCTTCTGGCTTGAGAGAAGTTATAGGAAAAATCCACCCAATGTCCAAGTCTGGTGCCTCTGTGATTTCTCTGAATTTGCTAAAAAGAAACTATCCTGCACATTTTGAATCCCTCCATAGGAGACATCAATAAAGTAACTAAATACTAAGTAAGGATTGGAGCACATAAAAACAGACAATCACAAAGCCTACTTAGCCAGTGGATGACCACAGCTGCAAAATGATTAGATTTGTTTACAAGCAGTCAAAGCACTGTTTTCTACATGACACACACACACACACACACACACAAACACGCACAGCAGAACATAGTTGCAAAATGATTAGATTTGTTTACAAGCAGTCAAGCACTGCCTTCTACACAAGACATACACACACATACACACACACACAGCAGAACATAGCTGCAAAATGATTAGATTTGTCTACAAGCACTATCTTCCAGGCAAGACACAATCAGTTGAATCAAATGCACACACACACACACACACCAGAACACAGCTGCAAATGATTAGATTTGTCTAAAAAAAAACTATGCACATTATTAGTACTCTGTTGTGTGAGTAAAGCATATCTGAACACTGTGTAGGTCACAGAAATTAAATCTACAAACAAACTACAAACATTATTATTAAACTTCAGTGTGAGTGAAGCATATCTGACCACTAATGAGTAAACAGACCTGCACTCAGTGGGGGAGCTATGACAAAAGAAAAAACAGCACCTTGAGATTTAAAGTCAAGGTACAACTGTAGCAAAGGGTACTTATTAAATGAAGGTCCATGCTAATGTTTACAGATATTTTCTCCATGTAATGGTCACAGCAAACATCACATGCCCTGGGCCAGAAATCTTTCCCTGGCCCCTTAAACATCATAGTGCTGGTTTTCACCATTAAATGGAGAAACTATTAAACATTATTGTGGATCTTTTTTATTAAGTAACCTGAGCTAAGGTTGATCTGTGACTTTAAGCCTCCACATATCTGAGCACTGGTTATGTCACAAAAAAGAAATCTAGAATGCCATTGGCAGTATGACCAAAATTAAATATTACTCTGTTGTATGAGTGAAGCATATCTGAACACTGTGTAGGTCACAAACATTAAATCTACAAACTACGAACATTATTATTAAACTTCAGTATGAGTGAAGCTTATATGAACACTAATGAGTAAACAGACCTGCACTCAGTGTGGGGGGGGGGGTACTCTGTGACAAAAAAATGGTACCTGGAAGTTTAAAATCAAGGTACAACCTAAGGTGCATAACATTTTTGCACAGATCAGTGACCTCCCTGTGTCAATGGCCACAATTACTGCTAAGCATTGAAAGCAGGGAACAGACAATGTAAGCATAAAACATGGACATGGAGGAATTATTATAATTTTCAGGATAGAGTATTGGGTTGCTTACTGTACTGCTGTTTTTTCCCTTGTGTTTGTTATTGTGCTAGCATATACTACAACAGTAAAATTAACCATCACAGTCAAAGGTTTGTGCACTGGAAAGGCTCAGCTGCCTGCAGAGTCCTTCCTTCCCTGACACACACACACACACACACGCACGCACGCACACACACACACACACACACACACACACACAAAGAAACATGGTGTGGTGCCTGTTACATGAAAATAACTACTAAAGTATGAATATAGTCATTAAGGTGAAAGTCTTTAAATATTATAAATACATTTGCAAGTACCTAGACAATGAAATTAATGTGTCAGAGTAGTACATGAATAAAAATGTAATTATCGCCAATGTGTAATAATTACATGAGATTGGATTTAATTTTGCTGCCCTGTAATTTTGGTATCTTGGATCAGTAACCAATGCAGGTTATAGTACATTACAAAATGACAGTACATAAAAGGTAATAAATATAACAGTGGGTGCATGGTATAAAAGGAAAAAAATGTACAGAAGTTGGTACAGAAACAGAAAGGACATCATTGAAGTAATCCGATTTGTAAAGAAGTTGGTAGGAAATACACAGAAGAGTCACTTATTTTGAGTTGATCCATATAACAAGGAAATATTTTGGTTATGATATATCAGTAGCAGTAATGCAGTAGCCAGTTAAATATTAGCCAGTTGCTTTCTGTCCATAGATCCAGACTATATGGGTTTGGTTTCTTAGCAAGAATTTAAGATTGCTTATCTCCAGCAACCTCAGAAGCCAATGTTGGATGTGATGTGATAAGTAACACTGTATAGGTGCTAAAAACAAAGGCCTTGCTTAAGTTGATATCCTTTGCATGGAAAGTGGATTTGACACCGGCATGTAAGATTCACCCAATGTGAATTACTGGGAAAGGGATTTAAAGTCATTTGCACCTCAGACAGAAAGTCTAGCAGTTTTCCTATAGATCCTGGCACCTGACATTTACCATTATTGTGTGAAGTGACTGAAGGCTTGGGGATTTTAGCATATGAACAGGTTTTGTGCTTTGAAGTTTAATATATAGAGTGTGATAATGTCATGGGCAGAGGAAGAGGATGGAGTCTGTAGGAAAAGAAGCTTCATACAAAATAATATATTACTCTGTTGTGTGAGTGAAGCACATCTGAACACCGTGTAGATCACAGAAATTAAAGCTACAAACACAATATGAACATTTTTATTAAACTTCAGTGTGAGTGAAACATATCTGAACACTAATGAATAAACAGACCTGCACTCAGCAGGGGGTGGGGGGGTACCCTGTAACAAAAAAACAGTTCCTGGAGATTTAAAGTCAAGGTACAACCATAGCAAATGCTACTTAATAAATCAAGGTCCATGCTAATGTTTACCAGATATTTTTTCCATGTAATGGTCACAGCAAACATTACATGCCCAACTGGGCCAGGGAAATGCTCTCCACAATGATCTTTCCCTGGCCCAGTGGGGCATGTAGTGTTTGCTTTGACCATTAAGTGGAGAAAATATATATTAAACATTTTTGTGGATCTTTATTTAGTAAGTACCCTGACCTAGGGTTGATCTGTGACATTAAGTCTCCACATATATTTGCATTTGTATATATGATCAGATCACAGGATTATGGAAAGGTCAATATTCACATTATTATTACTCTGTTGTGTGAGTGAAGCATATCTGAACACTGCATAGGTCACAGAAATGAAATCTACAAACAAACTACAAACATTATTATTAAACTTCAGTGTGAGTGAAGCATATCTGAACACTGATGAGTAATCAGACCTGCACTCAGCGGGGGGGGGGGTTACCCTGTGACAAAAAAACAGTACCTTGAGGTTTAAAGTCAAGGTACAACCTAAGATGTATGACATTTTGCACAGATCAGTGACCTCCCCCGTCAATGGCCACAATGACTGCTAAGCATTGAAAGTAGGCAAAAGACAATATAAGCATAAAACAAGGACATGGAGAAATGATTATACTTTTCAGGATAGAGTATTGGGTTGCTTACTGTACTGCTGTTTTTTCCCTTGTGTTTGTTATTGTGCTAGAATATACTGCAACAGTAAAATTAACCATCACAGTCAAAAGTTTGTGCACTGGAAAGGCTCAGCTGCCTGCAGAGGCCTTCCTTCCCTGACACACACACACACACAGAGGTTCCTGCAGTGTTATTAATTTTACACACTTGGCAGCAGACCAAAAAAAAAAAGTTCTCAGTAGAGCTGCCAGCCTCTGACAGTTACAGGACTGCAGAGACTGATCATGCCATGTTGTGTTTTAGGCATGCTTTTTATGTTTGCCTCCGCACATGTGCAAGAAACTTGTGACAGCTTGCAGGAGTAACAATTAGTGGATGTGCTGTTGTGTTGTGGCCAACGCTCCCACTGCTTTGTGGGGCTTGTCTCTGTGGCAACAATAAATGAGCATGCTGTCTATAACAACAGTGCAAAAGCGTGCCACCAAATTGAAAGAATTTCACCACTGCAATGAGGGAGCACCCCTTCATTGCAGGGCATGCCTTGCCTGGTGTAACATTTCAATTAACATGGCAGCAACTGTCACTGTCGAAATCTGCCTCTAGTCCCCAGAAAGCTGACATCAGGGGTGCCCAATCCCCCTGTAGGCATGCCCCCTCCTCAGTTTATTTGCTGATGGGAAGACCAATCCCCATCATCATAATTGTCCCCCTGTGCAATAATTTGTCTGCAGAGGGGGAGCCCAATCCCCCTCTGCACCATGTCCTCCCAAACAAAGACCCTTTCTTCTTTGCCGATGGGGTGCCCAATCCCTGTGGGCTCCAGTCCTCCCCACAAAACAACTAGGTGGCATGCTGGAAGCCCACTCCCAGCATGCCAGATATCCCTGTAACAAAGAAAACCTACAACATTTTTTTTGTTTTGTTTAACCTATGAACAAAACAATGGTTCCTCATTGTCTGCAGTACTCCTCCCAATCTGCATCCACCATCTGCGCACCCCACCCCCACCCACCCTCACCCCATACTTACTTCCAGAGCCTGGAGCAATGATCTTCGGTGGAGCGAGAACGTGTCTGCACTATTCAAAGCTGACTGTGGAGGGAAGCCTGTCTATGTCTGAAGTTCAGGGAAAGCAGGAGGAAGCAGAAGCACTGTGGGTCATGCTGGAGACAGGAAATGGCACCACCATTCGCCCTGGCATGATGTACAGACCTCCAGCACAAGGGGAGGAGATGGACGGGATTCTAGTGGAAGCATTCACAAAATGACAGCCAAAGGTGAAGTGTTACTGGTGGGAGACTTCAATTTGCCTGATGAGGATTAAACACTCAGGCTGCAGCCACAGCCAGGAGCAGAGGCATCCTGGAAGCCCTGCAGGGGGCATGCCTTAAGCAGCTTGTGGTGGAACCCACCGAAGAAGGATCAATATTGGATCTGGTACTCACCAATGGACACAGAGTCACCGATGTAATGGTGGGTAGCCACCTGGGGTCCAGTGATCATTTCATGGCATGGTTCAATGCGGGAACGGTGGAGGAGTCAAACCACATGAAAGCAAGGGTTCTGGATTTCAGACAGGTTGACTTGGCAAAAATGGGGGAATGTCTCATGGAAGCCATGGCAGAAGGAGAAGAGGGGGATGTAGAGAAACAATGGACTAACCATAAGGGAGCCATTGCAGAAGCAACAAGTCTTTGTGTTGGGAAACTAAGTAAAACAAAGAGAAAGAAAAAACACTATGATTCTCAAAAGATGTGGCCGGGAAGGTAAGAGAAAAAAGGCTAGTTTACATAAGGTATAAGGAAATGCAGAGGGGGAAGACAGGGAACTGTATCTGGAAAAGCAGAGTGAGGTAGGGAAAGTAGTCAGGAGCACAAAGGTGCAAAGACAGGACAAAAATATCCCAGGCAATTAAGAAAGGAGACAAGACCATTTTCAGATACATTAGTGAAAGAAAGAAGACCGGGGTGAAATTGTGAGGTTAAAAATGGAGGGAGGGGTGTATGCAGAAGGGGACCTAGAAAAAGCAAGAATTCTGAACAAATATTTTTGTTCAGTATCCACAGAAGAAAGGGAAGGAAGAGGGCCACTATTGGGTGATAGCACCAATGGAATATATGTGGATACCAGCCAATTTACATAGGAAAGAGTCCTAAAGGAACTCTAGAATCTGAAAGGGGACAAGGCTATGGGGCCAGACGGGATACATCTCAGAATATTAAAAGAACTTAGAGAGGTACTGGCAGCACCACTAACACCTTATTCAACAAATCGATAGAGACATGGGTGGTTCCAGGGGACTGGAGGAGGACAAATATAGTTCCTCTCCTCAAAAGTAGGAACAGGGAAGAAGCTGGCAACTATTGGATAGTCAGCTTGACCACGGTGGTGGGGAAATCAATGGAGTCAAGGCTAAAGGAAAGGATTGTGATATTTCTTGAATCCGGTGGAGCACAGGACTCGAGGCAGGATGGATTAACAGTGGTAAGGTCTTGTCAAACAAATCTGATAGATTTCTTTGACTGGGTGACCAGGGAAGTAGATCAGGGAGGGATGGTGGATGTGGCCTGCATATATTTCAGCAAGGCCTTCAACACTGTGCCATATAGGAAGTTGGTAAATAAGTTGGGTAGCCTGGGAGTGGGTCCCAAGGTGGTAAACTGGGTTAGGAACTGTTTGAGTGACAGGACACAGAGAATGGTGGTAAATGGTGTTCAATCCGAGGAGAGGGGGGTGACCAGGGGGGTACCACAGGGATCAGTGCTGGGCCAGTCCTCTTTAATTTCTTCATAAGAGACACTGCAGAGGGGCTGGAGGGGAAGGTATGCCTCTTTGCAGATGGCACAAGATCTGCAACAGGGTTAACACTCCAGAGGGGGTGGAAAAAATGAGAAAAGACCTAAACATGCTTGTGGAGTGGTCAAAAGTGTGGTAACTATGATTCAATGCAAAGAAGTACAAAATCATGCATTTGGGGCACATAAATCAAAGGGAGGAGTACAAGATGGGTAAGAGGTACTGATGACTACCAATCAAGAAAGGGACCATGTGGTAATCGTATCTGATGATCTAAAGGTATCCAATCAATATGAGAAGGCTATGGGGAGAGCCGGTGGAATGCTAGGATGAATAGGGAACGGTATCACCAGCAGAAAAAAGGAGGTGGTTATGCCACTGTACAGATCACTAGTGAGACCTCATCTGGAATACTGTGTCCAGTTTTGGAGGCTGCATCTCTGGAAGGACATAAAGAAAATAGAGGCAGTCCAGAGAAGGGCAACAAAAATGGTTCAAGAACTGTGCCAAAAGTCATATGAGGAAAGACTAGAGGACCTCATTATGTATTCCCTGGAGGAGAGGAGAGAGATGGGGATATGATAGACATTTAAGTACCTTAGGGGTATAAACAAGGTACATGAGGGTAGCATCTTTCATGAAAGAAGGTGCATAAGAACAAGGGGGAATGATATGAGACTAGAGAGGGGTAGGCTCAGGGGCAATGTGAGGAATTATTTTCTCACAGAAAGAATAGTGGATGCTTGGAACAGTCTCCCTGCATAGGTGGTGGGGGTAAAAACAGTAGGGGAATTCAAGAATGCATGGGATATACATAAGTGTACTCTCGCAGTAGGGAAAAGAGGGTAAGCCACAGATCAACTAGGGTCTGCGGTATTGCATTAGGTAGGGAAAAGGGGCAGACTAGGTTGGCCAGACGGTCCGTATCTACTGTCACCTAGTATGTTTTTATGTCCCTCCCTCACTCTGCCTGTAACCTCCCCCTTCCTCGACCCTTGTTTACTTCACTCACCCTACCTTAGTTTGGCTGCAGTAATTCTGTATCCATCTGGTTTGAATCTACTGTGGTTGTGTCATCTGGTGGTCAGTGCTCAGTGGTCACTTAAGGTTAATGCACTTCAGACTTAAGTTCATGCCATCTGTGTCACTGACCTCTCCAGTCTTTCTTTATTCTTGACTCCACTACTAAACACACCAACATGCCACCTTGAATTGCAACACTTCCATTTACCGACACTGATCATTCCTCTTTGCAACACTTTTTTCCATAAAGCTTTTTACCTACATGGATCAAGAACAGCTCTTTCAGCCCTGCCCCTGCTCCTTCTGACCATCTCTCACCTCTCTTGACCCAGAATATAATCTCCCACAAATCATCCCCTCTGGGTGGACCAGGAGGAGGAGGGACATCCCCCCCAGTCAACATATTCCAGGCTCCCCAGAGTCGAAAAGTAGTGAAGTGACATGTCAGTACAGACACAGGGAGGCACACATGTCCTACAGAACTACAGCCCCACCTTTCCAACAGCTTGAAAACTGCATTAACACTGGGCCTCACCCATTGGTAGTCAGAGGCCAGATGACTAGCCACCCCTCCCTGGAAGAGGAGAGCAGTCCCTGGGATGCTGAATCCTTTACTTCCCCATTGACCCCCGGCAACTCATGCTCATCCTGAACACACATGCAGGCTTGGCAGAAGGTAAGACATTCAACACCTTAGCTCTCCACACTACCTTACTCCACCATTCTCCCCATGTTGCTGGCTGCTGGTGGACAGTAACTGGTTTCTGGACCCCTTTCCCCCCCTCACATGTAATTATCCCACTCCATCGATCCTGGTCAACTCATTGATCCATCCAAAATAAATCCAACAGGGATTAGGAGTAGACAAGGCAATGCGGTGCTATAGCCTCTGCCAGCTGGCCTGACCATCATCATTTGACCTGTACAATATGAGTAACATCACAATGGCAAGCCTGCAAGGAAATTGGAGACTGCCTGGTCCACCAGCATCAAACCATGGGGTTTTAATGATCCAGAGGCTGGCCTGGTAGCAATGTGTCTTCTGGGTACCCAGGGTTTGGTACTTGTATAACCAAGCCACCCCATGTTTCCTAACAGAGTCAGTGGATCAGGTTTGACTTGGAAAATTAATATATAGGCCTTTTCTGTGGAGTCTGGACTGTGTGCTGTTCCTTGTCCAATAAATCTGTGGATTGCATATTGACATGGCTGTTTAGGACAGGGTGAGGTTACTGTGTTCTAGTGGGTTGGTGACAGTGGTGTGTTAGGATGCCTCAGGAATCAGTCATAGCCCACTACTAACTACTAGCAGGCCAGCTAGACAGGCTACAAGTTGACATTTTTATAGAATGAGGCCAGTGGCACTAGAAATGAGGAGATACCAAGGTGGATGGTGTCTGCTGAGGTGGCGATGGGTTGGGGAGTGGATTCCATCCTTCTGGTTTTTCATCCAGTGGACCAACATCAGCTGAACCAGAAGAATAATCCCCAGGAATCAGACCATCACCTGCTTCATAACTCAAAGTATGGTTGATGAAATAAGGGCGAGGAAGGAAGGAGAAGATGGACTTTGATTTTACTGTGGTTAGGTTCTTGTTTCATCAAGTGGGGGGAGGTTTTTCTTGATTACAGTGCACTTGGATGTTGAGTCTGAATTGGATTCTGATTACAATTCTGTATCTAACCTGAATTTTTTTTATTTGGATTCTTGGCTTTCAAATCTCCCTTAGAGAGGCAGTATAGCACAGTGGTTAAAGGCTCTGAGCTCCAAATTTGGAGACCTGGGTTTGAATCCCACAGCCCCACTTGCATACTGTGTGACCCTGAGCAAGTCACTTAACTTCCATGTGCTCCCAGGTCACACCTGTAAACAAGCTTTCAGCTTACTGTGCCTCTCCTGGTTAAAAAAAAAAGAAAATCTGAAATCAAATTAAAAAACAACCCTGAAATCAGATGATTCCAGTTCCATCAGAAAGATTTGGAGCAGTCCCAAATGTATTACTTTTCTGGTGATGTACTTCACTTTTAACATCCCTGTTGGTTTAATCTTTGCAACTCCATATACTGTATGTATTGTCATCATCTCTTGAATGTGTATTGGAGATGGTAACTGGCTGAGGATTGATTTAAGCAACACATTCACTTGTTCACCTCTGTCTAGTTAAAGTGGACTGGAACACTCTCTAGAACCACCTCAGTATAACCCATGTCATATGCCACATGCCTTGGTGCAGCCACCTGCACTGCTATTGTCTCAATATATAGGCTGTCTAGCCCTGCTGGGTCAAACTTCTATTGGGTCATTACTTGGTAGACGTCTGGATTTGTGTTACACATTTTGTCATAATGTCCATGTTGTTTACATCTGTGACAAGTTTCTCTAAATGCTGTACAGTTTCATGGAGCATGTTTATACCCACATCTGTTGCACTGTCCCTCAAAATGCTGGACAGTCCCATGCACTGAGCATGCTTACATCCACATCTGCTGCACTGTGCCACTTCCTTGTCTGATATGTTGATCCTAATACTTGCTGTACACCCTGTTTTTGGCTCGATATGATTGAACAGTTTCAGGGTATGTACTGCTTTATCCACTGCATAAGCCCTAGTTATGGCAGGCATCTGTGATTTAGTGGCTTCCATTACCCTGCTGATATCTTTGGCTTGTTCAGCGTAATATCAAGCTCCTGCACCATTCATCTTTTATGCATGTAGCACATAACCCCAATACAATTTTATCTCTGATTAGGTCATTAGCCACAACCCGAAACTCAAAATTTGTTGTCATTAACTTTATTACATTAAGGTATTTCTCAAATATTTCTGTGAGGCTTTGCTGCCTTTCCCAAAACCGAAACCTTTCAGACACTGTATCATTACGGGGGTGTCAGTACTCAGCAAACCTTTCCAGTACTTGGTCCAGCTTCTTACTGACTTTCCCTTCCCCAGGGCTAAAATTATTGAAAAATTACAGAGCCTCGGATCCAATAGAATGTAAAAGAATGGCTACTTACAGTTTATCTGGTTTGTCCATTTGTTCTAATGTTATCATGAATACTCCAACAGGCTTTTCCTATATGACCCAGTTCTCTTCTTTGTCGTCACCAAGGGAAAGGGCCTCTGATGATCACAAAAGTTCCATCTTTTAACAGAGCTGCAGCACTCTGAACTTTGTCACAAAACAAAAAGGTCCAGAATACTGCAAGAATTATCACAAATTAGAAAATGGGTTGGGAAAATCCCTAAATCTGATTGGCTTAGGCAACCAGCTACCCAGCCGGTATCAGGCAACAGAGACCGGAAAATAATGAGACCCAGTCTCTGTTGTCTGATTACATTCCAAATGCTTGTGCCAGTAAAACTTTCAATTAAAAAACACTGCCATCTTTTAAATCTCAGTTAGCGAGAGCCGCCCCGTCATCAGCAGAATCCGATGTCTTTCCCATAACTTGATTGCTCCAGGTGACTAATCTCCCCCAACAACGTAATAAAATATAAATAAAATTATTTTATTGAAAAACGAGGTTCGGTTTTCAGCAGCCATTTCAAACTTTCAACCACTGGGTCTTCTTTTTAAAAGCGCCAGCACAGTCGCATGCTCAGCACCATTACCACGCCCATAACTTTCTTCCTGACATGCCCTACCCCTCCACGCGCTGCAGAATAAAAACTGACTGAACAGCACAAGTCCTAGCACTATAGGGCACAGGAGTGTCATTAATCAGAGTCTCAGTGATCATTTTTATTTTACACAGCCCAGTTTATTACTGTACAAGCTGCAGCTGGCGGGGAAAGAGAGAGAGACAGCACTTTTATCATTTTCAGCGGCTCTCTCCTTGTAGACATTAGTGACGGCTTCAGTGCGAGTTCAAGGAAACAGCTCAGGGACTCTTTCTGGTGGTGGGAGAGAGAGAGAGAGACTGAAGTATATTAGTTTTCATTTTTGAAACAAAGCAGCATCTCTCTCTCTCTCTCTGTCTGAGTAGACTGCAGTAAAATGTGAGCTCCGGGACACAGCTACGGACTGTTTGTGTGGAGGGGTGGGGGAGGAGGAAGCGAGGCGCCCCAAATTTCAGGCGTCTCTCTCTCTCCTTGTCCAGTATGCCATAAATTAGTTATTTTTTCCGTGATGGTGCCATGAAATTGTCCTCTTTCTCTGTGAAAAATACAGCCCTACATATAACAGACAATAAAAAATGAAGCAGATGACTTACAATAGCAAAACGCTATTGTGGATCACGCTGAACTAATGAAACCCTATTTAAGCTGAAGTCTCACAAACAAACTTCTGTTGCCAGTGGCAATGGAGGGGGGTGGCATGAACAAAAAAAAATGGTATAGAAAAGCAAAGGTGCCTCATCTTAACAGGTTGGGGAAGGGGTGCTTTCTAGTCATTCTGATACAGGTGGAGGAACTATTTTATCTCAAAACTTACATTGAACTATTTTATTAACAGTTTTTTATTGACCTTTTTTTTTTTTTTTTTTTTTTTTACAGTGCCCATTTTCTAAGCGCAATAATACCCTCCAGGGTGAGTGTGTGCTATACCGGACCTTCCAGGGGCTATAAGGCCCTGGCGGTCAGTATAGCACAATACCGCCCACCCTGTTGGGTATTATTGCTTACACAATCAGTGTTCTACTGTAGCAACACTGGCTGTTCTGTGGCTGTTCTGTCAACTTCTGACACTTGTAGTGTTTCTCGGGTTCACTATTCAGGCTAGCTAATAAACAAAACACACTTGCAGCTGAACTGCATCCCCCCCATGTGTTTATATTTGGTCCCTCTGTCTTTAGTGTTTCATTGGTTAACATGATATAATGTTTGTATGTTTTTATTATTGACTTTGTATTTGTATTGCTCATATTTTGTTTACTTTTTTATGTGTAACTTAGATAATTACAGAACTGGATTGTGAACTGGACCGATGAAGTCCAAAATGGCATATTCCTGTATAAAAATAACTTTTTACCATACCATACCATACCATACCATACCATACCATACCAACTGTAACAGTACCTCTATTCAACAACAAATTAAAACGAATGTGCACACTATATGCTGGCTCTTTACTATAGCAGGCCCAACAGGATGAACAAGCAAAGTACACTTTAATATATTACACTCCCAACCATCCCTATAACTTCACACCTGTGGGTATCCAAAAGGTACCCAGGATCCAATGTGGGGGAAACATAGAAACATAGAATTTGATGGCAGATAAGGACCGTTTGGCCCACCCAGTCTGCCCATTTCCCTACCTAACAGATAAGCTGCAGATCCTAGTTAACCAACAGCCTACTTCCTCCTGCCCCCCACTAGAATTGCCATGTGTCCATCCCATGCATTCTTGAATTCCCCCACTGTTTTTGACTCTACAACCTCCTCAGGAAGGCTGTTCCATGTATCCACAACCCTCTCTGTGAAGAAATACTTCCTCACATTACCTCTGAGCCGTCCCCCTCTATCTTCAAATTGTGCCCCCTTGTTTTTGCACATCTCTTTTTCTGAAAGATGCTACCTTCTTGGACTTTGTTGATTCCTTTGAGGTATTTGAAAGTTTCTATCATGTCCCCCCTCTCCCTCCTTTCCTCAAGGCTATACATCTTTAGTTCATTTAGTCTTTCTTCATATGTCTTCTGATGCAGACCCTGCATCATTTTGGTTGCCCTCCTCTGGACAGCCTCCGCCCTGTCTATGTCTTTGCAGAGATAGGGTCTCCAGAACTGTACACAGTACTCCAGATGTGGTCTTACCAACTGTCTGTACAGAGGCCAACAACTTCCTTTTTTCTACTGGTGATGCCTCTCCCTATGCATCCCAGTATCCCCCCAGACCTTCTTACTGCCTTCTCACATTGCTGGCCCACCTTTAGGTCATCTGATATGACTACCCCCAGGTCCCTTTCCATTTTTTGTTGTTGTCAGTATCTCACCCCCCCATTGTGTACTCTTCCCCTGGGTTTTTGTTTCCCAGGTGCATTACTTTGCACTTCTTTGCATTGAATCTAAGCTGCCATACATTTGATCATTCCTCCAACCTTGCCAAGTCCCTTTTCATCCTTGCCACCCCACCTTGTACATCAACCCTGTTGCAGATCTTTGTGTCATCTATAAAGAGACATACTTTCCCTTCTAGTCCCTCTGCAATGTCACTTATAAAGACATTAAAAAGGACTGGACCCAGTACTGAACCCTGCGGTACCCCACTAGTAACCCTCCTTTCTTCACTGTGGACTCCATTTACCATTATCTGCTGTGCCCTGTTGTCCAACCAGTGTTTTACCCAGGCTACCACCCTGGGACCCACTCCCAGGCTGGCTAATTTGTTTATTAATCTTTTGTGCAGGACTGTGTCAAATGCCTTGCTAAAGTCTAGGTAGGCCATGTCCACAGCCCCTCCCTGGTCTACTGCTTAGGTCACCCAGTCAAAAAAATCAATTAGATTTGTCTGACATGACCTTCCCATTGTGAGTCCATGCTGCCTTGGGTCCTATGCCCCACTGGCCTCTAGGTACTCAACAATTCTTTCCTTCAGAAGTGATTCCATCATTTTCCCTACCACTGAGGTCAAACTGACAGGTCTGTAGTTTCCTGCCTCTGTCTTGCTCCCACTTTTGTGAAGGGTAATCACATTCGCCCTCATCCAGTCCTCAGGTACCACACCATCCTGCCATGATTTATTAAAAAGGGTAGTCAGTGGTGTTACTAGTTCTTCCCTTTGTTCTTTTAGAATTCTGGGGTGAATCCCATCAAGCCCCATTACTTTATCCACCTTCAGTTTTAAGAATTCTTTCAGAACTCTTTCTTCTGTGAAAGGACTAATATCAACCTCCTATCCAGAGTGCTTCTATTGACTGGATTAGGTATTTCCCCCTGCTTTTCCATTGTGAATACGGAGCAGAAGTATTCATTCAGTATCCCTGCTTTTTCACTGTCGCTCTCTGCCCAACCACCTTCCTCTTTGTTCAGCCTCACTATCCCTGCCTTAGTCTTTCTTTGCTCCCTAATGTACCTATAAAAGGTTTCATCCCCCTTCTTAACTGAGTTGGCTATCTTTTCCCTGGTTTGGGCCTTTGCTATTCTGACTGCCTTACCCGCTTCCATCTGTTTTAACTGTTACAGTTCTCTGTCCTGCTCCTTCTGTGTTTCCTTATACTTCCTTAATGCTATCTTTTTCTCTCTTACCTTCCCCGACACTTCTTTTGAGAACCATAGTGTTTTTTCCTTTCATTTTTATTTGTTTATTTGCATCACACAAAGGTTTGTTGCCTCTGTGATGGCAGTTTTGATGTTTCCCCATTGTTGCTCCACCCAACCTTCTTGCCAGTTTGCTAGTGCTTTTCTGAGGCACTCTCCCATTTTGACAAAATCAGCCCTCCTGAAGTCCAGTACCTTCACTTTTGTGTGGCTTAACTGTACAGCTAAGTTTATCGTGAACCACACTGTTTGGTGGTCGCTTGTTCCCAGATGGCTACCCACTTCAAGATCAGAGATCCTCTCTCCATCCCCATTTTGGAGTACCAGGTCTAAGATTACTCTCTCCCGAGTGGGTTCCAAAACTAGCTGTCTGAGACATGCCCCCTGTAGGGCATCGAGAATGGCCCTGCTCTTGGATGTGGCTGCAGCAAAGGTGCTCCAGTCAACATCTGGATATTCAGGTCCCCCATCAGCAATATCTCCCCTTTCTCTGCCATCTCAAGGATGCCTTCTATCATTTTCTTGTCCATTTCCTCCCCCTGAGATGGGGGTCTGTATACAACCCCTGTGCGGATTGTGGAGCCATTTCCAGTCTCCAGGGTGACCCACAGTGCCTCCTCTCCTCCCTGTTTACCCTTTAGCTCTGTTGATTTGATCCCTTCCCTTACATAGAGAGCTACTCCTCCTTCTCTTCTTCCCTCCTTGTCCCTCCTGTAGATTGTGTACCCTGGTATGTTGACAAGGAGTACCTGGAAGCCTCTTTGTGCCTTTGGTACATGGGGCATAGGAGGGTTGTGAATATATACTTCACTATATGTAGGTAATGTGAAGTTGCATATACCAACAATTCACTAGACGCAGTACCAAAAACTTCCCCTTCAGTTAAAAAACAATGTTCCCTTCCTCCACCCTCTGTAGCACCTAAAATCGAATCTCCTCCCCTCACACAGATCTGACCATCATCAAAAATAATGTACTTCCTCCACCAACCACTCAGCATTTTCAACACCTACAGTAGCAACCTCCCTTCTCTCCAGTGCCCAGTGCAAAGACGTAACACCCCCTCCTGTCAAACACCCTCAGCAACCTCCCATTCTCAGCCCCAGCCATGCAAAAAAAGACAAATTAACCCCCCCACCTTCTCAGCAGCTCCCAATGCTCCACTTCTCATTTGTCACACAGAGTGGCACACAAATGACCCAATACACCAACAATGGATAGTAAGGAAGTGTCACCCACACAACAAATCACAAGATGCGCTGGGTGGTGTGACTAAGGGACTGGGCCACTCACTTTACTGTGTTGACACCAACCTGGTTCCAGTTCTCTCAGGCTTGTTTCATTTCAGTCCCACCACAGGCCTGTTGTTATACAGCACATGGCAAGGACCTTGCTCATACAGTGCAATGCCTCATAGACATTGCACTGTGTGGGCAATGTCCTCTTTAGTCACTCCAGATACCCTCACCTCCTACTCTGCATCATATGCAGGTTTTACTTTTTATGTTTGGTAGGATCCTTTCCAGAAGTGGATCACATGACGTGCCCAACAAAAAGGGATCACCTTTGTGTATTGAAACACAGAAGCCACAGGTTTATGTTAAATATAAAATATCTATTTACAATAAATTTAAAAGCTATACAACAAACTAGATGAAATACAACAGTGAGAAATGTAAAGAAATAAACAGTTTAAAACAGACAAAATTACAGATAGAAAAACTCACTAACACTAACCTAAGTCTGATGTTGCTACAGTAATCCCATGGATCCTCATAGGAAAGGAAAACTTTCTTGCAACACTCGCTTGCAATTTACAAGACCAGTAAGTCTCATTTTTGGTTAGTGGATATCCAGTATTATGTCTGGCTAGAAATCTGACTGCTATAGCTAAGTCTCAGGTGGTGCTGTACCCTTCAGGACTGGCCCACTGTGCCACACCACTTGGAAGGCTCAGTCCATTTTCTTTCAAGACATTACTTCAGGTTCTACAGATTTACAAGATCCTAACTGGATCACACCAGTCTGACTCCAGCAGCTAGCCATGTTAATTAGGGGGCCTTACTATTAATAAATCTTCAATGACATTAACTACTTGTCACTATCAGGGACAGCTACATTCACAGTGGGGAGTCCATTGTGAACTGGCTTTCGGAAGCCAACTTGACTCCATTCTATCCACATTATAAGTGGCTACTTTGGAGGCATTATGAACAATTCCTGTTCCATGTCTCAGCAGAGAAGTCTGCTTATTCAAGATGACTTTCAATAAGGCACACATAGAAGACAAATTAAAAAAGGACAATAAATTACTACCTAGAACAGTCTATGTAGTATTTGTTACATACATGTGGTATGGAAAGAAACAGCCAGGCATGGAGGAAGGAAACTGGAACAGATCCTCTTCTCATCGGCTTGACCAGCTGCCATCTGAATGAATAGGAGTGAGCACTTATAGTGAAATGTTCACTCACATTCATTTAGGTGCTGGCTGACTGAGGTGGTGAAAGAAATGTCTGTGCTGATCACCATCCTCTCTGTCTGGTTACAACTTCATTAGCATCTTTTGTTATCGTGTTGCATCAGGTGAGGGCCAGGCATGACACTGTGGTGGTAGGTGGTGGATACAGAGTGATGGCCATGGGAGCTTGTATTTTCTGATGGGCTAAGGGAGGGAGGATGGTTGCTGAATGAATGTTCTGGGAGGGAGTGTTACTTCTTCACTCAGGGTGAGGATGGAAAAAATTGCTATCAATTTCTTATGCAAATGCTGAATGGGTATGTGGAAGAGGGTATGTTAATATTGGTGATGGTCAAGTCTAGGTGGGGAGAAAGAATAGGTTCCTGGCTGCTAGAGAGTGGAAAGGAATATTGTTTTCTTCTTTTTGGAGGCATGTCTGCCTCCCCTCAACACTCCTCTGCCTACTACAACTACTAATTCTAGCCCAAGACAGGACAAGAAACTCCCTGAAGTGCTACATGAATTGTCACATTGCATATTTTTTACCTGAAAAAGTTGGATAGTCATAGCTCTATGCAAAGGGCTGCTTGAAGTAATGGCACATTGTCTAGGGCATGCCTAATAAAGGTTAAGCACTTTGCATGCACCTAATGGGACGGGGTGAACATAATCTTTTCCAGTGTTGCCCAATTTCCCCCCATTAGTTAGTTAGCTAATTAGTTATTTAGTTAGTTGATAACCAGGAGAGGGCACTGAAATGAGGGTCCTTTCTTCAGGCCTGGCCTGGGCAGAAACTGCACTAACAATACAAACAAATAAGAGCATAATACGTTAAGACATAACCAAAGTACAGTAAGCAAAATTACAATGACAATTACATTGACTATACAAATATTGCAAAAAAACACTTTTTAAAAACATAAAATGAAGATGCAGATTGCAATGAGTCAGGTAGACAATTCCAAAACTGAGGAGCTGCAACAGAAAATGCACATGCACCAGCCATAGATTTATGTAACCATTGTACTAAAACAACCCTTTTTGTTGATTTCAGGGTAGGAAGCATTAACCTTAGAGTTGCTGAATCTGAAATAGCACCAGAAACAGAAGACAAGACACTCTGAAAAACCAAATAATCTAAAAAAATACTTAATACATAAAAGGAGAGCAAGCCAACCAGGCTGAGAACACAAAATTCAATGATGAGTGTGCATGGAAGCCAACAAAACAAAATGGCAAATATTATATACAACAGAAAGTTTTCAGAATTATTTGCCCTCAAACCCAAAGAAAAGGCTTGCTGCAAAATCAAAATGTGGTAAAAGAGATCCAATAGCAATAGTGTTCTGTGCTTCCAATGAAAGAAAATTCCATTTGTATGGTATTCCATATTTTTGATTTACTGCCCGACAGACTATTTTTGCATGTTCAGAGAAAGATAATCCAGGATCCAGCAGCACCCCTCAAATACCTAAATTGTGACACCTACTCAATTAAATTACCAAAACTATCCCCTAAGCATAAGAGTGGGGCATCACTAATCAACCCACAAGAGCCAAAAAGCATGGACTTTGTTTTCTTTGACTTGAGGGTCAATGAATTGTCCAAATGACAGGTGTAAGCAGAATGAAAATCAAACTCTCAGGGCCCTATTCTCAAAGCTCTGGAAATGGTGCATGGTACCTGTGCGAAACATATATGATGCAAGTGGCATCTTGTGCCTGACACAGTCCTCAGAGCTATTCTCAAAGGCAGCCTGCTTTGAATGCAGACTGTCTTCCCCAGACTGGGCATGCACCACTTATGCACCCGAAAATGGGCTATGACCTGGTGCAAGGAGGGAATGTTGCAGGCATGGGCTGCCATATCCCTGAGAATGGTAGAATGGTATTTACAAAGCTCACCCAGTGGGAGAATTTCCAAGTACCCTAAGACCAGCCATTGCTAGTCTAAGGTAATTAGATACCTCCCCACCAGGACAGTTGTCCTGTATGCAGCAATGTGGCACTGTCTGTAACCCCCACAGTGCTGACATGTGTGTTCTAAACAATACCCCCTGCCTGTGGGTGTTGCAGCCCCCCTCCCTAAACCCCATTCATGCTGGCATCGACCTAACATGTGACTACATACAACCCCAGTGTTGCCTCCTCTAGGAACCCTGATCATGTGATAATGTAAATATAGATATAACGCCCACATTCCTGGTGAGTGGTGGCACCCACCCTCCCACCCAGGCCAGTAATGACCACTATCTTCCCCAAACCCATCCCAGAGCGAGATCAGCACACCACTCACACTTCTCTGTGGTTGGTCATCAATCTTAACTGTCATTGCCAGTATTGTAATGTGTAGATGAGTGTACACACTATAATACTGACAATGACAGTTCAGTCAGGAGCCAGCCACGGAGGTGTGAGGCGGTATGTGCTAGTCACCAGCTCTGATCCAGGTTTGGGGGAGCAGAGTAGTGGTTAATACTGGCTGGATGGAGAGGATGGGGACCACTCTACCACCAGGGATGTGGGTGTTTTATCTATACTTAAATTACTGCATGATCAGGTCTCAGGGAGAGGGCCACATGAGGGTTGTGGGGGGTTATGTATTAGGTTGATGCCAGCATGATTGGGGTTCAGGGATGGGGAAAGTCGATCACTAGGGCAGTGGGGAATACAATGGTGTGGGTGATGCCAGTGCTGGTGGACAGGGGCAGTGCTTGCCTCAGCCACAGGAAGCCTGCAGCAAACCCCTTTGGTGTGCCTTGTGTTTGGCACATGAGTGTGGTTGCCATAGGTGTCCAGACTTAGGCACCAGAACACCTCCTGTACCAGAATCTGGTGCAGGGTCCCTGACACACTGGACTTCAGTGCAAACTGCTGTTTATCACAGCTTGCTCTGATCGAAGCTCCCTTTGAGAATAGAGCCCTAGATATTTAGTACCAGTAGCCACATTTTTACCAGAAAAATAGATAATAAAATCATCAGCATTCAATAAAGACTCACAATATTTTTAAAAAAAGGGCAATGAATGAATTAATAAGCAAAGTAAACATTAAAGGGGCAAGAATTATGCTTATAGCACAATGACCAGAAGAAACAGAACAAATGCTACCAAACTGAGATCTGTTAGATAATCAAACACCCAAGAAGCCACATTAGGAGAAAACCCCCAAAATAGTAATTTATCATAATGAATATTATGTCCTCACACTTTCTTTCTGAGGTGTTGCCCTATAGCCTTTGGGGGAGTGGTAACTCACCTGCACTTCAGCACTCCACTGAAAGAGGTGTTCATACAATGAAGAGGGCAATATCCTGCCCAAGTCTGCATCACTGCCTCCACACCTCACCCTGAACTCTACCAGCCTGATTTCTCTATCTTGGAATTGTGACCAAGTCTCCAACATGGTAGTGCAATGTACTATTAGCAACACCAACACCAAGTGGGACCAAAAGGCTATGGTTTTAACCAAGACTTCTGTTTCTCACAGGATGTCTACTAATTTATAAAAAGAAAGAAATAAAGAAAGAAAGAAAGAAAGAAAGAAAGAAAGAACTGTGTTAGACAGATTTACTATTCTTACAGCAATAACATTTTTTTATCTCAGCAGCAGAGCCAAACAATAATTCATATATTGTGGATAATCCCGCTGGATCTTAGATACAAATTATTCATGTAAAATATTGAAAACAAAACAAAATGGTAATATTAAATGCGCACTGAAAATAGAAAATAGAGTTAAAATCAAATCTTCAAACATAGGTCTTCTTCAGGAATTATGTAAAAGAGAAAGAAGTGAAGTTAGTAGCCTGCTACTACACAAACCACAGGTGTAAAGTCAACCTCAAATCCCAAAGGCAGATGTGGACTATTTTAATGAAAACAGAGTGGTCGACAATGAATTATTTTATCAAAAACTGTCATTTATTAATTTTAAAAATAACAGAGTGATAGCTCTATAGTATATTATAGTGATATAGTATTTCTTCTTAATATTCTCACTTTATGTAAAATGAACACATCATAGAAAGAAGTTTAACAGAACTATGTTCCAGCCATAAAGTGATTACTATCTGATATTTTTTTCACAAATATAATTTTTGTGCATCATAATTTTTTTTTTCTTCCCATCTTTTCAGGACCAGGTCAAATCAAGTTCAGTTGTGTCTAACAAATTATTCCAGTTGAAAGGAAAGGCAGAGATTAAAAAGTATGAAAAAAATATCTTTAAATCTGCCACTGATGGCAGTATTTAATAATAAAATCAGGTGACACAAATGCGGATTGCCCATGGTAGCTAACCCGGGGACCTCCGGGTGCTGAACTGGAAAAGATGAAGTCTGATTTTGACTTCATAGGATAAACAGAATGTCAGCCACACATCAAAATTCCACCCACAGTGAACCTCCAGCATTGTTAATGATTATAATCTTCACATTTAATCATGGGAACACTGCAATGGGCAAACTAAGGTTAGCTAAACTGACAACTCAGACTGATTTGACAGACTACAGGAATTTTCACTGGTTTTACCTTCAGTACATACCGTAAAATTTTTCCCAGAGCACTTTTAACTCCATGACTGTTAGCCCAGATACAGTAGAAGTGCTTTCATGGAGAAGAATTGAACATTATTTAACCTTAGGACTATCAAATCTGCAAAGTGTGGGGCTTTCTGCCTCACATACATTTTATCTGTATAAAGGTTGTAGCATTTTGACAGAAGTACGGTAAAAGGCTGCAGTAAATTTGAAGTGCATGCTAAAGAGCATTTCATCAATTAACAGTATAAACAGTAGCATTTCATCAGAATAGAAATGATTTATTTTGTCAATGAATTAAATCTCAGTGTAAAATTGATTAACACGCATAGTTTGAAATGTAAAAAAAAATTCAAAGTCCTTTATTCAGTATGTTAAACTATTTATAACATAGAAAATTGCTGGATCTATTATAAACACTTTTGCTTGTTGCTCAATTGAGTTGTGGTGGGAAATCATTTGGGCAAATCAATGGATACTGTATGTACCTCTTAGCTGTCAGTTATTTCACAATAAAAAATGTATCTCAGATATTTTATAGCACATAGCATTTGTGCATAAATAGAAGACATGGACTAGTTTGGGACATTCAGAAATATGCTTAGATCCCTTCCTGCCTAACAAAGAGTCACAAGCCAAGTTAAAGGCTTGCATATCTAGAAAGAGTTATATTTTCTTTCACAAACAGTGGCACTAAGAGGTTGCTGTGGCCACTTAGTATCAATGGCAACTGTGTGACACAGTCAAGCTATGCTCAACAGGGTTCCCAGACCCTACCTACATGTTCATAAAAGTGTTACGGTATGGACAACAACAGTCAGCACTGTGCATAATCATAATTACTATTTTGAGTACATTGAGAGGTTCTGTTTATGAATGGCTGTATGAAGTAAATAATCAAACATTAAATGTGAAAAAATATCTTTAAGGGAGAGTAAAAGTTATTTAAAGTATGTTCCAGACAATAGCAAATATGCTTGAAAGACTAATAAATATATCTGCAAAAAAGACTTTTCTGGGAGTGTAATATTTCACCCTGTCAACCTAATGAGGCTCCTGCTAAGCCTTATTCTCCATTCCTGTATGTTGTCACCCCCTCATAAATGAATTGCTATTAAATTAGTTAACATGAAAAAATGTGTTCTTTACCTGCTGGTTTGGTGGGTTTACAAGACTATACAGTAGGTATGCCTTGTACCAGGATTCCAGCTAGAGCAGTAAAACTAAATTTGTATAGAAAACCTTCTTTGGTGCTTTCTTGAAGCCTCCCAGTTCCATATAGTACATAGCCTTATTAGTAACTCTGTCCTCTTGTCTACACATGTTTTAGGAGGGGTTCAAGAGGGGGTGGGACCGGTACAGGGGAAGGGTTCTGGAAGCAAAATCCAGTGCAGCAAGAATATCTGGAACTGGGAAGGGAGAAGCCAGAGAAGGCGAGGGGGGCAGCAAGGTCAGCTCCCAGGGTGGGGGCTAACCAAACGAGCAGACATGAAAGACCATTAGGCCTATTCCGCTGGCATTTTAGTATGTTAGTGCACAATAAGTGCAAAGAAATTACAGGAGTACTTAGTTGTATACATAAGCATTGGCTTTAGTTTAACCAGATCACCAAAATATTATAACATCAGTAGTGTTGGCTATATGCCAGGAGAAGCAACAAAATAATCAATATCCAGAGAAAATCCTGCCCACACCCTAGATCATGTCATGTCATTTCATGTTCATTTTCATTTTATGACAATGATGTCATAAGTTTTGAAAGAAAGTTACAATCAATTAAAAACAGTTAACTACAATGCAATACTGCAAATACAAAAAACTGACAATGTTTGGAAAGGAAGTGAAATATGAAGTAATATAGTTCTATTAATTAATACATAAGAATATATAATCAAGTGATTCCATTATATTGGTCATTGATTTTAGGTGATGATTTCAAAAACTAGGCAGTAATCTGAGATAAATCATTTTATAAACTATGGCATATAATATGCACAAAATATATCCCTATATCTTTTGCACTACTACAGTATTAGCTGCCTAACCCTTTGTCCCTCAGTGACACTAAAAGCCTTTTGCAACTGGCGGGCTATGCTGTTTACTCCTTAAAATGCATGTGCAGTACACAATCAGTTTTGAAAATGGAACTAGCCATGCACCTCCAATAGTCAAACCCAGGCTATTTTCTCACACAAACAACCTGGTCTCATTTTTAAGCTTGGACATCGTGTACAACCTCAGATCAGGTACACAACATCATAGAAAAAAAAACACACAATCATATATTACTATATACCAATTTATTTGCAAAGATATTTCAGCTGAGACAGAAAATCTCATTTACTAGTAGGGGTATCACAAGTCATAAGAGGGAGGTAATAATCCCTCTTTACAAGACACTGGTTAGGCCCCACTTGGAGTACTGCGTGCAGTATTGGAGGCCACACCTTCACAAGGACATTAACCAAATTGAGGCAGTCCAGAGAAGGGCAACCAAAATGGTGCAGGGACTGCATCAGAAGACATATGAGGACAGATTAACAGAGCTCAATATGTATACCCTTGAGCAAAGGAGGGAGAGAGGTGATATGATCGAGGCATTCACACACCTTAAGGGCATTAACAAGGTGAAAGAGTCTAACATGTTTAAATATAAGAAAAATAGCAGGACAAGAGGACACAGCATGAGATTAGAGGGGGGCCGATTAAGGGGGAATGTGAGGAAATTATTTTTCACAGAAAGGGTGGTGGATGCATGGAATGGCTTACCACAAGAAGTGGTGGCTATGAATACAGTGCAGGGCTTCAAACAGGCATGGGATAGGCATAAGGGTACAATACAAATGATTATGAATAGATAGGCCACTGACAGTGCAAAGGCCGATGGCACATTTATAAGGTAGAAAAAGAAATGGGCAGACTGGATGGGCCTTGCGGTCCTTATCTGCCGTCAACTTCTATGTTTCTATTTACTGTAGGGTCCTATCTATCTAGTTTTACAGTTAAGAGGATATATGACTTTCATTTAAAAAAAATGAGTAGCAAGTATTGTTTATTGTAGGATTTTGACCTTGGTCTTCAGGTTCAGAAGCCTGTACTCTAGCCACTAGAACATGTTTTCTACATTAATAATTTAAAATATATAACTTTTATCTGAGTATTGATTTAGGATACATGCAGTAAAATCCTTAAAGTAGATTAGACAATTATCCAGTATTGTAGGTTCCTGTATGATAGAGGGAACATCTCTCTCAAGAACTGGACAAATCAATTAACAGCTATGGCCCCCCCCCACCCCCACCACTGAGAGTGACATTTTTCACATCTCACAGAATTTATGCAATATAACTGTGTGTGTGTGTGTGTGTGTGTGTGTGTGTGTGTGTGTGTGTGTGTGTGTGTTTGGGACTGCAAGAATACATGAAATATAAATCATTATATTTGTAACATATTGCATTGATCTCAATATCAAGATACACAAAACAGTAACAAATGAATTATCATATGCTATCTTACACCTTTAGCCTTGGCGTCTGAAACAGCTTTGAGGTGAGTAAAAAGAAATTCAAACATATTATTTAAGTGTCATTGTATATTCTGTGGTTTGCCTGCTAGTATTAACTTAGATCCTAACAACATGTCATCACAAAAATGTATTACAGTGACATCTGCAGCTACAAGCTGTGAAATCACATCACAAAGAAAACTGGGACATTTATGAACTAGAAATTAAATTGAAGGCAGTATAGTGTAGTAGTTAAGAGAGCACTGACCTACAAATCTGGAAAACTGGGTTTGAATTCCATAGCCACCACCGGCAAGCTGTGTGATCATGAGTAAGTCACTTAACTTCCCTGTGCTCCCAGGATGAACCTGGAAACAAGTCTTGGCTTGGTGTTTCTTTCCTGTCCAAAAAATGTAATATAAAATAAAAATAAAGTAAAAATAATGCAGAGTTTTTTAAGACACCCATTTTTTTCAAAAAGCTTTTAATCTGACTTTAACAAAAAAAAAAGCTTTTAATCTGCCTTAAAAAAAGACAAAACAGATAACTTAAATAAACCCTGCTACATCAGCTTGACACCAACTACTCTTAAACATCCACACATTGGGGGGGGGGGGGCAAAGTCATTTCCAAATGGTCTTGTTTAATATGGCCATTTTTTTCTTTTGCAGCTTGATTATTTTCGGGAACTGTTGTTATCCATTTCTCACATTATGCAGAGCAAACTGACACTAGTTTTGGCCTAGTAGAAAGGATGGTTATTGATGAATAATTCCAGCTTCTTCTATCCCAAATATTTTCCATGTAAATGAAGATATCCCCCCCATTTATCTGAATGACAATTTCATCTAACTTTGCACTTTCCTCTTATATATGTATTACATATGGATGACTTACCTTGTTTCTAACTTAACAGTTTGCATGTAACCATTTTTTTTATCAGTTATGGTTTATACAATATACTGTACTTCCATTACAAATAACATGCCAGGAAATCCTTAGAACATTCAAAGCTAGTCTGAAAGTCTATTTTTAGATTTATCAGGTTTTAGGTGACAAATCCCTTCCTAAAACATACAGTTTTCAGGGAATGAGAAATGGTGAGGTAACATGCTGTATACACAAGATGAGGACCACAAACTGTGGTATACTGTTTAAAATATTGCAGTAACTTAGCTACTGAAGTAATTCATTAACCATCATACAATGGCAAGAAGGAATCTTGGACTGTGATTGGTCAGTGTGGGGCTGGACCCATGGTGTTATCGCAGCATAAAATCATGGATCTAGTCTCATCACTGTAAACCTCTTGACTAATTGTTTGTTGCAGTTGGCATTCTCTTTGTTTGCATCTTCTTTTAAGAAACAAAAATATTTTCCACACTAACAAAAACATTCTTTAAAATTATTTTTTTCTTATTCTGTATATAACAACAAGCCATTGTATAATAGGAATAAGGCACTCCAGGGTGTGTGTCGTGCTGGGATAATGCCACGCCTGGGGCATTGGATGCACTCGGCCTGTGGCCTCATGCCCAACCCCCCCCAGGTGTGGTATTATCCCAGCACAACACATACCTGTCATGTATTATTCCTTTATTTAACCGTTGTTAAATTCATCACAGCAGCATCAGTAGCCAAAGTCATGCTATACTTGTACTGTTGGTTGCTTTCATTTTCATTCTGCAGAAATTACAGCGATATAACAAATCAAATTTGATTCAAAGACATGTGGCATTTGGCACAGTGACATGATACAACTGGGAGTTTGGGGTTTATAAGTGTTATTAGATTGTCATTTTAATATTATTGCATATACTATGGTTTGGAATTGTTTCCTCTACTACAATAGGATGCAGCATCAGAATCCATATCACTACAATCTCTGAAAATCTTTCAAGCACATCCATTTTTTCCTATATTAAAATATTCAATAGGGCCCAAAAAATTAATCTCTACAAAATAAAAAAAAAAACTAGATAATTCACTGTTGCTTCCCATCATTATCACCACACGCATACTATACATACATTCATACATACACAATTAAAAAAATCAACACTGTTTATACTTTTAATTTGTATGAAAGTCATGCATTGTGTAATAATCTCCATCTTTTGAATTTTCAAAAACACAGAGAGAAAAAACACAGGGTAAGGAATTTTTCGACGTAGTGGAAGAATATACTTTTTTATGTTTGCTTGTGTGCAGGCATAAAGCAAACAAGGTGTGGCTCCTCAGGAGAGTACTTGATGCAGAGGTGTGTCCATGTGACATTCAATGCAGCTTAGGCTGCAGGAGAATCTCCATTGACATCCCAAACAGTTGCAGGCTTACCGTGATGGTGTTCAGCTTGGCTGATGGGTGGAAACTTAATTTAGTGGAAAGGACGCAGCTACACCTATCTGAGTCCTGCTGCATGTTTTCATCTATAACGCACTACCCAGCAGCCAGATGAGTGGCATCATGATCAACCTGCTGCTCATTCACCCAAACTTGATTGTGTCCCTGGTACTCCATTTGTATAAGTACAGTCCCACCCTCTGTCGTTAGCCAGCCCATCTATCAATCACTTCCCCCACTGTTCCCTCAATAAACGAAGGATAATCCCACCATCTGCTGTTAGTCCGCCCACTTCCCAATTGCTTCCCCTGGTGCCCAGTCCCTGAAAAACAATCCTACCCTATTCTGTTTGCCCACTCACCCAATTACTTCTACGGGTGTCCATTTCCTGAAAAAACAATCCCACATTACAATGTTAACAAACCCACCTCCTGACTGCAATCTCCAGTGTCCAGTCCCAGAAAACAATCCCACCCTCTGCTGTTAGCCCACCCACCTCCTGATCACTTCCCCAGTATCTGATGCCTAAAGAAATAATCCCACCATATGCTGTTAGCCTGCCCACCTCCCAATCCCTTCCATCAGTGCCCAGTTTTCTGGTTACAACTGAAAATTAGAAAATGGTCCAGCAATGGCTTTGCCCCCCCACACACTTCAACCCCAATACTACCTCTCAGCACCAACCCACCAACAGCACATCCTACTGCTACTGTGCCTGATCTGGAAGTGCCTGATGCAAGGTAAGTTTGGTTAATAGTTTTTAGTACATTCTGAGCATTTTCTCATAACTTTGTCATTTGTTAATATTTTTGTTCCAAAGTTTCAGCAAGAACTTTTCCCCAGAATCCCCCCAAACAGTTTTTTTGCAGTACTCTACAAAATCAAATTTGGTATGGGATTTAAACAAATTATACCTTTCTCAATGATAAAGAGGGGTAATAAAAAGATTATACTAACATACTAACATACTATTTGCCAGCAGATTAGGCATTACGGTCTATCGAGTCTGCTCGAACCTAGATCCTTAGTTGGGTGCCGAGACCCTCCCGTCCCTTGTTCTCCAGAAACACCTATCATCCATCCCCACCCCCCCAGGACAGGCCATCATCTGATACATCCACTTTCTGTGTCTGTCCCACCCTCTCTTGAAGCCCTCCACTGTGGATCTCTGAACCAGCTCACCAGGCAGTGCATTCCAAGGGTCCACCACCCTCTCAGTGAAAAACCTCCTCCTCTTTTCCCCCCTCACCCTTCCACCTTCCAACTTCAAACCATGCCCTCTGGTGATACCTCCCTGCTTTAGTCTAAAGATCCCCTCCATGTTTACCCTATTTATTCCCTTGAGGTACTTGAAGACCTCAATCATGTCCCCTGTCTCTCCTCTCCTCCAATGAAAACAGGCAGAGCTCCTCAAGTCTGTCCTCATAAGTCAAATCTCTAGCCCTCGATCATCTTTGTTGCCCTCTCTGTACCCTCTCCAGGAGCTGTATGTCCCTCTTCAAGTGTGGTCTCCAGTACTGTACACAGTACTCAAGGTGTGGTCTAACCAGTCCATTGTACAGTGGCAGAATCACTTCCTTGCTCCTAGAGGTGATCCTCCCTTACGATGCATCCCAACATCCTGTTTGCCTTGCTAGCTGCTATCCTGCACTGCTCAGAGTTATTCATACTGCATCCACCATGACCCTAGGTCTTTTCCCCATTGAGGCCTCCAGCGCCCTCCCAGGTGTACCTGTGTTTGGTTTCCCAACCAAGATGCAACACCATGCACTTGGTGATATTGAAATTTAATTTCCATGTGTGAGCCCAACTTTCCAGGGTGTCCAGGTCCCCTTGCAGGGTCAACCTCCCCTCTTCTCCCTCAACTACTGCTCCCATCTTGGAGTCATCCGCGAAGAGACTCATTTCACACCCTAACCCCTCCCTGATGTCCGATATGTATGCATTAAACAGGATCGGACCCAGGACCGAGCCCTGTGGTACCCCACTACCAACCTCTCTAGGGTTTGAGAGCTCCCATAGACCACTACTCTCTGAGTGCATCCAGCTAGCCAGTTTTCAATCCATCTGACCATCAAAGGGCCTACCCTAACCCCATCAGTTTCTCCACCAGACCAATTGTGGGACAGAGTCAAACACCTTGCTGAAGTCCAAGAATAATACATCCACAGGCTTACCCCTGTCCAGTTCTGATGTTACCCATTCATAGAACTCCACAAGGTTGGTTTGACATGATCTACCTGGCACAAACCCATGTTGCCGACTATCCAGACCTCCCACCTCCTTCAAGTACACCCCAATCGTTCCTTTAGTATACTCTCCATTAATTTTCCCACCACCGAGGTCAAACTGATGGGTCTATACTTACCTGGTACTTCCTCGATCCTTTTTATGGATTGGTACCACATGTGCCTCTCGCACAATCCCTAGGTACCTCCCTGTCTCAAGTGACCTGCTGAAAGCTCCGCCAGGGTGCAGCCAGTATGTCCGCCAATTCCCATAGTACTCTCGGATGAATGCCATCCGGCCCAGGAGATTTGTCTTTCTTTAAGGCCTTGAGGGCTAACCACACCCTTTTGGTGGAGATAGCATCATCTGTCCCCTCCACCTTACTGGTCTTTTTATCCTTATCCAGATGTGACACCCCTGGGGTACCTTTCCCTCCCTCTTGCTCCATTTCTGTTGCTCCCCTGATCCCACTCCCTGCCACTTCTATCCCCTTCATGCCTTGCTTTGTAGATATCCCATCCCCCTCCCTAGTGAACACAGAGGCAAAGTACTCATTAAATACCTCTGCCTGGTCCCTCGCCTCTTCCACCCACCATCCTTCTGATCTCAATCTGCTGAGATGGCCCTTAGTTTTTCTCCACTCCCCAATGTACCAGAAGGAACCCCTTTTCCCCTCCATGTATCCCCTGTGCCAGCCGCTGCTCTTTACTGGACTTTACTCCCCTCACCATACGGGTGACTTTTCTAGATGCAAGCTGGTACATTTCCTTATCCCTATCCCCTCTTGTTGTTTTATATTTTTTGTAGGCCGCCTTCTTTTCTCTGACTGCTACCTGTACCTCACTGGACCACCAGCATGGTTTATGTGACCTTGCTCCCTTACGTTTCAACTTAGCGCAGATTCTGACTGCCTCATGAAGTCCCCATTTTATGACCTCCCATCTCCTTTCCACACTTGACGTTGAGGTAATCCCCTTCAAGTGATCCTTGAGAATATTTCCCATGCCCATAAAGTCTGCCCCCCTGAAGTCCACTGCCAGTGTCCTAGATCTCACCCCCACTCCCCCCATGCTTATTTGAAACCAGACAGTATTGTGGTCACTCCCAGTCAGGGGGTCCTGTACAACCATGTCCCTTACAGATCCCCATCTGCCAGAACCACATCCAGGACATGCCCCTCCCTTGTGGGCTCCATCACATGCTGTGTTAAGAACACATCCTGGAAGCCATCCAGCAGCCTCTGCTCCTTGGCCACCTTAGAGGACATGGTTCCCCAGTTTGTACCTGGCATTTTAAGGGCCCCCATCAACACCACTCCTTCCCCTTTTGGACCACACTGGGCAATGATGCTGTCCAGCAAACCATCCTCTAGAACATCACTCATCCCGGGGGGCCTATATGCTACTCCCAGCTTGACCTTATCTCCTGCTGGGGATTGTAAGGTGACCCATAAGGCCTCCACGTTTTCCTCTGCCTCTTCTACCATAGCAATTTCTATATCATCTCTAATGAACATAGCCACTCCACCCCCTCTGACCTCCTTTCTATCCTTCCTAAGCATAGTGTACCCCATACATTTAGGTTCCAGTCATGGTTTTTGTTGGCCCACGTCTCCGTGACCGCCACCACATCCACCCCCCCCCCCGAACAGCATGGCCTGGAACTCCGGCAACTTGTTTCCAAGCTCCTGGCATTTACTAACACCAACCCCACCCTTATCCCTGATCCTCTTTGTCAAACCCACCCAGATTCCTTATACTTCCATCCTCCCCTGCTCCTCCTGAAACCTCCACCTCCAGTCTGTTTCCCTCCCTCTTGGGCTTGAAGGCTACTCCCTCATCTGGAGGAGAGGGCTCTGGTCAGCCCCTCCTAATCCCTTCCCCCTACAAGTTTAAACCCCACCTTCTTGTATGTAGTCAGCCATCCCTGTTTAAGGACTTCCTTCCCTAATGGGGCAAGATGAAACCTGTCCTTGGCATATAGTCCCTTATCCTCCCAAACTCCATTCCAGTTCCCTAACACCCCCAACCCATTCTCTTCACCCCACTTCCTGAGCCAGTCATTAACCTCTGTAAGCTTCATTTTTTTCTCCACTGAGGCCTTTGGTACTGGCAATATCTCTGAGAAGGAAATGTTGCATCCATTATCCCGACAGACTCTGGCAAGTTCTTGGAACCTTGCTTGGATTTCCAAAATGCTATTTCCCTCTAGATCATTAGTTCCCAAATGCACCAGGAAATCCGGTTTCCCTCCACAATCCCTAACCATTTCATACACCATGAACTTTGCTCTGTGTACTGTCAGCCCAGAGATACTCACTACCTTCACCTGGCTATGGCATCCACCCCCCTGTCCCTCCCAATGGATACCCCTAATCATCGAGTCTCCCAGTAACAGAACCTTAACACCGCCATCATCCTTATGGTTACCTCCACTTTGCCCTCTCAGCCCCCTTCCCCTTTATTCATGATCTCAATTTCATGGGAGTCTTCCTGCCTTATTAGAGACCCCTTGTCACCCTCCCTTTCTGCCTCCTTGCTTTTTTTCCCACTTAACTCAAACCCCTCTGAATAGATGTCCCTTTAACCATCTCTTATCTGAACCATTTATCCTGGTCCTGATGGTTTCCCTCCCCCACACCACCATCCTCCCCCTTGTAATAGTACCCCTGCCTCCAGAGGCTATCTGTGGGTCCCCTTTAGCTAGGGCCCCATCCTGGTACTGACCTCCTGCTGAAGGGGCCCTCTCCCACCTCCTTGTCTCCCAGTTTCTCTCCAATCATGCTCTCCTCCTCATGTCTGGAATATGTTGCATCTCCCCATTTGCTTAACATATATGTTTCCTTCTCCTCTGGGACTATGTCTATCCTTTCCATAGCTGGTCTATGATGCCCTATGGGTATCCGACTCCTTCCCCCCGGCCTCTGTATAGGTTTCCTCATTTCCACCAACCCCTTCCTCCCCCTCTAGGTTGCTTAGTAGCTCAAATTTATTGTGACACTCTATGTCAGCCTCCATCAAGTAACCCGAGTTTCCCCTGACTGCATCTCTAAACTGACCCTCTTCTTCCTCTCTTGCACTGTTCACCTTAGGAGGTCCCTTCCCACAGTCTGCTGTTTTAGGCTTCCGTACAACAGCCCCTCCTGACTCTTCCCCCTCCAGTCTCTTTATATTCAGAATGTTCACCCCGTATGCTTTCTCCTTAGCATCAACTTCCTTATCTAAGGGTCCTCTGTCCCTAATATCCCCCCTCCTGCTTGCTGTAACATAACGTCCTGTAATTTCAGAGCGTTGCCCCAGCCTCCCCTCAGCCCCACCCTTCTGCTGCCCATATCCACACCCCTCATCCTTGGACACCCCCCCAGCTCCCACAGCTACTCCTAACCAATATACCTCACTCCTGATGCAAGACAGCTGTCTACAGAGTGGGCAGCCTCCTCTCTCCAGGCCCAATTTAGAATTATTGCCATCCCACAGCCTGTGCAGCCTACAACCCTTCCAAGATGCCTGCCATGGTGGAATATGGCCACCCTGATTATCCCCCTCTGTTTATAATAGCACACCCCCTTTTCTCAGTCCCTTTCCCCTGGAGTACAGTTTCTCTCTATACTGACTGTAGTTATTTACAAACCCAATTTCAACCCCACCAATAAAGTTCCCAAGTCTCACAAACACATACAGTCCAGTGTGTGTTCGGTCCCACTAACAGTGTGTGTAAGCAGACATCAGGTACCGTATGATGTCACAGGCCCACCAGCTCCTGTTGCTTCAAATTTCAGTCCCAAACAGAAATACTCAGCCCTTCAATCCCAACCCCCAGTGGCTTTTCAGTATTTAAGAAAGCATACAAAACAGGGTGGGTGGGAGGGCTCTTACCAAACACCAGGCAAACAACACATTTAAATTTCCCTCTAATTATCCCTGCCAAACAACTATCCCCAAGTCACCAAAGTTACAATGTAACAGTTCTAATTCAAGGTAATAATTTTTAACACATAAAACTAATTTCACTTACAAACTATTCAAATATTTCAGTTAAAACAGAATATAACTCCAGCCCTCTTTCCTACCTGCCTGTTGCTTAAGCTCCCAAGTGAACAGTGAACAATGAAAGCCATTATGTTGAAAATTTGGGGTCAAAATCTCAAGAAACAATGAAGTCATGAAGAAATGCTGAAATTCCTCAAAGTGTACTTATAACTTTGCCATTTCTCCCAGATTTTGATCCCTGATTTACAACATAGCCTTTTTACTCCACCTCATGAATGAGGTAGGTGAAAATGTTCAAATGCCCCCAAACGTGTTTTTGCAGTTGCTCTGCAAAATCAAGTTTCAGATGGGATTTAAAAAAAAATCCACCAGTCTTGATCATATGGTGGGATAATAAACTGACTATGTTGAAACACTGGGGTGATAATCTCAAAAAACAACACAGTTATGAGGAAACTTTAACATTTTTCAATGTTTCTCCAGATTTTGACAACACATAAACGTAACCATTTGTAACCCTACTTCATGAACCAGGCAGGTGACATTATCCAACCCCTCCAAATGTGTGGATCTATGACGGTCAGTCAAGAATTTTGTTGTCGACCGATGTTACAGTGACTCCTTTATGTCAACTACATTTGCAGTTGGCATAAGGGGGGGTCACGTCAGACTGTTTTCTTTGGGGGGGCTTCATCCCCAGAACCCCTCATGTGGGGGGCACTGCCCCCACTACCCCCCGCTACCAAATTAATCAACTCCAAGTCAGAGTTGCTTCGGGGGTGGGGTGCAATAACCCAAGAAAGCAGTGCCGGGGTCCTGCGCCGACACTACATTGTCCTGGCACTGTTGTCACAGTGGTGTCAGTCACGGTAAAGTTATCACCATAGCAACAGCATACCCAAATGTGTTTATGCTGTCATCAGGTGAAATTGTGATTAGGCCAGGATTTAAAGATTTCCACTTCTCTTGATCATAAGGTGGGGGGTAATAATAAGTCAGTGTTGAAAATTTGTGGCCAAAATCCCCAAAAATTAAAAAATTATGAAGAAATATTGACATTCTTCAATATTTACTTAGCTTTGCTATTTCACCAGATTTTGACCCCCCATTTTCAACATAGCAATTTTTATACCCTACTTAATGAACATCACATTTCTTTTAATCCTGCCCAAAATGTCTTTTCACAGTTGTGCCGCAAAATAACATTTTAAACAGGATTTCATAAATGAGACCTGTCATGTTCATAAGGTGGTCTAATAAAAAAAAAGGGAGATTTTGTACATGGATGCAAATGCATGCTGCATCTGATTCTGTGTCCATTTGTTTGGCATCCAGGCAACCCTGCTGCTATTTTCAGACATTGCATCCATTTATGGCCAAAAGACACAATTTGCAACAAAAACTTGATACAGTTGTGTCCAAAATGGACACAGGTGCAGTTGTATTCATTTGTGGGTATAGGCAAGGCAAGGCAAGGCAAATTTATTTAAAAGACGCCCAATCCCAGAGGCTCTGGGCGCCGCACAAATTTTAAAAACATTTAACATAATCTTATATTCAGAAATAAAATAATAATACACAAGCTATGAAATAAATCATACTCTAAACTTCGAATGCATATGAGAATAGTAGTGTCTTCAGGTGAACCTTAAAGACATCTATAGTGGGAGCCTCCCTGACCAACGCTGGTAATGAGTTCCAAAGAACGGGAGCTACAGCACTAAAACCTCTATCACCGGCTGATTTTAGCCTCGTTCTAGGAACAGTCAGGAGGCTACCACTGGAGGATCGAAGAGGGCAGATAGAGGAAATAGGTGTCAGGAGGACTGACAGGTAACCAGGGCCCTGTCCGTGTAGGGTCTTAAAGGTGAGAAGACCCACCTTAAAGAGGATTCTCCACCTGACTGGCACCCAGTGCAATTCACACAATACCGGTGTGATATGACAAAATTTGGCTGCCCAGTCAATAACCGGGAGCGTTTGCACCAGCTGCAGTCTGCGGAGAAGTCCCCAGTGACCCCAGATAGGAGCGTATTACAGTAGTCCAGCCTAGATGTGACTAAGGCATGTATCAAGGTAGGAAGGTCCAGAGGTGGAACAAGGGGCTTAATCCTGGCAATGTTTCTGAGATGGAAAAAACAGGTTCGAAATACGGAAGCTATCTGAGCCTCCATGATCAGATTCCTGTCCAGAATCACTCCAAGATTATGCACCCAAGAGGAGGCCTTCAATGACACAGCTCCAAGAACAAGTCCAGTTGCTGAGTCAGAGGCCATCCTATCACAAACTCTGTTTGACTCCACCACCAATACCTCCATCTTGTTAGGGTTCAGTTGCAACCAGCTGGAAGCCATCCAGTCATTTATCTCAGTCAGTCAGATGTTTAGCGCATCCAATGCGTTGATTGTTCCTGGGGCAAAGGACAGATATAGCTGAGTATCATTGGCATAGCAATGGAAGCTCAAGCCATACTTCCTAATGATCCCCCCCAGGGGCAGCATGTACACTGCGAACAACATTGGGGCCAATATCGAGCCCTGAGGGACTCCGCAGGGAAGGAGACAGGGTACAGATGAGGAATTAACCATCATAACCCGATGCCTCCTATTGGTAAGAAAGGACTCAAACCAGTTGATAACAGTCCTGGTGAGTCCACATAGCTCCCTGAGGTGGATAAGCAATACACAATGGTCCACAGTGTCAAATGCTGAAGAGAGATCGAGGAGAACAAGAATTGTCCTGTCTCCTCGATCTCTACCCCTGAGGAGATCATTCTGCACCCGAACAAGCGCAGTTTCTGTGCTATGTCTGGCCCGAAAATCTGACTGGAAGGGATCATACATCTCATGAGTCACAAGGTGCTCTTCCAATTGAAGTGCTACCACCTTCTCCACCACTTTCCCTAAAAATGGGAGATTGGAGATTGGACGGTAATTTGCCATGATCACCGGGTCCAAAGAAGATTTCTTTAAAAGGGGTCTCACCAGAGACTCCTTCAAGGCATCTGGAAAGACTCCCTCAGATAAGGAACACCGTACGATCACGGCAAACACCGGGCCAACAGAGTCAACGCATCTCATTAAGAGATGCGTTGGCACTGGGTCCAGTTCACAAAAGGTGTGCTTCAAATTGACTGCCACCTCGATGACCTCACTCATTTCCACTGGTCTAAACTCCCCTCAACTCAGCGGAGTGCACTCAGCACACATCTGGCGACCACTGTCAGCTATAATATTGCTGTCTGAGGAAGCCTCCTGCCGGATCAAGGATACCCTGTCTGAGAAAAACTGAGCAAGCTCCTCACAATCTTTATTTGAAAAAACCCTCCCGGGCTGCAAGCAGACAGGATGAAGAAGTCTGTTTACAGTCCGGAAGAGTGAAGCTGGTCGGTTCTTCCCGGCAGCAATCTCCTGGACAGGAACATTGCCTTCTTACAGTTGATTGCCTCCTGATATGCACAATAGTGCATACGCAGGACCAGTTTGTCCGCCTCCAGGCGGGACCTTCTCCAGCGGCGCTCTAGTCTCCGACCCGTCTTCTTCATTTCCCTGAGGTCCCCATCAAACCATGGGGACCTCAGATATGAAGTTCTGGGTCATACACGGACAGGTGCGAGGGAGTTAATGGTGTCAGAGAGCACCTTATTATAGGTGTCGACCCCGGCACCAACACCTCCAGCGCATGCAGCACCCACACTTGATAATTTAACTGCCGCCAAAAAACCCTCAGGGGTAAGACCCTGCAAAGGGCGACAGCTAATCATCTCAGCAGGGGAAGGGCTTTTGGTGGGAGCCCCAAGCGTGAACTTCACCGTGCAATGATTGGACCAAGAAACCCGATCAATCCCGAGATAGGTGATCTCAAGCCCCAGTGAAAACACCAGGTCCAATATGTGGCCGTCCTGATGGGTGGATGCGGCAATGACCTGTGTCAATCCTAAGGATGACATAACCTGCAGGAAATCATTGCTGCATCTTTGATCTCTATCATCCACTCAAACATTGAAGTCCCCCAGAAAAACACATCTGGGGGATCCCAATGTTTCACCCGCGATGAACTCGGCAAACTCCTGCAGGAAATTCCCCATCAGGCCAGAAGGACGGTAGATGAGAAAAATCCTGCAGCCTGTGCAGAGACCACCGTGGATAGCCACACACTGAAAGGAACCTGGAGTTTCCACTGGGTGCTCGGTGAAGGTCAGGCTGGATCTAAAACAGATGGCTACACCGCCACCCTTGCAATTCACTCTGGGGCAGTGCACTACGGTATACCCGGGAGGGACAGCTGCCTCAGAAATGGGGCCTGCATCGTCACCCACCCAGGTCTCCGTAATGCATGCCGGATCGACCGATGAAACCAGTGCAGCAATAATTGCCGTCTTATTTCTGATCAATCCGGCATTGCACAGCACTGCCATCAGAGAATTGGAGGGTGGAGCAGTCCCTTGGGTTGCCTGGCCACTTGGTCTGGTGGACTCCCTGGGGACGGGCACCAACCACGTCTGGCCTCTCCTAGATGCCCGTCGTAACCCAGGGCGCCTCCTGGACCTAACAATTTCTAGGTATAACTGCATCTCTTTGTGAATGCATACTTTGGATGCTGTTAGGCCATTTAATGGATGGTCGAACAAACTTGGATGCATTCCTACTTTGATAAGAGAAGATATGCATCTAGGGCATATCTCTTTGAATCCTTCCCCCTCCATGTTGAACATTTGGGGTCAAAATTTCAAATAAGTTATGAACAAATGTTGAGATTTTTTAACGTTTACCCATAATGTTGTAATATTTCTACTTTTTAAACCCTCATTTTCAACATAATCATGTTTTTTACCCGTATCAAAATGATCGTGGCAGGTGTCTTCAAATCTACCTTCCAAGGCCTGTTTTTGTGGTTGTTCCACAAAGCAATGTTTCAGGTTACATTTTATAAATGACACCTAGCATAGTCACTAGATCAATAAAAACTAGTATTTTGAAAATTCCAGGTCATAATCTAACAAAACATCATTGTTGTGTGTGAACCTCTTCATTTCACAATCATGACAATTTCAGCATTATAACTCATGTTATTACTTTGTTAATTTTAGCCTCTGCAGTCTGTGCTAAACACCTATGCAGCAAAATATATGCAAGCAAACCTTCGGCATTGACAGATGCTTATTTTATTTAAAAGCAGCTGTATATGTAGAATGGTATAGTGAATATTTTGACCTACTTACACTATTTTATTTTATTTTGAACTGCTCTTTTTCAGTTTCTTGGAAGATTTTGCTTCTCTATTTTGAGTCTGAATTGACATTTTTATTTTACATGCAAAAATAATTAAAGGGATGCTCTTTTTAATTTAAGAAAAAAGCTGTGCATTTTTGGCATATAGGCTGCAAAATATACAAAATAATATTATTCAATGACCACTCAAAATAAAAAAAAAGAGTTAGAAATTATGTTCCTGTGAGACAAATTGAAGTAATTGCCAATGGATCAAATTGTGTTCCTGCAGTATTCTGTAGCTTGTCACTGACAGAAACTGTGATTAGAATGCTGCATCATGGCTGACTGCACTGTCAAGGTGTATATCTATCTACTTGTCTACAGTATCTTTATATCTATATAGCTATCTATACAGAATCACTATACACTATTTATATATATATATATATATGTATATGTGTATAATATATATATATATATATATATATATATATATACAGTATATATGCTATCTGTCTTTCTATCTATATATCTGTATAGATCTATACAGAATAACTATACAATAGATGGATTAGATAGATAGACAGACAGGCATGCAGGTAGACAGACAGACAGATAGATGTAGATATAAGGAGAGTTTGAGTGTACTCATATACAATGTGTGTGTGTGTGTGTGTGTGTGTATAAAATGAGTGGGAGGATCTTAAAGTAAATGTGATAATAGACACATTTGATTAGAAACTGGAAAGCAAAACTGTGTGACTGGGGAGTGAGGGACATTAAGAATGAGAAGGAGAGAAAGAGCTGATGTGCCATCAAGAATATGTAGATGAAGACAGAGGGTCCAACAATGATGTGTAGGGGAAAGGAGTCTAGAAAATCAGGTAAAACTGAATATGGATATGCACACATATAACAAACACTCATTTCAGTATGACATACATACTCTGAATTAATCTGTCTGTCTGTCTGTCTATCTGTCTATCATGTCTATAGTATCTATCTGGCCATAGTGTTTCATTAGTAGTTAAAGACAAGTAGCAGTTACAATAACAATCCAATGCATGCAGCTATATTATATGAATAGATACAGTATGTGTAAAGGCATACCCACACACACAGGACAAATATGCCATGTACACATGAATGCAAAAATATCATAAATGTGAAAAGAAAGAAGTATGTAACCCCTAGGGGGCACTACCCTTAGGGCTACTACCCCTGCCTGCCTCCACTGAGACAGGGTGAGGGGCCCAGATCCGTTCTCGGGTGCCTCCACCCAGAGGTTGGGGTTAAAATGGTCGAGACTGCCTCGGTTACAGTCCTCTGGGTTACTGCAACCCCCTTTTTGTCCCACTAGTGGCTCACACTGTGTACCAACAATTATTTTCACCCGTACACTTACCCACCGGGTAGTATCTCCCCGCTCACTCCGGGGACCTCCTGTAAAGTAAGGTACAATTATGCCACAGTCACTATGCAGCACTTCACCAGGGAGGCACAAACCAGCCAGGATGTAGTTGCAACACAATAATCTGATTTATTAGAGGGGGAATAACAAGGAAGAGGGGGAAAATCAGGTTAATTAGCTTATACTAATATTAGCTACCTAGGGCTCTGTGCACAGGCCTAAACCTTGAATTTACTGTCCCTGGGTACCCAAGCCCTAATGGCTAGTCCAAACGTGGCAGCTGGTTGGGGCCCTTAACACAGATAAACATTACAGTCCTGAGCAGGTCAGAATAGGAGAAAAGTTTAATTAGGCAGTCAGCAGTATAATAATGCACTGGAAACCACTGTATACACACTCTGCAGGGAGCTACCCTGAATCAGTACTCACAACCCCAGCAAATAACGATTCCTTCAATGCTGCCAGGACGGAGCCTGAACTTCACCAGCCTTCTCACACATTTATATGGCAACAATGGAGGGGTACCATACCGGCAGCTGCTTTCAAACTGTCACAAATTGCAGAAGAGCTCAAACAGCAAATGGCAGTTTCAACATTACCGGCGGACCGAGCGCGACTCAGCAATTCTCTCCAGTCCCCTCAGGATGACCCTGGTAGGTAGCTGGGCTGGCACCAGCCTCCTCCGACCGCACACCAATGGATTTAGTCCAACTTGCTTGAAGAAAGACCGAAAACGGACGCCTAGCCCTTCACACGCTTCCCACGTGAACACTCCACCAGAGCAGAAGCACACGCTCCTTTCCTCCTTTCAGCCACAACGAATCTGGCCCCAGCAGTAAGGGGCTCTTCCTTCAGTTCAGGCGCTACCTGCTTCTATTGGCTGGCTGAACATGCCAGTCATTTCCTCCTGCCCTCAGTGGTGTGAAAAAGCGCCATAGCCCATAATGCCTTTCCCAAAATACAAACAGTGCCTCTATTGGTCATCCGACTCTGTAGGGTCCCGAGGTACTGATTGGCCCAATTCAGCAGTTCTGGAGCAAAATGGAGGAGACAATCAAACAGTCCTTAATGCAAAGGAAGGCAGGTTAGAACAACTATATTATCATTATCATTTTACATTATTTCAAGCAAACAATCACATCCTCCAGCAGAGCCCCCTCTGCACCACTAGCGATGGCAGACAGGGAGCTTTTTTCAGCGTCCCAGGTGGGACTCGGGCATACAACCACACAGCCTCCCTCCATGTCAGTTAATTTCAGCTGCAACAGGCAGCCCTTAAAGAGACAGCACACGGAGGCTTCAAAAGCACTCACTGGTAACACATTTAAGCGGCTTTAACGCCGAACACCAACTAGGCACGGAGCAGGGAAATGAGCTCCGAGAAAACTGACAGGAACCCCCATTTGCAAGGGGGTTACACCCTCCCTGGCCTGGAAAAACTTGGCGTCCACGTCAAGTAGTTACCCTTGAATTACTTTCAGGCAAATATCTAAGTTAACACTATATCACACTTTGCATCACATACATGAATATTACATTCACAATGTACTATGATTTTATACAACATTATACACACAACCCCTTGTTCCCTTTTTTAAATCAGGTCATTAGTTCCTGCTCATGACACCGGGCCCGGGGAAACCCTTCCTTTTCAGCTACTGGCAGGATACCTAAAGCAGGGGCACCACACTCAAAGGGTAATACTAACAGTCTGGAGTTATCCCCCAAGGTTAACTTAAGCAAGAAGCACGGGGACACATACACTCCTTTGTGGACCACATTTAAGGGCAGGTCCACCGGCTGACCCAGAGACTCATAACTCAACTTTATTACCAGCCGTATTTCTCGGCCGGATCGCCTAGGGGTTTCGGGGGACCTTGAAACAGGCCCTGATTCCACTTCAGTCTCCTTGACATTAGTGATGGGAATCTCTATGGGGGAAAAGGGCTCAGCACTCGTAGTACTATTGGGGGCCTGACCTTCTATCCCCGGACCCACCCTACTGCGCTCAGCTGGGGGCTGTCTAGGTACAGGTCAGGAACCATCAGGGCGTTCAAAATATTCTTCCAGTTCAGGCATATCACTTGCTTGTTCCCCCATCTCACTCTCTTCCTCTGAAAAGTCAGACAATTCAGCCAGGCCAGACAGTTCAGCCATGCTCAAGGATCCCACCTCCTGGGCATTATTGCCACCCGATTCAAGGTCTGGAAGCATTGGTCCTGGAGACAAAGCTGGGGGCTCAGACAGTCCAGAAGGCCCAACCTCATCTCCAGAGTTAACAAGGGGATTGCCCCAAAATAACTGGCTCAATTCATAAGAGGGATAGTATTCAATATCGTCTTTGTCATCTTCTGACACCACTGGTTGCTCACTTCCCTCTGCAGACCTTGGGCGAGGCCCTTTTGGTTGGTCTGCTGAAGAATCAACGGGTTTGATGCCTTTCCTGGTAGCAGATCTAGTCATAGGCCTGGAGGGGGGAGCATTTGGAGATTCAGCTTCAATCAGGACTTGTCCGATTGGCAGCAGATGATTTCTGTGCATAGTTTTCACATCTTTAGAATTGTTTTCAGGCCACACTTTATATACAGGCAGATCTGTCAATTTTCCCACAACAATGTGAGGGAGGTGATGCCATCTGTCAGCAATTTTATGTTTCCTGTAGTCCCAGATTCCTCAATAACACTCTGTCCCTCTTTTAACTCCATTGCTTTTACTTTCTTATCGTATTGTTCTTTGTTGGCCAGGTTTCATGAATGCCATAGTCTGGGCCAGTTGGTAGGCATGGTTTAATTGGGCCTTTAATTTCTGTACATATTGTAGATGGTTCTCTGCTTGCACTCCATCAGGGGAAACCCCAAAACACACATAAACTGGCAGTCTAGCCTCTCTCCCAAACATCAGTTAGTACGGGGAAAATCCTGTGGCATCACTTTTAGTACAATTATAAGCGTGAACTAAGGTGCTAATCTGCTGGTTCCATCTTGGTTTATCTTTTGGGTGCAATGTGCCCAACATGTCAAGCAAGGTGCGGTTAAACCTTTCAGGCTGAGGATCTCCCTGTGGATGATAGGGGGTGGTTCTTGACTTTCGTACCCCCCACAAGGATAGCATCTCTTTAATCAAACGACTCTCAAAGTCCCTTCCCTGGTTGGAATGGATCCACTGCGGGGCCCCATAGTGGATGAAAAAGTTCTCAACAAGTGTTTTAGCCACCGTGGTTGCTTTCTGATCCTTAGTCGAGAAAACCTGTGCGTACCGGGTAAAATGATCAGTGACCACTAATATGTTGCTGACACTTTTCAGATCGGGCTCTAAACTCAAGAAATCAATACAGACCAGTTCCATAGGGGCACTAGTGGTAATGTTGACCAGGAGAGCAGCTCTCTGGGGTAAAGCTTTTCTTTGCAAACAGCGACTACAGGTCTTGACATATTGCTCTACATCCGTACTCATTTTCAGCCAGTAAAATGGAGCCCGTACTAGATCAGGAGTCCGGTCTATGCCGAGATGCCCCATTTGATTATGCAAGGACCTTAAGACCAATTCTCTAAAAGCTAAGGGCAGCACCAGTTGTTGTTTGTCTACCCGGCCTTCCTTATTCACAGTCTCTCTGTATAGTAGTTGGTTAATCAGTTTCAATTTGGGCCCTTCTTTATACAACAAGGCAGTCCTTAGATCAGTGGAACGTAACTTGAACACATCTTTCCCCTGCACAGAGGGCTTCTAAAGCTGATTTGATCATGGGATCATGGGATTGAGCCTGTTGGAGACTATCATTGTTAAACTGTGGCAATGAGCCAGTGTCTAGTGCAGAGACGTGACAATAGGCAGTCGGTATGCAATTTTTGGACGGTCCCAAACAATCCACCATGCAGTCCACCCCATCAGGAGACACCTGTTCCTCTTTGTCAAATTTCTGGCAAAGGGCTCTTATGTCAGGCTCGGATAACCTGACCCAATCAGTTCGTGGCATAGGCCTCCGAGAGAGAGCATCCGCATCTATATGGTTTAGGCCCCCGCCCTGTATTCAACAGCATAGTCATAGGTGGCCAAGGCGGAGAGCCACCTATGGCCTGTGGCATCCAACTTGGCAGAGGTCTGTACATACGTCAGAGGATTGTTATCAGTCTTTACCAATATCTTGGCACCATACAAATAGTCATGAAACTGATCAACAATGGCTCACTTCAGAGCCAGGAACTCTAGTTTGTGCACTGGATAATTTTTTTCTGAAGGAGTCAGGCTTCTGCTGGCAAATGCTACAGGTCTCAGACCATTCGAGTGCTCCTGGTATAACACAGCCCCCAATCCCTGTAGACTGGCATCAGTATGACGAATGTACGGCTTGGCCGGATCAGCATAGGCCAACACGGGGGGCATGGGTAAGTTGATATATGATGTCATAAAAGGCTTCCTCACACTCACCAGTCCAATGATCCCCAAACATATCATTCGGCTGGAAATACTTCTTTTCTGTCTCCGAGCGCACAGCCTTCTTATACTTTTTGTGCGTAAGCGGATACCCCTGAGTGAGGTTGAGGAGCGGGCGAATCACTCGAGAATAGTCTTTAACAAACCGCCTATAGTATCCACAAAACCCCAGGAATCGTTGCAGCTGTTTCAAATTCCTGGGCTGAGGCCAAGTGGTCAAAGCCTCCACTTTGCTAGGGTCAGTCTATGCCCTCAGTGGACACTATGTGGCCCACGTATTTTACAGAAGTCGGGAAAAATTGACACTTGTCAATAGACAGCTTGAGGCCGAAATCCTCCAACCGATCCAAGACCTTGAATAATCATTGCTCGTGCTCTTCCAACGATTGGCCAAACACTATGACATCATCTAAATAGACCAGACATTCAAGTAGGTTCATGACCCCCACATCCCATTCCATCAGGCGCTGAAACATGGCTGGGGCACCCGAGATCCCTTGAGGCATCCGGACAAACTCATAGAAGCCCAGGGGGCAAATGAAGGCAGTTTTCTCCCGGTCATCTGGGGCCATCGGGATCTGGTAGTATCCACTGCGAAGATCCAATACAGAGAACCACTTGCTACCATTTAGACAATCCAATGCATCCTGTATGCGTGGCATGGTATACTGGTCCGGAATGGTCCGCCGATTCAAAGTGCGATAGTCTACACACATCCGAACTGCCCCATTCTTTTTCCTTACTACTACTATGGGGGAGGCATAGGGGCTCCTGGACACTTGTATTACACCAGCAGCCAACATTTCTTGTAGATGCCGTCTTATATCATCTATATCAGTGGGGGCCAGGTGCCGGGATCTCTCTTGGAAAGGCTTTCATCATGCAGCCGAATGTGATGCTCAGCCCCTTGTACACATCCCACATCCCACTCTTTCAGGGAGAAAACCTGGTCTCTATTGGCAAGCCTCTCACTGACCCTTTGTTTCCACTCAACTGGCAGCGGGGAGTCACCGAAGTCGAACAAATCAGGAGTAATTCTATCATCTGTCCTGGAACTCTTTCAGTTTGGCAGTACTGCAGTATCCACACAATGTACGCTGGCCAGGGTGCACCCTCTTCTTATTTGAACCTCCCTGTCGGACACATTATGCACTTGAACCATCACCCTCTTAACATAGGCATGAGCTCTAGCCGGCAAGATGCAGGGTTTGACCAACAGTCCCTCAGGTAATCTTCCCTCCACAGGCGCATCCAACATCAACAACTTATTCTTAACATCGGTTTTCAGTCGTACTTCTCCATGCAGGACACATTGGGCATTCGGGGCAAGTATCACCGGGACCGGATCCTTTTTCCACACCACACCCACCGGCTCTTCAGATTCCTCTGGACTAACCTTCTTCTGAGTGGCACTTGCCCGTTGAATCACAGCAAGTATGCTTAAAGCTTGCCCAGTCTGGAATGCTTGTTTTTTAGAACACAATTGGGCCAATCATCCGAACATATGCGCATTCTTCCCAGTCAACAAAGGCACCCCATCATACAGTCCAGTGGGTGGGCAAACTAAAACTAGGGTTTCCACCTGCTCATCCATTCCAGCCACAGTTGCAGAAAAAGATAACCAGACTCAGATGTACCCCAAATACGGATAGGCCTTGTCGCTCAACCCCCACACATGTAGACCATTCAAAGGTTGCAGGGGCACCTCAGGTAAATGTGCCTGGTACCAGTCCTGAAACATGATCGTTACCTGAGAGCCACTGTCTAATACAGCTCGAGTGGGAATTCCATTTACCCGCACCGGGGTCTCCATTGAAGGCCCAACCACATCAGACCAGTTGGGAGCCACAGCATTGATAGTCGCTTGGGCATGGGCCTGAGTCACATAACTTTTCCTGGGAGCCTGAGACTGAGCCTGGTGATGTCGGGTGATCAGTCTGTTGTTAACTCTCCTTAAATTCTTGGGCCTCTGGCACTCGGGTTGGAAATACCCATCTTCCCCGCAATGGTAACAGAACTTGGGGTCCCAGGGGTCACTATTCTGCGGGGAGCTCTGAGAGGGGTGAGAGAGTTGTCTTTGGCCGGGGCTCAGGCTTCTACCAGACTCAGGGGCCCCGGTCCTAATAGGGTACATGGTAGATTGCTTCAAGTCCCTCATCAGTTCCCGTAAATTCCTGACCTCGGCCCTCAACTCACTCTCTACGTGGAGGTAGGAGGAAATAACTTGCATTCCCACAGTACCTGGAAAATCTGGGGACCCCTCAGACCCTCCAGACAGACCGGTCTCCTCGGGGGTGTTAGGCTCAGGGGTCCCACTAGGGTGTACCGCCCCCCACACATGGCTCCCACCCCTCTTCATCAGTCTCCACTTCCCTAATTTCCCTCATTAGTTGACAATATTCAGGCGGGGTGGCTTTTATCTAGCACCGATCCTGTACCTTAAGTTTCAGCAGTATCACACTAGAAAATCTGGCAGACTTTAGAATATGTTCTAACCGGACCTGATTCAGGGCTGTGGCAGTGATTCCCCCTTTTCTATAGGCCTTCTGCAAGGCCCGCTCCACTCTAGTGAAAAAAGCGGACAGTTTCTCATTTCTCCACTGCTTAGCAGACCTGAATTTCCATAATAAGTCTTCACCAGTCTCGGTACTCCCAAAAACCCCTTCTAAAGCAGAGAGATACTCTGCAGTGGTGGCTTCCGGATGAGTGGCCCGGAAGAATCTAATAGCTTCTAAAGCAGGGCCCTTCAGGCTCTCCATCAGCCTCTTCCTTTTCTCCCCCTCAGAACATTGCCATTCCTGGACTAAAGGGGTGGCATAGTCCATCCAAGCCTCCAGGTCATCCTCCCCTGGAGGCACCAGCACAGTGCCAGAGAAAAGTTTTAGCTTACGGTAAGAATCGAGCTGTATGGGTGGGACCACCAGGGGCAGGGATGCCAGCACAGAGCTCCCAGGCGGGCAAGGGGACGTGCCAGTGGAGCCCTGAGGGGTAGCATCACTGGATAAATCTAAGGCTTGTAGCAACTCCTGGGTAGTTCTCCCCTCCACGGCCAACAATTTAAGCAGTTTGTCTTTAAAACTGTTCATTTGAGGAGACCCCCCAGGAGTGACTGACCCACTTCGAATATGAATTAGCCTCCATCCCTGGGAAGCACCCTCTGGATAAATCACAGGAGGTACCTTCGGGTCGAGCGGCCACCGTATAGTAGCAACACCTGCAGCGCCTGGTTGCGCAAATAGAGCCATACGCCCTTTTACCTCCACCTTGCCCAAACATTTTACTCGCTCTGCAGCAGAAATGATGTCAACAGTTGTGGTTCCCAAAGGCACATCTAACAATAACACAATCTTCTGGGAGTCTAACTCTTCGGCTTCACTCCACCCCATCAGTCTGTGTACTATGGTCTTGATGGGTCCTAGTTTAATTTTTCCCAGCATATCCCCTTCCATTTTTTCCATTTCTTGTGTACTTCCCCACTTGGCCACTAGGGGACGCTGATCCCAGTGGTGCCTCCAATTTGTAACCCCTAGGGGGCGCTACCCTTAGTGCTACTACCCCTGCCTGCCTCCACTGAGACAGGGTGCGGGGCCCAGATCCGTTGTTGGGTGTCTTCACCCAGAGGTTGGGGTTAAAACGGTCGAGACCACCTCGGTTACAGTCCTCTGGGTTACTGCAACCCCCTTTTTCTCCCACTAGTGGCTCACACTGTGTACCAACAATTATTTTCACCCGTACACTTACCCCTCCCCCGGGTAGTATCTCCCCGCTCACTCCGGGGACCCCCTGTAAAGTAAGGTACAATTATGTCACAGTCACTATGCAGCTGTTCACCAGTAAGGTACAAACCAGCCAGGAGGTAGTTGCAACACAATAATCTGATTTATTAGAGGGGGAATAACAAGGAAGAGGGGGAAAAAAATCAGGTTAATTAGCTTATACTAATATTAGCTGCCAAGGGCTCTGTGCACAGGCCTAAACCTTGAATTTACTGTCCCTGGGTACCCAAGCCCTAACGGCTAGCCCAAACGTGGCAGCTGGTTGGTGCCCTTAACACAGATAAACATTACAGTCCTGAGCAGGTCAGAATAGGAGGAAAGTTTAATTAGGCAGTCAGCAGTATAATAATGCACTGGAAACCACTGTATACACACTCTGCAGGGAGCTACCCTGAATCAGTACTCACAACCCCAGCAAATAACGATTCCTTCAACGCTGCCAGGATGGAGCCTGAACTTCACCAGCCTTCTCACACATTTATATGGCAACAACGGAGGGGTACCATACCAGGCAGCTGCTTTCAAACCATCACAAATTGCAGAAGAGCTCAAACAGCAAATAGCAGTTTCAACATTACAGGCGGACCGAGCGCGACTCAGCAATTCTCTCCAGACCCCTCAGGATGAGCCTGGTAGGTAGCTGGGCTGGCACCAGCCTCCTCCGACCGCACGCCAATGGATTTAGTCCGACTTGCTTGAAGAAAGACCGAAAACGGCCACCTAGCCCTTCACGCGCTTCCTGCGCGAACACTCCACCAGCGCAGAAGCACACGCACCTTTCCTCCTTTCAACCACAACGAATCTGGCTCCAGCAGTAAGGGGCTCTTCCTTCAGTTCGGGCGCTACCCACTTCTATTGGCTGGCTGAACATGCCAGTCATTTCCTCCTGCCCTCAGTGGTGTGAAAAAACGCCATAGCCCATAATGCCTTTCCCAAAATACAAACAGTCCCTCTATTGGTCAGCCGACTCTGTAGGGTCCCGAGGTACAGATTGGCCCAATTCAGCAGTTCTGGAGCAAAATGGAGGAGACAATCAAACAGTCCTTACTGCAAAGGAAGGCAGGTTAGAACAATTATATTATCATTATCATTTTACGTTATTTCAAGCAAACAATCACATCCTCCAGCAGAGCCCCCTCTGCACCACTAGCGATGGCAGACAGGGAGCTTTTTTTCAGCATTCCAGGCGGGACTCAGGCATACAACCACACAGCCTCCCTCCATGTCAGTTAATTTCGGCTGCAACAGGCAGCCCTTAAAGAGACAGCACACGGAGGCTTCAAAAGCGCTCACTGGTAACACATTTAAGCGGCTTTAACGCCGAACACCAACCACGCACAGAGCAGGGAAACGAGCTCCGAGAAAACTGTCAGGAACCCCCATTTGCAAGGGGGTTACAAGTACATTCATTGATAATGCACACAACAGCTTATCAAAGAGTTAGCAGAAAATAAATCTGACATTCAGACTAGAACACTGTTAAGAACCTAATCAGATTATAAACTTGGTGCGATATTGTTTCTCTGGCTTAGATCCTGGAAACTGTGCTGCAGTACACAAACAGAAAGATCCTTGACATGATGGTAGCTAGAGGTAAAATGGGATTTTCCACTAACTCTTCATCCTCCTGATATACAGAATTTACATATATGCATTATTGGTATGTGTGTACATGTGGGCATGTCTGCACACATACAGAATCTAATCCAGGTATGGGTAGACATACTTCTATGGTCAATTGTACTATGTATGAATATTCATTCTAGGGACATGGATACAGGGTACTATCCACACTACTGGCACAGTTCCTTTCCCCTATAAATCTGGCCAGAAGGTCATCAGGCTTGCTCCTCCCACCCAGTCAGGCGATATTCTTCTCCTCCGCACTGCCCCGTGACATTAGATCTTCCTTTCTGCTGGAGGAGACAGGTTCCCTCCATAGTGCTCTGCATTCGTGTAGGCCATATCCTTGTTTTCAAACTCACAACACTGGTCTTCAGGTTGCTTTGTGGTTTAAACATTTTTGGCATCATGGACTCGATGAATTCTAAGTCAGTGCCCAGTTTCAAGTGTATCTGTGTGGACAGAAATAGTCATGCACAGACCCTCATGCCACGTGCATTTACTGCCTGGGCAGGAACATGACTCTCAGGCTTGCAACCTGTGCATACTTTGCATCCTACCACCCTGGAGGACCAGTACACATGACTTCTGCTGGGTCATCTGGACAAGTGGGACCCTTCTGTTCAATCTAGGGACACCCCCCAGACAATTGGCAGCTTTTGAGGAAGTTGCCACTCAGGAGTCCAAAGGCTCTTCTTTGTTGTGTGCTCTGGTCTCCCTGGGCTTTGGCACCTCTGTTACTGGGCCATTCTGGAACTTATGCCAGTCCCTTCCTACCCTTGAGGAGGGCCCTACCCATGGGTTCAAATCCTAAAAGAAAGACTCCAAGGCTAAATCCCAAATGTCCCATCACAGTGCATGGACTGTGAGGGCTTTTGGGTCTCAGATTTTCATGCTCCTGCTTCATCAACCTTCCTCAATGAATCGGCTTCAGCCAATGCTTCAGTCCAGGCTTCTGGCCCCACAGTGTCCCCATTTGGGCCTATCAGCTGAGATGCAGGCCGACCAGCTGGTTGAGATTTTTCTAGACCTGGTCGACCAATTGTCGCAGGATGAGGGGAATTCCTCTCTCTCCAGGACTCCAGTCCTGAAACTCCAGTCACAGGGTGGGTCGGATCAGCCCCCTGACCCAGTCCTTAACCCTTGGGACACCAAGCTTGTGGAGGACCTAAGGCATCCCTAGCCAGTTCATGGCTGTCCCTGCTGTCTGGTCCACAAACAGTTGAGGACCCAGAGCTTGAGGTCAAGTAGCCCTTATCAAAGTCAGCGGGCTTGGTCTTGACACTTGGGAAAGTGGTATCGCTGCTATTCCTCCTCTTTGGGCAGGATCGGCTCCACCTCAAGTTGCAATGATGCTACAAGGAGCTTATGCTGCAGCAGCTCTTTATGGGTGCTGGGTCTAAGCCAATGCCAGCTTCTACCCAGCATTCCCTTGGCTGCTGCCACCTCAGCCTGAACCTGTTCCAGCCTGGCCAATTCCAGCCTAGCCACCCATTTGGGTGGAACTCTCACAGATTCAGCTGAAGGATGGTCCAACATCCAAGGACACCCATAGCACTCCTAGGCTTCCTCAGCAGCTGTTGGTCACAGTCACTCAGGCCAACAAGACCTGCAAGGTTAGCAGGGACTCGGAGTTGGCTGGTCTTCAACAAATCCTCCAAATTGGAGGGTTTCTCCAGGCACTCCAGGCTGGTCAATCTGGAGTCTGGTGAAAATTTGTCAATGGACCATGGTCCTGCTTCTTTCAGCGCCATACTTCACCTGATATTGGAAGCTATGGGGATTCAGCTGCAGCCCATTAAGAAACAAGATAAGTATCCCTTCACTGAAATCCTCGACCGGTATGACTGAAGGTCACCTTACCAGTGGCTGAGGCCATTTCTGGGCCTGCGTTGGAGCTCTGGCAATGTCCAGCCTCCAGTCCTATGTCATCATCCTGCGTGGCCCACAAGTATGTAGTTCCTGTGGTTTTCCTCTCAGAGTTCACTTAACACCCCTTAGCTGAGGATTTAGAAGCTGACTTGGTGTTCCACTGGACAAGCAATGTTGGGGATGTTGACAAACCCCCAGAAAAGGATTCCAAGAAATTGGATCATGCAGCCAAGAAAGTGTATGCAGCCTTATCTATCAGCCTCAGGCAGGCTAGCTAGCCTTAATGATGACCCATTTCACCCATGCCTTGTTGGTCACCCTGGACACGGTGCTCCTTCGGCTCCCACCTGATCTTCAGATGATGGTCAAGCGGTTCCAGGACTAGGGCCATGCTGTGGCTAAACAGCAGCTACAGAGGGTGATGGACATTTGTGATTCCTGTGCCAGGTCTGTGGCAACAGCTGTGGTTATGCACCACCAGACTTTGCTGTGGATCTTGACCTTCCTGGCAGATATCCAGCACAAATTGTTGGATGTCCCCTTCCTGGGCACTGATTTGTTCAGGTCAGAGTTGGATGGTCATCTCACTAGGATTTAGAAGTCCGGTACCACTTTGGACTCTATCACTCAAACCTAAAAGGATGTCAAGGGCTCCAAATCCCAAAAGAAGTTCTTTTGGCCCCACTCAGCCCCTATGGCCAAGCCTCCCTAGACCCCAGCTGGGCACCAGCAGTCCTGGCATCCCAGACTTAAGTCAGTTGCTTCCATGGTCTGGAAGCCTGGTGGTCGAGGTCCAGCAGTGTCCTCCACTGGCCCTGCCTCTGCTTCTAAGCCTGTCCGGTGACAAGCTGGGGAGCGCCCCCTCCCTGCCCATTCTGTTTCCTCTAGATCCTTCCATGGGGGATCTGCTCCACCACTTTCTTTCTGCCTGGTCCAGTGTTACCATGGACAAGTGGGTGCTAGAAGTGGTTGGTTAGGGCTTGCCTCTGGAATTCGAGGCTTTCCCACCTAGCTGAGCCCACACCCCTCGGGAGAATGTGGTGTCTGCAGACATGTTGTCTGCCCTTCAGGAGGGCATCACCCTGCTCCTCCAGAAGGAGGTGGTAGTTTGCATTCTGGACACACTGGCCAGTCCAGGGTTTGTTTCCATTCCCAAACAGATGGGGAGGGGACTGACTCTCCATCTCTGATCTGCACAACCTGAATAAGATTCTACACTTTTACACCTTCAGAATGGTCACTCTGCACCAGATCATTCCATCCCTAGAGCAGAATATGGGATTCTGCTACCTGGAGCTGCAGGATGCCTTCTTCCACATCCCATCCATCTTTCCCACCAGCAGTTCCTTCAGTTCCACATGGAAGGGACCCTCTATGAGTTCCAGGCCATGCCCTTCAGCCTCTCTTCAGCTCCCAAGGTCTTTACCAAATGCATAGCAGTCGTGGCATCCTTTATGAGGCACCAAGAGGTCCGGGTGTACCCATACCTGGATGACTGGCTGACTGCAGATCCTTCCATGCTGGAGACGGAGTAGTCCAGGGATCTAACCCTATGGACCTGTTCGAACCTTGGTCTCCTGGTTAATGAGACCAAGTCAGAACTCATCCCCTCACAGGTGATTCATTTCATTGGGGTGGAGCACAACTTTTGCCAAGCTGAGCCCAGCTCCCAGAGGACAGGGTGGAGGATCTTTGCTCTTTTGCCTAGTCATTTTGGGTTGGGCAGTTGCACCCTGTCAGGAACTTCCTGCTCCTGCTGTGCTTCATGGTGGCATGCACCAGTGTGGTCGGTTGAGCCCTATGGAGAATGCACTCTCTACAGTGGGAGCTGGCCCATCAGTGGTCTCAGCATCAGGGCCACCTCGACCTGTCAGTCACAGTGACCCAGCAGATGTGGGATGCCATCCAGTGGTGGTTGGTCCTGGAACATCTACAGGAAGGAGTCCTGTTTTTCCACCTGGTGCTAATGGTCTCTCTCACAGCTGATGCCTTCCTGATTGGCTGAGGTGCCCACCCGGGGGAACACAGGGTCCACAGTCTCAGGTACCCCAAGGGGTCCTGATGTCACATCAACCTGCTTAAGCTTCAAGCTGTTTGTCTGGCCCTGACAGCCTTCATTATACATCTCCAGGGTCAGGTAGTCCAGGTCTAGACAGACAACATGACAACCATGCACTACCTCAACAAGCAGGGCAGGATGCACTCCCTACCTCTATGCAGGGAAGCTCTCTGCATCTAGAACCTTGTGCTCAGCCTCAAGGCCAATCTGCTGGTCATTCATGTGACTGGAGTGTCCAATCGGCTGGCAGATGCCCTCAGGTGTGCGGTCAAGTCATCTCAGTGGTGGTCTCTTCACAAGAATGTAGATGATCATCAGTTGTCCCAGTGGAGCACCCCTCAGGTGGACCTGTTTGCCTCCCAGGAGAATGACAAGCTGAAGTTGCTTTGTGCCTACCCTCCTCAGCAGGGAATGCTTCAGGGGGATGCCTTAGTGAGGCTCTGGACTCTGGGCCTCCTCTATGCCTTCCATCCCTTTTTTCTGATCCACAGGGTCCTGATCAAAGCTCAGAGGGACAAGGCATGGATGATCTTTGTGGCTCTGGACTAGCCCCACCAGTTCTGGTACCACATTCTCCTCAGCCTCAGCAGCAGACCTCCGTGGCATCTGTCACTTCACCTGGACCTTCTCTCATGCTCACAGGGAAAGATCCTCCAACCAGACCTTCAATCCTTGCACCTGAAATCCTGATTCCTGAGTGGCTAGAGTTCTAGGTTCTGGGCCTCTCTCTGACAAGGTACTATACATAGTTGAATCCTCTCAGAAGGAGTCGACTCATTGATGCTATGCCTTTAAATAGAAAACATTCTCCATTTGGTGCCAGGGCATGTAGCTTGACCCCCTGTCCTGTCCCATGGCTAGCATCATCAATTACTTATGGCCCCTCTCTCAGCTGGGCCTTCGGTTGACAACTCTCAGGGTGCATCTGGCAGACATCTCTGCATACCAGGCATAGACTGGTATGCCAATGGTGGTGCAGCAGAAGGAGCTGGGGCACTTTATTAAGGGCCTTGACCACATTTCCCCTCCAGTGCATGAACCACCACCACCTTGGGACTTGTTGCTGGTGTTGGCAATGCTCATGGGCAAGTCATTTGAACCAATGCATAGGTGTGAGATGTCATACTTGTCATTGATGATTGCCTTCTTGGTGGCCATCACATCCTCTAGAAGGCTTGCCAAGCTCCTGATCCAATGTCTCTCCACAGATGTGTGCACAATTAAACCCTGGTGCAGAGCGAGAGGTTGCTAGCCCCAAACCACCAAGTCAAGCAGTCCAAAACAGCTCTGCACTCGTACTCAGTGAGTCCTCAGTAAGACACCAACTTTTTTCAAGTGAATATAAAGACATTTTATTTCCAGGTGTCCAGATTCACAATGGTGTTGCTCCTTATTACAACCAATAATTAGTGCATCTAACACAAACCTTTTTTGGTGAAGTCTCCTTACCTGGTCTTCCACAGAGACAGGGTTGTCCTTCCCCCCAATCCAAAGTTCCTTCTGAAGGTTGTCTTGGAGTTTCACTTTAACCAGGTGAATAGTCTCCCAGTGTACTTCACCAACCGCCCCTTGTAGGCCAAGCACAGGCTCCATACTCTGGACCTGATGTGAGCACTTGCCTATTATAAAGAGCACATAGCTGTAGTTCAGGGAGAGGTTTGCCAGCTGTTTGTCACCTACGCTGAAACTGCACATGGCAGACTGGCAGCAAAGTGAATGATTGGCAGGTGGATTGTCTCTTGCATTGACCTCTGCTATAGGTTGACTGGTAGGGAGCCTGCTGTAGTGCTTAGAGCTCATTACATCAGACATACCACTGCCTAGGTGACTGCTTCCAGGGACATCCCTATCCAGAAGATCTGCAGGGCTGCTACCTAGAAGTCAGCACACACCTTCATCTTCTACTACCACATCAACCTTGAGTCATGCCAGGATGCTAGTTCTCCAATCTTTGTTCCCTGGTGTTTGCCTGGCCCCCTCCTCCCAGAGAACTGCTAGAAATCTGCCAGAAGTGTGGATAGCACACCATATCCATGCTCCTAGAAAAACAAGTTACTCAGCTGTAACTGTAGGAGTGGTATATGGTGTACATCCACACAACACACCAAACCTCCCCGGGCAAGTGACACATTGCTCTGGCTTCCAGGAGGTCACATCTGACATTACAGGATGGTGTCAAGGAGGATACCACCCAGATTGGTGGGAGAAGCCAGCTTGAAGACCTACTGGCCAGATATAAAGGGGAAAGGAATTATGTCAGAAGTGTGAATGTACACCATATACCACTTCTAGAACTACAGTTACATGTGAGTAATTTGTTTTTTCTTTTCTGCTGATTTTACTGATTCATTCCCCTACACCTAGCACTTTTCAACCTTCTAACTTTACTCACATTTTGGTCCACCCTGATGATTAATCAGTTATTTCACTCCTACTCATTGTATCTCCTTTCCCATCCACACCATATTTACCCAGCATAAGTTCTTGACTTTCCTTTTATTTATTTATTTTGTTTTTGTTGACCTGGACCAATATCCTGTCCATTTTCCTTTCCATCATATGTACTGTGTGCCCCTGATTTATCCCTACCTCTTCTCTAATCTAGATAGTTTTTGTTATATAGATTTTATGAAGAGACATGTTTGAAACCTTAATTTGATCTCAGTCTCATTGGATGGTCTATTGAATTCAGTTTGTTTTTTTTATCCCAGCCTACCGGGCATGTTCCGTCCACTCCTTCAAGCAGCCAGTCCTGCCATTGCCTCTGCTGCTGACCCGCCATCCTGCTGCTCCAACGCTTCGCTATCCCAGTGTATCCCTTCACCAAGGGGGCCTCCCTGCTCCAGAGAGGGAGACGGGAAGGGGAGTATAGAGTGCCTGAGCACTCTCTTGCTTCTGGGCAGAGCATGGATACTGCAGCCCTGGATGTTTCATGGCAGAGAGGCAAGGGGAGGTGGGTCTTCCATCATCTGGTCGGAGACGTGCCCTCTTTCATGTTTTTCTGGAGTGCCCACATTGCAACGCTCCTTGTAGTGCCTCTGGTCTCCACCGGAGGCCACTACAGAGTGAAGCACTTTCCCCAATCCACCCCAGGAGAGGAGAGTAGTCCCCCAGACACTCAATCCTCTCCTCCCCTGCCAGCCCCCGGTGACCTGAGTCCGTTCCTGTACCCGGGTCGCTGGCGTGGTTTGAGGTGTGGTGTCCAGCGCCTCAACCCTCTGCACCACCGGGCCGGCATTTTCATTCAGTTCTGTTATAGTAAGGCTGGTGAACAGCCTAATCAAGGCCTCAGGGACCACTCCACTAGAGGCACAGCAGCCTCAGTGGCAGCTGCAAGGGACATACCTTTGTTGGATATCTGCAAAGCAGCTACATGAAGGACTGTACACACTTTCACAAAACACTGCTGTTTAGATGTACAGTCCAGATCAGATGCCAAATTTGGCACAGCAGTCCAGCAGAACCTCTTTCCAAAGTAGGTTCAGTACCCACCTCCCAGATGTACTGTTTTGTATTCTGCAATTGTCAAACATATTGAAGAATTCCTGGGATGAGAAGAAAAAATTACTCACCGTTGTAATATTGTTTCTTCCAAGGTATTCTTTCAAATGCTTGACCTCCCATCCATCCTCCCATATGTAACCTGACTGAATAGTTCTGCAGTCCATACTTTGGGCCAAATTTCACTGTTAGCTTCATAATTAGAGCTTTTATCATTATGGGTGTTATTTTTTTGTTGTTATACATTGCTCTTGTTCACATTTTTTGATGGTTCTGATAAGAATTGTTGGGGCTTTTGATCCTTAGCTTCAAAATTAATCTGATTAATCTCCCGTGTTAGCTCAGGCAGCACTCCCACTTTCTGCTCTCTGGCTGACGCCAATAGTAATTAGCATAAACTCCTCCTCCAGGACATCTGGACCCAGATGGCATACTGCAATTTTCTATTTTCAGCAGCCATTTAATAGTCCCATTTCAACTGTATTTAGCATTTTAAATTGTTTTATCAGGCAGTGACACAGAAATAATGCAAAGATCTCATTTACAGATGTAACCAGGTGAGATGAGAGAAAGGAGGGAAAACAATCATAAACATATGGTTACGTACTCCATGGCATGTGGTTATGCTGTAATAATTACATGCCCTTTGGTGGTTGAATCCAATATGCTTTTTGTGCATGCCTTGTGTGTTGTTCTAACAAGGCCAGTGAAGACTGACCACGTAGCTGTTTAGGTGATATATAGAGTTGATAAAGCACTGCATAGAAGCATAGACTTTGTTGGCAGAAAAGGACCAGTAGACTCATCTAATCTGTCCTATTTTCATTGCCTATTACTACACTCTTGACCCTCTATGGTCTCCAGTGTCCCCACCTCTTCCCTTTCTTCTACTTATTATGCTCAGATGGCAATCCAACACATGTATGAAGCTCCCCACTGTCTTTGCCACCTCCCATAACTTTTCTGACAGGCTGTTCCAGTCATCCACAATCCTTTCTGTGAAGGAGCATTTCTTCACTCCCCTCTTAATCTCCCCACTCAAGTTTCATTACATATCCCTGTGTTCTGATGCTCCTCCTCCTCCTCCTCCTCCTCCTCTGAGAGAAGCTCCCTTCCTACACCCTTTTGACCTCCATGCAATACTTAAGGTCTCAATCATGTCCCCTTTCACTCTCCTGTCCTCCAGGGAATACATGTTGAGCTCCTGCAGCTTCTTCTCATATGGTTTCTCATGCAGCCCTCTTCACTAGCCATCCAGAAAATGTATAGTTCTACTGGCTAAATAAGAAATGGATTTGACACCTATTAAATGTTGAATGGAGTTAATTCCTTACTTGTACTGGGCCTTGTTGGACAAAATCCTATAGCCAGGCAACTGTTGGGCATATGATGGGGAATATTTATATGGTAAATCATTTATTGTAAGTAGCCAATTCAGTATAAGAACTAAACTGAGAATCACTAGCAATAACCTATCTAGTGGAACAATAACAAGATGCAATCAAAGGGCACCATCCATCATTACACAGGTTACACCTGGGGTTAAAAAAAAGTTACGTTCCGTGTGCTTCCTGGCCCAAATGTGTATATAGATAAATTAAAAATAGATAGATAGATAGATAGATAGATAGATAGATAGATAGATAGATAGATAGATGATACTGTAGTGCCTGAGTTAAACATCAAAATGCAGCTGAGTGTTGGGAGCTGGTACTGGGAGGATACAGCACAAATTTAGTTGTCAGGTTATTTTTTTCTGAAGTACAGATACAGCAGCTTGTGTTGTACAATTTTCAAAACTGTAAATCTGAAGACCTTTCCGATACCAGAGCATATAAATCTTCACCACATGCCCCTTAGCCCTCCATAGATGTGATTTAGCATGACTTGGGCTCTGTTAGAACAAAGCAACAGTTACTGCCCCTACCTCCCCTGCTGCATCCCAAGTCCTCAGTTTCCATTTTTAGCTGAGTTTTAATTTTTTAAATACATTTACATATCTTTTTATGTTTGCTTGCTCACAGTGCAAGAAACATATTGCGGCAGCTTGGTGCCGAAGCAGGTTTTGGAGGTGCAGCACTGTTGTGGCCAATACTGGCACGGCATTTGGGGGCTTGTGTGATGTCCACCAATAATGGGGGACACAGCTAGTGACACTAGTTTGGAACCTTGCCACCAACTTGAAAGAAAATAGCTGTGCCCAGATGCACTCCCCCTCCTTCACACACACACACACGCACTCACGCACGCATATTGCATGCTAATGCGCTTCCCCCCACACACTGTATGGCTGATGGGGTGCCCATTCCCCTGTCAGCTCCAATGTTCCCCCCCAACAGAAAACCAGGTACCACACTGGGAGCCCACCCCAGCGTGGCAACAGTCCATGTGGCCGATGGGGGTGCCCAATCCCCCTTCAGCTCCACTGCCCCCCACCCCAAACAGCCTTCCAGCTGCCATGCTAGGAGCTCACCCCAGTGTGGCAAAAGTCCTGCGTCATTCAAAATAAAAAAAGAAACCTGAAAGAGAAAACCTTCCCTCGCTGACTGTCCTGATCCCGCCTCCCCACCCGCACCCACCCTCTGCTAACCCTGCCTCCCCACCCCCCTCACCCCATAGTTACTTCCGGAGTCCGGTGCGATGATCTTCGGTGGACCGGGAACACGTCTGCACTCTTCACAGCTGACTGCGAAGTGAGGAAATGTCGGTAAGCTGTGTAATGTAATAAATAAGGTTTTTTCAACTTTGATGCATATCTCAGGCGTGTTTGGAAATTTTTTCACCAAATTTTCAACATGGGATTTTTGGGACCCCACCTCAAGATTTCTGTCACTGTCATTTTGTTAATTGGCCCCTGAAAGGTGATTTCACGGTCAATGTGCAGAACCAGCTTTCGGGATTGGTTTACAAAATGACAGTGTCACAGTTCATGAGGTAGGCCTCCAAAAACCCTATGTTGAAAATTTGGTGAAAAAATTCCACAAAATGACTTTTTTATGAGCATGCGTTGCGCTGTTCCTACGCATGCTCGTAAGTTCATGAATTTTCAATATTTTCACTCCAGATGTTCAACATTGTCATTTTACCACACCTCCTTATAAGCAGTACAGCTGTCATGTTTCACACTTTGCCCAAAATGTGTTTCCACGCATGTAGCACACAAAGGTGCAGTCAGGGTGCAAAATCAATGTTTGGGACAGATTAAGAAAATCACAGTGACACTGTTCATGAGCAGAAGTGTTAAAATGACTATGTTAAAAATTTGGTGAAAAAACTCCCCAAAATGACTGTTTTACAAGCATGCATTGCGCTGTTCCTATGCACTCTCATAAGTTCATGAATTTTCACTGTTTTCACTCCAAATTTCCAACATTGCTATTTTACCACACCTTCTTATGAGCAGTACAACTGTCATTTTTCACATCTTGCCCAAAACGTGTTTCTGCACATGTAGCGCACAAAGGCGCAGTCGGTGTGCGAAATCAATGTTCAGGACAGATTAAGAAAATCACAGTGACACTGTTCATGAGCAGAGGTGTTACAATGGCTATGTTAAAAATTTGTTGAAAAAGTCCATAAAATGACTGTGTTACCAGCGACCATTGCACAGTTTCCAAGCACTCTCGTAAATTCATGGATTTCTAATATTTTCAATCCAGATTTTCCCCACTGGCATTTTTCCACACTTCTTTATGAAGAGTACAGCTGTCATTTTTAACACCATGACTGAAATGTGTTTTTGCACTTCCAGTGCAGAAATGCGTGGTCACTGTGGGAAATCACTGTTCGGGACAGATTAAGAAAATCATGTGAGAGGAGGTTCCAAAATATCTGTGTTGATAATCTGCTGTAAAAAATCCCCAAACTAATTGCATTATAGGTGTGCGTTGTGCAGTTTCTACACATGCTCGTGGCTTCACCAGTTTTTTTAATATTTTCACTGCAGATTTTCACCATTGCCATTTTTCCACCTCCCCATGAACAGTACAGCTGTCATTTTCACATCCTGTTCGAAATGTGTTTTTGCACCTGTGGTGCCAAATGGCGATGTCAGTGTGCAAAAATCAGCTTTCGCCAACAAACTGATATTGCCACTGTTCATAATGTGGGGTAAAAAAACATATTGAAAATTTGGAGTGAAAATGCCAACGAATGCCTGAGACATTAGGGTTTCCGACCATAACACCCCACCCTGTAGAGACTGACAGGCATCAGGGGTGTGACTTGGGATTCTCGCCTGTAATGCTCATACCATTCCACACCCTGCAGCCAGTGAGAGGCATTGAGGTGTGCCTTTGACTCTTTGGCCCCAAAGTTCACCCCATTCTCCTATACAGCACCCATCTCAAAGTATTTCCTGATGGAATGGGGTGAGCATAAGGGCCAAAGACCCCAAGGCACACCATGACACTTGTCGGTGTCTGCAGGGTAGGATGTGGTGAAATGGCATGACTGTTATGCCTGACGACCCAAAGTCAAACCCCAATGCCTGTCTGTCTCTGCAGGGTGGTGGCGGGGTTGGCTTCAGTTCAATACTTCACTGCCATTCCTATTATGCAGCTCTCTAACTCCTACACTACCAATGCCAATGCCAGCAAGCAAACATTCTGCATTGACAAATGATTGTTTAAATGTATACTGCTTCTCCATAGCTTCTGGTTTTGAAGGGTGCCTACAGTCATCTCACAGCTGCTGCATGCATCCCTCACTTGGTTAACACTAATAAACCCTGCTGACCCCATCATTAGTCAGCAGGGCATATGAGCATAAACCAAGTGAGGGATGCATGTGGCAGTCTTGAGATGGCCACAGGCACCCTTCAAAACAAGAAACTGCAGAGGAGCTGTGCAAAGTTAAAAAATATATTTAAAGGTATTTAAAAAAAATTCAAGCTCTTCTAAAATGCAAATCAGGGACTTGGGATGTAGCAGAGGAGATAGGGGCTATAACCACTTTTTTGTTGTTCCATTAATAAAATTAAATTAAGAACATTTACGGTAGAGCTCATTTCAAAGTAACACCTGGAAATCAGCTCTACCTCATAATCTCACTGCTAACGTGCAAATGGATAAAGTCAGTAGAAGACTTTTGCAGAGGTTTTACTGTGGAGTGGAACTGTGGTTCCATTTGATAATCATGAAAATACATCAGTGACAGTAAAAACAGCTACTGGAAAACATCGCCTACACATACAGTGACCGTACATCACAGTGATGGTCACAAATCAGTACAACAGTGCTACATTGAGTTTTTTGGAGGGACTCTGCCCCCCCTTCCCTTTTATAATCAACTCCAGGTCAGATGTAATTCCAGGAAGAGTGCATAACATGACGTAACAAAAATAATGAAAAAAAAAGCAAAAAAGCAAAAACAGAAATGGTCACAGAAACATCCAGACTCAAGGGCACCTAACAAGGACACAGCCAAGGACTCTAGCCACTACGCCAAAGTGGCAGCTCAGCAGCTTTTAGTTTTTATTCTATTTTTTTTTTATTTATTTTAACTTACCCAACAGCATCATATTTCACTGTTCCAAAGTCACTTCACCAGTCCCTTTCTGCCATTATCATCTCAATAAAATGACCCCTAGATAAAAAAAAAAGTTGCCCAAAACAAATTCGCTCTTCTCCATCTGCTCTTATGTACTCACCCACATTACTTCACTTTTATCACTGGATATCCCATCAAATACACTAGTGGAATTCTAACAGTGCTGTACAAGGAGTGCAGGCCAACTACAGTATAGACACTGTAGGTGAAACTTTTAAAACCTCTGATGTAACAATGGACCCATATCTGAATGGACCATCATGTCCATAAGATTTTATTTTAGTAACAAGACTCAGTAGAAACAGAAGAACTCTGTAGACTTACCCTCCATTTCCTATCTAGTATGTCTTTTATTTTTCATGAGTAAATCCATCAGTGATCCACAATCAGTCCACATGTGGAGAAGGAAAAACAAACTGGAATTCAGTTGGAAACCGGGAGAAATTAAAACATAAACAAAAATATTTAATGAAACTTTCAATACTGCAAGCATTTTCAGGATTGTTTCAACAAAATGATAAATTGGTCAATTCCAAAAGACATATTTTTGCATGCACAAGACTCAAAAATTCAAGTAAGAAAAGGGTGAGCTTTTTATTCTGTATTTAGGTTGATAATTTTGCCATTAATTAAAAATACACAAAGGGGGAGAAGAAAGAAAGAAAGAAAGAAAGAAAGAAAGAAGGAAAGAAAGAAAGAAAGAAAGAAAGAAAGAAAGAAAGAAAGGTAGGAAGGGCTTTACAATCCAATGGAGAGGAAATGGAATGCTTGTGCCATTTAGGCACACAGGGAAATTAAAACAGTAAAGAGATGGAGAGAAAAGGAGAGATAAGAAATTTTATGCATAGGGAGATTAAGGGACTTGCTTAGGGTCAAAAAGTAAGTAACTGGCAATGGCGGATTCATCCTGGGGTCTTCAGGTTCATAGTTCAGTAACTTACCACACTGTTTAGATGAAAGATACAATCCTTATTCCAGTGAACAGTGCAATTTATCCTGTTTGGTGTTTTCTATCTACCACTGTCAGTTCACTCCACAGAGTTAATAGCCTGACAACAAAATGATAAATTGGACAATTCCAAAAGACAAAGTAGGGGTAGGCATGTGTGCAAATGCCAGGAGCCTTAGCAACAAGATGGAAGATCTGGAGGCTGTCATGGTACAGTCAGACCTGGACATTGTTGCCATCACTGAAACCTGGTGTAATGATAACCATGACTGGGAGATGGCCATACCTGGCTACAACATATTCAGAAGAGACAGAGCAGGCAGGAAGAGAGGAGGAGGTAACAATATGTGAAAAAATGACATATGGGCCACACAGATCCAGGAGGAACAAATGGGGAGAGATACTGTGGGTTAAGCTGAAAGGAAAATGGGGCCAGCTATCCGCATAGTGTGGTCTATAGACCAGCCCAGGAGGAAGAAACAGATAGAGCTGATGCTAGCCATCCAAAGGATGGCAGACAAGGTGAGGTAGTATTGGTTGGAGACTTCAATATACCAGACGTGGACTGGAGCATCCCAGCAGCAGCATCAACTAGGAGCAGATTAATCCTGGACTCCCTTCAGGGTGCCTTCCTCAAGCAACTGGTCATGGAACCAACTCGGCAGAAGGCAATACTGGACCTTAGTAGCTCAAACAGGCACAGTGTGATGGGGGTAACAGTGGGGAGCACCTGGGTAACAGTGACCACCAATCATTGTGGTTTGAAATCACAGAAAGAGCAGAACCAAACCACACAAAACACGTGATCCTGGATTTTAGGGGGCAGACTTTGGGAAAATGGGGAGATACTTGAAAGAGGTATTAAGGGAATGGGACAGGAATCGGGGTTGAGAAACAGTGGAAGATTTAAAATGGGGATTATAAGAACAACAGAATTATGCATTAAGCAGGTTAGCAAGAGGAAAAAGGAAGAGGAGACCATTATGGTTTTCCAAAGAGGTAGCAAAGAAAGTGAAAGCCAAAAAGATTGCATTTAGGCAATACAAAAAGACACAGGCAGAAGGGATAGGGAGAAGTACCAGGAGAAACAAAGGGAGGCAGGGAAGTCAGTAAGGGAAGCCAAGCTCAGACAGAAGAACACATTGCAAAATCAGTGGGTAAGGGACAAAACCTTTTACAGGTACATAAGGAAAAAGAAAGACAAGGAGGGATAGTGAGACTGAAGGGGAGGATGGGGAGCAGTGAGGATGACAACAATAAAGCTGACATATTGAACAGGTATTTCTGCTCAGTCTTTACTAAGGAAGAGGGGGTAATGGGTCTGAAGGGAGTACAAGGGGTGAGAATGGTGCAGAATGGACACAAGTCCCTTTACACGAGAAAGGGTCCTGAAGGAACTGGAAGTAATAAGAGCTGATAAAGCAATGGAGCCAGATGGGGTGCACCCAGGGTCCTTAAAGAACTAAGAGAGGTGGTGCTGAACCTCTGGCTATCCTGTTCAGCCAATCACTGGAAACAGGGAGGTACCCAAAGACTGGAGGACAGCAGATGTAGTCCCCTTATACAAAAGTGGGAACAAAGAGGAAGCAGGAACTACAGACCAGTCAGCCTCACCCGTAGTGGGAAAGATCATGGAAGCACTACTGAAGGAGAGATTGGTGGAAAATCTGGTTGTCAATGGACTACAGGACCCAAGGCAGCATGGCTTCACCAGGGAGGTCATGTCAGACCAACCTCATTGAATTTTTGACTGGGTGACTAGGGAGGTGGATCAGGGAGGGCAGTGGACATGGCCTATCTGGACTTCAGCAAGGCCTTTGACACTGTGCCACATAGAAGACTACTACACAAACTGGGGAATATGGGTGTGGGCAGGACAGTAGTGTGGTGGGTAGGTAACTGGCTGGGTGGCAGGACACAGAGGGTGGTGGTAAATGGCTGTCACTCCACAGAGGGAAGAATAACCAGTGGGGTACCACAGGGATCAGTGCTGGGACCGGTCCTATTCAACATCTTCATCAGTGACAATGCACAGGATCTAGAAGGCAGAATTGCACTGTTCGCTGATGACACAAAGCTCTGTAACAGAGTAGACACACCAGAGGGTGTAGACAGAATGAGAAGGGACCTGCAGAAACTTGAAGAATGGTCAAGGGTTTGGCAGTTGAAATTCAATGCAAAGAAGTGCAAGATAATGCATATGGGGCACAAAAACCCTGGCATAATATATCAGTTGGGGGTGAGGATATAGCATGCACCAAGCAGGAAAGGGATCTTGGGTTGTGCATCTCTGATGACCTCAAGGTAGGGAAACAGTGTGACAAGGCATCAGGTAAAGCAAATAGGATGCTGGGATGTATAGGCAGGGCATCACCAGCAGGAAAATGGAGGTCATAATTCCGCTACAAGACACTAGTGAGGCCCCACCTGGAGTACAGTGTACAGTTCTGGAGACCATACCTACGTAAGGACATAGACAGGGTAGAGAAGGTTCAGAGGAGGGCAACAAAGATGGTGCATGGGTTGCATCACAAGTCCTATGAAGACAGGTTGAAGAACTGAACATGTACTCCTGGAGGAGGGAGGAGAGGGATATGATAGAGACATACAAGATCTTACAGGGAGGAACAGGGTGCAGGAAAACACTATTTTTAAGCGAAAAGATGTTTCAGGACTAGAGGCATGGGATGAAGTTGGAGGAGGACGATTCAGAGGAAACATGAGAAAGAATTTCTTCACAGAACGGGTGGTGGACAAGTGGAACACCCTGCCAGAGGAAGTGGTGGGGGCTGAAACAATCACGGGATTTAAGAATGCATGGGATAGACATAAAGGAATTCTAGAGGGCAGGGGTAAGGGGAAACAGACTTCTAGGAAAACAAACTGAACTTACAAGCTCAAATGGGCAGACTAGGTGGGCCATAGGCCCTTATCTGCCAACATTGTCTATGTATCTATGTATCTATGTATCTATGTATATATATTGGAGTCTCCCTTTGGGACTACCTCCCTTGATTTTGTTCTGTAGTTATAGGGCAGTGATGAGGGAGTGTTGGTATGAAGTAGTAGATTAAGAAAAAAGGCACTTATCACTTATCTTTCATGATGGATCATGTTGGCTGTCCTATCTCTTAGATGAAGTCTTGGCTACTGAGGGGTTTTTGGAGATCCTGGCATTGACACTGGTTGTGTTGATTGCCTTGTGTGTCTTTTTAGAGGATTTAGTAGTGAGGACTGTGCTAGTGGAGTTCCTATGGTTAGAGGTCGTGATGTAAGACCTAGTATAGCCCTGCTAGACATGGTTGGTATGGGATTTCCTTTTCCTAATTGGTTTTATCTTTGTTTTGGTGTCCCCCTTATATAGCCTGGTCAGGGTTCACACACTTCAAACAGCAGCAGAAGAGGATGGGACCCAGAAGGTCCCTTGGTCCTGTTTGTTGTTCTCTGGTACGCAGTGTAAGGATCCTTGATTAGCCTTGAAGGGAAAGGCCAAGAGCTACAGTATTCCTCACACAAGTCAGTGGTCAGTTTTATGGTGCTGGATGAGCAGAGGTGAGAGAGCGTAACAGTAGAGAATAGTAGGCCAACTGCCTGAATTGTCAGCAGATGCCCCTTTACCTGGACACATTCTGATTGAGACTAAAACAGAGAAAGTAGTGCTGGTGGTCAGAAGGTAATAGTCACTGATGCTACTGCAGGCTGTCCTACTTGTGCAAAGGTTGAGGGTTCTAGACCCACACCAGGCACTTGGGGTAAATCCCAATACTGACACCGTAGTGCATCATGAGGGGGATGCTGTACTCCTGGGATGCTGTCATTCAGAAGAGACACTAAACTGAGGTGCTGTCTGCCTGTTCTGGTGGTTGTTCAGGTGGAAGTTAATGAGCCCATGGCACTTCTTGAAAAAGAGTAGTGGAATTTAACCGGTGTCCTGGCTAAATTTCCCCTAGTCACTAAAAGTACCCCCAACAGCTTAACTGGTTCGATTTCAGTTGGTTACCATCTGTATCCCTCCCCTCCAACGCGGGTCACCTCTGAAGCCTACCCGGTCAACAAAATTCAATAAATAAATAAGTATTTCACTTGCATTCAACGCGATAACTGTTTGTCAGGTTCTTCTGTAAGGCTCAGCTGCCTGTGTTGTTTTCAAGCTGAAGTTTTTTTACTAGTGGACGGCTCTTAATAAGAACAGGCTCCCCTGCTTTGCTTAGCTGCTGAGCCACTATGAATGTCTGCACATGTGCTAAAAGGGATGGGCAAAATTAGCAAATTCTGACAATGTGAAATTTTCACAAACTTTTGCAAAATGTTTTGAAATTTCATGAAATTTTGTGGGATTTTCCAAAATTCTTTCGTTTGTCATAACTCAGTCAGTCTTACAGCTAGAGATCTGACATTTGGTACATGTACTGCTTGGAAGGGGGCACTAAAAGAATGACAAGTTTCATGACATTTGAATGAGGTATGGGGGTGTTATGGGGCTCAATGTTTGGCAATTTATTATTCAGATTTTGCCCAGCCCTAGTGTTGAGTGGTTTAGATTCAGTCTGAGTTCTGAGATACTACTGAAATGTGTATGGAGTGGGACTGAGAGACAGCAGCACAGAGACTCCAGCAGCTTCCCCCTGGGGGAGATGTTACTGTCTAGAAGCGGCAAACCCATAGCCAAACAAAGAAATACAAATATGAGATCAATTGGAAATGGTAACGGACAGAGAGGGATAGAGAGTTAGATCTGGCCTAGAGCAGGGATACAGATGGCACCTGTAATGTGACCAGTGTGACACGAGACACGGGGGGGGGGTGATCTTTCATTTGTACACAATGATAGAATCAACTTCATTTTTTTCATGTACACCTTATATGCCTTCTCTGCCCCAGTCACCCCATTCTGTCTGACCCCCCAGGCCCTGTCACCTGGATTCTCTGGGACTTACCTTCCCTCCACCATCTGCTGCCATAGGACTGTGGGATTGCATGGTTGCTGGGGTGGGGCCTGTGAGAAGTTGGTCATCATCCTACCGTTTGGGAATTTTCCACCCATTTTCACCCCCAGCCCTAGCCATGTGCAATAGGTGTGATGTGCAATTTCCACTTCTGCAGAGACTCCTCCAGCACCTTGTGCATGGGATCCCTCCCCTTCATATGTGGTTTAATTTGTGATGCTGCCTGGAAATCTCTAGGGTGGCAGACAAGCAGTGAGTCACATTAACGCTCTTCCCCGAGAGATGAGAACAGTCATATGGATGCTCAATCCTCCCTTTCCTAACTGGCCTCAGAGTGATTTTCATCTGTTTCTGACCACAGGTCACCAGCATTATGACAGGTGAGGCCCTCACACTTTGGCCCTCTATGCCACTGGACAGGCCCAGAATGAACAATTTTTGAAGCACACTAAAATCAGGTTGACTTCCTACAATGTTGCCTCCTACAACATCAAGGTAGTGGCAGTAGCAGCATCAGCATCAGATTCTAGGGTGCTCCCACCTGCCTATACCCAGCTCTAGGATGTTGCAGAATGGTGCTACTGGCACTCTCTCAATCATAAACCTCAGGGATGGGTCCCTTATGAGTAAAGAGAGATTGAACACCTGGGGATGTAGATAATGCCCAGTTGGAGAGGTGGTGGTTCCCCGGAGACCATGAGGAACTAGCAGGTGGGATTGGGAGTGAAGTCTCTAAGGAGCATTGCACACAATAAAGGAGGCTGGACGCCAAGTCATAAAATATAGATTCCAATACTTTATTGCAAAAATGATCACACAAAGCTTACTCCAGAAAATGAGTTGAAGCTGCAGCTACTCCAAAAACCCTGGTGCTTCAGCTCTCATGAGTCTTCCTCAGGGGGTGTTTCTTTGGTGGAAGCACATGTCAGTTTAAATGTACACAGCACAATAATATTCATAAGTTATGCAAGCAACACAATCACTTAATGCAAGCTACACAATTAATTAGTACAATCATGCATGTGAACTGACAAAAAGTGCAGAGTGTGTTAAACCCAAACAATGAAACATAACAAGGAATGAGCATTTAGCATTAGATGAACTGGCCAATAACAAATATATAGGAATTAAACCAGAAGATAAGGATGGAAATATTGTCATTCTCAGCAAGGACCACTATAGAAACATAATACTGTTGTCTTTGTTGAATGATGGCAATAATTCAAATGAACTTAAGAGTGATCCTAAACTGATTTAAAAAAAAAAACAGCTTCATCAAATTCCTTTGGCTACCTTAGCCAAACTGATGTTTCAAAGGAAGAATTTAAGTTTATTTGCAAGGAATATCCTGTGACACCAGGCTTTTATATCCTTCCCAAAATATATAAGAATAGGGAAAAGCCACCAGAGAGGCATATTATCTCTGGCATTGGTTCCATCACTTAAAACTTGGGTAAGTTTGTAGATTTCTTTCTTCAAAAATGTGTTGTAGGGTAGTAGTCTCATCTCAAAAATACTGCAGCAGTATTACGCAAACTTGAAAACCTTACTTGAAAAAATGAGTACACTTGGTTGAGGATCGATGTGGAAGCCCTCTAATATATCAATACAGCATGATCAGGGCATGATCAGGAGGCAGCAGCAAATAAACATTTTTTTAGAAAATATGTTGGGGAAGAATAGATAACAACTGACTTCATTTTGAAATCTTTAGAGTTTATTCTTTCCCTCAATGCCTTTGAATTTGAAGAGATACTTTTTTTTTTTTTTTTTTAACAAACCTGAGATATAGCTTTGGGGACAACTATGGCACCTAATTATGAAAATCTATTTTGGGGGCTTTGGGAGAAGTCAGTCATATTCAATCAAACTACAAGTCCCTTTGTTAACAAGATCAAATATTGGTTACTTTTCTGCTGGTGATTCCCCTTCCAATACATCCCAGTATCCTGCTAGCCTTGCCTGCTGCCTTGTTGCATTGTCTATCCACCTTGACATCATCAGAGATGATCACCCCCAGGTCTCTTTCTTGCTTGGCGCACACTATTTTCTCCTCCCCTAGATGGTATGTTGCTCCTTAGTTTTTGTGCCCCATGTGCATTATCATGCACTTTTTTGCATTGAATCTTAGCTGCCAAACCCTTGACCAATACTCCAGCTTCTTTAGATCCACCCTCATTCCATTCACACCACCTGTCATAACCACCCTGTTGCAGAGTTTAGTGTCATCAGAAAACAGGCAAATCTTCCCTTCCAATTGTAGTGCCCCAGGGAAATTGGGGGCACCACAGAAAATAGGGGATCCTCAGAGATATGAGGGGTCAGATAGTTATGGGAACCCTGGCAACTTAACAGGAAATCCTTGAAAAGCTTTGGTGACCCTCTGAAACACAGACTAGGCCCAACTCAGCAGACAGTCCTAGCAGTCTAAATTCAGGGTTTTAAAAGAAAATCATTTTTTTTTCTTTCTTCTCCCTTGTTTGGTTCTCCCTTACCCCTGCTCAATACCAACACCCAGCCAGCCAAAGCCAAACCAGTTGGGCCACATTCCTGTCCCATAGTGGAGAAGGAAGCCAGGCTGAGCCCTCTCAGTGGATCCCTGTGGCCAGGGTAGATTCAAATGTGGAGACTTTTTTTTTAAGCCACTGACCCAGCTTCAGGAGGTTGACCTCTGGATGAAGGAGCCAATCCCCTGGCAAGTAGCCAGGACCACCCCAGCCTAGAGGAGGCGCTGCACAGGTTGGAGAGGAGAGAAAGAGTTTGACCAGGGAGGGTGAAGTACAGCAGGGCAATGGATGTCAGCTTCCCTGTTAGGAGGTTGAAGCGAATCCCCTGGGTCCCTTCAGTGTAACTCCCTCCAGAAGATCCACAGTGGCAGCCTCAGTTGGTTTTTGCAGAAATTTGCCATCTAGTCAGGTCCCCCAGTGCGTCCAGTCAGTTCATTTGGCTGGGAAACAAACCCAGTGAACCTTTCATGTAGCAGTCTCCAGGAGAAGAGGCCTTATCACTCCTTTGTGGTTGTGCATTCCACAGAGTACAGAAATCATTGTTGAACTCCAGGGGTGAGTAGGCTTGTTGGCCAGCATTTCCTTTAATAATTAGTCCTAGTGAGACCTGCTCCAGCCAGGGGAAGGATTGTGTGTTTGGCAATTGTATTGTTGCACTGTGTAATTATTGTTTAGAATTGTTAAATTCCTTCCATTGTACCACCCCCAGGGGGGAGGAAAGCTGCTACCTTGTCCAATTGTATAGATGGGGGAGAGAGAGAGAGAGAGAGAGAAAGAGAGAGAGGAGAGAGAGAGAGAGAGAGAGAGAGAGAAATGAGAACTAAGAAGGCAGAAGCTAGAAAGGCTCAAACCAAATAATTGTTGGACCAAGATTAAAGGTGTTTGTGAACTCCTTTCTTGAAAAATCTCTGCTAGTTTAACTTATTCTAGGTAGTCTGTGCTCCAAATAGAGAGACTTGGGCAGTCCCTCTCAGCCAAGAGTAACAGAATTGCTAGGTAAAGCTAGCTCAAAGTATTACTGGTAAAAAGGGAAATATTCAGGATAAATTTCCAATTGTTTAGCTATAAAAAGCTAATTACTAATGGCCTGGCAGAGCCTTAGTGAATTCTTCTCTCAGAGTTCTAGGGTAATCTAAGCCCTAGTAATGGGAAAAACTTAGTCTTTTGTCCATGTAGTTGAAGGGCGGGGCAGCCCATAGCTGGGACAAAGAGACTAGGTACCCTGGCCTCCATATTCAGAAGACACCCTGAGCTGATCCATATTAACAAAGGGGATTGAGATCACAGAATAATGCCAGCCATTGATGTTACAGTCTAGTTCTCATTAAGAAAATGCTATTCACACTAAGAAACATGTTGCATACAGCTTCTTGGACTAATATTACTGTTTTATCTGATGTGTGTTCCTGATTTTGGTCATTTGTCCCTGCCTTGTGATGAGGGAGGTTAAGAGGTATGGTTGCCTGGACCCATTGCTTGCTGTGTCTGAACTGCTGTATTCAATCAAACTGTTTTAAATTGTTGAACTGCTTGCTGTGACTGAACTGCTATATTCAATTAAAGAGTTTGAGTGACTGCACTGTCTTATTTTCTCAATTGTCCTGTGTGACTGCACTGCCCTGAGGGCATTGATTGCTGCACTTGCCTACTGCTACTTCCTCTGAAGACATTTGGAGCCACCCCCATCCCAAATGGTAGGGCTCTTTGTCATACAAAAAAGGGGAAATTGCATTTCAGGTTTTTAATTTTTGTTCTGTTTCAGGCTCCTGCACACACTTCACACCTCATACCTCACACGTCCTCTATAAATCCTCTGGTGCCTCTTCTTCGACTCAGGGAGGGCCCCCAGGAAGCCCAGTATCACCTGCACCCACTTCCAATGACCTCCACCAACTCCAAGCGTTCACCACGACGCCCCAGGTTTGAGTTGTGGGTCGTAAGTGGTAGCCGGCTGGTAGATAGGGCACACCAAAGTGAGTCAGGTTAGGGTCCACCCCGGCTCTAGCTTGAGAGACTTAAGTCATCTGCTGAACTTGGAGTCACGTTGCCCATTCTCCCACATAGACATTGTCCCAAGGTGGCAGTAGTACTGGTGGCCTATACCAAGGCATTGACAAGGATTGCCAGGCTCAGTGCCCCATTCCCTGAGGTGGCATAAGTACAGGTGGCCCACACAAGAGGCCACACCAAGGGTCGCCACACTATTGATTGTACTGTCCATAGGTGGCTCGTGTTCCAGTGATGCATCAAGAGGTCACACCGAAGATTGTCGGATTCTGAGGCTGCAGGGGTGAGGTGGTAAGGGTTCTGGGGACCTGCCCAGAGGTAGTCCAGTGGATCATTGCACCCAGTTTCCTTTCCTCAACTGGAGATCACCTGCCCAAGGTCACCACAGCCGACATCCCCAGATGAGGGTTCTCTTCCCCTACAACCTGGCATCAGCACCTATCCTCGAGCAGGTGCTTCCCTTTTGACGTTGCCTCAGCAACGCCAGGAGTCACCTTCTTCCCAGGGCCAGGAGGCCTACAGTATTTTACTTGGTTTGTGGTTCACTGGGGGATGCCCCATTTTATGGCCTGTGTAGGAAGCGCTTCCTTAGGCTCACCCTCAGCAGTCAGCCGACCAAAATACTAGAAACCCAAGCTTGGTGCATCGGATTGCTACACCTTTAAGACTTGAATAACCTGGACTTTTGTAGGACATTAATGGGGCCAGTTTGTGGTCCTGGTAACCTTATTCACTCCTTCTCATGTGTATAGTGTTAGTGAATGCTAAGTCTTTTCTGTGTGCTCCAATTGTTGCTTATAAACCTTGCATCTTGGGTCTAGAGTACGTCTCCAGCCTCTCCTTCCAGATTTATCTGGCATCACCCTAAACTATAGGGGTACGAACCACCACAGCTCGTCCACCACACAATCCTTCTGCAAACAGAAGACTAATATATCTGTAGAGGATTGGATTAGATAGGAAGGAAGCCATGGGTTGAGAGGGATGGGAGGTTAAAAGTGGATTAAGGTAAGGAATATTAACTGGAGTAGAAGGATGGAGTAAATGTCATTTGTACCCAAGTGACATGAGTGAGTGGGGTTTGCGATAACATATGATCTTGGAATGTGCTTCCCCACAGTGACTATATACTGTACATGTAGAAATGTGCATAAAGGATCAAAGCAGGTACACTCATTTAAGTTATTGTATGCAGGACATGCAGAAGAAAACGTTATTTGCCATGCTCATTTGTCCATCAAGTTCCTGGGAACCTTGAAGGCATGTAGAGCAACTTGAAAAGTTGTGAAAAGGGCTGACAAAGTTTAAGTGGAATCAAGCAGAGTTAGAAGGCAGATAGAGGATAAATGTGTTAACAAACTGCAAACAGAACATGATAGTGCATCATGGCCTTTAATATACTGTACATACAGAACAAATCTTGGAATACAATATAGACTAAACACTGTGGCATTGTCAGAAAATGTGCCTGTAACACACATGGAGGGAAACTAATGTCCTTGCCTTTATTATGTCATTTGTCAGGTAACTGGGTATCAAGTTGTGTAAATGGTGCAAGCTTTAGCTGGGGATTCCATGTGATAACAGCAAGGGAAATATGTTGACTGCAATAATGGTAATGACATTTCGGCGAATGTAAGAATGGTGATGGTACATTTTGGCACAGACATTAATGGCGACAATTCCTTTTCTGCAGAGGTGTTTGCCCCCAGCACCTCCCTTACTAATATAATCAACTCTGAGGCTGTAGCACCTCGGGGAGGAGGGAAAGCAATTGTGACCATTAATGTCTGCACTGAAATTTATCGTCACCATTCTTACATTCACTGAAATGCCATCACCATTAGTGCAGTTGACCTATTTCCCTTGCCATTATTATGTGCTGCCTTAGCGGGGTTAGGCTGCAGAGTAGGTACATTTGAAGGCATACTTCAAATAAGAGGTGTGAGGGCAAAAGATGGAGTACTGTGTTTAAGGCTGTAGTGGAACAGAGGCCAGAGGCTGAAGTGGTTGAGATGTGCCAAATTCACTGTCATTAGATGACCCACCAGCCTCTATAGAGGCAACACAATAGTCCATTTTGACAACAGATGATAAGACCTGCAGGAGTAACTCCTTCAATTCATAGAACTGAGAGATTGCCAGAATTGGAACATAATAGAGAAACTGATTAGGCTGAGGTACTGGTTGAGGAGTTATAGTAACAGTGGAAGAGGCTACATTAAGGTCAATTAGATGATGCTTTTTAGCAATGAGGAAAATGGAATGTACAGAGCATAGAAAGAATCCATCAGTTTTGGAATTGTCCACTCATATATGGAATCTATGTCCTATCTGGGTGGCTTTAAATGATATTGTCATTCACCTGCTTAACAGTATGATGCTCTTGGTGGCCTGTCAAGGCAAACATAGTGGGAAGGCTGACAATTAGGAAATAAGTGGCGAGTTGAGCTGGATAGAGTTAGGTAGTTCTGGATAGAGTTAGGGAGTCTTGAGGTGTCAAGGTTTGTCATGAGGATCTAACTACTATGATAATCCCTGGCATCAAAGGTGTGGAGTCTTGAAAATAGGACCCGATTCCAAGCAGAAGCTAGACTAGGCACAGAGCTGATGTACCATTGACATGCTTATCCCAGGTGGAAGAAAAAAGACTTGAGGAACTTTTGTTTATTCCCACCTTATGGACACACACCCAGTCACATGTTCCATGATCCCATGGGACCCCACTCCAGTCCTAATCCCTGCAAGGCTTCATGACTTCCTCCCCCTCCATGGTAGGGCCACCTACCAAACCCTTTAACAGGCAGGAAGAATTCAAAGGGATTTCAGGGCACTGGACACAGTCTGAGGTGTGGGGAGGTGTAACTGAGGTCAAATGCCTTGGTCTGGGAACCATTCTTCATTTTCACATCTCCACTGGTTCCTTGACATGATGCACATGTCCATTCAGTCACACCCATATGCCCACTCCTGCCCTTCCATTTTATCTCCAGCATGTCAGTGATCTGATGACTCTGTGGAGTGTATGTTATCATGTAATTTGTAAGTTTGCTCATGGACAATTCAAAGGGGTAATTGCAGGTGCAGACTTTGCTTACCATGTCATTCAGGCAGGAAAGAACTGCCACAGGCAGCACATCTCTCCTACATGTAGAGAGTGGGGAACACAGGTCTACATCACAAGGATGCTCAATTTTTAAGACAATGCTTATTTGGTGAAATATTCTCCTCAAGAACAGAATAAACTGACTGAACATACTGAAGTTTGTATCAAGCCCTTAATGGGATTCTCCATTTCTATGATATCAATGTAAGACAGGGGGCCTTTAAAAAAAGGGGCGATTACATACTGTAGTAACATGGTAATGAAAATGACTTACTGTATGGTCTGTCTTGCCCATTTATTCTGCCAAATGGCAGTGACTGTAACACCAATTTAAGTATAAACATAAATCCAAACACAGATAGAATGCCACCCCTAATGGTTCCGTACCATCAGTGTCAAACTCCCTCAGGAATCTGATTAGTTCTGCTTTGAAAGCTTAAATAGTGCTAATCTAATTTATGATAGACTCAGACAATTTGCCAGGCACCAAGGTAAGGCTCCCAGACTATAATTACCTGAGTCCAATCTTACCACCTTCATGAAAACAGGAATTGCGTTGGCTGTGTCTCACTTTCTGTCTGTAATGCACAGTATATAATCTTACCCGATTTCTCTTGCACTTTGTGTGAAAGTTTTAAGTACTCATTTATGTATTCTGTAAGTTGCATTCTGTGTTCAACTGTATTCTATAATTTGTATCAACTTCAACTGTAAAAGAGAGCAGATGTTGACCCTGTACATAAGAGCGGCAGATGGGAGGAGACACGCAATTACAGAACAGTCAGTCTCACTTCAGTGGTGGGGAAATTAATGGAAACCTTGCTAAAGGGAAGGCTGGTAGAGAATCTTTAATCAAATGGGCTGCAAGACCACAAGCAGCATGGATTCATGGAGGAGAGGTCTTGTAAGACAAATCTGATTGATTTTTTAGACTGCGTGACCAGGGGAAATAGATCAGGTGAGGGCAGTGGACGTGGCCTGTCTGAATTTTAGCATGGCGTTCAACACTGTGCTTCACAGGAAAATAATTAAGAAATTTAGCAGCCTAGGGGTGGGATGCAAATTGTTTAATTGGGTTAGAAACTGGTTAATGGCTAGGCATCAGCAGATGGTGGTTAACCACACTCACTCTAATGATGGGAGAGTGACCAGTGGGGTACCGCAGGACTGTGTACTGGGATCAGTTCTCATCAGTGTTTCCATTGTTTTCATAAGTGACATTGAAGAACTGCAAGGGAATGTATGTTTTTTTTTTTCAGATAATATCGAAATCTGCAATAGGGTGGACATTCAGAAGGGAGTGGAGAGAATGTGCAGGGATCTTGGGGAAAATTGAGGAGTGGTCAAGTCATGGCAGTTGAGGTTCAGTGTCAAAAAGTGCAGCTTCATGCACCTAAGGCATAGGAGCTCAGGAGTGGAGTATTGGATGGTAAGGAGGTATTGACAGTCACTAAACAGGAAAGGGACCTTGGTGTTATCATAACTGATGACCTCAACTTTGCAAGGTAGTGTGGCATATCAGTGGGTAGGGCTCATGGGATTCTGGGGTGCATAGGGAGGGGTGTCTCTAGTAGGAGAAGAGAGGTGGTGTTACAGCTGTATCGCTTTCTGGTGAAACTCTACCTGGAGTATTGTACCAGTTGGAGGTCTCACCTCAGAAAGAACATAGAGTGGAAGCAACCCAGAGAAGGGCAATTAAAATGGTGCAGGAGTTGTGTCAAAAGCCCTACAAAGAGAGACTGTGGGCACACACCATGTACACCCTGGAAGAGAGGAGCATGAGAGGGGACATGATAAATCCCTACAAGCACCTCACAGGGATAAACAGGGTGCAAGAGGGGATCCTCTTTCAAATGAGAATGAGCACCAGGATTAAGGTGCATACAATGAAGCTGGAATGGGGGAGTTTAAAAAGGATGTGAGGTAGTACTACTTCACTGAAAGAGTGGTAGGCAATTGGATCAAACTACCTGCAGAAGTGGTAGAGGCAAAAAAAGTGTGGATCTTCGTGTATGCATGGAACAGACATAGGGGACTATTAGTAAATAGGCAGTGAGGAGGGAGGGTTATTTGAGACCAGTTAGGGTCTTTGTAGTTTCTTCCCTTACAGTTTTAAAATAAAATCTAAAATTTGCATGTGGCAGAGAAGTGAAACCAGCCCCTGCCAAGCCGAAGGACCGCCCATAGGAAATATTGAGTGCAGCTAGGGTTTAAAGAGCTAAGTCTGCCTCCCCACTGACTCATTCATACTGAGGTCTATTGGCAGAAGGAGGCCGAAAGGCCTAAATAGACTGCCCCCCACTTTTCAACAGTAGTATCTAAAAGTTTTCCCCTTCATTGTAAAACTATCAACACTACATTTAAAATGGCTTTTGAACTGCTGTCTAGTAATTACATTTGGGGGAACATTATTCCTTAGCTCTATAATTCTTTGAGTAGAAAAAAAAAACTTCCTCTTAGTTTTGAAATCTGTGATTTTGACTTACTAGTTAACAAAAACATTGTAAGTGTTGGCAGAAAAGGACCAGTAGACCCATCTAGTCTGCTCTATTTTCCCTGCCTAACACTACACCCTGGACACTACTTGGTCACAGGTGTCCCTCCCTCCTCCCTTACCTCTTTTTATAATACCCATGTGCATATCCCATGCATGCTTGAAGCTCACCACTGTTTTTGCCTTTACCACCACTTCTGGCAGGCTGTTTCAGGACTTTATCACCCTTTCTGTGAAGAAGTATTTCCTCACATCCCTCTTAACCTCCCCATGTTTCACAGCATGTTTCTGTGCACTGGTGTTCTTCTTCCTTTAAAAGATGCTCTCCCCTACGCTTTGTTCACCCCTATAATGTATTTATAGATCTCAATCATGTCTCTTCTCACTCTCCTACCTTCCAGGGTGTACATGCCCAGCTCTCACAGTTTCTACTCATATGGCTTCTCTTTCAAACCCTGTGCCATTTTAGTAGCCTTCCACTGGACTGCCTCCACCCTGTCAATGTCCTTGTGGAGGTGTGTTCTCCAGAACTGGATGCAGTACTCCAGGTGGCATTCCAGCAGTGAGCAATACAGAGGCAACACCATCTCTCTTCTCCAATTGCAGATCCCCTTCCCTATGCTTCCCACTATCTGGCTCACCTTGCCTACTGTCCTGTCACACTGCCCTGCCATCTTGAGATTGAGGTAATCAGATATGAAAACCCCAAAGTCCCTCTCTTGCTTGGAAACTGTAAATACCTCACCGCCATTTCTAAACACAGTCCCCTTTTTGGTATTGAAACCAAGCTGGCACTCATTAGACAGCTCCTCTAGTTTCTCCAGATCCATTTCCATTTGCATTCTCTCTACACCCTCCTGGGTGTCTACTGTGTTGCCATTTGTTTTGTTATCTATTAAAGAGAAACACGTTCCCTTCCAGTTCCTCAGCAATGCTGCTTATGAAGACATTGAAGAAGACAGAGTCCAGTACTGATCCCACTGGTACTCCACTGGTCACTTTTTCATCCTCTGAGTGACAGCCATTTACCACCACCCTTTGTCACCTATCTCTCAACCAGTTTGATATCCAGTTTACCACTTTCTCCCAAACTCCCAGGCTGCTGTGCTTCTTTATGAGCCTCCTGTGTGGTCTAGTGTCAAAGGTCTTACTTTAATCCAGAGAAGCCACACCCATTGCCCTCCACTGATCCACTTCCCTAGTAACTCAGTCAAAGAACTCTATGAGATTTCTTTGACATGAAAGGTAGAACTTTTATGAGGGCAGGTACAATTCAAAAAAAGGAGGCCACTAAGGATTGGAGTAGTTTACAGATCACCTTCACAGGATGAGGAACTAGACAAGGTACTGGGGTCCTAAATCATTAAAAAGGCAGGCAAGGGGGAGGTAGTATTAACAGGGGGACTTCAATTTGCTTTGAGTGGATTGTATAATCCCAGCTACCGCCAGTACAAGACAGCAAGTGCTGCTGGACACATTCAAGAGTAGATTCCTGACACAAGATGATGTGTCCACTAGGGTGAAGGCCATACTGGACCTGGTCCTGACCAACTGTGAGCATGTCCAGCATGTAAAAATATGGAAATGCCACATGCAGGAAGTGACCACCATTCAGTGTGGTTCCATCTGGACATTGGCAGAGGGATGGTCAGAACCAAGATGAGTGTTTTGAACTTCAGGAACACTGACTTTAAGGAGATGGGAGAAATTCTGTTAGGACACCTTGCTGGGACCAGAACTGAGATGGAGATGGAACTGAAATGGGCCATAATTAGTGAAGGACTGATGGAGGCCACTAGTGAGGTTACCAAAATTAAAAGCAAGAAATCTAAGGCCAAAAAGCTTAGCTGGTGCAAAATGGACATGGCAGATGCAACAAGAAAAAAGCAGGCAGCCTTCCAGAAGTACTCAGACAGAGGAAGATAGGGAAGCCTATTGTGCTACATCCTGGGTGGTGAGCAGAGTGAAAGGCAATGGCTACAGTACTGTAGGGCTGGCAGAGGGAGTAAAATCTGGTGAGAAGGTCTTCTTCAAATATAGAAGTGAGAAGAGGGATGTTAAAGATTTGACTGTCAGATTAAAGAAGGAGGGGGTTGGACACAAGGAAGTGAAATGAAGGCAGAGGTGCTTAACAAGTACTTCTGCTCTGTCTGCACTACAGAGAAGGATGAACCAATGCCACAATGTAGCAGGGGAATGGAGATGGGAAAGGGGGAGCCATGGATTAAATAATAGAGGTATACAGGGTGCATTAGTGCCTAAAGCCCTGAAGGCGGAAAAGTCCCCAGGACCAGAGGGTGTATACCCAAAGATCCTAAGGGAACTTGCAGAGGCTCTGGCAGGCCCCCTGACAGACCTATTTAACACCTCTCTGGAGTTCAGGGGTGTGTCCTAGGACTGGAGAAACGAACACGTGGTGTCGCTTCATAAAAGTGATCAAAGGGATACATGAACCAGAGAATTACAGGCCAGTCAGTTTGACCTCAATAGTGGGGAAAGTGATGGAGACTACCCTGAAGGAAAGACTGGTGAGCTTTCTTAAGGAAAAATGGGCTGCAAGACAAGAGACAGCACAGGTTTGTGTCATGGAGGTCCTACCAGTCTAATCTAATTGACTTTTTTGACTGGGTGACCAGGAAATTGAAACATAAAAACATAGAACTTGTCAGCAGAAAAGGACTTCTTGACCCACCTAGTCTGTAGGGATGGGAGGGTAGTAAAATACCCAAATCCCAAGACTACCCAGGCGTAACTCAAAAGTACCTAAAAATACCCATATGAAAACCGAGAAGTAGAGTCAGGTAGTAACTACCCGACCTGTTTTACTAACCGATTACCTGACCCTGACCATAACAAAAATTATGTGAAAGACTGTTTTCTTTGGACTATTACACTGTCTGGTAGGTGCTCCAAGCCATTATTTCCATGGGGCCATTGCTGAGACAGGTAAGAAAGGTGCAGCTGCTCTTAGTGAGCCTGCTGCTGTTTCCAAAAATTATACCCATGGCGGGCATTGCTCAAGCAGGTACAGGAGGTGCAGTTGCTCTTAACTAGTCTTCTGGTGCATCCAGAAACTATTGCCATGGCAGGCATTGCTGAGGTAAGTAAGAGAGGTGTAGCTGCTGCGATTGAGCCTGCTGCTGTTTCCAAAAATTATACCCATGGTAGGCATTGCTGAGGTAGGTATGAGAGGTGCAGCTCCTCTGACTGAGCCTGCTGCTGTTTTCAAAATTATACCTATAGCAGGTATTGATAAGTTAGGTCCAACAGGTGCAGCTGCTCAGACTGAGCCTGCTGCTGTTTCCAAAAATGTTACCCATGGCGGAAATTGCTGGGCGGGTAAGAGAGACACAGCTGCTCTGATTGAGCCGGCTACTGTTTTTTTTTTTTTAACCAGGAGAGACACACTAAGCTGATGTTTATTTACAGGTGTGACCTGGGAGGACAAGGAAATTAAGTGACTTGCTCAGAGTCACACAGTATACAAGTATGCAATAGCCACTTGTAGCTCTGGTCACTGGGGATCCCAGTGGGAGAGTTTTTTGTTTTTTTTTGCATTACTAGGTGGGCATGTGTCCTAAATATCTGCTTTGATGATGGGGAAGGGACTGCATGTTACTAGAGCGGGTATCTTTGGGAGGTTGGTTGGGTGCACAGGGTGTGGAGTGGCCATTGTCCTTGACTGGGCTTAGAAGTTTGGTGGTTGTCCAGTGTGCTACCATCTGGCACAGCTTAGGGAGGATGTTGAGGGGATTAGAAGGCAGCTGAGGGATTTGGGGTGAGATATGGAGGGGATTGTAGAAATAGGGTGCAAGGGGTCATCTACATAGCTGCACCGAGTACTGAAGCCTCCGGCATAGAGAGAGGAGAGAAGGGGGACACTCATGAGGCACATAGGGACCCTGGCAGAGGATGTCCAAAAGGTGGAAACTTCCAAAGCAGGCAGGCGTCTGGGGGTTGTCCAGAGGGGACTGAGATGGGGGGTGGGAGGAGGAGTCCTGGGGTATGGTCTTAGGCTTAGCAATCATTTTGACCCTCTACGGCTGGTAGTAGAGGAGGGAGTGATGGGGCAGGATGCAGATAGGGAAGGGTAGATAGGGTGGGGAAGGGAGGAGAGGGCAAGAGGCAGGGACCAGGTATCATGAAGAACCAGGGTGGGCATAGTGGGTGAGAAGGCAGGGGATGGGGGGCTCTGAACAGGCAGAAGGGATGGAGGTAGGGGGGTAGGGCAAGGAGGAGGATCAGGTAAACAAGATGCAGACTGCAGAAATTGAGGGGGCTGAGGGAATGAGCCAGGGAGGCATGGCAGGCAGGGGGGCACTGAATGTGGACAGGATGGATGGGAGTAAGAACCAAGCTAGGTTAACAGATAGGGCAGAGGGCTCAGTCAAGAGTGGGAACAAGGGGGGGATAGTGATGCAAAAAAGGATACCCGGGTGGGGGCATGCCCAGAACCGGAAGAGAGGGGCTGGCAAGGGACAATAGAGAGAGGACTACCTTTGACACCCAGATGGTGGGAGGTGCGAGGGGTTGGCTTTGGGGGGACAGGCCAGAAAAAAGGACGAGGATGGGCATGGAAAGAGGGGAAACCTGGGGAGTGAACATGGAGGCAAGGGGGAGGTTATATTGCTACTGTTGGGGGATTCCATGATCAGGGGTATCCAGTGGGAGGGGCAGAGGGAGGGTAAAATCTGTCTGGTGAGAACCAAATGTCACCCTGGCCTGATGGTGCACAAGGCCAAGCACGAGGTATATGCACCGGCAAGGGACTGTGGGGGGTCCCCAGACATACTGGTGCACCTGGGTATGAATGACATAGATGTACATAGTGAATTAGAAATACAGGCAAGGTTTCAGGAGCTAGCCAGAGTTTGGCATTCCATAGGATGCTCGATCTCCTTCTCAGAAATTCTGCCGGAGCCGAGGGCTAGAGGACAGAACAAGCAAAAAATGTGGGTGGTAAATCAGTGGCTCAGGGAGTGGTGCGAGGCAAGGGGGGTATGGCCTTGTAGGTGACTGGGGTGCAACCTTGGAGGATAAGAGTCTGCACACTAGGGACAGGCTCCACCTCAATTTGGAGGGAGGGAAATCCTGAAACTGAAACTAGTCAGGTTCATCTGTGAAAGGTGGGGTTTAAACTTGTGAAGGGGAAGGGATCAGAGAAGGGGCTTTTGCAGGGGGTATGATGAAAGAGGGACTCGGTCTCCACTCCCCAAAAGGGCTGGAGGGATATGGAAAAAGGCCAACAGGTAGGGTGCAGTAGAGGGGGAGCATGCAGCAAAACGGGAACACAATAGTGGGAAATGAGAGGCTGGGAAAGGGGTGGAAGGTGGTACTGATAAATGCCAGGAGCTTAGATAATAAGATGCCTGAGCTCCAGGTGATGCTAGTTGAGAGGCAGTAGATGTAGCAGCTGTCACTGAGATCTGGGCCACCAAAAGGCATGAATGGGACCTAAACCTGGAGGGCTACACTATGTCCAGGAAGGACAGGGGGTAGAGAAGGGGGGGTAGCACTGATAGTCAAAAATGGCATCGGTATAGGAGGGGTGGAGGAGGCAGAGGGGGGTGTGGAGGCAATTTGGGTCACCCTCAAAATGCAGGGGATAAGAGAGTAAAACTAGGGGTGGTATACAGACCACCAGCACTGGTGGAGGCTCTAGAAGAGAGTCTGGTGGTGAATGTTATGGGTCACTGTAGATTGGGCAAGGGAAAGGTAGTGGTGATGGGGGACCTAAATATGTCAGGGACAGACTGGGGGACTATGACATCCCCACTGGCCAAGGAGCAGAAGATGCTGGATGTCTTTCAGGACATGTTCCTGACCTAGAAGGTGGGGGAGCTGACTAGGGAGGCCAGGACACTGGACATAGTCCTGGCGCACAGTGACCAGATTAGGGGCCTGGAGGTGAGGGACCCGTTGGTGGGGGAGTGATCATGCCACAGTCTGTTTTTTTTTCCTGGACCTAGGGGCAGAGGAAAGCCACACAGTGATGGTGTTAATTGACTTTAGGGGCATGGATTTCAGAGGGATGGGAAGGATCCTTAAGGGGCATTTGGACAAGATAAGGCCAGGCATGGATGCTGACAGCAGGTGGAAGATCATTAGGAGGGGGATACAGGAGACTACCAGGTCCTGTGCAAGAGTGAGGCATAAATTCAGTAAGGCCAGAAAACCTTGTTGGTGGACCTGGGAGGTTCAGGAGGTGGTGAGGAAAAGGAAGGCAGCCTATAGGTGCTTCAAGCACTCAAGGAGTGAAAGGGATCAGGGGGAGTATGAACTCATGGCCAGGAGGGCCACCAGGGTGGTGACAGCGGCTAAAGCGAGGAAGGAGAAGATCTTGGCAAGGGAGATCAGGAGGAAGGAAAAGGGGTTCTTTGCATACATTTAGGAAAAAAGGAAAGTGAGGGGGCAGATCAGCAGGATTAGGACAGGGGAGGGATGGGCACAGGATGCAGGGGAGCAGGCCGAGGTACTAAACAAGTACTTTGCCTCAGTTTTTACCAGGGAGGATGAAGGGGCTATGCCTTTTGGGGGGAGAGGGGGTGAACCGATGGAGAGGGTGGGACCCTTAGAGATCAGGAGCCCTGAAGTGTCTAGGGAGTGGGAAGGGCCAGCACCATCAGGTGGGAGATAATAGTACTGGGAGCTAAGGGGGAGGAAGTGACGGTGAAAATCCTGGTAGACAGAGAGAGAGTGAGGGAAGCCCTCAGGTCCCTTAAGATGGAGAAAGCACCAGGACCAGACAAAATATGTCCCAGAGTGCTGAGGGAACTGGCTGATGTCCTGGTGGTCCCTCGGCAGAGCTTTTCAACATCTCTCTGAGGATGGGGTGAATACCCCAAGACTGGAGGGTGACCCATATTGTGCCAGTACACAAGGGAGGATCAAGAAAGGAGGTGGGGAACTACAGGCCCATTAGCCTGACATCGGTGGTGGGCAAGGTGATGGAGGGTATTGTCAAGAAAAGGCTGGGGGAGGTACTGGAGCAAATGGGGTACCTAGATGATAGACAGCATGGCTTCGTCCAGGGGAGATCGTATCAGACAAACCTTGTGGAGTTCTACCACTGGGTGACTAGTGACCTGTACCAGGGTAGGCCGGTGGACGTCCTCATTCTAGATTTCAGCAAGGTGTTTGATTCGGTACCTCATGGTGGCCTGCTGGATAAGCTGGGGGAAATAGGGGTGGGGATACAGATGATCAGATGGATAGGAAATTGGCTCTCGGAGCATACTCAGAGGGTGGTGGTTGGGGGGATAGTCTCATCTCCAAGGAGAGTCATTAGTGGGGTTCCCAAGGGATTGGTCCTAGGGCCCCTCCTGTTTAATGCCTATGTCTCCAACAAAAGGAAGGGTATCAGGAGTGAAATGAGTCTCTTTGCGGATGACTCAAAGCTGGGAGCAGTGGTGGATGGGGAGGAGGGGAGAGTGGCCCTGCAGGAGGACCTGGAGGCTCTGGAGAGGTGGTCAAGGAAGTGGAACCTGAAGTTCAGTGCAGGGAAATGCAGGGTTCTGCACCTGGGGGCCAGAAACCCCAGCCAAGTGTATACCCTGGGAGGGAACACACTACAAGACTCGAAGGACAAGAGAGACCTGGGGGTAGTCATGGATGTCACAATGAACAACTCTGAGACTTGTAGGAGGGTAGCGGCCAAAGCCAATAGGATGCTGGGATGCATCGCTAGGGGGATCACCTCCAGAAGCAGGGAAGTGATCCTCCCTCTGTACAACTGTTTGGTTAGGCTGCACCTTGAGTACTGTGTGCAGTTTTGGAGACCGCACTTAAAAAGGGACATTGCACTCCTGAAGAGGGTCCGAAGGAGGGCAACCAAAATAATCTGGGGCTTGGGGGAAAGGACCTACGGGGAGACACTCAAGGAGCTCAACATGTACACCCTGGAGGAAAGGAGGGACAGGGGGACATGATAGAGGTCTTCAAGTACATAAAAGGGATTAATAAGGGAGGATCAGTGCTCCAAAGGAAAGAGGGGGGCAACTAGAAGGCACGGGTGGAAGCTGGGGCGGGCTAAGGGGGAGAGGAGGAGGTGTTAATTTACTGAGAGGGTGGTGGAACCATGGAATACGCTGCCCAAGGGACTGGTGGAGGCAGAGTCTGTGGAAGGGTTTAGGAGGGGCTGGGACAGGCATAGGGGAGGGTGAAGCTGATGAAGTCTGATCCAAGGGGAGCATCTTGGGCTGGGGATAAAGAAACCCAAGAGGGTGGGGGGGACAGCAAAGTTGGTGCCCAGTATGGGGGCTGACTATCGAGCAGATGCAAAAGACCATTAGGCCTCCTCTGCTGGCATTTTAGTATGTTAGTGTGTTAGTATGTTGACACCATTATCTGACATTATGAACCCTGGAGATACGTGTAACCCCCCTACAAACTGGAGTTTACTATAATGTCTTCCTGGGCTCCTTAATGCCCCCTGTCAGGTTAGTGTACTGTCTTAAATGGTGTTATCTAGTTATGTGAGACTGCCCTAGTGAGCATCTTTGCCTGTCTCTTTAAGAAAAGGGCTAATCTGTGTTCAGAAAGTAGTCTGGGCTGGGTCCCAGTGATTTAAGGCTTGTGACCAGCCAGACAATCTGTTATATTGCTCCATTCTGCTGTCACTAATTGTGCAGAGGGAGCCCTTTTAGGAATTGTAATTGTTTGCTGTTTATTTGCTGTTACAGTAAGATAGAGAAGTTTGTCTGACCTGCTTTTATTGCAGCTTGAATATTTGAATGGGAGCCACCATGTTGGATCCTGGACATTCCAGTATTTGGACCAACTGAACCACTGGGGACCTTAAATGGAGACTGTCCCCTGGGTCTTGTGTGAAGGAATTCTGTAGTTTTTGCAGTTTTAAGTGCTGGTGCCCAAATGGACCTGGAGGGGGAGCCCTTGCTGAGAGTGACAGTTCCCTCAGCCAGGAGAACCTTTTGGATTACCAGGGAAATGCCCAGACCTGCCTGAAGCGGTGTATCAGTTAGAGTTGGAGGTGGAAGAATGAACAGCTTGAGCTTTCGAGCAGCTGCTCCTTGAAGGAGCATAGGGGAATTAGCGGGAAGAGGCTTTGCTGGCCTTCCTACCCCATTTTCCAGTAATTCGAATTGCCTATAGCAGAAGTTGGTCCTGTCTGATTTCTAGCTTTGGAACAGCGACAAAGGAAAGATGAAATGTCATTGCAACATGATTTGGACTGAAGACTTGCTCCAGAAGCGATCTGCCCAGCTTGTGAGAGAGAGTTACCCTCGGATCGGAAGGTTTGCACAGTTAAGCTGTTAATTTGCAACTGAACAGTATCAGAACTGTTGTTTAATGAAGTTAGTGCAGTAAATGTGCTGAATGTGTTTCGTGGGTAGCAATTTGGTTCCTCATGGTCCGATCCATTATTCCAGCTGGAGGCTTCACCAGCAGAAGATCACAAACTTGTGCAGAACTGTTCATCCTGCTTCGGCCCTGCCATCTCGGCCTAGGCCACTACTCGTGCATCTGAGACCATCTTGGCAAAAGACCGGCCTGGGGATTCAGCCTCCTGCCCAACACCATTAAGCAGGTAGTGACCACCTGAAGGTGAGCTGTGTCAGCCTTCCTTCCCCTGGCATTCCTGATCATCACCATGAGGTCTACATCTCACCCGTCCTGCATCCAAATTCTAGTAGTGTGAGTACAAATCAGGGTAGCTCCCTGCAACAAAAGCAAAAATCATTGTGGTACCTGTCACAAATGCACCCCACAGGTCAGGCCCTTTGCTCCCACAGTGCCAAACCTCGAAGTGCAATATGTGTGCAGAAAATAAACAGGGTAACCCTCCTGTCTGTTTTGGGTCTGAATCATCTACTAGCCTGGAGTCTGGGGTCAGATATGAACCTGTTTCCTAGCACACCTAGTTAACAGGCTCAGATATGCATTCTCTTTGGGAATGCAATACAATACTTCACCCAATGGGCACCCAGCCAGGTTCAAAAGTCTACCCTTTTGACTCAATATGAGACCTACATATAGTCTTACCTTAGCAAGATAAGTAACACACTTCCAAGCCATTACAATTGTCAGAATTTTAAACACTGTTCCAGTATTCACATACGAAAGAGACTGAGAAGGCACAGGCAGAATTTTAAGATAAATAGTGTTTACTAAAAATTTAACAAAATGGATAAAATACAAAACACAGAACTTATAACAAAAATACTTACAGTCAGAACTAAATTGGAAATTACAGAACAAAAAGCACCTGAATACTTAATTTCTGAGTGCGTCTTTACAGTAGTGCTTCTACTGAACTCACTTGTCGGCTGGCCGTGGAGGTGAGAGGTGGGCTGTGCCAGTCACTGACTGGGGATGGGTGGGGGGGTGCTGGGTGGACTGGCATGACTGGGTGGGGGCCACTAGACTACCAGGGCTGGGCTGGGTAAATGCCGCATTTATCGTGGTGACTCGCGGTCAGGGCACAGGTGGGGGATGTTGACTGCGCCACCCTGAAGGGCATATCAACGGTGGATTTGGGGCACAGGAGGTGTGAGAAGCCCTGCGGGACACTTAATGGATGCTTTTGGGGCAACTGGTGTGGGCAGCCCTGCGGGGCACTTAATGGACACTTTGGGGGGGCAGTTGGTGTGGGCAGCCCTGTGGGGCATATCAATGGTGGATTCAGGGGACAGGGGATGTGGGCAGCCCTGTGGAGTACCTACTGTGGCTTGCTGGGTGGGGGGGGCACTTGCAACCTGTGGTGTACCTGTTGCAGCTTGTGACATGCTCGCCAGGTGCGCCTTCTGTTCGGCGTACCTGGCCGTATGTCGCAAGTCGCAGGACTTAGGCGCAGAGACCCTGCCCCTTCTAGAATAGGGTGCAGGGTCAATGTCGCAGTTGCGATTGGCGCAAGTCATGTTTGGCGGCGACTTATGCCAACCTTCTAGAATCAGGCCCATAGAGTACTGGCTGTGTCACAGACTGGGCTCAGGGCATATAACAGACAGTGTGTAATACAGCCTAAATGGCTTTTAGCATACTGCAGAGAGACACAGTGTAGGCAGGGCTTGGGGCACATAACAGTCGGTGTATAATACAGCCTAAATGGCTTTCACTATACTGCAGAGACACACAGAGTAGCTATGTCACAGACAGGCCTCAAGCACCTATCAGACACTATGTAATATAATATAAATGGCTTTCACAGCTGTTGTTTAACCAGTAGTAGCACACTAAGCCAAAGCTTCTTTCCAGATGCGACCTGGGAGCACAAGGAAGTTAAGTGACTTGCTCAGGATCACATAGTATGCACCTAGGTGGCTGTGGGATTCAAACCCAGATCTCCAGATCTGCAGCTCAGAGCCTTAACCCACTACACTGTACTGCCTCCAATGAGTACCCCCCCCCCTTCCTTCTCTCCCAGACCCAAGCACCTCACTGGATGATCTCCTGATTAATCCCCCTTCAGTCCCCAACCCATTGCTCATTTGTGGACTAAACTTTGTGCTTTTTTGTTTTTTTAGTTTTAAAACTGTTTTTGTCATTTGTTTCACCATGACTGCAGATCAAGTACTGATTCCTCCCTCTCCCAACAAACTCTGCTTCTATCTGCGCGCTCACAGCAGATACGTAGCACAGACACCAGTACTTATCCAATATTGTCAGGCCAGTGTCATGTGCTCCTCTCTGCTGTGAGGACCCCACAGGCTGCCCTTTCATGATGCCTGATTATAACTTTAGAAGAGTTCCAGAACCCCAAAGGCTGCCTGTAATGATGGTTTAAAAAATAAATTACCCATTACCCAAGTCAACAATATCCTATTACGGAGTATACTGTTATGTCAGGATGGGTAGTAAATTACCCAAACTACCATACCCGGCAAAAAAACACTGATACTTAACCTATCTGCTCCAGCTACCCAATGGGTAGCCCATCCCTACTAGTCTGCCTCTAAATAGCCTATTGGACAGGAGCCAAGCTGTTGATGTCCTGTATCTGGACTTTAGCAAGGCCTTGGACTCTGTGCCACATAGGACACTTATCAGGAAGCTGGAAGACCAGGGGGTGGTGGTCAAGTCTGCAAGATGGGTCAAAAACTGGTTGAAAGACAGAAGCCAAAAGGTGGTGGTCGAGGGAATTTTCAGAAGCTAGGTCAGTGACCAGTGGGGTCTGGTATAGTTTAACATCTTCATTAGTGACATAGTGGATGGGATCAAGGGAAAAACTGTCTCTTCATTGAAAAACAAAGCTCTGTGGGAGGGTAGACATGGAGGCGGGCATACCAGAACAGTCTAGGTTAGGAAAGTGGTCTGACATGTAGCAACTAGGTTTCAATGCAAAAAAGTGCAAAGTTATGCACTTGGGGGTGAAAAACCCAGAGACCAAATACTGGTTGAGTAGTGTGCAGGTTACCAAATCAAAGGAAGAAAAGGAGCTGGAGATAATCATTACGTGTGATCTGAATCACTTGGCACACTATAGAAGAGCAGCAAAAGCAAATCAGATGCTGGGCTGCACAGCCAGGGGGATTAAGAGCAAGAATGCAGATGCTATTCTATCACTGTATACGTCAGTGGTAAGGCTGCACTTTGAGTACAGTGTGCAGTATTGGTGCTATTATCTTAAGAGGAATTTTTTTTTATTAAATATGCTTTATTAAATTTTTCACAATAATAAGATAACTGTAACATTTATACAACCATGAAACAACAAGGCCTACTAAACCACCCACCTCCTCCCCCAGAAACCAAACTCAGAACACCACAGAACTCTGGGAAAGAACAAAAACTCCCAAACATCAACCCTCCCACCACCCTCAATGCTACACCCCAACCCCTCCCTCCCTCACCTCCCCACGAAACCCCATCAAGACCAACAAAGAGGTTAATTAGGAGGCAGTCTTGAATTTAGCTGTAAAATGACAAAAAATACATCCATATGGTTAAGATAGTCTTATACACAGGATAACTCCTAGGGAGGCTTGTAAACATTTCTCACCCTTGTGTAATCTCACTTCCCAGCTAAAAACCTAATAAATGGGTCCCATAAGGCCTCAAACTGAGGCACCCTGTGATTCTGCACCACCATAGCTCTCTCAGCATTCCATCCTGTCATAAATTCTTGAGTCCATTCTCTTAAGGATGTAAGTATATTACTGGTCCAGTGTCTCATACTAAGCAGTTTAGTCACTGCAAATATCAAGGCCATATAGGACCTATCCCTTCGGGGTTCAACAGCTCTAAAGTTGCCAATTATACATGTTTTCAGGGAGAAGTATCGAGAATGGCCAAAGAAATCTGAGAAAATCTAAGGAGGGATGTTAACTTGCTGGAGATAGTGCAAAGAAGCGCAACCAAGAAGGGCCAACAATGCAACACCTTCAAAGAGAGGCTCAAGGGGCGCAACATGTACTCCCTTGAGGACAAAAGGGGGGAGGGATATGTTTGAGACCTTCAGATACCTTAAAAGTATTAACAGAGTGAAAACAGTGGGCTTCATCAGCCTTAGTGTGAACTAGTCCACTAGAAGGCATAACTTAAAGCTGGTAGGGGGGACGATTCAAGAGAGAGACGAGGAGACACTTTTTCACAGAGACCATGGTGGCCAAGAGGAACAAGTTGCCTGAGAAGGTACTCTCCCTGAAAACCCCTGGATAGTTCCAAGAGATGATGGGACAGAATGATGGGGAAAGTTTCTGGTGGAGGTGGGGGGAGTGGAAACTTGAGGGAGGTCAGAGGGATTTGGGGGGGGGGGCAGATCCCTCTATAGACACAGTGGGGACCTGCACACTTAAGCAGATAAGCTAGATCATAAGACCTTTATCCCTTGCCATATTCATTTGTTCGTATGACCTCCCCCCCCCCGTGAAGCTGTGCTATGGGTTGTCCTTCAACCTGTATGTCTCTGGATATGCCATCAGTCTGTCCTACAGCAGGAACTCCATTAACTTCCTCACTACTTTTGTAAGACTGACTGGTCTGTAATTGCTGGCCTCCACCCTGCTGCCACTCTCGTGCAGAGGGATCACATCGGCCCTCCTCCATTTCTTTGGAATCACCCCTGTCCCCAATGAGGTGCTAAATAGCATTGCCAAATGGGCAGCTAGCACCATGCTCAGATCCTTAAGTACCCTTGAGTGGATCCCATCTGGCCTCATCACCCTATTTTCCTTTAGGTCTTTCAATCCACGATGGACTTTCTCTTCTGTAAAGGGACTTGAGTCCACCCCCCAGTGACTGTTAATGCTTGTCTGCCCCCCCTCCACTGTGAATATCAAGCAGAAGTATTTGTTTAAAATGTTAGTTTTTCTTGGTCTACCTCTGCACAGTCCCCCCGGTCTCCTAATCTTCACCATAACACCCCTCGTCTTCCTCTTCTCACGCACATACCTGAAGAAAGTTTTATATCCATTCTTAACTTCCTGGGTGATCCTCTCCTTAGTTTAAATCTTTGCTATCTTTACCCTCCTTCCTTCCTCCCTTTGTTTCTCTAGATATACCTTCCTGTCCACCTCTGCTTTTGTCATCTTGTACTTTCTGAAAGTTCATTTTTCTCCTTTACTACCTTAGCCATGTCCTTCGAGAACCATAGTGGCCTCTTTCTCCTCTTACCTTTGCATATTACCTTTAAATAGCTTGTTGTTACCTCAGTTATTTTTTTCTTTATTATATTCCATCCATTGTGCCTCAACCCCCGCCCCCCGGCTATCTCTCTTAAAGATATTTCCTACGGCAGTCACTCATTTATCTAAAATCTGCTCTCTTGAAATCCTGGACCATTGTCATAGTGTTTTTTCCCTGCCGAATCCATTTGCTAAACCACGCTGTACAAGAATTGCTTGAACTTAAAGGGCTACCCACTGCAATGTTCTGCTATGTTGTCCCTTTTTGTAAGTACCAGACCCAGTACTGCCCCATCTCTAGTTGGATCTGTATCCATCTGCCTGTGAAATGCCCCTTGCATGAAGTCTGGGATGACCCTGCTCCTAGCTGTAGCTGTTGTCAGGGTGTTACAATCCACATCCAGCAAATTAAAGTCACTCATGATTACTACTTCCCCTTTGCTTGCCATTTTACCTATGGTCTTCGCCTAAACTCTGTCCAGTTCCTCCCTGTGTTGGTGGCCTGTACACCACCCCAAACATATAAAGGCCCTGGACCCCATTTCCAAGCCAACCCAAAGAACTTACAGCCCTTCCCTTTCCCCGATGTGTCTTTGTATTTCTGTGGCTCATATACTTCTCTTACATATAAAAGAACCCCCTTTCTCCTTGCTCTATCCTTATAAAACATGCTGTAACCTGGTATGGCCACCTCCCAACTGTGGTTGTCGGTGCACCATGACTCTGTTATTTATTTATTTAGTTGCTTTTGTTAACCGGGTAAGCACACTAGACAGCCAAGTGCCTATTTTCAGGTGCGACCCTGGAGGGTTACAGGGCAAGTGAGTACAAGTACAGTAAGGAAGTCAAAGTAGCATACTGAGAATAACAGGCACCTCAGGGATTACATTAGGTTGTTAACAGTATTTGAGAACTATATGGCACAAGAACAATACAGTAATGGTACATACAGGGAGGATTTGAACAGTAAAGAATTCAAGGAAAGCATACAGAGAATAACAGGCTTCATAGGGATAACATTAGGTAACTAAACAGCATTTAAGAACTATATGGGACATGATCAATGCAGTAAAGGTACATACAGGGTGGGTTTGAGTATGTATCACAGGTTCGATCAGAGTAAAAAGGACTAAGAATAAGTGCCCGCCACCATATCCAGGCCTGCCTCTGCAATGCTACCCTCAGGGTCATGAATTTTGTTACCTATGCTCCTTGCATTGGCACTCAGGGCTCTCCTAACCTTTCATTCCTTCCTACCCCTGCTTTGCGTTCCCTTCCTGAAGCCACCTTCACCCTACCTTTTTTTTAGTTAATTTGTTTCTCCCACAATGGCAGCCATGTTCAGTGGGGCACCCCAGCCCCATTCCCTGATATCTGCCTGCACCCAGTTTCTGACACCAGGGCTTGACCCCCTGGCTGGGTCAGCAGGGAGAGCACTCACCCCCACCATACACAGGACCCAGATCTGCTGAGTCTGTTTGGCAGTGGGCAGAACCCATGGGTGCCCACCATCATCCAACCACTGGCAGTTTTTTTTCTTTTCTCCCTGTAGAGGGGGGGGGAGTGCTGGAATGCCAGTGGTGGTGCCATGTATGCTCTAGCGCGTGGCACTCCAAGCATCTGTCCCATCTCTGCCTTCCTTCTTGTAGCATCAGCGTGCCAGCCACCAGCCTCCACTAGGGGCCAGCCTGATACCAATTACTGTCTTCCCCCCTCCCAGGAGGAGGAGGAGAGCTATCCTGTGGATGCTCAATCATCCTCCTCCACAGATGACCCCTGGTGACCCGCTCACAGAGATTGCTGGCATGGCAGGAGGTAAAGCATGGATGCCTCAGCCCTCCATAACACTGGGCCAGCCACCCAACCTTTTTCACTGGTACTGCCTTTCTCCTTTTCATCCTCCCGCTGCTCCCCCTCCCTAGTGCTTTTCCCAGCCACACTGTTTTCTTGTTTTAGCTGATCATTGAAGGCTTATCCATAGGCTACTTTGTAGTGATTTTTCTCTTGTTATTGAACATCTTTAACTAATCCACTTTCAACCTTCTTGTCTTCAGACTTATCAGTCCTAGAGAAGTCATAGTAGTCTGGTCACATAATTTTCATTCTTGATACCACATATCACTTGGGTGGTTCTCCTCTAAGTCCTATCACACAGCAACTGATCCTTTGTTAAGTAAGGGGAACATAACTGAGAACCAGAATCCATACTTGACCTCAATAGATACTGATAAGGGGGTGACTACCCAAAGTTTTCTGTATATAAAATATCTTTGAATTCGACCAACAACTCTGTTTCCTCACAGCTTCCATAGTGTTCAGAAAATCTTGCTGTAGTATTGGTCCCAGTAACACAAAATCCACACAAATAAATGATTTGATACCTTTTATTGGAGCAAAAGAGTTGTTACAAATAAAAACAGGTGCTTTTAGCTTTTGGATTACACAGACTACTTCATCGGAAATCAATGGTAGTTGGTTTGGAAGAACATAGTTTCTCAAAACTCAGATCATACACACAAAAAAACAGCTGAGAAGTTGTTAAGGATCCACATTGGCTAAAACTGCATTCAAAAAACAAAATAACTATATAAAGACAGCAAAGTTCCATTACAAGAAAGGTATTCCAAGGTCAAATATCACAGAATTGAAAGCTCACTCCCTGAGAAAAGTCATAAAACCATTAAAGCTTCATTTTAAAACCCTGTCTGTGTGTGTCTGTGCTTGCATTAGTAAATGACTATGATTAAAAACCACAAGAAAAAAATAAGCTTAAACAATACATAGTAAATAATGTTAAAAGTCTTCTAAACATGAAAATATTTGTGTTAAGTAAGTGGAATCACTATGCAGTTCCCTGTAGTAGGTGTGACCTGTCAGCTATCTGTTGGTTTCATTAATATAAACCTCATGGTTTAAGATCACCACTGCAGAACCTTCATCAGCTTTTTTTATAATAATGTTGAGGCTCAATTTCAGTGATTGCATTGCTCTGCTTTCCAGTTAGGATAGGGTATAGCAGAGCTGCTTTTACTTATTAAGAATCTGGCAATTAACTCTCTGGCAAAAACATTGAATATAGTTGTCCAGTTTTATTATGCACCCACTTGGGGAGGGTAACATTTGATGATTTCTTTCTCTTATCCACAGAATTGTTTCTGTCTGGGGTTTCTTCTTTGTTGTGAAACAATTCTTTAAGTCTCAGCCTACAGAAGTATTCCTCTAATTCCCTACAAAACTGTATCCGGTCAAGTGGTCTTGTTGGGCAGAATGTGAGACCCTTAGAAAGTACAGCTAATTCTCCAGTAGTTAACAACTGAAAGGTGTCCATCCGCATTGCCTTGTTGTTCTGTGTTCTTATTTTCATCTTTATTGTTGTTCAGAATTGTGGCTTGTTGAAAGGTATGCAACTTCTTCTTCTTGTTGAGCATAGCCTTCCTTAAGGTCTTCTGGTAGGTCATGTCCTTCTCTTTCATGGAGTCCGGATCAGGCCTAATAGTCTTTCTCTCCAGTGTGACAGAAATCCTCTCAACCTGTTTTTTCAAAAACACTTTTTTGGCATCTGTCTTATGAATGAGGGGATTTCTCAGTCCCTCAGAGGTCCTCCAGCAAAGTTGTTTGGCATATTTAGAATTAGAAGTGGTTCTTAGTGGATTCTTAATGTTCTTGTACTTAATGTACTGTTGTATCTCGGAATGTCGTTTATTTTATTCAATGCAAGAGATGGCCACAAACAGGTTATGTTGGAGAGACTGGGCAACCTCTCTGCACCGAATGACATCACACAGACATACTGTTAAAATGAAGATGACTGAAAAACCAGTGGGTTAACACTTCTCTCAGTCTGATCACTACATCTCTGATATGTCGGTGCTGGTTTTGAAATGACATTTCAAAAATACACAACAAAGGTGGGCTTTTGAGTTCAGACTCATTTAGCTTTTGAACATGGTGGATGATGGGATGAATATAGATTTGGGTTTCATTTCACATTGCACTGCTTAAACAGCTTCTGTTTTTTCACCTGCCTCAAGGGACTACACGTTGACATAGTATTGTGTTACATGGTGGTATTTCATTATGTTTAGATACAAAATGGTTTTATGGATTCCTTTTTACTGGTTACCTATACATTGATTTCACCTGGGGGGGGGGGCATTGTTTCCCTCAGTTTTGGATTTAAATTAATAGAACTGTTATTTAATACTATAGAATATTAGATATACAGGTATATGGACACATCTTGATACATGGACATATTAGGATAACAGTATCTCAATTACAAGGGGAGATTGTGTTAGGTTTGGGTTTTGAGGGTACACATACACTAGTCATTTGTTACAGAATTGCAGATATATCATGTTTAAACAGTATGTTTGAATATTCATGAGTAATATTGACTTATTGTACACAGAATTTAAGACAAATGTATCTGATCATTACTTACACTGTATAAATGTGTGAAACAGCTGGTGAATGCTTAATTTACACTAGGATAGGTTGTCTTCTAACCCATTTTTTACTTAACACAAAGATATTTTCATATTTAGAAGACTTTTAACATTATTTACTATGTATTGTTTAAGCTATTTTTTTCTTGTGGTTTTTAATCATAGTCATTTTATAATGCAAGCACAAACACACATAGATAAGTTTTAAAATGAAGCTTTAGTGGTTTTATGACTTTTCTCAAGGAGTGAGCTTTCAATTCTGTGACATTTGACCTTCAAATACCTTTCTTTTTACTGAACATTGCTGTCTTTATATGGTTATGTTGGTTTTTTGAATGCAGTTTTAGCCAATGGGGATCCTTAACAACTTGTCATCTGTATTTTTGTGTGTATGATTTGAGTTTTGAGAAAGTATGTTCTTCCAAACAGGGGTGTAGCCAGGGATTTCAGATCTGCACACCAAGTGGACTCACTGCTACCCTCCCCCCTTGATAGGGTGTGCAACCCCACCCCAGTGTGTAGCCAGTCAATATAAAAATGTACACCAGGACCGTGTTTGTTGCCTCATTTGGCACAATAAATACAACTATTGTATATCATGACAATGGTTGTTGCCATGCATGGGTAAATACAAATGCCATGCATTGCTCCCTAATACACCCACATACCAGCCCAGAGCCTATAAAGTTGTATTGTCCTTGGGATGCAAAGACAGTATTAGTGACCAGTCCTTCTAGTTTCAGCTCCTATGAATAAACTTACAGAAAGGTTCAGCATTTTCTTTGTTAGTTTTCGTGGAAAAAGGAAGCAGTTCAGAGCCTATTTGCTACCTCCCCTTAAGTAAAATTGCACACCATGGAGTACTTAGAGTATGCCTGGCTAAACCCATGCTTCCAAACCAACTACCACTGATTTCTGACGAAGGATTCTATGTAATCGAAAAGCTTAAAGCACCTGTTTTATTTTGTAACAACTCTGTTGGCCTAATACAAGGTGTCAAATCATCTGTTTGTGTGGATCATAGTGTTCAGATAAGGGAGGTTTATTTGTGGCAAGGATCCTACGCTCCCTTTCTTCTGTGATTCTTCTAGTTTTCTGCTACAATGCCTGTTTCTGTTTTTACCTAAGTGCATCACGTAACATGTACCACTATTAAGCTTCATGCCACGTGTTGGACTATAATGCAACACTATAGAGATCTGTCTGAATTGTTTCTACTTTCTTTTCCATACTCACCTCACTTCCTAGTTTTTAGTCATCAGAGATTTATTTTTACCAGATCTCTGCACCTGCACCCATAACCTTCACAAATAGGTAGAAGAAAACTGGTCCCAACACTGAGCACTGTGCTGCACCACTCGTTATAATGAGGTGAAAACTATTATGGATTTTTTGTAACCAAGTTCTGCTCTTTCTTCAGTATTTTGGTTCTCCACAGTTATCACATTTATTTCCTATTCCCTGACCCTGACCATTGGAGCCACTATAGCTACACCCTTCCTCTGCTGGGGGGAAAAGGATCATGGATGCCTATATAGATGATGCCAATGCAGTTCCTTGGTTGGCTAGCAGGGGTGTGTCAGGTGGCCTACTGCCTCCCTCCATAAGAGTGAATCACCTCAACTCTGTGATGTGCTTGGCCACTAGCCACCTCAGTGTGATTTTTCAGGGCTTAGACATTGACCTCTGTCTCCAAGATGCAACACAATATGCTGGCACCACAGCACTAAGCTTTCCCCGAGCCTTGCTTCTGCTGCTGATATAAGCCCATGCTGGTCCTCACAGTTTTCTGAACTATGTCTTTTAGTCACCAATAAACCCTCCATTAAGCTGATCCTAAAAATACTTGAATATCTCTGTGCTATAAAGTTTTGCTTGGTGGTGGATAGTAGCTTTTCAGGACTTCAAGCACTTCTGGAAACGTATTTTCTCCATGTTACACAAGACAGTATATCCACTGGGACTTCAGAAGCATTACAATTTGTCAAAAGTGCTTTATGTGATCAAGGTAGTCTCAGTCTCATGAATGCGAAATCAATACCAAACCTAGCCACGTCTATAATGAGGGGTACACCTTCAGGGTCTATGCAGTACCATCTTCTGCTGAATTATACTTGTTATTTACTCTTATGTCGTCTACTTTATAAACATTTCATCACATTCTTGCCAGTCAAGTTGTGCCACGTATTTGGGGATAAGAAAACTGTCTGTGTATGCCTTACATCTTCCAAAGCAAAACAGATTTTATTAGAACAGTTTTACGCAGCATAACAAATACAGGTGCATATTGTAGGTGCATAACAATGCAACATTACACTTATTGCACTAATGCAAAGCATCATGGGAAGTATATGGATAGTTTTCTATGTTCGCTGAGTAGTCCATCTTGCTCACCTTCCTGTTATCCTAACAGTAGTAACCTAAAATGCTTTTTTTTTGTTTAGGTAGCTATTGAACCCAATTTTGTAGCACTGAACTGTACTGCACTTATCACTTTCTCTGTTAAGCCATTAGCCATTCCTTAATCCAATTACTCTCAGGGTGAAAAATGTTTTTGTTCATCCCTCCTGACTACCTGTTCCCTTAGCCCTAACTCCTGACCCCTGGTTCTGGTATCTTGAATTCTGCTGAAAAGTATGTTCTGGTATATTTTTGTGCAGTATACCCTTTCATAAGCTTGAATACTGTACCTCATTTAAATCTTCCTTCAGTCTCCTCTGCTCATCACCACTAAGGAAATTTCCCACTATTAGGCAAGAATTTGGTAGACTGGATTGGCCACAAGACCTCAATCTGCCAACAGTATTTATGTTTTTATCATCTGTGTTTCCTTCTCCTTTGAAACAGTACCACATGGTGCTCCAACCTTTCCATGTATGGCATATTTTATGCCTCCAATCATCTTTGTAACTCACTGCTGTACTTTTGCCAACTTCTTTAAGTTCACTTTGTAAGGCAGGACCCAGAATTGTGCACACCACCCCACATGGGGTCTAAACAATGCCCTGTGTAGTACATTAGTATTTCCTTTTCTGTACTACTGCACTTATCCCCCTTTTAATTGTAACCTATTATTCTGATGGGCTTGCTGCTGCTGAACAATGTTTGGACCACTTCAAGGATGAGTTTATAATCATCCCCATGTTTCCACCCCTACCACATGTAATCCCTCTGTTTAATGTTTAATTTATTATTGGAGTTTATTGAATGTTTTAATCTTTAAATAGAGCTTGGCCATCTGTACAGTACCTAGAGTTGCAATGAAATACAACGTTCTGTGAGGTGTGGTATAAACAAGACTCCAGGCACCAATTTGGAGACAATCAAATATTTATTCCTTTTTAGAATTCTTTACTTATGTAAACGAACTGAGCGACAAAACATAACATAATACAAAAAAATATAGAACTGATACACTAGAAGCAACAAGTGTCATCACAACTTAGAACAGAGTATGTCGGCTCTTCACCTAGCTATCTGCTTACATGAAGGAAAGCATCCTATTTATAGTGGTCAGACAGGGAAGGAGCTTAACTCTCCTCCCATTTGAGTCACAAGATATAAAATGTCATCAAATTAACAGTTTATTAAATTCTAAACATGAATTCTGACTTTATTTCCTATTTACATACTGGTTTAGGTTCAGAATTAAAATAAAATGCAAAAGGAAAGGAATACATGTATAATAAGACTGCGCTAGGTTTGGGAGTACTAAAGCGCTTTCATTTTTAAAGCCGGGCAAGATAACAATACGGAGAAATATGGCGAATGGATTCAGACAAGGAAAAGAAGCAGAAGGAAACAAAATAAATTAAATAGACATAGACAGATATCAGGTGGCCATCCTGATATTATTATGAGTAGATAGTGAAACAGAAAAGATAGAAGATAGGGAAGTAATGCTGTTGCAACAGACTTAAAGGGAAAGCATCATTCCCTTGAAATGAATCCATTCTCACACTCCTCCGGACTCAAGAAAGAAACAGGGGAAGTCACCTTATCCATTGTTTCTTTTACCTTAATGACTACCATATATATATATTACAGATCCCTCCCTATATTAATAAGAGGGATGGAGCTTCAGCCAACCCATTCCCAAAGCTCCACCCCGGGTTCCCACACTAATATGATTTCTCTTTTTGATACACAGTATTTCTAGTTAACATCCTTATATAATGTTTCTGGATCTATTACCCCGGGGTCTGAAAAATATGTTACAATCAACTAGCTCCAAAACGAGACAAATAATCTGTGTTTTTGTGTTTAGTACCTGCTCAGTGTTGAATTATGAATTTGCATGGTTGAAGTGCTAGATAACAACGTATGATGCGTGGATGCTTGTCTTTCATCATATTCAACCAGCACAAGGGATTGTGATCAGTAATTATTGTAAACTCTCTACCCCATAAATAAAACTTTAGAGAATCTACTGCCCAACGAATAGCTAGGCATTCCTTTTCGATGGTGGCATATTTCATTTCTTTCTGATGTAACTTTCTGCTGATATATAAGATGGGATGTTCTTCGCCTCCAACCATTTGGGACAAAACAGCTCCAATCCCATGGTTGGAAGCATCGGTTTGCAATATAAATGGACGCTGGAAATCAGGGCTGTGTAATATTGGGTAAGAACATAATTTAGATATGAGGGCTAAAAAGGTCTCTTCGCATTGTTTGGTCCATATTACCTTTTCAGGTTGTCATTTTTTTGTCAGTTCTATTAAAGGATTAACTAACTCAGAAAAGTTAGGGACAAAATGTCGATAATAACCTGCTAAACCCAAAAATGCTTGTACATGTGTTTTGGTCTTGGGTTGTGTACATTCAGCAATAGCATCAGTTTTATTTATTTCCTGTTTAACCTCACCCTTTCCAATAACAAAACCTAAGTAAGTAGTCTCCTGCATCGCTAGTGAGCATTTTTTTGGATTTATGGTTAATCCTGCCCCAGTTATTTCTTCAAGTACTGCTTTAAGACGTGTCATATGTTCTTTCCAGGATGGACTGAATATTATGACATCATCCAAATAGGCAGCACTATAAGATAGATGTGGCTGCAAAATTTTATCCATAGCCCTCTTAAATGTAGCAGGGGCCCCATGTAATCCGAATGGCATTACCTTGAACTGAAATAACCCCAAGTGGGTACAGAATGCTGTCTTTTCCTGTGATTCGGCATCAAGAGGTATTTGCCAGTATCCCTTTGAAAGGTCTAACATACTAATATACTGTGCATTACCTAGATGATCAATGATGTCATCTATGCGTGGCATAGGATACCCATCAAATCTGGATACAGCATTTAGTCTATGAAAGTCTAGGCAGACTCTCATGCCCCCTTCCTTTTTATTTACCACAACCATAGGGAAGCTCCAAGGACTCATAGATGGTTGAATCACTACCATTTGTTGCATCTTCTTTATTTCATTTATTACATCAGATCTTACAATCTTTGGTAACCTATAAGGTTTTAGTCTGATAGGCACTGTGTGTCCTACATCGATATGGTGAGTGGTACCATCCATGTGTCCGGGTACTGTTGTGAAGGCTTCACTGTACATATCTAATAAGTGATTTAATTCTTCCCTTTGTGTGTCAGATAAATCAATATTAATATTAACATCTCTGATATTAACTTTCTCTTCCAATCTCTCATAAGCTTGCTCAAGCTCAGTCTGTTCTATTTCAGGGCAAACATATAGAGAGGTATGCTTACGTTCATACCATGCTTTGAGTAAATTTGCATGGTATATAAGTACTTTGTTTCTTTTATCCGGGCACATAATTTCATAGTTGACAGGCCCTACTTGCCTTTGTACGGTATATGGCCCTTGCCATTTCATCAATAGCTTGTTATCTGTACAAGGCAACAATAATAGAACTTTGTCTCCTGCTTGAAAAGATTTCCCTCCTACCCCTTGATCATAATAGGCTTTTTGATACTTCTTATGATCTAGGTTATATTGCTGGGCCTTTTTGGTGTATTGTGCTAATTTCTCCCTTAATGTTGTAATGTACTCTAAAGATGCCAATGGTAAAGTGTCATGAGTTTTTGTTTCCCAGTTTTCTTTAATGACATCCAATAAACCCCTGGGATTCCTTCCAAATAATAACTCAAAAGGGGAATATCCGGTAGACGACTGTGGTACCTCCCTATATGCAAACATGAGCTAGGGTAATAGCCTATCCCAGTGTTTCCCTTCATCTTGGGTAAATTTCCTTAACATCATTTTCAAAGTATGGTTAAATCTCTCCACTGATCCATCTGTTTGTGGGTGATAGGGAGATGTGTGTATAGCATGTACCCCTAATGCTGTATACAACTTTTTAAAAACCTGTGAGCAAAAATTGCTACCTTGATCCGTTAATATTTCTCTAGGGATCCCCATCCTTGAGAATAATTTTACCAGTTCTTCAGCCACTTTGTCCACGGTTTCCGTGCGTAAGGGAATTGTTTCAGGATACCTTGTAGCATAATCACACACAACTAAGATGAAGCGATTCCCTTTTGCACTTTTTTGTAATGGCCCAACCACATCCATTGCTATACATTCAAAAGGTGTCGAGATCAGGGGTAATGGTTGTAGGGGAACTTTTTCCTTTTTTGTTACAGTGGCTACTTTTTGACAGTGCTCACAAGTTTTACAATAATCATGTACCTGTTGCCTAATTCCTGGCCAATAAAATTGATATAATAATCTCTGGAGTGTCCTTTCAGCCCCCTGGTGACTGGCTAAAGGAACATCATGGGCTAAAGACAATAAGTGATCTCTATATGCAGTAGATACCAATAGTTGGGATATTATCTCATTTGTTTTAGGATTCAAACACTCCCTATATAACAATTCTTTTTCTACTACAAATTTAGGCTCATCACCTTGTTGCTTTCCAACCTGTAAGAAAAAAGGACTTAATGATTTATCTTTAGCTTGTTCGAGTCCAAACAAATTGTCTTTTTCTATGTTTATTTTGTGTATGTCCTTTTCTTCTTTTACAATATCTGTATGTGTTTGTTGCCATATTTTTCTATCCAGTCGTTTGTCTTGTCTGGATTTTCTTTTTGTACCTCGTTCACCAAAAATGTCTTCTCCAAATGGAAATACCTGTTGTAAGTCTATTCTATCTCTTTCTTGAGCTCTTGTAGTGACAGCTCCCACATGTGTGGATTTGTTTAACAATATAGTAAACTCAGGGTGGTCATGTCCAATTATGGCAGGAACAGGGAGACAGGGCACTACTCCCACATCAAGTCTATGCTTGCTCTGATGTACCTCTATGTCCACAGGTAATAATGGATAAAAATGGGTGTCCCCATGAATACATGTAACCCCGGTCTGAGTCTGAGGACACGCTTCATTATGTATCAGGTTGGCTTTTATTAATGCCTGTCTGCTTCCAGAGTACTAGAGTCCCATCACTTGTTTACCATTTATAGTCACTGGAGTTAAATATTGTCCCCAATTAGCCAAAACTAGATGTGTGGGTTTCAGCTTCTTCATTGAACAAAAACGGGCTATATGCCCCTTTCCATGACAGTAATGAAATATTATTTCTGTAGGAGGTACTCTGTCTGTTTTTACTGGTTTTAGACCCCCACTGGTAGATTGCTGTACATTGACTGAAGAAGGAATAGGAAAGGTTCTTACTGTGGGGTGAGGTGCACTAGTTCCTGGATACCCTTTCTGTCTATTAGGTCTTGCTGCAAGGTAATCCTTCACTAGCTGTACAGCTTTCTCCGCAGTATCTGAGTGATGCTCCTTCACCCACATCTGTACGTCTTGTGGTAATATGCATACAAATTGTTCCATCACTATAACTTCCATCATTTGTTCTTTAGTGTTACTGGACGGCTGTATCCACTTGCCACATAAATCTTTTAGTCTAGTATATGTTTCTTGGGGAGTGTCTGTTGAGTGAAATTTAAGAGACTGAAATCTTTGTCTTTAGGTTTCTAGACATATAGCATACCTCTTTAAGATGGCCTCCTTCATAGCATCATAGTTCTCACTCATCACAGTGTCCACATGTCCATAGGCTAACTGGGCCTTTTCAGTGAGATATGGGGGTGAGTCTGATCACCCATTGGCTCCTGGGCCATTGACATGCTCTGGCTATACGTTCAAATGTGGTCAGGTAAGTTTCAATATCATCTGACTCACTAAACTTTGTTAATTTAATATCCTTTGGACCCTCACCAGGACCCACGGGTCATCCAACACTTAATGACTGTATAGCCCTGAGGGTATCTTCCCACCGAGCTTCAGTTCTTTGCAAGTCCTTAAGTCTTTGTTTCTCTAGGGCCACTTGCTGCACACACAGCCACTGTAGCAGTTCCTGGGTATCCCCAGTTGGGGCAGCCACTTCCTCCTCTTCTGGTTCCTCTGTCTTCGGTATACCTCCAACAGCTCCTTCTTCTTCCAGTGTTGTCTTCCTCTGGACATCACCAAGCCCAGACATCAATGGTAGACCCAATTTATCTGCCATCTTCCTTGCCACTGCACCAGTCCATGGTTCTTCCTGTAGCATTTGAGTCCTCCAACAGATACCAGGACAGTATCAGAAGCCCTCTGTGTCAGACTTCTTATCCCACTTCTGACACCAACTTGTGAGGTGTGGGATAAACAGGACTCCAGGCACCAATTTGAAGACAATCAAATATTTATTCCTTTTTAGAATTATTTACTCATGTAAATGAACTGAGTGACAAAACATAACATAATACAAAAAAATATAGAACTGATACACTAGAAGCAACTAGTGTCGTCACAACTTAGAACAGAGTATGTTTTCTCTTCACCTAGCTATCTGCTTAAATGAAGGAAAGCATCCTATTTATAGTGGTCAGACAGGGGAGGAGCTTAACTGTCCTCCCATTTGAGTCACAAGATATAAAATGTCATCAATTAACAGTTTATTAAATTCTAAACATGAATTCTGACTTTATTCTCTATTTACATATTGGTTTAGGTTCAGGATTAAAATAAAATGCAAAAGGAAAGGAATACATGTGTAATAAGACTGCGCTAGATTTGGGAGTACTAATGCGCTTTCATTTTTAAAACAGGGCAAGACAACAATACAGAGAAATATGGCGAATGGATTCAGACAAGGAAAAGAACCAGAAGGAAACAAAATAAATAAAATAGACATAGACAGATATCAGGTGGCCATCCTGATATTATTATAAGTAGATAGTGAAACAGAAAAGATAGAATATAGGAAAGTAATGCTGTTGCAGCAGACTTAAAGGAAAACATAATTTCCTTGAAATTAATCCATTCTCACACGCTCTATAAGATGAATAAACTAAACTAAACTAGTAATGTACCATTTAATTTGTATACTTATTTTTTGTTTTGGCTTCTAGGTGCAATACGTTGTGCTTCCCATCACTTAAAGCAGCAGTGCATGACATTGGTGAAGATTTTAACCTATACCTTTGTATTCTGTTTTAGATTGCCCATTTTCTCCAGACTTGTATGATACCATCTTTTTCACATTTTGAACCTGCATTTCTCTGTTCTAAACATTCCAAATAATAAAAAGAGCATTCCTTTTAATATGGCTTGGACCAGGTTTTCCCCAGTATTCATGGCTGTTTTTGAACACACATTTTTTAAGATCACTTTTCTGGTGACTAAACTTGACTAGCATGCAGCAAACACTGCTCCCATGGCCTTATTGGACAACTGGTGTACAAAAAACATTGCGAATTCTGATGAAAACTTGGTTCAAGCCATATTAAAAGGAGTGTTCCTTTTATTACGTCAAATGTGAAACAAAATACTAAAGCAGAATCAACATTGGAAAGAAGGGCATCATACAAGTCAGAAGATAAGAGGCAATCTAAAATAGAATAAAAAAGTAAATGTTAAAAGTTTCACCTCTATCATGCATGGATGCTTTAACAGCATCTGCCATTGGTCTAACTCCCAGCATAGTTTGTGTCTTCTTGTAATTTATCACACTCCTCATTATTGACCACTTTTGCTAGCATTGTATTCCCTGCAAACATAACTAACTAGTTACCTCCAATTGCCAGACTCAACCACAGGCGGGAGTTCCAAGGTGTGGAGTGAGAGTGGCCAGGAGTAGAGGTTGAGGTCAGGATCTGGGCCCGAGCATGACCAGGATCATCCAGCACAAGGCAGGGGGATTTCCTATAAGTCCTTGCTTCTGGGATGCAAGCATACTAGGCGCTCCATGCTCATGCATGCAAGTGTGCTTGAGTGGAGCCTGGATGATGTCCCCTTTCCAAGTTGTGTAGCTGCTGCACTGCCACTTGTGGTTGCCCAGGTAGCAGTGTTACATACAAACATACAGAATTGCCTGCAGATACAGGCCTTTCAGTCTATCTAGTCTGCTCCAGTGTGCAGCACTTCAGTCATTTAAACTGCAGCTGCCCCCCTCCCCCCCTTCAGCTGTATTTCCTCCCCTTTCCTCCCTCCCTCCCAGTCCACCCTCAGTTTGGACCCTCCATTTGATCCTGTTCCACACCCTCTTAAAGCTGTTCACTGACCTCAATGATACCATCTCCTCTGGCAGTCCATTCTACCCTGTAACCACCCTTTCTGTAAAATAGTGCCTCCTCATTTCCCTCTTGAATCTTCCTCCTTCCAATTTCAGGCTGTGTCCCCTGGTTTCTCTCCCACCATTTAATCTAAACATGCCCTCAGTGTTAACTCTGTTCATCACCTTTAGGTACTTGAAGGTGTTGTAGTGGTGGCAGCTTTCTTTCCTCCTCTCAAGGGAAAAGAGCAACCTCTGGGACACTCAGTCTTCCTCTCCTTGGTTGGCCCCCAATGGCCAGATCTTGTTCCTCAACTGGAGTTGCAGGCATCATGATCAGTAGCCCTGCAGCTGTGCCAACAGACTGGTGCCTCTGCCTCCTGTTAATCAATTTTTAATCCATATTGATAACTACCCTCCAACTCTCTGCTCAAGAATCTTGCAGAATAGAATTCCATGAGTTACATTGTTAACGTCTCTACTGCTGTCCAAATATACTATGTCTAGAGCATACCCATCTATCCCACTGGTTTTTTCATCAAAAACATGAAATTAGTTAGACATATCCTCCCCTACAAAACCATGTTAGATATCAGTTATTACCTTTTCTCAGCCAGATTTGCCACCAATATGTCTTTAGTAATAACATCTGACCTTTTCCCTACAACTGAGATCAAACTAACTGACCTGTAGTTCACTGGATCCCCCTAGATCGCTTTGCGAACCAGGGGATCTTGGATGCTATCCTTCAGCCCTCATACCTGACCTGCTACACAGAGACATTGAATCTGGCAGCAGATAAGGGTGCTTGGCCAACCCAGTCTGCCATTTCTTTACCTTCATTTTTACTGCAGACCCTACTATGGCACCTTCTCTCTTGTCCCTTCTTTACCCCTATGATTCACTTCTGCCTATCCCAAGCATTTCCGAACCCCACCACTGGTTTTGCTCCCACTACCTCTGCCAGAAGGCTATTACAGGAATCCACCACTCTTTCTGTGAAGAAGTGCTTCCTCACATCTCTACTGAATCCACCCCCCCCAGCTTTATAGCATGTCCCCTTGTTCTACAGCATCTTTTATTCTAAAAATACTCCTCTCCTGTACCTTATTTACCCCGTGAGGTACTTAAAGACCTCTAACATATCACCCTGCTCCTTCCTCTCTTTCAGGGTGTACATATTGAGCTCATTTAACCTCTCCTCATAGGGCTGTTGATACAGACACTGCATCATTTTAGTTGCCCTCTTTTGGACTGCCTCCACTCTGTCTAACGTCCTTCCTGAGATGTGACCTCCAGAACTGGACACAGTACTCAAGAAGGGGTCTAATTAGTGTTCTATACAGGGGCAACACCACCTCCTGCTTTCTGCTGGTGGCACCCCCTCCTGTCTGCCCCAGCATCCAACTAGCCATTTTGACTGCCTTGTCACACTGTCTGGCCACCTTTAGGTCATCCAGTGTGATTACTGCAGGTCACTTTCCTGCTTGGTCATTGTCTCACTCCACCCATTTTGTTCTCTGCCCAGGATTTTCTGTTCCCCAAGTGCATTATTTTGTATTTTTCTGCATTAAAACCTGGCTGCCATACCCTTGACCACTCCTCCAGTTTTTTTCAGATCACTGCCGATCCTTTCTACTCGCACTGGAATGTCCACCATGTTGCAGATCTTGCTATCATCCATGAAGAGGCAGACCTTCCCTTCCAGGTCTTCCGATAAGTCACTTATAAACACATTAAAGAGGACCACTACCAGCACTGAACCCTGATGTACCAAGCTGGTCACCCTCCCTTCCTCAGAGTGATCTCTATTTACCACTACCCTTTGTCTCGTATCCCCTAAATAGTTTCTAACCCAGGTTACCACTTTAATGCCCACCCCCAAGCTATCCAGCTTGCTTACCAGTCTCCTATGTAGAACTGTGTTAAAAGACTTACTGAAATACAAGCAGGTCATGTCCACTGCTCCTCCATGATCTAATTCCTTAGTCACCCACTCAGAAAAAAATCTGTCAGATTGGTTTGGCATGACCTCCGACTATGACTCTATGCTGCCTCGAATCCCATAATCTGTTGGATTCAATATATTCCAAAATACCATCCTTTACCAGTGTTTCCTTTGACTTACCCACCACCAATGTTAAGCTGAAAAGCCTGTAACTGCCCACCTCTTCCCTGAAACACTTTTGTGAAGTGGCAGTACATCTACCATTTTCCAGTCCTCAGAACCACTCCGGTCTATAGTGGTCTGTTAAAAAGGAACATCAGAAGTGCAGCTATTACCTCCTTCAGCTCCCTCAACACCCTTGGATGCACCCCATCTGGCCCCATAGCTTTGTCCACTTTCAGGTTAGTAAAAGCTTTCAGGACTAACTCCACAGAAAAAGGGCTAGTGTCCACTTTCCTCTCATCAAAACTCCTGATGCTTTTTAGCAGTCCCATCCCTTTCACTCCCTCCACTTTCCCTTCCACTGCGAACACTGAGCAGAAATATTTATACAAGATGGCTGCTTTTTCTTGATTGCCCTCCATAAAATCCTCCATCCTTCTTTAACCTTCCAATCCTTCCTGTGTCCTTCTTTTTTTGCTTACATACCTAAAAGAATGTCTTATCCTCTTTTGGTACTGCCTGAGCTATTCTTTCTTCAATTTACTCCTTTGTACTCCTTACTGCTTTCCCTGCTTCCTTCTGTTTTTCCTGATACCCCTCCCTATCTTCCTCCCTCTGCATCCCCTTATACCTTCTGAATGCAACCCTTTTAGCCTTTATCTTTTCCACCATCTGTTTCAAGAAACATACTGGTCTCTTCATTTTGCTTTTGCTCAATTGCTTGACACAGAGGTATGTTGCTTCACTATGCCCTGTTTTGCTTTGTTTTTGGCTACCAGCTGGCTTGCCATTGGTTGGCCCCCTTGCCAACCCCATCCCCCAGGACTTACCTCACTACTCCCTCAGAGTGCACCCTGGCTTACCTCCCATGGCAGGTGCACCAGGGAGGACCAGATGACTCCCTGATGAAGAACTGAGGCTGATCCAGGGGGTCAAGTGCTTGTAACACTGTGTGAGGGGTTAAGTGGGCAGGACATCCTCCAAGCTTGGACTGGTAATATTTTGCAGACTATTTCACCGGGTCAGGGGTGTGTGGTATGCAATGTCATGGTGGTATGTAGCCAAACATCTGTGATGTGCCCCAAGCTTGCAAGCTCCAGCTGTCAGCCCTTAGCCTCTGCTAGGGGCCACTTAGCATGGGGTGCTTCCCCACCCTCTCTACCTCCCTTTGGAAGAGGACAGCCATCCATAGGATGCTCGGTCCTTCTCCCACCAGCTTGACTTCCAAATCCCAGGCTCACTTCTGAATCTGGGTCATCGGCGTTACAAGTGGTAGTGCTACTACTGTGCTGATGGGTCTGCCTTACACTATGCCCTGCTTTTGTTTGGCCCACTGTTCCTCTTCCCCACAGGTCAACACCCCCATCAAGTCATTCCTGAGACATTCCTCCTTCTTTATAAAAGATTGTTTTTACAGTTGTCCTTAAGTTGATCCACACTGCACGATGATCACTGGTCCCCAGGTGGCTTCCCACCTTGACATCTGCAGCACTGTCTCTGTTTGTGAGAACCAGATCTAGTATTGCCCCATCACAAGTGGGTTCATGGACTAGTTACTTAAGGAATGCCCCCCTGCAGGAGTCTAGGATGTCTCTGCTTCAAGTTGACACAGCATTTCAGAGGCTCCAGTCTACATCCAGTAGATTGAAGTCCCTCCCCAGCAGCACCTCCATCTTTTCAGCTGTTGTCTTTTCTTCAAACATTTCTAATTCATCCCCCTGCACCAGAGGCCCGTAGATCACATCTGTCTAAATAGAGGTGTTGTTCTCTGATTCAAGGGTGACCCATAGTACATCTTGTCCCTATGAGTTCCCTGTCTGTCTATTGTTTTTATGCTTTCCTTTACATAAAGCACCTCTCCCCACCTTTCATTCCTACCCTGTCTAGTGAACAGCATATATCCTGGTATGGCCATGTCCCAGTCATGGTTGTTAGTGCACCATGACTCACTCCAGATTTTCATCATTGCTATTTTTTTACATCTCCTCATGAACAGTACAGCTGTCATTTTTCACATCCTGCACAAAATGTATTTTCACACCTATGATGCCAAATGGCGCAGTCGCTGTGCAAAATAACCTTTCGGCTACCTAACTGATAATGCCACTGTTCATGAGGTGGGATCACAAAAAGCCCATGTTGAAAATCTGGAGTGAAAATAACAACAAATGCCTAGGGCATTAGGGTTTCCAACCATAATGTCCCACCCTTTAGAGACTGACAGGCATCAGGGGTGTGACTTGGGATCATTGGCTATAATGCTCATGCCATTCCACCCCCATCCTGCAGTCAGTGACAGGCATCAAGGTGTGCCTTGGAGTCTTTGGCCCCAAGGTTCACCCCATTATCCTATACTGCACCCATCTCAGTGTATTGCCTTATGGAATGGGGTGAGCATAAGGCCCAAATACCCCAAGATACACCGCAACACTTGTCGGAGTCTGCAGGGTAGGGCGAGGTGAAATGGCATGAGCGTTATGGCCGATGACACAAAGGCACATCCCTATGCCTGTCAGTCTCTGCAGGGTGGGGTGTGGTTGGCATCAGTTCAATACTTCACTGCCATTCCTATTATGCATCTCTCTTAACTCCTGCACTACCAATGCCAATGCCAGCAAGACAACATTTGGCATTGACAAATGCTTGTTCTTTTTGCTCCCCCTCCTTCCTCCATCTGTTTTGAATGCTTCCTTCCCCCTCTTCCCTCTTCTGTCCCCCTGCTTCCTTGATTTGCATGAACAATGGGGGGACTCTCTCTCCCTCAGGATCTCCCTACCCTCTATCTCAGCATGTCAGGGGGCTGCTGCTGCCACCCTGATTTCTACTATAACCCCCCTCAGCTAGTTTTGTTAGGGTAAAAGACATTAAAGTTAATGGTTCAATGAATCAGTTACAATGAAAAAGGAATACAAAGAGAGACAGTATCAAGCAGCAGAAAGAATGCTCAAAACTGATATTTTAGCAGATAGTCCTTGCCATTCCTAACACTGTAGTAGGATGTTACGCTAAGTAACCTGTAAGTTAAACTGCAGTATATAATATGCAGTAAGTAAAATAATAGTATTATAACAGAATTCTAAAATGAAAGGCCAAATTATGTATAGTATTAAGAAAAGGTTGTTCAATCAGGTTCACATTTTTTACTTTTTATTTTACCTCCAAAATTGTAACAATGAGATGGATACTTTTGCCAGTAAATAAAAACCAAAGTATACCTTCTAATTATCTCTGAGAAATAATGAAATTCTTTGACTTGTAATTTTATTGCTGTTAATAATATTGCTACATTTAATCATAAATATAGGAACTATCTATTAGCTAATGGTGTATGTAGATGCTCTTGTGCAGCTATTTTTTTGTTTGCTTTTTCTTTTTTTTTTGTTTTTTGTTTTTTTGTTTGTATTTGATTTGTATCGGTGCTGTATTGTTAATTCAATTTGTTTTTGCATTTTCTTTCTCTCTCTCAGGTCCTCCTTGAAAAAGGACAGCTGCTGTCCTTGGGTTCTTACCTGATTAAAAAAAATGACATAAAATTAAAAAACCAAGCACCATCTATCTATAGAAGGGTGGCTTTATGTTGGTTATGGCAATAGAGTAGTGCAGAGAAGAGAACTGAACCAACATATGTCATACATAGCATATAGACTTGGCACAGCTGTGTCAGACATAACAGAAACAGACACAAATAATGGAACTCAGCCAGTTAAAAGGATGGCGCCGTGTTTTACTATTAGGGGCAAAGACCATTTCAAGCTATTGAATCTTTCATCTCTTCTATTCACAAATTAGTGAACCTTGTTTGACTTAAACTTACCATGGGACAAGGTATAGATTAGGGGTTCATTGATTTACTATAAAAGCTGTCTGGCATTGGGAAAACATTTGGCTAGTTTCAATATTTTGACCACACTATCATAGGGCATTGATCCAACTGAAATTAAGTCAGTAAGACAGCAACTTGTAAAACTGCATGAGAAAGTCAAGATAACATAACGGTGACGTGAAATAGCCTAGGGACCAAAATCCAAGGTGCAAGAATCTGACATTAAGAAAGAGCCCACAGAAGTGCAGCTAGCTGTGATTAATTACTATGAATAAAAGCATGCAATCTGTACAAGTGCAGCACTCTGAGGAAAAATCTATATTGGCTGCAATATGTTAGCAAATACATTTCAAACTGTGTACCTAGTTTAATATATGTGCAAGGGCAAAGAATATAGAATCTTAACTATCCCTAATGAATCAGCATGAAATGTGCATGTTGTAGATCTGCCTGAGAGGATTACAGATTCTTACTCACCTGTATAGAAGAGATGATAACATTTTTTTATAACTACAATATGTGTGGCAGCAGCATCCTTTGTCACTGTGTACTTGTTTTTAGAGGGCTAAAAAACAGAGAAGGCACACCATACTGTTTTTGCCTTGAAACCCCTGTATGAAATGCATTAAGTTGTTATATATGTAGATACAATGGATGTCAAAGTGTGTTCTTGACACCTCATGCATGACACAACTGGTAGACAGGGACTGGGCAGCTGACATCATATACCTGGATTTCAGTAAAGCCTCTATGCCATATAAATGAGTGGGGAAAAGTTGGGGATCCTGGATTTAGGGAAAGAGTTAACTAGATGTATAAGGAACTGGTTGTCAAATAAGACTCAGATAGTGGTACTATATGATAAATTCTTTGGGGTGAAAGAAGAGAGAAGTGGTGTCCCCCATGGGTCCATCCAGGGACTGGCTCTATTTAATATGTGAATTAGTACAGGAAAGAAAGAAAGAAAGAAAGAAAGAAAGAAAGAAAGAAAGAAAGAAAGAAAGAAAGAAAGAAAGAAAGAAAGAAAGAGGGACATAGGGGTGGGACTGCAAGGGAAAGGGAATCTCTTTGCAGATGATACCAAACTCTGCAGCAGGGTGGATATTGAGGACAGGTGCAACAATATAAAGAGGGACATGAATAAAGACTGGAGAAGTGGTTTAATACTTTTTAGTTAAGTTTTAATGGCAAAAAAATGTGATGTAATGCGCATTGGTTGGTTGCATGATCCTGCAAATAGAATATTGGGTTTATGGGGTGGTGGTGAAATTTATTTTTATTTATTTAAAAGTTGGTAACCAGGAAAGGCATACTGAGCAGAGGCTCGCTAAATTCCAGGTGTGATCCGGGAAAATATAAATAAGGAGGAACAACTTACATCAGAAAACATGGATACAAATTACATATGAAAAATATGGATATAGGCATAAAAGGTACAATGGTAGAAGCAAATGGAGTGGCAACATAACATAGCAGCAAAAATACAGCAATTATATGCTGGCTAGACATAAGCGAAACAAACTGCACAGTGAATGTTGGGGCAGGGACTATGCTAATGAGCATAAAATGAAGGGGGCTGACAGGAGAACGTCAAGGAAGAGGATATGAGACTAGGAAGGGGATTTATTTAGTTATTTAAAAGTTTCAACAGGAAAGGCACATTGATCAGAATTACTCATTTTCAGGTGTGTCCTGGGGGAAGGGGGATGGAGTTGCAACAAAATTACAGCAAGAAATACAATACAAAAATATAATGGAACAGGAAAATGATATGGAGAAATTTAAGTACATGCAAGCAAAGAGCTGAAGAATCAGATTTGCTTTGAGTGGAAAGAGGAGGTAAGAAAATAGAACAGAACAACCACAGGTTAGACAAAAGATATTACAATTTATACAATGAAATAAAATAAAGAAATTACACAACAATTGAGCACATAGCAGGCAAAAATTCAACTGAAATGCAACATGTAGAGCTGCCAAATATCATGAAAGGGGGGCAGGGGGGAAGCCTAGAGGCAGTCACAGGTAGAGGAGAGAAAGTTGCTTAGGAGGTAGAAGAGGGCAGGAGGAGAGGTGGCAAGGTGGATTGATAGTAGAAGAAAGTTCCACAGTTTAGGGAAATGGTGGGAAAATGCAGAATGGCCAGCAATGGATAACCTGGGAGGGAGAGACAGACAAGAGGTGAGAGCCATAGCTATGGAGGGAGCAGGAGGGGGGATAATAAAGAGAAGAAAAGGTAGGAAGGGAGAAAGCCAAAGCAGAATTTAGAAATTAATGAGATACAGTTTGAGTGACACCTGTCATTAAGGGAAAGGAAGGAGAGAGATTGGTAGAGATCACAATGGTGAGTGCTAGGAGGACAGTCGAGGGCAAAGAAGCAGAAGGAATGATAGAAGGTGTCCAGTCTGGCAAGGCTAGTTTAAGGGGTGACACTGTAGATTACATCTCCATAGTCAAAAACTGGAAGGATCATTTTCTCAATTAGAACCCAGTAGGCAGATAATGAAATACAATCAGTTTTTGTGTAATGCAGCTAATTTGGGGTGCAGTTTTTTAATGGTAGCATCCACGTGTCCAGAAAAGTCAAGGTGCCAATCTAGCCACAACAAGATACCTAAAGGAGGCGGTATCCTCCAGTTTTGTCCTATCAAGGGTGTGGAAAGTGGGGAGAGATGGGCTCTGTAAGAGTCTCTGTCTTGTACCGAAGGTCATGGAGATGATCTTCTTGGCATTCAGGAAAAGTTGGTGTGAGCGTAACCAGCGCTGAATGTTATCAGTGTCAAGCTGAAGGCGGGTAAACACCTCAGAGGAGGGGGTCCAGAGGTATACAGGACAGTATTGTCTGCATACATGTGGATACTGGTGGAGAAACAGGCAGCAGGAAGGGTCTTAAGGAAAATAGAGAAAAGAAGGGGACCAAGTGCAGAGCCCTGAAGGACACCTGTTTTGTTGGTGGGGGGGAGACAGGGAGTCAGTGATAGGAACAAACTGAGTCAGACCAGTCAGATAGACATGGAACCAGTCTGTTGTAGAGTCTGAAAGACCGGCTGAGGAGAGCTTGGCAAGAAGGAGGGGGTGGGAGACAGTGTTGAAAGCTTTGGCAAGGTCGACAAAGATAGTGGAGGTAATGAGGCCGCTGTTGTTACACAAGGTCTCTGCATCCTTATTGGTACCCCCAGAGGTACATCGTAGACAGCTAGTGCTTAGGTATATGTTATACTAACATATAGGGATAAGGGCATCTACCGTACAAGAGTAAATGTCAGGATATGTATGCATATTATTGTTAAACACTTCGCTTGCTAATACATATGTATTTTCTGTGTTTTTCTCACTTACAAGATGTTAGGACATCTATATCCTTGTAATGATTATGATATATAAGTCGGCATTGCCACCTTTTGGTGATTTGTACTATTATACTGAGTTATGTAAGACTCTGTAAGAACTGTACTCTTTTGTTTCACAAAGTGATGAATACTACAAAATTGTATAATGTTATCTTGGACCGTGGAGCCACCTCTAATTTAGCCAATAGAGCTCATCTCTGTAACTAGAAATGTTTCTATCTTACAGCAACCATAGTAATTGTCATAGGTATATAATGTGAGACACTGAGTCTTATACCTCGGAGACCCCAAAGAGACATGAAGAAACCTCGAGGTATAGGGAATGCTTAGCATTGGCTCCCAGTTCGTATTGGTAAGAACTGCTTAGGGCAACTGTGATTTATCCTTTGGTAGTAATAAACCAGTTTATTACTCTTATGCAACATCTTTGTGATTCCCTTGCATTCCCAATATTGTCAAGAATCTGAGAGTGAGGTTTAGACCTCCTGACACTGTCCATCCCAATAAGGAAAGAGTCAGTGAGCCTGAGGAGAGAGGTGGTTGTGGAGTGTGGCTTCTGGAATTCAGACTGGAAAGGGGTGAAGAAACTAGAGGAGTCAAGGCAGGAGGAGAGCAGGGAGAGGGCAGACAGAAACAGAAGGGTGCAAGGAGTTGTCTTACTTGATATCTAAAGGCAGAGAGTGGCAGGGAGAAGGCAGAAGGGTAAAGGGAGCAGATACCAGAGGGAGGGGACATGCTAGGAGAAAGCAGCTTGGCCAGCAGATGAGTGAGGGTGGGGAATGAAAATGGTGAGGGAATCCCTGGAGTTGAGGGAGTAGGAAGAGGAGGGAACTGGGGAGATGAGGGAGGATAGGTAGGATGAAACGTATCCAAGCCAATATTTAATGATAAAAGCGGCACAGTGGGACTGGTGATGTGAAGGGAGAGGGAGGATGGGAGGGAGGAATAAAGGAAACAGCAATGAATGCAGAGGGGAGAGTTGGTGGTGAAATGGCAGAAGGCATTAGAGATGGTATCCAGTTTGGCAAGGGAGGAGGAAGGGGCAGTATCATAGACCATGTCAGCATGATCAAAGCTTCAGAGAACCATTTTGGTTACCAGCTCCCAAAGGATCTGGAGGGAGAAACAGTCTCTGTTAAGGTACAAGGCTCCAAGTTCTGGTCAGAGTTTGGAATGAATGGCATTAACGTGGATGGAGGAATTGAGCTTGATGTCAAGCCAGAATCCAAGATGCCTGAAGGTGGGGACAACCTCCAGAGGGATGCCAGCAAGCATAGAGAAAGCAGGGGGAGGTCATGTAGTAGTAGTAAAAGCTTTATTGTTACACCGGAAGTTGTTTTCATACACCATTAGGTCTAGTGGACCTGTTTTCAAGGTAATCCTGTTTTAAATAGATACTGTAGTTCCAATCATAGGTAAAATATTAGTTACACTAACACATACAGTATAAGACAACTAACTTACAAAACATTTCATACAGTATTAATTTAAAAACATATATCACAGAGCATCAATTTGTTATGGTAGAAGGGTCAACATACCTTTTAGCTGTATTGTTTAAGTTCAAATACAGTATGAATTTGGTTTTATTTCAGTCTGGTACTTATACCTGGGTAACACCGTATACCCTCTACTAATTTGTCTAAATCTCCAAATCTTCATAATATACATGAGTAGTTCACATAGGGTTCTTTATTGAGATGTTTTAAAAAAGTTTGGCTAGATATTCAAACTGCACCCAAAAAGTGCGCAACAGCAGGAGCAAGTGCAAGTCCACTGCTCCCATGTGCAAGAAGCGCGATATTCAAAAACTGCGCAGGCCAAGACGCGCCTATGGCAGACATCTTAATATTGTACCACCTGCACCATAGCGCAACCAGGGTTGTGAAGCTGAGCATATCTGATGCACCATAGCTCAACAAGGGATGCTCAGCGGAGCAGTCCAGATGCACCATAGCGCAACCAGGGATGCCCCCTGCAGCAGGGCAGCAATGTAACAGCACAACCAGGGATACAGGGGCCCACCGCCAATGCCACAGATGGGCAGAGAAACACACAGCAGAGCAGACATCGTCCCCCACACCCCATGCACTGCACAACTGGGGGAGAGCTGGAATAACCACCGGCCCATGGATACCAGCAACCAACCCACAGCCGGGCCATGGTGCCCCAGCAAACCCCCTGGCAAGCTGTGACTGGCACACAAGGATGGCTGACCACCCCGTGGCACACCATCCCACCAATGCAGAGCACACCCAGCACCACAATCACCAGACACCCTTCCCAGGATTAGTGCCCAACAGTGCAGGACACCCTATGCATGCCACCACGCCCACTGTGACAATGCAACCCTGTGCACCACAGAGCCATGCAAGACATCCCCACCATGTGCACCCTGCTGCGGGTGGCAGCAGACAGCAATGCAACAACAGCATACACAATGCCACCCTGCATGTCCCCCTCAAGGTACAGCTAAGAGACCGACCATGCGTCGCCACATGAGGTACCCCACATGCGACAGGGCATGCCCGGACCCCACCCCCAGTGGTACAGCACCTTGCATACCCTCACAAGGACACATCCCGTCCCAGCACCGGCCACAACAGCCAAGCATGCATCACACAGGATGCAACACAGTGCATGGACAAACACCCACCCATATCCAAGGGCACACCAACACAGGGACACAATAGCGGGTCAACCAAGCCACTGGCATGTGGCCACAGCTGATGTGTACACACTGCCAGCACCCCTACATTACACTGGTGTGCCAGCCACCCTGTGCAGGCACCATGAAGCTGTATGCCACCAGCATGCCCCCAAAGCACAGGTGACAGACACTGGAGCACATCCCCTGCAACAGACACAAGCGACAGCATGTAGGGAGGACAACAACAGCAGAGGCCACAGTGCCACTGGAGGCAGACCTGCACCATACTGGTGATGGAAGGCAACCTGGCATTGTGCCAGGTACAGTTGTTATCCAGCATGAACAGCCACCACTGACACGCCAGCAGACCGTGTATATCACAGACATGCAAGGGTGTCAGCTGCACATGCCATGGATGGTCTGACAGGGGTGCCATGCACACAGTGCAGGCCCTGTGGACCACTGCACACAGGCATCCAGTGCACAAAGTACAACATACAAACCACAAACAGTCACTGATCCCCCTGCCCACACCATAGGCGGTTCACCTCTGCACACACACACACACACACACACACACACGCCCATGTGTGCACCACCCCTGACACCATGCACACCACTGCAGCTGAGCACCTGTAGCCCGCTGCAAATCAGAGACCACCACCGTTGTCATAACAAAATGCATATATTTAAAAGAAATAACAAATAACTATTTACAACTATTTGCAAGAGGGGGGAAGGGCTACATAAAAGGTAGGGGTGGGTAAGGGACAGGGGTGAACATATGGGAGAGGGAAAATGGGGTGTGAGGGTGGGTCAAGGGGGGGAAGGTGTTAGTAGGGGCATGGAGTCTTCAATGCATGCCCCGGTCCTCCTCCACATGGCGCCTATGTCTTCTCCTCTGCCTCCTCATGCCGTGGTGGTCAATTCACTGCCAGCTCTCCAGGAGCGCCCTTGCCACCCAGAGCAGCTCCCACACACCTCTCTCCAGTGCCTGGAGTCGCTGTCCACCTAAGAAGAGTGTGACTGTCCAGCCCCCTGCAGTCCACCCATTGTGCATGGCATACAGCCATGTGCCATGCCCCTGTGATGGTGTGCAACCACCCACAGTGACCGTGTCCACAAGACCTGCCTACCCAGGTAGCCACAGCCATGTGGACCACTGCACACACCCACCGCCCATGTCCTGCACAGCACCACCATGGCTGTACAGTGACTTGGCTATGCAGTGTGAAGGCAGTGCCACAGCCATGTTCCCAGTGCATGCATGGACCACCATTGATGCACTCCCAGACATGCGGTGCCAATGGACAGTGCTGACTGTAACAAGTTGCATGCATGGCAGTGGTGTCAATGGATGGTGGTCATGTCCCGCTGCCTGCCCAGTTATACAGCATGCAATAGTAATCATTGATGTAAGGCACTCACCATCATCAGGCTGGTCCACGTGCCACTGAACACCTTCATCCCTCCTGCCCTGTTGCTCCTCCAGGCAGCGCCTCCGCTCCTTTGCCTGTCTGCATTCTTCGGGCCCTAAGGTGCAAACATGGAGAAAGGAACATCAGTACAATCTGGTAGCAAAGTCTCCCTTCCCCCATGTGTGTGCAATATCACACAGCCATACCCATCCACCCCACACCCCGATACCACCACCACTGCCAACACTGGATGGCCCCCCACATGTGCCAGACACATACAACCATGATACCCGCATGGATGATAATAGTGTATGGATGTGGCACTTACCTGGCCGTGGCACCATGCCCCTCCTGGCACGTGCCCGTAGGTGGGCAAGCAGGTCCGGGTCCCTGTGCCTCAGGTCCCCGTAACGGTGGTGACACTGCTCTGCTGTGCGCCCCATACTGGTGGCCTCCTCGAGGTCATCGGCCACCTCCTGCCACACTGCACTCCTGGTCCTGTCCACGGGTGCATCTCCATACAAAGCCCCAGCATGGTGCTCTACGATTGCCACCAGGTTGGCAAGCTCCACCTGGCTCCACATGACTGCTCTTCTCTGCGCCATCTCATCAATGTGGTGGATTCAAATTGGTGCTTGGCAGTGCGGTCCTGCCACATGCAGATGCTGCATGGTACAGCACTGCCATTCCCTATCGCGCTGTTTGGTGCACCCATGCCTGACGCATGGCGCCTAAGGGTCAAAGGTTGGGTACAGGGTCAAGGGTCTCTGGCGCACGGACAGCCACAGTGTGATTGGAACCCAATGCATGTAGCGCGATTGGGTGCCTGTGTGCCACCTCCTATAGCGGCCTACAGCACTGTTGCCCTAGTGTGCCTATGGCACCCCAGTGCCACAGTGCCAAATATGTGAACAGCATTGTAGCACCACTAGCACAATGGTGGCTGTGGCCTGCATTGCCTCCCATGCACAGCACATCAGCAGCGCGGCAGGCGCCTGTGTCATCAACCTGGGCATGCGCAGTTAGGTGTGTACTGCACATGTCACAGAACTGCGCCCTTGGCTCAGCACATTCAACAGAACTGCACAAAGCACAACAGCCTGATATTCAGCCGGCATATGCAAATCAACTAATCAGCCATTCAATGGCGCAGTCACTGCATTTACATCCACTTAAAAATGCGCCTTTCCTCATTTGCATGGGTTGCGCTATAAAAATGCGATATTGGGCTGCACTGGTCATAGTCGGTTACTGCAGTCTATTGCGGTGAGTTGCATGCTGTTTGGGAGTGTGGACTCTGGTGTTTGGGACATGCATGGGACGGCACAGTCACAGGTAACATCTGTCATTCTCACAGGGGGAATCATGACCGATCGTGAGGTGGAGGAAGAGGAACAGAGACGTGGGAGGAAGAGGAGGCCAAACTTCACAAAGGCAGAGACAGATGCCCTGTTTGAGGCCTACCTTGACCAGGAGCCACTGCTCAGCGGATGCCAGAGAACACCACAGGCCCATGCTGCTGCACGGGAGGAGGTGGCACGTGCTGTCAACCTGCATGGCAGCCACCAGTGCTCCGTTCAGGAGTGCAAAAAGAAGATGGTCACGGACAGGTGGAGAATTAAAGAGAAGGTGGCTGCCATCAGGGCAACATGGTCTGTGACCTGTGGGGGACAGCCGGAGGTGCAAAGCCTGACCCCACAGGAAGAGCGGGTTGCTGCCAGCATGCAGCCTTGCACCATCGAGTGTGTTCTGGGTGGTGGATTCCGGATGGATGATAGCCCATCACTGCATGGTAGGTCCTGGTCTGTCAATGGGGGGGACAGGGTAGGTCATATATATTAATGCTACTGTTTTTCCCTTACAGCTCCTGAGTGTCTACATGGTCAGTGGTGGTGGGCTTCTCCACTGAGGGAGGTAGCATGGAGATGGAGGAGGGACCATCCTCCTCCACAGGCATACGGGGGTCAGGGCGACAGTGGGCCCGCCTGGATGTCTGGACTGATGTTGGTGGAGCAGGTGCAGAGGAGGCCCTGCCCGTGTTCCAGCATGCCAGCGTCCTTGGATGCGAGCATGCTGAGACTCGGGCTGGTGTCGGATCCATCACCAATGATGATGGAGCTAACATCATGGGCAGTGAGATGTGTGGGCCATGGGATGGCCACACAACAGGTGACATCGCGGCCATGGCTGTGGGTGGTGCCGCTGTGGAGACCTATGTGACATCACAGTCCCAGCCTGTGCCTGTCTACACCAGTGGGGCAGCACTGGTGTGTGTCCAGGACAGTGGGGCTGTTGCGGCCACTGCAGCGGCACCATTGAGCCCTGGAGAGCGGCAGCTGGAGGGGCAGTATCAGCAGTCGACCAATGGCCATGGGGGTACAGTGTCAGGGGGTGGCATCAGTGCACCACCTGTGGACATGCCCAGGTCTGGCTCTGGTGTGCAGCACCCACCCTCAAGGGGTGATGACCATCAGGGCCGCGAACACCATGAGGGACAACATTCCGATCAGGCAGATAACCTTTTAGATGAGCACTCCCGCATACTGCAAGCATCAGTCAATCAGCAGATGCGGCTTGTGACAGCAGTGGATGCACTCAGTGCGGCTCTGCACCAGGCAGAGGAGCAGTGCAGCAGAGACACCGCTCTGCTCCTGACAGGGATCGACAGGTTGCAGGAGGATGTGACCGCCGCCATTGACAGGCAGAGACAGGCAATCACAGCTGTCATGGCCACAATGGGCACACAGTTATTTGCCCAAGCATTGCAGACACCTCGCAGTGCAATGTCAACCCCCCGTTCCTGGAGCCGTGCCACACCCTCCTTGTCGACACCAGGTTCAGCTGTGGGCATCCCGAGCATGCCTGGCGCAGGCATGTTCGGTGTGCAGCAGACCCCTGTGTGAGCACGGTGACGTTCACACAGTGGAACCCTTGGGGGACCATCGGTGCTACCCCATGAGGTCATTGGTCAGCTTGTCACTGCTGGCAGGTCTTGGCGGGGCTGCCCACACATCCGTGGTGGCCGTGTCACTGTGGAGTGTGACTGACCTGTCTCCCAGCACAGCTACTGTCTGATGCTGCCCTGTGTGCATTGTGTTGTTCAGCATGCAATGCACGGGTGGGGTACCTGGCCCTGCGCACGCACACTACACATCGCCCCATCTGCACACCCTCCCAGCTGCTGTCCACCGTGGACGTGTGCAAATGATGCTTGGCGTTGCACTGTATGCCACCGGTAATGGTGCTCCAGCGCCTGACACACGACAATGACAGGCACTGGGCATGGTGGTCTGTGGACGTGTGTGTGGCTAGGTGACAGTCTGGGCCGCGGCTCCTACTCTTTTGCATGTCTTGTGAGGTGTGTGTGCATGTGTGTATGACCGCGTGCCATGTTAGACCTTGCCCATCCCTGGTGGTGTGTGTGTGGTTCCATGCTCGGCCACTTCCCTTGACAGCATGCACCCTGGTGTTTGTCCATGCGTGTCTGTGGGTTGTGCCTTTGCCACTGGTGGTTGCACATGGCCCCATGACTTACCTGGGTTGGCTGAAGTGCTCCTCTGTGATGGTGGCCCAGTGCAGCTGTGCCCGCCGGATCAGTCTGGGGTCCCGTTGCCCAAGGGGGGGTTGCCCATCACCATCTTCACCAGTGTCCTCATCATCTCCATCACTGTCCCCCTCTTTGAACTGTAAGACTATCCCACAGTCATTGGCCATGTTGTGCAGGATTCAACAGGCCAGGAATAGCCCGCAGGCCTTTGAGGGGCTGTACTGTAGGGCACTGCCAGATGTGTCCAGGCAACAGAAACATGCCTTCAGCATCCCGAACACTCGCTCGATGACATTGCGTGTGGTGGCATGTGCCTCATTGGAGCGTTGCTGCGATGGGGTCGCAGGCCGTCGGTATGGTCTGAGCAGCCAGGGACAGAGTGGGTATCCACTGTCACCTGTGTGTAGAGGGTGGAGGTTAGTTTGGTGATCAGCGTTGCCCTGCCTTGGGCCATCTAGGCCACTACCCATGTCACCTTTGACTATGCCCTCCCAAGCTCTATGTTTTTCCGGGTGGTTTGCATACTCGCACCTAAGTGGCCAGTGGGGATGTCCCCACTCTCGAATCTGTGGCACAGTGCTGACTGGTGCCAGATGAAGGCATCATGTTCTCCCCCAGGGTGCGTGGCACAGACATTGATTATGCACCCCCTGGCATCGCACACCACCTGGCAGTTGATGCTTGCATAGCTCTTCCGATTGATATATGTGGCACCTTCAGGGCCAGGTGGTGTGGGGATGGCCAGATGGGTGAAGTCTATTGCCCCTAGCACACCAGGCATACGTGCTACCCTGTGGAACTCCTGTATGTTTGCTGTGCGCTCCGCTGGTGTGCTGGGGAAATGGATGTACTCCGCAGCATGTGGCAGAATTGCACTGAGGAATTGGGTGAGGTGGAATGATGCGGCTGAGTGGGTTATGCCTGTGGTGTCCCCTGGTGGTCTCTGGAAGGTACCCGTGGCAAGCAGGCACATGCAAGCTGTCACTTTTGTCTCCACTGACAGAGCATGGCTCCGTCGTGTGGGTGCCTGCATCACATCACTACACAGCTCACAGAGCCACCTCAGAATTGCCAGGTTCAGGTGGTACCGGCCCACGATCTTGGTATTGGTGTACAGCTCGAAGCTGATGCAGGCTCGGTACTGCCTGTTGGGGGCATACTACCGACGGACCCTTCCATGGCCGCGCCCCCCTGCTGCCTGCCTTCTCACCCCCATCATTACTGCTTCCATCTGGATAGTGGCACTGTCCATGTCCCTGGCTTGTGTCCCCCCCTCGGCAGCTGTTTCTGTGTTCCCTCCGCTGTCCTGGCTGCTACTTCCCCTGCACCGGGAACACCTTCCTCTGGTGGCCTCAGTGCAGTATGGCACTTCCCCCTTCTGCACTGTGGTTTGGCTGTGGCTCCCCACACCTTCCCTGTGCCTGTGGGTTCAGGGTGCCCTTTCTCTGTCCTGCCCAGTGTGTCTGCCCTGCCCTGTGTGTCTGGCTATAGTTCAGCAACATGTGCCTTCCCTGTAGTGTTCTTGCACCTCTTCCTTGTTCCTTTTTATTTTGTCTCATTTCCACTATTGCGCAACTTCCACTTGCTCCCCTATTGCACATGGCACATGATGTTGAATATCACACTGCACCAGTTATGCATGGTTCCTCCACCTTCAGTTGCACATGCATTCATTATCATTGCGCTCTTGCTCAGTGTGATTTGGGGGGCACATCTGCCTCCTGCTGAATATCACAGAATGGCGCATTTTTGGACTTGCGCTGGCTCAACCCTATTGTGCATGGCGCAACCCTTTTGAATATCTGGGCCTTTAGGTTTTCTCGTCATTTCTTTATCTTTAAAGTTCAATGGGTCCCAGAATATAGGGACTGCATATGAGAATGTCATCATAACATATCTATTTACCACTCTAGGCAAAGTGTATTTATTTATACTACTATTTCGCAGGCCATATTTATGTTTTTTTATATGAAGATTTTCCATTAAATAACTTGGACTTCTGGTGTAGATAGTTTTATATATTTGGCTAGTCCATTTTACATTCCTCTTACTCTCTAAGTCCCTCCATACAAGTGTGTTATACATAAGACAGTGATGAGTATGGAAATCACAGTTCAATACAAATCTAACTAATCTATTATATAGTTTATCCACTTTTGTCAATGTTGTTTTATTTGCCAGTGCATAAATATGGGCTCCATAATCAATTATTGGAATAAGTAATTGATTTACTATCGATTCTCTCATTCTATAATCTAATCAATGTTTGGTACGTCTAAAAGCCCCCAATCTGACGTTCACTCTTTCAACCATTTCCTTTATATAGTACTCAGACTTCAAACCTTCATCCATCCTTACACCCAAGTACCTAAACTCATCTACCTGGGCCAGTTTCTCATCCTTTATAGTTTTAATGCCAATTTGTTTTGCTTTTTCGTTATTTGATTTTGATCCAGATACCATGGTTATTGATTATTTTACCATTCAGTACTAGTCTGGAGTTAGTGAACCATATGCAGAGAGCTTGGAAGTCATGTTGGAGATTTATCTCCATCTCTGTCAAGTCTATTCCACTTGCAACAAGAACTATGACATTTGCGTAAAGCCTGATATTTGTTTTCTCTATTACTTGTGAGACTTGGTTTACATAGATCAGGAACAAAGCAGGCCACAGAACTGATCCCTGGGGGACTCCTTTACTGTTCATTACTTTATTTGAAATTGTATTGCCAATCTGAACCTGCTGTAGCCTATTTCTCAGGTAGAGTTGAACAATTGGCATATTTCTTCATATATTTATTTAAATTTTGGTAACCGGGTAAGCCCACTGAGACCAGAGGTCCCTTTTTCAGGGGCGGCCTGGGATAAGTTACATGAGGCAACGGTTTTGTCCAGTAGTCTTCTGCCCAGAATCTCATGGTCCATGGTATCAAATGCTTTTGATAGGTCCACGAACACTGCACCCACCTCCTGTCCACAGTTTAAAGATGTTGAAATAGGTCAACCAGGTCAGTGAGTGCAGTGTCCTTGGAGTACCCTCTTCTAAAACCTGATTGGTATTTTGACAGTATAGAGTATTGTTCCTGATAATCCTTCAACTGTTCTTGAACTAATCTCTCTAGTATCTTAGACATTAGGGGCAGAAGTGCTATCAGACAATAGTTTGTGGGGTCAGTCTTTATCCCTCCCGTATATACTGGGATCATTTTAGCTAACTTCCAGCTGTCTGGGAATTTACTTTCCATCAGACTCCAGTTGAAAATCTTAGTCAACATAGGGGAAATAATTTCTATTGAATCTTCTAAAAATCTGCTTTCTATTCTGTCCAACCCACAGGCTTTTCCAACCTTTAATTTTCTAAATGTTTTTTCACTTGGCTACAGTTTATCACTTTACATCTAAATTTAGGTCTGTACATTTGGTTTTCAGTCTCCAAAGATGAATAATATGTGTCTTGATTTATAGTTGTAATATCTACATCAGGTAATGTTACAAAATAGGTGATGAGTAGGTCATCTGATACTAAAGAGGACTGCAATATACCATTTTATGCCAGTTGTATTACAGGTCCACTGTTTGCTGGAGTTTCAAAAGACCCTATCAATGTCCAATACTGTTGTGGATCAGTTGTCTTGTTTATCTTAGTTTTGTAGAATTTCTGTTTTGTATTTCTTAGGTTTTGTTTTAATTTATTCCTAGCTTTTTTGTAGTTGTTCCAGTCATCTGAATTTAATGATTTGTTTGCAATTGTCCGTATCTGTATTTTATCCAAATTTCCTTTTTTAATTTTTCAGTGATCCATGGAGCCTGTTCTTTTTTTTTAATCTTTTTAGTAAATGGAGCTATTTAATCACACGCCTCCATAAACATTTGAGTAAAATCTAGAATGGCTAATTCCATACAGGGTATTAAGAATACTCTATCCCAGTTTACTTTTGTTAACTGAGCCACTAAATGATCTCTTGTGTAGTTTTTAAAAGATCTACTTTTCTTTATGTTGATATCTACTTCCAGTTGTCAGTTTTCCTTTTCTCTAAGCTCAAATCGACCAATGGATGTACTGTGGAGAGAGCAGCAAGAGGAAGGAGGCAGCTGCTAGAACTCATCTACTGGGACTAAAGAACTAGAACTCTACTACTGGGATCTTCAATTAGGGCAAAAAACAAACAAACAAACTAAGAGTTAGTGTGCTTGTCTGAGTTGGGGGAAGGGAACTGTTATCTATGCTGTTAGCTAGGTGAAGAGAAGAGCTGTAAATTAGGGGGTGTGGCTTAGGCAACAGAAAGGCAGGTGTCTGTATTTAAAACTTCACAAGTTAGCTTTTGGCAGAGAGCAGGAAGAGGAAGGAGGCAGCTGCTAGAACTCTTCTACTGGGACTAAAGAACTAGAACTCTGCTACTGGGATCTTCAATTAGGGTAAAAAAACAGAAAAAATGAGAGTTACTGTGCTTGTCTGAGTTGGAGGAAGCAAACTGTTATTTGTGCTGTTAGCTAGGTGAAAAGAAGACTGTAAATTAAGGGGTGTGGCTTAGGCAACAGAAAGCCAGGTGTCTGTATTTAAAACTTCCCTAGTTAGCTTTTGACAGAGAGCAGCAAGAGGAAGGAGGCAGCTGCTAGAACTCCTCTTCTGGGACTATATAGCCCTACCTGCCTCCCCTACACCCCCACCCTTAGCCAGTTCCACTTTTATAGGCACTGGATTTGACTGACAACAGGAACTTCCTGTTTGGGAGAAGGAAGGGAGTGATCACAGAGGCACAAAAGACTCACCATCCTAGAAGGAAAAGAACAGCTCTCCCTCACCCTCTAGCTGCTGGAGGTCTGTCTCTGAGCAAGTAAGATGGAGACTACTGAGGAATACAGGAACTTCTTGTCCCAGAACAGAAATGGCAGGAGCTGTAAAGGCACAGAGGCAGGAGAAAGTAGGGAGAAAAAAAGTAAAAAGAGAGCAATGAAAGAGTAAGTATACAAAACAACAGTTGAGAGGCCACAAATAAGACATGATGGGAGTGGTGCAGTGTAGTGGCTGTGGAGCGGCAGTCTTCCAGGAGATATTCTCAAGGATGTAGTGTTGTCCAGTCTGCAGGCACCTCTCTGGGCTGAGGGAGGAGGTTGCTCTTCTCCAGGCTGAATTGACTAGGATTTGGGGACCTCCTCTCCCACCCAGGGACCACAACCACTGCCACTGCCTCAGAGATCACCAAGAAAGAAGAGTGGTTGGACCATGGCAGGCTCAGGGAGGGTGAGAGTGGAGGAACAGAGGTGCATCCCTCCAGTTGTACCTCTTCACAGATTGTACACCATTCTGGCAGAGCGTGGTTCCTCTATGGATGCACCTGCAGTGGAGACCAAGGAGGATGCTGGGAACTTCCACAAAGGAGACCCACAGGAGGGTGGCATGGGACCCCACAGGGGAAGGAAACAACTCCTGGAGGGGGACTCAATTGTTAGGGGTAGAACTGGGGGAGGGAAGGGAGAGGGAGGTAAGGTGCCTGCCCGGCACCATGGCTTGGAGGGACAGGGAGCAAATCCTCAGGATTGTGGGAGCTGCTGCATGGGGGAGGGAGCTAGATGTCATTTTCCTCCTAGGGATAAATGACCTGGCTGGGAATGGGATCAGAGCAGTACAGTACAGTACAGTACAGGAGGAGTTTGTGGAGTTGGGGAGGGGTCTTAGACAAGTAGCACACATGGTAACCTTCTTGGAGGTGCTGCCTGTCTATGGCATGGGTGAGGCTTGGGTGCTCCACACCATGGGATTCAATCAATGGTTGAAAAACGGGTGCAGAGCTGAGGGTTTTGGCTTCACTGGGGACTGGGGGGTCCACCTGGAGGGATACAGACCTATACTAGTGTGATGGTCTGCATCAGTCCAGGAGGGGAACAAGGTTCATAGGTGATAGGTTTAAATGCTTCATTGGCAAGCATCTAAACTAGCCAAGGGGGAAGGCATTAAAAGGGAGCAGAAAAATACCAGACCTTCCCCCCAAAAAAACAGGGTAGTTAGTGAGATAAACACCAAAATAGAGAAGTCAATAGGGAGAAGGGCAGGGGTAAATTGAGAAATAGGCAATGGCAGTAAGGACAGGGATGGGGCTAAAAGGGGTAAGGCCATCAAAAAATGGAGGGCAATGAGTACCAAAGCTCGTAGTCTGGGTAACAAGCTCCCTGAACTAGTGGCCTTGATGGAAGAGGGACACCTGGATATCATGGCAGTCACAGAAACATGGTACACAGAGAATATACCAGGTTATACAGTCTACAGGAGGGACAGGGAGAGTAGAAGGGGAGGAGGAGTAGCTCTCTATGTAAGGGAAGAGATCAAAGCAAAGGAACTAAAGGGTAAACAGGGAGTAGAGGAGGCACTCTGGGTCATTCTAGAGACCAGAAATGGCACCACAATCCGCACGAGTGTTGTATACAGACCTCCATCTCAGGGGGAGGAAATGGACAAGGAAATGATAGAAGACGTCATTAGGATGGCAGAGAAAGGGGAGATATTGTTGATGGGGATACGAATATGCCAGATGTTAACTGGAGCACCTTTGCTGCAGCCACATCCAAGAGCAGGGTTGTTCTTAAGGCCCTACAGGAGGCATGCCCCAAACAGCTAGTGTTAGAACCCATGCAGGATGGAGCAATCTTAGACCTGGTACTCTCAAATGAGAACGGAGAGAGGATCTCAAATTTAGAAGTGGGTTAGCCATCTGGGAACAAGTGACCACCAAACAAGGAGGGGTGGAGGAACAATGGGGAAACATCAAAACTGCCATCACAGAGGCAACAAGTCTTTGTGTGAAGCAAATAAACAAATCAAATGAAGGGGAAAAACACTATGGTTCTCAAAAGAGGTAGCAGGGAAGGTTAGGGAGAAAAAAACAGCATTCAGGAAGTACTGTATAAGGAAATACAGAAGAAGCAGGAGAGAGAACTGTACCAGTTAAAGCAGAAGGAAGTGGGGAAGTCAGTCAGAATAGCAAAGGCCCAAACCGAAGAAAAGATAGCCGACTCAGTTAAGAAGGGTGATAAAACCTTTTATAGGTACATTAGGGAATGAAGGAAGACCAAGGGAGGGATACTGAGGCTTAATAAAGGGGAGGGTTGGTGGGCAGAGGGTGACAGTGAAAAAGCAGGGATACTGAATGAATACTTCAGCTCAGTATTCACAAAAGAAAAGGAGGGGGAGGTACCTAATCCAATCAATAGAAACACTCTGGATAGGAGGGGCAATACCAGTCCATTCACAGAAGAAAGAGTTCTGAAAGAACTCCTAAAACTGAAGATGGACAGCGCAATGGGTCCTGATGGGATTCACCCCAGAATTCTAAAAGAACTAAGGGGAGAACTAGTGACACCACTGACTACCCTTTTAACAAATCATGGGAGGATAGTGTGGTACCTAAGGACTGGAAGAGGGCAGTTGTGATTCCCTTTCACAAAAGTGGGAGCAAAACAGAGGCAGGAAACTACAGACCTGTTAGTTTGACCTCAGTGGTAGGTAAAATGATGGAATCACTTCTGAAAGAAAGAATTGTTGATTAACTAGAGGCCAATGGGGCACAGGACCCAAGGCAGCATGGACTCACAGCGAGAAGGTCATGTCAGATAAATCTAATAGATTTCTTTGAATGGGTGACCAAAGTAGTAGACCAGGGAGGGGCTATGGACATGGCCTACCTAGACTTTAGCAAGGCATTTGACACAATCCCACACAAAAGATCAATAAACAAATTAGCCAGCCTGGGAGTGGGTCCCAGGGTGGTATCCTGAATAAAAAATTGACTGGACAACAGGACACAGAGGGTAATAGTAAATAAAGTCCACTCCAAAGAAAAGGGAGTTACTAGCGAGGTACCACAAGGTTCAGTGCTGGGTCTGGTCCTTTTTAATGTTTTTATAATTGATATTGCAGAGGGACTAAAAGGAAAAGCATGCCTCTTTGCAGATGACACAAAGATCTGCAACAGGATTGATATAAAAAGAGGGTGGAAAAGGTGAGTAGAGACTTGGCAAGGCTGGAGAAATGGTCAAAAGCATGGCCGCTTAGGTTCAATGCAAAGAAGTGCAAAGTAATGCACCTGAGAAGCAAAAACCCAGGGGAAGAGTACACAATGGGGGGAGAGGTACTAACAACAACAAAAATGGACAGAGATCCGGGGGTAGTCATATCAGATGACCTAAAGGTAAGCAAGCAATGTGAGAAGGCAGTAAGGAGGGCTGGGAGGGATACTGTGCTGTATAGGAAGAGGCATCGTCAGTAGAAAACAGGAAGTTGTCATCCCTCTGTACAGACAGTTGGTGAGACCCCATCTGGAGTACTGTGTGCAGTTCTGGAGACCCCATTGCCACAATGACAGAGATAGGATGGAGGCTGTCCAGAGGAGGGCAACTAAAATGGTGCAGGGTCTGCACCAGAAGCCATTTGGGCTGGCAGTATAGCCTAGAGGTTAGAGTCATGAGCTGTGAACAAGCTTGGTGCATCCAGCAGACCAGATCTGGATTTGATTCTCACAACCTCTACTTGCATATTGTGTGACTCTGAACAAGTTACTTAATCGCCCAGTGCTCCCAGGTAGCCCCTGAAAATAGGCACTTGTGCTTAGTCAGCCTTATCCGGTTACCAAAGACAAAAAAAAAGAAGAGAGACTAAAGATGCTTAATATCTATACCCTTGAGGAAAGAAGGAAGAGGGGGGACATGATAGGAACTTTCAAGTACCTCAAGGGAATCAACAAAGTCCAGGAGGGTAGCAGTTTTCAGAAAAAGAGATGTGAGAGGGGACACATGATGTAGTCTGCCTGAGAAGATGCTCTTTCCTGAGCTCCGACCTTCTCAGTGAAAAATCCACATTTAAAACTCCCTTTTCTCGGTAACAGAGTCAGTTTCTAGATTCCTAAACATAGCTTGCCTGTAAAACAGTGAAGCAGCGGTTATCCGCGAATTATGGAGGTGGAAATTAAAAAAGCAGGACCTCGGCACACGCCACCAATAACACCCGAGAAGGCCCCGAAAAAACAGAGGGCCCACATTGCATCATCTTCAGCCATACAACCGTCTGTTAAAATGGAACAAGAGCCGCTTACCCTGGCAGACTTCCTCGCGGAATTTCGTCCATTTCAGGATGAATTACGGAGCATGGCAGCAGAAATTAAGTCTCTATTTTCAGCCATGGAAGACACGGCAAAGAGGGTCTTGGATAATGAGGCCAGGGTGGTCTCACTGGAAAGGCAGAGAAAAGGGACTCTGAGGTCGTCATACTGCGCCAAAAGCTCACAAGGATGGAGCAGAAGATTGAGGATTTAGAGGGGCACAGCCGGTGAAACAATGTAGTAATTATAGGGCTCCCGGAGCAAGACGAGGGTCCTGATGCGGTCCTGTTTGCCCAGAAGCTGGTGGGAAAGGTGGCAGGCCCTTCTCCCTATGGCCCTAATTGCATTATTGAGAGGGTGCATAGAGCCCTGCAACCCAACCTATGCCTCAACCGGGATCTCTCCCTAGACCAATGATTATGCGGTTCCTGAATTATTTGGAAAAACAGCATTTCTTGGCAAAAGTCCACGACATTCAGGATTTCCAGTGGGAAGGGAAAAGGTTTCATGTGACCCAGGACCTGCCTGTAACGATCCAACAGCGTAGACAAGCCTTTCAGCCCCTTGTGTCAAAGATCATCTCTTCGGGTCTTCGGTTCCGTATGATATACCCCAAAAAGCTGCAAGTAATGATCTCGGGATCCTGGCTGTCTTACGAGGATGTGGAAGCAGCTAGAGAAAGACTCAAGTCGGCCTTCTCGGATTTGTTTCGTGGTACCTGAAAGGGTGTGTTCCTGAGGTAAGCTCCCGATGGGGAGATGTGTAAGCTAATAGTTTCAGGACTGAAAGGTCCAGCTGGTCTGCGCTCTGAAAACATTGTGAGAGGTAAATCTCCTTAATGCCAGTAGCGACTGTCACGTTGTGGAACTGGATCTTAATAGATTGCCTCCTGCTACAGAAGAGAGCGGACTGAGTTTTTGTTTGGAGCCCTGTTTGGCAACCGATTCCCTCTTTTTCTGGTGTTTTTTGCAGTTTTTTTCTTTTCCTTTTATGCGAGGGAAATCGTTACTAAATCTGTCAAGGAACTCTGTTAGTAGAAGGCAAGTGAACTGTTGATCTTTAGACAACTGCAGTATTGGTACTGGAAGGGAATTCCAATGTAGCCTGACTGCTTTACATTGCGTTTAAGTTATATGTAGTTCCCCATTTTGTCCACTAGAGGGGAGTAGTATATAATGCTACTGGGGGATGATTTATATTCACTGTTTAAGTAATTTTCCTGTGTCTCGGGATGTTTAGTGGGACAGGGAATGGTTCCAGTTATGTTTACAGGTGGTTCTTTCCCTTTTTATTTTATTATTATGTGTTCTGCTCTCCCTGTAAATGGATAACTGGTAATCTGGTTATGAGGGGAGTTTTGTTACTTAATAATGGTTGGAGGGGAGTGGAGGGGTTAAGGGTAGTTGGAGAATGTTTTGCTGGATAGGAAATTGTTGGGGAAGGGCTGGGATCAAGGTGGATAGAGAGCGTTTTAGTGAATTTAGTTGTTTGTTTGGGGTTAAGAGGGGATTGGGTAGGGAGGGTGGTACAGCAGTATCCAGGGGGTTGTGGTTTTTTTGTTGTACGTTGCATCATTTTCCATTCATTTTATGGTTGTTTTCTTCTTATAAGACTTGATGGCTAGTGGCAATACTTTTGCAACTTGGAATTTGAAAGGGATCAGGAGGAAGCCCAAACAATATCAGGTTCTTAAACATTTAAATCTGTTGTGATCCAGGTTACCTTTTTACAAGAATCCCACCTGTTGGATTCTGAGGCTTTACAACTTACGAGGCAGCAGATTGGGCAAGTTTTTGCTGCCCAAGGGTCTACTAACAGTTGTGGGGTTATGATAATTATTAACAGAAATGTCCCCTTTATCTCCACGCAGGTTTTTCGGGATTCCGTCGATAGATACATTATGGTTCAAGGTACTCTTTTCTCCATGCCACTTTTACTTTGTAGTACTTATGGCCCCAATATAGATAATCCCAGTTTATTTATGAAGCTTGTAACTCTTCTTTTACCCTTGCTTCCTATATCGATAGTAATAGGTGGGGATTTCAGTTTAGTGTTGGACCCTGCTATTGATAGGTCAGGATCGATTCTAAAGGGACTTTCCCCTGGGCAGAGAGCACTTAGAGACTTGGACCAATGTGGTTTATGCGATGTGTGGAGAGTGCTACATCCCAATAGTAGGGAGTACACTTTTGTCTCACCAGTACATAGGTCGCATTCCTGTATAGATTATCTATTAATATCCCAATCACTCCTTCCAGGGGTTATATCCTCCTCAATTCAACCTGGCCCTATATCTGATCATTCTCTAGTGATGTGTTGTTTAGCCTTACTTTCTCTCCTTAAAAAAGAAAATCGGTGGAAACTAAATGACCAGTTACTGAAGGATGTCCATATCTCTAAACAGGTATAAGAGCAGATAGATTTTTTCTTTTCAGTTAACTCCACAGAGGGCACTACACCAGATATTACATTGGGTGCTTTTAAGGCTTACTTGAGGGGGGGTTTTGATTAGCTTAGCAACAAATCAGAAAAGAACCCGGGAGGCTGCGCTTCTTTCATTATTGTCTCAGATTCGTTCCCTAGAGGCTAATTTATCCCCTCAAACTTCGGAGGAAACCAGGCAGAAACTCCTCACAGTTAAAAACAGGTATCTAGACTTATTAAGGGAAAAAGCAGAGCTGGCCATTATTAGTACCAAAGCTCTCTACACTGATCAAGAAGAAAAGGCAGGACGTCTGTTAGCTTTAAGGATCAAGCAACAGGAATTGGCTAGGTTCATCCCACCTGTCAGGGCTCAAATAGATGGATCTTTAAGGTCATCCCCCTCAGAGATTGTGCAGGAGTCAGCGCATTATTATCAGCAACTATATAGTGACATGGATAATCCCCCCCACCGGAGACTCTAGAGGCATATCTTCAGGACTCTCACCTTCCCTCTCTGTCTGAACCACAGAGGAGGTTTCTTTCTTCCCCTATTTCCTTGGTAGAAATAGTTGAAGTAATTAAGGCATTGCCTTCAGATAGGGTTCCAGGACCAGACTGTTTCTCCTCATTATTTTACAAAACATTTCAGGACCAAATAGTGCTGGCCCTTCATAGGTTATTCTTCCATATCCTATCTGGGGCAGCTGCTGATCCCCATTTGTTTGAAGCCCTAACTATTCTTCTCCCTAAGTCTGACAAGGACCCCGAGATGTTACAGAGTTATAGGCTCATATCCCTTTTGAAGCAGGATATTAAAATCCTCTGGAAGATACTGGCTGATAGGTTTACCCTGGTTCTTCCTGATTTGATCGGTATGCCTCAGGTAGGATTTATGAGGGGACGCTCATCATTGGACCACTTACATACCCTTTCCCATGTCTTCTCGAAGTCCAGGGATGTTGCTTTTCCAGCTGTTTTAGTGTCCCTGGACGCCGAGAAGGCATTTGATCATGTGAATTGGAATTTCTTATTTCAAACTCTTAAGGCATTTGCTTTCCTCTCTATATTTATAGACTGGATTCAAGCCCACTATCAAGCCCCTTCTGCCAGGATCTCACGGAATGGGGCATTCTCAAAGCCCTTCCTTTTACACTCGGGAACGAGGCAAGGCTGTCCCTTCCCCCCCCATTATTTAATCTCTATCTAGAACCTCTCATTCGGAACATTTTAGTTAATCCAGACATACAAGGCATACCGGTACATAATACCACAGTTAAAGTTACGGCATATGTGGATGATCTTCTTCTTCTTCATCTGTCCTATCCTGACTTGTCAATCCCTGCTATGCTAGCTACGATCGCGAAGTTTAGCTCCTTTTCGAATTACAAGTTAAATGCCAATAAATCATCTATTTTTCCCCTTAACCACAAGGTGTTTAAACAAGATATTATCCCTTTTGGGTTGTCTTGGTCACCGGTTTCCCTCAAATATCTTGGCATTAGACTTACACATAATCCTTCCTTGTGGTTTGAAGAGAAATTGGAACCCCAGTCCCAGGTCATTACACAAGACCTTGATAGATGGTCAAAACTCCCTGTTTTGTTATGGGGCCATATTAGCTTAATCAAAATGAACGTATTCCCCTGCCTTTTCTACCCTCTATTGCTTCTTAACTCATTTATTCCATTGTCCTGGTTTCAGAAAATGCACAGGCTTTTTACTAACTTTATATGGTCTAATAAACATCCCCGTTTAGCATACCACAAATTGGCAGCCTAAAAACTTAATGGTGGTTTACGTATTCCTCACCTGGCTGTATACTACTGGGCAAGTCATCTATCAAAGTACCTTAAATGGTTATGCCCAGGGCCCGATAGCCTGAGGCCAATCTGGCTCAAAATTGAACTAGATTTTATCCAGTCTATGAATATCGATCCCCCAACTTTGTTCTATGTCAAACCTTCCTCCCTACAAGTTATCCGAAAATGTCCAATGCTTGTGACTTCTTTAAGAATACATATTCAACTCTGTTCCTTTTTGCTCTATAAACCCCAGCTGGATTTATCTCAATCCATATGGAACTCACCATCCTTCTTAATAAATAAACAGAGGATTTCCTCGAAGTGGCTGCCCCAGCTGGTGGAGGGGTTTGTATCTACTTTTCTTGATGGAGAGGGAGCTTGGCTTTCTGTAGCTAAGTTAATCCAGAAATGTAATATCCCAGTAGTTAGCCACTTCAAGGTTCTCCAACTAAGGCACCTTCTCACTACCACGTTGGGTAATACTCCTCCCCACCTCCCCGTATTTTCCTTATTATCTGAGCTCACTTCCTTGTTGGGTCCTCCCAAGACAATCTTGAAATTATATTAAGCCCTGTTTTACTGGCAGTATGGAGGCTCCTATGGCCCCACCAAATACTGGTCCTCCCTTTTTCCCCATCATACCTTGGACTGGCCTGTACTATGGCGGTATTGCCATAAGTATGTGTTGCAAGACAGACTACGACTTATGCAATACCATATTTTACACAATCTGTATTACACTCCCCCCAAATTGGCTAGTTGGGGCCTTCTCGATTCTGACTTGTGTTCCAGATGTTCCCTAGATAAAGGGACACGTCTCCATATATTTTGGCAATGCCCTAAGATAATCCCATTATGGAATTCAATTAAGTCCAAATTGGACCCTTTGCTGGGTCTGCAGGACTGTTTTACCCCTGAAATTTGCCTTCTAGGGGACTTGTCCCCTACAGAGGGTATCACTCTGAGATTTCATATGTCCATGATAGCATTATCTGTTAAAAAGTCATACTCAAACATTGGAAGGATGACATAAGTCCATTTTATCAAGAGTGGGTCCAAGAAATCCTGGCTAATCTCCGAACTGAGAAAGCTATTGTGGGCCTTTATAACAGGCATCAGAAATATAAGCACATTTGGGATTCCTTACACGCTCTAATTACTATTGGTGCTGTTAGTGATGATGATAATAATAGCTAGTCTTAGTCAAATGACTGGATTGTTTTTAAATCTTACTGCTGTGCAGGAGGGGTGGGGCGTGTGGGGAGGGGAGAACATGTTTTGCACTGTTGTTATGTTGTGTAATTGTCACTATTTCTGTCCCCTGTGTTATTGTAAAACTGCTAATAAAAATTTGAATTGAAAAAAAAAAAAAAAAGATGTGCAAAAACAAGGGGGCACAATTTGAAGATAGAGGGGGGATGGCTCAAGGGCAATGTGAGAAACTATTTTTTCACAGAGAGGGTGGTGGACTCATGGAATAGCCTTCCTGAGGAGGTCATGGGGTCAAAAACAATGGGGGAATTCAAGAATGCATGGGACAGGGGAGATCACGTGATGCAGAGTGCTGAGTAGAAGCTCCACCGCTAAGCTCCTACCTCCCGAGTATTAATGCCTCTCTTTTAGACATTTAATCTTCTCTAATTCCTCTGCCCATGAATTCTTCTATCGCTTAAACATCTTGTGAACCGGTTTGGGCATCAGATTGGTAGATGGAGGCTTACATGAAGAAAGTCCCGCAGAAACATACCCCCCCTGCTACTCCTGAAAAGGACCCAAAGAAATCCAGAGCCTTGAGTGGGCCAGACAAGCCTGATCCTCCATGTCAAGCTGGGGAACAAGAACCTTTAACACTTAATAGGTTCCTAGAAGAGTTTAAACCTTTTCCAGAAGAGATGAAAGATATGGCGATTGATTTGAAAACCCTCTCAAGAAAATTGGATGAAGTCTCACTCACGGTCTCTGACAATACAGCTTGAATAGTCTCGATGGAGAGGAAGCTGGAATGCCTGGATCCTGAATTGGTGTCAACGAGACAGAAGTTGTCTCACTTAGAGGCTAAACTTGAAGATTTGGAGGGCCGTAGCTGCAGAAATAACGTTGTAATACTAGGGCTACCAGAAGGTGAAGAGGGCCAGCATGCTGTTGTTTTTGCACAGAAACTGGTGGAACGGGTTGCTGGTCCCTCTCCCTTTGGCCCAGTGTACATGATAGAGCGAGCTCATAGGTCCCTGTGACCAAAGCCTTCTCTAGATGCTCCCCCCCATCCTATTATTTGCCGCTTCTTGGATTATTTGGAAAAGCAGCATTTTTTGCAGAAAGTGAGGGCTTTACAAGAGGTTCGTTGAGAGAATGCAAAGCTGAGAATCGCGCAAGATCTCCCTGGTTCGGTCCATCTGAAGTGGAAAGTGTCTCATCCTATTGCATCTAAGATCATCGCAGTGGGTTTGAAATTTAGGATGGGGTATCCAGCCAGATTACAAGTTTCAGTAAATGGTTCCTGGTTTAATTATGATGATCCTGAAGCTGCCCTGTCAAGCTTTAAATCTATGCTACCAGATTTGTTCCGGGAGCCCTGAGAGTTCTTGCTAAAGTATCAGGAATTACTGAGAGCTGTTGTTGGAACTGTTATTCTTTTTTCTCTTGGAGAAAATATTTTCCATGAGCTGTACTTGGACTTACTCGTTCTCTCATCTGGAACTGGGTTACCCTGTGCATGGCCTAATCGTTAACAATTTCTCAAGCCCTGGCTTGCTAGTGTTAATTCTGGTTCAGGGCGAAGCCTTTCAGAGTCCCAGGGATGGCTCACTTAGGAATATAGTTTGGATATTATTGTATTCAATTTTCAGGGGTTGCATACAGGGGGGAAGTTTTGGGTTGTTGATTATAGGAGTAGTCTTCATGTTTTAGTTTGGTAGGCACCAGAGTGGTTTTGGGCTCTCATTGCCATTCAGATATACCCTGTTAGGATTGAGGGATCACCATAAGAGGGCGCAGCATGCCTAACTAATATTTGCCCATGTGGCTCTGATTTTGAGAAGGATCTCTCCCATTCTTTGTGCTACTCTAACTTTTTAAGGGGGTACTTTTGGAATCAGGGGCTGGCAGCCTCAGGGAAGACACGTTTCTCAGTTTTCTCTTTTCAGGGTCTCGTTTTCAATATTTGTCTTGTTTTTTTGTTCTCAGCTCGAGATTGGGGCTATCCCCCTTTATCAGTTTTTTCCTCTGGCTCTGATCTTGGTATAGTTTTCTTTTGGGGCAAGGTAACCCCTAATTCTCATTCTGGTTTGTGAGGTTACCTGTCATACTCACGATTTTAGCAGTCTGTTTCATTCTCCCTGGTCCTACTAGATTAATAATCATGCGCATACAGGTACTGGAAGCTCGGAACCGCTCTTTAGGTGTTAAGGGCTATCTAATATCGTTTGCAACTTATACATCCATTTTGAGATATAAGTGGTCTGTCATTAGCAGAGGTATATTATCGGGGCGGAGAGGGAAGAAATGACCAGTACTGTGCTAAACGTTGCTTTGTGGCAGTTTCGGGGTTGGGAGGGTGGGGGCACGGGTTCTTGTTGGGGGGTCATAATGGGTTTAAAAACTGGTTAATCGTGGGGGGGCGGAGGGCGTCAGCAGCAACTTGTGGGGTTAGGTTACATGTAATATATATCCTGAGTGCAGGGCTGAACCTATTAAACTTAGTAATTATTATTAGGTGGCCAAGGAGGTGACATTTGCTACGTGGGATGTTAAGGGGATCAAGAAAAAACCTAAACAATATCAGATTCTCAAACACTAAAGCCTATTACGCTCACAGATGACTTTCCTACAGGAATCTCATTTATTAGAAGTGGAAGCTTCACAGTTAAGGAGACAGCAGGTGGTGGGGATGGTGTACGATGCTCAGGGTTCTATCAGTAGCTGTGGGGTCATGCTTATTAATAAGGTGGTATTGCAAGGGGTATATCCTCGAGGAGGGAGGAGGTGATTCTGCCACTGTATAGGTCATTAGTTAGACCACACCTGGAGTACTGCGTGCAGTACTGGCGTCCGTATCTGAAGAGGGACATTAAGTTACTGGAGGGGGTGCAGTGCAGAGCGACAAAGATGATCAAGGGGCTGGGGGACTTATCATATGAGAGGAGGTTGAAGGAGTTGAACATGTACTCACTGGAGGAGAGGAGAGACAGGGGTGACATGTCTGAAACCTTTAAATACATGAAAGGAATAAACAAGACGGGTACAGAGGGGCTGTTCAAAGTAAGGAAGGGGAGGGCCACCAGGGGCCAAGATATGAGACTGGAGCGAGGAAGGTTCAGGAGGGAGATGAGGAGACACTTTTTTTACAGAGAGGGTGGTGACTGGGTGGAATGTGTTACCTGCTGAAATGGTATGCAGTAGAACAGTGGACTGCTTCAAACGAGGATGGGACAGGACAAGGGGGAGGGTTAATGAAGGGGAAGGGTGGAAGGAAGGGGCAGCTGCAGAATAAGAGGTACTAGCTGCGCATTTGAGCAGACTTGATAGACCTCTAGGCCTTTATCTGCTGGCAAATTTCGTATGTTTGCATGTTCGTATTAACAGGGGCATTCCCTTTGTCTCTACATAAGTTATCAAAGACCCCGAGGGTAGGTTTGTCCTAGTTAAAGGTACTCTCTGGTCAGTCCCACTCTTACTTGGCAGTATATATGGTCCTAATGTGGACGATCCTGGGTTTTTTATGAGGCTCATAAACATAATCCTGCCTTTGCTTTCCATTAGGATTATTTTGGGAGGTGACTTTAATCAAGTTGTAGATTTTAATCTCTATAGGTTAGGTAGTGGGCCGGGAGTGGTTTCTTTGGGACAGAGGGCTCTTAGAGATTTATTGGATCAATGTGGGCTCTGTGATGTCTGGCGGGTTCTACTTCCGGATTCTAAGGAGTTCACTTTCAGGTCATTGGTGCACGGCTCGCAGTCCCGCATTGACTATATTCTTATTTCTCAGGCTCTCCTACCGGGGGTTAAGACCTCTTCGATCCAACCTGGCCCTGTCTCTGATCATTCATTGGTGCTATGTAAACTGGCATTCCAGGACTTACCAAATAGGGAAACAAGATGGAAACTTAATGAACAACTTCTTAAGGATTCTAAGTACTGCAAGCTCATAAGGGAGCAAATTGAAGCTTTTTTCTTATCCAACCCCTTAGATAGTGCAAAACCAGATATTATATGGGGACCTTTAAGGCCTACATGAGAGGGATCCTTATTAGTATGGTGGTGAGAAGGAAAAGGGCAAAGGAGAAAGAACTATTATCATTATTGTCCCAAATCCGGTCACTCGAAACTAACATTTCAGTTAATGCTCCAGAAGAAGACAGGAGGAAGCTCTTATTGTTGACAGATATTTAGAGTTACTACGGGAAAAGGCAGAAATAGCTATTATTCATACTAGAGCCAGTTACACAGATCAGGGAGAGAAGGCAGGGCGCCTATTGGCACTCCATATCAAGCAACAAGAATCTGCAAGATTCATCCCTCCAATTAGGGCGTTAGCTGATGGATCCCTGAAAATATCTCCTACTGAGATAGTTCAAGAATTTGCCCCATACTATAAAATGCTGTATAGTGATATGGAGCACCCTCCCTGTCCTGGGAGCACGGAGAAGTATCTGAGGGATTCCCATTTGCCCTCCCATTCAATACTTCATAAGGATTTTCTGGTCTATCACAGGAGGAAATTTCTGAGGTCATTAGCAGATTACTCTCAGATAAAGCTCCCATGCCCTGATGGATTCTCCTCCCTATTTTACAAAGTGTTTCGGGATCTTTTACTACCAGTACTTAATCGATTATTCCAATATATCTTAACCGGGGCAGAGGTTGCTTCTTATCTCTTTAAGGCCTTGATTGTACTTCTCCCTAAACCAGACAAGGACCCAGAGCTTGTCCAAAGTTACAGACCCATATCTCTTCTAAACCAAGACATAAAAATCCTTTCAAAGATTTTAGCCAATAGGCTAACCGTAGTTCTCCCTGAGTTAATAGGTATGAACCAGGTAGGATTTATGAAAGGGCGCTCATTAGCTGATCATTTGCGTTCATTATCTCATGTCTTCTCGGCTACCAGAGAAGCTGAGTTCTCTGCAGGTCTGGTCTCCCTGGATGCCGAGAAGGCATTTGATCGTGTAAATTGGAGTTTTTTGTTCAGTGTTTTGGAAACCTTTCAATTTCCTCCTGAATTTATATCCTGGATTGCCACACTATATAAAACCCCTACAGCAAGAATTTTGGTGAACGGGGCCTTCTCCAAATCTTTCCCACTCCATTCAGGGACTAGACAGGGTTGTCCCCTATCTCCTCTGTTATTTAATTTATATCTGGAACCATGGCCAGATTAATGGATGTGGGGGCCCTACTCCAAGTCATATTTTGTGACCCGGGGGGCCCCTAAATGCCAACATTCCACTGCTCTGCAATAACGACCAGGGTACTCAAGCAGGATGTGGTTTATAATGTGACTTTGATGAGTCCAGTCAGTCCTCTTGATTGTTTTCTCAAAATCACACAGGCGGTGTTGACACGACTCAGCCTTGCAGCATGGCCTGGCATGGGAGGACTTCTCATAGTCACAGCAGGACCAAAGGCCAAACTAGCATCAGCACTGACTGACCCTGGCTAGTGGCTACACTAAAAACACCAGCAGCATGTGACGCTGCACTGAAGCCAAATCTGACTCCAGGTGACCCCCCCGTGGCCTGCTCAGACTCTGTCTCTACTTTTGTGTCTTTAGACAGAGACTCTTCTTCTTTGATAGATGAGACGAACCACCAGCACTGATGACTGACCGCCATAGCTCTCTCTCGTTCTCCTCCTCTACTCCTCATTACTGTCCGGCCACATGTCTTGATGCCATGCACATGCACACACTGATTCCTGCTCCCCAGTGGCCACACCTCCAGAGGACCTCTGATGGACATGATTGGTTGTGTATGGTGGGGTCAGGGTGGATGAGAGGTGAAGCTGGAGCAGCCGTCAGAGAAACTGAGAGGCTCACTTGCTCAGAGCAGCTGTGGGGGGGGGTCATCATTCACCAGGCTTACTCAGTGAGGTGGGGGGCTGGCTGATTCCAAGGTGGGGGCTGCTTTTTGGGCAATTCGGCCTGTCAGCGGTTGTCCAGTACAGCCAGAATTAAAGAAAGTAGCTGTAAATAAGTTAACAGTGGGGGCCGTCCTGAACCTTGGGGCCGTACGCCATGGCGTAATTAGCATACATGTTAATCCAGCCATGTCTGGAACCCCTCATTCAAAATATTCTCAATATCTCCTCTATACAAGGTATTTGGGTTGGGCTTCATGAAATTAAAGTCACCGCATATGCAGATGATTTGCTGATACATTTATCCCACCCAGTATCTTCTGTACCGGCTTTATTGAATGAAATAGCAAGATTTAGTGAATTGTCCAATTACACATTGAATTCCAGTAAATCTCTGTTCTTTCCATTAAACCATAAGGTATTCAAGAATGTTATTAGTCCGTTAGGTCTATGTTGGACTCCCAGGTCATTTAAGTATTTGGATATTAAATTATCCCGTAATCCCCTAACATGGTTTAAGAATAATCTTGATTCCCTCTCACAGCTTATTATCCATGACCTTGACAGGTGGTCCAAACTTCCCATATCATTATGGGGCAGGATCAACATAATCAAGATGAATGTTTTCCCTACAATTTTTAACCCCTTATCTCTTCTCAATACTTTTATCCCTTTACTCTGGTTTAAAAAAATTACATGGCATATTCACTAGATTTATCTGGGCAGATAAGTATCCCCGTTTGGCCTATTATAAATTAGCCGCTTCAAAATGTGAGGGGGGTCTGCGGATTCCTCATTTGGCTATATACTACTGGGCCAGTCATTTAGTAAAATGTTTGAGATGGTTATCCCCTGGCCCCGAAAAGGATCAACTGGTGTGGCTTAGGATCAAATTGGACGCAATTAGATCTAAGAATCTGGACTCACTAACCTTATTTTGCCTTAAAATATCCCAGGTGCATATAGTTGAAGAACGTCCCACAGTAGGTATTTCACTAAGGGTATATGCACAATTATGTTCATTCTTACATTATACCCCCCAGGCAGATCTAGTTCAGTCTATTTGGAATTCCCCATCTTTCACTATCAATAAGAAGCAGATTTCCTGTAAATGGCTGCCCCAGCTGGGAGATGGGAAACTGTTTTCTTTGGTGGATGATGAGGGCAATGGCTGTCCACAGTGATATTATCAAGAAATTTCTCATTCCGGTTTCCTCTCACTGCAAAGTTATGCAGTTAAGACACTTACTCACAATAGCTTTGGGGAAAATTCTCCCCTCCCAGATGGCCTCAGCCCTGATATCTGAGGTCTCCTCACTTACTGGATCTTCAGGTGCCATATCTAAATTATTATTTTTTTTATTGAAATTTATTGGAGAAATTTTTATATCATAGAAACATGAATATTACAGACTACAAGAAAGTCCATTTCTACTCATTTACACACACTGAAAGCCAAAACAAGAGAAAGAGGAGAAGAAGAAGAAAAATTAAAAAAACAGCAAGAAAGAGAGAAATGGGAAAGATGAGATTACCCGGGGTGCCTTCAAAAATATAAAAGAAGAGAGGAGAAGGGAGGAGGGAGAAACACTAAATACTGTCTGAACATTCCACAACTTATTGTCTGCAGCATATATTAGAATCTTCTTAACTATCGCTATATGCCCCAACATACAACACCAGCCTGATAGGGCATTTACATACTAAGCATTTCATAAAAAGGGAAAGCATCACAAAAATTAATATAGAGACAAGACAATTACCTAGACAAGAGAAGACCCCCTGGCCTCTATTCCCATATGGAACCTTCAGACTGAACCAGGAGAGTCCTCTCAGGCATATCTAGCAAGCAATTCTAATACAGGTTTCCCTTCCCTGGAGGCCATGAAATGCAAAAATGGAAGCCATCTCCCTCTGAATCTATCTACAGATAATCTCAGCTTGGCTGTCAGATATTCCATATTCAAGATCTTGGTGCAGATTCCATACCATGTAGAGGTAGTGGGCTTATCTGGGGTAAGCCAAGACAAATTAATAGCCTTGAAGGCTGCTGCCACCAAAATTCCAAACAGATAACTTGAAAACTTGGAAGCTGGGGGGTGGGAGGCAGTCCCAGTATCCTGTACTGAGGAGGCTCTGGCAGTACAGTTTCAAAAATCCTTTCCAAAATATCCTTTATTTCCCTCCAAAATTCCCATATGATTTTGCATTCCCAAAATATATGGAAATATGTACCCACCAACTAACGATTTCTCCAGCACAGATCAGAGTGGTGTACCCCATAGTGTTTCATCACCGTAGGAACTCTGAAGAGTCTAACCACTAACTTCCACCGAAATTCTCGCCAGAAGAGGGATGAGGTAGTGTTGTGAATAGCTTTCCAAATGGAAATCCAGTCAGGTTCTGAAAGGGCCACACCCAAGTCATTATGCCACTTATCCTTAACCAGGGCCAGGCAGTCACCCTCCACACAGTTCATCCCCTGTACTAATCTGGAGATCAGTTTCTTTTGATTTGGGGAGTTAATCAAAGATGACAGGGTAGCATGCACTGGATTGTTTAGAAATTCTACACCTAAATCAAGCTCCTTTTCATTTAAGTGGACATAATGTCTTAATTGTAGGAATCGAAAGAAGTCCGTATGTTGAAGGTTGAATTCGGCCTTTAAATGCTGAAATGATTTTACTAGATTCTGATCAAAAAGCTGGCCTAGATTAGTCAGCCCCAGTTTCGCCCATCGCAGAAAGCCCATATCCCGCTTGAGTGGGCCAAAGTCTAAACAGCATAGTATAGTTGTGTGTTTATTGAGCCTTAAAATATTACCTAGTTTTAAGTTCATGTCCCTCCAAACCTGAGAAATCACCCTAGTGAAAGGATTCCTAAAATCCAGCAGGCGCAGTCTTGGAGTGTCCACAAAGATAAATTCCGAGACATTTCCCAGGGGGGAGTCAGCCACCTCAATCTGAACCCACTTCGGTGGGGACTCCTGGACCATTGTCACCAGCGGCTATAACTGAGATGCCCAGAAATATTTCTGAACATCAGGAACCCCAAAGCCCCCTCTCTCCCTAGGGGCCACCATGATCTTCCATCTCACCCGCTGTTTCCTACCCAACCACAGAAATTTAGAGAGGGTAGAGTTCAGATCATGCCAAAAGTTCCTGGGGGGTCTGAGGGGGATGGCACCCATTATAAACAGCAGGCGAGGGAGAATGTTCATGCGAATGGATTCTCCCCTGCCAGAAATGGATAAGGGGAGCTCCCTCCATCTATTACAGTCTTCCCTAATCTCCCAAAGTACCCTTAAATGATTTGTAGAGTATAAAGCCTTGAAATCTCCGGGGGACCCATACTCCTAGGTATCTAAACCCTGACTTACACCACTTAATTTGCTGCACCTGTGGTAAGGCCTGATTCAGGGGACCACCCAGGGGGAATAACTTGGATTTATCTGGATTGACCTTGTAACCAGAAAAAGCTCTGAATTCAGAAAGGAAACTGAAAATCTTAGGAAGTGCATTCACAGGATCTGATATGTATAACAATGTAACATCCATATATAACGAAATCTTAACCTCCACCCCCCTAACCTGGAGACCCCGGAAGACATCCATCTGGTGAACAAATGCTGCCAGAGGTTCCAAACTAAGGGGAAATAGAAGAGGGGAGAGAGGACAGCCCTGCCTAGTGCCTCGTTCAATCCCAAATTGAGTAGAGATCATCCCGTTCACCTGGACCCTTGCTCTGGGATTAGAGTAAAGATCGGTTATCCAAGTCCAGAATTTTTCACCAAACCCTAAGCCCCCCCAAGTCCAAATCTAGGTATTGCCAATTTAAGCGATCGAATGCTTTTTCAGCATCTAAAGATAGTACTGCTGAAAGTGGGGAATCAATAGGGAGCGGGGCCAAGGAGATAACATTTAGCAACAATCTGATATTATCCTGAATGTGTCTCCCAGGAATGAATCCCATTTGATCCGGGTGAACTAAGATGGGAACCATTTTCTGTAAGCGTACGGTGATAATCTTAGCAAAGATCTTAGCGTCTTGGTTGAGCAATGAAATCGGACAGTACCCAGCACAAGATGTATGATCTTTCCATGGCTTGGGCAACACTGAAATAAGGGCTTCACCCCATGTGTCTGGCAAAGCCCCCCGCTCCTGCACCATGTTGCAAACTCTGGTAAGCAGCAGGGTTAACAGATCCCGGAACCCTTTATAGAACTCTGAGGTGAACCCGTCTGGGCCTGGGGCCTTGCCAGAGCTGAGAGACTGGATGGCCGCTGCCACCTCACCTTCCGTGAAAGGAGACTCCAATGAGTCCCTCTGATTTACCTGACAAAACCGGGAGCTCCAGACCGTGTAGAAAATTTGAGATTTTCTCCAAATGTTCTGGTGTTTCTTCCTTAGTATAAAGATGTCTATAGAATTCTGCAAATTCCTGTGCAATCTCACCCGGGAGAGTCTGATACGGATGATTAGGCAGCTCAGAGCTGACCTTAGGCATGTACCTCTCAGCCACCTGCTTGCGAAGCCTAAGGGCAAGCATTTTGCCTCCCTCTCCCCCCTCTCATAATAACGCTGCCCAGTGTATCTAAGGGAATTCACCACCCTTCTGTGCAATAAAGAGTTATACAAGTCTCTTGCCTCCCGTAGCTTTTTAAGTGTACGGGTGGATCCCGTTCATTTATGTGTGGCCTCCAGGTCTGCAATAGAGGCAAGGGTTTCCTGCATGTGAGCCCGATGTAACTTATGCTTATGAGAAGAAAATGCTATTGTGTGCCCTCTTACCTCCGCCTTTAGGGCATCCGACAGAAACTTGGGTTTGGAAAGCACCTCTGTATTCTCTCTCAAATAACACTGAATAACCCCTTTAGTGGATTCTATATATTGCTTATCATTAAGTAATACCGGGTCAAATCTCCAAAGACCGCCCCCCTCTGCTGTGTCCCACCGAAGCCGTGCCGTGACCATGGCATGGTCAGAGATTGTAATCGGGAGCATAGATATGTCCTTGAATGAATGCAAAAGATTTCTCTGAGTATAAAATCTGTCCAGTCTGGAGTACATATTGGAAGCCGGAGAGAAAAAGGTGAAATCTTTCACCAAGGGATTGAACTGCCTCCATGGGTCAATTAATCCCGCCTCTGCAAACAGGTTACGAAGTAACTGAGAGCAGACACTAGAACCTGGGATTTTGGTTGAGCTTCTGTCCAAACTAGCGTCCTCAACACAATTCCAATCACCCATTAAGATAATTTGTCCAGGAGGTAGGCTAGCTAACGAGTTGAACAGAGAACGAAAAAACTCACCTGAAGGTGGGTTGGGGGCATAAATTCCAATCAAATGAATTAACCGACCCATATAAATGCCGGAGACTGTCAGTTGGTGTCCCGAACCCGATCTGATTATAGATTGAATCTGAAATGGAAGGCCCCTGCGAAAAGGATGGCTACTCTCCCCCTCTTGGATTGGGGGTGCTCAACAGAGCATACTGTACTCACCCAATCCCTACGCAATTTCATATGTTCTCCCAGGGTCAACCTGGTCTCCTGAAAACAGGCAATATCACATTTTTCCCTTTTAAATTTAGCTAATATCTTTGCACGTTTAACAGCATTGTTAATTCCCTTGACATTAAGTGAACAGATTGCCAAGTCCACCATGTTATTTGTCCATACCAAACTTCAACAATAATTACACTCCACGTATCAAATTGCAAGATCTTCATGCATAATCTTGCAAAAAGGCACTCTCCCAAAAGCAAGTAAAGACCAAGAAGAAAGAAAGAATAGAAAGAAGCAACCATTATAGAACAGCGTGAATAATAAAAAAGAAGAAGTTGCAAGTCCTGCACACGACGCGCTGGACCTGCCTCCGCCAAGGAAGTGCAACGACAAAAAGTCACCACCAGCATCCAATGCAACGCCCGAAGCACACAACCAAGCTGGTGGTATTCAACTCAGTGGGCGCATCGATGCAGGATAGGGGGAAAGATATGCTATGCCCCCAAGAGGGAACTACACTCCTCTAGGAGTGAAAAGGTTGGAGGCTCCCCAGAAACCTAGAGAGTCACCAGCCTGCGCCCTCTGGTAAATTCCTTACGGAAAAAAAAACTTCCAGAAAGGGCTGGGAAATATAAACCCTCTTCTGGCCTCCAACCTTAACCCAATAACAAACACACCTCCTTAAAAGAGAATCCAGTGCATCTCAGACTATACAAAGGAAAGAAAAAAAACAACCGGGGAGGAGGAAATCACTTGTGGGGCTCCGCACTTAAAAAGAAAAATAAGGGGCTACATAAAAATAAACAAATTGTGTAATCCTTCCCCCATGATGGCATTAGTTTATTAGCAGGGGCCTGGTGCAGCCTACTCCTGTATACCTCGTAGGTTCCGTCGTAGCTGGAGATCTGGGTCAACTAATTAAGTCATGGGGAAGAAACCCCTACCCCACTCAGCAAAAAAAAAAGCCCAAAACAAAATCGAACCCATTTTCCCCATCCTCTTGCCCTTTTCCCCATCCCCTTTAACTGCTAATGAATGAAGTCCAGCCATGACCATTCACCCCAGTGTGACGGGTGAACACAAAAACCCAAATCTGTTGGACTAGAAGTACTTAACTTATTATCAGGAGTAACGAGCTGCCCTTGGTATTAATATTTGAATTATGCCCAATAATACCCCACAAAAAGGGAAGGGGAGGAGGAACTGAAGAGACCTTAAAGGGGGCAGGGGGACCTGATCCATGATCGGACTTCATGAAAGTGCCACCTTAAAAAAAGGCCCCACCAAACATGAAACCCCGAGTAAAGGGGCCACCCCCCCATCCCTGCACTGCACCAGCAAGAATCCGCTTCCCTCCGAAGGAGGAGAAGGTTCCTCCCCTCAATTCCACCTCAACTAGGACCAAAGCAATCGCTAGACACAAAAAAAAAGGAGGAACAAAAGGCTACTAGGTAAGCCCCTTGTGCACCATTATAACAAACTCTAATAGCGCTATGTTCAAGCTACAAATAATAGAGTTCAGGGATTTGAGATACAGCAAGAAAAATAACTGCCAGTTATTTAGTTTGTCCATGGGTAGCAGAAAACGAGCAGTAACCTATCCACTGCGATTCAAGTGACCTTCTCATGTTGTTTCCCTTTAGCAATCCATTTGGTTAGGTCCGCATGTAGGGGCAGAACAGAGTCCACTCTGAAATGAGGCCGATAGTGATCTTCGAGCCCAGAGCCACTGCCCAAAGAAGCTGCTCAATCTCCTTCTCCGCAATCTCTTCTTTTATATCTGGTATCTGGATGTTTTTTGAGGCCAAAAACTCTTGTGCCATTAGTAAGGAATCGTAGATTATAGGGCCATCAGGAAATTCTATCCGTAGCCTGGCAGGGTAGCTCAATTGGGCCCTCAAGCCTTTCTCTCTCAGCTGTTTCACCACCATGAGCACCTTTCTCCGATGCTGGGCCAAGGCAGGGGGAAAGTCTTGATCCACAAACACCTTCATGCCATCGAAATTCAAATCCCTCTTCCCCCATGCCAAACGAAGGATCTTGTCTTTTGTCGGATACCTCAAAAATTTAATTATAATAGCTCTGGGAGGGGTACCCTGCTTGGGCTTTGGGGCGAGAGCCCTGTGTGTCCTTTCGATCTCCAATGGGGTGTACTCCTCCATTTGCAACTCTGTTTTCAACCAACAGTCCATAAAAGCCACCATGTCGGCTTGCTCAGCCCCCTCAGGTATTCTGACCACCCTTATATTATTGCACCTAGAGCGCACCTCAGCATCTTCGGCTTTCGCTGACAGGGCCTTCTCTCTACCATATAAAACTGCCAACGATCATCTGTAGGCCATATGCTCGGCCTGTAGCCCCTCCAGGTGCTGTCCCACTGCGGGTGGTTCTGGATTCCAATTTTTTAAAATCCCTTTGAATATCTGAAACCTTAGCATCTATTTTATGTAATAGCTTAATGATTTTCCTCAATTCAGCTCTGGTGCTGGTGGAACTGGAATCTGAGCACGAATCTTCAGCCCCCGACACTGAGAGCACTGAGGAGCGCGAGGGAGCTGGGCTAAGGCCTGTCATCTGTCTGCCTTGCGAGTTTGCAGAAGCAATTTTGGTGATCAATGAACCCCTCTTTTTCGTGCGGACCATTATGAGTCACCTTCTGCACCACTAACACGAAACAAAGCGAAGGATGCCATCAAAAATCACTGGATTCTCTATGTTTTAATCTGTTGGAGAGCCAGAGCAAAAAGTTAAGCAGTCATTCCCACCTACTACATCACCGGAAGTCATATCTAAATTATATCGATTGTTGTTTCACAAAAGATATGGAGATTCTTTCGGTCCCACTAGATTTTGGAATTCGATTCTTCCTCAGTATCATCTGGAATGGCAATCTCTGTGGAGATCCTGCCACAGATATGTTTCTCAAGACAGATTGCGCCTCATGCAATATCACATACTACACAACATGTATTGTACTCCTGTAAAACTATGGGGTTTTTTGGACTCTAATATATGTACTAAGTATATGCAGGAAGAAGAAACACTTCTTCACATGTTCTGGTCATGTCCCAAAATTTCCCTTTTATGGGATTCAATCAGGATTTCCCTGGATCCCTTACTGGGCTTTCAGGATTATTTCACGCCTGATATATGCCTTTTAGGGGACCTGTCTTCTGTCAGGGTTAAAGTAAGGAAATTTCATATTTCTATGATTGCCCTATCTGTCAAGAAGCTTATCTTATGTCATTGTAAAGACAAATCCACCCCAACCTTTCAAGAATGGTTGCATGAAATTCTTGCTAACCTTCGAACAGAAAAGGCGATTGCCAGTCTCCACAATAGACTCGCAGTTAATACCAAAATATAGGATCGCCTTCTCTCCTTAATTTCACTGACTCAATTGTAATTATGTCATATTTCAAAATCTCTCATAGGTTCTTTGGGAATGAGCTTGGCACTTAGGGGTTATACAGAGTAGTTGCTGCTGTAAGGGGGGAGGGTGGAAGGTGGGGTTGGGCAGTTATGTTCCTATAATTGGGTGCATTGCATCTTACTCTCATTGTAACTGACCTTTATAATGGAAAATGTATTAATACAGTTTAAATTGAAAAAAAAAAATGCATAGGACAGACATAAGGCAATTCTGGTGGGGTGTAGGAAGATGTAGGCTGTTTGTTAACTAGGATCTGCAGCTTATCCAGTAGGTAGGGGAACTAGCAGACTGGGTGGGCCAAGTGGTCCTTATTTGCCATGAAAGTCTATGTTTCTATGCTTCTATGTGATCCCCTAATATAGGCTGGTCCACTCTAATTTCAATAGGTTGAATCTTTGCAGAGACAAAAACCAAGTTTAGTATATTTCCTTCATTTACATACAAACATACAAATGTGTCAGCAGAAACAGACCACCTGGTCTATCTAAGTCTGCTCAAGTGTGCAGCTAGCACCCTAGTTTGCAGCTGCCCCATCCCCCTCTCCTCTTTGTCATCCCACTGCCGCCCACCAGCTCTCCCACCCTCACTCTCCCCTGTTCTCTGTCACTTGACATCTGACGTTTTCTTGTAAAATTAATTTTAATCTGTGTTACTTCTAATGGCCGGAAACTCATTGAAGTCCCCTATTCAAAGCATGGTCTTTACCCATTGTTTTGTTTAGGAGCCTAGCCAGTTTCAGACTGGTATCAAAGGTCATAGTTACAGTCTTCTTTGTGTTGACCCTGAGTTGGTTGGTGTGGAACCAATGCAGGATATTGTTGACGTCCTTCTGGAGTGGATCTTACACAGTTGAAGCTGAAGGGCCAGAGATTAAAATGACCATATAATCTGCATACACTTTGATATGTGAAGAGACACAGGCAGAGAGGAGATCTTTTAGGAAAATGGAGAACAGAACAGGGCACAGGATGGAGCCCTGAGGGACACCTGCTAGGATGGGGAAAGTGGGGGACAGAACGCCATCCACTTCAACAGACTGCTGATGGCCTGTGAGGTATGAGCAGGACCAGCCAACAGCATACACTGAGAGGCCTGCAGAGTTCAGCTTGTTGAGGAGGAGAGGGTGGGACACTGAGTCAAAGGCTTTGGGCAGGTCAATGAATATAGCTGAGGTAATATTTCCCTGATCCATTCCAGTAAGCATTGTGTCAGTTACCCTCAGCAAGGAACATATGGTGGAGTTGTGCTTCCTAAAGCCAAACTGAAAGGGGATTAGAAATCTGAGGAATAAAGAAAGTCAGCAAGTCAGGAGTAGATGAGTGTCTCCTGAAGCTGAGCAAGAGAGGGAAGAAGTGATATCGGCCGGTAGTTGCCAGGGGATGAAGGATCCAGAAGCAAATGATTTGATACCTTTTAATGGACCAACATAGATGTAACAACAAGAATAAAGTGCTCTAGCTTTCGGACCAACCAGTCCTTCTTCAGAAGCTCATGGCCAAAGCTCAGAAGCTCAGGGGAGGAAGGATCACCCCCTATTTGAAGAGGTAAGACTTTTGCTACATTCCAAGCCTATGGGACAGCACAATGGGAGAAGGAGAGGTTCAAAAGGTGAACAAGTGGAGAGGCAACAGCAGGAGTCGAGATTCACAGTAGTCTGGGGTCCAGCCCATGAGGGCTGCAACTTTGATGGGTTAAGTGAAGTTAAAGCGAGGAAGACGTCATAGGGGGAGAGAGGAGGGAAATTGGAAGCCTTCAGAAGGGTGGGGAGGGGAAGAGGCAGGAGAAGACTACAGGATGCAGTAACCAGAGGACTGGTATGAGGGAAGAGCACAGGTGGTGAACAATTTGTAAAAATGAGTGGCAACTGGGAGAGGGTCAGAGGCCAATGAACCATCCACCTGGAGTATGGGAGGAGTGGTCTGGGCTGGAGGATCAAAGAGGGAGTGAATAATCTTTCAGAAAGTATTGAGACAGTTAAGGTTAGACTGGAAATTAGATATGAAGTAGAGGGTATTGGCAGTTAACACAGCCTTCGTGCAAGAATTCCTGAGTGACCTGTAGGACTGTAGTTCAGGCAGGGATTGTGAGAATTTGAGGTATGCATCGACTCCACCCACCCCCTTGGCCTGGTCTTCAGCGAGTACTTGTTTAGTGTCTTGAGATGAGCTTCATAAGATCTTCCCTGTTGGCCCTGAATGAACTTGGTCACCTGCATTATACCATCTCCAGCCTGTCCCTGTCCTAGGTGAGGACTTCAGAGCTGAGCACAGTATTCCAGGTGTGGCCTCACCAGTGGCCTATATAGAGGTAGTAATACCTCCTTTTCCCTCCTGTCTATACCCTTTCTGACACACCTCAGCATCCTAATAGCCTTATTATAGACCTTGTTATGCTATCTTGATTGTTTGAGGCAGTTACTAATGATGACTCCCAGGTCCCTTTCCTCTGCCATACTGTTCTATTTAACCCCTCCCATCCAGTACTCTGCCCTGTTTTTTTTTTTTTTTTACGTTTGCTTGTGCATGTGTAAGAAACCTTTTATTACACTTAATTGCATTTGACTATCTGTCTATCTCATCTACCTACCTATCCATTTATTCATCTATCTATCTATCTATCTACCTAGCTGTCTATCCATCCATCCATTTCACTATTCAGCAGAGTGGGCTGCCCACCACTGCTATTGCTTCTCTCTCCCTATCACCTCTAAGTTGCTTGCCAGCCCACCCTTCCCAATCTTTTTTAATGTTTTAAAAATATAGGCAGACTGGGAAGTCCACCCCTGGTACTGCTTCTATTGAGCCCCCTCTTTCCTTCAGATCACTCTACACTGTGCCAAATGTGTCCGACACTGAGGTGCCCAATCCCAGTGTGGGAATAGCCCTAAAACAAAGAAAAACATTGCTTGATGTTTTTTTTCTGTCTTTGTGTGTTATATCTTTATTATTATCAGTTTTTAACAAGGTACAGGTAAATTACAAGATAATGAGGAAATACAAAGTACACACACACACACCCCACCACGATTATAACTATACAAAAGCTTCATAGAGAGAGGAGGTAAAGAAAGGTACTGAGTCCATTTAACTGAATGTCTGCATTCTTGTGAGTGGTATTACCAGTCCTTAAATATCTAATTCAAGGGCAAAATCACTATCATCTGGCACTTCACCCAGCATTTCCCTAGCATAACAAACTTATTCCCCCCACCCCACTTTTTTTTTATTTTTATTTAGTTGTTTAACCAGGTATAGTACACTAAGCTGAAAGCTTTTTTACAGGAGCGACCTGGGAGCACAAGGAGGTTAAGTGACTTGCTCAGGGTCACACAGTATGCAAGTGGGATCCAAACCCAGGTCTGGTCTGCTGGATGTCACCAAATTTGCAGCTCAGAGCCTTAGACCACTGCGCTATACTTCCATGGTACCGTGATAGTCACGTGCATTGAAATGAAAGGAAAAGTACAATCTCATTGCTATCTTACATTATATGACAATACAAAATATTGGAAGAGTGTGGAACAAACATTCTGCTATTTTCAACCAAACAAAATGCTTCAAAAATTAACTTTTGCATGCTAATCATACCACTTAATATTACTGGAGACATACTACTTAAGACAATTAAATACTGTACTTATAGCATAATCTACAACTTTATTACTTAGGGCCCTCCTGAGGCTTAATTGTATTGCAGTGGGCCTGTTACCCTCAATTAATATTTCATCCCCTCCCTTAGAATCTGAGCCTCCACAGGAGTCAAGGAAACCAAAAACGTGTCCCATTCCATGAGGAATCATTCCTTCTTCCCTTTAAGGGCATATGTGAACCTGTCCGTAGTTAAAGTTGTCAGCAGCAGGGTTTTTCCACATCAATGAAGTGGGAGTTACACAGGACACCCAAGTGTTCAAAATGACTTGCCTAACTACTACTAACACTATCCTTACCCACCTAGGGTACAAGTCCCAGCCTCCCCCCCTTCATCCTGTTCCATACCAAACAAAAGGGACAGAGGTGAAAACTCAATCTCCCTCCCCCAAATGGCTGCAACGTCCAATGCTACATCCTTCCAATAAGTCCTGAGGACTGAACTCTCCCAGAAATAGTGAATGTATGTGCCCTTAGCCACCGCACATCTGCTGCACATTGGGAACACACCAGAATAAAACTTGGGAACCATACCGGGGGGGATAATATAGCCGATGAAAGATTTTATACTGTTTCTTTGAACCTATTACAAAGCAATAGACCCATATGAGAAGTGAGTATAATTTTCCAGTTCTCATTCGAGATGGGCAATCCTAAGTCTGTTCCCCATTTCACTTTAGTTTGCCCTGTTACATCTGAGAAACAGACCCTTTCATGTTTGGCCACTCTACCTATTAGACCCCGTTCTTGCCTCCAAGCCCCAATAATTTCCTGTTCCACCACTGTTAGTGGAGAGCTGTCCAGCTGCATTCTGTGTAAATATCTACTGAAATTTCTTACGTGTAAGAATTTATAAAAATGTGAAATTGGGAGCACTAGACTCCCCTTAATTATTTCAAAGGAGTAAATACCCTCTTCAGACTTCATGTACTCCTGGGTGGATTCTTCATATCCCTTATCAAAGAACAAGATTTCTGATTTCTGGAGATTTAATTTATATCCTGAAAATTGGGCAAACTCTCTAACAATGCTAAGGAGGGCTGGGACCGATTCCTCTGGTTTTGTAATGTAAAGAAGAATATCATCAGTATAAAGAGTAATCTTAGGCTGAGATCCGGTCCCACCTGGGATACCCCGTATCCCTTGACTGTCATAGATTTGATTAGCCAGTGGCTCAACAGCAATTGTGAAAAGTACCCCTGTGCAGCTCAAAAGCCTCAGATGGAGTGCTATTCACCAGCACCCTTGCTCTAGATTCCCTGTATAACATTTTTACAAGGGTTCTAAACCCATTTCCTAACCCAAAATGACACGAGGCCTCAAATAAGTAATGCCACTCAGTCCTATCAAAGGCCTTCTCGGAATCCATAGAGAGCACACAGGCCCAACCAGGATGCTGAGTGCCCCACCAGATGACATTTAAAAGCTGCCTTACATTATGGTAAAACAGTCTTCTCTGGATGAATGCCATCTGGTCCAGATGTATTATCTGAGGCAGAACTTTTTCCAGCCACAGGGCTAATACCTTGCCCATTATTTTGCATTCGTAATTTAGAAGTGAGATGGGCCTATAGGAAGAGCACTCCAAGTCATCCTTCCCCGGCTTCAATAGGACACAAATTTTCACTTCTGAAAATGTCTTGGGCAGCCCCCTCTCCCCCCGAGCCTCCTCCAAAATGTCCCTTAGTGGGCCTGCAATGGTATTCCTAACTCTTTATAATATTTGGCCACAAACCCATCTGGGTCCCCAGCCTTTCCTGGTTTAAGACTCCGTATAGCCTTTTGGACCTCCTCTACAGTAATGGGTCCCTCAAGCATGTCCCTTTGATTGTCATTCAAGGCTGGGATATGGATACTGTCAAGAAATTTCCCGGCCAGTTCTTTAGTCCCTGAACACTCTGCCTAATACAGGGTTTCATAAAATTCTCTAAAAGTGACCGTGATATCATTATCTTCCTTCGTAACCTGTCTCCTCTTTTTGCAAATAGTCTCTATTCTGCTTGACACTCTAGCCATCTTCATTAGTTTAAGAATGGGCCAAGTTTGTTACCCCATTTGTAGATTCTTTGTATAGCATAGAATAGCTGGGATCTAGATTCCTCTGTGAGGCACTCATTGAACACTTCCCTAGCTACCATTAATTTCCGATTATCGTTGTTCTGATCTCCTTGCATAACCTGGTGTGACAAACTCTTAATAGTCTGTTCTAATTTACTTATTCTAGCCCTCCTTTCCCTCTTAACCTTGGCTGTATAGTCAATAACAACCCCCACATGTAGGCCTTTCCTGCCTACCATAAGGTTCCCTGTGAGATAACTGAGCCCTTGTTTGTTGATGGGAAGGTTTCCCACTGGGTTTTAAGGAACTGTTGAAAGTCCTCTTTACTTAACAAATAAATGGGAAATCACCAAGACCCCTGTAATCTATCTTCTGTCCCCAATTTCATTTCTAACAGCACCATGGAGTGATCTGAAATAAAAATCGGACTATGAGAAACCCTGACTACCATATTACGTTATGCTTTTGACATAAAAATGTAGTCCAGATGGGACCATGAACCATGGGGACTAGAGCACAAAGTATATTTCTTTGCCCTTGGGTTCAGGGCCATCCAACTGTCCACCAGGTCCAGATCCACTAAGCCCATGGACCACTTCTCCCTTGCCTTGTTGGCCCTGCAACTCTTACCTGCATAGTCCAACTTCATGTCCATGGTGCAGTTAAAATCTCCCCCCATAATCAGACCCAGGAATTGTTCTCTAGTGAGCACATCCAGCAGATGCTGCTAAAACAGGAGTCATAAACTGCAGGGGCACATATACTCCCAAAAGTCAATAACCACCTTCAGAACGTGCCAGTTACAAAGATATAGCTCCCATTCATTGGGTCCCTGACCATTTTAATAACTTCCATGGGAACATTTTTATGCAGCAAAACAGCAACTCCTCTTTTGTGGGATGAGTAGGATGCTGCATAGCAGCTTTCCAACCCCCACCCCCATCAGTTTATTATATTCCTTTGGGGGCAGAGGGGTTTCCTGCAACAAGGCAATTAGGCCCCCCTTGCGCTTTAATGCAGCCAGTATATTGGACCTCTTGATCGAAGAAAGCAAACCCCTTAACATTCCAAGAGATTATTTTCTCAGATTGTAGGTTAGCCATTTCCTGTTAAGAGTATAATCTTTCCAGACAACCTGGCAACCCAAGCCTGCTCCTCCAAATACTGTAGCAACCATAGTTATAGCATGTACATGTAGACCGTATAGCAGAATGTAAAGAACGTGATAGAAATTTAAACAGTAAAGAAGATATGCTGAACCATAGGTTGGAAAAACAAACCAGTTGAAATAGTGAACTACCCCACACTACCCCCTCCCCAACTTTTTTCCCACCCCTTCTACATGTGAACAGCCCTCTCAAAACTATCTATTCCTAAAAAAATAAAAAATCAAGGATTATAATACTCCCCCAGCCAGATAAGCGATTAGGTACATATAGCAGATATCTCTCAAACAAGATACCCGAGAAAATACCCCAGTACTCCCCCCCACCCTACATTTTCAGATCTATCTAAATGGCAAAATACATGTTTATATTTCAGTACTGTATATCCAAAAAGAGACAGAAAAAATATAATGCCGATAGAAACTCTGGCTTCCATATAACAGGTCCCCCCTCCCCCCTGCCTTCCACCATAGCAGGCGTATTGATGAGATCACCCACTGTTTGATGTGGCCTGCACCACAGAGCCTTCACACCACCCCGACCCCTGAGAGATACCCTCCTCACTCCACCAGCACCCTTAGCCATACACAGAAAAGGCACACTAAAAATATGGTTCGCTTGCTAACTCCTATCACTTGAGACCCACCTAGAGTATGGGTCAATTTTCCCAGATGGGAACAGAAAACACAAGTAATTCCCCTTTCATTGTGCATCTCCTCCCTTAGTTCCAAAGTTAGGCCACAAGCCAAGTTAACCCCCTTTGACTGTCACTTATTACGGTTGTATAGCACTGCAAACGTCTGCCGGTACTAAACCTTACTGGCCCAGAGTCAGGGAAGGAAGACAGCCTGCACAGCAAATACTATGTGCCAGTCCCCCTTCCTCCCCAACACCACTGACCTGAATAACAGGCCTTCAGCATCGACACAGTCTATGGCTTCTCTGTCCAATGTATAGTTGTCCAAGGAATCATACTTCCAAATGGGTCTCAGGCATAAGTCCATTCAAAAGTCCATTTTGGAGTTGCAGAATTCAGCAACGCTGGCCCTCCATCCAGGCCGCAACCGAACATCAGTCCATCCGGTGTATTCTCCAGTCCCATATAAGTGTGGGTCCCTATCATAGATCAGGAGGTAGTCCATCAAAGTATAGCCAAAACTGGTGCTGGCCCTGGCACTAAACCGGGAGGGCATCAATTAAACATGGGCTCTGTCACAGTAGTAGCAGGCAAATGTGGAATGCGGTCAGCTCATGCAGTAAACAGAACATGGTGCAGTCCAAGGGACCTTTTCATCACTTCTCTGCATGTTTCCTGTCCCATTCCTCAATGAACAACTTCAGTTTTTCTGGCTCCCAGAATGAATAACTGGCTCCCTCATTCTTGACTTGGACTACAGCTGGGTATGCCATGTAGAATTCGATCCCTCACTCTCTCAGCAGATTCATACTGGGGTTGAATTGCTGCCTTTTCTTTTGAATGTGCACAGACAAGTCTTGGTGAATGGTTAGGTGGGCCCCTTCAAATATTAATTCTTTCTTCTCCTGAAATGCAGCCATAACAGCCTGTCGGTCAGTAAAGTGGTGTAACCGAAAAATGATTTGTCTGTGTGGCTGGTTGCTGGACAGGCAGGGAGCAAAGGCCCTGTGGGCCCTCACGATTTTCAGCCAGCCATTCTTCACCTCCATGCCCAGGATTATTGGAAGAGTAGCCACGCAAAATTCTAGGGCACTCCTGCTTTCTTTTCCTTAAGACAAGCCCCAGAGCCAAAGATTACTCCTGTGGTTATAATTTTCCTGATAGTCCAGGGTATCCTTTAGAGACTCCAGCTCCCTCTCCAGTTGCACTACTTTATCCAGAATTTGCCATGTGGAGTTCTCAAGATCTGATGCCCACTGCTCGAGTTCAGTCAGTTGCTTAGACTGCTGTCCTGATTTGGACATGATTTCAGTGATGCGCTGCTCAAAGTGATCCAGTCGGTAGCTAAAACCTTGCAATACCTGCTCCGTCACCATTTGACTCTTTAGTGCAATTTCGTCTTCCAATAGTGAGATAGACCCCAGACTACCACTTGGCGCAGCTTCCTGCTGATCAGCTTTCTTTGATGTTTTGCCAGTTTGTCGAGAGGGTTTGCCAGAAAGTAGGTACTCCTCCATTTCAGGGAGTTACTCCATGATAGTTTGCTTTGAAAAAGTATGTTAAACTTTGCCAAAAAACATATTTATATTCAGTGCAGAGCAGAGCTATGAGGGATTGCATCTAACCGGTTAGCTGCTCATGAGCACCCCCTGCTTTTTTTCTGCTTGTAAATCAGAAAACCTTCCCTCACTGATCTGCCCCCCCCACACACACACACACCACCCACCCCACCCCGACCTCCCACTCAGCACCCACCACACACACACACACACACACACACTCACTCACCTGAACAGGTCACAAGGTGAAAATCCACTCTCTGTTCGAACACATGGCTTGCTGCTTGAACCCTCAAACTGGAATATGAGAAACTAAGGTAAATGTGGTTCAATGTATTTCAATGGGGTTTTAAACTTTGATGCATTACTTTGACATTTTTGCATATTGTGGCCTCAAATATTCAACATAGCCTTTTTGGGAACCTATCGCATAACCACTAGCAGTAGAATTATGCAAATGAGATCCGAAAGGTGATTTTGTGGCTGTATTGTAAAATGACCTTTCAGGCAAGATTTGAAAGTTTTCACCACCCTTGTTAATAGGTGGGGTCATAAGAAGGCTATGTTAAAAATGTGGAGTCAAAGTATGCAAAAATGGCAAAGTTATTAACATATGTTGAAATGTTTCCATGTTCGCTCTTAACTTTGGTAATTTTTAATATTTTGACATCAAATTTTCAACATAGCAATTTTTTTACACCACCTCATGAACATGACAGCTGCCATTTTACAAATCCTGGCCAAAATGTGTTTTTGTACATGTGAATGATGTTTCTGTGGCGTGGAATGAAGTTTTGGTGGGGATTTGAGAATTTATACCCATCAGGTTCCTGATGCGAGATAATAAGAAAGCTATGCTGAAAATTTGTTGTACAAATATGGTACAATGTGCAAGTTATGACTGAACTTTATACTATGGAGGAAGGCGGATGTGATTCCCCTTCACAAAAGTGGGACCAAGACAGAGGCAGGAAACTACAGACCTGTCAGTCTGACCTCTGTGGTAGGGAAAGTGATGGAGTCACTTCTGAAGGAAAGAATAGTTGAGTACCTAGAGGTCAGTGGAGCACAGTATCCAAGGCAGCATGGGTTCACAGTGGGAAGGTCATGTCAGATGAATCTAATAGATTTCTTTGACTGGGTGACCAAAGTAATAGACCAGGGAAGGGCTGTGGACATGGCCTACCTAGACTTTAGCAAGGCATTTGACACAGTCCCACACAAAAGATTATTAGTCAAATTAACCAGCCTGGGAGTGGGTCCCAGGGTGGTAGCCTGGGTAAAACATTGGCTGGACAACAGGACACAGAAGGTAATTGTAAATGGAGTCCACTCTGAAGAAAGGGCGGTTACCAGTGGGGGTACCGCAGGGTTCAGTATTGGGTCCAGTCCTTTTTAATGTCTTCATCAGTGACATTGCAGAGGGACTGGAAGGAAAAGTATGCCTTTTTGCAGATGACACAAAGATCTGCAGCAGGGTTGATACACAAGGAGGCGTGGAAAGGATGAAAAGGGACTTGGCAAGGTTGGAGGAATGGTCAGACGTATGGCAGCTAGGATTCAATGCAAAGAAGTGCAAAATAATGCACCTGGGAAACAAGAACCCAGGGGAAGAATACACAATGGGTGGGGAGGTAGTAACAACAACAAAACAGGAAAGGGACCTGGGGGTAATCATATCAGATGACCTTAAGGTTAGCAAGCAATGTGAGAAGGCAGTAGGGAGGGCCGGGGGTATACTGGGATGTATAGGGAGAGGCATCAGCAGCAGAAAACAGGAAGTTGTTATCCCTCTGTACAGACAGTTGGTGAGACCCCATCTGGAATACCGTGTCCAGTTCTGGAGACCCCATCTCCGCAAGGACATAGACAGGATAGAGGCAGTCCAGAGGAGGGCAACTAAAATGGTGCAGGGTCTGCATGAGAAGCCGTAAGAGGAGAGACTAAAGGAGCTTAATATGTATACCCTTGAGGAAAGAAGGGAGAGGGGGGACATGATAGAAACTTTCAAGTACCTCAAGGGAATCAACATAGTCCAAGAGGGTAGCATCTTTCAGAAAAAGAGACTTGCAAGAACAAGGGGACACAATTTAAAGATAGAAGGAGGGCAGTTCAGGGCAATGTGAGGAAGTATTATTTCACAAAGAGGGTAGTGGATGCATGGAACAGCCTTCCTGAGGAAGTTGTGGGCTCTAAAACTGTGGGAGAATTCAAGAATGCATGGGACAGACATAAGGCAATTCTTGTGGGGGGCAGGAAGATATAGGCTGTTGGTTAACTAGGATCTGCGGCCTATCCTGTAGGTAGGGAAATGGGCAGACTAGATGGGCCTAGCGGTCCTTATCTGCCGTCAAAGTCTATGTTTCTATGTTTCTATGTTATTCCAACATTCAGTCATAACTTTGCTAATGTTCAGTATTTTGACTCCAAACTTTCAACATAGCCATTTTCTACATCACCTCATAAACATGACATGTTTCATTTTTTAAATCCTGTACGAGATGTATTTTCGCATCTCTGGTGTGAAATGACATTTCAGCCAATATACTATAAATGGCACAATATGTTTATAAGGTGAATCGTAAAACAAGTATCTTGAAAAGTTGGGGTAAAAAAAAAATTATAATTGTTTAACTACCTTTGTGTGTAGTGCCAGTTTTCACCCCAGCAGCCATGGTTTGGGATCCAGTCCCAGTCAGCTTAGTTTGGGGTGAGAGCTGTGACCCAGCTGGATGGGGGAGGATGGTGCTGTTATGCAATACCGCCCCCCCAGCCATGGAATGAAAGGGGCAGGGTTGTCAGCATGGGCCTGGGTACCATATAGTAAAGACAGCTATCCTCTTGGCTTAGGGCCTGCCACCTCTCCACCTGTGGGTGACAGAGTGCCTTATACACTGGCTGACAGATGCACACTTTACCCTGTTCATCTGTATCTGCAGCTACATGGAAGTGCAGTGACCACAGGACCCTGTGCTTCTGTAGCCCATCAGACAGCCCCATGAATTCTTCATATCCATCGCTGTACTGAAGTGCTGGACCGTTGGATGGAGTCTTCTCTTGATGCAGGGCATTTGCATCCATGCACTATTAGTACCAAACACCTGCAGAGCACATGCATGCAAGCAAACATTCAGCATTGAGAGATGCTTGTTTCTCTAGGTGTATAACCTTGCATTTTTGGTATTGGATTTCAATTTTCAGACCTTAGACCATCTCTCTTACCTTGGTAGATCCCTCTGCATCTCCCTGATCCCTTCATCTGCAGAGCTTTATATCATCTACTAAGAGACACAACTTGCCCTGGATACTCTCTCTAATGTAGCAGATGAACATATTGAAGGGGACAAAACTGAGGACAGATCCCTGAGGCACCCCACTCATGACCTTTTTCTCTTTCAATCTGACCTTGTTTATCACCGCCATCTGCTGTCTCTCCTGCAACCAGTCTCCTATCCTTGTACATTCCTAGCTGTACCCAGGTCCTCCTGCTTCTTCAGCAATCTTTTGTGCGGCACCAAGTCGAAGCCTTTGGTTTTTCTATGTGAAAATTTTGTTTTAGTGCTTGAGAAGGTGTTTGATTGACAGCACTCCAACCTGAAGTTCTCTGCTTAGCCACATGACAAGTACTGCATGAATGATCACAGCGCATGCTTCCCCAGAATGCCTCACTAACGTGCTTCAACCCTGCCATGGAGGGACCACCATGTAGGTGAGAGGAAAGTTCTGATTCCATGCCCATTCAATTCATGGCCTCTCATGAGAGACTGCCAACAACAGTGCTAATTTGTGCCAGTTGTGTTGGTGGTTTGGTGATGTGGACACCTGCCCACTGGAAACTGGACTGAGACCACCTCAACTTATTTCACATAGGCCACTGAACAGCCTTTAGGTGATGTTGGCTTTTGACCACCAGCTACAAGTGTGGCTATAATTATATTAAGGAATCTTTGTGAAGAGGATCTACAAAAATTATTAGGCACTCCACCAACAGTCAAATTTAATAACCTTAGCAACATCGAGAAGAAAACGCTGGAAGATCTGCAGAAGAATGACGCTCTTACTCTGAAACCATCAGATAAAGGTGACTAGGAAACACAGGTGATCCCGGGCTCATGGAGCGAGCGGGTGCTGAACCCAATATCAATAACAGAATAGGCAACAAAAGGTAGCACTCTGCCACTAATGAAGATGTTGCTAGTAAAGTCAAATTCTCAAAGCCATGCACAGAATAAAGAGACCGCAGCACATACCCCAGAGCTTTGTGTCCTGAATGAGACACTTCATCAGGGAGCCCCCTGACAAAGTGTCTCATTCAGAACACGAAGAACTGGGATACGTACTGCCCAGTTTTCTTAATTAGAGGGAATCCCAGGAATATCCACCCACAGAGTTATTATTACAACTTTCAGAATCTGTTCTGAAATGTAATGTCTTTTCTTTTTCAGACATAAACTATTTTCAAGTAAAAGAAACAGCCTTGGTTTTCACCAAGTCTGGATAATCTTTATGTTTTCTATGGGAGGAGTAGTGGTGTAAGCCAACAGCAGGAGACTGGTACATAGGAGTAGTGGTGAGGCAAAGTGTGAGGGAAATGAAAAACATCTATGACATCAACAGGAACTAGTATTTTTTTTGGGGGGTTAATACTTTTTATTGTATTTTCAACAATAGGAACATACAGTTAATATTCCGAGCCATAGTCTGAGATTTGAAACAGTGGTACATAAATCAAGTGATATAAGATTATGATCAATACCATACACTTCTTCCATTAGCTCTATGTGTGAGTGGTACAGACTTCTACACAGAAACGGAAAAGGAATCTACGATATTGCATTTTGCTTCAATACTGGCACACATATCCACCTGTAGTAATCCACCTTAGGGTGAGATTAAGGAATTGTGCCTCTATACTGCAGCACAGTCGCACCAGGAAAATAACCTGTTCCTATTGTGAAATCTTTTTCACAACAAAAAAATAGAAAAGGGAAGGAAAAGATCACAGGATTGGAACTTAAAAAGATGCTGCAACGACAGAAGGACAAAAACAAACAAACAAGCTATTCAAGGTATCCAACATTAATTATTTACGATATATATAGTCATGCAATCAGTGTTACATAATATAACCAGCGATCAGGGTTATCACTCACAGGCCTGAATTTGAATTAAATCCTTAGGGGTAAGCCTTAGCAATCACCCCACCCCTGCTCTGGGGGAGAGAAAAGCCATATAGGGGCCCCAGCAAAGATGATATTTGGAGAGCGTCTTATCGGCTAAGTGAGATAGATGGTCAAACTTGGCAATTTGAGCTATTAAGTTGTAAAGTTCAGACATGGATGGAATCTCAATGGACTTCCAGCGGCTCAGAATGAGTCTTTTGGCCTGCAGGCTGACCATGGATAGCCATCGACTCTGTAACTTGGAGAGCCTTATTCCCTGAGGTAGCAGACCCAGAATCCAAAGTGTAGGGGGTAGCCCTATTGGCAGCCCCAAAATCTGTTCCACAAGGCCAGACACTGCTATCCAGTAAGGAGATAATTTGGGGCAGCTCCACAGGATATGGGCCAGATTTCTACCCGGGTTGCCACATCTCCAACAGTGATCAGTGTTCAACAGACACATACGGCAAAGCATACTGGGGTGTAATACCAATGGGATAAAATGTTATGCTGTATGAGTTGGCTGCGTACATCCAGGAGATTTTTGTGAGCTGCCTTCCAACATAGGGGCCAGTGCTCCACTGAAATATTCTGACTAAGGGCTTTTTCCCATTTGGCCTTTGCTGAGCTGGACCCAGAGGGGAGTTGTAGCCTAAGGTCTGAGTAAATGTGACTAACTGTCCCTTTTTTCACCTGTATCCAGCTAGTCAGGGGAGAGGAGTCACTCAGTCGTACATCTTGGCGAGTTTTAATGTAAGTCTGTACTACACTGCATAATTGCAAATATTGCCAGAAGGTCTTGTTCCCCAAATGATATACATTATTTAATTCCCTAAAGGACTTCATATTTCTTCACCTATTATCTAGGACCTGAGCTAGAGTAAAGATTCCTTTAGTTACCCATTCTATCCAGATAAGGGGTTTTCCTGCAATCATAAGAGCTTTGTTAAGCCAATTTGGCATCTCTGCCAATGGGTGAGGGTTAGCCTTAAGCTTCTTATGGACTAAGTGCCATGCTGAAACTGAAGCTGATATAGTGGGATGTTCCTGCAATGGTTGGGGTAAAGGGGAGTATATTAGCATCACCACGTTCCCTGGTCCGGCCATAACTGACTCCATTTTGGCCCACTGTGGCTTGTTGTCCCCCGGGGGGGGTGATATCAGGCCATCGTTTGCGCTGTGAGATATGCTAATTTATATCCTTCTATCCAGAGGAGGATCCAACCTCCTTGCTTCCAGTGGGCACGTAGTTTATTTCCACTATATCTAGGTTTGGTCTTTTCCCACAGAAAGCTAGAAATGAGCTTATCTATCACTGTTGTCCACATTGCAGGCAGTGCCAAGGGGATGTGTAATATAGTATAAAGAAGCTTGGGGGCAACTATCATTTTAATGGCTGACACATTCCCAGCCAAGGTAAGATGCAATTTATGCCAACGGTCCAATTTGATGATAATTTCTGCTGTCAAGGGTTTTAAATTTACCTCCCAGATTTTAGCTAGGTCCATCTGAAGTCTGATGCCCAAGTATACTATCGAGTGTGCCGCCCACTGAAGTTCATATTGGTCAACTAGAGACTCCATGCAGTGGGTATTTAATGGGAGCACTACTGTTTTAGTACAATTTATTTTTAGGCCCAAGACCATTGCAAACTCAGACAGCAAATCAAGAAGGGGGAGGAATAGAGGCCGGGGCATTAGCTAGGGGCACCAACAAGTCATCCGCGTATAGGAATGAGGAGTATGCCTTTTCACCAATGCAGATGCCTGCAATTAAAGTAGAAGATCTGATGGCTATTGCTAAGGGTTCCACTGCTAAAATAAAAAGTAAAGGGGAAAGGGGACATCCTTGCCTGGTACCCCATCCCAAAGAGAAGGGAGCTGACAAAGAGGCGTTTGTAGAAACTCACGCCCTGGGCTGATTGTAAAGCCCAGCAATCTAGGCCCAAAAATGAGGTCCACAGCCCATGGCTTCGAGTACCTGTAGCAGGTAATCCCATTCAAGGCAATCGAAAGCCTTCTCAAAATCTATTGCCACTGCTGCGGCAGGAGTGTGGCATGTTTGTGCAAGGGTCATAATGTTGATCATAGATCGGATATGATCCCTACTGAACCTTCCTGGAACAAAACCTGCCTGGGAGGGATGAACCAGGGAAGTGAGTAGGGGGCTGAGCCGCATGGCCATAATTTTTGCGAAAATTTTACTGTCAGAGTTTAGCAATGATATTGGTCAATAATTGAAGGGGTTAGTAGGGTCCTTTCCTTTCTTAGGAAAAATGGTAATGATCACTTCTCTGAAAGAGCTCGGGAAAGAACCCTTGTCTTTTGCTGTATTGAAGAGGGTCACCAGTAGAGGGGTGATTTGCTGGGCTACCAGATTTCAAATCTCAGGAGGGAACCCATCTCCACCTGGTGCTTTCCCAGCGTTTAAAGCCTTTAATGCAAGGGTCACTTCCATTGGGGTGATGAGGGCTTCCAAGACCTGAGCTTGCTGCTGAGATAATTGAGGGATAGGGAGGAGGTCCAGAAACTGCCTTATCCTAGTGGGATCCATAGATCTAGAGGATGTGTACAAGTCTTTATAGAAATTTACCATAATGGAGTTTATACTTTCTTGTGACAGCTGTAGTGCTCCACCTGGATCCCTAAGGCCCGTAATGTAACTCTCCACTCTCTGCTTATGCAGCCTGTGTACAAGGATTTTCCCCCCTTTCTCACCACCCACCCAGTACCTATGTTTTGAGTGGAGAATAACCACTTCTACCTTCCTATCCAAAAAACTATTTATCTCCTTATGGATATGGATCATTTCTAAATATGGAGAGGCAGATCTGGGGCTTTGAGGAGGAGGGGAGAGGTTTTTGCAAATGCCCTCCAATTCAGCTAGGCGACGTTCAAGCTCTTGAAGTCACTGTTCCCTCTGCCACCTACATGTGGCAGCAAGGGCCATAATAGCCCCATGGAGCATAACGTTCAGTACTTCCCACCTGCAGGCTGGGTCTGTTAGCTCAGGGGGTTTGTCCTGTAAAAAAAGCTGAACTTGTATGGCTACCCAGGCCAGAAAATCTGGGTCCCTCAATAACAGAGGGTCCAGCTTCCAGGAGCAAGCGTGTTTAGTGTCTGAACCCCACATCAACAGCAAGCGGACAGGTGCATGATCCGATATTATTATTGGATGTATCTGGACATCAAATTCCATACTACACTGTAGTGAGGGTATGAAACAATAGTCCAGTTGGGAATACATTTGATGGATTGGGGAAAAGAAGGTGTATTCATGGTCTTGAGGATGCAGGACCCTCCAGGCCTTCCACAGTCCTGTTTCTGACATAAGTTGTTGTGAAGCCCTCCTAGCTTTAGGGTGTTTATCTGGGGTATCCACATTCCTGTTGGCCCTTAGGTCTAGGGGAATATTAAAATCACCCCCAGAAAAAACGGAGTATGGTCTTCCACTAAGGAGGAAAGGCACTGAGCCAAGGCATGAAAGGCCCCAGTGTATCCTCATTTGGGCCATACATATTAGCTACCACCAGGGGCCCCTGTTGTGTAGTGAATAAAGCCACCACCCATCTGCCCAAGTTATCCCGCTTAGATTTAACCAAGGTCCAATGTAAAGATTTGTGCACAAGAATAGCGACCCCTCTTTTGTGCGTGGTAGCAGAGGAAGAGACCACCAAGCCAATCCATGCCCTTTTTAGGCTATTATTATCTGCTTGCCGAAGCTTGGTCTCCTGGAGTATTGCAACATCTGCTCCCAGCCTTTTTAAATGCCCCAAAACCTGTGAACGCTTTTTTGGGGAGTTAAGGCCCCATACATTCCAGGTAACAAAATTTAAGTCAGCCATAGTCCAGATATATCATAGTGGTCGGTCTGAAAAGAAAGAGCCATGTAAAGTAGAGAAAAGGCTGAGAGGGAGGGAGGGAGGGAGCTCCCTCCAGGAGACCTTGCTGTGGTCAAGCAACCTAGATTCCGTCCATGTAACCCTATCACATGCCCTGATACCCTGCAAAAAATAGCATGTTAGCAATACATTCAAACAACAACTATAACTACCAAAACTATTTACAACAGGCCTGTACACAGCCAGAGGGAATCCCCATGTGATCAGGCCAGCAGCATACACCACAAGGCCACCATGTGCATCTCTGGGGGGTCCCGGTAAAACATTACCACTTTCTGCAATTGACAAAGAGTCTCTGTCTAGTGACCTAAAGGGGAATGAGTAAAGTAAAACTCATTGGGGTTTGCTAATGGGAGTATTTGCCTTGCTCCTGGCAAAAGGAGGCTCACAAAGGAAACAGGAGGATATCCAAAAAGGAAGGGATGGGGGGGAAACAGGTAATAAGGAGAAGAAGGAGAAAGGGGCCAATGGGGAAGTGTGCTCTTTCAGAGAGCATAGCACACCCATTTAGTTTAGGTAACAGCCAACACTTAGCTGAGTTTTTTCAAGTAATTGAGTCTGAGTTGGCCTCTGTAGTTGCTACGTCAGTCTCTGTGTTCTTAGAGGAACCAGCAGTCCCAACAGTAGCTGGAGGATGATTAAGGCCCATTTGCGGATTCAAGGATGATGCCACAATGTCTGACCAGGACTGAGTCTGTCCTGCATTATCAGCATTGTTGCTATGCTGCTGCACTGGTATGCCCCCATTGGTTTCTTCTTGTGTGTAGGGGTTGTCTGTTTACAGTGGGGCATACGGATTCAGAGTAAAATACGCCCACAGATCCATACCCTGGCGGGCTTCATGCCTTTGGTCTGGCTGAGGGCTCATCGAAGTCTCCCGTATTCTGGGGTGTTGATGTTTGGGATGCCGGGCTGAGGGATGCTGCTTCCTTGATTTAGGCGGCAAGACCACCTCAAAATTATGGATCTGCTGGGTGGTAGCTGTTTCTGTGGCAGCCTGCAAGGTACCTTCTGATCCCATTGTTTCCACCATCATCTGCGTAGCCGTGTAAGATCCTTGTGCCTGAAAGTCCTCAGGATGCTGGGCTCTTAAGAAATCCATCAAATTTTCAGATGATGCAAATGACAATGGCACTCTGTTGTGAATCACCCTCTGGTAGCTGGATAACGCAAAGAAAAGGAGTATCCATGTGCATGAAGAATCTTTCTCGCCAAGCTATATTCCTTCCTATGATCAGAGAGTTCCTTCGAGTAATCCTGAAACACATGTACCCTATGCTCCTGCCATATTATATTACCAATTTTCCTGGCCGCACTTTTGATGTCCTCTTTTTGCCTGAAGTCTAGCAATTTAGCCAGTAATGGCCTAGGTCTTTTGCCTGGTTTAGGAGAAGGGTCCAGGGAGCGATGAGCACGTTCTATCTGAGGCTTATAGTCCTCTGGAAGGCCCAGTAATGGAGGAAGAGTTTGCTGAAGGAATAAAACTGCATTTTTTTTTCAGCCCCCTCTGGAAAACCTATGAATCTGAGATTATTTCGTCGGCTCCTGTTTTCAAGGTCATCGACCTTCTCTCGATGAAAATGAATCAGTTTTGCTTGCTGCCTCATATTCGCTGACAGGTCGTGTATGGCTGCTTCTTGTGACCCAAGTCTCCACTCAGTATGAAATAGGTGTACTTTGATTCATTTTATCGCCTGGGTAGTTGCATTGGCAGCCATTGTAAGCTGCTCCATTTGTACCAGAAATTGTGCGAACATCTGCTCGCTACGAGAGCTCTCACCCATCGCAGTGGCATTACAGGCCATGCCGAGAATCAAGCTGAGTTAGCAGTCGGGAGAATTATCGTTGAGGCGAGAGTAAGCCATTTGAAAGGAAAAATAGGCAGTTCGCTCCTTCGTTACCTTAGTTGCGATGTATTTAACCCCTTTTATCATCAATAATCGTGTCTGTAGAAACTCCCCTATGCCAAATTTGTTGGAGTCTATTCCCCTTTAGCTGCAGAGCGAAAAGATTAGGCAGTCATCTTGTCCGTGATTGGCCACGCCTCAGGAACCAATATTTTGAGAAACTAGTTCTGTGGAAACATTACATTAATGATGTGGTAGTCATGTGGAATGGCACAACAGCAAAACTCGAAGAATTTGTTGTCTCTGTAAATTAGACCAACCTTCCCTTTGAAATTTACCTACAGCAGCAATCTAGACAATATAAATTTTCTGGATCTGGAAATTTCAAGTGATGACAATGGACAGGTGAACCCAAATATTTACCACAAACCTACAGACAGAAATACATTATTGCTGTCGTCTAACTTCCATCCATGGCTCACAGTCACCAATAATCCTATGGATCAATTTCTCTGACTCAAGAGAAATTGCAGTAGTGTTGTTGCATTTGAAGAGGGGGCATTTAGCCTTAGGTATAGGTTTTGGAGAGAGGTTATGCTTATGATAATGTGGTCACTGCAGAGAATTTTACTAGGAAAAAAAATAGGAAGGAATTACTGTTCAGAATCAATATCACCACTAAGAGTCAAGTTAGGGACAATTTTGTCACAACATATTCTGCAACATTCAAAATATGTAGAAAATATTATTAAAAACTTTGGCCTGTACTTAGTGGAGATAAAGCTCCTAAACAGCATGTAAAGGATGCCCATGTATGGCATACTGAAGAGTCACATCCCTGTGGCACCATCTGGTACATAGTAGGCAATATAAAGAAAGGGGAGATGTATCATACACTTGGTTACCTGTACATAGTCAGGGTGGCATGCATGTAAAAGATACACTGATGCCATTTCACAAGGTACAGATTTTATTAACCCCAAGAAAAGTAAAGTCATGATGATTGAGGATTCAATAACTTGTGATACCACTGGGGTTATTTACCTTGCAGCATGTATTTGTGGGGTGTATTATGTAGGGAAGATGATCAAGAAATTTTGTATAAGAGTGGTTGAACACTGCTGTGCTACACAAAATAAAAATCTATACTATTCAATGACGTTTCATGTTAGTAGTGTTAGGGATGGCCACAAATTAAAATTTAAAGGGACTGAAAGGGTATACCCATATCCAAGAGGTGGGGGTGACGGAGATAGAAAGGTTCTGCAGAGGCAGAACTTTTAGATTTATACCTTGAGAGTGAATGAATAGCCAGGTCTCCATTCAGGATTCAATTTGGCACCCTTTCTAAAACATTAAACATCTATTTCAGCTGACACTAACACAACTCTTCTCTTTCTTTTTCAGCAATGTACACCATTTGTTCTTGAGAGTGGTTCCATAGTGCCAGAAAATGGCTGAAGAAAATGGAATACTTTTAAATCCTCTTTAAAGCAGGATATGGTTGATTCAAGCAGGATTTTTTAGCAACTAGGACACTGGGGAACTTGGTGTGAATGAGCACTTTGATAAAACATAGCTTCAAACAGCACTTTTGAATTGCAGAGAAACAGGTGCTCTTTTTTAACTTTTTATATAGTTCTTTTTTCTATCACATAGTACTTTTCTGATAACAAATCAATGTATTTTGCTGAATATTTATTTATATATGTATGTGCAGTATGTCTTGAAGAGACCTATATTTATTGCCATCATCTGTTGTGCACCTTGCCTTTGAAAAAGTACAGATCACTGTGTTAAATGCATCATGCGGCTCATGCCCTGTGAAGCTTGCTGGTTTTAAAATTTTGTACCCGAGACACTGAATAAAGAAGATTATGCTCTAGCCAATGCCTTTGAGCTTAAATTCTTACCAATTAACAGGGCTTCTGACTGTGGGGCAAAGACCTGTGCTGGATTTGAACCACGTTGAAAGCCTTGCTGAAATCGAGATAGAGTAAATCCACAGCATGGCGCTTGTCTACTACTTTTGTTACCAAGTCACAGAAAACTATCTGGTTCGTTTGACAAGACTTACCCACCACAGTCCCATGCTGTTTACTATCCTGTAGGCAGTATAGCCTAGTGGTAAGAGTAATGAGCTGTGAATGAGCTTGGTACATCCTGCAGACCTGGGTTTGATTCCCACAACATCCACTTGCATACTGTGTGACTCTGAGCAAGTCATTTAACCACCCCAGTGCTCCCGGGTCACCCCTGAAAACAGGTACATGTGCCTAGTTGGCCTTACCCAGTTACCAAAAGAATAAAATAAAATTGTTCTCTAGGTAGTTCATAAGGTCCTCTTTGATCAGTGAGTCTATCATTTTACCCACTACAGAGGTAAGCATGACACGTCTCAAATTCTCTGGTTGCTCTCTGGCCCCTCTTTTGTGTAACGGGACTATGTCTACTACCTTCAAGTCTCTCAGAACTACCAGTGTCAGAATTGAGCTATTGACTAGCACTACCAGGGGTTCAAACAGTTATGCAACACATTCTTTGGCAACTTTTAGCACATCCCATCCAGCCCTGGGACTTTATCTACCTTTTGGGCAATGAGCCCCTTCTGTTCCCTTTCTTTGGTAAATATTGACTGCCTCATTTCAGGAATACCCCTGACAGCCTCCTTAATACCACTTTCAGGCATGGGCCCACTGCCTTCCCCTGTGAAGAAAAAGCAGAAGTAATCAATAAGGATGATTGCTTTTTGTTCATCTTCCTTTAGTACCATCCCCTCCTCTTGTAGCTTAATAACACCCTCTTCCTTCTTCCCTCTGTTTCTAAATATATCAGAAGCATTGTTTTTCCCCCCAACAGTGACCTCCTTTGTAATAAGCAGCTCTGTGTCTGCCTCTGCCTCCCTGACCATCCTTTTTTCTTCCCTAGTTTTTATTTGGTAGTCTCCCCCATTCCTCCTCCCTTGCTTCTCCTTGTGCCTGGTGAAAGCCTTGTTCTTGGCACTCATTGCTTCTCTGACCCTTTCTGAGAACCATATTGATCTCTAGTACATTTTATTTTTTAACAGTTCTCAAGCATGACTTTGTTGCCTTGAGAATGATCCCCTTGGTTGCCCCCATCTTTCCTCTGTACCTTCAGTGCTGTTCACCCTGGTCAGTTGGTCTTGGACCAGATCCCTCATCTGGCTGAAGTCTGCTCTTCTGAAATCTAGGACTTCAGTTTTTGATAGGGCCATTCTGGTCCCAAGGGCCAATCTGAACAAAGTGGAGTTATGGTCACTGGACCCAAGTGGCTTCCCCTACCCTCACTTTATCCACCACCTCTGAGTTGGTGAGCACCAAATTGAGAACAGGTGCCTGTCTAATGGGATCCTCAACCTGCTGCACCAGAAGGCAGTCCTGCAATGTGCCTAATAGGGTCTTACTTGTAGTGCAGTTGACCACTGAAATGTCCTAGTCGATACCTGGCAAGTTCAGTTCACCTAACACTACCACTTCGTCCTTCTTTGCTCCCCTTGTCAGCTCTTTCCCAAGCTCCCTACCTCTCTCTTCCCCTTGTCTTGGTTGACTATATATCACCTCCATCTATATTTTCTTGCCTGAGTGCATCATGAAGTGAACCTAGAGTGACTTGATTCCCCTTTGATTCCCCATAATTGTCCATCCTTTAGTCCCATGCTGTCCCTGACATATAGGGCTATGACCCCCTTCACCTATCCTTCTATCCCATCTAAATATTGTTTGTTCTGGAACTGACAACTCTGAGTCATTTTTTCTGTCTCAAGTTTCTGTGATGACTACAAGGTCTGCCTTGGTGTCTGCTACCAATGCCTGGAGTTCAAAAATTTTATTACACAGACTCCTGGCAGTTAGGCAGACCACCATCTAACTTGCTGTGAATCCTCTTTTCCTGTTTTGTGATCCTACACCTTTATTCCTTGTCATTCTCCATGCCATCTTATTTTTCTTCTTTTGTTTTCGGACTCTGAGAACCTTCCCGCTTTGCCTCTTCCACTACTCCTTTTTGAACCTCACCTTTTTTATACCCACTTTACCATTACCAGTCCCCAGTGTAAAGGAAGCAATAGTTGGGTTCCCCTCACTCACTCCTTTTACCATGGTTCCCCTAGCCTCAGTGTCCCCTGAAGTCAGTTTAGCTGTGCAATGTAGCTGCCAAGATTTTGCCCCAGCATGCAGGTCCCTTCCCTTATCAGATGAAGGCCATTACCTTTAAACAGCCTCCAGTCCCAGAAGTCCTCCCAGTCCCCCACACACTGGTACCCTTTCTCCTGACTCCATCTCTTTAACCACCCATTTAATTCCTCAGTCTCTTCCTTCTTTAATCTCCCCCCACCATTAGACACAGGCAGGACCTCAGAAAAGGCAGAGAGGGCAAGTGTGCCTGCAATCTGTGCCACTGCCTCTGAAAGTTCTGCTTACTTGCTCCACAGGCTGGTTTGCCAGATCATTGGTACCCAATTGTACCAGCACCCCCAGCTCCCCCATCCCTCTCCACTATTCTCCCCATTCTATCTCTTTACCAGAAGGCTGATGCCCCAGGAAGGCACCAGACCATCCCCCATGTCTCCCCAACCAACACCCTCTCTATTCCTTTGATAACAGAATCCACAATTACTAAGACTCTCCTAGTTGCCTTTTTTTTACTCTTACCACTAGGTGCCACCAGGTCAGCACTATCACTTCCCCTGACTGACTCAGAGTCCCCCCCAACATGGAGTCAGGTACCTGAGTTTTCTCCAGCAGTGCAAAGTGATTTATCATTAGGATGGTGTGGGGGTTGGTTGACCTCCCTGTGGCTGCCCCTACCACCCTTCCTCCTCCTCCCCCTCCCAACTACTCTCCACCTCCCTGAATTGGTCAGCCTCTGGGGAGTGGGGCTGCATGCTATGGGCTCCAACTGAGCATGTGTCACAGGAGAAATATCTCTTCCCTTGCTGATACCAGCTGAGCATGAAACTCTGCAAAGGTCCTGTAGAAGAGGCAGTGGCCCCTCTTACAGAGCATCACCCTGGAGAAGACTGGCCTACAGTCCCAGTAACTGACTAGCTCCCCCTCTAGACAGAAGAGAAGGATTAGTTAATTCTACTTGCTGTGGAGAGAGAGTTAGTGTGGAGGAGATTTTTGTAAGTTTTGCTACTGTTTTTTTAAACTGCAGGAGAGAAGGATTAGTTAATTCTACTTGCTGTTGAAAGAGTTACTGCGGAGAGGATTTTTGTAAGTGTTGCTATTGTTTTATTTTTTTTTTTAATTTAGCTGAAAGTGGCATTTAGCTTAAAGGTGTCTGTGGCTGGAGGGATTGAACAGGACATGCCCAGACTTGCCCACCCACAAAGTCTTTAAATTCTGACAGAGCCATCAAACTGCAGGAGAGAAGGTTTGGTTAATTCTTCTTGCTGTGGAGAGTTAGTGTGAAGGGGATTTTTGTAAGTTTTTATATTGCTTTTTTATACTGCAGGAGAGAATGATTAGTTAATTCTACTTGCTGTGGAAAGAGTTAGTGTGGAGAGGATTTTTGTAAGTTTTGCTATTGTTTTATTTTTTTTAAATTTAGCTTACAGTGGAATTTAGCTGAAAGGTTTCTGTGGCTGGAGGGACTGAACAGGACATGCCCAGACTTTCCCACCCACAAAGCTTTTAAATTCTGACAGAGCCATAAACTGCAGGAGAGAAGAATTAGTTAATTCTACTTGCTGTGGAGAGAGTTAGTGTGGTGAAGATTTTTGTAAGTTTTGTTATTGTTTTATTTTTTTTATTTAGTTTTAAGTGGAATTTAGCTTAAAGGTTTATGTGGCTGGAGGAACTGTAAAAGCCCTCCCACCTACTTCTTCCACCAGCCTTTCTTAAATACTAAAGTGTCACTGAGGGTTGAGTTTGAAGGCAGTGAAGGAGGAGCTTGGGGAGCTGCAAACTGACCTGAGCTCTCAGGGCAGGTCAAAAGGGAGGAAACAAGGAACAGCCATATGAGCTAATTCTTAAAGATATATATATATATATATATATATATATATATATATAAAACTTATGAGTAGGACTGTGGAGTACAGTTAGTACTGTGGATCTTATGAGTAGGATTGTGATTTCCAGTCATTACTGTAGCTGGCTGTCTTAGGCTGCATGCAAGTGTATTTGGTATTATAATTTCAGTTAGAGGCTGGGCTAGGATTAGTTAATTCTGCTTGCTGTGGAGAGAGTGTGGAGAGGATTTTTGCAAGTTTGGCTATTGTTTTTTTTATTTAGCTTAAAGGTTTCTGTGGGTGTTTTTTTTGAATTAAGCTCAACAGGGAGCACAATGGCCCCACTTAAAGCTGGGGGGAGGGACCTAAAGAGAACCTGGGGCAAACATATAATTTCTGGACTGTATGTGTTTGTGAGACTTGGGAATGCTATTGATGGGTTTGTAATTGTGTTCGTAAACAACTGCAGTCAGTATAATAATAATAATAATACTTTATTTATAATGCGCCTTTCAAATACCAAGGGGCAGTTCAGTTAAAATAATTGACTCAGGTAAAACAAAGTCATCATCATAAAATATACAGTACAGATCAGTAATCATCACTACCCTATGCATTAATCCAAATAAATAATTTTAGGGCCTGTTTAAAGCTCCCCACAGTCATGCACTCCCTAATCCAATGGGGTAGAGAATTACAGAGGGACGGGGCCTCGAACATAAAAGCATGGACCCCTGCAGATTTTAAAGTCACCCTCGGAATCTCCAGCAACCCCTCATTGGCCAAGCGGAGTGGTCACACAGAGTGATAAGGAACCAGAAGCTCTTTCGGGTAGTCAGGACCCAGTTCGTGTAGGGCTTTATATGTCAGTAACCCGACTTTGAAGGTGGTCCACCACTGAACCAGCAGCCAGTGCAGTTCCCGCAGCACCGGTGTGATATGGGAAGATCTAGGAGTCCCCATCAACAACTGGGCTGCAGAATTCTGCACCAGCTGCAGGCAGCGGATATCGACCCCCGGAAGTTCAAAGTAAAGCGAGTTGCAGTAATCTAAATGCGAGGTCACAAAGGCATGGATTAATGTAGGCAGACCGCCAGACGGAACAAAGTGCTTGATCCTAGCGATGTTTCTCAGATGGTAGAAAGACGACTTAACAACAGCTGACACCTGAGTCTGAAGTGCCAGCCCCGCGTCCAGCATCACCCCTAGGTCTCGCACCTGTTCAGAGACCTGAAGCTCAGTGTCACCAAGGAATAATCCAAGGGGGGAGCCTGTCTCAAGCCCCCCTATCTGGCGATCTGGATCCAAAACCATCACCTCCGTCTTCCCTGAATTCAACTTCAGCCCACTGGACTTCATCCAATCCTGGATTTCCTTGAGGCAGTCATTAAATACCGAGACTGCTCCTTCCTGGTCAGGGGCAAAAGACAGGTATAGCTGGGTATCATCGGCATAACAATGAAACCTCAACCCGTATCATCTCACAATGTCTCCGAGGGGAAGCATGTACACTGCAAACAGCATGGGGGACAATACTGAGCCCTGAGGGACCCCACAGGATGGAGAAATAGGGTCAGAGGAAAAAAACCCTGACAGTACCCTCTGAGTTCTTCCGGTGAGATAGGAAGTAAACCATCTGTGGACCAAGCCAGAAAGTCCACAGATAAATCTCAGGCGAGCAAGCAGAACCCCATGGTCAACAGTGTCAAAAGCTGATGACAGATCTATAAGTACCAGAATGGACCATTTTCTCTGATCTCTTGCCATCAGGAGATCATTGAGCACCCAAACCAACTCAGTCTCGGTACTATGCCTCTTTCGAAAACCTGATTGGAGAGGTTCGTAGATGCTATGGATGGTTAAATGGTTCTCCACTTGAGCAGCCACTACTTTCTCAATCAACTTCCCCACAAAGGAAGATTCGAGATAGGCCTGTAGTTTGCAAGAGAGTCTGGGTCCAGAAAAACTTTCTTCAACAAAGGTGTCACCGCTGCCTCTTTCAAGGAACAGGGATATTCACCCGAGTCAAGGGAGCACCAGACTATCTGTGCCAGAACCGGGCCGATAGAATCACCACAACCCATAATCAGGGATGTAGGGCCTGGGTCTAAACTACAACATGTAGGGTGCATCCCCTGGACAATCCGCATAACATCCATGATTTCCGGATGGTCAAAGGTACTTCAGGAAAATTGAGGGATAGTGACCAAGCCCTGATCCTCATCAACTCGCATAGAATGTGTCAAGTGGATCTCCGACCTACTGTCAGCCATCTTATCAGCAAAGAACTGAGCAAGCTCATCACACTGTAATTGTGAAAAGGCTCTTCAGAGCTGCAGACAGGCTGGGCTGCACAGCCTGTCCACAGTTCTGACAAGCTGAGCTGGTCAATTCTGCGTGGCAGAAATCTCCCCAGACAGAAACTCTGTCTTCTTATGAGAGATTTCTGAATGATAGAACTGATAGTGTTCTAGCAGTCTAAGATTGTCGGCATATAAGCCGGATTTCCACCAACAGCATTCTAACCTGCATCCTAGTCACCACAACTCCCTCAAGACTCTACCAAAACATGGAGCCCGAGGGCAAAGGGAGATAGGATGCACACGTACTGGTGCAATAGAATCCAGGGCTAAGGTAATCGCATTGTTATATACCAAGACCAAAGCCTCCAGATCCCTGCAATGCACAGGAAATTGCGATAGGTCAAGCACGGCAGCAAGGCCATTGGAAGTAACATTCCATAAAGGTCGATACTTGACCATCTCCACAGGGGTCGGCCTACAAGGGGGGGTGCCAAAATTGAACCTCACCGTATAGTGATCAGACCATCCAACTGGTTCCTCCCCCACATCAGAAGCCTCGATCCCCAAGAGGAAGACCAGATCAAGAGAATGGCCACACTTATGAGTAGCAGTGGTAACCACCTGTGTCAGGCCCAGTGAGTTCATCAACTGGAGGAAGTGTTGTCCAAATTGCAAGAGTTCGTCGACGATCCAGGCATTGAAGTCACCCAGGACCATCAGCCTTGGTGACTCAAATGCCATATCAACTACAAAGTTGGCCACTTCCTTAAGGAATTGCTTCCCATCTCCGGGTGGACGGTAGATGAGAGCAATTCTATAGCCCACACCTGCTACTACAGCACATTCAAATGAACTGACCTCCTCAACTGGAACACTGGTGAGTTCCAATTTGGTCTTGAAACAGACTGCAAACTCCCCTCCCCCGTCCAATCTTAGGCAGTGTATCACTGCATACCTGGCTGGAATTGCGGCCTCAAACATTGGGCCCGCATTATCATCCAGCCGGGTTTCGGTGATACAAGCCAGATCTGTTGACCCAACAAGATCCAAAATCATTGCGGTCTTGTTCCTGATAGATCTGGCATTGCTCAACAGCACCCGGGTTGGACAGAACTCCTGGTCTGCCCCGACTACCTGCCCATCACTAACAATACAGTATAGACACACTATATTTCACTGTCCTGTATAGGTAGTGTGAACCATTGATAGGATTGTGGGGGGCAAATGGTTGTGGGGCAGCAGTGTGGATGAACATACTGTGAAGGCTGGGAGGGTGCCCAATATGCCACAGGTTAAGGAGGCTTGAGGAAGAGGTTCAGTGGCTTGTCAGGGAGCTGGGGAGGTTGAGGGGTGAGGGAAGGGTTGTGTTGGTAGAAGGACTGACATCTGAGAATGTCAGGGGCACCACAGAGAAGGAACAGTGGGTCAAGGGAGGGGTCAGGGGGATGGGGAAAATGAGACAGGATGCCAGCTGATGAAGGGTGGACTCCATTAGGGCCTAGCAAAAAAGGAGCAGCAGTAGAAAGGAGGGAGGAGAAAATATATAGTCATGCAAAGAGGGACGGGAAAATGTTTGCTGTACTAGCGACACATGGGAAAGAGGACACAGGAGGAGATTGCACAAGGGATAGTACTCACAAAGAGGAAGGAGTGAGGGGCATTACTAGTGGAGAGATTGAGCACAGCATGCCAGGGGGAGGGATAATACTTGGAGAGGTGAGGAGGGAGAGAAAAGTTGGCAGTCAAATAGGAGGAGGGGGAGGGGTCTCAATTGAGAGGGGCAGGGTGGAAGACACTGGGGCAAATGGCAAAAGCACCACCTTAAGTGGCCCCAGGAATGAAAACCTGGGTGGGAGGGTGGTGACGGGCACAAGGAAAGAGGAGGGGGAGTGTACTGGTGTTGGCAGACTCCATACTCAATGAGATCATATGGGGCAGCAAGGGGGAGAGACACAGTCAGATATGGGTGGAGTCCATACTGGGATTAAAGGCAGACAAGGCAGGACAGGCAATCCTAAGGTGTGCAAGGAGGGGTAGGAGGAAACTGCACATTGTGGTACATGTGGAGACAAATGACCTAGCGGGGGAAATGGTGGAGGTAACAAGGGAGAGGTTTGAGGAAGTGGGAAGGTTGTACGAGGTGACTGGGGAGTCTGTGGCCTTCTCGGAGGTGCTCCCAGTACCCTGTGCAAGCACAGTGAGAAAGGAGAGGCTTGGGGAATTGAACACATGGTTGATAGAATGGTGTTGAACTAAGAGGTACAGGGTTGTGGGCGGCCGGGGCAGTACCTTGGATAATAACAATCTGTTTGCAAGGGATAGGCTGCACCTGAGCAGAGAGGGGAAGGAGGTTTTAAAGCAAAGACTGGGGAGGTATATTGTGACAATGGTGGATTTAAACTAGACGGGGGGGGTGGCAAGTGAACAGCATGTAGGCAGGTATCCAATAGAGCACAGTCACAGCCTACCCCCCAGGCTAGCAGGGAAGGACTCAGGGCAGACAAAAAGGGAGGGAGTGGAAGGGAGGAGATGGAAGGCGATGAAGGGAAGGGGGCAGGGTGGAGGGTGGTCTCGCTAAATGCGAGAAGCTTAGGCAATAAATCAGCTGAGCTATAAGCACTCTTGGCAGTGTGGAGGGTGGATATTGCAGCTGTCACAGAAACATGGGCAAACAAGCACCGGGACTGGGATCTGGCAATCCCAGGGTACAAATTATACAGGAAGGACTATAAGGAGGGGGTTGGGGTGGCAGTCTCTGTGAAGGATGGGACCAAATGCACAAGGGACGAGGGGGAGGAAAAGAGAACAGAGGCAATCTGGCTGCAGCTTCTAGACTCAAGGGTTATTTATTTTTTTATTGAAATGTTTCACCAGGAAAGGCACACTGAGCAAAAAGATGCTCGGCTCACGGTGCGACCTGGTGGGAGGGGAAAAAGTGGAGAGCATCAACAAGCAGTGTTACAAAGATTAGGGATTACATTTTACATGATGTTGCAGCATAGCATGTGGTTACATTTGGTATGGAATTACAACATAGATCGAGGTTAACATAATAGGGTTACGATGAATCAACATAACACACAGATACACGGCACTGAGGCATTTAGGACATGGATCAATAAATGCAGTAATGACAATGAGTGATAAGTATATAGTTGGTACATATAAACCAGCTTCTGTAGCAATTACTAGGTGCTGCTGGTCAGGCAATGGAGAGGTAGTGGGGCACTGGGGGTTAGGAGAAGGGGGTATCATGAACAGGTGCAAAGATAGTTTGACAAGGTGGTAGATAAAGAATGAGTGGAGGAGTGGTGAATTTGGTGAGGGAAATCATTCCAGAGTTTAGGGAGTCATTGTGAGAAGGCAGCTTGGCCTACGGAGATCTGCCACTGAGGGATTACCAATTGTCAGGAGTCATAGGATCTAAGGGTATGAGAGGGGGGGTGGGAAGTGAGGATAGCATGGTGGCAAGGTAGGATGGGAGTGATCCAAGCCAAACTTTCTACACAAATTTTGAGCAATGCAGTTGGTGGCGATTTTCAAGGGATGGAAATGCTAGTGAGTGGTACAGCTCACAATGATGGGTGCTGGGGGGCATCAAGTTCAAAGCGGCAGAAAGCATTGAAAAGGGGATCCAGTCTGGATAAGGATGACTTGGGAGCGGCACTGTAGACTACATCGCAGTAGTCATATGAACATACGAATGTGACAGCAGAAACAGACCACCCCGTCTATCTAAGTCTGCTCGAGTGTGCAGCCAACACCCCTAGTTTGCAGCTGCCCTGCCCCACCTCCCCTTTGTCATCCCACTGCCACCCCCACCTCCCCTACCCTCACTCTCCCCTGTTCCCATCCCGTGCCCTTTTGAAGCATTACATGATACCATCCATTCTGGTTGGGTGTTCCATTTTGCTACCACCCTCTCTGTGAAATAGTGTCTCCTCTTTTCCTTCCTAAATTTTCCTCCCTCTATTCTTAGCCCATGCCCCCTGGTGACCCTCCCCCTCCTTAACTTAAAGACCCCATCTGCCCCATCCTTATTGATTCCCCTCAGATATTTGAATGTCTCAAAGCCGTCAAAGTCTGTTTCTATAGAAACTTTTAAGTACCTCAGTGGAATCAACAAAGTCCAAGAGGGTAGCATCTTTCAGAAAAAGAGACGTGCAAGAACAAGGGGACACAATTTAAAGATGGGGGGGGCGGTTCGGGGCAATGTGAGGAAGTACTTTTTCACAGAGAGGGTAGTGGATGCATGGAGCAGCCTTCCTGAGGAGGTTGTGGGGTCTAAAACTGTGGGAGAATTCAAGAATGCATGGGACAGGCATAAGGGAAATTCTTGTTGGGGGGGTAGGAAGAAATAGGCTACTGGTTAACTAGGATCTGCAGCCTATCCTGTAGGTAGGGAAATGGGCAGACTAAGTGGGCCAAGCGGTCCTTATCTGCCGTCAAAGTCTATGTTTCTATGTCTCTATCATGTCTCCCCTGTCCCTTCTATCCTCCAGAGTGTACATATTCAGGTCTCCCAGCCAGCTGTCATAGTCTCTCCCCTCCATTCCACTTATCATCTTTGTTGCCCTCCTCTGCACCCCCTCCAGTAACCTGATATCACACTTTAGGTATGGCCTCCAAAACTGCACACAGTACTCTAAATGCGACCTTACCAGCGACCTGTAGAGGGGCAAGATCACCTCTCTTCACTTGGATGAACCCCCCCCATGCACCCCAGCATTTTGTGCACTTTTGTAGCTGCTCTCCTGCACTGGGCAGTGTTGTTCATGGTCCCCGTTACCATTACCCCTAGGTCCTTCTCCTCCTCAGTGATCCCCAGATTAACCCCACCCAGCCAGTATTCTTTTCTTGGGTTCTTCACCCTAAAGTGCATAACCTTACACTTCTTTGCATTGAACCCCAGCTGCCACCTCTCTGACCACTCCTCTATCTTGCTTAGGTCCCCCTGCAGCTGCTTCCATCCCTTCTCTCCATCCACCACTGCTCCAATTTTGGTGTCGTCAGCAAACAGACTTACCTTGCTCACCACCCCATGTGCACTATCTGATATGAAGAGCCCAAAGAAGACTGGCCCCAGCACAGAGTCCTGTGGCACCCCACTCGTCACCGGCCTTGGAGTTGAGAGCTCCCCTCTCACCACCACCACCCATTGCAGCCTGCCACTCAGCCAGCTTGTAATCCAGTTCATCATTTTTGCCCCTGTCCCTACAGTTCAAAGGCTCCCCTGCCGCTTGTGAGGCATCGAATCAAGGCCGTTGAAGTCCAAGTAAAGAACATCCAATCGCATGATCCTGCACAGTTCACCTGTCAACTAGTCATAATATTGTATGAGGTTGGTTTGATGAGACTTCCCTGAAACAAACCCATGATGCCTCACATCCTGGAGGCCATTGTCCTCCTGTCGCTCCTGTAAAAAAGCTTTCAGCTTAGTGTGCTACTCCTGGTTAAACAACTAAATAAATAAAATAAATAAAAAAATAAAGGTTTGACACCAATCTTTCCTTTAGTATCGTTTCCATGAGTTTGTACACTATGGAGGTGAGATTTTCTGGACGATAATTATCCGGTTCAGCCCTTGGCCCACTCTTGTGTAATGGTACTATATGTGCCATCCTCCAGTCCAGTGGCACACATCCCGACTCCAGTGAGGTACTGTACAGATAGTCATAGGTAGGTAGGATTATCTTTTGCACAAGTACTCATCTCACAGTTAGCGGAAGGCTACTGTGATTCCTGTAAAGGGCACTGAGTTTGGGGCTCAATTTTTTCAAGATTGCATCTACATATGCAGAGAAGGATAGGTGTTGGTCGAGCCATACCCCTAAATACCTAAAAGTAGAAGCATCCTCAAGAACTGTCCCACCTAGGGTGTGGAAGGTGGGAAGGGCTGTGAGCCTGGACAGTCTCTGCCTTGTGCCAAAGGTCATGGAGACTGTCTTTTTGGCATTGAGGGAGAGTAGATGGGAGGTAAACCAGAGCTGAACGTTGCTGAAATCAGCCTGATGGTTAGTAGCAACCTCTTCAGGGGTATGGCCGGTGGTGAATAGGACTGTGTCATCTGCATACATGTGGATGGATTAAGATGAACAGATTAGTGGCTGGTCATTTAGAAAAATAGAGAAAAGGATGGGGCTGAGTACCGATCCTTGGGGGCCACCGGTATTCATGGAGTGGGGGAAATGGAATCTGCAGTTCTGACTAATTGCGTTCTACCTGTGAGATATGCACTGAACCAGCTGATGGCTGACTTGCAGAGTCCAGATGCAGAGAGGCACGTTATCAGGAGGGGATGAGAGACAGTGCCAAATGCTTTAGCTAGATAGACAAAGATGGCTGAGGTGATTTGACCTTTATCCATCCCAGAAAGGATGGCGTCAGACAGTCTTGTCAGGGAAGTGGCAGTGGAATGCTTCTTCCCAAATCCAGATTGGAAGGGAGTGAAGCAGTTGGAGTCAGAGAGAAAGGTGGTTAGTTGGATGAGCACGAGGTGTTCTTGGAGTTAAAGCAAGAGCCAGGGGAGGGAAGACGGGGTGGTAATTTGCAGTAGAGGTGGGGTCACCCCTTTAGGTAGGAGCAGAACAGTGGCATGCTTCCAGGTCTTAGGAACGGTTGCAGTGGCAAAGGATAGATTTAGGAGGTCTGCAAGTGGGGTTGCTATGGCGGAAGCAGATAGGTAGAGTAGTTTTGTGTCCAGACCATCAGGAGATTTGCCTTTCAATGGATTGAGGGCTAGTAGGGCATTCAGGACATCGATTGGAGAGATGTTTATGAAGGAGAAGGTGTAAGGCCTATTGGGTTTCATAGATTCTGTGGTGGGTCTGGGTGTTGCAAGGGTGGGTAGAGAGGAGAGCAGAGTAGAAGCACATGTGGACAAATAGATGTTGAACTCAGTGGCGACTGTATGGGAGTCAATGAGAAGAGTTATTTGCATTTAAGATGGGAGTGGGATTAGCTGTGGGTGGGGAAATGAGGGAGTGAATGACCTTCCAGAATTTGGAAGTTTCTATTTATATTAGAGTGGAGGGTGGCATTAAAGTAGTCGACCTTAGCTAGCCGAGTTGCTCTGGTGTATTTATTGCATAGCATTCAGTAGATGTTGTAATCTTGTGGGAGGAGGGATGATTCCTGAGCTTTCCAAGTCTTGTCCTGGGCATTTTGGCAAGCTATAAGTTCTGGTGTAATCCAGGGTAGGTGGTTTCCTAGGACCCTGGTGTGGCACAGGGGGGCATGCTTGTCCCAGACATTGAGGAACATGTTTTGAAAGTGTAGGAGGGCATCATCAGTAGAGCAGTTTGTAGTGGAGGGGCCCCAATTTGCTAGGGCTAGGTCTTCTAGTAAGGGGGTGATATTGAGAGATTTGTATGAGTGTTGGACTAGAAACTTGGGGGGTTGTGCCGGTAGATTTTGCGGACTAGGTAGATGATGTGGTGGTCACTCAGGGAGTCAGGTAGTAAGCCTGCTTTGAGGATCCAGTGGGGGTGGGTGGTGAGTGCCCAGTCAATAAGTGAGTGGTTGCCAGACTTGTGGTTGAGGTGGATAGGCTCAGTGATGATCTGAGAAAGGTTTAAGGCAGATATATCAGAATGGGCATTGTTGAGGAATAGAGTTAACCAGTTGTGGTTGACGTCACCCATGATATATAGTTCACCTGCTGGAGTAAGAGAGGCGATATGTGTGATGAGGTCAATGATAGTTGCAGATTAGCAGCTCATAAGCTCGTGGCTTGGCCTTGGCTAGGACTACACAGAAGTGTATGTCTGAGTCTACATAGATGGCAACATCACCACCTTTATTAGCCCAGTCCTGACGGGCAATAGTGTAGCCTGGATGACGATCAAGGAGTCCATCATATTATTATTTAGCCAAGTTTCAGATAGCATGATGATGTCGGGGGCGTATTGGATGGCTAGCACCTGGAGTAGGTCAAGCTTAACGGCTAGACTTCTAGTATTTAGATGAAGTAGTCATAGGCCACTGGGGAGAGAGCCACCAATGTAGCTTGTGGTAGTGGACAAATCAGGGGAAAGGACCACAGAATTAGTTGAAGAAGGGGATGTGCAGGGCCTGGGTTCAGGTGTATGTCTCCCGCTGTGAGGAGCAGGAGGATAATGATTAGGAAGTGGGAGAGAAGATGTTTGTACCATGTGGTGAGTGAGCACCGTCTAGGTAGCGGTCTCGATCGGACACGGGAGGGTGGCCGAAAGGTGATATGTTGAAGGATAATACAGGAGTGAGAGGGGGAAAGAGAAAGGCACAGGGGCAGATAGGGGAGTGGGACCAAGTTAAGATGGGTGGAGAGAGAGTCGCAGAGAAGGAGGAGTAAAGGAGTTGAGCTAAGTTAGGAATGTTAGGGGACAGTGGCTTAGGGGAGGTTGATGGTATGTTGGGGGGGTGGCTGATGACTATAATAGTGAGTAGGAGCTGGTTGCTGGGCAGTGGAGACATTTCTCCAGATAACAAGCAGCAGATAGCAAGTTGGCAGCTATGGTGATGCAGGGGTTTTGTTTTGTAGGAGCTGCACTACAGGAGGGTAGGTAAGAGCTGAGAAGGCAAGCCAATAAGATGACAGAGCACCAGGGTGGGAGAGGCAAGATTGTATTTAATGGTGGCCTGGGGGAGGGTGGAGGGGGGCAGGAGAAAAAAGCCAGAGACAGAGCGGCAGAAGCCGACAGTTTAAAAGCCAGTAAAATTGGTGCTGAAGGTTCTGAATTCACCAGCCAAGATAGCGGCTATGAGGCGCACCAAGAGAAGGGAAGCTGGAGCAGCCCTGTTCAATCACTGGCCGCTAGTCCAAGGCACCACACCAATCGGGATTCAGCATGGTGTTTTTGGCTGCTAGGGACTTTAGGCTCATACCTTGAAGGTGGATCCAGTAGCTGGTTCCAGGAGGGTGGGGTGGGGGTCCTCCAGTAGTCGGGGCACCAGCCGAGGTAGCAGCCGTTGAGCACCACTGGCCGAAGAAAAGCACCTAACAGTCAGTGATCCCTTGAAGGTGGATCTGGTAGCTGGTTCCAGAAGGACAGACTGGGGGTCCTCCAGTAGTCAGGGCGCTGGCCAAGGTTGCAGCCAATGAGTGTCGCTGGCCTGAAGAAAACTGCTTAATAGGCGGGGATCTCTTGAAGGTGGATCCGGCAGGCTGGGGGTCCTCCGGTAGTCAGGGCGCCGTCCAAGGTTGTGGCTGTTGAATGCCGTTGGCCAGAAGAAAAGCACCTAACAGGCAGGGATCCCTATGTAGAAAAGGGAAGGTGGTCATCGTGTGGGATTTCAACTTGCCAGGGGTTGACTGGAGCATTCTGGTCACCTCCAGTGCTAGGGAGCAAGTGCTTTTGGACATGATCCAGGAGGTTCTCCTGACACAGTTGGTCAGTGTACCTACTAGGGTAAAGAACACTTTAGATCTGATATCGTCGAATGGGGAGGCAGTAAGGGAAATAAGGGTGGAGGACTCACTAGCCGACAACGATCACCAAACGGTGTGGTTTAATATCACAATGTGTAGGGAGCCAGAGAAATCAATAACCTGGGTGGTAAACTTCAGGAGGGGCGAATTATGGGAGGATATGGGAAGTACTGAAAGGGAAACTGGAGAGCATAAGGCAGGAGATGGATGTGGAGCAGAAATGGGATATTATTAAATGGGGGATTACAGAGGCAACGGAAGCCTGCACCAAGACACAGAGTAAGAGGAGCAGAGCAAGGAAACCATGCTGGTTGAACAGCGAGGTAGTGAAGGTGGTGAGGGCAAAACAAGAGGCGCACCAGAGGTATAGGAGGATGAGGAAGGAAGGGGACAGTGAGGAGTATGCAAGATGGTCCAAGGAGGTGACCAGAAAAGTGAGAGAAGCCAAGGCCCAGAGGGAGCTGAGATTAGCACAGGGAATTAATGAGGGGGGTAGACTTTTTTAGATGCATCGGGGGAAATGGAAGTGAAGGAGAAAATAGTGAGGATAAAAAAGGGTGGGAGTGGATGGAAAGGGGAGGAACAGGCGGAAGCACTGAATGAACACTTTGCTCAGTGTTCACAGACGAAAAGGGGGGACCGCTACCACCATGGGCTGGGAGGGTGTGGACGGGGGGGGGGGGAGGCGACAGATGGAAGAATTGAGGGTGGTAGAGTCCTAGAGGGACTGAGGGCACTGAGGATAGACAAGGCACCAGGGCCAGATGATATCCATCCCAGGGTGCTGAGGGAGATGGTGAAGCCACTGGCAGATCTGTATAGCACCTCACTAGAGTTGGGATGTGTGCAACTGGACTGGAGGATGGCACATGTAGTGCCATTACACAAGAGTGGACCAAGGGACGAACCAGGTAATTATCATCAGGTAAGTCTCACCTCCATAGTGTGCAAACTCATGGAAATGATACTAAAGGAAAGACTGGTGTCATACCTGGAGGACAATGGCCTCCAGGATGTAAGGCAGCATGGGTTAGTTTCAGGGAAGTCTTGTCAAACCAACCTGATACAATAATATGACTGGGTGATAGTGAGCTGGATAAGGGTCATGTGGTGGATGTTCTTTACTTGGACTTCAGCAAGGCCTTCAATTCAGTGCTTCATGGGCAGCTTGGGGGGAAGCTAACTGGTGTAGCGAAAGTGGCAAAAATGACAAACTAGATTACAAGCTAGCTGAGTGGGAAGCTGCAGCGGGTGGTGGTGGTGGGAGGGTCACACTCAACTCCGAAGTCAGTGACAAGTGGGGTGCCGCAGGGCTCTGTGCTGGGACCAGTATTTTTTGGGCTCTTCATATCAGACATTGCGCACGGGGTGGTAAGCAAGGTAAGTCTGTTCACAGAAGACACCAAAATGGGAGCAGTGGTGGATGGAGGGGAGGGATGGAAACAGCTGTAAGGGGACCTAAGCAAGCTAAAGGAGTGGTCAGAGAGGTGGCAGCTGGGGTTCAATGCAAAGAAGTGTAAGGTTATGCACTTCAGGGTGAAGAACCCAAGGAGAGAATACCAGCTGGGGGGGGGTTAAGCTGGGGATCACTGAAGAGGAGAAGGACCTTGGGGTAATGGTAACAGGGACCATGAACAGCACTGCCCAGTGCAGGAGAGCAGCTACAAAAGTGAACAAAATGCTGGGGTGCATAGTGAGGGGTGTTTCGTCCAGGCAAAGAGAGGTGATCTTGCCCCTCTACAGGTCACTGGTAAGGCTGCACTTGGAGTATTGTGTGCAGTTTTGGAGTACATACCTGAAGCATAATATCAGGCTGCTGGAGGGGGGGTGCAGAGGAGGGTAACGAAGATGATATGTGGCATGGAGGGTAGAGAATATCAGATCAGGCTGGGAGATCTGAATATGTACACCCTGGAGGATAGAAGGAATGGGGAACATGATAGAGACATTCAGATATCTGAGGGGAATCAATAAGGATGGAACAGATGGGGTCTTTAAGGTAAGGAGGGGGAGGGACACCAGGGGGCATGGGCTAAGAATAGTCGGGGGAAGATTTAGAAGGGAAATAAGGAGATCTTATTCATGGGGAGGGTGGCAGCAAAATGGAATGCACTACCTGAATGGTGGTATCATGTAAATCTGTGAACAGCTTTAAAAGGGCATGGGACAGGGAACAGGGGAGAGTGAGGGTGGGGGAGGTGGGGGGCGGCAGTGGGATGACAAAGGGGGTGTGGGGCAGCTGCAAACTAGGGGTGCTAGCTCACTCGAGTAGACTTAGATAGATCTGGTGGTCTGTTTCTGCTGGCATATCATATGTTAGTGTCTTCGTATGTTCTAAATTTCATCCATTCAAGAGCCAGAGATCAATTAGGGTCTGCTGTGATATTATGGGTACAGAAAAATGAATAGACTGGGTGGGCCAAGCAGTCCTTTCCTGCCATCAAATTCAATGTTTCCATGTTTCTATTCTTATATTTTTTGTTTAAGATAATCTTTAGACTTGTGATACTAACCAGTTTCCCCCTACTTCTTCAGTACCCTTAAATGAAGATAAAAAGTTAAACCAGCAGACTGGAAACTGGCTTTACACAGTCTATCAAACTGATTGCTGACAATAAGCAATTCTTCCTAAGCTGAAACAAATTCCCTAGTTTCATAAACTTTGGGCCTGGTCTAATACCTTCTGCCTTATCTCACTAAACTCATGTTAATTACTAAATGCTGGCTATGTAACTCTGCCTCCCTAACCACACTGCTGGTATCACTCAGGTAGGTTACAGGGTATCCCTTTGTTGCTGTACTTTCATTCAGCAGATTTCAAAGCATATCAAGCCAGTCTGCAAACTTTTGCCCTTTTGAATTAAAGTTAAAAAGTGAAATCTTACATTGATTCCTATGACAAAGAAATGAGAAATACTTTATGAAACTTACAGAAATACAGTCTCAATAATAGAAGGAAAGGTTAGAACTTAGCTTACAATAAGATTCCAAATCTTGTCTGACTTCTCTTGTTTTATTGTGAACAACCAGTTGCAATGCGCTGGTGTCATAACATTCCACACATGATGTATAGTATGTTTCTTTGCAACACAGTTTTTAAAATGTGATTGAATATGAACATACAAACATATGAAAAAAGCCAGCAGATACATGCCAAAAAGGTCTATCTCATCTGCTCGATTATGCAGCTCATGGCTTACACCAGTGATACCAAACACTCCCCACCCCCCCCCTGTCAGCACTATCACCTTTCTTCCCCTTTACTGAGCTCGACTGTTGGGTCAAGACAACTCCAATATTTATTCTACCAAAAGCAAACAAAAACTGGATTCCAAAACATGTTCCAGACTCTTTCATAGTAAAACCTACATGCCATATTGTGCCAACACTCCATCATAGGCCTGTTTACAAAACAAATAATTTCTGAAAGTCCTTGTCTTTCTATGGTTGTTAGAAAGTATAATATCATATTTAGCTTTTAATCATACACACTACCTGTCTTCCCCCCAAAAAATCAGTTTTAATCAGTAGGCCCAACAATGTTGATTTCACTATTTCCAGAAATCAAGAGAGGAAGGTTATGTTCTTTCTAACTTTCCCCAAACTGTATCTTTTTGGTTTTACTAAGATTAATTTCAGTGCAGTGTAGTTCTAAGCGCTATTTTGTATCTCCCAGATCTGCTGGCATCTCACTGTCTTCAACATTTTGGAAAATGTCTATTGCCAGAGCACCATCAATGTAATGGATGCATTCTCCCTGTGTTAACAGATCATTGATAATGATCAAAATAATATGGGGCCTAATTTGGGCCATGAAGTACATCTCCACTGATAAACCCATTATTATATTATTCATTTCCTAAACACACTTGTTAGTACTGTAACTTGCAGTCAGAAAAACACAAATCTACCTCAGAAGAATGGGGTGCTATACTCATTCATTTATTTTGCAGCAATTTCCCATGATCTGATAAACCGTAAAACCTTTCTGTAATGTACAAGTATGACTCTTAGAACTGCTACTGCAGCACAGGCTCACAGACAATGTGACAAGCTTCTGACCTTTTGTAACCTGTCTGTCACACACTCACACATGCAACCAGATGCTTGGATAGCAACTTGTATTTCAATGCTGCCAAACCCTGCCTGACTATTATGGTATCTTGATCTTGTTCTAGTCTCAGCACTGGTCACTGCTCACCCAGTGCAAGGCATTACTTTCTGGTAACAGAACTAACCTTTAAGACACTCCCAGAAAGCAACACATGCTTTGTGTTCGATAGAGATTACTGCCATACTTGATAGTCATGCTCATTGGTAGTGGAACACCAGTCTGCTCAACTGAGATGGATTGTTATCTGTCCCATAAAACACTGCAAAGTGACAGAGAATATTAAATATATAAATATTTAAAATTTATACTACTAAATTACAGAAAAAACAGTAACATATAAAAGGGAGAAAACACACTTGGGAATACACAACAAACCAGCTAAACCAAAAGATTACAGAAAGAACCTCTTTAGTTCCCAGACTACAATCTAAAAGATCTTACCCAAAATCTGGGTTCCTGCCTCTCTTAGGATTGCCACTAAGGCCTGAGATTAGTGAATGACACATTTCATTTCTTACAGTGGACATGTGCTATGGTCTGCCACCAGCTGAATCTGCCAGTGTCTGAGCTGCAGTGCCAGATTACTCTCTCAAGGGTTAAAACAGAGTTTTTAGTGCACACTCTCTCCCATGGCACACCTTTCAAATATCATATTCTTTCTGTCTCCATCGGCTACTTACTTACATTATCTCCAGTGGGAGTGGGGGTCTCCAGGTGTTCATATCAGAGCATTGCTGTGAAGTAAGCCTAGCTACCAAATGTCATAATGTACCACCCATTGGATGTGTCCCTATTCTTAAATGTAAGTGCTTGAATTGGCTTCTTCAATATAAGGTACACTGCCTAAACTGGCTTCCTTTAATTAAGATGCAGTCCCCAATCACTGTGCAGGTAACTGGTGAGAAGCCTGCTAACAGAGAACCATACATCTCCTAAGCATTACACAAAGTGGGTGGGGGGACAATCGATTCAATACTAGTTCTTACAGTGAACTGAAAAGCAAAAGCAGAAAGCAAAATACTGAAAGATAGCAGTCGGTCATGGAGGTGGGTGGATTGTGCCAGTCATCCGTCATTGGACTTCTACTCAACAAATGTATAATTATCAAAATGTGGGTGTGGGGGGGGAAGGAGGGTTGGATATGTGTAGTAACTGAAGGTGGGGGGATGGGGGCTTCTAAAGTTTAAAGGATCTGGGTTAGGGAGGATGGTAGGGGACTATTTCTTTGCCTTTAAAAAAAATAACCCTAATACTGAATATCTGGCTGAATAACAAATACTTGGCCCCAAATATTGAATATTTGGCAAAATATTAAGAAAAAGGTATTCGCATATCCCTAGCAGAAATGGACAGTTTACCTTACCCTATCTGCCCATACAGTATGTTCCCTGCTTTATCTACCTCCTCCAATCCTATCTGGTCTCCAGTGATGATCCTACTTCCATGCATCTTTTCTAATATACCCCTATGTCTAGCCCATGCATGCTTGAAGCCTTCACTGTTTCAGCCTCCACTTCTTCAGCTGGCTGTCAGTTCTGGGTATCTAAACCCTTTAGGTGAAGACAAATGTCCTCTCATCCTTCTTGAACTTCCTTCCCTCCTGCTTCATCCCATGCCCCCTGATAGTGGTGCTCTTTCTCATTTGAAAGAGACTCCCCCTGCACCCTATTCAACCCTGTGAGGTACTTGCAGGTCTCTATCATGTTACATCTCTCGCTCCTCTGTTCCAGGTTGCACATGTTGAGATTTCTTAATCTGTTCTTATAGGGCTTCTTCTGCAAACCCTGGACCATTTAGCTTCCCTCCTGTAGACCACCTCTACCCTGTCTATGTTCTTTTTGAAGTGTGGTATCCAAAATTGCACACAGTACTCAGGTGGGGTCTCACCAGTGAGCAATAAGTGGCAACACCACCTACCTCCTCCTGTTGGATATGCCCCTATTGATGTACCCCAGAATCCAACTAGCCCTACCCATTGCTTTGTCACACTGCCCTCCTTCCACCTTGAGGTTCTCAGATGTGGTGACCCCAAGGTCCCATTCCTACCTAGGGACTGTCAGTATCTCTCTCATCCTATACTCAGCATCTGTGTTCCTATGCCCTAAATGCATGATTTTACACTTTTTGAGATTGAATCCCAACTGCCATGTTTTGACCACTGGTCACTTTCCAAAGCTCCCTCTGCATTTTCTCCACCCCCTCCTGAGTTCCCAACCCACTGCTGATGTTGTTATCATCTGCAAAAAGCCATACCTTTCTTTCCAATTCTTCTGCAATGTCACCTATGAAGACATTGAAGAGAACTGGTCCCAGTACTGAACTCTGTGATACCCTGCTGGAGTCTTCCATTATTAGAATGAATGCTGTTAACCACCACCATATGTCTCCCATTCATTCATCAGCTTCTAATCCAATTAACCACATTGGACTCCACTCCTAAGCTGTTCAACTTTTTATTCAGCCTCCTGTGATGAGTGTAAAAGGTCTTGCTAAAGCTTAGATAGGCCACATCTACAGCCCTCCCCTGATCCATTTCCCTAGTCACCCAGTCAAAGACATTTATCAGATTTGTTTGACTGTCCCCCCCCCACACCCAATGAATCCATGCTACCTGTGGTCTTGCTGTCCACTGGATTCAAGTTATTCTACAAATCGTTTCTTCAGAAGGGTTTCCAATAATTTCTCCATCACTGAAGTAAAACTGACTGGCCTATAGTTTATAGCCTCCTCCCTGCTGCTGCTGTTCTTATGTAAAGTGGCCATGTCAGTCCATCTTTAATCCTCTGGATCTATGCCTGCTTCCAGTGTGCTGTTGAACAAGGCTGTCAGTGGGCCAGCTAGCACCTACTTGAGTTATTTTAATACTCTGGGGTGTATCCCATCCAATCCCATTGCCTTGTCCATCTTCATCATTGCAAGTCCCTTCAGGACCCTTTCCTTTAAATATGGACTTATGTCCACCTCCACCCTCACTCTTACATTCCCTAGTGGTTGATCAGCCCCTCTCTCCACTGTGAAGTCTGAGCAGAAGTAACTGTTTAGGATCTCAACTTTCCCTTGGTCCTCTTCTGCGCAGTCTCCCCTTTTACCTTTCTAATTCTTAGTATCCCTCCCCTTGCTTTCCTCTTCTCACTTATGCATCTGAAGAAAGTTGTATCACCATTAGCAATCCTTTTGGCAATCATTTCCTCTTTCTGTGCCTTTTATCCATTCACTGGCTTTCCTACTTCCTTCTGTTTTACTTGGAATACCTCCCTGTCCTCATTACTCTGTGTTTTCTTGTACATTTTGAATGCCACCCTTTTTTCCTTCACCACTTTTGCATTTCCTTAGAGAACCCTAAAGTCACTTTTTCCTTCTGCTTTTATTCTCTTCCTTCATGCAGAGGTTGATTGGTTGATTTAGTTATGCCTTCACTTTTTTCCCCATTGTGCCTCTACCACTCCCTGGCAATACCTCCCTTCAAGGCATTTTACAGTGCCAATCTCCCATTTCTTCAAAATCTGTCCTCCAAAGGTCCAGGACCCTCATCCTCATGTGGTTTGCCTCTGCTCCTATTTTTATGTTGAACAACACCATAAGATGGTCACTGGTACCTGGGAAACTGCCCACTGTGATGTCTGTAATGCTGTTCCTGTTTGTAAACAGCAAGTCCAGCACTGCTCCATCCATAGTGGGTTCTTTGACTAGCTGCCTGAGAAAAGTCCCTTGTAGGGAATCAAGGATGGCCCTGCTCCTTTCCAAAGCTGTCATTGGAAGGCTTCACTACATGCCTGGCAGATTGAAGTCATCAAGTAGCAGCACTTCCCCCTTACTTGCTCTTCTGATGCTGGCTTCCCCAAGTGCCTTATTTACCTCATCTCCCTGTGCTGATGGCCTATACATTATGCTGGTATGGATAGCAGAACCAGAGCAGTAGCACATCCATTTGGTGAGTCATTATGGGTGAAGTAATTTGAGTGAGTACATTTAGGCAACCGCCACACCACAGTGACTGCACAATATGGGCGATACCGCTGATTCAGTGATCTCCATTTGCAAAGTGTGGCATGGTGTTAGAATATTAAAAATAGGGGTGTGTGGAGAGCATAGCTCCCCCAGAGGGTGCAGGGGGGCAAAGCCCCCCCTGTGAAAATAGAGACTTGCACTGCTGATGGGATGCATCTGTTGCTGTTACTAAGTGCAACAGGTACATGTGGTTGCAAATAAGGGTGGGTGATTGTGGTGGGTGCTATTTTCATTCAGGTCCCATCAAGCTGCTTGGTGGCCAGCCCGTCGGCACAGCGGTGGGATTTCTGCTTGCGACCCTGGTGACCCGGGTTCAGGAATGGACCCAGGTCATTGGAGGGCCGGCTGGGGGAGAAGGATCGAGTATCCCCTGGACTGCTCATCTTCTCCGGGAGGGAGGGGGGTTTGAGTGCTCAGTGCATGAGCAGCACCCAGCGTAAGCTGGGTTTGCCGCATCACACTGACTCCGGCAAGACTTCAGGGTGGGGCGAATGCTGGCCATCATTGCACGTCCCCGCCCTACCTACAGGGGAAAAATGCTGCTGGGTCGTCTCCATGGCACCCTTCCCTCTGAGACCACAATTAGCATCCAGTACTGGCTCTCCTGACCAGATGCTTGTAGTGCAGTGCTGGTAAGGGAACAGCTCCGCAACCCTTCCCTCTGGGGAGCAAGCCAGGGGTGACTGTGGAGAGCTCGGTGATCGCTGGAGGTGGGGGTACAGAGGGACCATGACCAAGGGCTGAGTTACCGATGACCCCAGCAGACAAAAAGCATAATACATTTAAAAAAAAGCTGCTGGGTGGGCAGGTAACAGCCCCGGCAGCTATGGACATAGAAACATTTTCCCTGGGAGGGGGAAGGTGTCTGAGGAGGAAAGAAGGAGACAGTTCAAATTAAATAGCAGGTAGAAGGGTGTCTGAGGACACTATTCCTTTCTGCTACAGATGTGATGTCAGTTAGTCACTGAAATGTGCCACGCTGCAGTTTGCGGTCGCCTAATTGACAGTTGCTATAAAAGATTCACCAAAATTGCTTTTGCTCAATTATAGTCGTCCAAATGACATGGAATCCCCCAGAGCCTGTCTCCAGGATGATCCACAGAGCCTCCAGCTCCTCATTTTCCTCCTGGTGCACTGGTGCCTCCATGGCCTGATTCCCCTCACATGTACTACAAAACCTCCTCCACTCCTCCCTGCCCTATTTCTCCTAAAAAGAGAGTAGCACAGTATTGTCATATCCCAGTCATGGTGCTTAGTGCACCACAACACCATTATGGCCACTAAATTTAGATTAGCCTCCACCATATTTACTTCCAGGTCTGGAATTCTTTTCCAGGACCCCTTGCATTAGTGCACATGACTCTCCACACCATCTTTCCCACTTGGCTGCTGCCCTGCTACCCTTTTCTATTCCTGCCTTTGCTGTTCCCTGAAGCCTCCCTTACTCAGCTCTTTCCTTTTTACTTTCACCATTCCTTGTCTCCTTCAATCCTCTAACCACACTTACTTGACCTAAACCCCTTTTCTTCTGTCTTGTCCTTGTCCCTGCCATTCTGTACCCTAGCCTAGGGGAGTTTTCTCCCCTCGGCCCTCTGTCCATGGCATTCCACCACCTGTGCAGTGGTAATTGTAGCCTCCCTTGGTTTTACTGTCTCCCCCCTGCTAGTGTAAATGCTCATCCAAGTAGCATTTAAACCTCCCACCTCAGACTAGACTCCTTTTCCAAGATGGATGCAGGATGTCTCCCTTCTAGAGGCTCATAATCTCCCATTCATGTCCCCAGTCTCAAATGTAGCCAAAGCCTTCTCCCTTGTACCATGACTTCAGCCAGTCATTAAAAGCCCTGGTGTTGAGTACACTTGCCTCTCTCCAGCCGCACACCAGTAACACCTTAGTAAAAGCTACCAAGTGTGCCACCTGACTTGAGACCCCTCCCCAGCACCTCCATTAAAGGAAGCCAATTTACTCATTGTGTTTTATATAAAAGAAGTCAATTCAGGCACTTACATTTCAGAATAGGGCCCCACAGATGGGTGCTCCACCATGATATTTGATAGCTGGGCTTATTTCGCAACAGAGCTCTTACATAAACACCAAGAGAACCCCATTGCCATTGGAAATCAAACAAGTATTTCTTTCTTCAAGCACCTGCAGCTGGGGGCACAAAATGTATTACCTACCAGCAAGAGTAAAGTAAATCATTTGTAAACTGTTTAAATTTTTGTTTTCAGGAGCTGTAAGCAGATTCTGTGGTCAGGTCACATTGAGGAGGGATAGTGGGACCAGTAAATTGAGCCAGCCAATTTGGGCTCACACACCGGGAGTTTAAAACTTCAATCCAGGACCAACTCAGCATGCATTCTGGAAAGCTGCAAGCACCAGCATCTGGGTGCAAAAAACTGTAAGGAGACCAGGAAGTTGCGTTGGCTTGAGGAGGGAAGGCAGGTCCAGGAAATTGAGTCAGACCATCAGGGCTCACTCACCAGGAGTTTAAATCATGCACCAGGGGCTCGATTCTCAATGATCAGTGCAAGCTGCATGAATAGCAGCTTGTGTCGATTGCCAGTGTGCCAGGACCCTGTGCCCAATTCTCTACCACATACAGTAGGGTCCTGGCAGCAAAGTCCCACAGCTTGCAGCAGCTGTGGCCGTGTGCCAAACAGACATCAAATCTGGAAGGTTTGCTGCAAGCTGCATACACTGTCAGGTGACACTCTAGTAAGGGTAGAACACCATTCAGGTGTCCGTCCTATGTGTACTACTGCATACCATGATGGTGTCACAGTAATATGGCTTGATGCAACCAAAGTATTGCTAGGCTAGTGGTCGTTGTCACACAGTCCACTGCACTTGTGTCATATTTCCAATGCATGTCTTTATACAACTGAATACCCTACATAATACAATACTACAGCATAAAACAAACACATTTGCTGCATGGTGTCACATGGTGCAGATACTCTGATCATACAGCCTCCTTATCATAATATAGGTGTAACATAAACACAGCAAGTAAATATAAATATATATACTGTATATACATATATACAGTATATATATATATAATATATATATATATATTTATAAAATGGTGTGTTAAAATGACAGAAATCCCACTAACATGATTGGACACACTAAATCACATGACCGTGCATTATTTCCCAACGACCGCACACCTCCCATCGTGACCGCACGCCTGAACTACTTCCCACTGAGACCAAAACCTCATCACAAAGCCACAGCAGTATCACTCCACAAGTGTAAACAATAGCATCACTCACAGAGAGACTACTGAAAGAAAAGCAGCACATCACTGCCTCACTCTAACAGAAATACAAATATCTGACAGAAAAATTTTAAAAAATGGCAGAATTACCACATACCTCAAAGGAGCTGACATCAATCCTCACCAAAGATGACTGGTACAATGATGATCTCTTCAAAGAACTTGAACAGGACTTACCTGAGCAGCCACTTCAGAATCCAGCACAGCAAACAGTGAGTAGACATGCCAGCCTTCACCCTGAAGAAATAGATAACATAGAAGAAAACAAAGCTGAAAAAAATACTAAAAAGCAAACTGTCTGGGCAACAAAAGTATTTACAGACTGGGTAACAGAAAAGCAAATAGACCTGGATTTAAAACAGTAACACCAGATAAATTAAACACAACCTTGAGAGAATTTTATGCTACAGTTAGAAACTCCTCAGAAGCGAACAGTATGGCATTTCAAGTTTTATTGGTTTAAGAGCAGGACTCAACAGGCATTTAAATTCACTGGCTCTATCACGACAAATGAATCTTGTCACAGACACAGATTTTCAATCTGCAAACAATGTTTTGTCTCCGTCATAAAACAATACAGAAAAGAAGGCAGAGACTGCACTCAACACCACGAATGCCTCACAGAATCAGACTTCAAAAAGTTAAAGCACTCTCCAGCACTATCACCAAACACAGCTGCAGGACTAGTCAGAAAAGTCTGGTTCGACCTACAAATATTCATGGCTCGTAGGGGAAGAGAAGGACAAAGAGAACTAAAAAGAGACTCTTTCCATATAAAAACTGATGAAAATGGGTTACAGTACATAACCCTAAAATACAACCCAGACAGCAAAAATCATAAAGACACCAGAGAGCTAAACCAAACCACTTTAAGAGGCTTTGTTTTTGCACAGCCGAATGATCCTCTCTGCCCTGTACTTTCTTTCAAAAAGTACCTCACTAAATGCCCACCTGAAACCACAGCTTTTTTCCTACACCCCAAAAGAGCCTCACAGGACATATTAGACAAACAGACAATCTGGTACACTAAAGAGCCCATGGGAATTAATTCCCTCATGCCTCGCCTGTCTATTGAAGCAGGACTCTCTCAAAGATATACAAATCATTGCTTAAGATCAACTGTTGTTCAGATGCTCTCCTCAGCAGGTCTGGAATCATGTCAGATCATGGCTATAACAGGCCACAAATCAGAAATCAGTTTAAAATCTTACTGGGCACCCACATTACAAGACAGAAAAAACTGGTCAAACATATTGGCTGGCACAAGCTCATCAGACTGCCAACCATCGCCAAAAAACACAACTTTGCCCCAAACCGCCGAGATTCCTACCATTACAGCAGCCGAACCACTGCAGAGAGCTCTGTACACTACCTCGAAGCAGCATCAACAGCAACCCACCTTCCCCGAGATACGTGAAGTAACAACAGGAATTTCAGCAACCACATCAACCAGCTCCCTCACAAGAACAGAGGACAAAGAAGCTCACCCCATCAACATCGAAACAGACCACGAAGATGAAGAAAATTTCCTGACAGAGTAAGAAGCGTATTTCCTGGCTGAAAACTCACCCAGAAGCTCCGTACAAATAAAAGTGCAGCCCGAAACCGTAGCCGTCCTCCAACGATCCCCCACAGACCCACAATCCCATAAAATAACAGAAACCACAAATAAAACACAAAGCGAAGAGCCTCAACACTCCCTCAATGCTTACCGCAGGACCGCATCCACTTGCACCATATATGCAAAGCGTCACGGTGCATGGAATCTACAATTCAACATATATTACAAATAAAAGAAAAGCGAAGAACCACTTCAACCTACTACTATTAAAGTGTCACATAAAAGTTCAGCAGTTGTTAGACTTCTATAAAGTTAACCAGTTGTTACCTTGTAAAACATAAGCACTTCCTGTTCAACAGGCGCTTTCTTCCCAAAATGAACCAGTCTTAAAGTCACAGTACTCATTATTCTTCAACTGTTTAAACAGCATATTCTAAATGTTCAACTGTTCCATTCACCTACAGTTTCATCCAGTTACATGTTTATTCATTAAAAATACTTCCAATTAAACTGCCTATTCTGAACTATTTTTTCCTCCACATAAAACTATTTTGTCACAACAGGGGCCATTTTATAAGATAGATATACCACTCTTGGGTGTGCGGTCGCGCTCTGATATACGCACGCCTTGGGTGGTTGAACGCATACCAAGGCGTGCATGATATCAGAGCTAATTACACACCCAAGAGTGGTATATCTATTACATATATATATATATATAAAATAGGGTGCATTTGCACCCTATAGTTAGGGTTGAGTAAGCTGTTTAATGTTAAACCCCACATTTTGCACTTTAATAACTTTGCAACCTTTCAACAGATTTGCACAACATTTGGTATGTGCTGTCCCATTTGTAGAGCTATGGACATGCTAAGTTTCATTTTGATTGAATATGTGGTTTTTGTGCAGCCCATAGTGAAAAAAGTGTGTTTTTCACCTTTTTTTTATGCCCATTTTAGCTGAATTTTGCCCATCACGCTGTGGCCACCCAATTTGGAGTTTCAGTCTGAAATGTTTGAGATAGAAAAAGGTTGCCCCAAAGAACAATCCAGTGTTGGCTTGGTGAAAAAATATTAATCAGTTCCAAAGTTATTTAATTTTGAATTTTTGGGTTTTGATCATGCTCAGTTCAGACTTTGGAACAGGTGTATGTTTTGCGAAAGAGGATTTGCCTCATGATCAAGGATTTTGTCACCTCACAAACAGGGATTTATAAAAACCCTATTCTTGAGGAAAAAATCCCTTTTCACGAGCCGACATCTTGTTTTCATTTTTTGCTACAAAGAAAACATTGTAACTTGCCTCACGGATGTATTCTGTGCTAATTGAAGTATGGGTTTTGTTCAGGGTGATGCCCTATAAAAACCCATGACTTTGGTTCTGTTCAGTTTTATGAAAAAATAGCCATTTTTTAATTTTAAAAATCCTTGTTCTTCACTCGCTTCCGATCCTTGTTTGCAAGGTGTCAAAATCCTTGTTTGTGATTTCCGGACCAGATTGCCCTATCTCACGAACAAGGATTGTCTCTCAAACAGGGATTTGTTGCCTCACAAAAAGGGATTGGCTCTCGAAAAGAGATTTTGACAGCTCACGAAAAGGGATTTATTTTTTAAATTTGCAGGGTACAAAGGGGGTGTCCCACAGATATGAGTTATGCTGTTTAGGTGTAAAGAGTTTCATTGGTTCCAGAGTTATACCATTATGAAGTTGAGAAATTTCCCATAAGTTAACACTCTGGCGAGCACAGTGCCTTTTGGTGCCTATATCTCGAAAACACTTCAAGATACAGATTTTATGTTAAACGCAGCTTAGTACACCTAAAGGTGTACTAAGCACATGTGCAGTTTACCAGTCCATGATTACCACTGCAGTGGAATTTTCTCAAAGGTTGCTATGGTTAGTGAGGTATTGCACCATTTGCAGCACAGGATTTACTTGGAATGTGTCTAGGCCTGCACTATGTCTCTAAAATTATAGGTAGGAGTGGGGTCCTGCTTCCCCCACATATGGTTAACATTATGCAGTAATGGGACTGCTGGGCCATCCATTATGCAATAATGCACAGGGCCCCCACATGGAGATGACAGCTCATTACAAAGTATGTGCACTTATGGGGCCCTGCCCTCCCAAAACTAAATAAGGGTAAGATTACACTTTCTCAAAAAGTAAGCAAATTCATTGCAAAAAACATCATTAATGCATCAGTTAGGGTTGAAGTGACAAAAGTTGGGAAATGAAGCATTAGGGTGGACACCCTAGCAGCCCCCTACACCCTACCACCCCACCCCCACCCACCACAGACCAGCAGGTGATGGGATGTTCTTTGGGGTGGTTGGACCTAACTCTCACCCCATTCTCCTATACTATATCATGTAAGCTTTGTTATACATGGAATGGGGTGAGAGTTAGAGCCAACAACCCCAAGGCACACCATGTTACCTGTTGGTCTGTGGAAGGTGGGGGTAGGGTGGGGTGGTAGGGTGTGGGGTGTTGTTTGGGTTTCTACCCTAAAGCCTCATTTCCCTACTTTTGTCACTTCAACCCTAACTGATGCAAATAAAAAAGATTTTTTGTAATAAATAAAATATATATATACTGTATATAGTATATATATATATATATATATATATATATATATATATATATAGAGCATGGTTGCTCCCCTATAGTTAGCATTAAATCTTCACTTCTGTGTTAAACTGAATATTTTGGACTTTAATAATTTCTCAACTGTTCAGGCGATTCACATGAAATTTGGCATGTGCCATCAAAAACTAAAGATCTCTTGATGTGGTAAGTTGACACCCAGGAGGGGGTGGAATACAAAGGGATCTGAGAAAGCTAGAGGAGTGGTTTAGGGAGTGGTAGCCGGGTTTCTCTGCCGATAAGTGCAAAGTCCTGCACCTAATGTGGAGAAACCTGTCAGGCTGTGTATCAGGTGGGAGGAGGTACTTGAAGTTACTAAACATGGAGGGCTCTGTATATGTTCTAAACTTCCTTGAATATAGCAGGGAATTACAACAGGAACAGAAAAAGTTTAATGATGACAGGTCAAAGCTTCTGAGATTGGAATGGGTATACCAGCAGCTGTGTCCATCAGTTATGTGGTATTAAGCAAGCTCAGCCTGCCAGAATCTTCTTCACAGCTACTGAAGTAGAGAATTTCCTAAACCATGAAGATGCAGAGGTTGAGGAGTGTGAGGGAATATTTTTATATATCCTAAAGCTATATTTGCTATTATATGCCTTGAAGCTATGCTTGCTTTGAAAGCCATGCTGTAACAAAGTCATAATGAATGTGTTAGAAATTTCTGAGTTCATGTTTTTTACAGGGTTATAGAATGATACTGAGGTTACTTGAGGTACATTTGTAAAAAACAGAAAGCAAGATAAAACTGAGCAAAACTGGTTGTACCAGCCTGAATAACAGGCTCGGACAAAATATAAGATAACAGCACGTTGAGGCATTGAAGGCAAGCTGTACGTTGCTATGGTGTGAGTGAAAACTCATTGTTTCACTCAGGTCAGATTGACCCAGGCATATGTATCAAGAAGTATTGGGAAAGAAATGGAATAAGCAGTGGAAAAGTACTTGGTATCAACTTGTTTTTCTGTTACATTGGTATCAACTTTTATTCTGCTTTATGATTGGCTTGGACTAAAATGTTGGTATTTTTCAAGATAAAGTGCAGAATCTATCTTATAAAAGCTGCTGTAAATTGTAATCGGAGCTTTCTCCTTTGCAGAATCTCCGCATGCATGTGTAAGGTTTGATCAAATAAAGCGGCGTTAAGACAAAACCCAGTGGTGTGGTTTTGCCCGTGGCAGCAAGGGGCGGTTGCTCAGGTAATACTTACAGTGAGAAAATTTGCGATCACAGTTTTGGCGTAGTCGACAGGATGAGTTCTTGTCCGTGTCACCTCATGATCGGGTTGTTTCCTTGGACAAAAGAAGGACATTTTGTGGAACCCCATCAGGATGTGGCCTTCTAGAGACGTGAGCACACTCATCATCACTGTAAATACAAGAATACCTTGGAGGCGGTGTGCAGTATAAAGGACAGGCCTAGATAATATGGGAAACAAGGGAAAAAAAAAATAGCTGGGTCCAGAGTTAGTATTATCTGGACCGGCAAAATGTATGTTTGACAAGTTTGGCCAAACAAATTACAAGGGCAACTGCACTGCCCTTTGCCCTTGTAATTTGTGCTTGCTGCAAGTATATACTGTTAGAACCAATGATGGCTTTCACAGTTCAGGCTGCTTTTAGGAGAAAAGCAGCAGCTGATTAAGTAACGTTAGATAAGCAACATCTAGAGAAAGAAAAATAATCTACTGTGGATGTACGCACAGTAGGTGACTACAGACGGGATGATTTGAAAATCCTCCCCCATGTTGCCTATCTGTGTAGTTTCAAGTTTTTCTGTATCAATTTCAAGTTCCTTGCCTCCTATAGAGGCTGAAACATTTGATCCCAAACCCAAGTACTGGGACCTCTACCAGATGGATCTCAACCTAGTACTGTTAGAGATTTTTTGTTTTGTTTTTAAACTGCAAACCAGGCTCTGAAAAAGACTTGGTTTGGCAGGTTACTAAATGACTAAAGAAAACCTTTGAAAGGGTTAAAACCTTTGAAAGGGTTAATAGCTGCAGCGTTTGAAAATTATCATGAAGGTCCTGCAGTCGGTTTTCTCAAATTGGATCAGTGTATCAGAAAAGAAGAAGAAAAATACCTTGGCACGGGGTATGTCTGAATTTATTTTATTTAAAGTTGTTTTATGTCCGTCTGTTTTATTTCTGTAATACATATACTAAACAAAGTAATGATCTGTCTTTCTCGTGCATATTTTCTGGCTTATATCTGTGTTCTGTAATTATGTTCTGTTGTCAGGGTTGCGAGATAGGATTGACTGCCTTCGGTGCACAACATGTTACAGTAAAAAAAAAAAAGAGAAGAAGCTTATTTGCCTGATAGCTGACTATTTATTTGGTTTTATTTTTAATGGAACATTTGTGCTGCCTAGATAGGGTCAGTGAAGAACTTTTGTTTGTAGTTGTTGGTTGGAGCAGGTACTGTTGATGGTAAAGAGTTATGACGTCATATATTGCAATGTGCAAAAAGATTTGTAGTTTGCAAGCAACGTGCCAAGCCACTGCTAGGTAAAAATGTAATGTGTTATCAGCTATAAATGGCTTTATCATACTTCTAGTTAAAACCAGAAACTTTTTGCAAAATGGCAGGGTGCCATATTTTGGCTATGCGTCAAAAGGTGTAACCATGTTATACTAAATGTGTTCACTTACAGATGGTGTGTTGTACTGCATTTTAAAGGAGTTAGAATGTGTTTAAAAAGTGTTTTGTTCTGGAAAGATTTGGCATGGAAATATGTATAAATTTGTTGGTTTAAAAGAAAAAAAATTGTCAGTGTTACAAGACAGGGGGAGGCAGCACATATATCTAAAACACGTACAGTTTTCTAATAAAACTATGGGCATTACCTCAACAAATTGGTGTCAAATAATGTCAGTCTTATTTTGTGTTAAGTATTTTCTTTTTGTGTATGTGTACTGTCTTGGCCAGCAGTTTTATTGTGTGCTCTATTATTATTTAAAGATATTTAATATCAGTAGTGTTCAAGGACACTAAAAAAAAAATAACTGAGTTTGAACGACCCTTGCATGCACACTGTGACCTTTTGCACATTATTTGACCTTCTTGTGTTTCAACATTCTATGTTACTACCAGTTCAAACTTGATGTGTATTCCATACCTAAAGCACAACTTTTCACACAAAATGTATGTTTTCATAAAACACACCAAGAGTGAACCATGTAATTTAATTTTTATTGCAAAACTAGTATTCTAAGTAAAAAGGAACAAACTTTTTTTTCTCTTCTCATTTCTTCTGACTTGCAGCTGTTTTTGAGAGTTTACCATCTACAGTTAAAAACAATGGCTTTTGTTTTTATGTGTGACCATGGTATAATCATTTTTTTCTTTTTAAAATGCATTCTAAGAGATACGTACATACGGTATTACCATCAATCCGAATTTTTTATAAACTCAGCTGACATTTTGTCATGCTTAGGATAAGGGAACCCAGGGACGCTTGGCTTCTTTTATCCTATGGAAATAATCTTGTTTTATTTTTAAACTTGTGTAGGTTTAGTATTTTGTTGTTTGTCTGTGTTTCTTCTCTTTCTTCTAGAAAAAAAGTTCCCCATCTTTATAGTAAGGTATGAAACTTACTAAACTAATTGTAATATTATCTTGTTATAATTTAAAGTGTAGTAGGTGGGGATCATGTCACCATCCACAGCTAACCTTTTTATTGCTACAGTATTCGAGCTGTCTCTTCCACCAGTAGGAGCTCAGGGGAAGGGGGTAAGCTACCCTTCCTCCCTTCCAGTATAATACCCACAAAGGTTGCAAGGTACATCACTGTTCCCCCAAAGGGGTAAATAAAGAAAATGTATATTTGCCAATAATTGTTTCTTATTTACAGGTTTTAAAAAAGACCCAAGGTATTTTAACAGCATAACCCAGCCCAAGCCCTTCTGCTTTTTCTAGTGCAAACAGTTAAATCTCACACCTATTATTGGTACAAGGGTTTCTGCCCTCAGCAAGTAATCAGTTACGCTGGAGAGTAAAGTTGTGTATGTATGTCACATATTCATTCTTTTAATTGTCTTTTCAGCTTTCTTATCCTGTCAAAACAAATGTAAAACTTTTGTCATAGCCTTACAGCAATGAATGCATTTTTCAACCAGTAAATTCACAGTACTCTAACATTTCTGGACTCTAAGCTAAGTTTACAGTCTATATGTGTTGTTTAAAATGTATTTTATGCATTATGCTCAATACTAAAATTGTTCTATTACAAACATGCTTATGTTTCACGTTTATGTTATAATGTTTTGATATACATCTTGCTACACTGTATCATGTGTATTCAGAAAAGTGCTCCACATGTATAAGGTTTTTAATGCTCATAACCAGACCTAAATTCTGGGGCCAGCATTGCTGATCCACCCCTACAATATGTTCCAAAGCAAAACCAAAGGTAAAATGAATGCTCCATTTGTCTTATTACTCACAGGTACCCCTGAAAAATAAGTGCATTCTATGCAGGTTTTGTCATTTTAAATTTTAACAATTATAATATGCAAAATTTAGATTGTACTCCAAACCTATACTTCAAGCCTTACCCCACTCAGTACTTTGGAGTATTTCACTATACAGGGTAAAGAAGGTAGACCTTTTCACTTGTCACAGGTGCAATAGGCACTGTTATTAAATTGGCATAGGCCAACAACATATGTATTTGTCCCACTAATTGCATTGTGTAACAGGCATATTGCTATGAACTATATGTTTGAAGTGTGTTATTGTAACATTAAAAGATTTTATAACTTAGGTCTCAGTCAGGACTGCTTGCAACAGACAGGAAAATAATGTTCATCACTGTCATAACTGCTTCTGTAATTTAAAAGCAGGAGGTAACCATAACATTGTCATAATTTACAGATGGTCAAATGGTATAACTGAACCTCGGCCTGCACCCCCAGGTGTGTGGTTGATGTCCCATTTTAATTTTTTCTCTTTCCAATTGCCAGAATTTAGGCTCTGTCACACCACTCTTTACAAAACAAAAAGTAAATGGTTTAAAAAATTGTTATTTGTGTGTTTTTAACTCAGTGTCTAACACACTTTGCAAGTTTGCAGGTTTCCACGGTGTGGCACACATAAGATCTCCACGTTCAACAGCAGTAATACTTTCATCTAAGTTGCCAAGACCTTCATCTTTTTCCTTAAAAAAGAAAAACAACTGCCACAGTTTTAATGTTATCACCATCTTTGTGCCTGACTGGTTCCTTATAAGGACTATTGCATAAATCCAATTATTATTACCTCTGCAAGTGTAATGTTTTCAGCAAAATTACACCTATTTGTAAAACTTTAAATCAACTGAAGAAGGTCCAGTCAGTTCAGACTCTGCAATCAAGCTTATTGTTTCTGCTTACTATAAAGTTAAGTCTGGGTTAGGGGCAATCCCCTAACTTCGGCAAGAAAATTCTTCTTCAATTGACCTTCAAGCAATACATCCATTTTCTTCACTGCTGCTTGTTCCAAACATGGCTGGTACTTTCTACAACCCTATTGCTCTGTTATGGACTGTGTTCTTAATGGTTTATTGTCAATTGTTACCTTTTTATGGACTGTTAATCTTTATGCTGGGGTGTAATCAACTACCACAAAACAAATGCCATGCCAGTGTGTGTGTGTGGCTACTCCATTAAAAGGACTCAATGCACCCCTGGCCAGTGTGTCTGCTAATCAGCCATCCAGCAGCCAGCAAAATGAACACTGACTTTTCTACTATGCTGGTGTTTTGTTTTTAAATTACTGTCTGCATTGCCCCATGTGCCTTGTGGGGTTACCACCATTCTGCAAATGACATTTCATCTGTACTGTAACTACATCAACCTGTGAATACTTATATGAACTTATGAACTGTTAATTTCATAAACTGTTATGTTTTATAAGGACTTATCTGTCAAGAGACATTATCAACAGATTCTTCAATCAAGCTCCAAGGGTGTGCCACACCTCAACACAAGGTAGCATCTACCTTATTCACTCTCAAAGTGGATTCCATGAACTCTTTTTCATCAATAAAATTGTTATGTTATATTGTGTTATATGTGGTGTCACATGTTAGCATTTTTTAACATATTTCAATTGTGGTGTTGACATCCCTCAATTCTGTATTATGTTTTACAAACTCACAATTTGTGTTCCGTCTGTAACCACCCCTGTACCAACTCCAGAATTCACCTAGTCTAACAGTCTAAAAGTAGAAATGTTTAGTTTTTTTAACCTTCAGTTATTAACTAATATCTTTACATTTATGTTCAATTTTTGTAAATGTTCGAGTCCCTCAGGGGCCTCCTATCTTCAGGGTGGAAAATATTAAAAGTGGTCAGTGGCCAAGGTTTTAGTAATCAGTGACCAAACTTTTATCAACAATATGTAGTTAGCTAACCAAAAAATTGAGGAAATAGAAAGGTGTAAAATGGCTAGTGTAAATTGCTAAAGGGCTAGTAAAAGGTAAAAATGGTTAATAAATGACTAAATAATGCCAACATGTAAATTATTATATCTAGTAGCAAAAGGCTGCAAGTGGCTAAATACCACCATGTCACTTAATATGTGTGCGTGTAAGACTTTAAAAGGGTTAATTGTAAAATTCTATACAATAAAAAAAAAATAGCTAAAAGCATAAGATGAGGCTGTGGCTGAGATATGCACACAGCTGTGTTTAGCCTTGACTGTTAAAAGTTTCTCATCATATAATTCTCTCGTGTTTAAAAAAATATGTTTAACAAAAAACTAATAAGAAATAATGAAATACCTCATTTAGTTGCTGGTACAAGGTTACTTTGACATTTGTAGCAAGCTAGTCACTTCTCTCATATGCTTTCTGGCTCCCAAAACAAAAGTTTTTTGAAATAAATATACTATTCTGTCATTATTTGTTTTCCCCTCCAAGGGTGAGAATAACTCCCCTGTCTTGGCAAATGTCAGGTACATCTCATAACCAACCAATTTTATTACGGGATGTCTCAAAAATTGTAGCTACAAATATGTATAAAAAAAACTTTAATTATGAAAATGTATTAATGTACAGGTGTCCAGGCTATGCTGTCATAATTTCTTGGGAAATTCCAGCCTTGCATTTTTTTCTAAGCTTGCTACACATAAATATGGGACCCATGGTCATGGCTTACAAGTGTAGTTGGTGACTAGGGTGCTACTCTTCTCCATTGGGTGACAGTACTTGTAAGTGGTCATATTGGCACTCTGGCTACTGACTGTCCTAATCAAACTTCTCCTACGATGCCTGTGCAACTCAATGGTGTCATGGGACGCCACCCACCTGCCTACAACCCAAACAAAAGGACCCAGTTAAACTGGAGGGGTGTTTCCATTACAAAACGAGCCAGATTGTGACCAAAATATAAAGTGAGAAAAAGTAAAAGGGATCGGTTAGTTAATACATAGTATCAAAGGGGAAGTCTTGAGGAATTTTTATATATCCTAACGCTATATTTGTATTATTTGAAGCTATGCTTGCTTTGAAAGCCATGCTGTAACAAAGTCATAATGAATGTAGTAGAAATTTCTGAGTTCATGTTTTTTACAGGGTTATAGAATGATACTGAAGTTACTTGAGATACATTTGTAAAAACAAAAAGCAAGATAAAACTGAGCAAAACTGGTTGTACCAGTCTGAATAACAGGCTCAGACAAAATATAAGAGAACAGCATGTTGAGGCATTAAAGGCAAGCTGTACGTTGCTATGGTGTGAGTGAAAACTCATTGTTTCACTCAGGTCAGATTGACCCAGGCATATGTATCAAGAAGTATTGGGAAAGAAATAAAATAAGCAGTGGAAAAGTACTTGGTATCAACTTGTTTTTCTGTTACATTAGTATCAACTTGTTATTCTGCTTTATGATTGGCTTGGACTGAAATGTTGGTATTTTTCAAGATAAGAAGTGCAGAATCTAGCTTATAAAAAGCTGCTGTAAATTGTAATCAGAGAGCTTTCTCCTTTGCAAAATTTCCCGCATGCATGTGTAAGGTTTGATCAAATAAAGCGACGTTAAGACAAAACCCAGTGGTGTGTTTTTTTCCCCGTGACGGCGGAAGCGGTTGCTCAGGTAATATTTACAGTGAGAAAATTTGTGATCACAGGGGACATTGTCACAATGTGCTACAGAGCCAGCTAAATGATCATCAGTCTGGCATAGATTTATCTAATGGAACACAGGTAATTTTTATCCCTTTTGCTGACCCTCTAGACCCACTTCCCACCACATCCTCCCCTTGATGGGTAAGATTCCTCTTTGGCAGAATGCTGAATAGTGTGACAGCTGACCCTAAAGTGACCTAGGGCAGGAACTAGATCTGGGACCACAACGCTGGGTGCCCTATGCCTTGAGACTGAAGTTTTCTCAATTTCTGCTGCCCTTCCACATGGCAGTTTGATCACAGAGCTCTGGCCCAACATTCTGGCTTGTGGGTGTTTTCCTGTGTGGGTGGAAATGTGTCTAGCTGTGCTGAGAAATCCCTTTCCACCATAACTGGGGAGAACGTCAAGGTTGAGTTGGGGGTATGACCTCTGGGGGGGAGGCAGTTACTGAGAGGGATAATGCCCTGCAGTTGGAGAGTGGGCATAACATTACAACAGAGATCAATCAAGCAAGGCTTTGTGTTCTTCATACCTCACCTGTCATTGTTTCAATTAGATGGTTTAGCTCACCTGTCCTTATAGTTTGGAACATGGGTGTCTGTAATATTTGTATTAGCACATATTGCTGAAAAACTAAAGATACTTTCCTGGAATGGCAACAGCTTTAACTCATTGTCTCCTAGCTGACGCCTGTAGGCGTATATAAAATACACTGGTGTGTCCTGATGATGCCTACAGAAGTCAGCTACTGACTTCCTGTGTGCCCTGGCAACATCTGGAGAAGTCACTTATATATTTTAATATATAATGTAACAGAATATAATATATATTTGACTGAATAGCACCGTTGGAAAGGTAATTTTGTGCTGAACAACTTTGCCACTGATATTCTGTGTATAACATGTATACTTTAGGAGTTATTCGTATTTGTTTATGGTATGGTGTGTATGGCTTATGTTGCCTGTTTTAGTGAAAAACATTTTTTTGCTATTTCAACCAGCATAGAAAAAAAAATGAAATGACATATTATTCTTTGCATACCACCACTGGAAAGGTCATTTTGTGCTGAATAACTTTGCCACTCATCCTTTGTGTCTAGCACTTATTGAGCTATTAGGATTTGTTTGTGGCATGCTGACTATAGCTTGATTTTGCTTAGAAAGGCCCAGGATTTACTATTAACGGTATACAGGAGACAAGTGGTGCAACTTCAGAGAGCTCGTGTGGAGGCAATGAGTTAAGTCTGACAACAAGCCAAAGCAGATTCTGGGTATTATTAAAAAAATTTAGCTCCGAACATTGTATGTATGCAGGAAATCAGTGCCACAGAGAGTGAACTGCATCACCTTAAGAAAAACTGGGAAGGGGCATGGAGGGGGTCCACCTTCAATTCTAAGGCCTGTGGGACAGAAATATGGGTTAGACTGCAAATCCAAGAAGAGTTTATCAAGGCTACTGATGACCCAGGAGGCAGATATTCCTTGATGCAACTCCAAACCAGTAACCGGAGGCTGCTCTCAGCTGGTTCACTCTATGGTCCTAATCTTGTCGATGGCAATTTCTTCACAAAGCTCTCCTGTGATATGGCACAAATGGGGAGAGAATCAGCTCTGGCAGGAGACACTAATTGTGTATTGGCTAGAGTACTGGATCATTCCTGTACCACCGTCTAGAGACACTCCAAGAGTGCCTCTGCACTACATACATTGATGTCAGGCTACAAACTCCTGGATGCATGGCAGCTGAAACCCCCCATTTTGTGGGACTATACATTTTACTTATAAGCACACAGGTACTACAGCAGAACTGATCCGATCCTGGCCAGCCATGGCTTTTTTCAGGGTGTAGTGGAGTTGGCCCATGGGAACTTGGTGGTATCTGATCATGCGCCCGTTCTCATGTCCAGAATACAGTTGGAAAGCACCCCAAGCCGAGGCCATGGAGAGTAGATCCCACACTCTTAGTGGACCCCTCATTCAGGGAACTTCTAATTAAAGCCATCTCTGAGTTCCTGACACACAACAGAGCGTGAAACACTACTGAAATAACTAGATAGGAGACCCTGAAAGCCATGCTTCAGGGGTAAAAAATTTCCTTCTTTAGCCACCAGAATAGAGCAATCAAAATGTGATTGGTGTAACTGGAGGAACTCATCCAGATCTATGAAAAGTCCCACAAACTAAACCAGGACCCAGAGATACATAACAAGTAGCAAATGACTAAAATGGAGTATAATACCAAAATAACTGAAAGTCAAATATTAATGGTAAGGGTGGGCACCTAATATAAGGGGTATTGGTTGGGCAAGTGGCTATCCTGGCAGCTATGGAATAAAGCAGGTGCAGCTTTCATCACAGGCATTAAGAAACAGGGAGTTGGGGAGTCTACCAGGACAGTAGATATTGATCAAGAGTTTTGTACCAACTACCAAGGACTATACACCTCAAAGTGCAACCCTTCTACCCAGGCTGTAGAGGATTTATTTCAAAAGGCACTCCTTAATGATATCAGTGGTGCTGAGACAGAGGATCTGAATGCCCCATAACCTGGGAAGAGATATGAAGTGCAATCAGGGGACTGGCAGGAGAGAAGGCTCCTGGCCCAAATGGCCTGCCTGCGGATTTTTAAAAGGTTTATGGGGTACAACTGCTGGACCCTATGTTGGGAATGTATGCTGAAAGCATAGCCAATGAACAGTTGCCCCCTCCACACAGTCAGCAATTCTTGTATTCCTCCCTAAATCAGGGAAGTACCCCTTTTGTGTGCCTCTAACCTCCTCATATTGTTGTTAACTGCTGATTATAAGATCTTGCTGAAAGCACTGGCCACCAGATTAGAGAAGGTCCTCCTGGATGTCATCTACCTGGACCAGTCTGGTCTCATGAAAGAGACACAAGGGAAAGACATATATGGCAAACCCTAAATGTGATGTGGCAGTGGATGGGTGTGGAAGGGGATCCTGGACGTACTGTGGCACTGGATGCCAAAAAGGCATTCAGTCATATGGAGTGGGGCACCTCCATGACACCCTGGAGTGATTTGGCTTGGTACTGCACTTCCATGGGTGGATACGCACCCTCTAAAAGGACCAACTTGCAAATATCATGGTCAACAGGATCTTATCTTCCCCTTTATAGTTACAGAGGGAGACAAGACAGGGGTATCTTCTGTAGCCCCTGCTGTATAGCCTGGCACTGGAGCCCCTGGTAGTCTCTCTTCGAGCCAGCCTGAATATTTAAGGCCTAAATATAGATGGCAATCAGCATAAACTGTCTTTGTTTGTCGATGATCTCCTGTGGTACCTCTGCTGGCCCTCTGTTTCTCTCCCCATCCTTGCTGAAGTTCTAGGGAAATTTGGAGCTCTCTCCAGACATAAAATAAACAGGGGCAAGAGCGAGGTATTCTATCTGGATAGAGGTAAGAGAAGGGAAGTTGAGGTGGGCCTTACCCTCATGGAGGTAGAGGATCTGAGATACCTGGGCATCATTATTCTCAGACAACTAGCCAAGTTGTATGAGCTCAACCTCCAACCCCTGCTTAAGAAACTCAAGGATGACTTGGACAGCTGGGGTAAACTACCCTTGTCCGTCATTGGTAGAGTGAAAACTCTTAAAATGTGTGTCTTTCCCTAGTTCCTGTACACCCTACAAACACTACCTATCAAAATCCCCTTAAAATTCTTCCAGAAAGTAAACAGCTTATTCCACAACTTTCTGTGGAGGGGCAAGCAGGCAAGAATTAGGGCCTCCATGTTACAGGAGCTTATTAAGAGGGGTAGCACTTCACCATTTGCTGCACAACTGTTGGGCAGCACAATTGGCATATCTAGCTATAGGGAAGGGGGAGCCCCTTATGGTGGCAATAAAAAAGACTCAGATTTAGAGGAGGGGAGTTTGTTAGGTGCAACTTTGGGCCCTTCATTGGGGAGGGACAACCAATTTAAAAAGAAACAATCTTCTCCAACCCCTCTCTCTAAAAATCTGGTCAGAGGTCCATAAATATATTAATCACAAAGATGGGATCTCCCCAGCAGCCTTACTAACATCCGCTTTCAGGGGTCACAAGGTCTATGCAGTCTTTGTCCACAGGGGTCTCCTGCAATGGCAGAAATGTGGTATCCAAACAGTAGGGGACCTATTTGGGGAAGGGTGGATATGATAATATTCCTGGAGCTGTGGTGTCAGTTTGGGGTTCCACCAGAACTGTACTTTGTGTATCTATGTGTAAGTAATTTTCTTAGGAGCCCAGTGCAAAGGGACAGTACCCCAGGATTTTGCCCAATATAAAATGTGATCCACTTCTGTACACCGCAAGTTAAGCCTCTGAATTCTTTCTATTAGCTCTTCATGGCCAGTGTACCTCCAAAAATCCAAGACTACAGGGACTCCTGGGAAGAGGATTTAGATAGCCACATCAATGATGAGATCAGGGCCATTCACCATGCAAACACCTGCTCCCGATCCAGCAGATTAAGGAAGAGCCAGTTTAGCTGCATGTATCTTTACAGATCTTACTTTTCCCCACATAGGATCCAGGCTACAGTCCCAGAGGAATGTCAGAAATGCAGAGGAACAATGGACACCTACATCCACATGATCTCAAATGCCCAAAAATCTCTACCTTTTGGTCGGGTATACACAGTTGTATGGAACACTCCCCTACTGAGCTCCACATTGGAAATGCTTCTTGGGGCAGAAGGTAGTAAGGACAAGTGCAAGGGGAGCTGCTTTGTGGGATCATGCACTGGTGAATGTGTACAAAACCCTGGTCCAGTACTGGGTGAAAGTGAATCCTCTCACAGTAGCCCATTGGGCAGCTAACCTCTTAGGCTGCCTCAAACTAGAAAGAGCACAACTGCATGCATGATAAGTTCAGCAGCACATGGCAACCACTAATAGTAGCTATCGAAAAAGGCATATTTCTGGGTTGAGCAACAAAGGCCTGTAACTAGATATAAGGTAACCACCCATGAGCCTATGGGTACGAAAGGCAGACTTGTAACAAATGTATGAGATAGGAGTAGTAATGGAGTGCTGGCTGTTTACTAGGATCATTGCAACCCTGTTTTAATGGTGAAAAGTCTTGTTCTGTGAAACATTCTAAGTTATCGCCGGAATGCCAGGCATCACCAAAACTATGGATTCTTGTAGGCTCTGTAGGAGTTAAGAGATTACTTATGAGACACTGAACATCAGCTACAATACCATATATCAGTGAGTGGTTTGAGCATATGAGCAAAATGTCAATGTCAGTTGCTCAGCAGATTGCACACTCACCTTTGAAGTCGGAAGATCGGAATGCTGTGGGTTACATCCTCACATCATGATCTTCAGATAAATCCCAATATTGAGACCATGGTGCAGCATGGGGGGAGGGAGCTGCACTCTTGAGATGATGTCTTCTGGTTGAGACATTAATCCAAGAGCCTGTCTTGTCTGTTCTGATGCTTATTCATATGGATGTTAAAGATCACATGGCACTTCTTGAAAAGAGTAGGGGAATATTTTATTAGGAAAAAATAAACACAAACAATTACAATCATCCAAAACCACTGTTCCAAATATTTACAATCCCCTTATACACAAAACATGAATAACACCTCATTTGTTATAAGCACTATTATAGTAGAAAACAAAATAATACAACAAAAATAATAAAGAGCCCAGAGGCAGCCATGTTATGTTACATGTTATATTGTTAGTGATCCATGTGCAGTGCCTCCAATATTGGTTTAAAAGATAAGGGGTTAATGTACTTTTTTCCTTAAGATATCTTTTGCTTATAGCTGTTTTTATCATTTGAACAATACCTATGGTGAGAAGAGCATTCCATTATAGTGTGAAAATACACCCAGCCTGCCATACAGTAGATGACACATCTGAGTCCCTGTCCTACTCTTCTGTGTCCCCCCATCACTTACATTTACTGAAAGCACTATATCTGTTTCTAGTGGGAAGGGTTTAGGAAGGACATTTTACACTGTTTCCCTCTTATAACTGTCCTTTGTTGTGGCTGTACAATGGTAACAGGTGCTTCAGGGGGTGGGAGTGGAGGCATTTGCTCTGCCTGAGACTTAGCACTTTCTGGGTTTAGACCCACTGTTTTTTCCAATACTGCCACAGCACTGCCAGTGCTATTGTCCGGGATATTAGTGGAACCAGTAATGTTATTTTGCTTTTGTCTGGTAGGGGTCAAAGGCATGGCAGACTCTTCTTCCAGACGTGAAATGGGAAGGTCCGGGGGATGAGGTTTTCCTGTTGATGCAAGGTTTGCCTCTCTTGCTTGGCAGCCAAGGAGGAAGGGGCTGCTTCACTGGTACTTTGTGCATGTACCTGGGATTCTGTGATAGTTTGCACTTGGTCTTGCACTGCTCTGTTTTGGTGGTTGTGTGCTGCCCATGGGCAGTGTCTGTAAGAATGCCCTATTTCATCACACAAATTGCCACCAAATCAGGTTTGGATAGCCCAAGCTAATATGTCCATATCTAAGATACATCTGGGCTTATCACATATGAAACTCAAATGACTTTTGAGTTCCACATTTGGGACATGTTTTAAGTTGACTGGGATAAAAACATAAGCCATGATCTCTACCTATATAAAAACTACTTGGCAAAGACCAATCCCTGACTTTGTTTCAACTGTACTTTCACCCTCCATCCCCTTTCCAAACACAATCATCATCCAAAATTGGAGTGGGACATTCAAATATGTTTCACCTTTGTCTTAACCAGTACTGTACATCTGCTATATTTATTCCTTCATGTCTAAGGAGCAAGGAGGTTGTTTTCACAGTTGATTTGGTTAAATGGATAGGAAAGAATGGCTTCCTCAAAGGAGTGTCTATAACCTATGGCATACTTTTACCAGAACATTTCTAATGATTGTACTTGTTTAAACTTTTATCATAAACATATTCCCTCTTAACATGAATGATAGCAAAAAGTTCTGCAGCCCCAAAGCCCATCGCGTTTTTAAGGAATTGATGAATTACAAATTGTCTATCTCGGGTATTCTTTATTTCACCTTTATATTTAAGCCAGGCTACATCTTTGGGCAGGTTTACCTGCACCTTGAAATAGATCAGCCATGCAAAATCTTCCTTTACAAGCTTCTTGTTGTTGCTGTTCTCCCTGTAGTTGCTCCCTATTTTCAATGTTTTCCCTGTCATTTGAATGAGATCATTGCTGCTGTAGTGCTTGTACTAACATATCCTCTTCGACTGAGTCTGATGTGCTGTGATCAGAAAGAAGATCCTCTCACTGTCTTTCTCATTTGTTTGCACAGATAGCACAGGATTCACAGATTTTATCAGTTGTTTTCTTTTTCAAAATGTGTACATTTGTTGCAAACCATCCATGGATTGCTCATTCCTGTCCATCCTGGCTGAGACAGTGGCAGAAGGTGGTTCAGCCAATGATGTCATTGGGGTTCTTGCATTTGGAACAACTGTGGCAAAAGGCAATACCAGCACATTGTCTGGGTGATTCTGTGCACTTGTGGGGGCTTGGGAAGAGGGTGTTTTTGCTTTGTTTGTATTTTCAGTACTGTATATAGTTTTAGCACTAGTTTCACTAGTGGTGCCATTACTATAATGTTTCCATTGAGGCACCGTTATGATGTTGACCATTGAATCTGGTCCTAAAGAAGTCTAACTAGGTTCACTTGTATTTGGCTGCCAGGCTTGGCTTGGAGAGCTAATTCTGGGCACCAATTGTGTCCTGCAAGTAAAGTTGGCCTCAGGTCCGGTTGTCCTCATCTGAGCCCCAGTATTTGTCTCTGCAGCAGCTGTTTGTGTTTTAGACCTCTGCCAAGGACTTTGCTTTCACAGAGCCATCCGGCAGTTTGGCAGAGGGAGCTTTAAATACTACATTTGTTGACACACTATACAACACTTTTGTTGAGGATTCATACCATTTCTCAAATTTCTCAAACTGTTGTCCTTGTTTAGTGGCAGCTGGAAATGCACTTGGGTGTACATATTCTTCAGCTAGCAGCTTAAGTAAGTACAAGCTATGTTTAGCCAAAACTTTTTTCAATATTTCATCTTCTTGCTCCATCAGTTTATCATCTGATCTGGTGGGCTGAAGGCTGTCCTCTTCTTCTGAAGAGTGCAACATACTGGAGTCAAAATACTTCTGTTTCTTACCACAGTCAGCTATATCCATTTATATGTTCATTTCTCGGTTTTCTCTTAGGAGATACTGTATTCAGAACTAATTTTAATGAATCAGAGTTCTGTCAGAAACATTCTCTTCTGGAGAGTTGGAGATTGTTGGGGTACAGGGAAAAGAACCTCCTCCACCACATTTATCCTCCATGTCCACCATCTTGGACAGATGGACAAGGATTCCCCCTACTGTCAAGAGTAAGGGAATTTTTTTTGAGGACATATATTCTCATACAATAAACATTAGAGTTACAATTCACATTTTCAGGGATACTCTACAAACTTTAATATCAAACAAAATACAATGCAACAAGCAAATTGAACAAGTAGTTTAAAACAAAAACTGAAAACAAAGAAAAAAAATTATGTTTTTCCACATTTTATACAATATACTGGCTAACTAACTCAGCCACCCCACACAGTGTTCCACTGAATATAATGTTGTGTTTTTAGGGATACTATGCTTATCTATTTCATATAATCTTAATACTTGTTTTTTAATACACGTAAACACTTCATTTTGAGACCAAAATTGGTGTTGAATCATCAGTCTACACCTTGACTGCCAGATGTAATATTTTAGTAAATCACAAATAACTCAATGCACTTGGGTGATACTTCTTCCATGCTCCTGTATAAAGCCCTAATACCAATATTTCATAAGTAAAATGTCTGTACTCAGCACACGTCAGTGTCCGTGCTGTTTCCAAAAAATTCTTACATAAGAACATTCCAAAAACAAATGATTTTGAGTTTCCAACAACCTATTACAGGTATTTGTAGGGCAACATCTTTCAGACACCTGCTTATGTTTGTATGAATCTCTGACCCCTAACCTGCCATGACACAGTAACCATAAAACATCCCATGTGTATTACAGAAGCCTAGGTTCCACCAATTGTTTTATTGTCACCTCTGTTGTCTGAATGGTTCCTTGGGGGTAAACTAAAGTATCCCTGAAATTTGTGTTAATTATGTACTGATATAAACCCTTCCTATAATATGTTGTGAAATGGTTAGGGGTTTCCACTGTTATACCTTTCATAATGCAGTAGCCATTTACTGGTGAATGTGTTCTCTTTTAAGAGGTGTATAAAAATTCCACTTACCCCATTCCCACTGTGGTAAAATTGGATTAATCCAATCTGTAGCTTTACTGTATAATCCAATCAGTTTCTTTTACAGAAAAAAAAAAGAATTATAAAAGTAACAGAAAAAATGTTTAATAGAAAAAGCTATTGGGTTTATTATTGATAGGCCACCTTTCTCTACTGGAAAGTAAGTGAAATTCTTATGAACCGGATTAAGTCTGCTACCCCATAGTGCTCGAAAAAACAACAACACAATTTTGTCTCTAATTCTTGTGGAGAGGGAAATACATAACTTAAATATAGGAATACTGTCAATAATAAAGTTTTCAGCAATTATACTCTTTTCTTCTAACCTATTTGCATTATTTTCCACAGGTTAACTTTCCTTTCTCCTTCCTTAATCTTTTCCTCCCAGTTTAATTTATCCTTATTGGGGCATCCAAATTTTATGCCCAGAATTTTAGATCCAATTCTACAACTTGAATATCAGTTACTTGTTTCAGACCAAGCTCCTTCATTAGTTCTAAACATCATTCCTTACTTTTATGTGCATTAACCTTAGAACCTGAAACCTTAGAATAAACATTTAATATTTCCCATATATTATGACAAGAGTTCAGATCAGCATGAAAGCTATATATCATCAGCATAAGTATTAACTTTAAGCTATAAAGTGTTCTTACTAACATCAATTCCTTGTACCTCAGGGGCTTCCCTAAACCCCCAAATCAGAACATCAATACAGAAAACATATAAATGGGGGCTTAAGGGACACCTTTGCCTAATTCTTCTATTGCAATTTGAAAATGTTTCTCCTAGAAATCTGTTTATTAATGGTTTAAAATGTGCATATTTATATGGGAGCCAAATCCATTGTATAAACTGTTTATGTATGCCATGAAAAACTAAAGCTTGAAAGTGATACTCATGAGAGATTTGATCAAAAGCTTTCTCTTGAGACAAAGCAATAATATCTCCTTGTAATCTATCCAGTTGGCCTTTAGTAATAACCTCCCTAACTGGAATTAAATTATCTCCTGTAGATCTCCCTGGTATTGAAAATGTTTGATTAGGTGCTATAACTTTATTGGCTGTTTTAAGTCTATAACCTAGTGCTAGAGTTACACATTTTAAGTCTGTGTTCGTAACAGAAATGGGTCTCCAATTACCCAAATCCACCTGGTCTTTTTTTTTATATAATAAAATTAGCATTACCTGAAACATGATTTCTATCGATTGTAAATTACCCAATATATCATTAAATACTTCCACTAACATTATGCTTAATATTTATGAACATTGTTTATAAAATTCTGTACTTTGATTTTATTCAGTTATTTATTTATTTACGTTATTTATTTATGGATTGCCAATCTGTACTGTTTTCTGAATGTCAACATCATTTCGTAACATTACTGTTTTCTGCTTTTATGCTTCTTTGTACTACTCACTGACATGGAACATTTTGTAAAGTACTATTTTAGCTCAAAAGGTAATTGTAATCCAAGTTTTTATAAAATAAAATACCATAATGTAGTTTTTGTTGACCAGGAAAGGAGGACTGGGCAATTCTGCCTATTTTCATCCTCATCCTGGGAGAGCAGAGAAGATACAGATGCAAACTGACATACAGAACCAGATTAAGCTGCTGGTAGTATTTTAGTGAATGTAGGGAAATTTTGCCAGGAGACCAGGGAAATTCCCCTACTTTTTTCGAGAAGTGCCATGGGATCTTTAACGTCCATCTGAACAACCAACAGAAAAGGCAAATATAACCTCCATTTTATATCTCATCTGAAAGATGGCACTTGAAAAGTTCAGCACCCCCCTCATGATGCACTTCAGTGTCAGTACTGGGATTTTATCCCAAGTTCCCAGTGTGGGAGTAGAACCCACAACCTTCCAATTTTCTGAACTCAGAGGCAAGTGTACTACCTGCTTACACCATCAAGGCCTGGAATAGTGTTCAGTCTTAAAGATTTTATAGATAACACTACTTATTCTAACCTAACAGGTCTTATTAATTCATTTTCTTTCCTCTTCTGACAATAAGTCTATCTTACAGCTCTGTAAGAAGTCTCCTATGCTACCTGCTACTGATACCCTTTTACCAAAAATGTTTCTTAACCTTGATTCCACAAATTACCTTATCTGTTTATTCTTGGAATGTATCTTACCCTCTGTGTCCCTTACAGACAAAAGTCCCTTATTTCTTATACAGTCATAGCTTCCATTAAAAATATCAAGTGAGTGTTTGGAACTCTGGGCATCAAATTGTTGTTCTGTTTTCAAGGATGTTGCTGTATTATATAAATATGTTTCTATTTCTCTCCTTAAACAATCTATTTGTTTTTTTAAAAGATTTTTCTCCACTGTTTGAAGTGTGATTAAATAATTGTGTACGTAAGTGTAGATACTTAAAATAATCTATTTTACCTTACTTTTTCCCTATTGTTTTAAAGAACTTCTGTAGTTCTGTTTTTGTATTTTCCCACCATTCTGCAAAATTTTCTAAACAGCAAGCAACAGAAACCCTTGCTTTAAGGAGCTCTACACATTTCCTCCTGACATCAATGTTTTCTAGAAGGGAAACATTTAACTTTCAATATCCATTACCCATAGTTTGTTGCTCCCCAAATAGTATCTTAATATGACCCTCAAAATGGTCTGACATTGTAGAAGCTATAGTTCTTACCTCCAGAACCTCACATCTACTGGAGATTAAAACATAGTCAATGCAAAAGACAATGTTCCCCTGTGCTATGTATGGCCTCCAGTTTGTTGTAGTTGTCTGTAAGTGTCTTTTAAACCTGCTATAGATATTACCTGTTTTAACAATTTTGTGTCAAAGTACAATTTATTAGTCCTGTATTTTTTGTCTCCAATATCCCAAGGGTAGTTGAAGTCCCCTTCAAATACATTAAATCTAATTGTATGTAGATATGACTGTAGAAATCAAAACATGTCTATGTTGTCTGATTTTCTTTGTGGTGTGTAGACAACTCCAGTTCTCATAGGCTGCTTTTGACATACAATATCTAATAATGACAATCTACCTGGGTCTATATCCATTACCTATGAGATGGTTATATTAGTTGATTTAAACAATATACCCACTCCTGAGAGGGGTCCTCCCCTATTGACCAAACGGATGGCCCCCAAGGCCAAGCTTTTTGGGCTTGGTATATGCCTCCAGTAATTCTTAACCTGGTATCCTGTAATAAAATTATATTTGCCTCAGAAGAACTCAGGGAAGAAAATTTAGTCAAACTTCTCTTATAATTCCTAATACCATTAAGATTAAGCATCATTATTTTTAGATTTTGTGTTGACCACTTAACCACTTAAGTTACAGCAAAAGAAAAGAATCCCTCCACATAACGAGACAAGAACTTTCTATAAACTTGTTTTTCTTCCATTCCTTTTGTTTGCCATCTTAGTTTCTGAAATGTCCCCATCAGTGTCTGATAGGTCTGTTTGTGAAGATGTACAGAGGAAGTTTCTGAGTCTCCTTCCTCTTCCTCCTCCCTTTGCAAAACTGCATAACTGTTCTGAGTCACCATTATATCCTTTTTTAATGTCTTGGACTTTGGCTGATGTCCTTTACCCCTTCCTTTCTCTCCAGCCATCTTGAAGTCTTCCTCAGGAAGTGCAGGAGGGGACGTTACTTTTTGATTAGTTGTGTCTGTAGTATCTTGCTGATTTGTAAACAGGTCTCCTTGTTTGTTTTGTTGTTGTTCAGTTTGGTGTAAGACCAAGACTGCCATACAGTATGTGTTGCTCCACTTGGAGTAACTTCTGACTCTTTCGCATTTCCAGTCCTTTTTTGTAAAGGTTCATTGTGCATCTCATTACCTATTGATACATTGTTTGCCACATCACTCCTTGACTGTTATTCTTTCCATATTCTGAAAGTTTGCTTCTTGTGATCTTTTATTTTGTGTCTCATGCACCATGTTTTCTTGATCATAAAAAGATCTGATCTCTTATTGTGAACTGCCCACGGGCATTTCTTATATGAATGTCTCAGTTCTTCACATAAGTTGTATCTCACTGGGTTTGGACAAAAATGACTTGAATGTCCTGTACCTAAACACAGTTCACGTACCATAGCATTAAAAGCATTACTTAAGTGAGTTAATGACCTATGTCTGTTACAGGTTTAGAGTTGTCCTACATAGAAACAAAAACTCTGGCCACGTCCAATATAAAAACTTCTAGGGAGATGCTGTGTTCCTTGATCAGTAGTTCTTAGTTTCAGTTTAATTTTCCATTCTCCCATTCAGATGGGTACTGGGTTAATATAGCACTGCCAAAACAGCACAAGAATAACCGCGTAGTTTAAAGCGCAGAATGAATTACAGTGACAGGGGTATAATAGTGGTAGGAAACTACCGCTGCCCCTGTCACTCACTAGGGCCTGGAGGAAGGGCTGAAGAGGCCACAGTTTCTGTATCTGGTCAAGCTACTCCCATGGTGGAGTGGCTAAGACACAAGCACCTGGTGCAGTGGGGATCAGGGTTTGATTCCCTGTCTCACAACATGTTTTAAAAAAAAAACTAAGTTCCCCTTTTCCCTTCAGTTCACACCCCCCCCCCTTGGAGTTAGTTAATTTAGTTTGGGGTGGTGTGGGGGTCAAAGCCTCCCATGTCAGTGTGTGTGTGTGGGGGGGGGGTCCCATGCAAAAACCAAAGAAATTGGAATTTTTCCCATTTCTTCATGTGGTGTGCACTATTGTTGTTTCTGTCAGTGTTTTCACCAACTCTGTTTTTTACGTTCACTGTTTTGACTGCAGCATTGTTTTGCTGCATTATTTTTCATGCAACATTATGACCCCATGCCATTCAGATGTCCTCTGCATCTTAAATAGGTGTTGAATAGTCATTCACATCAACTTTTTGTCTGACCCAATATAGAATGTTTGAAATATGAACTCCTTCATTCTTAAATAATATGGTTGTATTTTTAGTTGTAGGCATGTTTAATGTTGAGAGCATCCCCATAAGTATGAATACGTGCTTAAATGCCTGTAGCTAAAAACTGTAGAGATTCCTTTAACAATCTACATGCAACATACTGAAGACTCTATCCAGAGCTTCCTCCAGCCCTCCTTTATACTTTAAACTAACTACATTCCCATGTTTAGCCAGTTCTCCCAAATTGGCAAAGAGATCTGACATTCTAAAGTTCCCTGTATTAGAATTGCTTCCTTATTCTGAGTCGAGGAGCCTGTATTTTGTGGAGTATCCGTATGGCCAGTGTCCATATTATCTGCAAAGGGGGCTTGTTGGTGCCTTGAAACACAATTTGAAATATCAGTCTTATGATTCTATTTTTGACCTTCCTTCTTCCACCTCCACTAAATCTGTTCAAGAAGTTGATGGTGTTACAGCAGCAACTGATGCAGCTTCAGAATGGTTAGTTATTTTTACAGTCTCCCCCGACTGTTGATTTTTTCCAATAACAGCTTCCTGACTCATCCCCATGTCAGTTTTACAGTCTTTTTACCCTGTTACTTTCTGTTGGAGCCGTGACAGCCTCCCATGTAGCTCCATCTGAAGATCATTTTCAGCCCATTGCTTAACAGGGCACTTTCTGGGGACCAGGGATTTCCTTTCACAAAATGGGACTTTGTGCCAGCTTTTTCATGTATCTTAGTCCATATACTTGTTCTGTTTTCACTCTGTACAGACTGCATGTCCTTTTGGGAAACATTTGAAGAATTGTTTAGTTCTTTTGGTGTTGCTCCCATGATAGCCATAAGGGCAGCCTCCTCATCAGCTAATAATTGGAGAAGGGGCATTCTTCTTTCCTGTATGCCTGCCAGCATTGTTTCTTCATTCAATATTTTTGGGTTGTTATTTTGTACTGAAGTTTCCATCTGTTCTGGTGAGTGGACTGCAGTATCCATCTCCACATCGTCCTGTTCTGTAACCTTTTCTTGGGGCAATGTTTGAAAATTCTTAGGTATCTTCATATCTGTTGAGGCCCCCAAATTATTGGGGATTTTGATCAAATTGCAAAAACTGAAATTCTGCTTTTACCTCCAAATTGTGTAGTCCTCCTCCAGCTCCTCCACCTGGGTCAGTCATCTTGGCATCTGCCCAATTACAGGGAGTCCCCCCCCATCCTGGAAGTGTATGGGAATTTCCCCGATGTCCTCTCCAAATTTCCCTCATTCACTAAAAATATCACCAACAGCTCAGTCTGGTTCACTGTTAGTTGGTTTCCATCTGTATCCCCCCCTGTCCCCCCAGGATGAGGCCAAAATAGGCAGAATTGACTAGTCCTCCTTTCCCAGTCAGCAAAAACTAAGCTAACAACAAAAGAATATGTCATGTTTTGCTAGAAAAAGATCTGTTCCAATCATTTTGATCACCCTTTCTAAAGAGACTGAAACAGAACTATCACATTGATAAGAATCACACAATGGAAAGTCTGAATGTTAATACAGATCTGCCTTAATATAAAGCCTGTACAACCCTATGAATAAAGCATAGATTAAAGCTTCAACATACCAACCAATATTTCTTAACGCTGTAAACCTTAATAGTTATTATCAGAAATGCAGTTACATGGTATTGTACTGCACAGATGAATGTATATAATCGCTGAATAGAATCTTATAATTTTAAATAAAACTATATATATTTTTAATGAGAAAAAGAGACCCTGGTGTAAAATCTGATAGCAATATGCCCCATGCTGTTTGTCTTTCTACTGACTGTTTCAAGTTATTGTTTTTATTAAGCAATTAAAACTGCCAATGTTCACAGCAGTACACTAGGCACGTACACATGCCATTTGACATGACACAGAGGAAAGAGGTGGTGCTAACACTGTATCATGTTGCTGGTGAGACCCTACCTGGAGTATTGTGTCCAGTTCTGGAGGCTGCACCTCAAAAATGACATAGTGTGGAGGCAGTCCAGAGGAGGACAACTGAAATGGTTCAAGAGTTGTAGCAAAAGCCCTACAAGTAGAAACTGAGGAATCTTAATATGTATGCCACAGAAGAGAGGAGAGCGAGAGGGGATATGATAGAGACCTGCAAGTATCTCATGGTGGTAAGCAATGTGCAGGAGGGGAGTCACTTTCAAATAAGAAATGAGAAAGGGCATCAGGACTGGAAAGCATGCTGGAGACCAGGTAGTGTTTGTAGAGACAGTCTATGCAGTGACCATCTGGGCAGACTAGGTATGCCTAGCAAGCTTTATCTTTGGACAAATTTTATGTTTCTATGATTCTATGTAGTGTTCAGCACCCCCACTAGTAGGGAGCTGGTTGATTATGTGCTCACAAATGGATATTGATGTTAGTTTGTTAACCTCTTTCACATGGTGGCAGTGTTGAATGCTTATCTCCATCATTCATTTCACAGGAGTAAGTGTACAACTATTCCTTGCTTGAACAGGGCCAGGAGGAGGGGATTGAAACTCAATCAGTCAATCAAAATCTTAATTTATCCAGGTGAACATCATTGAGCAAAAGGTCATTTGCAAGATGGACCTAGTTAGAACGAGGTCAAGTACAATACATATATATACAGTCAAACCATTTAAAGTACAATACATTTATATACACTCAATCAAGATTATACAATATTTTTACATTAAACATTGTTCCAAGGTAACTAGAGACAGTGACTCACATAGACTTATAACAGTTCACAGCATTCATAGGATGCAGGCAACACGTACACAACAATATCTGGGTGGGAATAACAAAAGTGTATGGTTACAGGTATTGTTGAATATTCGACATGTATAAATATGTACATCGACTGGTCCAAGTCAGGATGACAGAGGTATTTAAGTGCAGGATGGGGATACCGAGGACTAAAGAGAAGGCGGTGGGAGGGCGGGATGCAGATGGTGGAAGGAAAGAAGTGAAGCAGGAATTTGGTAAGAAGACAGGTGGATGAGACACAAGAGACCATGACCACGATAAAAGGAACCAAGCAGGATCGCTGAACACCCCAGACGCATAAGTTGACTAGGGATGTGGGAAACTAGTAATGATAGTGTGCCTACTGATAATAATGTGGTGGCTAGAGACAGTGGGAGAGGGAGGAAGTGGGGTTACTCTTTGGGAATGTTGCCGTTATGGTGCTGGGGGTAAATGTAGGTGATGGGGAAGGGGTAGAGAAGGAGGGGGAAACCTGGGGGGAGTAGTTCTAGTTGGTTAAGCTCTTGCTGTTTGTATTTAGGAGTGGCCTGGGAGGACAGGTGGAAGGGAGGGTTAAAAAAGAGGAAAAGTTGTTTCAGGTTTAAAATTCAGTACACAAAAATCCATTCATGCATAGGAGAAAGTGATGTGGGAATATGGCTTAGAATGTAGGAGCTTAAAATAGTATCCAAAAGTATAGATTGCAAGCTCTTCATATAAAAACATGCCCTTCATATAAAAGCATGTAGTTTAAATGTGTCACAAAATGCAACGAAATGGAAGAGGGTGATGGGGAGAGTCAAGAACTGAAGACCAACATAGTGTACTATTCATACAAAAAACACATATCCAGTGGGGGAAGCTGCCCGAACATGTGCAGGGTGGAAAGGTACTTGACTTTTCCTTGCTTTAATTCACGGGCACGAGAGGTGACCCTCTGGCTGAGATTGGCCTTCCCTGGAACTGTAGTATGGACTTCAATAGACTCACATGGCACATACATTGTGGCCCAGATCCAGATCAACTCAAGGGCCTTGTTTGCAGTGGATGTTTTGTACAGCAACAATATGGAAGATGGATAATTCTATCAATGGATTTCTCTTGAAAAGGCACAATACACTAGTCCCTGGATTATAGGAAGAGATGTTAACTGTCTTTGACACTATCTTAGACATATCTATCCCCCCACCTGTCCCTCTATCCAGAAATGCCATAGCAGTGGCTGAGCTGCCTCAGACCTTCACATTGATAGACATGTGATGGCATAAAAATCTGGTGGGATGTGAATACAGTTACATAGAAAAATAGAATTTGTTGGCGGAACAGACCACTTGGCTAATCCAGTCTGTTCAGATATCTTCTGCCTATTCTATCTCTGTAGACCCTACCTTCTCTCCAGGGACCTTCCCCTCTCCCTCTCCCTCTCAGATTACTAATATTCCCCTATATCTGGTCTGATAGCCCTGTTCAACCTATTGCTAGATATAAGGGATGTTTGGGGGGACTGGAGGAGGGCAGATGTAGTCCCACTTCACAAAAGTGGTAATAGGGAGGAGGCAGGAAATTACAGACCTGTAAGCCTGACTTCAATGGCGGGTAAAGTAATGCAATAGTTGCTAAAGGAAAGGATTGGGGAATACCTTGTGATCAGTGGATTACAGGATCTGAGGCAGCATGATTATACAGGTGGGAGATCTTGCCAGACAAACCTGATCAAATTATTTGACTGGGTGACCACAGAAGTGGATCAATGCGGAAAGGTGGATGTGGCCTATCTGGATTTCAGTAAGGCCTTCAACACCATTCCACACAGAAGACTGGTGAGCAAGCTGGGCAGCATAGGAGTGGGTTCAAAAGCAGTAAAATATAAGAATTTGGCTAAGCAACAGGAGTCAGAGGGTTGTGGTAAATGGTGTTTACTTTGAAGAAGGCACGGTGACCAGCGGGGTGCAACAGGGGTCAGTAATAGGCCCGGTCCTCTTCAATGTCTTTATTAGCTACACTGCAGTAAGGCTGGAAGGGAAAGTATGCCTTTTCAAGGATGGCACAAAAATTTGTAACAGAGTAGACACACCGGGGTGGGTGGGGATGAGGGATGATCTGAAAAAGCTGGAAGACTAGTCCAGGACTTGGCAACTGGATTTCAGTGTCACAAAGTGCAATATCATGCAGCTGGGGCACAGAAACCCAGGGCCATCATACCAATTGGGTGAGGAGGTAATGGCAACCACAAAACAGGAAAGAGACTGGGGGTAATAATTTCTGATGGCCTGTATGTAGCAAAGCAGTGTGATAAGGCAGTGGGGAAAGCTAGGATGATGCTTATTTATTTATTTGAGTTTTGGTGACTAGATAAGTCCACTGAGACAAATGCAATCCCTTTTTCAGGGTCAACCCAGGGTTACAACAAGCAATGTAAAACAGTGCAATAAAACAGAGAAGCAAAACAAGAAAGCAAAAAAAAGACATACAGCATAAAATATTATTCCTAAATAAGGCTTGAGTGTACAGGGAAGGGTATCATCAGCAGAAAGGGGGCGGTAGTGTTATCCATGTATATACCATTAATGAAGCCCCACCTCGAGTACTGTATCAAGTACTAGAGGCCCCATCTCCAGAAGGATATAAATTGGGTGGAGATGGTACAGAGTAGGGCAACCAAAATGGTGTAGGGCCTGCATCAAAAGCCCTACAAGGAAAGATTCAAGGAACTAAATATGTACTCTCTAGAGGACAGAAGGGAAAGGAGGGACATGATATAAATGTTCAAATACCTTACAGGTATTAATAAGGTACAGAAGGGTAGCATTTTACATAGAGAAAGATACTCGAGGACAAGGAGTCATGCCATGAAGCTGGTGGTGGGGGGGGGACTCAGAGGGGATGTGAGGAAATACTTCTTCACAGAAAGGGTGGTAGATGTCTGGAACGGCCTCCCAATGGATGTGGTGGGTGCTGAAATGATAACAAGATTCAAGCATGCATGAGATAGACAAAAAGGGGGACCTTAGTAATAAGGCAAAGGGGGGAAAAGACAGGAGATTGAGTAGAAATGGGCCGGCACAGTAGGTAAGGGAAATAGGGCAGACTATCTGGGCCAAGAAGTCCTTATCTGCTGACACCTTCTATGTTTCTGTCTGTCTCATGCATGTTTGAAGCTCCAAGTGTTTTTTCCCCTACTACCTCAGCTAGTAGACTGTTTCAGGCATCCACCACTCTTTCTGTGAAGTAGTACTTCCTCGCATTTGTCTTAACCCCCTTCCAGCTTCATTGAATGTCCTCTTGTCCTGCTGGTGTACTTCTCATTTGAAATAAACTCCACTCCTTTACCCTGTTCATTCCCATCAGGTACTTGTTGGTCTCCATCATGTCCCCCCCACTCCCACTTCTCTTCTAATGTTTACATACTGAGATCCCTCAGTCTGTCCTCATTTTTAATCATATGCTCATAAGCCTTACACCCGTATTGATATGTTGTTTGCTTCCACTGTGCTACTGTCTTTCTATCACCCCTTTCTAAATTCTGATCACACCCTACTGAGCACATCAAATTACAGTGGAAGGTGTTTCCATCACAGCCAGACTGTGGAAACTTGACTTGGTTCTTCTTTTTTTTATATATAGCTTTTTCTGAGTTTTTTCTTGGGTTTTCTCCTGTTATGTTCTGGAGCCCCAGCACATAGCCATATGTGCACATGGAGGCACGTGCACACACTGGAAGCCAGCTCAGCCCCTTCCACCCACCCGTACTGCCACCCTGCCTGCCTACATTACCCCACCAGACCTCCACCCAGTGGGGAACGGAACTATGGGAGGCTCCAAAACCCACCCCCGGGAGAGGAGAGCAGCCCGATGGAGTGTTCAGTCCCACTTCTCCAACCCCCCCATGCTGGCACCCTGACGACCCAAGGTCATTCCCAAACCCGGGTCTCCGGCGTAGCGTTGGGTGTGGCATCCAGTGCCTTAACCCTCACCGCCACTGGGCCTGACAACCTGGTTCTTCATAAAGGTCTTAGCTACAAGTCTAATATTACTGACACCATACTGTAGTATTTAGGGCACAAAAAAAGAGGGAAGACTTCCCATTTGACTAGGTGGGAAGCCCTTAAAGCATATGTGAGGAGGCAGTCTATATTGCATGCTAAATACAAAAGAAGAGGGGAAACAGAGGAACTAGAAAAACTGAAAATCAAAATCAGGGAAGTGGACAAAGCACTATGAATAGGCCCACCCCAGCCCTATACTTAATCTTACAAAAACTGAAGTGGAAATATAACATATTATGTGGATCTACAAAAAAGTGCTATTCTTCTAATTAAGGTAAGGCAGGACAATGCTTTGACAGGGATATAGTGGGGAGCAAAGTTTTAGCATCGCAGTTAAGGAGGGAAGGTGACAGGAGACCAGACTCTCAGACACCAAACATTTAAAACTTCGCATGATGTGGTTGGGTCAGGTGATTTCTGAAGCCCACGATTCAGGCAAAAGGGCTGGGGTAGCCATTTTGCTTTGGAAAAATATCCCTTTAGATATTTTATATACAGACCAGCTAGAAAATTGTAGGGTGGTCATGGTTTCAGGAGAAATATTTGGTGATAAAATAAACCTCATAAATGTATATGCACCAAATGTAGATACACTGGTCTTCTTTAAGCACCTTTTCCACAGGGTAGCATCTCTGGGGGTAGACACAGTAATAATTAGGGATTATTACAATTGTGTTATATACCCACAGGTAGAGTGTACATTGAAATGTGCTACCACAAACAGATTAATGAGTAGAATGGTTAGGACAGGCATGGGAGGAATTGGTGCTGGCGGATGTAAGGTAAGAATTGAACCTTCATCAACAAGATTATACATTTTATTCTACTGTGCATACCACTTATTCCTGTCTAAATTATGTTCTTAGTTATGAAACAGTTCTTCACAAATTTACAAATTATATCATCCATCCAAGAGTCTTTTTGGATCATGTGCAAGTTTCTCCAGTCCTATAATTGGGGCATTGGACTACAGCAACCTTCTGGTGCATGAACTCCTCCTTGCCTAATGATGCAAAATTCAAATGCCTAAAAGATGAAACAATTTCAGGTTATCTCCTAGATCTTCAGAATTCAGATATTAAAATAAAGTGGTTATGGGATGCTCTGAAGGCTACCCTAAGAGGGAAAATTATTTTGTATGCTTCCCAATTAAAAAAATAACACTTAGAGAAGCAATCCAAACTAGAAATAAAGATAAGGAAGTTAGAAATTAAATATAAAGCAGTGGAATCCACAGACATTCTAACCCATCTGAATGAGGTCAGAAGGGAACTACAGTCCCTATTAAACAGCAAAACTGAAGGTAAACTCTCCTATATTAATCAAACTTACTACGAACATGGCAATAGGTAAGGTCATCTCTTAGCCTTCTAGCCATTGAGGCAACATGCCAATAGGTATGTCAAAAGATGTCATCATCCTGTCCATAATCAAGCTGCTCTACACCAAAAGGTATAGCCTCAAATTTCAACCATTATTACCAAACATTATATAAAGCCAGGGATAATTCACCAACAAGGCAGAGACATATACAAGAATTCCTTAATAACATTGAACTCCCATGTCTCACTGAGTAAAAAATGTTGGTGTTAAAGTGTCCCATTTCAGTACAAGAAGTGGAACAAGTTGTACTAAACATAAAGACTGGTAAATCTCCAGGTCCAGATGGTTTTAATGTGGAATTCTGTAAAACTTTCAAACAACACTTCATACTCCTTTCAACAAAACTGTTTAACACGGCAGAAGCCCCAGCAGACTTGTTTGATTCCTGGTGACAAGCTTTTATAATGGTGATACCCAGACCAGGCAAACCAGTGGATAAAAATGATTCTTACCATCCTATATCTCTGCTTAATGTATATTCAAAAATATTGATGAAAATCCTGGCTAATTGGATAAATCAATTTTGCCTGAGCTGGTACACTGTGACCAATCCAGCTTCATCCCTCAGATACATCTTTCTGTTAATATTTGGAGATGCTTAAACATTTTTCATGCTAGTAATAAAATGTTACAACCCAAAGTGATGCTAAAAAAGTCTTTGATAGGCTAGACTGGGATTTTTTATTTGCTACTTGAAGTAAATTAGGTTTTGGAAACACGTTTCTCACTTGGCTTCACGGTATCTATCACTCCCCAACAGCTCAGATCAAAGTTAACGGCATGGTATCTGACCTTTTCATTATTTGTAGTGGGACCAGACAGGGTTGTCCTTGGAAGCACCATGTTTCGTCGACAGATTTACTGTCGACATCCTGTACAGCAATGGCACAATACTGAAACTCAGTATTGTGCCATCACAAAACAAAGTGATTTTTGTGGGGGGCCATGGCCCCCCAAACCCCATGCAGGGATGGGTCTACTCCCCACACCCCATGCATTTAAATATAATCAACTCCAGGTTGGAGTTGTTTCAGGGAGGGGGCAAAACATCTGGAGAAGCCGTGTCGGTGAAACCCAGACCATTACAGCGACTTTCACTGTAATGGTCTTTTTTCAGGCTTTGCTATGTTGGTGTCACTCTACTGTGGGCCACCAGTTGTCCTCTATCCCTCATATTATTCACCCTGAGTATAGAACCCCTAGTGGCATTGGTCAGGGGGCACCAGCATCTCAGCGTGGTAAAAGTGGAAGGGGAAATAATCAAATGTCCCTTTATGCTGGTGATACACTGTTGTATTTAAATGACCCAGTTCATATCTTCCTCATGCTGCAACAAATTCTGACAGAATATAGTGTGGTCTCAGATTTTGAAATTAATTAAAGCAAAACTGAGGTAATTCTTACTGGAACACAAACCCCAGAACTCCAAAATCTGATTCTGTATAAATGGGTTACCACAAAGATTCACTATCTTGATATTTATATCCATGTTAGACTAGACTGGTTTTACTGTATAATGTCAAGTATAGCAAATTGATCACAGAAGTTAACCCTGATCTTTATCACTGGGAATTACTCCCTGTGTCCCTATTTGGGAAAATAGACACAACTTGATGGAACATGTTACCATGCTTTCTATTCCTCTTTCAAACTCTGCCTCTAAAGATCCGCAGTACAGACTGGAGAAGGATCAATAAAGCTCTACACTACTTCATCTGGGGTAATTAAAAAGCACATCTTAATGGAGCAACATGAAGAGAGTGACATTTGAGGGTGTGGCAGGGCTTCCAAACTTAGCATTTTACTACCAGATGGCTCAACACCTGCCATGGATAGAATATAAATAGGATATAAATGATGGAGTGTGAACCACTATGGAAATAGGTAGCAATGTTGGAACATCCCCTCTAGAGATTCTTGATAACACACTACAGAAAATTACAGCGCAGGCAGCCTCAAACCCATGGCTTAACCAATTGTACACTACATGGGGAATGGTTCAAAGGGACCCAGGTCTTACCTATTCAGTTATCCCTTATACTCTGACAGACAAATGCTTAGAGTTTTATCCTCCTAGGATAATTGCGACCTTTAGGTGCTAGAAGAGACAGGGTTTAAGCTGCTTTTCATAATTTCTACAAATTGGGAATTTTAAACTTTTGTTCTTATGTAAAGAGAATTTCATTTAAAAAGGTCAGCTTTTTTCCAGTACCTGCAGGTCACCTCTTTTCTTCAGGCAGGGAACAGATCATGAGTTCTTCAGCAAGACTCTCATCCATTAATAGAAATAATTAAAAGGGCAGGGGAAGGCACTATCTCGAATAAACATATTTCTAACATGATATGAGGCTACTTACGAGGGAGGGGAGAGGTGGCATCCCCACCACATCTTCACACCACATGGGAGGCAGAAATGGGTTGCACTCTGACCCCCAGGAGTGGGATACAGTCTGGTTTGGAGTCTTTCATACTTCAGCCTCTAACAATTGGCGCAAATTTCACTGAAAAGCAATATCTAGGTACTTCCTTACTCTGTCTTGCACACATTATTCTAAAGATCAATATAATAGATGTTGGAGAGGATGTGCTGGGACAGGTACTCCCTTCCACATTTTTGGGATTGCCCTTCCATTCAACCTTTTTGGTGGGAGCTTGGTCCTAAACTGGGACAGCTAGCATATACTACGGACCCTTTAGACTTCAAAGCACTGCTATTGGTGCTATGGCTCCCTACTTGCCGATCAAACCATCAAAGGGCCTTTCTATGTCTTTTATTAGCAGTCACCTGTAACTCTATCACTAAGCGCTGGCTATCATTGTCATGCCCTATAGTACAGGATTGTGTATTCCTAGTCATAAGCATTTTCAAATTAGAAAAGTTAACAGATGATTTATGGCTTCAAATGGAACAGAGTCTGGGAGTCTCGTTACCCTTTATGGATTTGATAGAAGAATGAGAGGGAAGATCAGTACTGTCCCAACAAACAGAAGGTTATTGATGCTCCCACATGTAAAAATGGATTGAAATTAATACCAGTCATTTCTGTAAGACAATCCTAACTTTAATCATTTGAAAACCAACTGTTACCCCATTGACAGTTTATGTCTTTACCTCTTTTATTATGTTCCCTTTTTGAGTTTCAGTAGTCATACCTGTATGCTGTGGCACACATACCTTTTAAAAGACCTCTGGAGGCTTTGATTTACCCTGATGAGATTAGAGTTGGGGATAGTTTTCTTTATTAGAGTTTTAAACTCTTGTGTGTATTAGATAAGACATGGATGCTTGGGAAAGCTGTTTCATTTATAAATGTTATATTTCTTAAACAAAACCTAGAACAATGACAACACCAGAGTCTTAAGGTTTTATTTTTTGGAAATCACATTTTTATTGACTTTTTATCTTACAAGAAGAAGAAGAAGAAGAAACAGATGCAAGACAAAATGATCAACAAATACAGCTCAAAAACCAACCTCAATGCAATCTAAACAGAAAAAAGGTGTAGACCTTGGTTTAAAGGATACCTAAACAAGCAGTTTTATAAAACTGCAAACTCCAAAATCTGGCTTCATTGCGAGGTAAAGTAAAAGCTACTGTTTACATTTATGCTAAAACTGCATTCATATAAGTAACATAAATGCAGTTTCATAGCTTTTGAAAAATGTAAACATCAGCCTTTCGCTTACAAAAGACAGCCTTGCCTTCTCCCTAAAATGTCTGCCAACTGTGTTAAGTGATGAGTCATGATGACATCATCAGAACCAGAGCCAGAGACCAATACAGATTCCTATAGGCTAACTAGTTCTTCTTTCCCTCTTCGTTTTGAATCGTTTTACCAGAATGATCAACACCATGTGTTAACATGTGGATTATTTTGATCAATACATGTGTTAGGCTATAATTTTGTTCATTTTATTTACTTTAACTTACTGAAAAAGTTTTGCAATCTAGCCAACTTTCTCTTTGGCAAACTGCAGAACAGTATAACACTTCAATTACCTGATGATCTAGTGGTTATGTGATGCCCTGAATTTTTATTTTGTTAACCAGCAGAGACACGCAATGCTGAAGCCTTGTTTACAGATGTGGCCTGACAGCACAAGGAAGTTAAGTGACTTGCTTAGGGTCACACAGCAAAGTACCGGTCTGGCCCAATTCCAAAGCTCATGCATTCTTGTTAATCCACAAAAAAAGCTTCTCTTGTATCCTTTTTCCAAGTGAACCCCCTACACCTAGCCTGGCTTCTGTTGACACCCCACCATCAATACCATGTCTTTAGTACTGCCTGGGGCTGCATATGAGCTTGCGGTCTCATGAAGTGAATTATCACACCTCAGACTGTAATTGTATACCTCAGAGAGTTGTGCATACCTACACCGATACGGATCATCAGCTGGCACTGTTAAAAAAATACCTCCCAAATCACACTTAAGTCCAGTTTTTCAATGTTTGACTTCTGCTCCCATAGTAAACATTGAGTGGATCACCACCCTTCTGCATAGTGAAGGCAGTATGTACAGTTCCCCTGTTGTGTTTCTGTCCCGTCTCATTAACCAACAATTGAGTCTTCGTGGAGGGCCAAGCAATAAGCCTCAGGACTCACCAGAAAAACTGCTATTCATGCCATCATAAGGGCTGTGCTTACTATGGATAACAATATTATAAGCAGAAGAGGCATACTAATGCCTTGAGTGAATCCACCAGACTTCCAGTGTCAGTCTACTCCTTTACCTGTGATCTGCAGAACCCAGCAGGACAGTTCCCTGCAAATCTTCTCCAGTACTTTTTAGTGCCCTACTTCACAATGTGAGCTGGTTGGCTACCACCCTTCTAAATCTTGAATGATCTATACACAGCAACCTCGATACTGTCCTAACAAATGTCAACACCCCACCACCTGAGGATAATCTCCCTACACTGAATTCAAGTAATACTTTAAGTGCAGCCCTGCCACTGAGTATTTGTCATCGCTGGCTGCTCTCATTCATGTCAGGTAGTGATCATGGTGCTGGCAGCCCTACATTTCAGATCTCACAATGATCTGCTAAACATCCCCCTTACTGTGTTCCCCTAACCTGAATATAGCTGCACCCTGCTTGAATGACCTCTTCAGTCCCTCTCTGGCATTCATTATTCTCTTCTGCTCCCCACACCAAAAACTGATGAGCTCATTAACCTTCTGCATCATGAATATGGTTAGTACAGTCACCCGTGTCATTTTTACATATTAATAATAAACATGATCTTCTGGCAAGCCAGGCTGATAGCAGCAGGGCACAAGGGGAAACATAAACATTCCTGCCCATATAAGATCTAATCTACCTATAACTAGGCACTATTAAAAGACATGCATAATGATGTGCACGCCCATCATTTAATAGTGCCTAATCAAGGGTAGCCTAGATCTTTAAAGGATAGGAAAGCCTATAATTCCCCTTGTTCCCTGCTGCTATCAACCTGACTTACTGGAAAGATTTGTTTATTTTTGATATCTCAAAAAACCTGGGCACTGTACTACCTACATTCATGATGCACAAGGGTGATGAGCTCACCAGTTTTTGGTGTGGGGAGAAGTAGTGAGAATGAACACCAGAGGGTGACTGAGAAGGACACTCCTGCAAGGTACTGCTATATTCAGGAAAGGGGGAAGACAGAAGGGGAGAAATATGAGCAGATCACTGTGAGAAATAAGATGTGGGGATATCAGCACCATGATCACTACCTGCCCCTATTGTCCTGGCCAACATTCCCCTTCCCATAAAACCAGTTCATGCAATTGTCCAAGGCTGTGTGTGGGTATTAATGTGTGCATTGGCTGCCACTACACATTCAGTCACTTCCCTACCAGTCTAGCATTACTTGTAAAGCACTTTGGGATACAATGTGTATGAAAGCACTATATAAATAATGATTCGTATTATTATTTCCCATGGATAAAGGTGAGAAGACAAGACAAGCATATTTTTGATTTCGAAGAAAGTATGAACTCTGTCATTGGACTACAGAAGAACTTTGCAACAAACAAGTGGTGGATCTATGGGGTGGTAAAGGGTGCAGCTGTACCTCTACTCCATTGTAAAGTACTAGCTTGCTGCAGTTGCATTTCAGTTTGTTGAAAAAGTCTGATTTATTGATGGTACAAATGTTTACATTCAAAAATATGGATTACATTTGTGGTTTCAGTCAAAAACATACTAGAAAAGCATAATAGCAGAAAATATTAAGGTTTCATAAAAATGTTAAAATGTACATATCAAGTATGCACACCCTCCCAGCACTCCCCCCCCCCCATTGTAGCATCCTGGATCCACCATAACTGCTACACCACCAGGTTATTCAAGATCTGTACTGCACTGAAAGATGCTGTAATGTGCTCCATAACTAAAATCTTTTTACAATTCCTTAAGCGACGCTCTATTAAAAGAATAGGTGGAGTGAGACAAAACTGGGTTATCAATTTAAGGGCCATGGCCTGAAGAATAAAAAACAAATATTTAACTGACCTCCCTCGAAGCCTAAGCAGATGTAGACCCAAAATCCAGGTTTGAAATAAAGGAGGGATATCCTTATCATACATTTTTCCCAATACTTCTCCAATCATACTCCAATAAGACCTTAACAAGGGGCAACTCCAAAATATATGAATATGGATTCCCAGCTCATCACGGCCTTTCCAACATAAATCCAGACTATGATTCCCAAAATGCTTAACCACGGTAGGCACCCTAAAATAATGTAATATTACCCTCTACCTAAATTCCCGCCATGAGGGAGAGGCCATAGTTGCGAAAACTCCTGTCCAGATCTCAGCCCACACATCCTCCTCCAACTGTAACCCCATTCCCTCTCCAACCTTGATTTGACCATAGACAGGGGTCTCCTTCCAAATCTGAAAGGGCTTTGTATAGTTTAGCTATTAGGCCCTTCTTATTTGGTGACTTAACCAGAAGGAGAAATAGACTTTGTAGAGAATTCCCCCCTTGAAGTACTTCCCTCCTTGAAGCCTCAGTTAAATAATGATGAATTTGAAAATACCTAAAAAGATCTCAAGATGCAAGCCCAAACTCATTTTTGAGTTGTTGAAAAGTTTTAAAAACCTCCCCCTCAAAAAAACTGACCTACATACCTAAGGCCCTCTCTGCCCCTTGTGAAAAACCTAAATCCATATGCCTGGGGGGGATGCAGAAGGAAACTAATAGGGGTCTCACCACATAATCCCAGATTAAGTTTGAAAGCGTTACAAACCTTATACCACTTTCACAAGTGATGTCACCCATGGGTTAGAGGGCTTCAAAAATCATATAAAAGTAGAATCTACATATAGAATATCAGCTAATGCAACCAGAGGTAGGGAAGAAGATTGTAACTGTGCCCAGTCAGGAAGGTGATTCAAAAGAAAGGTAATAAAATGACATAATTGTGCTGCCCAAAAGAAAGAATGAAAATTTGGAACTGCCACCCCCCCTTGCTTTTGGGGACAGAAATAACTGACTAGTACATTTCAGGTGTAACCAAAAGGACCCGGTAGGGGCTACAGGTAAAGCAGAAAGTAAAAAGAGAAAACAGGGAAGTACATTCATTTGTACCACTTCTATCCTCCCTCCCACAAAGAAAGGGAAGACCTTCCAACGTGAACAATCTTCCTGAACTGTCCCAAATATCTAAAACCCCTGTCACCCACTTAAACCTGCAGTTACTCACATGTGTATTATTCTGGTGATGACCTAAAAACATGATTTTTGTTTTGGTGTCATTGATTTTCAAACCAGAAAAGCCAACCATAATCAGTCAACAATCCTTTAACTATCGGAAGGGAAGTAGAGGGATCAGAAAGATACAAGAGAGTATCATCAACATACTGCGAGTTGTGGAGTTCTCTCCCAGCCACATTTATACCCTGAAAAGACTCCATCTGATGGATCAGAGCTGCTAAAGGCTCGACATTCAAAGTGAACAATAAAGGGGCGAGGGAACACCCCTGCCTCATTCCCCTCTCAGTCTGGAACATGGCGGAAAAAAGTCTGTTGACCTGGACCTGAGCGACAGGTTTGTTGTAAATATTCCCAAGCCATGAACAGAATCTTGGGCCAAAGCAAAATCTGGAAAAGGTACAGCCCAAAACATACCAATCCAGGTGATGAAACGCCTTTTTGGTATTGATTTCCATGACTTCCCCTACCCGATTCTTCTGCCAAGATTGGGAGAATGAGATAATGTTTAACAACTTCCTAATATTATCTTGTAAATACCTACCTGTGATAAATCTCGTTTGGTCAGTATGAATTAAGGCAGGGATCACTTTCTGTAGCTTCAAGCTAATGGCTTTAGTAAAAATTTAAAAATCATAATTAAGCAGGGAGATGGAGCAAACATTAACACACTGTGTAGGCACCTTGCCTGGCTTTGGTAGAACCGAAATTATGGCCTCATCCCAAGAATCCGGTAAAGTTCCTTGTTCATGAAGGGAATTACAAAGTCTAGTCAGCAGGGGAACTAAGTCAGGGCCAAAAACATTTATAAAATTCGGGGATAAATCCATCAGGACCTGGGGATCTACCTACACTGCAATGTCTTAATAACCTCCAAAAGTTCTGCCTCTGTAAAGGAAGAGTCCAAACCTTCCCACTGAGTCTGAGATAATATTGGCAACTGAATGTTATTTAAAAATTGGACCACCTTTACTTCATGATTCCTATCCCTGTCCTTAGCATATAAAGATGAATAATGCTCAAATACATCTTAAACAATCTGAGAAGGGGCAATATGTATCTCCTGAGGGGAGTTATCTGGCTGAAGTAGCAATATATACCTGTTTGCTTCCAGTTTCCTGAGCCTCATCGCTAAACGTTTGGCTGCTCTATCACCTCTTCGTAATACTTTTGATCTGTGAAATGAAGGGTATTTTCTACCTTTTGTAACCCTAGGGAGTTAAGCTCTTCTTTAACTTTTTGAATTCGTGGCAGTAGAGAGGGGTCACCTGTTTGTTGATGAGATTTTCTAGATGAGCTAACTGAGTCTCAAGTTGAGAAAAACATTTCCAGAACTCTTTATTTTAATCAGAAAAAAAGGAGATAAGGTGACCCCTCAGGACTGTCTTTAACCCATCTCCGATATATTTCAAAGGTGTACCTTGCCCCTCATTAGCCAGGATATACTGCCTGATGATATCCCTAACAGAAACAACTCAACAGACCCTCATTCAGGTGCCATAAGCAGGACAGCTTAATTAACCCGACTTCCACCCTACTATAAACCACAGCATGGTCCGATAATGAAATAGGATAAATATGTATATCTTTAAATCTGTAAGTCTCTGTGTTGAGTACAAAATCTGTCTTACCTAGCTTAAGAATTTGAGGCTGGGGAATAGAAAGTATATTCTTTAGCCTTTGGAAACTGGAGTCTCCAGGGATCTACCCAACCCTATTCCAGTATCAAGGACCTTAAAACTTTAGAACAGGCCCCAATCCCCATCTTAAAGACTGGATATCTGTCCAACTCAGAATATTTCACACAATTGTGGGCAGACTGGGTGGGCCAAGCAGTCCTTATCTGCCATCAAAGTCTATATTTCTATGTTTCTATGTAATTTCAGTTTCCCATACAGATTATCTGGCATCTCAGTAACTTAGCAAGAAAAGAGAAAAACTGTTTAAAAAATTTGACAGGGAAGGAAGTACTAAGGGAGGTTGGAAATATGATGAGAAGACAACTGGTGATGGACCCACTGGTTGGACTGTTTGGGGTAGAATAAGATGAGGGGGGAGATTGGGTACCCCTAAGCAGATAAGTGAGGGTGCTTTTAGTACTTACCAGACATTGCATACAAAACACCTGGATGTCTGATGTAGTACCGATGGTCCACCAATGGAGAACCCTAGCCATTCAGACAGTATCACTGGAACAACTCTCGCTCATGGTACGAGGTAGGGGGGAAGTTCCCTCAGCACATGGGGTCCATTCTTGACAGCACTCTTCCTGGAGGAAACACAGGTGTTTCATGAGGGGATGGCGGAGGACTGAATTCAAGGGGGGTGGGTGGGTATGACCTTGCCCTAATCTAAAATCCTGTACAAGTTGAAAGGGAAAGTGGTCTTAAGATATGATTAATTAATGTGCACAGTAGTATATATTTTCTTTTTTTAGGTGTTTATATATTTTTTAGGAGGGTATTCCTTATTTCTTATTTATTTTTATGATTAAGGAATTATTGACCTAAGTTGTTGCAAGGTCAGAATTAGTAATGTTGGTATCCAGAGGACTGGATGACCAGATGGAACAGAAGTGGATGTCTGGCAGAAATCTTTAAGGGAACATGGACTGGAATAATAAGTACCAACTGTAGCTGGAAAGCCATACAATTGTATTTGAAAATGTGTATACCAATGATAATGGTATGTATGGAAGTTATAATTGAATAACTCAATAAAACAAATACCAAAAATATTTGACACAAGGAGGAATTGCAGCATAAACTGAAACAAAATGAACTGGCTGATCCAAATGAACTCCAGAAAAACCCACAAATCTTCCTCCTGGATCTCTGTGAACTTTCTGCACCTGAAAAGGGAGACCTCTTCAAATCAGAATAGCAACCCCCGCCCTTTTTGAGGAAGGGTGAGCCACTGCATAAACTGACCCCACCCAAGAATGCCTAAACTTACTATGTTCTACATCTGAAACTCTAGTTTTCTTGAAGAAATCCCACCTCACATCTTAACTGGTTAAACTCCTGTAGAACTCTGGCTCACTTTATTACATTATGCAAACCTTTCACATTTAAAGAACATACCCATAAAGTCTCCATCTGATAATGTTGCAAACAATCTGATAAAAGTTAACCAATCAACCACTGCCCAAAGATAAATGGCTTTAAGATTAAAAAAGAGGTCTCTCCAAACCACCCCAAAAATCCAATACATCTCCCCACCCCCTCCCCCCATACCCCAAACCAGAAACCCAATACTGTGAAGGCCTTATTGAGGCCAGTACCCAAAAGGTACAACAGCGGGTGGCTAATGATAAAAACCTCACCCATAGGGGATAATCCAAATCTCACTAAAGGAATCAGACCCCTCCCAACAGGGGTAACAGTGAATAAGCAACTATCTCCTATAAAGGGGCCAACCACATAAAGCACTGCCCTCTAAGTCTGGAACTTCCAGTAAACAGCCCCTATCAGAGTGATGAAAAGGCGAAAACAACCCCCCCAAGTCTTATTTTCTTGTACCACCTTCTCAAACATCAAAACCATTACCCCCTCTATCTAATAGAACAAACCTAAACTAAGTAATCACATAAAAATAATTGCAACATTAAATTAACCTCCTGAAATGAAAAATGTCCTCTTCCCAAAAAGATATTTTGTAGATGCAGCAAGTCCTGTTAATTATAATCTCCCCTAGAGGTAGGAAAAAAACTGCAAGAATTCAATGTCTCCAATATAAATATGGAAGCAGGTCCTTAAATTACTGTTCAGATTGATTCCATATCAGAATAGAGATTGCAAAACAGCGATCGCTATTATGACGAGTGCACATCCCCGAAAAAGAATTTCAGCGATGCGCACTGCAGCGCACTGAAAAGCATCACCCGAGACATACAGGTCTCATTTTTAATGTGGGGGTCCATGCCCCCAGCACCCCCCTATGAACAGATTCTCAATTCCAGGAAGGTGCATGTTGGGGAGGGCCAAAAACTTGGGGCAATACATGCCACCAGGCAGCAAAACAAAAAACACACAAAGCTGGACTAGAACCTGGTACCCCATGCCTCCCAGCCAACCACTCTCCCCACAACACCAGTGATTCGACTCAGCAGCTGCTTGCTGTAACCCATCCCACATGCCATCCCTCCCCTGCATCTCTCCTCCCCCCGTGGGTGTGTGCAAGTGTATACCCGCAAGATCCTGTCTTCGTTTTCGCTAACTCTGGTATCCGGTCACCCTCCTCCATAGGTAGCCATGATCACAGTCGCCGAGACTGAGTCAGTGTTTTTCTTGGCGCTTGGTCTTGGTGGCTATGGTCATGGACTACCATTCAGATCTTCCAACCGGAGGGCATCAGATTCAGAGTTTTCTCCAGATACAAAGATATTGCCAATCATCCGCAAACTGCTCCTGGAAACATTCCGCTGCTACCTGTAAAGGAAAAGAAAGGGGGGATAACATGGGGGTAATTATTAATCACAAGGGAGACATCCAAATCCACCAAGGAAGATACCAAACAGCTTTAGGCTCCATCCTCTAAGTCCACTGAAAGCCAAATAAAACTTCTAAGAAGGCCCTCTTTAAATCCCTTCATGTTTGCTCCTCTCTCTGAAAGGAGTTGTAACAATGCTTTCACTTTGGTGAGAGCCTGCTCAGACCTGTGCTTTTTTGTGGGCAAGGAGACTTTAGACCAAGAGTCCCTCTAAAGCTCTTTCTTTTTTTGAACTTCTGAAACCTTCATCTGCTCCTCCTCCAAGACCAGCTGGTGGGCTTTTATTTCCTGAAATGCTGCATCTGGATCCTCAAAAGTTTTTACTCCGTCAGGAAAGTGCCCCCTCAATCTGACTGGATAAGGGGTGGAAAAGTGTACATTGAGTTGTTTCAGAAACCCAGAAATAGGTTTATAAGCATGCCTCCAGGCCTCAAGGTCTGCTGAATAATCTTTATCAAATCTCAGTCTGTGGCCCTTATAAAAAACTTTGCTTTTTGTTCCAGGCTGTTGTTAATAAGGCTAGGTTGACTGCAAAATTATAAAACCGAATGACCACCGATCAAGGATTTTGGACAGGAAAAGAAGGATGAGGGGTTAAAGCTCTGTGTGCCCTTTCAATGAGCAAAGGGGCACACATCCTCAATATCTAACACCAAGGCAGCAGATCTTGCAAAAATAAAAGAAAGTCCCCCAAGCCCTCAGCCCCTTCAGGCAGACCATAAATCCTAATATTTCTGAGCCTTGACCTATTTTCTTGGTCTTCACATTTTTCTACTAGCCTCAGGTTATCCTGCACTAATTTTATTGTTACCCTCGCCAGTCTATTGACCCGGAAATCCATATGTGAATGCTGAAGCGCCAGGTCCCGAAGACAAGCATCTAAAGCAGAGATCGAAGCTTTTAACTCTTTATGCCTGGTCCTGCTTTCTCCCGGAAAAGCCCTCAACTCCTCCTGGAGAGCTGCATTGATAGATCCATCAGTTTTAGCCACCGAGAGGGTCGCGGGTACACCAGCCGATGAAGCATAAATCATCACAGAAATGGTAGAGGAGGAAGCCAAGACAGGCACAGAAACATTCATAGGCTTATTTCCTTTGCTTTTTTTATTCTTGCCCATAAATGCGAGATGCTCCGGAAAGTAACATACTACGTTAATGACAGCCGAACAATTAAATGGAGGAAAAGTAAAGCAGGCGGCTGTGGAGTTCCGAGACTAAGCGGCCATTCTAGCTGGAGCCAGAACAAGAAGTCTCGAGTCTTAAGAGTTTATAGATATTTTATTTCCTTAAGTATTGAACTCAAGAAAGATTCACCTTTAACAGGACTAATGCATTCCAATAGGAAATAATGTATTGTATTTTAAACAGTGAACTAGATATAATCATCGGCTTATTGATGTTTAAACCTTATACAGTCATGTTACATAGCTACATATTTGTAATGTACTTCATATGAATATGCCAATAAAGAAGTTTTAAAAAAGAAGGAATTAAGTTTAGAGAACGATCACACAAATCCACCACCTGCACAAAGGCCTGGTATTGGACCAGCTAGCAGTGGGAGAAGCCTTTATGGCATTCTATGAAGCTTTATATACCACAGAAAAAGCCCCCACTGCTGAACATTTCCAGTCCTTTTTCAAGAAGGCTACTATTATTCCAGTCACCCTCACACAGGTTGCTACACTAAGTGCCCTCCTGACAAGGCAAGGGGTAAAGAATTATGTTATGCCTCAAACTTGAAAATCCAGCTCAGTGCTAATGGTAAAGTACAAGAGTTTAACAGGATATGGGATTCTGTCTGTTTATTGAGGAAGGTAAAGTATATGGCCCTGCTGAGCATCTAATCAAGTCCCACCTCCCTACAACCATTTTTACAACCACTCCCATCAGTGATTTGACTAATTCCATGTCACACATCCAGAAACAGACCCATCAGAGAAAAACGCAGATCATTGCATTTTTCTGCTAATTGACAAACTCCTTCATTATTATGCTCAACCTGCTAATACTCATCAGTGGAATAATTTTCTAATGCACTTGAATATTGTAAAACATGATATAGAACTGTGTATGAATACAGTGAACATGATGCACTTTCTTGTATCATTTTTTTATTACATTCTATAAAAATTGATAAAAAGAATATATGAAGGAGAATTTTATGTGCCAATGTTAATTGTTATTTTTGTCCCTTACAGTATGTACTGTACATTTGATTTACATATTGGATTGTATGTATTTGCATAATTTTATAATTCATACCACTGTGTTTATACGTTACCGTCATGACCCAGGTCACACCTGAAAAACGAGCACACAGCTCAGCGTACTTACCAGATTAACATAGAAACATAGAATTTGACGGCAGATAAGGACCGCTTGGCCCACCCAGTCTGCCCAAAAGATTTGTCTCTGGTGGCCTACAGTGGTACTGTAGGCAGGCAGGGAATTTCTGTCAAGATATCACAGATATTTCAGGAAATATCTGGCCATGTCTTTGGCTGCAACTGTAAATAAAATTCACCCCAGACTCTTAAAGAAAATAATAAACCATAAATACTATTACATACTGACTCCTATAAGGTTATCTGCCTTAAATATGTATTAAATATCTGCTCAAATAAGTGAAAAATTGCTCTTTATAAATGCTGCCACCAAGGAGAAGCTTTGCAGGCTGACAGGTTCCAGTTTTCAACTAATGGGTGCAGCAGCAGAAAAGAATCTATCCTCCCTTTGCTTAACTCTGTCTCAGAACAACTAGCAAATTCTCCTTGGAGGAGTGGGGAAGGCAGGCCAGGGCATACAAGTCCAAGAGATCTTTCAGGAAGTTGGACCCAGCCCGTGCAGGGCTTTGCACATAAGCAAAGCACTCTTAAAAGTGGTACACCACTGAAACAGTTGCAGCAATTGCCACAGTGGAACATTTCCATATATTTTGCAATATTTCTTTTTTATAATTAAGAATTTTTATTGTTTTTTATAATTAAGAATTTTTATTGATTTTGAAATATTTGTAAAAGATTCTTTCTGGTGGCCGTATAGGAATATTGCAGAAAAGCAGTGACTTTATCTAGAGATATCACAAAAATATCAGGAAATATCTGACCAGGACTGTACGAGCTTGTCAAAGTTCGACTGCATGAACTTTGACCGTTGAACCACATAAAGGTCACCAAAGTTCTCTTAATGGCAAACTGGTTTGCACTGATTTGACCATTAAAAAGCATTAGGAGATGGGACATAATGAAATAACATAATGCACTGGGCTGATGAAGCACCCAAAACAGCAGAATGATGCACTGGTTTCAAAAATTGTTCCGTGACAAACTTGCGCAATGCTAGTAGTAATAAACAGGTGTATGTGGCTAGCAATATTTAAATAAAATGCTTGTAACTGAAAGGTCCATGTATGCCCTCCAAATATCAGTACAGAATCCCACAGCATAGGCTGCAGGTTCCAAAAATTGTGTGCCCATTGGGACAGGGCTGCATAGGGACAAGACTTCCAATTTGCCATAAATAAGTGTTGTACACAGTGATTTCATGGGCAATGTTGCCCCAAAAATGATTTATTCAGCCTGTATAGAACTGCCCAAAATTCACCAAACAGTTGTCTGCAAAATGCTGAGTGAAAACAACAATGCAGTACCCCACAGTGTCGGATGCTGGTTCTAAAAATTGTGTGTCCTTTGGGACAGTGCCACACATGGTCAGACCTTCCTGTTACACAGCAGATGTGTGTTGTACAGACTGGTTTCATGGGCAGTATTGCCCCCAAAATTCTTTTCTTAGGCCTACCAAAAATTAAAAAACATGAATGTCTGTGTGTGTGTGTGTATGTGGGCTACTGGTTCCAAAAGAGCTAATGGACACAAAAGCCCTTGCCACCCACCACCTCCTCCTCCTCCTCCTCCATCTTTATTCCAGCTGGAAGTGCTGAAGATTCATCATCCATACTTTTTAAAAATGAGCATCTCTACATTTATGATTGTAAGGCATGTTCTGTTGGTGATAGTGTTGGCTGCAGCATTGAAAATCCTCCCTGAGAATATACTTGCAGTTGGGCAACTGAGGTGTTCAACAGCTACCTGTGTCAAAGAGGGCCAATGATCTTTTCTTGGTACCAGTACAACAGGGGATTGTCTCTTGCTAGTGGCATGTTACCATCCAGCTAATCCTGCACCATTTTGTTTGCTAGCATCTCAGGCACCACTGTGTCAGAAAGTGATTTGCCGTGCTTTTTCATCAAGCCATATTCAGACAGTTGTTCCACAGTGGTTTGTCAACAATGGCTGTTTTTCTGGACAGTGCAGTAGCAGTAGTAGCAGGTTGACTTGGAGAAAAAAACGAGTGACTCGTGATGTTCAGTAGTACAGTAGAAACACATTGGGATCCTCCTTTTTCCCTCTCCTTCACCTGACCTGATTGCAACAGGGGCTGATGATGAGTGTTGTTCTTCTGCTCTGTTTGTGTTACTTTTTTTGATTTGTGCCATATGTACAGAACATAGAACACATGGATAAGCCACGCTCGATAGGACTGCTGATTCTTCTGCATCAAAGAATGTCTTAAATATGTCTTTGAACTGAGGGTCCAAGAGAGTGACCATGATGTGGTGGTCATCAATAAACATTTTTGAAATGTGTGTGTCAGTCCATAAATGTGGTCTTATAATTTCTACTAGACTGAGAGAAAGTGGTATTCTCCTTTTCCTCATACCGAGTTTTCATGCAAAGAAATTGTATGTTAATCATGGCAATGAGGAGAGTACCTGGCTTAGAACAGCTGCATCAGCACTTACCGCCCATGTGGTATCTTCAAAGGGCTTCATCACAGTGCAGAGGGGGCACAGGATCATAATGTCGCAAGACATTATGTTGCATGGCAAAATCGCGCTGCCAATACAGCGCAATTTCTGCCATGAGGAATAAGTCTTTGTTCTATGGGGGGCTCCACCCCCACACCCCTGTTACAGGGGGCAGTGCCCCCGAACATCCCCACTAAAGATTCTCAACTCTGGGGGGGGGGTCAACTCAGGGAGCACACAAAATTAAGAAAAATAAACGTTTCTGGGACCGGGAATCAAACCCGGTCCCAGACGCAGTGCCTGGGTTCCTACTGCTGTGGCTCAGTCTTGTGAGCCATGGCAGCTGCTCAACAGAACCCACTCCCAGCAGAGGTCTTATCCTCTGCCTGGGAAAGCGTTACTAGTGCAATACTGCATACAGCAGTATACGCAGTATTGCACCAGTAGAGCTTACAGACTACGCTGTACCGGGTTAACCATAATGTCATATGCTATTAAGGGTGCGACATTATGACCCATTAGGTGCAGGGGCTATCTGTCAGGAACTACTGATTTGGGCTGTTGTTTACATCTCCCTAGCCAATCCCATGCTCAACAGCATACTGATGGATAGTCTTCTGTTGTTCTAGCAGCCATTCCATCATGTAATAGGTAGAATTCCATCTTGTTGCCACATCTTATTTCAGGTGGTGGAGGGAAAGGTTATTCCACTGCTCAGTGTTTCCTAACAGCTTCTGTGCCTTTACAGAATGACTAAAATGACCACAAACATTTTTGCCCAGACCTACACATGTCTGCACAGTGATGCTTTCCTCATCTAGGAATCCCTGAAATGCCAGAGTTATACAGCATGCAAAACATGGAACATGTGTATTATTCCCATTGTCAACTGCCTTTGAAATGTTCTCTGCATTATTTGAAACTATGAAACCTGGTGTTGATGAGTGCGGGTGTCAGCTATTCATCTAACTTTTGTTGGAAGAAGTGTAATAACTTTTCTGTATGATGGTCATTGTCAAGGCCAGCAATACATAAAGCAGCCTTCTTGCAGAGACTGGGGGACTTTGAACACTTGAAGCTATTGCTTCTGCTACTGCTGGCACTTAAAGCAGAGGAGGAGAAAGAGAAGGAGAATGAACAGGAACTAGGGGTGGGCAAAAGTTGCGAATTCCGCTTTCATGGAACTTCCGCGAAATTTCAGAAATTTCATGGAAATTGCGGAACTTTCGCCATTGGCAAAAGTAGGATTTTCCATGGATTTTCACTGAGTTCCATGGACTTTTTTTGTGACTTGTGTAAAAATGCCTTAAAACTGCAGAACTTATTCTTTCCACACAGTTTAATGAACTGTCAGTGAATGATCGTCTGCTTGTACAACCATGCGGTTATTCACTGACAATTCAATGGGCCACTGGTAGTGGAGGAGAGAGGAGTGCTGCTCTGGTGGCCTGCTCAGGGGCAGAGTGGGGAGGGAAGTTGGGTGGTAGCAGATTAACTGTCAGGGTGGTGTTTGTGGGGGTCTCATAGACACCAGGGAATTGAGATTATTTTTTTTACAAGGGATCTGGGATGGGGAGGTCCACTAGACACCAGGGAATACTGGGAATAGAGGGGGATGAGTTGGTGGACTGCTGGCTGTTTATTTGTGGATTAAGGAATCCAGGATAGGAAGGGGGTCTGCTAGACATCAGGGAAATAAAATGTTTTGGGAGCCATGATCGGTGGGTGGGGGGTGGAGCCACTAGAAACCAGCAGGGTCCAAGGAAGGGATTGGAGGTATTTACTGGAACCCCTGATCAGCGGGGTGTGGATTAATGAGTTAAACTGCAGTTACAAAAAGCCTCAGAAATGACCACTAGAAGTGATCCTTCTGCAGATTTTTACTCTCAGTCTGATAAATTATCCCGCAGTTTTTTATATTTTTTCCGCAGTTTTAGGGTGGAATTTCCGCAACAGTTCTGAAAATGATTTCCGAACTTTCGCAGAAGCGATATTCGCACTTTCGCCAAAATTCCACCAGCAGAAATTAATTTTTGCACATGCCTAACAGGAATGAAATGAAGAGAGGAAATTGACTCAATAGGTAGTCATTGCAATGTAATCAGTAGTCTGACCACTGGTTCACATCGGTGGTGATGTGAATGACTGGAAAAAAATTATGCTTTCAGGGCATGTGATGCAGTCTTGTAGACACTCTGATATAAATCAGGAAGAACCACTGTGGAAAAGTAGGTATGGCTGGACACTTGATACCTTGGCACTACAACTTGCATTAGTGATAGAAAACTAGCATTGCTCACAAAGGAGAATGGCAGCAAGTCAGTGTCTGAAGTTTCCACAACTGCTCTTGTTAACTTGTTTGCCTCTGGTCTATTGGCTTTATATTTCTGTCCCATTTTCAGAGACTGGACCAGAAAGGGTTGAGTGTTTTTTTTTCCCCTGGACGTGACCTTTGCCTCCTAATTTTGCCACACCTGAGGGTGAAAGAGGCTGGAGATTTGTGGCCCCTCAGAGGTGTTGGACTCCGTGGGCTAAAGAGCCGATGAGTGGAAGATGATGGGAGTTGTGCATCGGCCACCAACAAAAATGTTTACATTAATTGCAAAACTGAGAAGTACGATACAAGAGCAATTGCAATACCATGTCTGTTTTCTACTGTGAGATGATGTATATTTGTTGTATTTATAAAAATGTAATTATTTACTGCAGTCTTATGTACAGTACTTCTTTTTTTTATTTTTTTTATTTTTCCCTCTTTTTGCCCCCGCAGCTGGCCACCGTACATCAGCCTGGTCATGGCGCCACCATGCTTCCACTTCTGGGCCAATTATGCTCTTCACCCCAGTACCCCTAGCTTACCCTCCAGAGGGCAGGGATGCAGCACCCAAGTGCTGCATGACTTGTAACTGCCTGGGGAGAGCGGGTCTCGGAGGCTAATTGAAGCCAGGGGGCAGGCTTCACAAGCACATCCAGCTGCGAGGAGATTCCTTGCTTTGTCAGGGGTGAGGATGTGCAATGATGCACAGCGTCCACCCTGCCCCTCAGATGTTGGCACCGGTAGCTGCACAAACCCCCAGCTTCCACCAGGGGTCCATTGAGCACCGAGCGCAACCCGCACCTTCCCCCACCCCAAGAAGGAGAGCAGTCCATGGGACGCTCGATCCTACTCCCCCCGGCTGGCCCGACAGTGACCCAGGTATGCTCCTGAACCCAGGTCACCAGCGTCGCAAGCAGAAATCCAACTGCTGCGCCAGCAGGTCAGCTACATACAGTATTTCTGAAAGGTTCCTAAACTGTAAAGTTTTTTAAGATTTTAATTGTAATGACTATTTGTCGAACAATAAAACGTAAGCATCGGCTACCTTTGAAACTGAAAGACTTCCTTCCTCTTTACCTCATCTTCTAATGTTCTCCTTCCTCTGGCCATCATGATTATCATCATCATCTTCACCTTCTCTGCCTGGTGGAGCTGCTGCAGATGCCGTGCATTGACATGCCTTCTCATACCGAGATTTGTGGGAGTTTGCAAATGCCTTTTCATGGTAGATGTTCCCAGCCTTGTTCCCTCCTTACCCCAACTCAGTCTGTCTTTAAATAAAAGACACACCACATGTCTCCATCATTATTTGTCCACTCTAAAGAAATCCCACACAACCAACATCAGTGGTATGGTCTTTCCTCCAGGCACTCTCAGTTGTTCCCTAGTGGGCAGGCTACTTTGGGCTACTTTCACATTATTTCTTTTATTTAAGCCTTTTTTTTACCAGGTAAGTGCACTGATCCAAGGACCATTTTCAGGCACGACCCGGGCCACAAACAATGGCACAGAATCAAACAGTTAAAATAATTTACAATCCAATAACAGTAGCAAATTACAGGCTGTATAGACACACGTTCCAACAGAAACATACATAGCATAATAAGCAATGGTACAGAGAAGTAACTGAACAATGTACAGTTGCAAGCCTGAAGAAAGCAGGTAATTGGCTGTACTACAACAGATTGACACAGGATAGTGGAAAAAATCAGTTACAAACAGTAATACTAATTTGATACAGGGTAAACAGACTGCACCACAGTAACCCAGCAGGATAAACAGGTCAGCTAGCAACAATACCTAGATGGAGGTGAATAAGGAGGAAGCAGGGAAGTTAGGTGCTTGAGGTGGTCAATAGAGGTACACACAAGGGGTGCTAGGAATGGGATAGAGAAAAGCAGAGACACTGTGCCAGTGGTGACATGGAGGCACATACCAAGGTTACTATGTACTAGAGTAAGGAGGAGGGAACATAGAGCAGGAGTACAAGGGTAGGACAAATAGGGAAAAGATCTAGGGAGAGGAAGAGGTGAAGACACTGGGAAAAACAAGGTAACTAGTAGGAGTAGGGATGGGGAGAGGGAGAGTAGAGAGAGTTAGCACATAAGAGTGAGGGGCAAATGAGAAAAAAGGGGCAGGAGTGAGGAAAAGAGGGTATAAGTACCTACACCCCAGAGGGGGAGGGTTTAAACATTTGAATTTAGCTCTGTTGTTAAAAACATATATTTTTTCTATTTTCTCTTTTTCTATGTATAAATATTATTTATGTTGTGTTGTTTCATAGTCTATGTTAAAAATAGAATGTGAAGAAAAATTACTATTTGAAATAATGAATTTAGTAAAAAATTTTGTTTTCATGGTCCAGATCCCTCCAGGGCCACTTATATGTGGTTAACTAAATTAAGTTGTTATTCTGCTCCCAAACTATAGGGGATTAAAATTGGAATGACTATTTAAGGGATGGATAATCATACATCCTCCACCCCCTGAGGAAGACCATTCTATTGGTCGAAGCGCTGGGGAGGAAATTTGATTGTGGGTTTGCTGCCTGTAGGAGCTAAACATTTTGTTATGGTTGAAACCCTTAAAATAAAGCCTTGGATTGAATGAAATTATTGTTTTGGGTTTCAATGGCACTTGGAGTGCAGGACTTTCTTTGGATTTTCGGTTTTGTATGGAGCAGGGATTAGCAACCCCTTTAGTCCTGCACCCAGCTCTTTCCTTGCTGAGCACACGGCGTCTTGGAGTTTGTTTTTTAGCGATTGCATTCCATGTTGCCGCGGGTCACTTATCTAGTGACTGTGAGCTTGTGCCTGCGTTACTATTAAGCTCCAATATTTGTGGCAAGCCCTATGAAACACCCCTAAACTTACAATGCTGGTTAAGTTTTAAATAAAACTGTATTTTTCAAGAAATACTAGCTTTTTATGTGTAGATATGTCACAAGAAGCAGTTTACGATTCCAGCGCTACAGGAGCAGATTCTGATACTGAAATAGAACTGGGAAGTATTGGTGTTTTGGAAGATCTTGAGACCAAAAAACGGAGAGCTAAAAACAAATTAGGAGGAACTGAAAGTGATGTCTCCTCAAACTCGAAAAAAATCCGGTGAGCTATTAGACAAGCAGAATATTAGAAAACTCTTTAATGCATTAGAAAAGCAAAGCATTATTGAACTGAATATCACTTATAACATTATCACCCTTGAGACCTACTTAGAGAAAGCTCAAGTTCCAAGGGGTCTTTGTATTAACAAAATACCATCTTGTGGTTTGGATAATTTTAAACGGTGTGCAAAATGGGAGAAAGCAGCAGCTCTGTGCTCACGTACATTTATTGAACTCATTATTGCTGAGGATAATGAAAAATATGAGACTGTAAGACATGAAATTGAAACTATTTGGCAGGAACTAAATAAATTAAATCAACATCCTGAGTTCAAGCCACTTGCTGAGAAACTAAAGATTAAACTTGACAAGCATGAACAAGAACTAATTAAGAAGAAACAAGCTAAATTAGAAAGGGATGTGGGTGATTATCTACGTGGACACATTCTGTTCTGGCCTCGGAATGCTCGTTCGTATAGCGGAGGGTGCTCCAAAATTAGGAAACGAGTAACAATTGAAGAAACAGCTGTGGAGAATATAAGTGCATTGAGGGCTGAAATGAGTGATCTGGTGGAAGTCTCTGAAACTACTGCAACACCACAAGAAGCTAAAATCAAGAAGGGAAGAAATAAACACAATAAGAAGGGTTCAAAAAACGGAGGACCAGGAGGGGCAGAAAAGGAAGGTCATCATCGAGATTTGAGGAGCAACATGAAGAAACATTAACTGTGGTTAATCTATCTAAGGTAACTTTAAATCCAAACCAAATACATTTATTACAGAAAGGTCTTAATTTTGCACCCTCCAGAGACTCGGATCATTTTAGGACACAAGTGGACTTATCTAAACTTTTTTGGAAAATTAGATTAAGAGAATTTCATGCAAGACAGGGAATTACCAGAATGGGTTTAGATGTGGAAACTTCAGAAGGTGCTTTGGTGGGGGCATTGCTGATAATAGCATGGTAAAATTGCTTACAGAATTAAGTGAATTATCAACAGATGCTAGTGCTGAATTTGAGGTAGAATATGAGAATGAGTTATTAGAAAGTGGCCTACAGACATTAGAAAGTTTATTGTTAGATAATGTGGGAGTTAACAGTGATGAACAGAATGTGGTTATGGAACAAGACCTTTTTCCTGCAAGAAAAATGTTGTTTAAACCCCCATCAGTGTTTTGTCCCTACACCACTAATAATACAATTAAAAGCTTTGAGACGGTTGTTTTAAGAGAAGTGGATAACATATTACAAAATAAAACTAGTTATAATAATAACTTAACAGCTGCTGAGAAAAAATAGTTAAAAACATTAATTGTTAGTGATGTAGTGATAAAACAGGCAGACAAAGGGGGAAATATAGTAATAATAGATTCTGTAAACTATGTTGATCGTGTCTTAAAATTATTGAGTGACCAGACAACATATAAAAAACTAGCTTCTAATCCAACAGATGTTTTTAAAAAATAACTTTTACATCTCCTAGAATGGGGACAAGCCTCTGGCTTTATTACTGAAGATTAACTAAAATATACAGTATGTTTTGTGACACTCCAACTGTACCCACTTTTTATACTCTACCTAAGATTCATAAAAACTTGCAGAATCCTCCTGGAAGACCTATAGTCTCGGGGATTGGATCTCTTACAGACAATCTGAATAAATGTATTGATTTTTTTCTTAAAAAATGTTTACTAGATGTGAGATCATACCTACGAGATACAATGGATATTTTGGAGAAAATACAAGATTTTGTTTGGAACCCTGATAATATTTTTCTTTGTATTGATGTTGAATCATTATATACCAGCATTAAACATAATGATGGTATAAAAGCATGTTCAGAGTTCCTAAACAAAAATTCAAACTCTGCTGAATTCCCATCAGACTTTATTTTGGAATCCTTAAATTTTGTTCTAACACACAATTATTTCAAGTTTGATAAGTCTTATTACTTACAGCTAGAAGGAACAGCAATGGGAGCAGCTATGGCTCCCAGTTATGCTAATTTGTTTCTTGGGAATTAGGAGCAAACAAAAATCTTTTCAGAGATAGAAAATCCTTTTTTAAACAATATCAAACAATGGAATCGTTTTATTGATGACATATTTTGTATCTGGCAAGGGACTGAAGAAGAACTGGAAATGTTTATGAAATGGTTAAATGAACAAAATGACTAACTTAAAGTTTACTTACAGTCAGAGTAAGGAAGAAACTAATTTTTTGGACTTGACTTTGTTTGTGGAACACAATAGGATTCATTCTAAAACATTTAGGAAAGCAACAACAATTAATAGTTTTTTGAGAGCAGATAGTGCTCATCCTAATCTTTGATAAATTCAATACCATACAGTCAATTTCTAAGGTTAAGGAGAAATTGTTCAAAAGATGAAGACTTTGAGATGCAGGCGTCAGAAATGGTACAGAGAATTATTGCCAGAGGTTACTCTATGGATATTTTGACTAGAGTCATGGAGAAAGCTAAAAATGAGGACAGGAAGAATTTACTGAAACTGAAAAGGAAAAAACAAATTGATGAAACAAAAGTTAAAACACCAGTTACATTTGTAACACAGTTTACTAATCAAGCTGGACAAGTAGGTGCTATAGTAAGAAAATATTGGCCTCTATTATTGAATGATCTGATTTTAAAAACAGAATTGGGTAATACTCCCAGAATATCTTTTTCTAAAGCTGAAAATTTGAAGGACAAATTGGTTAAAAGCAGATATGTGTCTCCAACACATGAAAATAGAATGTGGCTCCCACCGGCACCAACTGGAATGTACAGATGTGGTAAATGTAATGTCTGTACTTCTTGTAATCAAGGAAAGGTACTTGAATTAGAAGGGTACGAAGCAAAAGTGGATATTTGTACCTTCCTAAATTGTTACAGTAACTATGTGATCTATTGTATTTGGTGCCCATGTAAGCTATTATATGTTGGAAGAACTATACATCCTGTAAAACAATGTATACAGGAACATATACGCAATATTAGGGCAGGACTTGTACTTAAACCTCTGGCTAGACATTATTTGGAAAAGCATGGGAGCAGAGTGGAGGGCACAAAATTCATGGCTCTAGAACAAGTAATGAGACATCCAAGAGGGGGAAATAGATTGATCAAACTTCTGCAGTGAGAAAGCTATTGGATTTTTACCTTAAACAGTTTACAACCTAAAGGTCTCAATACTGAATGGGATCTAAAACCATTTCTAATGAAGTAATTGTTATAAATAATGGTGATAAGAATAGTTGAAAGTTTATTGCGAAGGGAATAAAATATTCCTCTGCAACAGTAACCATAATACACCATTTTTTATTTTCTCAGATTCAGAAATGGTTAACCCTTGGATGGTGGATCCCCCTACAAGAAAGCTATTGTTGAAAATAATAAGGGAGTGATCACTGCCTGGATTGGTTCCATTGTTTGGACAATTTGCATTTCAACTCTAAGTAAGAAACAACCATTTAGAAATGAAATCTATAAATGCTTTGGATATTATGTGGTTACTAATGATACATTGATTCAAAATTATTGGATAATCTGAATAACAACAATCCTCCATTTGAATTTAGCTCTGTTGTTAAAATCATATATTTTTTCTATTTTCTCTTTTTCTATGTATAAATATTATTTATGTTGTGTTGTTTCATAGTCTATGTTAAAAATAGAATGTGAAGAAAAATTACTATTTGAAATAATGAATTTAGTAAAAAATGTTGTTTTCATGGTCCAGATCCCTCCAGGGCCACTTATATGTGGTTAACTAAATTAAGTTGTTATTCTGCTCCCAAAATATAGGGGCACTAAAATTGGAATGACTATTTAAGGGAGGGATAATCATACATCCTCCACCCCCTGATGAAGACCATTCTATTGGTCGAAGCGCTGGGGAGGAAATTTGATTGTGGATTTGCTGCCTGTAGGAGCTAAACACTTTGTTATGGTTGAAACCCTTAAAATAAAGCCTTGGATTGAATGAAATTATTCTTTGGGGTTTCAATGGCACTTGGAGTGCAGGACTTTCTTTGGATTTTCAACTCTATGGTATAGTTCACGTCATTTACCTTTCTAACTGCTCTGTACGGTCCTGCCCACTCAGCCTGCAGCTTGTCCTTCTGGACCAGTATGAGAACCATGACTTTCTGACCCACCGTGTATGAGTGAGCTCTGGCTCTAAGGTTATACCACACTTTTTGTTTTTGTTGTGCAGCTGCCAGGTTGCTCTGGGCTGTCCCCATAAGCTCCTTCCACATTTCCCTAAACCTAAGGACATAATCCACTATGGGAGTTCCCTGGGTGGCATGCTTGCCATCCCAGTCCTCCCAGATCAAGTCTATGGGCCCACATACCTGGCGTCCATATAAGAGCTCGAAGGGGGAAACCCTGTCGACTCTTGGGGCACCTCCCTATTTGCAAACAACAGGTGGGAAAGGTAATACTCCCAGTCCCTCCCATGCTGTTCAGCAAATGCTTTAAGCATTGACTGCAGGGTATCATTAAATCTTTCCACAAGCCCATTGACTTGTGGGTGATAAGGTGTCGTGCGTCTCTGCACCACTCCACACTTCTCCCACAAACATTTCATCAGGTCCAACATGAAGGAACCCCCTTGATCAGTGATAACCTCCTACAGAAACCCAACATGGAAGAAAATCCCTAGCAAGGCATCTGTCACTTTGTCTGTCCTCAGACAGGATAGGGAGACTGCCTCAGGGTACCGGGAGGCATAATCCACCATAGTCAGGATGAACCTTTTCCTGGAGGAGCTGGGGGTATTTAAAGGCCCCACAATATCCATTCCCACCCTCTGGAATGGCTCCTCCACTATGGGCAATGGAATTAGGGTGGCTTGGGTTTTCTTACCCATCTTCCATATTTCTTGCCACCAGTGACAAGATCTGCAATACTCCTTCACCTGCTGGGTGAAGTAGGGCCAATAGAAATTCTGGGCCAAACGCTGCATATTGCGTGTGATTCCCAGATGACAAGACAAGGGAATATCATGTGCAATCTTGAGCAACTGCTCACGGTACCCCTGGGGAACGACAAGCTGCCTGACTATTACTCCTCCCTCTGTCTTCACAGTCTGAGTATACAGCAGTCCATTTTCCCAATAAACCTTATGTTTCCCATCACCTCCTTGTACTCCATCAGAGTCTGCCCAAGCCAACAAGCTTCTCTAGACTAGGGTCACTTTTCTGAGGAGCTGCAAACTCCTTACACATTCCCAAGGCATGGGACAGGTCCCCTTCTGTCTCTAAACTAGGATCCCTAACACTAACATCAGGGCACTCAGGATCACTGTCATCCCTAACCCTCTGACAATTGGTTATCCCTCCTTCTCTGGAGTAACCCTCTGTAGTGGTTTGATTAACTGCTACAGGCAGAATTTTCTACCCCCTTTTCATTAGTCTCCATATCAGAAGACACAGACTGGGGAACCAGCCTCCCAGTGGTTTCCACAGTGGCTTCTATGGGGTCCAGGGAACTACAATTTTCCATTGCCACTTGACTACAAGTAACTGCACACACCATCCCCTGTTTGAGATTGTTGTCAAGGATGACATCAACTGATGAAGTTTTTGCAACAGCAACCTGTTGCACAGTTCCCCCATTTCACCCCAGTCTAAGAGAACACTAGTGAGTGGCAATCTTTTCTCCTCCCCAGTAAACCCTTGTACAGTTACAAATTTATTGGGTATAAGCTGACCAGGCTCTACCAGATCCCCTTTTACCAATGTCAGGTGTGCCCATGTGTCTCTTAACCCTTGTGTCTGTACACCATTCATAGTGACTGGGTGCATGTGTTCCCTCATGTTCAAAGGCATGCTTCCAGGGACACACAAACAACTCACTTCTTTCATTGCACCACCTTGCGTATTGCTCATCCTTTTGGGACACTGTCTGGCAATATGCCCAGTTTCTTTGCAAACTCAACATTAGATTCTTTTCTCAGAAAAATATTTTCTTTGAAACCTGGGGCTAACTGGTTTTGGTGGAGGCAGTGAGGGTTTTAGCTACCCTGAAGGTGTGCTTTTCCCTTTCTGTGCTGCCATGCCAGCCCTATTCGCTCTCAGAGCAGGTCTGCTCTTGGCATATCGGTCTGAGAGTTCAGCAGCCTCTTGCACTGTTTTTGGATCTTGGTCCTCCAGCCAGGTTTTCAGCTCTACTGGGCATGCCCAAAACAACTGCTCTAACAATATAGCATTTTCAATTTTTTCCACAGAGTTTGCTTCAATTCATTTCCACCAATGTTTAAAACCTGACATTGTTTTGTGGCTAGCTCCTCATAGCTCATGTCAGGGCTTCTCCTGAGCTTACAGAATTTAGCTCTGTATGCTTCTGCAGTTAAATCATACTTTTTTAAAAGTGCAGCTTTATGTTTGCTGTAATCATTATTGTCCTCATTGTCCATTTGACCCAATGCATCCTGAGCTTTCCCAGTAAGTAGCAGGGATAGCTGGAAGCTCCAGGACCCTCTAGGAATATTGGCCTGAATACAAACTTTTTCAAAGTAATTTAAAAAGGCATTCATATCCTCCCCCCTCTTTAAATTCGGCTATTAATTTGGAATTTAATTTGTAACCTAGTCCTGTAGTTCCAATTAAACCCAAGCCACTTGCTTGCTCTGGTGCTGGTGGTTGGAGTCATAGCTTCTCCAGTTCATGTTGCCTCTAGCACTCATGCTCTTCACGGTCAGCCTCTCACTGTTCACGCTCTGCTTCTTGCCATTCTTGCTCAGCTTTTCACTGTTCTCGCTCTCTCTTCTCCTCTGCAGCTCGCTGCTCTCGCCTCTCTTCTCTCTGGAACTCCAGCTCCATCCTCCACAACTCCATCTGCAGCCTGATGGCTTCTGACTCCAGAATGCTTATGACCTTTGCCTGCTGCTGTGGCCCTTGTCTTGCACTGGCCCTGTTGTCCTCCTCACTGGATCTGGACACTGCACTGGTTGCTGGCCCCTCCATGCCCAAGGTTTGGTCCTTTACAGTCACAGTCTGTGACTCAATGATCTGGGCATCTGCTGCCATCAGGGCATCTATGAGGTTCTGCTTGTTGGCTTTCCCCTCATACTGGACTCCTCTGTCCTGGCACAACTGCCTCAAGTAGTCTGCAGTGTACCTGCTGTAGTTGGAAGCCATCTTCTTCCCTAACTACGGCTATTCTAACTTGCACTTTAGAAAAAAATATAAAACAGGTAGGAACTTTGACTGTAAGTAAAATGATATATTTCTGTTTTCTCTTTTTAAAAATAAATTCACTGCCTTATTTTGCACATGAGCTGTACAGTATTAAGCTGACACACTGAGCTGTTAAAGCTTGTGTTACCACTATTTTATCACACCGCTGCCAACTAAATCTGTCACAAATGCACTCCAAAGGTTAGGCCCTCTGTTTCCAGAGTGCCAACCTCAGAGTGCAATAGTGTGAACAGGTATCAGACAGGGTAACCCTCCTGTCTGCTTTGGGTCTGAGTCACCTTTTAGCCTCAAGTTCTGGGGGGATTCAAACTGTGAACCTTATGCCAGCACACCCAATTAACAGGCTCAGATAATGCTTTCTTCAGGGGGATGCAATATAATTTTTCTCCCAAGGGCACCCAGCCAGGTTTTCCAAAATGAACCCCTAAAAACTCTATAAGAGACCTTAGGTATATTCTTACCTTCTTTCCCAAACTCAGTAACACCATCAAGCTGTTGAACAGCTGTCAGACTTAACCACCTATACGTCACATGCAAAAAGAACTGACAGACACCCAGGCAGTCTTTCAAAGATAATGTTCTTTACTTACAAAAATTGTAAAACAAGTAAGATAAAATACAGAACAATATATCATACAGCTTACAATCTTATAAAACAAAAAGGAAGTTTCAGAACAAACACTCCTACCACAAAAGACGTAATTGCTTTCTAACTATTACCTTTCTAAGTGCTATTTTAGTTAGAGAGAGAAATTTGTTTCTTCAGAGCCCAAGATGATATCAACATTTCAGATACACTGATACATTTCCAACTCTCTTTCTACACCCACTTGATGAGTCATCTAGCTCCACCTTTTAGAATTGATTCTTTCAAACATAATTTTCTACCAGGAGGTATTTTAAAATAATTGGTAACATCATAAGAAAAAGAACATTTCCTAAATATGACTCCTTAATTAACATTCCCTTTGATCTAAACATTCTCACACTGGCACCAAGGTGTTAAAAAGCCAACAGGAATCAGCCTAATAACGTACTGTTTCTGATGTCATAAAGTCACATTTGGTTTCCACTTCAAAAAGCCGGGGCAGGTCATAAAAAGGTAATAAAATGCCATTTTGCAAGAAAGTCAATTAAATGGTCCTTCTGGTCTGTTTTACAATATCCTATGGTTTTCAGCCACTGACACCTTGAAGTTATATGCCAAATTCCTCACACACTGAAAGGTCATACACAGACCATGTATTTATAATATCAATATCATACAATAATCATAACCAGATGGCCAAGCATCACAGTATGCACTAGTGTTATACTTTTTGTTTTAAACACACGTAAGTGCTTCTGAGCTCACATACACACACACATACACACACTCACACTCACACACTCACTCACTCACTCACTCACATAGTCTGGTGTTCATTTTCAGGGAGGTAATTAAGTTACTGACAATTTATATGCCTTTTGTTGTCAAATTCCATCCATAGGGAGGATATAATTTATACCTATCTAGGATTTCAAAGGCTGTTAAATGTCTCTAAATAATATCCAATTGTTCTTCTTCTGTATCAACAGAACTGTTACACCCACATGTAAAAGATTTTTGTTTTGCTTTACTAGCACTTAAACTGGATTCTTTGTATAGCCTACCATTTTCTGATGAAAGCTCTATGTCATTCAAAAGCATAATTCTGTAAATCTCTTGTTGCTCCAATAAAAGGTGTCAAATCACCCACTTTGTTCATCTTTAAAAACTGGTGTAACACAAAAACTGCATCATGTTTGCCAATTGTAAAAGATAGGTACAGTTAGCATAGCAGTGAAACTCCAACTAGTATTGCCTAAAGCAGCATGCTTGTGATAAATAACATTTTGGGCAGAATTAACCTCTAGGGCACCTCATAGCTAATCACAGTAAGCTGCAAGGAGTAGAATCATGGCACAATTTTCTGTGATCTGTTGGATAGGAAGGATTCAATCCTGCTGAGTGCTGTGCATCCTTCTTTTTGTCCCAGGCAAACTATCAAGCCTCAAAAGTCAATGTATGAAAAGCCAATGCGGCATCTATGAGAATAACTATACAGAATTCCCCCGTCACTTACCAGGAGAAGCTCATTAAACACCTTACCAAGTGTGACCGCTGTGCTATGCCAAGTCCTCAAAACAGACACAAATGGTTTATAGATGTTAAATGTCTTTAAGTGAGCCACAGGCTGCACCACAACCACATGCTAAATTAGCTTCCTCCAGGAGGAAAGGTTTGAGACAGGTCTGTGATTTGCATCTGTGCCTGGGGTCAAAGATGGCTTCTTTAGGAGGGGACTCACCACAGCCCATTTCAGGGCTGAAGGGAAGCACCCCTCCTCTAGACAGTTAACCAATAATAAAGAAGGACCAGAGTCAAAAAGCCAGAAGGTTACACACAGCTCAGATATTAGTACCACTTCCTCTAAAATTCATTGAAACTCACTCCATGACCACTGAGGGCCTTCTGGCACAATCAGATTGCTACAGCCAGCCCTAACAGATCACTTGTAGGTATCCCTGACCTAATTAACAACACTTTGTCCAAAAAGAAGTGATCAAGTACCTTTGCACTTTGCTGCAAACAACATTCCTTCAGATTGTAGATATGTTGGATGAAAAAATTTGTCTACATTGTGGAAAAGCTGAGCCACTCAGTTCACTAGAGGCAATCACTGTGACAAGAACTCTGACTTTCTCAAAGTGATTGCCTTATGATATGCTTCATAATGGGTTTCAGAGACAGCCTGTTGATTACTGAACTGGACCTCCACCAAGAATTCTCTAACCTACAGCCTGTTGCTTTAAATCATTGCAACTCATTGTACCACACTGCACTGAGAGGTCAGCAAGAAGGTATGAACCACTATGACAGAGTGCAGGTCCTCTTTTGGATGGCTAAATTATATCCATTTACAGTTGTCTCAGTACCCACTTTGCATGCTGTTACCATACCAGAGAAGTCCTATAATGGCATGAGTTTCTCAGGCTCAAGATTATGTTTTAGATGCTATTGGACTGTCTTCTTGGGGGTGGGGGTAAATCTCTGGTGTATTCAGCCAGAAACTCTACAGCATGGTGATCTGATCACCAAATAGGTTTCACCCCTGAGATCAAGGTTGTTCAGACCCAATGAAAAGACAATGCTCACGGTTTGGTTTAACTCATGGGTTGCAGTGGTAACCTCCTGTGTCACAGAAATGTCATCAGCTGGAGGAATTACTGAGCAAATTGTGAGGTTCCAGCAACCACCCAGGCTCTGAAGTATCCTAGCACCAGCAGGCTAGAGGAGTCCAACACCAGAAAACACCATTCACAAAATCCTCTAGAAATGTATTTTCTTACTGTAGGGTGGTAAAACAGAATTATACACACTATGCCTCTCCCCCTTTTAATGGCCACATATTCAGATGGCACAGTCTCATTCACTGGGTATGCCATGCACCTCAAGCTAAATCTAAAGCAGATGGACACCTTGCCCCCTCTGTGATCCTTAATCAGGCACTGCATCACCAAAAACCCAGCTGGGATAGCCACCTCCAGTACTGGCCCAGAGTTATCACCAAGCCAGGCTTCACCGCTGCACACCAGGTTCACCAAGGAATCATTAATGAATTCTTACATCACTCATGTGAAGTTCCTTAGGGATTTGGAAATACAGAGAATTGCCCAAAGAGTAGGAGGATCAACTTCCTTGCCCTGCTTCTTACTCGCTTCTTATAAAGTCCAGTATTGCATTCTCTATCTCGTCTGCAGCAGTATATTGGCTAGTGAGATTTGTGCTGGACAAAAAGGCATAGACTAGAGAATTCTAATGTGATGGGTTTATTATGAGCTTCTCCTACCCTAATTCAGCTTTCTCTATTTGTTTTTAAACCTGTTATTTATTTTTTTCATTATACTCATTGAAAATGCTCCCACCCTCCATGAATGAAAGGGAAGTACTGTGGTCTCCTTATTGTTGCAATTAGAACAGTCTATACTATAAAAGAGGCATTAGTAGTTAGAATGATCAGTGCCATTCTCTGACATGTGTAATGAGTGAAGTGTGCTGGTTCCATGGCATTAGAGTGCCGACATTTCACTGCCGGCAGTACAGCGCTGGCGAAGTGGTGAAATGAGTAACTGCAACCTGGGAAGAGCAGTGCCTTGCAATCAGGGTGAAAATTAGGAGGTACACAGAGGTGCCTGAAATAAGAGCGCTAAAGCAAACAGGTGTCTGTAATACGGGCATGGTGTGGGGAAAGCCTGTTGCTATGGTTCCCTGCAGATTGCCTACCGGGATGGAGAGAGGGCATCAATTATAATACTGTGCTGGGAAAGCCTGTTACCATGGTGCCCTGCAGAATTACTTCCCTGATCGAGAGCAGCCAGCATTTAGGGCTCTGTGCTGGGAATGCGGGTTGCCAAGGTACTCAGGTGTACCAGGATCAGCCTGCCTGAAGGTATATGCGGTATAACTGGTGGGCAGACAGTGATGCAGCATCCGCACAGTGCCTGATGGTTTTGCTGCCATGCCTCTCAACTTTGTGAACAGTCCTTGGGGCAATAAGCTGCTCCTGCACAATGTATATTTCTATTGCAAAGAGAGCACCCATGGCAAGAAGAACTATTGGAAGTGCACAGAGTACCAGGGTGGCCAGTGTAAGGTGTGGGCACATACAACTGAGAAGCAGGTGGTCACTGTGCTGGGGGGACACACCCATGTCCCAGACTGTGCCAGCGTGACAGTGCGGAAGGTGCGTGAAGGGATCAAAAACAAGGCCCTCACATCGCCAGAGATACCACAACAAGTGGTTGCCGCCTGCTGCAGCACACTGCCTGAGTCTGTCAGTGGTAGGATGCCTCTTCTGGAGCGCCTTAAGCATTCAGTACAGCATGCCAGGAGAGGAGCTAGCAAGGCCCCCAGTTTGCTGACCACACTAGCAGATCTAGTTGTGCCCGAGGAGTACTGGGTCACCAAGAAGGAGAGCTGTTCCTGCAATGGGACTCAGGAAGTGGGCAGGACAGATTTCTGCTGTTTTCAACAGAATGCAACCTTCAGTTCATGGAACGATGCACCGACTGGTATGCTGATGGGACCTTCAAGTGCTGTCCCCCATTGTTCTGGCAATTCTACACCATTCATGGGGTGTAATTCAGCACAGTGATACCAACAGTGTATGTACTGATGGTCAGCCATACCACTACCGCATATGTTATCATTAGGAGAAAGTTGCTAGAGCTGCACCATTCACAGCTGCAGTGATGGTTGACTTCAAGTTTGCACCATACAAAGCCTTTCGGTTGGTGTTCCCACAGGCAGTGCTTTGGAGCTGCTTCTTCCATCTCTGCCAGTCTGTCTGGTGTAAGATGCAGCAGCTGCCTGAGGTCCTGCAGTCCGGCTGAAGGGGACTTTGCCATGAACATCCACCTCCTGCCTGCCTTGGCATTTGTGACACCCAGGGATGTAGTGCCCTCCTTCGAGGAGCTGCACACCTGGGACTTCTACACTGCACAGGAGAACCTCCTTGCCCCCCTACTGGATTACTATGAAGGCAGCTAGCTCAGATGATCCATTTGTAGTGGACTCCATTGCAAGCCCACCTTTGCAGTTGAATTCTGGAATTGTTATAATGCAGCCTGGTCTGGCCTTCCAAGGACCATCAACTCTGTGGAGGGCTGGCATTGAGGGTTTAATTCCCTGCTGGGGGCAGCTCACCCTGGCATCTAGACCTTCACTGATTGTCTGTGGTCAAAGCAGCAACTCAGTGAGATCAAGGTGTAGTGGTGTGTGGTGGGAACGGCAATGGCTGCATCACAGAAGTGGTACAAGGACCGCAGTCAGTGAATTTTGGGTTGGTGGATCAGTATGATGAATGCACTGTGCAGTACTATCTGAAGGGGATCACCATGAACTTTCACCTGCAGGTGTAGCACCTGTTGTATGGTGCCAGTAGGTGTATGACTGTTGGTGTGACCTACATGCCTGTCTATGGTGTCCCTGCAGCTGTGTGGCCATGTTAATTCCTATGGTATTCCCAAATAAAGCTTGTTGTGCCAACATACCTGTCTCCAGCATCATTTGTTCTGGTGTTGTGTATGTGTGTCCTCCATTGGGGTGCTTTGCATGGTATCTGACAGCCCCTCGGAGTCATCTGACCCTTCCTGGACACCCACCGGTAGAGCATGTGGACAGAGGTGCCCCCCAGAGCCTAGCAGGTGGAGTTGCCATTGCAAAGTCCCCAGATGCATGATCAGTGAAAGAATGTTGCAAAACACAGTCCCCAGCAGTCTAGTGGCCTCCGTCCCCCCAGCAGGAAGTGTCACCCATCACCACCCCATGTCCCCCCAGGCCAAAATGGATTGAGCCACCGGCAGAGCCCACTGCACTCCTCCATGGCTGGTGGGCCACTGAGATGTTACTGATGGGGCGAGTGACCTAGCAAGCATGGTGACAACTCAGTGGGCCACCAGCTGTGGAGGAGTGCGGTGGGCTGTGCTGGTGGCTTGATCCATCTCAGACTGGGGGGACAGGGGGTGGTGACAGGTGACATTTTCTGCCAAAGTTGATTTTGGCTACTAGACCACTGGAGACTGTGTTTCGTAACATTCTGTCACTGGTCATGCATCTGGAGACTTTGCAATGACAACTCTGCCTGATGGGCTTGGTGGGGGGGTGCCTCTGTCTACATGTGGTTTCCAGTGGGTGTCCAGGAGGGGTCTGATGACTCCATGGATGGGGGGTGTTCCATGCCACTGGGCGGGTGTCAGGTGGGGGAGCTATCCTGCTACAGGGTGGGTGTGGGTGTGGGGACTATCCTGCTATGGGGTGAGTGTCAGTTGGGGGGGACTTTCCTGCTATGGAACAGATGTGGGTTGGGGGAACTGCGGCCACTGGGTCTGTTCACCCTTCCATGTGTGCCCTTTGGACATTTGGTTCACCAGGCAGGTGGCTTCACAGCCTCACTGCCTCCCATTGTTGCTGTATTGCTGGTTGCTCTGTTTGCATCCTGCTGGGTTGTGTGTGGCATATGGTATGGTCAGGGCTCCAGAAAAGATTTTTTGGGATGAGTACTGTACTCCCCATTTTGAAAGTCAGGTGAGTAAAACCAAATTCAAATGAGTACTAATGTTTGGATGGAGTGGAATGAGGAGTACATTTTTAAAAACAATGTAGTTTTTCTAGATAAGAATTGATCAGGTGCCAACAGTGCTATAGATAATGTTGGCAGGTAGGAGTAATTTACTCACCAGTTCTAAAAGATTATGAGTAAAATAAAATTGCGATGGGTATAAGTGCTGTATATCTGGAAAAAAAGCTCCTTTTGAATTGCCAATTATGTTATGGAGCACTATTCTTTGGCATGTGGAGTATTTGCAAATGTTGGGTGAGTATAGGTACTCGTTAAAAAAATTTCTCAAGAGTATTTCCTAAAATGAGGTGAGTAAAATAGGCCAGTACTCCCTTTATTTGGAGTCCTGGGTATGGTGCTCCTCTCACTGTTGCTGTGCTTGCCAGTCACACATATTGTTAGGCACACTGATGTTTCACCGTGCTTTGTGCTGCGGCAGGATGCTGATGCTCTGATCGCCAGTGGCGATTTTGCTGTCGCACTGGCATGGGTGAACCAAATGTGCTAGCTACAGTACACTTATTCTCACATGTGAGGCTAAGGCCCTTGTCCTACAAAACTCAACACCATTTGTACTGTCTGTTGTGAAGCTCTTGTCCTCACTAGGGAATACATACTGTTATCCTACTAAAGTCCATTGCATATGCTATTTATTCCACTTCAGATAATACCACCACTGAGATTGCTCTTATGGTTTTATATTAAGGGTGGTCTTACCTGTATTTCTAGGTATGAGAACAGCAAACACAGGGTAAGCAGTTCTTATATTCCAGCAATGTAAAAGAGACCACTTACAACCACAGGAGTGATCTCAGTAGTGGTATTAATAGATTAGAAGATGGATTGTAGAAATCTTAGAAGCTGTTTGATTTAGGCTACAGGTTACCTGGTCCAGTATCAGGCAACAGAGACCGGGAAATAACAAGTCCCAGTCTCTGCCTGTCTGTTTATCTTAAAAAGAATGATGCAGCCATAAAACGTTCAGTTTAAAATACCACCATTTTTTTCTCTTGCTTAGCGAGAAAGAGAGATGATTCCCACAGCTCTAAAACTGAGGTCGCTGCCATTTTCTAAAAGCACCAACCCCCTCTGCTGCAGGTGTCAAGTAAAGATTTTCAAATAAAAAAGGAGGCAGTTATACTGTGGAGTTGGTTTGGGATGGAAAACAAATAAACAGTTATTCAAACCTCACTTACAACAATTAACGAGCATGACTGTCATGACCGCCACGTTGCTGAACCCGCTTAACAAGTAGTGTTGTGTGTATCTGCAGAATTTAACTCAGTGAAATATTTTGCATATTTCGTGCATTTCATGAAATATTTCAGAGGTGCAAAATGTGAAATTACATTGGCGAAATGCAGAATTTTGCTGGCGAAAATGTGAAATTCTGCCCGTGAAATGTGGAATTTTGCCACTCACGGGTGAAATTCTGCCACTCGAGGGAAAAATTTTGCATTTTGCCAGTCAAATTCCACATTTCTCCACTGTAATTTCACATTTTGCACCCACTAAATATTTTGCAGAATGCGTAGAATTTTGTGAAATGTTTCACTCAGCGAAATTCGTGATTTCGCCGGTGAAATAAAATTTTGCTGCATCTCTATTAATGAGCGAGTGAATAAGCGCAAACAATCTCCTTTGTTTTGTTTCTTTTTTTTTCTTATTTTGCGACTCCCACTCTCATCTACTATCCTGACCTCTCTTTAACCCCTTGGACTTCCCTCCCTAGTCCCAATCTACTGTGCATAATGTTACAGCTGGCATGGGAACTGCACTGATGCCCAACCGAACTGCACAGTTTTAAACTTAAACACTTATGTCAAAACTGGAAACTCATCTTATTCATTATCACAGCATATGGCACTAGAGAACACCCCTGCTCAGACCCTGTTTTCACCGTCCACAGACACTGCATGAGAAAGAGCTCACCAATAGTGCAGAACACTCTTTATCATCTGAACAATGCTGCTGAATGTTCCGTTTCTACTGTGGTCAGAGGAAGAGAGAGAGAGAGAAAGAGTAGTGCTTCTCAGTCATGCTCATGCTCACTATTTTAAATAATAATAATAAAAGAAACCTACTACTGAGTGTACTACTCTCCTTATCTGCCGCCACTCTCTCACTCTAAATTAATTAGCTCTTTCCTCTTCATTGCTGATGTAGCTCTCTGCAGACCAAGCTACTCTGGGGTAAGGTTGGGGACTGTGGGAGGAATGGAATAAAATCTTAGTTTTGAAAAGTTTGCCCTTTGATCATTACAATTGCCATCTCGGTGGTGGTGGGGGGGAGATGCAGACAGTTCAGTAGACAGTATAAATGAATAGGAGTATAGAGGGACTACTTTACATCAAACTGTGGTTTTATTCTTTTTTAACATTTCTTTGTTTCCTTTTTAATCTTTTATTTTATTAAAAATGTAACCTGGAGGAGTTACGTGATGCTAGCGAAGGAGTAGGATGTGGGTGGAAGAGCTCCGTTGCCTCCCGGTGCATTTCACAAATTAAGGTCACCAAACTACCTTTATTTCAATTACAGACATTCATTAGCAACTCAAGAGAGTGTTGTACAGAGAATAATTGCTAAACTGACTTAGGAGAAATGGATTCTGCCCCTTCTCCCCGAAGCTCGGATGTGGCCTCTGTGGTAGTTACTCTGCAGGAATCAGATGCCAAATGTCCCCGCCGCAGCAGCTCTCCTTTACAGGATACACCAGAGATCTCCTCTGCTCATATTTGCACCAAACTTACTTCGATTAAAGAAGCCCTTTTAAAACTAATCGATGAAGTAGCTGACATTAAAGCAGCACTTACCCAGCTCTCTCGCCAAGTGGCAGATTCTGAGGCAAGGGTTAGCTTGGTAGAGAAGAAGCAGGAGAAAATGGAGCCCGAGATCATCGCTCTGAAAAGGACCCAAACTAAATTAGAAGAGTGTACTGATGACCTCGAAGGGAGGAACAGACAAAATAACTTAGTGCTGCTGGGGCTACCTGAAGGGGAGGAGAGCTCTAATACTATCCTTTTTCTGCAAAGTTTTTTGAAGAAAACTGTGGGGCCCTCTCCTAATGGTCCTGAATATATTATTGAGCAAGCCCATCGCTCACTTTGGGTTAGGCCTTCACCCACTGACCCTCCCTGACCGATCATCTTCAAGCTTTTGAATTTTCTAGACCGAGAATTCATTTTGAAAGAAGCTAGGAAGTTATATGCAATTTTATGGGAGGGTAAAAAATTAAGACTGGTACCAGACCTGACATTTAAAACCAGACAAATACGTGCAACCTTCAGACCACTTACTTCTAAGTTGTGGGCATCAGGGATTCGTCATCGAATGTTGTAGCCAGCCAAACTAGAAGTCACCCTAGAGGACATCATTAAACGTTTTGAATCGGCTGAAGATTCCATGAAAGTACTTCGGAAAACTCTTCCAGATTTATTTCCTACATGAGACTGGAGTGGTTACTGGAGCATGGTGTTTCATTGAGAATAACCTGATGTTTCTTCTGTGTTTGCTTTACCTAACATGCCTTAATTTACCTTTCATAGGTTCAATTATGTTAAAACCACCCTTTTTTCTTTTATTGTTGGGACTGAGTGCTATTAATGGACACATCTTGTTTGCCATTCTCATTTGAGGATCTACTGAAGTACTAACAGTTTGTAACTTGCGCTGATATACAGCAAAATTATTTTCACCCTTTCTCAATATAGGAGGCACAATTTTTTATATTATCATATTTTTCTTATATACTTTCTTCCCTGTTGGGCGTATCAATCATCTTAAGTTCAGAGAGAATTGTTCTTGTTTGATAATTTATGATGATGAGGGGAGATCAGTTAATAGATACTGTGGGTAACTCTTATGGTTGCTACAGAATGTGCATTTCCAGGTTTAGTCCACTAGATGGCACTATTCTATCTAGTTAATGGTATAACCTTATAGTAACAACAGTTAACATAATATTAGGGGTTGAGATAGTTTGGTTATAGATCAACAATGTGATTTAACTAACTGTTTTACATCACTGGGTTTCTCTGAAATACAGAATTGTGAGAGGCTTTTATTTTGGCAAATGCCTAATTTGGGCAAAGTTTATGATTCAGCTCCACTCTTAGTGCTCTTGTGGCAAATAAGGCCACAAACATAGGAGGGTTGGGGCCTTACTGTTAAACTACACTTTTTCTCCCTTTGTACTAGTGATAATCTCACCCTAAGGAGGGTACTTGCCTCTCAATAATATTTTTTTTTTTGCATGGCAATAAGTTACTTCAAAAGGTTCTTCTGGAACCAGAGGGTGACAGCTCACCTTTGGGTAACATCAGGACCCGTAGTAGGAGGTGTAGGCCTAGGGCCTGGTCATTGGGTCGATTAGACATTATTTTGGGATGGGTTTTGTTAGATTTTCTTTTTTTTTGTTCATATTAAACTGGTTTCTATTATTGTAGGGGAGAGGATAGGGGGAGGGAGGAAGTGAGCATTCTTGTCCTCCAGTCTTTCCTTATCATTGTTACATGTATTTGTAGTCATGACTAACTAGAAATTTCTTTCATGGAATATTAAAGGGGGTAGAGACAATAAAAAAAATATGCTTTACTAAAGCATTTGGCAAAATATAGCCCTATGATTGTCTTTCTGCAGGAAACCCACCTCTCATCTGGACAAGAGAAATTCTTTGCAAAAAAAACTGGGTGGGCCAAGTTCTTGGAACTGGATTTAACTCCCGCAAAAGGGATGTTGCTATTCTGCTAGCAAAAGGGGTGCCCTTTGCTGCTATACATGTGATGAGGGATCCGGAAGGTCGCTACATTCTGGCTCACGGTATGGTGGGCAATCAGGAGCTACTATTTGGGCCAATATATGGTCCCAATGTGGACTGTCCCTCTTTTTTCACCCAACTGTCCTCTGAGCTGGCCCCTTTTGTACATCTTTTCCACTTGTTAGTCTCCCAAGGTTCCTGTTAAATTTTTTCTAATGTGTATAGAGTCTTGAATGAACAGGGGAGTGAGACTATTCGGATATTGATAGCTGCTCAAAGGGTTTTTCTAAGGGTAGAGTGGGACTTCTTATTGAACAGCTATCAATATCCGAATAGTCTCACTCCCCTGTTCATTCAAGACTCTATACACATTAACAAAAATTTTAAAGGAACCTTGGGAGACTAACAAGTGGAAAAGTTTCGAGTTTTCCTAATATGGATTTAGGATCTGAAGTCTCTGTAAAATTTCTCATTTTAAGGAATAAAAGACTTATTACAAATCATGGCTATATTTTAAGAATTGGGTAAGATAACAGAAAACAGATCCACTGCAATAAGCATAAATACAGAGGAAGCCACAAGAATTATGGCATTAGTTAAAAGTTAAAAACATATAGACAGTGGGGACACTGTAGAATTACCTAAAGCATCAATTAACAAATTGGAATCATTAAAACAAAGAAAAATAAGACTGGATTGGCATGCTGTAATACCTTTGGAATACGTGAAACAGAAAAGAATTCCTAGGGGATTAAGAGTATTAGTAGAATCACAATTAGGTTTCACACCTGAAGGCTTTCAGGTAAAATGGGATGGAATTAGATCAAAATGTTCCTCTGACTTTATGCTATTACCGATAGAGACATAAACAATAGAACAGTAGAAAATATTAGAGGAAATACAAACACTGGAAACAAAGTTAAAAGACACAGTAGAAATAGAACAATTGAAAGAACTATTAGAAAGAATAGAAAAGTCATTAACAGAATATGACACTCATATTAAAAATATCAAAATAAACAAATTTAAAAGAGATATAAATGATTACAAGAATGGAACAGTATATAATTGGAAGAAATCAGAATACAACACCAACTACTACAATTTAGACAAAAGCCCAACTTCCTCAGACACTTCGGATGGAGGAAACTATAAACCAAAAACTTACAGTGGTCCCACATACAGCAGATCATATTACAGAAGAAATAAATACTCCCAGTATCAAAATAGACCTTTTGGGATAATTCAAAATCAAAGAGAAAACTATTATGATAAATATTTTTATAAACTTCAACAATGGCAACAACAAGAAAGAGATACAGAGAGGGATTTTCAGAGAGGAACAGAAGAGGTGGGCCCTTCAGGGACAAAAAGAAAAGAAAAAGAAATAGGTGGAAGAGAAACAGAAAGAGAAAAAACACATGAATTAAGATCACAGAGTCAGCAAAATTAAACACATATAACCTTTCAAAAAGACAATTAACTCCCACAGAAGAAAAAGTCTTAAACTTTAGCTTATCTTTCAGTCTGACACAAAAACTGAATCCCTTTGAATTTAAATTAGATCTGGAAAAATTCTATCAGAAAATTAGATTGAAACAGTTTTTTGGTAAAAATGAACAAATACAGCAAAATGAAAATAAAGTCAACACAAATAAAGAACGCTATCAATTAAAACAAGCACTTGGCACTAAATCTAGATTCGATCCAATAGGATTTACTCCACCAAATGTAACTTGTTATATCGATAAAGTCAACAAAGAAATTGAAAAAATATCAATGGAAAGTAGAACTAAACCACTTCATTACAACTTAACAAAGGAAGAGAAAGAAGCACTGGAAAATTTAAGCCAAGATAAGTCAGTAATAATCAAACCGGCAGATAAAGGAGGAGGAATAGTGATCCTGAACAAAGAAGATTATAGAGCAGAATGTCTAAAACAATTAGATGACCCAAACACACATGAAAAAGTAAATAATATTCAATTTGAACATCTTAGAACTTTGATCACAGAAATAGTAACAGAAGCCAATGACAGAGGACTGATAGAACAGTGGGTATTAGAAGAACTTATAAATAAAACACCAAAAATACCACTATTTTATTATCTACCAAAAATACATAAAGACCAAAAAAAGCCACCAGGTAGACCTATAATCTCAGGTATTGGGTCGATAATTGAACCTCTGTCAAATTATGTTGACTATTACTGTAAAGAACTGGTTACCAACACTTGGTCACATTTAAAAGACAGCAAACATTGTATTCAACTACTAGAAGACATAAATCAACAACAACAAGATTTAAAAGAAAGCTTATTTATCACTTTGTATGTTAAAAGTTTGCACACCAGTATTCCACATGAAGAAGGCATAAAGGCATTGGATGTTTTCTATCATGAAGACCACAAAATCAACCTAATAAAGAATTTTTATTACAACTTAGAAGGATAGTGCTTGAAAACAACTATTTTGCATTTGAAAACTTCACCTATTTACAAAAAATAGGCACTGTGATGGGAGCCACTTTGGCACCCACTTATGCCAATTTATATATGGCACATTTTGAAACAGAATATATAGAATCAGAAAACAATAGATTCAAATCTAAACTCATATTTTACAAAAGATTTATTGATGACATTTTAATTATTTGGAATGGAACTTTACAAGAAGCACAAGAATTTCATCAATATTTACAAACAGCAAATCAAAATTTTTCATTTACTATGGAATTTGATTTTGAAAATATTTCCTTTTTGGATCTCAAAATAATAAAAGATAATGGGAAAATTATTACTGATTTATACAGAAAAGAAATATCCACTAACACTATCCTACATACCAAGAGCTTCCACCCTAACAAACTTAAAGACAGTATTCCCTATAGCCAGATGCTGAGAGTGAAACGTAATAGTGGCACTGAAGAGAAATATGTTACAAATATTGCAGACTTAACTCAGAGATTCAAATTAAGAGGCTATACAGACATGGTTTTAAATACATCCAAAGAAAAATGTGACTTACGAGAAAGGAAACCCTTATTAGAAGATAAAGAAAAAACAACTACAGAAAATGTATCAAAGATAACCATGTCAACACGGTATTCTGAACATTTTGGAAGAATTAAACATGTGATCTTATCCAACTGAAACATTTTACAAACAAATGAAACAGGACAACGTATTTTTCAAAATAAACCTTGGGTGACAGCTAAAAAAAACTACAATAGGCAACAAAAGCACAAGGACTCAACATTGGACACTGGAAAATAAGAACACAACTTGGCTGAAAAGTGATATCAAAGGTTTCTTTCCATGTGGTAATTGTGTCCACTGCAACAATGGACTAAAAATGAAACAAATAAAATGCACATGGAACGATAAACTGTATACAATAAGAGATTTCATCACTTGTAGAATGGAATATGTAATTTACTACATCATTTGCCCTTGCTCATTATATTACATTGGTGAAACAACAAGAACTTTGAAACAACGTATATCTGAACACAAAAGTAACATCAGAAGAGGTGAAATAAGGTCACCATTAGCAAGACATTTCATTGAATTTCACCATCCTATATCCAGTTTAACATTTATTGGATTAGAAAAAGTAATAACAAATTCCCGTGAAGGAAACAGAGAAATGGTTTTAGTACGAAGAGAAGCATGGTGGATCTACACTTTAAGGACACACATACGCAGTTATGGTCTCAATGAAAATTAATATGGTCCACTTTTATTTGAAAAATACAGTAAATGTTCATATTAGGTTACTAGGATACATTGATATTAGTATTAACTTAGATGTTTTCACCAAATTAATACGTTTTCCTATATAAGTTTTCTTTTTCCTTTTTGATATAATGTTCATATGTTATTAAGAGATTATCTGTTTGAATCCAACCACACAAGGTTGAACTTTCAGCCTACATCACCGATGTTTCATAGATGTGAACTCTATTATAGAATAAGAGATATTCAGGCTGTTATAACCACATCTCACATTTTCGCTCCTTTTAACAATCCCTATTGCTCACTTTAATATTTCTATTATATTTAATTAGAGATTTATTTTATTTCATTGTCAGGGATCCCTTCACCAAGCCTTGGCTCTATCTGCTTCATTTCCAGAGTTAGTATTCTATCTACAGAAATGTCAGTTCAGTTTAATATATATATTTTGATTTCCATTATTTTAGTAAGTTTCTGTATCCTTAAAAAAATCTTTATAAAATTAAATTGATGAACACTAATCTAACAAACATGTGAAAAATGTATACCCAATTCATATAAATATTAAGTCATGCTTGTTTATTTTAATGTGAAATATAGGCACTAGTGCAATATTTAAATACGCATGCAATCTAGAAGAAGGGGACTACATGGAAATTGTGTTTTTTCCATCTAGTTTCTTTAATGACTGGGCCACCTAGGTGACATTACAGATGACGTCAGTATGCCTACAGCTCTGCATTCACTTGGCCCAGCCCTTCTTCACCTGGAAGATGAATGTGTGTTTGACTACATCGAGTCAGCATGTAATGGCACTGAGAGTAGCAATGTTTTTGCCTTTCTGATCTTCGATATAACGCCAAAACTATACGCATAGAGGCAGAGGTAAGATAAAAGCCGAAGAGCTTATAACTTTCTCAAAAACTAAGACTTTTAAATGGGGACTTTGTTTAAAATCATGATTTTTGATTATCCAACAGCAGAAACTAAGCGTTTCAATACCCGAGATTTTTCGATTTTGCACGGATGTTTTTACACCTTGAAAAACAAAGTATGGAATTTTTAAATTAATAATTATTATTCTTTCCTATATATTAGTTAAGACATGGCTGTAATTGATACATAATTTTCTTGAAAATCTTAGGGTATTAAGAAGGCAAAACAGCACTCCCATCTGCTCCATACTTAAGCTGAACATCGAAATTAAGAAAAGTAAACAAACAACAGGTCAGTTCCACCTGTTAGATATGTACATAAATGATATGTACAATATTGAATCTTGAAATTCATTTTGTTTGTAATAATATTTAAAGAGATAACAATGATACAAAAACTCATGAATGTTATTTTTCATTTAGAATACTTTACACATAGCTCAAAGTCTGATGAAGGAACTGAAGCAAGTTCTGAAACGTTATATAAGAGAAAATATATGAGCATATGAAACTGACATAAGAGGAAATAAAGGAGCATTTGAAAGTGAAATTGGAACACATAAATAAAAATATATAAAGAAAGAAAATCAACTTTGAGTTTGTTTTTCTAAGGGTAGAGTGGGACTCCCTTTTGTACATCTACCAATTATTCTGGGTGGGGACTGGAACTTTGTCCAAGTTAATGATGTTGACCAGACTTACAACAAAGGTCTTGGTCTGTCCCCAGCCCAGCGAGCCCTACTAGAGCTTATGTCTTCCTTAGGGTTGGTAGACCCTTGGAGGCTCCTTTTTCCTCTAACTAAAGACTATACTTTCTTTTCACCAGTACATAAGAGTTACTCCCGTCTAGACTTATTTTTATTGAACCAACATTTTTGCTCTGGCATTCTTGATGCTCAAATCTACGCAAGAGTGATCTCTGACCATTCATTAATTTCAATTTCATTGGAGATTCAGGGGCTCCCTTTTAGACTCCGTACCTGGTCCTTAATAATTTCCTTTTGAAGGACCTCCGATTTTTTCCCACTTCCAATCTTACCTTTCCCTTACTATTCAAGAGAAAATGGATTCTATACCTGAAGCAGATAAAGTTCGGGCAGCCTTAAAGTTAACATGGAGAGGGGAGCTTATCCGAGTTGTGACTGTCTAAGAGGAAAAAACAATCTCATTTAAATTTGTGTTTAGATAAGATTCATAGCTTGGAATCCCAAGGCATTGTAAAACTTCCCCCAGAGAAAGTTTTAGAATTGGATCAACTTCAAGCCCACTATGCTAGCTCTCTCCTGGAAAAAGTGGAGAAAGCTGCATCTCAGGTTAAGGCAACCTATATTGGCCAAGGCCATAAAGCGGGCAAGTTCCTTGCATGGTAATTAAAGCAACACTCTGTGGCCAAATGGATTCCAGCAACTCAGCACCCTCATACTGATTTAATTACTACAGACCCCCAAGAAATGGTGACCTCCTTTAGACAATTCTGCCAAAATCTTTATTCCTCCCAACAGATGTCAGGTTCTCAGTTCCAACTGATGGAAGCTTTCCTCCAGAAAGTGTACATCCCTTGTCTGCCAGAAACTGTAAAAAACTTTTTGAATGAGCCTGTCACTGAGGACAAAATTTCTTCAGTGATAGATTCATTGAAGCCAGATAAAGCTCCTGGACCGGATGGATACACTGGCTTGTTCTACAAAACTTTTAAAACTTAATTGGTTCCTCTATTGTATAATTTGTTCGCATTCTGGGAATCTCATCCAGTTAGTGATCCTTCCCTTTTTGGGGCAAGGATTATTCTTCTTCTTAACCAGGGAAAGACCCTACCCAAATTGTCAATTATAGACCAATATCCCTGATTAACATAGGTATTAAAATTCACGCTAAAATTTTGGCCACCAGATTAACCAAAGTTTGGACTCCCTTAATTGGGTGAGAACAAGCTTGTTTTATCTCGGGCCACTCTTTAGCAGACCACTTTCATAAATTAGGCCATTTAGTTTCTGTATCCAGGGACCCCAAGTTGAAAGCCATACTGGTGTCTCTAGATGCAGAAAAAGCCTTTGACAGGGTTAGTTGAACATATCTATTCACAGTTCTTTCCCAATTTGGCTTCCAAGATAATTTCATTAAACAGATTTGTATCCTTTACCAATGCCCCTCAGCACGAATTCTGTGTAACAATCAACTTTCAGCTGCCTTCCCCTTAAAGAGCAGAACCAGACAAGGACACCCTTTGTCCCCCTATCTTTTTGACTTATATATAGACCCACTAGCAAGGGTTATCAATAGGGAAGCAGGGATTGAGAGCCTGCATCTGGGGGTCATATGAATCAAAATTCTCACTCTTTGCAGAAGACTTGCTTCTCCATTTAATTAATTGGGATTTTTCCTTCCCCTCAGCCTTCCAAATTATTGCTCAATTTAGTGAGATCTCTGGTTATAAAATTAATAAAAGTAAAACTATTGCTTATCCCCTCACAGTTATGGTAGACAAGAAACAAGCAAAAGCTTTGGACCTTCAATGGGAGAAAGATACCATAAACTACCTAGGTATAAAATATACCTGAGAGCTGGACAAACTAAAAGCTCTTAATTTAGATCCTCTTATGCAGACAATTAAGGAAGACTTGACAAGATGGAAAACGCTTCCTATGTCATTTTGGGGCAGAACAAATATCCTAAAGATTATAATATTACCTAAAATATTTTATGCATTGAATTGTCTAGCCCTGTATCTCCCTAAATTTTTGTTTAAGAGTCTGCACAACTTGTGTTACGATTTTATCTGGAATGGGAAACCCCCATGCAGAGCGTATTGGAAACTTAATTACCGGATTTCTTTTCATATTATCTAGCTATTCATGCCAGCAAGTTTCTGCTCTGGACTTCCCCAGTTGAAAAACCTCTCACAGCCCTTCCTGGCATTCAGCTTGACCACGAGCATGCTAACGTTGAGCACCTCTCTTTACTAGCTCTTCTATATTGCACTTGGGCAGCTGTCCCTCTAGGGATTCAAGAATCCCCCGTAGGGAGGAGTATTAGAGCTTTCCACCAGCTCTGTATGCATTTCAAGTTACACAGGAGAACAGATATTTCCCAATCCCTCTGTAATAACCCCAACTTAAAAATTTCTAATAAAATTATTGATTCCAAGACCCTTCAACTTCGATCTGATGTAAAACTGAAACACCTTTTTCACGGGACTTCACTTCCCTCAGTTTCCCAAATAAAAATTAAGTTGGACTCTCCAGCAAAAACTTGGTTTTATTTCACCCAAATCCACCTTTGTCTCCAAAGGTTTTTGGGTAAGCCCCCCTGGGTGGACAAAATAGAACCCATCTTAGATTCTCTTTTGATTAATATAAGACAAGGAAAACCCATCTTTAGGCTGTATAAAGCATTTATCAATATCTGTTGGAAGGATAGTGCGTCTACAGCCTTTTACTGGAAATACAACCTGGCCACCTCCCCATCTGAATCTCAATGGGAATCTATTTGGTTGGATAATTATAGACTAATTAAGCAAGATGGACTAAGGGATATTCAGTTTAATGTTTTACACAATTTATATTATACGCCCAATAAATTGTATAGAATGGGCTTACTATCAACTCCATGGTGCCAAGATTGTGGCGCTTCTAATACTTCCCTAGGCCACAAATTATGGTCTTGTCCCAAAATCAATTCTCTTTGGGAATTGGTTAAACAGCACATCTGTGGCTATTTGCCCTTACTCCGATATTTTGAAGAGAATGTATGCATTTTGGGGCATTATTCCACTGTTTGCACACTATCCCTTAAGACACAGATAGCTATGGTTTCTATGGTTACTAAGCTTTTGGTCCTTAGACACTGGAAGGAAACCTGGGTTCCATCTCTTCAGGAATGGTGGACAGAATTTCTTAACGCTCTTAATGCAGAGAGGAGTGTGGCTAGAGCTAATAATTCTTGGCCTAGATTTCAGAAGTGTTGGAGTCCATTTTTTACTGCTTTGAAAGCTAAATTTGGTTATTAATCTCGACCCTTACCCCCATACATACCTGTCTTACACTCAACATAGAATCTACATACCTACCTGCAGTATGTTGATTTATGTGATACATGTTTACAATTTGATTTTTATGAGGATGACTGTTTCTATGAGTTTAGATTTTACCTTAGATTTATTACTGTGTTTTCTTTTTTACTTGACAATCGAGTGTGCTTGCTGGGATTTTCAAGGGGTGGAGGCGGAAGGGAGTTTTTTTGTCTTTTTTGTTCTTTTCGTCTTTATTTTTTGCACTGAAGTTTAACAATGGAATTATTACACCTGGACTATTCTTGTATGATGCTACCTATGTACCATGTTATTATGTATAACTTATCTTGTTTTTTCTTGGTTTGTGGTTGTAATATTATATAAAATAAAAATAAACTTCATTGCAAAAAAAAAAATGTAACCTATAACCCATTTTTGAAGTGTAATAATACCCTCCAGAGTGGGTGGTATTGAGCTATACTGGACCTTCCAGGGGCTATAAAGCCCTCCACCTATGGCGTTGGGCCTCATTATGCCCCTGGACGGTCCGGTATAGAACAATACTGCCTACCCTATTGGGTATTATTGCTTACTTATTGATTGAGATTGATCAATGACAGTTTAAAATGTTGGAAAAATGTCCCCGAATACGTCCATTTCCAGGGCAGTTGCTAGTGAGGCACTCTTTGCAGAATAAGAGTGTTCACGTACTGGGGAAAGGAATGCTCTGATTGATCAGAAGTGTTCTCTTGATTAACACAAAGGGTTATAACTTTTTATATAGATCTTTATAGGAAGATTAATCTGAGCCTATTTCTGTGCATTACTAAGTTTTCAGTAGCTGAGGCCTTCATGATATCATCATTGCTATCTCTGCAATTGGTTATACTTGTTATTGTTTTGATCTTTGATATCCTCTGGTAGCTACTTGTTCTCAATAATTTAATCTTAAAACAATAATTATCTTCTAAAAGCCGATCCCATGATGTAATATTGCAGTTGGCTGGTTTTGATTATTGTTTGTTTGTTAAAATTTAACTGTGTTATTTTATGTGTTCCATTGTGAATTGTTTTGCACTGTAACTGATGCTTTGACAATAGGACAACTTTGTAACTAGGGTCATTGGGTCCTAGTAGTTTTATCTTGTATAAAATATAGAGGATTGTGTATGAGCAGTCATACGTAACAAGGATATTCTTATAACAAGAGGTTTCCTTGGTAACAGATGACCTCGAGAGCGAGAGGTACTCTGTTACCATGGGAACCTCAAGATACAAGAATTTCCTTGTTTGTGTATGATTGTTCATACACAATCTTTTATAGTGTATGGGCAGTCACAGCATAGAAAATCACACAAAATCAGCTGGAAAAGACAACAGAGGATAGAAATGTTAACATGTTCTTCTTTTTTTAACTGACACAATGTGCTGCAAATGTTTCTGCAAGTTCAAGTTTAAAAAAAGCAGCAACTTCCAGATTAATTGGATTGAGGAAAGCAACTATGTGGCAGCATTCCAAGTTGTTATGCTGCATTAGAAAATGGCATGAATAAATTCTCACACCTGATTGGCTGAGACAGGCTCCAAGCTGGGCATTTATTTTTCAATAGATGCCCAGCTAAAAATAAGAGCCAGTCCAAGTGACACTTCACAAGGTACTCTTATACCCTGTTGCCCAGCCCACTTTGTCATTGGCTGAAGACACCTGAAAGAATTTAAAATCTCTGCCATGTTTTTCTCTCACTTAGACTACTGCCCCCCCCCCCATACGCTATCCCTCAGTAGAGGGCAGCAGTAACTAGATAAAACAACAAAAGACATTCAAGTAACTTCATGGTCAGAAGACTGTAAACAGTTTTCTTGAAAAACAGCACCACTCTGCTGATCGCCTATCTCGATGCCAACTCACTAGAAAGACAACGAAGCTGTCACTTGCATCAGCTTCATCCTTCACGTGGCAAAGCGGGAAACCAGTAATTTTAAACCACACTCTCTTCTTTCAAAAAATAAACAAATGTTCCTCTCAAGTTTCCCTCACACCAAATACAGGGGAATGCGTCGACTATTACAGACTATGAAAGATGGTAGAGGGGAGGGAGCAAATGAAGCAGGAGTGCGCCTCTTATTTTACGGATACGGACCACTCTTTCCCTCTCCCCTGTTTCATTTCTTCTATTCCTTTACTCAGAGCAGTAGCTGAAATATACAAGAAGCTGCTCGGCTGCTAGTTAGGTTCCAGATATCAGAATGGTTCGGAAAGATAAACACGCATACATGGCAATTATGCATGCTTGTGCATACAGCTCTTGCAATGAACAGGAACCAAACCCGCATGGCTAGTAGTGCGAGTTTGGTACCGGCTGTGGTATTCATTCTGTGCCTTAATTTGTTTCGGAGGTGGACAAACATTTCTCCTGACTGATCTGCTTCTTGCAGGAGCAAGACTCCTGGATTGGAAAAATGACACAAACTTTCGATAATGTTTTTAAAAAGAACTTTACTTTAGGTTGCTTGCTCCCGGTGTCTGTTCAGGAGAATTTCCCTGGACTGCTCCAAGTTTTCACTGCTGCAAGTCCAAAGATTCATTGCAGTTGGGAGAGTAGCAAGCTATAAAACTGATGATTTGTTTTATATAAAGAATATATTTAAAGGCTGCCGTTTATAGTACAACATGAATGGAAAAGTATTACTTACTATTACCGAACTGGGCTTGTCCTGGTTAATATATCGTTTTTTTTTTTCTTCAGTCTGCGAGTGGGTGTATTGGGGGGGTCAACTCCACCAGAAGGGCTTTCTAGGCAGGAGGGAGGAGCAACAAGATCTGGAACAGCCTATGCATTACTTTCTCAATAAACTGTTTTGTAATACTTATAGACATTTTTTGACACTAAATTACTGTCTTATTTTATTACTTCCCAAATATTTACATAGATGACCATTTTCTAATTGCAATAATACCCTCCAGGATGACATTATTGGGAAATACTGGACCTTCAAGGGGCTATAAAGCCCTCCGCCTGTGGCGTCGGGCCTCATTATTCCCCTGGGAGGTCCGGTATTTCCCAATAATGCCCATCCTGTCGGGTATTATTGCTTACGTAGTGACACAGCTAGTGCACCATAACAGCTGTGATGACATATCTACTGCAACATAACAGCTCCATTCTAGTTATGGATTTCTATCCTTAACATTCTACCATACACTATAAAGCAATTAACTACTGTTACTGTTCAAGAATTGGTAAGATATTGTATTCAATTATTATGAAGCTACACTGGAACTAAAATGATGATAACAGATGGGAGAGAGTGCATTGCAGTGCTTTTGTAGGTTTAAGGGAAACAATTGCCACAGTAGCTCTCAGTAGCAAAGTTACAGTGCCTGGCAACTATTTCAAGACAGCTTACAGCCATCACTGTTCAGTACTTCTAAATATTTATTGTTATATATGTATAATGTGTGTAGTAGGAGAATACTGAGCTTGCAAATGTTCTTTTCTCACTAAATATTCTGTTTTCTCCCAAACAGATGATAGAGTTCCAAAGTGGAACAAAGTACAAAGAGCCTGTAAGAAAATAGGGGGCAAAACAGTGTAACAGCATGATGACACTATCAGGAGAGGGGATACAGTATTTTATAAGAATGTTCACAACCACAATATTATGCACTTCACATAGAATGATGCCTGGGTAGGTGCTTATAATGAGAATTTTACACACTCCTGAGATGTGGGATGCCACATAAACCCCAAGACCAAAGCTCAAGGGGTTTGTAAATGCATCATACACTGATGGTGTGTGTAAAATTCGAGTTTTACACACCTGCCTAGCCTTTATTTTATATAATTGCTCGAGATTGTTTTTTTGCTACAGGAATTACATAAAATAAACAGCTATCCCTGTGGAGCCATGGCCAAGTCATGTTTCAGCATAGTCTGTTGTCAAAAGTGGCTCATGCAAGAAATGTTTTTTTTTATAAAGCAGCCCAGCTTAAAAGTGAAAAAACCTTTTTTTAGCAGAGTTTTTTTTTTTGTTTTAATACGTGCTTACCGACGACTCCGAGTGGTGGAGTGAACTGGTCAGTGCTGAGGGATGGCGGCCGGCAGAGAGGAAGGTAAGAAGGTGACAGGTGCATGCACAGAACAAGGGAAACCCAGCACATGTCTGCCATTATACTGGTTATAACAGTGAATTACAACCAAGGTTCCCTTAGGGAAAAAATGATACCCGGTTATTATAGTACATTATATGCTGATCAGAGGTTTACTTGGGAATATACTGTGAGAATATGTTATTTTTTTTTTTCTTTTACTTATTTATTCATTTTTCCTCATTTTTCCACCCACCCTTGTGTCCTTGGTGTGAGCACGTGCATGTGGAGGCACACACGTGCCACGCACTGTGGGACGCCCCACCCTACCGGTTGTGCATTACCCACCTATTCTGCCACTGGACCTCCACCCAGAGTCAGCAGGACTGTGGGATGGTGACTCCCCTTCTTGGAGAGGAGAGCCACCATTAGGCAGTTCAATCCTGCTTCCCCCCTCCCCCCATGCCGAACCCAGCTCACTGGTATAGCGCAAGGTAAGGCATCCAGTGTCTCAGCCCTCAGCACCACCGGGCCGGCCAATACATGTTATTTTTAGATTACTGTAGACTTTTTCTCCCTCAAAATATAGAGGCTAATGTATGGTTACCTATCGACAACAAGCTTGTGCAGCCATCAAGAGGTTGCCATAGCGACTGTTTATACCTCTAGAGGTTTTAGTCACCACGGCATCTTCAAGATGGATGGCTATGCATGCTTGTAAATAGGGAATCATACATTGTCTTTTATAGTTTATGGTCCACCTATCCAAACAAGAAGAAAAGCATTATTTTACTTTACTTTACTTTAAAAGCCACTTTGAAAACCACTTTGTTTTCCATCACATCACTTAGCTACTTGCCCCCCTACACTCCACCCAAGACTGTTACTCACCCAAATCACTGGTCAGAGACAAAGTCCAGATAAGAGCTTTACTTATTTTAGTTTCTTCCACCAATTGTAAACCTTATTAAAAATCAAAACACTACGCATGAGGAATGCTTCAACAAAATGCAACTCAGAAAAATAAAACAGTTTTTTTAAGACGTTTTCTTCTGCCTTTTTTCAACATCATCATGCCAGTATGCTCTAAATGAATACTTTTGCTCTGTCTTCACTAAGGAAGCGAATGGGTCCATTCTACAGGGGTGGAATGGGGGGAGCATGGGGGTGGACTATGAAGGGGAGATTGGGGTGATCAGGGTCCTAAGGTGGCTAAGTGAACTACAGGTGAACAAAGCACCAAGACCAGAAGGTGTACACCTGAGGATCCTGAGGGAGTTGGTGGGGGTACTAGCAGCCCCGCTGATGGATATGTTTAACACCTCACTGGAGGAGGGGTGTGTTCCACAGGACTGCAGGACAGGTCACATGATTCCACTCCACAAAAGCGGTCCCAGGGACGAGATGAGTAACTACAGGCCGAATAGCCTGACCTTCATAGCGGAGAAGTTAATGGAGTCCATTTTAAAGGAAAGACTGATGTCCTTCCTTAAGGAAAATGATCTCCAGGATGACAGGCAGCATGGGTTTGTCAGGGGGAGATCTTGTCAAACCTACATGATTTACTTCTTCAACTGGGTTATGAGGTCATTGGACAGGGGACAAGCGGTGGACAGCCTGTACCTGGACTTCAGCAAGGTGTTCGATTCAGTGCCACATGGCAGGCTGATCAACAAGCTGAGGGACCTGGGAATAGAGGACAAACTGCTGGGATGCATCAAGAGCTGGCTGCAGGATAGACATCAGAGAGTGGTAGTAGGGGTGGAACTATCCAAACCCAGGCCTATAACCAGCAGGGTCCTACAGGGCTCAATACTTGGACCAGTGCTGTTCAACATCTTTATTCGTGACATAGTAGAGAGGGCCAAAAGTAAGATTTGCCTCTTTGTGGATGATACCTAGCTCTGTGGGAGGGTGGACACAGTGGAGGGGAGACAGGAATTAAAAGAGGATCTGGCTAGGCTGGAGAAATGGTCGGCATCTGGCAGTTGGGTTTCAATGCCAAGAAATGCAAGGTCATGCACCTGGGTGCCAGGAACCCAGGGACCAGCTACTGGCTTTGGGGAGTACAGGTGGCAGCCTCAGAAGAGGTAAAGGACCTTGGGGTGATGGTCAGAGGAGACATGAAGCGGTCGGCAAAGTGCCGCAAGGCAGCAGCCAAAGCAAATAAAATGCTTAGCTGTATCGTCAGGGTAATAACCTCAAGGAGGGAGGAAGTCATCTTGCCACTGTACAGGTCACTGGTAAGGCTGCACCTGAAATACTGTGTGCAGTTCTGGTGCCCATATCTGAAGAAGGATATCAAGCTACTGGAGGGTGTCCAGAGGAGGGCAACTAGAATAAGCAAGGGTATGGGGGACAGATCATATCAGGAGAGGCTGAGTGAGCTAAACATGTACTCCCTGGAAGATAGGAGAGAGAGAGAGAGAGAGAGAGGGGGGACATTACAGAGTCCTTCAAATACCTCCAGGGGATAAACAGGATAAGATCAGAGGGCATCTTTAACTTAAGGAAGGAGGGTAGAACAAGGGCACACAGCCTGAAGCTAGTGGGGGGAAGATTTAGGAAGTAAATGAGGAAGCACTGTTTCACTGAAAGGGTGGTGTCAGACTGGAATGAGTTGCCAGAGGAGGTGGTCGCGGTAAATACAGTGGCTAGTTTCAAGGGTGGGGGATGGGGCAGGGTGAAGAAGAAAATTAGGGTGCTAGTGTTCCTAGGAAGGGGAAGGAGGAGAGTACTTGGGGAGGGATAGTTGGCTCCAGGAGGAGTGAGGTGGCAGCTCCAGGGAACTAATTAGAGCTGCACACTCAAGCAGACTTGATAGACCATTATGGCCTGTCTCTGCTGGCAAATTTTGTATGTCCGTAGTATGCAAATGCCTTGTGTGTCATGTTGCCAAATGCTTGACCTACGGAAGCAAAACAGAGAGAGAAAAAAAATGCTTAATGGGATGGGATAAAGGGCAATAGTGATTACTTCTGGGATTGTGAGTGTTTTGTTTCACTCATCGTAGAATCGGAACTACTGGTGTCTGATTACAGCTGCTTGCTTCAGTGGATTGCAGAGGTAATTTACTATTTCAACATTCACTCCTTGCCGAAATATGCAATTATCCCCAAAAAGATTAAAACTTTTAAGGTCTCACAGATGGGTTTTGAACTTTTTGATTGCTTGACTTTCATTGTTGGCATTAACATACACAGAGGTAGATGACGTTTAAGGCTGCTCATTCTCACAACTAAAAATTTCACTATTTCTTTTTTGCTTCTGTACCCCCTAGGAGGCACTATCTCTAGGGTTACTACCCCTGCCTGTACTCTTGACAACAGGTTGAGGGGCCTAGGTTCAATATTTTGGTGCCTCCACCCAGGGTAAAGTATATGGGGGTATCTGCCTAACCTGGTTTAGCCCGCTGGGAAGCTATATCCACTCACAAGCCCACCTAGTGACCACAAACCTTGTAACGTAGAATAACCCTTTACAGCAATCAGCATACAGTTGGCATTAAACAGTAACCATATTCACACACCCCTTGTACTTACCACCAGGATCTGGTCCTCATCAGATCCCCTGGAACCCTCTGTAAAGACACTGTTAACAACGCAAGCATGCACCTTCAATACTGTAACAGATTTCAGAATCTCTACACAAAATAAGAATATGCTCATAAGCCAGTTTAAATGTGAAACAGCAAATCAGTTTATTTAAGGGACGTGAACAAGGGTGGGGGCGTGAATCTAGAAGAATGATTTCTTTACTGATATGATTCAGGTTACTCTGCATGCATGTACTCTAGTCCCACAGTAAAACAGTCTGACAACTGGGTACCTGGAATGTTATGCTGGCTGGCCAGAATCAGTGCTTGTGGTGGGCCGGCATTGCAGCTGCTGGTGGGGCCCTTGGTAGAAAGAAAGGCAGTTAAACATGCATAAACAAGACCTTGGTTATTTGTATCCTCAGCCTGTTGGTTCAGTTCTTTGTAACCCTGTAACACACTAGAGCAATCAGATGGTACCACAAAATGATTTAAAAAAAAAGATGCAGGGAGCTACCCTGACTTTACTCATGACACCAGTAGGAAGAAAATGGTCTGGCGATATGAAGACAAGCTGCAGAATACTGAAGAGCATGGGGAAACTGGGCCTGCAGAACTCACCTCCACTTCATGGCCTTTCCCTCCAGGTGGCTGCAACCTGCGATTCCTTGCTGCGCAGTGGCTGGATCCCCAAGCTGGTCTCTCATCGAGAAAGCAGTCACTGATGTAGGAATAGACAGCTTGGGCCCGGTTTGGCATAAGCCCAAGGCTGGATAAACACTTCTGGTAAAGTTCAGTTTATTTGCTGGTGAAAACCTCCAGCTGGCAGACAGTTTAGTCACTGGTAAAGATGGTCTCCTTTCGGGCAATCAGGAGTCCCTGGACAGTAGACCTTGACCCACAATAAACATTCAGCATATTTAAGGAACACAACATTCACTTCTCTGCCTCTCAATTCGGTTTCAGGCTGGTTTGCAATTATAGTCGATTCACTGAGCAAACCTCTCAGTCAGCAAAAAGGCAGTCTCTCACACAACTCTTGGGCTGAACACTTCACAGGAGCTCCTCTTGGTCCAATATCTTGAGCTGCACTTCTCAGATTCTCGAGGTTAACTACCACAGTTTAAGAGTAGTTTTCAGATTAGTCCGATTACTGCTATCAGGCAGTCCAATGCTGGAAATAATAACAGAGAGGCAAATCAGACCTCTCCTTGCCAATTTTCCTCAGCTCCTTTCCTGGAGCTGCTTCTCAATGTCTCGAGCTGCTCACTCACTCAGCTCTAACAGCAACTGAACTTCTCTCTAGCAGTTCTTGAACTTGTCTGGTTTCTAAGTGTTCTGGTTGGCTAGGGAAGTGGTCACTCACAGTTCTAGTGCTCCCATTTGTCAGTTTAGGCACCAACCTATAAAAATACATGAACTATAGCTTTTCCCATGAAGCCCTTGAACTAAGGACCCCTCGAGGTCCCCTGTGCCCCAGCTGGTACAAATGCCTGGAAGTCCTGGACCAAACATGGTGGCTTCCATCTGGATGCATAAGCTACAATAAGACAGCTTAAAACAAGCACTCTAATTTAAACATAAAAACAAGTTAGAAATAAATATTTACAGTACTAGTTAGAGCTCCCTCTGCTTTACTATCGACCGCAGAGTGGAACAAATCAGGACTGTGCCTGGCTGGTCGCGAACTTTGAAGCACTCAGGCCCAGCCCAGACCATTTACTGTATATACACACTGGCTATGGCCTTTAAGGGACAGGCGTGGAGGCACATCATGGCACTCTCATACAGATCAACAGGATTAAACAAATAACCATGGATTCACTATCTCTGTAGGATGTCTGCCTGACTGTGAGCATTGCTGGAGCCCTGGGAGACACTTAAGGTAAGCCCCAAATTGGTGGGGGGCTACACTTCTTTTGACATGACACTATAAATGTTGATGGATTGAAGTGCCCGGTGCCTAGAGACCTGCTGCACTTCGGTGGGTGGCATGACGCTGTCGATTAATCTTTGAATGGCTGTCTTGCAAGTTGATTGGTTTATAATTCCTTTATCTTCAGGCAAACCAGCTTGCTTTTTTATTGCTTTCATCATGCCTCTGATTTTGTTTTCACCCATGGGAATTGCTCTGTACCACTTTGACAGTCCATCCTTGTGGAACAAGTTTGGTCCTAAATAAAAGGGTGACTCTGCATTTTGCATTTTCAGTGGTCTCTCATGATATTTTAGGCAGACATCTCTCAGGGTTGATGCAATTCTGGTACATCCTAGGCTTGATCACAGAGGTGTCCCTGGGGTTTTCTCCTGTGCACGTTTTTGTTTGGTGCTCTTTGTATTGAATGAACTCTTTGCCTTCAATTTCAGTTAGCAGCTGCAGATCTCCCCATCTTAGACTGTACTGCTCTGCTGTGCAGAGGGTAAAATACAGTCCATTGCTGAAAAACACCATATTGAATAGGGCAGTGGCATTGTGGAGCCCCAGGGTGCCAGTGGAATGCAGTCTGTCTTTGTCAAGTGTTGAGAGTGCCTCAGACTTGTGCGGTTTGTTTCGTTTGCCAAGTTTTTTTAAGAACTTTTGTTTGGCAACTAGGGTGGCTAAAGTCTCACTGAAATCTGTGGTGTTACCATGAAAGATCAAGTGTCTGTACCTTTCTTTTACATGACGACAGTCAATACTGTCAATTATACCCTGAATGGTACTGGGCTTATATTGGGAGCCATCTATTCAGTCCATTTTGTAAACAAACTCGGCCACTCGATTGTCAAGTTTGTTTACTGGAATGGATTTTATGGATCTGCTTTTTTCTGCATCTGCCAGGAAACGTTTGAAAAGTTTAAGGTCTTGCTTCATTTTTTTTATTGTTCACATGTTTTCCTGTTCTTTAATGAACTGCTGTCTAGCCCTTAGCTCTATAGAAAAAAAAAAAGTGTCTGCCATGTTTCCTTACTCTTGCACTACGCAGACTGTCAAACTATCACTTCATTCACACAGCGCTACAGACTGCAGCTGTGGTTCAATCATGACACTCTCAAAACAGCATTCCAAACATTTCATGTTGTTGTGCTATAGTACCTTCGTACTGTAGCTAGTGTAACACAACAGCAGAATTACATAGCTACGGCAGCACAACAAACCTATTCCGGGGATGGATTTCCATCCTCAGCAATGTTCTACCATACACTATAACACAAATTACGTTGCCAGATGCTTTACCAATGGTGTTGTATCAATATGTATAGTATATGGCTAAAGCCAATAACCCACAAAAAGGCCGTACTTTCATACCTGGAAATGTCATGGTTTTAAATGTTATAATTCATACAAGTGTGATTTCAAGACCATGAGTTGCATTTAATTTTCAAAGCCCATTTCTACAAATAAATCCCAGTGTGCCCTACTCCGCGCAGACTGGCACCACATCATTTCAGATCACCTACCCTCACACTGGCATCTGACACAGTACTGTTATGCACTCATGAATAGATAAAGCCAAGAAACACTGACTCGCCAAACGCAAGCATACTTGCAGAATTATTAAGGCCCACGGGAAACACTTCCTTAATAGACTTATTATCATCCTACTCCTACTATCAGAAAACATACACCGTAACCCAGGCCCACCTGGTCCAATGATTGCTAAGGCACAAGGCCACTTCAAAATTTCCTCAATGAACATAGGGAGTCTGTTACCTAAACTTCCCCAGTTCCAAGCCTGGGTTGTGCAGCATAAGTCTGACATAATCTCCCTCAGAGAAATGTGGCTATTCCCAAGATACCAGATGCCACAGTATCCCTTGATGGCTATATCACTTTCTGACAGGACAGACTGTCCAAACATGGAGGTGGTTACCTGGTGTACCTGTGCAATGAAATCAACGGCCAAGTGATGCCTAACAGCATCACTACAAAAGAGGCATAAATCTTGCCCGTCAAACTTACAATAGGTCACCAGTGCAAAACCCTAGTGCTCACAACAGTCTATATACCCCCTGGAAAGTAAGGAATAGGCATTGAACAGTTTATTGATCATTTTAAACAGGTTAAGCAGAGCTAGGAACAAATTATCATAGGTGACTTCAACAATAACTGGCTAGCATAGGATACCATGACCATTAGAGACCAAATTGCCAGCCTGTATCTTATACAAATGGTCTCCCAAGCAACCAGGAGAAGTGACCACACAGGCACCAGCACCCTTATTAATTATCTGCTCACCACCTGCCCTGAACACATAGCTGACATATCCATTCTTCCTGATGTCCTAAGTGACCACTCACCAGTGGCCTGCATATGGTCTAACAAGGTTACCAAAATCCCACTCAGAACAATAGAAACTGATCCCTTAGAAAAGGACAGTTACAGCCCTTCAAACAATATCTAAAACAGTCTGACTGGACCCCACTAGATAGTATGGATGATGTTAATCAGGCCCTCGACTACTTTATAACAATCTTCAACAATGCCTGCAACATATTCGCCCCCTTCAGATCCTCTAACGTGAAAGGGACTATTAACCCATGGCTCTCAGGTTCTCTTATCGAACAATTGAACTTTTGAGACAACCTATAGCACAAGGCTAGGTTCACCAGAAACTAGACTGATTTTACTGCCTACAAAGCAGCCAAAAACATGTGCACTAGGCTGGTCAGGAACGCAAAAGCAAGTTATTATAAAGAACTATTGGGTAGGTCCTGGGGTAATGGGAAAGAGTTCTTGGACAATATAAAAACTTTGACTGGCAGGGACTCCATGGCACCACCAGACCTAATTGATACAGCATCTGTCACATTACAAGAGCCAAAGGATCTGGCTAATGCCTTCAACATCACATTTACAGGCTTAAGTGCAATGCTACATCAGGAGTATTTAACAACCCAGCCCTCTAGCAAACCCATTAATGATAACTCCCTCACAGCCCAAAAGTCTGGAACACCACTACTTTACTTTAAACAAATCTCTAGAACTCAAACCATTAAATACATGAAGAGGGTCCTAGGTAAAACAAGGACTGGAAGTGACATAACTGACATGAAACTTGTTGCCCTCACTCTGGGCAAACTAGCTCTGCCCCTCACAAAAATATTCAATTTATCCCTATGAACAGGAGTTTTCCCAGACAAGTGGAAGGTAGCGCATGTCACCCCAGTGTTTAAGAGTGGTGACAGAATTAGCCTGGGAAACTACAGACCTATTTCAATATTACCCCCTCTATCTAAAGCCCTCAAAAGGATCATGTCCAATCAATTAATAGAGTACCTAAACAAGTACAACCTACTCTGTGTGTAACAGCGGGTTTTGAAAGAACCATAGCACCATAACAGCACTCATAGACTACACTTCACAGCTGTATGTTGCCCTTGACAATGGTAAGTTGGTGGGGTCCATCTCTATAGACCCCTCAAAAGTGTTTGACACTGTGAACCACCAGATCCTACTTGACAACATCCTGGCCCTTGGCCTGTCCCACAATATGGTAATCTGGTTCAGCAGCTACTTGTCCCAGAGGACATAGTGCATGAAAATAAGAGGAGTAGCATCCAACCCTAGGGATGTGACCCTAGGGGTCCCCCAAGGGTCTATAATCAGAGCGCTGCTATTCAGTTTATGCATAAACTCATTAGTCTCCACATGCCTGTCTAACATGGTGATGTACGCAGATGATGCTGTCATTTCTGTACCAGGTTACCAAACATCCTAAATAACAGCAACCCTTCAGGATAGCTTCAGTAAACTAGACACTTGGTTCTCTCAAAACAGACTTCTTCTAAACTATGTAAAAAAAAAAAAAAGTCTTGCAATTCTCTATGCCTCACAATAAGAAAAAAACGGGCCTTTGATTATTCTTAGCCACAAAGAAGAGATGTTAGAGCAAGTCACCACCTTCAAATACCTAGGCATACATCTTGACAACACCCAGTCTTTCACCAACCAAGTCAACTACATTATTAAAACAGCTAACATCAAACTTGGCATCCCCTACCACCACAGGCAGTCAATTACCCCTGAGGCCCTGAGCCTCATAACAAGGAGCTCCATATTGTCCACAATCGACTATGGGCTTGTTATTTACAGTGCTGCTATGGACACAGCATTGAAAAGGGTTAAGTTACTCCTTAAGAAGGCTTGCAGACTTGTCCTAGGGGTAGATCACATGACACACCTGTAGGCTCTACTCTGAGACAGGGTGGCTCCCATTGCATCTCAGGGTCAGATACCAGGCCTACCTGCTAGGAAAAAAGTCCCTACTTGGTCAGACACTTGACTCTATGGCAGGCATTTTCCAATGCTCACAAACCTCCAAGATTACTAGAAGATCATTGAAGGGTATCCTCCATGTCCTGTTTAAGCGTACCATATTTGCTCAGCGTGCCCTTTCCTACTGGGGGACACAATGGATAAATGACCTCCCTGCCTCCCTCAATGACTTTGCAAAGATTGGCCCCTTCAAAATAGGCCTCTGCCTCTTCCTAGCCCATTCAAATCACTGTGATTGCCCATCTTATTTGCGTATTACCTCACGCACTACCTACTGCCTACCACCCCTGCCCTAATACCTCTTCCTAACCATCCTCCTATCCCTCTACCCCACTTCTTTCATTCTGACAAAGTCTACTCTGGCTGCTAGCCACCTACTAACTAGCACTTACTAGCCCAAGTGTCTTATGAATATTATAACAGGGTAGTCTCTACCCAATTATTATTGTGTATTTGTGTATCCTGATGCCATTGTAAACTCTTTGCACTCCTGTAACTGCTTATTTTATGTATACCTGTGTACCTCACAGTTCTGTCTTGTAATTCATGCTTGTATCAAATGTCTTGTATTATGTGTATAATCTGACCTGGAACCTTTGTAAAAAGCCTCTCAGCTCAAATGTATTAATCTGAATCTAAATAAATAAAAAAATAAATAAATAGGACCTCACTAGAAGCACTCTGAAAATATGATTCAATTGATTAAACCAGTTAGGGTTAAGCAGGTTGAGTGTCTTGAACTTGTACAAAACCTACTTCTGCCATCCCCCGCCTTACTATAGTGCAAAAATACTAATATATTTCCACATCTTCAAAAACACTGCACCTTTCTGCTGAAACACACTCTGAACCTCAGAAAGTATTTGATTCCAAATCCTAAAGTTTTTTTCATTTATTACGTAATAGCCTAATGGTTCCTGCATTTCCTCTCCTAACTCAACTCTGTGTAGAAGCTGATCCGTTGAACACATTGATGAGTGCTAACTGATTTAGCAGTGGCATCTCTTCACAGAGGAGAAGGTAGCAAAAACATGTATTTAGACTGTAATTTAGCACCTCAGAAAAAAGTTACATTTTTAAAAACAAATGTTTTGGGGGGAAGTAAGAATAGGTTCCAGTAAATGAACAGGGAGGTTTGTGGGTTGGGAACAATAGCATTGTTACTTTGTTATGCATACCAGTAAAGAAGTCAAAATACTACAATATTATTTAATATATGAAATAAAATACAGTCAACTAAATTAAAATGGTATAATTCAACACTGATCTAGCAATAAATCACCTGAAGTTCACACTCATAGTTAATAAAGTCACCAGCATCCCTCAGTTCAATTTTTCCTAGTAGTTCACAGTTTGATATCATTTGATCTTTATGTAATGTTCATATTAAACATGAAAATGACAATAAAATCTGAATTTAATAGTTTTAGCTACTGTACTTCATATCCTAAATTAGCCAAGTAATGTAACTTTCCATTGGTCTTTATGTAAGCAATAATACCTGACAAGATGGGTGGTATTGGGCTATACCAGACTGACCAGGAGCGTAACGAGGCCCAAAGTGCTGGTGGAGGCCCTTATAGACACTGGAAGGTCCATAATACGCCAATACTAACCACACTGGAGGGTATTATTGTGCTTACAAAATGAGCACATTCATAGTATTTTTTAGAAGTAAATAACTTCTTAAAAGTTAAGAAAATTAGAAAATCATTTTATTAAAGGCTCCTGTAAAGTAGTCCCTCTACTAGTAGACTTTCCAGTAAAGGGTGCTGATGTTTTGAGAGCCTCTTGGTTTTCTGCTAGTTGCCTCCCCCCCCACCCAGTTAGATACAGTAACCCCTTGCTATAATGAATGGTTTGGGAGCCATAATCTGTGTTTGTTATAGCTTCCTTTTCATTAAAACGAGGGCCGCTAACAAAAAAAAAAAATTCAGACTGCTGTTCAGTGACAGTCATCCCACCTCTCCAGATCGTTGACTTCCCATGACTTCTGTAGAGTGCAAAAGCATTTTCTATGCCTGCAAAGGAAATGTATTTTCTATACTGTATCTGCATAGTGCTGAAGCTCGGAGAGGTAGCACCGCCAATAACGTGATGCGACAGCAGCAGAGATTACATTGTGGAGAGTGTATTCACTGATAGTGAAGGTTCAGGAATTGAATGATGGCCAAGACGTTGGAACATTCCTAAAACAATCTGAAAGATTTTATCTATGTTGCAGTGCTATTGTGTTGTTTTAGTACTTACAGTAGTAGATGTCTAGATGTGGGACCCCAGTATTCTCAGTCACAGCACTGCCCACCTGCCTACAGTACTAACAGCTTCATTTCACTCCATGTCTTTCTACTTCCCCTTCCTGTGCACTAGTCAGACAAATGGTGGATGTGTGATTTGGCAAGTCACTAGCATGCTTCTGTTTTGTATATTATTTTGTAAAGCAAGGGGTAAATTACTCAACTCATGCAACTCAGAGAAGGCGAAGCCACGGCTCTTAGTCACACACTCGCAGGGCGGCTTTTATCATGACTAGTCAGCCCACACAGTTAGTGTTTGTACAATACTAAAAAAAGATCCCTATCAAAGAGTATTTTTTTATTTGTTGGCTGTTGTATCATGAGCAGCATTGTGAGTGGCATCAGGAAGAAAGGGCTGAGCGTGAGCAGGATCAGAACACTTCCAACAACTGGAGAGTGTCTAACAAATACTGTGGTTAGTTTGGAAGGAGGCAAGGACAGTCATAACTGTTTTCCTGCAGCTGTTGTTGTGATCGGGACCTGGAGTCAGTTGCAGTGTACTGGACGTGTTGCAGGAGTCAGAGTCCGATCTGGAGCCATATTTGCATGGTAGTGTGGCAGGAGGCATAGATGCTAGTGTTGCCATTTGGATACTGACAAAAAAAAATAGGAAGAATGGGATGTGTTTGTATGTGTGTGTGTGTGTGGGGAAGTTGTGAAAATTGTCTTTGACTTCTGTTTCTCAGCAGTTTAAGCTGAGATTTGTATATTGTTAAAGCTGGCATTTTGTTTATGGCCATGAAGAAGGGGGAACAAATGGCAGCTAATTCAAAATGACCATTCCACGAGCAGCTCATGGATTTCATTGGTGAAGGGTCTCTGAGGCACTGGGTCACTTTTAAAGAGGGCTCTGTTTGTAGTTAGAGTACAGCTGTTAGCCAATCAGATTCATGGATTTTTGGTGCCCATTTTCTAAAGAATGTTGGCCACTGATCTGTGACATATAACTGGATACTGTACTAGAATATTTTCTGCTATTTATTGCTTCCTGCATTTAAGTTCAGAATGCTTAACTGATTAATTGAGATATAGTTTCTTAACCTGTGACAAAACCACTAAAATTCATCTAAAGTCTCTTGAAGACTTTTCTGTTGTGAAGGCTTTTATTTACATTTTTTTGTGTTTGTTTATTTTAAATATTTGTCCAGGGGCTTCTCATTGCAGGCCCATGAATGTCCTTGTTCTCCAGGGCAAGGGTGCCTGGGAAAGCTGGAAACACACAAAAAGAAAATAAATGAAATGTTCAAATTAAACAAATCTCCATATGCAGACTCAGCAGCAGCCTATCAGGTTGCCCGTTCTAACAAACATAAACATTACAAGGGTACTTGAGACTAGTGGTGAAGGGTGTGTGGACTTATTCAGAATAACTTGGAATTAGTCACTGGAGTTAAGTTCTCTGGGTATAGCTGACACAGCACCACCAGACACATGATAGTTATTACACATAGCACCCTCATACTAGTTATTTGCAGCTAGGAAAATGTTTCTGAGAATGTCATTTTCCTCTACAAATGGCTCAAAGGGTGTGTGTGTGTGTGTGTGTGTGTGTGTGTGTGTATTTTCATATGTATATGCGTATATCATAAAATATGAACTGAAGTTGAGGCTTATAATAGAAAATTGATGGCCCAAACATGAACAAACTGACCAGAATTGGGTTATAGTGGAGAAGCCACAGAACCCTCTGTGCTGTCCCATTTAGGTTAGAGAATGCAGAGCTTATGATGTCTTTTTAATAGCATTTTTGGCACAGTATTGCTATTTTTCTGTGAAAGGTAGCATGGATTATATTCAGTACTATTGACTACTTGGAAAAAAATTGTTTGGAGACTACTGTATGTTGTCAAGACCATTAAGCTATAGCATAAACACTACATATCATAACCCCAGTGTTTAAGAAGTATAAATTGTCCTGCCTATTGGCACCATGGTAGGGCTATTACTCAAGATGCATAGAAACATAGAAACATAGAAGTTGACAGCAGATAAGGACAGCAAGGCCCATCCAGTCTGCCCATTTATTTTTCTACCTTATAAATGTGCCATCGGCCTTTGCTCTGTCAATGGCCTATTCATACTCATCTGTATTGCTCCCTTATGCCTATCCCATGCCTTTTTGAAGCTCTGCACTGTATTTGTTTCCAACACTTCCTGAGGTAGGCCATTCCATGCATCCACCACCCTTTCTGTGAAAAAGAACTTCCTCACTTTACCCCTTAATCGGCCTCCCTCTAATCTCATGCTGTGTCCTCTTGTCCTGGTATTTTTCTTATATTGAAACGTTAGATTCTTTCACCTTATTAATGCCCTTAAGGTGTTTGAATGTTTCGATCACATCACCTCTCTCCCTCCTTTGCTCTAGGGTATACATACTGAGCTCCATTAATCTGTCCTCATATGTTTTCTGATGCAGTCCCTGCACCATTTTGGTTGCCCTTCTCTGGACTGCCTCAGTTTGGTTAATGTCCTTGTGAAGGTGTGGCCTCCAGTACTGCATGCAGTACTCCAGATGGGGCCTAACCAGTGTCTTGTAAAGAGGGATTATTACCTCCCTCTTCCGACTTGTGATACCCCTACTAATACATTCTAACATCCCCCTAGCCCTACCTACTGCTTTAGTGGTCTGCTTGGATGATTTCAGGTCATTGGTGACGATGATGCCCAAGTCTCTTTCTTCCCTTGTGATTGCCAGCAACTCCCCTCCCAGCCTATAGGTGGCTTCAGGGTTTCTCTTCCCTATGTACATGATCTTGCACTTCTTTGCATTAAACCCCAGTTGCCAATCTTCCGACCATTTTGCTAGATTATCCAGATTTTGTCTCATTCTGCCAACCCCATCTGGATCATCTACTCTGTTGCAGATCTTGGTGTCATCTGCAAACAGACAAACCTTACCCTCCAGTCCATCTGCAATGTCACTGATGAAGATATTGAAAAGGACTGGTGCCAGGACTGATCCCTGAGGTACCCCACTTGTGACTTGCATCTCTTCTGACTGTATACTGTTTACCACCACTCTTTGTTTTCTGCCTGTCAACCAGTTTGCCACCCAGTTGACCAACTTCTGACCCACCCTAAGCCTACCCAGCTTATTAATCAATCTTCTATGTAGAACAGTATCGAAAGCTTTGCTAAAGTCAAGGTAGATAACATCAACTGCTCCCCCTATGTCCACCACTCTGGTTACCCGTCAAAGAAATCTATGAGATTGGTTTGACAGGACCTTCCTTTTGTAAACCCATGCTGTCTTGGATCCTGTGCTTCTGTGGATTCCAGGTGTTGCACTATCCTTTCCTTAAGGAGTGCCTCCATAATCTTGCCCATTACTGAGGTAAGACTGACCAGTCTGTAGTTCCCTGCCTCCTCCCTGCTACCACTCTTGTGGAGCGGGATAACATGAGCCCTTCTCCAGTCTTCTGGGACCTCTGCTGTGCTCAGAGACTCACTAAACAGTTCTGATAATGGCTTTGCTAGTTCCACCCTTAGCTACTTTAGTACCCTGGGATGTATGCCATCAGGTCGCATTGCCTTGTCCACCCTGAGATTCTCAAGCTCTTGTAGGACCCTTTCTTTTGTGAAGAGACTAGTGCTTACCTCCCTCTCCCCTGTGTCCATGGTGCTGAGTTGTGGGCCCTGCCCTACCTTCTCCTCAGTATATACTGAGCAGAAGTATCTATTTAGGATAGATGCTTTTACATGGTCCTCCTCCTCACATGTACCCTTATCTCCTTTGATCTTAGCAATACCCCCTCTGGACTTTCTTCTTTCACTAGTGTATCTATAGAAAGTCTTGTCACCTTCTTTTACTGTCTGTGCTAGTGTTTCCTCGGTTTGGGCCTTTGCCTGCCTTACTGCCTTCCCTGCTTCCCTTAAGAAAGTTTGGAATGCCTCCCTATCTTCATCCCGCTGTGTTCCCTTATATTTCCTGAAGGCCAGCCTTTTGGCTCTGACCTTTTCTGCTACTGTTTTGGAAAACCAAAGTGGTTTCCTTCTTCTTTTGCACTTCCTTTTCTCTCTAAAACAATGGGGTGTTGCTTCAAGTATTGCATCCTTAATGCTTGCCCACTTTGCCTGTACCCTCTCACCTGTATTTCTTTTTGCCAGGGCTAGCTTAACTCTGTTGGCCATCTTATCAAAGTCAGCCCCTATGAAGTCCCATATTTTTGCCTTGGAATGGGATGATTTAGTTGTAGTGGCCAAATTGAACCATACCATGTGATGGTCACTGGCCCCCAAGGTGACCTTCTACCTGAAGATCTGTGATCCTTTCCTTGTTAGTCAGTACTAGATCTAGGATAGCCCTTTCTCTTGTGGGTTGTTGTACCAGTTGTTTGAGGCCTTCCCCCTGCAGGGAATCCACCATGTGTCTAGTTCTGGCAGATGTTCCTGCTGGTATTGACCAATCTGTATCTGGCATGTTGAAGTTTCCCATTATCAGAACCTCCCCTTTAGCTGTTATGTTTTGCATATCTTCTAACAGTAATGTGTCTATGTCTGGGGGCCTATAGACAACCCCAGTTCTTATGGCTGTCTCATTTCCTGTTTCCAGGGTGACCCACAGTTCTTCTGGCTCCTTATGTGTATTCTGAATTTCTGTAGCTTTGATATTTTCATTGACATACAGGGCCACTCCACCCACCTTTTTGCACCTCATTCTCTTCTGAACAGGACATAGCCAGGTACTGAAGTCTCCCAAGTGTGGTTACTGGTAAACCATGTCTCGCTAATGGCTAATAAGTCCAGTTTAGCCTCTGTCATTATTGCCTGCAGGTCTGGGAATTTGTGTACATGATTTTCCTGAGTGCTGGTGAACCATGTTCGGGAATGGGCCTAGGTCATCAGGGGCCAGCAAGGGGAGTAGGATAGAGCATCCCAGAGGATGCTGCCTCCAGGGGGGGTGAGCTGCGTCTCATGCCTATAGGCATATGGATGGCAGAGCACTCAGGACACAGGGAGTGCTGCCCCATGACATCGGATCGTGCATGCTAGAAGCAGGAATCGGTGTACCACTTGCCGGGAGGGGTCAGGTAGATGTTGTGGATGTGAGTTATATACCACTTCTAGAAGTATGGTTTCAGGTTAGTAACAATTTTTCTGGGGGTGTGCATATAGTTCACTTTCCACACATTGGTAGACTTCCAGCAGTTCTCTTGGAGGAGGGGCAGGGCATGCACTCCTATTTGGCAAACAGAGACTGGAGAACCAATGTCCCAAAAGCAGCATACAGGCGAGCCTCGAGGTTGATGCTGTAATGAAAAATGAAAGTGTGTGATGACTTTCAGGTTGCAGCACTCCAGATATCTTGGATAAGGATGTGTCTGGAAGCAGCCACTGTGGTAGCAATATGTTGGGGGTGAAGGACAACCTTGTGGAAGACCAGATAAGGAGACTAGACTGAGAGCTGATCTTTCTGGCTGATGTGATGCCCACCAAGAAGGCCATCTTCCATGACAAGTGTGACATCTCACACCTGTTCAAAGGCTCCAAAGGATTGCCCATAAACATTACCAGAACTAGCAGTAGGTCAAATGGTGATGGTGGTTCAAGCACTGGAGGGGACAGGAGGTCAAGGCAATTGAAAAAGCTGTTCATGGACAAATGGGACTCCTTTCTCCAGATGTTCTGAGATAAACTACACTGGATGGCATTCCACATTGGCTGGGTCATTGTGACTGGCTGGTTCAAGTTTCCCAGATGTTGGGATCACTGACGGCTCAACTCCCACTGCTGGTGCTGTATCCACCAGCTGGCCCACTAGACCACACTTGTGCAGGACACCATGGTCTCCTAGCAGCCCCAGAAAGTCCCAGGCAGGGTGAAAGCACCAAACCTGAAATTATCAGACAAAGGAGGCAAGATCCAGTTCCTAATCCACAAGGAGGTGGGCCTTGGCCCACAAGGAGCTTTGCTCTGCCTCAGTTTAGTGAATCACCTGTGAGGGGATGAGTTCAGACTTGGCCAGGTTGACCAACAACCCCAAGTCTCTGCAGGTGTGCAGAGCCAGATCCCTGGATTGCTCCACATCCTCCAATGGTCTGGCAATCAGCCAGTCACCCAGGAATAGGTGCACCCTTATGCCCTTTAACTGCAGAAAAGCTGCCACCTCTGTCGTGAAGACCCTGGGTGCAGATGAGAGGCTAAAGGACATGACCTGACACTGATACAGAACCCCTTCTGCACGGAACCACAGGTACTGCCAGTGGGATGGGTGGAATGGGATGTGGAAGAATGGATCCTGGAGGTTCAGGGAGCAGAACTGCATACTCTGTTCTAGCCATGGTATGATCTGGTTCTGTGATCCATCTGTTACTTGCACTTCTCATGGACTGACCGAGATCATGCAAATCCAGTATGGGGCACCAGCTGCACCCCTCCCCCTTTTAAGGACAAGGATTTACCTGGATCAGATACCCCTGACTTGCCAGGGCATTTGGGACATGGGCTATAGTCCCTTTTGCAAGAAGCTAAGGACATCCTCCCATATGGCTGATGGTAGACAGCATGTGCTGTGACACTGAGGACTCTCTTTGACCACGGGATTGGTAAGGCAGGAGAGCCTTGAAATCTCAAGGCAGCTCTCTGTCTAGCACCTCAATAACCCACTTGTCCATGGTAATGACAGACCAGTGTGAGCAGAAGTGGCAAAGTCTATCCACTCACAAGGAGCTGAGTCAGGGACTGGACAGGCATGAGGTTGACACACCTGACCTGCCACTATACAGCTTATAGTCTCCTGCTGCCTCAGACTGCTGGTGCTCATTACAGATGGCCTGCCTCAGCACCGAGAGCAGTAGGATGGCCTGGCTAATAGAGTAGCAAAAAATATTTTAGCACTTCATGTAAAATATTAGCAGACCACTGGCTATATAATGCAAAAATATCAATAAAAATTGTGTTGACAGAAACATCTCAGAACATCTTGCAACAGTTTAAAACATCCTCAGATGCACTGGCAGAATAAATCCATCCATCCATACTGTGTAAATAGTGCTATTTGGATTATATAACTTGATGGCTTTGAAGTGCATATGGTACAAATGTTCACTATCCACACATTGGTAATTCCACAGGAAAGTACTGGTTCGCTGGAGCATCTTCAAGCAAAGCTTCTCCCGTCATCTGGGCAGTATATCCCTTAGCTGTGTCCCAAGATGTCAGATCTTCCTTTCTGCTGGAAGAATTCATTCTTCTCCTTTGCAGCTCTGCACTTTGTAGGTTACCAAGTGCACCATTGGTGATTTCAACCTCTTTTCTGTAACGTTTTAGAATTACTTCTCCTCTCCCTCAATCTGGCTCCAGCATCATTGATGGAAGATGGATATTGAGGAAACAAAGTCACCTCTCAGCTTCAAATTCTGCATCACATGCCACCAATAAATGTCGTGGGCAGACCCAGACATGTCTTGCTCCTATTGTTCTGGGGCAGGACACAATGTTTTAAGCTGTGGCCTATGCCAGGTGATGCTTCCTTCCTCTTTAAAGGATCATGTGGCCCAGCTTCTTTCCAGTCAGCCAGCCAATAGGGACCCAAAGTTTCAGCCAAAAGGTCACAAAAAGGCCTCCACAGCAGCTGGGTCTGCTGCTGACCTTGAGGCTATGGAAGTGGCAGTGACTGCTGCTGCAGCAAGCATTTCATTAGCCTTAGTGCTGCTCCGGTCTAGGGACAGGGTCAGAGTGACCTTCACCTGAAAATTCTGGGAGATGTGTCGGGCCCTCCAGGGTTTTGGGGAAAGTCCTGCCCACCATAGAAAGAAACACAAGTGCAGCCAGACCAGGAGACATCACAGTCCTCCTGCTCCCTCGACTCCCCCGACAGCTCTACTCGTGTCATGTGCTCAACTAAGGTTGAAGTTTCTGTGGTTGATGAATAGTGCACATATACCTACAGATAGAAGTGTATAACTGAGCACCACTGAAACACCAGGATGAAGCAAGGGACGGACAGTTGTTCACCAGAGAGCTAGATGCAGACTCAATGGATGCCGAATTCTTACTGGTGAAAATTCTGATATTGAGAATGCAGAGGGGGTATTCATTGTGGGGGTTAAGGAGCACTAGGTTGATTAATTTGTCAGACACAGAAAGAAAGAGGAGAATGTAATTCCACTCTCTGGCCTCCTCCAGTCCTCTTTAACCCGGGAACAACATTGGCCTTCTTCTCCCTTTCTATCTCAAGCATGCCTCCAGAAAAACATGGATTGTTAATCCAGAGTAAATGCCAGACACCAGCTTGATCTCAACCTGCTGCCATGTCTGCCCCCACTGATGATGCTCCGCACTATGGCCTCCTCCAGTCCTCATCCAGGAATAACGTGGCGCCCCCCCCCCATCTTATGCATATTTCCAGAAGAACCCATACTTTTAACCATGCCTAAATGCCAGACACGCTAAATATTGTGTGAACCTGCTTCTGTTGCCCTGCTGCCTCTTCCAGTGACCAAGATGCCTACACCTTCTCCACCTCTGGGGCACCATTGTGCCATTACACATCATGGCCGTCATTAATGTAATAGTAAATATCATTCCATTTTTTTAGTTTAATTTTTCTTTTATAGCAAAAAATAGACCATGAGTGGTCTAGACACTAAATAATTTCACTCTCGTGTTCACAGGTCTCCTCTCCTACTGTCTCATCCTCAGCTGCCAGCATGCCACCTATTCCCTCCTCCCCCTAGGGGTGCCACTGTGCCATCATAAGGACTGGCCATCACTAATGTGATGATAAGTATCATTCCAGGATGTTTTTTCTTTCTCCATTTCAGTTTTCCTTTCATTGGTACCCTTTGAGTTCATTCTAGGGGCCTACTGTGGAACAATAATTTCAGTCTTGTCTTGACAGGTGACCACAGAACAGTAAGACTGGGATTGAACAACAGATATACTATGCAGGTGCAATCACAGTGAGCAACTGGGTAACAGTACATTCAGTCTTGTCTTGACAGGTGACAGCAGAACAGTAAGACTGGGAGTGGATAACGCCTTTAACATGCAGGTGGCCACCACAGTGGCTACTCAACTAAAGTTTAAATAATTTTCACCTGTCTTTACAGGTCTGCTGTTCTGCTGTTTCTTCCTTCAGCAAGCAAGCCTCCTTCTTATCCACCTTCTCTGCCTGGAGCACAATTGTTCCGTTTCATGGCATGACCATCACCTTTGAGAATACAAGTTCCATTTTCAAAAGTTTTTTTTTTCCTAATTTTTTTATTTTAATTTTGCTTTCACAGGAGCAACATGCAGGGAGTGGACTAAAGTCTAAATAATGTATTCTTGTCTTCACAGGTTTCTTACTCTTCTCTTCTGAATTTCTGTCCTCTAAAGTGCTTAAAAAGAGGTGCTGTGGTTGGAGACTGAAACAGTGAAGCAATGTACAGCATATATAATTTCTGGGACTTGAGAAAATATGGCAAACAAGAATTTCACATAGTGTGCATCATTGCTATGGCTTAGCTGTGTGAGAGGGTGCAGCCCCACCATGATGTTCCACCTTCCCTCAAGGAGAGTCTGATGGGTTTGAGAGCAGTGTCTGGCATGTGGCATCCCTGGACACAACTCAGCATCTAAGATTCCCCATCTCAAAGAGTAGTTGTGCTACTTCATCTGTTAACTGCAGTGGAGGAGAATCTGCAGCTGGGGTTTCAGGTTCTTTCCCTGGCCAGAGCCCCTGAGCCCAGCTGAAGGTCCTACTTCAATCATCAGTTCCCCATTCCAGCAACTGTACACCTCACTGTTGCTTGCAGTGCCACCTCCCCTGCAGCACAGAGGGATCACTGGCAGTGCCACCACCTCCACCCCTCTCAGCCAACTTCTTGTATTCCTCCCATTCACAATGGTGCCTTGCTCTAAGGTGGGTGTGCTGCCCCCCAAGTGACCAAGTGTCTGCCCCATTCACCTTGCTGAATTCTGTCTGGAATAGTTTGCATGTCACAGCACTGCTGCTGAGGGCATATAGCAGCATCATACATATTTTTTTCTGGGACTAGAGACAAAATGGGAAAGTAGATTTTCATATATTGTGCATTTCTGGGCTTTAAAGTGCATTATGACAGGTGAGCTGGTGGGGCACTGGTACAGCACAGCAGCAGCATATATATATTTTTTTCTGGGACTTGTGCTGCTGCCTGGAGTGGAGCCAGAGGTGGGTGGTCTCAGGGGCTCCTCGTCATGGGGATCAGCCAGTGGTGTCAGTGGTATGACAGGGAGGGGGGGAAAGAGGGTTTATACCTTGCAGGTGCTTCCATGGTGGAACAGTGGTGATAACAGGAGGTGCTGATATTTGCTGCTGCTGCTGTTGCCCTGTGGGTGTGGGAATTCCTGCAGAAAAGAAGTCATTGCTTCTACAGGCTTCCTACTGGCCCTTCTTCCAATACCCAGTGCTGCTGCTTCCACCCATGCAGCTGTCCTCTTTAGACAGATGGGACGTTGTGTCCCATCCATTGACCACATGACTATCCCTCTCTCCTCCCTCATCTCCCTCTCCTCACTTTGACTCCCACTCCACCCACTTTCCCCTCCATCTCCACTCAGTTTCATTTAAAAGAAAAAGGTGTGAAAAGTAAAAATAGCACAAAGAAAGTGAATTTGGAAAAGGCAGAAAAAATGAAAAAAAAAATATAAATGATAAATAATAACTAGATAATAATTCACAGAACCAGAGCACCTGAACACACAAGTAAATGGAAAACACAGAAGGCTGTAGAAAAAAGAACAGAAATACAAAGAAAATCAGACCTCAACTGCAACTATCTCCTAACAAACATCTTAGACAAGGAGAGATTATAAAATACAAAAAAGCTGTGAACATTTGATGTACAATCTGTTTTTCAAGGGTTAAAAAGAAGCAGATCAGTCCCCTTTCACTCACTCACACAGACTGCAAAGAGAAACTGAAGGACACTGTGTATGTAGAGCTGTATCATGTGACCTGCAGGAACTGTTGCATGAGACCTAGAGGCACTTGTTTCTCTTTCTGAGGAAACTTCACCATCATTCTCTGTAAAGCAGCATGTAAGGCAAAGTAATATGCAAAGTTCTGGTGAAGCTTTTCAAAGTTGAAGTTGCCACAAAATGTCCAACTTCACAAAGAGATTCACAAATTCAAAGCTTGTGACTTTGCCGGAACTTCCCAATCAAACTAAAACTTCGCTGCATCTCTACTTCTGGGTCAGATGAGCATGAAACTGAAAAGGGGAACTAATAAGGATAAATGCCTCCCTCCATCCATAGCTCCATGAAGGCCAGTATGTACCTGGCTGGAAGGCATTACATCTGCTGCATCGGAGTGTGGGTCTGCAAAAAGTATGACGACAAAAAGTATAAATTGTATAAGCAAACCCTTGGATGTTTCAGGTTCCTGATTGGATAGTTTTGATCACAGACTGTACTAATTCCCTTTTTCAGGACAATAGTCTTGTGAGCACGCTTATTGTATCTCTTAATCTTTCTTAGAGGAGTACTCCAACAGGGTGTATTGCAAAGTAGAGATGTGAACAATTGTAGTGGAACCTTTTAACAAAAAAATGTTGATAAAGGTTTGCTGGTGCTACCAATTTTTAACAAGCATTTGTCAATGCCGAATATTTGCTTGCTGGTATTAGCATTGGAAATGCAGGAGTTAGACAAATGCAGAGCAGGGATGGCAGTATTGAACTTCACGCCAACCCCACCTCCACTTTGCAGAGAAGGACAGGCATTGGGGCATGTGTTTGGCTTGTCGCCCATAACTTTTATGCCATTTCATTTCACCCTATCCTGCAGACACTGTCAAGTGTTGAGGTGTGCCTTGGGGTGTTCGACTTTACTGTCACCCCACTCCATAAGGACATACGCTGAAATGGGTGCAGTATAGAATGGGGTAAAGTCTGGGGCCAAAGAGTCCAAGGCACAGCTCGATGCCTGTCAGTGACTGCAGGGTGGGGTTGGAATGGCATGAGCATTACAATCGGCAATCCAAAGGCTCACCCCTGATGCCTGTCAGTCTGTAGAGGGTGGGACGTTATGGTTAGAAACTGTAACGCCCCAAGCATGTGTTGGTATTTGCAGTACAAATTTTCAACATGGCCATTTTGTGGCCCCCACCTCATGAAAGCATTTGGGACCTCTTCTCATGAACAGTGGCAGTGTGATTTTGTCAATGTGTCCTGAAACTTGAGTTTCCACAATGACCATGCCATTGTGCGCCAGATGTATGAAAACACAGATCGGGCAGGATGTGAAGAATGTCTGCTGTACCCATTCATAGAGAGGTGTGAAGAGATGGCAATGTTGAAATCTGCAGTGAAAGTATTAAAAATGCTCAAACTTCCGAACGTACATGAAAACTGTGCAACACCTTGCTGTAATACAGTCATTTAGTGGAATTATTTCACCAAATTTTCAACATAGGCATTTTGTGACCTCTGCTCATGAACACTGTCACTATGATTTTCTTAATCTGTCCCAAACATTGATTTCCCACAGCAACTGCAGTATTCTGCGCCAGATGTGTAAGTGCATATTTGGGGCAGGATGTGAAAAATGACAGCAGTATTGTTCATAAGGAAGTGTGAAAAAATGCCAGTGTTGAAAATTTGGCGTGAAAATACTACAAATTTGTGAAGTTACGAGGGTGCGTGGAAACTGCATCATGCACACTTGTAACACAGTCATTTTATGGACTTTCATCACTAAATTTTCAACATAGGGATTTTAGGACCTCTGGTCATGAACAGTGTCACTGTAATTTTCTCAGTCTATCCTGAAAACTGATTTCCCACAGCGGAAGTGTGAAAACACATTTTGGCCAGGATGTGTAAAATGACAGCTGTACTGTTCATGAGGAGCTGTGTAAAAATGCCAATGTTGAAAATCTGGAGTGAAAATATTACAAATTCGCAAAGTTATGAGCGTGTGTGGAAACAGCGCAATGCACGCTCATAAAACAGTAATTTTTTGGATTTTTTTCACCAAATTTGCAATATAGGCTTTTTGAGAGTCCACCTCATGAACAGTGGCACTGTCGTTTCATTAATTGGTCCTGAAAGGTGATTCCATGCAGTGACTGCAAAATCACCTTTTGGGACCGACTAATGCCATGACAGTGATTGAATTCATGAGAATGGGTCCCAATAACCCCATGTTGAAACTTTGATACCAAAATTCCCAAAAATGCCTGAGATATGCACCAAAGTTGAAAAAACCCATTTTATGTCATTATACAGCTTACCGGCATTTTTTCAGTTCGTGGTTGGCTTTGAAGGGTGCAGACATATTCCCAGTCCACCGAAGATCGTCACACTGGGCTCTGGAAGAAAGTATGGGTGAGGGGTGGGGAGGGGGTGCAGAGGGTGGGCGTGGGTTTGGGAAGGGGCCACCAAACTCAATGAGGGACTGTTTTCTGTTTTACAGGTTTTAAATAAAGAAAAAAAAATTAAAAACATCACAGGACCTTTTTTTTTTACAGGGACATTTGTCATGCTGGGGAGGGCTCCCAGCATGCCACCTGAGTGTTTTTGGGGAGCTATAGCTGATGGGGATTGGGCACCCCCATCGACACATATCGGGGGAGCCAAGGGGATTGGGCAACTCTCTTGGCACACAACAATAAATTGAGGGGGGGACATTATGCCGATGGGGAGTGGGGCTTCCCATAGGAAAATTGAACTGGGAAGGGGGACTGATGCCAATGAGGATTGGGCCTCTGTCGGCAAAGAAAGACTGTTCGGGGAGCGTATGATGCCGAGGGGGATTGGGCACCCCCTCAGCACACAACAGATGGGGGAGGGGGTTACAGTATGCTGACAAGGAGTGGCCTCCCCCAACTGCAAATGTACTGGGTCGGGGGCATGCAGAAGGCAAGGTACCACCCTGAAATGACGGGTCGCTCCCTCATAGCAGTGAAATGGCTGATGCTGCAATGACAAGGCAGACCCTGATTGCAGTGGTGAAAACATTTAATCTTGGTGGCACTTCTGCAGAACCAGTATCATCATGACACTGGGCCTGCATTGGTCCACCAGTACCTGAATGTCTAATGCTTTTGCTGAAAGGCTAAGGATGGTTCACCTTCGATCCAGTATCTTCTCTCCAAGATGGTCATATGTAGTCTCTGTTACCTACAACTTAGGCCAAATGCAGATGTCGTTGGAGCCTTGACTTTCCAAAAGAATTAGAGACAATGATATCTCTTACCTGGTTATTTTATCAACAGAAAGGACCAGGGCAGACATGGATGGTGCAGCCAATTAAGTTCTCTACAGTCACAATTTTGTAATGGCTCCCTCTTCAGCTTGTCACAAGTACTATTAATTACTAATTGACATTGCTCTTTCCTTGCTCCCTTCCTGTCTACTTTACTGCCATCTACTGCTAACCTGGTATTGCCACTGATGCTCTTCTCAATGATATCTCTACCTCTGTCTCCTTGGCCACCTCAGAATTACTTAGCTCTTAGGTGACCTCAGCACTAATTGGTTGCACCATTCTGCAACAAATTCACCCTGGCTGTCCAAGTTCTCCTCCATGATCAACACAGTGAGAAGCCCACCCATGTAAACCTTTGATCTCCAAATCCTCTCCTTACTGATCCTCTTTACCTACCCCCATGGAAAAGCTGCAGCGGGTATTCTTCTGGATTTCTTCAGCAACTGTCACCCAGCTTCTATAAGAGGACAATTCATATGCCTAAGGTTCCATACAGAACCATCCTGTCCCTGAATCTAGAACTCCTTTCCCTGCTGGATGACTTCTCCAGTACTGACTGCTTCCCTCTCACTAATGTCTGCAATGTTGACAATGTGCTGGAGTACTTCCATAGAAACTTCTTCATGGTCTGGGACATACATGCTCCTCTATGGAGGACCATGGAGAAGGGCTATTGCCCCCCCCAATCTCATAGAAACATAGGTGTTGGTGGTAAAAAAGAGCATAGAGCCATCTAGTCTGCCTGTAAAATGATGTTCTAGCTAGAGGCCTGGGACCCAGTTTAAAACCAGCCATTAGTGCAGTGCATATTGCATTACTCTAGGGCTGCAGCAAACTTCAGGTGCATCAGAGATGCTATGCCCAATTTTATTAAAGGGTGGGTCCCTGTGCCAAACACCCAGGAGCTGCCACAGCCACAGGCTTGTGCCAAACATTTGTTGCACCTGTGGGGATTGACGCAGGATTCTGGCTCCCCCCACCCAGCACAACATTAGAGGGATATCAAAGATGGGGGGGGGGTGACTATGCAATCCAGGAGAGAAGGCTGCAGGCAGAAGGAGCATGGGAATGCCCTAAAGTGTGTTGGGGAGATGACGGAATAACAGGGTGGCGACGTGGCACCCAGTGGGGGTGCCTTTTACAATGCCAGCTAGCCAGTAGGCTCAGACCACTTCATAGAGGGTTGGCAGGGAGGGAAAGGGACCTGGCCCCAGGTGGGCAAAGCCCTAGCACCTGCCACAGAGGTACCCCAATCCTGTACCCTGTAGGCAGGAAGCACTGGCTGTAGGTTAAATGCTGCCAGTGGTGGAGGTGAGTGCTCTCTGGGTACTGCAACAGTCCCCCGGTACCAGCCCCCTCATTGTGGCTGGCTGCCTCCTGCCTAAAGGGTTGCGGATCATGGCACCTCTGAGGCAGGTGCCAGAGCTGTGCCAACCTGGGGCCAAGTCACTTTCTATCCCTACCTACCCTCCATGAAGTGGTCCGAGCCAATCGGCTACTTGGCATTGTAAACGTCACCTCCACCAGGTGCCATATCCCCACCCTGCTATTTCACCATCTCCCTGATGCTCCCTAGGGAACTCCCTGGGTTCATTCTGCCCCAGACCCCCTCCTGACAGTTCCCTACAATTGCCACATTGTCCAGCAGTGGCACAGGGCCCTTAGACCATCTTCTGGCTGGTCTATGCTGAGCCCCCTGTTGCGTCCATGGCAGGGCTTGCAAAATTGCAAAAAAGGGGATGGTGCAGCCCCGTCATGGTGCAAGCCCCCTTGTGACCTGGTGCAAGGGTGCTGTTGCCACAAGGGTGGTGCAGGGTGGCTTGGGCACAAGGCATCCTGATTTCAATGCAGCCAGTGTTTGAAAATCCAGATTGAGGCAAACTTTGACGCAAGGTGCCAATTGCATCAAAGCCATTTGATGCAGGCACCTTGTGCCAAAGTCTGCCATTTAAAAATTGGGCCCCTATTGTCTATGTGGGGTGTATGCCCACATTACATGCCCCCATATTCCCTGCCTTGCTCCTACCTCTGCTGCTATTAAGCCCTTAGCTCTGTACCAACTCTGTTTGAATCTGTTAATGGTTTTGGCACTCATCATCTCAGCTGGCAAGCTGTTCTATGGCTCAGTCATTCTCTGTAAAATATAAAAAAAACTTCTACAAGTTCCTCCTCAATTTGCTTCCCACTAGCTTCAACTCATGTCCTCATGTTCTAACTTGGTTATTCCTATTGAATAGTTCCTCAAAATTGACCTTGTTAATTTATTCCGGGAACATGAAGGTCTCTGTCATATTGCCCCTCTCCCCTCTGTCCTTCAGCAAGTACATGTTCAGTGTCTAAGCCAATCCTCATAGGATCTGTCCTGCAGGCAATTAATAATTTGTGTAATTCTGTGCTGCTCCTTCTCTAGCCTGTCCCTGTCCAACCTTAAGATAGGGCTCCAGGACTGGTCACAGTACTCCAAGTGTGGCCTTACCAGTGATCTATAGAGAAGTAGTAACCCCTCCTTTCTTCTGCTATCAAATCCCCTCCCAATGCACCCCAGCATCCTGGTTGCCTTGCTGTAGGCCTTGGTTCACTGGCTAGATTGTCTAAGGGAGTTACTTATGATGACTCGTATGGCCCTTTCTTCAGCAGTATTGTCCAGTTCAAACTCTCCAGTCCAATATTCCTTCCTGGGGCTCCTGTTCCCAATGTGCATCCCCTTGAACTTCTTAGCATTTAGCTTCAATTGTTAAACCTTTGACCACGTTTCTAACCTTTGCTGGTTCCTCTGTAATTCCTATACCCCTCCTCACTGTCTATCCTTCCACAGGGTTTAGTGCCATCTGTCAAGAGGCACACCTTTCACTGAACTCCTTCTCATATATTGCTGATACATTTAAAAGGATTGGACCCAGAACTGAACCATGTGGCACCTCACTTGTGGCATCTCTCCTCCCTTATATTTGACTCTGTTCTATGCAGTCTCCCCATAATCAACTACCCACCCATTGATGTATGACTTTCACTGCACCTACATCATCTAGCTTCTTCAGCAACCTTCTGTGTGGCTGCTAGTTCAATGCCTTACTGAAATTGAAGTTGAAAAAAATTCTACTGCCTGTCCTTGATCTACTAACCTAGCTACCCAGTCAAAGAATACTATCAGGTTGGTCTGAAAAGACTTCCCTGCACCAAACTTGTGCTGTTTACTATCCTAGGGCCCATTACTGTCCAGGTTGTCCACTAGGTCCTCTATGACTAGTGTCTTCATCAGTTTACCCACAACAGAGGTAAGACTGACAGGGCTATAGTTACAGTTTCTCCTTGTCCTCACCCTTCTGGAGCAGAAGTACATCTGCTACACTTCAGTCATCCAGAACCACCCCTAACTATATTGAACTATTTAATAGCTCTGCTAGGGTTTCAACAAATTCCGATGCCAGTTCCTTGAACACTCTCAGGTGCATTCCCTCGGTTTCTAGTCCTTATTACCTTTAGGGTTGCCAGCCCATTTCTGTCCCTTTCACTTGTAAATATCATCTGCCTCATTCCTGGGATCCGTCTATCATCAACCTGTATGGCACTTTCCAGCAATTGTCCTCTGTCCTCCACTGTGAAAACTGAGCAGAAGTAGTTGTTAAGAATGTCTGCCTTCTGTATGTACACCTGTTATCCTGCCTCATCTGTTAGCCTAATAATTCATCTTCCTGCCTTTCTTTTTCCCTCAATATATCTGAAAAACTGTTTTTTCCCCACCCTTAACCTTCTCTGCAGTATACAGTTCTGTGTCTTCATTTGCATCCGTCTACCCTCTTGACCTCCCTTGATTTTACCTGATACTCACTCCATTATTCATCTCCCAGTTTTTTTTTGTATATGAAGGCCTTTGTCATGACCCTCACCCACTCTGACTTTTTTAGAGAACCAAATTGGTCTCTTGTATCTGTTTCTTTTGGTGACCATCCTTAAGTATGTGTTGTTGCCTCAAGAATGGCCCCTTAAATTTCTCCCAACCTTTCCTCTACACCCCTGATTCCATCCATCCCAACCATCCAACCCTGGAATACTTCCTTCATGTAGTTAAAGCTTGTTATCTTGAAATCCAGGACTTCAGCCTTTGATGAGGGTATACTAGTGCTGAGGGCAAGTTCAGTGTGGGTAAGTTAGTAGCACATCCACCTCTGGGCCAGAAGGTTAGGGGTTCTTGTCCCACACTGCGGTTGGGTTAATTCCATAAATGCTGGCACCTGAGTGCAATAGTAGGTGGGTGGTGTACTGTCATGGTGTGCCATCCTTTGGATGATACATTAAACTGAGATTCCTTCTACTCATCTCTGGTGCTGTCCAGGTGGGTGTCCAAGTGGAAATTAAAGAACTCAAGACAGTTTTCTGCAAAAGTAGGGGATTTCTCCTGGAGTTCTTGCTAACATTCACCTTCCCTTAAAACCGGTTTATGCCATTGTTCAAAGGTGTGTGTGGGTGTTGATTTGTGAAATGGCTGCTGCTACACAGTCACAATTGCTTCTCAACCAGTCTCTCATTGCTTGTAAAGCACTTTGGAATACAGTGTATATGAAAAGTGCTATATACATGCTGATTATTCTTCTCCTCCTCCTTCTTCTTCTTCTTCATCCTCTTCTTCTTCTTCTTCTCTTCCTCCTCCTCCTTCTCCTCTTCTGCTTCTTCTTCTGATATGATGTTATGGTCACTGAACCCTGTTCATTTCCTGTATACCACTGCTACAGTGACAATAACACAGCGAAGACCAGTACAGCGACAGAATCAGATTTTTCGCTGTACTGGTCCACTTTGTTACTGATGCCACTGTCTCTGGAGTGTTTGCCCCCTCCCCAAAACAACTCAGAGTTGGAAATCTATAGTGTGGGGGGATGGGGGTGCAGAGCCCCCCTCATGGGATGTTTGGGGGTGAAGCCCCCGCAAAGAAACACTTGTGTCCTGGACTGCACAATGCCAGCTGTCAGCATTGCTCCATTGCTATAATAGCCGTCAACAGAATTCCTTTTGCTGCAGCATGGTGGAACCTTCATTTCTCACCCTCACTCAGCCTACCGTTTCCTAGTTGGCAAGCCTCATATCATGAATGGCAGCGTGCCTTATGGGTTCCCTGAGGAGCTGCACCAGCAGGCAGTCCTGCAATGTATCTAGTAGGGTATGTCTTCTCATATTCCTAACTGCTGTAATGTCTCAATCAATGCCTGGCATGTTGAGATCCCCCACTACCACTCCCCTCCCCCTTTGAGGCCACCTTCTTTATTTCTTCCCCTGGTTCCTTATTGCCCTCATACTCATGTCCTAGTGCAATATACACCACAACTATGCACAGTTTCTTGCCTGATCCCATTGTGAACTGAACCAACAGCAACTGTGTTACCCCATTCCCTCCCTTAATGGACCTATCCTCTATCTCCTTAATGCCTTCCCTGACATAGAGGGCTACCCCTCTTTCATTTACTTTCTCCCACTGCCAATACAAGGTATATGCTAGAACTGCAAGGTCTTTGTCATTATTCCCTGTTGCCTAAGTTTCTGTACTGGCTACAGTGTCCAACCCCACCACTGCCACTGTTGCATGGAGCTCACTAATTTTAGTTCCCTGTCTCCTGGTATTAAGGCATACTGCATTACATCTTGCAACCAAACCCCTGCCATCTTTAATAGATGCAACCCCTTCACCATCCCTCAGCCTCCTTAATTTCCTGCTTTTCCTATTTTTGCCAGCTTAGTGATCCTCCCTTCCAGATTTCCTTACTTAGCCTATACTGAACCCTTGCCTTGCTGTATAACTCACCAATATTTCTAATTCACAATTCTTGGGAAGCCCTAGCAAGGTTTTCCATTCACTCTCCTTCCTCAGTGGTTACCCCAGCCTCAGCCTCCCCCACAGTCGGTTTAACTGTCTACCAATGTAGACATCAAAATTCTGCCTCAGCACTCTGTCCCCCTCTTTTGTTAGGTGAAGGCAATCACAATTGAAGAGCCTCCTCTCCCCTAATCCTGACATTATCCATTCAACAACCAAATAAACTCCTCAGTCTCCTCCTTCCTCACTCTATACTCCCCATATTGCCTACCCTACATGGGGAGGACCTTGGAAACGGACAAGGAATCTGAATGCACCTTCAAGCCATCTCTCAGCCTTCAGAAGTTGGCTTCAATTATTCTAATAGGGTGGGTTACCAAACTTTTTGTATCTAAATGCATCAAACCCCCAGCTCCCAGCCCCCTCCTCTACCATCCTCTATATCCTATTCTTATCCTATATGAGTGATGCACTAGGATGGCACCTGACCACCACCCTTCTCTTACCTCCTCACCTTCACCCTCTCAACCCTTATGGTCCCAATAATAAAGTAAGACTTACCCTCTCCCCAAACCACTGAGTGCTCTGTCTCACCCCTTCCCCTCCCCTTCCCCACAGTCCCAATAGTAAAGAAAAAACTCTCTCAGCTGATCAGGTGTTTGCCACAAAGAGTGCATGCTTCTTTATTCATTACATGGTGGGTGGCCAAGGTGGTGGGAGTGCTGTTGCCTAAATGGAACCACCTGCATCCTTTCTTTGGGATGTAATGAGTGAGATGGATGATTGCCTACTGAGCAGGGGGATGAGGCGCAATTGTCTTTTTCTGAATCAGGTTGACAAGGATGTGGGTAGGTGAAGTGTTTTGTCAAAGATTTGTCTACTGTACTGTGTAAAACAACTAAAACTACAAAAAATATGCTTTACTTTGCTACTATTGGAGGGAGGTGGGTGTGTTGGATTCTATGAAGATTGGGGAACAGTGAGATACTTTAATGCTTGAAGGAGGGGGTCGATTTTGTGAAAGACTGCATTGAGGGTGGGTGTGAGTTTTAAGGCTTTTAAAACATAAACTGCAGAGTAAGCTGCAGCAGAAGTTGGGACAGTGTATGGTGTGAAGTTCCTGACTTTGATTCAGCTTTACCAGTGAAGTTTTATATCACAGTATCTCTAGAGATCATGAATGGTGATGCTATGAGTAACATAACTTGTATCAGTGATCAAAATTAAATTATACAATGGGGTCAAAATCTCCAGAAATCTGATTGGCTAACTTGGTTCTTTACCTGTGGGTAAATCCTACAGTAACCCACTGATAAAGATTTGGCAGCCAGAGAAGGTTCATAGTTAAATACAAGTTCTTTTAGACAATGTCGTCTTTTAATAAACTCATCACCTTTTGTTTTCATAGGTGGAACAAGTATTTTTTATCACCCATATAATGATCTAGTCTGTTTTTAAATGTAGTAATATTATTGCTTTCTACAACTTGTTTAGGCAATGAGTTCCAACTTGTTATGTTCCTTTGAGTGAAAAAAATCACATCTCTTCTTGGTTACATCGGTTACTCATTTTAATCTATAGTTATGAGACCGAGTTTTTTTTTTATTTTGTTCATGTAATTTTTGTAATCCAATATTCTCCATCAAACTGGGATCTTTTGTTGCCCTGAAGACCAGACAAAGGTCTCCTCTTGACTGTCTATACTCAGTGGAGTATAACTTCAGTTGTTTTAGCTTTCATTATAGTTTTGATATTGTAAACCCTTAATTTTGTTTTGTTATTTTTCTTTGTACACCTTCTTTTAATTTTTTACTTCTAACAGTGGTTGCTGTAAAAAACTGTGAGCAGTATTTCAAGTGCAGGCAAACCAAACTGCTGTACAGTGGAAGAATTATTTTTGTCTCTCTGCTTTTTATGTTGGAGAGAATACAGCCTAGTGTTTTTTGGCATTTCATTATAGTCACTTTTGTATGTACATCCGATTAGAGTTTATCTGTGATTATTATTCCCTGGTCTCTTTCTTTGGAAGTATTTTCTAGCACCTGGTTATCAAGTTTGTAAGTGAAATTAGGGTTCTTGGATCCAAAGTACATCACTTTACATTTGGTTATATTAAACGTCATTCTGTTGTTTTTGCCCATACTGATAATTTATCTAGATTAGCCTGGAGTTTACATCCAGAAGCCTGTTTACAAAAAAAAAAAAATATTCTTCCCTTCAAAAAGTTGTGTTTTCCCCTCCATCTTGATTCTCATTTAAGAAAATCCAAACACAGCTCTCACACTCAAATGGAGCCAAAGGGATGCAGCAAAGTAGGTGGCTAACCCAAGCATCAAGATGAGTCTGGAGATAGTTGCACTCCAAAGAATACTCATGTAGGCTTGTTGATGTGAAAAACACAAAGATTTTTATTTAAGCAAACAGCTCATAAACATCTGAGCCGTTGCTAGTCACCCAAAGTGGTTGTAACCCCAGCACTTCACCTTCAAACAAGGCTTCATGAAGGGGGCAGTAGTGAGGAGATCAACACAAACATTTATAGTCCCCATTAATGTCATCATAAAAGGGTGTCCATAACTTTTTACAAAATAAAATGCATATATGTTTTCTTTAAATATGCAAAATAAACAGTGAAAAGCGATGAGACAATAACTACATTGTGTGTTGTTCTGCATTTTAGGAACAGCGAGCACTAGTTCATACATTTACTCATTCTATAACTCAATCATCTCATTAAATCAATTTACTCATGGTCAATGATGCATGAATTTCACATTTTATACAATTCAATAAAAATTATGTGATTAAAGTGACACTGTCAACCTGTTTTTCATCATATAATTTCTAGTTAAAACCTCACATTTTATGATTGCTTGCCTTCTCTAAAATTCATTGATGTTGCTTTGTTTTGTCTGTCTTCTTGCTTAGTAGAACAAAATGCATGGCAATGTATATTTATAAACAACCTTTTTTTTTGTTTGCAATCCTGGATCTGTTCTTACTGCATACTTCCTAAGCATTAGAAACATCTCCAAACAGTGCAGTCACTCATGAGGCAGTAACCTCCTGAACTCCCACTGCATCATGAGTGATTACACTGTGTTGTGGGTGTTCCCAAGTCCAGGAAAGATACAGTTGGAGCTGATCAAGGAATGTAAACAAACTTGCTTTTGTGTGGTAACACCAGTACAGTGGGCATTCTGTTTTTTACTTTTTAAAAGAAAAAAAAGAGTCAAAATCAAACTACCACCTACATCAGCAATCTTTACAGAATGCTGGCAATCATAAAATGATTTTTTTAAACTACGGACACTTTGAGACCTAATGGGGTTGACAGTGTTCCTTTAAACCAATATATACACTGTTTTTGTAATTGTGTCACCTATAAGGTTCATTTACACTGCGCCTTGCCGCACCAGCAACTTTCAGATCATTAAAAAAAAAATTAAGAAAATGACAGAGAGTCATGTTTACATGGCACCGGTGTTTTCAGTGCCCTTTTGCTTTCTGGTGATGTAGGTATTGTTCCAATCACTGTTGGGTTGGTGGGGACTTGTAGTGATGCAGGTGGTTTGCCTGTTCAGATGGCACAGGAAACCACTTACACCACTCCTCAAACCCAGAAAAAGAGGGATCGTGGCAGCAACGCAACACAATAGAAAACTGCCAAAACAAGAAGGTTCACACATTGGCAGAAGCATCGATCTGGCCACTGTCAATCAATCAACCAAATCTTTATTTATATGGGTGGTCACCGTTGAGCAGAGCTCTTTTTCAAGGTGGACCTGTTTGAAACATGGATACAGGTTATGCAAACGCCATACATTGGTTACAGTATACAATATGGGCAATGCCCCAACACTGAGTTTATATACAAATATACATAAATATATAAGGTTTAGGATACTAGGTAGGTCTGGCTAGTAAGAAATAATAGCAACAACATTCAAGAACTAAAGACCTCATGTGTGCTTAAGGCTGAACACCGGCTGGTGCTAGGAGGCAAGGAAAATTTCAGACCAGCATATATGGATTATATGCCCCGGTGAACTACAAGTCGTGGCTATCTGGGGGAAGTATGGCTGCAGTTTAGAGGTGGCTGTGATCATGGTTCAGATCTGGCAACAAGCCACAGGTGGTTTAGGAGCTGTTAGGGGACAAGCAAAGCAGTTGCAGATTTCGCTTACTGTACTTGAGTATCGAGCCTTAAAGATGGGCATAGGAGAACGGCATCTAGTTTTAGAGACTTCTGTAAATTATTCCAAGGGGTTGGGAGCATAAAGTTAACTTCCGCTCTACTGAAATGCAAGTTTATTCTAGGTATTGCAAGGGAGATGTGGGAATGGCTTCAGAGCGCATATTTTCTTATTGTCCATGGGGTAGGCAGTCGGAAATATATTGGGGTTGTTTGTTTGTAAGGGCATGGTAGATCCAGAAAGCAGCATTTTTGTGGCACCTAAGTTTAAGGGATGTCCATCCCATGGTATCGTACAGGATGCAGTGATGAGTAGAATTAGGGAGACCTGTGATAAACCTTAGCATGTGGTGGTACAGCGTGTCGAGTTTGGCTAGCTGGGAGATGGGACACTGGCTGTACAGGAAATCTGTGTAATCCACCAGCGATAGGTAAGTATATTGGACCAGTCTTGTTTTTGCATCAATAGTGAGGAAGTGGTTTAGCCTGTAGAAAAGTCCAAGCCTTTGCCGAAGCCTTTTCAGCAAGTCTTTGATGTGTTCTGTGAAGGAGAGTCTGTTATCAATCCATACTCCCAGATATTTGAATTTGGTTACAAATTCTAATTTTTCACCAAGTATTGTAGTGCTTTCCGGAGTGGGCCAACCTACTGTAGGGCTAGGTGAGCGGGCAAGCGGAGAAAATAGCATTGCTTTTGTTTTTTTAGTGTTCAATAGTAGTTTCTTGTGGATTAGCTGACTTTGCAGGAGGTTGAACTCATTTTGGAGGTCATTGCAGGTAGCCTCAGGTGTGGGTCTGCTGATGTAAAGGATGGTATCATCAGCAAACAGGAGGATGTTGCCATTTTTTATATAGCAGTCTATGTCATTTATATATATTGTGAATAAGAGCGGATCTAGTATAGATCCTTGAAGGACCCTTCTTTTGAGTGGTTTAAGTGGAGAAAGCTCGTCGTCAGCTTTGACTTGCTGGAGATGTCCTGAGAGGTAGTCAGTGAACCAGAGCCATGAGGTAGAGTCCACTCCTATGTTTAGAAGTAAGGTGAGGAGAAGGTTGTGATCAACGGTGTCAAAAGCTTTGCTTAAGTCAAAAAAGACCACGCAGGTGAAGTTCCTTGTGTCAAGGGCTCGTAGCCATGCATTGGTAACTTTGGACAGTGCTCTAATAGTGCTATGTTCTGCTCTGAATCCTGACTGCATCGGGTTCAATAGATTTGTTTCTTCGAGGAAGTTCCTTAGTTGTGTAGTCACGATTTTCTCTAGTAATTTTGATAGTACTGGGAGTAGAGAAATGGGTCTGTAGTTGTTGAGGTCCCCTGGGTCACCTGATTTAAAAAGTGGTATGACATGGTCGGTCTTCCAGACCGGCGGTAGGGTGCCCTGGGAGAGGGGCAGGTTGAATAGATGAGTGATAGGGATAGCGAGGACATGGTATGCGATTTTGATAAAGTAGGGGTCCAACGAGTCAGCACCTGCACTTTTTTAGGGTCCATCCATAACAATAGGTCTTCAACTTCTTTTAGTTGAGTAGGTTGAAGCTTGAAAAAGTTAGGGGTAGCTAGGGGTATTTGAGTGGCATAGTTTGACGCAGAACATATCTTGCAAGCTGGGGAATTGTCAAATGCCAGACCTGCAGTTGTGAAGTGGTTATTGAAGGAGACTGAGATCTCTGCCCTATCACTGATAATATTTTTTCCTGAGATGACTTTGTTCGGGAGGGAGTTACCTGTAGGGTGACCCATCAGATTCTTGATAGTGCTCCAGAATTTGCATGGGTTTTTTGAAGAAGCATCGAGTTATATGTGGTAGAAGGAAGCTTTAGCATCTTTGATAGATTTGGTGCATAGGTTACGTGCCTTTCTTAATAGGCTCCAGTCATTAGGCAGGTTAGATTTTTGTGCCCTTTTCCAAAGTTTGTCTCTTTTGAACTGCAGTGCTCTAACCTCAAGGGTGAACCATTTTTTAGTTATGATCATTGTGCGGACTTTGGTCATTGGGGCATGCTTGTTGAGGGCCCCTGATAGTATATCAAAGAAGATGTAGTAGGTGGCGGTGACTGTTTTAGCAAGGTAAAATTCCTGCCAATGCAAGGATAATTTCAGGTCAGCAATATAGACAGGTATGTTAAAGTTTTGCCTTGATCTCTTCTGTCAGAAGTTGGAAGGAGCGGGAGGCTTGCTGGTAGATCTTATTCCTCCGATGAAACAGTGATCACTGACGTCCTAGAAGAAGGTGCCAGCATGGGAGAAAAGGTGTGGTTTGCTTATGAGCAATAAGTCCAGAATGGTACTACTTGCAGGATTTTTAGTGTTTGGGCATGTCGATTCATTGATGAGCTGGGTTAGGCCATGGTCATCACAGAAAGAGACTAGTGGTGCAGCTGCTTTGGACATCCAGTCAAGATTAAAGTGGCCGAGAATGATGGTTTCAACTGATCCTTGTTCTAGGATATTGCTTAGATAGGTTAGGAGCTTTAAGCCAGCAGAGGGGGGTCTGTAGCATCCTATAAGCTGGAGAACACATGAATGGGTGATTTCCACTTTGAGGGTAAGGCACTCATACTTTTTGGGAATGGAGGATGCAGTCATGCAGGAGACTGAGAGTTTATCTTTAACATATATGGCCACACCACCTCCTCTGGTGTACCTATCTGCTCTGAATAGGGCATAATTGGGGATGTTTACTTCCGTATCAGTAGTTGTTGTTCTCAGCCAGGATTCAGAGATCACTAGTATATCGGGGGATGCATGGGATACCCATTCTTGGATCAGTGTTAACTTTTTGAGCAGGCTGCATACGTTTATGTGCAAAAAACTCAGGTCCTTTAGCAAGGGCAAGTCAGAGGGTGGAGGAATTGTTGCTGGTGGGCCAGGGTTCAGTTCTACATTGCCTGAACATAGGAGGAGGAGGAGGAGGAGGAGGAGGAGTAGGAGTATTTTTCTGAGAGTGGCAGAGGATAGTTTTAGAGATTTAGTCTTATTCCGTTTGTAGTAATTAGTGGCTTTTGGTGATATGTTGTATCCATTGCTGGAGGCACCACCAGTAATTGCTGCTATTTGTACTCTGATTGGTTTGCGGCTTTGCCGTACCTCTGTGCAGGCTGAGTCTGGCGTTGAGGTGTCAGGCATCAGCCTCTGCTGTGCCGACCCCCCGGTGGCCGCGGTTTGAGCGGCAGAAGGGCTGGGAGCCCTAGGAGGGTCTTGGCAGTTTAGGAGGGAAGAAGAGAGGATCCAGTTTAGTACTGGGGAGAACAAAGGAGTCTCGCATCCAGTGACACACAAATTACTACTTGAATGGGGGCGATTTCCTTGGTGCCTAGTAGTCTGGCTTCTGTACTTAGTCAAATGAAAGGGCTGTAATCACTCTAAACTTGTAACTTTAGCAAGTTTGAAACAGCTTTTTTAAGCATAAATTAACAATTTCTAGGCAGGTTAAGGCAAAAACAGTCTAGATAACAAGTTTACAGGCAGGTTTGCAGTTTGAAATGTGCCTTTTCACTGTAGGAATGGGAGAAGTAAAAGGGACCAATCGGGGTGAGCCTGGAGAAAGGCGCTCACACTCCGATTGGTTTGCAGCTTTGCCGTACCTCTGTGCAGGCTGAGTCTGGTGCTGAGGTGTCGGGCGTCGGCCTCTGCAGCACCGACCCCCCCGGTGGCCATGGTTAGAGCGGCGGAAGGGCTGGGAGTCCTATTAGGGTCTTGGCAGCTTAGGAGGGAAGAAGAGAGGATCCAATTTAGTACTGGGGAGAACAAAGGAGCCTCGCAGCCAGTTACACACAAATTACCACTTGAATGGGGGCGATGTGACAATGGCTCACAGGCAGTCATGTTAATAAGCCTTTTATTTCATGACTATTCAAAGACAGTAATATAAAAAACAACTTTTTTTGTAAAAAAGTTATGGACGTGGCTCATATGTTTGTGAGCTGTTTACTTCAATAAAAATCATTGTGCTTTTCACAACAATGAGCCTAAGTGAGTTTTCTTCGGAATGTAACTAACTTTGGACTTGTCCTATTCTCCTTGAGTTGGTGCAACTCTCATTCAAAAAATTAAAACAACTTCATGAAAGTAAAAAAAAAAGTGTTATATACTCACAATAAATTAATGATTCTATAGTAGCACTTGTAATCTGTTTCTTTTCTCATAATACTGATGGACTGTGAAATGGGCATATGGGATCAATTTAAATTGCAGTTATCTTCTCAGCTCCCTCATAGCTACCAAGCTCCCATCACCACCACAACCACCACCAGCACTGCAGGTTTTCAAACTGTGGCACATACCAGAGGAACCCTTGCTGGCACTTCCCAATGACTCCCATGCTGCCCAATCCAAAAAAAAAAAAAAAGCAAACCTCAGCTCCAGATAATCGCCAGCGCTCACACTACTGTATACAATAACAGAGCCAGACCTCATTTAAGAGTGCTGAATGACACCTTACCTAAGCTTTTTGACTTGATTCTGCAATTGCTACTCTACTGGACTTATCTCTGTCTCTCTACCCTCCTCCTGCAAACTACTCACTCATTAGCAGCTGTCTACACTCTCTCTAACTACTCATGCATGCTCACTCTCCATGCACCCTATGGATCTGCATTTTCAAACTTGCCTCTAAAACTCCAAACCAGCCCTCTAAACAGCAGAAAAAAAATTTAAAAGAGCTAAGGCAAAGCTAGGGGAGAAGTAGTAGGTGCAGAGACACTTTCAGCAGCAAGGAGCACTGGACTATTTTTGCTAATGTAAGAATAAATTGAATAAAAATAATTGAAAATGCCCCAAATCTGTCTGTTTCTTAATTTTTTGGCATTACAAAAAGTGAAAGGCGACACTGTATAATTGCAATAATCCACTTCAGGGTGAGAGTTATAGTGGGATTTATTCACTTCTGGTATGGTTTGGTCACTCAGTCTGCAGCTTTGTGATGGAACCACACAATGCATGGGTAAATTCCACCATAACCCACACCGTGTCATGGATTATTTCTTAAATAACAAGCATATTTTATGATCTCTATGCCATGTTTGAAGAAAGCTTAGGTGACAATTGTTATACAATCTATAATGCTGTGAAGGAAAAGACAAAATGAATGTAGCCTCCCAAACTTTTTTTTCATTACATCAGGAGCCCTAGCAAACCAAAACCAGAATATCTGCCTTTAGAACAGAAGCCACGGTAGTCTGATTTATATAATGTCATGAGTTTGTGTGGTTAAAACAGTTGAATGTGCTGCTGCTGTCTCATGAAGGGCATGGTTAAAATGTTAGAAAATAACTTTCTTATTATAGTTAAATCCAGGAATGAAATTATGTGAGGCTTCTATTCTGAAAGACATACAGTTAGAATACTGTATGTGCATGTCATGTGACCTAGAGTGAGAATATGTGCTAGTCACATGATTTAAATGAGAATACCATGACATTCTCAATCTAGGTCACATAAAATAAGAAATGTCACTGATATTTTGATCATAATATGCCCACAACCATTCCATTTATATACTGTATTACATGTTATGGGTCAGGTAAAAAATCTGCCTGATATTTAATGGGTGGTCCGGGAATCTACAACATCATGAGTAGTGAAGTCACAGATGATGTCACAGGGGTCACTAATCACAAGTGAAAATATCAGACTCATTTGTATTTGCCCATGCCGTATTTGATTTATGCAGTGACATGTATTTCTATGGTAAAATGGCTGGATATGCTGCTGTCACAAGGAAGTTACAGTTAAAGTTCTGTAAATAGAACATTCTGAGAATAATTATGTGGAATGAAATGGTGTCAGTCTTTTATTCTGTAGGACCTACAGTGAGAACAGAGTCTTTGTCATCCACCTAGAGTGTGAATATTATGATATTCTCTCTGTAGGTATCTAAAAGTAAACTTAATATGTTTGACATTTTATTTACACTGCTATGGTATTATAGTGGCATGGTAGTATCACTACAATTATGGTCACAGATGGAGTTCTGTGTCAAACCCCAACTTTTTTCATCTTATTATCAGGGCCATCCCTGGATAGAATAATTTGAAATTCACTGTGTACACAGTCTGAATCCTATAAATTTAGTAATGTTGAGTTAGGTGGTTTGAAAACTCAAGATGGTTAAAAATGTATAAAAATATGTTAAGTCCATTTTGTACAAATACAGCACAGAGTTGAAAAGTGAAACTTTCAGGGTACTGTAGTTAGAATTTGACTCAATGGTGTTGCTTTGCCATCTGGTTTAGTTGAGAAAAGTGTACTTTTTCTGATTTTAATACAAAAAGATAAGATACTTGTTGTGATGCAGTTCTATTTTGCACACATTTTTTTCAAAGTGTTTTTCAAGTGTTTTCCCCAAAACTGATGAATACCATTTACAAGAGACAAGTCAGTTTCTTGGAAATTCTGGCATATACATCACTTGTAGCAATCAGGCCAATGGAGGACTAATTTGCCCCTCAAATCACAATTTAAGTAGATTTTAAATGGATCACTTATGTGGTCATGGGGGGGGGGCGTTATAATAAAGTCATTACTAAAGTTCAGGTCATAAATGCCTTAATTTGACTGAATTATAACTATTTATATTTTTTGAGTAAAGAAAAATACATCTGTATGCATGCATGGAAAACAATCTCTTCAGCATAGTTTTTTTATGTTTTCTTAAAAGATGCAGAATAGTAGAACTGTGTCTGAGAAACTGCATTCCCTGTGTACAACATTTTTTTTCCCTCAAAAAAAGTCAAAATCATCAAAATCTGTCCACCAACCCCCTTAGGCCTCAAAGTGCCTTTAGTTTGAAAACCATATTTAATGACTGGCCACATTCTGCAGAGATATGTAACTAGTAGTTTGATTATGATTTGTTTTTTCTTTAAAAAAAAAAAACAGACTGCCCACCATGGTTGTTTTACTACACAAAAACATGTTTACTTACATTCCTTGATCAACACCCACTGCATCTTTCCTGGACTTAGGAACACCCCAAGACAGTGTAGCCACTCACAATGTATTGGGAGGAGAGGAGAGGAGACTATTGCATCATAAGTGGCTGCACTGTTTAGGGGAGTTTCTAATGTTCAGGAAGTATGCGAGAAGAGTAGATCAAGAATTTGAAACAAAACAAGTTTGGGAATAATTGCACCATTATCATGCATTTTAGTTCTATTTAGTAAAGAAGCAAATAAAACAATCAGCAACATCAATGAAGTTCAGAGAAGTTAAGCAATTATAAAATGTATGCTTTAAACTAGAAATGATATGATACAAAAGGGGTTGACAGTGTCTCTTTAAGACATTTTTACCCAAACTGGGTCAAGTTTTAGTTAAGATCCCTTTCATGACCTCGTACGTGGTAAGTTGCAAATTGACCAAAATGTGCTTTTTGGTGTTTTCCAACTGAAACCAGATTTGGGAGATTAACTTTCTATTGATCACTTATATGATCATGGGTAGGGTCCTAAGACGTAACCCAAATTTGTACCAACAACGTCTTAATTTGCAGAAGTTATGGCTATTTTAATTTTCTTGTGAAAAAGATAAATCATTGCATATGTGCAAAAAAACTATTTTTCTCACAAAAAAAAAAACAACTAGAATGCTCATACATTTCCAAAATTAAGATATTTTTGGCCTAACCATGGGTCATGTCTTGGTATGGACCCCCTCACAACCACATAAGTGGTTAGTTGTAAATGCCCCCAAATGTGTTTTGGGTGTTGTGCAAACAGGTGGTCCAGGGCAATGTGGATGATGCTAAAGCTGGGTTGTCACTCTGAAAGTCCATTACAGGTCTTGAGCAATGTGTGTGACCACAAAGTCAACAAAACATCTGGTGCAATGTGTGTGATGACAAGATTGCATCATGTATGGCATCCAGGACAACTCAAGAAGTACACTGCTGGTCTGGCTCAGTGTGTGTGATGATGTAGTTTTTTCTTGAGTGGCCCACAGGGCCACTTGCAAAGTTCACTACAGGTCTGGTATAATGTGTGTGATGATGTAGTTTCTTCACTGGTGGTCCAAAGGGCTACTTGCAAAGTCTGGTAGAGGCCAGGCACTATGTGTGGGATGATGGTGCTACAGCAGCTTTTCATAGGGCCCACAGGTATGCAAAGTAAGCTACTAGGGCATCTGAGAAAGAAAGAAAGAAAGAAAGAAAGAAAGAAAGAAAGAAAGAAAGAAAGAAAGAAAGAAAGAAAGAAAGAAAGAAAGAAGGAACTCATTGCAAAATACTACATTTGTGCACAAGGTAGAATTTATTATTAAAGTCACAGAAGTAAGGAAATGTGACAATACCAATCTGGCACACTAACTGCCAACCCCATCCACCACTTTTTGAACCCTACTGAATTGAATGCCAAAGCACAACCCAGATTTTAAACATATGTTTTAACATCATACAATAGACAGATCACATAGTATGAGGAATACAGTTACACCATATGATGAACCCTGCACTTGCATGTTGCGAGACACAAGGCCACAGCATTAAGGCCTGGGCCACTGTCAGTGACAGTGTTCTTGGTTCTCAATTTGCCTACACCTCTCAAAAAGCCCAATTCAGGTCTGGGGCAATGTGTGTAATGATGCATTTATTTTCCAAGCAGCAAACACACACACACACACACACACACACACACACACACACACACACACACACACAGATACACACTACTATTATTAATATTGGTAGTTTAAATATTAGAAAAATATAGAAAGAGTATGTTCTTTAGCTCTTGTAAGTAAAATTTGTGCCTTCAAGATATCCTCCTTTACCCTTTGAGACCTTAATGAATCAGTGTTAGGTTTAATCATGCATAATCTAATGGCAACCCAATTTTTCTAGTACCCTGCCACACAAGTTGCTTAAGAGATGAACTGTTGATTGTGCATGACATTGGAGAATACTGAAGCCATCTACAGTCAACACTTTATGTGAATAAATGGAGTACATCCTCACTTTTCTAGTACAAAGGGCACATTGGCCTTTGACAATAGATGCCTAATGCAGTCTCTAAAGTGGACCAAAAATAGGCCAACCTGACAGAAAAAAAGAGAAAGGGAATTCAGAGCTTATTCCTAGTTTAACCATAAGCTTAAGATGCTATTTCTTTTTATCGTACTTTGATTTTTGCGCCTCTCCAGTGCTCCGCCGGGGGCATCCAGCTGCCGGCCTCCAATGATCCGGAGGACAGCAGGCTCACTCAATACATGAGGGTCCAAGCACGTTCATTACCGGACCCCTCAACACGATTCCACGACAGGCCTCCAGGTCCATGGGTGCACGGCCATCATGCTGCTTGGCTGCACCCAGCCCTTTTTCCACCTTGGTTTTGTCCCCTGGAGCCGGCAGTGCAATGACGTGCAGTACTTATGCAAGCATCTTGCTGAACTCCTCCCCATGCTGGTGCCACACCTTGTGCTTCCCCCGGTCTTCACCAGGGGCCTCCCAAGCGTAACGCAACCCCACTATACCACCCCAGAGGAAGGAGAGCAGTTCTGGGATGCTCAATCCAACCTCTCCCCTTCCAGCCCCCCCTGTGGCCCGAGTCCGTTCCTGAACCCGGGTCACCAGCATGGTGCGAGGTGTGGTGTTCAGTGCCTCAACCCTCAGTGCCACCAGGCTGGCCTTAAGATTCTATTTCAATCAACAATTTAAAGATGCTCTAATGCCAGCAGTTTTCCAGTTACTCAAGAAACTGAACTTCAAAAAGACACCTATCAGTATGGAAAAAAATGATTTCTGGTGTGTAATGTTTCTGTTTTAATATGCTAGAAGTAACAGCTTCCACAAAAAATTTCTCCAGAAAATTACTATAAACCCTTCCAGGTTTCTTCTCTTCTGTGCAATTTGGATAGCAGTTCTAAATAATCTTTTAGTTGAGCCAGTAGTATTTCTTTCCATTACTTCCATCAGCTCTGGTTACAGTGGGAGGTTTCTCGGTCAAGAAAAAAGTATTGAGAAACGTCCCTGTTTATCAACAATTTATTTTGTATAAAATAACTTCCTTCTGCACTTTTGCAGAGGGTGAGGTCTGTCCCATTCATTAATACAGAACAAATGTGAAAGGATATCTTTAAATTAGGAACTCTGTTCCCAGAGTGTTATCCTGTGAAGTTGTCATTTTATGATTTATTAGGTGGCATTGCCCAGTTTCTTCTAAAGTCATTGAATGGATGTTTTCCCAAGTGCAAAAATTCCCCAATAATATTTGATAGAAACAGAAAATGGTGTGGCATGTATCACATTTTAAAGCAGTGTGTTAACCCAGGATAGCCCAGGAGAGATGTAAAATCAGATTGTAGAAGTAAAGACAAACTGATATTAATGACAGAGTCTTTGGTCTCAAAAGGGGTCTTAATAGACAAGCTGCACTATATCAGTTTGTTTACAAGATGGAGACAAATGTGTGCGCCTCACATTGAAAACATTGCTTATGCCTTTTAAAAGTAGTAGTCCTCTTGCAATATTGTAAATTTTTTTTGTTTTGTTTTTTTGTTTAGAGTTTAAAAGAAAATACTTATTTGTACAAACCCTCAACCCAGCAAAGAGAGACCTCTGATGAGGCTTTTAAGACTATAAAATGATTTTCTTGCTAGCCTGTTGGCATTAATAATCCATGTGTTTATCTGTGACAAAATAGAAACAGGGATGGTGCTGTACTGTGCCATTCACTATTTTATACATATGAGCTGCACAGAGCCACACTGTGAGTAGGAGATGGTGCCATGTACTCCAGTGTTGTCCGTGTTTAAATTCAGGCACAGATGAACACATGGGTTGTTAAAGCAAGCAGGTTAGAAAAAAAATATTTTAAAGTCTTAAAATCCTAACTGGGGACAAATAAACAAATAAGTGTTTTCCTTTTAAATGTGGTCTTGCCACAATCAAAAGGACACTATTAAGTTGTAATAGGTCTTCTTTGAATGTTTTCAGCTTTTTTATAGTTTATATGCAACTCCATTTCAACCTAAATACCAACTTAGCTATCTGATTCCTTTTTCAGACACATAGGATGCAAGCACAGAAAATCTGTACATCCAGCCTTTAGCAGAGCTCAATGAAAAAAGAATGCAGCACAACACTACTAGTTGACAACTTCAAAAAGATCAGAAATATAGACTCCGTTCAATGAGTAGTTTAAAGCCTAGCTAAGCCTATCTGTCTGTCTGTCTGTCTGTCTATCTATCTATCTATCTATCTATCTATCTATCTATCTATCTATCTATCCATCTAGTTATTTATATAGTTATTTAAGGTTTGTTAACCAGGTATGTATGCTGGTGACACAAAGACACCTTTTTAAGGAATGAACTGGGCTGCCCTTTAGAGTAGTGACCTCTGCATTTATGTCTGCTGCATTTAACATTACATGTTTTCTTTGTTTTTAACAGTATTCCATTATTGTTCTTTTATATGATATATTTCATATGAACTAGTATTTTTTTTTCAACATTGTGTTTTTCCACAGTGCTATCAAAAAGCAATTCTCTATGTAGCTTGCAGGTCACACTGTGTGTGTGTGTGTGTGTGTGTATTATAGGCAATAACATAAAACATAGTACGTAAAAAGTATCTTCTATGAAAACTTCAGAAGCCAGCTAGAATTTTATGAACTCTTGTCTCACTACAGGTTGCTAGTCAATTGCTGGAGAAAAGCATCTCTTGTTTAGAGAATGCAATCTCCTTATTTTTAAACATTAACACATGGGTGTGGATTTTCAAAGCATATATCAAAATGTTGTTTTCTATTGTAGAACTTTGGACATAAGCACAATTGCCACTACGTCCGATTTTCAAAGTTAGGACATAACTTAGTCCAACTTTGAAAACCTTAATTTAGTTATGTCCAGTTTTATGCTTGGACACAGTTTTGCAAACAAGTGTAACGTGGTCTGTCATTCATGACTATTTCTTGAATTTGTATCTGATGTAAAATACCATGAAGCAGCTAGTAATTCTGCAGATAATTGTAGAACAACTTCTGAAAATGGACCCAAGTTGTGGCTTTTGAAAATCCCATATGATATATATAGTAGCTGCATCCATTTTTAGACTATTGAAAATGCCAGCCAACGTAAGTAAGAGTTTTGCCAATTTTATGATTTATGAAAATCTCACCATCCGATTCGTTTATATCGTGTTCAGTATGATTAAGGGAGTCTCCTGTACAGTGTTTGTAATACATTTCCAGAGAAGAATAGATGCATAATATGTAGATTGCAAGGAGCATAAGAAATTGCAGTCATGGGACTACAGAAAATGTTCTTAATGCATGTATTAATAAATGTATTGTGCTGTCCTTACTATGTATTAACCTTAACTGGAAGATTTCACTCTAATTGCTGTCAAGTCTGAAAAAGTAGTTCTTTGTACATTTACTACAAACCTCTTTGCAGGGGAAGAATGTGACAACAAAGGAAAACTAGGTAAATGGACTTATAAATACTGGGTTTAGTAAATAATCTTTAAGCTCATATATGAAATCCTTAAATTAGGGCTCTGGAACTCTTCACTAGAAACAATTTCTAATGCTAATACGTACATTAGCTTACCTTTAGTTACATTTTAATCCCACTAGACCAAAGGAATACAGCCAAAATGCTGGGTCTTTTAAAATACAATTTTGTGGGATTAGGGCTATATTTACTCACTTTTAAAGGTTTCGGTTCAAATAAAGTTAAAATCCTATCGGATCTAAGAAACATTTTAACAGGATGTTTATAAAGCACTCCTGTTCACTAAGGGTATTGAAAAAATGTTTACCATACTTGCTGCTTTGCCCACATGTATTTGATTTAGTTGAAGAATTTGACTTCCTGTCTGCAATACTGAGGCTAAGAAATCCTAAATGGAGGGATGCAAATCAGATACTTCATTGTAAAGAGTTCTGTCACCGAGTTCTGTGTTTAAAGTAGTTTATACTAGTAATGGTGCATTTTTCAGAAAACTGTGGTTAAACATTTTCTTTCTTTTCTTTTTTTTTTTTTGCTTTTTGGCTTACACTGCAAAGTTCCCACATTGTTTATCTGCTAGTTCAAGACTGAAATAAAATATAACTGTGGTTTCTGATTCATGTTACAATAATAATAAATATTCAAAACTAAATACTAATACATAATCAAATTAAAATGTAGCTTCGCTGAGCTACCCACTGATGAAGTACTCCACTTGAAAAGTTCATAATTTCCTAATCCTTTTTTGTGTGTAGGCTTCCATAACTGGGTTTAAAGCTATATATTACAGATCCAAAATATGCTTGCTAAACTGGGGTGTGAGTCTCAAAGGGGACTTAGATTGGCACAAGCTGCGTCAGACAGCAGCTTGCACTGAAGCCCCTGAGCCAGGGACCCTGCACCAGATTCTGATACAGGAGGGGTCCCAGTGCCTAAGCCTCACACTTGCGGCAACCCCACCCATGTGGCAAACACATGGCACATGGGAAGGGGTCTGCCACAGGCTCCCTACCAAAATATAAGCAGTCCCACCCCCACCCTGATCACCCATAGTATTAGGAAAGACCTCCCTGGTAGTCTAGTGCCCCCCTCAATCCTTGATTGCCCCTTTAGTAAGGTAACCCCTTAGTAATCTAGTGCCCCTGATCACCCGTACTGTAACTGATCCTCCATGTGTGCTGCCATATCCATATACCTGGTGGTCTAGTGGATCACCCGCCTCCCACCCTGCAGTGCCTACCACCCCTTCCCCCATCCCCTAACTGATCCGGTGACTGGCACAGCCCACCATTTACCACCATGGCCAGCCACTGAATGAGCACTGATGGAGTGCATACTGTAGACAGTATGCACTCAGCTATCATTCACTGAGTGTGTACTATATACAGTATGCCCTCTGTCAGTGAATCTGCATACAGATCAGGGCTGAAGCTGCATGGGATCACCTGTCGTTATGTTACCTTACAGTATGGGTGATCAGGGCTTGGGGGAGTACTAGACTACCAGGGGGGTTTCCTTACTAAATGAGTGCTCAGGGACTGAGGGGTGCCTAGCTGGGGGTTATTTAAAAATGAATGGGTGATCCGGGCCTGAAGGGGGGCACTAGACTACCAGGGGAGCTTCCTTACAAAACAGGCAACCAGGGTTTGAGGGGGTGCCTATCTGGAGGTTATTTAAAAATAAACAGGCAATTGGAGCTGGGGGGACAGTGGCACATTGCCACAACAGTGTCCAATTCACCCAGAAGGTGAGTTTCTCTGTCAACTTCCACCAGCTTTGGCTGATCTAAGGGTACTTAGAAATTCCCCCTTTTGGTGTGTTTTGTGAATTCCACTGGTAGACCTTTGGCAGTTCCACCCATTGAGAGTGCCATCATTAGTGCATCTGGTCATCAGGGTGCCAAGTTGGGATTTCGCTGACCCCTGTTTTTGTGGGGGGCTGCACCTCCCGTGCCCCCCATGTGGAGGGCTATGCCATAATCCCCTTCTTAAAATTCTAACTCCAAGGGGAAGACCTTGGGGGAGGGGTGTGAATCCTGAAATCAGTGTCCTGATGTGCCGGCGCTCAAATGCCAGCACTCTAATGGCCAGAAGGGGCCTTTGGCATTCTGCGTCTGCCGCACAACCCCCAGCACCTTGCTGCAGCACATTTTGTGGCACAGGGATGGTGCAAGCTCAGTTTGGGGCAGGCAGCCTGTGGGTGATGCAGGCTACCTTTGTGAACCACTCTCAGTGCATCTTTTGGCAAAAGGGGCCCCTTGCACCATTCTCTCTGATGCACACCCCTTGCGCCCAGCTGGAAGCTTTGAGAATCGGGCCTCGTAACTCTAAGTTTGCTGAATATGGGGCCAAAAATAAACAGAAAAATATCACCAGCACAGGTCTCACAAGATTGATAAAGCAGTTGATAAACTTCTAAAAGGTTTACATAACTCTAAGGCCAGAAAAAAACAATATGTTGATCCTAAGACATAGTGCATATTGTCCTTTTCCTAGAGCATTAAGTAAACTAATTATTCTTTTCTTTCACAGACATTAGTTTGTTAGTTATACTGACCAAATCAACTTATTCTTTTGTCTAGGGGAGACTATATGGGTGTTGACCTGCTGTGACACAATAATTAGCTAAAAATTTTGATGTGCAGCACAGTGAAACTAAAAAAAAAATAATTAATTAAGAAGGCAGCCAGTATTTTCCAGAGAAAAGATCCAGAACAGGCTTGGAGGCCTAAAAGTAAATAAAGCCCCAGGGCCAGATGGGATGCAACCCATGGTGCTCAAGAAATTGGTTGCGAAACTGGTTCTACCCCCAGTATGACTATTTAATAGCTCAATTTAGACAGGGGTATTTTCAGAAGACTGGAAGGTAGCAGACATAGACCTGCTATTCAAGGATGGGGGGAGATCAAGGAGCAACTGAGGAAATACAGACCTGTCAGCCTTACCTCTGTAGTGGGTAAACTGATGGGTTCACTGATCAAAGATGACCTTGCAGATTACCTGGAGAGTAACAGTCTACAGGATAGTAAACAGCATGGGTTTGTGACAGGAAGGTCTTGTCAAACCAGCCTCATAGTTTTCTTTGCCTGGGTAACAAAGGTAGTAGATAAGGGCCATGCTGTGGATTTACTCATCTTTGATTTCAGCAAACCTTTTGACTCAGTGCCACACAGAACATTGCTGAAGATGCTGGAGGACCTGGGCATAGCTAGTGACACAGTTCGATGGGTAGGAAGTGAGTTAAAGGAGAGACAGCAGAGGGTTGTGGTACCCGGGGTCAAATTGGAAGAGGGGAAGGTCACAAGTGGGGTACCACAGGTATCTGTCTTGGGTCTGGTTCTCTTCAATACGTTCATCACCAACATGTGAGTCGGTATCCAGGCAAGTTATATCTCTTCAAAGATGATGCAAAGCTGTACAGTAGGGTAGATAGTGATAAGGGGATCAGGGATATGCAGTGGGATCTACAAAAGGCTAGTGAAATGATCTATGATTTGGCAGTTGAAACTCAACACCAAAAAATGCAAGGTTATACACCTGGGGAAAAAAATCCAGAACAGAGTACTGGATGGGAGGGGTTAAACTAAGCATTATGGCAGATGAATGGGACCTGAGAGTCATCACTAGGGACTTCCTCAAACAGCCAAACCAGTGAAACAAGGTCTATAGTAAGGCTAATAGGATGCTAAGGTGTATTAGAAGGGAAATTGACAGCGGGAAAAAGGAGTTACTGCCACAGTACCTTTATATAGTTCACTGGTGAGGACACACCTGGAATAGGGTGTTCAGTTCTGAAGTCTTCACCTGAGGAAGGACAGGAATAAGCTGGAGGCAGTGCAATGCAGGGAAACCAAGATAATTCAGGGCAGACAGGACAGGTCTTATGAAGAGCATCTCAAGGCACTGAACATGTACTCACTGGAGACCTGGTGAGAGAGTGGGGATATGACAGAGACTTTCAAGTTCATGATAGGAATTAACAAGGTGGTGTCTGGGGAACTATTTAGCAAAAGTACAGAGTCAAGAACATGTGAGGTCATGAGAGAAACTAGCAGAGGGAAGGTTTAAGAAGGACGTGAGGAGGTCTACTTTATGGAAAGCAAGTCTGCCAACAGAGGTGGGGTGGTGGCATGACTGAAAATGGTTTTGAGTATGGCTGGATCAGAGTGGAGGGCTTGGTGGTTGCTCAGGTTGGTAACAGTAGGGAGGGGAGCAGGGGGGTGGACTAAGAGGGATAAAAGCCTATATGGACAATAGGTCCCAGGGCAGATTGGAACTCTGGCCTGACTAGTTGGACCTTTGGTCTTTTGCTGGACTCACTCTCTACCTTCTATGTCTCTATGTGTTGTTGCTTATAGTGTGCGTGAGTCAGCTGTGGTGAGGTGTAGGCAGTGACATGGGCTACAGAATATAATGCTACTGTACTTCAGATTTTCTGTACAGCTGATCACACACACACACACACACACACACACACACAGAAGGATTTGCATACTTACCATGCTTTGTGTAAGATTTTGTGCTTTTCAATGCATGCATATGCCTTGGAGAGATTTTCACAAAAACATTGGGAATTACTGTATGTGTCTTCTTCTATTGTTCATGCACCCTACTATAAATACTGCTGTTCTTTTAAACTGCCTCTGTATTATGCAGCTTCTTGGATATGTTACTACAGATTGTAATGGGTGTCTCATGAGGTATACCATCACTGCAGCGACTCCCCAATGGCTAAGACCAGCACCGCGCCAGGAATCGAGCAAAACCCGCCCATCACTGTGCTGGTCTTTGTGGCGATCGGGACTGCATCACTGGGTGATTGACCCCCCCCTCCCCTGGTCCAACTCCGACTCGGTGGTGTGGGGGCGGAGCCCCCCACAAGGGAGGGTTCACGGGCGCAGCCCCCCGATTGTGTGCACCGACATCTCCGTGGCTGCAATGCCCACAGTCAGCATTGTAGCTGTCGCTGTAGAGGATGTTGGTGCTAGCGCTGTTGAAGCGCTATGGGTAAACCATCTCATGCATTGGTCTGTAGTGGATGACTGACTATTTTGCTGAAGAAGTAAGTGTATTGTGGGCACCATACCATGGTCCTCTGGGGCCTAGCAGTAATCAAACAAGCCTATTGTCCCAAGTGGCACTTTGCTGGGCTGTTGCTGTGGAAACAAGTTGAAACTTACTAAGACCTTCCAGTGGAGGAGATGTGGTGTAGGAAAAGTAACAGCTAAGGTCACCGAGGCAAAAAGTGAAAGGCAAAGTGAGAAATATTTATTTGGACCATCTTGATACCATTGGAATATTAATTAAATACTTGTAGTGCATGGACTACAGAAAAGTATACAATTTTCACTTGTGAAGTCCTTTTCCTACACTATATCCCAAAGTTCTCTGCAAGCAATTTATTTACACATGACAGTCGAGAATGGGTTCTGTCTTTGCTTGGGACATCTTGGCCCCTCTTAGTACCTGTAATGATATTTACTCACCTGGTAAAGGTGATTATTTGAGTACCCTTTATAGTACTTTGCAGTCAAAACCAGTGGGTATTCCTCATCCATCCTATAGGTTGATGCATGATCCAATCAAATCAAACTGGGTGAGGACATCCCCCTTGTCTCATCAGAGCATCTCCAGTGTGAATCTTCCTTAGCAATAAAAATGAGCAGACATACAGTACAAGCCGAAACAAGAAGACAGAGAAGGAAGCAAAATAGTAACATCGCCCTTTGTGCAATGCCCCCTCTGATTAATACCTGGTAGCCCTTACTATGCTGTAGGTTATAACAGAAGATGTCTCCAGACCTTGTTCATTATTCCTTACTTTTTACTGCAACATATTCATTACTCTTTATTGCATCATAAGAAAATGAGGCTTGAAACACTTATATGCCAGCCTGCTTTTTTTTTTTTTAAATACCACCTTTGGACACATATGTTGTAATGCTAATCACATTCATCAACCCAGCATGTGGAGTTATCTGCTGTCCTGGATGGGGCTGCAGAGTACTATAAAGGGTACTCAAATAATCGCCTTTACCAAGTGAGTAAATATCATTATATCTCGTATCCTTTATGGTACTCCGCAGTCAAAACCAGTGGGACATTAGTAGCAGTGTAGTTAGAGAAAGGATTACTTTTGGGTTGGTGAAAAAAGGCAGATCAGGTTGTTATTAGACAGACTAAGTTCCTACCCTTAGTACTGCTCTAGCAAATGCTGTCCTTTCGGCAGACTCCACGTCTGGCCGATAATGCCTGGTGAAGGTATGAACTGGGGACCATGTTGCTGCTGAGCAATTGTCCAGTACTGATACCTCCCCTCTCTCTGCTCAGCATGTCAATACCACCCTTGTAGAGTGTGCCTTGATCCCTTCTGGTGACTCTTGACCTGCTGCTCTGTAAGCCTTGGTAATGGTCTGCCTAATTCATCTAGCGATTGTGTCCTTTGATGCTGCCTGCTCTACCCTCTGCCCTGTGGTCAGTATGAATATTCTATCTGTCTTGTATATGCTGTTTGTCATGCTGAGATACTTCCTCAGTTGATGGCCCATGTCCAAAGGGTGAAACTCCACTGTGTCTGGAGTTTGGTCTGTAAAGATGAACAGTAGCAGGACCTCTTGATCCATGTGGTATGGAGTGGCTGCTTTAGGGAGGAATGAAGGAACCATTCTGAGTATGACCCTATCACTGTGAAAGGTTATGAAAGAATCCCTGCATGATAGAGATTGTGTTTCCCCTATCTTCCTAGTGGAGCAGACTGCCACCAGGAAGACTGTTTTAAGAGTACACCAGTGAAGTGTGTCTTGTTGAAAAGTGGGAGACTGTAGTGCATCTAGCACTGTATTTAGTTGCCAAGGTGGGCATCTTGGTCTGACTTTTGGTGATGCTAATGCGACTGTCTTAAGTAGACTGACTGTGGATATGAGCCAATGTGACCTACCCCTGGTAGTGGACCCCTTATGGAAGAGATTGCTGAGGCCTGAACTCAACAATGCTGGGCCAAGGCCCTTATTTGCCCCTTCATTGAGGAAGTCCAGAATCTGTGTCAATCCTGCCACTGAAGGTGAAGTCCCCTTCTCTTTGCACCATTTGTGAAAAACTTGTCATTGTCTATGGTAAGTTGTGTTGGTAGATTATCTCCAGGATTGCAGCAGTTGGTCCACTACCCAGATGTGATAGCCTAGTGTTAACAGTCTGTTCCTTTCAGTAACCAGGCTGTGAGACTCAGGCTCGATGGTTTTGGGTGAAGAATTGGGCCTTGGTTCAGGAGGTACTGCCAGTAAGGCAGGTCCATCAATGGCTCCATGGCCATTGCTTGAATGAGCAAGTACCATGGTCTCCTGGGCCAGTTCAGGGCCACGAGGACTACTGATGCCCCCATGCATCGTATTTTGTGGAGGATTTTGCTTATCATGGGAATGGGTGGAAACACATAGGCCCACTTGAATCTCCATGGCACTGAGAGTGTGTCCACTTCCAGCACTCTGGGATCTGAGAATCTGGAGTGGTAGTTAGGCAGCTGCGTATTTTGCTATGATGCCATTAGGTCCACTTGCAGCAGCCCCCATTTCTCCTACAGTATTTTAAAAATGTGTTCGTTGAGTCACCACTCCACCTGGTTGATGGTGACTCTGCTCAGCCAGTCCGCCTCGGCATTAGATGTGCCTGCCAGGTAGATTGTGGTGAGGGACTGTAGGTGTCGCTCTACCCAGAGTAGAAGCTGGAGCAATACTTTTACCATGGACTTGCTTCTGGTGCCTCCCTGTTTGTTTAGATATGCAACTGTTACTTGGTTGTCACACCTCACTAGGACTGCTTTGTTGGTGATGAGAGGTGCAAAGAAGGTCAGGGCTAGACGTATGGCTCTCATTTCCAGAACATTTATCAGGGGTGTGGACTCACTCTGATTCCATAGCCCAGGGTGACATGGTTCATGTAGGTTGCACCCCAGCCTGACAAGCTCACGTCTGTGGTGATCACTTCCATGGGAGGTTGTCAATAGGCGTCCTCACAGTATGTTCCTTTTCAGGGTCCACCATCTCAGGCTATTGAGTATCAGTGTTGGGGACACTATTCAGAATCTGAAGTTTTGCGTTGTCTGGTCCCATGACTCTATTAGGCATCTCTGTAGGATCTGCATGTGCAGCCTGGCCCATGGCACTATATCCATTAGTGTCGCCATGACTCCCAGAATCTGGAGGTAGTCCCATACCACCCTGTAGGGTCTGCTGATTAGGCCTGTCATCAGTGTATGAATGTTGCAGGCTTTCTCCTTTGTTGGAGTTACTCTATTGTGTTGCATGTTGATCACTGTGCCTAGGTGTGTGAGGGATTGTGAGGGGGTTAACTGGCTGTTGGCTGTGTTGATTATCCAACCGTGTTGTTGGAGGCAATGTACAGCCAGGTGGATGCTGCATTGTGCCTGTTCCACTGTTCTTGCCCTTATTAGCCAGTCATCCCAATAGAGGATGACATGCACCCCTTGCTTCCTCAGGTGTGCGGCTAAGAACACCAGAATCTTGGTGAATACACGGGGTGCTGATACCAGGCCAAATGGCAGGCAGGTGTATTGCTAATGTTCCCCCTGTATGTTGACCCGAAGGTACCTGTGATGTGATCTCTGGATTGGAATGTGGAGGTAGGCATCCTTCAGATCTATTGAGGTCAAGTAGTCCCCTGGTTGCATAGCCAACAAGGTTGACTGCAGGGTTTCCATTTTGAACTTTTTGTACGTTACAAATCTGTTTAGGTATTTGAGGTCTAGTACAGGTCATATTCTCCCCATCTTCTTTGGGACGACAAAGAATAAGAAGTAGGCCCCTGTGTCTTTTTCCTCTGTAGGGATTGGTGTGATAGCCCCATTTCTTAGTAAGTCTTTTATTGCCTAGTTTATTGTCTGGCCTTTCTTTGGGTACTTCGGTAGAGGGGAAACAAAGAGTCTGTGTTGTATTGGTTTGCAGTTGAATTCAATTGTGTAATCCCTGGTCACCACCTCCAGCACCCACTTGTCTGACAATGTCCGGGCCCATTGTTGTGCAAACCCCTGCAGTGTCCCTGCCAATGGTGGGTTTGCCTGTGCCCACATGTCTTCCTTTTTTGTTCCCTTGGGCTTTCAAATTTTGTTTGCAACCCCCATTGCCATACCGCCCACCTGCATTGTTCTTTGATTTGTTGCCATAAGATCTGTGTTGAAATTTGGGCCTCTGGTTCCACTGTTTGGATCCCTGGGGAGTTGTACATCTGTGTCTTTGGTTTTAAGAATTTACTTTTGGGGTGAAAGGGCCTGTCTGAGTGCAAGTAGATGCCTTTATCTCCCTGTGCTTGCTTTCCCCCTCTGTTTTTGATATACGGTGTTAAGCCATCCCCCAACAGTGTTCCCTCTTTGAATGGAAGTTTCATTAGGGCACTCTTGGATTCATTGTCTGCTTGCCATAGCTTAAGCCACAACACCCTCCTGGCTGTGTTTGCTAGGACAGTTGTTCAGGAGTCGAACCTGAAGATATCCGAGGAGGCATCCATTATGTATTTTACTGCTTGTATTGTGCACTGTGCTGCATCAGCCTGGGGGGAATCCTCCGGTATGTTCTCAGTGAGGGTGTCTAGCCACCTGTGGAGGGCTCTGCACGTGAACCACAAGGCCATGTCTGCTGACCGTAACATGCCCGAGACCGCATGTATTTTTCTGAGGTGCTCTTCAATCTTTTTATCCATGGGCTGTTTAAGGGCTGCTGTGCTCTCGATTGGGATAGTCATGCATTTGGAGAGTTCAGAGACAGGCTGATTGACTTTGAGTGCTTTTCCCCAGTGTTTGCCACTTGTTTGGGACACGGGGTATCATTTATTCACCATGCTCCTTTTCGGTAGCCTGGTGAACTCAGGCACATTTTACTCTTTGTTAAGGAGAATTTCAATGGTTTTGCAGTTTGGGAAGTGGACTTTCTCCTACGGTTCCTCCATGGAAAGTAGGGGGTCCTCGGATGTGGATGGTCGTTCTGGTTGCTATGCTATTTTGAGCACCAATCTGACCATTGTAATAAGCTTGTCAATGTTGTTGCCATGGCACATCCTGTTGGACTTGTCTGCAGCACTCTCCTCTGGATCCCTTGTTGTTTCAGTAGTGGTGCTGTCCATATCCAGCCTGGGACGCTTCCTGGTGGACTCGTTCCCTAGGTCTTTTGGTGTGTGTGGCACTTAAAAGGGGTTGCCTGTCTTCAGGGATTCCAGGAGTTGGAACAGTAGCTGTGCCTGGTTCACATCCAATGTTATCAGTGCAGTTGGTGGTGGGGATTCGGTGACTGATCTCCCTTCTTCCATCCCTCTGTAGCCTCTGTTGGGCATCAGGATGCATACAGCACAAGTCATGTCCTCTTCATCAACTGATGGGAAAAGGATTCCACATTCCTTGCACTTCCTCATGATGCTGGTTGATCTATTGAATTGAAGAAAAAATTGCATCAGAAGTGGGCTCTTTGTAGTGGATGGCCACATATTTCAAGGCAGCTGCCTCTGATTTGTTGCAATGTGTTATATCTGTAATCTGTCCCTTTAAGGGAAATGACTTCCAGCTGAATAGACGTAATGTGGTCCCAGGCAATATGGTGGCTGCCAGCTCTCATGGGATGCCACGAGATTTGGGAGTACTTTATACTCTGTTGAGTCCCATCCACAATGGCACCATAATCTCGCGGGGTTACATGCGTGATCTGCAAGTGCTCCTCAGGTATGGAGCATCCCAGTATCATGGGAGCCGCAGAGCATCATGGGACTTCTTGGAGATATCAAGGGGTGAGATCATGGCTGCCAGTTGTCTCAGTGGGTGGAGTACAGGATTTATTGCCCCTGAGACAAAGAAGTTGCAGAAAGAATCTTCTGAAAAGGCGTGGTTTTCTCCCAGGACATGGAAGATGCAGTCAAAGGGATTTGTTTATTACATCTGCCCCCCTGCTGTGACAGATGGCATCTGAGATAGAGCCCCAATACCTAAACATAGCCTTGCAGTGTTGTTTTTGCCTGAAACATCCAGCGCATGGGTGAGAAGCTATGGGAGGTCTTCCTCCCATTGCTTTCTTCCCCTCTGGTGCCTGGAGCTGGAACTGTGGGATTCTTGCAGGGTGTATGTGGTAGGAGATTGGTGAGGTCACTGCAGGAGGGATCTCAGCCAAAAAGTAGGCTTTATGGTTAGCGTTGGGTTTATGTGCCTAGCTAGAGGTCACTGCAGCAGGGACCTTAGCTCAGATGCTGCCTAGGGGGCTAAAAATAGAAAGCCTCTGAGGTGCAGTATAGATGTCTGAAGTGCAATGTAAAAAATGGAGGTTCAGGACCCACGACAGGAGGGGGTACCATCCCCTACAGTGCCTTATTGCCAGATTCCCTAGTCTTTTTCTCACAAGAAATACCTGAAGCAAATATAGATACTGCATACTGTCTTTGATTGTTCTAACTCTGGTGCATGCAGTTAGCACTAAAATGCTGGCTACCAGGCTGCTTATAAAAGTGTTAAGTAGTTTAAATAAGTCTGTACCTTGTAGGGGAAATAAGAGTTGTTGGGAGCAGCTGTGGGACATGACCAACCTATCGTGATGCACAAAGTAAACTGGAGATGCTCTGATGAGACAAGGGGGATGTCCTCACCCAGTTTGATTTGATTGGATCATGCATCAATCTGTAGGATGGATGAGGAATACCCACTGGTTCTGACTGAAGAGTACTATAAAGGGTACGAGATATAATATTTCATATACAGCTTATCCCCTCCCCCTATACAGAATAATTTGCATGCTCATGATGCTTTACATAGGTTTTATTCTTTTAATTGCATGCACGTCTTGAGGAGATTTAAAAAAAAAATTGAAAACTATCTGTTTTATGTTATTTCTGCATCTTGCATACTGCTTTTTATGTTTGCTTGCATGCATGTGCAAGAAACATAGTGCCATCATTGGAGATTTCGGAGGTGTGTCACCTTCTCCTCCAATTTAGTCAGTGTGCTGGCAGGCGCTGCCCTTGGGAATATCGCATTTGAGCTGTCTATGACACGCCCAAAATGCAGTGGCACATACAGTTGAAAGGGGAGCTACACTTGAGTGAGCAGCAACAAGATATCGCCTGCTCATGCACAGCTCCCCACACATAGGCGCGCCCCCTCCACGCACTGTATAGCCGATGGGGTGCCCAATCCCCGTCGCCTGTGCTGCGCTCCTGCCTCCCACCCCAAAGGCTTCCAAAATGCCACACTGGTTGCCCACCCCAGCATGGCAACTAATCATATAGCCGACGGGGTGCCCAACTCTGGCCGGCTTGCACTGTCTTCCCCTCCCCCGGAGAGTGCCACGCTGGGAGCCCACCCTAGCGTGGCAATCTATTCCTTAGGCCGACGGGGTGCCCAATCCCCTGTCAGCCTAATGTTCCCCCGAGTCCTTGTGCCATGTTGGGAGCCCACCTCAGCGTGGTAAACATCCCGCTCGCCAATTTTTTTATTTCAACCTGTAAAGAAAAACGGTCCCACGGCGAGTCTCCCCGCCCCACAACCAGCACCCACCCACTGCGCACCCAGCCTCCCCATACCCCTCACCCCATACTTACCTCCGGACTCTGGCACAATGATCTTTGGTGGACCGGGAACAAGACTGCACTCTTCAAAGGCGACCGTGAACTGAGGAAATGCCGGTAAGCTGTATAATGGGCTAGATGGGGAGTTCAACTTTGTTGCATATCTCAGGCATTTTTGAATTTTGCACCAACCAATATGTTTAGCGGATTCTTCGATTGATGTCACGTCATGACCAGTTCGGCGGTGATTTCACGCAGTGACTGTGCAGTTACTACAAATCACCCTTCGGCCTGAATAACACCATGACAGTGACATCAATCATGAGAAGGGTCTCAAAAACCTCACTTTGAAAATTTGGTGCCAAAATTCCCAAAAATGACTGTTTTACGAGCGTGCGTTGCGCAGTTCCTACGCAGGCTCGTAAGTTCGCGAATTTTCAATATTTTCACTCCATATTTTCAACATTGCCATTTTACCACACCTTCTTATGAGTAGTACAGCTGTCATTTTTCACATCTCACCCAAAATGTGTTTCCGCCCATGTAGCACACAATGGCGCAGTCGGTGTGCGAAATGAATGTACGGGACAAATTAAGAAAATGATAGTGACACTGTTCATGAGCAGATGTCTTAAAATGGCTATGTTGAAAATTTGGTGAAAAAAGTCCTAAAAATGACTGTTTTACGAGCGTGCGTTGTACAGTTCCTACGCACGCTTGTTAGTTCGCAAATTTTCAATATTTTCACTCCAGATTTTCAACATTGCCATTGTACCACACCTTCTTATGAACAGTACAGCTGCAATTTTTCATATGTCGCCCAAAATGTGTTTGCATATGTAGTGCGTAATGGTGCTGTTGGTGCCGGAAGCAATGTTTAGGACAGATTAAGAAAATCACAGTTACACTGTTCATGAGCAGAGGTCTTAAAATGGCTATGTTGAAAATTTGGTGACAAAAGTCCATAAATGACTGTGTTACGAGTGAGCATTCGCAGTTTCCACGCACCTCTGTCTAGCATGACTTTGTAATATTTTCAGTCCAGATTTTCACCAGTGACATTTTTCCACACTTCCTTATGAACAGTACAGCTGCCTTTTTTCACAACATGGCTGAAGTGTGTTTTCACACTTTCAGTGCAGAGATGCGTGGTCGCTGTGGGAAATCATTGTTCGGCACAGATAAAGAAAATCACAGTGACACTGTTCATGATTGAGGCACCAAAATGCCTGAGTTGACAATCTGCTGTAAGAAATCCCCAACCTAATTATATTACGGTGTCGTTGCACAGTTTCTATGTACGCCATGACTTCACCATTTTTTAAATATTTTACTATACATTTGCAACATAGCCATTTTTACACCTCCCCATGAAAGAGTACAGCTGTCATTTTTACATCCTGTTCGAATATTTTTGCACCTGTGGTGCTAAATGCGTAGTCACTGTGCATAAGCAGCTTTTGGCTAACAAACTGATATTCCCCTGTTCATGAGGTGGGTCACAAACAAACATGTTGAAAATTTGGAGTGAAAATACCAACGAATGCCTGAGGTATTAGGGTTTTCAACTATAACGCCAACCCTATAGAGAATGACAGGAATCAGGGTGTGACTTGGGATTCTTGCCTCTGATGCTCATACCATTCCACACCCCAGTCACTGAGAGGCATCGAGGTATGCCTTGACCTTCGGCCCCAAACTTCACCCCATTCTCCTATATCGCACCCATCTCACCATATTTCCTAATGAAATGGGAGTGATAAGGGTCAAAGACCACATGGAACACCGTGACACTTGTCAGTCTCTGCAGGGTGGGGTGTGGTGAAATGGCGTGGCCGTTATGCCTGACGACCCAAATGCACACCCCAATGCCTGTCACTCTCTGCAGGGTGGTGGTGGGGTTGGCTTCAGTTCAATACTTCACTGCCATTCCTATTACGCAGCTCTGTAACTTCTACACTACCACTGCCAATGCCAGCAAGCAAACATTCGGCATTGACAAATGCTTGTTTGAACTGCCTCTGTATTATTCTACTTTCTGGATATGTGACTTCTGACTGTAATTAGTATCTTTTCCATTTTTCTGTTGTGGATAACTATTTTCTAGAACGAGTAAGTGCACTGTATTACCTTGGTCCTCTGACATCACCTGGGTCCTCTGGAGGCTTGCAGTGAACAAAGAAGCTGGCTGATCTATATGGCACTTTTCTGAGTTGTTGTGAGAAAAAAAGGTGGCACTTCATGTGGTCTTCCAGTCCATGAAAAGTTGTGGAGGAAAGTACTGTAAGAGTCAGTGTCACTGAGGGAAGCATAAGCATAAGCATCTTTACTTATAAAAATAGCGCTATTCGCCACAAAGGACGATAGCTCTAGTACAATAACTAATAAAATCAATAAAATCAGTAAAAATCACAGCTAAAGATGCCATTCCTCATATCTAAATGTCAGATTTACACAACCCTAGAGAAAGCAAGATTAAACATATAAGTTTTCAATGCAGATTTAAAACTCTTCACTGTCAGGTATCTCTTATCTGACGAGGTAGAGAATTCCACAGGGTGGGGCTCACAAATTCAAATGCTAGGGCCCAGAGGTCTTCAAACAAACATTGGGAATCTCTAGCAATCCCTTGCCAGCAGAGCGAAGTGGGCTGCTGGGGCTGGAGGGGTGGTAGGGGCGAAGAAGCTCTTGCAGATAACTCGGCCCCTGTCCATGTAGGGCCTTATGGGTCAGCTTATTTTCTGGAAATATGAAGGTAGTGAGAAATATTTATTTGAAACCTCTCACTGCCATTGTTTTTTTGATTAAATACTGGTAGTGTGTGGACAGTAGAGAAATATACTATTTTCACTTATGCCGTAATTTTTATACACTGTATCCCAAATTGCTTTAGAAGCAATTTATTTATATATGACATCTGAGCTGAAATGCCACATCTCATTTCCTGTGGGGTTCTGCTTTTGCTTGGGACAGTTTGATACTTCTCAGTACTACTGGTGCTTTGAGTTATTGAGTCTTTCTCGTGCTTTCAATTTTGTGTTATTTTCTTTTGTTCTTCTCTACTGTTGGTCTTTTTCTTTTTAGCACTCTTATCCCCATCTGATGGCTTAGCAGCAGAGTGCTGGGCAATATTGCAGGACTTTATGGGTCTTTTGCTCAATAGACTGTCAAAACATCTGGCCAGCAAGCCCTAGCTTGAAGAGTCAGACATCATAAATGGGTAGCTAATATTACGCATTTACAATGCACTGAAAGGGGCCAGATGGGTTCCACCACAGTGGACATACTTAATATTTTCCAGAATTATTATTGACAGTTATATTCTGATATGAATGCATTAATGGATGATACCATCTCTTGCTTTTTATCCCCTTTGACAATCCCTAAAATATCTTAGACACATCAAGACAAGCTATTAGCTCCGATCCGGTTAGTAGAAATTCAATTAGCACTAGCTAAAATGTTAAATGTCCTGGACTGGATGGTTATCCATCAGAGTGGTACAAGGTATTTTCGGGATTGCTTCTGTCATACCTAAATTCCACTTACAGAGAGGTTCAGCAGGGTACTCCGCCTTCTCCCTCTTGTTCATATACACTCCTTTCTACAATCCTGAAGCCAAGTTGGGACCCCAGAAATCCTCATTCTTATAGACCCATAACTATCTTAAATATGGATAACAAACTTCACATGTCAGTGTGGGTGCATAGACTTGTGGAAATAATCCCAGCAGTTATCCAGCCACATCAATCAGGCTTTATTTGTCATTGGCAAACACTGGACAATAACTGGCATACCATTCACTTAATGGATTACATTACTTAACTCTCTATACCTGCAATACTAGCTAGCCAAGGTGTTGATAAAGTATTTCATAGAGTGTCATGGAAATTTTTATGGCATACACTGCCAGCTTTTGGACTCCCTGGGAGCTTCCTGACCTGGCTTCAGAATATAGACTCCTCACCGTCAGCTTACATCCAAATAATGGATCTTTGTCTTCACTGATTCTATTAGCATGAGGCACATGGCAGGGGTGTCCCTTGCCCCTGTTGCTTTTTACAATTTATATTGATCCCCTAGCAACTGCAATATGGTGGCCCCAAGAGGTGGAGCTTATTCCACTGGGAGGTGAAATCTTTAAGATCTCTTTGTATGCTGATGATGTATTTCTTACATTACTTGAACCTGAAACTTCTGTCCTAGCTGTATGGCAAATATTATAGGAATTTGAAGAGGCGGCCAGGTTCCAGTTGAATATATGAAAAATAAAAGTCCTGTTACTTACAGGTTCAATCCTTTTTGCTGCACAAGGTTCCACTGAGAAATCACCTCCCAGAACCCCTACTGATATTACTTAAGATATTGCTAGACATTTATTAAGGGGATACTGAGGCCTCATCTGATTGGATTAGTATATAAAGGATTGCAAAAACATCTTAGATACTCTACTCAATTAGCATTAAAGACATGGAACACTGAATTAGTGTCAAGTATCTCTTATAAGGTTTGGTTAAAATACACTACCTCATCTATCAAAGTCACCTCAGTGCCATACTGGTGAGAGTTTTCCTGGAAACGCAGGAGTAATTATTTTAATAACCCTGCGACACTCGCCAAATATTTCCCCTCCCATCTGGGACATTGCTGGAGGCAATGTGGAAATGCTAATGCCACTCATGCACACATTTTCTGGACCTGCCCAGCCTATATTACTTATTGGCAGCAGATTGGAGACAGGCTTATTAGATTGCTGGGGATGAACAGGTGGTTAACTCCAGAAATGATTCTTCTTGCTATCCCCCCCACCCAGGGAACTCAAGCTTCCTCTAAATATTTGATATACTTTGAATCTGAGCTGCAAAAAAAGCAATAACTAATTTATGGCATCAGCCATGCCCCTTCTCCCCAACTATAGCAATATGGCATGACATTATTAATAATATATATAATATGGAATGACTTATGGCAAACCAGCTGATAAGGGGGCTACATAGTGATCCTTAACACCAGTGATTATGTACAAGAAGCACAAAGACAGTTAAGTAATGAGATGATTTATGAAAAAATGAAAAAAGATCCTACTATGAAGTTTAAAAAGAAAATTGATACTATAAGTATCTGAGTGCCCTGGTAGAAAGTAATCAGTTATCCCAAAAAATAATAGATGTTCTAACAGTGAAACATCCAGTTAGGCCCTGCTTTTATCATCTACCTAAGATACACAAAAGTTTAGTGCAACTCCCAGGTAGGCCAACTGTGTCAGGGAATGATTCCCTGATGGAACCCATGGCAAAATTTGTGGACTCATATATTAAAGAACATGCACAGAGTGTACCCTCATATATTAAGGATACTGGGGACATTCTGAGAGTTTTGGAGGATCTAGCAATACTTGATAGTAGCCTCCTGGTGACCCTTGATGTGGAGTCACTGTATTCAAATATACCCCATGAAGGGGGGCTGGAAGCACTAGCATTTTATTTATGTATTAGAGACACACCAGCACTCACATTCTGATACAACTGTCTGAATTTGTACTAACATGTAATGGTCTCTCCTTTTTAGATTTCTACAGGCAAAGAAAGGGCACAGAGATGGGAGCAAGTTTTGCCCCAAACTATGCCAACCTATACAGTACCATGGCAAGTGGGAGGCTGATGTCATTAGGAATCCAGAGATCAACAAATATCTGCACAATACTGACCTCTGGAGAAGGTACATTGATGATGTGCTACTGGTCTGGAAGGGAACAGGGGAGGAATTATTCGAATTTGTCAAGATACTTGAAGGTAGCAATCAGAATCTGAGGTTCTCTGTTTCATTTAGTTATTCTTAAATCAACTTTCTGGACCTTATAATCAAAAAAGATGGCAATGGGGGCATGATGGCAGATGTCTTCCAAACCTACAGACCATAACACACTTTTGCATGCCAGTAGCAGCCATCCAAGACACACTATATGAGGTTTGCCAAAGGGTCAGTTTACTAGAATGAAATATAATTGTACAGAAAACAGTACCTATGAGGTCACAGCAGATGAATTAGAACATGGATTAGTAGAAAGGGGTACTCAGAAACTATGGTGAAATTGACATGACATGAGGTAGATGGTATCAGTAGAGATGCAGCTAATTTAAAATCCGCCTGCGAAGTGAACACGAAGTGGCGACTTCTCGTTGGCACTTCGCTACATGGAGTGCCCCATAGGAAAGGCTCACTTTGCCTTGTTATTATTACTTCGTGTTGTCATTCTGCTTTAAACATGAAGTAAGGTGGAGTGACAACAATATTGGCAGCACCCCACCCACACAGTCACCAGAATTAATGTGCATCCCCAAAGTGCTACTGTCTTGTGTCCAGAAAACTCCCCAGTACTGATGAAGTGAAATGAGAGCAAAGCAAGAAATGCAAAGTCTCCCAGGATTAATGGCACACTCAGTCATGCATGCAGTGGTCACACACAGAGTCATCAGAATTAATGTGCATCCCCAAAATGCTATTGTCTTGTGTCCAGAAAATTCCCCAATGCCGATGAAATGCTACTGTCTTGTGTCCAGAAAATTTCTCATTGCTGACAAAGTGAAATGAGAGCGTAAAAGAAATGCAGTCTCCCAAAATTAATGGTGCACTGCAAATGCACAGATGGATTAAGATTGCGCTGTGCACTCAAGGGATGCATACATAATGGCACAACAACACCTAACTAGTGCACACAAGTCACAAATCCAAATCTGGAAAGGAATACATTTTGCCAGTTGGAGGATTAGTGCATGGCAGTAACAATCCACTACTAGTAAAGATACCATAAAGCAGTATAAAAAATTCATGTAGGTGCAGTGGATAGCAGGTTCACACTGCTGCAATTACTCTATGACACAATAAAAGGTGTCTGATTTAATGGCACGCATCGCACACACACTTACACACACACTACAAGTAATGCATAGCAAACTGAAAACCTTTAGTAATATAACCAAATGTTTTAAACAGACAAATTATACACTGCTGCACCACAACAATCAGCAAAAAAAGTCAAGAATTACCGATAATATTACTGTGTGCACATTAACACAGTTATACAAGAAAAATATAACCAAAACAGAAAGACTGTCTTTTTCTCCCAGTTAATGTCCAGGACCATCTTGAAAATGAGCTTGCTCAATGATGTAACTGCCTGGTTAAATAAAGATTGATTGATTGATTGATTGATTGATTGATGTACCTACACCACAATTACGCCCCTCCCCATAAGCACACTTCACAGTACACAGATTGACTGTTCTAAATTAACATTCAAAATCCACACACAACAATAATCACTCGATGATATGTGCACGGAAGGGTTTCCTAGTAAATTTTGAGCAAAATAAATGACTCAAAAAGGCATTTTAAACAGCTTTTAGAGATTTTGAATAGCAGAGCTCTGAGAGCAAACTGTCTCCAGCTAACACTACACACACACACTACCCAGGCCAGAACTGAGGCTGTGCAGAACAATCTAGAGCCCATGTGACCTGCAATCCCATGAATCACTGCAGAATTTCATTTGGAGCTCAATTACAAGGTGAAGTGAGGTGAATTACATTGATTTCAATGTACTTCACCTTAAAATTGGTGGAGAAGTGGTTTGGAGAAGGGGGAATAACGCAAAGTCATTGGTTTCAATGGACTTTGTGTTCCTCATTATGAAGCGAAGTACTCCGCTTTACATTTTGGAGTACTCCACGGGTTCTGCATTACTCCATGAATCACTTCATGGAGCGAATTGGGGCCACTTTGCCCACCACTACTTATAGTACTGTAACTCACATGCTGTACAGGAAGGAACGCGAATGCCTATGGCTATACTTCCCCGATGAGCTGCAGCACAAAACTCCCCGACTTAAAAATACGTATTAATGAGTACAATGGTGGGGTGGTAAAGCCTGGAGAGATACTACAAAGCAGGCTTATAATACATCCAAGTAACTAGTAAAAAAAATAATCTTGTGATTCATGACATGATCGTGAATCATGATTTGTGACTGCATTTGTGACCATGATGATGAAGAAGGTGATTTGTATCATGAGTGACTCATGATGATGGTCCTGACTTAAAAATGCATATTAATGAGTACAATGTTCATGCAGAATTATGCACCACACCTGTCCAGTACTCTGAAGGGAAGCCAAAGAAACAACTGTGACTTAAGTTACAGATAGAGATTGGGCCCTAAAGCAATGCAAATGCACAGACAGATTAAGATTGCACTGCACACTGAAGAGATACAGACACAAAGGCACAAACACCTAACCAGTGCTCACCATCAGAAATTCAAATCTGGAAAAGAATACCTTTGCCGGTTGGGGCGGGCCACGGGGGGGGGCAGTGTACTGCACTGCTGCAGTAACAGTCACTATTACTAGTACCAGTAAAGATACCACAAAGAAGTACAAAAATCATACAGCTACAGTGGATAGCAGGTTCACATTGCTGAAATTACTATATGGCACAATAAAAGGTGTCTGATTTGATGACACACGTCACACACATACTCGCACACACACTAAGTAATGCATAGCAAATTGAAAACTTCAGTAATATAACCACATATTTTAAACAAACTAAAATTATGGACTGATGTACCACAACAAATATTGAAAATATAACACAGTTATAATAAAAATATCACCAAAACAGAAATAACCGTCTTTTTCTCCAAGTTAATCTACCTACACCACAGATAAGCCCCTCCCCCAAAGCACACTTCCACTGTCTCTCAGTACACAGACTGAATGTTGTACATTAACATTCAAAATCCGTACAAAACAATAAACGCTCGATGATATGAGCACAGGAGGGTTTCCTACAATCGATGAACTAAAGTTTCAGCAAAAAAAGACTCAAAAAGGCTTTTTCAACAGCTTTTAGAAGGTTTGAACTGCAGAGAGCTCTCAGAGCAGACTGTCTCCTACAGCTTCCTACACACACTACCCTGAACTGAGGCTGTGCAGAACAAACTAGAGCCCATGTGTCTTGAAATCCCATGAATCACTTCAAACTTCGCCTTTGGAGCTTAAAAACAAGGTGAAGTGAGGTGAAATACATTGTTTTCAATGTACTTCGCCTTAGGAATTGGTGGAGTCGTGGTTTGGGAAGGCGGAGTAATGCAAAGTCATTGTTTTCAATGGACTTCACGTTACCCATCATAACGCGAAGTACTCCACTTTGCATTGGGGAGCACTTCACAAATTCCCCTTCACTCTTCGGATCACTTTGCGGAGTGAATTGGAGTCACTTTGCCCATCTCCAATCAGGACAGAGGACTTGCTGACAGTGAGGGACCATGGAGAAAATGGGGACATGAGGGTGAATTTTGTAACTACTTACAATGCCCAGGCTGATAGAGTGTCAGATATAGTTAATAAACACTGGCACTTAGTAGAATTGGATCCATGGTTGGTGCACTTGATAGAGGATAAGCCCAGAATGGTACATAAAAGAGCTAAAAACATCAAAGACTGGGTGGTGCACTCTGTCCAGCCACCTATACAGATGGAGAGACCACAAATGTAGCTACCTGCACAAACAAATAGCTGTTTTAAGTGCAGCAACTGTGAGTACTGTATAAATGTATGTAACAGTAAATCTTTTGTGAATCCAAAAAACTAAAAGAATTTTGCAATGTGAGAGATATTATTATATATGTAACGGAAGGGGTTGTGTATTTGGCAAACTGCAGTTGTGGCTGCTTTTATATTGGCAAGACCAAGAGGCAATTTAAATTGCGCATAGGGGAGCACATGCATCCAGCTGAACACATGGACCTCACCTATGCTTTAGCAGTCCACATGCAGAATGTACAAATCAGAAATCAACACAAAATGTCCTTCATTGGCATTGAAAAACCTATCCAACATAAGAGAGGAAGTAATTATGACAATTTGCTGAGAAAAAGAGAACAATATTGGATTTTCTCTATGGGAGCTGCAGAAAAAACAGGTTTAAATGATACACTGGAATTAGGACCATATTTCACCAAAGATTGATTCCCGCTCCCCACTCCCTATTTTATATTCCCCTGATAACACTTGGCCTGTCATAAGTTATTTTTTTAGGCTTATATCAGTACATACATATCTATACAATACCCTATTTCATATCTTTTTGTTAATGGTACTCGGTCTGCTGTAAGTTAGTTTTTTTAAGCCTATATGAGTATGTACATAGATATATATATATATATTATTTATTAAATTTTGGTAACCAGGTAAACCCACTGGGCCCTTTAGGTCCCTTTTTCAGGGGCGATCCAGAGTTAGTTACACAGAGCTGAGCGTAGGGGCTATATGGGCAAAGGATTTACTGCCAGCTGTGGATCTGGTCCTGGGCAGTTCTAGCAGTGTTTTGCCCGAAGCGTGGAGAGGTCTGCTGGACCGCTTTGGGACAAGTAGCCCAATGAGCCCTGCAGGAGGATCGTCCGAGAGGAGCTTATAGGTCCAGCTTAATAGGGGGTACTGGAGCCTAAGGTTCAGGGTGGGCCATTTGAGTGAGGCAAGGGCTCCACAGTGGTGGGTCCTCAGATGGGTTTTTGTGGTGAATTGTGCGATTTTGTGGTACAAAGTCTGCAGTCTGCCACGGTCAAGCTTTGCAATGCAGAGTAGGGTTGGGGCCTCATAGGTAAGAGTAGGTAGGAGGACAATCTGAGAGATTGACAGTCTTGTCTCAGGTATCATGTTAGTGTTTAGACGGTAGAGCAGCCCGAGTTTTTGGTGGATGTTTTTTGTCACCAGATCCACTTGAGGTTTTAGGGTGAGGCCCTGGTTTAGTGTAAGACCAAGGTATCCGAAGGATTGGACCACCTCGATTATAGAGCCAGATGTAGTGACCAATGGCAGAAGATGTGCCTGGGAGTGACCCAGGGATTTTGGACCAAACAGGAGCACTTTGGTCTTGTTTGGGTTAAGGACCAGGTGATTCTCGACCAGCCAAGTTTCTGGCTGGGTGAAGTCTGACTGGAGCAGGAGTCCTAGATCATCCAGGTGTGGTGCAGTTCTGTAGAGTACTGCATCATCAGCGTACTGCACCATGGAGCTGCTCCTACAGTGGTGACGGAGGTCATTGATGAACAGGTTAGAACAGGAGTGGGCTCAGGATGGAGCCTTGAGGTACCTCCTCATTTAAAGGTAGAGAGTTGGAGGTTGCACCTCTCCATTTGACCTGCTGCGAGCGGCCAGTCAGGTATTTGTGGAACCATTTCAGAGAGTGTTGATCCAGTCCAAATGTATTCAGCTTGGCTAACAAGAGTGGGTGGTCTATTAGGTCGAAGGCCTTGGTCAGGTCTATAAAGACTGCCCCGTGGGGGTGCCCTTGTCCAAGGCTGCTAGGATGACAGAGGTGAACCTGATTAGGGCAGTGTCAGTCCCATGCTTTTGTCAGAAACCGTGTTGTGATGGGGCCAGGAGCCAGTTGGCTACCAGTTAATCCCTTTGTTGGCCATACATGAGCCGCTCCTGGATCTTTGCAAGGTGGCAAAGGATAGAGATGGGTCTGTAGTGGCCATTTGTATCTCTGGATCCACCCTTATGGATTGGGACCACGTGGGCCTGCTTCCAGGTTTTGGGGACTACTCCCTCCTGCAGGGATTTATTTCTTAGTAGGGTGACAGGTAAGGCTATGGCAGGGGCAGCATCCTTGAGCAGCCAAGGGTCCAATCTATCAGGTCCCAGTGAACACATGAGTTTTAAGGATTGCAGGAGGGGTAGCACTTCTTTGACGCACATGGTCCTTAGGTGGAAGTGAGGGGTCTGAGGGTCCTGCATTTCAGTGACTGGGAGGCCCTGGTTATGGTGTTGGCAGTCATTTCTGAAAGTGCCCAAGCCCATGAAGAAACTGTTGAAGGCAGCGGCAGCCTCACCTCCATCAGTTAAGGTTCGTCTGTTGCAGATTATATTACCCTGCTGAGGTTTACTTGTGCCTTTTAACAGGGAATTGATACTGACCCAAAAGGACTTAGGGTCTGACAAGGTATCCTGCTGAAAGGTTTTGATGAAGTCCCTTTTGGCAGATTTTGAGGCTTTCTTGCACTGCTTCCAGAGGGACCTGTAGTCAGTGAAGTCTGCTGGGCTAGCGGAGCACCTGGCCTTTTTCTAAGCCTTGTCTCTGGTTATCATTAGGGATTTCAGCTCACGCAGTATCCATCTATGGCATTGTCCTTTCGCCCGTCATTTCCTTACCAGAGCGTGGAGATTGACCACCACAGAGAAAGTATGTTGGAAGTACTGAGCAGCTTCATCAATACTGCCTAGTAGTCTTAGTGGCACCCAATCAGCTTTTCTCAGTGAGCTCTGGAAGGCCTCAGCGGAGAAGCCAGAGAAGTCTCTGCCTACTATGAGCCTAGGGGGAATCCTAATCGGCCTCTTTTTCCAGATGCAGAAAGTGGGGGAGTGATCACTCAGGGCATCAGACATCATGCCAGCCACTTGGATGTTGTCTGGGTTAGAGACTAGGATCCAATCAAGGGTGGAGTGGTGGCCAGTATTTAGGTTTTGCCTGGTGAACTCTGTTATGACCTGTGTCAGGTTTGCATCTAGGAATGAGGCCCTGTGGGCTTTCCAGGTGGAAGGGTCCCACCTCAGCTTGTAGTCCCCTAAGACCAGTAGCTCAGCGGGTGAGGTCCCTGCTAGGGAGCGTGCTAAGTTTTGAAGGGCAGTATTGCCACTAGTGGGGGGGAGAGTTATATATGCAGCCTATGTTTAGGTGTTTTGCATGGCCCAGTATGATTCTGATGAAAAGAGATTCGAGCCCTGGGGAGATTGGCAGGTCAATAGAGGATAAGGAGGCCTCCAATGAGGAGCTCACATAAATTAGGACACCCCCCTCCTTTTTTCCCCTCTCTGTCCTTTTGGAAGGTGTGGTAATTGACAAGCTCTACTTCAAGAAGGAGAATGTGAGGCATCAGCCAGGATTCAGAGATGGCAAGCTCATCTGGCCTGTACATCTACACCCAAGATTGGACCTCGTGCATCTTGGGTCACAGACTACAGACGTTCATGTGAGTGACTCTCAGGCCTCTGGCATGATGCCATGTAGGTTCCCTGGGGGACCACAGAGTCGAGTAAGCGAGTTGAGGCCCTGGGTTGGGTTGGACATCACCTGAGCATATCAACAGTGTGAGCATAATGAGGTGGAGAACCCCCTGCCAGATACGGGGAGACAGTTTTGTACGCTTTATGGTCACTCCTGCAAAGATGTGGTAACAGGCTCTCCTACGCGTTAGGCTATGCATCTGGATCAGGGCATCTGGAGTTGTAATTGCAGGGCATATTGTCAGGTGCGGGTGGTGGCATCCCTGAGCTCCCCTGTGCAGGTTAGGGTCATGGCTGGTGCACATTTTTGTATCTACCTATGCTAATGCCATGATGTACAAGAAAACCATGACATGGACCTTATAAGAGGCAAGGCTTGTGTAGTGCCCTGTGCCCTGCAGGTTCTGGTGTTGTGGCCGAGCAGCTCCCGAGTGAAGTTTTGAGCTCCAAGCCTTCTGCCCCATGACAGGGACGATTGTGCGTGAGTTGACATGTTGCAGGGGTTCCTGTCCTCAAGTAGAGGGTACCCTTGTAGTGGTGGCGGTATTGCCTTAGTAGCTTTGGGCTGGGACACTGGGGTGAGTGAGCTTAGTTCCTTTCACTGTTGGTGGTAGTCAAAAATTGAGGTGTGATCCTTGTGTATATGCCGTGGTGTGCTGGGGGAACCTTAGTCCCTTACTCTTTGATCACCTAACTGGCTGCGATTTGGGATGTGCAGTCTGAGCAGCACTCCACCGCAGCTAGCCCAGGATGTAGGCTGGAAACCACCTTGCAGTAGATAGCAGACACAAAATATCCCTTTTTCATTTGTTTTTCCATGACCACTCTCCTTTGACTATCTTGGCTACCAGGAAAAATCTATTGCATTGTTGAAGTTCGGTTTGGTTTTTGGTGCACTTTAAAAATAAAATTAAGCACTTTTTGGAACTCAGCTATGCTCTCCTTTTTTTAACATCTATTCACTACAGCCAAGTGTTAATGAACAGGAGGTGAGGCGAGTGCCGGCATTCGGGACTGTTGTTTCTATGAATCCTTTTTCTGCCAAGCACCGCCATTTCCCAGGTGCAGCCTATACATTGCAGCTTGAATGAGGCTATCATACCATACAAGTTAAAGAGTTTCTGTGATGTAAATAAATATCTTTACCTGCGAAAATATTGTCAAATAAATCTGCAGTGTTTAGTTCATCAGGAGAAGACCAATGCCTTTGAGGAAGAAACCAGTGAATCAATAACAAAATCATTATACGTAAGGTCTGGGCTATACAGAAGTTCCACTATGAACCCATTGGGAAAGGAAGTTTTATAATGGTGATTGGTTGCAGGAATAAAACAAGCCCTTATTAAAATAGTTTTGTAAAATATGTAGGAAATCTCTGAAACCTGATTGATCAGAACTCGGGCATGGTGACAGTACTACCAAGTAGTACTTTTTTTATTTTATAATTTTTTTTTTAACTTTCCTCACAAACCCATTTTGCAAGTGGAATAAGACACCTCAGGGCATTTATAGTACTATGACAAGCACATGTCCAGGGGCTAAAGGCAGCTGGCCGGTTGTCTCTTGCCTTACTATACCCCTGAGTGTGCAGTTGTCATTGTCCTGCCAGTGTCCTGCCATGCATTATTGCCATCTTAAGTCATTTTGCCAGGGTCACAGGCAAATAATGTACATAAAGCTTGTTCCTGCTATTAAATGGATTCTGCTGTTAACCCAATATCTGGTATAACCTGCTAGCAGTATTCATAATCACATAGGATCCCATAAAACAAATTGTGTCCTAATTTCCAAACAGGCAGGGTCAAAAGTTTAGAAGATTCTTCTCCTCTATTCCCTGACAAAACCTGGAAAAAAAATCATTTCAGCAAATTCTAGCATTTACAATTAGTTTTTGTTGTTCCACTGTAGACTATGCGGCTAGTACAGTTGGTGAGTCAGATATAATTCTGATGGAAACTTGGCACATCCTGCTAATGTAGAATCAGATCTCTCTTTTTATGTTAATCTCTATGTTTTAACAAAGAATATTTCCCTCAAAAAGATCAGACACCAAAATATTCAGTGTGTTTAAGATTTTCTGAGCCAAATGTAGCTAAAAGTTTTCAAATTGTCAAATTCCCCTCCCTTGATTAATTCTCCAACCATCCAGTCCTATGAGTTAACCCTTGGTATGTTGCAGACTGACATACAGTATCAGTCCAGAATTCCAATATGTTCAAATTATTTTGGTAGTCTAAGATTTAAAATAGCAGTCTTCCTGATAAGTGCATCTTTATTGGCTGTTAGTTTAGTAAAAACATTTTTATAGTGAATAACTTGATCTGTGCATTCTTTATCTTGATGAGTATGTATCTTTACTTGTGAACTGACCATAGTTAAAGTGTCTGGAAGAGTGCTTTAAAAGACCATTAATGGCACCAGTGTATCTGCTGATGTTTCTTCCTCAATGTTGTAGATCTAGCCTTGGTAGTAGAGTCTGTGATATGCACAAGCACAAGCAGCTGGGGGATGTTGGAGCCAGAAACAGAGGCCACATTACTCATCAGAGATACCATGGGTTCTCATCTTCCCATGTCCCAAAACAGCAACTATGAATAAACTGTTAAATGTTTTTTTTTTCTCCTTTTTCCCTGCATTTAGGCTATTTCAACTCAGTTTTGGACAATTTAGGTAGCAGCTCAGTTCTTAAAGTTTTAGTATAAACTGCAGGCACAAAAAGATAAAGATGAAAGTATTTTTGCAGATAGAATATTTAGCAGCTTAGACGACAGCATAACTACTTATGATGCAGCCATCTTGTTTGCAGCCAGACTCTGTCTCCCCAAAAAGTTACTTTTGATCAGAAAACTGTCAACATTTTTAAGGAATCATGCATTATCATTCCAGTTAGCTGATTCTCATGAAATGTAAGTGTAGGTTTATGTAGGTAGGCTTGTGAAATCATGCTGCAGAGGACAGACGAGAGTACATAGCATAAGCTTGAACTTGCAGCTATGGACCCTGCAGCAGGAGCAGGGCAGAGAGTATTTAGCAGACCAGAAATGTATAAGGAGGGAGGATTAAAACATTACCTTGATACATATTTTTTACAGAGTTTGTTGGGGTGGAGGGCACAGAAATCCATACTTTGCCCCTGATAAGGAGCACACTACAGTGAATTTAGTAGACTGGGAAAGGTGCAGAGGGATGTTTGAATTATTTGTTTGACAGATAATTAGACACATGAATCAGTCTTTTGCATTTGTTCTTTTGCCTGTGAGTGAAAATGAAGTGAGCACGGAATTTTCAAACATCATAAAATGGATGCAACTCCAAGTAACATCAGGTGGGATTTTTAAAAGTCATGACGTGATTATTTTTAAAAGTTGGACCTTCCTGCTGAATTTCTAGATATTGTGCATTGGTTTACATCCAGCTTGGAGTAAAATCAATGCTACACATGGATGTAAATGATAAATCAAGTTATACCTGATATCAAAAACTGTGTCCATTCATATTTATATCTGAACTTTGCAAAGTGGACATAACTTAGTCAGATCTTTAAAAATATGACTTAGCTATGTCCTGGCTTTGTAAACTGGACATGGAGCAAGTTTGATTATGTCAAAAGTTGTACAATAGGAAACTGCATCTTGAAAAAGGCTTTGAAAATCCCCCGTCTCTCAGTGAAGATAAGGAGGACTTACAGGGTGAATCAGAGAGAGAAATAGGCATTGTGTCATCATGTAGAAATCATTAGAAGAACATGATGAAAAAGAGATGCAGGGAAGGAAAGGAGCAGGGAAAGGTTCCACAATACCACTTCCACCAAATACCAATTCTAAAAGCACTAATGGTGGAAAAAGAGTCAGGACAGGGACTGAGACTCAAAGTGATGGTGTGGAAGCTATGCCTGAAGGGAGGACTAGGGTTTTTTTTTTTTTTTTTAGTCTTTGGTAACCGGATAAGGCCCACTAGACACAAGTGCCTGTTTTCAGGGGTGACGTGGGAGCACTGGACGGTTAAGTGACCGCACACCATCCATTCCCACACCTCTGACAAACCCCCTTATACCTTATACTTCATACCTCAGTCTCCATATATTCTCACTCTATGACCGAATTTATGCGCTGCCTATTCCTTACTTCATGTAAATATGTAATTTGTTGTTAATAGATCCTGCACAATTGTATATATCTACTGTATGTATTGGTATACTTGATGCTATTATATCCTGTATAATCTGTTTTCTCATTGTGTTGTGTTCATTGAATTGTACTATATTTCTTATGTAACTGAACCGTGACCTTACCAGGTCCATCTTGCAAATGAGCTTTGCTCAATGATGTTCGCCTGGATAAATAAAGATTTGACTGATTAATTGAAGTGACTTGCTCAGCGTCACACAGTACACAAGTGGAGACTGTGAGAATCAAACTCAGGTCTGGTCTGCCAGATCTACCAAGCTTGTTCACACCAAATTCCTCTAACCTCTAGGCTATATGGCTGTGTGTGATATTATAGCCAAAGAAACCATGGTTCATTAATTTGAGAAATTCACTGGTTCTACTCCAACTGCAAGCAGCTTTCCAAGACAGGTAAGACATCCTGAGCAATCCTGAGCAATCCAGAAGCACACCAATCTTACACAGTTCCCCCTGAAAGGGCTTCAAATTTCAAAGACATCTCCAGCCCTCACTGGCCCCTGTTTCCCCTTCGTGTGAAATGGGGTCAGAAAGGCAAAGTCAAAATCAATCACGTCTTCTTGAATCATGCTTTCTTGAACCTCACACATGTACTTCATGTAAAATAAGGTGAGAATGCCAAAGTCAAGGCCAGTCACATTTTCTCAAATAAGGCTTTCTCGAACCATGTTTTCTCAGATCTTGCTTGTTCAGAATGTTCTTCCCACACATGTATGAGACAGTATGCACACAGATTGCCACTTCTGAAGAAGGTGGGTGACAGGGTATTATGTACATTCATGGTAACTATACTATATCTAGAGCAGTTCTGCAAATCAAAGCTACGTAAGGCATGCTGCTATTGATTTGTGTCCAAATTAAGCATCACACCCATTCCTATCCTGCTTCTAACAGCACTAGCCCTTTCAGGAGTTACATTGAAGCAGACAGCCTCATAGTGTCACAACTATAGCAGAAGTGCCTGACTGCATGTGTCAGTCATAGAGAGGAAGCAGAGTGGGGAGAATTACTCTGCTGTTCATCTAATCACTGCTAGACAGCTGGATATACCTGGATATACCCTAATGATGTGAGGGTGGGAATCTTTGTGATGGGCAGTGGCATTAACATGCTGATGGTGATGTGTAATGGAGATTTCCCCATTCACCTTGTTTTACACATGCAGTAAATCTGGTGGGGATTCACAGGTCTAATGAAGCTCTCTAGTACCTGAGTGAAACATCACCTGTGAACACCTGCTAGCTTGAATGTCCTTTTTGGTGTGTTGTGGATGTACACTTGTTTCCACATTAAATACATCAGTATTTTTACTGAACATTTTGGTGAGACTTTCGTTTTGTGGTGGGTGCTGAACTTAGTGCTGCTCATGTCTTGGTTTGCTTGGTAGCACTGCCACCATTACCTGGTGCCGTTTAATTATTTAATTGCTTTGAAAACATGCCAAATTAAAACAAACACTTGACAATGTACCGGACATCACTGGATATTTCTATCACTCCTCCCAAAACATTGAGCTCCTCTACAAGTACCAGCAAAGCACATTGTTCCTAAGCATTGCTTAAATTAAGATGCTTCCACAAGGGCGTGCATGAGCCATGGACTGGTATGGATGCTTAAGTTAGAAGCTCCGTGCCCACCGGCTGTCTTTTCCTTAATTAATCCAGTAATTATTAGCCTGCACCATAATTGACAGTCATATTTGTTCAGAGAAGGTTTCCTTAAACAAATTCTAGTGGCCTTTAAATGAACTTTACTTTTAGGGACAATTTATAGCCACCTCAACTGTGGATGACTAGATGCCTTTTCCAGGCAATGGCTGATAGTGTGCCTAATACAGCTCCAGCTGCCTACACAGCTGAACTTAAGGAGTTGCTTCACCAAGTCCTAAAAATGATTACTACTTTCAAATCCTCTGTTGCTATGCTGAAAGAGAAAGTACAAGATCTCCAACAACGATCCAGGGACACAGAGACCTACCTGGCCTATATCAATGACAAGGACACCAGGCATGAAGCTCGCATCCAGGAACTGGAGCACATGGTCTCCCTGCTTTGGGCAAGAGCTGAGGATGCTGAGAATAGAAGTCAGAGAAATATTTTCCATATAGTAGGCTTCTCTGAGGGATCAGAAAGGAAAGATCCTATAGATTTTTTACAGAAAGAGCTCCCTCACCTGTTAAAACATATCTGGCACACCCCGCTGGAGCTCAAACAGGCACACCATACCTTGGGTCCCCCTCCGAAGCCAGACAGCCACCCAAGACCATTTATAATTAAACTGCTGTGGTACCCTGATAGAGTTTGTATCCTACAACTGGCAAGGGATCATGGTCCCCTAATATGGCAGAACCACAGAATACATACCTTTTCAGATTACTCAGTGGAACTGTCCCAGAAACATCGGGAGTATCTGTCACTAAAACGGGCACTTCAGGCACATGAAGTCCCCTATAAAATGTCCTATTCAGCCAAACTCTTAATCTCAAACAATGGGGCCTAGCATACTTTCACTGAGCTCCATGAAGCCAGATCTTTCATCCAGCAACACTGGCCTTCTGTTCTCAAACAACAGATGCCTGCTCCCAGATCAACACCTGAACCCCATGCTTCACAAGGTCCAAAGGCAAAGAAGACATCCCCCCATCCTGCCTCACTTCTATGGGACTCTAGTGCACAGGATATGGACTGGAAATTAATCAAAGTCAAGAGAGCTGATCGTCGTGGAAGAATCTGGCAGTGGCAACACCAGTGAGCATCAGGGTCACTCAGCAGGGACACTAGCAAGGACTCAAGGGCATCTACAAACAGCTCTGACTCCAACGGAGAGCCTGCACCTAAATGCCCAGGTCCCCAACAATCCTCACCAACCAAGATACCACTCCCGGTGACTTCCTCCAAGGACAACTCAGTGGACGCTATATTTGAGGGGTGAGTCTCTAATGGCTCATGGGCTGATCAAATTGTGGAAGCAGATCCTGTTCAACTAGACCATAGTCCACCAAATGCTGGCCCATCCTCACAGAATACATGAACTTGGACATAGACTTAAGCACCTGTTGGCTTTCCTTTTTTCAACCTTCTCTAGTAGAAGATAAAGGCTCACAGTGGTAAACTTTACTGTTCTTTTTTCATTGTTTTGGTGTTTTACTTGGTACATGTATTTAATATGCAACTGTTGCCGTGGCAGGCAATCCCCCCACCCAGCTCACTTGTGAACCCTGGACCTCCATCATGTCACTACAGGATACACTGGGTGCTTCAATAGGTACAGGTGGGCTGGCAGTTCCTCCCAGCCTGTAATACTGCATCCCTCACATCTCCTCCTATTAACCTGTCTTGATTATGGCCTGCTTATGCCTGGTATTACTGGCTCGATGGAGCTTGATGGAGCAGAAATGGTTTCATGCTCCCAGTGCTGCTCCTTCACAGAGGGAGAACAAACTACCTTTCCATCTATGGCTTCCTCTGTGTATGGGGTAAGCACTCCACTCCCCCTCCCTCCAAGTATACAAAGTGTTTGCTCGATTTAAAACTTTATTTTAGGCTTTCCCCCTCCTGTGCTGTACACTTCAATTGAACTTAATCAACTGCCAGACTGGCACCCCCTTCCTGACATAGCTGATATCCTGTGAGACAAAGCATCTGCTAGTAACGACAACAATTACTTTGTTACTAAAAACTTACTCTTGTGGTGCGGCTGCTTTGTCTACTTTCCCTCTGCATTATCATGGCAACTGCTTTCTAGTTCCTTAGCCTTGGGGGACTGCTGTCTGTCATGAGCTCCCTCGCGCTACATCTCTCTTGCTCTGTGAGATGTGGAGGTGTTGTTTTTTGCAGGGTGGGGGGGTATCCTGGCAGATGCATGTCTTTCCCTCCTCACCGAGCTTGCCTTCTTTTCAGTAGTGGCACACACTGTGAGAAGGCTGGTAGACTCCTCCCCTCACAATATTTATTCATTCAACAATTGCCTGACACTTGCCTCTTCTCCTTCCCTTCCCTCTTTATGGGCACTAGTCCCCCTCAGCTTCTCCTGAGATTTGAGTGCCACCACAACTGTCCCTAGCCCCCCCACTAAACAGTTTTTTTTTTCATAAATATCCAGTCTTACTTCAGCTACACACTGGGATGTCACCCAGCTTACCTCAATGTGGCAATGTGCCCTCCCTTCTCAAATTTGCTCCTACAACCCTCAGAAGATGGGAATATCCACTAGATCATGCCCATAATGCAGGTTCTGACCCTCTCATAGAAGAACATGGTGGTGCTTTATTAACCATAACACTCTGCTGTATCCGCCCCCCCCTTCTTCAACCTCCCACGGGGCAGTCCTAGACATGGGGATAACCTGCCCTATACACTTACCCCCCCATACATACAATTGTGAGCCACCTCCTACAGCCCATGCAACTCCCCCTATACTATACCTACATAACTACCATTTAATACTGGACCCCTCTTCTCCCCCCTTCCCCTGGCTGATAAGACTATTGTCTATTCTGGATTATGCCATGGGCTCCTAGGCTGTCACTAATCTTCTTCCTATATGGGAAAGTGCACAGGGCAACTGAGGTGGTCCTTTTGGAGGCCCCCCCGAGTGGCCCTAACCTCAGTTCCCCCTCCATGCTAGTTCTCAGTTTATATCTAGTTGGAATTGTTGCATCGCTTTTTCCACCATATTGGTTACGTTTATACTCTGTTATAATTATTAATTCAGTTTTCATGCAAATGTTTAATCATTATAATTGCTCTCAGCCAGAACTGCATTTTTATCTGTTTGGATATACAGTATAGTTGTATGATGTAATGGACTGCATTATTATGCAGTTGTTTTTACCTGCAGGAATACTGTCTTTTCTGGACACTTACAATTAAGATGTACTTTCTGGTCACCTCCCCTTCCCACCTTATCCCTATTAACTGTCCATCTCCTCTATTTCATAATGTTCTCTGACCCAGACCTGCATACCTTACATAGGCTATATTTTCTCTGCCCTAGGCCTCCACCCATACCACCCTGATTATGATGTCGCTACACTGGGTATCATGCAATGTTAAGGGTCTCCATATGCCCAGAAAACATAGGAAAGTCCTAGATTATCTACTCAATGATAAGACTTACATAGCATTCATCCAAGAAACCTACTTGTCCCCACTAGAAACTGATAAACTTAAAATGGGTTGGGTGGCACAGGTGCAATACTGGCAATACTGATCCACAGAGTGGTTGCCTTTACTGCCTTGGATGTTGTTTGTGACCCTGAGGGGTGTTATATAATTGTTCATGGTGTCCTAGAAGGTCGTGCTGTCTCCATGTGCAACATGTATGCCACGAATTCTACCAATCCTACTTTCTTTAATTTTCTAGCTCAGCTGCTCCTTACTCATGCTAAGGGGACCCTGATTCTGGGAGGGGATGCTAACACCACCCTCAATGACTTTCTTGACAGGAGCAGCCCCCCGACAGGTCCCCCCACCCTAGCATCCCAGGCATTAAATAACCTGATACTTGATCTAGGGTTAGTAGATATGTGGCACCTCAATAATCCCAAAGCAAGGGACTACACATTTTTCTCTAATCCCCACCGCTCTTATTCATGCATTGACCTTTGGCTATTGCCAACTTCATGGATCCAAGATGTACTGCATGCATCTATTGGCAGCATCATTATATCAGATCATGCCCTGATCTCCTTCACTATAAACCTGCACTCATTTGAAGCCCTGGGCCATAAGTCCTGGCATTTCAACACCTTCTTGCTGCAAGACCCTTCCTTTCACAAATTTCTACAAGGTGAGATCTCCTTCTTCCTAGAACTAAATCCACTTAGCGATACCTCAGCGACCACACACTGGGATGCCCTGAAAGCCTATATCAGAGGGAGGTGTATCAGTTATTCCTCCCATCTCAAGAGACTTAAATCTGAGAACTTAGAAAATCAACTCTCCAGGCTGAAGGATTTAGAAAAAAGATACAGGGAAAACCCCAACCTTCTTCCACAACTTCTGGCTGAAATTATTGGCACCAGGTATAAGGCTAACATGCACTAACAACATAAAGTGGAATACACCCTATTCAGACTCTGACAGCCCTTCTGGGAATTGGGCAAAAAACCTGGAAGGTTGTTGGCATACCAATTGAAAAAGAAACAGGAACGGTCCAAAATTCCAGTCATATTGGATACAACAGGGCAACTATATATACCTCAGATAGACATAAATGAGTCCTTCCAAAAATTCTTCAAAGTTCTCTATCAGTCAGAAGTTACCCCCTTGAAAGAGGACCTGCACACCTTTACCAACTCACTGGACCTCCCAAAACTCAGTGAGGAGGACAGTCACAATCCAGATCAGTTGTTTACATTCCATGCCCTCTGGGAAAGCCCCTGGTGCTGATGGAATACTGGCCAAATTCCTTCTGCACTTTAAGGATCAACTCCTATCTTCCTTAATGTATGCTTTAAATGAGGCCATCCAGCATGGATCCCTCCCTTTCTCCATGCATATAGCCCTAATTTCTCTCCTTCCTGAGGCAGGCAAGGATCCCCTGCAATGTGGGAGCTACCAACAGATCTCCTTTATCACGACTGACTACAAAATGTCTGCCAAAATGCTGACCACTCAGATTTGTTATGTACTTCCTTCCCTCGTGGATACAGATCAAGTCAGCTTTGTACCCAGCAGACGTGGCACAGATAACACTCACCGCCTGATCAATCATGCGTGGCAAGTTTCACGATCCCACCACTCGGCAGCCCTTCTCTCAAGTGATGCAGAGAATTTAGACCAGGGAGGGGCTGTGGACATGGCCTACCTAGACTTTAGCAAGGCATTTGACACAGTCCCACACAAAAGATTAGTAGTCAAATTAACCAGCCTGGGAGTGGGTTCCAGGGTGGTAGCCTGGGTAAAACATTGGCTGAACAACAGGACACAGAAGGTAATTGTAAATGGAGTCCACTCTGAAGAAAGGGGGTTACTAGTGGGGTACTGCAGGGTTCAGTACTGGGTCCTGTCCTTTTTAATGTCTTTATAAGTGACATTGCAGAGGGACTGGAAGGAAAAGTATGCCTCTTTTGCAGATGACACAAAGATCTGCAACAGGGTTGATACACAAGGAGGCGTGAAAAGGATGAGAAGGGACTTGGCAAGGTTGGAGGAATGGTTAGAAGTATGGCAGCTTGGATTCAATGCAAAGAAGTGCAAAGTAATGCATCTGGGAAACAAAAACCCAGGGGAAGATTACACAATATGGAGGGAGGTAGTAACAACAACAAAAATGGAAAGGGACCTGGGGTAATCATATCAGATGACCTTAAGGTTGGCAAGCAATGTGAGAAGGCAGTAGGGAGGGCTGGGGGATACTGGGATGTACAGGGAGAGGTCTCACCAGCAGAAAACAGAAAGTTATTATCCCCCTGTACAGACAGTTGGTGAGACCCCATCTGGAGTACTGTGTCCAGGTCTGGAGACCCCATCTCCGCAAGGACATAGACAGGATGGAGGCAGTTCAGAGGAGGGCAACTAAAATGGTGCAGGGTCTGCAAGAGAAGCCATACGAGGAGAGACTAAAGGAGCTTAGTATATATACCCTTGAGGAAAGAAGGGAGGGGGGACATGATAGAAATGTTTAAGTACCTCAGTGGAATCAACAAAGTCCAAGAGGGTAGCATCTTTCAGAAAAAGGAGATGTGCAAGAACAAGGGGACACAATGTGAAGATAGAGGGGGGACGGCTCAGGGGCAATGTGAGGAAATATTTTTTCACAGAGAAGGTGGTGGACACATGGAACAGCCTTCCTGAGGAGGTTGTGGGGTCTAAAACTGTGGGAGAATTCAAGAATGCATGGGACAGACATAAGGCAATTTTTGTGGGGGGTAGGAAGAAATAGGCTGTTGGTTAAATAGGATCTGCTGCTTATCTTCCAGGTAGGGAAATGGGCAGACTAGATGGGCCAAGTGGTCCTTATCTGCCATCAAAGTCTATGTTTTTATGTAATGCATTCAATAGAGTTGAATGGCCATACCTGTTCCACACCTCACAAACCTTCGGCTTTGGGGAAACAGTTAATAAGTTACTGTATATAAATACCTTATACAATGGTGCGGCTGCCTTAGTCCTCACTAACACTACTGTTTCTTCTTCTTCTTTTCCTCTGGATAGGGGCACCTGGCAAGGCTGCCCTCTCTCTCTCTCTCTCTCTCTCTCTCTCATTCTATTTGTCCTCATGCTATAACCCCTTATTACAAGCAATCCACTGGCATCCACACATTCACGGGGTGGACCTGGGTGAGACCTATAAAGTCATGGCATACGCTGACGATATCCTTCTGGTATTCACTAACCCTGAGATCTCAGTCCCTAAAGTACTGAATCTCCTGAAGCAATTTGGTACAGTATCCAGATATAAAGCTACTGTAACAAAATCTCATATCCTCCCCTATCTGCCAACTCTTAAGACTATGAATGGTTTTCCATGGGGTTTATAGGTCTCACATAACTCGATTAAATATCTGGGATTAAATATTGCCTGGAGTATGCACTCTTTGTGCAGGATTAATCTGGCACCAGCATTTGTGGATCTGTCTCAGGATTTAGCTAGGTGGAGACACCTCCAACTCTCTTTCTGGGGCAAGGTCCATGCATATAAAATTATGGTGGCCCCCAAGTTACAATATATTTTAGACAACCTGCCATTAAAATTCCCCTCAGTTTACTTCTGCCAAATTCATAAGCAGAAGCTTGACTTTATTTGGGATGCTATCCCTAAACAGATCAGTATCAAAAAACTAGCTCTCCCCCTTGAGAAGGGAGGCATAGGTCTCCCAGACTTCGAACTTCAACACACTGATCATATAATTTCCCAAATGTCCCAGATCTCACTTCTCCTACCTCAGGACACTCAGTCGAAATGGGCTGTCTGTGAATCCTTTCTGCTAGGTAGCAATCTCTCAATAATGGTGCTCTATAGTAACCCTTTGATACTTCTACGCTCCCATCCCACCATTATGCACACTAACAGAGTTGGGAAAAAACTGACAGCTCAAACCAAATGGACTCCTAAGGCCTCCCCCTTTTTTCCAGTATGGAGAAACCCAATTTTATGAATAGAAGGTACTCCAATCTATTGGGCTTCCTGGGCCACGAGAGGCATCTTAGGCTTCTCTCACTTAATCGATGTCCATACAAGCTTCCTGAAGTCCTTCACCCAACTACAAACTGAATTCAGTCTTGAAAAGGGCCAACACTGGCAATATCTCCAGCTCCATTCTGCCCTATCCTCGATCTTAGGCCCTAAATTACAAATGCCCTCCATTTCCACCTTTACCTTGGATGCACTATTTACCACTAAAAAAGGCACTCCACCTGGGGCCAGCCTCATGTATAAGGATCTTAACCTTCTCAGAGACCCCTCCTTTAGAAGCTCTTAAGGATAATTGGAATTTAGAGCTTAATATCAACCTAGATCAGCCCACCTGGGAGTCCTATTGGAAACAGCTTCGTAAGACATTGAAAGACACACGTAGCTGCTTCACTCAATTTAAAATATTGCACCAATGGTATAGAACCCCTCAAAAACTACAGAGATGGGGTATTACACCATCAGATAAATGATGGAGATGTCTCACCAGTACTGGCATGCTTTCACACATACTTTGGAGATGTCCTTTAATATAATCCTTCTGGGTGGGTGTACAGGATACAATTATTTTTGTATTTATTTATTTAACAAATCAGAAAGACCTTTGAGCCAAGGGCTCTTTTACAGAGGTTCCACTTCAGGTCACAAGAATAACAAATTACAATGGTTTCAGTAAGTAGTACAACATGAGGAAAGTAATTACATAAACAAAAGAATAATATGGCAAGATAGATATTGTGTCAGGTGTAGCCAGTGACCTTGTCTGAAGAGGGGTGGAAGGGATTACAAGGAAAGAAGGACAGGGGGTGAATTGGGGAGTGGAAGGAGCAAAATAAGAGCAAGGAGGGAGATGCCACATTGAAGCTTATGCAGGAAAGACCCTCGGGGCCAGGGATAGAAGAAGAGAACAAGGTGAGGAAACAGAGGAGGGAGGGGGAAGTAGGAGTGGAGGGGTAAAGGAAGGGGTGAGGTAGGATGAAAAGAGGGCAGGAATGGGGATGAGAAAGGGATGAAGGAAGGAAGCGCTCTAAGTGGAATAGGACAGCAACATGGTAGGGCTATGCAGGGGTGAATGGTAAAAGAGGGAGGTCCTAGTGCATTTAGCTGTCAGCAAAGATTAGGTATAGCAGTCACAAGATGCTCTGGAAACTAAGAATTTACGCAGCTTCTGCTTAAATGGTCCCAAGGTTGCAGTCATAGCAATCTCAGGAGGAAGGGAATTAAATAAGTTAGCAGCTCTAACTGCAATGGATCGCTGTCAGAGTGAAGATCGACAGCGATGGACAGTAAAAGTTTGGCTCACAGAACTTTGTATGTTACGAGTTCCCCGGAAGGGACTGAAAAGCTGAAGGGAACCTGGTTGTAGGAGACCAAGATCTGCCTTCTTAGCCAGAAGGCAGTCTTGATATTCAATGCAAGCCTGGAGTTGAGCCGGTTTGCTTGTCCATAAAGGTCACAAGTGTGAGTACAATATGCTGCACCAGTTAGTAGCTGGCATGCCTTATTCAGAGCTGTGGTGAGCCCATGTAGGGTTGTGTCTGTGGTGGAACCATAAATGACCAAACCATAGTCAATAATAGACACAGTTGAACTTTGGATAGCCAATCTGAGGGCTTCGATAGTAAAGCAGTGTTTATACCTGTGTAGAAAGCCTAGGTGAATGTTAACTGCCTTGGCAACATACTCAACATAGTTAGAGTAGGAGAGCATACTATCTAGAGTAACTCCTAGGTATTTAAAAGATTGAGTCTGATGAAGGACTATACCCCCACTGTTTTTAATCACCAATTGTTTGACTTTATCTTGCTGTGGGTACCAAGGTCAATAAAGGTTGTGACAGCAAGTTGACCCTGATCAAGAGCGTGGTGAATGAAACGTATGAATTCCAGTAGGGCCATAGATGTGCTGTGCCCTTTCTGAAAACCCATGTTGTTGGACACATTGTAGGTTGTATTTTTCCAGGTACTCCAAATACTGGTCAGCAACAATCCTTTCAAGTGCTTTGGACAACGGGGCAAGAATAGATATTGGCCTATAATTCCCAGATAGTAATTTGTCCACACTCTTAAAAACTGGTGTAACCAGAGTGGATTTCCAGATAGGGGGAATTGTGAGAGTATGAGGGAGCGATTGAAAAGCTTGGTGGGGGGGGGTAGGACTTCATCTAGGGTTAGCGTAAGAAGTTTTAGGTCGAGGGAATCACTGCTTGTCCTAGTTCCTCCTAGAACTTTACATAGGTATGTCTTGGCCTTGCTTTCCGAGATAGCTTTGAAGTAGAAACATGGGTGGGTCAAGGCCTCTTCTGATTTGGTGGACGTAGGAGCTGTGCTGGGCGGTTCAAAGAAATTTGGGGCAGAATTTGGCTAAGGTCTATGAAGGATGAATTAAATGAATTAAATGTGTTGCAATTAACATGGGGTCATGGGTGATAGACCCATCAACACTTAACATAGTTGGAGCCTGCTTGGATGCCTTCCCAGTGATTTCTGAAAGATTTTCCAAAATTTTTTTCCCATCCGCCCAGGTCTTGGCAAGGATATCCTTATAGTAACGCACTTTGTGCTCACAGATGGCCTTAGTACATGCGTTTCTGGCCATCTTATAGGCCTGTATGTCAGGCTGACTGCCAGAGGTCCTAGCCCTATGCCAGAGGTGGTCACATGCTTTCATTTGAGCCAGAAGGTTAAAAGAGATGCAAGGATTATCAAGTCCCCTGATCCTACGTGTCCTAAAAGGGGCGTGGATGTCACAATGCTGCATTGAATTGCTGAATGAAACGTAGAGCTGAGTCAATATCAGGGGTGGTTTCAATGTAAGACCAGCCTTGTTGTCGGAGGAGAGACTTTAGTGGCTGCAGGTGGCTATGGAAGAGCACTCTACTTGTGATTGTTCTGGCAGGGGGTTTGATAAATTTGTTAGACCAATAACACTTGGTAGGAGAGTGATCACAGATAGTGTCAGGCAATACTTCAGAATGGGAGATATGTATTGACGATTCGTTAGGACCCAGTCCAGGAGTGTGCTAGTCCCAGTCTTATAGTTTATCCTGGTTGGAGTTGTTATTAACTAGGTAAAGTTCAGGCCTGTTAACTCATTCCAATGCCTTCTGGCACCTGACGAGAGCCATTTGACATTAAAGTCACCTAACAGAATGGTTTCTGTCTCTTATTTTAGACTCATGATGCAGTTCATTAGGGGTTTTAAGACCCGTTCGGTGAGGTCAGGGGGAATATAGACTGAACCAATGTTGAGGACCTTGTTGAATGCACTGAGCATAACCTTAACAGCAAGGATCTGAATATCCATAGCTGGTTCAGGGAGGGAAAGCGGATAGGCCAACAATGACTCCTTTAGGTATATGGCACAGCCACCTCCTCTTCTAGATAGTCTGTCCTGTCTGAAAAGTGAGTAATCTGGTAGGATAATAGCTGAGTCAGGGGTAGATGGTGACAGCCATGTTTTGATGACTGACAGGATGTTGGGGTTGTGTATTATAACCCAAGCAATGAGGGCATCAAATTTTTTTAAGACTGCAGATGTTCATACTGGCCAGGACAAGCATACTCTGTTTTTTTTTTGCCATTGACTCCATATGAAGGAGGGCCCGGATTAGGATGTACACTCTCAGAGATAAGGAGAAGTAAAAGAATGAGGTATTTCAGGAGTTGTCTTAGTAAATAAAGTGTAAGGGGAAAATATTTCCCCTTTAGACATACTTTAACAGGGCCCTTAGGAACAGAGAGGCTTTTAAGCAGCATAAGAACAGTGTGGTCAATAGAGGACAGACAACTTCCATGTTTCATGCGCAGCCTGCTGTAGTGCAGCTTCCATGGGAAGAAGGGGGTGTAGTATGTTACATCGACACTGGCGACCATGCCAAGTGTGATTAGAGGAAGCTCTGTGGTAGGAAGAACAGGGGTATGTGATGTGGGGTGCCATCCAAATGAGAGTGAGACCCACACTGTGAAGAAAAGCACCAGAAATAGTTTTGCAGCCTGTGATGCCATTGGACAAAAGAGGAACTAAGTGAGGTCCAATAGGATTTATTAGAGAGGCAGTACAAGGAAGGTATATAGCAAGTAAAGCTGCTATGACTTTAAGAGGGTAGACTTTCTTAAATGAAAGAACTGATAAGCAGCAGGAAAATCCCAGCCTCCCCATACAAAACAGGGTACTAAATGAAAAAAGACCAAGGTAGAAAGGTCAGTGGGGGATGCTGCTACAGAAGGTAAAGCCATCAAAAAATGGAGAGCAATGAGTACCAATGCCCATAGTCTGGGTAACAAGCTTCCTGAATTAGTGGCCTTGATGGAGGAGGAACATCTGGATATTGTGGCATTCACAGAAATATGGTACACACAGAACCATGACTGGGACGTAAACATACCAGGATACGCTATCTACAGGAGGGACAGGGAGGGTAAAAGAGGAGGAGGAGTAGCTCTCTACATAAGGGAAGGAATCAAAGCAACAGAACAAAAGGGTAAACAGGGAGGAGGAGGAGAAGAAGCACTGTGGGTCAATTTGGAGGCAGGCAATGGCACCACAATCCACACTGGGGTTGTATACAGACCCCCCTCTCAGGGGGAGGAAATGGACAGGGAACTGATAGAAAGTATACTTAGAATGGCAGATAAAGGGGAGATACTTCTGATGGGTGATCTGAATATGCCAGATGTTAACTGGAATGCAGTTGCAGCAGCCACTTCTAAGAGTGGGGTTATTCTAGATGCCCTACAGGGGGCATGCCTTAGACAACTAGTATTGGAACCCACTCGAGAGGAAGCAATCTTAGACCTGGTTCTCTCAAATGGAGATGGAGAGATGATCACAGATGTAAAAGTGGGTAGACATCTGGGAACTAGCAACCATCGAACAGTATGGTTCACAATAAACACAGCAATAGAGTCAAGCCATACAAAAGTAAAAGTACTGGACTTCAGGAGGGCTGACTTTGTCAAAATGGGTGAGTGCCTAAGGAATGCACTAGCAAATGGGCAGGAAGGAGGGGTGGAAGAACAATGGGGAATAATAAAAACTTCCATCACAGAGGTAACAAGCCTTTGTGTGAAGCAAATAAACAAAACAAAACGATGTAAGAAACCACTATGGTTCTCAAAGGAGGGAGCAGTGAAGGTTCAAGAGAAAAAGAAAGCATTCAGAAAGTACAAGGAATCATAGAAGGAGCAGGACAGAGAATTGTATCAGTTAAAACAAAAGGAAGCTGGGAAGGCAGTCAGAACAGCAAAGGCCTGAACCGAGTAACAAAAGATAGACAACTCAGTAAAGAAGGGGGATAAAACGTTTTAGGTACATCAGGGGCGATGAAGACTATGAAGGGATAGTGAGGCTTAACAAAGGGAGGGGGTGAGAGGGTGACGGTGAAAAGGCAGAGATACTAAACAAATATTTTTGCTCAGTATTTACAAATGAAGAGGGGAAGGTACCTAAAACAAACAATAGAAACACTCTGGATACAGAAGTTGACACCAGTCCATTTACAGAAGAAAGGGTTCTGAAAGAATTCTTAAAACTGAAGGTGGACAAAGCAATGGGGCCTGATGGGATTCATCCCAGAATTCTAAAAGAACTAAGGGTAGAACTAGTGACACCACTGACTACCCTCTTTAACAAATCATGGGAGGATGGGGTGGTACCTGAGGACCGGAGGAGGGCAGATGTGATTCCCCTTCACAAAAGTGGGAGCAGGGCAGAAGCAGGACACTACAGACCTGTTAGTTTAACCTCAGTGATAGGGAAAATGATGGAATCACTTCTGAAGGAAAGAATTGTCGAGTACCCAGAGGCCAGAGGGGCACAGGACCCAAGGCAGCATGGATTCACAGCGGGAAGGTCATGCCAGATGAATCTAATAGATTTCTTTGACTGGGTGACCAAAGTAGTAGATCAAGGAGGGGCTGTGGACATGGCCTACCTAGACTTTAGCAAGGCATTTGACTCAGTCCCACACAAAAGATTAATATACAAGTTAGCCAGCCTGGGAGTGGGTCCCAAGATGATAGCCTGGGTAAATTATTGGCTGCAGAATAGGACACAGAGGGTAATAGTACTGTAAACGGAGTCCACTCTGAAGAAAGGGGGGTTACTAGTGGGGTACGGCAGGGTTCAGTATTAGGATCGGTCCTCTTCAATGTCTTTATAAGCGGCATTGCAGAGGGACTGGAAGGAAAAGTATGTCTCTTTGCAGATGACACAAAGATCTGCAACAGAGTTGATGCCATACCTCTCAACTGTCCCTGATTTTCAGGGACGTCCCTGATTTTGCCTCAAAATTTTACTCTGTCCCTCCTAAAAATTGTGTTTCTGTGACCAAACAGTGGGGGTTATAAGCACAAACTAAGGTCAGACATTAAAGTTATAGACTTGTTCTTATTTAGAAAATGCATTTTTCACTAAGCCCTTTGATTCTACCAGCTTCCTGAGTGGATGTCCCCAGTTTTGAAGAAGTGTCCCTGATTTTGGTCCTTCGTCCCTGATTTTTTTAAACCTTGTCCCTGATTAATGAGGCAGGAGGTTGAGAGGTATGGTTGATGCACAAGGTGGGGTGGAAAGGATGAGAAGGGACTTGGCAAGGTTAGAGAAATGGTCAAATGTATGGCAGCTTAGATTCACTGCTAAGAAGTGCAAGGTAATGCACCTGGGAAATAAAAACCCAGGGGAAGAGTACACAATGGGGGGTGAGATACTAACAACAACAAAAATGGAAAGGGACCTGGGGGTAGTCATATCAGATGACTTAAACGTGGGCAAGCAATGTGAGAGGGCAGTAAGGAGGACTGGGCGGATACTGGGATGCATAGGGAGAGGCATCACCAGTAGAAAACAGGAAGTTGTTATCACTCTTTACAGACAGCTGGTGAGACCCCATCTAGAGTACTGTGTGCAGTTCTGGAGACCCAATCTCCGTAAGGACATAGACAAGATGGAAGTTGTCCAGAGGAGGGCAACTAAAATGGTGCAGGGTCTGCACCAGAAGACATATGGAGAGAGACTAAAGGAGCTTAATATGTATAGCCTCGATGAAAGGAGGGAGAGAGGGGACATAATAGAAACTTTCAAGTACCTCAAGGAACCAACAAAGTCTAAGAGGGTAGCATCTTTCAAAAAGAGGGTGTGCAGAACAAGAGGCACAATTTGAAGATGGGGGGGCTCAGAGGTAATGTGGAAGTATTTTTTCTGAGAGGGTTGTGGATGCATGGAGCGGCCTTCCGGAAGAGGTTGTGGAGTCAAAAAACAGTGGTTGAATTCAAGCATGCATGGGACAGTCATAAGGCAATTCTAGGGGGTTGGGGTAGAAAGAAGTAGGCTGCTGGTTAACTAGGATCTGCAGCTTATCCATTTGGTAAGGAAATGGGCAGACTGGGTGGGCCAAGCGGTCCTTATCTGCTGTCAAATTCTGTGTTTCTATGTTTCTATGTTAAGATCCCCCTAGTGGCAGATCTGTATAATCTGCTAAAGGAAAATTGGCCTGCAAAAAAAAAAAAAAAATAGCAGAAAACAGTAATTTTAAGCATAAAAACCAATTGCGGTATCAGGAAGAATTAGCCAGGGGAAAAGCCACTTGACATGCAGCAACAGAAGGCAGTGTCCAATCAGAATTTGGTTGTAGAAAGCACCAAAAATTGAATCTGTAGTCAAATTATAGGCTTCCCTATCACTCTCACCCCTCAAACTGTTATTTTGGGCCTCCCACCTGAGAAGGAAAGCTGTCCTAGTGCGGCACACACCCGTTGTTGGGCCTCAAGTGCCTGGTCACAGCTAGGAGAGTCATACTCTAATACTGGAGGAATACTATCACTCCTACTCTGTCAGAATGGCTCTCTGAGTTGGGTAAAATAGCCTGTTTTGAAAGAGTCCATTATGCCACCTCAAACAACCTGGAGCTATATGATAAACTTTGGCAGCCTTACTTATCCTCTCCATTTTGTAAAATACCTCAGGGTCATTGCCCCCTGTAGGGCACCAACCTGTCCAATCTGCTACAGCTAATAAATAACAATTTACAACAACTGACATCATGGCTCAGCTGCTTCTCCTTCTCGCCACTACTAGCCCACCATCTCTATAAAATGTGCATACTGTCCACATTACTTGGAAAGTATTGACAGGTATTCCTTCCTTTATTTTCTCTATATAACCCTTCCATAGCCCTCCTTTTCCCTCTCCCCTCTCTATTATGCTAACATATACAACTTTGAAAACACATGCATTCTACGCAGTCCTTATTTCACCTTATAACTATACTGTACAATTTTCTAAAGATATATGTCTTGCATATATCATGTTGATTGGATTGTACCTGTTATCAACACTCCTGTTAAACTGCACCTGATTTATTTCTTGGAGTGTATTCCTGCTCTATGTTTGCTGTATACTTGATGTATTTATGGGTTTTACAATTTGCTCTCTATTTGATTAATGCTCTATATTTTCTGGCCTCCAAAACTTCAATAAAGTGTTAATAAACAAAACAAACACAAATAAAAGATGCTTCCATAAAGTGGAACTCTGTCATTTATATAGTGGAGAGACTCATGAAACAGAGCCTCATATTCATGGGTAGAGTGGTATGTTCTCAAAAGTGTGTTCCATTTATGATACCATATAAACAGCCCGCTAATCATTTCAGTGCTTAATCAGCAACCAGTAGCATGGTCAATCACATGATTAGTCTACTTGAATGCCACACACACACACACACACACACACACACACACACTTTATTTACAATCATCTACATGAATCCAAAAAAGCGATGCAGGTGGTTGGGTGGTTGTGGTAACCATTGTAACACTGGTGGTGGCAGCAAGAATGACAGCAATAAAGGTGCTGTAGGAGGAGGAGTAGATCGTGTCACCATTAGTTCATCTGAGTCATCACAGCTGCAGCAGCATGATGTAATACTTATTTAAAGGAGTAGTCCACCCAAAAGTTGTAAAAACACATGTTGTGAGGAGTGTTTTGATTTATATATGAAGTTCTATTGTGTCCTTCGCTCTGTCTGCTATTAGGAGTTTTTCCTAAATTAACCTGCTAGCTTTATGGCAGTTTTATGACCCCTGGGGATCTCCATCTGAGACAGCTTAATTGCATTCCATGTTCCCACAATGCATCCTGTCTAATGTGACAGCGGTGTAGCAGAGACCCAACATTCAGCACACACATGCCAAGCAAACTAAATATCTTGGAAATGTTAGAAGCTGCACAAAAATTACCACCAGCAAAGTTCTTCAGGACAGTAAGACCTTTACGATGAGGGTAGTCACTGAGTTGAACTCTGTAGATTTTAAAATATAGCAATCTCTACTGTTGTGAACTGATTATAAAGCAGTGCTTTCTGCTGGATTTATGGTCTCTGTTACATCACTGTCACATGAGACAGGGTGCATTGTAGAACAAAGGAATACAATTAAGCTGTCTCAGATGGAGATCCCCAGAGGTCATAAAACTACCATAAAGCTAGCAGGCTAATTTAGAGAAAAACTCTTAACAGCAGACAGAGGGAATGACACACTAGAACTTATACAAATTAAAACACTCTGCACAATGTCTTAAACCTCCCTGATTAGCCTGGTCCTCTGCACAGTATTCGTGAGCGTATCATCCCATGTATCTTGCAAATGTGTAAACTCTGCATATATCTGTATATTTATTGCTAGTAATTTTGTGTCAGTGTCTCTGTACCTTATTACATTGACTGTGCTTACTATTGTAACCTAAGATATCTTACTATGTATGTTATGCTTCTCCTGACATCAGTGTATCTGCCCTACTTGCTTCAATTTGTACTCTGTTTGTTCTTTGATTTCCTGTACTCTCCTGGGTCGTACCTGAAAATAGGCATGTGTTTGTCTAGTGTACTTACCTGGTTAACAAAAGCTAAAACATATGTCTTTTGCAAAGTTTGGGTGGACTACTCCTTTAAAAAGTGGCAGAGATGTTCCTGACACAACTTGAAGATTGGGTTGACAGCATTAGATTGCACTTGTCATGTGGCAAGGCAATGCATTTGTGAGATTTATTATATGAAATGCCTGCCCTACTAAAACAGTTTTGAGGAAGGCTAGGATGTGTTACAGAGTACATGAAGCAGGCTTACAGAGAAGAGCCACAGACTAGCAGAAATAGTGAACCAATCAAATTCTGGCCAGATAGGAAAAGTTATTTATTCTGTTTTGGCTAAACTGGTTTTGTATTTGCTTGTGTAATATCTGTCACTTCTAAAACATGATTCATTACAACTGGGAATATTGCCTCATTACATTGCTCAAGGCCAGACCATGGCAATTTTGAATTTTTAGCCTTTCTCACACTCAGCTTTCCAAAGACCAGCTTGAACTATTCATTTAATTATTAACATGTCCAACGAGTGACATTTACTAATATTCACCCCCCCCCACACCTCCTAGTGGCACTGGTAAGTCTTCTTGGACTCCTCCTGCACACAACAGCCTGCCTCACCACTCTCAGCAGCAGTGATGCAGTTTCTCCTCCTATTTAGATTACAATAAATTACACATTGACATCACCAACAAGCTTAATATGATCAGGTGTGCCACTAAGCACACAGCATCAGTATCACTTAAATAAGACCCATTATCTGACCCCACCAACCCTGAATTGGACAGCAACTGAATGGGTGACCTCTCTAGTCTTGTACAGGAATGCACAGTAAAGTTCTCCACAATGGCCTCTAATCAGAAGTGAAATAAAATAGCATATCTATCTATCTATCTATCTATCTATCTATCTATCTATCTATCTGTCTGTCTGTCTATATAGACAAGACTGATCTAGTTGGGGAAGGGGGAGCAGCAAGATGGCCTCACTGCAGCTCCACTCCTCACCATGCTCCCTGAATTTACTCGGCCTTTTTTATAACAGCAGCTCACTTGTTTATATTTAGTTTTGCTGCTTCTTGGCCAACAAGCTATGAGTATGTGCATCTATATTCTTTAAAGTTAAAAGTCGTGTAATTGTTGAACTGCTCTATTTGACAAGCTGCCAATTTTCAGCATCTTTGTGGTATGTTTAAATGTACATGACCAGAGTGGACATCTCGCCAGTGAGTGAGAGTGGAAGACAAAAAAAAAGGAGAATTATACATGGAGAGAGTCTTGATGTGTCTTGATGAAGACGTCACACGTCAGAAATGTCAGCTTCTAACTGTGGTTCTCCACATGGGTGATTATCTAGAACAGAGGCTACATGGAAGAAGAATGTTCAGTAATGGCAAAATTAAGTTGTGCATTCATGTAGCCATGTGCGTCTGGTTCTCCCTATCTCCTCAGTATAGTCGGCATCCCTGCACCATTTCGAACTGTGGAAATGTGGAAATAGGCAACTGAGCCAAGCAGAGGTAAAAGAGTGTAATTTTATGAACTGCCATATTGGAATAGTGAGACTGATAGATAAGTAACTTTACTTTTACCAGCAGAGCACACACAGACATTTCTTTCTCGCCTTTTTGTTGTTATTTGTATGATTTGGTATATTTGCCTTAGAAGGTCTCTAAGAAGTCTACTATTTGTAAATAGCTGTTTAATATAATTAATTATTTGTAATTTTTAGTTTGTGTATTTGTAGATGTTATTTGTTTTATATATTATACATTTCTAAGAAAGCATGCTTGGTATACAGTTTTTACTTGAACCTTAATCTCGGAGAAGTACACGATATCTGATCCATGAAAATCCATGAAGAAGTCTCCGCCCACCTTGTATTGTCCTGGACATATTGATAAGCTCCTTTTGGGAGTTGATTAGCTCAGAAAATGGGTGGTTATAGAAACTGCCTACCCTTTGCTATGGGTTAAGATGTCGGGACAATGCAAGCATTTTTAATGTTTATAGTTTTATATTCAGTTAATAATAATGTATAGTTTGTCTTCTGCAAATCAATCCTATGCTTTTGTCGAAGGCATTAGTACCTTAGTCCACATTTTTACTTCAACAGAAGCTTCTTGTAGGTTTGCTATACCATAAGTGTTTTGGGTACGTATGCGGGTTTGATTTTCCCATGGAGTGTTGTGGGGTTATGAGAGAATCTTCAGTTCAATCAATCAATCAAAACTTTATTGGTAAAAGGCGCCTTTCTAGAACCAAGGTGCCTGTACATCACATAATAAAACAATATTACTAAAAGCAATAAAAATTATCCAAACTTAATAACATTTACAAATCATTGTACGCATGTTTAAAAAGATATGTTTTAAGTGCTCCCTTAAAAGTTTGGACGGTCGGGCAGTCTCGTACCTGACAAGGTAAAGAATTCCACAGGGTCAGGGCCATAAAACTAAAAGATCTGGCCCCAGAGGTCTTCAGACGAACCCTGGGAACCTATAGCAATCCCTCATCAGTGGATCAGAGAGAGCGGGGGGGACAGTAGGGATGAAGGAGATCTTTAAGGTAGCCAGGTCCCTGATCATGTAGGGCCTTATAGGTCAGCAAACCGACCTTGAAGGTGATACGCCAGCATATTGGCAGCCAATGCAGTCCACGGAACACAGGCATTAAATGACTGGACCTAGAGGAACCAGTCAATAGTCTGGCTGCTGCATTCTGCACTAGCTGCAAGCAGCGAATATCAACTCCTGGTAGCCCAAGATAAAGGGAATTGCAGTAGTCAAGACAGGAGGTAACGAAGGCGTGGACCAGAGTAGGAAGATTGTCAGGAGGAACCAGGTGCTTCACCCGGGCAATGTTCCTCAGATGGTAAAAAGAGGCTTTGACAACTGCCAACACCTGTGATTTAAGTGTTAAACAGCTATCAAAAACAACGCCCAGATTCCGCACCCAAGTCTGAGGTAGTTAGCTGGACATCTCCAAGCCATAAGCCCGAGGGAGATCCCGCCAACAAACCCGCATCCTGGTGACCTGGGTCCACGACCAACACCTTAGTTTTTTCTGGGTTCAACCACAGCCAACTCACATTCGTCCAGTCCTGGATTTTGGCAAGACAGTTGTTAAAAACTGAAAAGGTGGCATCTTGGCCAGGTACAAAGGACATGTACAGTTGAGTATCATCTGCAGAGCAGTGAAAACTCAAACCATACCGCCTAATGATCGATCCCAACGACAGCATGTACACCGCAAACAACATGGGTGCCAAAATGGAGCCCTGCGGCACCCCACAGGATAGGGGGAATGATGTAGAGGAAAAAATCCCGGACACCACCCTCTGAGTCCTACCCTCGAGGAAGGATCGAAACCAACTGAGGACTGTACTAGACAGCCCACAGATAAACCGCAGGTGCTCCAACAGCACACCATGGTCCATCGTGTCAAATGCCACAGAGAGATCAAGAAGGACCAAGATAGAACAGGTCCTTTGATCTCTCGCTATCAGGAGATCATTTAGTACCCTGAACGGAGCTGTCTCGGTACTATGTCTCTTCCTAAATCCAGACTGGAGAAAATCATAGACATCGTGGCTGGTTAAATGATCATCCAACTGTGACGCGACCACCTTCTCAATAACCTTTCCCACAAAGTGTAGGTTAGAGATGGGTCTGTAGTTAGCCAGACAGTCCGGGTCCAAGGAGGGCTTCTTAAGAAGGGGCTGAACCATAGCCTCCTTCAGAGGATTTGGAAAAATCCCCCTCTCCAAAGACCTCCAGACTATCTCATCCAGGACCTGGCCGATCTTATCTACACAGACCACTAGGAGACGTGTAGGGCCCGGGTCCAAACCACAGTTGGTCGGACATAATAATCGGATGACCATCACAATGTCATTGATTGTGGGAAGGCTGAAGTTGGACCACACAAAACCGGTGTCCGACATCTCCTGTCGACCATCACAACTCCCACTAGAGAGAGAGTCAAGCGGACATCGGACCTGATTTTGGCAACCTTATCTGAAAAGAATTGAGCAAACTCCTCACACCATTCTTGAGAAAAGGCTCTTCTGGGCTGAAGACAGATTGGATTGCACAATCTGTCCATGGTCCAGGAAAGCTGAGCTGGTCTATTCTGTGCAGCAGCAATCTCTCTGGACAGGAATTCTGCCTTCTTACGAGAGATTGCTGATTGATAGACCACATAATGGTCCATCAGACTAAGTTTGTCACAATCCAAGCCCGACCTCCGCCAACATCTCTCCAATCTTCGTCCAACTCTCCTCAACTCCCTTAGAGTCTCATCAAACCAAGGAGACCTAGGGCGAAGAGTGAGGGGATGAACACAAACAGGAGCAATGAAATCCAGAGCCCCCGTTACCGCCTTATCATATGCAAGTACCAAGTCCCCTGGGTCCATGCAATCACTTGGAAAACCCGATAGGTCCAGCACTGCCATCAGGCCATCTGGTGAAACACCCCTCAAAGGGTGGTACCGGACCATCTCCATAGGGGCTGGCCTACTAGGGGTGGCCCCAAAACTGAACCCAATGGAATGACGGTCAGATCATCCGACTGGTTCCACCACCAGATCAGATATCTCCATCCCCAGTAGGAACACCAAGTCCAATGAATGACCTCCAATATGGGTCAGGGAGGAAATAACCTGTGTGAAGCCCAGTGAAGTCATTAACTGGCAGAGGTTTTGACCAAACTGCGAGAGTTCATCGTCGATCCAGGCATTGAAATCCCCCAGAACCAACCATCTGGGGGATCCCAATGTCAGGTCGACAATGAAGTCTGTGACTTCCTGCAGGAAAACATTCCCATCACCTGGTGGACGGTAGATGAGAAGAATCCTGCGCCCCACACCCTCTCCCATAATACATTAGAAGGAATTGGTAGTTCCCACTGGTACTTCCACTAGGCCCAGTTCTGATCTAAAACAAATGGCAACACCCCCGCCCCTATGATCCATCTTAGGGTGGTGTATCACTGAGTACCCAGCTGGAATTGCTGAAGCCAAAACTGGGCCAGCATTTTCATCCAGCCAGGTCTCGGTGATGCACACCAGGTCTGATGTTCTGACAAGATCCGCTATAATAGCAGTCTTGTTTTTAATAGACCTGGCATTGCATAACACCACCCGAGTAGGATGAGTATCCGAGGATGACCGTGCTACCTGATGACTACCAGCAGAACCCTTGGGTGTGGGAACCAGCCAGGGAGAATCCCTTTCCTGGACCCATTTCGCCCCAGGTCATCTCCTTGACCCCACTATTCCTATCTGCCCACTCCTTTCCAATCCCTCTCCAGGCCCAGCCCTCGTCCTGCCCTTTTTCCTAGTAATCCCCAGAGCCCTACACTGTCTATACACCTCTGGTGACAGGGGAGGACAAAAGAATGGACAGAGGTCTCTGAGCCTGGAGGGGGATTAATACCCGACCGTCCTAATACCATCCCGACACATATTTACTGAGCTGACTAAATCCCAATAAATAATCCCGAACTATAAAATTTAACCTAAATCTAAACCCAGATAAATTGTAATCAACTATTACAAAAAAAAAAACTATAAAATCGAATAAATACCCACAATCGGCTACCCTCACAAAAAAAAGAAAATTATAAATGTAAATAATCAAATACAAACAAAATTTTAACTGTAACTTAAGTCCAAAAATATGAAATTTATGATGAAAAATATAAAAACAAAACAATTCTTTAGCTTCTGAAGGCCCTCTCACAGCCTAGGGAGGCCAATAGAGCACAGGTACTCTCACTTCCTGAGCCCAAGGAACTTTTTACTTTTAATTTATCATTCAACCCCCGAGCACTCTCACTACCAGGGGGACCAGAGAGGCACTCTCACTGCCATTCAGATGTAAACAGAAGAAAAATAGAATTATTTCCTTCATCTTGAAGTTTAAGTCGGACTGTTTAAAAGGACTGGTCTCAGTACAAGTTAATCGGAGGAAGCAGAAAATTCCTGAAGATGGGCCAGGAATATACACTGTCAGACCAGCAGCAGACCCCAAAAACCACCTAATTAGACTACGCCACATAGGACCCGCAGCTACAGATACCGGGAGGCCAGACTAAAAAGGCCAACCTCTGAATACCCCAAGAGTACCCCAAAAACCTCTAGCTCCCCAGAGGCAAAAAGGACCCAACTCCTGCTCGGTCCCGGGCAGTGCAGTACACGATCACCCAGGCACAGATGGGGGGGGGGGTAGGAGCCTCCATCAGCCAATACACCATACAAGGCCTGCTTCCCCTAATTTAATGCTGAACACTCCAAATTAAAGAGAATATAGTCAAAATTAAAATCCCAAAATGGAGGGCAATCGATCAATGAATCAGGTTCCCCCACTCACAGTACTTCGGAGCAATATCAGCGGTTCAATCCATCAGCGTCCTGGCCCTTCGGTCCCAAACAAAGGCCATCTGATCGATTCCTCCCATTGAAAGACCAGCAGATGTTTATCCAGATAACAAAGGTCACAACCGAATTGTGACACCAGTCCAAAAAATGAAGCACTAAACACCATGGTCAATAAACGGCAAAAATATGTGGTAGATATTAAGTCCGGTCGACTGAGCCCACAAACGGCAGCAGATAAAAATCAGCAGCTCCAAAGCACACCACACAAAAGCCAGGAAATCCCAATGGCAACGTCTGCAAACTTGGCACACTCTCCCACCACGCCACTGGAAGGCAGATAGATGCAATACACCACTCGGGATATCCCTGCAGTATCACTTGCGAACTCAGCATACTCCTCCATTGTATCCATTCCACACTCACTCTGGCACCAGTTTTAGAGCCCGAAACCACGAAAAGATGATTTATTTAATCTGTGGAGTTTTTAGGAAAGTGCAGAAAACTAAAACTAAAATTAAAAGAAGAGAATACAATAAGGAAGCACAAAACATGAACACTAAACTAAACTGAACAGCCGACTGTATGACCAGCCTGGAGGCCATCTTATCAGCCATCAAAGTTATGGGATTCTTGTGGGACGTTTATTGCACTTTTACTTCTTGAGGAATGTTGGGTCTGAAACTGACTCTATCAGAAGCAAATGAAACCATGATGTATTTCCCTTTAGTAAGCTAAATTTATTTTGGTTGCCTCTTAATCTCAGATTATAAATTTGAAACAAATGTTGAGCTAAGAGTTTGGATTTAAGCACCCCTAATGGTGCTCAATTAGGGCTCCTATAGGGGCCATGCACTCCCTTTTTCTATCCTATCATTTATTTTAAGGCTATCTCATACATATTTTACAAAATCAATCGCTTCTGAAATGCTGCTACCTACTGTTGGTTATTGTAGTGATTTTCAGCTTTAAAAAGTCTCCTTGATATATTTGAAATACTTTTTAAATGTTTTAATGGTTTGTTAACTGGAAGACAATAAACTTAAGCTTTAAAACTTGGAGATACATATGTGTGTGTGTGTGTGTGTGTGTGTGTGTGTATATATATTCTATGCAAAAAACTTCATTAATGCAGCAGTTAGGGTTCTGCTACAGTGACAAAAGTGAAGAAATTCACCATTAGGGTTCCCACCCATTGAACCCCCCCACCCGCCCCTACCAACAGGCATCAGGGTGTGCATTGGAGTCGTTGGCCCTAACTCTCACCCCATCCCATGTGTAAACAAGCTGAGGTGGTGCAGTGTAGAAGAATGGGGTGAGAGTTAGGGCCAACAACCCCAATGCACACCCCAATGCCTGTTGGTGGGGGCGGGGTGGGGTTCAATGGGTGGGAACCCTAATGGTGAATTTCCTCACTTTTGTCACTGTAGAAGAACCCTAACTGATGCATTAATGACATTTTTTGCACAGAATTTCTTTACTTTTTAAGAAAGAATAGAAAAGTAGAAAGTTGCGCAAGTTGGTGGGCCCCGCACTCCCATCAACATGTAAGTATCGGGCCACATTACACACCCAATGACTAAAAAGTACATTGACAACAGCAAGGCCAGCCACCAAACAAATGTTAATCTAGTAGAGCAATAGAAAACGCTATCCACAAAACATAAGCTGCACCACACAATATATCCGCAAAAAATATATTGTCTGACACATAAACATTGCTGTTGACATCTACAGGACATGCCATCAACACCCTCAAACTTTCAAGTAAAAAAACCAAACTGTGTCTGAGATATAACATGTCAAAATTTGACATTTTCATTCATCAGAGTGGCACAGTTCCACACCTGTTAACATTTAACACACACAACAACTGAAAACTACATCCATGACACTAAGGCTAGGCACCGTATCAATTTCAAGCCACCAGCAGAATCCAAAACACTGTCCGCAACATGTAAAGTGTGTCACGCAATATCTCCACAAAAATTTTTTTCTCCGACATATAAATACCATAATTCACATTTAGAGGACATGCTGTAAACACCCTCCAAATTTCAAGTAAAAAGACCAAACCATTTCCGAGATGTTCAATGTTAAAGATTGGTAAAATTTCCCTATCTATTCCATTATAAAAAATCTGCCCATCTTGTCCGCCCCTCGCGATCAAAGATGGCAATCAAAGTATCTCACAATCAAAGAATTTGCAGGCTCGCGATTAAAGAATTTGCAGGCTCACGAACAAAGAATAAAAAATGCTATAAATCAAAACATTGAAAATTGCCATGGTTCGACAGAACAACCCCCGAGCAAAACCCACCCTCATTTGACTTCCTAGGGCACCCTTGGGCTGAGAAAATTGATTTTTTATTCTGGCCATCTCGTCCCTCACTTGCGATGCATGATCGCGATCAAAGAATCTGCAGGCTCACGATCAAAGAATTTGCAGGGTCACGATCGAAGAATAAAAACTGTTGTAATTAAAAATTTCAAAGAATTGTGGTAAACCAGAACCATGGTTCATCAGAACAAAGCCCCCTGAGTAAAACCCACCTTCATTTGCTTTCCTAGGACACCCCTGGGCTGAGAAAATTGAAAATCTCGTGATCAAAGAATTTGCAGGCTATCGATCAAAGAAATTGCATGCTTGCAAACAATGAGCAAGGGATGAGATGGCCAGATTAAAAAAACAATTTTCTTAGCCCGGGGTGTCCTAGGAATTTAAATGACTGTGGGTTTACTCAGAGGCTAAATTCTACCAATCTGTATTAAAAAATTAATGTTCTGCATTTCCCTGGTAGTCTTGTGGCCCCCCCAATCTGAATAAAAAGAATAATGTTCTGCATTTCCCTGGTAGTCTAGCGCCCCCCCAATGTGTATTTAATAAATAATGCTTTGTATATCGCTGGTAGTCTAGCGGTACCCCCGATCTGTATAAAATTATTATTATTATACATAACCCTGGTAGTCTAGTGACACACCCCGATCATGATAAAATACATTATGATGTCCAATTCTCTGGTAGTCTAGTGGCCCCCCCAATGTGTATTTGATAAATTATGATTTGTATATCTCTCGTAGTCTAGCTGCCCCCCCCGATCTGTATAAAATTAATATTGTTGTTCATATCCCTGGCAGTCTAGTGGCCCCACCCCACCATGATAAAATACATAATGATCTGCAATTTCCTGTTAGTCTAGTGGCCACCCACCAGCCGTGCCAGCCCAGGCAGCACTCCACCGCTGCTAACACACACAGTCAGTGGCTGGCTGTGGAGGTGAGAGGTGGGCTGTGCTAGTTGCCAGCTGGGCAAGGGTGGGGAGAGTGCTGGGTGGGCTGGCATGGCTGGTGGGTGGCCACTAGACTACCAGGAAATTGCAGATCATAATGTATTTTATCATGATGGGGGGGCCGCTAGACTACCAGGGATAGGGACAACAATATTAATTTTATACAGATCTGGGGAACCGCTAGACTACCAGGGATATACAAAACATTATTTATTAATTACATATTGGGGGGGCCGCTAGACTACCAGGGAAATGCAGAACATTATTCTTTCTATACAGATCGGGGGGGGCGCTAGACGACCAGGGATATTAAAAACATAATTTATTTTATTCAGATCAGGCAGAACTAAGCCCCTTGAGCAAAACCCAGCCTCATTTAACTTCCTAGGTCACCCCTGGGCTGAGAAAATAGATTTTTAAATCTGGGCATCTCGTCCCTCACTCGCGATGCACGATCGCGATCAAAGAATCTAGCGATCAAAGAATTTGCAGGCTCGCGATCAAAGATCATTAATGAGCCACGAATTAAGATTTTAAAATCTCATAACTCTATTTTTTGACCAATTTGGAGGAAACCAAAGGAATGGCTCAATAGGTCGTTGTCCCCTGAGTAAAACCATCCAAGTTTTACTTCAGAAGTGACCCCTGAGTCAAGATATTTGTGTTTTTCTGATCGGAACTTTGAAAACAAGATGGCGGACCTCATGATCAAAGAATTTTTAAAATTCTAGGGGACAAAGATTCTTGAACCGCAAGGCTGCAAATTCTTTGATCGCCAGGTGAGAAGAGATGGCCAGAACCCCATTCTTTGTTCTCAAAACGTACGTATAAATTTTCCCATTGACTTATAATGGGAACTTAAAAGTGGCATAACTTTTGAATGCCTTAATATGTTTTCACCAAATGAAAAGTGGCATGTTCAGCCACCAAAGCTCTTTCAAAGGAGCCATCTCACAGAGTGGCACACCACTCAACGGCCGTGCAGAGCCATGTCGAAAATCCCAAAAGCTGCCTCCAAAAATGGATAATTTTGCATTTTTCAGAATTTTCGTACGCAAAGACCGTAAGTCCGACCGAAACACAATTTGGCAAATCAAGAGATCTACTATGCTCCACCGCATACCAAATTTCGGGCAGATCTGTTGAACGGGTCCAAAGTTAATTACATGTAAAGTTTTGAGTTTAACATAGAAGTGACAACTGAACCCTAACTATAGTGGGCAACCATACTATAATATAATATGTGTGTGTATATATATATATATATATATATATATATATATATATATATATAGATATTTGAAAATGGAAAGACTTCAACAAAAAAGCGATCTGTAGATGTACAATATTATGAAGGACAATGTATTTTTTTATTATAGAGTAGTTTTTATTCAGTTATTTATAAACCATACAAACCAGGTATTGTACAAATGCTTTACAGACAGGATAAAACATAACAGTAAATGCAATCTAGACTCTATATAGGATCAAGCAATCCTCTGACTACTACCTATAGCTTATGTACATTTAGACATTCTACCATAGTTCTTCCAACAGACATTATCAACAATAAACTTAGCTTATTATAACTACCTAACAAGTTTCGACCTGTCTTACAGATAACCGAATAGAAATCTCATCCATTTGTGCAACTAAATAAGCCCCTTTGCTTCCATTGTTGGTCAGAAAGCCTACCAAGAGGAGTAAGAGAGCAGAAAGTGGATAGGCAGGGTACCACAGTAGGAGAGGATATATTCGGGCCTACTCAGTTATATCCACCTATTTTCAATTCTGCAGGGGTCAACGGGGATTGCAAAGCAGGGGGAGGGCCTTCTGAGGTCCTTATGTATTCAGAAACCATCTTCAGGCTGGGGGGTTTGCCGGAGAGGGAAGTGGTGCCTTATACAGGGGAGAGTTACAGTAGGCTCCTCATTTCTGGAGGTATGCCGCCATTTGCCCTTTGCTCCCACAGGTGAACTTTTCGAAGGTGGTAAATCTAGCCAGGGCAGAGAGCCACAGTGAGAGGGATGGGGGTAAGGTGTGTCTCCAGAACTGAAGCACAAGCCTCTTGGCCTCCAGAAGAGCTATGAGAAGCCATTTTTGATGGGGTTTAGACGGGTGGTTCACTGGTTCAGAATCCCCCATTAGCAGCATAGGATTGGAAATATCCACAATTAAACCTAGTACCTCAGAGCAATCGATGGCAATACCAGATCAGAAGGGGACAAGGACCGGACATTCCCACAGCAAGTGTAGGATATTGGCCGGGTCATGCCTACAATGCCAGTGCTCTGCATGAGGAAGAATACCCCAGGAAAGGAGAGTTGCTGGGGTACAGTGCCATCTGAGAAGCAGTTAGTTGTATCAGTTGGCTTTTAACATCCGTGTATGCAGAGTGAGCCAGGTGCAGGCATCTGGTGCAGGTTTCTGAGGTGATGGGAGCCTTGAGATCAGAACTCCATGTGGCTCTTCATTACTCAGTATGGTCTGGTTGTGCCTCCCGCCAGGTGCTATAAAAGCATCCTACTAAGCCTTGTGCAAGGAGGCCAACCAGTGCCATTTAGGATCAGTTTTGTACTCTTTGCTAAGAGTCTGGACCATGCTGCGTATCTGCAGGTATCTCCAGAAGTCGTTAGCCTGCAAGGAATACTGAGCTTTGAGTTGCTCAAATGACATCATGGTGTCAGAATTGGCCATAAATAGGTCATGGATAGTGAGAATTCCTTTGGTCTCCCACGCAGCCCAATGGAGTGGTTTGATGTCTACCAGAAGGAGCTGGTTATGCAAGAGGGCCATGTACCGGAGCGGAATGGGGCTCGCTGCCTTGTTAGTATAAGATGCTGCCCTAAGCTTGAACCATGCCCTCCTGGTCTCAACCATGACTGGTGTGAGCTTGCTATGGTCTATGAGGGCCTTTATAAGCAGGGAGCTTAAAGGGGTGTTCTGCATCAGCTGGGCCTCCAGCTGGACCCACTGTGTCGGCTCAGAAAGATGGAGGGACAAACCATTTGGTGACTTGTGCAGCTGTATAAGCCCAGTGATATCCCTGTAACCATGGGAGGCCCAAGCCTCCTTTAGTCCAGCGGGCCCTCCACTTACTGCGGCTCCATCTAGGAGCCCTGCCCTCCCAGAGAAGGAAGGATCTCAGGTTATCTAAGGGCTGTAAAACTTTGCTGGAGAGGGGGAATAGGGAGATTATTAAGGAGATATGCCACCTTAGGCAGTAATAACACACGGATGGCCGCTACCTTGCCTGGGAGGGTAAGGTTGAGTCGTCACCATCTGCTAATTTCTGCCATTAGTGATTTTATTAGGGGGCCAAAGTTCTCTTGTGGTAATAGTCGCCAATTAAATGGGATTTTAATGCCCAGATATGAGAAGCTATGTGGAGCCCAAGCTAGGTCTAGTCCTTGCATGCACGAAGATGTGCTGGACGCATTAAGGGAGGCAACACTGGTCTTCTTTTGATTAATATATAGGCTAGATAATTGAGCAAACATCTTCAGAATTCAGAGGACGTTAGGGAGTGAGTTTTTTAGGTTGTGCCAGAGTTAGAAGAAGATCATCAACGTATAAGGCAGTCAGAAAGATGCTGTGGCCCACCCGGATGCCTTTAATGTCTTTGGCAGCCTGCAGTTTCCAGGTAAGCGGGTCCAGAGCCAGCAGGAAGAGCAGGGGGGAGAGAGGGCAGCCTTGTCTAGTGCCTTATTGCAGAGAGAAGGGGGGGAGATATATCCTTGTTTGTCAGGATTTTAGCTAGGGGGCCATTGTATAACACCTGTATCCAGTGCCTGAAATAGGGACCGAACCCATAGAGCTGGAGTATTTCATGGAGGTAGGGCCATTCTATGGAATCAAATGCTATAGAAGAGTCCACCACCATAACAGCCATGGGAGTTTTTGATTGCATTGTGAGCCACTTGTTATCCAGAACCAGACTGATATTGTCCACTACACCTCTTCCTTTAACAAACCCGACTTGGGAGGGATGGATAAAAGAGGGTATGATGTATGCCAGGTGGGTGGTGAGAATTTTGGCTGCTATTTTGCAGTCTACCAATATGAGAGAGATGGGCCGGAAGTTGGCACAATTTTGAGGGTCATCCAACTTTTTCGGAAGTAGGTTGATTAATGCTTCTCGCATAGAAGGGGGAAGGATGCCAGATTCATGGGCTTCCTGTAATGCAGAGAGGAGAGGGGTGCAGATCTGGGCACTGATGGCTTGATAAAGTTCACTGGTCATGCTGTCCAGTCCTGGAGCTTTACCCTTGACCAACTGGTCCAGGGCGATCAACAGTTCTGCTTCTGAGAAGGGCTTGTCTAGAGCCTGTTTCATTACATCTGATAGTTGCAGGATGTTGACATCAGCACAGAACATTAACGGTTCCCGCTGCAATTGGTCAGGTTCCCAGGTATTGTTTGACTGGTATAGTCACTGATAAAAGTGTTGCATGCACTCATTGATTTGTTTTAGGCCTGTGACGAAACAGCCGCTCGAGTTCTTGAGGACATGTATCCTGGAAGAAGCTTGCTGTTTCCTTAAATGAAAGGCCAGGAGCTTCCTATCTTTTTCACCACTCTCCCAATATCCGTGCTGGGACCGAAGTAGGGCCCATACTGCTTTTTGCTGCAGCATCGTGTTAATACAGTATTTGAGTCCAACAATCTCCCACAGGATTGAAGGGTCAAGTGCTTGAGTATTGAGGGTCCTGAATCTAGCCTCTTAAGCAGAGAGTTTGGCTTGCAAGTCATTTATCTCAGATCTCCACTGTTTATTCTGGTATGCTGTATAGGCAATGATCTGCCCCAGTAGTACAGCCTTAAAGGCCTCCCATACCATAGCAGCAGAGGTGTCTGAGGCATGGTTCAAAGCAAAATACTCCCTAGCTGTCTCCTACACCATAGCTAGAAACTGCGGGTCTTTAAGGAGAAGGGGGTTACATCTCCATCTGGTGCCCGGTCTAACTTGGCCTGAGGGAGTGTACAGGCAGGACACTGGGGCATGGTCTGAGACAAGGATGTTTTGCACTGTGGTGCATGTAATATCCTGGGCCACATGCACATTGGTGAGCCAGAAGCTGATCCTGCTGCTTGAGGCGTGGGCGGCAGAAAAGAAGGAATAGTCCCACCCCGAAGTGTGGTCTCTACACCATACATCAGTCATACCCCATTCCTCCATCACTCCTTGTAGGACCGAGATTGACTTGGGGTGTGTTTGTGGGGTTGGTGATGACTTATCAAGGAATATATCTAGGACGAGGTTAAAGTACCCCCTGAATATAATTGGGATCTGTGGGTATGATATGGCCAGGGTTTCTACAGCCTTGTTGAGGTCTAATAGGATCTCTGGATTGTCCGTGTTCAGACTATATATGGTTGCCAATATCACATGGCCACCTGGGTATGAAAAACGCACCACCAATCTGCGGCCTTGGGCATCCGAAACTGCTCGTTCTTGCACCTATGTGCATGATTTCTTGAGTAATATAGTGACCTCTTTAGATTTAATTGATGCTGAGCTGGCAATAACAGTACTGACCCAGGCTTTCCTAAGCCACTATACAGTCCTTGCAGTGAGATGGGTCTCTTGGATTAAGGCAATATCTACCTGCAAGGAGTATAGGTGACTAAGAACCATGGATCCCTTAACAGGGTGGTTTAGGCCCTTCACATTCCATGACACAAGTTTGGTACCTGCAATAGCAGACTGCACCATGTTTGCAGCCCTGGAGTGTTGTAAAAGGTACCTACCACCAAAGTCCAAAGGAGAGAAAGAGACAGGAGTGAGATGATTGCTTGGTACCGCAGAGGTAGAGAAAGAAGAGCAAAGTCAGAGGAGGAAGGAGTCCAATCACTTAACATGGGTACAAATATATACCTGGCACAGAAGAGAAGAAGCAATAATCAATTTTTAAAACATAAGGTAGTAGTGCTAATACACACTTAACTAGATAAGATTCAATACGTACTATAACTACAACAAAACTAATAGTTCTCGATGTGTAAAAAAATCACAAAGCTAAATGTGAATGGGTGTGAATGCGAGGTGCAGACCTCCTCTATTCCAAGGAGGAGCACTCAACCGCACTGACCTTTCACCCTAATGGGGATGGTTGAGTGCACAAAAAGATCAACTAACAACACTAACCTTTAAACTCGGTCCCCAACTTAACAGATAAGAGGGGGGTACATAACCAGTGCACTTAGGCAAGGGGGGGGAATCTGATGATGCCCTATGGTCATGCAGGACACCGCAAGCATATCTGAAAACTGCTGGATGGGTTACCCTAATCAGCTCTTAGGCTATGGCATTATATCAAACTTACCATGAGATCCCCTTACACCGGGCCAGTGGTAAATGCCATAAATGTCCGACTAGTAGCCGGAGGTCAGCATAGAGTAGGGGGTGATATATGAGTGCAAACAAGCTAGATGTATGAATTGTCTGGTATCCAACCAGAGAGCCTGAAAAAGAGGACCCCTATCAGCCGGGTGATCCCTGTGACATATGACCCCAGGGCTGAGTACCCAAATTAAGGGAGGGGCAAACATCAAATAAAACATTTTTTAGGCATAATATACTCAGTCATTAGGAGTTGGTGCCCCTATCATGGCAGAGTTTATTGCAGCCGTGGTAAGGTCTTGGGACACTGCCTGCGCAAAAGTTAGCAGGCCTGGTTTCACTGGAGCATTGGGAAAGTTCTGACAACTCGCCAGCTCAGGTGAAAGGTCTGCCCAGGATGCAGATTCAGCTACTTCCATTAACAGTTCATCTGGAATAGCTTGCAGGTCCAGGTGCTCCTGTACTGGATAGTCGTCCCTGGTCTGCTTCACAGGTGGAGCCATCCAGGGGCCTTTAGAAGGGGAATGCTGGTGTATGCGAGCAGCTTGTTTGAGTCCCCACTGTGATGGAGGTGGTGAATGTTGCTCCGCATGCCCCGCATGTAGAGGTATGACATTATTGTCCATTTCTGATGATTTACTGTGAGCAGAAGACCTGGGGGAAACATGTGAGGCAGGTACAGTCCATTATAGATTGTGGTCCTCCCAGTAATCATCCCTAGATGTGTGGTTCCTTCTTTCCCTGTTGTGAGGATCCAGCACCCAAAGCCTCTTGGGGAATGTAGTATGCAGGGGGATTTTGGGCCAGTATCTAGAGGCCCAGCTCTTCACTTCCAGGGGTGTTTCCACCACGATTTCTCTGCCTTCCTTAGATACATGCAGGTAGGACAAATTCCTGAACCTGTATTTAAAGCCGTGTGCAGACAGTATTTTTTTTAAGGGCAGAAAGGTTTTCCTACGAGCCGCAACCTCTGCAGAAAAGTCCCCAAAAAAGGATATTTTTCCCCATGCCACACTAGTTCACCTTTATCTCTTGCAGAATTCAGGACTCTTTCTTTCATGGAGTATCACAATAAGTAGGTGATAAAGGGTCTGGGAGAGGTGTTGCTAGGCCGCGGTCCCCCTGGGATACGGTGTGCCCTCTCCACCTCCACTGGGCTATGCCATCTCTCCCCTAGCATCTTGGGGATTTCTTCATTGAGGAACCTCTCAGTGTTTTTACCATCAGCACCTTCTGGAATTCCAAGAATCCTAATATTGTTCCTACGCCCATGGTTCTCTTGGTCTTGCACGTGTTTCCATAATATAGCTTGTTTGTCATCTTGTTCCCTCATGTGTTGTAAAATTTTTGCCTGTCCAGCCTCCAGATCCTCTGTGCTCTGATCTGTAACATTTAATTTATCATTGAGCACTTTCACCTCTGCAACAGTACCCAATAATGTGGCAGAAATCGTGTCTACCCTGGTAAGTAAAGTTTCTAACATGGCTGTGGTGCATTGCAGTGATGTACCAAATGTCCACCGGGGGATTAGGGCTTGTCCGCTAGGGCTGCACCTTGGTCTGGCATGTCGGGGTTAGAGGAAGCCATCCTAGGGTCATAACCGCAATGTTGCTTGGTCTTGATCAATATTGTATATTATATATATCAGCGCTGCCTCCTTCAGATCTGGGCATCTGCATTATTTTTTCCCGCTGCCACAGGGAGCTAACCGGTAGGGATCACCATGCAAAGACGGTGCTGTCTAGGCCTTCTCGGCTCCGAGGCAAGTAGCGTAAGGGCTGGCGCAATGCAGAGATGTGCCGGATCACTGGACGCAATTAAACCCACAGCAAGCAGCAAACGAAGTTTATGGCATACCTGAGGGTTTTTTAGGGAAGCCTAGAGCACTGTATGACCGCGATTGCAAGCAGATTATGCTAGCTGGAGAAGGAGTTAATGGTTCAGGTGGCCATCTTCATCGGCGGTCAAACCACGCTCCCCATAACGGACAATGTAAAACATATTATCCATCCATGGATTTAAAATATTGGGAATGGAACTGTAATGCTCATTATCTAATGTATTTTCGTTTTTTTTGTTTTGTTTTGTAATGCATAAACTGTATTTCTTTGGATGAAGGAGGGGTTAATATATAATTTGAAAATCAATGGAGCCACAGAGAATATAATAATTGGTACAGAGGTAAAACAGAAACTACAGCGAGGTATACACCTTGTAGTCAGCAATGAATAGTAAATATTAGGGTGCCTCACACTGGGGTGTGGCAGTCTTAGTGGATTTTGCACTCTCTCAAAACACCATATGCAGTAGTCCACAGAGGATGCGCACAAATAGCTTCTGCAGCAAGGAAGCTACCATAATTAAAATTCCTTGTTGACCTCCAGGCTTTTTATCCCCAGTTAGTAGTCTTCTTTTCACAATGACAACTGCACTGAGAGCCAAAATGGTTCAGCCAAAGTCTCGAGACTGAAATAAATTTATTGGTCCTAACTTTTTTTTTTATTTAGTTGTTTAACCAGGAGTAGCATACTAGGCTGAAAGCTTTTTTACAGGAGTGGCCTAGGAGCACAAGGAAGTTAAGTGACTTGCATAGGGTCACACAGTATGCAAGTGTAAGCTGTGGGATTCAAACCCCAGTCTGGTCTGCTGGATGTCACCAGATTTGCAGCTCAGAGCCTTAAGACACTGCGCTATACTGCCTCCCAATTCAACACAGATGAACTGATATTGGCAATGGCCCACTTAGAAACATAGAAACATAAGGCCCAATTCATAAAAGTCCCTGGAATGCTGCAGGCCCTGGGTATGCTGAACATATGGCACATGGAGTTTGTGGCATTCTCTGGCCAGCAATCAGGACTCTTGATCCTGTCCACTGATTGCCTCAGATTAGACTAGCTTTTTCTGGTCTAAGTTGTGGAAATCTTAAGTACCTTTCTTACTGGGGTTGTGCCAAATATTTGGCACAAACTGCCATAAATCAGAAAAAGTGTTGCAAATATGCTTGATCTTCTTGAGTAAGGCACAGTTTGTGGTGAAGTGTTTGGCACAGCTGTGCCAAAAAAAGGTCTGAAGCAGAGCTTGATGCAAGCCCTGTGTCTCCCTTTGTGTATCGGGCACATAGACAATAATGTCATGAAAAGAACAATTGTCCTTCCAGTCTGCCCATAGTTCTCTATCAAATCCAGGGACTTATTGTCCATACAAGAGGCAGTTCTCTCACCATTGATCTAGGGAAAGATGAGTCCATTCACAGATGAAACCAGACACTGCAGGAGGGTCAACAGTGAAGAAAGGGTCAACATTATGAGACAGGATGTAGAAGACTTGAGAAGTGGTCACATATTTTGCAGTTGAAAATTAAGTAATGCACAAAGGAGGGAAAAATACATGAGCAGTTCACTATATTAAGGTATGTTGATAGAGAGCACAGAGGAGAGGGACCTGAAGTGTTGATCAGCAACAAACTAAAGAAGGTTACTCAGTGCTCTGCACATAAGTATGGACATGGACATATTATTAGAGACAGTGCATTGAAGGTCTACAAAGAGGATCCATTTACAACAGGGCAAGGTGCACGATTAAAGACTTAAAAGTTTTTACATGTATTCTCTGACAAACACAAGTGCGGGGCATAATAAAGACTTTCATGTTCATGAAAGGGTTCAACAGAGTGGACATCCCAGCTATGCTCAAATTAAGACACAGTGCATCCACTGGGGCATGCACTAAAGCTAGCGGGAGGGAGGTTCAAATATGATATTAGGAGGTATTATTTCACAGAAAGGGCAGATGATGGGTGGAACAAACTTCTTCACAAGGTTGAGGAGGCAAAGACATTAGCAGGATTCAAAAGGAAGTGGGGCACATATCAAGGAGTTTTCAGACATGAAGAGGAGAGAAGGAAGGGGTGACTGGGAGGGAGGACAGTAACTAGAGTATCTTCAAGTAAGGAATCTTGGCATAGACTAGAATTGTTTAGGTCTTTTTCTGTCTGTCACTTTTTGTGTTTGTATGCTATTATGCCTTGGAGACTGTGGTTCACATGAGATTTCCAGAATCCCTCACTGAGTCTGCTTGGGATTTCAGTTCATTGCTGAGGTGAGGCACTGAACTCCAGAGAAAGGGGACACCAGCTGTTTGGCATTTGTGCACAATTTGCTGCTAATTGTGGAGAAGCACTGGTGTTTGCCATCAACATCAGCACTCACTCACTCACTCTCCCAGCCAGTGGAATGGTGACCTTGATCACAGGGGGGGGTGCAACCAGGGAAAGAAGAGGGAACAGTTGGGCTTCCTCATTTAGCACTCCTTCGAGTAATCCAAAACCACCCAAAAAAGGTTCTGGAACTGAACCTGCATGGCAGACATCATCCAAGTGCAACAGATGCTACCAGACTGTGCCTTTTAAATAGTCGAATTGGATAATATATAAATTGATGCTATATGGACTTTGTAAACAATAACATCAAATGAGGTGTCACTTCATTAAGGAATATTTGGGTGCCTTGCGTCCATGCTTTCATCACATCCAGGTTGGATTACTGAGACATTCTCTACCTAGGGTTACCCAGGAGTCTGATGAGCCACATCTAACTGGTCTAGAACATAGCAGCCTGATGAATATCTGGAACATCTCAGAAGGAACATATTACCCTGGTGCTCACAACTTGCATTGTCTGCCTATGTGGTGGTGCATCAGCTTCAAGGTTGGCTTGTTGGTGTACAGAGCTTTACATGGTATAGGTGCTGATTACCTGAAAGATCTCCTTACCACACACACCACTATCCTCTCCCTCCACTCTACTGGCTTTTTGTCAGTCCCCTGGTCTAGACTAAAGTTTTACATGGATGGTACATTTGTGGTGGCTGTGCCTGTCCTGTGGAAATCTCTTACATTTCATATTCATTCTGCTAGCTTGGTGGAGGCCTTCAAGGGGAGCCTTTAAGTTTCACTTACATCAGCAAGCAAACTGTCTGGGTTGATTATGAGGTTTTTGAATATTTATGTATTTAATTTGAAGATAATTAACAATTTATGATTTATGTGTTACCCTTTAAATTATTTGAGTTTTGCTTCCCTGTGCAGCACCCCTAGCTTCCAGTAATGGGCACCAAAAAAATAAGCTTTCCTTGCCTATGCGTGTTATGAAGCATTAGGTGAATTCAAGCACCTTCAGCCACCCAAGAGGTCCACATATTTATTATATGCTACATTGGTACAATGAAGTGCATAATTTGGATCAGGTGGTTCTTTTCTCAACTAGCTAATAAAAAACTGAAACAAAAATATACAATATTTAAAAAATATGTTAGCTGCTATAGGGTACAAACATTCTGTTTTTGTCGTTTGCTTTAATTTTTCCTTTTTTTTTTTGCTATTCTATATCTCCCCTCCCTGGCTGGCCCTCCTTCAGACCACTCCACCTAGCACTATTTTGTTTTTAAACAGAGTAGAGAAGGATTTCAGCTGGAAAGTGACACAATCCAGTAGATACAAAGGAGGACAACCCACATGCTCACATCTTTAAAAAATGTACAAACCTGTGTATTAAATACAACATGCAGACAGGCAGTTTAACATGGTACCTATACATTGAAGTAGTTACTTATTTCATTTGAGGCTGTTAAATGTGGTTTCATTCTCTTTTGAAAATGTAAACAAACTAGACTTTTGTTTGAATCTCACATTAGTAAACAACCCTAAAATGACTGTGATGTCACAAACGAAGATGTCATACTCACGAGAGCCCCTGGCCTTATTACAGTAATGTACTGTACCTCCATGGTACTGTATGTCTATTTGTAACTTCCTGTCTGTTTTCATGGAAAATCATTAAAAAATAGCTTGTGTATTAGACTGTAATACACAAGTTAACTATGGTGTTTTATGATTTTTTTCCAAGAAAATAGGCAATGAATTATAAATGGATATAAAGTATCATGGAAGTATTGAAATATGTCTGGGGCACTTTCACTAGTATGCATAATGGCCTTTTTATTGTGGTTTATGAATGCAAGATTCAAACAAAATAGCAGCTTGCTACACTTTTATGTTTGCTTGTGCATGTGCAAGAAACATAGTGCCACCATATGAGAATTCGTAGGTGCACATCCCCCACTTCTAATGCCCTGCTGTCTTTTGCAGGTGTGGCCGCACCCTGCCAATGATTGTCGGAGATGCCTATGACAGCCCCTCAGATGCAGTGGTGACAGTTGAAGGCAAAAAAGCACTGCAATCAGTGGTGGTAACATGGAGGCAATTTGCATACTGCCACGTCGGCAGTATGCAAAGTGCCTATGTGTCGGTACTGCACTGAATCAGCATTCATAGACAGCTCTGTCCCCCGTAACAAGTAGCATGCTGGGAGCCCACCCCAGCATGCCTGCGCGCCCCCACACACACACACTGTACGGCCGACGGGGTGCCCAATCCTCTCGGCTGTGCTCCTCCCAACAGAGTTCCAGGTGCCACGCTGGGAGCCCACCTCAGCATGGCAACAGTTCTGTAAGGCTGACAGGGGTGCCCAATCCCCCATCCGCTCCACTGTATCCCCCCCAAACAAACTTCCAGGTGCCATGCTGGGAGCCCACCCCAGTGTGGCAACAGTCCGTATGGCTGACTGGGGTACCCAATACCCCATCGGCTCCATTGCCCCCCCATCAGCCTTCCAGCTGCCACACTGGGGCCCACCCCAGTGTGGCAAATTCTGCATCGCCTTTAAAAAAATATGCCCTGTAAGAAAAAATGGTCCTCGGGCTGACTGTCTGACCCCCCACCCATGCCCACCCTCTGCGCACCCTGCCTCCCCACACCCCCACCTCACCCCATACTTACCTTCGGAGGCTGGCACGATGATCTTCGGTGGATTGGGAACATGTCTGCACTCTTCAAAGCTGACCTCGAACTGAGGAAATGGCGGTAAGTTGTATAATGGAATAAATAGGGTTTTTTCAACTTTGATGCATATCTCAGACATTTTTTGGAATTTTGGCACCAAATTTTCAACATATGGTTTATAGTATGAGGTGATTTTATGCGTCCACCTGGAACCACCTTTTGGGACCGATTATAAAATGACAGTGTCGAGTTCATGAGGCAGGCCCCCAAGAACCTTATGTTGAAAATTTGGTGAAACAATTCCCAAAAATGACTGATTTATGAGCGTGCATTGCACAGCTCCTACACACGCACGTAAGTTTACAAATTTTTTATATTTTCACTCCAGATTTTCAACATTGCCATTTTACCACAACTCCTTATGAGCAGTACAGCTGTCATTTTTCATATCTCACCCAAAATGTGTTTCTGAGCATGTAGTGCACAATGGCGCAGTCGGTGTGTGAAATCAATGTTCGGGACAGATTAAGAAAATCACAGTGACACTGTTCATGAGCGGAGGTCCAAAAATGCCTGTGTTTACAATCTGCTGTAAAAAATCCCCCAACTAATTACATTATGGGTGTGTGTTGCACAGTTTCTACGCACACTTGTGACTTCACCAGTATTTTTAATATTTTGTCTGCAGATTTTCAACATTACCATTTTTTACACCTCCCCATGAACAGTACAGCTGCCATTTTTCACATCCTGTTCGAAATGTGTTTTTGCACCTCTAGTGCCAAATGGCATAGTCGGTGTGCAAAATCAGCTTTCGGCTAACGAACTGATATTGCCACTGTTCATAAGGTGGGGGTCACAAAAAAATCATGTTGAAAATTTGGAGTGAAAATACCATCGAACGCCTGAGGCGTTAGGGTTTCCAACCATAACGCCCCACCCTGTAGAGACTAACAGGTATCAGGGGTGTGAATTGGGATTGTCACCTGTGATGCTCATACCATTCCACCCCCACCCACACCCTGCAGTCAGTGAGAGACATCGAGGTGTGCCTTGGACTCTTTGCCCCAAAGTTCACCCCATTCTCCTATACTGCACCCATCTCACCATATTTCCTGATGGAATGGGGTGAGCATAAGGGCCAAAGACCCCAAGGCACACCGTGACACTTGTCGGTGTCTGCAGGGTAGGGTGTGGTGAAATGGTGTGGCTGTTATGCCTGACAACCCAAATGCACACCCCAATGCCTATCAGTATCTGCAGGGTGGTGGTGGGGTTGACTTCAGTTCAATACTTCACTGCCATTCCTATTGTACCGCTCTGTAACTCCTACACTGCCAATGCCAATGCCAGCAAGCAAACATTCAACATTGACAAATGCTTGTTTATGTTTGCTTGCACACATGTGCAAGAAACATCTTGTGGTAGTAGTACATTTCAGAGGTGTGTCAGTGTTGTGGCCAATGCAGGGGATGATTTAGTGAGTGCATCCCTCAGCCGCCAATCAGTGAGCATACCGGTGATGACATTTCAATAAATATATATATACTGCCACAGCACGGTTTTCCATAATGACGACTCCTGCCACTGGCCACACACTACCGCAAAGCCAACATCGGGGGTGCCCAATCCCAATGTTGGCATGTATCCTTCCCCCCCACAGCCATATTGTGGCACACTGGGAGCACACCCCAGCATGCCCATACATTTTTTTTCCCAACACCGGGATGCCCACTTCTGGTGTCGGGTGCCTCCAAGCTCAATTTCTTTGCTGACAGGGGTGCCAAATCCCCATCGGCATCATGTTTCCCTTCCCCACCAAGCTTGTTGACGAGGGTGCCAAATCCCTGTCAGCATCATGTCCCTTCCCCCCAAAACTCATGTGGTACACTGGGAGCCCACCCCAATGTGCCCAGAAGATTTTTTTATTTTTTTAACCTATAAATAAAGAAAACAGATCCCCAGAGTCTTTTTTTTTTGTTAAACTGTAAAAAAAACCACCCAGCATTGTCTCCCCAGTACCCCTCCCACCCCAACCCTCCTCTGTGCAACCACCTCGCACCCCACCCATACTTACCCTCTGGAGGTTGGGAGCAGTGATCATCTGTGGACCAGGATGTGTCTGCACTCTTCAAAGCTGAACTATGATCTGAGGAATCGGGTAAGAGCTGTGTAATGGGAGTCAATGGGGCATTTCAACTTAGGTTGCTGTCTCAACCATTTTTAGGAATTGTGGCCCCAAATTTTCAACATGGGTTTCTTGGGACCCCACCTCATGAACATGTCACTGTTGTTTCATTTCTCGGCCCTGAAATGTGATTTCGTGGTCACTGTGCGGAATGATCTTTCAGGACTGAGTAACAAAATGATAGTACCACTGTTCATGAGGTGGGGTCCAAAAAGCCCATGTTGAAAATTTGGTGAAAATATTCCAAAAAATGACTGCATTACAGGCATACATTGCACATTTTCTACGCATGCCCGTAACTTTGCCAATATTTTATATTTTCACTCCAGATTTTCAACACTGCCATTTTTTAACACTTCCTTATGAACAGTACAGATGACATTTTTCACAACCTGCCTGAAATGTGTTTTTGCACCTGTGGTGCGGAATGGTGCAGTTGCTGTGCGAAATCAACTTTCAGGATGGATTAACAAAATCACAGTGCAACTTTTCATGGGGGAGGTCCCAAAAGGCCCATGTTAAAAATTTGGTGAAAAAAGTCCAAAATATGATCATGTTATGGGCGTGCATTGGCAGTTTCTACGCACACTCATAACTTTGAGAATTTTTCATATTTTCATTCCAGATTTTCAACATTGCCATTTTTTTACACCTCCTCACGAACAGTACAGCTGTCATTTTTCACATCCTACCCAAAATGTGTTTCTGCACCTGTGGCACTGAATGACGTATTTGCTGTGCGAAATCACCTTTCTGAATTGAGTAACAAAATGATAGTGCCACTGTTCATGAGGTGGGGTCCCAAAAAGCCCATTTTGAAAATTTGGAAAGAAAATACCAACAAATGCCTGGGACATTACGGTTTCCAACCATAACACCCACCCTATAAGAGACTGACAGGCATTGGGGGTGTGACTTGAGTTCATCGGCTGTAATGCTCACAGCATTCTATCCCCACCCTACAGCCACTGACAGGCATCAAGGTGTGCCTTGGATTCTTTGGACCTAAAGTTCACCCCATTCTCCTATACTGCACCCATCTCAGCTTATTCCCTTATGAAATGGGTTAAGCATAAGGGCTGTAGACCCCAAAGCACACCGCGACACCTGTCGGTGTCTGCAGGGTGGGGTGAGGTAGAATGGCAAAAGCGTTATTACCGATAACCCAAAGGCACACCTCCGATGCCTTTTGGTCTCTGCAGGGCTGGGGTGGGGTTGGCATTAGTTCAATACTTCACTGCCATTCCTATTATGCATCTCTCTAACTCCTGCATGACCAATGCCAATGCCAGCAAGCAAACATTCGGTATTGACAAATGCTTGTTAAAAGACAGTGAAACCATATTTGCAGCCTCAGATGAACTAAGTAACCACTTCAATGCATACGCTCTGCATTGAACTGCCAGACTGTATTTATAAATGTATCTTCAGGTTAAAATGAAGGTTTAGGTATCCCTTAATTGTTACTCAACTTTTGAAGCAGCATTTATTTATTTATTGAAGTGTTTTACCAGGAGGATATACTGAGAAATATTGCTTGTTTTCAAATGTGTCCTGGTGGGGGGGATGGGATAATACAGCAGATAGTAACAATTTAGGTACAATAGGCAAAACAATAACAAGTGCTGCAATACAGTTGTGCTGAGTTACTATACCAACATTAAGTGCTAAATCATAGGCATTACATTCAGTTAACATACAGCTGCCTGGTATGTTGGCATAGGGTAAAGTGGAGAATGTGCAAGAGGGTTCAAAAATGGGGAGCCTGAAGAGAAAGGAGGGTTAGGACAGAAGACTTTAGGTGAAGTTGCAAGAGGGGGTAGTGAGCAAGTGCATGATAGTAGGTGCAGTTGCATGTGGGGGTAGTGAGTGGGTGCATGAGAAAGGAAAGGACACGGGACAAAGGAGCATTTTGAATGTTGATGGGAAGGGAGTTCCACAACGTGGGCAAGCAGTGGGAGAAGGATACCTGACCAGCAGAGGTGGTCCTGAAGGGGATGGTGAGGGTACAGGCAGAACTGCTCCTAAGAGAGCGAGAGGCAGTCGGGAGGGAGAGTGAGGCCACTAGATAAGAAGGGAATGCACCGAGCCCGAACTTACCAGTAAAATTGGTGCAATGAGCCAGATGGTGATCAGTGAGAGAGGGGTGTGCCAAGGACTGGTATAAGGAACAGTGGTGAGTGCGGAGTGGGCAGTCAAGGGTTAAGTGGCAGAAGGAGTGGAAGAGAGTGTCCAGTCTGGCTAAGGTGGTTTTGGGGGCAACACTGTAGACTACATCACCATAGTAGGATGTTGGAAGTATCATTCTCAGCAGAATTTCTCTGTGGGCCGATAGGGGGATGTTTTCATGATTCCGGTGTAGGGCACCCAGCTTGGGGAGCAGTATCTTGTGAATTGCATTCACGTGACTAGAGACGTCAAGGTGTTTATTGAGCCATACCCCAAGGTATCTGAAGGAGGCAGGATCTTCCAGCATGGTTCCAACAAGTGTGCAGATGGAGGGGTTGGAAGGGAGCCTAGAGAGTCTCTGCCTTGTGCCAAAGGTCATGGAGACTGTTTTCTTGGTATTTAAAAACAGCTGGTTAGCATGTAGCCACTGTTTGATATTATAAAAGTCCAACTGAAGTGTGGACACCATGGGTGGAGAGACCACATGCATAAAGCATGGTGTCATCAGCATACATGTGAATGATGCAGATTGGCAGACCAAGGGGAGATTGTTAAGGAAAATGGAGAAGAGGATCAGACCAAGGACTGAGCCTTGTGGGACCCCTGTGTGGATGGGGGGAGGTGGAGAGAGAGAGTCCCCAATCCTGACTGATTGTTACCTGCCCACTAGGTAGGATTTGAACCAGTTGGTGGCTGAGAGAGAGAGACAACCCAGTGTTTGAGAGTGTATCCAGTAGCAAGGTGTGGGAGACAGTGCTGAAGGCCTTTTGACAAAGATGGCGGAGGTGATTATTCCTTGATCCATGCCGAAATAGATGGAGTCAGTGAGCTGGAGGAAGGAAATGGATGTGGAGTGATTCTTTCAGAAGCCAGACTGGAAAGGGGTAAAAAAGGAGGAGGTAGCAAGGAGAGGAGAGATCTGAGAGAGTACTACATGTTCTTGCAGCTTGGGAAGAATAGGGAGAAGAGAGACAGGATGGTAATTGCCTGTCCTGAAGGATCACCTCCTTTATGGAGGGGGTAGGGGGATGATGGTAGCCTGCTTCTAGGTGGCTGGGACAGAGGCTAGTTTAAATGAGCGGTTTAATAGATCAGCAATGGGAAGTGTGATGGCAGAGGCAAGGCACAGGTATAATAGTTTTGTATCAAGGTCATCCGGGCTTTTGCCTTTAGTCGGGATTAGTGCTATGAAAGCCCTGACAGCATCTAAGGGGGAGACAGGAGAGAAGAGCAAGTGGGGCTCAGGAGGCACTGGGGGTGGAGGTGTGGGAGGAGGTGACGTGGGGAGAGTGGTGAGAAGGGAAGAAGCACAGGAGGTAAAGTAGGAAATGCTTCTGCTACCAAGGGAGGGTCCGCCACTATAATGGTGGTGGGGGGGTTAGTTGGGGGAGAGAAAAGAGCATGTATCACCTTCCAGAATTTTGATGGGTGATTTATATTAGACTGGAAGGTACTAGAGAAATAAGCAGCTTTGGCTTGATGTGCTTATCTCGTACATGAGCTTCAGAGTTGGCAGTATTTTTGGTAGACAGCAGAGGAGAGTAACTGTTTATGGGTCTTTCAAGCTAGGTCCTGAGTCCTTTAGACAATCCAGGAGGTCAGATGTAATCCAAGGGAGGTGGGATCCACGGACTCTGATGCATCTATGGGGAGCATATCGATTCCAGATGTCAAGGAAGGTAGATTTGAAGTAATTGAGAGCCATGTCGATTGAGTTGGTCATGTTGATGAGTGACCAATCTACCCTGGCCAGGTCCTCAAGTAGGGGTGTGAGCTCAAGTGATTTGAAGTAGCGAATATTTAAGAATTGGGGGGGGGGGCTCAGGTGGACCAGATTTTACATACACAGCAGATGATGTGATGGCCACTTAGCACATCAGGCAGGATACCTGTGATTGTAATTTGGTGCGGGTGCGAGGCCAGGACCCTATCAATGAGGGGAGTGGTTGAGTGATTTGTTATTGATTTGTGTTAGTTCTGTAATGAGCTGGGTTAAATTTAGGGTGGTGGTTTCAGAGCAGGTGGAGGAGTGAGCAGAGGAGAGTCAATTCAGGTTTAAGTCACCCAGGATTAGTAGTTCACCAGAAGAGCCGAGGGCTGATAGGGATGTCAATAGGTCAATGATAGAGTTGGGGGGGGGGAGGCAGCAGTAGATGCCAGCTATAAAGATCGGTAGGGAGGAGGGAAGGGAGAGATCTTTATGAGTAATTGTTCATACTTGAAAGGGGTGGAAGAGGCAGGATTGTCATGAAGTGTATAGAGGATTTAAGGTACATGATTACCTCACCACCTCTCTTTGCTCAGTCCTGTCAAATGTGGGTATAGCTGGGGATGGAGACAGCTTCATTCAGAATTTTCATGTTTAGCCATGACTCAGTCAGAATAAGGATGTCAGGCTGGAGTGACACAACTCGGGGATGGCTATGATCAATCTTGGGCAGTAGGCTTCTGATGTTAAGGTGTACGATTCACAGTCCATGGGGTAATTGAGGGGAGGGGAGGGAGGTAGGGCCAGGGGTTCAATTCAGTGTCACCTACAAGAAGCAGTAATAGGGCTAGCAGATAATGTGTAAGCAAGAGGATGTGCTTCTTTGGTGCACAATGGGGTTGGTGACAGGAATTACAAGGCGGGTGGAGTGGCAATAGCAAGGACCTAGTTAAGGCTATTAAAGGACACTGAGGGGGCATGATGGAGGTGCCAGCCGACCAGGGGTAAGGAGGGTCTGCAGGGGTGTATTTAAGGGAGGTATGAGAGGAGGAAGGGGGACAGAAGAGAATTGGGTAGGGGGGACAGGGGGAGGGAGAGAAGGGTTTAGTGAGGGGGTAGGTGGAGATGGTATCAAGGAGTGGTAGAAGGTAGATGTAGTAGGAGTAGGATGGCATGGTAGGGCTGATGGAGGTAACAAGGTGGAATAGGATCCAGAACTGGATAGGGGAAGACTTGTTAACTAGATGACAAGGAGAAGGCAAGGCCTATGTACTGGTTGAGAAGGGTGGTGTTAGGAGGAAGGGACAAGTGTCCGCAGTTGTGGGGGGAGGAGTGGGCTATACCAAGTGCCATTGACAATGGGGGGCAGTGGGCTGATTGTTCCAGCAGCCTATAAAAATAACACTAGCTTAGGGAGGGAGGGTGACCAGGAAGGGAGGGTGGCCTGAACAATAAAGTGCTGCATGAAGTGTGGCATAGTCAAGGCACTGACTGGCCAATTCAGAGAGCAACTGAGCATGCAGGGCAAAATGGCACCAAATGCCATTCCGGCATGTTGTAGTTCTGTACCTGAAATGCATACAGGACGTCCATCAGGGGAGCAGTGGTGAGCCCATCTCTGACTGAGGAGCTAAGTGGGCTATGGAGAGAAGAAACAGGTAAATTAAGAGCAGCTGTGGGGAGGAGACTGCAGTGGGAGGGATGTGGGGATGAAGGCTAGAAAGCAGAGCACCCACCGTATTGTGCGGGAACTAGAACATCACAAAGCTAACACTGTATCTGTTGGGCAATAACTGAACTAAACCGAATCAGCAGCTAATACGCAAGAATGTTACATTCAATGCTAAAAACAGTACATTAAGATACGCACTGTCTACAAAGTGAGTAACTATGGTTAAAGCTGGTGAATAAACTTGTTAACTGCAAAACAGTGCTACCAATCAGGCTCTAGTACAATGAGATAAATGCAGGAAAACAGTATATGAGTGTTTACTCTGTGTAACTTGTGTTATCTGAAGGCCATAAAACTGATTTTCTTTATTTGTACCTTTTACCTCTTTCATGCCTTTGGAGGTTGAGAAGTCCCAGCTGCCCTCATTCTTGGGGTAATTTGACAGGTGTCATCTCAACTCTTCAATACAATAGGACATTTTACCACCTGCATTTCTTGTAGAGGTGCCCTCAGCCCAATCATCCTGGCTGATCTCAATTTAGGACTCATGCAACCAAGGCTAGCTTATGCATAGCAGGGCATCTGACCCCTCCATACCAAAGGCTAAGAAGTGCTGCAACCTCTCCTCCTTGACCATTACATGGTAACATTGGGACAGGAACCTTGAAGAGCAAATACTTCCCCCTGAGGATAATGGTGAGCATTCCCTGGTCTGAGGGGTCTCAAGTTGATGGACAGCCCTTCAGTAGTGAAGGGATGACTAGAGGCCCAATTTCACATGAGTTATAGATCATTCTGTCACTCACTGGATATTTTTCTAACTCTTTGCCAAACCCATTAATTATCATCTGTGTATCCATCTGCACATCACCAATTTAAATAGGAAAACAGTCAGTTTCTAATAGCAGCCTCTTCCTAAACCAAATCAAAAAAGGACGTGAAATGATTTCCAGAAAACCAATAAAGCACAGTTCAACTGGATTAAGGGACCAGAAACTGCAGATTCGTGTCCCTGCCCCAATATACAGACTTTAATGCCAACCTAGTGGTAACCCTGACTACAGTGGCACCTGCCAGCATCAATTGGGACATACTGGGTCTGATCCTGGTGGACACCACTGTACAGTATGTGTGAATGTTAAATCTGCATGGGCAGTCTTGGTACAACTCTGATTATCAGGCTTGATACCATAGGTCCTAAACTGCTACATACTAGCCAGGATGACCAGTTCTCAGTTAAAGGCAGTCAATCAAAAGAGGTATGATGGTTGCAGTTTATTCAACACCCTGCACTGTGGTCCTCTTGTAGCTCACCAGTAGCTGCAGACCTGTCCACTGAAAGAGACACCAGCAATTTCAGCACAACATTAAACTATACGTTTTTTTTTTATATCTGATCAATTGATATGCTTCCTAACACTGCCTCCTCCACTTAATTGCCTTGTTAATAGTACTTTTGTTACTTCTGACATGCCCAGATCTCAACAAACTTTTAAAATATTAATACATAGTTTAAAACAGCAGGGGATAATTAGCAACATTAATGAGGTTGCTCATTTGATTCCACAACAATATATTTCACAGCAGGATAGACAAATTATTTTTGTGCAGATGATGTATGCACATGATGTTGTCTAATTAGCTTACTGTATGCATTTTCTGATGGCACATCTGTATTCATGGGGGGGAGGGGGGCATTGGCCTTGAAGTTGACCACTGAGACCAGTGTGTGTTATCAGTTAAAGAAATGTCAGTCTTCCCCTGACGCTAGTGACCTACAACTGCTATGGAGGTCACAGGCTGTTAAAATAGGATTAAATCCTAACTCCTATACAGGGCTGGAGGGATAATACAAAACATAATTTTCACATAGAAAATCTGCAGGTTATTTGAGCATGTTTGCTAAAACAAATATTTCAAAATATATACAGTACATGCATGCATAAGAAAAATTGATTTATGTATTTATTTTTTGTTTCCAGAAAAGGAGGGCAAGATAATATTGGATATTTTCAGCCTCTCCTGGGAGGTGGGGGTGGGTAACAGATGAAATTCAACTAATACTGAACCAGATTAAGCTGCTGGTGGTATTTTAGTGTTAACTATTAGGCAGTAAATAGTTAACAGAATTAAACATAATGTCACTTTCACAGCACTATTATTTCAATATTTTTCTTATCAAATGCTGCACAAATACTGCATTGTTTAAATTTTCTGTCTGTAATATATAATTTGTTAAACAAGCTGTTTTAGTAGGACTATTTAAAGCAGCAGTGCAACGAAAGTGGGTTAAAATTTGACCCCACCTTTTTTTCTTTCTAATTGATGCCAGATGTCTTCCAGTTTATTTTGGTGGTGACATTTTTGGTTTTCATTATGATTTAAAAATGTTATGAATGTTTTAAAGTAATTATTTCTCAAGAAAAAAGATGACCTCCTCATTTTTGCATAGAAATAATACTGAGGATCTGAGGAGGATAAGAGTTCAGACAAAAATGCAAATGTACAGTACACAGCATAGGAAGTATCCAGAAAACCCAAATCAACAGTTCTGCCAATATTTTTTGTAACCATAGCAGAAAATTAACTTTTTGGAATAACGTTTTTCATTGCACAGCTGCTTTAACTATAAGAAAGTAATGATGTTGTTTGCATTATAGTCTATCCAGGGTAGCTTATATAAAATGCAACATCTCAGTTCAAGTGAGGCCCTACTTCTTCCCAGTTATACAGTTGACAGGACAAAAACACAGGGCAGTTAAGTGACATGATCAAGGTCCCCCAGCAGTGATTCGGTGGCTGTTGTGAGATTTGAATTGATGTCCTCCTGTTTCACAGATCAACGCTTTGTTTGATTTATTTTACAATTTATTTACCCAAGATAGCTCAACTGAGTTGGAATGACTCATTTTCTGTAGGGTCAACACTCTTAACCACTAGACCATAGTGAAGTGACTTCTTTAATAACTCACTTTTGTAGTGTTTAGGGGATGTTTAAGTACTGGTACAGTAGTCATACCAATATCTACGTTTATGAAAGGGTGGAGCCCAAGCATTTCAAATTAAAATATAACATCCTTAGCGCTAAATGATTTTGCCAACATCATATGCAAACTTGTATCCTTTGATAAGGTCATGGTCAAGTGAAGGGCATTCTTATTGGCTGAAACGGTACAGCATGCACATGATTCAAGATAGAATGTGTTGTTCTGGAAGAATGGTATCATTCTTGCTGTTATGCATCTCCACAGTCCTGCACACTGCTGAGTTTTAGACACACTGTTGCATCAGAAATGAGGAACTGTTTCTCAGATGTGCCTATCTGATTAACTAAAGACAAAAAAGAGAAACAAATAAAAAAAAAATAATTGCACCATAGGTTGGTTTCTTAACCTGTGAAGAGAATCTAAAACAATCAAGATAAAAATTGGCAGTCTTATACAGTACATGTATGTAATGTATTTAAATAATTGATAGGATATTGGTTGTATACAAGTAAAATAATTCCATTTGTGGGTCAAATAAGCTATTTAACCACAGCACCAAAGTTCTAGTGTTTCTACAGCTTGTTTGACTGACAATATGCAATTGGGGGGGTAGAACTGGGGAAGGAGGGGAGAGGGAGGTAAGGTGCCTGCCTGGTGACAATGCATGGAGAGTCAGGAAGCGAATACTCAGGATCATGGGAGCAGCTGCACAGGAGAGGGAGCTGGATGTCATTGTCCACCTAGGGACAAATTACCTAGCTGGTAATGGGATCAGAGCTGTGTAGGAGCAGTTTATGGAGTTGGAGAGGGGTCTTGTACAAGTAGCATGCACGGTAACCTTCTCGGAGGTGCTGCCTGTCTATAGCATGGGTGAGGCTAGGGTACTCCGCACCTGGCATTCAATGAATGGTTGAAAAACTGGTGCAGAGCACAAGGTTTTGGCTTCATTGGGAACTGGAGGTCCTCCCTGGATGGATACAGTCCTAAACTGTCATGATGGTCTGCATTTGTCTGGGAGGGAAACCAGGCTCCTACGTGATAGGTTTAAATGCTTTATTGGTAAGCTTTTAAACTAGCCAAGGGGGCAGGCACTGAAAAGAAGCAGGGAAGAAAGGTCAAAAGGGGGCAGTGCAGGGTTAAATGGAGAAAAGGCAAAGGCAGTAAGTACAGGGATGGGGCTAAAATTGGTAAGGCCATCAAAAAATGGAGGGCAATGAGTACCAGTGCCCATAGTCTTGGTAACAAGCGTCCTGAATGAGTGGCCTTGATGGAAGAGGGACACCTGGGTATTGTGGCAGTCACAGAAACCTGGTAAACATAGAACCATGACTGGGATGTCAACATACCAGGGTACACAACCTACAGGATTGACAGGGAGATTAAAAGAGGAGGAGCAGTAGCTCTGTATATAAGGGAAGGGATCAAAGGAACAGAACTAAAGGGTAAACAGGGAGGAGAGGAGGCACTGTGGGTTTCCTTGGAGACAGGAAATGGCACCACAATCCACACATGGTTGTATACAGACCCCTGTCTCAGGGGAAGGACATGGACAAGGAAATGATAGGTGGCATCCTAGAATGGCAGAAAAAAGGAAGATATTGTTGATAGGGGACCAGAATATGCCAGATGTTAAAGGGAGCACATTTGCTGCAGCCACATCCAAGAGCAGAGTCATTCTTGATGCCCTACAGGGGGCATGCCTCAGGTAGCAAGTGTTGGAACCCACTCGGGAGGGAGCAGTCTTAGACCTGGTACTCTCAAACAGGGATGGTGAGAGGATCTCAGATTTAGAAGTGGGTAGCCATCTCGGAACAAGTGACCATCAGACAATGTGGTTCACAATAAACACAGCCATAGAGTCAAACCATACAAAGGCAAGGGTACTGGACATTCAGATGGCTGACTTTGGCAGAATGGGAGAGTACCTAAGGAATGCATTAACAAAAGGGCAGGAAGGAGGGATGGAAGAACAATGGGGGGAAAATCAAAACTGTCATCACAGAGGCAACAAGCCTTTGTGTGGAGCAAATAAACAAAACAAAATGAAAAAAAAAAAACACTATGGTTCTCAAAAGAGGTGGCAGGGAAGGTTAGGGAGAAAAAGATAGCATTCAGAAAGTGTAAGGAATCACAAAAGGAGCAGGAAAGAGAACTCTATCAGTTAAAGCAGAAGGAAGCAGGGCAGGCAGTCAGAATAGCAAAGGCCCAAACCGAGGAAAAGGTAGCTAGCTCAATTAAGAAGGGGGATAAAATCTTTCATAGGTACATTAGTGAGCAAATAAATACCAAGGGAGGGATAGTGAGGCTTAATAAAGGGAAGGGGAGGGGGTGGCCAGAGTTTCACAGTGAAAAGGCAGAGATACTGAATGTATACTTTTATTCAGTATTCACAAAAGAAAAAGAGGCGGATGTACCTAAACCAAACAATAGAAGCACTCTGGATAGCAGGGTTGATACCAATCCATTCACAGAAGAAAGGGTCCTGAAAGAACTCTTAAAACTCAAGATGGACAAGGCAATGAGGCCTGACTGAATTCACCCCAGAATTGTGAAAGAACTAAGGGGAGAACTAGTGAAACTACTGACTTCTGTTTTTAACAAATTATGGGAGGATGGTGTGGTACCTGAGGACTGGAGTAAGGTGGATGTGATTCCCCTTCACAAAAGTGGGAGCAAGGCAGAGGCAGGAAACTATAGACCTGTTAGTTTGACCTCAGTGGTAGGGAAAATGATGGAATCACTTCTGAAAGAAAGAACTGTTGAGTACCTAGATGTCAGCAGGGCACAGGATCCAAGGCAGCATGGATTCACAGTGGGAAGGTCATGTCAGACCCATCTAATAGATTTCTTTGACTGGATGACCAAAGTAGTAGACCAGGGAGGGGCTGTGGACATGGCCTACCTAGACTTTAGCAAGGCATTTGACACAGTCCCACATAAAAGATTAATACATAAGTTAGTCAACCTGGGAGTGGGTCCCAGGGTGGTAGCCTCGGTTAAAAATTGGCTGGACAACAGAATGCAGAGGGTAATAGTAAACAGAGTCCACTCTGGAGAAAGGGGGGGTTACTAGTAGGATACCACAGGGTTCAGAAATGTGGCCGGTCCTCTTTAATGTCTTTATAAGTGACATTGCAGAGGGACTGGAAGAAAAAGTATGCCTCTTTGCAGATGACACAAAGATCTGCAACAGGGTTGATACACAAGGAGGGGTGGAAAGGATGAGAAGGGACTTGGCAAGATTGAAGGAATGGTCAGACTTATGGCAGCTTAAATGCAATGTAAAGAAGTGCAAAGTAATGCACCTGAGAACCAAAAAACAGGGGAAGAGTACACAATGGGGGGAGGTACTAACAACAACAAAAATGGAAAGGGACCTGGGGGTAGTCATATCAGATGACCTAAAGGTCGGCAAGCAATGTGAGAAGGCAGTAAGGAGGGCTGGGGGGATACTGGGCTGCATAGGGAAAAGCAGTACCAGTAGAAAACAGGAAGTTGTCATCCCTCTGTACAGACAGTTGGTGAGACCCCATCTGGAGTACTGTGTGCAGTTCTGGAGACCCCATCACCACAAGGACATAGACAGGATGGAGGCAGTCCAGAGGAGGCCAACTAAAATGGTGCAGGGTCTGCACCAGAAACCATACGAAGAGAGACTAAAGAAACTTAATATGTATACGCTAAGGAAAGGAAGGAGAGGGGGGACATGATTGAAACTTTCAAGTACCTCAAGGGAATCAACTAAAGACCAAGGGGGTAGCATCTTGCAGAAAAAGAGATGTGCAAGAACAAGAGAGAACAGTTTGAAGACAGAGGGGGGATGGCTCAAGGGCAACTTGAGGAAGTATTTTTTCACAGAGATGGTGATGGGCACATGGAACGGCTTTCCTGAGGAGGTCATGGGATCAAAAACAGTGGGGGAATTCACGAATGCATGAAACAGACATAAGGTAATTATAGTGGGGTAGGAGGAAGTAGGCTGTTGGTTATCTAATATGTGGAGCTTATTCAATAGGTAGGGATATGGGCAGAATGGGAGGGTCAAGTGGTCCTTCTCTACCATCAAAGTCTTTCTATGTTTCTATGTAATTACTTTACAAGTGGATAGCACTTTCTTATCTTTGTTTTATAAAATGCATTCATTCAGCCAAAATATAGCTTGGGTTTAAGTTATTTTACAAATTTAAAAAATGATCCAGCAGGCAAGAAGATAAACCAGCAGTTTTTGGTACTTAGCAAAAAAGTCATCCTATAGTTTGTTTTTTGGCAGTAATATATTTCTAGTATCCTTATATTCATCCTCAGTATAGTTTTAATTTTCTCAGATATTTGTAAAACAGCTTTTATGACATATATTGTAATTAATGACTCATGTCAATAAAGATGGCCATTACTCACAATTTTTAAAAATCTCTTCTATTGACATTACCTGTTAAAGGTAAATGGATTCATACTCTGGTTGTATTAGGATTGTGCTACCACAGGTTTCTGATGGTAAACAGTACTGCATTGTACCAGGATGATTCATTTTTTTCATGGTGGGCATGACACAGCAGCAGTCACTTTTAAATAAAAATGTCAAAATCCTGAGCCAGCCCAGTGGCATGGAGGGCTAAGGCAGTGGGCACCTCGCCTCCTGCAATGCCAGTGACTTGTGTTCAGAAATGGACATGGATCACTTGAAGCCTAGCTGTGGGGGAGGATCAAGTGTTCCTAGGACAGCTCCCCTTCCATGGGGACGGGGGTTGCTGTGGTTTACTGCTTGACTGCCACCTGGAGGTGTCCAGGTGACAGCACAAGTGAACCAAGCTCACAAGGAAGGGACCCCCCATTAAGGATGCCATGGGAGTCTCTACTTGGGGGGATCATCCGCATCGCACCCTTTGCACATCCTGTAGGACCACGGAGAGAATTAGAGGATAAGCACCTGTAGCTGCAGGATGAGAATTGACCCTTTGCAGGCCCTTCACCAGTGACTAGGCACCCCACCACTGTCCTGTGGCAGCAGACGATGGAGGAAGGTAAGTACTGGAGAAGCCGGGGGATGGGGCTGGGTAGGATCAGTCACAAAAGGGAAGCCAGAGGCAGCATATGAGTATGCAACCTTTACAGAAAAAATTCTAAACCCTGTAACTTCAATCAAGAATGAAAGGAATGAAAAGAAAAATAAGTATATTGCTGTTTCTGCCAGGAGATAATTATTGCTGAAAAAAATGTGCACAGTGACTAACAAATATTGTTATTTTAAGCTCATGAAAAATTTTTGGGAATACCGATTGTTAACATAGTGTTGATTTTTGCCATGATTGTTGTTTGCTGCTTGTTATTTAAGCTTGAGGCAGGGTAATAATTTTACGTAGAAATGAATTGCCTGACATGGGTGCTGACTGTGAAAGATAGAAACAGTGGTCCGGATTTTCAAAACTTACTAAGTCCCACTCTGCAACTCTAGTTGTATACCAAAATCTCTGCAGCTGCATTGATTTGTATTTTTAATCCCCTGGAGCTTCGGGAGATGTTATGCCTGGTCCTACTGGCCATAACAGTTTTCCACAGCTACAGGGAAAAAATAACAACAAGCTGCATAAATCATGGAGCCAGTCGTAAACTGGTTCAATGTTTGAGAATACCGTAGCTGAGGGGAAAGCTGCAGCTTCGCAAGTAGCAACCCACTTACGTCAAGTTTTTCCCACAGCTACAGGATTTTTTCCGGGCTTTGAAAATCTGGCCCACTGTTTGCCTGAAGCTTCTTCTTTTTTTTTTTTTTTAACTGCTTTAGAATGTCTCAGTTTTGAAGCATTTTTCTGTAGGGGTTAGTGAGTTTATTTTTTTTTGTCAGAAATTCTTTTGTGATGAATCTCATTAGATCGATTGAGTTTAGATGTCTTTTTTTCAGACAGGTGTGATACAACACTTTTTTAGGCCCTTGCTTTTACCTGTTTCTTCAATTGACATAATTCCTGCGTTTATGCATGTTTTAAAATGTTTAAACTAAGTACTGTGAAGGCGAGGTGGATAGCTTCCCTATGAGGTTTGCTCTGGTGTGTGTGTGTGTGTGTGCGTGTGTGCACGCGCACGCGTGTGTGTGTGCAGGGGGTCAGCTTTAATCTTAGTTGCTTGTTTTGTTTTGCTGTTCATCATGCCAATCTTGCTTTTTCAATGATATCCCAGCTCAGATGCAATATCTTATTTTTATTGGAGTCCTTCTTTTTACCTATGTCGCAGCTGAGCGAGCTGCAGCACTGGAAGATGTAAATACACACACACACACACACACACACACACACACACACACACACACAAAGCCTTACTTGGAAAATTCTATTTTTATTTTACCAGGAAAACACCATTGAGACAACTCAATTGTGAGGTGATCCTGGAGGGACAATAGTTACTGTTCCCAACACAAGAAAGGGCTTATGATATCAACAAAAGTGAAGAATGCATTCAATAAAAATTTAGACAATATTAAAATGCGGTTAAAACATAATAAAAAGTGTACCAGTTTATCCTAACATGAACACATTCAACAGAAATGACAGTAGGAATAATCTTATACCTGTAGCTATGTAAGTGCATTTGTAGGGAGAGGGGGAACACCACAGGTAGTAAAATTAGAGAAGGGACAATTGTAAGAGTCAAGGTAGAATGTAGGTTGGAGGTAGGGTGACAGGCAAGAAGGATGATAAAGGGTGTAAGTGGAGGCAGCATGGAGGGTTAAGGGAAAGAGATGGGGGCTAAGCGCTACGGTAATGGCCAGGTGTCATGGTTCCCAGGACACTTCTGGAAATGAGTTGTTTACAATCTTTCCTGGTGAAACATTTTCTGAATAAATAAAAATAAAAATGGTTCAAAAATGCAGCAAGGGAGGTTATGCATAACAATTGCATTCATCCTTTAGAGTATATCTTAACAAGGACTTAAAAGTTTCAGTGTCAGTGGCTCAGACTCACCTCTGAGGCCAGGAGATCAGAAGGCTGTGGGTTTTATCCCCACACCAGGCACTTGGGTTAATATCCCAGTACTGACAATGCAGTGCAGCATGAGGGGGTGCTGCAGTCCTGAGTTGCCATCTTTCAGATGAGACATTAAACCGAGGTCCCATCTACCTGTTCAGGTGGATGTTAAAGATCCCATGGCACTTCTCGAAAAGAGTAGGGGAATTTTTATTGCAAAGTAAAGAATTACATGCTGGTACGAGAAAAGTATACAATCAAAACATACTTTGTGTATATACAGGAGAATGTACAAATAAGGAACATTGTGAAAGCAATCCATACCGTAACACATCATAGTTCACACCTTAGCTATCTATGTGACTAATCGTGACACTCTCCACCAAACCATCCCGTCATCAAGTATCTATCTTTGTAGTGTTCATTCCAATATACGCAATGGTATGCCCTTCCACCTCTTTTTCCATTGTTCCCACGTTAACTTCTCTCTGTTATACTGTGCTTGGAGTTTTATTTCTTTTTCAACCATATGGATCAATATTGGGGGCAGTATCAATTTTTGTTGTAATACAAACTTACTTCGAACCTGCCACATGACAAATTTTATACAGATAAATATCAATCGTAGAGTGCCAACCTCCATAGTCTGCATGTGTTGCATAGTCCCTTGTAATCACATATTCATAATTCACCATGGCCCAATTCACATTATTCCAATGGTTTCTCAATTCTTTCCAAACATCTTTTGCATAACCACATTGTATAAAAAAATGTTCTACTGTTTCTACCATCTGCACACACTGTTCTCTGGGGCAAAACCTGTCTTCCATGCTCTTGTATTTGGCATTCCCTTTGACACATAAACGCCTATGTACATTTACCCATACCACGTCCCACATACGTGGGGGGGAGGTCCTTTGGTCAACTAAATATATCTCAAGCTTCTGACAAACTGTTGGACTAATATCCTTGTATAAAATGGGAGTCTGGAAAGACCCCAACTGTATCGTATCATGCAACAGTTTCCTATGCACGACTGAAACCTGTGCTAGTGTAAGTTTCCACTTCCTCAGTTTCTCAATGGCATAGAGCATGTATGTCGGCCATCTTCCCCTACTAAGGGACCTTGTCCCCACTATTATATCAGCAGCAATATCCAGAGGACTGCCACTTTTTTCCACTCAGCATTCCCAGGTTTTAGGAAGGCTGAGATGGTATTAAAGACAAAGATACTATGAAAGTAACATATGAGGCTGAACATATTTAATCCCCCAAACTTAATTGGAAGATACTCTCTCTCTCTCTCTGACCCTCACAGTCAGGGACATTGCACATGTTGCCCCCATTCCTGTCTCAGCAGGGTGTAATAAAGGATCAGACTCTGGTGGCAGGGGGACAGCAGGCTGCAACTGCCTCAACTGTGGAGGCATGCAACAGGGTGCAGCAAATGTCCTGAATCTTGTGGCAAGTGGCAGCATGGTGCAGCAGCCCTAACTGCAGAGGCATGGGGCTCTAGGCGATAGCAACCCAAACTGTGTAGAAAGGAGCACGGTGCAGCAGCCCTGTCAGTGGTGACAGGGAATAGAAGACAGAATGGTGCAGAAGCCTTGACTGTGGGGCAGGACACATGTGGCATCAGGGTACAGCAGCCCTGACTGTGAGATGGGGTACATGTGGTGCAGCAGCCCTGATCATTTGGAGTAACGGAAGTGGGTAGCAGGGTGCAGCAAAAGCCCTACCTCTTGTGCTAGAGCAGCATGGTGCAGCAGTCCTAGCTGTGGAGGCAGGGAACCTGGTACTCTAGGGCTTAGCAAAGCACAGCAGCCCTGACTGTGGAAAAAGGAACGGGGCATTAGGTGTAGCATCCCTAACTGTGAGGGTAGGGTAGAGAGGGCAGCAGGCTGCAGCAACCCCAATTGTTTGGGCAGGGGGCAGTAAGGTGCAGTAGTCCTGATTCTTTCAGCAAGGGATGGAGGCAGCAGGATGCATAATCCCTGACTGTGTAGGAGAAGACAGTGGGCAGCAGAGTGCAGCAGCCTCGAATGTGGAGCAGAAAGCAGGGGGCTTGTGTGGCAGTGAACTGGTGGCAGTAGACTGCAGCTGCCTCAACTGTGGGGCAGAGACACGGTGCATCGGGATGCCACACAGTGTTTTTAGTTATACACGTACATGATGTATTTTCACACAGAAACCACCAAAGAACTGAAATGTGTGAGTTCTGATAGTAAATGTGCTTGAAATGCTGTAGCAGAGTGTGACAAGCACCTGTTTGTTAATCTGTCATGAAAAAACTTCTTACATGACTGTATTTATGAAGGCTATATCAAAGACAAACTTTCTGTTAATGAACAAAATTTAGATTTATTTTATATTCTTTAAACAGCCCTGTGTTATACAGTTAGACAAAAAATTGAGGTTTGATTAGAAAGAACAGAGCTGTGATACAGACAAGCTGATTTCTCACAGAAAAAGATTTCCACTACTTCAATTCAGCATTGAAACTGAAATGATCAGCTTTTTAAAGGAAGATGATTATATACTTTAAGCTGATCTATTTAAACATAAACCAGAGACTGGGTTTGTAAGAAACCTGGAGGGCTCAGGAAACCATAAACTCTACAGATTGCTGCTCTGATTGGGAATCAAACAGCAATCTACTCCAAAATGACATCATTGCACTCTAAGCTTGACTGAGAGGACATAAATAACTCCACTGTTTTCAGCCACTATAGACCAAGTTAACAAATGCTGATTTAAAGAAAACTACAAAACCAAACAGCATGACATTTTCAGGAAACACTAATCATGACACAAGGACTTGAGCTGCAACTTTTTAAGCTTTTCTTAAAAATATGTAAAAACCGTTGCATATGATCTTTACGATGTACCTGCCACTTTTCTATAAATTTAGAGCTGAACCCGTCAGTCTGGGAAATCACTGAACATCATCCAATGCCTGCTCTACAGACCTTTTATCAGCAAGCAAATGATATACATCATCAGCATATGCTAAAGTTGTAGTGATGCTCACACTTCCTGATATGATCACATTCCAAATTGCCTCATTCTGTCTAAGAACTTTCAAGAGCGGGTCCAAACAAAAAATATACAAAATGGGGCTCATGGGGCACCCTTGCCTGACCCCTCTATTAATATGTACAGTATTTCCCTCCCACTGTACCCATTAATCAGTGGGGCCATTGATGCAATCTGATAAAGCCTCATAATCCAGGTCGTAAATTTATCTGGAATACCATATTTCACTAAAACTTTCTGCAAATATAAATGAGAGAATTTGTCATAATGCTTTTTCCTGGTCTAAGCTGACCAAGTATCCACTCAGATTGCCCTGTTGTCCTTGAGTGACCACTTCCCTAAGGAGGAGCAAATTCTCTTTTATATTTCTACCTTTCATGTTACAAGCTCAGCTCGGATCTATCACACTGGGTGCCACCAGTCCCAGTCTAGTCACCAATATTTTCATTACAATTTTTAAGTCAGTATTCAGTAGACTTAGGGGGTGCCAGTTCTTTAGACTCTGCTTATCATCGTTTTTATATATAAAAAGTTGCACTGACTGGCCAAAATGTGGGGCTATGTCCATCTCATCCAATACCGTGTTAAATACCACAATTAGAATATCTACCAATTCCGTCTCAAATTTTTTATAAAATTCCATTGTCAGGCCATCAGGGTGATATTGTTATTTAGGGATCTTATTGTTTCCCTAATGTCTACATCTGTGATAGGCACAGTCATCTGAAGTGTTATCCTTTGTGGAATGTCCAGTATTTGACAAGGCAACAACAATTCTGCTATAATTTCTGGGGTAACTTCTGAAGCAGAATACATCTGCTCCATATATCTGACTACTTCTTCCATTACTATGCAGTTGGTTGTCACAATATTCCCACTTTGGCTATGGAGAGACTCCATTGTTCTTTGTTGTACTCTGGTTCTGCAGCTCTCATAAATGTCTCCAGTTACCAGTTTCCCTGGTGTACCTATTCTGTGTTCATACAGAAGTGACGCAACCCTTTCATATTGCAATGCTTCCATGTGTGCCTTAATTTGATGGATCTGTCCCACATATTCTCCATATCCCTCATTAATTAATGAGACAAGTTTTATATATTGGCCATTCAATGTTAGATATTGGAAATATTTCCCAGTATGAGTAGTAGAGTAGTATACAAATATGTCTGTAGTTCTGATTTTAAATCCCTTTTTGTCTGTATCCACCAATGACTTATATTCTCTTCCATATATACCGCTGATTTCCTTGCTCTCAGAAGTCCTGAATCCTATAAAAGCATAGTCTTTCTGAGAGCATGGCATTATTCAGTTTCCAGAGGTCCTTTCCCCTACCAATCCCCTCTCCCACCGTGATACGCACCTTAACCATTAGGTGGTCCGAGGTTTCCATCGGTATTGTAAAGGCCTGATCACACCTCAGGGTAGCTGACAAAAAAATATAATCTATTTGTGTACCTAGATAAGTTTTATAAAAAGTACATCCTCCTGTCACATGTTTTGTCCTATAAGTATTGATCAAACCCATTTGGTGCAGAATGCTAATCAAAGCATTGGTGTCACAATATGTTTTGGTCCTTTTTCCCCCTCTGTCTTTAACATTCATCACAAAGTTAAATTCCCCCACCCAAATCAGGAGGTGTGATGTAAATAAAAAAGGTTTGACTGAACTTAGGAGATCCACTTTCTCGTTTTTTGTTTGTGGAGCATACAGGTTAATCACTCTCCACTGTCTTTTATTGTGTGAAATGTCTATATGAGGACCCTCCCTGGACAAATGTCTAATACATTGTTCACAAGGTAATCATACCCATAGAAAAGGATCCCCACTCCACCACATCTCTCACTAAAGTGATGGAAAAAAAGGATGGGCCCCAGCACCAAAACTTTCTAGCATTTTCTATATCACTGTTGGTATACAATCGTATATCTTGTAAACAGGTTATGTCAATATGATGATATTTCAAAACAGCAAAGGTTTCTAAATGTCTCCTAGCATTTCTAATGCTATTAACACTAAGAGAAGCAATGTTATACACATTAAGAAAAGACATTCAGAGCATCTGAGGTGCAGCTTCACTCCAGGACAGTTTGATTGCACCCAGCCCCACTTCAAGTCCCAGTCTGTTTGCCCAATATGCGACTATGTCTGGGTGCAGTACCCAATTGTTTCTGTTTAGTTCTTGCCTCTTGCATCCTTTCAGCCAAACGTTCCTCATCAGAGTCCAATGAGAGCCATCTCTGGGAGGAGAATGTAGATGACAATTCTGAATCCTGTCCTCGGTCAGAATCCTTGGGTTAAGGTATTTCAAAGGTATTAGAGAGTGGCACCACTCCTAGTATATCTCCTTTCCTCTGCACTTTCGCCTTAGGGTTGGAGTTTTTCAATGGCCATTTCTTGGAAGCCACTATTGTTGTATCAGGTGGTGGCATATCCTGCGATTCCACCTCCAGGACCACCTGTGAAGGGCCTTCCTCTGTAGGTTTCTCCCTCAGCTCGGGGATGCTCAATTCCATTCTCTCTTGCGCCCCATTTGTTTTCTCAGTCTCAATCCCTTCAGTGGGAAGCTCCGAAGATTGTATCTGTGGGTGAGAGGGGGAATGGAGGGAGGCCATTGAGTCAGTATCTTCCACGGGAACCACAATGGGGGGGTCTGCAACTTATATATTTAGCTGCAAATGTTCTGACTCCCTATTATTTTCATGTACATTGAGTTGTATCTCAATACTATTCTTTTGTGCCTTTTCCACCAGTTGTTCCTGGTTTGGACGCTCCTGGGAATTATGGGTGGCCCACTCACAGTTTCGATACACATGGCCTGGCTGTTCACATAGGTTGCAAGTTTGTTCATTTGTGCACATACTGCTATTGTGCCCACATTCCATACAGGACGTGCATCTCACCCTATCACAAGCACTATTTAGGTGCACATATGAATCACACCTGAAACAGATCTTCAGTTGGCCTTGGTAAAAACAGTGACCTCTCTCAGTTCCTAAAAGAAAGGCACTTGGGAGGTGATTTGGGCCTTCTGGGCCTGATTGCAACCATACTTTAAATTTCCAGCCCCCGTCAAGATATGCTCCTCATCCAAAATAGGGAAAGGGTCACCTAGTAAGTCACATCTCTTTTGCAGCCAATACTGCACATCATGGACTGCTACACTTTCATTCCTAAAGAGTATGGTCACCATCTTGACCACAGGTTTTATTATTGGGATGGCCTGAAATGAGACACATAAGGCTGAATGGTGTTTCTTGTCATATACTGACCAGAACCTATCAAGGCCAGCTGGGGTTTTAAAACTCATGTGATAAGAGGTATCACCAGATGCATGGATGAGTGAGTAAATCTCATTGGAAAAAAAAATGTAATGACTCTTTAATCTGGGTTTTACCCACATAAATCCTATCAGGCGGGTGTGGCACATCTCCCAAATATTGAAGATGTACAGCATTTTTTCTCTGAGCCAGGGTGTTATTTGCAAATACCACATCCCTTTGCTGGAATTGTCTCCACAGCTGGGATGGCTGTGTCACCAGCTTAGGTCTAGTGTCACTTGTTTCCTGTAGTTCCACCCTATCCCCCATTGTTCAGTACCCCCTTCCAGTCTTGTGCGCTCCAGCGTTTGTCCTGCTATCTCCGGTAGGGGGAGGGGGTTCTTCTCCCATTACCTCAATGTCATTAGTAGCAACAATATCAGTAATCTTATCAGCAGAGGCAGAAGAAATTGTAAGCTGCGGTGCTGAGTCTGTGGTACCTGGAATAGGCAGTTCAGTAGGATCAAGTACCCACCTCCCTACATCATTCTGTTTCCACTTGGCTCCTTTCAAGACAGAACCTATAGTCCATTGTGTAGGTGCCTTAATTTTCATTGCACAATCCCTGTGTTCTCTATGTCCTCTTCTTTAGCCCAAAACTGACACATTTACATTCTGAGCCTGTGCACCATTTTCAATCATCTGCTCAAGTCCCTTTTCCACATCGGCTTCACTATGCCCCAACATAACAGTCTCACTCACATCAAATAAAGGTGTACTTACTGCGCCAGAGCCCGATTGTTCTATAGGCAAAATTTCCTTTGGTACAGCATGCATTTCTACTCTTATGTCTCTCTGGCCCGTGTCAGTATGCTTGGGCATTGTCCACTCATTCTGGTAACCCTTTGATGTTGGTGTATCATACTGCCTGTCAGGCAGTGAAGGCCCAACATTGACAGCTGCAGTTTGTTCTATCGGGCATTCAGGTGACTGTATCTTTTGTTTGGCACCACGTCCGGGAGTGGAAAAGACTTTTAACAATCGCTGTTGCTGCTCTGTATTCAAGACCATCACGAAATCCACCTCATGTTGAAAAATAGCCACTTGTAAATCCACAAAGCCGTCTTCGCATAGCACCTCAGCGCTACTTTCCATATCCATTTTCTCCACACCTTTCTCCATATTTATTCACCAGCTCAATCTCCTGTGCTGGACCCACAGGGAGGGAGATCTGCTCCCCTGTGGGACAGCCAGTCAACTGATCATTGTTCAGATCGATGTCAATAGTTCACCAGTGCCTCCTACTCAAAGTAGAGGAATTTCCCCAGTGCCCGGGCCAAATTTCCCACCATTCACTAAAATACCACTAACAGCTTAATCTGATTCAGTCAGTTGGCCTTCATGGGAGCACGACAATTCACTCCTGACAATTAGCTCCCGACAATTTGCTCCCAGACATTTCACTCTGGTGTCAACTCGCTCCGTGATAACACGCTCCCCCAACAACTCACTCCCATGTATTGGTCACTGAATGCTGATCAGTTTCTCTGAGAATAATTTATTTATTGATCATGCAGTTGTTGAAAAGGATTCCATATTATATTTTTTCCATTTCCTGACAAGAATTCAGATCTGCCAGTACAAGACAGACATTATCCGCCTATGCAGTCTTTAGAAGAAAACCCTTACTGAACTGGACATCCTGGCAAATACGTTTAGAAGGCTGAGTAAAAGCAATTTGTTTTCAGACAGAGTTGTGTTTTTTTTTGCAACTGGTAAAGGGTCTCATTGAAGGTAAGATGCCGTTACTGGAATTGCACATCTCTTGGGCATATGTGAGGCTAGTTTCCTAAGGAGCTGCGCATAACAAAACTACCAGGATTCAGCCGAGTAAGAGAACCCTTTAATTCAGACTGGGATACAGTGTTGCATGCGGCATCAGTGCAGCTTACTGAATGTATGATAAAGGACTAAAAAGCCCAGCAATCAGCACTACAGGCAGCATAGACTGAAAAATAATCACCTGTTACTAAGTTCTTAAAAAATCCAAGTCACCAGCATATTACATCTGTACGAGAGAAGTAGACACTGAAAATACAGAGTCTTTTTCAAGGAGGACTGGGAGGTGAAGGGCCTCCCCCCCGGGAGTCCCAGGATAGTAAGAGGTGACTAAGAAGAAGTAGCAACAGCAGTACTTCGGGCCACCAGCAGCAACAGGGACAATAATTACCAGGAGTGAATTGACAGGAGTGGAATAGGAAGGAGCAAGTTGACATGGGAGTGAATTGTTGGGAGTGAAATGTCAGGGAGCGAATTGTCGGGAGTGAATTGTCATGTACACCTCCCCCGGGTCGTGCCTGAAAATAGGCAGAATTTGTCTAGTGCACTTACCTGGTCAACAAACACTAACTAAATAAATAAATAAAAGTACATATCCTGACAATGTGTTTGAGTTTGAGTGTCCGTTGGAGAGTGTTCCATAGTGTGGTTAATGAGTGGCTTATGGAAGAGAACCCGAACCGAGTTCTTATCCTAGGGACATTGAAGGTTATATAGAGAAGTCCTCTTAGAGTGTACGCACAGGGAGTTTATTTAAGAGCATGCAGATGTAAGGGGGAAGTTTAATTGTGATGGCTCTGTGCACCCATAGGGAAGCATTTCGCAACTTCCTAGTACTAAGTGAGGGCCAGCCAACCTGTGAGTAGAGTGAACAATGATAGGTGTAAAAAGGGACATTTGTAATGAATCTCAGGGCTCTGTGGTGCCAGGCAGAACCCTCCCTATGGAACAAGCTCCCACCATCCATCCACCTGTCCCCCACGCACCTGGCTTTTAAACAGAATCTGAAAGCCTGGCTCCTGACCACTGCTAACTGTCACTGCACCCAACAACAATGTTAGGGCCTTTTTGTACCCTAAGAAACAATGAAAATGTTGATTGTCTGAACAAGCACATCTATTGTTGTTGGTGCTTGCATTTTTAGAATTGTTTCATTATGTTGTGTGCTGTTAGTGAATGTATTTTGCACTATTTGTTTTGTCACGTTGTCCTCAGCCTGTCTCTGTTGTTATTGTATAATTTCAGCTTAGCTACTGTACATTTTTTTTTTCTGCACCACTTCATATTGGGGTGTGTATTTCTATGCCCTGTATGTACTGTTGTTTCTGAGCTGTTGCCACATTTGTGCCCCGGGTCATGCCTGAAAACAGTCTTCTGGATCAGTGCACCTACCCGGTTACCAAAGACATATACATGCATACATAAATAAATAAATGAGTGACAAAGTGTATCCAGGGTGCTTAAGACAGACTTGGGACAGTGACTGAAGAGGAAGTCCACATAGTCCAGTAAAGGAAGGAAGGTCGTTTGGACCAGTCTTAGTTTGGCGTCATATGTAAGCAGATGCGTTATTGGGTAGAAGAGCCCAAGTCTTTGATATACTTTTGTGGCTGTTTCCTCTATATGCATGATAAAGGACAGTTTACACTCAAGCCAGAAGCCTAGATATTTAAATTTCTCTACTAGTTCGAGTGTCTCTCCCAAAATGGTCTTAATGTGGTATTTGGCATCCAAGAGATAGGATATAAGCTCCTTGTTGTGAGGAGAAAGGAACATAACTTTAGTTTTTTTTTATTCAGAAGTAATTTTAGATGGAGCAAGTTTAGCTGGAGGAAATCACATTCACTCTGAAGTTCAAGACAAGTGAGATGAAAGCAGGAGTTCGCGACGTAGAGCACAGTATCGTCTGCAAAAAGGTGGACGCTTGCTGTGGTAATTTTGTAGCTAACATTATTACTGTACATAGCAAATAACAATGGTCCCAATATAAACCCTTGAGGGACTCCTCTTTGAAGTGTTTTTAAGGGAGAGAAGGCACCATTGGCTTTTACCTATTGCCACCTACCTGTGAGATAGCAAGAAAACCATTTTAGCGAGGTGTCATCCAGTCCAATATTATTTAACATGACTAGTAATAGCTGATGGCCAACAGTATCAAAGGCCTTACTCAGGTCTAAGAATAGGGCACATACATAGGTTTTTGGCATCAAGAGTGACTTGTCTGTCGTTTGTGACTTTTGCCAAGACTAATACTGTACTGTGAGTGCATGTGATAAAAAACTCAAACTTAGAACAGCAAAAGGTGAAAAAGGATTTTTATTTGAAACACATCAGGCGGTGTACTTGACCCTCCAGATCTGTAGCAGCATCAAATAAACTTTTAACGCTTATAAGGCAAGTTTTTCTTCGGAGTTGTATCTTTATTTTAAATTGGTGGTGGGTGCCCAGTACTTTCTGCAGTTCTACATTTTAGCACTGGAATACCAAGTGAGTTAAAAATGGTACCATAGTGAGTATTTGGCTCTAGCAGGGTTTGTGTACCACAGTTTACAGTGTATGTTTTTAGATTTGGTGGATGTGGAATATAATGTTCAGAAAAAGTACTTTTTATGACAGTATGGTTTTGTAACTAAGGTAGAAAATCTTACAAAACTGTGTCATGAAGATGTCAGAACTGATTAATTTGTTTAGATATTTCAGATTGATAATGCTGTATTTGAGTTATACAATGCTGATTTTTCGTAAAGAAAGAATTATACATCTTGTTTTCTGTGGGTTTTGAGAAAATCAGTCATTTCCAGCTGACACTCACAGAAATAGGGAGGCTAAAGTTTATCTGCCAGCATATTTACACACTTTTCTGAAAGCAAAGACATTTGTCCCTGTTTGTTTTATGACAACACATTATAATATGTTTGTTCAGTGTGTATTCTATTTTGAAAACAGATGATCTGACAGTCTGTTTGCATAATAACTGCATAACTCATTTTTACCTGTGAGAACAAGACAATATCTATGATTGAAAAAAACAGATGTGTAAACAGATGATAGCCAGATTTGAGCTTAAAAGGCCTGGGTCCAAAAGTGACAAGGAGTAATGGGGTCAGTCAGTGGATGTACACACTAGCTGCATGACAGTGAAAAAGAATGCTGAAGTCTTCAGAGAATTCCAAAAGGCAAAGGATCTGTTAATGACCTGAAATGTACAATTTCTCTATAATTATCTCATTTCTTTTGCATGTTGTTTTTTCTGTAAACACTTTTATTTTAATTTTTGTCAATGCTTAATATGTTGCATAAGTAAAGTAGCCTTATAAGTATCATAAGAAATTAAGTGGTGGTGCATTTTAAAGAAGATTTTATTGCGAATCTTTGAGGTAGCATTCTGAAGAGACACCCTATATTATTTTAAGTAATTAGAGAAACATAAGTTTTCTTGTTACAGGACATGATCTGGGTGACATTGAAAAGACAAACCCACACTTTTTCTGGAATTTGAGCAGTCTGCCTTGGCTTGATACAGGGGACTGTTGACTGTGCTCAAAGGGACCAGGAGTCTGGGCATGCCACCTTTGCAGAGAGCACTCTAGAGCAGCTTCTGTTAATGGCCTGGTGGAGGCATGCTTGGGTGCAGGGCTAACCAGACACCACGGCATGTCCTAATAGCATGTCACAACTTGTGCACATAGTGGGAAGGACCAAGAAAGAGATGAAACCCCTAGTGAGCATAGAATAAAGCTGGGTACACTTGGACTTCATCCCAGTGACTAGCCTCCACTTTTAACAAGGGAATTCCCATCACAGGGGTAGTAGGGGTCATAGCCTGAAGGAATCTCACCAGACTCATAAGGCCCTACCATGAGGGTAAGCTATTGGGTTGTAAGGAGATGTGCAAATACTGGAGAGGTGAAGCACTGGCCCTAGCTATCCTGGGTCCCTGTACAAACCTCCTTGCCAGGGCCCCATATCAGAAGTCATGAAGCCCCGAGGAACATTCTCATCCCAACCATGGCTTCGCTATGTCTTAATTTTCAGATAGTTTTGTGTCAGTTTCTCACTTTACCTGAATTAGAACATAGAGGAACAACAAAAAAAAAGAGGCCAACTGGATGGCTAAGGCTTTTTGGAGGCCTTTCTGCTCCTGGGGCCCAGTGTGAATGCACACTTCACAGCATGCTAAAGATGGCTGTGGCTCAGAGGTGAGGGATGGTGCTGAATATTACACACTGTAAGTGGGACACACTACAAATTATGGGAAAAAGATAAGCTTTAAAAATAAGTCATAAACATTTAAGCAAATCCAATTAGTAGGGTGTTTTTAATTGATGATGTTATAGTTTTTAAATTGTTGTCAATAATAGTGTGGTAAGTCTTTAGTGTCCCTATGGGGGGGACTATGTATTATTAACAATTTGTAACTGCTGCTGGCAAAGGGAGGAGTATCAGGGAAGAAGGGTCGCTGCCTACCCTAAAATTATTTCACATAGGTGACTATGGGTAGCAGTACAGTAATAGGCTGACAGGGAAGGGAGAATTTAATTTTTTTTTTTATTTATTTCAGTCTAGGATTACAATACCTTTGAGCCGAGGCTCTGTTACAAAGATTCCACGTCAGCGTGTGCAACAGTCATCATTTTTAGTTACAAACATATAGTAATTGACTTACAGACATGCAATAACCAGTACAAAGACTTGAGCTATGAGCAAGACAAGGGAAGGGGGGAGTGGGTGGTGAGGGAAGTGAAGGTAGGAGATCGAGGGGAAGGAGGTGCAGGGGTGAGGCGAGTATGGGAAGTGGTTGGGGTGGGGGCAGGAGTGGAGATAAGGGGAGGAGGTGGGCGAGGGTGGGAGACAGTGCAGCCAGGGGGCCTTGTTGAGGGAATATGACAGGTAAGGTGCTAGGGGTGCAAAGACTGATTGTAAGTGCTGGGTGCTGGGGCATTTGCAGCTGGAATGGTGGAAATGTTAAGATGGGCAATCACAGGATACAAGCAGTGAGAGGCGCAGCTTGGACTTGAAGAGGCCGAGTGTTGGAGCAGTCGCTATGTCTCTGCCAAGAGAGTTGAGCCAGTTGGATGCCTGATAGGTGAATGATCTTTGTCCTTGGGTCATGCGACATCGTGGGATATGTAGTAGATGGGAATTGGATCTCCTTGTAGTGAAGTTCCTATGTCTAGGCTTAAGGAGGGCACAGACACCAGGTGGGGCAAGCCCCATTATAATTTTCTTGGCCTTGATGCAGGTTTGGTATTTTATGCGTTTGTCCAGTTGAAGCCATCCAGATTGGGAATAAAGGTCACATGTGTGGGTACGTTGATGTGAGCCAGTGATGAGATGACAGACCTTATTCAGAGAGGTTGTGATACGTTTGAGAGCAATGTTAGTTGCAGACCCATATATGATAAGACCATAGTCTACGATGCTGACGATGGAGCTTTGGATGGCCAATGACAGTGCTTCCGGGGTTAGGTGTTTCCTGTGTCGCAATAATATGCCTAACCTCGCATTGGCAGACTTTGCAACATTGCTGATATGGACAGCGTATGAGAGGTGGGGATCAAGGGTGATGCCGAGGTACTTGAATGATTGTGTTTGCTCTAGGATGGCTCCTTGTTCGGATGCAATGGATTGGTGGAGTTGTTTGTTTTTGTTGTGGGAGCTGCAGAAGACCATAGACTTGTTTTTTTTTTCTGATTGAGAAGCAGTTTATGATTTAGGAACCAGGATTCGATGGAGGAGAAGGCCTGCTGAAGTTTATTTTGTAATTGGATTGGATCAGGGTCCGAGGTGAGGATCACAGCATCATCAGCGTAGAGAATTATTTGTTGTGGGCAGCTGTCTGGTAGTGAGTTTAAAAATAGGCTGAAGAGGAGAGGTCCCAGAATGGAGCCCTGGGGGACTCCCGAGTGGACCGGTCTAGGGTCCGAGAGTGTATCAGCGATTCTTACTGTTTGGGACCGTTCTTCAAGGTAGCTCTTAAACCAGCCAATGGAGTTGGTTGACAGTCCAGTGTTCTGAAGCTGGACAAGCAGGAGGCTGTGATTGACAGTGTTGAAGGCTTTAGTTAAGTCAATGTAGATTGAGCCTAGTAGTTCACCAGAGTCAAGTGCATTGTGGATTGTGCCAGTGAATTCAAGTAGGGCTGTGGAGGTGCTGTGATCTTTGCGGAACCCTTGTTGTTGCTTGCACAGGATGTTGTACATATCCAGGTATTCTGTGAGCTGGTTCAAGACAATGCGTTCTGGTGCCTTGGAGAGTGGGGGTAGTAGGGAGATAGATCTGTAGTTATCATGGGCAGCTTTGTCACCACTTTTATGGATTGGGGTGACAGTGGCAGATTTCCATCTGTCTGGAACTGGCTAAGGCTGAGGGAGAGGTTGAAAATTCTGGTCAGAGGACTAAGCACTTCATCAAGTGTGAGAGACAGGATTTTGAGATTGAGGGAGTCATTACTGAATTTTGATTTACCAAGAGCTTTGGTTACATATTTGCGTACTTGGTGAGCCTTGACTGCTTTGAAGTAGAAGCGGGGGGAGCTGGTGGCAGTAGTGTTCATTGCAGACAGAGGGGCTTCACCATCTTTGAAGTAGTCCTGGGGTAGAACAGCGCTGAGGTGGATAAAGGCTTTGTTAAAGGTATCACAATGGTTTTTGGGTTGAGGGTTGTGATTCCGTTGATGTTGAGTATTGATGGGGGGGTTTTGGGTGGATTCCCGGTGAGTTCCTTTATGTTCTTCCAGAATTCCCGACCATTGCCCCAGGAGTTTGTGAGGGCATACTTATAGTAGGTGGACTTCATTTGCTGGATGGTTTTGGTGCAGTCATTGCGGGCACATATGTAGTTTTGGATGTCGTTTTGCCTTTCAGAGTTTCTGGCCAGCTCCCATAGGTGGTCTCTTGTTTTTAGCATCCTGAGGAGGTCACCTGTGAGCCAAGGGTTACTGAGTGATTTCACTTTGTGTTTCTTAATAGGAGCATACGTGTCACAGGCCACAGTGAAGATGTTTATGAAGTGGTCAAGGGCAGTGTTTACATTGGTTGCATTGAAGATAGGGGACCAGTCTTGAAGGAGGAGGTGGGATTTGAGGCAAGGAAGGTGACCACTGGGTAGAACCCTGCTGGTGATAGTTTTTGGTGATTGTTTTATGAATTTATTCAACCAGGTACACCTAACAGGGGAGTGGTCACTGAGAGAGTCAGGGAGGACATTAGTGTTAGATATCCACGATGGGTGACTGGTAAGGATCCAGTCCAAGAGTGTGCTGGTGCTGGTCCTGTAATTTTTTCTGGTTGGTGAGTCAACCATTTGTGTGAGGTTCGCCGCAGCAATGGTATCCCTGTGTACACCAACATCAGCTGCAGGCCAGTTGATGTTGAAGTCACCTAGGAGGATGGATCTGTGTCCGTGGGAGTGACTTTACAAAGTCAAGAACAGCTGTTAGACCAGTTCCTGTTCTTTGGGAGGGATGTAGATGGTGGCAACAGTGAGGGTTTTGTTTTGGGCTCCGAGAAGGATTCTCACTGGCAGTATCTGAGCAGTTGTGGGTTGGAGTGAGGTAATGATGTGGTGCCCCTGTATGGAGTCTTTTAGGTAGAGAGCGCAGCCCCCACCTCTTTTGGAGAGGCAATCCAGCCTAAAGACATTGTAGCCAGGAAGGCTGATTGCATGGCCCAGTACTGATGGCATGAGCCAGATTTCAACAACTGCCAGGATGTCAGAGCAGTGCTGGCTGGTGAAGGCCTGTAGGGCATCCATTTTAGAAAGGAGGCTGCAGATGTTGATTGATATGAATGAGAGGGCACCAGAAGGCTTACTCAGAATAATGGATTTAGAGCAGAATGGGCCAGGGTTTGGGTGCACGTTACCTGACAGCATTAGGAGGAGGAGGAGGAGGACTAGCCTCAAGGAGCTGCGGTGTATTTCTTTAAGGGAATGCTTTCACCTGCTAGCATCTCGGGAAATTGCCGAGCATCGATGATAGTGGGTGAGGGTAAGCGTAGACATGGGGGACCAGAGTGGAGGGCTAGGACCAGTGTGGGTGTAGGACAGTTTCATGGTGGTAGGATGGACCCTGGGCAAGGGGCAGTGACCAGTGTGCAGCGTGCCTAAGTGGAGGAAGGATGTAGGAATGTGGAAGCTGTGGGAGAGGGAGGGAAAGCAGGCTTTTGGGGTGTGCAGTAGGGAAGGAAGACAGGCAAGAAGAAATAGAATAGGGGTAGAGAATGGTGGAAGCGCATGATTAAGGTAGGATTCGGGGTAGGTGGAAGGAGGGGGTTAAGACAGGCTGGCGAGGCTAGGAAAAGGGGGTGGAAGGAGCAGTAGCTGGATCAGTGGGAAATGAGGATACAGCCAGGAAGGCCAGGCAGCCAAGGACTATGTCTTTCAGAGGGTATACTTTATTTTTTTTTTTCAACGAAAGAACAAGAATCCCTTTAGTGGCAGGTCTGTATAACCTGCTAATGGAAAACTAGCCACTTAAAAAAAACCCTTCTATTAGACACTTGAAATGTGCTTAGTTCTATCTAAAATCTATTTGTAAAAAGCGCCAGGTGGCAAAAGCAGGGGAAAAGTCCTGGCCAATCAGAGCAGGTTTGCTGGAAGTGCCCGTGTTCCAATTGGCTGCGCTGTCACCGTATCTTCCAAGGAGCTGCAGGCGGGCGTGCTGGTCTTGGTTGGTGGCTGGCTGGGTGCCTGCCAACCATGGGGGAGCTGAAGCAGCCCCGTTCAAGCGCAGGCAGCTGGAGAGAAGAAAAAATTGCAGGGTTTAAATAGCATAGAGGTAGGATAGGTTTAGATTGAGCATATCACCTGGGCTTATGGATAACATGCCATCAATGGCATCCCTACCTGTACCCCTAGCATGTTGACAACCTATAGGAGAAGACCAAGAAAATCAGGTCCCAGTGTTTGAGGTGAAAGGAGGTGAAAGACCTTGGTACATCAGGCTCCATGTGTCAATTATGCTGCTTCTTGATGAAACTCAGGAAATTCAGGGATGTATATATTCCCCTGTATGTCCCTGTGGTGAATCTTGGCTCAATGGAGGGGTAGCAAAGTGGCATAATAAATGAGGACAAGTCAGTCTGTGCCATTTTGTTCTGAAGACAGTGAACACTGGAAACAGAAGGGGGCATGTAATATAAGAAAAATACTGTAACTACTTCTGCTAAGAAAGTCTACAAACAACTTTACAAAGATAGCAGTATGTATCTGGAATGCATATCATTTATAATTAAGTTTCTACTAGAAAATTAAGAAGTTCTTACATTTGCTTTAATTCATATGCCACATCAATATATTTTTTATGCTACACTGTTTCTTACCCTCATTAAAAGTTTCTATTTTAAACATCTGAAATATTGTTTTAGTTGGAGTCATTGGACTTGAACATTTTTTACAATCAGTCTGTTTACATGGCAGCAAGTGATGCCAACAAAAACTTGGGAAAATCTCTTGTAAAAATGTCTAGTAACAAATTATTAAAAACTATGTTACTTGGCCTAGGGAAATAATCCATTGTTTGTTTTACTTTACACACTTACTGAAGCCCATGGGAAAATATTTCCACTTAGTAACCTGACAAAAATATTACAATGTGGGGCCTTTGTAAAAAGTGTTAAAGTCAACATCTCAGCTACAGCAAGGTGTGCAGGGGGAGGCAAAAGTGCAAAAGGATAAGGTATATCAAAGGGCACCAGTAGGCTGAGTGTTTCGCCAAAGCCAAGAAAGGAATATACACTACATGGATGGTGATGGCATTGACTATGACACTAGAGAAAATGTACCCATACTGTATTTCGGAAATAATAAGTGCAGTTTGCAGGTTTTAACATTTTAACTAATGAGGCGCCACTTGGGTCTCCATTTTGAGTTCATTGGTAAACTGGTAACATGGGGGAGGTTATAATTAGTCACTTGGGTAGGGAAAAACTTTATTTCTTTCAGTGAATCTGGGATTAAAAAGAAGCAATGAATTTTGCGTGTACAGGGATGTCAAGTGACTTGATCATGGACACACTACATGCCCGTGGCATGACTACAGTGAGATTTGAACCTGCTATATAATTTTCATTTAAAGTTAAGCACTCTAACTACTGAACTACATTGCCTTCCCATCATTTAGGCACCTCTGCGTAACAGACACAGCAGAAGCATTGGTTCATTCTGTGATGTCTGCTGCTGTCTCTCTGTCTGCATCATTATAATCCACCTTTACTAAACATTTTGATATTTGAATTATAGCACTCAGGCAGAAATACTGTCACTGTTCAGCTTGGTTCACATGGTTTTGTTATTCCAGTGTCTTGTTACTTCACAATCTATCACTGACTGCATTTCAACAGCATTTGAAAACAAAACAAATCTACATCAGCAAGATTAATCATAATCCAACAGGTTTGGAGTAACTAGAATGTTGATGAAAAAAGTTGCAGCTGGGCTAGTCTGTGAAGGATAAACTATTGCTTGACAGCATGTTCACCTCTGAAAAGATGGAAGACAGCCCAACATTTCCCATGTTTTCCTCTGTCTCCCCAGGCCTTGCAATTGACAGGGTAATGAGGAGGTCACTTGGTGGTCTGGAATTTTTACCAATCTTATCTTCTTATCATAGTCCAGCCCAGGTGAACTCAGCTTACAGGTGTGCTACAATTCCTGGTTACCTGATCCAGCAACTACAAGGCAACCCTATGCCTAGACAGTAAGATACGCATCAGTCAGTTGCTGATAGCTGCCAGCCTTTGAAGCTGCTCTTGAGACAGATGTAAATCACACACACTGGAGGCACAGAACATTAAAGGCAGAAACTCTGTAAAACCAGTTGAGCTGATTAGTACTAAATTACTGATGTTCCATCTGCCATGGTGGTAATAAATTTTTTCAAACTGCGTGAGCGCAATGCCTCATTTCACAAAAAGCCTATGTTCAATGATCCTATTGGGAACACTTTGTGCTGATTGACAGAAGACATAGATGGTGACAAATACATGATTGCTTTTTGACAGTCTAATGCTTACATAATGAAAAGTAGTAATTATATTTAGTATAGCCAAAACTACACTGAGTTTTTTTTTTACTTGTTTTGAGCTTCAGCTGTTCTTTCTCTATGTACAGCATTTTTATATTTATGTAAATGTTTTAGCAGGAAAGGCCTACTGAATGTAGAACCAGTCATTTCCAGAGGCATCTTAGAGGAAAGGGTAAAAGATGAAATCTTAATAAAACAATTCAGTACAATAAAATGCAAATAATAATTAAGACAGAACAGTATAAAACAGGGCTGGTGTGCCAATTGAGAGCAGTGCAAATAATATAGAAGAAATCCTTACTTCTTTGTATTCCATAAGTTTTGTCTGTTTTGGATATTTCAACAAATAATGCCATTTTTGAGGCTGGATCAAAAACATTTTTTTGCCATTAAGTTCTTTTACACAGCTTGTTGATTGGTTTAGACAAAACATAATAATGGGAATGTTAACTCTCTGTTTTTCTGGCCAGACTCATCTGCATGTAAGTTATTTCTTATATATAAGTAAACATTTCATTGAGCTGTCCTAATGACCTGGTTTTAAGACTGCTTGTTGGAGGACCTATAGGTTCAAATCCAGACTCAGAAAATCTGTCTCCAAGCTGTCAGAAGGTGCATTGCAGAAGCAACATGTTTGAGAGCCGTGGGTGAGGGCTGAATCATCCCACCATTAAAGCACCCCCTGGAGGCAAGCTTATGAGTGACCTTGACTTTTGACCTAAAGGTATCAGTAGAGAGACCCTCATAACTAAAAGAGTTTGTTGAGTGAGCACTGTGACCCAGATGTCTCTGGGAGAGTAACAGTAAGATCCAACCATAACAAACTGTTGACTTTCATGATGGCAGTAATTAAAGCCACAGACCTTATATTATCCCAGTACAGGAGGCATGCTGTGGCTGGGCTGAACAACCAAAAAGCTCAGCTACAGTGGTAGCTGGTGACAAGGAGGTACAGTGCTGGATAGAGCCAGCAAAAATCAAATTATAAAATGGGAAACATCTCATCTCATTGGAACTTAATGTACTGTATACTATTGCCGTGCAAAAGGCAAATCACCATTTTCTAAGCAGGAACAAAATACTGTAACTTTAGTGGAGTTTCTACATTCTCAGAAAAAAAATGTGCTGTTGAAATTCATGGGTAGGTGTGTGTGAGGGTAAACCTCTTACAGTGGATCTCAATCTTTCTTTTAGAACACTGACTCTTTTAGAGTTAACCAGTACTGTAGTAAACAAACAGCTTTAGTCAGCAAAGGTTATGATGCCAGAATATTCACTTTTTGGCATGACACTGCAACATCCATGTTTGCTCACATTCACAGTTTACAAGCTACTGTACCATATTGCAGCTGGCTCTTGTGAGATGGTTGGTTATTTCCATCTTTGAACAATCTACTAAGGAGGGAGAGAAAGTGAAAGATATTGAGCAGGTCTGCATTCTGCCACAAATAGGCACAGAACAGCTTGATCCTGCAGATATTGGTGGTTACATTTAAAGTTCCCAGGAAGCCATCCAAGTGGCTCAGAGGCTGATTAACTCTTCTTTTTCTTAATTTTGTTCATTCTCTATTTTCAGAGAGCCATGTCTAATAAATAAAAATTAGTTTTATAGACAGATGTGAATTAATTACACTTAACTTGTTTTTACCAGGGTTCAGTGAAGTTTCCTAACTCTGCTAACATAATTGGTAAATCCACAATTATCCTGCAAAACAGGTGACATAACTTTGGAAGAGACTTGGGGTCTCTGGCCCCCCAGGACAAATGGAAAACTGGAAATGCATTCAGTTACTGGAGGGTGGACCTGGAGAATATTTTTCAGTCACGCAACACAAGTCAGAGGGGCTTGACAATTTTCTCAGTGCAGACAACTTGCTTGACTCCTTGACTGATTATATTGCACACTGCAACATTGCACAGAAAGTAGAGGTAGGGTAAAAGGATGGATCTGTACAAACAAACCATTATAGTGACTAGAAGAGACCTGGCATGGTATACTGGGCAGCATGATCCTTTAAAAAAAAAAATCTGTTTGGTGCACTAAGTTTTTAATAATTTTTGGTAGAGGCATGGATTGTCTGAGCTAACATTCTCTCTCTACACTATTTTATTCATGACTGGATTTTTTAAAAATAACATTTATACTTGTATTAGTAAGTGAAAATGTTGCATGATAGATTTAAGGCAGTTTAATTTAGTTTGAATTTCTACAAAATAAAAAAAAAATGACAAATGTATTAATTTCCTGATCACATTCAGCATGCATGAGTCACATTCTTTTTTTACCATAGAGAACAACCAATGTTTCATTAAAGTACTATATTTGCCTGTCACAGTTCTAAAATAAGAAAACATCTTTGGTGATTCAGTTGGTAGACCACTAATTTCCCACATTTTATTTTTCCTCACTCTATATTCATTAAAATTGTTGAAGTTGAAAGAATTGTAGTCACGTTTTCCTATCAGTTACCATGGGATTATATAACATGATTGCAAAAAGCTTCATTTAAGCATAAGTTAGGCTTGAAGCACTAAGCCCCAGAAGTAAGGAAATTTGACATTAGGGTAAAAGTGCCTCTGAATCATCATAATTGTGTAGTGTAGTGTTTCTTAGGGTTTCAAAAATTGCTTAATACAGCATGTGTTACCTCTAACATCAGCACTCTCTTTGAAGATATGGAAATTTGTACTTGTACACCAATGCTTCAAGAGAAGGTACAAAGTTTTGATAATTGCAATACTTTTTTTTTCTTTATACTTTCTCTTTATGCCCCCTTCTCGCTGTAATAGATTCCTTTCTTCAGGGATCCCTAGGCTGCATAATCCTGTAGTCCTACCCAAGGTACCTCCCTCTGGGTGCTGGTTAGCCTTTTCCCATCCTGCCTCGGTTTACCCCCCAGGCGGGGGGAGAGGGACCCCCCCTTTAGTTCTCCTCTCACACCTCAAGTATGCATCAGAAGGCATCACCAGCCCCATCTATGGAGCCTGATTAAGGGTTATCTCGGGACAGCCGGGTCCCGTCTACAGGAATCCAGCACAGGGTTTTCCACTTTCCTGGTCCCAGCCCACAGGATGTCTGCACGTAAGGAGGGGCCATGGAGCGACGCACGTCGCAACGTGCTAATGCTCTGGCTCCCAGTAGACATCCTCCCTCACTTATCTGCTGTCTCGCTGCACCTCCACCCATGGTCACCCAGGTGGCGGCATCACAGCGGGACCCACATCCCACCCCACCAAGAGGAGGAGAGTAGCCCCTGGGTGCTCAATCCTCCTCCCCCCAGCCAGCTCTCCAGCTGCCCGAGTCCGTTCCCGAACCCAGGTCATTGGCACTGCATGTAGTAGCCCTACCACTGCGCTGGTGGGCCGGCTCCAATAATTGCAATATTGACTCAAGAAAGTGTAAAAACTTTGCATATTCAAAGTACAATTAGTGTTAAAATGGCCCCAACTGAACTAAGGAAATTACCAGACAAATCAATAATATATGCACATAATGCACTTACATTATTGTATAGGTGACTTTTCAGATGTGGTCACTTGTGCAAGCAAATGTCCTTTGATGCCAAAAAAGGTCAAAACTAAGTGCAAATAGGTTTTTGCAGTGTGACATACTGTAGCTTAGCTTGACTGAGCCGGCTGACATTGTTAAAGGAGACATCAGTTCAGCTGTTTGCTGCCACATGCAATAAGGTCACACAGAGGATAAGAGAATAATATTCCAGTGAGACGACTGATATCAGTCCTGACAGTAACTATGTGAGAGCAGGACGTCTTTGTGAGGGACGGGAAAAATGATTTTAAAAAATAATAAGAAACAAAAACTGAGCAAAAAAAAGGTTGTTCAGTTGTGAAAGATTCTATTAATTCCACAGAAGTTCGAAAATGTGTGGCTTTATCATGACATTCAGAATGAAAAATAAGCGTAGGCCACAATCCACAAAAAGATTGGGATATTTATTTATTGAAAAGTTTCACCAGGAAGGGCACACTGAATAATAAGTTGCTCGTCTCACGGTGTGTCCCGGGGGAAGAGAAATAGTGGGAAAAATAGTACAAATACATTGACAGCATATACAATCAACTGACATAATACAATTTAAACAGTAATGTGGGACAAGCTGCAGTATAACAGATTACATCAGTACTACATAAACAATGTATATAAGCAATGTACAAATCTGCAAGGTACATACATCCAGATAAGCCGTAACCCATTTTTGGGGGAGACATCAAGACATATGCGTGATTCATTTGTATTCTATCAATGTAACCCTGTACCCCATTGCCCGTCAGTATTCATAGCCTCTCCCTGGCACTTTACTTGAGTATAGAGCTGTTTGTGGGGGCAGGGGCATTTTGGGGGGGACAGATCTTCTACTGAGCTGATCCGCTGCTCCACAAAAAGCAGGAGATTGTGGGATACTGCAGTCCTTCAACTAAGATGGTCACCATGATAAGCTGCCCATCTGAAGCAGCACCTTTGTTCTAGCGGAAAATATCTATTTTTACTTGTTTTAAAGATAGTTTTTAATCTTTGTTTTAAACTGTGCAGTCTTGGAGTAATGTAGTCAGGGAGCTTCAGTGAGGTACTGTAGCTTAGATCAGTACATGTGCTGTTTTATCTGTTTTATCACCCCCTTGTATGCCCAGTGTTACTGCAGTGCTCTTGTTACTTTTTCAAATAGCGCCTACAGTTTTTGTGCACTGCCTGTTTTGTGGTTGGTTTCCATTCTCCTCTGCATCCTGCTTTTCCATTGCCACATTGGTGTCAAATTAGGAAGTTGGCTTTGACATGGTCTGTAAGCCACAAGTGGCGTGGATTGTGCGGAAGTTTCCTGAGTGCCACCTGGAGCCAAGGGGGAGCTGAGCTCTTTGGTGGTGGCACACTTGAGTCCTACTGCCCCCATCTGACTACTCCGTCAGGGTCTTTACATACCACCTATAGATGCTCTGATAACTTTGTTATCTGGCAATGGCATCAGAATGGTTCATAAGGCCCTGTAAACTGGGGAAGAGCTGCTGTGAGTGGGTGACTGGGTGAGTGACTAGATTGTGCTTGAGTATATGCCAGGGTCATGAAAGATTTGATTGAAAGGAGTGTTGGTTTGGGGGTAATGAATTTTGCATATTTGTTTTGGTGAGGGGTCTCTGGGTTTGAATTTCTAACAGATTTTAATTGTAAGGAAGTATTTTGAGGGAGCTAGTAGGCCCCATATCTCCTATTCCTCAGACTAAATACATCGACTCCACTAATTCAGCTACCCCCTGGTCCAACAGTTGCTCTCTGTCATACATTAAGTGGGGATAGTAAAAGGGTGGGGTCACATATGTACATTTGCTCCTGGAGTGGGAGATGGGGAGCATAGGATCAGAAGTAGGATAAGGAGCCACCCCAGCTCAAAATGGAACAGAGACGGGGCTCTCCCTGCCTGGTTCCTATCCTGAGGGCTCCTGAAATGTCATTGGATGTGGTAGTCAAGCCCACTGTCACAGCTACTCCCCTGAGGGCAATTCTGTGTAATGTCAGGTCCAACAGGAATAAGACCACGATGACAGGGGATTTTGTTATGGATTCCTCAGTGGATTTGGTGTACATCACTGAGGCCTGGCTAGGGGATGATTCTGGCCTTGTGCTGGGGGTGGCCATTCCACAGAGCTATACAGTGGTGCACTGCCCTAGGCAGGAGCGCAAGGGGGGCAGGGTGGCCATCTGTTTTAGATCTAGCTGAGACGTGCAGCCTACCTAATGGAACGAACCAGGTCATTTGAATGTTTGGCTGCTAAGGGTGATGCAGGTGTGGGGGCAGGGTCATTCTTGTTTACTGTCCACCTGGTTGCAAGAGTGGATTTCTACAGGAATTTGGGGAGTTCATGGCTAGCCTGACTGTGGAGTACCCAAGGTTGTTGGTGTTGGGTGACTTCAGTATTTGGGCTGACAATGATTCCCTTTTGGCTGGTCAGCAATTTCTTTGACAGATGGAGCTGTTGGGCTTCACACAGGTTGTTACCTCTGCCACGCATCAATGTGGCCACACCTTGGATCCGGATTTCCCTCTGGGCTTCAACATTTTTAATGTCAAGGTTGATTTGATCAGCTGGACAGACCATCATGCTGTGAGTTTTCAGATCAAGGCACCCCTGAAACATCTTAACTCCTCTGAAGAGTTAATTTGGTACCAACCTTTAAGAAATGTGGACTCTTGTAGGTACTTATCATTACTGAGCTGCTCAAGCCTGCTACAGGTGTGTGCTGAGGAGGTCAAAAGTGTGGTGGAAGTTTATAACATGGTGATCACCACAGCTTTTGACTCTCTTGCACCTTTTCATGCATGCCCTAAAGTCTCCTGATAGAGCACTCTCTGGTTTAATGGTGAGCTCAGAAGGTTGAAGATAAAAGGGCACAGACTGGAGCATTCTGGGTGGAGATCAGGTTTGTTGGAGGATAAACTATCCCTGAGAGCTCACTACAGGGAGTATTAGGGGGCAATCACTTTGAGAAAGGCAGAGTTCCTGTCACAGGTGAGTGTTGCAGAGGTTAATAGGCCAGCTCAACTCTTTTGCAATGTGGACAGGCTGTTGCATCAAGTCTACCTACAGCCCGGAGGCATTTTGACATGTAAGTGATGCAAGGAGTTTGGTCAGTTTCCTTGCTAGGGTATCTTCTATCCATTTCTTGGTCTCTTCAAGTGGACTGTTATGGCTCAGCATGGTACAGTCTGACTAATGAAGGTTCTCGGTCTGTCTGGGATAAATTTAACCCTGTGCTGGCTGAGGAAATTTCCTAGACTGATCATAAAGCTGCATCTGTAGAAACATAGAAACATAGAATGTGATGCCAGAAGGGGACTCCAAGGTCTCTCTAGTCTGCCCGTGATGTACTTTCTACCCTCACACCCTCATTTGTATTATACCCTTCTGTCTATCCCATGCATTCTTGAACCCCACTACTGTTTTGGCATCCACAGCCTCTGATGGAGGGTTATTCCAGGTGTCCACCAGCCTCTCTGCGAAGAAAACCTTTTAAATTTTGGTCCTGAATTTGCCCCCCCCTTCAGTTTAAGATTGTGACCCTGTGTTCTGCTGCCCTCATTGGTCTTAAATAGTTCCTGAACCTAGACCTTATTTCTCCCCTTGATGTACTTGAAGGTCTCGCTCATGTCCCCCTCTCTCTCCTTTGTTCCAGAGTAAAATAAATGGTTTAATTCCTTCAGCCTGTCTTCATATGAACTGGACCCATACTCCAGGTGGGGATAGACCAATGCCCTATACAGTGGCAGTACGACCTCCCTCCAATGGCTTGTGATTCAGCTGCCTATGCATCCCAGCATGCCACTGGCCTTAAGTGCTTCCTTTTTGCATTGTTTACTTACATTTAGGTCATCTGTTATAATGACCCCTAGGTCCTGTTCTTGACTGGTTGTTGCTAGTTTTGCTCAACCCAAGAAGTACTCCTTTTTTGGGTTTCCTCTCCCTATGTGCATGACTTTGCATTTTTTGATGTTGAAGTTCAGCTGCCATGCTGCAGACCACTCCTCCAGCTTCTTTAGGTCTGTCTCCATTTTTAGTTGCCCTGCTGGGGAGTCTACCTGGTTGCCTATTTTGGTGTCATCTGCGAACAGACATACCTTCCCCACAAGATCCCCTGCTATGTCTGCTATGAATATAGTGAAAAGCAGAGGTCCCAGTACAGAGTCCTGGGGCACCCCCCTGGTTACCCTTTTTTCTGCTGATAGTGTCCCATTTATCTGCACATTCTGTGTTCTACCCTGCAGCCAATTTTCACCCATGCCACCACTTGTGGTCCCACTCCCATGTTGTCCAGCTCCTTTATCAGCCTTCTGTGGGGAGCAGAATCGAAGGCTTTACTAAAGTCCAAGTAAACCACATCTACTGCCCCCCCCCCCCATTATTTACTGTCTTCGTAACCCAGTTGAAGAAATCTCTTGTTTGTTTGGCAGGACCTCCCTGTTGTGAACCCATGCTGTTTGTGATCCTGCTGTCTGCTGGCTTCAGGGAATACTAGGATCCTCTGTTTAAGTAATGATTCCATTAATTTTCCCATCACGGAAGTGAGGCTCACTGGTCAGTAATTTCCTGCCTCTTCCCCAGTACCAGATTTATGGAGTGGGACCACTGTTGCCCTTCTTCCAATCCATTTGCACCTCCCCAGTCTTCAGCGATCTGGTGAAGAGCTTTGCTATTGGTGCTGCAAGTTCCTCCTGTAATTCATTTAGGATTCTGAGGTGCATTTTGTCAGGCCCCATGACCTTGTCTATTTTCAGGCTATTCAGCACCTTCAGTACTTGGTCTGCTGTGAAGAGGTCTGTATCAACCCTTATTTCTGGGGTGATGGTCCTCTCCAGGGCTGGGCCGTTTCCCTCCTTCTCCTCTGTAAATACAGAGCAGACATAATTAGGTAGGATTTCTGCTTTTTCCCTGTCCCCTTCTTCTATGTTCCCCCCTTCCTCTTTTAGTCTTACTATTCCCCCCTTGTCTTCCTTTTTTCCCCTTATGTACCTAAAAAAGGTATTTTCCTGTTTTTACACCTTCTGCAATCTTCATCTCAGTTTGTGCTTTTGCCTTCCTTATTACTTTACCTGCCTCCTCTAATTTCTCCCTGTATAATTCCTGGTCCTCCTGCTTCTTTGTTGCTTTGAATGTCTTGTAGGCTGCTTTTTTTTCTTTAACTATGGCTGCCTCCTCTTTGGAGTACCATAGTGGATTTTTTTCTTTTTTTGCTTTGCTTACTTTCCTGGTGTATTGGTCTGTCAACTTCCTGATAGCTCCCTTTAGGTTTCCCCAGATTTCTTCAACCCCTTCTTTTAAGACTGCACCCACTCTGATGGTAGCCCCCATTTCTAGTGTTGGCTGCCAGCCACAGTGCTTCAGCATCGCTGGGAGGGCTCTGAATATCTGTGTTTTTTATGTCTTCCCATACATATATTGCCACTCCTCCTCCCTTTTTTCCCTTTCTATCCCTTCTGTACAGATTGTACCCTGGGATCACTGTGTCCCAGGTGTGGTTTTCTGTATACCAGGTTTCGGTCACAGCCATCCAGTCCAGTTCTTCCTGAACCATAGTTGCCATGAGTTCTGGTAGTTTGTTAGTCAGGCTTCTAGCATTAGTAAGTAATGCTTTCCATATTTTAACCCCCCCCCCCCCAATGTGTGATGTTGTTTCCCACTCATTTGTTTTTCTGGGTGCGTTTTCATTGCTTTTATGCTTGTTTTGGATTTATGGGGAGTGGGGTCCTGCTCACTGGGCACTGTGATGTGTACAGTCCCATCTCCCCATTTTCTTAGTTTAAATGACTCATGTAAATGTTGAATTTCTGTCCAAGTACCCTCACCCCTTCTTTATTAAGGTGTAGGTCATCGTACCTGAAGAAATGTCTTTCCCAAAAACTTTGCTAGTTCCCTATGAAGTTGTACCCCTTTTTCTGGCATAATTCTTGCAACCAGGTGTTGAGGTTGTGTATTTCTTCTGCCCTGACATGCTTTTTGTTACTGCCTTTTTCCCCAGACTGGTAGGACATCTGAGAAGGCAAGGGTGGACGAAAGAGAGGACACTTTGCTTGCTAGATCTGTTAAGTGTTTCTTGATTTCATCCAGTGTTTGATTCGCCAAGTCATTTGTTCAGAGGTGGATTACCACGTTTGTTTTCTCCTTCTTTATGCACAAGGTTTAGTATAAGGTCTGTGTCTCTTTTTGCAGATGATCTTGGGAGACACTTTACTAGAGTCCCCACTTTGGTGTTGGATTTTAGGTGGGGTTCCACACCGTGAATCATGGAATCTCCAATTATGATTAGTTTCTGCATAGTGGTTTTAGACCCTGGTTTGCCATTTTCTGCAGTGTGGTGCTTTAGTGAAATATTGTTGGTTTCTGACTGAGGTACTGTTTTTAGTCATGAGTACTGGTTTGATGTGGGGATGATGTCTCTACATTGCATGTTTAGTTTGTTTACCTTGTTCACTCTTCCTGGTTTCCCTCTCCTGACCACTTCCCAACCTACTGACTCTGGCTGCGTTTTGGGGTAGTAGTTGGTATTTGGTTTCTGGTGATCAGGAGCTGGAAGCCGCAATTGCCTGATGCATCGAATTTCACCCTGCAGTTGGAATATTTGGTCTGAGGCTGCCTGAAGCTGTGACCTAAGGTCAGCAATGGTGTAGCATGCAAGACATTGAGTCAGTTGTCTGGTATAAGCTGTGGTGAAGAGAGCCCCACACTGTTCACAACTCATAACATTCATTTTGTTTATATCTGATCTTCCTTCACCCCTCTAGTACAGTGCTAGAGAGTGGGAAATATTTTTACATGAGTGCTGGATGAAACAGAGGTAAGGATATCTTGTCTGGAGAGCTGGACAACTTCCTCTGTAGGATGGAGTGTAATTTAATTTATCTCAGTTGTACTTTTTTTTGGCCCCCCTTTCTCACACTATCTTTTATCCTTTATTAGGACAGATGTGACTACAAACCAGTGATGAGAATCTGCCTCTTCCTGTGACCGTGTTAAAAGTGTAAGTAGGTTGGCTGTCTACATATGGAGCTGAGCACGGGGTATGGGTGGGAATGGGGGGGGTGGAAGGGCATCTCCCTGCGAGCAAGTGGAATGCACCTGAGGAGAAAAAGGAGGTATTATAGGACAAAAAAACAATAAAAAAATAAAACAATCAGCTGCCGTCTGTGCAGACCAAAGCCTTGCACTATTTAGTTGTAAGTTTGTTCTCCTGCCTCTGTACCTGGAACTGCTCCCCCTGCTGCAGGGAAACAGCCACATCAGAAGCTTAAGGACACAATGCAGACCTGCTAGAGATGAGAATATCCCCAGTGTACCTGGTTTGCCTCAAGTCTGAAGCACAAACTGTTTAAAATTCCACTTTTCTCTGGTCGCTTTGCTGTATGCTCTTGGACTGCCCCACTTTTCTTTTTCCCCTTGGCTTTATTGGCCTAGTGCCAGAACTGCACTGCTTTAGTTCTCCAGTGCTCCTATCCTTCACTGACTACTGTACCCGAGTGGCTCGGTGCCGAACACCGGCAAGTCTTGAAAAAGACTATCGCCTAGTGTGCAGATTGCCACAGAGGGATGCGGCTAAGTAAATATCCCAGCCCAGGACTTTTTTGGCTCTGCAGTCCCACTTTCTGTTTGCTGGATCCTTGACTGACCTGACTTCTCTTGGATTGCCTGGAGTCTATTGGTCCAGTGATTGTGGAGGTTGTCTGGTCTTCACATGAGGAGCGTGTGTTACTGACAGTCTTGAACAGGACTGTCATGACACCCCTTCTCAAGAAGCCATCTATGGTCCAGATATCTTGCCTAATTACAGTTTGTCTCTACTTGTCCCTTTTTGGGAAAGGTTATTGAGAGAGCAGTGGAGATGCAGCTAGAGATGCACCTGGAGGCTTTCTGTATTTATGAGCTATTTCAGTCTGGATTCTGAGGGTGTCATACCACAGAGACTGCACTTGCTAGGATACAGAATGACCTTCTTCTGTCTAGAGATAGAGGGGAATGTTCCATTTTGTTTCTGCTCAACCTCTTGTCAGCATTTAGCACCACAGATCATGGGATTTTATTGGATTGTCTGAGGGACTTGTTGGGGCTCGACAGGGTTGTTCTGAGGTCTTTCAAGTCCTTACTTTCCAGTAGGGTGGAGCAGGTTTCATGAGGGAATTTTCTTTCTTGAATAGCTGGCCTGACCTGTGGAGTCCCTCCAGGGAGAATTCTGTCTCCCATGTTATTTGCAGTGTACATTCTACCACTCAGAGAAGTGATATGAGGTATGGTCTGGAGATTTATTGTTATGCTGATGATACTCAACTATACCTAGCATTTGCTCTGATAAAAAAAATACAGTGGGTGTGCTAAATTACTGCTTATCTGTGATCAGTGACTGAATGTCCTCCAGCAGGCTCAGGGTGAACTGAGACAAGACTGAGTGCTACTGGTGGACTCAGTTATCAGAGGGGTGATTAGCTTGAGTGGAGGGGTGGCTGGTTTACATATTGGGCATACTCAACTTGTAGTCAGAGACAGGTAAAGAATCTGGTATCATTATGGATCAGAAGCTGACTATAGAATATCAGGTGTCTGCTGTGAAACAAAGGGGTTTCTTTTGCCTTAAGAACATTGCCCAGATCAAGCCCTTTCTTAGCCCTCATGATCTGAAGTCCCTGGTGCATGCATTCATGATATCTAGGCTGGACTACTGTAATGATCTTTATCATGGGGTATCTGGAATTTTGATGTACTGCTTGTAGCTGGTTCAGAATGCTACAGCCTGATTGATTAACAGAGTCCCTTGCACTGAGTGTTTCTCCCAGCCCTGCAGACATTGCAGTGGCTGCCTGTAAAGTGGTGCGTCTCCTTCAAGATAAGCATACAAAGTACTACATGATCTGAGTCCTGACTACTTAAAACAGCTCCTTTGCAAGTGAATGTATTTATTCATATGACCATTGGCTAGCGGATCTACTGAGGGCATTAGGCAGGATTAAGCGCCAATTGTCTCGGAACGGGAAAAAGGGAACATATGATAAGAGGTGGCGAATTTTAGAGGCAATCTATTCGACCCAACTCAAGCCTCCCTGTCATCGGTCTGTCTGTCTAAGTGTAGTCTTTTGACGTGATGGGTAATTAAATTATCTATGCTCGAATATTTACACTTGGATTATCTCTGTTTTTTACTTTTAGGTTTGGAGACCTGTATGTATTAGGATTAATTTCCTTTTTTTTCTGTGTACATTAAGTAGATAGGACCTGGGCTGCCAAGCAAAGGGTTTTTATTTTTCCTTTTTGGGGCTCTCTCTCTTCTCGGACACAGCTGCGGGAACATCTCCCCTTGATTAGAGGGTTCTGGGAACTATAGGACTTGTGGATTAATTCCAGTCTTTATGCTTTGAGGTCTTCCTTTTTTTTAAATCTAGTTCCAAACTGGGTACCTTCTTGTTCATTTTCCCTCAATTTGGGTAGTGGTGAGCTGGTTTTAGTGTCTGGATAGGGGGTGGTGGTTCTTGGCAGCTGTGATTGTATATAGCCTCTGTATATAGTTTGCCTACCCAGTTTTTGGGGTGGGCATCCGGGAACCCGGGCTTGCTGTGTATGTCTGTTTGTATGTTCATTCAAAATACAATAAAGACATTATTAAAAAAAAAAAACAGCTCCTTTGCCCATATGCTCCCGACCATCCTCTCCATTCTTCAGAGGGGGACCTCTTGAAGGTGCCCAGATCAAGTTTACAGCTGTCTGGGAATTATGCATTTGCTGCAGCTGTTCCAGTTGTTTGGAACTAGCAGCCACAAGAGCTACAGGAGGCCCCCTCTCAGTAGAGAGCTTTAAAAAAGGGTTAAAACTCTATTTGTTCATAAGAGCTTACATTACTATACTAAGTGGGTCCTTTTGTCTGTAAAACATTCAGGACTAGATATTCAGACTGCACCAGACAATGGTGCAAGAGGAGACACAGCACAATCGAGATGTGCCGGGACCTGACAGGGGGGATATTCAAAGGTGACGTGCCATGGTGCAGCATCTCTGAATATAGCACAGAATGTGCATGGCACATATACAATGTGCCAGTGCATTCCCCAGAAAGGGAGAACTGGGAATGCTCCAGCGCAACTGTAGTTGCGCTGGGCGCATTTCTGAGATATTCAGATCTGTGGATGCAAATGGGGCTGTAATGTATGCAAGGCTCAAATGTTGCCATTTGCATGTCATTATGGCCATATTTGCATGAGATGAGCAGGGCAGCCTGGCGAAATACGCCTGGCATCCTGCACAGCATGTGATAGGGACAGAGGGGCTCCTGGGGCAACCCCCTGCCACGTAGCTGTGATTGCAGGTAATATGAACAAATAGAAATGCCCTGATAGTCTAGTGGTAATCCCCCCTCTCTCCTGTAGCCACAATCACGGGTATCAGTACAGCAGTTCATTCACATATTTTCGACTGTCTAGTACAGTATGCCCTGCAAGCCCATTGGTCCACAGTGTGGACCAATGGGCTTACAGCTCATACTGTAAGCTGTCATTCAGTGGGCAGCCAGGCAGAATGCGGGTGGGTTACAGCTGCCCACTGATGACGGGGGAGCTGGGTGGGCAGGGATCCTGTGCAGGTGGGGAGGTGCCACTGGACCACCAGGGATATGTTTCAGTATGGAGCACTGGCGATCGGTGTATCAGGTGGGGTGGGGGGACCACTAGACTACCAGGAAAGGGGAATTGTGTACTTATACAGTGATCAGAGCATTTGGAGGGTTGGGGGCACCACTAGATCACCAGGGCTTTCTTACTTTTATTACACCTGGCAATCACAGCTATGGGAGGGAGGGGGTTACTACTAGACTACCAGGGCATTTTATTTTATTTAATAATACCTGTGATTGGGCTAACGGGAGGGAGGTACCACTAGACTACCAGAGCATTTTGTTGTATTTAATAATACCCATGATCGGGCTAACTGGAGGGAGGAGGGTACCACTGGATGACCAGGGACCAGATGGGTGCTTGTGGATGGTGTTCTGTGTGGGCGGGTGGCCACCCGCAGCTGGTGGTTGCTATGTTGTGCCCTGCAATACAGCAGCCCACCTGTGGGTGGCCAGAATTTGAGCCTTATTTTTCTGAAATGTATTGTGACACACCTAGGGGTTGTGTCAGCAGATGCACTGCACATCCCAGGCTGAATATCGAGATGTGACACATATGCATGGGCACGTCCCCTTCAGATGCGCTGCATACATTACAAATGCACCATGATGCATCGGAACTTGCACTGCACAAGTACCCCTTTTGAATATCGTACTGGGGCGCATTGCAGGGGTTGCGCCAGTGCAACTCAGTTGCGCCAGGCACAACCCCTTTGAATAGCTAGCCCTCAGTGTATTATCTGCTGCTGTTAATATTTGCATTTTCTTGTTATGTAACATGCCCAGAGCCTGTGGGATTGGGTGCCTATGTAAAATATATAATAGTACTCTTTCAATGACTACTGTATCCCAGCCAGAATACTGTATCACATTTAGAATTTAACAAAAAAGGAAAACTTTCTGGGAAGACTTCCAGCCCTTCATGCCAACTCAGAGGGCTTGCGGCAATGTGTTGGGAGGCCAATCAGGCTCCCTAAGGATCTATGGTGGCCATGCTGAAGAGACTCATAAATGTTACGACAGAGTCACAGTCCACATAGTGTCCCTACCCTCCACTGGCCCTCCAAGCTGTTTAGAGCCATTCAAGATTTATGCAAAAACAAGTACCTGACAGCATGCCTGTTCCTGACTAGTCACCTGTGCAGACATATAGACAGCATGGGATTAGGTGCTGTGGGGGAATGCACCACAGTCAATGCCATGCACCACTTGTACATGGATGTAAAAGGCCTCCTTGGTTCTTTGTGGATCAGGCTCTTAATGTTCTGTTATCTAAACTGAACACAATTGACTGACCTGGGGTAGTTATTTTAGAGTATAATGAATATTTAGTATATATTGACTTAGATCTTTTCTCATTTACACAACTACATGATGTAGTCAGTATTGGAGAGAAAAAGACTGAGGGCCCGATTCTCAAGGGGGGCTGCGTTCGGCACAAGCTGCGGCAAACGGCAGCCTGCGCCAAAGCACCATACACCAGGGACCCTGCACTGGATTCAGGTACAGGAGGGGTCCCAGCGTCTAATTCCTGACAATTGCGGCATTCCATCCCTTGCGCCGAGCACCTGGCACATGGGAGATGTCCGTCACAAGCCAGCTGCAGCATGGGAAATGGCATCTACTGTACATATGTGCACAGTGACTGCCACCAGTCTCAGACACTGTGCACATATGTACAGTATGGTGCCAATGCAGACCACAGTCAGCAGCTGGCTGGGCACCAATGGGTGGGTTCCACTAGACCACCAGGTAATGGGCACTGCAGTGATCCAAGGCACATGCCCATGCCACCTACAGGCGGCCGGAGAGCATCGGGGATGGGGTAGTGGCACTGGGAATGGGTGCCAGTACCTGGCAGGATGGGGCACCAGTGGAAAACTGGGGGGCAACTGCAGCATAAAGTGGCACATAGGATGACTGCCCCAGTGGGAAATATTCTAAGTCCCACTACGCCAGCCCTGGCTGGTCTAAGGGCACTTAGAATATCTCCCACTGGGTGCTGCCTGAGAATAGCAAGCTGCAGCTTGCGTCTGCTCAATCCACCTAGTACCATGTTGCAGGACAGTGCAGGGTGCAGGGATGGCACAAGCCCTGTTTGGGGCAGGCAGCCTGTGGTCGAATCAGGCAACCTTTGTGAATTGCGTAGAGACAGCCCTGGATGCAAGGTGCATCTTACACCATATCTGTTTGGTACAAGCACCTTGCGTCAGATATTGAACTTTTGAGAATCGGGCCCAGTGAGTCCATTGAGTCTGCCCTGCTGTTCCTTCATTGTTTTACTTTACCATTTCAGAGCTCACGCTGACTCTCACCTTTCTTTTGTTCCTAATTACCCCTTGAAAATGTTCCATTTGGGTTTAACTCCGAAATAGTCCCAGCACTGATCACATTGCTGGATGGATTTTTCTACCTTTCCACCACCCACTCCATTAAGAAGTGTTTTCTGGAGGACATGGCTTGGCAGCCACCAATGGTGCATGGGCATTAGAAGGGCTCCTGAAGGCACAAAAGCAGCTAAGACAACATTGTAAACTGGGGAATTTAAATCTACATTCATGGATAGTTCTTCTTATTACTGATGGCATCTGGGGAATCATACGAACATATGAAATTGCCAGCAGATACAGGCCTTGTGATCTATCTAGTCTGCTCAAGTGTGAAGCACATCAGTCCCTTAGACTGCAGTTGCCCCCACCCCCATTTGCCATCCTACCCCTTCCCTGTCCTCTCCCGGGTTGTACACTCCCTTTGAATCTGTCCCATCCCCTCTTAAAGCTCCCCACTGACTGCAAAGATATGACATCCTCTGGCAGTGTGTTCCACCCTACCACCACCCTTTCAGTGAAATAGTGTCTCCTCTTTTCCCTCCTGAATCTACCCCCCTCCAATTTAAGAGAGTGCCCTCTGGGTTCCCTACCACTTTTTAGAGTAAACACACCTCTGTTGTCCACTCTGTTCATCCCTTTCAGGTACTCAAAGGTCTCAATCGTATCCTCTCTCTCCCTTCTATCCTCCAGGGTATACATATTGAGTTCTCTTAGTCTTTCCTCAAAGGTCTGTGCCCCAATCCCAGGATCATCTTTGTTGCTCTGCGCTGCACCACCACTAGCAGCTTAATGTTTCTTTTTAAGTATGGGCACCAGAACTGCACACAGTACTCCAAGTGCAGTCTCACCAGTGACCTGTACAGGGGCAGTATGACCTCACTACTTCTGGAAGTGATCCCCCTTGCTATGCATCCCATCATTCTGTTTGCCTTTGCCACTGCTTTTCTGCACTGTGCCGAGTGGTTCATTTCACCAGTCACCAGCACCCCCAGTTCCTTCTCTTCCTTGGATGTGAATAATTGGACACCCCCAGCCAGTAACTGTATCCCAGGTTCCTTGCTCCCAAGTATATCACTTTACACTTCTTGGCATTGAACCTGAGCTGCCAGTTGTATGACCATACTTTCAGTTTTGCCAAATCTTCCTGAAATACTTCCCCTCCTCGTCCCTGTCCACCTCAGCACAGAGCTTGGTGTCATCTGCAAAGAGGCTGATCTTAATTTTGATCCCTACTGCTATGTCCGCAAAGAAAATGTTATAAAGGACCAGTCCAAGTACCGAGCCCTGTGGGATGACACTTGTCACTGCCCTGGGCTCTGATGCCTCCCCCCACCACCACTACTACCCTCTGTTGTCTATCCTGCAGCCAGTTTTCAACCCACCTTCCCATTTTTTCTCCCCACCCCCAGTCTCTCCAGTTTGCAGATCAGCCTACTGTGTGGTACTGAATCAAATGCCTTGCTGAAATCCAGGTAAAGTACATCCACCGCATGGCCCCTGTCCATTGCCCTCATGACCCAGTCGTAAAAGTCAATTAGGTTTGTCTGGCAGGATTTGCCAGAGACAAATCCATGCTGCCTGTCATCCTGCAGGCCATTGTCCACCAGAAATTACACCAGCCTTTCTTTGAGGATTGCCTCCATTATTTTTCCAATGACTGATGTAAGACCCACTGGTTTGTCGTTCCCCAGCTCGTCCTCTGGCCCAGTCTTATGGAGAGGTACCACATGCGCCTCCCTTCAAGCCCTGGGCACACACCATGTGTTTAGAGATGTGTTGAACAGGTCTGCCAATGGCCCTGCTAGGACCTCTGCTAGCTCCCTCAGCAGCCTGGGATGAGCTCTGTTAGGCCCTGGTGCCTTGTCCACCCTCAGTGACTTAAGGCCCTCCAGCACCCTTCCTGCTGTGATTACCCAATCTGCGGTTACCTCACCTCCCTCCTCTGCCCGATCTTTCCCTTCGGGTACTGGCCCGCCCCTCTCCCTTGTGAATACTGAACAGAAGCCATCTTATTCCCCTTATCTACCCACCCACTGCCCTTCCAGATCCTAACTATTTTGTCCTTGTTCTTCCTCTTTTCCCTGATATAACTAAAGAAATTATTTTCCCCTTCTTTTATCCCCTGAGCTAATCTCCTTTCCCTGGCTGCCTTTGCTGCCCTTACTGTTCTGCTCACTTCCCTGGATTTCCTCAGGTAATCTTCTCTGTATGCTGCCCTATTGGTTCTCTTAAATGTTTGGAATGCCTTGCTCTTCTCCTTCACCATTATCTCTACCTCCCTGGTCAACCAGCTTGGCTTTTTGGTCCTGAATTTCTTATACCTGCTCTTGATACATGCTTCTGTGGCTTTGGTCAGTCCCAGCTTGATAGACGTCCATTTCTGTTCTATGTCCATGACTGTGTGGATGTTATCTGTGTGTTTACTCAGTATGTGACTCATTCTGCCAAAGTCGGCCCTTCTGAAATCCAGGACCTTAGTTTTTGTATTGGCTGCTTCCCTCCCCAAGCAGATTGAGAATCAGACTGTGCGGTGATCACTACCCGCCAAGGGTTCTTCCACCTGTACATCCCTGACAAGTTCCCACCATCCAACAATAGGTCAAGAATGTTCTCCTCTCTTGTTGGCCCTGTCATCCTTTGGGTCAGGAAGCTGTCCTGGAATGCTTCCAGGAGGATCAGTTGCCTGGCACATGTGGTAGCTGGGATGCTCCAATCCACCCAATCTATGAAAACACAATCCACAATTGACTTTAAGCCCATAAACAAAGCTTTTCCTCCAGCTAGTGATACCCACAGTAGATCAAGAACCATATCACTGGAGGTGGGAAAAGAAAAGGACAAGGAGAAGGACAACTGGAAGAGAGGAGGGAATGGGGGGATATGATAGAGACTTTAAGGGCATAAACAAGATGCAAGGGGGTGATTTCTTTCATTAAAGGAGAGATACAAGAATGTGGATGCATGATATGAGATTGGAGGGGGTCAAGATAAAGGGAAATGTGAGGGTTTTTTTCACGGAAAGATTGGGGGATGTATGGAATAGCCTACCCCAGGAAGTGGTGGGAGCAAGCACATTGGTGGGGATCTAAACATGCATGGGATGGGCATATGGGAACCCTAGAGGTGGGAAGGAGAGGCTAAAGCTGATGACCAGAGAGGGTCAGTGGCTGCAAATAAAGTTGGCTATACAAGAAGACTGGATGGACCTGGCAGTCCTTATCTGCCGACAATTTCTATGTTTCTATGTTTTAGTCAAGTCATGGCTCTTCTGATTAATCTACAGCAAGAGATGAAGGATGGATTTGAAAATTTGAAAGCCTAGGTTACCCAAATTCAAACAATGGTAACGGGACTGGCAGAAACCTCTGCATTTCATACCAAGTGTCTCAGTATAGCTGAGATGTGCATTAGTGAGTTGGAAGATCTTGTCTGTGATCTAATGAGACCACAAAACAATGATTGAGCAAAGTGACAAATTAAAGGAAAGAGTGGACAGTCAAGAAAATAGAGTGTAGCATACAAATAACCAACTGGTTGGCTTCCCCGAGAATTTTGAAGGTAAAGAGAGTGGAAAGGTAATACTGAAGTGGCTGGCAGAGAAGCTGGCGCTCAGACAGGAGGTGGCTAATTGTGAGTTGCATCAGATGTACCAGACCGAGCCTAAGCTGAGACAAGGAGACAGACTCAGGCAGTACATCAGGAAATTCTTATGGTACCCTGACAAAGAGAAATTGCTCTGGGCCACTAGAACTCGATGTCCCCTGGACCTACGTGGCACCAAAGTTTTTCTCTTTCAAGATTTCAGCTGCAATCTCCAGGTACAAAGACAAAATTTCTCTGGGGTTAAGTATACTTTGCGTACAAGTGCCTGGGAATACTCTCTGTTATACCCTGCAAAACTCAAAATTACATACCCTGGGCAACCACAAACATTTTTTACAAAATCACAGAATGCTGAGGAATTTGTCCGTACTACTGAGACTGCCCAGGAGGGCCGATCAAGAATCAAGGAAACCCACAACCTGCCGGATTAATCCATGTAAGTTGAATAATTTTGAAAGGGTATACAGAGGGTACAGTGAACTTTGGTGTGTGACTACAGTTCTCTAAACTGACTGAGCCCTGTGGTGCCATGTGGTGCACTGGCTTCCATCTTGGATATCCGATCATGCTGGTTTGTACAGGCAGATGAGTGTTGACTCTTGTGAAAACCCGCACCTTTTTCAATCTCAGTCTTGAGGTATGATTTCACAATGCTGCCGGACCTCACTTAAGTCCTTTGGTATGTAAAATGTCTAATTTTATATCATTTACAATCTCTTGGCATACTTGTAAATGTTGGTTGCAGGGGAGGGCTCCTAGTACAACTACAGGGAAATCCCAGCCCACTCGAGCTTCCACGAGGTGCCCATCTACACAGTGTGATGGCGCTGCCCATGAAACAACTATGACAGCTCTATGAATCACATCAGTATTTGATGATCATCAGGATGAAGCCATCTGGAGCAGTTGAAGCACAATCAGTAGCCAGAATATTTCACTTCAGTGGGGTCTATCTGCCACTCACTGTGATCGCTCCACACTGGCACTGCAATATCATTTATGGCAGGGAGCAGAACTGTCATGCGGCTGCTAAAATTTCAAAGTTGACACCTGGCTCAACTCTGCCTCCGAAGCTGACATGTCAGTTTGTAAATATCCCCGAATTACAATCAGTGCTGTATTGGACTGGAGATGCGATTTTGTTGTGAGACATTAAAAAATGGATTCAAGTAAAAAGGAATGCTAAAGAAATGATGCATTTGTAATAGAGCCCTCTCAGCACTGTTGGGAGACCCTGTAGCACTCATTGTGGTTGGATGGGGCGAAGACTTTGTGACAGTACAATGATCCTGGTGTGCCTGTGTGGAATTTCTTGCAGAGTGACAACTGCTGACACAGAAAATTAGAGGTAAAAGCACGAAAAGGCACTGAATTTGCTTATCTGGCTCAGCTGTTTACTAGGAGTTCTACATGAAGATGAACATCTTGTTGCAGATTAGCTTGATTTGCTCTGGGACATCTGCATGATTACAGGGAACCAGGTTCTAGTCCCGCCTCACTTTCCCCCTCTGATTGTCCATAGAGCTGCAGGTACCAGCTGGTGGGGGGGACTAGGAGAACTCCTCTCCTGTCTTTTCTGAGGTGAGACAACTTTTGAACAAAGTGCAACTTTTAAGGCAGCATTGGGTACAGTGACACTATCCATGGATGGGTATGGGATCTGAAAGTACAGCAGGTCCCTGTTCTGGGGGGTTATCCTATGAGTCAGACTATTCTTGCAATAGTAGTACAGCCTAATTCAGTCATTAATGATCTGTCTGTATATCTGGTTCGGTGTCTCCCTTTATTAACAGGGCTGTCAGTGGGAGGTGCAGGGTTAGGTAGTCAACCTCACCTATTTTGTCACTGCAACATGTCCATGATCAGTATGTGAAGATGTGTTACTATCAAAATATTAAACTATCATGGACTCGATATAGGGGTAGCCCAATGGTGAAGCAGAGGTATCTTAAGTTAATTGGGGCTGAGTCCTCTAGGTGCTGATGGAGACTTGGGACATATGTCTTACGTCACAAAATTACATTGCTTCAGATTAATCTCAAGCAGCTTATTTAACTTTGTAGAGTAGCAACTATAAACAAAAAAACCCTACAAAACACACATACACACAAACCTCTGACCATATTGGCAATATGGAAATCCATGAGTTACATAATTAGTGCAAGATGCAGAGGGGGCTGCTCCTGCCTCCTTGGGGGCCGGGGGGTGCTCCATTGCATCTTTTTGACTATATAGCTGAAGACATTATGTTGGATAAAATAAGTATTGGTTAAAAGGTACTCAGCCCTGACCTAGTTCTCCACCTCAGAACAGGAAGCATGCTGCACTGTAAGAGTGCTATACAATGGTGGAAGGGGGAGGAGAGCTGTTTTTTGCTCTGGGTAAGTTTTGTATGTCACATAATATCTCAATCAAAGCTGGGTACGAGTGAAAAAAACAGAAGGTGGGTGAGGGAGGAGGGGCTTCAACTGGCTCTGGCGGGGTAATGCTTCAATTATTCTTTTTTTTTTTTCATTAAATATACTTTATTAATTTTCATAGGTACAGACATCTTACATACAGGAGACCATGCCATATTGCATATATATTTATTAAACAAGACATCCGATCTCCATACAATAATACATGACCACATTTAGTGTCTGTAACCGCTTCAATGATTCTAAATGGTCATGTTCTACGTTTCAGGTTGTTTTAATGTTAACAAGTTTTGATAAGGTTAGATTAGATACAAGCATCGTTAAGGGTGGGGGGATAAAGGGTGGGCACTCTATTAAAAGGTTATTCTGTTCTTAAAATGTTTTTTTACATATTTAAAAGTGGTACTGACAGATTAACATTATTGAGACAACTCAACAACGTGCAATGGTTTAATAGTAGGATCAATCACAAGCTTGAGAATGACTAACAATATGTTTAATGTTCAGTCATGGAATGTTAATGGTTAAAAGTCACACACTAAGCATAAGAGGGTTTTGGATAAGGTGAGGGCTATAAAGACAGATATTTTCTGCATTCAGGAAACACATATGATGGAGAAGGAAGGGAGCCACATGGCAAAGAACCGGAGGGGGGAGTGGTATGGTTCTTACTTCACTTCTAAGGGTAGGGGCACAGCAATTTGGCTTTGACCACGCTTCCCTGGGAGATAACTAAATCATATGCTGATCAAGGGGGGAGATACATCTTGATACAGATACAGATAAACACAGTGCTCAAATTGGCTATCGGCTCTGTGTATGGGCCCAATGCTAACAGTCCAGATTTCTGCAGCAAACTATCAGTACAGACTTTGAGGGGCCCATGGCTGCTCTATAGAAACATAGAAACATATAGAATTTGACAGCAGATAAGGACCGCTTGGCTCACCCAGTCTGCCCATTTCCCTGCCTACTGGATAAGCTGCAGAGCCTAGTTAACCAGCAGCCTACTTCTTTCTACCCCAACCCCCTAGAATTGTCTTATGACTGTCCCATGTATGCTTGAATTCCACCACTGTTTTTGACTCCACGATCTCCTCCGGAAAGCCGTTCCATGCATCCACAACCCTCTCTGTGAAAAAATACTTCCTTAAATTACCTCTGAGCCGCCCCCCTCTATCTTCAAATTGTGCCCCCTTGTTCTTGCACACCTCTTTTTTTGAAGGATGCTACCCTCTTGGACTTTGTTGATTCCCTTGAGGTACTTGAAAGTTTCTATCATGTCCCCCTCTCCCTCCTTTCCTCAAGGCTATACATATTAAGCTCCTTAAGTCTCTCTTCATATGTCTTCCAGTGCAGACACTGCACCATTTTAGTTGCCCTCCTCTGGACAGCTTCCATCCTGTCTATGTCTTTGTGAAGACTGGGTCTCCAGAACTGCATGCAGTACTCCAGATGGGGTCTGACCAGCTGTCTGTACAGAGGGATAATAACTTCCTGTTTTCTACTGGTGATGCCTCTGCCTATGCATCCCAGTATCCCCCCAGCCCTCCTTGCTGCCCTCTCACATTGCTTGCCCACCTTTAGGTCATCTGATGTGACTACCCCCAGGTCTCTTTCCATTTTTGTTGTTGTTAGTATCTCACCCCCCATTGTGTACTCTTCCCCGGGTTTTGTTTCCCAGGTGCATTACCTTGCACTTCTTAGCATTGAATCTAAGCTGCCATACATTTGACCATTCTTCTAACCTTGCCAAGTCCCTTTTCATCCTTTCCACCCCACCTTGTGCATCAACTCTGTTGCAGATCTTTGTGTCATCTGCAAAGAGACATACTTTTCCTTCCACATTCCCTCTTCAGTGTCATATAAAGACATTGAAGAGAACCCAGTCTAATACTGAACCCTGTGGTACCCCACTAGTAACCCCTCTTTCTTCAGAGTGGACTCCATTTACTATTACTCTCTGTGTCCTATTCTCCAGCCAATTTTTACCCAGGCTGTCATCTTGGGACCACTCCCAGGCTAGCTAACTTGCATATTAATCTTTTGTGTAGGACTGTGTCAAATGCCTTGCTAAAGTCTAGGTAGGCCATGTCCACAGTCCCTCCTGATCTACTACTTTGGTCACCCAGTCAAAGAAATCTATCAGATTTGTCTGGCATGACCTTCCTGCTGTGAATCCATGCTGCCTTGGGTCCTGTGCCCCTCTGGCCTCTAGATACTCAACAATTCTTTCCTTCAGAAGTGATTCCATCATTTTCCCTACCACTGAGGTTAAACTAATAGGTCTGTAGTTTCCTGCTTCTGCCTTGCTCCCACTTTTGTGAAGGGGAATCACATCTGCCCTCCTCCAGTCCTCGGGTACCACCCCATCCTCCCATGATTTGTTAAACAGGGTAGTCAGTGGTGTCACTAGTTCTACCCTTAGTTCTTTTAGAATTCTGGGATGAATCCCATCAGGCCCCATTGCTTTGTCCACCCTCAGTTTTAAGAGTTCTTTCAGAACCCTTTCTTCTGTAAATGGGCTGGTATCAACTTCTGTATCCAGAGTGTTTCTACTGTTTGTTTTAGGTACCTCCCTCTTCCTTTGTAAATACTAAGCAAAATATTTGTTTAGTATCTCTGCCTTTTCACAGTCACCCTCTGCCCACCCTCCCCCTTTTATTAAGCCTCACTATCCCTCCCTTGGTCTTCCTTCACTCCCTGATGTACCTATAAAGGTTTCTCCCCTTCTTAACTGAGTTGGCTATCTTTTCCTCGGTTTGGGCCTTTGCTGTTCTGACTGCCTTCCCAGCTTCCTTTTGCTTTAACTGATACGGTTCTCTCTCCTGCTCCTTCTGTGATTCCTTGTACTTCCTGAAAGCTTTCTTTTTCTCTTGAACCTTCACTGCCACTTCCTTTGAGAACCATAGTGGTTTCTTACATCGTTTAGTTTTGTTTATTTGCTTCACACAAAGGCTTGTTACCTCTGTGATGGCAGTTTTTATTATTCCCCATTGTTCTTCCACCCCTCCTTCTTGCCCATTTGCTAGTGCATTCCTTAGGCACTCACCCATTTTGGCAAAGTCAGCCCTCCTAAAGTCCAGTACCTTTGCCTTTGTATGGCTTGACTCTATTGCTGCGTTTATTGTGAACCACACTGTTCGATGGTCGCTAGTTCCCAGATGGCTACCCACTTCTACATCTGTGATCCTCTCTTCATCTCCATTTGAGAGAACCAGGTCTAAGAATCTGTGCTCTGTGGGGACTATAACTGTGTGAAGGATACTATCATGGATAGATCCTCCCTTATGGTGGTGCCCTTGTCAAGCAATGTCAAGGCACTGTTGCAAATAATGAAAGAACACTCATTAGTTGATGCCTGGAGATACTTCATCCCAACTGGGTGGGAGTACACCCATTACTCACACTCGGCCTCTCACTACACCAGATTGGATGTGGTTCTATTCTCACAGAGTCTTATACCAGCCCTACAGACAGTGAAGCATGAATCCTACATTACAGATCATGCACCAGTGTTTGTGGGCCTGCATGGTTTGGGGACTTCATCTGCTCCAAGATCCTGGAAATTAGACCCCATACTACTTAAGAAACCTGCTTTTGTTTCTTACATAAAAGAGCAGATCTCTGTGTACCATCAGCTAAACTGAAGGGATAAAACTTCAATGTTTACTAACATACTAACATACTAAAATGCCAGCAGAATAGGCCTAATAGTCTTTCTTGTCTGCTCGTTTGGTCAGCCCCCACCCTGGGTGCTGACCTTGCTGTCCCCCTCGCCTTCTCTGGCTTCTCCCTTCCCAGTTCCGGATATTCTTGCTGCATTGGATTTTGCTTCCTGAATCCTTCCCCTGTACCTGTCCCACCCCCTCTTGAAATCCTCCACTGTCTCTGCCTCCACCAGCCCCCTAGGTAGTGCATTCCATGGCTCTACCACCCTTTCAGTGAAGTAGCACCTCCTCCTTTCTCTCCTGAATCTTCCCCCCTCCAGCTTCCACCCATGCCCTCTAGTGGCCCCCTCCTCCTTCCTTCGAAGCACCCTCACTGTTCCTCCCCTATTTACCCTCTTCATGTACCTGAAGACCTCTATCATGTCCCCATGTTTACCAGATGGAAAGCCTTAAAGGCCTTTCTGAGTGGGTAATTATATCATACTCCAGTCATAGCAGGAAAGCTGAGAACCAGCAAATCTGTGAACTGGAGCAGTGCATTGCTCAAAATGAAAAAAGGCACATGCAGAACTCCGGTGCCAGTGGCTAACACCAGTTGCAAAAATTAAAATGGGACCTCTTTAAATTAACTAATTCCAAAATTGAACGTACCTTAAAACTGAACCAGGTGACTAGCTAATTCAAGGGGGACACCTGTGGGAAGCTGTTGGCTTGGCAATTAAAACACAAAGAAGGGAAGGGGAAAGGGAACATTGTTTAACCAGGAGTAGCACACTAAGCCAAAGCTTGTTTCCAGATGCAACCTGAGAGCACAAGGAAGTTAAGTGACTTGCTCAGGATCACATAGTATGCAACATGGCGGCTGTGGGATTCAAACCCAGGTCTCCAGATCTGCAGCTCAGAGCCTTAACCCACTGCGTTATACTGCCTCAAGACAGTACCAAAAATTTGAGTGCATATTAGGTCCAGATGGGGTAGCTAAGCATACAGACGAGAACATAGGGGAGTGTTTCCTTAACTTTTACTTACAACTTTATAGCTCAGAGGAACAGCCATCTGAATTGGACATACAGAGTTTCTTGAATATGGCCTTTCTACCTACTGTGACACCACAACACAATGCTAATTTAGAGGCTGATATAACTTGAGGAGAGGTCTGGGAGGTGATACAACATCTCAAAGGTGGTAAGGCCCCTGGGCCTGATGGGTTCCCCATAGACTTTTACAAACATTTTAGCACAGAGCTCAAGGAGACTCTATTTGATATGATTTCTGAATGTCTAGCTCTGGGACTGCTACCCCCTCCACACGATCCACCATCCTAACAATCCTACCTAAGCTGGGGAAAGATCCAAAGCAATGTGTATCCTACCAGCCCCCTCATTACTTACGGTGGATTATAAAATTATAGCAAGGGTGTTAGCACTCAGATTAGAAAATATTTTACCCACTAGAGTGCATTCGGACCAAGCAAGCTTCATGCAGGGCCTACAGGGCAAACATAATGTACGTGAAGCATTAAACATTATTTGGCACTGGGGGGTGAGATGCATGGAATCCAGTGCTGCAGTTCTGGCCCTTGATACTGAAAATGCTTTTGACTGTGTGGAGTGGGGGTACATGTTTGCTGTACTTTAAAGATTTGGTTTGGGAAGTAATATGCTCCGCTGGATAACAACCCTGTATCATAACTCTTCAGGTCAGGTAACAGTCAATACTAAATTATGAAAACCTTACATTCTTACCAGTGGGACTCGACAGGGATGCCCACTCTCCCCACTTCTGTATGTTCTAACTTTAGAACCCCTTTTAGCAGTAATTCATGCTGGCAATCGCACTATAGGTTACCAGGCGGGGGACAACTGCTTCAAAACATCCCTGTTCACAGATGACCTTTTTAATATATTTGATATCTCTGTATTTTGTTTTCCAAAACATTCATTGTAAACACTTGTTATTCTTTTCTACTCTATGTAAATTATCTTATGTAATTACTCTGTAATCTCCTGACGTGGAGCTTTTGTTAAAGGAGTGTCTGACTCAAAGGTTGTAAATTTCAATATGTATCAATAAATAAATAAATACAAATACCTAGACAACTCAGAACAGGGCCTCTCCAAGGTATACCACCTACTCAGTGAATATGGAGAGATTTCTAGCTACAGAATCAATTGGGCAAAAAACAAGATTATGCCGGTGGGACCTGGACCCCACACACATCTTGAGAATAATGCACTGGGTATCAAGGTTGCTGACATGCTGAAATATCTGTGGATGTTTGTTTGAAATCTGGGCAGGCTTTGTTCCAGGAAAACTGTTTTATTTTTATTTTTTTAGAAACATAGAAACATAGGAGGTGATGGCAGAAAAAGAATGATGGTCCATCTAGTCTACCAAGGTTGCCAATTTTTTACTTACTTATTTGTTAACTGGGTAGGGACACTGGACCAAAGCCCTTTTTCAGGTTCTACGCAGGAACCACATACAATACACTATTCACAATGTATAAAACAACATAAAAACTCAACAACTTAATTAAATAATACATTTACAAACTGCTGGCAGATTATGGCAAACTTCTAATCTCAATGTGTCAAGATTGTGAGAGATGAGGTGGGCTACTCTTTAGTTTAATTAGATGTATAAATACCATCATGATGAATATACTTTCCAAATGTCTTTATTTGTTCCAAAATTTACCAATCAGGGTACCAGACAAATTTTTCTGAGATCTTAACTCTGTCATTACTAAATTTCTCTGTGCAGGGAAAAAGGCAAGGGTATCAAGGAATATATTGCAGCTACCTATTGACAAAGAGGGTTTAGCCTTGCTCATATGAAATTATAATATTGTGCATCTCAACTAGCTCTTATAGTGGAGGGGAACCCGAACAATACCCCTGACTGGCTACTATTAGAGGGGGAGGCTGAAACTATCAGCTTACTCAGGGGATATTTACTCTCTAGTCTCAATGAGGTGAAAGCACCAAAGAAAGCTAACCTCCACATATGACAACTCAACAGAATTTGGTATGGCTCTCATAAGTTTATTTGACATCCAAGAGGGCTATCCTTGAAAGCAGGGCTGGTAACTGTGTGTAATAAAATGTGTGTGTGTGTGGGGGTTTACAATGTGCACATACACCAAATCCTGTTGAGATGGAGCAAACAACGTTTAAATTATGTGGGTGATTTATACGGGGGAGAAATGTTGAAATCCTTTGCTCAAATCAAACAAGAATTTTCTCTACAGACAGGAGAATTCTTTGCATTTCTACAAGTCAGAAAGTACCTGTCCAAATTGCCCATCAGGTCATCCCCATTGAGGAAATACTGTTTCAACCCCAGCTGGGCACTAAACACCTTACTGCTCTCTATAAGATGTTTATCGGAGCAGAACCCACTCCCCCACCCAAGGCGCAGGCACGTTGGAGTGAAGACCTGGGCAGAAATTGAGATTTAAAAGTTTTGGGAGCATGTTATTAAATATGTGAATACCTGCTCAAGCTCAAATAGGCTATGTAGAATTCAATATAATTTCTTATATAGAACTTACTATATTCCATTGCAACTTCACAGCTACAAACCCTCCCTCAGTCCTGTGTGTCCTAAATGCTTGGTTGAGGAGGGTGACCTCCTGCATATGGCACTTGCATGCAATAAGATGGCCCCATTCTGAAAAGAAATGCTTAATATAATGGAGAAAGTATTGCAGTGCAAGTTGCCTTGCTCTTTCTGAATTTGTCCTGGGGAATGATGACTCTAGGCCTCTACTGTCAAAGAGGACTGTTGAGGACAGGTTATGGGATATAGCCCTAATCAATGCAAGGAAAACAGTTGCACAGAACTGGTCGAACCCCTCACCTCCTGTGATAGCTCACTGGCTTAGTAACATGTCCCTATGCATGAAACTGGAAAATTATCATTATAATGCCAAAGGTCAGGGGCTGGACTTTATTCTTACATGGGAGCCTTTACTTAAAGCAATCTCTAATCAGGTTATTATATTGTAAATAATATCTGTGTACTCGTCATAAGTACTAAACAACTGTCTACTATGTACAGTATATATGATAACTGGAATATCATAGTCCAGTGTTAACGGGGAGTCTGTTATCAGTATAGGCGGAGGAACACGGGCTATGCAGGTCTATTTGGGACTAAGACACACATTCACACATTAGAAAACATATTGTATTGCATAGACATACCATAATGTGTGATAGATCTCTACTGTTCATTGTGAAATTCACACTTTTCAAAATGTAAGCCAATGTAACTGTTTTTTTGATATAACTATGAATGTTGATGTAAGCAGTTTGCAGTACCTCACTAAAATTGTGTCAAAAAAGTGATTTCTAATGTTCTTTTGGAATTTCCCCATTTCTAGTTTCAGACTGTACCCAAGGCAGATGTTCTGTTTCTTAACTTTAACACTGCAAAATTGACCCAATTATGTCCCTGCAGGTATTTGCAGGTTTCTATCACATTCCTCCTCCTCCCTCCTATCTTCCATAGAGTACATGCTTAGACTGTCAGATTTGTTCTTATAAGTCTTACCTTGTTTCCCCTGGATCATTTTCGTTACCCATTGCTTGATAGACTCTAACCTCACCCTGTCCATCTTCAGAGATGGGTTCCAAAATTGCACACAGTATCCCACATGTAGCAGTAACCTTAGAGTGGCAACATTTTCTGTCTGGTGGGACTAGTGAAACACCCCCTGAATCATCCCAGCACCCCATACCTCAAGTGGGAAAAACACACCTCCCCCCCCCCAGCTAGTGGTCAAACAAGAGTTCAGCATGTTTCTAGTTCATTTGCATCACCAGGTAAAGAAAAAGGTCCAGCTCCCCATATGACACACAGGGGAAACGCTGGACCTCACCCAACAACTAACACACTGAAATTTGGCCAATGGGAAATCATGTACACAAATGCTTGCAGTCTGGGAAATAAAATCCCAGACCTGCAGGCAATAATGACAGAGGCTAAACTGGACATAGTAGCCATAAGCGAGACATGGTTTACCAGTAACCAAACCTGGGAGACTTCAGTACCTGGCTATGTACTGTTCAGAAGAGACCGAGGTGCAAAAAGAGGTGGTGGAATGGCCCTTTATGTCAATGAAAATATTAAAGCTACAGAAATTCAGAATACACATAAGGAGCCAGAAGAACAGTGGGTCACTCTGAAAACAGGAAATAGGACAACCATATGAACTGGGGTTGTGTACAGGACTCCAGATCAGGGAGAGAACATGGACACATTACTGTTAGAAGATATACAAAACATGACAGCTAAAGGGAGGTACTGATAATGGGAGACTTCAACATGCCAGATACAGATTGATCAATACCAGCAGGAACATCTGCCAGAACTAGACACATGGTGGATTCCCTATGGGGGGCGGGCCTCAAACAACTGATACAACAACCCACAAGAGACAGAGCTATCCTAGAACTAGTATTGACTAACAGGGAAAGGATCACAGATCTCAGGGTAGAGGGTCACCTGGGGCCAATGAACATCACATGGTATGGTTCAATTTGGCCTCAAGAACTAAATCATCCCATTCCAAGGCAAAACTATGGGACTTCAGAGGAGCTGACTTTGATAAGATGGCAAACAGAGTTAAGCTAGCCTGGCAAAAAGAAATACAGATGAGGGGTATAGGCAAAGTGGGCAAGCATTAAGGATACAATACTTGAAGCAACATCCCATTGTGTTAGAGAGAAAAAGAAGTGCAAAAGAAGAAGGAAACCACTTTGGTTCTCAAAAGCAATAGTAGAAAAGGTCAGAGCCAAAAGGCTGGCCTTCAGAAAATATAAGGGAATGCAGCGGGATGAAGATAGCGAGGCATACCAAACTTCCCTAAAGGAAGCAGGGAAGGCAATAAGGCAGGCAAAGGCCCAAACTGAGGAAACACTAGCACAAACAGTAAAAGAAGAGGACAAGACTTTCTATAGATACATTAGTGAAAGGAGAAAGTCCAGAGGGGGTATTGCTAAGATCGAAGGGGATAAGGGGGCATGTGATGAGGAAGACCATGTAAAAGCATCTATCCTAAATAGATACTTCTGCTCATTATTTACTGAAGAGAAGTTAGGGCAGGGCCCACAACTCAGCACCATGGACACGGGGGGGGGTGTACTAGTCCCTTCACAAAAGAAAGGGTCCTACAAGAGCTCAATAAGCTCAGGTTGGACAAGGCAATGGGACCTGATGGCATACATCACAGGGTACTAAAGGAGCTAAGGGTGGAACTAGCAGAGCCATTATCAGAACTGTTTAGTGAGTCTCTGAGCACAGAAGAGGTCCCAGAAGACTGGAGAAGGGCTCATGTGATCTTGCTTCACAGGAGTGGTAGCAAGGAGGAGGCAGGGAACTACTGACCAGTCAGTCTTACCTCAGTAGTGGGCAAGATTATGGAGGCACTCCTTAAGGAAAGGATAGTGCAACACCTGGAATCCATAGGAGCACAGGATCCAAGACAGCATGGGTTTACAAAAGGAAGGTCCTGTCAAACTAATCTCATAGATTTCGTTGACTGGGTAACCAGAGTGGTGGACCAAGGGGGAGCAGCTGATGTTGCCTACCTTGACTTCAGCAAAGCTTTCGATACTGTTCCACATAGAATATTGATTAATAAGCTGGGTAGGCTGGGTGGGCGAAGTTGGTCAACTGGGTGGCAAACTGGTTGACGGGCAGAAAACAGAGAGTGGTGGTAAATGGTATACAGTCAGAAGGGATGCAAGTCACAAGTGGGGTACCTCAGGGATCAGTCCTGGGGCCAATCCTCTTCAATATCTTCATCAGTGACATTGCAGGTGGACTGGAGGGTAAGGCTTGTCTGTTTGCAGATGACACCAAGATCTGCAACAGAGCAGATGATCCAGACTCAGTGTCGCAGAATGAGAAGAGATCTGAATATACTGGCAAAATGGTTTGAAGAATGGCAACTGGGGTTTAACGCAAAGTAGTGCAAGATCATGCACATAGGGAAGAGAAACCCTGAGGCCACCTGTAGGCTGGAAGGGGAGTTGCTGGCAATCACAAGGGAAGAAAGAGACTTGGGCATCATCATCACCGGTGACCTGAAATCATCCAAGCAGACCATTAAAGCAATAGGTAAGGTTAGGGGGATGTTGGGGTGTATTAGTAGGGGTATCACAAGTCATAAAAGGGAGGTAATAATCCCTCTTTACAAGACGTTGGTTAGGCCCCATCTGGAGTACTGCGTGCAGTACTGGAAGCCACACCTTCACAAGGACATTAACCAAATTGAGGCAGTCCAGAGAAGGGTAACCAAAATGGTGCAGGGACTGTATCAGAAAACATATGAGGACAGATTAATGGAGCTCAATATGTATACCCTAGAGCAAAAGAGGGAGAGAGGTGATATGATCAAAACATTCAAACACCTTAAGGGCGTTAACAAGGTGAAAGAGTCTAACATGTTTCAACGTAAGAAAAACAGCAGGACAAGAGAACACAGCATGAGATTAGAAAGAGGTCGATTAAGGAGTAATGTGAGGAAGTTCTTTTTCACAGAAAGGGTGGTGGATGCATGGAACGGTCTACCTCAGGAAGTGGTGGATATGAATACAGTGCAGGGCTTCAAACAGGCATGGGATAGGGGATAAGGGAGCAATACAGATGAGTATGAATAGACAGACAATTGACAGAGCAAAGGCTGATGGCACATTCATAAGGTAGAAAAAGAAATTGGCAGACTGGATGGGCCTTGCGATCCTTATCTGCCATCAACTTCTATGTGTAACCCTCTTACAAATGGAGGTTCCTGAAAAGTCTTCCCAGAGCTCGCATAATTGCTCGCTGCTTGGCTGATGTTCAGCGCTATAGCCATTTAAATGTATTGCCAGTGAGTGCCTGTGTGGCCTCCGTGTACTGTCTCTTTAAGGACTTCCGGTTTGCAGTAATAATTAATTTGAAGGGGGGGGGCAGAGTGTTGGCATAATCGAGTCCCACTCAGGCTGCCAGGAAATAGCTCCATTTCTGCCGTTGCTAGTTGTGCAGAGGGAGCTCTGTGGAAAGATGTAATTAGTTGCTGAAAGTGTTTAAAGTAATGATAATATAGTTTGTTCTAACCTGCCTTTCTTTGCAGCAAGGACTGTTCTGATTATCTCCACCATTTTGGTCTCGAACTGCCAAACTGAACCAATCAATAATTGGGAACTCTAACATGGAGCCTGCACATAGGGGGCTAAATGGACACAGAGTTTGGGAATTGTAGTTTTGGACTGCTGGTGCCTTTTGCAACTGAAGGGGGAGCTCTCGTTGTGGATGACAGCTTCACTGACCAACCGAACCTTTTGGATATGAAGGAATTCCCTGAGCTGTCTGCTGGCAAGCCAGTTCTGAAGTGGAAGTTGAATGAGGAGCAGCTCGAAATATTTGAGCAAGCATCGGCATAGTTTTGAGTGGGAGAACTGTGGGAAAGCTGAGTGTGTGGCCTTCAAGTCTGTCTGTGGCAGAGAGAGGGAGAAGAAATCCTTGAACTATTTCTGATATTGTGTGAATGAAGAAGCCACTGAAGGTGACCAGGCTTAACCTGTAGAGGACCAAAGATTGTGCTGAGTGCGATCGGCCCGCCAGAAATCTTGATTCCTCCCAGAGCTCCTGGTTTTGAGCAGAGACTCTGTGATTGGGACCTGGGAGTGCTTGCCTGGTACAGTAGGTGTCCATTATATACAAATGTGCTGTGTACCACATGGGGGTTGCACTCTAGTTCCCCATGTTACAAACTGTTCTGCTAGCTGTAAGTGTGTCCAACCCCAATGGACTGACTCCGTCATGTGGCTGGGTCTAGCCACAAGGGTCACGCCACCTCACCCTGCTGCACAGAGAAGAATCATCATCGAGAGACCTGCCCGGGGATCAGCCCCCTGCTCCACAGCGGAACAGGAACGACACTGCAGTCAATTGTGTGGGCCACTAGCAGGAACAGAGGGGGGGTTACAGTGTCCCGGAGGGCTGTGCCCTGGTTAGTTTGATCACTTCCGACCCTGACCTCTGGGTGGAGGCCCCCATTATTGAACCTAGGCCCCTCAACCTGCTACTAGCCAGGCAGGCAGGAGTAGTAGCCCTTGGGACAGTGCCATCTTGGGGTTACATATATTTCTCTGTTTCTATCTTGTTAGCTTTCCCAAATGCCATACTGCATTTGGAAGAGGCCTTTACACTTTTATTTATTATCATGCCCTAGATCCCTTTCCTCCTTTGCGTGTTATACCATGATCCCCTTGATGCAATATTCTACCTACAGATTATTTTTCCTAATGTGTATCACATTACGTTTTTTGCTCATTCAATTTCAATTGTCAAAGTCCAGACCACTGCTTTTCAACATCCCTTTTCATGCTGCTAATCCTTTCATATCCGTTCACTTTTGCACAGTTTTGTGTTTCTTACAAAACGGCTCATGAAAACCTCTAACCCCACCCGAGTACCCCTTAGATATTTATATATTTATTTTATTTGTTCAGGGTAAACCTTTGCGCAAGATGTAACCTTTTCAAAGGTGACCAAGTCATATAAAAAAACAGATTAATACAATACATTTCATCACAATTAGTACAGATGCGATAAACACTTGTCAAAAACATTAATAAAAAGAGGTTTATCTAAAACAATCACATACTTTCTGACTGTCCAATAACACTTTATACATGATCTAAAAGTAGTCTGAGTCTGAAAATTACCAATATCCTGTGGGAGTACAGTATATTTAATCTTTTACATACTCTATCCTTAAATGATGTTTGTCCCTGAGAGGTATTACAATTGGGCATTACTACCCATTGATTTATAATTGCTATAGTGTTATGTGTGACACTTAGGCAGCTAGTTCTGATAACTCTGTGCTTTTTGTAATATAAAAAAATGTAGTGTGATTGTATGTCATGGGAAATGCTGTGCCTGGATAACCCCTTCCCCCCAGGTATCAGTTCAAAAGACAGGATATATGTTAAACAGCAGATCTCTGTGATGAGATTAACTTGCAAACACTTGCATTTTATAGCCTTATTTAGGATCTGGGTTGTTTGATGCTAAGACCTGAAATATCTATTTTATGATGTCCTCAGGCAGGTCAGTTAATTGCAGCTGGTGTCATAAGGAAGTGGAATATCCATTTTATGACATCCTCAGGAAAGTCAGTTAATTGCACCTGGGGTGGGATATTCAGAACTGTGCCAGGCAGGGGAGCAGCACAACTGGGATGCGATATTCAATGGTGCTGCGCCATGGCTCTTCACTGTTGAATATGGCACCGTGGCCACCCGCATTGCGCATGGCGCAGTGGCACTGCGCCAATGCAAGTGGCCAGAGAGGAGCAGGGGAATGCGCTAACACAAGTGCCATTGTGCTAGGCGCAGCAACCGTGATATTCAGCGGTGGACATGCAAATGGGGACATAATGTATGCAAGGCACAAATGGGGCCATTTGCATGTCATTATGGCCCCATTTGCATGCAGGTACGTCGATCCCCTGTGACTTGCGCCTGGCACCCTGCCAGGCTGCTGCCGTCGGGGACCGACGCCCCCTGCCCCTCACCGGCAACGCACCCCATTGCCCGATCATGGGCTATAATAAATGTTTAACTCCCTGGTGGTCCAGTGGAACTAACTCCATGCCCAATCGTGGGCTGTACAATAATTCCAACTCCCTGGTGGTCCAGTGGACCTAACTCCATACCGATTGCAGGCTGTAACAACATAATTCCAACTCCCTGCTGGTCCAGTGGTACTCTATCTCCACCTCACCAACCCACTCACTTACCACCCCACTCCCCCTGGTCAGTGGCGGGCTGCAGCATCTGACCTACAAGCCACCCTGCCGCCCGCCGACTGACAGTGTACAGTACAGCTGTATGCCCATTGGTCCACAGCATGGGCCAGTGGGCATGCAGACCATGCTGTACTACACAGTGCCAATATATGAATGGTTCCATTCACATATCAGGACTGTGTAGTACAGTACAGTCTGCACGCCCATTGGCCCATGCTGTGGACCAAAGGGCGTACAGCCGTATTGTACGCTGTCAGTCGGCAGGCGGACGGGCAGCTTATGGGTGGGTGCTGCTGCCTGGCACTGACTGGAGGGGAGGTGGTGGGTATGAGTGGGTGGGTTGGGAGGGGGGTACAGGTATCACTGGACCACCAGGGAGTTGGAATTATGTTATAGCCCATGATCGGGCATGGAGTTAGGTCCACTGGACCACCAGGGAGGTAGAATTATTTTACAGCTCGTGATCGGGCATGGATTTAGGTCCACTGGACCACCAGGAAGTTAGGATTATTTTACAGCCCACGATCGGGCATGGAGTTAGGTTCACTGGACCACCAGGGAGTTAGGATTATTTTACAGCCCACAATTGGACATGGAGTTAGGTCCACTGGACCACCAGGGAGTTAGGATTATTTTACAGCCCATGATCAGGCTTTGAGGGGGTGCTATGCCACCGGACGGTACCGCCAGGGCTTGGGTGGCCACCCACAGCTGGAAGCTGCCATGTTGCACCCAGCAATACAGCAACTGGCCTGTGGGTGCCAGTTCTTGCTCCTGTTATTCTTGGGCAAGTCTTTGCACCCCCCTGTGTGGTACAAGGTGGGTGTGTGCCTGCATATGTGCCGCACATTCCGGGCTGAATATCGGGATGTGCTGAATATGCATGGGCATGGCCCCCCACACTTGCACCTCAAACATTACTGGTGGGCCCCAGCGCATCGGGATCTTCATTGAGCAAATTCCCCTTTTGAATATCTCACCGGGGCACATCAGTGGGTTGCACATGGTACAACACTGTTGCACCATGCGCAACCACTTTGAATATCCCACCCCTGGTGTCATAAAAAGTCCTTTGATGTGTTTGAGAATGGAGACTGCTCATAGATCAAAGGAGACTGAGAAAATGACAGTCTTAATTAAGAGTGTCATCATTTGGAAAATGAGTCTTGCTGGAGTCACAGAATTCAATACCTTGATGGGACTTCCTGTTCTGTACATATATATATACATATATATATTTTTTTATGTATCCTGAAAGGGAGAAGCTAGATAATGACATCACGAAGAGGGTTGAAACACAGCATATTTAAACTGTAGTCAGTATTCCATTTAGACAAACACATGTTTGGACTCTGAAAAAGCAACATCAGGCAGTGTTAGAAGATATACATTAGATTAGACAAGTCTAAGGGTACTGTGGTAAGAGATTTTGTTTGCATTTAAAACCTTATTATTTTAAGTGATTTATGTTTTTGTGATATATGGTTCTGTATTTACATTTTACATTTTGATCCATTTTTATGTAAAAATCTCATTTTTAGAGACTACTTGGTGTGCCTTTGAAATTCTTTATTGACAAGTTAAACATATATGGTTAAACTTGACACTGTGCAAAGCTATTGGTAATACCAAATTGGGAAAAGGTAAGTTTATTCTGAGGTCTTTCATAGAGTTTTAAGGGTTCATTTTGTACACCTGCTTAGGTGCCCATAGGTGAAAGATATCTGCCCCCCACTGATGAGCAGAATTATCTGAGCCTGTACATTGGGTACGCTAGCAAAAGGTTCACAGTTTGAATTCCTCCAGAACTTGAGACCAAAGTTTGATTTGAACCCACAAAACAGACAGGAGGGTTACCCTGTTCTTTTAACTGTTCACAATACTGCGCTCGGAGGTTGGCACTGTGGGAGCAGAGGGCCTGACCTGCTGAGTGGGGTTGTGACAGCTTGGTTGGTAGCAGTGCGATAATTTTGGTATTACAAGCTTTTATTGTTTAGTGTGTCAGCTTAAGACCGTCAGCTCACTTGCAAAGAAAGAAAAAGGCAGTGATTTATTTTTATAAAGGAGACAGAACTCTATCACTTGGCGTACACTGAAGTTCCTACCCATTTTATTTTTTTTTCTAAAGTGCAAGTCAGAGTAGCCTTAGTTAGGGAAGAAGATGGCTTCCAACTACAGCAGGCACACTGTAGACTACTTAAAGCAGTTGTGCAGGAACAGAGGAATCCTGTTCGAGGTGAAAGCCACCAAACAGAACCTCATGGATGCCCTGATGGTAGCAGATACCTATAGCATCGAGTCACAGACAGTGACTGAAAAGGACCGAACCTTGAGTGTGGCAGGGCTAGCGGCCAGTGCAGTTTCTAGATCCAATGAGGAGGGCAACAGTGCCAGTGCCAGCAAAAGGCTACAACAGCAGGGAAAGGTCACCAGTATCCTGGATTCAGAAGTACTCATGCTGCAGATTGAGTTGCGCTGAATGGAGCTGCAGTTCCAGGTGAACAGAGAGCAGGAACAGCAAGAGGCAGAACGAGAGAGATGAGAGACAGAGCGGGAACAGTGGGAGGCTGAGCATGAGGACCGTGACTGGCAGTGAGCTGCAGAGGAGAAGAGGGAGCAAGAACGGCAAGAGGTGGACCGTGAGGAGTGTGAGCACCAGAGGCAACATGAAATGGAGAAGCTACGACTCCAATCAGCGGCACCAGAGCAGGTAAGTGGCTTGGGTTTAACTGGGACTACAGGACTGGGTTATGAACTGTATTCCAAATTGATAGCTGAATTTAAAGAGGGAGAGGATATGGATGTCTTTTTAAATACTTTTGAAAAAGTTTGTATTCAGGCTAAAATTCCAAGGGAGTCCTGGAGCTTCCAGCTATCCCCGCTACTTACCGGGAAAGCTTGGGATGCATTGGGTCAAATGGACAATGAGGACAGTGATGATTACAGCAAACTTAAAGCTGCACTGTTAAAAAAATTTGAATTAACTGCTGACTCATACAGAGCGAAATTCTGTAAGCTCAGGAGAAGCCCTGACATGAGCTACGAGGAGCTAGCCATGAAACAACATCAGTTTTTAAAATGTTGGTGGAAAGGAATTGAAGCAAACTCTGTTGACAAAATTGAAAACGTAATTCTCTTAGAACAGTTCTATTGGGCATGCCCAGCCGAGCTAAAAACCTGGCTGGAGGACCAAAATCCCAAAACAGTGCAAGAGGCTGCTGAACTCTCGGACCACTATGCAAGAGCAGACCTGCCCTGAGAGCGAATTAGGATTACCACCTTTTAAGAAGCCCAAAGTGGGACATTTCTTACTGAAACATGATTTTTTTGCAGGACAGTAGGTAACCTCGACCAATACAACAGACTTGTTTTCTCTACGTAATAAGAATTAATGCTAAGTATTGTAGTTTCTTAGTTGCTTCTATTGTTTCTTATCATTCTAAGGTATTTTAGTTAAGGTATGATAGTTTTCTGCAACATTTAGTGGAACATTAGAAAATATTTTTACTACAATAAAGTCAGGACATGTAGCATTTTTCATGTTTTTTTGCAGGACACAGCTGCCCAGATCAGGACTGTCCTGCGAAAATAGGGACAGGTGGCAACCCTAGAGCGAATGGGTTGGGTGTGGCAGTGCAGAAAGGGAAAAGTGCACCATCAGGGCAGTTAAAACCCTCACTGCCTCCACCGAAACCAGTTAGCCCCAGGTTTCAGAGAAAAGATTTCTCTGAGAAAAGAAATTAATGTTGGTTGTGTAAAGAAATTGGGCATTGTGCCAGACAGTGTCCCAAACAGATGAGCAATAATACGCAAGGTGGTGCTGGGAAGGAAGTGGGTTGTTTGTGTGTCCCTGGAAGCATGCCTGTGAACATGAGGGAACAAATGCACCCAGTCATGGTGAATGGTGTACATACACAAGGTTTGAGGGACACAGGGGCATCCCTGACATTGGTAAGAGGGGATCTGGTACAGCCTGGTCGGCTTATACCCAATAAATATGTCACTGTACAAGGGTTCACTGGTGAAGAGAAAACATTGCCCCTTGCTAGTGTTCTCCTAGAGTGGGGTGAAACAGGGGGAACTGTGCAACTGGTGGCTGTAGCCCAAACCTTAGCAGTAGATGTGATTCTGGGCAACAATCTCAAACAGGAGATGGTGTGTACAGTTACCCATAGCCAAAGGGCAAGGGAAAACTGTAGTTCCTTGAACCCCACAGAAGCCATTGTGGAAACGACTGAGAGGCTGATTCCCCAGCCTGTGTCTTCAGATGGGGAGATTAATGAAAAGTGAGTAGAAATTTCCCCAGTAGCAGTTAACCACACAGCTATGGAAGGTTACTCCGAAGAGGGAGGGGTGACTCATTGTCAGAGGGTTAGGGATGACAGTGATCATTAGTGCCCTGCCACTAGGGCTAGAGACCCTAGTTTAGCAACTGAAGGGGACCTGTCCCATGCCTTGGGAATGTGTGAGGGGTTTGCAGCCACTCAGAGAAGTGACCCTAGTCTAGAGAAAATGAGGGCTTGAGCAGACGGGGCACAGGGAGGTCTCGGTAGACATAAGGTTTATTGGAAAAATTGACTTATGTATACTCAGGCTCTGCAGACAGAGGGAGGGATGCTAGGCAGGCAGCTTGTCATTCCCCAGGGATATTGTGAGCAGTTGCTCAAGATTGCACATGATATTGCCTTATCTGGTCATTTGGGAGTCACACGCACTATGCAGCAGTTGGCCCAGAATTTCTACTGGCCTAACTTCACCCAGCAGGTGAAGGAGTATTGCAGGTCTTGTCACCGGTGCCAAGAAATACAGAAGGTGGGCAAGAAAACTCAAGCCGCCCTGATTCCATTGCCTGTAGTGGAGGAGCCATTCCAGAGGGTGGAAATGGATATTGTGGGGCCTTTAAATACCCCCAGCTCCTCAGGGAAGATATTCATCCTGACTGTGGTGGATTATACCACCCGGTACCCAGAGATAGCCGCCCTATCCTCACTGAGGACAGACAAAGTGGCAGATGCCTTACTTGGGATTTTCTCCCATGTTGGGTTTCCACAGGAGGTTATCGCTGATTGAGGGGATTCCTTCATGTCAGACCTGATGAAATGTTTATGGGAGAAGTGTGGGGTGGTGCAGAGATGCACGACACCATGTCACCCTCAAGCCAATGGGCTTGTGAAAAGATTCAATGGTATCCTGAAGTCAATGCTGCAGGAATTTGCTGAACGACATGGGAGGGACTGGGAGAAATACCTTCCCCACCTGTTGTTTGCATACAGGGAGGTGCCCAAAGAGTTGACAGGATTTTCCCCCTTTGAACTCTTATATGGACGCCGGGTACATGGGCCCCTAGACTTGATCCAGGAGGACTGGGAAGGCAAGCATGTCACCCAGGGAACTCCCATAGTGGATTACATCCATAAGTTTAGGGAAAGGCTGAAGGAGCTTATGGGGATAGCCCAGAGCAACCTGGTAGCTGCTCAACGGAAACAAAAAGTTTGGTATACCTGCAGAGCCATAGCTCACTTGTACATGGTGGGTCAGGAAGTCATGGTCCTTATTCCGGTCTGGAAAGACAAACTGCAGGCTGAGTGGGCAGGACCATATAAAGTGGTTAGGAAGGTAAATGATGTTGAACTATATTGTAGAGTTACCTGACCAAAGACAGACAGAAAGGATGTACCATGTCAATGATGATGATGAAGCCATATGCAAATAGGGTTGACATGGTGTTTACAGTGTGTAGTACTGGGGAAGGGATGGATGAAGGGCACCCCATTCTGACTTGCTGGAAGAAAGTAAGCAGGAGTCCTCTGTGGAGGCAATTCAATTGTCTCCCCAGCTGACCCCAGACAAAATCCAGGAAGTAAGGGAGGTTTTAGAAGACTTTGCCCTATTGTTTAGCACCAAGCCTGGACTAACCCCCCTTAGTGACACATGATGTGGAGACAGGGGCACAGATGCCCATACAGATGACAGCATATCGAGTGTCAGAGGCTGTCCAAAAGGACATTAGGAGGGAAGTGTAGGAGATGCTGGATTTAGGGGTAGTCCCAAGATCCCACAGCCCCTGGGCCTCACCCGTAGTCCTTGTGCCTAAGCCAAATGGCTCTACTCATTTCTGTGTGGACTATTGTGGACTGAATGCAGTCACAAAGTCAGATGCCCACCAAATGCCCTGGATGGATGAACTCCTGGACAAGTTGGGAGGGGCGACGTACCTTACGATGATTGAACTGACCAAGGGGTATTGGCAGGTAGAATTGACAGACAGAGCTAGGGAGAGGTCAGCCTTCATCACTTCGATAGGCTTATTTGAATTTAAAGTAGTGCCTTTCGGAATGAAGAACACCTCGGCTACTTTCCAAAGGTTGGTGAAACAGGTGTTAAATGGTGCTAAGGAGTACGCTGTGGCATACCTGGATGACATTGCCATCTTTAGTGCCAGCTGGGAGGAACACCTGTCCCACCTTAGGGAAGTGCTGGCAGGATACAGAGGGCCAGGCTCACTGTCAAAACCGGGAAGTGCCAGGTGGCCATGGGAGAAGTGGCATACCTCAGGCATGTGGTAGGCTGGGGACAGCTCCATCCTAACCAAATAAAAATAGAGGTAATCCAGGTGTGGCCCAGACCAGAAATGCAGAAGCAGGTCAGGAGTTTTCTTGGGACAGCAGAGTACTTATAGAAAATGTGTACCCAATTACAGTGCCCTGGCTGCTCCCCTGTCTGACCTGGTAAAGAAAAAAATGCCAAAGAAAATTACCTGGGACCCAGCCTGTGAGAAAGCCTTTACCAGATAGAAGGAGGCACTGTGCAGTGCTCCTGTTTTGACGAGTCCTGACTATAGCAGACCATTTATAGTTCAGACTGACACCTCAGATGTGGGTATTGTGGCAGTACTGAGTCAGACATCCAGCCAACAGAAAGATCACTCTGTAGTGTATCTGAGTATGAAGTTACTTCCTAGGGAGCAGGCATACTCCACTGTGGAAAAAGAGTGTCTTGCCATAGTGTGGGCCATAAAAAAGTTGGGAGATTGCTGAGATGGGGTCTTACTTTGCAAGAATATGACATAACAATCATACATAGGGCTGGAGTGAAGAATCAGAACTCAGATGGGCTATCTCGTGTCTATGAGGGGTGAACTGATTTGGGAAGTTCATCCTATGCAGGGGATAGAGCCCCCAAATTCAGTCTAGGTGGGGAGGATTGTGACACTTAGACAGCTGGTTCTGATAACCCTATGCTTTTTGTAATATAAAAAAAATGTAGTGTGATTGTCTGTCATTAGAAATGCTGTGCCTGGATACCCCCAGGTATCAGTTCAAAAGACAGTATATATGTTAAACAGCAGATCTCTGTGATGAGATTAACTTGCAAAACTCACATTTTGCAGCCTTATTTAGGATCTGGGTTGTTTGATGCTAAGACCAGAAATATTCATTTTATGATATCCTCAGGAAGGTCAGTTAATTGAAGCTGGTGTCATAAGGAAGTGGAATATCCATTTTATGAAATCCTCAGGAAAGTCAGTTAATTGCACCTGGTGTCATAAAAAGTCATTTGATGTGTTTGAGAATGGAGACTGTTCATAGATCAAAGGAGACTGAGAAAATCACAGTCTTAATTAAGAGTGTCATCATTTGGAAAAGGAGTCTTGCTGGAGTCACAGAATTCAATACCTTGATGGGACTTCCTGTTTTGTATATATATATATTTTTTTATGTATCCTGAAAGGGAGGAGCTAGATGATGACATCATGATGAGGGTTGAAACACAGCATTTTTAAACTGTAGTTTGTATTCCATTTAGACACACACATGTTTGTACTCTGAAAAGGCAACATCAGGCACTGTTAGAAGATGTATATTAGATTAGACAAGTCTAAGGGTACCGTGGTAGGAGATTTTGTTTGCATTTAAAACCTTATTATTTTAAGTGATTGTATGTTTTTGTGATATATGGTTCTGCATTTACATTTTACATTTTTACTTATTTTTAAGTAAACATCTCATTTTTAGAGACTACTTGGTGTACCTTTGAAATTCTTCATTTGACAAGTTAAGCATATATGGTTAAAGTTGACACTGTGCAAAGCTATTGGTAATACCAAACTGGGAAAAGGCAAGAGTTATTCTGAGGTCTTTCATGGAGTTTTGAGGGTTCATTTTGTACACCTGGTTAGGTGCCCATAGGCAAAAGATTTCCGCCCCCCCCTGAAGAGCAGAATTAGCTGAGCCTGTACATTGGGTATGCTAACAAGAGGTTCACAGTTTGAATCCCTCCAGAGCTTGAGACCAAAGTTTGATTTGAAAACACAAAACAGACAGGAGGGTTACCCTGTTCTGTTAACTGTTCACAATATTGCGCTCGGAGGCTGGCAGTGTAGGAGCAGAGTGCCTGACCTGCTGAGTGGGGTTGTGACATTATGTACATTAGCACATGGCACTGTCAACTTATTCAAATGTGCATGTATACTTAAATACATGCTAAATACTATCAGTCCCAGGAGAGACCCTTGTATCACTCTGAAGTGATTCCCCACCCCATGACATCAGAGAATTTTCTATTCAGGACCACCTTCAGACATAGTTTTGCACATTTATTCATACCTAACTGACACTAAAATAACACCTCCAGGTGTTCTGCACCATATTTGTGCTTTCTGCTGTCTTCCCTAAATTAACCCATTCACACTGGAAGTATGCCAGTGTTTTTCTAGTGTCACTAATGTCCCAACAGCTCCATCCCCTCATTAATAATCATGTCCTTGTTTGCTCCATTAACAGTTACTACTCTGCCTCTTATAAAGTGCACACACTGTGGAAGGAGGGCCAACTGGCTAACTTGATTTTACCCACCACTGACCACTTAAATCATGACTCAGGAAACAGGAGGGGATTCAGGCTATAAGTAAGAAGGTGCTGTCAACTCCAGGCATTGTGCCAATAGCTATCATATGGCGTTTCTATTTTTTATGACATGTGGTATAACTGAGGACAGGGAGTTAAGCAGGAAAAGAAAGGGAGTGGGGATAATTAGCCCTAAAAAACAGGTTTAAGGAGGATTTACTTTATTTTTGTTTCTTTAAATTTAACTTGCCATATACAGCAGTAATGCTATCAATAGTGAATACTATTCATTTTTCAGTTCTAAATAATGAATAGTCCATTATTTATGGTATTTTGGGAATTATTTGATGTAGTGTACACACCTGGCATGTAGTGGTCAGCAAATCTTGAAAGCGTCTGATGTGGCACATAACGCACTGGTTGCTGCTATGCTGCACCTTTAGATCCACTCACATTGTCTTGCTCCCCCTTGCTAGTTCTTCCTCTTCTATTATTACATCCTGTTTGCCAGACCTACAGCTCCAGACTCTTCCCTCTGTATTATCATAAGACTACCCAATATCATGGCAGCACACAAAATCTCACCACAGGTTCGTCACTATTAACAGTAGGAAACACAAACATGTGTTGTTACTATACACTATGACATTCTGTTTTTTCCAATCAGTGCACTCTCATGTTCCCCAGAAAGGCAATGTTGCTATTTCTCATCACCATACTGAAGTTAGAAACAAAATCGGTAGCAGTTCTAAAATAAAATGTAGACCAGCTGGCAGAGCAGACCCAAAGGAGAGATGGTTGTGTGTGATAGACAGTTTATCATGTGCATTGTTGTTTTGTGAATCATCTGGGTTAATGCAGTTATCAGAGGATGTATTCCAGACCATCTCTTCTTCAAGCTTGTTCATCACAAGTTCAGCCTTTTACCTACACGACATGGTTCTAAACTTTTTTTTTACAATAAATTTTACAGAATGAACATCTGGCTCCTTATGAAACCATGCAAGCATTATGACTGTTATAAAATATTAAAATTCAGCTGGGAAGTGAGACAATCAGCCACAGTTTTTCCACTTGGCACAACAGCAATCAGTTCATTTTGACTTTGGTTTCTTTTTCTTGACATTTCAGAATAAAAAAAAAATCATGCCCAGTTTGAAAACGTAATCTGAACCATAGCAGTACGTCCTGAAAACCACCAATATTTGTAAACTTGGCAGGGACCACTGTAATGTTACAGAGCCATCTGGGCTGTATTTTATGAAGCACAGGATACACTTAAAAGTCATCTTACAGAAGCAAAATCCCCAGACATGGCTCTCGGGTTTACATAACCTGTGGCTGTCTTCTTAGAGAGAAAAATGCAGTACTTGGATTTGTATGGATAGTGCAGCTCCAAAGAGAACATTGCAAATTCATTTGAATTGTTAAACTGATGATGAGAATTTAGCTTTCTGATTACATATACATCTGTGTGGTTATCACCATACGGTAAACACATACAGTAGGTCATGCAAACATCCAGTCATTACGTGAAGCAAGGGCACATGCATGGAGAAGCAGAGAATGTTCACTTAGAAAATAAATAAATGATAATATTTTACCACTTTTCATATTGGGGTAATATTTGATACTACATATAATAGTGGTTGCAAAGATTTAGATGGAATAGTAGCACAAGGGGTACAAATGAAGTCTGAAAAGGGGTAGGCTTATTTGAAACAGTGGGAAACATTCGTTCACTCAAAGAGTGCTGAGCTAGGCTGTCAGAAGCAACTCTAGAGGCAAGGCATGTGAATAATTTTAAAATAAAGCTAGACATGTTTCTATTGGAGAAGAATACCATGGCATTTAAGATGTGAACAAGCAACAGGAAGGTAAAAATGTCATTTGAAATTTCACATGGCATTACTGTGACTGTCATGAGGGCATGGATGGGGGGCCTGAGCTGCCTCACTCCACACTTTTACCAAAGACTTACCATTAGGGCAGACATGAAATTGGTGCCAAGGTCTGACAGAATCCCCTGCGGAAACTCACCTGGCTAAATATCTGCAGCAGTTTGTCAACCACTTTTTCCACCTTAATGGAGGACAAGGGTACTGCCTCTGGGTACCTCATGGCATAATCCACCACCACCAAAATGTACTTCTTGCTGGTGCAACTTTGGGTGCTGAATGGCCCCACAACTTGACCAAATTGCTCTTCAGCGATAGGCAGGGGAATCAATGCTGCCATAGTCTTGTTCCTAAGTTTTACCACCCTCTGGTACTGCTGAGAAGTCCGACAGTAGTTTGCCACACCATTAAAAATCCTAGGGCAGAAAAATTGTAAGTCAACTCCCTTTTTGTACAGCTGACTCCTACTGTAAGTGTCTGGAAGCGAGTATGTCATCGGCTAAGGCCAGAAGATGCTTCCTATATTCTCCAGGAACTACTGTCTGCTGGAGTACCCCTTTCTCTGGTTCTCCTCAAATGGCATAGCTCTTTTAAATTGAGACCACACCTGCAGTACTGTATCCAGTTCAGGAGACCCCATCTGAAAAAGGACATAGACAGGGTAGAGACAGTGCAGAGAAGAGCAACTAAAATGGTGCAGGGCCTGCAGGAGAAGACCTATGAGGAAATACTAAAATAATTAAATATGCATTCCCTGGAGGCAAGGAGGGAGAGGTGGAATATGATAGAGACATACAAATACCTAACTGATATAAACAGAGTACAGGAAGGGAGCATTTTTCAAAGTAAGAGATATTCTAATACAAGAGGGCACAGTATGAAGTTGGAGGGGGGACAGCTCAGGGGTAACAAGAGAAAATATTTTTTCACAGAGAGGGTGGTGGGCGCTTAGAATTGCCTATTGGAGGAGAAGGTGGCGGGGCTAAAATGATTACAGAATTCAAGAAGCAGTGGGACAGACACAAGGGTATCCTGGAGGTAAAGGGAGGCAGGACGCTCTGAAGTTCAGTTTGCGCATCAGACCTTTTACTAGGTGGGGATAAATATGTCAGATTTGTTGGGCCAAAATGTTCTATCTGCCATCAACTTCTATGTGTCTATGTATGTATCCTTTGACCTATAAGGCCCTACAGGGACTGGGCCCAGGCTACCTGACTGAGCTCCTGCATCTTTATATTCCCTGCTCTGCCAAGGAGGGCCTCTTGGTAGTGCCATCATTGAGGTTGAAGACAACAGGGGACCGGGCATTTGAGGTGGTGGGTCTGGTCTTTTGGAACTTCCTGCCTGGTGCTTTGAGGGGAGCTCCCCCTTGCTGGAGGCCTTCAAAAGGGGCTTGAAAAAATATCTATTCCAGCAGGCATTTGGGGTGAATCTATAACATCTTGTAACCCCTTTTAGTTATTTATTAATAATCACATCATTTATTTATTTTAAGAGTGTGACACAGTTTTTTGTCTTAACTATAGCTATTTGACCCTATGTTATGTAATGGCATCCTGTGCTTCCGGAGAAGGATGCCACAAATAAATAAATACTACCACCACTACTCTGGTTGGAACCCACGCATAATAAAAGAGAGCATTCTCCCAGTAATTCTCCCTTTTCTCTGAACCCTGAGAGTCATCGTCCACTCTGATGGTTAACTTCCTTAATTTCCATTGGGATGGGTCAGATTGCTGAGCTTTTCCCTGCTCTACATGCCTGCTCTTCCCCAAAACACAGTCTCCTGTGGAAGAGCCAATCATGGCTCGGCTCTCCACAGTCTGTACAGTACCTGTGGCTCAGAATTGCTGCTCCCAGCAAACTTTTCAGCATCAAATTCCCCTGCTGTTGAGGGAAGAGTTGCTGCCAGCTGCAATGCCCCGTCTGTGCCCTCAGGAGGCATTTCCCTAGCCTACTACGGGTAATGACACACACAATGTTGGCACAACCATCAAAGTCATTACCCATAATTACATCAACGGTCAGGTCTGGTACAACACCCACCTCCCATATGCCATAACCACACGAAAGATCCAAGCCACTGGCACTGAGACTGCCAGATCCATCACTCCTATATTTGAGGAGCATTAACACAGTAGGCTCAGCCCCTGTGAATGAATTTCTGTTTTACCATTGAAAAGGAGGCATCAGTGTCCCTCAATCCCTGGGTTACCGTACTATTTACCAACACAGGGTACATGTGTGCAGTGCAGTTAGTGGGAACTGCACTCTGGGTACATGTGTGCAGTGCAGTTAGTGGGAACTTCACTCTGGGTACATGTGTGCAGTGCAGTTAGTGGGAACTGCACTCTGGGTACATGTGTGCAGTGCAGTTAGTGGGAACTGCACTCTGGGTACATGCCACTAGCTGCTAGGAGCCTCCAGAGCTACTCCCTCCAGCTGTATGCACATCTTTTGACATATTTTGCAGAGAATCATACTGCATGTCAGGTCTCCCAGTTTTTGGCAGATATAGCACCATTGTTCCTCTGACTCATTACTTTTGAAACCATTTGACTTCTCTTTTAGTTTGAGCACATGCTGGCTCCTTTTTGGTTGCCCCTGGGGTTTTCATAAAACTACCTGATGTCCATCCCCCATTATTTTTGCACTGAGTGGCTCATCGGGTGGATACAAACTGATCAGCCCTCTTGGCTGCCCCCTTCATGGAGCTTGGAGTCCTATCCAGCAATCATATTCTTATCTCTTATAAACTCTTATAGTGTTTAAGAACTGTTCCACTACGAATAAATCTTTTATCCATACCACAGAGCTAGACTTTGCACCCTCTCACCATTGTTTTAACATGGGAGGCAGTATAGTGCAGTGGTTTAAGGCTCTGAACTGCAAATCTCATGACATCCAGCAGACCAGACCTGGGCTTGAATCCCACAGTTTCCACTTGCCTACTGTGTGACCCTGAGCAAGTCACTTAACTTCCCTGTGCTCCCAGGTTGCAGCTGTAAAAAAGCTTTCAGCTTAGTTTGTCTCACCTGGTTAAAATAACTAAACAAACAAACATAAACATATTACCTGGTTGTACACACATTTCAGAATAACTACCTCCTGGTGCCCTTCTTAAACCTCTACATTTTTTGCCTATAGGCCTTGGGCATCAATTCAAAACATTTCAGCAAGGAAATTTTCATTTTGCTGAAGTCCATATAGTCCTCATCATCCATTCTGGCAAAGGCTTCTAATGCCTTGCCCATAGGGAATATAAAAGGAAAGTTGCTAAGATGCCCTGTCCAATTCAAATTACCCACAAATTAATCTAAAAAGGTTTTAAAAACAAATCAAGATCACCCCCTCCTGAAACTCAGAAAACATTTATGAATTAAATTTGGCTTTTTGGGTCAAATCTCTGATGCCAGTGCACCTGGTATGTTAGCCATTTGCTCTACTGTGCACCATATTTCTGCACATTTGCTAAAGTAGCTAAATAAATGTGACAATCCACAGATTTGTGAGTTTGAACATGGTTTCATTGAGTACTAACACTCCTTACCTAACTTATGTTACAGGATAATACACACTAAGACTATGGGGAATAAAGTCTACCTATAGAAATAAAATGTAAGATTTTTGAAACAGATAGAAAAAAACATATAACCTAACTCACTTTTGTCTAAATACTAAGCAGAGTAGACACTTAACACAACTGGGAACTCAGTGAGTTAAGGCAGACTCAGACCCCTGATGCTGCTCATTCAGAGTCTCAATCCTGACTGTTTCTCAGGGCCAAAAACAGATCCCACATGCCTTCGGTTGACCGGACTACCAAACCACATCATTATACATGTCACTCTAACATCACTGTTTCTACCCTTTCTTTGCTTCCCTGGGGAACCACTCATTTGGAGAACAGGTCCATGCCGGATTTAGACAACAGGTGCCATGCATCCATATAGATCAGTCAAAAGAATCACTGGATACTGTGACTTGATGCAAAAGTATCAATTCCTTTATTTCACCAAAATCAGCTTTTAAAACTCCTGGTGGTCAGGCATGCAGATGTAGGTCCCAATGTTTCAGTTACATGTGCTTTAACAAGAGGCTATATAGCTCACTCCAGTCACTATATTTATGACAACCATTTAAAGAGACAGACAAGTGAATCATGCTGCAGTTGCAGCCATGATATGGTCAGATAATCCCCTCTCTCTCTTTATTTCCCACATCATGTACTGCTCTTTTTCTTCTGACCTTGCTTTCCCCCATCCTCCTTTGACTGCTTCCTCTCTATTCCTCCCTGCCCTATTTCTTCCTACCAACTCCTGTTTTTAGGTACTTAGGTCCGAATCCTGCTTTGCAGCCTATTGTCACTGTGTGTTATTCCAGGCCTCTGTATCTACCAGCTATTCAGTCTTCTGTTATTTGTACTATCACCCCATTTCCCTGCTTGCTACCTTGTGTGCTATGGGGCCGATTCTCCAAGGGGTGCATATTATGCATGGATCACGTGTAACTCACAGACACACACACATGGCCACTAACAGGAGCAGGATGTGCAGCTTCAGGATCACAAGAACCTGCAGGGCACCTGTTCATGGCCACACACACCCTGGTATGTAGCTCAGTTGGGTGTGCGTGAGGTGGGATGTGGGAGGTGGGTGGGCATCCAATTGGATGCCTGACCTGGGTCCCAGTGTAGATCCCTTGAAACACTTGTGCTGGGGAGCCTGGAGTGGTGCATACCCTGTCCCATGTCTACCAGTGCGCGAGTGCCTGCATGGCTGCTCCAAGCCCACCTGCCAGTTGTGTGGGCTGGTGCAGTGGTATGGCAGTGGTTCTGGTGCCACTCTGCCAGCAGGTGTCCATCAGGGGAGGAGGCATGTAACATTTATGGCAGGGTCCCTGTGACATACCCCAGCCCGGCACTCTGGCCCAACTTCACACCATCAAGAATGGTAGAGAGTGTGGGCATGCACCCAGGCACATCCCCAGTGCATGGCTGTGGTATTGGATGTGCAGGTGCCTTGGGGACCCCACACTGTGTGGCTTTCTGACTTGGGGATGCCTATGCACCTCACATATGCAGTGCGTAGTTATGGAGAATTTGCCCTATTTTGATATATAACTTTGCATAATCCTGTTGTAATCCAGTTGCACTTTACCAGAGTATGATTGTCTGATGATCCTTTGATGCATTTCTTTTATCCTGCTTATAATTTCACTTGATAATTTAATTAGTTAACATTGCATTCCTTCTTGCACTGTATGCCCCTCTCCCTTTCTCCCCAAGACACATCTGGAAATGAGAATTTCTGCTCAGTATGCCTTTCCTGGTGAAACTTTTGAAATAAATAGATATTTCCAGCTAGTTTTCAAAATATCTAAAGAGATTCTTTCTGGTGGCCCATAGTGGTACTGCAAGCAGACAGGCAGGAAATTTCTCCAGAGATATCAGATATTTCAGAAAATATGTGACTACGTCTATTGCTGCCCCTGTACTGTGCAACATTAAACAAATACAAAATAAATTGTTCTACAGGAAACAATAGTTATAAGTTGGTATTACTATTCATAGATAAAATTACAATTCTGTTAGATAAAAATACAATATAGATGGACTGAAGGGTACCAGCACAAAGAATGTTTTTCTTTGGAATGAGACCACTGCTCTAGTCCATTTTAACCACAAAACCAGTCCTATAAGGAAAATGTCCACAGATTCTGACCAATACTAGGTAACCAAATAGTTGTTCCTGTAAGGTGCTCACAAACATAATCCCTTGTAATGCTGCATCCAATCTGCAGACAGATCTCATGGACATTCCACCACTCCTCCATGTGCTGTGTGATGGTTCCAGATGTTAAAGCAAGCCCTGAAATCATGAATAGTAAGAGCTTTTAATCATAAAATTCCAACAAGAAAGCTATAATCTGTAATTTGTCATTCAGGCCTGGAAAAGAAATTGCTCGTGTCATGAAAGTCCAGAATGCCTCCCTTTTACACAGGGTGCTTTAACATCGCACCCTAGTGTCTAAGACAACTTCTTCTATCTCCACAAAAGTCCATTCATGTCTCGTACCCTGTGTTGCCTCAAGGGTATGCACAGATAATGCAGAATCCAGCCCTTTATGCAGAATGCTTTGCATATGTTCACCAATTCTTTCTTTAAACTTTCGTTTTTTCCATCCTACTTAGTAGGTACCACATGTACAACTGACCAGATATACTACCCATGTAGGACTGCAATTGATGAATTTTCTGATGTATATGAGAAGAAAAGTAGGACCTAGATGAAAACCCCTTCCTGGACAAAAATAGTTCTGTAGCAGTGTTATATTGATGGTATACTGATGGTGTGGTGTGGTGTGGTGTGGGAGTGAGGTGGAACTGGGGGAATATGTGAAGTGTCTAGAAAGTAAAAATCAGTATCTTAGATTTACAACATGAGATTCCCAGGCCATCCCTTTTTTAAATATCATGATAAGTAAAAATTGCCAGGAAAGGATAGACACTGATCTGTACTGGAAGCCCACTGACAGGAACACTCTTTTGCTAGCTAGCTCCTGTCACCCACACCACACCATCAGAAATATACACACTAGCCAGTTCCTGGGGGTCTGGCTTACATGCAGCAATGATGCATCTTTTGAATTTAGATCAAAGGAATTCATGATAGGTTTATTGAGAGAGGTTGTAGTCCGAGAGACATGGAATGTGCTTATTACCATTTCAGCAATACAGATAGAGATACTCTACTTACCCTACATACTCAAGATACTACACGGGAAGGGAGGTTGAACTTCATTTCTGATTTTAGCACTATGTCCTCACAAGTGGAAGCCATTGTATGTAGATAATGGGGCATCTTACAAACAGAGCCCAAGCCATCAGAATATGTTGCACAACCTCCTAGAATGGATTATAGGATACCAGCTAATATCAGTGACAGGGTTACTCAAAGTATGCAACTGATCAAGCATAAAAGAACATGGTTGCCTCCCTTCCCTGCAGGGACACACAGATGTGGCAAATGCAAGTACTGTACTGTGGTTATCCCCGCTTCCAATGAACATAATCCCAGAACTGAAGAATTCATACACATCAGAAATGTCATCAATTGCAGCACTACTGGGTAGTATATTTGTCCAGTTGTACATGTGGTGCCTACTATATAGGGTAAACAAAATGAATGATTAAAGAAAGAATTGGGGAACATATGCAAAGCAATCTGTGTAAAGGGCTGGATTCTACCTTATCTGTATATATCCTTGAGGCAACACAGGGTATGAGACATGAATGGACTATTGCAGGGATATAAAATGTTGACTCAGACATTAAAGGGGGGATGTTTTTTTATTTTTATTGACCGGGTAAGTGCACTAGACAAATCCTGCCTATTTTCAGGCACAACCCAGGGGAGGGAGTTACAGATGAATGCCAATTGACCTTGACCCAGATTAAGCTGTTGGTGGTATTTGTAGTGAATGAGGGAAATTTGGCCAGGACACCGGGGAAATTCTCCTACTCTTTTCGATAAGTGCCATGGGATCTTTAACATCCACCTGTACTACCACCAATCCAGGCAGATGGGACCTCGGTTTAACATCTCATCCGAAAGACGGCACCTCAGAAGTGCAGCACCCCTCTCATGCTGCACTATAGTGTCAGTACTGGGATATTAACCCAAGTGGCAGATGTAGAACTGAACCCACAGCTCTCTGATCTCCCGGCCTCCAGAGGCGGTGTGCTACCTACTGAGCCCCAGCACTGGCCTGCTAATGGCTGAAGCACTCCTGTGTGAAGCAGAAGCATTCTAGTTTCCATGACATACAGTGGCATCCCCAGGATGAAACCCAGTTCTGCCAGCATTTGCAGCACTCTACAGAATGCTGCAGCAGACCTACTGAATAAAGCAATGTAATTTCAATGGCAATTAGTCCCTTTTTTAATTCAGGAAAATGTGACATTGCCAGGATGAAGTGAATGCTATAGTTTCCTGCATGACAAAAGGGACTAATTGCCATTGAAATTACATTGCTTTATTTAGTAGGTCTGCTGCAGCATACTGCAGAGTGCCTTAAAAGTGGGTTTCATCCAGGGGGGCACCACTGTAAACAACTTATTTTCCAGGCCTCAGTGACTGATTAGAGATTACAGCTTTCTTGTAGGAATTTTATAACTAACAGCTTGTGTTATTTATGATTTTAGGGCTTGCTTTCACATCTGGAACCATGACATGCGAGACAGAGGAGTGGTGGAGTGTCCACAAGATCTTTTTGTAGTTCAGATGCAACATAATAAGGGATTATGTTTGTAAACTCCTTACAGGACTAACTATTTGGTTACCTAGTATTGGGCAGAGCCTGTGGACATTTTCCTTATGGGACTGGTTTCATGGTTAAAAAGGACTACAGCATCAGTCTCATTCAATGAAAACCATTATTTGTGCTGGTACCCTTTAGTCCATCTGTATTGTATTTTTATCTAGGAATAGTATCTCCTACTTGTAACAATTGGTTTTGCACTTACACTTTTCTTTTTTGTAGCACATAATTTATTTTGTGGTAGCTTAAGTTTGCAGAGTAGCATGATTCACTTGCCTGTCTCTTTAAATAGTTGTCTTAAATGTGGAAACTGGGCTGTGCTATGTAGTTTCTTGTTAAAGTACATGTGCATGAAATGTTAGGACCTACGTCTACATCCCTGACCACTGGTACTTTTAAATGCTGATTTTGTGGAAATAAAAGAATTGATACTTTTGCATCAAGAAGTAGGTTGTTGGTTAACTAGGATCTGCAGCTTATCCAATATGTAGGGAAATGGGCAGACTGGGTGGGTCAAGTGGTCCTTATCTGCCATCAAAGTCTATGTTTCTATGCTTCTATGTAAGTCACACTATTCAGTGATTCCTTTGACTGATCTATGTGGATGAGTGGGACCTATTTTCTATTTGCATTCTTATCTGTTTATTGGCAGCCCAGCCACTGCTCTGTGCAGCCTCCTCTGTTTTCCAAACCAGACTTGCTATCTCCAGCTCAGTTATGTGGATTCCCACCACAGTCTTTTATTCCACTTGTCCACTTGTCTGACTTACTCCACGGGGTTTCTGTCCACGAAAGGAGCTCAGCTTCTTTGAAGTTTACCCCCAAAACACACATCACAACACTGAGATGGCCTTGATGGGGTTTGCAAGCTGCATACAGGGTGCCCTTGATAAAGGGCACTCTGTTGCAGCTGTATTTGTGGACCTCACCAAGGCCTTCAACTTTGTTGAACACAGTCTATTATCTGATATTCTGATTTTTCTCCAGAGGTTGTTTTATGATTCTCCAATTGCCTAAGAAACCTTTTTAATGTTACTTCTCTTGATGGCTTTCTCTCTCGAACTTTCCCTATTATCTGTGGAGTACCACAGGGCTCAATTTTGGGACCTTGGATTTTCTCACTGTACATGAATACTGTCCCAAACATCTGTTCTCAGACTTCAATCATCATGTATGCAGATGATGCTGTGTTATTTGGCACAGCCCCCAAGCAAAATGATGCCAATATAAGAGCTCAGACTGACTTTAATTTGTTTCAAGATTGGCTTCATCATAATGACGTGGTATTAAATGTTAAGAAAACTAAATCTAAGGTCTTCTCTAATAAACCCCGTGCTGAGGATTTCATCCCCCTCATCGATTTAAAAAGTTCCCCAGTTGAACTTGTTGACCATTTTAAACATCTAGGGTTAATTTTGGACTCAAAATTATCCCTTGAGAACCATGTTACCCATTTTAGGAAGACCATCCATCAGCGCTTTGGGGCTCTATATCATGTTAAAACTTGTCTTACTAAAGAATCCAGGATCCTTTGAGCCGACTGTTTTTTGTTTAGCAAATTGGATTATGGTTATTATTTTATTCACCTACAGGTAAAAACATGTTGGAACTACTCAGGATAACTTACAACTCAATTCTTAGGTTTATGTTGCAGATCATATATCATACCCATTATTGTGTTCTCCTTCAGGGGTCTAATTGTTTATCATTTGATCACCGGATCCAGTTCAAATATTGCACATTTCTGTTCAAAATCATATTAGGTCACTTTCCCACTTCTGTTTCTAAATTGTTCCCTAGGTTCATTAATGGGTGTGGTATCCGATCCCAGGACAAACATTCCTTTCAGTTATCACTTTTTTGTAGGGCTATTGGTCAGAGATCAATATTGCATAGGGCCCCCAATTTTTTTAATTCCCTCCCCTTTGACTTTTTTTTACTTAAAAACAATTGGTAATTTCAAGTATAAACTCTCTACACACCTTACAAGTTTACAGAAATGTAACTGCTAACAGATTTTGTTCAAACTTTTATTGTATTATATGTATTTTATTGGTATTGTCTAATGTTATTTATTGTCTATTGTGTATGTTGTTTGTTTTTTGTAAATTGCACATTGCCTGTGAAAATGGACAATTTGCTCATCAGGCTCACAAGGATAAAAATTAAAAAGAAAAGAAAGACTAAACAGCCACCTATTAACTGGAAAGGGGCCCTGCTGTTTATACAGAACAAAGACCTTTAGATGACAAGGATTCTTGTTGTCCACATCCAACCTACTTCTTCAGTCCAATCTGAAAGACTGTAGTCTCATTTCCTATTATCAGCCAAGCTACTTTACCAAATAAAAAATAGATAGCAAAAAAAATACTAGTTGCCACAAAAAATGCAGGGTTCAGTACTGTTTCCTTTCCTATTCATGATGTTCATCAGTGACATCAAGGAGGGAATCTGGGGAAGATGTGTCTTTTGGTAGATGACACAAGACTCTGTGGCATGGTGGACCATGAAGAGGGAGTAAGGGAATTAAAGATGGATTTGTAGAAATTGTAAATCTGGTCAAAAGTCTGGCATTTGAGGATCAATACCAGAAAGTGCAACGTGGTGCACATTTGTAAGAAGAACCTCTGCACCGAGTACTAGAAGAGAAGGGGGTTCACCTGGCCACAATCATGGAGCAATAGGACCATGGGGTTATCATCAGAAGACCCTCAAATCCTCAGGCCAGTGCAGCAACAAAGCATACAGCAGAGCAAACAGAATACTTGGATACAACAGGAATGGAAACACAGTGACAGGGCTCCCAGATCTACAGGGATTCCTGCATTTTACAGGGATTTGGAATCATCTACAGGGAAGTTCTTCCCATAGACCAGTGTGGGTTTTACAGGAAACCAAAGGAATTTTGCTTCCATAGGGAATAATATAATCTACAGGGAAACACAGGAAAATCATCCTGGAGTTACAGGAGAAAATACCTAATCAGTCTGAGGGTATTGCAGTGATTAGGGGCAAAAGAGTTGACTAGTCAGTGGGAGATTTAAGAGGGATGCAAGATGTTCTTTGCTGAATGGATAAAGAAACCGTGGAACAGATTGGTGAAGGAAGTACTGAGTATGATGTCTTTAAATGGGTTCAAGATGGGATCCAGGCAGTACTGGGGGCTTTCAGCACCAAGAGGAGGGTTAAGGAATGAGAGAGTGGGGAGAAAGTGGAGGTGGGATCAACTGGAGAAAGGGATGGCTAGAACTCAAGGCAGCAACCCTCTTTGACAATAGGTCAAGGGAATGGGTATGAAAACTGGGCAGACTGGATAAACCATGCGTCTTTTTCTGCTGTCATTTTCCATTTGTCTATTATTTTATCTGTCTGTCTGTCTCTCTGTCTGTCTATCTATCTAAAGAATTTTAACAGGAAGGGCCTACAGAGCCATGTTTCAGTACCTCCTTCTCAGAGGCATCCTGGCAGGAGGGGGTAGATGGGAGACAATACAGCAGTGCTAAAACAAAAGTGACAACGTTCTTCCAGAATGACAGGATTAGGCAAGGATACAAGGAACAGTAAATAAATAAAATTACACTTGTGCAATTTACAATTTACCAAAATACAGTATAGCTCCTTGAATAAGAAGACCAGAAAGAGTTACTGCTATGTTTTACAGGGCACAGGAGCAGTGTGGCCAGTAAGTAACCATCAATAGATATAACCTGAAATAGCTATACAGTAAAAGTAGAATAGCAGCAAATTAAACAGTGGAGAGGGGCGGTATTTGAGGATGAATGCCTTAGAGACATGTAAGTGCACATGCAGGTGTGAGTGGTGTAGGTATGGAGAAGAACTTTGAAAGCAGAGGAGGAAGAGGCAGCAAGAATGCTGGATGGGAGGGGAGGAGGAGGATCAGGGCACAAGGAGCCCAGAAGAGAAGGCAGACTGTTCAGCAGAAGGCTTGGCACTAGGAATGAATAAGGAGCAGGCTTCAGTGGAGCAGAATAAATATAAGGTACTGAAGGGTGGAAGTAGGAAAAGAGAGAGGAGATGTAGCAGGGCAGTGAGACAAACTAGAACTTCACAATGAGGGAGAAGCAGTGAGAGAGTCAGTGGCCTTCAAATAAGGGGAAGGAGAAGGAGGTGTATAGGGAGCAGTAATGAGTATGAGATGGTCAGTCCAGTGCAGTGACACAGAAGAAATGGAATAGAGGGTCCAGTCTGGCCAAGGTGGATTTAGAGGAACAGCTGTAAAACACATTGCCAAAACTGAAAGCAGGGTGAATAATTTCAGAGGCAATCTCTCATCTGCCCAGATGCTCACAAGACCGCATTTCCATGGCCTACCCTGCATTACTGTTGAGGATTTTTTTGTTCCTACAGTGGCCGCTGTGTTATATTCTCACTGCAAGTTATTCTAAAATAAAACCAAGTGATGTAAATGTAGCAGGGGTTGGAATATAGGGTACAGTTGTGGCACTTAGACTTGGTGCACCAGCAGAACCAAAGTGCATGGCTGCACCATTTGTTGCAAGCATTGCACCTGCCTTGGAAAATCCGGGCAACAATGAGCAGCTAGGTCAAGCAAGGGAGTGTTTATTATTTATTTTTTTTGATTATTAGGTAGGTGCGCTAGACATAGAAAATGCCTTGCATGACCCAGGAGAGTACAAGTCAAGTACAGTTGATACAGAGGAGTAGAAGTAAACTAAATACAATACACATGATCAAGTGGAAGGGAAATAAACAAACATCACAGTAGGTAAAATACAACAGTAATGTACAAAAGACTTAGGGATAATTATTAAACAACAGCAAAGTACATTAAACAAAGACAGTAATATTAACTGAACAGCAGGACAATAAGATAGCACTTCTTAAATGATCAAGTGCTGAACTTGATTGACTGAAATACCCCGAAGTGGGAGGAGGAAAGCTGAGATAGCATTGAGGGAGGGAGAGAGTACAGGTAACACAAAAGAAATTAGTTAGGGAGAAACTAACTTAAGGCAATAAGCAGTAAGCAAAAAGGAATAAGACTAAGACCTAGAGTAGGACCAGCATAGTGGTGGAAGTGCCAGGAAGCATTCAAGGGAGAAGGAAAAAGGAGCAGGGGTTGGACTGTAGTAGGTGACTTTGTAGCTGACACTTAAAGCTGGAGTGAGTAGCAGCAAGGCAGATATTGGTAGGTAAGCAGTCCCAGTGTAGAAGTGCAAAGTCAGAAAAGGCCTGCGCTCCCATGGCTGTCTTACATCTAGGGACTTGAAAAAGTATCTGATCTCCAGAGTGGAGGACATAGTGGGGGCTTTGAGGAATCAGCATCAGAGCTAGAGTAGGAGGAACACCCGAGCAAGAGATACTATCCGTCAATGTGCCAAGCGAGTAGAGATGGTTTGCCATGGGGGAGAGCCAGATAAGGCTACTGTAAAGGAGGCAGTGAAGGATATGACAATGTGAGGCCAGCACAAAATGACATATGTTTTTATATGTGGTGTTCCATTTGTGGAGACTGTCTTTAGTGGCACCAACATATGTAACAGAGCCAAATGTGGGAGCTGGAAGAAGTATGCCATGGGCTATGATGACTCTGGTGTGGTGGACGAGCTGTGGTGGTTCGTACTCCTATAGTTTAGGGTGATACCAAATAAATCTGGAAGGAGAGGCTGGAGATGTACTCTAGAGCCAAGATGCAAGGTTTATTAGCCACAGTTGGAGCACACAGAAAAGACTTAGCATTCACTAACACTATATACAAGGGAAACAGTGAATAAGGTTACCGGGACCACAAACTGGCCCCACTAATGTCCTACAAAAGTCCAGGTTATTCAAGTCTTAAAGGTGTAGCAATCCGATGCACCAAGCTTGGGTTTCTAGTATTTTGGTCGGCCGACTGCTGAGGGTGAACCTAAGGAAGCGCTTCCTACTCAGGCCATAAAATGGGGTGTCACCCATTGAACCAAAAACCAAGTAAAACACTGTAGGCCTCCTGGCCCTGGGAAGAAGGTGACTCCTGGTGTCGCTGAGGCAACGTTGAAAGGGAAGCACCTGGTCGAGGATGGGTGTTGACGCCCAGTTGTAGGGGAAGAGGACCCTTTTCTGGGGATGTCGGCTACGGTGACCTCAGGCAGGTGATCGCTAGTCGAGGAAAGGATGCTGGGTGTGATGATCCACTGGACAACCTCTGGGCAGGTCTCCAGAACCCTTACCACCTCACCCCTGCAGCTTCAGAATCCGACAATCTTCGGCGTGACCTCTTGATGCATCACTGGAACATGAGCCACCTATGGGCAGTACAATCAAGAGTGTGGTGACCCTTGGTATGGCCTCTTGCATGTGCCACCAGTACTTATGCCACCTCAGGGAATGGGGCACAGAGCCTGGCAATCTTCGGCAAGGCCTTGGTATAGGCCACCGGTACTGTTGCCACCTTAGGACAATGTCTATTTGGGAGAATGGGCAACGTGACTCCGAGTTCGGCGGACAACTTAAGTCCCTCAAGCTAGAGCCGGGGCGGCCCCTAACCTGACTCACTTTGGTGGGCCCTAGCTACCAGCTGGGTACACTTACGACCCGCAACTCGAACCTGGGGCAACGTGGCGAACACTTGGAGTTGGTGGAGGTTGTTGGAAGTGAGTGCAGGTGATTCTGGGCTTCGGGTTGGAGAAGAGGCACCGGAGGACTTCTGCATGAGGTGTGAGGTGTGTGCAAGAGCCTGGAACAGAACAAAAATTAAAAACCTGAAAGGCAGTTCCCCCCTTCTTGTATGACCGAGAGCCCTGCCATTTGGATGGGGTGGCCCCAAATATCTTCAGAGGAAGTAGCAGTGGGTAAGTGCAGCAATCAATCCCTCAGGGCAGTGCAGTCACACAGGGCAATTGAGAAAATAAGGCAGTGCAATCATTTAAACTCCTCAATTGAATATAGCAGTTCCGTCACAGCAAGCAGTTCAACAATTTAAAACAGTTTGATTGAATACAGCAGTTCAGACACAGCAAGCAGTGGGTCCAGGCAACCATACCTCTTAACCTCCCTCATCACAAGGCAGGGACAAATGACCAAAATCAGAAACACATCAGATAAAACAGTAATATTAGTCCCAGAAGCTGTATACAACATGTTTCTTAGTGTGAATAGCATTTTCTTAATGAGAACTAGACTGTAACATCAATGGCTGGCATTATTCTGTGATCCCAATCCCTTCTCTTTAGTGCCATAAATGCCAGACTTAGGAGTGACAGAAGAAATCTCTGAGACAAAATCAGGGACATCCCTGAAAATCAGCAACAGCTGAGAGGTAGGCAAGCAACAGGAGATTGCAGGCAGATAAAGAAAATACAGTTTGCTTCATGGGCATTGAATGCAAATCAGGAACAGCTGAGAGGTAGGCAAGTAACAGGAGATGGCAGGCAGATGAAGAAAATACAGTTTACTTCATAGGCATTGAAACAGTTTGATGGCCTACCCCTTTTGTTAATATGCATCAGCTCTGGTTGCCTTCTGAATATGGAGGCCAGGGTACCTAGTGTCTCTGTCCCAGCTATGGGCTGCCATGCCCTCCTACTACATGGACAAATGACTAAGTTTTTCCCCATTACTTGGGCTTAGATTACCCTAGAACTCTGAGCAAAGCATGCAATAAGGCTGTGCCAGGCTTTTATTAATTAGCTTCTTACAGCTAAACAATTAGAAATTCAGCAAGAAATGCACATTCTCACCAATAATACTTTGACCTGGCTTTACCTAGCACTTCTTTGATTCTTGGCTAAGAGGGAGTGCCCAAGTCTCTCTACATGGAGCACAAACTGCCTAGAATAAGTTAAACTAGCAGAGATTCTTTCAAGATAGGAGTTCACAAACACCTTTAATCTTGGTCCAACAATTATTTGGTTTGAACCCCTCTAGCTTCTGCCTTTTTGGTTCTTATTTCTCTCTCTCTGTCTCTATACAATTGGACAAGGTAGCAGCTTTCCTCCACCCTGAGGGGAGGGGTACAATGGAAGCAGTTTAACAATTCTAAACAATAATTACACAGTGCAACAATACAATTGCTAAACAAACAATCCTTCCCCTGGCTGGAGCAGGTCTAGCTAGGACTAATTATTGAAGGAAATGCTGGCCAACAAGCCTACTCACCCCTGGAGTTCCACAACTGTTTCTGTACTCTGGGGAATGCACAACCAAGAAGGAGTGATAAGGCCTCTTCTCCTGGAGACTGCTGCATGAAAGGTTCACTGGGTCTGTTTCCCGGCCAAATGAACTGACTCGATGCACTGGGGGACCCAACTAGATGGCAGATTTCTGCAAAAACTGACCTAGGCTGCTACTGGGGATCTTCTGAAGGGAGTTACACCAAAGGGACCCAGGGAATTCGCTTCAACCTCCTAACAGGGAAGCCAACATCCATTGCCTTGCTGTCCTTCACCCTCCCTGGTCAAACTCTTTCTCCCCTCCCTCCAGCCTGGCAGAGCCTCCTCTAAGCTGGGGCAGTCCTGGCTACCTGCCAGGGGATTGGCTTCTTCATCCAGCGGTCAGCGTCCTGAAGCTGGGTCAGTGGCTTAAAAAAAATATCTCCAGATTTGAATCTACCTTGTCCACAGGGATTGGCTGAGCGGGCTCAGCCTGGCTTCCTTCTCCACTGGGGACAAGAATGTGGCCCATCTGGTTTGGCTTTGGCTGGCTGGGTGTCGGTCTTGAGCAGGGGGCAGGGAGAGGAAAGAAAAAATAATTTGGTTTTCTTTTAAAACCCTGAATTTAGACTACTAGGACTGTCTGCTGGAGCTGGGCCTGTTCTGTGTTTCAGAGGGTCACCAAAGCTTTTCAAGGGTTTCCCATTAAGCTGCCAGGGTCCCCATAACTGTCTGAACCCTCATATCTCTGAGGATCCCCTATTTTCTGTGGTGCCCCCAATTTCCTTAGGGCACTACACAGGCAGACGGTGTAAGTGCATGGCTAGTTCTGTAGGCAAGTCCACTCTTGGAATTGATGGCTTTACAGCTGATGGAGACGTGGAGGTTGTAGTCAGGAGAGGGGTCAAGGGTAATACCCAGATATCTGAAGGAGAAAATATTATCAAGGTAGGAGCCATCAGAGCAGGAGACTGATAGCTGACCAGGACATTTCCTTAATCTAGGAGCTGACCCAAAGAGCATAGCTTTGTTTTTACTAGTGTTGAATGCTTGTTTGTTCCTGGAAAGCCAGTCTTAGATATGGCAAACGTCAGATTAAAGGGGAGAATTAAGGTCAGAAATGTCCTTGGCACTGTGGTAGAGAACCAGTTCATCAGCACAGAGAAGGGATGAGGAGTGGGAGGCATTGAGAGAGAGAGAGAGAGAGAGAGAGAGAGAGAGAGGGAGATGTCATTGATAAAGATGGAAAAGAGAAGGGGGCCAAGGATGGAGCCTTGGGGTACCCCGATGTTGGTAGTGGAGAGCTCAGAGGTAGCAGATCAATATTTAATGTATTGCTGTCTGTCAGAGAGGTAACTGTTATCTCACACAACAACCTCTGGGGAGAAACCACAGGAAATCATTTTGGCCATAAGTAATGACTGATCTACATGATCAAATGCCTTAGTTATGTCAATGAAGATTGCTCCAGTTAAAAGGTCATTGTCCATAGCAGTTTTGGTGTCGTTAGTGAACTTAGAAAGCCCTTGAATTAAAATGGCAGGTCTTAGATGCTAAGGAGACCCCAGCCTGTAGTGTTAGAGAGTGTTGAAGAAAGCAATGCAAAGTCTTTTACTGCTTTTAAAATGCTAAGGGTCATGGGTGCTGTGACACAAGATGGTTGCAGGTGTGGTGCTTTCCCCCTACATGGTCTCCTTTACAAACAAGCATTAAAACAGTTAAAGACACCTTCTTAGTGACCAAAATTAAGTTTAATATACCCACTGCAATGCTCAGAATAAAACTGCTGAAAAATTAGGGGAACAGTGCATTATGGGGGTATGTGTGATTTTGTATTTCTTTGAAATTTGACTTCCCGGCCAATGCCTTTTGGGGTAACCATTGCCTCAGTGCTTTCACACCGTGGTTCTTTGTCTTTTAGCTTGTTTTTGGTTTTTATTGGGTTCATCACAACATAACCCAGATTGACCATCTTAGGGTAGCTGGTTAATTCCACTGGGGTGTCACACAGATGAGGCACACTGATGAATCCTGGTGGGATGAAACACGTGTATTGTCTTCTGTGTGAGAGGCCTTTTGGCACCATGCAGTTCTGCTTAAAGTTGAACCAGCATAATACTCTGTGGTGATTTGGATATACAGCCCATCATGCTTTGCATTATGGGGGTATGTGTGATTTTGCATTTCTTTGAAATTTGTCTTCCCAGCCAATGCTCTTTGGGGTAACCATTGCCTGAGTGCTTTCGCACTGTGGTTCTTTGTCTTTTAGTGAATGTTTGACAACTTTCTTGATTCTGATATTCTGGGTGTGGTACAGATGGATGCCGGGAAGACACTTGATGAGATTTTGGATTTGGGCTCATAAGGCACCCCCACTCTTATCTTGATCTAGTCATGTAGAGGCAAAAGGCATGATGAAAACCAGCAAGGTGACTGAAGCTCTCACTGCTATATATTTTTTTTCCCCCTGGCAGGTCCTCCATCATTCTCTCTGCCCTGGTCATGGCCCCTGGCACTCCCACCAACCGTCAATTGCCAGCATTCACCCGGACACCCCCAGCTTACCCCCCATGGGAGGGGCTGTGGCACTGGTTCCCCTAGTTCTGGTACCGCGGAACCAGTAACTATTTGGAAGTGCTGGCGATGGTGGCTAATTGAAGTCTGGGGAGGGCTTCATGGAGATGGAGGACCCACCCCTCCTGATTTTCCATTTTTCCTCTGGGAGGTGGGGATGTACAATGACATTCAACATCTGCCCCGCCTTCATTGCATCCAAGCGCCGGCAGCTACATGACTCCCGGCCTCCACCAGGGGTCCATCTTACACCAGGCACTACCCGCCTTCCCCGCCAGAGAAGGAGAGCAGTCCATAGGATGCTCTATCCTTCTCCCCCCAGCTGGCCCTCCAATGACCCGAGTCCATTCCCGAACCCGGGTCGACAGCATCGCAAGTGGAAATCCAACTGCTGCGCTGGTGGTCCAGTGACCTCACTGCTATATTTAACAAGAGACAGTAGCCTAGATGGAATATGTTCTAGGAGAGGTAAATAGTAAATAACACCGTGGGGATCCTGAAAATAATATGAGTAGAATAACTGCACTCAAGACTGTGGGAAAAATTACAAATGAGGTGGCTTCTCTGTCTGTGGCTAAGGAGACAATGATTCTTAAGAGTTTGATGATCAACAAACACTTGAATGTCTCAGATACCCAAAAACCAAACAAATGTAGATAACTATGCTACTGTAGGTACCTCAGTATCCCAGCATAGAGTCTGCTTGTATTATTTGATGTGCAAGGTCTTAACAAAACATTGCAAACTTTTATTGAATATATTCTTTAGGAAAGGTGACTATGATTAGAGTTTTTTAGATCCCTGGAAGGCTCCAGGGGCCTCAGTTAGGGGCATTAAGCTGGAGCTCAAATTACTTCAGAATTTGTGCCACCTTCAGGACCAACCGTTATTATTACCCTGTTAGCAATCAAGAAATAAATAGTTTAAAAAAACAGTAAAAGAGAAAAAAGAGGTGCACATTTACTATTGTCAAATATCCATGCATCTGGATTTTTTAACAGAGACACAGTAGAGACGCAAGAGACTGATCGGCTTTAAAGTACAACTTCAAGAGATCAGGGCTCAAGGGATGCTATTGGAGCCGGACAAATTCAGAGTGCTGTTTGAAGGGGAAACCTTTTCTTTTGCAGATGAGCTTGAGATATGTACTGTATGTGTTATAAAGTGTGCAAGAAAAGTCCAGACATCTAATTAATGAGAATCACTCCAACCCATGTAATTATCATCCCATAGTTACATAGGTTATAGTACTAACCAAAATGCCAGCCAACTCATGTAAATGCCTCCTAAAATATTAATTTGCCCCTCTGATCTAAAATGAAATACAAGCCATTTTTTCATATAAAATGTAATACCCAAGTGCGTGGTACACTTAAAGTGCAAAAGCAGCATAATTTCATTCTTCAGATCCCCAAGTTTGTATTGCTGTGTTGCTGGGCCAAAGATGATGGCACATTTGTTTGTGTTGCCACAACTTGCTGTAGCTGCTGTCCAGGAACCAGTGACATCTTTGGACAATTTGCCCTGTTCAAGTTCATCCCACTCAGGCTCTGGTCTGAGGACATTTTAGTGTGTCTGCAGATGGAGAGGTTGTTGTGGGTGTGAAAGTGTTGCTGGGTCAAAGTTGATGGTGCCTTTGCTCCTGCTGTTGCTACCCCCAAAACTGATGACATCTTTGAATAGTTCTTCTGCTCCAGTTCATCTTGCTCTGATCTGAGGACATGTGAGTGTATCTGCTTGGGGGTTGCTTCTGAATAGGGGGGAGCAGACAGCCAATTCATCTGGGGACTATTTTTTTGTTAAAATAAATTGCTTTTTTCATTATTACTTTTTTCTGCTTTTCTTTTTGCATCTATTAATTTTATCTTATTTGTCTTATATATGTAATAAGGAACTTCAGGGATGGGTTATTATTGTCAGTAATCACACTTCTTTGTCATGTGTTTATAGACACTTGGCACAAGTGCCTCATATCAAACAATGCACTGGAGAGGCATGTGATTATTAAACCATAATCACATACCCTGTTGTGCATTACTGTATACTGTACATAAAGCATGGCAGGGAGGTGGTCACACTGCAGGGAGGTGGTGTTTAGGAGAGAGGCTAGGAGGCACTTCTTCATGGGGGTTGGAGTAGCCTTCCAGAGAACGTGGTTTCATTGAAAATGGTAGGCAGCTTCAAGACAGTTCGCGATAGGGTTAAAGGGAAAATAAGATTCAAGAGGACAATGGACAGAAAGGAAGGGCTGATTAGGAGGTAGGTCAATAGCTGAAGCTGAGGATCCTCTATACGAGCAGACTCAACTGACCTCATGGCTTTATTCTGCTGGCTTCTTTGTATATTAGTATGCTCCTAATAACCACATTCACCTCGTGGGTTTTACAGCATAAGGAACAACATAAATGCGCACCCAGAAATGTATTATCATGGTTTTAAATGATGAAAAAAGCCCCTAAAGTTAAAACAAAATACATTTTAATTGACCCATGCAGAAAAACTATATTAATCAAATGGCCATGTGACTAGATTTCACCAGTCATACTGCAGGATTTCTCTTGTTATTCAAGCACTACATCGTGTTATATCAGCTGAATAAAGGTTTATGAGGCTGGTATATGACTGTTTCAAGAAAAGCAACCTTTATTCCTGCTACACCAGCATGCCAAAAAGTGCAGTCTGTATCTGAGGGTTCCATACAGTGCATTAGCAGACGAATAATGACTATTCTTCCTTTTTTATTTTATAATGATGTTTCAGGTCTCACGCTTATAAAATGTTGGTTTAAAAATCCACAATTGTGTTATGAGAAGATTTTTATCTCACTTTCATATTTAGTCAATGAAAAGCTTATAAAATCCTTGAAGGGGGATGATTTAAAGGTACATTTTCTCTGTGTTCTATTCTAAACTAAAGATATATTGCTACTTTTTGTTAATTAAAAATTGCATGAATTCTTTCTGATAGAAAAATGCTCTGCATGGTTTGTGTGCATATAGCCTGACATTGAACTTGTGTGTCTCCTTGAATAATAATAGACTGGACAAAAATATAATTGCTTTGGGAGTAACACCAGCTAGTTTTTGTTGCTTGTAGTCTTATGTATGTAACTTTACAGCTTGTGTTTTATTATATTAATTTATATTTAAACCTCCCGTGTTTAAGGGGTCAATTTATGATGAGGAAAGAGCAAGTGGAGGCACCAGGGAACTTTTTTTCCCCATTCTGTTTATTTGATTTTCTTTTTTTCATTTATAATTCATACTTGTATGTGCTGTAATCTGAATTAAAAGTAAATGGTAATGACTGCATGTAACTGCGATATCTTTTCACCAGGTATTGATCTCATAAATGAAGTAGGAGATCACTCTCATTTGTGACAAATTTCTCTGAGGCTAAAGCCAATGTGGAGAATTAGCCGCCCCCCCCCCCCGCAACATATCATTTTCAGATCACAAGGTTTAAATTAACCAGTTAAGTTAGAACTAGTCTGTTTTTTGTCCAGGCATAATGTAACAAACTTTTTTTCTTAACTGCTTTTTGAAGAAGCAAAGTCTTTAATGCCTTTGTAAAACTCTGCCTAACCTCGAAGCTTGTTATTAGCTACTGTTATTGTTGTTGTTGTTAGCTTGTAAGTCTGGCTGCGGGCGTGATGGGTTCCATCGGGTGCTAACACAAGCTTGGTCCTGGTGTCCATCCCACTGGTGGCTTCCCCGAGGGTGAAAAATCTAACTTCGATCCTGGACAGCAGACTGACCTTTGAAGATTAGTGTCATCTGTTGTTAAAAGTGATTTTTACCACTTGAGGGACATTGCCAGGATTAAGTCCCTCGTTCTGTCTGATGATCTGCCGACACTGGTACATGCCTTTGTCCCCTCCAGGCTCAACTTCTGCAACTCTCTATACTTCAGAGTCATGGGAGGGACCCTCTGCAGACTGCAGCTGGTGCATAATCTGGTGGCCCAGTTGCTGATGGGCCATTTGAGGTCCAGTCATTTAACCCTGGTCCTGTATGCTCTGCACTGGCTGCCTGTCAGGTGGAGGGTCCTTTTAAAGGTGGGCTTGCTCACCTATAAGGCCCTAGACAGACTGAATCCTGTCTACCTGTCAGAGCTCTTGACACTGTTGACCTCTGATCTTGCCCTCTGCTCCTCATCTCGGAGCCTCCTGGATGTTCCCAGGGTTTGGCTCTGGACATCGGGTGACTGTGCATTTAGTGTTGTGGGGCTGACCCTGTGGAACTCAGTTCCACCTGCAGTTCGGGAGGCTCCCTTGACTGAGGTGTTCAAGCTGAGGCTGAAATCTCACCTCTTCTGCCAGGCCTTTGAAGTTGATTGATCTGTGTTCTATCCATTAGTTTGGTTTCCCCAGTAACCTGAAGCACACCACTATAGGGTTATGTTAGTCTTATTTAATTTTATTGTATAATTTTTTTATTGCATTTTTTAACACCCATTTTTATGTTGCTTGCACATATGTGCAAGAAACATAGTGCCATCAAAGGAGATTTCGGAGGTGTGTCACCTCCTCCTCCAATTCAGTCAGTGTGCTGGCAGGCGCGGCCCCTGTAAGCCAATGCATTTTGGAGCTGTGTATGACATGCTTCAAAATGCAGTGGCATACAGTTGAAAGGGGGAGCTATGCTTGAGTGAGCACTGATAAGATATCGGCTGCTCACGCACAGCTCCCCCCCCAGCACACACAGCCGTGGGTACCCCTGCATGCACTGAATAGCCAACAGGGTGCCCAATCCCCGTCAGCTGAGCTGCTCCCCCTCCCAGTAGTATGCTTTGGCTGACGGGTGCCCAATCCCCATCGGCTGAACGCCCCAGTCCTTGTGCCACTGCTGGGAGCCCACCCCAGCGTGGCAATAAATACCATGGCGCGGGGTGCCCAATCCCCATCGGCTGAACGCCCACATGCTTGTGCCATGCTGGGAGCCCACCCAGCATGGCAAATGGTCCCACAACGTCTTTTTTTTTTTTTTAACCTGAAAACTGAAAGCGGTGTCAGGGCACGCCTCCCGACCCCCCTCCCACAACCTGCACCCACCCACTGTGCACCCAGCCTCCCACACCCCCTCACCCTTACTTACCTCTGGACTCTGGCGCGATGATCTTGGTGGACTGGGAACACGTCTGCACTCTTCAAAGCCGACCAGCAGACTGAGGAAATGCCAGTAAACTGTATAATGGGCTAGATAGGGGGTTTTCAAATCAAGTTTTGGGACCCCATCTCATGATGATATCATTGTCATGGCGGATCTGGGCCCAAGGTGATTTCCCGACAGTGACTGTGAAATCACCCTTCAGGCCTGAATACCACCATGACAGTGACATCATTCATGAGAAGGGGTCCCAAAAACCCCATGTTGAAAATTTGTGCCAAAATTCAAAAAATGACTGTTTTACTGAGCGTTGCTGGAAGTTCCTCGCGAGGCTCGTGAAGTTCGCTGAAAATTTCAATATTTTCACCCAGATTTTCAGCATTGCCATTTTACCACACCTTCTTATGAGCAGTACAGCTGTCATTTTCACATCTCACCCAAAATGTGTTTCCTACCATGTAGCGCTAGAATGGCGTAGTCGGTGTGCGAAATCAATGTATGGGACAAATTAAGAAAATCACAGTGACACTGATCATTAGCAGAGGTCTTAAAATGGCTATGTTGAAAATTTGATGAAAAAATTTCCTTAAAAAATGACTGTTTTACGAGCGTGCATTGCGCAGTTCCTATGCAGGCTCGTAAGTTCACAAATTTTCAATATTTGCACTCCAGATTTTCAGCATTGCCATTTTACCACACCTCCTTATGAGCAATATAGCTGTCATTTTTCACATCATGCCCAAAATGTGTTTCCACCCACATAGCACACAATGGCGCAGTCAGTATGCAAAATCAATGTATGGGACACATTAAGAAAATCACCATGACACTGTTCATTAGCAGAGGTCTTAAAATGGCTATGTTGAAAATTTAGTGAAAAAATTCCTAAAAATGACTGTTTTACGAGCGTGCGTTGTGCAGTTCCTACGCATGCTCGTAGGTTAGCGAATTTTCAATATTTCAATTCCAGATTTTCAACATTGCCATTTTGCCACACCTTCTTATGAGTAGTACAGCTGTCATTTTTCACATCTCACCCAAAACGTGTTTCCACCCATGTAGTGCACAATGGCGCAGTCGGTGTGCAAGCTCAATGTATGGGACACATTAACAAAATCACAGTGACACTGTTCATGAGCAGAGGTCTTAAAATGGCTATGTTGAAAATTTGGTGAAAAAATTCCTAAAAATGACTGTTTTACGAGCGTGCGTTGCGCAGTTCCTACGCAGGCTCGTAAGTTCGCAAATTTTCAATATTTGCACTCCAATGACTTCCAAATACCTAAACTGCACATAGAAGCAAGCAACATTCGGCATTGACAAATGCTTGTTTGTTATGTATTTGTTTATGTTAGGTGCCCTGAGCCTCAGGGAATGGGCACCACATAAATAAAATTGCCTTGCCTTGCCTTATTAAAAAAAAAAAACCTTTAGAAATGCTTTTCTTTCTTTCTTTCTTTCTTTCTTTCTTTCTTTCTTTCTTTCTTCTTTCTTTCTTTCTCTCAGGATGATTTCAATTTAATTTTTTTTAAGAGGAAAAGACCATTGAGCTAAAAGTCTGTTTACAGTGGTACCCTTTAGCAGAACAATGCAAACAAGTTGCAGTTAGCATTAATGCAACAACAAATCATTAAACTAAAATGATGGTCATTATAATACAAAAATAACTGGCTATGGTCAATAGCAGCCCATTTTCAGGTATGTTCAAAAGTCGTATCAACCCGCAGGTTGATGCGAAAAAACTCATATCAACCTCTGAGTTGATACGACTTCTACCTCCGATCGCCGAGAATCATAACAAATCAGCACACACAGTCACAGGCAGCGCGAGACAGTTCTCCAATGGCAAATACACACAGGCAGTTCGCTCATCACAAAAAGAACAGAAAGAAACCAGGGAGAGTTAACATCGTAAAATACATTCACAATCCAAGAAAACACATACTTTCACCACTATCCCTTTCTCTATTCCCAGGTTGGACGACCTTTCACCTAGGATCTGAGGAAGCAATGCTCGAGGATTTCTACGAGTCACAACTTTTTTTAGTTAAATAAAATGTAATTCACTAAAGAATAGTATAAAAATTTGTTAAAAACAGTAAGTTGTCTCCTGCTGATCTTATTGCTAGAATTAATGTTAAGTCTCATGAACTTTGCCCTCGTACTGAAACTATCCAGAGACATCTAGATGATGCAACCGCGATATATTTGAACTGTCTCTGTCTCTCGAAATGAACATAAAAAAAGGTACCATTAAATTGTTATAGCATTCTGTTCACTCCACTGTTAGTAAAATATGTACTGAAATCTGCTTTGCCTGCCTCCTATTATAAGAAATAATAAACGCTGCATATGGAGTGATGTGAGAGCTGTTTGTTTTATGGAGTGATGCGAGAGCATTTTGTTTTCTTTAGCCAGTCATTATATAAAATAAAGCACATGTAGGAGTTGATGTGAAGTTTTTTTTTCACACCCTCAATGTGTGATAATATTTAAAGCTCTCGAGCTACGCTCTCGAGGTTTAGATATTATCACACATCCTGGGTGTGTAAAACAACTCCATATCAACCACCTACATATGCATTATTCTCTATTTATTGAATCATTTGTAGACAGAAGTCATCATTGAACAAAAGCAGTGATCTTTTTTACAGACATGACTTGGGGAAAGAGAAGTACACATAATGTGATGTACATAAAAGCAAAAATATAAAGTAAAAAGTTAATGTTCAACTGCATACAATAAAACAGATATGATTACATACGTTTTGTACAAACTATAGAAATTGTAATTAACTTCAACATAAATTGAAAAACTGACACAGTGACCACAATTTATCTGTTACTGTATATAAGCACATGGGGAATGCAACGTTAACAGTTCAGTGTTGCAACAGGGAGATTTACTAGGGTTGTGAGAGAGGGGTTCTATGTAATAACGGCGAGCGCGAGCAGCGACCCACATTATCGCAACATCAGAGTTGGCGAAATTCTCCACCACCCTGACATCCATGGGGTTTCACCCCAACCCCCCACTAAAGGATTTCAACTCCAGGGGGGTGCGTGCCGGGGGGAAAAAGCAATAAAAAAACAAGTTTCAGGCTGGGTGCAATAAAAATGCAGTAGCACCCGGACCCAGACCTGAACCCAGTACCCCATGCACCGTAAGCAGAGGCCAACCCCTGACTGCATGGTGCTGCTCGGCAACCAACTGCAGCACCAACCCCTACGTCCCCTTCACCCCCTCCCAGACCACGCTCGCCGTGCTCGCTCCCCCCACTTTCCTGTACATATAGCGACATCCTGTCGCTGCAGTCACCCACCCCACCACATCCGGTCACCCTCCCACCCCCATCACCATTAGGGCTTTCGCCCACATCGCGTCACTGTTTATGATGGTGCCTTAATTCAGGCACCAATGTCACAGGCTACCTGAGAGAGGGGGTATATTTTTCACAGGGAGAGAAATCAGTACTGACAGAAATGCTGGACTGATGTTTTGTGAACTTAGTGATGCTAAACCTATAATGAGCAGCACCACAGTACAAGAAGACTGCTCAGGGGAAGCTCTGTGCCAGGTTAAAAACTGGAGGAATAAACACAAAAACAGGCACAGGTCGAACTGTTCAGAATTTAAACATTTATTAAAGGTGCTAGCATTTAATAATAAAGTGCATAAAGACTAATTCGTGGCGGAGGCTGGCAGCTATTGCCACACTAGAAGAGTAGGAGATAGTCTGGTTATTTGTGACAATGGATATTAATTCATTGCACAAAAATATGCCACATGAAACTGGTCTAGAGGCAATTGAGCATTATCTTGTGAGGGATGCAAACTTTTCACTACAGAAGATTAAGATGCTTGTGAATGTCATTGAAATAATGCTCAAAAATAACATTTTCATATTCCACTGGAGAACATATTTGCAAATTAAGGAGGTGGCAACGGGGGCAGCATTAGACCCCAGCCTGGCAAACATGTTCATTGGATTTTGAGAAGAAGTGTTTGTGCACAAGTCAGCAAATCTGTTTTTCCACAGGCTTGACTTGTGGAACTAGTTTATTGATGATATATTTCATATCGGGATGGATACAAGGGAGGAACTGTTCCCATCTGACTCCTTTTTTTGGAAAAGATGAATGAGAATTTAACATTTAAAGTAATAACAGATAAAACAGAAGTTAATTTCCTTGATCTCAAAATCAGAAAATAACCTGATGGGAGTATTTTAACTGATCTCTTTAAGAAGCTCACAGACAGGAACAGTTTATAAGAAGCAAGTAGTTGCCACCCAGTCACAACATTCATAATCACCCAAAGTGGCAATTTATTAAGAGTAGGAGAAATTACGGAACATAGATTTCTATAATTTAAGAGCAGAGGAACTTTCAAATAGACTGCAGATATGTGATTACAGAGAACAGTATATTTCTAAAGCAAGATCAGTTGTTGATCATATGGACAAGGAACAACTTTTCGAGGGAACAAAGCAGGATACAACTATTGGAGAGGACCTGACATTTGTTACTGTCTATGGAGGTGGTTTGAAAGAGGTAGTAGAAGTGGTAAAGAAACTTGGTGGTATTAAAGGAAGACATAGAAACACAGAAACATAGAAGTAGTCAGCAGATAAGGACCTCTTGTCCCACCTAGTCTGCCCTATTTTTCCTACCTACAGTGCCACTGCAGACCCTACTCGATCTCCGGTCTCCCCTCCTCTTGCCTTATTTCTAAGGTCCCGTTCTGCCTATCCATGCATGCTTCAAGCCTGTTACTGCTTTAGCACCCAAAACCTCTGCTGGGAGGCTGTTCCAGGTGTCCACCACCCTTTCTGTGAAGAAGCATTTCCTCACATCTCCTGAGTCCCCCCTCCAGTTTCGTAGCATGACCCCTTGTCCTCGAGCATCTTTGTCTATGTAAAATGCTACCCTCATGTACCTTATTAATACCTGTGAGGTATTTGAACATTTCTAACATGTCCCACCTTTCTCTTCTTTCTTCTAGAGAGTATATACTAAATTCCTTGAGTCTTTCCTCATAGGGCTTTTTTTTGCAGGCCCTGCACAATTTTGGTTGCCCTCTTCTGTACCGCGTCCACCCTATCTATGTCCTTCCAGAGATGGGGCCTACAGAACTGGACATAGTACTTGAGGTGAGGCATCACCATTGATCTATCCAGGGGTAACACTACCTCCCTCTTTCTGCAGGTGAGACCCCTCCCTATGCACCCAAGCATCCTGCTAGCTTTCCCCACTGCCTTATCACACTGCTTTGCTACCTTCAGTTCATCAGAAATTATTACATCCAGGCTTATTTGCTGTTTGTGTTTGCAAATACCTCCCCGCCCAATTGGTACATTGCCCCAGGGTTTCTGTGCCCCAAATGCATAATTTCTCACATTTACACAGTGAAACTCAGTTGCCAAACCTTTGACCAATCTTTCATCTTTTTCAGATTGTCCCTCATCCCCTCCCTTCCATGTGTCCACTCTGTTGCAGCTTTTTGTGTCATCCATGAACAGGCACACTTTCCCTTCCAGCCTTCCTTCAATGTCACTATTAAAGACATTGAAGAGGACCTGGCCTAGTGCTAACACCAGTGGCACCCCGCTGGTCACCGTGCCTTCTTCGGAGTAGACACCAATTACCACCAGCTTCTGAGTCCTGTCGTTTAGTCATTCCTTACCCATTTTACTACCTTGGACCCACTCTGAGGCTGCCCAGCTTGCTCACTAGTCTTCTGTGTGAAACAGTGTCAAAGGACTTACTAAACTCCAGAACTAAAAAGATTTTTGGAGAAGCCACTGTGTGTCTCCTATAAGAGTCAGATAAATATCAAGAATTAGTCCAGAGTTACCAAACACAGAAATTACAGAATGTGGCCTCAATATTCAGAGTTGTGCCCAGCAATGGTGCATGTGGTGTCGCAGTGCAACTGTGCTGCGCTGGTGCAATTCAGGGATATATTCAAAAGAAATGAGCAATGATACATCTCCTCTGAATATATCAGGTAATCCAAAAAGCGACAACATACTGGGTGCTCCACTTTGAGTCTAAATACAAACAAGTTGTGCCACCATTAACCACACAGTAACTTCCACACTACATAGGTGCACCAGCTTGTAGACTCTAAATATTTTTTTCCTGCTACAAGAGCACTATGTATTTTCTTTATCCTAGACATATATTGCATACCCAAGAATAGAACCTGCAGAAAGCTTTTTTCTTTTTGTCTTAAAAAGCTTATAATATTCATGTATCATGTTTCATCCACAGAATATCAAAAAACGTTTACTTACAAAACATGCAGCAAGAAGACATTATGTAGAAAAAAAGTCAGGAAACATATATCAGACCATTAAAGACCTGCTACGCACAACATAGTCAGTGATAGCAATCACTGGCTACCAAACCTTACGTTTCGCTCCATCTGGGCTGAGCTTCATCAGAGGTTAGCCTGCCATTCATCTCTCACCCCTTTTAAAGGGCTTACATTCTAATAGAGTGCCTGTGCAAACATACACTGTAATTAATTACTTAATGACACCCCAATTGTGCAAAAGTCAATCAATTAAAACTACTACTAATAGCACAAAAGACCCACTAATGGCCCACATCTCAACATTTTCCCACTGTTTAAAGAATCTACTCATTACAGCATATTGCTCTTAGATGACCCACCCTGCATGGTGAGCCTGTGTCCCATTGACTACGTGCGTTTGCCACATGTGTATAGCATATACCTTGAATCTGTCCTGCTGATATGTTTGCTTCCTTGACTGCCTCCTGCTGTTGCCATGCCTTAACTCTATACTTGCCATTGTATTTGTTACTACCTGTACTTGACTGTACCTTATTGATTGCTGTACCTTGTCTCTGAATTGTTATTTTCTGTACCTTGTAATTTTCCTGGGTCGCACCTGAAAATAGGCACTTGACTGCCTGGCGTGCTTACCTGGTTAACAAAAGCTAAATAAATAAATATTCTGAATATATTAATTCATATGTTATCCATATATCACTTTTATAGCACTTTTCCATTTATACTTTAAACAGTTCATTTTTTTCTTTTTTCTTCTACACGTTCCTTATATTCCCAGTACCTGTATTGCAGATTATTTTTATTTTATCGGTGGACAAAAATAATTATCCCTCAGCTCCTTGGGGCCAGCACACGGGTTATTATTTTGCAACAGAGAAGACAAAAACATGCTAAGCCAACAGTTTCCAAATATAAAAAAATTCTTACTTATATTTATCCTATTATACACCAAATACTAAAGATTCCCATTAATGTATTTACACATTATATTAGTGCAACATACACATACTTATACTTATTTAACCAGAACTATGAATTTATAATTTTCATAAACGCTTGATAAACTTCTGACAATGGGAAAGAAGAGGGGGAGGAAAAAAATTGCACCAATTACAAATGGTGCGCAATTTCAATTGAGTCATTCAGACCTAGGGGAAAGCATGCCCAGGTTCTAAAATCCATTTTGTTTCACATGTATTTACTCTATTCTCCCAATCTCCAGCTCTTTGCAATTTTGGTACTTTCTGCAACCCCCGAAAAGTTATGTTATGCTCCTTCTTATTTTCTCCTTTTACATGCCTACCAACTGCATATTTTTCATTTTCACTTCTCAACCCTCTCGCATGTTCCTCCATTCTTAACTTAAAACTATGTGTCATCCTTCCTACATAAAATGCAACATGTTGACAGTTCAATAAGTATACTATTCCCATAGTGTCACATGTAATAAGATCGTTACACTTAATCGTTTTTTCCCCTTGGATGTTTTACTGTTGAACCCTGCATTAAATATGGACAGTAAATACATCTCCCACATTTCTTGTTTTTCTTTTTTGGAACTTGCCATAAGGTGCTATCCTTCCCTGGGCAATATGTTTGGAGATAACTGAATGTCAAAACAATCTGTGCCAAATCTAACAATTCAGTGGGTGGATTGGAAGGGTCAGCTCTCATATTTAAATAGCGCCTAAGAGCTTCCAACCCACCAGCATGGGGGATGGAAGTATAAAGGGACTGCACATCAAACATTGCACATTTCTAATCATTTTCCATTTCTATGTTATTAACAGTGTCTAAAATATCTGCTGTGTCCCTAATGTATGATGGAACATTTTTGACCAAGGGCTTCAAGAATGCATCAACATATCTAGAAATAGGTTCTGTTAACCGCCCCAGACCTGAAACAATAGGGCACCCCGGCAGTTTCTTTTCATCTTTGTGTATTTTTGGTAACACGTATATTGTAGGGACTACTGGTTTTTGCACTGTCAAAAATTTCTTCTGTTTCCTTTAACCAACCTACAGAGACAACCCAATTTAGATATTTGTTGATGCGCTCCTTAAACACCCTTGTATGGTTGCTAGAAAGTTTACGATAAAAATTACAATCACCTAATTGATCCAAGATCTCATTTTCATACATACTGCTGTCCATAATTACAGTTGCACTGCCCTTATAGGCTTTTTTTTATAACAATAGAACTGTCCCCTCTCAAATTGTTAAGTGCAGTTCTTTCATCAAAAGTAATATTAAAAGGTACTTTCCTTATATTTTTAGATTGCAAGCCCAATTTCATCAGGTCCTGTTCACATAACTTTAAGAATGTGACAACTGTTGGTCCATGTTGTGGGCAGAATGTTGTTTTCAGCTTAAAACCACTTCTTTCTGTTGTCTCAACTCCCAAATCCACCCCAATATCAGTGTTATTCTTCTGAAATAAAGTTTTCAGAGTCAATTTTCTGGCAAATAAATGCAAATCTATTACTGCCTGGGCTATATCCAAATGCTGTATAGGCACAAAGCTAAGTTCTTTATTCAGAACTGCTCATTCATTTTGCTTAAGTTCCCTTGTAGAAATGTTGATTACATTATTCTCTGGAATGATTGGAAGTCCGTTTGCTGTTAATACTGACCTCTTCCACCTCATAACCCCACCCCCCCTTGCCCTCTGCCTTGTCCCTGCTGGAACATAAATCTGGTCTTCCAGTTGCTGTAGTGCTGTAGTATGCAGAGCATACTGTAATAGTCATTCACAAACATGTGAATGATTCACATATTTGTGAATGACTATTACAATATGCACTGGAAGCCGATTGGTCCACGGTGTGGACCAATGGGCTTACAGCTGATACTGTAAGCTGTCATTTGGCAGGCAGTCGGGCGGTAACCGAGTGTGATTGCAGCTGCCCAGCACTGACGGGGGGAGGGGTCTGGGGGCAGGGAAGTCCTGTGTGGGTGGCGGGTTGGGAGGTGCCACTGGACCACCAGGGAAATAGTTACATTGCTCTTATGGGTGATTGGGGATACAGGTGGGGGGGGGTTACCACTAGACTACCAGGGAGTATGAAATATTAATTTATGGGAATCGCAGCTATGGGAGGGGTGAGGGGGCCACTAGACTACCGAGGCATTACAGCATTGTATATTTATGGGGATTGGAGCATCAGAAGGGGTGGGAGGTGCCACTAGAGTACCAGGGAATATTAAACATTATTATAGGGGCATCGCAGCTACTTAAGGCATGGGGGGACCACTAGACTACCAGGGCATACTGAAACTGTTATTGTACAGTGATCAGGCCACGGGAAGGGAGGGTGTTCACTAGACCACCAAAGAAGATATGGGTGCTTCTCCACAGAGTACTGGGTCGGCAGGTGGCCACCCATGGCTGGCAGCTGCTGTGTTGTACCTTGCAGTACAGCAGCTCACCTGTGGGTGGCCACCATGTGAGCCGTTTATTGCAGGCTCAACTTTGAGCCCAGGTATGCGGCGCATCCCAGAGTTGTGCAGGCATATGTGCCACACATCCCGGGCTGAATAGCGGAATGTGCCGCATATGCATGGGAACGCCCCCTGGAGATGTGCTGCATACATTATCTTTGCACCCCATTGCATCTGGCCTGGTCTTCGCAAGTCCCTCCTCTGAATATTGCCCCGGGGTACATTTCTGGGGTTGTGCTGGCACAACTCAGTTGCACCAGGTGTAACCCCTTTGAATAGCTAGCCACCAGTCTAAACCTGACAACTGGTACTGTTCCCATTGTGAAAGATGTGAAATATGCCGCACTGTGATTAAATCGGAGTCCTTTTAAAATCAAAAAAAATGGGGCAATGGAAAGAAGTAAAGAACCACATTAACTGTGTAACTGAGGTGTTAGTTTGCTTTCTCAGTTGTGCCTGTGTTTTTTATCATGTTGACTGAACAAAAGAGCAGTTAAAAACAAGATTTAGGAAACATCTTAAGGAAATACAGGTTGACAGTAAAGAACCATGGATAACCATATACTCTGCATTACAAACAGAAGGCCATATTATGTCAGAGCCATTATCATGGTGATGGTATCTAAATCTTTGAGGGGAGGGATTTTGAAAACTTACTGAACAAGTGGGAACTATATTGAATTTTTCGACTGGGTGCTTTAAATCATCCGGATCTAAATGGTAAATTTGAAGTGCCTTCTTTTAGAGGAAATAGAATTAATATTTTAAGCCACAATATTGTCAGAATATTAAATGGAGAACTCTGGTAAATGACTATTATGGTGCTTAAGATAAGTGGCATGAAGTTTAATACTTAGAAATAATTGAGGATCAAAGAAGAAACCAATTCATGCAGTAAATGACATATCTGGCTTAGTTGGTCAATTAATTTAATTTGTGAATTCTAGGTTTTGGTGTAATAGAATTTTAAGTATACACTAATAACTGTGTTTGTGTCTATTTGTATTAAAAAGGATCCTATATATGAATAAATTAGACAGAGGGATTGTTGCTTAGGTTGCTCCATGTATTTATGTGAACACTAGGAATTTATTTCCCAGGCTCCTAGGCAAGCATTTAAACTAAATCTGTGTCCATTTGAATAGAAAATAGATCTTGCACATGAATAAGTAACAATAGTAGATACCTGAATTAAATAACATACTGTCATAGCTAAGCTTTAGATCTCAGTTATCTTATGAAATTAATATTTTAATTCTTTCTGTGATATGAGCATGAGAACTACATCTTTTTATGACAGTATTGTAATTGATATGGTGTGGTTTAAATATATATTTGTATAATATTACATGAAGTTTTTCTTGCTCAGTAACAAAACATGTTCCACTGTCAGGTGTCACTCCTTTGGAGATTATATCAACAATTGTCTCTGGAAGATCCAGTCAGGAACATCACAGACAAAAACATCGCTGTACATTACAATGCAGGCATAACAATGCTGCCTGCAATGTCGACATACAACATAGCCTCGGAAGGGAACAGTGCATGTAGTGTCTCATGCAGACACCAATGCCACCAGTGGCAAATGTTGCCATGACCCACCTGTACCAGCAGGACACCCCCAATGGGCCAGTAACTGAAGCCCTCACCTAAGTAGACATGCCCAGTACAGTGCCCCCCACCCCAGACCCCCAGATCATGCCAGCCCTGTACCCAGGTGGTCCTGGTTGCCCTCCCCGAGGAGATCATTCCCTGCCCAGGCAGACATTTTCTGCCCCCCCCTCAGAGGCAGATAGTAAGGTGCCCATACAGTTCCAGCCAGCAGTTGTCCTATCCTGTGGCTTGCACCCACAGCCCCCTCCTGCTGATCTGCACTGTTACCCAGTCCCAGTCCATCATCCTGGTGGCTTCTATGCCATCTCTCTGTTCTTTTCTATCCTGGCCCAGATCACTCACAGCTGACACTGTTGTCTCCTTCATTCTCTGTGCCTGAACCCATACCTCTGCCCTGGCAGCTCGTACTCCACTTCACGGGTGGGCCCTCTGTCCCTCACCTCATACATGCTCTGCAATGCTGAGGCACACATCATTCATTGGGGGTAATGTTTTTCACCCATGCTTTATTGTGTCCATTATGATGTTGTTGCCTGCGTTGTTCTGTCCATGATATTTTCTCTGCGATATTCTGTCCGCGATGTTCCTGGCCAGAAGCGTACCAGGATGAACTTTTTGATTCATTTGGAATTGAACGTGAATGTAATCTCATTTATTGGTTATGTCCACCATACATCATTCAGTCTTTAGATATTGGAACTAAAATACTTGTGAGTTTGTAAAAAGCTGTTTTTATTGATTCTACTAGAGCACTTTATTTACTTTAGCACTTTATTTAGTACACTTGGTGAGCTTGTCTATTGTCATATATTGATATATATGTTTGGTTATGAGACTAGTGAGTAGGCATTTTGAATGAGCTCATTTACCTCTGAAGAATATAATAAACACTTCAGCATTAAGGCTGCTGCTCTGTACCTGCACCACAATTTGCAATGATTCCAAGCACCATATTCAATAAATGGAGGCATCCTGACCTTTGTGTTGTGTGCTGCATTGTACAGATGCAGGTAAGTGATGAACATTTCATTTGATAAAGCTATTAGAGCAAACTGTTAGGTCAGTTAATGCTCTTGTGTTAAAGTTCCTGTTCTGTACCTGCATCACAATTTGTACTAATTCCTAGCACCTTATTCAATAAATGGAGGCAACCTTAACTTTCTGTTGGCATTCATAAATCTCTCCAGCTTGCCATGGGTTCCCATTAATTTCCATGTCATACCAGGAATTTCAGTGTTAAAACATGGTGTTTTTAGAGTATGTTGTGATTTTATGAACATCTAACTCCCTCTTAAGTGAACAGCACGGGAGGGCAAAACAGAGCACAATTAGCCTCACACTTACAATTTTAGACAAAATATTTACTTGTGCAGCAAGATAAAGTTTGTTATCTAATTGTCTTCCTTCTTGCTGTAACATAGCATGAAAATGCATTATAACATCAAATGCAACACTTAATTCTAGGGATAAGTGCCACATTACTGCAACTGTCTTTATCTATCTCTCCAGTGTATTTGACCTTGTTAAGCATGAACTTTCACTTGAGAAACTTTGCAGGATAAACTTCAGGGTCCTGCTGTTGACTGCTTTGCCACCTACCTCTCTGTTCAAACTCAGCTGGCCACTATCAGTAATACTGCATTAGATCATACTTTAGAGAAGTATAACTTGAAGTCCCTGCCAACTGAAGAAATTGACGATAGCCCTACTGGTCAAAATCTTTAATAGTATGCTGTGCCTCCTGAGCAGATTATTTTCTTAAAATACCTTGATGTGTGACTTTCTTTTTTGTCAACTCTGTTTATGCACCCTGCGGCCCGGGCATCCTTCCGGGGTGCTAACTCAGCAGAGGCCTCTACTCCCTATCGAAACCCTGTCTCCAGCTTCCTCCCCCCCCAAACACCCAGGCAGGTCCATCCCTTGGGGGAGTGCCAGCCCTCCCATGGCAGCCTTTCTGAAATTAATGAGGACCTACCTAGCCTTCGGGTTGGCCATGGGAGTCCCCTGGTGTGCTGGGCTGGTAATGGGATGTGGGCCTGCTCCTGGAGCCCCCTTCATCTCCTCAGTGCCACAGAGGGAATTTCACTTCTGTGTTGCTTCCCCTGTGGAGTGCGGATGTGCAATGGCATCCATGGTGTTGAGCACCGATGCCTGCCAACTCTCCACCCCCCCCGCATCCGCTTTGCAGCGCATGTTCTATTGCTGCCCCCAGCCACCACCAGGAGCTGCCCTGGAGTGGCACAACCCCAGATCTCTCCCCAGGAAGGGAAAGAAGTCCTCCAGATGCTCGATCCCTTCCCTTCCCTGCCGACCCCCAGTGACCCGAGTCTGTTCCTGAACCTGGGTCACCAGTGTAGCATGAGGTGTGGCGTCCAGCACTTCAACCCTCAGTGCCAACGGGCTGGATCCTTGATGTGTGACTTAACCCCTCCCTCATTGTCTGTAAACATATAAAGTACACGGTAACCACAATTTGGCATACACTGAATGTATAGTATTATATATGAATAAATACTCTCATTGTGCACAGGTAAGGAAGCAAGCTGTTTCACATTTCCTCTAGCTAGTTCTTGACTAATGTGATATTGTGTTCCTGACTGCATTCTCTGTTGTCCTGCATGCATTAAACATTATCTAAAACAAGCTTTGCAGATTTATTCTGGCATATCATTTCCTTGCTCACTGCCCACTTTACAAAATCTGATAAACTAGGTGTAGCTTGCGAGTCACAGGAAGATTCTCTGGGTTACTTTCGTCTTCAAATGTGTTCTCAGAAATGCTCTGGATTATCACCTTTCACTACTCAGTAGAAATACCAATGTCCTCCATTCTCAGGAGAACCCCAACTTCCTTATTCTGAGAGTGAGAAGAGACGTTGGAAAAAGGTGTTCAGCTACCTTGTTCTAAGTGACTGTAATAATCTGCCAGCTGATCACACGTTGGCTTCTAGATGTCTTTGCTGCAGAAGGGTTTTGTTTGAACTAGACAATGCCTGTAAGTCTTACTAGCCCAGGACTGGGGCATATTTGTAATATTTTTTGTTATCTCCTTTCTGTTTACCTGTATATAGTGTGCAATATTTGTACATACAGTACATCTCATGTAGCTATCCTGGTGAGCAAACAAAATAAATGCAACATTTACCTGGAATTGATAAAGTAAAATATACAGCCAAAATGCAATGAACTTCCAATTTGCATGTTTATATTGATGCCTTCCAGCAGTATAAACAGCACACACTCATTTTTAAAAAGCATTGAAAATATGCATCTCCCAGATTTGCTGGGCCATGAGTCCCATGACCCACATAAAGTAGCTCTTGTGAAAATACTTCATGGGATACAGTTGTGATCTATTCTGAATGATCTACTTCAAAACATCTTGGATGGATGGTGTTTTGCGAGTGCAGAAATAATAGGTTTATATTAACACAGGCGAAAAGAGGGTCCTGGCATTGGGTACTCCATAATTATTGGAATCAAATGGGGGGAACTAATGATGGCAAAGGGAGTTAAATTAGAGTGGAATGTGTGCCAGGATGACTGTGCACAGGGTGGGGCACCTAGTGCATTCTTTAGTAAGGAAGCATGGGTGGGGTGCCCCAAATTGTGGTATACATTGGCACTAATGACTTGGTGGAGAATAGTGTAAAGGAAGTGCAAGCTAGGTACAGGGAGTTGGCAATATTATGTGTGGCAAAAGGGTGCACTGTTTCATTCTCAGAGATCCTGCCTGTGCCAAAGTGCACTTTGGAAAGAAAGCAAAGCATTTGTGATTTCAACAATTGGTTGTGGGAATGGTGTCTGGCTATGGGGTATGGATTGATGGGTGAATGAGGATGTACATGGGATAATAAAGATCTATTTGTGGCCCTCAACCCCCCACCCCTTCAGGACTCACCTTCAACCCAACCGACCTGGTGATTTGTTAGTTTTTCACACACCACAGCTAGTCACAGACTGGAACTGTCAATGAACGGTACTGTACAGAGTAAGCAGTCATTGGTTCAGCCTAATGAGTGTACTGTACAGTACACGCTCATTGATAGTTCAGTCAGTGGCAGACCATGGTGGTGTGTGGAGGGCTGAGCCGGCTCCAGTTGGGTTGGGGGAGAGTGGGCTTGGAAGGTCCAGTCCTGATGGGTTGTGGGTGTGGGGTGACTACACTATGAAACATGTTCAGTGGTCATTTGTATGTCAATTGGGATGGGCGGGGTACCATTACACTATGGAAAGGGTTTGGGATGAATTGTAATTTGATCGGGATTGGGGATGGGCTGGGGACCCTACACTACAGAAAATGGATGATGGCATTATTCTTATTTGATTGGGTATCAGGCATGGAAGGGGGGACCCTGCACTATGGAAAAGGGATCAGGGAATTTTACTTATTCAATCTGGGAGAGGGGATATTTAGGGAGTACCACTACACTATAGCAAATGATCGGAGAGGATTTTACATGTGAATGTGGCTCAGGGATGGGAGGGGGGTTCCATAGGTCTACAGGGACTGCCAGGTGTTTGTTTATGTTTCCATCCACTTGGGGCTGGAAGGGGGCTATCCGAGCATGTTCAGCTGGGTGCAACCATGCTAATGAGCTCATAATGAGCTTGCATGGGGTTCAGTTGTGCCATGCATGCCAAGTGAGCTCATTAGCACATTTTGGCTGAATATCACCCTTGGGGGACCAGCACATTTGAGTATATGATGCACAATTTCCCCATTGGAGGTCTTTAGCCCAGAACCCTGGATGTGCTATGCCAAACATGGTGGCTGCCCACTTTGGGACGTTCATCCCGGGTCTGATATTCAAACAGGATGTGTGATCTGTTGCAATCATGCATTCTGTTTGAATATACCATCAGAGTCAGCTGGCACATTTATTTGCACGGTGCATCTGGCCTCCTCTGACTATGGGTGCCTAGATCTGTAGATCACTTAAATTGAAAGTTACCTAAGTGTTCACAAAATGTTGTTCAGGCAGCCTTTCATTATAGTTAGTACATTATTGGAATTCCTTACCTTAACCTACTAGGACACAAGCAAATTATTAATCCTTTGTTACAGCTTTAAAAAAATGTTATCAGTGCTACAGTTACTTGCAATGGGCTTTAATACTGTTTTACTTTAAGCATGAAGCTAGTGATTCTTAGTGTTCTGTATTGATTGTTTGTCTGTGTTGTCATATATTGTATACTCTGTTATTTGTGCCATGACCATGGATGGTTGCCTATTAAAATGGACATTTATTGTCCATAGGTTCTCACTAAAAAAAAAAGAAAAAAAAAAGTAAAGGCTGAGGCCTTATATTCAAACTTTCCCCAGTGTCTCATCATGTCAGTAGCACAGAGAAGGAGTTGGATATCTGACACAGAAGCCACTGCAGGATGTCCACATGAAGGTTCACCAATGCCACAGTGACAAACATGGTGTTGATGCTGATTATGATGTAGGCAACATGCCAGCTGGCATCACAGTGTGAGGCAGTATGTCTCTCGGGAGTTACTGTACCAAGGTGCCTTCCAGGGAAAGATTCAGCTTTTGTAGGGGGCTTTGCCCCCCACACCCATAAAACAAAATATAACTTCCTCTGGGGTGGGCGTGCCCTGGAGGGGGCAGAAATTGTGTGGGCGCAAAGGGTGACATGACTATGGGGCAATATAAAATCAAGATCACCCTGTCACCGTTGCCCTTATTGCAGCGCCCTAATTGTGGTGGGAAAATGTAGTCAGCAACTTGTCAGGATACGCTGCATGAAGACCTCAGAACCACAGGGGGACTTGAGAGGTCAGTACATGTACCAATAGGCAATAGCACATCATCAGAAAAAGGGTTCCTAAGAATTCCCTATCTGGAGTAGCCCAACATGGTGAATTGTGGAGTTGAAGCTATCCAGATTAAGCTGTTGTAAGAGATAGCTTAAGGGGTTTCAGGCAGGCAGAGCTCAGAACAATGTGAGTCAAGTAGGTACTGCAGTATGAGAGCAGTCAGATAAAATACATCACAGGTACAGTGGGGACATAGTCAGCAGTATGGACTGGGAGGTATACACCTCCTGGACTATGCTCTGGAAAGGAGGACACTGTCCCATAAAGAGGGCATTTGCAGAGCTCCAGACACAGCTGGGTAGCAGAAAGGGAGGTGATAACCCAGCTCCATCATTAACTGAGCGGGTGCCTTCAGAGACAACCTCAGTGATGCCTGGAACCCCCACTTCCTCAGAAGCCAACTGCTTTGGGGGGGGCAAGAGGGCAGCAGGGAGCTAAAGGGGGGGCAGGGGCAGCCACAAGGAAGTTATCCAGGTTGATGGTATCCTGACAGTGAATCAATTTGCACCGCTTGAGGAGAAGCAGGTACCACATTCCTTAGGTGGGGCTCAGAGCCATTTGGGAAGCGTGAGCAGGATAACTGGGTGGTACCCAATGGTAAAAGCAGGAGCAAGGCAGCAAGGAGTACACTAGTGGTGTGGGACTTATTGATTAGAGGGGTGGAAAAGGTGATGGGAAATAGGGGGATGGGGAGGGGTTGTCAGATGCCCTCAAGGTACATCAGCCATCTGGGACATGTCCAGGACAGGGAGGATGCTAGAGGAAGGGAGGAGCTTGGAATGCTGGTACACTTGGGTATGAATGATCTGGTGAACCAGCCACTTGAGACAGCGTAGTGCAACTTTTGAAGGATGTGGGACAGATTTAATGCACATTCAGTTTCCCTGGCCTTTTATGAGATCCTCCCTATGTAGGAAGGGGGAGAAAGGAAGAGTGAGGAGGAAAAAATTGAGGAGTTTAAAGGGAGGTTGAAGGGATGGTGTCAGGAGGGGGGTACCATTTTGTGGGAGGATAAAATCCTTCACCGTACAAGAGAAGAGGCTAGTGCATTGGGGCAGAAGCTTGAGGTCTATGTTGGTTGACAGTTAAACTAAGTGGGGGGAGACTTCGGCTAGGGGAACCACAGAGTAAGTAAATCATATGTTGAATCTAGCTAGAACTCCCCAAAAAATGGAGGCTTGGAACAGAGGGGATGTACAGTAAGTATCCATACAGGGGTACAAAATAAACTAAGAAAAGGAGTTAGAGGGCTGCTGCATACAGAACAACAAGGGACTGAAAATTAAGGGGGTAAGGGAGGATAAGGGGAGTGATAACAAGAAGGGAAGAGGTATAGGCATATCTTGAAAGGCAGTCTGCCTGAATGCCAGGAGCCTGGAGAGCAAAATTAGTAAGCTCCATGCAATGGTGACAGATGCAGGATTAGACTTCATAGCCATCACCGAAACATGGGCCATTGACAATAATGACTGGGAATCAGCAATACCAGAATACACCATGTGTAGAGGAGACGGAGATATGGGAAAAGATGGTGGGTAGCCCTTCATGTCAAGGAAGACATACATGTGGTTAAGGAGTCCAAGAGGGAAGGGGGCAGAATCACTGTGGGTGCAGCTCATGACTACATCTGGTAGGACCGGAGGTCACGTGATGGCTGCCTGAGCAGACATGTCTGCTGCCTGCTCCAGACCCTTTGCCATTAAAATAAATAATTCATCTTTCTTACTTTAAAATAATTTAATTTTCTCATATAGTCCACTTACTGTATTACCGTGTCAACTGGCTGCCTGATTTTTTCTCTTTAAAATGGATGCGGAGATGAAAACCCTGCTACCTCACCACATGCCATCACCGATACCAGAGCAAGATAAAACTTCTAAGCAGTCAAAGCTGCAGACCACAGGGGTGTTACAGAATACTGCTCCTCAGAATGCCCTTACAGAGGATAAATTTTTTGAAGAAATGGCTCCACTCAGAAACTCCCTGCAAATGTTAACAGAAGAACTGCAAAAAATGCGTGCCTCAATGGATTCTCTAGCACGCCGGGTCAGTGATAATGAAGTCCGAACATCATCCCTGGAAGACTGGCGCAACCATTTGGACCCTTAAGTAACTTCCCTAAGGCAATGACTGTGTAAGATAGAAGACCACCTGGAAGATCTAGAAGGGCAGTCTAGAAGGAATAACTTATTGATATTGGGGCTACCTGAAGGAGTTGAGGGTCCTAAACCTATTACCTTTATACAGAAACGATGTGAGAAATTAGTGGACCCTCCCTCAATGGGCCTGTTTATATCATTGAAAGGGTGTATCGCTCCTTGTGCCCTATGCCTGCACCATGTCCCCTGCTACGTCCCTTAATCTTTAAACTACTCAACTTCTTAGATAAGCAGCGCATTCTTGCGAAGCTTAAAGAAATTAAGTAAATGAAATGAGAAGGTAGCCAAATTCATACAGAGCAAGGCATGCCCTATACAATGTGTCAAAGAAGATCGGCCTAATATCCAGTAGTAACTAAGCTGATTGCGTCAAGTATTCATTTTAGGGTTTGATACCCTTCTACTTTGCTGGTTCAACATGACGGTCATTGGCTTAGCTTTGAAACCCTAGATAAAGCAACTGTTGAACTTAAGAAGTTCTACCGGGATCTGTTCAAGTGAACTTTTATCTGGTCTTTCTGCTGATATGATCTGCCTATTTAGACATAGTTTAGATAGATCTGCAAAATGGACCTTTGACTTATGTTTTCCCCTTATCTGCTTATGTAATGGAAAGTGCACTTTTCTTGATTTGGAACTTATGTTTTTCTTTGCTCACACAGAGTGGCTGCAGATCACTTGATCTTTTGTTGCACATGTGTCTACAAACCTTGATTTTGGGGCAGTACAGGTTTAAACCTAAAAGTGATTATTGGAGCCGATCTTTGCTTGGGACTACAGGTAATCCCTGTATTGTTTTTCCAAAGATTTATGTTTTCGATAATGAATACTCACTTTACTATTTCTTTAAGGTTGTTATGAACCGGACTCTTTTAGGTCTTGGAGCACTAAAACATGTTGTTACATGATGAAATATGTTATGACCTTTATATGTGTAAACTTTAAGATTTTTTTCAGTCTCCATTTCTTGGTGACTGCTTTTGAAGTTCATGGAACCTCACTTTCCGACTTTTGTATGTGTGCTCTTCTCAGTGCTTCTGGTTTGGAATGCAAATTCTGGAATCTTTACTGTGGCTATCTGTGTTAATTATGGTGGTATGTGATGTAACATGCCGCGAGACACAGGACATTTATGTTTATGAGGCTCAGACTTAATCAGGATGTATTACCATATCTGGATAAAGTGGTGTATGAACCTACTTTGGAAATGGTAGTTTACTCACCTGGTAAAGGTGATTATGTTACTGTATATCCATGGCACTCCTATTTTTCCACCATAGGGTTATGTACGCCTGATAGGCTGCTGATGCACATGTGACCTAGGGTCAAATTACGAACCCTCCTCCAAGCCCCTTCTGTAGTCTGCAGTTCCTTAGTTTCAATACTTCCAGCGCTGTGAAATAAATGTGTAATACTTCCTGCACAGAAAGTCTAAGAGGCTACTATGAGTTTGAACCATCTATCTTTATTTACTGATTAGTTAACAGATCTGAATCTGTCTGTCTCTGCAGTTCTGTACTTTTCTATATTGTTACAGTTCCAATCTTACTAGTACTGTAAGCTGTCCTGGAGTCTTTTTTTTTATATATCTATATCTATATCTATAGAATATATATATATATATATATATATATATATATATATATATATATTTATATATGACTGTATTCTGCTCCCCGGGTGGGCTGGAGTGCCATGGATATACAGTAACTCAATCACCTTTACCAGGTGAGTAAACTACCATTGTGTTGTATGTATATCCATGGCACTCCCACTTTTCCACCATAGGGTCTGTAAAAAACAGTACCTCTTAATTAGGGTGGGGGAATCTGCCCCAGGTTGCTGTTAACAGTACTTTGTGTCCAAATGTATAATGTTTTGGATGGTCTCTATCCAGTCTGTAATGTTTGGTGAAAGTGTGAATGGAGGACCAGGTTGCAGCTGTGCATATTTCTTGCGCTGTAGCCGTGTTTCTCTCAGCCCAGGATGTTGCTACTGCCCTGGTTGAATGAGCTTTTATTCCCATGGGTGGTACCTTGTGACTTGCCTTGCATGCTTCTGTTATGGCTCTCTTGATCCAAGTAGCGATGGTGCTGTTTTCCGCCGGAGAGCCTTTCATGTGTCCTGAGGATATAACAGTCTTTTGGAGCTTCTGAGTGATGCTGTTCTCTCTATGTATGCCTGGAGAGCTCTCTTGACATCCAGTTTGTGAAGGGTTGTGGCCCGCTTGTTTGTCGGCTATTCAAAGAATGTTGGGAGTTCGATGGTTTGACTCATGTGAAATGTGGTGTTGACCTTTGGGATAAATGAAGGGACCATTCTTAGTATGGCTCCTTGTTCCGTAAATGTAGTGAACGGCTCTTTGCAGGACAGAGCTGTCAGCTTGCTGATTCTGTGGGTGGAGCATATTGCTACCAGTAAGGCTGTTTTCAGGCCTAGCCAGTATAGTTCAATGTTTAAGATTGGTTTGAATGGTGTCACTGTTAATGCATTCAGTACCAAGGTGAGATCCTATGGGGGCACGGTTACTCTAATTCTGGGGTGTAAGTTGCCTGCCACCTTGAAGAAGTGGATAATGTCTGGGTGTGATCCCGGGCAGGTCCCTCCTATGGGCCCAGTCGCTGCCCCTATTGCCGATATTTGCACTGTTAGGGTCGCGGACGCTAGGCCCTTGTCCAAGCCCTGCTGTAAGTACATCAGTATGTCTGATATTAACACTGATTGGGGGCAAATGTTCCTTGAATTGCACCAGGATAAAAAGACTGACCACTGTCTTGAGTAGGTCAAATTGGTGGAACTTCGACATGATTGCATCATGGTGTCTATGACTATGTCATGGTAACCTGCTTTCAGCAGTCTCTCCCTTTCAGAAGCCAGGCTGTGAGCTTGAGATTGTCCAGATTTGGATGAGTGATTGGCCCTTGAATTAGTATGTCTGGGCGTGGTGGCAGGGTCATTCTGTCCATGGCCATGGGTATGACTGTTGTGAACCACGACCTCCTCGGCCAGTAAGGTGTTATGAGTATTGTGATCCTCCTTGAGTGGCAAATCTTTGCTAAGACCTGTGTTAACAGAGGTAGTGGGGGGAATACATATGCGTAATCGTGAGTCCATGGGATTGACAGTGCGTCCACTCCCATTGATTGCGGTTTCTTGAACCTGGAGTAGAATCTGTGTGAGTGAGTGTTCTTGCTGGTTGCCATAAGATCCATGGTTATTGTGCCCCATTTCCTCTGTATTGCTTTGTACACTTGTGGATGGAGCTGCCATTCCCCGGGGTTTATTTGTTCACGGCTTAGCCAGTCTGCTGTTGTGTTCAGCTTGCCTGCTAGGTGAATGGCTGTGATGTGACTGAGACTGTGCTGTGACCATGTCATAATGGAGGACGTTTCTCATTGTAGAGCTAAACTCTTGGTGCCCCCTTGTTTGGTAATGTAGGCCACTGTCGCTCTGTTGTCTGACCGTATCAGTATGGACAACTGTGTAATTTGTGTCCTGAAAGCTAGCAAGGCATTGTATACTGCTTTCATCTCCAGCACATTGATCGACATTTTCTTCTCTCTGATTGACCATTGGCCCTGGGCTGATTTGTAGTCCATGGATGCCCCCCATCCCCAAAGGCTGGCATCCGTTTCGATGGTTGTCTCGTGAGATATCGCCAGGGGTTGTTCTTTGGACAAATGTTTTGGGTCTGTCCACCACCTTAGTGATGCCTTGATTCTGTCCATCATCCTTATTTTTTGTTGCATGTTCTCTTGTGATGGGGACCCGTACTGCAGTAGTAAAATATGTAGGGGTCTCATGTTATACCTCGCCCAGGGCATGAGGTCTATGCACGATGACATGCTCCCTAGTAGTTGAGAGACTTGTGCCATGGTTGGCTCTGTGGTGTGCAGTAGTTGATTTGTCAGCCTGGAAATGCTGTCTATTCACATTTGTGTTGGCTTTACTAGACCTGTTTGTGTGTCTTTCCTTGCCCCTAGGTGCTCTATGCCATGAGACAGGGTTAAGCAACTCTTCTCCATGTTTATCACCCAGCCTTGTTCCTCCAACACTTGCACCATTCTTGTGGTTGCTATTTGTGAATCTTGGTAGGATCTTGTCCTGATGAGCCAATCGTCGAGGTAGAGAATGGTGTGTACTCCCTCCTCTCTGAGTTTTGCCGCTAGGACCACTGAAACTTTTGTGAACACTCTTGGTGCTGAAGCAAGGCCGAATGGAAGTGTTTTATATTGGTAATGTTGTCTCAGGATTTGGAACCTGAGATATTTTCTGTGCACCGGGCACATGGGTATGTGGAGGTAAGCGTCCTTGAGGTCTATTGATGTTAGGAAGTCTCCCTCTCTGATTGACCTGACTGTTGATTTTATGGTCTCCATCTTGAATCTTTTTGTGATAATGAACCTGTTTACATATTTGAGGTCCAAGACTGGTCAGAAGTCTCTGGTCTTCTTTGGAACCAGGAAGAAGATTGAATATATCCCCTCGCCTAGTTCATCCTGAGGTACCTTTTGTATGGCCCTCGATGCGAGTAATGCTCTCAGAATGTCTTAGATTTGACTTATTGGGCATTTTTCCTTTGACACTGGTGATACCACCGGTCTGTTCTCATGAGGTGTGTGCCAGAATTCTATTACATATCCTTGGGTCACCACTTTGTTTACCCATCTGTCCGATGAAGAATCTGCCCATGTCTGACTGAACTGTTGTAACATCCCCCCTATCGGTGGGGAGCGTGCAGCTGGATACCGGGTTAGGGTGGTTTGTGGTTGCGGTGCCTTGGTGTAGTCATTGATTAGGTCTCCTGGTAGATCTACCCCTCTGGCTAGAAAACCTTCCTCTAAAGGTGGTCCCCCTTCCTCTGTAAGGGATGTGCCCCTTGTGTTGGTAATTGTATCTGTGTTGTGTCATACTCTTTCTGACATGAAAGGTGTTTTGTCTTCTATCTGGGTGTGAAGGAAAGGACTGAGATCTCCCTCTGTTAGATGGTAGGTACCCCATGTTCTTGTCACTCTCTGTGTCTGCTCCCTGGCTCCAGCATTTAAGGAACTCTTGGAGTCCATCGCCGAAAACTCTGTCACCCTTAAAGGGTAGCTTGATCAGTCGAGCCTTAGACTCATTATCTGTGTCCATAGTTTCAGCAATAAGTTTCTTCTCGCTTTATTGGCCACAGCCGCTGTCCCGGTGCTCATCTTAAGTGCATCCACTGACATGTCTCCTATATATCTAGTTGTTTGTACAGCTTGTTCCAGTAGTATGGTCTCTTGTGTATTTGGTGTGAGGGCCTTGGCAATTTCTTCCAACCACCTAATTTGGGCTCTTGCCGCGTAGATAGCAGTCGTGGCTGTTCTGACCGACTGACCTGTCATTTCATGCATTTTTTTGAGTAGATCCTCTTTCTTTTTGTCTACTGGGTCCCTTAGTGCAGCTGTGCCTTCTACAGGAAAGACTGTTCTCTTGTTGAGTTCTGCTATCTTTGGGTCAATCTTAGGTGCCGTGCACCAGATTTTGAGATTTTCCTCCTGCAAGGGGTATAATTTGTCTAGATATCTCTTTTCTGGTAATCTAGCCAGGTCCAACACCCTCCCACTTCTTAGTGATAATATCTTGTATAATTGGGCATACTGGGAAGAAGTGTTCGACCCTGGGAGGTGGCTGGAGCATTGGGTCCAGCTCGTTATCTGGTGTTGGTGATGATTGCTTGAATCCTAATGTGTTACGTATAGAGAGAACCAAGTTGGTAATGTTCTCTGATGTGAATAGCCTTGAGGCAATAGAGGTGACTTCAGGCATGGATGGCCCTGGAGGTTCCTCTGAATCTGAGCCGTGCACCGAGCCCTGGTCACTGTCGTGGTGAGAACGAGTATCATCTGGATCATCCTCGTCGATTCCATCCATACGATTGTCGTTGTTTTCCCCCATCTCTCTTATGGGGGAGAAGTCCCTCGGCTGTTTGCTTCTTGGTCTCCCTGTAAGATTTGGGGGGCTGTAGTGGATGAGATCCCTGGTAGTGCTTAGGATTAGCAAAGCTGGACATCCACTCCAAGACCTGGAGCATAACATTTTGTTGGCTCTCCATCATGGCTGTTGTAGCCCTCTGGAGTGCCACCATTGCTGGGTCAGTGTGCCAAGAAGTACTTGTGCCTGTCTTGCTGGTCTGGTGGGCATCCCTTAAGTTGTCTTGGTTATCCAACTCACATGCAGGACATAATGGGCCCTTCAGTTGGGGCAGTAGAGGTACCTCACATGACTGGCATTCCCTTCCTGCTGACATCTGGAAGTCAGCAAGCAAAGGAATTACTAGTTTAATTTTGGAATGTTCTCCCTTTCTCCTTTTATATATATATATATATATATATATATATATATATATACATGTATATATATATATATATATATATATATATATATATATATATTTGAGGCCAAAAATCAGTTTAATGCATTAGTTAGGGTTGTTCCACAGTGACAAAAGTGAGGAAATTCTCTGTTAGGGTTGAAAACCCTAACTCCGAATTCACCCCTCCCAGCACCACACACACACAGACACACACACACACACACACATGCAAGTATGGGGGAGGACCAAGTCAACACAACCAATGACAGACATCCAGCAGCAGGTGACAGAAATAACAAACAATTGTCTAAATGTACTACGAGACATCCCCACCCACCTGACCAGATACTGCATGCTCAGTGGAGATCAACAGCAAAACTGAGGCCATGTACACCAAACATACACATCCCTGATTGCAGCTGCACACAACGTACCACACTTAGTAGTTGCATGGCCTTACCTACCGATGCCCCACACCAGACCACACCACATGTGGTGGGCCACCTGAGCAATAGAGTTCAGCAAAACCAAGGAGTTGTACAGGTATAATATCTCTGATTATAACAAGGGTTTGAGAAATGCAGCTTTCTAATTGACTGTAAACATTGTAACATGTTTTATGTTTAGTTTTATTAACATACATGTAGAGCCTAACCATATGATGAACATGGTTTAATGTTGTTTAAAAAATAGTTTTATTATGATAGCAATAAGCCACTACCAGGTATTATGTTAATGGTCAGTTTATCACTGTCTAGCGACATGTGGCACTCGGCTATGCCTCATTCAACATTAAACCCCTACAGGGTGATTAACAGACCATGTAACATAACTGTTGGTCATGCCTTATTGCTTAATTGTCTTTATGAGTAGATACTCTCCCTCTGCTAGGCACTGCAGCAGCTTTGCAACACAGTGTCCCACCCAGTTACACCATACACTGTCTAGTTACTGGAGAATGGCTGTGAATATGAACTCATGAAGATGAACAGTGTAACTTGATCATTACAGACATCGAAACCTTAGTGTGATTATAACTGACAGAGTCAGTGATAGAGAATAACCCCTGCTGTCCTAGTACACTTACCCCATTGTGAGTTAAATCAATACTAAAAGACATTCTGTTTATATCTACACCATACCTACTTGATTCCTGTTGTACCACAATTAACATTGTTATCACTTTGATAGCATCAGTGACAGAAGTGTGGCAAACCCAAACACTAGGCATACAGCCTGTGTATGAAACAACTGTTAAAAAAATTACACTGTGTCCATAAGTGGCATAGATCACTCATTGCAACAATAGTAAATGTATTACTATTTGAATAAGTTAGTCATCACAGATGCAATGAGATTGTCTTTATCAGGTACAACATACTCAGTAAGTGCCTACAGGAAAATCTATCCTATATACTGTACATCTGTGATACAGGTACGTCATTGTTGGCTCAGTAGTGCTATGATATTTAGAAGTTGCTTGGCCTGATCCATGCAATTACACTGTTTCTTACAAAGAATACTTACTGCATCTTTAGTATTGAAACACACTGAAGGTCTATGTATGTACATCAGCAGTACACCTTCATCAGTGAGAATGCATCTGATACTGGCAGTACAAATTTCACAGCGTTGAACAGGCAATGCTTTTCCATACGTTTACATCCTCTCTATCTTGAGTAAACGTTGCAGTAAATGTACTACTATGTAAATCACATACTAAATGTAACACTACTTTTATCTTGAGCATGCTAGTGTCTTGTAGTTAATTTATGTACTTCTCTTAATTAATGTATACTCACTAGTGTTAAACCCTTCTACAACTGTCATCATGCACCTTCAGCATTTATATTGACTAACGGCACAGTACCAGTTGTGGTGTGGTGTGGTGTGGGGCATCGGTAGGTAAGGTCATGCAACTACTAAGTGTGGTACGTTGTGTGCAGCTGCAATCAGGGATGTGTACGTTTGGTGTACATGGCCTCAGTTTTGCTGTTGATCTCCACTGAGCATGCAGTACCTGGTCAGGTGGGTGGGGATGTCTCGTAGTACATTTAGACAATTGTTTGTTATTTATGTCACCTGCTGCTGGATGTCTGTCATTGGTTGTGTTGACTTGGTCCTCCCCCATACTTGCATGTGTGTGTGTGTGTGTGTGTGTCTGTGTGTGTGTGGTGCTGGGAGGGGTGAATTCGGAGTTAGGGTTTTCAACCCTAACAGCAAATTTCCTCACTTTTGTCACTGTGGAACAACCCTAACTAATGCATTAAACAGAGTTTTTTGCCTCTAATTTCCCTTCTTTTTGAGAATGATAACGAGAAATAGTGAAAGTAATGGCGGCAGGCGGAAGGGCCCACGCTCCGTACATGATGTCTTGTGGCATAGTAACAGGAAGAGCAATGCAAACAGAAGCACTAACAGTGGCGCACATGGTATCGCAAGCGCAAATGACAACAGAAAGGGCAATGCTCACGGTGGCATAGACGGGAACACTCTGCCACGTGATGTGTTGTCACATAGTAACATGGTGCCTGCAAACGGAAATGTCAATGGGCATGGTGACGTAAAGTGAAACAGAAAGAGAAACAGTACTGTAGACACAAATGGCAAAAAATAACAGAAACGCAAGCGCAAATGAAAACGTAAAGGATAAAGCACATAGGGCCCCGCGCTCCCGGCACGTAATGCAGCAGCGGGAGCACGGGGCCCAAAGAACTCCCACCACATGATGTCTTGTGGCATAGTAACAGGAACAGCAACACAAACAGAAGCGCTAACAGTGGGACACAAGGTAATGCAAGCATGAATGAGAACAGAAAGGGTAACGAACACGGTGGCGTTGACGGGAACAGTGTGCCACGTGATGTGTTGTCACATAGTAACATGGTGCCTGCAAATGGAAATGTCAATGGGCATGGTGACACAAAGTGAAACAGAAAGAGAAACAGTACGGTAGACACAAATGGCAAAAATAACAGAAACGCATAGCGCAAATGAGCATAAAGGATGAGCGTGCGTGGTGGCGTGAGCGTCAGCGGTAAGTGAAAGCGGGCATGGAACCATAGCGGAAGGGCAATGGTAACAGTAATGTAAGCGCGCAGGCTGGTTTTCCCAAAAGCTGAATAGAGAAAGACAGTGAGTACAAAGAATGTATGCATAATAATGGGTATCGGAGCAGAAAATGAGGACTTGGAATACTAAATAGGTTATATCTCAGGAACCGTACTAAATGAAAAAAAAATTTAAAAGTCGTATGATTTATGACTGTCCGGGCTAGTTTTGTAGCCAACCCCACAGTAGGGGCTAAGGACTTTTCCGACAAAAGTCCGTATCTCGCACCGTTTCAGAGATATGGGCCCTGAAAGGCGCGGCAAATGCCGTAATGTTATCCTATGGGGAAAAAAGAGAAGTTCGGAGCGCCATAACTTTGCCGCCCTGTAATATTTTTTCACCAAACTACTGAAAGGCACATCTGTGGGCTGTTGGCTGTCTTCCCTCCAAATTTCAGGAAAAAAGACCAAACGGTTATTTTGCAGCAGGGTGCCAAAGGATTCCTGTAATGCATCGGGTGCCGTAATGTTATCCTATGGGAAAAACCATCAACTTTGGAGTGCCATAACTTTGCTGCCATATAATATTTTTTCAATACAACACTGAAAGGCACATCTTTGAGATGTTGGCTGCGTTCCTTCCAAATTTCAGCCCCAAACTCCCAACCGTTCTTTTGCAGTGCAGTGCCAAAAAATTGCTGTCATTTTCCCACAGACTAGAAAATTACTGTCGCAATTTCGCAGCTTATGAAACATTCGCGACACTTTCATGAGCACGAAAGTACTTTGCGAAAGTACTTTTTCCAGAAATCTGAAAAACATATTTCTGGGGTGTTTTACCCCAAAATAAAGACATGGCTAGCATCCTCAGGGTCCGACTAGGTGAATACAAAAAGAATTAGGTTGCTAGAGGGTCCCAAATTTAAATGCCAAGCATTTTTCTAATCACCAACTGAAAACAAAATGGCCGATTTGCGAAAGTAACAGGCCCATTTGCGAAAGTAAAAATGCATTTACGAAAGTGTTGAACTTTTTGTTAACTTTTCCCATTGACTTATAATGGGAAATTGTTTTTTGAATAACTTTTGAACTGTTTAATATTTTTTCACCAAATCTTCAAAAGGCACATCGGGGACCATGGCTGCACATTCCCTGAAGATTTTGGGTCAGTCGTGCAAACCGTGCGACCTGTACATGCGACCATAGAATTCCAGAAAAAGCGTAAACGTGTGTGCAAATCACGCTTAATAACTCCACAGCCATGTATCCGACTGGTACGAATCTTAGCAGATGCCAAGGCCTGTGGTTCTTGATCATGTATTCCAAATTTCAGCCAAATCTGTGAAACAGTTGCAAAGTTATTAAGGTGCAAAGTTTTGGGGTTTAACATAGAAATGGCTCCTCAACCCTAACTATGGTAGCACTACTGTGCTACCATAATATATATATATATATATACAAAATCACACATGCCCACACAATGCAAAGCATCATGGGCTGCATATGCAAATTACCACAGAATGTTATGCTAGTCCAACTTTAAGCATAACATTCTGTGGTGACTATATGCATATGCATATGTGTTATTTTTGTATTTTCTTGAAACTTGGCTTCCCAGCCAAATGCCCTTTGGGTAACCCTTGCCTCAGTGTTTGCGCACAGAGGTTCTTTTGTCTTATATATATATATATATATATATATATATATATATATATATATGCCTCTCAAGGATGAATTTGGCAGAGCAGTCAATGACTGGGATTCCACCTCCAGTGGGAAAACATGTGATCAATAATGAATAGTGTTGGCCCTTTAATTGTCAGTGCCTTGATGGGCTTGTCCCTTTAAGAGGCTCAAAGCCTGTAAATTGCTATAGCTTTGTGGGCTGCCCCTTTAAGAGTCCCATATGCCTGGATAGTGGGAAGGGGATCATAAAGGCTCTGTTCCCCCTTTTTTAATTGTTTGGGGCTCCCTTGCTAGCAGCAGCTGCTCTGCTGTTATTTCCTTTTGTCAATGAGCACGATCGCGAAACAGATCATTATCACGCATGCGGGAACACTCCATGCGTGTGTGTGCACTTGCCCCTCATAAAGATGGAGTAGCAGGGCATAGCACATGTGCAAATGCCAGGAGACGTGCTGCGCATGCACAGAGGCTCTATGGAGCATGCGCAGCATCCTAGTGGATCAAGATGGTGAAGGAACAAGCAGGGAGGTCGGAAACTCCATCTTTGTTAATTTATGACCCCATAGGAGTCGCATGGCCCCGCGGCCAAACCACACCCATGATTGGGACCAGGTCAGCTGAATCCTCTATAATACTTGCCCTAGAATAGCGCAAGCCAGTGCCAATAGTAAGACCTATGAGCGGGGTTGGAAGGCTCTTTAGCCTTTAAAGCTGGATTTTTGTTTGTTTCAGCAAAGGGGGGGCAGAGGCACGGTGCACCATCATCTCGCTATGTGAGGGGGACGATGGGCTGAATCCCCTATGGCCAATTTAATTCAGGGGAGCCCTACCACAGATTTTAGATGTTGTACCTCCCTCTGAGGCAGTCGCTGGTCAGGGACTGCCTAGAGAGCTAAGCCAGATATCCTCGCTCATGAGGGAGGAGCCCTGCTGGCGGTCCATTCAAACTTAGCTGGTACATGCTTAACCTAGGATTGCTAGCATTTGACTACTAATTATTTCTTGTAAAATAACATGACGCCCATGACGCAAAGCATTTTCTGATGACCTAATGCCAGATCCTGTGCTCTTTTCCTTCGCTATATAGATACTCTCCATAATCAGCATAAATCATATCGGTCTTTCTTTTAAACAACATTTCTAGCCTATGCCTGTATTATACACAATGCTTTATACTGTCTGTGCCATGCAGCTATTTCTTTGTAATTACCTTTTCCTTGTTGATATACTGCAGCTTGGGACAGTGTAACAGCCTCTCAGAAGCACAAGTTAAAACTGAGGAACTGCAGACTACAGAAGGGGCTTGGAGGAGGGTTTATAATTTGACCCTAGGTCATATGTGCATCAGCAACCTATCAGGCGTACATAACGCTATGGTGGAGAAGTGGGAGTGCCATGGATATACAGACAACACAATGGATCACTTTATGTACACCTCTCAGACAGCCTATCCTTTTTGCTTATTATCGACTTAATACTATAAGTTTTCCTATAAGTATAGTCACTGTTATATTTAAGCCTCATAGTCTCTAAGGATTGAATATTAGATTACTATGATTAAGCTTGTATATAGTATACTTAATGAAGTGGACAATGTTATGCCTTTATTTCTTTAGGCAGGGGGAGGGTGGGGGACTTCAAGGGTATTAGAGTTTTAAACATCATGGACTGGTTTGGTTTAGGAGTTCAGTGATTAGGACTGGGGATACAGAGGTGGTTTATTCGGTTGATTTTACTGTATAAGGGGTGGGGGGGGAGTCCACTTACATATATATGTCCAAAGGGGATCTGCCTTATTGTATTATATCCTGTTCATACACTTTTTGTTTTTTCCAGAATTGGCTGCTCTTCTGGCTCTTACTTCTGTTGGGAGCTGACTCCTATTTATTTGAGGTTTGAAGGGGTACTTTATCAGTAGAGACACACCTTTATGTTTTTACTTAATCTACATATCTTATGTGGGACCCTTTTTATGTTTAAAGCTAAGACAGCAAGTACACCGGGATGAAATATACCATCTGGATCATTAAAGGTGATCACTCAAGGGTGAAACGTTACCAGAGTATGAGACATCTTAAATTACTACACTGCCAAATAGCCTTCCTTCAAGAGACCCACCTGCTGGCTTCGGAAGGAATTTTCTTCTGCAAACAATCAGTTGGGCAGGTGTTTGCAGCAGGTAACAGTACTACTGAGAAAGGGGTAGCTATTTTGATATCTAAAGATACTAAGTTTCAAATGTTACCGAGCCATGAAGATCTGGATGGGTGCTATTTCCTAGTAAAGGGCATTTTGGACTACTCTGAAATACTTTTGGGATGCATTTATGGGCCTAATAGAGACTCACAAGACTTATTTTCAGAACTGACTACTCTTTTGGCCCCCTTTCTTTCTCTTCCTCTTATCTTGGCTGAAGACTGGAATTTGACACTCACTCCAGACTTAGACAGGACTGGTAAGACACACTCCAGGCTATCCCCTGCACAGCGCTCTCTCTCTGGGATATGATGTATATGACTGGTCTTTGTGATCACTGGTGTATTCTACATCCATCTGCTAAGAAATATACTTATTATTCTCAAACGCATGGTTCTTATTCACAACTAGATTAATTTCTAATTAACCAGAATATTATACCTGGGGTGTTGTGCAGTGGGATGGCCCCGAAGGTGTTGTCAGATCACTCTTTGGTCTGGTTAGTGTGCACTTTGTCTCCAAACATTCACCGGAAAACCCTTTGGAAATGAAACACACACTTGTTAAAAGATGAGTGTGTGGTCACCTAGATTAAGGAACTTATAAACCTATTTGTGAGGCAAAATGAGGGCTCCGTTGCTCAGGTTGATAGAGAAGGGGGTGTGCTCAAATGTTTTTTGAGAGGGGAATTTGTCAGGATAGCAGCTACAAAGAAGGGTAGGCCGACACTTCTTCTTTCAAATCATATTATCAAGGTAGAAAAGGATATGTCCCCAAATTCTTCTGAAAAGGCACGTACAGAATTAATTCTCCTTCAGGACAAATATGCAAGGAGCTTGAGAGAGACAGCTGAATATGCCATTTTTAAGACCCACTCTATATATGTGGACCAGTGAGAAAAGGTGTGTTGTCTCCTTGTCCTATGCTTGTGGAAGCAGGAGGCATCTCATCTGGTTTTATCTTTAATTTCAGTGAGTGACAACTCTTTGAAAACATCACCCAAAGAAATTGTTCAGGAATTTGAATTGTACTATCGTCACTTGTATAGCTCCCCACCTAATCTGCCCTCCCTCCCTGAAATACAGAGTTATTTAGATGGTATACCCCTTACTAGGTTAACGTTAGCTCAACAACTTCTTCTTAGTCAACCACTCACATGTCAAGAGATTCTGGATGCTGCTAACTCTCTTCCATTGGATAAAGCTACCGGTTCGGATGGCTTTCCTCTGAATTTTTATAAAGTTTTTTCTAAATAACTGGTGCCATTGTTGCATCGGCTATACATCTATCCTTGTTAGAGGCTATAATAATAGTTGTACCCAAGCCAGGCAAGCTGCAGGACAAGGTCACTAATTGTCGACCTATATCCCTTATGAATTATGATTTGAAAATATTGGCTAAAATGTTAGCTAATAGAATTATGCGACAGTGGGAAGGGTTGATCAGCCTCAAACAGGTTGGTTTTCTGCAGTTGTGATTCTTGGTCAACCATCAGCGTAAGCTGTCTTATATATTCTCTGCATCCAGGGATGCCGGCAGTCCTATGGCCTTGGTCTCCCTGGATGCGGATAAAGCTTTTGACAGGGTCAACTGAACTTTTTTGTTTACTGTATTGCAAAGGTTTGGCTTTCCATTTGTCTTCATTAATGGGATAAAGGTTCTTTATTCATACCCCAGTGCAAGGATTTATTGTAACTGTGTTCTCTCTTCTGTCTTTCCTTTGTATTCAGGAACTCGGCAAGAGTGCCCCCCCATCCCCCTGTTATTCAGTTTATATTTGGAGCTGCTGCTGATTTAAAGGATCCCCCTTGATTAGCAGCATACTGATTGGCTCATTCAACCTCAAGCTCTCTGTATATGCGGACTATATCCTGTTGCATGTTACTATCCCTAATATTTAAATCCCTATGGCCTTATCAATTATCCAGGAATTTGGTAGATTTTCGAATTATAAGTTAAACATTGAGTTTTGGGCAGAGTTTGGTGCAGATGGATTTAATATGGGAGGAAAGTCCAAGTTACTATCCAGCCAGACTCCTAAGTATTTGAACTTGTGGATCACCTCTAGGGGGGGAGCCATCCAGAGTGAGGAACATGGGGTTGGGCCGAAGTTTAGACAGCCTCTATCTGAAACTGAAGAACATAGAAACAGTTTTCTTGGCATTTAATTTTAACTGATTTACCTGAAACCAGTGCTGTACTTCTTCAAAGTCATGCTGGAGGAGGGTAACAACATTGTTTAGGGAGGAGCCCAAGGAGAAGACCAGTGTGCTGTCTTGTGTGCATATGTATGTGGGACACAGAGCAGATGGAAGGGAGGTCATTTATAAAATTTGAAAAAAGGATGGGACTGTGTATAGAGCCTTGGGGTACACCTGTGGGGATATGGAGGGGAGGAAAGGGCATTGCCGACATGGACTGATTGTTGTCTATCATTCAGGTAGGAGCTGAGCCAGTTGATTGTAGTTTGGGACATCCCAAGTGATTGGAGTTTGTAGAGCAGTAATTGGCGAGAAACCAGATCAAATGCCTTCACTAGGTCTAGAAAAATGGCAGCAGTAACTTGGCCTTGGTCCATCGCAGATTGTTTTGATTCAGAGACCCAGAGCAGGGAGGTGATAGTGGAATGCTGTTTTCTGAAACCTGACTGAAAAGGGGAGAGAGTGCCAGATGCTGTGAGATGGTCCAAGACCCTGGGGTAAACCAGAGACTCCTGCAGTTTGGCAAAAGAGGGCAGGAGGGAGATGGGCCTGTAGTTTGTGAGGGAAGTCGGGTCCACCCCTTTATGGAATGGAATCACTTTAGCCAGTTTCCAGGACTGGGGAACAGTATCAGTAGAAAGTGAGAGATTAAGCAGGTGAGCTAGGGAGTAGGCTATGGCTGGGGAAGAGATGTGTAGGCGCTTTGGTTGAAGACTGTCTGAACTTGATTTCACTGGATTTAGGGACATTAGTGCTTTGTACACCTCAGTAGACAAGACGGGAGGGAGAAGACAGCCAGAACCAGGAGGAGAGGAAGGGGATCTTGCAGGGGAGACAGTAGGGTTGTCAGGCAGGGCACAGGTGGTGAAACATTTGTTGAAAGTCTCAGCTATGGTGGCAGGGTCAGAGACAGCCCAGCCATCTAGGTTAAGGATTGGGGGGGGGTGAGAGAACTCGGGGAGTCACTGAGGGAATGGATAATGTTCCAGAAAGTTATGGGGAAGCCAGAGTTTGCCTGGAGTTGGGACTTAAAATAAAAAGCTTTAGCTGGACAAATAGCCTTGATACATGCATTTCAATAGGCTTTGTAGATGAGAAGGAGTGCAGGGGACTTGGGAGATTTAAATTGTGCCCAATATTTGTCACGGACTTTGCAGTGGGATAAGAGGTCTGGTGTGACCCACGAGTGGTAGAGACATTTTACTCTGGCCCTCTTCAGGGGGGCATGGGTGTTCCAGATCTATGTTAGGGTATCTGAAAACAAGCAGAGAGCTGAGTCAACTTCAGGGGCAGACAGCAAAGTGGACTAGTCAACACTGGATAGAACTTGGAGTAGAGTAGCAGAATCAAGGACACGTAGAGGGCAGCACCAGATATATCTGGGGGTTGAGAGGGGGACAGCAACTTTTCTAACACAATAGGTGATGCAGTGATCACTGGGAACATCTAGGAGGATCCCAGCATCAGTGATCCTGTGGGGATGTGAGGAAAGCATCCAGTCAAGGAGAGAATGAATTGTGGATTTTGGATTTAGCCGTGTTGGCTCTGAGATTAATTGTGTGAGGTTTAGTGACTCGATCTTGAGAAGGGAGGATTTAGCAGATGGGGAGAGCCAGTCTACATTAAAATCACCAAGTAGAATGAGCTCACCTTTGTCCACATTGGAGTAGATGGAGGAGACACAAGCAATGAGGAGTCATGTGCTGCTTTGGGAGGGAGGGGGAGTAAAGTAGGATGATGTAGATAGGGATGGTGGCAGGCAGGGCAAAGAGTATGACTAGGAATTCGTATGAGGGTGGAATGGATTCCTTTATTGTGATGGAGCAGGATAGGGCTTGACTCACGTACATGGCTACACACCCACCGCATTTGTCACGGTCCTGGTGGAAGATGTATTTAGGGATAAAGAGGGATGGGTCAGAAATCCTGGCAGACAGCCAGGATTCAGTAATGCACAAGATGTCAAGGGTGTGCTGTGTGATACAAACCTTGAGGGCATCCAGTTTGGGTAGAAGACTCCTCACATTCAGGTGGAATATGTGGATAACTTTTTTGTGGGCTGAGGGGCCCAGGGTTGGATTCAATATCTCCACCTAAGAGTAGGAGAGACAGTGTGAGAAATGCAAGAACCAAATGCAATTTGTTGGGCCATGAATTGACTTGATGCCGGTAATGTATACGTACAGTAGGTGGTGTATGATGGAAAACTATTTTTTAAGATTTAGTGGCAGTGAGTTGTGGAGGCAGATAGGAGGGGCAACAAGAGTGTTGGAGAGGGAGAAATCCATTAACGATGGTGGCTTGTTACTATGACATTTGTCAGGGGGTACAGAATCAGTGAGAGTAAGTAGCACAGTCAGGGCAGAGGGTAGAAATCCTGTCTGTAGTACTTGGGTCATGGTATAGTGGAGAAGGGTGGTGAAGGAGAGTGATCCGGGGTGACTAGAGAGAAAGAGAGAGAAAGCTCAAGAAAAGAGATAGAAATTGCCTGTGGGACTTGTCAACCAGATGTGGGGGTACTAGGGCGAAAGAAAGGAGTAGTGGAGATGGAAAGGATGGGGGGAGGGAGTGGGGGTTGAAAAGGTTAAGAAGGGAGAATGGTTTAATACAGCATGTCAGTGAGAACAAGGTCTACGCACAGGCAAAGCGGGGACAGGTCAGCATGAAAAAAACTGTTTGGATACTTCAGCTGAATTTAGAGAGACTAGGCAATGGGACTGCTAGGGTTGGAAGATACCAAATGGGGTTCAGGGTAGGGGAGGGGTGGGACAAACCAAGTCATCCCAGGAAACGGGTGTGCAGAATTTGACTGATTGGTGATGGAATTCCCCACACATTCCCTTCTCCCAAGGCAATTATGTACTACATTTCCAGATAATGGACAGATAAAATGCACAGGCTGCACCACACATGGGACACTTGCCAGAGTAGGGAGCTGGAATATATGCACACTACAAGTCCAGTGGATGGCTGGGACAGCTACAGTGCCAATACAGCTAGGCTCCACATCTGACAGACTCCTAGTTAATGCTGCCAAAAGTGCAGAGGTGGCATACTAACTGCAACAACCATAAAAAGAAGCAGCCATAACCAACACTTCATTCTAGTAGTCACAGTCAAGTAGGGAAGTGGATAACTTATCTAATGGTGTTGCTGGCCTCCGCTCAAACAATGGATGCACTCCACTGTGACCTGATTCACCAACCCCAGCAGTAAATGCATAACCAAGAGGCTTGACATCTCCAGATATAACCTCCCTTTGGGGGCTTACCTTAATTGCCTCGCGTATGCCCTTTCCTCCTCCTGATGTCCCCCGTAGTTTTACCACCAGCCCAAGTCCATTCTGTGGCCCCCAGGGCCCCCAGGCAGCCTCCATATTTGTTTGTTTGTAGCCCAGCTGGGCTCATGGAGTACAATTGCGAGCTGCCAGCATTTCTCAGGCTGGCTGAGGCTCATGTATGTGCTAAAATGCACATTTGTTTTCTGACCGCCATTGCAGTCTTTCAGAGAGAGTTCTGTGGTCTCAGTTCCTGTGTTTTCTTGATCAGGGACTGGGGACCAGTACCAGGCCATGGAGAGGCCTCTTTTGATACAAATAAGGAGCACTGAGAAGTGCTAGGGTAAAGCAAGGGCTTATGCATAATGCATAAACTCTCTTGAATATTAATGAAATGCTGTTTGTTTCTAGGAGCACTACGTTATGGAAGCAGCAACACAAAAAGTACTGGAGATAACTGTAAATAAAGGTGATCACTATGCAGGGCTCAGTAGTGGCTATGAGACTATGGGATTTAAAAATATAAAAAGTACTTAATCTGGCTGCACCAGGACATTGATTTTTGGGACAATGCATAAACTGTTTGGGGACTGTACTGTTAGCAGCCATCTTTGCAGCAATCTAGCCAATCATGAGTCAGGATTTATAGTGAAGGTTTTGGGATTTATCAGAGTCTTTAGGGGGAAAAAGGAGGAACAACTCTTGGTGCCTAAAATTAAGCCAGTTAAGGGACTTAAACTGTTTTAGACAGCTTAGGCAGCCAACGATATTGCTGGAACTTTGCTCCTTATAAAAGTGGGACTGTTGGGAAAAAGGTTTGGTTCAGGGAGCAGTTCTGAGAGTCTGGATCAGAGGAAGAAGGCTCCTTGCAGCTCGAGGGAGTTTAAGGAGAGGCCTGCTTTGCCTTTTCCTCAGCCAGAACACTTGCTTTAAGTGTGGGATTGCCTAGTCTGCAGACCGAGTTGCATTTCTCCAGAAAAGGTGAAAAAAAAGTAATTTTCCTGGAGCTAAAATTCCAGACTGAAAGTGGGATCAGAGCTGAAACGGGCCCCATCTCCCATCTCCATGAGAGATTGTCTTGCCTCAGAGACTGTGGTCAAATTTGCAAGCCTGTGGTCACCGGAATTGTCTCCAGCCAATTTGCCAGGGGGAGACCAGACCAGAACAGATTGCAAGTGGGTAAGCTGTGAAGCCTAAGCCAGAACTGAATCAAAGATAAGCCTGTGATGTGAAACCAAATGCTTAAGAGACTGTTATTGCCTGTGAAACCAAAACTGCTAGATGACCAGAGGAGGGAATCAGCTCTTGCAGAGAAAATCCTTGCGGGTTGTGGCCACCCTTGGGAGGGATGTCAAGACGTGGGGTGAGTTGTGTCAGTCCAGTTCCAGAATCCTGGTCCTTGCCAAAGATGGTGAAGTCCTGCAGACTACAGCTACTAGTCAGGGAGCCAAATCCTGCCTTGGGGAGAGTCACCCTAGAAATCAACCAGATCCTGAGGTCTACGGCCCAGTGAATAAAATCAGGGTAGTTCCCTGCAACAAAGCTTCAATTGTTAATGGCACCATCTGATCTTGTTTGGCAGTTAAAGTGTTTAAAAGTGACTGGGCCAACCGGCCACGGATACAAATTTTTTTGTGGTTTGCTCAAGTGTATTACTTCTGCTTAATGAACTTTCTTTCCATTAAGGGCCCAAATCAGCAGCAACGCCAGTCACCCCACGTCAACACATCAGGCCTGCACTTAATTATACTCTGGGTACCCAGCAGCTAACAAAACTGTTTTATACAGGGTCAAATGTTATTTTATTGCTACAGATGCAAAAAGAGTGCTTTAATCATTTATCTAAATTCATGCCCCTTCCCTTGTTCAATTCCCCTAAATAAACCAGATTTACTGTTTTGGAGGTTAATCTGGCTAATGAGCATATTATTACTCAGTCTCCAGTCATTGTGCCAGTCCAAAGGTGTACTGTTATTGCTGGTAAACTGTTTCTTTTCAGGGGTACAGGGTACATGCAAGAGTTCCAGACACTGTTGGTAAGTGTGGTCACTGTCAGCATAATATTAGCACTCTTCCGTAATTGTAAACTGAATGCAAAGTGAAGTGAATTGGGATAATTTATTTGTAAGGTCACTAGGTGGGTCTGTGGATTGGTACAACTTCCCAAAATGTTGTGCTAACTTAACATCTAACCCACGTGAAGAATTCTCTGGGTGGAGGTATTGTGTCAAAGTATTATTGTTAGGACCCAGGCCCCTCAACCTGCACTTAGCTAGGCAGGCAGGGTTAGTAGCCCATGGGGGGGGGTACCCAGGTTACGCTTAGAACACTGCTACTGCATCAGTCCAACCCAATGCCGGCATGATTGCCCAGCCACCAATACCAGAAGATAAATCCTAAGTGGCAGTCATTGCCACTGTGGTGCTGCTTTCTCAGTCAGGATCACTGAGTCCAGAAGATGACTCTTCTGTATCTGGCCCACTCTCCACAATGACTCCAGTCAGGCCTCCACTTGCCCGTGACTGAGACCAACTTTTGGCAGAAGACACATATATTGTCTCTCCAGTGGTGCAGGAGGTTTAGGGGTATTTTCAAATGGGGGGAAGGGGGGAGCATGCCCATTTGTGGCTTAGTGAAGACCATGGACATTTATTTATTTATTAATTTATTTATCTATGTCTCAGAATTTCAATACCTTTGGGCAATAAGCTCCTTTACAAAGGTTCCACGTCAGAGAACTAAGCAAAGATAATAAAGACAACATACAGGGTAGAAAATATAATAACTAGACAATGGTAACTAAGCAAGTAGAGAGCAATACATACATTCAAAATGAACCAACAATTGCAAAAAGGGTGCTAGGGTGATCAGTATTTACAACAGAAGGACAGATTATGGGAATTAGCCTAAGGAGGCCTTGTTGAGACTGTTTTAAGGCTAAAGGAGGTCACGTGCAGGAGAAGGGGGTTGGGAGAGAGAGTAATATAGGAAGCAGAAAGGATTGGGTAGTGTTGAAAAGAGGGGGAGTGGGAGGTAGGGTTGGTAAAAGGTGGGGAAGGGCAGTTAAAGTGCTTGATGGTCACAGGATGGGGTAGCAGAGAAGGCTAAGGGAAGCAGTCACAACTATTGTTTGCTGTGAGGTATTGACGAAGCATATAATTGAACGGGCCCAGTTTGAATTCAATTGAGATGTCTCTGTGCAGTGAGTTGACCCAGTTATGGCTGTTATGTTTCCTGACCACCCCTCCCACACACAGAATACTTGCCACTTTTGAACTCCCCCCTCTTATGACATCCAAAGACTAATACTGGGGTTAAAGTGATGAGGCTTTCTAACTCCTTCCCCTTATATTGAATGAGCAATAAATTAACAATGCAAAGACTTGCTCTTCTGGAATATTATCAGGCTAATTGCAGGACTCTGTATTACACTAAATCAAAGGCTATGACTGCAGTTCAGTGGGTGGGAGCAACCAGCCATGCCCCCTGCCTGAGCTATTTAAGTCAGCTCCCTGCAGTCTCATTCAGATGCATTCTTCCTTTGCTGCAACTGGAGGCTCTGTGCTCCACCCTTCCCCTGGTGTTTGTCTGCTGCTTCATTGTGCTTTTGGGATTTCTGCTTGATTTGTGTCTTCACCTTTCTAGGTCAGTCTTTTTCCCCCTCCTCCTGGCTGCTGTTTGTGTTTATACTATGTCTTCTGTTTTGTGCTGCCCTCCTGTCTTCCAGTTTCGTGTTCTTTCTCTGTTGTGTTTCTGTTTGGGTTGCTTCTAGTTTTCCTAGTACCCTGCCTTTGGTCATTTAATTTGCCATGTGATACTCCAGGCTCTAGTGTTTGCTGTTTTTTGTACCATTGCAGTCTCCTGTTCCCCAAAACTCCATAATTGTTTGCACCTGACTCCTAGCCAGGTGGCTACTCCCTTTTTGGGTTCTGTGGTTTCCTTAGCTCACTCCAGCAGCACCCTGCTTCTTAAGTTTCAGTTAACATGTGCCATTGCATTGCTGACCAGTATTTGTTCATTCTCTACAGCCTCAGCGTGCTCTTACCAGGCTCATTGCTAACAGTTGCACTCCACCCTATGTTGTCTCGATGTATTCAGTGCTAACATTTGCACTTCACCTCATGCAGTCTCATATACTCAATAGGGCTGGGCAGACTGTTTCATCTGAAATCTGGGCCCCCAGATCGAACCCTGAATCCATGGACCCAGATAAATACAGGCTTCGCCCCAGAAATCTGGTTCCGGGTCCATGAAAAGCAGGGCTTTTTTTTCTGCATACCATTGTCTGGTGCCAGAAGGGGGCAATAATATTAAAGGGTTGGGATTTTATTTCTCTTCCTACCCTGGGCACTTCCTACCCTGGGCACACCCCCCCCCAAATTGCCATGCCATTGCCTATGCAGTTCTAGCTGGAGGAACAGACAGCGCCAGGTGGACCAAAGACTGAGGAGAGGAGGGTGAAGCCCAGCCCAGGAGCTGGAGGACCACAGTCACAGTCACCTGAAGATCTGAGCATGGGCTGCAGCTGCTGTGGTCATTTGGTTGGTGACTCTTGGGTCAGCTGTGTTGTGCGTATTATAGTTTTTTCCGTGATTTTTTCTTCGAAGGCGGCAGAGTGAAGATCAACTTAGTAAGCAGTAAAGAGGAGGAAAAGAGAGTTGTTTGTGAACAGGGCAAGGGCGTGATAGCAAAATAAATGTTGACTTGTGACATCCAGAGGAGAAAGAGAGAGAGAAAGACTAGACTACTGGGGGCCAAAGAGAAATGTCATAGTCACAGAAATCACAAATAAAGTCTAGTCTTGCTGGTCTCATTGTGGCTGTCTGTGTACATGCCCAGGGCATGGGCAGGCTAGCTAAATAAATGTTGACTTGTGCCATCCAGAGGAGAAAGAGAGAGAGAGAGAGAAAGACTAGACTACTGTGGACCAAAGAGAAATTTTACAGTCACGGAAATCACAAATAAAGAAATTAATCTTGGCATCAGTGTGGCTGTGCAGTGTGTGTACACTGTACATGGCAAGCAGGTAGGCAAAATAGTGCTTGCATCTGTCGGTCTGTCTCCGTCTCCCTCCCTCTCTCTCTCTCTTTCTCTCTCTCTCTCCCAGCACACTCAACTTCATGGCTGGGCCTGAGCAGGATATGCCACCAGTACAGCCCAGCCATGAAGCAGCTAGCAGTTATTGATTTTATTTAGCAGTTTTACTGTAATTGTTATACAAATCATACATTAAATTGTTTCCTTTGGACCTCTGTGTTAAATATGACTGACTTTGGCTGCCTTTATGCATTTTATTGCATTTTTTTCAAATATTTATAAATAATCAGAACTAATCAGAACAAATCAGAACTCCACCGTGTTCCAGCTCTTATTTAATAAGGGTCAGAAATTCACAGAGTTCTCTCAGCCCATATACTCAGCGCTAACAGTTGCACTCCCACTCATGTGGTCTCTTAACTTACTCTGTGCTAACAGTTGCACTCCCATTCATGCATTCTGTTGAAGAATTCAGTGCTAACAGTTGCACTCCCACTCTATCTGTCTATTGCTGCTCTCAGTACTACCAGTTGCACTCACAGTTCTGTGCTCTCAGTCACTTCCCAGCCCGTCTCTACCTAACATGGCTCTGCCCCCTTGAAGTCCACATCTTGAGGGTGGGTCCCTTGCTGTGCATTGGGTCCTTCTCATTCCATCCTTCAGGTGAGAAGGTCCCCACTCTGGGGGAAGTCTTTGGCCATGCGGACAGTGTTGGCAGCATTTCTTGATGTAGCATTTAAAACTTCAGCTGCCGGAGGGTGGGGCCTCCAAGTCCTAGTGGACTCCTTTAGCTGTGCTGAGGGCATTGGCTGCTCCTTCAAAAACTAATCTCTCTACAGCTACCTAAGGTTCACCTGGTCTACATTCCTCCCTCCCTTGTCCTTTCTGACCCTCAAGGGTGAAGATTTTACCAACCTCCAGTTCTAGCCCCTACAGGGTTTGGCCCTACCCCTCAACAGTTTGGCCCTCCTCTAGGCCTCCTCTCGTGGAGGCCAGGTGAGTGCCTTTCAGCCATTGTTGCTCTCCTCCTCCACCATAGGGGTGTGTGGGCCCCAGATGGTTCCCCCTTTAGGTGCAGAGGCCGTCGACTCACAGTACTCCCACAGTTTTCCCATGACCCATGAGAGGAATAGAGTGGGAGCCCTTCTTCTAAAATCTCCAACTGAATTGGGTCTCTGAATTGCATTAGAGAGTCATGATTAATTCATCCCAAGCCTGAAGGGAGGGCGACTAAGGCCTTGGATCTCCAGAGGTTTCCCCTTCATAGTTTTTTTTCCTCTCCTCTGTGCCAAATGTCATAAAGGTTAGGTAGTCTGTAGAAGGTAGTCCATTGAGTAATATATCTATATAGCATATGTTTACCTAGGTGGGTTTCCACTGTTGAGGTGGGGTTGGATGGTGGCCCTCTTTCTACTTTGCTCTCTCCTAATGAAAATCATGCCCTTTCTACTACAGTACCGATATCGTCAGTCATTGTACAATCCTGCCTACATCTGTTTCACAGGTCACAGAGTTTGGTGTGGTCTACATCTGTTTCAAGTCAATACTACTGCTGTCAATCCATGCTCATCCAGTTTCTGCATTCACCACTTGCTGCCCAACCTTTTGGGGGGCTCCTTCCTAAGGTACCTTTATCCTAAAGGAATTATCATCCTGTAGCACCTCTAGGGATGGAACCCTCCTCAAGAGGGTCCCTTTGCCTTTGTGGTACCCCGACAGGGTGGTAGTTTCCCACAGGACAGAGAGTGTGAATGGCCAAAATATCTATTTATCACAGTCAGCAACATAAGTATTCAAATACTACCAGACTATCAATGAAGTTGCACAAGCATAACTCATCATTAAGTTATGTACACACGTTGAACTGGGGACTTACTATGCTGTTCAATTCTTAGCAATGTATTTGACATGCAGTTTACCCTTAGCCATGCCTTATTGGGGGTTGGTGTTTTGCAAGCCCTGCACAGTCTTTTATTCCCTTTGTTGATCTCCATAAGACCTAAGGTCATTATTGCCTGACCATCCCCTTGACCCCCACATACCGGTATAAATTTGTGTTTTTAATCCAGTATTCTGAGCAAAGCACAAAGTAGACATCTCTCACGGTTCATATTTCAGAACTGATTTATGGCTAGCCTTTCCCTTCCATTATAAGGGTAACGGTGGGCTCTTACGTGCTTTCTACAGTATGCTCTTCTTGGATCATGCCCCAATCAGTCATATTTTCTCTGGAACTCTCAGGAACCCTGTTCCCCCTCCTGGAGACTTGTCCCCCTTCTCATGCACCACTCCAGATTTTTATAGTGCAGTAAGGAGGAAGCAGCTGCCTTCCTCCATCAGGAGAACACAGGTGAGGTGACAGCAAGAATGGTAAGGGGGCATTTAAAGCCACAACCCGGGGTAAGATCACTGAGTATACAGTGACCCAAATACTGGTGCATAGCTCTGTCAGCTGTACTATTAGGAGGGCCTGTGGGGTATATCACTCATACAATCATCCTGTTTACTGGCAGGAGGGAGGGGTGCATCACCTTTATAAGGCACGGTAGCTGCCTACCCTGGACCCCCCACTCCAAAATAGACTCATATTGGGTTTGGCCTCTAGGGCAAAGGTGGAGTATTCTAGTGACCCTTGGTTTGTGGTTGGAGTCCCCCCACCCACTAGCTCCCTTGCTGGGCTCCAATGATAGCCTCTTTTGTGCAACTAGCCCCTGCCTCAAGGGACCATGACAATTCACAGTAGCCATGAGGATACATAGGAGCTTTCAGAGGTTGATTAATATGGTCAGAGGTCTGTTTTAGCCCAAGGTGCACAAATAAAATAGGTATACACTCTCTGTTCCAGTCCTAGTTTTAGGGGTAGTGCAACCAAAGGGTGGAGCTCACTCCTGCCCTGTTTTCAAAGGATCCCCAGGGACTCCAAAAACCCATTAAGGCTTTTCCTTTGGTACCATATTTAGCCATAGATCATGCCAAACTCATACTGCTCTAGTAAAGTTGGAGAATCTGCAGCTCACAATGTACTGAGGCTGCAGAGGTTCTCTCGGGAGATGTCACCCCTCCACTTATGTCCCCGAAGGAAGGGCACTAACAGCATAAGATTATAACTGCAAATCAGTACTGTAATTTTTTTTTCTTTTTCTTCCTGAATGTTTGGTGGTGTTGTAGATCTTGCTTAATGGTTTTTTAAACAGTTCTGAGGGGTGGCTTTTATTCTTTAAAGCTTACAGAACAAATTACTGCTAGTATAAATGATTATGCTATTCAAGCCTTTGATGCCGGCCTGTTGGTGCTGAGGGTTGAGGTGCTGGATGCCACACCGCATGCCATGCCAGCGACCCGGGTTCAGGAACAATCCCGGGCCTTTGGGGGTCAGCAGGAGAGGACTGGGATCCAGCATCCACAGACTGCTCTCCTAGTCCTGGGGTGGGCTGGGGAATTTCACTGCACTGTAGCAGCCCCTGGGGACACCCGGGAGCACTACAAGCATCAGTGACAACAGAGGAGGATCGCAGTGGATGTCAGTACGTTGTGCCTGGACGTCATTGCATGTCTGTGCTCCAGGGGCTAATAGGAGGAAAAATGACTTTGGCAGAGTCCTGTTGGGGAGGGTCCGGGGCTATCCTGGCTGGTAGAGGTAGAGGGGGAGCCCTCCAGAAGGACAGCATGATGGCCATCCCGGATCCTTCTGGGTGCAGTTCGAGCTACCCAGCTCTCCAGGCGGGCGGAGCTGGTGGCTGGATGCCCCAAGCCAGAGTGTGCTGCAGCAAGGAGGAATAAAATATGATATGATAAAAAAAAATTCAAGCCTTTGAATGGGATCAGACTGTCACAGGACCTTTATTTGACCCTAGCCTCTCTCTGAGCCATTTCTAAAGGTAGATTTTGGTTCTGGTGTCTTCTTGATTTTATAGTTTGTCTGTTCAATTTTCTTATGTTCAGACAGGTGTGGAGTAGTCTTGTTTACCTCCACACCTCTGCCATTATAGCCACCAAACTCCCCTAGAAACTCCCTCTGGCCCTATCCTACTTAGTAACATGTACGCCCCAATGAGAATCAACATAATCAGTTGCAAAGTTAAGCCTATCAGACACAATTAGGTAAAAAAGTCTCTTTTAATTGTCCATCTGTATTCACAGAACAAAACATAATTGATAATTAGCTTCCATGGGTATACATTATGTGGGTGACTCAGGTTGAGTGACTCACATTTCAGCAACACAGTTTCAGCACCTGTGAAGAGAGCAAGGGTGGATGGTCAGTAAACTTTGGAAGAGCGAGTGTCAGGAAACAATAAAGGCAATGGATGGATAGAGCGACGTTAAGAGGGACCTGATATAAAGAAGGATACGGGAGGTAGTTTGACAAGGCAGTTCCAAGCTGGCCATCTTGTTTTGCGGAGGCAGAGGATGCCTGCATGTAAGAGTTTCTAGGTTCTGAGCTGGCTAGGGGTGGGTACATTATTTTTTTGGGGGGGGCTTAAGTTTTTTCTTGGTCTCTTGTTCCCCGATCCCCCGGATTTGTGCTCCACGGTCCTCCATCCCCCATTCTGTTGTCTTGAGTTCCCCCTCCCAAGGTGTCTCCATTAACCCAGTATCAGGCCCCCCCTCAGAGGTGATTATATTAATGAAGGGGGATGTGGGGGGCAAAGCACCCTGCATGGGGGGTGCAGGTGGCATAGACCCCCCACCCGCATAAAAAATGTATGCCACATATCGGTTCCTATAGAGTGTGTTGGGACTGATGTTCATACTGGTTTTGGTGTTAATGCACAGTCACTCTATCTGTTTTCAGTGATGTGCACTCGCTGAGATTTGTGGTGCTGTTTTTCATTTACTGTTATGACATGCAACCGCTTCCATGTGGTTATCTAGTTTTCTTTCAACCCACCTTCTTCCACGACCTTGCTCAGTTACAGTTTCTAAATCTTCTTTGAGAGAACACCAGTCCTACTAGGAAGAGTCTTCAATCTCACACTCCAGCAGACCACAGATAGAAGTTACCATGGGTCAAAGCCCACCCAAGGGCAGAGTCAGCTCTTAAGCTCCTAATGGAAGAGCAGGCCCTCTCAGACATATGATGGTTACTATGCCCAAAAGATAGAGAATATTCCTGTTATTTTCTTCTCCCCATTCATACAGCAGAATTGATTTTTGGCTAACCTCCACTGCTATTACAAGGGTCACAGTGGGCTCTCATGTACTTCCTATGCTCTTCTTGAATCACTCCCCAATCCAGTTATATTTTCTCTTGGTCTTTCAGAAAGCCATTCCCTCTCCTGAAGACTAGACCCTATTCTCATTCACAACTCCAGATTTTTATTGTGGATTAAGGAGGAAGTGACTGCCTTCCTAATCCTGCTGCCTATCTCTGGAAACATTCTCCCAAACCCTGGCCCCATTCCAACGCACACTCAGACCCCAATTCCTATAGGGCAATTAAGGATTGTGGCCTTGAACATTGGCAGCCTCCTAGCCAAGTTAATGCAGTTTGAGGCTTAGGTGGCACATACTCTGCCTGATGTCATTGCTCTGACAGAGAACTGGCTCTCCCCGTGAACAACCGACTCGGTAGTCTCCATCACCGGATACAACCTTCATAGACAGGATGGCTCCGGAAAAAGAGGTGATGGCTACATAATATACACCTGGAACCACCTGCAGTGCCACAGAATTCAACTGGCTACTGTCAACAATGACTGCGAATGCCTAGGAATAAAAATCCTACTAGGTAAGGGGCAAAAAGGCCTGATTGTTATGGCAGTCTACATCCCACCAGGGTGGCAGCAAGCTAGGCTAGAAGCTTTTGCTAATCTTTGCACCCAGTCTAGACAACACAAGGAGACTATTGTACTAGGGGATTTTAACTCCAGCTGGCTTGCCAGCTCCAGTGCTATGCAGAGAGATCTTGTATCCAGACTCTATCTATTACAGGCTGTCAAGAGCTGCACCAGAACAAACTACCGCACCGGTACAAGCACTCTGATCGAGTGGGTACTAACAACTCACCCAGAAAGGCTAACTGATGTCAAGGTACTCCCAGATACTCTGAGTGACCACTCACCTATCCAGTGTGAGTGGTCGCCAAAATGGGCCAACCTCCCACTCAAATTATTGAGGAACGGAGTTATAAAAAATAGCGCTATGACCAACTTCAGGAATCACCTTACAGGCATCAACTGGAACTTCCTTGACTCATGCCCTTCTGTTGACACTGCCCTCCAACTCTTCCTCACTCATTTCAACACAGCTATGGACAAGTTCACCCCATACTGTAAGAAGATGATAAAAGTTCATAGTATGGACTGGGCCACCCCTGAGCTTCTCGGTATGATGCGGCAACAGGATCTCCTTTGGCCAGAGCAACAGGGATAACTACGGATATCCAAAACTACAAAGCGGCCAAAAACAGGTACAGCTGGGCAATACGACAGGCCAAGGCATCATTCCACAAGAACCAGCAATCTCACTGCTGGAGTAATGGGAAGAAGTTCCGCGACTCAATTAAAAACCTCCTCGGGTCTGATAACAGGACCCCCCCCACCACCATGCTCTGCCACAATGACAAAATCATACTTGATGATACTGGCACGGCCAATATCTTTAACAAGGCTTTCTCTGACTACAGTGCAGTCCTGCCTCCCAGGCCTGCTACACACCCTGATGGAATGCCAGCCTTCAACCAATTGCCCTCCTCTACCGCTGCCAAGCCCAGCCCAAGCTTTCACTTCAGACAGGTGACCGTAAAGGAAACAAGAAAATACCTTGCACTTGTCCTGGGAAAAACAAGGATGGGGTGATGGAATTGATATGAAATTGATTTTCATTGCCTTCCAAGAGGTTGTCCTTCCCATCACCAAGCTGTTTAACCTGTCTCTCCACCTGTCCACTTTCCCCTCTACCTGGAAATCTGCTCTGGTTACTCCTGTGCACAAAGGAGGTGACCGGGCACTAGTATGCAACTACCAACCTATCTCAATTCTGTCTCCACTCTCCAAAGCATTGGAGAGAATCATAGCCGACCAACTCACTGACCTTCTGCATAAATATAAACTCCTCTGCCCCCAACAGCATGGCTTCTGCAAGATGCATAGCACTAATACTACCCTAATTGCCTTCACAGACTACATGCACAAGGCACTTGACCAGGGCCAACTGGTCGGAGCAATCTTCATAGACCTAACCAAGACTTTTGACCTTGTGAAGCATCAGCTGCAGCTGTACAGACTAAGCTGCCTTGGACTGTCCCCTGACATGGTCAGTTGGTTCTCCAGTTACCTGTCTGGGTGTTCTCAGCAGGTGCAAATCAATGGATCCATCACCAAGACCAGTGAAGTCACAGTGGGGGTCCCGAAGGGGTCCATCCTGGGCCCACTCCTGTTCAGCCTCTATGTGAACAACCTTCCAGAAGCATGCCCCTCCTCCAAGGTACTGCTTTATGCAGATAACACAGTGGTGTTCTCTCAAAACTCATGCCAAGATGCACTCACTTAGGACATGCAGTACAACTTTGACCTCCTACAGGATTGGCTCAAAGGTAGCCTGTTAGTGCTCAACAGCAAAAAAAACAAGTCAATCCTCTTTGCTGGAAGCCAAAAGAGGAGGTATACCACTCCCTTCTCAATTTGTGCAACTCCCACTCCACCCTTGAGCAGGTGCCCTTGTTCCGGTACCTAGGGATTACAATCGACGAGTCCCTCTCCTTCAATTAACATATACAAACTATTACCACTGTCGCCAATAGGAAGTTAGGGGCCCTATATAGGCTTCAGTTCTGCCACACACCTGACGCTAGGGTCCAGGCAGTAAGAGGGACAGTTCTACCCATCCTGGACTATGGTAAAGTGGTATATAGCGCAGCCTCTGAAACCAGCCTGCACAGGTCCATACTACCCTCAACAAAGCGTGCCACTTTGTTTTAGGTGCAGATCACTTTACACACATGTGCACCCTTTATATTGGGACACAATGGCTTCATCTCATGGACTGAATCAAGCTCCACTCCTGACTTCTAAGGAAGAAGGCCCTTCTAGGTCTTGCAACCCCTCCTTATAAGCCTTATTCTGTCTGGTCCCTGCTGAGCACTCCATGAGAAGTGTTACAAGATATGTCCTAGCAGTACCTTGGGGAGGCGAGCCTTTGCACTAAGGGCCCCCACCTGGCTAAATAAGCTCCCCCAGGCCACTACTAGCCTTACTCACCTTGGCCAGTTCAAATCTGAAATTTGGAAGTCCATCTCCCCTCCAGTACAATGTTGCTGTAAAGAACACCCCAGCCATTTCTAGCCCTCCCGGTGCCCCCTGACACAATATGGTTTGGCTGTGGCGACCCGTGGCTCCTAAAAATCTCCCACTAATCCCCACCTACCCACCCCTTGGTCCCCCATTCCTCCTGCCCCTCACCCACTTAGCCCTTCTGACCCTCCATACCCCCACATCCACACCCGTTTAGCCCCCCTGACCCTTAAGCTATCAACCACCATTGTGCTCTCCCCCTCACCCATCTAGCCTGTAGCCTGCTCTCCCTTAATGACTGTCCTTTTCAGTGATCAACTTAATTGTTCCCTCTGGGAACCTATCTAAGCTCTATAGCTGCATTCTGGGAATTCTCATACTTTGTACATAGTTGGAATCTGCACTTTATTCACCTAATCTGTTATGGGACTGTTTTCCTCTGTATTATGTAATTAAGTGCTTTTGCAATGTATTCTGTTTCTCCACATCCTTCTATCTGTAATGCTGTATATCCTTTTTTAATGATGCGTAACTGACAATGCCTACTAGCTGCTTCTGTTTTTCTCTACTGTCCATGTACTTGATGTTCCCCCACCCTCTGTTCAACAAGGATCCTTTGTAAATGAGCTTTTAGCTCAAAGGTTGTAATTCCGATTTTACAATAAATAAAAAAATTAAAAAATTCATCAGAATGAAACAAGTGAGATGACAGCAGGAATGGTATAGGAGGCATTTAAAACCACAACCCAGGGTAAGATCATTAGGTATGCAGTGTACCATTGGTGAGAGATGGAAAAGGAACTGTCTTTCCTATAGGAGCAACTATGACATAAAATGTGTGAATTGAAAGCATCCACAACTCTTAATGTTAACCCCTCTGTATGAGTCGATACTGAAATTCCACTTAGAGATGAACACACTCCTTGCCTGCAAGGAGGAATTGGCTGTTATCCAGATCAAGCACAAATACTGTGAGTGAGCCAGCCCACCAGCACAGTGGTAGGGCTACCACCAGCTACACTGATGGCCTGGGTTTGGGAACAGGCCTGGGGAATTGGAGGGCTGGTTGGGGGAGGAGGAAGAAGTGTCCCATGGACTGCTTTCCTCTTCCGGGGGGAGGGTGGCTCATTGCATGTCATGTCTTCTGGGGAACAAAGCGTCCAAAAATGCTGACTCCTCTGATGACGCCCCACTCCTCCTGTTCCACTGCACCCACCCTGACACTCTGTAGGTGACCGAGTAAAGTCCCCAGTTGGGAATGGCCCTACCCCACGGCCCCACCCAGGGGGGTAAGCCAGGGATGATCACTAGAACTGATTCCAGTCTCTGTAGGCCCATGCCTGCTCAACGGCCCCACCCAAGGGGGTATGCCTTGGAGAACTGCCACCAAGGTAAGTCCCGTGAGGGTTGGAAGCAGGAGAGAGTCGGGGCTGAGCCTCAGGAGTACGGGCTCCAAATTATCAGAAAAAAAATACTGAGAGTGGGGAGAAAAAAATGTGTTGTCCTTTCATTTACAGAAACAACATGCTAAGAGACACATAGCTGGGCTGAGAGATGCCCAAGGGGTCACTCAGAAAAGGTCCTTGGTGATCAACAGCATTATGCACTCCTTCTACACCAGCCTCTATGACTCCCCTTCTCTGCCACAAGCAACTCAGGTGGAGTCCTTTCTAGACTCCCTTAAAGAGCTCGTGTACTGCCTAAAACTAATATTAGTTTTTAAAAGTCATGAAGCATAACCCTTTATATCTGAGCTACTTGTTTTCTTTTCCCTTTGGTTATTTAGAAGACTTACACCTGATGTTATTCATTTTTTATTTATTGAAAGGTTTCACCAGGAAGGCACACTGAACAACAAGTTGCTCGTCTCCCGGTGCGCCCTGGGGGGAGGATACAATTGGATGAAGAATTAGACATGCAGTTTAACACTTAACAAATCCGAGAAATTGAACATTCAGTTACATTTGTAACAAGAGATACAGTTAAAAAATATCAAAAATAATCATACAATCGCATTTGTGACATAACATACAGTTAAATATATCATACCTGTGTAATATGCATTTAATTACAAGTGGCATATCTGAGGAACATAGTACAGAAATTTAATGTAACCCTGGAGCCAGCTCCTTGCAGGAATGGATCACGGTTAAGAGGCAGATTATTTAGCAATTATTGAATGAATGAGGTGCAGTGAGGGGACATCAAGGAGGGTAGAGGGGTAGACAGGGGAAACCAGCTGGGGGAAGGAGAGGCTAAAGATGGGAAGAAAATTACCGTAGCAAAGTGAGCACAAAATCAGTTGTGAGGAGCAAGTTAACACAGGGCTAGTGCAATGTTAGTAGGTGTGACGTGTGGAACAGCACTCTACCTGGCAGCTGATATATCCAGCTCTGTTCCCCCACTACATCATCAGCATTGTGACCTCACTGACTGTGACATTACTGCTGCTTAGGAACAGCCACTAACTAGATGCAAGGTCAGTCACTTGTGATATCACTGTCAGTGACATTACAGTGCTGAGGATGTAGTTGGGGGAACAGAGATAGATATGTCAGCTACCAGGCTGAGAGCTGTTCTACATATCTAGCACAATGTCTGCTCTAACGTCCATTAACATAGGTGTTCCTCAGGAATCCATATTAGTCCCACTTCTCTTCTCTATTTCTATTAATAGGATCTCGACCAATATCCCTGACTGCTCTTCTATCCTATATGCAGATGATCTAGTTCTGTACTTTAATGATAAGAATATACTCCACACAAACCAAACTCTCACTTCTGCCTTCATGTCTATCCAATCTTGACTTTTCTGTCACAAGCTAATACTTAATATTGGTAAAAAGCAGTCCATGCTTTTTGGCTCTGCTGACAAATTAAAAAACACTTGGGCCCTGTTTAAAATATCTGGTCAGGACGGGTTGGTCCTGGAATCAGTATGCACTTTCAAATACCTTGGAGTCCTCTTTGATAAAAATCTTAACTTAGATAAGCACATCATGTCCACTTGTAAATCTGTCAACATTAAAACTGATGTTTCCTACAAAACCAGCCATGTCCTCACACAGTCTGCTAGACTAGCTATCGCTCGTGGTATCTTGCTTCCATCACTCTGCTATGGTGCAGCCACCTATCTCAATGCATCCAAAACATGCCTTAGGAATTGGGATATCACCTACAAGAGTATCTGCAGATATGGCCTCTGCCTCCCCTTGATCAAAACACCATTGTCAGCTCTATGCTGACCTCAATTGGCTACCCCCCCTTCCCTTTGGATCCTTGCCCTAGGCTTCCTGACTAACAATATTATTAGAGCAGGTATCCCTGTCTTTCTTGCCTCTCTGCTGTCTCCTCAGCCCTCATCCCATGGCCTTCGATCAGCTGATAAATCTCTGCTGCATGTTCCCAGGTGCAAATCTTCCAAAGGTGTTCTAGCCTTCTTTCACTTGGCGACCAAACTCTGAAACTCCTTACCTCTTGATGTTCACCTTGCTTCCAGTCATGCACAATTCAAAAATAAATATTGCTCCTTCCTCTTTAACCAAGCCTCCTGCTCCTGTTACTGGAGGGGGTCCTGCTAGGTTTTAGGGTGATAAAATGAAAAACTCTGACCTATCCTTATAATTCACTGTCGAAAACCTAAATTATATAGAAACCTATGCTGGTGGCAATTTGATTGATATGGTCAAAATGGTAGTGTATGAAATATGTATATGTCTTTTTCAAAATACTGTTATACTTTATCATCCTCATTTTGAAAACCAATTAAAAAAATGAGGTGGGCTCCCAAAAAAGGCATGTTGAAAATTTGAGCAAAAAATATGCAAAGATGCCCAAGTTTTGTCACTAAGTTCAAAACCCTATTAAAATACAATGAACCACATACATGTTTCTTCAGTTTGTGGTCCAGCTTTGAATAGTAAAGATGTGTCTGTGGTTCAGAAAGATTTACAGTGTTGGACCCTGATAGATAAGTAAGGGCTTGGGTGGGTGGAGGTGCTGAGTCAGAGGGTCAGGTGGGGGTTAGGAGCGCATCAAAGACATCAATGGATGGTTTTCTTTTTACAGGTGTGAAAAAAAGAAATCATGACCAAGCTTTCACGATTGTGACACTGGGGGATTGGAAACCCCCAGTGTCACTGTTAATGTTTCTGGGAGGGGGTGCTGAGAGTGAGGGTCTGGTGGAGGGAGAAAAAAAACATATATTAAAAAAAAGAAAAGGTCACGGTGGAACATGATCCTGACACTGGGGAACTGGGCACCCCCAGTGTCATTGTTATGTTTCTGGGGGGGCTGCTGGATGCTGAGAGGGAGGGTCAAGTGGGGGGAGAAAAAAATGCATATATTAAATAAAAAACTCACAGTGGTGCATGATCGTGACATTGGGGAATTGGGCAACCCAATGTCATTTTGTTTCTGGTGGAGCACTATCGCAACACTGGAGAATTTGGCACCCCAGCATCATTGTTATGTTTATGGGGGGGTAGGGTGATGGGTGCTGAGAGGGAGGGTGGGGGGGACAGCCATAATTTAAATTAAAAGAAATCAGTGGTCATGACTGAACACGGCACACTCTGCCATGTCCAAGATATCCACCGTTCTCTACTGCACATGTGCTAGTGGTAGTGCATGTGCAATACAGTTTAGCAGCCATCTTGGACACAGCAGAGTTTGTCGTGTTCTGCTGTGACTGCTGACACAGGAAAAAAGTAGTGCAGTGCAACTTCCAATGCAGACAACTAGCAGAGTGCTTCACGGACATGGAGGCGACTGTGTTACAACTCCAACATGTTGTTCAGTCAGATAGGAATGCTCGGAGTCCTTTTCTGATAGCAAGAGGTCTGCAGGGCTACACCCACTGCAGCCCTAATAATGAGAAGGACATAAAGTTACAACAATAAGGATGAAATACAATGTTTACATTTTGACATACAAAGGCTAAAGATTGTAATAGTCAAAAAAGCCATGCCACGTGGATCATCATGATAAAAGGAGTAACAATAGAGAAATATGTCCTGATTCTTATTGCACTTATTTTTATAGTATAGTTATTTATCCTCAGAGGAGTTGCTTTAGAATACTTCATTGTGGCACTCCGCCAATGTCTGTAAACAGGATGCCTCAGGTTCAGGATATCTGATAAACGTAACATGCCTGTAATCTCATATACCCCTGATATCAGGAATTGAAGTGTTACACAACACAGAAAAGTTAGTCACCTGTAAGATAAACAGTGAGAAGATCCAGATCCTATGAAGAACACACATAAATCATTTACCATTGATTTTATACTGCTTAGGCAGAGTTGCATATAGCCATCACAGGTATTTTATCATGTCCCTTATTAATATTTCAGTGCATATGTTCATTGATGCTTTGAGTACTATTTTACCTTCTTACTGATTCTGACTCCTGTAAATTGACAGGCATTCTGCCCTAATAGAATCCATTTCTTTTTACAATACAAGAAAATATTATTCTGTGTCACATATTTTTCCAAACCACGGTCACATTTCAATTCCATGAAAAACAAAGTTTGTCTTTTCTTATATCCATAGATCAGTAACTCAGAGGGAAATGTTTCAAGTCTGATATGTAAAAATCTTCTCTCATCTTTATGGTCGATCAGAAAAATAAGATATCATTCTAAATTATGTGTGAGTTTATTTTTTGAGCACTAACTATAACCTTTCAAGTTTCTTATGTGCTCTAAATGAGGTAGTATAGTGCAGTGGATTAAGGCTCTGAGCTGCAGATCTGGAGACCTGGGTTTGAATCCCACAGCTGCCTAGGTGCATACTGTGTGATCCTGAGCAAGTCACTTAACTTCCTTGTGCTCCCAGGTTGCATCTGGAAACAAGCTTCAGCTTTGTGTGCTGCTCCTGGTTAAACACGATTCCCTTCCCTAAGTCCTCTGCTTGTGACAAGTTTTGTAATCTAGCTTTAATTACTGTCATATATATTGGAGATATACTAATGGCCTTCAGCAGGATCCATTTTTTTACAATACAAGAAAATATTATTCTATGTCTCATATTTTTCCAAACCACAGTCATATTTCAGTTCCATGAAAAATTAAGTTTGTCTATTATTTCTATTCTTATATACGTATAGATCAATATCTTGGAGGGAAATGTTTCAAGTCTGAAATGTAAAAATCTTCTCCCATCTTCATGGTCCATCAAAAAAATAAGATATTACTAGGATTACTAGGAATAGATGGACAAAAGGGGGCATGAAGCCCATCCGGATTATCCCCCATGCCCGTAGGCATAATTAAACCATCTTACAGTCAGTATAAAACAGTCTATCCAATGTGTTTTTGAATTCCAAAAAGCTGGGAGCATTGACTGCTTCTTTAGGTAGCCTATTCCAGGCCTTTATATTCCTTACTGTAAAGTAGTTGTCTCTTTTTGTGGTGCGTGCCCTAGGTACAACTAATTTCCTGCCATGGGATCTAAGGATATCTCTAATATTGCTATATGTAATGCCACATTGTTCCATAAGCTCAGATGATTCTAGTATTCTGTGTAGCAATAAAAGATCCCCTCTCTGTCTTCTTAGTTTTAAGGAGAACAGACCATTTTTTTCAGTCTAGCTGCATAAGGTAGTCCCTTTAAATGTGGGATAAATATGGTTACTGATCATTGCACCCCTTCGATCATATTAATGTCTTTCATATGATAAGGTGTCCAAGCTGAAGATCCATAGTCGAGCAATGGCCTAATATAACTCCTGTACAAAGGGATGATACACTGCTCAGATCTGCATACAAATGATCATTTTATTCTTTTAATAAGGCCTCTTGCTTTAAAGGACACCTGTCTTCAGTGATCTGTAGGGTTGAGGGAATTATTTTAACCCCAAGATCCCATTCAGATGTCACCATATGCAGTATTTGGTTACCTAGAATGTAACTATAGTTATGATTCTTGTTACCATAGCGAAGTACAACACATTTATTGATATTAAACTGCATCCCGTTATTTTCTGCCCATTCCATAATTTTGTTTAGGTCATTGAAAATTGTCAAATGCTTATTAAAGGTGTCTATATGGTTCTAAATTATGTGTGAGTTTATTTTTTGAGCACTAACTATAACCTTTCAAGTTTCTTATGTGCTCTAAATCCCCTGCTTGTGACAAGTTTTGTAATCTAGTTTTAATTACTGTCATATTCATTGGAGATATACTAGTGGCCTTCAGCCAGTCAGTCCAAAACTGATTTAAATGTACAAATGAAAGCATTGTTTCTATCTCCTTAAGCCAGGAAGAGGGCATACATCTGAAGACAGCCATGCTAATTTTTTCCATCAGGCACGTTATTATCAACTTGCAGTCTTCAGTGTTTGAGCATTTTATCCAGTCAGCCAATTTCTTGGATTTTATTAACACTTCTGTCTTCCATCTACCTAGTTTGACAGTCACAGTCTCTTCTTGGAGTAGATCTGGATGTTTGTAAGATTGATCTGTAAAGCTGATTAAATGGAAGTTCAATAATCCCTGCATTATGAATAGTCCAAATTTCTACTATATATTAAATTTATTTACGTTTTATTAATTCTGCTAGTTATTAAATGGAAAAATAGTCCAAGACAGCAATATCACTTTATGATATCTAATATAACATTTTCTATTTCCCAATTTACACTTGATTTTTCTTTCTTGCCATACATTATTATTTTACTTTTGGAAACATTATTTTGAGCTTATTTTCCAATATGTTGCAAGAATTATTAATTTGCGATTCAACCCAATCAGAGAAACTGAGAGGAGAATTAAATCATCTGTATACATTAAAGCTGATACAAATGTTTCATTTACCATAGGAGACTGTCCCTTATTTCCTGACAGTTGCATTGCTAAATCATTTATGAAAAAATTAAACAACAGAGGTGCCCATATGCATCCTTGCTTGACACCTAAATTTGAAGGAAAACTTTCAGATGTGTTGCCATATAAATCATATTTAACTGTTGTCCAAATATTGGTGTATAGATTTATAATAGTGCAAATAATATCCTTATTATTACTTGTTTGTGATAATTTAGTCCATAGTAGAGGTTTAGGGACAGAATCAAACACCCTTAAAATGAATCAAAGCCATGTAAAGTGGGAGATGCTGCCTAATATAATATATTTCAATTCTGTGACATAAAATGAAACACAGGTCTGTTACTGATTGTGCTTTACAAAAGCCTGATTAAAAGATGTTTTAATATACTGTTTCTACCCATTGATTTATTATATTCAAGATTATTCTTGTGAAGATTTTCCCAATACAGTTGATTAAACTTAGTCTATAATTTTCTCAAAGACTGTGGCTGCCTTGTTTAAAAATAGGGACAATTATATTCCATTTTCATTCATAAGGAAATGTATCATCTATAACCATTTTGTTGAATAATATAGCTAATAAACGACTCCACCATTCCTCTTCTACCTTATAAAAGTAAGGTAAAATTTTATTTATTTAGATTTTATTAACCAGGCATAATTCACTAGATAAGCATCTGCCTATTTTCAGGCATGACCTGGGAGAGTACAACCAATAAACAATACAATGTATAACAATAACAAATTTGGAAAACTATCACAACAAGATAGTGCACAATGAATTAGCCTGTATACAATCTACAATCGTATGTGTACAGAATGAAGAAGTGCTGGAGTATAACATACATAGGCAAAGTCAGTCATAATGCAAAGCCTAGGAGCAGGTACATACTGCTAACCTTTGTAGATAGGAGTGGTATTGGTTTTTGAAGGTGCTAGTAGTGGGATAGAGCCTGAGATTGGCAGGTATAGAGTTATATTGTTTAGGGGTAGAGACAGATAAAGCTATCTCACCTAGTTTGGTCCTGGTCCTAGGTATGACCAGGGGGTCAAAGTCTAATGATCTAAGTGGGTAAGCATTTTAACAGGGCACAAGGAGGGAGGCAAGTGATAGAGGAACCTGATTGTAAAAAATGCTGTGTATGATTCCACCCAGGGAGAGACCTCATTGGGCAGGGGGGGTCAGCCCACTTTATAGTACAGCATGCTGTGATGGACAAGTAAGTTAGTAGCAAGGGCAAAATGACAAGCAACATTAAATGCCACATCCGATCTGATTTATGTAATGTAGAGTCTGAGGTTTCAGAAAAGACAGACAGACAGAACATAGAAATATTTTGGGAGCAGAATACTCTGGACAATGACGATATGGACACTTATGGAGAGGTCATGGCTGACTCTGTAGGCAAGCCCAAATCTGACATTGAAAGCCTTACAGGAAGATGCCACATGGAGTGGAAAAAGGAAGAGAGGGGTCAAGCATAACACCCAGGTAGTTGAAGGATCAGACAGTGACCAGCAATGTACCAGTTTCGAAGACCACCAGGAGAAAAGAACTGAGATCCTTTCAGCGGAGAGACAGATCCAAATAACATGGCCTGGGATTTGGTTGAGTTCCTTAAAAGCTTATTTTCATGGAACCATTGTTAAACAGACTGTATGTCATAAAACAAATTACTGTTGATCACATCAATGTTCTGGGCACTAGAAAAGAACACTAGATCATCTGCATACAAGATAGGTGTACTGTTTGTGAAGGAGTGGTGAACTGAATCTAAATAGAGGGAGAAAAGCAGGGGTCCAAGTATAGAGCCTTGGGGGATGCCAATTGTGACAGGGGCAGGATCAGAGAGGGAGAAACCAAACCTGACCTGTTGTCACCTGTTAGACTAGCTTTTGAACCAGGGGAGGGCAGTATCAGATATTCCTGGTGTGATCAACCAAATTGAAGGTCTTGGTGAGATCAATAAGCACAGCACTGGTAAGCTCCCCTCTATCAAAAGCATTAGAGATGCTATTGGTTAGGATAAGCAGGGATGCAGTGGTACTACGATTACAGCAGAACCCATGTTGAGCAGGGCAGAGGAGATCATATAGCAGGTGGAGAGGTAATCAGAAAGTTGGGAGGCAACAATTTCTTTCAAGATCTTACTAAGAGTTGGTAGGAGGGCAATCGGTCTATAATTACTGATATTTTTATTGTTACTATTTTGAACACAGGTACTACATTGCACTTTTTGCAGAGACCAGAAAGAAGCCAGAGGAGAGGGACAGGTTAAAGATTCTTGCAGTGGAAGAGGCAGTTCATTGGCTGTGAGTTTGTGGAGACAGGACTCAACACCATCACAACCAGAAGATTTAGAACTGGGGATTTGTCTGAGGAGTCTGCACACCTCTGAGACCTGGACTCCTTTCAAATAAAAAGAGGGGGAGGGGAGTGACAGAGAAACAGCACTAGGGAAGGATTTCAGTTTAGGTGAGGAGACAGAAAAAGACCCAGTGTAAAGTGAGAGATCAGTAACATATTTGTTACAAGCACTCAAAACAGTGGAGGGGTTGTTACAATTTACTCCCCCCGATCTCAGTGTAATTGTTAGTAGAGTGGTACCATCCTAACCTAGGATTTTCTTAATGTAGTTCCAACACTGACTTGGGTTGCTGATGGAGAAATCAAATTGGGTCTTACAAAAGCTATTTTAATTTTATCAGGTCTGGGGGCCTTATTGCTTTTTCTCACATGTATAACTTCAGATATTTCAAGAGATAAGATGTCTATATGGTTTATAGGTGACATCAAGTTTGATGCCATTGTTTTATAATCAGATAAGTCAAAGCTGGATGTAAAAAGTCTTTCTATAATAGTTCGCCCAAACCTGTGGTTCAAAATATGCAGATAGTTTTTCATAAAGTTGCCTGTACTCTTGGCTACTAAAAGCCAAAAATGTTTACTATCCTGTTTTATTATTGTTTGAAACATTTCCTTATACTGTTCATTTCCATATGATTATTGTTCCTGAGAAAAGTTTTGTACTGCTTTCTAAATGTGTTCAGGTGAGAATAATTTTCCCAGGATGGGTTCTGTTTCACATATCAAATAAACTTTGCTGCTGCCACTTTATATTGTCCACATTAAACACTGAATATGTATTATGTATTGGAAGTCAATAGTTCCTCATGAGGGGTCAAGATTGTCCTACTATATTCCAAAAAGCTCTGGGCAATATCTGTTTTATTAATCCTTTCCTGAGTAACAGTATGTTCCCCATCTCCCAAATGTATTACAGTTTTCAATTGTTTTTGGTTCCTGTGGCTTCTTCTACTTCTCAAATCTTTGTGTCTAGTGGTCCTCTCAGTCCAAGTCCCAATTAATATTTTTTTATATATGTTCCCTCTTTTTCCAGGTAGTCCAGTGGCCAACCCCCTTACTTACACAAGTACAATATCAGTAAAGTTATTTCAATAATGCAATGAGTATTCTTGCATAAGATGGTGACCAGTGTCATTAGTGAGCAAAGGATGAATAACAACTGCCATTTTGAGGTCCAATGCAGTGAGTAAGAAGGCACAAGTTTCAAGTTTATTGTTGATCAGTCATTTAAACCATTACAACATAGACACATTTTTAAACTGAATAAAATTCATTAAAAAAGAATACAGTAACCTTCACATTACACAGTGCCCATAGTGTTCAAAAGGCCCATCATTCACCGAGCTTCAATCCATTAATCAGGAGTTAAGTTAATCATAAGTATACTATTAAACACAGGTTCTGTATAATACTATTTGTACAAATCACTCCTAACCTCTTTCTTTCCAAAATACTTTTTTCCTTTTATAAGTAAACCTAGCCATCTAAAGACAAACTATGGTATTTTTAGTAGTCGACCTACCCAGACTCTCCTTAAGAACTGCCTGCCACTCTGTATTGTACATTCCTCATTCAGGGACCCATTATTATGCCCAGCTGGGGACAAGTCTGACTCATAGAAAATTAGATATCCATTTAGGGGACTGAATCTCAGGATTCTGAAACTGATGGGACCGAGTTCAGTTACCCAACACATTCAAGAGGTTGACAGGATGTAGCAATGCTGACAGGGGTATAATAGTGGATACTGCATGATGACCCACTACCCTACCCCTAACAAGGCATTGCAAGGAACAGTAAAATGCTGAAGTTGGCTGAGCTGCTCCCATGGTCTGGAGGTCTAAATCAGTGGCAGCTCAGCCAGCAAGGTCTGGTAAATCAAGGTTCTGTTCCTGGCTCCATTTCTTTTGCAGAACATTGTTCCACCCCCCCCCCAGTAAGTTTATTTTTTTACTCTGAGGCCCTCTCCCCCACTGAGTTGGTTATTTAAGTTATGGGGGGTGGGGGTCGGAGCCTCCTGTATTACATTTGTGAAGCTTGCAGATTTACGGAATTCAGTTTCTCGTACTCAGTGTTGTAGATTTCAGGATTCTGAATTTTGAAGTTTCATAATATATCTGAAAATTAGGCCCATACCAAAAACTATTTATTAACACCTGAGGCTATTCAAACCTAAATTTGAGTTAATAGGTCACTATCACAACACCCAGACTGAATCCTCATGTACTACAGGCTTTTATGCAGCCATGTGTCTCAATGGGAGTATCCCATAGCACATGCTGTCCCATATCCTTCTTATATGGGAACTAGGCAAGCACTATTTGCCAGTCTGTGCTCCAGGATTCAAATACTAGGTCAAGGAACCAGACCCATAAATATATATTGGGTCACTTCACTACACGGGATGAATCAGTAATCAGAAATAGGTCCAATAACATGAGATAGGTATGTCTCCCTACATTACTGCTCATGACAGCCACTTATTATAGAAATTAAGAACCACCTGTGGGTAAGCTTCTACAGGTATTCCTGGATTGCTCCCCTAAATTCTCCACAGATTCTCTGGTATGTTTTGCATCCAGGCTTCCCATTCATGATGTTAAAAAGACTTAAAAAGAGTACTTACTTAAAAGCATGTAAGAACTATAAAAATTTGGGGAAATAAATATGCAAACAATATACAAGCAATTCAGGTTCAGTCAGTAGACATATATACAAACAAATAAATATTTCAGGCATGTCCTATATTGTCATCCTTTCAAATACATGCACCATTAATGGCAAAAAGCACCAAGTCCTGAGCATTAATGTGTCCTCGATTCAAAAAACCTTCCTGGTCAGTTCCATTGCACTCAGAAAAACCCAGCCGCACCCTAAAATCAGGAGCAGAGTCAATAAAATTAACAAAGCTAAGGATACAAAGTGTAATCCCCCTCAACGCCCCAACAAGGTAATTTGCACTGGACTAGCGATCACTTTGGGAAGACTTTTGAAGATTGCAATTGTACTCAAATGAAAATATTTCATATCAAGTAAATACTAATACCATGGCAATTGGCTCCATTACCAGGATTTCTGTAAACCACAAAAATTGCCTTTTGGGTTCATGAATTTGGTATACATTTGATAGTTGAGGCTGTGAACAGGTAATCAGATTTTGCTAGGAGAGAGAAGAGGGAAGAAATAATCCCATAGTCGGTTCTTGTGTTCACTTAAAACAGCTTTCTTACATGAGCCGGTTGGGGTTCTGCCTACAACCAGTCAAAACATGACTGTTGAATGGAGAATTTTAAATAGTCAGGATATACAGGTCAAGTCATGGCTTCAACAAGCAATTTAAATTATGCCCAAAATTCAAATATAATCACAGCAAGAGCATCCGTCGCTTTATTACACAACTATTTTAACTTTAGGAATTTAGGACAATCTAGCAGTATGCACCAAATCGAGGAGTCCTTTAGTAGTTTTATATCAATAAGCACTTAAACATTTCCTTACCACTTACTGCTTTCATTAATTATGAAACGATAGATTCAAAAGAGAGCTGGTACAGAAAAAACAACTTAGCTCCATACTCCATGCTCCAAACCTAGGAGTCCGTAAAACTTATCAGAACTACAGGCATTTCTAAAATACGTAAGTGTTGCTTGCTCCAAATAAATCTCCTCCAATGGGTTCTCCGGAGTAGGCACCCTCACAAAATGGTTTCCAACACATCAGGCGCACCTCCACCGGTCTTTATTCACCAGCTCCAGGAATGAACATAGAGTACCTGCAAAAGCAAACAAAAAGTTGTTCCACTGGGTGCAGTAATTCTGAGGATAACAAGGCATAAAACTAATAATCAAGCCCCTGAGGCAACATTGACATACCTTTACTAAGGCAAAATAAGCCTGTCAGCATCAAAGTGCTAGCGAGACCCCTTCTGTCCTTCTCACTTCTCTGGGATCACAAATCCATGTTTGTGTGAAAACATCCTATAATATCCAATGAGGCTGCTGGATATGTTAGGTACACAGTCGTTCTGCCCCAATCAAAATGCCAGATGCAGACAACCTCTTGTATGGAGAACTTGAACACTAAGTCAGTGTGTCTACAAAGGGCCAGAAATCAGTCTATCACTCTGAAAAACTCGAAGCAGCACTCATCCTGAAGCTGACAGCAAAAAAAATAACATTAGTTTCTTTCATAAAAATACTGCCAAAACCTGTAAGTATTTAACAAAGCAACAGACAAAAGTCTTGCTATGGAGTGGAGTGGAGCAGCACCACAGCCAGCTTGCCGCTCCACCCTGAGCAAGGAGGTAATCGAAAAGACTGGGAGTTGGGTGGGACACTATACTTCCAGGGAATATGTTTTTTTATAAGAAAATAGAGATCAGGAAGTGGTGGAGAGAGGACATCAAGTAAAACTTCAGAAGCACTCAGATTTGGAGATCAGTGCCATGTTTTTTAAGAGATCTTATGCATGTACCAGTGCAGGTTTTGAAGCTATTGCCCACTGCTATGGACTTTGAGGGCAATACCCAAGTGATTTCTGGCCATGTAACAAGGTTTTGGCCATTCACAGGCCTGGATTTCAATACAAGGTAAAATAAATGTGTGTAAAAATGGAAAGAGAGAGAGAGAGAGAGATGTTCCACATGACACTATGGTGCTCTGTTATACACAAGCAGCTGTATGAGTGTCAGACACCCACCCACCGTGTCGAGAGGTATATGAGAGCAGTTCCCACTGGAGGAGAACCTGCTTTACCCCATGAAAACCAGTATGTTAACCATTACATTTCCCAATATAGGCCAAGGATGATGTGATGGAGACATGGGACACCTTAACCATACACAGGGCATCATTAATGTGAGACCACACACAAAAAGAGATCCAAACTGGGAGCTAGGATCAAGCAGGATGTATTTATTATGCTGTACTATGATGTCACACAACAGTATAGGGCATTTCTGTTGCCAACCATGCTGCATCTAGTTGTCAACACATTTCACAGATTATTCATTCTCCTTCAGTTCATTTTACAGAGGAGACTTCTCAAATGGCTGGCAGTATCTGTTCACATACTGTACTGTGAAACTATAACATTTCTAATTCCATTACTTCTTTACTGTATTTCTACTCCATTGTGCTTGTACCTGTACTCTCCTGGGTCGTGACTGAAAATAGGAATATTATTGTCTAGTTTACTTACCAAGTAATGAAAAACTAACTAAATAAATAAATAGCCTAGAGGTTAGAGCAACAAACTGTGAATGAGCTTGGTACATCCAGCAGACCCGGGTTTGATTCCTACAACCTCCACTTGCATACCATGTGACCCTGAGCAAATCACTTAACCTCTCCAGTGCTCCTGGGTGTCTCTGTAAACAGGACTTGTGCCTAGTAGACTTTACCCAGGTACCAAAGAATAAAAAATGTAGTACTGTAACTTTTCATGCTTAGTACTTCAACATTTCACAATTAATACACTCTAACTGTACCCATAGTTAGAAATATGCAAAAACTTCCTACAACTGCTACACCTGTACTGTACCCACAGTTATAATTTGGTTTCCCTTCATTTGCTTTTAAGGGACTTTCTGTTGCTGTTCTGATGACAGTTTTTTCCATCTGACCATTTCCTTATCACACCTTCTTTTCTCACATATTTGGGGTTCCAGAAGCCTTTGGTGCTCCCAAAACCAGTGCACAGAGGCATCCTACTAAGTAGGGCAAGCATTACCATAGGCATAAACATGGCTATGCTTGGTAATGTGCCAGTCAGTGCTATTCAATCCGGACCATAAATCAGACCAGGATCTACCCTTTAGTTCTCATGGTCCGGCGATGTGTGCCTCACTCTGGCTAAATCACTGATAGCCATCGTGGCCCAATGAACAGGCTACCTTGCCTGGCTCCATCCTAGTGCCTTACTGACTCCAGCTCTTGCCAATCCCCTCCTCCTGATGACCTGTTCATTCAGGGGGGTTATAAATGTTTACCAAACGTTTCTTTAACATACAGTAAACAGAGCAATGAACATCATTAATGAAAGGCTTACTTATAAATGTGCTCATTCAAGCTCTGCTATCTTTCAAGCATCTTTATTGGTAAAAGTCACTCCTCATGGATCCTGGTGAGCTCCCTTGATGGGTAGCCCTTCATAACTCCCTGTTGTGCCATTCTGGTCTTGATCTTCTGGCTCTTGAGACACTGGCCCAGGATGCCATCTCCTCTTCACTGCTCTCAAGGAGTTCCCCTCTCTGCTCAGGAGACCTCACTAGAAGAGATCAATGCTACCCAGACCCAGGGACCCTAGCACGATCCTTGTGCCTGCATGCCCCTTTGGCTAAGCTGCAGTTAAAGAGACAGATTTCCCTTTGCAATTCTTTTGCCCAAGTTACAGCCAGATCCTCACTTGCCTTCCTCACTTATGTTCTGTTGGGGAAGGGCAGGACCATGGATATTCATGTTGGCTTTTCCTGCTCCTAGCTGAGTCAGGCACTCAAAGCACAAACACTCAGGCATCTTGTCTCCAAGGAAGATTGCTCTGGAGCAGAACTCTCAGGGTCAGGTTGAACCCTACCAGATCCCCCCTAGTAAATGGCCTCAAGATCAGTGAAGAGTCAGGCTGTATTTGTGAAACTGTCCTTCTTTACTCCTGTTTACAATAGATGGTGACATAGGGAGACAGTACATCAGACGTTGTTCAGAATGAGTGAAGTCTCTTTTTCTGCTACAAGTAAACAACATTTGAGACTGGGTTGTGAGACCTGGTGATAGCTTGTCAGACTGTGATTTGTGTTTAGGTCATCTTTTCAACATGAAGTAAGTCCCAAGAGTTATTTGTTAATGTTATATAAAGATCATTGTGATGAATGTTCTCTGGAAACTGTGATTCTGAAGCAGCAAAAATTAATGGACACAGTAAAATATAGCCAAATAATTGATTAACGTAAAGTACATCATTCACATGTCCTTACTACCTTTACATTACATGTACACAGCAAAATAGGCACAGCAGATTCAGAAAAAAAATTGAATTTTTGAAAGCTGAGTGTTGATCTTTTGTAGAAAAGAAAAATTCATATTTTGCAAGTATAATTTTAGATGGCTCTGATTTAGCCATAGACCTTGATTCTCAAAGATCCCTTGGAGCAATGCAAGTTGTGTCACTCCAGAGATACAGCAAACTCAGGGTGCATCAGGGACCCTGTGCCCAACTGTAAAAACCAGGGTCCTGGCACCAAAGTCCCTGGGTCTGCCACACATCGCTCACAGTGCCAGACAGTTGGTGCACCTGCAAGAACTGCCACAGGAATCTGGCTCCCCCCACCCGGTGCAACACTAGCAGGGCCAACATGGTGGGGGGGAGTGAAACTGCTCAACAGGAGGGGGACAGGGGGCATAAAGGATGGGGGCAGCAGAGGATGGATGGGTAGGAGAGCTGTGACAGACTATTACTGAAATGGCACCTGCAGGGTGCAGGTACAGCATGATAACTCTCATAAAAAACAGCATGTCCATGGTACTGCACTACAATGTACAGTGACAAGTAGTGTACCCCAACAGTATGTACATTTCCAGCTCTAAATAAACACAATAAAGGTGGGACCATTGATACATCAGCAGACTGCAGCATCATACTGCACCGTAACACACCAAACAGCACGACTCTACAGTGATGTCTGTATCTCTTTCTTGCAGTCGTGCTCTCTAATTATGGTTCACTGTGTTAGTTAGCTTGCGTGACCATATTTAGTTCCAAATGGTACTCTAAACTATGAAAATATAACTTTAAAAAACTGCCCAATTCAAATCTATGGAGCGTGCCTCCACACTCATTATATAGTTATGTCACAAAACGTACTAGCGCAGGGGTGGATTGCAGTCTGAAACAGTACCAGGAAGTGGAAGGGATCAGAGCAGCTTTGCTTCATGTAGCCAAATTATGAACCCTTCCCTACCTAAATAGGGGCCTCTATAAAGAAAATTATATGCAGCATTTGACTTCGAGCCCAGTGAGGGTTTGTCTTTCTTCTTGGGGGGATTTTGAACTGGATCAAGAAAGTTGTTCTTTAAAATGACTGTAAACTGCAGAAATATTTTCCACATTTTACATTGTAAGTCTGGGAGCTGGGAATTTCCCTATGTTCTAGAGTATGACGCAGTACACATTGTAAGTCTGGGAGCTGGGAATTCCCCATTTTCTAGAGTATGATGCAGTACTATTGGAAATTTTAAGTTGCAGAAATGTTTCATGAGGAGAAGAGTGGGATTTGTGGATTCTTCAAGGGCAGAATTTTGCAAAAAAAGCATGGAATATGGCTAACGTTCCACAGAAGCATGCTGATGGTATGCAGCTATTCACATCCATTTGGGTCATGACTCTTGCTTCTATTCAATTTTACAACTGGCAAGGTCAAGAACAGATGTGCAGGGAGGTCAATTGACTTGCTCACAGTCCCACAGTGAGTAAGCGGCTGTGGTGGGATTTGAAGCATGATCTCCGGTGTCCCAGGTGTGCATGAACCACTAGTGTGTCATGATGCCAAATGCTTCTTAAAACCCTTGCTGTGCCATGGACTGCTATATCTGTTCAGAATTCCTATACGTAATAATTCGGCTGACAGTCTAAGGGTTTTAAGTACAGTAGCTACTGCATTAGCTTTTTCTAGTTCATACATCTTTATAATTCTGCTTGTAAACTGTAGCCTGAATGTGGCGCTTGGAATAAATCACCTGGTTTGGATTATAGTCAACCTCATTTTCTGAAGCTGAGAATACTTTCGGGCAAGCATGCACAGTCAGCCTGTACTGCCACAGAGGAGTTCTGACTACATCAGACCTTGAGAGTGAAGCTTTAGAGGTCGGATGTAATCAGTAGCCTGAGGTGGCAGCTCAGGCTGGTTGGGCATGTGGCTGCCCAATCAATACTTTTTACAGTGTATAGTTTTTCATATTTAGTTTTAATTTTAAAAATAAAAAGTGTTTTCACAGCAGTCCCACAGCTAGAGATGCAGCAAATTTAAATTTCACCTGCGAAGTGCCCTGCAAAGTGGGCACTTCATGCTGGCTTCCCACTATGTGGAGTGCCCACTGTGAAAGGCTCACTTCACCTTGTAATTATTACTCTCGTTGTCAGTCTGCCTTAACGCAAATTAAGGTGGGGTGACAAGTCTATATTGGCAGCTCCTCACACATCACATGGCTTACAGTACTGTAAGTCACATGCTTTAGCCAGGCAGGAAGGAAGTGAGTCACGCTTGAAGATAGTTTCACTTTCTCCTGTGCTGACGGAGAGAGAGGAGGTGGAGAGAGAGAGAGAGAGGAGAAAAGAGATAGCATTAGCCTAGGCAGGCAGTTTAAAAAGCTTTTTTCAAAGCTAAATCATTCTTATTTCTGTGCAGATCTTTTTCTTAGTTTATTTGTTCTGTGGATTTCTCTTTTTTTTATTAATTCTTAGTTTTATTAGTTTTTGTTTGTGTGTGTGTGTGTGACTGTGTTGGTCAGAGGGAGGGTAGTACAGTCTCTCAATGGAGCAGGGAAGATCTGGGGTGGGGGCATTTCCACAGCGTGGTGAACTTATGGGAGGAGTTCGCATGTGTGGGGAGTGGGGTCGGTTTACACTGGACTGGAATAAGATGTTGCACGCCCCCCCCAGGAGTAGGAGGAGTTGGTTGATGCTGCTGCTGCTGCTGCTGCTGCAGTGAGTGAACCACCACCACCTCCTCCTCTGGCAGTGGCACCACCTTCCACTGCCCCACCACCACCAGCAGCTCCTCAGCAGGATGCGCCTGCACCCCCAGCCCCAACTGTGGAGCCTCAGCCCCAGGCTGCCACAGCATCTGCCCCTCACCTGTGCCTGGTCCTCCCCACACCTCCCTGGTTTGGGAGTTTTTTGAGTCTGTGGGGGGGACAGCAACCTGGTTAAGTGCCGTGTTTGTGGTGTGGTGGTGAGCCGTGGCCCTCGGGGGAGTCACCTGGGGACTGGGAGCCAGTGCACCCATATGATTAACCACCACTGGTGGAGTGGCAGGCTGGTACAGCACGGGCCAGGACTGCACCTGCTGGCCCTTCTGTGGTAGAGGGGGAGGCTGTGCATGGCCCTAACTGGAGGAGGGCCACGGCAGCACCTGCTGCTCCACTATCACCAGCACACCACCCACAGCACCCCCTTCTGACCCCAGAGAACTGCCTGTAAGTCAGGCAGATATGGAAGTTCTTTGGAGTGCTGTAGATGCCACCAATGAGAGAGTGAGCAATGTTGAGCAGCAGTTGGAGTGGATAGAGAGCCATCAGCTGCAGATGATGGTCATGCTCCAACTGCTGCTGGACCACTACAGCATTGCTCACTAGTGTTTTATTTTTTCCTTCCATGTGCCCCCCACCACCCTGTGTCATAAAAATGATGTTTCCCCACCACCCCTGTTCTAAAAAATATATTACTATGTTGCCCCTGACCCTTTCACCATGTATCTTATAATTGCTTTCCCTTTGTTATGCACTTTTTTTCTTGTTTTCTGTTCTGTTTGCACCTACCCTGTTGTTGATTCCATGTATGTACGTTATAGTTTCCATCCTGCCCCCCCTTATGTTAAGTGTGTGTGCGCTGTTTTGGTTTTGCTTGTTTTAAGTAAAAATGGGTTGTCCCTGCCATCATTATTTAAACTTAAAGGAGTAGTCCACCCAAAATTTGAAAGAGCATATGTTATGCAGAGCGTTTTGATTTGCATGTAAAGTCTCTCCTAGTGTGTTCTTCCTTCTGTCTGCTATTACAAGTTTTTACTAAATTAGCCTTCAAACTTTATGGTAGTTTTACTTCCCCTGTGGATCTTTATGTTAAATAGGTTTGTTGCCTTTATCACTCCGATAATGCACCCTATGTCATGTGACAGTGATGCAGCATAGCCCATCGATTTAGCAAATGCACAGTTCACAACAGCAGAACTGTCTAACTGTTCTTATACAGTGATCACAATGGCAAGTTACAGTTTTGCAGATACCCGAGAGCTAGCTGAGTGTGGTTTCTGTAAAAAAAAATGCTATTAAATAGTAGCTGCAATTGGCCATTTGTGTTTTCTGTGTGTCTCTGGTCTAGTTAGCAGTAGTAAGTGTTTTCATTTTAAAATTTTATTTAATCAAACTTCACACAATAAAAAGCACAAAAATAGCCCCAGATCATCAATGCTGTACTTAGTAAAGACTGGAAGTTTTCATAAAGAAACCCCACTCACCTAGCTGTCAGCCATCTGCTAAACTGTAACTTGCCATTGTCATCACTGTATAAGAACAGTTACACAGTTCTGCAGTTGTGAACTGTGCATTTGCTAAATCTATGGGCTATGCTACATCACTGTCACATGACACAGGATGCATTGTAGGAGCAATAAAGGCAATAAACCTATTTGACATGAAGATCCACAGTTGTTGTAAAACTACCATAAAGCTAACAGGCTAATTTAGTAAAAACTCCTAATAGCAGACAGATGGAAGGACACACTAGGACCTTACATACAAATCAAAAGTGCTCTGCATAATATATGTGTTTGCAAATTCTGGGTTGACTACTCCTTTCACAAAACCAGAAAGTCATAACCCCACATGAATAGATGCCATTAAAATATTGTTACTGCTAGTGCAACTGTATTTAAAAGAAAACAAGGCACACAGTAATGACCATTGCGCTTTGGCAGTTAGGCCTTCGGTAGTGTGCCTCCTAATGAAGGCCTAAGCGCCAAAGCACAGTGGGTGTTTGTGTGTGCCTAGTTTTGCCATCAATAAAGTTGCAGTAGCATTGAACATTTTTTGTGTCATATATTCATATACAGAAAGTAAACATTACTGAGGCATCAAAAATATTATTCACACACAGTCCGCACAATTAATGTGCATCCACAGAATGCTACTGTCTTGTCTCCTGAAAATTCCCCAGTCCGCATGAAGTGAAATGAGAGCATAACAACAAATGCAAAGTCTCCCAGAATTAATGGTGTACTCAATCATGAGTGCAGTGTTCACATAGTCACCCGAATTAATCTGCATCCCCAGAATGCTACTGTCTTGTCTCCAGAAAATTTATCAGTCCTGACAAAGTAAACTGTGAGCATAACAACAAATGCAAAGCCTCCCACAATTAATGGAGCACTCAGTGTTGCACTCAATGGGCACACACAGTCACCAGAATTAATGTGCATCCCCAGAATGCTACTCTTGTCTCCAGAAAATGCCCCAGTCCTGACAAAGTGAAATGTGAGCATAACAACAAATGCAAAGCCTCTCAGAATTAATGGCAGTAGTATAAGTTCATATATCTCGTCAAATGTTAAATTTCAGCCAATCAGCGCATGCCACATCATTTGACAGGTGGTCGTGGCCTAAAACGGCCCAATCAGAATCGCCTTTGTTAAACCGAAGTCCATCCCAAAATGTGCTAGCCCCGCCTCTTCTGGTGGAATGACACGTTGCTCAACCCATGTCCCGCCTTGCACAGGAAATGACATCATTGCTCAAACCCGTGTCCCACCCTTGCACAGGAAATGACCCCACTGAAACCCTGGAAGGATCCTAACACCACCATTTTGTAGCTGCCTTATGCCCCTCATTCTCGACACCTCAAACCCTGCCACCCACCATTTTGTAAGCTGCCCCTGCTTCCTCCTTCTCGTGACCGATCCCCTGCCAGACCATCCTGGCTGGAACCCAAGTCCCACCATGCTAGCTTGAACTCCTGTGTCCTCCTTTCTCCTGCACCCCTACCAGCCTGGCTCAACCCCTGTCCCCTTCTCCTGCACCCCCACCATCCTGGCTCGAACCCTGTCCCCCTTTCTCCTGAACCCCACCATTCTGGTTTGAACCCTGTCCTCTCTCACACCATGCTCCTCCCACCCCAAAAATCAGTTAGTGTTTATGTAGTGGTATTGCCCCTGTAGGCCTGGTGTATAACTGCAGGGCACATGTGTGTGTTTTTTGATTAGGATATTTTCAGAAAGAAGATATCAGGAGGGAACCTGATCGTGCAGAGGTTTCACAGATCTGTGTGGAGACCCCCACCCCGAGGGAAATTCATCTGCCTGTGTGAGTACCCCTTTTTCTGTTTTTGTAACAATATACAAAATTATTTAACATGCATCTGTAGGACTGTGTCAAACTTGCATCAAAAGGATAGCTTTATGTATACGCATGTAACATTTATAAGCTAAAACGGGGGGACCTCTGTGTAAATAAGATGGTTCAGCAGTTTTCTCTGGATAGCATTGCAACAATCACAAAAAACTAATTATTTATACTTTTATCATGAATTAGAAAGAATAAAATATATCCGAAAAAGGAATACACATACCTATAGTTCACCCCTCAGCTCTGTGTAGTATCAAGAAGAAGGCTGAAATGAAATGTGTGTGTGATATTTATAATGTTTTGAAAAGGGGGTGGGGCTACAACAGATGTGCCTCTGACACGCTACCATGTATAGTATGATGGGGTGTGGTGATGGTTTTACCAAGGGGCAGTCCATCTTGCTAAGCATTATATAAACCGTGCATTTGAAGCCAGAAGGCACAGCTTTTGAGAGATTTCTCAGATTCTGTTTTATAGACTTGGAGCAGGTTATCAAAAACATCAAGCAAGAGGATGGCAAGCGGTTCTCATTTCAACATCCCTGTAACAGGTCAGATTGTCATACCACCTAATGAAAAATTCAACCTCCCTGTAACAGGCCAGATTGTCACACCACCTAATGAAAAGTCTGGAGATGAAAAGCCAAGCAAGAAGATAGCGTTGGGGCCCCACAACCCAAGCCAACGTATGTGTACTACGGAGGTGTGAAAACGAATGCCCCACAAGTCTTGTTGAGTGGAAGAGTGTCTGACATAAAAAGAAACTCGCTGAACAGTTTGGTGAATCAGAAAATCCTAAATCTGACTGTCCTTCTGAAGAGACACCACTGCAAGACCTTGAAGAGTTGCTGGGTGTGAATCTGATGCAGAAAAGAAGTTACTATGAAACCGTGAAACAGAGGTGACAAGAAGGGGTGCCAGAGAAGATGGTCAGTGAGACACTGCCAAAAAAGCATCGGAGAAAGTTGTGAAAAGAAATGCAAGACACAACCAAGAGGGGCTCTGACCAAGAGGGTGATGATGATAATGCAGCCACAAGCAGTCAAGCCCAGGCTAAGAACGTGAAAGATGAGAAAAATGAAGAAGAAGAAGAAAGAGTTGCCTTGATGAGGTAAATGCATTTTAACATTTAAAATGTAACATTTAAAAAAATGTGAGTGGTGACATGGTGTAACTGAGGAGATGAGTTAGCAGTAGAACTAAATCTTACCTATAATGAGTCAGAGGACCAATGCTGTTTTCTGTTTTTACTTTAATAGACTGAAGGATTTGCGATGGAGCAGCAGTCATATTCGGACAGCATGGATTCTTGACTTTCCACAAATCTACTGCTCGACTGTCTTTGCTGTGTGAAAGATACAAATGTGGTTGTTAATGAGATGTGTGAGAACCAGTATGTTAGAAATACAGAGAGCGATAGAATGTCTCAAAATGTCACAGAACAGGCTGTGATCACTACACAACCCTCTTCTTCTATTGAGATTAGACAGGGGACCTCACATGAAAAACCAGGCCTCAGTAGTAAACCCCCCAAAACTGACAACGATATGTATTGTAAGTACATTATGTATCATACCATCCGTGGCGCAATTGCTTCAGTGATACAGAGGGTGATACATTGTGAATTGGTCGATTCCTGTCCTGGGTGTGAGATAGATGATCCGAGTCAGAAAACCATTCACGTGTCCTTGATGACTTAGGTCTAAAGAAGCATACAGAAATGTTTCTGAAGCCATACATATAGGGCAGCTCATGCCCGTGATCTTGGCAATTGCTATGAAGCATCAGGGGTTAAATATGACCAACTGTACCCTGGAAACTATAAGTCATGTTTTAAATGATGTGAGAAAATCCGATGACCCCATGTGGTTAGTTATGCAAATGTTACAGCAGACAGATGGTGAAATTAAAAGATGCCTGTCGTCTGGTCAGCAAAGGTTCCTTTAAAAATTTCTAAAAGAAATTCAGGAACCCTGTTTATATTGTAAAAAATTACCCCACCCCTGCCCCTCCCCCAAATTACTACATGGAAACATTTCAGTACCAAAATGTGTCATATTTTATTTTACAGATAATCATGGGATGCAAGTACAGAGAGAATCCAAAGGCTTATGTATCTGATCCTAAGCCATTACTGTCATCCATCACTGTTTGGTTCACCTTAATATGACATTTGCCTTTGTGAGATACATGCAGCCTATGAACTGATGATGTTTGCCCTTCCAGAAGTGTGGAGGATACAGATAAATATATAAATGAATCTGTGTTACCACTTCTAGAAAATGTTAAAGTGATTGCCGATATATTCGTGGAAGACTATGAATGTCTTTGTGGACTTTATATCATGGTCATCATAGCCTATGTGTGTGTACTACAAAGCAGAAAAACCTTGTGATATTGTGCGTGTTGTTAACCTGGCTTCTTGCTTGCTGAAATGATCCACTGGTCAAAAAATTACCCTTTAAAAATTATATAAGGAAATTCAGTAACACTGTTTACATTGTTAAAAACATTTACCACCCACCCCCACCCCAAAACTGTTACTTGTTACCATTTTAATATTGTTCATATTGTTACCCTGGCTTTTACCACTTGCTAAATGTATGTTTTTTCCAGAGTATACAACGATGGAAACACCCTGTCAGTGCATCCAGAGACTTATTTACCAACTAGTCAGACACAAAGCTAAACAACCTGGTTTAAATCTACCTACAGGACAAGCACCATCTGTACTTTTAGAGACATGCCAAGGTCTTTTTGATGGTCTCCCAGAGGGACCCCAAAAGGAAACTGTGGATTATTTTAAGGATGAGGGGGCTACTCTTGAGGAAGCAATGTTTAAAATTGCTATAGAGTTTATGCATAACCCTTATGATGTAATACTATTTTGTGGTTTTATCTGTACTGCTGTTGACTTTTTAGTGTTTAGTTTGCAGAACGGGGGGTCTGAGTCTGACATCATAAATTTTACTTCTTTTATCGCTTTTGTTGTGTTTCATAAACCAGATTTAGCATATGCTTTTCCTAAATAGTGTATTATAATGTACTTTCAGATGGAACGTACTGGCATGCTCCCAATATTCCAGACAGTCTTGATGTCTACAATGTACCGTGTGATAAAGGACATTTTAAAGGAACCTATATACTTTGGAAAGCAGCCTGCATTAAATGTCTGCTCTGAAGATGCTGCTGCTTCACTGGCAGAAAACACACTGACTCTGATTAAAGAGTTGCCACCACTTGTATGGAGACTCTATGTTGACTAATGGAAAACAGTAACATGAGAGCAGTATGCAAGGTGAACGCTCATTTTAGATGAAACAGAATGTCTTCAAATCAGCCTTGTTATTTTGAGTGGTGTATGATATGTGTATGTATTGTGCATACCTCATCACTAAGGGGGAAGTGGATATGCCAATGCTTGTGTAAAACATGCAGCTCAAAAGTTGCTGTTTCTGGGTATTGTGAAGCGTGTAAAAATTGAAGAGTAGAAAAACAAGATATTATATAATCCATTGCATGCTTGCCACGTGTTATGCCTTTTGTATGTAGAACCTATATGCATTAGTTTATGTATTATAAAGGAAATATTCAAATACTGTTATGACATGTGTATTTATAAATAAAATATAATCATGCATTGCACTTTGTGGTTGTCATAGTGTTTTTAAAAGAACAAAAAGAGCACATACTTTATTTTACTGGTGACAAGAGTTTTGCTAGCTAGCAGATGTGTCGGGGGGTTGACGAAAGGAGATGAATGATCACCTGTTCCAGAATATATATTTTAATGCAAAAAGTGGTAGTTTCACAGGGTGACTCAGCTGTATAAGGCTGCAAAAACTTGAAAAAGAGGTCACCAGGAAAGGTGTTGCAGAATGGCTTATGACAGGAGCCCTATTCATTACACAAAGCAGCCAGAGTCCGATTTAGAGAAATCCTGTCATTGTTTCTGACATAGACAGACAATGGCAAGCTGATTTAGTGGATATGAGTCAATATGCAAAGTACAATAATGGGTTTAAGTACATACTGACGTGCATCGATGTGCTGTCCAAGTATGCCTGGGTTGTGACTTTAAGAGACAAATCAGGCAAGGCAGTGACGCAAGCCTTTAAAACTATTTTTAAAAGTGGACGCACACCTCAGAAGTTGCAGACTGATCAGGGTAAAGAGTTTCTAAATGCTTCCTTAAAGAACCTATTAAAACAAAATAAAATACACCATTTTGTGACGAATAATGAAGTTAAGGCCAGCATTGTAGAAAGATTTAATAGGACACTGAAGTCACGCATGTGGCATTACTTTACAGCCCAGAATACTTGGAAATATACAGATGTGTTGTCAGACCTGGTGCACAGCTATAACCATACTTATCACAGAAGCATTAAACACAGACCTGTGGATGTTAACCCTTCCAATGCCCTGGGTGTATGGAAGATCCTCTACAGTAATTTTGTTCTTGGCAAAAAAGAAAAGGGTACCCTTCAGAAAGATGATCACGTAAGACTATCTAAGCTAAAAGGGGTGTTTGAAAAGGGATATGAACAGATGTACACAGATGAGATATTTATTGTGACGGAGGTCTTAAAGACACAGAGGCCCACCTATAAGCTAAAAGACTATCAGGGGGAAGACATTAAAGGTACTTTTTATGCTGAGGAGCTGCAAAAAATTGAACCTGATGAGGACCGTGTGTACAGAGTGCAGAAAATCCTAGAGGAGAAAAAGTGTGGCAGAAAAACATGGTATCTGGTAAAGTGGAGAGGGTGGCCCAATAAATTTAATAGCTGGTTGAGGCAGCACAGGTTCAGGACATTAGAAGCAGATAAGGCTTAAATGCTCAAAATGGATTTTATATCACATTGCCCAGCAATGCATCGCACAACATTTTCCCAACAATACTATATCTACTTTTACTGTAAAGTTACCACAAACGCTTGAACTACCTGGTGAATGGAATGGGGTTAGCAGAAATTCAGTACCCTCATACCTGGGACAATGTGCCTGCACAGAAAACAAGTTCAGTATGCTCTATCAGCCTCTAAACGTAGCCCACTGTAAACACCACCAACAGGACCCTTACAGAGTCAGCAGCACTTACAATTCCATTGGCTATTATCCCAACATGGCTGGTGTTATTTCTCAAATTAATAAAAGCATATTTGAAGTAAATGAACTGCCAGTGGTTTGGAACAACAAACCATCGGGAGAGAAATAAGCATTGACAGTGACATCAAATGCATTTTGTTTATGCACGGACAGTTACAGTACCTTTTGGGTTTTAGCAGACTCGAGGTAGGTGTTGGAAAGAATCTAACAATGAACCCTCCAGATATTAATGGGGGTTTTTACACATTATATATCTACACTGACATTGTCACACATGAAATAGTGGGTGACAGTCTAGTGCCTTTGCTGAGATGTGTACCCGTCAAGGGCCAAGACAATGAGATAGTGACCGTGACTCTACGATAAACCCATTATCAAACAGTCAGTAAACATCAGATCGATACAGTCACTATTGAAATAAAGAATGATCAAAATGAACCTGTACCATTTCATTTGGAAAGGTGATCGTGAAGTTGCATTTTCGCCCCCAGAGAGTGCTCTAAAATTTAAACAAGGATGGTGATTGTTCGACATTATGGGGACCCTGCCTTGTACAGAAGCTATTACAAGGCACAGGCAGGATACGGTCTGCCAGGCTTTCATGGACTTCCTACTATGTATGGTTCTGGTATAGGAGGGATATTTCATAGTCTGTTCAGAAAAGCAGTTCCATTTTTAAGAAGAGGGTTTGAAATTGCAAAACCACATCTACAGACAGCTGCTAAAAATGTTGCAAAGGATGTTGTTTGGCATGTGACTAGTGCAGTCGCTCAAAAGATGTCAGGGGGTGATAAGCCTACTCAGGGTGGCTCAGGGCTGATTGTATTCAAGAGAGGTAAAAAGAGAAGGCGCAGAGTACACCCTTCGCTTCTCATCGGCCCCCCCCCGGCTACTTTAAAAGAGGTGTTTCAAAACGCAAAACTTCACATAAAAGAAAATGCTCAAAGGCAAAAGGATCTTCGAGGGGTTGTAAAAAAAGCAGAGACCCGTTCTAAAAATCATGGCTTTCGTGCACTGTGGTTCTGAAGAATGCACAAAATCAGAACTTGACTTGTTTGCCATTTCTCCCACACAGACAAGCATTGAAAAAAGCATTTATGTAGAGATACCCCCTCTGGCTGCCCTTTCAGAAAACTCACAGATTGAATTTTATATAGCAGGGACTGGTGAAGACTATTTGGATCTAAACAACACACTTCTTTACCTGGTTTGCAAAATCACTGAGCGGATGGTAGTGATATACCTGCAGCGCCAAAGTGTGCCTTATAAACTACCCAGTGGCAACCATTTTCAGTCAGCTGGATGTGACTGTCGGTGATCGGCTCACCAGTCAGAGCAATAACTGTTACCCCTACAGGGCTGTCATAGAATCTGTGCTGAACTTCAGTGAAGAGACCTTTCTACACAATTTACCGCGGGGTTATTTACAAAGACACCCCAGGAAACATAGAAATCACAGACAGAGATGGTGATAATGTAGGTTTTAATAAAAGAAGCTCCTTCACACATCTCAGTAGAGGTAGAACTGCTGGGACACTTGCACACAGACTTGTTTTTCAAGAGAAACTGATGCTGAATGGCGTGGATATTAAAATTAAACTGACACGTAAGAGGGACAGCTTTTGCCTGATGAGTGGAGATGCTGAGCCTTATAAGCTAAAAGTCATGGCCGCCTCTCTGTTTGTCAAAAGGGTTAAAGTGACCCCCGGAGTCCGTCTGGGACACTCAGAAGCCCTGCTCACCTCCAACGCTAAATACCCTATAGACAGAGTGGGTATGAAAGTGTTCAGCCTCCCTGCAGGCAGCAGGGTCTGCAACCAAGACAATTTGTTTTTGGGACAGTTACCAAAAATGATGGTCATGGGATTTGTTGACAATGATGCTTTTAGTGGTTCCTACACTAAAAATCCCTTTAACTTTAAACATTATAACATTAATTTTGTGGCTCTGTATCCGGACAGTGAACAAATTCACGCTAAACCTCTGCAGCCAGATTTTAGAAATGGGAATGCTGTGAGAGAATATTTTAATCTAGTACTAGCGTCGGGGAAATCTATGAAAGATCGCCCGCTTTTAGTTAACCGTCAGGAATTTACCCAAGGGTACACCCTGTTTGCCTTTGATCTCACTCTGGACCAAGAATGTGCTGATCATTATTCTTTAATTAAAACTGGGAACCTCAGAGCTGAGATCAGATTTGCAGAAGCCCTTCCACAAACAGTTAATCTCATTATCTATGCAGTGTTTGATAATGTCATTGAGATAAACCAGAGAAGAAATGTCATTTTGATTATATGTGATAAACCATAAAATGAACACAAAGCAGCTGGAAAAATTATAACCACATGACACCCACATCCGTGACTGCTTTCGGCGTGTTTCCTGTGATCTGCTACCCAAGGAGAGACTGAGAAACCTTCTCACAGCACTAGTCATCAATACTGACCCCCATGACCTCCCTGGACAGCACTGGTTAGCCGTATACATTTCAGAAAATGGGACTGGGGAGTTCTTTGACAGCTACGGTTTTCATCCTGACAATCATGCACAAACTATTGGGTTTTTTTTAAACAGAAATGCAAACAACATTTTGCACCAAGACACACAGTTACAAGATACCTTTTCTACCACCTGTGGATTTCACTGCATATTTTTCTTACACCACAGATGCAAAGGACTTTCTTATGATCAGATTTTAAAAATGTACTCTATGATTTGCTGAAAAATGATGCCATGGTAACTAGTTTTGTACGTCACTTTTCCAGACATCTAAACATGTCAGGGAACGTATCAGTGAGGTGGCAACATGTTCAGACTTGTTTGTCATGTAATGAATTTAAAATATGCAGCTGCTTGTAATTTTATTCAACCAATCACTTATAAAATCATATATAAACACTCATAATTGTGTGTCTCTGTGTTTGCTGTGTTTAAACTTGGGGAGCACCTGTGTTTAAACTGTGGGGGCTGTGTTTAACGTTTTCAGATATGCAATGTCTTCAATAATGACAAATATATAAAATACAAAGGCATTTATTTTAAAAAAACTGCCAATAAAATACAACAAGCATCAGTGGTGACATCATAGATAAGATATAATAAACAAAAGCATCTCCTGTTAAAAAATGCACACTATGTACACCATAGCACTGAGGTAGAATTATAAGCACATCTTTCTAAAAACATGTTAACATATTTAACTATGAGGTAGGCTAACATGCATCAATATAAACACTTTTTTGTAAAAGCAGGATTACATATTCAGTATGAGGTAAATTGCTAACATAGGTTGTACACAGCAGGCACTGAGGTAGGATTACATATTTAATATGAGGTAAAATGTTCCACATATGCTGTACACAACAGTCACTGAGGTATCTAACATTCATACATAGAGATTGCATTTTAAGTTTACATAGTGAGCCACACAGGTTTCTTAAAGACTTTTGTCTTTTGGGCGTCGTGACCATTGGTTAACTGGAGATGGCTGTGGCTGTTTTGCACCAGCTACCGATTTCAGCCTTTCCACATAGCTCCTGTTTGCTGAGTGAGCAAACACTGAGGTGGGTATGTTAGACTCAGCCATTGCTTTGACAAAACATCCCAGCCCTTTGGCTTTCTGTGATCAGGATTGCGTGAGTGGCTTAGCCGCTCTTACATCGACCATGTGAGACCCTGAAACAACAGTGCCTTTATACATTAATTCACCCTTATCACTCCAAAACACAATATCCTTGTTCTTTGCCATATGTTTTAACAACAGTTCAGCATTGGTTTTAGACCGATGAGAAACACTACTTAAAATGTCTTTTTCCATAGTACTTAGGTACAGAAGCTGTCTCCTGCTGTGACTGCAGGGTGGTCAGACACTGATTCATTTTCAGGGCATGAGTAATGTCAAACTGGTTTTAGCTTGTTCTCCTTGTCTTACCAAAGTCAGATAGCGCTGTAACACAGCAGAGTACATTTTGGCTTTGTCATAGTCTGATAAATCAGTCCGGGACAGTATAGCTCTCATGTCAGTGTCCAAACTGTTAGTTGCAACTTTTCTCATATCCTGATCAGTGTAATTAGTTTTAATGTGATCCATCTGTTGCTGAGGTACCAAATACATTTTCTGTGTAAAATCCATTATCTGTTAGCCAGCAGGCCTGTGATCAAAGGGATGGCAATTCCTAGCAGCGTTCCTATAAAACCACCACCAGTCTGATTAACTATTTTCTTTTTCCTTTTTAAGGTTATTTGTTTATCGCTTAAAGTTTTAATGACTCTCCGTTTTTTTTTCAGCAAACCTAACTGTTTTGCTGACAGTGGAATATTTCCTCTGAAAGTGTTTAAGGCTATCTCAGCTATAGCGGATATCAGATCATCAGAGGCTGAACATAAAATAGCTTTTCTTAAGCTCGGAGGACCTTTTTACTAGTAACTTTAAAACAGACAGATTTCTCTGCAGTCTTTTAGACATAACGACAATACAGTATCAAATATTTTTAGAAGCAGAATGTGTTTTTTTCATGACATATGCTACAGGCCAGTCAGAGGGAAACACACCACTACGTAGTCTATATTCGTCTGGTGTATTGGATCTTTAATCAACCAGTAAATAGCCATGAGGCTTTCTTGTGACATCTTCAAAAGCTTCTAAGAAAAATTTTGTCTGACCAGGATACATTTGTCTAGCTAGTGTTGTGATCTGAAGCTTGTCTCTGGGGTTTTTAAACAAAATCATGTATTTGGCATTTAGTGTGATGGTCCTGCTTTTTTTACCTTGACAGAACACATTCTGGACAATTAAAAATATTGTCAATTGTTTATGATGACTGTACTTGGTAAACCCATATTCCACTTCACTATTTTGACAGGCAGAGTCCATCAAATCATCTATAATGACAAAATTTACCTTTCCAGGGGGTAAGAGATCATTGTCAGCTAGTGACATCGGTAGCCCCTCCACAAATTTAATCTGAGGGGAACTTTAACAGCAATTCATTATACAAAGGTTGCCAACAGCTGTAGAACCAGACAATATTTTCAGGCTTGTGTGATAAAGTGGCATCAGCATGTTCCAACAACTGTTTTATAAAGAAGTCTTCCCACTATTAGAGGGCCAGCCAACAGACAAGTAAAGGATGCTGCAACCTGATATCCATTTTTCACAATCAGTATCCATAAGGAAGTGTTTTAAAATTGTCTTGTAAAACTCGCTTGTCATAAACTACTCTCTGGGTCTTGACAGCGTTTTGTTTCAAGGGACCACTGCTTTTTATTCCTAACAATGCTGGGTTGATTATGGTAATTTCTTTAGAGATCTGTACCCGTGATAGTCAAAGACCAGGTCCTTCTCAGACTTTCAAAATTAATGTTTACTGTTGGCTACATTAAGGGTAAACCCTTTCACTTTAAGAACAACCTCACCACTGGACAGCCTGTAACCAGAAGTTTTTGGGCCTGCAGAAACGAACTCTGTAATGTGTTCATCAGCAAGAACTTCAATGGTCAGCTCCTCAAATAATCGCCTCAGAGGTGGGGCTCAGTCACCGGTCTGGACACAAAATGACAGAGTCTGTGTTCGTGGTAAAGGCACCTGTCCTGTAACCTATCTAGCAGGTTGTAGAGTTCGACTCTGGCATATGCTGTTGTAAAACTAGCTATAAATATGTTGATATTATTGAATTTGTGTAATGATCGCTGGTATATTTCAGCTTAAACATGCTGTTTCATCATTGATGAAAAAGCATGATGAGATTTCATGATATGGAACAAAAACATATTGAACTAATTTCTGTGGGTCTGTTACTATGCTCGTTGTCGGTAAATTAATTCTCTGCCCAAATTTGCCCCAAAGAGAATTTAAAAACAGTTTAGATATCTGTCTCCATGCAGGGTTAACAGCTATGGCTGCAGGGTTCAAATGTACATTTTCCCTTTCAAAATACTCTTGTATGTACCTGACTTTATCCTCTTCAGTTTTGACCCATGAAGGGAAACCAGATGCCTCTTGCTTGCCTTTTAGATGCAGCTTGATGTAATCTGCAAAAGCTCTGTGCATGACTCTTTAAATGCCAAACTTCATAAATGTTAATGATTTTGTAGCCTTTTTCCAGTGCCAGGTTTAGTTCTAGGTACAGTAGGTACCTGTAAGTGACCTTGCTCATCATCGTAGCGCATGATGTTGTTTGAAGTCTATTTTCAGCGCATGCACGACATAATGTAAACACAAGCTTTTTACCAATCCTGGATGGCAGCACTGGAAAGAAAAGACCTCTAGGGGTAAGACTTTTACTTTTGCTAAACCAAAGTAATGAGTGAGGTCATCAAAATTGTCATAAATGATGTCAGGATGACCGACTGGATACTGTTTGGTTTTGTTAACAAAAGGGTAGAGGCTGGTAAAATCATAATAGTGTATTTCTCATCAGGCTGTGTCTTATAGTACAGACAAATGGCATTTGTTCTCCCCCCAAACAGTGACTGCCTAGGTTCGAGTGGCTGTGGTAGCTGCCTGTCCCTCAAGAAATTATTCAAACCCTGATCTGTAGTCAGCATTGCTTTCCATTCATGTTCCCACAATACTCTAACGGCAAAACCCTGTCTTTTAGAAAATGAAATTTAGCGTGGTCCTATTGAATAACTGTCCAAAACTAGTCCCTGTCATGTGGTTTCTATCTTTCACAGTAACAGATGTTGCAGCCATGAAAAAACAACCATTAAATTCAAATGCTGTGGGTATTCCATTTATGACTGAATAGCCATCCAAAAATAATGGACCCACCTTAAATTTACCACCCTTAGCTATGCTGAATAGAAATGTTTTCTTCTCAGATATGTACATAAGCCACTGAATAGCAGGTGTGGAGTATCTCTTCAATTGTCTGTGGTAGTTGTCTGGGGAGAACAGCAACAGTGCATTCTTTCAAGAACAGAAATCTGTACATCGCCATAGAAATTGAGGCTATGGTGACGCATCGAAGGGGTCTAAGGATACTGTTTCATACTCCACTGTATCACCGCCTGACTGTTTTAAAATACGTTTCAGTAGTCATCTCCAGTACTTCATTTCTAAATCTGACACAGGCTTTTCGAAGAATTTCAACATCTAACTGACCATAGTAGCGAAGCTCTCTTTTCAGATTAAATTCTCTATGTCTGTTAGCTAGGTACCATTGCAAAAACTCTTGCTTTTCTGCAGGCAACATATATTCAGAACCATAAAACTGAGCATCGAGCAGGAGGCCTACATAATTTTCATTAGCCTTGGTGTTAAAAAAATGGGGGAAGTAACCTTTAGCAATCTCATTCTCAAATCCAAGGGCTGCAGGGATTTTTGCTAGTTTAAAAGGAAGAAAACAATGGCTGTCAATGAATCTGATGTGTAGGGATGTCACTGTGACACAGAGTACTTTTCCTCCTTGTGTGAGCAAATTAATATCAATTCTTTCCTTGACTAGCTGGCTAATGATAAAGTAACTGTCATAGCCTTTGGCATTGTGTGCTATAAATGTGTAGTGTCTAAATGGGGCATCAATAAAATGTCCTACAAAATCTTTTATGCAATCTTCACCTTCGAATTCCCAGGACCTCTTCCCATCTAATTGCTTAGCATACACAAAATTTGGTATGTGCACCCCGTTTCTGTGTGGCTTCAAATCAAACACTATATATTTCTCAGTGCTTTTACGTCTGTGAGTGGTGACATGTAACACAGATGCTTGTCTGCTGTCATGAAAGAACCACATCTGCTACACTGAATCAATTTACATGTATGAGATCCCTTGTAAAAAACAAAACATTGTTCACACAGTTTCATGGATTTACAAGACCCTGTATCCCCATCAGCTCTAGCTAAATGTCTTTCTAGGCATGCTGAAGACCTACAAATCTTCTTACATTTGTGACAAGATACTGTGCCAATTTTCTTTTCGAGACAACACGGGTCGAAACAAACTTTGCACTGTTGTACACAGATATGATTTCCCTTATGGCTGTAGGCTACATCACAATATTGGCAGAGGTACCGTGCGCCTATGAATTTTTTTACATTAGTGATACCATAAAAATGTGCTTCATGTAATAATACAAACAGTGTTTTAGGAAATCTTTCTGGACCTGTTGAAAATGTTTGCCAGTTTCCTTCATTATGATATAAAATCTTAATTTTGACTCCTAAAAAATGTTCTAACTGGGACACATCACTAAAAGTGACAGGGGTTTGGTCTGACAAACCTAGCTCAGCGTATAATATTTTAGCCTTATTCAACAACTGACTGTCACTCATATGTGGATTTAAGAGTGCGAGAATGGAGCCACGAAACACAAACTATTGTCTCTGTTATTTAAATCAATCAGGTATCGTCTCTTTTTGTAAAATCCTGCTATACAAGATGGAGCTCAATGTCCGCCTCCCCCCCACCCAACCCTGGTGGTTCCTGATAGTCGTTACTCACGAGATGTATAGAGGAATCAGCAATTACTTCAGTATTGCTCTGTAGCATATCAGCTATCTGATCTAAGAAGGTTGCAGCGTTTAGTTCATTTGGTCTTGTCTTTCTTGAGAACAAGGGTGATTCAAAGAAGCAGCATTTAATCTTACCTGTATAAAATCCCCATATTGTGTTTTTCTCTTCACACTGTCTAACAAACTTTCTATAGCCTGGTGCATTGCAGCAATAGCCTCTGTAAAAGATTTTATCTTATCTAGATTTATAAACTTATATCTTTGATGAAATTCTGTAGCATTAAATTTTTTTAAACTGCGTTCATATTCCTGTACAGCTTCTAAATACACTGTAGTGGGCGCCCTGTTAGCCTGATCATCATCATGATGGTTTTCTAATTCAGACTGCAGACCATTTGTAGCATGCTGTAACAACCTACGTTGTAATATTTTCCTGGCATGTTTTACTTTTCTTATCAACTTTTCTCGGATTGTTTTATTTTTTACCCAGATTTTTCTTTTTTGACCCCATTTGTTTTTTTTTTTCATTTTGTTAGTGATGCAAACCTTTGTACTCAGTTTATGAGAGCTTCTGTGCTTTCACTTTGTAGTTTGATCTTTGTTTTTGGCCACTTTTTCCTCCATACCCCTGTACTTTTCATACATGTGGGCTGCACTTGCCATCATCTTTAAATCCTTGCATGACTGTTTAGATACATGCACTAAACCAAGCACACTGTTCAGTAAAGTAGCTGAACTTTTAAAAAGCTCAGATTTAAGCAGCTGATGATCGTAATCCTCACTAGATAATCTACCCTCAATTACCAAGGCATTAAACAAACTATCAATTGTTTTAAAAATACAGGCTTTCCCAATATTGATCATGTCAATGTCACTTTCTTGAAACCTTTGGGCAGAAACTCTTGTGCTGCTGCTGCTCCTAGATGGCTGTACATTGTTTATTGTCACATTTGGTTCATTTACAGCCATGAGAGACTCTTGAGCCGCTGCTCCTAGATGGCTGTTCAATGTTTATTGACACATTTGGTCTATTTACAACTGCAGAGACTCTTGAACCTCTGCTCGTAGATGGTTGTATATCTTGTTCAGTTATGCTATACGTATTCTGGTCACTGACACCAACAGAAACTCTTGCATGCCTTTGAAAAACATCACTTTCATGTAATGATCTCTTTTTCCTTCTCACACCTGTAGGGTTTGTCTGTGGGGCTGTTTAAAAACAGAAAATAAACTCCTGTCACTACTTTCAGTATTTTAAAACTTTTATAAGACAACATTTAAACTCTAAAACCTGCAGCATCTACTATTTCTAGTTAAAAATACACACCTTCTGTAGTGGTAATCTGGGGATTAGCCAGCCTCTCCCCTCCAGGGTTTCTCTGCATGGCTGTTTAAAACAGAAAATACACCCTGTCACTACTTTTCAGTATTTTTAAAACTTTTATAAGACAAAATTTAAACTCTAAAACATGCAGCATCTACTATTTCTAGCTAAAAATACACACCTTCTGTAGTGGTCAACTGTGTATTAGCCAAACGAGTAAATGTTTGGATAAGCTGTTCATCAGAGTCCACGAGTCCATGGCTACTTGTTGAATATTTTAAATTTTTTTAGCTCAAGACAAAAGGACAGAGCAGACTGCCACAACTACTTTGAGCTTCCAGTATCTTGAAATGCTTATATAAAATGACTCAGACTCCCTCCCTCCCACCCCAAGTACATAGCAAGTAGTGAAAAACATCTGGTACTGTCCATCAGACCACCCACCCATTCTCCAAGGGGGAATATATAAGCCCCTATGCTAGTCAATGTAGGCTTTTGTTTCTCACTTCCTGTGACAGCTGGAAGGCATTAAGAAATGCCTTTCTGCTAATATGTTGGTCACAGTCTAATTAAAACAGATGCTTTTTATCAATCTTAAAACACAAAGAGGCACAGTTTATAATAATGGCAGTTGAGTGCCAGCTTAAGTTATGTTTTTAAAAGTCAAAACAGAAATTCTGTCTTTTTTAAACAGCTGCATCCTTTAAATTAGTAATTCAGTAAAACTGCTTGCATACCACTAATCAGAAGATAAAACTTATTTTGTTAAAAAGTTAATCATGAGAAACACAAGTTTTTCTCATTTACAATGTAGGAGAGTTCAAAAAGAAATGCCATACTGCTAATACGTTGGTCACAGTCTAATTAAAACACATGCTTTTTATCAATCTTAAAACACAAAGAGGCACAGTTTATAATAATGGCAGTTGAGTGCCAGCTTAAGTTATGTTTTTAAAAGTCAAAACAGAAATTCTGTCTTTTTTAAACAGCTGCGTCCTTTAAATTAGTAATTCGGTAAAACTGCTTGCATACCACTAATCAGAAGATAAAACTTATTTTGTTAAAAAGTTAATCATGAGAAACACAAGTTTTTCTCATTTACAATGTAGGAGAGTTCAAAAAGAAATGCCATACTGCTAATATGTTGGTCACAGTCTAATTAAAACAGATGCTTTTTATCAATCTTAAAACACAAAGAGGCACAGTTTATAATAACGGCAGTTGAGTGCCAGCTTGAGTTATGTTTTTAAAAGTCAAAACAGAAATTCTGTCTTTTTAAACAGCTGAGTCCTTTAAATTAGTAATTCAGTAAAACATAGCACACACACACACACACACAAAGTGTGTATTCTTTTGCACCGACTCTAAGCAAAACGGTAGATACATTTTAAGAAGACTGTGTGCTTTGAAATTATTCTGAAAGAGAAACATTATCATTTTACATTCTGTCTTTTCTTTGTAACATATAATTTATTTTTCTATTTAGTACTACATGACTTTTTAATTTTTTGATAATGTAACTATAGACATTTATTTTGTAACAAAAGCATAAAGCTACATTTTTACAGATCACTGTAAATACAGGGACCATGTAATCCAAAAATCTTGAGACACACATGTTTCCAAAGAGAATCAATAGTCCTTTGTAGCCACGGCTGTGTAAATGAACAACAGATGTTTTATCACGTCTTAACAGACAAAGACACCTACCACACAGCAAACAGGACCGTGAGCTCCAAAAAGTCCATCTATATTTTAAACATCCATAAAAGGCATTGCTTTTCCTACGTGCCTAATGAGGGACGGACACACACATACACACACACACAGCCACCAGGCTCCAAAAACCTCATCTATATTTTAAACATACATAAAATACATTGCTTTTCCTATGTGTCTAATGAGGGACACACACACACACACACACACACACACACACACACACACACACACACACACAGTGTGTATTTTTTTGCAACGACTCTAAGTAAAGCTGTAGATACATTTTAAGACTGTGTGCTTTAAAATTATTTTTGAAAGAGAAACATTATCATTTTACATTCTGTCTTTTCTTTGTAATATACCATTTTTCAAAACATTATAAATATCACACAACATTTCATTTCAGCCTTCTCCTTGATACTACACAGAGCTGAGGGAGTGAACTATAGGTATGTGTATTCCTTTTTCTGATATATTTTATTCTTTCTAATTCATGATAAAAGTATAAATAATTAGTTTTTTATGATTGTTGCAATGCTATCCAGAGAAGACTGCTGAACCATCTTATTTACACAGAGGTCCCCTGCTTTAGCTTATAAATGTTACATGTGTATACATAAAGCTATCCTTTGATGCAAGTTTGACACAGTCCTACAGATGCATGTTAAATAATTTTGTATATTGTTACAAAAACAGAAAGGGGTACTCACACAGGCAGATGAATTTCCCTGGGTGGGGTCTCCACACAGATCTGTGAAACCTCTGCACATCAGGTTCCTCCTAGATACTTCTTTCTGAAAATATCCTAACTGCAAACACACACATGTCCCTGCAGTTATACACCAGGCCTACAGGGGCACATACCACTACATAAACACTAACTGATTTTTGGGGTGGGAGGAGCATGGTGGTGAAGAGGGACAGGGGTTCGAGCCAGGATGGTGGGGGTTCAGGAGAAAGGGGGGACAGGGGTTTGAGCCAGGATGGTGGGGGTGCAGGAGAAGGGGGACAGGGGTTCGAGCCAGGCTGGTGGGGGTGCAGGAGAAAGGAGGGATGCAGGAGTTCAAGCTAGCATGGTGGGACTCGGGTTCCAGCCAGGATGGTCTGGCAGGGGATCGAGGAGTGTACGAGAAGGAGGGGCGCAGGATGCTTACAAAATGGTGGGTGGCAGGGTTCGAGGAGTGTATGAGAATGAGGGGCATAAGACGCTTACAAAATGGTGGTGTTAGGTCACTTCCAGGGTTTCAGTGGGGGTCATTTCCTGGCAAGGGGTGGGACACGGGTTCGAACGCGTGTCATTTCCTGCCCAAGGGGCAGGACATGGGTTCGAACGCATGTCATTCCCACCAGAAGGGGGCGGGGCTAGCGCATTTTAGGGAGGGACTTCCGGTTTAACAAGGGGTGATTCTGATTGGTCCGTTTTAGGCCACGCCCACCTGTCAAATGATGTGGCACGCGCTGATTGGCTGAAATTTAACATTTGACGAGATATATGAACTTATACTACTAATGGCGCACTCAGTGTTGTGCACAGTGCGCACACACAGTCACTAGAATTAATGTGCATCCACACAATGCTACTGTTTTGTCTCCAGAAAATTCCCCAGTCCTGACAAAGTGAAATGTGAGCATAACAACCAATGCAAAGCCTCCCAGAATTAATGGCACACTCAGTCATGAGTGCAGTGTTCACACAATGTCACCAGAATTAATGTGCATCCACAGAATGCTGCTGTTTTGTCTCCAGAAAATTCCCCAGTCCTGACGAAGTGAAATGTGAGCATAACAACAAATGCTGCTGCTATTAGAATTACATGTAATGCTGCTGTTGATTGACCTGACTGTGATGTGATGATACACAGTGTGTTGCCAAACGATGTGAAGGAAGGATAACCTGACCATTGAGTTTACCGTACAAAATGATGAGACTGAGAGCTCTGTTGGTTGTCTAAAGTGTGCTGCAGTCACCTCAACAGGAAGGATGCCCTTCGTGTCTACCCTTGGTAAGTTGATTAATGTACCTTTCTGATACCATCATTGTTTTACACAGACAGAACCTGACCTTAACTGTGTGATACACACATATATATATATTTTTTTTTGGGGGGGGTAGGGGGTTTTACATATATATACATGTAATCATTGTATTGTTTTGTGTCACAGGTCACATAGAGTTGGTGTGAGCATTGCTGTGCTTGATGAGAAATTGTGACGTTGGTATACTCGCAAGCCAGTGAAAGTAAGTATTTTTTATCAGGGGGGATTCTCATTTGCAAGTAGGTCTCATTAATGGTTTATTGTTTGGTTAATTCTTCACAGATTTTATCTGCATCCTTCTCCAGTCCAGTAATGATGGTCATCATCAATTCATACTACTTGTTGCATGTCTGCAGGCATGGGGGGGTATGATGTTGAACAAGTTATTTGGATAAGGCAACTATGACACCACAAAGCATCAGGAAGTTTCCTACAAAAAGGAATGAATGACTTATTAGTACTTGATTGCAGCAGTAACACATAGGCCCTGATTCTAGAAAAGTTACACCTGGCGTAACTGCACTTGGCCGAGAAGAATGGTGCAAGTAGCAAGTTATGCCAGCAGTTGCGATGTGCAGTATTCTACAAAGTGGCCTGCGACATGCCACAGGCCACTTGCACCAAAGTGTAGATACACCCGCAGTTACACCCTAAACCCCCTGTGACATGGCACTAGGGGGTTTACGGCAGCTGTTGTCCCCTATTCTAGTAGGGCAGCAACAAAGTCCCCAATGTCAGGATTCTACAAGAACCCCTGGAGGAGAACTGGCAATGTAAGTTACACCAGCATTTAGCTGGTGTAACTGTATGTACAGCCTCCTAGGGTCCTGTAGAACTGCCTGCAGTACAGCACTTGGTCCATGTGCCTTCCCCCCATGCCCAGAACACCTCAGTTGGTGCCCCACTGGGCATCTCATACCTCCACCTCATCCCCCGTACTGTATATGCCCCCAGGACCTCCACACAGTAAAAACCCCACAGGGCTGCCCACACACCCCATGCCCCCTAACCCACCACCACTAGAGGCCTCACAGGGTGGCACTGTCAACCCACCCCCAATCCATACCCAGACCCTGAGACAGTGCCACAAACCAAACCGTGCAATATCCCTGGTAGTCTAGTGGCCTCCCACCCAGCAGTGCCACTCCACCCAGCACCCCCCCATCCATCCCCAGCCGGTGACTGACAAAACCCTCCTCTCACCACCACAGCCAGCTACTGACTGAGCTCTGTCTGAGCGATTACTGTAGAGACATGCTCAGAAATGAATGTACACACATCGGGTGGGGGGCCACTAGACCACTAGGTGTAACTGTAAAGGTCGAGGGACATATGCCTGTACTGTACATACTGTACAGTACGCTGGCAATGGTGCAGCAAATTGGGTTAGGGACACTATGGTAGCACAACAGTGGCTAGGGGGCCTCTAGCCCTTGGGGCAGTGGCAGTGTGTGTGCGACGGGAGGTAGCACTTGTGACATCGCCGCAAGTGCTTGCATCCTCACCAGGTACGCCCTCTGTTCGGCATACCTGGCTGTATGTCGCAAGTCACAGGACTTAGACGTGGGGACCCTGCCTCTTCTAGAATAGGGCACGGGGTCCGTGTCCCATCAGCGATTGGCGCAAGTCATGTTTGGTGGTGACTTGCACCACCCTTCTAGAATCGGGGCCATTATGTTTAAAGTGTGGCTGTTCCACCCTGTCATATATGCTGATTAACAGATAGCAAGCTGTCCCACTAAAGCCACATGAAGACTAAATCATCACAATCACAAATTTAGTACCCGACTGTAACCAATACACTGTGTGTTTCGCAGAGCAACGCAGAATCCGCGAAGTGCTCCGCAACGCAAAGCAGAGTAATTCACATTATAATGGGGAAAGCAAAGTCCATTGAAAACAATGAGTTTACGTTACTCCACTTTCCCCAAACCACTTCTCCACCAATTTTAAGGCAATGTAACACTGAAATCAATGTAGTTTGCATCACTTCACCTTGTTATTCAGTTCCAAAGTGAATTTGCAGTGCTTCATGGGATTGCAGGTCACATGGGCTCTAGATTGTTCTGCACAGCCTCAGTTCTGTGTAGTGTGTCTGTAGTGGAAGATGGAGACAGTTTCCTCTTAGAGCTCTGCCATTCAAATCCTCTAAAAGCTGTTAAAAAAGCCTTTTTGAGACATTTTTTTTTTGCTCAAAATTTAGTACATCAATTGTAGGAAACCCTCCTGTGCTCATATCATCGAGTGTTTATTGTTTGTGTGTGGATTTTGAATGTTAAGTTAGAATAGTCAGTCTGTGTACTGTGAAGTGTGCTTTGGGGGAGGGGCCTATCCGTGGTGTAGTGGATTAACTGGGAGGAAAAGGCAGTCTTTCTGTTTTGGTTATATTTTTCTTGTATAACTGTGTTAATGTATACACAGTAATATTTTTAGTAATTCTTGGCAATTTTTTGCTGACTGTTGTGGGGCAGCAGTGTATAATTTCAGTTTGTTTAAAACATTTGGTTATATTACTAAAGGTTTTCAATTTGCTACACATTACTTGTAGTGTGTGTGTGTGTAAGTGTGTGTGCGATGCATGCGTGCCATTAAATCAGATACCATTTATTGTGCCACAGAGTAATTGCAGCAGTGTGAACCTGCTATCCACTGCACCTGCATGAATTTTTTGTACTGCTTGTGGTATCTTTACTGGTAGTAGTGGACTATTACTGCCGTGCAGTACCCCCCCCCAGCAACTAGCAAAAGGTATTCTTTTCCAAATTTGGATTTCTGATCTTGAGCACTAGTTAGGTGGTGTTGTTAACTTGTGCGTTTGCGTCTGTATCTCTTTAGTGCACAGCACAATCTTAATTTGTCTGTGCATTTGCATCTTTTTGGGGCCCATTCTCCATCTGTTTCTTAAGTCACAGTTGTTTCTTTGGCTTCCCTTCAGAGTACTGGCGTGGTGCACACCATTCAAGATCACATCACATCACAAATCACAAAATTATAGTATCTCTCCGGGCTTCACCACTGTACCCATTGATATGAGTTTTTAAGCTGGTGAGTTTTGTGAACAACCAGGTCAGCAGGGAAGTACAGCTGTAGGCATTCACGTTCCCAATACACTCATCAGCTCCAAGTCAGAGAAAAATAAATTCATGTTTCATAGTCACGAATGCAGACACAATTCGCAATCACATCACGAATCACAAAATTAATTTTTTTGCTAGTTACTTGCATCATGTAAGCCTGTTTTGTAGTATCTCTCCAGACTTCACCACTGTACTCATTGATATGAGTTTTCAGATTGGGAAGTTTGTTGATACAGGTCATCATCATTGGGGAACTACAGCCGGGGCACTCATGTTCCTGTACAGCATGTGAGTTACAGTACCGTAAGCCACGTGAAGTGTGGGGGCCCGGGGGCTGACAATATTGTTGCCACGCCACCTTACTTTGGGTTAAGGCAGAATGACAATGAGAAGACACAATCACAATAACAAGGCAAAGTGGGAATTTCATGCTAGCCACTCTGCATAGCAGAGTAACAACGCAAAGTGCCCACTTTGCGGGAGCTTCTCCAGTGGAATTTAAATTTGCTGCATCTCTAAGATGGGAGACTTTGCACGTCTTGTTACACTCTCATTTCACTTCATCAGCACTGGGGAATTTTCTGGACACAAGACAGTAGCATTTTGGGGATGAACATTAATTCTGGTGACATTGTCTGACCACTACCCAGATGACTGAGTGTGCCATTAATTCTGGGAGACTTTGTATTTCTTATTACGCTCTCATTTCACTTCAGCAGCACTGGGGAATTTTCTGGAGACAAAACAACAGTAGCATTTTGGGGATGCACATTAATTCTAGTGACTGTGTGTATGGGGGGCTGCCAAAATTGTTGTCACGCTGTCTTACTTCGCGTTAAGGTGGAATGACAAAGCAAAGAAATAATAACAAGGCAAAGTGGGCATTTCATGCTGGCCACTCCATGAAGTGCCCACTTTGTGTTCACGTCACCGGAGAAGTTTAAATTTGCTGCATCTCTAGCCAGGACACATAATGGAAAACATCGGCATAATGGTGGTAGTGGGAGGTGGTCATAGGTACATGATGAAATTCCCTCTCACATTTTCCTGCATCTAGTGGCAGTGGCTAACAGCAGTTTTATGGTGGTGGTCTGGGGGGCATATGATGAAATTCTCTCTCACATTTTCCTGCATCTGGTGGCAGTGGCTAATAGCTGCAGCCTGCTGCAACATATTCACTGTCAATGTCAGATGCACACAAGTGGGTGGCAGGTGGGATATATTGTACGCAGTGTTACAAATCTGACATATGGAAATTGAGTCACTCTGAGTGGGACACTGATTTAACTGTATGAAAATCAAAACATGTACCACTGAAAAATTGTGACAGCCTTTTAACCACTTCACTTAAAACTTACCAACATCAACCTACCTTTCTTTCTTTCTTTTCTTTTCTTTATTTCTTTCTTTTTCTTCTTTCTGTCCAATTGTTTAACCAGGTGAGACACAGTAAGCTGAAAGCTTGTTTACAGGTGCAACCTGGGAGCACAGCGAAGTTAAGTGACTTGCTCAGGGTCATACAGTATGCAAGTGGGGGCTGTGGGATTCAAACCTAGGTCACCAGATTTGCAGCTCAGAGCCTTAAAACACTGCACTATACTGCCTCCCAACCTCATCATCATCCTGATACAGAAAGCTGCCCTTGCAGTCATCAGTCTCTGAATTCTGACCTCTGGGGAATTCTTTCTCCATCGTATCATCATCTACCTCAGTGGTATGCCATTTCATGCTGCCAGTGCCACCCATGGTCCATTTCTACAACATCAGCACAACCATAACCATGTCGGGTATGATTACTGAGGCTGCAGTTTGAGCTGGTATGTGCCCCTCATTCATTTTTATTAATGTTAGCAAACTGACATTTTCAGGAGAGAGGTTTGTACTATGATCCTGAACTATTGCACTTGCTGAGCTGAATATCCTCTCTATGCTTACCCTGGAGGGTGGGCATGTCAAGTACTTCAGTGCCACTGCGATCAGCTTTGGCCAGTCACTCACCTTTACATTCCAGTATAAAGGAGGATTATCAATTGTTGACAGATGCCTGTTTTCAGTCAAATATGAGTCAACCATTCACTGTGCTACACTAAGTCTGGTGGTTGATGCATCATCCTGTTCTCCAGAATCATTTATGTCACAAATCCCCACTTGGGACAAAGCACCCCAAACTGGGTTAATGTCAACTGGTTTGGATGACAGATCACCTGGAACTGCAGTCCCCTTACAGGATATGCTTGATACTACTCCAACATGACCTTCAGCCTGATTGTGCTGCTGACGTTTGCTGACCTTGGCATGTGACATCTGTGCCCCATGAACCAAGCACACCAGTTGCCCACTGACATTTTTTACCTGTTCAGGCCCTCCGTCCAGTAGTGAGGCAATTCCACGCTTGTATTGTGGGTCCAGCATTGTTGCTATTGCAAAGTTGTCACTTTGCTGAATGCTCAAGATGTGCTGATTGCACTTGAATAGTGTTAGCATGTGTTTCAGCAACACTGCTAGCACAGTCTCCAGAACATCAAGGCTATGCTGTAGATTCAGCAATGTCTGCCTCGACACCCACAGCAGTGGAATTGATTGGGTAATGGAGGAAGACTCACCACTCACTGCCTACGTGGCATGTTCAAAAGGCCTCAAAACTGTTATTAAAGAGTCCATGAGGTGCCACTGTTTAGTTGTGAGACACATGGAGTGTCATGGCTAGTGTGCATGACAAGATATTCTGAGATGGCTTTGTATTGTTCATCCAACCTCTTTGCCATGTATAAAGTGGAGTTCCATCTGGTGACAACTTCCAGCTTGAGGCAGTGCCTTGGTAGGCTGTTTTGGATCTGCAACTGCTGAAGCTGGTCACGGGCCTTTGCAGAGCGTGAAAAAGTGAGAACAGACACGGTGTGCAACTTTCAGCATTTCCTTTATATCAGGGTGCTGCAGAAACTCCTGCACCACAAGATTTAAACAATGGGCCATGCATGGAACCTAAACAAAGCCACCATTCATTATGCATTTAATCACATTTAACCCATTGTCACTTGCTATAAACCCAGCTGTCAGGGACAGGGGGTTCAGCCACTCATCAATTTCAGTCAGTAGCATGTTCAGCATGTTTTCACCAGTGTGTGAACAGGTCACACTGCACAAAGAAAGTGTTGCATGCTGTTGGATTCTGGAAAGATTGCTACCATGGCAGTCCACCTTACTACACTGATTATTCACACTACCACCAGCACGAACAACCCCCGGCACCTGTGCCCAATGTGCAGTTATACACAAATATGAACTCCCCACTGTTTTGGCACTTGTCCACATATCCATACTTAAATGGATGAATGGAGAGGAGGAATGTTGAAGGGCATGTCTTACAGAGTTGGCCACAGTATGGTATAACACGGGGGTAGCACGGGTGAAAAAGTATGCCCTGGATCGGACTTTTCATTTTAGACAGGTGCATTCCACAAACCACAGGAATTCAGAATTCTCCATAGGAAGAAGGGCAAAAGATCAATTGCCAGAATTTCAACTACAGCAGCATTAAGTTCACGTGACACTGCATGATTGGGTGTGTACATCAAGTTATGGGCAAAAACACTCTGCAACGTACGCTGACTTACACATTTTGCACGGGGTGTGACAAATGGCTCTGCTCTGTGAATGGACAGGGTGTGTGAACATGTGATGAAGAGGGCTGCACAGGTGACAAATCCACAGATGAAGTTATTTTCCCAGATTTACACACAGGGGTTGATGTACCACTTACACTAGATGTACTGCATTGACCACCACCACCACTGCTACTCTGACCACCACTTGACAAGATTTCAAAATCATTATCCACCACCTCATCATGCCTGTAGTAATCCTCTGCTGTTATTTCATTGCTACTGCAGGCATTCCTACTTGCTCTTACAGTCATGGAAGGGGATAACATGCTCATTAAGGTTGATGACGAGGGTGAATGCCACACTATGGCATTAGCTGCCATCTGGTGCCAGGTCCACAGTGCCATGTGCCTGTTCTTAAGATGTGTATGCTGCCTCCTCATGCCAAGATGAGTCCCCTTTTTACCTAGACTCACACGCACATGGCAAAGCTGGCAGATAGCAACTGACTCATCGTTTGCATCTTGAACAAAAAAATCCTAAAGAATTGTGATCCCTTACTTTTAACATGTCCCTGATGATACTTCTTGGACTCTGTTTTTTTAAGCCCTGAAATGGGGGGTGTGCTACATGATTTTTCAGGCGGGACACACTTGGACTGCAACTGACTACTACGGCTACCTATTATTATTACTGGATCATCATCATCATCATCAACACCAACTGGAACCTCTAAATCACAACTTTTTTCAGGAGGCAGGGATTTAAAGCCAACAGACCAAGACACAGCTACCTTGACTTTCTTTTTCTTCAGTTGCCAACAGTAGTCACTGACATCATCATCATATTCATCAACATCATCCGCATCCACATTTTCTGCTTGGATGCTGTCATGTGGACTACATGTTGCAACCACAGCAACATTAGCATCATCATCATCATCATCATCATCATCATCACCTGATATTTTTGCACCACACTGTGACTCATTGGATGGCAAAGGCATGACCTCCACTGCAGTGGAAGAAATGTGACATTGTGCGTTATCGTCGCCATGATCAGAATCATGTTCAACTACCACGGGGATGTTACTGGGGATGGGGAGTATGACATCATCTACACTGCCACTCACTGCTTTAGACTCAACTATATTTTTTGACATGGTTAAATGGTCAGAAGTGGAACTTCAGGCAACAATACTCATGCCAGCAGAAACTGCACTAACACCACCGGCTGGGACATCATCATCATCTCCTCCAACTATGAGTGAAGCTACAGATTTCACTGTAAAAAACATTGATGAAGAAATCCCTTTCTTCACATCAGCTATGCACTTCTGTGTACTACCAGGCCCATAGACAATATTACCCCTGGCAGCAGTTACATGGCCAGAAACAGCTTTGCTTGCACATCTCTTTGCGGGCATTTTGGGGGATCACTATGAAAATCTTAAATCAATTTGAATTTTGGAACTTTCACTCTGGCCCAGTTGATGTGATGTGTGATGCCCAAAAAAACAACAACAGTTGATTGCAGATGTAGATTGTGAACTAAGCACATGCAAAGGCAGGCACAGACAGATCAGATTGCACCACACAATCAAGAAAAAGATGCAGGTGCAAAGTCACAACAACACCTTAACCACTGCTGCTCACAACAGTCACAATCCAAATCCAATAGGGAAAAGAATACCTTCTGCCAGTTTGGCGGGGGGGGGTGCAGTGCACTGCAGTAACAGTCCAAAACCAATATACCACAATCCCAACCACAGAGCAATACAAAATCATACAGCTGCGGTGGATAGTAGGTTCACACTGCTGCAATTACTCTGCAGCATAATAAAAGGTGTCTGTGAACTGTGATTTGATGGCATGCATCACACACACATTCACACACACACACTACAAGTAATGCTTGCCAAACTGAAAACTTTGGTAATATAACCTGATCTTTTCAATAAACTGTGATTATGCACTGCTGCAACACAAAATTCAGCAAAAAAATGTCAAGAATTACTGAAAATATTACTGTCTGTACATTAACACATTTTTAATATATGGATTGTTGAGATAATACGGTTGAAAAGCATACAAAAACATTCTTGTAATACCATTGCTCCTGGAGCGATAATACTACTGTTCCTAAGTGATAATACTATTGTTCGGGTGCCGTAATAGTATCGTTCGGCACCTGAACGATAGTATTATCAAGAAAGCTGAAGAGCACATGCGCAAGTCTATCCCTGCCGTCTTAGAAAGCGTGCCTTGTGATTGGCCGCTGTTGCTCTGTGGGTGGGCACAACGAGTCCGGAAACATGACGGCCTGCTCGTTCGCTTAGCGAGCGAATGGTCTTAGGAGCAGCAACCGTTTTTCTTTAGTTTTCAAAACAATTTTGTCATTATGAAGAATTCAACTCTGTCCACGACTCCTCTGCTCACCCGATACTGCCGCTGACAAACAGTTTAAAAAAAGGCAGTGCTAAATGAAGCCCACAGCACTGCGGAACCCTGCCAGCACACACATGAACCGGCTGACTGCACTGTTCAAATGAAGGTCTGAGAATTCACCTCGTATCCATATATTAAAAAAAAATATATAAATAGATTCTCGGCATAACAAGGTAGTAATTCCATCTCGAGGTTCTGGGGACACATGAAACCTCTCGAGCTTCGCTCTCGAGGTTTTCTGTGTCCCCAGAACCTCTCAATGGAATTATTACCTTGTAATACACCAGAACCTATCTATTATTCTATTTATACAACAAAAATATAACTAAAATAAAAAGACTGCCTTTTTCTCCCACACAGTTAATCCAAATCTACCTACACCACACAGATACACCCCTTCCCCAAAGTACACTTCAACTGTCTCTCAGTACACAGACTCAATGTTCAAAATTAACATTCAAAATCCATGCACAAATAATAAACACTCGATGATATGAGTACAGGAGGGTTTCCTACAATTGACATACTATGTTTTAAGCAAAAAAAAAGGCTCAAAAGGACTTTTTAACAGCTTTTATAGGGTTTCAATCGCAGAGCTGTGACAGCAAACTGTCTCCAACTACCACTACACATGCACACTACACAGAACTGAGGCTTTGAAGAACAATCTAGAGCCCATGTGACCTGCAATCCCATGAATCAATGCAAAATTCACCTTGGAGCCCAAAAACAAGGCGAAGTGATGAGAAGTACAATGGAATCAAAGTACTTTGCCTAAAAATGGTCAAAGAAGTAGATGGGGAAGGTGTAGTAATGTGAAGTGCATTAAAATTAATGACCCCGTGATCCTCATTATGATGCTAAGTACTCCGCTTCACATTGCAGAGTACTATGCGGATTCTCCACTGCCTCTGTGAATTGCTCCGCAGAGCAAATTACGGCCACTTCGCCCACCACTACCTACAGCAGGCAGGTGGTTTCAGTTCAGAACTTGAACTGACTACTGTGAGTGTGGCAGCGCTATGAAAACACCAGCTGCCTCCAGGATTTTGGATCATTTGGAACCTTGTTGTATCACAGAAGGGTACAACCATGTTCCATGACCTTTGAACTGTGGTACAACAAGGTTTCAGCTGGCATGAAATCAATGCAGAACAAATCATCATTATACACTATCAAATGAATTTTGTGGCAGAAGAAAAGCAAGAATGGGCAGGCAGTTGGTCATCTTCTGTATATGACACACAGTTCACACCCATGTACTGTATATCTATATCATCCCTCTTTCAACTCAAATGGGAGCTAAGACAACTATTATTTGAATTGGATAGCATTTGTCCAGTCAAACATCTGCTTCAGTTCAGCTCTGTTTAGACTGGATCATCAGTTTATAAATCCTATCACTGCCTGAATATCATGTTCAAAATGTTTTTCTGTTCTTGTTGTGTATGTGCCCAGGTCATGCTGCAAAACAATCCATGTCAGTCCAATGCACATACTAAAAAAAAAAACAACAAAAAAAATATTTTGGCAAGGGGAAAAAAATGTTATGTTTTTCAGCTTTTTGAGCAAATGGATTGCAGTCTATAGGAAACCATGGGCAGGTTAAAATATCTATCCCATCCATATCTAAATGAAAAGGGACACATTTGAAAGCAGCCATTTGACCCCATTATGCCTCATTGCTATAGTAAGTTGTAGGTTCTGCTTATGGGAGGCCTTTGCCTGAGGTTCAATGTAGAAGACTAAGTCTTCTCACTTTCTAAATACAGTATAAGTCACCAGCTCACAGCAACCCATGCTCAGCATGTTTCGTTCACTGCTCCTGAGCAGCTGTGTGGTCTTTGTGGCTGTACTCTCCTTTCTCTGCCCATCCCCCCATCTCCCCTTGCTGCCTCCCTGTTCTCTTTCCTTTTTTCCTATGATTGTGGCTCCTCTCAGTGGTTCTCAACACCCCCCCCTTTTCTTACCTCTTCTCCCCTGGAATGTCTTTTGGATCTCTCTTTTTGTCCCTCCTCCTCCTCAGTTCCCTTGCTCCCTTGTTTCTTTTAAGGGGGGTCCCCTCCTCATTCCTCACTCCATTCTTGCAGCTGTTTTCTCTACTTGTTCCTTCCTCAGAGCTGGTATTTGCTCTTTCCAGGTTTGCGACACAGCCTGCATCTGCTTGGTTCAAGCTGAAGCTTCTACATTTTTTGGACTTGCCTTGTCTTCTAATCTCATTGGTACATATAGGCTTTCAGCTGCACAGAACATGCATAGGTAGCTCCATCAGTTTCATCATGCTACAGACTGAGGTAAAACATAATTTGTAGACACAGTAAGACAACACTAAACAAGTCTTTTATTTTATTAATGCAGTGGCTGAACGTACGTTCCAAGTACCAGAACATGAACATGTCACAGTAGGTATCCAGGATTAGTGGGAAACAAAGGCTTCAGGCAGAACTGCTGCCTTTCTTCTTTCTGTTCTGTGGTTACTTATTCACATCCAACACCCATACCACTCAATATCTTGCCTTATATATTGGACAAAGACCCAAAATCTGGGACAAATCTTCACAGTCATTAATATTCACTCACAGCTATCAGATAAAGGGGATTTGAGTCTGATGGATTTTCTGAAGAGGAACATGTCTGTGTCTGTACTGACTGTTATTATATTGTGCTTACAAACCCACTGTTCAGTCACTAAAACACAAATTTTAGGAGAGACACTGAAAATATTGAGGCACTATTATGGACATCCCTGAAAAACAAGGACAGTTGAGAGGTATGCTACCACCCGACAAAATCACTGCTCATATGCAAGAATACTGGTGTTTGCTACTCTGATTGCTTTCTCAGTGAACAAGTACCCATGGGTATCCATAAACCTAGCATCAACTATTTTCTTTCATTTGCTATCCTGGTGGCCATGTTCCTTCTCATTATTAAAGAATACAAGGTTAAAGTTTGAACCCCTATGTGAATCATTTTAAATGCATTTACAACTTAATTTATCCATCATTGTTCTATATTAGATACTAATCTACCTTGGGATCATGACAATACTTTTACTTAAGAATGCAACACGAATTAATTCATTGTCAGCTACAGCCAGGTGGGGTGAATAGCATTCGCTGATCTGCTAATCATCTTATCTGCACTAGCGTAATAACTAAACAGCTAGAGGAAGCGGAAGCTGCATCACCATGAACCCGTTGAGTTCAACTCATTCCTAAATCCTATCACCCATGCCTCCTCAAGGTCATGGAAAATACATCTAACCTTAACATCTCTATGTCAATGACAATATCCAGAAGGCCATCCTTTGAGAACCAAGGTGTTAACTTCTACTTCTTGGGTTTTGTCACATTATCTGTAGCCTGAACTCTAACACACCATGTTCAATATTGCCGTAGCAGCTTTCTTTTTCTTTTCTTCTCACAGCCCTCACCAACATCACTCCAGACTCTGTCTCCCTAACTATTTGCTTTAGGAGGTCTATGAGCGTAGGTAAGGTTTGAATTTGTCTACCAGAGACGGGAGTCTACCATTTTCACTTCATTTATAACATCACAATGTACAAGTCAAAGTGAACGCAGCCTCACTGGAGCTGTTCCATCCATGACAGTGTCCAGCAACCAGCCTTCAACTGCCTGGGATTCGTTCTCCTTCTCTGTCACCAGAGGTAGATGTTTCCCCATGAACATGCAAGAGAATACATAGTCCCCATTATTCCAAGTTTCATAAAAGGCTCTATTTCCTCTGCCCGGGGTTCGTCCCTCTGAAGTGCAATATGTAGCCACATATTGGCATTCAGGCATCCCCACTTCTACTCATTCTTCATCCTTTTGACTTGAAGAAGGTCTTCAGGGCTCTCCTTGGACTTTTTCCTACCCACACCAATCTCCAAAAATATGTTTTCTCATCCATGCTTAACTAAGCTTCTACCCTACTCCTAGTTTTTCTTAGTTTTATTCAAGCAGCCCACGAGATCCCCCTCGGACTTCAAGAGATAAGAACCAGTCTCACAGAAACCTTCACAGCCATACTATATGGAGCCTCTTCTACACTTACTGGTCTACATCTACAGATCAAGATTGTCCTCAGTGTCCCCCTTGGACGTCTTCAGACATGAAATCCCTCAAAATCCACTCCTTACCAGTCATCACCATCTCAAGTCTTCTGTCTGATTCAGACTCCTCAGTATACCACTTCCATACCCACTGTAGATCACATGACTTAGTTATTGACTTTAATTCTCAGCCTGCAAGAGATCCTGCACCTTACCAGCTTGTTTCACTCTGTTCCTGCCTTGATTCCTGCAATTCATTGGATTCAGACTCACCGAGAGACATTCATAACAGAGATATGATAAGTAGTATCTCTCCTATTTCAGTTTGCCTTTGCGTTCTACTCCAGCTTTTAGAGGTACAATGACTGCTGCCTTTCCTTTATGCCAGTCTCCATACTCTACAAATGCCTGTCATCCTTAGCACTCCATCTATAGTGGAACTAACAAAAGGACAGACTTTAGCTAGATTCCCCGCAGTCATTCTTCCTCAAGTTATCCATTTATTCTCTGCTATGGATCACCACTGTTGGTTATCATAAATGGAAAGGAAGCACTTGATAAGAAGAGCCATCCTGAGAGCAAGCGGTTTGTCCCTGCTCTGGGCTGTCAGTATTCCCCTTGCCTGTCATGCAACTTCCTTACTTATAGCTTACCATCTTGGAAGTCTTATAATCTACCACTTCAATTAAGCAAGTTTTCTCAGTTGTTACACCTTCTATTATGTTGTAATGCATGGGTGATCTTCTTCCACTTCCTCTAGCTCTCCAGGATACGTTAGGAAGAAAGCACTCTAATCGCAATTGCACCACTGGTGAAGGCTGCCCAAGCTCCACTTCCATTTCTCCTTCTATTCCTGTGAGCCACCATGCTTTACATAGAAACATAGACTTTGACAGCAGAAAAGGACTGCTTGGCCCACCTAGTCTGCCTGTTTTCCTACCTACAGGATAAGCTGCAGATCCTAGTTAACCAACAGCTTTGCCACCTTTCATCTGGGTCTCATCCTATTCATGGTTAATCACTCTGATTTTTCTTTTACTTACTAAACTGTCCATTCCATGTTTCCAAGAATCATACCTGACCTTTACTCAGGAGTTCAGTCCAACACACCTCCGTCTTATGGATATTCTCCTAATTGAGCATTCCACTCCCTGCTCCTCATTACTACTATGTATCTGCAATTTGGAACTGGCTACATCGATTTCTCTCCTTCTACTTCTCCCTCCAGAAGTAGCTGCTTCTGGGGGCCTCTGCAGTCTGTGACTTTTTCAATCTTTCAATCAATCAACCAGCAGTGGACAACATCAAATTGGGCAGGGCTTTCTTCGCATTCCATCATAGCCACATGAAGGCTGATTTAATCATCTCTACTTAAGTCTCTAACTTGCTTCTTGTTCTCCATGGAAGAAACAGCTGATTCTTTACCTTGATGCCAACTTTGGGACTTTATTCTTTTCTCCCTCATCAACCTCCGTCATGATTCCTCCTCCTTCATCCCTTATCAACCTCCATCATGGCTATTCCTGCTTGAGTCTCCAATCTAATAATTTCAAAATATAAGATCATCAGCAAGACAAGCTTAATGAAATCTGTAATTATGCCTGTTCCCAAACAACTCACATCAACGCTTGGAAAATATCTTTCTCATACTCATGCCATCCAGTCAAACCCTAGGAGTTCCACACAATACTCAAGTACTGTCATTTTAACCTTTTCATAGCAAGCTGATGCTTTCAAATCTGCCACCTTAGCCATCACCAGTCAGAACCATACTCTTCAAGTCGTACCATCCTACCATCCAGAGAAGATCCTCCTCAGTTCATTCTCATACTTACACTCATTACTGCTGCCACCACACCTCATTATCATGAGGGACAGTACAAATCATTTAGTCTCCAGGTCTTCCTATCTTCATCAGATGTGCCCTCTTTTATCATGCCTTAATCATACTTTCCCTCTTGGAATCAACAGAACTTCATCCAAAACCTTTTATTGATTCTCCATCAATGAACTAGATACCAAAACTCATCAAAGATCATGTGCTGCCAGTCATCTTACTTGAACATGAGCTCATGAGCCATCTTGTCTACCTTCCTGCATCTCATAGAGCAGTCTATTTCATCAGCATGTTCTGCTTTAATTCACTGATTCACTAGCATTTTTACATCTCGACTTTAACCACCATCAGACATTCCAGATGAGTCCAGATTCCTATTCTTGATTATGAAGAACAATTACTCATCAGCTCCTTCTGCATCCTACTCATCAATTTGCCTGGACTCTTCTTCACATCTGACTTCCAACTGTCATCCAGCAATGACTACCACATTGGTTGAAGTATCCAAGAACTCTCCTATGACAGCTCACACGAAGTCCATATGCTTTCTCAAGGCTTTTTCCAATCTAAGCAGTGTCATCAACATCCAAAACAATATTCTGTTCCTTCACCAAGAAGGAAGATCCAGCATGGAGCATCTTCTCCATCTTGGAACAGGAAAACAATCATCATGTAGGATTATCTCCTCTTAGTGTGTCTAAAGGTCAGGCAGGTCAGTAGCCATGGGTCCTCAGAGGTTTCCTCCATGAGGGAGTTTTCCTCTCCTCTGTGCTACTATCCACACTGTCCATGAGATGGAGGGGTTATCTCTTTTTGGGCCTTATGTTCCATAAATGTTGCCTGGCTCCTGTACTGAGGGTGGAAATAGAGAAAGGCAAAAGCTAAAGTATACACAAGCACTATACTCTATTCACCAAACTTTGAACCATGCTTTCCAAATCTGAAAGTCCATCCATCTCACCTACACACCAGTCTTTTGGATAAGATGTTAAACCTAGGTCCCATATGCCTGTTTTGATGGTTGTTTAGGTGGACATTAATGATCCCAATGCACTTCACAAAAAAGAGTATTAATATTTCCCTGGAGACCAAGCCATATTTCTCCCATTGCATAACAAAAAAAACAAAAAAATACCCCCCCCACCGTGACAAAGCAGAAAACTGGCAGAATTGCCTAGCCCTCCCTTCTCAGTCAACAACAACTAAGACTAAATAAACATCAGTGGGTGTTCATTCATGATATAACAATGGCAGGGTGCACATTCACATATTTTTAAATCTGCATGCTACTTTCTGTTAAATTATGGGCAAAGAGAAGACTTCTTCATGAGCTAAAAGGTTCAGCTAGTAATTCACTTCTTTGGGACTGTATGAATTGATTGTATGAATTTGAAAGTCTTTGGGGATGAAATTCTAACTAGCTTGCTCCACAGCTTTGTTTTAATTACCATACAGTACCTTTGTTTCAATCCACAGCAAATCCCCCTAAAAGAGCGTATGCAACCTTGAACACTTAGATGCTTTGCCCTCAAGAATTGTACCATCAAACAAGGGTGGTTATTATCAGTTATTTAAATTTTTTAATAACATATTACACCAAACTGATTGTAGTTTGTTATAAATTACATATGTAATCATTGCACAGTCATACACCTTTTGACATCAGCACTTAAAATGTCAATATAACATCTTATTTATGCAGTGAGTGCATTGATATGCCAAATGACAGTTCAAAATGGTACTGTTAACATGTTTTGATCAGAATCTACTGTCTGTTCAGACTCAATGAAAGTGAAAGGTTAACAAGTTATGCACTAAGAGGAAAATAGCCTTTTCTTCTAGTCAGACAGATGTACATGCCTTAAGCGCTAACAAGGCATACCTAATTACTAATACACTTGCAGAAAAGGGGCTGTGACAGTTATGATATATGAGCAAATTTGTCTTCGAAGTGACAAGTCAAGCAGAGGTTACTGTGAAGCCCAGGGCACTGCCAGCTCTGTGGGTGTGTTGCAGAGAATATTTCTATGCACATTTATTTTGCTTTACCAGAGGGAATGTATTCAACTTCTATCTTAAATTGCTCTCACTTATATAAGTGCTTCTTAGGTGTTTTTATAAGAAAGGTGCAATATCTCATTCTAAACATGCAGGCAAAAGGATTCCACAGTTACTGTAACAATCTCTCAAAAGAGACCTTCTTAAAAAGAAATCATCCCAGAATGCATTGCATCTGCCTCTAGGATTTTTATTTCACTAAAGACACAGTGTACCTCCAATTGTGTTACTTATGATTCTTTTTAAACTAGACCTGGCTATAGTTCAGTCACAAAGTGGTCAAAAGATAAAAAGTACCAGTACACATTGTCAAATAAATGGGCTGTACCCATTTGTCATTTGGCTTTATTAATAAATTGCTTTGCTCAGTAATGTTAATTGTTGCATATGATGTTTTTTTTTCATCTTGATTGAAGAAAATAGTCAGGCAGACACACAGGCAGATAAACTGTTCTCTTTTGTTGAGACACTTCAAACTGGCAGGACTGTTACATATTTCATTTAGGGGTATTTCATTTAGAGGGCATGGTTTGAAGTTGGAAGGTGGAAGGGTGAGGGGGGAAAAGAGGAAGAGGTTTTTCACTGAGAGGGTGGTGGACCCTTGGAATTCACTGCCTGGCAAGCTGGTTCAGAGATCCACAGTGAAGGGTTTCAAGAGAGGGTGGGACAGACACAGAAAGCGGATGTATCAGATGATGGCCTGTCCCAGAAGGGTGGGGATGGATGATAGGGGTTTCTGGAGCACAAGGGATGGGAGGGCCTCGGCACCCAACTAAGGATCTAAGGTTCGAGCAGACTCGATAGACCATAAGGCCTAATCTGCTGGTAAATAGTATGTTAGTATGTTAGTATCAGGTGACAACAAAAGAAACATGCACTTATTGGCTGTATAGAATGTTAAAACCAAGTAGCCTAATTATTTTGCCTATGCTTTAATAAAACAAAAAAAAAACAAGTCTATTCTTTTTCAGTTTTTAATTTAATCTTTTGATTAAAAAATCTTATTCCCATGAAAGGTATATTGAATTTGAGTAGTATAGAATCTTATTTCCATGTACTGTACACCTTGGTTAAAGGACTTGTGGCAGCAACCCAGACACGCGGAGTTATACATAACCTGACTCCCAGCAGTCAAGTTATATAGTGGGCTCGCCACCCTTGGGAGGGGGCCGGACAAGGTTCCTAGTGCCAGGAGACCTTAACATTGGGCAAACAGTGTATAGTTCCAAGGGTTGTTAGGGTGGGGTGTCAGAATGTATAGTCAGTAATCACAATGTCCATATCTAGATACAGAGTTCTAAAGCAGGGCATTATTTCAGTACTCACAGATTATATTTCTTCATTTCATGCCATCCCAGTACAGTAATCCACCACAACCACTGTGCAACCCCTTACCCCTGCCTTTTTGCCAAATGACAGGTGGCATGCTGTTGTAGCTGACAGCAGTACCTGGTGGGGACTGGGTTCGGGGAGGACTAGGTTACTCGGCACAGGGGGGGTAGGTTTGGCTACTCTGCACAGGGGCATCCAAGTAAATCCAAACACAGGAAGCAATAACTGTAAGGTCCAAAACCAGGATTGGGATTCTACAGTGTGGCTTTTATTCACATCCAAACTGAACAAACAAGGCATGGATGGACCCCCAAGGGGCTACATTACTAGTAATGCAGATTAGAGATAACAGAACACTTCTTCACATTTCAGCCTTCAGGCTCTGAACCCACCAGGCACACAGCCCAGACTTGCACGTAGCTTTGGGTACACAGCCCGACTTGTAAACTACTTGGGTTTTCCCCATGGCCCGGCTCCCCCTCCGGCCACTTGATCCACAGTCCATTATGGGAATGAACCAGTTTTTCAATTGGGGGCTCCCCAAACCACCTTAGAGCCTTCGACTCCTTAAGGGAAATTTTTCTTTCAGTCCCACGTCTGGGTACTTCCCTCATCACTGGCCAAGTGCATGAGGCAAAGTAGAAATCCACAGAGCTAATCCATATAGGAGGACCTGGTTACTAAAGATGGGGGGTCTCCCACCTCCAGCTCCCACATTCCATACCTGGCCATTTCTCTGGACACTAAATAACTCTTTTGAAAGCTTGGCAATGTAGATTACTGGGTAGACGTATGTGACATCTCCTCTACATGTCTTGACTTCCCCTATGTGCTGGACTTGAACATACTTTTACTTTTGGCTAAGCCTATTACTCTAGGCCTCCCACTACTTCAGTAGTCCAATCCCCACTTTAACACAGTTCAGGATGAAATATGGGCCCTTTAGAAAGAGCAGAACTCACCGTTCAGTTGCAGGTGCCCCACAGGTGGATCACAAAATCTTCTTGTACCCCACACTCGTGGACAAAATAAGGCAGTTTCTTTCTCCAGCAGTAGCCAGGGGGGTTGCCCCTGGAATAGCAGGCAAACCTTTCTGCCCCATCCCCTCAGGGATGGGGCACAGAGACCCGTATCAGTGGTCTCCACCACTTTAAAAATAGCTTACTGTGTCTGTCTTTAGGTGGAAACACACACCTTTCCCTAAATGTAGCCCTATTTCAGGACTGAGGCTCCAAGAGCCTGAGCACAGAGCTGCTGTGCTCCACTCACAACAATCTCCAACACCAACTGCCAACAGTCTGACTGTTCAAACCTCCCAACATTCTACTCTAACTCTCTTCTGCAGATTCCATTGTGGCTCATGCAGCTGCGATAGTTCTATGGTGATGTCATCCCTCGGTCTCAGCTGAGACTGAGAACAGAGTGAGACAGTGTGAAATCCAATTGACTGGAGTTTCACAAGCTGCCTTCCCTGCCTACCACTAGTTCTTACTGGGATTCTAGTAACCTCGGGTAACAAGGGGGTTACACTGGCCCTTGATCAGGATAATGACTGTCCGCAGTCATTGTTTACCTGGCTTAGGCCATCCCACCCTATGTGCTACCTGCGGAGGGGGGTGATCATTCCCCCTCCTACCATATGTGAGCACAGGCAGGCAACACTAAGGGCCTAGAGGCCTTTAGCTGACATATCAGTCTCTACTCTACCCATTTACTATGGCTGCCTTGTCGTTCTGGTAGAACTGTCCAGAGCATAGCCCTAATAGCTCAGCACTGCAGTCCTTGGTTTGCTGGCCAAGGCACCTAACTTCACCTGAGCTCTTTCCTTCTAAGACTGCTTGAAAGGCAGAGTAGAGAAACTTACCAGAGCAAGGGAGAAGGATTAAGACTTAGTTTGGCTAAGCAGATTTACTGTGTGGTGGTGTTTTTATTTTTTACTCACAGGGATTGCTACTGTTTGTTGCTAACATTTCATTGCTTTATTTTTTCTCTGATTCAAATTGTTGTTGCTGGTATACCTTCTTCTGCATTATTACAAGGTGTGCTACAGGTGTGCTAACAGATTACTGCTGTAATCTTCTGATTCAAATTGTCTTTTGCAAGGTATATCTTCTGTTACTGCTTTATTTTTCTGGAGCAAAGTGTTTCTTACAGGTATATCTTCTCTGAAATTATTACAGGTGGTGCTTTACAGGTTTTACAGTTTTATCTAACATTAGATAAGCTTTCAGGGTTACTGCATTTGTTGTTGACTGATTGTTTCTGCTCTTACCTCCTTGTTCTTTCGTCCGTGGTTCTTCTTTTAGGCGGGGAGGGCCAGCCACCCACCCCATCCCCAACCACCAGCGCTACACTCCTTTTATAGGGTACCACAGTTGTGACATTTCCTGTGGCAGAGCAGGAAGGGGGATCAGTGGGGCTCTACAAGGTGATCTCATTTACAGGGCACTAGTAATTTAACTTGTTATAAATGTTAAACAAAGCACAATTAAACCATTACTTGCATTTTTTCCTTCTAATTAGTCTGACTAGGTTACAAACCCAGCAACTTATTTGGAATGGATTTCATTAACTGCAGGTACTGTGGAACAATTTTCAGAAGGGCAGTCTTACAGGATTTAGGACACTGTCCTACATGCTGGGCCTTTGAGATCTTAGGTCTCAGCTCCAGGCAGCATGGGCAGAGATTGCACGCCTCAAATTTCATATTGAAGAGGAAATACATTATAAGAACCACCCGCCATTTCCCCAGCATCCAACAGAAAAACCTCGACCGAGAGGGTAGTTGGTCCAGGAGGTTGGCAGGTGGTTAGGAGGAGCAAATCAGGTGCCCCATCACTCTCTGCTCTCCAACACATTACCTCCAAAACCATATAAACACTACAAACAGGTATCTGCCTCTATCTCTGAAATCAAATAAAGAGGCAGAAGACACTGCAGAGCAGGACACTGCAGCACAGGAGCTAGCACAACAATACTCACCCAAATCAGGGACCAAAACTAAACAAGCACAAGGAAATCCAAAAACTTCTGATCATAGGAGACTCCATGATTCGGGAGTTGATACCCATCTCCAGCCAGGGTGATGGTCAGATGTCTCCCAGGTACATCAGCATGGAGAGACATGACCGCATTACTAAGTGTTCACAAAGCAGGAGAAACATTGATGTCCTAGTACACTAGGGGACTATCGATCTTCGCCACGTCAGTTGTGGAGACCAAGGAACACCTGACTAGGCTGGGTGACAAACTATCATCTATTTCGTCGGCATCTCCTTCTCTGAGATCCTGCCAGTCTGGGAGAAGGGAGCAGATGGACGGAAGGTCAGAGAAGGGAGATAGGGAGCTAAAACGTGGCTCAAGGACTGGTGCCAGGAAAAGGACACAGATTTGTAGGAACTGGCAACAGTTCTGGGAGCGAAATTCTTTAAATTTGATGGACTGCATCTGACTAAAGAGGAGTCAGTGCATTGGGGCAGAAGTTTGACGTCCTTTGCAGAATATTTAAACTAGCAAATGGGGAGAGGGGTGCAGCACCCCATACGTCGAATGGGAAGAACACCCTCCCTCAGCTAGTGGTCAAACAGGAATTCAGTGTGTTTGCCGTTCATTTGCATCACCAGGTAAGAAAAAGGTTTGTCTCCATACAATGCACAGGGTAATGTCAAACTTCACCAACAACTAACACACCAAAATCTGGCCAATGGAAAATCATGTACACAAATGCTCACAGCCTGGAAATAAGATCCCAGACCTGCAGGCAATAATGTCAGAGGCTAAACTGGACATAGTAGCAATTAGTGAGGCGTGGTTTACCAGTAACCACACTTGGGAGACTTCAGTACCTGGCTATGTATTGTTCAGAAGAGACCGAGGTGCAAAAGGGGGGAGGGTGGCCCTGTATGTTAATGAAAATATCAAAGCTACAGAAATTCAGAATACACATAAGGAGCCAGAAGAACTGTGGGTCACCCTGGAAACAGGAAATGGGACAGCCATAAGAACTGGGGTTGTCTACAGGCCCCCAGACCAGAGGGAGGACATAGACACATTACTGTTAGAAGATATACAAAACATGACAGCTAAAGGGAGGTTCTGATAATGGGAGACTTCAACATGCCAGATACAGATTGGTCAATACCAGCAGGAACATCTGCCAGAACTAGACTCATAGTGGATTCCCTGCAGGGGAGGGCCTCAAACAACTGGTACAGCAACCCACAAGAGACAGGGCTATCCTAGATCTAGTACTGACTAACAAAGAAGGATCACAGATCTCCAGGTAGAAGGTCACCTGGGAGCCAGTGACCATCACATGGTATGGTTCAATTTGGCTACTACATCTAAATCATCCCATTCCAAAGCAAAAATATGGGACTTCAGAGGAGCTGACTTTGATAAGATGGCCAACAGAGTTAAGCTAGCCCTGGCAAAAAGAAACACAGGTGAGGAGGTACAGGCAAAGTGGGCAAGCATTAAGGATACAATACTTGAAGCAACATCCCATTGTGTTAGACAGAAAAGGAAGTGCAAAAGAAGAAGGAAACCACTTTGGTTCTCAAATACAGTAGCAGAAAAGGTCAGAGCCAAAAGGCTGGCCTTCAGAAAATATAAGGAACACAGCGGGATGAAGATAGGGAGGCATACCAAACTGCCCTAAGGGAAGCAGGTAAGGCAGTAAGGCAGGCAAAGTCCAACTGAGGAAACACTAGCACTAACAGTAAAAGAAGGTGACAAGACTTTCTATAGATACATTAGTGAAAGGAGAAAGTCCAGAGGGGTATTACTAAGCTTAATGGAGAAAAGGGAGCATGTGAGGAGGAGGACCCTGTAAAGGCATCTATCCTAAATAGATACTTTTGCTCAGTATTTACTGAAGAGAAGGTAGGGCAGGGCCCATAGCTCAGCATCATGGACACAGGGGAGGGAGGTGAGCACTACTCCCTTCAAGAAAGGGTCCCAAAGAGCTTGCTAAGCTCAGGGTGATAAGGCAATGGGACCTGATGGCATACATCCCAGGGTACTTAAGGAGCTAAAGGAGGAACTAGCAGAGCCATTAGCAGAATTGGTTTAGTGAGTCTCTGAGCACAGGAGAGGTCCCAGAAGACTGGAGAAGGGTCATGTGATCCCACTCCACAAGAGTGGTAGCAGGGAGGAGGCGGGGAACTACAGACCGGTCAGTCTTACCTCAGTAGTGGGCAAGATTATGGAGGCACTCCTTAAGGAAAGGATAGTGCAACACCTGGAATCCATAGGGCACAGGATCCAAGACAGCATGGGTTTACAAAAGGAAGGTCCTGTCAAACTAATCTCATAGATTTCTTTGACTGGGTAACCAGAGTGGTGGACCAAGGGGGAGCAGTTGATGTCACCTACTTGACTTCAGCAAAGCTTTTGACACTGTTCCACATAGAAGATTGATAAATAAGCTAGGTAGGCTCGGGGTGGGTCAGAAGTTGGTCAACTGGGTGGCAAACTGGTTGACGGGCAGAAAACAGAGAGTGGTGGTAAATGGTATACAGTCAGAAGAGATGCAAGTCACAAGTGGGTACTCTAGGGATCAGTCCTGGGGCCAGTCCTATTCAACATCTTCATTAGTGACCTCGCAGATGGACTAGAGGGTAAGGCTTGTCTGTTTGCAGATGACACCAAGATCTGCAACAGAGTAGATGATCCAGATGGGGTGGGCAGAATGAAGAGATCTGGATAAACTAGCAGAATGGTCAGAAGAGTGGCAACTGGATTTAATGCAAAGAAGTGCAAAATCGTACATAGGGAAGAGAAACCCTGAAGCCACTTATAGGCTGGGAGGGAGTTGCTAGCAGTCACAAAGGAAGAAAGAGACTTGGGCATCATCATCACTGATGACCTAAAATCATCCAAGCAGACCTCTAAAGCAGTAGGTAAGGCTAAGGGGTGTTAGGGGTGTATTAGTAGGGGTATCACAAGTCGTAAGAGGGAGGAAATAATCCTCTGTACAAGACATTGGTTAGGCCCATCTGGAGTACTGCGCAGTATTGGAGGCCACACCTTCACAAGGACATTAGACCAAATTGAGGCAGTCCAGAGAAGGGCAACCAAATGGTGCAGGGACTGCATCAGAAGACATATGAGGACAGATTAACGGAGCTCAATATGTAGTTTTGAGCAAAGGAGGGAGAGAGGTGATATGATGAGACATTTAAACACCTTAAGGGCATAAACAAGGTGAAAGAGTCTAACATGTTTAAATATAAGAAAAATAGCAGGACAAGAGGACACAGCATGAGATTAGAGGAGGCCATTAAGGGAATGTGAGAAATTCTTTTTCACAGAAAGGGTGGTAGATGCATGGAATGGCTTACCACAAGAGTGGTGGCTATGAATACAGTGCAGGGCTTCAAACAGGCATGGGATAGGCATAAAGGGAGCAATACAAATGACTATGAATAGATAGGTCACTGACAGAGCAAAGGCCATGGCACATTTATAAGGTAGAAAAAGAAATGGGCAGACTGGATGGGCCTTGCGGTCCTTATCTGCCGTCAACTTCTATGTTTCTATGTTTCTATGTTTCTATGTCCCTATGGCCATTCAGGACCACAGCCTGTCTATCCCCCCAGCCCTCTAGGGAAAATCTATCTGCCTCTAACTTAACACCCCAAAAGGAAAACAACCTGGGGACCTCCCCAACCTTGGGCAACCTGCAACCACACACCAAGAAACTAATAACCCACCATTACATCACTTTACTGCCTCCCTACCCCCACAACCACACCTGTGGAAAGAAAGGGTTAATACAGTAACAACAACAATAACAACCACAGTACTTTAAATTACTACACACTAAAGTACTAGTGAGGAACTCTGATGAGCCCCTCCTCTTCTACTTGTCTTCTCTTCTATCTTCTCCAGGAATACCTGCAAGAAAAAGAAAGACAACACACACTCCTAATCTGCATACACAGTCTATCTAAACCCCTACCATCAAAACACTGGAGAATCCCAAAAAGATTTTTTTTTTTTAGAAAAAAGGTAGAAAAAACAGTATGTACACTAGGAAACAGTAGAAAAACAATGACAGTATTTACAATACACATTTGGGGTGATGGAGTGCCCTAAAAGTCCCAACTAGTGACCACAGTGCCCGAAGGCTAGTCCATTAAAGAGTCTCTCCTGGGCTGGAGCCTGGTGAAGCACAGTTCTAGTAGGCCAAAGTCCTGAAGGGGAAAGTCTTTGAGGACAGTTCACACATTCTGGAGTCTGCTAGTGTAGGGTGTGTACTGCAATGTCATAAAGGTAGAAAAGTTCGGACTTACCAGTCCCTTGTAGAACGAAAAATCTGCACCAACCTGGTCCTCAGCCGAAGACTCTCCCTGGCAGCATTTCTTCCGATACAGCTGGGCGGACATCTTCCAGTAACTACAGGAGGGCACATCTGGGAACTGCTGGGTTGATGTCATCTCTGGAGATGGAACCTTAGAACAGGAACAAAAAAGGAAAACAGCTGGTCTGACATCATCCGATTACCAGGCGATGAAGCAGGATACAGCTGGGCTGGTGTCCTCTCTGGATTTGAAGTCATCTGGTGGGCCAGTCAATGGATTCTGGAAAGGCCAGTACACTGTAGAACTGATGAATGTGGGGCACCTGAGTCCTGGATGTCCATTTTGGCAGATCAATAAAGGCACTGCAATGGCTGGTGCAGCAGTATTGACTACCACTGCTTGGCTTTCCATCTAGTAAGCACGGACACATTTGCAGGGAGGTCCTTGCATTGAGGCCAATAATACTGGGGGTCAGGAGCTTGAATAGCTTGAATTATTACCCCATCTGGGTGCACATAATTCACACAGTGGAAGGTTTCACGTCCCTCTCCGTCCACTATTCACACTCTGTCCATAAACAGTGTCCTGCCTCTCTTCCACTGGGTATATTTCTCAAGAAACAGTCTGTTTCTGACGTGCTTGTTTGCACCAGGATGCACACATTTCATTGCTTCGGCCCAGATCCAGGATTTCCTGCTGCTTTCAATCTCCTCCCAGACTCTCTCCGAGGAAAGGTAGGAAAGGTCATCCATAGATCTCATTCGCCCTACAAACCAGTCTCTCCTCTTTACTAGCTTTGGTCAACCTGAGACTGCTGGCCTGGCTTGGGGGCAGCCAGTCCTGATTCTGCCAACTACGCATCCTCAACTAGATTAGAAACGGATCCCTGACTTCTTCTTCTTGCATAGCCAGGGCAGTGGCATCACCACTCTCTTCCATGCATTCCTCCGAGGCAAGAGCTTGAGGCTGTGTACCCGTTCCTTTTTCACAAGGCCACATAGGTTTCCCCTCATCTTCTTCCTCACTAAGGATCTGAGCCCAGGAGTGAGCAATCGTCCTCACTCCTGAGACTATCCACTCATTATTAGGCGTGGAGGTCGACACCTCCCATTCAAAGGCCTCCACATCTCATCTTCTCTTATGAGACTTGGGCTAGGCCCCCCCTCCAGGGGCCTACTGATGCCTTATCTGAACTTTCCTTCAGAGATCCTGCATCCGGAAACATCAACATCTGGTTCTGTCTCCAAATCTGCACCCTCTAGCTTTGTGCCACACTCCCCCGAGTGGCCTTCTTCTACAGGCTCTGCCTGGTGCTGTGTGCTGCCAACTACAGATTCCTGAACCTTTGTCCATGTGGGAGCCAAACAAATCTCAGGCACTTTATACAAGCCATATTTTTCTAGGCATCCAGAACAGTGAGGTATCATGAAGACGTCTCTCTTCCAGCTTTTAAGCAAATTTGACACACATGCACTGGATATCCAGGAATTGCCACATGAGAAGGCAGTTGTTCTCCATAATAACACCTTTCAATGTCCCTTAATCTATTTACTGCTGCTGTTACTGCAGCCCGGGCATGATCCGGGTAGCAAGCTGGTCCTGAGACCATAACTGCAGGGAAAACAAACAAAAGCTCACTATTACTGAAAGTCCCACTTCACTGAACACTTTCTTTACTTTTAAAATGGCTCCTCTGCTGCTGTGTTTACTTTACTACCCCACCCTGTAATGGCGGCAGCAGCACTCCTGTGCATCAACATTCAGAAATTGGGTCAAGCCACTGCGTATCCGATTTACACACACTACTGATAACTTTTTGCTCAAACTGCACAAACTTGCACTGTTCTTTTTCTAACACATTTACATGATTTTCCACGGACTCTTCACTTGCTGGAAACATTTCTTTAACTCACAGTCCCTTAAAGCCTCAGGATTTTAAGCACAGGATTGCCTGTAAACTAGTGCTGCACATTTGACAACAACTCACAGTCTCTCTCTGGCTTTAAAACTTTAAACTGATGCTGAACTCATAACTATGCACACAGTCAATGGCTTAGCAGACTTGCGCTTGCTGGTAAAACTTGACACAGTCGTTACTTGCAAAGCGACTACACTGCTGCACACATATTTAGCCGGCTTTTGGCAGAAATTCACTGTTTGAGCAACTTTTACTGTTGGTACTTACTGTTATCAATAGCTGTTAGCTGTGATGGAAAAACAGCCTGCAGCCAGTCTTAGAGGTCTCAGAACAGAAAACGGGTGGGCAGTCCTGCCGATCGTCTCTCTGATCACCACACTTGCAATTTAGTCGATCAAGATGTGGGTTGAGCCCGATTTTAAACAACAAAGGCTATTTTTAACAGTTTTACAGTGCTTTATAATCACCGCGACACTCCTCCACTAGCCAGTACACGCCACTCCACTCACACTCTCTCTCGAATGCTGGGAAGTCACTGTAGAGCTGGCTGAGGGGCAGGACTGATTGCAGCCTCACCAATCACACGACGCCATACAAATGAGCCTCTTCTTCCTCGCGAGTGCTCTTCTCTTCACGGCGATTGTCGAGCAGGCAAATTTAAACTGCAGAAACCACTTTTTTTTTTTTTTTCTTCAACTGACTCCACAGTGGGAGCCCATTTCAGCCATTTAGCATGGCCATTCACACAGCAAGTTTCTCAGTTCACTCAAAAGCATTTCCAACGTCCAGGGCACAATTTTCCTGTTGCTACCCCTAGTCTTCCACACTTTTCTTAATCACCCAGTTCTTTTAAAAAGCATTTCCAATGTCCAGGGCACAATTTTCCTGTTGCTACCCCTAGTCTTCCACACATTTCTTAATCACAACACAGTTCTTTAACAAGCTGGCAAAAATGCTGTAAACAATTGATGCAGGACAAGGGCACACTCTTTTAGCTTTACTGCTCCTTGGTAAACAGTTGGAATTTTAACAGCAGCATAAGATCCATAGCACACAGTGACACACTCGTTAAATTGCTTCAGCTTTTTGGGCTACCCACTGCCACATAACCAAAACGCTAGCCCCCTTGCCCGAGCACCCTTCCTCCCAGAATTAAATCCAAAGCGGTGCCTCCATTTTTGTAACCCCTTACCCCTGCCTTTTTGCAAAACAACAGGTGGCATGCTGTTGAAGCTGACAGCAGTACCTGGTGGGGACTGGGTTCGGGGAGGACTAGCTTACTCAGCACAGGGGGCCTAGGTTTGGCTACTCCAATAGGGTACCCAAGTAAATCCGAACACAGGAAGCAATAACTCAAGTGTCCCAAACCAGGCATGGGATTCTTCAGTGTGGCTTTTATTCACATCCAAACTGAACAAACAAAGCATAGACGGACCCCCAAGGGGCTACATTCCTGGTAATGCAGATTAGAGATAACAGAACACTTCTTCACATTTCAGCCCTCAGGCTCTGAACCCACCAGGCACACAGCCCGGACTTGCACTCAGCTTTGGGTACACAGCCCGACTTGTAGACTACTTGGGTTTCCCCCATGGCCCAGCTCCCCCGCCGGCCACTTGATCCGCGGTCCATTATGGGAATGAACCAGTTTTCCAATTGGTGGCTCCCCAAACCACCTTAGAGCCTTCGACTCCTTAAGGGAAATTTTCCTTCCAGTCCCACATCTGGGTACTTCCCTCATCACTGGCCAAGTGCATGAGGCAAAGTAGAAATCCACAGAGCTAATCCGTAGAAGTGGACCTGGTTACTAAAGATGGGGGGTCTCCCACCTCCAGCTCCCACAATCCATACTGGTCATTTCTCTGGACACTAAATAACTCTTTTGAAAGCATGGCAATGTAGATTACTGGGTAGATATATGTCACATCTCCTCTACATGTCTTGACTTCCCCTATGTGCTGGACTTCAACATACTTTTACTTTTGGCTAAGCCTATTACTCTAGGCCTCCCACTACTTCAGTAGTCCAATCCCCACTTTAACACAGTTCAGGATGAAATATGGGCCCTTTAGAAAGAGCAGAATTCACCCTTCAGTTGCAGGTGCCCCACAGGCGAATCATGAAATCTTCTTGTACCCCACACTAGTGGACAAAATAAGGCAGCTTCTTTCTCCAGCAGTAGCCAGGGGGGGTTGCCCCTGGAATAGCAAGCAAACCTTTCTGCCCCATCCCCTCAGGGATGGGGTAGAGAGACCCGTATCAGCGGTCTCCACCACTTTAAAAATAGCTTACTGTGTCTCTCTTTAGGCGGAAACACACACCTTTCCCTAAATGTAGCCCTATTTCAGGACTGAGGCTCCAAAAGCCTGAGCACAGAGCTGCTGTGCTCCTCTCACAACAATCTCCAACACCAACTGCCAACAGACTGACTGTTCAAACCTCCCAACATTCTACTCTAACTCTCTTCTGCAGATTCCATTGTGGCTCATGCAGTTGCGATAGTTCTATTGTGACGTCTTCCCTCAGTCTCAGCTGAGACTGAGAACAGAATGAGACAGTGTGAAATCCATTTAACTGGAGTTTCACAAGCTGCCTTCCCTGCCCACCACTAGTTCTTACTGGGATTCTAGTAACCCCGGGTAACAAGGGGGTTACAACTGCAATCATAAATCTTTAACTTTTTCACTGTCTCCTGAGGCATGTTGAGACACAAAGTCTCAGCAGGTGACTAAGATTTGCAAGGTCCTAATCTCATACATCTCATATAGTAGCCATGCTGTACACAACATTCAGACACATGCTAAATAAATTTCGGCCAAAGGCATGCCAAGCATGTTGTTAGTTCAGTTCAGTACAATAGCATTAGGATCTATTCAGCACCCAGTCTGGTACCTGTCTTCCCTATCCCATTGTCCCCTTCAGAAGTTTGAGTGATAGCAGGTTCTTTCTTGTAGCACATCCCTGTATCAAAAGACACTGCACACATATTGTTCTTGGCCCGATGGACCCTTACCAGATGGCAATAATGTGAACCCACTTTATTATCTGCTCCGTTAGCCCCCTGGAATTGGTCTCTGAGTTGTTTATCCTACACACCTTTCATCTTCCCTGGAGGAGAAAAAGTTTTGAAAGCCTCTACCACTACATTTTGTTCCTCTGTAATCTACTGTTATCCTGAACTGGTACTGGAATTCAGAGTTGGATGCTGAAAGGTGAACCTCTTTGGAATGGGCTCAGGGAACCCTTCTTCACTCTCCCTCTCTCCTTTTTCACATTCTATCTTTCTTTTATTCTCATACTTACTCTTGGACCAAACAACAAGTTACTTTTAGCCCCTGACAACTTTTCAACCATCCTCTTGATGTGTGGCTTGCACTGGTAGTCCAAATGAACCTTTGGATAAAGCACAGGGAATCAGTCTAGGAGCCACAGGAGATCATGAGGGTTACATAATCCCACCAATCAATTTTTGCTGATTCTTGTTATCTGTGGTAAGAACATTTGACATACGGCTTAGTCCCTTAAGGTTTCTACAAAGAAAGCTATGCTCACTCACAAGCAGACAGTCAAAGAGCCAGTTGCAGCTACTTTGTGACAATCTGCCAAGATAGAGAGTGATTCATTATGGGGACCCCACAACAAGACTTGTAGTGGAATATTGGCACCCTGTACTGAGCCCTTTGTGTACTGTTGGAATCCTCAGCCAGGAGTCCCTATCCCAGGGCATATAGGGCATCACCTCCCGTAACCCAGGACCACAACCTCTCACCCCTATTCAACATACAGAGAAATCCTTTAGGAAACTACTAGACAATGCTGAAGAGCCCTTTTTGTACCTGCAAAGAAACAAGTCAATTCATTATACTGTACATTATCTTGAATCTTTGATTTCTTATCCAGCAGCTTCTAAAAGAAAAGCATCACTTCTCTGCCCTCAAATGCTGTATTTACTGTATGTTTCAATAAACAAAGAGACAAAGGGAAGCTCTATATGTACAGCTAATGATATAGAAATTAAAATTCACAGAGAAGCAAGGCAAGTCCTGATTCAAAATCTGCATCAACAGAGGTACTTAAATGTCGATGTAGATTGGTAGGAGCCCCACAGTCTGGATGTGTAACAGAAACAACTACTGTGTCTCATAAGAATGGATGGTAACATCCCTTCACCTTGATTTGAGCATCAACCAAAGAGTCTCAGCAAAGCTGAGATACTGCTCCCACCTGGTAGCAAGTGTCAGTCACCAATTTTCAAACCAATGGGGAGATAGAAAAGTTCAAAAAACCCTACTAGAGGAGAAGTAGTAATGCCTGTCTGCTCAAGCAGGTCAGTTCTTGTTGTTAGAGATACAGTAGTGCATGCAGGTGTCTGGTTTATTGAGCTGCTGTCCAACTGGAGCAATCACTGTTTGTGATCATGATCAAATGGTGTCTTTGTGTGAAGGAAAATGAATAAAGTGTTTAAACATGCTCCGTGCTACGTCCCGATTCTGAAGCATCTGGTGTACAACCATGTCTAGTTGCTTACACTGGCTTGGTGCATGGTCAGCCAGGGACTGGTAGGCACACTGTACTTTGTCCATCCTGCCTCCTCACAGAGCCATGCACAATGATTTTCTATCAAATAGTCCTAGGTAGCCTCCATTAGTTAAGAACACTTGAATTCTGATTTGGCCTCAACCCTGTGTCAGATGATGAGCTTAACCTTGCTAAGTTTGGTAAAAGCTGATCAGGTTGTACTTGACATTGCAGAGCATAAACATCATACTCATAACAGGCAGCAATGTGAGCTACCAATGTGCTATGGTGCCTTGGTACCTGGGTATTGGAGCATAGCTTTTTGATGGACCCATCTGCTGCAGCAATGGTTGTTGTATGGACATCCTCAACCTCTGCTAAAGAGTGATCATTTTTGGGTTCCGGGGGTTCTTGGGTTGACTACATATTTTCAGGCAAAGTTGATACTCTTTAGGCACATTGACCCCTATGTATTAAGGAGTGGGTTGCCTATGGACTATGGATCCATGGTGTGTAGGCAACCCTACATCTGAATGCCACGTACTGGGGGTTCCACAGACCCCTGTGTGCATTCAAGGAAGGCACATGCATCCCTTCCACACAGGATACTCTGGCTGGTCAAGCAGCTGTGCACACTGACAGTTCAGGGGCATGTCTGGGGGTGTGCCTTGCACTCTGCACTATTTACAGAGGTATGAAGTGCCAGGCAAGGATGGTGCAGAATAGGACAGCAGGGATGTGCTGTATCTTTTACACATACCCTCGGTAATGCTGTGCAGAATGTGGAATTGCGCTGGTGAAATTAGAATGGAATGACAATTCTGCTGGTGGAATTTCCACTGAAATTTCACTGGTTCTTCTAATGGAATTCCAACTGCCGAGATCAGCAGAATAATATTCCACAGAACACCACTTTTTCTGCAGAAAATCATTCTGCAACTATTTCCATGGGAAATACTGATATCTGTGGAATAATATTCTATGGAATAGCATTTGTTCCGTGGAAAATCATTCCACAACCATTTCTGTGGAAACTTTTGAGATCCACAGAATGAAATCCCATGGAAATGTAGAAAAACTCATTCAGCATTTTTTGTGCCATGGAATTCAGCCATTCTGTTTCCAGTGACATTCGGTGGAATTTAAAAATTCCATGAAATTTCCTTTGCTGGAATTTGAAAATTCTGTACAGCACTACCCCTCGGCTTACACCCACTGGTTTCAGTGGAATGTGGAATTCCCACCGTGCTTCCCCAGCCCTCTGAGATGACTGGGTGGGGCTGAGGGCAGACATTCAGGCCCTCGGCCATCTTTGAAAATCCAACTGTCCAACACCTTCCCAGAATGCTTTGCTCCACACAGAGCAGGAGATCCTTTAGGGGAGCAGGATGGGCATCCAATTAGATACCCACCTGTGTCCTCTGATCTACCCCACACAGCAGTGCACCAGGAGTGGGCCATGGACAAACACCATGTGGTGCCATTCTGTTGCATGCTTGTCTGCAGGTGTGGAGCTGTGCAACCAGGGCACACTCCTCTTGCACATACCCTGCACTGCATAATGCATAAGCACCATATAGCATAGAACAGGGCTCCAGGGATTGATTCTTGAGAAATCTCAGTGGGATCAATGAGTCCTGGTGTGGTTTCAGGGGTCTGACATACCTATGTATTACATGTGTGATAGTATACCTTGTCCCATAGGTGACTTGAGGGGTGACTCAGACACCAGCTGAAAACCTAATTAGGTCCTGGTAGGCATGGTGATAGTAGGTTTTGTGGATCATTCAGGAGCCATACAAGGAGGAGAGCATCAGTCTGTTCCAGCAGATGACTGCAAGGCTCTTTTGGTGAAACACTGCTTTCTTCCTGGGCCTCAGTCTTCTCCACTTTCTTAGAAGCAGTACATGATGCCCATGTCAAGTCCCACTGATTTAGGTCTCATATGCTCATTCTATAGCAAGGGACAATTCAGTGTACAAGGGATAAATGCTCCTCTGGATACATCCATCAGGTCTCCCTTCTGGGGGTTTCAATGGATAACTGTCTTCTGGGCTCAGCAGCAGGGCTTCTGAAGTCTTTGGAGTCAGTGGGGATAGGTTGATCAGGTCATTATTCTACACTTTCCTAGATCTGGACCTCCAGTGATAGCAGCTGAACTGCAGTGATGTCTTCTGTCTGAGCAGTGGGGCTGGGAGGACTATAGGAGGCAGTCCCTCTGGGCTGATAACCATTATCTGCCAACAAGGGTGGTACACCAGCATCATCTGGACATCAGACCCACAGCTGGCACACTGCTTACAACACAGCAGCTGCCAGGGTACATCCCCAGCATTACCTCTCATGTTCATATGTGACCCTCATCACCAACCAGCAATGGGAGTCAACCCATCACTGCACCTGATTGTCTTTCTCACCAGCCTGAGCCATTTTGCTTTTCTTTCTTATCCCCAAACCTGTTTTTGGACATCATGCTGAGCCAAGGTCAAAAGCAGTGCACATAGGGAATCACAATTGACAGACCTGATATCCTGCTACAACAATGCATCCCATTGGTGCACGCCAAGGGAGTAAGTATGGTTTGCAACTCAATTAGTTCTGTATACCCTTGGATGATTTATTTTAGCCTTGCAGTCCCACATTCTGTAAATTCATTGTATACATACACACACACACATTTCCATTCAGATTTAGTGGGGAACATTATCCTTTCTGTGGTACCAGTATTCACTCCAAATGACAGTTGCAGCAATCCAGTTGTGCCACCATTGCTCAAGACAGAAACTAGACTTTTTTCTGTCCTGCCACACAGCTGCCATGAATATTGAGCACTTCAATGTCTTGTAGACTTCTCTGATCTGAGAAAACACATTTGGTTCATATTAAGAAGTACATCCAGACTCTGCCTACTAGCCTAAGGAAGGGGCTGGGGTGACATCGCAGATGACCAGTCCCTTCAAGCCATGCTGATTCTTGGTCCCAGAGAGTTGTGTTCTCGTAGTCAAACGTTCATGCACTATGCATGGTGTGAAAATAACCTCAGTTCCAAATCTTTGCTAGTCTGTTTCACAGCATTAACCTGTGTCTGAAACATTTTTATTTGCAAATTCACCACCTTGACAGTACTTTACACTTAAGCCCTATTTGGGCATGATTGCATAAGTCTACCCCTTGCAGTCAGGTTCCATGCAGAGCCCATACTCCCTGGGGCAGGGCCACTCAGGGTTCCTGGTGAAAGGAGACCTTTTAGGTGGGCAAATGATGTGTGGTACCAATGAGTGTTGGATCTCAGATTCAATGTAGGCAAGCATGAGTTGCCATACTTGGAAACAAGAAACAGAGGTAAGACCAACACCCTGTTTGGGGCTCCTTTTGCAGCAGTAGAGTGCAAAAATAACCTGGGATTCCTAAAAGACATAGGGTTAAAGCATACTGTAACTGTCAGTCTGCAGTGGCTGCCTAAAAGGCTGGAATAATGCTGGCGTGCATAAAAAGAAGGGTACTCAACAGTGCAGGGGAAGTAATCCTACCAATTTTCAAGGTCCTGTTCATGCCCCTCCTAAAGTATTGCATAAATTTGTTGGTTTCTCAATACAAAAAGAAAACAGAGTTAGTCAAAGTTTAAGAAAAAATATTAAAATGTTATTAAACATGTCAAAATATAGTAGCTGATAAAAAAATAGTTCACAATGTGTGCTGCAATGCCCCTTCAGTGAGCAGTGAGTGCCACTAAAGGGTTAAGTTTTCTTTCTTTTCTATATTGCCTCTACATTATGCTCCACTTACACCCCCAATGTATACAGTATGTTCCCCTCACAACCCCCCCCATCTTGGTAGTAGTACTGTAAGACTCTTTAATGTTAAAACTGGAGCCTTGCCGAAAGGTGCTTGAGGAACATACGAACATACATATGAACATATGAATGGGCCAGCACATAAAGGCTGTAAGGTCCATCTAGTCTGTTCAAGTGTGCAGTTCCCACTGTGTTTACACATGAGGCAGTATAGCGCAGTGGTCTAAGGCTCAGACTTGCAAATTTGGTGACATCCAGCAGACCAGACCTGGGTTTAAAATCCCACAGCTTCCACTTGCATACTGTGTGACCCTGAGCAAGTCACTTAACCTCCTTGTGCTCCCAGGTCGCTCCTGTAAAAAAGCTTTCAGCTTAGTGTGCTATACCTGGTTAAACAACTAAATAAAAAAAAAAAAAACTGCCCCCTCCCCAGTCCCAATATCCCCATATGAGAAAGCCACCAGCACACAGCGAGTCAGCACGTGCTGGCTGAGGAAGTGTGTCTGAGGAATCAACCAAGCGTGTTGCTGTAAAACACTTGCTGACTAAAATCAAGCTCCTTTTCTTCTTTGTGGACAGTTAGAACTGGCGTGCCAATGCTGTGACAGGGAGCATGTTTGTACTAGCAGCCAGCAGTTGTTCATACCGCAGTTCTCACAGCACTTTTGAGGTGGTGGAAAGGAAGGAGAAGGGAAGAGCAAATGGAAAGCAAAGCTTCAAGTTCAAGTTTCAAGTTTATTGTTCGACTTTTGGCCTTTACATGAACATTTCAAAACATTTAAAATACAAGGTTCATAAATAGCACCAACTTGTACAGTTATATTAAAAGTTTTAAAATACATGTACTATCTCATTACAAGACGTCATAGAATCAGCAATAGGTTCTGTTTATTTATTTTTTTTATTTGAAAGTTTGTGACTGGGAGAGGCACACTGAGCCACGGCTCATTTCCTGGTCTGACTTGGGGGCAAGGGAAGGGGAATATTATTACAAATGTAAACTGACTTACAGAACCAGAGTAAGCTGTTGGTGGTATTTCAGTGAATGAGGGAATTTGGCCAGGACATCCAGGAAATTCCCCTACTTTTATCAAGAAGTGCCATGGGATCTTTAACGTCCACCTGAACAACCACCAAAACAGTCAGATGGGACCTCTCTTTAACATCTCATCTGAAAGACAGCATTTCAGCAGTGCAGCACCCCCCTGTTGATGAACTACAGTGTAAGTATTAGGATTTATCCCACGCTCCCAGTGTGGTGCTAGAACCTACCCCCTTCCATTCTTCCAGCTTCAGAAGTGAGTGTGCTACCTGCTGAGCCACTGACACTGCAATAAAACAAAATTTTCTCTAGTGACCACTCTCAAATATGCACATTCTCAAATTTAGTACCAGTTAGAATTTAATATCGACAGTCGGCCTGGTGACACTGAGGGTTGAGGCGCTGGATGCCACATCTCACGCCATGCTGGCAACTCGAGGTCAGAAGCAACCTCGGGTTTCTGGGGGTCAGCAGGGGAGGGAGAAGATTGAGTATCCAACAGACTGCTCTCTTCTCCCAGGAAGGGGAGGATTGTCATCCTGCTTCTTGGCTGCCTCTTAATGGAGGCCAGAGGGCATCACCAGAGTCAGGGAGGCACAGGAATGTGGGAACGTGGCATGCATGTGCCTCCACATGCACATGGTTGCTCTCTGAGGGAGAGCATGTAGTAAGTAGTAGTAGTAAAAAAATTTTATTCATACAAAAAATGAATAAGGATATCTTCACTGAGCCAAAGCTCCTTTACAGTGAGATCCAGGTGTCATTTCCAGTTACTCTTATAAATTAATATATAACGAAGGAAAACACATATACACTATAATTATACAACAATAAATATAACACAGTTCCAAATCATAAAACAAACTAGGACAAGAAGAACATTCAAAAAACAATAATTAATTCACAGTATACATTTAATACAAGTTACAATCTACCATCCTAAGATTCAAACTAGTTCCCATCATAACTAATAGTTTCGATAAGCCATTGTTTAATTTGGTGCAACTGGAAATTTCCCTTGAGGGGTCTAAGCTTCCCAGGCAATTTATTCCATATAGAAGGTCCTATATTAAAAAAATGCTTATCCCCCCAAGCCATTCTGCGACTTGGAACAGCACAGTCCAAGTAATTAGCAGAGCGCAGACCCTCAATAGGTCTTTTTATTTTAATGGACTCAGCCATATATTTAGGGACTTTTCCTGAGATACATTTTAACATTAACATAATTGTACTAAGAGCCCGCCTTTGAGACAAAGTATGCCAGTCTTATTCTTTATACATATCTACTCTATGTGCCCTCTTTGCAGCTCCCAGTATAAATCTAATTAATTTATTATACATAACATCAAGCTTATATAGTTGCTCTTTAGACGCACCCATATATATCAAATTACCATACTCCAATATGGGTAGTACAGCAACAGTTACAACTAATTTTCTAATTTCCAAAGACAAACTATTTCTTACTCTATATAATGACCCCAAGCACTTACCAACTTTAATCAAGATACTATCTATATGGCTGTCCCATTTAAATTTTGTATCTAAATACACCCCCAGATATTTATAACTAACAACTTGTTGCAAGATTCTTCCTGAAAATGTTTTAATTTGTAACCCCTCATATTCAGTTTTAGACCTGTAACCCCTATGAAACACCATTACCTGAGATTTTTTTCATTCAAAACCAATTTAGATCTAAGCAAAAATTCCTGTAACTGATCAAAAGCCTGTTGTAATACTATTTGAATAGTTCTCACTGATGAATCAGCAAAATGTACAACTGTATCATCAGCATAAAGATGGTATTGTAGCTTTGGTTGTTCAAACCCCAAATCATTCATATATAAATTATATAGTATAGGACCCAAAATGGATCCTTGTGGGACTCCTGACACAATCAATTTCAAATCAGATGACCACTCTCTAATAGTCACTTGCTGCAATCTTGAGTCAAGATAATTTGAAACCAATTTATAACCGACTCAGACATACCACAGGTTTTAGTCTGGAGGGAGGATGCCATGGTCCAGCGTGTCAAAGACCTTAGAAAGGTCAACAAAATTGCTCCACTGGCATCCCCTGTCCATGCTCTCCATTATATCTCCTGTGACCTTTATAAGGGCAGTGTTTGTTCCCTGTTTGGGTCTAAAGCGGATTGATAACTGTTAAGGATTTCATTATCTTTCAGATATACCTGTAATTGTTTTACAACTATTTTCTCCAAAATTTTAGAAATTGTTGGTAAAAGAGAAATTGGTCTATAATTTTCTAATAATAACCTAGATCCTGTCTCATAAATTGGCACAATCTTGGCAGTCTTCCAAGTCTGAGGTAACTCCGCAGAGAGAAGAGACAAATTAAATAAGTTTGCTAAGGGTAAATCAATAATAGGGGCTGCATACTTTAATAAGATATTAGGGATACCATCCATACCTTCTGCTTTATTAGTATTAATTTGAAATAATAAATCCCTAACATCTCCTCTAGTAATAGAAGTAAACTTAAACTCAGCTTGTATACCAGATTGTACATAAACTCTATCTGTATCATTTACCTGGGAATTTCTCTGTAGAACCTGATTTACATCTCCTCCACCCAAATGTAATTCATTAATACCCATATTTGTAAAAAAGGTATTAAACTCATTAACCACCTTGTTTCCCAAATCCATCTTATTACCATTAATTAGGAAATGATTAGGATATCCCAAGTTAAGTCCCTTATGCATCTTATTTATTGTGTTCCAAAATACTCTTGAGTTTTCCATCATTTCTTTAGACAATTTTTGTTGCAATAGCCAATCTAGCCTTTCTAATTTCCTTTGTATATAAATTTCTTAATTGCCTATATTTATGCCAGTCCTGGTCTCTCTTTACTAATTTAGCTTGTTTCATGTCTTATCTCTAGCTCTTTTAATTTTAAACAAACCTGAATCATACCATGGCGCTTTGTTTGATTTTATCAACCTAGTTTTTATAGGAGCATGTTTATTGCAAATTTGTATTAAATCCTTTTGAAACATATCCCACGCATCCCCCACACTGGGAATTAGTTCTAGTCTCTCCCAGTTATAATTTTCTAATTCCTGCATAAATTGAACATAATCAAACTGTTTAAAGACTCTAATTTGTACAACATTCTTAGATGTCTTTCTAGATTTATGATTTCTAATACAGAAAATTATCTGATGATCTGACATTGAGTCTGTAACACCCCTCTTTATAAACTTTTCTGGATTTGTAGTAAAATAAGATCTAACATAGTTGAATTACTGGGATTTATTGCATTTAACCTAGTAACATCTTTTATCAGTTGCACCAAATTCAATGTAGTAGCCATATCAATTAGACTATGATGGGCATCTATATTTCCCCAATCAACATTTAAATCCCCAATTATCAAAATTTCATGTGAATTTTGATAATTCTTCAGTACATCCTGTATTTCAGAGAAGACCATTAAGCTACTTTTAGGTGGACGGTAAATGCCAATCATTAAGATGGGTTTAGAATAAGGTAGCTTTAATTCTAATGGTAACAATTCTGAATCAGTCCAATTATACAAATCTTGTAATTCCCTAACATCAATCCAATTTTTAACATAAACTAATACTCCCCCTCCTCTTTTGGATCTGTCTTTTCTATATATATAGAAATTTTCCAGGGCTATATCATTATCTTGAATTTTTGTATGCAGCCATGATTCAGTAATTATTAAAATATCAGGCTTATAATAAACCACCCACTCTCTTAGATACTCAATTTTCTTAAGCAAACTACAAATCTTAATATGCACAATTTTCAGTCCTTTTTCATTCAACATTTCAAATGTATAATCATGATTCAAATCAGCAACAGGCCCAAGATTTAATTGAACATCCCCACTTAACATTAACCCTATAATTACAAACCATTTACCCATTCTAGACATTTTAAAATATAAACATTTCTCGTTCACTAAATGATTTCTAGATTTGGCACTTTCTAAAACAGCATTATGTCCCCAGCCACATAGAAGTTCACTACCCATATACACCCATTTGATCAAAGTTGTCTCAATATGGATATTCAATAAAGAGGCATGAATGTCCCTTGCCACCCAATTAGAACATTTCTCTCCCATCATAGTTCCCTATACTCTATTGTCAAATATGGACATTCTATAAAGGATTTTCTATTCTGAGCAGAATTTTCATACTAAAACTGGCACCCTACCAGAACAATTCTCACCATAACATCAACATTGTGAAAATTTAAACCACCCTGTTAATCAAACTTTAATTATAATAAAATAATGAGCAACTACCTCATTATATCAGGATAATCCTAAAAGGTAGAGGAAACTAGGTAATCCACTTAGTAAATACTATATAAAACGTGCACTATATAAGCAACCCACCCAGAATATATTAAATAAATTAAATAAAGAATAGAAAATAAAACAAATAATAAAACTCAATATAAAATTAACATTAAATGAAACAAATAACCTACCCAGACTCACATAAAATATTCAGCTTCCAGTTAAATTAACCCTAAGTTTCTAAGTAAATCTCAGCAGAAATACTACTCAAATTTGCTCCTATTATTACTAATAAAATTTCTAATACGAGGTGGTGCTAAATTGCCACTCACGCTCGTGCTATACCACTCGCTTTGCTGCAGGCTTAGCCAGTTCTATTATTACTGCCCTCTTCCTTGATGAAGTGTGTCTGCTACACCTGGCCCTCTCATCAGAGCACAGGAATGCAGGGTCAAGGGGAGCAAAGGCACAGAAGAAAATGAGGTTATACAAAGTGCTCACAGTTTTAACAGATATCAGGCACACAGTTCGAATCCCCCAACAGGCAGCAGCATGCTCCTTTAGGTCTCAGTCTCACAGTCCAGCAAAATGAAACAGCAGAAGAAGTAATCAGTCTCTCAGATGATAGATGCAAATGGCATACCTGTTCTGGATTTAGGCAGCGCAGTTCTTTCATATTGTACTGCCCCTCCTCCTTGATGAAGTGTGCTCTGTTACACCTGGCCCCTCTCACTAGAGCACAGGAATGCAGGTGGGGAAGAAAACTGGAAAAGTGGGGACTGGCAACCTTTGTGATGGCCTGGCTCCATCTCAATCATGACTTGCCCCGGCATCTAGATTGTGCTCTGGGAAGGGGGGTGATACTCCTCCCTCCAGCCCCACCATGGAGGGTAATCTGTAGGGGAACCACCAGGGTAGGGCCAGATTAGGATGACCAGGCTTGAGAGACAAGCTCTCTGAGAGGGGGCCAGAGCTGCCTGTCAGCCCAAGGAGTCACAGAAACACAAGAAGAAAAAAAACAAACAAACAAAAATAATATAATATCAAATTATTTGAATATGCAGAAAGGTCAGACAAAATTACAATGAGGGTATAGGTAAATGTGATTTTAGATTGTTATTTTAAAGGTGTATATGATAATGATGTAAAAATAAGGGAAACACAGCAGTCTGTCATAATGTGTGACTAATCAGCTAGACATAAAGGACCACATTGTCAAAGGAGATGCACGGCACAAAGAAGAAATGCGCTGCCTATCTCAAGAAATGTGCCAAAGCACGATATTCAAAAGACAGAGATGTGGCACACACCTGAAGATACACCATCTCATGGAAATAATGTATGCAGTGCCAATAAAGGGGGAATTCTCATGAATGTGCTACGCATCCCTGTAGTCAGCCAAAATGTGCCATGCATCTGCAGCACATCTTGGAATTGATCCACCCAAAGTTAGGCATATATAAAAAAGGGTGGCCTAAATAAGACAGCCATCCACAGGCATGCTGCAGAACTGCAGGCAGGCCATCTGGAGACAGCCTCATAAGTACACAAGAACATGCTCCAGGCACCCACATGTAGCAGTCATGCCAGGATGGATGAACCCTGAGCTACATTTTCTGTGTCACCACTGGCACCATCCAGGGAGCAACACCCCACACCACACCCTGGACCTAGACACCAAGCAGCCACATGCCAGTGCTATCATGTGTCCTCCAGGCACACCACTGAGGCAGACAGCCACACCACAGCACATGTACCAGGGGCCATGACTAGTAGCCATGTGGCCTGCAGGGTGCCATCTGGTGGTGACATGTGTCCAGGGTGACTTCTATGGCAAAAGTGCCCAGGTTGCCTGGTGGTACTAGTGTCTGCATGGCTTGGGCCAGGGACTGACCAGTGGCACACACACATGGTGGCACACCTTGGATGCACACAGGTAGGACCCACCCACCCAAGTACCTGGTCACTGTCTGCATACTTCCATCTCTTGCAGTGCCCACCAGGTACCTCCCATACTGAGGTGAGTGGGACACTGCAGGTGATTGTATGCAGCATATGGAGCTGGTGTATCACATGCATGTGGCATCCTGATCGGCCTGTGTCACACTGTGCCCACCCTGTTGCATGTCCAGGTGGCCCCTGTGGCCAATTTCCAGGTGGGCTCCCTGTACCCCCTGTCTGACCCTGTTCATAGCTATGGGGTGTAGCACTGTACCCAAGCCAATGTTGTCCACCCACCCACATACTACCATCTCAGCACACCTGCCAGCTAGGCTGCAGTACCTTCTGTTCTCTTTTGTGGGGTGGTGAGGCAGCCCTGAAAAGCTGGAACTGAGCATGCCTTGGGTATGCAGATGGCGGTAATACATTCCAGTAATGAGCTCCGGCATGTGGGGTTTGGACTCAGAATGTGCAATCAGGCCATTTGCATATCCGGGCTGAATATTGCAAAGTTGCGCCATGCCCATCTCACCTGTCCCAGTACCTGCCTGTGGTGCACACTCCCCCCTGCCTGAGATGTGCTGCACATCTTCAGATGCGTGATCACACATGTTCAGGATATTCAGCCAAACTCGCATGAACGCATCTTCCAACACATCTTCTGAATATACAATTTTTTGGGCCCAGTGCATCTCAGATGCGTGGCGCAGGCACTTGCACGATTTTGCAGGGGACTTTTGAACACGAGGGCCAAAATTCACAGAAAAAAAGAAATCTCAGTCATATACAACAACATCTGAAGATTTAAGCATTTATCCATAAATGCAGGAAATGATCTATTTAAGTATATCAATGTAATATTTAGAAAAAAGAAGTAGGAAATAAGGGGACAGAGGAGGCAACAATCTTTAGCAATCCTGAAACAGGAGTAAACAGGCCTTGGATGGGTTCAGGTCTGGTTACCTACACCCCCATCCAAGTATCATGTCCATAATCTCAAAATTCAAAATGTATTGAGTATTGGAAAAAAGACAAGTTGTGGCAAAAGAGAAGTAAGTCTCTTATGTTCCCTGTGGAGCATAATTGCCTAATTGGTGTTATCTACAGTTTCAAAGATGACAAAAAGCCAGATTCCCCTTCCAAAACTGACATATCTTGATTATTTTATAGCACTGTGATTAATTGATCCAAGGGAAGACTGAGGTTAGCTAGTATAGGGCAGAACCAATCATCTCTTTTCAGTGAATACAAGGGGCATATCAACATAATATGCTTAACGTCATCTTCAGCCTTCGTCCCACATTTACAGTGGAGAGTTTTAATACCAGGTCATCTCTTTGAAATGTATATAATTTGCATCATAAAGTTCAATTCTGGACCTAGTAAGAAGTTTCTGATCTAAAGGATTAGATAGACAGGTTAAGTAAGGTTCAAGAAAGTATGCAGTTTTAAGCTGCTTATGCCATTTGACATTTTTAAGAGAAGAAACATGAAGAAAGGCCATGGAAATGGATGCACCTCTAACTCTTTTCTTTATTTGAGAAATAATTTCAAAATTTGGTCTGTAATATATTTCATATATTAAATGTTCCAAACCCAGCGGAAATAAGTTCTCTTTAATAGTTTTAACCATTGGACAAGTGAAACTTTTCCTCAAATATTTAAGTTCTTCTACCAGACATTGCCTAGGGAGCCTATTCTCAGACGATTGGAAAAGATTAAGAAGAAAAATCAGGCGCCTGTCTGTGACAAGAGCAGAGATTGAGAATTGGCCAAGTTCCAATCTTAAAACCTCTGCAGGAACTGTCTGAGAGACACACAATACATTGTGAAATATCTTGTTTAATACAATCTCCAATCATTTTTTATTAGAGAAAGCCCATATTTCAGCTGCATATAGTGCACTAATTTTTCTTTTGGCATTAATAACTGTGAGTATAACCTGAAAAGTATGTTTTCCCAACCTATAATTACATATTTTAAACACATTAAATGCTGCTTTTAACTTAGCTTCAATCAGTGAAAGATGCCTATTCCAGAAAAAAATGTCCAATAATCTTACTCACATGGTGATCATAATAATTCTGAGTTTCAATATTTGATTTCTTTTTATAAATAGCCTTGGAGTCCGTCTGTTTTTATTGCCAAAAACTACTAATTTGGTTTAATCTATATTTATAGTTAATCTGCTATCCATGCATAATGCAACACAATTATTCATTTTCCTTAGTATGCTAAGTAATGATGTAGAAATCAGTACTATATCATCTACGTAAGCTAAGCAACTTACCTTGCTTTTTGACACACTTGGTAAATGATATTCAGGAAGATCCAACCCTTCTATTATAGTATTAATATACAATTTAAATAAAGTGGGGGCAAGAATACTTCCCTGTTAGGCTCTGAGATTAGTTCTAACAACATATGTTAATCCTCTGGACAGATTGTGCTGTACTCTTACCCAGGTGTTTTGCTGTAACCTTATCACAATATCCAACAGAAAGGGTTCTACATATCAGTTGGGGATGAGGATATAGCATGCACAAAGCAGAAAAAGGACCTTGGAGTTATTGTCTCTGATGATCTCAAGGTAGAGAAACAGTGTGACAAGGCAGCAGGTAAAGCAAATAGGATGGTGGGATGCACAGGCAGGGGCATCACCAGCAGGAAAACAGAGGTCATAATTCCACTGTACAAGATGCTAGTGAGGCCCCACCTGGAGTACAGTGTACAGTTCTGGAGACCTTACCTATGTAAGGACATTGACAGGGTAGAGAAGGTTCAGAGGAGGGCAACAAACCTGGTACAGGGATTGCATCACAAGTCCTATGAGGACAGGTTGAAGGACCTGACTATGTACTCCCTGGAGGAGAGGAGGGAGAGAGGGGATATGATAGAGACATACAAGTGCCTTGCAGGGAGGAACAGGGTGCAGGAATATATTATTTTCCAGTGAAAAGATGTTCCAGGAATAGTGGTCATAGAAACATAGAAGTTGATGGCAGATAAGGACCACAAGACCCATCCAGTCTGCCCATTTCTTTTTCTACCTTATAAATGTGCCATTGGCCTTTGCTCTGTCAGTGGCCTATCTATTCATACACATCTGTATTGCTCCCTTATGCCTATCCCATGCCTGTTTGAAGACCTGCACTGTATTCATAGCCACCACTTCCTGAGGTTGACCATTCCATGTATCCACCACTCTTTCTGTGAAAAAGAATTTCCTCACATTCCCCCTTAATCGGCCTCCCTCTAATCTCATGCTGTGACCTCTTGTCCTGCTATTTTTCTTATATTGAAACATGTTAGACTCTTTCACCTTGTTAATGCCCTTAAGGTGTTTGAATGTTTCGATCATATCACCTCTCTCCCTCCTTTGCTCAAGGGTATACATATTGAGCTCCGTTAATCTGTCCTCTTATGTCTTCTGATGCAGCCACTGCACCATTTTGGTTGCCCTTCTCTGGACTGCCTCAATTTGGTTAATGTCCTTGTGAAGGTGTGGTCTCCAGTACTGCATGCAGTACTCCAGATGGGGCCTAACCAGTGTCTTGTAAAGAGGGATTATTACCTCCATCTTATGACTTGTGATACCCCTACTAATACACCTTAACATCCCCCTAGCCTTACCTACTGCTTTAGAGGTCTGCTTGGATGATTTAGGTCATTGGTGATGATGATGCCCAAGTCTCTTTCTTCCTTTGTGACTGCCAGCAACTCCCCTCCCAGCCTATAGGTGGCTTCAGGGTTTCTCTTCCTTACGTGCATGATCTTGCACTTCTTTGCATTAAATCCCAGTTGCCACTCTTCTGACCATTTTTCTAGTTTATCAAGATCTCTTCTCATTCTGCCCACCCCGTCCGGATCATCTACTCTGTTGCAGATCTTGGTGTCATTTGCAAACAGACAAGCCTTACCCTCTAGTCCATCTGCAATGTGACTAATGGAGATATTGAAGAGGACTGGCCCCAGGACTGATCTCTGAGGTACCCCACTTGTGACTTGCATCTCTTCTGACTGTATACCATTTACCACCACTCTCTGTTTTCTGCCTGTCAACCAGTTTGCCACCCAGTTGACTAACTTCTGACCCACCCTGAGCCTACCCAGCTTATTTATCAATCTTCTATGTGGAACAGTGTCAAAAGCTTTGCTGAAGTCAAGGTAGGCGACATCAACTGCTCCCCCTTGGTCCACCACTCTGGTTACCCAGTCAAAGAAATCTATGAGATTAGTTTGACAGGACCTTCCTTTTGTAAACCCATGCTGTCTTGGATCCTGTGCCCCTATGGATTCCAGGTGTTGCACTATCCTTTCCTTAAGGAGTGCCTCCATAATCTTGCCCACTACTGAGGTAAGACTGACTGGTCAGTAGTTCCCTGCCTCCTCCCTGCTACCACTCTTGTGGAGCGGGATCACATGAGCCCTTCTCCAGTCTTCTGGGACCTCTCCTGTGCTCAGAGACTCACTAAACTGTTCTGTTAATGGCTCTGCTAGTTCCACCCTTAGCTCCTTAAGTACCCTGGGATGTATGCCATCAGGTCCCATTGCCTTGTCCACCCTGAGCTTAGTGAGCTCTTGTAGGACCCTTTCTTTTGTGAAGGGAGTAGTGCTCACCTTCCCCCCCGTGTCCATGGTGCTGAGCTGTGCGTCCTGCCCTACCTTCTCTTCGGTAAATACTGAGCAAAAGTATCTATTTAGGATAGATGCTTTGACAGGGTCCTCCTCCTCACATGCTCCCATTTCTCCTTTGAGCTTAGCGATACCCCCTCTGGACTTTCTTCTTTCACTAATGTATCTATAAAAAGTCTTGTCACCTTCTTTTACTGTTCGTGCTAGTGTTTCCTCAGTTTGGGACTTTGCCTGCCTTACTGCCTTCCTGCTTCCCTTAGGGCAGTTTGGTATACCTCCTATCTTCATCCCACTGTGTTCCTTTATATTTCTCAAGGCCAGCCTTTGGCTGTGACCTTTCATACTGTATTTGAGAACCAAAGTGGTTTCCTTCTTCTTTTGCACTTTGTTTTCTGTCTAACACAATGGGATGTTGCTTCAAGTATTGCATCCTTAATGCTTGCCCACTTTGCCTGTACCCTCTCACCTGTGTTTCTTTTTGCCAGGGCTAGCTTAAATCTGTTGGCCATCTTATCAAAGTCAGCTCCTCTGAAGTCCCATATTTTTGCCTTGGAACGGGGTGATTTAGATGTAGTGGCCAAATTGGTCATGGGTTGAAGTTGAAGGGAGGGTGATTCAGAGGAAACACGAGGAATAATTTCTTCCCAGAAAGGGTGGTGGACAAGTGGAACACCCTGCCAGAGGAAGTGGTGGGGACTAAAGAATCACAGGATTTAAGAATACATGAGATAGACATAAGGGAATTCTGGAGGTCAGGGGTAAGGGGCAACAGACTTCTAGAAAAATATAAAGGGAACTTACAAGCTCAAATGGGCAGACTAGGTGGGCCATGCACCCTTATCTGCTGACAGTGTCTATGTATCTATGTATCTATAGTATAAGCTTGCAATTTATGCCATAATAATTTATGGCTAATACTGTCAAAGGCAGACCTGAGGGCCACAAAACAGCAATAAAGTTTTGATTTCTTAACACATGTGTATTTATAAATAAGATGTAACAAAATGTAGCAATGTTGAATAGTAGATTGTCAATCCCTAAAACCATTCTATGTTTCATTCAATAGCTGATTTTCTTGGATCTAGGACTGTAACCTCTGCAGTATTATTTTACAAAATACCTTCTGAGATGTATCAATGGGACTAATGGGTCTATAGATACTAGGATCAGAAGCTTGACCCTTTCCATATACAGGAAAGATGATACTTCCCTTCCAGCTATCTGGAAAATGTTCTCCTTAGACAAATCTATTAAATACTACTAAAAAGATAGGAAGCCACCAATCAAGAAACATTTTGTAAACATCCGATAGAATTTGGTCCTGACCCGGTTCTTTATTGGATGTAACTGAGGACAAAGCTTGCTTAATTTCCTCCCAATATATACAAAAAGGCCTTGGTGAGAATGTAAAAGAGTTTCAGACCTCAGTTCATTGACAATAAAATTTCCAATATCTTCTGTACGGGAGAAGTAAAGAGACTGAAAATGTTCCTCCCATATGGCAAGGCAAGGCACATTTTATTTAAAAAGACACCCATCCCGGAGGCTCTGGGCGCCGTACATTAATCAATAAATACAACACATCACAATAATAATCAATTAAATTCAATAATCTAAACAAGTTAAACCAAAATTTGCTATATAATTAACTACCCTCAACTTCAGCAGCATTTAAAGTCTCTAAGACTAAATTAGCATCAGATTAATCTTTATTAAAAAGACAGGTAAGAAACTATAAAACATAGTCCAGGAAGGCCTGATTGTACAAAAAGGCCTTGAATTGTACAAAAAACTACAGTGTAATACTGTATATGTTTCCACTTCCCTTGAATGTTGGTTATAGCCATAGCTAACCAAAGGCCAGAAGGCTTTGGTGTCTTTGGCTATAACTGTTCTTCTTAATTTGTTCTACATACTTTTCTGGTATTTTCCTTCTCAAGGTCCAATAATTTCATATATTCCTTCCTTGCTTTATTAAGAGAACTAAGATTTTTCCTGGATTTATGTTTTTTGAAGTATCTAATGTATCTATTTAATTTTTTTTAGCTATCCGGCAGGTCTTATTGAACCATGTAGGACAAAAATGTACCCTTATTCTATTGGTTCTAGATAACGGTTTTATGTAATTATTTATTTCCAGCCATTTACTGATAGTTTGGTTATTATCTGAATCTGAAACTATTTCATTGCACAAAGATATTAAGGTATCAACATAAAACAGTTCTGAAAATAGATTTATAGCTTCATTTTACCATCTCACTCTTTTTGAATTAATTATTCCCACATCACCTGCATTACCAGCAAACTGGGGAAAGTTACTGCCCATTCTTAGTGTTTGAAAAGTTATAAGGAATGGTGAATGAGCAGAATCTGGATGATCCCAGACCTCAAACAGAAATTTTAAGCATCCTGATTAACCCTGGCTAGATCAATAATAGAAGATCCCATATACCCCTTAAATGTATATTCACCTTCCGAATCACCAGGCAAATGACAATTTACCAAACATAAACTCAAGTCTGACATTATTTTATGCAATATCTTACCCTGATGATTAAGTTTCTTACCCTTGGAGTTTCTAACATTACTTATATTAGGGTTAATCAAGTCCAGGCCCTGAAAAAAACTCACTATAAGGGTTTTCCATCTGATTATTGACATGGATTGTGGCATTAAAGTCACCAGTAACAAGGAAAGTGTAAGTTTCATATTTAGTTGTTAAATCATGTAATAATTCACAAAATTGTGGCCAAAAGGAGGGTGAATAAATGGAACTAGTTGTAGGGGGAAATAAACATTAAGAAGAATTATTTTATTATTACAGCTCTCCAATTTCCGAGGAAGAATTAATGATAATTGAAAATCCAGAACAGTAATCTTGTAATTTAGGCAATTCTTAAGATATGTAGCTATACCATAGAAACATAGAAACATAGATTTTGATGGCAGATAAGGACCACTTGGCCCACCCAGTCTGCCCATTTCCCTACCTATTGGATAAGCTGCAGATCCTAGTTAACCAGCAGCCTACTTCTTCCTACCCCAACCCCCTAGAATTGCCTTATGACTGTCCCATGCATGCTTGAATTCCACCACTGTTTTTGACTCCACAACCTCCTCCGAAGGCCATTCCATGCATCCACAACCTCTCTGTGAAAAAATACTTCCTTAAATTACCTCTGAGCTGCCCCTTCTATCTTCAAATTGTGCACCCTTGTTCTTGCACACCTCTTTTTTGAAAGATGCTACCCTCTTGGACTTTGTTGATTCCTTGAGATACTTGAAAGTTTCATCATGTCCCCCCTCTCTCCTTTCTCGAGGCTATACATATTCAGCTCCTTAAGTCTCTCTCTTCATATGTCTTCCAGTGCAGGCCCTGCACCATTTATTGCCCTCCCTCTGGACAGCCTCCATCCTGTTTATATCCTTGGGAGATTGGGTCTCCAGAACTGCACGCAGTACTCCAGATGGGGTCTCACCAACTGTCTGTACAGAGGGATAATAACTTCCTGTTTTCTGCTGGTGATGCCTCTCCCTATGCATCCCAGTATCCCCCAGCCCTCCTTGCTGCCCTCTCACATTGTTTGCCCACTTTTAGGTCATCTGATATGACTACCCCCAGGTCCCTTTCCATTTTTGTTGTTGTTAGTATCTCACCCCCATTGTGTACTCTTCCCTGGGTTTTGTTTCCCGGTGCATTACCTTGCACTTCTTAGCATTAAATCTAAGCTGCCATACATTTGACCATTCCTCTAACCTTGCCAAGTCCCTTCTCATCCTTTCCAACCCACCTTGTGCATCAACTCTGTTGCAGATCTTTGTGTCATCTGCAAAGAGACATACTTTTCCTTCCAGTCCCTCTGCAATATCGCTTATAATGACATTGAAGAGGACCGGTCCTAATACTGAACCATGTGGTACCCCACTAGTAACCTCCCTTTCTTCAGAGTGGACTCCATTTACTATTACTCTCTGTGTCCTATTCTCCAGCCAATTCTTTACCCAGGCTGTCATCTTGGGACCCACTCCCAGGCTGGCTAACTTGTATATTAATCTTTGTGTGGACTGTGTCAAATGCCTTGCTAAAGTCTAGGTAGGCCATGTCCACAGCCCCCTGATCTACTACTTTGGTCACCCAGTCAAAGAAATCTATCAGATTTGTCTGGCATGACCTTCCGCTGTGAATCCATGCTGCCTTGGGTCCTGAGCCCCTCTGGCCTCTAGATACTCAACAATTCTTTCCTTCAGAAGTGATTCCATAATTTTCCCTACCACTGGGGTTAAACTAACAGGTCTGTAGTTTTCTGCTTCTGCCTTGCTCCCACTTTTGTGAAGGGAATCACATCTGCCCTTCTCCAGTCCTCGGGTACCACCCCATCCTCCCATGATTAGTTAAAGAGGTAGTCAGTGGTGTCACTTAGTTCTACCCTTAGTTCTTTAGAATTCTGGGATGAATCCCATCAGGCCCCATTGCTTTGTCCACCTTCAGTTTTAAGAGTTCTTTCAGAACCCTTCTTCTGTAAATGGGCTGGTATCAACTTCTGTATCCAGAGTGTTTCTACTGTTTGTTTTAGGTACCTCCCACTTCCTTTGTAAATACTGAGCAAAATATTTGTTTAGTATCTCTGCCTTTTCACAGTCACCCTCTGCTCACACTCCCTCCTCTTTATTAAGTCTCACTAGCCCTCCCTTGGTTTTCCTTCGCTCCCTGATGTACCTATAAAAGGTTTTATCCCCCTTCTTAACAGAGTTGGCTATCTTTTCCTCGGTTTGAGCCTTTGCTGTTCTGACTGCCTTCCCAGCTTCCTTTTGCTTTAACTGATACAGTTCCCTGTCCTGCTTCTTCTGTGATTCCTTGAACTTCCTGAATGCTTTTTTTTCTTGAACCTTCACTGCCACTTCCTTTGAGAACCATAGTGGTTTCTTACATCGTTTCATTTGTTAATTTGCTTCACAAAGGCTTGTTACCTCTGTGATGGCAGTTTTATTATTCCCATTGTTCTTCCACCCTCCTTCCTGCCCATTTGCTAGTGCATTCTTTAGCACTCACCCATTTTGGCAAAGTCAGCCCTCCTAAAGTCCAGTACTTTTGCCTTTGTATGGCTTGACTCTATTGCTGTGTTTATTGTGAACCATACTGTTCGATGGTCGCTAGTTCCCAGATGGCTACCCACTTCTACATCTGTGATGCTCTCTTCATCTCCATTTGAGAGAACAGGTCTAAGATTGCTCTTCTAGTGGGCTCCAATACTAGTTGTCTAGGCATGCCCTTGTAGGGCATCTAGAATAACCCACTTTTTGAAGTAGCTGCTGCAACTGCATTCAGTTAACATCTGGCATATTCAGATCACCCATCAGCAATATCGCCTTTTTCTGCCATTCTAAGTATTCTTTCATCATTTTCTTGTCTATTTCCTCCCCCCTGAGAGGTCTTATATCTAACCCTGTGCGGATTGTGGTGCCATTGCAGTCTCAAAGTTACCACAGTGTCCTTCTCCTCCCTGTTTTCCCTTTGTTCTGTTGCCTTGATTCCTTCCCTTGTAAAGAGCTACTCCTCCTCTTTACCCTCCCTGTCCCTCCTATAGATAGTGTATCCTGGTATGTTTATGTCCCAGTCATGGTTTTGTGTACCATGTTTCTGTGACTGCCATGATATCCAGATGTTCCTCCTCCATCAAGGCCACTAATTCAGGAAGCTTGTTACTCAGACTACGGGCATTGGTACTCATTGCTCTCCATTTTCTGATGGCTTTACCTTCTTTTGCAGCATCCCCCACTGACCTGTCTACCTCGGTCTTTTTCTCATTTAGTACCCTGTTTTGTAGAGATGCTGGGATTTTCCTGCTGTTTATCAGTGCCTCCCCCTTGGCTAGTTTAAAAGCTTGCCAATGAAGCATTTAAACTGATTGCTCAAAAGACTTGTTCCCTTCCTGGACAGATGCAGACTATCCTGCCAGTATAGGCTGGTGTCCCTCCAGGTGGAACCCCAGTCCCCAATGAAGCCAAACCCCTGTGCCCCACACCATTTTTTCAGCCATTCATTAAACTGCATGGTGCAAAGTACCCTCACCTCACACATGCCATTGACAGGCAGCATCTCAGAGAAGGAGATTGTGTGTGCTACTTGTCTTAGGCCACTCCCCAATTCTACAAAGTCCTTCTGCACTGCTCTAATCTCATGATTAGCCAAGTCATTTGTCCCTAGGTGGACAATGACGTCCAGCTCAGATTCCCATGCAGCTGTTCTCGTATCAGCCCAATTTCTACCATATTTCTTATTTTTTATGGCTGGAATGGCAACGGTTGTGTATCCAGGGATCAGTGGAGGTGTGACATCCTGCCATTATGTTTCCTGTAGACACAAAACACCAAAGATCATTAGAAACTATTTAATTTCATCATCAGCCAGTTTATATGCTAAGCCCTCTATGTTCCAGGATAGACTAGTTAACATTCCAATGATTTATCAGACATTTGAGCAATAATTAAGATAGATTATTGTCATTGAGAGGTAAGATTTTGAAGTACCAAACAATGATTGCTAATCATTATTTCTGAATGGTCCTTATTAACTAATGTATGTCTATTTATAGTCTTCTCTGGTGAACTGTTCTGCAAGCTATTTCTGGACACAGCTTGTTTCTTAAACTCAATAGTATTTATGTCAGTTAGAAGAACCCCAAGTCCATCCAATAGTGGGGATTAACATTAACACTGATACTGCTAGTCTAGGGTTCCTGAAAGTAATATCAATTTATGCACTATCCATAATCCCACAATGTATTGTGATCCACTCAATTCTGCTTCATTTTAAGTCTGTTCTAAGGGTATGGGACAAATAGGAAGTAATAGCATGTTTAATCAGACCAACTGGCTCATTTTGTGAGATTTTCCAACCAAAAAGGGAAAGAGTTTTATTTTCCCAAGTTTGTGATTGAGCCCCTGTAAACTTAGAAGTGACCTCAGAGACCCTTCTTGCCCTTTTAATATCTTCCTCATAGTCCCTGTTGCATATCGTAGAAGTCTGACTCACAGATTTAGCTGGAACTTTATGAGGAGGTAAAATATTAATGCCATTTAATTTAAGTCGTGCTTCTTTGGACCAAATACAAAATGCTGTATTACAGAATCTACAGTAAAGCAAAACACTTTTAGGGACATGTACATTAGGCAGATGAGTAATAAAAATGCCATCAGATATAGAAGGGATATGTAATAGATGGAAAATCCATTTTGCCAATTTTTCAGGAGTTTTAGCACCTAATTTATTAATATGGTACATTTCAATTAAAATCTCTAGCTCTTTCTCAGGCTGATTGTTATCAAAGCCAAAGAAAGTAAGAGCATAATTCCCAGGCTTATCAGGAACACCTGTATTAAGAGGAGATTGCTCCTCAGTCTCCCCTTGGACCATTTCTAGCATATTGGCCTCAGAGAAAAAAGGAGGCCATTGTTCTTTATTTCTGCTATAATTGAATGAGCTGATAAATTCATATGAGTATGTACTGATTCCATATTGCCAACCCTTTCCAAATTTGTCAAATCCAGGGAATTTTTTCCTGGATTTAGTGTCCTGTTTTTGTGTTGTATTTTTCTTTTTAGTTCTCCAAGGATTAGATTTTTTATTTTCTTTCATATTCTGGCTTGATTTTGAATAAAAAAATTACAATAGAATTTTCCTTTGAAAATGGAGAAGGAAGTTAAACTTGAATGTCTTATTTTCTCTAGAGACAGTTGGAGCTACCTGGCAATCTTCAGTAAAGCTCTCAGTTTGTGCCTGAGACTTATTCCTAAGTTGTGTTAACAGGGCTTGATTATGCAGTACATCTGCTCTGAGGTTCGCTACTTCCTCATTCAAAGCCCACATATTCTCCACTATTACTATATTACCAAAATAAGGATTTTTTTTATAATTTCCAAAATTTGCTTAGACAAAGAAGAGGATAAAACAAAATCTCTCTCATTTGGGAAATGCTCCTTTATTTTTTATTTATTTATTAGAAAGAATTGGATTACATGTACCTTTGAGCTAAGAGCTCATTTACAAAGGTTCCTCATCAGTACAGTGAATTACAGAGGTACAGAGACAAGAAATATTACATAGTAGCAGTAATAATACACAAGGAGGCAATCAGATGATACAACATAAGATCTTAGCTAGTTACAGACTAGAGGAGTAAAAAATGCTAACATGTTGAGACAGTTCTTGTCATAAGTGCTGTAGGTGGGGAAACAGATGTTTATTTTTATTGGATGGTGGGTCTATAACCAGTGCCCATTGAGAAGGATAGGACCTAGAAAGGGAAGAATAGGAGGAGAGGGGTGCAATCAGAGGGCGATAGGAGTGATCAACAGAGAACAATATGGGCTGAAGGGAGGAGAGGGGGTATGGGTGGATTTACAGAGGAGTGGGCCTTCACTGCATGGTATCTGGCTAGGCAGAATTGAGGGGGAGGGAACCATGGGGAGAGGAGGACCAATGGGGGATGAAGGGGGTGTAGAAAAACTAGACCGGTTGTAGAGGGAAAAAATGGCCAGTGGGCTTTGGAAAATGAGATGGGGGCATATATTATGTTCATTGGTCACAGATTACTGGTAGTTGTAATACATCAAACAGTACTACAAATACTGGTTGAGGAATTATATATTATGCACAATAGCCACAGTCAATGGTTGATGTAGGCAGGGCACAAAGCTTGGATTTTAATAGTCCTAGTTTGGCTGCAGTAAGGGTTTCATCAGTCAATGCATTCAACCAATAGAGCACCCAATATTCATACAATCATTGGCCTTGGGATGTCCATTTGAAGGGGACTAAGAAGGATCAGCTGTTAATACCTCTAATACTCCTACCGTTGTTAGACTTGCTGAGTAGTTTCTGAACACCCAATGGAGTTAAGCCCATTGTGGATTTCATGGCCAGTAGGCAAACCTGGTACTTTATCCTGCTATCTAGGTTTAGCCAACCGGATTGTGCATAAAACTGACAGATGTGGGAGAGGCGATGAGCTCCGGACACAAGTCTGCATGCCTTATTGAGTGTCATTTTTATACGCTTGAGGGCTGAGTCAGTTGTGGCACTGTACACCACCAGTCCGTAGTCTATTATAGACAAGAACAGAACTAGTCACCTGTAGATTTAGTGCTTCATTGGTGAGGCACTGTTTTTGTTCCTGTGGAGAACTCCTAGTTTGGCATTAGCCACTTTGGCAATGAGATCGATATGCTGGGTAAAAGTGAGAGAGCAGTTTAGGGTAACCCCTAGGTACTTGAAGGTTTGCACCATTTCAAGTGGTTCATTATTGCAGCTAATTACGTTCAGGTGATGGGTCCTGTTTCTGCTATGAGAGGAGGTGAAAAACATGTTGTTTTTTTTTTTGTAGTTAAGCTGCAATCTTGATTTTAGAAACCACGTTTCAATTGCAGAGAAATTGGATTGCATTCAATTTTCTAATGCTACTGGATCAGTGTGGTTTGAGTACAGTACTGCATCATCTGCATACAGTAAGATTTTGTCATTAATTGAAAGTGGTAGTTGATTCAGAAACAGACTGAAGAGCAGAGAACCCGGGGATGGAGCCTTGGGGAACCCCAGTTACTACACTGTGGCTCTCTGAGAAAATGTCTATGATTTTCACTTTTTGAACTCTCTCTGAGAGGTAGCTCTTAAACCAATTACTGTACAGACTCAGCGGATAGGCCAATGTGCAAAAGTTGGGTTACTAGTAAGTCATAGTTAACTGTGTCGAAGGCCTTGGTGAGGTCAATGTAGATTGCCCCCACCAAGAGCCCTAAATCTAATGCATCGTGTATGTACCCTGTAAATTCAGCTATGGAGGTAGTGGTACTGTGCTGCTTTCTAAACCCATGTTGTTCAGGGCATTGCAGCTGGTATTTGTCAAGGTACTCAATAACTTGGTCATACACAATGCGTTTTAACGATTTGGACGGGGGGGAGGATTGAGATAGGTTTATAATTAGTGCAGCTAGTTCTATCTCCACTTTTGAATACTGGCGTTACCATGGCAGCCTTAAATAGTCGAGGAAATTTACCAGATGTAAGTGATAAGTTTAGGATGCTTGTTAGAGGTGGAAGTAACGTGTCTAAGGTGAGTGCGACAAGTTTAAGGTCAAGCGAGTCGCTACTTGCTCTCACCCTACCGAAAACTTGGGAGAGGTATGTTTTTGACTCAGCTAGTGTGACAATTTTGAGGTGAGGGGGCTTGTTAAGGGGGGAGTAATCCTTCTTTTCCAAGTTATCGGTGCTAGGGGGTTTGAAGAAGTCATGCGGCAACACATTACTGAGGTCGGTGAAGACCTTATTGAATGTGTTGGCGATTATACTGAGGTCTTGTTTTGGGGCACTATCAACATTTGGCACAGTGAGGGGAGATTTATTTGGTTTTCCATTAAGGGTCTTAATGTTTTTCAGAATTTCCGACTATCACTCCTGGTGTTAGCTAGTTCACTTTTGAAATGCTAACATTTGGCCATTCTTACAGCCCAGGTACACTTGTTACAGGCTGTTTTATAGGCCTGTAAGTCTACCTGTGATTGTATGCTTTTTGCCCTGTTCGAGAGATTGTATGTGACCCTCATCTGCTCGAGAAGTTGTGGTGAGATCCATGATTTAGATGCACCTTTGACTTTGAGTTTTGAGTAAGAGGCAAATGTATCGCAGGACTCACTGAATTTTTTAATAAAGCTCTCAAGAGCTATGTCTGCATCCATAGCAGTGTGGATAGCATTCCAGTCTTGGCATTCTAGGTGAGTTGTTAGTGAGCCCAGTTTCCCTCTTTTTAATACCGTTGTTGTGACTATCTTGGCAGGGATCTTGGGGGATTTGTTGTACCAGGTACAGAGTATGGGAGAGTGGTCATTGATGGAATCTGAGAGGGCCTCAGTGCAGGAAATTCTCTCAAGCTGGTTGGTGATTAACCAGTGAATTAATGTACTAGTCCCAGTTTGATAATTTTGGCGAGTGGCGTAGTCAACTAGCTGGGTCATGTTAATGGAGGATAGGGCATCTCTTTACTGCGCCGCATCGGGGGAGTTCCAGTTAATGTTGAAATCTCCCACTAGGAGAAGCTCGGTATTGTGCTGGAGATCGGTGAGGTAGTCAAGGACCACCTTGAATCTGCAAGATTGATCCTTGGAAGGGATTTATACTGACAGTACTGTTAGGCCTTTCCCTTGTGTGCCTAGGAGTATTTTTAGTGACAGTATTTAGACATTGCTGCTGGTTTTGATTGGAGGAAGCATTACCCCTGGATGTGGTCTTTTATGTAAATTATACATCCACCTCCACGTTTGCCTACCCTATCGAGTCTGAAGGATGTGTACCCTTGAATCTGGATGACTGTGTCAGCTACCCTTGATGTGAGCCATGTCTAGACTACCAAGAGAATGTCAGGTTGATGCTGGGTTACCCACACTTGCAGTTAGTTGAACTTTGCCAGGAGGCTGCATATGTTCATGGAGGCAATTGTTAATCCTGTATGGTTTTTATGTTGAGCTGCAGTATGCTGCACTGGGCCAGGGTTTGGGTGGATATTACCCAAGAGCAGCAATAGTAACCAAGACAATCTTATAGCCTGCCACTTCAGATACCTTATTGCTTGTGTATGGTTATAGATTTTGTATTGTTTATTCTTGCTATTTGTTCTATAGGGTATGAAGCAGAGTATCGGTGGTAATGGGGGGTAGGTGTTTGGTGGGATTACAGGTGACAGGCCTTATGATGTTAGCACACTTCTATTGGATGGATGAGCTGGGGCAGATGTGGGTTTTTGGGCTTTGCTGATAGAATAGGGATTCACAATGAGTTGTGTTTGAATTTGTGTGGAGGCTATTCTGTGAGGTGGGGTGATCAAAGTGAGGGCCGAGGCTTATCACCGCCATTATGAATGTGTTAAATGTGACTAACCAACACATTATGCAGGAATTTTAATGGTATTTTAGAAATTAGGCACCTGCTTGACACTAGTCAGGGAGAAAATGGAGGAGAGAGAACAAAGCTAGAGGGAGGAGGAATCCTAGCTGGGAGAATACGCTTATCAGGAAATGGAGGAGCTGGACACTTTGAGTTTGGGCAGCAGATAGGCAGTGAGAAAGGGGTGGGCAGATCAAGTTGGGGAAGCAATACGAGATGGGAATACACTTGGCAGGTGATAGGGGTAGCTGTCACTTCGAATTAGAGAAGCAGACAGGCAGAGAAAGAGCATGGAGAGATGAGAGAGCTAGAAGGAGGAGTTACACTACATAGGGAAAGTGCTTGGAAGGGAAACAGTGTTGCTGTCTCTTTAAACTTGAGGATCTGGCCAGCAGTAGCCTATAGGAGTGAGGTAGTAAGCCAGGGCAGGGTTTAAGTGCATTTAAACAGTGCCGGGGGTGGGGGAGGGTGGCTGGGCTGAAAAAATCAAGCTTCTAGGGCTCCCTTCCTGGAGATAGCTCCCTTGCTGGAGGTAATCAGTCTCCGAGGGAAAGTCCATACCTTGGCTTCTGTGAGGAGCCGGTGGCTTCAGATCTGGATCGCAGATGGCAGTCAGGTGAGTTGGGTTCATCAGAGAACCCCAGCAGTGGCACGCAGACCACCTGAAAAGAGAAGGACGGGGGAGATTAAATAAGAGAGGCAGGGGTTGGGGGCTTTTCGTGGAGCTAAAAAGAAATGCAAAATGGCTTAAACAGGGGGTGGGTTGCAGACCAAAATGTTAGGCAAGGTGCCACAAGGTCTGAGAGAGCAAGAACAGGGCTAATTAAAGCACAATACCAATAGAAGGCAGTATAGCGCAGTGGTTTAAGGCTCTGAGATGCAAACCTGGAGACCTGGATTTGAATCCCACAGCCCCTGCTTGCATACTGTGTGACCCTAAACAAGTCACCTAACTTCCTTGTGCTCCCAGGTCACACCTGAAAACAAGCTTTCAGCTTAGTGTGTCTCTCCTGGTAAAATAAATAAAAAAAAAAAAATCTTTTTAAGTAAAAAGGTGAAAAAGAGGGGAGGGAGTTTAAGACCTGAGCTGAGATTGCTGCTGGGTCTTGAGAGGGAACACTCTACAGGCACTTAGATTAAATTAGCAAAACTTGAACTCTAAAATACTAGCAAGACAGTATTAACAGAAATCAAAATCCAGTAAAATATAATTCAAGCATTAACAGAGCAGAGCAGTGCAGAGTTATATGGAGCCAATCGGAGTGCTCCTGGGGCAAATTCCAGCCAATGGGGTCACAGCAGGAATAGGCACCAGAGTTAAACCCAGAAATAACTGCCCTCATGTAAAAAGGAAAAATCAAGCTCCTAGGGCTCCCTTCCTGGAGATAGCTCCCTTCCTGGAGGTAATCAGTCTCTAAGGAAGAGTCCATACCTGGGCTTCTGTGAGGGGCTAGTGGCTTCAGAGCCAGACCACTGATGGCAAGTCAGGCAGATCGGGTTCATCAGAGAACCATGGCTGTGGCACTCAGACCACTTGGGCTTCTGTGAGGGGGTGGTGGCTTTAGTCCCAGACCGAGGATGGCAGTAGGGTGGGTTGGGTTCATCAGAGAACCATGGCTGTGGCACTTGGACCACCTGGGCTTCTGTGAGAGGCTGGTGGCTTCAGACCCGGACTGTGGATGGCAGTCGGGTGGGTCAGGTTCATCGGAGAACCATGGCTGCTCCTTATCATATTCCTCTGAATTCTGAGGTGAAGTAAGGATTGCTCTTGCTGGTGTTAACTCTGGAGATAGTGACAAATTGTTTCTGTCCCAAGGCCAGAATCTCTTACATCAAGCAAGTTGATGGGCACCAATTTCTTTAGTCCCTCAATAGTGAGGGCCAGGCAGGGGGAGAAGGACTGAGCATCCTAGGGACTGCTCTCCTTCTCCAGAGGGAGGGGGTGGAGTGTCCGGCACATTACAGACCTTTGGCAGAGGCTGGGGTGTCCTTCAGGCTGGCGCCATCTCCTAGTGAGGGCAGGGCAGATGTGGGATGTCATTGCACATCCCCACCCCCAGGGGTCTACAAGAAAAAATAAACTGTGGACGCCACACATGATGCCTCACCTCTCCAGCTCCAATTGACCTCCACAACCCTCCCATGGCTGACTTATTCCATCTCCGCCAATCTGGCTCACCCTCATGCCCCACCCTGTGGGGCAATTCAAGGAGGCAAGGCCAGTGGGTGCTTCTGCTGGTATCCTTCTCCTGTCTCCATGAGGATTTGTGCTGGGCAGGTGACCCTGCCCTGGGGGACAAGCCAAGGGGTATCGGCCCACGAGGAGGTAAGTCCAGGAGATGCGAGGGGGGAAGACCAAGTAAGTGGGGGCTGATCAGCACAGGCAGGCACATGGGATATGAAACATACTAAATAAAAAAAAAGTCCCTCAGTAGTGTTACTAAGATCTTGTATTATTGAAGTTAAATTATCTGAATATGAAGATGATTTTTAAAGTAACTATTTTCCCCTTCACCCAAGATCTTAGGTGTGGGGAAAAATCTACCTGTCTCAGAGAAAGGTAAAACTGTGAATCATCTGGTGAAGATTCTTGAAGAGAAAAAGTAATTAAGTTTGAGTTTGAATTTTCTACCAATATTGAAGAGCCATAATCAAGGGGCTCCACAGAGAGTCCTAAATCAGAAGGTAATACAGATATTCCTTCCACCGGAGGGGAGCTAGGGAGATTCATTAGGGACCTATCTTTCCCCAGATTTTTAGGGTATCCCAACAAACAGCACAGTAGATAGAGCAGGGAAATTAGGGTGGAGGAAGAGGGCAAAGTGAATTGTACCTGATCTGGCATTGAGCTGATGTATCTTTGGTTGCAAGTGCCATCCTCCACTTATGCAGTGACCTGGAGTTATATATAGTAGAGGGTAGGGGGGTACAGCCCTCACAAAAGTGTGGGGTGCCTTGATCAGTGTGTGACCACAGTGTGTGCATACTGGTGGTTTCTGATCTGTTTGCAGCATGCGGAATTTGCAGCAACATTCCTATGTGGTATGTATTCCCTCGATATATTTGTCCCAATATGTTGTCATTCGCTAACTTTGTTTTTACTCTAATGTTGGGAACCCGATTTTTAGATATATTAAATGACTCCTGTGAATTAATAATAGTAGTTGAGAGGGCAGCTGGAGTGGGAGTCAAACCCTCAGGAAATCTGTTATCCTGGATTGGGTTGGGTCTCCCTTAACCAGCCCCTTATCAATACTTAAAGATTTAAACCTTTATAGCTTTTTTCCCTTTCAGTTTTACTACTTTGAGGAGAACTAATCATCAAAGGTGGAGAACTATTTGTTCCACTTTTTGTGCTGACCATTGTGATCTCTGAAAGGGTTAGCCCAAAAAATATAACTTATAGATATTGTCTAAGGTACTTCAACAGCAAGTTCACAAACTAATCTGTGTATCTAGGCAAACTCTATACTACTCAACCACAATGTCCATCCACCATACCTGATCCACTGCAATGCACCTCCAACAGTAATCAGCAATCACCCCCTTTCTACTTCAAAGCCCTCTCCTATTGCGACATGCTTAGGCTACTCAAAAGCCTGCCTAACCATGGCTCCCCAGGTGCAGCCAGCCTATCCCCAGAAATCCTTAAATTGGTCTCTCTGACCATAGCCAAACCACTAACACACATCTTTAACCTTGCCCTTTCTACATCCTCTATGCCTGACCCTTGGAAAATAGCTAAGGTAATCCCCATTCTTAAATCTGGTGACCCCAAATCCACCAATAACTATCGCCCTATATCCATTCTCCCTCATCTTAGCTGTTCACAACCAATTCACCGAATACATAGACAGGCACAGCCTCCTACGCAACCAACAGTATGGTTTTTGCAAGAACCATTCCACTGCCACTGCCTTGCCCTTCTAACAGACCACATCCTCTCCAACATGGACAAAGGTAAAGCCACTGGGGCCATCTTCGTTGACCTCTCAAAGGCTTTCGACATGGTTAACCATGCCCTCCTTACCTCCAAACTTAGCATCCTAGTATGCTCACAGGAAGTCACCAGCTGGTTCACCAACTACCTGACTGGCCGCTTTTAATTCATGTGTTTGGGCCAAACTAGCTCCACCACTCTGTCAGTCTCCATGGGGGTCCTGCAAGGTTCAATCCTGGGCCCTCTCCTCTTCTCCATATTTGTCAACTCACTTCCCTCTGATAACCTCAACTGCCACTCCCTCCTGTATGCTGGTGACCTGGTTGTCTTCCACAGCGACACATTTACGGCCACTATCTCCTCAGTACTCTCGCACAATTATGCCTCTACCCATAAATGGTTTTCAAACAACCTCCTCTTAGCTAATGCCAAGAAAACGAAATCCATGCTGTTCAGATCAAAGCTTTTCCTTGCTAAATTCAAAACCCATGCCCCCCTCTGCATTCTCTCCCCCGATGGCTCAGCCCTTGAAGACGTTGATAATTATAAATACTTAGGAGTATTGCTCGACCCTGCTCTCACCTTCACTGAACATGTCCACTCCATTATCAGCAGGTTCCATCAGAAATTGGGAATCGCATATCGATTCAAACAATACCTCACCCCTGAAGCCAGACTGGCCATTGTCCAGGGAAATCTCCTCCCTATCCTGGACTACTGCTGTACCACATACTCCAGGACCTCTGCTGCCACCATGGCTAAACTCTCTACTGCCTATAACAGTGCCTGCTGCTTTGCTTTACTGACCCCTTTCTCCACTCACCATTGCACACTCTACAGTACCCTAGGATGGCTACTGCTGCAGGGATGCTATGACTTTGCCCTTTGTGGCATGGTGGACAAAGTCATCTGCATGGGTACTGCATCCACCCATGCTGCCCTACTGAAAACCTGGACCCTGCACCGCAGCCTTTCCTCTACTGGTATCCATCATCTAGCTATTCCCAGGGTATCTACCAACATGGGTGGCAGGGCCTGGTCTACAGCCACCCCCTCGCAGTGGATCTGCCTGCTGGCAGAACTCCGGACCATCAACTCTCACTCCAGTTTCAAATCCCACCTCAAAACGTACCTACTGGCAGACTCCTACTGCTACTGTCCCAAGGGGTCCCTTCCTGGCCATGCTAGCCTACTAACTCCCAGGGGTTTACCCACCTAGCCGCACTGGTCAACCTACCCCCAGGGGTTATTCAATTACCCTCACTTGTCACAGACTACAATTTACCTCCTGCCTGTTCTCTTACTCTGTAAGTTTACTGATGTGTCAGCTCCTACCTTGCACATAATGTATATATAACTCTATGTATGAAGCATTGTATAGTTGTTCACACTGTATATGCTATGTCACAATCATGCCCACCTAACTTATGTACCTACCTTTATTTACAACTGCTGTTTGTGTACCTAGTGTCATATTGTAAACAGCATTTGCTGTCACTCACTGGACTTGTACCATACCAATGTATTGTGCTTCAATTGCTGTATCCGAATCTGATCTCCTACATGTATAACTTGTTGCTCACCTTGTATTCTCTGCCATTCTGTGCCATGTGTCATGGCCCGGGTCGTGCCTGAAAACGGTCCCTGGGATCAGCGCACTTACCCGGTTATCAAGGTCATAAATAAATAAAATACTGGTTGGAGTGTCTTTGGTTAATTAATTAACCTAAACAAGGGAGGTCAGGTGTATCACAGTATGCCAAAATTCTTTCTTTTAAAATCCTGTAGTCACTCTTTTAATTATAACCAAATGAGTGGCACAAAAAGAAGACACTTAGAGCCACTCTACAAATACACTTAAAAATCTTAAAAGGAATAACAATAGAAGTAACTCATTTGTAATGTATCAAGGTGTGTCCTGGCTGATCCAAATTCAAATTCTGACTTTTAGTAGTATTAAAAACCTTCAAAATGCAGCTTCTAGAGCAGTCCTTATTCTGGTCAGTTACATCCAGAGGTGTAGAGGCTTGTCTCAGTGCTCTGTTTATAAATTGCAATACTTGTTCCAAAAGTGGCAAGAGCCAACTGAAGAGCCAGACAGGAATATGCTGCTGCTTCTACCACAGAGGATCAGCTGAAGTAAAGAGAGTAGGAAAGCAATGCAGTGTGTAGGGGCCTGGCACAGCCCTGCTGTGATGATCAGTGGCACTCCCAATGTTTTGAGGTCTTCAAGAAACATACTCTAAAGTTAAAGGACCTGAAGATCAGAGTTTTAAATGTCACAGCTAGCTGAATTAATTTTTTACTTTTACTTGTGGTGTAGTGGTGCAAAGTGTTTTGAAACTGTTATTTTTATCTGTCTTCAAGCAAGTATTGTTTTGTTAGTACTAACACGGCTGCCAAAAAATGTTCAGAAGTTTCTGGCAGGCATGGGTATATGGGCTGCATTGTATCCTGCTTGGTATTAAAAGTGCCAGCCACAGAGTTGTTGTCCTACAGCGACACAGGTCCTAAGGATGCAGGATTTCCTTTACCTATTTTATAAGTTGTTATATACCAAGGGGTGCACCAAAACTCTATGAGGAGAGACTTAGGGATCTCAACCCCTACACCCTGGATTAGAGGAGAGAGAGAGGAGACAGAATGCAGACGTCAAGGGAGTGAACAGGGTGCAAAAGGGGAGTCTCTTTCAAATGAGGAAGAGACCCCTCCCAGAGGGAGAAGCTGGGGGGGGTTAAGACTGATGTGAGGAAGTATTACTTTACTGAAAGAGTGGTAAGTGCCTATACTGGACTTCCAGCAGAAGTGGTAGAACTGAAAACAGAAAGCAGCTTCAAGCATGCATGGGATAGATATGGGGGAATATTTGTAAATAGGCAGGGAGGGTTGCTGGAGGCCATTCAGGGTCTACAAAGGCAAGCTAGGGAGGAAACATATTGGCGGACTGGGTGGGCCAATTTGTCCTTTTCTGCTAAAACATTTTATGTTTCTGTGTTTCTGTATGATTCATTACACAATCAGTTTCAACCGCTGATGCTGATGGTGCAATGCAGAGCTAATTTTTGTTTTAAAATCCATTTATAAAGTGACATTTTCTATGTCCACTATGACAGGGTTAAAGTCTTGTAGCCTGGAGTTAGTTCTAATGTCCCCAGTGCCCTATGTAATCAGAGAGCAGTGTCAGTAGCATACTGATTCATCTTAGTCACAAGAAGAAATGTGATGGTAAACACAACCAACTAAGAATAATGATAAAACCTTGTGGCTGCCATATTAAATGATGCTCGCCATTAATTATTTCAAATATAATAAAAATGAGAAAGAACAGTCAGATTTGGGGAGCAAAGTGCATCTTACAAGACAAGTGATAAGTGGGTGAATTCAATTGGTTTAAAACAGTACAATATGTGGCCAAACTTTTCAACAGAACTGGAACTGCTTTTTAACATTATTTTAAAAAACATAATGAAAGTTAACATGTTTAATGTTTTACAGAAGCACTAAATGTAATTTGTTGTTCAGGATCATAATGCAAGAAAATATCAGCCACCTGCTGATCACATATTTGCTTACTTCTCAATACGAGGATGGATAAATAAAATGTGCTTTTCAGCAACAACTGAGGAACTGTCATGTGACAATGTAAAGGAGTAGAAGGACCTCCTCATTATACTGTAAATAGATTTCAGAACTTTACTCTTGTTGGTGCACTCAAACTACTTGTCACAGAGTGGTTCATTTTTACAAAAACAACTTTTATAATTCGGTACATCTCAGCTTTTGAAGCACAACCTAGGAATGTTCTTGTGGAATAAAATACAAATGATGTAAATTAATATAATCTGGTAGGAAGAAAAAACAAGACAAAGACATATCACACATCTATTTTGAGTTATACAGACCCTTTTTTTTAATCCAGAAGGTGCTTTGATCATTGTATTTTTGGCCCACTGAAAGGGGGTGGGGTTGAGAGGGTGAGAAGGAGGAAACAACAACACCATTCAAGCAGCAGCCCAGGCTCAAGGTTTAGTTCTCTTTTAACCAAATGTATAACCTGATGAAGGTTTTTATACATATTATTGTACATATGGAACAACACAACCCAGGGTATTGTGCTATAGTAACCACACTTCCCATGTGGGTGAGGCTCCTCAGTTTCCCCTCATGCATCACAACCACACTAGCCTTACAGTCATTCTATACTCACCCTACTTCCTGTCACATGCTATTCATTACTTATTCAGACTAGCAGATGCCATCAGAACAGATTTATTTTTAACTGAAGCAGTGCTGTTATGAAGTGAGAAAATACAACTGAAATTATACAAAGCAGAGAAGTGCTAGATTTCAGTGGGGTTCACCTGTTTGCAGTGGTTCTGTGGATAATGAACATGGTACATCAGGGTGTGGGTCTTTCTAGGATTTACCCATGCCTTAGGTAGTGTGGGATGAGGCAACACTGAGTTAAAATGGAAAACAATATCCTTTTCTGAAAAAAAAATAAGAAAATGAAAAACAACAGAACGTAATGCAAGAACAATGCCAGATTCCAGACCATGAGTTGAGCAGTGATTTACCCCCTGGTACCAGTCTTCAATGGCTAATAAGAGAGCAGTATGCAAATGAAACATTTTTTTATTTTCAGAAATAAACAGCAGAGTATAGTATATCATCACACCTTGGGCCTGTTGTGGGGCACAAGGCAATGGGGAGTGTTTTCAACCACCCAGGAAGTGACAATATCCCATGCCATATTACTCCCTGGAGTGTATTATTAAACAGTAATCCATGACAGGGTGTAGATTGTTGTGGATTTACTCACACCTTGTGCGATATATTACAGGCCAAGTGATGAAAACCACACCAGGCTTTGGAAAATTCCACAACAACCCACACCCTGGATTGGATTATTATGATTATACTATGCATCCTGAGAAAGGATTAAAGAATTAGAAAAAAACATATGTTTTTATCCTTCCTTCCTGTAGCAGATAGCACCCCCCCCCAATGACAGCAGGTTGGTAGACTGATAGTAATAAGCAGGGGAGAGTGGCATGGTGTACACCACTTTTTTTTTTATGAGTTGTGTTGGAAGGACAAATAAGAGATGGGGACAGCACCAGAGAGAAAACAAAACTGAGCCATTGCCTTGTGAAAGAGAAGCGTGCTGCCTGCACTCAGCTATCGGTGTCTCCCACTTTGAGAAATACTGTGTCTTCTATGCATTTTGTGCTGACCCAGAAAAGTAATATAACAGTAAGCCACTGCTGCACTCAGAAATGTTCTTTCTCATGCTCAGTGTATGAGTGTGAAAAGAAAGTGGTACCAAAGTTGCAGGAGTGGGTGGAAGTTAGACCCCCAGTTGTGGTGTGTAAAAGAGAAAGTGATGAATGGGAGAGATAGCAGGGGCAAACAGGCATGGGAGTCTACCTAAGTGACAGGTTATCAGTTAGGAACAGCCAGATACGTCTACAAAATAAATAAATTAGAAGGACATCTTTTTTTTGGTGGGGTGTGTTTCAATATGTGTTGAATGCTGCCCAATGTCCTGCTTTTATTTTTTATCATCGAGCCCAGGAAAAGCAAAAGTGGTTGAAATGTTTTGAATTACAGGGTGTGGTATGTTGGCACCACGGCTGACTGGTACGTTTTGCATGGGGTGTCATGTGATTTACCCAAGTCTAAAAGTGCCAGTTAGCCAATTTGCCAGATTCACAATGTTCATTGTATAATTGCTATTATAGAATGACACAGTCATCTTCACCTCTGGTCCTTCCTCTGTAGCTATAGAAAACCTGCTCCAGCGGGACTTCAGCAATGTCCTCCACTGGTTCCATTCTAACCAACTTGAGTTAATGCCAAAAGACAGTCTCTGTAACCTTTGGCACCAATCAGAAACCAGCCAGACTCACTGTCACCCCATCTTCGCCACTCAGGATAGCACCCCACTTGAAGTGGTTCAGTCCTTTAAGTACCTGGGGGTGTTTTGACTGTAAGCTTGACTTCTCAGTCTACATTAATATGATCATATGAACATATGAAAAGCCACCAGAAATCGAGTCTGCTCAACTGTGCAGCTAGTCACTCAACTTGCATCTTCCCCAGCCTCCCCGCCTCATAACAACACCCCCACTCTGTCCCACCCCCTCTTAAATCCTCCCACCATTCTACATGATATCACTTCCTCTGGTAGAGTATTCCACTTGTCTACCACCCTTTCTGTGAAAAAGTATCTGCTGATTTCCCTCCTGAATCTCCCCCAACCAGTCTCAGCTGTCCTCTCGTGTCCCTCCCCCTTCTGATCTGAAGAATCCCTTCTGTATTGGTCTTGTTTATTCCCTTTAAATATTTAAATGTTTCTATCATATCCCCATATCCTGCCTCCCCTCCAGAGAATACATGTTCTGCTCTTCCAACCTCTCCTCATAGGATTTTCTCTCCAAATTCTGGATCATTTTCATTGCCCTATGCTGCACCTCCCTCCAGTAATCTGATGCCCTTCTTCAGGAATTGATGCCACACAGTATTCCAGGTGAGGCCTGACCAGTGACCTGTACATGGGAAGGATCACCACCCTGTGGCTGGAAGAGGTTCCCCTCGCTATGCACCCCAGCATGTTGTTTGCCTTTGCAGTCACCTTCCTGCACTGAGCTGAGTGGTTCATACTTCCTGTTATTAGTACCCCTACATCCTTTTCCTCCATGGTGCTTTCCAGCTGTACCCATCCCAACTGTATTTCCTTCCCTGGTTCCTTGCTCCGAAGTTCAAGACCTTGCACTTCTTGATGTTGAACCCCAACTGCCATGTCTCCGACCATGCCTGTAGTTTGGTCAGGTCCTCCTGCAGCCCCCTCCACCCCTCTAGGTCATCTACCACAGCTCCGATCTTAGTATCATCTGCCAATAGACTGATCCTACTCCAGATCCCGTTTGAGGTATTGGCTAAGAATATCCCAGACAGTACCAGTCCCAGTATTGATCCCTGGTGCACCCTGCTCGTAACCACTCTTTGCAGCCTACCTCACAGCCAGCTGGTGATACGGATGACCATTTTTGTTCCCACCTCTATGTATTCCAGTTTCCTCCCCCAGCCTCCCATGTGGCAGTGTGTCAAAGGCCTTGCTGAAGTCCAAATACAGGACATCCACTGCATGGCCCCTGTCCAATTCCCTGGTAACCCAGTGATAGTATCCAACTAGGTTTGCCTGGCAGGATCTGCCCGAGACAAAACCATGCCGATGACCGTCTTGGAGACCATTGTCTTCCAGAAAGGTGCCAGCCTCTCTTTTAGGATTGACTCCATGAGCTTCCCCATGATTGAAGTGAAACTCACCAGTCTGTAGTTGCCTGGATCATCCTTTGGGCCACTTTTATGAACAGGAACCACATGGGCCATCCTCCTGTCCTGTGGCATGCATCCTGTGTCTAGTGATACCATCTATGCCAAACTGTGTCCCAAGCTTGGTGTCCTTTATAATTACAAAAACCGCCTGTCTCCTCATGTCCGCAAGAAGTTGATTACCAAAATGTTGTTCCCTCTCTTCGACTATGCAGATGTAATCTATTGCTCCGCTCCCTCTACTTCCCTTACCAGACTGGATACCTTCCTCAATGCCGTCCTCCATTTTGCATCTAACTCTCCTCCATGCACAAATCATTACTTGCTTTACTCCTCCCTTTCCATCCTTCCTCTGCCACCTCACTGTCAGGCCAATTATATTATGTTCCTCTCCAAAAGTTGGTTCGACATCCTTCCCTCCTACCTATCCTCACTCCTAGCTCCCTCCACTCTAGGGACCATGGCACTTTTGCTGTTCCTCACCCACGCTCCTTTGCTGGACAATCTGCATTCTCCTATAGGCTTCCCTCTCTCAGTACAAACTCCCCTCCTCCCTCCATTTCTCCCCATCCTTTAACTCTTTTAAACACCTGCTGAAACGTCACCCCCCCCCCACTTGCTCTAGCTATCCTTCTTCTATTTGCCCTTGAAATGTTGCTCATAACCCATACACATTTTTGGTCATGATTCTAATTACTACTAAAGTTCACTGCTTTTTGTTTAATTGCGGTACATGCAAATTCTCTTTAATTATTCTGTTGTTGCAACACATTGCTCACCTGTCTGTTGAGATGTTGCTTTGCAATTGTCTACTGCTGTTTTGCTCCATCTCCCCCTTCCACGATTGGCACCTGGAAATGAGCCTTGGCTCAGTGCGCCTTTCCCGGTTACCACATTTTCAACAAAAATACAAAAAATCAAACAAACTATTAAATAATAAAATGGTCCCAAAGTGTTAGGATATGGCTGATATTGGTATGCAGTTTTGACCTGTTGTGCTATACTGAAATATTGTCATTGATCAATGACTGCTTCACCCAATCATCTTTCAAGATTTCTCTCATCCATTTTATAATAAATCTAAAAGGGGACATGGGTTCAAGTCCCAGTAGTTCACAATATTTCTTTCTCACTACAATTTGTGATAATAAACAATGGGAAGATTATATTGCTCTTTTCTAGCAATGTAATTGCAGTAATGGTGCTTAATGTTCTTTACCATGAAATAAGTTTAAGTATTTACCTAAGCTTCGAAATGAATTCCTTTTAAAAATAAAACTAAATATTCTCATCTGAAAGAGCTTTATCAGGAATGCAGCAGACAGCGACAGCTTGCCAGTAAAGTATGAAACCACAGGTTACACCACATGATATAAAGTCACATTCCACTGGCAGTTTAAACCTTAATTAAGCAAGGAATGCTGTCACAGCATTTGAAATGCACTGATGGAGTAGTGGAAGTATAATATCAGATGCCTAGAAGGAAATCTGTTCTGTTGCAATGATATTGCCAGTTACTCCCCCAAACAAGTATTAGAAAAGTGTTATAGAAACCACAACAAATTAAATTATGTGCATTTTTCAATCCATGGTAGAGCAGACAGCTTATATTAAAGTACATTTGGCAAAGATCTATTATTGGCCTAAGGGCTGACAGTGTCCCTTTAAGTGGAATGGCCCCTCTTTCTTAGCTGAAATTAATAATAGATGCTGATATAAAACAAAGAGAATAGGATTTAAATCATGAAACCCTGTTGGTGACAATGTAGGAGAACTTGGGACTTCATCCAGAGATACCATAGTTAGTAATCAATTTCCTTAGCCAACTATTAAGGAAACAGGCAGTAAAAGGCATATAAAGTGATACTGTACACAGGCTTTAATCTGAAGTACAGATAGCCAAGTGGTAGCTAACAATGAGTTCGACTGAACACTGCAGCAGCAGAATGAAACATCTGCAAACAGGGTATGAATGACAAAACTGTGTGTTGGTACTGAGTGCTTTACTGCTTTCTGACAATGGTATGATAGCACTGTACAATTTAAAGAGCCACTGACGCCCCTGAGAAAACTTTGGAAAACATAATATTTAGACACAATTGAGCTTGTGTTGCATGTGTCTTATATCCCCTATAGATTTCTCCTTCCCCTTATTGTTTACTGAGAAAAGTCTCAAGAAAAAGGATCTGTATCCCCTAGCATTCATCTGCTCCCCACTTGAAGTCATAGTCCTCTGTTGTGACATTACAGTTGGTTGCCATGGGAATGACTGTGATGTCACAAGCAGAGCATTATGACATCAGGTAAGGAATATGCAATGGGAGCTGATGAGCTGTCAAACAACAATGATCCTGTGTTCATGGATATGGCCTCAGTAATAAATAATGGAGAGAAGAAATAAAGAACTAATACGAAATACAAACGGAACTGTATCTAAATCAGTGGTCCTATTAAGGGGGCATATTGGCATATTGTATGCCTGTTTTTGTTCTCTATATGCCCTGTACAGAGTTCCGGGTCATTTCATCATGACCGGGTGATTGTCCGTTTCTATGTAGGGTTTTAAATGGCCAGAAACTGGCTGCCATGTGATCCATTTTACTTCTGAATCACAAAAAAAGTGTGATACATTCTATGAGCCTCCTCAGCCACCCATAGTATTCTAACACTCTCAATGTCACAGCCCCAAATGCTGGCAGTCACTCCCAGTAGTGTTTTGCGATATCGCAAAGCACTACTGGGAGTGATGCTGCATTCAGGCTGCCACGGCAGTTAGGGTGTTATTAGGAATACCATGGTGGTACCTAAAATTCCCCAATGCCACCATGGGGAGTAAAACAAATGGTTCCTCACCGACTGCGCACCCCCTTTCCCCACTGCTGCATATCCAGTCTGCCCCCCCCCCCCGGCACCAGTTGGTTTGTGGTTTTGGCACGAAGGTGGAGCAGTTTGCCAAGATTCAGAAGAAGGCAAGCTTATGGGGAAGAAGAGTTCTGCCCCTCGTGACACAAACTGACTTACTGCCTGTTTTAGGGGTGACCCCAGAGCATGGGGGGGTGTTACGTGACTTGTTCAGAATCACACATGCAAGTGGAGGTTGTGGGAATCAAACCCATGTCTGCTGGAGTGTGGGTAGTCTCGATTTTTTGGTAAGCAAGTATGGCCCACCACATTCATGTGCCTGTTTTCAAGGGAGGCTACGTGACTTGCTCAGAGTCACACAGTATGCAAAAAGTGGAGGTTGTGAGAATCAAACCCAGGTCTGCTAGAGTGCAGGCAGGGTCTGTGTTCTTTGGTTACCAGTATGTCCCACCAGATTCATGTGCCTGTTTTCAGGGGAGCTTAAGTGATTTGTCCAGTTACACAGCAAGTGGAGGCTGTGAGAATCAAACCCATGTCTGCTGGAGCATGTGTGTGGTCTCTATTTTTTGGTAACAAGATATGGCCCACCACATTCATATGTGTGCCTGTTTTCAGGGGGAGGCTAAATGACTTACTTAGCATCACACACAGTATGCAAGTGGAGGTTATGGGAATCAAACCCAGGTCTGCTGGAGTGCAGGGTCTACATTCTTTGGTAACCAGTATGGCCCACCAGATTCATGTGCCTGTTTTCAGGGCAGGTTAAGTGACTTGCTTAGAGTCACACAGCAAGTGGAGGTTGTGAGAATCAAACCCAGGTCTGCTGGAGTGGGGTCTGTGTCGTTTAGTAACCACAATATGGCCCACAAGATTCATGTGCCTGTTTTCAGGGGAGGTTAAGTGACTTGCTCAGAGTCACACAGTATGCAAGTGGAGGTTGTAGGAATGAATGAAAGCCAGATCTGCTCATGTGGCATCTGTGTTGGATCATAAAACTGTTAGAAGAGTGTCTAGTCTGTGGGGATGTATAGTCTGGTAGAGGTCTGTGGTCTCCTGTAGAGGAAAGTGTTGAGAGCCAAGAGAAATGTCGGGTGAGAGAATAAAACATAGCTTTTTCTAGTAGTGATATGGCCAAACCGTTAAGAAACTCAAACGTCCACCAGAACAGTGACCGCATTGCGAAATACTACTTGACATACCAAAATACTACCATCTTGGAAAACTAGAAAGTTCCTACTTCTTTGTCTAAAAAGTTATCTGGGACCCTGATCTAAATATTACGTTTTTTTGAAAACTCTCCAGGAGGTGTAAATTGCTCTTTCACAGAAGATGAATTGATCCCAACTTACTGGATAAAAAAGTATACATTGATTTTAGGTGTGCTCAACATTCATGGGAGAAACAGGAACTGCACAGTTTGATTCAACTGTCCACCCACAGCTGATTATACCAATGTTGTAAGTACAAGAGCATAATGATGAAAAATACAATATCAGCATACCTTCTTTAAACAATTATGACTTCAGTGTGGACATCTACAGGTAGGTTCTGTCTGCCTGATATGACATCATTTATTAGCAGTCTAAAGCGTTAAAAAATATTGTCTGTATGAAACCAGGACAAACAGTCACCTTTGAACTTTATAGACCCTAGCTGATACTAAAATACCAAAGGGTCCTAAATACTGTCCCAAGGGACAGTTCCAAAGTAGTTGTAATGACCACTTAGTGAGAGACACTTCGTTTGCACCCTGTTTTAATGTGCACAAATGGGTTCACAGCCCTTGTCTGCATGGTCACTAGGCAAATGTGCAACTACATGGGGAAGGGAGCAGGGGTCATCAGGCTGTTTTGTACAAAAGGCCCACAGGACCATTCAAAAAGCATGGCAACAAATAAAGAGGTGGCTACGGAGCTCTGTGAGGCCATCTGCTTGTAAACTACAGGCAGACTACATGGTTTTTGCAACTCTGTGATCAGCCTGCTAGGAGCGTTATGAATTTTGTAATGATAGCTATTTGATGTATGGTTGCGCTGAGCCGCCCTGTGGACTGTGTTGTAGACTGCTCTGTAACATTGTCATAATAATGTAAACAGGCAGATCCCAAGGTAGTGTAGTCTTGTGGTCAGAGCAACCACTTGGGAACCAGGAGATTGCAGTTTCTAAGCCCACTAGATCTAAATACTCAGAATGTGACCTTGGGCAAGTCAATTAGCCTCCCAGTGCTCCAGTCCACCCAGCTGCAGAAATGGGTAGAAGCAGGATCCCAGTGGAAACAAGGTGTGTTGCATCTCAGCTGGGTTATCCTGGGGAAACAAATGGTCTAGGGCTATTCTGATACAAAAACAATCAAATAACCAGTGAAGACCCTTGGCACATGCCTGCAATGCACATACCAGCTCAGTGGAGTGATACACACAAACCGAGAAGCAAGCCCTCACTGCCACATGGGCATGTGAATGTCCCAGTAATCGCTTCACTGGCATGAAGTCCCACACAGAGACAGATCATAAGGCCATGGTATCATTGCTAGCCTCAAAGAATTTGAATGAGCTACTTTTGAGAATCCAAAGATTCTGTATAAAATTCATGAGATACTCATAAACAATTTCCCATGTTTTAGGCAAGAAAGTCACCACTGCTAATGCCCTGTCTCACGCAGTGATAGCAGGGACTAAAGGAATGGGTTTCAGTAGGAGGTCCATATCTGCATTGCCACTGCTATACAAAGCCTTCCAGTTACTGACAAATGCCTACAGGACATGTGAGAGAGCAGACTGAAGATAAAATCTTTAGCCAGATGAAGACCTCCTGCAGTGAAGACTGGTCAGAAAAGAACAAACCTGATGGCATATTAAAGCCTTACTGGTCTCCTTCTGGAGAACTCAAGGCCATGCATGACTTCCTGTTAAGGATAGCAGACTGGTTATAAAGAGATCCTGGCAACATACATGGAGGTCACCAGGGCATCTCAGTCTGCAGATGAAGAGCCAAATAGTCTGTCTAGTGGCCAGGGATCAGCAAGCAACTGCAAGAGCTAGTGCAAGATTGTAGCAAATGTGCCAATGAGATACATAGCAGTGGAAAGCCATAATCCATCTACCCTGCTAGACCTGCCTTAGCAGAAGGTAGGTACCAACCTGTTTTAAATGGATGGCTCTCTTTACCTCCTTGTTAACTGTTTCTCTAAATATGTGAAAATCTTAGTACTTTTATTTACAACATCTCTTGTGATCAAAAACCAGAAGCCAATATTTACAGGTCACAGTGGTTTTTAGAACATGTTGTCTCTAATCCTGGCCCACAGTGCTCAGCAGCTACTGTACTTACGGTATACGTTGTTTGCAAATAATATGGATCCACACACATTACTGCCAGCTCAAGATACACACTGAGCAATGGAAAGTCAAGAGCATGAAGTAAATACAGTGACACCTCTCTTGCAGAAATTAGAAGACCTGTATCTGGCCTTGATGTTATATCAAGCAGCACCTCGAACAAGTGGCTACAGTCCAGCTAAATTGCAGATGGATACGAAGCTGCATACTTCTTTGCAATTCCTGCCAAGTCAGTTGGATCTACACTAGCCAGCCTTTTGTGAGCTCAGAAGAAAGGATAAGGAAATAAAAACTTAAAAAAAGACTCTGATAAGCACTGAAGAACAAGAGATCTGAAGAAGCTGTATGCAGATGACAATAGGTGCTTTTACACACAGGTTTTTAAAACGGAATGAGCGTTACCTGTGTGGCACTGTTGTACTCTATTGTATTCTTATTCCTTTTTACACTCCGAGAGTATTCCGGCAACCTCCGCCTCCATTTGTTTCAGCAACCTCCGCCTCCATTTGTTTCAGCTTTCCCACAGAGTTTGCTGCTCTATGGCTGTTTCTGCAGTGCTACCAGAATGGCTGTTTTATACAGCCAGACGAAATGGAACACATCTGTGCAAACTGCGAAAAACAGAGATTGCGGTTTGGATAAACGGTCACCAAGGGAACGGAACAGATGCACTTTACACATAAAGGGATGTAATGCAATACTGTTTCTATAACAGTCGTTCCATTACAGAAACCTGTGTGTAAAAGTGCCTAATATGTAGGTGAGAAGTCCTAAAGACAAAAGGGCCATTGTTGCACAAGCTTATACCCCTCAATTATATCTTATTAATTCATTAACGGGAGTCACCCACAACAACTGAAGGCATTTGGTTCCTACTCCAGTTGGTAACTGTACTATCTGAAAATGTTCCTTATACTGACAACAGAGAACATTCCAAGTGAGTAATCATAAACAAAAAAAAAAGCAGGTGTATACTAGACAGGGGCTTCCTTTGTAACACCTGGGAGGCTCTGAGAGGTTTTGAGGCAGGTATAACTAAGAAGCTGAGAGACCAATGGGGCAAAATACTGCTCACACCTGGATGACAGTTTGGGTAGTCCACCCCATCCTTCTGAAGTTAAAGTAAACTGTTTACTCGCTGATTTTCAATTTGTAACTTAACAGAAATAGTAACTACAATAGCAGTAAAAAAATGTTCGTAAAAAGTCTAATAAAAATTAATGTTAAGTTACTTAAATTTTTAAACTTTATATGCATATTAATTTTCTAATGGTGTCAAAAGTTTCATTTGAGTTGTAAGGAAGTACGTGATCGTGCTCCATGACTGTCGGATGCCTGCCAGCTGAGAAGGTGATCAGAGTGGTGTGCCAGCTTCTACTCTCCTCCCATTTGAATGGTTAATAGTGATCATCATGGGGGGGCAGGGCAGTGTTCCTCAGCTGGTGTGCAGGTGGAGGGTTAGCACTCAGTTGGGGGTGGGGGGTTGCTAGACCACCAGGGATCTGACTTTGCTATGTCAGATGGATGATTGAGGAGACTGCTAGGCTACTAAGGATATATCTGCTCTAAGTCAGATGGGTGTTTGGGGGTGGGGGGGCCACTAGACTACCAGGGCAGTGTTGCCACTGCAGCGGTGCTAGTGGTTCTCTTCACCGCATGCAAATAAACCGTTAGCGGACATGCAGATAGTCCACTAGTTCCTTACATGTCCAACAAGCTCATTTGCATGCTCAGGCTGAATTTGGCCCACAAGAGACCTGGCACTATCCCATTTCAGGCAGTGCTATCCCCGGTAGACCATATGCAGCCCTGGTCCATGTTGGCACAATGCAGATCCACTTAGCACTGTGCTGACATGGCCCAATATTCAGTCAGTTAGCGCACCATGCTAACTGGCTGGGTATCACTCAGAGCTGGGTGTGCACTCTCTTAAGTGCAGCACAACAGGCTGCCTTGTGATTGCAGCTGGTTCAGAACATGGAGTCCCAAAGTATTATAATTTCCCAAAACACCAAAATCACCACTTTTAGGACAGAATCTATAGAAAATGAAAGTTTCAGGTTTCACATCTTTTGGAGAGCAAACCAAATCTTAATTTGTTCAGTTTTTAAGTATGTTTGCCATTCTATAACTCATAAATGACTGAGCATAATTCTACCACGTTTGGCATGTTATGAGATACTGCCACAGAGTGTGCATGCCAAACGCCAGGACCCTGAATCCAAACATAGATGAGTTACAGTAAATCTGCTGGCAATTGGGATTAAACACTGAAGTGTTTATTTAACCCTAAACTTCAATATTGTGGGGCTACTGCACCCCTTTAAAGGACACCTAAACAAGCAGAGTATGGTGCACAAGACAAGTATCAATACATGTGCTGACATTCACATACAGGGCCCAATTTTTAAAAGCCTGGAGCATGCCACAAGCCCCTGGTGCAACAAATGTATTGCACAGAGGGCTTGCGACATTCTCTTGGCACCAATCAGGATTTTCAGTCCTGTGTGCCAAATGCCCCAAGTTAGACTAGCTCCCCCCCGCCTAACTTGTGCCATTTGGGGGGCCCTTTTTACGGAGCTTGTACTAAATATTTGGTGTAAGTTGCCATAAAGTGTGGAAACTGTTGCAACTTCATTCAGTGTACTAAAACTGGATGTAGTTGCTTCAAAGGAGTTTGGCGCAGTTGCACCAAGCAACAGGGTTGATAAAGGGCTTGATGCAAGACCTGTGTCTACCTTTGCAAATCAGGCCCATAGTGTCAATATGCAGCATTTTAAAGCAATTCCCATAGCTTTTTCTATAACTAGTGGAGCGGACTGACTCCGATGATATAATAGCGTATGGCATCGGCGCCATTTTGTGAGCCGAGCAGCAGATCGGCCACACCGCTCTTCAAACCTGCTGTATACATTTTGGGGGAATTTTCAAACATGAAAAAATGGCACTACAATTACACAATAAAGGCAACTGTTATGATGATTTAACTCAGTATCACTTAGTCTACTGTTAAACGGAAGCACTTGTAACACAATCAGCCCCTAAAATGATTGTTTGGGTGTCCTTAAAGATAACAGTACAGTATATACTGTGTATTCAAACAGACGTTCAGTTTTAGAGTATGCTAAGAATTCCTTCATTTGCTTGGTTTGTGCTCACCACTGTTCCTTTCAGCAGTTAAACTAAGTTTTTCAATCCCAAATTATTTTAAAATAGAAATTAGCAGTTATTTGGTTCATAAACTGTGTTTTTTGTAATATGCAAGTAAACAAAACAAGTATCTTCACAGTATCAAGATAAAACACTTACAGTACTTATCAATATCTTTTATTTAAGCAATAGTGCATGACAGGGTGTGGATCATGCTGGGATAACCTCACGCTGCAGGTGGTTGGGCACGAGGCCACAGGCCAAGTGCCCAGCACCCAAGAAGTGAGGGTATCCCAGCACGACCCACATCCTGGAGTGCATTATTGCTATTATACAGTGGCTCATATACAATAGAAAAAAAAAGATCAAAAAAACATTTTTATCTGATTTTCAGGTCATTTATCAGTGTGGAAGTATATGTATTAAAAAATAGTTCCCTTTTGGCCAGTAGGTGTTTGCTGCTGATAAACGAGTATCTCTGTCTCTTCATCTGGCTGGCCTCTCACATGCAGTTTCATGTTTGAGTTGCACATCCCCCCAACTTTTCTTTCTTGTTGTTGGTGGTAGTTGCTGTGGGTCCTGGCATATTCTGTGAGACAAAATTGCAAATGTGGAAGACTTGAAGATGGGAACGAGACGTCCGGTTTCCTGAAATGGATTGGTAACTGCCCAGTATATTATGAGGTGGAAATTTTATTTTATTTGCTGTGGAGGAGATAAAGAAAGTAAAATGAAGCAGAATAAAGCTAGTGGAAGCAGCTTTTTGGATTTAGAAGCAAGAGACTGCAAGCTCTGTTTAGTGAGTGAAGCCAACTGTAGCTGGGTTTTAAAAGATTGCAGTTTCGATGAGAAGCACTTTTCGATTACTTTTAGTTGTGAAGAAGGACTGTAGGGAGGTATTTTGATTTGTTTTTGTGTTTCACAGCAGCAGCTCTGAGTGGCAGTTGCTTGAGGAGGAGGTGATGCATGATTCCTGCCTCTGTCATGCGGTCATGTGTGTTCCTGGAGTTCATATAGTCAAGTTATACTTAGATAACCTCATGTCCCAGGCACACACTGATCAACCAGAGTCCAGGAAATGTTCTTGCCATTGTATAATTTATGATAAATTTTTCATACGTACATATTGAGTAGAAGGTAGATTATTGTGATTGTAGTTACCTTTTGATGGTAAGGGTAAAGAGTTGAGATAGAAATGTATGTATTTTTGAATGTTATAGAAGCCAGAAGGGGAAGGAAGCATATTCAATTCAGTGCTTTACAGTAACTAGTAATTGCAGTTTTTCTTTTAGACTTGGATTGTGGGCTTTTGGTGACACTGTACTTTCTTTGTTGTCTTTACTTAGAATTGTTTTTGGGCTGTTGAGGATTTAAAATGTAGTGGTGGTGTATTCTTTGCTGTCTTTGGTTGCTGCAAATTTTTGCCCCCCCTTCCCCAACTCTTGATTATATGCCCTGTTAAATCTGATTGACAGGAGCTAAACACTGGGTATAGTAAGGGCTGTGGAGTAGGAGGGGGATACCAGGAAAGGAACAGCAGCAAGTGAAGAGGTGACTGCTCTCTCAGTGGAAGGGAAGTAAATACAAATCTAGGAGCTTTCATTATTACTTCTTCGCATTGATATTGCATTGGGGAAAGGAGGAGTAGGAGTTTGAAGAAGGTTGTGCAATGGCTACTTAAAGTCTGTTTTTGAGTGTGGATAGGAAGGATAGGAATATAAAAAGCAGTTGCTCAATATATCTAAACGTGTGCAACAAAGGAGGTAAGGGAAATAAAGAAAATATTTTGCACTGATAGAGGAGGGAGAGGGGAGACTTGGGGGAGTGTTTGGTATCCTGCATTTGAAGGGTGTGGGTCGCTGGTGGCAAAGACAGCAATGGGTAGGGTGGTAGGCTGCAACAACTGCCGGCACCAATCTTTCCAAAAATTGCCTGGAGTGTGGAGGATGTTTAGTGCAACCACAGAAAACTTAGAAAGGAGATTGAGGGTCTGCAGAAGGAACTAAGACAGGCAAGGCAGATTGGGGGTGGGTTTAGCCCAATACTGGAGGGAGGAAGAAGGAGAGATGAGGGAGGGCGATTTAAGCCAACAGTGGTGAGGAGAGGGTCAGAAGAAGGGAAGCAGAGACAAAGGGGCCCAGGCCAGGAAGAACAATTGCCGGGGAAAACAGGTCAGGAGACAAAAGACAAATGGAAGGAGGAGATAGGGACTTGTGAGGGCAGGTGAAGAAGTGGCAAAAGTCATGGAGTGGAAAGGAGAGAACAGGTTACTATGAAGAGAGAGGGAGCGGGCATTTGTGAAGGGCCTTCAGATAATAGTTGTGCACTGCTAGAGAGGAAGAAGGTGGAGGAGGGAAATGATGAAATTAGAGGAGTAATTGATAAATGCCTGGACCAAACTGGAGCTGGGGGAAGTTCTGCTGGGAGAATTGCAACAGGGGTAAAAGGGGGAAATAATGTGCAGGAGGAAGAAGAGGAGCTGGAAATGAGAGAGGGAGATGAATGGAAGCAAGCAGGGAGTAAGAGGGGTGGAATCTTAGTGCTGGGGGACCCAATACTAAGAGGAGTTAGGTGAGGTAGCAAGGGGAGAGGCATAGTCGTGATTTGGGTGGAGGCCATGCCAGGAATGACAGCGGAAAGGGTGGGACAGTCTGTTCTGAAATATGTTAGAAGGGGTAGGGACAAGCCTCATTTAATTATACATCTTGGGACAAACGACCTGGCTGACAAGACAGTAGATACAGTCCAGAGGAGGTTTGAGGAACTCCACAATTATGTGAGGGGGCAGGAAGATCAGTAACTTTTTCAGAGATACTTCCGGTGCCAAAGGCAAGCACGACAAGAAAGCTGAGAATAGAGGAATTTAATGGATGGCTAAGAACCTGGTGTTGTGCTAAAGGGTATGGGCTGTTGGGGGTGGGAGGAACCTGGGAGGACAGTAGTCTCTATGCCAAGGACAGACTACACTTGAGTGTGGAGGGAAAGAAAGTGTTGAAACAGAGGATGGAGGAGTACATAGAGGAAGTTGGGAATTTAAACTAGGGGTGGCAGTTGGGGAAGAGATATGCAGAGACCACAGGTTGGGAAACCATATGAGCTTACCCCCCATAACAGTGACAAAGGACAAATGGCAAGTACTGTTGGTGATGCTAGGAAAGGAGGGCAGGATGGGAGGAGGGGAAAAGGGTGGAAGGTGGTTACCCTTAATGCTAGGAGCCTTGGGAGGAAAACTGCAGAGTTACAGGTTCTCATGGCAGAGGGAGAGGTGGACATTGCAGCCATCACGGAAACATGGGCCACCCTAATACAATGACTGGGACCTGTCTGTACTAGGGTACAGGTTATTTTGCTAGGGACAGGGTGATTGGGAAAGGAGGGGGGGTGGCACCATATGTGTAGGAAGGACTCAAGTGTGTAAGGGAGGAAGGGGAGGAGGGTAGTATGGAGTCACTTTGGATGTAAATCCAGGATTCCAAGAATAGGATTCTTAGAATGGGAATGGTGTACAGGCCACCATCTCAGATGGAGGAGTTAGACAGAGAACTAGTGGGACAGATCAGGAGGACCTGCGAGAAGGGTAGTGTGGTGATTGTGGGGGACTTCAACATGCCAGGAGTGGACTGGAGCACCCCAACAAACAGGAACAGAAGGGAACAGGTACTGCTGGATGCCTTCCAGGACAGCTTCCTGCTGCAAATGGTCAGTGAACCAACCAGGTTAAGGAATACCCTTGACCTTGTGCTGGCAAATGGGGACTTTGTGAGAGAACTTACAGTGGAGGAATCTCTGTCAGGGAGTGACCACCACTCAGTATGGCTCACATTGGATATGGGCAAGGAAGGAGTGGAATCTGGCACAATAGTGCTGGACTTCAGGAGGGCCGACTTTGGGAGGATGGGGGAAGTGGTAAAAGGGTACCTGGCCAGAATTCAATCTAGTATGGACACTAACCAGAAGTGGGAGCTCATAAAGCTGGGGATAGTGGAAGCAACCAAAACCTGCTGCAAAGCCCAGAGCAAGAAGGCTAGGGCTAAGAAACCGATCTGGTTGAGCAAGGAGGTCATGGAAAAGGTAAGGAGGAAATGAGCTGCCTTTAGGAAGTACAAGAAAACAGGGAGGGGTGAGGACAGGGAAGAGTAATTGACAGAATCGGAAGGAGGTGACAAGGGCAGTAAGGGGAGCCAAAGCATCTACGGAACTCAGGCTGGCACAAGGCATTAAGAAGGGGGAGAAGGACTTCCTTAAGTACATCAGGGAGAAAAGGAGCTGTAAGGACCACATAGTAAGGATTAGGAAGGAGGGGGGGTTGGGTGGAAGCAGGGTGTGATAAGGCGGAAGCACTAAATGAGTACTTCTGCGCAGTATTTACTAAAGAGAAGAGAGGGGTGACACCTAAGGTGGGAGAAATGGCAGAAGCAGGGTGGGAAGTGGTGATAGATGGGGAAATCATGGAGAGCAGAGTTCAAGAGGGTTTGAAGGCACTGACGGTGGACAAGGCGCCAGGCCCAGATGGCATCCACCCCAGGGTACTGAAGGAGCTGGCAGAGGTCCTTGCAGGACCTTTGGCAGACCTATTTAATGCCTCACTACATTCGGGGTGTGTACCTCAGGACTGGAGGATGGCTCATGTGGTGCCCCTCCACAAGAGTGGCCCCAAGGATGAACCGGGAAACTACAGACCAGTGAGCCTCACATCCATCGTGGGTAAGCTAATGGAGACTATCCTGAAGGAGAGGCTGGTGGCCCTCCTAGAGGCCAAAGGACTACAGAACAGCAGACAGCATGGCTTCATATGTGGCAGATCCTGCCAAACCAACCTGGTCGAGTTCTATGACTGGGTAACTAGGCAACTGGACAGGGGCCATGCTGTGGATGTCCTGTATCTGGACTTCAGTAAGGCATTCGACTCAGTGCCACATGGAAGGCTGGGAAGGAAGTTAGTAGGCACAGGGGCAGGTGCAAATCTGGTGAGATGGATAGGAAACTGGCTGCAGGGAAGGCAACAGAGGGTGGTGGTGGGTGGGGAGCTCTCACACCTAAGGGCAGTGATGAGCGGTGTTCCACAGGGCTCAGTGTTGGGACCAGTGTTGTTTGGGATATTCATTGCAGACATATCATGGGACATCAAGAGAAAGATCAGTCTGTTTGCTGATGATACCAAGGTAGGCGTGGTGGTGGATGACCTAGCGGGATGGCAGGGGTTGCAGGATGATCTGGCAAAGCTTGAAACCTGGTCAGACACCTGGCAACTGGGCTTTAATGCCAAAAAGTGCAAGGTGCTGCATTTTGGGATGAAGAACCCAAGGAGGAGTTACCAGCTAGGGGGAGTGCAGATAGCCCAGACAGAGGAGGAGAAGGATCTGGGTGTGCTCATTACAGGGTCAATGAACAACTCGGCACAATGTAGGAAGGCAGCTGCAAAGGCCAACAAAATGCTGGGTTGTATTGCAAGGTGTATATCCTCGAGGAGGGAGGAGGTGATTCTGCCACTGTATAGGTCATTAGTTAGACCACACCTGAGTACTGCGGCAGTACTGGCGCCCATATCTGAAGAGGACATTGGTTACTGGAGGGGTGCAGCTTGAGCCGACAAAGATGATCAAGGGGCTGGGGACTTATCATACGAGAGGAGGTTGAAGGAGTTGAACATGTACTCACTGGAGGAGAGAAGAGACAGGGGTGACATGATTGAAAACCTTTAAATACATGAAAGGAATAAACAAGACAGGTACAGAGGGGCTGTTCAAAGTAAGGGAGGGGAGGGCCACCAGGGGCCATGATATGAGACTGGAGCGAGGAAGGTTCAGGAGGGAGATGAGGAGACACTTTTTTACAGAGAGGGTGGTGGCTGGGTGGAATGCGTTACCTGCTGAAGTGGTATGCAGTAGAACAGTGGACTGCTTCAAATGAGGATGGAACAGGACAAGGGGGAGGGTTAATGAAGGGGAAGGGTGGAAGGGAGGGGCAGCTGCAGAATAAGGGGTGCTAGCTGCACATTCAAGCAGACTTGATAGACCTCTAGGCCTTTATCTGCTGGCAAATTTCCTATGTTCGTATATTCGTATATTTTGCACATCACTATTTTACTTTTATCAGAATAATACCTTCTTATATTCATGCTAACATACTAAAATGCCAGCAGAATAGGCCTAACGGTCTTTCGCATCTGCTCATTTGGTCAGCCCCCACCCTGGGAGCTGAACTTGCTGCCCCCCTCGCCTTCTCTGGTTTCTCCCTTTCCAGTTCCAGATATTCTCGCTGCATTGGATTTTGCTTCCAGAACCCTTCCCCTGTACCTGTTCCAAGCCCTCTTGAACCCCTCCACCATCTCTGCCTCCACCAGCCCCTAGGCAGCGTATTCCATGGCTCCACCACCTCCTCAGTGAAGTAGTACCTCCTTTCTCCCTGAATCTTCCCTCCAGCTTCCACCCATGCCTCTAGTGGCCCCTCCTCCTTCCTTCAAGCACCCTGACTGTTCCTCCCTATTTACCCCTTCATGTACCTGAAGCCTCTATCATGTCCCCCTGGCCCTTCTCTCCTCCAATGTGTACATATTTAGTTCTTCGAGCTCTCCTCATAGGTCCTGTTCCCCAAGCCCCAAATCATTTTGGTTGCCCTCCTCTGACCCTCTCCAGGAGTTTAATGTCCCTCTTTAGTGTGGCTCCAAACTGCACGCCAGTACTCGAGGTGCAGCCTCACCAAGCAGTTATACAGAGGAGTATCACTTCACTCCTGCTGGAGGTGATCCCCCTAGCAATGCATCCCAGAATCCTGTTGGCCTTGGCTGCTACCCTCCTACAAGTCTCCGAGTTGTTCATCTTGACATCCACCACCACCCCAGGTCCCTCTCAGCCATTGAGACTTGTAGCATTCCCCCGGTGTACACTTGTGGCCCAGATTTCTGGCCCCAGGTGCAGTACCTTGCATTTCCTGCATTGAACCTCAGCTTCCACTTCTAGACCGTCTTTCCAGAGCCTCCAGGTCCCCCTGTAGGGCCACCTTCCCCTCCTCACCATCCACCACCGCCCCCAGTTTTGAGTCATCCACAAAGAGACTCATCTCAATCCTGATACCTGTCCTATGTCAGAGATGTAGATGTTGAACAGGAGGGGCCCAAGGACTGATCCCTGTGGGACCCCACTAATGACCCTCCTTGGGGATGAGACTATCCCGCCAACTATAACCCTCTGGGTCTGGTCCTGGAGCCAATTGCCTATCCATCTGATCATCTGGTTCCCAACCCCCATTTCTCCCAGCTTATCCAACAGACCCTCGTGAGGAACAGAGTCAAATGCCTTGCTGACGTCTAGAAAGAAGATGTCCACCTGTCTACCCAGGTCCAAGGCACTCATCACCCAGTCGTAGAACTCCACAAGGTTTGTCTGACACGATTTCCCTGGGATGAATCCATGCTGTCTATCGTCCAGGCACCCCAACATTTCCAGGTCCCCCCCAGTCTCTCCTTGACAATGCCCCCATCACCTGTTCACCACCGGAGTTATCAGGCTGACAGGCCTGTAGTCTCCTGCCACCTCCCTTGATTCCCCTGTGGATAGCACCATATGCTGCAACCTTCCAGTCCTGGGGCACCCACCTTGTCCTCAGAGAGATGGTGAAAAGCTCCACCAGGGGTTTTGCCAGGACATCCGCAAGTTCCTTCAGCAGTCTGGGATGTAATTTATCCAGCCCCGGTGCTTTCTCCATCTTAAGGGACCTGAGGGCTTCCCTCACTCGCTCTGCTGGGATTTCCACTTCTGCTACTTCTTCTCCCTGCTTAGCCTTCCCCCCTCCTGCCAGTGATGCCTCCCCCTCTCCCCAGACCCGCCGATCGGTAGGTCCCCCCCTCAGTATCACTGTCTCCTCCCATGTATGATGCAGCACTTATTTTCCTTGGTGAAAACTGAGGTGAAGTACTCATTTAATACCTCAGCCTGCTCCACCGGGTCTTGTGCCCATCCCTCCCCTGTTTTAATCCTGCTAATCTGCCCCTTCACCCTTCATTTTTCCCCCAATGTATCTAAATAACCCCTTGTCCCCTCTCCTAATTTCCCTGGCCAGGTTCTGCTCCTTCCTTGCCTTAGCCACCCTCACTATTGTAGTGGCCCTTCTAGCCATCAGCTTGTACTCCCCTCGATCCCTTTCACTCCTTGAGCACTTGAATTGCCTATAGGCTGCCTTCTTTCCCCGCACCACCTCCTGGACCTCCCTCGTCCACCAGCAGGGTTTTTGGGCCCTACTGCATTTTCGTCTTACTCTTGCACAGGTGCTGGTAGTATCCTACACCCCTTTCCTGATGATTTCCCACCTACTATCAGCGTCCATGTCTGACCCAATCATATCCAAATACTCCATAAGGATCCTTCCCATTTCCGTAAAACTGCCCCCCTGAAGTCAGTTACCTCCGTCTTTGTGCAGCCTTATACCCCTCCTAGGTCCAGGCAGAAGCAGACCGTGGCATGGTCACTCCCCGCTAATGGGTCTATTACCTCCAGGCCCCCAATCTGGTCACTGTCTGCCAGGACCACATCCAGTACTTGCGCCTCCCTGGTTGGTTCCCCCACCTGCTGAGTTAGGAACGCTTCTTGAAAGACATCCAACAACCTCTGTTTCCTGCCCACCAAGGATGTCATAGGCCCCCAGTCTGTTCCTGGCATGTTTAAGTCCCCCAACACCACTACCACCCTTCCCCTGCCCAATCTGCAGTGTCTCCCAACATCTACCACCAGACTCTCCTCCAGCTCCTCCACCAGTGCAGGAGGTCTATACACCATTCCTGTTTTTACTGTCTTGCCCCCTCTTGTTGTCAAGGTGACCCAAATTGCCTCCACAGTTCCCTCTACCTCCTCTAATCCCCCTATGCCAATGCAGTTTTTGACTATCATTGCTACCTCTCCTCCCCTTCCCTCCCCACTGTCCTTCCTGAACATAGTGTAACCCTCCAGGTTCAGGTCCCAGTCATGTCCTGTGGTGGCTCAGGTCTCAGTAACTGCTGTCACATCCACTACTCCCTCAGTTGGCATCACCTGGAGCTCAGGCATTTTATTGCCTAAGCTCCTGGCATTTAGCAGGACTACCTTCCACCCTTTCCCTATACTTTCATTTCCCCTGCTCGTGTTCCCATGGGGATTCCGTTTCCTTGGTCTGCACTTACCAGTCGGCCTTTTCCCCTGATTCCTCCAGCTCCCAGGGGGTGGAGACAGGGTCTCCTTTATTGGACCCCTCAACAGCCTTTTCTCCAATCCCTCCCCCCTTCACAAGTTTAAACCCCACTTTTCACCAATGAACCCCTCTATTTTCAACTTAAGGATTCCCCTCCCATCCAAATTGAGATGGAGCCTATCTCTAGCATACAGCCCCTTATCCTCCCAGGTCTCCCCCCAATCCCCAATCAACCCATACCCTCTGGCCACACACCATTCCCTGAGCCACTAGTTTATCTCCCTAATCTTCCTTTAGTGTTCCCCACCAGCCCTTGGCACCAGCAGGATTTCCGAGAAGGAAATTGTGCATCCTATGTCATGACAGACCCTGGCAAGCTCCTGAACCTTGCCTGTACCTCTAGCTCGCTATTTCCTCAATCTCATTTGTACCCAGGTGACTCAGTATGTCCGGGGAACCCCCACAATCCTTTCCCAGCTGATATACCGCGTGCTTGGCCCTGTGCACCATTAGTCCAGGGAAGCATTTTGTTCTAACTGGCCAGGTTTCTCCCTCCCTATCATATTTGATACCCTTGATCATAGAATCCCCCAACAGGAGCACTCTGACTGCTCCTTTTCCTCCATCCCCCCTTCCATGTCCCTCATCCTTTCTACTGGCCCCTCCACCCACCCGGCTCCTTGTTCCTCCCCATCTGGGTGCCACATGCCACGCCCTCCTTATTTACCCTTGGCCCCCCTCCCTCCGATCCTATACCTCTCCTCCTCCTCCTGAGTATCCTTCTGTACCTCACTAACTCCCCCACTGCTCTTGACTGGTCCTTCTCCTCCATCCACTAAACTAGCCTGGCTCGTCCTCCCTTCCTTCCTGTCTCTGTTTAGTCCCTTCTTGCTTGTCGTGCTCCCCTGGCCTAAACCCTCAGCTCCCTTTACTGTATTCTTCTTGTACTTCTGGTCCTTCTCCTTGCCCTTTCCTCCCAACTGGTCCTTCTCCTTGCACTTTCCTTACTCTTCCCCCTGTCCCTCCTGCTCTGATTCACTGCTCCCCCAATTTTCCTGCATTTCAGGTTCCCCCCTGTTCCTCCTGCAATCTGGCCCCTGCCTCCTGACCCTACACCCTTTCCATCTCTAACCACCCCTGTCATGGCTACATCACCCCCCCTCATCCTCAAGCAGAAGAAGAGAATTGAAGTGGTTACTGAGCATAAGGTCCGATCCACCTCCCCGCCTTGCTTCCTTCTGTCCAGCTCTGGCCATCTGCCTACTTCCCTGAGAATGTTGTCCCTCTGGACCCCCTTTGTGAGGGTCCCCAGTTACCTGCCTGCTTCCTTGGTAGTGTCCTCCTTTTGGGCCCCCTCTGCCAGGGTTCATATGTGACCCCAGAGTATTCTCCTGCACTCCTTTCCCTATGCCCCCACCCCTAGTGCTTGGTGCAACCCCGTGGGAGACCCCCTGCCCTCTTCCCCAACCATACCTCCCCCCTTTTCCCCAGCTGTCTCCTAATCCCTGGAACCTCCTCCCTAAGCTGTGCCAGCTGGTAGCACACTGGGCAACCACCGAACTTCTAAGCCCAGTGCAGTATCATGGCTGCCACACACCCTGTGCACTCCACCACCCTCCCAAAGAAGCCAGCACTAATGATGTGTGGTCCCATCCCCCTCCAAGTAGGTTTCCTATGGTGAGCCACCAGGTTCCCCACTAGTCCAAGATACACCCCTACTGCCTAATCAGGTCACCCACTAATCCTAGATACAGTCCCACAGTAAACCGGTAACCCTGTTACTAGGTGCAGTACAACACAGTAAACTTATAAGGGAAGTGAACAACTCCCTAAGCTCCTCTGTCCCAGCCTTTAAATCCAACCCCCAGTGGCTAGAACTACATGAGCTGCACCTGCAGTCTTTTCCTCCAATTGCAGGGCAGGTGTTCCCCTATAAATAAGCAGAGCTCTGGGGAGGGAGGGATTTGGGCCTACACCTGACTCTCGAGCGAGTGTATCAGCCCTGTGTCTGCCCTTCCAAGCCCTGCAGCCACAGAACCAGCCCCAAGCAAATCCCACCAAATAGGTTTTAAATCAGAAGAAATAGGCCTCCACCAGCGCAGCCTGTTACACAGTGAAACATCCAAAAAATGAGCCCACTTACAGCCACCAAACCAGTTTTCAAACTTCCAACAGTCTCAAAAACAATACCCTGCTAGCCCCTTAGAAGTAAGAAAGAAAAGAAATAACCTTCTACCAAGTAAAATCCACAAGAAACCCTGTAAAAACAACAAGAAGCAGCTACTGTACTGGAACACAACTGATCCTGTCCCCTCATTCCTCACCAATATAAAATAAAAAAATATAGTAGATTATATTGAAATATACTTATCATACTGAACAGTATATAAACTGAATTCACTGTACATATTCTACTGTATACAGATATTTAAAATCTGTGTACTGATTTTTTTCAAGAACCTTTTTGATTCTGAGCCCTGCTAAATGCAGTTAATCTGGCAAAATAAATAAATACAAATGCAATACAGCCATCTTTCATTTAAACAGAATACATATGTATGTACTGTACCATAAGAAGATACATGGACATCATACATTCAATACTTATTTTCAGAATATGTCATAGATATATTTCAGAAATTATACTAGTGCCAGAATGGTAGGGTTGAGTTAGTTTTGTGTTAAAATCCATATACTTCACAGCTTATAAATCATTTAGCTTCAGACCTAGTGCCAGATAGTCAAAAGTTAACACTGGCCCCAACGCATTTGCACCTGTACTTTCCAAGTGTGCACCCTTTTTTAGGTGGGGTCTGTATTCGGAGGTCCCAGTAGTGCACACTAAACCCTGTAGTGCTCATGTGCTCACATAATGCTGTGCCCATGCTAATGAGGGGATCCCCATCTACATATATGCACAGTGGCATGTTCAAAGGTTTGTGTCAGCAGTAAATGACACCCAAAAATGTGCTATTTACCACCTCCAAAAATCTCAGCTTAACCAAGTGGTAAGCCCATGCCCCCACCCCACCAATGGCAGGACAGCTGTACTGCAACCGTCTGCCCCCAGTCACCTGTCCTTTGACTGTCAGACACCCACCCATTCTCTAGTGGCACACACCACCCCTGATCACCCATGCTGTTTTATAGAACACCTCTCCCTGGTACCTACTGTAACTCTCCACCCTCTAATCACCTGGTCCATACACCATAACCTCTCTCTGGTGTATTGTGGCACCCCAACCCCTGATCACCTGGTCTGTACTTTATAACCTCTCCCTGGTGTCCAGTGGCACCCCCTCAGCACCCAAACACCTGGTCTATGTTCCCTAGACTATTCCTGGTGTCCAGTGGTGCTCCTGTCCCCACCTGCCATGCCTGCTCCCAGGAAACTTCCCATTCATCCTCCTTTATGAAGGTCACTGGGGAAGGTCCAGGAATCCTGATATGGCAACCAGTATAGCCATCCTCTCACCTCCTCAGCCACCCAACATGTGAGCTGACACTGTGGGCGTGCACAATATAATGTACAAGTGCACACTGTCAGCTCATGTGGCAGCTGGCTGGAACCCTGGGACATTCCTAGTTACCCTGGTAAGGGGGTAAATAGAAGGCATCCTGGGAGTGGATAAGGCAGGTAGGGGCACTAGACTACCAAGGTTTTCCAGGCTATTGAGTGGGCCGGGCAGTTGGGGGAGTGGAAGCAGAGGTTCCACTCTCGATACCAAGGATAGTCTAGGGAACATGGGCCAGGAGTTCCACAGGTGGTGGTGGGGGGTGCCACCCCAGGCACCCAGTGAGGAGGTAATGATGTACAGATGGGTGACTGGGGTGGGGGGGTTACTAGACACCAGGGATAGGTGTTCTATATATGGGATGGGGGATGGGATGGTGGGTATCACTAGACACCAAGGAGAGGTAATAATGTACAGACTGGGTGATCAGAAGTGAGACAGTTTCACTAGACACCATGGAGAGGTTTTCTATATATGGAACAGGTGATGGGGGTGGTGGGTGCTAGTGGACACCAGGGACAGGTGTTCTATAATACAGTACACTATCTATTATCTGCCAACTTTGGTGCATCAACTTTTTGGCAGATAATAGAGGGTGGTGGATAATGGAGGTGTGTTATGTTGCATTAGTAAAATATAGAAAAATTAGCACAGGGCTACATTTAGGTATTTACTATTCAGTTTCTTTATTTGTGTACAGTTTGTTAGCAAAAATACTTAACCACAGTATGAACTGAAATCTAGTTTAGTTCATTTCTCATTTATCGTCAATCAACTTTAAAGTAATTATTGATGGGCATCTGTTTGACTTTATTTGTCATGCTTAATTTCATTTTAGCATCCATGTCCTCCTCTCTCACTGGCCTCGCTGGTGTCCAGGGAATATACAGATCTGGGAGATTGGGAAGGGAGGGGAAGTGACTACAGGAAGCTGGGATAAAAGCCACCACCTCAATAGCAGACACTATATATAGTACCTCTTAATATTTTGTCACTGAAGTGCTGGACAATGATACTCAAAATGTAGGAAAATGAGGGACACTGGCCTAAATAATGTGGGACACATCATCACACACATGGAGGCATAAACTCAGAGCACTAGGATCTAGTGACTTAACGCATCCCACCCATGATCACTTGATCACTATTTGGAAGCCCTAACAATGGGGGTGACAACGACTCACATTGAGCCATTTCAAGGGTCCCCACCTTGTATTGCCAGGTGCCAGATAACAGCAGCTCTTGAGGAGCTGTTAATTATATCAGGACACCTGAAACAATTAGGTAGAGTAGCATGAGGACTAGAACCTGCTAAAGTAGGGATTTTATTTAACTGTGGTGACAGTCATGGCCCATGGCAGACCTGCACTAGTCAAGAGGGACAGGTAGAGGGTTCGCTGTACTAGTCGAGGCCCCAGATAAGCAAAACAATGTTAAAATCTGCTCTTGTTTCTAGTATGAAAGCTTCCTTTTCTTTACCTCTGACAGGATCAGTAGTCTCTTCATCAATGATGTTATTAAACACCTCACAGTCACTCTCAAAGTAGCATAGTCTTCAGCAGTGCACTATAAACTATTTCTTATTAGGCTGGCCTGATGGTGCTGAGGGTTGAGGCACTGGATGCCACACCTCGTGCCACACCTGTGACCTGGGTTCAGGAACGGACTCAGGTCACTTGGGGGTCAGCAGGGGTGAGGAAGGATTGAGCATCCGTAGACAGATCTCCTTTCTTGGGGAAGGTGGACAGTGCAGCACACTGTAGACTAACACCAAGCAGTGGCTGGGTATCAGCACAGGCATGTAGCACAGCAGAGGGGAGGACTCATGCCCAGGGCATATGGCTGTTTCTGCAGAGGTGAGGGCCAGCTGCTCCACCCATTGCATGGTGCATGGATCCAGGGAAGAAAACGGAAAATGAGGGAGCTGATGGGGTCCATGAAGACCCAACACATCCCACCCCCGAGGTCTGGATTTATCCTTGGTGGGGGGGAGAAAGCCAGCGCTCCTCTCCTTGGCAATACACAGGGGAATCAGTGGGTCTGGCTATGTGGGGAATGGTTGGGTCAGAGAACAAGCTTCTCTGAGGGAGGGCTAGGGCCACCCATCAGCTCCGCAAAGGAATGGAAAATTAGTAATAAAAAAAAAAGATATATTTCTTATTAAGACATTTACGACAACCAAAATATTGGGACAATAATGCACTGCATCTCTGCCAGTGGCATGGTGGATAACAGAGGGATAACACCATCAGAAAGATACAATCCATACACCACAAAGTGCTGACTAATGGCAGATAATGAAGGGTGGATAATAGAGGGTGCACTGTATGGGATGGGTGATTGGTGGGTTGGGAGTGACGCTAGACACCAGTGAGCAGTGTTACACTATGAGACAGGAGAGTGGGGAGATGGGGTGTTGCTAGACATCACGGAGTGATGTTACACTATGAGATGGGGGCTCAGGGGGTGAGGGGTACCACTAGACACCAGTGATGACATGGCAGGTGTCCATAGGATGGGCACAAAAAACCCACCACTCACCATGAAAATGAGCCCATAATGAGCATGCAAATGGCCCCTTAGTGCCTTGCATGCCCAATAGGCTAACTTGCATGGTAGTAGTAGTAGTTCTAGTAGTAGAGTTTATTTATTTAGGGCACCCTTCCTCGTAGACTTAGAGTGCCCTTACAAAATACAAACAAACGTGGTGTGGCTGAGTATAGCGACATGGCTCCCGGTGCTATCTGGTGCTGGGGCGCAACTCCTTGTGGGCTGGTATAGCTCAGGCCCATGTAGGAACTTAGTGTTGCACTGACATGAACCGATATTCAGTCGGATAGTGCTGGCCCAGTATCTGACCGAACATAGCAGTCTCTGGTTTGGGTGCAGGTGCAAGCATGTTTACACTGGTTTTTGAATATCTGGGCCCCTGAGTTTTAAAAAATGGCAAGCATCCTCTCAGATCTAGAAACTAAGAGCATTCCAATTGACAAACAAACAGTCCAGTAGTTTCAGCGAATATACTATGTTATCCCTAAACTCGAGATCATGAGTTTCAGGATCCAGAGTTTAGTGGCCTGAAATACACACTCCCAAATCAATCAGATGCCTGACAATACAATGTCAGGCATCTGATTGAAAAATACAAAATGCAATTCAGGGGGTCTCACCCCATGAACCCCCCATGTGGGGGGCTCTGCCCCACCACCACCCATAACTAGAATAACTAACTCCGAGGGGGAGTGGACCTTGGAGTTAAAAAAAATTAGTTACAGGGGTACAAAAACAAACAGACACAGTCAGACCAGAACCAGGGCCTCCCAGGGCATGCTGGCCGAGCTGTCAGTGGCTTAGCCCTCAACACCACTGGGGCAGCTTGTCCAGCCTCCAGATCCAAGCAGGATTTGTAGACCACCAGCAGGGGTAAGGTAGCAACCCATCACATCCACTACCTTACCCCTATAAACATCCATTGAGTTTACAATTGCCGGGGATTCTCACTATCCGGATACTGCATCTGTCAAGCAATACTGCATGGGCAGGTCAGTGTCGGGATAGTGAGACTCAGCCTGACATAAGGGTACCGTTTCAGCACTGTGATGTGCATGAATTACATAAAATACACTCAAGTTAAGACTTTTATTTGCACGTGGACAACAAAAGCAATACATCAATTTAAAAACAAACTATCAGCTTCATTATATATTAGACCAGAATAGGGACTTTCATTAGTTCTGTAATGAAAACAGGCTAAATTAAAAAGTTAAAAGTGTTTACAAACCACCACAAAAAAAAAAAAAAGAAAACCGGAAAATAAAAATGTGAAAAACATTCCTTTTCTTAATAGTCGTGACTGACTTTCAAGTGAATCATGGATAAAAATGAAGAACATTGTTGTGTTTCCCTTGCCTGATGCCGGTATCATACTACAAAACATGAACTCCTTCTGCTTTATCCTTCACAACTGACTTCTAAGTCAGTCATGAAGGGAAAAAAAAGTGTTTCATTTCATTCCAGTGACTGGAGCATGATATTTGCTTAAATAAAAAAAAAAATAAAAAAAAATTTGCAGCCAACAGATGCTCAGCCCTGGTGGCTTGGATGCACCCCCCTACCAAGTTAAGCTAACCTCCCACTCATCCTTTGCCAGCCATACCCTCCCTCCCTCCCTCCTCTTGCACCCTATTAAATCCCATAGGAATCTGTGTGATACCACCGACCAGCAGACCCTGGCTCAGAACTGAATTTAAATGCAGCTAATTTCTGTTACTTTAACCCGCCGAAACAGCTGACCAGTGCCTTGAGGTTGAATCTCAATTTGGCACTATTTTTGACCATTAACTGGGATGCAGCCCTATGCTCCCATACTAATTAAGTGGGGTCATTTGGGGAGCTCGCCTACTAGTCAGTTCTTGTTGCTTGTTTTTCTGCCAGAACATTTTGATTTTGACAAAAATATTCCATGTATTTGAGTTCTTTTTGGTGACGACTGTTCTGTATTTTTCCTTTTTCCCTTTCTTTTCATTTATGTTTTAAAATATTTTTGTGTTGGTTAAGTTAGACATGTTGGCTTATTTATGGAAGGCTACTAGCTGTTTGGAAGTTTATATGTAGTAAATGCATGTTAGACATGCTAAATTGCTTAGGAAGACCATTAACTATTTAGAAGTCTAAAAGTAGTAAATCTTTGTTAGACTTGCTGACTTGCTTAGGAATAGCCACTAGTGGCTTAGAAGTATTGTAATTCCCTTAGTTGTCTCTGCAGATCTGAACTTGTAGAAATTCTGCCTGGGAGCTTCCTCCCCACCCCACCCCTGCTAGCTGCCCTAGGCACCTCTGAACTCCGACAGCTCTTGTGCCAGTAATCCCACCCACCCCCTTGCATTTTGCTCTCTTTGTCTATGTCAGCGCCTGGCTTTTGGCATGCCACCCCCGACTGTGATCAGCTCCTGTGCCACCTTTTCCCTCCCTCCCCCCTGTCTGTTTCTACCCTGAACCCTTCCCACCGATTATCTGCCCTTTGTGTTCTTGGGGCTAAAACAAAGTGCTGACCCTTGTTTCTCTCTTTCTCTTCTCTCCCAGTCAGGCTCCCATTCCTGATTGGGCTTCTGCCGCAACATGGCCTGGCACAGACCTGCTGGCCGCAGCTCCCCGACAGTCTGCCCAGCAGACACAGGTACGTTAAAATAAAGAAGAAAGACACAAGGAAGCTGAGACTCAGAAGCTGTGAAATCTGATTGACTTCCACCCATCTCTGCCAGATTGGTTTCCATGCAGCTCCATTTGGATCCTATTGGCTGACATGGCCTCTTTACTGCAGCCCACCTAAACTTTAAAAGGTGTAGAAACATATGTTCTACTTCCGACCGGCAGACCCCAGCTCAGAACTGAATTTAGGTGCAGCTAATTTCTGGTAATTTAACCTGCTGAAACAGCGGACCAGTCCCTGAGGATGGCTCTCAATTTGACGCTATCTGCCCATTAAATGGGCTGCAGCCCTTGGCTCCCATGTTAATTAAGTGAGGTCATTTGGGGAGCTCACTTGCTAGCCAGCTCACTTGTTGCTTGTTGTTCTGCCACAAAACTTTTTGATTTTGACAAAAATATCCCATGTATTTGAGATCTCTGTGGTGGCAACTGTTCTGTATATTTTCTTTTTCCCTTCCTTTTTATTTATGTTAAATATTTTTGTGTTGATTAAGTTAGACATGCTGGATTATGATTATTTATGGAAGGCTACTAGCTGTTTAGAAGTTTATATGTAGTAAATCCATGTTAGACGTGCTAAATTGCTTAGGAAGACCTAACTGTTTAGAAGTCTATATGTAGTAAATTTTCGTTAGACTTGCAGACTTGCTTAGGAATGGCCACTAGTGGCTTAGAAGTATTGTAATTCCCTTAGTTGTCTCTGCTGAACTGAACTTGATGTGAAATCCTGCCTGGGATTCTCTTCCTACACATACACACACATATGTGCACACAAACACACACACACACACACCCCCACACACACACGCTGTCTGTCCTAGGCACATCTCAACTCTAACGGCTTGTGTGCCAGTAATCCTACCCCCTCCGCATTTCTCTCTCTTTGTCTAGGTTGGCGCCTGGCCTTTGGCCTGTCACCCCTGACTGTGATCAGCTCCTGTCCCACACTTTTCTCTCACTCACTTCCCCCTGTTTGTTTCTACCCCCAGCCCTTCCCACCAATTAACTGCCCTTTGTGTTCCTAGGGCAAAACAAAGTGCTAACCCCTCATATATCTCTTTTTCTTCCATCCCAGCCAGGCTCCCATCCCTGATTGGGCTTCTGCCACAACATGGCCCAGCTCGGCTCTGCTGGCCACAGTTCCCAGACAGCATGCCTTGCAGACACAGGTGCAGTAAACCAAGAAGAAAGACACCTAGAAGCTGAGACTTGGAAGCCACAAATCCAATTGGCTTCCACTCAGCTCTGTCAAATTGACTTCCACGTAGCACCATTTGGCTATCATTGGCTGACACGGCCTCTTTACTGCACCCCACCTAAATTTTAAAAAGCTGTAGGAATGTGTGTATTACTGCCGACCAGAAGACCCCAGCTCAGAACTGAATTTATGTACAGCTAATTTCTATTAATTTAACCCTCTGAAACAGTGGACCAGTCCATGAGGTTTGATCTCAATTTGGCACTATCTGCCCATTAACTGGACTGCAGCCCTCGGCTCCCATATTAATTAAGTGGGGTTGTTTGGGGAGCTCACTTACTAGCTAGCTCACTTGTTACTTGTTGTTCTGCCAAAAATTTTGCCCACTCCCCACTCCCTCCCCTGACCTTTATTAAATACACCTCTCCATTCTCCTGTAAGGGCATGCTTATCCCCTGGTTTTCACAACTCCAGGCTCTCTCTTAAAGGGCCACTTGACTAACTAGTACCTACTACTGCTGTAATTGAATAACAGCCACATGGAGTGCAGCCAGACCCTATCTGCAAGAGCTAATTGTTCAAAATAAACCCTCACCACCGTCTCCTGGGGAAACCCACACTACTAAGAACACTGCCACTGAACATTGTGGCAGTACTGTGGCTATAACGGCACTCCCTGCTCAGACTAAGGACCAGGGTCAGCTGGAAAAAAGGCACCAGAATGGAATTTGACTCCACTTCCTGAGTTATTAAAGCACAGCTAACTCTCTTCCTGATGGCAACCCTTATTATGATGGGCCCGACCCCAGACACCACTTCCAACCGCCAAGGCTGCTCAGTTACAATAAAGAGTATGCCAGCTTAGTGGGACACCAGCAGTGATACACAGCTTAACGAAAGATCATCTTGACCCCTTGATGGGAACCTTAGCGCCTGGGGCTCACCGCACCAATATTATGCTTATACCCAAGGCTATTTAGCATTCTTGGCACCCCACCCACCTCACACAAGACTTGGACTCAAAAGAGTGCAAGGATAACTCGCCTATTTCCAAAAATATCAAGAATGCTCATCTTGATCCTACTACTGATCTCAGGAAACATTCACCCCAACACTGGCCCTATGTCTACCAACACTCAGGCCCAGCCAGCCATGGGGAAGTGAAGGATTGTGTCCTTAAATATCGGCAGTCTCCTAACATAGTTTTCTCAGTTTAAAGCCTGGGTGGCACTTGTGCAGCCTGATGTTATCATGCTGACCAAGACCTGGCTCAAGCCCAGAACAGCCGACATGGTAGTCTCCCTCACTGGGTACAATTTGTATGGACTTGATCTCACTGGAAAAAAAGGGGACAGATGTTTAATCTATACCCGCAATCACCTTCAGTGCCACAATGTCCAGCTAGATGTTACGAGCAATGACTGAATGCCTTGCAGTAAAAATCCTCTTGGGCAATGGTCAGAAAGGGCTCATTGTCATGCCGGTGTATATTCCACCAGGACGCCAGCAAGCAGGGCTAAATTAATTCTCCAACCTCTACACCCAGGCTAGTCAGAAAAAGAAAACCATTGTGCTAGGAGACTTTAATTCTAACTAGCTAGCCAGCTCCATTTCCCCCCACAGGGACCTGATAACTGGGCTATACCTAATGCAGGTGGTCCAGAGTTGCACAAGAACTAACTATAGAATGGGAACGAGTACCTTGACTGACTGGGTGCTGACCTCCCATCCTGAAAGACTCACTAATGTCCTGGTGCTCCTGGATGTGCTGAGTTACCACTCCCCTGTACAATGTGAATGGTCCTCCAAGCTGCCTAAACTACCACCAAGGATGGTGAGGAATAGAGTCATCAGAAACTGCTCCATGACAAATTTTAAGAAACACTTGGCTAGCATAGACGGAGCATCCTGGATACCAGCCCCTCTGTCGACGCAGCCCTCCAGCTCTTCCTCAATCATTTCAGCTCAGCTGCAGACATGTATGCTCCTTATTGTATAAAAATGATAAAGGAGGTGCATTGGCTGGATTACCCCCCAAATCAAATCCTTGGCATATTGCAGGACCCTGATCTCCTTTGGCACTGAGCAAAGGCGTCAGGAACAGTCGACAATGTCCAAAACTATAAGGCCGATAGAAATAGATGCACATGGGCAATACGGCAAGTCAGGGCCTCCCATCACAGAAATTAGCAGTCCCAGTGTCTGAAAGATGGCAAAAAATTCTGGGGTTCCAACAAGGACCTCCTAGGGATGAGTGACAGGACCTCCCCGACCATGCACCATCACAATGACAAAGTCATACTTGACGAAGTGGCCATAGCCAATATTTTCAATGAGGCCTTTACAGACTACAGTGTAGTCCTACCACCCAAACCAGCTACTCACAGGAGTGAAACACCAACCTCTGAACCCTTGCTCCACCATCCTAGAACCAGCCCAAAATTCTATTTCTGGCAGGTGACAACCAGGAAGACCTCTTAATATCTCACAAGAGTGCCGGGCAAAATGAAGATGGGAGGGGAAGGGATTGTTATGAAGCTTATCTCAGCTGCTGTTCCTGAGGTGGTCGTACTAATCTCTAAGTTTTTTAATATGTCACTTAGGATGTCAGCCTTCCCATCTACCTGGAAAACTGCCCTGGTCACTCCTATACTAAAAGGAGAGAGCCATTCTCTGATGTCCAACTACAGGCCCATCTCCATCTTGTCTCCTCTCTCCAAAGCACTGGAGAAAATCATTTCAGATCAGCTCTATGCCTACCTACAAAAATACAACCTCCTCAGTCAGCAACAACACAGATTCTGTAAGTGGCACAGTACCAGCTCAGCACTCATTGAGTTCACTGGCTATGTTAATGAGGCACTTGACCAGGGACAATCAGTTGGGGCAATCTTTATTGACTCATCCAAGGCATTTGACCTTGTGGATCACCAACTGCTGCTCTGCAGGCTAACCTGCCATGGGTTGTCCCCTGATATGGTTGGGTGGTTCTCCAGCTATCTGTCTGAGCGCTCACAATGGGTAAAGTTTAATGGAGCCATCTCCAAGGCCAGGAAAGTCATGGTAGGGGTCCTACAAGGGTCCATACTGGGTCCACTCCTGTTTAGCCTCTTTGTAAACAACCTCCCAGTTGCATGCTTCTCTGCCAGTGTTGTGCTGTACGCTGACAACATGGTTTTATTCCTTCGAGGCTTCAACCAAGACATGTTGACCAGAAACCTGCAGCACAACTGTGACCTGCTACAGGAAAGGTTTAACACCAGTTACCTAGTACTTAATAGCAAAAAAACAAAGACAATGCTCCTTGCTGGCTTCCAGAAGAGAAGACCCACCACACCTTTCATAATCGCACAAAACCCGGACTCCCCCCTTAAACAGATCCACTCATTCTGTTATCTGGGGGTTACTAACAATGAGTCCCTTTTCTTTGATGAACATATAAGCAATATCACTATGGCTGTGGGCAGGAAACTGGAAGCACTATATAGACTATGCGTCTCTATCACCCCTGAAGGCAGGCTCCAGGTGATCGTTGGCACAATCCTGCCTATCTTGGATTATGGAAACGCAGTGTCTAGTTCAGCCATGGACACTAGCTTTCACAAAGTCCACTTGACCCTCAACAAAGCCTGCAGATTCATCCTGGATGCTGATCTTATTAATTAATTAATTGATTGATTGATTGATTGATTGATTTATGTATGTCTTTGGTAACTGGGTAAGTGAGCTGATCCAAAAGACCATTTTCAGCCATGACCCAGGCCACACAATGGCAAAGAACAAACAATGACAGAAATACAATAAAATGGGTGCGGTCAACAAATAGAAATACAAATATAGGGTACAGGGGGAATACACATCTTAGCATGAGTTAAAAAAAACATAATAAGTGGTTCAGCCAGTACATTCAGTAAGACAAAGTTGAGTATATGCAGTTCCAAGACCGTTGCAGGATACAGGATATGCAGCCATAAGACAGTTTTAATATTTATGAAGAGAGACATGGCATAGGCAAAGTGTCACAGTAAGACACATGGTACAGGTATAGGTGACTGCATGCTACAATATGCAGTGGCCTAACCTAACATGGGCAAACTAACAGAGGAGAGAAACAACCCAACTTCTGATAGGCAAGCTTCATGAACTAGGAGTAAGAAACAAGGAGAGGAGAGGAACATGGGTAGAAATTCTAGAGAGAGAAAACGAGATGGGAAGGACAGAGGAGATGGCATTGAGGGAGCTAGGGTAGACTGAAAGCAGCTTAACCTTTTGAGAAAGGAGGGTTAAAGCTGGGGAGGAGAGGAGATGGGGGGGTCAAAGGAGATGGCATGGTGGGGAGATAGGCAGCCAGCAAGCAGCACATCCTAGGAACTAAGGTGGTTTTTTTTGGCTCTGGTGTTATCTAAGGAGCAATTGCAAGTAAACTCCTCTAGGAGCCAGGCTTTTAGGTTAGTTTTGAAAGCCGGCTGAGAGGAGGATATGTGGATGGATGCTGGGAGTTGGTTCCAAAGGGAGGGGGCAAAGAAAGAGAAAGCTTTGCTGCCCATAGCAGTCAAGATATTAGGGACTTCTAGAGAAGCAATGGAGGATGCCCTAAGGCTCTTGGAAACTACCAGATCAGTGAGTAGTGAAGCATAGGGTGATGTCTAGTTGTTCCTGAGAGAGTTATCTACTAGACATCTTGTAGTGTAGTTGAAAAGAACCTGTAGTGGAAACCACCCTAGGGATCGATAGAGTGCGCAGTGGTGAGCAAAGTAGGGGGCTTGGACAGCAAAGTGACAAATGGAATTATGTGTTGTGCTTAGATGAAAGCATAGTGAGGAGGATATGAAAGAGTAGTCCGGGGAGCAGTAGTCGAGCAGGGACAGAAGGTTACCTTTTGCAACAGATAGGCATGCCTCTGGGGAGAGAAATTGCTTAAGGCGGTAGGCAGCACCTAGTTATTGGTGATTTCTCTTCACAATGAGATTAGTGTGTTCACTGAAAGTAAGGGAGGGATCAAGCATCACACCTAGGTATTTAAAGTATGGGACAGTTTCTAGGGGGGAGCCAACTGGTGTGAGTACCATGGGGACAGAGTTTAATTTAACGATTTTGGTAAGGAAACGTTTTGAGCCAAAGAGCATTGCCTTGGTCTTTTTCTCATTAAAGATGAGTTTGTTGGAGAGGAATCAATTATGTGTGGCTTCATAATTTAGTGTGAGTGTGGAGGAGATGGATTTCAGGGATTTGTCACTATGGTAAAGGACTAGGTCATCTAGGAGTGATCTGCAGTTTAAGCTATCTGCAGGGGGTGAGTTAATTAACATGGAAAAAAGCAGTGGGCCAAGAATCGAGCCCATGGCCACTCTGGTGCGGGTGGGAAGTGTGGCTGAGGAGCATTTATCTATTAGCACAGACTGTGACCTGTTTGAGAGATAGCTGCAGAACAATGCACATGTTTCAGGGGAGCAGACAAAGTGCAGCAAGGTGGAGAGGAGAAGGTGGTGGTCTACAAGGTTGTAGGCCTTTGATAAATCCACAAAAACTGCACCTGTGGCCACTCCCACATCTATATTTCTAAGAACGTGGTCAGAGAAGAGGGCCAGAGCTGAAGAAGTACTGTGGTGTTTGCGAAAACCATGCTGAAGGGGGCATAGGAGGTTGTATTTTTCAGTATGTTCCGATAGTTGATGACGCATGATTTTTTCCATTAATTTGCTTAAATGCTGGAGGAGGGAGATGGGTCTGTAGTTCTCAGGAGTGAGGGGATCACCTGCTTTAAAAATTGGTACCACATGAGCATGCTTCCAGGAGTCAGGCACTGTGGATGACAATAATGCAAGACTAAATATATGAGTAAGGGGTTTGACAGTAGCTGTGGAGATACGCTTCAGGAAGGTGGGGTAAAGTCCATCACTGCCCGGGCTTCCTCTGGATGGTACTGTCTTCAGAGGTTTGATGGTGGCACTATAACCAATGGCTCAAAAATAAAATGGGGGAGGAAGTGTGGCATTAGTAGAGGACTGGGAGTGGCAAGCATTGCTGCTATGGCCTATATGAGGTGGGGAAGGGAGTTTACTAAGATATGAGGTTAGGTCAGTGAACATTGAGTTGAAAGTGTCTGCAATATTGGCAGGGTCAAAGATGGGGCCTGAGAGGGATCTGAGTTGCGTTATTTGTTTAGTGGATTTGGGATTCATGAGGGAAGCAATGGTGGTCTAAAATTTGCAGGGGTTCCAAGGGTGTCTTTTTGCTGATTGACGAAGTACTTGCGCTTTTGTGATTTGGCAGCTTGTTTACATGAATTATGCAGTTGATGATAGGCATTCCATAGCTGGGGTGAGGGGGATGTTTTGTAGGCTTTCCATAAGTTGTCCCTATCTTTCATTTGTGCCAGCAGTTTCCTGCATAGCCAGCAGGTGCAGCTGCTTCTAACTCTTCTGGTAGTGATGGGGAAATGTTTGTCTTGTAGTTTTCATAGGGTGTCAGTAAAGAAAGTAACTGCAGAAGAAACATTATTGAGTAAGTTGGGGGGCAGTTTATAGTCTTGGCATCCTGTACAGTGGAGTCCTGGTCCTGGATGTTAAATTTCCTGAAGGACAGCAGTTGGTGGGGGGGACGAGTAGATTCGGTGGCCAGGACAATATAAGTAGGGGTGTGGTCACTAACTGAGTCAGACATAGTGCCTGCCTGGAGGACCAGTTCAGCCCAATTAGTGACAATCCAGTCCAGGGTGGTGTGGTTTAGTGATCGATGGTTGTATCTGGTAGGGGAGGAGATGACTTGATCCAGATTATGTGATTTTAGTAGGATCACATAGTCAGTTTTAGGAGTTGCTACCCAGTTGAGGTTAAAGCCCCCTAATAAAATAGTGTCTCTCAATGGTTTGACACTGGCAAGTTCATCTAAACAATTGGATAGGCCCTGTATGCATTTTATCGGGGGGGTTATAACAGCAGCCTAGGTAAAGTTTTTTAGATGTGTAACCCCTAGATGGCGCTATCCCAGGGGCTACTACCCCTGCCTGATTTGCCACTAACAGGTTGAGGGGCCTGGATCCAATGGCGGATGCCTCCACCCAGAGGTCAGGGTTTGCAATAGTTAAACTAACTTGGTCACAGCCCTCTGGGACACTGCAACCCCCCTTTCTTCCCACTAGTGGCCCACAATATATCAGAATTATCTTCACAGTATACACTTACCCCAGGTCTGGTTCGGCACTGGGACCTCCTGTGAAATGAGATACAGTGCAACAATCACAGTACAGTACTTTAACATAGACAAATACCTCAGGCAGTATAACTTTGCTGAAACAAGCAGCTCTGATTTATTTAGGGGATATAACAAGGACAGGGGAAATCAGGTTAATTAGCTTATCACTCTAATAATCTACCTATGGCTCTGTGCACAGGCCTATCCCTATCAGTTACTGTCCTGGGTACCCAAGCCCTAGTGGCTAGTCCAAACCGTGGCAGCTGGTAGGGCCCTTTCACACAGAGAAAAGGAGAATTAAACAGTCAGCAGTACAGTAATTCCATTTGGATTTAATGTGGCAATTCAACAGGGAGGCGACCCTGAATTAGTACTCACGACCTCCAAATAAGATAGGGTCCTTCAATGTCAGCAGGGCTCACTTGAGGTACACAAACCTCTTCACACATCCATATAAAAGAAGCACTATACCAGGCAGGCTGCATCTGTATCCGATCGCAATTACTGCACAATACCGGGAGAACACAGCAGATTCAGTTCCTGACAGACCGATCAATTTTCAGCAATTACTCCAGCCTTCTACAGGGTGAGCCTGGTTTCTACTCTTCAGAGATCCTTTGATTTTTCACGGGACGGATTCAGTCCTAACAAGCTGTTACACAAGCTGCAGACCGAACTCTGGGCCTTACACGTTTTTGACTAGAACTGCACACTGAAAAGCACAGGGCTCCTTCCTTCTTCACTGCCAAAGCTCAACTGAACTCCAACCGACAAAACGGGCACTTCCTTTGAGTTCCTCCCAGTTCTTGACTGGATTGGCTGTCACTCACAATAGACTGCTGCTGTTGGTCCAAAAGGCACTGAAGTCTAAACTACATCTCCCAAGTCACTGCCCATACAATCCTCTTGTGGCTGGCTCAGATTATGAGTCCAAGTTCTGATTCGTCCAAGGCACCATTTTAGAGCTAGCTTACCCCACACTGATTGGTCCAGTTCAGCAGTTCAAAACTAGAATGGGAACTAGCAGACACAGTTCTGACTGCAAAGAAAGCAGGTTAGACAAACTGTAATTTCATTATTACTCTAAATAATTTCTGGCAAACAGTTACATCTTTCAGATAGGTTCCCTTTGCACTCCTAGTGACTGCAAAATGAAGTGAATTGGCAGCAGCTCGAGTGGTACTCAGAGAACACACAGTCCCCCATATAAACTAATTATGTCTGCAAGCAGACAGCTCTTAAAGAGACAGTACCAGAGGCTCTAAAAACACTCACTGATAAATGGCTTAAATGCCAAACACCATTCAGGCTTGGAGCACTCAAGCAAGCTCCTGGAAGTCTTTTGGGAACCCCCATTTGCAGGGGGGTTACAGATGCACCCAGGGTTAGCTCAGTGAAGATCCACTCAATCAGGGAGGTGGGGAAGGAGCAGCCAATGGTGGTGGCAGTGATGTGATCCTGCACATACAGAGCAACACCCCCACCCCTCTTTCTTCCTGGTCTGTCCCGGCAAAGAAAGGAGTAACCATGAAGTTGGTATAAGCCATCATTATGGTGCAACTTTAACCAGGTTTCAGAGAGACCTAGTACATGGGGCTTGTACATGGACACCCAGGCCTCAAGCTCAGGAAACTTTGTAGAGAGGCCTCAAACATTGAGGTGTGCAACTCGGACGCCAGATTGTTTAGCCCAGGTGATGGTAGAGTGATCGATACGTGTGTTAGTTTGGCCTGGGTTGCATTACAAATCAGCAAGGAAAGCGAGGAGGAGAAGGGAAAGGAGAGGGCTGGTAGGGGGAAGCCAGCGTGGGGCCTGGAAGGTTAGGGAGTGAAAAGAAAAACAAAGGAGATGACATTCAAGGTTTAGATTAGTGCCAGGACATTAATGCCAAGGGAATAGTCTCATGTCTAACCATGATGGATGTGGTGTCAGGTGGGGAGAATGTTGAGGTATTAGAGCATAGGCCTTGTTGATCTACAATAAGTACTGATGCACAAAAGTCCATGGCCATCAACAGGCCAGTCAAGGAGATCGTCACCAAAAAAATGAGATATAAGTTCATTCTTATAATCAGTCAGGCAACAGGTGACAAGGGGAGAAAGTACAGATTGTTATTAGGCCATTTGAATGAGTGTCACATCTATTTTTAGTTGGGTAGCAAAATGCTTGAGAGGCTCTTTAAGAGGTTGCCACCGAAGGGATAATAGAAAAGGGTGGGGATACAGTCAGGGAAAGAGCATTCAAAGAGTGTCGGGGTGGGAGAAAATTAATCCAGGGTAGTAGTAGTAGCAGCACAGATGTAAAAATAGAAGAATGCTCCAATTTTCAAAGAAACCCTACAAGAAGCCGATTGGCCGAGGTCTGGAGGTGCTGGCCAGTCATCGCGAAAGCGCCCAACTTTCAAATGGGTGGGCAGAGAACGCTGGAGAAGCTGAAGAATTACATTGGGGGAGCCGGGAGAGAAGCTTCAGGTGGGGGTGCAGGAGCGGCAGCCACGGCAAGTAGAGGAAGCCACACTGCCACCGGAACAGTGCGGTGCCTGGTCAGGGCAGTTGAAGAGTCTGGGGAGAAAAAGAGTGAATTTTAAGGTTCAAGTAGTTGCAGGGAACAATAGGCAGAGGGAGAGAGAGACAGGGGTCAGTGAGGGGGTAGAGACAGAGAATGACTGAAAGCTAGGAGGAATTAGGAGGAGAGAAGGAGCCAGTGCAGGGCTATTTAGCAAGAGAAAGAAATGCGGAGACAGAGTAGTTAAGTGTTAAACAAAGACAGTAAATACACTTTAACAATTTTAAATGGCTAGGCTAGTTAAAACATTCAAGTTAAAAAATGTCCAGCACCAGGAAACTTTCAAATGGTGGTGCTCTCATAAAGCCTGTCACGTATCAAAAATTTGATACGTGGCTAGTTAAAACAAAATATGACTTCTGAACAGGATAAGGCTAAGCTTGCAGGCAGTTAAAAATCCAGTTAAAAAAAGGCAGTTCAAATTCATCCAGGGTAGTAGTAGCAGCACAGAGGTAAAAATAGAAAAATGCTCCAATTTTCAAATGGAGCCTGCGAGAAGTCGATTGGCTGAGGTCTGGAAGTACTGGCCAATCAGCACCTCCACATACTCACACATACTTGTGAGCTCTACATAAAGATGAAGTGGCCCCCTGCAGGATAGAATAAAGCTCCAGACCTGCCTACTAGGGAAGAAGGCCCTCCTAGGACTCACACCTGCCTCCCTGCAGGCATTATTCAGATCAGCCCAAGCTGAGCATGCCACAAGAAGTGTAACCAGACAAGCGTTAGCTGTACCCTTCAAGAGAACAGCTCTGGGGAGGTGTGCCTTCCTAGTAAGGGCACCCACCTGCTTAAATGAGCTCCTCAATTCTATCACCAGTTTACAATGCATAGGGCACTTCAAATACGAACTCCAGAAGACCATCTCTCCACCAATCCACTGCCTGTGTCAAACTTTAACCCCACCTGTATACCAGCATACCACTTAACTGCCAGTCCCTGCTTTAACCGGGAGCACACTGTCCTCCCTTCATCCCCCCACCTCTTCCTCCTCTCCTCTACCCCACCCTGCCACCTGCCCCTCTCCTGTCCAATACACCCCACACTACCTCTTGCCTGGGTCCCACTCCCACTTCCTAACATTCCCCTCCAGCACTCACACAAGCCCCTCACTGCCCCTGCCCAAGTTGAACTCCCCTCTCTCCCCCCCCTCCCCTTTCCACCCACCTGCACTTGCCCCAACCTCAACATGGGTCTCTGCACTTAACTTCTCAGCTTGTTGCACTTCATGCTCTACTACTGGGAAATTGACAATGCCTCCAACAGCTTCATGTATTCTGACATGTAAAATTTGTAACTTGTATTTGCTGCCCTATCCTACGTAAACTCTATGTTAGTTCATGCTACTACTTTGTCAAAACTGTTCTGCTGCAACAAAATGTATCTTTCTAAACTGTTGACGAGGATCCTTTGTAAATGAGCTCTTAGCTCAAAGGTTGTAATTCCGATTTCTTAATAAACAAAATAAATAAATAAGTAAGTAAATAAATAAATAAATCCCCTCTCCCTTCCACTAAGCAAATCTTCATCTCCCTTATTCCCCAAAACCAGCCATTGATCTAAAGTAACCCCCACTGTCACCCGCCTTCTAGCACTCATTCTACCCTCCTTCACCCCAAGACCATTATAGTAAATGCTATAATTATTGTTCCCAAGGCAGACACAGCTCTACCTCTATAGCAGCTGGTTGCCATCTTCTGCTTCACCATGTTTGCCCCCACTTGTTAATAAAAAACAAATGTGAAAAACAAAATTCCCCAAAAAGTAATACTTATTAACCAGGACTTTTTCATTTGGTGCTCCAAAAAAGGTATGTTGGGACCCCACAATTCCATGGTCATGGGGGTTGGAAAGAACTGTGCTCCACATATTTAAAAAAAAATTGTTAAAACAAATTTAAAAAAAGTTTTGGGTAACTGAAGAAAAACACCCTGCAAAAAACATTAAGTCCTAAAAACACAAATTGTGCAATTGCAGGTACTTGGGGAATTTTCACAGTTTTTCTCTATTACCTATGTCTTTAACTGTTTTTTAACATTGTTATGCAGAAATATTGGAAGTGAGCTACTTACCACCCCCCACCTCCACATTACCACTCAAGAAACAATTGTGTGGTCTAACTTATGGGTCTTAAGTTTTGCTTTGCAGAGGGTGTTCAGAGCCTTGCACAAAGCATCCAGCAGATCCTGCACAGTTCCCATGGGTCTACTGCTTCATATTTGACTTAAAAGACCCTGTGTAAAGAAATCTTTAGGTTCAGTGCCATACCCAATGGGTTAACTGCTCCATTTAGGGCCCTGCATGATGCAGGCTACAGATCAGTCCCAATATCCAATAAATTTGCTGCTTTATGTAGGGATCCACAGGGCCCTGCACAAAGCAAGATACTGTATAAGTCCATGCTCCTGCACAGTGGGTCTGCTCCATCACTCAGGGCCCACAGAACCCTTCAGAAAGCAGTCTATAGATCTGGTGCCATGCCCTGGGCTACTGCTTTGCATTTGGCCTGGAGTGTCCTGCATGAAACTGTCTACAGGTCCAGTGCTGTGCCCAAATATTCTGCTGATTTGTGTAGGGTGTACGGCCCTGTATGAAGCAAACTACTGGACTGGAAATGTTCTAAATGGGTCTGCCACTTTGCATATGGTACAAGGACAACTATTATTTACTTATTTTATTTATTAGCTTTTGATGACTGGGTAAATGGGCTAGGCACAGGAACTTGCCTATTTTCAGGCATGACCCAGGAGAGTAGTTACAGTAATGCAGCAAAGACAACAATGACAACAATGAGGTACAAAAGCAAAGATAACTATCAGGACAAACTACTCAAACGGCATTAAAAACAGTGTAAGAATAACATCAAGAATACTCCAGGTTAGAGCAGTCTTACAATTGTTGCAAAAATTATTCAATTAACAAGTCACTAGTCGTAAATAGTGATAACAGGAGACAAGTAGTCAAACTTACACAGTAGAAATACAGAAATGGGCAACAGAGCAGCTAGAGGGCAGGCAGCAGACCCCACAAAACCTTAAGTGCAGTCCCAGCAGCCAGGGTCATTAAGGTGGGAAAAAAGAGCATGCTTGAAAGCTAGGTGAGACGTGGAGTTCTTCGCATGAGCGGGAAGTGAGTTGCAGAAACGCGGGGCAAAATATGAAAAAGCCTGCTCACCCATTTTAGTGAAGCAGGGCTGAGCAGCAAGCAAGGGGAAGACAGAGGACCTGAGGGTATGAGAGTGAGAGACAGGGTTAAGCATGGCAACCAGAGCTGCAGTGTGAGGCATTCTGGTTAAATAGTCAACAAAACAACCAGTGCATATGATCTAAGGGTATTGGGAGGCAACCATTTCAAGGCAGAGTAAAGTCAGCAGTGGTAGGTCAGACGTGGAGCCGATAAAACGAATCTGCAGATGTTGTTGTACGTAATGTCCCATTTACGGAGTACCACAGTATTGGCATGAGATAGGACTGGGAGAGCATATAGCAGTTGCGGAAGTAACACCCCTCTCACAACAGCAATCCTGGTGGCTGGAGTAAGTGAGTGGTGCACTCTGTAGGCCACACCAATCTTAGAGTTAACTGAGCGACAGACCTCATTGACATGTGCAGCAAAATCCAGAGCCGAACCAAGCATTACCCCAAGGTATTTGAAAGGTAATGTGTTAGAGACTGGAGACCTATCACAGTCACGGACCAGAAGCTTGGGGGCCATGGTCAATACCCATCTAGAGGACCCAAAAAGCATGGCTTGGGTCTTAGATAGGTTCATGATTTGGTAATTGGAGGAGAACCAAGATTGGAGGCACTGAAAGGCAGGTGATAATTGTTGTTTAAGGTCGGCTATGGACTTGAGGCAGAGTAAAGTACCAGGTCATCCGCATACATAATAGTATTACAGAGTGGGGAAGGGTTGGGGATATCATTAATAAAAAGACAAAAGAGTAGGGGCCCGAGAATTGAACCCTGAGGGATGCCTGAGGGAATTGGGGCAGGGGCAGAGAGAACCTTACAGAAGGAGACAGTCTGAGAGCGATTTTCAAGATAGCTAGCGAAACAGGATAGGGTGGAGTCAGAGGCTCCAAGTGACTGCAGTTTGTCCAGTAGTAGGGGGTGATGTACCATGTCAAATGCTTTGGAGAGATCAATGAACATGACTCCAGTGAGTAAGCCTTTGTCCATATTGCATTTTACGTCACTGGTGAAGTGGGTAAGAGCAGTAGTAGTGCTGTTCCCAGCCCTAAAGCCATGTTGTAAAGGGGATTGAAGGTTAGAGTGGAGTAGGTACTGAGAGACCTGCCAATGCACAACTTTTTCCAGCAGCTTACTGAGCATAGGCAGATGTGAAATTGGATGATAGTTTGACAGGAATTTGGCATCACCTTTCTTAAACAACTGTATAGTTCTGGCAGCTTTCCAGGCTGAAGGGACAGAGGCTGTGCTGATTGGAAGATTGAAAAGCCTGGTAACCGGTTCAGTGAGATGAGAGGTGAACTGTCTAAGGATCCTTGGATCAATACCATCAGGACCTGCACTGCCATGAGAAAGAATAGTCCTAAGTAACTTAAAGACTTCCTGGTGCATAACTGGGGCCAGCACAAGAGTGGTGGGAGCAGTCATAGTAGAGGGGGATAAAGTAAGTAATAGGTGGAGAGGCGGTAGGAGTGGGGGAGGGAAGAGTGGAAAGGGGGTATTGAAGGAACTAGCTATAGTGAGAGGATTATTACAGGGGATATCATATACAAGCATATCATTTGGAGTCAGAGTCTTATTCCCAAGAATTTCCTTAATTTGAGACCGGTAGCGTTTTGGGTTAGAGGAAGAGGCACTGAGCAGGTTCCGGTAGTACATACTCTTGGCAAAGCGAATCTCCTTTTTTACTAGTGTTGCACAATGACCTGTAGGCATCAAAGTTAGCTTGAAGGGAAGAGGACTTCCAGACTGACCAGAGTTTATACCTACCTTTCAGCAGCTGGAGCAGGGGACGCTTGAGACATTTAGTGACCCTCCCTTTTACCCCATATGTGATGACCGAGATGTGTAGGTTCTGAAAAGAGAGAAGGGCAGCATTGAAATACTCAGTCGCACAGTTAATATCATTGGTTATGTAGAGAGGGAACCAGTCAACCTGGTTTAGATCACTCAAGAAAGCAGCAGGGTTGAGGTTGGAGAAGTTGGAAAAAGATAGTGGTTTGGGGGGAGATGAGGAGTCCCAAATGCAAAAAAACAGGCAGTGATCGCTGATAGAGTCAGGAAGAACACCAGCATTAGGGAAGTTCTCCTTTCTGCTAGTCAGGATCCAGTCTAAAAGGGTGTTAGAGGAGCACAGGCGAGAGATTCTAGTGGGAGCCTGGATTAATTGAGCAAGGTTGGCCTTGCTGGTAATAGATGATAGGAGAGAGGAACGAGGCCTGGCCCACTCCTGATTAAAATCTCCCCAGCAGATTACCTAATTTTTCCCTGACACAGATGTCACCAACTCAATAAATTCCTCAAGACCTAGTCTGGAGTGTTTGGGAGGTATATAAACACAGAAGATGTGCAGAATTTTGACGCCCCCAAGCAATAGGCGGGAATGAAGGACCTCACAGTTTGTCAGGGAGGGACCCTGTACGACAGAGATGTTAAGATGAGATTTGTAGTACAGGGCCAAGCCCACACCTCTTTTAGAGCTAGGGTGATCAGCCAAAAGCATATTGTAGCCTGGAATGGAGCAGAGGGAGTCTGCCATAGAGGGCTTCTGCCAAGTTTTGTATAGAGCTAGGATGTCAGGGTTGTTAGCGCATACCCAAGCCTCAAGTTCAGGGAGGTTGGCAGTGAAGATCCTTATGTTAAGGTGAGCAAAGGTGAGACAGGATGATTGTTTTGGTGTCAGCTATATATTTTTTTATAAAGTAAACATATATAGAACCATAGAAAATGATGCCAGATAAGGATCATAAGGCCCACCCAGTCTGCCCATTTTCTCTGCCTGCTGCAAAAACCACAGACCCTACTTGATCTCTGGCTTTGTTCTCTTTCCTATCGCTAGGTTTCCCCTATGCCTATCCCACACTTTTTTGGATTCCTCTACCAAAGTTCCCCCACCACCTCCACTGGGAGGCTGTGCCATGCATTCACCACCCTTTCTGTGAAGAAATACTTCCTTACATTACATCTTAGTCTTCCCCTTCCAGCCTCATGTCATGACCACTTGTTATAGAACATGTCTTTTTCTGAAAGACGCTACCCTCCTGTACCTTATTTAATCCCTTGAGATATTTGAAGGTCTCCATTATATCCCATCTCCTCCTCTCCTCCGGGGTATACATATTGAGATCCTCCAGTCTTTCTTCATATGACTTTTTGTGCAGGTCCTGCACCATTTTTGTTGCAATTCTCAGAATTGCCTCTACCCTGTCTATATCCCTAAGGAGATGCGGCCTCCAGAACTGGACACAGTACTTCAGATGAGGTCTCACTAATGATTTATACAGTGGAATCACCACTTCCTTTTTTCTGCTGGTGATACCTCTCCCTATGCACCCCAGTACCTCACTGGCTCTCACCACAGCATTGGCACATTGTTTTGGCACCTTTAGGTCATCTAATATGATTACCCACAGTTCCTTTTCCTGTTTGGTGGCTGTCATTTTCTCCCCCCATCATGAATGCCTTCCCTGGGTTCCTATGCCCCAAATGCATGATTTTGCACTTCTTTGCATTGAATCTTAGCTGCCACACTCTTGACCATTCCTCTAGTTTATCTAGGTCCCTCCTCAATTTTCCACCCTTCCTGGAGTACCTACTCTGTGTCATTTGCAAAGATGCACAACTTTCCTTCCAGTCCCTCCGCAGTGTCACTTATGAAGACACTGAATTGGACTGGCCTCAGAACTGATCCCTGTGGCACCCCACTGGTCACACTTCTTTCCTCAGATTGAGCTCCATTTACCACCATCCTCTGTGTTCTGTCCCTCAACCAATTTCTTACCCAGTTTACCACCTTGGGACCAATTTCCAGGCTGTCTAGCTTGTTTGCAAGTCTCTTATGTGGAACAATGTGAAAGGCCTTGCTGAAATTCAGGTGGGCCACATCCACCACTCGCCCCAATCCACTTCCCTGGTCACTCAGTCAAAGAAATCTATCAAATTAGTTTGACATGATTTTCCCACTGTGAATGCATGCTGCCTCAGATCTTGTGCTCCACTGGATTCAAGATGTTCCACAATCCTTTCTTTCAGCAGTGATTCCATTATTTTCTCCACCACGAGGTCAAGCTGACAGGTCTATAGTATCCAGCCTCCTCCCTGCTCCCACTTTTGTGCAGAGGGACTACATCTGCTCTCCTCCAGCCCTCTGGAATCACTCCCATTTCCAGCAGTTCATGGAACAGGGTTGCCAGTTGTGCTACCAGCACCTCCCTAAGCTCCTTTAATATCCTAGGATGTACTGCATCCCGTCTGGTCCCATTGCCTTGTCCACTTTCAGTTTTGTGAGTTCCTTTAGAACTCTCTTCTCCGAAAATGGACTGGTGTCTACCTTCCTCCCCTTACTGCAAACCCCCCCCCCCACACAAAAAAAAAAACAGCAGTTAGGAATGAAGCACAAAACCTATAATGTTGGGAAATAAAAAAATTAGGGGAATATGTCCTTGGTTCCTTGTTGAAGATGTGGTGTGCTGTTCATTTAGGTTTGGATAATTATATGATGCAGTATTGTTGTTACCCTAACACTGGCACTGTCTTGTCAGACAGAATCAAATAGTGACACAGTAATGCTAGGGTGGAGGGAGCTGAAGTTAGGGTAATGGCCATGCTGCCTCATGCGTTCATTCAAACCCTGACAAACAGGACATGTAAGCAATAACTGGGGTTGTACCTTTGTCACAGAAGTCATGGAAGTTATGTGTTCCATAATTTTTCTAATTTCTATGAAAAATCCATTTTGCCAGTTTCTATGACACAGCTATGCTTTTCTGCATTTTTCATTAAAACACCTTTGTCTGTGGTGTTTGCAAATGACAAATCCATAATGGTGTGCCTCATTATCACAATGTGCTTGGTTCCCAGGAGATTTGGGGGCTTGTAAGCTAGTACCGGTTTCCAAGATGGCAGCATAATGTGCTGCCTCCGACAACTGGATCTGTCCAAAAATGAATTTCTTTAAACATTAAAGTTTTTTCTCATATGCTTGTTTAAAATATGACAAACAAGAGGCAATGTGTTAAGCAACACACAACAGATCCATGATTTGTACAACTTGTACTATGATTTCCAAGATTTTGTTATTCTGAACATGACATTACCATTATTTTTTCCAATCCCTTTCCCTGAGAAAAGTATAGCCCTCGCAGTTACACATGACAGGGCGTGCATTAAGCTTGAGCTCCCCTTTTTTTCAGCCCTTCAGCGATGCTGACCAGTAATGTTTCAGACTGACCTCATTACGGTGTTCCATCACATACATAATTACATGGAGTAAAGACCTGTGGCACAAAGCATGTGTATAGGTATACTTCATATGCTATAGTCAATATACCTAACAGATGATTGTGCATGTTTAGAGAATCTCTGCATCATTTTTCCTAAATGGTTGAAACCCATATGTTGTTTCACACACCAGATGGTTTCACTGTCTAGAACAATTTGGGGGATTCTACGAGGATGCAGGTAGAATGAATTAGCATCAGTGAGGCACTTTAAAACATATTATATATACAGCTTACCGAAAATATACCTTCACTTATTTCATTAAAAACATCATTGCCTCCCAGAAACCTGACAAGCTTGCCTTGCTGTTAGAACCTGCCCGCTCTGCCTACCTGCTAAAATCTGCTGATAAGTTCTACCTGGTCCAACATAAGTGTAACACTAAAATGGGTGAAAACACCTTCTCTGTCAGCACTCCAAAGGTGTGGAATTCCATTCTGCTAGCTCTCAGGAACTCACAAACCCATCAGAGTTTTAAGCTGGAACTCAATAAGGTAATTGCCAGTTCAGAACCCTGCTCCTGTGGGGAGTGTACCCATGCACTTGCCTAACCCTCTTATCTACTCTGCCCAGCAGTTGTTCCCATCCTAATCAACCCATACCATTTCATTTTTCCTTCACACCCACCCCTTATTTTTCATTGAATGTGTAGAAACATTGTCTATGCCACTGTACTCTGCTATATTTGTATTATTTGATTGCCTGACTCTTGTTTCTTTTGTCGTTATCATGACTGTATGTTCTTTGAAAACTTGCACTACTTGTTGCATTCACTGTTGTCTCCCAACTATTGTATGTAACCTCCTGGGTCGTGCCTGAAAATAGGCAGCTTTGCTATCTAGTGCACCTACCCAGTCAACAAGAACTAAATAAATATTTTCAATGATCAAACTGGGCACATAATAACTCCAGGAGTTAAAACATAAATCACCTCAGGTTTTGTTTGTTCACTTTACAGGATTTTTTTTAATTTTTAACTAGTTTTGTTAAATACTAGGTAAACAATTTCAAAGCCATTGTCATTGGTTTTTATTTCAAACAATTATTGAATTAATTTCCAGTCTTTCTTGGCCTTGCAGAGTGAGGTGCAGCTCACATTTTCAGGGAAAGAAAGCTGTCAATGTTGGCTGAGCTATCAAAGCAGACTGACAAACTGACAGCTCAGCACACTTTATATCGATTCCCCAATTGACTGCTCAGATTCAAAGCTGCTCTCGATTAATAGCTGCCTCTTATAGTCGTCATGGCTGAAATCATCTGAAAGTAATATAAATCATGGCTAATCAAAGAAATACTATACATGGCATTTACTTCTTAATATACAGTATGTAAGCTATATCTTGAAAAAAATGTGCCTATATTTTAATTTGTTCTATGTTTAATGTATACATACACTCACACATCTTTTCCATATTACACTGAAAGAATCAGCCATTTGATGGCTCTCTGCTAATGAAGTTGCTGGATTTTATTAACCTATTTTCTGCCTGTCTATCTATCTATCTATCTATCTATCTATCTATCTATCTGTCTATCTATCTATCTAGTACTGCTTTGTGGGATACCGTTAACTTGTCCTTAACTGCACTATACACTACTTGCTGTAATAACAGTGCAGCAACTTTATGGTATTGTTAGTTGTGTACCATTTTAATACATATTTACTGTAGTAACAAAAATGAAGGCATTTCCACTACAAGAAAATGCTAAGATAGAACTAAGTAATACTGTATATGAAGAGCGAAAAGAAAAGTTACAATTTGTAATACTAGTTGCACATACAGATTAGACAACCAGGATACATCACAGTACCTTGCAGCAAATGACATGTTACAAAATACTGCATGACAAAAGGTACTTAATTGCCACTGAACTGCATCGTTCCCTGCAGCATACTGCAACACTCTGCAGTAATACTGCAAGGAACTGCACTGCATCCTGGTTGGCACTGCTGTATTTAAGCAGGTAGACATAAAAACATGGAAACATAGAATGTGACAGCAGTTAAGGACTGCTTGGCCTACCCAGTCTGCCGATTTTCCCTACCTGCGTTACCATGCTTTGCCATTGGAATACCCAAATTAACACTTCACTGCTATCTTTACAATTCTTTTGACTGTTCATCCCTTGTTGAACTTTTTATTTTAGATCCTTACTTTTGTGTGCACAAGATTCGGTTGGGTTTGTTACCAAATAGTATTATTAGATTATTTCCATAAAACAATTCTACTGCTTATACTAAAATGCAAAGTAGAAATTCCTTCAAAATTCCTTTTTATCACACTGTGATTGCCCAAAATTCACTAAACTTTAGGGGCAGGCTTCTTAAAGGACTTGAGATCGGCCCATCTCGGATACCCTGGCTCAAATGGGATGCTCCGAGCACCATCTGTGTTATTCACAGAAGATGCACTGGGGGATGCTCCAGGTGCATCCCCTCTGTGAATACCACATTTGCACCCAGCTCTGGATGCACTGCTGCAACCTTCTGGTTGGTCTAGGATTCCAATGGCGCGGCACATCTCACGATGCGCTGTGCCCAATGTAGCCATTCAGAGCCAGTAACATGCAAAAGGAGCCATTAGGCATGCAAGGTGAAATGGGGCCATTTGCATGTCAGTAGGGCTCCATTTGCATGTGTATTGCATGGATGCACCCTGCAGTATGTGCTGGGTACCCTGCAATGACTATGGGCCACACACATAGCCCCAGGGAGGTAGGTTGCACCTCCCACCCATCCCTGACCTGAACACTGGTCATGTGGATGCCCACAAAGGAGCCCTGGTGGCCAGGTCATCCCCCCCTCCCTGCCCAACACCCTGATAGCATGCTGCACACTGCAGCATTACAGTAATAAGTGCTGACCCCCCCACCCGACACCCCGATATTATGTTGCACACTGCGGCGGTACTGCAGTAGAAGTCGAACCCCCTGCTGACCTGATCACAAGGTTGCCGCAATCCCCAAAGCACCCTGGTGGTTCAGTGGATCCCCCACCCACACAGGCACCCCTGTTCCACCTTGCTTCCCCATCCCAGCATGGTCCTAACGTCGACCAGCAGCTCAAACCCACTCGCATGCCACCATGGCTGCCCGCCGACAGAGCTGTCTGTGAATGATAGCTACTGTACATCTGGAAGCCCATTGGTGGATCCAGCCGACCGATGGGCTTGCAGTGAGTACTTACCGCTGTGAAACTGTACAATAAACTACCAAATTGTATTGTTAGTTGTCCAAAGTTATTTATCCATTTTGAAAATAACTCTCAGAAAAAAAACATGCTAATTGAATTTGCTAGTTTTTTACATGACCTTTTAATTTAGTATTTATTGTTTTATGTGATCTGTTAGAATTGTTCATGTATTGTAAGTTTTCTTGTATTGTAATTGTATGTGTTATAACTGGACATTTGTGAAAATGGCAGGCCTTTCAGTATAAAATAAAAATGAAATGAAATCATCGCAGACCATATTTGAGCTGCAGCTCTTTCTTCCTCCCCCCTTCCTTTCCACTATGATTCCCTTGTGTCTATCCCATACATTCTTTAACCCCACCACTGTTTTCACACCCACAACCTTCAGTGGAAGGCTGTTCCAGGAATCCACCATTCTTTCTGTATAGAAGTACTTCCTCACATCTCTACTGAATCTACCCCCCCCCAGCTTCATAGCGTGCCCCCTTGTCCTTAAGCATCTTTTTTTTGAAAGAATACTTTCCTCCTGTACCTTATTTGCCACTGTGAGGTATTAAAAGGTCCTATCATGTTTCTCCCTCTCCTCTCCTCTCTTCCAGGGTGTACATATTGAGATATTTTGTCTCTCATCATAGGGCTTTTGATACAGACACTGCACCATTTTAGTCACCCTCATCTGGACCTCTTCCATTCTGTCTATGTCCTTCCAGTGATGTGATTTCCAGAAATGGACACAGCACTCTGGGTGGGGTTTTAACAGTGATCTATGCAGAGTTAACACCACCTCCCTCTTTCTGCTCATGATATCCCTCCCTATGATTGGTTAATAATGACCTCATCCTACAACTTTAGATAGCGTTATGAAATTATCATAAATACTAAGTATCTCAGTTCCTTTTTTCTACTCTGTTCTGCTGTCTATACAAAGTAAACCATATATAGTAATATCTTAAACATTGTCTTATAGAACTAATAACACAGCTCCTCAAAGTTGTGAAATCCTAGTTGTTCCCTCAAGAGCATGTAAAGTAGTAGGATGAGATGGTCCTGTATTCGCTTTTGGAAGGATGTTTTCCCTAAATGGGGTGCTGGTGAGACCCTTCCTAAAGAAACCATCTCTTGACTCTGACATGTTGGTGAATTATAGACCAATCTCTAACTTCCTATTTTTGTATAAGGGTTATTGAGAAAGTAGTGGCTCTGCAGTTCGAGTCACAGCTTGTGGCCTATGACACCTATTTGACCTTCCAATCAGGGTTTAGGTCAAGGCGTAGCACTGAAATGGCATTAGTTAGAGTGAAACATGATCTCCTCAGGGCAAGATATAGAGCGGAGCAGTCAGTACTTGTTCTCCTCGATCTCTCCTCAACGTTTGATACTGTGGACCACGTAGTGTTGTTGGATCACCTAAAGGAGCTCTGTGGACCCATTGGTACTGTCTTCAACTGGTTTGAGTCCTTTGTCACAGGAAGGGTGCAGAAGGTAGTGATGGGAAATTTCACCTCCTGCCCAAAGCCCATGCCCTGTGGAGTTTCCCAGGGTTCGATCCTGTCACCTATGTTGTTCACAGTGTACATGCTTCCTCTGGGGGAGATCATTAGACGGTACAGTCTGGGTTTCCATTGCTATACAGATGACACTCAGCTATATATATCATTTGCACCCAGGATAAGTGATGCCGTGGAGATGCTAAAAAGATGTCTGGCCAAGATTCAGGTTTGGATGTCCTCTAGCTAGCTGACACTCAGTCTTGACAAGATGAAGGTGCTAGTGATTTTTTTGCCAACTATTTTTCCCTCCTGTCTCAGTCCAAGGAGTCTTTCTTGTGCATCCTGCTGGATTCTTCCCTGCCTGAAGTATGCCTGTCTGAGCCTTCTCTCTCCTCCCACTTACCTCGCAGCTGGCACCCCCAGCTTAACCCCTCTGGGGTGGGGTCACCCCTCCTCTATGGGTGCACTTAGATACATAGACTCCAGCTGCAGGCAAGGGCCTGGGTGGAGGAACTGAAAGGCCAGACAAGACGGGCCCGGCTGTGGGCATGGGGGCTAGTGCCATTGCCTACCCCATGGACTGGGTTTTTCCTTTATTCTTGAGCTCTCCCCATCTCCCATGCATGGTGCACACCCTGATGCACTGGCACATGGCAACCCTGCCTGCGTCGACCATGCTGATCCCGTGCTGCCCAGCATGCTGCAGTGCCCCCTGAAATCCACTGGGGCCGCTGGTATGCCGGGCTGTCCCATCCCTCCCTCCCAGGGGGAGAACACCACAAGGGCATTCAATCCTCAACCCTCCCCCACTGACCCCCGGTGCCCGAGTTTGCTCCTGAACCCTGGTGGCTGGTGTAGTGTGAGGTGTGGTGAGGATCTAGTGATTGAGCATGATCATCAGTAGGATGTGGGTGCCGCTAGGTTGGGAACAGGGTTATTTCTTGGCCCCACCTTTTTGGCAGCATTTACCAGGATGAGAAATCTGGGTGTCATCCTTGATGATGGACTGACACTTGAGGCTCAGGTGTCATTCATCATCCGGAGTGGTTTCTACCACCTGAGAAATGTACCTGGATCAAAGCCCTGATTCCGCCTGTGACCTGCCCTCACTGGTACATGCATTTGTGATGTCTCAAATTGACTACTGCAATGCTCTGTACCTCAGGGTCAATGCAGGGGTTTTCTGATGCCTGCTGATGGGCCTTCCAAGGTTTTGCCATGTGACACCAATCCTGCTTGATCTGCGCTGGCTGCTGGTTAGGTGGTGAATCATCTTAAGGGTGGGCTTGCTCATCTATAATGCCCTATATGGATCAAGCCCTGGTTACCTGAGTACCCTCCTGAATCCTGTCCACCCTGTGCGCTTGCTCTTCTCCTCTACCAGGGGTCTCCTAGCATTTTCTAGGGCTCACCTTAAGACCTCTGGAGATTGATCATTCAAGATGGTGTGCCCAATGCTGTGGAACTTGTTTCTAAGCTCTATGAGGGAGGCCACATTGGTGGAAGCTTTTAAGCGGGGTCTGAAGGCACATCTGTTTGGAAAGGCATTTTCATATAGTCTATGAGCCTTAGAAATAGCTGAAAGCCAAACTATTCATTACAAACTGGGTTTTATGTAGGTTTTAAGTTCTTGTTCATTATTATTATTTATTTTTTGTTTTATTTAATGTATGTTATGATGCTAATTTTCTGCCTACCTGTACAGCACCCAGAGCCTTCGGGATGGGTGCTTAACAAATACATTTTACTTACTGACTTACTATTATTAACCAACCTTTTAGGTGATTGTGATTTTATATGGAGGTCTTGTAATCACAATAGTTTTAAAACTTCAAGAGGTGCAAATACAGAACCTTTAAGGTACTTTGACACTGCGTTCTTTTCACTGCAGTAAGTGGTGTAGAGATGCTACTCCAGTGAAAATGCAACAATTTAGATACCACCATCCGCAGCATAGTAATGTTGCTCTAATGTTGTCCCAAAACGCACTACTGTGGTAGGAACGTGCTGTTAGTGCTTCAGTCACAGCAGGCTGTTTGTGTGAACAGTTTGGAGCAGTGCAGTTGGTTCTGCTTCAATCAGCCCCATGCCTCCTCCCTCCTTTATCACAGGAGAAGTGCTGGGGTAGGTTGGGGATGAGTTGCAATGTTGTAGGCCCCATCAGTGTGGACATGCAACTGGTGAGCAGTTACAGGTATGGGTTCGGCGCTTGTCTCCATTCTCCACAACAAGAAAGTAGTACTACAATACAGATAATATAAACGTGTCTCTAAAGTCAAGCCAAGTTCCAAGTCAGAAATCTGACTTGGCTGCAAAATAAACAAGTACAATCCAAGCCAGAAATACTATTTACTGTGTTTTCAGATTTTGGTTTTATCCCCACAGTCTCTAAAGCAAATTCCATTTTGTACAGTGTAACAGCATTATGGTCAGTGATGTCATCTGTTATGGGGGAAATTGTGTAAACTAAAAAAGGTGGCTACTTAAAAATATGTCTCAGAAAATATTTTCCTAATAGTCACATTTTTGTGAAACACACAAATGAATTACTGTTGGATACCTAATGACCCAACTGCATTATTTATAGGCTGGCAGCAAGGGAAACTAATGGAGGGGTTGACTTGGCTTGACTTGGGTTTCTAAATAACTTTGCTCTTGAGGCCAGATTTAACCTAAGAATTTTCTGCAGCTTTTGCGGGATCTGACTCTAATACGTGTCACAGACACACATATGGGTCTACTGCTAATAAACTGCAGTTTGAATCAAAGGTTCATGCTACTTTGTCACCACAGATCTGAGTCAAGCCAAGTAAGGCACACAACACCCACTCCCCCAGAAGTATACCCCAAGATCTGACTGTAGTAATACAATGTTGGCCATTCAGGACCCACTGTCTGCTTCTGCAGTGTACTGTAATACAATGAAATGTCTAGTGGTCAGAGCACATAGCTATGAGGTTGGAGATCAAGGACTGAATCCAACAACTGCCACTTACTCACTGGTGACCCTGAGCAAGTAAAGTACCCTCCCAGTACTTAAACACTTCGAAATCACAAGGTACAGTATGTCTCATATCAACTAAAACCAGCACTCTAAATTCCTATACCGAATGCTTGAAACATCACAGTCATGCATTATGGGATATTCAGAACACACCATTCACTCCCAGTTTCACACTGCACTGCTCTTTCTTTTTCACTGGGCAGATGGAGGAGAACCACTTTTGCTTTCAGCATTGTGAATGGCTGCCAAATGGCAGGATTAACCAGATAAAGTAATTGCATTAAACAAATAGTGCGTTTTATGATCAGGGAGGGGGACAGGAGACTTTGATGTGTTTGTTACTGTTTTTATGGACACTGATAAAATCAGACAGGTGGGGGAGCAACAGCATAACAACTTACTGTTATAGTATTAAACCATCAGTTATAAAAAATAAGGTAAAGGGAGGTGGGAGTCACTAGTTTGTTTTTTTTACACACCCTCTGTTTGAGTTGATAAACCACTCGACTAACTTGGTTTTCACCTCTGTGGTTTATGTGGGCATCACACCCCCTGGGTGTGTACACAAACTCATAGCACATGCCTCCCCACTCAATCTATATAGAATCTCTCTACTCTCTCTTTATGTTGTAATCTCCCAATAGGCTAAATGACAGCAACATTTTTTCACTCCTCCTGGATTGTTAAGTACATTAGGGTACAATTTCTATATAATGTACTATATTAAATCTATTTCTTCTGTCCTCTGATATGCAAGGCTGTATTAGGCAAAACATGGCCAGAGTTGATCCCGTCATACTGTACTTTCCAACAAATATCATCTTGTACTCTGTAGGAAACTGTTTCATTTCCCCACAGTATCTTTCAGTACATATACCAACCCATTCTGCTTTCAGTCATCTGATTACTATTTTATAAAGTCATAATATAATTTTTAATCATTGCCAGTTGTTCAGATGGTTGCACACTTGACTCTGGGGGCAGAAGCTCATTTACGGGTTCTAGTCCCACATCAGGAACCTGTGATAATACCAGCTACTGAATGTGCTGCACTGTTGAGGCGCTGTCCTCTGTAGGAGGTGCTACAATTCAATGTATGTAACTTCTCCCATCTACAATGGCTATCTAGGCTATCTAGGTGAAAGTTAAAGATCCCATGGTATGCATGTAAAAGGACACAACCAACCCTCTTAGGCCTCAAAGCGTCTCTTGTAAAAAAAGACATACATTATATGAGTGCTCTTATTCTGAAGAGAATGCTGATGTAGCTGGTAGTTTGATTCTTGCTCCTTTTTATGTTGCTTGCACATGCGCAAGCAACATCTTGTGGTGGTAGCACATTTCAGAGGTGTGTCACTGTTGTGGCCAATGCAGGGGATGCTTTAGTGGGTGCGTCCCTCAACCGCCAATCAGTGAGCATGCTGGCGATGACAGCAAACTTCAAAGAGAGACAAACAGTTGAAAGAAATCTGCCGCTACAATCAGGTACAGGTTCGACATTGCAGTGGCAGATGACAAGACTCTATCCATATGCATTACAGTGCACAGTAATGCACATGGCTGGAGTTATGAGCAGTTACTCAGTGTGCCATTCCTGGTGAAACATTTCAATAAATAAATAAAACAGCTACCAGCTCGGCTTTCTACAATGGCAGCTTCTGCCGCCAGCCACACACTCCTGTGAAGCCAACATCAGGGGTGCCCAATCCCCATGTCGGTATGTACTCCACCTCAGCCACATTGTGGCACACTGGGAGCCCACCCCAGTGTGCCCAGACATTTTGTTTTTTTATTTTCCAGACACTAGGATGCCCACTCCCAATGCTGGATGCCCCCCACCCTCAAGCTCAGTTTCTTTGCTGATGAGGTGCCAAATTCCCATCAGCATCATGTTTTCTCCCCATGCTTGCTGCGTCAATCCCTGTCAGCATCATGCCCTCTATATATATATGTGGCACATTGGGAACTCATCCCAGTGTGCCCCAAAGTTGTTTTTTTTAAGCTATAAATAAAGACAACAGTCCCCCGGAGTGTTTTCTGTTTGTTTGTTAAACTGTGAAAAAAAAAACAACTGCCAGTGTCATCTCACTAGTCCTCCTTCCCCCAACCCTCCCTCTGTGCATACCCACTTCCCTACACCCCTCCTCAGCCATACTTACCCTCCGGAGGCCAGGAACAGTGATCTTCTGTGGACCGGGATGCGTCTGCACTCTTCAAAGCCAAACTACAAACTGAGGAATTGGTTAAGCACTGTACAATGGGAGTCACCAGGGGGTTTCAACTTAGGTTGTTATCGCAGCCATTTTTAGGAAGTTTGGCCCCAAATTTTCAACATGGGGCTCTTGGGACCCAACCTCATTAACATGTCATTGTTGTTTTGTTTCTCGGTCCCAAAAGGTAATTTCATGGTCACTGCAGGGAATTACCTTTTGGGATTGAATAACAAAATGACAGTACCACTGTTAATGAGGTGGAGTCACAAAAAGGCCATGTTGAAAATCTGGTGAAAAAATTCCAAAAAATGACTGCAATAAAAGCATGCATTGTACATTTTCTACACGTTTGTAACTTTGCCAATTTTTAATAGTTTCACTCCATATTTTCAACATTGCCATTTTATAACACCTCCTTATGAACAGTACAACTTTCATTTTATGCATCCTGCCCAAATTCTGTTTTCACACCTGTGGCATAGAATTGCACGGTCACTGTGCGAAATCAACTTTTGGGATGATTAACAAAATCACACTGCCACTCTTAATGAGGGGAGGTCCCAAAAAGCCCATGTTAAAACTTTGGTGAAAAAATTCCAAAAAATGACCACGTTACAGGCATGCGTTGCACAGTTTCTACGCACGCTCATAACCTCGCGACTTGTTCATATTTTCACTCCAGATTTTCAACATTGCCATTTTTTCACACTTCCTCATGAACAGTATAGCTGTCATTTGTCACATCCTGCCCAAAATGTGCTTCTGCACCTCTGGCGCCAAATGGCATAGTTAATGTGCGAAATCACCTTTCAGGATTGATTAATGAAATGATAGTGCCACTGTTCATGAGGTGGGGTCCCAAAAAGCCCATTTTGAAAATTTGGAGCAAAAATATCGACAAACGCCTGGGTCATTAAGGTTTACAACCGTAACACCCACCCTGTAGAGACTGACAGGTTTTGGGGTGTGACTTGGGTTCATCGGCCATAATGATCAAGGCATTCTGCCTCCACCCTATAGCCACTGACAGGTGCCAAGGTATGCCTTGGGGTCTTTGGCCCTAACGTTCACCCCATTCTTGTATACCACACCCATCTCAGCTTATTTCCTTATGAAATGGGATGAGCATAAGGGCCGAAGACCCCAAGGCACACCACGACACCTGTTGCTGTCTGAAGGGTGAGGTGAGGTGGAATGGCTTTAGCGTTATGGCCGATGACCCAAAGGCACACCCCGAATGCCATTCAGTCTCTGCAGGGAGAGGGGTGGACTTGGTTCAATACTTCACTGCCATTCCTACTATGCATCTCTCTAACTCCTGCACTATCATTGCCAATGCCAGCGAGCCAACATTCAGCATTGATAAATGCATGTTTCTTTTTATAACTGAAACCAGACAGCCCACAAAACTGGTGTTACTGGACAAAAACATGTTCATTTACAGTCATTGATCAACTCACACTGCATCTTTCCTAGACTTGGGAATACCCCAACACAGTCTACTCACACAGAATGCAGTAAGAGGAGAGAAGACAATTATATCACAAATTTCTGCACCATTTGCAGGTGTTATCAGTGTTCATGAAGTGAGTCAAGAATTTGAAACAAAACAAGGCTGGGTGCAATGACACCGTAAGCATGCATTTCATTTCTACTAAGAAAGGAAGCAGATAAAACAACCAGCACCATTAATGCATTTTAGAGAAAGTAAATAGTCATATAATGTGGGTTTTCTGCTAGAAATAATATGATACAAAAAGATTGACAATGTCCCTTTAACAATAGAAACAAGGCTGAAAAGTAAAATAAAATATTTTACATTCACTAACATACAGACAAATATAAATACAAATACAAGAGGCACATGTACAGTCCTAGTAAAAACATTTTTTGATTCCTGAATGAATGAAAAGGTCTATATGAGCAGGTATGCCTCCAGAGACAGACAGTGGCGCTCTCACACTTATGTCAGAACAGCTATAAGTTCTATAACTCAGCACTGCTGCTGCCAACGAGGCATGCTGTCTTTGTAATCTGCCTCAGAGACAGGCTAATGGGTGAAACAGTGCCTTTTTATAGGATGGTTGCCTTGTACTGCTACGCTCACCACTGATATTCAGCAGCTAAGCACAATTCTTGGTGTAAGTGTGCTCCCTAGTGTTGCAAATTCACATCAAACAGATACAAGACCCAGGGAAGAACTGTGCAGGACTCATGTGAATGTGTTTCAGATTTATTTATTTATTTTGAATGCAACAGTTTTGCTTAGAAAGGTGCCGTGTATCTATGGATTGAAACTGAAATACATGTTTCTTGTGAGGGGAGAAAGTGGTTATGCTTGGAGTAATCAGGACATAGAACTTGAAATTCCTAATTGTACTGTTGTACAGTGGAACTACATTATAGTATAAATTCAGTTTGCTCACTGAAACTTTTTTATAACAGGACTTAACCTTTCTTAGCTGTGTGGCTCAATACATATGCCTACAAATATTTTTGGTTTTTAAAACAGCATTTAACTCAGATAAATGATATTTAAATGGATCATCAAATTCATTTTTATTTCTTTTCAAAGTTTCCCTGACGTTTTTGATATATATATATATATATATATATTTTTTACATTAGGAGGAATCCAATAAAAAAATTGATTTTCACCTATTTAGAGAAAGAAACATGTTATGTTTTCAAGTTTTAGTTATATATTGTTTTTTGCTCCCCAAACCCCTCTGCTCAACTTCTTCAGACCTGTCAGTCAACCCTTATCTACCCACCACTGTCACCAGTTTTGTAAATACACTTTATAAGCTTTGGGAGCTAGGGGGGCTCTTAAGGACCCCATCTTTAAAGTGAGCCCCCCTTTTATAAGTCAGTGACAGTGATGCATGAGCTACTGGGACTCACTTCAGAGCTAGGGGTCTGGGCCCTGGAAAGCCCCCCTCCCTGCAATTCCAGTACTGGATGCAGTGTGAGCTGATCAAGGACTGTATCACTTCCTGCTACTAGGCATCCACCTCCACATTTCCTGGTTGTCTTCATCTGTCCCTAAGCTTAAAGCTTATCCCTGTCAGGGTCCATCATGCCAGGCTTTTGCACCAGGGGAGGACGTGCCTTTAAATACTGAGGTGACAGACTGGGATGGTTTCAGCAAGTGCAACAAGAATCTGGTAATGGGGACAGGTACCGGAAGAGCCATCATTCATAATACTGTGTCGATGTTTTTTGATTTTTGTATGTCCTGTCTTCTACACCAGCAGTATGCATCATGTTGATATCCCAAAACTTGCAATTTATTTGTTCTGTTATATGACTGAAATGAAGTTTACAGATTTTTACAAATGAAAAGGTACACGTTTGAGCACTAGGTAGTTAGTATGCAGCTGGGTGTGGGGTAAATAAGGAATTTAAAATGTTATGATTTTTGAACGCTGCTGAACAACTGTTTGGAATGCACAAAACAACACTTTAGACTGTGCACAACAGGTTTCTTTGGAAAATAAAACATTCATGTGAATTAAAGAGCTAGTGTACTGCATGGAAACTGCCTTTAATTAATTGTAACTTTCAGATGTAGTCAGCTATCACATGTTATATCTCAAGTATTTATTCTTTTATGTTTGCTAAATAGAAAATTTTCCACCTGGCAGTACTGGGGTGATGTGTGGAGCAGCACTCTGTCTGGAGGGGAAAACAAAAGTAAGTTCTGTTCCCTCTAGACAGAATGCTGGTCCACACATCACCCCAGTACTGCCAGGTGGAAAATCTTCAAATTTGAAAACAGAAAGTAAAAACATACTTCAGATACTTTAAGTGATAGTGGACTGCATCTGAAAATTACTATTAATTCCAAGCAGTACACTAGCTCTTTAACTGGGAAGATGTTCTTCATATAGACCCTCCTACTGCTCCTACCCTCCTTTCTTTCTCTCCATTATCTTACCAGCTCCTTGTCCGCTTCCAGGGTTCTCAACATCTTGAAGGGGAGCAGGTACAGCAGGCCTTACTCTTCCTCCCTACTAGGCCTACCCCCCTCCTCTCTCTCTCTCTCTCCATTATTCTTGCCTGGCCCCCTTCCCTTCTCTCTCCCCCCTATCTTGTCAACTCTCTGTCCCCTTGCAGGGTTCTCAAAATCCTTAAGGGGAATAGGTATAGCAGGCCTCTCTCCTCCCTCCCTCTACCACCATCCTCCCAACCACCTCCCTTGTGGGTCACCACCATTTCTAAAAGATAGCACTTAGTTCACAGGTTCTCAGCCATGCTCCCATTGAACACTTATGCTATGTACACCTCTTACCTGGACTACTCCGTATATGCTGTTCTGGTTTTCATCTCAAGGTCACCTACTATCTTTATGTGGCAGCTTCATGTTATGTTATTTCAATTATATTTTTTCCTCTGATGTTTATATTCATCACAGCTGGATAATTGTCATGGTCTGTAAGGTATTGCTATGTACACAATGTATTGTAACTTAGATATGTTTTATTAATTTTCCCCTTCATGTACCCCACCGGACACTTCTGGAAATGAGCTGTTTACAGCTCATGTTGCCTTTCCTGGTGAAATGTTTCAAAATAAATTAATAGTATGGATGACACAATGCCAAATTTGCATTTGGTGAACATGCTGAAATTTGACATTTTGGACACTAGCAAAGCAGGTCCAAATGAACTTTGCTTCCATTTGGCACTTCAACACTTTGATGTCATGATGCAGCACTTTTAACAGGGTACACATACTGAGCATGTCTATGTTGTTGGCAAGCCATATGGTCTGCAGCAGCCAATCAGCGATACTGAGTTGAGAGTCACAGCTGCGGGGGAAGGGTTTTATAACTGACTATATGCACACTGAATAATAATCTGTGCTGGGACACTAGAAGGAGGAGGAGGTAGGTGGAGTTACAAGATAGGGGTGAGGTAGCATCATAATTTTAAGCTGGTGGTGTGCAGCATGGTAATATGCAGCATGTGGGTGGGGTAGTTTTTTTTTATTTACAAGAACATGTTTTTAAAAGTTGGTTACATGAAAGGGCAGCAAAGTCAGGAATGTGATTCCTCTAAGCATAGTGCAAAGCTCTCAACTTTGCCACAGCTTCCCCAGTGAAGATAACATTTATGAAAGTCCAAGTCTGGGTCTGGTATAGACACTACGGCTGTCATGTCACCAGAGGTATAAGCAATATTTTTTATGGGAGTATGCGGCAGGGCTGGGGCAGGGCAAGGTATACCATCACCCCAGTACTACAAAATAAGTCAGTAGCAACACCTCCAAAGAAACTGATGGAGCATGACAGTGAGGATAATTTTGAAGTGGAACTGTCAGATCAGAGGTATGAGAGTGACAAGGCAGCAGGGGGAGAAGCTCATGTGGAGGAGAAGAAGAAAGGAACTGAGAAAGCACATAATTTATGCAAGGATTAAGAGAGGCAGGGGAAGTAAAAGTATAAGAAGAGAAGGAGCAGGGGAAGAAGCAGTAAAGAAGGCAGTGCATGAAGAAGTAGATGGAGAAGAGGAGAATTAAGAACACTAAAGCATGAAAGTCCACTGTTACACCATTAACAAGTGGTGATGATGAGCATGACATGGAAGAGTGGAGGGCATCATGAGAGGAGATGGCAAAATTAAATAAAAGACATCAAGAAACTGAAAAGCAAGTCTCTTAGGCAGGAAAATCTAAAGATCAACCCTGCACTCAGCACAATAAGACCAACATACTGTACAGGGCCGCCTGCTACTCTACTGCCATGCCTGACCTTCCCTAGCCAATCGTACCACATTGGTGGAAAAAAGAAATCATCTCATAGTCACTGCCCAATTTTTTTGCACAGCTCTCCCTCCAGCAATCCACTCATGAAACAAAAAAAAACAAAAACAGATATTCTGTAGTGTGGGAGTATAAATCCTCTGAAAGCATGTTCTATTCAAACACTGGGAACCAGTGTTCTGTCTGATCATTTAAAACATACACATATCATCTTCATAACAGGCACATCCATTTCCAGTTCTTACTCTGGCCAGACAGATCAGCAGTAGCACCAGTCAGGTATGGGAAATGGTGGCATTACACAGTTTGTTCAAGCAATGCAGCCACCTTGGCAGCTGCAGTAGCCAGCTGTTGAATCCCCAAATACTGGTACTACTAGTGCTCCAGAAATACCACTACAACCCCCAGCAACAAAACAAACAACACTGTCAGAGTCATTACTTGCCAATACTAAACTGCCACCTACTACCCAAATTCTGTTGAAATGGTACAACTCACTAGGGAGGCAATTACCATTAAGCCTCAGCAATTTTTTATAATGGAAGACATTGGCTTTCAAAGTCTGTTGCATGACGTAAAGCCCAAATACTGTACAACATTTTATTAGGCTTCAAATTGTGTAGGCAGGTTCTCTCCACATTATGTACAAGGCAGTATGCACATAGATGGTGACACTTCTGTAGGAGGCAGAGTGGGGTTAGGTGCTTTACAATAGTGATATCTGGAACAATAAAGCAAACTAAAGATTCCTAAGTCTCACTGCCCATTGGGTTGTGTCCAAACTAAGCTCCAACATCACCTTCATCCCATCTCCATCCCCACTAGTCCATTTAGCAGTAATATTGTGGCAAAGAGTCTCACAAAGACACACCAGACATGAAAAGCCTTATTTAATGTGTTGGCCATGGAGGGGAAGCATAGTGGAGAAAACATTTTGCAGTTTATCCAATCACTTCTAGACATCTGGATATACCATTATGAACTGAAGCTGGGAATCTTTGTGATGACCCACAGCATCTAAAGCGGTAACATGCTGAAGGTAATGAATGATGGAGATTAAATTTGGTGGTGTGTCACATGCTTGACAAACATGCATGGTAGAAAAAAAACCTTGACACTGTAGGGGACATCACTACATATTTCCACTGCTACACCAAATGCACATGTAACCCCCACCCCCCTGCCTTTTTACAAATGACAGGTGGTATGCTGTTTAAATCTGACAGCAGTACCAGGTGGGGACTGGGTTCGGGGAGGAAAAGGTTACTCAGCACAAGGGCTAGGTTTGGCTACTCTGCTCAGGGGCACCCAAATAATTCCGAACACAGGAAGCAATAACTGTAATGTCCAATACCAGGAATGGGATTCTAAAGTGTGGCTTTATTCACATCCAAGCAGAACAAACAAAGCATAGACGGACCCCCACGGGGCTACACTTCTGGTAATGCAGATTAAAAAGAATCAGAAACACTTCTTCAACACTTCAGCCCTCAGGCTCTGAACCCACCGAGCACACAGCCCAGACTTGCATGCTGCTTTGGGTACACAGCCCGAACTTGTACACTATTCTGGGTTTTCTCTGGCTTGGCTCCCCTGCTGGCCACTCAGACATCTTCTATATATCATGGAAACATTTTCTGGTGGCTCCCTAAACCACCTAAGAGCCTTCAGCTCCATAAGGGAAACTTCTTTTTAATCCCACATCTGGGTACTTTCCTCAGGCACTGGCCAAGTACCTGAGAGAAAGTAAAGGTGCCACAGAGCAAATCTGTAGAGGTAAACTTGGTTACAACTGATGGGGGGGTCTCCCACCTCTCACTTCCACAATTCATACCCGGCCATTTCTCTGGACATTAAACATCTCTTTCTGTAAAGCTTGGCAATGTAGATTAAGCGTAAATGTCTGTCACATTTCCTCTACTTGTCTTTGCTTTCCATTGTTCTGGACTTGAACATACTTTTACTTGGCTTAGCCCATTACTCTAGGCCTCCCACTGATCAAGCAGTCCATTCCCCACTTTACTTTACTTTACTCTTTGTGCTGGACTTGAACATACTTTTACTTGGCTTAGCCCATTGCTCTAGGCCTCCCACTGATTTAGCAGTCCAATCCCCACTTTACAACAGTTCACGTGAAAACATAGGTCCTATGTCAGAGCGAACTCACCCTCTGGTTGCAGGTGCCCCACAGGTGATTCCTCACAGGAATTTCTATCCCACAGCTTCTGGTGCCACAGCACAACTTGAAATAAGGCAGCTTCTTCCTTAGCTGGAACCTGGAGGGTTGCCCCTGGAAGACAGGCAAACCCTTCCACCCCCTTCCCCTCAGGGATGGGGCCGATGGACCAGTAACAACGGTCTCCACCACTTCACAAACAGCTTACTGTGTTCCTCTTTAGGTGGAAACACACACCCCTCCCCTTACAGTAGCTCTATGACAGAGCTTTAGGCTCTGAGAGCCTGTCCACAGACTGCTGTGCTGCTCCTCTCGTCAAGACTGCACACAGACTCTGTTCAAAAATCCCCAACATTCTATCCTAACTTTCCAACTGCAGATCCCAGTGTGGCTCATGCAGCTGCGAGAGTTCTATGGTGATGTCATCCCTCAGTCTCAGCTGAGACTGAGAACAGAGTGAGACAGTGTGAAATCCATTTAACTGGAGTTTCACAGGCTGCTTTCCCTGCCTACCACTAGGTCTTACTGGGATTCTAGTAACCCCGGGTAACGGGGGGTTTACACTCACCCTGGGCCAGGAAAATGACTGTCCACAGTCATTATTTACCCGGCTTAGGCCATCTCACCCTGTGTGCTACCTGCGGAGGGGGGTGATCAGGCCCCCTCCTACCATGTGCTAGCACAGGCAGGCAATACTAAGGGCCTAGAGGCCTTTGGCTGACATATCAGCCTCTACTCTACCCACTAACTATGGGTGCCTAGTGGCTCTGGTAGAACTGTCCAGAGCATAGCCCTAATAGATCAGCACTGCAACCACTACTGCAGGTCAGGGCCACAGCCTGTCTATCCCCCCAGCCCTCTAGGGAAAACCTAGCTGCCTTTAACTCAAATCCCAAAACAAAACAAACAGGGGACCTCCCCGACCTTGGGCACCTTGCAACCACACACCAGGAGTTAATACCATACCATTACATTACTCTCTCACTCCCCCACAACCATACCTGTGGAAGAAAAGGGTTACTACAGCAACAACAACAATAACAACAACAGTACTTTAAATGCTACACACTAAAGTACAAGTGAGGCACTCCGATGAGCCCCTCCTCCTCCTCTTCTTGTCTTCTCTTCTATCTTCTTCAAGTTCATCTGCAAGAAAAAAAAAGAAAGACAACACACACTGCATACACAGTCTATCTAAACCCCTCCCATCAAAACACTGGAGAATCCCAAAAAGATTTTTTTTTTTTTTTTAGAAAAGGTAGAAAAACAGTATAAACATTAGAAAACAGTAGAAAACAATGACGTTATTTACAGTACACATTTGGGGATGGAGTGCCCTAAAAGTCCCATCTAGTGACCACAGTGCCTGAAGGCTAGTCCATTAAAGAGTGTCTCCTGGGCCGGAGCCCAGAGAAGCACAGTTCTAGCAGGCCAAAGTCCTGAAGGGGAGAGTCTTTGAGGACAGTTCACACATCTGGAGTCTGCTAGTGTAGGGTGTGTACTGCAATGTCATAAGAATAGAAAAGTTTGGACTTACCAGCCCCTTGTAGAATGAACAACACACCGACCTGCTCCTCAGCCAAAGACTCTCCCTGGCAGTATTCTTTTGATACAGCTGGGCGGACATCTTCCGGGAATGACAGGAGGGCACATCTGGAAACTGCTGGGTGATGTCATCTCTGGAGACGGAACCTTGGAACACGAACAAAAGGAAAACAGCTGGTCTGATGTCATCGGACTACCAGGTGATGAATCAGGATACAGCTGGGCTGGTGTCCTCTCTGGATCTGAAGTCATCTGGTGGGCCAGTCGATGGATTCTGGAAAGTCAGTACACTGTAGAACTGATGAATGTGGGGCACCTGAGTCCTGGATGTCCATACTGGCGGAACAACAAAGGCACTGCAATGGCTGGAGTGGCAGCACTGACTGCCACTGCTCTGCTTTCCATTTGGTAGGCATGGGCACATTTGCAGGGAGGTCTTTGCATTGAGACCAATAGCACAAAGGGTCAGGAGCTTGAGTTATTACCCTATCTGGGTGCACATAATTCACCCTGTGAAAGGTTTCACATCCCTCTCCATCCACTATTCGAACAGTGTCCATTAACAGTGTCCTGCCTCTTTTCCACTGGCTGTATTTTTCATGAAACATTCTGTTCCTGACATGCTTGTTTGCACCAGGATGCACACATTTCATTGCTTCAGCCCAAATCCAGGATTTCCTGTTGTTCTCAATCTCCTCCCAGACTCTCCGAGGAAAGGTAGGAAAGGACATCCCATAGATTTCATTTGCCTTCCTACGAACCAGTCTCTCCTCTTTACTAGCTTTGGTCAACCTGAGACCGCAGGCCTGGCTTGGGGGTGGCCAGTCCTGGTTCTGCCAGCTACGCATTCTCAACGAGACAAAAAATGGATCCCTGACTTCTTCTTCTTGCACAGCCAGGGCAGTGGCATCACCACTCTCGTCCATGCATTTCTCTGAGGCAAGAGCTTGAGGCTGTGTACCCGTTCCTTTTTCACAAAGCCACATAGGTTCCCCCCTCTTCTTTTTCCTCACTGAGAATCTGTGCCCAGGAGTGAGCCATCGTCCTCACTCCTGAGACTATCCATTCTTCGCTGGGCATGGAAGTCGATACCTCCCATTCAAAGGCCTCCCTCATCTCATCTTCTCCTATGAGACTTGGGCTAGGCCCCCTCTCTCCAAGGGTCTACTGATGCTCTGCCTGAATTGTCTCTCTACGATTCAGCATCCAAAACATCAGCATATTGTTCTATCTGAAAATCTACACACTCTAGCTTTGTGCCACACTCCCCCGAGGGGCCTTCTCCAACAGGCTCTGCCTGGTGCTGTGTGCTGCCAACTGCAAATTCTTGAACTTTTGTCCATGTGGGAGTCAAATGAATCTTGGGTGCTTTAAACAAACCGTATTTCTCTAGGCACCCAGAACAGTGAAGTACCATGAAGACGTCCCTTCCAGCATTTAAGCATATTGAGCACACTTACACTGGATATCCAGGAATCGCCACATGAGGAGGCAGTTGTCCTCCATAGTAACACCTCTCAATGTCCCTTAACTTGTTTACTTCTGCTGTTACTGCAGCCCGGGCATGATCCGGGTAGTGGACTGGTTCTGAGGCCATGACTGCAGAGAAAAACACACAAATGCTCACTGTTATTGAAAGTCCCACATCACTGAACACTTTCTTTTACTTTTAAAATGGCTCCTCTGCTGCTGTGTTTACATTACTACCCCACCCTGTAATGGCGGCGGCAGCACTTTCTGTGCATCAACTTTCTGAAATTGGGTCAAGCCACTGGGCGTCCGATTTATACACTCTACTGATAACTTTGCTCAAAACTGCACAAACTTTCACTGTTCTTTTTCCTAGCACATTTATATGATTTACCACAGACTTTTCACTTGCTCAAAACATTGCTCTAGCTCACAGTCCCTTAAAGCCTCAGTATTTCAAGCACAGGATTGCCTGTAACTTTTGCTGCATATCTTGCTACAACTCAGTCTCTCTCATGGCTTTGAAACTTTAAACTGACACTGAACCCATAACTATGCTCACAGTCAATGGCTTAACAAGCTTGCTTTTGCTGGTAAAACTTGACACAGTCTTTTGTTTGCAACGCGACTACACTGCTACACACAGATTCAGCTGGATTTTAGCAAAAATCACTGATTTGAGCAATTATTTCTGTTGGTACTCACTGTTATCAGTAGCTGTTTGCTGCGATGGAAAGTAGCCTGCAGCCAGTCTTGGAGGCCTCTGGACAGAAGTGGGTTGGCAGTCCTGCCGAACGTCCCTCCGAACACCACACTCACAATCCAGTCGATCGAGATGCGGGTTGAGCCCGATTTTAGACGGAAAAGTCAGTTTTTTGAAACTTTTACAGTGCTTTCAGTCACCATGATGCTCCTCCGATAAGCCAGTACATGCACTCCTCTCACAATCCCTCTCAAATGCTGGGCAGTCATTGTAGAGCTGGCTTGGGGCTGGACTGATTGCAGTCTCACCAATCACACGACGCCATGCAAATGAGCCTCTTTCCCTTGCAAGTGCTCTTCTCCTCACGGCGATCGTCGAGCAGGAAAATTTAAACTGCAAAACCACTTTTTTTTTTTTTCTGAACTGACTCCACGTCGGGAGCCCATTTCAACCATTTATCATGGCTATTAACACAGCAAGTCTCTTAATTCACCAGCAAGCATTTCCAACATCCAGGGCACAATTCTCCTGTTGCTACCCCTAGTCTTCCACACTTTTCTTTGTCACACAGTTTTTTAAAAGCTGGCAAAATGCTGTAATTTTTTGATGCAGGACAAGGGCATACTCTCTCAGGCTTTACTGCTCCTTGGTAAACAGTTGGCATTTTAACAGCAGCATATGGACAACAGCACACAGCGACACGCTAGTTAACCTTGCTTCAGCTTTTTTGGGCTACCCACTGCCAGATAACCAAAACGCTATCCACTTGCCCGAGCACCTTTCCTCCCTAAATTAAAAATCCAAAGCGTTGCCTCCATTTTGTAACCCCAACCCCCCTGCCTTATTGCAAATGACAGGTGGTATGCTATTTGAATCTGACAGCAGTACCAGGTGGGGACTGGGTTCGGGAAGGAATAGGTTACTCGGCACAAGGGCTAGCTTTGGCTACTGTGCACAGGGGCACCCAAATAATTCTGAACACAGGAAGCAATAACTGTAATGTCCAATACCAGGAATGGTATTCTAAAGTGTGGCTTTATTCACATCCAAGCAGAACAAACAAAGCATAGATGGACCCCCACGGGGCTACACTTCTGGTAATGCAGATTAAAAAGAATCAGAAAAACTTCTTCAACACTTCAGCCCTCAGGCTCTGAACTCACTGAGCACATAGCCCAGACTTGCATGCTGCTTTGGGTACACAGCCTGAACTTGTACACTATTCTGGGTTTTCTCTGGCTCAGCTCCCCTGCCGGCCACTCAAACATCTTCCATATGTCATGGAAACATTTTCTGGTGGCTCCCTAAACCACCTAAGAGCCTTCGGCTCCATAAGGGAAACTTCCTTTTAATCCCACGTCTGGGTACTTTCCTCAGGCACTGGCCAAGTACCTGAGAGAAAGTAAAGGTGCCACAGAGCAAATCCGTAGAGGTGAATTTGGTTACTACTGATGAGGGGTCTCCCAACTCTCGCTTCCACAATTCATACCCGGCCATTTTTCTGGACATTAAATATCTCTTTCTGTAAAGCTTGGCAATGTAGATTAAGGGTAAATGTCTGTCACATTTCCTCTACTTGTCTTTGCTTTCCCATTGTTCTGCACTTGAACATACTTTTAATTGGCTTAGCCCATTGCTCTAGGCCTCCCACTGATTTAGCAGTCCAATCCCCACTTTACAGCAGTTCAGGTGAAAACATAGGCCCTATGTCAGAGCGAACTCACCCTCTGGTTGCAGGTGCCCGACAGGCGATTCCTCACAGGAATTTCTATCCCATAGCTTCTGGTGCTGCAGCACAACTTGAAATAAGGCAGCTTCTTCCTTAGCCGGAACCAGGAGGGTTGCCCCTGGAAGACAGGCAAACCCTTCCACCCCCATCCCCTCAGGGATGGGGCCCATGGACTAGTAACAGTGGTCTCCACCACTTCACAAACAGCTTACTGTGTTCCTCTTTTGGTGGAAACACACACACCTCCCCTTACAGTAGCTCTATGACAGAGCTTTAGGCTCTGAGAGCCTGTCCACAGACTGCTGTGCTGCTCCTCTTGTCAAGACTGCACAAAGATTCTGTTCAAAAATCCCCAACATTCTATCCTAACTTCCAACTGCAGATTCCAGTGTGGCTCATGCAGCTGCAAGAGTTCTATGGTGATGTCATCCCTCAGTCTCAGCTGAGACTGAGAACAGAGTGAGACAGTGTGAAATCCATTTAACTGGAGTTTCACAAGCTGCCTTCCCTGCCTACCACTAGGTCTTACTGGGATTCTAGTAACCCCGGGTAACATGGGGGTTACACACAGTACTCCTCCACCATTATCAGCAGATGCACAGTGGTCCTCAGCATTGCTTGCTTAATCAAAAACAATTCCACAGAGTGGAATTCTGCTTTTTATACGGTGGAGAGACTCATGCAACAGAAACCATTTTCCAGGATATGAATTCAATTATGTGGCATATGGAGGATATCTGTCAAGGTGCAGTGGTATATTCTGCAAAAGCTTGTTCTACTTCTGCAACCATATAAACATGCCAGTAAAGCTTCAGTGATGAATCAGCAACCCTCAGTATGGTCATTCACTGGGCGAATCTACTGGAATGCAAAACATGCCATTATTTATGATCTGCTAAAGCAGCCCCAACAAAGCAAGGCTGATGCTGGTGGTAGCCATGGGGGCACTAGTGGCAGGGGTAAGAATGACAGTGATAATGGTGGAGGAGAGGGTGAGACACCACTAATTCATCTCAGTCATCACAGCAGCAGCAGTAGGATGTAATATAAATTAAAGAAGTGGCAGAGATGTTTCTGACACAACTCACTGATAGTTGTGATAGGATTATATTACACACACAATGTGGCATGGCAACACTACTAGATCACAGATATAAAAATGTGCTCATTTTTCTTAGGCACAAAAAGTATATAAAATAGAAAGAGTTGTACATGATTATGATGGATTGAAGAAGCTGGCAAGAATGTGCATACAAAACCTCTTGCTCATAGTGCTCCTCCTCTTCTGTTGGCTTTTCTTTTTTGGCAGTGCCCAGTATAAGCATGACATGGAAGATGAGTTGGATAATGACAATTCTGAAACAACCTAGGACATTTCTGAGTGTTTCGGTACTGAATGCCAGCACCACTGACACTATTTGGAGGAAGGCTCAGACCTGTTAACAGAATACATGATGGAGGCTAATCTAACAGAGTCATTGATTAGCAGAAATAGTAATCTAATCAAATGTTGGCAAGACAGACAAATCATTTGGCTCATACTGGGTAAGGTGGATTTTATGTTCTTGGATGTCCCCAACATCTGTCACTTTGATAAGACGTTTCAATACAGCTGGGGATATTGCTTCACTATATCACTCAAGAACAGAGTATATGAATCCTGTATTCTTAGCCTTTCTCAAAGTCAGTTTATTAAGGATTAACTTTAACTAGCCGTTCAATGATTTACATGTCCAACTGACATCCTCAACTACTATTTCCAGCCTACATCCACACCATATTGTGCCAGTTTTCCTGGAGTCTTCCACTGGCACTGTCACCCCTCTCCAGCTCACCAATCTCAAAAGTATCAGCACAACTTCTCCTGCTGCTGACACCTATGACAAATATCACATCACCATCACCAACAAGCTCAATATGATTAGGTATGCAACTGAGCACACAGCAGCAGTATCAATTAAATAAGACCCATTGCGAATGGGATGGTGACAGAATGAGGAACCTGACTAGCCACTCACACGTGTGCACAGTTCTGCTGTTTGACCTCTAATCAATTGTTAACTACTACTACAGCATTTTGTGAAAAGAGACAGTTTCTGTGTTCAAACTAAACTCAATTATTTAAAAAGTTACATATAAAAGAGATATAGTAAAATCAAGCAAATAAACATCCATTGATGGATAGAACATACAGGTATTGTGAAGGGCAATATAATATAAATTTAAAATGTTTTCATTAATGTATTTTTCATTTAGGGTTGTAAGGAACATTGTTTGTGATGCATAACTGGGATTAGCATGGCTCAGTTGGTAGCACATCTGCCTCTGAACCAGAACGTTGTGGTTTCTGGTGCCACACCAAGACTGGGCCCATATCATAAACACTTGCACCTAAGTGCAGTAATAAAGGGATGCTGTACTGTCGTCAGGGTATGCTTTCCTCTGGATGAGATGTTAAAAAACAGTTTCCCATCTGCCTGTTCTGGTGGACATTAAAAATCCCATGGCACTTCTTGAAAGAGTAGGGGGAATTCTTTATTAAAACATATCAGTTAAGGAACAAAATAACATAAAAGACACAACACCATAGCACTCTGGAAACTGCAATCACTGCACTCAGCCAGGAGAGACAACTGTTTGGCACCACTGAGTTTTATTTTCATTTTTACTTATTTATTTTTTTACTTTTTATTTATGGAATTTTATGATTTTACAGCATTAACTGTAATCCATAAACGTAGATATGCGATTCACAGATCCTCATAGTGTAAGTACAGACATATTACAGAACTTCAGTGTATTACTTGAACAGATTTTCAATCCAAACACCATGTGGAGCTACTAGATATAATCAGTCAGGAGTAACATTTGAACTAATTACCCTGTAGATCAAACACACTCTCCCACATATTGAATTCTTTCAGGTCATTGCAGCCAGGATATCAGTATTTTTATTTTATTTTTACTTTTAACTCTTCAGATTGAAACTTACCCTAGCAGGTGACTCTGGGCTATTTTTGTGGGGGGGGGCGCTATTCTCCAATTGATGCCTTTTATGCACATATTGCATGTAAATTGCCTGTGCCCCTATGCGGCTCTGGTCAGGTGCAGGATATGGGTATTCTCAATCCCAGGCACCTACAGGGCACCTGTCTGCAGCCCCACCTCCCCAGAGTGCAGGACCATGAGGAGGCAGATGGGTGTGGAGCTGTGGACCCAGGTGCCATCCAATGGGATGCCTGTCCTAGGTCCAGGAGTGGATCCCTTGCACCAGGGGTGGGGAAGTGTGGGACAGTGCCAGTTCATGATCATGGTATGTATGGGAAATTGCCTGAATAGCAGCTCCCAGTCCACTCAGGCAGCCTGGTGTGCTGAGGCAGATGTTTTCAGGGGGACCCCATTGATGCCACACCTCGCTTTTGACTGTTGGGGGGTGCGTAGGTACTTAAGGCAGGGTTATCAAGGCTTAGTGATTCCTGTGCCAACCCAGCACTCTGCACCTTGTAGAATCATGTGGAGTGCTGACACACCCCCTGGCACACCCCTGGCCACCCATGGTGCATAGCTGCTCAGGTGACCAATGAATTTCATGCGCAACTAGCTGGCGCCACATTCATGAATTTCCCAGGGATCTATGGGATCTTTGCTGTGTGGCTATCTGACTCAGTGAGCAGGCATTGGGAATAGGCCCCATTATTTGTAAAAATCCTGCTTTGTGGACCAGTGTATGGTGCTAAACCCAGTAACTTCCAGGTCTCACTGTATTTAACCTAGGCTGAGCAATAACTGAGGTGAGTGGAGCGGTGGCAAGCATGCATGGAGGCAACACACAGAGGCAAGCGCACATTCTGCGTGTGACTGATGATGTCAGCCAGGAAAGAGGGGACAGTGGGGCCAGAAAATTTGAATCACAACAGATTAAACATAACAGGTTAGTGATTGGAAGCATAGAAACATGGAATGTGTCGGCAGATTGGGTCCATGTGGATCGTCTTGTCTGTCCTGGTATACTATTCCTCCAATTAGGCTGCTGTGTTAAATTTTCCACACTGTTTGTCCCATTCCAGCTTGAATTCTCTGACCGTCTTTGAACCCACCATCTGTGGGGGGAGACCATTAAAAGGCTTCACCACCCTTTCTGAAAAGAAGAACTTCCTTGTGTTAGTCCTGAATCTGCCCCCTCCCCCACGTAGGCACATGTCATGACCTCTGGTCTGTGTACAGTTGTTTACCCGAAGGGGATCCTGTCCCTGTACCTTGTTGAGACCCTTCAGGTATTTAAACATGTCTATCATGTCCCCCTAATCCCATCTTTGTTCTAATAAGTACATGTTGAGCTGTTTTAGCCTTGTATCATATGGCTCATGATGCAGACCTTGTACCATCTTTGTTGCCCTTCTTTGTATAGTCTCTAGTCCTTCTATGTCTTTTCTAAGGTGAGGCCTCCAGAACTGGACAGAGTACTCCAGGTGAGGCCATACCAGAGACCTGTACAGTGGCATAATCACCTCCCTTTTTCTACAGGTTATGCCCCTCCCTATGCAAACCAAGATGCTCTGGTCTTTTATGCTGCCTTTTCACATTGCTTGCCCACCTTCAGATTGCCTGCGATGATCACCCCAAGGTCATGCTTGTGTTTTGTTACTACCAGCCGTACCCCGTTTAGAAAATAATTTCTCCCTGGGTTGCATCTTCTTAGGTGCATAACCTTACATTTTTTGGTGTTGAACTTCAACTGCCAGTTCCTTGATCGTGCTTTCTATTTCGTAAGGTCTGACTCCATCTTTTGAGTCCTTTCAGCTGAATCCACCCTGTTTCAGAGCTTTGTGTCATCCACAAATAGGCGCACCTTCCCATTTAGGCCATCAGCTATGTCACTGATGAATACATTGAAAAGTATTGATCCCAGCACTGAACCCCGTGGAACACCACTTGCACCTCTACCCTCCTCTGATAGCGTGCCATTTACCAGTACCTTCTGGGATCCAGTTTACAATTTTTGTCCCAATGCCCATGTGCTCCTGCTTGTTTATTAGCCTCCTGTGTGGAAAGGAGTTGAAAGCCTTGCTCAAGTCTAGATACACCACGACCACTGCACCCCCATTGTCCAACAATTTTGTGACCCAATCAAAGTATTCAATTAGGTTAGTCTGGCAGGACCTTCCTGCTGTAAAGCCATGTTGCATTGGGTCCAGCTGTCCACTGTCTTCTAAAAATGTCACCATCCTCTCCTTTAGTAGGGATTCCATCAGCTTCCCTACCCCTGAGGTGAGGCTGATTGAGCGATAGTTTCCTGCTTCTTCCCTACTGCTACTTTTGTGTAGGGGTACAACTGTAGCCCCTTTCCAGTCTTCAGGGACTGCCCCGCTTTCCAGCAATTTGTTGAAGAGCTCTGCCAGTGTGGCTGCTAGTTCCTCCCCAAGCTCCCTTAGTATTCTTGGGCGTACTTTGTCTGGTCCCATTGGTTTGTCGACCTTCAATTTCTTGAGTTCTTCTAGGACTCTTGCTTCCTTGAAAGGACTTGTGTTGGCTCCATTGAGGTGGTGTGCCTTCCTGAGGAGAGATTGTCCTTTGCATGCTTCCTCCTGTATAAAAACTTAGCAGAAATATTTGTTCACAACCTCTGCTTTCTCACCATCATCTTCTGTTTGCTGGTTATTGTTCTTAGCCAATCTAACTATTTCCCCTTTGCTCTTTTTTTTTCTCTCTCATATACTGGTAGAAGTTGTGTCACTATGCTGGACTCCCTTCACTATCCTTTCCTCTGTTTGAGCTTTTGCAGTCTGAATTGCCTTCCTGGTCTCTTTAAGTAATTCCCTCTATACCTCCCTGTCACTGACCTTTTTTGTTTACTTGTATCTCCTGAATGCTTTCTTCTTCCCTTTGATTTTGGATGCTATATCATTTATGAATCAGAGTGGCTTCCTTCTCCTCTTGGATTTGCTCACTAGTCTGATGCACTGTGATGTGACTAGTGTAATTGATTCCTTCAGTCTCCTCCAGTGTTCTTCCACTCCCCCTTCTGGCCTGTAACCCAGATTCTGCTTCAGACAGGTTTTCATTTTGATGGAGTTCCCCTTTTGAAGTCCAGGACCTTCTGATTAAAGTGACTGATATCTTCCATCATGCTTACTGTGAACCATACAGTCCTATGATCATTTGATCCCAGATGGGTTCCCACCTGTATGTTTGGGACTCTGTTATTGTTGGTTAGTGCAAGGTCCAGGTCTGCTTCCTCTCTGGTGGGGGTTTCCACCAGTTGGCTTAGGTCTGCTCCTTGGAGTGCTCTAGGAATCACTTACTCCATTCTGAAGCAACTGTGTAGGAGCTCCAATCTACATACAGTAAATTGAAGTCTCCAACCAGTAGCAGCTCCCTCTTGTCTACCATATTTTGAATGTTTTCTAGGATTTCCTTTCCTTTTTCTAATTTCTGAGATGGGGGTCTGTATATCACTCCTACCCACATGGGAACTTTGTTTCCAGTTCTGAGAGTAATCCACAGGGCTTTGTCTTCACTGTGGGTCCCTTAGATTTCTGTAGCCTTGATTCCTTCTTTTTCATGGATAGCTACTCCCCCTTTTTCCCTTCCGGCCCCTTCTGAACATGTTGTATCCTGGGATGGCGACATCTCAGCTATGGCTCTCATTGAGTCATGTTTCTGTCACTGCTACCCAGTCTAGGTCTAATTCTGCCATCATGGCAGTAAGGTCTGATATCTTATTTGCCAGACTGCGGACGTTGGTGCACATTGCCTTTCAACCCATGTTTCCTACCTTGCTCATGAGTTTACCCTTCTCCCATTGGGTGTAATTGTTACCATTTTTAAATTCCTCTGGATATCTGAGTTTCTTACCATTTATGATGCACCCCATGCTTTGTCCTGCTGGTGATTTGCTAGCTAAGGGGGGGAGAGGCAACTGTTACCTTATGTGATGTAATGGGTGTCAGACCCCTCTCCCCGTCCGTTAGTTTCAATGATCTGTAAAAACATTGAACTTTTGCCCCGTGCTCTGATCCCATCCTTTGTTAGGTGGCCATCAAATTTAAAGAACTCCCTCTCCCAGAAGGTCTGCTAATCTCCTACAAATGTGTGTTCTTTCTCATGGCACCAGTTTCTAAGCCAGGCTTTTAGTTCACCTATTTCTCATTCCCTGATCTTCTGCCTGCCACCACCCTTCTCCCAGACAAGCAGAACTCAAAGAAATAAATGTCAGATGAAACGGATGCCAACCAATCACCCAGTCTTGTCAGATCTTCCTTTGTCTCCTGTATTGATTGATTGGCAAGATTGTTTGTTCCTAGGTGGATAAGAAGGTTTGTATTTTCTACTACACTCTGTGCAATTTTTTCAGTGCAGTCAGTGTCCCTCCATCTAGATGATCCAGGGAAACATCTAACCACTGCCTTGGGTGGTAAATGGGGCCCAACTCCCTGAATCATGGAATCTCCAATGATCAAAAGGGTCTTTTTTTTTTGTTTTTGCCTTTTTTGATCCATTTTGATCGTTGGGTGTCATTATTTGTTTTGGTGGCTGCTGACCTGCTACATCCTCTGCCTCAGCATTTGGCTTGGATGTCAGAGATAGGAACCTGTTTGTTGTTGGTATTGTTTTTTTTTTTTGAGATAGTGAGCTTGTGTGGGTTGTTTGATGGGGCGCTCACCTTATCTTTTCCAACCACCTGCAAACTCTCAGGTCTGGTTACCCTCTTGGGACAAGGCCCACTAATTTGATGTTGGAGGTGTAGTGGAAAGTTGCTGTTGTAGTCATCTCCCTGCAACTGGGAGTGGAGGTGGGTGATTTCTGCCCATGCTGTTCAGAGCTGAGTCCTTAGGTCCCCAAGTGTACAGTACATAGGACAGTGACACAAGCATTGGATAACAATCCTGCTGAAGATGGTCCCACAGTGCCAGCAGTTGACAACGTCCAACCTGACTAGTTTCTGTGGTGTATACAGTGGACAAAATAGAGAAGGAAAGAATAAAGAAGAATTTTTGTTTGTTTTGTTTTTATTTGTTTGTTTTGTTATGCACCGCCCCTACCTTTTCCTGGGCAGGAAGTAGGTGTATAGGGTCTGGGACTATATAAGGGAATGGGTTGGGGAGGGTGAGCATGGGGAGGGTGGTGGGAGCTTCCCTTGCTGCAAAAACTAAAGAGAAAAGAAGTTCTGTAAAGAAAAAAAAATCAGTCAGCTTTTTTTTTCAGCGGTCCCCAATATGCTTAATCTGCCAGCCAGGTAAGATTTAACCAATGTTGAGGTTTAGCTAGCTAATGATATGTGAAACAACCAAGATTCTGAAGCAATGATTATTTTTCATAGGTACGGCTGTTGTCCTTAATTCTTAGCTATACTACCAAATAGCAGGGATAGTAGAGACAAAAGGTGTGACCCAGCTTTTGGACAACATTATATTGAGTAACAGTCTGCAAACTGATGTAAATCAGATATACTGATTTATTTTGAAGTGGTGTGTATTCAGCTGAACCTGTTTGTGTGTGTTATACCTACTCCAAAAAATAACCTGTATGTGCACTGTAGTAAATGTAACTGATTGCCACAAACTGCACCTTACACCAAAAGAGTTGGACCCCCCCTTATTCTATTACATTTAGAGATGAAATGAAATAAAATTTTGCCTGTGAAATTCCAGCAAAATCACAAATTTCGCAGCACAAAACATTTTACAAAATTTGCAGATTTCGCTGATGAATTTTGCTGGTGCAAAATGCAAAATTCAGCCAGTGAAATCCTGAATTTCTCCTGCGAAATGCAGAATTTTGCCCGTGAGTAGCTGGAAGTGACCCGACAGTGGTGAAATTCAGCTGTTCATGGACAAAATTCTGCATTTCGCAGGAGAAATTCATAATTTTGCCAGCAGAATTTTGCATTTTGCACCTGCAAAATATTTTGTGAAATGTGTGAATTTTGTGAAGTATTTTGCTGAACAAAATTTGCAGATTTCGCACATCTCTAATTACATTTATCTTATTTTATTGTTTCCATTTACCGCAAGTTGTCAAGACATTGTTTCTTTTGGTCTTTTTCTCAAATGTGGATCAAATTGCAGAAATTTTGGAACTGCTTTATAAAGATGGTTCCATTTTTAAATGCTCCAGCTGTTTTATGCAAAAGCAAACAGGATACTGGGCTGCATAATCAGGGGGATTACCTCCAGGAGGAGGGAGGTGATCCTCCCTCTGTATAATGTCCTGGTTAGGCTACATCTTGAGTACTGTGTGTAGTTCTAGAGACCCCATCTTAAGAGGGACATAGCGCTGCTGGAGAGGGTCCAAAGGAGGGTGACCAGGATGATTCAGGGCATGGAGGGTGGGACCTATGAGGAGAGACTGGATGAACTCAATATGTGTGCATTGGAGGAGAGGAGAGACGGAGGGGACATGATAAAGACTTTCAAGTATGTAAAGGGGACAAATAAGTGTGAAGCCAGGGAAGTGTTCAGGCTTAAGAAGGAGGAACTACTAGGGGGTACAAGTGGAAGCTGGAAAGGGGAAGTACAGGGGGGAGCACAGGAGACACTTCTTCACAGAAAGGGTGGTGGAACCATGGAATGCATTGCCCAGGAGTCTGGTAGAAGAGACCACAGTGGAAGGATTCAAGAAGGTTTGGGACAGGTACAGGGGAAGCTGAGATCAGGGAGGGCCACCTCTGGGGTTGGTGGTGTGGAGGAGTGAGCTCCCAGTAGGGGCTAGCTTCTGAGCAGACACAATATACCTTGGGGCCTATTCTGCTGGCTTTTACTATGATGATACTATGATGATGATGATACATCCGAGTCAATGCTTAAAAATGTCTTCCCTCTCTTTTGCATGAAATGCGGTCATTTAGCAGCACTACAGAAGGAAACTGATTAGTTAAAAACTGAGTTGCAAAATGTTCTAAAAGTAAACAGGATAGAAAGATTTGTTAGCAGAATTTAAGCTGACAGTTTGATTGCCAAATCAATACAACCAGAAAATAGAAAGCATACTTGTGAAAAACAAAAGCCTTCTCATTAGCCCCAGTGCCAATGAACAAAAAAGCAAAAGGACATTGTGACAAGGGAGTAGATGAGTGGTGTTTTATTAACCAATGGCAACATAGAAAGGGAAGAAGAGCACTAGTAGCTAGAAAAACTCCCATTCTGATTCAAAACAGATACACACCTCTTGAATTGGATGTAGAACTTGATATTAATTCCACACCCAATCATCTGGCATTGGAATTTCACTCAGATATCAATCAATCAATCAATAAAATCTTTATTTATCCAGGCAGGCACCATTGAGCAAGGCTCATTTACAAGGTGGACCTGGTCATGAATACATCAAAGTACAGTACAGAAGCAGGTATACAAAAAGTAATAATATACAAGGAAGAAAAAGTATATACAATGTATACAGTACAGTACACGGTTGAAATAAATAAAAAAAGAGCATTATTTTACAATTGAAGAAGTCAGCAGATGTACAATCAACCATAGGCATACAGGAGTTATACATAGAGATCTTTTGAGTGAGGCAGCCAGCAACTACACATATGGGGAAGGAGACTGTGTATGGGGAGGCAGGTTAGAGAGGTAAAGAAGAGGAGGGATATATTACCGACGACTGGGGGAAAATTTGAGCTAAAACCACAGAAAGTGACGATGGCTGTCGTGTACTTGTTTGTTATGATAATGATGGAGGAAGGGTAGATAATTGGGCACTACTATGGATGAGATGGGACTTTAGCCAGGCTGGAGTGGACAGGGAAGGGTGGGTGCAGCAAGAAGAATTATAGGGAAAGAGTGAGAGCCAGGGCTAGAAACATGGCAAGCGTCAGGATGGAAAGGGGGAGTTGCAGAATTAGTGGGCTAGCGGTGAGGAAAACATTTGCAAGGTGCTTTCATGTAGCGATCGTAGAGTGCCTTGAAGATATTCGGGCTAACAGGGCAGCTCAGCTTCAAGTTCCTTTGTAAACTGTTACACAATGTGGGTAAAGAGAAGCTTAGAGCAGCTTTGCTGAAATGAGTATCCAGACTAGCAGTTACAATTATTCATTGCTACCCAAATAAAACTGTGATAGATGACTATATAATTAGATTTACAGAAAGCTACGTTTGAAGAAATAATAAATTCGACGTGGCAGTCACATGTTTGCTCTGGGCAAAGATTTCTGATGTAGACACAGGAGTAGAAAAACTAAACATTCCTTCAAGTTCTTCTGTCATTTTCAAATGGGCAGTAATGATGTTAGTAAAAGCCAAGAGAAGGACATCTGCTGTGACCTTTTAAATCTAGGAGTCCAACTACAGACCAAAGGTTGCAAGGCTGCTGTAGCTGGCATTCTCCGTATCCCAAAAGTCCATCCTGAAAACAAATTATGCTATTAACAAAATTAACATCATGTTGTCTAATTGGTGCAGAACTAAACATATAAGGCTGATGAATAGCTGGAGCTCTTTTAATAAAAAAATATTCTCATGGGATGAAATTCATTGAAATAAACTGGGGGCAAAAATATTGAGACTAAACTTTGAACAGGGCCTTATTGATTTTGATTTAAACTAAATAAGGAGGGAGGGATGTCTTTTAATACCCAATCTAGCTCACCTCACCTTAAGAAAAACATATCCCATCATGACAATATGATAAGAAATCACATTAGCTTTATGCTATTAAATGCTAGAAGCATGAATAATAAATTCAATGATTTGTCAGCTCTAGTAGCAAGCCATAAAACTGAAATCATTGCCATATTTGAAACCTGGTGGGAAGATAATATGGCTTAGAAAATCAAATTAGATGGATACAATTTTTCTAAATATAACAGGAAAAAAATTAAACATGGGGTAGTAGCACTTTTTGTAAAAAATGGCATCACCTCGATTGAAGTTTTTGACAAAATTAAAAATAGCCCTTCTACCACTGAATCTATTTGGGTTAAACTGATTAATAACCTAGAAACCCCTTTAATCATATGCGTTTGTTATTGTTCGCCTGACTGCCTAACAGACACATATAATGAGCAGCTTTCTTAAACTGAGGCTGCAGGAGTACTGGGGGACTTAATTATATTGGGTGACTTCAATCTGGTGGAAGTAGAATGAGAAAATAACTCTGCATACAGTATTTGTGGGGGAAAAAATGCTTTCAGTTTGTGAACATTTACAACTGAAACAACACGTCAATGAATCTACAAGAGGGGAAGACATTTTAGACTTTGTATTCTGTTCTGATCATCTTTGTGCAAGTAGGTGTATTGGCAGCCCTCCATTGGGTAATAGTGTCCACATTGTGATCTATTTCCAAATATTTCTTGATTATACCTAATATAATGGCAAAACCAATATGTTTCTGTATAACAGGGCTAACATCAACAAAACTACAGAGGAACTCGGCAAAATAAATTGGAAGAGTGAATTCAAAAATAAATCTACTGAGGATACTGTATTTGGCAAATCATCAAAAACATCATTCTAAATCTAAGCAATAAATGTATATCTACAAAAATATCAAAATAACAAAGTGAGACCTAGGTGGCTAAACCAAACAATTACAAAGTTATTAAACAAAATGAAAAACCTATACAGGGCACATCTGCATAAAAGATCTAGCCACCAGGGAAGCTTTAACAACTATTCAAAATAGGTGCAAAAAGGAAATAAGAAAAGCTAAAAGGGAAACAGAACAAAATGTGGCCATAAACAATATAAAAAATAATACCAAATCCTTTTATGCTTACATAAGCTCCCTAAAAAAACCTTGCGGTGAAGTAGGACCAATACTAAACAATGGAACACTGTCTTATGATAATACAAAAATGGGCAAAATACTAAATGTTAGGTGTTTAGTCACAATGATAAATCTTACCTTCATTTAAACTCCTCACACTGTGATAGATTTGCCATTTGAACAGAAGACATTAAAAATAAGATACTTAAAAGGTAAAACAACTCCTGGACAGGACCAAATCTCTGGGCACATATATATTATGTTAGAATTTTTGTTATATCCCATAAAGGTTCTGTTTGAAGAGTCTGTTAATTCTGGTACTGTGCCTAAGGACTGGAAAACTGAACATGTGGTGCCTATTCACAAAAAAAGGCTCTAAACAAGACCCAAATAACTACAGACCAATTAGTCTTACATCTTCCATCTGTAAAATCTTAGAACGTTTAATCAAGGATACAGTTGCTAATATAACTTATAATCAGGACCATGAACAACCTGGTTTCAGGAATGACAGAAGTTGTATGACAGATCTGATTAGCTTTTACGAAATGATTAGTGACTTGTTTGACAAAAATGTACCTTGTGATGTGGTGTATTTTGATTTTAGTAAGGCTTTTGATCTGATGCTATATTGGACTCTACTGGAAAAAATTAAAAATAAGAACTTACGTGACTCTATTGTTAACTGGATGTCTGACTGGTTGAGAGAGAGAGAGAGAGAGAGATCACAGCGAGTATTAGTCAACAGACATCTGCCAGGGGTGGGAGGGCTACTAGTGGAGTCCCGCAGGGCTCTGTTTTGGGAGCATCATTATTTCAAATCTTTATTTCAGACCTGACAAAAGATATAATTAGCTTGTCAGTCAAATATGAATACTGTGCTAAATTGGGTGGCCCTTCTGTAACTTTATCACAAATCAGCGACCTTCAAAGTGACCTAGATCAAATTTCTAGGTGGGTCAACTGCTGGGGCATTAATTTAAATATGAAAAAATGCAAGGTCATGCATCTAGGTAAGAGAAATCATGAGTATACCTATATGTTGTGTAGAAGTGAACTTCGTAACACTGATAATGAAGTAGACTTAGGCATTAACAGGGTTTAAACTGGGCAGGAGCCCAAAGGAACTCATTTCCACCACCTTTTACAAAACTGTTTGATGATTCCACTACCGCTGTCGTCTTTTTCTATTGACTGCTATAGGAGAGTTCCACCACCAAGAAAATACAGTTCCACCACCTAAATGTGAGAGTTCCCCTACCTAAACATTTCCATTTTAACCACTGGAAGTTAATGTTTCTCATGAATTAAGTAGCTTTAGCCCGGTTGATACAGCTATTAAGAAAACAATGAAGTAATATTGGCCATTAAGAGAAACATTGTATCTAAGGATGCAAAAGTTCTTATGCCCTTGTTCAGGGCTTATGATTGACCACATCTGGAATATGGGTCACAAATTTAGTTTCCCTATACAAGTAAAGACCAAGATAATCTCAAAAAGGTACAGAGAAAATTTACAAAAAATATCTATGGAAGGAAAGATAGAACATATGATGATCATCTTCAGGCTGTGGAGTTTAACCCTTGCAGGGTGGCAGACTGATATATCTGTCCAAAACTCCAATATGTTCAAATTCTATCAGCAGTCTAAGGGTTAAGAGATCTCTTATTAATGTTTGGTATTATACATGACCCTTATCTGTTAGCAGAGTTAGGAATAGACTTTAAAACATCCAACACAGAAATTAGAGGTCACCATTTACAAATAGTTGGGAACACATTCAAATCAGTAAAATGAAAATACTTCTTTACACAAAGAATAGTTAATCTTTGAAACCAGTTACCTCTTGATATAATAATTAGTAAAACAAAAAGTGAATTCAAAACTAAACTTGATAAATATATTTTATCAGGAGGAAAATTCAGCTATTACCCACAGTGAGGCTTCTATAGGAGCATTAATGGGTTATTCATCTTCTGGATCCTTGAATTTCCTTAGTATGATCCATTATCATACAAAAAAGCAAACAAGTTTTAATCAGAGCATTATCCTTACGTGAAGTACTCAAAAAAACAGCAACATCATAAAACACAGAGATAATCAAAGGAAAAGGGAATACTAATAAACAAAAAGTCAATACATAAAGAAAATCCAGCTAAGTTCACAGGCTTGCTCACCCTACCTACTAAAGCCACGTGACATTTTTCCATAAGTCACTAAAGACTTGCCAAGGCAGAGTAGGGGGGAATGTGTCCAATGTCCTGATGACATTTCCCCCATTCACTAAAATACCACCAACAGCTTAATCTGGTTCAATTTCAGCTAGTTTACATCTGTAACCCCCGCAATCTCTGACGAAGATGAAAGTAGGCAGTATTGTCTAGCCCTTCTTTCCTGGTCAACAAAAAGTAAATAAATAAACCTAATTTAAAATCAATGGAGCCAGAGATTATATAGTAATCAGCATGGAGGAAAAGCAGACACTACAGGGGTGTGTACACTTTGAGGTCAGCAATGAATAGTAGTTGCTACTGTAGCATATGCAGGGCCATGGTGATCTTAGTCAGTTTTACATACTCTCTCACAACACCACAAACAGTAATCCATAGCACAAACATGCTAACAGCACCTGCCACAAGTAAGATACAGTCATTAATATCCATTGCCAACATTAAGGCTTTTTTACCCTCTTTTGTCTTCATTAGCCCGTGCCAAATACTGCGTAGGAAGCAGGTGTGATTCGGATGAATTATTTAAGCTGAACTGAATTTAAAGGCCCTAATCCAAAGCTGAACTCAAGTTTCCAATGGCCATTTCTCTCACCCTTAGAGCCCCACGCAATCCACAGTTAAATAAATTAGGAAATTGCATAGTGCTATGATTGAGTACAGTTTTTATTTACAATTTTTATTTAATATTTTTCTTTGGGTCCCAAACACTGAATAATCTAACATAATTTAATAAATATTGCATCTAGTAAGATATACAATGTAAAATTTAACAAATTAAAAAAAGAATGTAACTTACACTTTTGGTGTTGTAGAAGGGCAGGCTGGTGGTGTACTCTGCACTCAGACTCTTATGCTGTTTATCCCTTGTTTATGTAACATCTCTACGAAGGTCAGGGAGGCAGTGAAGGCCAAGAAAAAGGCTGTCATCAATTACAAGGAGAAGAAACAGAACGATGAATGGAATGAGTACCAGGTGAAATCAAGGGAGTCCAAGAGGGCTGTCAGGGGTGGAAAAGCAAACACAGAGCTGCATATAGTGTATAGTAGGGGGTTATTCTGTATAGAAATCAGAGCGTCTTAAAATGTTGTTGTGCTACAGTTCAAAAGTTCAGGGAACGTGATTGTACCACACTGTGGTTCAACAACATCTTGAAATGCTCTAGAGGGCCACGCGGTGCTTCGTGGCTCAACCAAACAGCCTGGCAGTGTCCCTGGGTACAGCACAGCATGAAACAGAATAGCGGAGGCGTTTTTTCCAAAATTAAATGACGACAAGCGTAAGCGCTTCATCGAGGAGCAGGCAAATAAGTGCACAACCCAAAAAACAATAAATGGCATTCAAGTAGTAACATCCTACCTTAATGATGACATTCCTTGAGAATGTCGGCCCATGTACAAAATACTGGTAGCAGAACTTGATGTGTTATTGGTGGATTTTATTTTTAAAATCAAGCGCACAGATGGCTCTGAATATGAGCCAACTACACTACGTGGTCTTCTTGGTAGCGTTGACAGATACCTAAGAAAATACAACTATGGGCACCACATATTCCACAGTAATTCCACAAATGTCAAAGAAACCCTCCAAACCTTGTCTGCCAAGCAATGATATTTAAAAAAGTTAGGCAAAGGCAACCAGCCAAACAAAGCTGACCCCCTGACTGAGGAGGACATTGAGCAGCTGTACACATCTGGGTCACTGGGTCTACACAATCCAACAGCCCTCCTCAACATATTGTTCTTCAGTATTAGACTCTATTTTACCCTCCGTACCAGGGAGCATTACACCTTGAAATGGGGTGACATAAACTTGTGTGAGGACACCTCTGGGAACAAGTACCTTGAGTACTCTGAGCATCAAACCAAAACAAGAATGGGGGAAAACCCCAACGATGTACGTCCTGTGAAACCTCGGATGTACCAGAATAAACAAGATGCCAGTCATAACCTAGTAACTGTCTATCTAAAATATGCCTCACAAAGACCCCACAAAATGCAAAGCCCAGAGACTCCACTCTACCTGGCACCCAACACCAACCATGTAGCAGACAAGCCTGATTCACTGTGGTTCAGAAATATGGCAGTGGGCGAAAACAAGCTATGAGGGCTAATGAAACAGATAAAAATTCTAGCTGGTCTACCTGACACAAAAAAAAAAATCACAAGCCATTCTACAAGAAAGACCTCTATCCAAAGGCTAGTCGACTGTAATGTGCCCCCAACAGAAGTTGCCCAAATCTCTGGCCATAGGAACCTACAGTCTACCAATAATTATTCTGTATTGTCTGAAGAAAAGCAGAGGAGAAATTCAATATTTTTCCAAGTATCTCCAGCTGCTTTCAAACCATCTCAGACTACTCAGTCTCCAGGTTCAGAAAACAGCATGTCCAGCCACAAACCACAAATGAATGATCAACAAGTGGAATAAACACCAACTTCAAGGAGCTCTAGGAAATCTCACCTTATTTGGTCCTAACTGTGTGTTTCAGCAGGGTGTCCACATCAACTTCTTCCCAGAGAATCAAGCCCAACCCCAGAAAAAAAGGATACGCCACATCAGCTCATCATCCGAGTCGGATCAAGGTAAATATGGCATCATGATCTGTTATTAATATGCAGCCAAGTGTGAGATGAGGGGGAGCAAAGGTCAGAGTGCAAACAGTCTTGAACACACCCTTAAGACACTTTTTTTTCTCCTCAGGATTTCTAGGGCAGTGAATCACAAAGGGCCTAGCTTTTTTTTTTTGCTTCTCAGAAGTAACCAGAAGGAGAAGAGATCAGATCAGTTCCAGTACAGTAGCTTCTTCTTGCTGATTTTACATTGTTTCTTGGGGATTTTACTTGGTAGAAGGTTATTTCTTTTTTTTTTTTCTTACTAATTCTAAGGGGCTAGCAGGGTATTGTTTTGAGGCTGTTGAAATTTTGAAACCTATTTTGGTGGCTATAAGTGGGCTCATTTGTTTGATGTTTCACTATGTAGCAGGCTGTGTTGGGGAGGCCTATTTCTTCTGATTTAAAACCTATTTGGTGTGATTTATTGGGGCTGTTTCCTTGAATTGGAGACCTATATCTTCTAATTTCAGGCCTATTTTCATGTGTTGTTGATGAGGCTGTTTGAACTGAAGACCTGTTTCTTTTGGTAGCAAACCTATTTTTTGTGCTTTGAGTGGAATTGGGATTGCTTTTTGTTGGCTTCACTAGCTGCAAAGTTTAATGCATAGTGGGGGAAGGGTTTCTAATGGTCTGACCTGGTCTCACTGAGCTAACTAACTGAAGGCGGAGCTTAATCAGGTTTGTGGTGTCAGTTGCTTTTGGCTTCTCAGAAGTAACCAGAAGGAGAAGAAATCAGATCAGTTCCAGTACAGTAGATTCTTTTTTCTGATTTTACATTGTTTCTTGTTTTTTCAGTTAGAGGAGAAGGGGGAAGAAGCTTCTAGCTGGAGGCTATGAGAGTAAGTAGACTTGAAAGATTTTCTTAGCTGGTAGTGTTTGGAGGTGCAGTGAGGGGCAGACACAGGGCTGATACACGCTCGTGAGAGTCGGGTGTAGGCCCTAATCCCTCCCCACCCCCCTCCCAGAGCTTGGCTCATTTATGGGGAACACCTGCCCTGCATTTGGAGGACAAGGCTTCAGGTGCAGCTCATGTAGTTCTAGCCACTGGGGGTTGGGTTTAAAGGCTTGGAGAGAGGAGCTTAGGGAGTTGTACAATTCCCCTATACGTTTACTGTGTAGTACTGCACCTAGTAACGGGGGTATCTGTTTACTGTGGGACTGTATCTACAATTAGTGGGTGACCTGATTAGTGGGTAGGGGTGTATCTTGGACTAGTGGGGAACCTGGTGGTTCACCCAAGGAAACCTACTTGGAGAGGGATGGGACCACACGTCATTATGGCCGGCATCTTTGGGAGGGTGGTGCTGTCCACAGGGCGTGGGACAGCCATGATACTGGACTGGGCTTGGAAGTTCGGTGGTTTCCCAGTGTGCTACCAGCTGGCACATCTTAGGGAGGAGGTTGAGGGGATTAGGAGACAGCTGGAGAGAGGGGGAAGGTATGGTTGGGGAATAGGGCAGGGGCTCTCCCATGGGGTTGCACCAAGCACTAGGGTTGGGGGCATAGGGAGAGGAATGCAGGAGAGTATTCTGGGGTTGCATAGGGACCCTGACAGAGGGGGCCCAAAAGGAGGACACTACCAAGGAAGCAGGCAGGTATCTGGGAAACCTCACAGAGGGGGGCCAAAGGGAGGATATTCTCAGGGAAGTAGGCAGATGGCTGGGGCTGGACATAAGGAAGCAAGGGGGTAGGTGGATCAGACCTTAAGCTCAGTAACCACTTCAATTCTCTTCTTCCGCTTGAGGATGAGGGGGGTGATGTAGCCATGACAGGGATGGTTAGAGATGGAAAGGGAGTGGGGTACATGAGGCAGGGGACGAATAGCTGGAAGAACAAGGGGGAACTTGGAATGCAGAAAAATGGGGGGAACAGGGGATCAGAGCAGGCGGAGGAGGGGGTAGAGGGAGGAAAGCGCAAGGAAAAGGCCCAGTTGGGAGGAAAGGGCAAGGAGAGGGACCAGAAATACAAGGAGGATACAGTAAAGGGAGTTGAGGGTTTAGGCCAGGAGAGCACAACAGACAAGGAGGGGCTGAACAGAAACGGGAAGGAAGGGAGGTTGAGCCAGGCAAGTTTAGCAGATGAGGGGGAAGGACCAGTCGTGAGCAGTGATGGGGGGGATAGTGGGGTACAGAAGGATACTCGGGAGGAGGAGAGGCATAGGATCAGAGGGGAAGGGGTGGCCAGGGTACATGAGGGGGTGGCACGTGGCACCCAGTTAGGGGGAGGAACAAGAAGTAGGCTGGGGGAAGGGGCAGGTAGAAAGGATGAGGGACATGGAAGGGGAGGAAATGGAAGAAAAGGAGCTGTCAGAGTGCTCCTGTTGGGTGATTCCATGATCAGGTGTATCAAATGGGATAGGGAGGGGGACGCCTGCCCGGCTAGAACAAAATGCTTCCCTGGACTAACAGTGCACACAGCCAAGCATGAGGTATATCAGCTGACAAAGGACTGTGGAGGTTTCCCCAGACATACCGGTCCACCTGGGTACCAATGACATTGAGGGAAATAGCAAGCTAGAGATATAGACAAGGTTCAGGGAGCTTGCCAGGGTCTGTCATGACATACGGTACGCAATTTCCTTCTCGGAAATCCTGCCGGTGCCAAGGGCTAGTGGGAAAAACAAAAGGAAGATTAGGAAGATAAACCAGTGGCTCAGGGAGTGGTGTGGGGCCAGAGGGTATGGGTTGATGGGGGATTGGGGGGAGACCTGGGAGGATAAGGAGCTGCATGATAGAGATAGGCTCCATCTCAATTTGGAGGGGAAGGAAATCCTTAAGTTGAAAATAGAGGGGTTCATTGGTGAAAGGTGGGGTTTAAATTTGTGAAGAGGGGAGGGATAGGAGAAAAGGCTGTCGAAGGGGGTCCGATGAAGGGGAGGGACTCTGTCTCCACTCCCCTGGGGAGCTGGAGGAATGCAGGAAAAGGCCAACTGGTAAAGTGAGGGCCAGGGGAAGACAGAATCCCCACGGGAATGCAAGCAGGGGAAATGGAAGTATAGGGAAAGGGTGGAAGGTAATCCTGCTAAATGCCAGGAGCTTGGGGCAATAAGATGCCTGAGCTCCAGGCAATGCTAACTGAGGGAGAGGTGGATGTGGCAGCAGTCACTGAGACCTGGGCCACCGAAGGGCATGACTGGGACCTGAACCTGGAGGGTTACACCATGTTCAGGAAGGACAGTGGGGAGGGAAGGGGAAGAGGGGTAGAAATAATGGTCAAAAACTGCATTGCCATAGGAGGAGTGGAGGAGGCGGAGGGAACTGTGGAGGCAATTTGGGTCACCTTCATAACAAGGGGGCGGCAAAAGAATAAAAATAGGAGTGGTGTATAGATCCCCTGCACTGGCAGAGGAGCTGAAGGAGAGTCTGGTGCCAGATGTTGGGAGACACTGCAGATTGAGCAGGGGAAGGGTGGTGGTGTTAGGGGACTTAAACATGCCAGGAACAGACTGGGAGACTATGACATCCTCGGTGGCCAGGAACAGAGGTTGTTGAATGTCTTTCAAGATGCGTTCCTAACTCAGCAGGTGGCGGAACTGACCAGGGAGGCACGGATACTGGATGTGGTCCTGGCAGACAGAGACCAGATTGGAGGCCTGGAGGTAAGGGCCCATGGGCGGGGAGCAACCATGCCATGGTCTGGTTCTGCCTGAATCTAGGAAGGTTAGAAGGCTGCACAAAGATGGAGGTAACTGACTTCAGGCTGGCGGATTTCAAGGAAATGGGAATAATCCTTAAGGAGCACTTGGAAGGGATTGGGCTAGACATGGATGCTGACAATAGGTGGGAAATCATCAGGAGGGGGGTGCAGGATGCTACCAGCACCTGCGCAAGAGTAAGACAAAAATGCGGTAGGGCCTGAAAACCCTGCTGGTGGACGAGGGAGGTTCAGGAGGTGGTGAGGGGAAAGAAGGCAGCCTATAGGCAATTCAAGTGCTCAAGGAGTGAAAGGGATTGAGGGGAGTACGAGCTGATGGCGAGAAGGGCCACTAGGGTGGTGAGGACGGCTAAGGCAAGGAAGGAGCAGAACCTGGCCAGGGAAATTAGGAGAGGAGCAAGGGGTTCTTTAGATACATTGGGGAAAAACAAAGGGTGAAGGGGCAGATTAGCAGGATTAAAACAGGGAGGGATGGGCACAAGAACCGGGGGAGCAGGCTGAGGTACTAAATGAGTACTACCTCAGTTTCCCAAAGAAATGAGGGGGCTGCATCATACATGGGAGGAGATGGTGAAACTGAGGAGGTGGGACCATTAGCGATTGGCGGGTCTGGGGAGGGGGGCATCACTGGCAGGTGGGGGAAGGCAAAGCAGGGGGACAAGGTAGCAGAGGTGGAAATCACAGTAGAGAGAGTGAGGGAAGCCCTCAGGTCCTTTAAGATGGAGAAAGCACTGGAGCTGGATAAATTACATCCCACAGTGCTGAAGGAACTGGCAGATGTCCAGGCGAAACCACTGGCAGAGCTCTTCAGCATCTCTCTGAGGACAGGGTTGGTGCCCCAGGACTGGAAGGTGGCACATAAAGTACCTATCCACAAGGGAGGATCAAGGGAGGTGGCAGAGAACTACAGGCCCATCAGCCTGACATCAGTGGTGGGCCAGGTGATGGAGGGCATTGTCAAGGAGAGACTTGGGGGGATCTGGAAAAGTTGGGGTGCCTGGACAATAGACAGCATGGATTCGTCCAGGGTAAATCATGTCAGACAAACCTTGTGGAGTTATATGACTGGGTGACAAGTGCCTTGGACCTGGGTAGACCAGTGGACGTCCTCTTTCTTGACTTCAGCAAGGCGTTTGACTGTGTTCCTCACGGGGGCCTGTTGCATAAGCTGGGAGATATGGGGGAGGGGAACCAGATGATTAGATGGATAGGCAGTTGGCTCCAGGACTGGACCCAGAGGGTTGTGGTTGGTGGGATAGTCTCATCCCCAAGGAGGATCATTAGTGGGGTCCCTCAGAGATTAGTCGTTGGGCCCCTCCTGTTCAACGCCTATGTCTCTGACATGAGGAAGGGTATCAGGAGTGAGATGAGTCTCTTTGCGGATGACTCAAAACTGGGGGTGGTGCTGGATGGGGAGGAAGGGAGGGTGGCCCTACAGGGGGACCCAGAGGCTCTGGAAAGGTGGTCTAGAAAGTGGAAGCTGAGGTTCAATGTAGGAAAATGCAAGGTACTACACCTGGGAGCCAGAAACCCGGGCCAAGTGTACACCTTGGGGGGGATGCTACAAGTCTCGATGTCTGAGAGGGATCTTGGGGTGGTGGTGGATGTTAAGATGAACAACTCGGAGACTTGTAGAAGGGCAGCGGCAAAGGCCAACAGGATGTTTGGATGCATCACTAGGGGGATCACCTCCACAAGGAGGGAAGTGATACTCCCACTGTATAACTGCTTGGTGAGGCCGCACCTCGAGTACTGCTTGCAGTTTTGGAGGCCACATTTAAAGAGGGTCATTGAACTCCTGTAGAGGGTCCAGAGGAGTTCAACCAAAATGATTTGGGGACTGGGGGATAGGACCTATGGGGAGAGGCTCGAAGAGCTAAATATGTATACATTGGAAGAGAGAAGGGACTGGCGGGACATGATGGAGGTCTTCGGGTACATGAAGGGGGTAAACAGGGGAGGAGCAGTCAGGATGCTCCGAAGGAAGGGGCCAACTAGAGGGCATGGGTGGAAGCTGGAGGGGGAGATTCGGGGAGAAAGGAGGAGGTGCTACTTCACTGAGAGGGTGGTGGAGCCATAGTATGCGCTGCCCAGGGGCTGGTTTAGGCAGAGATGGTGGAGGGGTTCAAGAGGGGGTTGGACAGGTAGAGGGGAAGGGTTCTGGAAGCAACATCCAGTGCAGCAAGATTATCCAGGACTGGGAAGGGAGAAGCCGGGGGGGGGGCAGCAAGGTCAGCTTCCAGGGCAGGGGCTTACCAAATGAGCAAACACAAAAGACCGTTAGGCCTATTCTGCTGGCATTTTAGTATGTTAGTATGTAGTAAAAGAAACAGCCATCCCAGCGTGGAAGCATAGCAGCATCTCAGACACTTTAATTCTACTCAGCTGAATTAATAAAGCAGTATTTTTTTTTCTGTAACTCTTGTAATCAAAATAAAATGTTTTTAGCTGTTACATTCAACCTCTCTGGCCATAAATTTATTTCCAAGGTTAGTACGTATATGATATTTACAATACTTGCTTAGCCAGCGTCTCGCTTAGTGAGACACCAGTCGCCATGAATATTTTTTTCTGGCAAACTCGCCCATACAGTAAACGTAGCCAATAGCAGGCCATCATTAGACCCCCCCCCCCCAGCAACCAAACCAAAGTTCTAGCAACCACTAAAACAAGAAGTCCAAACTGTTTTAAGGGTTTGCATAATTTAAAAGCAAAACTGTTTTTTTTCAATAGCCCCCTACTATACACCATAAAAAATACTGGATGGACAACTAAGTGCACAACCAGTTTGTTGTGACACTTCGAGATTCTGATTCCAGGAGACCTCTCAAGCTTCTCTCTCGAGGTCACCAGGAATCAGAACCCCTCTGTGTCACAACAAACTGGGTGTGCACAGTTGCCCATCCAGTATTCTCTATATTGTGGAGGGGGTTAAGGGAAGGGAAAATGTTTTTTTTAGATACAGTAGGGGAATAAAAGGACAGGAGGAGGAACTGTTTGGCTGACAGGGGGCAGGAAAACAGACAAGGATTTGCAGAAGACAGCCATTCCTAACAGCTACTTCTACTCAGTTTTCACAGTGGAATGCAGCGGGCCATTGCTGGAAAGCAGCATAAAGGCAACTGATAGGGGATAATAGAAGTAAGGTGGAAGATATTTGCAAGTGAAAGGGACAGAAAAGGGACATCAGCGCTGAAGGTAGATAAGGCCCTATAAGATGCAACCAAGGGTGCTTACAGAACTGACATCATAATTGGCTAAACCCCTAGCAGGGCTATTCAATAGCTCAGTTCAGGCAGGGGAGGTTACAAAAGACTGGAGGGGATCAGATCTAGTTCTGCTATATAAGGATAGGGACAAGGAGAAACCAGGTAACTACAGGCCTGTCAGTCTTACCTCTGCTGTGGGTAAACTGATGGAGATGCTAGTCAAAGAGGACCTAATGGAATAGCTGTAGAATCATACGCACTAAGATAGTAACCAGCATGGGTTCAGGATGTCTTGTCAGACCTACCTGATTGTATTCTTTGACTGGGTAACAAGGGCAGTTGATAAGCGACAGGCAGTCCATTTGCTCTAATTCAATTTCAGAGCAAGGCATTTGACTTGGTGCCACATAGATGGTTGCTGAAGAAGCTAGAGGGATATAGGTGTGACAAAGGGCATGAATAGGTTAGTAACTGGTTAGGGGGAAAGCAGTCGCGGGTAGTGGCGAAATCTGGGGAGAGAGAGGTCACAAGTGGGAAGCCATAGGGTTCAGTCCAGGGATTCAGCCCTTAGGTGTCAGCGTGGCTCAGTTGGTAGTACATCCGCCTCTGGACCAGAAGGTTGTGGGTTCTCGTCCCACACAGGGATTGGACTTGCACCTAAAACTCGCTGGCATCTGAGTGCAGTATTGGGGGGGTGCTGTACTGCTGGGGTGTGCTGTCCTTCGGATGAGACGTTAAACCGAGGTCCCTTCTACCCATCTTGGTGTTGTCCTGGTGGGTGTCCAGGTGGAAGTAAAAGAACCCAGGGCACTCTTCTCAAAGAGTAGGGAACATTCCCGGTGTCCTGGCCAACATTCCCCTTCCCATAAACTGGTTCATGCAATTCTCCAGGCTGTGTGTGGGTGATGATGTGCGATATGGCCACCACCACACATTCAGTCACTTCACTACCAGTCTAGCATTGCTTGTAAAGTGCTTTGGATGTATGAAAAGCACTATATAAATGCTGATTCTTCTTCTTTTCAATATGTTCATCAGTGACATAGGAAAAGGCATTCAGCGCAAGATGTGTATCTTCACAGATGACACTCAACTCTGTTGTAATGTAGACATTGAGAATGGGGTAAGGGAGGAGCAGCGGGAGCTATAAAGATTGGAGAGGTGGTTCGATGTTTGGCAGTGGAAGTTCAATACCAAAAAATGTAAGGTGATGCGCATTGATAACAGGAAGCCCAGGACAGAATATTCAATGGGAGAGGATAAGCTGGATTCTGCTACTGAGAAAAGAGATCTAGGAGTCATTAAAACAGACTCCCTTAAACATGTTAGCCAATATAGCAAGGCCTATAGGAAGGCAAACATTATATTGGGGTGTATTTGGAGAGGATTTCATAGCGGGGGAAAGAAAGTACTACTACCTCTCTGTTGGTCACTGGTAAAGCCACACCTGCAGTACTGTGCCAAGTTCTGGGGTCCTCACTTGAGGAAAGACAGGGACTCGCTGGAGATGGTGCAGCATAGAGTAACAAAATGATTCATGGCCTTCAGGTCAGATTCTATGAGGACTGGCTTAGGGCACTGCACATGTGCTCCTTTGAAGTCAGACGGGAGAGGGGGATATGATAGAGACCTTCAGTTTCCTAAAAGGTCTGAGCAAGGTGAGCTATGCAACAGGAATAGTAAATCCAGAACACGGACATGAGTGGAAGATGATGGAAGGGAAATTCAGGAGCAACGTAAGGAAGTTATTTTTTACAGAGAGAGTGGTTGAGCCATGGAACAGCCTGCCAGCTGATATGGTGGTCGTCAAGGACATTAACAGCTTCAAACATAGTTTGGACAGGGTTAAGGGCTTAATGGCAATATGGGGGGAGGGGCAGCAAGGCAGGGAACATGGGGTGGGTAGCTTGTATATAAACCATATGTAGATGCTAGGTCTCAGTGGTAGGATAGGGTATTACAGGCAGGCTGGATGGACTAATGGCCTTTTTCTGACCTCAGCTTCTATGGATAAATTATGGCTTCCCCTACACCCTGCATGGATGACTTGGCCCCAACTCCAACTTCATTCTGTCTGAGGCAGGAGTTGGAAAGCTCCAACGCCCCTGCATGGGAGGCACATTATGGGGAATATGGAGTTTATGGTAAGATCAAGAGCAGTCAACTGATGGGGTTGGGAATGAATGCATGAAAGGAGCATTTATTTATTTAGATTTTGGAACTGGGTAAACCCACTGAGACCTGAGGTCCCTTTTTCAGGGGTGACCCGGAATTAGTTACAGAGAAAACATACATTGGCAACGATTTACAGTAGTTACAACAGATATATATATATATATATATATATATATACATCAGCATCGATATTCAGTGGTTACATGGTCAGGAGTGGGAGAATAAAGGAAAACATTGTTAGAAGGACCAGTTGTCATCCTTGAGGCTGCACCTTTTCTTCCAGTTGGGAGAAAGGGCATGCAGCCATCATCAATGATACTTACTGTTCAGTTTTTGAGACACTACAAATGCCACGCTGCCCCCACCCTTCTTCCGCATGACTCAAACTCTTCACCCTCTACAAAGCCTCTAGCTCTTTGCCGATCTCAGGGTGAGAAAACTCAGTCTCCATGCAAACACACCTCTCTCAAGTGGCAGCCCAGAGCAGTGCAACTATCACTGAACAGGCAGGAAAAACAAATGTGAACAGATGTTGGGTTAGGGGTTTAAAAATGAAGACATGTTCTCTCTCGAATCTTTCTTGGATAACTCTCATTGACTACAGCAGTTAAACATCAGCACATGACAAATGACATAGATTAAGCTGTGCTCTTTAAATTTAGAGGTCACAACTCACTTCTCTTTTTGTTGCAGATGTTGCACTTTCTTGACAGTCTTTCGCAACAGACAACCACCTGGCATTTTAGACAGTGTGCATATAACATTTTTTTCTTTTATTTATTTGCCCTGGATGGTCTTATGACATTACAAACTTTAATTTAAAAAGAAGTGCAGCTTCCACTGAATTTTACCATAGTGGGAGTAATAAACACAGGGAGGGAGTGACTAGTTCATGAACAGGCTGTGTAAGTTGGTGACTGCAGTGAGATTTAAACCTGTGATCTCTTGTGTCACAGTTTATTTTTCACGGCCTTGTTTGTTCATAGACATGAATTTATTAGTCATGTTGAAGCAAATGCAATTCTCAGCAGAAATGTGCAATTACATGCAACTGGGACAAATGTAATCTTGCAGGTAGACCACATAAAGCTGACTTACATTTTGCCCCAGTTCTGCAAAACTGCTGCAAGAATAATGCCTTATTCATCAAAAAATAACACACGAGTGGATGCAAAGCAGGTAAACTATTGTAAATGTGCCAAAATGTCTAAAAATAGGAAAGTGGTGTTTTGGTGAAGTTGAGAGTACATGGTTGCAATGCATAATCGGGAGTTACGTTTAAGTCATCATGCCTGAAAACTGAGCCAAACAATTTAACAGATTCAGAAACATATATTAGATGGTAGTATTCCTTGCAGGAAGACAGTGCTATGAAGGCCAAGGTTAGAGCACTGTGGGCCAGATATTCAAAGTTTTGCATGGTGCGCAAACCGTTTGCGTGGGATTAGCGTGGGATTAGCGTGGGTCTGCCATATTCAAAAGGCCAAATAACGTGCGCAAACTGCATTAGCACTGGGAAAACCATAATTATATACAAGGGGCAAAGTGAACATGAATACAGGCACTATGAGATAGTCAGCGACTAGCGCCGTGCTAAGGTGTTTAGCATGACATAGCGCGACCCTTAGCGCGGTACAAATTACCATCCAGGAAAGGTTGGTCTTAACCCTCAGCAAACAGCTTTGCACAACATTGGTGCTGTGCGCGGTGTTAGCGTGGGATTAGTGTGGCTTGCATGACCCTAACATATGATCATGACACTGAGAAAATGCCAGACATGGAGGACACATGCTGCTCACTGATGGCACCACCATGCTGCCAACAGCTGCCACCAGTCCCAACCAAGCACAGACAGTAAGGGGTGCTATGACCCACAGGGGACATCATGGTAGTGTGGCCATACAGCACACACCTACAGACCATATGTCTGTGGTGACCAACAGATGCCAGCACACACATGCAGCACTGTAGGCATGTTGGCAATTGAGGGGAGGTTGTACAGGTGGCCAGACCTCACCACATCCCAGGTGTGGCCACAAGGCTGGGACACATCACGCAGTGCACATGGGCCAGTAGTGGGAATACCCCACCACCTGTGTGCCTGTCTGAACTTACATGTCCCCCCAGCCACATACCGCATAACTGTACAGATGCCACAGCACACACAGCCGGCCATGTATATGTCACTGTGAGCATCCCATGCCACAGGTGCGGCATCTGTGGAGCACACAAAAGTGAAACAGTACTGTCCACTGTCAGTAATCACCTGCAAGCTGGGCCTGTCACTGTTTACAGTGCAGTGGTCATCACTGCCCTACATACCGTAGGCATTGCTGTGTCCCTCACACTACCATCCCCCTTGCTACTGTAGTGTCTGCTGTGCACTGTAGCATGGCCTACAGTGTGACGGTTGCATGCAACACCACCACCGCCTGTGCCTATGCTGTGTTGTCCCCTGGGGCACACAATGCTATGCTGTACTGCATACATGTAGCCTGCAGCAACTGTCATGCACTGTCAGACTGACCTACTGGTGGAGCTGCGGCCAGACCTGGCCAGCCCCTGTACCTCCAGACTAACCTACTGGTGGAGCTGTGGGACCTTGCAGTAATGCTAGACAAACTGCATGCAAATCAGGGAATAATGAGATGCTATTTGGCTGTTTGCCCAGAGACTACCTAAGTAGGCTCATTTGCATGTCACTTTGAATATGGCAAATCTTAGCTCGGGAAACATGTTTAGAAACATAGAAACATAGAATTTGATGGCAGATAAGGACCGCTTGGCCCACCCAGTCTGCCCATTTCCCTACCTGATGGATAAGCTGTAGATCCTAGTTAACCAGCAGCCTACTTCTTCCTACCCCCACCCCCTAGAATTGCCTTATGACTGTCCTATGCATGCTTGAATTCCACCACTGTTTTTGACTCCACAACCTCCTCTGGAAGGCTGTTCCATACATTCCACAACCCTCTCTGTGAAAAATACTTCCTTAAATTACCTCTGAGCCGCCCCTTCTATCTTCAAATTGTGCCCCTTGTTCTTGCACACCTCTTTTTGAAAGATGCTACCCTCTTGGACTTTGTTGATCCCTTCAGGTACTTGAAAGTTTCTATCATGTCCCCCTCTCCCTCCTTTCCTCGAGGCTATACATATTAAGCTCCTTAAGTCTCTCTCATATGTCTTGGTGCAGACCCTGCACCATTTAGTTGCCCTCCTCTGGACAGCTTCCATCCTGTCTATGTCTTTGTGGAGATTGGGTCTCAGAACTGCAAGCAGTACTCCAGATGTGGTCTCACCAGCTGTCTGTACAGAGGGATAATAACTTCTTGTTTTCTACTGGTGATGCCTCCCTATGCATCCCAGTATTCCCCAACCCTCCTTGCTGCCCTCTCACATTGCTTGCCCACCTTTAGGTCATCTGATATGACTACCCCCAGGTCCCTTTCCATTTTGTTGTTAGTATCTCACCCCCCATTGTGTACTCTTCCCCTGGGTTTTTGTTTCCCAGGTGCATTACCTTGCACTTCTTAGCATTGAATCTAAGCTGCCATACATTTGACCATTCCTCTAACCTTGCCAAGTCCCTTCTCATCCTATCCACCCCACCTTGTGCATCAACTCTGTTGCAGATCTTTGTGTCATCTGCAAAGAGACATACTTTTCCTTCCAGTCCCTCTGCAATGTCGCTTATAAAGACATTGAAGAGGACCGGTCCTAATACTGAACCCTGCGGTACCCCACTACTAACCCCCTTTTTTCAGAGTGGTCTCCATTTACTATTACTCTCTGTGTCCTATTCTCCAGCCAGTTCTTTATCCAGGCTGTCATCTTGGGACCCACTCCCAGGCTGGCTAACTTGTATATTAATCTTTTGTGTGGGACTGTGTCAAATGCCTTGCTAAAGTCTAGGTAGGCCATGTCCACAGCCCCTCCCTGATCTACTACTTTGGTCACCCAGTCAAAGAAATCTATCAGATTTGTCTGGCATGACCTTCCCGCTGTGAATCCATGCTGCCTTGGGTCCTGTGCCCTCTGGCCTCTAGATACTCAACAATTCTTTCCTTCAAGTGATTCCATCATTTTCCCTACCACTGAGGTTAAACTAACAGGTCTGTAGTTTCCTGCTTCTGCCTTGCTCCACTTTTGTGAAGGGGAATCACATCTGCCCTCCTCCAGTCCTCAGGTACCACCCCATCCTCCCATGATTTGTTAAAGAGGGTAGTCAGTGGTGTCACTAGTTCTACCCTTAGTTCTTTTAGAATTCTTGGATTAATCCCATCAGGCCCCATTGTTTTGTCCACCTTCAGTTTTAAGAGCTCTTTCAGAACCCTTTCTTCTGTAAATGGGCTGGTATCAACTTCTGTATCCAGTGTGTTTCTACTGTTTGTTTAGGTACCTCCCTCTTCCTTTGTAAATACGAGCAAAAATATTTATTTAGTATCTCTGCCTTTTCACAGTCACCCTCTGCCCACCCTCCTCCCCCCTTTATTAAGCCTCATTATCCCTCCCTTGGTCTTCTTCTTCGCCCCTGATGTACCTATAAAAGGTTTTATCCCCTTCTTAACTGAGTTGGCTATCTTTTCCTTGGTTTGGGCCTTTGCTGTTCTGACTGCCTTTCCAGCTTCTTTTGCTTTAACTGATACAGTTCTCTGTCCTGTTCCTTCTGTGATTCCTTGTACTTCCTGAGATGCTTTCTTTTCTCTTGAACCTTCACTGCCACTTCCTTTGAGAACCATAGTGGTTTCTTACCTCGTTCGTTTTGTTTATTTGCTTTACACAAAAGGCTTGTTACCTCTGTGATGGAAGTTTTATTATTCCCATTGTTCTTCCACCCTCCTTCCTGCCCATTTGCTAGTGCATTCCTTAGGCACTCACCATTTTGGCAAAGTCAGCCCTCCTAAAATCCAGTACCTTTGTCTTTGTATGGCTTGACTCTATTGCTGTGTTTATTGTGAACCATACTGTTCGATGGTCGCTAGTTCCCAAATGGCTACCCACTTCTACATCTGTGATCCTCTCTTCTTCTCCATTTGGGAGAACCAGATCTAAGATTGCTCTCTCTAGAGTGGGATCCAATACTAGTTGTCTAAGGCATGCCCCCTGTAGGGCATCTAGAATAACCCCATTCTTAGAAGTGGCTGCTGCAACTGCACTCCAGTTAACATCTGGCATATTCAGATCACCCATCAGCAATATCTCCCCTTTATCTGCCATTCTAAGTATACTTTCTATCATTTCCTTGTCCATTTCCTCCCCTGAGAGGGGCTAACAACCCTGTGGGGATTGTGGTGCCATTACCTGCCTCCAAATTGACCCACAGTGCTTCTTCTCCTCCTGTTTATCCTTTTGTTCTGTTGCTTTGATTTCTTCTCTTATGTAGAGAGCTACTCCTCCTCCTCTTTTACCCTCCCTGTCCCTCCTGTAGATAGTGTATCCTGGTATGTTTATGTCCCAGTCATGGTTCTGTGTGTACCATGTTTCTGTGACTGCCACGATATCCAGATCTTCCTCCTCCATCAAGGCCACTAATTCAGGAAGCTTGTTACCCAGACTACGGCATTGGTACTCATTGCTCTCCATTTTTTGATGGCTTTACCTTCTGTAGCGACATCCCCCACTGACCTTTCTACCTTGGTCTTTTTCTCATTTAGTACCCTGTTTTGTAGGGGGAGGCTGGGATTTTCCTGCTGCTTATCAGTGCCTCCCCCCTTGACTAGTTTAAAGGCTTGCCAATGAAGCATTTAAACCGATTGCTCAAAAGACTTGTTCCCTTCCTGGACAGATGCAAACCATCCTGCCTGCACTGGGCAAACAGCTTAGCTCCACGCTAAAGCCGTACTAACATGTTTGCGCGGCACTAACTGTTTGGGGAATAGTATACAGTTTTGATTGCTGTTCTTTCACATCTGCTGCTGCCTGCAGCTGTACAGGGTCCATGCATTTGCTGGCACACACATTGGCCACATAGTTCATCTCTACCTACCCTCACGTCACAGTGCCCTGTGTTGTTGTTGTGGTTTGCACTTCCTGGTTGCTATATTCAGTGCTGTCTTATTTCAGGGATACGTTTGCCCTGCACTCCCAGCCCAGTTTGCACGGCCTCATTCCCATGCTATATTCAGAAGCTGTTTGCCCCGGGCTCTTCCTTTTGAATATAGTTTGCTTTGTGCTCCAGGCTAAGTTTGCCCACTGGGCAGTGCTAACTTAGCCCAGGGGCAAAGGTTTGAATATCTGGCCCTGTGAGTAGAAAAATGCATGCCAGTAATTACAACATGCAGTACATTCACAGCATTTTGAAATTCCTCACCTGATTTTTGTTCTGAATCAGTCATTTGCAAGATCTGTAACCATTCTATGATGGATACAGCTGTTAAGTGTCATCTCACCTTTATAGTGTTATTTCTAGGTCATCTACCTTTATATCTTTGCTGCTGTCATCCTTCCAGACTGACTTGTAAATATAATGCTACATCTCAAGGGGTACTATCCCAGAGAGTGAAACTTCTGATAAAATATGAAAACGCGTTTTTGATCCACCAAGCATTGTTTTGGGCAGTTTGATATCAGAGCAATAACAAAATAATGAATATAGTTTGCTTTTGTTTTTAATTGTGAAAACAAAAATACATTGTTTTAATGCCAACTAGGCAACGCTGAAAGGCAGTGATGTTATTTATTTATTTATTTTAAATTATTTTGTCAGGTAAACAACAGAAATAGAAAAAAAAATCAAGTTTACAGATGCAACCTGGGGAAGGAGAGAGTTAAATGTAAGGCAGCAGAAATAGCAATATTATAAAATCTGTACAATATTACAATATTTACAGGCATAATCAGCAATAAAAGGACTGGTAATCATGACACTAACAAGCATAAAGATTAATGATGAAGCTAGCTATACTACTCACATAAGGAAAGCAATTGAAATAATTTATCTGTACTATGCCAAGGCCTTTTACAAGGTACCACATTTAGCAATCATTCACAAACCCCAAGTTCTTGGAATCAATCCTGTTACATGTGATTGGATACAAAATTGGCTTAGTAATAGGTCACAAGAGGCCAGATATTCAAAACTTTGCACTGGATGCAAACCCTTTTTCGCAGGGTTTGTGCTAGGTTTGCACGGGTCTGCTATATTCAAAAGGTCAAATAGCATGGTCAAACTGCATTAGCGCCGGGCAAAAGTATAATGTATTCAAGGGGCAAAAAGAGGGGGCATGTACATGAATACCAGCGCAATGCTATATTCAGTGCCTTAGCACCACGTAAAGTGTTTTTGAGTGACTTAGCGTGACAATTTGCACAGTGAAAATTACAGCCCAGGAAAAGGTAGTGTTAAATCTGAGCAAACCAGCTTTGCATGACTTTGTGGCTTTTCGCGACTTTTGCGTGGCTTTGCGCAACTCTAACTAGTAAATAGTAAACATAGAAAGAAACCAGACATGGAAGAAACATGCTGCACATGGATGGCACCTCCCATGATGCCATCATCTGCCTATGGTCCCAGCCATGCCAGGCAGTAAGTGGCGACCCAGTGCCTAGTGGCCACCATGGCAGTGTGTCCATACAGCACACACCAGCAGACCACCCTTTGGTGGACACCAACAGAATCCAGCTCACACACATGTAGCACTGAGGGTGTGGAGGGTGTACAGGTGGCCAGTCTGCACCACATAGGCTGGGACAATCCACGCAGTCCAACTGGTCCAGTGTTGGGAATACCTCAACACCAGTGTGCCTGTCTGTGGTATGTGCTCCTCCTGGCCACATACCATGCATCTGTATAGACACCACAGCACACACAGCCAGCCATGTATAAGTCACTGTGCATATCCCACGCCAGTGCTGCAGCATCTGTGGGTCACACAACAGCATAACAGTGATGTCCACTGTCAGTACACACCTGCAAGTTGAGCCTTTCACTGTGTAAGGTGCAGCAGTCAGTGATGCCCTACACACCATAGGCATTGATGTGTCCCTCACACTACAGGCCCCCATGTTACTGTAGTGTCTGCTGTGCACTGTAGCAGGAACTACAGTTTGACAATTGCATGCAGCACCACCACCTGTGCCTGTGCTGTGTAGTCACCTGTGCCACAATATTCTATGCGGGCCTGTATAAATGTAGCCTGCAGCTACCACCATGAACTTCCAGACTGACCTACAGGTGGAGCTGTGTGCAGACCCAGCCAGCTCCTATAGTTCCAGACTGACCTACAGGTGGAGCTGTGGGACCTTGCAATAGCGCTGGGCAAACTGCATGCAAATCAGGACATAATGAGATGCAAATCTGGATGTTTGCCCAGAGACTGCCTAAGTAGGCTAATTTGCATGTCACTTTTGAATATAGCAAATGTTTGCCCCAGGCAAACATTTGTACTGTGCAAACGTCTTTTGCACTGCGCAAACGTTTCGGAAACATGGTACATTTCTGCAGAATTTCACATGCACTGGTGCTTGCAGTTTTAATGAATCCACACCTTTGCCAGTGCACACATTGGCAACATGGTTCACCTTTACCTTCCTTCACATCACTGTGCACTGGGCTGCTGTTGTGGTTTGCACTTCCTGGTTGCAATATTCAGAACTGTCTTATTTCCTGGGTTATTTTTGCTCTGCACTTCCAGCCCAGTTTGCCCGACTTCCTTAGCACACTATATTCAGCAGGTTTAGCACCGGGGCTATCTCTTTTGAATATAGCAGGCTATTGGTTCTGGGCTAATTTAGCATGCCGGGCACTGCTAATTTAGCTCCGGGGCAAAGTTTTGAATATCTGGCCCAGGGGGTCTGATATTGAAATGAGAGCAAAAGCAGGCCAGAAAGTTTTGCACTGTTCTTGCCCTTGCACCTGACCCTGAAGATGCTATATTCAGTTGGATAGCACAGCAGCACTATCCAACTGACTATAGCGGGTCATGTCGGGGCAATGCAAAGTAATGTAGCACTGCCCTGACATGGATCTGGGCTATCTGCAGTTCATAGGGAAGCACAGAGAATTGCACCACCAGACATGTTAGCACCAGGAACCACAGCACAATATTCAGCTGGCAACATGCAAATGAGCCCATTGGGCATGCAAGGCACTAAGGGCCATATGCATGTCCATTCTGGGCTCATTTGCATAAGAAGTGATGGTAGGTTTGCACCCCTTCTGTGACTGCCTGCCACATCAGGCACAGTGGCAAGCACCCCACCCTCCACACCCTGAATGCCTGTCACAGTTGAGAACTCATAGTCCCTGGTTGCCAGTGGTCTCCCTCCCACACCACCAGAACAAAGCACACTACCCTGCCTCTGTCCCCTCTGTCACCATTGCTGCACATGGGATCCAATATGGCAACTGGCAGGACCCTCCTCTCACCTTCTTGGCTGGCCACCATATTGAATGTCAGGGAACTTGCATACTGTCTACAGTATGCTGTAGACTGTACATGCACTCCCTGTCATTTCTGTGGCAGTTGGCTGAGGTTGTGTGAGGAGGGCAGTGCCAGTCACCATATCAGAACCCCCAAGCTTGCTGGTGACAGAGCTAAGGTGGAGTGGCAGAGTGGTGTGCTCGGTGCATGCAGTAAAGGAATCTAGACACCAGGGACTATGGAATCTCAAATAGTATGAGTCCTCAGGGGTGCAGGGTACCACTGGACACCAGGCAAAACTTTGTTACTGCATTGGTGGGTGATTGAAGGGGGGGGATTCCACAGGACACCAGGGACATCATTCAGACTGCAGTGTCCAGCAATTGGAGGGTGGTGGGATTGCCACTGGACACCAGGGAATAGCTCAAAACCTACAGGGACAGGGATTGAAGGACAAGGGTCCCACTAGACACCAGGGAATATCTCAATAATTACAGAGATGATGATCAGAGAGCAGGGAGTGCCACTAGACACCAGGGACACCACTTGTAGTACCAGAATGGGATCAGTGGGTGGGGGGTGCCACTAGACACCAGGGAACCACAGACATTTACAGGGACAAGCAAGGGCATCCATAGATGCAACGGGCCAGGGTCGGTGGCTAAAGTAGGTGAACAGCTGCAGTACCACAGCCTACCACCAGGGCTTTGTGCCCTGTTATGCTGGGGTTTGCAAAGGCGGTAACTTGCACCTGTTCAGGTGGCATTTACTGCCTGTGTTAACCTATTTCCTGCTACACTCATATACAGGGTAGGCCCCCCTCATTTGCATGGGTGCAGCAGTAAGTTAGTGCTTGGGCATAAACAGGTTTTGCCCAATCTGTGGGGATGTCTGAATGTACTGTGCAACACCTGATTAGCATGGGCTAACACCCCTTAACACACAGCATAAGTTTTGAATATCTGGCCCAAAGGGTGAAACTATGTGGGCATATATCTGTCACTGAACCAGTGACAAGTGGTATTCCTCAGGGATCAATTCATGGACCTATGCTATTTAATAATTTTATTTAAGACATAGGACAAGATCTTAAATCGTGGTATAAAGAGTTTGCCAATTACACAAAAAATAGCTGTATGATAGTCACAGGAACAGACAGAATGCAATTACAAGGGTATATAAATTATTTATGTATTTGAAATGTTTCACTAGGAAAGGCATGCTGAGCTGCAATAGCTTGTCTCCCTATGTGTCCTGAGGGGAAAGGGGTACAAAAATGGAAATTAAAATACAGAGTTGTTGCGAGAACATAGTGGAAACCCATCTATAACACATTTGGGCAGGTTACAGAACATTTTTTTTTTGGATAGACATTGGGTACATACCATCATGTGTGGGATATAAATATTCAACAGTTAATATATACACATACAGTATAAAAGCTTATATTTAAATTTACTGTACATAAGACCTATGTTCAAATTACACACATGTATGGTTTGATATCCCTTACTCTAGCCAATGCACACACTAAAAGGAAGACCCCACCTTAGGTGTACACCTTACGCATTATTACTTTACTTTATTACTTAGGATAAAGGATGGAGAAGCAGAAATTAGGGGATAGGGGAGGTGGAGAGGAGTTAGATGGTCTAGGATGGTGGGAGAGAGGTAGGTTAAACAGGTAGGCCTGCTCCCTCCCCTTTGGGATGCAAGAACCCCACAAGGGGAAAAGCAGGGAAAATATTAGAGAGAGGAAATGAGGGGTGAGAAGTGGCATAGCAGAATTTAGGAGGTGGGGAGGTGACAAGGAATTGGATGGACTAAGGCAAGGACTTGGATGGACTAAGGTGGAGGTAAGAAAGAGGATAGCCAGGTAGGCCTGCCCCCTCCCTTCAGGATGCAAGAACTCCACAACAGGAAAAGCAGGGGAATATCAGGAATAGAAGAGCAGAAAAATAATGGCCCATAAGAGTACGGGGGAGGGGGGCTACAAATGGGGCGAAGCAGGGAAAAGAGAAATTTGGTGATAGACGGTCAGGTGCAATTTCAGTGGGGATATGTAGTGGTGAAGCATGTGGGATAACAAATGGTAGAAGGGGGACAAATAAGGAGGAATAGGGAGGATCAGGTGCAATTAAAGGAGGGGGAATGTAGTGACAAAGAAAGTGGGATAGTGAACGCATAGATGGGGCAGAGCAGATGTGTAATGGGAGGATGTTCCATGTGTTTGGAAAGTGATAAGAGAAAGCGTTCCTTCCAGCAGTGGAGGACCGGGCCGGGAGGGCTAGTGTCCTATGGGTGGAGTCTCGGAAAGAGTAGGGTAGGGTGGGGCTGCTGGAAGGGAGAGGAAGGAATGGAGGTAAGGTGGCAGAGTGCCAAGCCAGTTTTTATCAATTAAAGAAGCAGTATGGGCAAGGCATCTGGCACTTAGAGAGGGAAGAGAGAGAGAGAGAGAGAGAGTGTAGACATCACAGTGGTGGATAAAAGGCAGGCAGTCAAGAGCGAACCAGCAGGAGTTGAATAGAGTGTCCTGTCTGGCAAGGGTGGTTTTGGAGGCCGTGCTATGGACTGTGTCCCCAAAGTCAAAAATAGGTAGAATCATCTTCTGGACAATTTCTCAGTGGGCTGGAAGGGGAAGGCAGCTGCGGTGTCTATACAGGGCACTGAGTTTGGGGAGAAGCTTTTTGTGGATAGAGGCCACATGCACAGTAAAACTGAGGTTCTTGTTGAGCTAGAGCCTTAGGTATTTTTTTTTTTTAATTATTATTTATACTCCCCCTCCCCTCCGGAGTCACATCTTCAGGAGATGCCCATGAAGCTTGTTCCTGCCTCGCCATCCTGACGAATGGGGTCCCCCCCCTCATGGTGTGGTTTATCCCCCGCCCGGGGTCGGGGTGGGCCACCCCCAAACCTTGGAAACTCATGGGGTCCTTCACTCAATGCAGGCAGGTGGCAGCATATCAGGGCCCAGCTCGGCACTCCGTCTACCTGACTCTGGAAGGGCATTTTCCTGTTCTTCCTCCAGACTGCGTGCCCCAGCATCAAGGCGAGAGCACCGACGCTCACAAAGTCCCACCCTCAAGTTGCCGTCCCCAGAGCTGGTTGGTCCATGGCCTACGCCCCCGACCAATCAGGCCCCAGTGACTCCAGCAGCTGTCGCGCCCCCCAGCCTCAGCCAGGGATCATTGCTTGCCGGTGAAAGAACGCACCTTCCCCCTGGAGAAGGCGAGCTGTCGTCGGATGCTCGAGCCTTCTCCTCCCCAGCCAACCCCCAGCAACCCAAGTTTGCTCCTGAACCCGGGTTGCTGGTGTGGTGTGAAGCCTGAGGTATTTGAAGGATGATATATCTTCAAGTAAAGAACCATCAAGGGTATGGAAGGAAGGGGAGGCAGCAAGCTTGGTGAGCTTTTGCCTGGTGTCAAAGGTCATGGAGACAGTTGCTTTGCCATTTAGTTAGAGTTGGTTGGCACAAAACCAGTGCTGGACATTGTTGAAGTCCAACTGGAGTCTGGTCGCCACATCCGAAGGGGAAGTACCGGAGGCATACACCACAGTGTCATCCGCATACATGTGGATGTTTGCAGTACAGCAGATATTAGGCAGGTTGCTTAGGAAAATGGAGAAAAGAATTTGACCAAGTACCGAACCTTGTGGGACACCGGTGTTTATGGTGGGGGGGGGGAGGGTGTTGCCTATCCTAACCGACTGGGACCTTTCCATGGAGTATGAGTGAAAGCAGCGAGTGGCGGGTTCGGAGAGTCTAGCTGCAAAGAGCTTGCTAAGAAGTAGGGTATGGGCAACAGTGCTGAAGGCTTTGGCCAGGTCAACAAAGATGACAGAGGTGATTCATCCCTGATCCATGCCAGAGAGAATGGAGTCAGTGAGCCGGAGTAGGGAGGTGGTGGTGGAGTGGACCTTATAGAAACCAGACTGGAAGGGGGTGAAGAAGGAGGTGAAGTTAAAGAAAGGAGAGAACTGGGCCTGAGCCAAGTGCTTTTGCAGTTTAGCAAGAATAGGGAGCAGAGATATTGGGTAGAAATTACCAGTATTGGATGAGATACTGCCCTTATGAAGTGGCACTACAGTGGCTAGCTTTCAGGCTTCAGGGACAGCGGCTAGTGAGAAGGATAGGTTCAGGAGAGTGGCTAGTGGGAGGTCCAATACCATTGGCTGTTAGATGCAGTAGCTTGGGGTCCAGTTCATCTGGGCTTTTCCCTTTGTTGGGGTTGAGGGCTAAAAGCGCATGCAGGATGTCAGCTGGGGAGACTGGTTGGAAGGAGAAAGATGGGGAAGGATGACTGGGTGCAGATGAAGCTATGCTGGGAGGTGCAGATGGAGCTATGGTGGGAGAAGCAGAAGAGGGTAGAGAGGAAAGAAGAGTAGAAGCACAGGTGGTGAAGAAGCTGTTGAATTCAGCAGCTATGGTGAGTGGGGTCAGAAATGGTGAGGTCACCAGCCATTAGGACAGAGGGGAGATTAGGTGGGGGGGGAGAAAAAGGAGTGGACAACCTTCCAGAATTTGGAGGGGCTATTAAGGTTTTCCTGGAAGATGGATTTGAAGTACTCAGCTTTGGCAAGATGGATAGCTCTGGTGCAGTAGTTATGGAGGGAGCGATACCTAAGTAAGTCTTTTTGTATACCTCAAGCTTTGTAATCCATCCATGCCTTTACTTGAGAACACTGGCAGGCCAGCAGCTTGGCTGATACCCAGGGGAGATGGGAGCCATGTACCCTAGTCTTCCGAAGAGGAGCATGACAGTCCCAAGCAATCAGGAACTGATTGTTGAAGTAGTTCAAGGCAGAATCAACACAGGAGGCATTAGCAATAGGAGACCAGTCAGTTCCAGAAAGTTCTTCGTGAAGGGCAGATAGGTCAAGGGATCTAAATGAGTGGAGATGGAGTATATTAGGCGGGGCTTTGGGCCGGTGGATTTTATGCACACTGTAGACACAGATACACAGATACACAGAAATGTGACGGCTGAGAAGGCCCCTTGGCCCATCTAGTCTGCCCAACACCCTACTTCCCCCCATCTGTTATGTTTCCACCCTATCTTCCCAACCCCTTAAATCCATCCCAAGCCATCTTGAACCCCTCCAACATTTCAGCTGCCACCACCTCCTCTTGCAGCTTGCTCCAGACTTCCACCACCCTCTCTGTGAAAAACTGCCCCATGACATTACCTCTGTATTGCCCACCTTCCAGTTTGAGGCTACGTCCCCTCGTGTTCATGCCCTTCTTCAATTTGAACAAACTATCACCCTCCACCTTGTTTAGTCCCTTCAGATATTTAAAGGTCTCAATCATGTCCCCCCCTCTCCCTCCTAGTCTCCAGAGGGTACAAATTTAGCCTTCTCAATCTTTCCTCATAGGGTTCATCCTGCAGCCCTCATATCATTTTGGTTGCCCTTCTCTGAACCTTCTCCATCAGCTCAACATCTCTGCCTAGGTGAGGCCTCCAAGACTGCAACCCATACTCCAGATGCGGCCTGACCATGGTTCTGTATAATGGCATTAGCTCCTACCTCTTTCTGCTATTAAAACCATTTGCAATGCAGGCCAACATTCCATTTGCCTTTCCCACTGCCCTGCTACACTGACTGCACACCTTGAGGTCTCGTGCTACCATAATCCCCAGGCCCCTTTCTGATTCCTCCTCCTTAATCACCACCCCCCAAGGGAGTAAGGTTCCCTCCTATTCCTCCACCCCAGGTGCATCGCTAAGCACTTTTGTGCATTAAACTTCAATTTCCAGGTGTCTGACCACCTCTTCAGCCTCTCCAGGTCCCACCTCATGGCTTGCACCCCTCTTGGTGAGTCCACCCTATTGCAGACCTTTGTATCATCTGCAAACAGGCGCACCCATCACTCCAGACCCTCTGCTAGGTCACTAACATAGATGTTAAAGAGTATTGGCCATAGCACTGACCCCTGTGGCACCCCGCTGGTCACTGCCCGTTCCCTGGAATGTGTCCCATTTTCCACCACTGTCTGACTCCTTCCCTTCAACCAATTTTCCACTCATCTGGTGTTCCTGTGGTCCACCCCTAGTCTGTCCAGCTTATGCACCATACTGCCATGCAGAACGGTGTTGAAGGTCTTACTGAAATCCAGATAGGCCACGTCCACTGCTCCTCCCTGGTCCACTATCTGTGTCACCCCATCAAAAAATTTTATCAGGTTAGTCTGACAGGACATTCCCTCGGTGAAGCCATGCTGCCTGTTATCCTGCATGCCATTTATCTCCAAGTATTCTATCCACCTAATCTTAAGTAGCATTTCCATTGCCTTCCCCACCACTGAGGTAAGACTAATGAGACGGTAGTTTTGGACCTCATCTTTCCTCCCCCCCTTATGTAGTGTGACCACCTCTGCCTTCCTCCAGTCCGTTGGCACCACCCCGTGACCAAGGACAAGTTAAACAGCCCTGCCAGGGGTGGCGCAAGTTCATCCTTCACCTCCTTGAGAACCCTTGGGTGTATCCCATCAGGCCCCATTGCCTTGTCCACCTTAAGTCTACCCAGCTCTTCCCTTACTCCTTCAGTTGTGAATTCTTCCACTCTTGCCAGCCTGTGGCTGTCACCCTCCCCACCCGTCCTGGACTCCTACCCTCTCTTTCTTCTATGAAGATTGAGGCAAAATAGCTATTTAATGCCTCTGTTTTTTTGAAATCCCCTTCCAGGATTTTACCACTTTCCCTCCTTAGTCTTCCAATCCCATGGTGTGCCCTCCTCCTTTCTCCAATGTACCTAAAGAAGGTTTTGTCTCCCCTCCTTGCCTGCTTCGCTATCCTCTCCTCAGTAGCCTCCTTTGCCCTCCTTATCTTTTGCCCTGTCTCCTTTCTTTTTTCCCTGTAGGTTTCCCTGTCCTCATCCTTTTGTGTCTTCATGTACCTCTTGAATGCTCTAGTCTTCTCCTTGACCCCCAACGCCACCTCTCCAGTGAACCATAGAGGTCTTTTCCATCTTCTATTTTTTCTCACCCTTCTTATACATGAGTCCATGGCTTTACATACTCCAGTCTTGATGGCTGCCCATAAATCCTCAACCCCCTGCACATCCACTATCTTCAGCATTTCTTCACTAACTACCTTCCACATTCCATGGAAGTCAGCCTTCCTGAAATCCATTATCTTGGTTTTCATCCTAACCCTGTCTCTGCCCGCTCTCACTCTGAGTCTGACAGCCCTATGATCACTGGTGCCAAGCTCTTCCCCCACCTCCACTTCCTCCACACTGGCCCCATTTGTGAGGACCACATTCAACAGGTTTTCACCCCTAGTGGGCTCATTGACCCTTTGCTGTAGGAATATGCCCTGCAGAGCTTCCAAGATGCCCCTGCTCCTCGCGTAGATTGCTGTCTGGACCTCCCAGGTTATGTCCAGAAGGTTTAAGTCCCAAACTAGCACTATTTCCCCTTTCCATGCCATCCTCGTTACTGATTCTACCAAGTGTCTATCCCCTTCCTCCCCCTGCATAGGAGGCTATAGACTACCCCAACTTGTAGGTTTTCCCCTTGTCCCCTGTCTAGGGTGATCCATATTATATCTATTTCCCCTTCCTCCTCCCATCCCTCCATCCCTGACATATAATGCCACCCTTCCCCTCCCTCCTTCCCTCCCTCCTGATCCTTCCTAAACAAACAATACCCTGGGATCACAGTCTCCCAGGCATGGTGCTAATTCCACCAAATCTCACTCACTGCTACAATACCAAGGTTCTCCTCTGTCATGGTGGCCTCCAGTTCTCCCATTTTGTTCCCCAGGCTCCTGGCAATTGCAACCAGAGCCCTGCAACAAGTATCCCCATCCCTTCCTTCCCTGCTGCTAACTGTTTCCTTGATGAGTGTTGTGGCATGGGGGGGGAGGCTGATAGCCTTCCTGCTCTGCCTCCCATAAGGATGACCCTGTACGTAGCCCCCAGTCTAGTTTAAATTGAAGTCTCTCACCACAAAGTCCCCCAGTTTCCTCTTTAGTGTAGCTGCCCCTGCAGAACTCAGATGCAGCCTGTGTTGGGTATACAGCCCCTCCTCCTCCTCCTCCCACTTAAAGCCCCAGTCACCTATCCAGCCAAACCCCATTTGACTGCACCAACCTTGTAGCCAATTGTTGAATGCCCTTATCTTTTCCTTTATGGGTGTGCTCGCTCTAGGTACTGGCAACACCTCAGAGAAGGAAATGGAAGGAAAGACAGTGTTACTCCTACAGAACCTAGCGAGTTCCTCAAACCTTGCCTGTACTTCCACCAGACCTTTCCCCCTCCAAGTCATTTGTGCCCAGGTGAAATGCCAGATGTGTCCTTTCATCTTGTTGCTTACCCCAGGAAGGAATATGATGCCTCACCTCCAGCACCATCATCCCTGACATGCTGTGTACCCATACTGCATTGTTTTTTCCTCCCTTCCTTCCCCATTTTAGCCACTTAATTATTGAGTTCCCCAAGAGTGCCACCCTGCTGCCCCCTGCTTCCTGGGTGTCCTTTTGGCCTCCAGCCTTGCTTCATGGGGTTTGGCTCCCTTTGGCCTCCCCCTCATGTTCCCTCCTGATTTGGTTGCTTCCCCTGGTCGTCATTTGTTTCCCCTTTCATAACCTATCATGATGTTTAGCCACACCTAGCATCATTCCTTCTTTGCCTTCTCCCTTTAGCTTTTCCCCCACCCCCCCATACCTCTTCAACCCTTGTTCTTCTGCCTGGATTTCTTCATCCCTGCAACCCCCTCCTGCATCTCCATGTGAGCATGAGCAAACTTTGCCTGGCCCCTCTCTATCTGCTCCTGGTCCTCCCCATCTGCCTCACTGTGCGTGGTTTTGCCAACTGTGCTTGATCCCCCTCCAACTATTTCTATCCTGCCCTCCCTTACAGAAGGTTTTGAGCACTGTACCCCACTTGGGGAAGTCTTCCTCCTCACCACCTGCCTTGTCTGCATATTCCCCTTCCACTGCACCCTGCCCGGCGCATACTCCAGCCTTCTACTGCAGCTCCTTTCCTGTGGGGATCCCTCCCATTCACTTTCAGCCTCCCTGGAGTTCAACCCCATCTCTTCCAGTGCTTCCTTCCTGTCCCTTTTTTTATGTCCCAGTTGCACTGGTGCCACCCTCTGCTGTGTCCCTCATGTGCCAGTCCCCACCTCCACCCCTTCCCCTGCATGGGATGTGCCCTCCGCCTGCTCCCCCCCCTTCCATTGCACCTGAGATCTTTTCCCCTGTGTCCCCCAGCTGCTCTCCCCCCCTTCTCTGTTGGCCCCTGCTGGACCCCTTCCAGCCCAATGTCCTCGACTAGAATGCCTAGGGGGGCAAAATTATTTGTTACTTCTGCCCACTGGCCCATTTCACTTCCTCTTGTGTTTTCTTTCCTTCTGGGCATCCTTCTGCCCTTCCCTAAGCCTACTGTCATCCACTGCTCCTGATCACAGGCTGACATTTTTTCTCTAGCTACAGGCATCATTTTTGTGCCTCTGAGCTTCCTGCTGTCCATTCCCACTGACCTCTGTCCTCCTGTTCCTGGCATCCTTGTCCTAACCCTGGACTTGCTGCTGTCCATGACCACCTTTGGTTTGTCTCCTCTGGACTTGCTACTGTCCATGACCACCTCTGGACTATCCCCTCTGAAAACCCTTCTATCCTCTCCCTCCCAAGCTCTTGACTTCTGGAGCAGTATATCTGATTCTCCAGTGAATCCACTCAGCCCTTCCCACTCCTTCTTTGACTTATACTGTCCCTGTCTCTCTACCAAGTTTCCCAGCTTCCCCCCATGTAACTCCCACCTTAGCCATGCCACTTCCTCCCTCAGCTGCATGAGCTGCTTACACATCATACATCCCCCCATCCACCAAGCCCAATTTAGTATCATAGCCATTCCACAGCCACTGCACCCCACCACCCTGCCAAAGATCCCTCCTCCTTGGACGCCCCTCCCTCTATGCTGCACTACTGTGTAATGATCATTGAGTACATCAGGTAGGATACCTGAAGAGACAACCTGGTGAGGGTGAGACATCAGAACCCAGTCCAGCAGGGTATGCTTACCTGACTTAAGGTTTAATCAGGTAGATTTAGAGATGAGCTGCGATAGGTTCAAGGAAGTGATAGAGTTACAGATTTTAGAATGGGAGTTGGACAGCCAATTGATGTTGAAGTCCCCAAGGATTTAGAGTTCACCAGTAGAGGAGATGTTGAGGAGAGAGGAGATGAGGTCTGTGATAGAGGAGGGGGAAGAAGATGGGAGATTTGGGCAACAGTAGACCCCTTCCACAAAGATGGAAAGGGAACAGGGAAGGGATAGCTTTAGTAGTAGAAACTCATAAGCAGAGGGGGAAGTGGAGGAGAGGCATATAGAATATTAGATGGAGAAGGAGATGTAAATGGCCAGTCCACCTCCCCTGGTCACTACATCTTGCCAGAAGAGGGAGTAGCCAGGGATGGAGATGGTGGTATCAGGAATTTTTGAGGAGAGCCATGATTCAGTAATGATGAGAACATAAGGTTTCAAGCTGGACATGAGGGGTTGAAGGAGGTCAGTCTTAGGGAGTAGGTGTCTGATGTTAAGATGTACAATTTTTAGTCCTTTAGGAAGGTCAGGGGGGTAGAGGGTGCAGGCCCTGGGTTAGTTTCAGTATCCCTGGCTGTGAGTAGTAGTAGTAGTAGTAAGATGAGTAGCTTGGAGGGTATAGATATCCATCTCTGAAGAGCGGTGGACATACAAGGTCATGGAGGAGGGAGATGACTGAAGTAGGGGCTGTGGGAGGATCTGAGGGAATGAATTGATGCTAAGTGAATATAGGATAAATACAACTGTATACTGGACAAAGAAATGGGGAATGGAATTCAGTATATCCAAATGCAAAGTTATGCACCTGAGTAAAACAAGTAAATTACATAAATATTTTGTGTTGGGTGAAGAAATAACATTTATTATGGAGGAAAAAGATTTGGGAGTTATTTTTACAAATACTTTAAAATGCTCATGACACTGCAGGAATATTGTGACAAAAACAAATACTGTAGAATACTGGGATGTATTACTAGGATGTAATACTATGTATCATTTCACTTCAAGACAAAAAAAACAGTTATTTTTCCACTATAAGAAATCTGCTTAAACACCATTTGGATTATTGCTCACCTGTCTGGACCCCCCACCAAAATAAAGATAAAATACCATTAGAGAGAATTCAGACATGCATTACTAAGATGATCTGGGAATATAGAGACATTCCATATTCCACCAGATTGGAAAAACTAAATCTGATGTCCCTAGAAGAAAGAGGGAGAAAATGTGACCTCCTATTGTTGTATGACTTCTTAAAAGATCCCATACTCTAGCACAGTTTGGGTCTTAAATTTAAATCGGAAATTAGGGAAACTAGGAAGCACAATAAACAAGTGAGAATTAAAGAAAAACATCTTACTAAGGCTCACCAATATTTATGCTCCCATAGGGTAACTGGAATGTGGAATAATCTCCCACAATATATAGTTGACAGCAGCAAAGATGCTTTTAAGAAATAAACTGACAACCTGATCCAAGAGGGAGGATATATAAAATATTATTACACTGTGTGGTATAGGCAATCCCAATGGACCTTATGGTCTTCTTTTGCCTTCAGCCTAGTAATTGAATCTAAGCAGCCTTGTTCCATGACACTACCAGGGCTACACTGTTCCACCACTGTTTTTGACTCCACAACCTCCTAGGGCCAAGCGGTCCTTAGCAGCTTAGATTCAATGCTAAGAAGTGCAAGGTAATGCACCTGGGAAACAAAAACCCAGGGGAAGAGTACACAATGGGGGTGAGATACTAACAACAACAAAAATGGAAAGGGACCTGGGGGTAGTCATATCAGATGACCTAAAGTTGGGCAAGCAATGTGAGAGGGCAGCAAGGAGGGCTGGGGGGATACTGGGATGCATAGGAGAGCATCACCAGTAGAAAACAAGTTATTATCCCTCTGTACAGACAGCTGGTGAGACCACATCTGAGTACTGCGTGCAGTTCTGGAGACCAATCTCCATGAGAACATAGACAGGATGGAAGCTGTCAGGAGGCAACTAAAATGGTGCAGGGTCTGCCGAAGACATATGAAGAGAGACTTAAGGAGCTTAAAGTATAGCCTCGAGGAAAGGAGGAGAGGGGACATGATAGAAACTTTCAAGTACCTGAAGGGAATCAACAAAGTCCAAGAGGTAGCATCTTTCAAAAAAGAGGTGTGCAAGAACAAGGGGCACAATTTGAAGATAGAAGAGGCAGCTCAGAGGTAATTTAAGGTAGTATTTTTTCACAGAGAGGGTTGTGGATATATGGAACGGCCTTCCAGAGGAGGTTGTGGAGTCAAAAACAGTGGTGGAATTCAAGCATGCATGGGACAGTCATAAGGCAATTCTAGGGGGTGGGGGTAGGAAAAAGTAGGCTGCTGGTTAACTAGGATCTGCAGCTTATCCATCAGGTAGGGGAAATGGGCAGACTGGGTGGGCCAAGTGGTCCTTATCTGCCGTCAAATTCTATGTTTCTATGTAAACCCTAGTACAGTGGTAGCCATCACCACTTTCAAAGATATCATACATTATAGGACACAAGAGTGTGCTATCAGTCTGCCAATGTGCCATTCAATGTCAGAGGAGCAAATGCTGAATTTGTAATTCATCAGCCTATCGCTAAGTGTCTTGTTATCCATTTGGCGTGGTTGCATAACCACTTGTGATGTGGAGTACATGTTTAAGATGCAACACCTAATATCCAGTACACATTTGTGTCTGATAGCCTTTGTTTTGGTAGTTTATGTAAGGTTGGCCTTGCAACCTTCCTACTCTAACCCTTCCCCCTCCCTGCATCTAGCTACAGGTAAAATGCCAAAAATCAGCATCTACATTAAAGAGCAAGTGATTAATAATAATAGTTTTACTAGTATTGTTAAAAGCAACAGTGAAAAGTCCCTTGCTTCAGTACAGATCAGATATTGCACTATAAAATGTAAAACAGTAAATACAAACACATCAAAATACAATAAATAAAAGTTAGTTGTCTGTTTATTAGAAGTGAACATCTGGAGCTCGATTTTCAAAAGAAAAACTGTGATGCAAGGTACCTATGCCAAATGGGAATGATGCAAGTGGCTCCTTGAATCATATTTTGTGGCTATCCTGATTTTCAAATGCTAACTGTACTGAAATTGGAATGCCATGCCACAAAGCCCCCTGTGCCACCCTTGTGACAAAAGAACCCATGTGCCAGGTTGCAAGGGTGGCTGTGCCATGGCAGGGCTGCACCATCCACTTTTTTCATATTCCAGAAGCCCTGTAGTGGTTACAAGTGGGGTCTACCTTTAGACCAGACAGAAGGTGGTCTAGGGGCTCTCTGCCACTGCCTGGCAAGGCAGTGATTGGTGGGAACTGGGAGGAGGGGACAGGGGGCCAATGTAGCCCTGGTAGTGTCATGGAACAAGAGGGGCATGGCGGCAGTGGGGGAACATGAAGAGGCACCCCACAGTGGTTCCCTGTAAATGCCACACAATGGATCAACCCAGGTGGGGGAAGCACAGCTGGACCAGCATGACCTAGACTCTAGTACACAGCAGTCCTGGCAGGTCCTATAGGTCCCACTGTCCCCTACATGCAGGGGGTTGCAGTGGGTGCCACATGTGGGGTGTGTTTGGTGGCCAGGGAAATACCCAGGGCAATGGGATTATCTGCTGGTATTGTGGACCCCGTGTGGAGGTGGGCTGCCACCAAGCCACTGCACTGGGGACTGGTACACCTATGAGGCAGGTGCCAGGCTGTCAGCAGCTAGGGCCAGGTCATGGTCTGCCCCAGGCAACCCCCCTCTATTTCAATCTATTGGCTCAATGTACATTCATATGGCATCCCCACTGGGTGCCATCTCACCACCATGACACTGCCTCTGTGCCTCTTCACTCACTAGGGCACCCCTATGCTCCTTCTACCCCCTCTTCCCTCTTGTCCGCATAGTCCTTCCCCATGTTTGTGGCTTCTATCAGTGTCCACTAGGTGGGGGTGATCGATCCCTCCATCAAACCCCACTGGTGCGCAACATGTTTGGCACAACCCTGCAGCTGCGACAACTCCCTGGTCTGTGGTGCAGGGACCCTTATTTTTACAAAATTCAGTGCAGGGTCCCTGATGCACCCAGAGTTTGCTGCAGCCCAATATCATTGCATATTGTGGCAATCTAAGAACTCATTGAAAATCAAACCCCTGCTCATTAACTAATATTGGCCTATGTTATCCCATCCCTGCTTTTGCTACTGCTACATATATGCCTCTCTTTGTTCACAGTGTACCAAAGAAGTCTGATTACTTCAAAGACTTTTATTTTCAAACAACAAAACAGTATTTGGCAAGCAAAAATAAAAACACAAATACCCCATCAGGATATTTACACACACACACACACACACACACACACACACACAGTTCAGGGGTGAGTAGAACTGGAAAAAATATTTAGAAGGTCAGTAATGTGAAAATAGTAATTTCATGGGCAGATGGTACAATACTGTCAGTGGGTGTATTTCACCTTTCTGCACCTTTCGTGGCTATTCATTTATTCTGTCCTAATCTTTAACGAGAATTGGTGGTCAGTATCAACAGGGTTGCTCCAAAAACAAAGCAAGCAGAGTAACTGCCACAACTACAGGATGTGCAAGGGGAAAAAGTAATATACCAAACAAGATATTCCCTGCACCATCCCCCACTCTCATTCATAAGCAGAAGCAAGATATGAAAATACAGACTTGAATAAAGTGCTTTTTATTTATTGCAGGAGGTTGTGGTTGCAGGGCTCCTGCTCACGTCCTCGTGAGAGGTGTGGTTTACTGGCACTTTATGGAATAAATAAAAAGCACTTTATTCAAGTCTGTATTTTCGTATCTTGTGTTTGCTTATGAATGAGAGTGGGGGATGGTGCAGGGGATATCTGTTTATCTCCAAAAACAGCGAGGACCTGTGCCAAAAGTTACCTGTGGAACTCCCTGTCCTCCATGGTCTTGACTTGCCATACCCTAGCACTGTTTAGAAAGAGACTAAAAGCCCCCTGTAACTGTTTTTGTTGAATCATATGACCCCACCACATCCCCTCCCCTACAACTCTGTTGTTAGTCAAACCCTTGCCAGTTGAAAACTGTCATCCCTAGTTGACAGTTCGCTTTCCTCGCACAAATGACAAGTGCTTGTATTTATTCACCGTTAATGAGGGAATGACAATTTAGAAGGTATCCTCCCCGTATGTAAATACTCTTAGTCTTTGAATGAGAATTGTATGAACGTGGTTCTTTGCTGTATCGTGTAACTAATCTAAAATGTCTATATATGTATTCATATTCTTGTATGATATTGCATACCTACAGTGTGTCATCTACTGTATGTAACTAATTCCGGGTTGCCTCTGTAAAAGGGACATCTAGTTTCAGAGGCCTTTACCCGGTCACCAAAATTCAATAAATAAATAATATCACTCACAGTCTCTGTAGGGCTTGGCTCCAAGGTCTCCACTCAAAGAAGTACAAGCACTCAAGTTGTGTCCAGGATAAACTTTTCATTGTTAAAAACAACAGCAGCCAATAAAAAGGATTGCTCCCCCTCCTCAGCTAAACGTTTTCGTGCCAACTCTCACACTTTCTCAAAGCTGCAGATGCAGTGCAGATGATCGTTTAAAAGGCACCTCCTTAAAGTGGCAGTACTTAAATTATCCCATTGCACCCTATACCCAGGCCAAATAAATTAGAAATAATAAAGATCCATATAATATAATATAATATAATATAATATAATATAATATAATATAATATAGTATAGTATAGTACAGTACAGTGCAGTATAGTATAGAATAGTGCTATCTCCCCTCAAAAAATACATGTGTGCAAAAATACATACATAATACATTAGACACATAAGGACAATATTATAAAATACTACCACCATTAAAAAAAATATTAAAAAATGTATTATATATATAATGTACAGTATATGTCTATCTAGAACCTTGGCATTCAAAATAAAGACATCAATTCAAACTTTACATCATATTTTATGATTTCTTTAAAAAAGGAGTCAATTGAAAGTGATAATTTAATCCAAGAAATTATTATGACTTAAGTTTGAATTGTCAAAATGTTTCCCTCTGTAATAATAATGTATCTAACTCTTCACCTCTGACCTGTTCAAAAACTCTTTCTATACCTTGAAAGCAAAACTGGTGTTCCCTGACTTTTTTCTGACAGTGCTGTGCTAAAACACTTACCCATCAAGTTTTAAAATGCTTCTCGCATGTTCACCAATGCGCTCTTTTAGCTTTCTTTTTGTCTTTCCTACATAGAAAGCTGGGTACTTAGTGCATGTTGCCAAATATACAATGTTTTCTGTGGAGCATATAATAAAATCCAAATTAAGATATTCTTTTTCAGTAAACGGACTATAAAATGACTACCAGTGATAATGTGTTTACAATACGAGCAATTTCCACACTTATGATTGCCCACAGGAAAGTGTTTATATTTGGCTTGCTCTTCACATCTGTCCCAGTAGGTGATCTGTATTAAAGAAGCAGTACTAGATATAAAATCAGATCTTTTGTAACAGTTTGTTTCCTGTGCTCTGTTGGGCACTTACCTGGTAATCTTTCTTGTTTTCGTTGTACTATCATCCCTTAATTTGCTCCATTTTCTTTGTTTTGTTGACCTTTCTCCCATCTGCCATGTTGAATTGGAAACCTCTGCTGCCAACCACACATACGTATGACTTGCAGCACTACACAGGGGCAGCGGGAATGTGCAGCATAGGGTTCCATGGAGTAAACAAAATATGTGATGTGATGTGGGGGGAGGGGTAAGCTGCAAATTAGGCAACTGCCATATTTACTGTGGATCCACAACAATGGAAATAAATGTTAAATAGTAAATAAAAACTAAAGATTGCTAGAAAAAAATATTTCCAGCCAAAAAACTTTACAGTCACAGCAAAAAAGGATCACAAATTGAAAAACACAGGCAGTAAATACAGGTAAATAGACAGGACATGGCAGAAATAGTATCATTACAGATTCCAGAGACACAACAACTGTTTAGTACTAGAGCATCTTACAGCCAGTACAGATAAACAATACATGTCAAGGTTACTCCATTCTCTATCCTGGCTGACTTTCACAGTCATTTAGTACAACATCTACATAATGATCTAGCTAACAGTGCTTACATAAAGTGCATTTTGAAAGTGGGAGGTGAGACAGGTGCCTGCAGGTTGTCCAGGAGGTAGTTCCACAACTTGGATGCAGCATAGGAGAAGGCTCTCTGGCCCATCTCAGTGTTTCGCTTGGAACATTCAAGCAGACTGCTGTTTGAGGACCTTAATTCATATCTATTACATTTAAGATTAAGCAGCCCTAGCAGGGGTGATTTTATCCCAGCTTGCAAAGTTTTTGATATGAATGTCTCAAATAGTATCTCTCTGCCATCTGGCAGGGACCCATCCAAGGATTTGGTATAGTTGGCTATGGTAAGTGTGAAATGGGGCTTGCGTGATGAATCTACAGATATTATTATAAGCCGTGTTCATACGATTAAGTAGTTGCAGAGATGTGAGGGCTATTATCGGGGAACAGTATTCAAGTATGGGAAGGAGGTTGCCCTTACAATCAGTGTTAGAAGGTTACCTTAACACTTCATTTTCATAATCAGCCCTCCCCCACACAACAACTAACCCCCCTTGTCAGCTAGTTTCACAATAATGTTGTCAATCTTTCTCAAACTCTGAATAGCCTCTTTTTCAATAGCAGTAAAATTATGATATCTAGCTGTTTTTAACTGTTGAAAACATAAGCTCAAAATCATGCATGCATGTTTTTTCAAATAATGAAACCGTAACATGGTGGGGGGGAGACAAAGGTAGCATGAGGTCTAAATGCATTTAATGCTGCTTGCATTTGTCCCTCATTTAAACCATTAGAGTAATTCATTTGGCTGTCATGTGTGTCTTTGTAAGCAATCCTATCCTCCTCTTCCCTCTGAAAGAATGCTCCTAAATGTAACTTGTTCGTAAATTTGTAGAACTCAACCACAGTCCCAAACTCATCAATCTCCTCAGTAGGGATGAACATGAGGCCCTTTTGTAACACACTGTATTCATTGTCTTTAAAGCAGTAATTAGAAATATTAACAACAATGTTATTTTCAGCAATGCTTGGTATAGTATTATTCGGTTCCTGTTGCTCTGATTGTTCCAGCTGTTCCGATTGTAATGGGGACTCTGTCCAAAGTTGTACACTCCTCTTCTGCCCCAGGTGCGATATCCCCAGCCTCCTGGTCCTACATTTTCAACCCTTTCCCCTTGTGGCCCTCTTTGTGGGTCTTCTTGGAATCTGGCAAATCATGGGCTCCTTCTAAAGGTGCTCTCCGGTAGCCTTGTTGCTTGCATAGCGGGAACTTGATGAATCAATGGGTTGAGGTCTGCACCCTTGTTCACCGTTTGGTTTAACTTCTGTGCAATTGGGACTTCTTGGTTTTGAGACAGGTCCTGCTGGCTTGAATCTAAGAAAGCAGAGTTGCTTTGTGATTCTTACCCACTAGTATAAGTGCTAGTTGGTGCAGGTTGATTTATTTGAGTGTTCCTGTTTTTTTCATGACTGGCTTAATTAGCTTGCTGTGCTTTTTCAAATTAAAAAATCTCCCCTCCAGGTAGTCCTTTCTGTCCCACTCAAATTTATTTAATTTCGCTTTCTTTATGTGCTCATCACATTCTTCTAGTTGTTTTCTGAACATTTCATATTCATGATGGCTCAAAAAAGTCTGCACAATTATTTATTTTACCAGCACCTTCACTTTAATTTCCTCCTCTATTTTCCCAGCATCTTTTAATATATATCTAATTAAGTCAGCTCAGGACTCTAGTAAAAATTATTGTCACCTGGTCAGAAATAAGTCATGTTCCATATCAAAAGAGGGTTGTTTTGTAAAATAGAGCCCTCTGGGGACTCCATTTGCTGTAAGATATGCTGATAGTGAAAAACGTTGCCAATACAGCATCTCACTTTTAAAACAAGCCTCTCCAGCTGTATAAATGCAGTCTTTATGTCAATTGGGGCATTCTCTGAGCTCTTATTTAAAGTAGATAAAGAGATATTATGTTGTTCTGAATAGGTATTCAAAAATGGATTCATATCCCCTTCATGGTACAACAAAGATTCCAAAAAGTCTTTAGAAGCAGCCTGGGAGGGTGGGATGTCCCTATTTGAACAAGCAGGTCTTTGCTCCAACATAGGTATAGTTGGTTGTGGATTAAGTGGACCGTTGAGCACACCAAATAAAGCAACAGTCTTAATCAACAGGGTTGCTCCAAAAACAGCCAGGAGCTGTGCAAAAGCAAAACTATCACTCACAGTCTCTGTAGGGCTCGGCTCCAAGGTCTCCATCTGAAGAGGTACAAGCACTCAATTTGTTTCCAGGATAAACTTTTTATTGTTAAAAACAGCAGCAGATTAAAAGGACTGCACCTTCCCTCAGCTAAACATTTTCATACCAACTCAGATACTTTCTCAAAGCTGCAGGTGCTGTGCAGATGATCGTTTAAAAGGCACCGGCTTAAAATGACAGTACTTAAATCACCCCATTGCACACTATACCCAGGCCAAATAAATTAGAAATGATAAACATCCATATAATATAATATAGTACAGTGTTATCTCCCCTTAAAAAATACATGTGTGCAGAAATACTTACGTAATACATTAGACAAATAAGGACAATATTATAAAATATTACCAACATTAAAAACCATTATTAAGAAATGTATTAAATCTATAATGCATGGGGAGCCCTTAATACCACTAAAAAGTGGCAAGATTATTTTCTTGTAATCCCATTGTTAGGACGTCAGGGGTTGTTAACCACTCTTGAGTACATCATAGTGGTGGGATTATAACCCGAGCTGATCTGCACATGTACAGTGCCTTCAGAAAGTATTCGCCCCCCCCCCTTGGATTTTGTCACATTTTGTGATGTTGCAAACTCAAATTAAAATACATTTATATGGGATTTTTTTGTCACGTATCTACACAAATTACTTTATAATGTCAAAGTGGAATGAAACATCTGGAATATTTTGTACATGTAATTTAAAATAAAAACCTGAAATGTCTTGATTTGATAAGTATTCACCCCCTTTGCTAGGACACTCCAAACTGAGCTCAGGTGCATCCAATTTCCTTCTGAGATCACTCTAAAACTTGAATGGAGTCCACCTGTGGTCTTTTCAAATGGTTGAATGATTTCAGAGGAAATACACCTGTCTATATAAGGTCCCACTGTTGACAGTGCATGTCAGAGCAGAAACTCTACCATGAAGACCAAGGAGCTGTCCATAGAACTCCGTGATAGAATTGTGAGGAGGCACAGATTTGGGGAGGGGTATAAAAACATTTCTAGGGTGTTGAAAGTTCCCAGGAGCACAGTCAAGTCCATCATTAGGAAATGGAAAGATTACGGAACCACCAGACTCTTCCTAGAGCAGGCCGTCCTCCCAAACTGAGCAACCGGGCAAGAAGGACATTGGTCAGGGAAGTGACCAAGAACTCAATGATCACCCTGACAGAACTACAGAGTTCCATGGCAGAGATGGGAGAACCTGTCCAGAGGACAACAATCTCTGCAGCACTTCACAGATGTAGCCTTTATGGGAGAGTGGCTAGATGGAAGCCACTCCTGAGAAAAGGCCACATAATAGCATGCCTGGAGTTTGCAAGAAGGCACGTGGCAGAATCTGAGACCATGTGGCAAAAGATTCTCTGGTCTGATGAAACAAAAATTGAACTCTTTGGCCTGAATGCAAAGTGCTATGCCTGACGCAAACCGAACACAGCTCATCACCCATGTAACACCATCCCTACCATGAAGCATGGTAGTGGCAGCATCATGTTATGGGGATGCTTTTCAGTGGCAGGGACTGGGGCACTTGTCGGGATAGAGGGAACAATGAATGGAGTCAAATACAGGCACATCCTTGAGGAGAACCTGCATCAGTCTGCAATAGACCTTGGACTGGGGCGAAGATTTACATTCCAACAGGACAACAACCTCAAGCATACAGCCAAAGCAACACTGGAGTGACTTCAGAACAAGAAGGTGAATGTCCTTGAGTGGTCCAGCCAAAGCCCAGACTTGAATCCCATTGAGAATCTGTGGAAAGACTTAAAGATTGCAGTTCACCAATGCTCCCCATTCAACTTGACAGATCTTGAGCAAATCTGCAAGAAAGAATGGGTGAAAATCCCCAAATCCAGATGTGCAAAGCTGATACAGACATACCCAAAAAGACTCAAAGCTGTAATTTCTGCCAAAGGTGCTTCTGCAAAGTATTGACTCAGGGGGGTGAATACTTAAGTAAACAAGATATTTCAGTTTTTAATGTTTCATAAATTTTTGTTACACAATATAAATATTTTTGCCCCTTTAAATTGTTGAGTATGCTGTGTGAATAAAGGGTGAAAAAATCATTTCGATGCATTAAAAATTCTAGTAGTAACACAACAAAATGTGACAAAATCCAAGGGGGGGTGAATACTTTCTGAAGGCACTGTACGTATTTTAAGTAGCGGCTCCCGATTCCTATTGAATGGCCTCGACAGTAAATGCTGGCCGCTATGGAGAGCGGGGCCATGGCTGAAAAGGCCCTTTTTTTCGTGATTTACAAAAAAATATAATTTCCACCCCCTAAATGCAGGTTACCTTGTGAAATGAATTAATGCTGCTCCACTTCATGCTGTGCATCCAGCTCCTTGCATGCCTGACCCACCACACCGACATAGACACTGATGCTGAGTCATGTGACTCACTGACCAACCGGAAAGTGCTGGACTGCTGTTAAGATTTTTTTTTCACTTTAGATAGTAAAAAAGTGATTTGATCTTTTTATTGAACAAAATGTATTATTTGCATCTTACTCATTTTTAATAGTCCGTGTGTTGAAAATAGATTTGGATGTTACCCCATAAATGACCTGTTTCAGGTGTTCTCCAAACCTGCCTTTGGGTAAAAGTAAAACAAAGGAAAAGGATTATTCTACTGCTGCACAGGGTACCATACACTATAAAACACGATGCCTAAGTAAAGGTGGTCAACCATGGACAAAATCACCTCTCACGGTTGCCATGCCAATTGTAAACCTCTCGAGCTGTGCTCTCGAGGTTTACTTGGTTGTAATGACAACCACTTGAGGTGATTATATCGTGGTTAACCACCTTTACTTAGGCATTATCCTCTATACAATGTACAGTATATGTCTATCGAGAACTTTTGGAATTCATAATGAAGATAGCAATTTAAACTTCACATTATATCTTATGATTTCCTTAAAAAAACAGTCAATTGAAAGTGATCATTTAATTCAGGAAATTCATATGATCTAAGTTTGAATTGCCAAAAGGTTTTCCTCTGTAACAACACTGTGTCCAAATCTCCAACTCTGACCTTTTCATATCACCACAGGGTTTTTTAATATGTTCATTTAGAGGGCATCGTGGATTGGGAAAGGGGCCACTATACCACCACAATTTTTTTTTTATACATTCATTTAGGGGACATTGGTGCTCAGGAAGGGGGGCCATTCTACCACCATGGTGTTTTTTAATGCATTCATTTCTGGGGGATCAAGGAGGGGGCAGACTATACCTCAACAAGATTTTTTAATACATTCATTTTGGGGACATCATGAACCAGGGAGGGGAGCCACTATACCACCATGTTTTTTTTTTATACATTAACTTCAGGGACATCAGGGATCAGAGAGGGGGGCTGCTAGCCACCGAAGACTAGCTAGAGTGGAGCACAGCTTCCACAGATCTTGTGGCAGGCCCTCAGGATACACCATCTGTTTGGAGTACTGTCAGGGCTGCTGTAAACCATGGGACTTTGCCACTAGGACCTTGCCAAATAGAGAATCACTTGCAGGGTCCAAGGCACTCCATGCTTTGATGAAAGCTGCCTTTGACTGAAGCTTGCATCAGTCTAATGGCTCTTTGAGAACTGACCCTCTTTGTTGTCGAGGACTTTAGTATACACAACTGCCAAGCACAATATATAAATTTCTTACTTCTGAAAATTCTCCCCCAGACTAGAAATCAGTAATGCTGGTAATAAACTACTGCTGTTGCTTCTATGCTGTTTAAGTCACCCTCTCAGACAGTTTGTATTGTCAAGACCTTTATTAAACACAACTGCCAAGCAAAATATATACATTTATCACTTCTGGAACTTCCCTAAAAGCTAAATAATAAAATGGAGCTCGTGAAGAAATTAGATATCTTCACTGTACCCCTCTGGAGGATCTCTTTGAACCTGTTCATTGGCCCCTTCCACATTTACAGCTCCATTTATGGCAAAATGATATACAAACTGGGAAGGCATTAACAGGCCATTCCATTTCTCTGCATGGAAAAAGATGCAGTCTGCTGTTCTCTTTTTTCAATAACTTTGTTATCTACCAGCAAAGGTAAGTATTTTATTTTATTTCCTTTTTTTGACTGGGGGAGTTGTAACCCTTTTATTTCTAACCATTTTTGTGCTGTTTTTCTATTTTCAGGTATTATCTCTAGGGTGATGAAATCATGTTTGCTACAATGGTGCAGCCTGTATTTTTTTTTTTGGGGGGGGGATTTAGCAATTTTTCTAACCACAGAAGGTACATTTTTTTTTTTGGGGGGGGGTGTAATTCTAAAAAAGGTTTGCAGATGCCAGACTGTTTTCTGCTACTGTTGCTCTAATTTCAGGTAATTTTCAGCAGGTGTCTTTTGCAATGTTTTCCAGGTGGAGAAGATGGTGATGGTTTGATTGCTGGAGCAGGAAACAGCAGCACAGGAGACCTGTGAAGACAAGAAAAGATTATTTACACTCTACCCAAGTACCCGCTGTGGTGGTGGCCACATGGTATAGCCATTGTCAACCCTCCATCTTACTATCCTTGTCATCAGTGAAGAAAAAAGGGAAATTATTTTGCCTCACTCGACCACTGTGGTGGCCAGCTGGCTGCACAGTATAACCATTGTCGAAAACCCATCTTACTATACCTGTCATCTATGAATAAAAATGATAAATGATTTAGCTTCCATTTGGCCACTGTGGCACACTGTGTACCTGTAAAAAAGGAGAACAACAAAAACAACAAAAAAGAAAATCATAATGATACTTACCATTACATTAGTGCTGCTGGGTGTGCTGTTTAGTAGCAGGGGCATGCCACTGAGATGGTGTAGGAAGACACCACATAACTCCTCTCTGTTTCTTGAAGGCTGTCTGGCCTTGCAACTGCCTTTGCCAGTCATCCCTGTGAAACCTGCAGAGAGACAAAAGGAAAGAAAGAAAAACATTTTAAAGTCTTTCTAAGTAAGGTGGAAGGCCTTTTGTCCTCTGTGAGGCCAAAGACTGGAGTCACCCACCACCAGTGAGGATAAGGACTGTGAACAACAGTGAAAGTGACTTACAATCACAGCAGACAAATATAGGCCTTGCTGGAGCTGAGGTCTTGCTGCCTTGATGAGTTGGCTGGCTGGAGGGTCTTCTTGAGTATCCTGTCATACAGTTCCAGACTGGACTGCTGCAGTAGAGCTGTGATTGTACCATCCACAGTATCAATTCAGGATTCTCTGAAAAGTGTTTTTAGGAGCTCCACATGATGTGGATTGTCAATTCCAAATCCAGTAGATATCTCAGAGTGAATGTAGTATTAGTTTATATTAGTTTTTAAGTCAGGGAGTTTTGTAACTCATACCATTGGATGCAGCTAAACATTATCCCCTAGAGGCAGGACAATTTTTGCATTATTGTGGAGGTGGTGGCCCATGCTGTTTGTGGCTATGTAGGACCCAATCAGGACAGAGGAGGAGGAGGAGGTGGTGCCATGTCTTGCTGGCTGGAGCAGGCATTGTCTCTCGACATCAAATTCAGGTGAAGGACAGTAACTGATTAGGTGCAAGAAAACAGCAGCACAACAATTGGGGATGGGGAATGGAAATATGATTGAAAATAACAGAATTGCGAATCATAAAGTAAAGGCTTATACTGATGAGGGGAAAGGAGGGAAACAACACATTTTTTTATGCTTCAACCTCATCAAGGAAGCATCCTCTACAGTCTTCCCAACTGGAGTTGTCACCAGATGGGAATTCTCTCTCCATTACTGCTTCATCCACCTCGGTGGTAGAAGACAATTTGTTAATACTGACAGCACCTTGTGTTCACCTTCATCACTACCACCACCTTCATGTGGTAGGAACATGGACATGATTTTCTTGTGTGGAATGTGCCTCTCATTCATTTTAATAAATGTTAGCATGCTAACATTTTTTTGTGACAGACAGGTGCACCTGTGCTGCACAATGGCCCCAGCTGAACTGAATACATACTCCACATTGACACTCAAGAGTAGGCAGCTGATATATTTCACTGCAACCTAGTTCAGTGCTGGCCACTCAGTGACCTTGCTGCTCCAGTACAGCAAGGGCTTGTCAGCGATGGTGAGGTGCCTTGTGTCCAACAAATGTGCATCTACCATGCTTTGCACTGCCTGCAGTCCTGCTGCCACATCAGCCTCTTCCTCCTCCTCTTCTTCCATGTCTTAAACTCCCACCTGACACAAAACATCCTAAATGGGATTTGGCATTTTCTTTTAACTTGCATGTTTTCTCAGCCTGTTTCCCATGTGGAGGAGGTGGTAACAATCCCTAGTCTCTGTAGAATTTCATGTTGTGCCTTAGATAAATGTGTCTTTAGCATCTGTGTCCCATGTACCCTTTTTATCAGAAGATGTCTACTTTTGAACCTGTTCACCTCCACCTACAATTATTGATGCCAGCCCATGTTTATACCGTGCGTGGGTCCAGCATGGTTGCAATCCCAAAATCTTTGGACTGTAGAATGCTGGAAATATGTGATTGCAGTCTAAAATGTGGAGTATGTTTTCTATTATGGCACAACATCACTATCACCACCTGCCTCCAGCACTTGCTGCACATTCACCAGCTTCTGTCTCAGCACACATAGTAGTGGAATGGCCTGACTAATACAGGTAGTGTCCCCACTCATTGCCCATGTTGCATGTTCGAATGGCCTGAGAATCATGATAAGGCTGTCCATTTGGCATCACTGCTCTGTTGTCAGAGACATGGATACTCCAGCACTGTCATGGCTTGTATGTAGCAGCAGATATTCGGATATGGCATTATACTGCTCATACAACCACTCGATCATGTACTGTACAGTGTCAAATTCTATCTGGTGACAACATCCAGCTTCATATGGTGCTGAGGTAGTTTGTTTTGTATCTGAAGATGACAGAGCTGGTCATAGGCCTTTCCAGAACATGAAAAGTGGACACAGATGCAACAGGACACAGTCAACATGGCCTTGAAATCAGGATGGGTTAGAAGCTCCTGCACAATGAGATTAAGACAGTGTGCCAGGCATGGCATCCTGAGAAACACCCCAACACTGATACATTTCACAACATTCAAGCCATTATAGCTCACAATGAAACCTGTCTTCAGTGAATGTGGGTGAAGCCACTCATCAGTCTCAGTAAGGGGCACTTGCAGCATTTTCTGACCCATGTGTGATCCAGGTATACTCTCCATTGTCAGTGTCACATGTTGGTGAATACCCAGAATGTTGCTGTCACCACAATTGGGCTTAGTACAATTTTTCCCATGCCCAGAGTCAACTACTACCCTAGCTACTTGTGCCCAATGTACTGTAATGCACAAGTAGGAGCTGCCAGCTGTTTGGCCACTGATCCACATATCCATGATCAGATGCATGTATGGTGAGGCAGAATGCTTCAGGGCATGGTTTACCATGTGTGACACTGTCCCATAGACTTTAGGAATGGCTTGTTTAGAAAAGTATGTTCTTGATGGCATCTGCCATTTGGGAAAGGCACGGGCCATTCACCTCCAAAATCCAACATTGTCAACAAAAGAGAATGGCAGCAGATCCCAATTGCCAGCACTTCAGCAGTTGCTGCATTTAGCTTGCATGCAGTAGCGTGATTGGGAGTGAATTTTTGGAGTGATGCACAAACATGCTATGCAATGTAACCTGGATCTTTCTCGGGGTTGGGCTGCCAAGCAGCTAGACTGATTATGGTGGCATTGCTGGGATGATATTTGACTTCTGGGGATTCATATGTGCTGCTACTTGAGTGACACTGGTGATCTGAGGGGTTTTGTGCAATGGCGTTACTGCGCTTTTCTGACTCTGGGTGGTACTACTCAACCCACCATTGCTGCTATGCCCACTACTAGGCAGACCCACAGAATCCTCCTCCTCTCTGTAGTCCTCCTCACTTGCCCCTCCATCCACCTGGTGTGTTTCCCTGTCACTTCTGTTTGCCTTGCCTAATGATGGATGATGAGGGACAGGGACCCCCTGCACTGGCTTCCTTCCAGCAGTGACACCAGTGTAACAGGTGCCTGTTCTTCAGGTGTGTGTATTGCCCACAGCTGCTTAGGTGGCTGCAGTTTTTCCTCCTACAAACCCGTGCTTCACATAACTGACAGATAATGACTGTCTCATCAGTTGGGTCAAGTATATAAAAATCTCAAACTAGGAGTTTCGTAACCCTTGATTTACCATGGTAGTGGGAGTGGGACAGCTGAAGGTGAAGGGGTTGAAATTTGTATTTTTTGGGATGATTTAATAACTTCAATAATATTGGGGCGGGCTTTGGTAGTTGGATAACTGCAAACAATATCCCTGCATCATCTGCAGAACCACCATTACAGTTTTTCTCTTCTGTCTTCCATGGGGATCCATCAAGTCATCATAAGCACAGTTGCTGTTGTCCTCCTCTTCTACCAGTCTGTCCTCCTCATCATCATCGTCTCCAGGCTCTTTGATCCTTTCATCTTTAGGAGGAGTCTGAGTGTGACGCACATTTTCCAGATCTCCCACCTCAACCACTGACTCAAACTCCACACTATCAGGCTCACCATCACAACCACCACCAGCCACAGGGACACCAACAACCTCCTCCTCCTTGACCACTGTTCCTTGTTTACTGTTGCTTCTTTTGTCATCTCCCACATCCCCCTCCACTATGGCTGCCACAGATGTGGCAGATAAGTTTGGCTACACTAATGCCACCGACAGTAACTACTCCTTCTCTACTACCAGCCCAGGAGCCCATAGAACACGTTGCCACAGACATAGTTTTTTTTAAATGCAGCACTATTTTGCCCAACAAATTTTGAAAACTTCTTTCCTGCCTCCCTGACACCTCTTCCTTTAGTAAAGGGTCTCTTCCCAGTCATTCTTATATGCTAATTGTAACTTGATTTGGGATGAAAAATTACAAAATGTAAAGAAATTCTGCAGTACAACTAAGTACCAGGAGCAGATAACACCTCCCCCTAGGGAATCAGGGATCAGCAGTGTGATCTGGAAACATAAAACATCACAGTGGTTAACATGACACATGCAACAGGGGTAAAAGGGTTAAACAAGTTATTAACTACCAGCAGCAGACAGCACCTTCCCCTAGAGAATCAGGTATCAGCAGTGTGATCTGAAAAAATACTATGCTAATAGGATGTATCAACCCCCCCCCCCAAAAAATACAGTGTTTAACCCAACACGGGGATTAATTAACCCAACAGTTCAAATAAGTACCAGGAGCAGACAAACCTCCTCCTGGGGAATCAGGGATTAGCAGTGTGATCTGAAAAACTACTACTAAAAACAACCACATTTCTTTTTCTTTTTTATTTAAATGAAACAGCGATTAAAACAGCAAGGGTAATGGGTAATTTAATATTCAGTATAACAAAAAGTAACAGAATACTGTCGCTTTGAGAAAATATAACTAAAAACTAATTAAAAGGGCTACAGAAAGACACTGACAAAATACGTTACTTAAACACACCAAACTAAACCACTGATATAAAATGAGAAATTACTCTCTACAGATAAAAAATAATGAACAAGAAAGAGTGAGAAAACCAAAATATAACACAAATCTCCTGCTTAGACAAAAAAGATCCAAGTTTTTCTGGGCTGTCTTACTCTACAGTTCAGCTACCCTCACCCACACCACTGGTATACAGACTGACAAAACAGAAACCACAGATTATCACTGAAAAGATTAACAAAAAATAGAAATCTGTCAGCACAAGGCCCTCTAGAACAATTTGTGAATGATTTGGATTCAAAAAGCTTGGTTTTGAGATTATTTTAAAAGTTTTTTTTTCTCTGACAAGCACACACACACCTCTCCTACTCTCTCTTCAGAACACTGCACGGAAGACAATCTCCTCATGGAATACAGGCTTGATTCAACAACATGTGACCTCCAATCCCATAGTACATTGCAAACTTCACCTCTGCACCAATCTTTGCTGGCAAAGTTGCAACTTCGCATTTTGCAGAACTTTGCCTCTGTGCCAAACTCCGCTGATGAAATTGCCAAATTTGCATTTTGTGGTGTTACCAGTTTTCCATGAATTTGGACTTCACACAGAGAATTAACTCCATGAAATGAGGCAAATTTGAAAAATTAATCAACAGAGGAAAGTTTTTCAACTTTGCACATCACTATGGGCCCCATTTTCAAAAGGTTAATGCCAGCTTTCGGGGGTGTCCCATATTCAAAGGACACATATGCAGGGCAAGCTCCCGATAGTGCTGTTGTATGAAATAATGTGCTGCACCTATGTAAATGAGGGTTCCATCATTCATAAGTGGCACAGTATGATATTGAAAGTTTCCAGAAGTGTTAAACAGCTGCCAGCAGTGGTGCAGTTCAACTCTTCTGAAACCTAGCCCTTAACAGTGCGCAGACCGATCTACATACCGTTAAGAGCTGGGTACCCTGGTGGTCCAGTGGTCCTTCCCCAACTCTGATCCCTGTCCCCATATATAAATAAAATAAAATTGGTGATCCAGCAGTCCCATCTCTACCCTGATCCCTGTCCCCATATATTACTAAAATAACACTGGTGGTTCAGTGGTCCTTCCCTTCCCCAATTCTCAGTCGCTGCACCATTTCACATAACTGAATCTCTGGTGGTCCAGTGATCCCTCCCCATCCCCCACTCCCTGATCACTGCTCCATTTCATGCAACTAAATCCCTGGTGGTCCAGTTGTTCCTCCCCTTTCTCCATTCTCTGATCACCATCATGACTCAAAGAAATAATTTCTCTGGTAGTCTAGTGGTCCCCCACCCTGGCAGATAGTGACCCACCACCTTGCACCCCCTCAACCCGACCCATGACAGAGACTGGCACAGACCTTCTCACACTGCCATGACCAGCAGCTAACTGAACTGTCAGTGAGTGTGTATAGCACATAGTACACGCTCATGGGATGACCGGTCAACCAATCAGTATGTACTATGTACCATCTACTGTACACACTCATTGACAGTTCTTTTGGAAGCTGGCAGCAATGGTGCAGTTCAACTCTTCTGAAACCCAGCCCTTAACAGTGTGCAGACCGATCTGCATACCGTCAAGGGCTGGGTACCCTGGTGGTCCAGTGTTCCTTCCCCTACTCTGATCCCTGTCCCCATATATAAATAAAATAAAATTGGTGATCCAGCAGTCCTATCTCTGCCCTGATCCCTGTACCCATATATTACTAAAATAACACTGGTGGTTCAGTGGTCCCTCCCTTCCCTGATTCCCAGTCGCCGCACCATTTCACATAACTGAATCCCTGGTGGTCCAGTGGTCCCTCCCCATCCCCCACTCCCCGATCACTGCTCCATTTCATACAAGTAAATCCCTAGTGGTCCAGTTGTTCCTCCCCTTCCTCCATTCTCTGATCACTATTGTGACTCAAAGAAATAATTTCTATGGTAGTCTAGTGGCCCCTCACCCTGACAGATAGTGACCCATCACCTTGCACCCCCTCAACCCGACCCATGACAGAGACTGGCACAGACATCCTCACACTGCCATGACCAGCAGCTAACTGAACTGTCAGTGAGTGTGTATAGCATATAGTACACGCTCATGGGATGACCGGTCACCCAATCAGTATGTACTATCTACTGTACATGCTCATTGACAGTTCTTTTGGCAGCTGGCTGTGGCAGTGTGAGGAGGGCTGTGCCAGTCTCTGGCATGGGTCAGGTTGGGGGGGCACTAGACTACTAGGAAAAATATTTATTTGAGTCAGGATGGTGATTGGAGAATGGAGGAGGTCGAGGGACCACTGGACCACCAGGAATTTCATTGTATGAAATGGGGTGGTGATCAGAGAATGGAGGAGGGGAGAGGGATCATCAGACCACCGGGGATTTAGTTATATGAAATGGGGCAGCAATCAAGGGTTGGGGAAAGAGATGATTGCTGAACCACAAATTTTATTTTAGTTATATATGGGGACAGGGATTGGGGCAGGGGAGGGACTGCTAAACCACCAATTTTATTTGATTTATATATGGGAACAGGGATCTCCTATTCCACCAGCTTCCAGAGTGGATACCACTAACGTTTAAGATGTGTCCTTAATTATGGTCCTTTGTCCCTGATTTGTGAGGCAGGGGTTTGAGTGGCATGGGACCAGCAGCACACCTGGGAAAAGAACAATGGATCAGATTCTCAAAGGCCACTTACAAACACCGCAAGTTGTGCCAATCAGGGGATTTGGCAGACCCTTGTTGAGCCAGGGACCCTGTGCCCAATTCTACAAAAAACAGGATCCCTGTGCCAACGTTTCCATTGGCGCACAGTGAGGACTTGACATAGTGATCCTGGCCACTCCCCTCCTGGTGCAACTCTACCAGGGTCAGGATGGGGGGGGGATATATGAAGACACCATCCACATAGATAAATTAACAGTATTCTGCACATTAGAGGTCTGCTGTACACCTGGGGACATGTTAACCACAGAAGTGGAACTGGCACACTGGACATGAGAGTGTACCTCACAATAACAGTTTGATCACCAGGAGGGATGCAGGGGGCAACATGGAGGTGGTGGCTGGGGATTTGTAGTGGGGGATGGGTGTGCCTGTGGAAACTGGTACTGGCACCCAGTGGGGTGCATGTACAGCGCATTGTAACAGTTACATGACCCTATATACACATACTGTACTGTACCGTACAATACAGTACAGTGTGTGTACAAAGGGGCATGTAAATGTCACAATGTGCTGTACATGCACCCCACTGAGTGCCGGTACCCATATCCACGGGCACGTCTGTCCCCCACTACACATCCTCTGCCACCCCTCGGCTTTCCCCTAGCAGCCCCATTCCCTCACAGCCCTGGTGGTGCAAGCCACTTACACCACCTCCTAGCAGGTGTAACTTGCGCACTGTCCTGTGGCCTTGGTGGGGCTTTAGGAATCCCAATTAAGGGGGTGTGGCAGCCCCATCCTGGTGCATAACCCCCATGCAACCTGGTGCAGCCAGATGTAGGTCACAAGGGTGGCACAAGTTCCCTTTGGGGCAAGCTTTTGAGAATCCTGCAGGACGCTGTTGGCACAATGTGCCTCTCGTGTCATTCATGTTCGACACAAAAACTTTGAACCATGCATATATCTTTGAGAATAGCCCCCAGTAATTTTAAAAAATTGTCATAAACATTTGTCTAGTGTTAAGGACAGTTTCTATCAAGTTACTTAACATCATAATGCACATCAGTGGCACAATCCAAAAATCATTGCAATTGAGAGCTATTTGAATAAAGGAATAATGCATGACAGGGTGTGTGTCATGCTGGGATAACGTCACGCCTGGGGTGATTAGGCACGAGGCCGCAGGCCGAGTGTGACTAATCACCCCAGAAGTGATGTTATCCCAGTACGACACACACCCTGGAGTGCATTATTCCTATTATACAATGGCTCTGCTATTAAAAAAAATAAAATAAAATAGATGAAAAATGTGTTTTAAATTAGTTCTCCCTTCATTTTTCTGTGTGTAGGAATATGTTTAGAAAAAATGGTCCATAGTTTCTGTTTTAACCACTAGATATTCTGCCAGTACAAACTGTCTTGTATTTCTGTATCTTGAGGTTTTGTTTTGTTTTGTACATACAGGTCTGTGTTGTGTCTCTTATCCATTTGTTTTCTGTGAAAGCAATCTGCATGGCAGGCAGTAAGTCAATCCTGAGTGGACTGCGAGGAGTTAGCCGATGGCTGAAAGAAATTAGAGGGGTTCACAGCCATACAGAGATCTGCTCTGTGCCAGCTTGTGTTATGCATTTCTTTTTTTTATAATTTGCTTGTGCCTAAAATATTTGGCAATTTCTTGAGCGGAGCAGCACGACCGCTAACCTGACTGAGGAGAGTAGGAAGAAGGGGGCGCGTGCTACAGTTACGTTATGCCGGCAGCGCTCGGAACAGCAGTGTTTACACAGCAAAATTTTAAATGGTAAGCTTTATGTTCAGAGGAGTGGATAATGGGGCCGGGGGGGCGGTCATTTCTGTTAAATGCTTCCCTTGAATGGGTTGGTAGGAAGCCGCAGCCACTCGTTGTCCTGGTTACAGCTCAGACAGGCAGTTTTGGGGAAACCAAAAAGCCGTGCACTCTGGTGCCTTTCAAAATCAGATGTGTCGGTGCCGTTTTAGACTGAAGAGCAGGAGAGCAAAAGCAGTGATGGGTAGAACTACTGCAAGGCATTAAGTGAATGGGGGTTCTATCTTTTTATCTCACTGCTTCAGGTTCGGTGGTGGTTTTGGACTTCAGTGACTGGGGATCTGCATGCCAAGCGTGGACAATGGGTCATTCTGTGTGCAGTGATTTCTATTTTACAAAACATGCGGTCTTGTTGGTGCGTGGACTAGATCCGTGATGTTATGCTGGGATAACATCACGGGTCCAGCGGCACACTGACCAATCAGAGGCTAGTATTCTGACTTGCCATTGTATAATACCTATTATTTAAAAAAAAATACAACACAGTATTGTCTTATGGTGTATTTCTTCGGTTCCTTTCTGAAAAGCCTTTGTTTTACTGGTGGTGTGGCATTTTCCTTACCCCCTCTCTTTCTGCTCACAGATTGCTGTTCTTCAGTTGCATTAAAACATTTCTCATCCTGGCAGGTCTTCTTATATTTGGTGTCTCATAAAAGTTTGCAGTTCTAAATCGGGTAATCTTCTTCAATCCAGTATACAGTACAATGATACAGAGTATGGCCTCTCAGTCAGATTAACATTTTCAAGCTCAACAAACAGTATCTGTAAGCAAGCCACAGGATACTACAAGACAGTGATATGTTCTGGGGCTGCTGCTAAGGCCTTAACCTTAACCTAGGCCTTAACTAATGTGTATTATTGTCTTTCTGCAGTGAGGTTTCCAAAACTGCTGATCAGCTAACAATGGAAGATGATGAGAACAGTGCAGCAGATGTCCATCAGTGCAGTAACTGGCAGAACAGGGATGCTCAGTATCAGAAACATCAGTAAGATGAATGCAATGCCAAAAGGATGGAGTTATGGAAAAGCACAGTATGTACAGTGCTATGGCCACTGCATGCAGATATGTAATTGATTTTTCTGGTCTTTGTATGCCAAAAAAAGCAATTTAAAGCCTGCTCAGTTCTGTAAGCTCCTCATCTTTTGCTAATGTACTAAATGACTGTGTAAGAATCTATGTGTTGCACCATATGTACTGCAGGTAATATACTGTATAGTATCTCAAAAGAGTAAGATACTGATGGTTCTTTTTCCTGCCAATGGTATATGCCCTCTCATTCATGAAGCCAACAGACATAAGGGGCTGGAACAGGCTAAGTTGTAGATGGAAGATAATGAACAAGATACAGATGTTCTTTTTACTGATCAGACTACCATATATCAATGCAGTTTTTTTTGCCCAATGGCTTTCCAGAAAAAAAAAAGGATTACTTGTACTATAATCATAGCCCAACACCCCTGTTGCACCGAGGATCAGGGACAATACTACTATTCATTGGCATTATGAAGGGTGCTTTCTTCAGAGGGGAGATAGTGTCCAGTACAGTGGTGCCCTTTATCAAGTGAGTTTTTGCAAATGAGCATCAGCTTTTCTGAGGTTTGAGACTGAGCAAGTTGCAACCACAGCTTCTTTGTGTTCATGGTGGGGTTATACAACACAGTGTTCTATGTGTTTACTTATACCTGTGTTCTTTCTCTTGTACAGAAAATGACCCAAAACATGCAGAGTCGGCGATATACATAAAGGACCCAGTAGTGAATGTGGTCATGATGCCACCTGAATCACCAGATCTGTACTCAGTGGAGATGGTGTGGCATCAGATGAAGCAATACATTCAGAGATGTGTTAAAACCAAAGAACTGCGCTCACCTAATATGGGGCATAAGATGCTTTTGGAGGATAGGGCTGACAGATGAAGACTGTAATTAATATATTGATCACATGAAAAAGTGATGCCAGCTGTTGTTCATGCCAGTGGTTGCACCACTGCAATGCATAAATAATGATAATAAAATTGAACTTTGTTTTTCCAGCAGTTAGTGTTTGCTTTCATTTTTTGTATCCAACATCTTTGCTGTGTCAGTAGGTAACACCTTCTTGTGACAAACACCTGACCTTGCAACATCCTGAAGCATGATGTCAGGTTTGCAAATTGTAGCTGTGAGGGATGGGTGTCAAAGACATAGAGGAATCACTGAATAGGCAGTGTTCCAACACCTAGCAGGGCATCATCCAGAGGAGGGAATTCAGGTTTGCTAATCCTAACTTGGAGGACAGAGAAAACAAAGGTTTTAGGAATCATTCTGAAGAGGGCTGCAGACTGAAAGAAAAAGTCTACCAAGAAATATGTTTGTCCCTAGAATCATCAACATCAAAAGAACAGACAGTACAGTCAGTGAGCTATCAATTATTGTATTATAAAATGTAAAAAAATAACTACTAACTCATCAAAAAATAATAAAATAATGGTCTGTTTATTAGAAATAAACACCTGCTGCCTGTTTATTTAAAGGGCTGCTTGATTGGCGAACATTGTGCCAATCAACAGCTGAGGCAATCTCTAGCTACATCAGGAACCCTACGCCCTATTCCAGAACAACAGGGGTCCCTATACCACAGTCCCCAGAATTGTCACAGTCGCAGTGTTGCGATAAACATTTGGCACATAGGAGGTGTTTGACAGAGGGTCCTTTCAAGTCTCCAGAGCCCAGCGCAACCACAGCCCAGACTCACACTGTTGGGGGGGCATGTGGTACATGGCATCTGGGCAGGTGTGGTTGCCAGTAATGGGCAGTATGGGCATGGCAGGGTATGGGAGGGTATACAGAGCAGTTGTGTCCTGGACTGGGCAACAGAGATGCTGACTGGGCATGGGCTGTATGCTGGCATGGCCTGGGTCACCAGCCTCTAGATGCCACCAGCTGTGCCAGCTGAGCCACATTGTGCAACCACCCTGACAGTGATTGACAGTCCATGGTGGCACAGGATGAGGAAATGTAGTTGGGGAGGGACATACATTGGGCAATGCCACCTGCCCTGATGAACAACCACAGGTACCCCAATCTGTGGATGACATCATGAGGTCTGGTGGTTAGCATGTTGGAAGTGTGTATGCTGCAGGTCAGCTGGCAGCATCAAGGGGTCCAGGACATGGGCTGTACTAGCATAAAGCCCATGTCCAGGCTCTGTTGCCCAGTGCAAGGTACAATTGCCCCGGTGCCACCTGTGTACCTTCCCACACCCCACTGTGCCCATTTCTCCCACTACTGGTACCTGTACCAGTTCAGCTGCTCTGTACCAGGCACCCTTCCCCCAACCAATGAGGCTTACCCCAAACACTTGGCACAAGGGTTGTTAGATCAGCTCATAGCTGGTCTAACATCAGTGCCAAGTTGCAGGCGCAGCGGTGTGCTTCCAAAATCCCAAATAAGGGGGATGCTGAAGCCCTACCATGGCAAAATCTACCTTACGACCTGGCATGCCAGCACCTCTGGTGCATGAGTGGCACAGGGCTGCTTCAGTGTAAGACATCTCAGTTTCAATGTAGTCTGCATTTGAAAATCAGGATTGCTGCAAAAGCTGGTGCAAGGTGTCACTTATGTCATGACCTTTTGGCGCAGGCACCCGATGGCAAATTTCAGCCTTTGAAAATCATGCTCCTGCTTTTTAGCTATCATTAGCCCATGATATCCCACCCTTGTTTTTACTATTTCTACAGTAATTCATAAGGTGTAAAGATGGATAGATACAGGGTACTTTTTATTCAACATCCTGTTTCTAAAATGTAGTATGCATACAGGAAAATATTCACAGGGCCATAATGAATATGCCTAATAAATCAAAGGTTCTAGTAATGCATTCCTAAAGTCATTTGAAGACAGGGGAACAGTTTGTTCTTTAATTCTGATTTTTTTTTTATAGGGAAATGGACTGGTGCTATAAAAAGCATGGGGAATGTTCAAAAAATGGCAAAATCGGGAAGAATCCCTGAAAATAGGGAGACTTGGAAGGTATGCCATTCTTTGATAAAGACTTTTCAAATTCAGATGAGCAAAGGAATAGTATCCCAGATTGTGTTGTAGTGTGAAGTTCTAACATCTAGCTGGACAGCATCCCGAGGTGTGATTTCAGCTTTGCTAATCCTGTCTCTGGGGGTGAGATCTCATCGAAAAATGCAATTTAATAATTTCTGCTATGAAAGCCCTGTCATTAATTTAAACTCATTTAAGCTCTGAAATTTTATGACTTCATCATCTAAATTTCTAATTAAATGGGGAATGTGGGGCAGTGTACAACTGCTAAATGTGCTATGCGAACACAGAACAATCTGCTTCACATACACAAGATCAAGTTTAATCTCTGAATTCAGCCCCAGGTGTGATATAACTCAATGTGATGTAGAAGCAGTGTCAAACACTTGCATACTATGCAATCACACACTACCATGCCTGGTGATATACTGTAGTACCTGTTGGCTGCAGATGCTGAGTTCAGTTTCACCTATTGTATTTTGGGAGGGGTGATGCTGGGACAGGTAGGTAGGTAGGTAGGTAGGTAACATTTTTATTTTTATACAGGTGTGGACATTTCACTATAACAGCAGTAAAGGCATTGAACTGGTCCTGTGTTGTGACACTCTGTTGGATTCTTGTGTTTAATTTTGAAATAACATTTCTTCCCAAATGTTACCCCCACAATATGAATTCCACAGAACATCTCACCTGTGCGACCTTTGAATTTCAGCGAGCTGTCCTGGATTGATCCAGTACTTTGCATAAAAATGGCTATGCAAGTTTGTGGCATGTCAGCACTAAAATATCACCAACAGCTTAATCTGGTTCAATGTCAGTTGGCATCCATCTTTATGCCTCTCCCCTGGGACAAGGCTGAAAATAGGCAGAACTGTCTAGTCCTCCTTTCCCAATCAACAAAAACTAAATTAATAAATAAAAATAAATAAATGAGTGTGGGAAGGCTTGAAATATAGCCTCAAAAATTGTGAAGGGTGTACCTCTCCACATATCAGGACTCCTTGGAAGGGGATCATCTGACAGGTGACTGAGCCTGTAGATGTAAGTACAGTACACACTTTTAATGGGTTGATGGTGCATGCTTTAGTTGTTTGTGTATGCGTGCATTGTCACTGATGTTGTCTCCATCTTTATGTCTCTACAGAATTTCCATGAACTTCCAAGACAGATAGTCCTGGAGGGGATGGACCATCAGGACAGGGCAGTCTCAATGGCCACTCTTTATCCCAGACTTCTGGTCTTGGAAGGCAAGCAACAGGGATGCTCATTATAAAGATAATGTTGGGGAGTTGTGGGCCCTAGCTTGGCCCCTCTTCTAAACTGAGAATGTGACAGATTGTTTCCATGGGACCCCGCTCCTAAACTGAGTATGTCACATAGTGTTTGCAAGGGTCCCTTCTCCTAAAATGAGAACGTGACAGAGTGTTTCCATGTCACATAGTGTTTTTTTTTCTGCTGGCTTAGTTTCCCCTTCAGCCACCTGCCACTGCCACCAGATTGGGGATCCACCTCCCCCCATTTTGCAGTGCCCACTGGATTATCCTCCAGGGTGGAGCCACCAAAGCCTCGCTCACAGCCTCAACGAAGCTCTATCATGGATGTGTTGGGGGGGACTGGATCCGCAGTTGGGTGAGGCTTCATGGTTGTGCACCAGATGCTATTTTTGCTACATGTAACTGGGAAAGGGGATGTGCAAAGATGACCCGCATCCACTCCACCCCCACTGGTAATGGCAGTGGCACGAAGGAACCCCCAGCCTCTGCCAAAGGTCTGAGGTGTGCCGGATGCTCAATCACCTCCCATCTGGAGAAGGAGAGCAGTGTCTAGGATGCTCAGTCCTTCTCCCCCTGGCTGTCCCTCTGATGTCCTAAGTCCATTTCCAAACCTGGGTCATTGGCATTGCAGATGGATGCCCTGCCTCTGCGCCGGCAGGCCGACCATCACATAGTGTTTTCCAGGGGAATCCTCTCCTAAACTGAGAATGTGACAGTGTTTACAAGGGATCCTTCTCCTAAATTTGGAATGTGACATCATGTTTTATGGGCTCCCTCACCTAAACTGAGAATGTGACAGAGTGTTTTCAAGGGACCCCATCCTAAAATGAGAATGTGACAGAGAATTTCCATGGGACCCCTGTCCTAAACTGAGACTGTGACAGAATATTTCCACGGGCACCCTGTCATAAACAGAGAATGTCATATAGTGTTTCCAAGGGTCCCCTCTCCTAAACTGAAAATGTGACAGAGTGTTTCCAAGGGACCCCTCTCCTAAACTGAGAATGTGACAGAGTATTTCCAGGGGCCCCTCTCCTAAACTGAATATGTGAAGGAGTGTTTCCAATGACCCCTCATCTAAACTGAGAATGTCACACAGTGTTTTTAGGGGCACCCTCCCATGAATAAAAAATGTGACAGAGTGTTTCCAAGGGACCATCTCCTAAAATGAGAATATCACATAGTGTTTCCAGGGGCACCCTCTCCTAAACTAAGAATGTCACATAGTGTTTCTGGGGACACCCTCTCCTAAACTGAGAATGTGACAGACCTTTTCCAAAGGTCAGTTCTCATAAACTGAGAATATGGTAGAGTATTTCCAAGGGACCCCTCTCCTAAACTGAAAATGTGGCAGAGTGTCTCCAATGGTCCCACCTCCTAAGCTGACAATGTCACATAGTATTTCCAGGGGTACCATCTCCTAAACTGAGAATGTGACAGCGTGTTTACAAGGGAGTGAAAATGTCACAGAGTGTTTCCAAGAGCACCTTCTCCTAAACTGAAAATGTGACAGAGTGTTTACAAGGGCACCCTCTCCTAAACCAAGAAAGTGGCAAAGTGTTTACAAGGACCCTGCTCCTAAGCTGTTAATGTGACAGAGTGTTTACAATGGACTGAGAATGTGATAGAGTGTTTACAAGGGTACCCTCTCCTAAACTGAGAAGGTCATGTAATATTTCCAGGGACCCATCTCCTAAACTGAGAATGTGACAGAGTGTTTACAAGGGCACCCTCTCCTAAACTGTCAGTGTGACAGAGTGTTTATAAGGGATTGAAAATGTCACAGAGTGTTTCCAAGGGATAACTCTCTTAAACTGAGAATGTGGTAGAGTATTTACGAGGGTACCCTCTCCTAAACTCAGAATGTCACATAAAGTTTTCAGGGTCCCCTCTCCTAAACTGAAAATGTAACAGAGTGTTTTCCAAAGCACCCCTCACTTCATCTGGAAATCTATAAAGTTGTGAGGTACAGTATACACCTCTCCTCAGTAGAAGCTGCATGCTGAATCATTAGTATTCAGATGGGAATGGCAGAGAGTGTTTGCAAAGGATACCACACCATCCCCTGGATATTCCAAAGAGTACAAATTGTGTATTACAGTGTTTATTACCCTAGATCACTTCTTACATGCTAAGCCTCTGAAGTGATGTACCCATACTATGCTTGAAGGTGACACATGTGCAGTGTAAATGCTGAATAGCATCATCTGCAGGACACCCCAGGAACTTCTGTGTCCAAAAGAAATCTGCTATCAGAATGAGATAAAAAAAAAGACACCAGGAGTCTGACACCCAGAATCATGATCCAGAATCTTTGAAAATGGTGATGGCTACCATTGTATAAACCAACTTAATTATATTTATGTATACTGTGACCTCTCTTTATGGTACCAGTGTCTTTATCAGTAGCCAATAATGAAATTTAGATGGAACATTTTTATTTTATGATTATATATTTGTCAACCAGATAAACCCAAAGGGGATCAAATTCCCAATGTCATGGGGGAACTGGAAGACATAACAAAAAAAAATACAAACATGGTCATAAAACAGTAATCAGTTACATTTACAAATAGAGTTATCTATGCAATATTGTTTCATTGTGTTTTTGAAGGATTTGTAAGTCCTAGACCAATGAAAGCAACTAGTAACAAGTTCCAATAAATTAATGTCTGGCCAAAATAGTTCAATAACAAGTTCTAGCCAGAGCTGATAGGGCTGAAGCCTAGGAACCTGGGGTAAAAAATATTGAAAATTACCAAGGTTATGAGCTTGCGTTAGCCAAATGTAATGCAGGCTCATAAATGTGTTCTTTTGTAATATTTTTTAGACCAAATTTCCAACATAACCTTTCTATGCCCCTGCCTCATGAAGAAATGCAAAGAAAATGTTCAACTCCTGGCCTAATGGTGATTTCACGCAGGGACTGCAAAATCATCTTTCGGGATGCAAAAACACATTTTGGGCAGGAGCCGAAAAATGCCAGCTGTCACAATCACGAGGTGCCATAAAGAAATGGCTATGTTGAAAATTTGGGGTAAAAATATTGAATATAACCAACTGACAAGCCTGTGTTTGCAAAATTCAGCATAGCCTCATAACTTTTTTTAATAAAATATTTTTACACCAAAGTTAGAACAAAGCTTTCTTATCACACCACATCATGAGCAACAACAGAGAAAATGTTCAGCTCCAGCCCTAAAGATGATTTTGGACAGAGACCACAAACTCACCTTTTGGGATATAAAAAAACATTTTGGGAAAGATTTGAGAAATGACAGCTGTCACATTCATGAGGTGCTCTAAAGATATGGCTATGTTGTAAATTTGGGGTAAAAATATTAAAAATTGCCAAAGTTACGAGCATGAGTTTGCAAAATTCAACATAGGCTCATAACTTTGTTGTTTATTAATATTTTTGCACCAAATTTGCTACATAGCCTTCTTATGACCCCACCTCATGAACAAGGGCAGAGAACATTTTCAACTTCTGCCCCAAAGGGGACTTGGCACAGGGACTGCAAAATCACCTTTCAGAACAAATTTGCCTAATGTCACTGCAATTGTTCATGAGGTGGAATCCCAAAAAAGGCATGTTGAAAATTTGGGATACAAATATGAAACAAGCATTTGTCAATGCCGAATGTTGTCTCACTGGCATTGGCAGTGGTGGAGGTGGAGAAGCATAGCACTGTGAGTTTGTTAATGTGTCCCAAAAGGTGATTTTGCACAGCGAGTACGCCACTGTACGGCAGAGCTGCGGAAACACGTTTTGGGCCGGCTGTGGAAAATGGCAGCTGGACTGTTGATAATGAGTTGTGCACAAATGCCAGTGGTGAAAATGTGGCATGAAAATATTGCAGATTGACGAAGTTACAAGGGTGCGTGGAAACTGCGCAATGCACGCTTGCAACACAGTCATTATCTGAACTTTTGCCACCAAATTTTCAACATAGGCATTTTAGGACCTCTGCTGATGAATAGTGTCACCATCATTTCCTCAAAGTGTCCCGAAAAGTGATTTCACACAGTGACCATGCAGTTCTGCACTGGACATGTGAAAACACATTTCAGCCAGCTGTGCTGTTCATAAGGAGGTATGGAAAAATGCCAGTGATGAACAGCTGGAGGGAAAGTATTACAAATTCACAAAGTCATGAGCGTGCGTGCAAACTACACAATGCACACTCATAAAACACTCATTTTATTGACTTTCGTCCCTAAATTTTCAACATAAGCATTTTAGGACATCTGCTAATGAACAGTGTCACTGCCATTTTCATAATGTGTCTCGAACACGGGCTTTCCACAGTAACCACACTATTGTGCACCAGAACTGCGAAAACAGATTTTGGTCAGGATTTGAAAAATGACAGCTGTACTGTTCATTAGGAGGTGTAGAAGAATGGCACTGTTGAAAATGTGGAGTGAAAATATTATAAGTTTGCTAACTGACGAGCGTGTGTGCAAACTGCGCAATGCAAGCTCGTAACACAGTCATTTTATGGAGTAGTGACACCAAATTTTCAACACAGGCATTTTAGGACCTCTGTTCGGAACAGTGTCACTGTCATTTTCTTGATGTGTCCCAAACAGTGATTTCGCACAGCGACTGCACTATTCTGCACTGGAAGTGTGAAATCACATTTCGGCAATGATGTGAAAAATGACAGCTATACAGTTCACAAGAAGGTGTGGTAAAATGCCAATGTTGAGAATGTGGCATGAAAATATTACAAATGCACTAAGTTACGAGCGTGCGTTGTGCAGTTGCTACGCATGCTCATAAAACAGTCATTTTATGGAGTATTGTCACCAAATTTTCAGCACAGGCATTTTAGGACTCTGCTCATGAACAATGTCACTGTCATTTTTGTAATGTGTCTGGAACACTGATTTCACACAGCAACCATGCTATTCTGTGCCGGAAGTGCGAAAACACATTTCGGCCAGGATGTGAAAAAAGACAGCTGCACAGTTCACAAGAAGGTGTGGTAAAATGCCAGTGTTGAGAATCTGGCATGAAAATAGTGTGAATGTGCTAACTTAAGAGCGTGCATTGAGCAATTGTTACACACGCTCGTAAAACAGTCATTTTTTGGATTTTTTTTTTGCACCAAACTTGCAACATAGGCTTTTTGAGAGCCCCTCTCATGAACAGTGACACTGTCATTTCGTTACTCGGTCCCAAAAGGTGATTCCATGCAGTGACTGTGAAATCACCTTTCAGGACTGAATACCGTCATGACAGTGCAAGAATTCATGAGAAGGGGTCCCAGAAATCCCAGGTTGAAAATTTGGGGCCAAAATTCACAAAAATGCCCAAGATATGCATTAAAGTTGAAAAAACCCTATTCATTCCATTATACAGCTTACTGGCATTTCTTCAGTTCACGGTCGGCTTTGAAGAGTGCAGACGTGTTCCCGGTCCACCGAAGATCATTGCGCCAGACTCTGCAGGTAAGTATGGGGGTGTGAGGGGATACAGGGTGCACAGAGGTGGGTGTGACTGGGGGGAGGGGGCATCATCAAAACTACGAGGGACAGTTTTCATTTTACAGGGCTAAAAAAACCATCACGGGATAGTTTTTTTTACAGGGGATTTGGCACGCTGGGGTGGGCTCCCAGCATTCCACCTAACTGTTTGGAGGGGTGTCTGTAGCCAATGGGGGATTGGCACCCTCATCAGCACACAACACGGGAGGGATGAGGAAGTAATGCCGACAGGGATTGGGCACCCCCGTCGGCACACAAAGAAAGCGGGGAGGCGAGCTGAGGGGGATTGGGCACTCCCCTTGGCATTCAACAACTGCGGGGGTTTATGCCGACAGGGAGTGAGCTCCCCCATCGGCACACAAAGAAAGCTGGGGGGGTTAACCGACAGGGGGATTGGGCTCCCCTGAAGTTGGCAGTAGTTGGGAGGCCACCTGCTCACTGACCATGCTCATAATGTTGGCGAGCACGTAGGAAGGGTCCACTGCGTATGATGAGCTTTGCTCAGATTGCAGTGGACCTTTTCTTAGATGTGCTTGCCACATTATGTATGCATGGTGTGCCGCCAGCAAGCAGGCTGATTGGGAAATGAGGGACGCACCTACCAGTGCGTGCCCTGCATTCACCCAACAGCGACCCAACCTCCAAAGCTGCACTGTCCCACGATGTTGGCTGCACAAGTGTGCCAACATAAAAATGACCAAGTTATGCCACTATGTTCAAAACTTAATTGAAATATATACAACTGAGGCTTCTGATGACATCATCCTGTGATGCAGGACTAAAGCCTCGAGCTCCACTCCTCGACCTACAAGAAAGCTGATAAAAACAAGTTTTTGCCCCAATCAAAGTCTAAAATTGATAAATTACAGCAGATAAGGATGGCAGCAAAGCAGCGGCTGAAAGAGTTATGGGCTGATAGCCCCCAAACCAAATGATAGCTAAGTATTCATAAAGATGGACACTGGACCTGTTAAGCCCAGAGGTAGAAGTTTCAGAGCCAGCCATGGAAGCCAAGGAAGAGGAGGTGAGCAGTACAATTACCTCCAAACAACTAATTAATGAATTGCAGAAAATAGATACCACGCTAAAACAAATGCAAACTGACATAGCAGAAACACGTTGAGAGGTAAAGGAGGTCAGCCAGAGAGCAACAGAGCTGGAAAGTGGCCTTACCAAACATAGCGGGCAGGGGATCACCGTAATGCAGCATTATTGCACCTCTATGAGAGGGAAAAATAGTTTGGCATCAAGCTAAACAATTTTGAGCAATGGTCACAGAGAAACAATCTCTGCATTCCCAGACTGCCCGAAGGGACAGAAACATGAGAAATGGAGACATTCCTGGAGGGCTTTTTACAAGAGCTGTTGGGATGGGACAAAACAATACCAATGTTCACTGAATGGGCCCACCGGGCCTTGGTGCCAAAAGTTGCTGATCCAAAGGCACGTCCCAGGTTAATAGTGGCTAGATTTGCCAACTACGCCACTAAAATGTAAATATTGTGTACAGCTTGGAATAAAAGAGAGTTCCTTTTTGGAGACATCAAATTATACTTCGAGCATGATTTCACACAAATAGTGATGGATCAATGGCAGGAAATCCTCTAGGTGATCAGGGAGTTAAAAGCAAAGAACATCCATGCCCACATCTTCATGACTGCCCAAGGAAAAATATTTCTAGAGAAGGGCCCACAGTCTTTTTGTAGCTTGGGGGAAGTGGCCACAACATTATGACAACTGAGAGTGAAAGGAATCACCAGAGACAGAGGAGAAGTGCAAAGAGAAGTCTGCAGACTTACAAGTGGAGCCAGCAATAACAGAAGAAGGACTGTCGGAGGGCATTGCTAGTGACAGGGAAGCACTGAGAGGCCATCTTGGCGAGACAATGAGTGTACAGAAGAGAGGAGACCCCATCCAGTTCGAAAAAAGCAGGGTGAAAAACTTCTTTTTGATTACTTTGGACCTGAATATGGGGGGTCTAAGCAGCAGCAATGATCAATAATGGATTACCTAAATTGTTAACTTAAAACAGCAGCAATAGTTTTCTGTCATGCAGCTAAATATGGTAAATGGGAAATTTATCTGGGGGGGATGAGGGGACATGTTATAGTTAAGTAAAGATATGTATGAGTGGATAATAATTGAGCTGGAAAAGGGAGGGAACAGAGGGAAAGAAGGGGGGTTTCTGGGAGGACAGGGATGATGAGTACTGAACAAATTGTCATGGCTTGTTTAACGTTTGGGGGGAGGACAATAGGGTAAGAAACCTGGCCCATGGGTGGGGCATAATCAAGAGCATGCAGAAAGATTAATGAACGGGGGGAAGCAACAATACTTGGAGGGTAAGGATGAATACCTAAATGATTGAGGAGCAGAGGAACTGCTATGATTTCCAGATGATGAAGATGAATGTGTGGCAGGTACAGCACTCAAGGAGGAATGAGTGCAACAACCACCGAAGAATCAAATCCACAAAGGTGGAGGCTAAAAAGACCAAGCCACAGCACCCCAAGAATACCTAGAGTTATATACTCAGGGGGTGCTGCAATAATAACCAGATGAAGTCAAAAAAGCAAAATGGTGAGATGGGGTATCCTGCAAGAGGTAACAAGCAGCGAAACAGGGACCCAGTCTCTTTGAAAAATGGGGAAAGTAAGATGGAGAAGTTAAGATTTGTGTATAGTTTGTATTGTACTGTTAAAATGCTTGCAAAACAACAAGGTGTTGGGGAAAAAACTGTGGTTGTGCCTGCACAAAAAGAGTCTCAGGGGCGGGGATGTATTAATGGCTGACCTAAGAATAATTGTGCGTAATGTGAAGGGATTGAACTCACCCATAAAAAGGGCATGGGTCCTGCAGGAGTGTAATAGGTTTATGACATCTGTTGCATTCCTACAGGAGATGCACCTCTCCCAGCTGGAACTTCAGAAAATAAGAAGGAGCTGGGCTGGGTCAGTGTTCGCCTCCACATGTGTCGCCCACCCACACAGGAGGGAGGCTGTGATACTGGTATGTAAAAATACGCCATTGGAAGTAGAACAAGTACAAGAAGATAAGGAAGGCCACTTTGTCAAAATAACTGGAACATATAGAGGAGTGCCTTGTGTTCTACTGAATGTGTACACCCCTAATGAGCTAGTGCACAGAAGGGCATTTGTGAAACACCACCTGATTAGGCAAGCAGAGGAACAGGGGCCACTGTTTCTGGAAGGGGGAGCCTTTAATTGTGTCCCAAACCCAAGGTTAGATATGAGTGGGATAGTTGGAAAAGACCACAGAAGAAAAAGCAAAACACTTTGAAGAGTGATGCGGCAGTCCGTTTTGACAGATGTGTGGAGACATCAGCATGGGAAAGAGAGGGACAATGTTTTTTTTCCTATCTGCATGGACAATATTCCAGGTTAGATTATTTCTTACTGACCACAGATTGGCTTCATGTAGTGGACATCCGTGGGATAAAACAGATAATGGCCTCAGATCATGTCCCAGTAATATTAGACATGATAGTCGAGCCAGTATATGCAAATTCATTCTGGAGACTTAAGGTCTCCCACCTTAATGACCAAAAATGTTGCCAGAAGCTGACAAATGAAAACAAAGAATACATTCAGGTGAACAGAGAGGGAGATACCCAGGAGGCTTCCAGATGGGACGGACGTAAAGCCACCCTGAAAGGAGTCTGCATACAATATGCCTCTAGAAAAAAGAAAGTATAATCAGAGTAGGCTGGACCTTGAGCAACAAATATTTGCTATAGAAACAGAGCATAAGATCACCTTAAATCAAGAAATGAAAAAACAATCAGAACAATGTAGAGATAAATTGACAAAGGTGTTGGAACAAAAGATTGAAGGAGGACTCAGGTGCACACAACAGAAATATTATGAGAAGGGAAACAGGGTGGGAAGATTGCTAGTCTGGCATCTCAGGCAGTAGGGGCTGAACAAGACAGTAATGAAAATAAAGGGACAATTAAGAGGGGGGCAGTGTACACAAATCCCATGGATATATTAGCTTCCTTCACAGCCTACTTCAAAAACCTGTGCTCAAACTCTTGAGGGGAGGGAGATGATGAGGCACTAGCAAAGTGTTTCAATTCAGCTACCTTAAAAGGACTGAAGGAGGAAGAAAAAAACTATTTGACAGACCCATAACCATGGCTGAAATAAAAACAGCTGTTAAAAACCTGAAAAGTTGCAAGGCTCCAGGGTTGGATCGGCTTACTACAGAATTTTACAAGACATTTGGGAAACAAGTGGCACTGCTGTTACAAGCCACATTTAATAAAACATTAAAAGGAGAATGGGCTCAACCTCTTAGAAGTATGCACAGATAACAGTCATCCCAAAACCCAGAAAAGATTCACAACAATGTAATTCATATAGACCTGTATCCCTGCTTCCCGGTAGGTAAGAAAATCTTTTCCTCCATACTGGCAAATAGGCTTCAGAACTACATACAAGGCCTAACACATCGAGAGGAGATGGGATTTATTAAGGAGAGAGAGTACTTCAAGACAATATCAGGAGGCTCTTAAACATATTCACTTCCCAAAAGAACTTCCCACAACTACAGATGGCCCTGTCATTGGATGTGAAGCAGTCCTTTGACAGGGTCAGGTGGGAATATTTAAAAGGGGTACTAAAAGCCCATGAACTTCAGTCCCAAGTTTCAGTCTTGTGATGGGGTGTTGTATGCCAGTCCAGAAGTGGTAGTAATAGTCAATGGGGTGAACTCTCAAAGATTCCCACTAGCACATGGTACCCGTCAGGGGTACCCATTGCAAAACTCCTGTTTACACTGTGTATAGAGCCCATGGCAGTGAAAATCAGAGAGGAACCAAACAATAAGGGGAATTGAGGTAGCAGGAGAACAACATCAAACCTCTTTATATGCACATAACACCGTACTATTTATTAGAGGCCCAACACCTTCTATACCAGAGATCCAGACGATCCTTGGAAAATATGGGGAAGTGTCTTACTATAAAATCAATGTGGACAAAATGAAGGTAGTACACATCAGCGGCCACTTCACAAAGGCAGTAAAAGTGAAAGTGTCATTTACATGGGTGAAATAAAAATATTATTAGATATCTGGGTGTAAGGGTCACACCAAATATCAGAGATTTGTTTAAGTTAAACTACGAAAAATTAGCCTTAGAATGCACAGCGGATTTAAAAAGATGGGCCGCCCTGCCCTTTTCCCTATTTGGCAGGATAGACATCAACAAAATGAACATTCTGCCATGCTATTTCTTCATCTTCCAGACCCTACCGGTCAGCATCCCACAGATATTCTGTAAGCAACTGGCTAAATCCACTCAAATATTCATGTGTCAGGAAGGGGAAGGCCAAGGGTAGATAAAGGAAAAATGACACTGCCAAAGGAGGAAGGGGGTGCCGATCTTCCAGACTTTCAGCTATACCACCTTGCTGCTCAGACCCCATACCTAATAACATGGGCTAAACAAAGACAGGGGTCTAGGTGGTAAGGAATGGTAAGGGCGACAGTTCTGCCCATCTCGCTTCAAGCCATGCTGACAACTAGAATACCACAGGAAATTTGAAAAAAAAAAACAGATAATGCCTGGGTTAGACACTCACTCTTAGTACTATTCAAAATCAGGATATTGACTAACACCCCAAATGGTATTGGACCCCAACCCTGATAATAGGAGACTTAGATTTCACACCGGGCCACACAGACATAGGGTTTGTTTGTTTGTTTTATTTATTTATACTGATAGGACCATGGGCCAAAAAAGACCTGTTTTCATGGGCAATCAGTGTACAAATAACAATTACATACAATATAAATACATACAACTTAAATAAAGACAGGTACAAATTGATATATCACAACATTGTCATTCAATAACATTTACACTTACATTCTGTAAAAAGGTGCTCTTTCAACTTATGCCTAAAAGAACAAAGGGAAAGGTTCATACAGTCAAAAACTGATTGTATCGTGTTAAGAAAAATGGGTAACATATAAGATATTGCCCTTTGTCCAAGGGAAGTACGCATTTTGGAATGCAAAGAGAAAATTTAACTGTTGACCAAGTATTTGCCCAAGAGTTTGGCTTCTTAAAAATTAGAGAAAAACAATCAGGGACTATTAAGTATCACCTTTTTTGCCAAAATACCCAACTGAAGTTTATATCTACCATCCAAAGGAAGCCAACCCACTTGCTCTAAGAGATTACAATGATGAACCCTTAATGGGAATTTCACTACAAATCTAGCAACTGAATTAAGTAACACTTTTACCTTGGATAAGAGTCCCTCCCTTGCAGAATAGTAAAATAAAACCCCAAAATCAATTAATGGTAGTAAAAAACTTTGAACCAACAGATGATGTGTAGTATTAGGGAGTAAAGGAGATAACCTATATAAGGCCCCTAAATGCTGGTGAGTCACCTTTATCATATGAAGAATATGAGGTTCATAAGAAAGATTCTCATCCATCAATAAACCCAGGTACTTAATTTGTTTAATTTGTTCAATCAAGGTACCAGAAACAGTGTATAGTGACAATATAGGGCCCAATATCAATCTTTTTTTAGTACTTACAAAAACCATGGATTTTTATTTTTTTTTTCATTGAAAACTAATCCATGGGCTCAGAACCAGTTCTGTAACTCCAAGAGATCATCAGCTAAATCTTTCTGTACATTTTCAAAAAGAGGACCACTTGTGAGGACCACTGCGTCGTCAGCATATAAAAAAAAATGGGGTCTGGTACAAACAGAAGGTAAAGTATTAAGAAAAAGAATAAACAAAAGGGGACCCAGAATAGAACCTTGGGGAACACCAAGTGAAACATTAGAAGAAGAAGAAGAAGAAGAAGAAAGTTTACCACTAACCCTTGTGACCTGTATGCGATCAGCCAGGTAATTACCTAGCCAATTCACAATATCCTTAGAAATTCTCAAATTAACTAAAGAAGACAGTAAAAGAGGGTGATCGACCAAATCAAATGCCTTGCTGAGGTCCATGAACACAGCCCCAGTAAAATTGCCCTTATCAAGGGCCTCATGAACCATGCTCATGAACCCCACCAAGGCAGTCGTGGCATTATGTCCTGGCCTAATGCCATGCTGTGCAGATGTTAAGACACTGTATTTAGACAAGTATGCCATGATTTGGTCAAAAATAGCCCTTTCCAATACTTTTGAGACAGGGGCTAATAAGGACGATTAGATTTATCAAACGCATCACCCACTTTAAATATAGGAACAATAGTAGAATCTTTCCAAATCTTAGGAAAACTAGACCCACATAAAGATACATTAAAAATAGGGGGAATCAAAGAAGATCAGCAGTGGTCCTCACAAGTCGAAAAACTATACCATCCTTACCCACAGACAGACGAGGGTCCATTGATAGGAGGTATTTCAAAACATTACCTGATGATAAGGTTTTAAAGCAGAACATTGGGATGTTCAAGGCCAAATCTTCCTGGGGTACCCTAACTTACGACAATGAATTCCCAATTAGAAACTTAGAATAATCAGAAAAATAATCATTAAGTTCCTGGGCAATTTCAGATGGATCAGTAATGATACCAATCTCAGACTGTAAACATTGAATAACGGAAGTGTGCTTATTCCCAGTAAGCTCATGAGTTAACTTCCAGGTTTCAGAAACATTCCTTCCCCAAAGTCCTTCTGCCTCTCAAGGAAAAAAATTAATTTTTAGTCATCTAACCATGGCTTTACATATATTTCTAGCCTGTTTATATAAAACTAGAGTACTTTGACTAGGGGTCCTCCTATAAGCCTTCCACAGTCCATCTTGGATTCTGATTAGCTCCATTAATTCAGATGTAACCCATGCCTGTTTATTACCTCTAATCCTTAACTTCTTTAGGGGTGCAAATTTATCGCATACTAGGTTAAATAAATCAATAACATTCCCTAATGCTGTATCCACATTCAGACTCTGAGTGACCTTAGACCAATCTATGTTAGCAACAGCCTGCCTGAATGGAGCCAAATCAAGTGTCTATATATTACATGAGAAAACAAAAACAGGAAGGACGTTTTTTCTCTTTGCAGACCAACAACAATAGACTGGGCTATGGTCACTGACACTATCAAGGAGAACCCCATATTGCACAATTTTATTAGTGTCAGAGACCAACAGCCATTCTATCAAAGAGGAAGCTCCAGATTTGTAATTAATCCTAGTTGAGACATCTATTATCTGTATTAAACCTTGATTAACAACTGTATCTCTAAATGTTATATTGTCCTTCCCCAGCTAATTAATATTCATGTCACCCATGATAATAAGCTCTCTATTTCTAGTTAAATACCCTCTTATGTTCTCCAATAATCAAAGTCCATCCCCCTGGAAACCAGGTGGAACATAAATAACCACCACGGTCAGCATTTTCTCGTTGCCTAAAACAATTGTTAAAGGTAAGTATTCACAGGTGGGAGGACCTACAAGAACTACACCAGGCAATACTTTTAGATGTTTCTTTACCTAAAAAAATACACCCCCTCCTCTTCTTGAGTCTCTATGGTGTCTAAAAACCCTATAACCCTTAATAGCGTTTGATCTGTCCGAGACCCTGTCAGTAAGCCAGGTCTCTGACACTACAACCACATCAAATTGATGGTAATCCAGCCAAACAGTAAAATCATCCCATTTTGTAAGCAAGTTCTGAACATTCAAATAAGCAAAGTTCACAGCATGCTTTGGTAACACACATGAATCCATATTGCCCATGGGCCCTGGCTTAGGATGTACTGAACCAGATATTAATAATAATAATATTAAACTTCTCCTAAGCAAAAAATTATAAAGGCGCTGCCTAGTACAAATACACCTATCATGTACCTCTGACTGGGAAACCTTTAAGGACAGGCTATAGAGAGATTCCATAATAATATGCCTTGTAACTTCCTAAAGGTAAATACCAATCTGTCCCTGACCCTATCATTAGATGTTAAGACTGGCAAAACAAGATCTAAGCTAAAACGTTTTGTAAAAAACCCAGTTGCTTGAGATAAATAATTTATATCACAAGACATTTTACCCCCTTACTTACAAAAGCAGCAGGGGGGTATCTTACCAAAAGAAGCATAAAACAAAATATCCAAAAATAAAACATATTTAACCTCAATCAAGAAAGGGAGAAAAAAAAATAAAACAAACAGCCAACCACTGATCAGCAAAGAACCAGAAATTGATATGCAGGTCATGCCAGCTCCAAAGGAAAAGACCCAATCAGGATCCTTGAACTGCCACTTCAAGCACCTGGCAGGAGATACCACTAATTAACAGGAGCAGGCTAGGCCAGAATAACATCCAATTAAGCCAGTACAGCACAGGGAGTCTGCCACACTACCAAGCTGTTAAAGGCTCACTATGATTGTACCACCCCAGGCCCTGCCACTGCTCAGTCAGGTGCAATCAATTATTTATTAATTGGTTCAGCTGAAAAGCAGGTGACAATTCCCATGATATAAAATATAAAATATAAAATAAAAAGCCCTAGTTCCCAATCAGTACAATAACTCTAATACAATTACTTGTATAAAAGAAAAATTGATCTCCACCCGAATAAACAAACACCTGTTGCCACTATGCTACATCAACAACCCCCATGATATAAATGTCTAAACCCCTGCAACAGTGACCACAGTAGTAACAATGAGCAACAGGTCTTTGAAATATTATCTCAATAGGCACAATAATACAAAATTTAACAGATGAAGAGTAAAATCCACTTCAGTAAAACATCAACTTCCCACACAGAATTGTTCTTTCTTCTACCAAAAGGTTGATTTTCTTCTATGGAGTGGCTCTCGCGCCACTCACACTAGCGCCGTACTGGAATGGTAAGGCACTGACTAAATACAAGCAACTTATGGAAGGGTGTCACATAGTGGCGTACCAGCAACTACAGGGAAAATACAGTGTGGGAAAGGCAGACTTTTATCGGTTCCTACAAGTAAGAAGCTACCTATAGGAGATGGATAGGGGAACACAAATTTCTAGAGCTAGGACAGCATGGGAGGACTTTTGTACTGGGCCACTATACTCAAAGACCATATCCGATATATCTCACTCATGTATAGACTCCTGCTGAAAGCAGGAGGGATCACAGTAACAAACTTAAAGACCAAATGGGAAGAAGTGATGAAAGAACTAATAACAGACAAACAGTGGGAGGAGAGCCTGATGGGGTGGAGAGTCTTAGCATCCCAAAATAGGAGGGAGTTCCACTGGAAAATCACAAACAGATTCTTTTATGTCCCTGTGGTCACTCAGCACTTTGGCACAATGTGCTCAGATCAGTGCTGGAGGGAATGTGGGAAAGAGGAACGCATTACCATGTGCTATGTTCCTGCCCAAAGATACAAGGGTTTTGGACTCAGATTAGAAAAGAGCTAACCAGGATTTGTGTAGTGAACATGCCTGAATCAGGGTATTATTATTATTTGCTAGGAAAGAGTCCCTGGGATTGTGGGAAGGAAGAAGAATGAAATATTCCAGTGTATGTCATTTGCAGCTCTTAAAACTTTTACTGCACACTGGCTAGACTCACAAGCACCAGAGATGGCAGAATGGACGGGCAGAGTCACACAAATATAGGAGATGGAACAATTGACAGCAAGACTGAGACTCACAGTGGAAAAATTCACAGAAAACTTGAGGGGCTGGGTTACATACAGGGAAACAGACACAGAAGATGGGGCCGTTGAGGGGAAGGGGGTACAGTGAACAAAACAAATGGGGGGGGGAACACATAACAAATAAGAACACAGGACAGCCAGATAATTGAACCACATCTTTATTAGCAAGGACAATGTCATAATTGGAGGAACTAGAATGAAGACAAGCACAGTTTGTTGATATAATAAGTTTATTGTTACAGTAAACAGTTTTATGTTTGATGTTCAAAGACGATAAAATCTAATAAGTATAGACAGATGACCACCGAAGTCAGCAATGGAGATGAAAGAAACTGTCAGGAAAAGCATAGCAACCAGTCTGCAGCTGGAAACCTAATGATGTTGTTATCCCTCAAGCCTACATTTCCAGGTTGATACATCCCCAGGCACCTAAGTCTCAGTAACCCCCACCTGGAAGACCCTTCCCAGACCTACCCCCTCTACCTTTTCACTCTAACTATTGTTCCCTTGTCTAAAGCCACTCCTTCCAATTAACTCTTTGCCTAATCCTTCCAGACCTCTTTAACTAACTCCCTCTGTCTTTTTTCTCCCTCTCAGCTCTCCGAGCTCCTGATCAGGCAGCGCATCTCCACAAGTGGCTCCTCCACTCCCAAGATGTCCCTGGCACTGAAGCAGCCAGCTGCCATGAGCAGACCACCCACCCATCTGTAGGAAAGGTACTCTGAACACCCAAGCTTGAAATCCAGCACTATCATTGGCTGGTGCGATGCTGTACTGCTTCGCCATTGTCTACTTTTCACAGCATTCTTTTGAATTGTGTATTTGCTGCAAATTTTAAACTTAGAACTTACCACTCATCTTGCTATATTTATAATTCCTCGAATTAGTAGTTAGTGCCTGAATCTGAGTTTCAAACAATTACTTGTGTTTATTTAGCATAGCTCAGAGCACAGATCTTAATTAATTGCACTTATACAAGCACATTTTATGCTCAGATCTGGCTTGGAAAAATGCTTTTTTGCCAGTCTTTAATTCAGGCTACATCTCTACTTGGTTCAGGCTCATAGAGTGATTTTTTGGCCCTCCGTCTCACCCTCACTCCTTCACTCTATTAAAAAGACCCTCCTTCCAGAATCTCCTTCAAAACTCCAGTTGACTGTTCCTCTATTGGTCCCTCTGCAAGCCTCCTCCTACAGTAATCCCCACCCATTACTAGGATAGCCCTGCCCCTCCTAACTAAAAATCCTACCAAAAAATCTGTGCTTTTCTCATCTAACCTAAAAGCTAAACCACTTGAGAGACCTCAATCGGTTTACCCCCAACCTCTTCCTAGTGGTCCAACCCAATTTATTCTCTGGTCTCCAGCATCTCCTGGTTTGCAGCTCACACCCCTATCTACACCTCAAGATTATCACCTCCTACAATGTTGCTCTACTACCTCACCAAAAGACTTCTCATCTACGGGTCCCTCCTGACACATCTCCAGTTAGATGTGACTGATACTGCCTCTGCAATTTCTTTATCACACATTACTGGTTCAGTGTTACCTCTTCCCCTAAACTGATTGCAACACTGCTTGAATGAGTCCTTGCCCCACCTAAGTCTACTGACCCTAGCATAAAGAAATAAAACAATTTTAATTAGGCAATGATGTAAGCACATACGTAAGTTATCTTTTCTTTGCCCAAGTTCCTCTCATTACCATATGTGCCTCCTACTACTATCAGGTGATATTGAAATAAACCCTGGACCCTGCAGAACACAAAAGAGTAATAATAATAAAAGGTCCAAGCCAAATCCTCCAACCTCTTGTCCCACTTGGTCCAACACAAAAGGACTCAAAATAGCCCATATGGACATTCAGAGCATTGGGGTAAAATGGCTGAACTCAAACTCTGGACTCTGCATTACAAGCCTGATGTCCTTTGTATTATGGAGTCCTGGCTGAAACCAACCATCCTGTCACATGAGATTGCTCTCCCTGACTACTCCTAATACTGTCGTGATCGGCCACACAAAAAGGGAGGAGGGGTTATGATATATTGCCGGGCTGGGTTGATGGTAAGCAAAATAAATGACCCAAAAATTAACTCAGCTGCTGAACACCTGTTCATTACAGTTACACTAGGCCATGTCAAACACATAACAATAGGATGCATATATCTACCCCCCCTAATCAAGCATTGGCCACCTATGTAGAATTTTTCTCTAGCCTTAATAACCTGCTCCATAATATCATTATACTATGTGGAGACTTTAACTTAGATTGGAACGGACCTAAAGGAACACAATACCAAGCTGCACTACTGGACATGCAAATCTTGAGCAATTAATTGACCAACCCACTATACTTAATATGAAGTCAGGTAGACATAGCTTTTTAGACTGGATTATAACCAATAAACCTATCTATATTAATGACCTAGGTGTCCTCCTAGACATATTAAGTGACCATTCCCCAACCTTCTGAGTCTGGAAAAACTGTGCTCTGCACCCCTCCCTCCATATAACTCTCAAAATCAGGGATCTAACTAACTTCATCATTGATGCTCTCCTCCAAAGTCTTGCTTCGGTCGACTGGTCCCCCATATCCACCCTCCCTGACATAGACCAGTCATTAGATTATCTTATGAACACTTTTACCTCTATCCTAGACTCACATACCCTATACAAACTCAGAAGATCCAAAGATCTCCATTCCGCTTGCCTCACCCAGGAATTAAGGCACCTCATGTGCTACCATGATAAATCCTGGAAGGCTTACAAAAGATCCAGACTACAGTCAGATTGGTTAAACAATCACCATCTACAGAACACCTGCAAAACACAAATCAACAAGTCCAAAAGGGAACATTTCCAATCCCTACAGGAAAAGCACCTTGTCAACCCTAAAAGCTTCTGGAAGCAAATTAATGCACTCATTAAGGGTAAAGAGAGAGAATTATCCCCTCAAAGCATGACCATGAAATGCACTACTCTGACCACACCACAGGAGATAACAACTAGTATTAATCACTCCTTTACTGATCTTGGTGTGTGCAAGACTGGCCTTCCCACTATCCACCCAGCACAGTTTAATCTTCATCCAGAAATTACTCATCCCCATTTCCATATAAAAATAACCTCTCAGAAAGAGGTATTCAAACTCTTGATTGGTCTCAAACTGACAGTTCTCCTGGTTTTGACTCCCTGCCACCTCAATTTCTCAAGATGGGAGCACCTGCACTTGCTTATCCTATTGCCCTAATTAACAGGTCCTTCCTCACTCAATCCATCCCTAACAAATGGAAAACAGCAGTCATCATTCCAGTTCACAAGAGTGATCCATCCAACCTTGTTGAAAACTATCAACCCATATCCATCTTATGCCCTATCACTAAAACTCAAGAAAGAATACTACATAACTAGCTATATTCTTATCTTGAACTGACCATTGCCCTCAACATTCACCAATATGGTTTTTGAAAGTTCCACAGTATGAAATTCTCTCTCCTAAGAGTCACCACTGACATATTATAGGCCATGGACCAAAGTAAGGTCACAGGGTGGTCTTCGTGGACCTCACGAAGGCTTTCAACCTCATCTACCACCCTATTCTCATCACCAAGCTATGCCATCTTGGCCTCATCGATGATAATTTCCTTTCCTGGATCTCATGCTATTTATCAAATTGGTCCAATTGCATCAAATAGGCAGGAGCACTATCATCCTATCCCCTATCACTGATGGGGTCCCCTCAGGGGTCAATCCGTGGACCACTTTTATTCTCAATTTTCATCAATGATATACCGCAAAACTGTGGAGGGGCATCCGTTCATCTCTATGCTGACTATTCCATACTTTACAGATCCCACAGAAATGTCAATTGTATAAACACGGACCTGGAAAATGACTTCCAAACCCTTGAAAAATGGTTCAAAGATAACCTGTTGGTCCTGAATACCAAAAAAAACCAAATCCATGTTGTACCATCATACCTCCTTTGATACTTCCCTGACTCCTCTTGCAATCAGATCCTCCTCAGGCATACCACTGGAACGGGTTGCCTCTTTCAAATACCTGGGACCAACCCTAGATGAGCCCCTATCCTTTGATATGCATGTAACTAACATAGTTATGACCACCAACCAGAAAACTGGACTCTTTAACTGCACCACTCCCTACCTCTCCAACCATGTGAGGAGGACCATCGCCTCAGCTACCCTCATCCCAGGCCTCTTCTATGGGGCCCCAATAATTCTCTCAGCCAAGACAACTCTTCTGGACAAATTAAAAGTGGCCTCTCACAAAATTGCTTGTTTTGCTGCCATGTCCCCAGCCCGGAACCACCACTGTAATGTTCTAAACACTCTGAGTTGGCCATCTTTTAAAATCTAGTAACAGAACATCCACTAGGATCTCATTCTCCAGACTTCTGCTAACTAATTTATAAAAGGAGATTAAGTTACTGGTATATGACTTTCCCTTGATAAAACCATGTTGATCAGGATCTCCAAGTTTCTTGTCGTGAATCTCCTGTTCAAGTCTAGATTTTAACAGCTTCTCCATACTGTACATTTACATATAATGGAGGTCAGGCTAATCAGTCTATAGTTGTAAGTCAATTCTTTATTAACCTTTTTAAATATTGGAAGAACCATAGTCATCCTCCAGTCAGATGCAATTTCTCCAGTGTACAATGACTTATTAAAGAGGATAGTAAGAGGAGTAGTTAACTCATCTGTTATTTTTTTTAACACATTGAGCATTGATATAGTCTGGTCCTGAGGAAGATTTGTTCTTAAGTTCCCTCAATACTATATTCACCTCATTTTTCATGATAGTTTGAAATTCAATCCCAGGATTAATTTTTGGTACAGCAGTTGGTTCAGATTTTGAAACGACTGAATCAAAGAATGTATTAAAGGCATTTGCCATATCTATTGGTTCACTCAATTCCTAGTTGTTCACATAGATTGGCCCTTGTATGTTTTTTTTTTGAGTTCTTACTGACATAAGCATAAAAGGCTTTAGTATCCTTATGAACAGTTAATTTAAATTCAATATTACTTTTTTCCAGACTGATAATTTGTTAAGATAGTTTGAACTGTTGTTTGCATGCATTTTTATTAGAAGCATTAGGTTCCTTTTTATATAGAGCATATGCTTTTTCCTTTTTTTTAATATGGTTACAGACTTTTCTAGCCAGCCATGGGGGAATTTTACCCCTTGAGTTGGTGTATTTCCTTCTAGGAATAAATCTGCTTTCAAGCCTGTAGACGACAGATTTAATAATAGCTCAACATTCCTCGACCAAACAGTAATCTAAGACATCATTCCAATCGAATGATTTAAGTATGTTATGAATGATCCTGTAATTCCCCTTAGTGTAATAATAATGAACTCTAGCTAGTTTGGGGACAGTATATTGTTTGTTAATACCAAACACAATGCAGTTATGGTCTCTATTCCCCAGTGGAGGGAGGAAATGCTGGATATCTCAGTTGGGATATTGGTAAGAATTATATCAAGGATATTATTTCCCCTGGTAGTTTTGGATATTAGCTGCTCGATACCTGACTCTAACATTGAATCAAGAAACATAGATTCCTGATGTGCGGATGCTTTATGTGAGGTCAAATCTATACCAGGTAAGTTGAGGTCGTCTAAGATAATTACATTATTTTGCTCAGATAGTACTTGAATGATAGATCTCAACTCCTGGTTGTAGGTTGTGTTAGGTGATGGAGGTCTATAGAAGTTACCTAAAATTAGGTTGCCACTCTTTGGGATTTTAATGTGAACACATACACGTTCTATTAATTCAGAGTTAACTGGATACTTAGTTGATTCCAACTGATTAGTGACATATATGCAGACTCCTCCACCTCTTTTACCTGTTCTATTTCTCTTATATAATGAAAATCCAAGTATAGTATTTAACCTTTCAGAAGTATCATCCCACCATGTTTCACACACAGAAACTATATCCAATTTATGGAGTTCAATAAGGGTCTGAAGTTCGTAATTTTTAACCAAGTTTAAACTTCTAGCATTAGTAGATAGTACCTTAAGTTCTTTAAATTGGTTACGGTCCCATGGATTTGTGTGGAAGATACCCTTATGCCCCCTGCTGTTAGTTTAAAATATTGCTAATGAACATGTTAACGGATTTATCCAGTAGTGAGCTCCCCCTCTTGCTTTAATGTAGCCCATCCCAGCAAAACAGGCCGTTATTATCTGCAAATTGTTTCCAATTGGTAAGATAAGCAATTGACTCTTTTAAAGTCAATTTCCTCAACCACTCATTAAAGGTTTTTCTTTCTGCTGTTCTTGCCATTAGCTCTTCATACTGGGAGGATTTTGGAAATACAAATCTCACACCCAAACTGTTTTAGTTCATTAACTAATGACAGAAAGTTTGTCTTCATGTCCTCTGTGTTAGTATCATTGATGTTATTGGTCCCCACATGAACAATGACCAATGAGTTAGGACCTCAATTCAGAAGGATATACTTTGACATAAGAGCTATGTCCTTTATTGTTGCTCCCCTGAAGTTTGAACATGTGCGATTAGCTTTATCCCCGTTACAAATTATTTGATAAATATATTTTATGATCAAATCACCTAGGACTAGTACCTGTCTAGGGGCTACAGTTTGGGTAGTATTAAATGTGGGCTCAGTATCTAAGTTGTTAATAGGTGCTTGTAATCTGTTATATGCCACCTGCTCATCTTGTTGGGGTGCTACAGTAATTTCTGAGCATACTGTGGATATGTTGCCTCCTTGTGCCGCCATATTGTGAGTTGGTGTATGATTCTCATTGTTAGCTGTATGTTCATTTGTCAATGACAATACTGATATATCTGGGGTAACTACAGAGGTACTGCCCCCCTGTGCCTCAGTATTTACACTCAAATTATTTGGAGGCATATAATGCTCATTATCAGCCAAGTGTTCATTTGACAATAAGGTTAGTGGAATATCAGGGGCAGTTACTGATGTATTTCTTGCTTGCACCTCACCTTTAGTCCCCCGTGGTATTGGCAGGTTAGTATCAGGGTCAAGGGTACTTAATGTTTCAAACATATGTTGCTGTGGAATAGTAATGAGGTGGCAGTGTTGCCATATATTCAAAACTACCCCTCTCGTGCTCAGTCCATTTTAAGGAATCATGACCTGGTTCCCATGAAGTCCTGCTGGGCCAACTTGTCCTACCTGCTTTTCCCCCTTTATACATTGGGGTGCTTTATGCCTCACCCTGTCCTACACAGGATTCCCTGGTCTCTACCATAGCCTCCCTTCTGGACCAGACAGCAAATGGTGAACTGATTCTGCTAGGTGATTTCAATCTAGATTGGCTTGCACCCTCCTCAGTGACCCACACTTCCAAAAAGAGTCCTTCAACCTCACTCAGCTGCTAAATGAGCCCATTCAATACAATCCCCACTCACTAAACCACTCACTAATTGACTGGATGCTCATGTCACATCCCTGAAGGGTAACCTGGTCTGGCATCCTCGCTAATGCACTGAGTGATCACTGCTTCACATACTGCATCAGAAAATCTCGCTTGCCCAAGTCTTCTCCAAAATATATTAACACATGCTCCCTAAACTCCTTGGACACTGATGCCCTGCTAACTAACCTTAGTCAAGCTGACTGGCACCAGGTGTACTCAGCCCTGAACGTTGATGTTGCCCTCTCCTGCTTCCTACAAGCACTCACAGGTATCTGGGACTTTCATACCCCCCAGAAAAAGCTCAGGTTAAAAAAGAGCCACCACAAGTGGATCTTGGTTCCCATTCTCACCATATGCAAGGCCAGGGACAAAGCATGGTCTGTGATGCTTGGCCAGCTGGTTATGATTGTTGTATATTTGTAATATAAAAATATAATACGTGAGCATGTGCTTCCATGGGTGCCCCCCCAAGTTTCAGTGAAGCTACAGGATATGTAAACTGACCAGGAGATCTCTGTAATGTAATTAACTTCCTTGAGAAATTGCATTTTATTGGCCTTTTTATGACCTCATGCTTTTAAGTTGGAAACTAAATATGCATTTTATTACAGGACAGGACGTCATTTAGCTGATTCCTGTTGGCAATATCACACCTAGGTGATGGACTGCAGGGTTGTAAACCCCAGAGGAACAGGCTGATCAAAGACTCATAATTTGGGAAATGAGTTTTTGCTGAAGTCACATTATTTAATACACCTCCTGATAGGACAACATATTTGTGATTTTTATATTCTAAAAGGAGGAGCTAGATGACTCATAGAAGGGGTTTGGAGACACAGAGTTTAAACTGATACTTTTGTCTGAAATGAATGTTATATTATTTTGGGACTCTGAGTTCTCTGATCTAACTTAAGCGCTTCCAGAGATAGTACCTTAGACAGCAAAGGTCTAAATGTATTGTGGTAGGAGTTTTTGCTTTGCAATTTCCCCTTTGTCCTTTTATGTGATTGTGAGCTTTTTGATATATTGTTCTGTGTTTACATTTTTCATATTTTTATCATCTTTTAGTAAAGTACAGTTTCTTAAGACTGCCTGGGTGTCTGCCAGTTCTTTTTTTGCACTGTGACATATAGATGGTTTAGTCTGACAAAACTGTTCAACAGCTTGATGGTGTTACTGAGCTTGAATAAAAAGATAAGAATATACCCAAGGTCTTTTATAGAGTTAAAAGGGTTCATTTTGGATACCTGGTTAGGTGCCCTTAGGCAAAATATATATTGCATCCCCCGAAGAGAATATTATCTGAGCCTGTACATTTGGGTACACTAGCATAAGGTTCACAGTTTAAATCCCAGCAGAACTTGAGACTAAAGGTGATTCGGACCCAATAACAGACAGGAGGGCTACCCTGTCTGTTACCTGTTCACACTATTGTGCTCTGAAGTTGGCACTGTGGGAGCAGAGGGCCTAACCTGCTGAGTGCATTTGTGACATGGTCTACTTTCAAGTCCCTCCCTAACCCCAAAAATAGGCAAGCCTACAACACCCTCCACAATGCGTGCACAAAAGCCATAAGACAAACAAAAGCAGACTTCTTCAAGTGACAACTGACCCACGCCCATCCCTCAAAGTTCTGGAACATTGTACACTCACTTCTGGACCCCCCACCTCAACCCAATTCCCCTGCCATCAAGGAAAACAGTCAGCCCTTAACCAATCCTATCAAACATTGCTGATTCCTTCAACAATTTGTTCATGTCTTGTGCTGTGCCAGACGGCCCCCCCCATCCACTGCTACTGTTCCCCCTTCACTTATCAGTCACAACAATTTCAAATTCCAACCCACCTCAGAACTAGAAGTCCTCACAGCCCTCTGCTCATTAAATGTCACCAAATCCAGCCCAAATGGAATCCACCCCAAACTCTTTCAAATCTCTGCACCTGCAATTACAAAGCCCCTCACTCATCTCCTAAACCTCTCCTTCACCTCGGGTTTGGTCCCTCAGACCTGGAAATCTGCCTCAGTCATCCCTCTTCATAAAGGTGGGGACCTCTCAAACCCTGTGAACTATAGGCTGATCTTCCTCCTCCCAGCACTTGCTAAGCTAAAGGAATCCCTGGTACACTCTAGACTAGTGGAATATCTCTACACAAATAATCTCCTATCCCCACATTAGTCAGGCTTCAGGAAACAACATTCCACCATTTCCTCTCTCCTGTGCATCACAAACTACATCCTTACCGCCTCTGACCAAAGCCTCCTTAAAGCCACAGTTTTCATTGACCTGGCAAAGGCCTTCTACTACGTATCCCACCCCTCCTCCTATCTAAACTCAAAGCTACTGGTCTTACCCCATCATCATACAGTGGTTTGATTCCTACCTTTCAAACAAGTCACAGTCAGAATTGCCGATGTCTCATCCCCATCCCTTCCTAACCTAGCAGACATTCCACAAGGTTCTGTCCTTGGTCCCATCCTCTTCTCCCTCTTTATCAAGGACCTCCCGTCCTCCTGCTCAAAATCCAACATACACATGTATGCAGATGACACTATCCTCTTTACCTCAGGTTCCATCAGTAGATGAAATTCAAACTACCCTCCAGTATGACTTCAACAACATACAACACTGGTTCAGAAAAAAACTATTAAAATTAAATACTTCCAAAACTGCATTCATGCTATTTGGCACATCACAGAAAATTGGAAGATCCTCCCACCCTTCCCCATTGTCTCCCTAGATGGTACACCTCTAGACCAGGTCACTAAATACAAGTACCTAGGTGTCTGGCTTGACCCTCACTTATCTTTTTCACCTCACATAGATGCTACTGTCTCTCAGCTATGCCCCAAACTTGGTATGCTCTACCGGCACAGAGACTCTCTCCCACTTCCTGCCAGACATCAAATCTTAACCAAAATGATCCTCCCCATTTTTGATTATACAAATGTGGTCTATGGCACTGCCCCAGTAACCACCCTAAACAAACTAGACACCCTCCTAAACTCTTTTTGTCACTTTACTACCAACTCACCCCTTAGAACTCATCACTTTGATCTTTACTCCCTCCTAGACATTACCCCGCTGTCCCACCGGCACTATATCCACTCTCTCAACCTCATATCAAAGTTATGGGATAACATGCTACCATCCTACTTGCTAGACAGTCTTCCCTGGCTCCAAACACCCCCTATGTACTGAGACTCAGAAATGAAAGATCTTTTCTTACACCCTGTCCATCCTCATCATCTGGAAAAGCTGTTTTCTCCTACCAGTTCCCAAGCTTATGGAACAAACTCCTCTTCTCCATTAGAAATGTATCATCTGTTTTCTCCTACCAGCTCCCAAGCTTATGGAACAAACTCCCATCTCCATTAGAAATGTATCATCTCACTCTGCTTGTCAAGCTCAACTATGCCTCCTCCCAGCTCCACCCTGCCGCTGTCACAGGTGACTCTGCTCCTCGACACAGCTCCTACAATTGTCCTAGCCCTTGCTGCATGCACTCATAATAGTGACGCTGGGTTTTCTGGTGTTTCACATTCTGGAAATGCTATCTAGTGTAATCATTTTGCCCATTAAGTTAGGTTGAACTTTTTCCATAACTGTTATCGATGGTGTCCCTAAGACCAGAAATGTTTAGTCACGCTCTGCTGTATGCTGATATCTGTTTGTATTTCACTGCCTGGAACCAAGAATTTTATCTGTTTGTGCATTTCTCCTACACCCCCCTCCCCCGGGTCACACCTGGAAATGAGCCTCGGCTTAGTGTGCCTATCCCGGTCAACAAATGTTTAAATAAAATAAATAAAATAGCTCTCCTACCTTTTTTGAGAGAGCATTTTCTCACAATTGGGGGCCAATCAGAGTAATCCTCACTCTCAGCCCTCCTGCTACATTTTAAAGAGGAGTCACTCAGAGTATTGGGCAGAGTAATTAAAATGGGGTCAACAGTCTGAATGGAAATACTCCTAGTTTGCTTATTGTTTACTGCTGAATGACACTGTGATTGAAGTTCTAATTCGGCTATTCTGGCTTTTAGTGAATCAATTTTCCAACATTGCTTATACTTTTTTCCATCAAACTCTTTGTTATCATTAGTTGAGAAACAGTTGCAGATAATGCATGTCATGGCCACCTCCCCAGAGCTAAGGGTGACAAACCCCTCATTAATATTTATCGTGAGAAAACTAGTGAGCAGGGTGATCAATACTATCAAGCTTGTCCCTGCACAAAGTTAAGAAAGTAAGATGCTGGCAGAACAGTACCTTGATGAAAAGACTGTGTCCTGTACCACTATCCACTCTATCCTTATGAGACACACAAGATATTTTGGCCCCAATTTTTCAACATGATGTTCTTGGGCTCCCACCTTGTGAACACTGGCACTGTCATTTTGTTTCTTGGTCCCAAAACTTGATTTCATGGTTGCTGCAAGGAATAACCTTTTGGCACCAACTCATGAAATGACACCACCACTGTTCATGAGGTGGGTTCCCAAAAAGCCCATTTTCCAAATTTGGTGAAAAATTTCCAAAAAATGACTGCATTACAAGTGTGCATTGAGCAGTTTGTATGCAGGCTCATAACTTCAATTTTTAATATTTTCACTTTAGATTTTTAACATTGCCATTTTTTCACACCTCCTTATGAACAGTGGAGCTGTCGTTTTGCATATCCTGCCCGGAATGTGTTTTCGCACCTGTGGCACAGAATGGCGTGGTCACTGTGCAAAATCAACTTGGATTAACAAAATCACAGTTACACTGTTCATGAGTGGAGGTCCCAAAATGTTGATTTTGAAAAGTTGGTGAAATAAAATCCAAAAAATGACCTTTTTATGAGCACGTGTTGCACAGTTTTTACGCATGCTTGTAACTTTGCCAATTTTTCATATTTTCACTCCAGATTTTTAATATTGCAATTTTTCCACAACACCCCATGACTAGTATAGCTGTCATCTTTCAAATCCTATCAAAAATGTTTCTCTGCACCTGTGGCACAAAAACAGAGTTACAGTTGCGCGGAATTACATTTCAACAGGGATTTAAACCTTTTCTGTACTAGGTACACATGGTGAGGTGATAAGAAGGTTATGTTGGATATTTTGGGTGAAAATTATTTCAGATGGCACAGTTATGACTATTTGTTGCAATTTCACTATGCCTGCTCACAACTTAATGTGTGGAAGCGCAGGGGCCAGAGATCCCTGTGTTTTCAGAGTGACATACATATCTGCATCTGTGAAGGGATGGGAGTGCAGGGTCCTTTTGTGGTATATGGATAATGTTGTACTATCTTGATGGACAGATGGGAGTACAGGGTCCAAAGGACACTGCTCTCCCACCGTGACATATGGACACTGTTGTACTATCTGGATGGAGCTCCCACCATGACATATGAACACTGTTGTACTATCTGGATGTGCAGATGAGAGTGCAGGGTCCAAAAGACCCTGCAATCCCACAGTAAAATGTGGATACAATTATACTATCTGAAAAAGAAGGGAAATTCTTTGCAAAAAACGTCATTAATGCATCAGTTAGGGTGAATACCACAGTGACAAAAGCAGAGAAATTAGGTGTTAGGGTTTACAGCCCTAATGCCCTACCCCCAGGGTTCCCACCCTTACCACCCCACCCCATCCCCCATCCTCCACACTCCAACAGGCATCAGGGTATGCATTGGGTCATCAGGTTTAACTCTCACCCCATTCCTCCCACCTGCACCACCTTAGCTTGTTTACATGGAATGGGATGTGAGTTAGGCCCAAGCCAACACACCCAACACCTGTTGGTGTGGTGTGGGGTGGGGGTGAGAACCGAGTGGGGCATTAGGGTTGGACCCTCATTTCCCTGCCTTTGTCATTGTGGTATTCACCCTAACTGATGAATTAATGAAGTTTTTTTGCAAAGAATATATATATATATATAGACATATACAGATGTGTCAGCCACAATGAAGTGCAGTAACTTGCAGTAATGACACGTCACAAAATCATGCATGACAAAAGGACTTAATTGCCATTGACTTACTATGGCCCCTGCAGTAAATTGCAGTATTCTGTTATATTCTGCAGCATTTCTGTGCTTCATCCTGGCTTGACACATCTGTGATATCTATATATAATAATAATGTTTATTTAAAAGACGCCTTATCTATAACCAAGGTGACTCACATTTTAAAAGCAGAGCAAGCATCAATATTGTTATACATTAAAATGGAGGTAGTATATAAAATTTGGAGGCAGTATAGTGCAGTGATTTAAGGCTCTGAGCTGCAAATCTGGTGACATCTAGCAGACCAGACCTGGGTTTGAATCCCACAGCTTCCATTTGCATACTGTGTGACCCCTGAGCAAGTCATTTAACTTCCCTGTGCTCCCAGGTCACTCCTGTAAAAAAGCTTTCAGCTTAGTGTGCTACTCCCGGTTAAACAACTAAAAAAAAAAAATAGCAATACACCATAAAGAAAAGAAAAAACTAATCACAAAATGCCTGACAAAACAAAAAAGACTTTAGGGATTGTTTAAATCCCTCCACAGTTGTGCACTCCTGAAGTGGCAGGGCAGAAAATTCCAAAGGGTAGGGGCTGCAAACATAAAAGCTCTTGCCCCAGATGATTTTAAACTGACCCTTGGAATCTCTATCAACCCCTCACTGGCCATGCAGAGTGATCGTCCAGGGCAACAGGGGACCAGGAGCTCTTTCAGGTAATCTGGGCCAAGTCCATATAGGGCTTTAAAAGTCAATAAACCAACTTTAAAGGTGATCCGCCACTGTACTGGCAGCCAGTGTAGTCCACGTAGCACCGGTGAAATATGACAGAATCGAGCAGATCCCGTTAAAAGCCTGGCTGCCATGTTCTGCACCAGCTGCAAGTGGTGGATTTCAACCCCAGAAAGCCTTAGGTAAAGGGAGTTGCAATAATCTAAGTGCGAGGACACAAAGGCATGGACCAAAGTAGGGCGGTCATCAGATGGAACCAGATGCCTAATCCTGGCAATATTCCTAAAATGATAAAAGGAAGATTTGATGACAGCTGAGACCTGCAAATGCAGGGTCAATCCCTCATCAAAAATTACTCCCAACTTACACACCTGTTCAGAGGTCAGGAGTGACATGCCACAAAGAAAAATTCCCAAGAGCAAACCAACCCTCAACCCCACTATCCAGTGACCTGGGTCCACAGCCAGTACCTCAGTCTTTTCCGAGTTCAACTTCATCTAACTAGAATCCATCCACTCCTGGATTTCTTTCAGACAGTTATTAAAGACCGAGAGAGCTCCATCCTGGTCGGGTGCAAAAGAAAGGTAGAACTGGGTATCATCAGGGTGCAAAAGAAAGGTAGAACTGGGTATCATCAGCATAGCAGTGAAACCTCAGTCCATACCTTCTTACAATGTCTCAGAGGGGTAGCATATACACCGCGAACAACATGGGTGACAGCACTGAACCCTGAGGCACCCCACATGCCGGAGAAGTAGGGCCTAAAGAAAAAAAAACAGACACCACTCTCTGCATTCTACCCATGAGGAACAATGTAAACCACCTGAGGACCGTACCCGACAGTCCACAGATATGCCTCAGGTGACCGAGCCACCCCCCCGTGGTCCACGGTGTCAAATGCTGATGAGAGATCCAGAAGAACCAAAATTGACCAGCTCTTCTGATCTCTAGCCATCAGGAGATCATTGAGCACCTGAACCAGCGCTGTCTCGGTACTACGTCTCTTTCGAAAACTGGACTGGAGTGGTTCATAGATGTCATGGATGGTCAAATGGTCCTCCAATTGTGCTGCCACTACTTTCTCAATCACCTTTTGTCATGCAGGATTTTGTGACATGTCATTACTACAAGTTATTGCACTTCATTGTGGCTGACACTTCTGTCTCTCTCTCTCTCTCTCTCTCTCTCTCTCTCTCTCTCTCTCTCTCTCTCTATATATATTTATTTATTATTTATTTATAATGCAATCAGTTTACAACCTTTGAGCCAGAGGCTCATTTCCAAAGGTACCTCGTCAACAATGGTAGGAAATACAAATAATACAGATATAACAGAAAATACAGATAATACAGAAAGAGGGTACATACAAGGCAGCGCATGATAAAAACAGACACGCATTAATGGCACAAGTTCACAGCAACATTGGTAGTGGATACAGAGCAAAATATGGTATGATTGACAATTGATGAATAAAATGGTGTTTAGCAGCATAACGGCATGTCATGTGGGTGTGAATACAACCAAACAGGTCTACTGTGCCAGATTACAAGGAACGTACTGCATGAGACAGTCACAGTACAGGTAACTCAATAGAGCAGTCACACAGGTGACATGATATCTGATTACACAAAGTGTAGTGCCTGGAACAGAAGTAGTACAAAAGACGGGTGAGCGCACCGAAAAGGGCTGGGTAGAACTAAGCTAAGAGTGAGGAGCAAAGGAGTGAAACGTGGTTTGTTCCAGTCAGTTATGATACAGTAGGTAGATGGAGTCATGGGAATAGAGAAGTTGATAGGAAATAAAGAAGCGAGGGGACGCAGCAACCCAGGGGGCATTGTCAGAGAGGAGTAGGGGGTTACAGCATCCGTTAGGCACAGGAGCAGCAGCGCCTGCTGAATAGCACACTTTTGAGGGCATTTTTGAAGGTGGAGATGGTGGTGGTATCAGTGATGGCCCGAGGAAGAGATTTGTACCAAGCGGGCGCTCTATGGCAGAAAGATCTCTGTCCAAGTGAAGTCCTGGCATGAGGGACCAGGAAGGTGACTTTGCTGGAGGTCTGGGTGCTGACAAGGGGCTGTGCTGGGTGGAGGGCGGAAGTCAGCCCGGGGGGAGAAAGTCCTAGTAAGGTTTTTTTTGAAATGAGGCACATTTGGTATAACAGGCGTTCATCAAGGTCAAGCATTGCCGCGAGATCATAGAGTTGGCAAGTATGAGTGAGCTTAGGGGCCCCAGTGATTAGCCTGCAAGCCTTATTTAGGAGGAGGCGGATTTTGTTGAGAGCTGTCATGTTGGCAGTCCCATAGACAGGTAGCCCATAGTCCACCAGGGAGAGTATAGAGGAAGTAACTGCCAGCCGGAGCGCGTCGGGGGGGAGACAGTTTTTGTGGCGGTACAGGATACCAAGTCGGATATTGGTAGCAGAAGCGAGTGCATCGATGTGGGTATGGTAGGAGAGGGCTGAGTCAAATTGGATCCCTAACTACGTATAGGATTGGACTTGTTCCAGTTGTAGTTTAGAGCCGGAAAGGATACGGAGAGGGGTGTTCAAAGATTTATTTTGAGGATGGGCGAAGAGCATGGTTTTAGATTTTTTAAGATTTATGACCAATCTATGCTCTTTAAGCCAGGCTTCAGCGCCATCATAGGCTCATTGTAGGGAAGCCTGGAGGGAAGTGGGGCTATGGTCAGTGGCAAAGAGGACGGTATTGTCTGCGTACAGCAGAATATTCCCGGGGCAAGCACTGGGCAGGGTGTTAAGGTAAAGCGAGAAGAGAAGAGGCCCCAGGATGGAGCCCTGTGGAACCCCAGAGTGGATCGGGCGAGGGTCAGAAAGAGTCCCACCAATTTTGACTCGTTGGGAGCGGGCGGAAAGGTATCTGGAGCACCAGGCCAGTGGTCCAGAGGCAAACCCGGCGTGACAAAGGGCTCCCAGAAGTAGGGGGTGGGAGACAGTGTCAAAGGCCTTTGATAGGTCAAGGAACACAGCCCCCACCAGGGAGCCAGTTTCCAATGAGGAGTGAAGATAGGAGGCGAATTCAATAAGGCAGTGCTAGTATTTGCATCCCAAAGGAAGCCGTGCTGTTCCGGGCAGAGGATGTTGTATTTGGTCAGGTATTCAGATATTTTGTGGCCACTAGTTTTTCCAGTGCCTTGGAAAGGGAGGGAGAATGGAGATCGGTCGATAGTTTCCAGTTAGGACCTGTCACCCCTTTATGGATAGGGAGGACCGTTGCGGTTTTCCATGAGGAGGGGAATTGACCCAGGCAGAGTGATTTGTTAAGAAGGCAGGTGAGTGGGGTGAGGACTTGATCCAGGACTAACCGGAGGATTTTGTGATCCAGAGTGATGTCACTGGTACTGTTGCCTTTTTAGTGCAAGGGTCAGGTGCAGTCTGGCTTCCTGGGTAGTAACCCTATGAAGGTGGAAGCAAGGGCGATGGGGGGCTGGGGTAGGATGGAGGGGTGGCTGATCAAAGAAGTTACTGGGGAGGATGGGGCTAAGGTCTGTAAAGGCGGTGTTGAGGAGGTTTGCAATATCAGCGGGGTCTGTGATGGTGGTGTTGTTGGTGGTAATCTGGGATGGGGGAGGGGAGCGGGTGTTCTCATTCAGTTGTTTGACCTTATCCCAGAAGGTACGGGCGCTCCCCCAGGAGGCAGTGAGGGGTGGCCTGATAGTGGTCGGCTTTGGCTTTCCTGATGGCCCATGTGCACTTATTCCGCACAGCATTGTAGGCCTGTCTGTCAGCTGGGTGCCTAGTTTCGCTGGCACGATACCAAAGGTTGTCCCTGTGCCTGAGCATCATACAGAGTGCAGGGGTAATCCAGGGCAGGTTAGGTCTTTTGGAGCGGACGGCAGAGAGGGGAGCAAAGAGATCGCAGGCTTTATTAAAGGTGGAGGTAAAGAAGACAAGAGCGGTATCTATATCTGGGGCATGGAGAATCGGGGACCAGTCTTGGGAGTTCAAGATATTGTTTTAGGTTTTTTAGTCCATAAGGTCTGAAATGCCGGCGGGGAACGCACTGAGCAGTAGGTCGGGGTAGGGTGGCCAACCAGCGGAAGAGCACAGGGGAGTGGTCACTGAGTGTGTCCGGGAGGACTTGGATGTCCAGGACTTTAGGGGGGCGGTTTGTGATGATGACATCAAGGAGGGTGCTTGTACCTCTCTTGGGGTTCACACGTGTGGGTTGGGAGACTAGTTGGGTTAGATCCAGAGCTGTGAAGGAGTCCCGAGTGGGGGAGGATGAGGGACAAAGCCAGTTCACATTGAGGTCCCCAACTATGATTTTGTCAGCATTGTGGGGAAGGGTGGCAAGGTAGTCAGTGAGGGATAATAGCACCGGGTTTTTGAGCTTGGGTGGAATGTAGGCAGTGGTGAGGTAAAAGGGGGATCTGGTGGGGTCAGGGGTAAGCTTAATGGTGAGGGCTTGGGACCCGTTTACAAGGACTGGTGCAGGGAAGGTGATACCAGTGAGGGAGCTCCTGGTGTAGATAGCGCAGCCTCCCCCACGTTTGGTTACCCGATCCTCGCGATATAGGGTGTAGCCAGGGAGGGTAACAAGGGAGTCAGGGGAGGAATTAGATAGCCATGTTTCCACCAGTGCAATGATGTCAGGTTTGTGCTGTGCGACCCAACATTGGAGGGAGTCGAATTTTTTTCAGGACGCTGCATATATTCATGGAGGCAATCAGCAGCCTGGGATGCCCTCCTGCTGAGGCGGTCCTAGTGAGTCCAGGGTTAGGGTGGATATTGCCAGATAAGAGTAGTAGGAGGACAATAGTTCTGGCCAGGGCACGGCAGTAGAGTTTAAGTCTATGGCTAGGGGGAGTTGGGGATGGGATCATAGAGGTGCAGGGGATAGGTAGGGAATTAACGGCAGGGAGAGCAAGGATAGTAAGCAGTCCGAGTAGGGGGTGAGGGAGGGGGGGAAGAGGCAAGGAGATGGGAGTTGTTGGTCCGTGAGCATGGACATCGTAGGGTGAGTAGGAACTAAGTTGGTGGGGATTAAAGGTGAGATAGCCTGTGGCCTAGGGGAGATAAACGGCTGGGGGGAGTGGGAACCAGAAGGAGGATGATGGGGAGGGAGTTTAAGAGTAGGTGGGCTAGCATGGTAGACAGGTGGTAGAGGAGGAGGGAGTTAAGAAAGCTGTACTGCCTCCTAGGGAGTGTGGCTGCCACTTTAGATTAGTGGCAGTGACACGGACTCAGGTGGTAAGGGTACAGGGTTCAAGTCCCAGCTAGGGCAGCACCGAATTTGCCAGGGAGAGGGTGGGGAGCTGTAGTCTAGGGGACAACATGGGCTGGGAAATGGGCCTCCACAGGTGTGGAATGTAGTGACTCCTAGTGGTCACTGGGTGTAGGTACAGGGGAGGAGGGTGGGTCTAAGGTGGGTGGGTATTTGGAAGACAAGGGGAGGTGTGGTGATGGGGGTTAGGGCAGATGAGGGAGTATTGGCGGGGTGGTGAAGGAGAGGAGGAGGAGGAGTCCTGGGTAGGCAAGCCTACAGGAAGAAGTGCAGAAGCAGTGGTGTCCCTCTAGTGGTGAGCCAATATAATCTGCCAATGAGAAAGTGGGGAGATAGAAATATAGGCAGACAGGAAGTGATGTCAGGGACCAGTGCCTATAAAGGAAATGCCGACCCAGGGTGGGTGGAGGGGCGTGGGGGCAGTCGACGCGCGAGGCGTGTTGACGGACTAACCCCCTCACAGACGCTGCTGCTGGTGAGGTACTTTAATTACCTCCATGCAGTCAGCTGGTAGTCCTTGTTCTGGGGAGCAACGAGTCCTGGGGAGCTTTGTTGCTTCTGCATATATATGTAGAGAGAGAGAATATATAACAATAAATAACCACATGAGCAGTAGTGGACGGGGGACACTAACAAAATAGACCAACAAGGCCTAGGATTTCTTATCATGACACTGGAGGATTGGACATCACCAGTTTCACTGTTATGTTTTTTGGGGGGTTGAGGGCTGGTGGGTGCTGAGAGGGAGGAAAAATGTTTTTTGAAGTTCAACATTTTATTAGTTTCAAGAATAACAAAAAAACTCACCAAAAACAGTAGGAATTGAACAGCTGGTCACATCATTTCAATATTACACTTCATGGAACTTAAAGAAAGAGCAAGCAAACATAATAGTGACATTACCTCAGGCAGAAGATAATGGAACAGATAACTTAAACATCCAGTCTGGATCTGATTGAGTCCACTCTACTCTCAAGAGGACAAGCCATCTCTAATTTTTGTGTCTTCAGGAGCTTACTGAGAACCAGAAAAATGTTTTAAGATGCAGATAGAGCCTGAATCTTTATAATTACCTTTATGTTAGTCTTTTTTGTATATGTAGACTTTGTTATCATGATAATCTATTGTATCTCATCCGAATTAAATTTAGTCTGCCAAATCAATTTTTCATATTCTCTAAGATTTTCTTTTGCATCTTCTGACCATTTATTGAACTCTTCTACTGTAGCTTCACCTGGGTTTTCAGTGTATTTTCATATTGTTATAGTTCCTCTGCAATTTTACTGTTAATTTACTGAGAGACAAGAGGCAGCAATAAGACTGGTATCTGAGGAAGTAGCAACTGTGTGCACTTTTATGAACAGTAAATCAGCATTATGGTGAATGTATACTACAACAGTAATTTACTGTGTTAACTGCACAAAAGGCAGAAATTAAAATGTTTGTCATTGGTATCTTTATTTCTTTTAATTTCATATTCTTTATTGAAATTATTTAATAACCATGTGCCTTATAAGGTGAACGGCATTCATATCTACATAAGCACTGGTATGTAAAAACAGTCTTTGATGTCTGAGTAGAGCATTAGAAAAGTGTATACCAATAATATAAGAACAAAATTGTAAAATCGTGTTTATTATGTTTACAGTCCCCCAGAAGAAGCCTAATAAGGTAAAACATTTGGGGCATATTTAAATAAACTGAATTTTGAACAAGACGCATTTATGGTTTTGTGGCTCTTTTGACCAAGAGTAGCTCACTTTTCTCTCATTTCTTGCACTACTAGGCAATCCCAGAGATTACTCATTGCAGTAGTAGTATTTCTCATTCAACCCCCCCCTCTACCAGGACTATTTTCCTGCTGCTTCTCAATGCCTTGGCAGATGGAACCCCTGCACCAGCTCCCATTTGGTGGTAAATCCAGCGTAACAGGTGCCAGAACTTTAGGTGTGTATGTTGCCCACGAGTGCCTACTGCAGGTGGCTGCCCATTTTTGCTTGAAACAGCTGACAGATAGCAAGTGTTTCATCAGCTGGTTCCAGTATATAAAAATTTCAAACTAGGGATGTACTGTAGTAACCCTCGATTCTGCATGGCAGTGGGAGTGGGAAAGGGAAGGGGAGAAAATGTGTGGTTTTCGGGATGCTTCATGCACTTTGAGACTACATGACTCATGGTGTAACAAGCTCAACATTGATAAGGGGAACAACTGTTGTAATATTGGGGGGAGACTTTACTAGTTGTATGAGATACTTGTGTGCAAAGCCTAGCATTTTCAGCAGCATCATCCTTCCTCTTTTTCTTTCTGGTTCAATTGAGGATCAAAATTGTCATCTCCACCATCACTGATATCCGCCTCTTCTTGAGCTCTGTTTTTATCACCTTCACTTTCTCCAGGCTCTCTATCCTTTTCATTATCTAGAGTCAGAGACACATTTTTTGATTTAGTCATTTCTGACTGTATAACAATCCATTCTCCCTCCTCAGGTTCTGACTCATGGTCAAGCACCACACTATCATTTGGGAATGGGAAACTATCAGCAAGATCAGGCTCAGTGGCACCACCACTAGAAGTCATGGGGATACTAGCAACCTCCTGTTCTACCACTATGCTTGTACCAGAGATTTTGCTACTTCCTGGACTGCTCTTCTTGTCACCACTTCCTCAGCCTCCAGCAGCATGGGTGCCACAGATTTAGCAGAGAAATATTTGAGCACATTAATGTCACCTTAACTGCTGCCAACTACTCCTTTACCACTGCTACTGGCCTTGGAGTCCACAGAGGATGCTGCTGCTGACATAGTTTTTAGCTGCAACTCCCTTGTTCCCCATAGAACTTCTGCACTTCTTTGCCACCTCCCTGGCACCTCTCCCTTTAGTTAAACATCTCTTCTCAGTCATTTCATATATTTAGACTTATAATATTGTAAGGAAAACATTGAAAGAAACCTTGCATTACAACTAAATCACACCAGTAGACAACACCTCCCCCGATGGATTAGCAGTGTGATCTGAACAAAACCACCAAAAAAGTTTATGTTTAATTATTTTTTAACACAATGAGGATTAAATTGACATATATGACAAAGTCATTAAGTTAGTGTGACAGAACACCATCACATTAAGAACTAAACTAAATATCTAAAACTAATACAGAAAGACCATGACACAATACACCACTTAACCTCACCAAACTGAACTACAGAAATCACAGACCACAGACAAAAATAACTAACAAAGATGACTGAGGAAAACAAATATGAGACCTCTGCTGCACACTGACTAGTGCTCACAGTAAAAATAGTTCAAAGTCACAGATCTTTCTGGGCTGTCTTGCTAACTGAAACTTCTCCCTTCCCCCAGACAGCAGTGCTTTACTACAGACAAAACAAAATCACTACTTTAAAATAAATAATCATCAAAAACAGAAATAAAGGACATGGTTAGGCCTCATCTGGAGTAAGGGGTCCAGTTCTGGAGGCCTTGCCAAAAAACGGATGTGGAAAGGGTGGAGTGAGTACAGAGGAAGGCAATCAAGATGGTGAAGGGGCTTGGCCACTTGCCATATGAGGAAAGACTGTGAGCCCTAGACATGTACTCTCTGGAACAAAGGAGGGAGAGAGGGGACATGATAGAGACCTTTAAGTACCTAGAAGGGATCAATAAAGTACCTATAGAGAACCTATTCCAAGTGAATGAATGTCCCAGGAAAAGGGGGCATGATCTCCAGCTTGGGGGGGGAGTTTAGGGGTACTTCTTTACTGAGAGGGTGGTGGACACCGGGAATGGGCTGCCTGGAATAGTGACAGGTGAGAACACAGTGGGAGGGTTCATGACGGCTTGGGACAGACATAGTGGGCTGTTAAAGGGAGGGGGAGGGAAATCAGTGCAAGCCTAGGGGATGCTAGACAAATGGGCAGACTAGGTGGGCCTGGTGGTCCTTTTCTGTAGTCACTTTCCTATGTTCCTAACTTCCTATTAATCAAGCAGCACAAAGCCCTCTGATCTATTTGTGAACACTTTTGTTTCAGAAACTCAGTTTTTTAAGTAATTTAAAGTTTGTTTGTTTTTTGGCCAAGACAAGCAGGGGCAGACTTCTCTCTGATTTCCTTTTCAGAAGACTTTACTCAACACAGCCTATGCATGGCATACAGCTCATTACAGTACCATGTGACTTCCAGTCTCATAGCACTTTGCCCGTGAGACCCACTTCTTTGGTAAAGCTACCAAATTTGTAACTTGCAGAGTTGTCCCTATACTGTGAATTGGCATTGTGCAAGGTGGATTAAACTTTTCCTATGAAGGTAGTGACAAGTGTGGTTCCACAGGGAGAGGTACTAGGACTAGCTTTCTTCAAGCAGGTACAGCAGTGACATACAGTAGGTGAAGGGCTACAAGGGAAGGTGAGACTTTTTGCAGATGACACTAAATTCTGCAGGAGTGTGGACAGTAAGGAAAGATTAAAGCAATGAAAAATGATGTGGAAAATCTAGACTAGTGGTTTAGCATCTGGCAGCTAAAGTTCAATGCCAAGAAATTCGAAGTCATGCACGTCAGTATTAAGAACCCCCAACCTGGGAAGAGTATCAATGGGTAAAGATTGAAGATGCCGGGAAAGAAAGGGATTTAGTGATAATAATTAGTGGTAACATGATGCCCACCTCCCAGTGCAGTATAATTCTGTGCATGGGAGAGAAAATGTGATGCCGGGGTGTATTAGGCAAAGATGTACTGTACCACTCATTGAAAGGAGGTGACTATTCCATTTTATTGGTCACTTTAAAGTTCTGAGTACATGACCAATACCTACTATATGGCATAGCATTGCTCTGAATTATCAGGTCCCTTTGTTAGAAAACATCAATCCTTCATATTATTTTGCTCCATACTTGGAATATACTCTGCAGGTGTCCTAAAACTCTGCTCCATAAACAATAACTGAAGTTCATTGGGAATATTTCATGAAATCAGTCATAAAGTTTTGAGAATTTGGTAACGCAGACTTTCAGTATGCAAAAACAAACAAAAAAAAAAAACACAGAAGAGCTCAATTGGGCCAGGACAAATCGATGTAAAACATTGCCTTGTTTATTTTCTGTCTGTGTCACAAGAAGTAAAAAAATATTTTAAATAATACACTTTCAATGGAGCGTGCCCTATAATTTCTTTATTACTTTGGATTTATAGTATATTTAGTTGGATGGTAGGGAATCCTCAAGACCAAGAACATGCACCTTATTATGAAGGTGTGGGCAATTCTGAGCAACCCCCAATGTTTGCTAATTTGGAAACAGAGATTTCGGACCTAAATTTGGGGAAACTGATTTAGGGAAAGCAGCAACAAAATGTAAAGCTGGGAGACAGCCTGTTAAAACCATAAATGATTGTTATCTAACTCAGTACATAAAGGAGGGGGCAGGAAAAGAGGCTATACTAGATATTGTACTGAGTAAACTAAGGGAGAACACAGGAGAGTGCCCTAGATGAGAATCACTAGTAAGGAGCTACCCGGACATAATGCACTTCTCACTTCATAAGAAATGTTAAAATTAAGAAACGAAGGCTGGCCCAGTGGCGTTGAGGGCTGAGGCACCGGTCGAATTACCTCACAGCACGCTGGTGACCCATGTTCGGGAACAAGCATGGGTCACCGGAGGTCAGCAGGGGAGGAGAAGGATTGAGCATCCACTGGACTGCTTTCCTTTGGGAAGGGGGGTCCAAAACAGTCGGCATCTGATTGCCCCCGGCAGAGACTGGATGGCTAGGTGCTGTGCTGTACCATCAGGGAGGAGCTGGGGGAAAACAGCAGTAGGGACCGTGTGTGGATGCATGCGTCCTCCCCTCCACTGGCATCATTGCATGCCTCCACTCCAGGGAGAAAATGCAAAAGTGGAATCCTCATGGTCGGGTGGCTTGATGGCTGTCCCGTGGTGCACCAGCTCTGGGGGAAGCTGCCTGACTTGATCTAGACAAGGTGGGTGGGTGAGTGAGGGGGCTCCCCACCACTCCGCTGTGGGGGGTAAGCCACAGGGGAACAGGCAGCGACCCTAAGGGAGCACAGGAGATGTTGGACGGCAGTTGGAATCCCTTAGAGTTGCCAGAAATAGGGAACAGACCAAGTAGGGACCAGCAGAAAAAAGATGGCAAAAAAAAAAAAATTAAGAAATTAATTTTAAGATGCTGTTACTAAGGTAGAAATAATTTTTGTTAAGTTTAGAGCACAGTTATGTGGCTGAAGTTGAGAAGATGAGATCAAAGAAAAATATGAATGAAAAATGCATAACCTTAAGAAAAAATTACATAAATGTCAAGACAAATATGCACCAATAAGGATTAAATACAACAAGAAAAGGATAATACCAGTGTTATTTGCAGCAAGGGTAAGGAGGAGGATGAATGCAAAAACAAAAAACAAACAAATAAAAAAGCATATGATGAACTAAAACAGCACAACAATCAAATAAGAGAAGAGCACTGCATAAAAATAGGTTGAAGAAATGAAAGCAAAGATTTCAGCATTAGAAAAGGTCTATTGAGAAGAAAAGTGCAAAGAGAGGTAGGCAGAAGAGAAAACACTTCTTTATGTGACTTGTAAAAGAAAGATGAATAAGTCAGTGGGCCAATTGACAAGAGTGGGAAAATAAGTAATAAACATAATACAAATGGCACAGATATTAAATTTACATTTTTGCTCAGTCTTTAGCAAAAGTAAACATGAACTATATAAATGAGGTAGCCAGTACAACAGCAGGGGAACAGTGGCGGGGAAATCAAGGCTATGGACACAGAGAAAAGATGCAGTAATCTGGATACCTCAAAGGCAGTTGGGACAAATTATCTACACACTAGATCACTGAGGAAATAAGCAAAACAAACCAAACAATCAACTGCATTTATATGTAATGATACATTTCAAGAGGGTATCATACCAGATGACTGGAAAGGTGATATGGCAGCCTTATTTCATAAATAAATTGGCTAAAACCAACAAGGGTTACTTTGAATTGCCATTAGCTTAATGTTTAAGAATGCATTACATTTGAGGTTTGTTGTGATACAATACAACCTTACACATTAAAGTAATATAGAGGCAGTTGTTTTCATCTCTAACAGGCTACAGCAGTATCAGCAAAGGAGTCATGAAAGCTGTGTTAGATTAAATTGTTACAAGTCAAACTTGGGAAAATTTACATGTGGGGTACCATGAGAGTTGGTGTTGTGCGAAATATTTTTTATTTGTTTGTGACATGGGCAAAAATCCAAAAATGTTGGATATTCAAGTTTGTGGATGATGGTAAAATATGGGGGAGAGCTGACACCTACAAAGAAACAAAGAAGTTGCATAGGGAACTGACTAGACCTGCAGGATAGGATGAGAGAGGGAGAAGAGGTTTAATGTTGATAAGCAGTGATGCATCCTGGTATGGAACCTAAAATGACAATTTCATAATGGGAAAAACTCTCAGGGGGGACTGATCAGTGTAGGAACTTGAGGATCTTAATACTAAATGATCTAAAGCCAGAAACTCAGTATGAATCAGTAGAAAATGCGAATAATCATATACTGGGGTGCATTAAGAGGAATTTGCTGTATACTATATGTAAGGGGAGATTATAATGTCATGGTACAGGTCACTGGAACAGCTACATGTTGAGTATTGCTGTCTGTTCTTGTCAACAACTATAAAAGGACATCATAATCATAGAAAGAGCACGGATGAGGGCAAACAAGCACATTGTGGGGGTGGGAGCTGAAAGATAAGAGTTATGATGAAAAACTGAATGAGCTCTAGTTGTTCAGATTAGAAAGCAGAAGGCTAAGGGAAATCTACTCAACATGTCTAAAGTCATAAAGGATGTCAAGTTACAAGAGAAATGAAAAATAACGCCCAGAGAGGAAAACACAATCACAAGTAGCCATCACAAACAGTCCAAGAGCAAGAACTTCAAGAGTGAGCAAAGGAAGTACTTCTACATGCAGAGGGTGGCAAATGTCTGGAAATGTTTGTCATCAGGAGTGGTGGAGGCAGAAACACTCATTATCTTAATGTTGAGACTGGATAGGCATATGAGGATGGAAAATATCACAGTTGAAACCTGGGGAGATCTACTCAGTGGGCCCGATATTCAAATGGGTGCCTGGCAAGGGTGCAAGTGGGTGCATAGCACAACTGAGGTGCACTGAAGCAGCCAAGGGATATATTCAAAAAGATGTGCCATTACGCATCTCTTCTGAATATATCAAGTAATGCGCACTACACAAATACAATGCACTGGTGCATCCCCCCAGACAGGGCTGAATACCAGAAATGGGAAATGTGCCAGCACATCAGATATACACTGTGTGCAAATTCCTGATATTCAGCCACCAATATGCAAATGGAGCCATAATGCATGTTAGGTGCAAATGGGGCCATTTGCATGTCATTATGGCCCCATTTGCATGAGTTGTGCAGGGCTGGATGGTGAAATGCTCCTGGTGCCCTGAACACCATGCAGTACTGGCAGTGGAGGTCCAGATGGTCCCCACCCTTCCCATCCCATTGCTCACATTGTCCATAGCGGTGTGCGCCAAAATCCCTGGTAGTCCAGTGGTAACCCCCCTCCCCACCCAACCCTCTGATCATGATAATAATCCAACGTTCAGATCCCTGGTAGTCCAGTGGATCCCGCACCCTACCTGACCCTCCGATCACTGTACAGATCCAAATGTAATATCCTTGGTGGTCCAGTGGTAACCTCCACCACTTCACCCACACAGGAACCCCTGCTCCCCCCCAGTTATCAGCGGGCAGCATACCCACCCACATACCACTGCAGCTGCCCGCCAAATGACAGCATACCACTGGATCACCAGGGCCTAATTTGTGTGCTTGTGCACAGTGTTGGGGGGGTTGCCACCCATGGCTGGCAGCTGCTGTGTTGTGCACTGCAATACAGTGGCCCACCAGTGGGTGAGCTGCACTTGAGCCATGTTTTATGGACTCAACTTGGAGCCCAGGTTTGTGACACATATCAAGGTTGTGCCAGCAGATGCACCACACATCCTGGGCTTAATATCGGGATGTGCCACATATGCAGTGGCACGCCCTCTGGAGATGTGAGGCATACATTATTTTTGTGTCCCGGCACACTGGGAATTGCACTGTGCATTTCCCTTTTTTGTAGTTCTGGGGTTGCACTGGCACAACTCAGTTGCGCCAGGTGCAACCCCTTTGAATATCTCGTCCAATATGTCTAAAGTCATGTAGGATGAAAAGTTGCAAAGAGAAATAAAAAATACAGTCACAAGTGGCCATCACAATCAGGCCAAGAGCAACAACTTCAAGAGTGAGCAAAGGAAGTACTTCTAAATATAGAGGGTGGCAAATCCTGGAAATGTTTGCCATCAGGAGTGATGGAGGCAGAAACACTCATTTTTTTATGTTGAGATTGGATTGGTATATAAAGGGAGAAATACCACAGTCGAAACCAACTAAACAGAATAGTTGGTTTCGATAGACAGCATAGCCTTCTTGTATCTCATGATCTTATGTTCCTATATCTTCCTACATTTACGAAAGCATCTGATTCTGTCAACACCAATCTCCTTGCACACACCTCTGCCTCCAATCCACCTACAGGAAACATTACCAACATAGCTTGACCCCTCGCTCAGCTAATGATTACCACACCCACATGAGCTGCTGAAATCAGTAACTGACACTAAACGTTTGCATCAGGACTCCTGATCCACCACCTGTCTGTTGACACCAACTACTTGCATACTGAATCCCCCAACCACTGACATTTGCTCACTAACTTTACCCCCAAAACAAATAGTCCAAAGAAGAAAAAAGCACACTGTCTTCAACAGTATTATGTGCCTCGATCAGCGACCATTCTCCTATCTATTGTTTATTGAATGTCCATTTGTGGAAGGTTTTCCACAAAGTCACTACCCAAAGGGACATCTCCAGACTGAACACTGCTAGTTTTCTTGCTGATGTAGCTCTGGTTGACTGGTCCCCTGTTTACTCTTCTTAGATGCCACAATTGCTATATCCAACCTCATTGCTCAAATCGCCACTCTGCAGGACAGACACAAAGGAGATTCAGGGTACAACTAAAAAATGGCTTCACAAAAATTTATTCTCCTTCTGAAAGCCAGGGATAAACATTGGTTTTCTTATAAAGCCTCTTTCATTTGGAATAAATACAGATCCAACTGGAATTAATACAGACAGCGCAAAACTGTTTGCAAATAAGCTACCTGTACTACTAAAAGTACCTTCTTAAAGGAACAGCTTCTAGCCTGTGCTGGGGACTTCCACAGTTTCTGGTGCCATATCAAGGGTCTTACAGATAGTGTCACTAAACAAGACATTAATGACATGGTCCTTAATGAGATAAACTGTAATAACCATGTTACTAGTTCAAATGCTTTCAATGATCATTTTACAGATTTAACAGCATATACAGTGTTTCTGATTGTCAACCCATCCATAAAGCCAACCAACTGAACTCCTCCCCTTATCATAATCGCCCTCATTTTTTCCTAAATGTTGTGACCCAAAAGATATTCAAAAATTGCTAAACACATTCTCCCCCAGCACTAACAAAAAGCCTGATGGGTTGAAACCTATGATCTTCAACCTTACTGCTCCTCTCATTGCCTCAGCTATTGCCCACATTTTCAACTGATCACTAATCTCTGGAGTTGTGCTCCAGAGCTGTACCTAACAGAAAATTTCAAAGGTTGTCCATGTTTTCATGAAAGGAGACCCAAAACTTATCAACAACTACAACCCTACTACACTCTTGTCAGTTCTAAGTGACCTTTTGGAAAAGGTGTTTGCGGTACAATTGGCAGACTAATTCCATAAGTTCAACCTGATATCACCCAAACAGCATGGCTTCTGCAGGGAGCATAGCATTGCCACTGCACTTGTCAAATTATCTAATGATCTTAAAGTAGCCATGGATAATGGAATGATGACAACAATTGTATTTTTCAACCTTTATAAGTCTTTCTTCTGGATTGATCATCAGGTATTATGTTCAAAACTGATTATCCTCAGCCTTCCCACCCATGCTGTCTCCTCGTTTGTGAAGTACCTTTCAAGTAGATTCTATTTAGTAAAGTTTAAAAAGATGCTGTCTAATATGGCTTGTATTGAAGTTGGTGTTCCCCAGGGCTCTGTTCTTGGCTCACAGCTCCTGTCTGTCTTTATCAACACTCTTCCTCTTGGATCTGTCTCCTGCTCCTCTCTAGGTTTTGCAGATGCCCTTGCTATCTATTTTAGTTCCAGGATTGTGGTCCATATTAACTTGCAGCTTAGCTGCAACTTCAGAATATTCAAAACTGTTTCATGAAAAACAAATTAATCCTTAAGGCCAGAAAGATCCAGGCTATGCTAGTTGGTTTTAATGCCAAGCTTAGGTCTTGTGCAGATGCCCTAGTAGTCACTTGTGCTGATGACTGATGGTTGATCAGTTCAAATATCTTGGTAACACCCTTGACCCTTAACTAGATGTCTTCCTACATATCTCCACCATCTGCAGGGCAGTGAATACTAAGCTTGGCATAGCCTAAATAATTAAGCTCATACTTACACTGAAGACCAAACTTGCCATTGCTAAAAGCATCCTCGTGCCTAAGTTACACTATGTCCTTTTATTCTTTGTTCATAACTCTAAAAATATCCTGGCTAAATGCAATGTGGCTTATAACAATGTATGTCATTTCATTCTGTCCTGCAATATCTGGCTCACCACTGTGATCTGAGTTCTACCCTTGGATGGCTGTCTCCATTCCTTAGGTACTTTTATGCTCTCAGGTGGATCCTAGATAAAATCCTAAGATCCTCTTCTCCTACCTCTATTGCTTTGCTCCTTTAGTGCTCCCATCGGACCTACCCCTCAGATCCTCTGACAATTCCCCACTCCATGTTCCCCTGTGTGTCACCAGGATAAGTGAACAGGCTTTCTCCTTATTTGCTCCAAAGTTCAAGTACTCCCTCCTGGTACCCTTATGAAGTATTTCCTCTTACCACCTGTTCAATTCCTGAGAAAACATTTGCTGACCTTCTCTGCTTGTAACTGTGCCTGAGGAACTAATCGCCACTGATGTTGCAGTGATGTTCTCATAAAAGCCTGGCTAACAGTTATTAATTAATGTCTATTGTTGTATTTTTTCTCATTCTAGGTTGGCAAACTGCTGTTTGTGACTTCCTATTGTCTGCTACGTAGTGGTAATCTTATTGTGTTCCAGTTTGTTTCTTGTAGTCTTATCGTGCTCCACTGTACTTGTAATGTTATCCTGCCTTACTTTATCTGTAATTCCTAATTAATTCTAATGTTGTTTCTTTGGTACTGTCCTGGATCATACCCTAAAAAGGCATTTATTTGTCTAGTATATCCACTGGTTAACAAAAGCTAAATAAAATATAAAAAATAAATAAAATAATAAAAATGTATTTATTTATTTGATATTGGTATACAGGAGAGGCACATTAAGCTGAGGCTCATTTCCAGGTGTGAGCTGGGAAAAGGGAAATGGGAGGATAACATTATATAATTTAAAACAGTTTTTCAGAGTACATACTGGAATAAAAGAGCAAGGTAAAACAGCAAACGGGTAAGCAATAAATAGGTAATAGCAGACAATACAGGTAATGAGGCTACCAAAGGAATAATAACATCATTAATCAATAAGGTTTCCTGAGTGGAGGGAGAGAAGGAGGAAGAAGGAAGGGAGGAACTGCTACAAGGAGATATAGAGGGACAGAACAAGGTGAGAATAAAGTGCAAGGGGGGCCTAAATAAGTTGGGTAAGGGGACATTCAGGGGGGCAAAAAGAAGCAAGATGGGAGGTCAGCTTTGACAGGAGCAGGAGTCCGGGAGCACAGGTGAGTGAGATAAGGCATGTTTAAGGAGAGAGAGGGAAAAGGAGTGCCTGATGCGAAAGGGAAGAATATTCCAAAGTGAGGGCAGTCTGTAAGAGAAAGAAGCTGAGCCAGAACAGGATGAGGGATGAGGGATGGAGAAAGTGCAGGAGTCCCCAGACCAGGTGGGGTAGGAGGCATCCACAGAGGGAGATGACAGTGAGGAGAGGTAGGAGGGCAAGGACCCAAGCCAGAATTTGGAGATGAAAAGAAAAGAGTGGAGTAGCCATCAGTGCTGGACAGAGGTAAGGGAAAGGGATGAGTAGAGGGAGCAGTGGTGTGTTTGGGGAGTGGCATTTAGAGCAAGTGGCAGAATGCATTATAGAGGGAGTCAAGACTTGCTAGGAAGGATACTGGGGTGGTACCATACACTACGTCAGCATGGTCAATGGAGGGGATAATCATTTTGGTAGGGAGCTGACACTGAGTGCTTAGAGAGAGGGCATCTTTTTTTCTGTACATGATGCCCAGTTTAGGGCATAGTTTTGCATGAATGTGCTTTGAGTTGTCAGGCCAGGAGTTGAGCGTAACCCCAGGCACTTGTAGTGGGGGACTACACTGAATATGGAGCCATTGAGGGTGGTTAATGTGAGAGGGTTGGGGAGGAGTTGAGTTTCTAGGAGTTCCAAATATCATAGATACCATTTTTTTAAACATTCACCTTGAGGAGGTTTTCAAGGAACTAGCAAAGGACAGAGTGGAAGCTAGCTTGAAGCTAGGAATGGACAGCAGAGGCAGAGGGGCCAGAGGTGAAAAGCATGGTATCATTAGCGTACATCTGTTCTGTATATTAACCACAGAACAAGAAGAAGGGAGATCATTTAAGAAAACAGAGAGAAATAGGGGGCCAAGAATGGAGCCTTGGGGAACACCAGCATGGATCAGGAGAGGAGGGGAGAGGGCTCCATCAACAAGGACTTTGGTTTAAACAGAGATATAAGAATTAAACCAGTTTACAGTTGTGGGTGAGAGGCCAGCTGAGGAGAGCTTGGTCAGTAGGAGAGGGTAAGAGACAGAAACAAATGCCGTAGCAAGGTCAATGAAAACCATAGCAGTCAGGCGGCCTTTGTCCATGCCAGAGAAGATGGAATCTGTGACACAAAAGAAGTGAGGTAGTGGTGGAGTGATTGGTCTGAAAACCTGATTGAAAGTTTGAGAGAAAGTCTGAGGAGTCAAGAAACTCGAGAAAGTCAGACGTGCAAGGATGAGGGACTCCTGACTTTTGGCCAAGGTAGGGAGCAGGAAAATGGGGCTATGATTTCCCAGAGAAAGGATGTCTCCACCATTGTACAAGGGTACAACTTGAGCGAACTTCCATGCCTTTTGGACCGTGCCATTTGAGAAGGATCAATTCAAAATGTGGGTGAGGGGGAGAGATATTTCAGGGATAAAAATACGAAGGAGGCAAAGTATAGTTCAGTGGGTTAAGGCTGTGAGCTGCAGATCTGGAGACCTGGGTTTGAATCCCACAGCCACCTAGATGCATACTGTGTGATCCTGAGCAAGTCACTTAACTTCCTTGTGCTCCCAGGTCGCATCTGGAAACAAGCTTTGGCTTAGTGTACTTCTCCTGGTTAAACCAATGTTCCCTTTCCCTTCCCTTCCCTTTCAAGACCATTGTGGCTAGACTTTTTGGGGTTTAAAGAAAATGGCCAAAACACCAATGCCATCATGGTAAAACTCCACAAATGCAGTACAAAAAATGGAAAGATTGTTTCCTACTGTCTGTATTTTACTAATCTTTCTCCAAAAGTGATAGCTGATGCAGTCTGTTCCTGTGTGGGGTTATCCTTGCTGCTATTGCTGCCCCTGACGTCCTGAATTAGCACTATAACCAGCTACACTATAACAGTAGTGTTAAAGCCAGGAAGTGGCAGCATCAGCAAGTATGGCCTAAGCACTAGAATATGCTGTATTATGTACTGCTCTCAGGGGGACAGGGGATAAGTAGACAGGTGTCCTCAGTAGGCTGGGGCAGTGATTGTATTCCACAATCTCCCTACTGAAATGGGGGAAGAAATAAAAAACTGAAGAACCCCCCTACCCCAAAAAAAACAACAACACACAAATGGGTACTGGCACTGGAACACCCCTCCAAAGAAGGGGACATTGAAACTTGTCAAGCCCCATAAGTAGGAGGTATTAGTGTTGAAACCATTCTGAGTTGGATAATTCATCATAACCCCAATCAACCTAGCCATATGCAAGTCAAGCAAGATTGGTTCAGTTAAGCTTTGGCTAGCTTTCCTTCAGATCATTCCAGTTCAGAATGACTTGTTCCTAAGCAGGGTGATTTAGCCTAGACCTAAACACAATCATGCAATTAATTGAATCTCTCAAGCCAGTTTTCTAAAAAAGTTAATTTAAGGCAAGGATTTTAGCATTTTGCAGACCATTCTGCTACAGAGACATCTGCTTCACAAAAATTGTTCAATTAAATGATGCTCATTCCTGAACTGGTGCTAGATCCTAGCTGTTAGCTATTTTAGTAATATCTAGCCATATAAAAATGTAATTATTTTGAGAGTATAGATGTTAAAGTACGCTGCTTTGGGACTTCAGTTTCCAGAGAACTGCTATACCCCATGGGTGTTGGCAGAGAGCAGGTGGAGGGTGCTGAATCTTATTTGTTTTGGTTTCAGTTTAAAATTGAAAGCAGGGCAAGGTATCATACTTTCTCTCATTTTGTCAACAGTGAAGTTCTGGCAATTTCATCTTTTAATATACATTTTTATTATTTTCTGGAAATGTCAGGCAAGCTTGGATTGTATGTCTGAAACTTTAATTCCAGCCCCAGCTATATTAAGTATGCTATATTTTCTTACTTTGAAATTTCAATTATTGCAAGCTTGAACCTGGGTGTAACACCTTCTTTTCCACAGAGATTTCTAAACATTTATTTATTCTTTTACATTTCTTTCTGCGAACACTTTCATTCAGTTGTTCAGGGAGTGGGGCTCCCAAGGCACTTCTGTAGACACCATTAGTGGGGAAAACTTATAGAGCATTAAACATTTTATTTTTCTGAGTTTGTTTTGGTTCCCAGGGTGCTATTTTCATTTACAGAGTGCTGGCAGGGTGTAAAATGGTATGACTTGTGGTAATAACTCAGACCAACATAGTATGGCATCAATATCAGGGGACAAGAGAGAGAGAGAGAGAGAGAGAGGGGTACAAAAAATAATAATCCTTAACCCCTTGCTTTGTGATTCCTTCCATTCTTACAGGGGAAGAGTTGGTACACAGAGCTCCTCACCGAAGTGGGAGGCTGGTCCCAATTTGTACTTTGTGTGCAAAAACTTATTATTTTTACTGTTTACTGTAGCATAATAATTTGTAGCACAGTCATTTTGCTAATTTCCAGGCTGACAACTTCTGTAAGTAAAAATCCCAAAATACTCTGAAGCTGATATCAAAGCAGAACTGCAACAGTGTGAGATTCACTAGCTTGCAGTGCAAGTTACAGCTTTTATAAGCTATGATCAGATTTTTTGTGGTCCTGCTTTTCTCCCAGGGACAAGTACAGTCCTATGTGACCATGCTTAATCCAAGGAGGACAATGGGAACAGCAAACAAAAGTTCAGAGTTTATATAAACTCTAAAATTCACTGCAGGCTATTGAACCTCCCACTGCTACAGTACTGCTCTGATATCAGCTTCAGGGGATTCTGGGATGTACAGTTACAGAAGATGCCAGTCTAGAAATAAACAAATTTAGTCTGATACACCCTACTGTAGTACAGTCAAAAGTAAGTAAAAATACGTTTTTGCACACAAAGTGCAAATTTGTACCAGCACCACACTTGGGTATGGAACTCTTAGTGCAAACTGTTCTCCTATTAAAAATACAGTCTACATACAGTATATTCATAAAAATGCAAGATTTTCACCCCGTTTCAAAAAGACTAATGGGATATTTTAGAAATGAAAAGGTCCAAATGCAGATGAAATATGCTCCCAAATAAAAATCAGGTGGATCCACGTTTCATTTTGTGGTCTAATTAATGGAGGTGGCAGCTGTAATGGACTTTCAGATATTCTTGAAGTGGACAGGTGACATCTAGCAAAGTTCTTAAAACTGGGGACATTGTTGCTGTTGATCCCAATAGATTGGAACCCTTGATGAGTACCTTTGCAAGCCACAGTTCCTGAATTGTTATTGTAAAAAAATGAACTAAATAAATAACTAGTACATAAATTGTGTATTGGGCTTTTTGTGTGCATTGAAACTAGCATAAAATTTATTTAAATTTCAGCATCTATAGGAAGAACTACAATTTCAGACTCTAAATGCTTTTTCGTGTCTTGCATTGCACATTCTACCTGCATAACATTCAAACTGGTACAGTGCATGGTTAGTCAGTCTAGTTATAGTGGTAATGTCTCCATTATTTGGGGATAACTCATCTTTTCATAACTAGAGCCCTAATCATTTTTGCTTTTGATAAAAGAGATGATCTAATAAGAAAAGATGGACTATATCTAAACAGTCAGTGAGTGAGCATTCATAGAAACATGATCAACACCATCAATGGGAAAACATTAAACAAATCCAGAGGAAGGGAGGAAAGGGACACTGGGGAATCAGAGAAACATTGATGGCAGATAAGGACAGCAAGGCCCATCCAGTCTGCCCATTTCTTTTTCTGCCTTATAAATGTGCCATCGGCCTTTGCTCTGTCAATGGCCTATCTATTCATACTCATCTGTATTGCTCCCTTATGCCTATCCCATGCCTCGTTGAAGCCCTGCACTGTATTCATATCCACCACTTCCTGAGGTAGGCTGTTCCATGCATCCACCACCCTTTCTGTGAAAAAGAACTTCCACAAATTACCCCTTAATCGGCCTCCCTCTAATCTCATGCTGTGTCCTCTTGTCCTGCTGTTTTTCTTACATTGAAACATGTTAGACTCTTTCACCTTGTTAATGCCCTTAAGGTGTTTGAATGTTTTGATCATATCACCTCTCTCCCTCCTTTGCTCTAAGGGTATACATATTGAGCTCCTTTAATCTGTCATCATATGTTTTCTGATGCAGTCCCTGCACCATTTTGGTTGCCCTTCTCTGGCCTGCCTCAATTTGGTTAATGTCCTTGTGAATGTGGGGTCTAACCAGTGTCTTGTAAAGAGGGATTATTACCTCCCTCTTCTGACTTGTCATACCCCTACTAATACACTCTAACATCCCCCTAGCCTTACCTACTGCATTAGTGGTCTGCTTGGATGATTTCACATCATCGTTGATGATGATGCCCAAGTCTCTTTCTTCCCTTGTGACTGCCAGAAACTCCCCTCCCAGCCTATAGGTGGCTTCAAGGGTTCTCTTCCCTATGTGTATGATCTTGCACTTCTTTGCATTAAACTCCAGTTGCCAGTCTTTGGACCATTTTGCTAGTTTATCCAGATCTCTTCTCATTCTGCCGACCCCATCTGGATCATCTACTCTGTTGCAGATTTTGGTATCATCTGCAAACAGACAAACCTTATGCTCCAGTCCATCTGCAATGTCACTGATGAACATATTGAAGAGGACTGGCCCCAGAACTGATCACTGAGGTACCCCACTTGTGACTTGCATCTCTTCTGACTGTATACCATTTACCACCACTCTCAGTTTTCTGCTTGTCAAACAGTTTGCCACCCAGTTGACCAACTTCTCACCCACCCAGAGCCTACCCAGCTTATTAATAAATCTTCTATGTGGTACAGTATCGAATGCTTTGATGAAGTCAAGGTAGGTGACATCAACTGCTCCACCTTGATCCACCACTCTGGTTACCCAGTCAAAGAAATCTATGTGATTAGTTTGACAGGACCTTCCTCTTGTAAACCCATGCTGTCTTGGATCCTGTGCTTCTATGGATTCCAGGTATTGTACTATCCTTTCCTTAAGTAGTTCCTCCATAATCTTGCCCACTACTGAGGTAAGACTGACTGGTCTGTAGTTCCAAGCCTCCTCCCAGCTACCACTCTTGTGGAGCAGGATCACATGAGCCCTTCACAAGTCTTCTGGGACCTCTTCCTTGCTCAGAGACTCACTATACAGTTCTGATAATGGCTCTACTAGTTACACCCTTAGCTCCTTTAGTACCCTGGGATGTATACCATCAGGTCCCATTGCCTTGTCCACCCTGAGCTTATTGAATTTTTGTAGGACCCTTTCTTTTGTGAAGGGACTAGTACACACATCCCTCCCCCCTGTGTCCATGGTGCTGAGCTGTGGGCCCTGCCCTACCTTCTCTTCAGTAAATACTGAGCAGAAGTATCTATTTAGGATATATGCTTTTACATGGTCCTCCTCTTCACACAGCCCTTATCTCCCTTGATCTTAGCAATACCCCCTCTGGACTGTCTCCTTTCATTAATGTATCTATAGAAAGTCTTGTCACCTTTTTTAACTGTCTGTGCTAGTATTTCCTTGGTTTGGGCCTTTGCCTGCCTTACTGCCTTCCCTGCTTCCCTTAGGCAAGTTTGGTATACACCCCTATCTTCATCCCGCTGCATTCCCTTATATTTCCTGAAGGCCAGGCTTTTGGCTCTGACCTTTTCTGCTACTGTTTTTGAAAACCAAAGTGGTTTCCTTCTTCTTTTGTACTTCCTTTTCTCTCTAACACAATGGGATGTTGCTTCAAGTATTGTATCCTTAATGCTTGCCCATTTTGCCTGTACCCCCTCACCCTAATTTCTTTTTGCCAAGGCTAGCTTAACTCTATTGGCCATCTTATCAAAGTCAGCTCCTCTGAAGTCCCATATTTTTGCCTTGGAATGGGATGATTTAGTTGTAGTGGCCAAATTGAACCATACCATGTGATGGTCAATGACCCCCAGGTGACCTTCTACCTGGAAACCTGGGAAAGTTAGTGAAGCCACAAATGTAGGGCAAATGGAAAAATATGGAAATATTTCCAAGGAGAGCAAAGAGATAGGCAAAACCCATGATGCAACCAAAAGAACAAGGCAGAGAAAAAAGTGGCAAGACAGGAACTAGAAATACTTGTAGACAAATGTACACAGCCTGAGGAAAAAGATGGGATAACTGGAGGCACTGTTCACTCTAGAGTTGTTCCATGATTTCATTGTTATCATTTGTTAGCTGACCCTGGCTTCTACCTGTATCATGTGTTCTTCCTGTGTTATTGTACTCTGATGTACTCTCTGGGGTAATAACAGAAAATATGCATTTACTTTTCTAGGTACTGACAAAATCCAGCACTACTCAGGTTACTCACTTAAAGTCAGTCTTTATTACAAAAATATCAGCAGCAACTTGTCATGAATTGGTAAAACATCACAAAGCCAAACCCTCGACTGGTTTCACACCAGCATGTGCATCATCAGGAGGTGATGACGCACATGCTGGTTTTTGTTGGTACCTAGCTGGAACTATCTAAACTGGGCACACTCAGATGCAGTTGTAGCTGTTTTGCTGCACATCTCATTTACTTTTCTACCCCAGCATGAAAAGGCAGTGCACCCTCGAAGCACTGGTGAGACAACCAGCTGAAGTATGGCGTTTTTAGAGACTCATGAAATTCATTTTATTTTTTTATCATTTTTCTTTTAATTTTTCTGGAATTTCTTATTTCTTTTTATTCATTGAAAATTGTTTTATTTCTTATCACATTTACATTCATACAATACCTCAAAATGACCTTATACATGCTACAAATCACATTCCTAGTATACCATACTGTATTAAGCAGCATTATGCTATAGTCTTGAAGGGTTTTGTGAATCAGACAGTTCCACTGCTGCTTCCTTGTAGATCATCTCTGTGGTAACAATGGAGCCTAAACAACAATTGCTGGAAGCATTTATTTAGTTTTCATGCTGTGGTGAGTGCTGTTCTTTTGTGCATGTCTATTTACTTGTCTAGTGTACCTTAACCAGTAAGCACACACTAACTAAATAAATAAATAAATGGAGTAACAGAGACATGGTGGGATGACAGCAATCTGTGGAGCATGGAACTGACTAAGTACAGTACCAACTATTCCAAAGAGATAGACAGGGAAAACAAAGGAGGGAAAGAGTTAAAAAGTGTCACCTACCAGGATGAATTTCTCTGTGATCAAGATGTGAAAAAGATGTGACAGTTTACTATGTGACAAATTGGAGTAATTGCAATTAGATTTCATCGAGGGTCTGCAGACTGCTGCAAGATATTACTGTCAGAAACTGTGATAAGAGCACTTCATCCTAGTGGGTGGCATTATACAATATTTCAGAAGGGTTCCACATGTCCCAGTGAAAAATGTTTTGCTGATGTCGATTACAGTGCTGACAAAATGCTGCCTGGCATTACACACCAGGCATTTCTCTCCTGGGAGGTACCACGCCAAAGTACCCTGCCAAGGAAACAGTTGTTTTTTAAGGGGGGCATTGCCCCCCCGCACCTCCTGGACTTTAAATATCTAACTCCTTTGGGGGGGGCATGATTGTGGGGTAAAAGGCAACACTGAGACAGGGAAACTAGAAATCATGTTCACTTCTCTCACTGTTGGCAATCAGGGATCACTGTAACTGCAGCAATAAATGTATGTCACCTTCCTAATGGGATACCTTTCTGAAGGAAGTCAAAGTGAAATACATGGCTTAACTTGAAAGGAAATGAATCACTGTGGGCAAGGATATCAATTTCTTTATTTATTATTTCAAAAGTTTATTTTCAGGAAGGGCACACTGAGCTGTGAACAGTTCAATTCTAGATGTGTCCTTGGGGAATGGTAAGTAGGGGATAACAGTACATAAAAACAGTACATAAGGTGCACAGTAATCACATTACAGTAGAGTGAAAATACATAAGGTACATAGTAATCACATTACAGTAGAGTGAAAATACATAAGGTGCATAGTAATCACATTACAGTAGAGTGAAAATACATAAGGTACATAGTAATCACGTTACAGTAGAGTGAAAATAAATAAGGTGCATAGTAATCACATTACAGTAGAGTGAAAATACATAAGGTGCATAGTAATCACGTTACAGTAGAGTGAAAATACATAAGGTGCATAGTAATCACATTACAGTAGAGTGAAAATACATAAGGTGCATAGTAATCACATTACAGTAGAGTGAAAATACATAAGGTGCATAGTAATCACATTACAGTAGAGTGAAAATACATAAGGTACATAGTAATCACGTTACAGTAGAGTGAAAATACATAAGGTGCATAGTAATCACGTTACAGTAGAGTGAAAATACATAAGGTACATAGTAATCACGTTACAGTAAAGTGAAAATACATAAGGTGCATAGTAATCACATTACAGTAGAGTGAAAATACATAAGGTGCATAGTAATCACATTACAGTAGAGTGAAAATACATAAGGTACATAGTCATCACGTTACAGTAGAGTGAAAATACATAAGGTACATAGAAATCACGTTACAGTAGAGTGAAAATACATAAGGTGCATAGTAATCACATTACAGTAGACTGAAAATACATAAGGTACATAGTAATCACGTTACAGTAGAGTGAAAATACATAAGGTGCATAGTAATCACATTACAGTAGAGTGAAAATACATAAGGTGCATAGTAATCACATTACAGTAGAGTGAAAATACATAAGGTACATAGTAATCACATTACAGTAGAGTGAAAATACATAAGGTGCATAGTAATCACATTACAGTAGAGTGAAAATACATAAGGTGCATAGTAATCACATTACAGTAGAGTGAAAATACATAAGGTACATAGTAATCACATTACAGTAGAGTGAAAATACATAAGGTACATAGTAATCACATTACAGTAGAGTGAAAATACATAAGGTGCATAGTAATCACATTACAGTAGAGTGACAATACATAAGGTACATAGTAATCACATTACAGTACAGTGAAAATACGTAAGGTACATAGTAATCACGTTACCATACAATAAAAATAACAGTACAAGAAGCTGCACATAGAATTGTATTAAAACAGTAGGAGCAGATTGTAGGTCACAAGTACATTACAGTGTGAGAATATCAAGCTGATCCTGAGCACAATGGGCCACTCCTGTAAGTCTAAGGTTTAAATGGACTTGTTGCTCATAAGGAGCCAAGGCAGAAGGAGAAAACAAGGTGGGGTCAATCAATCAATCAATCAATCAATATCTTTATTTATCCAGGCAGGCACCATTGAGCAAGCTCATTTACAAGGTGGACCTGCGGTCCTACAGTAATAATACAGAAAGACAAGTTACAAAAGTACGAACAGTAAAAATAGCTGCTATTATAGTAAAAATGCACATTTACAGGTAATATACATTGAACATAGATCTACAAAGTGTCATGGATAATGAAGTTGTGCTGGATCCAAGCCCAAAAACTGTGCATTTTGTAGTGGGAAATGTTAGGGAGAGGGTAGGTGTACCAGATAGAAGATATCAAGCGCATAATGTAGGGAGAGGTGGGGAATAGGGGCTCAGGTGAAGAGGACCCAATTGCTAGAGCAGAGTGAGGAACTGGGAGGGCGGAGGACAGTATGAAAGGTGACAAAGTGATTTTTGCCCCAAACATGGTGACATATAGAGGAGAAAAGCTGCCGTTGTACTAAGTGCAAGAGGAGGAATATAGTAGCAGGTGCATTACTGGGAGCGTCCTGGAGGTTGGGGCAGAGGAAGATGTTGGATGGATGAGGGACTGAATATTTTTTTGGTGAAAGATGATAATTATCCCCAAGTGTGGTAGCATGTGCTAGAATTAGGCTTCAGCTGTTCGGAGTTCGGCAATTAATCCTGTGGATCTGTTGGTGGGCATGCTAGAGGCAGAGGCACATATTTCAGCTGGGGGGCCGCCGTTTGCAGGCCGCCGTTTGAGGAAGGGAGGTTAGTTAGTGTCTAGTAAAGCAGTTGCAAATTTCTGTAATGCCATCACGGTAGCGCCTTTTAAACAAAAGGGTACTTACTGGGGTTTTCAGCTTAAGACACCTACCTAACCTGGAGGATGCCGTTAAATTTTTCCAGACATCCCTCACCAGAATTACTGACCTTCTAGCTCCTATGAAAACCCACAGAGTAAAGGGAAGCTGCTATAAGTGGATCTTGCCTTCTCTAAAAGCTCTGATATCCACCCGTGACAAGGCCTGGAAAAAGTACAGGAAATCAATGCTACCGGGGGACTTAGCCAGCTACAGGGCCCTTAGAAACCAATGCAAAAAAGCCACAAAGTTAGCTAAAAAAGTCTATATTACCAACCTTCCAAAAACTAACCTAGGCAATCCCAGGCTCTTCTGGTCGCACATTAATGAACTCCTCAAAGGGAACAAAAAAACTACACCCAGCCCAATCATGGCTAATGAGCAATTAATTGATGAGGGATCTCTCATTGCTGAGACCCTTAACAGTTACTTCACGAACCTGGATGCATACAAGACGGGACCCCCTGACAGCAGGAGTGAACCGAACGCGCAACGGTCCCCAGACCTTGACCACCCTTTGTTTCACCTGAGGCTGGTCAGGAAAGGAGGTTTTGATCATCCTTAAATCCCTACACTCGAGAGGATCTGGGGGCCCTGAGGATCAAACCAGAATCCTCAAGGAGGCTCCTAGCCCCAATAGCCCCTAACCTGGTTGATAAACCGGTCTATTATGGAGGGTCTGTACCTGAGCTTTGGAAACAGGCTCTAGTGATTCCCTACACAAGGGAGGGTCTACAGAGCCTATAGAGAACTACAGGCCTATCTCCTTGCTGTGTGCCATTGCAAAAGTACAGGAGAAGCTAGTCTACTCCCAACTCCGAGAATACCTGGAGATTCACCTCACAATCTCACCATCACAGCACGGCTTCAGAGCCAAGCATGGGACAGATACTGAGCTAACTAAATTCTCAGCAGAAGTACTGAGCAATAATGACTCAGGGGTCAGCACAGGGGCGGTCTTTATTGACCTATCTAAAGCATTTGACTTGGTAAACCACAACCTCCTACTACAAAAAATGTGCTCACTTGGCCTTGACACCCATACACTGGGATGGTTCAAGAGTTATCTTTCTGGATGCACCAGAGGGTCAAGTGGGAGGATAAAGTCTCAAGCTAGCACCACTCAAAGAAGAGGTACCTCAGGGTCAATACTCTGCCCCCTTCTCTTCACGCTGTTCATAAATGATCTGCATACACACTGCGGCAGCAGCTTGGCAGTTATCATATGCGGATGATGCGGTCATTTACAGAGCTTCCCCTAATTTACCAGAGCTGGAGATAGCCCTCCAAGAAGACATCCTTCAGATGGAGGACTGGCTCACTCTGAACAAAATGGTTTTAAACACCAACAAAATGAAGGTGATGCTGTTTTGTCCTAGATCCCTGGGATCTGAGAGGTCACCTCTCCTACAACTCCAGTCCAGGGAGGGTGTAAAACTTGAGGTGGTCACCTCCACCAAATACCTTGGCCTTATCCTGGACCAAGGGTTCACACTAAAAAATCACGTAGACCAAATCACCAAAGCCATCCATGGGAAACTCGGAATCCTCTATAGACTAAAGGACCAGATTATCCCTGAAGCTAGGGTAGCCATTGCCGCTAGCGTACTCCTCCCAAAGCTCACGTAAGCGGCCTCAGTTCTCCAGGGCGTGGCCGCGACGGAGTTAGGGAGGCTGCAGACCTTGTACAACAAGATAGTCCACTTTGCCACTCTGTCACACCCGAGGATTCACCACTGTGAGAACCAATCTAGGCTCAGGTGGCCGTCTCTGGAAACTCACCTCATCTACCCAACCCTCTGCCTTACATTCAAGTTACTGGGTCCCACACCTCCCCCTAGCCTGAATGGTCTTGTTAGGGTGAAACCTAACCCATGGAGCCTACGCTCTTCAGGCCAAACTCTCCTCATGGTTCCCAAGACTAGGACTAAAGCCGGGTCCAGGTCCTTTGCGTACACCACCCCTTCCATCTGGAACAACCTCCCCTTGGAGGTACAGGAGGCAGTGTCCGTCACCAGCTTCTGGACAAAGCTCAAGGGACACCTGCTCAACAGGAGCACATGCCTTTGTTACAGGACCTGACCAAGCACAGCCATCCTGGTAGCTCAACGGACCCGACCATACATAGCCATCCTGGTAGCACAACGGACCTTCCCCAAAGGATGGGGAGCACTTATGTCCCAATACATCCCCCTTCCACTATGCCCATAAAGAAGCTAACCTAGGTCTTTAGCTACTGCTTGCCTTTACCAGAGCACTCTCAATCTAATCACAAACTTGAGATGTAAAATGTTCTCATTATGTGTCTTTTCTATGTCCTTATCACCTGTATGTCTTCCACTACCTGCCGCCTGTAATCCTATTAAGTCTTTTATTGTTAAAAACACTACAATCACCTGACTGTACAAATCTGTTACCTGTATGTTATTGTTACACCCGGGTTGCCCCTGAAAAAGGGACCTCCGGGGCCCAGTGGGCCTACCCGGTCATCAAAATTCAATAAATAAATAAATAAGTATTTTGGGGGTTTTATTCCATATTGATGAGAGTGAGAATCCAAAGACGGCTCTCCTGACTCATGTGAGTGCCCTGGGTATATTTAGCAGAAGTTGTGAGCAGCTTCTAAGAGAATAATTCCTGGGCATAATCAGAGACAGACAGTGGACGATGTATTGAGGGAGTCTGCCACTGAGAATTCTAAGTGTCCAGAGTGCTGCATTAAAATTGCACCTATAGTGAAGTGAGGTCCAGCCCATGGCGGCATATAGTGCACAATGATGGGTAGAGAAGGGGAGGTCAGTGATGAAGCATATAGCTCTGTGGTAGAGTGTATCCAATTTTCCAAGATAGGAAGCTGCATAGCTACTGTATATGAAGTCTGCATAGTCAATTAAGGACAGGAACGTGGCTTGGACTAGTCGTTTCTTTGCGTCTGCTGTAAGAAGTCTTTTTATCCTGTAAAAAAGGTCAAGTCTTTGCCTTAATTTTTTCAGCAAGTCTTCTAGGTGGTCAATAAAGGAGAGTTTACAGTCGATCCAGACCCCAAGATATCTGAATTTCGGAATGTACTCTAAGCACTCTCCCAGCATCATGGTTATTGGGGGGAGGGAGTCAGTAGCGCTTGTGTAGTTTGCGGGGGAAAATAACATGGCTTTACTTTTCTTAGCATTTAATAGCAGTTTTTTATTGATTAGTTGGAGTTGTAAGAGGTTGAAATCTTTTTGTAGGTCAGTACAAGCTTCTTTTGGTGTGGGACGACTCAGGTACTGCACTGTGTCATCCGCGAATAAGTGAATACTTGCATCCTTGATTCCCTCATCAATGTTGTTGATATACACTGCGAAGAGGAGGGGACCTAATATGGATCTCTGAGGGACACCTCTTAGTAAGAGTTTTAGGGCAGATAGTTCGCCATCCACTTTCACCTGCTGGTATCCATCTGTCAGATATTTAAAGAACTAGTTTAGAGAAGTAGCATCCAGTCCTAGTGTTTTTAGCGAGTCGAGGAGCGGGTCATGGTCGACTGTGCCGAATGCTTTGCTGAGGTCAAGAAACACAGCACATACAGACTTTTTATGCTCCAACTCCATTTGCCAGTCATTGGTTACTTTAGCTAATGCTGAGACTGTACTATGGTTGGCTCTGAATCTGGATTGAAGGGGGTTTAGTAATTTTTCTCTGTTGATGAAGGATCTTAGTTGGCCATTTACTATTTTTTCCAGTAGCTTCGAGAGTGTGGGTAGGAGAAAAAGTGGCCTATAGTTATTAAGGTCGCAAGGGTCTCCAGATTTAAATAGTGGGATAATGTGTGCGATCTTCCATATTTGAGGGAGGGTACCTTGTGTTAGGGACAGGTTGAATAAATGAGTAATAGGCACTGCCAATACGTAGCATGCTATCTTTAGGAAGTATGGTTCAAGTGCATCTGCGCCGGCACATTTCTTAGTATCCAGGTGGAGAATCAAGTCTTCCACTTCTTTGAGGGAAATCGATGAGAATAAGAAATGTTGACTAATGGAGCCAACATTTGGTGGGGTCATGCCAAGTTGGGCGTGCAGGCTACATGCAGGCGAGTTATCGAAGGCTAAGCCTGCTGTGGTGAAGTGCATGTTGAATGCCTGCAGTATCTCTTTTTTGTCATTGATTACTGTATTGTCAGAGGTAATTTTTGTAGGGAGCATATTTTGTGACATGGCTCTTGCCAGTTCTTTGATTGTGGCCCAGAATTTGGAGGGACAATTGGCTGCAGTATCTAGTTCTGCTTGGTAATAGCAGGCTTTAGCTTCTCTAATCAGTTTGGTGCAGTAATTTCTGGCTGTTCTAAAATGGCACCAATCTTCCTCTTTTTGGGATTTGTGAGCAGTTTTCCAGAGTTTATCCCTGGACAGTAGTGCAGCCTTGAGATCTTGAGTGAACCAACGGCATTTCCTAGCCTTTATGCATATTTTTGACAGAGGCGCATGTAGATTCATGGCGTAGGTAATGATTTCATGTAGTGTAGAATATGCAGTTTCCACTGTTTCAGCAAGGTAAAAACTCTGCCACAAGGGGAGTTTTATAGGTCAAGTAGGTATGCCTTTGGGTCGAATGACCTGGTTGACCTTTTGGTGGAGAATTTGGCTGTAGCTGGCACTTTGTTGGCTGCCCAAACTCCAGCTATTAGGCAATGGTCGCTAATATTCATGTCAAAGGTTCCAACGTGGGAGAAGGAATGGGGTTTATTCACAAGCAGGACATCCAGAAGGGTACTTTTGGCTGTATTCTTTTTGTTGATACAGGTGGGCTCTTTGTTGAGTAGGGTGAAACCAAGGGAGTCGCAGAAAGATTAAAGCGGGTGACCAGATTCCGACAGCCAGTCATAGTTTAGATCCCCAAGGATAATTGTTTCCAGGGGGCTAGTGTCCAACATAGTTGTAAGATAGGACAAGAGCTGAGTACCAGCAGATGGTGGTCTATAGCATCCTATGACTCGGAGTACTAACGATGGGGATAGGTTGATTTTTATGTCCAAGCACTCAAATCCCACTACCAGTGAGCCAGAGTTAAGTGTTGATGCCACAAATCTATCTTTGATATAGATGGTGACTCCACCTCCTCTGGATTGCCTATTGCATCTAAAGATCTGGTAGTTAGGTATATTAATCATGCTATTTGGCATACAGGGCCATAGCCAGGATTCTGAGATAAGTACATCTGGCATTGTATGGGCGGTCCAAGCCTGGATAAGGGTGAATTTTTTCAGCAGGCTGCACATGTTAATGTGCATAAAACTAACACCTTTAAGAGATAGTGACTCAGAAGGGGAGGTAAGTTTATTTATGGGCCCTGGCTTAAGCTCGACATTGCCAGAGCAGAGTAAGAGGAGGAGTAGCAATTTTTTCAGGGATTCAAGTGAAAGGCAATGAGCTTGAGGCTTTTTCCAGCTTTGCATGGAGGAGGAACTGGGGTGCCAAGCTTTGTTTTTTAATTTATGCAAGCCTAAGGACACTGAGGCTAATACTCCAGCTGAGTAACACCACTGGGAGTAACTCAAATTAATTAGCGATAAGGAAGGAGGCGTAGACAAACCTGCAATAGTTGCTCTTCGAGGGTCAGTTGCAATTGCAGGAGTGTGACATGAGGTCAAGGAGGAGGGTTTCTAGAGCCCAAGGAGTGGAGTCAGAACAGATAGTGGGGAGAGATTAGATGAGATTAGATGAGAGTCTGGAGAACATAAAGGCAAATGCAACTTGACAGCAGATGATTTACTACATGAGAGGGAGTGTGAACCAGTGTCAGCATTGTGGAGGGAGTAAGTGGAAAAGGATGGACAGCTAAGGAAAGAGCTAAGGTAAGAGGGGAGGGAGCAAGAGCCAACTAGAATTTTGAGATATAAGAGACACAGTGGTACTGGTGCCCAGCTTCAAGAGTGGGAAGTGAGATGGAAGAGTAAAGGGAACAATAGTGAATGATTACAAGGGCAGTTGTCAAGGACAAAGAGGCAGAAGGAGTGAAAAAGGGGTCCAGTCTGGCTATGTCGGATTTAGGTTCCAAACTTTACACAACATCCCCATAATCAAAAATCAGGAGGATCATCTTAATGATGATCCCTGAGCTGGAATTAGGATACATGCTTTGGTCCTATAGAATGCATCATGTTTTAAGTTGGATTTTTGATCGATGGCATTGACCTGACAAAAGATGATGAGGTAAGGATCCAACAAAACTCTAAGGTATTTAAAGGAAGTGAGCTCTTCAATTTCAGTACTGAACATGGTTTTGAAGGAGGGCAGGGACAAAGATTTGGTCAGTCACTGGCTGGTGACAAAGGTCATAGAAACAGTTTTATTAACATTGAGAGAGGTTATTGTAACTGAATATGAAGTGGATGTTCATGAAATGCTTCTGGAGCTTAGTAGCCAGGTCAGACATAGAGGGGCCAGAAGCATAAAGCACTGAGTCGTCAGCATGCATATGAATGTTTGAGGAGGTACATGATTTAGGAAGGTTGTTTAGAAATACTCTATTTAGAGCAATAGACGGCCAAGAACTAAGTGTTAGAAAATACCTGAAAAAACAGGGAAGGGAAGGGGAGTGTCTTTCTCCTATCTGGGCAGCTCGGGCGCTGCCTTATCGGTAGGAACTGAACCATCTAACTGAATGGTCCTTTTCAGCTTGTCCAGGAGAACTGAGTGTCCAACACTGTTGAAAGCTTTAACAAGGTTAACAAAGATGGAGGGTCTTATCATGCCCTGCCCAATTCATTCCATTCATTGTGGAGTCAAAGAGCTGAAGGATGGAAGTGGCAGTGGAGTGAGACTTCCTAAAACCAGACTGGAAAGGGGTGAAGAGGGAGGTGAAGGCCAGAAATGGGGAGAATTGGAAAAGAAGAAGGTGTTCTTGGAACTTAGTCCAATCAATAAATCCTAGTACCAGCAGTATATAGAAATGATTGTCACTACTATAAATCTTTAAAGTAATAAACATGACTATATTTTAATGAATAACATTAATAATGTTTAAAACAACAAGCAGCAAAATGCAAAAATGACTCAACATTATGAGTGTCATGCATTGTTTCAGGAGTGCAGAATGCTAGACTCAACATCATTTAAATAACGCAAAAGTGCAAAGAAACATGAAAATCTTACACATGCAGCCAAAATCAATTAGTTATGTAAAACATTTTTCATGACATATATGTAGTGACAACATCCTAGAAAAAATACAATACGTACACAAATACACAGATAAATCTAAGACACGTCAGTGAGCATTTGCAATCTAAACAAGCTGATTTCTGATACTACCAATACATAAATATTATTCAAAATTAATATTAATATGTGGAATAGCAATAATATGTCTTTGCTGAACCATAGATCAATATTGCTGTATTTTTTGCAATAGTATTTATGGATTTCATTTAAATATATTCCAAGTGCTGTTATACTCTGCACTGAAATCTCACAATCCAGAACTGCTTCCAATAACGTCTAGAACTGCAGTCTCCAGTGATAGTTACATCTGTATTTTGTAGATTCTGAGCATAATTAGAAAAAATAGGACAGGAACTAATACATAAAAAAAGCACCTTAATGGAATCACACTAAATCACATAAAAAGTGAAAGAGATTTTAGTATAGTAATTAATAATGATTTTAAGAATTCTACACATTACAAACATACAGGTACCAAAGATAATGAATCAATTAACAGTATTAAAAAGATATTTTTTAGCAGAACAGAATTAGTAATTATTCCTTTGTGTCGAACTTAAGTCAGATAACATCTGGACTACTGTTCTTAACTCTGGAATCTGTGTACCTTAAGAGGATATTAACATAATAGAGCAAAAAAAGCTCAGCATAGAATTACAGTATTAAACTAATACCCCACCTTAAGAATGTCTTATGATGCTTGGGGGAACTATTGATAATGTATAAAATCAAAAAGGTTACAGGGCTAATGAATGATCTTGGATTACAACTCAAAGTCCTCTGTTACAAACTGAGGGGTCATAAGCTCCAACTGACTTGCAGTATAACCAAGAGGGATAGCACAGGATTCTTTTATGGACTGAGAGTGACTAGTGCATGTAAAGGACACACTGAACACATAGTGAGTTCAAGCAACTTGAATATATTTAAGCACCATTTAGATTTGCACATTATGGATGGAAACTTATTAAGTTATCACCACTGAGCAGTGGGGGGCAGTCACAATGGGCATTTACCCATCTCCTGCCCTACTATAACAGTATAACTCACAGAAACACAGTTTAAAAAAATTTATATTTTGATTTGATCATTCTCCATAAAGGGCACCTTATGCAGAGATCAAACTGAGCCACATGTTCTGCTAAAGCACTTTCTGTGTCCCCTCTCCCAATGGCAGTCAGATGTTCCCTGATCCTTAATTTTAGTCTCTGTTCAGTTTTCCTCACATAAAGCACTTTACAATGGCAAACAGCTAAATACTGCACTTGTATGGATTACAGTTAATGAAGCCCCTCATTTAGAAGGCCTAATTTGCAATGTCACCACTGACAATTGCTGACCTCAAAATGACTGGGCAGTATTTACATCACCAACAGACAAAGGTACTGTATCCATTTTGGGATCCGGCAACCATAGTGGTCTCACAGAATGATTAACCTATAAGCCTTGATAACTGCTAACCACCCAACCCCATATATTACAACCCCACCCGTAACCAAATCTTGGTGGTTGCAAACATATTTTGAAGCCTTTCATCCACAGTTAAGCTATGCTATTTTTTGACAATTTTCTCAGCTTGACCAAATTGTATAATATATGTGGTCACAACATTGAGTCTTTTATCTGACTTATCCTTCCCCCACATTACACTCATTATTAGTTCCATCAACCATACTAATCCTGTCTTTTGCTATTGCCTTCTGCTGACACCTCAAGATGCATACACTGCTGTACCCTGTGTTTTCTGAATCTACTACTTAATTCATCTGACCACATCAAGGAATGTGTTTCCCAACCACAATTATTTCGTAAGCCTGTAAAATTGACTTGTCTATCTATTTGATAGCGTATGGCACAGAATGCAATAGTGAGTTGCAACCTGTGGGCTTACAATATAAATCCACAAATAACTCTGCTGTCCATCTTTCTTAATAACCAAATAAAAAAGTTAATCCTCTTTTAATCAAATAATGTATAGCTGTAAACCTTAAAGACATCAGAACAGCAGGAGTGAGAGATAAACAAGCACATCCTGACAGAGTTAGAAGTTGAGGTGTATAAGAAGGGACATAGTTGTAGCTGGCATGAAAAATTAATCAGTTTGGGACACTCATTGATTTGAACTAGATCAAAGGAGATTCCTGTAAATACTTTAGGGTTTTAAGCATGTATTGCCTAAAATTATAAAATGGGATGAGACATTCCTGCTTTCTAATTGGTTATTACCTGTGCATGAAATCTGTTTCATGCACAGGTAATAACAAGTTCCTAAATGTAGGACCACATTACTCAAATAAAACCACTGTTCCATTAGAACACACAAGTCTGAAATTTCATTTTTTTCAATTTTCAATTTCAAGTCTTATTTTACCAGGAAATATACCATTGAAGAAACTTATTTACAAGATGGGCCTGGAGGGTCACAAACAAAGTACAAAAAACACGAATACAAAACAGAGAAATACACTTTACAAAATGATGACAATAGATGTTATACAATGGGCATACCTAACAAAGTTGAGCTAAATTTTGATGGTTCATAACAGTTACAGTAGGGTAGGACATTTGCATTCATAATGATTATGAGAGACAGAAAGTAGGTGGGGGAAGGGAAACTCTGGGATAAAAAGGGCAGAAGAGGAGGGTAATAAAGGAAATATGTACAATAGGGAGGTGGAATAACAAAATGATAGTAGATATAAGGTAGTACTGCAAGGAAAGGGTAACTACAGGAGAGTTGCAAATTAGGCAAGTGCAAAGTAGCAAGTGCTAGGGAAATACTTTGTAGTAGAGAAACAGGTTGGGAATAGCAGTGACAGCCTTCCTTCAGTGAGTGTCTTAACATTGATCTGAGGGAGAACACCCCAACAATTTGCATCAGTTTCAGTGAGCTTTGAAGGGCATTCAAATAAGGTAGGTAGAGCATGGCTTACAGATGAGGTGCCATAGTGGGATCTTATCCTAGGGACATCGAGTAGCATATATGAGTATATTCTTAGTGTGTATGCACAGGGGGTTCATTTGAAAAGGACAGAGATGTAAGGAGGGAGTTTCTTGGTAATGGCTCTATACGCCCAGGGAGTGGCATTTCACCACCTCCTGGTAGCAAGCAAAGTCCATCCTAGTTGTGTATAAAGGGAACAGTGGTGGGTATTAAATAGGGCATTAGTGATGAATCTTAGCACCCTATGATACAACATATCCAACTTTGCTAAGGCTGATTTGGAGCAATGGTTATAAAGAAAGTCTGCATAGTTGATAAGGGGGAGAAATGTCATTTGAACCAGTCTTAATTTTGCCTTATGGGTGAGCAGGTGGTTAATGCAGAAGAAGAGTCCCAGCCTTTGTCGGAATTTTTTGAGAGTTCTTTAATATGTGCTAAGAATGAGAGCTTGCAGTCAAGCCAAAAGCCAAGGTATTTAAATTTGTCCACAGTTTTGAGTGTTTCCCCCAAGATGGTCATAATCTTGAGCTTTGTGTTTGAGGGGCTGATGGTTACTGATTTTGTTTGTGGAAAGAGAAGCATTACTTTTTCTTTTGCATTAGGCGAAAGTTTCAAGTGAAGCAGGTTATGTTGTAAGATAATGAATTCTTGGTGCAGCTCTAGGCATGTTGACTCTAGGGTAGACTGAACAATATAATGTACAGTGTCATCTGCAAAGAGATGGACATTTGCTGTACTAATTTTGTGGTCAACGACATTAATATAAATAGTAAATAGTAGGGGCCCCAAGAGTGATCCCTGAGGAACCCCTTGCTGCAAAGTTTTAAGGGGGAAAGGTCACCTTGGGCTTTGAGCTGTTGCTGCCTACCTATAAGGCAGCAGGAAAATCATTTCATGGCAGTGTCTTCAAGCACAAGATTATGCAGCATAAGCAGTAGTAGATCATGGTCTACAGTATCAAATGCCTTGCTTAGGTCCAAGAAAAGTGCACAGATGTGGTTTGTAGCATCCAAGGCAATTTGCCAGTCATTTGTGACTTTGGCCAGGGCAGATACAGTACTATGACTGGGTCTAAAGCCAAACTTCAGTGAGTTGAGCATGTTTGAAGTTTCCAGGTGTTGTTTTAGTTGAGAGTTAACTAGTTTTTTGAGTATTTTTTTTTTCAAAATGGGTAACAAAGAAATTGACTGGTAATTGTTAAGGTCACTTGGGTCACTAGATTTAAAAAGTGGGATAATGTGGAAGGAAGATTCCCTTAGGAGGGGGACAAGTTGAAGAGATTGGTGATGGGTGGTGCATGTTAATAGTATCCTAATTTTAGGAAGAAGGGATCAATATAATTGGCTTCTGTGTTTTTTTTAGTGTCCAGGGTAAGTAGGAGGTCTTTGACCTGCTTAAGGGTAATGGGGTAAAACTGAAATTGGTTGGGTGACGGGAGGCATCGGTATGTGAGCATAGTGATCCATTAATGTCAGGCTGGGGGATCAGCTTATTTACTTACTGGAGAGATGTCAAAGGCTAGGCTAGCAGTGCTGAAGTGATTATTTAGCCATTCTAATGCCGCCATTACATAGTAAAAACCTTCAACTGGACCCTAAAAATAAAACTACCTGAAATAAAAAATAACACAAATTAATTAAATGTTGTTTCCCCTCATCATCACACTCTCCTTAAACACATAAATTAGAAACATTAAGTATTGTTTACTTAATATTAAGCATTGTTTATAGTTTTCATTATAACTGTTTCTTTGCTGACAATGGAAAATCACCTTTCTATCTTTACCTGCTCATCAGAGAAATCTTTTCTGCTTGCCCTGATAGTGAGATAATTGAGTCTTTGGCTCTAGAAGAGGCATTTGGTGTGTGTGTGTGTGTGTGTGTGTGTGTGTGTGTGTCTGTGTAACATTCTGCCAGTGAAACTAAACAGAATTTTGAATCCCTGTATTCCATGGTAAACATTCCATAATTAACATTCCATATCTAGAATGTGGGGGAAACAAAGAAAAAGAAAAAGAAAAATAGGATGAAGAAAGTAGGCAATAATACTTTTGATAAAAAGAGAAAATGTGAGAAACAAATAGTTTTTGTTCTTTTGCTTTGCTGTTTAAGTTTTGATGTTTCGGGAGACCAAGGTTACATGGACTGAGAGAGAGAGAGAGAGAGAGAGAGAGAGAGAGAAAGAGTAGTCGAGTGGATGCCCCTCTGCATTGCGCTCCCCCTTTACTAAGCAAAAAAATTCAGAAGTATTGGTTTTTATTTTCTAATGTGTGACTGTCAACATGGAGGGGCAGGTCAGACAGCTCTCCTGATACATTAAAACTCAAAGAGTAAAGCAAAGGTGCATCACTCAGAAGAACAAAAAAAAAAAGATATATATATATATATAGATACACTCATATATATATATATACATACACTATATGAATAAATATATATATGGGGGCCATTAAAGAAAGAAAATACAACTATGGATGCTGCCAAAGGAAAAGGACAATAGCAAAGCAAGCAGAAGGACTATTTTATCATAAATTTATCACAACAGCCTTTTTTTCATAGATAAACCTATTTATCTAATTTTAGAAATGATTTAAAAAAATGTAACCCATTTTATAAGTGCAATAAGACTGTCCGGGGGTGTGCATGGAACACATTTTACTTCACTTCCAGGGTCTGAAGGCACTCGACCTTGTGCCTCACTATGCCCCTAGGCATGTGATAAAATCTGTTCCATGCACACCCCATCATGTCTTATTGCTTGCATCTATGCTTATACCACCTATGAACCCTACAGCCCTCACCGTTCAGCAGTTATGTGAGAAAGACCTTAAACTATTAATTTAAGTCATCTGACAGACCCTCTTTCTTTTTAATTGCTCAACAATCAAATTTGAAGCTATGAATTACCTTAAAAACAACAGTGCTATCACAATCAAATCATTTGACAAATGCAGTTTGGTGGTAGTCATGGACACTGACTGGTGTGTGACAGAATTATTAGGGCAACTTAACAATATAGAAGCATACTATAAGTTTCAGTCTGACCATACTATGACACATAAAAATGATACTGATCTATAGTAAGTATAACATTGGAAATGGATTATCATCTGATTATGAAGCAGATGCATAATTTCTTGGCAGTCAGTTATCCAGTAAGAGACACCATATACACACTGCCAAAATTCACAAAAAAATTGGATTTTTCTCTTGGCCACCAAACTGTGGTGAGTATTGGCTGCCTAATGGAGGCATTAACCTAATACATGGATGATCTTATTCAAGAGACAGCGATGAATTTGATTCTTACATTGAAGATACTACTAGTGCCTTGGATGTTTTAGAACAGCTATGTGTAGAGAGTGAGTGACATTTTTTCACATTTGATATTACTTTGCTTTATACCAATATCCCCCTCCCCCCAGGGCGGAGGGGGGGGAGCAGCTTTGAAGTATGTGTTGAGTAAATCAGAACTATATAATAACCATCAGCTCAATTTCCTTTATTTTCTCACCAAGTAGTTTTTGACTCATGATGGTTTTTTTTTGGGGGGGGCGGGGGTTGTTTGTTTTTGTTTTTTCTTTTTTGAAGTACTTATTACCATGAAACAAGGTCACAGGGATGGGGACAATATTTGCCCCTGATTATGCCAATATCTGTCTCAGTGTTTGGGAAGATGAGGTCATCAGAGATATAGCAAATTATCCATTTTTCAGTTAAAGCCAACTGTGCAAGCAATATATTAATAATATCATGATATGGACTAGTAACATAAGTGATCTGCAATCATTTCTTATCTGGAGCTCTCTAATCAGAATTTAAGGTTTACAAGTACATTTAATAAAAAGAGGGTCAACCTTTAGATTTAGTGACTGGGAAAGATGGATACGGGGTGTCTTAATGGATTTATACTGTATGCTCACAGACTGCAACTCACTATTGTATTTTGAAAGTTGCCATCCAAACATATTGTATTTAATATACCAATTAGCTAATTTTACAGGCAAAAAAAAAATGCAATAAAGAAATTTATTCTTTGACATGGTCAGATAAATTGGGTAGTACTGGAGATTCAAAAACTGAGGATACAGTGATTTATGCATCTTGGGGGTCAGCAGACGGCTGCTGCAAAAGACTGATCTAGCATGATTTATGGGACTGATAAGGAGCAGAATGTAAGGAAGGATGGGGAAGGAGAGAGACTTAATTTTGGGACCATGCATAATATACAGTCTGGTCTAGTTGAGAAAACTGTCAAAAACATCGACATCTTAAATGTGGATGCAAGGCTGCTTAAACATGTTTTGCAACCATCAAGATTTGTTTACAGGAGAAGTTGTAATGTATGGGATCCAGTGGTTAGTAGTTATCAACATCGACAGGTAAATCATTCTATGGCCTCAACGGATGCTAGTTCCCTTACTGGGTAACTTGACTGTGGATATTGTATATAATGCCTTGTCATGATGAAGTCAGGAGTGTTGGTGATATTGCCAGTGTGATCTTCCAAATGAAGGACATTATTAATTGTAATACAGATAAAGTGTTGTACTTAGCAATGTGTCAGCATAAATCATCTTATGTGAAGAAAATGGAACAGAAATTAATGTTGATGATTGGGGAACATTTGAGTGCCATTGGAGGAGTACACTGAAAATGCTTTAGAAGAGCTTAGGAATGAGCAAGAAATTTCCTGGCCTCTGATTGGCTAAGACAAGGGGTACATCTGTGTAACAAAAGAGACCGGGAAATAACTAGTCCCAGTGCCAGCCTGCCTTTGCACAACAAATATCACTGTACCAAGTCAATTTTGAAAATCTTTTGGCTGCCATGTTTTTCCTGTTGCTGAATGAGACTTAACTGTATACCCTGTTTTAACAGGTTGAACACAGATTTTTCTACCAACATGCTCCACTAATTTCACTCTTCACTTTCCAGCCATGCTTCCTGTACAGTTCATGATTCAGCCTGGTCACCACCTCTCTGTGCTGCCACAACCTGGTAGTGTGTCTCCATCAGTGAGAACGGTAATCATAAAAGAACCACCCCTCTTATCCCTGACCATAGAAACATAGAATCTGATGGCAGATAAGAACAACTTGGCCCACCCAGTCTGCCCATTTCCCTACCTATTGGATAAGCTGCATATTCTAGTTAACCAACTGCCTACTTCCTACTACCCCCCCACTATAATTGCCTTATGTCTGTCCCATGCATTCTTGAATTCCCCCACTGTTTTTGACTCTCCGACCTCTTCAGGAAGGCTGTTCCATGCATCTACAACCCTCTCTGGGAAGAAATATTTCCTCACATTACCTCTGAGCCGTCCCCCCCTCTATCTTCAAATTGTGCCCCCTTGTTCTAGTTCATCTCTTTTTCTGAAAGATGCTACCCTCTTGGACTTTGTTGATTTCATTGAGGTACTTGAAAGTTTCTATCATGTCCCCCCTCTCCCTCCTTTCCTTGAGGCTATACATCTTAAGCTCCTTTAGTCTTTCTTCATATGTCTTCTGGTGCAGACCCTGCACCATTTTGGTTTCCCTCCTCTGGAAAGCCTCCACCCTGTCTATGTCTTTGCGGAGATCGGGACTCCAGAACTGTACACAGTACTCCAGATGCGGTCTTACCAACTGTCTGTACAGAGGGACAACAACTTCCTGTTTTCTACTGGTGATGCCTCTCCCTATGCATCCCAATATCCCCCCCAGCCCTCCTTACTGCTTTCTAACATTGCTTACCCACCTTTAGATTATCTGATATGACTACCCTTAGGTCCCTTTCCATTTTTGTTGTTGGCAGTATCTCATCCCCCATTGTGTACTCTTCCCCTGGGTTTTTATTTCCCAGGTGCATTACTTTTCACTTCTTTGCATTACATCTAAGCTGCCATATATTTGACCATTCCTCCAACCTTGCCAAGTCCCTTTTCATCCTTTCCACCCCACCTTGTGTATCAGCCCTGTTGCAGATCTTTGTGTCATCTGCAGGGAGACATACTTTTCCTTCCAGTCCCTCTGCAATGTCACTTATAAAGACATTAAAAAGGACTGGCCCCAGTACTGAACCCTATGATACCCCACTAGTAACCCCCCTTTCTTCACTGTAGTCTCCATTTACTATTACCCTCTGTGTCCTGTTGTCAAGCCAGTGTTTTACTCAGGCTACCACCCTGGGACCCACTCCCAGGCTGGCTAATTTGTTTATTAATCTTTTGTGCGGGACTTTGTCAAATGCCTTGCTAAAATCTAGGTAGGCCATGTCCACAGCCCTTCTCTGGTCTACTACTTTGGTCACCCAGTCAAAGAAATCAATTAGATTTGTCTGACATGACCTTACTGCTGTGAATCCATGCTGCCTTGGGTTCTATGCCCCACTGGTCTCTAGGTACTCAACAATTCTTTCCTTCAGAAGTGATTCCATTGTTTTCCCTACCACTGAGGTCAAACTGACAGGTCTGTAGTTTCCTGTCTGTCTTGCTCCCACTTTTGTGAAGGGGAATCACATCTGTTCTCATCCAGTCCTCAGGTACCACACCATCCTCCCATGATTTATTAAAGAGGGTAGTCAGGGGTGTTACTAGTTCTTCCCTTAGTTCTTTTAAAATTCTGGGATTAATCCCATCAGGCCATACTTGTTTATCCAACTTCAGTTTCAGGAGTTCTTTCAGACCCCTTTCTTCTGTGAAAGGACTAATATCAACCCCCTGTCCAGAGTGCTTCTATTGACTCGATTACGTGTCTCCCCCTGCTCTTCCACTGTGAATACTGAGCAGAAGCATTCGTTCAGTATCCCTGCTTTTTCACTGTCACTCTCTGCCCAACCACCCTCCTCTTTATTCAGCCTCAGTATCCCTGCCTTAGTCTTTCTTTGCTCCCTAACGTATGTATAAAAGGTTTCATCCCCCTTCTTAACAGAGTTGTCTATCTTTTCCTTGGTTTGGGCCTTTGCTATTTTGATTGCCTTCCCAGCTTCCTTCTGCTTTAACTGATACAGTTCTCAGCTGGCTCGGTAGCATTGAGGGTTGATGCGTTGGACGCCACACCTTGAGCCACACCGGCGACCCGGGTTCGGAAATTAGCCCAAGTCGTCAGGGGTTGGCAGGGGAGGACTGGGATTGAGCATCCGTAGACTGCTCTCTTGGTTCTGGGGTGGGGTGGGGAATCTTGCTGCACTGTAGTGGCCCTAGAGGATGCTCGGGGGCACTACTGGAGCAGGAGATACTGAAGGGGGAACGTGGCAGATGTCGGCACATTGTGTCTGGACGTCATTGCACATCCATGTTCTAAGGGACCAATCAGGAGGAAAATGGCTGGGTGCATCTGTGCAGCTTGGTGGCCACACTCCGAGCTGCCTGGAGGACTCTGGCAGAGTCCTGTCAGGGAGGGTCCAGGGCTATCCTGGCTGGCTGAGGCAGAGGGGGAGCCCTCCAGTGGGATGGCAAGATGGCCATCCTGGATCCTGCTGAGTGCAGCTTGAGCTACCCAGTTCTCCTGGCAGGTGAAGCCAGCGGCTGGATGCCCCAAGCCGGAGGACGCCGCAGCGGGCAATAAAAAATGTTAAATGATAAAAAAAAAAAATGGTACAGTTCTCTAACCTGCTGCTTCTGTATTTTCTTATACTACCTGAATGCTATCTTTTTCTCACTAACCTTCCCCGACACTTCTTTTGAGAACCACAGTGTTTTTTTTCTTTTGTTTTGATTTGTTTATTTGCTCCACACAAATGCTTGTTGCCTCTGTGATGGCGGTTTTGATGTTTCCCCATTTCCCATAAAGAGGTAAACTGTCTCATTGAGCTCCTCTGCAATGTCACTTATAAAGATATTAAGGATGAGTGGTCCCTGCACTAATCCATGAGGTACCCAACTGATCACTCTCCCTTCCTCAAAGTGAATGCTGCTTACCACCATCCTCATTTGCCTATCCCTAAACCAAATTTTTACCCAGTTTACCACCTTAGTTCCCATCCCTAAGCTACAAGGCTTGCTTACTAGTCTCCTATGTGGAATGGTGTCAAAAGCCTTGCTGAAATCCAGGTAGGTCACATCACCACTCCTCAAATACAGGCCAATGCACTATACAGTCCTTTGTGGATCTGCATTTTAACAGGCATGAATAGCAGGACAACAAATACAAAATGCAATCACACATAAATAAATACAGCATCATAAATTTATTGTAGTGGACATCTGAAATTCCCAGGCGTTTTGAGGGATCACCCTCTTCATCGGGGGGGGGGGTGGAGTCAAAGTGTTACATCACCTCTTACGTACATACACCTAATTAGTGACAACATTCCAAAATTCAAATTTAACCAATCACAATTAAAAACACGTCAATACCTTTAAGTGCCACAACTCCTTATAATGATCTGTATGTGTGCAAAATTTTGCAAAACATAACAAGTTCGCATATAGAGCTTCTTATTAACATTTTCATTACACCGCATTGCATTACCATATTTGTGATTATTACATTGTTTCTCTATAGATTATTGTTCTGAATTTTGTCAGCAAGCAGTAAAGGACACATGACCTCGGGCTTGTATCCAACCACATAGTTGTAGTGGTTATTTTACAATAAATTTGATCAGCCATCAGCGATCAAAGAATTTTTTAAAGCAACCTAGTAGTCAAATGACATTTAATAACTTATCCAGGGGTCAGTGTCCCTACTGCCTGCAAGACAGAAGCTCACCATTTGTAAGACATTCATTCAACAATAACATCAAATATTCAAATACAATAAACTGTGACACAACAGTGAAATTGCAAAGTGTAAAATAGCACAAGTTTATTACACAAAGTTGAATCCATTATTGCTAATACAGCTAACTTTATTGCTTTATTCCATTATCTACTTGCTGGGATCAATACAAATTATCAACTAATAAACCTTTTTTTTTCTTGTTTCTAAATGTTCAAAAATTGGTTGATTACATTCAGACTTTTTTTGTTACAAAAGGATCAATCTAGAAGACAGCAGCAAAATATTAATAGAGCCCCCAACATTTTATTCTCTAGAAATGTGTGTACAGACTGAGCCGAAAATGACAATCTGAGGTTTAGAGTATTACTAAACATTTTCTTCTTTTGTAGAAAAATGGTCAAATCAGGTTCTTTGTCTAGTCCCCTCGGATGTAAAGAATCCAGTGTGAAAATCTATTTGGATTCTTTTTGCAACAACAACTGTTTTCTATTTCCCTTGCTCTGTTGTTGTTTAACGTGTTCCAGTATGGTAAATCTTAGCATAGTCAAATTACTTTGATGTCTTTCAATACAATGCACAGCAATTGCTGAGTCTATATTTTCATTCCTCACATCCCTAAGATGCTCCAAGAACCTCTCCTTGGCTGTTGTAATTGTCTCCCCTATATAAATCATGTTGCAAGGACAATGGGCTACATACACTATGTAGTTGGTAGAACAATTTACAAATTCACATATCAGTACCTTTAAGTCTTTCAAGGGGTGCTTGAATTCCTTCTCTTGAACCATGTGCTTACAGGCACTACAGTGCCCTAATCTGTAACAGCCTATTGGTTTCGGAGGAAGCCAAGTTTGGGTATTTCTTTTAACTGGGATGTGGTGACTGTGACTCAAATAATCACCTAGATTCTTCCTCCTACTGAACTTAATTCTAGGTGTTTTGTTAAGTAGCTCAAGGACCTCACAGAGATTAAGAAGCTTCCAATTATTTTCATATTATTTTCATTGAGACTCTATACAAACCATTCTGCCTCCAATAAGTACCTTATTTCTTGTAGTCTATTGTTTTTAATTTGTCATCCTACAGAAGGGACTCTCTCCATATTTTGGAGAAACTTATCTCAGTGGTGTGGCAGAAATAATTTATTTTGATTAGTATTGATGTAATCTCATTACATACTTTGATACCACACCATTTGTGGACCTTCAATCTGACTTTAACATACTACAATGAAACCTGCTCATCCAAAAACTACTCTTAAAGGGAAACATCCATCTAGGTTTAAATTAATCAATATTGTTACCAATGGAAATCTGCTTTACATAAGGTATTGACCGAACCCGTAACACTTTTAGGGCCAGAATTATACCCATTCAGTTTTCCCTTCCTTTATAGCTGCAGGCATCCATTTTCTAAATCACAGGCACAGGAAATGACATCACATCAGGGGAAACACATATAGTCAATAAATATTTTAACCAGGAGAGGCACACTAAGCTGAAGCTCGAGTCCAACTGTGACCTGAGAGCACAAGAAAGTTAAGTGACTTGCTCAGGGTCATAGAGTGGGGACTGTGGGTTAAAACCCAGGTCTCCAGGTTTGCAGCTCAGAGCCTTAAACCACTGCACTATACTGCCTCATTAAAGGGCAGAGGAAATGAAACAAAAAATGCTTTTACCTGGTCCATGGGGATGTGAACTTGTCTGTAATCTTGAAGGGGTTGCTATAAACAAAAGTTGTGTCCTGCCAGTGCCAGCAGTTTCCGAGCTCCTTTAGGGTTTATATTGCTTTGTACAATGTTTTGTGACATTTCAGTTTAGTAAAATGTTTAGTGCCAGTATGATTTGCAGAATATTCTGCTACTGTGGTAACACTGTAATTAAGTTTTATTTCTCTACCTATTTAGTTCCAGTATTTGTTAGCACTGAATTACTTGTGTTTAATTTTTTTTTATGTTGGCATCATTTTTTTCCTTTCCTTCTTCTCGACTTGTAATTTACTGCCCTGCCTATTTTTTGTAATATATCTAGTTGTATGTGGTCCTAATCTACTTTGTCATACCATGCTTGCCTCTGTATAATGTAAATATCGTTATCTGTATAATGTACACTGTTCTCCTTATTTTTAATTCACTGTATTGTATCTTTGTCAATTGTTACTTATGCCTTCACCCAGGTCCACCTTGCAAATGAGTTCTTCTCAAGGGTGTTCCACCTGGTAAAATAAAGATTGATTGATTGACTGGTTCTGTCATTTGTAGGAGTGTAAGCTAGTGGCTACAGCACAAACTTGGGGCCCAGGAGATGAGCGTTTCAAACCTCAGTAAAGTAAAATACTAACTATGTGACCTTGAGTAAGTCACATAAACTCCAGTGCTCCTGTTCACCTACCAGCAGAAATGAATAGCAGCAGGACCCCACTGGAAATGAGGTGGCATATCTCAGCTGGACTATCCTGGGTAAATAAGTTGTAACAAAATAATTGTTTTGTGTTGGTGTGTGATGGGATAGATGGCTGTCAGTATAGAATCCTTCTGAACATAGGTGCCAGAACCTACAGGTGCGTGTGGGGGGTGGACCCCCCCACACACACTTTTGCCCATGAGCATTCAAAGTTCCCCTAAATGCATGCAATGTCAGAAGGGAAGCAATAATGGTCTGTCATTACTACAGTGCCCCCATATACACACACACATACATATCCACTTTTCCCCATGTTCCAACACTACTCCTTCTGGAGGTTGCAACATAAAAACAAATCTTTATTTGAGTATCATCCAGAAATAGGTTTCTTTTCACCAAAGTAAAAGAAAAAAAAACACATCAGATTTGTTCTTTCATTTCATGATTGCAACTGTTTCACTCTGTCTGTCCAGCAGGACACCTTCAGTAGCCCCTTCTTTTTGAGATAAATCCTTTTCACTTCCCTGGTGCTCCAAGATGCAATCACCAAACTATTAAGTGGCTGGTCATGACAGCTCTTCAAGAGACCTAATTCTTCTTTTCCTCTTACCTTGAAAGAGGCAGTATAGTGCAGTGGTTTAAGGCTCTGAGCTGCAAACCTGGAGAACTCAGTTTGAATTTTACAGTCCTCACTTGCATTACTATGTGATCCTGAGCAAGTCACTTAACTTTCTTGTGGTCTCATGTTGTACCTGGACTCATGCTTCAGAATAGTGTGCCTCTCCTGGTTAAAATATTTATTGACTATATGTGTTTCCCCTGATGTGATGTCATTTCCTGTGCCTGTGGTTCAGAAAATGGATGCCTGCAGCTATAAAGGGAGGGGCAACTGAATGGGTTACAATTCTGACCCTAAAACTGTTACATGAAATTTCACCTGTTTTCTTGATTTCGTGTAATTGTGAAATTTTGCTTACCATGACGATTTCGTCCATTGATGATCCAAATTTCACCTTGTGGAGGAATTTCGCAGGCAAGACATTTCATTTCACAGGTGAGATTTTGGTACGAGGGTGAAATTTGCAATGCATTGTGGGTAAATAGGTCAAACGTCACATGTAGCTTGTTTCCAGCTCATTCTGCTGCATGTTGAATCAGAGAGCAGTGTGTTGTGGTGCATCAGAGCCAATAAAGCCTTTGAAAACATAGCTAAAACTTGTTTTTGAGAGCTAATTGTTGCAAAATACAAAGTTTTTCCCTAGTGCTGCTGTGCTGGTAGTGCCTGGTACTAGGGAACATATTTTAATTTTGTGAATTTTTGTATAATACATAGTTTGAATTAGGTTTACATTTCTCTCTGTCTTTGAAAGAGTTGTGTGGGATAGGGTAGTAGTGTAAAGCAGTGCAGGCTATTTCTAGTCAAGCAGATTGGTATATTTACTACAATTGTGAGTTATCTACAGTTATTTCTTAATAATTTTGTTATATCTTGCAATTTATTTTCTCAGAAAAGTTTCTCTGTCCTGTTTGAGAGAGTTCCTGCTGCTGTTAGCTGTGTTATATATTATTAATTTATTGAATTTTACTGACCTGGTAAGCCCACTGGGCCTAGAAGTCCCTTTTTCAGGGGTGACCGGTGGGATATAAGTAGTAAGCAACTGAAATTGAATCCGATTAAGCTGTTGGTGGTATTTTTTAGTGAATGGGAGAAATTTGGCCAGGACACTGGGAAAATTCCACTACTCTGCAGTAGGGGGACCCTTTGGCCATTTTGGATTGCTACCCAAGATGGCTGCCATCCTGGACCCCAGTGGGGATGCTTGTGAAGCGGCTCTGCATCCTCAAACGTCTATGGATATTTCTCAGCCTATTGTGCAGCATCTATCTCACAGTAATGGTCTGACTGATTCTGTGCCTGTGCTGGATTCCAGCATTGGAGTGCTTTCCTCTCCTATTGCATCTGTCGTTAAGCCTGCTGACATGCTTAGTGAGGATGTTATACTGCCTACTGTTTCTGAGGCCTGCAATGCTCCCCTTACCACCTCCCAACTTTGATGTGTTTTTATGTAGCATCACTCCCAATTACAGCAAATGGTCTTTGAGGACAATACCTTGCACGCTGCCCTGCCATCTACTTCAGCTCAGTCTGTACCCATGTCACTACGCTCGTTTCACCAACAACATGGATCAGTTTTGTTTCCTACCTGTCTTGGCATGCCTCCTTCTACTTCTTCTGCTCCCATGGCTGTTCCCTGGGACTCACCACTTCTGATCCAGTATGGTCCCCGACTTCTGCCCTCCTTGCTGTGGGTTGGACCCAATGACTTTCTGGTGCATCTTGGACTTCTCCCTGAGCAGTCAGCACTGCGGACATCATCTCAGAAAATTTGGCGCCAGAACTCCCTGCCACTGCTGCTCCTTTACTGCAGCAGCCATTTGCAGAATCTTTACTCCATGGTTCTACCTCTCCCATACGGATCCCAACTGTTGGCTAACCATCAATTCCCCCAAATTGCTCAGTGCCTGTGCAGGACTCTACATTGGTACCACAACCTCCAGTTTCCCAGCTTTCTTCCTCAGACGAAGACTCCCTGCACCGTCCTGTTGACCCAGCCTTGCCTTCCCTTCCCATGATTGAAACTGTGCTGGACCCTCCGTTTCACCTTAGTGACCTCTTCCATAATTTGGGGACTCCTGCTCAGTGCAGGAATGCTGTGAGACTTAAGTTTTGATGATCTCACTACTGCACCTGACAGGCAGACTGTGTTGCATTCTATGGTGTGCGATTCCTTGGTTACTTCTGCCAGTGAGTTATTTGCCTTCATGCATGTTAAGGGGGAGTCCATTTATGCTTTGAGTTTTAAAAATGTTTATAACTTAGAAAGGTTTTGGGCAAAATATGAACTGGTTAAATCCCAGCCATTATGGACCCCCTTTATGCTCATCCCTCTTACAAAACCTACAATGAAGATCATCACTCTTTTTTCGTGATGAGGGAGTGATCATAGCGATGTCCAATACTGGCTCAAGCAGTGCTGCAACATCCTCGAGGCTCCTTATCCAATTTTGGATGAGGACCTTGTCTGGACAGGGGGCTGGAAAGTCAAGGTTCAATTGAGGAAGACAGATAGAGGTATTTCACATTTGCCCAGCAGTTTTTATATTGGCAGGGATTGGGGTTTATGTTTTTATTCTGGTCAGCCACGCACTTGTCATAAGTGTGGGTCTCGGACCCATCTGAGCCATAACTGCAATGAGCCACACTGTTCTCTTTGCTTGGCTTATGGTCATGTGAGCCTCGGTTGCCCTAATCCACAGAAGTATAATCTATGTGATGAGCAGGGGCATACTTACCACCAGTGCCCACGGGCTGGCCACAATAAACTTGACCCCCCTCCTCAGGACCAGGTGGCGCTCATCACTGACTCACAATCACAGGTGCTCCACCAGCATGATGGAGAACACCAGGATGTGGTACCCCCCCACAGTGATGCTCCTCCATCCACTCTCCAAGTGGAAGATCAGGTACAACAGGATTCGATTCCTCCCGGTCCACCGTCGGCATCTACTGTGCTTGTTCCCACTGATCCCATGCCCCTCCTCTCTCTCCTGCCCAGGACCCCTTTATAGAGGTGGCTCAGAGCAAGAAGGGAAAGTCCAAGGGTAAGTGCAAAGCCCCCAATCCCTCTCCAAGGCAGTCCATCCTAACTAGAAATCATTACCAGGCCTTGTCTAAACAAAAGCAGTGGGTTGACATAATGGATGAGGAAAATTATTTTGAATCATCTCAGGCCTCTTCCCTCCATATGGATTACTCTTCTGATTCCCAGTTGGACCCTTCCCTTTCTAAAATGGATTCCGAGCATCCATCGGCAGTTACTGGACGTTGCCTTGTTTAGTGTATCCTTGTCATACCTTTGTCCTTTTGGTTTTTCTTTCTCTTTATGACTGTGGATTTAAGTCTTCACTTTTTCATGTTTACTGTGTGCAGAATGAAGTCTATTAAAAAGAAACTTTTTACTACCTTGCAGTTTCTCTTGGATCTCCCACTTGATTTCTACTTGCTCCAGGATGCACGTCTGAAAACTTGCAATGAGCTGTCTTGGGCTTCTGCCACATGGACCAGAGGTCCTTCTTATTGGTCCTTCGGTGCGGATACATGTAATGGCCTGGGTATTTTGTTTTCTAACTTTGATTGCACAGTTACCAGGCTGGCAGATCTTGTCCTGGGCCGTGTTTTGATGCTTGATTGCACTTTATGTCACCTAAAACTTAGAACTTTAAATGTTTATGCACCTCAGAACATTGCAGCCCATTCGGATTTGTTTTGGTTGTTACAGCCTTATTTGCATACCTCTCAACATCTCTACCTAGAGGGAGATTTCAATTGTGGACTTACCCTGTTGGACAGAGGAGGTTCCTCCAGGAAACTATTTGGGGATTCTGTAGCATTGAGTGCTATTCTCCAGACCGCTTCTCTCCAGGACGGCTACTGTGCAGTACACCCCACGGGAGCCAAGACTTACCATAGGGGCCTTTTAGCTACTCTTATTGATTTTTTCTTTCTTTCCCAGAATATTTTAGTCCAGCAAGCAAAGGTTGTTCCTTGTGAAACCTCTGACCACATGGCCATCTTGTTGCTTTGTGTTCCCTCGCTGCCTCCCATCTTCTGGTTGTTTCTTCTAATTGGAAATTGAACAGCTCCTTGTTGTCTGATGCTTGTATTGCTCAAGATTGTCATGAGGTATTGTTGGCTCGTATTTCAGTTTTGGATGCATACACCTCCCCCTTACATTGGTGGGATGATACTAAATTGGACCTCAAGCAATTTTTTCTCTGGCATGCTAGGTGTAAATCTATCTCCTCTTACCATCAGTACTTGCTCTCGAGATGACATCTTCAGGATACCATCTCTAGGGTCTGTGAGTCTGGTTTGGATTGCTTCCCTCTTATTGCCTCCTCAAAGGCCAGGATGATGGATTTTCAATATGATAGGGCTCGCTCTTTGCGTCTTGAGGCATATTGGGGTACACTTCTTACTAAGGCTTCTTTTGATGTTTATAAACAATGTTCTGACAGGGTGTTGGCCACACACATTGACTGCCTTACTGATCCTGACATATCCACGGTAAATAATACTATCTCTTCCCTACAGCACAAGGTCTTTACCTACCTAGTTAGTTTCTTTGGGACTCCTACAATGGTATCTTCACTTTTTGATTCCTTTCTAGACTTCCAAGCCTCATCTTCCCCCTGCTGAGCTTTGTACCAGGTTGACTGCTCTGGTTTCTGTGGCAGAGGTCCAGGCCACGATTAAGAAGCAAAAATGATGTACTTCACCAGGACGAGATGGTCTCACAGCAGAGCTTTACCAAGCGTTTCCTGCTGTTTTCTCTCCCATTCTTACTTTACTTTTTTAATACTATTATTGATATTCACTCTGTTTCTCAGCACTTTTCCGATGCTGTTGTTTTTCTTTTGTTTAAAAAGGGGGATAGGGTGGATATTCGGAATTGGAGGCCTTTGAGTCTTCTGAATGTAGACTGTAAGATTTTTGCCTCCATTTTGCTTCATCGTCTCCTTCCAGTTGCTTCCCATGTCATTTCTGAAGTACAGACTTGTGCTATTCCACGTCATTTTATTGTTTTCAGCCTCTCCCTTTTGAGGGATGTTTCAGTCTTTAGCACTTCTTCTTTGCCCATACTGCTCCTTTCTCTTGATCAGGAGAAAGCTTTCGTCAGAGTGAATCATGCTTCCCTATTTCATGTTCTTTCATTTTATGGTATTCTGCAATGTTTTATACAATGGATCAGACTACTCTATTCTATGGCCTGGATTCATCCCTATGTGAATGGTACATATTGCCCTCCCTTTTTAAGTCATTCAGGAGTTAGACAAGGCTGTCCTCTCAGTCCTCTCCTTTATGTTTTCCACATTGATCCCTTGCTTCATAAGATTCTATGTCATCCTTCGATTCCTCATCTATCCTACCCTTCTGGATGCTCTCTTCCCACGGGTTCGGCTTATGCGGATGACCTTTGCATTCTTACCATCCCCGGCTTCAGGAAATGGATTTGCTTCAGCTTCTTATGGATTTTGAATGAGTGTCTGGCTCTAAACTGAACTTTGGCAAGAGTTCCGCATTGTATCTCCCGATCCAGCAACCTTCTAGTTCTCTTTCCTCTACTGCTGGGGTGCCTTTGCAGTTCACCCTGATCAAGATATTGAGTTTATCCTTTGGTGCTTCTGATGATGCTCTCTCCAATTGGACTGCTGTTCTGGAAAAAGCCTCCCATGTAGTCACTTCTTGGAAAGGACGTACTATTGCAAAGAAGCGGATTTTGTTGATTAATACTTTTGTTCTTCCCTTATTTCTTCACTTGGCTTTGATTTTTCCTATCCCCTTCTCTTTAGAAGCCCAAGTATATAATGTTTTCTTTCAGGGATTTTGGGGCAGTCATTTAAATCCGGTTAAACATACTTACATATAACCTAATTATTGCTATGGTGGAGTTCGGATGTTGAGTCCCCTGGTAGTTTTTCACTGTTTGTTTTTCAGATTTATTATTCCCTATCTTTACATGACCCGCCTGTATTCTGGTTCTCTCTGCTTCACCATCGTGTTGCCCCATTGTGTGCTATATGGAGTCTCCCCCCACTGGAAATCCCCCGAAATTTCCGTAAATTTCATCTTCCTGGTTTTATTATTCCCACCTTTTTGAAGCTTCGTCAGTGGTCTCTGACCCCTATGATGATCCTTTCTACCTCAAGGAAACATTTATATCATTTTGTTTTGGGGACGTCCTTTTCAGATTTACCTATGCTGAGGGACTCCTTGGTGCTTTGCTGGACTCATCCAGTGTTTTTCACCAATTGGCTGATCCTTGTATCACACATAGGGTTTGGGACATTACTTGGTTGTTGTGTCATGGTCAGCTGGGTGTTCATGACAACCTGAAGCATAAGGATCAAGAGGACATGACTTGTCCCCGTGATACGTGCCTTTCCGTTCCTGAGACCATGATGCATTTTTTTCTTGTTTGCCCTTATTCTCACCCGGTGTGGATGCTCCTCCTCCATAAGTGGAAAGAGAAAGCCCTCCTGACTCTTACCTGTGATATATTGATTTATGGTATTTATCCCCCTGGTTTGAGCCGTTATTGTCCGAGTACTTTACGTTTCATTTTTGCATTTTGCGGTTTTTATTTATGGCAGGCCAGATGCGCTTTTTTACTGCAACAGACAGTTAGTAGTCCTGGTCAGATAGTCACTCAAATAATACAGGGTTTGCATTCTGTTTATTATTCTGAGCAGGCTACTGTACCACCTGAGGTTTTTCATTGGTATTGGGATTTGTGTTCATGGATTTTTTCATGATTCTGCTCTTTCCCTTTTCAGACATGTTTTGTATGATTTGTACTGCTGTTGTTGCATTCCTTTTGCTGGTTTTGGATAGGGGATTTTCCCTACTCCTTTGGTGGGGGTGGACTGGGGGTTATGTACAAATTTGGCTTATTTCTGTTTTGCAGTTTCATATCTGCTGTTATACCTATGTTTTGTTGTTGTTTTTTTCATTCTGATTTGTATGCAGCAATACATTTTTGTATGTTATTGTTTTTAGTTTTTTTTTCCACAAATTCCCCTATTTTTTAGTGGGGATGGGACAGGGGTTGCTCTTAGATATGGAACCTTTTTGTTTTTAGTTTCATGTATGCTGTACTACTCATTTCTGCTTATGATTTCATTCATTATAATGTTCTATGACGTAATACTTTTTGAGTGTTTTGTTTTGAAGTTTTCAATAAAAAAACTCCCCTAACTTTTTTCGATAAGTGCCATGGGATCTTTAGCATCCACCCGAACTACCACCAATCCAGGCAGATGGGACCTCGGTTTAACATCTCATCCAAAAGACAGCATCTCAGAAGTGCAGCACCCCCCTCATGCTGCACTACAGTGTCAGTATTGGGATATTAACCCAAGTTCCAGATGTGGGAACTGAACCCACAGCCCTCTGCTTATATACCATTCTTTCGTTTTTACTTCTCAACTGATTTTGAATTCTAAAGTTTTAAACACACGGAGCTGATTCTTTCTTTTATTTTTTTGTGGTTAGTTCTGTTACCTGGAGTGTTAACTTGTGTGTTACTAAAACTTGAAAATCAACAGTTGTAAAGTATTTCTACTCGATCATTTGAACTTATCTGTTACAGTCGCACTGCATTGTTGAATTGTTCCCCTGTACGTTATTGGTGGAACTTGACTCTGCACACTGCGCACTGTTCCTGTTTTAGTTAACTTACATATATTACATTTTTCTGTTATAGCATTGTTTGTGTCTCACCTGACGCCGGCATTATAAAACAGTATATATTAAAATAGTCATTTTGAAGAGAATTCTTGCTGATCCCTCCCTTCCAGATCACTAACATATTGTGTGGTACTAATTTCCTTTGTCACTGTTTTATGGTTGTCTCTGCCCACATATACAAAAAAAATTGTGGCACTGAGTAACACAACACATTATAGTACTTTACTTGTCCAGACAGACACAAGTGATCTGTATTTAAAGTGTGTCACTTGTGCCCTTTTTCCTTGTGTGTGTTTCTTTAATTCCTTCCTGTTTGGGGAAAAAACATTACCTTTTTGTTTTTTACTACACCAGGCTGCCTACCAAATATGGTATTACCATAAGTGCTGGTACCTGTCCTGATTGTTTTTGGACTTTTAAGGAAGCCAGTACTGTAGGTGTGATGTCATCATTCACGTGTGAGGTATTAGTCACACAGCTGGTAGTAATACATCCTTTCTTCAAATACTCCCAGAGACAGGCAAAGCTTTGAAGCAGCAGTCAGCAAAAATGCATGGTAAGAAGTGACCAAGTACAGGGGGGAAACATGGCAGGGGGATGAGGGAGCTACGAAGTCTGCTAAAAAAAGTGCAATTTCAGTTCCAGTTCCCCATAACAGTGAAAGCACAGGTATGTCTGCATCAATGTCTTCAAGTTCTGATGTGGGCCCTGGTGGTACATCAGGAACCACCAACGGAGTTGGTGGCCGAACTGGGTCAGGCATACCTGTGTCTTACTTTTTTAAAGCTCAAACTGTTGCAGCCAAGCCAGTGGGAGATGTTGACAGTGAGAAGAAGGGAGGCACTGACACCAGCACAGGAATAGTGGTCCAGGACTCGGAGGAGGGTGATGATAAGTCTGTCAGTGTGACTGTCCATGTTCCTGCAAGAGTTGGTGATGATAGTGTTCAACAAGAGTCTGATAGTCCTGGAGATAAGGATAGTCAGCCCCCTGAGATAGTTGTAGAGAAAGGAAAAGGTGCCATCCTCCAAGAAGACAGTGATGGGGAGGAGGAGGAGGAAGACATGCACATCATCACTATTGGTGTTGATGATGATGATGACTGGGATGATTCCACATGGGAGCCTGAGTTAAAAATGGTTAAGGGTGATGTAGGCCATTTACATGTACAGCTCATCATGGGTCAGTCTGTCACCAAGCCTATAAGCACACCTCCAAGTAGTCCAGTAAATACCCCTCCCAAAAGTAGTCTTATGGAAGTCATGTTAGCAGCTCAAAAAATACACACTTCCACATTTTCTGAATCATCCCAGTCCCAGAAGTATCTGAAGCCCAGAGGTTAAAAGTCCCTAGTTTGGGACTTTTATGTGCTAGACCCTGCTGATGAGACCACAGCAATATGTCAACTTTGTCAATCCCATGTTAGCTTGGGGAAAAAGGGAAGCCACATAGGCACTGGTGGCCAACATGCCCACCTGAAAAACAAGCACTGCTGAGATGGCATCAACACCAGATGGATGCCAGAGCTGTTAGTAGCAAGATGCATGTAGTAGAGCAAGAACAGGAGGAGGAAGGGCAGAGTGGGTCGGTGGTGGAGCAGGAGAGTGAGCAATCCTTTGCTCTCTCTAGTAGTGGGCATAGCAGTGGTGGTGTGAGTCCCCATCCCATGAGTCTTAAAGGTACACCAACCCCACACCCTCAATCAACCAAAATAACTGGTTTCACGTGGTCTCCACTGCCCGGCCAAGAGTCAGTTGTTACTCCTAAAAGAAAATCATTGCTGACACAAGTACAGCATTCTGGTCGGATGGCCCCAAAGATGCAGCCCACTCTGAAGACCATCCTTGAGCAGCAGACAAAGTATCCACCCAGTCATGCTGCTGCACAAGAGTTAAATGCTGCCATGGCTGAAATGCTGGCCATCAATCTGTTGCCATTCTCATTCATCGAGAATGTTGGGTTTCTGCAGGTTGATGGCCTGTGCCTGTCCCAAATGGCAAGTTCCAACATATTTAGTAAGTGTGCCATGCCAGAGCTGAACAGTAGAGTTGCTGATTACATTAGACATGCATTGAAGCATAGTGCATCTCACTATATCCGTCTTAGCATGGATATGTGGACTAGTGGACAAACAGCAGCAAGCTTGTATCTGTGCATAATAGCACACTGGGCACAGTTGCCTGGTGCGGTACTTGATTTTGGGCCAGCAATACATGCGTGAAGCAAAATTGTGGTGGAAGCAACACACCTGGTATTCGGCAGCATGCAACCCTGATGGACAAGCATCACAGGTTCGCACACAGCTGCGAAAATGCTTAATGTTCTGCTGGATGAGATTGATGGGTGGCTATACACACAGTCACTCATAGCAGGATTCATTGCAAGTGATAATGGCTCCAATGTAGTGAAGTGCATTAGCAATGGTGTTTTTTTCAGAGTGCCCTGCCTGGCACACTGCCTTAATCTTGTTGTTCAGCAGTTTCTCCACCATGCGGACATTAAGGAAACAGTTACTGTTGCCCATCACATCTGTGTCCACTTTGCCCATTCTGAAAAGGCCTGTGACCATCTACGTGAGTTACAGTGCAATAGTAATCTGCCTCAGCACGGATGAAGCTTGATGTTGTCACCAGGTGGAACTCCACACTGTGCATGGTTGACCAGCTGTATGAACAGTATACGGCTGTGTCAGAATACCTGCTGCTGCACACCATCTGTGACAGTGCTGGAGTGTCCATTGCTCTAACAACAGAGCAGTGGTGCCAAATTGATGGGCTAATATGCATTCTCCATCCATTCACACATGCTACACAGGCAGTGAGTGGGGACACTGCTTGCATGAGTCAGTCCATACTTCTCATATGTGTGCTGAGGCAGACACTAGTGAATGTGCAACACCAGACAGAGGCAAGTGGGGATCAGGGCACTTGTGATCTAATGGATCACATGCTCCATGTGCTGGACACAAATACTCATGTATCTGGCATTTTACAGTCAGCTGAGGTTGCAATTGCCACCATGCTGGATCCATGCTACAAACATGGCCTGCCCTCTATAATTGAAGGAGGTCATCAGTGAGTACAGCAGTTGACAGAGAACCTCATTAGATTGGTACATGCTGCACAAATGAAAAATGCACGCACTGCATCAAAATTGGGTGTTGCTGCCACCACCAGTGGGTCACAGGGAACCCAATCAGAGAAAATGGGCAAGGCAGAGCAGAAAACAGCAAGCAATCCCATTTGGGATGTTCTCTTTCAGGTGGGAGTGGACGATATGGAGAAAAAGGAGGAGGAGACAGATGAGGCAGCTGGACTCAGGGCAGCAGAACGAATGGTGGAGGCCTACATGGGGGACCCAAAGCACCTTGCCATTAATGTTGAGCCACTGCTGTACTGGAGCAGTAAAATGACTGAATGGCCAGCACTAACATCGGTTGCTGTGAAATACCTGAGCTGCTCACCATCCAGTGTCACTGTATAACTAGTGTTTAGTGTGACCGTAGGACCAATTTGTCACCCAAGAATGTGTCCATGCTAACATTCATCAAAATGAATGAAAGGTACATTCCACACAACACAGTGATGTCTGTGGTGTTGCCACAGGAACTGTGTCTCGGTGATGAGAATGATGACAATCCCTTGAGTAAGGCAGCCACTGGCAGTGAGGTGGATGAGGCAGCAACACTGAGAGAATTCCCACCTGATGAGAACTTCTGTCTTGAAGACTGTGAGGGGTGCTTCTTGGATGATGTGGAATTGGAAGTTGAAAAAGACTTAGTTTACTCCAAGGCCCCCCCTCCAAAACAACAACTTTCTATTCAGTATGGTTGCTGGGGTGTGTCTGTTACACCTTATTTGTAGCAATGTACCATTGGATTGGTTATGGAAATATGTTGTTATGTGCTGCAGTCTGCAGTGTGTATAAGTTTCATTTCATCACCCTTTGTCATAACCCGTTGATTGGTCACCTCACTACCTCCACCAGTCCCCCAAGGCCACAAGCCTATATAAAGCAGCAGCAATGTAATTACCATAACCGTAAATATTTAGCAATTGCATGATTAATGTTTTTCTTCAAAAAATATATTACTTTTCATGTCGACTATATCAACACATCATCATCTTACAGCAAGGTATGACATCCTTAAAAGTGCCCAGGAAGGCAAATTCCACACTGTCCCACCACCCCTCTAATCACCTGATCTGACTGACACACCCATGCACTCCATATGACTGAAAAAAATGTTTTCTCCGCTTAGTATTGGTGACATGTACAAGAACCTTGGCTCCTAGACAAGTGTACAAGTAGCATATGAATGCAACGTGCTAATTCAACAGTTAACACCAAGTTGAACACATTTTGAAAAATGGTGAATGGTGGCCATCTTTAATATGCGAATCATTAATTACAAAAGTAATCATGAAGATGCTTAACAACTTACATCAAATCCCCCCAAAAAGGTTACTTCTACAGTACCAGGTTAAGGTACACCACAATCGCAATGGTTCGGGGGTGTCAGGGCAGGGTGAGTGTCCTGCTGTCCTCACTTTTGAATGGATTCAAAATGTTCATGATTACTGCAGCTATGCAATCCCCATTGAGTAGACAAGACATTAACTGCCTCCGCCTAATTATTTACTAAACACCATATCAACCATCTGTGTTTGCGTATAGTTCCTCCCTGTATGTGGGTGGCAGTAGTGATTACTCATTAATGATAATGGTATGGACACCAGTCTAGTGGCCATCATCGTAGTTCAAGCAACACCCCGTCTTCCAGAGACACAACACAGCTCCTGCAGGGCCTGGATTGATCATGTAGTCATCAAGATATGACATACAATGAAACCTCAAAAGAGGAAAATGACCTAAGCAAGACCAAAGATAAGAAAACATTTTGGATCCTAATCAATCTGCATACCTGCTTTTACCTAACAAGTTGGAAGAAGAAGCAGAGAAAAAAATGTATACTTACCATACCCTGTGATGTGATGTCATTCAACTGGGGACATTCCCCACAGGAACATGCTGTGTGGTGCACATGATTCCAATCCAGACAAGGTCCGACGAACCACAATAGCACTAGCAGGCATTCCCCTTCCCCTATCATCACTGCGTACCTTGACATAAGAAAAAAATTAAGAACAAATTTTGGTGATTGTTGAAAATTCTCCACCACCGGTGAGTCTGACCATCCACCCTCTCCCCTGCCCCAGAGAACCATAAAAAATGAAGACATACTTACCTCAAGGACTGTGAAAGTGGAACCATCACGCAGCAGCACGATTAAATAAATCTCCAGATCTGGTTCAGCAGTCAGCAGCAGCAGCAGGATGGAAAAAAACTTAACTTCACCTGAATTCCTGATGTTGAAAAAAGCAAAAAAATAACACAATTATTATTAAGCTCAGACAACCATATGGCAGTAACAGACACACCACACTTGTATGAAAATTCCAATACTTACCGTTTGTGTTCAGAAATTGGGAAGAGCCATACCTCTGATATCTCCCTCCCTCATGGCCCGGCATGATGATGCCATCCACAGCACACTGAAAAATAATATAAGAGCAGTACAAGCTTATTAGAATTCAAGATGCCATAATACCAACCCACCAACACTCTAACCTTGCACAGGAAAAACAATGAAGACCTTGCATTGGGGCAGAAGTTTGATGTCTTTGCAGAATATTTAAACTAGCAAACGGGGAGAGGGGTGCAGCACCCCATACATCGAATGGGAAGAGCACCCTTCCCCCCTCAGCTAGTGGTCAAACAGGGATTCAGCATGTTTACAGTTCATTTGAATCACCAGGTAAGAAAAAAGGTATGTCTCCCCATACGACGCACAGAAGAAATGCCAAACCTCACCCAACAACTAACACACTGAAATATGGCCAATGGAAAATCATGTACACAAATGCTCACAGCCTGGGAAATAAGATCCCAGACCTGCAGGCAATAATGTCAGAGGCTAAACTGGACATAGTAGCAGTTAGTGAGACATGGTTTACCAGTAACCACACTTGGGAGACTTCAGTACCTGGCTATGTACTGTTCAGAAGAGACCGAGGTGCAAAAAGGGGGGGGTGGAGTGGCCCTGTATGTCAATGAAAATATCAAAGTTACAGAAATTCAGAATACACATAAGGAGCCAGAAGAACTGTGGGTCACCCTGAAAATAGGAAATGGGACAGCCATAAGAACTGGGGTTGTCTACAGGCCCCCAGACCAGGGGGAGGACATAAATACATTACTGTTAGAAGATATAGAAAACATGACAGCTAAAGGGGAGGTTCTGATAATGGGAGACTTCAACATGCCGGATACAGATTGGTCAATACCAGCAGGAACATCTGCCAGAACTAAACACATGGTGGATTCCCTGTAGGGGAAGGACCTAACACAATTGGTACAACAACCCACAAGAGACAGGGCTATCCTAGATCTACTACTGACTAACAGGGAAGGGTCACAGATCTCAGGTAGAGGTCACCTGGGGGCCAGTGACCATCACATGGTATGGTTCAATTTGGCCACTACATCTAAATCATCCCATTCCAAGGCAAAATATGGGACTTCAGAGGAGCTGACTTTGATAAGATGGCCAACAGAGTTAAGCTAGCCCTGGCAAAAAGAAACACAGGGAGGGTACAGGCAAAGTGGGCAAGCATTAAGGATGCAATACTTGAAGCAACAACCCATTGTGTTAGACAGAAAAGGAAGTGCAAAGAAGGAGGAAACCACTTTGGTTCTCAAATACAGTAGCAGAAAGGTCAGAGACAAAGAGCTGGCCTTCAGGAAATATAATGAACACAGAGGGATGAAGATAGGGAGGCATACCAAACTGCCCTAAGGGGCAAAGGCAGTAAGGCAGGCAAAGTCCCCAACTGAGGAAACACTAGCACAAACAGTAAAGAAGGTGACAAGACCTTCTATAGATACATTAGTGAATGGAGAAAGTCAGAGGTATTGCTAAGCTCAAAGGAAAAAGGGGCATATGAGGAGGAGGACCCTGTAAAAGCATCTATCCTAAATAAATACTTCTGCTCAGTATTTACTGAAGAGAAGGTAGGGCAGGGCCCACAGCTCAGCACCATGGACACAGGGGGGGAGAGAGGTGAGCACTACTCCCTTCACAAAAGAAAGGGTCCTACAAGAGCTCACTAAGCTCAGGGTGGACAAGGCAATGGAACCTGATGGCATACATCCAAGGGTACTTAAGCAGCTTAGGGTGGAACTAGCAGAGCCATTAGCAGAACTGTTTAACATAGTAACATAGAATTTGACAGCAGATAAGGACCGCATGGCCCACCCAGTCTGCCCATTTCCCTACCTAATGGATAAGCTGCAGATCCCAGTTAACAAGCAGCCTACTTCTTTCTACCCCCACCCCCTAGAATTGCCTTATGGCTGTCTCATGCACGCTTGAATTCAACCACTGTTTTTGACTCCACAACCTCCTCCGGAAGGCTGTTCCATGCATCCACAACTCTCTCTGTGAAAAAATACTTCCTTACATTACCTCTGAGCTGCCCCCATCTTCAAATTGTGCCCCCTTGTTCTTGCACACCTCTTTTCTGAAAGATGCTACCCTCTTGGACTTTGTTGATTCCCTTGAGGTACTTGAAAGTTTCTATCATGTCCCCCCTCTCCCTCCTTTCCTCGAGCCTATACATATTAAGCTCCTTTAGTCTCTCTTCATATGTCTTCCAGTGCAGACACTGCACCATTTTAGTTGCCCTCCTCTGGACAGCTTCCATCTTGTCTATGTCCTTGCTGAGATTGGGTCTCCAGAACTCCACACAGTACTCCAGATGGGGTCTCACCAGCTGTCTGTACAGAGGGATAACAACTTCCTGTTTTCTACTGGTGATGCCTCTCCCTATGCATCCCAGTATCCCCAGCCCTCCTTACTGCCCTCTCACATTGCTTGCCCACCTTTAAGTCATCTGATATGACTACCCCAGGTCCCCTTTCCATTTTGCTCGTTAAGCTTGCGCGCATGCGCTTAGGCGTTTGGGAGAGTAGCACACTTGGGGTGTGCCTCTCCCATCAATACACTGCTCACTTGAGCAGGCATGGTGATCCCTGCACCAATGGGTGCAGGAGCTCAGCTGTGACAGCGGTGTTACCGTCTGCTTCAAAGCAAAGCACCGCTGCCATACTGAAGCTCCGCCCGTCCTGGACGTCCCCTCAGAATCACGCACTGCCCCCGCGCGTCCGCGCCCCCACAGCTTTGGTGCTGCAAACTTTGTTTGCTGACGGTGTGCCCAATCCCCGTCGGCTCCAGGGCCCCCTAAACCATCCTGCTGCCACGCTGGGAGCCCACCCAGAGTGGCAAAGGTTCCTTTGTTTTGCGGACGGGGTGCCAATTCCCCGTCGGCTCCTCGCCCCGCTGTAGTTTGCGCCAGGGGTGCCAATCCCGTTGGCTCCTCGCCCCCAGTTATCTTGTGCCATGCTGGAGCCCACCCCAGTGTGGCAAGCGGTCCCACGTCGTCTTTTTTTAACACCTGTAAAATAAAAGCGGTCCCATGGCGCGTCTCCCAGCCCCCTCCCACAACCGCACCCACCCTGCGCATCCAGCATCCCCACACCCCCACCCCATACTTACCTCTGGACTCCAGCGCGACGATCTTCGGTGGACCGGGAACACGTCTGCACTCTTCAAAGCCGACATCGAACTGAGGAAATGCCGGTAAGCTGTATAATGGGCTAGATTGGGGAGTTTCAACTTTATTGCATATCTCAGTCATTTTTGGAATTTTGCACCAAATTTTCAACATGGGGTTTTTGGGACCCCTTCTCATGAATGATGTCACTGTCATGGCGTTATTCAGGCGCAGTGGTGATTTCCCACAGGCACTGCACAGTCACTGCGGCAAATCACCTTTGGCCTCGAATAACACCATGACAGTGACATCTTCATGAGAAGGGTCCCAAAACCCATGTTGAAAATTTGTGCAAAAATTCCTACAAATAACTGTTTTACGAGCGGCTGTTGCAGTTCCGCACACTCCTAAGTTTGCGAATTTCCAATATTTTCACTCCAGATTTTCAACATTGCCATTTTACCACACCTCCTTATGAGCAGTACAGCTGTCAATTTTCACATCCTGTCCAAAATGTCTTTCCGCCCATGTAGTGCACAATGGCGCAGTCGGTGTGCGAAATCAATGTATGGGACACAGTAAGAAAATCACAGTGACACTGTTCATTAGCAGAGGTTTTAAAATGGCAATGTTGAAAATTTGGTGAAAAAATTCCTAAAAATGACTGTTTTACGGCGTGCATTGCACAGTTCCACATGCCTTTCGTGGGTTTTGAATTTTCAATATTTCACTCCAGATTTTCAACATTGGCATTTTACCACACTTCCTTATGAGCAGTACAGCTGTCATTTTTCACATCCTGCCCAAAACGTGTTTCCACCTATGTAGCGCACAATGGGGGTAACAAAAAGGTCATGCTGACAATTTATTGTGCAAATACCAGCAATCGCACAGGGCATTAGGGTAAAGCACCATACATGCCAAACACCACTGCAAATACCTGCAAGCGAACGTTCGGCATTGATAAATGCTTGTTGTTGTTGTTGTTAGTATCTCACCCCCATTGCATACTCTTCCCCTGGGTTTTTGTTTCCCAGGTGCATTACCTTGCACTTCTTGGCATTCAATCTAAGCTACCATACATTTGACCATTCCTCTAACCTTGCCAAGTCCCTTCTCATCCTTTCCACCCCACCTTGTGCATCAACTCTGTTGCAGATCTTTGTGTCATCTGCAAAGAGACATACTTTCCTTCCAGTCCCTCTGCAATGTAAACACAAAGACATTGAAGAGGACGATCTAATACTGAACCCTGCGGCACCCACTAGTAACTCCCTTTCTTCAGAGTGGACTCCATTTACTATTACTCTCTGTGTCTTATTCTCCAGCCAATTCTTTACCCAGACTATCATCTTGGGACCCACTCCCAGGCTGGCTAACTTGCATATTAATCTTTTGTGTGGGACTGAGTCAAATGCCTTGCTAAAGTCTAGGTAGGCCATGTCCACAGACCCTCCCTGATCTACTACTTTGGTCACCCAGTCAAAGAAATCTATTAGATTCGTCTGGCATGACCTTCCCGCTGTGAATCCATGCTGCCTTGGGTCATGTGCCCCTCTGGCCTCTGGGTACTTGACAATTCTTTCCTTCAGAAGTGATTCCATCATTTTCCCTATCACTGAGGTTAAACTAACAGGTCTGTAGTTTCCTGCTTCTGCCCTGCTCCCACTTTTGTGAAGGGGAATCGCATCTGCCATCCTCCAGTCCTTAGGTACCGCCCTCTCCTCCTATGATTTGTTAAAGAGGGTAGTCCGTGGTGTCACTAGTTCTACCCTAAGTTCTTTTAGAATTCTGGGATGAATCCTATCAGGCCCCATTGCTTTGTCCACCTTCAGTTTTAAGAGTTCTTTCAGAACCCTTTCTTCTGTAAATGGGCTGGTATCAACTTCTGTATCCAGAGTGTTTCTATTATTTGTTTTAGGTACCTCCCCCTCTTCATTTGTAAATACTGAGCAAAAATATTTATTTAGTATCTCTGCCTTTTCACAGTCACCCTCTGCCCACCCCCTTTCCTTTAGTAAGCCTCACTATCCCTCCCTTAGTCTTCCTTCGCTCCCTGACATACCTAAAAAAGGTTTTATCCCCCTTCTTAACTGAGCTGGCTATCTTTTCCTCAGTTCGGGCCTTTGCTGTTCTGACTGCCTTCCCAGCTTCCTTTTGCTTTAACTGATACAATTTTCTGTCCTGCTCCTTCTGTGATTCCTTGAACTTTCTGAATGCTTTCTTTTTCTCTTGAACCTTCACTGCCACCTCCTTTGATAACCATAGTGGTTTCTTACATAGTTTTGTTTTGTTTATTTGCTTCACATGAAGGCTTGTTGCCTCTGTGATGGCAGTTTTTATTATTCGCCATTGTTCTTCCACCCCTCCTTCCTGCCCATTTGCTAGTGTATTCCTTAGGCACTCACCCATTTTGGCAAAGTCAGCCCTCCTGAAGTCCAGTACTTTTGCCTTTGTATGGCTTGACTCTATTGCTGTGTTTATTGAGACCATACTGTTCGATGGTAGCTAGTTACCAGATGGCTACCCACTTCTACATCTGTGATCCTCTCTCCATCTCCATTTGAGAGGACTAGGTCTAAGATTGCTCCCTCTCAAGTGGGTTCCAATACTAGTTGTCTAAGGCATGCCCCCTGTAGGGCATCTAGAATAACCCCACTCTTAGAAGTGGCTGCTGCAACTGCACTCCAGTTAACATCTGGCATATTCAGATCACCCATCAGCAATATCTCCCTTTATCTGCCATTCTAAGTGTACTTTCTATCATTTCCTTGTCCATTTCCTCCCCTGAGAGGTCTGTATCTAACCCCTGTGCGATTGCGGTGCCATTGCCTGCCTCAAATTGATCCACAGTGCTTCTTCTCCTCTCTGTTTACCCTTTTGTTCTGTTGCTTTGATTCCTTCTCTTATGTAGAGAGCTACTCCTCCTCTTTTACCCTCCCTGTCCCTCCTGTAGATAATGTATCCTGGTATGTTTACGTCCCAGTCATGGTTCTGTGTGTACCATGTTTCTGTGACTGCCACGATATCCAGATGGTCCTCTTCCATCAAGGCCACTAATTCAGGAAGCAACAGCCGCAGCACTTCTGGTCAGCAGTTTTCTGAACAGCCTCCTGCCTGCTACATACAGTCTGGGTCCAAGGACATCCCCCTCTCCCGCACTGGGTTCCAGGGAAAGATAATATAAAAATAAAAAAAATTGCCACTGTCCATGAGGAAGTGACCCATTATATCACCAGAGCTATACCTTTCAAACCGCTGGCCTCCTTGGACAACTCAAGACTCCTGAACCACCAGTGTCCCCCTTTTTTAAATAATATAGGGGCCACTAGCCCAAATGCATTCCCACCTGGCTATCTGGACTACTACTTAAATTTATTGGCTACCTGCAGGTCACCTGGGGCACTAAGGGGGGGTTTGCCGAGTCCCAAATATCACTTTATTCTCTTTTCTTAGCTGTCTGCATTTTTTATTCCATCTCTAGTTTCCTTACTTTGACCTAGTTTGTCTTTTCCTCTAAAACTCCTCTTCCTTTACTCCTGTGCTATATACCCTTTTTGTATCTCTCTACTCTTGCTACTATAACTTCCCCATACTGATCTATTTTTCCCTTTATTTCTACAGGTCTGGCCAAACATACCAATCAGATAAGTATCTTTGTTTAATTCTAACACTCTAATCTCTCCTCTAGCACCTCTGACCCTTTGTGTCCCTTCAACCTTCTCTGTTCTTCCCTTTCAGGTCCTACCAGAATACCCCAAACCAAGGACACCCCAACTCTGGACTCCCCTACTCTGATGGAGCAGGTAAGTCCTAATTACTTAACTGCCTTAGAATCATAGAAATCTGGTGACAGAAAAGGACCATTTTTGGCCAATTGAGTCTGCCCCTTCCCCCCACCAGTCATCATCTTTGTCAAGAGACACCCCACTCTACCCACTGGTCAGCTCCTGGTGTCTGTCCCATGCCTCCTTGAATCCTTTCACCATTTTTGCACACACCACCTCTTCCAGTAGTCTGTTCCAGGACTCCACCACCTTCTCAGTGATGTAATGCCCCCTCACATTGCCCCTAAACCTTCCTTTTTCTAATCTTGGTTTATGATCCCTAATTCTAGCACTTATTTTTCTTGCAAATAAGCTTCCCACTCTCACTTTACTAGCCTCCAGTGGGTACAGATCCGATTCCCTCCACCTCTCCTCATAGGGCTTCCTATGCATAGTGTGCACCATCTTGGTTGCCCTTGTCTGAACCCTTTCAATCCTGTCTTATGTCCTTGTGTAGGTGAGGCCTCCAGAACTAAATCCAATACTCCAGGTGAGGCCTCACCATGGATTTGTAAAGGTGCATCAGCACTTCCCTCTTTCTGTTTTATAACCCTCCCTTTGCCCACCACTGTGCTGCACTGGTTCTCTGCCTTAAGGATATCTGAAATTATAATCCCCAGATCTCTCTCTTGCTGAGTTTCCTTACCCCCTCCCCCCCTCGGGTGTAAAAGTTTTGCAGGTTATTACACCCATGTGCATTACTGTACACTTTTTGGCATTAAATTTCAGCTGCCAAGTTTCTGACCACCTCTCCAAAATCTTTAGGCCCTCCCTCACTGCCTCCACCTCCCCTACCAGGGTGTCTACCCTATTGCAGATCTTCATATCCTCCACAAATAGGCACACCTTCCCCTGCAGTCCCTCTGCTATATCTAACATACTAAAAGCCAGCAGAATAGGCCTGATGGTCTGTTGTGTCTGCTCGGTAGCCAGCCTCCTATTGGGTGTTTTCTTTCCCACCCAGCCTCAGAGAGGGTCATCCTCTGCTTCAGTTTACCCTTGTACCTGTCCCACTCCCTCTTGAAACCCTCCATTGTGCCCTCCTCCACCAGACTTCTGGACAGTGCATTCCAATGCTCTGCCACTCTCTCAATGAAGTAATGTCTCCTGCATTCCCCCCTGTAATTTTCCCCTCTAGCTTCTACTCATGTCACCTGGTTGTTCCCCACCTTCTTTAGTCTGAACATCTCTTTTTACATATTTGAAGACCCCTATCATGCCCCTCCTGTCTCGCCTCTCCTCCAGTGAATACAGCCCAAGCTCTTCCAGCCTTTCCTCAATGGGCCTTCCTCCCATGCTCTGAAGCATCCTGGTTGCCCTCCTCTGGACACTCCAGCAGTGTTACATCCTTCTTGAGGTGAGGTCTCCAGAACTGCATGCAGTACTCGAGATGTGGTCTAACCAAGGCATTATACAGAGGAAGGATCACCTCCCTCCTCCTAGATGTAATCCCCCTGGCTATGCAGTATCCAGTTTGCTTTGGCCGCAGTTCTTCTGCAATTTTCAGTGTTATTCATTTTGATGTCTACCACCACCCCTAGATCCCTCTCACTCATTGTGGCTTGCAGTATGACCCCCCCAGCAGGTGTATACATGGTTCGGGTTTCTGACCCTCTGGTGCAGCCCCCTACATTTCCCTGCATTCAACCTCAGTCCCCACCTCCTTGACCACCCCTCCAGGGTATCCAGGTCCCTCTGGACCATCTCTCTCGCTTCGTCCCTGTCCACCAATGCCCCCAGTTTTAACTCATCCACAAAGAGACTCATCCTACTCTTAACTGTCCTCCCCATATCCAAGACATAGGCATTGAACAGGAGTGGCCCCAGCACCGAACATTGGGAGACCCCACTGGTGACCTTCTTGGGGGAGGAGACTACCCACCACTACCCTCTGTATTCACACTGTTAGCCAATTTTCTACCAATCTGAGCAACTGTCCTCTCATCCCCATCCCCCCCAATCTGAGCAACTGTCCTCTCACCCCACCCCCAGCTTTATTAGCAGCCCATTTTGGGGTACCGAATCAAATGCCTTACTGAAATCCAGGTATAGGACGTCCTCCAGTCTATGCCGGTCCAGGTTCCCAGTCATAAAAATCTATGGGGTTGGTCTAACACGATCTCCCTGGGATGAAACCATACTGTTAGTTATCCAGTTACCCCAACCTTTCCAGCTGCCTCCTGAGCCTATCCTTGATAATGCCCTCCATTAGTTTGCCCACCACAGACGTTAGGCTGACAGGCCTATAATTCCCCATCTCCTCTCTAGCCCCCCATTTGTGGATAGGCACCATATGAGCCACCCCCCAGTCTTGAAGCACCCATCCTGTCAGCAGAGAGGTGTTAAAGAGTGCTGATAGCTCATCCACCAATTCCTTCATAACACTCAGATGCAGCCTATCCGGCCCCGGTGCCTTATCAGTTTTTAGTGTCCGATGGGCCTCCCTCACCCATTCCACTGTAATTTCTCCCTTCCAGCCCACCCCCTCATTTAACCACCCATCCCCTTCTAGACTTGGCCCAGCCTGAACCCCAACTTCTTTCAGTCTTCTTGACTCCACCTGACCTCTCGACTCTGCTGGCTGCCCTTCTCTCCCATTGGGCTGGAGGGATCCCCTGCCTCCCCCTGTAAATATCAAGGCAAAGTACTCATTTAGCACCTCTGCCTGATTCCCCCGCCTCCTGAGTCCATCCCTCCTCAGTCCTAATCATGCTGATCTGTGCCCTCCCTTTTCTCTTCTCCCTTGTGTATCTATAGAATCCCTTTTCCCCCCTCCGGATATCCCTAACCAGGTTTTGCTCCCTCCTCACCTTGGCTCACCTCGCCACTGTGGTGACCCTTCTAGCCATCAACTCATACCCCTCTCCCTATCCCCCCTAGAGTGCTTAAAACATGCATAGGCAGCCTTTTTATCCCTCACTGCCTCCTGCACCTCCCTGGTCCACCAGCACAGCTTGTTGGCTCTACCATGTTTACGCCTTTCCTTTGTACAGGAGTTAGTAGTCTCCTGCACCCCTTTCTTAATGGCCTCCCACAAGCTGCCAGCATCCATGTCCGGCCTAATCTTGTCCAAGCTCCCCTGTAGAATCCTGCCCATGTCCACAAAGTCTGCCTCCCTAAAGTCCACTACTACTGTATTAGAATGGTTATCCTCCCCCCCAGATACATCAGAAACCAGACCGTAGTGTGGTCACCACCTGCCAGTGGGCTGCACACTTCCAGGCCCTTTATCTGGTCACTGCCTGCTAGGACAACATACAGTATCTGCTTCTCCCTAGTAGGTTACCCCACCTGCTGGACCAGGAAGGCATCCTGGAACACATCCATCAGTCTCTGTTCCCTGGCCACAGAAGATGCCATAGTGTCCCAGCCTGCCCCCGGCATATTAAGGTCACCCATGATCACCACCATACCCATTCCATGGTCATAGTGCCCCTTGATGTTCTCAACTAGTTTGTCCTCCAGTTCCTCTTCCATCATTTGGGAGGGGTCTGTACACCACCCCTATTTTCAGTCTTTTCCTCTCCTCATTTGTAGGGTTACCCAGATCTCCTCCACCCCCCCACAGCCTCCTCCACTCCACTAACCACTATGTCATTTTTGACTATCAGTGCTACACCCCCTCCTCTCCCTCTCCTCTGTCCTTCCTGAATATTTTGTAGCCCACCAAATTTAGGCCCCAATCATTTTTCTGAGTGGCCCATATCTCAATAATTGCTGTCACATCCACTGATCCCTCAACCAGCATCGCCTGGAGCTTGGGCATTTTGTTGCCCATGCTCCTAGCATTGATCAGGGCCGTCCTCCACCCCGACCTCTCTCCCTTCTCCAGTCATCTCAGCCCTGAGCAGTCCCTACATGCCCTTTCTCGCACAGCTCTGAATGGATTTACATCGCAGTCACCTGCCTTCTTTTTATGCCCTAGACATGGACCCTTAAGCAGCCTTCCTGGAGCCACTCTTTTACTTAACCCCCCACCTTTATAAGTTTAAACTCTACCTCTCGACTATGATTCCAGCAAGTTTTAGTTTCAAGATCTCCCTCCCCCTCCTAGTTGAGGTGTAGCCTATGCCTGGCATATAACCCCTTGTCCTCCCATGTATCCCCCAGTCCCTCACCAGCCCATACCTTTCTGCCCTGTGCCAGTCCCTGAGCCACTGGTTCACACCTCTAAGTTTATGTTTGGTCTCCCCTGATGCCCTAGGTACTGGCAGAATCTTAAAGAAGGAGATTGCGCTTCCTATAAAGTGGTAAACCTTGGACAGTTCCCGGAATCTCGTCTGGATTTCTAGTTCACTGTTTTCCTCTAAGTCAGTTGTTCCCAGATGTTTTAGGAAGTCTGGGGATTCCCCACATTCCAATGATATCAAGTATAGCTGGAATTTGGCCTTGTGTATGGATAGGCCTGGGATACATTTAGCCTTGACTGGGCTGCTTTTTCCTTCCCCTGCCCCCTCCCACTGGATGCCCCAGGTCATGGAGTCACCCAGCAGGATCACCTTCACCCCCCCACTTTACTGGCTTGTTTGATTCCGTCCAGGCTCTTCCTTCTGTCATCAATCCTCAGCTTACTTCTCTTACCCCCCTCAGCCTGGGGATCACAAGCCTGTGGTTGCCTTAGCACGCTCATTCTTCTACCTGTAGCTCCCAGCTTGCTCCTCACCTCAACCTCCTGGGTGGCACACATTGCCCCCCCCTCAGATCTCCCTGGACTCTCTTTCTGGGCTGGTATCCTCAGATCCCCCACCCAGGCTCCCTTCTACTCCTTCCCTCCTTCCCTCCTTGCCTCCCCTCCCCCACGTTCTGCATCCTTCACCCCATCTGCTGTGTTTCTCTCTACCCCCCATCTTTCCCCCTCCTCTCCACCTCATCTGATTTCTCCAGCCCTGAAGCTGGCCTATCTAGAGTGCTCCTTATCCTTGGCTGACTTCCCTAACCTGGATGCTTGCACGACCCTAGTCCTCCCTCCTCCCACCCTGGCTTCACCCTGCACTCCTCCATCCTCCCCACCTCCCTCCCACCTAGGCTAATGTATCTTCCCCCTCTCCCCTTCTGTGGATCTGACTCTGTCTCTCCTGCCCCATTCCCCCCAGCTTACTGACCAAACCCTCTCTGTCTGCCTGCTCCCCTCCTTCCGGCAGCCTCTCCACCTCATCTCCCAGATACAGCAGGATGAATCAATTAGTACTGTAAGTGTGATGCTTGCCCCCGACTTGCTCTCTCCTGTCCCCCCTCCTTCTGGTCAGCCACCTCCCTATGAAGTGATTTCCGTAAATTGCCTGTTTCGTGCCCCACACCTCCTAAGTAACCATATGATCCTTGTCCACCTGTTCCCTGGGTTATGCCGTATTGGCCTCGTCTTCTCTCATGAGGTCCTTTCCACACCTTTCCTCCCCACCCCTCCTACCTTCCAGCTGCCTTCTGATCCCCTCTACTTCCTCCCTAAGACCTGCCAACTGAAAACACACTGGGCACCCTTTGAACCTCCATGCCCAATTTAATATTATTGCTGCCCCACACCCTGTACACCCAATCACTCTACCGAAGGTGCCTGCTTTGGCCACCCCAAGTCTACCCTCATTTTAGGTGAGCAATGCGGCCCTGTAACAGAAATAATTCAGTCAGTGTTACACTAAAACCCAAGCAGTTTGCCCCCTCCAATTACAGCAATTTTCCCTCCTCTTTCTTGACAGTAGCCAGTTTTCTAACCCTAGTAGCAGACAGTTCACAAGCAAAATTAGCCCACCACAACACTAGCCAGCTCAGAGGCCCTAGCAGTAATCAAGTCACACACGGTTTGCCTACTCCCACAGATGTAGTTGGCATACAGTCATTTATACAGTTTGCTTCATTATGCCCCTTCCTTGTAGTAGTCAAATGTTGCCCAAGCAGCACAGTGTACAGGACCCTTTTCCCCCAATCAATAACAATCCAGCTTCCTAGTGTTCCAGTTCACCCAATATCGACTTGCCCTCCTCCAAGGCTTCACCCTCACCAACCATTTAATAGAGGTCGGGGCCAGGGTGGGTGGTGTGGAACAAAGAACAACTCTCTTCCTCTGAGTGCGACTGGACTATTTGCCTTTTATGGCCCAGTCACACAGCCAAAGGTTTGAGCCCTATTCACTGATTGGCCGCTCCTTCCTGAGTCGCCAGCTTGCAAAGTTGTGGCCAATGTGGCCCCGGTATGCATGGCCTGTCCCCCGCCAACAAGAGCTTCCTTGTCGATCACCGATGTGATCCCATCCTCCCCCACCACCGATGCAGCCCCAGAATGCCTGCCCCGACCCCTTCCAGCGACAAACCCCGGTCCGGAAAGAACAGCTCTCCTCCCCTGATTGCAACTGGGCTAATCATTGCTCTAGATATTAAAAAAGGATGGGTTCCAGCACCGACCCCTGGGGCACACCACTCCCACCCTGGAATGCACCCCATTTGCCTTACCACCACCCTCTAGTTTCAGTCTTTCAACCAGTTCTCCACCCACCTTGTTATTTCCTGTCCCACCCCTATGCCTTCCAGCTCATTTACCAGCCTTCTATGTGGCAAAGTGTCAAAGGCCTTGCTGAAATCTGGGTAGACCACATCCTCCCCCATCCACCTTCCTTGTTACCCAGTCAAAAAACTCAGTTGTTTGTCGGGCACAACCTCTCTCCCATAAAACCAAACTGCCTTGGGTTCTGGAGGCAGTATAGCACATTGGTTAAAGGCTCTGAGCTACAGATCTGGAGACCTGGGTTTGAATCCAACAGCCATCTAAGTGCATACTGTGTGATCCTGAGCAAGTTACTTAACTTCCTTGTGCTCCAAATTGCATCTGGAAACAAGCTTCAGCTTAGTGTGCTACTCCTGGTTAAACATTGTTCCCTTCCCCCACTTCCCCTGTAGACCATTGACAACCAGGTGTTCCACTATTCTTTCCTTCAGCAGTATTTCCATTACTTTTCCCACTGTTGTGGTCTGGCTGACCAGTATGTAGTTCCTGCATCCTCCCTGTTCCCACTTTTGTATAGTGGGACCACATCAGCCCCCCTCCAATCCCTGGGCATGTCACCAGTTTACAAAGACAGTGTGAACAGGGTAGTCAGAGGCCCTATTAACACCTTCCTTAGCTCCCTCAGTGTCCAGGGGTGCATCTATCTGGCCCATAGCCTTATTGCTGCCAGTTCCATGAGGATCCTTTCTTTTGCAAAGGAACCTGTGTCCTTTTCTGTGATCTCTCCATCCTTATTACTTAATGCTGGCCCATTTCCTGCCCCCTCCTTTGTAAAAACAGAACAGAAGTATTTGTTCAGTATTTCTGCTTTTTGGTGGTCATCTTTAACCCTCCCTCCATCCACCCTTTTCAGACACTCAGTATCTCCCCTTGCCTTCCTTTTCTCCCTGATGTACCTGCACGTAAAAGGTTTTGTCCCTCCTTACCACAATACCCACTGGCTGGCTTGTGTCAAGGGTCCCACACAAGTGTGGGTCTGGTACCAATGTTCACTTTGCATGTGGAGCCATCTTGGTTTGCCTGCTGTGTGCTGTAGTGTAGTGGATTATGATGAACTGGCTTTGTTTGATTCTGTACTGACCGCTTCATTTGCAGCAGATCTTGGAGTCCTTTGTGGTGGGAGATTGTCCTACAGTGCATGTTAAGAGTTTATATAGGCTCTCATCTTTTGTTTACTGGTTCCACTGTACTCCCCTGGGCTAAGTTCTATCACGGACTGACGTATCCCCTGGGGAAGAGCAGAAGTGGAAAACATCTGATCAGAGATTGTGGAAGCTCAAATGTGCACTGCAGACTATTGAAACTTCTATTGCCTGTTGCTCTGGTGCCAGCTGCAGGGAGTTCTGGGACTGGTTGTGGCTGTGGATATCTGCCTAGAGATGGTCACAGTTGGCCTGCTGCGGTGTGCTATACTGCAATGGAGTGGTCGTTGGAAATTCCAAATTGTTTGGGGGGGGAATTTAGAGGAAGGATTAGGAAGTACTTCTTCACTGAGAGGGTGGTGGACAACTGGAATGGGCTGCTGAGGGAAATGGTGGGAGGGTTCACAAGGGCATGGGATAAGCACAGAGGGCAACTGGCATGGAGGGAGGACTACAGAAAAGGCCTAGTAGATATCTAGGCAAACTGGGCAGACTAGGTGGGCTTGCGGTCCCTTTCTGCCATCACATACCTATGTTCCTATGTATTCTACAGGCAGATTGGGAAAAGAGAGGGGGGGGATCCACTACACCACCAGGGAAGCATTCATTGTGCCTTGAATATCTGCCCCTTGGTGTCTTTATCCTGCCCTGTGCTGGTTGATGTGTGGACCAACATGACCTCCTACCCCCAAAAAAGATTAATTCTAGTGGCACAGGGGCAAGGAGTCTTCTTCCCTCCCCAAACCATGACATCCCCTGAGTGACCGAGTCCATTCTGAAAGCCAGGTTGATGGTGTAGTAGAGGTCTCTTATCCCTCCCCCAACCCACTTTTTTATTTTAACCTCTACAGAGCCTTCCCAACTGACCTAGCTGATCAGTATTTTTATTTTTCATACTGACCCATTTTACCTTTTATACCTACAGGTCTGGCAGGACATTGACCAGGAGTAGGAGGACACTGACCACATGTACCAGATAAGTATTGTTTTTTTGTTTGTTTACCCTACATTGTTTGTCATATAGTAGTTCATAACGAGCTGCAGATCCTTTGTGAGCCCATTGTTGTTCTTGTTTTTTAGGTACGAATGGCTGCTGTGGGAGACACTGGGTTGGAGCTGTACATTGTGCTTTAGAAAGGAGGCTATGGGCTGGGGTATGGGATGGGCATTAAGGTTTGGAACTCCAGGGAACACCACACAACCAATTTGCCAAGACTCGTGAGGTGTAAACCCTGTTTTTTGTTTTCTTGCTTTGTGCACTTTGCATTCTAATGCCTGCATTAATGTAGTGTTTTTGTTTTGCAACAAGTACTGTCTCATATATGTGTGAGTATGTGTAATAGATAACCCACTATAGATTGTGCAGTCACACTCTGATATACGCACACCTTGGTATGCGTTGTTACACATGAGGCCGCAGGCCGAGTGCATCAACTACCCAAGCCGTGTGTATATCATTGCGTGACTGCACACCCCGCAGTGGGTTATCGGTCTTATAAAATGACAAAATTGTTTTGGAGGGGAGTAAAAGTGCAGGTGTGTGGTTGCACTCTGATATACAGTAAGCACGGTCACCTAATGATGTTTGTCCAATGTGATTGATAATCCCATTATAGATATAATACACACACACACACTTCACTCAGAACAGCCCCTTGATACTGAAAATAATTTTCCTCACCGTGCATGTGCTCCCAATCCGAAGAGGCTCTCTTTTCCTTTTGAAGATAAACCTGGAAATACTGGTGAGGCTCTGCACATCAGGGAGGCTTCCATACCATTTTTTGTAGACCAGAACCATCCATTTTTCACAAATCCATTTTCTGCAAACGAGAACCATTGGTGGTCATTCCTTTAACTAAATGTCCACCCCCATCCTTGTGATTTTGAGTCAAACATGGGGTAACAAACTTTAGTACCTCCTGGCCTGGTTCGTTGGCTTGGCGGTTGGGCTGCAGACTTTGGAGTAAGGGGTACAAGGTTTGAGGCTTGCAAGGGGCCTAGTGGTGGGCTGAAGGGAAGGAGTGAGGAAAGAAGACAGCAGAAAAGATTAGGAGGGAACTGCAGAGACCTCTAGTAGACAGGGATTGCAATAGTTGCTAGGAAGGAGTGGAGAGTGGTTGGAGTGGTGCCAGAGTGGAAAGTGCAGCAACCCTTAGTGGTCGGAGTGTATAAACTGCAAATGGGAAAGTGGACACTTAGTAAAGTGATGGGTAGGTCATGTGATGTGACACATGGCCTGCCAGCAACAATAAATGGAGCACCACCCCTGGGTGGCGGCTAGGACAGGTGGGTGGGAAGAGCCTCTCCACAGGCAGGCTGGAGGGAAGGAGGCTTTACCTCTTAAAGGCTCTCAGCAATCCCCAAGTTCAAGCTCCTCAGCTGGGCAGTTTGCTGACCAAAGTAGTAGACCAGGGAGGGGCTGTGGACATGGCCTACCTAGACTTTAGTGACCAAAGTAGTAGACCAGGGAGGGGCTGTGGACATGGCCTACCTAGACTTTAGCAAGGCGTTTGACACAGTCCCACACAAAAGATTAATAGTCAAATTAACCAGCCTGGGAGTGGGACCCAGGGTGGTTGCCTGGTAAAACATTGGCTGCACAACAGGACACAGAAGGTAATTGTGAAATGGAGTCCACTCTGAAGAAAGGAGGGTTACTAGTGGGGGTACCGCCAGGGTTCAGTATTGGGTCCAGTCCTTTTAATGTCTTCATCAGTGACATTGCAGAGGGACTGAAGGAAAAGTATGCCTTTGCAGATGACACAAAGATCTGCAACAGGGTTGATACAACAAGGAGTGGAAAGGATGAAAAGGGACTTGGCAAGGTTGGAGGAATGGTCAAAGTATGGCAGCTAGGATTCAATGCAAAGAAGTTCAAAATAATGCACCTGGGAAACAAAAACCCAGGGAAGAATACACAATGGGTGGGAGGTAGTAACAACAACAAAAAGGAAAGGGACCTGGGGGTAATCATATCAGATGACCTTAAGGTTAGCAAGCAATGTGAGAAGGCAGTAGGGAGGGCTGGGGGTATACTGGGATGTATAGGGAGAGGCATCATCAGCAGAAAACAGGAAGTTGTTATCCCTCTGTACAGACAGTTGGTGAGACCCCATCTGGAGTACTGTGTCCAGTTCTGGAGACCCCATCTCCGCAAGGACATAGACAGGATAGAGGCCATCCAGAGGAGGGCAACTAAAATGGTGCAGGGTCTGCAAGAGAAGCCGTATAAGGAGAGACTAAAGGAGCTTAATATGTATACCCTTGAGGAAAGAAGGGAGAGGGGGGACATGATAGAAACTTTTAAGTACCTCAGTGGAATCAACAAAGTCCAAGAGGGTAGCATCTTTCAGAAAAAGAGACTTGCAAGAACAAGGGGACACAATTTAAAGATAGAAGGAGGGCGGTTCAGGGGCAATGTGAGGAAGTATTATTTCACAGAGAGGGTAGTGGATGCATGGAACAGCCTTCCTGAGGAGGTTTTGGGGTCTAAAACTGTGGGGAATTCAAGAATGCATGGGACAGACATAAGGCAATTCTTGTGGGGGATAGGAAGAAATAGGCTGTTGGTTAACTAGGATCTGCGGCCTATCCTGTAGGTAGGGAAATGGGCAGACTAGATGGGCCTAGCGGTCCTTATCGGCCATCAAAGTCTATGTTTCTATGTTTCTATGTTTCTATTGACATAGCCCCCAAGATCTCCATCTTCTTTGGAATTCACAGACGACTTTCTCACTCAGGAACCCTTAAGCAAAGCTTCCTCTGCTGAGGTTGTAGATACTTGCAGATGAATACTTGTGTTTTTGTTGAATTTTACATGACGCCATCTTTAATGCAGCCTAATACACTGAAACAGAACTGCAGCACTGCTGACAGGAGTGCTGCTAAAATCACACTGCACACTGAAGTGCACTACAGGTGTTGATGCAGTGCTAATTAACATAATTTGCACACACTGAAAAAGCAATGCAACACCATGCTTCAGGCAGTGTTGCTGACTCAACACTGCTTCAGCCAGTATTGCTACACCAACACTGCTTCAGGCAGTGTTGATGACAAAACACTGCTACTTGCAGTACTTTTACAGTGAGATTGCAGTGCTAATTAACATAATTTGCACAAACTGTGTTAGCACTGCATGTACACCAACAGAGACCTGAAGATGCACTGATTAAACACTGATGGACTGCATTATGAAATGCAGTGTGCAGGAAGTGTACACTGCTACTATAACACTGAAATAACACCATATAGTGACTATTTGAACACTTCACTTCCCTCCGGGTTGTTACCCAGACTATGGGCATTGGTACTCATTGCTCTCCATTTTTTGATGGCTTTACCTTTTGTAGCAGCATCCCCCACTGACCTTTCTACCTTGGTCTTTTTCTCATTTAGTACCCTGTTTTGTAGGGGGAGGCTGGGATTTTCCTGCTGCTTATCAGTGCCTCCCCCCATGACTAGTTTAAAAGTTTGCCAATGAAGCATTTAAACCGATTACCCAAAAGACTTGTTCTCTTTCTGGACAGATGCAGACCATCCTGCCAGTTTAGGCTGGTGTCCCTCCAGGTGGAACCCCAGTCCCCAATGAAGCCAAATCCCTGTGCTCCACACCATTGTTTCAACCATTCGTTAAACTGCATGGTGCAAAGTACCCTCACCTCACCCAGGCCACTGACAGGCAGCACCTCTGAGAAGGATGCTGTGTGTGCTACTTGTCTTAAGCCCCTCCCCAACTCTATAAAGTCTTCTGCACTGCTCTAATCTCATGATGAGCCAAGTCATTTGTCCCTAGGTGGACAATGACGTCCAGCTCAGACTCCCGTGCAACTGTTCTCGTGATCCTAAGGATGCGCTTCCTGTCCCTCCAAGCCATGGCACCAGGCAGGCACCTTACTTCAGTTTTCCCTGCTCCCCCCAGTTCTATGCCCTTAATAATTGAGTTCCCCACCAAGAGCTGCTTCCTTTCCCTGTGGTGCCCTCTGCCTCCTTACTGAGGGCCTCCCTTGTGACAGTTTTCTGCTGCACCCTCCTTAGTCTCCTCTTCGGGTGCATGCAAAGGGGAGCTATGCTCCCCCAGAATAGTGTATGGATTGTGGAGTGGAACAACTGACTGGGTGTGCCTCTGTTCCACCACCCTTACCCTCCCTGAGCCCACTGTGGTCCAACTGCTGTGCTTTCTTCACAACCTCTGAGGTAGTGGTGGTGGCTCTGGTGCTCTCTGGATGGAGGAGGTTCCCTTGCTACTGTCCAGTGCAGCCTGAAGACGGGCAACGTCCTCCCTTAGGGCAGATAGTTGTCTGCAAACAGGGCAGCATCTCAGCCTCCAGAAAGACTCCTGGAAGTCTGCTGCCCCACAGCCATTACATTGCACTGCTCCCCACATAACTGTCTACCTTGTTTAGTTTTGTTTTTTTTGTGTGTGTGATTGGTGTGTTATATAGAAATTTATGTATTTATATAATGTGCATGTTTATATTGTCAGTGCAGTGTGCTAGAGAGGATATGACAGTGATATGCACCTTGCCTGCTTGAGGAAATGATGTCAGAACCCCAGGTATAAAGGAACTATTTTCAGGGGTGGGTGGGGTGAGGGGCGGAAGGGTTTGGGCCTAAACTGTGCCCTCATGAAACAATCAGCTAAAAGCTGTGACCTACCACTGCTATGAGTGCCTTCCTGTCAGCAAGATGCCCTACACGACAATTTGACAGAGAAAATACCCTGTTAATCAAACAGAGAAAAATCCAAACATCAAAGTCAGACACAGGTAAACCTCCCCAGCTCCCCAGTGAGTCTCTGAGCACAGGAGAGGTCCCAGAAAACTGGAGAAGGGCTCATGTGATCCCGCTTCACAAGAGTGGTAGCAGGGAGGAGGCAGGGAACTACAGACCAGTCAGTCTTACCTCAGTAGTGGGCAAGATTATGGAGGCACTCGTTAAGGAAAGGATAGTGCAACACCTGGAATCCATAGGGGCACAGGATCCAAGACAGCATGGGTTTACAAAAGGAAGGTCCTGTCAAACTAATCTCATAGATTTCTTTGACTGGGTAACCAGAGTGGTGGACCAAGGGGGAGCAGTTGATGTCGCCTACCTTGACTTCAGCAAAGCTTTCGACACTGTTACACATAGAAGATTAATAAATAAGCTGGGTAGGCTCATGGTGGGTCAGAAGTTGGTCAACTGGGTGGCAAACTGGCTGACGGGCAGAAAACAGAGAGTGGTGGTAAATGGTATACAGTCAGAAGAGATGCAAGTCAAAAGTGGGATACCTCAGGGATCAGTCCTGGGGCCAGTCCTCTTCAATATCTTCATTAGTGACATTGCAGATGGACTAGAGGGTAAGGCTTGTCTGTTTGCAGATGACACCAAGATCTGCAACAGAGTAGATGATCCAGATGGGGTGGGCAGAATGAGAAGAGATCTGGATAAACTAGCAACATGGTCCAAAGACTGGCAACTGGGATTTAATGCAAAGAAGTACAAGATCATGCACATAGGGAAGAGAAACCCTGAAGCCACCTATAGGCTGGGAGGGGGGAGTTTCTGGCAGTCACAAGAGAAGAAAGAGACTTGGGCATCATCATCACCAATGACATGAAATCATCCAAGCAGACCACTAATGCAGTAGGTAAGGTTAGGGGGGATGTTAGGGTGTATTAGTAGGGGTATCACAAGTCAGACGAGGAAGGTAATAATCCCTCTTTACAAGACACTGGTTAGGCCCCATCTGGAGTACTGCGTGCAGTACTGGAGGCCACACCTTCACAAGGACATTAACCAAATTGAGGCAATCCAGAGAAGGGCAACCAAAATGGTGCAGGGATTGCATCAGAAGACATATGAGGACAGATTAATGGAGCTCAATATGTATACCCTTGAGCAAAGGAGGAAGAGAGGTGATATGATCGAAACATTCAAACACCTTAAGGGCATTAATAAGGTGAAAGTCTAACATGTTTCAATATAAGAAAAATAGCAGGACAAGAGGACACAGCATGAGACTAGAGGGAGAACGATTAAGGGGGAATGTGAAGAAATTATTTTTCACAGAAAGAGCAGTGGATGCATGGAACGGCCTACCTCAGGAAGTGGTGGCTATGTATACAGTGCAGGGCTTCAAACAGGCATGGGATAGGCATAAGGGAGCAATACAGATGAGTATGAATAGATAGGCCGTTGACAGAGCAAAGGCCAATGGCACATTTATAAGGTAGAAAAAGAAATGGGCAGACTGGATGGGCCTTGTGGTCCTTATCTGCCGTCAATTGCTATGTTTCTAAGAAAAATACTTACGTGTTCATCAGCAGCAGTATGGACTGTGTGAGGATAATCCATCAGACATCAACCATCCAGAACAGTAGTTCTTGTGGCACCTTGGAAAGTAGTAGTCATAGACAGCAGCAGGCAGCAAGCTACAGTGCCCCATTTCATTCACTACCCCACCACCAGGAAAGGTACTACCACAGAGACAGTCAGTCAACACAACTAGACAATCAGTACAGCAGCAGGACAGGGAAATGATACTTCTGAATTTCTGTGTCAATCAATTAAAACAAAGCAGCAGAAGTGGCAGGAAAGAATTGAAAGTAGCAGCAGCATTTTGCAGGAGGAATTCATTTTCTCTGCATGTTGGCACCCCTTTTCAGGTCCCTGAGGTGGTGGGGCACCATAAAACATCAGCACATTTCAGTCTCAATTTGATGTCACATTTTTGGGTAAACATTTCTGGACTTGTAGGCCCTGATTTGGCACCAGCAGCAGTGAGTTTCAGGCAGAAATATTGTGTAAACAGGCCCTAAAACAGCTACTTGATGTCTGGGTGGTGGGGGGCAGCCTAAAACATAATGGCTGAGACCAGATTCCACTTAAAATTTAATGTACTGTTTTTTTCTGCAACATTTCTGGACATTTACTGCCTGTGCTGCAGTGGCAGAAGCAAGAGAGTGCCTAAAGACAATTGTAAAAGTGGACCAAAGACCATTGTTTGGTCTGGGTGGTGGTGGGGAGCCATAAAACATCATGGCTGAGACCTGATTTCACTCTCAGTGTAGTGTGCAATTTTTTTGGCAACATTTCTGGACATGTGGGACATGATTTGAAAATGCAGCCACACACTTAGGCCCAAAAAGCACTCAAAACGTGCAGAAAACAGCACATTTGGGTCCACAGTTGGGTGTGAGCCTGTAACTGCATGTCTCAGAACTGATTTTACTCTCTGTGTACTGTGCAGTTTTTCTGGAAACATTTCTGGACATGTTTTGAACTGGCAGCAGTGAGTTTCAGGCAGAAATATTGTGTAAACAGGCCCTAAAACTACTTAATGTTTGGGTGGTGGGGGGGGGCACCCTAAAATATAATGGCTGAGACCAGACTCCACTTCCAATTTAATGTACCATTTTTTTTGCAACATTTCTGGACATTTACTGCCTGTGCTGCAGTGGCAGAAACAACAGAGGGCCTAAAGACAATTGTAAACGGTGGCCAAAACAGCATTTTAATGTCTGGTTGCTGGTGGGGCACCATAAAACATCAGGACTGACATCTCATTTCAATCTCAATTTGATGTCACATTTTTTGGGGAGTGTTTCATTATCTGAGGGCCCTGTTTTACATGAGCAGAGCCAAGATTCGCTCTCACATAGCTTTGGAAAATATGTTTGCTCATAATAAAGTACTTATATTTGACATTTGTGGATAGGATAGAAGGAACAAGGATGAAACATATAAAGAAAAATGGAGTAAGATAAAATTAGGAAGGTACAAATTTATGGGCATGGTACTACAAGTACAACAGGGGACAGGGAGGCGGGAACTGGAGAGTGGGGACCTGCATGGTCAGGAGGAGGACAAATTTACTCATATTCATATATGAAAGGGGATGGGAAATGGAGAGAGCATAAACCAACTGGAAAAGATAAAATAAATAAGAGCATATAGATCGAAGACAAAGAGGACAGAAACAAATGAAAGGATATAGAAGAAGAAGACAGAAAATATATATATATATATAACATACATATATATATATATATATATATATATATATATATATATTTTTGTTGTTGTTATTTTTAGAGGGAGCAGATGAGGGAAGAGTGAAAGTAACAAAGCAAGGACAAGAGAAAGAAAATAAATAAAAAGGTTGTTGCCAATGCAGCGCTGACTGGTCAGGAGGCTAACCATTACACTTCACCAGTGCCAAGTACACTTTCTGACGTGCCACCACCACACAGCTCCTTCAGAAGCTCAAACATTTTGTTTTGCTCCTGAAGGAGTTTCCTGAGGTCCCCTCTGACCTCCTCTTGGAATCATTGAACTCACAGCGCAGAGCTCCCATCTCTCTGCGCAGTGTTCTCAGGCCATCACTCACTGCTGCTGGTGCTGGCACTGGGGCAGCTGCAGGCTGTGCTGGGTCCCACCATGAACCTGGTGATGCCTCTATCTCTCTAGTGAGGGTGATGGGTGCTCTGCACCTGCCTCCTGCTGCTGCTGCCTTCTGCTGTGGTGCCTATGCCCACCACTGGCCCCTGCCTCCTGCTGACCCCCTTCACCTTCTACTACCAGCTCAGCAGCACCCCAGGCCCCTCTACCTGCTGCAACCTTTTTTTGTTTTTCATGCCAATCTGCAGCGTGGTGGTGCTGCAGATAGCTTCTTTGTCCACCAGTCCCAAAATGACCCCTAGTCTTGCCCCTTCTCACTGATCTGCCACACAAGGTGCTGATCACGATGGAGCTATCATTTGGGTTTTTCCCTCAAAAAACACACAGCAGATTACCCTGTCTATGGTGGGGGGGGCAACAGCTGATGTCCCAGGTCCGGTAGGCACATCATGCTCCTGCTCAGAGGAGGCGGCATCTGGAGGTGCCTGCTGCTGCTGCCTGGGGTTGGGACCACAAGAGGATCCTGCTGCTGCTGCTGCTGCTGGGATGGGGCAAGGGTGTCATGCTGCTCCTGGGGAGTGAGGGCTACATTCTCTTGCTGGGGGGTTGGGGGGCAAATGTCCCTGCTGTTGTTCGGGGGGGACACAGACATAAAGGCCCACCTATTAATAAGGATACTGGGTCAGGGTGGTCCAGCTGCCTTCTTCCCATTCAACAATGGTTGTGGGGCAGCAATGCAGATGAACATACTGTGGAGGCTGGGAGGGTGTCCAATATGCCACAGGCTAAAGAGGTGTGAGGAAGAGGTTCAGTGTCTTGGCAGGGAGCTGGGGAGGTTGAGGGAGGAGGGGAGAATTGCATCAATAGGAGGGCTGACATCTGAGATTATTGTGAGGGCACCACAGAGAAGGAACAGTGGGGCAAGGGAGAGGTCAGGGGGAGGAGGCAGTGTAGACAGGAAACCAATTGATGAAGGGTGGACTGTAGTAGGACCTAGAAAAAGAGGAGCAGCAGTAGGCCGGAGGGAGGAGGAAACACACAATAAGGCAAAGGGAGAAGGACATGTTTGCTGTACAAGCAACACATGGGAAAGAGGACTCAGGAGAAGATTGCACAAGGGATAGTACTCACAAAAAGAAGGAAGAGAGGGGCATTACTAGTGGAAAGACTGAGTATGGCATGGCAGGGGGAGGGATAATACTCGGAGAGGTGAGGAGGGAGCGGAAGGTTGGCAATCAAACAGGAGGAGGGGGAGGAGTCTCAATTGAGAAGGGCAGGGGGGAAGACACTGGGACACACTGTAAAAGTACCATCTTGAGTGGCCCCAGAAATGAGAATCTGGGTGAGGGGATGGCGACGGGCACAAGGAAAGATGAGAAAGGTGTACTAGTGTTGGGGGACTCCATACTCAAGGGGATCAGATAGGGTAGCAAGGGGGAGAGGTACAGTCAGATATGGGTGGAGCCCATTCCAGGATTAAAGGCAGACAAGGCAGGACAGGCAATCCTAAGGTGCGTAAGGAGGGGTAGGAGGAAACCACACATTGTAGTATATGTGGGGACAAATGACCTAGCGAAGGAAACAGTGGAGGTAACAAAAGAAAGGACTGAGGAAGTAGGAAGGTTGTGAGAGGAGACTGGGGAGTCTGTGGCATTCTCCGAAGTGCTCCCAGTACCCTGCGCAAGCACAGGGAGAAAGGAGAGGATTAGGGAGTTGAACAGAAGGTTGGTAGAATGGTGTCAAACTAAGGGATATGAGGTTGTGGGTGACTGGGGCAGTACCTGGGATAATAACAATCTGTTTGCAAGGGATAGGCTGCACCTGAGTGTGGAGGGGAAGGAGGTATTAAAGCAAAGATTGGGGAGGTATATTGCGACAAAGGTGGATTTAAACTAGATGGAGGGGTGACAAGTGGACAGCAGGTAGGCAGGGATCTGATAGAGTGGAGTCACAGCCTACCTCCCAGGCTAGTAGGGAAGGACTCGTGGTAGCCGAAAAAGGAGGGAGTAGAAGGAAGGAAATGGAGGCCAATGAAGGGAAGGGGGCAGGATGGAGGGTGGTCTCACTGAATGCAAGAAGCTTAGGCAACAAATCTGTTGAGCTACAGGCACTCTTAGCAGTGTGGAGGGTGGATATTGCAGCTGTCACAGAAACATGGGCAAGTGAGCACTGGGACTGGTATCTGGCAATCCCAGGATACAAAGTATACAGGAAGGACCAGAAGGAAGGGAGGGGCAGTGGGGTGGCAGTCTATGTGAAGGATGGGATCAAATGCACAAGGGACAAGGGGGACAAAAGGAGAACAGAGGCAATCTGGCTGCAGCTCCTAGACTCAAGGGGTAGGAAACTGAGGTTTGGGGTGGTATACAGGCCACCGTCCCAATCTGAGGAGCTTGACAGGGAATTAGCAGGACAAAACAGAAAGGTATGTAGAAAAGGGAAGGTGGTCACCGTGGTGGATTTCAACTTGCAGGGGTTGACTGGAGCATTCCAGTCACCTCCAGAGCTAGGGAGCAAGTGCTCCTGGACGCAATCCAGGAGGGTCTCCTGATGCAGTTGGTTAGTGTTCCTACTAGGCTAAAGAACACTTTAGATCTGGTGTTGTTGAATGGGGAGGCAGTAAGGGAAATAAAGGTGGAGGACTCACTAGCCGACAGCGATCACCAAATGGTGTGGTTTAATATCACGATGTGCAGGGAGTCAGAGAAATCAGTTACTCAGGTAGTAAACTTCAGGGGGGCAGACTTTGGGGGATGCAGGAAGTACTGAAAGGGAAACCTAGAGGGCATAAGACAGGAGATGGATGCACAGCAGAAATGGGATATTATTAAAAGGGGGATTGCAGAGACAACAGAAGCCTGCACCAAGACACAGAGTAAGAGGAGCAGAGCAAGAAAACCATGCTGGTTGAACAGCGAGGTAGTGGAGCTGGTGAGAGCAAAACGAGAGGCGCACCAGAGGTATAGAAGGACATGGAAGGAATTGGACAGGGAGGAGTATGCAAGATGGTCCAGGGAGGTGACCAGAAAAGTGAGAGAAGCCAAGGCCCAAACAGAGCTGAGATTAGTGCTAGGAATTAACGGGGTGGACTTTTTCAGATACATCAGGGAGAAAAGGAAGTGCAAGGAGACAACAGTGAGGATAAAAAGGAGTGGAGAGTGGACAGAAAGGGGTGAAGAGCAGGAAGAAGCACTGAATGAATACTTTTTCTAAGTGTTCATGGAAGAAAAAGGGGGACCGCTACCACCATGGGCTGGGAGGGTGGAGACAGGAGGAGAGGAGGCAACAGATGGAAGAATTGAGGCAAGTAGAGTCCTAGAGGGACTGAGGGCACTGAAGGTAGACAAGGCACCAGGGCTGGATGGTATCCACTCCAGGGTGCTGAGGGAGATGGCGGAGGTGTTGGCAGAGCCGCTGGCGGATCTGTACAGCACCTCACTGGAGTCGGGATGTGTGCCACTGGACTGGAGGATGGCACATGTAGTACCATTACACAAAAGTGGACCAAGGGATGAACCAGGTAATTATTGTCCAGTAAGTCTCATCTCCATAGTGTGGTGTCATACCTGGAGGACAATGGCCTCCAGGATGTGAGGCAGCATGGGTTTGTTTCAGGGAAGTCTTGTCAAACCAACCTGATAACAATATTATGACTGGGTGACAGGTGAGCTGGATAAGGGATGTTCTTCACTTGGACTTCAGCAAGGTCTTCGATTCTGTGCCTCATGGGTGGCTTGGGGGGAAGCTAACCAGTGTAGGGGTAGGAGCAAAAATGATGAACTGGATTACAAGCTGGCTGAGTGGGAGGCTGCAATGGGTGGTGGTGAGAGGGGAGCTCTCAACTCCAAGACCGGTGGTGAGTGGGGTGCCACTGGGCTCTGTGTTGGGGCCAGTATTGTTTGGGCTCTTCTTATCAGACATTGCACATGGGGGGGTGAGCAAGATAAGTCTGTTCACTGATGACACCAAAATTGGAGCAGTGGTGAATGGAGAGGAGGGATGGAAGCAGCTGCAGTGGGTCCTAAGCAAGCTAGAAGAGTGGTCAGAGGGGTGGCAGCTGGGGTTCAATGCAAAGAAGTGTAAGTTTATGCACTTTGGGGTGAAGAACCCAAGGAGAGAATACTGGCTGGGAGGGGTTAAGCTGGGGATCACTGAGGAGGAGGAGAAGGACCTAGAGCTAATGATAACAGGGACCATGGACAACACTGCCCAGTGCAGGAGAGTGGCTGCAAAAGCGATCAAAATGCTGGGGTGCATAGTGAGGGTTTTTTTCATCCAGGTGAAGAGAAGTGATCTTGCCCCTCTACAGGTCACTGGTAAGGCCGCACTTAGAGTATTGTGTGCAGTTTTGGAGGCCATACCTAAAGCGTGATATCAGGCTACTGCAGGGGGTGCATAGGAGGGCAACAAAGATGATATGTGGAATGGAAGCAACAGACTATGACAGCAGGCTGAGAGACCTGAATATGTACACCCTGGAGGATAGAAGAGATGGGGGGACATGATAGAGACATTCCAGTATCTGAAGGGAATCAATAAGGATGGGGCAGATGGGGTCTTTAAGTTAAGGAGGGAGGGTCACCAGGGGCATGCGCTAAGAATAGGGAGATTTAGGATGGAAATGAGGAGACACTATTTCACAGAGAGGGTGGTAGCAAAATGGCATGCCCTACCAGAATGGGTGGTATCATGTAAATCTGTGAACAGTTTCAAAAGGGCATGGGACAGGGAACAGGGGACAGTGAGGGTGGGGGGTGGCAGTGGGATGACAAATGGGAGGGGGGTGAGGCAGCTGCAAACTAGGGGTGCTAGCTGCATGCTTGTGCACACTTAGATAGACCAGGTGTTCTGTTTCTGCTGGCACATTCGTATGTTCATATGTTCGTATTCCCACTAGTCTCCATAATCTTTATCTCATTTCTTCTCTTCCCCCATAAAAAAAAAGAAAGAGGAGTTTTACACACACACACACACACACACACACACACACAATACAAAAGATAATAACTATAAAAATGAAGAAAAACCACTAACTGAAAATAATAACTTTTTAAACTAATGGGGAACAGAGATCAGAAATCAAATAAGCTGCAAATGTAAACACACACACACACAAACACACACACACACACACACACACAAACAATCCACTAATTTTTTAATGAAGTTAGCTCTTCTAGTCTCTCTCTCTCTCTCTCCTCTCCTACTTCCTAGCTGAAACAGCTCTAAAGGAAATAGATTTAGTCTAGCTTCCTGCCTAAGTGCAGTCACCCATGTGACCAGCAGTCTGCTAGAGAAAGTCATGTGATAAGCTTTTTTCCCCAATTTCATCTGACACTTACATGCAGAGAAATGTGCAGTTGAAAGATGAAATTCACAGTGAAATTTTGCTGAAATTTACATGCAAAATTTTGTCATAAGGACACAATTACATGAAATGTTTCACTAGGCGAAATTGGCGATTTCGCCAGAATTTTGCTGCATCTCTACTGAGCATACAGAGGAACTCTCAAAAAAACTGAAGCAAAGGCTTGGATTATTTTATAGAATCAAGCATCTGCTTACTCAGGAGGCTAGGAAGAGGCTGGTTCAAACTACCTTCCTAGCACTCTTGGACTATGCTGACTTCCTATATGGTCAAGTCCCAGGGTCAGCCCTAGCTAAGCTCGATGTCCTGCACCACAGGGCCCTACGATTCATTTCTGGTGCAGCCTACACCATGCATCATTGCACACTGTATTCTTTAGTGGGTTGACCATCCCTTGTGATCAGGAGACAAAGGAATGCTGGTCTTTGGACCTACAGAGCAATTATTAAGATGTTACCCCAGTATAGCTCTGATTGCTTGTCCTTCTGTGCCTTAGGTAACTATGCCCTGAGAAGTTATTCCTACATCTATTTATTTGTACCTAAGGTTAAATCCAAATTTGGTAGATCCTCTATCAGTTTCATGCTACCCCAGTTATGGAACAAGCTCCAAAACACCCTAAAACTGGCTAGTCCAGCTAAGTGGGCCAAATTCAAAATGCTCTACGCTAGATCTTTCACTGAGCCCTGTAAGTGCTTTATTTAATGTGTTCCATGTTGCCCAGATCAGCTTCACATCATATGGTTGTGCCCATGGTGCTCCTCCTCTCTGTCTACCCTTCTTCCCTCTCTTCCCTTCTTCTACGCTTCCCCATATTATCTATCTATCTATCTATCTATCTATCTATCTATCTATCTATCTATCTATCTATCTCAGTAGGTCTGTCTCTTAATATTTGCTGCCATTGTACAAATGCTGTAAATTACTGTCATTATATGTGAGTTTATTTCATATTGTACAAATGCTTTAAATTGTTGTCATTATATGAGAGTTGTTGTATATTTCTATATAACTGTTGTATTGTGTGTTGTTGTTCACCCCATTGTGTTTCTCCATACCCATTTTGTTCTTATCTTACTGCTGTACCGACAAAGTGTTCCCGTTATACAGTTGTACTAATTTTGTATATCCACCCAGGCCCACCTTGAAAATGAGCTTACTCTAGGATGTTCCACCTGGTAAAATAAAGATTGATTGATTGATTGATTGATTTGGGTTTTGAAGCAGTGAATCAGTTTCTATCTGACACCACCTTTTTGAATGCTCCACCCACCAATTTCTTTTTGGATGCACTGGAATTTATTCTTTCCCCATAACTAATTTTTATTTAATGGTAAATTTTATTTGCAAAAACAGGGAATGGCAATGACAGCAACAGTTACTCCCAGTTATGCCAATATTTATCATGGCTGGTGGGAAAAAGGGTTTATTTTAATAACAACAATTAATTTTTACCATACATCCAGTTCAGGAGATGCTTCATAGATGACCTCCTGGTCATATGGAGCAGACCCAGAATGGAGTTAGAATGGTTTGTAAAGAGTCTTAATGAAAATAATATGAATCTGAAGTTCACATTGAAGATTGATCAAACCAAAATGGACTTTCTGTACCTACATTGACAGGAAAATCAAATGAGGGAGTAGCAAGTGAAGATTTTAGGAAAGAGACAGCAGGGAACATGGTGCTCCATGCCAAGAGCACCTACCTACAGTCCCTAATAAGGTCTATTCTATATGGGCAGTTCTTACACCACAAAAGAAACTGTTTGTCCCATATTGAGTATGAAAAAGATGCTACTGAAATGTATGCAAGGTTCAGGAGAGAGGGTATGATAGACACGTCCTGGATGAAGTAGCTTCACAGGACAGGAGCACTTTGTTAATACTGAAATGTAAGAAGTCAGAAGATGAGGGGTTCATGACCATTGTCCTAGAATATAATGGGGTGTCATCACAAGTAAAATCTATTTTGCTAAATAATTTTAAAATTCATAATCTCTGGGAGATCCTTGAGCTGTTTACCAAAACACCTAGAATTGCATTCAGTAGGGGGAAGAATCTAGGCAATTACTTGAGTCACAGTCACCACACCCCAGTTAAAAGAAATACCCAAGCTTGGCTTCCTCATAAACTGATAGGCTGTTACAGATGTGGGCACTGTAGTGCCTGCAAGCATATGGTTCAAGAGAAGGAATTCAGGCACCCCTTGAAAGACTTAAAAGTACAGTAGAGATACATGAATTTGTAAATTGTTCTACCAACTACATAGTCTATGTAGCCATTGTCCATGCAAAATGATTTATGTAGGGAAGACAATTATGCCAGCGAAGGAGAGGTTCTTGGAGCATCTTAAGGATGTGAGGAGTGAAAATATAGACTCAGCAATTGCTGTGTATTTTATGGAAAGACATCAAAGTAATTTGACTACGCTAAGATGCACCATACTGGAACATGTTAAATAACAACAGACCAAGGGACATATGAAACAGCTGTTGTTACAAAAAGAATCCAGATAGATTTTCACATTGGATTCTTTACATCTGAGGGGACTAAACAAAGAACTTGATTTGACTGTTTTTCTTAAAAAGAAGAACATGTTAAGCATTGACCTAATCCTCAGATTGTCATTTTTGGCCAAGTCTGTACATACATTTTCAGAGACATTTTTTTTTTTAGTTCTATTAGTATTTTGCTGCTGTCTTTTAGAGACTAAACCTTTCATAACAAAAGAATGTCTGAATATAATCAGCCAATTTCTAAACATTCAGGAACAAGAAAAAAAAAAGGTTTACTAGTCGATAATTTGTATTGATACCAGCAAGTAGTCAATGGAATAAAGCAATAAGGTTAGCTGTATTAGCAATAAGGGATTAGACGTTGTGTAATAAACTTGTACTATTTTACACTTTGCAGTTTCACTGTTATGTCACCGTTTATGGTATTTGAATATTTGATGTCATTGTTGAATTAATTTATTACAAATGGTGAGCTTCTATCTTGTGGGCGGTAGGGACACTGACCCCTGGCTAAGTTATTAAATGTCATTTGACTACTAGGTTACCTTAAAAAATTATTTGATCGTTGATGGCTGATCAAATTTATTGTAAAATAATTAACCACTACAGCTATGTGGTTAGGTACAGGCCCAGGATCAAGTGCCCTTTACTGCTTACTGACAAAATTCAGAACATTAATCTATTGAGAAACAGTGAAATAATTCCAACTGTGGTAATGCAATGCAGTGTAGTGAAAATGTTAATTAGAAGCTCTATATGCGAACTTGCAAAGTTTTGCAAAATGTTGCACACATGTACAGATCACTGTAAGTCATTGTAACACTTAAAGAGATTTACCCATTTTTAATTGTAATTGGTTGAATTTGAATTTCTGAATGTTATCACTAATAAGATGTATGTACCGTAAAACCTGAAATTTCCTTTGACAATATATTTTATCTGTAATCACGCTCAAGACTTAAAACACAAAATTACATTGACAGCTAATAAAGATTTTTGCAGACTATGCTAGTGCATAATATAAACAGCAGTGAAATTTGCGGTCATTGTTTAAAAGATCCCATGCCCCATCTCCACCCTAAGACCTGACCAGAATACATATGCTGTGATAAAATAACTTTTATTGAAGTCAGTCAGTTAATAATGAAAGTTAATCAGTTAAGAAAGAAAAGATAACATAACAGAATACAGACTTTTAAAGAAATACTGTAACTTTATTTACGTTCAATATGTTAAACACGCCCCCCCCCAGACAAGAGAATACAGCCCTCCTAAAGAAGTTGTACAGTTCTTTTATGCATGCAATCACAGAGGACATGAACTGGCATTGTCAGCATCATCAGTTGTGTTTCTCTCCTTGTTTAGGCAGTCATTATGTGCACCTGTGATATCGGCCAAGTTAAACCCCTGTATGCAGTCTTCTGCTTAACTAGCCAACTCATTGAAACTAGTGACTAGCCACTGGGTGTGCTTATTTTTAGCATCTGCATATGCAGATGTACTACAGTGTCAGTGTGTTACAGTTGCCATCCCATGATCTGTTCAGCATACCATGACGTGAATTGATGCTTTAATGCATCTTTGAAAAGTTTGTTAAAGGTGACATCTAGTGGTTGGAGTAGATTGGTATAGGAGGCTGGGACAAATATTGGGACAATGTTGTGAGACTCCAGTATTTCCAGGACCTAAATGTAAAGAAAAAAGGCTATAAAACACAGTACCATCTACTGACAACAGACGCTTAAATGTTAAAATTAGCACATCAGCCGGCCCGCTGGTGCTGAGGCACTGGACGCCTTACCTCGCACCACACCGGCGACCCATGTTAGGGAACAAGCAAGGTCACTGGAGGTCAGCAGGGGAGGAGAAAGATTGAGCATCCGACGGACTGCTCTCCTCTCTGGGCAGGGGGTCCTTGACTGTTGGCTCCCATTCACCCCTTGGCAGAGGCTGGGGGACAGAGCATCATGCAGTTGCTTGGGGAAGGAGGTGGGAGCAGACACCTGGAGGGAGTACATACAGATACATGCATGCTCTGCTCCACCGGTGTCATTGCATGCCCCCAGCTTCAGGGGGAAAGTAAAAAAAAAAAAAACAGGAAAAAGAATGCCATCCTCGTTGAGCAGCTTGATGGCCATTGGAAGATCTCCATCTTGGGCAGGGGGTGCGCCTGATCTGGATCCATATCGGGCGGGTGAGTAGGGGGCTCCCCACTACCTTGCTGTGGGGGGTAAGCCACAGGAGAAAAAGGCAAAGTCCCTAATGGCGTGCAGGAGAGTGGACGGTGGCTGGAATCCTAGAGGAGTTGCCAGGAAGTAAGGGAGCAGACCAGTTATGCCTAGGAGGAGCTAAAAAGTACAGCAAAAAAATATCAGCACATTTCCTTTGTCGTTGTGTGGGCTCAGAACAGATCAAGGATTAGCAGTGCTCTCTGCTCTTTTGGTAGCTCTTTTTCCTGTACAATTCTTTGTTAGTATGGGGAGATTACTGTTTCTATATATTCCACTATGGTACATTCATTCATTCAAGATGTTTGGAGTGGGTTATGTTCCATTCCTACAGGAACTCAAAACAAGGATGGCTGCCAGAAGTTTTCCCCTTGTATATTATCTGAGTTGGAGAGTCACGTGATGTCAGCTTGCTGAATGGCAGCAGGGCCTTAGAGCTCTCTCCCCCCCGGTCATCCTAGCTGCCAGAATTCACGACCATAACGCTACTAATCTGCCTAATTTGCTGTGTGTGGGCTGCCTAAACTACGTCTGCCAACCTTAGTGGCTGCTTTCGTCGGAGTCCTTCGAGATACGGAAGGATGGAGGTGGATAAGAAACAGGCCACGATTAGGCACACACCGCCTGCAACTCCAGAGAAGCTCCCCAAGAAACCACGTAACCAAGGGGGCGTAGCGCTGGATAAAGTCGGAGAGAAGTCCCAGCCGTCTGGCCTCCTTACGGAGGATAAATTTATGCAGGAGCTGTCCCCACTGAAAGACATTCTCCATGATATTACTAAAGAGCTGAAATCTCTGCGGGGGGACCTTTCCTCCCTAACTACAAGAGTATCGGATGTTGAAGCTAGAGCTTTTCCCTGGAGCAATGGAGGGCGAACGCTGACTCGGGGATAGCTGGCCTGGTACAGCAGGTCAAAAAACTCCAACTGAAGACTGAAGATTTAGAAGGCCGAAGTCGCAGAAATAACCTGTTGATCCTGGGCCTGCCGGAATCAGAAGAGGGTCCAGATCTAATCGTCTTTCTGCAGCGTCTCCTGCTAAAGTTGTGGGCCCTTCGCCGCTTAGTCAGAGCTACCATATCGGCGGGCACACAGATCATTGAGGCCTAAGCCCCCACCCGGTTCCCCCCCACGACCGATAATAATGAAATTTTGAGTTATGTCAAGAGGCAGTATGTTTTTGACAAGTCCCGAGATCTACAATTGATCATATGGGGGATGACCAAACTGCGTATCGCGCAGGACCTTCCTAAAGTAAGGCTGAAGAGGGCCGCGTTCCATCCGGTTGTCAGAAGTTGATTGCTGCTTCCATACCGTTTAGGATGGTGTACCCGGCCACTCTCAAGATTAGAAAAACCTTAGTGCCAAACTCCCTGACTTATTTAAATCAAATGGTTGAGATGCTGAGAAAGGACATTGGGTTTTGGTATGATTTCTGGGCCAGGGGGGGTGATGGTATGGCCCTGGTTTACTGCTCTCTTTTTCTTTCCTAGTTAAAATATTCCTCAATTCCTGGTTGTTTACCCTTCTGAGTGTATCCTGGTGTGTCCTACCTGCTGGAGCTGTCTTCAGGTCGCGCATGTGGGTAGCTCCTTGAGGGCCAGCGGTGGGAGGTCTAGGGCGGTGAGGGTGGGACTGCGGTTCTTCTTTCTTTCCTGAACTCATTGCAGAGGGGTGTTTCCAGGTGCTGGTTCTAGTTGTAGGACCTGTTTCGGGTCCGATTGTTAATGGTGCCCCGGAAACAATGCTGATGTGATCGTGGACAACGTCTCCTGCTATGAGGCCCACTATGTAATTGGGTTCCCTTCTTTCCCTTGGTTTCAGGGGGTGAGTAACAGACCCCTTTTATACAGTTAACTCTTTCGATTTTACTTCTCTTCTGAAGAAGAGGCCGTGAGTTAATTGATATATGTCCTAGTCGATTTATGGTTGGCAGTTGGGATGGAGGTGGGGAGGTCCGTTGTGAGCCCCTTAAGCTACTAGTAGCTGTATCATGAGCCTAGGAGTTGCTGATTCAGCCCCTTATACAAGTTTCTTGTTCTATCTTCAGGGTGGATGAGGAAAGGGTGGTATTTCTGCTTTTATGATTCAAATTTCCCTTTTATATGGGTCCCTGGGTGAGGGAGTTTTCTGGTTCGCGTTGAGGGTGGGTGCCTGGGTCTTAGATGTCTCTCTGGTTCCGGGTTCATGGACCTGACACCATTTTATACATAGTTTGGGGTTTGGGGTTGGGGGAGGTTCTGGGGGAGGAGGGTTGGTTTGTCTATTCCAGTTTTACTACAGTGTATCTTGGGATAGCTGGCCTTTCAAGTTGAGGTTATCTTTACTAATTCGTCAGGGGGCTGGCTTGGGGGAGGGGTTTTGGTAGTAGAGTGTGCTTTTCCTCATGTTGTGCCTTTTGGTTTTTTAATGCCTGCCTTTTTCTTATTTGGGTAATAAAATGGCTATTGGAGTTATAAAAATGGCGTCATGGAATGTGTGTGGGCTCAGAGAGAAGGTCAAACGAACTCAGGTGTTCAATCATTGTTTCTTGTTGCAATTAGATGTGTTATTCCTTCAAGAAACCCACTTACTTAATACTGAAGTTAAGTGGCTCTCTAGGTCCGGATTTTCACAGATGTATGTGGCAAGTGGATCTAGCTCTAAGTAGAGGTAGCTGTACTCATTAAAAGCATGTCCATTTCTAAAGGACTCAGTGGTAGAGGACCCAGATGGGAGGTATGTGTTGGTCAAGGGCTCTATTAATGGAACCAACGTTGATCCTGAGCTCAATCTATGGTCCTGTCGGGGTAATCCGAATTTTTCTTATTACCTGCGGACAAAATTAGTGCCTTGCTTCCCTCACAGATAGCTCTGGGGAGATTGGAATGTCTACGTACGTCAGCAGTCTCTGGACAGGGATCCCCAGGTCAACCGACGGTCACTCCTATACGGGGCCTTGCAAGATTTCTCTGACATGCTAGGGCTGTGTGACCTGAACTCACTACCACTCTCCGAGCTTTCTCATTCTTCTCTCAATCCCACAGGTCATGGTCTAGGATAGACTATATTCTGATCAGTAAGACTCTTCTCCTAAGCCTCCTTCAATCTGATATAGATCCGAAGTAATCCTTTCTGATCACGCAATTGTTTGGATTAGAGTTTCTCCAGATCTGGATTTAACAGGATACCATATGAAGTCTATTACCTAAAATGCTTAGGGATGTTGATATAGTGGAGCAGATCGATCCCTAATCTCGCTCTTTTGGTGGATAACTCTTGGATCTACTCTCAAGGTTTGATATCATTTGGTGTCTCTTTAAAATGTTATCTTAGAGGGAGCTGATTAAGTTAGCTTCAGCAAGAAAAAAGGCCCGACAGGAGGAGCACTTTCCTAATGAGTAAGATTAGGAGTTGAAGCTGCCCAGTCTCCTGCCTTGCAGACATCCTCCTTAGAAGCCCTTCTGGTGGTCAAAAATGAATACACCCGATCTTCTTAAGAAAGGCGAATACTGTATTATGAAAACTCAAGCTAGGTACATTGAGCACGGTGAAAAAGCGGGAGGCTTTAGCTTCTGACCCGTGCCTTTGAGAGTTCTAGAATAATTCCGGCTCTGCAAACGTCGGTGGTTCCATTAGAACTTCTCCCAAAGAGATTGTGCAGATCTTTGAGGACTATTACAGGGAGATCTATGCTTCACCTGCAGCCCCAGCTTCTCCTTTTAGATATTACAACATACTTGGAGACGTGGATATTCCCCAACTTCTGCCGGAGCACAAGGGAGGCCTTGAATGCTCCTATTTCTCTCTCTGAAATAGAGAGCGTTATTCTGGCTATGATATCGGATAAGGCGCCCGGTCCGACGGATTTCCTGCCAATTTTACAAGGTTTTTTCTAAAGAATGGCTCCAATGCTCCTTAAACTTTATGAATACTCTTTCTCTCAGATATAGACCCCACGCTCTTAGAAGCCACTATCATTCTGCTTCTTAAACCAGGTAAAGTGTCTACTGATCCTGACGAGTTACGGCCTATATCACTCCAAAACTACGACATGAAATTCTCTCTAAAATCTTGGTCGAACGATAAGAAAGTCTGGACCCACCTTCTCAGCCTCAGAACAGGTTGGCTTTTGTGCACCTCGATCCTCCTCAGATCACCTTAGGACTCTCCCATATCTCCAATACGTATGTACGTGTTAGATTTCCAATGGCTTTGTATCGTTAGATGCTGAAAAGCCTTTGACCGGGTGGATTGGTCCTTTCCTGGGCAGTGATGACTAGGATGGGCTTCCCAGTTCCTTTCCTACAGTGGATCCAGACTCTCTACAAATGTCCTTCGGCCAGGATATATTGTAATGGGCTGATTTCTCGTCGTTTAGTCTGTATACGGTACTAGGCAGGGCTGCCCTCTTTGCTCTCTTATTTAATCTTTACCTGGAGCCCTTATCATTAAACTTAAATCTTCTCCATTTATCAAAGGGTGCCCATGCGCCTAACGGAACTGGTTCTTTCTGTATCGCAGATGATATACTTCTGCATGTTGCTTACCCTGAAGATTCCCTTGGACAGCGTTGGAGGTTATTAAGCATTATGGGGCCCTCTCACAATATAATTGAATATTGCTAAATCGGAGATTTTTCCTCCAAATACTTATACATATAAACATGATCTTGCCAGATTTGGCATGAGGTGGTCTCCAGCTCAATTAAATATCTAGGATTCATTTTCAACGGATCCTTCCTTACTTAGAAACTCAATCTAGATGATCTCAAAATCACATTCAACAAGACTTACAGCGTTGGTCTGCCCTCCCATCTCCCTTTGGGCGGTTAATATTATTAAAAATGAATATCGCTACAGTAACTTCTACACTTTAAACTTGTTAACTCTGGCTGCCTATCTCTTATTTGAAGCAGTTTCATATGATGTTTCTAACTTTATCTGGAGAGAAGGGAGTTGAGCGCTCTTTCCTAAGCTGTCTCTTCCCAAAGATATGAGGAGGTTTAAGGCTCCTAATCTACTGTTCTATCACTGGGCGCTCATCTCGCTAAAATTAGGGAGATGGCTGCCTGTCAACCCTGATTCTTCTTCTCCGATTTGGCTTCAGATTGAAAAGTCGATTCTTATGGATTCGGGGGTTGACCCCCATGCTATTTTCTATACTCCCCTTTCCATACTTTCACAGCGGGTAACTGACCAAACCATTTTGTTGTCCCTTAAGTCCTTCTCACAATGTATGCGTTTTGTTGGTATTTGTCCTGGTAAAGACTTAGGCCAGCCGGTTGTGCTTAACCCCAATATCAAGTTGGGTAACTCAATGATTACTCCCGGGTGGCTGCTGCAAATTAACGAAACAAATCTTGAGAATTTCTACAGACAAGAGTCTCTCCTCCTCTCTGGGGATATTCTAGGTAATTACGCTATTCCCAATACCAAAATTTTCAAGGTTTACCAACTGAGACATCTAATGAGGAGAAGTTTGTATTCCCTATAGGAGTCAGTAGTCCGCCCTTCCTCTCTCAAATATCAACACTTGCTTCTAAACCTCATCCTATCTCATCAATATACTCCTTTCTTCTCAATTATAAATTTGCAAAACCTGCTGTGGGCTCTGCTATCTGGCTCTCTCTGCTTCCTGACTCTGCGTTAAATTGGACCCGTATTTGGAGAGATCTTCATAGGTTTCATACCCAGGATAGACTAAGACTTACGCAATATTACATTGTGAATAACATGTATTATACCCCTAAGAAGCTATTTCAGCTTAAAAAACGTCCTCTTCCTCTCTGTTCCAGGTGTGGACAGAGGGAAGGAGATTCTCTACATATTTTTTGGAGCTGTGTCAAGGTTGCCCCTCTGTGGTCCTCTATCAGAGATTCTTTAGATCCACTGTTAGGTCTCTCCGAATTCTTTGTTCCGGAAGTTTGTATTCTAGGGGATTATGCTAAAATAGGTAGTACGGAGCGTAGATATCATATAGCCATGGTGTCTATCGTGGTTAAAAAACTGGTCCTTAAGCATTGGACTGATCAAATGAGCCTGTCCTATGCTGAGTGGTTGACCGAGCTTTCTGCCTGTCTCAATGCGGAAAGATTGATAGATAGCTCGCGCAACCGTATGGATCTGTTCCAAAAGAAATGGGGTAAGTTGTACTCACTATACTTGCATTAGAGTCTTTGTGGCCTTCTCTCTGGCGCCTGCAGTGATTTTCTCTGTCCTTCTTATCTTGGTATTGGTATTTTTTTCATTGTTTCGGGACTAGAATACCTTCGAAATGGCCATTGCACCTTGTAGCCAGAGCAGGCGTTATATGTATTTAGCACACTCAATTTGGGGGAGGGAGGTCGGAGGGAGGATGGGGGAGGTTGTTGTTGTTTCCTTTCTTTATGCTTGTGTTGTGACGAATACATTGTTGGTGTCATGTATTGTTGGCTGTGTATTTTTTTTTGTTCTGGTTTTGTTATTGGAAATCAATAAACTTAAATTTCAAAAAAAAAAAAAATATTATCTGAGTTGGTAAAAAAGTTCCAGCAGCAGTACATGTGAGGGTGGCAGTGACCTGTCTCTTGTCACCAAGTCCTGACACCTCCACCTGCTTTGCCACAGTAATCTCCACCGCACAGTGGGAACACGAAATCAGGTTCACCCCTGTTTCATCTAATTATTACCAGCTCAACAGGAATGAGTTCTTCTGCACACACATTGCTAATCTGAGCCAGGAAAGTTTTTTTTTTCTGTGTAAAATTGGCTGGGGTTTTACGGACAGCTTTAGTTCCCTTTCGCTTCACATACCCCATATGGCTAAGGAATAGCCATGCCAACTGCCTGGAAAATTGCAGAGAGCCACCAGACTCTATCAGTTGTTGAGGATTTTGTGCTTTCACTACTCCCAGTGCAACCGCACTGACAAGATGAGCATTTACAACTGCCCCCCTCATTTCTAAGGCTCCATATGATGTTTTTTAAAGAAAGCTCTACATCCTCCAACAACAGAGATGGTCTTCCCCTGGGTCTCTTTGGAAGCTCAGGGGTCATCTTGGAAGAGTCGGGTGTTTTTTGTAGCTGAGCCAGGTAGTCAGCTTTGAATTTCCACATGGTAATCTGATTTATTGTTTCATGGTACCGTGCATAGTAATGACAGACTGCTTTCATCACACCATACTCCACTGAGTAATTCCCGATTTCAAAGCAGACTGCGGCTGTATAACTGGTAAATTCAGATTTCTGCTTCTTTGCTAGTGGTGAGTTTGCCAGCTCATTGACCACCGACTCGGCCACTGTGCACAGAACTGAAGCAGCCTGGCTAAGTTTTTCTGCATTGACATGAGAGAAGTCTCTTTTAACTGACCTTCTCTGCAGCCAAGCAACAAGGGACATTTCTGTGAAACTTGGCAAACACGAGTCCGAAATTCAGTCTGGCAATGCGGTAAGGCAATGCGCATTTGAGTGCTTACTCGTATCTCTGTGTATGCTGACAGTTGAACGTTAATAAAGATCATAAGGTGACTCAGGTGCTCAGATTGCTTCTAATTGATTCATGTACTGTAACTGGTATGAGACGCTTTACAGATATCAGTTATCAGCCAATTGTCAGAAGATTAGCACAGGTATCAGGTATCCTAGCAACCACTGTAACAGAAGGCTGCAAGTTAAGAGAGCTGTAATACTACTGCTGCTGATAATCACCTGATGATCAAAACTGACTTTTGTTGAAACTTTTGTTGAAACATTTAACATTTCTTACAGCAAGTACATGACATGTAGATTAAAACAGCAGCCTCCTATCGCAAATTCTGCTTTCTGCCAATAGCTCCACTGGCGGAGTCACACAAACTTTAATTGGTGCTGAAATTTCGAGTTCTGCAGTACTTAAGAGGTGATGTAACACCTTGACTCCACTCCCAGATGAAGACGGTGATACCTTGTAGCCCTGGAGAATTTCAGATGTCCACTATAATAAATTTATGATACCCAATTTATTTCTGTGTGATCGTGTTTTGTATTTGTTGTCCAGGCCACATCACCACTCCTCCCTGATCCAATTCCTTGCTCACACAGTTGAAACAATCTACAGTGCTCCCTCTTTTATTAGCTTACCCGGTGCAAAGACAAATTGGCAGATAACAGAGAGTGGTGGATAACTGAGGGTGCATTACTATAGTATGCTGTACACATTAAGTCCAGTTCTGTGCTGGTGTTATTAATATTTGTACTATTAGTGCTGTACTAATGAAAACACAAGGTCCTTCTAGTCACCACAGGATGAGATGTGTCCATTTAGAGACTGCCGATTCTGCCATGCTTCCGCATGTAGTGCACAGCCTGCTTCCTTGTTTGTTGTTGCCACCACACCGTGACCCAGTACTGTATAAACCCAGTCCCCTTTTATACCGTAATCCTCAATGGACAAACCAGTTTGGACTTTTAAACACTGTTGGTGGCAAGAATCTGAACTGGTAAATAAAATTAAACACTAACCTGTCAGTAATGTTTTTTTTTTATCCAAATGTGACACTGCCTGTAGCCGGAGCCACGGGGCAGTAACGATCAATAGTAAAACAAGGAACCACACCCCCCCAAAAAATATTGATGTCTTTTAAAAAACAGAGATGCCAAAATTAGGTAAAAATAATAACAGACTTCTAAAAAATAAAGTGGTTAGCCATGGTTGTTCTCTTCGGTTTCAGGACCATTATTCACCGCTCTGGATGCTCGCGGTGACAGGAGGAAGGGAGGACTCAAGTGGTAGGACTGAAATGGGAACTACTGTACAAAAATAGCTACAAAAACTAAAATGTGGTTTATGTGTAAGGCACAGTAGTAACACTGAGCACAGTAATGTACAGTATACAGGGCAAAAATACTTTTTTAGATTAATGGGATATCAGGACTATCAGGACCACAATGCACTGCGCCTATGATGCTGATGACGCCAATGACTCACGAGTGATGCAGACATGGATGGTGAAAGATAGAGGGGGATTAACAGGGGGGAAATATACAGAGCATACACAGGAATGTCCTTGTGGATGGTGGCTATGGAGGGTAGTGAATAAATGAGGGAATTAACATGGGAGAAGATTGGTGCAAGAGGTAAGGCTGGCAGTAAGTGAGGGTGGCAGATAATCAAGGGGCAGATAATTGAGGGAGCACTGTATTAGATTTGTTTGATGTTAGGTGTCAGCGTGACTCAGTTGGTAACACATCCGCCTCTGGACCAGAAAGTTGTGGGTTCTCGTCCTACATAGGGATTGGACTTGCACCTAAAAATCACTGGCATCCGAGTGCAGTATTGGGGGGTGCTGTACTGCTGGGGTGTGCCGTCCTTCAAATGAGATGTTAAACTGAGGTCCCTTCTGCCCATCCTGGTGTTATCCTGGTGGGTGTCCAGGTGGAAGTAAAAGAACCCAGGGCACTCTTCGCAAAGAGCAGGGAACATTCTCGGTGTCCTGGCCAACATTCCCCTTCCCATAAACCGGTTCATGCAATTATCCAGGCTGTGTGTGGGTGTTGATGTGTGATATGGCCACCACCACACATTCAGTCACTTCACTACCAGTCTAGCATTGCTTGTAAAGCGCTTTGGAATACTGTGTATGAAAAGTGCGCTATATACTGTAAATGTTGATTCTTCTTCTTCTTCTTCTTCTTCTTCTTCTTCTTCTTCTTCTTCTTCTTCTTCTTCTTCTTCTTCTTCTTCTTCTTCTTTTTAACTCCCCTCTGTGAATCCATTCTGCCTCAGGTCTTATAACCCATTGGATTCAAGATATTTTGCAATCCTTTCCTTTGGCAATGTTTCCATTAACTTCACCACCACAAATGTCAAACTGATCAGCCTATAATTGCCAGCCTCTTCCCTGCTACCACTTTTGTTAAGTGGGACCACATCTGCCTTCCTCCAGTTAGAACCTCCCTGAGTTCATTCAGTACTCTTAGATGCACCCCATCTGGCCCTATTGTTTTGTCCACTTTCAGATTAGCGAGTGCCTTCAGGACTCTCTCCCCTGAAAACGGACTAGTGTCCACCACACAGATCAAAGCTCCCGTTACCTGTTGCAGTGTCTCCCCTTCCCCTCCTCTGTGAGCACTAAGAAACAGTATTTGTTTAAGATGTCTGCCTTTTCCTAGTCCTCCACATACAGTTTCCCCCCTTCCCTTTTTTACCTTACAGTCTCTTCCTTGGTCTTCATCTTTTCGCCTACATATCAAAAGAATGTCGTGTCTCCTTTTGATACTGCCTGGGGTTTGTGCATTTGCATTCATTACTGCTTTGCCTGTTTCCCTCTGTTTCTTCTGATACACCTCCCTGTTCTCCTCCCTCTGCATTTCCTTGTACCTTCTGAATGCAACCCTTTTAACTTTCACTTTTTCTGCCAGCTCTTTCAAGAACCGTAGTGGTCTCAGATATGATTACCCTAGGTTTTACCCTGCTTGGTAGTTGTCAATACCACCCCACATATGTCATACTCTGTCCCTGGGTTTACGTGTGCCCTAAGTGCATTATTTTGCACTTTTTCACACTGAAACAGAGTTGCCATACCCTTGACCACTCCTCTAGTTTTCTCAGGTCTCTGCTTATCCACTATATCCTCCTTAGGAGATCCTAACTATTGCAGATGTTGGTGTCATCTGCAGAGACAGACTTTCCTTCCAGCTCCTCTGCAATGGCACTAATAAAGACATTAAAGAGATCTGGTCCCAGCACTGATCCATGAGAGACCCCACTGGTCACTCTTCCTTCCTCGGCATGAACTCCATTTACCACCAACCCATGTTGCTTTTCCCCTAACCAATATTTTTATCCAGTTAATCACTTTTGGATCCACTCCTAAGCTGTCCAGCTTGCTTATTAGTCTCCTATGTGGAAAGGTGTCAAAAGCCTTACTGAAATCTAGGTAAGCCATGTCCATTGCTCAACCCTGATCTAATTCTTTTGTCACCCAGTCAAAGAAATCTGTCACATTCGTTTGACATGACCTCCCTCCTGTGAACTCATGCTGCCTCAGGTCTTGCAACCATTTGGATTCAAGATATTCCAAAACCCTTTTCTTCAGCTGGGATTCCATTTATTTTCCTACCGCCAATGTCAGGCTGACTGGCCTACAATTTCTAGCCTCCACCCTGCTACCACTTTTGTGAAGTGTGACTACATATGCCCTCTTTCAGTCATGCAGAACCACTCCTGTTTCCAGTGAGCTGTTAAACAGGACTGCAAGAGGTGCAGTCAGTACCTCTCTGAGTTCCCTCAAAACCCTTCTATGCACCCCGTCTTGTCCCATTGTTTTGTCCACCTTCAGATTAGCAAGAAGAAGAAGAAGAAGAAGAATCAGCATTTATATAGCACTTTTCATACATCCAAAGCGCTTTACAAGCAATGCTAGACTGGTAGTGAAGTGACTGAATGTGTGATGGCGGCCATATCGCACATCATCACCCACACACAGCCTGGATAATTGCATGAACCGGTTTATGGGAAGGGGAATGTTGGCCAGGACACCGGGAATGTTCCCTACTCTTTGCGATTGTGCTCTGGGTTCTTTTACTTCCACCTGGACACCCACCAGGACAACACCAGGATGGGTAGAAGGGACCTCGGTTTAACGTCTCATCTGAAGGACAGCACACCCCAGCAGTACAGCACCCCCCAATACTGCACTCGGATGCCAGCGATTTTTAGGTACAAGTCCAATCCCGGTGTGGGATGAGAACCCACGACCTTCTGGTCCAGAGGCGGATGTGCTACCAACTGAGCCGCGCTGACACCACTTTGGACCCTTCTGGACTCTCTCTTTTTGAAAAGGACTGGTATCTACCATGCTGCTTTCAAAGCTTCTGTTACTTTTTTGTACCTGGGATAGATGGTCACTCTTTTGTGTAGAGGGATGACAGTATCCCTGTTTTACACCTCATGGTGGTACCAGGGAGAAGGAAGTGTTGAACATATTAGAGATAGGTTTACTGATAGCAGGAGCAGACATCTGAAGGAGTTTTAGGTTGAGACCATCAGGACTGTGACCTTCATGAAGATTTAGATCTAGTAAAACCTTTCGGGAAGCATATGGTGAGGAGAGTTTAAAAAGAGAAGAGAGGAAAAGGTTGGGTTAAGACAGGTGAAGAGTGGGATTTTTTTTCATTTAGGAGAGCGAAGGGGGAGTGATGGGGAGGAGGAGAAGAGCAGTGAATGAGCACAGTTGCTAAAAAAAGTTATTGAAAGAGCAAGCATCATCTGCAGGATCAGAAAAGGTTGAGCTGTCTAGTTAGACGACTGGGGCTGTTAGCTGAGATGGAGGAGAGCAAAGGGCATGGATGACTTTCCAGAACTTAGAGGGGTTAATAATATTGTTTTTGAGAGGAAGCAAAGTATTCAGCAAAGAAAAATATTCAGATTTGGCAGGCTTGGTTGCTTAGATGCAGGCATTGTGTAGAGCCCGATATTTTGCAAAGTCACCTGGTGAGCCAGAGGCCTTGAATGTGTGCCAGACCAGGTCCCAAACCTTGAAACACACAAAGTAACTGAGCTGTTACCAAAGAATGTGGGAGCTATGGACCCTGATTCTCCCAAGGAGTCCATGGGAATCCCAGACAGCCATGATTTTGTTCTGGAAATTTAGGTGGGCAGAATTTATGTTGGTGGCTGACTGGGATGAAAGACCAGTAAGTGAAAGATAGATAGGGATGGAGAGCAGACAGATCCAGGGACCAGAGGGAGTGAATAAAATGGGGGCGGGAGGGTAGACTTTGTGCCAGTGGGTTTTATGCAGACAGTAGACCATGCTGTGGTCATTGAGGGAATCAGGGAGATTACCATCTTCCACATTGTAGTGGTAGTGGGAAAAGAGGATCCAGTCAAGAAAAAAAGTGATTAGAGGATGGAGGTTGAGTCAATTGTGTTCAGTAATAACAAAGTCATGAGCACGAGGGCAACCTCTGATGTAGTAACATGACTAACAGCATTACATATTAGGTCAGATGATGCCTCAGGATCTACTCATTCATGTCTGTCCATCTGGATTTTTAAACTTCAGTTGTCTGCACGTTGGTCTTTGTACAAATAAAACACAGAGGAACTGGCTACCAGGTTTTTCAGAACCCCAGTGATCATGCAACATTTTTGGGAATCAACCCTCCAATCTTTGTCGGAGAGATTGTGGACAAGTGGACAACCAAAGGTGCATCCTTTGGAGCTGTCCAAAACTGCAAACCTATTGGGCCACAGTGAGTAGCTGAATGACAAAAATCCTAGACTCTGACATTCTCAGCTCCTGCAAATGTTTACTCTTGGGGTAGTTCCCAGAAGGGCTTAGAGGCAAAATAAATATCTACTTCCAGCTGCAGCCCTAGATGCTTTTAAATATTTCATGATATTATCTCTGTTGGACCACAGTGGTACTGCAGGCAGGCAAGGAATTTCTCTAGAGATATCACAGAAATGTTAGGCAATATATGGCCATATATTTAGCTGCAACTGTACTTTGAAGAAAATGAGATGATGGGGTGTTCACACTGAGCTGGTGGGGGAAGGAAGTCCACGTCTCAATGGTCTTCTTTTCTTTCTTAAAGTGCATGTTTGCATGTTCCTATAAAAGATGCTAAATGTACAGCACCTGCAGCTACTGATGATCTTAGAGATGTCATCAACTGGTGTACAGTCCAGTGTTACTCAGATTATGCAGTTTCCTGGGTTGGATGACTTGGGTACTGCAGTTATCTGATCTAATATACTGTATCAGATCTGGCTCAGATATTCCAATAAGTTATCCAACTGCAGTACCTTTCTTATTGCATATATTATCAGATACTGCATTAATCAATATGAGTACTATATGAAAAAAACTAGAAAGTTTCTATTTCTTATCAGTGATAATGCAACTTTTTTATTTGTTTGTTTGTTTTTGTAATTTGGGCAGTAGGAATCCTAGACAGGGAATGTTAGGTTTTAGCTGCTTGAGGTGCCTTGACATGGCACTGAGCTTAAACCTTTGATGTGATTTGAATTCATGTCTGATAATAGTAACTGAAGTCAACATAGTTGACATGAACTGGATGCTTTACTGAAATCTGACTGTGGTAAAGAAGTGAATCAGGAAGTGCAGACAGACCACTGAAACAGGTACAAGGTTCAAGCAGCACTGTTTTATTAACAACACGACAATAACAATAGCAAAAATATACTGTAAGCTGTAAGAAGGCATCAGAATGACAAGTAGATTTTGAAAACTGAATTGTTAGCTGATTTACATCACTTATAAATAATAATTTCAGCAAAGTCTTCTGCACTCCACAGCTACTCAAGTTTTTGCTTACATTGTAATTGTAGACCCCATTGCTAAGCAGTAGGAAGTGATGCCTTACAGCAGGGATAACCTGTTTTACTAAATTAGGTTGTGCTTATTCTCAGTTCCAGCAGGTCTGCTAATTCTTCTCAGACAATTCAAATTGTGTTGAGAGCCCACTTTCTGCAGCCTTCCTCTGGCTGTTTATTGTTTTTGTTTTCTGATGTAACATCCCTGTGACCTTATGGCCTAAGCACACCCACCACACTTAATTAGCTGTCATTCCTGAGCTGCCTTAGATAAAAAAAACAAGAAACTCAAACAAGTCTACTGTAGCTCAATCTTCAACACATCAACCCTTCCTCCCTTGAGAGTTAATTTATTCTATTAACAAACTCCTAGATATTGGGGGACTTTCTCATTTTCACAGAATGAAGTGCAGCTCACATTCATTTCAACAACTCCTAAGTGGGTGATTAGGGACCCTGTGAGTCTAAAGCCATAGTTCACCATGTACTACAGCAGAGAGGAGATGGGAAGAAAAGAAAAAAGAAGACAGCAAGAGGTGTAAGACAGGGAAAGTGGCATACAGGAGCAGGAGCAAAGGATGGGGGGAGGGTCACCAGATTGCTGTAGGGGCATGCTCCTATATTCCATGAGAATATGGTTGCACAACCAATTAAAAAAAATAGATGGAAAGGACAGGACATGACAGGTATAGGTTAAGATTGTATAGAAAGGAACAGATTTTTAGCAGTTTTGTATTTTTCCCTGTAAAATATTGGGACAGGGTCCTGACCCTGTCACAAGTACATACGGAGTACAAACTATTTTGGTAACTTTGGCATTCAAGACTGATCTGATATTCATTCTTAAATTAGTAAAGCAGTATGAGGAAACAAACAGGGGGGGAGGGGGGAATATATACTCTGATGTGCATCCTGTTACCCAGGCAAAGCAACATTTCATCTTTGCCTTTAGACAAAAATTTACATTTTTGGAACATCCCAAAGTTCTAAATTGTGAACACTGAGTTTCATACTAGGACAAATCTGTCATAATCTGAGTTGGTTTGAATTCGCTTTGATCTGGCTTAACTCCAGAAAACTACTAGTTTGGAATTAATGTTGGGCTGGAAGAGTACCTCCTTCCTGTCAGGCCACATCAAATACACACAACAGCAAAACTGTGCAGTAGTCCCACTCCCATGGAAGGCTACTGGTTCACAAAATGCTGTCAGTTCATTACTGACCAACCTCCTGGATAATATTTCAAGTTAGGCCAAGGATGGAGATTGTACTGTGGCAAAAGTGTTCAACAGAGTACTCGGTCACCATTGACAAAAAATGTACATTTTTGTATATGATTTTCACCTCTCCCTTGCCAATATCATACAGGACTATAGTGGTGGTTGACCATCTGTTGTTACAGCAGCCACTGCATCTTGTAATACTATTGATCGAATTCCACCTTGTTGGCATAGCTTGTTCGGACAGTGAGGGAAAAGTGGTTCTGCTGTTAAATCCCATGCAACAGCTTCAGTGTCTTAATAGAAGGCCTAAAATGGCCACAGGTATTTTTGGCTACCCAGTACAATGGTTCACACTACTGCCATCCTTCACTATAAATGCAGAATTATCAGTTTTGTTCTGTAAGCAAATATAAAATGCATATTTTTACCTATCCTGACTGCCTTTATTATGTAACTTGCATTATCCGACACTATAAAACCTGCTGTCAGTGAGTTTGGTGTGAGCAGCACATCAAATTTCCACTCAAGGCACTCAAGCAAGGTTTTAGGTTTCAAATATGTATAGCCAGTTTTCAAAAGGCCCTGTGACCAATGCAAGGTGCATCAAACAACCACCTTGTGTGAAATCCAGGTACAACAAACACTGGTTCAGATTTCAAAGCCTTGCACCTGGCATAAATACCATTTGTGCTGAAATTGCACTACAAACACGCCCTGCTGCAATATTCAATGGACCAAATAGCATCAGTGCAATGTGTTAGCTCCAGTGCTAAAAATTAATATATGCGGGGACCTGGTGAGGGGTGTGGATATGCATACCAGTGCACTGCCATATTCAAAAGCCTAGCACAGCACAACCGGCATTAGCACCACACATAGTGCAACACGAAATATCGCCCCAGAAAAGGTGCTCTTAACACCGGGCAATCCCCTCCCCAGCACCAATCCCTGACACAAGTGGAAGGCACAAACAGTCATATACCCTGGAAATTTAGTTCTCCCCCAAGCCCTCGTATATAGAGTGAACAGCGACACCTGTAACACGATGACAGTATAGTGACACAGCGAAGGGTCACTGTACTGTCACCGTGAGGCCCATACACTGCTTTCTTGGGGTCTTGCACCCCCTCCCTGAATCAACTCTGATTCAGAGTTGATTATATGTACTATGGGGGGTTCAGAAAACAAGTTTTTCGGATGGACTTATACCGATCACAATTGCAATCGACATAAATCTGTCGCTGTAACATCAGTCAACAACTTTGTTGTTGAACCAGCATCATAGATCCCCCAGCCCTGATCTCCAGTAGATGAAATGTAATTATCCCCTGTGTTCCCCTAGACTGTCGCATCCCTCATCTCCATAGTGACATATGTAATTATCCCTGGTGTATCCGGCAGCCATTAAACGATGAAGGAAAATGAGGCAGCCCCACTGTTATGTCCCTGGAGTACTATTACAGTGACATTGCGATCAGCACATGTACTGCAACATTGCATGAGTCCCACATGGTTGTGGATGCCAGCCTTCTGTATCTTGCCACCCCCAACCCCCACCCTATGCAGCAATTGGAGTGTACTGTGCTCTGCAGATCTGTATGTGCTGTCCCTCATCAGAAAGTAACAAAGCATACATGAGCGACAGTCCCCTGCAGACATTTGTATCTGTCGTCTGGTAGAGTGGCCATCTAGGTGAGTTGAGTGGGCAGCAAACCAGCTGTAGGTCAACAGTTGTGGTGGGTGTTGTGGGTCCACAGCAGACACTGTAGCCACTGGAGTGACCCCTCTGGAAGCATCAGTAGGAGCGGTCATGCATTGCAGCAGGAGTGGGGTCTGCAGTTGTTGGTCCAAAGGGGAGATTGGGCACAGGAGTCAGCGACAGAGGAAACACATTGCTAAGTGCAGTCTTGAAGCACCAATGGAGTGGGAGTAGTGACAGAGGGTCACAGATATGCATGCATCTGGAACTGAAATGTGCCATCTCTGTATCTGTGTTTCGCTCCCTCTCAGTGTGGCAGTCAGGATGGAGAATAGGGGATGTGCTGAGCCAGCATCGGGGATATGCGCATCCTTGTGTTGTACATGATGGAATATGTTGTCTGTGAATGACTACGAGTGAAACGAGAGACAGCAACAGCTGTCCACTACTGTGGATGGTTGCTGCTACCCCTACTGCAGCATAGCGAGTTCCAGGCATCAGTGGAAGTGCCAACTGTAAAGTTATGCACAACAGAGAGACAGGTAAAAGTTCCCCTACTTTGGCAACATTGGAGAGAGACAGTAAAGTTGACAGAGGCTATCCTCCATTAATGGCCCTCCCTGCCCCCCAAAAAGAACATCCCACCCTAGTACCTGATGGTGGAGAGAGAGGTATAGAGATCAAAACTGCCTGCAGAGCAAAACAGCAGGAGGGCAGAATGTGCTCCATGTTCCTGACTTTCTGTTGTCCATAGCATGACCTCCTAAAGAAGTGTAGTGAACCACATTTGCTTCCTGGTAATGTGACATGCCTTTATGAGTATGATGAGCTACCTTGACAGTTTCAACCCCTCTTCTGCCCCTGCCAGACCAAGGGCGTAGCTACTGATACTCCAGGTAAGCCATGGTGTACCAAATTCAGTAGCAGGGGATAGCAAACAAGCTGGCCATCATTGCTCTTCCCTCTCTAGTGCATCATGTTTAAATTCCTTTGTTTAGCTTTGCAGGCTTTTTCTTTTCTCTGCTTTGTTTTGGGGGGGTGGCAGAGTGGACCACAGACATTGAAGCTGAAGGTCTCAATTAGGTCTGCATGGTCCACCTGCATAGTAATTGGCTGTGGCATTTGGTAGGGGGTGTGGCAAGTCTGGGACAGTGAGTTTAAATGCCCCATCAAAGTTAGAAGCCATACTATTAGTTCAGTTGTACTGGGAGCAAGAGCAGTAGTAGAAAACTGAGGAGCAGCAGACGGAAGAACAGACTCAGAGCCAACTAAAAGAAAAAAAGACTTCATGTGGAGTGGCAAGTGGAGCAAATCTGACTATCTGCATGGGGGAAGACTGCCATGGTCTTGGATTCGTGGTGCAGTCAGTGGGCAGTGGGCAGCAAGCACCACACTAGCAGCACAGACAGACAGCAGGTCTAGTGTGGGAATCAGCTGACTGGAGCCAGGAACCTTGGACTCGCGTCGTGGGGGGGGAGCATACCTCTCAACCTTTCATCCCCCAAATGTGGAACATTGCCTCTCAAAATGTGGAAAAAATGAGTAAAATGTGGAACACTTAATCAAATCTTTACCTAGGAGGCTCAGAACACTGTTAAAATGTTTGCATTTATGTTCAGAAAGTCTGTTATTAATTGAATAACATATTTTTTGCATCATTTACTATAGATTTTTGCTTTAAAATGTTAATACTGAATGTGGAACAAGTCCTCACAATGTGGAACAGGGAGCTTTTGTGAAGTAAAATGAGGAACATTCCTCGCAATGTGGTACAGTTGAGAGGTATGGGGGGGAGGTATGACTAACAGTGGGGAAGGGGTAGCAGTGTGGCAGGTTGGTGTACATATCTGAAATGCCTGGCTACACCCCTGTGCCAGACAGAGAGAGAGAAGGCAAGTCACAGAACGTCCCATTGAGCAGAGCTGTGTAGCGAGTCAGAGAGAGAGAGAGTCAGCTGAATGCACAGGTCCTGCTGTGTGCTGGAGTCAGTAAGTGTAGCAGTCCTTCTCCTCCCCCCCCCATATCAATGTCTGTTTGTGTCAGAGAGAGAGAGAGCAGCACATAACCTTAGTCTGACTTACATTGTTATGCAAATGAAATGCGACAGAGCAGCTCAGAAGTGTGCAGTGCTGGGTAAGTTACTTTTTCTATTACTTTCTATTACGTTTGGAAACTTGTTCCAGGAAGCTCTGTGCAGTCACTAGCAAAGATAGAGAAGTACTAGAAAAAGTAATACACCTTACAATTATAGTTACTTATTTCTTTTAATACAAAAACAGTACAAAAATAATGCATAACTATAACAGATTACATTTTTTCAAAGTAATAGGTTAGTTACTAGTTACTTTCAAATAAATGTAATAAGTTACAGTTACATATTTCTTTTGTATAAAAAAACATAAGCAAATGTACTGTAAGGTGTATTACATCTTCCAGTACTTCTCCATCCTTGCTAGTGACTGCACAGAGCTTTCTGGAACAAGTTTTCAAAAGTAATAGAAAGTAATAGAAAAAGTAACTTACCCAGCACTAGAAGTGTGTCTGTCACATTTCTATGTGCATAACAAGTTAGTGTGCATTTTTTGTTAGGGACTGTTTTCCATGTCTGCAGGATACATTGCCTTTCTGGCTTTGAATCAGGGGGAAACACCATTTTGGACGGGGTGCCAACAGTGTTTAACAGTATCTATGTGAGAAGCGCAATAACCCATGATATGGTGTGGATAGGCATGCAGCCTCATGCCTCACAACACACCCCAGTCATGCATTAAATGCCTATAAACCCACCCCTGTCATGGGTTATTACTTACATAATCCTCAGTGTCCCCCTGGACAGAAGCATCCCTGATCTTCACAATGAAATACGTAAGCATCCCCAGTGTTCCCCTGGACTGCCTCATCTCTGATATCCATTCATTAATATGGAAATATCCCCGGTGGTCCCATGGACCATTCCAGCCCTGATCCCCCATAACTGACAACCCCACATATTTGGTGGTCTAGTGCACCCCACAACCCCAACCCCACAATGCCTCTGTGCTCATTCAGAGCTCAGTTGGCAGCTGGCTGCGGAGGTGAGCGGTGGGCTGAGCAAGTTGCTGGCTTGGTTATGAGATGGGGGAGTGCGGTGGTAAGCACTGCAGGATGGGGGTTCACCAGCCCGCCAGGTAGTTCAGACCTGTACATTACGGTGGATCAGGGCTGGAGCAGTCCACTGCACCACCAGGGAAAGCTTACATTTTGTTGTGGGATATTGGGGCTGGGGTAGGGGTGGACTACCCTGCCTGATGAGGAATTGTACTTTCAAAATGTTTTGGGGATTGGGGAACCAGGCATGGGGGAGCCACTACACTACCAGGCATACCTCATATCCTCTTGCCTCATAAATCATGGACATTGCTTCCAACTATCAGGGAATAACACCCCAAAGCAGGGACACATCTTCAGTATTGCTACTATTCCTTCAAACAGGTAATTGGCTACAAGGATGTGTGTTATGATGCATTTTCTGAGGATAAACATGTCTGTCATTGTCCTGTTTGCATTATTTTGAACTTGTCATTCCCCACTGTGCTGTCACAAATTTACAACTTTAACCGGGGATGGTGGAACATTGTGAGGCAAAATCGGGAATGACCCTGGCCATCAGAGACACTTATGTGGTATGCTACCAGGGAATAGCTTGTTTCCCCTGGGGATCCATAGTCTCTGCTGCTGTGTAAACTGGTAGCCTGCAGCTCCAGAACTGTTTCCCAGAACTGACATGCAAGTGAAGCTGTGTGCACCTCCCAGCCTGTGGCTATCGACCTGTAGTTCCTGTCTGACTTACAAGTGGAGCTGTGTGCTCCATGCAATAGTGCCGGGCAAGCTCCATGGGAGTGCATGCAAAGCAGGCCATAATGAGATGTTAATGTGTCTGTTTGCCCACAGATTGCCTGAGTAGGCTCATATGCATAGGGGTTTTAAGATAGCAAACTTTTGCCACAGCCTAATGTGTTTGTACTGGGCTAATGTGATAGCACTGTGCAAATGATTTAGCCCTGGGCAAACCTCTCAGATCCATAACACAGTTCTGCAGTGTGTGGCCTGCAATGTTGTTTGCAGTTGTTGTGCACCACTTCAGTCCTATCACCCAAACTGGCCACCTGCTACAACACTGCCTTACTGCACCTCTGTGTGCACTGGGATACTGTTGCAGTTAGAACTGACCAGTTGCTATATTCAGAGCTGCATACCTCTCAGCTATACCACATTACGAGGAACGTTCCTCATTTTACTTCACAAAAGCTCCCTGTTTCACATTGTGAGGACTTGTTCCACATTCAGTGTTAACATTTTAAAGCAAAAATCTATAGTTAATGATGCAAAAAAATATATTATTCAATTAATAACAGAATTTCTGAATATAAATGCAAACATTTTAACACTATTCTGAGCTTCTTAGGTAAAGATTTGATAAAGTGTTCCACATTTTGCTCATTGGTTCCACATTTTGAGAGGCAATGTTCCACATTTGGGGAACAAAAGGTTGAGAGGTATGCAGAGCTGTCTTCTTGGCTGGGCTATTTTTGCACTGCACTCTGTGCCCTGTTTTCACGCTTTCATTTGCATGCTATATTCAACTGATTTAGCTCCTGGGCTATTCCTTTGAATATAGTGTGCAAATGGTTCTGGTCTCTTTTAGCATGCCAGGCAGTGCTAATTTTGCCCCGGGGCTGAAGTTTGAATATCTGGCCCAATGTACACTGTGTTTTGCAAATAAAGTATTTTCTGTTGCAAATTCCCCCAACATGATGTAAGTCCGCTATGTTAAAAATATGGCACATGAGGTGAGAAAGACACAAGCTGAGTCCAAAATGCATAGGGCGAGACTGACTCAGAATGAATCAAAAAGATGATGCATGGTCGAGAATGACTCAAGCTGAGTCAAAAAGATGATACAAGGGCAAGGCAAGGCAAGGCAAATTTTATTTTTCTGGCGACCAATCCCGGAGGCTCTGGGCACCGGACAACAAGAACAGACTATTAATACGATAATATAACTCAATATAAAAACAATAAAATATCAGTATACATAAATATGATTAATAAATATATATCTAAAAGCTGATGCTCAAACAAATAAGCCATGTGCCCAGGGTGGACTAATGCCTAAGATCTGGGAAGACTTGATTAAACAGAAGGGTCCTGAGGCGGGCCTTGAAAACCTAAACTGAAGGGGCCTCCCAAATTGATGGAGGCAGCGAATTCCACTGGATGGGGTCGGTGGCACTGAACACTCTGTCACCGTCGAGTTTAAGCCTCATCCTGGGAATTGCTAGGAAGCCCTTAGATGAGGACTGGAGGGAGCGGATCCAGATGGCAGGTGTAAGAAGGTCTAACAGGTAACCGGGACCTAGCCCATGTAGGGCCTTAAAGATGAGCAAGCCTACCTTGAAGAGAATCCTCCACCTAACTGTCAGCCAGTGCAGCTCACGGAAGACCGGAGTAATATGACAAAAGTTGGGCTGCCCAGTGAGCAGTCTAGTGGCCACGTTCTGCACTAGCTGCAGCCGGTGAAGGTTCCCTCCAGAGACCCTGAGGTAGGCGTGTTACAGTAATCAAGTCTGGATGTCACAAAGGCATGTACCAAGGTGGTGAGGTCCATAGATGGAACTAGGGGCTTAACCCTGGTGATATTCCTAAAACGGTAAAAGCTGGTCCGGACAACATGACAATCTGCTGTTGAAGGTCACACCAAGGTTTCACATGCTAGAGGAAGTCCTCAATGGCACAGATCCCAGGAATAAACCAGTCTTGGCACCAGAAGATAAACTGTTCCATCTTCTGTTCAACAGCTTAATCTGGTTCAAGGTCAATTGGCATTCATCTGTATCCCCTTCCCCCAGGTCATGCCTGAAAATAGGTAGGATTTGTCTAGTGCACTTACCCGTCAACAAAAGCTAAATAAAAAAAATAAAATAAATAAATAAAATAAAAAAAAACTCCACCACCAGTACCTCCATTTTGTTGGGGTTCAATCACAACTAGCTGGAGGACATCCAGCCATTTATCTCTGTGAGGCAGTTGTTTAGTACTTCCACCACACTAGAAGTTCCTGGGGCAAAAGAAAGATACAGCTGGGTATCATCGGCATAGCAATGAAAACCCAATCCATTCTTTCTAATGAGCTCACCCAGGTGCAGCATGTACACAGCAAACAACACTGGTGACAGGACCGAGCCCTGAGATACTCCACACGACAGGAGGCTAGAGGAGGAGAAATTCCCCTTCACTACTCATTACCTCCTGTTCATTAAGTATGACTCAAACCAGCAGATGACAAAGCCAGTGAGCCCACAAAATTCCATCAGGAAGTCGAGCAACACACAACGGTCTACCATGTAAAATGCTGAAGAGAGATCAAGAAGGATTAGAACTGTCCCTTCCCACAGATCTCTAGATCTGAGGAGGTCATTGTGCACCCAGACAATGCGGTTTCAGTACAATGTCTCACATGGAAACCAGACTGGAATGGCTCATAGGCCATGAGGTGTTCCTCAAGTTGTTGTGCCACAACCTTCTCAACAACTTTTCCCAAAAATGGGAGGCTGGAGATCGGACGGTAATTTGCCTTGACATCAGGGTCTAATGATGTTTTTTTCTGGAGGGGACTGACCAGCACCTCCTTTAAGGCATCTGGAAAAATCCCCTTTATCAAAGAGCACCAGACAATCAAGGCTAACACCGGTGCCAACAGTGTCAACACATCTCATCAAGAAACACGTCGGCACCAGGTCCAGCTCACAATATGTGTGCTTTAACCTGGCAGCAACTCCAATGACCTCTGACACCTCCACAGGTTTAAACTCCCCCCAACTAGGTGGACCTCTCTCCGGATAATCCAGATGATCACTGTAGGCCGCTGTAGGGCTCACTGGTGGCACACTGTGCCAGATGGCGGATACCCTGTCTGAGAAGAATTGAGCGAACTCTTTGCACAAGGCATCTGAAAAAGTATTTTTTGGCTGGAGACAGGCTAGATTTAAGAGCCTGTCTACAGTCTGAAAAAGTGCAGTTGGTTGATTCTTCCCGGTAGCAAACTCTCTGGATAGGAACTCTGCCTTCTTACTAGTGATTGCCCCCTGATACTCACAATAGTGTGAGCGTAGGACTAGTCTATCCGACTCCAGGCAAGACTTTCACCAGCAGTGCTCCAACCTCCGACCCACAATCTTCATTGCTTTGAGCTCACCATCAAACCAAGGAGACCTCAAGTGAGAAGATTTGGCTCATACACAGGCTGATGTGAGGGAGTCGAGCACCACCATCATCACCCTATTATAGGAGGCAGTAGCAATGCCTGAACCCCCTACACATGCGCTATCTATACTACATAGGTCAGCCACCACCAGAAATCCCTCTGGGGTCAGACCCCTCAAAGAGTGGTGGCTGACCATCTCCACAGGGGGAGGGCTCCCGGAGCAAAAACCCCACCATGCAATAATCAGGCCAGCAGACCCAATCAAACTTGAGGTTACTAACCTCAAGCCCCAGTGAGAAGACCAGGTCCAACATGTGGCTGTCCTGGTGGGTTACGGCAGAAACCTCCTGCGACAGGTCCAGAGATGACATGGTCGGGAGGAGGTTACACCCTAGCCTAGAATCCTCATCATTGGTCCAGGCATTAAAGTCCCCCAGTACCAAATACCTGGGGGACACCAATGTCTCACCAGCAATGAGTTCGGCCACCTTCTGCAGGAATTTCCCTGCCACCCAAGGGGGGTGGTAAATCAGGAGAGTCCTGCAACCTGAGCTTGGACCCCTGCGTACTTCCACACATTCAGATAAACCCAGCCTTCCCACAGAGAGCACGGGGAAGCCAAGCTCAGATCTGAAACAGATGGCTACTCCCTCGCCCCTGCGTTCCACTCTGGGGCAGTGCATCACTGAGTACCCCAAGGGGGATGGCGGCCTCTAAAACCAGACCAGCATCATCATCTACCCAGGTTTCTGTAATGCATGCCAGATCAACCAAGGAAATCAAATCCATAATAATGGTGGTTTTGTTCCTAATTGATCTGGCACTGCACAGCACTGCCCTCAGGGGCTTGGTGGACAGTGTAGTCCTTCTGGCTACCTGTCCACCTGGTCTGGTGGAAACACTGAAAACAGAAACCAGGTACCTTTCACTTCTCACAGGGACCCAATGATATCCAGGGCACCTTCTGCACCCAACCACCAAGATCCTGTCCCCTCCCATAGTGCACAGGGTGCTACGCCATACTGACAGCTATACCTTCTCTTAATCTTGACTTCTTGACAGCGATGAGCAGTAGTAATGGAAATTGGAAGGTCAGTGAAAGGCAGCAGATACATCAGCTGAGAAGCCCTGTACACTATCCGGGCCCCCAGACAGCTAATTTATCCACTCACTCAGACCCAGTCACATCAATCACACCACTAATATAGCAAATTTAACCACTCACACACCATTCATACAAAAATAATAACCCAATACACAAACCCACCCAAACCCTCCCACCAAAAGGAAGGAAAAAGTAAGGAGCAGGCCTTAAAATACTTTCTGAAAAAGCAATGAATCCCCAGATCCCAATTTGCTTAAACAGTACTTGACCAACAATAACAGATTTTACTTAAAAAAGGGAGAAAAAAACATGAACAACAGAACAAAGTTACCAAAACAGCTGCAGTCCGGTGGTCCAGCAATCTTCAAGGTTCCAGCATGCTCAACTTTAATGGTCCACACCATCCAGTCCCCCCCCCACTTATGATAATCCTGGGCGGGAGAAAGGAACCCCAAAGATCCACAAAAATCAGTAGCCCAGGTCCTTTTACAGTGATCCAGTTACGATAGTCCACACCATCCGGTCCCCCCCCCTTTATGATAATCTGGGTGGGGTAGGAAAGGAGCCAAGAGAGCCATAAGAATCCACAGTCCTAGTCCCCCTTTCTGATAGACTTGTGGGGGGGGGACCAGAGAAACTGTGAGGAAACACCACACGATGGACAGCACAGGCACTGAGCCAGTCCAGAAAAAACGGCATCAGGTCTTTAGACTGTGAATGCAGCAACAAATCTCGATCTTCTCCTGGGAAAATGAGCATGGGAAAACTCTCCACACCTGCTCTCCTGGGAAGGTCAATTCCACAGCCAAGCCCAACACACTCACGGCTGCCCCTGCACTTGATGGTAAGCAGGGCACTGCCACAGATCAGTGAGATGTGCCATGTGAAACTGTTGCCACAGCAGAGAGGAAAAAAAATGCACAGACAAGGACAATCTGAAACGCCAGCCCTTTCACGCTAAAGAACACTTGTGTTTTCCCAGTGCAACAGATCAAATCACCAACAGCCTCCAGTTGTCTTGCAGTCCACAGCACTACAGCCAAGCGCAGAAGCTGAAATCTTGCAGCAGCTGAAAGTTTTGGGACGCTGCCAACAGCATACCGCAGGTAGGGATCGGGGAAGCAGCTAAAAGAAAATAAAAAAGCTAGCTCCTACCACTAAGTCACTTTCCCTGCCCTCCCTCACACTAGAAGCCCTAAACTAACCTACAAATAGATGTCATTTTGGAACTATGGTCAAACAATGCACCAGAGCTCAAACTTGGCCACATAGTTTCCTCCTTAGCAATAAAATAAACTTAAAAGTCCAGAATAATGCAATAAGTGCTCTCAAGTTAGAGAGCTGCAAGTGGCCGGCACAACTCTTCTGCCATCTTGCTTCTTCAGTAGTAAAAGCCTGGAACAGCCTCCCCAGGGGCAAGAATGAGTCAAGCTGAGTGAAAAAGACAATTGACGCATGGGGCAAGAATGATACAAGCTGATTCACAAGAAGATGTATGGAGTGAAAATAATGCATTTGAGTAAAGAGACGATCTAGGCGGGAAGAGAATGACTCAAGCTGATTCAAACAATATGGTGGATGAAATGGCCTTGAAAATAGCATTTTCAGCCCCCAAAATGCTCTACACTAGTCCCAAAGGAGAATATTGGCTCCATAACTAAACCTGTACAGGATTTACCCTCTCCTTTATATGCTCCTGTGTCAGTTAGATCAGTTCTGGCTGGTCTAACAGAGCCATGCATCTTAGGTACAAGGACAGGACCTACATTCTTTAGAATGCTCACATAAGGGGCTGATACATATATTGAGGGCTACTGATATACTTTCTTCTGCTTAGGCTGTACGATGACTCTTGGAGGGTCACAAGGAAATGTGCCTTTAAGATGGCACCATCAGGTGGATTTTAACATAAATGCTCTCGCCCTAAAGCAGGAGGTGACTCGAGTGGTCAGGCTGTGTGGGGTGCCTCTAAGGATATAGCAATGAATGTTACTCTTTTTTCCTATAGCGCCTCCCAATTGTTCCTCAACGGCTTTTCCATTTTTTTTTTTACTTTTCCTCTGTCTCCCAAGGGGTAGCCCTTGTTAAGTTGATTTGTTTTGTTCATTCAAAGTTGAATTGTAAGAGATTGTTGTTTGAGAGCATTGTTCCACATCTCAACATTGAGCTCATGAAAGGCAATGCACACTTTTTAGTCTCAGACATTTTTTTAAATTGGCTTATCCCAGAATGGCAATATTATTCTGTTATTGCTTATATATAGTAATATATCTTAGCATTAGCTGTATAATGGTTCCTAATGTGTAAAGGATATTTTTCTTTAAAAATTATATGATTTAGCCTTTACCAGATGTAACAATATGGATACTATAACATTAATCATGCCATAAGATTTAAGTGTCAGTCTAATAAGTTGTACTTGAGTATGCATATCTTTGGCATGCACTTTGAACTGTATTTGATTTCAAAAATGCAATAAAAATAAAATTAAAAAAAAACATTATAAGCCAATTATGGATCAAGGGAGCACTCCCGACCAATTGGAGCACTCCTTTCCCCTGCATGTGAGGTACTCTTATTCTATGAAGAGCATCTCATGAGCAGATGCCCTGGAAACGGGCATGTTCTGGGAAGTTTTTTTTTAATATATTATTGATCACTCTCGATCAATAATGTATTAATATGTCCCCAGAGCCACTCATTGCTGAAAATGAGTGATTTCATTTGCCTTCAGCTTGAGCCAGAACAGCTCAGCTTCACTTTACTGTTCTCACTCAGCTGATGGCACGTGGAACCACTCCCCATTTTCATCAGCAATGAAGTGGCTCAGGGAGACATATTAACCTGTCAGTCCCCTGCAGAACTGGGCTTGGGGCTTCACGGTGTCCTGCGACCAGAGGTGAGGGCAATGGCAAGCAACTGTTTATAGCCAGAGGTTTATTACCATGCCCGTGCCCTCATGACCCTAACTGACCTTTCCCCTTTCCTTAGGCCACTGCAATGCCCACTGTGACTATACAGGAAAAGCCTTGTGACCCCTCTGCATATTGCATAAAGGGTCACAAACTGAAACTGTGGTGCAAAGTTGTCATTCCAACTACTCTGTGTCACCAAATCTTGACTATTTATCAGAACCACAATGTGTTCTAGTCTTTTTTTTATTTTAAACCTAACAGGTATGAAGGGGTTACTGTATTACAAGGAATAGTTGCCTCTGTACATAACTCACAGACTGCTTTGATTATTTCTTAATTAAAATTATCTTAATTTTATAATGGGCCAGACACCAATTTATAAAATGATCAAACAACATCCTCACAAGGACAATTTTATGATGAATGGCAGGGTGAGGGCATGAAAACAAAAGCAGGAAAACCCAAATCGGATCCATTGTGTAAACTTTGCCTAGTCTGCAAAACTAAATAGGCCAGTAAGTTTCAATAGCCAGGCCCAGAAATATCCAAGCTGTGCTACTCACACCACAGAACTGGGAAAAAAAGGCATGTTGAAATGCTTAAATAGTGAAGCAATAATAAGCAAAGCTAATATTTCTGGATTTAAAGTGGGGGCATGCTGACCTGAGATAAGCTTCAAGAATGATGGCCTTTTGGCACCATGCAATTCTGCTTAAAGTTGAACCAGCATAACATTCTGTGGTGATTTGCATATGCAGCCCATGATGCTTTGCATTGTGTGGGCATGTGTGATTTTGTATTTTCTTTTAAGAATAATATTTGAGTAGCTGACAGGATGTCAGAAAAGCTATCTTTAGAGAATCATTAGTGATTTTTGGAAAATTGTTTTTTGTTTGTTTCTTAAAATGTAATAATTTTTAATGCAAGTATTTTAAAATTAATCTGGTGTGATGATTCTTAAAGACAGTGAATTAATTAAAATCATAATTTTTCTACAATTTGAAAGATTGAACATAAATAAGTGGTGCTACCAAAGTTCAAATATGGACAAAAATAATTGTTCAATCCAGATCACAAGAAGTTGTAAAAGGATGGCAAACTATCATTCTTAAAACTGTCTTTTAGAATTCAAAGAGCAAAGTTCTAATGACCATGGATTCTACGTACTACTACTATACACACAGCACTAAGACATCTGAGGTGTTTAACAGGTAACAAGGCCATAGTGCCCGTCATAACTGTCACACATTACTCAGTGGTAGTAGTTGCAGTAATAATAATATTTAATCTTAAGTATTATTTGAGTTGCCAAGCTGTATTTAAATGCACTGTACTTGTTTGGCAGTGTACTTTGTAAAATGGATAGGAAAAATCTGATAACCTAACTGGCTGAAATGCACCACCTGACAGTTCAGTAATGCCTACCACACCACAGTTCATTACCAAACTCAGCTAATCTACCCAGAAACAGCCTTAGCACATACAGTATAATAAAATCAATCTGCTAGTTTACTCCTTAAAAATCTTGCAGCAGACATGTTTGTCAGCAAGTGCAGTAATTGCACTCCACATACATTTTAAAAGCAGTTCTCCATCACTTGTATCCCTCACCTCCATTGATCAAATCCCCCCCACTGTAAAATGTCAAAACTGTATTGCTCCCACAACTGTATTTTGTGAGTGCTGAACGCTGCATACCATGATACTCTGTGTAATAACCACCTGTGTTGTAAACGCTCACCATCCTTTACTAAAAGTGCTGAAACAGTTTTTTTTTTTCACTGCCTTCTGAAACATTTTTTTACATAGCATGCTGCACAATTGACTTCCAGGATCAGCTGGCTCAAATGACTGTGGCTGTGAATGGGGGAAGGATTCACAGCAGAACATGCTGCATACCACTAGTTGATTTCATGGATCAGCTCCAGAGTACTTCAGCAGTGACTCCACACAAATGTTCAGGGATTGGCTGAGGCACACAAACAGACCATATTAAAACAAGATCAAGCAGAAGAAGCACTGAAAGGAAACCTCAGTGTAAAGGCACAAACTTATAAAAAGGAGTTTAAACAAGCATTTGTCAATGCCGAATGTTGTCTTGCTGATGTTGGCATTAGTAGTGAAGGAGTTAGAGAGACGCATAATAGGAATAGCAGTGAAGTATAGAACCGACGTCAACCCCACTCCACCCTGTAGAGAGTGACAGGCATTGGGGTGTGCGTTTGGGTCACTGGCCATAACGCTCATGCTATTTCACCTCACCCTACCCTGCAGAGTCTGACAAGTGTCGCATTTTACCTTGGGGTCATCTGGACTTATGCTCACCCCATTTCATAAGGAAGTATGTTGAGATGTGTGCAGCACAGGAGAATCGGTTGAACTTTGGGGCTGAAGAGTCCAAGGCACACCTTGATGCCTGTCAGTGGCTGCAGGGTGGGGGTGGAGGATCAGTGGCATAAGCAGTACAGCAGACAATCCAAAGACACACCCCTGATGCCTGTTAGTCTGTACAGGGTGGCATGAAATGGTTAGAACCCTAACGCCCTGGGCGTGTTTTGGTATTTGCACTCCAAATTTTAAAACATGGCCTTTTTGTGACCCCACCTCATGAAAGCATTTGGGACCTCTGCTCATGAACAGTGTCCCTGTGATTTTGTTAATCTGTCTCGAACTTTGATTTCCCACAGTGACCCCACCATTCTGCACCACATTAAAATGTCAGTTGCACCATTGATAAGGAGGTGTGAAGAGATGGCAATGTTGAAAATCTGGAGTGAAAATATTAAACATTCTCAAAGTTATGAGCGTCTGTGAAAACTGCACATCGTACGCTCGTAACACAGTCATTTAGTGGAATTATTTCACCAAATTTTTAACATAGCCATTTTGGGACCTCTGCTCATGAACAGTGGCAATATGATTATCTTAATCTGCCCTGAACGGTGATTTCCCACAGAGACCACGCTATTGTGCACCAGATGTGTAAAACTACATTTCAGGCAGGATGTGAAAAATGACAGCTGTACTGTTCATAAGAAGGTGTGCAAAAATGACAAGCGTTGAAAATCTGGAGTGAAAATATTACAAATTCTCTAAGTTACGACTGTGCATGGACACTACGCAACGCATGCTTGTAACAGAGTCATTTTATGGAATTTTTTCACCAAATTTTCAAGATAGGCATTTTGGGACCTCTGCTCATGAACAGTGTTACTGTGATTTTCTTACTCTGTTCTGAGCATTGTTTTTCTACAGTGACTGGGTCACTGTGCACTGGATGTATGAAAACACAGTTCGGGTAGAATGTGGAAAATGAAAGCTGTACTGTTCATAAGGAGGTGTGAAAAAATGGCAATGGTAAAAATCTGGAGTAAAAATATTAAAAATGATCAAAGTTACACGCGTGCTTGGAAACTGCACAATGCACGCTTGTAACACGGTCATTTTATGGGCGTTTGTCTCCTAATTTTCAACATAGGCATTTTAGGACCTCTGCTCATGAACAGAGTCACTGTGATTTTCTTAATCTGTCCCAAACACTGATTTCCCACAGAGACCGCGATATTCTGCGCAGGAAGTGCGAAAACACAGTTTGGCCAGGATGTGAAAAATGACAGCTGTACTGCTTATAAAGATGTGTGAAAAAATGCCAATGTTGAAAATCTGTAGTGAAAATATTACAAATTTGCAAAGTTACGAGAGTGCGTGGAAACTGCTCAACGCACGCTCATAGCACAGTCATTTAATGGACTTTCATCACCAAATTTTCAACATAGGCATTTTAGGACCTCTGCTCATGAACAGTGTCACTGTGATTTTCTTAATCTGTCTTGAACACTGATTTCCCACAGCAACCACGCTATTCTGCGCCAGAAGTGCAAAAACACATTTCAGACAGGATGTGAAAAATGACAGCTGTACTGTTTATAGGGAGGTGTGGAAAAATGCCAATGTTGAAAATCTGGAGTGAAAATATTACAGATTCGCAAAGTTATGAGCATGCATGGAAACTACATGATGCATGTTCTTAAAACAGTAATTATTTTTCTTTTTTTTACCAAATTTGCAAAATAGGCTTTTTGAGAGCCCACCTCATGAACAGTAGCATTGTCTTTTCGTTAATCAGTCCCAAAAGGTGATTTCATGCAGTGACCGCGAAATCATCTTTTGGGACTGAATAACACCATGACGGTGACTGAATTCATGAGAAGGGGTCCCAATAACCCAATGTTGAAAATGTGGTGCCAAAATTCCCAAAAATGCCCAAGATATGCATCAAAGTTGAAAAAACCCTATTTATGCCATTATACAGCTTACCTGCATTTCTTCAGTTCGCAGTCAGCTTTGAAGAGTGCAGGCGTGTTCCGTCCACTGAAGATCATCGCGCTGGGCTCTGGAGGTAAGTATAGGGTGAAGGGGGATGTGAGGAGGTGGGGTGCGCAGTGGGTGGAGTCGCGGGTTGGGAGGGCGCAGACAGTGAGGACCGTTTTCTACTTTACAGGGTTAAAAAACAAATTAAACATCACAGGAAGTTTTTTTTTTACAGGTACATTTGACATGCTGAGGTGGGCTCCCAGTGTGTCACCTTCGTGTTTTGGGTTGGGGGGAACTGGGGCCAATGGGTACTGGGCACCCATTGGCAAATAAAAGGTGTTTGGTGGGGGATGATGCCGAGGGGGACTGGTAACCCCCCTTGGCGAACAACTGGCATGGGACATGATGCTGACAGGGATTGGGCTCCCCCATCAGCAAATGAACTCAGGAGGGGCATGATTATGCCAACAGGGGGATAGGGCACACCCGTCATCTGCTGGGGACTATGCGAGGTGGACGGCACAGCCGCCGCCTTGTCTGATTGAAGTGTTACACCAGGAAAGGCACGGCCCTGCAATGAGGTGGAGCTCCCTCATTGCAGCAGCTAAAACATTTCAAGTTGGTGACACACTTTTGCACTGCTATCATAGACAGTGTGCAATCTAATTCATGCCATGGAGCCCAGCCCAAAAAAGCAGTGGTGCCACTGGCCACAACACGACCATGCCTCCAAAACCTGCTATTCCAAAGTTACTGCAGCATGTTTCTTGCGCATATGCAAGACAACATAAAAATGAATTATTTCAGTCTGCAGGTCTGCACGTCTCAGTATTGCACCTCCCCAGTTCTCATTACTGCAGTTAATTGTATGCATAAAACTGCACACACCACAGTTACATTAACTTTATACTTATTTCAACAAAGTTATTTTAAAGTTGTGCATTTCATTACAGTTCCCAAATGACTTCAAATGTGGAATAATGCAATAAATTGTCATCATTAAAACAGTAATTAAACAAAATCAGTAATTTCTTTTAACTTATTACAATATCCCATTTTACAAGTGCAATAACACATTCCAGGCCAGGGGTGTATGGGGGCATTAATGCACTTCCCAGGTGGTTGTAGGGCACTTGACCTTTGGCCTCGTGCCTCAAAACACACCCGGTTATGTATTAATGCCCCCATACAAACATGGCCTGTCATGGGTTATAGCTTATATACATTACTTGGCACTCATTAGAAACAAAAGATGTCATGTATCATTGTACAATAGGGAATTACTTGATGAGTTCAGCAGTCTTTCGCAGGGACATGTTAGTCATTAGATACAAATCTATGCAAAACCTGAATGAACTAAAAAAAACAAAGAGACCACTTTCTGTTCTGCAGTCTTGCACAGTGCTAGGACACTGGTGCCAAGGTACAAACAGCCAGATCACTAACTTCAGGCACCCTCACCATTGATCTGTTCTGTAGGAGAGGGAAACAACATTGGCATGTGCAGTACATACTGTGAATCTGATTACAGGGTCTAGGTGGCTTTGAGTCCTGAGACTGGTGATTCACTGTTGATATGGGAGATTGGGAGCACTAATACATCTGCCTTTCCAGTAGCATTGCATTTCTGTCACCTGATTCTCTTTAGCAGACATCTACTTGGCTCCCTCTGCCCAGTTCTATTTATATGTACCCCTCCAGGCAAGACGATGCACAGCCACTATTTGAATGTCTGTTTTGTTTGCTGCCTAGTGATTTCAGAATGTTTAGCACTGATTCTGAGGTGAAACTTTATTGAAATTGTAAGGGAAAACATATTTCTATCACATTCACTCAAGCTGCCTATAGTACAGCATACAACATATTTGTTTCAGCAAGTCCCCTTAGTGCCTTTGGATCTGTTACATGCTGTAGTGTGTGTGGGAGCTGCAATGATTTTTTCATATTAGTGCCAATGTAAATTTCTGTACGCATTGGGATTTCTGTTCTACAAACTATGTAATGCTCTGATTAACACAATTATATCTCTTAAAATTGGACTCCTTAGTGAAGTCCAACTCTGGCTCAGGGGGCACACAGGTTACTGGAAGGGAAAATGGAGAAGGGAAACCAGTATAGCTGAGCTTGCCTAGTAAGCAACATGCACCATCATATGTCCTGCCACAGCTTTGTCTAGACTGACAGTGACACAACCTCAATTCATTCTGTTACCAAAAGTAACCAAAGTACCAGTGGTAATAAAGGAGCACAAGAAGGTCTGTATGAAATAATTATTTTGCCAGAAAGGAGGCTGACAGACATCCTGTGGGAATGAAAAGGAAAGTGTCTTAGGGCAAGGGTTGTGAGATACAGCATCTATGGACTGTAGTGAAAAAGAGAAAAAAGTTTTACTCTGGGGTTCAAACCCAGGCCCCTGACTCTTTACTGCATGTGACTTTGAACTTTTTTTTTTACTGGATATTTTTGCCCACTCATTGGACTGGGCTTGAAGGTAGCATACTGCCGATCCATAGCACCTATCCCCCTCTTAGCGGTGCATAGTTCTAATGCTGCACAGTGGTGGGGTTAGGTTTGCTTTTACATGGCTGCATAGGAAACTACGTGGTCCCTAATCCTACCCTGGAGGACATCAGCAAAAATGATCAAAGTCCAGGCAGGGAGCCATGCTAAGACACAGTTTCTGCCAAGCACCTAATGGCGTTCTTCACTTCCTGACACCATCCACTAGTCAGAATGGTGCCCCACCCTCTGCAGAAGATGACAGCTCCCTAACAGTGGCTTGATCCAGCTGCTCCTTCCCCCTCCCCAGCTGACCCCCGATGACCTGGGCCTGTTCGTGAATCCGGGTCACCGGTGTAGCGCAAGGTATGGCGTCCAGTACCTCAACCTTCAGTGCCACTTGGCCAGCCATGTAACTTTGAATTTGACTAAATGCAAAAAAAGAGTGTAAATCACCACAATAGGTGCTTACAGCTATGCTGCTGTCACCTAAAAACAAACTCTGGCCAGAGCCAGTATGTCTGCAACTGAGCGGGTGGAACACTGTACTGTCTGCCGTGTCCAGGATGGTGGCAGGAGTTGAGTGCACATGCACAATGACTTGCACATGTGCACTGAACTCCAGCGACATGGCGGCACAGTCTGCTGTGTCCAAGATGGTTGCTTGAGCCCAGTACACTTGCGCAAGTCATCGCACTTGTGCAGAGAACTCTGGTGGCCATCTTGGAAATGGTGGACTATGCCACTGTGCTGCCAGAGTTCAGTGCACATGCACAAGCCATCACACATGTGCACTCAACTCCAGTTGACATCTTGGACATGTTAGACAGTGCCGTGTTCAACCGGTACCAATGGACAAAATAGTGTAGGGTGAAAGTGCAGTGATTGCAGTTCACCTCCACAAAAACATGTCCATTCTGTATCCAGTAAGTTCCTTTTTCTCTAAAGTACTCAGAAGATGTCTGCAGGGCTATGCCCAATGCAGCTGTAAAAATGACTGGGTGACCATCAGATATCATGAAAGTCATCTTAGGCCACCATGCATGTTTTACTGCCAGTGGCTATATGTCCACTATGTTTGTGGTGCTGCCAGTGCCTGCTCACACCCTCCCCAAGCAACCCAATTAACTGACCACCACTACTGGGGTGCTGAAATTTAAATAATGTAGTCTAGTTAAATATGGCTTCCGAACTCGAATACACACATACATCAGCTCAGTATTATCAACACTCCTCTCACCCACTGAAAAAAACAAATTAAATTATATATATAAATATATATATATATATATATTATAATGGTGTGGTCACGCCACTATAGTTAGGGTTCAGTGGTCACTTACATACTAAAGTCAAAAGTTTGGGTGTTAATAACTTTAGACCCGTTCAATGGATTTGCCTGAAATTTGGTATGCATAGTGGGGCCTGATAGATCTCTTGATTTGTCAAATTGTGTTTTGGTCGGAGTGACGGTCTTTGTGTACGAAAGCGCTGAAAAATGCAAAATTATCCATTTTTGGAGGCACCTTTTGGGGTTCTGAATGTGGTCCTGTAAAGCCATTGTGTGGCATGCCACTCTGCAAGATGGCTCATTTGAAAGAGCTTTGGTGGCCAAACATGCTGCTTTTTGTTTGGTGAAAAAATATTAAGGCATTAAAAAGTTATGGCACTTTTAAATTCCCATTATAAGTCAATGGGAAAATGTATATGTATATCTTGCAAACAAAGAATGGTGTTCTGGCCATCTGGTCCAGCCTGGCGGTCAAAGAATTTGCAGCCTCGCGGTTCAAGAATCTTTGTCCCTGAGGATTTTTTCAAATTCTTTGATCATGAGGTCTACCATCTTGTTTTCAGTTTTCCAATTGGAAAAACACAAATATTTCGGCTCAGGGGTCACTTCTGAATTAAAACTTGGATGGGTTTCACTCAGGGGGCCCCGATCTATTGAGCCATGCCTTTGGTTCCATCCAAATCAGTCTAAAAATTGAGTTATTAGCTTTTAAAATCTTCGTTCGTGGCTCGCTAATGATCTTTGATCGCAAGCCAGCAAATTCTTTGATCGCGAGATTCTTTGATCGCGATCGTGCATCGCGAGCGAGGGACGAGACAGACATATTTTAAAATTTATATTTGTAGCATAGGGATGCCCTACAAAGGTATATAAGGGTGGGTTTTGCTCAGGGGGCTTTGTTCTGCCCCATCTGAATAAAAAAACTTTAGTTTTCATTATCTCTGATAGTCTATCGGCCCTCTCCCCATCATAATAGTGTGCATAGCAATCTCTCTATCCCTGGTAGTCTAGTGGCCCCACCAATGAGTATTTTATTAATATGTCTGCTTTTTATCCATGGTGGTCTAGTGGCCCACACCATGTGTGTTTATTAATATTTCTTTCTCATATCCATGGTAGTCTAGTGGCCCCACCATGTGTATTTCATTATTATTCATATCCCTGGTAGTCTAGCAGTCATCCTACCCCATCACAGTAAAATAAATAAGCATGTTCAATGTCCTGGTAGTCTAGTGGACCCCCACCCCCCCATTCAGCCATGCAAGCCCACCCAGCACCTCTCACCCTTCCCCAGCTGGCGACTGGCTCTGCTCACCCCTCACCTCCATGGCCAGCCTTCGACTGTGTATATTACGAGCGCTAATTCAAACAGGAACTTAGAAATTATTTCAGCGCCCCTTTAAATTAGCGCTCGTAATATACACAGTCAGTGGCTGGCCATGGAGGTGAAGGGTGGGCAGTGCCAGTTTATGTTCTGCAGACAGTGTTTTGCTTGTGGTGGTGGCTTGAAATTGATAGAATACCTACCCTTAGTGTCATGGATGTAGTTTTCAGTCGTTGTGTGTGTTAAATGTCAGCATGTGTGGAACTGTGCCACTCTGACAAATGAAAATTTCAAATTTTTACATGTCCTATCTTGGACACAGTTTGGACTTTTTACTTGAAATTTGGAGGGTGTTGTCGACATGTCCTGTAGATGTTAACAGAGGTGTATACATGTCAGACAATATATTTTTTGCAGAGATATTGTGTGGCGCAGTTTATGTTTTGTGCACAGCATTTCTATTGTTCTACTAGATTAACATTTGTTTGGTGGCTGGCCTTGCTGTTGTGAATGTACTTTTTAGTCATTGGGTGTGTAATGTGTCCTGGCACTTACAAGTTGGCGGGCCCCACGCTTCCACCAACTTGCGCAACTTTCTACTTTTCTATTCTTTCTTAAAAAGTAAGGAAATTCTATGCAAAAAAACTATGTTAATGCATCAGTTAGGGCTATTCTACAATGAAAAAAGTGAAAAAATTCCATTTTAGGGTTCCCACCCTTGCACCCCACCCCAGCCCGCCCCCACCAATAGGCATTGGGGTGTGTGTTGGGGTTTTACCCTAACTCTCACCCAATCCCATGTGTAAACAAGCTGATGTGGTGCAGTGTAGGAGAATGGGGTGAGAGTTAAGGCTGACAACCCCAGCGCACACCCCAATGCCTGTTGGTAGGCTGGGGGTGAGGTGCTGAGGTGGGAACCTAAAATCGAATTTCCTATTTTTCACTGTAGAACCCTAACTGATGCATTAATGAAGTTCTTTGCATAGATATATATATATATATATATATATAATATATATATATATATATATTAAATATGTTTTTGATTACTTTGACTCCCACTGTATACACCAGTTCATGCACCTCTAGCCCTCTTGCCTTGCACGCTTCCAAAACTGCAAAAGTCAAATACTATACAGTTTCTGTACTGAATTTTATTTTAATATGAAATACTGCCTTTGATCTTGCTCTAAATCACTTTGCCTCTGGCTCCTACCACATTCACTGCTTCATAAGAAGCAACATTTCTCAAGCATGGCATCTGTTACACATGAATTTATCATAGTGGCATGTCCCAGACTACTAATCTGCTATTAACACCTGTAGATGCAAACCTCACAAATCTCCCCAATATCCAGTGTCAGATCTATAACAGGGCAGGAGAAGAAGCAAGAAGAGAGAGACAGGGAGAGAGAGAGAGAGAGACAGGGAGAGAGGGAGGGAGGGAGGAGAGGGAGAAAGGGAGAGAGAAGAGAGAGGGGGAAAGGAGAGACGAATAGAGAGAGGGAAAGAGAGAGAGAGAGGAAAAGGAAGGGGGAAGAGAGAGAGAGATTATGTTAGAGAAGAGTTCTTAGCTCTGCAGTTTTGATGTAACATGGTATTAAACCTTAGTTTTGCAGCCAACATTTGTCTGGACCTGGTTTTGTTCCTCTGTTGTGCACTGTACCTCTATACCACATCTGGCATTTAAAGACTCAGGGCAAAAAGCACAAGAAACCACCTGCTCACTTATCGCATGGACATTCACCAGCTTCTTTCCCAGCTACTGACACTCCCACTGCACATGAATGGGGGGGGGGAGATGGAAATCCCTGTCACACCCACAGAAAGCTGCACTGCCATTGGACCACACTGGTGCAACATGGACACTGTTCCCTACTCGTGACTTTCTCACAGAGTTCAGTTCTCCAGCTGTCAATCAATCAATCAACCCTCCCCAGCCAGCTGGACCTAACAGCATGGCAGATCAGGAAGCCTTCTAAGTCTGAGAGCTGATGCACAGCACATCACTCAAGCCTGCAAAAGTCTGTGTAAACTTGACTGAAATGCACAGAAGAGTACGCATGACCACAATAGATGCTTACAGTAGAAGCTACACTTGTTGGTGCCCAATCATGTTATTTTGGTGGGGAAGGAACTGTTTCCAGGAGGCATGTTTAAAAAAAAAGCAATGTAAATTCATACATACTGGATGCTTTAACAGATGGTATGTCAAAAATAGCCGCATATGACATTGCCAAGTTTACCACATTGTGTAGTGTTTGGTGGTTGCAGAATACCACAGCTAGTTTATTTTTTTTTATGCTTCTTATTCCAACCACTCAACAGTTCTGTGCAGCACCACTGCCCAAAACCCCCCCCGTAGCCCCCCTGCCACGAACCAGGACAGGAACCTGAGATGTTCAACTCTTAAATTCACAAAGGTGTAAATAGTCTATGGAATATTTCTAAATAATTTCAAAAAAAAGGCTTTCTCCTTGCCTGCTCCAATTATCCTATTGACATGACACTGATGAATAGCTAATTCATTTTTTTTTTTTAGAAGAAGCACAAAATTACATTATTTGGAGCCAGCAACAGAAATTTTCAATATAGTAATTTGCATTTGTAATGGAGCATTGCCTGACAATGGTATACACCTGCGACATCGACATTTCAATAGCGGAGTCCCCTACAGCGACAACAGCATCACGTCACTATAGGGAACCTTCTGGCACCCAGCACTGTCTGTCAGGGGTCCTGCACCCCTCCGAATCAGTTTCCACTGGGAGTTGAGAATCCTAAGTGGGGATGTGCAGGGGGGGGTGCAGTGCTCTGTGTGGGAGGTTCGGGGGCAATGCCTCCCTAAGAAAACAATTGTCAACCTGCTGGTTTCGATGTTGGTCGTTCGACAAATATTTTGTTGATGACCCATCGTGGATCCCCTGACATTTCTCCCCACTATTAACCCAGAAAATGATTATAAAATGATAAGGGTTGAATGCCCTTCTGCACCTGAGTGATAGCTGGTCAATCCAAATTCCTGGCTGCCAGCAGGGAAGCCATCAGAGGAGACCAGGAAATTGACACAGGATGGCAGGCCTCAGTACTGTTGCAATACTGTTACTGGGCAGTGCCCAGAATAAAAAACACAAAAAACAACTTGGAGTGTCTACTCCATTTATTTGGCTGCTGCAGATGTTTTTTCTAATTTATTTAGTGGCTGCATTAAGCAGTGAGGATACATTAATCAGCCAGGTAGGATACACAGGCTAATGTAATGAGATAACGGGGCTTGCCAATAAAAGGCAGGCGAGGTGTCCTGGGAGACAGCCATAAATAAAAGGTGGAGGAAATGGGGGAGGGGGGCTGCAGGACAGGGGAGGGGCTATGCCATCAGAGGTGGCTTGGCCACTAGGTGTGCTCGCTGGCTACTGGCCAGGGGAAGGGTCCCGAGGGAAGGGGGCGGGAGCAGAGTCCCTGGAGGCTTCTTAAGGGCAGATATCCCAGGGCTAGCCCTCTTTTCCTGCTGTAATTCTTTCAAGGAACTACAGCACATCGTTGGCAGCTTGACAGTAAGGCACACTGTGCAAAAAAAAAATTGTTTGCAGTTTGGTTGTTGCAAGGTTCTCATCAATGTATGCAGTTTGGGTGTTTTTGTGTTAGCTGGAGAGACGGTGTTTTTCCTGCCAGCCGTGAGGGGCCTGAGTGCAGGGAGAAGCAGGCATAACAGGTGGCAGTAGTAGCCATGGGGAACTGTTTGGGGCTGCATAGCAGCAGATCGCTGAGGCGAGGGGATGGCGGTGAGGGTGCCGCATGGGGCAGGCCGAGCACAATTGGGCCAGGGGACCACACAGGTCAGAAAGTGTGGGTAAAGTTTAGGTAGCGGGTGTCAGGAAAGAATTGGTGAGATGGCGGTAGTCTCCACGAGGAGCGGTTCTGGCTGTGTAGCAGCAGAGCACCAAGGCGAAGGGATAGCGGTGGGGTGCACCACGTGGTGCAGGCAGAGCATGGTTTGGGCGGTCAGAAGGCTGATGCTGACCAGGGGAGAATTTGCAGGCCACCGCATGGCATGGTGGGCCTATTGCAGGGTAGACTGCAAGCAGCCATGGAACAAGGGTGTACCAGGAGACTTAGACCTAGGAGTAAGAGAGTGGAGTGGATCAAGCGATGGTGAAGCTGCATGGTGTTATCCGTGTCTCCGGTGTTCGGTTGGTAGGAACGGGATGAATGGCCAGGTTGTTGTAATGAGGGATCAAAGAGGCAGGCCAGAGGAGGAGAGAGTTATGGGGGTAGGCCAAGGCGAACGCCACATGGCATGGTATGCAGGGTTGGGTTTATGGCTCGATACAGCATGGTGCAAGGTGGAGGTGAGGCGATATACGGTAGGCCGCAAGGCCTATGTGTGAGAGGGCCAAGCTGTGTGGTGCAGCAAAAGAGGACGGTTCACTTGGTTTGTGTGGCTATAGGAGGAGAAGGGCCAAAGACCACCCGTGGACCACCCGTGCATGCACTAGTCAGTGCAGTAGGGAGAGGGCATGTAGGCCTAGAAGTGGAACTCTGTTTCAAGGGTGCTTCTGTTAGAGAATGTTTCAAATAATTTAGTACAGCTGTTCTTTTGTTTTCCTCTCTGGTCCTTTTTTTTAAAACTTAAGGCTGGGCCATTCAATTCACTGTATACATGCCATTTTGTTTTCTGATATCAAGTAATTTTCAAAAGGCAAGGCCGAAACTGCCGCCACATAGCAACAGGGTGGAAGGGGTAGACTGAGAGCCCCAGGTGGTAGGGAGTCATTTTCGGTACAAGGAGGCCTGTGATTGGAAGGAGGGCACCCCAAGGCCAGGATTAAGCCCTGAAGCAAGTGGACTGGAGCACCACTATGGGAAGGGGAGGCGGGGTACAGCAGGCCACGACCAAGCAGGGCATGGAGGCAGGAGCCTCTGAAGGGGGCGATGTCCCTGGGTCAAGGGCGGGGGGGTCGAACGGGACTCACCCATGGCCCGATCCAGCAGAACAGCAGAGGGCCCCATGGGAAAGATGGGCAAGACCAGACAGCAAAAAAAAAAAAAGAAATACAATTAAAGGGGACCCCTGAGATGGCTAGCTGCCCAGTCCGGCACGGAGGAGTGAAGGTCCAACAGAGGAGGAAGGAAGCGGGCAAGCAGTAGTGGGAAGGGAGCAAGTGGGGAGAGGCACTGGGGGAATGACAAGGGGCTCCCGCTGGGGGGGTCCACAAGATGTGGACCATGGGAAATGGCCCGTAGGGATGCACACAACAGGCAGACAAGAAGAGGGTGCTTGAGGGACCCATTTCCCATGGAGACATGCAGAGAGAGAGAGATGGTCCTGAGGGGAACTGGGGGAGCAATGCTATTGTGGGGCTATGTGAGCATGAGCCTTGTGGTGGAACACAGGGTGAGGTGGACGCAGGGCCCATAGACATGGGGGGGTCTAAAAAAAATGAATAAATAAATAAAATAAATATATAAAACAATATGTCTGCACATGGGGAGAGAGGGCCTGAGAGGCCAATGAGGGGACAGCCATGGTCAATGATATGATATCTTAATCTTGTGTAGCCCAGGACCGCAGAAAGAATGGCACCCAAGAGAGCCCCAGTGTCGAGCGCAACCATGCTGATGGAGGAGGCAAAGCTTATGGCACAGATGACTAGCTTGATGGAGGCTGCGAAGAAGAGGGAAGCAGAGTAGGAGGCCCAGAGATAGATGAAGGAGAGAGGCGAGAGGGCCGGAGCTGGCAACAGGAAGAAGAGGCTGAGGCGGGTGGCGCCCAGCCGCCTAGGGGACCCGGGGGTGGGTGTGGATCCCACATGAACTAATCAGGGCCCATACCGGATGGGGTAAGGATGGCGTGGACATGAGTATTGATGTGGATTTAAAGGAGTATATGGAAGATTTGTTGGGGGATATGGGGAAGATGGGATTGAAAAGCTGGAGTGGGCCTTGAAAGCCATCAAGGATGGGGACAAACCCGGGACACCCAGCGCAGGCCCCACAGATGGAGGGTGGAAGATGTACAAGGGGCTACCCTGGTTCATGCTGGGTAACCATGTACCGGCTTCCATAAAGGAGAAGATCTGGAAGGGGGAGTATGTGGACATATTTGGTTTGGTAGACAAGGAGACTGGCAAAAAATATGAGCAAAGGGAGTTGGTGGGCAAGTTGGAAATGGCAGTGGCATTAGCAGTGATGGGACACAAGACCGAGGAAGCCAATTTTAAGGGAAAAAGCATAGACATGTGGAAGATGGCTTCATAATTTACAGCACGCTGGTCCTGGAGAAATAGCTGGACCTGGCAATCCCCCTGCTGACGTACATGGCAATCATAAGGGACGCATATAAGGTGAAGTTGGGTTTCGGGTAGCTCAAGTATGACGAGGAGAATGGCGGAAAAGGGCAATCTGAGATGGGATTGTACCTGTGTGGAGCTATGGGTCAGGATGCAGTTGGCTGCAACAGGGGGTCAGGTGGCAGAAAGCGTGCTGGGCTTACAACACGGCATTATGTACCTGGCCTAGTTGCAAGTTCTGGCATGCCTACGCACATTGTGGGGACTCGCATACTGTGATGGACTGCAGGCAAGGTGGTGACAAAGGAGGGCAGTCAGGTGGGTGACCACAGGAACAGTCCTTTCGGGGGGGACTGGGAGGATCTGGGAGGGGATGAGGTGACCCCGGGAGAGGAGGATACACCTCCATCAATGGGTGGAATTAGGTCGGGAGCAAGTGAGGGGTGGTGTGGTGACACCCTGGCCCTCACTCCCATCAATTTGGGGGTGGTAGAGGCCTGGACAGAGGACTATCCTGAAAAGAAGGGAATGGAGATGTTATGGGCGGGTTTTAAGAAGGGTTTTCCACTGGGGTTTGAAGAGGCGTGGGTAGGGATGCGGGTGAAGAACTTGGGCATGGTAAAAGGGAAGGAGGACACAGTGTGGAGGAAGATTGTGAAGGAAGTCAGGGTGGGGAGGGTGGAAGGGCTGCTGACCGGCCCCCCCTGCAAGGATTTCTGGTTGTCACCACTGGGGGTGGTGCCTAAGAAACAAGCCGGCGAATTCCGGCTTACACACCACCTGTTGTACCCGGGGGGGGTGGTGAATGAACAGATCCTGGGGGCATTGAGCATGGTATCCTACATGTCCCTGGATCAAGCGGTAGAGTTAATCTGGGCAGTGGAGGGGGCATGGCTGGTGAAGAAGGACATTGAGTCCACCTTCCGGCTTTTACCAGTCCGGCCAGGTGACTGGAACTTGCTAGGTTTCCAATTCGAGGGCAGTTTATATTTTGACAAAGCCATGCCCATGGGGTGCTCAGTGGCGTGTTCAACTTTTGAGATGTTCAGCTCATGGGTGCAGTGGGTGTTTGGGTATCGATACAGGCATAAGAGGGTGGTCCATTACTTGGATGACTTTTTATTGATAGGTGACAGCCAGGCGGAGGCCCAGTTGATGCTGAGGGATTTTTGGAACATGTGCAGTGTCTTTGGGATCCCATTGGCAGTGGGGAAGACGGAGGGGCTGTCTCGCTGGCTGCAGTTCCTAGGGATCACGATAGACACCGAGCAGGAGTGTTTCCGCCTGCCAGGGGAAAAAGTGTCCCGATTGAAAGGTTTGTTGGCTCTGGTGGGGAAGGGGGGGAAGGTTCCACTGGTACAGGTACAGCAGCTGCTGGGGCACCTTAATTTTGCCTGCAAGGCCATAAGCCCAGACAGGGCATTCACAAGGAGGCTGGGCAGGGCCACAGGTAAGGCCAAGCTGCCCCATTATTGGGTGGATTTCAACAAAGGAGTGCGGGAGGATCTTTAGGTTTGGGTTGTCATTTTGGAATCATACAATTGGGTGACATTTTGGCAAGAGGAGAGGGCCCACAACACGGACCTCAAGCTGTACACAGATGCAGCCGGTGTTTTGGGTTGGGGGCCTATTTTCAAGGGGAATGGATCTTGGAGGGATGGCCAGTCCAGTGGAAGGAATGGGGATAGACTAAGGACATCATATTTTTGGAAATCTCTCCCATGTGGGTGGCATTGGAGATCTGGGGAGAGCAAAGGTGGAGGGGGCACATTTCATTCTGGTGCGATAACAAGGGAGTAGTAGAGGTGATTAACAATCAGAGTGGCCAGACAGACTCAGTGGGGTGAGTTCTGAGGAGCCTAGTGTTGCTGGGGCTGTGATGGAACCTGTCTTTCAGGGCGCAACACATAGAGGGGATTCGGAATGAGTTGGCTGATAGTCTCTCTCGTTTTCAGAAAGGACGGTTCCGGGAGTTGGCACCCCAGGCCACACCTACCCAGACTAAGGTACTGGGTTGAATGTGGGAAGTTGGAAAGAAAAAGCCAGGGCATTGTATAGGACCTCATGGGCGGCCAACACCTTGAGGGCCTATGAAGTGGCATGGGAGAGTTTCCAGGTTTTTCGAGCAGGTTTGGGTTGGGGGCAGGGGAGCCAGTATGGGAAGAATGGGTCATGCAGTACATAATAAGAAAATGAGGATGGGGCAGTCCACACTACCATGGGGGTGCAACTGGCAGGAATAAGCTGGGCTTGCCAGGAATGGGGGTGGTGGGGCACCACAAGCAGCCGGGCCATCAAGTGGATGGTCATGGGATGGCAGAGGGGACAAGGTGGGAGGCAGGATGGGAGAAGGCCCATACAGGTCCCTCTACTCCTGAAGGTGGTACAGGTGCTGGACAGAGTATGCCAGTCAGCGAACGAGGCTTGTCTGTTCCTGGCCATATTTGCAGTCATGGCTAGAGGTGCCTTCCAGGTAGGGGAGTTGGTGGCGCCCAAAAAATGGGTGACCACGGGGGGCTTGCAGGAGTAGGACATGTGATTGGAAATGGATAAGGTGGTCATCAGACTACAGAGGTCCAAGACAGACTAGGGGAAGGGGCACCACCATCAAGATAAGCAGATAAGCAGAGGGGGGAGGTTTGTGCAGTAAGGACCATGACGGACTATAGTAGGATATGGGGCCATCAGAAAGTGGCCTGGTTCCTGCATGGGACCAATCACTGGCAATGGGATTCCACGTGGGGGCGGTGGTGAAAAAAGTGGTGGCATTTGCAGGGGAGGACCCCCACGAGTTCACCCCCATTCTTCCGAATTGGGGCGGCAATGGAAGCGGCGGCAACAGGGGCAGGAGAGCTCAAAGTAAAAGGAATAGGGAGGTGGCAGTCTGATTGCTGCAGGAGATATGTGAGGTATTGACGATGACTAATGGCCCCATTTTTCTCTCCCCACAGCAGGTTCAAAGCAACAGGTGTGGATCGTGGGGCACTCGTTCATATATTGGGCAGAGAGGTTTGCAGCCACTATGAGGATAGGGGCACAACTGCGCCAAGGAACGGAGCACACCAGAGTGTGATGGAGGGGCCTGAGAGGCATGAGGTGGGCACAGCTGCTACCCCTGCTGGAAGAGCTACGGGTGCAGTGGGGCCGATTGGATGGTGTTATTGTACATTTAGGTGGCAATGATTTGGGGACAATACCATGGGGGTCCTTGATAAAGGGCATCATTGCAGACTTGGAGAAAGTGAAGAGTTGGTGGCTCCAGGTGGTGATAGGCTGGTCGGAAATCACCTCCCGGAGGATGTGGACAGGAAACAAGGGGCCTAAAGCAATAGAGGTGGCATGGAAGTGCTTGAATAGAAAGGTGGCCAGGGCAGTGATCGAGATGGGGGGAGTTCACATTCAACATAGGGACATATCGTACAAACAGGAGGCAGTGTACCGGGGGGTCGGGGTTCACCTGGTGGAGTTTGGCATGGTCCTGTTCCTCCACCCCTTCAGGGACCTAGTTGGGGACATTAATAAAAAAGGGTTGAGGGATTAACCTGCAAGGGGGGAGCCCCATCTTCCATTGCATGCTGGAGATGGGACAGTGGAAGGGCTGGGAGCAAGAAGGAAAGGGGGGAGTTAGGAGGGAGGGTAGGTACCACATGCTGGTGACAAAGAACCCAGGCATGGGAGTAACGCCGGAGGGGGGAGGGATATAGAACTAGGGGATGGATCGATGTGTCCACACCTAGTGGGGGTGAGTGGTCAGGGTAAGGTGGTACCCGGTTATGGTGCTAAAAGGGGAGGGCTGGATCAGGATGTCCAGACCCTGAGAAGCAAGGGTGGAAGAAGAGTATATCAAGAAGAAGAACCACACAAGAGGGAAGACAGGACTGTCATGTCATAGATGTGATATGGGACTGTTATGTCCAAATTGTAAATATGAAGTGTTAGAATGAATAGGATGGGATGTAATGTACAGTATGATTTAAATTATGCCTGTCTTACTAATAACTGTTGCCAGCGAGCATCCAAACTTAACAAGCAGTGGCATGAGTTATTTCTGGATGGGAGTCCAGGAACAATGGGAAAAGAAAACAACATTAAAAAAACTACTACTGGAAAGAAACACAAACAGGAATATGAAAAAAAAAGTAAACAGCTGGCACATAATCGTCATACAAAGTGAATGAAAACTAACTTTTGCTTTTTCCCCACCAGCCGTGCGAGAGCTGTGCATTACAGAAACAGTAGACACACACAGTGGTATTGTGGTGTGGGAAGAAAATAAGGTAAACAAACATGGTGGGTGGCTATTTTACTCATCTGAATTAATATTAATTTCTTTAACATAGCTCTTTATAGTTGCATTTTGCTTCTGAAACATTAAAATGGTCTGTGACTGGGAGATTTAATACTTTGGATGAACCAGTAAATAACGCTGTTCATCTCTGATCACTGTTCCTTGTACTGCTGCTATAAGACAGAAAGGGTTTGTAAGGTGCTGCTGCTGGCTTCCTTGTGCAGTTAAGAGGGAGGGTGGTTTCTGAAGTGAAGCACTGCTGACATACATTTACTGCTGTTGGCTTGACTCATGCTGCGAACAGCTACTCATAGCTCTTCCTCTCTCTTCATTCTGCTCTTCTGTTCTTTACCAGCATTAAGGAGCTGAGGGGAAGCAAAGTCTGCAGTTCATTGCAGAAAGGTTTCTGTAGTGCAATCAGTGAGCATGAGTGATTTGCCATGCATCAGGATAGATCAAAATGATGCATGGGTGAATCCATCATGCAAAAGGTCTTAAACTTCACTGAAAATGCGGAAAAGAGTACACACAACCACAATATGTGCTTACAAGTGTGGTGCTCCGATGAAGATGATGATGTTATGATGAGGCACCTAAAGGTCCGAATTAAATGTGGATAGGATAACTGCTATCCGGACAAGGAGAGGCAGGAGTCAACTTAGTATTTCAATGCCCACAGGGCGTTTATTTGGTACCAAGGGGTAGACAGACACAGTCACAAGAAGGAGGAGGGGTTGCCAGAGAACAATAGGGCAATGGAACAGGGAAATACTGAAATACTTTATATCTACCACTTTTACGGTTACTACTACAAGCATAAACTTTAGGCCTACTGCCACTCTTATTCTGATACCAGGTTATACTGTACTTCTATACTCTAAATGAGAATCCAGTTACATAGGCTACTCAGCACTACATTAGGGTGATCAGCATCACACATTTCCGTAAGAGTCCAGATTTTACAAGAGTCCAGAGATCTGGCGTCTTCGTGTACACCATCGTTCTTCGTTGGTAGCTACAAGGGAAATAAAACTGCACTGTAGAACCCTAATTTCAATTCCCAGCAAGGACCTAGATAAGGCCACTGGGGTGGTGAGAGGTTTGGTAAACAGGCCATATATCTTCGGCAAAAGCCCAATCTCTCCGAGGCTGCTGGAATGTAGAACCAAAGAAACTGGTTCCTGAAATAACACACTGAAGCAAGAGGTTCCTTGGCCAAAACCCACTTCTAGGGTTGCCAAGGATGAAGAAAGACCAAGAGCTGCATGGCGATGAATCCAATGGAGGACTAACACCATCCAACTGATGCTGCAGCACTCCAAGGGCCAGCTGGACTCAGAAGGAACTCTGACAGGACCAGGAACCATAAGAATCTGAAGAGATGATGGTTGACTCTGCAATCCTAGGATCAGGAACTAACACAAAACAAAGAAATGGTGGACGCGTCCCGGACTCGGCTTCGACGGACTCGACTTTCAGTGAACAACCAGGTGGGGGCAGAGAACAGGTTCTCCAAGATGAGCTCTCTCTTCTGTAGAGGGCGACCAACTTTGGGACATCTGGAACAGGAACCATACGGAACGACACTTGCACAGCTGTCATGATGCGTTTGGGCGGACTTACTTTCAAGCTGTGAAAACAAGAAAACGGCGGGTACGACTTGTACGACTGACGACGGACTCGACTTCGGCAGATGACACAAATGGACAGGATGAGTTGATGGATGATCTCCCAGGAGTGAAGAATGCTGGAAGGATGTCTTCTTCTGAGCAGAGACTGATTCTGTGTACGTGGTGTTACAGACCACACTATGAGACTGCAGTGTGGTAGAAGATTGAGACTGTCTTCATACAGTAGTAAACATATAACTGAAGAATGCCCAAAGAACTGTGGAATGGTACAATAATTTGCCAGAGGAGGGCAAATTATAACTTCAGGGGTAATTGTTACTGATAAGGGCCAATGTCCAGGTGCTTAGAGCAATAGTTCAGGTACTTTGGACAATAGTTCAGGTACTTAGGGCAATAGTTCAGGTACTTCGGACAATAGTTCTGGTACTTAGGACAATAGTTCAGGTACTTAGGGCAATAGTTTAGGTACTTAGGACAATAGTTCAGGTACTTCGGACAATAGTTCAGGTACTTAGGGCAATAGTTCAGGTACTTAGGGCAATAGTTCAGGTACTTCGGACAATAGTTCAGGTACTTAGGGCAATAGTTCAGCATAAGCAGTACAGTAATTACAGTAATTTCACAGTATAGGCAAATAGAACATTCTCAACTGAAACCCCTGTTTCTATAGGTAGGGTATTCTGGAATAGGATCCCTTACTGTATGTTGTGGCTAGGGAATCCTTTAGTACCACTAGGCTGGCTTGCCCTATTCCGCTAGGCCGGGGCCTCTCTATAGTACCACTAGGCTGGTTTGCCCTATCCCGCTAGGCCAGGGCCTCCCTTTAGTACCACTAGGCTGGCTTGCCCTATTCGCCAGGGCCGGGCCTCCCTTTAGTACCACTAGGCTGGCTTGCCCTATTCCGCTAGGCCAGGACCTCCCTTTAGTACCACTAGGCTGGCTTGCCCTATTCCGCTAGGCCAGGACCTCCCCTTAGTACCACTAGGCTGGCTTGCCCTATTCCGCTAGGCCGGGGCCTCCCTTTAGTACCACTAGGCTGGCTTGCCCTATTCCATTAGGCCAGGACCTCCCTTTAGTACCACTAGGCTGGCTTGCCCTATTCCGCTAGGCCGGGGCCTCCCTTTAGACCAGACTTTACCTCGGGCCTAATACCCTACCTTTACCTCAGGCCTGAAGCCCTACATTAGCTTGGGCCTGGTGCCCCACCTTAGATTGAGCCTGGTGCCCCACTTTACAATGGGCCTGGTACCCCTCATTGTACTGGGCCTGGTGCCCCACTTTGTAATGGGCCTGGTGCCCCCACATTGCTTTGTGCCTGGTGCCCCACCAAATACTGGGCCTGGTGCCCCAATTTATAATGGGCCTGATGCCCTACTAAACTTTGGGCCTGATGCCCCACTTCACAATGGGCCTAATGCCCTACTTTATATTTGGGCCGGAATTGCCCTTTTAAATCCTTTTGCCCCTTTAAATTTTCAGGCTCCCAGTGCCTGCTGTTATTATATCAAGCAAACCCCGCCTCTAAATCTGCCCCTCAATAAATATTCATAGGCCTTCAAAATGGCCTTAATACGCTGGCACCTCCCCGTGGGCGTCGCTAGCCCCGCCTCCCTTATGAATATTAAAATAGCGGGTCCTAATGACCCGATGCTCCCTGCGGCGCTCGACCACCTTCTGAAAGCGCCTAATGTGCTTTTAAAACAAAATACAGTCCCCTTAGCACACTGGCGGTCAGCACAGCGTGTGCTGCCGCCAACTCACGGCTCTGCGGTCTCCAAGGAGTCTGTGCTGCACTGGGAGGCAGGAGGTGAGCTGCAGTGGGAGGGAATCATGCAGGCAGTGAGAGGGACGACTCTGGGGGGGCCTCCGATGGCCAAGGAAGATGCAGCTTGCTTGCTGCCGACGTGGGACCGAGATTTTCTTTTTAAAAATCACTTGGGGGCGGGCAAAAATAAGAAAACGGAGGGCTTTTAAGCCCATACAGCACAGCAGGAATGGCGTTTTTCTTCATGGTGCCCCGATGGCACCACCGACGACTGCACACCACACAGCAGGCTTTTTCAGGCAGTGGAGGCAGAGCAGGCACACAGCTAAGTCCTCAGGGATGGCTTCAACCCCCAGGTAAGCCCTTTCCTTGTGCCGTTGACTTACTGTGTCCTCTCTCCTCAACAGCTGCCCAGGAACAGACCAACTGACTAATTGTATTTAAAAGTTAAACTTGCCTAAGTTCTAGAATGGCTGGATTGGAATGCTGTGCATGAGCCACTCAGCACAGCATTCCATCCAAGCCATTATGACATGGAATGCTTACAAAATCTGTCTTTTTACCAGCTATAAGTGCACAAGGCACTTTTCTAACATTTACAGTATTTTCTGTGTGTAGGGAGGTTGAATTTTTATGTCTAGGGGTCACTTTGTACAGTACCCTGCTGCCTACCCCTGCAGCAGGTACCCTAAACACCTGTGTATTCTGCTTTTATTTATTTATTTTCTTTCTTTTCTGTAATGACCACCTTTGGGGCATTACACAAGCTACACTTGTTGGCACCTGAAAATTACAGGTAGGGGACTTGGGAAGTTTAAACTCTTGCTGAGAGGACTAATGAGAGAACAAGTGAGTAGAGGTAATTGTACAGTGACATGCATGTCTGTGGTCTTTTCTGTCCAAAAGAAAAGGAAAATATATAGCTACTGATGCAGTCTGTGGCAGTAAACATGAAAACACAAAAATATAAATGCCATGGCTATAATCACTTCTTGACTAATCAGAACACATGGGTATGGACACTGGTTTACCATGATTGATATAGGTCAAATTCTATTTTGCAGATGGAAAAATGGTATTGTCACTCATGTCTGCAATGCCTAAATAAGTTTTTACCGGTGTCCTATCCTTGTACCTATTTGGTATGTGTATAAATATTCATAATAAAAGAAGGCTAAGTGTACATCAAATTAAACAAAGCAAAATGAAAATAGTACAGGAAATAATTTACAGAAAAAAAAACAATTTCTGAAGATTCACTGATCTGGTAAAAATGGCAAATTCTGCTAAATGCTTTGTTTTTACCAGTGTATAGAAAGACCAAATTCCAGAATTTTACCAGATTTTCTGGTAAAAAATGAAAAATCGGTTTTCTTTCACATGGGTATTCAGATTATAAAAACAATGAACACATATAAGCAGCCAGCACAGCAGCGACATTTTCTTAGAGCTCTGTACTCTGTATTTCTACAAGCTTGTTTTTCTAAGTTACTTTGCACCACCTACAATACTGCTCATTAGACTGGTGGCAGTTCACAACTGGGAAATCACCATGGGGCTGAAAAAAAGATAGTAAACATGCTTCACAGAGCATGGAAATTTACCTCTCGGGACTGGAGCTTGGAAGGGACCAGGGCCTAGTCAGCCATGTAGAGCATCAGTTGTAGATCTCTCAGCCTCTCAACTAATGGTCATGTTCAGCAAACCTCAAGCAGCAGGTGATGAGACCAATAAATACCTTGCTGCAATGGAGGCAAAATTCTCAGATTTTGATTACCTGATCTCTAATAACTCCACCACTATCACAGACCTGGCTGAGGAAGTAAGCAGGCAGAATGAACTTAGCAGTGTGATGGTAAGGGACTTACATTTCTTCAAAGCCAAGGTAGAGAGACTGAAGAATGCTCAATGACAGGTCAGTATTTGGATTGTAGGTGTTCCACTGCAATTTTCAGGCACAGCTGAGTTACTAAGGGCACAGAAAGACTGATGTTTAAAGATTTAAGTTTGTTACCAGTCGATTGTGGCATCAAAATACTAAAGGCATTTACAATTTCATTACAGCCAAGACCATATGGTGGGACTCTCAGAGACCATTGACTGCCATTATTACACTTTCTACTTCCGAGGCATATATATCCCTGTTGCAGGCTTTGAGAAACAGTGGAGATATAGTGTGGGAAGGCAGTAAGCTTATTTTCTTTCTGGACATTTCATCTCAAACACAACTTCAGAAAAAAGATCTTCAGGCTTTGAAAAAAGTGTTGCTAGCACGGGGCATTGGATCTCAAATGATATTCCCAGATAGGCCACAAATCCAGGGGAACAGAAAAACATATACTTTTACAGATACAGTCTTAGCCTCTGCTTTTGCTGAAAAACTTCTTGCCAGGACACTGTTAAGGAGCAGAACCATAATGGGGATACTTGAATACTTTACTAGGGACTTTGGAATGTTTTTTGCTCTGAAATCTTCTGCATATAACTGTGGAGATGGGGTTAAATGTTATACAATGCTCATACTGAAGAATGACTGCGGTTTTTAGCATGGACTGTAGGCTGGAGTGAATGATAACTATACTGTCATGTTGGCTTGTTTTCTGTTCTTTGAACGTTTTTAGAAATCTCCAATATATAGTATGTCTTGGGGAGTTGGGCATTCTACATTTAAGGTTCATTGCTAGCACCCTTCGGTTTATGAACTCTTTAAGTGTTCTGCATAATGCATTGTTTCCTACATTGTTTCCTACTAGGTATCTTCATTTTGTTGAGATAGCAGGGAGGGTAATATAACTTAAATGAGCTCAGGCAATCTTATGATAGCTTGGTCTAACCTCTGAGGCAGTCAGCCTTCCACCAGTTTTAAAATTTTGTAAGGGGTGGGAATCACCAGTAAATTAACTTGAGAGCTATAATGGGGGTGAGAGTGGAATTTATTTATGGCTTTATCCTGCTGGGCTTTACTTCTTTAGTTATTGCTCTGTAGTTCCATGCATTTGACCGACTTGTTACAATATCTGATATCCAGAATCTTTATGTTACATGGACTATGCATTCATTTGTGTAAGGTATATAAGGTATCTTGTATTTTGTATGATCCATAAAAAAAAGTCAAGAATAATAGTACTATAAGCATATCTGTATAATACAAGGACATGTGCAGTACATCTGGCCAAAACAATTATTGCTTGGAAATGTACTATAAGCCACTTGTCTTAATTCTGGAACCACAGCAATCAAGAGTCTCTCGTAATATATATTAAAAAAGAATAATGATCCTGTTATTATGATGCTATGACATGTATGGTAAAACTAATCACTCTTCATAATACAGACACAGCGATAAGTGCCATGAGCCCATGTTCAAATGAATATCAGAGGGACTGGTAACACGCCCCACTTCAGAATGTTGCTATTATCATTGATAACAATTGATATTAGAAGCAGACTTGAGGACTGGTGACAGCCCAATTCAGAATTTCTCTGAATCAGTCACTACAATGCATTGTCTATTGACAGCAATGCGAAGTGATCTCACAACCCCACTTTTAAAAGTCCCCTGCAGTATTGTGACATCAAGCGCACCATCATAATGCTGGTATTGTACAGTTACAATTATACTTTCAATGATGATTACACAGCTACTGATAACTTGTGTATACATCTATATCAATGGTACTAGGTGAAACACTACAAGGTCTTCTCTTGTCAAACTCAGTACACGAGTACAGTGCAGCATCTATGTGTACCATATACATTTTTTATGTTTGCTTGCATGCATGTGCAAGAAACAATATGTGGCAGCTTAGGAGAGAAGTGGGTAGTGGAGGCACAGCACTGTGACAGCCAACGGAGGCATTGTATTTGGGGGCTTGGCACTGGTGAACCAATGGAGGCACAGTGTGCTGATGAAACTGGCTTCCAAAAGTGCCATCAACTTGTAACATTTTCACTGCAGCAATCAGGTGCTGCCTTGTCATTGCAGCATCAGCCATTCCGCTGCAATGAGGGAGCGACCCGTCATAGCAGAGCAGAACATTACCTAGTGTAATATTGTTTGTGAATGTGGCGGCAAGCCACTGCAATGTTCACAAACAATATTATACAGCCTCTGCTGCCAAAAGGGTGCCCAATCCCTCTCGGCAGCATGCACCCCCCCCCAAAACAGTCTTTGTTTGCCAACTTGGGCCACATTCCCCATCAGCTTCAATCCCCCGTCTCAGTTTAATTTGCCAACTGGGGAGCCCACTCCTTAATGGCATAATGTCCCCCATCCCAATTTAATTTCCTGACAGGGGAGCCCACTTCCTGTTAGCATAATGTCCCCCCCAAAAAACAGTAGGTTTGTGCCGATGCGGGTGCCCAATCCCCCTTGGCTCTTGCACCCCCCTGTATGTGTCAATGGAGGTGCTCAATCCCCATCAGCTACAGCTGCCCCCCAAAAACAACACTCAGGTGGCATGCTGGGAGCCCACCCCAGCATGCCAAATGTCCATGTTGAAAAAAAAGTCCTACAATATTTTTTGTGTTTGTTTTTACCTGTAAATCAGAAAACGGTCACTCGTTGAGTCCGTGGCCCCGCCCCCAAACCACACCCACCCTCTGTGTACCCTGCCTCCCCACACCCCTAACCCCATATCCACCTCCGGGACCCAGCGCAATGATCTTCGGGACCGAGAATACTTCTGCACTCTTCAAAGCTGACCGCAAACTGAAGAAAAGCTGGTAAGTTGTATAATGGCATAAATAGGTTTTTTTCAACATTGGTGCATATCTCAGGCATTTTGGGGAATTTTGGCACCACATTTTCAACATGAGGTTATTGGGACCCCTCCTCATGAATACAGCCATTGTCATGGCATTATCCAGTCCCAAAAGGTGATTTCTCGGTCACTGTGTGGAATCACCTTTCAGGACTGATTAACGAAATGACAGTACCAGTGTTCATGAGGTGGCCTCTCAAAAAGTCTATGTTACAAATTTGGTGGAAATAAATTTAAGAAATGACTGTTCTATGACTGTACATTGTGAGTTGCTATGCACACTCGTAACTTCGCAAATTCGCAAAATTTTCACTCCAGATTTTCAACATGGCCACAAATTCAACTGCAAAGAATTTAAAAACAAAATATGATAGTATGATACATTGGGAAACAAGAGTTCTTCAGCAAAAAAATATCTTCAAAATGAGAGGTGCTTCATTTCTATATTCCTTTTAGATTTTTTATAATCAGCAAAAGTGGCATAAATTTTAATTTTTATTCACTGATTTGACTAACAAATGCCCCCTGCAAAAGCAAAAGCAAAAGAATTGCATAAATGGAATATGCAATGGAAACTCATGTAATAAATGATTTATCTGCATTCGAGCAGTTTCACCTCGGACACCTCACTCGTGGCTTACGCCAGTCATAAGGTTACCCGAGGTCAAACTGCTCTTGTGCAGATAAATTATTTATTACATTTGCTTCCATTGCATATCCCATATAGATATAGATATATATATATATATATATATATATATATATAATATATATATATATATATATATATATATATATACATATACATATATTAGAGGCAAAAAACTCTGTCTAATGCATTAGTTAGGGTTGTTCAACAGCGACAAAAGTGAGGAAATTCTGTGTTAGGGTTGAAAGCCTCCTTGGACTCCCAGTCCACCCCCAACTGGCATCAGGGTGTGCATTGGGGTTGTCGGCCATAACTCTCACCCTATCACATGTGTGAAGAAGCAGAGGTATAGGAGAACGGGGAGATACTTAGGACCAACGACCCCAATGCGCACCCCGATGCTGGTTGGGGGGTGGACTGGGGGGTCCATGGGGGGCTTTCAACCCTAACACCAAATTTTTTCACTTTTGTTGCTGTGGAACAACCCTAACTAATGCATTAAATGGATTTTTTGCCTCTAATTTCCCTTCTTTTTGAGAATGATGACGAGAAATAGCGAAGAAGGGCCCCACGCTCCCACCATGTGATGTCTTGTGACATAGTAACAGGAACAGCAATGCAAACACAAGGTGGAAATGGAAATGGTAACAGTAAGGAAAATGCAAGTGCAAATGACAACACAAAGGGTAACGCACATGGTGGCTTACACGGGAATGGTAATGCAAATGGGGACATAAACGCAAGTTCAAACAGTAAGTGTAACAGTAATGGAACTGCATACCCTGTTTTTGCTGGACAACTTCATAGAAAAACACAGTCTGCATAAAGAATGTATGCATTGTAATGGGAATGGAAGCTTAAAACGAGCATTGGAAGTACTTAATTGCAAATATCTCAGCAACCGTATGACATAGAAAAAAAACTAAAATTTCACAGAAATCATTATTTTCCTGGCTACTGTTTAGTATTACATAGCTTATAAGGCTATGGAAATCACAACAAAAAATCTGTATCTGCACCGTTTTTGAGATACGAGCACCGAAAGGTGCGGCATTCGCCACCATGTTAGTCTGTGGGTAAAAATGTCAACTTTGGAGAACCGTAACTTGGGAGCCATGCAATATTTTTTCACCAAACTACTGAAAGGCACATCTGTGAGATGTTGTCTGCCTTTCCTCCAAATTTCAACTCAAAAGACCAAACCGTTCTTTTGCAGCAGGGTGGCAAATAAGTGTTGTCATTTTGGCCATAGCCTGGAAAAGTAGTGTCACAATTTGCGACACCTTTCGCAAATTTTGCAAAAGTGTTCTGAGTGCGATACTACTTTGCAACACTACTTTTTCCAGAAATTTGGAAAACATATTTCTGGGGTGTTTAACCTCAAAATAAAGACATGGCTAGCATCCTCAGGGTCCGACTAGGTGAAAACAAAAAGAATTGTGCCCCTAGAGGGTCCCAAATTTAAATGCCAAGTATTTCTGTGATCACTAACTGAAAAAAAATGGCTGACTCAAGACACTACTGGGGTCATTTGTGACACTAAAAACTGCATGTACGACACTTTTGCACCTTTTGTCAACTTTTCTCATTGCTTTATAATGGGAACTTGTTTTTTGAATAACTTTTGAACCGTTTAATATTTTTTCATGAAATTTTCAAAAGACTCATTGGGGATCCCGGCCGCATATTCCCTGATGTTTTTGGACTGGTCACACAAACCTGTGACCTGTAGGCGAGAGCAAAGAATTCACAAAAAAAAGCGTAAACGCACATTCAGTTGGCACTTAATAACTCCGCAGCCATATATCCGACTGGTATAAAACTTGGCAGATCCCAAGATCTACCATGCCCAATTATGCATACTGAATTTTAGGCATATCCATTGAACGGTGGCAAAGTTATTAAGGTGCAAAGTTTGATCCTTTAACCTTAAAATGGCTCCTCAACCCTAACTATGATATACACATATATATATTATGGTAGCACGGTAGTGCTACCATAGTTAGGGTTGAGGAGCCATTTCTATGTTAAACCCCAAAACGTTGCACCTTAATAACTTTGCAACTGTTTGACAGATTTGGCTGAAATTTGGAAAACACGATCAAGAACCATAGGCCTTGGCATCTGGCAAGTTTTGTACCAGTCGGATACACAGCTGCAGAGTTATTAAGCGTGATTTGCACGCATGTTTACGCTTTTTCTGGAATTCTACGGTCACTCGTACAGGTCACACAGTTTGCGCGACTGGCCCAAAATCTTCAGGGAACGTCCGGCCGGGGTCCCCGATGTGTCTTTTGTAGATTTGGTGAAAATATATTAAACGGTTCAAAAGTTATTCAAAAAACAATTTCCCATTATAAGTCAATGGGAAAAGTTAACAAAAAGTTCAACACTTTCGCAAATGCATTTTTACTTTCGTAAATGGGCCTGTTACTTTCGCAAATCAGCCATTTTGTTTTCAGTTGGTGATTAGAAGAATGCTTGGCATTTAAATGTGGGACCCTCTAGCAACCTAATTCTTTTTGTATTCACCTAGTCGGACCCTGAGGATGCTAGCCATATCTTTATTTTGGGGTAAAACACCCCAGAAATATGTTTTTCAGATTTCTGGAAAAAGTACTTTCACAAAGTACTTTCGTGCTCACGAAAGTGTCGCAAATGTTTGCGAAAGCTTTCGCAAATTGCGACAGTAATTTTCTAGTCTGTGAGAAAATGACAGCAATTCTTTGTCACTGTACTGCAAAAGAACGGTTGGGAGTTTTGGGCTGACATTTGGAGGGAATGGAGCTGACATCTCACAGATGTGCCTTTCAGTGCTGTATTGAAAAAATATTACATGGCAACAAAGTTACGGCACTCCAAATTTGACAGTTTTTCCCATAGGATAACATTAGGGCGCCCGATGCATTACAGGAATCCTTTGGCACCCTGCTGCAAAATAACAGTTTTGTCTTTTTTCCTGAATTTGGAGGGAAGACAGCCAACATCCCACAGATGTGCCTTTCAGTGGTTTGGTGAAAAAATATTACAGGAGGCAAAGTTATGGCGTCCAACTTCTCTTTTTCCCTTAGGATAACATTACGGCGTTCACCGCTTTCAGGGCCTCGATTCGAAGCGGTGCGAGATACGGACTTTTCGTCGGAAAGTTCTTAACCCCCTAATGGGAGCTAAGTACAAAACTAGCCAGGACAGTCGTAAATCATACGACTTTTAAATTTGCTTTCTACGTCGTACGGTTCCTGAGATATAACCTATTTAGTATTCCAAGTCCTCATTTTCTGCTCCGATACCCATTATTATGCATACATTCTTTGTACTCACTGTCTTTCTCTATTCAGCTTTTGGGGAAAACCAGCCTGTGCGCTTACATTACTGTTACCATTGCCCTTTCCGCTTGTGGTTCCATGCCTGTTTCACTTACCGTTGACGTCTACGCCACCACGTGCGCCATCCTTTGTGTTTTCATTTGCGCTTGCGTTTCTGTTATTTTTTGCCATTTGTGTCTACCGTACTGTTTCTCTTTCTGTTTCACTTTGCGTCACCATGCCCATTGACATTTCCATTTGCAGGCACCATGTTACTATGTGACAAGACATCACGTGGCACACCGTTCCTGTCTACGCCACCGTGTTCGTTAACCTTTCTGTTCTCATTCGCGCTTGCGTTACCTTGTGCGCCACTGTTAGCGCTTCTATTTGCATTGCTGTTCCCGGTACTATGCCACAAGACATGCCGGAAGCACGGGGCCCTATGTGTATTATCCTTTGCGTTTTCATTTGCACTTGCGTTTCTGTTATTTTTTGCCATTTGTGTCTACAGTACTGTTTCTCTTTCTGTTTCACTTTGCATCACCATGCCCATTGACATTTCCATTTGCAGGCACCATGTTACTATGTGACAACACATCACGTGGCAGACTGTTCCCGTCTATGCCACCATGTGCATTGCCCTTTCTGTTGTCATTTGCGCTTGCGTTACCATGCGCCACTGTTACCGCTTCTGTTTGCAGCGTTTCTCCTGTTACTATGCCACTAAGATCGGGAGTGGGAGTGCAATCAAAGGGCCCCGTGACCCCACCACCGATTACATCTACTATTTCTCTATCATTCTCAAAAAGAAGGGAAATTAGAGGCAAAAACTCCATTTAATGCATTAGTTAGGGTTGTTCCATAGCGACTAAAGGTAGGAATTTGGCTGTTAGGGTTGAAAACCCTAACTCCGACTTCACCCCCCCCAGCACCACACACACACACACACACACACACACATGCAAGTATGGGGAGGACCAAGTCAACACAACCAATGACAGACATCCAGCAGCAGGTGACAGAAATAACAAACAATTGTCTAAATGTACTACGAGACATCCCCACCCACCTGACCAGGTACTGCATGCTCAGTGGAGATCAACAGCAAAACTGAGGCCATGCACACCAAACGTACACATCCCTGATTGCAGCTGCACACAATGTACCACACTTAGTAGTTGCATGGCCTTACCTACCGATGCCCCACACCACACCACAACTGGTACTGTGCCGTTAGTCAATATAAATGCTGAAGGTGCATGATGACAGTTGTAGAAAGGTTTTAACACTAGTGAGTATACATTAATTAAGAGAAGTACATAAATTAACTACAAGACACTAGCATGCTCAAGATAAAAGTAGTGTTACATTTAGTATGTGATTTACATAGTAGTACATTTACTGCAACGGTTTACTCAAGATAGAGAGGCTGATGTAAACGTATGGAAAAGCATTGCCTGTTCAATGCTGTGAAATTCGTACTGCCAGTATTAGATGCATTCTTACTGATGAAGGTGTACTGCTGATGCACATACATAGACCTTCAGTGTGTTTCAATACTAAAGATGCAGTAAGTATTCTTTGTAAAAACAGTGTAATTGCATGGATCAGGCCAAGCAACCTCTAAATATCATAGCACTACTGAGCCAACAATGACGTACCTGTATCGGAGATGTATATAGGATAGATTTTCCTGTAGGCACTTACTGAGTATGTTGTACCTGATAAAGACAATCTCATTGCATCTGTGATGACTAACTTATTCAAATAGTAATACATTTACTATTGTTGCAATGAGTGATCTATGCCACTTATGGACACAGTGAAATTTTTTTAACAGTTGTTTCATACTCAGGCTGTATGCCTAGTGTTTGGGTTTGCCACACTTCTGTCACTGATGCTATCAAAGTGATAACTATGTTAATTGTGGTACAACAGGAATCAAGTAGGTATGGTGTAGATATAAACAGAATGTCTTTTAGTATTGATTTAACTCACAATGGGTTAAGTGTACTAGGACAGCAGGGGTTATTCTCTATCACTGACTCTGTCAGTTATAATCACACTAAGGTTTCAATGACTGTAATGATCAAGTTACACTGTCCATCTTCATGAGTTCATATTCACAGCCATTCTCCAGTAACTAGACAGTGTATGGTGTAACTGGGTGGGACACTGTGTTGCAAAGCTGCTGCAGTGCCTAGCAGAGGGAGAGTATCTACTCATAAAGACAATTAAGCAATAAGTCATGACCAACAGTTATGTTAAATGGTCTGTTAATCACCCTGTAAGGGTTTAATGTTGAATGAGGCATAGCCGAGAGCCACATGTCGCTAGACAGTGATAAACTGACCATTAACATAATACCTGGGAGTGGCTTATTGCTATTATAATAAAACTGTTTTTTAAACAACATTAAACCATGTTCATCATATGGTTAGGCTCTACATGTATGTTAATAAAACTAAACATAAGGCTGTTACAATGTTTACAGTCAATTAGAAAGCTGCATTTCTCAAACCCTTGTTATAATCAGAGATATTATACCTGTACAACTCCTTGGTTTTGCTGAACTCTATTGCTCAGGTGGCCCACCACATGTGGTGTGGTCTGGTGTGGGGCATCGTAGGTAAGGCCATGCAACTACTAAGTGTGGTATGTTGTGTAGCTGCAATCAGGGATGTGTACGTTTGGTGTACATGGTCTCAGTTTTGCTGTTGATCTCCACTGAGCATGCAGTACCTGGTCAGGTGGGTGGGGATGTCTCAGTAGTACATTTAGACAATTGTTTGTTATTTCTGTCCTGCTGCTGGATGTCTGTCATTAGTTGTGTTGACTTGGTCCTCCTGATACTTGCATGTGTGTGTGTGTGTGTGTGTGTGTGTGTGGTGCTGGGGGTGAATTTGAGTTAGAGTTTTAACCCTAACAGCTAATTTCCTCACCTTTTCATGGAACAACCTAACTAATGCATTAAACAGAGTTTTGCCTTAATATATATATATATATATATATATATATATATATATATATATATATTTATACAGTGTATGTTTTGGGATAAATAAGAGTGTAAAAAATGATATCTGTAGCTGGCCAGTGAAGATAACATTGTTATCTTCATGTTCCTATATGTCATACATTTATCTCTACATTCCTATACGTCATCACAATGAAACTGAAATTATTTCCTGCTGCTGTCTACTGCCCGTGGCTGTCTCGCTACCTAACATCCCCCATACAGCACCCCCAGCAGCTGTCAATCATCTGTGAAATTATCTGGTTGATCCTGCCATTATTTTTGATGAAATTCATATTTTAAATGCTAATCTGGTTGATCCTGCCACTCTGAGCACTTTCACTTTCTGTGTAAATGTACCGAGGTTGAGCGCTATTCTCACTGATGAGCACTGTATTCTCTGAGGTTTTCTAGTAGTTGGAAAAGTCAGAAAACGCTGTGCTTTATGCACAGCTTAGTGTTGTTTCTTCAGTGAGCAAAAGCTGTCGACTGCACACAGGCTGAAGCGAGTGAATTTGCGGCTTTGGAACACTAGAGGGAAGCGCGAGTGTCTGTTGCTGGGCAACAGACACGCCGCTTCCCTCTAGTGTTCCAAAGCTGCAAATTCACTTGCTCAGCCTGTGTCGCAGCTTTGCTCACTGAAGAAACAAACACTAAGCTGTGCATAAATCACAGCATTTTCTGACTTTTCCAACTACTAGAAAACCCTGAGAATACACGCCATCAGTGAGAATAGCCAATCTGTACATTTACACAGAAAGTGAAAGTGCTCAGAGTGGCAGGATCAACCAGATAGCATTTAAAATATGAATTTCGTAAAATAATGGCAGGATCAACCAGATAATTTTTAAATAACTTTAAACTGACAGGATCAACCAGATATTTGAATACCTTATCTCATTTTTGTCTTGGGAGTGGGGGCATGGGGGGCTGTGTTGGGGCATAGACAGGATAAACCAGATAATTGTTTTTAAAAATAACTATAAATAGTAAGCTCCATCAGAAATGTTTTTAAACAACAAATAACATCTGTTGTTTTGCCAGCATTCCTGTAAGTGGAGTTGTATTGCTAGGGCCATCACCTTTATGTGGCCATTGCATTGAGAAGATATGTGGTGGGTTGTGTTTCAGGGGCAAAACATACATTGTATAAACAGAATATGACATGGCCTGACTGAAGATATCATATTTATATTCACTCAAGGCCAGTGACATTAAGATATCTCACGAGTGGCAAAGCCACTCGTGAGATATCATGATATCACTGGCTTCTCGTGAAGATAAATATGATATCTTCAGTCAGGCCATGTCATATCCCCTATATATATATATATATAGGCAAAAACTCATTTCATGCATTAGTTAGAGTTGTTCCACAGTGACAAAAGTGAGGAAATTCGGTGTTAGGTTTGAACCCCTTTGATCCCTCCTCGTCCACACCCCAGTCAGCATTGGGAGGTCGTGTTGGGGTTGTCAGCCCTAACTCTCACCCCATCAAATGTGTGAAGAAGCAGAAGTATTGGAGAATGGGGTGAGAGTTGGATTGACAACCCCAATGCGCACCCAGATGCTGGTTGGGGGTGTTGATGGAGGGGCCAAAGGGGGGCTTTCAACCCTAACACAATATTTCCTCACTTTTGCCCCTGTGGAACAACCCTAACTAATACATTAAATGGAGTTTTTTGCCTCTAATTTCCCTTCTTTTTGAGAATGATAATGAGAAATAGTGAATGTAATGCGGTGGCCCTGCGCCCCACCACATGATGTCTTGTCACATAGTAACACGGGTGCCCACAAATGCAAATGGTAATGCATGGTGACACAAAGTGAAACAGAAAGATAAACAGTACTGTAGACACAAATGGTTAAAATAACATAAGCATAAGCACAAATGAAAACACAAAGGGTAATGCACATGGTGCCATAGATTAGGAACAGTAAGTGAAACGTAATCGGAACCACAAGCAGAAGCGGTAGGGTAACAGTAATGTAAGCGCATATGCTGGTTTTCCTCAAAAGCTGCATAGAGAAAGACAGTGAGTACAAAGAATGTATGCATAATAATGGGTCTAGGAGCAGAAAATGAGGAGTTGGAATACTAAATTGCTTATATCTCAGGAACCGTATGACGTAGAAAAAAAATTTAAAAGTCATATGATGTATGGCTTTCCTGGCTAGTTTTGGCTTTTTCTGACGAAAAGTCCATGTCTCGCATCGTTTCTGAGATACGGGCCCTGAAAGGCGTGGCAAATGCTGTAATGTTATCCTATGGGAAAAAAGAGAAGTTCAGAGTGCGATAACTTTGGCTCCCTGTAATATTTTTTCACCAAGCCACTGAAAGGCACATCTGTTGGATGCTGGCTTTCTTCCCTCCAAATTTCAGCCCGAAAGACCTAACTGTTATTTTGCAGCAGGGTGGCAAAGGATTCCTGTAACGTGGCGGATGCCGTAATGTTATCCAATGGAAAAACATCAATTTGGAGTGCCATAACTTTTGCCACCCTGTAATATTTTTCACTGAAATACTGGCATGGCAAATGCTGTAATGTTATCCTATGGGAAAAAAGGAATTTCAGAGTTACTATTAACTTTGGCTCCTGTAATATTTTCACCAAGCCACTGAAAGGCACATCTGTGAGATGTTGGCTGCATTTCCTCAAATTTCAGCCCAAAAGACTAAACTGTTCTTTTGCAGCAGGGTGTAAAGAATTGCTGTCATTTGCCATAGCCTGGAAAGTAGTGTTGCAATTTATGAGCTTTCACAAAAATTTGTGAAACTTTCGTGAGTGCGATATTACTTTGTGAAAGTACTTTTCCAGAAACTTGAAAACATATTTCTAGGGTATTTAACCTCAAAATAAAGACATGCCTAGCATCCTCAGGGTCCGACTAGGTAAATGCAAAAATAATTGTGTTGCTAGAGGGTCCTAAATTTAAATGCCAAGCATTTTTCTGATCACCAACTGAAAACAAAATGGTGGATTTGTGAAAGTTAAAGGGCCATTTGCGAAAGTAAAAACTGCATTTGTGAAAGTGTTGCACTTTTTGCTAACTTTTCCCATTGACTTATAATGGGAAACTGATTTTTGAATAACTTTTGAACCGTTTAATATTTTTTCACGAAATCTTCAAAAGGCACATCGAGGACCCCGGCTGCACATTTCCTGAAGATTTCAGACCGGTTGTGCAAACTGTGCTACCTGTAGAGATGACCAAAAATTGTAAAAAAGCGTAAATGTGCGTGCAGATCATGCTTAAAAACTCCACAGCCGTATATCTGAACAGTACAAAAGTTGGCAAATCCCAAGATGTATGGATGTTGATTGTGTATTCCAATTTCAGGCAAACTGTTGAATGGTTGCAAGTTATTAAGGTGCAATTTTTAGGTTTAACATGTAATGTCTCTCAACTCAACTATGGTAGCACGTAGTGCTACCACAATATATATATTATGGTAGCACGTAGTGCTACCAGTTAGGTTGAGGGAGCCATTTCTATGTTAAACCCTAAAACTTTGCACCTTAATAACTTTGCAACTGTTTCACGATTTGGCTAAAATTTGAATACACGATCAAGAACCATAGGCCTTGGGATCTGCCAAGTGCTTCCACTGGTTTGATATACAGTCATGGAGTTATTACGATATGATCTGTGCGTTTACGCTTTTTCTGGAATTCTACGGTCGCGCCTACAGGTCGCACGTTTGGCGCGACCAGCCCAAAATCTTCAGGGAACATGCAGCTGGGGTCCCCAATGTGCCTTTTGAAGATTTCGTGAAAAAATATTAAACGGTTCAAAAGTTATTCAAAAAACAGTTTCCCATTATAAGTCAATGGGAAAAGTTAAAAAGTTCGACAGTGTCGCAAATGCATTTTTACTTTCGCAAATGGGCCTGTTACTTTCACAAATCAGCCATTTTGTTTTCAGTTGGTGATCAGAAAAATGGTTGGCATTTAAATTTGGGACCCTCTAGCAACTTAATTCTTTTTGTATTCACCTAGTCTGACCCTGAGGATGCTAGCCATGTCTTTATTTTGGGGTAAAACACCCCAGAAATATGTTTTCAGATTTCTGGAAAAAGCATTGACAAATTACTTCGTGCTCACAAGTGTCGAACTTTTTGTGGAAAGCTCGAAATCAGCGCAGTAGTTTTCCATCTGTGGGAAGTGACAGCGATTCTTTGGCAGTGTGCTGCAAAAGAACCGTTGGGAGTTTTGGATGAAATTTGAGGAACGGAGCCAACATCTCACAGATGTGCCTTTCAGTGTTGTATTGAAAAAATATTACATGGCGGCAAAGTTACGGCACTCCAAAGTTGATGGTTTTTCCCATAGGATAACATTACGGCGCCCGATGCATTACAGAAATCCTTTGGATCCCTGCTGCAAAATAACGGTTTGGTCTTTTTTCCTGAAATTTGGTGGGAAGACAGCCAACAGCCCACAGATGTGCTCTTTCAGTGGTTTGTGAAAACATATTACAGGAGGCAAAGTTATGGCACTCAAACTTCTTTTTCCCATAGGATAACATTACGGCGCGACGCACGCTTTTCTTCAGGGCCCGTATCTCGGAAACAGTGTTAGATACGGACTTTTTGTCGGAAAAATACTTAGCCCCCAATGGGGGCTAAGTATATAATTAGGCAGGACAGTTGTAAATCATATGACTTTTAAATTTTTTTTCTATGTCGTACGGTTCCTGAGATATAACGTATTTAATATTCCAAGTTCTCATTTTCAGCTCCGATACTCATTATTATGCATACATTATTTGTACTCACTGTGTTTTTCTATGCAGGTTTTGGGGAAAACCAGCCTGTGCGCTACATTAATGTTTCTGTTGCCCTTTTCACTATGGCGGTTCGCACCATTTCCCTTACTGCTGACGCCTGCGCCACCATGTGCGCTATCCTTATGCTTTCATTTGGCGCTTGTGTTTCTGTTATTTTTGCCATTTGTGTCTACAGTACTGTTTCTCTTCTGTTTCACTTTGCGCCACCATGCCCATTGACATTTCCGCTTGCAGGCACCTGTTACTATGTGACACACATCACGCGGCAGACTGTTCCAGTTCACGCCACCATGTGCGCACTTTCTGTTCTCATTCACACTTGTGTTACCATGTGCGCCCACTGTTAGCACTTCTGTTTGGCGTTGGTGTTCCTGTTACTGCCACAAGACATCATGTGGCGGGAGCACGGGCATCACACCACCAGATGAGGGCGGGAGCACGGGCTCAATGGCCCTGCGCTCCCACCGCTGGCATATACATCTACTATTTCTCATTATCATTCTCAAAAGGAGGGAAATTAGAGGCAAACAACTACATTTAATGCATTAGTTAGGTTATTCCACAGCGACAAAAGTGAGGAAATTCGCTGTTAGGGTTGAAAACCCCCCTTGGACCCCCCGCCCACCCCCCCAACCGGCATTGGGGTGCGCATTGGGATCGTGGGTCCTAACTCTCACCCCATTCTCCTATACTTCTGCTGCTTTACACATGTGATGGGGTGAGAGTTACGTCCAATGACAACCAATGTGCATCCCGGTGTTAAACCTTGTTCAGGAAATGGTTAACCTCTTCATGTATGTCAATAAAAGATTAACATAAGGCTGTTAGGATGTTTGCAGGCATTTACAAACCTCCATTTAACACATCACATGGCAGACCGTTGTCGTCTGTGTCACTGTGTGTGTTACTGTTTATGCTCTCATTTTCACTTGTGTTACCATATGTGCCACTGTTAGCGCTTCTGTTTGCATTGCTGTTGGTGTTACTATGACACAAGACGTCACCAGCAGGGTCAGGTAGGCAGTGGAGCACCCAATGTCAGACAAAATTAGGTAGTATATTGTAATTGTAGATGCAGATGACAACACAGATGTATTTGTAAACTGAAGCATACTGTATACCCTCAGCTTGTATATGTACCATTGTGTTCTATTTGATGTACTGTTTGTTTTCCGGTCACCCTGAAAAGGGGATGACCGGGACCTGTGGGCCTATCCGGTTATCAATTCAATTAAGCAATAACGCATGATGCAGGGTTATGTTAATGGTCTGTTAATCACCTTCAAGGTGTACTGTGGCACGAGGTATAGCCGAGTGGCATATGCCCATAGGGTGATTAACTGACTATTATCGTTACCTGTTAGTAATGCCTTATTGCTATTATTATAAAAAATGTTTTAACCGTTTAAAAGCTTGTTCAGGAAATGGTTAACCTCTTTATGTATGTCAATAAAAGATTTACAGAAGGCTGTTAGAATGTTTGCAGCCAATCAGAAAGCTCAGTTTCTGAGACCCTTTTTATAATTAATTAATAAGGCATGACAAGGGGTTATGTTAATGGTCTGTTAATCACATTCTAGGGGTGTACTGTGGAACGAGGTGTGGCCGAGTGCCACATGTCTCTACAGGGTGATTGACTGACCATTAACACAATTCTTGGGAGTGACTTATTGCTGTTATAATGAAACATCTTTTTAAACAGTTTTAAACCTTGTTCAGTATATCGTTAACCTCTTCATGTATGGTAATAAAAGATTAACATAAGGTTGTTAGGACGTTTGCAGCCAATTAGAAAGCTCCATTTTGTCAGACTCTGAAGTACACATAGTAGTGACTGCATGGTACATGTATAGTCACAGTTGTGTACTGTTGGGTGCTGATGTGTGGCACCTTGGTATAGTAATAATGACTGCATAGGCACAGGAAAAGTAAGTACATTGCTGATTTTTACACTGTTAGGAATTATGTCAAATGTGACATGCAATGTGCCACATCGTTGCATATGCTGTGATACTGACTGTATGTCATAGGTACCAAACAAATTGATGGAGGTATAGTTGTAGCAGTATTAGTTAACACTGATTTGTATGCTTAAGTCAGACACACTTATTTTTATGTCATAATGGATTTTAAAGTAAAGAGTCGACACAGGTGGTTATGGTTTTAAAAAATTTATTGCCAATTTGTCAAATGGAGAAAAGGGCCAATCAAGACTGAAATTTAGTTAACAGAAGCAGTCTCACAATACAATCTTTGTATGTGCAATCATTGTCATTTATGTAATGTGTAAGAATAATAAGAACTGTATAATATGGATTGAGTAAGTATGTGATAGTATAGGAAACTAATCAGGTGTTGTGTGTTTCTAGTCATGTTTCACTACTCACTACTCTTTATGTGAGGATGTAGTTTCTGACATTCGACGTGAAATTCTAATAGTCAGGCTGAAGCTGTGGCACTTCATTATATATTTACTATTGCATGTGAATACAGTTTGTAAAAAAATGTTACTTTTTTAAAATGGTTGTATGTTGTAATTATGTGTAGTGCATTACTTGTGTGGTATGTTAATAAGGCAATGTCAGTAGGTTGTGAAGTGTGATTACACACATGATAGACAAGTGTTTTGTTGTTATTGTGTGACTGCTAATGTGGATGTTCCTGGGTGGGTGAAAACCATATGCTGACTGTCTAAGTAATACAATATACAAAATGTTAGTTTTGTGACATTTGATTGGTGTTATTTAATTATATGTCACTGAATAGGCGCAAATGGAAAATTCCCACCCGACACCTCAATTGAGGCTATCATAAATATTGTCAGGAACAGGTATGCAGTGTTGTGATCAGTAACAGTGTCTGATTTACAATTGTCTATATTTTTATATATGTTAGAATTACTTATGTGACAAGTTACTTAAAATAGAATATTCTTACATGAACAAATGACATTGTTTCAATTCTTACATTATCTTCTATGTAAATTCTTAACTTGTAAATAGTAAGACTGTGCATGATATGCATTTTTTAACAAACTTATGGTTAATTAGATGTAGTTAGTATACTGCTGAATAATATGTAAAACATTAGTTGTACTTTAGTGTTAGACTGGTATTTTTAGTACAAGTATCAAAGTAGTTATTAACAATGTACACCTGAATACAAATCTTTATATTATGTACAAGTAATTGCAAACACATGTCAAAGTCAGTAAATGATATTCTGCAATTGGTTCTTATTTACAGTTGTGTAATTCAGCTTCTTGCATTATCAATAAAGGTAGTTATTTTACATATGTACAGTAGTAGTATTACGATGAAGGCGGATAGTTCTACACTGTTGCATGGTGAGCTAATGATGTTCTCTATATGTCAAGAGTCAATAGACAAATTGAAGTGTTGATAGACAACTTGTGACAGAGTGGAATGTTTGGTGAATGTTGAAGTATTGCTCAGTTATTTACGTATGATAACTGAGAACTCTCTTTGTTTGCAAAGAGTAACACTTTATAACTCATATCAATTTGTTGTTATGCATGAGTTGATACATGGATAATTAAAGATATGTACAGAGGAGGAGAGCAGTAAGGCCTCAGTTTTTAGATGTACAGTCTTTGATAGACATGTAATCATGGTTTCTCTAGTGACTGTGAATATTGTTGGCGCCGATTGAAGCCACTACAACAATTTTCATGTAGTCACTGATCCACACAAGATCTTACATGTTACAGTGTATGGAATGTCTCTGTCAGAATAGCATTTTGTTGAAATGCTATGTTTTATTCAGAGTCGTACATTATACAACATTGTAATGAGGTATGAATGTTTCTGGGACAAAGTAGTCATTTTAAAAATGCAACATGTTTTGTCCTATTCTTCTGAGATATGAAGGTCATCATAATTCTTCAATATTAGAAGATATGCATTTTTTAAGTGTCGTGGCAGTCTCTGTTTAAAACTGCTTGTAGAGTCGTCACACTCTAACCATCCAGTTCTGCACCTTAGTAAGGAGGTGTAATGCCCAGAATGCTTGGATTGACCATGGTGATAGATTATACTGTGAGTGTCAAACACAGATTAGTTGAAGACTATTCTACTAGCTGTGTAATCTGTGATAGGAGTATCAACTCTGAGCCCATTGGGGTCAAATCTGTGCAACATAAGCAACAGATATTGAGATGAACTCCTGAGACGTATGGACTGAGTGCATCTGCCTCCACACCTTCCACAGGCATGACTACATTCAGCATTGGTGAATAGCTGTTGAAATTTGACACTTTTGGCTTGAGGGACAAAGAGAGTAATCCACAGCATGTCTTGTGTGGTTTCACGCTGTGAATTGCCACATGAGACACATACATATTTTGTAACATATGTTACTGTGAAGTACTGCCACATTGGGGTGCTGTCTTCATCCAGGTTGTTTATGACAGCCATCATAAACTCAGTAGTGTCTTGCTGTATGTCTGCAGCAAATGTACTACATCCAGCATATGTAGCTAACACCTGTCGTAGTGGTGTTAGTGACTGTACATTGTTGGAGTGGTCAGAAGTCATGTTGATAATCTGCTTCAAAGCCGCTTGATAGGGATTGTCTTGTGAAGCAGATATTGCCTGCACAAACTGTGGCATGTGTAGAAAAACTTGCATAGCTGAGTTAGCATAGCAGTTTACTCTACTGCTGTTGTCAAAGACTGGTACAGCAGCTACACCAACTGATTTCTGATGAATTGCTGGTTGTGAATGTTTACTTGAAGTTGTGGCCTTTGTTGAACTCTTTTTGTTGAATCACTTTGGAAGCTTGCTGCTGTTTGTTGCTACCTCTAGCTGTGACTGAATTGTGTGAGACAGACAGATATGTGGCAGTGGTATTAAAGACATTTGTGGCTGATGTGGTACGTAACCTATTGTACACAAGAATACATCACTTGTCAGCTCGTATTTTCTGAGGTGCTATAGTAATGATGTGCAATCCAGAAAGTTGCGTGACACGTGAAAGTGCGACGAGCTCATGCCATCCTTGAAAATGTCTGTACCTATGTTCTACTATTCTTATGAATCCAAACTCAGTCCCTGAGATTTGTGAATGGAGACAGCATATGCAACACATAATGGAAACTGTTTCTGTTTACATAGACATCCTTAAAACCTGGCATTTTACGCAGGTTCAATCTATGTGTACAGAGTGTTCCATGTTGTCAAAGTGCACTACAAGCATCTCGATATATGTCTTCTGGACATTGTAGACAAAGTCAGTGATGTTTCCCATGGCACCATTTACCATACCTTGTTCTACATCTAGATTACGTCACAGCATGATACGTGCATTCTTACAAACTGTGAGAACAGCTTCTAGGCCAGCTGTTCGTGAAACATCTGACTTCAGTTCACTTAGTCATTCAGTCATCTTTGCTACTAGCTTTCGACTAAGAATAACGCCATCAACTGTATCAACCGCATGCAGAGTTAGAATCTCTTGGTTTTCTCTCTGCAGCATTAGATTGTTGAATTCAGTGCATTTCTTTAGTCGTGGCATAAGATACACTATGTGTCTGCCAGTAGAGTATATATCGCTGAAGACATTACATGCTGTTTCTATGCATGCACTATGTACTGTGATTTTTCGATCATTTAACATACAAACATGTTCTGGTGATAGAGAACCTGTACGAGCTTGATCTAAAAGTGATTTGTAAGCTAGATCACCACTTTGGCACATGTTCTCAGACAACTCAACATAGCTAAATAACAGTTTACGATACTCTCCAGTTCTCCCATGTTCGACTGGCAACATAAAGAGACAGTGTAATGTAACTCACCAATGTTGTATGCTGCTAGTCCTGTGGGAGCAGTTACAGCAACAGACATTGAAGAGCCTGTCACACTCCGTACTTCTGCAGTGATGGCTCAATCAGGAAACTCTTTCCTGTGCCAGCTGAACCGCTAACAAACATTAGTAGTGGCTTGTAGTCAGTGCAGTCACATTGTTTTGTTTCATGTATTATACCATGTTGGACAGCTTCAACTACTTGAGAGTGAACTGTATGCTGCAGCTGATTTAGTCTTTCTCTTAAGTCAGCTGGGTTGACTGTGGAGGTGTGCCATGTTCCATGGCTGTCTCAATTTCTGACATTAACACTTGGGGCATTTAAGGGCAGAGGGTCACCTAGAACACCTTGTCCTTCTGGATCAAGGTTGTCTTGTGAACTAACTGGCGGTCTTCCTGAAGATGCTTCTCTGCCTTCTCAAGCTGTTCTTTTCAGCTTCTAGTCTTTGTATATATGTCTGTGAGTACTCAGTTTGGAAATTCTCGTAAGTGAGATTGAACTGCTCTTCGAATGTGTCACAGTCACCTTTAATTCAGACTCAGTCCTCCAGGGTCTAAATAGGAATAGGAGAGCAAAGTAGTAATGTTCTGTGCTCTCTGATGTGCTTAGATGCAGTTTGCAGTGATCTATAAACCATGGCTTGTGTCTCTTCATGAGACAGCCATCTAGTCCATTGACTTTGTAAATTTGGCGTGTTGAGTCAGGTGCTGCACCTGTCTTGTAGTCATATCACATAGCCACCTCAAAGAGACACATATCATTCATGTCGTTGTGTCTATGTGGGTAGTATGTGTCTATCAGGTTATTCTTCAAGATATGTTTTGAAGAAGGTGTATTGACAGCGAGCTCCTCAATTTCGGTGTGAGGAATCAGTACACATTTCCATTTCTCTTTGTAGTTTACACTGAGAAAACGTACAGCATCAGACTTCCCGTACAGATGTGTACCCATTAACCGGTCACTGGCTTCGTAAGCTCCACATTCTCTGTGTGAAAGAGTCTTCAAACCCAATGACCACAGCTGAGATGTCAGGCTTTTGCTTGAAGTGGCAATATCTTCCCAAAGATCTTGCAAGCTAGTCTGTTCATGTTTGGTTATGTACTAAGTGACGTACTGAACCAGGGCCAGTGAGTTATCAGCCACAAACTGAACATCTATGTTTGCTTGCCACATTAAGAGAAGAGTTGGGTTGTAGTCATTGATTTACCCCTCTTTTTCATCTCTGGGTAACTCGTGTACCCCTCTTGGTTGATTTTGCCTTCAAGTTGTGTCGCATTGCTGAAAAAGGTCATTCATGGCACCATTCTGACAAACTTGTCTAGAAATCCGGCTTACATCGTGTACCAATTAGATTTGTACTTTACTACCGCTGGCAATATTTGCGTAAATATGTCGCTGGAACTTTGTACCAACTTCCAGTAGTAGGGACTGTCATACTTGTCTGAATGTGACAAGTGATATATTTTTTGATGAATGATAGCACTTGCTGCTTCATGTTCACCAATGCATGGAGCATCCTTGATCCACAATAACATATGGATATGAGGGGCACCTCGTGCTTGATATTCTGTCCTCCAAAAGTAATGTTCCACAATACCTAGAGGAGGATTGTCCTTTGACAAGATGAAAGTCAGAATGTCATGGAACCGCTTGTGAAAATGTCTTGTGACAGACACAGGATCAAGTGAACACATTTCTCCGACAGTCATTGATGAGAAGCCTTCGACATCAGAATTTGCCCACTTCAGCAGTTCAATGAGTTCGTCCCAGGCATATTCAGCACAACTAAGTGTGACAAACCATGTGGCTGCACCATACTCTCGCAGCATTGTCATCACTTCAGAGTGTCTGTGATACCAATATTCTTTGGTGCCACGGAGACTTGAAATTATGGAAGACCAATTCACTTGCACATTTTCATCTTTCTGCTTTAATTTCTCTAGAAATTGAGCAGCTGTTATTCCATCTAGTGGACTTGTTAGACGAATGGTATGTGCTATAGACGCAGACAGAATGCTAAGTTCACTCTCCCAGAGGAGATGGAACAGGTACTGTATGTTACGCCTGAATTTTGCCATCTTTGCTGAGGACACGGCTAGTGCGGTACTCAGCACCCCTGTACATGTACTTCTCTTCTTCTAGGTGTCCGCCTGACCCTTTTGGAAATAGGTCAGGGAAACAGCGTGCTTCTAGTGTTGCCTCCCAAATGTTGACAGGCTCGCCTTCCACCTGCTTCATTTGATATAGATCAATGTTGTCTCCTAATGGATCTCTGCCATGTAGTGGGTGAACTGTGTACTGTTCATACACATTGTCACTTGTTTGTGTACTGACCTTCTCAATGATTGGCTTACTTTTTTCTAATAGATCATGTTGCACAGAGAGATTGGCCATCTGATCTATGCCAAGGTCTGTATAAAAGGGATTGTTACTCTTTAAATAAGCAAGAGCAAGCTTTACCTTTTGCACATTGACAACATCTTCCCAGATGACCTTGGCCTTTGTAGGCACACCATTTACAAGAATTACCAAGCTATTTTCAGTTGAGATTGCTTGAACATTTTCCTGTAGAGGAAGTGGTAGATACATCACAGAACCCTTTAGAGATCTAACAAGCACTTTCTGTGGAATGTTCCATGTCTTTGTGTTGAGACGTAGAATCGTTTGGAATGGTTTCATTGTCTGAATTAGAATGTGCTCAAACATATTCAATGTTGAAATCTCACTTGGTGTAACATCTGTTTCCATGTTATTCAGCATTGACCTTGCTGGCAAAGTGTTACACTTCACTTTTGAAAAACAGTGTTTGCATAGCACAATGGTGTCTTGTAAGTTAAAGTCAGATTTCAGCAGCAAGAATGCTGCCAGGCGGAACCACATGTCATTGGATGGTGACAAGGTTTCTAGGTTGACTGTGACTGTTAGTTTTGTGTAGCACAAACGGTTGCATGACACACATACAGAATCAAACTTCTGAGACTTTGCAACCTCAAACTTAGCAATTTCCTTCCCGTACTGTTTCAGAATGTCATTTTCTAACACTGAAACAGATTTTTCTACAGAAGTGTTACACTGAAAATTAGTTGTTACTGGTACAGAAGTAATGTGTTGCAGTTTTTTTAGGAAAGTGATGGCACCCTGCATGTCACCTGATTGCAATAAGTCATTTAAACAAGTGTACTGATGTACAGCTTGCTGTACTTCACATACTCTGTAGACAAAGTTTTGCATGCCTGTTTGATGCACTGCAAGCATCTGCATGTTGTGAAAAAATACTATCACAAACACCAGTATCGAGACATGCAAGTGAGTGACCCATGAGTCCAGTATGTGGCCGGATTTCACAATGGTCAATTTTTGTAAATAGTTTATGTCTGTCTTTGCAATCTGTTATTACAAATAGGTTTACAAAGTGTTCTACTTTTTCAAATGACGATTGCCTACGGTTGCAAGTGTCATCACATGGCCATGCCAGACAGTGCCATTTATTGAAGACTGTGGTTGGATCACAGTCATCATCAGTATCCAATTGATTGTCATCAGAGATACTGAGGACATTTGTTAGTTTGCCCGGACTCATCAATACTGAACGTGTGTTCTTTTGTTAAGTAATGATAAGACTCTTCCCAGAAATATGCCTCTGAGTGCTGTGTTTGCAGCCACTGTCCTGTGAAAACATGACAGAAGTTGTCAACAGTTAAACAAGGATACTGTTGAAGCCTTTTTTTATGGCATATACAAGTTTCCTACCAGGACTCATCAGTATGCCTCGTCTGTTTGACACCCCTGGGGACGAAACACGTGTCTATGTCTTCTGTTAGCACCCTTTGCAAACTGTGTGAGAGGCCTTTCGGCACCATGCAATTCTGCTTAAAGTTGGACCAGCATAACATTCTGTGGTGATTTGCATATGCAGCTCATGATGCTTTGCATTGTGGGGGCATGTGTGATTTTGTATTTTTCTTGAAACTTGGCTTCCCAGCCAAATGCCCTTTAGGTAACCCTTGCCTCAGTGTTTACTTTGAGGTTCTTTGTCTTTAAATGTTTTTTTATTTTAATGGGTTCACCACAATATATCCCAGGCACACTGCCTTAGGGGTAGCTGGTCCATTCCACTGGGGTGTCAAACAGACGAGGCATACTGATGAGTCCTGTAGGACGAAAACACGTGGTCTATGTCTTCTGTTAGCACCCTTTGCAAACTGTGTGAGAGGGCCTTTCGGCACCATGCAATTTCGCTTAAAGTTGACCAGCATAACATTCTGTGGATTTGCATATGCAGCCCATGATGCTTTGCATTGTGGGGGCATGTGTGATTTTGTATTTTCTTGAAACTTGGCTTCCCAGCCAAATGCCCTTTGGGGTAACCCTTGCCTCAGTGTTTACGCACAGAGATTCTTTGTCTTTTAAGTGTAGTACTATTAGACCACTCTCGTTTTGAGACACATCTACGTCTGTATTTAGTTGGCATATTTTGCTATTATGGTTGACAGTGACAGTAAGCAATCTTAAAGAAGTATCAGGCACCTGCATGAGAGACAGAGAAAAAAAAGTGTTAGAATAGGCTTCAGTAAATTTCTTATAACAGTGTGTATTGATAGAATTGTGTATATATACAATTTGGTAAAAACATAACTAAACAATAGTTTTTATGAATGTGCACTATGCAGGCTGCTACGTAATATCAGAAGTTTGTGCATTCTCAATATTTCTAGTCCACATTTAATAGCTTTTTTTTCCCATGTGTACTTATGATTAGGATAGGTGTAATTTGTTACATGTGGACAAAAATGTGTTTTCGACCATGTAGCATGTCATGGCATAGTCAGTATGCTAATTCACTATATGGTAGACCAAAACTTGAGAGTGATAGTGTTCATTACCAATTATACAATGGCAAGAAAATTTCCTGGACACTGATTGGTCAGACTGGGACTGGACCCGTGATGTTATCCCAGTATAACATCACGGGTCTAGTCCCAGCACACAAGAGACCGCATGAAATGTAAAAAAAAAAATCCTGAATCACTCACGACAGCGATTGGACTACTCCACTACCCTCCTCGCTAAAGCCACGATTACCTTCATTTCCTGGTCTGCCCCTCACAAAATAACATAAAAACCACCATCACACGGACAACATGGTGTTTCACTGAAGGCTGCCAGAAATGCTACTGCTAACACTACCGCGATCCTCTTGCTTTTGACCACAGCGAAAGTGAGCAAGCGCCTATTTTAAACACTCACCGCATGGTCGTTTACAACGGTCACTCAGTCCTCAAGCAGGTTTTCTCACTCTCAAGCAGGTCTTCTGTGGTTTCTTACATGTCAGCAAGTGAATCGACCGACCGAGCAACTGAGCGATGAGATTGAGCAACCGCGGTGACTCCTCTCACTTCAGAGCTGACATCTCAGCGAGTGGATGACCCGACTGAGCAAGGCGTCTTCTCCACTACCCTCCCTCGCTAAAGCCACGATACCTTCATTTCCTGGTCTGCCCCTACTGTCACCTAACGTCAGTGCCTCAGTCAACACAGCCCTAGCAACTGCCTTGCCATCTGCCTCTCCATTAAATTAAAACAAAATATACAACCAGAAAAAAATAAAGCATATGCAGAAAAAAAAATAAACCATATTATTACCAATACTCCCCATGACCCTATGTCTCCTAACAAAAACAGCACTGTAGCAAGGGTAACCTTAGAGGAAAATACAATGCAGAGCATACACCTAGCACCATCTAGTGGCCAAACTGAGACTTTTTCTAAAAACATATACCTCCACACATGAAAAAATACAAAAAAACCACAGAAAAACATTTTTTTTCTATTTTTATTATTTTGAAAACAAACGAGCATTGATAATAGTAATAATGCACTCCAGGGTGTGTTTGTGCTGAGATAACGTCACTCTGGGTGATTAATTCGACTCGCCCGCGGCCTCGCGCTTCCAATCACCCCAGGCGTGACGCTATCGCAGCACAACACACACCTGTCATGCATTATTGCTTAAATCTGTTACAATTAATATGTTTACAATTAGAGGGAGAACATGGCACTATTACTGTTGTGTGACTGCGTCTAGCACAGTTGTATGTATGCTTGTATGTTAACGAAATTTCAATATAGTTGCTGCATATTATCAACATTGTGTTTTTAGTACGCCTGTGTATGACTATTGGAGCTGTTATTTTTAACAACATGCAAAAAATGTTTTTCTACACATGTACTGTGCAATGCTGTAGTTGATTAACGAAATCATTGTATGGGGCACAGTCACAAAATTACAGTGCCAGTGTTTATGAGCAGACGACTTAAAATGAATATGTCGAAAAATTGGTGTGAGAATTCCGAAACATTTCTGATTTACAATCTTGGCAGTGCAGTTCACATGTACACTTGTAAGTTGGTGTATTGTCATACTTTTCAGTTGAGAATTACAAATGTTGCTTTTAACACACAACCTTATGAATAGTACAGATTTCATTTCTCACATCTTGACAAAATTGTGTTTCTGCTTATGTGCTGCTTTTTGGCTCAGTTGATGTGAAAAATGACTATATGGTACAAATGTATAAAAATCAGAGTGACACTGTTATGAGCAGAAGTCTTAAAATGGCTATGTTTACATTTGGGTGCTCAAATTACAACAAATAACTGTTTCACAAGTCTGCATTGCACAGTTGTTATGCACGCTTGGAACATTGTAAATGTTAAATATCTGAAGTGCACTGAGTTCGAAGTGGCTACGCAGCACATAATGTGTTTATAATTGAAAATTGAGCTATTTTCCCATAAAATCTGAAATTGTGGCAATAAATAGACAGTCTTGGAAAATTGCTTTCATGTGCACGAAAGTTTCACTAAAAGTACTTTCGTGCATTCGACAGTGTCGCAAAAGTTACTTTCGTGCATTCGACAGTATGGTCAAAAATACTGTCGAACTTCGACACTTTCGCAAATTTTACTGTCGTGCTATTGAAAGTGTCGCAAATGTACTTTTGTGCATTCGACAATAAAGTTGATCTAACACTTGGGAGTGCCAAAACATTCATTATCGAATCAGAAAACAGTGTTTTTGAGTGACAGCTAGCTCTACCAATGTAATTTAAGATTTGTCAGGCCATTTCTGAGAACCAATCAGAGACAGACAACACTGAAGAAGAATTAAACAGCAGCCATTTTCAATATTGCTGAGAGAGCAGTTTGAAACTGTAAGTACAGTCTATCTTCAAATGATTTTTTCTAGTATTAAAAAACTTATAACAACATGTAAATACTATTAATCAAAATGTTTTTTTATGTTGAATCTCATAATGTAACTTGTTATTGTTTAGCAGGCTATATTCTTAAGAGAAAATAGTTTAAAATGAGAAATCATTTTAGTACTAACTTGTACAGATACAACTGCAAATGGAGGTAGATAGGAAGTTGCACGTGGAGTTCTATGAAAAAATGGAACCAATCAGACTTGTTTCTGATGCTGCAATTGTTTAAAACTGCCTATGAAAAGAATGCATTTTCCCAGTTGTCAGTGGTTGCAGATTTTGCAGGAACATAGGTCTAGTAATACTGAATGCATCAGTTAGATTGGTTAATGAAGCCAGAGCAGCAGGGAATGTTTTTTATTTGATTTGATGTTTTGTCTGAACCCACTGAAGCTAGCTTGAAATAAGGAGGGAAAATATCAGTTTGATTTTCAGTGCTGTCTGGTCACTGCAGGGTGAACACTGACTTTCTTTGTAGCTATCTGTACAGTTCTGAGTTTTAAAACTTAGAATGGCAGAAAATAGCAAAATGATTTTGTGGATAGTTGGAAGCAGTTACCTAAGACGAGCAGCTGAGTTTGCAGTTCATAGTAATTTTGGGAGGGACCTGCAGCTCCCCAATTGCTATGTAAGATGGTTTGGTCGTGGTGGCATGAGATGGGAACATCTTATGCCAACCATGCACAGACTTTTGATAACTCACTGTCCTCCTGACATACTGCTAATACATCTTGGAGGCAATGATTTGGGCTCAAAACGCTGGGTAGATTTAGTTACAGAGGCAAAATTGGACCTTGCTTCTATTATGTCTATGTTGCCTGCCTGTATTATCATGTTTTCAGATATTACAGAGCGTAGAGTCTGGCAAGCAGAACATCATATGTATCTGATTGACAGAGCTCGCGAAAAGTAAATGTACAGATAACTGCTTTTCTCTGCATGCATGGAATGCATACTATCGTCACCCTAAATAAAATACTGTAATGATTGGCTATTCCTACCAGATGGTGTACATTTCATATGCTGGCAATTGCCATTTTCTGGGAGACCTTGAGATGGAATCTCGAAGTCTTTTAAGATTGTCAGACTGTTTGAGGAAATATTACAGTATACACAAAGGTTCTTTTCAGAACCATATTAATGTGGTAAAAAAATAGATCAACTGCATGCATCACTCACATACATGCTACATATAAATTTGTTTGCTATATTAGAATAGTGGGGACACAGCACTAGTAATTTACCCTGCTGCTGTCAGTTCACAATTGTATGATGTTGTTATGTCTCAACATTTGTATACAGTTTGAGTATGTTAAATGAGTGTAGCATTTACTGTGGTCTTACAGTATTGTAGCTGTTACAGTATGGTATGTGTCAAACAACAATAAAACACAGTGGTGCTGTTCAATGTATACGTTTCTTTACTGGTATGTCAGGAAATAGAGTTATTTTGAATGTAGCAGATATGGGTAGTAATTAGTATATAGGCTACCATGAATGCACAACAGAATTATCATACTATTTAACTTTCAATCGGTTTGTTAGCCATTTTCACATTTATTAAGTGTATTTCTAGGTGTATACACAGTTCTGCAATGTGTGGTTCATCTGTGTTTAACATCACTTTACTATGCTGTGTGAACAGTTCAGTGTAGTAGACATGGATATGTGATGGTGTGTGTCCAATCTCATGTTCGATGCAGTAGCCCCCCACCCCCGAGACTACTGGATGGCATGCTGGTGGGACACCATAGTGTAGCAGCAGTTGTTGTTACTGTTGAGGTGGCTGAATCCTTTCTTGGCCCTGCATAATGCTACTGAGGTGTGTTTCTGCTATGTTGAAGGACATGTGGTCTTTAATTTAATAAGTATTATATGGAATTCGTTTAAGAAATGATTAATATTGTTAGATGATACTAATGTGGATGTTTCTTTCTGTTTGTATTTCAGAACTAGACAATCCTAAAATCAAATAATGAGGCAGTGGACCTTGCGAGAGGTGTGTGCACTGCTTGAGGCAGTCCAGGCTAGAGGTAATCCAAAGGTATTGATGAGGAGTACGAACCGGAAGCTGGATTCGATGTGGAGGCACATAAATAGCTATTTGCACATAGTTTTCAAAGTAAAAAATAAGACTATTGTGCAGCTAAAGCGGAAGTGGAAGCTGTTGCGCCAACATTTTTACATTTTGAAACAGCGTGAGGGGATGCCGGACAATGATACGTGCTGGTACTACCTCGCATATGAGCTTTGGAAACTGCTGGCAAGCCAGCTGCGGGGGAGCGCCTTACTCACCGTAAGTAAATCAGCACAACTTTTCATAATGGATGTGCATGTATTCAGAATTTGTAACAATAATTGTATACTGCATGATTAAGCAATAAGACATGAGCAGGGATTATGTTAATGTTGTGTAAATCACCGTTTACTGGTGTAATGTGGCATGAGGCACAGCCGAGTGCTACATGCCCCCACACGGTGATTAAGTGACCATTAATATAAACATTGAGACTGCCTTATTAGTATTATCATACCAATATTTTGTAAATAATGTTGAACATTGTTTTGCATGTGATTAGTCTCTACATAGATGTTAATCAAAGATTGACATACAGCTAATAGCATGTTTGCTACCAATCAGAAAGCTGTATTTCTCACACCCTTTTTAAAATACTTAATACTATATGTAAGGATGTACTATGAAAACATGTAACTGAATTCTTCCATTTATTTACTGTGCTGTTGTTCAGTCACAAACCACAGCTTGCTAAGATAGCCATGTCAGAAATAGTACATTTATACATATACGCACTTAGTACTATGGTATGTTGGTAGAGAACAATATGTAACTGTTTAGCTATTGTGATGTAGTGGTATAAAACTTGTAAAACTCTATAATACTGTGTAATAAACCACCCCTCTCCTCACGAACGTATCCCTGGTGGTCCAGTGGACCGAAATGCCCGATCATGGGCAGTAAGTGTAATAAACCCACCCCTCCTCCCGAACGTATACCTGGTGGTCCAGTGGACCGAAATGCCCGATACACAGAGAGACATGTACAAATGTTCATATCAATAGTGTTTGGTGCCCCACCAGCTACAGACTATGTAGATAATGGTGTGCTGGGCCCCCCGCACACAAAAATACAATTGTTATTGTAATATGTGACCATAATGCTTGTGGTCTATATAATTAGAAGCAATGTTATGTATGTCGTGGCTGATTTACTGTTGTTGCAAGTATTTCAAAACTGTACTGTGATTCACATCTACCACTTACATATTTTTTTTGTTTGCTTCATGCTAGAACATCGGAGGTCTCCCCTGGCTTCTCATTAGGTAGTACCAGCACAGAGTGAAGCTGTGGAAAGTGGTCAGTCGGACACAGAAAATGTCATTGTGATTGACTCTGATAGTAAGAGTTTATTATTACAAATCTGTAATGGTGTTTACAAATAAGAAATGAGGGTTTCTTCTGACACAAAGGGTGGGATATTCAAACTGCGCCATTCATAGGCGCAAGCCATTGCGCTGCACAAAATAGTTGCACAGGGGTGTGTCCGGGCGTTCAAAGGGTTTGTGCTGTTGAGCAACTCGCTTTGAATACTCACCCCAACCACAACCACTGTGCGTAAGCAGTGGAACTTGCGCCACCACGAATTGACAGTGTGGAGCATTCAACTTATGGTGGCGAAGTACCACTCGCCATCGCGCAAAATTGCGATATTCAAAAGGTGACATGCAAATGGGGCTATAATTCATGCAAGGCACAGAGGGGGCCATTTGCATCTGATTATGGTGCGATTTGCATGCCATTAGCATGTAGGTTCGCCGATCCCCGAGGACTTGCACCTGGCGCCCTGACAGGCTGCAGCCATCAGGGAACGATGCCCCCTGCACCCCGATCATGGACAAAACAGTGTAGAATACCCCCCACCACCCCTCACTGGGCTGATCGCGAGCATGGTTCAATTCCCCCAACAGCCCGATCGTGGGCAGCAATGTGGCCCCGAACATATCCTGGTGGTCCAGTGGACCAAAAATCCCATTCATGGACGAGTAAGTTAAATAACCCTCCCCCTCCCTAGCGTATCTCTGGTGGTCCAGTGGACTGAAAATCCTGATCGCAGGTGGTAAGTTTAATAACCCCCTAACATAGCCCTGGGGGCTACTGTACCACCCACCCCACCCACCCACTAAGCCCCACCACCCCATTCCCCCAGGCGGCTGGTGGGTGGCAGCATCCCACCCGCCTGCCATGCCGCCGCCAACCTGACCCGTGGTCGGGCCAGTGGGGGGGTGGGGGGATTTACAGTCAGCTGCCTGCGATCGGGCTGCAGGGGGGGCACAGGGAATGGGTTGGGCACCAGCCACAGGTGGCAGCTGCTGTGTTGTGCCCTGCAATGCAGCAGCTCACCTGTGGGTGGCCCTCGACTTAGGCCTTTTTTTTTGCCTCCAAGTCATGCAGGCACAGGTTGGGGGTTGCGCCTACACAACTCTGCACAGCCCGGCTGAATATCAGGCTGTGGAGTTCATGCATGGTTCCTCCCCCTCCAGTTGAGCACGCATTCATTTGCATTGCTCTGTTGCTCAGCCTGTTTTCAGTGGCGCAACTGTCTCCTACTGAATATCGCAGAATGGCGCAATTTCAGAGTTGTGCATGTGCAACCCTATTGCGCATGGTGCAACCCTTTTGAATATCCCACCCAAAATACTTTAAAAAGGTGTTAACCAACTCTAGTGAATGTGCAGTGGCATCATGGCACAAGATCCTGTACTAGCATAACAAACTGGTATTACTACATATGTGAGTGGGATACTATTCTTCATGAATATGATAATGGATGTATGTCCATAGCGGTACATGTGGTGTTGTGGGGGCGGATGTCTTCTCCTCTGCTACTTTTGGTGGTGGAGTTTTATGTACAATGAGTAATAGATAACCAATTGTAATGTTGTAGGTGTCTCAGTGGTATTCAATGGTGTGCTGCTTAATTATCTGTTGCTAATTACCACATGTCCCTAGATCTTATTCACTTAGTATTTCTATATCTGCTGCCAATGTTTCATTTTTATTATTGCTATACTTATTAATGGACAGCATAGAGTATCTACGTGTTTGTTAATGTGTTTTAATAGCCCTGTAGGGGTAACATGCTTAATAACACATAAACGACTGCCATATTCAGCTAGAGGGTCATTGAGTGAAGAGTAACATTATAGTTATGTTTGTGTTCTTCTTATTATAATAACACACATTTTAAAACTGTTTAAGAAACAGATTGTCATATAGTTAGGTGTACATGTATGTAAATTGAAGGTACATGTAATGTTTTTAGGATGTTTCTGTGTAACAAATATGCATTATGACAATGTTATAACTATTACCATTGATGGGTAGGCACTGCTTGTTCTGCACTGCATACTACCAATAATAGATTTCTGAGTTTTCTTTCAGAGAAAACGTAATTGAAGAAACAGTGTTAGGGGAAGCACCAGGAAAAAAAATGGATTTCTTATATTAAGTGTTCTGGACTGGATGGACATTTGTCTTGGAAAAAGACATACACATGGTGTCATTATTTCAACTTTGTGTGGCTTTTTGCAGATGAGAAGACTTGTTATATGCATGTAATACTGACTTAAGAACATACATCTAGCTGGAGAGACAGCTGTTTTTGTAAAGAGATATGTGTTCATATGATAGTTGTATGAATGATGTAGTATTAGAAATTGATGTTTTAAAGAAAAAGACTTTTACATTAATATTTCATCTATTAATGTGATCATTTTTTAACTTGTTTGCTTTAATAGAGCCCGGGGAAGCTGCTGCTGTTGTACAAGTGGAGGTGAAGCAGGAAGCCGGTGCCAGCCCACCACATAAGTGAAATCTGTTGTTGCTATTATCTGCATGCTTGAGAAGTACCATATGGTTGTCAACATTCGTGGTGATCAATGCTCCTGTTGATAACTACACCTTGCTGTTTTCTGTGTGACGGGGGTGCACTGTCTATTGGCATACTCACTCCAAATGTTGAATTGTCTTGGGTGTGCACAATACCCCTTTGGTGCCGAGCCAGTACCACTTTCTTTTGTTTGTTGTGGGGGCCCAATCACTGTTGACATTATTGACTTTATTTGTGCTGTGACCTTACAAGGGTGGCAATGCATTGATGACTGCACATACCCAACCCCCCAAAAAACACAACATGGTGGGAGGATATCCTAGTGACCTAAATGGTGTGCAATGCAGAAAGTATCCAATTATGATTTTTTTGTTTTTTTCTCAATGTACAAGTTCAAAATGTGCCTTGTAGTCTTCATGACCCCCGTTTCCCAGTTAAACTCAATTGCTGTGCAGTGTGTCTGTCTTCAGCCTTGCCAACCTCATACTTACCTCTACAGTCCAGTGTGATGCTGTTCAGTGCACTGTCACATATGTGTATTTTTGAAAAGTGATCATGAAGTGAGGGAATGTTGATAAAAGTAATAATACAGTAAATAATGGGACTGTTTGCGTGTTACACTATGAATATTGCACATTTCTATATAGCACTATGGAAGTTGTCTCACCACATGTAAAATGCAGTACTCTGACTACTTGCAGTGGTGCAAATTCCACTACATCATACGCTGCCTATTACTGGGTTGGGTGCTATTAAAACGAGTTCTTGAGTAGTGAAACTGTGTTCAATATTGGGCCACAGACATCACATTACTACATTATTCAATGCTGCATGGCCTTGCAACACACAGTGCCACACTTTGAATGCTCACCTATACTGTCAAACTGTGTTTTCATACTTTACTATATGATGCTGTGGTTGCTGTGCAAAATCACTTTTTGGTACAGTGTGAGGACATAACAGTGAGACTGTATGTGAGGAAAGGTGGTAATATGTCTATTTAAAACATTTGTTGTGAGATGAGCATTACATTCTATCATTGCAATCAGGTATTAGATATTTCCCATGCACTGTAGTAGGTTTGAAAATGTTGTGTATTTATATACAAAATGTTTAACACTGTAATTTATTTTTTCACCTGCTAATGTACTGTACAGCTGTTTTTTTCTCACAGCAGTATAAAAAACATCTTTTTCTTGCACTGCTATATCTATCAGCCAGAGGGACACGCTAATGCCTGTCATCCTCTGCAGGGTGTGAGTGCTTTGGCATCAGTAAGAAACTTTATTACTATTACACTATAAATGTTAATGATAGCAAATTAATAATTGTTATTGATAATTGTTAATTTCATATTATACAATGGCAAAGACAAATCCTGGGCTCCCATTGGTGACTCTGGGACTGGAACCATCATGTTATCGCAGCACAACATCACAGCTCTAGTCCCAGCACCAGGGTGACCACATAACTTTTTGGAAAAACAAGAAGTCACTACATGTAGCTGCTTGACAGTGCAATCCCACATTTCTCATTCACACTCTCAACCACCTTTAACCTACTGTGAGTGCTTCTGACTCGCCTGCTAGTGTCCACTGCCCATGATAGTGCAAATTCTCCCTACGTTGCTCATCTTCCCAGCAGATATAGTGAAATAACTCCCTGTCCCCCACTGACATACAGTGTGTCCATTTTCCAAAAAAAAAAAAACGTCATTATAGACGGCATTTAAATATCCGTGTCCGCTGGTCCATCAGCACAGTAATTGTCTACAACTTGCCAGGCAAAACACCTACAGAAATATTCACCAATATTATCCCTGATTATAAACAGATGTTTTAACTAAAAAAAAAATGTCATTTTAGACATCATTTTAATTTCCCCATCAGCAGCAGCATGAGGCTTTTCAGATTGCCACAGTCCTGTGATTACTGCTCGCTTCCTCAAACTCCTGCAGTGTTACCACGAACATTGGAAATTAAACAAATTATCGATAAAATGACAGTCATATTCAAATAGGCAGTGCACAAAAATGTCCTGATTTCCTGGCAATCACTAAGTGCTCAAACAACCCGTAACTGCTATTACGGTTCCTCAACTCCCCTGTGGTTGATTTTAAAGCCATTAAAAAAAACAGAAATACTAATTAAAAAAATATTACCCAGTTCCATATTGGGATGTTAGTGTGTGGACTGCTGTAGTTTCCTGGGAAGGGGTGGGTGCAGGAGGAGATAGCAGACACACAATAACATTACAATGGGACTGTTTCTCTATTCACTGTGCCTGACTATTGAGAAATCAAATTTAAAAATACTTTTTAAGACTTTTCGTAAAAATGTTTCTTTTATTAGTACCAACAAGCCATTGTATAATAGCAATAATATACTTTGGGGTGTGTGTTGTACTGGCATAATGTTACTTTTAGGGTGATTAGTTGCACTTGGCCTGTGGCCTTTGTCTAATGACCCCAGGGTACGTTATCCCAGCACAACACTTACCCTGGAGTGCATTATTGCTTAAATGTCAGATAGTACATTGAAGAACCTTATTACTGCTGTGCCACATTGTTTTGAAGAATTTTACCCTGTGGCAGTGCAAAAGCACAGTGATCTAGAGATTATGGGTATCCAACAGTACAGCAATGAATTAAATGTGTTTATTTTGACTAGATTTTCCCATACTGCAGTTTAAGTTTTAGGTTAGTTGTCTGAATGTCTTATAGTTATGCAACCTAGAAATCTGTTATTTATGTTCTTTATGTACTTGAAGATCTCTGGCATGCTTGTGGATCGCATGTCATATCAGTGACTTAATTATTTAAAATAGTGACGTGTGCTGAGGGGCTGAAATATGGCTGAAAAGTTGTTTGCTTTCAAACTATCATTAAAGTGATCATGATTGTGTACACATGAAAAGTATATTATGATAGTGTTAATGTCAAGGTAGTTTGTTTTTTATTGCAGAGATGACTAGACATTATAGGCAGACATGGTGAAGTAAAAATTCTCACACTTGATGAGGATCTATTTCAATTGTATGGTATAAATAGTGTTGATAATGCAAAAGTAAGTACATACTGAATATTTATGACTACTGAAAAAAATATAAGAGTAGCATTGTAAGCCACATCTAACTATACTTTTTTTATGTTGTCAGCTCATTAGATTATATAGATAATAAAGTATGACAGAGACAGTAATAAGATAGCAAAATAGTTTAGCATCATAGTTAAAAATATTATCATAACTTTGAAATGAATGCATTTATGATATTGCAGTAGCTAAGAAATATTTGAAGTTAAATATTTGAAAGTCATAACTGTTTAATTTGTCTTGTATATTCATCATTACTTTTTTAAAATCTTTGTAGGGCGCCGGCGACTGAGAAAATGCACAGCCCTGACCTGCCACACGGCGGCTCGCACGAGGTTGGCAGTCCGCGTGAGCAAAGCAGGTGTGATCCTTGAGAGGCTGGACAGAACCAGTCTCTTGGACGCACAACAGTGACTGTCAACCTCGTGTCTCGATGCCAGTTGTAGCAGTGGCTGACGGTGCTGTGGCCAGTAGCAGTGCTTCACCTCCACCAGCACCATCTGTTCCTGCAGCTTCCTTGGGCCAAACTGACCACCCTTCATAGTAGTCCGGTATCTCCTCCGGAGGGCTGCAACAGCTTCCACTTCCTTTGTGCCTCCACATCGAATCCAGTTTCCAGCCTGGATTGCCTCAAGCAGTGCATACACCTCTCAGCAAGTGTTGCCCAAAACTTACAAAAAAATATCAAGAATTTTTCTATATTTTTTTATGTAAAAAAAAATATTTTTATTAAATATTTATTTTTGTGTATAAGGCAATACACAATTAATAAGTGTTTTTTTGGTGTATAAATATTATATTTGTAAATATATATTTTTGTATTGTTCATAAAAAGATAAATATTTTTGTTTGTCATTTTTTATATCTAAAATATTTTAATAGTAAAAAAAAGTGAATTTATACTCTCTTGTGTTTTGTGTGTTATTGTGTACTGGAGATGTTTCTTGAAAATAGTTTTAACAAGATTTATACAACTGTGATTTTCTCATTTGCTGAAAGATCACACCACACTATTGTGGTATTAGAGTTGGGATTCTCCATAGAAGTAACTTAGATGTGTGACAATGCTATGTTACACTATTTGTGGCACACTGTTGTTGTTTCATATACCTAGTGCTACAGAATGTGTGTATGTGTAACATGATGAAGATGAGTATGTACCTGCTAGTACAACAGTGAAATGTCTGTGTTGGCATACTTAGAACAAAGTTATGTATTCAGTACAAGCAAACCTCTTCCACCTCTCTTCACATGATTGGTGCTACCACCTCAGTTGGTAGTACAAGCAATGTCTATCAAATCTCAAGTTCCTACAGTAACATATCCATTTGTTCAGTAGATGAACTAATGGTGTCCATGTCATGTCATATAGTCTTTTACTTATGTACATCTTTTTCTTTACATATGTGCTCACAAAGAAAAGAGTAAGACACTCTTACATAAAAAATATTACATGGAATAACAATGACAAATTACAATTAATAAAGTTATAAAAACAATATGATTCACAGTGAACTACTGTTACTGTTAATAACAGTAAATGCAACTACAAGACTTGAAGTATTCCTGATATTGGAACATTTTTTTTATGTATGTGCAGTATTCTTACAACTATAAATCATGTACTATAGTGAGTAATAGTTCTGAAAAAGACAGGATATTCATGGCAAAAAACTCCGTTTAATGCATTAATTAGGGTTGTTCCACAGCGACAAAAGTGAGGAAATTCGCTGTTAGGGTTGAAAACCCTAACTCCAAATTCACCCCCAGCACCACACACACACAGACACACACACACACACACACACAAGTATGGGGGAGGACCAAGTCAACACAACCATTGACAGACATCCAGCAGCAGGTGACAGAAATAACAAACAATTGTCTAAATGTACTACGAGACATCCCCACCCACCTGACCAGGTACTGCATGCTCAGTGGAGATCAACAGAAAAACTGAGGCCATGTACACCAAACGTACACATCCCTGATTGCAGCTGCACACAACGTACCACACTTAGTAGTTGCATGGCCTTACCTACCGATGCCCCACACCACACCACAACTGGTACTGTGCCGTTAGTCAATATAAATGCTGAAGGTGCATGATGACAGTTGTAGAAAGGTTTTAACACTAGTGAGTATACATTAAGAGAAGTACATAAATTAACTACAAGACACTAGCATGCTCAAGATAAAAGTAGTGTTACATTTAGTATGTGATTTACATAGTAGTACATTTCCTTCAATGGTTTACTCAAGATAGAGAGGCTGATGTAAACGTATGGAAAAGCATTGACTGTTCAACGCTGTGAAATTCGTACTGCCAGTATCAGATGCATTCTTACTGATGAAGGTGTACTGCTGATGTACCTACATAGACCTTCAGTGTGTTTCAATACTAAAGATGCAGTAAGTATTCTTTATAAGAAACAGTGTAATTGCATGGATCAGGCCAAGCAACTTCTAAATATCATAGCACTACTGAGCCAACAATGACGTACCTGTATCGGAGATGTATATAGATAGATTTTCCTGTAGGCACTTACTGAGTATGTTGTACCTGATAAAGACAATCTCATTGCATCTGTGATGACTAACTTATTCAAATAGTAATACATTTACTATTGTTGCAATGAGTGATCTATGCCACTTATGGACACAGTGTAATTTTTTTTAACAGTTGTTTCATACTCAGGCTGTATGCCTAGTGTTTGGGTTTGCCATACTTCTGTCACTGATGCTATCAAACTGATAACTATGTTAATTGTGGTACAACAGGAATCAAGTAGGTATGGTGTAGATATAAACAGAATGTCTTTTAGTATTGATTTAACTCACAATGGGTAAGTGTACTAGGACAGCAGGGGTTATTCTCTCTCACTGACTCTGTCAGTTATAATCACACTAAGGTTTTGATGACTGTAATGATCAAGTTACACTGTTCATCTTCATGAGTTCATATTCACAGCCATTCTCTAGTAACTAGACAGTGTATGGTGTAACTGGGTGGGACACTGTGTTGCAAAGCTGCTGCAGTGCCTAGCAGAGTGAGAGTATCTACTCATAAAGACAATTAAGCAATAAGCATGACCAACAGTTATGTTAAATGGTCTGTTAATCACCCTGTAGGGTTTAATGTTGAATGAGGCATAGACGAGTGCCACATATCGCTAGACAGTGATAAACTGACTATTAACATAATACCTGGGAGTGGCTTATTGCTATCATAATAAAACTGTTTTTTAAACAACATTAAACCATGTTCATCATATGGTTAGGCTCTACATGTATGTTAATAAAAACTAAACATAAGGCTGTTACAATGTTTACAGTCAATTAGAAAGCTGCATTTCTCAAGCCCTTGTTATAATCAGAGATATACCTGTACAACTCTTTGGTTTTGCTGAACTCTGTTGCTCAGGTGGCCCACCACATGTGGTGTGGTCTGGTGTGGGAGCATCAGTACGGCAAGGCCATGCAACTACTAAGTGTGGTACATTGTGTGCAGCTGCAATCAGGGATGTGTACGTTTGGTGTACATGGCCTCAGTTTTGCTGTTGATCTCCACTGAGCATGCAGTACCTGGTCAGGTGGGTGGGGATGTCTCGTAGTACATTTAGACAATTGTTTGTTGTTTCTGTCACCTGCTGCTGGATGTCTGTCATTGGTTGTGTTGACTTGGTCCTCCCCCATACTTGCATGTGTGTGTGTGTGTGGTGCTGGGGGGTGAATTCGGAGTTAGGGTTTTCAACCCTAACAGCGAATTTCCTCACTTTTGTCACTGTGGAACAACCCTAACTAATGCATTAAACTGAGTTTTTGCCATGAATATATATATATATATATATATATATATATATATATATATATATATATATATATATAGATATACTACTGTCTACCATTATATATATATATATATATATATATATATATATATATATATATATATATATATATATATATGCAATGGGGTATAGATAAATAGAGTGTGATAAATCCATTTATCTGAGTAACTGTGTACATAAATTTCATTTATGCATACAGTGCTTATGTCATCAGCCATTTATCCACACGGTGCTTATGTCATCAGCCATTTATCTATACAGTGCTTATGTCATTTAGAATGTTTGGCCTCAGTCACAGTATTAACCATATTGAAATGTGAATAACTTTAAAATGAAAAATGATAGCATGGTACTGTGAGCATGAAAGTTGTTCATCATGGAAATATCTACAAAATGAGTGGTGTTCTATTTATTAATACCTTTTAGATTTTTTGATAATTAGCAAAAACACAGCAGAAAATTCATATTTTGTTTCATTTTGTCCACAAATAAATGTAAATAATTTTAAAATGAAAAATGATAGCATGGTACTGTGAGCACAAAGTTTATTCAGCACAGAAATATCTTCAAAATGAGTGGTGCTTCATTTATAGATACTTTTAGTTTTTTTCATAATTAGTGAAAAACAGCAGAAAACTCCATATTTGTGCACTTTTTCATCAAACAAATGCAAATAACTTAAAAGCAAAAATGATAGTATGATACTTTGAGCACAAAAATTGTTCAGTATGAAAATATCTACTAAATGAGAGGTGTTTCATTTCTAGATCCCTTTTAGATTTTCTATAATCAGCAAACAAATGGTAGAAAATTTAATTTTTATTCACTTTTTTGACTAACACATGCCCCCTACAAAAGCAAAAGCAAAAGAACTGCATACATGGAATATGCAATGGAAAACTTGTGTAACAAATGATTTATCTGCACTCAAGCAGTTTGACCTTGGACACCTCACTTTTGGCTTATGCCACTCGTGAGGTTAACTGAGGTCAAACTGCTCTTGTGCAGATAAATCATTTATTACACTTGCTTCCATTGCATATCATATATATGTGTATATATATATATATATATATATATTGCAAAAAAGAAGTCATTAATGCATCAGTTAGGGTTGTTTCACAGTGACAAAAGCTTAGAAATTCAATGTTAGTGTTGCCACCCACTACCCCACCCCATGCCCTATCCTCAAAACCCTAACTCTGCATCCCCCAGCCCACCCACACACACACACACATATGCAAGCAGGGGAAGGGCCAAGGTAACACAACCAATCAGAGACAACCAGCATCAGGTAACAGAAGTAACATAGAACTCTCTAAACATTCTAGAAGACACATCCATCATCATGGTCCACCAAATGTATGAGTTCTGCTGCCATCAGAGTGCCTTGTGGGTACACATGCATGCTAGACAACCATAGGATATAGCCCACAATAAGCATGTTTCTGTTACAAACATCAATAACAAGATTTAAGCAGATGCCTATATTTCAATTGTTAAGAACTGATGAAGCATACAATATGTTATCTATAGATAGCTATATTGGAAATAACAATTTGGATAACCCTAGCAACAGTCAATAGATGTTTGCCTATTTTTTCATGATAGAGTGAGTCAGTCCTAATAATAAATAGTAGTAATAATAAAAGTAATGTTTTGTAGTATACTTTACAAGCAACATGTGACATCAACAGTTGTAACATCCAAAGCTAACCATAACATGCTGCTAATGAGTATTTCCAGGTAACACAGCAGTATAACAAAATGTGATGCTGCTAGTTTCATACCTGAGCAGTATCTGAAAACTACTATGTATGTGTCAGCTCTATCTTTCCTGTTACCATATGCCTATATGGTAGCAGTGATACCTGCAGTGAGACAATTGTTGAATTATGACACATAAAAATCAATATTTAGAAAATTTGTACAGACTAAGTTTCACTGCGTGAAAAAGATATGCCAGCTATAATGTGTCATAATATTGTGCTAGCAATATAGAGTCGATCATACTGTATTTGTTTTTTCATTACATAGTGTTAGGTGAAATTAGTACAGTGTAGTGATTATTGTGCTTACAGATGTGAGTGACTTGTATAGTGTCTTACAATCTTGCATGTGTCTTGCATATGTGTGTGTGTGTGTGTGTGTGTGTGTGTGTAGGGGTGGGATGAGGGAATGCAGAGTTAGGGTTTTTAGGATGGGGCATGGAGGTGGGGTGGTGGGGTGGAAACCCTAACATTGAATTTCCACATTTTTGTCAGTGTGGAAACAACCCTAACTGAAGCATTAATGAAGTTTTTGCAAAGAATTTCCTTTCTTTTTGAAAAAGTGTAATTTAAGTAGTAAATAGTATGTGTTACTTAGGGGTAGCTGGTCCATTCCACTGGGGTGTCAAACAGACGAGGCATACTGATGAGTCCTGGTAGGACGAAACACGTGTCTATGTCTTCTGTTAGCACCCTTTGCAAACTGTGTGAGAGGCCTTTCGGCACCATGCAATTCTGCTTAAAGTTGGACCAGCATAACATTCTGTGGTGATTTGCATATGCAGCCCATGATGCTTTGCATTGTGGGGGCATGTGTGATTTTGTATTTTCTTGAAACTTGGCTTCCCAGCCAAATGCCCTTTGGGGTAACCCTTGCCTCAATGTTTACGCACAGAGGTTCTTTTTCTTTTAAATAGTATGTGTTGGTGGGCCCAGTGCCCCACCAAGCTGCCCATTTTGTGCATAATGATATGTGTCTGTGGGAGCGCTGGCCCTCCGGGCCCTGTGCTCCCACTTACACATAACTATGGAGCAATACAGCAGCCCTATATGGCAAAGAACCCTTGCAACAGTAATTTGCCAATATCTTAGGAACTGTAGCAGCTAGGAAGAAAATTCAAGTGTCATTGTAATCGTGACAGTCAGACATTCATATAGCATGTATTGACTGAATCTGCATCTCACATCGCGTATGAGATATAGGCACCAAATGCACTGTGGATGCTAACCCTGTGGGCATAATAGTTGCCCATGGACATGAAAATGAGCAACTGGAATACTAATTCCCAAATATCTCAGTAACCATACAAGATAGAAAAACAAAAGGAAAATTTCATTGTATTCATGGCTTTCCAACCTACTTTTGTACTTAGTCCTCCTATAATTTCAGGCCAATAGCACACTCCACCTTGCCACAATGAAGTGACAAAGAAAACAACACATTTAAAAATGTGTTTGTGCAGTGTTACAGTGATTATTTTAAATGTTTTCATGACACTCCTAGCTCTATAATGGGAATATGACCGTGAACACAAAAAATATTGCTGCGGTTATTTTTCTTATGATCACGATTATTTTCACAGTAACATAAAATATTGCTGAGAACAAAAAAATGGCAAAATGGTGAAAACAATTTTAAAAACACATTTCCAGACCATCTGGTGATAAACTAATGCTAGGGTCATGTTTCTTATGGCCTGATTAGGTAAACACAACTGTTGGTGTTTACCAAAGTACACTATTTTTTGAATTACAATGTTTTTTTTCTCTTGCTAACTGAAAACAAGATGGCAGCAGCACGAAAACAATTATGGGCAGCTTGACAACAAAAAATATGATCATGAAAATGCTCACTGTGCACATATAAATTTTCCTGTATGCTATAATGGGACATGAGAAAATGAAATAACTTTCGAACAGAACAATGTTTTTTCTCCAAATCTTCAAAAGACACCAGTTCAACCCAGGCCACATGTAGACAAATACATCTGAAGTCACTCAAATGCATTTTTCAGTCCATTATGGCTTACCTAAGAATTCTCAAAAAAGCATGATTTTTCACTTTTTGAGTGCCCCACGGTTCCGTGACCGTACATTTGACTGCAACTAAACTTTCCAGGTCAAGAAATCTATGGTAGGCAGTTGGGTATTCAAAATTTCAGGCAAATTGGACAAATGGTTGCAAAGTTGGTAATGTGCAAACTTTGAGGTTTAACTTAGAAGTGGCAGTGCAACCCTAACCATACTGGTCTTACCGGGCCAATATAAAAAATATATATATATATATATGTGTATATATATATATGTATATATATATATATATATAATGTGTTGATATCTTATATGACGAAAAGCATCACATTACCGTGAGTATATCAGAGCGTGACTGCACACCTGCACTTTTGCTCCCCTCCAAAACAATTTTGACATTTTACAAGATAGATAAACCACTCTGAGGTGTGTGGTTTTGCTCTGAGATATGCACACCTTGGGTGGTTGATGCACACCAAGATGTGCGTATATCAGGGCGCAAGCACACACCTCAGAGTGGTTTATCTATTACACACATACTGTATATATATATATATATATATATATATATAGTATATATCACTAGTATTAATAGATACCTACTTATTATATTTAATAGAGTACTTATCTAATTCCCCCAAAAGACTTGCATAGAAAGATACAAAATAAATCAAACAATGCATATTTAAATTGTTCATGTACATGGTTAATTCACTAACTCTTATTTCAAATTCATTTTACATTTTTAAGTTGACTGAAACCAATTTATATAATTTTTATGAGAGATATGATGTGTTCAAATATGAGGCCATTATCACACATTGTTACTGTATGCTATCCTTCAACAAATATTGATGAAATGGCTGGGACATCATAATTTTTCAATATGGGAAGTTTTGAGGGATCTTCAGTTGGAGAACTCACATCTGAACTTATGGGTACTGATCCTTCAACCTGTACAGAATGTGATATGAACTTATGGGTACTGATCCTTCAACCTGTACAGAATGTGATATGAACTTATGGGTACTGATCCTTCAACCTGTACAGAATGTGATACATTGTCACACATGGGTGAAGAGACCTGGATTTCTGAAGGGTAGTTACCAGAGAGATGTCAAATATGTACAAACCAAGTTCTAAGTCTTCTGAGGTTGATTTATCTGAGTCCCTTCAGTGAGTCCTAAGAAATTCTGGAGTTGATCAACACAGAAAAATACATTTCATTCTCTAGAATTAGACACACCTTACATAGATACAGAATTAAATTATTGGCTCCAAACTGTAGCACCTCCTTCCTAAGTGCAAAAGATATGCATCTTTGACTCTGAATTTGGACTTATACATCCGGACATATTTTTGTTTTTAAATAATGGTGCTCTTTTGACCTTACATGGTGGAGAATAATTTCTTGGCCTGTGTTGATGACCAAGGTCACCAGTCTCGTTGCTGGTTTCCCAAGTTTTTATGCTAGTGACTTTATGGCTTCATCTGTAGCTGTGATCCTGTAAATTCTTACCTGACATGAGGAAATATTAAAATGCTCAGTAATTATGCCCTTTATTTCCCACGTTGAGATTTTATCAGCTTCCAGTAAAGGGAGTCCTATAAAATGCAAAATGTTATATTTGGTGTAATTCTTTATATTTTCCATCTTTCTAGCTTGTTGTAAATTGTCTCTGAACAAAGAAGAAGATAAGGCATTCTGTGTTTGTAAGTCCTGGCTAAGGCTTTAAACCTCTTTTTTATTGTTTCCAATGACTTCTCCATCTCATCTACTTTTTTCCCCATCTTTTCAGCTTTAATATGCTTAAGTCAAGTTTCTTTCCAAAAACTGATATTGTTATAAGTGACTGATTTGCTAACATCAGCAAAATAATTCATTTGCTTGCTATCTCTGGGGATTTAACCAGGCTCTTTTGTACTTTAACTGTGCTGGTTTGCATTGCAGGCTGATTTTCCTTTTAGCAGGATCTGGGGTTACACCAGTGGTATCCTATGAAGACTTGATGCTACCTCAACTCTGGAATCACCCACAGGTTCAAATATTAAATATTTAATAATGGTACCTTAATTCAACTATTATCTGGGTTCCCCACCTCAGAGGGTGAAAAATTAGCATCTTTCCTCTTTTGAGCTTGATGTTCTTTTTGCAGGGCTCGCTTCCTCTCTTTTTAAATTAGCTTCAGCTATTCAGCATTCTCAGCTGGTGTTGAGAACCCTATGAACTGGAAGCCATCATAATCTCCTCAGGTGAACATGGAGCGGTCGGTTAATGGTTCACTGGGTGGAGTTGGGGAAGGTTTGCATGCTGCCATCATGGAGGGGTCATAAATGAAGGTAAGGAGCTCTGCCAGTAACAGTGGGTTTAAACAACTGTTTGGTCACTGTTTTTTTTCTCTGCTAGATATGAGAAAGGTCGGGGTGCATGGCCTAGCTGAGCATCAAGATGGACATCTGATCCCAGAGCTCTGAGCCTATCCACCTTATATCTAATCTATCCTGTAGCAACCTACCTTTTCAACACTTACAAACTGCTATTTTAGGATCAAGCATGGTATCTGTATCAAAATCAACAAACAAACAATCTCAAATACCCTTTAAACCAGTGAGTGAATAAGCAAAACTTTGGGATCTGATGTCCTGCTTACCAGTGCATCCTGCTGTTCTGGTATGGAGGAGCAGCAAGGTCTGATGCACAACACGGACCAGCCACAAAATGCTCCTGCTTCATCTATTGAAAATATGATTAAAAACCTGAAGTTTGATCTATCCACACAGATGAAGGAGGGATCTGAAAACTTAATGCGCAGCTTACTCACCTTTAACAAATGGGCAACACAATGGGAAAGACCCTGGAGAAGCATGGAGGCCATCTGGATGGAATAGAGAACTGAGTGAGTCAACAAGAAGATACGGTATCCCAGATGTCTACCTCCCTCCAGCAAGCACTAAAAGAAATCGACCTCCTGAAGGAAATCGTTGATGACCATGAGAATAGAAAATGGTGCTGCAATGTCTGTATTGTTGGATTTCTGAGAGTACAGAGGGTAGGAACTGCACTGCATTTTTGTGTTCCTGGCTGACAAAAAATATCCAGCTAGATGTCCAATCCTCCCTAGAGATACAGAGGGCACATTTATCACTGGGGAGATGACCGGGTCTGGATGAAAGGCCAAGGCATAACATAATTAAATGTTTCCACTACCAAGATCACCAGCTGGTGTTAGAAGCCACAAGGAAAATGAGCCCCCTTAAGATTCAACAAAACCACAAAAGCATTTTTCCAGACTACTTGAGGAAACTCCAGTTGGAGCACCAAGCATTTACATCAGTGAGGAGGAAATTGCACAAAATAAACTGGCAGATATACTACAGTATGTAAACACGAACTTCGATATGCCGACTCTCGGCATACCAAGTAAACTGGCCCGGAAGACACTGTCCTGAATCATTGAAATGCCCAATGCACAAATTATGGGCATTTCAGTGATATTAATTGTAAAATGCAGGGGGATTCACCCACCACACCCCTCCATGTGGGGGGCTCCACCCCCAACACACCCATAACTAAAATATCCAACTCCGAGGGGGAGCAGACCCCAGAGCAAAATTATAATAGTTACGGGGGGTGCAACATGTAAAATGGCATGACCAGGACCAGAACCCGGGTCATGCACAGCGTGCCAGCTGAGCACCCGGTGGTATTCCCCTCCACACCACCATGGCAGCTCAGCCAGCAACCCCATCCAGCTGTCCATTTCTGAAGCTCTGACCTGGTCCATCACATCTGCTTCCTTACCCTGTTGGGAGCACTAGCGTATAGCAGTGTCGGGCATAGCAGTGTCAGGTTACTGCTGCATTCGGGAAAAGCTGACTGCGGTAATGCGTGTCAGGCTGCACAGGTTTCAGCAAATGTAAGTATATCAAACTGGCCATTTTCCTTGGTGTACCTGGCCAGACTAATGATTCCTTAGGCAAGAACAGGGCCCAAAGATCTTCACGGCCCCAAAGGCTGGTATGGCCTTTATCACTTCTGCACAAGCCACCATGGAAGATCTGCAATCCCCAAAAGCCTCTGGCTCCAAATCCTGACTGGGCTGAGACTCCATCATGTACTCAATTAATTGGGGGATATTTTATGGGAGAGGTTAAATGGACTGGGGGGAGGAGGATAATGGAGCGGCCTGTTACACCACCTGCACACAGTGCAAGGCCATGCACTGCCTCCCTGGATAAGATTCTCCTCTGACTGTCATTTGGACACCTGACTTTGGAATTCACTTGCTACAAGTGGGATGTCTCCTTTGAACTACCTGTTCTTTTTTGAGGGGAGCCAGTTATTGGGTCATGCCTTCTTGTTCTGGCATCTTATAACCTGGCCTGGTCAGCAAACTGTGTACCCTGGAAGGGACTGTTCTGTGATATGCTTATTTTGCAACTGGCCCACCCTCAATACCGGTGTTTCTAATACCTCACCCCACAGCAGAATGAGATGTGGACTTACTGAGGGGCACAATTAGAAGGCTTTTTCTATTGTAACAGCACTTCTTTTCTTTCTGCTCTTAAGCCTTCACTGTTGCTCTGGCTCCTCTCAGACCTCTCTTTGACCCCATGTTGTGCTGGCTTGCATTTTGGTTTAGCAGTCTCCACAGGCCCAGAAAGTGGTGACCTTTTGCAGCTCTATGGGCAATGGGGGGCTATGTACATGGGTCTGCGCAAGTGACCAGCTCGGGGTTCCTGAATAAATATGTATAAGATGGAACCCTAAATACAAGGAGCCATCAGGTCAGGCAAGCAAGCCAGCTTGAGTCATACATTTACTGCTTAATGTTTGTAAAAGATTTGGACTCAGTTAACTGTCATTGTTTAGCTCAGTAGTTTAGTGTGAGCAATATTCCATGAGTGTTACCAAGGTGGGAGGGAGACACCTCCCACAAATCCTGAAATGGGAGAGGGGGATGGTGTGGGAGAATCTGCTTTGCCTGGATGTTTGGGGTTTGGGGGGTTGCAGCCCCCACGGGCATCCTTGTATCAGAGGGAATACAATTTTGGGATGTTGGAGCACTGGTAAATAATCTGTGTACTGCATCTTCTGGGAGAGTGGTGTGCTGCCTTGGGGCACCATCAGGGTGCGGCTTTAGGGCACCACCCTCTTCCCATCCCCTCCACCTTCTGAGGCTGAGCTGCTCGAGGATTGGTGCCCCCAACTTCCCTTGCTGTCCAGATGCAGATCTCCCCTGATGTCTCCAACCATACCATGCACATATATGGGTATATTAATTAGACAACAGAGAAAATCTCAACTCACCACTAAGAGGCTGCAGATGATTTCTTTACCTGAACTATTAGCTTTCATCATATAGGGTGGAAGGCCATGCTAAGCTCTTTCCATGATAAGTAGTGGGATATGGATGGTACTTCTAGTTGGAAGGAAGTATGGGTGGGTTGGGAGGAGGTCTTTGGCTATAGTTAGAGTTAATGTTGACATGTTTGTTCTGTTTGGGTTTTTGACTACTATTGGGGCTTACAGTGGGGGATAAGGATACTGTATGGGATGAACAAGGTGGGAGGTGTAAAAATCTGTCTACAGTTGGGGTTACAGAGAGACAGGAAAGCAGGCTCCACTCACTGATGTGCCTCAGATGAATACAACACATCAACACATGAAATAAGGGCACCATCCACTGCAGAAATTCCAAAGTTGTAACCTTTATTGCCAAAACCCATCAAAATAAAAAAAGGTTAAAATGTGCCATACCCCTCTCCTATAAGGTCCGACCGGTTTTGTGCATGCGTGCTTCCTCAGGGACGGCCCTTCACCTCCAGTGATGCAATTAAATACAAAAAAGTGTTTAAAGTGACAGTGCAGAATAAAATTCCTAACCATATTCATATAACAAAAAACTAGAGGTAGAAGAGCACAACAGATGCTTAATGGCAATCAAAATGGCCTATTTTAAACATATGATTGTTTAACCTTAAGGTTCCATATTCAAGGCATATTATAAGAATACCATAGGTTTCATGAGATAAAGGCGAGTCTGAAAGACCACTTATCACATAAAGCGAACAAATATGAACCCATAGTCAAAAGGGCGATGGATATTGTACCAACCATTGCAAATAGTGACGGTCGGTACAATACTTTAAAAACACACACAAAAAACATTTTTTATGCAGGGGGCTGCACCCGCCGCACCCCCACCTTGTGGGGGGCAAGCCCCCTACATCCCCCAAACTTACATAACAAACTCCAAGGAGGGTGTGGATCACGAGGCAAGTTACTGGATTAAAAACTAAATACAATTATTTTGCCCATAGCTGGACCCAAACCCGGGTCTGCTCACATCGCAAGCAGTGGTATACACCACTACGCTATGTAAACAACTCTGCAGGAGTTGGCAACACAGGATTCTATATCCTGTAGTAGTGAGTACAGCTCCTTGCTATACTCACTGTACAGGATATAGCGATCTATTGCACCACCGGATCTCTTGCAGAGCACTATTATTGAGTCACTCTAAAGTGCAACACTCAATAATCAGCGCTCTACATAGGTGCTACCTTACCGGATACTATATAAGCACCAAGAGTGGCCGATTAGTCTGGTTAAAAGGCAATGCTGGAAAAATAATTAATTACATCAAAGTGAGAATAGTTATAATACAAGAATGCATAATTCATCACTAGTACAGCTGGGGTTAGACAGTGATTATTGGACATCTGTATTGTGGGGGAAGGGGGAGAGAGGTAGTGGTAATGGATGAGGAAGGGCGAGGGTTGGGGGGTACTTTTTGGTGAAGTTTGTGGGATTTTGTCTTTAATTTTGTATGTATTTGAAAAGTTTAAATCTTTAGCAAGCAAATTGGGGGGGGAGGGGGCACTTGAAGCCATAGTCTAAGATTGGAGAGGAGAAGGTTCAGGAGGAAAATGAGAAGACACATTTTACTGACATGGTGGTGTCTGGGTGTAACACATTGCCTCGGAGTGGTATCCTGTAGTACTGTGGGCTGCTTTGAAAGGGAATGGGACAGGGTAAAGGGAGGGTTAAAGGAGGGGAGGAGGGCTGCAGTTTAAGGACTGCTAGCTGCACAATTGAGCAGACTCAAAGATGCTTTATCTGCCGGCAATTTTGCATGTTTGTATGTAAGCAATAGTTCTGTACTTTATGTGAGCATAGACCAGGGTGGAATACATAGTGGTGCAGTCAGCTATAAATATCTACCAGTATGGATTCCCTAAAATTCCTGTCATGGAACATCAATGGATTAAAGACAGTGGTAAATAGAAAAAGGGTGTGGCCCTACATGAAAAGGGAGAGGGGGGACGTGGTCTTCCTTTGAGAGACTAACTTGACAAAAGAAGGTCAGACAAATTGGCACATTCCTGGGGGGTCACGCTACTGGTAGACCCCTTTACATCCAAGGCGAGGGGGGTGATAATCTGGCTTTGCCCCAAATTTGAGAGCAGCCATACATACCACACTTTCCGACCCACAAGGTCAATACGTGGTCATAGAATGCAATCTTGGGAGATAAAAGATTTACATGAGTGTCACTATATGGACCTAATTTTGACAACCAAATTCTTTCACCACTTAGCTTTAGTGTTAGCTTCCTTTCCAGATAATTTGGTAATGGGGGGGGGATGTTTAATACCTTTTGGGACCCAGTCCTGGACCATTCTGGCATCAAAACCCATCCCCCAACAAGGAGTGTAGCAGCCTTGTGGACCTTTGCTTAGGAAAGGGCCTTTAAGGAAATGTGATGCTACTTAAACCCTCAAAATCAGAGTACTCCTTTTTTTCTCATGCCCATTGACTGTACACATGAACACATTATCTCCTGATGTCACCAGGTCTAATAAGGGAAAACTTGTAGCTGTATATGGCCCTATTTGTATCAGTGACCATGCCCACCTGGGGGTGGACCTGGAGATGGGTAGGAGAGCCCTGTCTGCTAGGCAATGGTGCCTCAACCCCACACTTCTGTCAGATGGCACATTTAAAAGCCAGATGTCCTGAGCCATTCATAAGATCTTGACAAATAACATAGTTGGAGACACTTCTGTGTCCACCATGTGGGATGCTTTGAAGGCATGCATACATGGGGTAACTGTCTCCTTTGCGGCCCACCAATAGAAAGTGGAGACTCAGGAAGAGAGAGCCTTAGACCAAAAGGTGTCAGAACTAGAAAAAAAGTTGATGTCCAGGGAACAGAATTCAGGTTTTGGGGTGCTAAAGTTCCTGAAAGGTAAAGTCAATCAGTTGTCCTCCAGGCATCTTGAAATAAATCTTCTGTTATCCCATTTGGGTTCGTACTTTGAAGGGGATAAGGTGGAAAAATGGCTCAAGTGACAGAAAGAAAAGAGACGAGCAGACAAAATCATTCTGGCTATCGAAACACAGGAAGGCAATTCCATCACAGATCAGCTCTAAATTAATAAAGCTTTTTAATCCTTCTGTGAGACCCTGTACACCTCAGAGGTTCCCCCGGGCTCCTCCCATTGAGCTTTTCTGATGGATGTACCTCTTTCCACTCTGGACCTCTCAGTGAGGGATGATCTGGATATGCCAGTTTCGCCCCAGGAGGTCAGGCAAGCCATTTGGTGTTCCCGAGTGGGTAAGGCACCATGACCTAATGGGATTCTGATGGAATTTTACCAACACTTTCGGATGGAACTCCAACCGCTCATGTATCAGATGATAGCAGAGGTGCTGGAGGGGTCAATCCCCTGCCTTCCCAGACCTTGGTCACAGTCACAGTTTTCCAGAATCCAGGGAAGGACCCCACCAAGTGCGGTTCCTACCACACCATTTCCCTCCTCAAGGCAGACTAAAAAATCATAGCCAAACTAGTTGCCACCAGGGTAGAAAGGGTGCTCCCAGAATTGGTGCATCCTGACCAGGGAGGCATTTTGAAGGGCTGCCAGGTAAAACATAATATACGTGTACTCTGAATGTCATGACACATTGGACACAGGCTGTTGGGGGATAAACAAGGTCTTCTGGCCCTCGACACTGAAAAGGCCTTCGACCATGTTGAATGGTCCTTTATTTAGATAACAGGACACAAAAGGTAGTAGTAAACAGAGTCCACAATGAAGAAAGGAGGGTTACTAGTGGGGTACGGCATGGTTCAGTACTGGGACTGGTCCTTTTTAATGTCTTTATAAGTGACATTGCAGAGGAACTGGAAGGAAAAGTATGTCTCTTTGCAGATGACACAAAGATCTGCAACAGGGTTGATACACAAGATGGAGTGGAAAGGATGAGAAGGGCTTGGCAAGGTTGGAGGAATGGTCAAATGCATGGCAGCTTAGATTCAGTGCAAAGAAATTCAAGGTAATGCACCTGGGAAACAAAAACCCAGGGGAAGAGTACACAATGGGGGGTGAGATACTGACAACATTAAAAATGGAAAGGGACCTGGGGGTAATTATATCAGATGACCTAAAGGTGGGCAAGCAATGTGAAAAGGCAGTAAGGAAGGCTGGGGGGGGGATACTGGGATGCATAGGGAGAGGCATCAATAGTAGAAGACAGGAAGTTGTTATCCCTCTGTACAGACCGTTGGTGAGACCCCATCTGGATTACTGTGTGCAGTTCTGGAGACCCCATCTCTGCAAAGACATAGACAGAATGGACACTGTCCATAAGAGGGCAACCAAAATGGTGCAGGCTCTGCACCAGAAGACATACGAAGAAAGACTAAAGCAGCTTCATATGTATACCCTTGAGGAAAGAAGGGAGAGAGGGGACATGATAGAAACTTTCAAGTACCTCAAGGGAATCAACAAAGTCCAAGAGGGTAGCATCTTTTAGAAAAAGAGATGTGCAAGAACAAGGGGGCACAATTTGAAGATAGAGGGAGGACGGCTCAGAGGTAATGTGAGAAAGCATTTTTTCACGGAGATTGTTGTGGATGCATGGAACAGCCTCCCTGAGGAGGTTGTGGGGTCAAGAACAGTGGGGGAGTTCAAGAATGCATGGGACAGACAAAAGGCAGTCCTGGTGGGGGGGTAGGAGGAAGAAAGCTGTTGGTTAACTAGGATCTGTAGCTTATCTGTTATGTAGGAAAATGGGCAGACTAGGTGGGCCAAGCGGTCCTTATCTGCCATCAAATTCTATGTTTCTATGTTTCTATTTTCTGTCTTGAAGGGTTTTGGTTTGGGGTCTCCCATCCGCTCCTGGATATCCACCCTATACGATGCACTGAGGGCACAGATACTGACTAATGACATTGTTTCCCAACCCTTTCGCCTAACTCAGGGAACAAGGCAAGGGTGCCCCCTGTTCCCACTCCTGTATGTCCTTTCCATTGAGGCCTTAGCTGTTGCCATTAGGAAACACCCCCAACATCCAAGGGTATGTGCACCAGGGGGTTAACCATGTAATTTCCCTATGTATGGATGATGTCCTGCTTTTCATTGTTCAACCCAATAAAGCTCTTCCAGCCTTCACCAACATATTTAAACTCTACGGACCTCTCTCTGGTCACAAACTAAATTGGACTATTTGTGAATGGCTGCCTATTGGAAGTAACTGTAACTTAATACAGATTAATGGAATTGCTGCCCTCTCCTCCTCAGAAATTAAATACCTTGAAATTCGAATCCCCCCAAAATTTCCAAGGTTGAGGAGATAAATTACAAGCCACTCTTATAGAACACTTAGGTGGATTATGAGCGGTGGAAATCCCTTCCTTTAACTTTAATAGGTAAAGTGAATCTTGTCAAGTTGTGTGTATTATTACAGTGTCTCTACTTATTTCAAACACTTTTGGTTCACATCCCCCTTAAATACTTCAAGTCATTACGAGGTCATGTCACCACTCTCCTGTGGAATGGTAGGAGACCAAGATTAAAACAGGAGATTTTATGGCAACCAGTAGGTGAGGGTGACTTGGGGCTTTGTAACTTTAGGCTGTATTATGTGGCTGCTCAATTGGTCTTCTTGAGGGATTTGGAATCAGGGATTTCTCAAAGAGAGCATGGGTGACACTGCAAGAATCAGCCTTTAGTGCCCTGCTTTACTCCACCCTTTTGACTGCATCTCTTGGGAAGGTGGCAGTTAAGAGATTGAGTAACCCCTTTATGAGGGCCATGGTAAGATCCTGGCTGGCAGCGCACTCACTCATTAACCACCCTGGTGGATTGTCTCCAAATTCTGTCATCAGGCATGCTCTGTGGGAGGACAGTTCACTTCCAGAGCCTATTCACAATGTATTACAACTTGGGCAAGCAAGGGCCTGAATCTGTTGTCCCATCTTTTCTCTGATGACAGCAACATGTTGTTTCAGCAGTTAACAAAAAAATATAACCTTCACCCCTCCCACTTCTTCACCTACCTTCAGATTAATTTCAGGATGTATGTAAGTAAAAAAAAAAAGATATGAGAAAGATCAAACAAAAGTTAGGTTCCTTTGTACAGAGTATGAAGCCATTTACATACAACTGTTTGCACTGGCCATTTGGAATCCTTACTCCCACTTATGTCTACTTTAATCTGACCTTGCTACAGAATGTGAAAGCAGGAAGACCCAGCCAAAAATACTGAAGAGAATCATAATGTAAAGTACATTCCCTATAGAAGTTTGTTTCTGAACGATGTGTCTTTGTTCAGAATTGTTAGGGGAAGAACAATTGGAAAGTCACAGAACTCTGAAATTCTAAACAGAGTACTGGGTCCCTCATAGTTATCCTACCACTTACCAACCTCCCTGTACCATGCAACATTTCATCTCCTCCTGTGCTTAAATCTAGCATCAAGAACCAATCTTTGGTGCTGGAAACTCCACCCCGCAACCCATGATGGTTGAGTGCAACACTGGGAACCTATACCAATACTGAGAACCACCCCCCTCCCCCTGTAAGTTAGTATGGCAGTGAGAACTCTTCCCTGTCCCAGAAAACACTCCCAAACCTTCCCAGTTAGGGTTAGCACTGGGATCCCAACCCCAGTGCCAGGACCCCCCACACACACACACACACACACGTTACTTCTGCACCTGATGTTGGGAAGCACGCCCTCCTCCTGACTGCAAGCATTTGGAGCCCATACTGCTGCTGGAAAACACTCCCCAAGTTGTTGAGACCAGCTCCCATCTGTAATCCCTAAAAGCACTCCTCGATGTCCCGTGTTCCCGCTAATCCCTTGCCCACCGTCCCTGATATCTAGTAGCACTTCCATCATCCTCCAGATGGCAACTAGTACAGCCACCTTCTCACCTCCTCCACTGGCAACCGTCCAGTTCAAAATACTACAAACTGTTACTATGATAATAGTGGTTTGTAATATATTTCTGATCAGATGTTGGTCAGCAAAGGTGGTTACAGCAGAGCACTGCTGGTTGCTGTGAGAAGGGAAAATCAGATGGAGGTGTGCCACTAGACACTAGTGAGTCTGGGCAGGGGGTGGTGACCACAAACTTCAGAGCACTTGGAACAGTAGAGGGAAAGTGAGGGGGCGCTCTTTGACACATACTGTTGACTACTTTCAACCACTACTGTACATTTTCTATTGGCGCAAAGTAACATTTCAATATAAGCATGGACCTTTCTTAGCAGAAGGAGCCCTCAAAAGTAACTGAACCCTCTGGTAATGTATAGGAAATTAATTCTCTAATGCTCAGTGAAACAGCTTTTTTCTTTCAGATGTTACTTCAATTGAATTACAAGCCAATATAATTTTCAAAAAGAGAATATAAATACTGAAGCTGTATTACCAGTTAAGGCTGGCAGTGGCCAGATGTTGCAGTTACCTGATGACTGATTAATGGCTTATGTAAAATGAGCTGGGGATGTCCCAGTTTAGTCCCCAGTGGATTGATGTCTTCATTACAAAAAATTGATATATCATCACAGTAGACACTAATAGTGTCTTTTGTTGGTAGTCTCATATGAGAGAACAAGGACAGAGTGGGTAGTCTGAACTACCCTCATATCACCCTGTACAGGTTGACCTCCCTGCACAAGGTTTAAACACATTAGTAGGGCAATGTGAACAATGATGTACTCGTTGATGTGCCTGTCATATGGCTAAATATGACTTTACTGTCCTTCAGTGCTATTTGGCATACTAACTGAACTACTAATATTATCCTTAAATAGGATTTTCCACTGCTTTGAGTTTCTAAGAAATGGAGAATACAGAGACTGAGATTTGTTATTATCTTTTTAATTCCTCTTGGTGCCCACTCACAGTACAAGTCACTTCCCTATTTCACAGGTAGACAGAAAGACTAGAAACAAGGACAAAGAAATTATTTAATTCCCAAAGGTGGTGCTTTGCTCTTATGAGTCACTTCTCCAATTTCAGAAATAGAGCAGGAGAGATTTTATTAAATCTTTTTTAACTCACAGAAGGCCTGAGGTGGCATGTACACTCAGTACTCAGGAGGTGTACTGTCATGTCACTGCATCTCAGTGGCCAAAACAAAAAAAAAAAGAGCTGATACAAATGATTCCCATAACACCGAAACCCTTCAGATGTCATGGGTCAGATTTTTTTCAGAAGGAGGAAATGAGCCTGTGGAGGGTGGGGAGGGGGGCTGGAACGCGAGTTCAGATTAATTTGCCTAACTTTTCTCATACCAATGAGAATCAAACATTAGTGCTGCCACCCATTCAGTAAAGAAACACTCAGACTACTTCTCGACTGACCAGCTGATTCATAGAGGTCTGGGAGTATATAATGAGGAAAAGTATCAAGAGAACAATTACATACCAAATTAGGCATTCTTCCACTCAATAAATGTTCAACTGCATCAAAGAAGGCTTTGCCCGTGCTTGAGTGCAGTTCTATTGTGTCTCTCATGTTTGCATTTGTTTTTCTGGATGTTTACTAAACAAAGATTTTTTGAGGGAAGGGTCATGGCTCGCCACTGGCAAGATGCTACTTAATTTCTGGACAGGGCTTTGCTTGGGAGGAAAAAACCCCTCAGCATCCATGGAATAACAGTAAATAATGGGAAATAAATGCTGTAACTATCTACTTCTTGGTGTAGAGACCAGTATTGCGTGAATCTGTACTGTACAGTTGATGCAAGCCATTGAAGTTACAGGTGGCCCTTTCACTTTTTTTCTTTCCTATCAGGCCTCTGATCTTTGAGTGTGCACTTCTCACTAGTGGTTTGGCTTCAACTAAACATCTGAGTCTGCTCAACCGGCAGTTTAGAAGATGGCACAGCAGTCAATAGCACCATCTGAGATAGTACATGTAACCCAAATACTTATTGGCACTGCACACCTCAAGATCCTGGCAGCACTGACAAAAAAGGATAAGAACCCAGCCATGATGAACTTCAGGGTCAACTGCACAGTGCAGCAGATTCACCACTCAAGGGCAGAGAGGATGACATGCAGGCTCAACTCCAAGAGCAAGATAGTGCTACAAAATACCTGCTCTCAAAAGTCAATGTCCTTGAAAGCAGGGCAAGGTGGAACAATCTTCACTTAGTGGGCCTACAGGAGGGAACAGAGGGAGCGGACATGATTGGAATTCCACAGACTAAGAAGGGTCGCTCCCTTGGGGAAGGTGCTTGCAAGTCCAACTATAGTCAATTGCAAAAGGCCGAGACTCAACCCTCACTACCAAGGAAAAAAGATTGCAGACTCACCAGTCTATTGAATAATATAGACCTTTATTGTGAAACAAACACAAGCATGAAGAAGGTGTAGCCCAGGGAGGCCCACCAGTGACCCAATGTTTCATGCCCATTACGGGCACTTTGTCAAGGTGTAGTGCACCACATAGTGTTCAACTTTTATAACACACTCTTCAATCAATTATTTAAAATGTGAAAATGCCTACTTCGGTTACATCAGTATTCAATCATACTACCATTTACTTTAATGAGCAGCTGACACCTTCAGGAGAACTTTAACAAAACATAATATTTAGATAAAGTTCAGCTTGTATTTCACATTAGTTCTTTCTTCCTCCTCCCCATTATTTATTGCTGAGGTCATTTGTTTGCATGAAAACAGGATTTTTGGTCCTGAAGAGTTCATCTGTTTCTGTTGCTGTCTCCCTACCTGAGGCCTCAATGCACTGCTTGTGATATCACTGTTACTCTCATGGCAACAGATTGTTATGTCACAACACAGCATTATGACTTGAAGTAGGGAGTAAGCTATAGAGGCAGATTAACTTTATAATAGCTGTAAGGGATACAAATCTTGTATTCATGCACATTTATTCAGTAATAAATAATGGGGAGGAGAAATCTAGACTATGTATGAAATACAAACAGCATTGTATCTAATTATTAGGTTTTTTAAAGTTTTCTTTGAGGTGTCAGTAGCTCTCTAAGTTCATTCTATGTACTTTCATGTTTTTAAACAAAACCTTTTATTTATCACAATTAACTACTAAAGTTATAAATACATCACACTGTCCTGAATTCTTTCTTTGCATTTTATGTCCATGTGAACTTTAGGGTCCATACAGAAGTAATCCGAATTTGTGTGTGTGTGGGGGGGGTATTTTAGTACACCATTCTATATTCAAATAAAAAACTTATGCTGGAGTTTTTAGCAATCTTCTAGTTATTCAATAACAGAGTCTCTACAAAATGTATTTTCTCAGGAGGCTATTAAGCAGTTCAATACAAGAGTCTAGCCAGCTCTACTGGATCATTAAGATCTGCCATTCTAATGCCCCCAACTGGTAAATCCAGTATGAGTCCCTATTAATGAGTCTGGTTTCTTTATCACCTCCCCTAGGACCCACAGTTATTTTATCAATACCTGTGGATAAAGGAATATGTTTTGAATGATCACAGGCTGTATTAATGTGCATGGACATAGCGTATTTTAAATTTTCATTTGATATTGCCCACATATGTTCCTCTATCATTTCCTTCAGTTTTCTTTTAGTTCTTCCTTCATAATACACTCCACAGCTACATGACACGAGTTAAATAACATTCTGTGTATCACAAGTAATGACATTTAGAATCTAATATTCTTTCTCATCCCTTGGGATCACAAAACTGCCTATCTTGTTAACTACACAGCAATATTTGTATCTGCCACACTGTGTGAAACCTGGTGTGGGGGATCCAAACAACTACTTTTCTTTTCCACAGGCTGTACACTGTGAACCACATGATCCCTTATATTGCAATCCCTTCTACATGTAATTCTAGGAGGGGTTCATGCAACATCTCTTAATCGTGGTTTAATTTTGATTATGTCCCAGTCTTTTTTGAACTATCTGTTTTGCTACATGTTCTTCTGTTGAAAACCTGGTGACAAAATTCATTCTGTTATCTACCAGGGTATTTTTTGTTACTTTTTTCTTTTAGCAACTGTTTCCTATGTGTTGAATCTACCTCAGCTCTTCATTTATTTAAATTTTCGTGTCCATACCCCTCTCAAGTGACAGGTCAGATCCTCTGCATGTTTCAAATGTTCATCTTCTTCCATACAGTTGTGTTTTGTATGCATGTTCTGTCCCTTTGAATGTTCTGCATAATATGCCTAGGATGGTAACTGCTTGCCCTTAATCGGGTATTCCTGTTGGTTTTTGGTAGAGGGAGGTCGCCAGGGCACCATTTGACTTCCTTGATATAATTAAATCCAAAAGCTGATTTTTTCTTTACTGTAGTTGAGTTCAAACTTGAACCCTGGGTCCTGCTTCTCCAAATAGATTTCAAAATCCAGCAACTCATCTTCATTACCGTGACAGATCATGATACAGTCATCGATAAAACACTGTACAACATTCTATTCTTTTCTCTAAATGAATTGTTTTCTGAATAAATTGCCTTATTTTTCCAAAATTGGATTCCTCCAGCATGTCATCCCATTGTTGTTCAATACTCCCAACTGTCTCCACCTTGAAACAGATTGGGCCCACTGCTCACTAGCCCCACAGCCCAAACCTGGTGAGCAGCTACAGACCATCCTGTTAAAACTGTTTTGCTGTTCAGTGAATGAAAATGTTCTGTGTCTAGCATGGGAGGGAGGACCACTGCAATGGGCAGGCCACTGTACTCACTTTTTTTAAGACTTCCCTGTGGAACTCTCTCACCATCATGGGGCCAGTGCTGGGATAAAATGGAAGCTGAATCCAGTTAGGGATCTAAGCAGCTCTATGACTTCCTGCCTAGCTCCCTATATAGGTCAGTGGTGCAGCCTGTTCGTTCAATTCCCTGGAGGCAGCAGCTGACTTAATGTGGTGAACCTGGCCCATCCATGTCTTTCTGGATGGGGCCACCATGCTCATCAACCTGGAGATGCCCCTCAATGAATGGACATCTCAGCTTCATAGCCAACTGCTGGGACTTGTGATAACAGGACTTCACAGGAGGAGGGCCAGTGGATTCAGCAGTGTAGGGGCTGTGGCCATGAAAGACAAAAAGCAGAAATAGGCCTCTCAGACATGAAGGCACAACATTGGTCCAGAAGCCATCAGAGAGAATTCCCATCATCTGTCTCCTCTAACAACCCCTCAGTTGGGATCAGCCTGTCTACCCAAAGCTATTTCCACTCACTGTGACCTACTTCTACTACATCTTCTCCTGAACGTTAACTGAGTCATACAGTCCAGCAGGCCATAAAAGCAGCCTCTTCAATGGTCAAGCTGCCATGGTTAGCACCTGTATTGCAGACTTGGTCCAAAAGAGTTTCTACCCCTCCTGTGACAACAGCATCTTCTGCCAACTCTTCTGCTCCCCAGGACCTCCATAAAGCTCAGCAAATGCCTCAGAAAATCCTGAATTTTGGGAACTCTTTGATATGTAAGTTAGGTTCTACTATGGGATTTCTTATTCTGGTCACTGCAAGCAGTATTACATCTAGCTGTTATTGGGGATTGTCTTGTTTGGTCAAAGGGGGCCTAACCTCTGTGACTCAAGGCTAACTCACAAAAGCTCAGGGGGACACTGTGGTCTTTTTATCCATGATGCACTGACTGGACTCAACTGGAAGTCCCCCTCCTCAGTGAGTGCATCGTTTGCACTGCTACTTTACTGGTTAGGTGACGAATACCTTTCTTTGTTAGTTGAGAACTGTGATGTCTGTAAAATACAACTGTTTTATAAAATCTTGTGGTTTTCAGTTTTACATTCCTTATCGAAAGTATTCCTACTGGGCCAAGGCTGCCAGATGGGTCCCTTTCTTTTCTTTTCTTTTTTCAGTAATATATTTTTATTACCTTTTCACAAAAGGGAACTTGTGCACAGTGTACAGTGCAAAAGTTTCACAAATGTAGGGTTACAGTAACAATAGATATATGGAGACATTGCAGCAGTGAAATAAATAAACCCATGGCACCTGCCCCCTCTGGTTCAGCAGTTAGGGACTTGGCCCAATCTATATAGACTGGTTCAGCAGGCTGATGCTCTCCTTATATTGGCAGGAGGGATGGGGGTATATCCCATAGGGTCTGTCTTTCCAGACGATGCCTCTTCCTGGCTAGACTATTCCATTAGTACACTATGACATCTCCCCTTGCATGGGACGGAGGTGGGATCATACTGCATAACAAAGAGGATCCATGCATTCCACTGAGTGTTGAAGATCTCAGCCCAGTCATTCAACCCAAAAGTGATTCTCTCCATGCTTTAGATATGGTTTACCATCTCCCACCAGTGTGGTAATTCTGGCACCTGTGCCATAAGCCATTTTTTGTGATGCATTTCTGCAAAACTACCAACATGATGCCTAACAAATATTTCAGGTGCCATCCTTTGTAGAAATCTAGGGCATTGATACGGCACAAATATCTCAGAGGTTAGGATGATCCCTTAGAGATCACCTCCCTCAATTTCCCAAGAAAGTATGCCAGACAAGGACATATCCACATAATATATGTGTGGGTCACACTGTCAGCCCCACATCATCTCTAGCAAGTGTCCCATATCTGGCTGTTTGGCATTCAAAGAACCAAATAAAATACTTTCAAGCATATTCTTGCCAAGCATGTGACAAGATTACCCTGCTCACCTCACTGCAGCCTCAATCCTAAACCATGGGTGTTGTAACCCTTCCCATCTCACTGTCCCATTTCTCTGCCTCATAGAGGGTGACAACCTGGCCACACTGGTACACACATTCATGAACTCGAGACTCAGCTACTGCAATGTTCTATACCTTGGGGTTAAGGGAGGGGTGCTGCAATACCTGCAGGTGCTGCAGAACACTGTGGTCCTACTATAGACAGGCCTCCTGAGGTTCTGTCATGTGTCACTGGTACTGCGCAAACTGTATTGGCTGCTGGTGAAGTGGTATATCTCCTTTAAAGTTGGTCTCCTGACCTACAAGGCCCTGCATGGTCTTGGCTCAGGTTACCTGTCAGAGCTCCTGCATCCTCACATTCCTAGTTGCCATCTCTGCTCTGCCAAGGAGGGCCTCTGGGTAGTCCCTAGGGCAAGATTAAAATCACCCAGGGACAGGGAATTTGAGGTGGCAGCTTTGGTCCTAAGAAATTCTTTGCCTAGGACTTTGAGGGAGTCCCCCTCAGTGGAGGTCTTTAAACAGGGTCAGAAATCTATTCTGTTTATGCAAGCATGTTGGGAATTAAATTAGTACAGTATATCAGCTATAATTATTTAAATATTTATTTATGTATGTTTTAGTTGTATTGAATAGAGTTGAGATTATTTATTGTTTATGTATTTTATTATTTTTTAATGGTACCCTGGACCTCGAGGGAAGGGTGCCATAAACAAAGACTACTACTACTACTACTACTACTACTTATAGGATTGTGTGCCTTGTGTGGTCTTATAAATGATGACGATAAGGTATCTTATGTTTTGCGAGTTTATGCGTGCAGCTAAGGTGGAGATCAAGAGGGGAAGTTTGACCTGATGGCAGGTCACCTCTGGCCATGTCTAGGTTATGTCTTACCTGAATATATCTGTAAAAGTCCCTGTGATCAACTGAGTTTGGAGGTCACAGAGGGACTTTATCTGCTGACACATACAGAATTGTGCTAGGTAAACCAGGTTTAACCTGCACCACTAGCAGAAAGCAGGGTCTGTTTTGACAGGAATAAAGTCCCTCTACAATGCCAGAGGGCACACCCAAATAAAGGCTGGAGTCAGATTCAGAGAAGACTCCACCCACCACCATTTTCTCCCTGTGCTCTGGATCCATGGATTATGGAGTTACTGCTCCTGGTACTGTGGACAGGGTTCACAGAGGTATCTCACTCTTTCCCAAAATGGAAACAGGCTCCTTTCCATCGCCATTGTGGGCCAAGATCAACTGTGTGTTATTGGAACATGATTTGCAGTTGAGCTGCTGCATGGTAAGCTCTAAGGTCCAGTATAGTAAGACCCCTTCGGGTCCTTGGCAGCAACATGGTACGGAAGTGGATTCTAAGGTGCTTAACTGGCCAGATAAATCACAAGATGGCCATCTGCCATTTTCTCCAGTCTTTTCCAAGGAGCATTATGGGTACATTCTGAAAGATGTACTAACTGTGGGGGAGGATCGCCATCTGCCACATATCTACCCGACATACTAGACTCAGCGGCAAAGTATGCCATTGTTGGAGACCAGCTGTGAGTTCTGATAGGGGGTTGATGTTTAACTCATAGAGTCTGTCCAGATTCAATGGGAGTGTAACTAAGCAATATCGATGACAGGTGTGTGTTATGATAATCGCCACGCCTGGGGTGATAGCACGAGGCTTCAGGCCGAAAAGTACTAATCACCCCAGAAGTGACGTTATCCCAGCACAACACACACCCTGGAGTGCATTATTGCTATTATACAATGGCTCGTTTGTTTTCAAAATAATAAAAATAGAAAAAAAAATGTTTTTCTGTGTTTTTTTTTGTATTTTTTCATGTGTGGAGGTATATGTTTTTAGAAAAAAGTCCACAGTTTGGCCACTAGATGGTGCTAGGTGTATGCTCTGCATTGTATTTGCCTCTAAGGTTACCCTTGCTACAGTGCTGTTTTTGTTAGGAGACATGGGGTCATGGGGGAGTATTGGTAATAATATGGTTTATTTTTTTTTTCTGCATATGCTTTATTTTTTTTTTTCTGGTTGTATATTTTGTTTTTAATTTTAATGGAGTGGCAGATGGCAAGGCAGTTGCTAGGGGCTGTGTTGACTGAGGCACTGACGTTAGGTGACAGTAGGGGCAGACCAGGAAATGAAGGTAATCGTGGCTTTAGCGAGGAGGGTAGTGGAGAAGACGCTCTTGCTCAATCGGGTCGTCCACTCGCTGAGATGTCAGCTCTGAAGTGAGAGGAGTCACTGCGTGTTGCTCGGTCTCGTCGTTCAGTTGCTCGGTCGGGTCGTTCACTTGCTGACATGTAAGAAACACAGAGAAGACCTGCTTGAGGAGTGAGAAAACCTGCTTGAGGACTGAGTGACCGTTATGAAACGGCCATGCGGTGAGTGTTTAAAATAGGCGCTTGCTCACTCGCTGTGGTCGAAAACGAGAGGGATCGCGAGGTAGTGTTAGCAGTAGCATTTCTGGCAGCCTTCAGTGAAACACCATGTTGTCCGTGTGATGGTGGTTTTTTATGTTATTTTTGTAGGGGCAGACCAGGAAATGAAGGTAATCGTGGCTTTAGCGAGGAGGGTAGTGGAGTAGTCAATCGCTGTCGTGGAGTGATTCAGGATTTTTTTTTTTTTTACATTTCATGCGGTCTCTTGTGTGCTGGGACTAGACCCGTGATGTTATACTGGGATAACATCACGGGTCCAGTCCCAGTCTGACCAATCAGTGTCCAGGAAATTTTCTTGCCATTGTATAATACCCAAATATTTAATCTCCCACAGATCCCACTTAAAGAGGAACCTGTGCTTCTGAGGCCACGCTGGGGGCCAATACAGGGGCAAGGCTTCCATCTTCATTGTGTTTAATTTATAATCTGTGACACTGCTATATTCCTCAGAAATACAGAAGACCTCCACTAAGGTGGTATTCAGATCAAGCAGAACGTATGTTGTCCATACAGAGTGCCAGTTGATGTTATCTTCCCCCCACTGCCATTCCAGAAATGACAGGACTCTCTCAGATGTCTTGGGCCAAGGGCTCAGTTTATAAGGCAAACAGCAAAGGTGATGGGGATACCCTGGTGGGTGTCCCCGCTAAGGTAGAAGATTTTGACATGTGCCCATTTACCATGACAAAAGCTCGTGGTGTGGTGTAAACGCTTTGGAGCACGGTAATAAATTCTGCTAGGAAGCCAAATTTATGGCAGATGGCAAACAGGTACAGCACAGAGAGTGGCAAGGAGAAAGGGGGAGGCTTTCACATGCGCGTGATGAAGGATGTGAAGTGTGCAACGCGTATTGTCTCCAGTCTGTCAGCTTCTTATGAATGCCGTCTGGTCGGTGTGGATCAAAGTTCGCAGAAGGGGGTCTAATCTTCCCCGGTTTGAGGATGACCAAAATTGTGGCATATTGTCAAGTGCTAGGAATTTTGCCTACTACTGATACCTTATTACAGACTCTAATAAACTGAGGTTCTTCTAATGACTCCCTCTGAGCCTTGTAAAACTCCAGGATGCATCCATCCATTCCCAGGGCCTTTCTCCGTGTGCACTTTGCATATTTCTGGCTCAAGTTCTTCAGCCTGGATCAGCCTGATGAGACACTCTGACTGTTCTTGTGAAAGAAGTGGGAGTTTGAAGCAAGATAAAAAAGCCTCCATTGCCTCCATGTCATTTGGCCCCTCTGGGCTGTACAATGAGGTATAATAACGACGGAAGGCCTCCACCATCTCAGTGGTTTTCTGCAGGAGTTTATTGGCATGTGGATGTTTCATTTGGGCAGTTGTGGCTTTAGTCTTTTGCCTGCAAATCTATTTATTTATGTTTTTTATTTATTAAAGATCTTGGAAGACACCTGTTAGCAGTTGCTAGTTGAGAGGTTCCACATCGCTACATTAACTGAGGAGTCACAATCATAGTGGACGAAATACAGATTTGATAGGCATATATGTATAAAAAATACAGTGTACAAACAATACAGTTGGTGGCTCAGACAACAAATAACAAGATGTGCTGAGGCATTTAAGCAATAATGACCGACAGGGTGTGTGTCGTGCTGGGTTAACGTCACGCCTCAGGTGGTTGGACACGAGGCCGCAGGTCGAGTGCGACCAACAACTGAGGTGTAAAGTTATCCCAAATGACACACACCCTGGAGGGCATTATTGCTATTATACAATGGCTCATTGTTATATATAAAATAAAAAAATAGTTTTAAAGAATGTTTTTATTAGTGTGGAAAAATATATTTGTTTCTTAAGAGGAGATGCTAAAAAAGGGATCATCTATATTGGTTCACAGCACTGAGACTAGACCCGTGATGTTGTGCTGGGATAACATCATGGGGCCAGTCTCTGACTGACCAATCAGAGACCAGGATTCTTTCTTGCCATTGTATAATGTACAATATATGCCTGCGTCCTATAAAGTGACAAAGACAGAGGATGGGGATAATGTGATAGGGGGAGTTGCTAAGAAAGGCAAGAGTGGGGGCTTAGGATAGGGCAGGGGTGAGGAGGCAATAGAGTGTTAGGAGGAGTGAGGCAAAGTGCTGCTGAGAGACTAACCTGGAAGGATGTGAATGGGAAAGTGCTGGGGTAGTCCATTGCTGCATGTGGGGATTTAGCGGTGACACATACATAAGCTACTATCAGTGAGCTGCTTACCAGCCTACGTTTAAAGGATCCCAGTGTAGTGGCATTGGAGATGTCAGGAGGTAGGCCATTTGTCCAGAGAGGAGCATGGTGAGCAAAAGAATGCTGAGCCATGGTAGTCCAACACCTGGGCACATGGAAGATTTGGGTGGATGAGCTCCTGCTGTGTCTGGCATTCGAAGGTGGAGCTAGCAGTCTCTGTACCCCAGGCGGAAGTAGGTGTAGAGTGGCCTTTTTTGCAAGGAGGCAGGTTTGATATTGGATTCTGTTGCTCAAGTGGAGCCAGCCAGTCTGAGCATACAGCTCACAGGTATGGGTGAGCTTTGGGGCATTGGTGATCAGATGGCAGGCTTTGTTTAGAACTGTTAAAATACAGGAGCGGCATGACTCTTGTGGCTCTGGGCCTACCTCATAGTCTTTATGGCAAAGATACATCAGGGCCACCTCTGTTTTTTTGAGAATAATTTTGTCTATTTACTTTCTAGTTGTGCCTAGTTGTAGCTTGACAGAACACTCCCCTTGCATGTGTGCAAGTTGTAAGTAAGGAAGCAAGAGTTTATTTATACCGTGGCACCCAATTTCAGAGGCTCTGGGCTTCATTACAATTCAAAGTAGGGTGTAACATCATACATCAAACATTATTAAAAACTAACAAACAAATTATCTATAAAATCAGAATTAAAAACTGTCTTAAAATGCTTGTTTAAACAGATAGTTGCAGGAAATGGAGTGTCTGTCCTGTAGGTTGGCCAATTTCTGCTGTCTTTCTCTCTTTTTCCTAGAACTGAAATTTATGATGTAGAGCCACATGACTGTTTTTACGGTGTCCCAGAGAACAACCACTATGTGCCCCCCTCCCCATTGGTTATGTCTATTTATCTCTGTTATCTTCTCAGAGAGTAATTTCTTGAATTCCTTTGACCTGAGATAGCAGCTATACAGACACCACTGCATCCTGGAGATCTCCTTCTTGAACGGTAGATATTTTGAAACTGGTGCATGTTCTGAGAGCTATATCAAAACCAATGCATTTTCTGAGAGTATTATATCTCTGATCATGCAGTCAATCACATATTTCAGTGGTTTCTGCTGGGTATAGCTATAGTCTATTCCTATATAGACTGAGTGTACCAGAGAGCAGTATGTGTATTGCCATGCTTTGGGGGTGAAAAACATCTACCCATTAACGAGTCTTCGGTAGTGTGGCTCATGGCTTATGGGCAGCGGGTTGCTTAGGTGGTCAGGGGTTAGAAGTCTCCCAGGCTATACAGCTTGCATTAGACTGTCACATAGTATTATATGGTTTTGTCTGTTTTTAAAGTGTTCTTGTTTTTGTTTCAATTTTATTGTTGGAAAACTTTAATAAAGTATATTAAACAAAAAAAAAGAAGTGTCCCAGGTGTTTGACTGTATCATATTGAAGTCACAGGCCAATAGCAACAACCCCCACTCCCCAGGTATTTTCAGGTATCAAATCAAGAAGCCTTCTGACTTCTGTTGTATTAGACCCCGGGGGAATGTATACATTGGCTAGCATCACTTCCAGCTGATAAAACATGCCTTACACCATCAACAGTCTCTGCTCCCCAACCTTCATTAACTTTTGTGTCCAGAAAGGGTGTCATGTGTCAGATAAGGATTGATGTTCCTGTACATTTTCCCTTAGACATCTCTGAACTAAACACTGCCCTATACCCACATTTATGGAGTTCTCATTCTCTGGCCCTCAAGGTGTGTCACTTGCTGGAATACAATATCCAGATGTTCCTTCCTAATTCTGGAGGGCACCTTAGCCCTTTTAACAAGATTATTGAGGCCATTAACATTTAGCAAATACCATAATGTGCCCCTAGCCATCCTTCTTCAATTTGTTTTTGCTTTGGCCTCCAACCCTCCATGTATAGTATGTGAAACTGCATCCCACATCAGCCTGTCTGTATGTTCAGTGAAGCTGTTTAAATATGTGCCCTGGAAATAAAGTGGTGCAAACCAGGCACCCACATGGTAAAAACCATAATACCAAAGTTAAAAGGGCAACAGAAACATAGGTGAGTGCCCCAACTAGGAGAATTCAGCCACATAGTGGCAGTGTTGGGCCTCCAAGATAAAGGCTCTTTCAGAACCCCTAATGCTGCAGATATACTTTGCGGGAAGGGGATATCCCACCCAGCAGGATTGGTCCACTTATAGTATTATGACTGTACAGGGGTGGGGCAGTCAGGGAATGGATGTCATGAGTTGAAGTCCAGTGGGCTGCCTCCCACCTCCCATCCCCAGTATACCACTCTAGCACAGACAGTCAATTCTCAGTTCCTACAATTTTATTCAAGAAGATCAGAGGGGAAAAAAAACATGCATTATGATTCAGTTGACAGAAGCAGTGCAGACAAGTTCAGTATGCTTTTCACAGAAGGGTTCACCAGTACCACTGCAGGCCATGTCCAAGCTTAGATTAAGTACCATGTGATTCAAGCCCACTGCCCATAGAGCATCAGGGGTGTAAACCCTTACAGGTTCTCACCGTCCTAGCCCCCCACCATGGTGAGTAAGGGCTAGTAACCCTTCCTTTTCTGTTATCTGTCATCAGCAAAACTGTTACTAGTTTTATGGTGACTGCTAGGGGTGTGTGAGTAACAAAACTTATTTCCTGAATACCATGAACAATGGACAAATTGTTAATTGGATATGAATTATGAATAATGACACTCTCCATGACTATTCCTATTTGGGAAATACAATTAAAAAAAAGAAACAGCCTCCCACTCTTCACTCCTACCCAAAACCTTAAACTCCAGCCCCAATCCCCCCACCCTCACTTAGATACCCAACTGACCTGTGGAGAAGGTGGGGGGGCTGTTCTTTTTATTTGTTATTTTAATTGTATCCTTTGATTACCTGAATATGAACAACGAATCCCAGAATATTATGGGGTCCGATATAATTTTCAGCCTGAATGTTCAACATAAGGTATTCACACACCTAGTAACTGCCTGCACAAAATAAAACAGCAGCCTGGTAGAAACTGGCTCTGTAGGGTATATAGCTGGTACACAACTTGCCTATTGGTCCTACAGTACTGGCCCAGCATGACATCGTGCCACATGCTACAGTTACCTCCCCCATATGTCTCTGACTACAAAGAGTCAGAATGCGACGGGCCTTGAGAGGCATCTCATCATCGGTCCCTAGGTACCTGTATGACTGAACCTTATGCCACAGGAGGGCAGTGTGCAGTACCTTTCTAATTAACCCACCTTACACCTTCTCCACTGTTACTCCCCCTGCTCACTTACTAACATGGCTCTATTGGCCTCCTTATCTTTGCACTCACAGTTTCTCTACCTATCTTTCATCCAATGTGGGGCATTTTGTTTCTATTTCTGAGTAATGCTTCTTTCAGAGGTACTCTACTGCTCTGAGGTTAGTGTGCTACTCCCCTAACTGTGGATGCTCATTTCATGGAGCCACACCGATGGTCAAACTCAGTGTTGGTTACAACAGACACTCTGAGTCTGGCACTATTTTGGAATTCGCTCCTTTCTGTGGCTGTCATACTAGCTCTACACTAGAGACATTGGCTAGAAGAGTGGGGTTTGACAACAGTGCTAACAGATTATGTGCATAATAAGCCCATCTGGGGATGCCCTTTCTCTGCCTGTTAGAAGTCATTGGAGTGGATCAGTGAAAGGCACGTAGGATGCCCTCTGCACATATGGCACATGAGGTAGTGAGCCCTGAACCCTCATCACTTACCCCATCTCTTCTGTTCTGGAGAAGAAGGCCCCCCTCACTTTTCACCCTGTCTTCTTGCATGAAGGAGCTGTGACAGGTAAATCATTATACATAGGTATACCCTAGCAAGCTACGTCCTTTAGGCTGGTTTCCACCCCTGTCAAATAATTTTTTTCTTTTCATTTTGATATTGGACTGGGGCTATACTCAAAGTGCTATACTTGAGATGCTGTTTCCCCACACCCTCCTTCCCCCTCCTCTTTTATCTCTTTCTTTATCCTCACTCTTGTGCTTCTCAACTTACCTTGACAGAGGCAACTCACTTGACTATGAACCTTTTTTATGCCCCCCCCATTCATTCCCTGGTCTGGTGCTCCTCCTCTCCTCTGCTATAGGTGCTATCTGTGGGTGCTCTGCTACAAACTGAACATAGGATCACCCAACCACATGGGGTGATGTAACTCTCTAGCCTAATCTGAATGTAACTATTTACCCATTGTTGAGGGATCTGCATGGGTTCTCCCACTGGTGGTTGTAAGAGGGAACCACCAGGGCCTGGCCTCACTTTAGATGTTTCCGTCTTATTGCTTTAACTGTTCTACATGTAGAAGCCTGCTCCTTGGAATGCATGGGTTTTGAACATGGAAGCCAAGCAGCCTCCCTTCATTTACACCCACACCGATCACAATAATCTTCTCTTCAGAATGTTTGTTGGTATGGTCAACCATTATGTACACTGCCTATGGTTTATGTTCACAGTTATTGTTATAGTTGACATTTCAGTTTCATGTGTAGAAAGTCTTACAATGAATCACAGACAAGGATTCTTGCTCATGTGTTACATGGTTTACTTGCCAATGTAAGGTTTGAGACACCCCCATCTCTACAATACTCATTTATACATGGGTTCCCCCTCATTATTCCATGAACAAGTATATTAGCAAGTTATGGAGGCTATACAGTGTATAATCTAGAATGTTCAGGGCCTGAACTCCCCTGGTAAATGAAGGAGAGTACTATCCAAACTAAAAAAAAAGCACAGCCCAAATTGTCTTCCTACAGGAAACCAAGCTAAAAAAAGATGAAGCTAAGAAATTATGTAGAGAGTGGATGGGCGCTAAAGTTTACAACATTGCCCCCTCTAGAACTCTGGGGTATCAACCCTAGAGCACAAACAGCTAACTGGTATCTCACCCAATGAGTATCTGACTCTAGTGGCAGATGAGTGGTTGCCTAATTTGATAATCATGAGGGCCCTCTCTTACTGGGAATATGGCCCCAACACGGACAATATTGGTGCTCCATAGAGCCCTGACTGAAGGTACAGAATATTATTCTACTTTCATTGAATTGTTGCTAAAGCTAACTAAGAAAGTATTGATTATAATGTGTTTCTTTTCATTGGAAAACCATATTTACAGCTTCAGGGCACAGTTATGAGGGCGGTTATAGCCCTCAATTAAGCTAATATATATCTTATCTTATGGGACAGAGACTTTGTACTGGGTTCTGATGTCAATCCATTCTTTTCCAATTTAGATATATGAAGAAGATTTATTGATAACATTATTATGGTGTAGCGGGGGTTGTTAGAGAAACTATAGGAATTTAAGGATTATCTAGAGAGTACTAATAGTAACCTCCATTGTACCAAATGTGGATGGTATCCAATTTCTCGACTTGAAAATAAGTAAAAATGACTGGAAAGGAATAGGAACTACCTTATTCTGTAAGCCTACAGATACTAATTCCTTTTTGCACTTTACTAAATGTCACCCCTGCCACACCATTGAATGTGTTCCGAGAAGTCAGTTTCTACGTGCCAAACAAAATTGTAGTAGCCAAGAGAATCAAAAACTGGATAATTAATTGTGTGATTGATTTGCAGCCAGAGGTTACAGTAAAAATTGCATTGTGAGAGTGAGAGAACAGGTTGAACACATGAATAGGGAAGAACTTATTAACCCTGACACATGGGCCAGGATAATGGAGGAAGAGGAGATTAATATGGTGGATATACAAGGTGCAGAAGTAACTAAGGAGTATAAACTTAAGCATCACAATTTTGTTACCACATATTCTACTCACTCTAGAGACATTAAGAAGATAATGGAGAGACTTTGGCATGTGGTGAGTGTGGAACCAGTCCAGCCTTTCAAACAAAATCACAGATCGCACAGTAATGATGGCCAAGGCCAGCTTTGACTGGGTTCCTGTCACAGACTTGATTCACAGAGAACCATACCTGGGACATCACCATCTCTGGTTACACTCTCTTCAGGAGAGACCGCATAGGTAAGGAAGTGGGGGGGTACTATTTATATCAGAGAAGGGATAAATGCTACTGAGACCCAGGGAACACAAGACAAGGCAGAGGCCCTATGGATCACTATGTGAGCTGGAAACAGGAACCCTTTCATGGTTGTAGTTATCTATAAACCTCCAAACCAGGAGATCAAAATGGACAAGATTCTCCTGGAAGACATAAAATACCTCCTCAAGGTTCTCGGAAAATCCAGATCAAGTGAGGACACACTTGACTTGAAGCTCATTTCCCTCACCCTTGATGATGTATTGCACCCTCTTACCAAGATTATTAACAGACCCCTCATGCTCTCCCAGTTTCCACTCAAGTGGAAGTCCACCCTGGTGACTCCAATACACAAGTCAAGGGATAGGACATTACACTGTAACTACAGGCCCATCTCCATCCTACCTCCTTTATCCAAAGCTCTTGAAATAATTGTTGCAGACCAATTGGTGGAGTACTTGGAGAAACACAACTTGCAATGCCCACAGCAACATGGCTTTCACAAAGGACATAGCACCACCTCTTCCCTCCTTAAGTTTACAGGCCACATTCTTCTAGCACTAGACTAAGGACAACTTGCTGGTGCCACCTTTATAGACCTCTCGAAGGTCTTCGAAACAGTCAACCATCCATTACTACTGAAACAACTTGGCAACTTAGGGCTTTCTCATGACACTTTACAATGGTTCAACAGTTATCTCTCCAGCCGGTCACAACAAGTTAAGATTGGTGACTCCCTCTCCTCCAAACTACCTGTCCGGGCTGGTGTTCCCCAAGGGTCAATGTTGGGACCCCTTCTTTTCAGCATCTTCCTGAATAATCTTCCTTCTGCCTGTGATGAAAACATTATTCTGTATGCTGATGATGCAGTGATTTTCTCTAAGAATTCTGACCCCTCCCTCTTGGAGAAACAACTATAGGAAAGTTTTAAGCAAGTTGAGGCCGGGTTCATCTCACAGAAACTAGTGCTAAATTACAAGAAAACAAAGATTATGCTGGTTATGCTGTTCCATGGCACACATAACAAACATAAACATCAACAGTTGGCAATCAAAAACAGCTCAGGTGTGATCCTGGACCAGATGCAGACTTCCAAATACCTTGGTATAACCCTGAACCCTACTCTGTCCTTTTCCAGCCATATCGATTCAGTAGCAAAATCTGTAAATATCTGTATAGGCCTTCTCTATAAACATAGACACTGCCTGACACCGGACACCCTTAAGCAAGCAACACACAGCTCTATTGTCTCCATCATTGATTATGGGCTTGTTATCTATGGAGCAGCCACAGCTACAGCACTACGGCAAATTCTTACAGCGCTGAATAGGGCCTGCAGACTGCTTACTGGTGCTGCCCACTGCACGTATACCTGTGACCTCTATGAACAGTCAAACTAGCTACAACTTCAGGGAAAGATTACTTTTCAAACCTGCCTACTAGCAAAAAAGTCATTAATGGGACTCATGCCCTCTGGGGTTCAGTCTCTCTTAAACCCAGCCAACCACCCCCATTACACAAGAAGTTCTGACAACTATTCTCTGGCAGTTCCCTGCTGTCACACTGCCCAAGGCCAGCAGTCTTTTGCAGGTAGAGCCCCTAAGATGTTTAACTCCCTGGGCAGCAAACTCACCAACTTAGGCACCCTCTGCTCATTCAAACACAAGCTACATCAAACGCTTGTGTCCAGAGCCACCTGTGACTGTTTCTCCAAACCTCCCAGGTAGTCACTTCTGTTCTTCACACCTCCCTACTATCACTACCTCTGCCTGCCTCCACCCTCCACATATCTACCCCTGCCTCTCTCCCCAGCCCAGGTCCACCACCTTCCTCTCTTACCCTCCTTCAAATCCCTTCCTCTCTCTCTTTTCTAATCTGCTCACCCCACCCAATGTTGCAGTTATTCCCCGATCCTTGCCTCCCACCCAACTCTCCTTCTACCTCCCTCCCAGTTACCCCTCTACACCCACTCTCTCTTCCACTTTCCTACGCTACATGGCACAATTGGCAGCAATTCAGTTTTTTCCACTCTAACTTTCCCTTTGACAATGCCCGTCTGGCAGCTTTAATTCAAGTAAATATTATTTGTTGTGACTCATCATTCTTAAATGTATGCCTGATTATGTTGTTCTAACTGTTATTTAGATCACCTGTAGCTTTAGACCATGTATACCCTGTACTGAATTTTGTATTCAAACTGCTTGCCTGCTAATCTGACAATAACTGTACTTCTATTCTTTGTATACTGACGTGGAACTTTTATAAAAAAGCCATTGTCTCAAAGCTATTTATCTGAAATTCTAATAAATAAAATAAAAATAAAGAGGATGACTGACAAAGGAGAGCTATTTCTAGTTGGGGCTTCAGTCTACCAGATGTAGAATGATGCACCTTCATACTCTCCTCAGAGAGGAGTAGAGACTTCGTCATGTCTCTGAGGGAGGCAGAACTGAATCAAATGGTGGTTCCTCCCACCAGAGCATCAGCTATCCTGGTCCTGGTACTCACTAACAGTGCCAGGGTATCAGACATACAAGTGGGGATTAATCTGGGTACCAGTGACCACAGGTCAATCTGGTTCTCCATTAGAAAGACTGAGGACCCCTGCCACTCCAGAATCAAGGTGCTCAATTTCAGGAAAGCAGATTTCCTGAAAATGAGGGAAAGGATCAAGCCCCTGCTGGCAACAGATGCCACGTGGAATGTGGAGGACAAATGGACAAAGCTGAAAGATACTATAGCGACAGTCACAGCGTTATGCACTAAACAAATCAGCAAGTCCAAAAGGCAAGGAACACCCTCTGGTTCTCCAAAGTGGTAGCTACTATAGTTATGGAAAAGAGAAAAGCTTTTCTGAAATACAAGGAGACCAAGTCTTAAAAGGATAGAGAAGGCTACAGAGATAAAACTCAAGGAAGCCGGGAAAGCTATTAAGGTGGCAAAGGCTCAGACTGAAGAAAAACTAGCTGAAGACGTGAAAAGGGGGGACAAAACACTTTATTGATACATTTGAGAAAAAATAAAGAGCAAAGGAGAAATAACACAGCTGGCAACCAAGGAAGGACACCTGGTGGTAAACGACAAAGACAAGGCAGAAGTTCTCAATGAATTGTTCTGCTTGTTCTTCACACAGAAAGACACTGGTAATGGTCCAGCACCAGTCAAGACACTTCCCCATACCAGGGGAGCTGACATATTCCACTTTGCAAAAGAAAGGGTCCTTGAGGAGTTGTCTAAAATAAGGGTGGACAAGGCAATGGGCCCTGGCAGAATACATCTAAGAGTTCTAAAAGAACTTAAGTATGAACTTGCTGCCCCACTTGCTGAACTGTTTAACAGTTCACTGGAACAGGGGATAGTACCATAGGACTGTAAAAGGGCCACGGTTGTGCCATTGCATGAGAGTGGTAATAGGGAGGTAACAGGAAACTACCGTCCAGTAAGTCTGACCTCAGTGGTGGGTAAAATAATGGAGGCATTGCTTAAGGAAAGGGTAATGAACTACCTGAAAGCAAGTGGACAACTTGACCCAAAGCAGCAAGGCTTCACGTCAGGATGCTCATGCCAAATAAATTTGATAGAATTCTTCATCTGAGTTACAAGAGAAGTAGACCAGGGGGCAGTAGTGGACGTGGTGTATTTGGACTTTAATAAAGCCTTTGATGCAGTCCCACACAGAAGGCTAGCCAACAAACTGGGGAAAGCTGGTGTCAGCTACAAAGTAGTTAAATGGATCACAAACTGACTGGAAGGCAGGACACAGAGGGTTATGGTAAATGGCACCTTGTCCCAAGAGGGACAGGTGTCAAGTGGCATGCTGCAGGGGTCAGTACTAGACTCCATCTTTTTCAACATGTTCATCAGTGACATCACTGAAGGACTAAAAAGGAAAGTTTGCCTCTTTGCAGACAATATGAAGCTCTGCAACAGGGTGGACACACAAGAAGGGATTGCAGAAATGGAGGCAGATCTCAGGATTCTAGAGGAATGGTCCAGGAACTGGCAGTTGAGATGCAACTCAAAAAAATGTAAAGTCATGCACTTGGGTAGAAGGAACCCATGCATGAAGTATATACTGGAGGGGAAGCTACTAGAAGAAACAAAGCTGGAATGGGATCTTGGTGTCATTATATAACGATTTAAAGGTAGGGAAGCAATGCGAAAAAGTGGCACTAAAGGCAAGCAGCATCCTCGGATGTATTGGTAAGGGTATTACTAGTAGGAAGCATGATGTAATCATCCCCCTGTACAGGCTCCTAGTGAAGAGTGGTAGCAGGGAGGAGGCAGGGAACTACAGACCAGTCAGTCTTACCTCAGTAGTGGGCAAGATTATGGAGGCACTCCATAAGGAAAGGATAGTGCGACACCTGGAATCCAGAGAAGCACAGGATCCAATACAGCATGGGTTTACAACAGGAATGTCCTGTCAAACTAATCTTATAGATTTCTTTGACTGGGTAACTAGAGTGGTGGACAAAGGGGGTGCAGTTGATGTTGCCTACGTTGACTTCAGCAAAGCTTTTGATACTGTTCCACATAGAAGATTGGTTAATAAGATAGGTAGGCTTGGGGTGGGTCAGAAGTTGGCCAACTGGGTGGCAAACTGGTTGGTGGGCAGAAAACAGAGAGTGGTGATAAACAGTATACAGTCAGAAGGGATGCAAGTCACAAGTGGGGTACCACAGGAATCAGTCCTGGGGCCAGTCATCTTCAATATCTTCATCAGTGACATTACAGATGGACTGGAGGGTAAGGTTTGTCTGTTTGCAGATGACACCAAGATCTGTAACAGAGTAGATGATCCAGATGGGGTGGGCAGAATGAGAAGAGATCTGGATAAACTGGCAAAATGGTCGGAAGAGTGGCAACTGGGGTTTAAAGCAAAGAAATGCAAGATCATGCACACAGGGAAGAGAAACCCTAAAGCTACCTATAGGCTGGGAGAGGAGTTGCTGGCAATCACAAGGGAAGAAAAAGACTTGGCATCATCGTCACAGATGATCTGAAATCATCCAAGCAGACCACTAAAGCTGTAGATAAGGCTAGGGGGACGTTGGGGTGTATTAGCAGGGGTATCACAAGTCGTAAGAGGGAGGTAATAATCCCTCTTTACTAGACACTGGTTAGGCCCCATCTGGAGTACTGCATGCAGTACTGGAGGCTGCACCTTCACAAGGACATTAACAAAATGGAAGTAGTCCAGAGAAAGGCAACCAAAATGGTGCAGGGACTGCATCAGAAAACATATGAGGACAGAATAATGGAGCTCAATATGTATACCCTAGAGCAAAGGAGGGAGAGAGGTGATATGATCGAAACATTCAAACACCTGAAGGGCATTAACAAGGTGAAAGAGTCTAACATGTTTCAATATAAGAAAAATAGGACAAGAGGACATAGAAGGAGATTAGAGGGAGGCCGATTAAGGGGTAATGTGAGGAAGTTCTTTTTCACAGAAAGGGTGGTGGATGCATGGAACAGCCTACCTCAGGAAGTGGTGGATATGAATACAGTGCAGGGCTTCAACAGGCATGGGATAGGCATAAGGGAGCAATACACAAGCAATAACATACGACGAGGTGTGGGTTATCGCCTGATAAGAGCACGCTGATGGGTGTACTAAGGCACAAGGTGCTTGCGCCGAGTGCCTTATGCCTCTGGATGTACACTTATCAGGTGATAACCCACACCTTGAAGTGTGTTATTGCACTTATAAAATGGGCTCCCCTGTAAAGAAGTTATCTTAATAAAATTACCATAAAAAGTGTACATAGAAAGAGTGGAAGATTTTATATTAGAAAATAAGAAAAAGTAGTCCCTGTTTTTCTATTACAATGTAGCTTGTTAATCGAAAAGTCACTATAAAAGGCTGGTGCTTGTGTGTTTGCAACCCACCCATTCACCAGAGGAATGGTCAAATAATTTTTTGTTTCATTTGTTTAATATGGAGTTACTTTATTTTTTTTTTTATTTACACCAGGACTGGGTATGTGTAGCACTTGCTGTGATGTTTGTTGCCCCCCCCCCACACACACACACACGGCACTAAGATAAAGAAAGCATGTTTTTCTCCTGGTTCGTGATTTTAAACTTGTAGATTCTGGTTCGTTTAAAGTGAGAAATGGAGAGAATTATGTGCTGAGCACGAGGACTGGATTTATTTCAAATGTGCTGTTGAAGTGGGTTTAAAAGCTGCAGGAGGCACAATTGCTAGATCGGGATCGAGAGTTTGATTTAGCAGTGAAAGCGATTTCTTTTCAGCACGCGGGATGCTCGGTGGATCACGGGCGGCTGTTGGGATAGTGGAGATTTCAAGCCACATATTTTTTTAACTTCGGGGAGGAGAGGTTAGAGTTTGTTTTGTTAATTTTATTGTGGTTCAGTGTACTTTGAGCTTTTTCGGGGAAGGGGAGCAGCATAACGGGAGATTGTTTTTTTTCAGAGAGGCTGCCATCTCCCTGCTGTGAGCTGTGCCAGCTATTGTGCTGGATTGCTGCCACTTCAGTGAGCTCTGCCAATTAGCATTTCTGTTTACACTTGGCAGAGCTCACTGATTCCTTGTTGTCATGGGGCATCTTGGTGGGCAGTACTCCCGGTTGGCTACTATATCATCTGATAAGGACATGGCACATTCATAAGGTAGAAAAAACAAATGGGCAGACTAGATGGGCCTTGCGGTCTTTATCTGCCATCAACTTCTATGTTTCTATGTTTTTATGACCTCACTTGGAGTACTGTGTGCAGTTCAGGAGACCTCACCTAAAAGAGGACAAAGACCATCTGGAAACGGTACAGAGACATGCCCCCAATGTGGTGCAGGGTCTGCTCCATGAAATGTATGAAGCTAGGTTCAGCCAGCTAAATTTATTCTCCCTCGAGCAGAGGAGGAACAGAGGAGACATGATTGAGACATTTAAATTTGTTAAAAGGATCAGCACAGTACAAACCAGGAACCTCTTCTGGGAAAACAGGGCTGCATGTACTAGAAACATAGAAACATAGAATTTGATGGCAGATAAGGACCACTTGGCCCACCCAGTCTGCCCATTTCCCTACCTGAAGGATAAGCTGCATATTCTAGTTAATCAACAGCTTACTTCCTCCTGCCCCCCACTAGAATTGCCTTATGCCTGTCCCATTCTTTCTTGAATTCTCCTACTGTTCCTGACTCCTCAATCTCCCCAGGAAGGCTGTTCCATGCATCCACAACCTTCTCTGTGAAAAAATACTTTCTAACATTACCTCTGAGCCATCCCCCCATCTTCAAATTGTGCCCCCTTGTTCTTGCACATCTCTTCTTCTGAAAGATGCTACCCTCTTATACTTTGTTAATTCCCTTGAGATACTTGAAAGTTTCTATCATGTCCCCCTCCTCCTCCTTTCCTCAAGGATATACATATTAAGCTGCTTTAGTCTCTCCTCATATGTCTTCTGGTGCAGACCCTGCACCATTTTGGTTGCCCTCCTCTGAACAGTCTCCATCTGTCAATGTCTTTGCAGATAGGGGTCTCCAGAATGGCACGCAGTACTCCAGATGGGGTCTCACCAACTGTCTGTACAGAGGGATAATAACTTCCTGTTTACTACTGTTGATGCCTCTCTATGCGTCCCAGTACCCCCCCCAGCCCTCCTTACTGCCTTCTCACATTGCTTACCCACCTTTAGGTCATCTGATATAATTACTCCTAGGTCTCTTTCGATTTTTGTTGTTGTTATTAACTCACGCCCCACTGTGTACTCTTCCTCTGGGTTTTTGTTTCCCAGATGCATTACCTTGCACTTCTTTGCACTGAATCTGAGCTGCCACATATTTGACCATTCCTCCAACTTTGCCAGTTCTTTTCATCCTTTTCACCCCACCTTGTATATCAACCCTGTTGCAGATCTTTGTGTCATCTGCAAAGAGACATACCTTTCCTTCTAGGTGCTCTCCAATGTCACTTATAAAGACATTAAAGAGGACCAGTCCCAGTACCGAACCCTGTGGTACCCTGCTAGTTACCCTCCTTTCTTCACTGTGGACTCCGTTTACTCTTACCCTTTGCGTCCTGTTGTTCAGACAGTTTTTTATCCAGGCTACCACCTTGGGACCCACTCCAAGGCTTGCTAACTTGTATATTAATCTTTTGTGTGAGACTGTGTCAAATGCCTTGCTAAAATCTAGGTAGGCCATATCCCCAGCCCCTCTCTGGTCTACTACTTTGGTCACCCCGCCAAAGAAATCTATTAGGTTCATCTGACATGATCTTCCTGTTGTGAAACCATGCTGACTTGGGTCCTGTGCCCCACTGGCCTCTAGGTACTCAACAATTCTTTCCTTCAGAAATGATTCCATCATTTTCCCTACCCCTGAGGTCAAACTAACTGGTCTGAAGTTTCCTGCCTCTGCCCTGCTCACACTGTTGTGAAGTGGAATCACATTTGCCCTCCTCCAGTCCTCAGGTACCACCAAATCATCCCATGATTTATTAAAGAGAGTAGTCAGTGGTGTTACTAGTTCTACCCTTAGTTCTTTTAGAATTCTTGGGTGAATCCCATCAGGCCCCATTGCTTTGTCCACCCTCAGTTTCAAGAGTTCTTTCAAAACCCTTTCTTCTGTGAATGGAGTGGTATCACCCCCCCCCCCCCGTTCACAGTTTCTCTCTTGTTTGGTTTAGGTATCTCCCCCTTCTATTCCATTTTGAATACTGAGCAGAAATATTCGTTCAGTATCCCTGCTTTTTCACTGTCACCCTCTGCCCACATTCCCTCCCCTTTATTAAGTCTCTGTATCCTTCCTTTGGTCTTTCTTCACTCTCTAATGTACCTATAAAAGGTTTTATCACCCTTCTTAACAGAGCTGGCTATCTTTTCCTCAGTTTGTGCCTTTGCTATTCTGACTGCCTTCCCTGCCTCCTTCTGCTTTAACTGAAAAAGTTCTCTGTCCTGCTCCTTCTGTGTTTCCTTATATTTCCTGAATGCTATCCTTTTCTCCTTAACCTTCCCTTCCACCTCTTGTGAGAACCATAATGGTTTTTTCCTTCATTTTGTTTTGTTGATTTGCTTCACAAAAAGACTTGTTGCCTCTGCGATGACTGTTTTGATTATTCCCCATTGTTCCTCCACCCCTCCTTCTTGCCCATTTGCTAGTGCTTTTCTAAGGCACTCTTTCATTTTCCCAAAGTCAGCCTTCCTAAAGTTCAATACTCTTGTTTTTGAATGGCTTGGCTCTATGGTTCTGTTTATTGTGAACTACACTGTTTGGTGGTCACTTGTTCCCAGATGGCTATCTACTTCTAAATCTGAGATCCTTTCTCCTTCCCTATTTGAGAGTACCAGGTCTAAGATTACTCCCTCCTGAGTGGGTTCCAACACTAGCTATCTGAGACATGCCCCCTGTAGGGCATCAAGAATGACCCTGCTCTTGGATGTGCCTGCAGCAAAGGTACTCTAGTTAACATCTGGCATATTCAGGTTCCCCATCAACAATATCTCCCCTTTTTCTGCCATTTTAAGGATGCCTTCTATCATTTCCTCCCCCTCAGATGGGGGTTTGTACACAACCCCTATGCAGATTGTGGTGCCATTACCTGTCTCCAGGGTGACCCATAGTGACTCATCAACTTCCTGTTTACTCTTTAGTTCTGTTGTTTTAATCCTTCCCTTACATAGAGAGCTACTCCTCCTTCTCTTTACCCACCCTGTCCCTCCTTAGACTGTGTATCCTGGTATGTTGACATCCCAGTCATGGTTCTCTGTGTACCATGTTTCAGTGACTGCCACAATATCCAGGCATCTCTCTTCCATCAAGGCCACTAGTTCAGGGAGCTTGTTACACAGACTGTGGGCATTGGTACTCATCACCTTCCATTTTTATACGGCCTTACCCCTTTTAGCCCCATCCCTGTCCTTACTGCCTTTTTCTGCATTTACCCCTGTCCTGATCTCTACTAACTTCTCTACCTTGGTGTTTACCTCTCTAACTACTGTGTTTTGTAGGGGGAGGCTAGGATTTCCCTGCTCCATTTCAGTGCATCCCCCTTTGGCTAGTTTAAATGCTTGCCAATGAAGCATTTAAACCTATCACCTTGGATCCTGCCCCCCCCCGGACAGATGCAGACCATTGTGCCAGTATAGGCCTGCATCCCTCCAGGTGGCTCCCCAGTCCCCAATGAAACCAAAACCCTGAGCTCCACACCAGTTTTTCAACCATTCATTGAATCCCATGGTGCAAAATACCTTAGCATCATCCTTGCCATAGACATGCAACACCTCCGAGAAGGTTACCATAGATGCTACTTGTCTAAGGCCCCTTCCCAACTCTACACATTCCTCTTGCACAACTCTGATCCCATTCACAGCCAGGTCATTTGTCCCTAGGTGGACAATGACATCCAGCTCCCTCCCTCATGCAGCTGCTCCCATGATCCTAAGGATTCACTTCCTGTGCCTCTGAGCCATGGTGCCAGGCAGGCACCTTACCTCTCTATCCTCTTCCTCCCCCATTTCTACCCCCCAATGATCGAATCCCCCACCAGGAGTTGTTTCCTTCCCCTGTGGGGTCCTATGCCACTCTCCTGTGGGTCTCCTTTGTGGAGGTTCCTAGCATCTTCCTTGCTCTCCATTGCAGGTGCCTCCATAGAGGATCCACTCTTTGCCAAAATGGCATATGAATTGTGGAGAGATACAACTGAAGGGATACACCTCTGTTCCACCACCTTCTGCCTCCCTGAGCCCACCTTGGTCCAACCGCTCCTCTTTCTTGGCAACCTCTAAGGTAGCGGTGGTGACCCTGGTGGTCCCTGGGTGGGGGAAGAGGTTTCACGAATCCTAGCCAGGTCAGCCTGGAGATGGGCATCCTCCTCCCTCAGACCAGAGAGGTGCCTGAAAGCAGGGCAGCATCACAGTCTGCAGAATGTCTCCAGGAACACTGCTACCCCACAGCCATTGCACTGCACCACTCCCATCTTGACTTATTTTGTGCCCCCTCTCCTGTTGCTTTGTATGCTTACTGTCTCTTCCCTCTATGTATTCTTACACTTACTTTCCTACTGCCTATGAGCCCTCACAACTCACACCCTTCCTGTTCTGGGACATGAACTTCACGTAGTCTTCAGTAGTCTCCTTCTTCCGTGCTTGGATTCAGACCTCCAGCAGCCAGGGGGGAGAGAAGGAGTTATTTTTTAGGTTCCTTCAAGGTTGATGAAACTAATGTGTCTCAGTGACCCTTCCCTTCCTACTGCTAAACAGGAAGTTCATGTTGTCAGTCAAATCCAGTGGCTATAAAGGTAGAACTGGCTTAGGGTGAGAATAAGGGCAATTAGTAAAAAAACTATAGTTCTAGACTGCTGTTTCTTGCTCTGAAAGCAAAGTTCTCCTTTGTCAAAAACAGCAGGAAGCTGTAATTGGAGACACCTGCTTTTGTACACCTAAGCTCCTAAATTACACCCCCAATTAGATTCACCCTCTGTGCCTGACTCAGTAAATTAATCTGATACAGCCCCCTTCCTCAGAGAAAAACACAGTGACTTTCTTCTTTTTTTTTTACTTAAATGAGACCACCTTCTTCTAATAAAGTATCTGTTTGCCTAATCCAAACAGGCACTGACTCCTGCTAAGATAGAAGTGATTTATCAGTAAAAAGCTGTAGTTCTAGACTGCTGTTTCTTGCTCTGAAAGCAAAGTTCTCCTCTTTCAAAAACAGCAGGACTAGAGGACACAACATGCGCCTGGTGGGAGGAAAATTTAAAACAAAAGTTAGGAAGTACTTTTTCACACAGAGGGTGGTGGACCTTTGGAACAGCCTGCCACTGGAGGTAGTGGCAGCCAAGATGGTCAGTGAATTCAAACAGGCATGGGATAGACAGTATAGTCACATTTGCAAGACAAGTTGATAGTGGGGGGGTGGTAGAAAACCCAAGCAGACTAGATGGACCACATGCTCTCCTTATGCCAGAAAATTCTTATGTTCTTATAAAGAAATTGGACAATGCTACCCATGTATGGTATACAACACTGGGAGGAATATAGTGGGCAGTGTTAACACAGTTGTTATAAGAGTCCATCTAACAGAAGCTAGTTACCATCTTTACCACCAGAAACACATAAATGTGGATGGCGCAAATACTGTCCAGTGTAATAGCAAAATCACAAACCTTTACTAGTAGGGATGGTACACTGAGTTATGTTATGTATCTTGTTATGAGCTGTGACACTGAGGAAGTTATTTATCTGGCCACATGCCAGTGCAAATCATTTTACGTGGATAAAGCAAAAAGGGAGCCTGAAAATTAGGAGAGGTGAACACATGAGGGTAAATGATAAACTGGATGAAGACATTGCCTTGGCTAGACATGTTAAATATGGTCAGAGTGAACATATTTTAAATTTTGGGGAATTGAGAGACCCAGGTTGGGACCATGTAGAGAGTGGGTGGGTGGGATCCAAGGTTCACAGCAGTGCCCCATCTATAAAATCTGGGGTATCGACCCTAGTACACAAACAGCTTAAATGGTCTCTCACTCAACAAATATCTGACTGTCACCCACAGGTGGGTGATTGGCAGATTTGATAAACACAAGGGCCCTCTCTTACTGGTGAATATTTATCGCCCCAATACAGACACTCCTGTCTTTTTCTTTAAGTTAAGCCATGTGATATTTGACATTTATGATCCAACCACTCCCATGCTAATGGAAGGCGACTTTAATATTGCATATTGGAGGCCTCTGGGGATTGAGTCAATGGGTTCATGGAACCCTATGTAAAGGTTCAGGCAGCAGCAAGAGATATTTATTTTATTTATTTCGTTTTTGTTTACCGGGTAAGTGCACTAGCCATAGCAATGACTATTTTCAGGCACTACCAGGGAGGGTACAGTACAACAATACAGGCAAACATTCCAGTACAGGTTTAAACAGGGCAGACAATACTCAATACAGGCAAACATTTCAGTACAAGTTCAAACATAGTAGATAGTAGAAAAAAGTAGCTACCGACAAGGTAGTTTCAAGTAACGTAGAAAATTCTATAACAAAGTTATGTCTGATGCATGAATATTCCCTCATGGATATGTGTTAGCTACATTACCCCCAGGACCCAGACTTTACTTATTCCACATCAGGCAGGATAGATTTCTGACTGTCTTCCCGCACAGTCACCCTCTCTGAAGTGGCATCCTCTACTGAACTTCTATAGCTCTCTGATCATGTGCCAGTGACACTGACTCTAGTATGGGGGCCGGCACTCTGGAGATCACCCTCCTGGCACTTGGATCCACTACTGCTGCAAGATCTCAATTTTATGAATGGGACAAACAGGAAACAGTAACTTTCCTTGAACTGAACAATACTGGGGATGCTAGTACAGTGATTGTGTGGGAGGCCTTCAAGACCACCATGAGAGGCAAGATAAGGTTTTATGTAGGGCACCGCTGAAGGCAGAGAGAAGCAGAGCAGATAGAGCTGATGGTGCTGCTGCTGCCCAAGAGATACTTTATAAGACCTAGAAAGACCAGCACAGGATTGTTCCTTTACTTAAGAAATCCAGAGTATTAGGATGCAGCTAAATTCCCCCTCAACAAGAAAGGCAGAATTAGTCATTTAGCAGATCAAATACCACCACTGGTACTAAGGTGATAAAGTTGGGATGTTGCAGGCATATCTCCTCTGGAAACAGCTGGCAGAGCGGGATATTTCAGCCCTGAAAGACATCCAGGGCACCACCAGTCACAAAGCCTGAAATGATCAATCAAATTAGGCAGTTTTAAGAAGACTTATACCTCTAAGGCCCAAGTGGACCTGCACAATCTGTTGCAAAAGTGCTCACAAATACATTTATCCATCTGCAGCAAGGTACTCTGGAGGGTTGCCTCCTCTCCCTCCTACTTTTTCTATTGGCAACAAAACCATTAACCCTAGCCATCAGACACCACCCAGATCACACAGGCATTCAAGTGTGTCATTTTGAGATTAGGACTATCCTCTAGATGGATGACTGCCTGGTCCTCCTTAGAGATTCTCCATCTGGCATTCCCTGTCTCCTTGACTTGCTTAAAGGATTTTAGGGCATTTCAGGATTAAATACCAACCCCAATTAATGGAAGTTCTGCCTCTAAGCCAACACTGCAAACCAAAACCAGTAGCTGATTTAGGACGTAATTGGTCACCCAAGGGCATGAAATATCTGGGGTCAGACTCAATCTGAACATTGCAATGATGATCTTGGATAATTTAAACCTGTTTCAGAAAACCTTGAAGGAAAATTGCAGTAAACAGAAAGCCTTACATCTGTCCATGGCTGGTAAAATATTGGCGAGTGAAATGATCTTATCCAATAAATGCATGCACTGCCTTGCACACCTGGCAGTGGATATTCTGTAACAGTTTGTTCACAAGATGGACACCTCAACACATAACCTCCTAAGGGAAGGTAAACCATCCAGGTACAGCAGGACAGAATTGTAAGTGCACTGGAAAAGAGAGAGCTGGAATCTACTTTAGTTTCATGTATACTACATTGCCTTTCATGGGGTACAGACATTCTGACCGTTTGAAACTACAACACCCACATCCCCTATCTGGCTGGAACTAGGGCCATGAGACTCAAACAGCAGATCTCATTTTGTAAACTTACTCACAAAGTAGTTGAAAAGGCCATCTGGTGTATTTAATCAAAGCTTGAATGCTACAGCACAAATTCATCGGCACTTTGTGTCATACATGTGAAGCTTCATCAGGAGGAGGGGTACAGTGCTGATCACTATACTTTATACAAAAAGTCTTAAAGACACAGTTACTAACATTAACAATTAATCTACACTCAAGCAGTATAGCAAAACACAGACAGTTATTCCTTTTCTTATAACCAAATGAATAGTGCGCCCCATAGGTACATAAAGTGACAACTCAGAACTGGAAAAAGAAAAGAAAAGAATTCCAGAAAAAGCAGCATAATTATAGAAAAGTGCAAAGCTGTCATAGTAGAAAAACAAACTAACTTCTAATGCATATGAGGTATGCAAGCTCTGTCAAGTGTGCAACAGATTGCACCTTCCAGGCTTCATAATTCAGGCAGCCATAAGTAATGCGCTTAAAAGCAATGACTGCACAAAGTATGCAAAAACATATGTTAATAATAAGTATAAAATAAACAGCCTGAAGGAATTAAAAATATGATTCTACATAACTAGAAGCAGTATCTAAAACAGTACACCAAACATAAAGCGGCTGTCAGGCAAAATGGCAACTAAAAACAAAGGTGCCAAAAACTGACAAGGTAATGAACACTTACAAACATTAAAACAGTCTTGTATGTCAGTCCATTAAAAATAACTAAAACAGAAGGGAAAGAGAAATATGAAAAAGGAAAAAAGGGAACGAGAATAAAGGGGAATAGAAAATGAACAGGCATCATAAAAACTGTAAATTCAAATGGCCACTGTAGCTAAATAAAACAAAGGGTTCCATAACCCACTGAGCACTGGAATCCTAATGGTCTCAGAGAAAAGACATAATGTCATTGACCACTATACATGAATGGGCGGGGAAATACATGCCAGAGGTACGTATCCCACCTGTGTAGCTCCACAGCCCAGGACAGGCACAGAGTGTGCAGTGTGCACTACCCATGCACCCCATGGGGCAACTCTCTGAAGCCCTGCCCCTGGAGTGCAGGACCATGCAGGGCAGCCAGGGGCAGAGTGGAGGACTCAGGTTAGCAACCAATGGGATGCCCATCCTGGGTCCCACAGTGGATCCCTTATGTGGAAAGGCATGGGTCTGTATACGTGACTACCATGTACAGGCACCTGGACCCACATGGCCAGACACTGGCACCCAGTAGCCACCCCTGGCCATGCCCATGGTGCAGATCACCCACCCAGTGCATGGAAGGTCCACTGCCATTGCACCCCCACCTCAGTCTGGGATGGCTGCCCACCCCATCTCACAGTACATAGATGTGCCCCCCTTCACCACAGCATCCCAGTATGTGGCCCAGTCCCAGCACTGCAGCACCAGAACACCCCCATGCCCCCCAAACCAGTTCCCCTGACCCTGCATTGGTAAGCATTGCCCCCCCCATACACACACTACTGCCCAACATGCCTGGCCCTATGCAGTCCTGCAGGTCCTGAACCCACCTGCCCTGATCTCGATACCCCTGACCTGCAATGGTGTTCAGTGGCCCCAGCACCACCTCCCCCCCACTGTACCTGCATAGTCAGTGCCACTGCCCAGACAGCCTGCTGCACAGCCCTCCACACACCTCCTCTGCCACTGGCCATCCAAGTACTGCTGGGAGCATGGTGCTATACATAGGTGGCGCATTCCCAGCAGCACTTGGATGGCTGGCGGCTGAGGAGGTGTGGGAACGGCTGTACCGCTGGCCATCCCAAGCTGTGGCACCATCATACAGGTATGGGATTGTGAGGGGGGCTGTTGGTGCCACGGGTGGGTAGACACCAGGATTGGGGAGTCTGGTTGGTGGCCCAGGTGTGTGCGGGTGTGAGGACAGCTGGGGGAGCAAATGGCCTGCAGTACTGGGGTCAGGGCTGACCTGTGATGGAGTGGGGGGGTGATATCCTGGTTTGGGGATGGAGCAATGGAGCCGGTGCTTGCAGGCTATTGTGTGTGAGTGTGTGGGGGGGGAGTTCATGCATTTGGGGATGGGGCTGCACTGTGGTGTGATGAAGGTGCGGTTGGGCAGTTGGGGATGCCTACGTGCCATTGGGGATGAGGCTGCATAGTGTTAGGGCTCTAGTCACATAGGGTAACTGCATCAGGGCAGCCGTGTTCATGGGGCAGGGTGTGTAGGGCACCTCTGGCAGAGTTCCCCCTGGCATAACAGGTACCCTCCTATGTCCCTTGGTGCATAGCACTACTTGCCTTGGTACATGTCAAGTAGTGCTGGCGCACACCCACCTGTCCCTGGTGCAATGCTGTCCACATGGCTGGGGAATCTGGTGCATAGGGGCTGTGTGCCCCAGTCCATGCATTCCACACAGGGGGCACAATGGTTGCAGAGAAGCTATGCACCATGGATCCATGGCACATAGCCACTCTGCACAATCGTGCATTGGGCCCAATAGTATTATTCAAACCAAACTGACAGTTAACTATGAGAGTAAAAATCCATTTAGTTTGTCGTTGCATTAATCATTTCTTATCGCTGCCCCTGGGATTTATGGGTACTGTACATGTTCAATGCCCATGAATTGGAAACAATTTGAGTTGCTATTGTGGAATGCTGCAAAATGTGCACCAACTGGGACATCTGGTTCTACTCTAACTATAGACTGACTATGTTCCAGAATTCTTTCTTTCAAGGCATGGATATTACACCTAAAATAAATCTTGGGTTAGGGACATGTAAGAACATAAACTACAAATGATATTGTGCAATTTATGAACTGGTGAACAGATACAGATTTATCAAGACTGGGATGGAAAAATTGCTTTCATTGCATACTATACTGGCATATATTACATCACCCACAATAATAGCAACCAAGGCGACATGGTGGCATCCAATGAGTTCAATTATTAGGCATTTCCTTAGAATGCAAACTGCTAGTTAGTAAATCCTTTAATTTATTACCTTTGCAATATGATATTCTAGGCCATAGGCCTACTGCTTTTTTAAGGGATAGATCGCCTCTAAGATATTCCAATATTTGTACATAATAGCTGAGATTTCTTGTGCTAAATGATTATATTCAGTGACAAAATAACAGGCTGGTCCTTCCTCCCTAAGTTTTAATTTTGGTGTAGGCAAATCAAATCTGCTTAATATTCTTGCTCCATTACAAGCCTCACCTGAGAGATGCTTTTGAGTAGCTTTGTTGTAAAAACCTGTCCTTAAGTTAATGTGCCTGACTATCATAAGCTTGCATGGTGGAACAGTTCCTCCTTAACCTAACAAATTACCCACAGGGAATGCCTTTTTTGAGGTGGTGTGGGTGTGCACTACAAGCATGTAGTAATATGTTACCGGAAGATAATTTTCTGAAAGTCTGACTTTGTACCTCCAGTCCATCCAACCCCTCCCCATGAAAGATTTAAAAAGGTAATTGAATTAGGATCACTTGAATGCATAAAACTAAGATCCAAATCATTTGAATTCAAGAATTCCACAAAGGAGATAACAGAATTGTCATCCCCTGTTCACACAATAAGTATGTCATCAATAAATCTGCCCCATTAAAATATATGGGGCAGAAATCAGTTTCTGCCGTGGTCAAACATGATTGTCCCTTCCCACCTGGCAAAAAATGAATTTGTGTAGGAGGGGGCCATCATGGTCTCCATGGCAGTCTATAAGTAATACTTCTTGTCAAATAAAAAGTAATTACTTGTAAGAATCAAATTGACAGCTTCCACAATAAATTCACTTGGAAACTTTGGGGCAACAAAATAATTCTGAGATGATATTGAAGTGCCATGAGGTCCAAATCATGAGGATGCTAGTATAGAGGCTCAGGACAACCACAGTTACCCACCTAAACTCAGAGGACCAGATCAACCTCTCCAATTGGGAAAACTTGTCCATTGCAGCCTTCCTTTAATTTATATCCACACCAATCAGGATAATCATGTCTCCCCTATCTAGCTGCAACTAGGGCAGGCCTTACTATCTGGTATCTCACCAGCTGTGTTACTATATACAGCCTTCCCCCAGGGTCTTAAAAGGCAGCCTACCCTATTTATCTCACATAAGGATTAAAGGAAATTGAGCTCATGGACCAAATTTCCCATAACTCTCAAGGAGCTTGCACCACTTTGGCTCAATCCCAGACTTTGTATAGGGGTAAACCCATTTACTGGTGAACCTGGGAAGGTCAAGGTATAGACAGGATTAAGGACCTACTCCAACCCCATTCACGACATCTAGATGCCTTTGAAAATCTGCAAAACTGCTACCACTTGCCTGCTCAGACCTTTGGAAATAATTGCAAATCTGGAGCCTCATTAACAAATTTCTCAAGGGCGAGTCCTCCCATACCTCTCCAAAATGCTCAGCTCTGGTCAATGTATAGGCAGCATCTGAAAAAGGGAAAGCTGGGAGGATGTATAGAGCAATAGTTTACAGCATTTATGATCCCACTTTGATGTTAAGCAAAAATGGGAACCCTCACTACAGCTCACCATACAGGAGGACTGGTCTAGGCCCTAGAAGCTGATTCATGCAGCATTCCCAGACAGTAGGGGCCTTTTAATTCAAAATAAAATTATGCACCACTGGTATCAAACACCTGCCAACTAGTGGTGGGCGAAGTCCCTAAACTTCACTACGCGGAGTATTTCGTGTTTAACATGAAATTCACGTAATACTTTGCAACGCAAAGTGATTAACTTCGCCTTTTAAAATTTGATGTGAAGTTCCATTGATTTCAATGGATTTCGCATTAACTTCACCTTTTTATTGCTCTTTAATGCAAAATTTGTAATGAATCATGGGATGGCAGGTCACATGGGTTCTATATTGTCTTGCACAGCCTCAGTTCATCATAGCGTGTGTAGTGGAAAGCTGGAGACAGTTTGGTCTCAGAGCTCTAATATTCAGATCCTCTAAAAACCTTTAAAAACACCTTTTTGCCACAAAATTTTGTGTCAAAATTTAGTACATCGATTATAGGAAACCCTTGTGTGTGTATAGCATTGAAGTGTGCTTTGGGGAAGGGGCATATCTGTGGTGAAGGGAGATTCACATTGAAACAGGCAGTCTTTCCAACTGATGTTGAGTACTGTTTTAGTATTTCTGTGTTCATGTACACATTATAGATCGAGGGAGCATGCCTTTCCCCTGTGTGTGAGGCACTCATATTCTGTGAAGAGCATCTCATGAGCAGATGCCCTGGAAATAGGCACATTCTGGGAACAGCTTTTTTCAAATATATTGTTAATCGCTCTCGATCAATAATATAGTAACACATCCCCCATCGCCACTCGTTGCTGAAAAGGGTGGTTTCATTTGCCTTCAGCTGGAGCCAGAACAGCTCAGCTTTGCTTCACTGTTCTCGCCCGGCTGAAGGCATGTAAAACCACTTGTTTTCAGCAATGAGTGGCTCCGATGGATGTAATAACACCTATATTAATACTTCTAGTAAGTTTTGATCATTTGTTGCTGTTTGCTGTGGTGCTCTGCATTTTTTTCAGTCTGTTTAAAAGACTAGGTTGTAGTGTACTGAACTGTTACATTTTCTGCCCCTTTACCTTTAGCGTGTGTGCATGCCGTCAAGTCAAACGCATTTCATTGTGGCACCGTAATCACAGTACTCAATTTCTTCACCCATCTGTGTTATTTTTTACTGCTTCTATCCAGGCACTGCTGTACCTCCCTCCCACCCAGCAAAAGAAGGTATCATTTTTTCAGTTTTGGATTGCTGACCACTGGTTAAGGTGTCATTGCGCCTAGGTGGCTGCATCTCTTTAGTGCACAATCTCCATCTGTCACTGCCACTGCATTTCTTTAGGGCCCAATCTCCATCTGTAAGTCACACTTGTTTTTTTTGCTTCCCATCATGCCAAAAGTGACTAAATCTAAATTTGTTGCTAATTGTCTGTGTAATCCCCAAAAATGCCCGCGAAGAGATGTGCATGCAAGGAGATTTCCGGCCATGGAACTGCTGCTAGTGCCAAGAGTGACCATGGCTGTGGGTGTGGTAGTACCCAGCAGAAGGGAATAGTTGATGCAAGTAAAGCCGACTACGTTTTTCACAGTGTAATCAGTCACTTCAATGATGGTTGGAGATACTGTTGTCCTTGCTGATGGTGGTGGTAGTGAAGTTAGTGATGGGCCCAGCATGAGTATTGCTCCAAGTTTAACCCGTGCAAACTTATCTGGGTGCCAAAATGTTGTAGAGTCCAAAGATGTGATTTAGAGTGTAGTTGATGTCACACTCCCGTCCCCACATTAGATGAACATGACTCTGATCATGATGATGACCCACAATCTCATGTTTCCAGCAATGTAGAGTTATGTCTGGGCCATCCAAATATTCAAATGTTGACAAAACAATTGTGGATGATCACACCGCATCTGTGGTTGGAACATGTTCACCACAGGACAGCATCCAAACTGAATTTGTGGATGCGGATGATGATTATGATGATGATGCTAGTGACCCCAGTTGGGAACCAGAGAAAAAGAAACTGGAGGTGGCTGTGTGTAAACAGTCTGTTATTAAATCACCCCTTCCTCAAAGTTCTGATGTAGCTGTGTCTGTTGATGATGATGACTCAGTAATAGTCATAGATTGTGATGTTCAGGCAGAGTCCAAGTGTGCCCAATGACAGAAATCATGCAGTACACCACCCATTTCAGTGCCACAAAAACTGGAGTATAAAAGCAGCATCGGGGACATATGAAAAGTAGGGTATCAAAATCCCTAATTTGGGATTTTTTCATACAAGATGCAAGTGATGAAACAGTGGCAATCTGTGAGCTTTGCCAAGCGTGTGTAAGGCATGGTAAAAAGGGTAGCCATCTTGGCACTGGTGGCCAGCAAACACATCTGAAGAGCAGGCACATGGCACTGTGGACTCAGCACCAGAGGGGAGCTAGTGCCATAGTGGGGTGTTCACCCTCATCTACCTTATGAAGCATGGTATCCCCTTCCTTGACTGGAAGTAACCAAGGTAGCCACGTGTGTAGTATTGGTGAAATAACACCAGAGGATTACTACAGGCATGAAGAGGATGATGATTTTGAATTGTCAAGTAGTGGTCAGACTAGCAGTGGTGGTCCAAGCAGTATTTCTAGTACATCAACCCTTGTGCTTAAAATGGGGAAAATAACTTAATTTGTTGACTTGTCACCTGTGCACCCCCCATCACACGGCAAAAGCACCCCACCCATGGCAGTTCACAGAACAGAGCCATTTGGCATGCCAAGTGCAAAGCGGATAACAATGCAGCCCATGTTGCACAGTCTTTTGGCCCGGAACATGAAATACCCAGCAAATCATACAGTGTCACGTGAATTGAATGCTGCTGTAGTGGATATTCTGGCAATTGACCTTTTGTCCTTCTCCTTTGTGGAGAATTCCAGATTCCTTGATTTTGCGGCATGCACCTGTCCCAAATGGAAAGTCCCATCCAGGACATACTTTTCCACCAGTGCTGTCCTGGAGTTAAATTGGACTGTGACAGAGTTTGTAAGACATGCCCTTCAACTTTCCTCATCACCTTACATTCACTTAAGTATGGATATGTGGACAAGTGGCAAAATGGCTGGTAGTTCCTATCTGTGTATTATGCACATTGGGTGCAGGTACCTGGGGTTGTCTGTGATGGCGGCATTGGAAAGCAGTGTAATAAGTCAGACTGTCATGGTAGCAACCTTCATGGAATTGGACAGCATGTGACGCTTGCAATGAGTATTGTAGCTGGGTCGCATATGGGTGAAAACATGCTAGACTTGCTACTGAAAGAATTTGATCAGTGGCTGCACCCCCTGCCCCTAAAAACTGGCTTTATAGCTAGATACAATGGATCAAACATTGTTAAATGTATCAGCAGTGGTGGCTTTGTGAGGGTTCCCTGCATGGGGCGCTGTTTAAATCTTGTGGTACAGGAGTTTCTGCAGCACCCTGACATCAAGCAAATGCTGACTATTGCATGTCACATCTGTGCACACTTTGCATGCTCTGGAAAGGCCTGTGACCAACTTAGGCAGCTGCAGATTCAAAACAGCCTCTCACAGCACCACCTCGAGCTTGAGGTTGTCATGCTCTGGAACTCGACACTTTACATGGCAGAGTGGTGGTATGAGCAGTACAAAGCCATCTTCGAATACCTAGTAATGCACACTAGCCGTGTCAGTTCAGGGGCCACAGCGTCAATGGAAACTGAACAATGGTGACTCATGGACTCAGTGATATCAATTTTGAGGCCTTTTGAACATGCCACACAGGAAGCAAGTGGCGACACTGCATCCATTTGTCAAGCCATTCCTCTACTGCGGGTGCTTCAGAAGACTTTGTTGAATCTGCAGCCTAGCCTTGATGTGTCCAGAGATAGGTCAAGCGGTGCCTAACTGAAACACATGCTTAGAATATTCAACCACAATCAACACATCGCCACTATTCAGCAAAGTGCAGAATTTGGAATAGCAACAGTGATGGACCCACGCTGAAAAATGTGGCATTGCATCCTTACTGGAGGATGGGCCTGATCAGGTTCAAAATCTGACTGGACAGCTTGTCTGATTGGTTCATGGGGCACAGAAGTCACATGCAAAGTTCTGCAAACCATAGCATAACAAGGCTAAAGGTCACTGTGGAGTAAGCACATCCAGTAAGGTGGCTGTGGGGCAAGGGGGGGTGTCAGCAAAACAGGTTGCCATTAACCCACTTTGGGGGTGCCTTGTCTCAAGTAGGAATCTGTGACCTTGATGAATCCTGTGAGCAGATGGATGACTCGTCAGGACTGTGTGCATCACAGAGCATAGTTGATGCCTATTTGGCAGAAAACAGGCATCTGTCAGTACTTGACAATCCTCTTGTGTACTGAAGTGGCAAGGTGAATGAATTGCCAGAGCTGACTTCAGTAGCACTGAAGTACCTGACCAGCCCTCCCTTCACTGTAAGTGCGGAAAGGGTATTCAGTTCTGTGGGTGCAATAGTGCATGATCGTTGTACTAACCTATCACCTACAAATGTCAGCATGCTGACATTTATAAAAATGAATGAAGTTCACATACCAAGTCAAACAACCACTTCTGTGTTTCTACCCCGTCACAATGATGGTTGTGCTGATGATATGGGTGAAGCAGACCATCCTGGTGGCAGCGTCAAATGGTGTACCATTGAGGTTGATGATGCAGTCATGGAAAAATAATTTCCTAGTGGGAACAACTCCAACCTTGATGACTGTGAGGGCAGCTTCCTCCTTTATCAGGATGAGGAGGATGTTGGTAGTAGTGCGTAACAGGTTTAAAGGCTGTCACAGTTCTGTAATGCTAGCATTTTTTTGCATTTCATAAAAGAAAAACAATGTCCTTGACTCTCATTCCGTATGCCAGATATGTACAAATAATGACCCGTCATTCTGTTTTGCCTTCCCCTTTGTAGAGTTTGAGAGTACACTTAACAGACTGTGTGCTGTCATTAGCAAACACAGTCAGCATCATAAACACAAATGTCAACTTGTTGTAGCCACTTAAATCCTGCTGATTAAATTACAGATATCCTCCTCCTGACACTGAAAAACTGTAACATACCATATCCAGCCACCCAGCTTCATGAGACTGAGAGGCAAAGAAATTGTACCTGTGCCCATTTCCAATGTAGGAACCATCAGCCAGCCACAGCTACCCATCTTCATGAGAGTGAAAAGCAGGAAAATTGTACATATGCCCATTCCCAATGTATGAACCATCAGCGAGCCACAGCCACCCGTCTTCATGAGAGTGAGAGGCAGAGAAGTTGTACCTGTGCCCATGCCCAGTGTAGGAACCATCAGCCAGCCACAGCTACCCATCTTCATGAGAGTGAGAAGCAGAGAAATTGTACCTGTCCCCATGCCTAATGTAGGAACCATCAGTAGGCCATAGCCACCCAACTTCATGAGAGTGAGAGGCAGAGAAATTGTACCTGTGCCCGTGCCCAATGTAGGAACCATCAGCCAGCCACAGCTACCCATCTTCATGAGAGTGAGAGGCAGAGAAATTGTACATGTGTCCATGCCCAATGTAGGAACCATCAGCCAGCCACAACCGCCATGCTTCTTATCAGTAATTTACAGTGAGTATGTAGTAATTTCACATACTAAGGTTCTTCCTTGAACTTTGGTGTTAATGCTTCCTTAACCTTTTCATAGATGCCATTGTCACCAAATACCGGTAACTGATTTTCATTTTGTTTTCACAGGTTCCGGTTGCAAACAGTGTAACAGGACAGGGCTACTGTATACTCCGACCACCTAAAGGATATCATTTTCAGGTAAGTATCAATCTTATTTCATCTGTCCTTTTTGTCTTTCATGTTTTTCAGCCAATGTAAAGCATTCCAGGGAGGTGACATACAGGCCAGATAATATATTCTTCATGCACATCTCTCACTGTCGTCCTTCAGTACACCATGGTTGTACATTTTATCCTGGTCATGATAACACTTCATGTAATGTAACTTAAGACAGTGGGCCAGTGCATGTCACACACACCAAATGTGTTTGTTGGTCTTGTACTGGCTTAATAATAGCTTGGTATTTTAAGCTGGATATAACAGACAGGAACAGCCACGCTTTGAACAGAATGTAGTAGTGCAATGAACTCAGAGTAATTTCTTCTTCATCTGTTTCCAGGTAACATTTAGGTGCTGTGTGCTTTTTTCAAATCTGAAGACATGCAACTAGTAGGAATCTGAAGGATACACAGAAAACCTGTAAACAAGACAAAAACATTAATGAAACTTGTTTTCAAATGATGCTCCCAAGCCCCAACCCCAAAAAAATACATACCTTTCATGGCTTGACAGTTTTCGTACAGCCAAAGTCATCAGCAAGCCGAAATGTGCACAACAGAAGTAGGACTCCATGACCTGTGACAGAAAAAAAAGAAATGATTACATACATAGAAAGTAAATGACTGGGTCTCTGAAAAAACATGAGCATGTCATATACAATAACTTACCAATGGTGGTATGAATACACACACATAGAGCAGCATCTTTCAGTCAGCGCAGCAGAATAATGGTCCAGTATATTAAATTATAGTTTACCCCATGGTCATCTGTGGCTATCAGCATTTGGCAACACACTGTACATCAGTTCAGCAGCAGCAGAAAACAGAAGGACAACAACAGCAGCAGCAGCAGGCGCCAGCACATCATTTTCTCACTTGGGACACTTATGGAGAGTTGTGGTTGTAGGTGCACACTTTAATCAGTGCGTCCTGAAATACTTGTGACTTTTATGAACATTTTCTAGTGTGATTATTCTTCATCTGGAGTTGGGACTTTTCATGACATTTTAACAGCAGCCATTTCAGTGGGGACACTTATGGAGAGTTGTGCCTGTAGGTGCATACTTTAATCAGTGCATGATGAGACCTGACCACCTGGGGAGGGATAGAAGCTTTTCTTATTGTTTTAAAGGCAATTAGCATAAATAAGGAGTACTGAGCATTTCAGGGCATGGAGTAGGAATACTTGCTGGGCATTTGAAAAAAAAGTTTCACACATCCTTACTAGAAAGGATAGTCTCTAGGAGAAGTCACTGAATGGTGGATGATAGTCAAAGTACTCCACAACAAGCTAGTTTGGCATGCAGTCAGTGTAACAAAGGCATGCTTTACACTTCCCTAAAGGAGACAGGGAATGTGTGCTATTTTGCAGAAGTTAGTAATGTTCTTATTTACAATAATGAAATTCATTCCTCCAAATGCTCCATATTTACCTATATATGAATAAACACTGATGTGAAAAACAACATTTTCAATTTTTTATGGACAACTCACTGAACAGTTATTTTCATGGAACCTGTAGTCTGGAGTTTTTACTATGTCATGGTTTGTGTAAAGAATGCTAATTATGAGCTGTTGACCTATCAGAATTTGCTTATAGTTCTGTGGACAAACCATGGCATAGTTAAAACTACTGGGGTGCTGTATCCAAATGTTTACATAGGCACTAATGGGTCATTTCCCATGCAAAGTGGGATTTGCCCCAGATCCTCATATTCAAAAGGGGCCTATGCACGGGCAAAGAGGGTTAGCACCCACACAAAACGTAATGTGTAAATGGTGGGCAAGGGGAGGTGTGTGGCCATGAATAGTTGTTTTACCCCATATTCAGCAGTTTTGCACTGCACAACAGGGTTTAGCATTGTCCATTTGCTCAGCACAAATCCACCAAACACAGCCCCGACTTACTCCAGACAACCCTAGTAGCTGCCGGATGTACTGCCACCACTGAGCCAGTTGTCTGCTTGGGCAGCACACCCACCCCCTGTGGTCTGTGGCACCCAACCCTTCCAATCACCATCCTATACTTAACATAAAGCATCCCTGGTGCTAATGGTCCCCCCTCGCTCAGATCGCTATTCCATTAAATAGAGACAACATCCATGGTACTAGTAGTCCCTCCCCCCAGATTGCCAGACTGTAACATAGGGAAAGCAGCCCTGGTGATTGTGGTTCCCCCTCCCTCCGATCACCTGTGTGAACTTAAAATGAAGTATCCCTGGTGCTAATGGTCCACCCTTCCCTCCAATTGCTGGTCTATAACATTGGGAAAGCAACCCTTGTGCTAGTGGTCCCCCCCGATCACCAGCCATAACACAGAGAAAGCATCCCTGGTGTTAATGGTCCCCCCTCCCTCTGATAGTTTGCCTGTACTTAAAATAAAGCATCCCTGGTGCTAGTGGTCCCTCCTGCACTGATCGCCTGCCTGTACTTAAAATACAGCATTTCTGGTGCTAGTGGCTCCCCCTTCCTCCGATTGCTGTCTGGTAGGAAACTTGATAACCCTCCCCGGTGTCTAATGCCCCCTCTGGTACACTGAATACCCACCCTTGTCACCTTACCAGTATCTCTGGTGCTGTGGGTGCACCTACAGTGACTGGTGCAGCCCTCCTCACACCACCTTGGCTGGCTGCCATATGTCCAGGCTAGAAGGGTGCATCTTATTTATAGGACAGGGTGACATGCCCTGTCCTATAAATAAGATGTGCAATCCCTGCCTAGACATATGGTGACCAGCCAAGGAGGTGTGAGGAAGGATGTGCCAGTCACTGTAGGCACACCCACAGCACCAGGGACATGGGTAAGGTGAAGAGGTGGGTGTTCAATGCCACAGAAGGGGCTGCTAGATGCCATGGAAGGTACCAAGAGTCCTACAGGCCAGTAATCAGAGTGAGGGGGACCACTGTCTCCAGGGATGTTGTATAGTATGCACAGGCTGGTGAATGGGGGCAGGACCACTAGCACCAGGGATGCTATCTGTATGTTATGGGCAGGTTATCAGAGGGAGGGGAGACCACTAGCATAGGGATGCTTTATTTTAAGAATATGCTGGTAATCAGTGGGGGGGGCAATCATTAGGCACCACAGATATCTACATAGCTCTGGGACTGCGCGTTTGCAGATGCAGCACTGCGCTAACCTGCCTCACTACCCATGCAAATGAGTCCATAATGGGTATGAAAACAGCCTCTTAGTGCCTTGCATGCCCAATGGTCTCATTTGCATGGGTTCTTTTGAATATTGCGGATAGTGCTCCAGTGCTATCCACTCTGGCGGCATACTTCGGGAGCCATGTTGGAGCACCATTAAGTGGCTTAGCATTGCACTGCCATGGCCCTATATTCAGTCAAATGGCACCCTTGTGCTATTCTATTGAATACAGCGTCTTCAGACTCCTAGGCAATCACATGGTGCAGCACAACTTTTTGTGCTCTGCTTTGCACTATTTGGAATATCAGGCCCCAGATCAGAGGTTCCATTAAGAGAACTGCAACAGAATGCTACTGATAAAGACAAAACAATGCCAAATACAGTTTTTCATATAACTTTTTGTTCAGGTACAGTTAAATGTGGATGATTTAGGGGAATGAATATAATTTCTGAAAATAAGAACTTTATAGAAAGCTGCCACTTAGAAATGATCTCCTGTCCTCTTCAAGGATGTAGCACAGTACTAGTAGTGTACAAAGTACAAAGCATTTGTTTCATGAATTAATTTGTGAAGTTCTGCCACTTTGAGAAGTGAATCTGCATTGTGAAGTGCCAATTTGCAGTACAGAGTCAACTTCTTGAAGCTGCAAATTGGGAACTTTGCTGATGAAATCGGGTTCCCAGGTGAAGTTCTCTGGAAAGAAGCAATGTATCATGTGAGTGCAGGTCACATGATACTGAAATAACATGAGGAGGCTGTGTTCACTTCAGTCTTATGAAGACAGAGTAGGAGATAAGTCTGTCAGGAGGCCTCCTGCCTGCTATTGGCACCAATCCAGTGTCTCAAATGTGCCAATGTAAAAGGGCTTCTCAACCTCCACTCACATGCTGCCTAGATCTCACGGGATCTATTGAGCCGCATGCCTCATTACTCCAGATATTTGTGGCATATGAAACCATATCTTCATTACCTTAAACTTATCAGGTCATGTTGAATGGAACCCTTGCCCTCCTTCCCCACGTAGTAGCTTTGATTCTCACTGGGCTGTATCTAAGGGGGGTAAAAATTGCCTTGGTAAAATTAGGCAGCTTTAGGTAGAGGCTTCATGTACACAGACAAAAATGTAGCAATTAGTTCAAAGTAACCCCAAGCTCACAATACTGTCAAGAAAGGGCACTTACAATTGACCAAATTCAATTTGGGCACTTTGAAGTGCCTTTTTTTAAAGTACAGTGCAAACCTATTATAACAGATGCACCTGCGCACACAACTTTTGTCTGTTATATCCAATGTCCATTATAACCAGAGGAGGTGGCGCCTATGTGTTAAGGTGTGCCTATTAGTGTAAGCAGGGGCTCCGAGCAAATGAGAACCTACTATAAAACTTCATAGATTACTCAGAATCCTGCCTAGCATATATTTTCCTGTATTCTGTGTGTTTATTTAAAGTTATTTAACTGTCAGGGAACATTTGTTTTGAAGATGTTTATTGTAGAAGATAAGACAGTAAATCTAGTGGCTGGATGTTGGGGTTCTATGGCAGTAAGAATAAAGACTACTGTATTGTAAGGGTTTTACCAAAATATAAAATCTTTTAAAGTTTATACAGCTTGTAGAGAATTATTTTGTAAGACATTTAAACTTTGTAGCTCCTCCATCTTAATTCTAGATTTTCCAAATCTCCTCACCAGCTCTGTACTCCCCCAAAAGCACTACAGTGCTCAAAAAAGCTTCATAGTGTCCATTATAAGCAATGTTTATGTCCATTATAACCAAAGAAAAATGCACTGGATTTGATATATTTGGTTTGGGAAATCAGTTTTTGTCTGCTATAACCAACTGTCGATTATAACAGTGTCTGTTATAAGTGGAGTGCACTGTATTGAGAACTTAGGTTTACTTTATGCTAAAAATTGCCCAACTTTATGTCTGAAGTGTCTTAGCTAACCATCTTGGATTATACACTTCAGCGTACCAGTACAAACCTGATATACTAGGTATTTCGGAATCCTGACTCAAGCCTTCTACACACACTCTAGGCACCAGGTGACTGCACTCAGAGAAGGATATCGACTGTGAGAAGGCTGCATTTACCACAAGCAATTTGTAAGCAATAAGACACTCCAGGGTGTGCATGAACAGATACAGCCACATGCCCAGGGCCACAGTAAGGCACAAGGCCACAGGCAGAGTGCCTTCAGCCCCTAGAAGTGTGACAATAGCTGTTCAATGCACACCACAGAGTGTCTTTTTTTCTTGACATTCTTTTTATCACTGGAGGGCCAGGGCATCTCTTGGGTGTACCCTCTTGGACTCTGCCTCTACTCCTGACCTTAAACTTCCTCTCACTGGGAGTACAAAGGCTAAGTATCCCCCTCCCAAGCCTACAGACTCAGCCATCCCCCTCCCAGATCTAAGCCCCCTGAGGCAGGACTACTGCTCCTTACCTGGTGATCTTTCTAGAATTTAGATGGCCAGTCTATGGCTGGGTAAAGGGGCTCAGGAAAGCCAGTAAGAAGAAGGTCCAATGTTGAGGATATGGGCTTCACCCACTGGGGTCACCATCACCTTTCTGGACATTCTGAGGTTATTTCTTGCTGTTTCCCCCAAGACATGGCATGCAATCACCCTACACAGCTCCTCCTCCTCCTCCTCTGCTGCCAGTGTCTGCTGTTGCCTTGCCCACCTCTGACGTCCCTGCTCATGTGCTGCCCCTGATTTCCATTGGGAGTCGCTCCTAGTCCATGGACACATCTGAAGAAAACTGCCCCTGTGTACTGTTGTAGATTTTTTATTGAATGGGAAGAAGCTGCAGTTTCTACTGTGTGACAGTAGAGAGAGAGAGAGAGAGAGAGAGAGAAAGAGTGAAATTTGTGTATCCTTTTTTGTATCGCAACCGATGGCAGCATGGCAGGAGTGGGTGAGGACTGCAGAAGTGGCAACCAGTGGGTACACACATGCACACAGACACACTAGTCCTAACAGTGGTCCCATTTTTACATCCCCCCCAACAGCCTATCCATTTGGAAGATGACTGGGGAAAAGTATACTACAAAAACAAAATTGAGGCAATGTCTTTTTTTTTAAAATCACAGTACTAGCAGCATAATAGGCACAGTGAGAGCAGAAGTGACTTTGCAAAAGAAAGAGACTAGTTGAAACAGCACAGCCAACAGAGATGGTCCAATAAGAGTAAAGAGAAAAGTGACACAGCAGGTCGTACTTTTTAAAAAAAGTTGTCTGTTTTTCTGCTGGATGAATAAAATGTGAATGACGAGCAGCTCCACCATTTCCATGATCAGCTGCAAGTCCATGATGAGCCGTGTTAGCGAGGGAAAAAAATGGCTGCGTTTAAAAATGAGCATTTTTTTTTAAATTAAGCTTTATTAAGTTTATGGAATACACAAAACCAACAGACATTACATCTGTACTGTAATTGAATCACATAACAGACCACATTATACACCAGAGTCATTAAGCATGAAATGTAGTAGGATAAAGAAAACACCCCAGTACCACCTTAACCCTCCCCCACCCAAAACCCCTACCACCCCAGAGTGTGCATACTTGAGTCAGTATATGGGTCTTGTCATATAGTATCGGAAGGAATAAAGTTCAGTGGTGTAAATAAGGGGGCAAAGTGCAACAGAGACATAACCAAGATAGACACTAATGTAGGTACAAAGTGTATAATTTACCCCATTTTTTGTGAAAAGAGTCAATGCGATTACGTGAACTAGCAACAAGTCTCTCAATATTAAAGCAAGCTGATAAGTCTTTCAGCCACTCAGCGTATGTTATGGTTAGTTGGTCCATCCAATGTTTGAGCACCAACCTTTTGACCACCATAGAAATTAGCGCCATGTGGAATCTGCGCTCATGGCTTTCAACATTAGAGTAGATACCTAAAATACATATTTCTATGGTGAACAACCCATCCAGTCCCAGTAGTGGATCCAAATTGGACTGAATGGATCACCACAAGGGGGCCACTTTCTCACAATGCCAGAAAATGTGTAGCAGATTCCCTTCAAATTGGGAGCATCTAGAGCAGAGAGGGAGAGGAAGCCTCCCTAGTCTAGCTAATTTGACCGGTGTATAATACATGTTATTTAGTATATGGTATTGAATGAGTCTGAACTTGTCCTGGGTGTGGTATCTATAAAGGTCTTTCCAGATTCGTGACCAGTTAGGGGTGATGTCTGGCAGAAGAGAGGACCAAATATTGGAGCCCGAGAGGGTGTCCGGATATTTGAGACCCAGCAAGTAGGAATATATTGATGAAATCCCATGGGGTTTAGTGGCTAGTCCTTGGAGTTGAGAGAGAAAAGGACTGATTTGAGAAACATGGAATTCGGTACCAAAATTAGTGCTAATGAAGTGTCTTAACTGAAACACTTTAAAAATGTTGTTATTGGGAACTTTAAGCCTAGCCATGATATCAGGAGAAGAGAGAAGGGAATCCTGAAAATATAGATTCTTTACCAAGACCTCGTGTAGTTGAGGAAGCTAGTCTGAGGTGATCATTGAACCTCCTAAGCGAATATTGGGGTTTAATATAAGAGGCTGTGCCATATCCCTCTTTGGGGAAATCCTGAGATAGTGCAGACATTGAGCAAGAACTTTGAGGGAGGTGCTGATGGTCGAATTTTGTATTGAGGTTGGTGGTGCTGAACTAGGAAGGAAAAAGATGGTCGGAGAGCAGAGGTTAACTTTTTCAAGTGTTCGTCTTTCAATTTGAAGCCAGATCGGAGAAGGTTCCTCAGCCCTGCTCGGGAGCCATCCACCCAGCTTGAAGAGGTGAGTAGCCCAGTAATAAAATATTAGGTTAGGGAGGTGAAGTCCTCCATGTCTTTAGGGAGGCAAAGTTTAGAGAAAGACCGTCTGGGAGATTTGCCTTGCCAAATAAATTGGGAGAGAGTGGAATGTAGATTCTGTAAATAAGATGAGGGAAGCCAGAGATTCAGTAAATTAAGAGGGTAGAAAACTCGGGGTAGAACATTCATCTTAATGATGTTGATTCTACCCCATAGAGAAATGGGAAGTTTGGACCATCTTTGGAGGTCCAAATGAATATTGGCCATTAGGTCGTCCAGATTGAGTTTCCTGGTTAGAAGTGGGTCATTGGTAAGGTGTATTCCCAAATATTTAATCGAGTGTGGGGACCATTTCTTCCCAAATTTTGTGAAGCTAGCTTTATGTGTGAAAGCATTTAATGGGAATATCTCTGATTTAGCTAGATTCAACTTATAGTGGGATATAAGGCCAAATTGTGTGATGACCTGTAAGGCATGAGTTAACGATACTTCGGGGTGAGCTATATGGAGGAGGATATCATCCGCGTAGACAGAGAGAGTCAGTATTTGTTGTAACACTGGGCAACCCTGGATTTGTGGGGACCGTTTAATATTAAGAAGGAAAGGTTCTAGGTATAAATTAAACAAAAAAGGAGAAAGAGGCATCCCTGTCTAGTACCATTGAAGAGATAGAACAGCGAGGAGAAAACACCATTACAGTAGATCTTAGCCGAGGGAGACCTATACACCATCTGGATCCATCGAATGAAGGAGGCTGAAAAGTCCATTCTGGTGCGCGTCGCCCAAAGGAAGTCCCAGTTGACTCTGTCAAATGCTTTTTCAGCGTCTAACGAAATTAGAGCCATCGGAATATGCGATGTTTGGGCAGCATGAGAAATATGAGAAAGGGTTCTAAGGTGATCAGCAGGGGAGCGGCCTTGCACAAACCCCACCTGCTCCGGACTCAGAAGGTGAATCCAAATCTTTTTAATCCTCTCAGCTAAGATCTTTTTTAGTATCTTAATATCACAATTTATGAGAGAGATGGGGCGGTAACTTGCCGGGTCTTTTGGTGGTTTATCTGGCTTGAGGATTAGCATGATCGTAGCCTCTAATAGTGTGAGGTCTAAAGTATCAGCCTTGAACATATAATCATAGAGCCTTAGGAGGAGGGGGGGGTTAGTTCCTTGCTAAAGGTTTTGTAAAAGTTGGATGGGTAGCCATCTGGACCGGGTGACTTATCAGGTGCTAAAGAGGCAATCACCGCCTCCACCTCGAGCAGAGTAATGGGAGAGGTAAGGGTCGCTTTATGGTGTGGTTGTAGGCGAGGGAGATTGAGATCTTCTAAGTAGGCTGAGATGTCTGATAGGGATGTTGGGGAAGGGTGTTTACTATAAAGCGTGCTATAAAACTCTTCAAAGATCTGGGTAATATCCCTGGGTGTCGTTTTAATAACGCCATCCAGTGTTTGTAGCATCGGAATCAGTCTCAAACTTTTGGTTTTTTGTAATCTAAGAGCCAACATTCTACCGGCCTTTTCTCCTTGGTCAATATATTTAGATTGGGTTTTTAAAATAGCATATTCTGCTTTTTCTTTTAGCAGGTCTGCGTATTCGTTCTTTAGTTTTAATAGAGGTTCTAGCGAGTTGGGGGGAGGATAGGGGTAGTGAATACTCTAGTTCTTTAATTTTGGTTAGCAGTGAAGCTGCTTGCACCTCTCTACGTTTCTTCCTCATTGAGGCGAGTTTGATTAGCTCTTCCCGAAGGTAGCATTTCAGGGAACACCATATTGAGTCTTCTTTCAGGGTGGAATCTTTATTAAATTCCATAAAGTTAAAGATTAGGTCTTTCATGTGGGAGACGGTTTGTTTATCTTTGAGGAGCTGGGTATTTAGTTTCCAGACAGTGTCCCTCTGAAAATTAGGATCAGGAGAGAGCCTCAACCAGACTACTGAGTGGTCCGATAGAACTATTGGCTCCATACCAGACTGGAGGAAACCGGGGAGAAGGGAGGTGCTGATCAGGATGTAGTCTATTCTAGACCATGAGTTATGTACCTGAGAGAAGAAAGAGAAAGACTGGAGTGAAGGATTAGTAAGTCGCCAGGGATCACATAATCCCAAAAGCTGCATGAAATCTAATAAAGCTTTTTGGGCTGGGGTTGTGGGTTTTAGTGGTAGGTAGGTTCTATCAAGAGCCTGGGTAAGTGGGATGTTCCAGTCCCCACCTAATATTAACTGCGAAGGTAGAAGATTTCCTATGTTGTCTGCCAGAGTCATGAGGAATTCTGGATCTCCTCCCACCGGGCCGTAAATAGAGCCTAGTACGATATTGCTGTTGTTGAGACACCCCTTGACAAGTATGAACCTGCCCTCTGGGTCTGTTAGGTTCTCTTCTGCCAGAAATGAAACGTGTTTCTTAATTAAGATGGCAACTCCTTTACTTGTTGCCATTCCACTAGCGGAAAATACTTGAGAGAAACCAGACCTATGTAGCCAGATTGATTCGGTATTTGACAGATGGGTTTCCTGAAGAAGGAGAACATCAGCTTTAAGTAAATCGCAGTGTTTAAAAACTTGGTGTCTCTTAGTTCTGTCTCTGAGCCCACGTACATTCCAAGTAGCTATCTTAATTGACACCATAAGCGTTCATGGGCAGTTAAGTTGAGAGAATGAGAACTATTATATATCCAAGATGAGAAGTTAATAAGGCACACTCCAAACCCCCCTTTGTCCCATCCCACCCTACGCAAAAATAATCCCCCAAACCACTGACAAACAAATACTACCAGGAAAGTGGTAGTAATTCTGAACAGTGAGTGAAAAGCTAGAACCTGGATCCAGAAACATCCCCATCCACCCCCCACCAAAAAGAGAAAAACCCAACCAACTATATACAAAATAGCTCCAAGCATAATCAAGTGTAGCCTAGATAAGCCAGCAACAGACACTTGGAGTCATAATCCCCTTGGCGGGTCCCAGGAGTTTCGTAGACCAAAAACATCCTAATGGGGTACAATTATGAGAACTGGAGTGTAGTCTACTAAGCTGTGTGAACCAACATCCTGCAAGGCTAACCCTCATCAGATTCCCCTGAGAATCGCCGTGTCCCCCACTTATTAGCTCATGAAGCAGCTTCCAATGAGCATGTCCCGCTCTGGGCCCCCGGCCCTCGCATTCCTGAGCCAGCCCGAGGTCTTTTCCCTATAATGGCCAAGGAAAGTGGCCTTATGCATTGTAAAGTTCGTAAGGCAGCATTCAGTGTAAGCTTAGGGGTTAAACTCCCTCACTGTTGTTGAGCCTTTTAAAGAAGACTGCTTACCATGCCATACGGATCTTAACCATTGCAGTGAGTCTTCTCCTTAGTTGTGAGTGGGGAAAATATTTCTATTAATCCACCGTCAGGCTGAGAAGATCGTGTATTCCGTCACTGGTGGAATACATAGGGGGGCACCATTTGTTGTGGGACCAGAATCGGTCCACAACGAAATCGGCGAGCTGCAACTGAGTCTCAGCACAAACATTCCGGGGCATTCCCTGGGAGTATTAGCGTATTCGCGGCCCTCAGGGAAAGGGATAAGCGAGCCCTCCATCAGCCACTAGGCCACGCAGCCAACACCCCAACAACGAGAACAAGACAGGTAACAACGTTGAGTTTAGTTAAACATTAACAATAAGGCAACAGTCCAAATGTGGTTATTTGTCAATAAGACACATTATCAACCGTCCTTGAACAGATTGGGGAGTCTAGAGGTTAACTCTTTGGTAGCTTGCTCAGGAGATTCAAAGGTGAATGATGAACCATCGATTGTAATTCTTAAATTAGCTGGATACAACATTCTAAACCGGATTCCTGCCACAATTAGCTTATGGATGATTGGGTGGAAGGCCGCTCGTTTCTGTCTGGTTTCAATAGGAAGATCTTGTGCAATTCTGATTTTGGATGATCCCCAGGTTATGGACTGTAGCTCTCTTGCTCTAGTGAGAACGTGTTGCTTTTCTATGAAACTAAGAAATTTGATGATGATAGGACGAGGAGGGGAATCCGGTGGGGGCTTCAGTCTCAGGGAGTGGTGGGCTCTCTCAATGTGGTACTGAGAGTTTAGTGGTGAAGGCCCCACCACTTTGTGAAGGGACTTCTGCAGGAAGGTAATAGCATCGGAGCCCTCTTCTGCCTCAGGTAGCCCAATAATCAAGAGGTTATTCCTCCTGCTTCGCCCTTCTAAATCTTCAGTTTTGAGCTGGAGCCTCCGAATCTGCTGTTTCAAAAGAGTGATTTCTGGGTCGAGTTTATCTTTCCACCTCTCTTGAGATGCAATTCTGGCTTCTGAATCCATCATTCTACCTTTTACAGTGGTAAGGTCTCCTTTAATTGATTTGAGCTCCACAGTTATATTCTCGAGTGCATCCCAGAATGGTGATAACTCTTGCAAAAATCGCTCCTCAGATAGAGGGAGTACCAGGGGGTTGGAGCTGCCCGGCTTGTTAAGGCTCCCAGTGCCCTGATTTCTTGCTTTCTTAGATGATTTTTCAGGTGTAGTCGGTGGAGTGTGCCTGATCACGGCCTGCTTCATCTCTGCCTCTATCGCCGCGATAAAGCTTTGCGATGCAAAAGTGAGTGGATAGCTTCGATAGGCAGATGATAAAAGACCTCTGGTTGCTGCGATTGTACCTTCTAGAGGGTAAAAGCGATATTTTTAAAAGGTTTGTAGAAGGCGGTTGGTAGGAGCCCAGGACAGGTGCAGCGATCAGGCAGCTTGCATCACGTGACTCCTAAAAATGAGCATTTTAACAGCACATTGATTTTCCTTTTCTTTTTTTTTGTACTGCGATCCTGCTTTTCAATATTCGTTTTTACCTGTGCATCGAACATATTTGATGTACAGGTGAGAACAAATCAAAATCTATGATTTTCTCTCCCCATTTTATAAATTTAAATACAAAGCACAGTGAGACTTACAAAATAACATATGTGCAAAATATGCAGACAGGATGTCAGACAATACCCCGGTGCTTTGACCACATCTGGTCTTTGTCAGGGGCAGAACCTCATTTTACTTACACCACTTAGATATTCAAGTTAAATAAAAATGTGATTGCTTAACTGTGTCTGTCACACCTTTCATGATTCATAATAACTCAATATATGACATAGATGTAGAAAACACATCATTGTCTGTATTTGCATATCCATGGCACCCCACCTTTTACGTCTCAGGTTATGTTCACCTGATAGGCTGCCAGATGCACATGTTACCTAGTATTAAATTTCAAATCCTTCCACCTAAGCCCCCTGGGCTCCCATTGTCTCCAGTTATTCTGTACATCTGAACAGGCTGCAGCAAATCACAAAGCTCTCACGCTGATCAAGAAGCTGACAAAACAAAAGGACAAATATACAAAAGGTAAGAGCTCTTAAGTCTGCTTATTATGCAATGCAGACTGGACAGGGCACCCTTTTTCTACTAATTCATTGTACACTCTGTTTCAACTAATTGTGCTGATCTACTACTCTGGTGTCTCAGCACTGCGTGGACACTGGTGAAGGGCTGAAAAATTATTTCTATGACTCAAAAGGAATAGACAGGTGCATGCACATTTTAAGAGTCATTTTAAAAGTGGTGCCTTGTTAATCCAGTCCAGCGTCTTCCCTGCAGAGTGAGGACACCAAGGATGGTAGTGCACTTGCAGTCCCTGATTCAGTGTCTGCAGGATGGCACAGGCATAGACAATGCTACCACAAGAATTTCTAGTGCCAAGTATATTGAATGTTTTGTCCCTCAGTACTGCATTGCCAAGCCACCCCACTCACAAAGCAGGGTGCCAATGGCCTTTAGTGCCTGAGACTCAGTATTCCTGACCCGTCACGCGGCAGTCATGGGCTCACAGACCAAATGACAGAGTGCCTAAGCTTCAAGTACCTGCTTCAATAAGTCCCACTGTTTGTTTCTCCTCAATGCCTTCAATGATCAGTGTTGTACTTCTTGCCCAATCCAAGGCCAAGCGCTCCTACCTCAAGATGGCGACAGATGCCATCACTGACCTTCTTCCTCATTCTCCATACTTGTACATCACGCATGTGCAACAGGTATGGCTGTTCCTGTCCCACTCATGTGCACTGACATGGCAACCCTGCTGTTTGTGGAATACTGGCATGTTTACACCATGCACATGTGCACTGATGCGGCAGTCATATTATGTGTGGACTACTGAGTCACTCCCACTGCTTGCATGCACACTGTGGGGAATAATGCCTATCATGTGGGGAATAATACAAACATGGCCACACACACATGGTGTCCATATTGAGGGAACACGATGCAAATGGTTATGAGGGCATATGCTGGCAGCCATCATGGGCAGGGTGGAATGCATATTGGACCATCAAATGTCATATGCCTTAAAAACCTGTATACTCTAGGCAAAGCGATGCAAGTGAGTGGTTGTGTCCCCCCACAGGGATAGGGACATCCCACCTCAGGCAAGTAGCTACTGTACATGCAAAAAAAGTTAATCATTCCATGTTCTAATACTGTACAATATCCCTTGCCATTATTGTCCTTACAGATGCCCAAGTCCAGAGAATGCCTGTCATGCGGAGTGACTCTCTTACCACATAAAAGTGGTCCACAGTGCCCCTCTTGTAAAGTAGTAGGGCTAGAGTCAGAAACAGATGTTTCCCTCATACAGGAACCCTGCAGAATGGGACAAGGCCTGTCTAAGGCTGGATGGCAAGGAGATCCTGCCACAGTGGACTACAGAAGGCCTTCATAGTGACGATGGCTAGTCAGCAGAATTTCATGCTGAAGATACACAAATACATGGAAGCTATGGTGAATACAAGGACCATAACAGGGGGGCCCCACAAGACACCAGTGGGGGGGGTGCCAAAAAGAGTAGCAACATGGTGTACCCGGTGACTGAGGACAATAATAGACACCCATCTAATCCCAGACCAGAGGAGGAGGGATCAGATGAAGAGCAGGATAGATATGAGGAATCAGTTGAAGAGTCTGATGAGGAAGAGACCCCAGTAGCCTCCGAGGAGCCATCACTAACATTGAAGATATACTCCTTCGAAGTCATACCAGGCTTAATAAGATGGATCAATACAACCATGGGATTTGAGCCATCAGCACCGTGGCCAGAGAGTAAACTAGATCCAATGATTCAACAGAAGCCAAAGCAGGAGGACTACTTTTCCATATGCCCAGCCACAGATGACCTCATTATGAAGGAATGGGAAGCAAAAGACTCCTCCTGAATCCCAGAAAAGAGATCCCTAGATAGGATATACCCTATACAAGAGGATGGGCTAAAACTGTGGTGCACAGCACCAAAACAGATGGCCGCACCGAACAAGAAGAATGTGCTGCCAACAGAAGGCACAACTGATCTGAAAGTCCCTATAGACAAGAAAATGTAGGAAATGCTTACAATCATATTCAAGATGGCCAGCCTAGCAACTAAAACTACCACAACAGCTATATATAAAGCAAGGTCACAGATCAGATGGCTCAAATAAATTTCAAAGAAACTAGCCCCCAGATTGCAAGAGACTGAACTACTGGAATACATGCTGCAGACAGCAAAGTACATGAGGGACATGATCATAGATGCTTTAGGAATGAATACCAGAATGGCAACATTAGCCAACAGGGTCCATCAGTCACTATTACTCAAAATATGGGATGCAGACGAGTTGAAAGCCCAACTGCAGAAGCTTCCATTGAAAAGAACAAGACAATGGCAAGGATGACTCAGCATATTTACAATCCTTTCGAGGCTGACCTCAAGATTACAGACCACAGTACCACAAAAGGTACAATACCAGCTTTCAAGGCAAAGGTAGCTCCTACAGCAACAGGTTCCCATACTCCATTAGGAACAATACTAACTTCAAAAACAGAGGACGAACAGACAGAGGCAGGTTTACTTCTAACAGAGGAAAATGTTCCAAAAGTTCTACACAGTGACTACTTTGGCTCATTCACATCCCAAGATATACCAACACTACACCAGGAGGAAAACACTCCCTTTGGGGGATGTCTTCAGCTATTCAAGTCAACATGGGTTAGGCCAACCACAAACAAGTGGGTAAGGGAAGTAATAAACTAAGGTTATGCCAATGAGTTCAAGGAGAAACTGCTCAGGGAGAGTGCTAGTATCACCATGGTCAAAAAGGGTAACCATTGATAACGGCACCTGAATGTTAGCACCTGCAAATATATCTTGTCAACATGACAGAAAAGCATAATGCTGACACATCATAAATGGCTACTGATACATGACAGTCACAGTGCATGAGGGCACATGTCAGATGACATGAATGTCATAAGGGTGACTGGCACAAAGAGTGAGTAGCAATAAGAGCGACTGACAACAGAGTGACTGCCCATAAGGACAACTGGGCATTAGGTAGACTACAAAAAGGGTGAATAACAATGAGGGTGAACCCCAAAATAGTGCGCTCAACACACACAGCCTATCCACTTGCAGTGCCCATGCCCTGAAGAGACACACACACATGCAAGGCAGACAGGTCCCCAGTGCACATGCGGACTCCCCTGGGCGCAACACCCACCCACAGAGCAACGGACCAGCAGTCCCCGTCCCTGCCCTGAGGCCATGAACCAGGTGCTAGCCACACAATGCCCCCCCCACAGGTATGGCATGGCAATGCCTGCCCCTCCCGGTAATGCTGCCATGCCTAGCACACAGGGCTGCCAGTCCCCTGCTCACTGGAGGTGACACATGGTGCAGGCACACTGACACAAGCTGGACAGGCAGGGGACAGACACAGACCACATCTCACGCAAACCCCCAATCCACTGCTGTGGATGTAGCTCACCCCATGTGGTGAACAGTGTGGATTCCCCTACCCTTGCAAACAGCGGACTGCGTGGGCACAACGCCACGCGAGCATAACGCCCAGCCACAACACAGCATCAACAGTCCAGCAGGAGACTGAGATGCCTAGCGCCGCTGCAGCCATCAAACCCTCATGGTGTACAGCATTAGGTAGTGCTTAGGCAGACAGGCAGGACAGTGTGGTAGGACAATGGTCATGGGTTTGAGAATGAAAAGAGACACAACACGCTGTACAGTGGGGCATACATTCTCGACAAGAGTGTGCCTGTAATGGTAGTGCACTCACCTGTTGGGAACTCAGAGCAGGTTCCTGGAACTGCAGTGGTACATTGGGTCCACCTCTGGGAGCACAGCACTGCATAGTGATGCTGAACACATGCCACCATAGCCCAGAGTAGTATCCTTTTGTCCAGCAAAACCTGCCCTGTGGGAGGTGCTCCCCTTCTCCCCTTCTCTACACACTGCCTGCAGGATGTGGGCATGCACCTGATGTTCTGCCTTCCATGACACCACCAGTCACATGACCGTGTAGGGCTAGAAAAGGCACCTGGCTGCAAAGTGAGAATGTCTTAGGACTTTTAGCATATGTAGGATGGAGAATACCACATTTCTGCAAAGCCAGAAGGGGAGACCCCTACTGTCCCTGTCAAGATATGTATATCGCCGAGATGAGGGGGTGAGAGGGAAAGTGTACTGGTGGTGTGCCCAGTACAACCGCTTCAGTTTCTCTGCACACCTACACATGGTCACTGACCATGTGGTGCCCCATGGACAGAACCAGAATCATGTCCCTGATGCCGGTGAGGTTGGTGTATGCAGGGTCATGGCCGATGTCCTTGCCAGGGCACAGACAATCATAGAGAGCACCAGACAGGTGATTGTCCAGTGCACCTCGGGGGTGATGGATGCTGTGGCGAGCAGGCTGCCGCCCTGCCTCTCTTGAAGAGTACAGAACAGAATGTCTAGCAAGCTGAACGGGGCTGCCCAGCCATGATTGCCACTGTCAAGGACATGGATGTACCCCCAGAGTACGGTGTCACCTGCGCAGTGGAGTCCTTCCTCCTGTATGACAGTGGGCAGACTGATGACAGGGTGCTACTGTTCACAACGCAGCATACACTGTGCTTCCTGGGTGACAGCAAGGACTGGTTCCTTGAAGGCACCTTTTGCACTGCACCACCCCCTTTGGGCAACTCTACACCATTCATGGCATGCATATAGAAGTCATTGTGCCTGCGATCTACATCCTTATGTTCAGTCGTCGGGAGTAGGCATACCTCAGGGTGTTCACAGAGGTGTGTAGGGTGGTGGGTGAGATCACACCTCGTACAGCGCTCATGGACTTTGAGAGGGCAGCCTGGCATGGGTTCACCATGGTGTTCCCAGGGGTGTCACTGAGGGGCTGCTTCTTTCACTTCATTCAGGTCCTGTGGCGGCACATACAGTGGTCATCCGTGGCCCGCCAATGTTATTCCATGGATGAGGAGTTCACCCTGCAGCTCAGGATGGTGCTCGCGCTTGCCTTTGAGCCAGTTGGCGACATGCTGGATGCATATGCCACCATGTGTGACTGCATACTATTGAGCGAATGAGGATGTGCTGCGCCCCATCCTCGATTATGTTGAGGAGTTATGGCTTGGCCGTCCCGTTGGACGCATGGCCAGGCACAGGCTTCTGTTCCCACTGGAGGCATGGAACTTATACAATGCCACACATGCAGGGCTGGCACATATGAACAATGCCATCGAGGGCTGGCACAGGGCCTAACACCCATCTCGGTGCTGCCCATCCTGGGATCTGGCACTTCACTGACTGCCTCCATGAGGAACAGCACCTGAACGAGATCCATATTGAGCAGCTCATCTCTGGGTGTGGCACCGCAGCAAAGCGCAGAAAGTACAGGGATCTGACATGATGGATTGAGAGCATCGTGGAAGACTACAACCAGTGTACTGTGACCAACTACCTGAGGGGCCTGCCATATAACTTCCAACTCCAGGTGTAGCCAGCCGTCACCAGGTGCTGCACAGCTGTCACCCATGACCTCCATTCCTGACTGCCTACCTGTTCCAGTGCCTACTGCCATGTCCTGTGCCCATATTGCCTGCTCCATCTCGCAACATGCAGATCCCCTGCCCTGCAATTGCTGCCAACAGCTTGCTACCACTGTTGTTCTGCATGCCCCCTGCTGCACACTGTACACCACTCCTGGAAGATACCATCTCGTTCCACCACTGCTACCTGTGCCGAGTATCTGTGCCCGCCACTGCACCGTCCACCTACAGCATCATCCTCTGCACTAACACGTGCATGCATGTGCCAGTGTCCTGCATCCACCTTGTCCATTGCTGGCTCCTGCTTCTGGGTGCATTGCACACTATACCTGCCAGCCACCTGTGTGGCTTCACTGTAATGCCTCCCACACTCCACTACACTGTCCCTTTGCATGCACCTTCTGCCCATCCAGTCACAAGCTGCATGGGGCCTGTGCACCCATGGGACATCTGTCTGCACTGCCTGGTGTGCCTCCTTGCCCCCCCCCAGTGACCTGTTTGTGTCCGTGCCTTTCTGTTGTCATGATGGTGTTGATCACATTTTTTCCTTTTTTTTTTAATCTGCCATTCGCTCTTCTGACATTTGCCCACACCTACTGTGTGACGTTCTGCAGGGGTTGCTTCTGCCACTCACTGATCATTCATGCCCACAGTTGCGTGGTGTGCCCGGCTGTGGATTGCCGTTTCCTCCCATGCACCACTGTGCCATTCAACATCATTCCTGGGCCCACATTCCAGTCACCCATTATGGTGCACCCTTGTCACATGGAACCATCAAAAAGAAAAGCCACAACACAACAGGTCGGAGAAGCCATGGACAAACTAATAGCAACAAAAGCAATACACTTAGTTCACAAGGAAGAAAGAGGAAAAGCTATTTACTCAGTTTTCTTTTTGATACCCAGAAAGACAGGGGACCTCAGGCCATTGCTAGACCTGAAATTCCTGAACAAATTTGTGCAGATAAAAAGATTAAAATGGAAACTAAAAGGTTCACCATGTGACCTATAATACTAGGTGACTTCCTCACATCCATACACATAAAAGACGTGTATCTACACATGCCAATCTGCTCATCACACATGAAGTATCTAAGGTTCCACATACTAGGCCAGCACTTCCAATATTGAATGCTACCTTTCAGGCTGGCCTCAGCCCCAAGAGTGTTCAAAAAAGTCTCAGTAGTGGTTGCAGCAAAACTAAAAGAACAAGGAATTCACATAATACCATGCCTAGATGACTGGCTGATCAGAAACAGATCCCCACATAAATCAGTCAAGGATACAGAAAAGGTGATGAATACAGTCACCAATCAAGAACTGGTGATCAACATACCCAAGAGTTGCCTAACACCAACACAATACATGGAACACCTGGGGGCAGAGACAGACACCAAGGTGGGCATGGTCAAGCCATCCAGAAAGAGAACAGACAACTGGGTGAACCTCATTCAAAAACTGATGATGTAGCAATCAGCCACGTAGCTCCAGTGGCTCAAGTGTTAGGGTGCATGGCATCATGCTTTGACCTGATACCGTGGGCAAATTGGACCATGCAATCACTGTAAATGCTGCTACTCCAGTAAGGCTCACCAATGTAGGAACATCTACATTGCAAAATGATTCTGACCAAAGTGGCCAGGAGATCTCTACAGTGGTGGAAGAACAAGGAAAACCTATTGAAAGGCAATCCATTAGAATGACTCATGAGATCACAATAGACACAGATGCTTGCCTGTAGGGATGGAGGGGGGCATCTAACAGCACAGTGCAGGTGGATCCTACTGGAGAGAAAAATACCTATCAATGTGCTAGAGATGATGGTGGTGGAGAATGCCCTGCAAGCTATCAAGACCTACATTGTGGGGAAAGGCATATTGATCAGATCAGACAACACGGAAACTGTGTCCTACATAGCAAAGCAAGGGGTACAAAAACCATCAAGCTACAAAAAGAGACAGCCAGAATCATGATATGGGCACAGCAGCACCTGAAACACATTACAGCAATACACCTGGCAGGAAAGCTGAATACGATGGCAGATTGCTTAAGCAGGCAACAGATACATCCAGGAGAATGGCAACTTCATCTTGAGGTGTTTCAACTCATGCAGAAAAGACAGGGGACCATAGCCATGGATTTGATGGTGACAAACAAGAACAGACAGTCTGAGAATTTTTTCTTGAGGTTCAAGGAACCTCAGTTGATGACAATCAGTGCACTGCCCCTACCATGGACTCACAATTATTCATATGTCTTCCCTCCATTTCCTCTCATCACTCAGGTACTCACAAAAGTACAACAGTCTAGGATGGTGATAATAATGGTCACACTTTCCTGGCCCCAGACAATGTGGCTCATCACGCTAGCGACAATGGCGATGGACAGGTGGCAACTGCCATTCAGAAAGGATATACTGATTCAGGGCCTGGTAACACACCCCAACGCATGCAATCTGAAGCTTATAACTTGGATCCTGAAAGGGAAAAACTGCTGAACTCGGGATACTATAAGTCTATTATAGACACTATGTTACAATCAAGGAGGTCATCCACAATGTCAGCCTATGATAGACAATGGCAGATATCACCTCTTGGTGCAAGTCAAGAAAAGTACATCCAGAAACAGTTTCCACTGCCAACATTCTGTTACGTTTGCAACAAGGACTAGAGAAAGAGCTATCTCCGGCCCCATTAAGGGTCCAACTATCAACCATCTGGGTGGCACTAGGGTGTGTAGATGGTACAATCCCAGGTCTACATCTGGACATCCTGCTTTTCGTAAAGGTGGCCAACAACAACAGACCACAAAATATTACTGAGAATAGTGCTATTGGATCTCACGCTAGTACTCAGTGCTCTCACTGAACAACCATTTGATCCCATCATCATGATAGACATATACTGGCTGGGTCTGAAGACAGCATTCTTGGTAGTGATGTGCTCTGCATGAAGAATAGGAGAAATAATGGCGATCTCATGTACAGAAGCATTCAGGTCCTTCACTCCAGAAGGGGTAACTGTCAGGATCGTGCATCCTTTCTTGCCAAAAACAAATTCAACATTCAACTTAAATAAAACTATAGAACTGCCATTGTTCTACATGAAACACACAGGGACAAGAAAGGAAGCCCTACATACTTAAGACATGAGGAGGGTGCTGGGGGTTTATATCAACAGGACAAGGCAATTTAGGTGAACAGAGAGACAATTCGTAATCACACAAGGTCACAGAAGGGGCTTGGCGATGGCAAAAGGGAACTATTGCCTCATGGCTAAAGAAGACAATACAGGAAGCATATAAGACGCAAAACAGGCCCCCACCAGAAGGGATCAAATCCCACTCCACCAGAGCAGTGTCAACATTGTGGGCATAAAGGAACTGCCTGATGGCACAAGAAATATGAGCAACTGAATCTGGTCATCAGTAACACCTTTGCAAGACATTATAGACTGGACAATACTGTCCCCAATAAGGTAGCCTTTGGGACTAAAGTACTGATGGCAGCAACCATGGTCGAGACGTGATCTTGTAGCTCCACCTCACCTGACTGAGGTGGTACTGTTTGTTACATACCCAAGACATAAGTGGTGAAGTGTCATAGATATACAGACAACACAATGGTAATTTACTCACCTGGCAAAGGTCACTGTGTGCCTGTATATCCATGGCACTCCAGGCCCACCCATATAGAGTACAGATCTGGCACCAGCTACTTCCTGTGAATTGGTGTTCCACCCCGTTGGGATGGTTCCTCAAGGCCAAGGCTCAGTTTGAATGCTACTTTAATCTGAAGTGGTCATGGCATTATCACAACCTGTGTTAGGGAATCAGAATTTTTAAATTGTGGGGCATCCCATTTCATCCTTGTTTTGCCTACAATTGAAAGGAGTAGGTTTATTTCAGTTGATGGAGGGAGATAAAGTTTTGCCGTTTAGATCTGCCAAGCTGCTTTTCTCACTCTCTAATAGTCACTGTTTTAAATATTTGCAGCTTACCCATGCTGTCCATGCCATGTTAGGTCCCAAACCCTGGACACTAACGGACAATCCTATGTTAGATAAGCTCTTGCTGAGAGCATCCCAGCCCTGCCAACTTTCAGCTTTTTATAAATTCTTTCAATCATCAGATGTTGGTGTCCCATTAGGGGTATGTTATTATTGGACACAAGCACTTGACATTTCTACCAACCCTCAGTTATGGCAAAGTCTGGCAAAATCTTTACAAATATGTAAAGCAGGATAGACTTAGGTTAATTCAGTTTTAAATTTTGCATAACCTCTATTACACCCCTTCAGGATTGTTTAAAATGGGAAAATTCACTTCCCCATTATGTACTCGATGTCATCAGGAAGAAAGGCATCAAATGTCATGGGATTGTGCAAAAATAGTGCCTTTTTTGGGCAGCACTCAGAGACTTTCTAGACCCAGTCCTGGGACTAGAGGAACTGTTTCTTCCTAATATTTGTGTGGTAGGTCTTTTCCCACAGGGGCTGATTAGTATTAGGAAAGCTCACATGGCACGTATCTCTTTGGTGGCAAAGCTAGTGTTATTGCATCACTAGCTGGATGACTCAACTCCGTCCTTGCGAGAATGGTATAATGAGATAATGTGTGCTGTAATGCTGGAGAAGCACATTGCAAATTGTAGAAAATGTCCTCATATATTCCATCCAAGATGGGAATCCCTTTTTACCCTTTTATTGACTGGGTCAGGGAAATAGTTGTTTTACCTTGCCTAGATCTTCATCACTCTTGGTGTCATATTCAGTGTTCCTGTGAGGCCCCCAGGACTTTTATATCAAGTGTGGTCTTGCTAGGCTGTGAAAGTGGGTTGGACTGGTGGGGGGGTGGGTTGACTCACATCCACTTTTTATCTGTTATGGTGCCAGTGGGGATTTTAGGCTGTGTTGTAGTGTTTTGTTGTATTGTATTGTTCGTGTTTCCTGTTATGCCTTTCTCTTGTTTGTGTACATTTGTTAAAAAATTTAATAAAGTATATTGAATTAAAAAAAAAAGATCTGGCACCAGCCAAATCAAATGATAACAATAACACTACGATGTCACACATTGCTTTCTCGAATTGTTCTAATCATGTACAGGAGAGTGATCATAGAAGAATGCTAATAAAATAAGAATAAATGGTCAAGATATTGTCTACTGTCAGAGTCTGTGTGTACCTCTTTCTAAATATGTCTATAGCCTGGTAAGTATCTAAATGGAGAATATGGGATCCCAGTGGGCTTCGGTGGAAGGGTCTGAAATTTGATACCAGGTCACACGCATCTGGCAGCTTAACAGGTGAACATAACCCGAGACACAAGAGGTGAATATACAGGCACACAATCACCTTTACCAGGTGTGTAAACTACCATTAAGTAGGTAAAAAACAAGATTCATGGGACACAGGGAGGAAGTGGCAACTGCCACAAGATTTCCAAAAAAGACTAATAGTATTCCCTTAAATTCGGAATTACCAAATAGACAGAAATCTCTTTAGAAACAGAAGTTTCAATTAAGAAAGAAAAACTGCTGAATCTTAGATGTTGTAATAAACATACTTGTAACAACCATGATAAACAGGATGGCACACCCATGGCAATGTAACCCTAAGGTCAAGGAAATTATAGCGGTATGTTTTGTTACTAAAAAAGGAAAGTTTTAAAAGTATTGTACCCAAATAATATAAACATCTTACATTGAACAGGGCTTTATCTTTACATTACAGAACTCTAGAAAGTGCTTATGTGATGATATAAATAAATATATGGTAATGATGGTAAGAGTACTTACTCCACCATACAGTAGCTCCGAGCAACAAACATGGTACATGTATGCCATGACTCAATGGTGGCGTGCGGTGCGGGAGATCAGGTGTCACATGCCAATGTTGTTACGCAAAGATATAAAACAAAAGACTAACAGATACATACTGTATTTCTGGTGCAATATTAAATTTGAATAATGACACTGTCAACATTTATTAATATTTCACCCACCTAACATGGGAAGAAAGCAGAGGAGAGATACCCACAACAAAATGTTTGCTGGAATTAACCACCACCATCATCCAAGACTGAACATTGCAAATTGTCTCATCCTTCAATAAACATTATGGACACTTCAGATTATGAGCAGAAAGGGTAACCGGAATTCTCAAAAGTACAAATGAGTATTTACAGAAATGGGGTAAATGTCAGCTCCTCATCAAAGTTCATATTTGTTGAGTGTTCGATTTGCTTATCCAGAAAGTTTCTTTCTCCAACATCGGTTTGAGTCTGCTGATCCGGGGGCACATGTTCCAACAGCATGAAATTAAAATTCTTAAGATGAGCATTATGCATGAAAATATCTTGACCATGCTCTTGTATTCTTCCCCTTGCTTTTCAGATAGTGTGACCAATATAACACATCATGCATACATGTCATATAACATAGGTAAAAGAATAGGGTATCACATGTCATAAATTCCCTCACTTTGACAGTCCCATTATGCTACAATTTTTTCCCTGTTTTAGCATACTTGTATAGTGAGCAAGAACCACACTTAACAAAAAAAGGGTTTAATTGAATGGGGTGCTGTAAAAGGACTACTGGTCAGTAGATCTTTTAGATTTCTGGACTTACCCAAAGTCAGCCTCAGTTTTGAGGGAAATAATTTCCTCACCACCCCATTTCTCATATGCATTAGCAACAAACCATGTATTAGATTATCCAGCTTTCCTGTCACTAAGTAAAACTCACTTATGAAGGTAACTGGAATCGCTTTCTCATCTTACACTTCTGGTCTCTCCTTGGGTCACAGTAGCGTACTGCAGTTCAAGGTAGGGAGGGTCAGGAGTGCTTACCGGAGGGTAGGTGCTCACGGGGCTTCCAGGAGCTGTGGGGGTTGCCTGGCAGAGGCTGGACTTTCCTTGGCAATCCAGGTGGGGGGGAATGGTTGAATATACTGGGTTGGTTTGGGTTTTGGCTTTATTTGAACCAGAGGATTTTCATCATTGCTACCTTCATTATTAACTTGATCAGTCTGACTGATTGTTACCAACTGTTTGGACCTTCATCTGGCCTCTGTCCATGCTTGTTGAAATTGTTTAAGTCTAGGAAACTTTTTAAACTTTCTGAGGAGGCAGTGAGAGGACTTCTTTTTTGGAGAACTTACGCTGTATAATTGGGATTTGCCCGTGGAAGGATTATCCAGCTGGACTAACTTCAACAAAGAGGAGGTGGTGAGAGCCCTCCTTTCCATCTGCAAACTTTTCTTGGTGAACTGTATTACTGGTTAACTTGCAACTCTGTGATTTTAATTTCAGTCTCAAAACTGGACCATATTTGATTTGTTATTTTCTGTCTGGGACTTTGGTGATTAGCCTGATAGTTTAAATTGGAGACCCTGATTATAATTTTTAATTCATTATAGTTTATATTATAATATAGTTTATTGTACGTGTGGGGTGGGTGTATAGAGTTATTTATAGTTTAAGCTAGTCTAATTGTTGGATGTTCTACCCTCTTGAAGAAAGAGAGAGAGAGAGAGGAGAAAGAACATCTAAAGGGGGGATAAAGTACCTGTATTTAGTTGGCCTGCCTCAAGCTGTGAGAGGGCTTCAGGGGGCTGATGATGGTTTTTGTTATTTTTATTTGAATGTATGTAATATTTTTGGATCTGAGTTATAGTTTAAGAAATTTGATTATTATTGACTGTTTTTTAAGCTGACCAATCTGTTGTCCTAGATTTTGAAGACTGATTTATTTATGTTTAGAATTTATTTTTTGGGATTAGTGTCTTAGCATGTGTAGGGAGGGCCAAAAGACAGTCAGGCAGTATTCCTCCACCAGGCTCAGGGAACTGCACACCTTTGACTGCCCTTTCTTACCAACAGAGACTTACATACATTGTCAATCCCTATGGATTGCTAGGAGGAGCAGGAATGGGGGGGCAAAAGTGGGCCTGGTGGGGAAATGGAAAGGGGGGGGACTATCAACGGTGGGAACCAGGAGACGCCCTGGGGCGAAATGGTGCCGAGACAGGGGTGGCCCCTGTCTTGTTCCCATACCCAAGGGTCCGGCAATTAATGCTGGTCATGAGTCAAGGTCTTCCTCAGCATCTCACACAATCCGGGCAGTGTTGTGTAATGCTAGGTCCATAAAAAAACAAGACAGCCATTATAGATGATCTTGTTGAAATGGTGGACCTGGCATGCGTCACTGAGACCTGGCTGGATGAAAATGAAGGCCCAGTATTGGCTTTTGCAATTCCAGCTGGGTTTTCGGTGATTCACCGCCCGAGGTTGGATCGTAGGGGTGGGGTGGTAGCCATCTTTTATAAGACCGAATTGGGCCTTGTGGATGTTCCTGTGGGGACCACCAAATCCTTTGAGTGCATCATGGGTGAGGGTGTAGGCTGCGGGATACTCCTCATTTACTGTTCACCAGGTGATGGGGGTATATTCCTGCAGGAGATTGCAGAGTTTGTCATCAACATGGTGTTGGAGTCTCCCAGATGGATAATTCTGGGGGACTTCAATGCCTGGGTCGATGATGAACTCTCACAGTTTGGTCAAAATCTCCTCCAGCTAATGACAATGCTGGGCCTTACACAGGTGGTTACCTCCTCTACCCACATAGGAGGCCACTCATTGGATCTGCTGTTCCTCCTGAGGATGGAGATCACTGATTTGGGGGTGGAACCAGTCAGCTGGTCTGACCATCACACCATAAGATTCAGTTTTGGGGGCCCCCTAAATGGACTTTCACCTTTGGAGATGGTCCGGTACCACCCTTTAAGGGGAGTTACCCCAGATGGTCTATCAGCGGTGCTGGACCTATCGAGATTGCTGTGTGAAAGCACAAGTCCAGGGGACCTTGTACTAGCCTATAATAAGGCAGTGGGAGAGGCCCAGGACTTGATTGCTCCTGTTCGTGTTCAACCACTCACTCTTCACCCAAGGTCCCCGTGGTATGATGGGTCCTCGAAGGAGTTGAGGCAGGGTTGGTCGAAGGCTGGAGAGAGCTTGGAGGAAGTCCAGCCTGGATGCTGAAAGGCTTAGATTGATGGAACATTATAAAGGCTATCAATCAGAAATCACCCTTAAGAAGGCAGAGTTCCTGTCCAGGGAAATTTCTGCTGCACAGAACCAACCGGCTCAACTTTTTCAAACTGTTGACAGATTGTGCAATCCAATCTGTCTCCAGTCCGGAAGAGTTTTTTCACAAATTGAGTGTGATGAGCTAGCTCGTTTTTTTGCAGATAAGGTTGCCAGCATCAGGTCTGGAATCAGCCCGGCTCTCTCTCTCTGAGGGGTTGCAGAGGTCGATGGGAGGTGGTGAACACCCAGCTGGACGGATTTCAGCTGACTGGAATTCATGGACATTGTGAAGATTGTCCAGACCTTGCGTCCAACCTGTTGTAGTTTGCATCCAGGCCCTACCTCCCTTTTAGTGGGTTGTGTAGATATCATCTGCCCGATCCTAGCTGAAATTGTATGGAGATCCTTGGAGAGGGGAATCTTTTCGGACCCCCTAAAGGAGGCGGTCATTTGACAACTCCTTAAAAAACCCTCCTTGGATCCCATCCATCCAGCTAACTACTGACCTGTCTGTAACCTTCCCTTTGTGGGGAAGGTTATTGAGAAGATGGTTGCGCTGCAACTGGATGATCGTTTGGTAACGCACAATGTCTATGAAGCTCTCCAGTCTGGTTTCAGGAAGAGGCATAGCACGGAGACTGCCCTTGTTTGGATATTAAATGACCTCCTGATGGCTAGAGATCAAAAGGCATGTACCATCTTGGTCCTTCTTGATCTCTCAGCAGCTTTTGACACTGTGGACCATGAGGTGCTTTTTGGAAACTCTGGTTCCTTTGCGGACTGTCGGGTACAGTCCTTGAGTGGTTTCGATCCTTCCTCATAGGCAGGTCTCTGAGGGTGGTCACCAGAATTTATTCCTCTGACTCCCTCCCCCTGTCCTGCTGGGTGCCACAGAGTTAAATATTAGCACCTATGTTGTTCGCAGTGTATATGCTGTCATTGGGAGATATCATCAGGTGATATGGATTGAGTTTTCACTGCTATACAGATGATACTCAGCTGTATATGTCCTTTGTGCCCAGACAGGTTGATGCGGTCTCTATGCTAAATAGCTGCCTCTCTGAGATCAAAGACTGGATGAGCTCAAGTTGGTTGAGATTAAATCCGGATAAGACTGAGGTGCTGGTTGTGGATCTGGGTCACCCACAGGTGGGTTCTGGAGCTGGGCTCATGTCAGGCCTGTAGCTTGATGGTGTCCAGCTCTCTACCTCAGATGGGGTGTATAATCTGGGCATTATTTTCGATGACGGTCTGACCCTGAAGTATCAGGTGTCAGCTGTTGTCCAATCCTCATTTTAACATCTGAAGAATATTGCCCGGGTGAAAAACTTGATTCTTCCAGGTGACCTTCCAGCATTGGTCCATGCCTTCATTACCACCCATCTTGACTACTGCAATGCCCTCTACCTAGGGCTGTCTGGGGATGCTATCTGCCACCTGTGCAGAACACTGCAGCCAGGCTGTTGACTGGTACCTCTAGGACCAGTCATATTACACCTGTGCTGTGCGAACTGCACTGGCTGCCAGTTCAGTGGTGGATCACCTATAAGATGGGCTTACTTACCTTTAAAGTCCTACATGAACAGGGACCCGATTACCTGAAATATCTCCTGACTCCCTACTCCCCCCATCATCCTCTCCGATCCACCAATGAGTGATTGCTAGAGATTCCTAGGGTTCATCTTAAAACATCTGGAGCGCATGCTTTTTCATTTGCAGCACCGACCCTGTGGAATTTTCTACCTCGTCGGTTAAGAGAATGCCTGACCATCAGCAGTTTTAAATCTATGCTGAAAACTTATTTATTTTCTTTGGCCTTCCCTAATGCATTGATTAATTCATTGATTTTTAAATATTTTATTATTTTAGTGATTTAATTGTATTTATATTTTTATATTCTGTACAGCGCCTTGACTATGAAAGGCACTATATAAATAAAGTTTGCTTGCTTGCTTGATCTATCTTGGGCCTCCTGTAGGATATTTTCCTCATAACCTATTTTTCTGAATCTGTCAAGCAGTTCCTCAGCCTGAGCAACAAACATTTCTTGTCTGGAACAATTATGTTTCAGCATAAGAAGTTGGCCATTTGGTATAGCATTGATCAACTTGCATGAGTGGGCACTGGAGATATGGAGCACTGTATTTGCTGCAGTAAGTTTTCGGTAACATTCTGATGCTGTAGATTATCTGGTAATATCTACTATGGTAGCATCTAGAGAATTTATTCTGTTTATTATTTGCATATGTAAACATCACATTCTTGTCATAAGCATTAAGGTACTCAATGAACTGTATGTTCTCCCTCTTCTAAATGAAATTATGTAATCTATAAAATGGAGCCAGAGAACAACATTCCCTCCCCAAAAAATTGTTTTGTTGACTGAGTACATATTCTTCCTCCCACAGATGCATGTACAGGTTGACATACTAGGGGACTACTGCAGCCCCCATAGCAGTACCACATAGGGATGTGCAAAGTTAGCAAACTTCACTCCGCGAAATAATTTGTGAAGTGTGCCAAATTTGCGTAGTGCCGATTTCGCAATGTTTTGGACAGGCAAAGTTGCACCTTTTCAGGAGAAGCTATGCAAATTCACTGGTGAAGTTGCAACTTTTACCTTGGGTTCACCTGACTACCTGAAAAAGTGTTATTTTACCAGAAAAACTCCATACAAAGTGGAAACGTGGTGAAGTGGGAAACATCGAAGTTATTCGTGAAAAAGAATTTCACAACTTCATAACATCTCTAGTACTTTAGCACTGCAAATAATACATCTTATCAAACACAAACTAATTTTTGTGAAGAATAAAGCCAATGCCCTGTAAGAGAAAGAATGTAGGGAATGTTTTATCTGGCCTGCTGATGCAGCAGAATTGCTCCACTGTCTCCAGTCCCAGTCCATGCAGGATGTTGGCATATACACTGGTGGCATCAATTGTAACCCATTCACAATTTTCCTGACAATAGACATTTTGCAACTTCCTCAGGAGTTCCATTGTATCTTGGATGTGGAACTCCAGACCCAGAATGATGGGCTGTAGGAAAGAATCCACAAAGATGGATAAATTCTGGGTTAGGGATTTCAAATCCAAAAATAATAGCCTACAGTACTTGGGTGATTAGTCGGATTTTTTTGTAGATTTTTGCTATCATAGAAAACGTAGATATGATAGGATGTTCAGGTTTAAAAATGGCGTCTTCAACTGATATCCATCCCCTGAACAGAGCCTTCTTCACCCTTTAAAATAGTTCCATTTGGAACTTCTTAGTCGAGTCCCCTCTTAGTGACTGGTAGTTTGTACAATCACTTAACAGTTGATGTGCATTTGTTACATACATAACTTCTGGAATGAGTACAACTTTGCCCTCCCGTCAGAGGGCTTGATCACCACCAGACATAGACTGTAGTTGGTGAAGTGCCTGCCTCTCTGAAAAAGGGAAATTGTGTGCACGATTGTCACCTACTTCTTTCAGAAGTTTTTCAATTTCAAACAGTAACACCCTTTCAAATACATGACATTGATTTGTAGCTGGGCAGAATGTAGCTTTCTGCCTGAACTGTTTAGGTCTATTTTTGCTTAGCTGGTACATTAACATGGCAAGCTCATTCTGCACATTTAATAAATCATCTGAATCAAAAATATTGATTACATTTATGTCTGTTGTTACTTCTACAGACTGTCTGGTGTTACTACCCTGTTCCAGTAATTCAATTTCAGTACCTTCCTGAGAGGAAAGGGTATGTTCCCTAGAGTCAATTTAGAAGCATCGGTATTACTCAAGCATGATATTACTTGACTGGCCAACAGACTTTGGTTACTTGATACACTGCTTTGCCCTACGGACACATCTTTTATCATTAAACCCATTCTGTTTTCTGTCTTGTTTTTATTGAAGTGGTAGCGCAATTGTAATTTGCGCACAAATTTGAATATGTCCATTTTGATTTTACAAGGGTTTGGGGGTGGGAACAAAAGATAACCCTTTTAGAAGTACATTTTATTGTGCTTTCATAAGTGGTACCTCTGTAAGATTTACAGTTGTTTTCTTCCCCTCAGGTTTATCAGCATGTTGTTCTTGTTTTCTTCTCCCCCTATCTCCCATTTATTTATTTTTTTTATTTTGTTGTTTGCCTTTCTCTGTTTTTGATTTGGCTTCTTTTATGCTGTGTTCAGTACCTTTCCTAAAAAAACATCCTAAGATGTTGTTGTTGGTTGGTTGCCTGAAGAATCTTAATCCACACTTGGTGTTGATTGCTCTAATTCTTGAAACTGGACATTATGTGCAGTACTGTATATCTAGGATCCTGTCTCTTAAACTGTGATCATTGTCTGCTGTGGGACTTAGATCGGCCTCTGCATAGGGATCTGCTTGGTCTTTCCCACAAGAAAACCTGACCCTTTTCATAGTCACAACTGTCCCTCTGCAGCTTTGTTTTCTTTCTCTGCGATAATTCTTTTTCAAGCTTGGTGATATGATTCATATAGCTATTGCTGAGTGGTTCAAATTTTGGGTTATTTTTAGCTTTAGAAAGTGTTGATTGCATTTCTGCCACTTCTAATTAAGCAATAAGGAATGACTGGGGTTTAACTTAATGTTCTAATTAATCACCCCTTGGGGGGTGTAATCTGGCACGAGGCACAGCCGAGTGCCATATCACCCCCAGAGGGTGACTAACTTGAACTGTAATGTAACTTCTGGAGTTCAATATTGCTATTATTATAATTGGGTTATCAGTTATTATAATTTGAATGATTTTATTATTATTGTTTGCTTATTTTGTGTGTAAGTGACATAAAATATTCCCTCCCCATGCTAAATTAAGTGCAATTCTTTACATTTGAAATTGTCTTCATTGTAAAAATTGTAAAAATCCCTTCCATGAAGAATCCATTCTTTTAAGTTCCTCCTCAGGCTGGTGCTGTGCTCCCCCAATCATTTATTCATTAAAAAAATCATCATGATCATCATCAAATCATAACTTTTTTAGTATAAGTAAACTTGCCTTAACAGTGCTAGCTGCTACTGCTGGGGTTCCTCTGTGGGTCCGCTGGTCTGACCGTCCATCTGCGCAGAGAGAGAAGGCCTGCCTGGCTGAATTCTTCATGACTGCCCTGATGTCTGCACTCTGCACAGCACTAGACTGCCTGTAGAGGACAGGGAGCATTGAGGGGCAGCAGGCCACGGACCTGAGACTGGAGGGAGACAACTAGACAAGGAGAGCTCTCAGCACTGGCATGGAGGAGTTATTTTTTTGTTTCAGGCAGCAAAGGGGGCAGATTGAGTGGAGGGGTGCCCGGCAGCCCAGTACTCTCAAGGAAGGTCTGTGCCTGATAACTTAGGGATGCTGCAAAACAGAAAAGATACTCACTCACATGCCCTGGCTGCTCAGACACACACAGCGCTAGGAGGAGCCTGGAGGAGGTCAGTGAGCAAAAGTGATGCAGAGACAGGTAAGCAGTGAGGAACCCTGCCTTCCTAATCACCCTTAACTCTCCTCACCCCATTGCCTCAGCGACAGCCACATTTGTTGGAAGTCTGGTACGGGAGAAGAGAGGAGTTACAATACAGTCTTGATTACCACTGGCTTAAGGATGCTTGCCACTGTCAGCATTACTATAATGGTGGATGTAAGTTCCACACATGGAATGCTGACAGGGCAAGTAGGACCTTGTCGTGTGAATCAGTGCACATGTAATCAGGCTACACAAGTACATTAATAAGGAGATTAACATAAGGATCTCAGAATGCTGACAACCAATCAGGTTTCTGCATTTCTGAGACCCTTATAATAATGCAGCTTGTTGTTCAATATACTTGTCTGTCCTAATCAGAGCCCACATAAGTTTTGTGCTGAATTTATTTAATGCTCCTTCCCTCTCATCCTTGAATTCTCCCTCTTCCAACCCACATGTGTGTAATTTATCTAATTTTAAGTCTTTGGGAGAACAACCTTGCTCTATATAATATTCAAAGGTGATGTGATTATAACAAGCATTTTTCAATGCTGAATGTTACTTGCTTGTATGTGCTGTTTAGGTATTTGGAAATGATAGTACCATGCCTAAGAACTGTTATGTACCCCCCCAAGACATCCACTGCATCTTTCTGTTCAGTTTTCACAGAAGAGGGGAAGGGGCAAGGGCCACAGCAGTACAGAAGTTGCCAAGGGGGTGAAGAGGTGGGCAATAGTCCATTCACAGGCAAAAGAGTCCTGCAGGAGCTCATTAAATTGAAGGTGGACAAAGCGATGGGACCAGATGGCATACACCCAAGGATATTAAAAGAACTGCGAAGGGAGATAGCATTACCTCTGGCAGCCATGTTCACTGAGTCATTCAACACAGGGGTGGTACCAGAGAATTGGAGGAGGGAACATGTGGTCCCTCTACACAAATCCAGCAGCAGAGAGGAGGTGGGGAACTACAGGCCAGTCAGCCTCACCTCAGTAGTGGGGAAGATCATGGAGACATTACTTAAAGAAAGGATAGTGGGGTATCTAAAAGCCGTCGGATCCAAGGACCATAGGTAACATGGATTCACAGTGGGGAGGTCATGTCATACAAAACTGGTTGATTTCTTTAACTGGGTGACAAAGGAAGTAAATTACGGTGGGGCAGTGGACAAAGCTTACCTTGATTTCAGCAAAGCCTTTGACACCATTCCGCATAGGAGGCTGATAAACTAGCTGGGTAGACTGGGCATGGGGGAAAGGGTGGTAAACTGGGTTAGAAACTGGCTAACAGACAGGAGACAGAGAGTGGTGGTAAATGAGGTGCAGTCTAGGGAGATTTGATGACCAGTGGGGTGATGCAGGGATCGGTCCTGGAGCCAGTCCTGTTCAATGTCTTCATTAGTGACATTGCAGAGGGGCTGAAGGGAAAGGTCTATCTGTTTTCAGATGACACCAGGATCTGTAACACAGTGGATACCCCAGAGGTGGTGGAGAAAATGAGGAGGGTCCTGGGGAAGCTTGAAAAATGGTCTAAGGACTGCCAACTAAAGTTTAATTCAAAAAAGCATAGAGTTATGCATCAGAGACACAGAAACCCTGGGGAAAGCTACAGGATGGGGGGAGTTGCTGACAGTTACAAAGAAGGAAAGGGACCTGGGGGTTCTTATTTCAGATTACCTGAAAATGTCAAAGTGAAGTGCTAAGGCAGCTGGGAGGGCCAGTGACATGCTGGGGTGCATAGGCAGGGGTATCACCAGCATAAGGAGAGAGGTAGTAATGCCATTATATAAAACCATGGTCAGGCCTCACATGGAGTACTGTGTGCAGTTCTTGAGGTCACACCTTTGTAAGGATATTAACAAGCTGGAGATGGTCCAGAGAAGGGTGAATAAGATGATACAGAGCTTGCAACACAAGACTTACAAGGAGAGATAAAAACAACCTCAATATGTACTCACTGGAAAAGAGGAGGGAAAGAGGAGATATGATAGAAATATTCAAGTACCTCAAGGGAATAAACAATGTGCAGGGGGAGACATTTTCCAATACAGGAGGAGCACAAGAGCAAAGGGGCATGACATGAAATTGGAAGGTGGGAGGTTAAGAGGGAATGTGAGGAAGTTCGTCCTCACAGAGAGGGTGGTGGATGTGTGGAATGGTCTGCCTCAGGAGGTGGTGGGAGTGAGCACTGTGGATAGATTCAAGCATGCTTGGGACAAGCATATGGGAACCATAGAGGTACAGCAGTGAGTGGCTCAGAAGCAGTAATCCTGTTCAAGGGCTTACCTAGATAGGCCAGGAAGTTCTTATCTGCTGACAGTTTCTATGTTTCTATGTCTGTATCTCTTTCTCTTATGAATTACAGACAGACAGACAGAGACACACAAGCATATGCCGCTTGAATGTGCTCTTCCCCATTATGTCCTCCCTAACACACTACTATCCACAGACGCACAGAGAGAGGACACAGTACACATTGTCTCTTCAACGCTGCTCCCCCAGTGTCTCTGTCTGTCCCTTTCTCACTCACTGTTACTCTACCTGTCTCACTTTCTCTGTGTCGCTCTCTCTCTCTCTCTCTTTCTCTCTCTCTAAGCACCAAGCTCCATTCTTGAATGTCGGGGGAAAAAACTCAGTTGTGCTCTCACTCGCTGTCACTGGGATGGGGGAGTTGACAGAATGGGACACAGAAAACTTGTTGTATGGGAGGTGGGAAAGCAGCACAGAGGTTCCCAAAGAAAAATACACTGAGAGAGAGAGACAGAGACACAGAGAGACAGATAGAAAGAGAGAGAGAGAGAGCAAATTCACAGGTCTCTCCTGCACACAAACTACAACACTGTTCTATACCGGGGGAGCAAGGGGAGGCCACAAACAACAACATCCCAATGTTTTCTCTCTTGCTTTCTCACAGGACATTTCAGCCATGGTGCAGGTGCAGATGAGTGATGGTGCTGTCTCTCTCTTTCTCTATCGTCTGTGCACTGAGGGTGGGGAAAGGGCAATGGGGCAACCATAGTTGGGAGGGTGCCAGGAAAGGAAGCTCTGGGTGGCCACTGTCATGCTCGCTCTCTCCTCTGCTCTCCTGTATTACAGCCTGTAGAGGGTTCTATACTACTGATCATTGCTTCCACTGTTTCTGCAGACAGAGACACAGACAGACAGACAGACAGACAGACAGAGAGAGACATAGCACATTGCCGCAACTTTAGTACCTACTGTCTCCCACTGTCTGTGTCTCTCTCTCTCTCTCTCTCTGTCTTACATGCCAGACCACATGGCCACTGTTACTCAATTACCTCCTTGCCCACTCTGACTGCTGATTATCTGTAAACTGAACAGGGTAGTGGCAGGCGGAACACACACTGATGCTCTGTCTCCAAGCTCACAGGCTACACAGCTGCCATGCACGTCTCACTGTCTTGCATTATGTGGTATTTCTGTGTCCCCTAGCCACAACTTGTCACAGACACAAGATTGCCACACCATTGCCTGACATTGTCTCTGTCCTGGTCACTCTCTCTCTGCGTCAAACTGCACAGTGGGATCACTTCACCCGGCTTGTCCCCATTGCACTTCACCAACTTGGGGACATAATCTGTCTCTGCCGCTGGACTGCAGTCTGAAAATGCAATCTGACTGTGCATAGCATGGACTGGGGCCTCAGAAGCTGCAAATTGTGCAGAATGGTACTGATTTCACCGTGGGCTCGGTGCCGGTGGTTCGTGGAGTGGCTGAGTGTGTACACAGTAGTTGTTAACTGTGCTCTGATTGCACAGAGATCTACATTATCGCACTGTCAGGTGCTGCCACACAGTCAATCAAATGCAATCAAAAGAAGACTTGTATGGATTTGCTTTAAGAAAAAAAGTGTATTCTTAGAGCTGCGGGAATATTTGGAGCACTACCAGAGTATTCTGCTGTTCACAAAATGCATGCACAGTCTGAGTCGGCCATCCGCTCTGGCTCTCGGAGCATATCAGGTTTCAGATCTTACAGCAACACTTATCCCATGGAGCACTAGGCAGCTTTGTGGTGCATCATTTAAGCTAAAGCTTCTCTGGTTCCTCCCGTAATTTGCCAGGCTGATAGCAGCACAGCTTAGACAGTCATGTTAGCATGGTCACTGGAGCCTGGCTCGAAGAAATGTAAAACATGAGGAGACAGGAGGGTCATAGGGGCAACATGGGAGAAATGAGGTTCAGGGAACAGATGAGACAAAAGGTGTGTGCAGGGGAGGAGGGAGAAACAGCAAGGAAAATGGAGCAATGGAGGGGAGGGGGGACGGTTTTATGTATATGAAGCAGAAGAAGTGTTCTCTCATTGGAGTGCTTCATTTCTTTCAAGTACACACAGTTTCTGCCCATAAACTGTAAACCATTCTTATACTTAGCTTGCATGATAATTGGTCTGTCAAGGATGAGCCCAATGCAGCTGGACCTGCATTGGTCTAGTCAGTGTCACACCTCTGCAATGCCATTCTCTGTAGCAAAACATTTCTTGTGCAAGAGCAAGCAACATAAAAAGGATGAGAAAGGCAGACAGTGGATGTAATTAGGGAGTAGATTCAGTATTCTGAAGCTTTGATAGGTGAAGGATGGGAAGGCCCCCCGCCGCCGAAGCCACCATACAGTTCAGACCAATACCAGTATGTTTGCTTGCCTTGCAAATGAACACAAGCATTTGTCAATGCCGAATGGTTGCTTCCTGGCATTAGCAGTGGAAGTGCAGGAGCTAGACAGATGCCATATAGGAATGGCAGTGAAGTATTGAACTGACGCCAGCTTCACCCCCACAATGCAGAGATGGACAGGCATTGGGATGTGCCTTTGGGTAGCCGCCCATAACAGTCACGACATTTCACCTCACCCTACCCTGCAGACACTTACAAGTGTCAAGGTGAGCCTTGGGGTGTTCGGGCTTTACACTCACCTCATTCCATAAGGAAATACACTGAAATGTGTGCAGTATAGGAGAACAGGGTTAACTCTGGGGCCAAAGAGTCCAAGGCTCACCTTGATGCCTGTCACTGGCTGCAGGGTAGGGGTGGGGGTGGAATGGTGTGAGCATTATTGTTGACAATCCCAAGTCACACCCCTGAAGCCTGTCAGTCCCTACAGGGGAGGGCGTTATGGTCATAAACCCTAATGCCCTGGGAGTTTCTTGGTATTTTTACTCCTAGTTTTCAACATGGGCTTTTTGTGATCCCACTGCATGAACAGTGACACTATCAGTTCGTTAGCTGAAAGATGATTTTGCACAGTGACTGCTCCATTTGGTGCCACAGGTGTGAAAACATATTTCAAACAGGATGTGAAAAATGACAGCTGTACTGTTTATGAGGAGGTGTAAAATAATGGTAATGTCGAAAATCTGGAGTAAAACCAAAAAAACTAGTGAAGTCACGAGCATGCATAGAAACTGCTCAATGCACACCCTTAATTATTCTGGGGATTTTTTACACCAGATTTTCAACATAGGCATTTTGGGACCTCCACTCATGAACAGTGTCTCTGTTGTTTTCTTAATCTGTCTCAAACATTGATTTCCCAAAGCGACCACACTATTCTGCGCCAGAAGTGCGAAAACATATTTCGGCCAGGATGTGAAAAATGACAGCTGTACTGTTCATAAGGAGGCGTAGAAAATTGCCAATGTTGAAAATCTGGAGTGAAAATATTACAAATTTGTAAAGTTATGAGGGTGCATGGAAACTGCTCAATGCATGCTCATAACAGTCATTTTAAGGACTTTTGTCACCAAATTTTCAACATAGGCATTTTAAGACCTCTGCTTGTGAACAGTGTCACTGTGATTTTCTTAATCTGTCCCAAACATTGATTTTGCACACCAACCGCACCATTGTGCGCTACATGGGTGGAAACACATTTTGGGTGAGATGTGAAAAATGACAGCTGTACTGTTCATAGGGAGGTGTGGTAACATGGCAATGTTGAACATCTGGAGTGAAAATATTAAAAATTTACGAGTGTGCATAGGAACTGCACAATGCACACTTGTAAAATAGTAATTTTTGGGAATTTTTTCACCATATTTTCAACATGAGGTTTTTGTGGGCCTACCTCATGAACTGTGACACTGTCGCTTTGTTAATCAGTCCTAAAAGGTGGTTCCACGCAGTGACTGCAAAATCACCTTTCGGGACTGAATCACAAAATGACAGTGACTGAGTTCGTGAGGTGGGGCCCAAAAACCCCATGTTGAAAATTTCGTGAAAAAATTCCTAAAAATGGCCAAGATAGCCACTTAAGTTGAAAAAACACTATTTATGCCAGTATACAGCTTACCGGCATTTCTTCAGTTCGTGGTCGGCTTTGAAGAGTGCAGACGTGTTCCCAGTCCACGAAGATCATCACACTGGGCTCTGGCAGTAAGTATGGGGTGAGGGAGGGTTGTGGGGAGGTAGGGTGCACAGAGAGTGGGCACGGGCTGGGGAAGGGGGTGCCACAGACAGTGAGGGACCATTTTCTTTAATTTTACAGTACTGAAAAAAAAAAACAGAAAAAGGTCACCGTGGGACTATTGCACACTGGGGATGGGCTCCCAGTGTGCCACCTGGATGTTTGTTGGGGAAAGGGGAGTGGAGACGACTGGGACTGGGCATCCCGTTGGCCATACAGTGTGCTGAGGGGAACACATGAGCCGAGGGGGGCTGGGCACCACCTCAGCACACAACAAATGGGGGGGCACATCATGGTGATGGGGACTGGGCTACCCCATCGGCAAATGAACTGGGCAGGGGGATTGGGTACCCCGTCAGCTTTTAGAACTGGGAGAGGTGGGTGGTGGCTTTCCATTGGCTTCATGGGGACTGTGAGAGGCCAATGGAGAAGCCGTCACCATGAGAACACCACACAATGCAGCTGTAATTGGCTGCTGTAGTCAGGGATGCCCCAAAGCAAAAACAGCAGATTGTGTAGTGACTGTTCACTCCCTAATTGCAGCAGCCCAGTTTCTTTGAGCATAGTGGCATGCTCATTAACTGCTGTCATTGACAGCATGCTCCTGTATTTGCCACAGCAGAGACAAGCCCCAGAATGGACTGCTGCCATTTGGCACAGCACTGCTGCACCCCCACAACCCACTTGTGAAGGAAGCTGATGCAATGTGTTTCTTGCACATGCGTGCAAGCAACACAAAAATTATTAAGTTCCTTGGCTCTTGCTTTTTCTAGTCTTGCAAACAGTTCTTTGAGTTCAGCATTATCTGTATTTTGATTACAAATATTTGTATATAAAGCCCATCAAGTTCTTTCCTTCCTCCAACCCATTGCTCCAGTGTCCTCTAGGCAATCTGTGCTTGCTGTATCATCATGTTCAGTGGTAAATACTACCACAGGAGTTTGAATCAGCGGGGTGGTCATTCTCATCACCAGGATACTTCATCTTCTAATATGGCTTGCACTAGACTTTTAAAACTCATCATTAGTGAGACACTTCATAGGAAGTTAAAACCCTTACCGGCCTTTTCACTCTGTGAAGGACAAGATCTTACTCTGTAGTCATTCTCCCAACTTCTATCTCTCTCTCTCTCTCTATAATACAGTCTGGCAGCAGCTGTGGTAGTACACTTTTAAGTTTGAACTGCAAATTAAACAAAATAAAGTGTGCTCAGGTATGGAGGTCAGTGCAGTGCGGGGCAGCCTGCCTAGCAGCAGATGATAGGAACCAGGTGATTGCACTTCAGGGAGGATATCGACTATGAGAATGCTGAGGCTATCACAAGCAATTTGTTTAAATACAATGCACTGTGAGATTTACAAAATGACTTATGCACAAAACATGCAGAGAGGATGCTGAACAATACTTCAGCCAAATCTGAGCTTCGTTAGGGGGCAGTGCCTCATTTTACCTACACCATTTAAATATCCAAGTTAATTAAAAGTGCACTTGTTTGATATCTGTCACACCTTTTGTGAGTCATAATAACTGTGATTATACCATGGACATAAAAAGAAATGAAAAGTCCTGTACTGTGATTGGATGTCTGGCACCTTTCTGCCGTGGTAAATCCTACGATATACCGACGGCAAAGGTGCCAGTCAGCCACAGTACCTGAATAAATCCGACCCCCGAAGATCAGTCCTAAAATCCACCATATTGGCTCCCACTAAATCGCGATGGTAAAGCAGGAGTTTTAAAAAAGTTACTGAATTAACAACCCACAACCCACAACACTCCCACATTGCCACTGTGCATGCAACCTTTTTTGGCGATCCTGTCACCCAATCTATGCCACCACCTCACAGTTTAACTGTGCTAGTGATCCTTGTTTAAATAAAAATAAAAACAGCTTCCACCTCAATATTAGCAGGCACCTCGCTCGGTCGCTCCTGCACATATTCTCCCTCTTACCACTCACAGCCGTAACAACTCCAGTTACCATTTCCATCCCAGTGATACTGAACTGAACAGTAAAGCTTGTTATCACAGCCGAAAACTGAAGTCGTGAAACAGTGCATGCGCCTGTGCATATTCATAAGCGCATGCCCAGCATCACGGAACAGCTTTTCGTCTGTGATACAAGTTTTACCCGTCGTTTTTCATTGAGTACCAGTTTCTTCCATAAGCATTCCTAACAGCCTCCTTACTCATATATAAATTATATTCAGGACCAAACAGCACGAAGAAAGACTCTTCAGACACACAGCTCCTCCTTTCTTGGGTTCACTAACAGCTATCCTGCTATTTTTTTTTTTAAACTCCCAATGTTGATCTTCCCTTTGCTGCTTGAGCTCCACTAAACTCCATTTCTCACTCCTGATTCCTACAACCCCCTTGCAGGGCTTCCCCATACATTACCCAGTACCCCTTTCTCAAAAATGCCATTATTTCCCTCAACATGTTTGACTGGCTCCACTGTTTCTGCTTATTTTCTCTTGGCAGCACTGTCATATTTGTCTCACTGAGCAGTAACAAGCTGCATTTCTATAGAACTGACAGCCAAACTGATCATCCCCGCTCTTCCACTACTTCTCCCTGCCACATACTTAAATACAGTACCACATAAAACCTAATAAAATAACCCCAGGAAAGTAACATTCATGCCAGCAAATGTATGTCTCATCTTGGGGTTTTCCTAAATATTCTACCTTAGCAGCAAGGAACTATATTTTCTGGTGGAAGAATAAACTAAAAAAAATGTTTTAAACTGTGAAAAATCCTATGTTTTGCCTTACGTTTTGTTACAAATAAATACAAGGGACCATGGTACAATTGCAATAAGCCACTTGGAGGATGTGGGTTATCAGGGGATTTACCATGGCTGGTGAGGATTTACCCACTGGGCTATGCCTCGTGGGCAAACCTCTCAGCCGTGGTAAATCTCCCAATAACCCACACCACCTCGTGGCTTATTGCTTAATTAAACCACTAGAATTGCTACCCCTGATTGAAACACATTCAATCCAATACACAACACAAATACATAAAATCCAACATTAAGCAGCTTCAAAACAAGACTCATGGGACATGGGGAGAGAGCAGAAAATAGGCACTAGAAATCCCAAAAAGACTAATAGTATTCCCTTAAATTCAGAATGACCAAATAGATAGTAATCTCTTTAGAAACAGCAGTTCCAATCAAAGAAACACTGCTGAATCTTAACTGTTGTAATAAACACACTTATAACATCCATCACACACCTTATGGCATGCTTGGGTAATGAACAGTGTCATAAATGGAAAAGAAACCCCAGATTGATATCAATGGCAAATTAACCCAAAGGTCAAGGAAATTAAAGGGCCACATTTGGTCACTAAAAAAGGAAAGTTTTAGAGGTATCCTGCCTGAATAATTTAAACATCTTATATTAAACAGGTCTTTATCTTTACTGTGCTGAACTCTGCAAAGTGATTACGTGACCATACAGTGAATGAATATGTGGTCCTAAGAATACCTACTCCACCATCCAATACCCCCCCAGACCAATAAACATGGTACGTGTATGCCATGACCCTGTGGTGGATGGGAGATCAGACTGCATAAATACCTATGCTATTACACAGAGATATAAAGTGAAGGACTAATGGATACATATCACTGATACAATATTAAATTTGAATAATAATAATACTGTCAATAACAGTTGTTCCTTATTAATGCCCCACCATCCATGGTGGATTCAGCCATCCTGTGGGTCCTGCAAAAGCAGGACCCTTCTTGGCTGACCACAGAAAACATTTTAATGTGCACTGCTATGGTAATTTAACCTGTCACACATAAGAAAGAGTGACTTGAAACTCACCACTGACACTGAATGTACAGTATGCTTGCAGAATTAATCAGCAAGGAGTCTGTTCTGTGACAGCAGTGGGGGCTGATTGCCGCTCAGATTTATAGCCAGCCTTGACGGGAGCCTAAAGCTGCTTAAAGGGACACTGTCAACCTTTTTGTATTGTATTACTTTTAGGCAAAACCCCACATTTTATGATCGCTTACCTTCTCTAAAATTCTTTGATGTAGCTGGTTGTTTTGTCTGCCTCTTTGTTTATTAGAGCTGAAATGCATGGTAATGTATAGCTATACCCACCTTGTTTTGCTTCAAATCATTGAACTGCTCTTATTGCATACTTCCTGAGCATTAGAAACACCCACAAACAGTGCAGCCACTCATGATACAATAGTCTCCTCTACTCCCACTTCACAATAAGTGGATGGATTGTGTTGGGAGTATTCCTGACTCCAGGAAAGATGCAGTGGGAGTTGGTCAACAAATATAAACAAATATGTTTTGGTGTGGTAACACCAGTATGGTGGGCACTCAGTTATTCACTTTTTAAAGAAAAAAAAAAGGATCTGAATCACACTACCAGCTGTATCAACAGTTTCTATATAATGTAAAAAATCATATTTTTTTTTTTTAAACTAGGGACACTTTGAACACTAAGGGGGTTGACAGTGCCCCTTTAAAAGAGCTTGCAATTCCTATAAAGTTGTTGCTTTCTTACTCTCTTTTTTTCTGATTTCTGATTGGGTTTCTTGATATCAGATGTCAGCTGAGATGTTAAAGGGAATGCAGCTCAGCTCTATTATTTAAGCAATTAAATGTCCTAGGGCTGTGCAGCTGTATAGTGCATTTTACTCAATTTGTAACTGCATTTCCCTTGTTTTATCTTGGTACATTATAATTTATCATGTCAAAAGCTTATTGTATTGACAGACCTTGCTTTGCTTTATATTCAGCTTTGCTTTATTTTGCTTTATATTGCTTTATATTCAACGAGAATTCACAGAAGACACAGAGAAAACTATTGATGTACTGATTGCTCACCATGCCTTGCAGCCACACAGAATGAAACTGATTTTATAAGTTTTGGTTGATTGTGTTGTGGTTGTGCAAGGAAATGATAGACGAGAAAAAGTTAACTATGAAAAGTAGTGGCAAAGTTTACATGTATTTGACTATTTCTTATGTCTTTAAATCTTTTCACAATTGAAATCTTTTAAAAATATGTTACATATAAGCAAATAAACTGGCTAATGTGCTTTGGTGTTTATCCTGGTATTGTGTGCATGCTGTATGTATATAGGGATACTGAAGACAAGATATGGTGCCAAGGTATTTTGGTTGCAGATAATCCCAGTGACTGCTAAATGATTTTTGGGATACTCTGTCATAAGAAAAAGGTTTTTTGCAAGATCATCTGGGCAGAACAGCTGTTTTGTTCTATGTTTATACATGTTAAACCTCATGTGATATTAGCTGCATAAAATCTATGGTTGCATGAAGATGTATTGTGTAACCAAACAAAATTATAGTGTTAAGAAATCACTGAATAAATGAAGCGTCCTTGTGAATGTTACTATAACTTCATTTTCATTAAGTACAAAAATGTGTGTATTACAGAAGAATCATTCATTTGATATTACACTAAGCAGCATTAATGTTTAATATCTATAAAATATCTAAAATTAACTTTTTTGTGGCCCACCACAGACATTGCATTGAGTGCACAGTAAAAAATCCATAAGCAATATTTCATCTATTTTTTTATAATTCAATATGTTTTATTAAGTTTAGCCATAAAAAACAAAGTTATAATCATATCATTAGCCAAAATCTTCGTTAAGACTTCAGAAGACAGTACTAAAAGTTGGAAAGCAATATTTCATCTAATAGCCATGTGCCTTTGGCTCCACCCTTATATTTGGCTCTGCCCTTTCATGTCTGTCACAGAACCCTTCTTAAAATCCTGGATCTACCCCTGCCCACAATTGTTGATTGTTCTTTTTGCTTACCCAGAGATTTTCTTTCTGCAACATCAGTTTGACTCTATTTCCCCCTCTGAATGGTATGAAATTAAAATGCTTAAGCTGTGCATTATTCATTTCTTCAAAATGAATAGACAAGGACTTTTGGTGATGTCAGCAACCTAATGGCTGCCTGATTTTACAGCCCTGTCTGCCTCCCAATCCAAATCAATAAACATCTGCTTGCAAAAGTATGGATTTGCCGGCTAAGAGCACTAGATCTAAAGTTCTGCCCCCTCCAGGAACCCAGAGATACCGGCACAAAAACTTTAGGAGCTCCTAATTCAAAAAAAGCTCTGTTTGTACTTGAAGGCAGTGGACTCTGAAGGCCACATAGCTTCCACACAGTCAGCTGAAGAAGAAAGCATGGACCTAATTACTTCAATCCTGCAACCTGCCAAAACTGCATCTAAAATAGATTAGACCCTTACTGATCTGCATTCTGACATTGGCAAACTCAAATACTAGACGGATCAAGTTGAATTTTGCCTTACTAATGTTTCGGAACAGGCTGACAGACATGATTGGCTCCTGCTGTACTTACTGGCCCGGTATCTGGAGCATATGCACCACCTAGATGACCTAGGGCCAGAGCCTTAGGCAGAACATACAGATCTACAGTGTTCCGGAGGGGGCAGAGACTGGGGCCCAGAGAGTCATATCTTTCCTGCAATCACTGATCTGAGAAGTGCTTCACCTACCTAATGACTTTGAGCTGGCTATGGATTGAGCCTCTTGCTCACTGGGCCCAAAACTGACTAACGCAGGAGCATGGCCCCGTTCGTTTGTAGCCAAGTTAACATCCTATGCGATTAAGGAGGAATTGCTGAAAATGGCCTGGTAACATGGAGAAATTCAATATAAAAACAACCAAATTTCTTTTGACAATGACTACACTTCTGCAGTTCAGGAAAGCAGACGGGCCCCTTTGGCTGATCTTAAAACAACTGAAGGTCAGAAATCTCTGTGCACAAATACTATTTCCTGCCATATTACGGGTGGAGACAGAAAGGGCACATGCATCTTTGCCAACCTACTAGATGTTTTACACAATCTGGAAGAACTTGGGATTACTGTCCCCTCCTTGGCTAATGAGCGATTGGAAAAGGATCTCATGCAATCAGTGTGGCTGGTGGCCTGAAGAGGGCTTGCACACAATGGAGGCCCTCAGAAAAATAAACCCACTAGCCTGCATACAGACATTGGAGGCATGCTAAGGGCATATGGAGACCCAACAAAGATCAACAGGAATGCACCTTATCTCCAGGAATCTGCCATGGCGCCCTTTACCTCTGCAGATAGCTCGAAGACCTCTATAGACACCTGAACCATGACTTTATCCTGGGATCTTTAATTGTAGTTGGTCTCAATCTCACAGATCTTACTGTGGTGCCAGCGGCGATTGGGATCTGACTGCAACAACCGCTGGTTCCACCTTTTTTCCTCCCGACTGCATCTAACCTAGTGTTTGGATGCCTATCTTTGAACATCAAGTCATATTGTAAGTACTTTTATACCAGTCACATCTCTCCCTAAAATGTATTGGATGATAGCTAGACAGGCAGTGACTCTGGCAGTGCGACCTTTAATTGGAGTTCAGACCCAGGCAGCAGTATCATAGATAAGCGCCCACACCTCTACCTTTAACTCAAGTTACTTACCTTTTTTAAGGCATACTGTCTCCTTTGTCACATTTTGGGCTGCTTCTGTGATTGTGCTGCTTCCACCTCATATCGAGTCAAGTGGTCTTAGAGGAACTTTTGCTGTCTGGCAATTGAAAAGCATACTATCCACCTTATGTCCAGTCATGCCTACTAAATACAATATGCTTACCTCAAATGTTATAGGTAAGCTTTCGCCTCTGTCTTTACTACTCAATTTCTTGTATAATATTAGTTTGTTAATGTGTTACTAATATGTTTATGGCAATGCCTGTTAGCTGCATTTGCTATTCCCAACTCATATAATTGTTCCCCTCCTTTGATTGATGAGGACCCTATGTAAATGAGCTCTTAGCTCAACGGTTTGCAATTCCAATTCTTTAATTAATAAATAACTAAATAAATGAATCAGCTGTTATATGACATATGTTAAAGTTCTGCTGTTGCTGTTTTGATAATTAACAGGTGGACAATTCAATTGAGTTTGTGATGCTGGTTACCAGGGAAATGGAGTTGGGGGGAACACACTCATCCTTAAAGGGGCCTCAGTTAACCTCTACACCATACCATCTTATTCAGAGTTACCAGTCCCTGGTAGTAGGTACTCTCAATTTAAGGGCTCGAGACAAGGCCTTGTCCCCCCATCACACTATGGGGAATTATTGGCAATAGCAGGCTCTAGTCAGAGGATTGATATAGGAGTGGGCCCCCTCTACCTTGTTATTTCATTTATTTAATCTATGGCCTCTGGGGGGCCCTGGCTGTCAGGTGCCTTTGCCTGAAGGGAGAATCCAGGTATGCTTCCTGGCAGCCTGCTACCAATAAGATGCCCAACCTGGTATCCACCCTAGATCTTTATGGGTGGCTTGAGACCTTCGCTATCACCTGTCATTTCTCCCGGGTCTCTGGAGGAATGTTTGTATAACTGTGGTGAGCAATTGTGAGATTCCTCCTCAACTGCTGTCCCCACAATACACGTCAATCTGCTAGGCAGGTTCATGTTTGGAACCCCAGTGATGCCAAGGGGAGATGAAATAAACAACCATACAGTGTGGTATGTCAAGGTACAAGGGCTGGGGGCTCCCCAAACTTTCTCCCATATTCTTTACTCTTCAAGCAAAGTCTATTGTCTCTGGGAGACAAAGGAGCCCTGGCTCAGAGCTAACTAAAATTACTCTCCATACCCACTGCTACCGGCGGAAACATTAGCACAACCTGCCTGACAGTGGTGGCACAGGAACTGTCATTGCAAGCAGCTAAACTACTGGGAATTAATGGATCAGGGAGTGGAGGGCATGGGCACTGTCAAAGGTAGCCTTTGATTATATTTACCTTCATTACCCATGATGTTGCTGATGTTGGGGTGGCCAGTAGGCTCATGGCTGGTTCACTTGAACCTGTTACTCTGGCTTCTTCCCATTCGAGGAAGGGAAAACTGCGCCACAGGAGTGGCAACCCTCAAACTCACTGAAACATCTCAATCTGACCTAGGAAGCCAAAATCAGAATCAGATTGAGACAACAGAACTACCTGTCTCACAAAACAGACTGAGTATTAACACGTGGGCAGGATTAATAAACCTACCTGCCATATGACATGTTTTGTGGGATCTGAACCCCTGCATCTTCTTGTTGCATCTACTGTTGGCTAAGAGTTTTATTGTTACTGTTGATGTGAATTATTATTGTTGGTTTTTCTCTGACTTTGGGTACACTTCTTTGAATATAGTAACCTTTCCTTCCTCCACAGTTCCAATCCTAATTATCCAAACTAAATCAGCTGCTGGAAACTTCACTTAATAATAATGGTGCATGTCAGTAATAAAATTATGCCATATAATATTAATGGCATAAATAATCTGATCAAGAGGAAACAAATCCTTAAATGCATTAGTTCCCAGCAGTGTGACATCATCTTCCTGCAGGAAACCCACCTCTCCCCCCAGGAAGTGTTAAAACTTAATAGTAGGGTATTTCCAACTTGTATCATGCTTCCCTTGAGAGAGAAAAGAGACATAGTGTGTCTATCTTGCTCTTGGCCTCCCTCCCTTTTGAAGAAGTGGAGGTGGTCACAGATCTAGAGGCCAGCTATGTTATGGTTATAGGCAGGGTTCAAGATACCCTGGTGACATTAGTAAATGCACATGTGCCTCCTGGCTCTCTGTTGAGCTTCTATTTCTCTAAGGTACAGCAAATAGTGGAAAAATCAAAGGGCTTACTAATCATGGGAGGGGTACTGGAACCTGATTTTTTTTTTCCTTCCTTCTGGTCTTGGCTCAGAGGAACTCTTTCTTCTAATTTTGTCAGCTGGTCCCCTATGTACTGGGAACCCAGCATCATGCTGCATGATACGGGGACATTTTTTGCCTTTTGGTTTTTCTCCCAGTTCACCCCTACCCCCTGAGGGTGCTGCCATGAAGGACTTGCATCCAGACATCAATGTGCTTGTGGATGCCACCGTTAAGCATCCACAGAGCCCTCCCCACCCCAACTCCCTTGAGGAGCCTTGCACCTTGCTGCCCATGCTTCCACAGGTAGCAACTCTTGTTGGTATCGATGCCTGGTAACCCACCTCCCCTGGAGGAGGACAGCATCTGTTGGGACACTCAATCCTACCTCCCCTGGCTAACCCCCAGTGACCCAGGTCTGTTCCCAAACTCAGGTCGCCAGCGTAGCTTGAGGTGTGGCATCCAATACATCAACCCTCAGCACCACTGGTGTAAATTGCAGCTCTCTTTCTCCCTGGTCAGGTGGCCGCTATCCACATGCTTTTGTTCCCCCATTTCCTCTACCTTTTCAACAATATCTCTTTCTCATTCTCTCCTAAATTGTTTGCTCTGATAGAATGTCAAATTTTGGCTTTCCTTTGGAATAATAAACCCCCAAGATGGAACAAACAAAAGCTGAGAGCACATTGTTCTCTTGGAGGCCTAAATGTCTCTTGGTTCCAGGGCTACCATTTAGCACGTATGGCAGCACATGCAACCAAATGGTTTATACCCAACACAATGGGTCCTCCAACCTGGGTACAATTGGAATCAGACATAGTAGGAGCTATCCCTCTCTTCTCTCTTCTCATATTTAATTCCCCCCTACCACGTTTCTTGCCCCCCCAATTAACAATACAATCATGGCATGGAGAACACTTAAACTCAGAACTAACACATCGAGACAGGCTTGTCCACCCCCACTTTGATATGCCCCACTCTGGCATAACCTCCTTTTTAAAATCGATGGGATTCCATTCCTTTGGCCCACTTGACAGGGATGCGCAATACATATAGTCAAGGATCTATGCTTGCTGGGGGCATGATACATGTTGTCCTTTGCACAACTTCAAGCCAAATTCTCTCTCCCTCAAAAAGAGTTTTGGAGATACCTCCAAATTTGTAGTCTCTTACAGCCCCTCCTAAACAACCAATGCATGGCTAAACCTTGGCAATGGTTGAATACGTTGCACAAACAATCCATATCTAAAGGCCTGCTTGTGCACTTTTATACAACATGGAGATATACACAACTGTCAGTTACACTGACATGTAAACAATGCTGGGAATCATACCTGGCATGCCCTATCCCACAGAACCAGTGGGATTCATACCTAAAGAATGCCCACTGGGTACACATGGATACCAAAAGTCATTTTCTTCAACTAAAGATTTTACTACTTTGGCATCATACTCCAGTGGCACTACAGGCCCGTAGCTTGTTAAACCACACTAGCTGTTGTTGATATTCCCAATCCAATGCCCACCTTCTGCATATCCTTTGGACATGTCCACATCTTACATACTTTTGGAACATGATCGCTTTGGATATGTCTAAAGTGCTTAAGACACCTATAGCCCTTAATGACTCTAAACTACTATTAGGAGATGTTACTTCTCTGTAATGCCTCCCCAAACCCTTTCAAGATTGGGCCCTTTCAGCCCTCTTAGAAGCTGAAAGCCTCCTACTCCTGCACTGGCACCAAATGGTCCTACCCACAAGGAAGTCATGGCATGCAGCACTTGCAAGATTGTCTATTTCTGAGAGATTATCATACCTTCAAGGGGGAAATCTAACACATTATTTCTCTAAATGGGAACTATACCTGCATTCCGATCTCTGTAAACTTTCCCCCTACTGACAAATCCCCCCCTTAGCTGTTGCCCTAGACGGTGTAAGCATCTGACTGTTTAGATATGGCTATTATTGTACATTGGAATATACTGTCTTATAGTGTTATTAGTCAAAATCTGTCTTTGAGAAATTATGGTATCCGTATCCAGGCACAACATGTATGTATGCTTATGTATACTTATGTTTGAACCAGGATATACATCATTTGCTGTAAACTGTATAACACAACAACTTAAAACTTAATAAAATCTTATATGATAAAAAAAAAAAGTAATTGTTTATAAATTTGGCATGGTCTTGTACAGGATAATTGTTGTAAACAAGGTTTCACCCTAACAGGATACTGCCTGTATAAAAATAAACTTCTATTCAACTAACAAGAGTCCCCATAGTTAAACCCTGGTGCAATATTATATAATGAAATGTAACATTGAAAGACTGCTGAAAGTGCTTAAAATTACACAATGCACCCTTAACTTGAATGTGGTGCTGCAGAGTGCCATCATCAGCACTTACATAAGGAGCTGTGGAGCTTGTGGACATAGTCAGCCATCAGGAAGTGGGAGCCATTGCATGGCCCACCAGCTCTGGAGGTGACTGGCAATTTCTTCAGTTCCTTGGGAGCACATAATAAAAAAGTGACATGTGCTGTCATGTCAAACAGTAAGGAACTACCATGGGGGACAGCAAGCTAACAAATTCTTTGTTTTATGCTAAAACAGCAAGAAAGTAATGGATTCAATTTTCAATGTGACAACAATAATGTAAACTGTGCAGCTCTTCACTGCACATATACAGTTTTAGAATATTACACGTGTACTACTATGAGTCTGATACAAGTCAAGAAAGCATTTAAAATGTAATTAAACCTTAACAATATTTGCTCTGGGTAACTACTGTTTTCCAGATTTCAATTGGTTGGTATTTTCTGTTGGGTAATTTGTATTTGGGTTACAAAATAGAAAAGAAGCCTCAGTTATTTTTTATATCACTTATCAATCATTTTTGGCTGGTCTGAATTATTTGTTCTGTTTTTGTTTACTGAGTAAGGTACACTAGACAAGTAACTGCCTATTTTCTGGTATGACCCAGAAGAGCACAACATGAAAACAATGACTCATCATGCTTGAAATATTTGTTCCTGTTCTTCATTGCACTTTTCTCAACTTTTGCAACTTCAGTGGTGCATCTTCCATATGGGTCACCAAATGAAACATTTCTCATCCCAATAGTAAATGATAAAACATGCAGTCTTATCACACATTTTAATATTAATAAAACCATGTGTCTTGTTAAATCCACTGTTAGATCGAGAACCTTACAGCAACATGTTGGTGACCAGGCAAATATTTTCTATCATTTTGCAATGCAGCCATGCAGGTCTCTTCTTGGACCATAACCTCTCCAATATTGTTGTACATCATCCACCACAGAAGTGATAGTCAAACAAGCATTTGTCAATGCCGAATGTTTGCTTGCTGGCATTGGCATTGGTAGTGTAGAAGTTACAGAGCTGTATAATAGGAATGGCAGCGAAGTATTGAACTGAAGCCAACCCCACCACCACCCTGCAGAGAGTGACAGGCATTGGGGTGTGCCTTTGGGTCATCAGGCATAAAGACCATGCCATTTCACCACACCCTACCCTGCAGACACTGACAAGTGTCACTGTGTGCCTTGGGGTCTTTGGTATATGCGTACCCCATTCCATCAGGAAATACGGTGAGATGGGTGCAGTATAGGAGAATGGGGTGAAGTTTGGGCCGAAGAGTCCGAGGCACACCTTGATGCCTCTCACTGGCTGCAGGGTGTGGGTGGGGGTGGAATGGTATGAGCATGACAGGCAAGAATCCCAAGTCACACCCCTGATGCCTGTCATTCTCTACAGGGTGGGGCATTATGGTTGGAAACCCTAATGCCTCGGGCATTCATTGGTATTTTCACTCCAAATTTTCAACATGGTTTTTATTTGTGACCCCCACCTCATGAACAGTGGCAATATCAGTTTGTTAGCCGAAAACTGCTTTTGCACAGCGACTATGGCATTTGGCACCACAGGTGCAAAAACGCATTCCGAACAGGATGTGAAAAATGACAGCGGTACTGTTCATGGGGAGGTGTAAAAAATGGCAATGTTGAAAATCTGCTGTGAAAATCTTAAAAAAACTGGTGAAGTTACGAGCGTGCATAGAAACTGTGCAACGCACACCCGTAATGTAACTAGTTTGGGGTTTTTACAGCAGATTGTTAACACAGGCATTTTGGGACCTCCGATCATGAACAGTGTCACTGTGATTTTCTTTATCTGTCCCGAACAATGATTTCCCACAGCGACCACGCATTTCTGTGCTGAAAGTGTGAAAACACATTTCGGCCATGTTGTGGAAAATGACAGCTGTACTGGAGGTGTGGAAAAATGCCTCTGGTGAAAATCTGGAATGAAAATATTACAAATTCATGAACTTACGAGGGTGCGTGGAAACTGCGTAATGCTCACTCGAAACACAGTCATTTTATGGAGTTTTGTCACCAAATTTTCAACACAGCCATTTTAAGACCTCTGATCATGACCAGTGTCACTGTGATTTTCTTAATCTGTCCCAAACATTGTTTTACTTTACCGACTGTACCATTGTGCGCATACGTATGCGGAAACACATTTTGGGCGAGATGTGAAAAATGGTAGCTGTACTGCTCATAAGGAAGTGTGGTAAAATGGCACTGTTGAAAATCTGGTGTGCAAATATTACAAATTTGCAAACTTGCCAGCGTGCGTAGGAACTGTATAACGTGAGCTCCTAAAACAGTCATTTTTGGGAATTTTCAACATAGCCATTTTAACACCTCTGCTCATGACCAGTGTCACTGTGATTTTCTTAACGTGTCCCATATATTGAATTAGCACACCGACTGCGCCATTGTGCGCTACATGGGCAGAAACACGTTGTGGTCGAGATGTGAAAAATGACAACTGTACTGCTCATAAGGAGGTGTGGTAAAATGGCAATGTTGAAAATCTGGAGTGAAAATATTGAAAATGTGCGAACTTACGAGCGTGCGTAGGAACTCTGCAACACACGCTTGTAAAACAGTCATTTTTAGGAATTTTTTCACCAAATTTTCAACATAGCCATTTTAAGACCTCTGCTCATGAACAGTGTCACTGTGATTTTCTTAATGTGTACCATACATTGATTTCACACACCGACTGCGCCATTGTGCACTACATGGGTGGAAACACGTTTTGGGTGAGATGTAAAAATGACAGCTATACTGCTCATAAGGAGGTGTGGTAAAATGGCAATGTTGAAAATCTGGAAGGAAAATATTGAAAATTCGCAAACTTACGAGCGTGCGTAGGAACTGCGCAACGCACACTCGTAAAACAGTCATTTTTACATTTGCTTGCACGCATGTGCCAGGAACTTTTTGGGAGAGTAGCACACTTAGAGGTGTGCCTCTCCCACCCAATGCACTGCTCCCTTGAGCAGGCATGGCAGTCCTGCACCAATGGGTGCAGCAGCTCAGTATGACAGCAGTGTTCCTCTGCTTCAAAGAAAAACACCGCTGCCATACTGAGCGCCGCCCCCTCATGTCACGCGCTACCTCCCCCTGCGCACGTCCGTCACACCGCCCCCCCAAAGCTTTCATGCCATGCTGGGGCCCACCCCAGTGTGGCAAACATTGTTTGCTGACGGGGTGCCCAATCCCCCGTCGGCTCCATGGCCCCCCCAAAGCCATCCTGCTGCCACGCTGGGAGCCCACCCAGCATGGCAAATGTTTGCTTTATTTTTCTGAAGGGATGCCCAATCTCCGTCAGCTCCTCGCCCCCAGCCATCTTTTCATACTGGAGCCCACCCCAGTGTGGCAAACGTCCCACGTTGTCTTTTTTTCAAACCTGTAAACAAAAACTGTCCCATAGCGCATCTCCCAACCCCGTCCCACAACCCGCACCCACCACTGCCACCCAGCCTCCCCACCCCCCTCACCCCATACTTACCTCCGGACCTGGCGTGGCGATCTTGGTGGACCGGGAACATGTCTGCACTCTTCAAAGGTGACCGCGAACTGAGGAAATGCCGGTAAGCTGTATAATGGGCTAGATGGGGGGGGTCAACTTTATTGCATATCTCCATCATTTTTTGGAATTTTTGCACCAAATTTTCAAAATGGGGTTTTTGGGACCCCCTTCTCATGAATGATGTCACTGTCATGGTGTTATTCGGGCCCGAAGGGTGATTTCGCAGGCACTGCACAGTCACTGCGTGAAATCACTCTTCGGCCTCGAATAACTCCATAACAGTGACATCATTCATGAAAAGGGGTCCCAAAACCCCATGTTGAAAATTTGGTGCAAAAATTCCAAAAAATGACTGTTTTACGAGCGTGCGTTGCGCAGTTCTTACACAGGCTCATAAGTTTGTGAATTTTCAATATTTTCACTCCAGATTTTCAACATTGCCATTTTATCACACCTTCTTATGAGTTGTACAGCTGTCATTTTTCACATCTCACCCAAAACGCGTTTCCGCCCATATAGCGACAGTGGTGCAGTTGGTGTGCGAAATCAATGTATGGAACACATTAAGAAAATCACAGTGACAGTGTTCATGAGCAGAGGTCTTAAAATGGCTATATAGAAAATTTGGTGAAAAAATTCCTAAAAGTGACTGTTTTACGAGCGTGCGTTGCGCAGTTCCTACACACTCTCGTATGTTTGCGAATTTTCAATATTTTCACTCCAGATTTTCAAAATTGCCATTTTACCACACCTCCTCAAGAGCACTGCAGCTGTCATTTGTCACATCTTGCCCAAAATGTGTTTCTGCCCATGTAGTGCACAATGGCGCAGTCGGTGTGTGAACTCAGTGTATGGGACACATTAAGAAAATCACAGTGTCACTGTTCATTAGCAGAGGTTTTAAACTGCCAATGTTGACAATTTGGTGAAAAAATTCCTAACAATCACTGTTTTACCAGCGTGCATTGCACAGTTCCCACGTACGCTCCTAGGTTTGCGAATTTTCAATATTTCCACTCCAGATTTTCAACATTGCCATTTTACCACACTTCCTTATGAGCAGTACAGCTGTCATTTTTCACATCCTGCCCAAAACATGTTTCTGCCTATGTAGCGCACAATGGGGGTAACAAAAAGGTCATGCTGACAATTTATTGTGCAAATACCAGCAATCGCACAGGGCATCAGGGTAAAGCACCATACATGCCAAACACCACTGCAAACACCTGTAAGCGAACATTCGGCATTGACAAATGCTTGTTAGCAATTTTTTCACCGAATTTTCAACATAGCCATTTTAAGACCTCTGCTCATGAAGAGTGTCACTGTGATTTTCTTAATGTGTCCCGTACATTGATTTCGCACACTGACTGCGCCATTGTGCGCTACTTGGGTGGAAACACATTTTGGGTGAGATGTGAAAAATGACAGCTGTACTGCTCATAAGAAGGTGTGGTAAAATGGCAATGTTGAAAATCTGGAGTGAAAATATTGAAAATTCGCGAACTTACAAGCGTGCGCAGGAACTGCACAACGCACGCCTGTAAAACAGTAATTTTTAGGAATTTTCCACCAAATTTTCAAAATAGGCTTTTTGAGAGCCCACCTTATGAACACTGGCAGTGTCGTTTCATTAATCATTCCTGAAAGGTGATTTCGCGCAGTGGCTGCAAAATCACCCTTCGAGCCTGAGTAACGCCATGACATTGACAGCATTCATGAGAAGGAGCCCCAAAACCCATGTTGAAATTTGGTACAAAATCCTAAAAAATGCCCGAGATATGCAGCAAAGTTGAAAAAACCCTATTTATTCCATTATACAGCTTACCGGCATTTCCTCAGTTCGCGGTCGGCTTTGAAGAGTGCAGAAATGTTCCCAGTCCACCAAAGATCATCGCGCTGGACTCCGGAGGTAAGTATGGGGTGAGGGGTTTGGGGAGGCAGGGTGCACAGTGGGTGGGTGCGGGTGGGGCAGTGAGACTGCGAGGGACCGTTTTTTATTTACAGGTTGTTTTTAAATTAAGACGTTTGCCACACTGGGAGTGGGCTCCCAGCATGGCAGCTGGAAAGAGCTGTTTGGGGCTGGAGCTGACAGAGATTGGGCGTTCCTCATTGGCTATAACAAGATTTGCCACTCTGGGGTGGGCTCTCAGCGTGGCACCTGGAAAGGATTTGGGGGGCATGCAGCCGTGGAGCCAGATATAACTTTTTTGCCACACTGGGGTGGGCTCCCAGCATGGCACCTGGACAGCTTTGGGCGTGGAGCCGGCCAGGATTAGCCACCTGTTGGCTGTCAGTATGTGCGTGGGGAGGGAGGCTCAGCACGCACATGCGTATGCAGTGAGGGGAGAGCTCTGCTCACTGAAGCGGAGCTCTCAACTGTATGCCACTGCATTTTCTTTTTTTTTCGTTAAAAGTTTTTATTATTTTGTTAACAGAAAAAACAAACAGAACACACAGAACAGCATTAATCTCAGCTGTAGGCAACATAACAGCATGTTGTGGCGTATGAGGAATTGTTTGAATTACATCGTAGTTCTAAAGGGAGAGTATAAGGAATCTATTATGTCTAAGGCCACCTACCTTAGTTCTTGTCAGTGAATCCGGAACCACGAGGAGGTACTACTGCAGAGTAAGACAAGGCTTCATGTATTACGGTAGCCGTACCTTCTTATGGCCGAATCTAAGGGAACATCTGAAAGATAAATAGGTATGGTGCCACAAAGTAACTAAGGGTGACTAAAATAATTTCTGACGCAGCAGGATACAGTGTACATCTCCCAGCCTTGCTTCCTATATATTAGACATAAAGTATGAGGAGAATGTACAAATAACCTAACTATAACAGTATGTAGTAACAATAACAACTATTTACAGTGTCCTTCTTCATTAAGTAAGTGATACAAGGTGCATGCTGACAATAGTAGGGAGCAAAAAGAAAGGCTACATTACATGGTACCAATTCACTATACATCTTATTGGAAAATAGAGCTGTGTAATACCACAATGCACCAAGCCAACCAACACCTGCTCTGGAGGCCAGGTAAGCCATGTATGGAACCCAGCAATAATGGTAAAGAGGCATTCACCCTGTCATCAGGTGAGAGTGTCTATCTAATTCAGATATGTATGTAAGAGTGGATAAGATCTCTCTTATATTAGGTACATTAGAAGATCTCCAGTTTTTAAGGATAGAACGCTTCACCTGCATGCTTAGGAGCATCAGCCATCTAAATGCATGAGGGTTGAGATTTGGGACTTCAGATTTAAGACCCAGCAGCATAAGGGGGGGACTAAGAGGGATATTACATTGTAGGGCTAGGTTCGCAGCATTAAGGGCAGATTTCCAAACGCCTGTGATCAGGGGGCAGAGCCATAGAATGTGATAGAGGTCTCCTTCATGTGCTAGGCATCTCCAGCATTTATCATGAGGGAGCACTTTCATTTTTTTTAGCATTACAGGAGTTCTATACCAAGAATGCATTATTTTATTATGAATCAGTCTGCTTCTAGCGTCCGTAAACACTTTATGCCCTACCCTCCAGCATTGATTCCACTGGGTTTCGGTCAGTGGCATTTTTAAGGCCTTCTCCCACTTATACCTTGAAGATTGATTTGAATTAGGCAAAGTATCTCTAATTAGGGCATACATTGCACCTGCTGTTCCCTTCTGTAAAGCAAGCCATGAGTGCACTGGTGGTGAGAGGTCTTTAGAAGTGTCTGACTGTTGCAGTTTTTGTTTCAGGGCATCTCTGATCTGTAAATACCTCCAGAATTCAGAGCTTTGTAATTTCCATTTGTTTTGGAGTCGTTGAAATGTATCTACCACCAAAGAGCCCTTGACCAGTAGGTCCTTTACAAATAAAATCCCTTTCCCCTGCCAAGTAGGCCATAACACAGATTTGTTCCCTATGGAGACATTGGGGTTAGACCACAGGGGAGTATATAGTATGGGAAGGGATGACACATTTAATTTTTTATGAAGGATTCGCCAATACTGAATAGAGGGGCCTATGGTGGGATGTGACATAAGTTCCTTAGGGGATCCAGGCCACAGTAGTGTAGCTGCAACCGGCGATCCACTAAAGCCTTGTTCAATTATTAGCCATTGGAGTGACTCTTTAGACTGTGGGTTAAACCATTTCAAGGTCTGTGTAGATTGATACGCAACTTTATAGCCCTCTATCCATGGGAGGCCCCATCAGCCGTATTTCCAATGCGCTTTTAATAAATTTTTGCCAAAACAAGGTTTAGTATTACCCCATAGGAAATAGCCAATGGCTTTTTCAAGTTTTTTAATCCATACCATAGGTAGAAATAAGGGAATGTGGGATAATACATGAAGGACTTTAGGTGTGATTGACATTTTGAAAGCCGATATTTTCCCGGCTAGCGTAAGATTAAGACGAGACCAGCGTTCCAGATCAGATCTGCAGCTAGATAATAAGGGGCCTAGATTGTAGTCCCACCACTTCCCAATATCAGCACCCACTTTGATTCCCAAATATGTAATGGTGTGTTGTGCCCATTTAAGGCCAAAGTGGGACATGGTATGGGGGAGACATTTAGAGTTAAGTGGCAGGATCTCTGTTTTGCCTGATTAATTGTGAGTCCAGAGATATGTGAAAAGATTTCTAGAAGGCTAAGAAGCGGTCAAATGGCCTTAGGGGCATCTCCCAGTATAACCAGCAAGTCATCAGCATACATAAGAGTGGTGGGTTGCGTCTGGCCCTCAGTAATTCCAGCAAGAAGAGGGTGTTGTCGGATTGCAGCCACCATAGGTTCCACCGCTAGAAGAAACAGCAGCGGGGACAGGGGGCAGCCCTGTCTAGTGCCTCTATGAAGTTGGAATGGGTTAGATAATACAGAGTTGGTGAGTACCTTAGCGAGGGGGGCTGTATAGAGAGCTGTTATAGCAGCTCGAAAATGAGGGCTGAATCCGATATGTTGAAGGACAGTGTGAAGGTAGTACCATTCCACAGAGTCGAGCACCTTCTCAAAGTCAATGGCCAATGTAGCCGCGGGGGTCGGAGCAGATTTGGCTCTGTGAATGAGATTGAGAAGAGTCCGCAAGTGGTCTGAACTGTATCTACCTTTCACAAATCCTACTTGGGATGGGTGTATCAGAAAGGGAAGTATAGAGTTGAGTCTGTTTGCCCACACCCTAGCATATACCTTACTGTCAGCATTGATCAGGGAAATAGGGCGGTAGCTAGCGGGATCTTCAGGAGCTTTCCCCTTTTTAGGTAGGACAATTATAGTGGCATCTCTTAGGGTTTGAGGTAGGATGCCCTTATCTTCCGCCTCCTTAAAGACCTGACATAACAGAGGGGAGAGCATGGGAGACATTAGCTTAAGGAACTCTACAGGGTACCCATCACCACCTGGTACTTTTCCTGATTTGAGAGCCATCAAAGCCGCATTAACTTCTTGTGTTGTGAGGGGGGGCTTCAAGGGTATCTATATGGGAGGGGGATAGTTTCGGTAGCTTAATAGATTGAAGGAATGCTTGAGTTGCAGAGATGTTTTTAGGTCTGGAGGAGGTGTAAAGTTGTGAGTAAAATAATGCCATAATTTCGTTTACCCTTTGGGAGCTAGTTTGAACCTTACCAGTATTGGGGTTTCTTAAATCTGCTATATAGCAATGGGCTTGTTGCTTTCAGAGTTGATATGCTAAGACTTTCCCACTTTTGTCCCCCCCTTCCCAGTATGTGTGACGTATCCTAAGGAGTGCTAGATCAGCCTTCCTGGATAATAGTTCGCTCAGATTAATACGGAGTTGTAAAACTTTCCTACCGGATACTGAGTGGGGTGATGGGTGGGGCAAAGCCTTATGCTCCCGTTCAGCTTTGACGAGTTCATTTTTGAGGAAGGTAAGTTCCTTTTCTTTACATCTCCTACTATGGGAGGCATATCCACTAATTTTACCCCACATGGTGGCTTTATATGCTTCCCAGGTGGTGGAGGCAGAAGTTTCCAACACGGGGTTCTCTTGCAGGAAAAGTTGAGTTTGTGTTTTGGCCCATTCCCTAAATTTTGGATCGTGCATAAGGAGAGGGTCCAGTCTCCAGGCTGTTGACCGTGGTGTAAATGTTCCCCATTTTAGTGTTAGCTGAACCGGTGCATGATCTGAGATGACTGTTGGCAGGATATTGGTGGCTAAAACAAGTTTCGTCAGAGACTGGGAGATTAGCCGAACGTCAAGTCTGCTGGAGGAGCCATGCACCTCGGAATGAAAAGTATAGTCCCTATCTGAGGGGTTGACTAATCCCCAGATGTCCACCAGATGGTATTCGGAACTAAGATTAAGTATGTCCTGTGCTCCTATACTCTCTCCCATGTCCACTTCTATCTAATGCAGGGCAAAGCGTTAAGTTGAAATCCCCCCCCACTATAATTGGTGTATCTGGTTTCAGTATCATCCCTAGTTTAGAACTGAGTTCTAGGAAAAAGGCTGGGTTATCTTCGTTTGGTGCATATATATTAGCAATTAGTAGCTGCCCATGTGGGGTATCCACTAAGGCAATCACCCATCTTCCCTGAGGGTCGGCTTTACTCAGCAGAATGGACCAAGGGAATGATTTGTGCAATAAGATGACTACACCTCTCTTTTTTGTAGTAGCACTGGCATGGATTTCCGATCCTACCCATTCCTTCACCAAATATCTGTGATCCTGCTTGGTTAGTTTAGTCTCTTGCAAAAGAGCCACCTGAGCTTTAGTCTGTTTTAGATGGGTTAAAACTTGTTTCTGTTTGGAGGGAGAATTCAAACCCCAGACATTCCATGTCACAAAGGTGATTTCATCCATGGTCAGACCAAAGGTGAGATATGATAACCCAAATGACCTTATATAAGAGGGAATTGTCAGGGGAATGATAGTGTAATGATAGTGTAATGAGTCAACCATTGTTCCTAGGCTCATACTGCGAGAGGTGATGGTTGGCCAGTCAGATATACGTATATATACATTGTACAGCATGCAATCCGTAGATAATATTTGCAAAAATAGAAGAGACAGCAGTGATATACAGAGGCACGAAGTGCCTGAACTATATACAAAAAATACGCAACTTTGCATGGTAATATGAGTGGGCATTAAGGGCCCAAGGTCAGGGACCTTATTGGCCCACCCACCTACCAGACTATGGGGGAGTAGACTATAGTCCCATTTGCAAGGCTAGCCCAGGGCAGGGGGGGAAAATGAACAAAACAGAACGCATTTCCCCGGGGGTGATATGAGCATGGAGTCACTTGCTTGGTAAGCTTCATGACCTTATGCCATCAAACCTAAACATTATACTGGAACCAGAATTGATCATGGGGTTACTAAATAATTCTGATAAAGTATAGGAAGGTTATTGCCCTGAAGGATGCATAGCCTTTGCTGGGTAACTAGCCTGGCTTATTAAATTCTTGAACTGTCCCTTCAACCTCGAAGGGGATAGCAACGTACATACACAGGGCCCGGGCTCCCTTTAAGATTGCTAAATCATGCAACCAAGCACTGAGACATTATGACAATACCCCCTAGTTTGAATCTAAATACACTGCCTGTGCTCTCGAGCTTATCCCCTTCCCTTTAAACCATTTTTTACTACACTATTATGTCCTGCCTAGGCAGGGACTGGGATACATGGTCTGCGATACTGAGAGAGAGAAAGGAGAGAAGTCCAGTATCCAGTCCAGGCGTTGCTTTCAGTCGCAGACCACCCTCCAAAAGTCGCTGCCAGGTTGAATGTTTAAGTACAGTAAAGAGAAAAAAGAACAAGAGCACTTATCTAAGTCCATGCTCGGTAATCATCCATCTTCAGGAGCTCTGCATCTGAGGGGGCATGCGGAGACCATTCTTCAGCAGGGGTTGCAGCAGATGAAGATGAAAGATGCGGTGCCACATCCATCGCAGCTGGAGATTGTTTGGGCGATGAAACTGTAGCCTGAGTTTGAGTTGAGGGTTCAGATTTAGCATTTTCCTGAGCCATTTCCTCCTCTGATTGGATACAAGAGTCAGCTGCAACTTCGTCCAGCTCCTCGGGGCCTAAGACTGCAAAGCGGTTTGGCATGGAAAATCGTGTTACCAGATCCTCTGGGTTGTTTGATGGAGATCGGGGTGCACCTTCATTTCTGTCGTGTGGGTGTTCTCATCTCAGATGACTTCCAGATTGCTGCCACTTGCGAGTTCTAACTGGAAGGGCTGGTTGGTAGCCATGAAATTGGAAGTTTGGGGGGGGGGTGTCACAGTGATTTTGCAAGTGTTAGCCATCCTGCTTTGCCAGCTTTGTTCTGTTTCTGTCTGATGATTATTATTTCGCTCTGATGGAGGTTGGGGAGGCCAGTTGGACTGAAGGTACTGCATTAGGCTGTCTGGTGTGTCAAAGGTTATGTGAGAGCCATTCACCTCTAGCCGCATAGTTGCTGGGTAACGCAGTGAAAACTTAATTTTAAGTGAGTGCATCAATTTCCTGGCCTCTGAATATTCTTTCCATCTGGCAGCCAGTTCCCTAGAGCAGTCCTGAAAGATTAGGATTTTATGGTCTTGCCAGGACAGACCTCCAAGCTCTCGCACCCTTACAGTGATCCACTCCTTGTCTGCTAAGTTCAAGATGCGAGCCATGATGACCCTCGGTCTTTCCCCGCCTTTCGGAGTCGGGCTGAGCGTTCTATGGGCTCTTTCTATTGTGAGCCCAGGTGGAATCTCACACTTCAACAGATCTGGCAAAACATCATGTAGAAAGTCTAAGGGATTGCCGCGTTCCACACCCTCAGGAAAGCCGAGGAACTGGAGGTTGTTCTGATGGCTTCTGTTCTCCATGTCGTCCGATTTGCTTTGTAGTTGCTGTATCACTCTGCTTTGGTCCCTGATTATGGCAGTGAGTTTCTCTATTTCTATAGAGTTTGAACTGATTTTTGCTCCGTGCGGTTTATACGTGCCTCAAGCTGCTGAATAGCTAGTGTAGTCTTATTAAATGCGAGACTAACTTCTGCCATCTGCTTGAGTAGTGCTGTAAACATTTCGGTAGTCTGTAATGCTACTGACTCTGTCAAGGCCTCTGATTTTTTATGCTGCGCCATAGTGTTACACCGATGTACAATCTATAGAGGAATTGTCGATGGTAAAGGTGTCTCTTTCGATTCTCGGTGTGTTTAGCTGTGTTTTCCTGGTTGTCTCTGATCGATCGGCAGGTTTTTGGCGATGTAAAACTCGGAAGTTACCCGGGGTTATAGTGAGCGTTCTTTTTAGGCAGCCTTTGCGTCTGGAGCCAAGCCACGCTCCCTGCCACTGCATTTTCAGCTGTCGTAGATAGCTGGAGCAGTGATTGGTGCACTGCGACAGCGCCTGCAAACACACTGACTGAATTGGAAGAGGCTGACACACCTCTGGAAAACTCGGATGATGGCACTATGTTTCTTGCACATGCGTGCAAACAAACATAAAAATGTAAAATTCTTGTTAAATAACTTTTGAGGTAGGAAAGATTATCATTATATCAGACTTCTTCATTCTTTATTGATCTCTCAGATAGGTATTGACAACTGAAACATAGAAACACAGAATTTGCCAGCAGATAAGGACTACTTGGCCCATTTTTCCCTGCTTATAGTATCACTGGCTGCAGACCCTGCTTGATCTCCCATCCATTTAACCACCCCTCTTCCCTTTCCCCAAGATTTCCTTATGCCTGTCCCATGCATTTTTGAACCCCACCACTGTTTTCACCCCACCACCTCTGCCAGGAGACTGTTCCATGAATCCACCACTCTTTCTGTGAGGAAGTACTTCCTCACATGTCTCCTGAATCTACCCCCTTCCATCAGCTTATCACCCCCCCTTGTCCTTGAGCACCTGTTTTTCTGAAAAATACTTTCCTCTTGTACCTTATTTACCCCTGTGAAGTATTTAAACGTCTTTATCATATATCACCTCCTCTCTTCCAGGGTGCACATATTTAGGTCCTTAAGTCTCTCCTCATAGGGCTTCTGATGCAGACATGTTGCATGCAGCATTTCCATTTTGCATCACCAACCAGCCAGCCAGACAGACAGACACCAACCAAACCTGGACTATTGAGCAAGTGTAGCACTCTGTCAGTACTGAACAACAAAACCAAAGTAGTCACCAGCAGCCACCCAGTCAGCAAGCCAGCCAGTTAGCCACCAGCAGCCACCAGACAGCCAGCTAGCCAAAGAGTCAGACACCAGCCAAACCTAGACTCTCGAGCAGTGTAGCACCTGGTCAATTCCAGACAACAGACCAAAGTAACCCCCAGCAGTCACCCACCTAGCCAGCTAGCCACCCACCAGCAGCCACCAGTCAGCTGGCCAATTAGCCAGACAACAGCCAAACCCAGACACTGGGCCAGCATAGCACCCAGTTATTACCAGTTACCAAAACAAAACCAGCCACCAGCCAGCCACCAACAGCCACCCATCAGCCAGCCAGTCACACAACAGCCAAACCCATACTCTTGAGCCAGCATAACACTCAGTCAGTATTTGACAACAAAGCCAAAGTAGCCGACATAGACAGGATGGAGGCAGTCCAGAGGAGGACAACTAAAATGGTGCAAGGTCTGCAACAGAAACCATACGAAGGGAGACTAAAGGAGCTTAATATGTATACCCTTGAGGAAAGGAGGGAAAAGGGGGGACATGATAGAAACTTTTAAGTACCTCAAGGGAATCAACAAAGTCCAAGAGGGTAGCATCTTTCCGAAAAAGAGATGTGTGAGAACAAGGGAACACAATTTGAAGATAATGGGGGGGATGACTCAGGGGCAATGTGAGGAAGTATTTTTTCACAGAGAGGGTGGTGGTCATATGGAATGGCCTTCCTGAGGAGGTTGTGAGGTCAAAAACAGTGGGGGAATTCAAGAGTGCATGGGACAGATATAAGGCAATTCTGCTTGGTAGTAGGAAGAAGTAGGCTGTTGGTTAACTAGGATCTGCAGCTTATCCAATAGGTAGGGAACTGAGCAGACTAGGTGGGCCAAGCAGTCCTTATCTGCCATCCAACTCTGTATTTCTATGTTTCTATAGTCACCTGCAACCACCAGCAGCCACCAGCCAGCCACCATCCAGAGAACAGCCAAACTAGCACTCTTGGTCCAGCGGAGCACCAGCTCAGTACCAGACAACAAAAGAAAGTAGTTACCAGCTGCCACCAGCAGCCACTAGCAGCCACCAGTCAGCCAGCCACTAGTCTAACACATACTACTGACCCAATGTAGCACCCCGTTAATACCAGACACAAAAACAGCCACCAGCAACCACCACCAACCAGCCAGACTACAATCTTACTCCAGCCCATGGGCCAGCATAACACCCAATCAATACTGAACAACAGAACCAAAGTAGCCACCAGCAGCTACCATCCAGCCTCCAGTAGCCACCAGCCAGCCAGGCACCAGCCAAACCTCGGCTGTTGGGCCAGCATACCACCAGGTCAGTACAAGATAACAGAAACAAAGTAGCCACCAGCAGCCACCCAGCCAGCCAATCAGCAAGCCAGCCACCAGCAGCTACTAGCCATCCAGCAAGACACCAGCCAAACCCAGACTCTTGGATCAGCATAGCATCTATTCAGTAACCAGACAATAGACCAAAGTAGCCACCAGCAGCCACCCAGCCAGCCACCCACAAGTGCCACCAGCCAGCTGGTCAGTTGGCCTGAAAACAGCCATCTCTGGACTCTTGGGCCAGTATAGCACCTGGTCAATACTGGACACTAAAACAAAAACAATCACAAGCCAGGTAGTCAGCCAAACAAATGACAAATCCAGACTCTTGGGCCAGGATAGCACTCATTCAATCCCGGACAACAAAACCAAAGTAGTCACTAGCAGGCACCAGCCAGTAACCAGCAGCCACTAAGGTGCCAGACAGACAGACAGTCGACAACCAAACCCAGACTCTTGGGCAAGTGTGGCACTCAGTCAGTACTGGCAACAAAACCAAGGTAACCACCAGCAACCACCAGTCAGCCAGCCAGTCAGACAGACAGACAAACAGCTTAACCCATACTCTTGCTCCAGCATAGCACCCGATCAGTACTGGACACCAAAGCAAAACCTGCCACCAGCAGAAGGCAGCAAGCAGCTAGCCAGAAAACATCCAAACCCAGACATGGTCCAGCATAGCAGCCTGTCAATACCAGACAACAGAACCAAAGTAGCCACCAGCCAACCAGCCAGACAAAAGCCAAATCTGGACTCTTGGGCCGCAGTAGCACCCTGTCAATACCAGACAACAGGACAAAAGTAGCCACCAGTAGCCACCAGCCAGCCACTATTCTGCCACCCAGACAACAGCCAATCCCAGACTATTGTCCCAATGTAACACCCAGTCAATACCAGACAACAGAACTCAAGCAGCCACCAGCTGCCACCAGCAGCCACCATCCTGCCAGCCAGCCAGCGAGCCAGCCAGACAGCCAAAGCCAGAATGAACTTCTCTCCAGCAATTCAGTCTTCTGTGCCAGTGTAAGACCCATTACAAACAGGCAATACACAAGCATCCAATGACCAGCACCAAAGCATCCTCCTCCACTAGCGCAAAGAAATATGGCCTCTTGTTCGAGTGTAGCAATCAGTAGAACCAGCCAGCCATCACCAAATCCTCCTCCAGCATTGTAGGGTGTCCTCTCAAGGTCTTTTTTATCCACTGTGATGGTGAGTGTGACAGTCATGTTACCAGCACACATTATTGCTAAACTCTGTTTCCCTCCACAGGTTCTGGGGCTGTTATAACCCCCTGACTATAACTGTCCCTTCCTGTTCCCTTGTGTCTGCTTGTCCTGCAGGTTGCACCATTGACAGTGGTGACACCACCCAGCCTCCTCCAGCCACAAAGCTTCCTCCAGCAACAGGGTATACCTAAGATATTTTTTGTCTGCTATGATGGTGAGTGTCTCACACAGTAAGCCAGCACACTTGGCTTCTAATACTAATGTTCAATCATTTTCCTCCACAGGTATGTCATGGCAGCATTCCATGCTGTTAGTACCACCTGAATACAACTACTTTTTCCTCCTCCCTTTATGTCTCCTTGTTCTGCAGTTAAAGCCATCTCTGGTGGATCACCAGCCCCCTCCAGCACTAAAGCCTCCTCCATCAGGAAAGCCATAAGCCTCCTCCTTCAGCATTGCAACCCAGTCTCTTGTACCAGCATAAATGCCAGCACAGCCAGCTGTCCTCCCAGCACTAGGTTGTACCCTGAAGGGCACCTACATCTGCTGTGATGGTAAGCATCTGAAACAGTGAGGCAGCATACTTGGCTACTAGTGTCTGTTTCCCTCCACAGGTATGTCATGGCAGTCGTCCTGTTATTGCCTCCAGAATAAAACTGTCCTTTTTCTATACCATTGTGTCTCCTTCTCTGGCAACTATAACCAATGACAGCAGAAACTCCACCCAGGCTCCTCTAGCCACAAAGCCTTCTCCAGCACCTGGGTATACCTGAGGCTCTGATGGTGAGTATCTTGAACACTCAGTCAATACACTTGGCTACTAATGTACATCCTTTTCCCTACACAGGTATTCATGGCAGTACTCCATGCTGTTCCGACCCCATGACTAAAACTGCCCTTTTCAGTCCCCTTGTGTCTACTTATTCTGCAGGTAAAGCCATCTCCAGCAGGTCACCAGCCTCCTCCTTCTCCTTCAGCAAAGCCTCTACCTCTAGCACTAAAGCCTCCTCCAGAAGCAAGGCCTTCCTGACAAGGTTGTGGGGTCAAAAACAGTGGGGGAATTCAATAATGCATGGGACAAACATAAGGCAATTCTGGTGGGGGGGTAGGAAGAAGTAGGCTGCTGGTTAACTAGGATCTGCAGCTTATCCAATAGGTAGGGAAATGTGCAGACTGGGTGGGCCAAGCGGTCCTTATCTGCCATCAAAGTCTATGTTTCTATGTTTCTAAGTCCTCCTCCTCCAGCAGCAAAGCACCCTGCTCCAGCCAAAGCCTAGGATGTACCCTGAGGGGCACCTTCATCTGCTGCAATGATGAGTGCTTTAAACACTGTCAGCACACTTGGATACTAATGTCCGTCCATTTCCCTCTACAGATATGACATGGCAGTACTCCGTGCTGTTAGGACCCCTTGACTAAAGCTCTCATTTTCTGTCCCCTTGTGTCTCTTTGTTCTGCAGGTAACACCATCTCTTGCTGGTCACCAGCCTCCTCCAGCACCAAAAGCTTCCTCCTCCTCTGGCAGTAAAGCACTGTTTTCCAGCCCATAGCTTAGGGTGTACCCTGAATGGCACCTTTGTCTGCTGCAATAGTGAGTGTCTTAAATACTGAGTCAGCCCATTGGGCTACTAATGTCAGTCTGTTCCATGCTATAGGTATGTCATGGCTGTATTCCATGCTGTTAGGACCGCATGACTAAAACTGTCTTTCCCTGTCCTTGTGTCTCCTTATTTTGAAGGTAAAGCTATCTCCAGCAGGTCACCAGCCTCAACCATCAGAAAAAGCCTCCTCCAACAGCAAAGCCACCTCCTTCAGCATTAGTGCATCCTCCTCCAGTGCCAAAGCCTCCTCCTCCAGCACTGAAGCCTGGTCTCTTGTACCAATGTAGATCTCAGCACTGCTGGCCAGGTTTCATTAACAGTGGGGAAAAGGACAAATAAGCTCATCGTCCGCCAGCACCATTGCCTGTCTTCAACAGCTGACAAAAAGGAACTACTGACATCAATCATACTACGGTGACATGGCATGGTGGATTCTTCTAAACTACATTACAAAAGAATGCTATCCAACCTGTCATGTCATCCAGCTAATACGTGTTCTTTGGAATTTTATCAGCAAGACCACAGTGCTACAAGATTATCAACAAACATCACAAGTTCAAGAAAGAGGAAAAGAAAAACAAGTGGCTACAATGAATTCACATACAAAGCACCTGGACAGGCACGCTATTTCTTTGACACAATGCTAAAGGCTACAGTGACATCACAACAAAAGAAGTCAGTGGTCGCAGATGCACACACCCCAAACTAAACACACAGTAAACTGGTGCTTTCAAGCTGCTGCAGGAGTCTGCTTCTAAAAAAAAGATGTATACTGTAGGTGTTAAACTCTATGCATTATTATAAGATGACCCCTGCCTGCAGAATTAATCATCACATTGATACAGACTAGTCAACTTACTTGGACAATGAAGATAAGGTAGGCCACTAATGGAGATGGGCTACCCATTTGGTAGCTGGAGAGGGTAGGCTGGGTATCAGTGTTTTTGGTTGGGTGGGGTAGTTCAGGTAATTTACTACCCTACCTGACCTAACAGTGTACTTCATGGGTTGGGTACTATGGACAGACGGAACGGGGGGAGTAACAGGTAAATTTAAAAAAAAGGCATTTTTCAGGCAGCCGGTGGGGACCTGGGACTGTTCCTGATCTCTAATCTGGCATTACAGGCAGCATGTGGGGTCCTTGCAGCTGACAGGAAACATGACATCAGCCTTACAATCTGATTGGTCAGTGCTAGTGTCTGAGCTCCCTTTCTAATGTGTGAGTGTGCAGACTAGCTCTGGAGCTTGGAAGGAGGGAGAGCAAGATTTGGCACTCACTGCAACTGTGGCAAAAGCCACAAAAACTAAAAGAAAAAAAGTTAAAGCACAACTTTTGTGCAGGAAGAAAGGGAAGCAAGGGTTGGGGACTGAAGAAAGGGGGAATAATCAGGGCAGGGGTCATCAAGTGTGGCGGTGCCCCAGAGAGAGGGACAACAGGTGGAAGGGCTCATTGCTGCTGGCTACACCTGTGAAAGCTATTTAGTCTATATAGATGGTCTCTGTTGTTAGGTGCCCTGAACCCTGTCTGTGACATAGCTACTCTGTGTTTCTCTGCAATATTGTTAAGCCATTTAGGCAGTATTACACACTGCCTGTTGTTGGTACCCTGAGCCCTATTTGTGATATAGCTACTCTGTGTGTCTCTGCAGTATAGTGAAAGCCATTTAGGCTGTACTACACACTGTCTGTTAGGTGTCCCAAGCCCTGTCTGTGACATAGCTACTCTGTGTCTCTCAGCAGCATAGCAAAAGCCATTTGGGCTGTATTACACAGTGTCTGTTAGGTACCCGAGCCCTGTCCGTGACAGCTTCTCTGTGTCTTTGCAGTTTAGTGAAAGTCATTTAGACTGTATTACACACTGTTAGGTGCTCCAAGCCCTGTCTGTGACATAGCTACTCTATGTCTCTCTGCAATATAGTGAAATCCATTTATGCTGTATTACATATTGTTTTTTACGCGCCCCGAGCCCTGTCTGTGACATAGCTACTCTGTGTCTTTACAGTTTAGTGAAAGCCATTTAGACTGTATTACACAGTGTCTCTTAGGTGCCCTGAGCCCTGTCTATGAAATAAATACTCTGTGTCTCTCTGCAGTGTAGTGGAAGCCATTTAGACTATATTACACACTGTCTGTTTGGTGCCCTGAGCCCTGTCTGTGCCATAACTACTCAGTGTCTCTCTCTGCAGCATAGTGAAAACCATTTAGGCTGCATTGCACAATGTCTGTTATGTGCCCCAAACCCTGGCTGACACAGCTACTCTGTGTCTCTCTGCAGTATAGTAAAAGGCATTTGGGCTACTGTATATTACACAGTGTCTGTTAGGTGCCCAAGCCCAGTCTGTGACACAGCTTCTCTGTGTGTCTTTGCAGTTTCGTGAACATTTTCTTCCCCAGTTACCTGGAGCCCCAGACAGAGAGGCGCATGTGCGTGGAGTCACACATGCACCCTCTTGCTCTGGTGTCATCCCCTTCTTCCCACCCTCCATTGGCCTAGTGCCCTGGCTCTCCAGCTGCACTGCCCCCTGGGTTCCACCATGAGGCAGTCAAGAGTTGAGGGAAGCACAGATCCTTCCCCAGAGAAGAAAGCTGCCTGTCAGCAGCTCAGTACTGCACCTCTCCCTCCCCCCATGCCAACCGCTGATATCCCGTGCTCATTCCTGAACATAGGTAGCCGGCGTGGTGAGAGGTAAACCATACAGTGCCTCAGTCCTCTGCGCCACTGGGCCAGCATAGGTACTGAATGTTTTGCCACATGTGCCAGAAGACTTCCAGCTGCCGAAGAAGCATGCAATGAAGGGGAGGCATCCTCCTCAAATATAACCTCAGGTGCTGAGGCAGTGAATGCTGATAAAGATGGTGGTGATAGTGAGGACTGGAAATGGGTTAGCCTAGGCTATGTCCCATGTGATGACGATGGCATTTCCAGTTCTGCTGAATCTTGTGGCAATGAGGTTGGTACTAGTTTTGATGAGGGGGTTGAAGAGGATGCCACTGTAGGGCACGAGAGGCAAGTGCAGAAAATCAAATCATATGATAAACATAAGAATAAGAAGATGACCATGAATGGGAAAAATTCATATGAACAAGGAAATGGCAGTATAGGGTTTCCTCCATGTCCCTTGACTGTATAAGTAATAGTGCCAAGCACCATAGTACAAAGCAGAAAGGGTAAATCTTTAGTGAGGAATTTATTTTATATTGACCCTGCAGACAACTCTTGAGCTGTATGCAATCTGTGCAAAAAGACTGTCGTGGTAGCAAACCGGGACATTTTGGAACATCAGTAAGGATACGACATGCAAAGGTAAAACACCCAATTGAGTGGGGCAGAGCAAGGGACAATGTGTTTGGTATGGGCTGTAGTGGTGACAGTGACTGTAGTGACAATGAACTGGAAGCAGGAACTGACAATGAATCACCCAATGTGTCCTTGCATTCTTCCCAGACAAACATAGATGGTGTTCTTTTTTTCTTCATTTCTATTTTAGTCTTTTTGGTCCAGCCCCACCCCCCCAGAAGGGAGCTCAGCCCATTCCCACACACTATCTGGCTATGCCCAGGCTTACGCCCACGGGTGGGTTTGCCAAGTGGGTGCCCCTTCCCCATGGTCAGTGGTATCGTGCCCTGGCTTACACCCTAGGGTGGGGCCATGGGAGCAGGACCCCCTGATGGACACTGGTGGCAGGGGGGACAGTAGCGGAGAAGGCTGTCATGCACGGGGGACCAGAATTTTTTGTAACTTGAGGCAATCCCCCTAGGAAGTGGGCATGCAATGATGCAAGCATCTGCCCCGCCTTCCATGTTAGCCTGGTGCTGGACATTATTGGCCCTCCAGCCTCTACCAGAGGCCGCTGAGATGCCGAGTGCTCACCTCCTCCTTCCCGGAGCAGGACAGCCATCCCTCAGATGCTCAATCCTGCCCCACCCAACCAACCATCTGACTCCCAGGTCCGTTCTCAACCCAGGATGTCAGTGCAACATGTGTACACTTTGCCACTGCAACCGTGGGCCAGCCTCATAGATGGTTTTATTCTGACACCATCAAGTATGGCAAAATCCCATGGTAGTACTCCACATAAAAAAAGTGTCAAAAGTACAGTCCCCCCAAAACTAAGAATATCTCATCCCTCTTGTCAACTAACATTAAAAGAATGTGTTGCAAGGACATCAACATTTACCTGCAAGAATCCAACATGCCAGCTGTTAAATAGAGCCATTGCAGAGATGCTGGTTGATTGTAAGCTCCCTTTTGCTTTTGTTGCCCAGAAAGGTTTCCTCTAATTCATGAACCAGATTGAACCAAGGTAGACTGCTCCCTCTCGAACATATTTCTCAAAAAAATGCTGTTTCACAGTGGTATGACTTGATGTATAGTGCGGTCACTAAACATTTTAAACTCTCTGAGGTGAAGCAGGTTCACATAACAATGGGTATATAGACCAGCAACCAAGCAACTGATTACATGACTGTTACAGCTCATTGGGCAAGTTTCAGTCAGAAAGCAATAATTCCCATTTTACCATAAGTAGTAGGATGCAGGCTGTATTATGTGTCACCGCTTTAGAAGAAAACCACAATGCTATGAATATTTTGCAGGAGATGCAAAATCAATACCAGAAATGGCTTACTCTGTATTCCTTGGGCCCAATTCTCAAAGCTCCCTGGGGTGGCACAAGGGGCTTGCATCCACATGATTGGTGCACAGTTTCCTTGTGCCAAAGGATGCCCCAAGAGCAACTCACAAAAGCAGGCTGCACCTACCGCATGCAGCCCGCACCAAACTTTGCCTGTGCTACCCTTGCACCACACACTCATGCTGCAGCATGACACTAAGGGTTTGTGGCAGATGCAGGCTGCCAAAATCCCAAATCACACTTCACAAAACTCCCCTGTGGTGACATTTCAATGTACCCTTAGACCAGCACTGACTGGTCTAGGGGTACTTAGAAATTTCGTCACAGCAGGAGCTGACCAGGTAGTGGCAATGTGCCATGGTCCCCCCTCCCAGAACCCATAATCGTTACAATAAATAAACATTACCCCCATTTCCCTAGTAGTCCAATGGCACCCCTCTCCAATCCATGATCATTGTAATATAAAAAAGTTATCACCCCCATTTCCCTGGCAGTCTAGTGTCTCTCCACTCCTCACCAAACCCCAATACTCATTACAATAAATAATAAGTAGAGGAGACCCTTTTCCCTGACAGCATCCCCCCCCGATTGTGATGACCCCATACTCACGGTAATAAGTACCACCTGGTGGTCTAGTAGCCCCCCACCTGCAAGTGCCCAACCACCCTACCTCCCAACCCCTAAGGAAGCTGACGTCTGGCACAGCCCACCTCTCACCACCACAACCAGCCACTGACTAAGCTCTGCTTGAGCATGTACTGTATATAGTACATGCTCAGCGACTGACAGCATCTGTCAGTCATTGAGCGCATACTATATACTGTACACGCTCAAGCAGAGCTCATTCAGTAGCTGGCCACGGTGGTGAGAAGTGGGCCATTCTCTGGCTTCCTTATGGGTTGGGCAGGGTGGGGTGGTTGGACACTTGCAGGTGGGGTGGGGGGACCACTAGACCACCAGGTGATACTTATTACAGTGATTATGGGGTCATCAAGATTGGGGGCATTACCAGGGAAAAGGGTCTCCTCTCCTTATTATCTATTGTAACAATGATCGGAAGTCGGGAAGGGGTGGGGGGTCCCTAGACTGCCAGGGAAATAGGGGTGATATTATTAGTATTACAATGATCGTGGCTCAGGGAGGGGTGCCACTGAATACCTGGGACACAAGGGTGATTATTTTTTCACAATGATCAGGGATGGGGTGAGGGAGTTTCTGTATATTGCTGCACATTGCCGCAGGCTTGCTGCACCCTGTCCAGGTGCACCCTCTGTGAGATTCACTGCTAGGGTTACTGCAAGCTGTGAGTCTTTGACTCAGGACCCTACCCATTCGAGAATCGGGCACAGGGTCCATGGCACATGGGTGATCGGTGCAAGCCACCTTTGGCATGGCTTGTGCCCAGTTTTGAGAATTGGGCCCCTTATCTGCAGGGTTCATAATATCAAACAGTGGTGCCAACATTGTAAAGGCTGTTAGAGATGGCAATTACCAACACTTAGCTGGTTTTGCACATTGTTTATATCTTCGCATACATGGTTTCTTAAATGGATACAGAAATTCTGAAAACCAGTTAGGTCTTACTAGGAAAATATGTGGGCATTTCAGCCAGTATGCGAAAGTTCAAAAAAATCCTGAAGGGGCTGCAGAGGTCAAACAACTTACCCTTGTATACATTAAAGCATGAAGTTCCAACCTGCTGGACTTCAACATTTTACATGTTGGAATGGCTTCTTGAACAGAAAAAAAGCTGTACATGACTACACCATGCAGAATAAAATAGGTAACGTAGACATAATGTTCAGTTCCAACAGTTGGACTCTACTGGAATCTTTGGTCAACTTACTGGAGCCATTTGAGGCTGCCACATGTGATGTCAGTGCTGACAGTGCAACTCTGAGTCAAAGTCTTCCTCGGATCAGATTTCTTTACATTTTCCTTGACGACATAAAGAAAGACTTTCAGTCAAAATACAACACCACAAGGCCCAGTGTCACAGAGGGTTGAAGCACTGGACACCCACACCTCACACCACACTGGTGACCCATGTTTGGGAATTACCTTGGGTCATTGGGGTGCTGGTGTGGGGGGGAAGGCAGAGCAAGATTGAGAATGCTGATGGGCAGCTCTCCTCTCCCAAGGGTGGTGAGGTTGGGTTGGAACTCCCCTGTAGTTCTGTTCCCACTGGGTGGAGGTCCAGTGGATAGTGTAGGTGGAGATGGGGTGGCAAAAAGTTAATGGGAGGTGGAAGGGGCTGAGCTGGCACCACAGGGTGCATGTGTGCCTCCACACACTCGCACAGCCATGTGGCAGGGCCTCCGGGGGTGGGCGCAGGAGAAAAACCCTGCAAAAATGCCTATGTGTCCCCATCGCCAAGTTGGTGGGAGGAGGAGATGGGGACCAAACAGTTTAATAAAAAAAAAGGCAACACCACTGCTGTTATGCTGGCAGGTGACTTGAATCCTAGACTGTTGACTGATCAGAGAATAAATGCCATGTTTAAGAATTATGTCTATGTGTTGGCTATGTTGCCCGGATCCTAACTTCAAGTGGAACGTTGAAACCATCCTTCCTGCAGGGGAAGGCATTGAATATTAGAGAGATCTTCTGCTAACCAAATGTGACATTGCCCTACAAACACCATTAACGAATGTACAGCAGTCAACCCTGTGAACCATCAGAGTGCACCTCTGGTGCAGACAATAGCACATCTATCAATTACTCACAGTCAGGAGTGTCATCACTGAGGGAAATGACATATACAGCTACTTCTTGGGTATCCTAAGTTCAGGGTCAGAAAGGCAAATTACTTATGAGTCACCTGCACTGCAACAACATGGACTGGTATCCTATAAAGAAAGTGCAGCAGGTTCATCTGCCAGACTGGTAACCATCTCATGCAGTACAATGATCCTGGAGTACTTTGCAGACCATACTGTGATTGGTCTTGAGGAAGGTCCATTACAATATTGGAAACAAAAGAGAACAATATGGCCAGATCTAGCAAATCGTGTAATAATGTACCTCAGTTGTTAACCTTCAGGCATATAATCAACATGCATATTTATTGCTGCTGAAAGAATAAACACCACCACATAACACTGGTAAGTCCTGCAAATGTGGAACGGCTTACATTTCTCAGAATGAGTGCTGACAATTTCCCAATTGTCACAAACACTGATTTATGTGAGTCTGACCCTGAAAATGAACAACAGCCTGCAAACAATGGTAAAGACTAGAATGACTAAGCTGTGTGCATAACAAATGGAACGATCACCACTCCTACCATTCCAGTCACATGTGCTGCGTCAGTACTACTCTTAGTTTCTTTTGTCAGTTGTCAATTTGTAGTATGTAAGTTTGATTGATGCACACAATGGGTATAATGTTTTAAAAACAGCAGCAGGCTCAATCATATCAGCTTTGCCTCTCGTACCTGTACCTCAGCAATGCCTGTTATGGGTGTCATTTTTTGAAACAGTAGCAGGCTCACTCATAGCAACTGTTCCTCTCATACTAGCCTCAGCAATGCCTTTTATGGTTGTAATTTTTGGAAACAGCAGAAGGCTCACTCAGAGCAGCTATGCTTCTTGTACCTGCCTCAGCAGCACCTGCCATGGGTATAATTGTTTTAAAATAGCAGCAGGCTCACTCAGAGCAGCTACCCCTCTCATATCTGCCTCAGCAATTCCCACCATGGGCATAAGTTTTGGAGATACCAGCAGGCTCACTCGCAGCAACTGTGCCCCTTGTACCTGCCTCATCAATGCCCACCATGGTATAATTTTTGGAAACAGCAGCAGGCTCACTAAGAGCCTGAGCCTCTTGTACCTGCCTCAGCAATTCCCCCATGGGTGCAACAGATTGGGGCACCTAACAGACAGTGTAATGGTCCCAAAAAACAGTCTTTAAATGATTTATATTATGGTCAGGGTCAGATAATTGGGTAGTAGAATGGGTCAGGTAGTGACTACCCAACTTGACCTGACTACTCAGTCTTCAGGTTTTTTGAGGGTACTTTTGGGGTACCCGTGGGTTGTCTTGGTGGTCAGGTATTTTAGTACTTGCCCATCCCTATTCACTAATATAGTACTGAGGTACAAGGTAAGCACAACAATAATTATTTACAACTGGGTTAATTCTGTGTGTTTGCAGGGTGCAGTGTCTATTTTTCATAGGGCTGCATAACAGGGTCACTGTAAATTGCATGGTTAGCCCTTAATGTGCTTACGATATTGCTTTATTTAGCTGTTTATGGTTTTGTACTGCTACTACAGTGTTTTTGTGTAGGATTAGGAATAGGATCTGTTTTATTTTGGAATCCAATTCCGATACTGAATCCACTCAGCCTATCAGAATTGGTTTCAGATTTGGATGCATCTGAAATCCTGAACAGCCCAGTTGGATTGGATTTTGGTAACTCAGAGCATCCCTAATGAGAGTTGGAAAGAAAAGGAGATTGGAGATTGGTGAAGGAGCCTCCAGATGGCTTCAAGGTGGAGCCAGTGTGGATGGAGGAGAGAGACACAGATGGGACTAAATCTGTAATTCATTTGAAGATTTTAGTAGGTCAGAATTTATTACAATCTGCACTGCATGTACTGTATACTAGTCTGCAGTTTGTTCTGACTCTGAGGATAGGGAATATACAGTACAATGGTCATAATCAATTAAAAGTTATCTTCCAAGATTTCCTAGACATACCTTGAGAAAAAAAGGTTTTTGATGCCTGTGCTGCAGATAATTTCATGTAAATATCCTTGGAGATTTTCAAGAGATGGAAAAATAACTTGCTAAATCAACCATTGCTACTGCACTGTACTGCAAGAGACATCACTGAGATTACCAGACTACAGCTTTACATGTATGCTATGTGTTCTGATTGAGTGTGAGGCTTCAGACTAAAAAGCTGTGGTGGCAAAATGAATAAATAAATTGCAGTTAAGTAATGCTTTTGTCAGTAAAGCAAATATTGGTTGTGTGAGGAATTGTGTAGTTATTAGTTATGTCTATACTTAAAGTGATTTATGGAAGTTCCGCAAAATATCTTTTTCACATAGTATGCCACTGTCAGCCATGCTTCAAATGTTGAAGCTGCAATCTGTTTTTTAAAAAAAATCTGTCATTTTTTTTGTGTTTTATCAGTGCTTTGTTTCTGCCTGCCCTCCAGTTTTCTGTGTGCGACCACACCCCAGAATGATGTCATGCAAGGCAGTTTACTCTGTTTTACATACAGCAACTAGGAATTCTGGGTACATTATGAACTTGACCTAAATGTGCTTTACTCAGAGGTGCAATTTCTTATTATGGTAGTGGTGACTGCAGTATAGCACCTCATCTGTAGATGTACATAGCAAGGGATTGTAGGTACAATAAGAATCCATTTTCCAATTTCCTCACTGTGAGGTGCAGTCTCCGTTTTCTGTAGTGACTTCAACAATGTAAGCTCTCATATGTTTATTTTCAAAACAAGGCATTGTGCATACAGTATCTATCTGGCAAGATTTCTTTACTGAATGATGTAGTCTCCTATTTCTGTAGTGAGCACAGAAATATAATAGCCTGTATACTAATTTACATAGTGAGGCACTGTGGGCACAGTACAGTAAATAGCTGATTTTTCTAACTCACTAATCAAACCGCAGTCTTCAATTCGGTAGTGTTTACAGCAGTACTATCTGTAGAAAAGTTTCTGGAAAATGTTTTTGTGATGCAGGTAGGCCAAACAGATCATTTGTCATTCGGCGGACATGTTTTTTCACTTTCACTGCCTGTTGGTGAAGTGATAGGTCTGAAGTGACAGCTCCTTTCAGAATGTGGGAGCATGATGATACTTTTCTATGTTTGTTATAGGGCCTGAATAGCTGTGAGTAGTTCAGGAGTATAATTATGGGTCAATTATTACATGGCTCTGAGCTGCTTTCAGCCAATCAAATCACTAGAATTTTCCTACATGATATAATGCTAGATACAGCTTGTGACGGGTCTGAATAAGGCCCTGTTCCATTTGTTATGCAGAAATAGTTTAAATGCAAGGATCTGTTCTATCCTTTCCTTTTCTGTCTCTTCTCTGTCTGATTGCACAACCAAATTTCCTTGTGAGACCTAGGAACTGATCACTCCGATGGTTTTTCAATTCTCCGTCTCTCACTATTTCTCTGACTTCCCTTACTATTTCTGTCTTTTCTTCCCCCTTGCATGTCTACAGTTATAAATATATATGTGAATATTTATGTGGAAATGTCACTGATACTGGGATCCCTTTGTTTAAAACTGTATATAGTTATACTGTTGAAATGATTTTAGAAAGCTATTTGGAACTCAAGGGGTTAACCTGAGAAGCTGGTTTGCAAACTCTCTGAGATGCTGGCAATAAAAGGTCAGTTCTAGTAGATTATGTACTGCTTTGCTGCACTCCATTGAAACTAACAAGAACATGCTATAAACCTACAAGAACATTCTGTAAGAAGCAGGATCTCTTAACAAGTTCCCAAAGACTTATAAAAAGAGCAGCAATGCTTTTGTTAGCATGACAAGGAGAGTGAGAGACTGAGAGATGGCAACTTGAAATTAAAGGGACACTGTTAATCCCCTCAAGTCTCAAAGTGTCCCTAGTTAAAAAAAAACATTTTATGATTGACAACATACTGCAAAGATTGCTGCTGTAGCTGCTAGTTTGTTTCTGATTGTTTTCTTCTTAAAAAAAGTTAAAAAAAAGACTGCCCACCATACTGGTGTAACACACAAACACAGGTTTGTTTACATTCCTTGATTAGCTCCAACTGCATCTTTCCTGGACTTGGGAACACCCACAACACAGTCTTGCCCCTCATAATGCAGTGGGAGTTTAGGAAGCTACTGCCTCATGAGTGACTGCACTGTTTGGGTGTGTTTCTAATGCTCAGTAAGTATGTAGTAAGAATAGATCCAGGATTGTAAACAAAACAAGGTTGTTTATAAACATACATTAGCATGCATTTCAGTTCTACTAAACAAGGAGACAGACAAAACAAACAGCAACATCAATGAATTTTAGAGAAGGTAAGCAAATGTAGGTTTTTAACTAGAAATAATATGATGAAAAACAGATTGCCAGTGTCCCTTTAAGAGATAGCCTCAGAAGAAGGACTTAGTTTTCTCTGTTTGTACTGCCTTTGCAAACAGTTATACTGAATAATTTTTATTTTTTATTTTGCTGTTATTGAGAAAAATAAAATGCTGTTTGAGAATTTTGAAACTGCTCCTGGTTTTCCTATGCTTCCTGACCTATGCCTTGATGACAGAGCTACTTGTAAACAATGTAAAGAGACAGCTAAAAACTGACAGTGCCCCTTTAAAAACTTTGCTTCCCTTGCATGATGTCTCAGTTGGGGTTGCAACACTGAGAAAAAAGGGGCAGGGTTATGCAGATGAAGCAGAGCACAGAAATAAAATATTTTTTTTTCATGGAAAACAGCACTTTTCAGCAGTTTGAATGGTAGGAGACTGATTCACAACTCCTACAGCTTACTACTCCCATTTGCTATGGCAAACTTCCATAAATCACTTTAAAGTTACTCTATGTTGTAGATACATCTTTAACACTAATGCCAAGAACAAGCTCCACTATTTATTGTTTAGGAAGATAATATCTTGAGCTACTGTAGGATCAATCTCAAAAATAGTGTTGCCAATTCAATATGTTTTTCACTAATATAGACTGCATATTAATCAATGTGAAGTATTTGGACAGGACTGCAGCCAGAAAAAAAACAGTGCCCAAGTCAGGAAAATGTAAAATGAGACAAGCTGGGGACTGGCATTTGATTAGAAGGATCAGTACAACTTACTTAGCGCCACTTGTAATAGAAGCCGGGGACTCCAGGGTATTCTGTGCCAAAATTCCTTTATTGAAAAGTGCCTATAAAAGCCTTTGAAAAAGCTCTATTGACTGAAACATGTCAGGAAGATGTCACACCTGAAGGGGAGCAAGACAGAAGCCAGTGTGCATACCTGCATGCTAAGAACGAGATGGACTTGGGTTTTGTTAAGGGATTTTGTTTGCTACATGCTGTGAGTGACTGCACTTTTCAATAAAGGAATTTTGGCACAGAATACCCTGGAGTCCTCAGCTTCTGTTATAAAGAGTTAAAGAACTAGTGTACTGCTTGGAATTAATAGTAATTTTGAGATGTAGCCAGTTATCACTTCTTATATCTGAAGTATTTTTAAATTTTCTGTTTGCTAATTAAAAGATTTTCCACCTGACAGTACTGGGGTGATGTGTGGAGTAGCACTCTATCTGGAGGGGGAGAAAAAGTCAGTTCTGTTCCTCCCACTACATCGTCAGAAATGAGACAGAACACCTTGAGGCACCACAGTCCTTGCAGTCTGAGCAGTGACTTTCACAAACTACCAATCAAAATGCAGGAAACTGTGACATCATAAGTAACCAGGGAGAGCCAGTCCCTGCTGCTTCATGTGAAAGTGCAACCTGGCAGTGAGAAATGTTTTTCATTGGTTACTAGCGATATCATAGTCAGTGTGGTCTCAGTGTTGATGTAGTGGGAGGAACAGAACTGACTTTTTTTTCCTCCAGAGAGTGCTGCTCCACACATCACCCCAGTACTGTCAGGTGGAAAATCTCTTAATTAGCAAACAGAAAAAAAAAATACTTTAAGATATAAGAAGTGATAGCTGACTACATCTGAAAGTTACAATTAATTTCAGGCAGTTTCCAGGCAGTACACTAGCTCTTTAAGTAAGTTGTACTGATCCTTCTAAACAGGTGCCAGTCCCCAGCTTGTCTCATTTTAAGGGCATCAATTGCTCAGATACCTAAAGTAATAAAAATGTATTAGGAAAAAAGCGATCAAGAAAAAGAGAAAAATCTAAATGATCAAACAATCAATGATTCACTTTTGTTGGTTTGCTGCAAACTGTACGGGGGGTTTCTGTTACTTCATGCAGTCTCTGTTTTACAGGTCTGTTACACAATTTGGAATGCCACTGCTAAATTCAGGGAAAGGTTAGTTTGCTTTGTAGTCACCTGCTTTTCATGGACATAAGTAGAAGACATTATTTTTGCCTTTGGGAAAACCTGCTAAGGTCCTCTTCTAGTGTTCTGATATTCAAATCTATGTCACCTATTAAAATCTGAGTCTACTGTCTCTCTATTCCATTGGTGATCTGGGATTGATGGACCACTAGCATTGTTCAGCTGAAGGATGAATAGTTCTTCATACAAGTTAATCTTTAGTATAAAATTACTGGAGATTCCCTAATTAACTGGAGCACCGCCAATTAGAGATTTCTAATTATTTTCATTAATTCTTGTGACAGCCATGGCAGAGAGCCCATGTGTGGCTAGTCAACAAAAGACTTTTAAATCAATGCTGTGTAATATGTTCTCAGGTAAACTGTAGTGTGATTTTATGACAATATCACATATCTTTAAAGTAATAGTGCAGTGCTTTTCAATCATAAGTCAGCAGCAAAGTATAAAGACTGCTAGCAAATATAATTAATGTTAGAGGATAACTACATAAAAAACTGTCGAAAAATAAGACTCAAGATATTAATTCATAAATAGATCTTGCATGATTCTATTATTAATCAGTTCAGCTGGACCCTTTCCAAAAGTGTCCCTTATGAAAGCTTCAGTAGAATAGACTTAATGCAGTTGATGTATTTCATTAACATTGTTATCTGATGCAACAAAGATATTCTTAAAGGAATAGTTGCATTTGTTAATAGGAATTACAGGTTTAGAGCCAAATAATTATATATTTTACTTATACTTGACCACAGACCCCTGCAGACCTTTAGGCCTGGGTCATACATACCTTATACTTACTTACCTGTAGCCTACAACTTTTCTCCCATATTGGGAGACAGCTCTCACAGAATCATCCCAATTTATAAGTACAGGGTGAAAAGTTGGAGAGAGGCTCACACTGTCATCCTTAAAAACTCCCTGCAGCTCCCCAGAACCTGTTGCTAGTATGCTTCATCTACAGTATATGCAACTAGGTTGAGCGAACACTGAGAAGCTGGTTTTCAGTTTTCATCTAGTTCAGTATGGAGTGTCCAGTGTGGTCTTGGCTTAGGGGGTTTAAAAAAGCATTTCTGGTAGCACCCGTACTTCCTGCTGGTAGTAGTTTTTCTGTACCTATTATCCTCAGCACTCACCTTCCCTCAGATGTCTTACAGTGATCACATAATGCAGCTTCTGTAGTCCTCCTCTCCCTTTGCATAATGTCTGCATAATGCTGCAAGTTAATAGGGCCCCTGAGGGACGTCCCTTATAGTAAAGCAGACTTTGAACCTGAGGTTTGGTCAAGAGGACTGCAAAGCAAAGCTGAATGGTAGTACTGGGCAAAATTGGGAAAATCTGTTTTGCAAACTTTCACAAAATTGTACAATTTTTTCGCAATTTCATGACTCGAGCCCATTATACAGTACTATATAACTTTTTGCATAAAATGAGACACCTTTTGTGTGTGGAGAAACAACTTTTCTTACCCTCCTCCTAAGACCTCTCTTGTTCAGGACATGTCCCAGTTTGATGATGATGGCTTTAATGCCACTCTCAACAACATTGACTGGCGCCCCATCAGAACACTCCCTGATATAAATCAAGCCCTTGACTTCCTAATCAACACCATCTCTCAAATGGTAAACCAACATGCCCCCATGAAAAAATGTAGATCCAAGGGAATCAGGGCACCATGGACTTCTAAGAGATTAGAATGCAAATGTCCCTCCATGACAAAGCGTGGCGCATGTACAAAAAGAGTAGTTCTATCCCTGACTGGCAGCATTACAGACAGCTCCGAAAGAAATGTAAAAACACACTCCAAAAGGCCAGGCGCCTCCACTACAAAACTCTTCAAGCAGAACACATCTGTAATCCCAAGGAATTCTTGGGGCAAATTAACTTGCTAGTTAAAGGAAAGTCTGTGGAAATCCCTAGCAATATAAGTGTCAATGGCTCTACCCTTGATGATGCGGCCTCCACTGCAGCCGGTTTTAATAACTTTTTTACTGACCTGCATAAATACATTTCTCTCTCCCCTAACTCTTCTCCCCATACCTCTGATTCCTCAACTACCCTAGGGCTTTGTCCTGAGTGTCATTTGAAATTGGCCACACTCAAAGAAGTGCAGCAGCTTCTCCCTAATTTGAAGCCTGAGAGCTTTCCTGGCCATGATTCCCTAGAGCCAAAATTTCTTAAGCTAGGTGCCCTAGCCCTTGCCCATCCCATCCATGACCTCTTTAATCAGTTCTTCCTTTCTGACTCCCTCCCAGATAAATGGAAGGTGGCAGTAGTTGTCCCAGTGCACAAGGGAGGTTCCAACTCCATTGTCGACAACTACTGTCCAATCTCTATCCTATGCTTGCTGATTAAAATCCAAGAACGCATAGTTTATAACCACCTCCAGGACTACCTTGACTCTAACAATCTACTCTCCACTTATCATCATGGCTTTCATAGGAAACATAGTACTCTCACTGCCCTAATAAAAGTTACATCTGACATATTTCATGCCATGGATAAAAGCCTTCCCACAGGTGCAATATTCATTGATTTCACTAAGGCATTTGGTCTTGTGAATCACGAACTCCTTCTCCAGTGGCTTCTTCACCTTGGGTTGGACATCAGTGCCCTGACTTGGGCAAAAAGTTATCTGACCGGGCGTTCCCAGAGAGTGAAGTTGGATGATTTCTTTTTCGAACTTTGTCCGGTTACCCATGGGGTACCACAAGGCTCCATTCTGGGCCCCATATTATTCTCTCTCTTCATCGATGACCTCCCCCTTTTCTGTGGTGGTGCCTCCATCCATATCTATGCAGACAACGCAATCCTCTACCGCTCCTCTCATAACATTGACCATTTTAACCGTGACCTTTCCTCTGACTTTGCTTCCCTCGAAGAATGGTTTAATAGTAATCATCTTGTCCTTAATGCAAAGAAAACTAAATGCTTGCTTTTCTTTCTTTGTCCAGTACCTAATCCTACTCCCTTACCCCTTTGTATCACAACCCTCAAGGGCAATACCTTAGAGGTAGTGCACTCATTTAAATATCTTGGATTCACTCTGGACCCAGTGCTCTTGTTCAGCACTCAAGCCTCAATTATCGCCAAGTCTCTTAATCAGAAACTAGGTCTAATCTACCTCATCCATTAGTTTCTCTCATCCACTTCATGCCTGAAAATTGCCTCCTCCTTGCTCCTACCTCTCATAATCTATGGTGCTCCTTTATTTCTTTCTACTAACCCTACCTCCATGTCCCTCCTATCTCAGGCATACCACAGGATTAGAAGGTTCGCCTTGGGGACAAATGTTCGATCTTACCACTGTGATGTCCTCTCCTCACTAGGTTGGTTCTCTTACATTGACAAATTAAGGTATTCCTCCTTGAGCCTTATATTCAAGCTCATCCATGACTTTACTCCTCCTTGCCTTGGTGAACTCGTGCATCTCAGACAAGCCCCACACTCACTCCACTCCATAGAAACATAGAAACATAGAAGTTGACGGCAGATAAGGACCGCAAGGCCCATCCAGTCTGCCCATTTCTATTTCTACCTTATAAATGTGCCATCGGCCTTTGCTCTGTCAGTGGCCTATTTATTCATACTCATTTTTATTGCTCCCTTATGCCTATCCCATGCCTGTTTGAAGCCCTGCACTGTATTCATAGCCACCACTTCTTGAGGTAAGCCATTCCATGCATCCACCACTTTTCTGTGAAAAAGAATTTCCTCACATTCCCCTTAATCGGCCCCCCTAATCTCATGCTTGTCCTCTTGTTCTGCTATTTTTCTTATATTTAAACATGTTAGACTCTTTCACCTTGTTAATGCCTTTAAGGTGTTTGAATGCCTCGATCATATCACCTCTCTCCCTCCTTTGCTCAAGGGTATACATATTGAGCTCTGTTCATCTGTCCTCATGTGTCTTCTGATGCAGTCCCTGCACCATTTTGGTTGCCCTTCTCTGGACTGCCTCAATTTGGTTAATGTCCTTGTGAAGGTGTGGCCTCCAATACTGCATGCAGTACTCCAGATGGGGCCTAACCAGTGTCTTATAAAGAGGGATTATTACCTCCCTCTTACAACTTGATACCCCTACTAATAACCCTAACACCCCCCTAGCCTTATCTACTGCTTTAGAGGTCTGCTTGGATGATTTCAGGTCATCAGTGATGATGATGCCCAAGTCTCTTTCTTCCTTTGTGACTGCTAGCAACTCCCCTCCCAGCCTTTAGGTGGCTTCAGGGTTTCTCTTCCCTATGTGCATGATTTTGCACTTCTTTGCATTAAACCCCAGTTGCCACTCTTCTGACCATTTTGCTAGTTTATCCAGATCTCTTCTCATTCTGCCCACCCCATCTGGATCATCTACTCTGTTGCAGATCTTGGTGTCATCTGCAAACAGACAAGCCTTACCCTCTAATCCATCTGCACCTCACTTCCCAGTCTCATTGTTCCTAAACTACGTTTAACCACCTCCAGGAGACCATTCTCGTTCTCCTCTCTCTCTGACTGGAACTCTCTCTCCCCAATGATCCTGTCTTGCTCTTCGCTTCTCTCATTCAAATCTAAGCTGTCTGCCTTGCTTTCCACCTCTTTACCTTGTTCCTGCTTCATCTGACTCCAGCTCCCTCAATTACTCTAATACCCTCTCTCTCTACTACCTTCCCTTCTACCCTCTCTACTCTTACTCTCCTCTATTGCCCTATTCCCCCTCCCCTTCTAAATCCTACACAAATGTTGTCTCTTTGCTTTATATTGTGCCAATATTTACCTCTGTACTCCTGGATCCTATAACTGTCAAATTTTGTCAAGAAACATATTGCCGTTCTATTACTGTGACTGTATGTTATTATCTAGTGTTACTGATCAACTGTATGCTCAATGTAGACCACTCTGTTAATTTTACTGCTACTGTATGTAACTCGACCCCGGGTCAACCCTGAAAAAGGGACTGTATCGTCTCAGTGGTCTTACCCAGTCACCAAATCTCAAATAAATAAATAAATAAATTGGACAATTTTGCAGTTTAGGGTTTATAAAAATGTATACTTTTGAAAGTTTATGTTCAATCTATGGCATTATTTTCTGAAATTGCAACTTTTTTAAGAATTAACATTTTTAAAAGTGTTCAATTTGAGGGAAAGGGTGCTATTTTCAGAAAAACGTAAAATTTTTTTCCAGACCACATGATGCTGCGATCGGAGTAGCAGCTACTTGATCTTGCTTCGGCCACCGGACCACCTAATATGCTTCAAAACTACTAAAATCACAAGTATTCGAGCCCAATTGACCAACATCAGTTAACTAAATATTATCGCTTCCAGGATACCAAATTACAAAGTGTTGGTTGACAGAAGGAATGAAAAAATCAGCTCTCAAACATACGCCGCCCTCCACCCCAGAAAAGTCTGCCGAGAAGTCTAGGGCAACTGGAATGTCCAGCTTAGTGAGTGCTATGCAAGCGGAGCCTGACATGGAACCACTTACTTTATCACGATTCTTGGAAGAATTTCAACCCTTTCGATCTGAACTCCGGATGATCTCAGAGGAAATTAAATCAATAGCCTAGGCATTAGAAGATGTGACGACCCAAATAACGGACAATGAAGCCAGATTGGCATCCACCGAATGAAAGCAACAAAAAATGGACACAGAATTGATATCTACAAGACAGAGAATTAAAAGTCTTGAGAATAAAGTGAAAGATTTAGAGGGCAGAAGCCGAAGCAACAATGCAGTCTTAATAGGGTTGCCTGAGAAAGAGGAAGGTCCAGATGCCATTGGCTTTGCACAGAAGTTTATAGAGTCAGTTGCTGGGCCATCTCCCTTTGGGGATAAATATATTATTCAACGTGCCCACAAAGCTCTGCGCCCACCACCACCTTTGGGAGCCCCATCTCGCATATTTATTTTTTGTTTTCTCAACTATCAGGAGCAGCTGCATTTTATTGTGAAAGTTAAAGGACTCCAAGAGATCAGATGGGCTGAAGCAAAAGTGCGAGTGGCTCAAGATTTGCCTCTCTCTGTAAGACAAAGAAGAGCATCATTCCACCAGATTGTGGTTAAGCTGATTGTCGCGGGTATAAAATTCCGGATGGGGTACCCAGCGAGATTCCAAGTATTAATAGCAGGGAGCTGGTCCACTTTTGAGGATGCGGAGGCTGCGACAGTCAGTCTTAAAAACTCTTCCCAGAATTATTCCGAGATCACTGAGTCTCTTAGGAAATACCTTGGAGATGGAATACCTTAGTGAAATGGGAAAGATAAGGGCTTGCATGGGCTACAGAGTAATGTGGGTTTTGGTGTTTGCTGATCTTAAGTACCTCAGTTATGATTGGAAAGAGTAAAGCTGCAAATGGTTCTGAGGTCTAACACAATTGAAATATTGGTCATGTTTTGCCTTTTCCTCTCCTTTTGTTCACGTTAACTGTAAGGTCTGTGAGCTGTAATAAGTGATATAGTTTCTAACTTACTGCTTGTAATGGTGACTGCAGTCTCGGAAATGGCCAACGCCCTTGTTATGGGGACATGTAACAAAGAACTTGCCTGCATGATCGGGGAAAATTAAAAAGAACAGAGACAACTGCTTATCCTGCTTCTGAACACTAGAGGGAACCAAAGACTGTGTTGTGAAAACGCGTTATCACTACCTTATTTTTTAAAATGTGCGTTTGGGATTAGAATCTTGGTTTACAGTTGGTCATGATTTCAGGTTTAACGGTCACATCAGGTAACTTTAGGTTCTCTCGATTTAAGTTACATAAAACAATATACAAAGTGTTCAGGTTTAGAAGATTTGGAGTCAAGATGGATCAAGACCTAATTGGGCATATTTTGAATTCTTAACACATTTACTTTTGAAGGATTTAGTCTTTCTTTTCCCTTTTTTGTCTTGAATTTTCAGTTATTTTTTTAAGAGGTAATAATTAGCTGGGTCTCTTCTTTAAGATAAGGGGGTGTCTTAATAGTAAATGTGATGATAAAAGTGGGGATTTGCAGGAGCATGTTATTCAAAAATTAAGTATTAGGAGGGTGTACTTATGTACGTTCTGGAGTTTTATTTACATTTTATTAGATTTCAAAGTAACTAGTAACAGGATCTTAAATGTATAGTGGGGTGATAGGACTGGCTGGGGGATTAGTCGCTGCTTAGTTAGAGGTTAGTCGGGGCTGTATTAATAAGGGAGGGGGGCTCGGGAGTGCAAAAGCTTAAGAGTACAAATAAATGTGCATTTTCAAAAAGGCATGAATAGGGTAGGGATGGGGGGATGGGGTGGGAAAGGGAGGGAGTCACTGAAACACAGCAAATTGAAGGGTTTTTCTCATATCTAAACAGTGGACTATTAAGATATGCCTATACACTTCATCAGATATTAAAAGGCTGATGGGTACAATTAAAATTGCCTCCTGGAATGTAAAAGGACTGAGGCAACAACTAAAACAGTATGAAATCCTTAAACACTTGGCTTTATTAGCCGCAGATATCACGTTCATATAAGAATCTCACTTATTGAATTTGGAGGCTCTTCGGATGCGGAGACAACAAATAAATCATGTTTTCTCCTCTGGAGGCACGACTCAAAGTTGTGAAGTCCTAATATTGATATCCAGAAAGATACCTTTTACTCTTATCTAAATACTTAATGACCCACAGGGCAGGTATGTTTTTGTACATTGTCATTTATATTCCACTGAATTATTGTTGGGAAGTATGTACGGACCTAACAGTGATTCCCCAGGATTTTTTATGCAGCTGGCCAATGTCTTATCTCCTTTCTTATCTTTACCTATGATTCTGGGAGGGGATATGAATGTTGTATTTGATTCCATGATGGACCGTACATCAGGACACAAAAGGGGATTATCACCAGCGCAAAGGGCCTTCAGTGAATTTATTGATAACTTAGGGCTGTGCGATGTATGACGAGTCCTTAATCCTGCTGTTAAGGGTTATACCTTTACATCCCTGGTCCACAAGACATCCTCTCGTATAGATTATATATTTATTTCCAAAACTCTCCTGAGTGGAGTTTTAGAGACATCAATTCAGCTGGGACCTCCATCTGATCACTCATTGGTTATGTGTAATCTGGCCATAGCTGTTACTCAAGGTAGAAGCACAAGATGGAAATTTAATAATCAGTTGTTGAAAGATAAAATAATGATCTCCATGATTACTAAACATATTGAACAGTTTATAGAAATTAATGTTGGATCCATAAACAGGGTGGATTTGGTATGGAGTGCATTTAAAGCTTATATGAGAGGGATTATGATTAGCCTCTCTTCTCAAAGGAAAAAGAAAAATGCACAGGAGACAAGCACCCTGCTTGCACAAATACGTCTCGTGGAAGCCCAATTGACCCCTTCCTCGTCGGAAGAGGACAGACAGAAATTATCTAAATTAAAAGACAGGTATTTGGAAATTCTAAGGGGAAAAGTGGAGTTTGCTATTTTGAAAACTAGAGCTTCCTATATAGATCAAGGGGAACAAGCAGGACATCTTTTAGCACTCAGAGTTAAGCAACAGGAATCTGCTAGATACATTCCAGCTATTCAATCCATTAAAGATGGTGGGTTAAAAACATCACCGTCTGATATAGTCTCCGAATTTAAGACTTTTTACTCTGAGCTATATAGCGCTAGGTTGAATCCACCCCTCCCCAAGAAGTAGAGTCCTTTTTACTTTCAGTTAAATTACCAACTCTTGCCAACATTCAACAACAAATGCTTACTGATCCAATATCTACTGAAGAGATTGTAAGGGCTACTGATAGTTTATCCCCTGATAGGTCACCAGGTCCAGACGGGTTTTCTGCTAATTTTTATAAACAATTTCAGAAACAACTAGCCCCTTTACTGCTGATGCTGTTCCAATACATTCTAACGGGGGCTGAGGTTGATCCTACACTATTTGAAGCCTTGATTGTGGCATTACTCAAAACAGGTCGTAACCCGGAATTAACTGCCAGTTACCGCCCTATCTCTTTACTGAATCAAGATACTAAAATTTTGACTAAATTAATAGCTACACATCTCAATATTGTGTTGCCATCTCTTATTGGACCAGATCAAGTAGGGTTCATGAAGGGATGCTCGTCTGTAGATCATCTCCGATCACTTTCACATGTCCTATCAGTCTCAAGGGATGCTTCCTTCCCAGCTGTTTTAATCTCTCTAGATGCAGAGAAGGCTTTCGATAGGGTGGAATGGAATTTCCTGTTTAGTACTCTTAAGGTTTACAATTTCCCTCTTATGTTCCAGAATTGGATAAAAGCTCTATATCATGCTCCCTCTGCATGAATCACGGCCAATGGAGTGTTTTCATCCCTTTTCCCATTAGAATCTGGTACCAGACAAGGATGCCCCCTCTCCCCCTTACTTTTTAATTTATACCTGGAACCTCTGATTCATTGCCTAGTAGGATGTGCCCGGATCAAAGGCATTCCAGTACAGGATCAAGAAATCAAAGTATCTGCATATGCTGACGATCTTTTATTACAGCTATCTGATCCCAAGAACTCGATCCCTCCTATGCTTACCATGATTGAAGAATATAGTCATCTATCCAACTATAAATTAAATGTGGAAAAGACTGTTATATTTCCTCTCAATTATAAAGTCCTTAAAAGCCCAGTTAGAGCTTTCGGTCTCTCTTGGGAACAAGATACGTTAAAATACTTAGGTATTAACATTTCGAGAAATCCGGAGCTATTACAGAAGCTGAATCTGGACTCATTAGTTAGAATTATTGAGACGGATCTTGATAGACGGTCTAAGCTCCCTATCTCCTTATGGGGGAGAATTAATCTAATTAAGATGAATGTCTTCCCAAGGCTCTTCTAGCCCCTTAATCTATTAAATATTTGGTTACCCTTTTCCTGGTTTCGTAAAATACATGCAATTATCACAAAATTTATCTGGTCTAATAAGCAACCCAGGTTGGCTTATTATAAACTGATGGCTCCTAAAGACAAGGGAGGCCTGCGTCTTCCACATCTTCTTTTCTATTACTGGGCTGGGCATGTTTCTAAGTATTTGCATTGGCTTTCACCTAGGGAAGAGGTCTTTTCATCTGTAGCTGCACCTCTTTGGCTTAAAATTGAACTATCCCTTATGGCGGCTCAAAGAATTACACCTGAAGCACTTTTTCATACTAAGGGTAGTTCATTACCAGCCCAGCTGAAATCAACTCCCATTGCAACATCTATTAAAGTTCATTCACAACTATGCGATTTTCTCAAATACAATCATATATTGGATCTAACACAACCGATTGTGGGCAACCCCAATTTGAAAATGAATAATAACTTAATTTCTACTAAATGGTTGGCTCTGATTAATAAACTATCCCCCACTTTATTGATTTCAAAGGAACACACTTGGCTCTCTTCCACTGAGATGTTATATATGCTGAAATTATCCACAAAGGATACCTTTAAAATATATCAACTAAGACATCTTATGGTAAAGATATTCGGATGCCCACCTCCTCAAACACATATAATAATGTTTAAGGGCGAACTGGTCAATTTAATTGGTTCCCAGCAGGTGGTTTCTAAATGTTATAGAACTCTATACAATTGGGCTTACCCGGACTGTTTGGCTCCTTCTGATTATTGGGCTTCCTTCTTTCCCACGCAAGAGATACAATGGGAAACGCTATGGAAGAATTCTTACAAGTATATTTCACAAGATAGATTACGGCTTACTCAATTTCATACATTACATAATTTATACTATACACCGCAAAAACTATTTAAATTTGGCCTCTTACAGTCTTCTACCTGTAACCGATGTGGAAAAGAAGAAGGCTCCCTATATCATATATTTTGGACTTGCTCCAAAGCAGCAGACTTGTGGACTAATATTAAACAAAAGATGGATCCGTTATTGGGTCTGCAAGATTTATTTACTCCTGAAATTTGCATATTAGTAGACTATAGTAAGATTACCGTACCTAACAGAAGGTACTACATAGCCCTTATATCTATGACGGTTAAGAAAACTATTTTACGACATTGGAAAGATGCCGAGGGTATATCTTATTCTGAATGGCTCAAAGAATTTCTTGCTAATATGAGGACAGAGAGAACAATTGCCAGTCTCAATAATAAACCTGAGAGATATAAGGAAAGATGGGAATTACTTCATACATTGGTTTCACTTTAATGTACAGTATGTACTGTGTATTTATAGGACAGCGCTGTGTTGCAGAAGGGAGGGGGGATTATGTGTGTTTGGGATGGGTCATGGGGGGGGGATGAGAAGGGCTTATATTTAAAGAACCTGTATTACTATTACATTAACAATGTTCTGGTGGACCCCTTTTCATATTATTTTACTTTAATTTTATGTATGTACTTTATTTTCTGTATGGTTTGGTTCTGTTTTGTTTTGTTATAAAAGAAAAAAAACAATAAACTTTAAATGGAAAAAAAGAAAAACGTACATTTTTAAGAAGTAACATTTTAAAAATGCTCAATTTGGGAGGGAATGCAAAATAGCAGGAAAAAAGAGAAGGGAAATTATGCTGGATTTTGCTGTAGTTTTGTGAAAATTGTGTGAATGCAAAAGTGGTGATTTTGCAAGAGTACTAGAAATTTCGCCCAGCACTATTGAACAACTCTGTCCACCCAAACCTCACTAGAGGAGTATCATACTGTAAGAGACATGCCTCACAGGCCCTATTAGCTTATTATAAATCATTCGACTTTAGTTTGAGTGATTTATAGTAAGTTTAGTCTTATTGTTCAGTTTTTTTATGCTGTCTTCCCCCTAGCATTGAAGTGGAGCTCTCCCTCCTAGAGCTACCACATGAGAGCACACTGTACACTTGATAATAGGTACAGTAGCTCTGTGTGCTGATTGGCTGAAATCATGGAGTGATTAATAGTATTTTGAGCAGGACAGGAAGATGTTTACTGGGACCTGCCAAAGCCTTGAGTCAAAAATGCATCCTGACTCAATATTATGACTGACCTTGACATATAGACCCTCAGGGAACATCTGTGTAAAGGTTGGTGTTTGAGAGGGTGGCAATCAGAGGGAGAAGCGGTGGGGGCCCAGTAAGGCAGAAAAACTGATCCACCTTGACAGAGTACATTGCTTAGCATTCAGTTTTCTACTTATCCCTGTGTTTGAACACACAGCCTTGGAGCCACCTGTAACCACAGTATAACCCATTAACTGTGAAGCTCCACCCTGTATCTGCTCCCTGGGCTTCCAAATTCAGTCATGCACCAACATGGTTCCACAACCAAACGCAGAGGAGAGCATCCCATGGAACATGTCTGCAACCATTTAATTTATAATGATGTTTTATTTTCTTTTTAGAATTTTAAAGAACTGGAGTACTATTTATGAACTGAGATGTTAACTCCTTTGGATCCAAATAGAAGTTTGCTATGATATTGTTCAGGCAAATGTACCTTGCCTTTGTATAATATGGGCAGTGCAATAGGACACAAGTCAAATTTTCAAGGTGAGAGAATCCATAGCTGCAATTTTATGATTTAACTGATTCTTTTGCATGTCTATATTGTAGCATATTACTCTATTTCATTTTGTAAATATTAACAATAATCTTCTGTTGTTTGGGTCTGTTAATAATATAATACAAAATCACACATGCCCACACAATGCAAAGCATCATGGGCTGCATATGCAAATCACCCTTTGCAAACTGTGTGAGAGGCCTTTCGGCACCATGCAATTCTGCTTAAAGTTGGACCAGCATAACATTCTGTGGTGATTTGCATATGCAGCCCATGATGCCTTGCATTGTGTGGGCATGTGTGATTTTGTATTTTCTTGAAACTTGGCTTCCCAGCCAAATGCCCTTTGGGGTAACCCTTGCCTCAGTGTTTGCGCACAGAGGTTCTTTGTCTTGTTAATAATATAGTTCATAACCAAAGACATGTTTATTCTTTGCAAGCCATGATCATTACTTCATTTGTTTAAATGAAGCAATTTCATTATGCATAAATACATCTAGAATTTTCCCTTTTGCTGTTGTTAACATGAGATGTTTTATTTATTTTGTTTTTAGCCCTGTACCCTTGTGTATGTGTGTGTGTGGGGGGATGGCAGTAGAATACAGACACAAACAAACTGAAACTGAACCAGATTATATTGATCTTCAACACTGCTCATCACCCGCTCTCTACTGAACAAGATTAAGGCAGTGGTGCTCTCTACCTCCATAGTTGAGTGACTCCACTTCTGCCTTGAGGGTAGGTCTCAATCTGTCCAGATTGGATATACCTTATCCCCCCAGTCCCTATCAGGTCAGGCATGCCCCAAGGGTCTGTCCTTGGCCCAATCCCTTTCTCCATTTTCCTGAAATACCTCCCAGCTGCCTGCTCCTCTGTATCCATACATATGTATGCAGATAACAAGGTGCTCCATACCTCTGATTCCTCTACCCTTGACCTCATGGCGCAGCTCTAACTGGACTTCAACAAAATCCAGCACTGGTTTCTGTCCAATCAGCTGTCCCTCAATGCAAAGAAAATGGTCTCTGTGACTTTTTGCTCTGAGAAGAGGCTTGCTAAGGTCACCCCTTTCCTCTCCTTCCATACCATTGATGATGCAACAATTGAGGATGTCTCCTCCTTTGAGTACCTAAGGGTCTGGCTGGACCATCACCTGCATTTCTCTGTGCATGTGGATGCCATCCAACAGAAGCTTCACCACAAACTTGGTGCACTTTACAGGAATAAAGGGAGTGTCCATCTTTCTGCCCACAGAGAGGTTATCTTGAAGAGGATTCTCCCCATCTTCGACTGTGATAACATTATTTATAGCACTGCTCCCAAGTCTACCCTTGCCAAGCTTTATCCCCTCTTTAATACCTTCTGCCACTTTGTCCAGGACAATCCCTCATGCAACCACCACTGTCCATTGTACTCCGCCTTCTCTTTTCTCTTTCTTGATGCCAGGTGCCTTGCCCCTTGTGCTTCCTTTATCTCCAGATTCTGGCTTGGCACCCTCCCCACCAACCTTGTCTCCCTACCTCGTCACTTCTCTCCCTACTTTCTCCTACTCCCTTCACAAATCTTGCTCTAACTCGCTTGCTCACCCTCTCCCCAGGGAAATCCTCTGCTGGTTAAGCTGTTTTCTCCTTCTCCTTGTCCAGACATTGGGGATATCTCCCCCCACCATTTGCTCTGTTCTGTCCCTTCACTTACTCAAATTTCTCCTCTACAGCTCCACTACTCACTTTTGCAGTTACCCCTGATACTGAGCTCTGGCTGTAGTCCACCACCCTCCAACCTCTGGTCCCCTTTGCCCTACCCTTATACTAGTGCAGCTCTGTCAACCCCCACACCCAATTTTCAACCTTTCCTGAACTCAGTATTAGCTTATTGCACACTACAAAGTGTTCTCCTTCTGCACTTTGTTGAATTATTTACTTACTTACACAGAAGCATTGTCTTTGAACAATAGTTTAATTTGTGGCTGCTTACATACATATTATTACATTTTTGTATTCTTTGTAGTTTTTATCTGTTGTTAAAATTATGACAGAGACAGTGCACAAAGCTTAGGACCACCCCCAGCCTGAAAACAATGAGTAAAGGTAAACTGGTCTGTTAGTCCTTATGCTGGGGGCAGAGTGGCATGCACAGGAAGATTGCAGTATCCACTGCTTTGCACCTGCACTGACACCATGGAAACTAATACTGATGTCAAGGGCTGGCTGCCAAGGGAAAGTACCATGCTGCCCATCGCCACTCTGAATTGATGCGTTTGGATGTGGAGCACAGCAGGCTGCAAGCCGAAGGTAGCATGCTAGCAGCATGGCATGGAGAACTAGAGCTGCCTCTTGTTGAGCAGAAGAGAGGACCAGGATGGGTCTTTACTTGACAGAGCTAGGAGAAGGACACTGGACACAGATGGACAGGTTGATCAATAAACAGTTCAGATCAGTATATATTCGTGTCTTGGACACATAAAGGGGCAGAGAGAAAGACCAAAAGAAAGGATGGGAGAGAACAAGAATTGCTGGTACTGCATGGAGCCCTGCCATTAATTACAAAGAGAAACGATGGCAGATGGGCTTCAAATCCACATCCTGACTCTCCAAACAATAGGAAGGGCAGAGTCTGTTTCAACAAGCTTGCAATATGCAAACCCTAGTCTAAGTCTGGGGTGGGCTTCTCAACACAAAGAGATTTTCACAGACAGGCCAAGGCCCTGATGTCATTGAAGAGGTCGGGACAGAGAGAGTTTTAATAGTCCCTCGTATTTCAAGGTCCTTCTTGGTCAAGTTTGTGTTGATAAATGTGTATGCTGTTGAATTACTATGTAAATTGTGTTATATAACTTGTGTACCACTGCATTTCTCTGTATTACTTACTGCCACATAATTTATTTTTTTCCTTCTTCTACTGCTATCAGCCCTTGTATTATGTTGTATCAGGTAACCTGTATTTATGATCTTACCTTAACCTCTGTATTATGTGAACTGTATATATATACTATTACCCTCACCTTTTGTACTGTTATCTGTCCTAACCAGGACCCCTTTGTAAATAAGCATAGCTCTGTGGAGCTTTTTCATGGTAAAATAAATAAATACAAATACAAATCTGACCTTAATCACCACAGTCAGTTTTCACTGGAGAACTGAGAAGAACAGATACTACTGATAAAATTGGGGAACCAGTTGTTGAAGACTCATTTTCTTAGTCAATGTGAGGTGAGTTTAGACTAGGCAGTAGAAATGCAGCAAAGGTTTACTTCACAGGTGAATTTCCCGTGAATTCACCAACTTTACCTCCCTGTGCCATTTCATGAAGTTGCCACCTGTAGTGAAAAATTTGCCAAATTAGCACGGGGTAACTTCGCATAGCTGTGGGTTTGAAGTACAAATTGCACTTAAAAAGAAACAAAGCAAGGAGCGCCGTTAGTAAAGCGGTGCCCTTGATTGATCACCAGTTGACCATTACAATATATAAAATTGATTGGAAAGTAGCCCCCCATGGGCTATAATGGAGCACATCCCCGTGCTCTCCCTGGTCTTACATCATAATGTGGCTGTGTGCAGGGGTGGAGCATGGGCAGTGCTATATACCAGGAAGTCAGGAAGACCAAGTGGCTGCAATTTTATGAGCAGTTTTACAAGAATACTACAGTGTTCGTTTTGGCACCATCTGCACCAAATGATTCTCGCAGGGGTAAGGCACCACTATATGTGATGCAAGACATCAGCCTTGTGAATCTCTTTAATATTTAAAAAGTATTGATTTGTCAGTTATGGCTGATAATGGAGTTTCCCCGATGATCCTTCTGGTTGCCACCAGTGTGAAATGCACATGCCATTTTTTTCATGAAATCTGTGTTTGTGATTTCGTGCCAGTGTCCTCACGACTGGCACTGAACAGCTTCCCATAGATGTCATTACTTTTTACTACACAAAGTGTCTGACATTGGGCAAGTGCATGTAAATTTTGGTGATTGACTAATTTTCTATATGAATTTTAGAAAAACTACCAGTATTTGTTTCACTTCATTTTCCAAATGGCCATGTGTGTTAACATTGTATTATTTTGTCAGGTTGTGGTGGAGGTGGTGAGGAAGAAAATTAAATCTTGTAGCTGTAGTGTTGGCGATAAAATCAATCAATGCATCCCCAGATTCTGTGTCTTGAATGATTTTCCATGCCTGCTTTCTGTACTGCTGCAGCTGAGGATCAAGCAGCTGCCTTGTGTGGACCCTAAGCAGGCCAATTGTACAGCTGCTTGAGCAGGACAGTTAGTGGTATTTACTGCTTACTTATCTCAACTGCTTTCCCAAATTAGCCTTGTATTCCTGAAGCACAAGCAAAGAAATGAAATGAGCATGACTGTGTGAGAGACCGAAAACTGTAGTGCAGTCAGAATGAGTTTTAAATATGCCACGAATGGAATGGACAAAAAAGGAGTACGCTGATATGATCATGCTATGGCTGGAGTGGGCTGGTCTCTGAGGGATGATCTTGCCATGGCCGGATGCAGACCAGTGAGGGCAACAAACTGAGAATGGACAGGTAGATTGCAAGCTGGAAAGAAGCATGAAAGGGGGCAATTACACATAATGGACTGTATATTTCGTGGTTCTGCAATCACTTGATTGTTCAAGCAAAAAAAATGCACTCTCTTTTCAAAATGCTGCGGTAATGTTAATATGATGGTAACAAAAATACAGTACACTGTGGTAAATTACATGTAGCTGGAATGGTAATTCTAGAAAGTAGTCGGCTCATTCACTGTAATTACCAGAGGACCAACTGCAGGCCGTCACTTACGATGTTGCTCTATTCTAAAATAATTCCCTCTTTCACACAGTAGTCAATTTCACCTTCTGACTTTGCTGTCTGCTTACTAACAGTGTGTATGTCTTTTCGATTTTTGGTATCGATAAACCTTACTTCATGATTTAACAGCTTTCCACTGTCTTTCATTCAGCACATCCACACTAGTGTGTAAAAATGCAGCACATACTAACATACTGTTTGCCAGCAGATTAGGCCTTATGGTCTATCGAGTCTGCTCGAACCTTAGATCCTTAGTTGGGTGCCGAGGCCCTCCCATCCCTTGTGCTCCAGAAACCCCTATCATCCATCCCCACCCCTCTGGGACAGGCCATCATCTTATACATCCACTTTCTGTGTCTGTCCCACCCTCTCTTGAAGCCCTCCACTGTGGATCTCTGAACCAGCTCGCCAGGTAATGCATTCCAAGGGTCCACCACCCTCTCAGTGAAAAACCTCCTCCTCTTTCCCCCCTCACCCTTCCACCTTCCAACTTCAAACCATGCCCTCTGGTGATACCTCCCTGCTTTAGTCTAAAGATCCCCTCCATGTTTACCCTATTTATTCCCTTGAGGTACTTGAAGACCTCAATCATGTTCCCCTGTCTCTCCCTCCTCCAATGAAAACAGGCAGAGCTCCTCAAGTCTGTCCTCATCACGTCAAATCCCTAACCCTCGTATCATCTTAGTTGCCCTCCTCTGTACCCTCTCCAGGAGCTGTATGTCCCTCTTCAAGTGTGGTCTCCAGTACTGTACACAGTACTCAAGGTGTGGTCTAACCAGTCCATTGTACAGCGGCAGAATCACTTCCTTGCTCCTAGAGGTGATCTTCCTTACGATGCATCCCAACATCCTGTTTGCCTTGCTAGCCACTGTTCTGCACTGCTCAGAGTTATTCATACATGCATCCACAATGACCCCTAGGTCTTTTTCCCCTATTGAGGCCTCCAGCGCCTCCCCTCCCAGGGTGTACCTGTGTTTAGGGTTTCCCTGACCAAGATGCAGCACCTTGCACTTAGTGATATTGAAATTTAATTTCCATGTGTGAGCCCAGCTTTCCAGAGTGTCCAGGTCCCCTTGCAGGGCCAACCTCCCCTCTTCTCCCTCAACTACTACTCCCATCTTGGAGTCATCCGCGAAGAGACTCATTTCACACCCTATACCCTCCCTGATGTCCGATATGTATACATTAAACAGGATTGGACCCAGGACCAAGCCCTGCAGTACCCCACTACCAACCTCTCTAGGGTTCGAGAGCTCCCCACAGACCACTACTCTCTGGGTGCATCCAGCTAGCCAGTTTTCAATCCATCTGACCATCAAAGGGCCTACTCCTAACCCCATCAGTTTCTCCACCAGACCATTGTGGGGGACAGAGTCAAACGCCTTGCTGAAGTCCAAGAATAATATATCCACAGGCTTTCCCCTGTCCAGTTCTGATGTTACCCATTCATAGAACTCCACAAGATTGGTTTGACATGATCTACCTGGCACAAACCCATGTTGCCGACTATCCAGATCTCCCACCTCCTCCAAGTACACCCCCAATCGTTTCTTTAGTATATTCTCCATTCATTTTCCCACCACCAAGGTCAAACTGATGGGTCTATAGTTACCTGGTATTTCCCTCAACCCCCCTTTATGGATTGGCACCACATGTGCCTCTCGCCAATCCCTAGGTACCCTCCCTGTCTCAAGTGACCTGTTGAAGAGCTCCGCCAGGGGTGCAGCCAGTATGTCCACCAATTCCCATAGTACTCTCGGATGAATGCCATCCGGCCCAGGAGATTTGTCTTTCTTTAGGGCCTTGAGGGCTAACCACACCCTTTTGGTGGAGATAGCATCATCCGTCCCCTCCACCTTACTGGCCATTTTATCCTTATCCAGATGTGACACCCCTGGGGTACCTCTCCCTCCCTCTTGCTCCATTTCTGTTGCTCCCCTGATCCCACTCACTGCCGCTTCTATTCCCTTCATGCCTTGCTTTGTAGATATCCCATCCCCTCACTAGTGAACACAGAGGCAAAGTACTCATTAAAACCTCTGCCTGGTCCTCGCCTCTTCCACCCACCCTTCTTCTGATCTCAATCTCTGCTGAGATGGCCCTTAGTTTTCTATGCTCCCAATGTACTGGAGCCCTTTCCCTCCTTGTATCCCTGTGCAACCGCTGCTCTTTACTGGACTTTGCTCCCCTCACCATACGGGTGACTTTTCTAGTTGCAAGATGGTACATTTCCTTATCCCTATCCCCTCTTGTTGTTTTATATTTTTTGTAGGCTGCCTTCTTTTCTCTGACTGCTACCTGTACCTTACTGGACCACCAGCATAGTTTATGTAACCTTGCTCCCTTACGTTTCAACTTAGCGCAGATCCTGACTGCCTCATGAAGTCCCTGTTTTATGACCTCCTATCTCCTTTCCACACTTGTCATTGATGTAATCCCCTTCAAGTGATCCTTGAGAATATTTCCCATGCCCTCAAAGTCTGCCCCCTGAAGTCCACTGCCAGTGTCCTAGATCTCCCCCTCCCCCATGCTTATTTGAAACCAGACAGTATTGTGGTCGCTCCCAGTCAGGGGGTCCTGTACAACCAGGTCCCTTACCAGATCCCCATCTGCCAGAACCACATCCAGGACATGCCCCTCCCTTGTGGGCTCCATCACATACTGTGTTAGAACACATCCTGGAAGCCCATCCAGCGGCCTCTGCTCCTTGGCCACCTTAGAGGACATGGTTCCCCAGTTGTACCTGGCATATTAAAATTCCTCCATCTACCTCCTTCCCCTTTTGGTCCCCACTGGGCAATGATGTTGTCCAGAAAACCATCCTCTAGAACATCACTCATCCCGGGCCTATATACTACACCCAAGCTTGACCTTATCTCCTGCTAGGGATCGTAAGGTGACCCATAAGGCCTCCAAGTTTCCCTCTGCCTCTTCTACCCTAGCAATTTCTATGTCATCTCTAATGAACATAGCCACTCCACCCCCTCTGCCCTCCTTTCTATCCTTCCTAAGCATAGTGTACCCCCGTACGTTTAGGTCCCAGTTATGGTTATTGTTGGTCCATGTCTCCGTGACCGCCGCCACATCCACCCCCACAGTATGGCCTGGAACTCTGGCAACTTGTTTCCCAAGCTCCTGGCATTTACTAACACCAACCCCACCCTTATCCTGATCCTCTTTGTCGAACCCCACCCAGATTCCTTATACTTCCATCCTCCCTCTGCTCCTCCTGAAACCTCCACCCCCAGTGTGTTTCCCCTCCCCTTGGGCTTGAGGCTACTCCCCTCATCTGTGGGAGGGGCTGTGGTCAGCCCTCCTTATCCCTTCCCCTCACGAGTTTAAACCCCACCTTTCTTGGAATGTAGTCAGCCATCCCTGTTTAAGGACTTCCTTCCCTAATGGGGCAAGATGAAGCCTGTCCTTGTATATAGTCCCTTATCCTCCCAAACTCCATTCCAGTCCCTAACACCCCAACCCTCTCTTCACACCACTTCCTGAGCCAGTAATTAACCTCTATGAGCTTCATTTTTTCTCCACTGAGGCCTTTGGTACTGGCAATATCTCCGAAAAGGAAATGTTGCATCCATTATCCCGACAGACTCTGGCAGGTTCTTGGAACCTTGCTTGGATTTCAAAGCTATTTCCTCTAGATCGTTAGTTCCCAAATGCACCAGAATCCGGTTTCCCTCACAATCCCTAACCATTTCATACACCATGAACTTTGCTCTGTGCACTGTCAGCCCAGAGATACTCACTACCTTCACCTGGCTTGGCATCCACCCCCTGTCCCTCCCACTGGATACCCCTAATCATCGAGTCTCCCAATAACAGAACCTTAACACCGCCATCATCCTTATGGTTACCTTCACTATGCCCTCTCAACCCCTTCCCCCTTTATTCATGATCTCAATTCCATGGGAGTCTTCCTGCCTTATTAGAGACCCCTTGTCACCTCCCTTTCTGCCTCCCTCGTTATTTTGCCCACTTAACTCAAACCCCTCTGAATAGGTGTCCCTTTAACCTCTCTTATCCGAACCATTTATCCTGGCCCTGATGGTTTCCCTTCCCCACACCAGCCATCCTCCCCTTGTAATAGTACCCCTGCCTCAGAGCTCTCTGTGAGTCCCCTTTAGCTAAGGCCCCATCCTTGGTACTGACCCCCCTGCTGAAGGGGGGCTCCGCTCCCACCTTCTTGTCTCCCAGTTTCTCTACAATCATGCTGTCCTACCTCATGTCTGCAATATGTTGCATCTCCCCCATTTGCTTAACATTTATGTTTCCCCTTCTCCCTCTGGGACTATTTCTATCCTTTCCATTGCCGGTCTGTGATGCCCTATGGGTATCTGACTCCCTCCCCCCGGCCTCTGTATTAGTTTCCTCATTTCCACCAACCCCTTCCTCCCCCTCTAGGTTGCTTAGTAGCTCAAATTTATTGTGACACTCTATGTCAGCCTCCATCAAGTAACCTGAGTTTCCCCTGACTGCACCTCTAAACTGCCCCTCTTCTTCCCCTCTTGCTCTGTTCACCTTAGGAGCTCCCTTCCCACAGTCTGCTGTTTTAGGCTTCCGCACAACAGCCCCTCCTGACTCTTCCCCCTCCACTCTCTTTGTATTCAGAATGTTCACCCCGTATGCTTTCCCCTTAGCATCAACATCACTATCTAAGGGTCCTCTGTCCCTAATATCCCCCCTCCTGCTTGCTGTAACATAACGTCCTGTAATTTCAGAGCATTGCCCCAGCCTCCCCTCAGCCCCACCCTTCTGCTGCCCATATCCACACCCCTTATCCTTGGACACCCCCCCAGCTCCCCCAGCTTACTCCTTAACCAATATACCTCACTCCTGATACAAGATAGCTGTCTACAGAGTGGGCAGCCTTCCTCTCTCCAGGCCCAATTGAGAATTATTGCCATCCCACAGCCTGTGCAGCCTACAACCCTTCAAAGATGCCTGCCATGGTGGAATATGGCCACCCTGTTTATCCCCTCTGTTTATAATGGCACACCCCCTTTTATCAGTCCCTTCCTCTGGAATACAGTTTCTCTCTATACTGACTGCAGTTATTTACAAACCCAATTTCAACCCCACCAATAAAGTTCCCAAGTCTCACAAACACATACAGTCCAGTGTGTGTTCGGTCCCACTAACAGTGTATGTATGCAGACATCAGGTACCGTATGATGTCACAGGCCCACCAGCTCCTGTTGCTTCAAATTTCAGTCCCAAACAGAAATACTCAGCCCTTCAATCCCAGCTCCCAGTGGCTTTTCAGTATTTAAGAATATAACCCCAGACTTCTGTCCTTACCAGCCTTCTGCTTATGTTCCCAAGTGAACAATGAAAGTCAAGGTAATTCCTGTTAAAGACAAGGTAATTCTAGTTAATGTTCCCTCCCCCTAACACCAGGCAAACAACACATTTAAATTTAACTCTAATTATCACTGCCAAACAACTGTTCCCAAGCCTCCAAAGGTACAATATCACAGCCCAAGTAACAGTTCTAACTCAAGGTAATCATTTTTAACACATAGAACTAATTTCACTTACAACACTATTCAAATATTTCAGTTAAAACAAAATATAACCCCAGACCTCTGTCCTTACCAGCCTTCTGCTTATGTTCCCAAATGAACAATGAAAGCCAAGGTAATTCCTGTTAAAGACAAGGTAATTCCAGTTAATGTCCCTTCCCCCTAACACCAGGCAAACAACACATTTAAATTTCACTCTAATTATCACTGCCAAACAACTGTTCCCAAGCCTCTAAAGTTATAATATCACAGCCCAAGTAACAGTTCTAACTCAAGGTAATAATTTTTAATACACGGAACTAATTTCACTTACAAAGCTATTCAAATATTTCAGTTAAAACAGAATATAACCCAGACCTCTGGCCTTACCAGCCTTCTGCTTATGTTCCCAAGTGAACAATCTGTGGAGCCTGCAGTGATTTAGCTGGTAATTACAGTAAGTGAGTTGACTAGCTGCTCTGATTGCCATTCAGGCAACAAACCGTGTTACATGTGCTGCATGAACAAGGACATCATCAAGATGATGTCCCACCCAGTCCAGTACACATGTGCCAAGTCAGAATGCTGAGGATCGGTGTACCACACTGAAAGCTGGTAAACAAATAAATTACATTAAAATAAAAGACAGGACACCGAAAACTGTCTGACAGATGTTTACTGACCCTAAAACACAACTGAAAGATGCTAAAACTACTGTATCTAAAATGTATTCATGTCCCCTTTAAGGGAAACTAGCCTAAGCATAATCCCAAAGTAAAAACTAAGGAGCCAGAGGAACCAATATGTTACATTTGCCAGAAAGCAGGACATCTGTCCTATGACTGTCCCAAAATTGCTCCAAAGGGGCAAATGGGTAATCAAGGAGGAATACAGCAGTTAGAGGTCTATTCACAGAATGTAGTCCCCACTAAGATCACTGTGAACATGCACACTGTCTTAGTAAATAGGATGGCAATGCAGGGATTGAGAGGCTCTGAGCCTCAGTCTCAATGGTTAGACAGAATCTAATCCATGCAGAGTAGTTTCTGCTGGGCCAATTTTCCAGGATTAAAGGAGCCATGGATCCCACAGTCTCAGTACAAATGTTCCAGTTCTTTCCAAGTTGGGAAGGTTGCAAAGGGATATAGGAGTTGGAAGTTGTGCCTTATCTTCCCATAGATGTGATTATGGGTAATGGTTTCAACAGCAAGAAAAATATTGTGTGTATTGCTACCTGTAGTCAAGTCAAAGGACAGGCTTCTGAAGACAGAAAGAGAGCAGCTCAGTAACATGCAACCTCTTTCTTAGCAGTCAAGGAACGGCCAGTGTGTCTGAAGGACTGGTTAGGGGCAACTGTTCTAATCCACAGCTGCAAACTGTGGAGACTACAGCTGTGGGTGGGTTTCCTACTGAAGGAGGTATAGTCAGGCATGAGGACTGTGGCAGAGCTCAGCAAGCTGACCTATCCCTAAGACGACTGAGGGAACCAGCAGCAAGTACAGAAAGTGACTTTCAAGGAGGTAAAAAAAAGTAGTTTATTGAGAACATAGGCTCCTGTGCAGAGCATGGGTACCTAAGGGAGGACCAAAGGAAGGGGTACACTGGCAGCAGGTTGTCCTTCTGAAACACCAAAATCTGCTCCTGGCTCTAGCCCATGATGAAAACTTTTTCAGGGCACCTTAGCATAAGCAGTAGAAAAGGAAAAAGGTGGCTTAAAAACAATTTTTATTGGCCCAGTATCTTCAAGGATGTAACCTCATTATTATCTTACTTGTCCACACTGTCAGTTGGTGCAATGGTACTGACAAGTCTAAAGCAGCTTTGGTTCCCCTGTGTATGATTGACTAACAATTTCAGATGGTGGCTGTGGACATTGTGAGGCCACTAAACACCACAAGTTGCACAGACAAGTGATACATACTGGTCATCATGGATTATTCTGCCATGTACCCAGAGACTGTTGCCATGTCCTCCATGGAGACAGAAAAAGTGGCTGATGAACTTCTGGGAGTATTTGGCCAATGGGATTTCTCCAGGAGATTTTGTCAGAACAGGGCATCAATTTTTCTGCCCAAATGACCAGTCTGTGGGAGAAGTGAGGACTGCAGTGACTCAGTAGCTCTACAATTCCACTAAACTAATGGCTTGGTTGTGCATATTAATGTCATGCTGAAGACCATGCTAAGGGCATTCCCTGACCAACATGAGAGGGAGTGGGACAAGCATTTACCCCAGCTGTTGTTTGCATATAGGAAGATCCCACCAGAGTCTACAGAGTTATCATCCTTTGTGCTCCTATTTGGCCATGGGATCAGGGGACCCATCGATTTGGTAAAGGGATGAATAGAAGGGTGAGCATGCACCCCATGGGAAGCAATTCTGGGGTACTGTTCATCCTGAACTTCCACACACAGCTCAGTGAGCTCATGTGGCTCACCCAGGAGCACCTAGCCACTGTACAGCTGAGACAAAATACTCTGTATGACCATTAAGCCAGAGCCCAGAGACTGGATAGTGGGTGATGGTACTCATCTCTTCCAGCAAAATAAATTGCAGAAACATGGAAAGACCATATTCTGTGGTTAGAAAGTTAAACAGGGTACATTAGGTATTGGAGTTGTCCATCAGGAGGCAGAAACAGAAGGTGTACCAGGTAAACATGATGAAGCTCTACATGACACAGAGAAAATGATATTGACTGTGTGTCACTTTTGATTGATGCAAATCCATTAAATCCATTAATGGATCTCCTCAGCGAAGTCCATGGAGAGTCCTCTGTATGACATCACACTCTCAGAATGGCTGCCACCAGTCCAAGCAAGTGAAATAGGTGGGTTCTGCATACATTTGGAGAAATGTTCATGGGGAAACCTGAGTACACCACACTGTGCTGAGAACCACCTGTACATGGGGACCCAAGCCTCACTGCAGCAGCCACCCAACTGGATTCCAAAGAGTTAAGCAAGCAATTGAGGAGGAGCTTAAGGAAATGCTGTCTCCCAGAGTTACAGGAGTCCAGTATTACCTGGTCCTCTCTTTGCACATACCATCCTCTGTTTTAGATTGTTGTCCAGGATCACATCCACTGCTAATGTTTTGGCTACAGCCACCTGTTGCACAGTTCCCCCTATTTCACCCCAGTCTAAGAGAACACTAGCGAACGGCAATGTTTTCACCTCACCAGTGAAGTCCTGTACAGTGATGTATTTATTGGGTATAAGCTGACCAGGCTCTACCAGATCCCCCTTTACCAAGGTCAAGGATCCCCTGTGTCCCTTAACCCTTGCATCTGTACACCATTCACCATGACTGGGTGCATGTGTTCCCTCATGTTCACTAGCATGGTTCCAGGGACACTCAAACAACCTACTTCCTTTCTAGCACCCTGTTGTGTATTATTGCTCACCTTTTTGGGACACTGTCTGGCAATATGCCCAGTTTCTTTACACAACCAACATTCATTTCTTCTCACAGAGAAATCTTTTCTCTGACACCTGGGGCTAACTTGTTTCAGTGGAGGCAGTGAGGGTTTTAGCTGCCCTGAAGGCACGCTTTTCCCTTTCTGCACTGCCACTCCTGCCCCATTTGCTCTCATAGCAGGTCTGCTTTTGGCATAGTGGTCTGAGAGTTCAGCAGCCTCTTGCACTGTTTTGGGATCTCGGTCCTCAAGCCAGGTTGTTAGCTCTGCTGGGCATGCCCAATAAAACTGTTCTAATAAAATCACATTTTCAATTTTGTCAACAGAGCTTGCCTCAATTCCTTCCCACCAACGTTTTAAAAACTGACGTTGTTTCATGGCGAGCTCATCGTAGCTCATATCAGGGCTTCTCCTGAGCTTACAGAATTTAGCTCTGTATGAGTCAGCAGTTAATTCAAACTTTTTTAACAGTACAGCTTTTAGTTTGCTGTAATTATTACTGTCCTCATTGTCCATTTGACCCAATGCATCCCGAGCTTTCCCGGTAAGTAGCGAGGATAGCTGAAAGCTCCAGGATTCTCTAGCAATTTTAGCCTGAATACAAACTTTTTCAAAAGAATTTAAAAAGGCATCCATATCCTCCCCTTCTTTAAATTCAGCTATTAATTTGGAATTCAATCTGTAGTCCAGTCCTGCAGTCCTAGTTAAACCCAAGCCACTTACCTGCTCTGGTGCCACTGGTCAGAGTCATAGCTTCTCCAGTTTGGGTTGCCTCTGGCGCTCCTCTCTCTTCTCCTCTGCAGCTTGCTGGCACTCATGCTCCTCACAATCTGTGTCTCACTGTTCCTGCTCTGCCTCTCTGCATTCTCGCTCTGCATCATGGCCTTCTCGCTCTGCCTCACGGTCTGCATCTCGCTTCTCTTGCTCCCTCTTCTCCTGGAACTCCAGCTCCATCCTGCGTGACTCAATTTGCAGCCTGAGTACCTCTGGATTCAGGATACTGGTGACCTTCCCCTGCTGCTGTGGCCCTTCACTGACAGTGGCCCTATTGCCCTCCTCATCAGATCTGGACACTGCACTGGCAGCTAGCTCTGCCACACTCGAGGTTTGTTCCTTTCCAGTCATGGTCTGTGACTCGCTGCTCTGGGTATCTGTTACCATCATGGTATCTATGAGGTTCTGCTTTTTGGCTGTCACCTCGAATGGGACTCCTCTGTCCCCGCACAACTGCTTCAAGTAATCTACAGTGTGCCTGCTGTAGTCGAAAGCCATCTTATTCCCTGACTATGGCTACTCTGACTTGCACTTTAGGGAAAAAAAATGAAATGGGCAGGAACTTGACTGTACGCCAAGTGATATATAGTTCTGTTTCCTTTTAAAATAAAACTCTGCCTTTTTTCTTTCTTTGCAAGTGAACTTATGGTCTCAAGCTGACACAGAACAATAAAAGCTTGTGATACCAAAATGATGCCACAGCTGCCAACCAATCTGTCACAACCCCACCCAGCAGGTCAACCCTATACTCCCAAAGTGCCAACCTCTGAGCGAAGCCTTGTGAACAGTTTAACAGAACAAGGTAACCCTCTTGTCTGTTTTTTGAGTTCAGATCAACCTTTGGTCTCAAGTCTTGGAGGGATTCAAACTGTGAACCTCTTGCTAGCGTACCCAATGTACAGGTTGAGATATTTCTGTCTTCAGTGGGCCAGATATCTTTGCCTATGGGCACCTAACCAGGTATACAGAGATGAACCCTTAAAAACTTTAATAAAGACCTCAGATTTAAAATGCTTCTTTTTCCAGTTTGGTATCACCATTCAAGCTTATACCTAGTGTCTGCTATCACCATATATACTTTCTTGCAAATGAAAGAAAATCAAAGACAGACCAAGTAAGCTCTAAAAAGAGTTTTACTAAAATAGATAATAATATGTAAACATACAATACATAGAGAATAATGTAGGACAGGTAGTTATGAGAATTTTACATTATATTGTGGATACCTCATAAACCCTGAGGCGCGTCTCCCGAGGGGTTTATGTGGCATCCCACACCGAGGGTTTGTGTAAAATTCTCATAAATAACCACTTGCCTATTACTTTATTTTTTATAATTGCTGGTCAGCAATTTTTTTCCCAGATTGATGCTGCTTGTCTGTGATTCACTGACACACTCACACACACACACACACACACACACACTCTGTCACACTGTCTCACACACACACACACACACACACACACACACACACACACATCTTTATTAGAAAAGGAGATTGTTGTTTGTTATGCATCTTTTTCTTTTTTACAAGTGTTTCTTCATGCTTTGGTTGATTTTTGTTTCACTTGCTGCAACAGCGCTTACCTCTGTTAAGCGCTTCGGAGTCAGCCATTCCAGTGCGGTGCTTTGTTTCTGAGGCATGTCTCGGGCTGTACAGGTTACGGATAGCAGGATCAACCAGATAAGAGGTTGTGAAAGAAAAGACGATCTCGGTGTGATTTGTTGGTCTGTGGTAGCTCGGTGTTGGACGAGGAGCCGCCATGTCATAAGTGTGTTTAGCCCACCCATGAGAAGCAGAAAGCCAATCAGATGTGGCTCTAGTTTGATTGAAGTGGCGTGTTTGCAAATTATAACTGGTTCAGCTCTATGGAAAAATTGCTGACCAGTCTAGACAGAGGTGGCGCGTGTTTGCCGTTATAACTAGCTGAGCTAGTTATAACGGCAAATTATAACTCGGTTTGTCTATGGGAAAAAATTGTAGCCAGTAATTATAGAACTATTATATCACAAGACATACAAATCTATTAAAATAACAAGGTTTTAAACAGTGCAATTCTTACTACAGTACTTAGTCTCTAAATACCTGCTTAAAAGTGCTCACAGATGTTTCTTTGTCAGAGTCTAGATAAAAGTGTCTCTGAAGAAAAACAGAATAATAATTAAAAGCTGGTTTGCCTCACCTATTTGCATGAGGTCACCTAGCTCCTCCCTGTCAGAATATATAAAAAACATATATCTATAAAAACAGGATGTCTTTTCCAAGTATTAAATTCTGCAACCTCAGCATACTCATGTTCTTCAAATGACAGTTCTTTGACCTTAATCAGTATCCTGTCTCACACAGGCATCAGAGGAACATTTACAACTTCGCACCAGTTTCCTAAACCTGGTTTCCCCCTCTAACGTCATAAGCTTTTTTATGACTTCCCTCTTAACAACTACAGCTTATTATTAACTTAGAAAAGTCTGTAATTAGCTTCTGGCCTGCCATGTAACACCTGATATCTAAAACATGTGTGTGTGTGTGTGATCTCACATGCTGTTTCAGCATTTTCTCATGGCTTTCATCTTTTCAGCTGAAACCTGGGGGGGGGTGAGTGACAGATTTTCAGCATCTCTCATGACAGGCAGTCCAAAACCCATTTTGATATTACAAAAAAGTGATACTACAGCACTCAGAACTGACTGTCCATGTCACACCTACCCGATGCCCAAAACAGATGAGGTCAAAGAATGGTTAGGTGTAGACAAGTATTTGGCTACCATAGACATGACAAAGGGCCACTGACAGGTTCCTCTGAGAAAAAGTCTACCTTCATCACCCCATTTGAATTAGTCATATTTCTGAGTAATGCCATTTGGGATGAACAGTGTGTTGGGAACCTTGCAGAGGCTCATAAGAACATAAGAATTTGCAGGCAGAAGGAGACCGTGCAGTCCATCTAGTCTGCCTGAGATGTCTACCCCCATCTACTGCTCTTGTTGAGGTGACTACATTGACTGTCCCATGCCTGTTTGAATTCTCTGACAGTTTTAGCCCCCAACACCTCAGATGGCAGACTGTTCCAAAGGTCCATGACCCTCTCCGTGAAAAAGTACTTCCTAACATTGGTTCTGAATTTACCGCTAACCAAGCAGAAGTTGTTCCCTCTTGTATGCGAAGTCCTATTTTCCTGAAAGAGGTTACTGGTATGTACTGTGTTTAGTACCATTACACAAGAGCGGACCAAGGGATGAACCGTGTAATTATTGTCCAGTAAGTCTCACCTCCATAGTGTGAAAACTCATGGAAACAATGCTAAAGGAAAGACTGGTGTCATACCTGGAGGACAATGGTCTCCAGATGTGAGGCAGCATGGGTTCATTTCAGGGAAATCTTGTCAAACCAACCTGATGCAATATTATGACTGAGTGACAGGTGAGCTGGATAAGGGTCATGTGGTAGATATTCTTTACTTGGACTTCAGCAAGATCTTTGATTCTGTGACTCATGGGTTGCTTGGGGGAAGCTATCTGGTGTAGGCATAGGGGCAAAATTGATGAACTGGATTACAAGCTGGCTGAGTTGGAGGCTGCAATGGGTGGTGGTGAGAGGGGAGCTCTCAACTCCAAGGCCAGTGATGAGTGGGGTGCCACAGGGCTCTGTGTTGTGGCCAGTATTATTTGGGCTCTTCATATCAGACATTGCACACGGGGTGGTGAGCAAGGTAAGTCTGTTCACTGACAACACCAAAATCGGAGCAGTGGTGGATGGAGGGGAGGGATGGAAGCAGCTGCAGGGGGACCTAAGCAAGCTAGAGGAGTGGTAAGAGAGGTGGCAGCTGGGATTCAATGCAAAAAAGTCTATGGTTATGCACTTTGGGGTGAAGAACCCAAGGAGAGAATACTGGCTAGGGGGGTTAAGCTGGGGATCACTGAGGAGGAGAAGGACCTAGGGGTAATGATAACAGGGACCATGAACAACACTGCCCAGTGCAGGAAAGTGGCTGAAAAAGCAAACAAAATGCTGGGGTGCATAGAGAGGGGTTTTTCATCTAGGCGAAGAGAGGTGATCTTGCCCCTCTACAGGTCACTGGTAAGGCCGCACTTGGAGTATTGTGTGCAGTTTTGGAGGCCATACCTAAAGCGTGATATCAGGCTACTGGAGGGGGTGCAGAGGAGGGCAACAAAGATGTTATGTGGAATGGAAGGGAGAGACTATGAGAGACTATGAGAGCAGCTTGGGAGACCTGAATATGTACACCGTGGAGGATAGAAGGGACGGGGGACATGATAGAGACATTCAAGTATCTGAGGGGACTCAATAAGGATGGGGCACATGGGGTCTTTAAGGTAAGGAGGGGGAGGAACACCAGGAGACATGGGCTAAGAATAGAGGGGGAAGATTTAGGAGGGAAATCAGGAGACACTATTTCACAGTGAGGCTGGTAGCCAAAGGAAAGCATTACCAGAATGGGTGGTATCATTTAATTCTGTGAACAGCTTCAAAAGGGCATGGGACAGGGACCAGGGGAGAGTGAGGGTGGAGGAGGTGGGGGGTGGCAGTGGGATGACAAAGGGAAGGGGGTTGGGTTAGCTGCAAACTAGGGGTGCTAGCTGCACACTGGAGCAGACTTAGATAGACCAGGTAGTCTGTTTCTGCTGGCACATTCGTATGTTCGTACGTATCCCTTTAACAAATTTGAATGTTTCTATCATGTCTCCTCTGTTCCTTCTCTGCTCTAGGGAGAATACATTTAGCTGGCTGAGCCTATTTTTATAAGGTTCATGGTGTAGTCCCTGCACCATCTTGGTGACTCGCTTCCGCACAGATTTCAGATGGTCTATGTCCTTTTTATGTTGTCTTGCGCGTGCGCAAGAAACATGTTGCGGTAACTTTGGAATAGCAGGTTTTGGAGGGGTGGTCGTGCTGTGGCCAGTGACACCACTGCTTTTTGGGGCTGAGCTCTGTGGCATGAATTAGATTGTACGCTTCTATGAGAGCAGTGCAAAAGCGTGCCACCAAATTGAAACGTTTTAGCCACTGCAATGAGGGAACTCCACCTCATTGCAGGGCCATGCCTTTCCTGGTGTAACATTCCAATCAGACATGGTGGCGGCTGTACCATCCGCCTCGCACAGTCCTCAGAAAAGCCAATCCCCTGTCAGCATCATCATGCCCCTCTCCTGAGTTCATTTGCTGATGGGTTAGCCCAATTCCCATTGGCATCATGTCCCGTGTAAGTTGTTCGGCGAGTGGGGTGCCCAATCCCCCTCGGCATCATTCCCCCACCAAACACCTTTTATTTGCCAAAGAGGTGTCCAATCCCTGTTGGCTCCAGTCCACCCCACCCCAAACACGCAGGTGACATGCTGTGAGCCCACCCCAGCGTGTCAAATGTACCTGTAAAAAAAAAACTTCCTGCAATGTTTAATTTTTTTTTTAACCTTGTAAAGTAGAAAATGGTCCATCGCTGTCTGCAGCCCCTCCCCCAACCAGTGCCCACCCACTGCGTACCCCACCTCCCCACACACCCCTGTCCCCATACTTACCTCCAGAGCTTGGTGCAATGATCTTCGGTGGACCGGGAACACATCTGCACTCTTCAAAGCCGACCACGAACTGAAGAAATGCTGGTAAACTGCATAATGGCATACATAGGGTTTTTTCAACTTTGGTGCATATCTCAGGCATTTTTGGGAATTTTGTCACCACATTTTCAACTTGGGGTTATTGGGATCCCTCCTCATGAATTCAGTCACTGTCATGATGTTATTTAGTCCCAAAGGGTGATTTTGTGGTCACTGCGCAAAATCACCTTTTGGGATCGATTAACAAAATGATAATGCCACTGTTTATGAGGTGGGCTCTCAAAAAGCCTATGTTGCAAATTTGGTGAAAATTTTTTTAAAATGACTGTTTTACGAGTGTGCATTGCGCAGTTTCCACGCACTCTCGTAACTTCAAGAATCTGTAATATTTTCACTCCAGATTTTCAACATTGGCATTTTTCCACACCTCCTTATGAACAGTACAGTTGTCATTTTTTACATCCTGTCCAAAATGTGTTTTCGCACATCTAGTGCAGAATAGTGTGATTGCTGTGGGAAATCAGTGTTTGGGACAGATTAAGAAAATCACAGTGACTCTGTTCATGAGCAGAGGTCCTAAAATGCCTATGTTGAAAATTAGGTGACAAACGTCCATAAAATGACTGTTACAAGCGTGCGTTGTACAGTTTTCATGCATGCTTGTAACTTCGATAATTTTTTATATTTTTACTCCAGATTTTACCATTGCCATTTTTTTCACACCTCCTTATGAACAGTACAGCTTTCATTTACCACATCCTACCCGAACTGTGTTTTTGCACATCCGGCGCGCAGTGGTGCAGTCACAGTAGGAAAACAATGTTCAGAACAGAGTAAGAAAATCACAGTAACACTGTTCATAAGCAGAGGTCCCAAAATGCCTATGTTGAAAATTTGGTGAAAAAATTCCATAAAATGACTATGTTATAAGCATGTGTTGCACAGTGTCTGTGCACAGTCATAACTTCAAGAATTTGTAAAATTTTCACTCCAGATTTTCAACATTGTCATTTTTGCAAACCTTCTTATGAACAGTATAGCTGTCATTTGTCACATTCTGCCCAAAATGTAGTTTTGCACATCTGTCACACAATCGCGCAATCGCTGTTGGAAATCAACTTTCGAGGCAGATTAAGATAATTATAGTGTCACTGTTCATGAGCAGAGGTCCCAAAATGGCTATGTTAAAAATCTGGTTAAATAATTCCACTAAATGACTGTTATGAGCATGCGATGCGCAGTGTTCACACACGTTCATAACTTCGAGAATGTTTAATATTTTCACTCCAGATGTTCAACATTGCTATCTCTTCACACCTCCTTATCAATGGTGCAGCTGACATTTTAATGTGGTGCAGAATGGTGCGGTCACTGTGGGAAATCAATGTTCGAGAAAGATTAACAAAATCATAGGGACACTATTCATGAGCAGAGGTCCCAAATGCTTTCATGAGGTGGGGGTCGCAAAAAGGCCATGTTTTAAAATTTAGAGTGCAAATACCAACACACGCCCAGGGCATTAGGGTTCTAACCATTTCGTGCCACCCTGTACAGACTAACAGGCATCAGGGGTGTGTCTTTGGATTGTCTGCTGTACTGCTCAAGCCATTGGTCCTCCATGTCCACCCTGAAGCCACTGACAAGCATCAAGGTCTGTCTTGGACTCTTCAGCCCCAAAGTTCAACTCATTCTCCTATGCTGCGCCCATCTCAACGTACTTCCTTATGAAATGGGGTGAGCATAATGCCAGATGATCTCAAGGCACAAAGTGACACTGGTCAGACTCTGCAAGGTAGGGTGAGGTGAAATAGCATGAGTGTTATGGCCAGCAACCCAAACGCACACCCCAATGCCTGTCACTCTCTACAGGGTGGAGTGGGGTTGACGTTGGTTCTATACTTCACTGCTATTCCTATTATGCATCTCTCTAACTCCTGCACTACTAATGCCAACACCAGCAAGACAACATTCGGCATTGACAAATGCTTGTTTATGTGTGGCCTCCAGAACAGAGCACAGCACTGTAAGGGCCACTAAAGGGAAAAGGAGGTGCAGCACTGTATAGGCTCGCAACAGTAAATACAGTAAACTGGCACTACTTACCAAGTGCTGGAAAGGATAACTCAATACATTCCCTGAAGGTCTGTTTCTTTTTTTATTTAAGGTAACACAGCAAGCAGTAAACAGGCAATGCAGGGGTGAGCAGTGAAGTCCCGAGGTTTCACACATCTGAGCTTTGTCAAGAGACTTTTGTGTTGTCATAACACGTCTCCATTTAATGGATGTTCTTAAAGAGACAGTAGCCACTCTGAGCAAGAGTCAGTTAAAACACTAATAGAGCAAGATGAAAACAAGTGAATAAATAAAAACAGATGAACACTGTATAAGGCAGCAAATCCATCTGATGATTAGACAAAAAAAAAATGTTTTTTATAACAGTAGCCCACCAGGCAATCTGATAGGCAGCTGTTGTCAATTGTACAAAAAAATCGCCACAACACCTTATATTTAATAAGATATCATGCTAGGTGCCATTCCTATGCAATATTAAAGCAAGTTTATGCTAGTAAATGAATCTGCACAATTCTTAGTACATTAATCAAAAAGTTAAAATACTGACAGGTAGTCGATTATGGCATACAGATGTAAGAATGCTGCTACAACTAAAATAATGAGTCTCATTGCTTAAATATGCATGGTATAGCATAACCATGTGATTACCTGTGGGGAAAAAGGAGTAATATATAGCCTATTGCAACACTATATTGCAGACGTAAGTTCAGTGCAGTCATTCCGATCAGGCAGCACAAGGCCTTGACCCTAAATATCCAAAAAGCCTCCCTTATGGTCAGAAGTGAGTCCAGATCACCACCTCTTGGTCCAGTGCTTACTTTTTCAATTCTCCAAAATTAATCTCCTTATTCCCAGGATATCACCTGTGGCAGGGTTGCAGATCATGCTGCCAGCTGTGAGCACTGCACAGTATTTATGTCTTCCACACCTATGACTGCGGGGGGGGAAAGAGACAGCAACAATGTCCTAGTTGTTTGGGATGGCTGGAGGCTGTGTGTCACAACATTGCCAATGTTGTGTGGCCTCCTAGAAACCATGCATAGGGGTTGTGGTACATGGGTTCTAAGTCGGGGATTGGACTGTAAGATAGTCCAATTCTTTCTCCAAATACTCTCTACCTCAGGAGCACATATACTGTAAGTTGTAACAAAATTCATGTTAGCATTTGCAACATTTTCTGCTTCTGGCTGCTTGGGTACCAACAAACTGCCCCTGTCAGTACTTCTAGCCCTTTCACATAGTTTGTTCACATCAAATGCTTTATATCCCGTAGCAGAAAAATGATTTTCTAACTCCACCAACCTGTTTTCAATTGATACATCAGCAATGCAGGTGTTGCTAACCCTTAGGAACTGACTAACTGGTATATTCCTGATGGGGTGATGGGGTGACAGCAGCTGGCAAGGACAGTGTTCGCATCTGTAGGTTTGTGGAACAAGTAAATATCAATGTCTGCCTCAGAATTTTTTATGATGGGACTGTCCAGAAATGAGATGGCTTCGAGAATGTGGCTGACTGCAAATGGGTGTTTACTCACCTGGTAAAGGTGATTGTGTTGGTTGGCATCCATGGCACTCCAGACATTACCTCATGGGTTTTAGCCCACCTGATAGGCTAGTGATGCACATGACCCCAGATCAAATTTCTAGTATATCCAGGTCTCAGAAACCCCTGCTCTCCAGTTCGAATCTTCCATAGCTGAAATCAAGGTTAGTCAGTACGAGAGAAGAAACATACAATGTAGGTAAAACCAAGCAAAGGCAATATGAGACATGATTAAAGCTAAAAAATGATGCTGGCTACAACGTAGTATCAGTGGCCCATAGGCCGAACCTTTATTTTCACTACTATTTACACTCTAGTCTCGGTCCCGAAGGGCCGACTGGTAGTTTATCATTACGAAAAACAATATTGACTTCTACTCCTTCGTAGAACCTACTGCAGTGTCGGCGCTATCCACCCCTTGTTCAGTCCCGTCACTCTGAGCACTCTAAAGGAAGATCTGAGTGCCATGGATGCTCAACAACACAATCACCTTTACCAGGTGAGTAAATACCCATTGTGATTGGTTGAGCATCCATGGCACTCCAGACATTACCTGATGGGTTAGATAAGAAGCAGTGTAGTACCCAAGGGAGGGAACAGAGTGGTCTAGGAGTGAGGGGTTGAAGAAGCTGCTGCCAGGACCTGAGTGGTGAATGTGGGCCGTATGGCCTGTAACTGTTTGAGCCTGTAGTGTCTGGCGAATGTGTGTAGGGAACTCCACAAGGCTGTCCTACATATGTCCTCTGAAGACACATTGGCCCTTTCCGCCCAAGAAGTGGCGACAGCCCTGGTGGAATGAGTCTTGATCCCCTGAGGTGGAGTCATCCGATTTTCTACATAGGCATTCTGGATGGTTCTCCTTAGCCACCCAGCAATGGTAGTCTTGGAGGCAGCTCTACCTTGCCTTTGTCCCTTAGTGACGATGAACAATCTTTCTGTTTTGCGTATGGGACGTGTTCTGGTTAAGTACACGGAGAGGGTGGAGCCGCAGTCTAGATGATGTGGGACCTCATTGGTGCCCTGCTGGGGCCCTTCCGGGAAGGTGGGCAGCTCGATGGGCTGCTCCCTGTGGAATACGGTGGACACCTTTGGTTGAAAGGCAGGTACCGTTCTTAGGCAGACCCCTTGAGGGGTGAATACTGTATAGGGCTCCGCGCAGGATAGTGCTCCTAATTCTCCAATTCTTCTGGCCAAGCAGATTGCCACCAAGAAGCATGTCTTGAGGCCGACCCAGAATAGATCCGCCTCGAGGAGGGGCTCGTAAGGTGCCGAGCTAAGGGAATCGAGGACTAGCGGGAGATCCCAAGGAGCGATGGTCGGTCTAGTTCTTGGAAGGTGGATCTCTACCGCCCTTAAAAAGTGTAAGGCATCGGGGTGCGCTCCCGGGTTGTACCCCTCGATGGGCCCGATGGCCGCCCCTATGGCTGACAGTTGCACCCTGAGAGAAGAGTGAGCTAGACCCTTGTCCGCTCCCTGTTGGAGGAACAGTAGGATGGTAGCCATGTCCGTCTGCTCCGGAACCTTGCCCCGTTCTAGGCACCACCTAGAGAATATAGACCATTGTCTACCATAGGTGGAGGTGGTGGAGGACCATCTGGACTGGAGTAGAGTGCTAATGACGGTGTCATGGTAACCCGCCTCCCTTAGTCTCCTCCTTTCAGGAGCCAGGCCATGAGCTTCAGGGTCCGGGGGGTTGGATGGACTACTGGGCCCTGTGAGAGCATGTCGGTTCAATAGGGTATCTTGAAGCTGGCTAGTGACATCTCTCGAACTGCGGTGAACCAAGTCCTGCATGGCCAGTAGGGGGCCACCAGGATGACTGTGCAACGTGATGCCCGTACCTTGGTTAGTACCTGTGGAATCAGAGGGAGGGTTGGGAAGACATAAGCATGCTTCCAACGCCAGGGCTGGGATAGGGTGTCTGTTCCCTGGGAGATACTGTCCCTGAACCGCGAATAGTACTTCCCGACCTTGGCATTTTCCCCTCTCACCATGAGATCTATGGTTACGGGTCCCCATTTCACTTGGATCATCTGAAAAAGATCTGGATGCAACCGCCATTCTCCTGGGTGGACCTGTTGCCTGCTGAACCAGTCTGCACGGACGTTCAGCTTTCCTGCCAAGTGAACCGTGCCCAGGTGACTGAGGTTGGATTGGGCCTAGTTGAGGAATGCTGTAGCCTCCCTCAGCATGGCCCTGCTCCTGGTTCCGCCTTGCTTGTCTATGTAGGCCACCGTGACCTGACTGTCGGAGCGGATCAGGACCGACTGGCCGCATACCCGGTGTTTGAATGCTTTGAGGGCATGAAGCACGGCTCTCATCTCCAGGACGTTGATAGAGAGTTCTGATTCTGCTGGAGACCATAGGCCCTGGGCCGTTGCATCTCCCAGACAGGCCTCCCAGCTGGAGAGGCTCGCATCCGTTTCTATCACGGTTGTGTATGAGGCCTCTAGGGGGACTCCCTTGGTAAGGTTCGACTCTACCATCCACCATGTCAATGAGTGTCTCACTGCTGGTGGTAGTGGTACGATGACCTGTAGGTTGTGTTCGCTTGGTGTCCCCCGAGTCAGGATGTATGTTTGGAGTGGACGCATGTGCCACCTGGCCCAGGGCATGAGGTCTATGCATGAAGCCATGCAGCCCAACAACTGGGCTATCTTTCCCATGGTTGTCTGGTGGCAGGCTTTCATTCAACGGGCCAGGCTTATCAAGTTGTGTACTCTTGTGGAGGATGGTTTTGCCCATCCTTGGGCCGAGTTGATCAGCGCTCCCAGATGCTCGATTTTCTGTGTGGGAACGAGGTGGCTCTTTTCCTGATTTACCACCCAGCCATGGTCTTCGAGTGCCTGTAGGGCTGTTTCCATGTGTAGCCGAGCCTGATTCTTGGACCGGGCCCGGATAAGCCAGTCGTCCAAGTAGGGAATGATGTCCAGTCCCTGTTCCCTGAGTCTGGCCACCAAGGTTATGGAGACCTTGGTGAAGACTCTCGGGGCGGAAGAGAGGCCGAATAGTAAGGCCTGGTACTGGGAGTGATGGCCTAGGATGTGGAACTGAAGGAATTGTCTGTGTTTTTGAATGATGGGGATATGAAGGTATGCGTCCTTTAAGTCTATGGACATCAGGTAATTGCCTACACAGACACAGCGCAGGGTTGATCGGATGGTCTCCATTTTGAATCGGTGAGATACCATGTGGTGGTTGAGATGCTTTAGGTCCAGGATGGGATGGAGCTCCCCTGATTTCTTGGGCACCAGGAAGAATATGGAGTAGACCCCTAGGTTCTGTTCTGGCACTGGTACGGTTGAATGGCTCTGTTCTGAATCAGTTCTGACAAGATTTGTTGGACCTGATGAGGGGATGCCCTTCTCTTGGCTATAGGGGAGGATACGAATCTTTGGGGAATATGGGCCTGGGATAACTCTATGGAGTACCCTCTGGTTACCACGTCTTGGACCCACCTGTCCGAGGTTGTGTGGAGCCAGCAATGGGCGAATAGGGTCAGTCTTTGTCCCACTGGCGGATAGGTATCCTGGTCCTGCCTGGTCATGAGATCATAGTCACTGCTTTCTCCTGTAGCCTCTACCTTGTCCTCCGGTCCTTTGTCCCCAGGCTCTGAATGAGGAGGACTGATAGGTTTAAGAATACTGGCCACGGAAACTGTGTGAGGTGCCCCTGCCTCGAAAGGAGTGGCTTTGCTGTGTCGTGTCCCTGCGGGGTTGGGACGGTCTGTCCCCCAAAACCTCCGCCTCGAAGAGGGAAGGTAGGAGAACCTGGACTTATTCTTAAGGAGGTCTCTGCCCTCCTCCTTTTGCTTCAAAAATTCCTGCAGACCCTCCCCAAATACATATTTTCCCTGTAAAGGTAAGTTTTGGAGCAGAGTTTTTGACTCATTATCAGCGTCCCACAGTTTTAGCCACAGTGCCCTCCGGGCACGGTTGGTGATGGCTGTAGCCCTGGCGTGGAGGCGCAAGGTGTCTACCACCATGTCGGCTAGATATTTAGCTGCATCTAGAGTACATTCCAACAGTTCTGCCTTCCTGGACTTGGGGATGACCTGCTTCTGGACCTCTTCGAGCCAGTGGATCTGTGCTCATGCCGCATAGATGGCCATAGTGGTTGCTTTTGCAGTGGTGCCCTCGATCTCGAACGCCTTCTTGAGCATGTCCTCTACTTTCTTGTCCATAGGGTCCTTGAGGGCGATTGTACCGCATGGTATTACGGTTTTCTTGCCAAGAGCCGCCACCTGAGGGTCAATGGTGGGGGCCTTGCACCAGATATCTGTTTTCTTCTCTTGAACCGGGTACATTCTGTCCAGGTTCTTTCTGTTCGGCATTCTGCCTGGTTCCAATGATTGCCATTCATTATTGAAGATGTCATCAATGGCAGGGCATACTGGGAAAGACTCCGTGTTCGATGGCCTCAGCTGTATCATGGGGTCGAGCTTTGACTCCAGCTTACTCTCCTCAGTGTCGAAACCCATGGTGGCCTTGATGACCTTCATAAGCCCTGGAATTGTGTTGAAAGAGCACAATTTTGAGGTCAGAGAAGGTGCTGCTGGAAGCTCCATATCCTCCTCATCTGATTCCACATCATCCTCCTCCTCCGCATTGTCTTTATCCTTGTCCTCATGTGCGTCTTTGCGTGGGACGTCTGGAAGGGTGTCCTCATGGTTCGGATGCTCCTCCGGTTGCCCCCCCCACCTTGTCAGGCTCCGGACTCAATGGCTTTGCTCTGTGTTGAGTGAGGGATTCCAGCTTCTCCATTATCTTGAGCATAAAGTTCTGCTGGCTTTCCATCATGGCTACCACAGCTTGCTGGTTTTGGATTAGGAGGGAGCCTGGATCCATCCACGTAGAGTTGTTGGAACCCGGGTTGCTGGGCCCCATGGGTGGAGTTTGCTCCAGGGAAGAATCGTCATCATCAAGGAGGCAGGCTGTGCAGAGGGGACCCAGAGTTTGGGGCAGGAGGGTAGCGCTGCATGAGGAGCATTTCTTTGCTTTCACCATCTGGGGAGAGAAGAAGGCAGGCCTTAGATCAGAGCTGCAGATGACACCCGAGGGTGGTCTTTTTAACCCCCCCATACTACTAGATAGGGATGCTCGAGGTCTGCCTAGCATGCCACCACATGTAGAAGGTCACAGGGGTGCTGTGGGAGGACCCCCACAATGAGGTCCGTGGTGGGATGATTGGCCTGGGGACCATAGGGGTCAAGTGCACATGGCCTGCTGTGGGAGAGAGCCATGGCGTGGCCGAGTAGAAGGTTCAGGAGAGGCGAAGCCTGCGTTCTCGGGCCGCTGTGGGAGGAACCCGGAAGCCAGGATGAGCCAAAGAGCAAGGCCCAAGGCCCCCCGGATGAGGGTTTATTTCCTTTTATCGTGGGGGCCTCACCGGAGGGTCGCTGAGGGAGGGACCCTACGGGAAAGGAAGACCCCAGAATCTGCTGTAGATCCTCACATCCTTCTCCTGTTTTTTTTTTTTTTTTAGCGACTTTGTGCCGCACTCCCAGGTCATTTTAAAGGATTACCCCCCCACCTGAATGCGAGGCGGTGGAATAAGGGGAGCCTGTGGGGGAGCCACACCATCCCCCGGGAGACAGGGAGACAAGGGGGCAGCTCTGCCGGTCTCCACGCTCCTCTGAGAGGGTCTGAGGAGGCAAGTGTGGAGAGGGAGCCCCAGAACAAAGCTGGCCCATGCTGGGTGAGAGGAGGAGTCGCGCTCTCCCTAGACACGACCCCTGCAAGCACAATCCCTTCTCAACAGAGCCAGAGACCACGCTTCCCCCTCATGCTAGGCCACGAGTTGAGAGAGAGGCGCCCTCGACGAGCGCCGGCCTAGCGGGGGGCAGGAGGAGAGACCGTAGCAAGAGAGGGAACTTGTCCCTAGAGCAGCCAGGAGAGAGGGCAGTTCACGGCCATGGTAGGCCCAAACAGAGGCCTACAGGAGGACGTGCTCAAGGCGCATGGGGAAGTAGCGGGTTGCTCCTGTGGTTAGGCCAAGGCCATGTGGAGCAATCAGGGAGTACCTGCCAGGACCCCAGGAGATCCAAGGCCATAGCAGGGTGAAGGGGGAGATAAGGGGGTGGAGAGGGCAGAGCGACCACGCGGTCGTCGTGTGGCTAGACTAGGGCCAGCCGGCCAGTCTCGAGATACTCAGCCCTACGGGGCCTCTGTGCTACCTGTGTGGGGAGCCACAGATAGCCACCAAGTGCCTTGCTAAGCAGCCAAGCACTGAGAAGGCGCACTGACAGGACAGCATACCGTGCCACGCGGTTAACAACAATTGGCTTCATTATTCAGACCAATACCACATAAAAATACAGCAATTAAACACCAATACAGCCCAAAAAGGCTGGAAAAAAACACATGAGCTGGCTGATACAGAGCCAGGGAACTGGCTTAAACTAGGCATATTCCTGGCAATATTTAGTGGCTTTTTAGTAAGGTTCTATTGGACATGAACCTAGTACATTGTGCCTTTCTTCTTAGTTTACAGTATAATTAAACCTTCCCCTTAAATTCAAGGGCCTACCTTAATGGAACAGACAGGGATTCCTGGTGTGCTTGTTGCCTGATCAGATGCATGATTCGAAACTGGAGAGCAGGGGTTTCTGGGACCTGGATATACTAGAAATTTGATCTGGGGTCATGTGCATCACTAGCCTATCAGGTGGGCTAAAACCCATAAGGTAATGTCTGGAGTGCCATGGATGCCCAACCAATCACAATCTAAGATTGGAGTTAGTGCTTTCCAAGTATTTTACAAAATCATGTATCTTCTGTTCAGTATTTCTCCCTGCTGCACCATCAGGATGTCTTCAATAAAGCATCTTCATAAAACAATTGTTCCAGAAATGAGTTGATGTTACCATCATAGATATCTTTCCTCCCAAAGGCCTAGATAAATGTTAGCAAAATTGGGGGCAAAATTAGCCCCTATTGCAATCCTGCCAACCTGTAAGAAAAACTCACCTAAGAAGAGAAAGACATTACATTCCAATACAAGTCTTGCTAATTGGAATAGAAACTTAGTTGGAGAGTTGTTGACTGATCTTTTTTCAAAGTAATGTCCTAGAGCACAACAGTGAAGAAATTCCTGTTGTATTCAACTTCAATCCACCTTCTGGTCTGGGTTGCAATCATGTTCTAAATAAACTGTTGTATTCAACTTCAATCCACCTTCTGGTCTGGGTTGCAATCATGTTCTAAATAAACTAAACTAAACAAAAGTTAGACTGACTGATCTAAAGTTGCTAGCCTCCTCCCCGCTGTCACTCTAATGTGAAGGGACTATGTCAGCCCTTCACTTGTCCTCTGCAACCAGGCATGTTTCCAGTGAGCTGTTGAACAAAACTGTCAGATGGGCAGCTACCACCTCCCTCAGTTCTTTCAGTACCCAGGGTTGTATTCCATCCAGTCCCATAGTCTTATCCACCTTCAGGGCGGCTAACCCTTTCAGGACTCTTTCCTCTAAAAATGAACGTGTGCCAACCCCCCACCCCTCCTTTTCCTTCTCCCTGATGGTCTGTCTACTCCTTCCTCTACTGTGAAGACTTAGCAGAAGCACTTGTTTAAGATGTCAACTTTTTTTGATCCCCTTCTGCAATATCCCCTTCCACTATCGGGATTCTCATTAACCCTCCCCTTGCTTTTCTCTTTTCACTTACAGTACATACCTGAAAATTGTCTTATTCCCTTTAGACATCCCTCTAGCAATTCTTTCCTCTGTCTGCACCTTTGCTACCCTAACTGCCTTGTCTGCTTCCTTCTGCTTTGCTTGATACACCTCACTGTCCTCCTTCCTCCGAGTTTCTTTGTGCCTTTTGAATGCCACCCATTTTTCTTTCACCAACCTTACCACTTCCTTGGACAACCATGTCTCCTTTTTTCTGCATTTTATTACCTCTTTCACTCAGAGGTTTACTACCCTAAAGAGTCTCCTTTTTTCTCTGTTTGATTACCTCCTTCACCCAGAGGTTTGCTACCCTAATTATGCCCTCTTTTATTCTTCCCCACTGTGCCTCTACTCCACACTGGCACTCACTGCTTTAAGGCAATTTTCTGTTTCATTAAATTCTGTCCTATAGAAGTACAGGACCCTCATCCTCATGTGGCTCATCTCCGCTCCTGTCTGTATGTTGAACTACACTTAATGGTGATCACTAGAACTTAGGAAACTGCCCACTGGGATTTCTGCAATACTATCCCTGTTTGTAAACACTAGATCCAACACTTCCCCATCCTGAGTAAGTTTGACTAGCTGCCAGACAAAAGCACCTTGAAGGGAGTCAAGAATGGCCTTTCTCCTTACTGAAAGGTTCCTTTCCACAACTGGCAGATTGAAGTCTCCAACTAGCAGCACCTTCCTCTTACATGCCATGCTGATGATAAGTTCCCCTAGTACCCTATCCATTTCCTTTCCTTGTGATGGAAGTCTGTACACTACCCTGGTATGGATAGCAGTCCCAGAGCCTGTCTCCAGCAAGACTCACTGCACTTCCAGCCTGTTTCTCTCTTGGTGCTTCCATGGCCTTAATTCCCTCCTTCACATATAGTGCAACCCCTCCTCCTTACCCTGTCTTTCCAAAACAGGATGTAGCCCAGTTTGGCCGTGCCCCAGTCATTGTGCTTAGTGCATCATGATTGTGTTTTAGCCACTAAACCCAGGTTAAACTCCTCCATGATAACCTTCCATTCACTGCCACCTAAACTTTCTTCCCCTCACCCGATGCACTGTGGCTCCCTCCATTTCTTGCCTATGTTGCTGCCTGATGCCCCCTCTGACTCATTTCTTCCTGTATTGTTTTTCCCATTCCTGGTCACCTTTTATCCACTAACCTCCTATATATGAATTATTTCCCCCTTTTCTTTCATCTTGTCCTATTCCCTATCTTTGTGCACCTTTGTCCTAAATATTCAAGAGGATATGTGTATAAAGTAAGTGTAATTTTATGTAACAAAGCCTGTATGTTGAAAATGAACTATGCTCAATTGAGTATATGATTCATATAATGAATAAAATGTTTACTGCTACTACTACTACTACTGTCCTTGGAGTGTTTGCACCTCTCATCCCCTCTGTCCCTGACATTTTTGCCATCTGAGGGCAATTTTTGCCTCCCTCAGTTTCTCTGCTGCCCTTGGGAAAGTTTAAATATTCATCCAAGTAGCATCTAAACCTCCCACCCAGTGCTGTTGTCTTCTTCCTAGACAGATGCATAGAAACATTAGAGCAGAAAAGTGATGGCAGAAGAGGATCTTATGATCCATCTAGCCTGTCCATTTTTGAGTAACTACCCCCCCATTTATTGCTGAGTATTATTATGCCCTTGTACTTGTTCCATGCATGTTTGAAATGTCTAACCATCCTGACCCCCACTACCTCCTGGGGGAGACTGTTCCATGGGTTCACCACTCTCTCTCTCTGAAGAAGTTCCTCACAATACCCCATATCTTCCCTCCCTCAATCTTCAAATCATGCCCTCTGGTTTTTGTGTAACTCCTACCCAGGAACAGGTCTTGTACCTGAGTTTTGTTGATACCTTTTGGGTATTTGAAGGTCTCTGTCATGTCTCCCCTATCCCTCCTCTGTTGTAGAGAATGCATGTTCCTCTCAAGTGTCTCAATTTGTCCAGGACATCCTGTTTTTGGCCCCTCTGTCCTGACGTCCCATATCGCCCATTCAAATCCTGGTAGGCTGCACTTAGTAATGTGCAGCGCACACGCCTGCCATTTTGTTGTTCAGTCAGCCTGTTTATTTTTACCTGCTGCCTGCCGGTGGCAGAGGAGGCTGAGCTTCTGGGTACAGATGCAAGAGACACCTGACATCATGAAGAATCATTGGGTGTGCTCGTTTGTACTCAGGTGCAGCTTGGAGCCTTGGCCAGCATGTGCACATGATTTAAATGCAGGAGGGAGGAAGGAATGGAGGAGAGAAAGTCAGTCAGCAGGGACTGGTCATGCTTGTTTCCTGCTTGCACCAAATGACCATGCACTTAAATGTATTACCTGCTCTGCTGCCTCCCCAAGTCTGTCTCCAGACAGAATAAAGGAGACCACCAACTCAGGAATTCAGATGAAGCCCTCTCTGTCTCTGCACCAGTCAGTGCCAGGCTATAATGAGACGGAGAGCAGCACCAATCCAGCACAGAACATAGACCTAAAGATATCCATGACAGGCTGACACTATGAGGACAGAGTTCAGACTAGTGAAAAAAAAAAAGCATACATTCCATAGAGACCAGTCCAGAAGAAGCCTGCTAGCCTGAGCACTCAGTGCAGCATACAACTGAGGGGAGTGGACCAGAAGAGAGGAGGGCTGATAGTCTGAACAGCAGTCAGCACTAATTATAAAAAATATTCAAAAAAGAGCTTAATTCACATAAGTTTTACAGCTTGTTAGTTCATATTGTGCTTTACAAAATTAGTATTTGTTGAAGGCAGCAAGTAAAGCAACTGACATTTTGAAAAATCAGCCTGAACCCCCCAGAGACTCCTCCTGAAGTGGATCAAGTATTAGAGGACCCTTCCCCATTGGCCAGAGAAATACGGTAAGCTTGATCAAAATGTATTTTATTGTTTATAAGCTAGTTAGCTAGTAGTGACTGGCATTAATAGAAACAATATGGAGAGGCTAGCTTAGTTAGAGGATAAATTAGGTAAAAAAGAAATAAGGAGCAAGCAGAGTCTTTGTGGTGGGGGACAAAGAATGAGTAAACCTAAGCCATGAATGAACAACTGTTTAATTTCTGAGGAAAATGTATAGCTAGCTACTGATATGTATTGTAATGAGGCTCAGATCAGAGTTAGAGCACAGTATGTATTTTTTAATTGTAGTAATTAGTAGCAGGCAGTATTATGCAGCAGTCAAAGAAGTGTTCCCCCAACCCCCACATCACCTGTGGGGCAAATGTGGGGATTACTTGGGGGGGTTCAGCTTCTTCCCTTCCCTGTCCCAGGGAGTGGAGATTTAATGCTGTTTCACACCCCCACCCTCAGGTGTTTTTCCCATGGGTGCATTTTAGATGGGAGTTTTATAGAGGATTTAGCTCAAGGCTAGTCCCACAAGGTGAAGAATTTGAGTAGTTTGAAACCTTCTGACCAGTCATTTTTGAATCCCCACTATTTACCAAGGTGTGGTGGGGGGATGGGGGTTTACTTTGACTGCTGCATAGTGCATACCTCTCTGGTATGTTGTATTCATTATTGCATTGCAGCTCTCTTGAACTACAATTCAGCACGAACTGTAATGCCTTTTCTTTTGGGGGAGATTGAACAGACTCGTGCCTCCCTAGTACTATCCAGTACCTTCTCCCTACAAAGTATCAAGGGAAAGGCTTTGCGTTAAAAGCACAGATGCAATGTAGACATTTGTTGTAATAATTGTTATTTTTAGAGGCATTAATTTACATGTCATTCTCTAGTGGTGATATTTTTCTAAAAGTTTTAAAAACTTGTGATAAAGTTAGTTACTCTTCATGATTGGGAATCAGACAGACAGAAGTGGGAGGCTCTCTGTATAATTTTTGCTTGCTCTATGTAGTCCTGTAGGCTTGCAGTGGTTTTGAATAAATTGTATTTGTTGAAAAGGATCTGTAGGCATAGCTCAACTGCACAAACCCTTATGGACCCTTATGGGAAAATAAACAAACAAGAACTTTTTACTATGTTGTGCTATTGCTATATGTGTTTATTTGTGGTTTCAGAATGATTGTGCTTCACTTTTCACTTATTTGTATTCAGCATTTTGTGGAGGGCTATGGAATATGATACTTACACTGTATGTACAGTATATGTTTGTATCATTTGATCACTTTGTTTCAGTTGTGTTGGGTCTCTGCACCCCTCCCTCCTCGCCCCCATGTTTCTTTTTAACATGGGGGGGGGGAGTCTGCAAATGAAATAACATGATAACACATCATGACTTCTATGACAACTAATCCAAAGTAGTGTACATAGCATAGTGCACTGACTTGGTTCTAATGCTGTTTAGTTCAATGTGTGCTCACCTGATGATCATAGCCCTGTGAAAAGGCACACCTTCCTTTGAGGCTGCTGCTTGCTTGCTGGGGACTTGTGCCTGAATGAGCAATTTGTTTTACCTCAAATGTAGCTATAAAAAAAACAGCAGTGGCAGGTTAAGAGACAACAGGGTGGGATTATGAAGATTATTTATGCTTTTTGCTGAAAGCTAAGGCAAAACAGTATATATCTTTTTAACATTTACTGCAAATAAAATAACAGACTGCATTAACATTAATAAAGACAAGAAGCATACATTTTTTTGACATTTATTACAAATAAAATAAAAGAAAGATGACAAACATTTTTATATTTTATTTTGCTTTTTGGTAACAAATCACTCAATGGCACAGCATGGTGTTCCTAATTTTGGTCATTTGTCCCTTATTTTTGGGGGGAGTGTCCCTGATTTTGGTCTGAGCAGGTTGAGAGGTATACATGTTGAGTTCCCTAGATCTGTCTTCATATGGCATCTCATGCAGCCATTGTATCATTTTAGTTGCCCTGTGCTGAACCCTCTCTAATTTATCTGTGTCTTTTTTGAGATATGTACTCCAGAGCTGTATACAGTACTCCAGGTGAGGCCTCACCAGAGATCTGTATAGCAAGATCACCACTTCCCTTTTCCTGCTGGCTATTCCCCTACTAATGCAACCCTATGCGCTGCCTTTTCATGCTGTTTGATTGTTTTTAGGTCGTCCATTATAATCACCCCCAGATTCCTCTCCTGCTTCATGGCCTCCAGTTTTACTCCTCCCATGAAGTATTCCTCCTCTGGGTTTCCCTTCCCCAAGTGCATGACCTTGCACTTTTTCACATTGAAATTCATCTGCTAGGTCCCAGACCATTATTCTAGTTTCTTTAGATCAGACATCATCCTTTGTACCCCTCTGGGAGTGTCTACCCTGTTACTAATCTTTGTGTCATCTGCAAACAGAAACACTTTCCCCTCTAAATCCTCAGCTATGTCACTAATAAAGATGTTAAATAGGATAAGACCTAATACTGACCCCTGAGGCACCCCATTGGTCATCTCTCTTTCCTCTGATAATGTGCCATTTACTAGTACCCTCTGGGTTCTCCCACTCAGCCAGCTTTGCACCCAGTTTACTACTTTCAGACCCACTCCTATATTGACTAGCTTGTTTAGCAGACTTCTGTGTGGAACAGAGTCTAATGCGTTACTGAAATCTAGATAGATTATGTCTACTGCTCTGCCCTGGTCCACCATCTTGGACACTGAGTTAAAGAAGTCCATTAAATTTGTCTGGCATGATCTCCCCGTAGTAAATCCATGTTGTCTAGGATCTAATGTTGTGCTCTTCTCCAGATAAGAGATGATTCTTTCTTTGAGGAGTGCTTCCATAATCTTGCCCACAATCGATGTGAGGCTTACCGGTCTATAGTTACCCGTGACTTCCCTACTCCTACTCTTATGAAAAGGGACCACAGTGGCTCTTCTCCAATCCTTGGGGACAGCTCTCTGTTCCAAAGATAGATTGAAGAGTTCTTCTAGGGGTTCTGCCAGCTCTTCCCCCACTTCCTTGAGTATTCTGGGGTGCATTTTGTCAGGTCCTATTTCTTTTTTCACCTTGAGTTTCCCCAGTTCTTCCAGGACTATCTCCCTCATGAATGGTTCTGAGTCTACTTCCTTACCAGAGGAGCTGTTCCCCCCTAGCTTGGGTCTGCTACCATCTCTTTTCTTAGTAAAAACATAGCAAAAGTAGCTATTAAATAACTCTTCTTTTTCCCTGTCATCCTCCGTGTTTCCCCTATTTACTTTGTTATTCTGACTATACCCCATCCCTTCCTTCTTCATTCATTGATATATCTAAAGAAGGTTTTGTCCCCCTTCTTTACCCCTTTAGCTATCCTTTCTTCTGTTGATGCCTTTGTGAGTCTTATTGTCCTCCCTGCTTCCCTCAACTTCTCCTTGTATGTTTATTTTTATTTATTTATTGAAATTTCGGAATTACAATCCTTTGAACCGAAGACTGCTTTGCAAAGGCTCCACATCAGTACACAACAGAACATTACATCAATACATATTGTACATAGTTTTCAAAACAGAACATTACATTTTCACAAATTGTACATAAAATCATAGTACATGGTATTTACTTTGATTGGTTACAATCTCAAGGGTTGTTAGAGGACCCTGGGTCATCAAGGTGTGTTGGGACAGATTAATGATTCAGAGGGACTTTACCAAGCCCTGCATTGAGGTATAAATCCCCCAAGGTTGTAGGCCTTGTTGTACAGTTATGGAATAAGAGAGTTCTTTTATCACATTCAGTCTAGGGAGGACTGTTGGTAACAGCCACAGGTCTCCAAGTCTAGAAGAAGTCTTTTGATTCCAGTTTTGAATTGGCCAAGACTAGGGGCCAGTGAGATGGAGGATGGTAGGTTGTTAAGCCAGAGGAGAGCATGATAATGGAAGGACCTTTGCCCTAGTGAGGTCCTACAGTGGGGGACTATGAGGGAGGTGCTTGCCTGGTGCCTAGGGGTACTCCTATGGGGAGCTGGTTGGATGAGGGGGTGTAGACCATTAGGTGTAAGCTTCATAAGTATCTTTTTGGCTTGGAGGCAAGTATGGTATTTTAGTCTCCCTTTGAAGGTCAGCCAGTCTGCTAGCTTATAGAGCACACATGTATGGGTTAGTCTTTCACTGCTTGTGACCAATTGGCAGGTTTTGTTGAGGGCTAGATTGATGCAGTTAAGAGCTGTTTGGTCAACAGCACCATAAATTATTATCCCATAATCGACCAACGAAAGGACTGTGCAGGTAACAGCGAGCCGTAGGGCTTGGGTGGGGGTAAGACAGTGTTTATGTCTGTATAGAATCTTTAGTCAGGTGTTAACAGATGAGGAGAGGTGTTTAATGTGGATGTGGTAGGTGAGGGATGTGTCCAGCGTGATACCTAGATATTTGAAATGTGGGACCTATTCAATGTGGATGCCCTGCAAATTTGAGATAGATAACAGGGAGTTACTGAGGGGGTTTTGTCGGTGAGCAAATATCATAGATTTCATCTTGTTGTAGTTTAGTATTAGTTGATGGTCAGTGAGCCAGTATTTTAGTTCTCTAAAACAGCCTTGAAGGGCATCTTGGAGAGAGAGTTTGGGTTGGTGTGTTTCCAGTATAGTATGGCATCATCTGCATAGAGCAATAGTTTACCACTGCAGGCCTGAGGGAGGAAGTTTAGAAAGACAGTGAACAGTAGCAGGCCAAGTACCGACCCTTTAGGGACACCCGCTAGAACTGGTTGCTTGGAGAAGAGGGTTTTGCTAATTTTGACTTGCTGTGTCCGGTCTGTGAGATAGTTTTTGAACCAGGAGATAGCTTCAGGGGAAAAATGGAGGGAGGCAAGAGAGTGGAAAAGTAGTTCATGATTGACGATGTCAGATGCTTTGGTCAGATCAACACAGATAGCCCCTGCTATTGACCCCTGTTCTAGTTCTTCATGAATGTATGATGTAAATTTGAGTAAGGCTGTGGTGGTGCTGTGTCCCATTCTGAAACCATGTTGTTCATGGCAAAGCAGGTTGTGTTTGTCCAGATATTCGGTGAGCTGGTCTGACACAATTTTTTCGAGAGCTTTTGGGGGGGGAGGATAGTAATGGGTCTATAGTTACCAGGGGTGGTTGGATCCCCATTCTTTGGGATTGGTGTGATAATTCTCCTTTTCCAGAGAGCAGGGATTTGACCTAGGTACAGTGAGCAGTTGAGTAGTTTGGTGAGGTGAGACAGGGTCTCATCAAGGGTGAGCCAGAGAATTTTGAGGTTTAGGGAATCGCTGCTGTAGCGCAAGTTGTGCAGGGCTTTAGAGAGGTAGCGATTAGCCTCTTTGCAGGAGATGATTCTCAACCAGAAGGGAGGGGGTGTAGAGGTAGGAGGGGTGACAGAGGGGCAGTTGGTGATGGGGTCAAAGAATTTTTGTGGGAGGATGTGACTAAGGTCAGAGAAAGAGGTGTTTAGGGCATTGGATATGGAGGTGGGGTCATGAGAGAGGGTTCCCTTGATTTGTAGTTGTGTTGGGTCAGTGGAGATGGCTTTTCCACAGAGATCCTTGACATTGTTCCAGAAATTTTTCCCAGAGCCCCATGTGGAGGTGAAAGCTTGCTTATAGTATGTTGCCTTAGCTAGCTGAATAGCCCAATTGCATTTATTTCTTACCTCTCTGTAAAGCTGCCTATCTTGGGGAAGCTGGGAGTTCAGGGCCCTATGCCAGAGGTTATCTCTGTGGTGCATCAGTTCAAGGAGGGTCAGCATGGTCCATGGGGTATCCCTGTTTTTTATGACCTGTTTTATGAAAGGGGTAAATATGTCACAGGCAGTGTTGAAGGTGGTAATAAATGAGGTGAGCGCATCATCCACCGTCTGTGCATTGTGGACTGGTGACCAGTCACAGGCGGAGAGATACATTTTGAGGCAAGAGAGGGCATCTTTTTTGAGGCACCTTTGGATGGAAATTTTAGGTCAGCTGGGAGAGTTTTTATTTGTCCACCAGCAGGAGATGGGAGAGTGGTCACTTAGCATGTCGGGAAGCACTTTAACTTTGAAGAGGTGGTTTGGGAGGTTTGTAAAGATAAAGTCAATAAGTGTGGAGGACCCTAATCTAGGGTCTTGCCTAGTGGGTGACTGAACTACCTGGGCAAGGTTATAGGCTTGAACAGCATCTTTGAAGGTTTCTGACACAGGGGATAGCCAATTCACATTAAAGTCACCCATAATAATCAGTTCGCTCTTAGGGGGGAGATATGTGATGCTGGACAGGATAGAATCAAAGGCATGTTTCTGGTTTGAAGGGGGGATGTAGACTGCCATAATGTATAGTGGTTTACCAGGAATGCCAAGGGTAATTTTGATATTTATGGCTTTGGCTTCATGCTCAGGTGAGGGAAGGGGGACTAAGAGGGGTTGCAGACATGTTCTGGCATAGATGGCACAACCCCTTCGTCTCTTGCCTGTCCTATCAGCTCTGAAAATGGAGCAGTTACTGAGGGAGACAGAGGCATCTGGGATATTTTTAGAGAGTCAGGTTTCAGCTAAGGCCAGGATGTCAGGGGAGTGCTGGGTGATCCATCCTTGGAGCAGAGTTAGCTTTTTAGGTAGACTACAGATGTTAAGGGAAGCCAGTAGTAGGCCACCATGCTTGTGCTCCTTGGGGACACTAGTCAAGGGAGGACCTGGATTGGGATGTATATTCCTTGGGTTAAGAAGGAGGAGAGCTTGCCGGAGAGCAGCTTTCCAGATCAATTTGTTTACAGTGCAACGGAAATGTGGATAAGTGGGTATTTTGGTGAGCCTAGTTGGTATGGGGATGGTACGGACCAGTTGGGCTAACAGGACTGGGGATAAGGAACGGAAAGGGCTACATAGTGGGTGTTTGTATGGCAGGATTTGTGCCAACTAGGAACCATTTGCGATGCAGCTAAGGCTAGGGGTACAACTGGTGCTGTGTAGAACTAAGAAGAAAGGATTTATGTTATATGGCAGAGGTGTATTTCTGAGGTGGTGAACAATGGAGTAGATGTGGGGGTCCCAGGAGAGGGGCTTATCCCTGTCTTGATCAGTTTTAGTGTCTTTGTATCTTTTAAAAGCAGCCTTTTTTCTCAGATTTTGGCAGCCACTTCCCTGGAAAACCAAAGTAGTTTTCTCCTTTATTTTTTTATTTTACTCACTCTTTTTAGGCACTGATTTGAGGCTTCGGTTATAGCCATCTTGATCCTTATCCAGTGTTCCTCCACCCCGCTCCCCCCATTTACTGTGCCTAGAAGATTGTGCTTAAAATATTCCTTCATTTTATTAAAGTCTGCCCTCTTGAAGTCCAGGACTTTAGTTTTGGAGTGTGTAATTTCCCTACTTATATTCACCTGGAACCACACTGTGTGGTGGTAACTAGTTCTGAGATGACTACCAACTGTTACTTCTGAGATATTTTCAGTATACGTGAACAGCAGGTCAAGGACTGCTTCCCCTCTAGTTGGTTCCTTGACTAGCTGCCTTAATCCTGATCCCCCTACAGCATTGAGAAAGTATTTGCTCTTCGATGGGTTTGCTGAGTGGCAACTCAAATTTATGTCCAGCAAGTTGAAGTCTCCCATCAGTATTATTTCTCTCTTGTCTGCCATCTTGTGTATGGATTCTATGAGCTCTTAGTCACCTTCCAGCCCATGCACTGGGGGTCTGTAAATCATGCTGACCCTAGTCACCATGCTGGTCCCCACCTTGAGTGTGACCCAAAGTGCCTCAGACTCCTTCTGAGTATTTTGGATCATTGTGGCATTGATCCCCTCCCTCACATACAGTGCCACTCCTCCTCCCTTTTTGCCCTTCCTGTCCTTCCTGAAGAGGCTGAAACCATGGACAGTTGTTTCCCAGTCATGGCTTTCATTGTACCAGGTCTCAGTGATAGCAATCTGTCTAGGTTCGCCTCCACAATGATTGCTGAGAGATCAGCTACCTTGTTGGTTAGGATCTGAGCATTAGTGAACATAGCAGGCTTAGGTTGATGGACAACTATAAGGCCTATCAATCAGCAATCACCTGTAAGAAGGCAGAATTCCTGTCTGGGGAGATTGCTGCTGAATGGAATCGACCGGCTCAGCTCTTCCGGACTGTGGACAGACTGTGCAATCCAGCCTGTCTTCAGTCTGGAAGAGATTTTTCACAAATGAAGTGTGATGAGCTTGCTCGATTTTTCACAGACAAGATTGCCAGCATCAGGTTGGGTATTGGCCCATCTCTCTCTCTCTATAAGGGATTGCAGAGATCGGCAGGAGGTGGTAAGCGCCCATGTTACCTGGTTTGACTTTAGTCGGCCAGAATTCATGGACATTGTGAGGATTGTCCTGACTTTGTGACCAACCAGCTGTAGTTTGGATCCGGGCCCTACACCACTAATGGTAGGTTGTGTAGATGTTATCTACCCGATCCTTGCTGAAATTGTCTGGAGTTCCTTGGAGCAGGGGGTCTTTCCTGATCCCATCAAGGAGGCAGTCATTTGACCACTCCTTAAAAAATTCTCCTTGGATCCAGACTGTCTAGCTAACTATAGACCTGTCGCTAATCTACCCTTTGTGGGTAAGGTTACTGAGAAGGTGGTTGTGTTGCAGTTGGATGACCATCTTACAACCCACAATGTCTATGATGCTCCTCCAATCTGGGTTTATGTAAAGACATAGCACTGAGACTGGCCTGGTCTGGATTTTAAATGATCTTCTGATTGCGAGAGATTGAAAGGCTCGTACTTAGTCCTTCTCGATCTCTCAGCAGCATTTGACACTGTGGACCATGGTGTGCTTTTGGAGTGCCTGCGGCTTCTTTGTGGACTGTCTGGCACAGTCTTATGCTGGTTTCGATCTTTCCTCATGGGCAGGTCACAGAGGATTGTCACTGGAATTTATTCCTCTGATACCCTCTCCCCTGTCCTGTGGGGTGCCACAGGGCTCCATATTGGCACCCATGCTGTTCGCAGTGTATATGCTGCCATTGGGAGATATCATTAGGCAATAAAGTTTGGGTTTTCACTGCTATGCAGATGATACCCAACTGTATATGCCCTTTATCCCCGGACAGGATGATGCAATCTCCGTGCTTAACAACTGTCTAGCTGAAATCAGGAATTGGATGAGCACTAACTGGCTGAGGTTAAATCCGGATTAGACCGAGGTGTTGGTTGCAGACCTGGGTCACCCTAAGGAGGGTCTTAGGGCTGGGCTTCCTTCAGGCCTATGGCTTGATGATGTCCAACTCATGATCTCAGACTGGGTGCGTAGCCTGGTGTTATTTTTGATGGTGGCTTGACCCTGAAATCGCAGGTGTCTGCCATTGTTAAATCTTCCTTTTACCATCTTAGGAATATCACCGGGGTAAAACACCTGGTTCCTCCAGCTGACCTTCCTACATTGGTCCACGCCTTCAGAACCACTTGCCTTGACTACTGCAATGCCCTTTACCTAGTACTTCCAGGGGTTGATATCCATCGCTTGCAGCTAGTGCAGAATGCGGCGGCCAGGCTTTTGACTGGTACATCCAGAACTAGCCACATTATGCCTGTGCTGCATGAACTGCACTGGCTGCCAGTACAGTGGCAGATCACCTTTAAGGTCGGGTTCCTGACCTATAAAGCCCTACATGAACAGGAACCCCGGTATCTGCAAAATCTCCTTACACCCTACTGCCCATCCCGCTCACTCCGATCCGCTGATGAGGGATTGCTGGAGATTCCCAATGTTCGGTTAAAAACATCTGGGGCACGTGCTTTTTCTCATGCTGCCCCTACCCTGTGGAATTCTCTACCTCATCAGAGAAGAGAATGCCTGACCGTCTCGAGTTTTAAATCTGAGCTCAAAACTATTTGATTTACAAGGCTTTTTCTGAAGGTTTTTAAAATTTTAAATGTATGTCTATTCTGATTATTTTGTTTGTTCATTTTATTGTACAGCACCTTGCTATCTGAAAGGCACTTAAAAATAAAGTTTACTTACTTACTTACTTACTAGCCTTCCATACCTTTTTTCCCTGTTTTTTATTGCCCAGCCCTCTGCTTGATCCAGTGTTTTATTTCCCATTTCTCTCGAACTGTGTCATATTTGTCCTTGGTTTAGTTTTGATTGTCCTAAAGGACCTTATTTTTTGCTTTGGGGGAGCGGTAACAGGACCCTGTGGTGCTGTTTCCATCTCCCCATAATCTAGTTTAAATGCCCAATGAAGACATCCAGCTTTTGTCCTAGCACGCTTACACCTTGTTTTTTTAGATGCAGCCAGTTGTGCCTGAAGAGACTCCTGTCCCAAAGGTTCCATGTCATACTGGTGATTGAGTGAGTGTACATCACCAAAAAGCACAACAGCAATGTACACTTGTGGGCGACACCACATCCAGCAACTGAAAATACAATGCATGTGGGGGGGCTGCACCCCCCCACAGCCCCATCACATGGGGCTTCAACCACCACACCCCCCTGACTTAATATAACGAACTTCATGGGAGTGCATGTCAAGGAGGGAGAGACAGTCTGAAACAAACCCATTTTTTGGATGCCCCAACAAAATATATCCCGGTCCCCAGCCCTGAACCCAGCATCTGCTGCACTGCAGCTAGCCACCCTCACCACCATACCACATGGTTAGCTCAGTGGCACCAGGCCACACTACCCCACACAAATCCTCCTCCCTATACCTCCCCTTCCGGTCACCCTCATAACCCTCCTTCGCTCATCCCTACCCTCACCTTCACATTCCGTCACTACCCTTACAGGATAGCTCAATAGGGTAGTGCTGCAAATGAGTCACTCATTTGAAGGTTGCTCATTTGCAGTCACTATAATCACTGGATACTGTCCCAAAACTATTGCCAGTCACTGATCTAAAAATGCCCCTTCTCAAGACACCATCCTTTAAACCATGTATTTAGGTCCTTGATCTCAGTCTTCCTGACTTTTTGCTTTCTGCTTCCTTTCCCCTACACTGGGAGAACTTCCAGGAAGCCTACAACAGATGCTGTGGAGACTAACTTTTCATCTAATTTTGATATGTGCATTTTGGCTTCGTCCACCATTTGGTCTGCAAAATCGTTTGTTACTATGTGGACAAAAATGCTTGCGGAATTCCCCTCTTTTCTTAGAATCTGTCCCTTTTTTCAGAAGTTCTGGGAAGGCACCTGATTACCACCTTAGTATCTCCATCCTGACACAAGTGATGCTTGACTCCTCTGATCATGGAGTCCCCCATGATTATCACTTTTTTGTCTCCTTTGGAGCTAGGTTCTTTGGAGCTTTTCTCCTTGTTGTTTCCTTTTTGGCAGTCTGACTGGTTTGTACTTAGCCCTGTACTATGTCCATTGCCTACCATAGTAGCCAATGGTGTGAACCTGTTAGTTGTTTGGATGAGTGGCCCCTGTTCCCTGTGCTGTTTCCTGGAGTTGCTGTGTTTTGGCCCCCTCTCTTTCTCACCACCTGCCACTCCCTCTGCCTATTTCCACATGTCAACTTCCTTATAGAGGTCCATATCTTCCCAGGTTGGCCCCCACTCCCTGATGTAGACAAAGCCCTCCTCCATGCAGCATACCTGCAGGCAGTCATTAAAGGTCCTGGTGTGGTGTGGAGTACCCTTGCTTCTCCCCAGGCCTTTACAGGTAGCATCTCAGAAAAAGCCACCATGTGTGCTGTCTGCTTGTGATCCATCCCCAGCCACCTGATGTTTCTCTGTAGTACTCTTTCCTTCTCCTTTGCTGTGTCATTTTCCAATTATGGACAATGATTTCTAGTTCATTCCTGGCTCCTGCTGCCCTAGCAATCCTCTGGATATGCTTTCCATCACTCCAAGTCAAAACAATGCTGAGGCACTCACACATCACCTCTCTATCCTTCCCCTCCCTAGCACCCAAGTGTATCCCCCTCACTATAGAGACCCACCACCAGTAGCTGCTTTCTATTGGGCTGTGGGTCTTTCCATCCCTCCTTGGGGCCTCCATTTCTCAGGACCTCCTTCCCCTCCCATCATCAAGGGTACCCCCTCTTAGTTGCCCCATTCTGCCAGTATGGTGAATGATGTGTTCCACAGTGGTATTGGTGGAGGAGCATGTACCATACCCCCTCCTCCTCCTCCCCCTAAAGGGAGAAAAAAGTGCCCAGGCAAAATGATGTCCCCATGGACACAGGCCATGCATAACACAGGGGACACCTTATCACTAAGCAAAAGGCACAGCAACAAGAAACACATTATTTGCACCCTGAAACATTGGACTAGAACAACAACCATTTAGTGAAAAACCTTAGGCATAGGATAAAAACAGTGGAGCTAGCCAGGATGCACTGCAGTACTGCAACATTATGCAGTAGAGTTACTGCAGTAAACAATGCAACTACTATGGCAGTTGATCCCTTTTGTCATGAAGTAACTCAAGGCACTGCATTACACCCTGGCTAGCTCCACTGTAAGCAGGTTAACTAGCACCTCCTACTTTCAATACCCAGATTACCACTGGGTTACACTCACCACCAGCTGAAAAGCTTGACACCCTATCAAGTACTTTAGCCTCATACCTAACACATCTTTAAAATTAGAGGTCACAATAAATGGGAAGTGCCTGATACTGTAACAGGTGAGAAACATTTTGTAAATGTTCGACAAACATGATCAATGAACAAGCATCCACTTCACTATATTGACTCTCTAGGGAGAACAGAATATCAATGAGCAGTAGGCACAAAGCCCCATTAGATATAGTTACTCATTAGGTGAGACAGGCTTAGAATTAAACACAACACTGAGAAAGTGAAGCATTTTTAAGATGGAAACTGCCCCATGGTCACTAGGAAAGAGGTCTGGAAATAAACAGCCTTCCATGCCCCAATGTACATCTGTCAAGGAAAAAAAAAACATCTATATGATACCAGTCATTAAACTTCCAACTCACCTGGTGGGATTTGAGCCCCAATTGCCTGTTTTTCAGATTGTAACATAACTTCTACAACATAGGAACTGCAACCTTCTTGCCTACAGCTCAGTGGCATGCTGAATGTGTGTTCATTTAGCATGCAAAGAATCAGCAGTTCAAATTCTGGCAGGGCCTTAAACATTTGTTTCAATGTTTTTTTTTGTGAAAATGGAAATTCACTTGAGTGATGATTCATGGTGGTATAGTGTTAAAATAATAAATTATGTGAGAAGCACATTTTCCTAAGAACAATTTGTGAATGTATATTATCTTCTGAGATTAGAGCCCAAATTGCTTATCAGTGGATGCCATGGACTCATTGGGCAAGTCCTGCACCAAGCAGAACCCCCAATTTTATTTCAAGCTGGCCACAGGAGACCACTGCACCCCATCAGAAGAGGCCTATGGCATTGGTGATGTCAAGGTCACTGAGGAACTTGCTGGGACACTTTGATGTGGGCTGATGTTTATACAGTGGCCCACAGTCATATTCCAGACATTTATTTCTGCTATAATCCTAGATGAACCATAAGGGACACCTCCCCTGTTATGCAATATGTTAATACCTGTGTGTTATATTGAATGCTGTTGTTATGGCCCTGCCAGTGCCTTCTGAGTACTTATAAATATCACACTGCTCTGCAGCCTATGGTATCATCTGCTTTCTATGTGGATATGGTGTTGGCCAGGCACCTTGAATGGCCCCATGTAGGGGCACCCTTTTCGAGGGACATGGGCAGGGGGATGGATAAAGAGTTGTCTATGGCACCATGGGGTGGGTGTGCCAGGTGACAGGATAGAAGGCTGTACTGCAGGGTATCAGGGACACATGACCTGCATCAGGGACGCTGTGTACTGTGTGGTATGAGGATTCCATTGCAGCTATATCACATGCCATGCCCCTCTAAGCATGCCTGCAAAGGATTTCAAACATAGCACTATCACACAGGGGCATTGGATGGTATGGGTTCAGCCCTGACAGCCCTGCGCCTCTGTGGCATGTGTGCACCACAGGCTGTGTGCGCCTGGTACGTCTAGTGTACATTCAGTACATCTCTGTGGAATGGCGGCTGTTGGGTCCACAGCCCGAGGCTTATGGCAGGGGTCTGCCTGGTGTAAATGTGGCCAGGCCTGCACTAGTGCCTTTTTGATGTAAACTGCATTGTATATATGCATAACAGGTATGTGCAGCGCATAGTAAGACACTCCATCACACAAAGCCTCCCTGCTGCTTGTGCATGCTGTGCTTATGCATGCTGTGTGCCCTGGCTGTGCATCCCACTTAGTGTATCATGCACTTGAATCACATATATAGCCCTCTTTGGGGCAGTTACCCAGGGCATAGCATACTACACATTATGCTAAATAGAAGGCATTGCAGCTTTAGACATCCAATCCTGGCAGTGAACATTTTAGTGGAAGGGACAGCTTTGATAGCAAAGGGATTGCGTTCCAGAATGATGCTGCTCTGCATCTGAAAGAGTTCTGGTCCATGCCTGTGCAAATCAATGCAACTTTCAATAGATTGTTTGCAGAAAAGCAAGAGAAGGGGCTGTCCACATATGGGAGTACCTTGAATAGGCATTGAGGAGCACTTCCACATAGAATGTTGTGCATGAAATTCACTAGAGTGAGCTGGGATTTGATTTTGGGTTGCAACCAACCAAGTCATTCAAAGTTGGTGCAATGATGAGACTGTGGGCCCTGTGAGGATGCAGATTTGGCAGTCTTGTGGATTAAGACTCTTTTCTTTGCCAAGATTGTGAGGGGAGCAGCATCTATAACAATAAAGCCATACTCAGTTAGGGGTAGTATGCAGCTTTGGATGATTCTGATTTTAGGCATAAAACTCAGTAACGTTTGGAGCCAGAAATCTGAAACAAGAAACATCTATAAATGTAATAATCACCCTTATACCTGCAACATTTTGTAACACTTTGATGAATGGTGTCAAAACTATACTAAATAACTGAAATCTAAATTTTGGCAAAATGTTTGGCTGCCTATAGCAGAACCCCTTTAAAGCATGCTACTTAAAACTTGGTGCACGTACCCATGTTGTACATTTCTCTAAATCTTGAAACTGTGGATTTTTTAAAATTAGATGGAAATAATTGAAAATTAACTTTTTATTAAATGCATGGCTACCCTAAACTCACCCCTTTTAGTCTAGGACTCTGCAATTTGATACACTTATGAAAGCCATTAGTACCTGTGTGCCGGCCAAATTTGGAATCATTTGGATACATACTTTGAAAATTAGACAAAAATAACTGAAATTTAAAATCTGTCAACAATTAGTGGACTTTTTAAAATTGCTTATGTGGTCATAACTCAATTTTTTATAGAGCTAGGGATCTGACATTTAGCATGATTGCTTGATTTTAGCAGCTTTAATTATGTGCCAAATATCACGACCTTAGGGCATATTTTCTCAAAATGATAGGTGCTCAAATTCTATCATTTTATTTTTTGTAGGAAAGTTCATAAAAATTGTTATGAACTTATAACTCAGGCACTTTTGGAGCTAGAAATCTGAAACTGAGTACACATATAAATGTAATAATAACCAATATACCTGCAACATTTTGTAACATTCTGGCGAATGCTTTCACAATGATACTACACAAAAATCTAAATTCTGCAAAATGTATGGCTTCTGTACCATGTAGGTACAGGTTGCCCTTCTTCTAAGGAGTAACACACAGCTTGGTCTTGGGTCATCCACAATGTGACATTCCAAAGTAAATGTAAAATGTATGACTACCTATAGCACAGCCCCCTTTAAGGCTTGAGATGTAAACCTTGGTGCACATATCCATGATATATGTTTCTCTATGTCCTGAAACCATAGAGAAATTTAGATAAGAAATGTTAAACTTAGATGGAAAAAGCTGAAAATTAAAATTTGATTAAATCTTTGGCCACCCATATATCTGCTCCCTTTTAAACCAGGACTCTGATATTTAGCAAACTTATGCAAGCCATCACTACCTGTATGTCTGCCAAATATGGTATCAGTTTGATGAATACGTTGAAAACTACACCAAAAATTACTGAAATTTAAAATTTGGCAAAATTGCACAGAATTTTCATGCAAATTCTGCAAAATTCCATGGAATCAGAATAGTGTTCTGCACAGCTCTACCACTGTTCGACATAACTGACCATGACTCTTGCCAGGTCCCTTATCCTGATGTACTCTTATCAAGCACATCACAACACATTTTACCTAGGGATGTCTCATTACACTTTAAGGTACCTTTTGCCTCCTCTGGAGCATGTCTGTGATGGTTACCTTAAATATTGCAACTGTACCTTGTGTACTTATGTTTGACTGGATCCACAAGGATCCTGGCAATCTTCTTTGACAGGAACCTTCTACAACTACTCCCTGGTGCCAGTTGGGTCAGCTGGGGAGTTTTCCCCTCAGGGCAGGACTGTTTGTGGTTCTCCCTTCTATGCTGATCTCCCAGAGGGTCCTCCCTACAAAGGAGGTGGTGAGGTGAGATGGGGCTCTCTCCACTAGTTCTTCATGTCTTCAGAGTCTGATAACTGGGCACACAAACCAGTCAGGATCTGAACCTCTGAGCTATCTCTCCTTACTCAGCTAGCCTCACTTCTTTATAAAGAGGGAAGGAAGGGCCATGAATTGTTATGCACAAGCTTCTGGTGTACTAAGCCAGGAAGCACAGGACATCAACCTCAGAAACCCTGAACTCGATTTTCAAAGGGTGATGCAGGGCTTGCATCAATCCCTGTATCACACCCATTTTTTGGTGCAGCTGCACCAAACTCCTTTGATGCAGCTGCCCCCCAATTTTAGTACATCTGGCACAGTTATGACAGTTTTCTAATTTTACAGCAGCTTGCTCCAAATATTTGGCACAAGCCCCATAAAACAGGTCCCCAAATGGTGCAAGATAGATCAGGAGAAAGCCTGTCTAACTTGTGGCATTTGGCACTCGGGATTGAAAATCCTGATCGCTAGCTGGGAGAATGCCACAAGCCCAGTGTGCTAAACCATCGTCGCACCAATGCTTGTGGCATTCTTGAGGCTTTGAACAACAAGCCCTCTATCTCTTAGCTGAGACCCACCAGAGAACAACTCTCAGTGTCAGGCTCAGCACTTTGAGTGCACACTAGTAACCTGCCTCAAGCTTGTAAAAAGAGAGAGGCTGGTTACATTAAGAAAAGAAGGAAGTAGCAAAAAAAAATACTGATTAAATTTTACCCTTCATTTTCTGAATAGTTCTTTATATTCTGATGGTATATTTCTGGTTTCTGTTTTTTTTTTCAGAATTGGCAATATAGTCTCTGAACAAGATTCATGTCCAGGCATGTTCACAGTCCAAGTACTTGGGTTAAGTAGACATTTACTTAAGAAATATGGTGTGACAGTACATTGGGGGATTTACTCACACTTTGTGTGGTGTGTCACAAGGCACAGCTGAGTGACTTAACCACATGAGAAGTAGGTAATCTCCCAATTACCCACATCCTGAAATATGTTACTACGATTATACAATAGACCCATGTGTAAAAAAAAATATTAAAAATGTGTTTAATAATGTTTTTTTTATATAAATGTTCTTCCTCATTCATGGGTTATTGCAAGATTTACACACAGGTAAAGGCCTTAACTTAGAAATTAGGTTGCAGAATGTGTTACATCCATTATATAACTAAGCAATAATACATGACAGGGTGTGGGTTATGGTGGGATTTACCCACACTTGGTATGGTTTGGTCAAGAGGCCTCAGGCCAAGTGAGTAAACCACACCAGAAGTGGATCAATTGCACCATAACACACACCCTGGAGTGGATAAATGTAATTAAACATTGTCCTGTTAAAAAAAAAAGTTATTTAAAATGTTTACTTCACTGTTTTTAAAGGATTCTTTTTTTTTTTGTTTTTCTGTAATATCCTTCCTCTGTGTTATGTTGTACCTTGTTGCTAGGCAGATTATGGCTGAAGTAGTCACCCACCCTCACCCCCACAGATACAGAGAGACAGGCACAAAGTTGTGGTAATTTTTTTTTGTTAGGGTTTTTTTTATTATTATTTTTAAAAAGTAACGGCCTGGTAGAGTTCTGAGTTTCTGTTTACTTCTTGCTACGTGACAGTCTGCATGGTGCTAATGGGCTGCCTTCCCTCAGTATGTGCATCTGAGTTGAGTTTGTGATGAGAACAAAGTAAAGGTCTTACTCAGTGGAATTTCTTTCTTTTTTTTTTGTTTCTTAGCTTCATAGGAGAATACAAGTTTGTTGAGCCATTAGCCCTTTATGAACTCGCCACCATTTTGTGCTAATGGTGGAAAACAACTTTTTTATTACCCATATAATCATCTAAACTTTTTAAAAAAGTATTCATGTTGTTACTCTCAACTATATGATTCGGAAGGGTCTTCCAAGCTGTGATCATGTGTTGGGAAAACCAATTACTTCTTTTAGTTATTCTACATCTATCACCTTCTAACCTTAATTTATGAGATCTTATTGAATTATTTGAGTTGTGTCTCATCAGTCCAATTGTTTCTATTGTTAAGTCATCCTGGAGGGCCTTGTATGTAAAACAAAGATCCCCCCTAAGCCTTCTGTATTCCATCGAATACAGACCAAGGTTATGTAATCTTTCTTTGTGACTCAGATTGTGCATTTAATTCACTTAGTGGTTTTCCTTTGGACTTTTTCTATCATATTTCTCCCTCCCCTTGTGTACGTACCACAGAAGGGGAAACAGTAATCTATATGAGTCCTAACAAGGCTGGAATAATGCAACATGTTTCATGTGATTGGGAAACTGGTAATTTTAATGTAGGGCATTGAGCATTTATGAATGAATGAATGAATGAATGATTAAATGAAAGGATAAATGTACTCTGGAGGTGGCAGGCAACTGAACGTGAGGATGGAATTAAGCCGATATTGAAAAAAAACTTGGAGAGGTGAGGCAGGTGCAAGTATCATAAATAATTAACTGTAAAGTAAACTGTTTCTTTGTTGCTCAAAGTGGGTTTGGGAACTGTTTATGAAGCTGTTTTAATTCTTTTGAATGACACTTGCAACAGGACCTGTCAGTAACATAGATTTATGATGGTGGTGAACACAAACATTTTTTACCAGAGTAAGGATTTGTTTTGCTTTCTCTTTTTGGTCACCAGGCTCCTCTGGCAATGGGATCTTTACCCATGGGATATTGTAGGATTTCTCCATGGGTAAAGACCTGCATTTGCTAATCAGATTAATGGAAAATGGAGTCCATTGTATAATTAAGCAATAAGGCACGACATGGTGTGGTATATCATGGGATATCATCACGCCTCGGGTGGTTGGGCACGAGGCTGCAGGCCAAGTGCATCCAACGACCCGAGAAGTGATGATATCCCATGATATACTACACCCTGGAGTGACTTATTGCTATTATGAACTGAGTTTGAATTTTCATAAATAAAAAAACATAAAATAAACAGTTTTTTAAACATTTTATGAACAAGTTTTTGGGTGATGTAGGAGCACGTTTTGAAAAAATAGTTCTCAGACAGAACAGAGCAAGGAAGCTGGTGGCGCCAGAATATTTTTGAAGCCGTGATGATATAGCCCGATATCATCATGGCTTCAAAGAGCTCTCTGCCAATCAGATTCCTCTATTTGCGCTCCTCAGTTCATAATGCATATTTTATAATGAGCATCACAAATCCTGAAATTTGATTGGCTGAGATGCCTGTCTGGTCATAGCTTAATCTTCCTACAACTCATGCATAAAGTCACATAAATCATCCCAAATCCCTACACAGTCACAACTTTTTCAAAATATTGCAGCTGGAATTTTCCCCAACTGTTAAACTCAAAGATTGTACTGCAACATGATAAACTTTCAAACAGAATCCAACTCCATCCCCAGTAAAAAATATTGAAAAGTATAACCCCATGTAAAAAAATAAAACATAGTAACATAACCAGGGAAACTGCTATACTGCTATAGTTGCCACTGCTAATTCAGTCCTATCAAAGCTACAGCTGCTGCTACTAACTCTAGATCTGATCCTCACTGCACTTAAGAGATGCAAACCCAAACAACTTCTGAAACACCTCAATAAAAACAACTACTCTCTCCTGATACTAAAAAAAGGAAAAAGAATGCTCCCTCTTTTTCCATCATCTTTCTCTGTCTTACGTACAGCACTCTGGCTTTCTCCACTTGCTCACTTGGCACTCACTCACAAAGGTGCTTTCTCATTTTCTCTGCCTGGCCCACTCTCAGATATTGCTCACAAGTTGTATTAATGTGCATACAATTTCTGTAATATCCCAAATATAACTGTTGCTTCAACACAACCTGTAGAGAGGGGACTATTCCACCCAGGGAAGACTTTGCAGAAAATTCTTACAAAACATGAATATGCATAAATTTAACATTTTAATAATATTCTTTATTTTTATTTTTTTAAACCAGCACATCATCACAATAATCCACCCCATGGTGTAGGTTGTTTTGGGATTTACCCACTTCTGGTGTGAGCTAAGTCACTCGGTCTATGGTCTCATGACACCACACCAGGCATGGGTAAATCCCCAACAATGCATGCCCTTTCATGGACTATTGCTTAAGTATTTTTTGGCATACAGTAAGGTTTGTTTTCACAGCACACTGTCACACACTTTTGCTGCAGAAGCTGAGAGAGGGAGAGCAGCTACCCTACATTAAACTGAGAGGGACAGCAGTTGCCCTACCCAGAAGTTGAGAGGGCGAAAGCAGCTACCCTACAGCAAGGAGTTGATTTACTGAGTACACTGAATTGAATTCTTAATTCAGGGGGCCTATAATAGTAAGTAGAAGTCAGTGTTTTGGTTCTCTGTTTTTGGGGTTAGCTTTACTTAGTGTAACTTTAATTTGCCAGGGAGGTAATCTAGTTTGGAGAATATGTGCAGTCATTTGTGACTAGAGCTTTTACTGAAACTCTGTGAAAGAGGTGTCTGATAAGGGGAGGAGCTAAAGAAGGCTTGAGGGACTGTGGATTACAAATAGGAGTTGACTGTGAACTCTGTTTGCTGCAGAAGTTGAGAGAGGGGGAGCAGCTACCAGCTACCTTAAACTGGAGTTGTGTTTTGTCCTGTAGGTTACAGAAGAAAGTCTTTTTTTACCAGATTGTTGATTGTTTTTTGTAGACACCGAGTACCAAAGGAACAACCCCCCACCCACCTCCATTCCCCAACCACCCAGGTGCTCTTCCATTATAGTGGAAGGCCAGGCCTCACCTACTTAAAGACACAGGAACAGTTAGGCAGCACAGCACAAGCAATAGCCTAGCTGGTATATAGGCAGAATTACAAAGGGTGTAGCTAGCAACTAGGTCCACAAAGGCACATACAAGAGGAGGAGAGAGAAGCCGTAAGTCACTACAGAATGAGAGGAAGACAGGGAGAGAAGGAGAAGGGAAAAAAAGGGTTAGCTGCTGGAGGTCTGTCTCTGAGAAAGTAAGAAGGAGGAGACTACTGAGGAATACAGGAACTTCCTGTTTCAGAACAGGAAGGGCAGGAGTTGTAAGGGCACAGAGGCATTAGGAAAGTAGGGAGAAAAAAAAAACAGAGATGAAAGAATAAGCATACAAAACAACAGTGGGAGGGCCACAAATAAGACATGATGGGAGTGGTGTAGTGCAGTGGTTGTGGAGTGGCAGGCTTCTAGGAGACATTCTGGAGTATGTTGTGTTATCCCATCTGCAGGCACCTGTTTGGGCTGAGGGAGGAGGTTGCTTGTCTCCAGGCTGAGTTGGCCAGGATTCAGGGGACCTCCTCTTCCACCCAGAGACCACCAAGGCCACTGCCTCTGCCACAGAGGTAACTAAAAAAGAGGAGTGATTGGACCATAGTGGACCCAGGAAGGGTGAGAGTGGTGGAACAGAGGCGCATCCCTCCAGTTGTACCTCTCCACAATTCATACACTGTTCAGGCCAAGCGTGGTTCCTCTGTGGAGGCACCACAGTGGATACCAAGGATGATGCTTGTAACCTCCACAAAGGAGACCCACAGGAGGGTGGCATGGGACCCCACAGGGGAAGAAAACAGTTCCTGGTGGGGGACTCAATTATTAAGGGATAGAACTGGGGAAGGGAGGGGAGAGGGAGGTAATGTGCCTGCTCGCATGGTTGCAGGGACAGGGAGTGAATTCACGGGGGGAAGGAGATGGATGTTATTGTCCACCTATGGACAAAGAACCTGACTGGGAATGGGATCAGAGCAGGGCAGGGGGAGTTTATGAAGTTGGGGAGGGGCTTTAGACAAGTAACACTCACTGTAACCTTCTCAGAAGTGCTTCCTGTGTATGGCATGGGGGAGGCTAGGGTACTCCATACCATGGGATTCAATCAGTGGTTGAAAAACTGGTGCAGAGCTCACGGCTTTTGCTTCATTGGAGACTGGAGGTCCATCTGGAGGGATAGAGGCCTATACTGATGTGATGGTCTGCATCTGTCCAGGAGGGAACCAAGATCCTAGGTGATCAGTTTAAATGCTTCATTGGCAAGCATTTAAACTAGCCAAAGGTGGAGGCACTGAAAAGGAGCAGGAAAATCCCAGCTCCCCTCCACAAAATAGGGTAGTTAGTGAGGTAAACACCAAAATAGAGAAGTTGATAGGGAGAAGGGCAGGAGTAAATGGAGAAAAAGGTAAAGGCAGTAAGGACAGGGATGGGACTAAAAGGGGTAGGGCCATCAAAAAATGGAGGGCAATGAGTACCAATGCCCATAGTCTAGGTAACAAGCTCCCTGAACTAGTGGCCTTGATGGAAGCCTGGATATTATGGCAGCCATAGAAACATGGTACACAGAGAACCATTACTGGGATGTCAACATACCAGGGTACACAATCTACAGGAGTGACAGGGAGGGTAGAAGAGGAGGAGGAGGAGGAGGAATAGCTCTCTACATAAGGGTAGGGATCAAAGCAATAGAACTAAAGGGTAAACAAGGAGGAGAGGAGGCACTGTGGGTCACCCTGGAGACAGGAAATGACACCGCAGTCTGCACGGGGGTTGTATACAGACCCCCATCTCAGGGGGAGGAAATGAACATGAAAATTATAGAAGACATTCTTAGTATGGCAGAAAAAGGGGAGATATTGTTGATGGGGAACCTGAATATGCCAGATGTTAACTGAAGCACCTTTGCTGCAGTCACATCCAAGAGCAGGGTCATTCTTGATGCCCTACAGGGACCATGTCTCAGACAGCTAGTGCTGGAACCCACTCGGGAGGGAGCAATCTTAGTTCTGGTACTCTCAAACAGGGTTGGAGAGAGGATCTCAGATTTAGAAGTGGGAAGCCATCTGGGAACAAGTGACCACCAAACAGTGTGGTTCATGATAAACACAGCTGTAGAATCAAGCCATACAAATGTGCGGGTACTGGACTTTAGCAGGGCTGACTTTGGCAAAATGGGAGAGTGTCTCAGAAAAGCACTAGCAAACAGGCAAGAAGGAGGGGTAAAGGAACAATAGGAAAACATCAAAACTGCCATTACAGAGGCAACAAGCCTTTGTGTGAAGCAAATAAACAAATCAAAATGAAGGAAAAAAACATTATGGTTCTAAAAAGAGGTGGTGGGGATGGTTACAGAGAAAAAGATAGCATTCAGGAAATATAAGGAAACACAGAAGAAGCAGGACAGAGAACCGTACCAGTTAAAGCAGACAGAAAAGGGGAAGGCAGTCAGAATAGAAAAGGCCCAAACCGAGGAAAAGATAGCCAACTTGGTTAAGAAGGGGGATGAAATCTTTTATAGGTATATTTGGGAGGAAAGAAAGACCAAGGTAGGGATAATGAGGCTTAATAAAGGGGAGGGTGGGTGGGCAGGGGTAACAGTGAAAAAGCAGATACTGAAAGAATACTTCCGCTTAGTATTCACAAAAAGAAGTGGAGGGGGAAGTATCTAATTCAATCAATAGAAGCACTCTGGATAGTGGGCTTGATACCAGTCCATTCACAGAAGAAAGGGTTCTGAAAAAATGTCCTGAAATGGAAGGTGGACAAAGCAATGGGGCCTGATGGGATTCACCCCAGAATTCTAAAAGAACTAAGGGCAGAACTAGTGACACCACTAGGGAGAGCAGCTACCAGCTACTTTAAACAAATCATGGGAGGATGGTGTGGTTCCTGAGGACTGGAGGAGGGTGGCTGTGAATCCCCTTCACAAAAATGGGAGCAAATCAGAGGCAGGAATCTACAGACCTGTTAGTTTGACCTCAGTGGTAGCGAAAATTATGGAATCACTTCTGAAAGAAAGAATTGTTGAGTACCTAGAGGCCAGCGGGGCACAGGACCCAAGACATCATGGATTCACAGTGGGAAGTTCATGTCAGATGAATCTAATAGATTTCTTTGACTGGGTGACTGAATTAGTAGATCAGGGAGGAGTTGTGGACATGACCTTCCCAGACTTTAGCAAGGCATGTGACACAGTCCCACACAAAAGATTAATAAACAAGTTAGCCAGCCTGAGAGTGGGTCCCAGGGTGGTAGCCTTGGTAAACAATTGGCTGAACAATAGGATACAGAGGGAAATAATAAATGGAGTCCACTCTGAAGAAAGGGGGGGTTACTAGCTGAGTACTGCAGGGTTCAATACTGGGACTGGTCCTTTTTAATGTCTTTATAAGTGACATTGCAGAGGGACTGGAATGAAAAGTATGCCTCTTTGCAGATGACACAAAGTTCTGCAACAGGGTTGATATGCAAGGGGGTGTGGAAAGGATGAGAAGGGACTTGGCAAGGCTGGAGGAATGGTCAAAAGTATGACAGCTTAAATTCAGTGCAACTAAGTGTAAAGTAATGCACCTGGGAAACAAAAACCCAAGTGAAGGGTACACAATGGGAGGGGAGTACTAACAACAACAAAAATGGAAAGGGACCTGGGGGTAGTCATATCAGTTCACCTAAAGGTAAGCAAGCAATGTGAGAAGACAATAAGGAGGGCTGGGGGATACTGGGATGCATAGAGAGAGGCATCATCAGTAGAAAACAGGACGTTGTTATCCCTCTGTACAGACAGTTGGTAAAAACCCATCTGGAGTTCTGCATACAGTTTGGGAGACCCCATCTCTGCAAGGACATAGACAGGATGGAGGCAGTCCAGAAGTGGGCAACTAAAATGGTATAGGGTCTGCACCAGAAGTCATATGAAGAGAGAGACAAAAGGAGCTTAATATAGTATGTATACCCTTGAGAAAAGGAGGGAGAAGGGGGACATGAAAGAAACTTTCAAGTACTGCAAAGGAATCAACAAAGTTCAAGAGGGTAGCATCTTTCAGAAAAAGAGATGTGTAAGAACAAGGGGGTACAAATTGAAGATAGAGAGGTGACGGCCCAGGGGCAATGTAAAGAAGTATTTCTACATAGAGAGGGTGGTGGACACATGGAATGGCTTTCCTGAGGAGGTTGTGGGGGTCAAAAACAGTGAGGGAATTCAAGAATGCATGGGACAGACATATAGAGGAGTGTGTGTTTGCAGTCATACATAACAAGGATATTCTTGTATCAAGAGGTTTCGTTGGTAACAGATGACCTCGAGAGCGCAGCTTCTGACTTCAGAGTCTATGTTTCTATGTTTCTATAGCTTTACCAATTGTGCTTATACTGTGCCCTGTCCCTGAGTAGTAAATTAGTTTCACTTTGATTTTTTCTGATGTTCTTTTTTCAGTTTGATAGAATGCTTTAGACCTTACATTGCACGTTACCCCAGTATCTGGTTTAACACTTGTAGATGTGTTTGCAATTCCTAGATTCATTCTCTATTCTTGTTTTTCTTTTAAACTTCACTTTATTTAGAAAATAAATAAAAACATAAGTTCAACTTACAAGCATACAAGGGCATTAAATTGGTACACAGACATTTGGACATGTAAGTTATTCATGTCAGCCAAAATATATACATTGCATTGTATCCCACTTTAGAAATATTATTATTGCCATTTAACATTTAACATTTGCAGTTGATTAAGACTGTGTTAAACAAACCTAAATAACTCTAATAAAGAACATGAACAATTAAACGGCACGCTTTCAGTTCATTTTTATAATCGTGTGTTATCTTATTTAATGGGCTTGTCCTATCGGTCTGCATTCTCCTCTGCCTTTATCCCATTCCACACAGCCCCCTATATTTTTCAACTTTGTCATCTGATGAGGTAATTTTCCTCCTTCAGTTGGAGCTTTTCTGTCATGTGTCAGCAAGTCCAAGTCTCAAGAACCATGGCAGGGACTGTGTACTGACCACCCACAGATGCTAAGACCTCCAGCAGTGACCCAGAGGCAGTGACTCATGGGATTTGAGAGGGCAGCAAAGCCCTACCCCAACCCACCACTGAGCCTCCTGGAACCCTTTTTACAGTTACAGTTTGAAATCTCACACCTCCCAGCCCAGACCAATCTGACCATGAGAAAGGTGACTCCTCCTCCACTTCCCTGCTTTACTCTGGCATTCCTGAGCAGTCCACCACGAGTGGACCAGTGCTGAATAGCATGAGCTGAGTGAAGAGTCTGCTGAGTCAGCCAGTGTAGAAGGGGTTTGGTTATAACTCTGAACTGTAGGTAAGGGAGTTTCAGGTTCTATGGTGTAGCAGTTATATCACAACCTACAAAGGAGGTGAGTGGGACTCTATTTCATGCAGGCAATTTACCTTCACAAATTGTTGTTCTTATCTAAATTTACTTCTCCTTTAATTTACAATCCCACTCCACACCACCATGAATCATTACTCTATTGAGTTTCCATTTTACACAAAAAGTTAAAAACAACTGCTTAAGTCCCTGACAGGATTCTAACTATGTCTACCTGAATTTAAACCTCTGATTCTTTGCCTATTAAGTGAACACACACGCAATGTACCACTGAAATACAGGTGAGTCAAATTTCCTATGGTCTAGAGGTTATGCCACAACAAGCAATATAGGCAGTTGGGGATCTAATACCAGCAAGTGATTTACCTTTACAATTTTTGTTGTTCACTAAATTTACTTTTCATGTAATTTATGATTCCAATCTACACATCCATGAATCCCTACTTAAGTAAGTTTCCATCTTACAAAAAAAAGTTGAATTTTTTTTAAGTCCTTTCCAGGATTCAAACTGTGTTCACCTGAATTTAAAATTCTGATCCTTTTGCCTGCAAAGGGAACATGCATTCAGTGTCCCACTGAGCAAAATGGGCAAATGGGGACCTAATCCCAGCAAATGTTTTACCTTCACAAAATGTTGTTCTTAGCTAAAGGCGATTCTCATGTAAGTTACTATTTCACTCTTCAGCTAGTGATCAAACAGGAGTTCAGCATGTTTGTAGTTCATTTGCATCACCAGGTAAGGAAAAAGGTCCAGCTCACCATACGATACTCAGGGGAAATGCCGGATCTCGCCCAAGAACTAACACACTGAAATCTGGCCAATAGAAAATCATGTACACAAATGCCCGAAGTCTGGGAAAGAAGATCCCAGACCTGCAAGAAACAATGACAGAGGCAAAACTGGACATAGTAGCCATTAGCAAGACATGGTTCACCAGTAACCACACTTGGGAGACTTCAGTACCTGGCTATGTACTGTTTAGAAGAGACCGAGATGCAAAAAGGGGGGGGAGTGGCCCTTTATGTCAATGAAAATATCAAAGCTACAGAAATTCAGAATACACATAAGGAGCCAGAAGAACTGTGGGTCACCGTAGAAACAGAGAATGGGACAGCCATACAAACTGGGTTGTCTACAGGCCTCCAGACCAAGGGGATTACATAGACACATTACTGTTAGAAGATATACAAAACAAGACAGCTAAAGGGGAGGTTCTGATAATGGGAGACTTCAACATGCCAGATACAGATTGGTCAATACCAGCAGGAACATCTGCCAGAACTAGACACATAGTGGATTCCCTGTAGGAGGAGGGCCTCAAACAACTAGTACAACAACCCACAAGAGACAGAGCTATCCTAGATCTAGTACTGACTAACAGGGAAGGGATCACAGATCTCAGGTAGAAGGTCACCTGGGGGCCAGTGACCATCACATGGTATGGTTCGATTTGGCCACTAGAACTAAATCATCCCATTCCAAGGCAAAAATATGGGACTTCAGAGGAGCTGACATTGATAAGATGGCCAACAGAGTTCAGTTCACCCTGACAAGAAGAAATACAGGTGAGGGGGTACAGACAAAGTGGGCAAGCATTAAGGATGCAACACTTGAAGCAACATCCCATTGTGTTAGAGAGAAAAGCAAGAGCAAAAGAAGGAGGAAACCACACTGGTTCTCAAAAATAGTAGCAGAAAAGGTCAGAGCCAAAAGCCTGGCCTTCAGGAAATATAAGGGAATGCAGCAGGATGAAGATAGGGAGTCATACCAAACTTTCCTAAGGGGAGCAGGGAAGGCAGTAAGGCAGGCACAGGCTCAAACCGAGGAAGCACTAGCACGAACAGTAAAAGAAGGGGACAAGACTTTCTATAGATACATTAGTGAAAGGAGAAATTCCAGAGGGGGTATTGCTAAGATCAAAGGGGATAAGGGGGAGTGTGTGGAGGAGGACCAAGGAAAAGAATCTATCCTAAATAGATACTTCTGCTCAGTATTTACTGAGGAGAAGGTAGGACAGGGCCCACAGCTCAGTACCATGGACACAGGGGGGAGGGAGGTGTGCACTAGCCCCCTCACAAAAGAAAGAGTCCTACAAGAGCTTCCTAAGCTCAAGATGAACAAAACAATGGAACCTGATGGCATACATCCCAGGGTACTAAAGGAGCTAAGGGTGGAACTAGCAGAGCCAGTATCAGAACTGTTAAGTGAGTCTCTGTGCACAGGAGAGGTCCCAGAAGACTGGAGAAGGGCTCATGTGATCCCGTTCCACAACAGTGGTAGCAGGGAGGAGGCATAGAACTATAGACCAGTCAGTCTTACCTTAGTAGTGGGCAAGATTAAGGATAGTGCAACACCTGGAATCCATAGGAGAACAGGATCCAAGACAGCATGGGTTTACAACAATAACATCCTCTCAAACTAATCTCATAGATTTCTTTGACTGGGTAACCAGAGTGGTGGACCAAGGGGGTGTGGTTGATGTTGTCTACCTTGACTTCAGCAAAACATTCGATACTGTTACACATAGAAGACTGATTAATAAGCTGGGTAGGCTTGGGGTGGGTCAGAAGTTGGTCATCTAGGTGGCAATCTGGTCGTCGGGCAGAAAACAGAGAGTTGTGGTAAATGGTATACAGTCAAAAGAGATGCAAGTAACAAGTGGGACACCTCAGGATCAGTTCTGGAGCCAGTCCTCTTCAATATCTTCATCAGTGACATTGCAGATGGACTGGAGGGTAAGGTTTGTCTGTTTGCAGATGACACCAAGATCTACAACAGAGTAGATGATCCAGATGGGGTGGGCAGAATGAGAAGAGATCTGGATAAACTGGAAAACTGGTCAGAAGAGTGGTAACTGGGGTTTAACACAAGGAAGTGCAAGATCATGCACATAGGGAAGAGAAACCCTGAAGCCACCTATAGGTTGGGAGGGGAGTTGCTGGCAATCACAAGGGAAGAAAGAGACTTAGGCATCATCTTCACAGATGACCTAAAATCATCCAAGCAGACCACTAAAGCAGTAGTTAAGGCTAGAGGGATGTTCGGGTATATTAGTAGGGGTACTGCAAGTTTATTTATTTATTTATTGAAAATGTTTTACCAGGAAAGGCACACTGAGCATGAAGATACTCATCTTGCAGTGCAACCTGGGGGTTGGGGAAAACAGAGGATACAGGATACATAATTATACAGTGACAATTGGAACATAGTATACACATTGAGGGTTCACAATTTTTGCAGTACAGGCAATGACTATCAAACAACCATAACAGAGTACAGAGCAGTCAAAAAACAAAAACAATTCAAGGACAAATAAGTGCCTAGAGGGCAAGTGCATGCGCTCAGCTAGGAGTATATAGCTTGGTGTAGTTTCAATGCCATTGGTCAGCTGGGAGGGGAGATGAGTGGAATCAGGGCTTAGAGCAGGTGCAGTTTACCATGAAGTGGTTTGTGAGGGTGGAGGAGAGGCAGTTATCAGAGGAGGAATGACAGATTTGAGGGGGTAGCTCATTTCAGATTTTGGGGAAACAATGAGAGAAAGCTGTTTGGCCAGCTGTGGACTTCCACCAGGGGACAGCAAGTAGTTGGGAGTCAGTGGATCTGAGGGTTTGAGGGGGTGGGGGGAGGAACGAGCAAGGAGGAGAGGTAGGCGGGGAGGGTGCCTTGCCGGAGCTTAGAGGTGAATTTAGCGCAGTGAATGAGGCATCGGTTTTCAAGGGATGGTAAGGCCAAGGCGCGCAATATAGCTCGCAGTGATGAGTGGGGTGGGCATTGAAAGCAAAGTGGCAGAAGGCATTGAGCAGGGTGTCAAGCTTGGATAGGGAGGATTTAGGGGCCGAGCTATATACTATATCGCAGTAGTCAAAGGATGGGAGACTCATCTTCTGGATTAGCTTGCAGCGTACAGTTAGAGGGGAGCTGGTGGTTTCTGTGCAGAGCACCTAGCATGGGGTGCAGTTTTTTTATAGTAGCATCTATGTGAACATTAAAGGACAGATGACGGTCAAGCCAGACTCCAAGGTAACAGAATGAGGGGACATCATCAAACACTTGCCCATCAAGGGTATGGAAGGAGGGGAGGGATGGGAATCTGGACAGGCATTGTCTTGTACTGAAGGTCATGGAGTCTTTTTTTGTGCATTTAGGGAGAGCTGATGGGAGCAGAACCAGTGTTGAATGTTGTCAAAATCAGCTTAGAGGGTGGTACTGCTTCTGTGGAGGTACCTGAGGAAAAAAGGATAGTGTCATCTGCGTACATGTGTATGGCAGATGACTGGCAGACTAGGGGTGGATCGTTAAAAAAAATGGAGAATAGTATAGGTCCAAGCACAGAACCAAGGGGGATGCCAATAGACATGGGCAGGGGGACAGAAATGGCATTGGAGATTCGTACGGATTGGGTTCTACCCATGAGATAGGAGCAGAACCAGTTGGTGGCAGAGGCAGTGAGACCTGCTTCAGCAAGGCTGGAAAGAAGCAGGGTGTGTGAGACAGTGTCAAATGCTTTAGCTAGGTCGATGAAGATAACAGCAGTGATCTGTCCATTGTTTATGCTGGTGAAAATTGCATCTGTGAGCCTAGTCAGGGAGGAGGCAGTGGAATGTCCTTTTCTGAACCTGGACTGGAAGTCCATGTAGAAGTTAGAGTCAGACAGAAAGGTGGTAAGCTGCGAAAGCACTAAGTGCGCTTGCAATTTTGCAAGTGTCGGGAGGAGAGAGATAGGTCGGTAGTTTGAGGCTGAGGTAGGGGAGCCACCTTTAGGCAAGGGGATGACTATGGCATACTTCCATGCCTGAGGGACAGCAGCTTCTGCAAAGGACAGGTTTAGCATGGTGGCAAGTGGGGCAGCTATGACAGGGGCTGCAAGGTGGAGGAGCTTAGGGTCCAAGTCATCAGGGGATTTGCCCTTAGAAGGATTGAGTGCAAGCAGGGCTGTTAGGGCATTGGTTGCTGAGATATCTTTGAATGAGAAGGTGCGGGGTACATACTGCTTCTTGTGACCCACGGTGGGTCCAGATGGACCTGGGGTGGGCAGAGATGAGAGGAGGGAGGCTGCACAAGTGAAGAAGTACGAGTTGAACTTGGCAGCAACAGCATGAAGTTCCGAGAGAAGGGACTTATTTATGTTTAGTAGCAGGGTGGGGGGTAGCGGTGGGGGGGGAAGAGGGAGTGGATGACCTTCCAGAATTTAGAAGGATTATTTAGGTTTGTTTGGAGAGTGGAGTTAAAATATTTGGCTTTGGCCAGCCAGGTTGCTCTAGTACACTTGTTTCTAAGCATCCGGTATTTAGAGAAGTCTTGTGGGTGATTAGAGGATTTGTGGACACTCCAAGCTTGGTCATGGGCACTTTGGCATGCTAGGAGTTCAGGGGTGATCCAGGGAAGATGGTTGCCACGCACCCTTGTGCAACGCACAGGGGCATGTTTATCCCAGACACTGAGAAAAGTGTTTTTGAAGTGATGGAGGGCAGCATCAATTGAGAGGGTGGGAGAAGATTCCACCCAGTTAGCTTGTGCAAGGTCCTTTAGAAGGGGATTGATGTCAAGAGACTTGTAGGAGCATTGGACCAAGAAATTAGGGGGTGATTTGGGGCGGTGAATTTTCCGGACGAGGTATGTGACATGTTCACTCAGAGAGTCAGGGAGGAGACCAGATTTGATGACCCAGTGGGGGTGGGAGGTCAGAGCCCAGTCCAGTAGAGAGTGGTTTCCTATTTTAGGGTTTAGGCGGGTGGGCTCAGTGATAAGTTGGGAGAGATTTAGTCCATTTATAAAGGTCCACTCTTTAGTGAGGGCTGGGGATAGTCAATTGAGATTCAGGTCACCCATGATATAAGATTCACTTATGGGGGTGAGAGAGAAGGTATGTGCTAGGAGGTCTGTGATAGTAGAGGAAGGTATACCTGGACGGCAGTAGATGCCAGTGACATAGATGGGGAGTGAGAAAGGGTGGGACAGTTGTAGCATTAATATCTCATAGGCTTTGGGTTCAGCATTGGCTAGGATGGTCGAAAAGTGGATGTCCGATTTTAGGTAAATGGAGAATCCGCCACCTCTGGTGGCCCTGTCCTGGCGGGCCATGGTGTAATCTGGGAAGGTGACAGCGGTATCAGAGATGTTTTTATTAAGCCACATTTCAGACAGGATAATGATGTCTGGAGTTTAATGGATGACAAGAACTTGGAGTGAGTCCAGTTTGCTGGGAAGGCTTCTAATATTTAGATGTAGTAGGCACAGTCCACGGGGGAGGGGGCTCACTATGGGCAGCAAGGTGGGGGACAGGTTGTGGAGAGGTCCCATGGGGAGAGGGGAGAAGGGGCCAGGGTTGGGATGTATATCGCCTGCAGTGAGGAGTAGCAGTATGATAGTCAGGTAACGGGCTGACAGCTGTTTAAACACAGAGGAGTGTGAGCTTCATTTAGGAGGCAGGCACGAGTAACTTATAGGGGCAGGGCAAGGGGTGAGCAGATGAGGCATCATCCAAGAAAGAGAGGGATTGAATAGGGATCGGCAGGGCCATAAGTAAGAATGGGACCAGACATGTGGGTGCTCAGAGGTGGATTGCCATTTGTGGTAATTATAGTTATCAGAATGGATAGGCAGCGAGAGGAGGGGGCCGTGGGGGGCAGTGGGGTGCATGGTTGAGAGGAGGGGAGGGAGGTAGAAGAAGAGAGAGATGAGCAGAGGCAGATAGCCAGGCCTAGGAGGCATTGCTTTGAGCGGGGGTAGGTGTCCGACTTACAGTGCAGATCTGTGAGAAAAGAGAGAGGAATGAGGGGGTGGTAATTGGTTGGGTGATCAGCTCTTGAGTGGGACCTGAGTCCAATTGTGTATGAATAAGAAAGTAGGAGAAAAAATTTAATGGGAAGATAGCATATTTAATCAGTGGAGGCGGGGTGGGAGGGAGGGAGGGCCGAAAATTAACACAGTATACAGAGTCAGAGCTTAACATAGGCTAGAATTCCTTACAAAATACTTTATAATGCATTTTTTTTTGTGGGCCAGGCAGCAAAGAAAGAGATAGGTCTAGGCCAATTGGGCGGAGAAGTGAGAAGTGCCCATGATCCAGCTGCTCTGCCTACATCTTGCTTAGTTTGAGTCCTGGGTCATGGTTCCAATCAGCAGCAGGAGGTACCGGCTGATCGCTGGGAGCTGTAGCAGCCCTGTTCAAGGGCAAGCAGCTAAGGAGTATAGAAAAAAGAAGTGTTTAAGTAGGTAGTCAGGCTAGAGGGGGTGGACAATAGTTAGCAAGACAAAAGGAGAATTAGGTTTGGGCGTCAAACAGAGGGGTTGGCTCTGTGGGGAAGGGAGACAGACAGAAAAGCAGCAGAAAAGAGCGGTATCACTTGTAATCTTACTAAAATGCTCAAAATTAACACACTATACAGAGTCAGAGCTTAACAGAGACTTGGATTCCTTACAAAATACTTTAAAATGCATTTTTTTTTGTGGAGTGCCAGGCGGCAAAGAAAAGGGATAGGTCCTGGCCAATCGGAGTGAAGAAGCGAGATGCACCCATGATCCGATTGGCTGTGATTCCACCGTACCTTGCTTGGGTTTGGAGTTTGGAGTTGTGGTTTCCGATCGGTGGCATGAGGTACCGGCCGATCACTGGGAGCTGTAGCAGCCCTGTTCAAGGGCAAGCAGCAAGTCATAAAATGGAGGTAATAATCCCTCTTTACAAGACACTGGTTAGGCCCCATCTGGAGTACTGCATGCAGTACTGGAGGCCACACCTGCACAAGGACATTAGCAAAATGGAGGCAGTCCCGAGAAGGGCAACCAAAATGGTTCAGGGACTGCATCATTAAACATATGAGGACAGATTAACGGAGCTCAATATGTATACCCTAGAGCAAAGGAGGGAGAGAGGTGTAATGATCAAAACATTCAAACATCTTAATGGCATTAACAAGGTGAAAGAGTCTAACATGTTTCAATATAAGAAAAATGGCAGGACAAGAGAACACAGCTGAGATTAGAGGGAGGCCGATTAAGGGGTAATGTGAGAAAGTTCATTTTCACAGAAAGGGTAGTGGATGCATGGAACAGCCTGCCTCAGTAAGTGGTGGCTATGAATACAGTGCAGGGCTTGAAACAGGCATGGATAGGCATAAGGAAGCAATACAGATGATTATGAATAGATAGGCCATTTACAGAGCACAGGCCTATGGCACATTCATAAGGTAGAAAAAATGGGCAGACTGGATGGGCATTGCATTTCTTATCTGCTGTCAAATTCTATGTTTCTATGTTTCACACCAGCATGAATCACTACTCAATTGAGTTTCCATCTTATAAAAAAATGTTGAAAATAGGATTCAAGTCCCAGTTAGGATTCAAACTATGTCTACCTGAATTGAAACCACTGATTCTTTGCCTGTTAAGCAGCACTCATTCAGTGTGCCACTGAGTTGCAGGAAAGTGAGTTGCATTTCCTATGGTGTACAGGTTATGTCACAACCTGCAAAACTGGTTACTGAGGATCTAATCCCAGTGGGCAACTTACCTTCACAAATTGTTGTTCTTAGCAAACTTTACTTCTCATATAATTTAATATTCTAACTCAACACCACCATGAGTCACCACCCAAGTAGGTTTCCATTTTGCAAAAAAAAAAAAAAAGTTGGAGTTCCTGCCAGGATTTAAACCACTGATCCTTTGCCTAGTACACAAACACACATTCAGTGTGCCATAGGTAAGTGAGTTGCAGCTCTCATTCTAAAGCGGTTATGTCACAGCCTGCAAAATAGTTGACTCCAATTGTATTCAAACCTAGAGAAGCTTCAGCCAAGACTAATCTAATTGACTGCAACATATTGTAAGTTCAGATACTGCATCTGAAGGTCTGCTGTTTAGCTCTGCTGAAACCCTTCACTGTATCAGCTATGACATATAACAATTTATCTCATACAACAAAAGGTGCAGTGAGAAAGAAAAAAAATATGCAGTACATGGGATTGAACCCAGGCTTGTGTAGGTCTGAAACCCGATACCAAGACCTGAAATCCCTATCTCTCACATTATCAGTGGTAACATGTAGCTGAATCACTCACACTGAATGTAACCTTACACTTGACTAAATGCACAAGAGTATGCATAACCACAATAGATGCTAACAGCTATGCTGTTGGCACCAAAAAAATATGTGTTTAAATAGTACAAGAACAAAATCTTTAATGTGATTTTACAAAAAATAGTTCCTCCACATGCATTAGCTTGCAGTACTTTTTCCCCTTAGTTGTTTTGCTCTATTAAGGCCACTATAGTTGTTGTTGTACCTAGTTGTCTTTGCCCCAGCACCCTCCACCCCTTGCTTACACACACAGAGGCAGCTGCAATTTTGCAGTTAAGCATATAAACACGTCTTTAATGTAAATGCCCCAGTTAAAATTAACATGTTTTGTGCTAGAGTGTGAATGGGAAGAAAAAGCTGAGCAGTTGATTGTGCAGTCTGGAAGAAATCCACAAGTACTTCAACTCAGATGTAATGGGTTAGCGCTAGAAAATTAAGTTTTGTACTTAGTGGCAACAGCTTTTTTTGTATTGTGTCGCGATGTCCTACTTTGCCAAAGATCAGCATGTGTGGATGGCTGGCAGGGATATGGGTGGGTGTAGAGGGAGTGGGATCATTAACTGTCAAAAAGGGAGTGAGCAGCTTTCAGTGAGGCTGGCAGACATGGAACTGATCAAACCATGAAAGAAACCACAAAAAAAAAAAAAGTTTAACAGCAAAAAAGTATTTCCCTGTAGGATAGTGTGGGGTTTTTGTTCATTTGTTGAAGTGTTTTTGTTTTGTGGTGAGATGGACCATTTTTTGCTTGTGGATACTTTATTTTCCTTGCTAAGGAGGAGGAAAACATGACAGCTTTTAAAAGTGTAAACATTCTATTTGGCACATTGATTTCTATGCCCCTGTGTCCTGGCTCTGAGTGCTAGTTATTAGCCATGCATTAGACATCTCTAATGCACAGCTAACGACCAATCAGGATGCAGGAGTTTCTCTCTCCATTTTATAAACATGGAAGAGTTCATTTTCCCACTGTGAATCACCAACATATATTTCCTTACATACCACACCAATAAAATACTTTATAACACATCAATCAACTAATAAATACATCATATATAATACTACTGCATAATAACAGCTGTAACAACACCCTATTACAATATGAACACCTTATTATAACTATAATAACATATGAATAGCATATAACAACATAAACTTATTAAATCTCTAACACAGTCACATTAACACGTGATTATATAATGGCATGGAATTTTTCTATCTTCTGATTCATTAGAGGCAGTTCTAATCAGTGATGTTATTACAGTAGAAAATGACACTTCATAAATGTCCCTGGCCATCAGCCTTTTTTACTCTCAAAACAAAATCAATGACCCTTGCCAGCCACAGTCTTACATCATAAAGATGCCTTTACTCATCAGAAATCTTCAGCTAGGCCCAAACAATAACACTGCCTTAAATTTAAAAAAAAAATTGATGTAATTTTCCCTCATAATCCTCTTCTTACTCACACATGCATAAATTATAAGATGAAGTGCTCAATTATTTATTTTTTTTATTTCTGGTGTTTTTTGCTGACCATGAAAAAGTCTGCTACAGATATAAAAATGCCCTGGTTCCATATGAGTACTCATGTAGTGTGATCGTGAGTATGAATATTCTGCCAGTAGAACTAAGCAGAGATTTGAAGTCTTGTATTCCATTGGCAGTAAACATTCCATCTATTGAATGTAGGAAAGATAGAAAAGACACATTGTGAGGAAAAGGGAGGAAATAAAATAATGAAGAAATAAAGGTGAGGAAACATGTAAATGCATGTAGGTTTGGGAAAACAAAGGTTAAAGGGATGATTTTAAAAACAAATTATTTTGCTATGCATAATATTTGAGACTGAGATGGCATGTTTATGCAAGGATGCGCTGGGACTGTTTTGTTAGGTGGATTAATGTTTTTGAAAAAAATAATTTAAATGTTTAACATCATTTTATTTTTGTGCATTCCCCCCCCCAAAAAAAAAAATCCTGGACCCATTTTACAATTGCAACAAGACGCTAATGGGTGTGCTTTGAGTACCTGAAGGCACTTGGTGATGATGTCTTATACCTCACAACACACCTGAGGCGTATCAAAATCCCACCACAACACACAACTTACCATGTCATATTGCTCAGATAAACCACTATAAACACACCTGAATAGCAGCTAGCCCATTTACTCTAAGAACCATTGTAACAGCCAATTAACCATTTGGGGCCTATAACAGACCATAACAGCAGCACCATTTCAGATTTGAATTCTGAAATCATATCCCCAAAAAAATTGGAGGACTGCCAGACCACAGACTATAAACAAGACTTCATCAAGCAACATTTGTCAGTATCATGATGTACTGGTTGCCATTTTATTAACTATGTTTAATTTCCTGTTTGTTATTAGGTATGTTGTGTTTTACCCTGGGTTAATCATGAAAATGGACATTTCAATGCCCTCGTGGGTTCTACCTGGTAGTAAAAAAGCAAATAAATAACAGCACAAGAACAAAGTGAAAAAAAAACAATTTTGACATTTAAAACATAAAAACTAACTTAGAAAAAGTAGATGAACACCAGAACGTTTTCCAGATATGTGTAATAGAATTAGGCAAGTATCTAGCTAATTGTACCTACATGTGTAAAAAAACTGATGGAACAGAGTAGGAACCTGCAACCTTACTAGGAAAACTAGGCAATCTGGACAGGTATTTCATTACTGACAACCACCCACACACTACAGTATGTACAGGAGTAAAGACACTCCTTCAAAGAAACTGTAAAAACAATAATAACAAAACAGGACTCTGAAAAGGAGGGGGAAACAAACCCCACTACAATCAAAACAATGCACTTACAGCAACTGAAATAGAAATCCTGCATGCAACTGGAACCATAGGATTGCATAATGCAGCTACACTACTGCGTATGCTGTTCTTAAATATCAGAATCCATTATGCACTATGAACAATAAAATAATACAGCCTACACTGGGGGACATAAATCTGGCAACAGAATAACAGCTGCAGATGGAACAAAATACCTCCAATACACAGAATGGCAAATAAAAACAAAAAAACATAATATACCCCCCAAAACATCAAATAAATTAAACCCAAATTGTAATTAAATTGAGTCCAACCTGAAAGACTCACAATAGCAGCATATGAACATTGTGCAAAATACAGGCCACCACAGATGATGACTGCAGATTCACCTCATGTGCAGAGTGAATGTGCTGTGCAGTGTGGACATGTATGCAGGTAATGTCTACACTATGCATGGTGGGCATGGTCTCTTGGCATCTGGCTAAATTCCATGGCTTTTGCGTGAAGGTCCACATGTCCTGTCACTATGTGACAATGTGTAGCCCCAGGAGCCTTTGTGGATCGGGCCTGTGTGTACTGTGTTTCTCATTGCATTGCATCAGTTAGTAACTGGGGTAAACCATGTATTACATGGATATTATGGGTGGTACATTGTACTAGAGGAAATTCCAGCTTAATCCATAAAGTAATACTTTGTAATCCATAAGAGGCCAGATTTTCAAAAGGTGGATGGATGCTGACACATTTGACTCTGTGTTTGTGTCAGTGTCTGTGCAGTTGCATCTTTGTCCTGCCTGCCTTGTTACAAAAACATATATTTGCAACAAAACATGAAAAAAGTAAATCTGTGGATATATTTTATCTGGTGAGATGAGTAAATCAGAAAGTCACTTGTCAAAAAATACTGCACTTCATCACAATACATGTTACCCTAATAAAAGTTAATTGCCATGTGTAATTTAGCAGGGCATTACATTAATGTTTATTTATTTAGCTTTTTGTTGACCGGGTAAGTACACTAGACAAATCCTGCCTATTTTCAGGCACGACCCGGGGTGGGGGGATACAGATGAATGCCAACTGACCTTGAACCAGATTAAGCTGTTGGTGGCATTTTTAGTGAATGAGGGAAATTTGGCCAGGACACCGGGGAAATTCCCTTACTCTTTTCGATAAGTGCCATGGGATCTTTAACATCCACCTTAACTACCACAAATCCAGGCAGATGGGACCTCGGTTTAATGTCTCATCCGAGAGATGGCACCTCAGAAATGTAGCACCCCTCTCATGCTGCATTACAGTGTCAGTACTGGGATATTAACCCAACTGCCAGATGTGGGAACTGAACCCACAGCCCTCTGATCTCCCAGCCTCAGAGGCGAGTGTGCTACCTACTGAGCCACTGACACTGCCAATATAGAATCAAGAAATATGGTCCATCTAAAAATGAGTGTGAAAGAATGGATTTGGTTAGTACAACCTTTTAATCAGATGAAAATTTAGAGCTCAAACAAGGAAAATAACCGCACAAAGACTGACTGGTGCTAGTAACAAAGAATTCACAGCACAGAGAAAAGGTCAGCACCCAGTCTTGGTCAAATTTAAAGTGCTTTATTTAGCAAAAGTGCATCAGTGCAAAATACTGGCTCATAGACATAATGTCAGTAGGCAGGCTATAAAAACTTCTTACATTTCACTTGGCTATCCACCAAGCTTCATCAGAGGTGTGGCAACAGTGTTAACTTTAAATAGTGTAAATACACATGCATACTGTATGTGAGCAAATTATAATACAATTAAAAACATGAACTCCTACAATTGTTTTCATTGTAGCAGAGAATACTAGTACTATTCACAGATCCAATTGGCTATAATGGATACCATGGTTACTAACAACTTTATTATTAAGAATGTAGTCTCTTCAAATGGTACCATGGAAACAAAGACTTAATGATTTATTACATTGAAACAGACACTTGAAGTGTAACCATTGTTATGTCTGAGGCAACTGTGCTGAGTGCCTTTAAACACATAGATACATATAGATATTGTTGGCAGATAAGGGCCTTGTGGCCCAGCTAGTCTGCCCTATCCATCTTTTTAATGCTTAAGGTACCCTAGATGCTATAACAAGTTCCCCCCCTTTCGTCCTAGCTTGATAATTTGCATGTGCCTATCCCACGCATTCTTGAATCCCTGAACCGTGGCTGCCCCCACCACTTCCTGGGGGAGACTGTTGCATCTCTCCACCACCCTTTCAGTGAAGTAGAATTTCCTCAAGTTCCCCCTAAGTTTTCCCTCTTTTAGTCTCATGCTGGGCCCCCCTTGTTCTGCTATTTCCCTTCATGTGAAAGATGCTCCCCTCTGGTGCCCTGTTGATCCCCTTCAGATACCTGAAGATCTGTATCATGTCCCCCCTCTCACTCCTCTCCTCCAGGGAGAACATATTGAGAACTCTGAGTCTCTCCTCATATGACTCATGCTACATCCCAGACACCATTTTCGTTGCCCTCCTCTGTACTGTCTCCATCCTATGTCTTTTTGGAGATGGGGTCTCCAGAACTGAACACAGTACTCCAGATGAGGCCTTACTAGGGAGTTGTACAATGGTACCACCACATCCCTCCTTCTACTTGTTGTACCCCTCCCTATGCAGCTTAGTATTCTGTTAGCCTTTCTGACTGCTTTGTCACACTGTTTAGCCGCTTTGAGGTTGTCTTCTATGACTACCCGTAGATCCCTTTCTTCTGTGGTGGCCTCCAGTGTTACCCCATCTAGTTCATACTCAACTCTAGGATACCCTCTCCCCAGGTGCATAACCCTATACTTTTTTACACTGAAACCCAACTGCCATTCCTTGGACCAGTTTTCTAGCCTCTTCAGATCTCTCATTTTTTTTATACCTTCTTGTGTATCTACCCTGTTACATAGCTTTGTATTGTCTGTGAACAGGCTAACCCTCCCTTCTAGACCCTCTGCAATATCGCTTATGAAGACATGGAAGCGCATTTGTCCCAGCACTGATACCTTGGGTATGCCACTTGTTACCCATCCCTCCTGTAAGCTAACCCCATTTACCACCACTCTGTGTGTTCTGTTATTCAACCAGTTTCTAACCTACATGATTACCTCTGTCCGCACCCCCTGATTTGCCAGCTTGTGAATTAGTCTCCTGTGTAGGACTGTGTCAAAGGCCTTCCTGAATTCCAAAAAGGCCACATCTACTGCTCTGCCCTGATCTATTTTATTCATCACCCACTCAAAGTAATCAGTCAGGTTGGTCTGGCATGTCCTCCCTGCAGTGAATCCATGTTGCCTTGGGTCCAGCAGCCCCCTTGTCTCTAGGTAGTCCATCAGCCTTTCCTTAAGCAGGGTTTCCACCATTTTACCTACTATCAAGGTCAAACTGGCAAGGTGTTAGTTTCCTGCCTTCTCCTTTCTACCACTTTTGTGCAGGGGTACCACTTGTGCTCTCCTCCACCCCTCCGGCACCATGCCTGTTTCTAGTGATCCACTGAACAACTTAGCCAGGGATCTAACCAGTTCCTTCCTGAGCTCCTTTAGGATCCTTGGGTGTATCCCATCCGTCCCCATAGCTTTATCCACCCTAAGCCATTCTAGTGATCTTTTTACTCTGTCCTCTGAAAAAGGTCTAATGTCCACCCCTTCTCTCGGTTCGCCCTACTCCATTAATGGGGGACCATCTCCATTGCTTTCTTCTGTGAATATGGAGCAGAAGTAATTGTTGAGGATGGCTGCCTTGTCAATGTCTTTTTCCACTACACTGCCTCCCTCTTCCCTAAGTCTCACAATACCCCCTCCTCCCATCTTCCTTCTGTCACTAATATACCTAAAAAATGTATTCCTTCCCTCCTTCACTGATTTAGCTAGCTTTTCCTAGGTTTTGGCCTTTGCTTCCCTTATTGACTTGTTTGCTACCCTTCATTTTTCCAAGTATTTTTGTCTGTCCTTCTTGCTTTGTGTTTCCTTGTACCTCAGACATGCCATCTTTTTTCCTCTTACTGGCTCTGCTACTCCCCTCAAGAACCACAGTGGTTTCTTCTTTCTTTTGCTGTTGCTGTAGGGCTTGGTGCAATGGTTTGCTACTAGGTGCAGGGCTTCCCTTATCCTATTCTACTGTTTCACCACTCCCCTTATGTCATCATATTTCTGCATAGCATTCCTGAATTCATCCTTCATCTTACCGAAGTCTGTCCTTCTGAAATCCAGGATTCTAGTCCTTGTGTGGCTAGCCTCCTGCGATGTCCTTATGGTGAACCCCACAGCTCAATGGTCACTAGTCCCTAGGTTATCCCCCACTGTGACTTCCTTTATTCTGTCCCCATTGCTTAGGACAAGATTAAGAATTGCATTCTCTCTTGTAGGCTTCCTCACTAGCTGTGTGAGACCTGTCCCTTGCAGGGATTGCATGAATCCCTTACTTCTGGCTGAGGCTGCCACTGGGGTGCTCTAGTCCACATCCAGCAAGTTGAAGTCACCAATCAGCAGCAATTCACCCTTTGTTGCCATGTTCTCTATAGTCTTCAGCAGTTCTCTGTCTACATCCTCCGCCTGCCCTGGGAACCTGTACATCACTCCTGTTCTAAGTACTGTTCTCCTCCCCACCTCCAGGGTTATCAACAGCACCTCTCCTTTCCCCCTTGTCTTCAACACACAAGAGGAAAGTGCAAATATTGACCATAATAACACTTCCATGAAGTGTCTTATTGCACTTATGGTTTCTACTTAACATATGTTTTACAAAGGATTTTTATGATTTTTAATAAGAAAATATTGCTTTCTATATAAAATATGAGCAAAAGACAAAAACTTCATTACAGCTGAGGCCTACTGATATTATAGTCAAACCTGGAACACAGGTTAAGCAAGTACAGGAGTACAAATGGCCACCAAATCACACTCTTATACTTGGCTTTTAGCCAATCAGGTATCTAGAATTTTCTTCCTATATTATCATCTAAGACAGAGTGTGCAATCTCTATCCTTGGACTCCAGTAAGCCATACAGTACCTTGCCTAGATGAACTGCTGTCAAAAGATGCAAGTGTAAACCCAAATATTTGTTTCTTCAGTTTTTAACTTCTCAGTAATGAGGATGTGCCTAATATGTTGTATGACCAGCATGAATTAAAAACAACAATCTTTTTGTGACACAAAAGCATAAACTATGATTTCTGTAGCAGGCTAGTCTGCATAAGGAGCACCTGGAACACTTGTAGACAGACATGAATGTGACAAGGGCATGTTTCCCAGGGAAATGTTAAGTAGTGTGTCTGATCAGGATCTCTGCCTTCAGGTCTATTCAGATGTAAACAAATCAACTGATGTTCCTAACTGGACACTGCAGTACTCTTCATTAGCAGTTCAGAGGAATGCATTAATGAACCTAAGTCACCTTTCTCTTGGAAAGCATTGCTAAATTCTATTGCAGAAACAACAACTAGTGAACATTTGCAATTCTAAAAATATCTATTTCCCCTAAAACAACACTTGACATTGTAATGCCTGGGAATTAGTATTTCCTTTTTTTCAGACAGCTTTGATGTTGGTTATTTTCTTGTCTGCCCATTAGCAGTGAGGAAAATTCTGGTTCCTTACTGCAGTCAACATGTAGGCGAGCCCTTTGACCCTACACCATTCTAACTTATTAGCATGTCGTTTGTCATATGATCTTGTGCTGTCAGCAAGCAGATGTCTCCTTGGGCCCCAGGCTTACTGTTAACTACTAGGGCAGCTGTTGCTATGATATAGGATGAAGGTATAAACAGTCATCACAAAATGATTTGGAGGCCCTTCCACCTCTAAAGTGCTAAACTGCAAGATGTGACTAAGGCACTCTTTGCTAATTTGTTAATGCCCAATTTAAAAAGAATGCTTTCAGTTAAATGTAGTCTCCTTTGCCAAGCACAGTTATATGTGTAGAGTGCTTTATAAATTTCAAGTAAACCGACCTTTGCATTGAGAGAAACTTAATTCTTCAAATCTTGTGCTTGTTCTTTTTCTTGGCATACTATACAAGCCTCACTTCATTATTGCAGACATGTTTTTTAAATAGATTTCTCAATCACTTATGATTATTCTAAATTTCAGTCTAGGGACTACACATCACTCTGATGACAGACTGCATGCTGAGGACAGGTGTAGCAGACTAGGAAGATTAGCAAATCAGTGAATAAAGAATGGTTAAACCCATTGAGGGAACTCCCTGGATTAGCAAAGAATTTTGCTACTCAGTTGGAACACTGCTGATCAGATTGATGCAGCCAGCATGTGCATTTATATTAGTGTATTCAGATTTGATTGGCAATACCTCAAAAGTTTGTAATCAATTTAAAAGACCAATTTTCACTGTTTGAATCTCTGTTTATTCCTATGGGACTTGAGAATTTTATGCAATTCATTGCAATTCTGCTGATATTCTCTGCAGTTATTAGGATCCACTTATTAGCATCAGTGTGGCTCAGTGCTGCATTCATCTCCAGGCTAGAAGACTGTGGCCCAGATATTCAAAAGGGTTGCACCATGCGCAACAGGGTTGAGCATGCGCAACTCCAAAAATGCGCCATTCTGCGATATTCAGAAGGGGCCAGTTGCACCACCAAAAACATGCTGAGCAACAGCGCAATGGAAATGAAGGCATGCGCAACTGAAGGCCGGGTCCATGCATAAAGTGGCAATGCGATATTCGAACACTGCATGTCTGCGGGGGTAGGCTCAGCCGGAGTTGCGCAGTAGCGAATTGGAGCCAAAATAAAAGGCTCAAGAAGCGGTGCAAGAACCCCAGCAGGCCGCAAACTGGGGAGAGAGACAGAGAGAGAGAGAGAGACAGGAGCTGGAAGGGCAGAGAGGGCCAGTGGGTCCAGGAGGACAGAGAGGCCAGTGGGGGGTGCCGGTGCAGTGGAAGCAGCAGTGAGGGCAGCGGGGTAACACAGGAACAGCAGCGGGGGCAGAAGCCAGGAGATGGACAGTGCCAGCTTCCTCATGGAAGCTGTAATGAGGGGTGAGACACCATGCTGCAGGGGCCGTGGCCACGGAGGGGCCCGATCGGCGGTATACCCCAACAGGTGGTATCGTGCCGCATCAGCTGACTTGTACACAGATGTCGGATTGTGGGCCGGTACCACCTGAACAGGGCAATACTGAGACGGCTCATGAGCTGTGCAGTGATGTGATGTAGGCACCCTCACGACGGAGTCACACTCTGTCCGTGGAGACCAAGGTGACAGCCTGCATGTGCCTGCTCACCACGGCACCTTCCAGAGGCCAACAGGGGACACCACAGGCATTACACACCGGCCACGCCACGCATCCTCACCCAATTCCTCAAGACTGTTGCCTCATGCTGGAGTACATCCATTTCTCAGCACCGCCGCAGAGCCGCAACAAACATGCAGGAGTTCCACAGGGTACGTATGCCTGGCATGCTAGGGGCCATAGACTGCACCCATGTGGCCATTCACATGCCACCTGGCCCCGACGGGCTGCATATCAGAACCGAAAGGGTTTTCCAGTGTCAACTGCCAGGTGGGTGTGATGCCACTGGGCGATTATCAATGTCTGTGCCACACACCCTGGTGGAGCACATGATGCCTTCATATGGCACCAGTCTGCACTGTGCCATCAATTCGAGAGAGGGGACATCCCACGGGTCATCTAGTGGGTGAGTACATGAATGGAATGCAAACTCTGGGCAAGGGTGGGAATGACACAGGTGCCATGGTAGTGGCACACAAGGATGTGGGCAATATGGACCTGACATGACACTGATCTCCACTATCTCCACACAGGTGACTTCGGATACCCACTCCGTCCCTGGCTGCTCACACTGCACCCGCGCCCACGACCCCAGCGATATGCTTCAATGAGGCACATGCAGGAACACATAACATCATAGAGCGGGTGTTTGGGATGCTCAAGGCACGCTTCCGATGCCTGGACACCTCCGGCGGAGCCCTCAGTATAGCCCCAAAAGGCCTGTGGGATATTCCTGGCCTGTTGCATCCTGCACAACATGCCAAAGACCATGGATAGCCATACAGGTCCAAGAGGGGACAGCTGGCTGGGACGCCAGTGGTGCCGGTGATGTAGAGGTAGCAGCCCCAGACGGGAGGGACCCCCGACTGACCCAGCAGGCCCAGCTGCACCGGGACACCATTGCAGAAGAGCACTATGCCCAACACAGGTAAGTCAAGGGGACATGTGCAGGCAACACTGCCCATGCACAAACCACAGGCACACAGGGGAACACACCGTGCATGAAGGTCAGGGGAGTTGAAGGTTCCAGGCATACCAACACACCATCAGAGAGGGGTGAGCACTCATATGGACACACACACACACCAGGCAGTGTACATGGGCAGCAGCACAGCACTGCGGAAACGACATTGCCAACACACAGCACCACTGACCATCCCCACCACCTGTACCGCATAAGTGGCAGGTCAGGACCTGGCACCCTTGCACCGGTGCAGTGCAATGCAGGCATCATCATGCACACGCACCTGTGGACAGCAGTTGGGAGAGTGTGCAGGTGGTCCGTGGTGTCAGCATGGTAGCAGAGCACCCAGCAGTGCACTGCCCACCATGACACACATTGCACACAGGGCACCAGACAGGGCCTGACTGGGAGACAGTCTAGCTGTAAGACTATCCCACGCCACCACGGATGTGTGATGGCCCTGGCCATGGCTCTAGCAGTCCTGGCAGGCTGAGCAGAGGCTACATGGGGTGCCGCCTGTTGCACCACCAGGGGTCCCACTGTGCCGAACGCCACCTTCCTGCACAGGGGTCTGCATCCTGCCAAACAAACTTGCACCAGGTGCCTGGATGGCCACAGCAGAACCCACGCCAACAGGCCTGGTGTCGCACCTACCGGGAGTGAGCGCACTGTGGGGTGGCAGGGCACCTGACAGTGTGGCCAATGAATCCACGACAGAGACCACTGCCTGGGTCAGCCTGTCAATGGCAGCGGTCACATCCGTCCGCATAAGGACCAGCTCGGCTCGGTCCCGACAACACTCCCTGCTATGCCACTCACCTGACACAGACAGTGCCTCCACGGACCTTGCAACCTGCCCTGCAGCTGTACCAAGTCCGCAGCAGGTGGGTGTGCACGTCCAATGGGTACCAGCCCCAATGGCATCGTGACCCCAGGGTGTGGACGTGTCCTGGTGCATGGCACCCCTTGAGGGTGGGTGCTGTTCGCCAGGACCAGGTATGGGCGGATCAAAAGGGCGGGGACATGTGCCACTGCTTGACACTGTACCCCAGACCTGGTGTGCGACTGCTGCTGCCACCCCTCCAACTGCTGAGCCCCAGGTCCACCTGTTCCACCTCCGCGCTGACAACAGTGCCAGACACCTGCACAGCCACCGGTGCTGCCCCACCGTGCTGACAGGCACAGCCTGGGACTGTGCAGCATGCTGGTACACAGGTGTGAACCAGGAAGGCCAAGGGGAACGTGTGGCCTGCCATGTGTCCGTCATGGACACACACCTATCACTCGCCTCATTGCAGGCCGCATCATCAATGGTGTAGCTGCGTGCCACTGCCATAGGCACAGCATGCTGGCATACCTGCATGCCAGACTGCTGAGACACAGGCTGTGCACCCCCTGCACCCGTATCACTGACACCGGAGCTGTTGGCCCAGCGTGCATGCTGCTGCAGTGCCTGCAGGCTGGTGGCGGAGGTGGATGGTCCCTCCTCCACGTGCATCACTGTCTGGACCCACCACCACCACCGTCTCCTGAAGACGAACAGGATCTGTAACAGAAAGAGAGTACATGTGAGTGCATGTGGACAACAGCCCCCCCCAACAACACCACCATGTCATACCGTGCAGTGATGGGCTTCCACCTGTCTGGAATCCTCCACCTGGTACGCCCGCAATGGCACTCAGCTGCATGGCCGCGACCATTGTCTCCTCTGTAGGGCCAGTTGCAACACCACTGGTGGGCCCCCACCAGTGCCAGCATGTGCCGCCTCTGAAGGCTGCCACCGCCTCCTTCAGCCTCCCGCGGTCAGTCCCCATCTTCTTCTTGCATTCCTGCAGGAGCGCTGGTGGCTTCCATGCAGGTTGACAGCCCAGCTACCCCCTCCCATGCAGCTGCACGTTCCTGAGGGGTGCCCCTCCATCCACTCAATAGTGGCTCATCCTCCAGGTAGGCCTGGAAGAGGGCCTCTGTCTCTGCTGCGGTGAAGTTCGGCCTCCTCCTATGCCTGCCGTCCACACCCTGAGCTTGGCTCTGATCAGTCATGGTGATCTGTATGGGTGGAAGTGGACACCTGTCACTGTGCAGTGGACAGCATTTCCCCATGAGCATAGCTGCCCGGCCGAGGACGGCCCGCGTTCCTCTCCGCGCCGAATGATACTGATAGAAGGGTGCCCTTTGTCCCTTTCTAAGTGCCCTTTTCATGCTCAGCCCCTCAGCCTTTATCATCCTCCGCCCATGAGCATTGTCCTGAGCATCACACAGCATGCATCTACCTCTCACCTGCAGTAACCAACTGCCACAGCACAACCCACTGTCAAGATTTTATATAGCGCAACACATGCAAATGAGGTGTGGCGCAACTATAATGATATGCTAATCATGCCACTGCACCTATGAATGGCTGATCGAATGATTTGCATATGTCGGCTGAATGTCAATGTTGTGCTTTCTTATCTGGAAGGTCGGCTGAGCCAATGGCGCGGGATTTTGTGGCTCGCGTGCTACACTGCATTAGCATGCCCAGACAGCTTACGTATGTGTCTATCGTGCTGCAGACCTGCTGTGTGATAGGCGATTCAGGCCATGGCCACCATTGTGCCAGTGGCGCTACAGCACTGGGCACTATATGGCGCTGTGGCACTACTGCGCGATAGTCCACTGTGGCACTGGTGCGCAGCTTGGCAGTCGCGGAGGATGCCTATACATCCGATGGTGCTGTGCGTAGCCTTGCATCATTGCCGTGACCTTGTGTATGCCCTCTGACCCCTGGCACTGTTGGCCTGCCATGTGTACGTCCCTATTGCACTGTCTGGTGACGGCGCTGTTCGAACAGCACGATTGGAGTCTGTGGTGGTCTATTGCGCAACAACTCCACGTGGGGTTACGGCGCAGTGGGGCGCCATATTGCCTGCTGTAAAGTTGGTGCCATGGCTAGGAGGAGGGCGGTGTCCTGGAGCCAGATTGAAGTGGCCAACCTGGTGGCCCTAGTTGAGCCACACTATGATGGCCTGTATGGTGAGGCGCCCCTCACCAGTGCCAGGACTCATCTGTGGCAGCAAGTGGCCACTGACCTGGTGGAGGTCACTGGATGGGGCCGGTCTGCTGAGCAGTGCCAGCACCGGTACAGTGACCTCCGCTGGAGGGAGCCAGAACTTTTGTCGCAGCTGCGGTCGCGTGCCAGGTGGGGCATAGTGCCTAGGCCAGGTGAGTGTACCATCTATGCATCTATATTCTCTGTAGGGGTGTGTGTGTGCTTGGGTGGCTGTGCATAGGTGCCGGCTCAGACACGGGTTGGCTGTGTCAGTGTGCAGCTCTGCGATGGATGGTTATGGCTGTGTGGCAGGCACTCTCACTGGGGCAGGGGGCACTCTGCTTTTGAGTCACACTGATGTTTGTCTCAACATATGTCTCCCACAGGCCGGAATCTGAGGACGCGGGGCAATGGTGGCGTGGGCGTGCCAGCCCGGTGCCGGGGGTGTTGTGCCCCAGCAGCAGCAGCAGCAGCAGCAGCGGCAGCAGCGGCAGAGCCAGCTGCTGGAGGAGTGTAGTATCATTACTTCATGGATGCTATTGCATGCTGGGGGCAAGACCACCAGCCATGCACAACACAACCATGCAGGAAAGGGAGGTCATAATTCCACTATACAAGACACTGGTGAGGCCCCACCTGAGTACAGTGTAAGTTCTGAGACCATACCCACGTATGGACATGGACTGGGCAGAGAGGGTTCAGAGGAGGGCAACACGGATGGTGCATGGATTGCATCACAAGTCCCATGAAAACAGGTTGGAGGAACTGAACATGTACTCCCTGGAGGAGAGGAGGGAGAGGGGTATATGATGGGGACATAAAGTATCTTACAGGGGAACAAGAGTGCAGGAAAACACTATTTTTAGCTAAAAGATGTTCCAGGACTAGAGGCATGGGATGAAGTTGGAGGGGACGATTCAGAGGAACATGAGAAAGAATTTCTTCACAGAACGGGTGGTGGACAAGTGTAACACCCTGCCAGAGGAAGTGGTGGGGCTGACTTGGTCACGGATTTAAGAATGCATGGGATAGCCATAAAGGAATTCTGGAGGTCAGGGTAAGTGCAACAGACTTATAGGAAAACAGAGTGAACTTACAAGGTCAAATGGCCAGACTGGGGTACATAGGCCCCTATCTGCCGACACTGTCTATGTATCCATGTATGTATGCACAACACAGGTGACATGCATCACTGTGCAGCATATCACAGCACGCCTGTGTATGCGTCACTGGTGGTCCAGGCATGCACTGGGCACATAGCTGTGTAACTGGCATCGCACCACATTGCCACATCACTTTCCAGCCTTGTTTGTGCTGTGATGGACATGGGCAGTGTGTGTGTGCAGTGGTGCACATAGCTGGTGCCGCCTGTTTGTGATGGCCATGTGCATGTTCACTGTGGGTGGGTGCATGCCATCACAGGTGCGGGACATTGGGCTATATGGCTTGCAGGTTGGGTGGTGTTCAGGGTTGTGGTCAGTAACAGCCATTGACTGTGTTCCCATTTTCCTAGGCCTTGAAGTTCTCCAGAGGATAGATCGAGGCATTCGGGGCCTGACACAGGTGTCCCTTGAAACCCAGGCCATCCTGGAGTCCATTAGGCGACATGGCTCGCGAAGGAGGCCACAGGGAGAGCAGAACCAGGCGGGATAACCAGCCAGCTGGCCTTAGGACACAATACCTTTCCCACTTCTCCCATCCCTACCACCCTGCCTTCCATCTCCAAGTTTTTCATCCCTACCCCTTGAACACCCCTACCTTGTACCCGCCCCCCCTTGTAAATAGTTGTTGTTTATTGTTGTATTTACTATTTGAGATTTTAAAAATACATTTACATTTTGATATGAATACTGTGTTGGTCTCTGATTTGCAGCCGGCTATGGGTGCTCAGTTGCAGTGGTGTACATGCCATCTGGGGTGGTATGGTCCTGGGTATATGTGTGTGTGTGTGTGTGTGTGTGTGTGCGTGCGTGTGCTTGGGGAGGTATCTCCGGCATGGCAGTGACTTTCTGTTGGTCTTGTTGCCTGCTGCCACCCACTGCTGGGTGCACAGGGTGTGTCTGGCTTGTATGCTTCTGTGCTGCACGGGCTGGCGTGTGCTGGGGACTGCATGGTTTCCTGCAGTGCCAGTCACTGCACATGGGTGGTGTCTTGGGGTCACAGTGCAGGGTGTGCTGTGCATACGGGGGGGCTGATGTGCACTGTGGTTGTCAACCCCCTGTGTGTGGCACTCTCCGCCTGCCAGTGGTTGTGCTGGGGTGTCAGGGCTCTGCTATACTTTGTTGGCTTGTCCCCATGGGCACGTGGATCATCCATCCCACCCCCAGTGATGCTGTGCTTGGGGCTGTTCAGGTGTGGTGTGGGTTCTGCAGTGTGTTCCTGTGCCCATGTGTGGCATGGCTGGCGGTGGGCCCCAGCCTGCCTCCCTGGATGTGCAGTTCCATTGCTCTGGGGGGGGCTGTGCTTGCGCTATGGCAGCTCTGGAATGCTCAGCTGAGCTTCCCTGGTTGCGCCATGGCGCAACATTTTGGCTCAGCTTCTCCTTCCTGGTTGCGCGATGGCGCAGTATGTGCAATATTCAGACGTTGGTTGCTTGTGCAATTTGCTCTGCTCCATGTTTGAATATTGCATCTGTTGCGCATTTGTGCAACTGGTTTGTGCTTGCTCCTGCTGTTGCGCTACTTTTGAGCGCAGTTTGAATATCTGGGCCTGTGAGTTCAAGTCCCTTCATGGAGAATTGGTTCCATACCTCATCCTAACACTACAGTGCAATACCATGGAGTCTTGTCCTGTTGGAGGTGCCCTCCTTAACCCTTTTCATGGACAGGGGTATTTTACACTCTTGTGTTAGGCTGATTTTTATTTTTTGCAATACACTATTTCAAATAAAAATTTCAACACAATGAAAAAAGCAGGAAAACCACACATATTTTTTATCATTGGAAAAAGAAAGTTTTATTGGTAGTAATGTTTTGCTGGTACTTGGTTGCATGACCATATTATGCAGCGAAAAACATAAACAAAATGTCATTTCTACCAAAAAATAAATGTTGCAGAAAAGACCCCTGAAAACCTTTGTAGTAGGCATTGCGCTGCTATACTGTCAACCCAGGTTCCCACTCCAAGCCTGGAATATCAGGAATGGAGGCTGGTATGAAGGAGTCAGAGTATCTAAGGGGCATGCTCCTCACATCGGTGGGCAATCAATGCACTCTCTCACAGTGGCTTCTGGTGGTGGTGTGGCAGCAGTGCCATTAATAGCATGAGTGACCACACACCATCAGGCACCCCCCAGACCAGCTGCAAGCATAGATTGTGGGTGGAGGTGGCAGGAGAAAAGCAGCCAAATTGCTTGCTCTGGTGTGCCACATGATGGTCACCATTGCTCCCTCCACCAGCAGACCCTCTGGCACACTAACAGGCACATCTCTGTTTTCTCACTTCTGGTTTAACTTTGAGATCCTCTTCTAGGCCAGGGAAGTACCCTAACAGGGACAAGCCAGCACTGTTGACAAACAAGGAGCAGCAGGTGTTGCTCCACTAGGCAGATGAGATCCCAGCAGGGACAGCCTGGCCCAGAGGAGACCACAGGACAAATAGAGCTGGAATCTAGTTGATCCTAAGATGACAACATGTGGTGGAGTCTGTTGGATAGATGGAACAACTGTACTGGCCTGAAAGAGAAACTGTAGGTGCTGGTGGTTGAGTACAGAAGGTAAAAAGAACGTTGAAAAAAGACACATGCAGTATATGCTGAGACTTGTTATACCTGTGGTATGATCACTCGTTTCTGACACATAAAGTTAAAAGCAAAAACAAAAGATTCCTTTTTATTTTTATTTATTTATTTTTTGTCTCTCGGCATCATGTTAAATGTCCCAGCTTTTTTTTATTTAAAACAAACTTTATTAATGCTAACCAAGTATGTACATTTTACAACATTTTCTACAAGATATACATTTGCAAGGCAAATGCATGTTTTCAATTTTTTATATATATATAAACTGAGTTTTCCAGTAAAACCAAAAACAAGAATTACAAACACCCGCAGTATGGACAAGTTTCAAATACATGTTGGGGATCTGCAGCATGATTTTTCTGAGCCCCTAGCTCTTGCAACAATATGTTAAAATACCCAAAAGCTGTTTTAACCCTTAGGCTGCCGGAAGATTTAGAATGCATAGGTTTTTAGGACAAGATATCTTGTCAGCGGTAGCCTAAGGGTTAACTTATTTATGCAAGTGGTATGAGTTGCAACATTAAGTATACTGCTAGTGTCTCAAAAGAAGTGCATGAATCAGTTTAAAAAAAAAAAAACAAGCAACCATAATGCAGGGAAACTGTGTGAATGTGTCAAAACATGTGGAAATATTGTTCAGAACTTTTTCTACATTTATTATGATATGGTCATGAGTCAAAACTATGTCAAGACTTTTGAAAATCTGGCTGTATATGTTTTGGGACTCTCCATATCCAGACCTTTCTATTAAGGCACTCAGTATGTATAAATGTTTACATCTACCCAAAATAACCCCGGTGTGAGTACTGAGTGTCCTGGTCTCATTTCTGGAATGTTATGCTACTCACCTCTTGATCCTAGTAGTGGGTTGCACACAAATGGTTCACCCCCACCAAGGCAAAACTCATGATTTCTAAATTGCTCTGTGATAGGTCTTTATAGATACTCATTGCAAAATCTTTGTTAATGCACTAGTTAGGGTTACACTGACAAAAGTAGCAAAATGTGGTGTTTGGGTTGCCATTCCTAACACCCCAACCTCCACCCTTCAGGCAGCAACAGGAAAAACATTGTGGTTTGACCTCTCCTGTGTCTTTGCAAATCAGGTGTGGCATGCGCCTCTGTTTTTTTTTTTTTGTATGGCCAAATCATTTTCTCGTATGGTCATAAAAAAGATATGGAAGCAAGTCACAAAAAAGGATTTCAAAATTAAAAAAAAAAACACATTTTGGGGTCATTTTTCCAATAGTTAAGTGCAGAATCCACCTAAAAGGGTCCTGATGACCAAGATACATGTGTTGGTGTCTGTCCAGGTTGTCATTTTTGTGGGTTTTGAATTTCTTTTGTTTTTAAAATCGAAACGAGATGGCAACCATATGAAAAAGGATTTTTTCCTCAGGAAAAATGATGATCCCTATATGAAAGAGGATCCTTTTTCATATAGACCAAATTCTTTTTATGTTCCAAGCAACTATCCAAAAGACTGTACTGAGCATGCTCAGAACCAAAATTTTAAACTTTAATAACTTTGGAATGGATTCACCAAATCAGTGAAAGGCACATCTGTGGGTCAAGCCATTTCAACCCCGAAAATTTCAGACCAAAATTCCAAACTGTCTAGGCACTAGGTTATGACAAAAAAGACCAGCAAAAACATCAATTTTATTTTAACTTTTTTCACTATCTGCATCTCAGAATCTGTACATCTGACCAGAATAAAACTTGCCAGGTCAAGAGATCTTCCCCTGATACTGTGTATGCAAATCCATTAAATGGTTGCAATGAAATTAAAGTGCAAAGTTTGAGGTTAACATAGAAACCCCTGCTCATCCCTAACTATAGTGGTAATACCATGCCACTATAATACAGTACTATATGTAATGGTCCTTGGATATTCAAGAGTGCATTGTCCTATAGAGGTAAACTGTTAATGCTAAACTTAATTTTTTTTTCCAAAGGTTATTCTCACAAACATATACTGTGCAGTTTTTGAGTTCTGTCTGAATTACAAACTAGAAAACTCTATAAAACTATTATATTTTGGAATTCTACAGGGAGCATGATTTGTATACAAAGCCCAATTATATTTGTTTACCAGCATGATCCTGTAGTAATAAACCTGAAACATATCAAGAAGCATTTAATAAACAGATCTGTTTAGGTCTGTTCACCCAGATTTTCAAAGTAGACATCCAGTAGCACTATTCAACCATCTATTAGATTGTCTAAAAGAGTCAGACATTTGAACACTGTAGCATCCAGACTCATAGCATTAGAGTCAAACAGTTAGGCAAATGTCCTTTTTGTGATGCAAATTGCTACAAATAGAAATACAGACTTTATTAGCAGAAAAGGACTATTTGGCCCACCCATTCTGCCCAGATGGTCCCTGTCTAGTCTGTCTCCACAGACCCTAACTGACCTCCAGTGACCCTCCCTCCTCCCTTGCCAATTTACTACTCTTCCCCTATGTTTATCCCACACATTCTTGAAGCTCCCCACTGTTTTCACCACCACCACTTCCACAGGCAGTCTGTTTCAGGCGTCCACCACTCTTTCAGTGAAGAATTGTATAAAGATGGATGAATGCATCAAGGATGACCTGGTTGGGAGGGATGGCTGGGGTGAGGTGGAGGAACAGTGAGTGAAGCTAAAAGGGAGCATAGTAAAGGCAACAAACCTCCGTATCAAACAAGTGATCAAAAGCAAGAGAAAAGACACTGCTATGATCTTTGAAAGAGGTGACTGAAATGGTCAAAGGCTAAAAGGGTAGCATTTAGAAGGTACTGTATAAGGAGAGACAGATGGAGGAGGATAGGGAGGTGTATCAGAGGAAACAGAGGGAAGCAGAGAAAGCAGTAAGGAGTGCAGTGGTATAAACTGAACAGAGAATAACCAAGGAGGTAATGCAAGGGGACAAGATTTTGTATAGGTATGTAAGTGAAAAGAGGAAGATCAAGGGTGGGATTGTAACATTAAAAGGGGAAGGGGAACCATTCAGAGGGGGACCAGGAAAAGACAGACATCCTGAACAAGTATTTGTATTCAATATTCACAGATGAAGGATGGGAGTGGCCCCAAAGGAGTAACAGAAGCTTTAGGGGGAGGGAGGTGGACACTAGTCCTTTTCAGAGGAAATAGTCATGAAGGGACATGCTAATCTGCAGGTAGACAAAACAATGAGGCCAGACAGGATGCATCCAAGGGTATTGAGGAAGCTCAGGGAAGTACTAGCTACACCTCTGATAGTTCTATTTAACAGCTCACCGGAAACAGGAGTGGTTCCAGAGGACTGGAGGAGGGCAGGTGTAGTCCCATTTCATGAAAGTGGATGCCAGGAAAAGGCTGACAGTTATAGGCCAGTCAGCCTGACAACAGAGGTGGAAAGTTAATGGAATCACTGCTGAAGGAAAGGATTGTGGAATATCTTGACTGGTCAGGTGGCACTCTTGGAGGGGGGTAGAAAACTGTGAGGTGACCATACATACACCTGAACAGTATGTGAAAAAGGAAAAATATAGCATTCCCTGGTGGCTACACCCCCATCCCTGATCCATTGGTGAGTAAATAATACAGTTCCCTGGTGGCTAGTGGTCTCCTCACCCAATCCCCAATGTCCCCTGTGTGTGCAAATAATGGAATCTAGTGGCCCCATTCCCACTCCCTGTAACATGTAATATATACATCCCTCCCTGGTGTCTTATGGTCCCCCCTGCCCAGCTCCAATCCCATATATAGGAAAAGTCATGACAGTCCTGGTGTCCAGTGTTCCCCCTTCCCAGCCCGAGCACCCCATGCAACAATACCCACCAGTCTGTGTGTCAAATGCCCCCCACCCCACCCTGGCAGGTGTGCCCAAGCACCCCACTCCCCCCCATTCCATTCTAGAGCTGGTGACTGGAACAGCCCTCCACTCTCCACCACGGCCGGCTGCCAACTTCCTACTGAGCTGTCAAGGAGCTGGTATTGTACAATTAGCTATTACAATACAAGTTCCTTGACAGCTCAGTTGGGGGCTGGTTGTGGTGGAGATCAGAGAGCTGTGCCAGTTGCTTGCTCTAGGATGGGAAGGGATAGGATGGGATGGGGGAGTGTGGTAGTGGGGCACTACCTGCTGGGATGGGGGTCCCCTAGACACAAGAGGCTGTGGGTATTGTTGGATGGGGCACTTGGAAATAGGGAGGGTGAACACAGGATGCCTGGGCAGTGATATCTTTTCCTATATATGGGGTTGGGGCTGGGGAAGGGGGTGATCACTAGACACCAAGGAGGGATATTCTCTTGCCCAGGAAGGGCCTCAGAGTGGCCAGTATGTAATTCCTTAGAGATACACTTCGAAGTACCCTTAGACCAGCCTTGGCTGATCTAACAGTACTTAGAAATGTGCCCACTGGGAGGGTTTAGAGAATCTTGATTTAGGGGATATGGCAGCTTGCCACAGGCTGCATTTCAGAACTGTTCAATCTGCATCTTGTGCCATTCAGCTCTACGATGCTGGTTCGACAACTATGTTGTTGACCGACATCACAGCAATGGAATTATGTCGACCACAAGTTGCAGTCGACATAATTCCAGCAGGAGACCCCGGTCATTTTTCTCCGCTGGGGCCACCCCCTCAACTCTATGAGGGGCCTTTCCCGTATCCCCCCGATTTAATGGATTCCAGCTCCGAGTCACAATTGATTCAGGAAGGGGGTGCAGGACAGGGAGACAGAGTGCCCGGGTCGATGTTGTAGGTATCGATGTGGTCACTGTAATGGTGTCACGATACAGTCGGCATACCGTGCCATTACTGCTGACCCAAGCCCCTAGCACCATTCAGGAAGGCTTTGAAAATTGGGCCATATGTTTCTATTTTTCAAGTACTTCCTCACATCCCTCTTAAATAACATCCCCCCCCCCACATCCGGCTTCATGGCATGCCCTGGTCCTTTTGCTTTTCATTTAAGGAGACACCCCTGCCTGCACTCTATTCACCTCCATGAGGTACTTGTAGGTTTCTGTTATAGCCCCTCTTTCTCTCCTCTCTTCCAGGATGTATATGTTGAGATCCCTCATTCTCTCCTTGTAGGGCTTTTGATACAACCACTGCACCATTTTAGTTGCCCTTACCTGGACTGCCGCCACCCTGTCTATGTCCTTTCTGAGGTGCGGCCTCCAGAACTGAACTGAATACTATAGGTGGGATCTCACCACCGCCCTTCTCCTGCTGGAGATACCTCCACCTGTGTTTCCCAGCTTCTCACTGACCCTACCTACTGCTTTATCACACTGTTCTACCACTTTGAGATCATCAAATATAATACTCCTGATGTCCCTTTCCTGCTTAGTGATCTTCAGTACCTCCCCAACACACACACACACACACACACACACACACACACACACACACACACATACATATATTCAGCTACTGGGTTCCTATACCCCAGGAGCATGATTTCAAATGGGAAAGGGAAGAAGAGGTGTGAGGGTGGTTCCAGGGGGGTTGGGTGTGTCAGGGGTCATGGAGGGCCTATTCTCTTCCCTGATCTCCACTCCTGTGGCACCTCCGGGTACTTGTCCTCTGGACCCCGTACTACTCCATCCACTCCAGCAGTGCCAGGGATGCCCATGCCAGCTGCAGAAGCTTCTGTATGCCCTGTTCCAGGGCCATCCAGCATTGTCCACCTAGGACAAGGAGCAGAGTCAATACATCTGACTGTCCAACCCCTGGCAGCCCACCCAGTGTGCATGGCATACAGCCATGTGCCATGCCCTTGTGATGGTGTGCGACCACCCACAGTGGCTGCATCCACAAGACCTGCCTACCCAGGCACCCACAGCCATGTGGACCACTACACACACCCACTACCCATGTCCTGCACAGCACCACCATGGCTGTACAGTGACATGGCTATGTGGTGCGAAGGCAGTGGCACAGCCATGTACACAGTGCATGCATGGACCACCATTGATGCACTCCCAGACATGCAGTGCCACTGGACAGTGCTGACTGTAACAAGTTGTGTGCATGGCAGTGGTGTCAATGGATGGTGGCCATGCCCCGCTGCCCGCCCTGTTACACAGCATGCAATAGTAATCATGGATGTAAGGCACTCACCATCATCAGGCTGGTCCCTGGGCCTCTGTGGTCCTGCATCCCTCCCGCCCTGCTGATCCTCTTGGCAGCACCTCCTCTCTCTCGCCTGCCAGCGCTCCTCTGGGCCTAAGGTGCAAACATGGAGAAAGGAACATCAGTACAATCTGGTAGCAAAGTCCCACCACCCCCGTATGTGTGCAATCCCACACAGCTATACCCATCCACCCCCCATCCCGATACCACCACCACAGCCAACATTGGATGGCCCCCCCATGTGCCGGACACATGCAACTGTGATACCAGTATGGACGTTAACAGTGTATGGATGGGGCACCTACCTGGCCATGGTACTGTGCCCCTCCTGGCACGTTCCCGCAGGTGGGCAAGCCTTTCTGGGTCCCTGCACCAGAGGTTCCCGTATCAGTGGTGACACTGCTCGGCCATGTGCCCGATTCCCGTGGCCTCCTCCAGCTCCACCACCACCTCCTCCCATACTGCACTCCTGGCCCTGTCCAGGGGTGCATCACCATAAAGTGCCCCAGCATGGGGCTCTACAATGGCCACCAAATTGACCAGCTCCACCTGGCTCCACACAGCAGCCCTCCTCCGCGCCATCTCTACAGCTAGTTGGAGTCAAAATGGCGCTTGGTAGCACGGTCCACCTCGTGCAGATGCTGCGCGGTACAGTGCTGCCATTCCCTATCATGCTGTCACTGAATGGTGCGATAGTGGTGCACTCATGCAGACACATGGTGCCTAGGGGGCAAAGGTCTGTCACAGGGTCAAGGGTCTCTCACGCACAGACCGCCACAGCACTATTGGTACTCAATGCGTGTAGCGTGATTGGGTGCCTGTGTGCCCCCTCCTGTAGCGGCCTACAGTGCTGTGGCCTCAGTGCACCTAAGGTGCCCCAGTACCACAGCGCCATATATGTGAACAGTGCAGTAGCACCACTGGCACAATGGTGGCCGTGCCCTGCATTGCCTCCCGCCACAGCATGTCAGCAGCATGGCAGGCATCTGCGTCATCACCCCAAGCATGCGCAGTTCGGTGTGTACTGCGCATGTCACAGAAATGCACCCTTGCCTGAGCATGTTCAACACAATTGCGCAAAGCCCAACAGCGTGATATTCAGCCGGCATATGCAAATCAGCTAATCAGCCATTCAATGGTGCAGATGCTGCATTTGCATCACTAAAATTCGCCGCCAGACGGTATGTGCATGTGTTGCGCTATAAAAATGCAACATCGGGCTGCACTGGCCATAGTCGGTTATTGCAGTCTATTGTGGTAAGTTGCATGCTGTTTGGGAGTGTGGACTGTGGTGTGTGGGACATGCATGGGACTGCACAGTCACAGGTAACACCTGTCATTCTCACAGGATGAATAATGAGCGATCGTGAGGTGGAGGAAGAGGAACAGAGACATGGGAGGAAGAGGAGGTCTAACTTCACCAAGGCAGAAACAGATGCCCTGTTTGAGGCCTACTTCTCGACCAGGAGCCGCTGTTCAGCGGACGGCGGGGAACACCACAGGCCTGTGCTGCTGCATGGGAAGAGGTGGCACGTGCCATCAACCTGCATGGCAGCCACCAGCGACCCATGCAGGAGTGCAAAAAGAAGGTGGGCATGGACAGGCAGAGGATTAAGGACAAGGTGGCTGCCATCAGGGCAGCATGGTCTGCGACCGGTGGGGGACAGCCGGACGTGCAATGCCTGACCCCACAAGAAGAGCAGGTTGCTGGCAGCATGCAGCAGTGTGCCATCAAGGGTGTTCCAGGTGGTGGATTCCAGATGGGTGGTAGCCAGGCACTGCATGATAGGTCCTGTTCTGTCAATGGGGGGGCAGGGTAGGGCAGATACATTAATGCTACTGTGTTCCCTTACAGCTCCTGAGCATCTACATGGGTCAGTGGTGGTGCGCTTGTCCACTGAGGGTGGTACCATGGACATAGAGGAGGGCCTGTCCACCTCCACGGGCATACGAGGGTCAGGGGTGACAGTGGGCCTGCCTGGATGTCTGGACTGATGTTGGTGGAGCAGGTGCAGAGGAGGCCCTGCCCGTGTCCCAGCATGCCAGCGTCCATGGCTGCCAGCATGCTGAGACTCGGGCTGGTGCCGGATCCATCACTGATGATGATGGAGCTCACTTCATGGACAGTGATATGTGTGGGCTGCAGGCTGGCCACACAGCAGGTGACATCACGGGCATGGCCGTGGGTGGTGCCGCCGTAGAGGCCTGCATGACATCACAGTCCCAGCCTGTGCCTGTCTGCACCAGTGGGGCAGCACTGGTGTGTGTCCAGGACAGTGGGGCTGTTGCGGCCACTGCAGCGGCACTGTTGAGCCCTGGAGAGTGGCAGCCAGAGGGGCAGTGTCAGCAGTTGGCCAATGGCCATGTGGGTACAGTGTCGGGGGTGGCATCAGTGCACCACCTGTGGACATGCCCAGGCCTGGCCCTGGTGTGTAGCACCCACCCTCAAGGGGTGCTTCCCATCAGGGACACGAACACCGTGAGGGACTGCATGCCAATCAGGCAGATGACCTCTTAGAAGAGTACACCCGCATACTCCAAGAATCAGTCGATCAGCAGGTGCGGCTTGTGACGGCGGTGTATGCACTCAGTGCGGCTCTGCGCCAGGCAGAGGAGCAATGCAGCAGAGACACCGCTCTGCTCCTGGCAGGGATGGACCAGATGCGGGAGGATGATCATGTGACCACTGCCATTGACAGGCAGACACAGGCAATCACAGCTGTCATGGCCACAATGGGCACACAGTTATTTGCCCATGCGTCACAGACACCGCGCAGTGTAATGTCCACCCCCCCATTCCTGGCGTCGTGCGACACCCTCCTTGTCAACACTGGGTTCAGCTGTGGGCATCCTGAGCACGCCTGGTGCAGGCATGTTTGGTGTGCTGCAGACCCCTGCACGAGCATGGTCATGTTCACGCAGTGGAACCTCTGGGGGACCATTGGTGCCACCCTATGAGGCTGTTGGTCAGCCTGTCACTGCTGGTGGGTCTCAGTGGGGCTGCCCACACATCCATGGTGGCTGTGGCACTGTGGCATGTCACTGAGCTGTCTCCCACCATGGCTACTGTCTGATGCTGCCCTGTGTGCATTGTGTTGTTCAACGTGCAATGCACGGGTGGGGTACCTGGCCCTGCTCGCACACACACATTCCATCTGCACACCCTCCCAGCTGCTGTCCGCTGTGGCGTGTGCATGATGATGCCTGCATTGCGCTGTCCGCCGCTGTGCAATGGTGCTCAGCGTCTGACACACGCACAATGATAGGCACTGGGCGTGGTGGTCTGTGGACGTGTGTGTGGCTAGGGGTGGCGGTTGGGGTCGGCCTCCTACCCTTTGTGCATGTCTTGTGAGGTGTGTGTGTGTGTGTGACTGCGTGCTGTGTTAGACCTTGCCCATCCCTGACGGCATGTGCAGTTCCATGCTCGGCCAATTCCCTTACCGACATGCACCCCTGGGGTTTTTCCATGATTGTTTGTGGGTTTTGCCTTTGCCACTGGTGGTTGCACATGGTCCCATGACTTACCTGGGTTGGTTGAAGTGCTCCTCTGTGATGGTGTCCTGGTGCAGCTGTGCCATCCGGATCAGTCGGGGGTCCCTTCGACCAAGGGGGGGCTGCCCATCACCATCTTCACCAGCGTTCTCATCGTCCCCATCGCTGTCCCCCTCTTCGACCTGTATGGCTATCCCACAGTCATTGGCCATGTTGTGCAGGATGCAACAGGCCAGGAATATCCTGCAGGCCTTTGAGGAGCTGTACTGTAGGACACCGCCAGACGTGTCCAGACAATGGAAGCATGCCTTCAGCATCCCGAACACCCACTCGATGAGATTGCATGTGGTGGCATGTGCCTCATTGTAGTGTTGCTGCAATGGGGTCACAGGCCGCCGGTATGGTGTGAGCAGCCAGGGACGGAGTGGGTATTCACTGTCACCTGTGTGTAGAGGGTGGATGTTAGTTTGGTGATCAGCATCGCCCTGCCTTGGACCATCTAGGCCAATACCCATGTCACCTCTGACTATGCCTCTCCCAAGCTGTATGTCTTTCTGCGTGCTTTGCATACTCACCCACTAGGTGGCCAGTGGGGATGTCCCCACTCTTGAACCTGTGGCACAGTGCGGACTGGTGCCAGATGAAGGCATCATGTGCTCCCCCAGGGTGCATGGCACAGACATTGATTATGTGCCCCCTGGCGTCGCACACCACCTAGCAGTTGATGCTTGCATACCCCTTCCGATTCATGTATGCAGCCCCGTCAGGGCCAGGTGGTGTGCGGATAGCCACATGGGTGCAGTCTATTGCCCCGAGCACACCAGGCATACGTGCTACTCTGTGGAAATTCTGTATGTTTGCTGTGCGCTCCGCCGGTGTGATGGGGAAATGGATGTACTCCACAGCATGTGGCAGCAGTGCGCTGAGGAATTGGGTGAGGAGGTGTGATGCGGCTGACTGGGTTATGCCTGTCGTGTCCCCAGTTGGTCTCTGAAAGGTACCCATGGTGAGCAGGCATATTCAAGCTGTCACTTTGGTCTCCACTGACAGAGCATGGCTCTGTCGTGTGGGTGCCTGCATCACATCACTGCACTGCTCACAGAGTCACTTCAGGATCACCCGGTTCAGGTGGTACTGGCCCACGATCTCAGTATCAGTGTACAGCTCGAAGCTGGTGCGGGCTCGGTACTGCCTGTTGGAGGCATACCGCTGATGGGCCCTTCCACGGCCGCACCCCCCTGCTGCCTGCCTTCTCACCCCCTTCATAACTGCCTTCATCTGGATGGTGGCACTGGCCATGTCCCTGGCTTGTGTTACCCCCCCAGCAGCTGTTTCTGTGTTCCCCCCACTGTCCTTGCTGCTACTCCCCCTGCACCGGGAACACCTCCCTTTAGTGGCATCTGTGCTGTGTGGCACTTCCCCCTTTTGACCTGCACTGTGGCAGAGGCTCCCCACACCTTCCCTGCTCCTGGGGGTTCCAGGTGCTCTGTCTCTCTCCTGCCCTGTCCTGCTCCCAGTGTTTGTGTGCCTGTGTGGCTGCCTGCAGTTCAACAACACGTGCCTTCCCTGTAGCATTCTTGCGCCTCTCTCTTGTTCCTTTTTATTTTGGCTCATTTCCGCTATCGTGCAACTTCTGTTTGCTCCCCTACTGCGCATGGTGCATGATGTTAAATATCGCACTGCGCCATTAATGCATGGTTCCTCCCCCTTCAGTTGTGCATGCATTCATTATCATTACGCTCTTGTGCATTGTGATTTGGGGGGGCGTATCTGCCTCCCGCTGAATATCACAGAATGGCGATTTTTGGGACCATACAACCCTTTGAATATCTGGGCCCTTGAGTTTCTAAGGTCCCCAATGCATTCTCTGCACCCCCTCCAGAATGTCAACCCTATTACAGATTTTGATGTCATCTGCAAAAAAGGCATACTTCCAGTTCTTCTGCAAATCATTTCAGGTCTGTAAGATAATCTTTGAAGACTTCCTCTTTGTTTGAAATCCATCTAAATTAATTAGATAGATAAACAGTATGTAATGGTCCTTGGTTACTTAAGAATGCATGGTTCTGCACAAGTAACTACTAAACTTAACATTTTTTTTCCAAAGGCTATTTTCACAAACAGGTGCTCTGCAGTTTTGTAACTCTGTTTGGATTACAGACTAAACAACTCTTAAAATTAATAGATTTTGGAATTCTATAGAGTACAAGTGGTATACAGTGTCCATTTATGAATGTTTACCAACACACTCCTGTAGTAAAAAACCTTAAGCACATTGAGCAGGATTTTCAAAACAGATCCATTTTGTAATTGTCCACCCTAACTAACAAAGCAGACATCCACCTGCACTGTTCAACCATCTATTAGATTGTCTAAAAGTGTCAGACGTTTGAGCACTATAGCAACCAAGCTCAGTATTTCTGTCTGACCATTAGGCACACAGCTTTTCTGTGAGGTAGACTGCTGCAAATCAAGGAAACTGTTGCAGAAATGTGTAACCCTGAAAAAACTGGGCTTCAGCTCAAAGAAGGGCAAAGTAATGCACCTGGGAAACAAAAACCCAGGGGAAGAGTACACAGTAGGGGGTGAGATATTAACAACAACAAAAATGGAAAGGGACCTGGGGGCAGTCATATCAGATGACCTAAAGGTGGGCAAGCAATGTGAGAAGGCAGTAAGGAGGGCTGGCGGGATACTGGGATGCACAGGGAGAGGCATCACCAGTAGAAAACCCTACCGGGTCATACTGTTGCATGCTTAATAGGGTACAACATTAAGGCTAACCCAGGATAGCACCATACTCAAGAGCGAATGGTGCAATACCACATATACTGCTGTATGTGGTATTGCACCACTCACACAATCCCAGACAGAGGATAAGACCTCTGCTGGGATGGGGTTCTGCTGAGCAGCTGCTGTGGCTCAGTAGACTGAGCTACTGCAGCCAGAATCCCACACGCTGCTTCTGGGACTGGGTTTGATTCCCAGTCCTCGAAACTTTTTTTTTTTTTAACTTAGCACAGTTTTGAAGTTGAACCCCCCCCCGGAGTTGAGAATCCTTACTGGAGAATTTGAGGTGCAGCCCCCGAACTACAGATTGTCTGCCCCCCACTAAAATAAGACTTATGCCTCATGGCAGAAATCATGCAGTATTGGCAGCACAATTTTGCCATGCAGCATAATGTCTTGCGACATTATGACCCTGTGCCATAGAAAACAGGAAGTTGTTATCCCTCTGCACAAACAGTTGGTGAGACCCCATCTGGAGTACTGTGTGCAGTTCTGTAGACCCCATCTCCACAAGGGCATTGACAGGATGAAGGTTGTCCAGAAGAGGTCAAATAAAATGGTGCAGGGTCTGCACCAGAAGACATTCGAAGAGAGATTAAAGGAGCTTAATATGTATACCCTCAAGGAGAGAAGGGAGAGCGGGGGACATGATAAAAACTTACAAGTACCTCAAGGGAATCAACAAAGTCCAAGAGGGCAGCATCTTTCAGAAAAAGAGATGTGCACAAACAAGGAGACACAATTTGAAGATAGAGGAGGGACGACTCAGAAGTAATATGAGGAAGTATTTTTTCATGGAGAGGGTAGTGGATACATGGAACAGCCTTCCTGAGGAGGTGGTGGAGTCAAAAACAGTGGGAGAATTCAAGAATGCATAGGACAGACATAAAGGCAGTTTTAGTGGGGGGGTAGGAGGAAAGTAAGCTGTTGGTTAACTAGGATCTGAAGGTTATACATTAGGTAGGGAAATGGCCAGACTAGGTGGGCCAAGCGGTCCTTATCTGCCATAAAATTCTATGTTTCTATGTTCCAACTTTGGGTACAGTCAGGCAGACACAGGCAGATCATGCATTTGCATCTGCACCTGACCTTTTGAAAATCCTGACCATAATCTACTGTGTACTTTGAAGGATATAAATGTGAGTTCATCAGAGAGAATGCATAGCATTTCTTCACTGGCATCTGTTGGTCTATGGTGGATGGGGTTAGGGACTCAACCCTAACACCTCATTTCCCCACTTTTGTCGCTTATCCCTAACTGATGGATTAATGAAGTTTTTAGCAGTCACTATACTTATATATATGTGTGTGTGTGTGTTTGTGTGTGTCTATCTATATATATATATATATATTATCGTAGCATGGTAGTGCTACCACAGTTAGGGTTGAGGAGCCATTTACATGTTAAACCCAAAATTTTGCATCTTAATAACTTTGCAACTGTTCAACAGATTTGCCTGACCTTTGGAATACAGAATCAAGACCCATACGCCTTGGGATCTGCCGGGTTTTCATACCAGTCGGATATACGGCTGTGGAGTTATTAAGCTGATCTGCGCATGCGTTTACGCTTTTTTTGGAATTCTACGGTTGCACCTACAGGTCACACGGTTTGTGCGACTGGTCCAAAATCTTCAGGGAATGTGCAGCCGGGGTCCCCAATGTGCTTTTCAAAGATTTCGTGAAAAAATATTAAACGATTCAAAAGTTATTAAAAAACAAGTTCCCATTATAAGTCAATGGGAAAAGTTAACAAAAGGTTCAACACTTTCACAAATGCATTTTTACTGTCGCAAATGGCCCTTTTACTGTGGCAAATCCGCCATTTTGTTTTCATTTAATGATCAGAAAAATGCTTGGCATTTAAAATTGAGACCCTCTAGCAACCTAATTGTTTTTGTATTCACCTAGTCGGGCCCTGAGGATGCTAGCCATGTCTTTATTTTGGGGTAAAACACCCCAGAAATATGTTTTTCAGATTTCTGGAAAAAGTACTTTCGCAAAGTAGTGTCGCACTCATGAAAGTGTCGCAAATTTTTGTGAAAGCTTTCACAAATCATGACACTACTTTGCGACACTATGCCCAAAATGAGAGTAATTCTTTGGTATCCCGCTGCAAAAGAATGGTTTGGAGTTTTGGGCTGAAATTTGGAGGGACGCAGCTGACATCTCAAAGATGTGCCTTTCAGTAATTTGTTGAAAAAATATTACATGGTGGTAAAGTTACGGTAGTCCAAAGTTGACGCTTTTTCCCATAGGATAACATTACAGCGTATGACGCATTGCAGCAATCGTTTGGCGTCCTGCTGCAAAATAACAGTTTGATCTTTTGGGCTGAAATTTGCAGGGAACACAGCCAACATCCCACAGATGTGCCTTTTAGTGGTTTGGTGAAAAAATATTACAGGGAGGCAAAGTTATGGCACTCCGAACTTCTGTTTTTTTCCCATAGGATAACATTATGGCGTTCGCCGCACCTTTCAGGGCCCATATCTCAAAAACGGTGCGAGATACGGACTTTTCGTCAAAAAAATTCTTAGTCCTCTCATGGGGCTAAGTACAAAACTAGCCAGGAAAGTGAAAATTCATATGACTTTTACATTTTTTTTCTATGTCGTACGGTTACTGAGATATAAGCAATTTGCTATTCCAAGTCCTCATTTTTGTGTTCCGAGACTCATTATTTTGCATACATTCTTTGTACTCACTGTCTTTCTCTATACAGCTTTTGGGGAAAACCAGCCTGTGTGCTTACATTACTGTTACCATTACCATTTCCGCTTAGGGTTCCGTACCCATTTCACATACCGTTCATGTTTATGCCACCATGTGCGTTACCCTTTGTGTTTTCATTTGCAGTTGCGTTTGCATTGTTTTTAACATTTCTGTCTACCATACTGTTTCTCTTTCTGTTTCGCTTAGCGTCACCATGAGCATTACGATTTGCATTTGCGGGCACAATGTTACTATGTGACAAGACATCACGTGAGGTGAATTTGTAGCTCCGCCACTGCATTACATTCACTATTTCTCATTATCATTCTCAAAAAGAAGGGATTTTAGAGGCAACAACCTCTGTTTAATGCATCAGTTAGGGTTGTTTCGCAGCGACAAAAGCGAGGAAATTCGATGTTAGGGTTGAAACCCCCTTTGCACCCCTCCAGCCCACCCCCCCAACTGGAATCAGGGTGCACATTGGGGTCATCGGTCCTAACTGTCACCCCATTCTCCTATTCCTCAGCTTCTTTCCACATGTGATGGGTGACAGTAATGACGCACCCCAATGCGCACTGATTCCAGTTGGGGGTGGGCTGGAGGGGTGCAAAGGGGTTTCAACCCTAACATCAAATTTCTCACTTGCCACTGTGGAACAACCCAACTGATGCATTAAATGGAGTTTTTGCCTCTAATATATATATATATGTGTGTGTATAATATATATATATATATATATATATATATATATAGAGGCAAAAAACTCCATTAATACGTGGTTAGGTTGTTCCCTGACAAAAATGAGAAATTGCCAGTTAGAGTTGAAAGTCCCTCACTCTCAGCCACTAATGAGTTGGTGCACATTGGGATTGCCAGCCCTACCTCTCTCACCCCATGACATGTGTAAAGCAGCAGAAGTATAGGAGAATGGGTGAGAGTTAGGACCCACGATCCCAATGCGCACCCCAATGCCGGGTTGGGGTGGGCGGGGGTCCAAGGGGGTTTTCAACCCTAACAGCGAATTTCCTCACTTTGTCGCTAACAACCCTAACTAATGCATTAAACTGAGTTTTTGCCCTAATTTCCCTTCTTTTAGAGAATGATAATGAGAAATAGTGAATGTAATGCAGCGGCGGGATCGCGGGGCGCCACATGATGTGTTGTGGCATACTAACAGGGACAGCAACACAAACAGAAATGCTAACAGTGGTGCACATGGTAACACAAGCATGAATGAGAACAGAAAGGGTAACGCACATGGTGGCGTAGACGGGAATGGTCTGCCACGTGATGTGTTGTCACATAGTAACATGGTGCCTGCAAACAGAAATGTCAATGGGCATGGTGATGTAAAGTGAAACAGTAAGATAAACAGTACTGTAGACAGAAATGGCAAAAAATAACAGAAACACAAGCGCAAATGAAAACGCAAAGGATAACGCACATGGTGGCGCAGACGTCAATGGTAAGTGAAACGGGTATGGATCCGCAAGCAGAAAGGGCAACAGTAACAGTAATGTAAGTGCACAGGCTGGTTTTCCCCAAAACCTGCATTGAGAAAGACAGTGAGTACAAATAATGTATGCAAAATAATGAGTATCGACGCAGAAAATGAGATCTTGGAATACTAAATACATTATATCTCAGGAACCATACGACGTAGAAAAAAATTTAAAAGTCATATTATTTACAACTGTCCTGGTTAATTTGTTTCTTAGCCCCACTAGGGAGCTAAGAAGTTTTCTGACTAAAAGTCCAAGATCTCAAGACCAAGGTTGAAACGGGCCTCTGAAAGGCGCGTTAACGCCGTAATGTTATCCTATGGGAAAAAGAAACGCTCGAGCCATAACTTTGCCTCCTGTAATGTTTTTTCACCAAACTACTGAAAGGCACATCTGTGGGCTGTTGGCTGTCTTCCTCCAAATTTCAGGAAAAAGACCAAACTGTTATTTTGCAGCAGGGCTCCAAATGATTTCTGTTAAGTGTTAGGCCGAATGTTATCCTATGGGAAAACCGTCATACTTTGGAGTGCCGTAACTTTGCCGCCATGTGATATTTTTTCACCAAACTACTGAAAGGCACATCTGTGTACTGTTGGCTGTCTTCCTTCCAAATTTCAGGAAAAAGACCAAACCGTTATTTTGCAGCAGGGTGCCAAAGGATTCCTGTAATGCTTCGGCTACGTAATGTTATCCTATGGGAAAACTGTCAACTTTGGAGTGCTATAACTTTGCCGCCTGTAATATTTTTTCAATACAACACTGAAAAGGCACATCTGTGAGATGTCGCCAGCTCCTCCAAATTTCAGCCCAAACTCCCAACGGTTATTTTGCAGTGCAGTGCCAAAGAATTGCTGTCATTTTCCACAGACTAGAAAATTACTGTCGAATTTATAAAAGCTGCAATAATTTCATACACTTTCGTGAGCACGAAGTAATTTGAAAGTACTTTTTCTAGAAATTTGGAAAAACATATTTCTGGGGTGTTTTACCACAAAATAAAGACATGGCAAGCATCCTCAGGGCCCGACTAGGTGAATAAAAAAAATTAGGTTGCTAGAGGGTCCCAAATTTAAATGCCAACCATTTTCTGATCACCAACTGAAAACAAAATGGCGATTGGCGAAAGTAACAGGCCCATTTCGAAAGTAAAATGCATTTACTTAAAGTGTTGAACTTTTAACTTTTCCCATTGACTTATAATGGGAAACTGTTTTTGAATAACTTTTGAACCGTTTAATATTTTTTCACGAAATCTTCAAAAGGCACATCAGGGACCCTGGATGCATGTTCCCTGAAGATTTTGGGCAAGTCACACAAACCGTACAACCTGTAGGCACGACCACAGAATTCCAGAAAAGCGTAAACACGCGCACAGATCACACTTAATATCTCCGCAGCTGTATACCTGACGAGTACAAAACTTGGCAGTTCCCAAGGCCTATGGTTCTTGATCACAAATTCCAAATTTCAGGCAAATCCATCAAATGGTTGCAAAGTTATTAAGGTGCAAAGTTTTGGGGTTTAACATAGACATGGCTCCTCAACCCTAACTATGGTAGCACTACCGTACTACCATAATATATATATATATATATATATGCTGCTCATTAATAGGGAGGTCATTGATATTAATGAGCAATTCATCAATATTAATGAGCAGCCCATTGATATTGATAAGCAGCTCATTAATATTCTTCAACAGCTTTCAAACAAAAAATTTAAATGTGGATTTCTCAGCCATTTGTTGGTATTTTCTCACCACGTTTTCAAGATAGGCATTTTGGGGGCCCACCTCATGAACAATGTCACTTTCATCATGTTACCCAGTCCAGAAAGGTGATGCCGAGGTCAATGCACAGAATCACCTTTCGGGATGCAAAATCACCTTTCAGGACTGATTAACAAAATGAAAGTCCCAGTGTTCATGAAAGGAGGTCCCAAAAAGCCCATGTTAAAGATTTGGTGCAAAAAATCAAAAAATTGGCCGTGTTAGAAGCATGTGTTGTGCAGTTTCTTCACACGCTCGTAACATCGCCAATTTTTAATATTTCCATTCCAGATTTTCAGCATTGCCAGTTTTTCACACCGTCTCATGAACAATACAGTTGTAATTTCTCACATCCTGTCTGAAATTTGTTTTCACTCCTCTACCGCAAAATGGCACATCACTGTGTGAAATCAACTTTTGGGATGGATTAACAAAATCACAGTGCCAGTGTTCATAATTGGATTTCCCAAAAGGCTCATGTTAAAAATGTGCTTAAAAAAATTCCCAAAAATGGCCACGTTATGAGCGTGCGTTGTGCAGTTTTTACATGCACTCCTAAGTTTTTCTATTTCCCTTCCTGGATTTCAACATTACCCTTTTCCACACCGCCTCATGAACAATCTACAGCTGTCATTTTTCACATCCTGTCCAAAACATGATTTTTTCACCTGATGCACAGAATGGTGCATTCCCTGAGCGAACTCAGCTTTCAGGACAGATTAAGGAAAGACAGTGGCATTATTCATGAGGTGGGGTCCCAAAAGTGCCATGTTGAAAATTGGGGGGAAGAAATCCTAAAAATGCCTGAGTTACATGTGTCCATTGAATTGTGGTGCCCGTGGCACCCGTATCTCAAAACAATGTGAGATACAGATCTCTTCAACGCGATCTTGCATGGATGTCTTGCTGTCATGATTACGACGACACTGGAATTTTTTTCATAGCTGCTACAGTTACTGAGATATTGGCAGATTAGTGTTACAAGTGTTCTCTGCTCTTTAAGGCTGCTGTATGGCTCCATATTTAATGTGTAAGTGGGAGCACAGGGCCCTATGTTGATATAATTTCACCCCCTCTCCACCCCCGTGGTTGCTACAGTATACGATTAAGATTCCCTTTGCACTCACTCAGCCCCTGCAAGTACTGGTCAGAGCTGATATGGCTGCTCAGAGCATTTCGGAGTCGGCAGAGTGACGGCGGAGCTGCAGCAGAGCTGAGCACCAGCAGAGCTGTGTGGAGTGGTGGTGGAAAGACAGATGGAGTATGCCATCAGCAAGATGGTGGCTATGACAGACCTGTGCATGCACGATACTCATGAATGTGCAGATTGAGTCGGGCCACCATCTTGTGCTCAGTGGCTACCGTCACTTCCACAATTGTGGAATAAAGACAAAGAAGTGCACCGGGGGTGGGCAGCACATGGGAGCTCTGTCTGTGGAGGAGATGCCACCAGCAACCACAGTCATGTGGACAGCAGACTGCATCACTGTAGAAGACAGGGATTGTTTCCATTCATGGTCCCTTCTCTCTCCTACAGTTCTGTGTTCCCAAAATGCCTACAGAGCTCCACCCATGCAGCCATAAAAAAGAGAGTTATCTGTATGCTGAGTATTACATGATGTTGAACCTGAATCTGTAGCTTGAGAGGCTGTTGCTTGCACTGCAGCCAGAGCCCAGGACTGAAACTGAATCTGCTTGATCAGCACAACTGCCAGTTGCTGGTTATAGCCACCTCTGTGGGATTGGAAGCCAGGATGTTCTGGGAAGGGCAGACCCATGGAAACTGCCAGAGAGGAGCTGCCTGAGAAAATGCTTATTCAACTGACAATTTGCTGGAGCACGGATATACCTGCTCTGCACTGGAAGGACAGCTGACTCCCAATGTCATCAAAACCATGACAGAACGAGTAGTAGTAAGAAAGTAGAAACTAGGAACAACCAGACACCACACACCAGCCAGAGATGCATCTCTACAAACCATGCAATGTCATACACAATGAGGGAGAGCCCATGATACAGGAACTGTATTAACTCACATCTAGCCCTTGCATATTGCATTCTGTAAAATTGTTGGGAAAGCATTTACTGGATTTGGCTCTTCCCTGTCCTGGAGTTACATATACCTCTACTGAAAGTTCTGAAGAGCATGTCTGTTTAAGTGTCTGATGTTACAACACCTGTCTAACTTTTATTTAAGTGCACCACCATCAGCCAACATCCACCATCAGCCAACCATGTGAGATGTCATTGGGCCTATACCATTTCAATGGCTAGGTGCCACTGAAGCCCTGGGAGATCCCTAGGCAGAGGTGAGAGTTATAACACTGGTACAGCTAAAATCAGGCTACTGTGCTGTGAACTGTGGTGTGGGGAACAGGTACAGTTTGAGAGCTGTGCCTGAAAGGGCATATAATCACAGCATTGGGATATCATTATTTTGGTAGTGCATTGGAGTGCACTGAAGAGTGACTGGGACTAGAAGTGGACTGAGCATAGGAGGGCACAGAAGACCTACTAACCCCCATTTCTCCTATTTCTGGCCTGAAGCCTGACCCAAAATAATCCCCACCTCCTTGTTCTATGTTTAAAATCTGTTGTCTTAGCAGTTCTTGGTTTAAAGTACATGTGCATGCTTGGCATTGACTGTCAGTGCAGTGTGTTGGTTTATGGGCAGGGTTATCTAGTGTGGAGATGATGAAGTACTGCATCTCAGGGATGTACCATACTTACACCAGGACCACTTTAACATTTCTCTGCATGGAAGTATCACACTATATTTGGCCTAAACCTCAGATACAAACCTCTCAACAAAGAAGATAAAAGGCACCTCAGGTACCAAAACATCTGTGGCAATCTGGTAGCACTGTATGGGTGATGTGCCTTCAGACCTGAAGTGCCTCAAGTGGCACCCCTTCCCCCATGGAGGGACCCTTACAAAGTGGAGGCAGTGCTGAGATCACCTGTTTACCAACAAGTCCCCTACATGAACCACCAGTGTGTTCAGATGACAGTCTGGATCACCCCTTAAAAAAAAATAAAAAAAAAATAAATAATTTCAAGAACTGTAATGGCCTTCCAGGAGGTCAAGTGATGGTGCCTTTTGGAGAGGCTAGACACCAAAAAAGGTGTTTGTAGTCTGAAATATTCCCAAACAACTTAGCAAAATGGCACAGTGGGTATACTGATCAAGAACTTAAAGGGAATTGGAAAGCTAAAGGAACAGCATGTATTGCATAATTTGGGCACCACAACCATTAGTGTTATTTCTCAGAGTGTTAAAAGGTGACTGTTTGCTGAACTACCTGTGACACTCACAACAGAAGAAACTAAAGGTAAGTGGCAAATCCTTAGATGGGAACAACCTTGATAGCAACCATAGTCTTGTCCCAGAAATTGACTTGATGGAATGAACAAGGAACTGGCTCAAAAGGAAAGACTGAGAAGGATCTGACAGAACTGCTGGCATCCTTAGGATCAGATGTGATGCCTACAGAGACAATGCTGAATTCAATGGGTCACCTGATGGACAACATTCAAGATTCCAAGAGAGGATACAAGGAGTACTGAAGGCTTTGACCTTTTTCTGGACTCAAATTTACCTCCTCAGGAAAGAAGATTTTGACATGTAAAATGGCAAACCACATTAATGATGCAGGATCTGAAGAGCTCAGATGCTGAAAAGAATGCAAACACAAATGAGAGTGAATGCTTAGAAAGACCAGCACTGGGTTCTATACAAGCCCTCAATGTGTCAAAGACAAAAGTTACAATCACTGACTCTCTATTAACTTCAGACCATGTCTATGGAGGCATGGAGAAGCCTAGGAAGATTTGCAAGTGTCACTTGTCAAGCTGGGAAAAGAAGAGAATAGAATTACTACTAGAAATGGGGAAAACCATACAGTAGGCATACGGTAATATCAGCAGGGCCACTGTTGATATGGATATTGATGAACCTTATGCTAAGGGGCAAAATGGACAATCAACCACTCTATGGAGACATAGCTGATGAAGCGAAAGAACAGGAAGAATTATTACTTTCAGTGACTGTCCTTCAGATGACTACCCATGTGGTAAATGCTATCATGATTGGAAGTAACCCCAATATCAGTTAAGGAAGCCCCAGGAACATGGGAACTTGTGACATAGATTTAGATGTTAGCCCAACTGGTTATGGATCAGCAAAAAATAGATACCAAAAGGGAAGAAGGATCAGCAGTCAAAGCAGCAGTGGTGCAGACTCATACAGATTTTGCCCCCAGTGGAGGTGAAAATTGGATAGAGCCACAGATGGCACACAGATTCCAAGAAAAATGAGATAACTACAAATGTCTTACTGTATAGAGAAAGGACATTGCTGATGGGAAGGTTGAAATGCTGAGGATCTCGCAAGGCTTTCTAGCAAGTGTTCAGGATGCTGGAACTGTAGGGAAATGCCAGTGGAGCCCAGTAAAGGAGTGCACTGGAGCCCAAAATGATAGATGCTGTCAGCAAACCATTGCTAAGTCAAGAGTCAAAGCTGACAAGAAACTGCCTGTTGCACTAAATGAGTTGATGGTGTCTTCATCAGAAATACAGGTCAAAGTGGATGGCATACGTACGCATTACAGATGCAGCCAAGTTAAACTTTATCAAAAAAGTTTTTGTGAAGTTGTGAAACTTCAGCTTGTTCCTATTGTCATCACCAATTTTGACTTTGAAGACTTTACAATGTTTTTGTAGGTGAAGTGGCATTTTTTTCCCCTCATAATTCCAGCTTCGCAAGTGGTTTAGTCACTTTGCGGGAAAAAGTGCCACTTTTGGTGGCAAAAAACACTGCAGAATTGGTACTTCAAACTTCGCAAAGTTTACCAACTTTTCAAAATTCAGTCAAATTGAAAGTTTTTTCAACTTCTGACATCTTTACTACCCATGCTGCCTTGGGCAGTGGTTCTCAGGTAAGACTTACTTTCAAAGATTGTTTCAACAATTATCTGACTCTCTGCATAACATTACAAGGATTTGATGAGTCAGAACTAAGCAATAATGCTTATTCCTATCTAGGATACACTGCCATCAAAAATAAGTTTCCTGGCTAAGGTAGTTGGAGTTGGTAGACCTGTGGAAACCCTAGCATTGATACGGCTGGAGGCCATGATGAATGACAACATCCCCATGTTGACTTGGGCACATGTCCATTCCTGTATGTTTGAAAGACTGAGATAGCACTTCTGAGAATGAGCTGCTCAGCAAAAGGGAACACTACTGCCCCTATACGGATTACTGAGACAAGCCTAGCAGAGAAAAACAGAAGGATCCTATTGACTGTGAGGATTCTGTTGGGATAGTGTGGTGTCAAGATGGAGAGGAGTTGATACTACTATTCAGTGCAAGATATGTTATCAGTGGTGTGGTGAGGTTAAAAGAGGATGTCCCCAACTAAATACTAATGGTTAATGCCCAAGAGGAACATGACATACCAGAAGGACTGTTGGTAAAGCCAGTTATATTACATGTGTGCACATATAGCACTGTGCATACGCACAGATAAAGAATGTGACCAAGTGAAGCAGCATGCCACAAAAACAACAGACTTTGTCACAGACATACTGTGCTGACAAAGTAGCACCGGCCAATCCCACTGTGGAAGGAGTCAAGCAAGGAATTGACCCTATGGCTTTTAACTTTGGTAACTCACCTCTGCCCAAGGAATGGAGGAAGAAGGTGAGCGGGTAACTGGCCCAGTGGACCAATGTGTTTTTGTTGAATGTCTGTGATGTTAGATGCATGACATGGAAAGGACATCTCATTCAGCTGCATGATGATTGTCCTTTCAAAGAGAGGTCTCAACATCTGTCACCACAGATGTTGATGACCTGCAAGACACTTGCAACAACTATTAGCTCCTGGGATCATACAGGAGTCCAGGAGCCCCTAAGCATCACCCATAGTTGTCATCTGTAAGAACAATGGGACTGTAAACATTTGTGTGGACTATCAGATGCTCAATAAACAGATAATATTACATCAGTACAGCATATGTTGCTAAAGATTCAGGATGCCTTGGACTGTCATAATGGGACTAGCTGGTTCTATGTACTAAATCTGAGAAGCAGGTTCTACCTTTGTGAGGTAAAGAGAAGTGTTAACCTCACCAAAATTTCAGAACTCCAAGCCATCATGCTTAGAGACCTAATAGATGTAGCCGTGGACTAAGAAACTTGATGGGACAACTCTAATGAATAGCTCGGTGGAATCCCAGGATATATGCTCTTCTATAATTATAGAAATGGCAGACAGGACAATGGGGTTTGCATATACATTGCAAATAATATTGAATGTCATCAATTATTCCCAACAAGCCAATCACTTGAACAGTTGGAAAGCTTATGGGTACAAATACAACCTCTAAACAATAAAACCAAAACTAATATTTTGAAATTGCTATAGGCCACCTAATGCCTTACTAGTTTATTATAAATCCCTTATAAATGAGATCACTCAAACTACTGAATTGGGGAATGCATTATACAGTAGTAGGTGATTACAACTACCTGGGTATTGACTGGAAACTACTTACTGGCTCTAACCCTTATGAAACTGCATTTGTAGATGTTGTAGCTTCAATGGGCCTTGAACAGAAAATTCACGATCCCACAAGGGGACAGAACACTTTGGACCTAATAATTACTAATATTCAAAATAAACTGTCCAAAATAAAAATTAACTGTCCCCTAGGAGGAAGTGACCTCAGCATGGTAATGTTTACAATGAAATTAATAACATCAAAAACCAAACATATGTCCATAATTAATTACTACAACAAAGCTGACTCTGTCCAAATTAAAAATACCCTTAATAACATTAATTGGGAACAACACATGGGTAACACTTCTACTGAAGTCATATGGTCTGGATTAAAAAACAATCTAACAAATATTAAGTCCAAATATGTCCCCAGCATCATTAAATTTAATAAAAAAGAAGGATCCCTCAATGGTTGACTAGTAAACTAAAAAACTCATTAGGCTTAAAGAAAGAGCTTATAAAAAACCGAAAATGAATAACACCAATGAAAACTACAATAAGTATAAAAGCACCTTACAAAATATCAAGAAACAAATTCTAATACAGAAAATAAAATTTAATTTAAAATAGCCCACACTAGGGAAAATAATAAGGCCTTTTACTTCTATGCCAATGCCAAAAAGAAGCAATACAATGAAATAGGTCCAATTATCGAAAATAATAAAACAATAACAGATGACCATGAACTATCCAATATGTTTAATTGGTACTTCTGTTCAGTATACAACCAACCAACAATATTCAAACAACTCTCAACAGATATCCCTATAAAAACAATTCCTTTTCCCTAGATGAGATTACTATGGCTATTAACGAATTAAATACCAATCATCACCTGGCCCTGATAATATAAATCCTAGATTAATTGTTGAATACCCACCTAGTTTGCTTACTCCTCTGTCTTTATTATTCAATTCATCTATAGCCTCTGGTGTGGTTCCGTCAGATTGGAAAACGTCTGTAGTTATCCCCATCTTTAAAAAGGGTTCCAGAAGTACAGTTGTTAACTACTGACCTATTAGTTTGACATCAGTTATCAGTAAAACAATGGAATGATTAGTCAAACATAAATCTGAAGAAGAGTTGACTTCATTGGGTTTCCATAATATTCATCAACACCAGGATGCTCTTGTACCACCAATTTGATCTCCTTTTATAACCAGGTAGGGACAAGCCTTGATAATTAAACACCAGTCAATGTCTTACTCCTTTACTTTGGAAAAGCTTTTGATAAGGTTCTGCATCAAGATTTTATTGACAAACTTATAGCTCTTGGTTTGAACTCCACTATAGTCAGATGGATACAAAACTGCTTGGCAAACAGAATTCAAAAGGTTAGGACTGGAGGCCAACTTTAACAACAGGAGTAGTGACTAGCGGAGTTTCTCAAGTGTCAGCCTTGGGCCCAGCACTGTTCAATCTATTCATTCGTGACATTAATCACAATATCACAAATCAAATATCTGAGTTTTCCAATGACACAAAGATAGGAGGGGAGGTTGATACATTAGAAATACATCTGTTCCTGACTGAGGATCTCAAAAAAATTGAACAATGGACAATCAAAAATAAAATGATATTAAATGCAGAAAAGTGTGAAGCTATTCATCGGGGTAGAAGTAACCCTAACTACAACTACTACCTGAACAACACCCTGATAAAATCTTCTGTGAAAGAAAGGGACCTGGGGTAATTATAAATAATAACTTAATATCAATTGATCACTGTAAAAAAAAAATCACCCAAACTGCAAACATCATACTAAACAACATCAGATGTTCTTTCATCAATAAAAGTGAACAGTGCATTATTCTACTGTATCGGACATACATTAGGCCCCATCTTGATTTCTGCTCTCCATTTTGGAACTCCCAACTCAAGCAAGGCATGAAATTACTGGAGCAAGTGCAACACAGAGTTATCAAAATAATCCCTAACATAAAACATCTCCCATACTATGAAAGATTAATTAAAACAAGTTGGTTAGTTTTGAAAACAGATGTTTTAGGAGTAATTTACTGCAACTATTTAAGATCATACATATTCCCGATCTAACACTTCAGTGTGGTCTCCAATTCGCAGCAAAGAACGTAAACACAAAGAGCCATACTCTCCAACTTGTAGTCCCTAGAGAGGGGTCAATCTTAACATTGTTTTACTAGCCCAAACACTAGTGCAAATTGACCAGGGCTAGTGTAGCTAACTCCCTACTAGCCCACCTTAACTAGTGCAGATTTTCATGGCTGTTAATGAAGTTAAAAAAGTCTCTACTTTAGCAGGCTCTAGTCCTCATGCTAATCTCTCTCAATGTTCCAGATAGCCAGGTGTGATTAACAGCTCATTAACAGCTGGAATTATCTGGCAGTTCAGGAGAGGGATCCCACAAAAGACTCAATGTGAGTCATTATCACTCCACTGTTAAGACTTTCAGCTAGTGTTCAGGGTGTGATCAAGGGTAGAGTGCTGTTAAGTCACTAGGTTCCAGTTTTCTGAATGTGTCTATGTCTAACAATTTGTCCAATATTATTAAGACCAGTGTCCCTCATTTCTCTACATTTTGAGTGTTTGTATCCAACATTTCAATGACAAAATGCAAATAGGTATACAGGATCGACCCTGCAGGTTGTGGGTTTTATCCCAGCCTCACCATAACTTTCCTCTCCCCTCCAAATCTCTTAACTCTGTTCTTTCCTTGGACACTACTGCAGACCAGACTCTGAAGTGACCATCCATAGCTGCCATTACTGGCAAATGAAGGGGGTCCATAGCTCTTCTAAATGGACCATGCCAGCCATCACCATCTATACAGTTCCACCCTTATCCCACTCAACATGTCCTTTCTGCCTAAAAAACAAAGCGTTGGATCATGTATGGTACAAAAATAAACCTTGATAAAATACATAATTTTAAACCTTGAAATAGGCATTCTTGGGGTGCACAGATCATCCTATACAGAAATAGTATAGTGTTATGCCTGTGTACTGTTTCCCCTGGGCTGATGAAAGGACAATGTTCAAGAAAAATCTGTTATTGTTGGGGCAGAGCATAATAAAATCAATGCTTTTACAAATAAAAATGTCATAGTTTTCTATTTCCCAAGCCCCTTAGGTTTGTCTAGCCCCCATCCCAAATAAATCTTAGATGTACTCCTGGCTCACTTGAGACTGTACAAAAACTTTCAAAAGTGCAAGTCTCCAGCTGACTATAGGGTAGGGACCAAGATACATAGATACATAGATACACAAATACATAGACAGTGTCGGCAGATAAGGGCCTATGGCCCACCCAGTCTGCCCATTTGAGCTTGTAAGTTCAGTTTGTTTTCCTAGAAGTCTGTTTCCCCTTACCCCTGACCTCTAGAATTCCTTTATGTCTATCCCATGCATTCTTAAATCCCGTGATTGTTTCAACCCCCACCACTTCCTCTGGCAGGGTGTTCCACTTGTCCACCACCCGTTCTGTGAAGAAATTCTTTCTCATTCCTCTGAATCGTCCTCCCTCCAACTTCATCCCATGCCTTCTAGTCCTGGAACATCTTTCTCGCTTACAAATAGTGTATTCCTGCACCCTGTTCCTCCCTGTAAGATACTTGTATGTCTCTATCATATCCCTTCTCCTCCTCTTCCTCCAGGGAGTACATGTTCAGCTCCTTCAACCTGTCTTCATAGGACTTGTGATGCAATCCATGCACCATCTTGTTGCCCTCCTCTGAACCTTCTCTACCCTGTCTATGTCCTTACGTAGGTATGGTCTCCAGAACTGTACACTGTACTCCAGGTGGGGCCTCACTAGTCTTGTATAGCGGAATTATGACTTCCTTTCCTGCTGGTGATGCCCCTGCCTATACATCCCAGCATCCTATTTGCTTTACCTGCTGCCTTGTCACACCTGTTCCTACCTTGAGGTCATCAGAGATGATAACCCCAAGATCCCTTTCCTGCTTGGTGCATGCTATATCCTCACCTCCAACTGATAGATTGCGCCAGGGTTTTTGTGCCCCATATGCATTATCTTGCACTTTGCATTGAATTTCAACTGCCAAACCCCTGACCATTCTTCAAGTTTCTGCAGGTCACTTCATTCTGTCTACACCCTCTGGTGTGTCTACTCTGTTACAGAGCTTTGTGTCATCAGCGAACAGTGAAATTCTGCCTTCTAGATCCTGCGCAATGTCACTGATGAAGATGTTGAATAGGACCGGTCCCAGCACTGATCCCTGTGGTACCCCACTGGTCACTCTTCCCTCTGTGGAGTGACAGCCATTTACCACCACCATCTGTGTCCTGCCACCCAGCCAGTTACCTACCCACCACACTACTGTCCTGCCCACACCCATATTCCCCAGTTTGTGTAATAGTCTTCTATGTGGCACAGTGTCAAAGGCCTTGCTGAAGTCCAGATAAGCCATGTCCACTGCCCTCCCTGATCCACCTCCCTAGTCACCCAGTCAAAAATTCAATGAGGTTGGTCTGACATGACCTCCTCTGGTGAAACCATGCTGCCTTGGGTCCTGTAGTCCATTGACAACCAGATGTTCCACCAATCTCTCCTTCAGTAGTGCTTCCATGATCTTCCCACTACCAAGGTGAGGCTGACTGGTCTGTAGTTCCCTGCTTCCTCTTTGTTCCCACTTTTGTATAAGGACTACATCTGCTGTCCTCCAGTCTTTGGGTACCTCCACTGTTTCCAGTGATCAGCTAAACAGGATAGCCAGAGGTTCAGCCACCACCTCTCTTAGTTCTTTAAGGACCCTGGGTGCACCGCTCTGGCCCCATTGCTTTATCAACTCTTATTACTTCCAGTTCCTTCAGGACCCTTTCGTGTAAAGGGACTTGTGTCCATTTCTGCACCATTCTCACCCTTGTACTCCCTTCAGACCCATTACTCCTCTTCCTCAGTAAAGACTGAGCAGAAATACCTGTTCAATATGTCAGCTTTACTGTTGTCATCCTCCACGCTCCCATCCTCCCCATTCAGTCTCACTATCCTCCTTTGTCTTTTCTTTTTCACTTATGTACCTGTAAAAGGTTTTGTCCCTCTACCCACTGATTTTGCAATGTGTTCTTCTGTCTGAGCTTGGCTTCCTTACTGACTTCCCTGCCTCCCTTTGCTTCTCCTGGTACTTCTCCCTATCCCCTTCTGCCTGTGTCTTTTGTATTGCCTGAATGCAATCTTTTGGCTTTCACTTTCTTTGCTACCCTTTGGAAACCATAATGGTCTCCTCTCCTTTTCCTCTTGCTAACCTGCTTAATGCATAATTCTGTTGTTCTTATAATCCCATTTTAAATACTGCCCACTGTTCTCAACCCCTGAGTCCTGTTCCATTCCCCTTAATGCCTCTTTCAAGTATCTCCCCATTTTCCCAAAGTCTGCCCCTAAAATCCAGGATACGTGTTTTGTGTGGTTTGGTTCTGCTCTTTCTGTGATTTCAAACCACAATGACTGGTGGTCACTGTTACCCAGGTGCTCCCCACTGTTACCCCCATCACACTGTCCCTGTTTGTGAGAACAAGGTCCAATATTGCCTTCTGCTGAGTTGGTTCCATGACCAGTTGCTTGAGGAAGGCACCCTGAAGGAGTCCAGGATAAATCTGCTCCTAGTTGATACTGCTGCTGGGATGCTCCAGTCCACGCCTGGAATATTGAAGTCTCCAACCAGTACTACTCATTTCCTTGTCTGCCATCCTTGGATGGCTAGCATCAGCTCCCTATCTGTTTCTTCCTCCTGGGCTTGTGGTCTATAGACCACACCTGTGCGGATGGCTGTCCCCATTTTCCTTTCCAGCTTAACCCACAGTATCTCTCCCCCATTTTGTTCCTCCTGGATCTCTGTGGCCCTTATGTCATTTTTCACTTACAGTGCCACTCCTCCTCCCTTCCTGCCTGCTCAAGAGTGTCTTTCTTTGCCTGACTCTGTTCATTGCCATGTGGGTGGTGGTGACAGTGTGGTGAGATGCATGATGATGTCAGCTATTGTGTGTGCAGAGCTAGGACTGCTTGATTGAACATTTGCTGTTGTGATATCCTCTCTCTGTTTGGTTTGGGGGGGCAGAAAGAAGAAGAGAGGAGGCTATGGTACAAAACAATGGGGGGTCTCACTGTCATGGCACTGCAGTCTTTTTTCTGCTGGGGAGCTGAAAGCAATGTGGGAGCAGGATAAATGTGCAATAATCAGAGTATTTCTTGACTTTGCTTGCATTGTTTCCTGCATGTGATCAACATTTACCATAATAATTAAGGGCTAGTGCAATCATCTGCGGGCTAGTGCAATTTTGAATCAACTTGCCCTGCTGCCTTGTGCAAAAAAAAGAGTTAAGGTTGATCCCTGCCCTAGAGCCAACACAAATAAAAGAGACGTCAACTTCACTATACAGAACATGCTGCAAAAGCATGGAAAAAACTGTCCCGGAAAGTTGTAGAAGCTAATGAATTCACCCAGTTTAAATCTCTTCTTGACAAACATCAAAAGTGGTTTTCTGCCACAAATCAATAAACACCCACACAGCTGTGGGAGACATTCTTGATGGGTATATGCCTTCTTACATCTTTTAAAAATCTAGTAATCCTGGCAGGCCCGGTGGTGCTAAGGGTTGAGGCACTGGTCACCACACTTCGCACCATGCCAGTGACCCGGGTTCAGGAACAAGCCCTGGTCATTGGGGGGTTGGCAGGGAAGGGCTAGGATTGAGCATCCGCTGACTGCTATCTTAGTCCTATGGTGGGCTGGGGCATGCTCATCGCATTGTAGCAACCTCTGGGGATGCCCAGGGGTACTACCTAGAATGGTGAGAATTGGGGAGGGGCATGGCAGACATTGGCACAATGTACCTGAGGTCATTGCATGTCTGTGCCCCAGTGGGCATAAACAGGTGGAAAAAAGAGGCTGGGCATGACCTGAGCAGCTTGATGGCCATGCCCTGTGCTGCCCGGAGGATTTGCATGGATTCCCATCGAGGGGGGTTCAGAACTATCTTGGCTGAAAGCAGCAAAGGGGGGCCCTCCAGCAGGATGGCATGGCGGCCATCCCAGATCCTCCTGGGTGCGGTTTGAGCTACTCAGCTCTCCGGGCGGGCAGGTCCAGCCACTGGATGACCCATGCCGGTGTACGCACTGCAGTTATGAAGTAAAAAGAAGCTGTGATAAAAAAAAAACTAGTAAACCTAATACCAAATATCCATATGGCCCATGAAGACCAGGAGAAAACAATCTTCATCTGCCCTCTTGAGTTCTATAATTCTCTACATAAGCACCATGGTATTTCTGATGCCTGAACTACATTTCAATGAATTATGGAAAAGCTGTGTGGGATATGAATTTACAGGAATGCTTAGTCTACCTACACAATATAATTGTGTTAAGAAGACCTTGGAATACCATGAATCATGCTGGTTGAAAGTCTGAATTCCTCAGGAGTTATTCCAGCTCAAATTCTCAAAAAAAATGTTTGTTCTTCTAAATCTCAGTAATGTACAGTATGTGGGTCATATCATATTTGGATGTGAGATCCAGACAGACCCTAGCAAGGTCAAAGCCTTGACCACCTGTTCTTGACCATGCAAAGTAAAAGACCTACATAGGTTCTTTGGATTCTACTGGTATTACAGGCACTTTATTAAGGACTAGATCTGCATGGTATGACCCTTACTGAGTCTGACACAGCAGTACCCACCAGAGAACAAATCCTGGAGACTAACTCAGAAATAGGGGATGGAACCTAAAGATTATTTCAAGAATCATAAACAGATTGGATATCTTTGGGACACAGTCTGTTAATGAGTATTTCCTGAGATTATCCCTTGACTGTCAAATGTGTTTATTGGCATATGTAGGTCTAGCAAAACACAGCCATCTGCATACTGACACCAGCCTTGGTGGACTCAGAGCAGTCCTCTATCAAGCATGCTTGGAAAGAATAAGACATTTGGCCTTCAACATTAAGAGCCTGCCATCATCATAATGGGAGTATCCTTTCCATGAATGAAGGTTTCAGCACTCACATGGACCACTGTTGACTAGTTCTATGACTATCTCTATGGGATGCATATCATTATCAGGAAAGACAATAAACCCTTCACATATGTGAAGATCACAGTGAAGCTGAACACTGTAGGTTGTTGGTGCCATCAACCTACCACTACTATGTGGAATATACAGTAGGCCTGAACTGAACCATATGAATGCCATTGCACTGTTTCAGTTGCCAACCAAAATTTGCTGCTAACAGTCAGGAGTGGAAACATATTCTGGGGACAACTACAAAAGTCATATTTAAGACATTGGAAACTGATGAACAGCCTTCACCTGCAAAAGCTGATCATCCCTTAGACAGCCTAGGAGCTTGTAGAGACTGTTTGCCACTAACCTATTGTAGCTTCACAGCTCTAAACCAAGCAGCACTGCTGTTACTGGGCCAGCATAACTTGGAGCATGAACTATGATTGTGCCCTCACCTGAAGGACACTGTGATTGTACTCCAAAAAGGAAGGGATGCAAAAAAAGTGGTGTCTAAGAATGAAAACCCACACCCATTGTTGAAAGAGTACCATAAGCTGAAACTGAAGGACAACTTACACTACAGAGGGACCCAGAGCACCCAGGGGTTCTTCAGACAGCACCTTTTATTGTAACATAAGTTCACAAGAGTTGTGATGTGTCACTGCACACCCTTGGAGTGCTGGATGTTGTGCACCCCGTCATTAAGGCACCAAACCTGAAGGTCATCACCCCCTCTCTGAGGTCCACCCCCTGGAGATAGAATCCTTAGTTGGGGAGGGTGTGGGGGGTGCAGACTCCACATAAAACTCAATCGATGACTTTCAGGTTTGGCACCCTAATGACGGGGCGCACAACAGCCAGTGCATTCTGAGGGTGGAACCATGATGTGTGCATTACATAATGAGATGGGACATTTAGGAAGTACAAGTACATTGGATCTTGACTGAGCTCACTTTTTTAGCTATGTATGCAAAGTGGCATAGAGAAATATTACAAACAGTGCAGCAAATGCCTACAAAGAAAAGACACTTCCAATGTTGGCAGTGCCTGTAACATTGTTCCCAGTGCACCTGTGGAGTTGGTATGTATTGACTTTCTCTGCCTGAAACTGGATTCAAAGAACATTGCCAACATTCTTGTGGACACAGAACATTTTTCCAGATGCATCCAGGCATATCACATCAAGAACCTAATGACTACTGTGGTCACATGAACTGTAATGGATAGGTTCAAGAAGATCCACTCAGATCAAGGCTGAGATTTTGGAAGTCAATTATTGAATGAACAGTGATCCCACTAAAGAATACTCAAGCTTCACTAATCCAATCTCATCCCAAGGTGATCCATAACCAGAATACTTTAACTGGACATTTCTCAATATTCTGAGTATGTTAGACCCAAAAGACAAAGCAAAATGAATTCAGCAAGTGAGCACACACATGCATGCTAATAACTGCTCTCATATTTGTTAGGGAAGTCAGATTGCTTATTGATTTGTGCTTTAGAGTCTCAGCCAGTTGAGCCCATCCTGAGACCTATTTCCAGTACTTTTTCCAACTGAAGTATCAGTTGGACACTGCATAACAAATGGCCTCATAGGAGAGCCAGCAAAGCTCAATATAATAAAGAGAAAGAACACAGACCTTCACCTAGAGACAAGTGTTTGTGCAAAACTTGGCATTGCCCTGAAATCACAAATGTGAAAACAGATGGGATGGCATCCATTTGTTGTGTTGGAATACATTGAGGACATGCCTGTTTATTAAATACTTCTGGAGGTAGCCACCAGGAGGACTCAGATAATTCACAGCAATCATTCATTGGCAAACAGGAAAATGGACATCTGTATCCCAGTTGGCCTGAAGCGACTAAGTGGTCAGATACGTACTGTACAGGAAAAGACCCACAGAAAGACTGCATCCCAAGAGGAACAAACAATGACTCATCAGATGACACATAGAATTAGTATGGTAATATTCCACCATGGGTACTGCAAGCCTGTTACTAACCATTGTGCCTAGGAAGGAATCCAACCAACCTGGAGCCCCACTGGATCATCATACAGAACCCTGTGTGCCCTTGGATACATTGCTGATACCCAAGGAAGAGAACACAGAGGAAGAGGATTGGGGCAATTGGAAACAGAATACAAACTGAATCTACCTTGAACTGCAATCATGGTCAAGGAGATGGAAATTGTGACCTCTCATTCAGAGAATGGCCCCATTGTGCCTTCAAGAAAGATCTTCCAGACAATTGCTTAGGTTGTCATATGATTCCCCATTGTCCATGCATTTGGTATACAGAGATTTTTACATAACACCCAGATTCTTTCCCTATATAGTGTTCACAGTGTGTCAGGATGAGAACATAATGCAAATAATGGAGCATGTTTAAGTACTTATCTCAGACTGGAATGCATTGCTCTAATATAACTATTAAATTATATGCCATTACCAATACCTAGCTAGGAAGTATGTGTCTAGACAGCCCAATGTTTTTTTAAATATGTTGAACATTGGTCTTGACTAGGATGCCAGTTCCTTAGGGTGACTCATGATTTGGGCGAATGCATAATAATGAGCCCAAATCACGTCAAATACAAAATGGCGAGTACTGGAACAGTGAAACCGGTATTCTCTTTCCCCGAGGTGCTACAATCTTGGAGTTAGATAATAAATAAAGGGGGGTGTGAGGGGTGAAGCTCCCCCACAGAAAAAGCACAGTCACCATTCCGGTCCACACTGTTTTACCATTGCTGATAAGTGCTCGCTGTTTTACATTTGTCTATATCACACAGCATTACTTAGCAGGGGAAAAGTGTAACCCCCATGGGGTTATGATACATTTAAGACTCAATTTATGCTCGTACTTCAGTGCGTCAGCTACCACTAACAGAACAAGCCAGTAGTATTAGCAGCAGACTGGTAATCATTTTATCATTGCACCAACTGAATCAGATATGAGATGTCACCCATGAGTGACTTGTACGATGGTTGAAATACTGCTTAAACTATGATGTCAGGGGAATTAAGTACTTTTGTAGAAACAAGGCTTAGCCCACAAGTTGGAAGCCATTTTGTCACCTCTGACCCACCATGGCATAGTGATGAGGTCAGAGTGTGTCATCTGGTGAATCTGCCTCTGGAGAGTGCCACACAGATTACTGGACTTGCAATAGACCTAGTTAATTCAGGCACCTTTACAGCTGCTAATAACTTGTCAAGTGACAGACTTCCTGGACTGCCTGCCTTGACTGACATTTTAGCCAAACAATTGGAGATGCCTTTTCTCAGTGAACAGCATGGTATGAGCCAAACCCGTGTTAGTCTGTGTGCATCTGCTGAACAGACAGGGATCTGAGTGCTGCTGACAGCTTTTGCTGCAGAGACAGACTGCTTGTCTGCCTGAATTGAAAATTAAAGTGAAAAGCAGGGCCCCTGCTTAAATAAAAAGAGTGGTAAATGCATGTTGATTGACACACTATTTCAAAGCTGAAGCTGCAGATGCAGCTTATGAGAGACTGTTGCTTCTGCTTGAATCAAAGACTGCAACTCAGTCCACTTAATCAGCATGGTTTCCAGGTGTGAGTTATAGTAATCCTAGTGAGACTGAATGCCAGGACATGCTAGATGAGGCAGCTTCATAGACACTCTGTAATGTATTTTTCCCAGCTTCATGAGGAGCAGACCATGGTGGGTCCAAAAGAAAAAGCAAGCAAAACATACAAAGAACCTCAGAACAAAAGCAATGAGACAAGGTTACCCCAAACCCATAATACCACACAGGGGTTGTTTCCTTTTCCCCTGGGTTGAGATAATGAACAGACCCACTGATGAGTCCTGAGAAGGACAAAACATGTGCCTGTGCCTTCTGTTCTCAGTCTTTGCAGATTGTGGGGTCTGCTGTTTGGCACCATACACTCCTGCTTAAAGCAGAACCAGCGTAAACATTCATGGTGATTTGCAGAATTAAAAAATTAATATGTCTGAAGTTTGAACCACACTGATCTGGAGATAATTTTAACAAACAAGCAGACATACTGTGGTGCCCATACTCAAACAGATTACACTCCCTGCTCCTGCTAAACAACATAGTGAAAGTCACAAAACTGGGGGCGCACATATCCTAACACGTGTGCACATACCTTGGAGTGTGATAATCTTGCAAAAAGCACAGAGACACCACAAACGTAGGGCACAGGTCAGCACCATTCAAGCAAAAAGTACCAACATATGTAAAGAATTTGGTCCAATTTCTATTGGAGGCTAATTATTTTAAGTTTGAAAACAGCCACTTTGTACAACATAAAGGTACTGCCATGGGCATGGCCTTTGCCCCAAATCTGGCCAATTTTTACATGGTGGATTGAGAGGAACAGCATATTTATGACACCAACCAAAATACTTTTTCAGCATATATTAAAATTTGGAAATGGTACATTGATGACTGCCTACTTACCAGGAAAAGAGATTTTGACACATTGCTAGCTTTAATGGATTATATTAATTCTACAACTCTGCATTTAAAATTCTTCTATCAGACAGATTTATAAAAACATCCATTTTTTGGATATACTGATTTCTAAGGAAGAAACACAATTGGAAACTAGTTTGCACAGGAAACCATTGTCACGTAATACTTCACTTAGAGGGGACAGCTGCCATCCTTCTGCTATTACTAGAAACATCCGTAAAGGCCAGTTTATTCTAGCAAGGAGGATTTGTTCAACAGAAATGGCTTTCAACAGGCAAGTAAGGACCTGACCAGCAGATTTTTAAAAAGATGTTAAGATGGAAGGTTTGATACCTTTTATTGGACCAACAAGTGTCTTGTACAAAGATGGAATTATACACAAGCTTTTGGGGCCACACATGTCCCTTCTTCAGGTGAATAGCAAAACTGAGCAACATAAGCAGTATTTATATCCACTGTGGAGCAATTAAAAATCAGGAAGTGAAGTAGGGAGGTGATAAAGGGGACTAGAGATGAAAGTCTAAGATGCAAAATAAAAACATGAGAAAAAATGTTTATCTAGGCCTTTGTTCTTTTGTTTCTCCTAATTTCTTCAATTTCTTGCATCTCTTAGGCATCTCCTATCTGTTCTACCCTTACAGCCAGCCTCTGATCTGAGACCCTATCTGGGTGATTTTATCTTCCCTTTAGCTTCCTTTCATCTCCTACTGACCTGTTCCTACCTAGCCCCCCCCCGGCATTTTTTCTCATGTTTTTATTTTGCTTCTTAAACTTTCATCTCTAGTCCCCTTTATCACCTTCCTACTTCACTTCCTGATTTTTAATTGCTCCACAGTGGATAAAAACACTGCTTATGTTGCTCAGTTTTGCTGTTCACCTGAAGAAGGGACCTGTGTGGCCCTGAAAGCTTGTGTATAATTCCATCTTTGTACAAGACACTTGTTGGTCCAATAAGGCCCTGTCAACACTGCACTGAAAATCTGTAATGTTTTGGAACCATTACAGACTGAAAGGCCCAGTGTACACCACCTTGGGAAATCCCCTCTGTAACGTTACATAGGGTCCAAACAGTTACCATAACGGTTTACGTTTACACTGGTAACGTTACAGAAAGTGTTTTTGTAACTGTTACAGAAACCTGTTGTGAGGTGGTTTCAACAACAGTTTCTGTAATGGTTTTAAAGCTCTGTTTAACCCTGTCCACACTACACAAGTAAAATCCTGTAACATTTTCAAAACGTTTTCAGTGGTAGAGTGGATGCACTACAACGTTTTCAGTCTGTACCGGTTTCAAAACATTACAGATTTTCAGTGCAGTGTAGACAGGGCAAAACTTTACAGTGCATCCACCCTACCACTGATAACATTACAGGATTTTACTTATGTAGTGTAGACAGGCCCAAAAGATCAGTTTTCAACAATGGTTTTGAAACCGCGTTCTGTGATGTTACCAGTGTAAATGCAAACTGTTACGATAATGGTTTGGACCCTCTGTAACATTACAGAGGAATTTTTCTGGTGTATTGTGGACAGGGCCTAAAAGGTATTAACCCTTAGGCTGCTGACAGAATTAGAACATATAGAAATTTTAGACTGATATATCAGTCCGTGGCCATGCAAGGGTTAAACCTTCCATCTTCTCCTGTTTTGCAAGGACCAATACGGCTGGAATCTCTTTTTACAAAACAATAAAAAGAGGTTACAAACTGACACTAGTCATGAATGCCCTAACTAATTCAAAAGGTTTGGATAGACAAACCCTATTGAGGGGGAAGGACACCAGTGCAAATGAGGACATGCCCACTTTTGTAACACAATACAATCCATTAGCACCAAAGATTGGGTAAATTATTAAAAAACATTAGACAATACTTCAGTCGGTCCCTGGATTGGATGTTTTATCCAAAAAGGCTCCAAGGATCACATACTGCAGAGGAAAAAAACTCAAAGATAGAGTGGTACATGCAGTTCTACCTCCTGTTCAGCATCAAAATAATTGGCTACCAAAACCCCCATGTGGAATTTTTAGTGCAGGCTCTGTGTTCATTGTTCTAATAGCTCCAATAACCACTCATTCAACCATCCTCGTTCAGGACAGCACTTTTACATTGAAGAGTTCATAAATTGCAGTTCTACCAGTGCAATATACATGCTAACATGTTCATGTGGGATGAGCTACATTGGACAGACAAAAACAGCACTAAAAACACAGGTGGGAGAACATAAGGTTGCTATAAGACACCAAAACTTCAATTATGCTGTGGCAAGACATTACATGGACGCAGGTGATGGTTCAGGGCCCTCTTTAAAATTTGTGTATATTGAGAAAATAGGTGATGGTGTATGGGGAGAGGTTATGACTCACAAAGCATTGCAATGCAAGTCTTTTTGATCTGCATGTTAAATGCATTGGCACCAGTGGGCTTGAATGATAAAATCCCATTTAAAGCTACTTGTGACGTATAGTATGACTTGGGTGTTCTGCTTGCATAACTTGCTATTTTGGCTTAAATGGTGTCTCATTACAGCCATTAGCACATGCCAGATTGTTGCTGCCTCTGATATGTTGGGATGTGGGTGGGCATTTTAAATTTGTAATACACACAACAAGAGTTTGTATACTTTCTCTGAGACCTGTTGGTACTTTCGGTTTGAGTGGTGCTGACCAGTATCATATGTTCATGGGGTCTGTGTTTTTTTGCATCCTGATAATGTCAAGCATGGTTGGTAGTTCAACCTTAAATTATCTAGCATACAGACAAATTTAGCTAGTGGATACAGCCATGCACAACATAACCATTATAATCTCAATAGCCTGTAAGCACTCAGACAAATGTAGTTAGTGGATACAGCCATGTACATCATAGCCATTACAGGCTCAACAATCTGTAAGCACTCAGACAAATGTAGCTAGTGGATACAGCCATGTACAACATAACCATTATAGGACAAACAGCTTGCAACTACTTGGGTCCTCCCCATCTTTACTCTTGTGTAAGGGGACCACATTTGCCACCTTCCAGTCCATTAGCACAACACCCATTATAAGTTATTTCTTGAATAGGTCTGCCAAGGGTGCCAGCAGGGCCTGCTTTGTCTCCTTCAATACCCTCAGATTTATCACAACCATGACTGGTTAACCTTGAGGTCCTGCAGAGCCTACAGTACTCACTCTTCAGTTATATGCGCCATCACCAGACTGTTGCTATCCTTCCCATTGAATTTAAACCTAGCTTCTAGTATTGGTTCTGTAATAGTAGTAAGTGGATGGCACTAGTCATTTAATTTACTTTATACTGTATGTAGACGCATTCTATTTTTGTATGTAATATATCATTTGGAAATTATGGGGCCAGCACACTGCAGCCATAGTGGGTGGCAGACTGTCACACCACCACAAGCACAGCAATCCCCAGCACTCAAAGCCAACACCACATTCCACAAGGAATCTAGAGTATAAATAGTCATGCTGACCTCAGTACTTTTATATGCCCCATTTGTGGTCTGCTTTACCTACATGCAGATTGCTGCATTGTAAGCCAACGTTTGCTGACCAAATTCTCAAAGCTGAACTGTACAGAAAAGGGACCAGAATCAAAAGCCAAACCGAAATTGCCACTGGCCAGTTTCTTTCAACCCTATTTAGCATATGCCAAGCTGCTGCAAGAATGGAACTAATATTACCAACAAATATGCTTGGGTTTTACATTATAATTGGGTTTTAGATTATACTTGCAGTACCAAAGAATAGATGGAAAAGCAGAGTACCTGATATATTATTATGGTCAGAATTCTAAAAGCCTGACTCAAATGCCTCATCCCACAAGTGAAAGTAGACCTAATGAAGGTTGACAGTACAGAACCAACGAAGATTAATGTAAAAAACAAAACCAGATAACTGATTAATGCACAAAAGCTAGTTGATGGGCTACATAACAGATAGAATTTTATGGTAGTTATTTTCATAATTAAACTATAAAAGTATTTGTCTGACACTACAGCATGTTGCACACTGATGTTTTCAATCAGCCAGATCAAATCTGGTATTGACAACAGAAGTCGGAGAAACTTTATTGGATTAGTTTGTGTGTGCAGGAGCAGTAAACGCTCTACAAGCAAGATAACAAAAAGTACTCGTCAGAGGTAAACATGAAGAACATTAAAGTATTATGAAAAAGACATAAATTGCATAATAAAATACATAATGTCATCTTAATAGCTGACAGAACCCATTAACAGCATAATCCCATTAGAATAAGACACATCACTGATTTCATTAGCATTATTTATGAAACTCTATGGGGAGGGTCATGCAATTGCTGCTTAAATCCATAGACAGTGGATTAAAGAAATGTCTGCTAAAATGAAAAAAAAAAAGGTTTAAACCATAATGCTTTTTGGAACTGTATTGAAATATTTTTTTTTCTAGGTTTCTGCCTTTGTTCCACAATCAGTTCTTTAAATATTTCCATTAATAAACATGCAATGCACATGGGTGCCTACTAATTGCAAGGTGGAAATTTTATCAAGTAAAGCTGGGGCAGAATAACCCAGGAGACAAAAAGCTGAGTGACAACTATGCTCCCAGATTCAGTTGATAAAATTATCATTGAGTTTTTCTCAGGCGTCCATATTTTTTAATTATATTAAATGGTTGGTGGAATTGAATGACTGTTGGAGTACTGACTGCACAAGTTAAACACTGTGTTAACAGTTCACACTCTGTTATTCATTGATCACATACTAGTATTCAGTGATGTTCTGTCATACAGTGAATAACAGCATGTGAATTACAATGTTTCTCAATTGTAAATTGACAGTACTTCAGCACATAATAGAATAAGAAAGTATGAGTAACAATGGTTTCTTATTTCATTGAAGTAAGCAGTTGGTATGGGTAGTCAACTTATTCCATTTCCTGTTTGAAAACATTAGAACATCCCCAACAGATCTCACAGTTGCCTCATTTGTGACATTCTGACTGCTGTCACTGTGTGCAATATACTGTCCAAACAAGTGCACTATGAAGTCAAAAAATCCCGATGAAAGTTTTTCCCACAGACTTCATAGAAAGGTAGGCAAAGGTGCTGCAAACTGTAGGAAAGCCCAGCAATATTTTAAGTTCTACTACGTTTTAAAGCAGCAGTATAGTGCAATTGGGCATAAAAATTGACCCTACTGTACATTGTGGTAACTGTAACATATTCCAGATATCTTTCAATTTAATTTTCTACCAGAATCTAGGTATTTTATAAATGGTTTATATTACTTTTTCTTTCAAGAAATAAAGATGACCACTCCATTTGGGTTAGAACTAGCACTGAAAACTGATAAAGGGTTATGCCAAAAATTATTCAATATGAATTACCTAGAAAAAGAAATTTTGCTTGTATGTTAATAATTTTATTAAATGAAGCTGCAAATGAGGATTTCCAAAATACATTTTTACTGAACTGCAACCTTAATATCAGAATCGATCATATTTATGAAATTATACAGTATACCAAGAACTTGTATCATGGCAATGATACTGACATCACTTGGTACCAAAGCTCATCTAAACCTACTATATGCATGAAACATGTGATATTTTTTTTTCAGGCATGCTGTGTGTTTTATCATGGAAGTCAGCACCTAATTCTAAAGCATATTTGTCCTGTTTAAGCAAATGGATGTACATGACCCTTTGATGTAAAAGAACTATAAAGAAAATGATGATGAACGCCACTGAAGGGAAGTTTAATGAACTTACCCTGGTGGTAGCCATCAAGTAAATGTATATTAAATGATGAGAAAGGAAATGCTTCATATAGTTTCTTGTTATCAGGAAGCAATAAGAAGACCCCTGAAATCTGTAGCAGATGGCATGGCATCTTAATCAAGCAAATGAAGGCATCATACATTAAAAAAATAAAGTAGCGGGTTATTTGACATGCAGTGTAATTATATTGGACATATTGCGATCAATAAACATTAAAGGACACATTAACATTATAGTTGTGCTAAATAAATACCTCAGTACACGCTGCAGGCCCATAACTAAAGTCTTAAATTAATACTGTAGAAATTAACATTTAGAGTTTGAATCAAACATTTGATCATTGACATTAACATGCTTTTTCATGATTTTGATACCTGTATTGCAAAATCCAGTAAGTAGCTCCCACCTCCTCAAAACCTTGACTAGAAACAGTGACAAAAAAATGGAAAATATGTATTTTAGAAATTAAAACAAAATCACAACTATTTTGTCATACTTACTGTACAAGTATTTCTTATAAATCATACCATAGAAGTTAGAGAAAATAATTTTAACTTTTGTGTTACAGAGATAGGAGAACAGGTTTAGGGAAATGGTGCCCCCCTCCCCCAACCAAACTGGTACTTGTTTAAACACATTTTCCAAATCACTTTTTTTTTACATTTCAGAATGATTAATGTAGCAATTAAGAAACTGTCATTGTTGTATATTTGTTCTTTCCTGTCCTACCCTAAGCTTATGCAAGTCAAGAAGGCTAACTCTGCTGGGTGCTGGATGCTCAGTTTATCCTTGCTGACCACACAGGTCACAGCACTGGGGCTCATGAGAACGATCTAAAGCTGAAGACCCCCAGTGCTAAGCAGAGGCTGACTGAACCAGAAGTGGTTGGTTGTGGCAGTATATAGTGTAAGCAGCAAGGAGAAAGAATTGAAGTTAACCAAAAAATACAACGGCAATCAGCACTCACCTTTACACTCACCTTGATTTGCTCTTCTATTTGGATTTAATTCCTCTTGCAATCCTGTCCAATGTTAGCCAATCTGGCGATAGTGGAGAACACTGGATCTACCCTGGACCTATAATGTAACTGTGGTTTTAAAATAACAGATTGCAATGAAAAATGCATAACTAGACATGCTTAGGTCACATAAGATGACACATCATAGTGTGCATATCAGTCTAACAGGAATAAATCTGATCTGTGTCAGTGAAGTTTAGTAACAGGAATAAATACAGTGCAGGCTTGTGCTTGTTGTAAAATATTGTATTAGTTTATTTGAGTTGGGGGTCTTGCCCCCCACGCTCCCCTTTAAAAAAAAAATGGAAAAGAAAAGGGGGTGTGGGGGGCGAAGCCCCCTACTCAAATAAATGAATACAAAAAATAACCAAAATGTGGTTTTCAGAGAGTAGCGTAACTTGACCTCTACAATAGTAGTGTAGGTCCAGGGTAGGTCCGGTATTCTCCACTATCACCTCCAATCCCCTTCTTCTCCACCACCTCCACTGTGAGAATAAGGGCCCAATCCACAAAGGGGGCAGATACATTAAACAGGCACTAGGAGCTGAGTGCAGTAAGTCTGCAGTGTGCTGCTCGTATGCACGTCACCTAATCCACAACAGTCAAGGACTGGACCAAGAGGTGCACAAGATGGCATGGATTGAAGGACGTATGCAACTATAAAAAATGAACAAACCCATGGAACCCCCATGACTTAACCACATAAGGAGTCAGACCCTCCCACAAGGACACTAGTGGAGCTATTATCTGGTGATAGCCAGGTAAGACCTGCACCAGCAAAGCCTGAAGAATAAATATCTGGCAAACAGTTACATGGCAAGCTGATACTGACGTGGGTCTAGTCAGCAAAGGGCCAAAATGGATTGGGTGGCCTGGGCCAACTGGTATACAGATAGCCACATGCAGCCCACATCAGTGTGGAGGAGACAGTAGTCATTCCCATGGAGGTATATGGCTCAGAAGCAGGTGTTTTTGAGGTTATAGAGGTCACCATGCATGCCTCCAGTAACACCCGTACATCATCAGTACAATAAAGCACAAGTGGCATAACCTACATGGTATAGTGAAAAAAAAGCTGTCTCTCTGTCGCTAGGCTCAAATGGGCACCAGTGGACTTGGTGATGGGGAAGTCCCAAATCTATGTTTGGTGAAAGACACTGTGGTGAGTGCATTCAACCACCAGTACATAGATGGTGAAGACAATGAACTAGACACCACTGATGATGAGCAACATAGTGTGTTAAAAAAACCTGTACAGTATGTAATAAGTGGCACAGGGTCATAATGTTGCAGCCGAAACAGAGAAAAGCACAATGCCACAGACAAGATGGTGTGAGCTGAAATAAGGTCAGACAAAATGCTGACCACAGCAGAAACTGCACACCATTCAAACAAATATCACAATCTTTTTTTTTCAGGGGGCTCTGCCCCCAGCACCCCCCACACCCTCTGGATTAAATATATCTAACCCAGAGGAGGTGTTGAGTTTTGGGATGGGGTGAAACACTGGAGGGGGAAAATGACCTTTTTAGGAAAAAAAAATCCACCACACTATGGGACCTGGGAAGAACCGAACCACGACCCCAGGTACCCTACGCCAATGGGTGCTGGTGCTCTAGCCACTCCACCACTGGAGCAGCTTGACCAGACGCTACACTGGCAGCCTCGAAAACACAGCTCTATCAGGGTGTACAGCAACAGGGGTAGTGGCTATTCCTGTACACTGTTGTTGAACCACCTTTTCCAGACACAGAGAAGGATAAGAATTGTGCACAAGATGAGTCTAAGACTGATGCATAGCACAGACCCAGTGGAGTTGTCCACCAGGCCCAGTTGTGAATATCCACACTGGTGTGATTCATGCACTCATTACACAGGTACAGTCTCATAACACTTGTTCCAGTTGTAGGCCCACATAGAGGAAGCTGCACTCTGAATAAGCAACCACAGGGTCATGACACCCATTAGAATACATACCACCAGTGAAATGCCCACCCCTGGATGAAGATGACAGCAGCAGGAAGGATCTTGAAATAAGAGGACATGAACACTCCTCCACCCACAGACACTGTCACACAATGGAGCACATACCATACTGGAAGACACCTTGCACCATTAGGTACTATCTGCCTTCCTGCACTCACACAATAAATAGGAACAATGCATAAGAAAAATAGCAGGACAAGAGGACACAGCATGAGATTAGAGGGAGGCCGATTAAGGGGTAATGTGAGGAAGTTCTTTTTCACAGAATGGGTGGTGGATGCATGGAACGGCCTACCTCAGGTAGTGGTGGATATGAATACAGTGCAAAGCTTCAAACAGGCATGGGATAGGAATAAGGGAGCAATACAGATGAGTATGAATAGATAGGCCATTGACAGAGCAAAGGCCAATGGCACATTCATAAGGTAGAAAAAGAAATTGTCAGATTGGATTGGCCTTGCGGTCCTTATCTGCTGTCAACTTCTATGTTTCTATGTTTCTATACTACTGCTAACACAATCCTGCAGTTACATCCCAACAACACACCACAGGACACACCTTGGGACCCACATACAAAGACAAACAGCAGCATTCCCATGGAGGGACAATTAAGGACTATGCCTGCATCCACTGGTAACAAAAGGCAGGGGCTGCTCACCATCTTCACAAAGGGGCAATAGATGGAAATGCAGAAACTACATCAAGCAAGAAAAGGCCAACAGGAGCATCACTACATGTGCAGCCAGGTTTGTGGTCTGACTTCAGAAGTGACTGGTGTTGAGACATGGTACATGGCTGATTGTCTTCAGCACACAGCTGGAGTGTGCGCCAAAGTTATATGGTGTCAGTGCAAAGAGAGGTGCTGGGCGCATCGTGATAAGCCCTACCAAAATGTCCAATTTCAGCAGGGAAATTCACTACAGTGGGCATTCTATCAGGGGTGTGAACTATAGCTGGCAGGACATTTCAGCAGAGGCATTCATTTATGAGGAAACACTCCAGGTATGAGGCGCATTCTGATTCCAAGTATGTTTTGGTTTGAATACACCACACATGTGGAACAAAACCCCCTATCCTAAGCTTAATGTTCCTGCTAACATGCCCCTATTGGAAAGGGCCCAACATGACTGGTGTATTCAGTGTAGGTAATTAGGTGCATTCTGGTTCCTAGGCCATTCCAGTTCAAGATGCATTTTGGTTTTACTTAGTCCACACCAGATGAGAGAAAAAAATCAAATTGGCAAATAGTTTCAATACATGGCATTCACCACTGATAAGATACATTAGCTCAAACATCAGAAAAATTAAAAAACATTTTGCTTGTAAGCTGTTATTTGAGCTACAGATTTATTTTATTTATTTAAAAGCTGATAACCAGGAAAGGCATCAATGATCCGAAACTCATTTCCAGATGTGACCCCAGGGGAGGGGGCACAGACAGACAGAACTGCATACAATGTTGAGGCAATGAACAGGTAAGTGCATCAACATGAGCAAATACAACCATGGTAGTACACTAATTAGAGAAAGTGTAAATAAAAGACAAAACAAAGTACAGTGGTACAAGATAAGGCTGAACAAGTTACATTAATAGATACATACACTTGTATACAGAAGATCACAAGACTATTTTGGGTATGTACAATTATACACAGCAGTCATGAGGATATTATTACACTGACAGTAGGACATTTTTAACCATTTGACAGTTAACTTAGCATTCCATTTTTCAAGCATTACAGGCAGAAATGTAACATCCCAATCAGCTGCTTTGAAACCTATTAACTGTGTTTCCTGTCTCAGCTGTTAAATTGTTGAAAAGTGTACTGCATTTGCCCCCCCAACAGTGTGTAGCTTCTTTCTCTGTTCCCCCCCAAAAAATTCAGCAGCATAGTGTAACCTCCCATCATGGTGGCTATACCTTTAAGGCTGCTGCTGCTGCTGCTGGAGACAATGCAACGGTACCCTCGAGTGGCCTGAAACATTTCTGATCACTGCTCATCTGAACCAGGCATGAAGCTGCACCCATACATAACTGGTTTCGGACTCGGAATTGAGGAAGAGGCAAGATGGTCACAGGGCAGCGACTTTGTGAGTGGGCTCCATGTTTGTCCTAACTTAAACACTGGAAAGAAACATCCTTTGTTACTTTCTCATCTGTAACAGCCATATGACTGACAAGAGAAAGGTACTGTCATTGTCCTCATCTGAGGAGTACACTTCTCTGTGGACCAAGCCATCAGAGAAGTTTCTCAGACTTGATTTCAGTGCAGGGGATGAAGGAGAGACAGAGTATGCACTGGCTCCTGCACCAGTTGCCTCCCATACAGCCCATAGTACAATTAATAAGCCTGGATCAGCTGACCAGGTGACGCTGAGGGCTGAGGTGCTCCACGCCACACCGCATGCCATGCCAATGACCCAGGTTCGGGAGAGAGCCTGGGTCACCGGATGTTAGCTGGGGTTGGGGAGGATGTAGGATTGAGCTGCTGTTGGCAAGCTTTCCTCTCCTGGGGTGGGTTTCCATGATTCCTGGTGTGTTAACAGCACCTGGCGGTGGCTGGATGCCTTTGCAGCTGAGAGCACCTCGAAGGGCATCACAGGAGGCAGAGGCTTATGTAGGTCGCATGGGAGCTTGTGACCTGACGTGCAGGCTTCATTGCACATCCTCATCCTTGGGCACTAAGAATGAAAGCCCCATGCACACAAGCAGCATGACATCCCCGATGGGCTATGCATCACCAGGCCAAAAAAAGCCCAGGATATGTCAGGAAGGGGGCTACAGGGTGATACAGTCTCTCCCCCTGTTTTCCCTCCGGGGGAGCCCCTCTGTGGGGGGCAAGCCACAGTCCTCCCCGCCTTGCAGCTGTGGTGGAAGATGGTCAGAAGGTGCGTCAAGAGCCTGAATACAGGGCAGACTACGGCATAAGCAGTCCCCTGCCATAAGCGTGCAGATACAAATATAATTTACAAAAAAAAGAAGCCTGGATCAAAGCCTGGAAGAAAGAGAGAAAATGAACTTTTCTTATGGCAGCTGGTTACCGAACCCATTAGAAACAAGGCAGTGTTGGATATGGTACTTAAGAACAGGGAGAGCATTGCAGATGTTACGGTGGGTAGCCCCCTGGGTACAAGCGATTATCATATAGAGTGGTGTGGCATAGGAATTGGACAGGAAAAAAAACAGACTAGAACAAGGATCCTGGACCAGCAGAACAGATTTTAATGAAATGGGAGACTGGCTTAGTAAGTAACTTGAAGGGGGGGGAATAGCAGGGAGGGGTGAAGTGGAAGCACAATGCAAAAAGATAAAAAAAGGGAATACATAATGCAATAGCAGGCTGTTTGAAGGTCATAAGTAAGGGTAAGAGGAGAAAGAGGCCACTATGGTTCTCAAAGGAGGTAGCTAAGGTGGTAAGGGAGAAAAAAACAGCTTCTAGGAAGTACATTGGGAACCAGAAAAGGGGCAGGGAGGTACTGTATGTGTAGATAAATAATGTATTCATCAGTGACATTGCAGAGGGACTGGAAGGAAAAGTATGCCTTTTTGCAGATGACACAAAGATCTGCAACAGGGTTGATACACAAGGAGGCGTGGAAAGGATGAAAAGGGACTTGGCAAGGTTGGAGGAATGGTCAGAAGTATGGCAGCTAGGATTCAATGCAAAGAAGTGCAAAATAATGCACCTGGGAAACAAGAACCCAGAGGAAGAATACACAATGGGTGGGGAGGTAGTAACAACAACAAAAAAGGAAAGGGACCTGGGGGTAATCATATCAGATGACCTTAAGGTTAGCAAGCAATGTGAGAAGGCAGTAGGGAGGGCTGGGAGTATACTGGGATGTATAGGGAGAGGCATCAGCAGCAGAAAACAGGAAGTTGTTATCCCTCTATACAGACAGTTGGTGAGACCCCATCTGGAATACTGTGTCCAGTTCTGGAGAACCCATCTCCGCAAGGACATAGACAGGATAGAGGTAGTCCAGAGGAGGGCAACTAAAATGGTGCAGGGTCTGCAAGAGAAGCCGTATGAGGAGAGACTAAAGGAGCTTAGTATGTATACCCTTGAGGAAAGAAGGGAGAGGGGGGACATGATAGAAACTTTTAAGTACCTCAGTGGAATCAACAAAGTCCAAGAGGGTAGCATCTTTCAGAAAAAGAGACTTGCAAGAACAAGGGACACAATTTAAAGATAGAAGGAGGCGGTTCATTGGCAATGTGAGGAAGTATTATTTCACAGAGAGGGTAGTGGATGCATGGAACAGCCTTCCTGAGGAGCTTGTGGGGTTTAAAACTGTGGGATAATTCAAGAATGCATGGGACAGACATAAGGCAATTCTTGTGGGGGGTAGGAAGAAATAGGCTGTTGGTTAACTAGGATCTGCGGCCTATCCTGTAGGTAGGGAAATGGGCAGACTAGATGGGCCAAGAGGTCCTTATCTGCCATCAAAGTCTATGTTTCTATGTTTCTAAGGGGGGTGAACAGAAGGAAGGTAAGGACAGCAAAGTCTCAAACAGAGCAGAAGATCACCTTGAGGTCAAACATAGGGATAAGACTTTCTGCAGGTATGTGAGTGAAAAGAAGAAGGCAAGGGGTGATAGAGTGATGATCAGGAAATTTGGGGGGATAGAGGCAGTGCAGAAGAAGATCAAGAAAAGGCAAAAATGTTAAACAAGTACTTCTGATCGATCTTCACAGTGGAGGGGAAGGGGAAGGCCCAACATGCATTAGCAGATACTGGGGAAGGGGGAGTCCATTTTTAGGAGAGAGTCCGCCGGAGATTGGAAGTCATAAAAGAAAACAAGGTGATGGACCAAGATGGGATCCACCCAAGGGTACTGAAAAAACTGAGCATGATGCTGGCAACACTATTCGGGACCTCATTGGAGACAGGGGGGTAGTTACAGAGGACTAAAAGAAGGGATGATATTGTTCCTCTGTACAAAAGTAGCAGCAGGGAGGAGGCTAGCAATTACAGACCAGTTAATCTTACATCAGTGGTGGGGAAATTAATGGAGACCCTGCTGAAGGAGAGACTGATGGAGTACCTGGGGGCAAATTAGCTGCAGGATCACCAGCAGCACCGCTTCACGGGGTAATGTCAAGCAAATCTCATTGATTTTTTGACTAGGTAATTAAGGGAGTGGATAAGGGGAAGGTAGTGGATGTGGCCTATCTGGACTTCTGTAAGGCCTTTAACACTGTTCAACAGAGGAGGCTGATTAAAAAACTTAGTAAACTGGGGATTGGGGAGAAGGTGGTAAACTGGATATATATCTGGCTGAAAGCTAAGGCAAAGAGGGGGTGGTAGACAGGAGTCACTCAGGGGACATGAGACTGACCAGTGGAGTACCACAGGCATCGGTACTGGGTCATGTCCTCTTCAATGTCTTCGTTAGAGACATTGCTGAGGAACTGGAAGTGAAGGGGTGTCCTTTGTGAATGACACAGAAATCTGCAACAGGGTGGACACCCAGGATGGCGGTGGAGAGAATATACAAAGGGATCTGGGGAAACTAGAGAAGTGGTCTAGGGTGTGGCAGCTCAGTTTCAATGCCAAAAAGTGCAGTCATGTACCTGGGGCGGGGAAATCTTATTATCTCATGTTGGCAGGGCAGTGAGACAAGGCAGTAGGCAAAGCTAGCTGGATGCTTGGGTGAATAGGGAGGGGGATTTCTAGCAGGAGAAGTGAGGTGTTGTTGCCACTGTATCACTTACTAGTGAGACCCCACCTAGAGTACTGTGTCCAGTTTGGAGGCCACATGACCACAAGGACATTGAGAGGATGAAAGCAGCCAAACAAGAGCTACCAAAATGGTGGGGGTTGCATAAAAAAGCATACAAGGAGGCTGTGGGAGCTCAACATGTAGGGAGGAGAGGAGGGGAGAGGAGACATGACTGAGATTTACAAGGACCACATTGGGATGAACAAGGTGCAGGAGGGGAATGTCCTTCACAGCGGGAGGAGCAACAGAACACAAGAGCATGCTATGAAGCCTGGTAGTGAGGAGTTTAAGATGGATCTGAGGAAAACCTTCTGTATAGTAAGCGTGGTGGATGTTAGCACAGCCTGCAAGAAGAGGAGGTGGAGTGAAGACAGTGAGTCTTGAGCTTTAATAGCTTTATTGCCATTTTGTGAAATTGCCTGAAATTTTGCATGCATAGTCAGAGTGCCAAGTTCTCATGATCTTGCAAGTCTAGGCTACTTCAGAACAGACAATGCATGCTAACTCATGACAAAGCAATTTGTATAGCAAAACAATAAATCTCTGTGGTGGCATCTATTTCCTGCTTTTTGGCTCTGGCTGTAAGTTGCACTTTTAAGTTCTGTTTTAGAGGAGTGAGTCTTGGACTTTTTTGTTTTGTACTGGTAATTATTCGCTTCAGCCAACCTCGGGCACCCCGCAGCCAGAAGCAGCCCTCCTGCTTATTGTGCTTTCTGCAGTGGCTACAGGGATTTCACACAACACTGAATGCTGTAGCTGCCTGGTAAGAAGAAGATAAACATGATGAACCCAGTTTTTTTATCTTGCATTTCTTATTCTCCTCTGGGGTCACACCATTATCTAATTTAATCTTTCGTGACATCTCACCTACAGTATCCTACTGTGAGCTATGTCAAGTACAAAAGAATATGTACTTGAAGGTAAGCTACTTCCCTCTTATTTTTTTGCAAAGCAAGTTTTATTTGGGCTTCTCATTGTAAAACAGAGTCACCTACAGACTTTACATTTATGGTAGTGGGAAGGGAAATAATACCTAGGGCTGTACATTTGTCACAAAAGTCAGAGAAGTCATGGATACTACAATATGATGTCTTCCATTTTTTTTATAAAAACGTTATGATGTTTGGCATTTACAATGAAAACTCCATGATTTGTGGCAGTTTCCATGACAACTCCATTGACTTTTAGCATTTCTATGAAAACAGTGTAGTTTTTAATGCTGGTAAATGACAGCCCCATATTAATTTTTATCTTGCTTCTGCAATGCGCCTGCTCCTCAGTCATCCCAAGTGTGGGACTGTGGGGCTTGCATGTCAGCCCCGGTCTCTCATATGGAAGCACCATGCACTGTCTCCTGCCACTGTGCCAGCCTAAAAATATAGTTTTTAAAACATTTCAATCTTTGCTGAGATATTGTGTAAAACAATGTCAAGACAGGTAATTTGTTTATCACACCACGGATCCATGACATTTTGTGACTTTCATTATGATTCCCTCTTCTTCCATCATTTTGACTATGACAGTAACATGTTTTTTTGCAAAATGTGCCATGACAAAAGCACAGGCCTGGTAAGACCTCACTAAAATGATTTGTTCACTATTAGGAGGTAACTTTCAACTGCTGTGAAGTTCTAAGGTTGTTGTTTTTCTTTTGATCTTTCCTACTCAGTTACAAGCTAAAGAGAATTAAGCAATAAGCATGACATGACGTGGGTTATTGAGTGATTTCCCTGTGCCTTACGTGGTGTATCACAAGGCACAGCTGAGTGACTTAACCACATGAGAAGAGGATAATTAAGTAATATACCACAAGAGGGTGTGAGTTATGGTAGGATTTACCCACACCTGGTGTGGTGATTTGCTCACAAGATGCACCTGAGTGAGGAAACCACACCAGGCATGGGTAAATCCTGCCATTTCCCACACTCTCAAGTGGTATTTTACGATTATACAATCACACCCCCTTTTTTGTTGTGAAAAAAAAAATTCTATTTTTTAATTGTATTTTTAAATTATTTGTACGGAATGTATTGCTCTGCTACAAAAAATAGTTCCGTGTTTGTAGGTAGATGGAGCGGAGGTCAGAGAGATGCGGAGTGATGGTTCATGCCAGCGTGATATACTGGTATTTGGCAGGCAGGCTTTTGATGCTGTGGAGACGTAGTGTGACTGCAGCTGAAGGGAGTGACGGTCAATAGCAGGATGCGACACTTCAGAAGGGACCGTGTTAGTTCCGTGTTAATTTTTTTTCTGGTTGTTAGACATTGCAGTGAGGACTGTAATGGATGCCACTCAGCTTCATGTGAGTGCCACATCATGAAAGAGCGTCCGGTAGTTTCACTTACTGATCGGGATCAGCAGGACTGGAGTTGTGGGGGAAGGGCTTGTGTGTGAGTTCATTTTTTACTTTTGAATTTACCATGTTTTAGTTACTGGAGACAGCATTATGGTGGGTGGCAACTTTGATGTGCTGACTGATTTGGGGGTGGGGGGGGTGATTGGCTGGCTGGCACTTCTTCCAGTGTGATGAAAGCACGATTTACACATTGTAAATCATGCCAGCTAGCCAATCAGGGCACAGTATTTTTGATGCCATTGAATAATTCTCCAATTACCCATGTCCTGGAGTGCCTAATTGTGATTATGCAATGAAAGTACGTGTAAAATAAATTTAGAATGTGTTCAATTATGTGTTTTGTAAATGCCTTTCCTCAGACATGAGTTATTGCAGGATTTGACCACGGGTAAGACCTTAGCTGTCCAATCAGTTGCAGAATTTTACGTGACTATTGTATAATTTGTCACCCTATTTGCAACAATGACTTACAGTGTATACTGCAAAACAACTACATTAAGTTATTTCTAAATGCCAAAGAAGTTGCGGAGTTGATACGAGTTCTTGTTACGTAGAGCTGAATGTTTGGTTGTAACCTTAGGTCTTCTTCAGGAAACATTTAAATATTTAAAAGAGAAAAAAGCAAAGCTAGTATAGAGGTGAGGTAAAATAAGGGATATATATGTAGGGAGGCTCTGGGAGAAGAGGTGATAAATGGCAAGATAAACAGAGAATCTGGAAAACAAAAAATGTGATGATGGGAATGACAAGGCATAATAGCAGTGAATGAGCTAGAGAAGTCCCCAGGTGGGGACTAATTAACAGGGCCTAGTAAGAAGGCTGGAAGGTGACAAATGTGGAGGAAGGAGACAGAGATGGAGACAGCTGGTGAAAATGAAAATAGATGTGTAGACATACAAACAGACTTTAGGGAATACAAGGGGTGGCTGAAAGATATTAGTAGAAAATAAGTCTATCATTTAAACCAGAGGGCTGCTGGGAGCTAAGTTGGATGATCAGTTTGTTTTCCATGTTTTTTCTATAGTCAGAATCCCAGAAGCCCTGCTGAAGGACACAAACAGAAATATCATTGACACTGTGGTCCCTGGAGATAAACTAGTATACAATGGGTTTATCAGTGTCTCCATTCCTGACTGCCCTGCAATGTTCCCTGAAATGGTCAGCAAGGCATCTACCAGTTTCTCCGATATAAATAGCTGCACACTTCCTGCAAAGAATACAATATACCACATTAGTGGAGGTGCATGAGAACTTCTTGGTGATATGAAAAACACCTGTGGGACTCCGAATTTAAGTCACACTAGAAATAAATGTGCAGGTGTAGTAGCAACTTCTGTTGCAAGGTTTGGTACCTGGTAGGGAGTAACTGTTAGGAGTAGGTAGGCTGCTTCTTACCAGGAGATTCTGCAGGTTGGGTGGCAGAGGGTAGGAGGCAATAGGTGGTTCTATAAAGGAAGCACCAATGTTGGGGTCAGTTTGCAAAATAGGAAAGTTACTGGTGATGATCCTGTGAAGAGAAGGTGTATTCTGATGGAAGGGAAGCACTAGTGGAATTCATCATTGTTCTTGCATGACAGTATACTTTCTATGGGGGTCAAGGTTGTGTTTCAGATATGGATGGCATGTTGGTGGCCTATGGGGAATGTAAGCCGCAACCCATGGCACATCCCGGAAGTGTAGGGTATATCATTGTAAGATCACCTGGGCTGGAGGGAATGCACAGAGGAATGCGACACACATGGCACAGTGACAGCAGCACTGTGCATACAGCAGGTGGTAGGTGTGAGTGTACACTGCACACGGGGGGCACATTACAGCATGCAGCATGTGATGCAGCTGGCTGCCCACCAACAGTGGCAGTGGCAAACAGCACCAAACTATGCACAGTATGCCTAGAACAGATACATACTGATATGGCATTGCAGGACAGCAACCAACCTTGCACATTCTTATTTGTCTTCCCACAGGTACCAGCAGTGTTGAAGCCAAAAGCACATCAACTGGCACAGCCACAGCCTCCCAGGAGCAGTGCCAGCATGCAGTGGAGGGGGACACAGACACTGAGTCCTCAGAGGGGTCCAATGGGACACAGGAAGAAACAGAAGTTGGTATGGATGCCACTGTCTGCAGTACCCCGACACAGAGTGCTCAGCACAGCACTGAAAGTAAGCCCACCACAGGGCCAACACACACCAACAGTGATGGATCCTACAGTGATAGCGGGGACATAGGCAATGAGAACAGCATACAGGGTGAAACCAGAGCACCATCTGATAGGCAGGTGGAGTCACCACAGTCATAGCCTGTGGACCCTGACATGCAACACGGACTGGATGATGACCTGAGCAGGTACTGCCATGATGCCATGGAATCACAGGAGACCCTACACCATGAGGTAACAGGCAGGCATACATGCAGCCCTGCAGGAGCTAAACACCTCCACTGCAGCACAACACTGCCATGTTGAGGGTGTCATCATAGGCCTGCATGATGCCAAGCAGGAACGTATTCATGACAGTGCAGTACATCATGCAGATATCAGCACCATACTGCATGGGATACAGGTGTATGCATACAGACAGACAGACACCATGGAGCAACTTGCGGTGGTGATGGAGCGCAGTGTAGTGCAACAACACAAACAGATGAATGCCATCACTGCCATGGCAGGCACCCTGCAGTCCATCACCCAGGCCAAGTGGCACAACAGAGGGACATTATCAACAGGTCTGCACATGTACAGCCCACAGGTGTATATCAGTGAGGGGAGCATGCACCACAGAGAATGAGAACAAAGCCACCCAACACACACAAGTACACAGTGAATAACGGCAACCCACATGTAGTGGCCAGGGACATATGAACTCTGTAGGACATTATGAATGGGGTACTACAAGGGACAATGCAATGGGACCACCTGGAGTCCACTGAGAGCAGGAAAGCAAGCACAGATAAGGGGCATGCAGTGGCCATGGGTACAGCATGCAGATGGAACACCTGCAGAGCACAGAGGGAGCACCATAACATGCCGCATACTGGAATGACAGGTGCAGTGGTGAACACCAGCAGGACACCCTAGCCCGGCCTGCCACAATTACTGCTAAGAGCAAGGCCCACACAAACAGCACAGTTCCTGCACCACCAGCATGTGACCCAAGTAACCAGGACACAGGTATACAGGTGTAACAGCATGGCCCATGTCCAACAGCACAGGCAGTGACAGGACCCGTGGACACCAACCTGCTGGCACCCACCCACATTGGCAACACAGTGAACGTGGACCAACACACTGGGGAGGGCACTATCCAGACAGGTGACACACTGCTGGACTGGAATCAGGGACCACAAAGATGTACCAACACCACCAGTGCAATTATGTTGAACCATGAAGCAGATGGTCATCAAGGTCCAACAACTCCACAGACCCCCATGATGTTGCCAGTAGTGTCCAGGCAATGGATATACAGGGGTCCACTAGATACTGGCTCCCAGGCTGCACAGTGGTAGCCACACAGTCCACACAAGCACAGGAGGACAAACCAGATGTCTGATGCACCGGATACAAAGGGACCAGCACCATGGGATTAGCTATGGCCACAGAGGGTATGGTACAACAAGACACCCTGACCAATAAACCTATTACGCCAACCACTCCACCACTCAAGAAATGAGGCAGGAGGACAATGGACAGTGGTGGTGAGGGAACAGCAGCCTACACGCATGTCTTCAATACAACACCTGCTATCAGACATTCCCAGAGGTCCACAGTCCAGACCTCACAGCCAACATCAGGGAACAGCACCAATGTTCAATCACAGGTGGACAGACAAGGACCAGATGGTGAAGAGTGGCAGGTGAAGCACACATTGCAGAGGAAGAAAACAACAAAGGACAGCCCATTGCCACAGAGGACACCATGCTGGGCAGACCATGGTCCGGAGGGCCATACCCACAGAGCCCATGGACAGCCTCACACCCACAGTACCAGCAGACATTGAGTGGTCACACACATACATACATACAGACATGGAATGTAATGGCAGAAAAGGGCAGCTGGGGCAACGCAGACTGCACAATTGTGTCTGTGTGGTATCATTATAACTATGCCCTCTACCATACACTCACAATTCCCTTAAGCCTTATCAAGGTAAGCTTGAAGCCATGTACAGTTATCATCCCCACTACCTCCTCTGGAGGCTACTTCAGGTTTCCAACACCCTTTATGTAAAAGAGTACATCTACACATCCCTCCCAAATATGCCTCCCATCACCATCATAACATGCCTTTGTGTGGTACAGCAGATTCCCCTTGTAAAAATACTCCCATCCTTAACCCTGTTAAACCCATAGGAGATCTGGGGGATCATATCATGTCCCCCATCCCCCTCCTGTCCTCCAGGGTGTACATACACTGTAAATCATCCCCCATGATGCAGAACCTGCATCAGTATGGTAGACCTCCATAAAATCACCTCCACTCTTTGTATATTGTGTCTGAGATGAGTGCCCCAGAACTGTACACAGTACTCAAGATGGGGCCTTACCAGTGTGCTATAAAGGGCTAGAATCACATTCCTCCTTCTGCTGGGGATACCCCCAGCAATGCACCCCTGCATCCCACTAGCCCCCTTAAGTGCTTCATCACACTGCATTGCCACCTTCAGGACATCCAATATGATTACCTCTAGGTCTCTGTCCTGCATGGTCCTTGTCAGTCACACACCGCACATCTTTCCTCCACATCTGTGGGGGAGGAAAGGGGGGGAGAGATAACAGGGCACTGATGTTGTAACATGACTTGTATGTAGAGCCACCAGTGGACTGCCTTCCTCAGAGGTGCAGAATGTGGCCTGTCATTGTTGCAGTCCTACAAGCCATGGGAATCCATCCTGGGATTGAGTGTTCCCAAACAGCATGCCTGAATATGTTTATGCCTCTGGCAATGTGGCCAGTTCATAGGTTAACGTTAGGTAGGCCAGGTACCCATATCTGCATACATGGTGTACCCCTCAGCAGATACGTGAATTGAAATATGTGAGCAATGTAAAGGGTAGAGTGTGTCAGTTTTTGTTTGTGTCAGGGTTTGGTACCTTGTGGTACACCTTTTAGCATGCCCCCTTTGATCACCTGTGAAAGTACATGGATGGAAGCACTTTACTTTTAAGGAGCCAATGTAGGCACTGCACCCTATTTAAGAGAAGCCACTGCAGGCATTACAAAGTTAGGACCAATCTGTGGAGTTCCACCTTGGTGTTTGGTGATTTGGCTTGCTCACATTGGCATTCCAATGTGAAAACTAAGAGGACCCCTTTGCCATGGAGTTAAAGGTAAAATAATAGCCAATTCAGGTGGATTAAATGTTGTACCTCTCAGATGTGCCATGACGGGGGGGGGGCTTGTACACTGGATTCTGTTTGTATGTGCACATGGTATACCACATGGTGGTGTACTGCACTCTGCCCCACATGTGAGGGAACATAGCCATGGTGTCATAGACCACCGTCTGTGGTGGAAGGATAGGTGACAGATACATGGACACCAAAGACAGTACAGAATATATATTTTTCTGGTATAAAAACATTAAAAAAGCAACTACAAATGGGTGAAAGCACAACAGGTGTATAATAAAATCACAACAATAACAAATGACAGTAAACACACAATTCAGCTGGTACTGTGGGTTGAATAAAACAGTGTAACGGCAACACTTGGTGCCTCAATGCCCTGCATATGAGTCCACGTATGCCAGCAGTGCATGGAGAGCTGCCTGCAGCTGGTCCACATGCTGTACAATGGGGCAGAAGTGTTTCCCCAAGCCCCTAGCAAAATCCTGCAGACCCTGCTGGTGTGTAGCATCCCTATCCAACTCCACAGTATCAGAGTTGTGCCTCTCCCTCTCCACCTCCCCCACCCCCCCGACAGCTCTTCAGGCGCGGGCTCAGTTGAGTGGTTCAACATGACCTGTCTCACCAGACTCCACATTTGCACCACCTGGTATGGCCATATCCTGTGGTGTCTCCATGACCTGTGCAACACCATTACTGCCATCCTGTTGTACTGGGCCACCGGGTGGTGGTTGCTGCCGTTCACCAGTTTGTGGTGTCCCCTGCTGCTCCCCTGCTACAGCCTCAGACTGTGTCACTGTCTCCTCTGCATGGCTGCATGTTCTTGCCACACAGGCCCAAGCCTCATTCCTCTTGAACCTCCATAGGGCATGTTCAAGTGCACATCTCCATGCAGCATGTCCCATCTCAGCAGTCCCTGGGGCACCTGCAGTGCAGCAAAGATCACAGCATGAAAGTGCATACCCAGTGGGACTGTGCATGCTGGACCGCATACACAACAACACGTGTTGCACAACATGGCCATGCCACTGCAACACAGAACAGCCATGCAGCTGCTATGTCTATATCCCTACCCCGCACCAGTGGTGTGCTGTGTGCTATGCAGCCCACACATTGTGTCACTGCAGCAACACCAGTGCTGGCTGCACAGCACGGGATAACGAACATGGGATGGATGGTTCCTTTGCTACTGCCATCCATGCCTGATGCCTGCAAGCAACACTGTGCACAATATTGCACATCATGGCACCCCCTGACCGGTTGGATCATTGCCATGTGGGGCCCAATGTGTAAGAGGAATGCCACACCATATGTGCTGGATATTTGGCATGGTGGGCATATGGTGTTGTTGCCTGGCCTCAATTGATGGTGCAGGCAATTGCCATTGCATTGTGAGGCATACTGTTATGGCCCTGGATTCTGTAGACAGATGGCACCATGGGTGGACACACACAATGACCAGCATGGTGGGTGCCCCAACAGGTAAGCTGCAGTGTTATATAGCACGAGGCATTAGGCAGCATTGCACTGTGGGGTGTCCTGCACCCATTTGTCTGTTAAGGAGTCTGATGCCAGCCTATGTGCACCCCCTTGGCTTAGAGTCATGTGTGCTATGACCTCAGAGGGGTGTGTGGAAGTTGCTTGGGAACATGGGCCATCCCTGCAGTCCTGTACACCTGTGTTGCAGCACACGGCTGTGTTTTGTGCTGTGGAGCTGTTTGATGTTGCATTGCCCACGGCCCCTGGAAAATATGTGCTCTACAGATGCTATAATGGTGTTTTGCAGTGACATGTGGATGTGTCACAACATCTGCCTACAGTCTCTGTGGCTACCGCCCTCCCTCAGGAGACACGTCAACATTACTACTGCGGTAGGCATGTATGTACCCATATGGCACGTGCTGGCTATCATCAGTATAACACAACATCCAGGCTACCCAGGCCACAGAGATGTGTTACATGCTGGCCACCATCACAGCAGGCACATTTCTCTGCGCTTTGTACATTGTGTGGTCCAACCAGCACAGTGTAGATGCATGGCATGGACATGCCCATGTACCTCTTGCATTTCACACTGTGCATGTGTAACACCATGATTGCATGTTGTCAGTGTGTGTGTCCACAGACTGCCAAGGGGGCACACATTCCATTGGTACATGGTTACTATGTCCCGTGGCCACATGCCCTGGTACACTGACTACTGGCCACACATATGTGGCATACATGTTCATACTCCAGCCACGATATGGTTGTTGTTGTTACCCTGTGCCCTAGGTGTACCCGAGTATCACCATCGGTCATGTACCTATCGGACACCTCTGTCATCACCTCAGTCTGAGTGTTTGTATTTGGCTTACATTAGAACTTTCATTAGTGGTGTTGGAGTGCTCCTGTCCACCACCCTGGCCTGGGGCTGTGCCATACCCACACTGCTGTGACAGGTGCCATTCAACTCCCTCCCCATTGCTCTCCCTGCACATGCTGTGGGTATGTCCCCCAGCGTCATGTGCAACCTCACCCACTGCATGCAGGTACACATCTGAGGATGCAGCCACCATAGGTCTGGTGCTGTACGCCTCTTGCTGGCATGGTTATTGTCACCTCACAACACCAGCAGTATATCCTGGTCCACTGTGGGCCATGCCCCTGTGGGTGGTTCGTATATGCAATTCCCTTGGGTACCTGTGGCCCTGCGGCCTGTACTGTGAATGTCACATGACCTACCTATTCGACTGGGTCCTGGCCTCTCTTCACCCTGTCCACTCATCTGTTCCTCCACGCTGTGTGCCGTGGGTTGTCCCCTGAAGCTGAAGACACCTTGGCTCCTGTGGAGACAGAATAGGGGATAAGCAGATTACGATGGGTGCACTGCTGTCACTCAGTATAGTTCTGCATGATTGTCTATAAGATGTTTGTGCCAGCACGTACCTGTTTGCCTATGGTGGCCACCATGCTTCTCCACATTTGCATCCCTAGCCATGGTCCGCAGATAGTCCAGCAGCTCTGTCTCCCTTTATGACAGGTTGTTTCACCTATGTTTTAATTGCCTGATGTTGCATTTTATTCCAGACTGTCTCTGTAGTTTGGTCCCAATTATTCTTCAAACCCTGTCCCTTGCCCGTGGTGTGGTCCTACTGCTGCCAGCTGGCAGTAGTATCCTGGACCACTGCTCAACTAAACTTATGAACATAACAGTCTACTCATTGAAGAAGTTAGGTGCCCTTGTCCAGGAAGCCATTGCTGCACTTTGTAATGCTTCTCCTCAGGCTTGTCATACATGTGTGTACACGTGTACCTTGCTGTTCTTGCCACATGTATGTCACTCAGGCCTGTATTGTCAGTGCTGCATGGCCCTGAATTGAATCAGACACACAAAGACACAGGGAATGTAATACTGATGCAACATGCATCATTTCCAGCAGTCGACACAGCTTACGTGAAATATGCACCACATTTTCATGCACCTTGTGTAGGTCATTCCATAGTGCTGCCATGTTACTCAGGGCTCCCAGATCCACAGAGATTTCTGTTTCATACAGGTAAATGAAGCCATCTAGAGGAGAATTGGTACTATAGACTTGCATTGGTTATATGGGAACAAAATGCATTTGGGCATCGATAGGACATAATGTACTCTACAGAATAACCTAGGACAATTGTTCCAGAGTTACAGGGACAATGCCAAATCATTTGGGTGCACTGTTTACTGAGTACCATGCATTGCATATTTCCTGCACATAGCGGCCCCGTAGGGACTGCAGACTGGCATAGGCAGTCTGTACAGCACTCCCCTGCAGCCAGCCATACACTCCTGTAGGTCCACAGTGCCCATCACCAAACGCTGGCCCCACCCCATCCCACCCACCCTTGTTGGCATACTGGGTTCCCATTGTGCTATGTCCATCCACAGGGGTGGTTCCCATATGATCACCACCACCTTGTTCACCACAGCATGCCACTGGAGAACGTGTTGTGTGTCTGGCACAGTGCAGCAGTGTCAGGGGTGACCTGTGTGTTTGGTGCCTCATGCTGGGTGGCCCGGGGTCACCAGCCCCCACATGTGCTCTCCTACAGCATCCACCACCCACTGCTCTACAGCTCACAGCCATCCAACACATACACAATGGCAGTGGTGGCTCCATGCTTGCTGCCTACCATCAATATCACATATGGCCCATGGTCATATGGTCATGTGGTCATGTGGCACATGGTATCTAGGACTGTGTCGCACAGGTGTCTGGATCCCAGTCATCCTTGACCGATGTGCTGATAGGTGGTCCCATCCACTAGCCTCCTTCCCATGCAGTGCCAGGGCAGTTCCGCGAAACAGTGGCACTCCATGACACCCTAGGCTCCATTGTCCTGCAGGCATGACTCTGCCACCTGGCAACGCACACAGGGGATGGACACTTTCCATGTTACAGTACTACCATTGCCTGAGTGTGGTCCCAGGTGGCAAAACCTCTGCATCACCACAGCCAGGACCAGGTCCATGTCATTTGGTGTTCTTACTGACATGCCCCATGATGCTGTCCACAATGTGTTGTGGTTGACTGCAGCACGCACATTCTCACAGTGGCATAGTGGTCACAGCACTGCTTCTATGTTATTGTTGCTATTCTCATGCCACGATGATGCCTGCGTTGGTATATATAGATACATAGGAAGGTAGGTAGGTAGGTAAAATGTTATTTATACAGTGATAAAGCCATTAGGGTTCCGAAAATTCCTATTCACAAGGCTTACCTGTTTACATAATACAATAAACAATTTCAACTTTACAAATGTTTGTTATAATACAAAAATACAAAACATACAAAAAATACAATACATTGCAATTATTACAATAATGTCAAAAACAGGCAAATGATCATTTAACCTAATAGAAATTGTGTAAGCAATAATATCCGACAGGGTGGGCGGTATTGGGGAATACCGGACCACCCACGGGAGTAATGAGGCCCGACACTGCAGGCGGAGGGCCTTATAGCCCCTGGAAGGTCCGGTATTCTCAATACCACCCACCCTGGAGGGTATTATTGCACTTAGAAAATGGGCAAACTGTATTATATGTAGTTGCATAAAAATGATTTTCATGTTAAAATGTAAAAATTGTTCCTCCGCTTGGATTAGGATGCTGTTTTTTTTTTTTGTAGTGGGTCTTTTGTGCTAGGTGAGCCTCTGTAGTTGTGAGTTTTCTTTTTTCTTTTTTTTTTTCCAGGATGTTACCATGGTTACATAGGTGGCCGTCATCTGTAGTATGGACGGAATTTCCAGAGGTGACAATTTACCAGTCAAAATATGTAAGAAACAGTTTGAGGACTTCTGTGTTATGCAGCCTCATCTCACAGGAGCCCCGACTGTGTGGTGTGTGAGCCCTTGTCAGAGCAAGCAGAGCAGCTTCCGAGTGGAGGAGACGGCAACACCAAGACGATAATGCAGGTACACAGCTTGTCAGAGGATAGGGAAATAATAAAAACAAATAAAAAAAAGCTTCTGTTTGGGCCAACCGAGTGCAACACAGTTGAGTGAGAGCAAGGAAATGCTGCTATGTGCCCAGCACAGCTATGGGTTGTGGAGCTACTGAGGAAGTGACGGGTTGTACATGTACCGGAGCTGCAGAGGTTTACCAGACTTGCGCCAACTACTGCATCGGGTGGCTTGTGCAGGAGTGGGAGCCGTGACTGCCTGTTTCCCATTACCATAATCGGCTGTGTTTGATAAGTTTTTCTTTTACTGTATGAAACTGTTTGGTTTCAAATCTGATGGTTTGGTTCCTGTGACACTCCAACAGTTTTGGGAGTTTTGCGGGGTAGGGGTGCAGTGTCTCTCGCTACGTGAGAAAAACAAATGGTGGCAATTTCAAATTAATTTGGGTTTCTTGGCCAATAGGTAAGTAGGATGGGCACAGGGACATGCAGTTCAGTGGGTGAAGGGACACTTGGGCTGTAACATTTTCTTTCCTGGTCATCTATTGTCAGATAGACCAGGGCTCTGGTAAGGGTACTGGCCAATCAAAACCCAGGATCTTAGATGCCCATTTTCTAACTGCAGATAAAGATTGCTAGGCCCATCTAGTCTCCCCATAAGCCCCATTGCATGGTGGTGGTATGAGGGTTGTTGTGGGTTGGTCATTGCCCTCCAGTCTGATGCATTGCCCTAATGCCCTCCAGTCTGATGCAGAGCTGTCACAGTGCCCTATGTGTGCTACACACTGCCTGGGGTGTGCTACACATTGGTGTTGCTGTGTGTTCAGCTGAAGTGACTGAAGATCGGGTTGGCTCTGATGTGTTGTCCTGCCACTGATGTATGTGTCTGTGGGTTCACCTGCATGCCTCTGTCACCCCTCTGTTCCTCCTCTTCACCCTCCACGTTCTCACCTGGCACCAGATCCAGCTCAGGCATGGTGATTTTGTGCACTATTGCCATATTGTGGAGTACGCAGCATACAATGAATATCTTGCATGCCATGGCCATTGGCCGGCGTGTACTGCTAAGCACCACCTAACCTGTCAAGGCACCTGAGCTGCATCTTTAGCAGCCCGAATGTCCTCTCAATCATGGACCATGTTGATGTGTGTGTACTGTTGTAGCACATCTGTGGCCCAGTCTAAGGGTGTCTGACCAGTGTCATCAGCCATGGTTGCTGAGTGTATCCACTGTCACCTGTGGAGAGTTAAAACATTGGTTAATACTGCCTGCACATCCTACTCCTGTTAGTGTGCATCTACCCTACCAGCGGCATGGCTCAGGCATGTCACACCATTGGACAGGTGTCCTGCTTATCCCATCACAAATCCCAGCACAGCCCCCATGGGCCCTTTGACACACACATTATGGCACACCATATACATTACATGCTGGACCATGTCCCTGGCTGTTCTGCTACATGCATCATCAACAATGTTGCTGAGCTTCATGGCAGTGTCACTGTACTGTGCTCACTGTGGTACTATGCCTTCCAACCACATGGCTTGTCTATGGACCTAACCATAGAGTTGGACAGTGCACCTGTTGTGCCTCATGTGTGTGCTACCACCATTGCAGACCCTGCAAGTCATCACTGTCCCTGTATCCATGTTCTGAGCCTACCTATGAGCCATCCATCCTCTGTGGTTCTGTTCTCAAAGGCCTGACACAATCCACTGTTCCTTTATATGTATGAGTCATGGCATGATCCCAGATACTGTGTGACTACATCGAGGATATGGCTCTGATTATCACACACCACATGTATATTCATGGAATGGTACCCCTTCCTGTTCACATAGGCCTTCTGTTCAGCTGCTGGTGTCCTTATGGTGATATGGGTGCAGTCAATTGCACCCAGCACATGTGGAAAACCAGCTATGCTGTAAAACCCCTGTTTCACTGCCTGCTGCTGTGTGTCAGTGGGGAATGTGATGTAGTTGTGTGCCATGTGTACCAGGGCTTCCACAAACTGTTTCAGGCACCTTGGCATAGAGGGCTGTGAAATTCCCACAGTATCACCACTCGGGGTCTGGAATCCCCCACTTGCTAGGACATAGAGCACTGTGCTCACCTTCACCTCCATGGGTAGTACACAGCCTCTCTGTGTCCTGCTCTGCAGGTCACCTCTGAGTTCCTGGCACAGCTCCACAACTGAGGCTTTTCCCAGTCAACATCGAGCAATTCACTGCTCCTCAATAAGGTCCTGGTAGGATATCCACTGGCGATATACTCATCTTGCATTTTTCCTGGTTCATGGTTGCTGTTGCTTGGCATGACCATGGTCAACCTAATGCCCAGTAGAGCCACTGCCCCTGACATTCTTGTGTCTCTCCTCTGCTGCTTCTGCTGCTTCGGTGTAGCCTCATTGGTGAGTCAACTCTGCCTGCCTGCTGTGTGCCTCCTTTTATATGCTGTAAGTGTCCTTAGATTACCTGGGTCTGGCCCAGCAGGTGTTTGTTCTTTTCTGCACATTACTCATTTGTGAATCACAAATAAGGGGACGTTAAGGCATTTTGTTGATGCAAGGCACCTTTCACCATGCCGCAGACCATTCTTTGCTGCAAAAGCATCGCAAGCCCTCTTTGATGCACACAGGCTGAGTTTGGGAAACGCTCTTGGGCAGTTTGTAATGCAAGCCCCGCCTTGTATCATTGCTTTTGATACACGATCCTTGCATCATTCGGGGAGCTTTAAGAATCGGGCCCCATGTCTCCAGTTGGTTTTGGAAACTGAAGGCAACTAAGAAAAGCAAAATTATTCAAATGTATAATGGTCCTTAGACTGATTACTGAACCATGCCTTCCCTTTGCAATGACCTTAACAATGACCATAGTGATTTCACATTATCCTGAATGATGGTCTTTTTTTCATCTAGCATTTCCTATAGGTCACACCATCCTTCGATTTAATCATTCTTGACATCTCACCTATTTTGCTGGTAGCTGCATCAAGTAAAACAACATTTATATATTTGACAAAGGTAAGCTATTGTCCTGTTCCTTTTTTGTAAAGTAAGTTTTATTTGTGTTTTTCATTGTAACATGGAGTCACCTATCGTATTTAGATTTGCACCAGTGGTCCTAGAAATAATACCTCTCTTAAACTATTTGTGCCTTATTATGAGGTAACTTGCAACTGGTATAAAGCTCTAAAGTTGTTTTTCTTTTAGTCTTTCCCACTCAGGTATAAGCCAATTGTATTTATGACAGTCACCCTTTCTGTAGTACTGTCTTGTATACTGTATTATATTCTTCGCGGAAAAAAACTACTATAAGTTACTTCTAAATGATGAATAAGACTGAAAAGTTGATTTTAGAGTTTTTGTCATGTGTAGCTGGATTTTGGTTGGACTTTTTGTTTTATTATATAAGATTTTATTAAGGTTTTTCAAAGTACAGTCAGCCAGCTAAGTGCACACACATACTATGTACAGCTATTTATTTATTTATTTATTTTATCCACTATACCACAGTCTTAAGTATAGCTTACTACTAAGACCTGTAAGTAAAACAAGCTTCATCCAAGTACAAAAGGTCGTTCTATCCTACACGTAGTTAAGAAACTTATACCTTATACAAAAAAAAAAAGGGAGTAAGGTTTAATTCACACTAATCTCTATGGACTCCATATACTTGGAGTCACTGTAACTTAACCTATCGTGATCCAGAAGCAAATGATTTGATACCTTTTAATGGACCAACATAGATGTAACAACAAGAACAAAGTGCTCTAGCTTTTGGACCAACCAGTCCTTCTTCAGAAGCCTGTCGTGGTGATACAACTTATTTTTGGTATCTTGTAAGTATAGCTATTATCAGATGTGTACAACTATCAAATGTCTATCAAACCAGTATACCAGTCTAAAGCACTAGAAAGTAGCAATAGGAGGAAAGATAGCACACCTTAGTCTGATAACAGAAAGTGGTGGGGGAATTCGACAGCTATCAGCTGGTGGGAGGGTTTTGCAAATCGGGAAGAGCCACCGAGCATATGTGGGAACTCAGATATGCCTTCCATTTTCTGTAGTACCTAGTAAGCCCTCCCTTGGCCACTGTAGTGAGCCTCTCAAAAACGGCCAGTCTGGCCATGGCTGCTCGCCATTGTGATAGAGAGGGGGGTACAGGTCGCCTCCATCTCAGTAAAATGGCCCCTTGGCCTCCATTAGGGCTACTAAGAGCCAAGCTTTACTAGACGAAGAGAGTGGGTGTAAGGCTGAAGTGTCCCCCAAAAGGAGGGGATGGTATTGGAGAGAGAGAGATTTGCCTATAATCCGAGAACAGTCATCCAAAACCTGCATCCAAAAGGCCCGTAGCCTCGGGCAGGTCCACAGTATATGAAGTAGGTGGGCAGGGGAAGATTGACATCTCCAGCAGGAATCGTGTGGGCTAATCTTTAAATTATGTAAGACCGAGGGAGTTCTATCCCATCTGAGGTGGATTTTAAGTTGTATTAACTGACTCTTAGAGTCCTCATAGGCTGTACGAGCGGCCTTGAGGCAATCTGACCACTGCTGTGGGGATATGGGGTGGAATAGTTCACGCTCCCAGGTGGTTCTGCTAGATAAAGTAGTATCAGGCTGAGCATCTCTGAGGGTTTCATAAAAGGAGCTTATAAGACCTCAGCCTTTCCTATGTTGGGGAGAGTGTTCAAGCAGTGCCATGATGAGTGGACTGGGGATTGTTTTAGAAGAGGAGTTAAGGTGCTCCTAATCTGCAGAAATTTCCAAAAATCTGATGAGGGTAATCTATACCGGTCTTGAATCTGCTCAAAGGACATGAGGGTGCAAGTATCTGGAAGGAGGAGGTCTCCTACCATTTGAACACCATTTATAGCCCATGAGGTCCACTTAAGAGGCTTGCGATCTACTGTAATAAGAGGGTTACCCCAGAGCGGAGCATAACGAATGGGGGGGGGTAGTCTGAGCTCGGAAGCCCGGTGAGCTCCATCACTCTGCGCCATGATGTACACATTTCTATCATGATAGGTGTAAGATGATGCTCCTTAGGCTTTTTCCTAGATAATAAAGAATACAGGGGTCTATCTATAGATATAGTAGCTTCCAGACTTGCCCACTGGGGTGGTGGGCTAGTGCGGGGAAGGAACCAGGTTATGGCCTGGGCCATTCTGAAGGCCAAGTGATAGCCTACGAACCAAGGTAAGCTGAGCCCACCTTTAGTCCAATGGGACTGTAATTTCATCCATCCCCATCTTGGGGCTTTACCCTCCCATAGGAAAAGTGAGATTAACTTATCTAGAGCTTTAAATGGTTTTGGAGTAATCAGGATTGAGAGGTTATTTAGTAAGTAGGACACCCTGGAGAAAATAAACATTCTGATGGCTTCTACCTTGCCTTTCAGAGTTAGTTTTAGCTTCCTCCACCTTTGAATTTCATCAGCTAAGGAAGTCAGAATAGGGGAAAAGTTGGTTGACTCTGTCTTTCCAAGACGAGGGGATATAAATCCCCAGGTAAGGAAACCCCTTAGAGGCCCAGGTGATGTCAGTACCAGCTAGACAATGCCTGCCACATGCCCCATTTAGGGGAGAAAGGGTAGTTTTCTATTGATTTATCATTAGTCCCAAGAGAGAGGCAAACTCCTGTGGGGTGTTCATAATTGTGGGTAGAAAGATCTGGGGGTTGGAGAGTGTAAAGATCATATCATCTGCGTATGCATTGACAAGGTAGGATGAGTCCTGCACAGACATACCGGTAATGTCTGGAGTACTAATAAATTTTCTAATCTGCGGGTCCAAGGCTATTAAGAAAAGTAGGGGGGAGAGGAGGCAACCCTGTCTGGTCCCTCTTTGTAATGTAAAGGGACGGGAAATATCCCTATTAGTAACAATTCAGGCTGTAGGTGAGTGCTACAGTGTCAACACCCAGGAACAGAAGGAGGTCCCAAACCCATATACTTCAAGGATGTTGTGAAGATATGCCCACTCCAGGGAATCGAATGCCTTGGTAAAATCTATCGCCAGGGCAGCTGCTGGGGTCTTAGACTATAGCGCCAACCACTTGAGATCCAACATTAGTCATAGGTTGTCAGCACTTGATTTCCCTTTTTGGAACCTGGGAAGGATGAATCAGGGCAGGCAGGATTAAGGATAGCCTATTTGCCAGAACTTTGGCAGCTATCTTGGTGTCAACTGATATCAGTGAGATGGGTCAAAAATTTCCACAGAGTAGAACATCCAATGCTTTTTGGGGATCAAAGTAATAAGAGCATTGCACATGGTAGGGGGAAGCATACCATCTTTTTGGGCTTCTTGAAGTGTTCGTAGCAAAGGAGTGGTAATTTCATCTTGAAGAATCTGATAGAGGTCTACCGACATCCCATCTGGCCCAGGGGCTTTCCCTTTCGCCATCTGGATATGGCAGTGCACAGCTCCTCAGATGTGATAGGGGCGTCCAGATCCCTACGGTGATCCTTCGAGAGTTGAGGTGGTGATGTGCCCTGGCAAAAAGCTTTCAGTCGCTGGGATAGCACATCATCTGGAGTCATGTTCTGGGATTGGTAGAGGTCCTGGTAAAAACTACACATCTCCTCATTAATGGCCTTAGGTGTCACTACTAGCTTTCTCTGCCTATTCTTGAAGGCCAGAATCCTGGAGGAGGCCTGCTGCTTCTGTAGCCAGTAATCTAGCAGCTTCCCTCCTTTGTCACCTCCCTTCCACGACCTATGTTTGACTCGGAGCAATTGCCACTCTGCCTTTTTATTCAGTATTATGTTTATCCTATATTTTAGGCCTGTAATCTGAGCCAGCAGGGGGGAGTTAAGTGGAGTCTTGGGAGAAACTTTGAACCGGCGTTCCAGATTAGTAAGCTCATCCTGTAACTCTTGTATTTGTTTTCCTCTCTCCCTATTTTTGGCTGCCGAGTAAGAAATAATTCTCCCTAGTAGGACAGCCTTGAAGGCTTCCCATATGGTGGATGGGTGGGTCTCTCCCAGAGTATTTAATAGAAAAGTATAGCTGCGCCTCTCTTTTAATGTAATCCCAAAATGTTGCATCCTGCAGTAATAGGAGGTTGCATCTTCATCTTGTGGAGGGGGGAGTTTGGCCCAGTGGGGAGAAGGTGATCATTACCAGAGCATGGTCTGAGATACCTATGTTACCAATGTTATCGTCTCCCACTCCCGGCATGGCTGTGTTATTAGTCAGCAAAAAATCTAGTCTAATATTGGTGCCATGGGTCCCAGAGTAAAAGGTATAATCCCTTCCCTTTGGGTAGCTCATCCTCCAGAGATCCCCTAAGGCCCACTCTGATATCAGAGTGTTTAGGGTTGCAAGCACTTTGGGGTGAGATTGTGGCGTAGGGAGGGATTTATCTAGGAATATATCTAAAACTAGGTTATGGTCCCCTTCTAAGAGGATTGGGAGGCCTACCTCTCCCTCTGTCAATTCCATAAAGGCTTGATTAAGTTCAGTATAAACTTCACCTGCGTCAGTATTATACCCGTATACATTGGCCACTATAGCTTTGCTGCCCAGGTAGGACAGTTTAACTGCTATTCATCTCCCCTGGGAGTCTAATCTCTGATCCTCCACCTTCTAAGGTCTCATTCTCCAGAGAAGGATAATAACACCCTTGGACTTAGTGGTAGCACAACTAGCCAGTACATTTCCCACCCAAAGCTTCTTTAACCATTGCACTGTACGGCTCGTGAGGTGCATCTCCTGGAGCAAGGCTATATCCACTCCCAGCGATTGTAGGTATTGCAAGACCTTAGCATGCTTAGCACGGTGATTCAGCCCCTTGACATTCCAGGAGATGCACCTTCAACCCCCCTGCACCGTGGGAAGCATTGCCATTGATGTTCAGCACCAAGCAATTAGAGAAAAGAAAAGAGTACTCACCCTATAGACAACAGTACAGAGAGTCAACAGAGAGAAGAAGAGGTAGACTGTCACCACTTCAGAGTAGGTCAAACATATCTATTAACCACAGGTGAAATGTATTTAGGGAGAATTGAAGATAACTAATGTGCGTGCCTTACTAGTAATCCGTGTTGTCTAAGGAATTCCTGTTCAGAGTAAAGAAAGAAAGAGAAATGTATCTAAATTTAGGATATATCCAACAGTGTCTATCCAGTTAAATAGCAATCTATAACAACAATTATATGAACGTGTTAACCAGAAAAAAAAAATTAGAACTTAGGTATTGGTGCTGAGGTGTACGTGCGTAAAGAGGTGAATATGCCCTATTAGCCACACTGTTTCAGTCACCAAAGTGGAAGCGTAAGGGAAGTTGCACCAGTCATTAGTACTCTGTCCCAGCCTGACTCTATGTATCCAGTCGTCCGGTCAGATCTGCCAAGTCTAGTCTCACCAGACCATTTGCGTCCCACTGTATCATAGTCCGTCTAAAGACACGACAGTGGGAACCGCTCATATGGGGAAGGGAGGTGGAGAGGGGAAGGGAGAGAGAAGAGAAAAAAGGAAGGGGACCTTTGTCAGCCATCTATGCCATTGAGGATAAGTATAGGGATTTTAAACTGACTGCTGTTTCACCTAGAGCAACTGCATATTAAATGATATGTCATCCTTTGTAAGTGCATGCTGAATGCCACTAGGCAGAATCTAGAATACCCAGAAGGGGCTGCAAATTCTTTTCCAGCATATGTGCCATTATTAAGGGGAAGGGGTTAACGGCCTTAAAATCTGTTAGCAAGACATAAGGGGGCGTAGGGGAGATGTACTCAATTGGTCAGTGTGGGGTGGGGAGTACCCTGTAAGGGTACATGCACCATTGACGTCTGATCAGTGGAGAAGGAGAAAAGTGTCTTAGGTCAGGGCTCTGCCTTCGATGATGCGAGGTCAGGGCCCTAGTTCTTGAAAAAGGGGTACAGAAGATTTGTTGAGGACATAGGATGGCTCAGAGACAGCTATGTAAATAGCTGTAATGTGGTGTCATGGCAACCCTGATTCAACAATTTAATGCTGTTCAGTTCATGAGGCAAGAGCCTCCGCAAAAGTCTTAAGTCCCGGTTTAAGTAAACCATTAGTTGCAGCCTCCAGGTCTTCACTTTGTTCCACCATTGATGCCCAGTCTAAAGGAACCGGATCAGTCAGCATATCAACCCCATCCTCTGCTAGTTGGTCCAAATGTTTCTCGGCACTCACCGTGAGCATGTCAGCTCTCAGAAGTTTAGCAGGAGGGGAAACATTAGTGGTGCCTGAGGCCAATGGTCATGGACTTCTGGCTTGCTGCCGTTGTCTAGCTGGCAAGGAGGGTTGAGTAAAATTCTGGTGCTTGGAGGGTAGACCACTTCTGGGCATCTCAGCAGCTGAGGACATTGCAGGAGTAGCTAAACATTGCCGTACCTCCATTTCTCGAGTAGGTTCTGCATGTCTATGAGTGGGGGATCCCTTATTGGGCGGGCCGGTCTGGCTACAGTTAGTGCCCCCTGGGACTGACTTCTGTCCTACTTGTTCTCTGTGCCATGTGGTTCCTTGGTTCCCAGAGGCAGCTAGGAGAGGTAGTTTTTGGCAGCATACCCTGCCAGTGGTTTCTGACCCAGGCCTCAGCATCCTCGGGCGACTCTGCAGTTAAGGATTGCCCATTTTTGGAGAAGTGCAGTGCAGTGAGACCCTTGAACCAGTACTGTATCGAATTTGCATTCAGTATCTTTTTCAGAGGGTGGTATGCCCGGTGTTTGCCTGCCACTTCTTGAGTAAAATCTCTATAGAACGAGATAGTGCTATCCCACCAGACTAGGTCTCCTAGGTCTCTTGTGGCCTGGAGCAGGTGTTCCTTAACAGAGAAGCGCAGTAAATAAGCAATAATAGTCTGAGGTCCCCTGGAGTTGTTTGAGTTACCAGGGACCCAATGTGCCAGCCCTATCCCCACTGGTTCTTTCCAGTGCTCACCCAATAACTGCGGAATCCACTCATTTAAAAACCTCTCCATGTTCAGGACTTCTGCCCCCTCCGGTATCCCCAGGATCCATATATTATTTCTCCTGCTGCGATTTTCTTGATCCTCTGTTCTTAACCATAATTGATCCAATTTCTTCTCATGGTCCCGCAGCTTCTGTAAAATATATGTGTGTTGCTGTTCTAACTCCTCTGTCCACTGCTCGAGGACATTGTGCTGGTCCTCCAAGTGGCGGACGTCAGCTACATTCCCCGCAAGCGAAGTGCCAATGGTGTCTACCCTGGCCAGCAATGCTTCTAACATTTTTGTAATGTTCACCAAGGCTTCTCCTACCTGGGCCTGGTTTTCAGTCAGTGGGTTGGCCTGCCTGGGAGGTTCTGCTTGATTGCTTGTTGGCGGCTCCATCTTGCCACTTTAGCTCACGACTGATAGACCGCTCGAGCCCGTAAGTGATCAGTAAATGGTGTGGACCCAGGGTTCCTCGGAACAATGCAAGTGCCTCTGTGTCCATGGGTGCGATTGATCGCTCTTTGGCAGTTATTGCTGGAAGACAGGAATAGAGATAGAACGTGTAGCTCCTGTTGCAGAGACCTGGTTCCCCCCACAGTCCTCACTCAGTCCTTTTGCGGCCTAATGAGAGTAGCAGCTCCGGTGGCTATGCAGTGCTGATATGAAGGCACAAACATAATTTCCTCAGGAGAAAGCAAGTCTACAGTGGCGACAGAGGTCAAAGGAGCTTGCCCATGGTAGGGATCAGTGATTCAGCCCAACATAATGGTGGTATCTAGTCACTTGGTCGTCAGGATGGGGCAGACAGTAGAGATTATGCTGCCATTTTCTCTGGGTCCAAGCCATGCCCCCCCCCCCCAACGGTTGGACTTTTTTAGGCAAAATAATAACTTTATGGAAAAAGGATTGAGGTTTACATTACATAAATAAGATTAGCATTCTAGCTGACGCGGGGCATGATGAACATTCCCTTTTGTCACAACAGTAATGCACAATGTATGAAATACTGTGAGTTACTTTGGTGCTTTTCTGTAGTCAGAACTTTGGATTTGGAAAGGATTTAGATAAAAGCTGAGACTAGTAGCACCGCAGTGGGAAGTATAACTTGCAATGCCAGAGACATTGGTCTTTTCTCTAGCTCAAGACATTGCAGTGAGCTACTTCAGCTAGAGGAGGATTGAGACTCCAGGAGGGCACTCTCTTCTTACAGGATAGGAGGGTGATTCTTCCTGTGCACAGCTGTACTATCATTTCTTAGATGACTACAGGTTGTTAATCAGTCATGGGAATCACGAGAGAGGTTGGGGCACACAAATGAAAGTGTATTTGGCATGTTGGCATCAAGGGCATCCCTGTTTCCTCATCTGCTGAAAGGAAATGGCAAGACTAATCCAGGACTGTGAAAATAAAACTTGGCATTACCCCCACACTCATCAAGGGCTTTATCTCCCCACCATCTGAGAATGAACTTGGGTTCCTTTATAACAGGTATTTAACAATCTTAAAACAAAGCATTCTACAGAACTCCTCACCTTGTCTCATTATACCATACAACACACTGCATCTGGATCTCTTTATTAAGCAGTGCTTGGCTCTGACATCTGCTTTATCACAAGTAGTGGTGGGCAAAGTGGGCTCATTCCGCTCCACGAAGTGATTCACAGAGCAAAGGCGGGTTCGCGGAGTAATTAGCATTATAATGAGTAATGCAAAGTCCATTGAAAACAATGACTTTGTGTTACTCCCCTTCCCAGACCACTACTCCACCAAAATCTTAAGCGAAGTGCATTGAAAACAAAGCACTTCACCTCACTTTGCCTTGTTTTTGAGCTCCGAAGGCGAATTTTGCAGTGATTCATGGGATTTCAGGTCACATGGGCCTCTATATTGATCTGCACAGCCTCAGTTCGGGGTAGTGTGTGTAGGAAGCAGTAGGACACAGTGTGCTCTGAGAGCTGTCTGTGATTGAAACCTTCTAAAAGCTGTTAAAAAAGCATTTTTGCATTTTTTGGGGGCTCCACCTTTAGTTCATCGATTGCAGGAAACCCTCCTGTGCTCGTATCATCAAGCGTTTTTGTTTTTGTGTGGATTTTGAATGTAAATGTACAACACTGAGTGCGTGTAGTGAAAGACAGTGAAAGTGTGCTTTGGGGGAGGGGCGTATCTGTGGTATAGGTAGATTTAAGTTGGAGAAATAGTGATTTCTTTGTTTTTTGGTTATATTTTTGTTATATAGCTGACTGTGTTAATGTACACACAGTAATATTGTCAGTAATTGTTAACATTTTCTTGCTGATTGTGTGTTGTGTGGATCGGGTGCAGCAGTTCATAATTTCTGGTTGTTTACATTACAATACGTGGCATATTACTGAAGTTTTCAATTTGCAACGCATTACCCATTCACCACTGTCGACAAACTGTTCTGTGTGTGTGTGTGTGTGTGTGTGTGAGTGGTGTTGCGTGACATCAAATAATACACCTTTTATTGTGCCACAGACTAGTGTAATTGCAGGTGCAGCAGTGTGAACCTGTTATCCACTGCAGCTGCCTGATTTTGTACTGCGATAGTGGTATCTGTTCTTTGTTTTGCTGCTTGTACTGCCATAAAATCTACAGTCAGTGCCCCCACTGGCAAAAGGAATTTTTACCAGATTGGATTGTTTGTGACCTCATCAGCACCACTGGTTACTGAAGTTGTTTTCATTGCGTGACAGTCTGTGTTTGTTGCTGAAGCCACAGTTGTTTTTTTGGCTTCACACCCAATCAGAGAGTGAATGTAACAAAATCTAAATTTGTTTATAATATTGTTATTGATCCCCCAAAATGGCTGCAAAGAGACATGCAAGCAAAGCTGGTTCTCACCATGGCACTACTGCTAGCAAGATAGTCTGTGGCGTGGTAGAACGCAGATGCAGAAGTGCATTTCTGATGTGAGGAAAAGTATTTCTCCTGCAATGTTTTTTACAGCCCAATCAGTAGCTTTACTCATAGTTGGAGGAGATGATGTTTTCCCAGGCAGTGGTGTTAGTGTTAGTGGTGTTAGTGGTGGTGGTAGTATTAGTATTGGTGCCTCAAGTTCAAATTCTGACCAGTGTAGTGTATCTAAAAATATAGTGGAGTGTGAAGCAGTGCAAGTGAGTGGCAGCGTAGATGTTATCATACTTCCCAGTAACATCGCAGTAACTGAACCTGAGAACTCTGATGATCATGTCAGCGATAGCATACAATGTGATATTCCATCCACCGTGGTGGTTAATGTCACGCATTTTCCATGCAGTGATTCACAGTGTGGTGAAAAAATATCAGGTGATGGTGGTGTAGATGATGATGATGAATGTGATGATGACGATGATGTTGCTGTTGTTGCAACATGCAGTCCACATGCTAGCATCCAGCAGAAGATGTGGATGAGTGTGACGCTGATGAATATGATGATGATGTAATTGACCCCAGTTGGGAACCGGAGAAAAAGAAATTCAAAGTGGCTGTGTCTGAGTCTGTTTGCAGGAATCCCCCCCCCCCGCAAAAACTTGTGATTTACCAGTTTTAGTTGAAGATGATGACTCAGTAATAATGATAGGTAGTCGTGGTGGTCAGTTGCAGTCCAGATGTGCAGTGCCCGAAACATCACGTGCCCCCCTCCCCCACTTCAGTGCTTAAAAGAACAGAGTTAAATAAGCAGCATCATGGACATGTTAAAAGTAGAGCATCACAATCCCTTGTTTGGGATTTTTTTGTTCAAGATGCAAATGATGAGTCAGTTGCAATTTGCCAGGTTTGCCATGTGCATGTGAGTCGAGGTAAAAAGGGGAGCCATCTTGGGATAGGAGGACAGCATATGCATCTTAAGAATAGGCACATGGCACTGTGGACCCAGCACAAGCTGGCAGCTAATACCACAGTGGGGTATTCACCCTCATCACCAGCAGCCATAACGAGCATGTTATCCCCTTCCATGACTGTTAAGTCCAGTAGTAAATTGAACATGTGCAGTAGTGAGGTAATAAGAGCAGAGGATTGCTACAGGTATGATGAGGTGGATGAGCATAATGACTTTGAAATGTTGTCCAGTGCTGGTGAGAGTAGCAGTTTTGGTGGTGGTGGTGGTGGTGGTGGTGAATGCAGTATGTCTAGTGCAAGTGGTACATCAACCCTGGTTGGCAAATCTGGCAAAATAACTGCATTTCTGGGTTTGTCATCATCACCTGTGCAACCGTCTTCATCAAACGTTGACACTCCACCCCCTGACATTGCCATTCATCACAGAGCACAACCATTTGTGATCACACCCCATGTAAAACGTTTGTCAGCCCATGTTACAGAGTGTTTTTGTGCATAAGCTGAAGCACCCCCCAATCATACAGTGTCACGTGAACCTAATGCTGCTGTAGCTGAAATGCTGGCAATTGATCTTTTGTCCTTGACCTTTGTGGAGAATTCTGGGTCCCAGCGGTTTGCTGCACATGCCTGTCCAAAATGGAAAGTCCCATCCAAGACATACTTTTCTACCCATGCTGTCCCCAAGTTGTTCCGCACTGTGCCCTGGAAAACCACCATCGGGACTGATGTTAGCCACTGCCACCACTGAGCATGAGTCTGTCTGCCCCCTGGACCACCACCACCACTGGGACTGATGTTAGCTACTGCCACCACTGAGCATGAGTCTGTCCGGGTCACCACATCCATCAGCCACAGACACAAAGCTTCTTAATATTTAAACCATAAAGTGAGTATGTGTACTAATGTTTGTTATGCTATTTCATTTCCTTTAGTTGTTTGTTTTTTCTGTAGCTTTTCATAGCCACAATGGTCAAACACATATAGTACACTTATTTTGCTTTTATTACAGGTTAACAAAAAAAGTCTCCTTCGCTGAAACTCATTGGGAATGGTACTGAAGCTGTACCGTAGGTCCGTACAGAGGAGCCTGTGGAATATCCATTTGAAATCCATTCTGGTAAGTATGAAGATTTTATTTCATCCATTTCATTGTTTTGGAAAGACTGCAGCAAATGTGACTGAGTACGATTCATAAACTAGGTGACATGTTGTGAACTTGGTTGGGATAGTGAAGATGCTCAGACAAGATTAGCAGCAACAAAGTTATATTTAATTTGTACAGCGGACTTGAGAACGACAAAACAAAGATAAAAAAAAATAAATACAGAACTTCAATTCAGGAGCTAGAAATAGCTAACTCAAGTCAGGGTGTTGTCAGGTCCACACCCTTCTCCATACTACTCCTAATTTCCCTAGCCAGGCGCTTTATATAGCAGTTTCAAACATGTGACAAGAAGATTCCACCTTCATCATAATCAAATTTGAACTAAAGAAAGAAAAAAAAACATTAATCTCCTTTATATCTATAAAATAATATATTTATAAGTTGCTCACATCAAGGTGTCAGTTCAGAATGAAATAATAATCTTTCTATCATTTAATATGTTCAGAAACAAACTTAGAAGGTCTGCCCCTCTGACCAGCAGCATAAATAATGGGCAATTTCGGCCGACCGGCCCATAGCAACCTACAATGGAAGGAGCAAGAGGAGCTTTGAAACAGCACAGGTCTGGACCGAACTCCCTCATTTTTATATTGTTCGTTACTTGTTTATCTATTCAAGCCGGTAGATAGCAGGGTTATACTCAGGGGATTAACATTAGCTGAATGCTATTTTCCGGACTGAATTTTCCTTTTTGTAAGTCAATATACCTTTGCGATAGTGCGAGCATTCGGCGGTAATATTTTACCGGAGCTCCGCACTATCGCTATGCGTCTGCCATTTACCTCACTCGTCCAAGCTTTATGTCTGAAGAAGCAGCAGAACGAGCAGGGGAGCTCACACAAGTTCTCTGGGCTAAACAAAATCGCCACACCACCTGAATACCGAGTAAGTGGTGTCTCTTTTAAAACCCACAGAAACGAGAAGCTTTGTAGTGGTTCATCGTTTACCAAAAAAACCCTCAAATGATACCAAGCGCTCGACCGATAAACTGCAGCTACTTAAACATATCAAAAAAAAATATGTCAAGTACTTAAACTCGGGTATAATATCCCGGGACTAAAGGACATTACGGTTCTATTTAAGGAGGGCTGCTGGAATAAACCTAAAAGTGTACATAACCTCACTCTAAAAAAAAAATTAAACATTCACAACATTTTAAGGGGGACTGGATTGCACCAACCAGGGAAACAACAACAAGACAAGGATTTTACAAAGGGGGTGGCCAGCCCAACAAACAAGACACAACACATACACAATGACAAAATGAGCAAGGAGAGGGTTGGTGCAGTCCAGGATAACCTTAAGCAGGCAAGAAAGAAAAATAACCGAAAAGAAAGGGGGGGACTCTATCACACATGTGTACATCACCAAAACTATTTCTGTAAGATATAATTCATGCACTGTATTCTGAACTTGCAGCTGTGTAGCCCTGACCATGACACTGTTGAAAAAGTTGCACACGGGTTGTGCTACTTGACAAGATGTGGTTTCGAAATGTAACTTGACTTGAGATTGAGAACTAGGGACACATTACAATTAAGTTGTAAGAAGTCATTCATTTCTTTTTATAGGAAACTTCCAGATGCTTTGTTGTTCTGTCAAAGTGGCCTTATCCAAACCAGTTCTTCAACATCAGGCCCCCCCCTCCCCCGGGCTGGGGCACACATGCAACACACAGAAGTCATTTCATTAGATGAACATGACCATCATTAACAACCAGACTCAAGAAGGATGCAGATGAAATCTGTGAAGAAGTAACAAAATAAGAAACCATTACAGACAAACCTGCAAATATGCTTCCCCACCCCTCCCAAAAAAATACTTACCTTCATGTGCTTGAGAGTTATCCATTTCAAATTTCTACGCAAAAAGTTCTCATCGAGCACTGGAATGTGCACACCAACAGTTTCTGTGACTTGTGATACAGAATAATGCCATGAGTACATGTCCATGTCAACCCCCCTCACCTACAAAATACACAAATATATATCAACTCACCAAGGCTACTATTAGTGTACAGACAAAGGGCATCTTTCCATCCAGTTGAGATGATCACATTGCATTTGCTGGAATTGCAGCACACATTGGACCAGCAACAGTTTGCTCACGGTCATCATTTTATTCTGGGGGACTTTGTATGTGCTGAAATGATCCCATTTCACTTTGTTACCACTTGTCATTTTTCTGGACACAAGGAGGATGCATTTTGGGCATGCAGAAAAATTCTGGGGACTCTGTGCCACCACTGTGCGCATGACTGAGTATGCCATTAATTCTGGGGGACTTTGTATGTGCTGAATCAATCCCATTTCACTTTGTTACCACTTGTCATTTTTCTGGACACAAGGAGGATGCATTTTGTGTGGTGTGTGATTGAGAGCTCATGATGTCATACTGACATTATCAATTAAAGCAGCATTGCAAGAATGTCATGACAATTTTAAACTGTACTTTTTTATGCTACTTTACATTGCAACAGCCACTAGTTGCCTCTGAGTCATGACTTGAATGATGCACTTCTTTTCACAATTTCTGTCTGCTTTACTTAGTTGACTACTTTTTTTCATGTATGAAAAAAAATGAGCACACCTTACAATATTGTTCTGACCAGGTTTGTATTCATTTGCAGCTGCTTTTCAATAAATATTGTTCTGTGAGGTCTTAAACACTGCCTGCTGCATAACTGTTAATTTACAACAGAAGTGTATATACAACTAACTAATGTGATGGAGAAAAGCAGCGGAAAACACTGACAAAGACCTGGTCAGTACCAATTTAAAAGGAATGCTCCTTTCATTATTTCACACATGAAAAAAGGTAGTACAGCAGACTCAAACACTGGAAATTATAGTATCATTCCAGTCAGGATGTAATTAAAAGAAGTTGTAACATAGCATTAAAAATATAGGTCAGAGTTCTCAACAGATTGTTGCACTGCTGCTTTACAGAGATTCACCACATTACATAGTTATGGTGTTGCACATAACCTAATATGTGGGTGCCTTACTTCCAGGGGAATCTTTCTTGCTCCACATAGTGAAATACATTTCTGTGAAAACCACCCGTAATTTCATTACAGTGTGTCACAGAGGAATTCCCATTCAGAAAAGCCACCCACATTCTGCCCTACTTTCTCAGCAACGTTAGGACATGATGCCAGGGGGAGCGCAGGTGCGTGCTCCACTATAGTGAATGTCTGGCAGCTATCCGAATGTTTCTTTATGTTATAAGGTTCACTTTGTGGTGAAATGTGGGCACGTTTCCACTAACAAGGCTCTTCTTACTGGAAACGTGCCCTCACGTTTCACCACAAACTGACCATTATAACATAAAGAAACATTTGGAAAGCTGCCGGACAATTGGACATTCACTATAATGGAGCACATACCTGCGCTCTCCCTGGCATCATGTCCTAATGTTTCTGAGAAAGGGGGCAGAATTTGGGTGGCTTTTATGAATGGAATTCCTCCATGATGTGACACACTGTAATGAAATTATGGGCGGTTTTCACAGAAATGTATTGCACTATGTAAGGACATGAGGAGCAAGAAAGATTCCCCTGGAAGTAAGGCACCCATATATCTGGTGCAATGCTGGCAGTTGGTGAATCTCTTTCATGTCTATTTCACAAGCAAAATAGTTATAGAACCTCAGTAATGTTTATTTTGTGTCAGGACTCATGAATCAGATTTTAAGTGTTTCACAAACAGCATGAAGACTGAGCAATGCGAATATGTTGTGCTACAGTATACTGCATGTGTGTCATCACTGTTCTTTCCTGTGTGTGCATACATTGTCCAGCTTCATGCAAACATATATATGGTAAGACTTGTTGCATTATCAAGAATAAAGATAACAAAGAATACCTGATGTATATTTTATTGGTACCATCAGCACCAGCAGACTAAGTGATGTGATATTTTTCCAGAGGTATCAGGTCACTGTGCACCTCAGTCACTCACAGTGCACACATGACGTTGCGGAGATCATAGCACAAAAAACACATGCTCTCCTAAAAGCTATGTGTGCAGTATAGTATATAATGTGACTAAGGAGCACACTGGCCAGACACCTCTGAAAAAGTATCGTATCACTTAGTCCACTGATGATGATGGTGACAATAAAATTTATCGTATTCTGCTCACTATTCTTTATAGCAAAAACACTGCAACAAGTCAGCAACAGCAATATATGTTTGCAACATGCTGCACAATGTCTGATGTCACACACACACACACACACACACACACAAAACAACACTGACTGCACACATACAGTTTTACACATCATACTTGCACTGCTCACAACAGCTTGTCCACAAGCACTCCAAAACAAAAAGTCAACATTACTGATGCACTGCAACAACAGAAGGGAAAATGTGCCAGCAATAAGACATGATGAGGTGTGTGTCATGGCCTTATAAGAGCATGCCCCAGGTGCATTATGAGGCACGAGGCGCTTATGCCGAGTGCCTTTAGCACCTGGGAAGTGCTCTTATAAGGCCATAACACACACCTTGGAGTGTCTTATAGCACTTATAAAATGGCTAAAAAAATTCTATATTGGTTTTCAAAAATGAGATGGAGCCAGTTTAGTTTGAACATTGTATTTTTTAAACTTTCGTAATAGAAAGCAAAAAAATAGTTCCTTTTTGTATTGAGAAATTAGGATTTTAGTAGTATTTTATTAATATAAGCCTTTTTTTAAAGTTTTTCTTACTCCCTGAAATGCTGTGCACAGAGCCACCTTCACTAGCAACAAGCAGGAGTGATCCGGGAGCGAGCCTGTCCTCTACTAGACTCTGTAGAAAACTGTAGCACTGTGCATTTTGAAAGCACAAAATGGTGCGTTTTCCTGTGACAGGTTGCCATCTAGCTTGTCCCAAACTCTTTTTTAATGTGGTCATGTCAGTAAGGCTGATGGAGGCGCAGGTCTGATAGTAATGCCAACAAAACTGGTAGAGGCGCCGGTCTGTTTTTATTTCGAAGTCGTTTTTTTTTTTTTTTTTGGGACGGCTTGCACGGCTGCTCGGTGGATCTCCTGTCAGCTCGGCTTGGCTCATCTGAAGCAAAGATTGTGAGTGGCTTTTACTTAAAGAACTTGCAGAGTTCATGCTTGTGTTTGATATATTTCATTTTACTAAATTTAACTTGGTTACAAAGCGGGAGTGGGGAAGGGGGGGCAGGTCAGCCTGTACAGTACAGAGTGCGGGAAGGGGTTCCAGCTTACCCATTACAGTGTACTTTTGCACAGTGATATGTCTTGTTGTCAGTCCTGACTGGCTGAAGGGATGCCGGTTGGCATAATATGCCCTGATAAGGACACTGCCACAGGCACCTCTTAGCCAATCAGGACATAGAAAATGCGTGACTCATTTTATAACTATTATTAAACAAAAAAAACCCACACAAAACAGTACAGTACAGTAGTAGGGGGGAGGTCCAGAAAACAATCCTTTAATGGGGGATGCTGTGGTGTTTGAGCAGCAGGTGCAGCATTGTGACTATTTGCAGCTGCTGTTGATGGATTTGATCTACCTGCTGCTGAACAGCACCTATCCTCTCATTGTTCTCCTCAAGGGTCGCCCACACCAGAGCAATGTCGGCCTGTATTGCAGACACTGTGGTTGGGGTCCACTGCAGGTGGAAACCCAGGTATTGGTGGTAGTGGAGAGGGTGGTGGTGGTGGAGCAGCTGCTGCAGTTGCCTTCCTCCTGCTGCGGCGGTGAGGCACAACTTCAACCCCAGCACCCTCGGCCACTGCCACAGAAGGGCCAGCAGGTGGATGCCTGGCCCCTTCAGTGGCAGCCTATCACTCTGCCTTGTGGTGGTTCACCATGTGTGTGCGCTGGCCACCGGTCCTCAAATGTGTCCCCCGGGGGGCCATGGTGCACCAGCACACCGCACAGATGGCAAACCACAATTGTGCTGTCTCCCTCACACTGTTAAAAAATTCCCATACTGGGGAGCTGTGGGGGGGACCAGATACAATGCTTGGACCACCTACATTTTCCTGTGGCTGTGAAGGTGGTGGGGGTTGCTGCTGGAGCCCCTGCAGCTGCTCCTGGTGGGGGGGGTAGTGGTGGAGTAGGTGGATGTGCAGCAGTCACCGGTGGCACTGGTGCTGTTTCTGCTTCCCCATGGGTGGGAAGCAACACCCAAGAGTCGGGAGCGGTCCAGTAACACACGACCACCCCCACGTATGCACATTCCTCTCCTCTGCCCGTGCCCACTGGCCAGAGAGTCTTCTTGTCCAGGGTCCATTGCACACAAGTACCTGAATATCAACGAGTGCCCAGTCGATGCCTAACCTTCACCCACACTCAGTCTCACACTCTCAGACATGCACACACTGACACACACACAGTCGCACACATACACAAAACAAAACAAAACTTGTAAAAAAATTCAGTACCAAAAAAATTTCACAAACACAATACAAAAACTAAATAAAGATGTAGCTTATAAAAAAGCTGTTTTTTTCATCACAAAATCACTGAGACACAAACTGCTCTCCTCTCTCACCAAAAAAGCCTTCTCCCTCTACAACTGCAAAGGAGAAAGTGAAAGTAACTGCTTCTCTGACTCACTTCCTTCCTGCCTGGCTAAAGCATGTGACTTACAGTACTGTAAGCCATGTGATGTGCGGGGTGCTGCATATTTTGTTGTCACTTCACCTTACTTTGCTTTAAGGCAGAACGACAACACACAGTCATATCGAGAAGGCGGCGTGAGCACTCAGGTGACCACTAGCCAGCTCCGCTAACGCAGTGGTCACTGCATCCACTTCGCCGGCAGTTTTAAAATTCGCTGCATCTCTAATCACAAGTTCAGTGTGAATATCTTTGTCTGGAAAGGGGAATGCACTAAGTGTCATAAAGCTACAGAAATATCCAACACTGCAGCTTTAATTTTCAGATCTAGTTTAACATTAACAAAATGCAGTGTCCATTCTATCCTATATTTAAATGATTGGTGCTTTTGTATTTAAGTGTCCCACAAGGAAATAATACTGAAAATAGAAGTTGTGCTTCCAGCTCTTGACACCTTTTTTTCAATCCTGCTCAGTGTGTTGGAGCCATTTTGTGTTTGTACATCTGGGAGGGTAACGGATGGTCCCTGTTGGCTGTGTGAAAAATTATAATCAACCTCTTATTGTGTTTGATGTTAATTCTTGTATTTCAGAACCTCAGTAAAAAAATGCCGCTACACTGTATGAATATTATTTTCTATGCATGAGTATTATTTACTTGGGGATTCTAAAATTGTCAGTAGAGGGGTCACTGCCACATGCAAGTGGGCTGAGCAATGAGGCTACAGTATGTGCATAGCTGTAATTGTCAGTCAATTGTTACGGTTCTCTTCTCATGATCCATCCATGTACTTTGAGATAGGAAGTTGTGAGACATATTATTATAGCAAAATGTACTGCCATTGTTGTTTTCTTCTTTTACAGTTTCACCAGAACAGCAAAATAGCTTGAAAGCAGTAATAAAGAAATATATCAATGTGTGTGTGTGTGTACAGTATTGCAGGTTGTAGTGGTAGATAAAGATTTGCAACAAACAAGCAATCTTGACATGAATTGCAACACTGGAACTTTTTAGTTGCATAATATTGCAAAATTAAAAGAACAAAAATGTGGAAGGGGTGCCACACGTATGTTTTGCTATTTTTCAAAATTATTTAATAAAAATCCACTCAATTACCCATATGACTTGAAAACATTTCTGTATAGAATAATGTTATCAGAGCCTTATGTTGGGGCTCTGATCAAATGGCCATTTAAGTGGGGAATACACTGTCCAACTTTCTGAGCAGGGCTGCAGTTATCAGAATCTTCAAGAATATCCTCAGAGTTGAGATCAAAACATTCAGTAAAATCAGGTTCTGACAAGGTATCTCTTGTTTTTCAAAACCTCAGGAAAGTCTGATGAGAATTGTGAATCAGAATACATATGTAAGTCTGCAACCCTGAGGGTAGGAGCCAAATGTTCTTCCAGTTGCACTGCTCTGAAGAGCATGCTGAGAGATTTAATCCTGAAATTGAAGGTCTGATGAATCCATTGAAATCTCTGAGGCTTGTACTAAAGCTGTCAGGCTTGCAAAATCAAATAGTTTGCATCACCCTCCAGAACAATCTCAGCCATACCATTTTCTACTCAATTTATTTTGTGGTTCCCAAAAAGTTGGGGAGAAGGTAGACCTATTCTGGACCTGAAACACCTAAACAAGTTTATTCACCACACGTCCTTCAAGGAGCAGTCCTTACAGTCAATCATCTGGACTGTCCAGCCAGAGTATTATTTAGCATCCATAAATCTGAGGGATGCATAACTCCATGTTCCCATTCACCAGTCTCATCAGAGATTCCTTATGTTCACGGTTCTGGGGAAACACTTCCAGTACAGGGCACTTCCTTTTGGGCTGGAAACAGCCCACAGAGTATTCTCTAAGGTGCTCATAGCACTGGTACTGTAGCACAATTTCGGCAGGTGGGACATCAGGACCTGGACAAGCTGCTCATTTAAGCACCTTCTGCCACATTGGCAAGGGAATCAGTGACTGGGATGCTGGAGGTTTTGGAGTTTCACAGTTGGGTAGTCAATCTGGAGGAAAGCTCTCTCAACCCATTTCATACCCTGGAACACCTAGAAGTGGTGTTCAGGATGGACAAGGGGAAGGTTTTCCTCTCGAAAGCCATGAAGGAGACTTTGATCTGAGAGATTCAGTGGCTTGAGGAGCCAAGTGTCAGCTTCAGCTTGCAGTCTACTTTGGATTTTAGGTCTCCTGATAGCAACAATAGAACTAATGGCTGGCCCACCAGCACAGCAAAAGCTTTACCGCCTGCAGTGCTGAAAGCCTGTGTTCAGAAGCGAGCATGGTGTGTCAGAGGGTCAGCCAAGGGGAAGTTGGATGAGTATTCCATGGACGCTCTCCACCTCTAATAGGAGGGTTATGGTTTCCTGGCATACTAGTGACACCCAGCAGAGACTGGATGTCCAGCAGCTGGGACTACCTGGCATGCAGAGTCATCGGCAGACATCTGTGGGATGAGTGCAGATTGCACCCATCCTGTGCTAATGTCACTGCAAGTCTATGACTCCTGGGGAAATTAAGCAAGCAAACCCCTTGTCACAGAGCACCATAAAGTCCCTGGACCAATTCCCAAATGACACACCAGACATAAGCCTTGGCTGGGGACTCTGGTGGATTTTGGTCTCTCTCCCACCCCCCACCCCCCATGGGAACCCCGCTGTAGGGGCAAGCTGTGGGTAACCCAGTCCAGGCGGCTTGGAGGGGGATGTTGGGAGGGCAAGTCCAGGCACTGATTAGGGAGGTATAGTCCCCCACCTAGGTCGGGGAGATAGAAAGAGTCCACAGAAAAAATAAATAAAACTAATTCCATGAACTCGCTTACATGTGCAACCCCTTCAGACCAAGTTGCTGGCAGTCAGAAATCTGACCTCGGATGACTATATGGCCATGATCCCAATGTTCCCACTGCTTTGACAGTCATTGAAATGGTGAGTGAGTTTAGAGAATCTAAGCAAGGGGTCCCCCTTGGAAATCCCCCCAGAGTTGATCCTGACAACCGATGCCAGCTTGTTGGGCTGGCGTACAGTTCTGGACCATCTTCCCATTCAGGGGTCTTGGTCTGTGCAGGAACAGCACCTGCACATTAATGTTCTGTAGATGAGGGCTGTATGCCTCACTCTTCTTCATTTTTGCAAACTGGTGCAGTCAAAAGCCATGAAAATAAGGTCAGACAACATTGTCATGGTGGCATACATAAACAATCAAGGAGGCACAAAGAGCAGAGAGATGCTAAGAGAAACAACCAGTCTGCTACTGTGGGCAGAGGAAAACCTATCTCTCTCTCTCTCTCTCTCTCTCTCTCTCTCTCTCTCTCTCTCTCTCAGCAGTTCACTTGGCAGGAGAGTTGAACATTCAGGACCATTAGTTAAGCTGTAAGAATGTCCACCCAGGGGAGTGGTTGCTGAGCCCAGAGGAGTTCGACCTTCTGCGCAGAATGTTTAGTTGTCCACAGATCAACCTGGCCTCCAGCCAGAAGGCTGAAGTGCAGTGGTTCTTCAGCTGATATCAGTTTTCACAGGCAGAGGCAGTGGACACTGTGTGACAGATGTGGAATTTCTACAGAGCATATACCTTCCCTTCTCTGCCACTTCTCCAAATGGTCATATGCAAAATAAGACACTCAAAAGGAAGTTTTCTTTTGATAGTTCCAGAATGGCCCAGAAGGACGAGGTTCTCTGACCTAGTGAATCTAGCTCAACACATACCATTTCATCTCCTAGTTCAGGGGAAACGATCCTCCCAAGATCTCTTTCTGCATCCAAACCCGGAGGAGATGCAGCTAGCAGCCAGGATCCTAAGAGGAAAAGACTCCTGAAACAGGGTTTTTCCAAAAAAGTGGTGGATACACTGGTGGCCACCAGAAAGAGTTCCACATCTGCAGTTTATCCTTGTGTATGGATCACTTTTTTGGCTTGGACCAGGGAGAGAAATATACAGCCTTTTAAAGCCACAGTTCCATAGTTTTTTTTTTAATTAGTATTTTATTGGTTTTTGTATCCACATTTTTCACCTATCCCCATCTTAGCATGAAAGCACATGTGTGGAGGTGTGCACATGTCACGCTACAAGACACCCTCTCTTCATGCCGCATCCTCTTGCCTACACCATCACCATACCTCCACCAGGCAGTGGTAGAACTACAGGGGGCAACAACCTCCCAGGGAGAGGAGAGCTGCTGTCAGGCAGCTCGATACTTCTCCCTCCCTACCCCATCCCCGTGCCAGCTCCCCGACAACCCAAGGTTTTTCCCTAACCCAGGTCATCAGCATGGTGCTAGGTAAGGCATCCAGTGCCTCAACCCTCAGCGCCACTGGGATGGCAGTTTCATAGATTTTGAATTTTTTTGCAGGTGGGAATGGACACAGGTTTGGCCTTGAGTACCTTGAGAGGTCAGATGTCTGCAATTGTAGCCTCCTTTGGCTCATCTTTAGGGATTAGCCAGGAGGTTATCTGATTCCTATAAGCTGCCAGCAGAAGATGACCACTGTTACAATCCCCTGTCCCTCCATGGGATCTGTATCTGGTTTTGAATGCTCTTTTTAAAGAGCCCATCTAACCTCTTTCATTGGTACCACTAGATGTTCTGTCCTACAAGGTATGTTTTTTAGTTGCTGTGTGCTCAGCCAGGAAGATTGGTGAGCTCCAGTCCTTGTCCCACAAAAAAACCTTACCATTTCATTCATAAGGCTAAGGTGATTCTGAGAATGGTTTCATCTTTCATTTTGAAGGTTCCTACATCCTTTGATGGGAACCAGGAAATATGTCTTCCATCCTTCTGTCTGCAGCCGACTCATCCAAGAGATAAAGAGTTGCACAAGTTAGATTTGTGCAGGGTAGTTAAGACATATCACAGATGAACTGTGGATTTCAGAAAATCGGACAGATTGTTTGTACTTTTTGGAGCAGCAAAAAAAGGACAAAAAGCCTCCAAGGCCACCCTGGCAAGGTGGGTGAGGGTGTGCATTGCCAAAGCTTATGTCGCAGTAAAGTAGAGGGCTCTGGCTCTCATCAAGGCTCATTCCACCAGAGCTATGTCCATCTGCTGGATGTAGAAAGGTGAGGCATTTGTGTTAGAATTGTTCAAGGCAGCAACATGGTCCTCCATCCACACATTCACTAAGCACTACAGCTTGGATGTTCAAAGCTCTGCTGATGTGGCCTCTGGTCACAGAGTTTTGCAGGCAGTAGTTAGCAGGGAAATTCCTTTTCCTTTTTTGCAGTTTGCATGTGGGACACTATTCTTCCCCACCCATTTGGATAATGGTACTGCTTGTTAGAACCCATATGTACTAACTATTGACAATGTGGAGTGCTACAGAAAGAAGAAAGTTCTTCATACTTACCGTACTTGCCTTTTCTGTTAGCTCCAACATTGTCAATAGGACCTCTCCCGGAATCTTGGCTCCTGATGGAGAATATTATCCGGTATGCAAGAACTGGGATGTCCATTGTGTTCTGAGTAGCCTGTAATTGTAAGTTATTTGGCGATCCTTCTATGATTTACCTGCTGATGATTATATTAAAGAAAAAAAGAGAATGAAGAGTTCTGCATCCAAATATTCAGTTACTGGCACGTAGGTTAGCAGGTTTTGAATTTCTGAACAATAAGGGTGTCTCTGTGTTGCAGGATAGTTCTTACACTCTTTGCAGTTCTTTTCCAGTGTTACTTTTTTAATTAATTCATTTGACCAGTTTCATTCTAGCTGTTCAGAAGTTTAAAGAAGCTTCACCACAAGAGAGAATCAGCAGACAAACTTCTTTCAGGTCCTCTCACTCATCAGAGGAGGTAGGGAATCACTTACTGTATCTTCTTTCTAAGGAAAAGGCATGAGTATGCCAAAAACGTCTATATATTGGTTTATTGCAAGATGAGCAGTATAATCTACACAGGTTTACTCGTATGTAATCGGGGCACTGTGAGGAAAAATGTAACTGGAAAGTTGCTGCTGTCCAGAATGTTCATATGCCTAGGATTCTATGCTAGTTGGCAGCCTTGGGCTGTGCCATTTCCCCGTAGTAGTGGTGCACATTACACATATGTACTAACAATCCATTGACAATGTTGGAGCCAACAGAAAAGGAAATTACAGTAAGTATGAAGAGATTTCTTCTTTCTTGTAGCCTTTTATTTGTTATCTGATGCTATAATTTCTAACCACTGGGGTTCTGATAAACTACAACCAATGCAATGACTCCATTTTTGTTTATTGTTTGTAAACATTTCTTTTTGAGGTGTTATTCTTTGCAATATCCAGGCAAAGCATCCCTTCTGTTTATGCATTGCATTCTTTACTTTCTTCTCCTCCTCTGCCTTGTAGGGTTGGGCGAAAGGTGTGAATTACGCTTTTGCAGAATTTCTGTGAAATTTTGAAAATTTCACAGAATTTTTTGAACTTTAGCCATCAGCAAAATTGTGTTTTCCTGTGAATTTTTGCCCAGTTCCGTGGACTTTTTCGCTTAACTGTGGAATAATATATCTAAAGTGCAGAATTTATTCCCTCCATAGTTCAGATGTAATATTTGAAATGAACCCCCCCCATGTCTAGTGCCCTTCCCCTCCCACTAATTGGAGACCCAAAGTAAAAAAAAAGAAATCCCTGGTGGCTAGTGGTACCACCTGCACCTGTCGATCGAGGGTCCCATTAATACAAAAACAAGAAACCCAGCCACTCCCTGGTAGCTAGTGGTCCCACCCCTACCCACCAATTGCAGGTCTCATCAAGGAAAAAAATACTGTCCTTCTCATCAGTGTCTAGCAGACACCTCTCCTTATGATCCCACCCCTTAATAAAAACAAATGATTCCATCACCCTAATTTAAATTATTCCCTGGTGTTTAGTGGACCCCTCACCCCCCACCCTGACAGTTAGTCCACCACCACCCCACTCCCCCCATCTCGACCCCAAGTTGGCCATCAGTGGAGCCCTCCTTTCTCCTTCATGGCCGGTGGCCCACTGAGCTATCAATATGAATGAGCGAGTGCTTGCTTGTACAAACACATGCTCATTCATTGCAGCTCCCAGTCATCTTCCCACAGCATAGTTTTGAGGGGTGTAGAGAAGGGAAGGGGGCTGTTCTTGTTGCCTGTGGGGTAGGTAGGATGGGGGAAATGGTCCAGTGGACCCCAGTGGTTCATATATGTAATTTTCTATGTAAACATCTGGGGCTTGATTCTCAAAGCCTCGAGAATGAACCAAGGTGCTTGTACCAAGAACATGTGATGCAAGGTGTGGCTTGTGCCAAAAGTGGCATGAAACACAATTTCACAATGTACTTTGTGTCAAATCCAGGACCATTAGGGCCAAAGTGGCTTGCATTAAGTGTACACAAAAAACTGAGTGTGCCACGTCACAGTGGGGCTTGCATCACAAAAATGATGCAATGTTCCCTTTTTTTGATTCTCAAAGGTGGAAGTCCTGACACTGTGATGATGATAGCATGCATCTGTTAAACCAAGGCTGAGCAGGTCTAACTGACAGTGGCACACTTAGTGGAGAGGGTATATCACATAGAGGGGTCAGTTATAGAGCCCATAGTCCCTGCAGGACTAGTGTCAAGTGTTGTGGGGGCTGCACATGTCAATGTCATGGCCATTTCATCCACTGTATGTTTTGACACAGCTTGAGCAATGTCTCGCCCGATGCAGTGTTTTTTCATGCAGCTTGCATGAATTCTCACCCACTGCACCGTCTTTTTGATGCAGCTTGTGTCATTCTTACTCCATGCTTCAGTCCTCATTTTAACTCTAATCTTGTGGCATTCTTGCTCACTGTATCATCTTTCTGTCTTGGCTTGGGTCATTCTCGCACCCCTTATTATCTTTGTGGTTCAGCTTTGGGCATTCTTGCCCCATGTAGTTTCATCTCAGTTTGCAGCATTCTCCCATCATGCTTTATAGTTCTGACACAGCAGATCTCTTACATCAGTTCAGGGGACTTTGCTGCAGAGACTGTTTTTCTTTCAGAATACGGTGCACAGTATTTGGTGCACCTGGCTTTGATGCAAGGTAGGTGTTTGACGTTCCTTGCATCGGTCTGAGGGCCCTTTGAGAATCTGTCCCCTGGTCTAAAATTATTTTTAATATAAAACTCTTTTTACTGAGTTGTTTTATATTATTATTTCTGGATTTTGTAAAATATATTGGGGAGAACCAAAGACTATGAACCAAACATTCTGCTTTAGTCTCTATTCTGTTTAGTTCTTTTCTTACTGTGGGACCCCATTAGTAGTATATGCCCATTTTAAAGCCATTTAATTCAGTATTCTTTATAGTATGTCTATATATCTCGGCAAGCTAACTCACTTTTTCTTTTGGGAAAGCATAGTTTAGCTCATGCTACCCATTGTTTTTTATTGTTCCAGAAAAAAGTTCTGGAATATGTGTTATTGTTTGAAACCATGTTTCAGGAATTTCTGTTACTATAGCTTGTATGATATATGATAGCTGGGGAGCAGACACCATTTCGAGTAATTGGATTTTATCACCGAGTGAAACAAGGATTTTATTCCATCCTTGTATTTTTTTTTATTGCATTTATTGTGGGGTTATAGTTATGTAAAAATATAGATTATTTTGTTAATGCTGATTTTATTCTTAAATATGCCATTGCTTTCTTTTGAATTTTCCTGTTAAAGAGTTGTTCTATTTTTTTTCGACAAAAAGTTCATTAAACATTGTTCTATCTTTGTTGCAAGAAGAATAAGATCATCCCCTTATGTGTTTAGTTTTACTATCACTTGTTTACCCGTATACCAGTTATGGAGTCAGCAGTTCTTATTTTATTAATAAATCATTATATACCAAGAAGAAACAGAGACAGTGAAAGGGGGCACCCCTGCTGTACATCTCTGTGCAACTAAAATTATTATGAAGGGGCATTATTAATTTTGATTCTGGCTCTTGAAACATTATATATTGTTTTAATAGGATCTATAAAATCATTAACCTTTGCTCATTGCTCAAAATCATTGCTTCAAACATAAAATTCCATTCAATCATGTTGAAAGCTTTAGAGGCATCTATCAAGATGGCAAAGGATCCCGTGTTATTTTGTTGAACAGATTCAGCTGTTTGTCTAATCTCTTGTATGCCAGTGAAGATTTCTCTACCTGGAACAATCCCACCCTGATCAATATGCATTAGGTTTGGTAGTACTTGGAAAAATCTATAATTTAGTAGTTTTGTTTCAATTTTGTCACAGTTAAAACTGTTATGTGTCTGTAATTTTCGACCATATGAGTATCTTCATTCTGTTTTGGTATGAGTGTTAAAATAGCCATATTGAAGGATTCTAGAAGTGCTTTTGCTGTTTTAATTTGGTTAAATAATTGGGTCAGATATAGTATCAGCAATTTTTTTAAATTTAATATAGAATTCTATAGTGAAGCTATTGTCTTCTGGGGCCTGATATTCAAACATTGCCTGGGCAGAAAACCAAGTTTACCTACACAAACTGGGCTTTGCGTGGAAGCACAATATTGAAAAGCCCAGTTAGCACAGGCAGAATTGGTTTACAGCTGGGCAAAGGATGGGGAAGAGCACAATGTAAATGAAGGGGTGGGGACCTGAATATTGGTGCAGTTCAATATCAGAGTATGTGTACCACGCAAGGCCATTTTCCACAACCCCCTTGCATGGTGCACAAACTGACAATTGAAACTCCAACTTACTCCCGCGCAACCCTAGCGATTGACAGAAAAAGTGCAGCAGTCCCCCCATCCCCATGATTCCTAGTGGTGTGGTGGTCCCCTTCCCCTTGCTGATTGCTGTCCCCATAAAGAAAAATAAATTATGCCCTGGTAATCTAGTGGTCACTCCCCTTCCCCCACAATGTCCAATCACCATCCCTGTATGAAAAAATAATTTCCTTGTTAGTCCAGTGATCCCTCCCCCCTTCCCAATCACAAATTGCTGCCCCAAAAGAAATCTAAATACCCTGGTAGTACAGTGGTCCCACCCTGTCCCCAATTGCCATCCCATGAATTACTAATGAACATATCTCTGGAGGTCCAGTGGACCCCCCAACATCTCACCCCAGCAGGCAGTGCCCAACCATCCCACTCCCCCATCCCAAAACCAAGTCAGTGACTGGCACAGCCCTCCTCTCACCACCACCATGGCTAGCCACCAACAGTTGTCCTGGAATGCATACTGTATACGCATTAACATTAGGATATCATGCAAAAATGCTCCTAGAGACAAGTCTTCTCAACTTTCTGGGATCCCATATGCTCTTACATTTTTTTCTCCTTGAATGGTTTTCAAGTTCATCTTTTTTTTTTTTAAGTTTGTATATTCTTGTTTTTTAAGATCTCTTTCAGTTGGTAATACTTTGTCTTCTAAATCAAAGTGTCTGTTCAAGATACAGTATCCTTTTAATTTCTTTGTGTAATTCTGATTCTAATTTTGTCATAGCTGATTTTAGGCTTGTTAATGAATCAGGTACTGTTTCTAGTCTAGCTAGGGAATTTTGCAGGCCTTGCATATTGAGCAGGAGGGCTTGCGCCCATAAAGGTGGTACCACAACATCATTTTTATCTAGCGATTTTTCTGAATTTGCTTGGTTTGGTTGTGTTCAATCAGTGGTAACATTTTCTGTCTGCTTAGCAGTGTTTTTTTTCCTAAGGCTCTCAAATTGTTTAAAAGCTTGTTGTCTTTTTTCAGATTTTTTCATGTGCTATTTTTTTTGCTTCTTCCATTTTGTCAAGAGTCATTTCATAGTGTTCCCTCTTGGAAAATATTAAATGTTTCCTCCTCTTGTGTCCTATTTTCAGTTGCTTTTTCCTCATTTACATTTTTGTTTTTTTTGTTTTTATTTATTATGCTTTTCTTTGTGTACCATCCATGTAGCTCAGCCCCTGCCAACCCCAGGTCCCACTTCTCACCTCTGGGGCTTACCTCCATACAGATGATACCCCCTGGATTACCCCCCCCCCCGAGAAGGGCCACCACACCAGTGAGAACCCATGATGACAGAAGAAGGGTGCCGGCAGGTGTACCTACCAGAATTGCCTCCCTGGCTTAGCCCCCCAGGGTGGGATGCGGAGTTGGCCAGGTGCAGCAGACAATGGAATAGGTCATTTTTCAAGAGTTCCAGGGTGGGCAATTGGGGCCGGGGGAAGCGGGGCATCATGGATGACAGCCACTATTTTTGATATTTTTCCCTTGAAGGAGGCGTGGTGTGTAATGACACCAGCATCTGACATGCCTCCAGAGGAGTATAAGTGTCAGTCACAGCAAAACCCCCAGACTCCATTAGGAACCTGACTTGCACCAGACACACAGCCCTCCCTCTCCCCCGGAGAAGGAGAGCCATCCTTGGGATGCTCAATCCTTCTCCCCCCAGCTGGCCCTCTGACTTCCCGGGTCCATTCCCAATCCCTGGATGTCAGTGTCACAGATGGACATCATGCTGCTGCACTGGCAGCCTGGCACGTTTTTGTTGATTTTGTTCAGATTCTTCTGTATCTGTTCTGTGCTACATCAGTGGCTACAATACACTATCTTTTTTTTTATTCTTTACCTTTTAAATTCATCGTTGTCTCAGTTGAGTTGGCTTTGGATCTAGTAATTCTTTTGTAATTCTATATGTTTTGGCTCTTTTGAGATTCTTTTATCTCTTTGTCAGTCTGTGTTTTTTTTTTTGTTGTTGCTGTTGCCTATGAGTTTTCATTTTTATTTGACTTCTTATGTACTCTTTTTACTGTAGTTCTAAAGGTAAGTGCTCTTTTCTTTTCTGCAGGAAACTGTACAGTACCTCTTGTTCTTCCTGAATGAGCCTTATAATATTGTTTTCATTTATTATCTAGACCCCTTTCCTGGAATTTTTGTACCCTATGTACAGTATTAGTTTGCCTGATTAGTGGGTAAAACAATCAACTTAGTAGCTATGTAACCTTCTCTACTTATATTTAACATTGTGCATTACCCCCTGTTTACCCCATTTAAAATTTTCAGCGTGTTCTTTTAGGAATTGCTCTAAAAGGTTATTACCTTATTTTGCATTTATTCATAAAGATATAACATGCCTGCTCCAATACAGAGTTGCTAAGTACTGGGGAGAAATAATTTAGGAGGCAGAAAAAAGGCAGGCTTGCTTTAAATCCACTTTAGTAGCAAAGATTGATAATCTTACATTGCTTTGCTTGTGAGCTTACCTCAGTATTCAATATGTCTCATATTGTAGGGCTCAAAGGGTCAGCATGGCTCAGTTGGTAGCACATCTGCTTCTGGGCCAGAAGGTAATGGGTTCTAGTCCCACATTGGGATTGGGTACATTTCTTAAACACTGGCATCTGAGTGCAGTACTTGGGGGGTGTTGTACTTCAGATGAGACATTAAACTGAGGTCTCTTCTATCCATCTCTGGTATCCAGGTGGAAGTAAAAGAACCCAAGTCACTTTTTGTGAGTAGGGGATTTGTCCTGGTGTCCTGGCCAACATTCCCCTTCCCTTGCCATAAAACTGGGTAATGCAATTGTCTAAGGCTGGCTGTGGATGTTGATGTGTAAAATGGATGAAACTACACATTCAGTTACTTCATTTCCACTTTAGCAATGCTTGAAAAGTGCTTTGGGATACATTGTGTATTAAAAGCATTACACAAAGGCTGATTCTTCTTCATCTTTGCTGTTTTTGGCCACAGTACAGTATCTTGCTCAGTTGCAATATTTCTGCTTATGGATATTGTAATCCATATGTGGGAGCAACTGAACACCAGCCTAGGAAAGTTATTGCCACCCTGTTTGTATGACCAAAGGCTTCGCTGTGCTATCTGAACAGTCTTCTGAGCTTTTCATGCTTTAGGTGATGAAAAGGAAAGAAGGATGGGGGGGGGGTCCAGCCTATTTACCAAGTCACCACAGTACCACCTGACTGTTCTGTTTCATTAGCCAAAAAGGAGGAATAGCACTGGCAGGGCAGGAGGTATCAAAAGAAGTCTATGAAAAATATGACCCAACAACGCTAAGCGACAGGCCAGCCCATGTTGAACCTAGGACCAAATGACTTGATCAACTTGTCCAGCCTGCCTGACTCAGCCATCCAAAATCAGCCTGAAGAAGATTCACAGCCATCACCACGTATGGAAGCAGAGAAATTGGCAGCAACAACCACAGTAACAAAACAGACTGTTTAAGGAATAAAAGGCTTATGGTCTACATTGTAACAGCATCTTAGAGTAATGCCTTCTTGCAAACAGCCTTTATCAGCACACCATGATGTCTCCCAGCAGGATATTTTTATTTATATCTTGTTTCATGGCATTAAAATGGGTTTTTAAAATAACTGGTATTTGGTGCTGTGACGTTTGGCCAGCTGGTGAGATTATTCTATGATATCTGTAATATAAAAAATATAGTATATAAATGTCTCACATAAGAAAGCCTGGGCTTCCATGCCCCCCCCCCCACCTCCCAGGTTTCAGTGAAGCTACAGGATAGGTAAACTGACCAGGAGATCTCTGTAATGTAATTAACTTCCTTGAAAAATTGCATTTTATGGCCTTTTTATGACCTCATGCTTTGAAGTTGGGAAACTAAAATACATATTTTATTACAGGACAGGATATTATTTAGCTGATTCCTGTTGGCTATATCACACCTACTGTAGGTGATGAACTGCAGGGTTGTAAACCTAAAAGGAACTGGGGAATCAAAGACTCATAATTTGGGAAATAAGTTTTTGCTGATGTCACCTTATTTAATATACCTCCTGATAGGACATCATGTTTCTATTTTTTTATATTCTAAAAGGAGGAGCTAGATGACTCACAGAAGGGATGTGGAGAGACAGAGTTAATCTAATACTTGTGTCTGAACTGTTTGATATATAACATCTTGGGACTCTAGAAAGACACAGCTCTCTGATATAACTTAAGCACTTCAAAAGGTAATACATTAGAAAGAAAAGGTCTAAATGTATTTTGGTAGGCGTGTGTTCTGTAGTTTTCCTTGTTTTTCTTTTAAGTGATTGTATGCTCTTTGATATATTGTTCTGTGTTTAGATTTGTTCATATTTTTATCATCTTTTAGTAAAGCACCTTTTATTTAAAAGACTGCCTGAGTGTCTGCCAGTTCTTTCTGCATGTGATGTATAGAGGGTTAAGTCTGACAAAATGGTTCAACAGCTTGATGGTGTTACTGAGCTTGAGTGAAAAGGTAAGAATATACCTAGGGTCTCTTATAGAGTTAAATGGGTTCATTTTGGAAGGCTGGCTGGGTGCCCCTGGCAAAAGATTGTACCTCAATCCCCAAACAGGGTACATATCTGAGCCTGTACATTGGGTACACTAGTATAAGGTACACCATTTGAATCCCCCCCAAAACTTGAGACTAAAGGTGATTCAGACCCAAAAGCAGACAGGAAGGTTACCCTGTCTGTTATCTGTTCACACTATTGTGCTGGGAGGTTGGCACTGTGGGAGCAGAGGACCTGACCTACGGAGTGCATTTGTGACAGGTGCCACTAGTGTTAGCATAAAGCATGTGATTAGCTGAGCATTGCTGTTGCTGTGGACATTTCTAAGACATTAATGCATAGTGCAGTAGCCAAACAGGACTGATGTTTCCCTCATAAGTAATGGGCTTCCCTCTGCATCCTTGTTTGTCATATTTGGATCATACTGTTTCTATGGGCAAAAGTATCCATCAAAGATTCAGGGTAATATACACATTGAAAAATCAATTAACTTTTAAAACAAGAGATATTATGGCCAGAAAGACATTAATAGCACTCCTTGATTATGGCTGTATTGTTTATTTTAATGCCTCAGCATTGGAATTGAACAAATTACTACAGTCTACAATACTTGTCAATTTGTTTTACAAAAAGCTACTGACGCCAAAAAGAAAATAAAAAAAAAAACACATACTAATTAGGTACAGTTCAGCTTGCATTCTATATGTATGCTATATATTTCTCTTCCTTGTTATTTATTACTAAGTAAATTTGCATGAGTACATGACTTGTTCCTCCTAGATTTCCCTTAGAGTTTATCTGCCTCCGTAGCTTACTCCCTATTTCAAGTCATAATGTTCTGCTGTGACATCACAATCTGTTGCCATGGGAGTAACTGTGATGTCACAAGCAGAGCATTATGACCAGGGAGGGAGAAAACAGGAATAGATGAACTCTTCAGGAGCCATCTCCTGTTTTCATGCAAATGACCTCAGTAATAAATAATGGGAAAGAAGAATACAAAACTAATGTGAAATACAAGCTGAACTATGTCTAAATGTTATACTTTGTTAAAGTTCTCCCGAAGGTGTCAGCTGCTCTTTAACTCCTCATAGACGACATTGTTGTAAACTCTACAAGGAATTAAATTAGTTCTCACTAGCCAGAGCCAGTTGCATTTACAAAAGGCTATGTGAGGCCCTCCCTGATCCCACAGTACAGGCTAAAATGCAGTGGGAAAGGGAATTGGGAACCACTATCTTGAACTGGCAATGGGCCCATAGTTGGATCAGGATACATCAGGCATGTCGGAATGGGAAGACCCACCTGATCATGAACAAAACTCTATTAAGATGGTGCCATACCCCAACCAAGCTGAAGAAATTAGGACTTCTCATGGACGACCAATGATGGAGATGTGGTCAGTCAGGGGCACATCCGCATCACATCTTGTGGTCATGCCCCTGAATGCAAGCCTTATGGCTAGCAGTCATTGAGATGTGCCAATCAGTGGTGCCAGGGATACCTATAGATGTACCCTTATTGTTGCTAGGCTGCACACCAGATGGAGCCCCCAAGATCCTGTCCCAAAACACTATGGGTCACTGTGACAGAGGCAGCAACTAAAAGGCTTATTCTGATTCGATGGTGCATGCAAGAGTCCCCCTCATTAAAAGAGTTGCTGCTGGCTATAACATAGGTGGCTACATATGAGAGGCTGTCCAGTTTTGTCGCAGGGGCCATGCAGACATACAAAAAAGACTGGAAACCCTTTCTAGACTCAGTACTGCCATAAGGCTCGAGAGGAAGACACTCAGATAGAGTAAGCTGCTGTGTACTCCCTTGAGGATCCCCACTGGTAATATACCCCAAGGCACTAACAGTTACTACTACTGGTTGTTTCCTGGATTGCAACTGTAAATAGTCCAAATGCTGTGATCATTAGAGAATTCAGTCAAGAGACTTTAAGAGCTAGGGGCACACAGTCAAGGCTCTGGTAAGGGCCATTTATAACTTTAATACTGCAGCCATATAAAGGCCTCAGTTACAGGTCACCTAGAATGCATATGTGTATAACAGAGTCAGAATGCATAATAGTAAGTGGCTCCAGGCCTTCAGAAAATTTAAGACTATATGGATAGCACATTTGGAGGCCCTATGCTCCAAGGTTCACCAATCTCTAGTATTAACATTGTATATAGACTATTAGTTCCTGCAATATTGATGCAGTGTATTTTGTTGTTGTTTGTGTTTGAAACAATAAAAACTTTCTACTTCAAAAAAAATAAATTAGTTCTCACTTAATGAGGGCTATTCATCAATGTGTGACTGATTTGGGTGTACCCAGACTGCATAGCTCTGCACCAAAGGACAGATATGCATGCTATGCACTACTGTGGACCTCCATAGGGCTCCTGTCCGTGGGCCCACCCCCTGGCATGCTGCTGTACAGGAGGCAGATTGATAGACACAGGTGGGCATCCAATCGGATGTCCATTCTGGTTCCTGGAGTGGATCCCCTGCTCTGTGTAAGGAGGGTATTGTGGGAAGACACAGGAGGAACTGACTGAACGTTTGTGAATGAGTGCTGAAATGAATGCCCCAGCCCTCCCTCTCTGCCAAGAGGGCTGGGGCAGCATGGTGGGGGGTTGTATCCACCATAACCAGCTGTCAAAATCCAGGGAAGTCCACAACAGATACAGCCAGGTCCCTGCCTGTGTATCTGTACCCCCCTTGCCTAGCACTCCATGCCTTTGTGAATGGTGTGGAGTGCAGGCACACACCCTCAGACATGCCCCTGGACCAGCCAAGTGTTTAGCTGCGCAACCGGCAAGGAGATCCAGTGCAGAAGGTAGGTGCATCACTTCTGTGCATGCCCACAAGGGTCCATGGGACCCTCAGTGTGCAGCATTTTCACTTAGGATTTCCTACATACTGCAAATCCATAGTGCTTAGGCAATTATCCACATGATGATGCCTAGACCCCACTAACAGTAGATTTATTTTGTTTTGTTACCTCTAATATAAAGGTAATAGAACTAGAGATCGGTCACTTTCAGCTGATTTTTTGGAGCCCAAATCCATTAGAGAAACTGGAGGTCTTCATACCAGCATTTATTTGTTGTCCCTGCTGCACCTTCTGTAATGAGGCAAATATTATTTTCCTCATTTACACCTACATCTTGGAATGATCTCCCTGATCACTTAAGACAGTTACCAAGCCATTCAAATTTAAATTTAGATAAGAATAATATGGCTTATCTCAATGCAATTGTTAATATTTTTTTTATTTGCTGTGCTTTAAGCCCCTGATGACTTGACCTGCCCTATCACCTGCCACCCCCCCCCGTTCTGTCACTCACAGTTTCCAGGACTTAACTATGATCACAACCACAACAGTGCCCCACAGTTTGCCCCTGTGGTGCAGCCTCCTGTGTTCCCCAGGCCTGGGAGGAGTTTAGCTTGTGTGTAAGGTCAGCCACCCAATAAGTGGTGCAGGGCCTGCAGGATGATGCAGCTTGATTCTGCTATGGTTGTAGGTTTTCAGATTTTCTGGTGCCCTAGTCCTAGGGTGCCTCATGGGCAAGGATTGAAAGGATGTCTGCATGCTAGTGTGCTGACATCCCAATTGGGAGGCAGCTGCCCACCCATTACGGCTTCACTTGCACTGCCATCTGTAGTCACCCAGGTGGTGGTGGTGCAGTGGAGAACATGGACCCCTTACCCAGAGGAGGGGAGTGCCCTCTGGGATGCTCAATCCTCTTCCCCATGATTGATCCACCAATGACATGTCTTACTTCGGAACCAGGGTTGCTGGCATCACAAGTGGCAGTGCTACTACTGTGCCAACAGGCCAGCCCCTTGTTAATGATATTAAGCTGTATATAAATATATTTGTTTTGTGCACTAATCATTTGTCTTTTGTCATTGGGAGTTCCATGTCAAAGAACAAAATTAAAATGGTGCAGGCAAAAAAGGGTGCTGCACGGTCAATAGAAAATGACACAGTCCAAAACCATGCTAGATTAGATAAACTAACTCAGAAACTGTGCATGCTGTTATGACAGCCACTGTTTTTTACCATGTCATTTTGCTTTTGCAGTTTTGTTGGGACACTGTCCTTGGATACAGGGTATTTTCTGAAAATGTGCCTCGGTTAACAAAATAAAAATGAAATACATTGAAAATGAAAAGTCAGAATGGCTGGATATACAGTAACTTTTTGTTACCAGTGCCAAATGAAAACACAGATGTATATAGCAATATAATAACATAGTAATTTAGGGCTGCAAGGGACTCTAGGTTCATCCAGTGTTCCCCCATCATCACAATCAGGGATGGAATTAGTGTGCTGTGCAAAAATGTACCAGCTTGTAGGGATTACCAATTCTATTGCCTAGAGTACTGTGTGATTCTCTTGGAAAGCAAACATTTGTTCAGGCTTACGTTGAAGACCTATATTGTCTTCATAACCACTGTCTTCCAGAGGACGTGGAACTGTGACCTTAAAAGGTAGCATTAGCTTTGCTCCTGTGGGGGAGGCAGAACATTCTGAATGGAGACTGTTGACTTTCTTGTGACAGCCCATATGCAGAACTTTTTGTAATACGAAAAAGTGTCTGACAAAAATGTGCTGTCTGGAATAACTTCACCAGGCAAAAAAATACAGTATCAAGCACACTTTGCTTTGACCCAACAGCTGGCTCAGCAACTGTAACAGGAATGTTCTGGCCCCTGAGGAACAGATAAGATGCTTAGGTCACACAGAAACCTCACATAGACTCTTTACTAGCTATTAAGAAGGTATCCTGAAAAATGAAAAAGAAAAGCACCATCAACTTTAACAGTTAATGCAAAAACTGCATCTGAAACACAATGCAATTTGGAGACTGCATCATAAGATGGCCCAGCTGCACTTTTCACATTTAAAATTATGCAATTCACAGAATGCACTGACTAATAATGCAACTGCACACTTTTCCCCAACAACAAAATGACATAATCTAGAGATGGTGTTAAAAAAATATGCCATCTGAAGAAGAGTGAGTGGCTTCTGAAATGTTGGGTCATTTCTAAAATGCTGGTGTAGATTTTATCTAAACAGCAAGTTTATCTGTTTAAACAACGAAAAATGTGCACCTACATTTTTTGTCTCATGTTGGTTACTTTCTGAAAGGTCCTGTGCATTGCTGTTAGTAGATCCTGTTGGGCTGGCCACCCTTTGGTGCACCAAGCATTTTGTGTGAGCGTGCCTGTTATTTATGTATTTGCTAAGAATGATGTAACTGCTCAAGTTCCACAGTGACAAATTATACAGTTCAGAGCAACCGACAAAAGGACACATCTGCTTGCTTTTTGCAAAGAAAAAAGATGCAATTAGGAGGAAGAACAAAACATGGTGATAAAGCCACAGATTGTGTGGGTGTTGCACTATGGAGTTTGTGTTATATGTCTGTATGTACAGCTACGATGTCTCTTATAAGAATGTTTTCTCTTGTGCTCTTTAGGTGAGACAACTGCAAAGCAAAGCTCAGCAGTTTTGGCACACACGAGTCATTAGAAGAAATCCTTATAACTAGTTTTGTCAGAACCCACAGACATTCTGGTTCTGCTTCTGATCTAAATAATTTCAAATAGTTCTAGGGTTCTAATCTTAGAACTTAAGCATGCTTGTGTATATGATTGGAGAGAAAAGACAGCGAGAGAGAGAGAGAGAGAGAGAGAGGTATGCTGAGAACATAAAAACAGCTATAAAACAGACCTGATCTCTCAACATGACAATAATATTTGGCTTCACTCCAGATATAGAAAAGAAAGAAAAACACTGTGTGCTATAAAAATGCAAGTGCCAAATGTCACAACTGACGTAGCTTGAAACAGCTGCATGTACAGTACAGGCATATGAGGAGCACATTCTCATACCCTCTATGTGTGTCTCACTTAAACAGTATAGAATGTAATTCCTGATAATGAGTTTGTTTGACAGATTGGTGTCTACCCTTTATGAAATGTCTGATCAAAAAAGCACTCTATTTAATATTTAGAACCCTTTATACCTAACACCCATGGGTGCTCTTGTTCAAAATTAGAAATTGAACCCTTGGGTTCTAGAAGACTTCTAATCCTTTTAGAACTAGTTTCAACAACCCTATACAGTGTGGCAGTTATAAATCTTGACATCATTCTTGGCCAATTAAGTCTATACAGTGTAGCCACAAGAGATGCAAGAGCTGTACATGCAAACAAACTGTACAGTATTGTAAATCATGGTGAAGATCTCCGTTTAAAAAAAAGGAACTTGAGTTTAAAATCAAATGCTTCATTTTGCTGAAAATGAGAAACATAGATGATGACAGCAAAAAAAGATGGATGTTCCATCAACTCTGCCTATATTGCCTTATCATACCCCAAGACCTATTGTTTCAGTCAGAACTAATTCCATTACTCTCCATGTTTCTGCTTCCCTCATCACACTGTATAGCTGCTATACCTTTGACTGTATCCCAGCTGTGTTTGAAGCTCTTTGTTTCTGGCACCCACCATCTCTGCCAGCAGACTATTTCACAGTTCAACTAGTCCTTCTGTAAAATAATAATTTCTCAAGTCCTTTTTAAAACCATTTCCTCATTAACCTCCACTCATGACCCTGTGTCCTAGCTTCCCTGTTCCTGGAAAACAATTTCTCACAGTCCACCTTGTTAATTCCTTTCATGTACTTAAAGGTCTTTATCATATTCCCCCCTCTCCATTCTGGTTTTGAGTGAATAAATGTTCAGTGCCTTTAGTCAGTCCTCATGGGATCTGCCCTCCTGGACGTGAATAATCTTTGTCACCAGCATTGTACCTTCTGTTCCTGTCCCTTTTCCCAGAACTGAGCACAGTGTTTCAGATGTGATCTCACCAGCAACATACTGTATAATGTACAGTGATGACAGTACCCCCTGCTTTCTACAGTAACCCTCCCCCATGCACCCTAGCATTCTGCAAGCATTGCTGTAGGCCTAGTTACATTGGCTGGTTTGTTTAAGAGAGTCACTAATCATGAGTCCTAGGCTCTTTCCTCTGAACTACAAAAGAACCCCAGAGCAAATGCCTGGGGATTTGCATATGTTTCCCATGATACTTTGCATTATTGGGGTATGTGTAATTGTGTTTTCTTTCCTCTGAAGTTGTTTCCTGTTTACCCTCCCAACCAATACTCTGTTCATGTTTTTTTTTCCCCTAAGTGCATCACTTTGCACTTTTTAGCATTGAATTTCTGCTGCCAGATTTGGACCAATTTTCTAGCCTTTGCAGGTCTTTCTGCAACTCCCTTATCCCCTCCACATTGTCAACCCTACCACACAGTTTAGTGTCATCTACAGACCAACACATCCTAACCCATAGTTCCTCTGTCATTTAGCTGATGAACATATTTAAGATGACTGTATACAAAACAGATCCCTGTGGTACCCTGCTGGTGACCTCTCCTTCCTTTTGTCTGACCCCATTCACAACTCTCTGATGTGTCCCCTCCAACCAACTCCCTACCCACCTCACTATTTCCTCAGCTGTTCCCAGATCACCATTCTTCTTCAGCAGCCTTTGGTGTGGTACTGATTCAAATGTCTTGTTGAAGCTGAAGTAAATTAAATCTGCTACATGCTCCTTATCAACGACTTGGTTACCCAGTCAAAGATTAAATTCAGGTTGGTCTGTCAAAACCTCCCTGCCATGAACCCCTGTTGCTTACTGTCCTGAAGTCTTCTTTTCTAGGTATTCCACTAGGTCCTTCTTGTCTACTGTCTCCATCAGTTTCCCTACCACAGAGGTATGGCTGATGGGTCTATAGTTTCTTGGCTGCTTCATGTCCCCTCCCTTGTGGAGCAGAACCATGTCTTACATCATGCAGTCACTGGGAACCACCCTGTGCTGCATAGAGCTATTAAATTACCCTGTCAGGGTTTCCCCTGTCTAGTTTTTCCTGGTATTCATCTCATTCTTCATCCCACTTCTTCTCTTTGTACCTTATGAAGGACCTCTTTCTGCACCCCCCATCTCACTGACACTTTCAGAGAATCAAATTGGCATTTTATACTTGTTTCTCTTTGCAATTTTCACATGCATGTTTTTGTTGCTTCAAGAATAGCCCTTTTAATACCCCCCATCTTTTTCCCCACTCCCTTGATGCAGTCTACTCCAGCTAACCTGCCCAGCACTATTTTGTGCACATGTTTGAAATCCATCCTCCTAAAGTCTAGCACTTTAGCCACAGATGAAGGCTTACTGCTGCGCTGGGCCATCTCAGATCATACAGTATAATGGTCCCTGGACCCCAGTGGTTCCCCGAGCTGTAGTCTGCCTACTCTTTCAGAGATGGTGTGTACCACAACTAGAATGGCTGATTGTCTAGTAGAATCCCTAACCAGCCGTACCATCATGCAATCATGAAAGATATCAAGCAGAGCTAGGCTTTTGTCACTCCTGGCTACTTGGATGTTTCAGTTAATGTCTGGCAAGTTCAGATCTCCCACTATTACAACCTCCCCTTTGATGTCCCCCTCCCTACTTCAACATCCAGTTCTTCATCTGTCTCTTCTACCTGCCCTAGTGGCCTGTAAACCACCCTTATGTGAGTCTTTCTGCCTGACGACTCTGTGAGTCAAACCAAGAGAGATTCAACCACCCCCTTCCCCAAATGGTATCATCCTCTACTACCTTGATCCCATCTCTAATGTTGATGGCCACTCCACTACCTCTGCCTTTACCTTTATCACACTTATAATTATTTATTTCGTTTTTGTTGACCAGGAAAAGAAGACTAGATAATTCTGCCTATTTTCAGCCTAATCCCAGGGTAGGGGAGGTACAGATGGAAGCCAACTGACATTGAACCATATTAAGCTGTTGTTGGTATTTTTAGTGAAATGGGGGAAATTTGGCCAGGACACCACTGAAATGCCCCTACTTTTGCCAGTAGTGGGAGACATTGGCTATTGGGTTGGCAAGATGGCTGACCCAGGAGGTGGTAGAGGAGGTAGCTTTCACAGTTTGTAGATGACTGAGAGTGCTATTGTGTTTACCACTCCTTTGGATATACCAGAGAGTTTTGATTTATCCCCTAAGAAGGCCACAAGTGCAGACCCCATGTATTGTGCAATACCTACTTCAGAACTTTTTCAGCAGCAAGACATTGTAGCCTTGTCTCCGGGAATGCACACATCTGAGGAGGTACTGACTACACGGAAGCCTAGCATAGCTGAAGAAGACCTAGTGGCAGGAACACAGGAAAGACACCTTTGCTTGTTACTGCTTCTTGCAGATGAGGATGCCACTTTGCAGGCTCTCAGTGGAGCAAACCATACTGCACTACAACTTTCTGCCATGGAATCCTGTCTCAATAAGTTACTGGTTACGCCTATCTCAGCATCAGCCACAGTGCCAGAAGATGCAGTTCCTTCATCCAACAACTCTTGGTCTGCTGTGGGAGCCCCTGATCTCCAGAAAAAGCCCTATTATATACAGGCTGGACCCGATCCAAGGATGGAGCAACCTGGGAGGCAGGCATGGCTCCTGCAGCAAAAGAGATTCTACAATTAGCTCAAGGTAAAAAAAAAAACAAATTCACCTTCTCATGATTCTGTGCATTCTGTGACCATAAATATTGCTGATACAGACTCTGTTAGCCCACTGGTTCCAATGTCACTTTAGTTGCTAAGGCAACACAGTGTGCAGGTGGGAAAACTTCATTAGAAATTCACAAAACCTCTCTGAGAGCTGATTCAGTGCTTTTTCCAAACTCCACATTAGTTTAAAAAATGCCCTTAAATAGCACTGAGCTTTTTAGGCAGCAAAAGGACAAGGGGCAGCAGGTTATGGTCATTGCAGATAGACAGAAACATGCGGCGGAACCTAGTACTGTTTCTAGTATTCATTTTGCAACCCATATGCCTGATATTAACTCTTGTAAGCTGCATATTCCTTCAAATGATGCACAGCCATCCACCCCATTTGGTTACAATGGTGAAGGTGGCTGATGGGGAGGCTACTATATCCTCTGTTATTACCACAGAATCCAACAGTTGCTCAGCTCCAGCCCCAACCCCCACCCCCAAGCTGGGCCATTAGACACAGGGGCCTCAACTTCTACCAATACAGAAAACAGTTCTGCTCATCAAAACCAGAAAGAAAATACTGTACTAAAGGACCATTCAAAATGTCTGACTTGTTTGCCAACTTGGGAGAAGCAGCCAAGTGCAGAAATGCAGTCTGCCTAAAATATAAAGGCAGCCTAGATGAACCTCTGGACAGGGTGTATGTAGGTTGTTGGCTGTTAAAAGAATCTTTACAGTTCTTGGCATTGGAGATTTTTGCACTAATATGTACATCTGGGGACACCCATTTCAACAACAGTTTCAAAATGCCTTAGCTTTTAAAAATGTTTTGAGCAAAGTATAGCAACCTGAAAGCATCTCATGTATGGTCTCCCTTCATTGCTATCCCCTTGACAAAACCGACACTTAAAACTGTAACCATTTTATTTCAAAATGAAGGATTCCTCATTTCCGATATCCTGTACTGGGTAAAACAGCAAGCTGATGTGACAGATTGTTCTACACCTATTTTGGACTCAAAAAATATCTGGACTTAGGGATGGAAAATAAAAATAAGACTATGGGCCATTGATCAAGACACAGCACCTACACAGCAGTTTCTACATTGGTTGTGACAGGGGTTTCTGCTTTTATGCAGGACAGCCCAAAACATGCCACAGATGTGGTTCCCTTTCTCACATCAGCAATGCCTGTGATACTGTAGTCTGTGAACTTTGTTTGGGGACAGGTCACTCCAGGCATTTTTGTCCCAACTCTGTGCTGTGCAATCTCTGTGAAGAACTGGTGCAGTCCTATAAAATATGTCCTGGGCACTTCATAACAAGTGATCATATTATGACCATGATGACATGTTACAAGAAGCACAGCAACAGAGATCACAAGAGGAATAGTCCCTCATTAGTGAAACAGTGCCCCCACATGTACCTGATACTGATCCCATGGACAATGACTGAACTGCTGACCCCTTACCTACTGAACAAGATGTGGGATCTGACACTGGAGCTCCTCCAAGTACAGTCACTTATATGAACACTACATCTGCTCAAAGAGAAGCTCAACAATCTGCCACAGAAGGACCTATGCCCCAAGTCCAGAGTGAAAATACAGATAACCAGCACTTTTCTGCTATTCCTTCTCCTGCACTTCCTCAAGATGATTTTAAAGTGGTTTGAGGGAGACTCCAGAACAAGCGATTTCAACCTAAGTCTAAGATTTTACTGAAGGACACAGTAGCCCATGATAATGGCGACTGTGATTGAGCACTTTCAAAAAGGGTGACTCAATCACAGCACCTGTCCACAGGGCTATCAGGCAGGTAGGGTGACTGGATGGGGGGTCCACGAATACAGTGACAGGATGTCACTATACCTGCGCTTGCGGGGGAGGAGCGAGCATGCCGAGTGATGGGCAGAAGGGGGGGTTTGTAAGACGTAGTGTGGAGGTGGACTGCCGAGATGGCCCTGTGGCATGGTGGGTGGGTGGGTGGCAGGCTAGGGTTGCAAGGGTGCCAAGGTCAGATCTGGAAGCGCATTCCTTTTGTCGTGCCCGGCCATTTTTTTCCGACTTGCACCTCCCTGACATGCATCCCCCTAGAGATGAGCATCCTTTAGTAGAGGGGTGTGTGGGGCACAGCCCCACGCATAAATGCAAAAAGCAAGTCCCAAGCACTCTTTTGCTGTGAGCCGGGAGTGTACATCACCAAAATTGATTTTCAGCGATGTACACTTGCTCTAACAGTGATTGCCTTTCCGCAATCGCCATTAACACATGGAACCAAGGACACCATGGTGACCTGCAATAGCTATACTATCCTGCAAGGGGATACAGAGGAGGATGGTGACTCTGAGGCATCTTTTATCCTCTCCTCACAAAAAAACCTCTCTGACACTTATGGGGTCACTGCAGATAATAAAACAGCCCATAAAAGAACTACGAAAAAAAGACTTGACAGAATGTCTTTCTTGAGAAATTATGATTTTCTTTCCCTTGCTTTAAATGGCTCAAGGATCTTTTCCTCCTTTGAAAGTTATTACACTGAATGTTAATAGCATTAAGAATTATAGAAGAAGGCTCACTACTTTTTGTTCTCTGTGCTCTTCAGATGCTCAAATTATTTTTTGCAAGATACTAGACCGAACACTAATAATGATATTTCTAAAGCTCACAAAGCCTGGCCCTGGGGACCGTCGGTGTGGTCTATGGGGGATGACTCTTGTTCAGATGTTGGTGTGATGTTTCACGCCATTAATGTAAAGATTTTGAAAATGATGGGCTCTGAGCCGTTCATCCAGGGAGGTTATTGTTATCAGATGTAATCACACAGGAGATGCCCATGAGGTCTGGAGTTATATGTGAACTCCAAACTAAAGCAGCCCATGTAGAGTTATTTAGGACACTACATTCTTCCTCACACACAGCCATGTTTGTTATTCTAGGTGGAGACTTTTACTGTCCCTGTGAGGTTGGAGATAAAACTGGGAAAACTAATAAATTATACTGTGGTGCAATTTATTTACAACAAATGATTTCCAAAGAAGGTCTCAGGGATGCATACAGATAAATAAAGTCACACGGGGGACATACTTGTCATAGGGGCACATTATCATCCTGAATTATGTGTTTGTCTCTCACAGATGTACAGTGCTAGATCAACTACTGTACCTTCAGCCCCCTCGGACCATTTTGAAGTCCATGTGAAATTTAGACTTGGTATTACACATATGACAGGGAAAGGTTATTGGAAGCTGAATGCTTTTCTCTTAGAAGACTCTGAGATTAAAAGAAATTGCAATGAACTTTGTAAAGCCGGGTGAACAGTAGCTTGCTGTTTTGATTCCTTTACAAATTCGTGGACAGATACAAAAACAGACTTACAAATATTTTTTCAAGTTTTAGGGAAACAGAAGGGTACAGGTAAATCTGATTCTTTCAAATGCCTACAAATTAGGACTCGGTTGTTTAGGATTTATTACTCTTCAAACTGTTCAGAAAATGATCATACAAAGAACAAATAGACAATCTCAGAGCAGAAATAAAACTTTATATGACAGAGCAACAGAGCAAAAACATTACAGATACAACAGCAATTTGTGGTTCAGAATTCTAAGTCTTCTTTGGATTTTTTTAAAAGATGTCGGGCAGAATCAGAAATAAAGTTATCACCTCCATGAGGGACACTGAAGGATAGATGTATTCTGATGCAAAACAAATAATAAGTACCACAGAATCCAGTTCTCAGTCCTTTTTTGGTACCCAAATACCAACTGCAGGTAGTCTAGGTGACTTTCTACAACATCCCTTGAATAACCTATTGACTGAAGATGAACAGAAGAATATTGTCAAACCTATTTGCTTAGAAAAAGTAGATGAAGCAATAAAATCTTTAAGACAAACAATAGTTCCGGGCCCTAATGGACTTAGCATGGAATTCCATTAACAATTTTCAAATATTTTGAGGGTGATGCTTAAGGAAGAATTTAATGAATTGTTGAACACCTTATAAGCACCCAGTAATATGCTTCAAGCCATTCTAATTTTACTATACAAAAAGGGGGGACCAGACAGACTTAGGAAATTGGAGACCCATTTCTTTCCTGAATACCAATTTGAAAATGTTGGCAAAAATCTTAGTTCAGAGGTTATGTAAGATAGCCAATAAGATTATATCTCCTTACCAAAAATGCTCCATTTTTGGCAGGTCAATGAGTGAAAACCTAATTCAGCTTAGGGAAGTTGTCACTAGAGGTCAACTGAATAAAATTCATGATTTCCTTATTTCGTTGGACCAGAAAAAGGCCTTTAATCGAATCTTGCATGAGTTTCTTTTTAAATCATTGGCTTTTCATGGCATTCCTCAACAGTTTATACTATGGATTCAGCTCCTATGTCAAAATGCACATTTCACACCATCAATAAATGGTTTTCTAGGAAGACACATTCAAATTGTTAGAGGAGTATGGAAAGGGTGCCTTTTAAACCTAATTTTATATGTTTTTCATATTAGAAATTTTATTACAACAGAATGGTATTGCCTCGGAGATTCAGGGTAATGCAGTGAATGCTGCTACAGTACTGATAAAAATTAAGGTAGCCAGTGACAATGGTGACTGTGATTGATCACTTTCAAAAAGGGCAACTCAATCGCAGCACCTGTCTACAGGACTGCCGGGCAGGGAGGGTGACCGGATAGGGGGGTCCGCGAATATAGCGACAGGATATCACTATTTGTACATGCGCAGGGGGGAGGAGCCAGCATGCCAAGCAATGGACGGAAGGGGAGGGAGGGTTTGTGAGGTGTAGTGCAGCAGTGGATTGCTGAGCTGGACCCATGGTGTGGTGGGTGGGTGGCAGGCTAGGGTTGAGAGGGTGCCGGGTTTGGGTCCAGGTGCACATTCCTTTTGTGCACCCGGCAGTTTTTTTTTCTGATCTGCACCCCAACATGCACCCCCCTGGAGTTGAGAATCATTTAGTAGGGGGGTGTGGGTGATGAAGCCCCCCCCCATGGGGGATGTAAAATTAAAAAAAAAATCCCTGGTGCCCTTTTCCTGTGCACCGGGAGTGTACATCGCCAAAATTGATTTTCAGCAATGTACACTCATTCTAACGGTGATGGTGCCACGTTTGGGTCCAGGCACGCATTCCTTTTGTTGCGCTCAGCAGTTTTTTTGTTTTTTTTCACGATCTGCACCCCCCCAACATGCACCCCCCTGAAGTTGAGAATCATTTAGTGAGGTGGATGTGGGGGATAAAGCCCCCCATGGGGGATGTAAAATTCAAAAAACCAAGTCCCTGGTGCCCTTTTTCTGTGCGCTGGGAGTGTACATTGCCAAAATTTATTTTTGGTGACGTACACTCACTCTAACGGTGAGGGTGCCACATTTGGGTCTAGGTGCGCATTCCTTTTTTTGCGCCCTGCAAATTTTTGGTTTTTTTTTTCCGTTTTGTCCCCCCAACATGCACCCCCCTGGAGTTGAGAATACTTTAGTAGGGAGGTGTGGGGGATGAAGCCCCCATGGGGGGTGTAAATTCCCCTTTTGCTGTGTGCCAGGAGTGTACATCGCCAAAATCGATTTTCAGTGATATACACGCACTCTAATGGCAATCACCTTTCTGCAATCCCTGTTAACACATGGAACCAAAATTAATGCTTATGGAGATGATATCCGCCTATTTCTTGCTGATCGGATTTTGTACCATAATATATGGCATCTTCTTGACCAATATTCTCTAATTTCTGATGCAAGAGTAAACAACCATAAAAGTAAATCATTATGCTTATGACATATGTCTGAACTAGGCCTCACACATCTCGGTGATATTCAAATAGTTCAGTATGGCCTTAAAATCTTATATATTAAACTTGGTGGCCAGGATACGGGGAAATTAAACTGGAAGGATAAGATTCAAGAAGAGGAAAGAATAGTCACCAAGTGGAAAACTGCAAATTTATGAAACGAAACAGGTATACCTTATTAAAACTTTGCTATTACCTATCTTCCTTTATTTAAGTTCTGTTTTTCCACCTCCACAGGTGTCTGAAACCCGATTGTATAGTTTATTTTTTCCAAGCACTACGAGGTAGCACACTTAATCCTCTTAAAAGAAATTTGACATACTTTTCAATCAAAAAAGGTTTACAGTACATGATAAACTCTTGCTTTCTTTTGTACCATCTTTTTTTCAGTTACTTTTTCAAATTATTTTTCAGACAAAGTGACTGACTGAATCTTATGGATACAAGCTTGGTCACAACCTATTTTACCAGCGTAGGAACAAGGGAAATGGAATTGTCTCATGGTCTGGAAAATAGACCATAGCCCTATATGATGCTAGTGCTTAGAAAGATAAAGAATGAAAACTGCAACCTGACCTTTTCAAAACACTCTGCAAGAAGGGCTTACATCAACATAGATAAAAACTTGTCAGAGCTCCTAGGTTTTCCTCACGGCACTCCACACACCACTGAATCAACTTTAAAACAACTAACAGACCCAAGACTCTTGGAAAATATTTGGGCAACATTATGGCTCACCTGTCACATTCATTTAGGAGTAAAGGATGCTCATAAACATAAGCAACTATCTGAGTGGCACTGTCCAAGAGATTCCTGCAATGGTTTGTTAGAAACTCAATCCCATCTGTATCTGGAATGTCCTTGTGCACAACATTTTTCAGATGTACTGGAGGGAGGAAGAAGGGGAGATGAGGGAGGGTGATTTAAGCCAACAGTGGTGAGGAGAGGGTCAGAAGAAGGGAAGCAGAGACAAAGGGGCCCAGGCCAGGAAGAACAATTGCCAGGGAAAACATGTCAGGAGACAAAAGACAAATGGAAGGAGGAGATAGGGACTTGTGAGGGGAGGCGAAGAAGTGGCAAAAGTCATGGAGTGTAAAGGAGAGAACAGGCTACTATGAAGATAGAGGGAGCGGGCATTTGTGAAAGGCCTTCAGAAAATAGTTGTGCACTGCTAGAGAAGAAGTAGAAGGTGGAGGAGGGAAATGATGAAATTAGAGGAGTAATTGATAAATGCCTGGACCAAACTGGAGCGGGAGGAAGTTCTGCTGGGAGAATTGCAACAGGGGTAAAAGGGGGAAATAATGTGCAGGAGGAAGAAGAGGAGCTGGAAATGAGAGACGGAGATGAATGGAAGCAAGCAGGGAGTAAGATGGGTGGAATCTTAGTGCTGGGGGACTCAATACTAAGAGGAGTTAGGGGGGGGTAGCAAGGGGGAGAGTCATAGTTGCATTTGGATGGAGGCCATGCCAGGAATGACAGCGGAAAGGGTGGGACAGTCTGTTCTGAAATATGCTAGAAGGGGTAGGGACAAGCCTCATTTAATTATACATCTTGGGACAAATGACCTGGCTGACAAGACAGTAGATACAGTCCAGAGGAGGTTTGAGGAACTAGCACAATTATGTGAGGGGCAGGAAGATCAGTAACTTTTTCAGAGATACTTCCGTGCCAAAAGGCAAGCACAACAAGAAGCTGAGAATAGAGGAATTTAACGGATGGCTAAGAACCTGGTGTTGTGCAAAGGGTATGGGCTGTTTGGGGGTGGGGAGGGACCTGGGAGGACAGTAGTCTCTATGCCAAGGACAGACTACACTTGAGTGAGGAGGGAAAGAAAGTGTTGAAACAGAGAATGGAGGAGTACATAGACGAAGCTGGAAATTTAAACTAGGAGTGAGGGGTGGCAGTTGGGGAAGAGATATGCAGAGACCACAGGTTGGGAAACCATATGAGCTTACCCCCCATAACAGTAACAAAGGACAAATGGCAAGTACTGTTGGTGATGCTAGGAAAGGAGGGCAGGATGGGAGGGGGGTGAAAGGTGGAAGGTGGTTACCCTTAATGCTAGGAGCCTTGGGAGGAAAACTGCAGAGTTACAGGTTCTCATGGCAGAGGAGAGGTGAACATTGCAGCCATCAGGAAACATGGGCCACCAATACAATGACTGGGACCTGTCTGTACCAGGGTGCAAATTATTTCATAGGGACAGGTGATTGGGAAAGGAGGGGGTTGGCACTATATGTGAAGGAAGGACTGAAGTGTGTAAGGGAGGAAGGGGAGGAGGGTAGTACGGAGTCACTTTGGATTCAAATCCAGGATTCCAAGAATAGGATTCCTAGAATGGGAGTGGTGTACAGGCCACAATCTCAGATGGAGGAGTTAGACAGGGAACTAACGGGACAGATCAGGAGGACCTGTGAGAAAGGTAGTGTGGTGATTGTGGGGGACTTCAACATGCCAGAAGTGGACTGGAGCACCCCAACAACCAGGAACAGAAGGGAGCAGATACTGCTGGATGCCTTCCAGGACAGCTTCCTGCTGCAAATGGACAGTGAACCAACCAGGTTAGGAAATACCCTTGACCTTGTGCTGGCAAATGGGGACTTTGTGAGAGAACTTACAGTGGAGGAACCGCTGTCAGGGAGTGACCACCGCTCAGTATGGCTCACATTGGATATGGGCAAGGAAGGAGTGGAATCTGGCACAATAGTGCTGGACTTCAGGAGGGCTGACTTTGGGAGGATGGGGGAAGTGGTAAAAAGGTACCTGGCCAGAATTCAATCTAGTATGGACACTAACCAGAGGTGGGAGCTCATAAAGCTGGGGATAGTGGAGGCAACCAAAACCTGCTGCAAAACCCAGAGCAAGAAGGCTAGGGCTAAGAAACCGATCTGGTTGAGCAAGGAGGTCATGGAAAAGGTAAGGAGGAAAAGAGCTGCCTTTAGGAAGTACAAGAAAACAGGGAGGGGGGAGGACAAGGAGGAGTACTTGACAGAATCGAAGGAGGTGACAAGGCCAGTAAGGGAAGCCAAAGCATCTATGGAACTCAGGCTGGCACAAGGCATTAAGAAGGGGGAGAAGGACTTTTTTAAGTACATCAGGGAGAAAGGGAGCTGTAAGGACCACATGGTAAGGATTAGGAAGGAGGGGGGTTGGGTGGAAGCAGCGTGCGATAAGGAGGAAGCACTAAATGAGTACTTCTGCTCAGCATTTACTAAAGAGAAGAGGGGGGTGACACCCAAGGTGGGAGAAATGGCAGAAGCAGGAGGGGAAGTGGTGACAGATGGAGAAATCATGGAGAGCAGAGTTCAAGAGGGTTTGAAGTCACTGAGGGTGGACAAGGCGCCAGGCCCTGATGGCATCCACCCCAGGGTACTGAAGGAGCTGGCAGAGGTCCTTGCAGGACCTTTGGCAGACCTATGTAATGCCTCATTACATTCGGGGTATGTACCTCAGGACTGGAGGATGGTTCATGTGGTGCCCCTCCACAAGAGTGGCCCCAAGGATGAACCGGGAAACTACAGACCAGTGAGCCTAATATCCATCGTGGATAAGCTAATGGAGACTATCCCGAAGGAGAGGCTGGTGGCCCTCCTAGAGGTCAAAGGACTACAGGACAGCAGACAGCATGGCTTCATATGTGGCAGATCCTGCCAAACCAACCTGGTCGACTTCTATGACTGGGTAACTAGGCAACTGGACAGGGGCCATGCAGTGGATGTCCTGTATCTGGACTTCAGTAAGGCATTCGACTCAGTGCCACATGGAAGGCTGGGAAAGAAGTTAGTAGGCACAGGGGTGGGTGCAAAGCTGGTGAGATGGGTAGGAAACTGGCTGTAGGGAAGGCAACAGAGGGTGGTGGTGGGTGGGGAGCTCTCACACCCAAGGTCACTGACAAGCAGTGTTCCACAGGGCTCAGTGTTGGGACCAGTGTTGTTTGGGATATTCATTGCAGACATATCATGGGACATCAAGAGCAAGATCAGTCTGTTTGCTGATGATACCAAGGTAGGTGTGGTGGTGGATGACCCAGGGGGATGGCAGGGGTTGCAGGATGATCTGGCAAAGCTTGAAACCTGGTCAGACACCTGGCAACTGGGCTTTAATGCCAAAAAGTGCAAGGTGCTGCATTTTGGGATGAAGAACCCAAGGAGGAGTTACCAGCTAGGGGGAGTGCAGCTAGCCCAGACAGAGGTGGAGAAGGATCTGGGTGTGCTCATTACAGGGTCAATGAACAACTCGGCACAATGTAGGAAGGCAGCTGCAAAGGCCAACAAAATGCTGGGTTGTATTGCAAGGGGTATATCCTCGAGGAGGGAGGAGGTGATTCTGCCACTGTATAGGTCAGTAGTTAGACCACACCTGGAGTACTGCGTGCAGTACTGGCGTCCGTATCTGAAGAGGGACATTAAGTTACTGGAGGGGGTGCAGTGCAGAGCGACAAAGATGATCAAGGGGCTGGGGGACTTATCATACGAGAGGAGGTGGAAAGAGTTGAACATGTACTCACTGGAAGAGAGGAGAGACAGGGGTGACATGATTGAAACCTTTAAATACATGAAAGGAATAAAAAGACGGGTACAGAGGGTCTGTTCAAAGTAAGGGAGGGAGGGCCACCAGGGGCCATGATATGAGACTGGAGTGAGGAGGAAGGTTCAGGAGGAGAGACACTTTTACAGAGGAGGTGGCTGGGTGGAATGCGTTACCTGCTGAAGTGTTATGCAGTAGAACAGTGGACTGCCTCAAATGAGGATGGGACAGGACAAGGGGAGGGTTAATGAAGGGGAAGGGTGGAAGGGAGGGGCAGCTGCAGAATAAGGGGCTCTAGCTGCACATTCGAGCAGACTTGATAGACCTCTAGGCCTTTATCTGCTGGAAAATTTTGTATGTTCGTATGTGTTGGCAAGATTTTTAAATTGTTTTGAATATAAAAAGATTACATATGAGATTTTGGTACTGTGGTTTACACTGGGATTTGGCAGACATATCACCCAAGTACATTGAGAGTAATCTGTGGCTTTCTAAAATACTACATCTGGCAAATGAGATGTAGGTGGGTGATACAACATCAGTATCGGTCCCAGAATGATTTATTTCAGTGTGTTAGATGGCAAATACTATGTCTGTATGACAAGGAAAAGCAAAACATGTCTCTATCATAGTTTTTCTCTCACTGGAAACATTGTGAGGGATGGTTACCTAGCACAACATGGCCACGTTTTCTAATAATTTTTCAGGTGTTTGTTCTAATCTATTTGTATAATGAGGTCGTTTCCCTTTTCTTCCATATGTAACATCTGCTTTGTATTTCTGATTTCTGTTTTTTTTATGTTTCCTGTATGAGAAATTATGTCCTTAATAAAAATTCCCCTACTCTTTTTTAGAAGCGTCATAGGATCTTTAACGTCCACCTGAACAACCACCAGGAAAGGCTGACAAGACCTCAATTTAACATCTTATCCAAAAGACAGCACCTCAGGAGTGAAATACCCCTCCACATGATGCACTATGGTGTCAGAATTGGGCTTTAACCCTAGTTCCTGGTGCAGGGGTGGAACCCATGGCCTTATGATCTTCAAGCTTCAGAGGTGAGTGTGCAACTTGCTGAGTCACTGACACTGCTAATATAAAGAGTACATAAAGTGTAACCTGGGATCATTATCTTCCAGTCATTGTTCACATGGGCCCAAGTTTCTGTGGTGATCACTAGAGCCACCCCACAGTCTGCCACCAAAGCCTGATGCTCACTAATTTGATTACCCAGACTCCTGGCATTGAGGCATACCACCCTTCAAGATGCACCTACACCTTTGTTGGTCCTAGCTCACCTTCACCATCACCCTTTTGTAAAATCTTTGGTAAATCTCCTTTATAAGAAATTGACTAAACCAAAAGACTAAAATGTCAGAATTTTAAAACTATTAGCATGATACAACCTCTTGTAGTTGCAAGAGTACCTAGAATGTTTCCAAATTAACACTCTTGATTGGCTAAAAACAATGTAATGATTATTCCAGTCTATCAGTGCAGTGGTAGCACAATTACTTGTGATGCTGGTGAGCTGAGTTTAGGAATGAGCTCAGAACATTGTTATCAGCTGAAGGGAGGAAGACTGATCACCCAAGAGGATTCAGGGGTAAGAGAGCCACCGCTGCCACTGCTATACTACCACCTGGGTGACCACAGGTGGTAGTGCAGCAGGCAGTGCAAGTAGAAGGGGTATGTCAGCTGAGGCCTGCATGAAACACACTTGTGTGCCTCTGATTAGGCCACCTCATGCCATAGCATCCCAGGGGATGGGATCAGAAAATGGAAAATGGTCTGTCCTGAGCAGCTCAAACTTAGTACACTTGGGCTTTGACTTCAGCTACTGCCCTCTCCAGAAAACCAGTGAACTCCCAAGTCTGTGACCAGGAGGGAAAGGTGGCTGGACTCTGCCATGGGTTGGGAGAATAACCCATGAAAGTTAAATTCTTGAGGGCAAGAGGTCAAAGGCACTGGGGACGTTGCTCGACTCCACTGGGTGGGGTGGGGGGCAGGACAAAAGAAACAATACATTTTTTAAAAGTCATGATTTCTAATTAACAAGTGACACAACCACTGCATAAATGATTTACTGAAGAATGGCAAGAAATGGACAGAAATGCAACCCCCCTTCAAAAAAAAAACAAGACAACAGAAAAAAGACACAACACCAATTCTAAGCTGGAAACTGTTAATTATCAAAACCAGCCAAGAACAGTATTATCATCGCTACATCACAGAAAAAAAAATACTAACCTGAAAGAGAAAAAAAATATATAAATTCACATAATTCAAGGGCTGGGAAACTGAGACTGAAAGAAAAAAAAACTTGCTTTAAATAACTGGCTATAAGGTAGATCATAAACAGTAAATTCCTTAACTCTGGCACCCTCTCTCCAAGCATAGCTGTGTAAATATTTTTCTGTTTTGAAAGACAGTACTAAAGAAAGTGGAATACCAATGCTGTGACATACAACTGTTTAACAGACTCACCAAGGCTCAAGGGACTTCTTTTATACCCTATCATCCCATTTCCGTACTTTTGAAGTGTTGGGCCTCAACCCAACTGATGCCTAAATATATTTGTTTGCAAAGCATACTCTGTATATATGGGATATGCAATGGTCTGACTCACCTTATGCCATTTTTCTTCACAGAGTAAGTAAGTGTCAGAGCCATGTCTGAGTTATGTACTGTTTAAGTTTGCAAATCACCATGGAAATAAATACTGGTTCTGCTTTAAGCAAGAATGCTTGGTGCCAAATGGTATCTCACAAAATCTGCAGAGGTTAAGCACAGAAGAAATAGACACGTTTCATCCTTCTCAAAACTCATCAGTGTGCCTCATCTGTATCTCAACCCAGGAAAAAATGAACCAGCCCTTATGTGGCCATCGGTTTTGGTCATAATGTTCCCAAACTAAGAACACAAGATAAAAAGACAAAGAACTTCAACATAAAAAGCACAGGCAAGGGTTATCAAAAATGGGCATTGGTAACAAAGCCAGGTTTCAAAGCAATACAAAAACATATACACCAATAATGCAAAGCATCATGGGATGTATTTGTAAATCACTATGAAATGTTATACTGGTTCTGCTAGAAGTAGGAGTGTGTGGTGTCAAATGGCCTCTCAAACAATCTGTAGGAGTGTGTGGTGTCAAATGGCCTCTCAAACAATCTGCAAAGGCTGAGAACAGAAGACACATACATTTGTTCTGTCATTCTCAGGACTCATCCATGTGCCTCATCTGTATCTCAATCCAGGAAACAAAGTTTTAAATGCTCCCTAGAGGTAGAAACCATTTCTTCCAGAAGCCAAAGTCACCTTATTCTTGCCCAAATCTGCAATCACTAAAACTTACATGTGCAAGATAATTAAAAAGACAAAGACCAGTTCTCATTTTTGTTTATCCATCATGCATGGTGTAGCATCCCTAACTTGTGGTTCTACTACAGCTCCTGTCTGAGGAGGTAATGATTCTTGTTCCTTCCTGTTGTGGGTTCTATAATGAGTTCAATGCCCCAACAACATGGGGCAAAAGCAATATGTCCACATCCCGAAAAGTGACTAGCCACAGCTGCTTTTGTGTAATTTCTAGAGCTACAACTCTTGTGTTTAGAAATTTGTGTTTTTGAGGGTCTGGTGGTCTTGCCCATACACACCATATCACATGGTCAAGTCAAAATTTTAATTACATAGTTAATACTTCAAAGGATGTGGTCCTTGCTTGTGCATACCTATCTGTGTGTAAATATTGAAATATGTTTTCTTCAGCATTGATGAGCACTAGGAAGTGTTCAGAGGGATGATATCCATTTCTCAGAAGTGGTAGGAGGTATTCTGATACAGTGCGTTTACTGGAAATAGTATGAACAGTGTACACCAGGCTATATTTAATAGTTCTACTCTTTTTGAATGCTATAAAAAGCCTGTTTAGAAATCTACTGTTGACATTTTTATTTGATTGGAACAAATGACAATGTCTGTGGATGATCTGAGAACCCCTAGTATTGTGTAGATAGGATAATCCTATTAAGGACTTGTTTGTGTTTATTTTTCTTGGCTAGTGCCTCTTGTCAACTTATATTGTCTGCTCTTGTTGCTGCACTCCTGACAATAGTGCTGTTGTAACCTTTGTCAAGGAAGCTCTACGTTAAAATCATTTTTTTTCCCTTCTTGAAAACTAATCTCAGTACTATTGTTTCTTTTTGTCGGTACTGGTAAAACTGAGAATACGGAATTCTCCACTTTGGTGCTTTACAAGTCAAGATTGTGGTTTGTACAGCATGCAGAATGAACTTGAACTTCTGGTTACAGCCACTGAATACTGAACACTCCTCAAAGAACCCTGTGCTGCCTTGCCATATAAGGAAGATGTTATCAGGATGGCCTGGTTGCACTGAGGGTTGAGGTGCTGGATGCCACACCTCACTCCACTCTGGTGATCCAGGTTCAGGATTGGACTCAGGCTACTGGGGGTTGGCAGGGGCAGAGGGGGATTGAGTGTCTGAGGGACTGCTCTCCCTCTCTGGGGAGGGAGGAGGTTCAGTGGCCGGCACACTGGTGGCCCCTAGTGGAGGCTGGGGGGTGGTGTGCTTGGCACTGTCCTTAGGGAGTGAATTGGGGTATGGGGCCAGGAGGGAGCATGTGCAGACGTGTGCATGTTCCCCTCCTATGGCGTCCTTGCATGTCCCACTCACGCCACAAGAAAAGGGGGAAAATGGTGAATGATCGTGGTGGCTTGAAGGCCATCTACGGGATGCTTGGCCTTGGGAGCACCACTGTGGATACTGGATCCTGGTCTCGGGCAGAGAGTGAGGGGGGCTTTCCACCACCCCACCGTGGGGGATAAGCCATGGGGGTAGCTGGCAGTGGGGGTTCCACTGGGGGTCGAGAGTGGACTGGATGGTGGCTGGATGAATAGGATGCCGGGACACACAAGGCAGATCGGGAGCCTCAGGTAAAAAGGACTAACTAAAAAAAAAATTATAAAATAAGGAAGATGTTATCAATGTATCATTTCCATGGAATGATCTGAGTGTGTTAAAAATACATTTTTGCATTTATCACATACTGTTGTTCATAATCCCAAATGTAGAGATTTGCATATGCAGGTGCCATTTTGATTCCCATGGCAGTGTCAGAGTTTGGTAAGTAGTGAGTAGATTCAAATTGGAAGAAGTATTTTTGTCAGAAAAGTTTCAGCTAATTCAGTGATGACATGTGATGGGGGGATTTTCCCTCAGTGATGACATGTGATGGGGGGATTTTCCCTCAGTGATGACATGTGATGGGGGGAATTTCCCCTTTTTCCCTGCCTGCACATTCTTTGGATAATGCTCTAGCTCATTTTTGTTTGGAATGCTAGTTTATTTATTCATTTACGTGTTTATTTCAGATTTGGATTAATACCTTTGAGCCAAGGGCTCATTTATAAAGGTTCTAAATTGGACAACAAACAATCCAATCCAATAAAGTATAATACATAACAGTGTAATACAATAAAATACAATACATTACAGTACCTTGCAACATAATTCATTTCAACAGGGTGAGTCACAAGAATGCATGGTTTCCAAGATTTAAACAGTAGTGTAAAGAAACAATAGCAACACTAAGGAAGTGCTCCAGACATCGCAGCACAACAGGAGTGTGGTGCATTGCTTGGATAATTGCATAAACAGTCCTTAGCTCTAGATACAGGTTATGTAGGTTAGGGGGAAAAGCAGCTGGAAATAGCTTTGTCAGGCATGAAGAGGAGAGTGGAGTGAGACAGTAGCACATGATGGATGAGTATTCCCGGGGAGGAGAAGGAGGACATGAGGTCAAGGCAAAGAGATGGTGAAGGGGGGTACCTAGGGCTGGGCAGGGGTGGTTGGGTGGCAGGTGGATCAATGACAGGTGGGAATTAAGTAGAGCAGCCACAGATATTTTTGTGGGTTAGTAGGGAGCAAAGTCCAGTTTTGAAATGTCATAGCTTACTACACTCAATAAGGGAGATGGGCAGTTCATCAAACCATTTAGGTCCTCGGAAGGAGAGGGATCTCTGGACCATCAATGTGCATTTAATATAAGGCCTTTGACAGCTACCATACACTGCTGAGCAATATGTCTGAAGTGCCAAGTGTTTTTGGTCTCTTGTCATTTTGTTGTCTCCAAAAAGCGAGTAGTGGCCTTTATGCAAGTTGTTTTTATACAAGTTGTCATATTTTCAGCCAATGGCGTTATGAAATAATTGACATACTGTAGCTAGTTAATGGTTCTAAGATTGAGTTTACATCTGAAACAATAAGCTGATCTGGAGGATTCATGGAATCCTTGTGTATTTTTGGGATCAAATAGAGTATGGGAGTCATAAGATCTTGTTTGTAAGTTGTCATGCTCACATTCTGAGATCCATCCCATGTGTAAGCAACAATACTCGACAGGGCGGGTGGTATTATCTTACAGAAATAGAAGTGTGCTGTGTACACGCAGAATGCATGCCACATGCTTAATTGTGCAGTGTTTGCATGTTATTCGCATACAAAAAGTGAACCTAAGCAAACTAGGTCTAAAAGCAAATCAGGTTCACACGGTGCACACTTGACATGAGTGCAGCAATTAAGCTGGTGTGAACATCATTTAAAAATCACATTAGGCTTGCATGTTACATTCTTGCCATGTGTGCAGTAACTAAGCTGGTGCAAATCTCATCTAAAAACACAACACTTTCTGTTTCTCATACTACTGCTAGCAATTACAGCCTTTAAAATATATTTTTAATTGATTTTGCATTAAAATTAGATAAACTCATTAATTCTGATCCTTTTGCAAGTTATTTAATGGCTTTTGCTTTTTGTCATTAAATTATTAATTTGTAAAGTATTGTTTGCTTATTGCATTAAATGCCTAGGATATAGTCAGCCAACATCCGTCATTCCAGATGTGTGAAGAGGGGCCTCTGTGTTGTGAAGCCTGGCCTTTTTGGTTTTCAGACATGCCAATCCCCTTATGTGTGTTTAGTGCTACAAATGTGTTTCTCCATGACTGTTTTGGCTCACTTACTTTCCCGTTGTCATTCTGTATGGAGCATATACACTATGACCATGCTTAGCCCTGTTCGTGCTGAGCAGGGTCTTGGAAGCATGCACCATACTTCACATTTTGTCACTGAAATGAAGGACTTGGACATTCAAAATGAGGAACAATAAGGGACACTAACCCTCACAATGATCAGGACACATTCTGAAACATGGAGATACAGTACCTCAGAACACCGTGGAAACCATTGTATTTACCTATATTGATATTATCACCTGAGAATGAATTTTTACTATAAAGCAGGGGTGCCATTCAGGTAAGGCAGAGGGGGGCATTCCCCCCCACTCTTGCATTTGTGCCTAGGTTGGCAATAATGGCATTAAATTTGGATTTAATCTTTTGCACAATAAGTGCCCCCCCGGCCTATGTTACGCTCATGCTGCAGGTGCACTCCTCACTTGACTGTGTCTGTATTGCATTGTCTACTATCTCTACCTATTAGCAGCAGCATCACCACATGTGACACGGAGGAGATCCAGCCAAGCAAAAGAACATGTGTTACACAAGTGAGGCACTGTCTTTCCCATCACAGAGTAGACAGGCTGCACACAACAGCTTGGAGGAGTCGGTGAACACTGAACTCTCAATAGCAGTGTTGTGGTGGCATATTTTTGTTGGTCAACTCTTAATCAGTCTCCATCTCCCATGGTGGCTGAAGTAGCAGAGGGTGAGCTAGAAGCAAACTCAAGACTAGGCCACCTACTTGCTCTACTAGGCTCATCTCACAAAAAAAAAACAGCATAGGCTCCCCTGTGGCAGCAAACTAGGCCTAGCAGCAGTGGTGACAGCTGTGTGAGTGGCCTTCATAGGCTTTGATCACTGCAGTATGGCAGTAGCCATGGCAGCAGCCAAACAAGAAGCAAGCTATGCAAGTTGGGTGGGTTCAATAAGTGACTTGGTCATGGACCATGTTGGGGACCTGGGATGACGAGTTCTAGCATCCAGCTTCTGGCAGAAGGACGGAGTAGGACCAGACTGAAAATTGGGGTGGTGACACACTGGGTGAGGCTGCAGGTTCTGGCCAGATGGCCTGGTAAATAAAAATAAATATTTTTTTTTTACATTGGGATTGAGGAAGGAGGAAGGACTGAACTATTTATGTGTTTTCATGTTTCTGAGCCTTTGGGCAGCTTCATGAACCATATGGGATGGTTATTGAATGGAATGGAGTTGGGGCGAGAAACTGAGACAATGTTTTTTTTGGGGGGTTGTTCAGAACATCAGCCAGGAAAAAAATTGGTTAGTAACTGGGTGGGTTTAAGACCAGATCTGATGCACTGCTCCAGGGTATAGACAGAGGAATCTTATAGATTTGAAGTTTTCCTGATTTGCATATCACTTTTCAGTCACAACAGACAAGTTTTACCTTTTAGAGATGTTCAAGACATTCTAGAGCTTACCACCTAGGGGCTAATTAGTACCTGGCCTCCACTGATTGTTGGCTTCTGCCTGCTGAAACCCAAAATGGCACCCCTGCCATAAAGTCTACATTTATAGGACATCTGTGTGAGCAGCATGTTTTCCATGAGGGATGGATGAGGAGCACAGCGAGCAGTTTTCAGGGGTAAAATGAGGGCTGCACCTTGCATTCAGGGACAGTTAAGCAGTATGGTATGCAAAGATTATTGGATCCCCACTATAGCCAGGCTTATGCCCCCTACCCCAGTAAAGCTGACCTTCACATCCCCATGCTCAGACAAATTATGACATAGGGTAAGGGAGACTGCAGGGGCGTGCACCATGGAAATAAATGGGGGTATTTTTGTAGTACTGTTTTATACATTATTGATGGAGAGTTGGAGATTAATGAAGGTCACTACTCGACTAACAAGGGTCTTGTTAATAGAACAGTGACCTTCATTATTCTCCAACTCACCATTGTAATGTATAAAATGACACAACCCCACTCAGCAGGTCAGGCCCTCTGCTTCCACAGTGCCAACCTCCAAGCGCAGTATTGTGAACAGGAACAGAAACGGGGTAACCCTCCTGTCTGTTTTGTGGGTACGAATCAACCTTTGGTCTCAAGTTCCGGAGGGATTCAATCTGTGAACCTCTTGCTAGCGTACCCAAGTGTACAGGCTCAGATAATTCAGCTCTTCGGGGAAATGCCAGATATCTTTAGCCTACGGGCACTTAACCAGGTGTACAAAATGAACCCTTAAAACACTCTATGAAGGACCTCAGATAAACTCTTACCTCTTTCCCAGTTTGGTATGACCAGTAAGCTATGCACAGTGTCAACTTTAACCATATATGCTTCACTTGTCATAGGAAGAATTTTGAAGGCACACCAAGTAGTCTCTTAAAATAGAGGTTTACTTTAAAATAGATAAAAATATGTAAAATGTAAATACAGAACAATATATCACAAAACATACATTCACTTAAAAGAACAAAGTTTAAAGTGCAAATGCCTACCAACCATACACTTAGACTTGTCTATCTAATGTATTCTTATCTTCTTACAGTGCTGATAGGTGTTGTAGCTTCAGAGTCCAAACATGAATGTGTCTCTAAATGGAGTACAGAATACTGTTTAAAACTGTCTTTGCCAACCTCTTCCATGAGGTCACCTAGCTCCTCCCTGTCAGAATATAAAAATTATACAAAACAGGATGTCCTGTCACTGTATTAAATTCTGTGACTTCCACAAAACTCATTTTCCAAATGACTTCTTTGATCTTTGAGCAGTTTTCCTCTCTCAAAGACATCAAAGGACTTTTTATGACTCTCTCTGCCAGATCTCACTGGGGTGTAATATGCTTTGTGACACCAGGTGCAATTAATTGACCTTCCTGAGGATGTCATAAAATGGATATTTAAGGTATTAACTTCAAACAACACAGATCCTACTATAAAATGCAAGTTCTTGGAAGTTAATCCCATCACAGAGATCTGCTGTTTAACATATAGCCTGTCCTTTGAACTGAAACCGGGGGGGGGGGGTGTCATCCCAGGAGCACATGATGTGTCATGAGAGACACTCAATGACACATTTTTATATTACAAAAAATCATAGAGCAACTCAGAACCAACTGGCCAAGTGTCACAATCCTCCCCACCTAGACTGAATTTGGGGGCTCTTTCCCCTGCATGGGATGAACTTCCCAAATCAGTTCACTCCTCATAGACTCGAGACAAACCATCTGAGTTCTGATTGGTTGTTCCAGCCCTATGTAAGATTGTCAGGTCATACCCTTGCAAAGCAAGACTCCATCTTAATAATCTACCATTAGTCTTTCCCATTTGTGTCAGCCAAACCAGGGAGTTGTGGTCAGTTTGCACCACAAAATGCTGCCCATATAAGTATGGATCTAGCTTCTTTAGGGCCCACACTATGGCAAGACACTCTTTTTCCACAGTAGAGTATGCCAACTCCCTGGGAAGTAACCTTTTACTCAGGTATGCCACCGGGCGATCTTTCCCTTGGTCGGATGTCTGACTCAGTACTTCCCCAATACCCATGTCTGAGGCGTCAGTCTGAACTATAAAGAGTTTGTTATAGTCCGGACTTGTCAAAACAGGAGCACTGCACAGTGTCTCCTTCAATCTGGTAAAGGCTTGTTCACAGGCTGGTCCCCAGGTAATTTTCTTTGGCATCCTTTTCTTTACCAATTCAGATAGGGGAGCAGCCAGGGCACTGTAATTGGGTACAAATTTCCTATAGTACCCTGCTTTCCCTAGAAAACTCCTGACCTGCTTCTACATTTCTGGTCTAGGCCATGCCTGGATCACCTCTATTTTTATTTGGTTAGGATGGAGCTGTGCCCGGCCTATCACATGCCCGAGGTATGCCACCTCTCCCATGGCCACCTGGCATTTCTCAGATTTGAGAGTGAGCCTGGCCCTCTGTATCCTACCCAGCACTTCCCTAAGGTGGGACAGGTGTTCCTCCCAGCTGGCACTAAAGATGGCAGTGTCATCCAGGTACACCAAGGCGTACTCCTCAGCACCATTTAACACCTGGTTCACCAACCTTTGGAAAGTGGCCAGGGTGTTTTTCATTCCGAAAGGCATTACTTTAAATTCAAATAAGCCTCTCAGAGTGATGAAGGCCGATCTCTCCCTAGCTCTGTCCATTAACTCTACCTGCCAATACCCCTTGGTCAGGTCAATGGTCGTAAGGTAGGTCACTCCTCCCAACTTGTCCAGGAGTTCATCCATCTGGGGCATTGGGTGAGCATCTGACTTCATGACTGCATTCCGTCCATGATAGTCCACACAGAAATAAGTGGAGCCATCTGGCTTGGGCACAAGGACTACAGGTGAGGCCCAGGGGCTGTGGGATCTCTGGATTACCCCTAAATCCAGCATCTCCTCCACTTCCCTCCTAATGTACTTTTGGACAGCATCTGACACCCGATATGCTGTCTGCCATATGGGCATATATGTCACTGTCTCCACATCGTGCGTCACTAAGGGGGTTAGTCCAGGCATGGCACTAAGCAATGGGGCAAAGTCTGTTAAAACCTGCCTTACTTCCTGGATCTTGTCCGGGGCCAGTTGGGGAGATAATTTTACTGCCTTCACAGAGGAATCCCACTTGTTTTTCTTCCAGAAAGTCCAGAAGGGAGTCTCCTTCATTTGTCCCTTCCCCAGGACTACACACTGCAAACACCATGTCGCCCTATTAGCATATGGCTTCATCATGTTGACATGGTACATCCTTTCTGTCTGTCTTCTGTCAGGCAACTCTATAATATAGTTCACGTCATTTACTTTTCTAACCACTTTGTACGGTCCTGCTCACTCAGCCTGCAGCTTGTCTTTCCAGACCGGAATAAGGACCATGACATCCTGACCCACCATGAAAGAGCGAGCTCTGGCTCTGTGGTCGTACCACACTTTTTGTTTCTGTTGGGCAGCTGCTAGGTTGCTCTGGGCTGTCTCCATAAGCTCCTTAAGCCTTTTCCTAAACCTAAGGATGTATTCCATTATAGGAGGTTCCCTGGGTGGCATGCTTGCCTTCCAGTCCTCCCAGATCAAGTCTAGGGGCCCATGTACCCGGCTTCCATATAAGAGTTCGAAGGGTGAAAATCCTGTCTATTCTTGGGGCACCTCCCTGTATGCAAACAACAGGTGAAGAAGGTATTTCTCCCAGTCCCTCCCATGCTGTTCAGAAAATGCCCAGAGCATTGAATTCAGGGTACCATTAAATCTTTCCACAAGCCCATTAGCTTGTGGGTGATACAGTGTCGTGCATCTCTGCACCACCCCACACTTCTCCCACAAACATTTCATCAGGTCTGACATGAAGGAAGCCCCTCGATCGGTGATAACCTTCTTCGGGAACCCAACACAGGAGAAAATCCCAAGTAAGGCATCTGACACTTTGTCTGTTCTCAGTGAGGATAGGGTGACTGCCTCTGGGTACCAGATGGCATAATCCACCACAGTCAGGATGAATCTCTTCCCTGAAGAGCTGGGGGTATTTAAAGGCCCCACAATATCCAATCTCACCCTCTGGAATGGCTCCTCCACTATGGGCAATGGAATCAGGGCGGCTTGGGTTTTCTTGCCCGCCTTCCCTATTTCTTGGCACCAGTGACAAGACCTGCAATACTCCTTCACCTACTAGGTGAAGTTGGGCCAATAGAAATTCTGGGCCAACCAATGCATAGTGTGCATAATTCCCAGATGACCAGACAAGGAAATATCATGTGCAGTCTTGAGCAACTGCTCACGATACCCCTGGGGAACGACAAGCTGCCTGCCTAGCACCCCTCCCTCTGTCTGCACAGCCTGAGTATACATCAGTCCATTTTCCCAATAAACCTTATATCTGCTGTCACCTCCCTCTGCTCCATCAGAGTCTGCCCAATCTCTCAGCTTCTCTAGACTAGGGTCACTTCTCTGAGCAGCTGCAAACTCCTCACACATTCCTAAGGCATGGGACAGGTCCTCTTCAGTTGCTAAACTAGGATCCCTAGCACTAGCATCAGGGCACTCAGGATCACTGTCAGTCTCAACCCTTTGACAATGGGTCACCCCTCTCTCTTCACAGTAATGCTCCATAGCTGTGGGGTTAATTGCTACTGGGGAAATTTCTACCCCCCTTTTCATTAGTCTCCCCATCTGGAGACACAGGCTGGGGAACCAGCCTCTCAGTGATTTCCACAATGGCTTCTGTGGGGTTCAGGGAACTACAATTTTCCCTTGCTGCTTGGCTACGGGTAACTGCACACATCATCCCCTGTTCGAGATTGTTGCCAAGGATGACATCCACTACTAAGGTTTTTGCTACAGCCACTTGTTGCACAGTTCTCCCTGTTTCACCACAGTCTAGAAGAACACTAGCAAGGGGCAATGTTTTCTCCCCACCAGTAAAGTCTTGTACAGTGACATATTTATTGGGTATAAGCTGACCAGGCTGGACCGGATCCCCTTTTACCAATTTCAGGGCTGCCCCTGTGTCCCTTAACCCTTGCTTGTGCATACCATCCACTGTGACTGGGTGCATGTGTTCCCTCATGTTCACAGGCATGCTTCCGAGGACACACAAATAACTCACTTCCTTCCTAGCACCACCTTGCATATTGCTCATCTGTTTGGGACACTGTCTGGCAATATGCCCAGTTTCTTTACACAACCAACATTCATGTCTTTTCTCAGAGAAATCTTTTCTCTGAAACCTGGGGCTAGCTGGTTTCGGTGGAGGCAGTGGGGGTTTTAGCTGGCCTGAAGGCATGCTTTTCACTTTCTGCACTGCCACACCCACCCCATTCACTCTCAGAGCAGGTCTGCTCTTGGCATAGTGGTCTGATAATTCAGCAGCCTCTTGCATTGTTTTGGGATCTCGGTCCTCCAGCCAGGTTTTCAGCTCTGCTGGGCATGCCCAGAAAAACTGTACTAAGAAAATCACATTTTCAATTTTATCTACAAAGTTTGCTTCAATTCCTTCTCACCAACATTTTAAAAACTAATGTTTCATGGCTAGCTCCTCGTAGCTCATGTCAGGGCTTCTCCTGAGCTGATGGAGTTTAACTCTGTATGATTCAACAGTTAATTCAAATTTTTTTTAACAGTGCAGCTTTAAGTTTGCTGTAATCATTACTGTCCTCATTGTCCATTTGACCCAATACATCCCAAGCTTTCCCGGTAAGTAGCAGGGATAGCTGGAAGCTCCAGGACTCCCTAGGAATTTTAGCCTGAATACAAACATTTTCAAAAGAATTTAAAAAGGCATCCATATCCTCCCCCTGTTTAAATTCGGCTATCAGTTTGGAATTCAATTTGTAACCCAGTCCTGTAGTCCCAGGTAAACCCAAGCTGCTTACCTGCTCTGTTGCTGGTGGTTGGAGTCGTAGCTTCTCCATTTCATGTTGCCTCTGGTGCTCACACTCCTCATGGTCTGCCTCTTGCTGTTCACGGTCTGCCTCTTGCCATTCTTATTCCCTCTTCTCCTCTGCAGCTCACTGTTCTCGCTCTGCCTCTCGGCATTCTCATTCTGCCTCTCGGCGGTCTCGCTCAGCCTTCTCCTCTGCAGCTTGCTGTTCTCACTTCTTTTCTCTCTGGAACTCCAGCTCCATTCTGCACAACTCAATCTGCAGCCTGACTACTTCTGGCTCCAGAATGCTGGTGACCTTCCTCTGCTGCTGTGGTCCTTTGCTGGCACTGGCCCTGCTGCCCTCCTCATCTGATCTGGACACTGAACTGGCCACTAGCTCTTCCACACTCAAGGTTTGGTCCCTTACAGTCACTGTCTGTGACTCGATGCTCTGGGTATCCGCTACCATCAGGGCATCCATGAGGTTCTGTTTGGTGGCTTTCACCTTGTACGGGACTCCTCTGTCCCTGCACAACTGCTTTAAGTAGTCTACAGTGTGCCCGCTGTAGTTGGAAGCCATCTTCTTCCCTAACTATGGCTACTCTGACTTGTACTTGGGAAAAAAAAAAGGATGTAGGAACTTGACTGTAAGCCAAGTGATATAGTTCTGTCTCCTTCTAAAAATAAATCACTGCCTTTTCTTTTTTGCAAGTGAGCTGACAGTATAAAGCTGACACACTGAACAATAAAGCTTGTAATACCAAACTTATGCACACTGCTGCCAACCAATCTGTCACAACCCCACTCAGCAGGTCAGGCCCCCTGCTAGCACAGTGCCAACCACTGAGCACAGTATTGTGAACAGGAACAGAAACAGGGTAACCCTCCTGTCTGTTTTGTGGGTTTGAATCAACCTTTGGTCTCAAGTTCTGGAGGGATTCAAACTGTGAACCTCTTGCTAGCATACCCAAGTGTACAGGCTCAGATAATTCTGCTCTTCAGGGAAATGCCAGATATCTTTCACCTATGGGCACCTAACCAGGTGTACAAAATGAACCCTTAAAACACTCTATGAAGGACCTCAGATAAACTCTTACCTCTTTCCCAGTTTGGTATGACCAGTAAGCTATGCACAGTGTCAACTTTAACCATATATGCTTCACTTGTCATAGAAAGAATTTTGAAGACACACTAAGTAGTCTCTTAAAATAGAGGTTTACTTTAAAATAGATAAAAATATGTAAAATGTAAATACAGAACAATATATCACAAAACATACACTCACTTAAAAGAACAAAGTTTAAAGTGAAAATACCTACCAACCATACACTTAGACTTGTCCATCTATTGTATTCTTATCTTCTTACAGTGCTGATAGGTGTAGCTTCAGAATCCAAAAATGAATGTGTCTCTAAATGGAATACAGAATACTGTTTAAAACTGTCTTTGCCAGCCTCTTCCATGAGGTCACCTAGCTCCTCCCTGTCAGAATATAAAAATTATTCAAAACAGGAAGTCCTATCAAGGTATTAAATTCTGTGACTTCCACAAAACTCATTTTTCAAATGACTTCTTTGATCTATGAGCAGTTTTCCTCTCTCAAAGGCATCAAAGGACTTTTCATGACTCTTTCTGCCAGATCTCACTGAGGTGTAATATGCTTTGTGACACCAGGTGCAATTAACTGACCTTTCTGAGGACATCATTAAATGGATATTTTAGGTCTTAACTTCAAACAACACAGATCCTAAATAAGGCTACAAAATGTGAGTTCTTGGAAGTTAACCCCATCACAGAGATCTGCTGTTTAACATATATCCTGTCCTTTGAACTGAAACCTTGGGGGGGGGGTCATCCCAGGAGCACATGATGTGTCATGAGAGACACTCAATAATGCATTTTTATATTACAAAAAATCATAGAGCAACTCAGAACCAGCTGGCCAAGTGTCACATAAAATAGTAATAAAATATAACTCCACTTTTTCAAGGGGGTACACCCCAGCACTCTGACCCATGGACATCATCTCATAAAGGCTGCTGCCTCTGGCTCCCTAGTACTAAGGTAAAAGACTCTTCACACGTCAATATTTGGTGGGTCTTCTGTAGCAACATGGCTGCACCTGCTACAGTGAGTGTGCATGGGGGGAGGACTGGACATGTGGGTGGGTGTCGAGTTATTGCTACTGTTGTGTTTGCCCCTTAAAGTCTGTTTGCATGGAAGCTTTCAAAACTATGGAAAGAAAATTGTAGGAGTACAGGCCAGACAGAAGTAATTAAGTAGTTTTGTGGGTAAGTGTACTGGGGGTGGGAAGAACCACATCTGTTTCCTTGGTATGTGTGCTACAGTTCAGCTATGCAGCTGAGATGAGGTGGGACAAGAAAACTTAAAAGTGTAACAGTGGCTATAAGCATGCCACATGCATGTAGATGTATGCAGCGTTGTATTGAAGTACAGTACACATGAGCCATATGTGTGCAGGCAGTATAGCTTAGTGGTTAAAGGTCCTGAACTGCAAACCAGGAGACTTGGAGACCTGAAGACTTGGGTTTGAATCTCATCAACCCCCACTTGTAATTGATGTGATCCTGAGCAAGTTACTTAACTTTTATGTGTGCAGTGATTAGTGACCACTTGCTTTTTATATACGTGCCACATCCATGCAGTCTGTTCCAATTTAACATAGTGTAAAAAGCATGCTTTCCACACTTGCTTGCTGCACACATACCACATGCATGTAATCAGTTCAAATTTAACATTTAAGTCATGCTTGCAGCACACATATCACATGGGTATTTTTATGTGTGCTGCATGAAAACATTTCATATAATGAATTCTGTAAGGGTTGTGTTATATTGGACCGCCCAGGGGTGTACAGTGGAGGGCCTTATAGCCCTTGGAAGGTCTGGTATAGCACAATACTGCCCACCCTGGAGGGTATAATTTCACTTAGAAAATGGTCACTGTAAAAAAAAAAAAGTAAGTTTAATAAAAAAAGTTAATGAAAAGGAGTTTAAAGTAAGTTTTGTAATAAAATAATTCCTTTGCCTACATTACAATTTTGTTTAGTTGACACATTAGAGGTGGTTGTCACGGTCACACACACACACACACACACACACACACACACACTCTTAAAACTTTTAAAAAGATTTCTTTATTGTTATTATTATTATTTATTCATTAAAGGCTTTAGTTTTATTGTATGGAATTGTAGCTTCCAGATTTGAGCTTGAGAGGATGTGAGAGTTTGAGACAGCAGTGCTATGGTGTTTGGAGGAACTTGATGAATTTTGGAGGAACAAGAGCAGAGTGACTGAAAAAAAGGTACATAAAAATATAATCTTACAAAAGTTGACAGCTGCAGCCAGGCTGGAGAGCTTTGAAGAGAGCGGTGGAAGGAGCATGTACAGGCAGTGAAGGTTCCCCACTTGTGGACTGTGTTTACATTGTTCTGGTGGGGAATCATTTTATTTTTTCCAGGAAATGTACAAATGTATGTAGTACTTCATTTTTACAAGAGGTACTGACAAGAGCTAGCATTTAATTACTAGATCGGGATATTTAAATCAGGAGCAGTGGTAACAGGTGAGAGAGGGAGCGCTAGCTTTGGTACTGCTTCTGCATATCAGAGGAGCAGTATTTTTTTTTTCATTTTCTGTAGGGCAGATGGGATCGGCTGTGATCAGAATAAATTGTTATTAAAGTAAGAAAAGAGCAGACTGGCATCAAACAGTGGCAGACGTCGACAAGAGCAACAGTATTCAAAAGGTGGTAGGTGACCACTCCAGGAGGAGCGAGGAGGATTCGGGAAGAAAGGGTTTAAACCTGGAAACCTCTGTAATGGAGCTGCAGTGGCTTAACTGTCTTTTTTGAATACTGTTACTCTTGTTGACTTCTGTAGCTGTTTGAACTGCTGTTTTGTGCATTGATGCTTCATACAATTTGGCAGTTCTATACTTGTTTCTGTGAGAATCGGCTACACTTCATATCACTTGCTATAGAGATCCTTTGAGCTGGTGCCCATTTGCTTTTTCTCTACCTTTATTTTCAGCAACTGCCTCAGTTTCAGTGAAAACAGATGACATGGAAAGCGAAATGTTGCAAGTCTGAAGTTTATTCAACTACAGAAAGCACGCGACCTGACTCCAGCTGCTGGTGGTAGCATTTGAAAAAGCTTTCACTGCGGCTTTTATTTGCAGTTTGGAATCCAGTGATCATGGTTCGGGGGAGGAACAGTACAGTCAGTGCAGTCACGGTGGTGTTGCACAGTGTGAGGTAAGCATGGGAGTAAACACCACTAGTGATTAAAATAAAAAAATAAAATAAAATAAAAAACTTTCCACGTGGCAAGAGAAATATGATATCTGACTGACCGGTGGTCCATCATCCAGTAGCACTGTGCCTAATGTATGCGTCAATGCTCTTACAAAAAAAAACAAAAAGGCAGATGAGCAGAATTTGTGTTTTTTATGTTGCTTGCATGCATGTGCAAGAAACATAGTGCCATCATCTGAGTTTTCGGAGGTGTGGCACCTGTCTTCCAATGCAGTCAGTGTGTTTGCAGGCACGGCCCCAGTTCCCTAATCACTGTTGCAGCTGTCTATGACAGCAGTTGAAAATGCAGTGGTTGTATAGTTGAAAGGGAGAGCTCTGCTTCAGTGAGCAGAGCTCCCCCCTCTACACACACTCGTGCATGCACGCACACTGCGTGCTCATGCGCCTTCCCCCTCCACACTGTATGGCCGACGGGGGTGCCCAATCTCCCATTGGCTCCACACCCCCCAAAGCATCCAGGTGCCATGCTGGGAGCCCACCCCAGAATGGCAAAATGTTTTATGGCCGAAGGGGGTGCCCAATCCCCCATCAGCTCCAGCCCCCCCTACAGCCTTCCAGCTGCCACACTGGGAGCCCACCCCAGCATGGCAAATGTCCCTCGTCATCTTAAAAACCTGTAAATACAAAAACTGTCCCTCGGCGCTTCTCCCTGCCCCCCTCCCACAACCCACACCCACCCAATGCTCACCTGCCTCCCACACCCCACCCCATACTTCTCTCGGAGCTCAGTGCGACTATCTTCGTGGACTGGGAACACATCTGCATTCTTCAAAGCTGACCACGAACTGAGGAAATGCCGGTAAGCTGTATAATGGGATAGATAGGGTTTTTTCAACTTTGTTGCATATCTTAGGCATTTGGGGGAATTTTGGACCCAAATTTTCAACATGGGGTTTTTGGGACCCCTCCTCATGAATTCTTGCACAGTCATGGCATTAATCTGGCCCGAAGGGTGATTTTGCAGTCACTGCACGAAATCACCTTTTGGGACCGATTAAAGAAACAACACTGCCAGTGTTCATAAGGTGGGCTCTCAAAAGTCTATGTTGAAAATTTGGTGGAAACATTCCTAAAAATGACTGTTTTACGAGCGTGCATTGTGCAGTTTCTACACACGCTCGAACGTTAGCAAATTTTTAATATTTGTACTCCAGATTTTCAACATTGCCATTTTACCACACCTCCTTATGAGCAGTACAGCTGTCATTTTTCACATCACCCAAAATGTGTTTCCATACATGTAGTGCACAATGACGCATTCGGTGTGTGCAATCAATGTTTGGGACAGATTAAGAAAATCACAGTGACACTGTTCATGAGCAGAGATCTTAAAATGGCTATGTTGAAAATTTGGTAAAAAAATTCCCTTCAGACATTCTGCAATATTACTGATGAAGACATTGAACAGAGCTGTCCCCAGGACCGATCCCTGCAGCACCCCACTGGTCGCCCCCTCTCCCAAGACTGCACACCATTTACCACCACGCTCTGCCTCCTGCCTGTTAGCCAGTTTCTAACCCAGTTTACCACCCTTTCCCCCATGCCCAGCCTAACCAGCTAGTTTATCAGCCTCCTATATGGGATGGTGTCAAAGGCTTTGCTGAAATCAAGGTAAGCGTTGTCCACTGCCCCACCCTGATTCACTTCCTTTGTCACCCAGTCAAAGAAATCAACCAGATTTATCTGATATGATGTCCCTACTGTGAATCCATGTTGTCTATGGTCTTGGGGCTCTAATGGCATCTAGATGCCCCACTATCCTTTCTTTAAGCAATGTCTCCATGATGTTCCCCACTACTGAGGTGAGGCTGAACGGCCTATTGTTCCCTGCCTCCTCCCTGCTGCCAGACTTGTGTAGAGGGACCACATGTGCCCTCCTCCAATTCACTCATGTTGAATGACTCAGTGAACATGGCTGCCAGAGGTACTGCTATCTCCCTTCATAGTTCTGTTAATATCCTTGGGCGTATGCCATCTGGTTCCATCGCGCTTTGTCCACCTTCAATTTAGTGAGCTCCTGCAGGACTCTTGCCTTTGAATGGACTATTGTCCACCTCTTCACCCCCTTGGCAACTGCTGTACTGCTGTGGCCGTTGCCCCTCCCACTCTTCTCTGAACACTGAACGGAAAGACACATTGGATGTCTTGGGAGGAAGGCATGGAACTATCACTTCCAAATACCTAAACAGCACATACAAGCAAGCAACATTCGACATTGACAAATGCTTGTTTTTATTACTTTAATGTGGTAGAGGTAATGCGATGGGGGGCAGAGCTCTAGCTCACTCTGTCCTGAAGTTTGTGCAGTTGATATGCTCACTAAGTGACAGAAAAAATGGTGGCATTTTAAAACTGAACTTTCTTTGGGCACACTGATCTTAGAAGGTTATCAGGCAACAGACACTGGGACTCATTACATGTTGGTCTCTGTTGCCTGATACTGGACCAGTCTGGTTGGTGGCCTTATCCAGTCAGAATGCAGATTTCTCCATACCCATTTTCTAACAAAATATAAATATAGCAGATGCCCAATTTCAGATGTTATGCTACTGGCAGAGTTCCTGTAATAAGATACGATTTTCATTGTGGTTAAGCTGCCCTTTACATTCTGATTTATATACGTCATAGTCCACTGTTTCAATGTTTCCTCCTTTTTCTGCTTGTTTGATGGAAATGATGTTGACCTGTTCAAGTTCTTTTAATGCGCCATATTGTTCTTCAGAGAGGTTTTTTTCTGTTTTGTCTTTCATTCTCCTTTTTTTTGTGTGTGTATAAAGATTATTTCTGTAACTACTTTCTATGTATTGGTTTCTATATATATAGAGAGAGTAGCATTTGAGGGGGAAAGGTGATTTAATGTTGTGGTATTTTTAGTTCATTCTTTTTTGTGCTTGCAGTTTGATTGTCTTGGTTATCAAATAATGTTGCTAAACTAAATTTTCTGTGATATTTCTGTAGGTCAACCTGTATGTTGAAGTCATCAGTACTGGAACTTTGAGAAAAAGACAGGCCCTTGTTAAGGACTTCCTTTTGTGCCTTAGTGAGTGATAGATTTCCTACTTACATCAGTAGCGGGGAAACTAATGGAGACCCTGCTGAACAAGAGGCTGATGGCGTGCCTGAGGGCAAAAGAGCTGCAGAACCACTGGCAGCATGGCTAGAGGTGTGCCAAGTTTGGAAAACTGATTTGCAATAACGGGACGTCCCACAACTTCGTGAAGTTATTTGCATTTCATGAAGTCAAACTTCGAGGTATTGGCAACTTTATCAAGTTGTGAATTTATGACTTCACTGGTGGAGTTCACTGGGACTTTGCAAAATGGCTGAGCCATTCAGGGCTATTGCTGCACAACATGGCCTGCAGATCACATGGTTACATTGCAGCAGAAAACAGACTAGAAGAGCGGTGCAGTTTGCAGTTGTAGGAAATGTATCCAGGTGATAGGCTCTGCACCACACTTAGAGCTCAATTTTTATCTGTTTATTTTAAAATTGGTAACTGGGAAAGGCACACTAAGCTGAGGCTCATTTCCAGGTGCAACCCGGGGAGGAGGATACAGAATAGTAACAGTTACAAACAACTGAACATGGTGAATACAATTAACAGTATAGACGCAATTTGTACTGCTGTTCATTGCATAAAACAAATGTGTTTTTAAAAAACATATTCTACTTGGTGTTCTGCAACAGCAGACTTAATTCAGAACATTTTTGCCTACAGTTTCGTTTTGTTTCTTTTTCCTTTCTCATTCTAGATTGTGCTGCTTTACTGGACTAGTGCTGTGTATGGGGTGGGGGGGCAGGTTTAGCTGCAGCCAGCAGCAGCTTTAGTTTCAGAAACTTTCAGTGCATTATTAGTTTTCTCTGTTGCTCTCAGACAATTCATTTTTCTCAAGTCCTGAATATCTCATTTCCATTTTTTTCTCAAGCGCTATAATTTCTATGCACTTTCAGTATTCCAGAGGTAAAAAAAAAAAAACTAACATCTGTCCAGGGCTTTGGCAAGTAGTTGGTAATATTTGTATTATGTTACAGACTACTTTGACCCTTTTTTGTCATTTTGATTTTATTTTAATTTGATTGTGACTATTTTGCTATTTGCAATATTTTTGCTATTGTTAAAGCCACAAGTACTGCTACACATTACCACATTAAAATGAGTGGTAGAGAGAAAGGAAGGGTAGACAGGGAGGAAAGGCATGGAAGGCAGCAGTGGTGAGCACTGGTTTGAGGTGGATGATGGTGTGGTATGAATGCAGAAGGTAATAGTGCATAGTGGGACTGTTAAAAACACTTACAACACTGGATTTGACTCCTCTCTTAGTTAAGGGAGGTGGCAACCAGAGCTAAGATCCATTATCTGAAATGTCCTGTGCTCCATTAACACCAGTGAGTAAACATGGCGGTGTTAAAAAATATCCAAAAGAGTCCCCAGTGTTTCGTGGTATTGGACCTGAGTCTGAGGATGGTGCAGTGGAAGAGTTGTGTGAGCCACTGCCATCTCAGGAAAATGAGGAAGAGAAGGACCTGCAAAGAAGGAAGAGGAAATAAAGGGTGAAGGTGAGAATGACACTGTCATAAATCCTTTGTAGAAGCCTGAAAAGAAAAAAAACAAAGTGTGATATTAAACTGTACACTTTTTTCAAATTCAAGGGTAGGGAACTACTGTCAAAAAGATATATGATGGCAAATGTCCCAGAATGGAAACAAGTCTGGATGTGGTGGCCACCACAACTGGTGCACTACATACATTTGTGTGCCCTTCAAAATCCCTTGTGTAGCAATTTTGTTATTATTGATCCAAAGGATGGGTGACCTGTGATATTGGTGACTCAAATTGAGCGACTCACTTTGAGCGCCTGTAGGTATAGTGAGCTGTAAAGAATAACGAGTAGGTGACGAGAGTGAGGAGGAAAAATAATGATGGATACGGAAGTAGGAAAACAGCGAGGTGAATGAGGACAGGTGATATTTAGAGCAGCAACTGTGGGCTACAAACTGAGCTGCTCACTTAGCGTGGTGGTTACAGTCACCAACATTGAGTAGCTGGATCACACAGATAGGGCTGGGTTTGATTCCCAGCTGGTATGTTTTTTTTATTTTGTTGTTTTTACTTTTTTCCGCCGGGGAACATCTCTCCTCTGAGTTTCTCCCATTCCTCAAGTTGGCCTCCCCTCAGAGATGGTTATTTTACTAAGGGGGTGTGGGGTGAAGCCCCCCACAATGGGGGTGTGGGGGGGTGTAGCTCCTGCAAAAATACGATAAAGCACTTCACCATTAGTTCAGCAGCTGTAGTGCTGGTAGCAGTACTGCTAATCGTTGTTCTGTGTTCGTCATGTTGTGAAGGTGCCATTATTCATTAGCTCTTATTACATGGTACCAAAAGATGACACTGTGGCAATAAGCCAACATTGTCAGGCCCGAGTAAGCCATGGCAAGGAAGGGTGTCGTGCTGGCACAGGTGAACTGCACAGCCATCTTAAAGTCAATCATCTGGGTAGGTTGCAAGCACAGCAGCGGAAAGTGTTTGCATGTGGTTTGGGAGGTAGAGATGAGATGGAGGATATTGTAGAGGAAGGCAGTTGAACACTGATGAGCAACAGCAGCAGAAACAACAGCAGCAGCAGCAACAGTGTAACCATTTCAAAACCCCTTGGCTAGATCACAAGTTGCTTGACCCTGTCTCCATCTGTGTAATCCGCTGAATGTGATGGTAGCCGCACAAGACTGTCCCAAGAAAGCACCCGCCCTGAAAAGATCTGGCAATTATTTCTAGCATTCTACCTAAGCAATATAAATTCCCCCCAATCATTCAATGACCAGGGAACTGAATGCTGCCCTGGCAGAGAGATGATCGCTATTGATTTTCTCCCATTTGTTTCTTGGAAAATGCTGGTTTCCTTTACTTTATGTCCAAATCATGACCCAAGTGGAAAGTGCTTTCCAGAACCTACGTTTCACAGGTGTTAATTCCCAAACTGAATGATGTTGCTGAAAAACAAGTTTCACAAGCCCTGCAGCATTCTTCCAGTTCATACATTCGTCTTACCATGGATATGTGGAGCAGTGGGCCAACAGCTGGTAGCTTGTTTATGTGTATAACAGCACATTGGGTAGAACTAAAGGGGATTGCTCATTACCTTGGCATCAAATACAAGTGACCTAATTGCAATGGAAGCTACATGCCTGGAATTCACAAGCATGCAGAACTGGTTATGAAGAGCATGCTTGATCTGGACACTGGGGACAACATTTTAGCGTAAATATTGGAAGAGACTGGCACTTTGTTGAACCCACTACCCTTAAAGGCAGGGTTCATAGCCAGTGACAGTGATGCAAACATTGTCAAAGGTATTAGTGATGGGGGATTTTGTTAGGGTGTCCTGCTTTTCACACTATCTAAATCTGGTTGTGCAAGTGTTCTTGTCACACTAAGACATTAAAGAAGTGCTCACCCTTTGCTGTTGAATTTGTGGCCATATGTCACAGTCTGTAAAGACCAGGGACCAGTTATGTGCACTGCAATTAAAAAATGGCCTGCATCAGAACCGTTTAAAGCAGGAGGTTGTCATGAGATGGAATTCAACCCTGTATATGATGCAGTGGATGTATGAACAGTTTGAGGCCTTATCAAAGTGTATGCTGCTTCATACAAGCCTTGACAGTTCTGGAGCTTCAGTGTCACTGACAATTAGAGTCGGGGTTTATGGATTGGTTGATTTTGATCTTGAGACCGTCTGATCATACCACACAGCCAGTGAGTGGGGATACTGCCTCTATTAGCCAGGTCATCCTACTGCCCTGGGTGCTGAGGCAGACCACCTGTAATGTGCATCAACAGTCTCAGGTAACAGGTGACTGTAAGCTGTGAATTATCTGAACACATGCTTGGATCATAACAGATACCAGAATGTTATCCTAGTATCTGTGGATTTCAGTATTGGAACAATGCTGGATCCATAGTACAAACAGGAGCTTTCAGTCATGATTGATGGTGGGAGTCAGAAAGTTGAGCATCTGCAAAGACTGCTGATCAGTCATATATGCAGTTTGCAAATGCTAAAAAATGCATATTCAGATGAGACGCACTGTGTCACCTTCACCAGTAGTCAGCAAGGGAAGTGAGAAATGTAATGCAACCTTGATATCTACCAGTAAGACAACCAGAAAGCAACCTCCAAAATCAGAACCTCTATGGGCAGTTCTTACACAGGTTGGCATTGTAGATTGTGAGCAGGAGGAGAAGGAGGAGGAACCATAGCAGTATGCCAGACAAAAGGCAGCTGCTAGATCTGTTGAGGCATATTTGGCAGACCCCAAACACCTTGGAACTGATGATGAACCCCTGTTGTACCAGAAAAACAAAGTTAAAGAGTGGCATGTATTGACAGATGTGACTTTTAAATATGTAAGCTGCCCACCATCTAGTGCTACTTCTGAATGTGTGTTCAGTGCAACAGGAGCAATCATCACAAATTGACATACAAACCTAACCTCCAAAATGTTGCTATGTTAACATTCATTTAAATGAATAGTGCAAGTGTACCTCTAAAGTGAAGTGCATCACTGTGGGCACCACTGACACACTAGAAGGGGCTGGAGTAGAACAGTGAAGCAGTCTAGGGAGGTCAAATCATGGAAAGCCATGTGTGCAAATGCCAGGAGCCTTAGCAACAAGATGGAAGATCTGGAGGCTGTCATGGTACAGTCAGACCTGGACATTGTGGCCATCACTGAAACCTGGTGTAATGATAACCATGACTGGGAGATGGCCATACCTGGCTACAACATATTCAGAAGAGACAGAGCAGGCAGGAAGGGAGGAGGAGTGGCACTGTATGTGAAAAATGACATAAGGGCCACACAGATCCAGGAGGAACAAAATGGGGAGGAGATACTGTGGGTTAAGCTGGAAAGGAAAATGGGGCCAGCCATCCGCACAGGTGTGGTCTATAGACCACCAGCCCAGGAGGAAGAAACAGATAGGGAGCTGATGCTAGCCATCCAAAGGATGGCTGACAAGGGTGAGGTAGTACTAGTTGGAGACTTCAATATACCAGATGTGGACTGGAGCATCCCAGCAGCAGCATCAACTAGGAGCAGATTTATCCTGGACTCCTTCAGGGTGCCTTCCTCAAGCAACTGGTCATGGAACCAACTCGGCAGAAGGCAATACTGGACCTTGTGCTGACAAACAGGGACAGTGTGATGGGGTAACAGTGGGGAGCACCTGGGTAACAGTGACCACCAGTCATTGTGGTTTGAAATCACAGAAAGAGCAGAACCAAACCACACAAAAACACGATCCTGGATTTTAGGGGGCAGACTTTGGGAAAATGGGGAGATGCTTGAAAGAGGCATTAAGGGAATGGGACAGGAATCAGGGATTGAGGAACAGTGGGCAGTATTTAAAATGGGGATTATAAGAACAACAGAATTATGCATTAAGCAGGTTAGCAAGAGGAAAGAAGAGGAGACCATTATGGTTTCCAAAGAGGTAGCAAAGAAAGTGAAAGCCAAAAAGACTGCATTCAGGCAATACAAAAAGACACAGGCAGAAGGGATAGGAGAAGTACCAGGAGAAAGAAAGGAGGCAGGAAGTCAGTAAGGAAGCCAAAGCTCAGACAGAAGAACACATTGCAAAATCAGTGGTTAAAGGGGACAAACCTTTACAGGTACATAAGTGAAAAAAAGAAGGACAAAGGGAGGGATAGTTAGACTGAAGGGGAGGATGGGAGCAGCGTGGAGGATGACAACAGTAAAGCTGACATATTGAACAGGTATTTCTGCTCAGTCTTTACTAAGGAAGAGGGGGTAATGGGTCTGAAGGGAGTACAAGGGTGAGAATGGTGCAGAAATGGACACAAGTCCCTTTACACGAGAAAGGGTCCTGAAGGAACTGGAAGTAATAAGAGTTGACAAAGCAATGGGGCCAGATGGGTGCACCCCAGGGTCCTTAAAGAACTAAGAGAGGTGGTGGCTGAACCTTCTGGCTATCCTGTTCAGCCAATCACTTGAAACAGGGAGGTACCAAAGACTGGAGGACAGCAGATGTAGTCACCTTATACAAAAGTGGGAACAAAGAGGAAGCAGGGAACTACAGACCAGTCAGCCGCCTCGGTAGTGGGAAAGATCATGGAAGCACTACTGAAGGAGAGATTGGTGGAACATCTGGTTGTCAATGGACTACAGGACCCAAGGCAGCATGGTTTCACCAGTGGGAGGTCATGTCAGATCAACCTCATTGAATTTTTTGACTCAGTGACTAGGGAGGTGGATCAGGGGAGTGCAGTGGACATGGCCTATCTGGACTTCAGCAAGGCCTTCGACACTGTGCCACATAGAAGACTATTACACAAACTGGGGAATATGGGTGTGGGCAGGACAGTAGTGTGGTGGGTAGGTAACTGGCTGGGCGGCAGGACACAGAGGGTGGTGGTAAATGGCTGTCACTCCACAGAGGGAAGAGTGACCAGTGAGGTACCACAGGGATCAGTGCTGGGACCGGTCCTATTCAACATCTTCATCAGTGACATTGCACAGGATATAGAAGGCAGAATTTCACTGTTCGGCTGATGACACAAAGCTCTGTAACAGAGTAGACACACCAGAGGGTGTAGACAGAATGAGAAGGACCTGCAGAAACTTGAAGAATGGTCAAGGGTTTGGCAGTTGAAATTCAATGCAAAGAAGTGCAAGATAATGCATATGGGGCACAAAACCCTGGCACAATATATCAGTTGGGGGTGAGGATATAGCATGCACCAAGCAGGAAAGGATCTTGGGGTTGTCATCTCTGATGACCTCAAGGTAGGGAAACAGTGTGACAAGGCATCAGGTAAAGCAAATAGGATGCTGGGATGTATAGGCAGGGCATCACCAGCAGGAAAAGGGAGGTCATAATTCCGCTATACAAGACACTAGTGAGGCCCCAAATGGAGTACAGTGTACAGTTCTGGAGACCATACCTGTAAGGACATAGACAGGGTAGAGAAGGTTCAGAGGAGGGCAACAAAGATGGTGCATGGGTTGCATCACAAATCCTATGAAGACAGGTTGAAGGAACTGAACATGTACTCCCTGGAGGAGAGGAGGGAGAGAGGGATATGATAGAGACATACAAGTATCTTACAGGGAGGAACAGGGTGCAGGAAAACACTATTTTAAGCGAAAAGATGTTTCAGTACTAGAGGCATGGGATGAAGTTGGAGGAGGACGATTCAGAGGAAACATGAGAAAGAATTTCTTCACAGAACAGGTGGTGGACAAGTGAACACCCTGCCAGAGGAAGTGGTGGGGGCTGAAACAATCACGGGATTTAAGAATGCATGGGATAGACATAAAGGAATTCTAGAGGTCAGGGGTAAGGGGAAATAGACTTCTAGGAAAACAAACTGAACTTACAAGCTCAAATGGGCAGACTAGGTGGGCCATAGGCCCTTATCTGCCGACACTGTCTATGTATGTATCTATGTAGAATGAAGCAGGGGAAAGAAAATCACCCACCACAGAGGGAGATATGGACTTAATGGATGCAGAATTCCCATGCGCTAAGAGTTCAGCTATTGAAGATGCAGAGGGGCTATTTGTTGTGGGGGATGAGGAGCAATGGATTGATTAAATTGGAGGACACAGAAAGAAGGAGGAGGAGAATGTAACTTCATACTCTGGCCTCCACTCCTTTTCCAGTCCTCCTCACCCAGGAACAGCTTGGACCTCCTTCATCTCATGCATGCCTCCAGAAAAACCTAGACTCTTAACCCAGTGTAAAGGCCAGACTCCAGTCTAATGTGAACCTGCTGCCATGCTTGTCCCCACTGATGATGCTCTGAACTCTGTCCTCCTCCAGTCCTTCTCACCTCGGAACAACATAGACCTCCTATTCCTCCTCTTCTATCTCAAGCATGCCTCCCGAAAAACCCGGACTCTTAACACAGTGTAAATACCAGACACCATCTGTGAACCTGCTGCCATACCTACCCCCACTGATGATGCTCCACATTCTATCCTCCTCCAGTCCTCCTTACTCGGGAATAACATGGGCCACCTCCTCCATCTCATGCATGGGTTCCATATCATAATGGAGATCGTGGAAAGGCAATCACCATTAGGGTGAGTGTACATCACTGAAAATCAATTTCAGCGATGTACACTCATGGCACACAGCAAAAGGGTGCTGGAAACATAGATTATTTTGTTTATGTGGGTGGCTACACCCCTTACTAAAGGATTCTCAACTCCAGGGGGTACATGTTTGGGGGGGGTGAAAAACAAACAAGAAACAGAAAATCATGGACCAGCACAAAAAAATGAATGTGCCTAGAATCTAACCCTGCACCTTCCCAACCCTAGCCTGCCACCAACCCACCATGCCACACAGTCAGCTCGGCAGCCCACCACCATGCTACATCTTGCAAACCCTCCTTCCCCTTCCACCTGTCACATGGCATGATCCCCCCCATGTACATATAGCGACATCCTGTTGCTATATTCGCCAACCCCCTCCCATCCGGTCGCCCTCCCTCTCCGGTAGGCACAGGCACCGTGATTGAGTGGCACTTTTTGAAAATGCTCAATTGTGGTTGCCTCACCACAGGCTACCCATGCATGCCTCAATAAAAAATTAGACTCTCAACTCAGTGGAAATGCTAGACACCAGGCAATTGTGAACCTGCTGTCATGCATGCTCCCACTAATGATGCTTTGCACTCTTTCCTGCTCACCAAAGAAGAAGATAGGCCTACCCCTCCTCCATCAAATGCATGCCTCCCAAAAATCCTGGACTCTTAACCTAGTGGAAATGCTGGACACACTAACTGTTGTGTGAAACTGCTTCTGTTGTCCTGCTGCCTCCTCCAGCCACCAAGATGCCTACTCCTTCTCAACTTCTAGGGCACTGTTGTGCCACACATCATGGCCATCACTAATGTGATGGTAAGAATATATATATTTTTTTACTTTTCTGTTTTCATTTTCCTTTTACATGTACAAAAGACCATGAATGGTCCTGACTCTAAATAATTGTCCTCTTCTTTTCACAGGTCTCCTCTCGTGCATTCTTTTCCTCAGTAGCCAGCAAGCTGCCACCTCCTCCTTCCCTTCCCCCTCTGCGGCACCATGGTGCCATTACATGGTATGGTCATCACCAATGTGAAGGAAAGTATCATTTCCAAAAGTTTATTTTTTTCTTATACTTTTTTAGTTTTAATTTTGCTCTCACAGGTGCAACATGGCACAACAGGGAGTGGACTAGAGTTTAAATAATTTTACTCTTGTCTTCGCAGGTCTGTTCTCATCCTATCACGACCTTCTGTCCACTAAAGTGCTTAAAGATAGGTGCTGTGGTTGGTGCCGACAGTGCTGCAGCATACAGCATATATAATTTCTGAGACTTGAGAACATATGACAAGTGAGAATTTTATATACTGTGCAGCATTGCTATGGTCTAGGTGTGACAGAAGATGAACAGCCACCATGGAGTTCCACCTTTCCCTCCAGGAGATTCTGCTGGTATGAGAGCAGTGTCTGGTGTAAGGCTTCATCATCTGAGGTCCCCCATCTCAAAGTGTAGCTGTGATACTTCATCACTTCACCGAGGAGGAGGAAGAGGAAGATATGCAGCTGGGGTTTCAGGTTCAAAGTAACATAAAAGGTTGCAAAACGCTGAGTATTTTTTTTATTGTACCTGTATTTCCACTTTTGAGCTAGAATTCTATAAATATTTTATCACCTAAAAGCAGTTTGGTGATTATGAACATGAGGTCCTGAGTGCAAGGCTTTAGCCCTTGGTCTCAAGTTCTTTCCATGGCAGCAGCCCGAGTGTGGCTGCAGGTCCCACTTCTGACATCTGTGCCCCACTTCTGACAACTGTGCACCTCACCATTGCCTGCTGCACTACCCTCCCCCCACAGCACAGAAGGACCAATAGCAGTGACACCACCTCCACCTCCCCCTGCTGTCTCCTTTTATTCCACTCACAATGGTGCCTTACTCTAAGGTTGGTGTGCTACCCACCAGTGCCCATTTGTCTGCCCCATTTACCACACCCAACAACTGTCTGGCATAGTTTGCGCACCACAGCAGTGTTGCTGGTGGCATATAGCAGCATCATATATTATTTCTGTGACTTGAGAAAAACGCTGTGTTGGGAGACTGACTGACTGATGCAATGTGCAGAGCCACAGAACAGCTGGTCAGAAAAGCTGACAGAGTACAGAAACAAATACAAAACATTTTTTTTATTATAAGTGTGTCTGTGATTTACTCTGTCTTACACTGCTTGAGTTACCTATAATACAAGAAGCTACAATAACACTGAAAATGGTGGGGAAGGGGTGCTGCTTTTTTTATATGCTTAACAATCAGCACAACTGGCAGTTTTCACACAATTATAATATTTATGCTGTCTAGTCTGAGTGAGGAGATTGGGAAATGGGGCATCTGTTAGGTTTATAATGGCCATAACATGCAGGAACCTGTGACAGAGCTGTGATAGGTGGGAGAGTGGAACATTTGCAATATATAATACACTTTTTTTTCTTTAACTGCTTAACAATCAATGTGTCTGGCGGCTGTCACACTATTGATAGGCTTTATGCTGTGTGGTTTGACTGATGTGATCAGTGACCAGGACATCCATTTCAAAACTGAAATGTGAAAGCTTAGTGAGAATAGCTGGGACAAAAACATATGCCGTGAGCCAGTTCTATAGTATAGGGAAACATGAGTTACTATAACCATAGAAGACATCTGACAACCAATCAGGTTCCTTGAAATAGCATTGCCTTATAATAATTCCAGATAATTATTCAGATATCTGATCAACCAATGTGAGTTGATATAGAGTAAAAATTACCAGTATCCAGGGTATCTGATAGATACCATAAGTCATCTGGGCATATAAATGAATTGTAAATTTCAAGTTTTTCATCCATACCATTTTTGGAAAGCAAATTAGTTTAACGGGAGACCATCAGATTACCTAGTCCCTTTCTATTTTTGTCATGTCTAATAATGATGCAAACATAAACAGTGTGCTGTGTCTCTTTTTATGGTTATGCTGTTAAAACATATTTCTTCTTGATTTTTAACAGAAATTTCCTTTCAGAGCAGGTCACTTGAAAACCAGTACCATGACACAAGTGTGTGCACATTCTCATGTCTGACAGAGATGTTCACATGGTCAGATGCTTGAGCTGGGCACAGTCTCACTTGCTCAAGACAGTACGTGTGGATGTGCTCACTTGCACATTAGTGTTCGGTCTTTCTCATTGGTGGTGTTTTCCCACTGCAGCATCTGAAAATATGAATTAAACTAAATATTCAAGGATGAGACAGGTTTTATGAGAGAAACAACATCTATTTACTACATCCTTGCATACTGGGTCCGATTCACAAAAATGCAGGATGCAGTCATGATTTGCACATGCAGAGTCCACACAGCTCCGTACCTTGGGACAGGCTCACCCCTGCCAGTATTCACCATTGCTGGCCACCTGTCCATACCACCTCCCCCCCTCCCCTGGTGTAAAGCTGCATGGTAGTTGATTGCAGATGCGCAGGGGTGGAGCATGGAATGCATGTGGCCATCCAATAGGATGCCCATCCTGGGTACTGAAGTAGATCCCCTGCTGCCTGCATGCAGGGGATCCTGGGAAGGTGTGGACCATGGGATTTGGGGTCCAATGGGTGACTGCTCGAATGGCTGCCCCCAGCCCTCACCAGCAGCCCAGTGGGCTGGAACAGCAATGTGGTGGGGGTCCTGTTGCCGACACCACCAGCAGGTGTCCATTAGGCTGTGTGTGAAAGCTATGGCAGGGTCCCCCATCGCGTAACTTTCCACTCATGCCTGGCACTCCTCATCTTAGTGAATGGCATGGAGTGTGGGCAGTCCCCATGGCATATCCCCCTGACTGCCCATGGCACATAGCTGCACAGGCAGCCAGGGGATCCAGTGTACAAGGTGCTACCTTGTCTGTAGAGCATCCACTGGACCATGCCCTGTGGCATTCAGTCATAGGCATGCCTACATACTTCATATATGGCACATAGGCTATTGGGAATAGAGCCCATTGACTGTATTTTTGAGTGCTGTTTCTGTCATGTCAATCGATTTGGAACACACTGTCTCATGTATCAAATCTCTAATGGCAGCACAAGTAGATATAGCACATGAATAAATCTCTGTACTCTGTCTAGAGAACATGATGAAAAATCTATGATTTTCAGTCTGAAATCTAATTTACATTAATTTACATTAGTAGGGCTTTCTCTATATTAATAGGCATTTGAAGTGCTGTAATGTGTTGAGATGAATGTTCTGTTGGATTGTAATTTAAAAAGTTGTAGAGAAATAAACAGATAATACATACTGTTTTGAGAATTTTATTGTTATTAATGTGTGTTGTTTACATTTGTTAATTTAAGTTGCATGCACTACAATAATAAATAGTATTTAGTATTTAAAGTAGGAAAATGTATTTAAATATAAAAGGTGTATTATCATATGAAAATCATTTATGCATAGTTTATGTATTCTGACTTTCAATTTTCAGTTGTACTTATGTAGTCAGCTCATTTTCTTTTCCATTGCAACCTAGAAATAATAGTCTGCCTTCCTACAAGTGATAAACTACTTACATATGTTATACATGCTCATTACTCACATTTTAACTTATTGAATATTCATTGCTGTGAATTATCATATGAACTTATATTCTGTAACTTGCTATACAAGAAATGCACAAAAAATGTTTTTGATATCAATAAGTTTCAAAAAAGGTATTACACTCTTACTTTGGTTATAGCTTATCTTATATTTAAAAAAAAAGTAATTAAAATGCACCTGCATATAAGAGACCACAAAACAAATGTTTTATTTGAAAAGAAGAAATATATGCTAATATTAAGCCATATGCATCTACCTGGAGGTGGGTTGCAACACATGCTATAAATCCTGAGGCCTGATATTTAAAAAGGTGCAAAGCACAGCACAAACATTAGCACTGCACCTTGCAGCTGTCCAGGTGTCCAAAAATGCTATATTCAGTGGAATAGCACACTGGCATTATTGAACTGAATATAGGGCCAAGTTGACCCAATGCTAAGCCAGTTAGCATTGGAAGAAAGGGCTTCTGAAATAGGACACTGCAATGGCTTGCACCCATGCTAAATTTCCGTTATTCAAAAGGACCCCTAGAAAGGAGCCCATTGGGCATGCAAGACACTAAGGGGCCAATTGTATGAGCATTATGGGCTCATTTTCATGGGCAGCCTGCCAATTTAGCATGGAGCCACCCCCATTTGCCCATTCTCAGAGAGACATTCCTGGTGTTAGTTGTCCCCGCCTTCCACTGATCACCACTACAATGTTGTAAAGACATCTTTCCCCAGTGCTAGTAGTCCCTCCCTCCCACTGATCGCAGCCTAATGATAATACTTACACTTTCCCTGGTGTCCAGTGATCCTCCCCCTATGCAATCTCTGTCTGAGAAGTAATATAATTTTACCTGCTGTCCAGTGGTCCCTCCCACCAACTGATATCTGTCTAAGTTGTAATGTAAGTTTACCTGGTGTCCAGTGGTGCTTTCCCCTACCTGATCCCTATCCAAGATGTAATGTAAGTTTCCCTGGTGTCCAGTGGTGCTTTCCCCTACCTGATCCCTAGCCAAGATGTAATGTAAGTTTCCCTGGTGTCAACTTCTGGTGCAGCTCTCCACCTAATGGCGGCGTGAGATCAGAACTCCGTCTCGACTCCCTTTTCTAACTCCAACAATTGGCCACAAAATGAGTAAATTATAAGGAGAAATACTTACAGATGGCTTCAAGCAAGATAAGGACTTCCCCAAACTGTTTTACTGCTTTGACAATGGAAGAGATCCCTTCAGATCCCGAACGCTCTGAATCAGAGGCCTCAATCCTATCCCAAGCGGTGACTTCGGCGGTTAAAAAGAAGAAAGCATCAAGCAAAAGACAACTGGCTAAAGATTCAATCCTAAATGATAAACTAGACAGGATTATTACAGACCTCCAGGAGATAAAAAGGGACTTTCAAGAGTTTCGTGCCGATCATGATCTCCTTAGAGCAGATGTCTCAACCCTTCAGACGCAAGTCTCCTTGCTCTAACAAAAAATCACCGATCAAGCATTAGAAATCTCTCAGACTCAGGCTACTTTATCCCAGCTCCTTCAGTACACTAAAGCCCTGGGGGAGAGGCAGGAGGATGATGAGAATCGCCAAAGATGGAAAAACGTAAGAATTTACGGTATACCGGAAGACAGTGAGGGAAAAGATATGAGAGGTTTTATTGAGCACAATATAAAATCCACACTATCCTTGGGCACAGGACTTAATCTCAAAATAGAAAGGGCACATTGAGCCTTAGGCCCCAAGCCATCTAGGGCAGAGATTAGATCCCATTCGATAGTAATTTGATTTCAGAGTTATTATACAAAAGAGATAATATTGCAGAAAGCCTGGTCCATGAGAAGGGTATTCTTTGAAAACAAGAGGATCTTTTTTGACAATGACTATGCTCGAGCTACTATGCAACGAATAAGAGAATATATCCCTCTTTTTCCGATTCTCCGACATCAAAAAATTAAAATTTCGCACACCATATCCAGCAAAATTAATTATTCAGTATTCGAATGGGCAAAAAGTATACGAGTCAATTCAGACAGTGGTGGAAGACCTGGGAAAGCGAGATTTTGAACTACCAACAAAATTACCAGGCCAGAGACAGGGTGGGGAATCTGAGACCAGCATGAACCAGAGAACAGGGAAGAATTTACAACAAGAGACCCTTGAGGAAATTAAAAAACTTTTGGGACAATTCGCTTCTGAACAAAGGGACACATCTTCAAATGTCTAACTAAGTAAGCTAAAATGGGGCATAATTTATTTTTTTTCTCTCTGCACTGAGGAGGGGAGAGAGGAACAGATAAAAAGATATAGGAGAGGGGACGGAGGAAGGGGGTGTCCTTTCCCTTTCCCCTGATCTTGGGGTGGGGGGAGTTCTGGGGTCTACCTGGGGTGACCTATCCAGGGTATCCCTCTAATTGGGAACTGGGGAGTCTCACCTCTTATTCCTTAAATATCCCTACTAAGGAAGGATTGGATCAATGGGGGGCTCTTTGCCATCGATCTTCCACGGCATCACTAGATGGGGCACTTAGCAAGATGATATTAATTTGAGCAGAGCTTAATGGACTTGGGGAGAAGAGCTGAGAAGTCAGCTTAGTCTCTCTATATCCTAAATATTAAACACTATAAAAAGAACTAATATGGGCACGGACATATTCGCAGAGTGTGCTCATGGAGGAAGAGAAAATGAAAGGTGCATATAAATATGGAGAGATGGCTTGAGAATTCCCACAATAAATGGGGAGAAGAGGTGATATGAGTCCCCGAGAGGCTATAGGTTTAATTTGGGAGGGATCTCGGAGGGGTCGCTCCGGGGTGGATCAGGGAAGCTCTCCTTTCTGCTCGGGGGGGAGACGGGTGCTCTCTGACTAGTCCCACTCTTACAGAGAATGGTCTGTGAGAGACCCAAAAGAGACCAAAAGACTGAGGAAACAGACCAGAGGGGAGAGACATAGAGAAGAAATAATACCATGCTACAAAGAAGGTCAAGGGTCAAAAAAATGTTTCTTTCTTATGAGCTTGTGTACTCAAGTCATGTAAACAATTACACAATATTATTCTTGAGCTTTCTGACTTTGGCTGAGACTGAACTAAGATATTTGAAAGATTTCATCAAAATAAGTTCGGGACTTAGAAACCAAACTAAAGAAGAAATGACATTGGAGAGAAGGACACTGTATAAAATTGCATAGGTATAATGAAGAGGGAAAGAGATCATACAATAATTTTTTAAGGTCCATATACAATGGCCAAAACATAGAGGTATATAAATATATATCAGGAGAGTATAGGAGCTTCTAAAGGTGGAGAATGCTTATGTTGGGCACCTTTATATATTTTATTTTGCTTTTTTTTGTATATGGAAATTGTATTTAATTTTTTTGGTTATCTTTTTCTACAACCCCAACTAGGGGTGACTCAAGTAGAGGATCCCTGGGAGAAAGGAGGTAGATTTAATTTCCATTTTGTGGGTTATTCCCCTCCCCGAGGGCAGGTCTATATAGATAGACAAGAAGCCCTAACTTGAAGAAATATTTCATCCAAATCAGAGGTATCTCTGAGCCTGGAAGTACACATGTACATAGTTGCCTGTTGGAGCTGGTTATTTCAAAGGGAGGGGGTTATAACAGGGGAGGGGGAGCCTGGAAGTACATTAGATTAAAAGAAGAATTAAGAGATGGTTTGATAGAAAGGACCCCTTTGATGAGTCGACAAGGGAAATGGATGTTACAAATAACAGAAAAGAGGTGGGAAGAAAAGATGAGAGGGAGGGAGAGCATATACAATATAAATGACGCAGAATAAAAAAATCCTCAGGGTGATCTCTCAAAATGTTAATGGCCTGAGCAGCCCAATGAAAAGGACTAAGGTCATTTCACATTTACAAAGAGAACATCCCCAACTTATTCTATTACAGGAAACCTATCTCTCTATTAGTGAACATCAGAAACTACTTGGACGATGGATATCCCAGGTGATTGCCAGTTCATATGCGAGGGGACGTAAGAAAGGGGTAGCAATACTAATACCTAAATCATCCACTTTCCAGGTTCAGGAAACATATCATGATGGGGAGGGGAGACTAGCAATGATTAGGGGAGTATGGGAGGGCCAACTACTTACGGTGGCCAACCTTTATGTACCTCCAGGATCTGATAGTAAAATATACCAATTTTTATTAGATAAAATAATAGATTTTAAACAAGACTTGCTTCTAATAGGGGGGGTTTAAATATGCTTTTTCACCCTGCAAAGGACAGTTCAAACCCAAAACCTGCTAGAGCTACTAAAGGAAAAAAGCATGCTAAGAGATTGATTAGGGATTTATCGTTGATAGACACTTGGAGGCATAGCCATCCGACTTCAAGAAAGTATACCTATTATTCAGGCATTCATAACACCTATTCTCATATAGATTATTTTCTGTTACCCAGTGAATTCTTAGATAAGATCCACAGAGCAGAAATTAACCCCATCTATTTTTCCCGTCATGCATCAATTTTGATAGAGCTAGACGAGATAGGAATTTATACAGAGGCAATGGAGATTCAATAATATGCTACTGAAAGATCCAAAATTTAAAGACAAAATTAAGGCTTGGATACCCGCATAATACAAGAAAATTCATCACTGGAGATATCAGGGGGACTTCTATGGGATACATTAAAATCAGTTATGAGAGGGGAGATTATTTCCTATGCATCACACAAAAACAAACAAAGAAAACAGAAACAACAGGATCTAGAGAGGGAACTAGGGAGTATACAGCAACTACATTCAGTTGGGAACAACACACTGATTTCACAGATTAACAAAATAAAGAAGCAACTTCAAGGTATATTAAATAAAAAAACAGAACAAGCCGTGATGTATATCAAGTAAAAATATTACAAGGGTGGAAGTAGAGCAGCCAAAATATTAGCTTATAAACTAAGGAAACTTCAAGCTATGTCAACTATAATGAAAATCAAGCACCCTATCAACATCAGTTTCTATATAAAACAAAGGATATATTAGAGGGATTTAGGAATTTTTATTCTACACTGTACAATCAACCTGGAAAACCTGAAGAAGGAAAATATAAGGCATTTTTTAATCGCATTAGCCTCCCCCAAATGTCCGAAGAACAACAAAATAGGTTGATCAGATGAATTTCCCCCCAAGAAATTGATCTTGTTATATGTAAGTCCAAATTGAACAAAAGCCCAGGCCCTGATGGATACACAGTATAATTTTATAAAACTTTTAAATCTGAGTTGCTTCACCCGCTCACATGACTTTTTAATGGAATACAAGAGGAGTCCTCTCCTCCCCCAGATAGTTAGAATTACGCTAACATATCAGCAATTTTAAAACCAAAGAAGGTCCCCTCTAACTGCAAATCATATCGCCCTATTTCTGTCCTCAATCAGGACTATAAATACTTTGCGGCAATCTTAGCAAAAAGAATGGAAAACCTTCTCCCTGAGTTAATTAGAAAAGATCAATCTGGATTTATAGTTAGATGACAAACGACAGATAATATCAAACGTACAATATATCTCTTAGAAAAAGTACAAAAAGATTATACCACTACACTAATACTAAGTATGGGCGCCCAAAAGGCTTTCGATCGAGTTTCCTGGAAATTCTTGAAGTACACCTTAGAAAAATCAATTTCCCTAAGGCCTTCCTAACAGTTACAAACCAGCTATAATCTTCACCCCGAGCTATGATTAAAGTAAATGGATCTTTTTCATCATTTTTTTCATTGACCCAAGGCACTAGACAGGGCTGCCCCCTATCTCCCCTTCTGTTCGCCCTATATGCCGAACCCCTAGCACAAGCAATTCAGGAAAACCCTGCAATCTCAGGAATAAGATTACAAGAAAATAATCACAAATTGGCTTTTTTTGCTGATGATTTGTTAATCTATATTACAATACCAGAGATTTCTCTGCCAAATTTATTTACGGTCCAACAGGAGATTGAAAACCTTTTGGGATATAAATTAAACACCAACAAGACCGAGGTCCTGACCATAAATTACCATCCAAGCACTGAATTACAGCAAATATTCCCCCTAAAATGGACAAAGACAGACCCCAGATACCTAGGTATAATTATACACAAAGACACTTCAAAATCAAAATTATATGACATTAATTATATACCACTAATAAAGGCGATACAAGATGACCTGCACAGATGGATGCTTTTACCTATCTCTTTGATCCAAAGAATAGATATCATTAGGGTGAACGTCCTCCTGAGGCTACTTTATCTTTCTCAGTCCTTACCAATCTATCCAACCAAAAAAGACTTTAAACAATGGAATAAGATGATTTCAGAATTCATTTGGCAAAAGTAAAGACCTAGAATAAAATTAGAAATACTTTAACTCCCAAAATGAAATGGATGACTTGCACTCCCAAACCTAGAAAAATGTGCTCAAGCAGTAATGATTGCACATGTCCTACAGCGGGTAGACAGAAATTCGAATCCCTTTTGGAAGGAAATAGAGATGGGGGATTTGAGGGATGGGATAGAGAAATATTTATTTACCCCGACCTTATCCAGATCTATATTTGAGAAGGATATTAAATCCCAATATACGAGACAACTAATTATAATCTGGAGGAAAATAATTCTAAATACAAAGGACAAAACTGCGCAGCTTTTTCTAAAAATTACAGATGACTCTAGATTCCCAGCAAGTCTAGATAATACATTCAAGAGACAGATGGATCAAGGCCTTGTGACCTTTTTCTAGTGCTACAGAGGAGGGACCTTTCTTCAGTTTACAGATATAAAGAGACTCTTTGGTCTGAAAAGAAGTGATTTCTTTAGATTCTTACAAATAAGACATCATTGTAGAGAACTGGTAGGGCTAAGCTGGGACCCCAAAAAGATAAAGCCTTTATCCAAAATCTTAATCAAAACAATAAAGACAGGTATCCCAGAACATATAATATCATATACTTATCAAACCTTAATTTATAATAAGGACAAAGGGACAAGAACTTGGCAGAAAAGATGGGAGCAAGAGATGGGTTTATTAAGACAAGATGAAGAATGGGAATCAATATACTTGATACTACATAAGGCCACTAGATCATGGTCATGGAGAGAGTTTGGTTGGAAATGTGTGATTAGATTTTTTAGAACCCCACAGATCACTGGGAAATTTGGTGGTGAATCTGGATCGGAGTGTTGGAGAGCCTGTGGCGAGCCACTGGCAACAAATACACGCATCTTTTGGGAGTGTGAAGTATTATCCCAATATTGGAAAGAGATAGAGAATGTCTTAAGAAAGATATTTCCAGAAATACAGAATTTAAAACCTGAACAGATACTTCTATTAGAGACCCCCCAATAGATTAGGGGAGATAACTCTAAATTTTTGCTGGCTATTCTTGTTCTGGCAGCCAACAAGGCAGTCACAAGAAGGTGGCTGCAGAAGGTCTCTCTGACGCTCCGGGAATGGAAAGATATAACATACCAAATATATAAAATGGAGATGTTAACAGCTGGCATTAACCTTAGAGTCCAGAAATGTATTACCTTCTGGTCCAGGTGGTGGATGTGGGTTATAGACCATAGAACAGATTTGGTCCCATGATATGAACTAGATTTCAACATTAAAATTATGTCAGGTAGACTCACCCTGGGTGAACTAATAACAAAACCTGTATATTGGAGGCACTTTGGAGTACAGTAGTATACCATCTACAGTATTTTGGGAAATGTATTATATCTGTTAAAGATGAAAATACATTGTATTTAAGACAACTCTATGATGAAATTGTATAATGCTATGAAATGTCTTCGGCTCCTCCTTCCTGTAAAGAAAAAAACTAATAAAGAAATATTTAAAAAAAAAAAGTTTCCCTGGTGTCCAGTGGTGCTTTCCCCTACCTGATCCCTATCCAAGATGTAACGTAAGTTTCCCTGGTGTCCAATGGTACCTCTTTCCACTTGGCTACTGTCTGAGATGTAATGTAAATTTCTGTGGTATCTAGTGGTCCCTCTCCCCACCCGATCCCTGTCTGAGATGTAATATAAGTTTCCCTGGTGTCAACTGGTCCCTCCCCCTACCCACTTCCCATCAGAGATGTAATGTAAGTTTCCCTGCTTTCCAGTATTTTCTCCATCAGTCCCATCCAGATCAATGTAAGTTTTCTGGTGTCCAGTGATCCCTCCCCCCATGCCTGATTTTGACAGAAGTTTTCCCTGGTGCCTAGTGGACCGCCCAGCCCCCACTCTAGCAGATAGGGCCCCTCCAACCCACTCCCACAACCTGAGCCAGTGACTGACACTGCCCTACACTCTCCACCACAGCTGGCACAGTATACGCGGATTGACAGCTCAATCGGCAGCTGGCCATGGCTGAGAGCAGAGGGCTGTGATGGTCACCGGCTCACAGTCAGGTTGGGGGGAGCAGGGTGGTGGGGAACAATCTGCCAGGGTGGGGGTTTGGGGGTCTACTAGACACCAGAAAATGCTTCTTTCAACATTGGGCATCGGTGCAGAAACTGACTTTACATCTCAGACAGGGATCGGGTGAGAGGAGGGACCACTGGACACCAGGGAAACTTACATTACATCTCAGACAGGGATTCGAGTGGAGAAGGGACCACTGGACACCAGGGAAACTTACATTAACATCTCAGACAGGGATCAGATTGGAGTAAGGACCACTGGATATCAGGGAAATTTACATTACATCTCAGACAAGGATTGGAGTGGAGAAGGGGCCACTGGATCAGGGAAACTTACATTACACCTCAGACAGGGATTGGTGGGGGGGAGGGACCACTTGACACCACCGAAACATACATTACATCTCAGATGGGAATTGATTGGGAGAGGATCATTGGACACCAGATAAACTTACATTACATCTTGGACAGGGATTGGGTGGGGGAATGGACCACTGGGCACCAGAAAAACTTACCTTACATATTGGATGGGGATCAGGTGTAGTGGTGGGACCATAAGACACCAGGGAAAGATTTATGATTACCATTGGGCTGGTGATTGGACATGGAAAGACCGCTAGACACCAGGGAAAGTTTATGTAATAACATTGATTGGTTATCAACAAGGGGGGACCACTAGACACCAGGGAATGTTTAATTTCAACATCAGTCTGGTGATCACCGGGGGGACCACTTGACTCAAGGGAAAGTTTAAGTATTAACATTGGGCTGGGAACTGGTGGGGGGAGACACTAGCACCAGGAGCAGTCTAATTCATAATATCAGGCTGGCAATTGGCAGGGGTGCACCACTAGACACCAGGGACTACTGTGCTGTGGGTTGGGGGCCACCGGACTTCCTCTGGCAACCACTAAGGTTGTGTGGGAGTAAGTCAAGGTTTCAGTCGGTGGTGTGTGCACCATGCAAGGGGAGTGAGAAAAATGTTATTGCATGGAGCACATACTCTGAATATTGGACTGTGTCAATATTCAGCCCCCGCCCTTTCATTTGCATTGCACCCCCCTCTGAATATTGCCCAGGCACAAACCCTGTTTGCCCACACTAACTGGGCTTTTGAATATGGGAAATCTGCTCAAAGCCCAGTTTGTGTGGGTAAACTGGGGTTTGTACCTGGGCAAAGTTTTGAATATCTGGCCCTTGGTGTTTTTTTCAGAATAATGTTCTACTGAAGGTACCACAGACGTAAGAAGCACTTTTAGACCTCTGTTGCTATATGAGTTCTTTTGTATTGTTTATTCAAGAATCTTGCTTCAATGACAGAAATAAATAAGCAACTGAATATCAGAAGCAGGAACCCTAGTGCTTTGAGGCTATAAGCAGCCTTTTAATCCTTATCTTTGGAAAAATTTAAAGTATGTGAGCATTTGTTGAAACATGATCACATTATGTGGTACATCTTGACGTCCATTTATTTTCTCCACATTTACATTTGAGACTGTAAACTGTCACTTTTGACATATGTCTATGTAGACATATATCAGTGTCCATTGTTGTATTACACTTTGCATTTCACCATCTGTTTGAACTGTGGCAGTATTTGGGAACAGTGTTGACTGGTACACAAAAAGGAAAAGATTTTGTGAGATACAGAATAATGTGGGACAAGCAAAGTTGTTCTGTCAGTAACTAAGCTGTATTCATCACTTTGTACAGTAGCACTTGACCATGATACATATACTGTAGTATGTCTTGCTCATCCACTTCAACTAGTGATGTCAAGTAAATTTGCATATGTTCTCAAGAGAGATCATTATGAGTAAAACTTTAAGTTCCAATACTTTTTTTTAACTGAATTATGAAGTTGCAACAATCTGCTGCCCATAGAAAGCTGCTTTTTGATCAATCCCATCATCCCCGGTGACCATACTGGAGCAATGCTCATCTGAATGTGGCAAGGATCATCTGGCTGCAGCTGTATTTGCTGGATAATTGTTGAGTTGTGCAGCAATATTGCAGTAGCTCAGCAGCTGCCCTCATCATACATGGAGTGTGTGAGTATTCCTTTTTCTGTTTTCTTTTCTACAACATCCCACCTTCCCGACTTTGATTATATGTTTGTCTGTACTGTATCTGCATGACATTTGAGTAAAAAATGTATAAGTTACATAAACATATACTTCATTTTGAAGGAGAACAGTCAGCACTAAGAGTCACACATCCAGCTGTGGTACTAGTTCCCATTTTACAGTTTGTGTGCAACATCAATTTTTATGTTCAATGCTTACTAAAGTGCAATATATTATATCAGGCTGGTCTTGTTAACTTCTAAGATGATATTTAACATAATCTAAAAACATACATTCCCTGGCAGCCAACATCAAACTATTGTGGCGTTTGCATATCCAATAGAATAAAGTCCATGTTAAAACATTTTTTTATTATAAATCATGACATTGCTCTTAGCCAGTCAGGACTGCTTATTGCTAAACATTTCAAGCAATCATATTGTATAACCACAATATGGTGTCTCATGCATGTAGTTTTACAATACTGAAGATGTAAGTTCAGTTGGCATAGTCTGGTAACGCTAACCTTGGTTTCTCTAACTTACCACAAAGTAAAAAAGGAAAAAATACTTATTTTTAATTCCATTTCAACTTTTTGAAAACACAATTCTTGAACATGATTTATGTTTATTTGTACAGTTCCTGTTTCTCTTTTGGTTGCAAGACTTTCATCTCAAGTCCTCTGTGTGTCAGAACTGCCCAGTTTCATTTTGCAGTTCTCTCACCCAAAGAATTCAATAATGGACTCTTATAAGATACACAGTAACTTTACAGCTACCAAACATTACCTATTAACAATGCCTCCTTAGGCTGCACTCACAAGATATCTGTCTAATTCTCTACTTTGCTGTAAATATCAAACATATTTCTCCCTCCCTCTATCAGCAAACTTATTGTTCTCTTGAAAACTGTAAAATACAGCTCTTGGTAACACATTCAATGCAATGAATAGCTGATCTTGATTCTGCAATATTGTATAACTGAAACAACTAGTAACCTTTAGCTGCTATTCGATGTCTATATATATTAAGTGTTTGTATTTGTTTTTTCTGATATGGAGCCTTTGTAAATGAGTCCCTGAAAGGTTGTAATCCTAAAGTCTGTTACATAAATAAATAAATAAATAAGTTCTAGCCATCCTAATATTCCACTGTACAGTATCTCATAAAAAGTTAACCACATTAAAGACCAGTAGCACAGCATTTCATCATTATGGCAATAAGCACCAAATTAGCTGAAGTGTTACCTTACTGTGCAGACTAAGCAGAATAAACACTTCACCTTATGTGGTACCTTGAAAGATACTACCATAAGGTGGGGGTGTTGTATTGTAATACCATTAAGGGGATCAGGTAGCACCAAAAGCCCCACATCCAAGTGTTGGGTTCACCCAAATTTTCACTTTGTGTACAATAACATTTTTTTTTACTGTAGTATAGTAGATTGTAGCAGAAACATTTGTCTTACTTCCAGGCTGACATTTTCTGTAACTACAAATCTCTGAATCCACTGCCACTGACACCAGATCAGGGTTGCATCAGCAGGAGATTCAATAGCCTGCAATGCATTTTACAGCTTTTATAAGCTCAGATCAGATGTTTAATTTTTGTTCTCCCAGGACTAAGTACAGTCCTCTGTGACTTTACTTAATCAGAGGAGGAGAGTGGGACAAGCAAACAAAAGATCAGAGAATATAAAGTATGTAGAAATATCCCTGGTTTTGATTGGTTGTTGATAGTGCAATGTGGAATGGCAATGAACTATCAACAACAGTTGCCCCACATCAATGGCTGCCATCTTACTATAATCACTACTCTCATCTATGGTACATTCACATTTTCTGTAGCCATTTTGGGATCTGACTGCTCAGCCATCATTGGTTAAAGTCACCTCACTTGTTGTAGTAAACAAAAAACAAGCACTTGTCAATGCTGAATGCTTGCCACTTGTATTGCTATTGTATCTGGTCATGCTTGTACACATTTTCATTGCATACTGTATAACTAAAATATTTTGCTACCCTTTTATTTTAGCACTATTTGCACCCACCAAATCAGTGTTAAATTTAAGGGATTGTGAAATATAAAGGCTACGATTATTGATTCTGAAGTGTGCAATCACAGTATGTCATGCTATTGTGCTAGATATACAGTAAAAGTAGCAAACAAACCACTGCAGGACTTGAATTAATACAGTTTTTATTAATCAAGTGACTTGAACTGACAGTGTTTATGAATAAAATGACTGTTGTTTCAATGATCACGCTGTGACATTCCAGTGAATTCTATCGCTCGAGTCCTGAAAATCCACCTCAAAAGATCCATAACACCCAGTGCATCAACAGTGCAGCAAACTTTATTTTTATAGTGAAAGTCCAGTTTTAAAAAAAATGGTTGTGAAGCCATTCTGGTCTGCCCTCAGGTCTGCAGTCCGCAGTCATGTTCAGTTTTCTTCCTCTTTCTGATCCTCTGCAAATGTCCTGCAAACCTGTCAAAAATAAAAACTGTCATTAATTTTTCTGGTTACCTTTTTCAGTTGTGCATCTGTAAGTGTACTTACCATGTTGAGGCAGTTTTCATGTGCTGACAGGATTCTTGCAGCTCTGAAGCCTCAGATGATGTCTTCACATCTGTGGAACAGTTCATTTAAACTCCCCTCCAGCCAATGTGTATGGTGCTCTTTAAGGATGCCCAATTTTAAATCCACTTTCTCAACGCTATCATCAGTGCCACTTTCTAACTGGGAGGAGACACACTGGCATACCATGTGGTAAATTTTGCCTTCATTGCATCTTTCAGCAGTTTATTAATAGCAATTTCAAGCAATTGCAGATAGGCAGTACAAACGGCTGGAACATAAATGGGTATAAAGATGTAGAGTTCCAAATGTTCTCTGACAGTGGCTGTGGTATGCATCCTGAACAAATAATGAGCTTGAGCGAAAGCTGAAGAACATGGGCCTTAGCCATAGCTTAATTAGGTGGGTTGAAGGCTGGCCAGCTAACAGAATCCAGCGGGTCAGGGTCAATGGTCATCTGTCAGAGGAGGACCACATTACCAGCAGGGTCCCTCAGGGCTCAGTTCTGTGACCAAACCTACTTGGTTTATTTATAACTGATATGAACAATAACGTCATTAATTCTATCTCTAAATTTGCAGATGACACCGAATTGTGTGGTGAGGTGGACACTGTTACTAAACACCTATCCTTAGCCCAAGATTTAAAAAATATAGAAACATGAGCCACAAACAACAAAATGAAATTTAATTATGAAAAATGTATGGTCATAGAAACACAGAAACATTGAAGTTGATGGCAGATAAGGACCACAAGCCAATCCAGTCTGCCCAGTTTTTCCACCTTATGAATGTGCCCTGGGCCTTTACTCTGTCAATGGCCTATTTATTCATACTCATCTGTATTGCTCCCCTATACCTATCCCATGCCTGTTTGAAGCCCTACACTGTATTCATATTCACCACTTCCTGAGGTAGGCTGTTTTATGCATCCATCGCCCTTTCTGTGAAAAAGAACTTACTCACATTACCCCTTAATTGGCCTCCCTATTATCTCATGCTGTGTCCTCTTGTCCTGCTATTTTTCTTATATTGAAACATATTAAACTCTTTCACCTTGTTAATGCCCTTAAGATGTTTTAATGTTTTGATCATACTGCCTCTCTCCCTCCTTTGCTCTAGGGTATACATATTGAGCTCCATTAATCTGTCCTCATATGTTTTCTGATGCAGTCCCTGCACCATTTTGGTTGCCCTTCTCTGGACTGCCTCCAGTTTGTTAATGCCCTTGTGCAGGTGTGGCCTCCAGTACTGCATGCAGTACTCCAGCTAGGGCCTAAACAGCGTCTTGTAAAGAGGGATTATTACCTCTCTCTCTTACAACTTGTGATACCCCTACTAATACACCCCAAATTCCTCTAGCCTTACCTACTGCTTTAATGGTCTGCTTGGATGATTTCAGGTCATCTGTGATGATGATGCCCAAGTCTCTTTCTTCCCCTGTGATTGCCAGCAACTCCCCTCCCAACCTGTAGATAGCTTCAGGATTTTTCTTCCCTATGTGCATGGACCTTCACTTTGGTAGGAACAATCCGTGGTATCCATATACTTTAAGTAGTACACCAATACCACTGCACCACTGCACCCCTTCAGGGTGCCTGCATTGGGGTGCCGAGTCACCATAGCGCCAAAACCCGACAACACCTCCCCCACCTCAAGGTCTGCTGCTCTCCCCAGAGTTATGATTTGTAGTTAGAGGGGGTGTGGGGGGCACCACTCCCACAAGGAGTGGCGCAGGGGCCACAGACCCCCCCAAAATGAGTGGATGGTGGCATTGCCATTTGGCACCCTAATGACACGACGCCCTAACGCTGGTGCATTCCGATGGTGGAACTTACCAATACAAGTAGTGAGCAGAGAACAAGTCCTTGAAATTATAATTAACAATACATTTTCTGCTTCCAACCACTGCAGAAAACTAATGCAGACAGCTATTATGTTATTAAAAATGTACAACGATCATTTGTTTCTAGAAGTGAACACTGTATCCTACTTTTGTACCAAACATATATACAACCATATTAGGACTATGTATCCCCCATTTGGAGCCTGTATCTATGTGGAGACATTGAATTTGTGGAAAGGATTCTGAGAAGGGTGACCAAGTTAATCCCGCAGTTGAATAATCTGTCATACAGGGAGAGATTGTTTAAAACTGGACTGTTTAGTCTGGAGGAATGAAGGCAGAGGGTGGATTTACTCCTTTTATTCAAAATATTGGATACTCTGGAATTGTCATCTCAGTGTGAGCTAGAGTTTGTTACTAGAGCAGCCAACCTAAGGGCACGCAATAAACAACTTTATATCCCTAAAGTAAATTATAATAAAAAGGAAAACTATTTTGCTAAACGTGCTGCTAAAGCATGGAATAAACTGCCACAAGACTTAGATCAACTATTATTAGCTTTAAAGCAGGACTTGGTAAGTTCTTGCTGTCAAAATCAAGCAGGGAATAATTCACTCACTAGGTGTGGGAGTCAGTCCCAATGGACATTCTGACTGCTTTTGTCTTATAAAACCAATTAACCAACAAAGTAAATCCAATATTAGTAAAGCTTTTTGCACACTTAGCTGGTCCAGTCTCGCTTTTGCAGCTCCCAAAGAAGGCAAAAGAAATCCTTTGATGTACTGTACCATGGTGGTTTTATTTGCCCAGTGGCTGGGGACTGGGTTATATCCCAGTCATCAGGGAATTTATGGGTAGGATAACAGACAGGTGTCTTACCCTTATATACGACTTGCAGTGGAAGGAAATCACCAGAAAGAGTGCAGGCTAGTACCAATGACACCTGCTGCTTATCACTCTTAGCCCAGTGACTGGCACCTGCTTTGAATGAGCTGCCTCCATGGTACACTCTGCCACTGGGATCCTATTAACCCTGTCTCATCCAAGCTGATCACAGACTCTGGCGGTTTCAGTTCTTGGGCAACAGCTTTCATTACATGGGCTAGAAAACCAGCTTTAAAGAGGCAAAATCTGCCGGTATTTTATGGGCAGCTTTTGTTCTTTTCATGTGGCTAAACCTATTTGTCTCAGAAATGTCCATGCCCACTTGGTGTTTAGTTTTAAATTGCCGCCATTCTCATACAGTAGTTGTGGTGTGATTGCTTTTACTATGCCCATGGCTATTGCCTGACAAGTCAGGCATTAACAACTGTACTCTTGGTGTGCAAACTTCACACAATGTTTTGCAGGTTATTTTTCCAGATCTGCCACAAGATGTGTTGGACGCCCCCATGACTTTTTATGTAGTTGTAGTGCAACATTACCGGGGGCAGTGCACAGCTGTTGCAGGTAGTCACTCTTAAATTTATGAATTGTACTTTCATTTATAGTGCTACTGTACTTAGATGCATACTAACGGACATCAGCCATCACTCCATGGTCACAGGCATACTTCCCCAGTTCGAACGTACTTCAGAAATGTAGGTGGCATAGGTGCTGAAATATCTTTTTTGTTTGGGGGGGGATGAGGCTGCCAGCTCACAGGCAATGGTACCAGCAACCGAAGGCTCACAAACTGAGCATTCAGCGAGATGACTCACTTTCAGGCAATCCACATCCAGTGGGTACTCCAGAGGACATTTAACTCCATTTCTCTGGAGCCAGCTGAGTAGATATATCTTACACACTCTGTCTCTCAGTCTCTGGCAGTAATTTTGCAATAAGCAGGCACAGAAACCAAGACATAGGTTAAATGACAGCTGACAATCTGTTGTCAATCATGGACCATAAAGGCTGAAAAAATGTCCAGTGTGAATTAGGGACTGTCTCCAAGTTTCACTAAATTTAATGGGTGAAATTTCAAATGGTTATACAGTATTTACCAAGATAGATCATGTGAGATGCAATGTCTCATTTTCAGTGATGTCCTGCTTTTACACATTTGTATATTGTATTTACCCAGGATAGACCAGCTGAGAGACAATAATTAATTTTTAGTGAGGTCCCACATTTTGATCCCAAGTTTCCAACATAGGCTTTTTATAGCCTGGCTGTAATAATAGCAGTCCTGAACACCATGTGGTCTACTCAGCAATGACTTTATTGCTTTCCACAGTATATATAGTACAATGCACCATCTAGTGACACATTGGAACAACTGCATCCAGTGTAATTTTTCATGTTAGTCTATTATCAGTACATTTACCCTTTTTTAGATAAACTGTACATCTTAAGAAACTAACTAAATCTAGTTATCCATTAGTGATGTATAACAACATAACTTTTCTGTATGCATACTACTGTGGTTCAGTAAATTTAACTATCTTAACACACACTATAACTTTAACTTTAAAGGACATGCAGTTATATTCATTATTCCTCAATCAGTCTATTGGATCTTTTAATAATTGTTCCTTTGCTGGAGCTCTGGAACTCTTCTCCACCCATGGCACTGACAGGCAGGGATCATCCTCGTCTTCTGCCTTTATTTCCTGAGCAGTTTGTAACATGCCATTTCCTGTCACCATTTGCGTTACATTGCGTTCATCTACCATCAAAGTCTCTGCATCAAATACCTGATGGAATGCCCCTGGAACCTTAAACAAATGTCTATGATTACATCTCAGTACTTGTCTATAGTCCATCAGAACCTTGCATGGCTGTGAAGCTGTCTCTCCAATCACCTTTGGCTTTGGTCTCCATACCTCTTTGCCTCAAATTATCACTACATCATCTTCAGTTAGTGGGTGTAGAGGTTTTTAGCTCCCTATATCATGGTAGCTTTTCTGTTTGATATCTTTCTCACCTGTATCATGTGGCATGTCTGACAAGAAACATGCATCAGACATTCTCGTCCTCCGCTTGTGGTTCATTAAAAGTTCCACTGGTGAAGAACCACTTTCTAGCGGTGCTGATGTGTAGGCCAATAAAGTTAAATAAGGATCTTCCTTACTGTCAATGGCCTTCTTGTAAAGTCTTTTGACAATTTGCACCCCTTTCTCAGTCTGTCCCTTGGACTGAGGGTAGTGAGAACTGGAGGTCTTGTGCATGAATCCATGTAAACTGTTCAAAGTCACGGCTACTAAACAGTGGACCATTATCAGAAATCAGGGTAGCCGGTATACCATATCTTGCAAACCTTGACTTGGTATGCATTATCACTAATTTTGATGATGTCACTGGTAAATAGCCTACCTCTGGATAATTGGAATAATAGTCAATAATCAGAGGGTAATCTTTCCCTTGCAGTTGAAACAAATCTGCTCCTACCTTCTGCCATGACACTGTTGATTTCTTGTGAGGAAGCACGCATTCTTTTGGCTGGGTGCAGCTGTGCTTTTGGCATATCTCACAATTTTTTTTTACCAATTTATCTATATTCTTCTTCATGTTAGACTAATACATCATGTCCCTTGCATGCCTTTTACTTTTCTCTATACCCAAATGTCCCTCGTGCCCCAACTGAGTAATCTGCGACCACAGCAAGACAGACATTGCAATTTTCTGTCCCTTAAGCAATACTCCCTTAACTACCATGAGTTCTCCAAGAAAATGAGAATAAGGTGCACAGTTGATGCTAGGCTTCCCACGTGAATGTTGTTAATTAATTGTTGCAAGGTCTTATTTTTTCCTGTTTCCATGGCATTAAGTTTCCATTTTTTCTTCAGAAACTGAGAGGTTTGGTACAAGAAAGTCAATGTGAATTTTCACATTACATTCTGTAGTACAGCTAGCTGAACTTTGCAGGAATTATCTAGAAATAGCATCTGCAACCCCTAAATGCTTTCTGGGCGTATACACAGACGTTAAGCCATGATCTGAAGTTTAAGCATCAGTCTCTGAATTTGTAGTGGTGCATCACTCAGGCTCTTTTGTGAAATGGCAATAAGTGGTTTGTGACGTGTCACTAGTAATACTGACAATCTACAGTATAAATGTATTCATGAAATTTCTTACATCTGAATACTACTTCCCAGATTGCTTTCTCTATCAGAGCATAATGCTCTTCTGCTGATGTCATGGAGTGTGATGCATGTGCTACAGGCTTCCATTTTCCTTAGTGCTCTTGAAGTTAAACTGCACCTAGGCCATCTATTGAGGCATCCGTGGAGACTTAAATTTTCTTAGTTGGATCATAAAAACACAGTTCAGATTTCTTAGTCAGAATGTCTTTTAAGTTGTTCCACTGTACCGTTTGTTCATAATTCCACTGCCATTCAGTTTTTGCATCTAAGAGGCTTCCTGAAGCTGCAGTTTTGGCTGTCAACTTTGATATACACTCACCCAGATCATTTATTAGAGTCATACATCTCGGAGAATCCACTTTATTGTTTGGTTAGGCATTTCTTTTACTGCTGTTATCTTTTCTGGGTCAGGTTGAATCCCATCTGGTGAAAGCTTATTTCATATGTACAGTATGTCAGTTCTTGTACCGACTTTTGGCATTTTTTTTTTGGTGGAAGACTTCTGGGGCTGTGCATATGCCACAGGGTATGTGGAGAAGCAATGTTTGCCAAACGGTGTGTTAAATGTGTACAGCTTTGCATTTTCCTTATCCAATGGGATTTGATAGAAACCCAATGAGGAATCCAGTTTAGAAAAGAATGCAGCACCCACCATAGAACTTGTAATATCTGACTTGCCAGGCAAGTAGTAATGCTCTCTTTTTATCCATTTATTCAACTCTTTTGGCACAATGTAAAGTCTCAGAGCACAATTTTTCTTTTCCGCTATGACTAAAGACTTAATCCAGTCTGTAGGTTCTTCTGTCTTTTTCACTATGCTCAAGGTTATGAGCCTGCCTAGTTCCTTATGCAGTCTTTTCTTTAGAGCTATTAGAACTTCCCTTGCAGCTTGAATTACTGGCTGTGTATTATCTTTAAGCTATATTTTGTACTGTACTGGTAGACACCCAATTCCATCAAATAAATCTGCAAATTGCTTTGCCACATTTCCTAGTTTATCAGCACCAAGAGATGCATCTGTAGTGGCAGGGCTTACAGCAGGCAAAATTGCATCAATGTTTGTTACTTGGATGCAATTCACCAAACCTATCTTTTCAAATGCTTTTAGACCTAAAATAGGCTGTCTTTTGCCTTCCACAATAACAACAAGCATTTGTCAATGCCAGATGCTTGCCACTGGTATTAATGTTGTACCAGATCAAGGTGTAGCTTCCGGGTCATGCTGGAAGACTAAGGCTTGAACCCGGGGGGGGCAGTTATGGTGGGGCAGCAACTGACAAACTCAAGGGAATTTAAAAGAATAAGAAATACCACTTTCACCATTCTCTGCTTGGAGAGGGAGCTGTGTAGAGGTTCCTCTGCAGCAATGCTGCTGTAGTCTGTTGTACTTGGGTAACTTCAGAAGGGAATGTGGCTTCTATTCACACCAGTCTGGTGTGAGAACATCCTAAAACTGCACTTCAGGCTGTGGTAGATCTGTGCTCTACGTCAGAAATAATTGGAGCACTCAGGGACATATTTTTCTAACCTCTCCCCTTTTCTGTCTTAGTAGTCTATTGCAGCAGTGCCATTTTCCTACCCTATTTATTTCCCATTTTATGCCTCAGTAGATTGGCCACCTACCTAGGTAGTCTCCCCTCTAATTATTCTTTCTCATACTTATTTTTTCTTTTCTGTCCATACCTGGTGCTAAAGTGCCTGCCATGCTGAATAAAATGCTTGCTATGCATATGAATAAGAAAAACTGCTTAAGAAAGTGCTTATAGTGCTTTAGCAATCATAAAGTGCCAAGCATTTTGCTGACTGTTGATATAAATAAAGATCAGAGGGTACTTTGTAAATTGTTTACATGTTGTTTAAAATCCTGATTCTAAAAAGCCAGCAGTGCTTGAATTCAGGACAGAAGAAGCCTAGCTGGAAGAAAGCTGGAACTTAATGAAAAGAATGTGCATGGTAAAAAGATAAGCCATTGTATGACACAGACATTAACCTTTCCCTGCTCTGACACAGAGAGAGAATGAGATCAGCTGTGCTTGCTGAAAGAGCTGATTTATGAATATGTCTGTCAGCACAATGTTTTGAAGTCTATGCACTTCATGCCTGAGCAGTGTCATTATCAGGCTGACTGATAACTGGTCAAGCCCCTTGTAGGTTCCCCTGCACTGGATCACTGCGACACACCTCTCAAAGCCCTGTACATACCAAATTGCTTTGCCTTATGGCAAGCATAGCAAGTACATCAGTGGACTGTTCCATCCAAGTTACTTTGGCTCTGCAAATACCTTTGGTAGGGAGTGGCTCATTATTATAATCAGGTAGTGAATTCGGCTTCTGGAACATTCTTGGTTTTTCAATCTGCCTGTAGTAAGATACTGGCAAAATATTTACTTGTGCTCCCATGTCTAACATAAGAGGAATAATAAATCCATTAGCTTCTAAAGGAGTGCCTCATTCATCTTTTGTGCAGTTTTCAACTCCCACAGCTCTAGTAAGAAGATCTTCTCCTTCACTGGAGTCATTTGCCATATCTTGCTGGCCCAATAGCTGAAATTTTCATTTGGAAAACACTGTTTCACAAAATAGTTCTTACCACATTTTTGACAAGTTTGTTTGAAAGTAGGACAGTTTTTCTGTTATGTTTATTTCAACATCTTCCAGATGATGAGCCACTGACTACGTTCAGCAAAGTTTTCCCCTTGCCAGGTAGTGTCTTTTTGGCTTTGTTTGAGGCCCTGTGTACAACACTGACTGCTGTCTCACCCTCCTTATTGAAGGGTTCCATGTGCAATCTTGCTGTTTCTGAAGCTTGGCAAATCTGGGCAGCTTTTGCTATTGCATAATCAGTTTCTCTGAGAAGACAAGCACACACTCCATTTCTAGAGATGCCAAACACAGTTGCATGGCTGGCTCTCCGGATGGAAATCAATAACATATTGCTCAGTAGATTCTGTTTCCTTTTGAAACCAGTATCTGAAAATGTATCTTTTATATGTTTCATTTTGTTGAGGTGTACAGTAAGATTCAAACTTTTTCATCACTGCAGAGTAGTTACCTTCTTATAGTGTATGGGAGAGCACTATTACGTATGGAATTTAATGAATTCATAACCTTGTTGTACCATTGATGCGATGTCAAAGTGTTGTTGTTGTACCATCGTGAGTACGTCACATCAATGGTACAAGTTAGAATACCCTCGCACCCCTGTTATCTGGGCAGCATCGCCGATCACTCATTTTTATGTTTGCTTGCATGCATGTGCAAGAAACATAGTGCCATCATCCGAGTTTTCAGAGGTGTGGCAGCCCTCTTCCAATTCAGTCAGTGTGTTTGCAGGTGCGGCCGCAGTTCTCCAATGCCTGCTGGAGCTGTCTCTGACAGCAGTCCAAAATGCTGGGGCGTACAGTTGAAAGGGGGAGCTACGCTTCAGTGAGCAGTGATAAGATATCATCTGCTCATGCGCAGTCCCCCTACACACACACACACACACACACACACACACACACACACACACACGCAAACTGCGTGCTCGTCCCCCCACGCACACAATGTATAGCTGTGCTGCGCTCCCCCCAAAAGCATTCCACATGCCACGCTGGGTACCCACCCCAGCATGGCTACACATGAATAGCCGATGGGGGTGCCCAATCCCCCGTCAGCTCAGCTATCTCCCCCCCACAGAGTACAGGGTGCCACGCTGGGAGCCCACCCCAGCATGGCAACAGATGGTGTCACCGACGACGGTGCCCAATCCCCTGTCGGCTCCACGCCCCCCCAAACAGCCCTCTTTGTGCCATGCTGGGAGCCCACCCCAGGTGGCAAATGTCCTGTGTCGTCTGTCCTTTGTTTAAAAAAAAAACCTGAAATTGAAAAACAGTCCCTCGGTGTGTCTGCCCCACACGCCCACCCTGCGCACCCTGCCTCCCCACTCCTCCCTCACCCCATACTTACCTCCAGACTCCGGCGTGATGATCTTCTGTGGACCGGGAACACGTCTGCACTCTTCAAAGCCGACCGCGAACTGAAGAAATGCGGGTAAGCTGTATAATGGGATAGAGAGGGTTTTTTCAACTTTGCTGCATATCTCAGGCATTTTTTGGAATTTTTGCACCAAATTTTCAACATAGGGTTTTTGGGACCCCTTCTCATGAATGCTCTCACTGTCATGGCGTTAATCAGGCCCGAAGGGTGATTTCGCAGTCACTGTGTGAAATCACCTTTCAGAATCAAGTAATTAAATTACACTACCATTGTTCATATGGTGGGCTCTCAAAAAGCCTATGTTGAAAATTTGGTGGAAAAATTCCTAAAAATGACTGTTTTACGAGCGTGCATTGCGCAGTTCCTAAGCACGCTCGTAAGTTCACGAATTTTCAATATTTTCACTCCAGATTTTCAACATTGCCATTTTACCACACCTCCTTATGAGCAGTACAGCTGTCATTTTTCACATCTTGCCCAAAATGTGTTTCCGCCCATGTAGCGCACAATGGCGCAGTGTGTGTGAAATCAATGTATGGGACACATTAAGAAAATCACAGTGACACTGTTCATGAGCAGAGATCTTAAAATGGCTATGTTGAAAATTTGGTGAAAAAATTCTTAAAAATGACTGTCTTACGAGCAAGCGTTGCGCAGTTCCTACGCACACTCGTAAGTTTGCGAATTTTCAATATTTTCAATCCAGATTTTCTAAATTGCCAATTTATTACACTTTCTTATGAGCAGTACAGCTGTCATTTGTCACATCTTGCCCAAAACATGTTTCCGCCCATGTAGCGCACAATGGCACAGTCGGTGTGCGAAAGCAATGTTTGGGACAGATTAAGAAAATCACAGTTACACTGTTCATGAGCAGAGGCCTTAAAATGGCTATGCTGAAAATTTGGTGACAAAAGTCCATAAAATGACTGTGTTATGAGTGAGCATTGCGCAGTTCCCACATACCCTCGTAAGTTCATGACTTTGTAATATTTTCAGTCCAGATTTTCACCAGTGGCATTTTTCCTCACTTCCTTATGAACAGTACAGCTGTCATTTTTCACAACATGGCCGAAATGTGTTTTCACACTTTCAGCGCAGAGATGCGTGGTCGATGTGGGAAATCATTGTTCAGGACAGATAAAGAAAATCACAGTGACAGTGTTCATGATTGGAGGTCCCAAAATGCCTGTGTTGACAATCTGCTGTAAAAAATCCCCAAACTAATTACATTACGGGTGTGCGTTGCACAGTTTCGATGCACACTCATGACTTCACCAGTTTTTTTTAATATTTTTACTGCAGATTTGCAACATTGCCATTTTTTACACCTCCCCATGAACAGTACAGCTGTCATTTTTCACACCCTGTTCGGAATATTTTTGCACCTGTGGTGCTAAATGCCGTAGTCGCTGTGCATAAGCAGCTTTCGGCTAACAAACTGATATTGCCACTGTTCATGAGGTGGGGTCACAAAAAAAACATGTTGAAAATTTGGAGTGAAAATACCAACGAATGCCTGAGGTATTAGGGTTTCCAACCATAACGCCCCACCCTGTAGAGAATGACAGGCATCAGGGATGTGACTTGGGATTCTTGCCTGCAATGTTCATACCATTCCACACCCTGCAGCGAGTGAGAGGCATCGAGGTATGCCTTGGACTCTTCGGCCCCAAAGTTCACCCCATTCTCCTATACCGCACCCATCTCACTGTATTTCCTGATGGAATGGGGTGCATAAGGGCCAAAGACTCCAAGGCACACCGTGACACTTGTCAGTGTCTGCAGGGTGGGGTGTGGTGAAATGGCATGGCCGTTATGCCTGACGACCCAAAGGCACACCCCAATGCCTGTCACTCTCTGCAGGGTGGTAGTGGGGTTGGCTTTAGTTCAATACTTCACTGCCATTCCTATTATGCAGCTCTGTAACTTCTACACTACCACTGCCAATGCCAGCAAGCAAACATTTGGCATTGACAAATGCTTGTTTTCCATGTTTTACTGATAGTTTAAAGGTGAAAAAAAGAGCGATCTGTGATGGCTTCTGCAGTTTTCTTTTCCACCCCTCATCTCCATCTCTCAAGTGAATCAATTATGTAAATTTCTGTATTTTTTTTCAGTTACCTTCATGCTGTTGTTCAAATTCATTCTATAGAGCCTGATCTCCACTGTATCTTTTCTGTGGGAGCACTTCCAGGTGGGAGAGCCATGGAAAAAATCACTTGTATGGACACTGGATAGGCCCATGCTGATTTCCTTATGTAAAAAAAAAAAATGAGACTGTGTGACCAGTGCAGAGTGGAGCTTGATCCATGGTGGGGGTTGGGGGGCATGTGGATAAAGTTTGTATCAACTGCAGCAAACTTGTTTGAAACTTATTTCTCAAGAAATGCCCAGTTGTTGAAATGTTTATTGTTGCTTGTACACTATAAAAGACAGCGGATAGGTAACAGTAAACAACAATGGAGTTCGCTTCTTGAGGTTTCATGACAATGGTAAACCTGTCGAGCTTCACTCTCGAGGTATAATAGGGTGTCATGACAACATCTTGAAGTGAACACAGCATTGTTGTTCACTGTTACCCATCCATTATCCTCTAGGTTCTGTGAGCTCAAAGGTATTGTAGACCTCTAGAGCTGTACAGCCTTCTACTGTTAACAATAATGCAATCTTCTGTTGGTCTCCTTTGTTTTCTGCTCTAGTCGCTGTGATATGGAACTCCAAACTTTCTTTAAAGGTGCAGTACAAACATATTCCCTTGTAAGATTACTTTACTTGGTTGCTGAATTGCATCCATATTTGCCCCAGATGGCAATAGATTCTACCTCATTGTACAGTGTAATGAGAGCAGTCCTAAACACCACACAGTCTACTCAGCAGCAACTTTACTGAATGCTTTCCACAGTATATAAAGTACAGCACATCACCTAGTGCACACTGGAGCAAATGCACCCAGTGTCATTTTCATGCAAGTCTATTATCAGTACGCTGACATTATTATCAAGACAAGTGGAATATGAAAAACAACACCTCTCGAGTTCATGAGGTGGTGTGAAGATGTGAAAAAATGGCTATGTTGAACATTTGGGGTCAAAATATTAACAATTTACTATGTTGTATCCGCTTGCAATGCCAATGACCTGGGTTTGGGAATGAGCTTGGATTGTCAGAGGGCCAGTTACTAGATGAGGAATGAGCATCCACAGGATGATCTCCTTCTGGGAGGAGGGGGGTCTCTGCCACTATATGACGGTCACCTGAGCGCCCACAGGTGGTGGTGCTGGCAGCAGTGCAGTGCAGTCAGAGGACTCTGGACAGATGATTGACTGGATGTCCATGCACACCTTGTGTGCCTCTGTCAGCCAGCATCCTGTGTGGGTGGAGGGGGGTGGAAGAAAACTGCCAGAAAAAGCAGATTTGCACTATGATGGCTCCAGGCTGCCCATGGACCCTACACCCTGCTGACCTAGGTTCATGTTGGAAGCACCACGGAAATTGATCTGAGGGAACTAGTGCATCCCAAGGACCTCCACCATGTGGAGAATATACCACAGGGCCTCCTTTCTGGCACTGTGACTGGAATTATCAATATCAGATGGTGAAACTGTATTGTCTCCTAAGAATCTCTTCTGGGCTCCACTTTAACCCCCCCCCCATTCTCCATATGTTTGACACCTTGGACCTCTGTAACATATCCCCCCTTTTAAACTTCTAATTTCACAGCTATTTCATTTCATGATATTTGGCCATATGCAAATTGTTTATGTCTGATTGGACTATTTTTGAGTCTTGTGATAGCCTTTTGTTCAGTGATAACAAGTAAAGTTTTATGAAGAGTGTGAATGTAATAGACTTGCCATAATGGGTGACCTATCAGGGAATCTTGACTTTGCACACTTAAAAATTATTTAGCATCAATACACCCATCCTCCACCTCTCTATCCTCTTGCAAAGTGGGTAAAGGACCGGTTAATTGGGTTGGTATAGATTTATAAACAAATTGACTTAGACACTTTCTTTTTGCAACCTTTATAATCGTATGGTTCGGTATGCTCTCCTCCCCCCCCCCCATTTTTCCAGAAAAAGACATTACTGTAACTAGGCTCTGACTACAGTTCATGTGAGTTATATGGAAGCAGTAATTTTGTAGTGACAGTGAGAGTCACATTTAATATTTAAATAGTGAGCACAGGAATAATTTTTATGTTGTCTTGCCCGTGCGCAAGCAACATCTTCTGGTATTAATAGCACAGTGAGAGGTGTGTCAGTGTTGGCGAATGCAGGGCATGCTTTAGTGGGTGTGTTCCTTATTCCCCAATTAGCCAGCATGCTAGTACTGATGCAAGAATTATGTAAAAAGCCACCAGCTTGAAAGAAATGTGCCGCTGCAATCAGAGACAAGCTCGTCATGCAGTGACAGAGATGACATGCCTCCCGTACATGCCTTTCCTGGTGAAACATTTCAGTAAACATTGTGACATCTCCTGCTGCTGCCACACAATCCCCCAAACAAAGCCGACATTGGGGTTGCGATTCCCATGTTGGTATGTTCCTCACCCCCCCACATTGTGTGGCACACTGGGAGCCCACCCCAGAGTGCTGCCACTCACACCAAGCCGACCACGTCAGCATGTTCCCCAACCCCCATTGTGTGACACACTGGGAGCCCACCCCAGTGTGTCTAACAAACCTCGCAATGTTCTGCCTTTTTTTTTTTACCTGAAAAAAAGAAAACAGTCCCTCATTATGCGTGGCACCCCCCTCCACCAACCCTCTGCACTCCCCACACCCCCTCAACCCCATACTTACCTTCAGAGGTCCACTACAGGTTTTCAACATTGCCATTTTTTCACATCTCCTTATGAACAGTACAGCTGTCATTTTTCACATCCTGCCTGAAATGTGTTTTCGCACATCTGGTGCATAATGATACGATTGCTGTGGGAAATCAACTTTTGGGACAGATTTACAAAATCACAGTGCCACTGTTAATGAGCAGAGGTCCCAAAATGCCTATGTTGATAATTTAGTTAAAAAATCCCCCAAATAATTGCATTACGGGCGTACATTGTGCAGTTTCTACACATGCTCATGACTTCACCAATTTTTCATATTTTCACTCCAGATTTTCAACATTGTCATCTTTTTACACCTCCTCATGAACAGTACAGCTGTCATTTTTCACATCCTACCTGAAATGTGTTTTCACACCTGTGGCACCAAATGGATCAGTTACTGTGCAAAATCACCTTTCGGCTAACAAACTGATAGTGCCACTGTTCATGAGGTGGGGTCACAAAAAGCCTATGTTTAAAGTTTGGAGTGAAAATATCAACAGACGTCCAGGGCATTAGGATTTCCAACCATAATGCCCCACCCTATAGAGACTGACAGATGTCAGGGGTGTGACTTGGGATTGTCAGCTGTAATGCTCATACCATTCCACCCCCACCTCCACCCTGCAGCCAGTGACAGGCATGGAGGTGTGCCTTGGAGTCTTCAGCCCCAAAGTTCACCCCATTCTCCTATACTGCACTCGTTTCAGTATATTTCCTTATGGAATGGGGTGAGCGTAATGCCTGAAAACCCCAAGACACACCGCAACACTTGTCAGTGTCTGCAGGGTAGGGTGAGGTGAAATGGTGTGAGCATTATGGCCAACGAGCCAAAGGCACACCCGAATGTTTGCCAGCCTCTGCAGGGTGGGGGTGGGGTTGGCGTCAGTTCAATACTTCACTTCCATTCCTATTATGCATCTTTCTAACTCCTGCACTTCCAATGCTAACGCCAGAAAGACAACATTCAGCATTCACAAATGCTTGTTCAATATTAAGATCAACCTCTCATTATTGCATAAATTATTGGCTCCAAAGGACTAAAATCAGCACCAGCCCTAAAGTGCTAGTTCAGTATTTTGGCACTTTTTATGTGATAATCTGAGGCATATACTGTTTTGACCACTTTTGTAGCAGATTATTTAAAATCTGGGTGTGAAGAGGTGAGACAGAGCCATGCCTATTTTGACTCACAAACCCTCTTGTTTTGGTTAAAATACTACATTGCTGGGATCTGGGGGCTGAAAGTGTGTTTCGGACAACATGGGAACTAATTAGTCCATCCCTTATAGTCCCGTGGTCCAACTAACACAACTCAGTTGCTTAGCAAGGAATGGCTTCACCATTCTGGATGTGATTACATCATTCTGACATCAGACATCCTAGGGTGAGGATTGGCTGAAGCCCTTATGGCCTCCAGCCCAGCAAGATAAAAGGAGCAGTTTTTACAGTGTTCAGCTTACAACATACTGTACTGCATGCTGCTTGGAATGCATTCAAACAACTTGATGAGTCACTCATTCTGCAATGCAACTCTGTAAATTGTAGCTATATATTTTTCTTTAAATTGAGCTAAATTATCTATAAATTTATCTTTTACATAGGTTCTAATATTTGAACTGGAATCTTAACACATAATTAAATCCTCACTCAAGTAATGAAACCTTATTATATCGATTAATATTGAAGGTATGCTTTTTAAAATTCAGAAGATACTTTGATTGAAATGATATAAAAATTGGTTACTATTTAATTTATCTGAATGATAGCAACTATCTGGTGCACCAATAATGATTCTAATTAATTTAAATTCTGAAATAGAATCTCAATACTGATGGAGGAACAAGCTGAATTTATTTAAAAAAACACAGGTGGACAATGGGGGAGGAGGAAGCTGGATGGAGCTGCTGGTAGGCAAACTCTCCTCTCCAGGGAGGGAGTGCAGCATTCCTCAGCCGATAGTGACTCCCAGTGGAGGCTAGGGGTAGCACAGGCTCAAAGGGTGACCAGGCATTAGGCCATGGGGTGGGGAAAAGGGGTCATGACTGGGGCTGTACATAACATGCGCACCTCCACGTGCATGCATTCATACTCCTGGGGCCCCTGGGAGAAAAATCAGAGGGGAAAAACACACCAGCAGCAGGATGAAGATCGACTCCTTGCAGGCGCTGCTTCTGGGCCGGGCAAGGTAAGTGCCAGTAATTCCAGGGGATGGGGATGGGGAAGTCAGTCAGATGGGGGCTGACCAGTGAGGTGCATAAATAGATAAAATAAAAAAAATAACACAGGTGGATACAATTTATCAGTTTTAGTCAATGAAGTACCAGAAAAAGGAAGCCCCATAGTACAAGGAATTGCTTTTCACCTATAATAGTTAATGTAGCCTGGGCTTATATATTTGATTTACATTTTAAAACCAACATAAAAGCATAACAGGGTGAGCATTTGCAGCAGGGCTGTGCGAATACCGAATATTACTTTCCAAATACCACGAATAATGGACTATCCGAATATTTGGAACCGAATACTGAATAGTCCACTATTTGGCTGATATTCAGTATTTGGTCATGTGCAAGGGTAAAAAAAAGCCTTTCCCACCCTCCTGGCCAGCATTAACTAACTATTTTAGCTCTGGTATCTGGTGGTCCCACCCCCCCCCGGCCGATTGCCGGTCCAAAATGAAGAACCCCCAAAGACCTCAGCAATACCCTGTATCCATCATCAAATAAATAAAATAAAAAATTAAAACTCCATTCCCTGGTGTCTAGTGGACCCCCACCCTTAAGTACTCCCCCCCATGACCCTGAGCGGGCCACTGGCACAGCCCTCCACACACCTCCATGGACAGCAGCCAGACTGAGTTTCCAATGAATGAGCGCATCCTTGTACAAGCATGCACTCATTCATTGACACTCAGATTCAGCCACCAACAGTAACTCACCAGGCCCAGGAGGGAGAGAGAGGAGTGCTCCAGCCACTGGTGGGGTGGGTGATGGGAAACAGTGTTGTGAACCTCTCCGGGTCCACAGCACCACTTCCCCCATCCCACTCCCTCGCCAGTGACTGTAGCAGCTCTCTTCTCCCCTCTAGCCCCTGGTAGTGCTAGTTGCTGGTGTCTCAATCTGTCAACAAATGAGCGTGTGCTTGCTCATTTATTGAAAACTCATTTGGGCTGCTGGCCATTAAGGTGAGTGGAGGGCTGTGCCGGTGGCCCGCTCGGGGTCATGGGGAGGAATGGGATGGGACACTTTCTGACAGGGTGGGGGGGTCCACTGGACACCAGGGAAATGAGGGATTTTTTTTTATTTTTATACAATTGGGGACAGGGGACAGGGGACTGGGGGTATTGCTGAAATTCTGGGCGGAGGCTGGGGATTCTTTATTTTGGACCTGCGATTGGCCTGGGGGGGGTGGGGTCCACTAGACACCAGAGATAGAATATTTATTTAATGCTGGCCAGGAGGGGGGGTGACTTTTTATTTTTAAATACCCCCCTCCCAGCCACACAAATAATGAATAATGAATATGGAATAATGAATATTTTGGCACTGAATAATGAATATTCGGATGAATATTTGAAAAAAGATATTCGCACAGCCCTAATTTGCAGCATGATGCTCCTATAATGCAGAGAAAGATGACAGTTTGAATATTTGCAGTTAAACTTAATGAGTGATTGATTAGCTTAAAATGAGAGATAAGACACATTGGAATAGATTATTATATATTGCAGTTTATGAAAAGTTCCAAACACCCAATAATGCTGGTTTTGCAAAATGTGACATATAATTGCAGTGTTTATTCTTTATAATTTTTATTCATATGGGACTGTGAATAATTGCTATTTAGCAAAGTGAATGGGTATGGACATGTACAAATCCCCAGGAGCCTAATGGTTTCCTAAAGTGGTTTTATTTATACAACTAAAAATATGTGAAATGTATTTTGTTAATTTGTTACTGTTTTAATGCAGATCCTTTCCCTGGTGAAGCCTGTGACAGGGCAAAATTTTGGGTATCTGTTGCGGGATTACTGTTATTGGAAACAAATTAAATAAATTACTGCAGACCTGAATTGTGGCTTGAGTGGCTGGTTCTACACCATCTGGTTTTGAGGATTTAGCTCTTCCAAACCCAAAATGGCTAGAGGTGTGTGAAAAAAAAATTCCACCAGCAGAATTTTGGTGAAAGTCTTATTTTCGCTTCCACGGAAGTTCAGAAATCATTTTGCCACCTTTCACGGACATTTCACCTAAAACTGCAGAATAAATTCAAAAAAATGTGGGTCAATTTAATAAACTGCAGTTAAAGAACTTCTGCTTATCTCTGAATGTGAACAGCAGTACTTTTATGTATTGCAGACAAATCATAGTAAACTGCAGAAAAACTAGCTCCCCTCATTCCCAATCTGCATATTATTTTCACCTGTCAGCAATATTTCCGCTGTACAAGTTTCTGAAATCCACAGTAAAGTTTATTTTCCATATGTATTTCTATGCATGGTAGTCGCGGAACTTTTGTCAACTTTCGCGGTTGTTTTTGTTAACAACGGAACAAATAATCCGAGTTTTTTTTGTGCGCCGGAAACCGGAAACCATCCACACAAAATGCGAAAAACACATGACGGAGGCTTAATGGAGACTGGAGACTGGGAAAGTGAAATAAAGAGAGTTATAGACAGACAGAGTATTTAGAGAGAGAGTTAGTTTGGGGGCATTTAAGTATAAAAAGGCCTTTTAAAGTGTGTGTAAATATATATATATATATTTTTCTGTTTGATCATTTTTTTTCCTGTAATCTTATTTTTTATTGTGTGGAATTATTTTTGTCATTGTGCACCATCACCATCCCCCCATAAATATAATGCTTGCACAGGCAGATGCACCATTGTCACCTGAGCCTCAGCCCCAAGAAGAGGGACAGGCTGTGCAGCAGCATGGTGTGCAAGAGGCAGCAGACTCTGAGCAGCATCATGGGCAGCGAGTGTCACCAGCCCTGCATGAGCAGCAGGTGCCGGTCACAGCCAGTACCAGCACCACCAAGAAGAAGAGAACTGCTTCATCACCTCCATTTGTCAGCATGGAAGGGGCATTGCTTGTTAAAGCTGTGATCGAACATGCCACGGACCTATTTGGGCCAGAAAAACTGGACCTTAAAAAGAGGAACGCGGTATGGGCCAATATTAAGTTCACTATGGATAGTGAGGGTGGGTGGAGTTGTGAAAAGTTCCTTTAAACAACTGAAGCACAAGTGGGACAATTTACAGTGCCATGAACCAGATGTCCTGGAGGAGCTTGGCTCTGTTGTGACATGCGTTCCCTCAAGGTCGAGAAAGAGGAAGAGGAAGAGTGTATTGAAGGACAGCAGCACTAGTAAGTATATTAAGATATTGCTAACCTTATATTGTGTGTATGTAAGCAATAAGGCATGCCCATTGCCCAGGTGTTCTGTTAATGGTCAGTTAATCACCTTCTAGGGGTGTAATGTGTTACGAGGCGTAACCCTTGATCATGCCTTATTGATATTAAATTAAAAAAAATGTTTTATAAAAAATCTTGAAGCAATAACGCATGACATGGCATGTATTGTTGCGGGATTTACATACAGCTTGTGTTTTGTGACATGAGGTGCAGCAGAGTAACTTTAACCACACAAGAAGTGTGTAAATCCCACTACTACACATGCCCTGAAGTGCATTATTGCTATTATAAAATTAATCTATTAAAAATTAAAATTAGAATAAGGTTCAAAGAAAGTAAACATTTGATTACAGAAACCTTTACCAGTTGTCTGTTGCAGGGTTTACATATGGTCATGTGACCTGTTTTGACCAATTTGAGGTTACAGGATTTTCAAGACCCATTCAGGGAATGCCCCCCTCCCCTCACAACAGGCACTGTCAGTGACTTGAAGTCATGCTCACACTCAAAGCGACCCACTAGAAACTACAGTGCAAACTCCCTGATAGCAAATGTACACATTTTTGAGCACTGGGACACTGCATGGTGCCAGTCAGGGAATGTCCCCCCCCCCCAACAACAGGCACTGTGACATGAAGTCATGCTCACACTCAAAGTGAGCCACTAGAAAGTACTGTGCCAACTTCCTGATATCAACTGCATACATTTTTGAGCACTGGGACACTGCACGATGCCAGTAAGGGAATGATCCACCCCCACAACAAGCACTGTGACATGAAGTCGCACTCACATTCTAAGTGCCTCATTATGCCCCTGGCCATTCGGTAAAATATGTTACATGCACACCCTATCATATCTTATTGCTTACTTTCTGTTGTCCACAACAAGACACCTAACACTGCAGTCATACTTATAACCATTGAATGTAATGATGATTAGAGCATTTTGTGTTTGAAATGTTATTTTTGTTTTTGACTGGCGAACCATAAATCTGTTGTTTATTTTCAAAAGGTGAACAGCAACCTGAAGATACAGCTGGGGCATCAAGTGGAAGTGCCACCACCAGGCCTGCCAATAGTGACGCAGCTGATGTTGAAGATGATGACAGAAACGTTGTTCCCAATGTTCCTGGTTCCGGTAGGTCATCTTTATGATTCTGAATTCTGAATGACCCTTTCAGTACAGTTAAATGTCATTTATGGAGTACATTATTTGTTTGTTATGTAAGGTGCATTTCTGCAGAATCACAGAAATGCTGCGGCGATGGAGAGTGTCATGCTGTAGTGCACAGACAGATGGATCACTATCACAATGCTGGAGATTATGTGATTGTATAAAACACTGGTAATGCCTGCTGCCTCAGCCCCAATACTGTCTGCAATTATGGTGGCAGCTGTGGCAACTACTGTACAAGTATATCGGCATTCCAGAGAAGGGCTACCAAGATGTCACAGGGTTTTCATCCAAAAACATATGAGGACAGACCAAAGTACCTGTCAATATGTAATCACTGCATGAAATGATACAACAGTGGTTGGGGGAAAATGAGAGAAACTTTATTGTACCTCAGTGGCATGAAGAAGGTGCATGGGTGATACCTCTTCCAGTTTATAATGGTGAAGAGAACGAAGGGGCCTAATAAGAATTGGGCGGGGGAGAGTAAGATTAAAAGTGTGAAAGTTGTTATTCACAGAAAGGGAGGTGACACATGGAATGGTCTTCAACAAGAGGTGGTAGGATGCTATCAAACACAGTGGGTAGTTGTGAACATGCCTGGTACAGTCACAAAGTAACATTGATGTTGTATTGAGTGATGAATGACCACTGACCAATGATCAGGTTGTAGGCCACATGTAGGTGTAGCACTTATATGCAGAATGGACTGGGTGGTTCGACCTAATCAGCTGGGCATACAGTTCCTATGTTTCTATATTTCTGTGTTGCAGTGTATGTATGTTGTGCTACAAAATGTCATCAGTTCTTCAAAATTCTTGACACTGACTATGTGACCACTCCACTGTCTTGCACAGTGTGTGACTGAGTAAGTCACTTAGCTTCCTTACCCTGTGTCTTTCTTGTTGTAATTCTGTTTATCTATGGTAAAGGTTTTAAAAAGTTCAGTGCTCATGCTTGACTGTAGTTGAAGGTTCAGGCATCTATCAATAAGCAAATAGGCAATCAGGTACAACCAGGGGCTATGTTAATGTTCCAGTTAATCACCACTTGTTGTGGAATGCGGCACGAGGTGCTGGAAAGTGCTGTATTGCCAACAACAGGTGGTGATTAACTTGAAGATTAACATAACACCTTTGTGACTACCTTATTGCTATTATTATAATTGGGTTCAGTTTCTCTTGCCATTTTTTAATGACACACAGTATTTATTTCAGTTATTCTGAGCCCTTTAAATACAATAGTCCTGATGCCAACTCCCTGATGTCAACTGTACACATTTTGAGCACTGGGACACTGCAAGGTGCCAGTCAGGGAATGCCCCCCCCCCCCGACAACAGGCACTGTGACATGAAGTCATGCTCACACTCAAAGTGACCCACTAGAAAGTACCGTGCCAACTCCCTGACATCAACTGTACACATTTCTGAACAGGCTGAAGTACTTACTTAGGCAGTTTGGTGATGAACACATCCATATGCCACCACACTTGGAAAGTAATGTACTGTAGGATACAAACAGCAATCAAAGCAGCTGCAGCACCAGCGGTACAGTAGTGAGTCAGGCTGAAACAAATGGAAGCACAGTGACAGTAGCAGAAATAAGGCAAGCATGGATTGATATTATTTACTTCCTGAGCAGCAACTGTAGGTATCGAAAACAACCAGGGACCTTGTTTTTCTTTACCTAATACAAAGTCTGTCTCAGCACAATTTGCAGCTACTATAGTAACAGCAGTCCACTACCACTGTACTTCCTTCAAATCCCACATCGCAAACTTAACTCAAAAGTGTAACACGCCTTCCTCAAAGGTGTCCACTATAAACACTAAATAGAAAACATAAACCATTTGCAATGTTTATTTAAAAAATGAAAATATAGAGTACGTTATTACATGGGCATTTGGAATGGACACACCGTGAAGTGACATCATTTGATAGTAAGAAACTACCAATGCTGTAACAGTAGCAAGTTAGTGCCAGCAACAGTCATAAAACATGCAATGTCCCAGTGTTCTAACATATGGGTGGTTGTTATCAAGGAGGTGTGATGTTGATGCTTAGGGGGTTCAGTTGTGTGTGCTGTGGGTGTGCACTCAGTAATGTCTACAGTACCTGTTATTTTGTGGGTGTGGACCATTCCCTGGCTGAGACCATGCATGGTCCCACACAGTGATCAAAAAATATATATCTGTATAGTATAATTATTGTATAACAGCCACTCACAGCATTACCATATTCATAAGTGTGGATATTGTAATGAACCCTCATTTCCCTCACCATCCTTTCTTTCTGTACTGCAGCAGTTGAATCCATCAATGCATCAGGGTCACAACCTGAAGGTGAGGTGGAGCCACCAAAGGAGGCAGCTCAAAGCACATGGCACAAAAACCATGTTGTGAAAATCTATAAGGGAGGGAGGAATCACAGCAGCCCAATCCTATCAAGACCGGGGAAAGTGCTAGCATGCCAGGGACAGGTACAAATGCTGATGGTGCCAATCAGCAAGCTTCTCCACTGGATACAAGTCATCTGGAGTGAGGGGAAAATAAGAGGAGGGACAAGAAAATAATGAAGTTGACACAAGGGGTCAATTCTCTGGAGACCCATATTGTTGAAGTCAAGGGGAATCAACAAAAAATTATGAAAATGCTAAGGAGGCTAAGGAAGATGGTTGCAGTGCTTGGAGTTCACGGGTGAACTCTGAGAGCAGCAGTCCGCAGCAAAAAACGTTAAATGTCCGGTGATGTGACAGTGCTGCTGAGGCACTGACATCCTGTAAATAGTTTAAAAATTGTAGTGTTGTTAAATCGGTGTTGTTGTTTGCTGTTCTCATTAATTTTTCTCATTTCTTAACCAGGACTATAGTTGCTGTTGTATTTTTTTTTGTAATTGATGGTTAGTATAGTTATACAAGTTACTGAGTGATTGCTGTGGGTTTTTCTAAACTTGTATCTTGTTCTGTTTTCCTTTTCTGAAATTTTCATACTACTGTGGTCATCCTTGTCTTGGGCTGGGGTACTGGTTGGTTTTTGACACAATTTATGTCGAGGTTCAGATAAGCTGACATTAATTGGTGGCATGTTTGTTGAAGTGCCCCGCACAGTCATTTTCCTTTTTAAATCCCTCCACCCAAATGACCACTCACTTCCCATAAAACACACTCTACATCTTGAGGAGTAGAGGTAGGAATACCAGTACAATACTTACCTGTTTGACTGGCTGTCACTGAGAGGAAAAGATCAATGGTATTAAATAGAAAGGCATCCCCAACAATACCTTACCTGGTCAGTTGTGATGGACACATCATGAAAAAACAGTCAAAAGCAGCATCAGATGGGATCCTGGCAGCAGCAACAGCAGCAGTGGCAGCATGTGGAAGGCCTGGAAAGGAAATAGGGCATTGTGAGATAGTTATAGAAACAAATGACATTTGGCAAGCAGACACAGTGACATGTTATGTATCAGGCTTTCAGGTTTCTTATACTCTGTACTATCTTTGACTGCCAACAGAGACTACCTACTCCACTGACTATCCTAACTAATCCTACAACCTCCACCTTGTGTGTGCCCCACCCCAACTCCCCACACAACCACTTGCTACTAGTGCTGTGTGGAATTTTCTAATTCTGGTGGAATGAAATTATGTAGAATACTCAAAATTCCACTGAAATTCTGCTGAATTCCACCAGAAACGGAATGGCGGAATTCTGCAGCATAAAATAGTTGCGGAATGATTTTCCGTGGACAAATCACTGTTCCACGGAATATTATTCTGCAGATCTCAATATATTCCGCAGAAATTGTTATGGAATAATTTTCCACAGAAAAAAATACTGTTCTGTGGAAAATTCCGCAGGTGAAGAAGTGAAATTCCGCCTGCAGAATGGTCATTCTGCACTAATTCTGCCAGCATAATTCTGCATTTCGCACAGCATTACTTGCTACCTACCCAGTAAATACACTCTACATCTTGAGGAGTAAAAGTAGGAAAACCAGTACAATACTTACCTGTTTGACTGGCTGGCATTGAGAGAAGAAGATCGAGGCAAGGGTATTAAATATATAGAATAGTGGATGGGTGAACATCCACAACAAGACTGTGTTTCCATCGAGGGAGTTGATGACATCATAGAGACCTCGAGAACGAAGCTCGAGAGGTCTCGCCAATATCATCAACTGCCAGAGATGGAAACCCAGCCTTAGTTGTGGATGTTTTCCCATCCACTGTTTTATACAGTATATGGGTTTTTTTATGTTATTTTTTGTCCTTACTTATTGTACATGCTGCTTCCATTCCCGTTGGTGATCCTGCTCACTCCCGATCATGCTGGTGCCACTTGAGCTCAGTCGGGCTTCTTAGTTTCACCCCTCTGGGTTGATTAACATTAAAAGCAGGAAAAAAAAAAAAGAAAATATATTTTTAGAAAAGGAGCCATGTATGGCTCTCCGTGTCCCGACTCCCGACTTCAAAGTCAGTGGTTCTGCTGCCCGGCGCTCGTTAAACCTCGTTGCCAGGTTTGTTTTTATTTTTTTAGAGAGAGCCTTTTCTGAGCCAATCGGGTGGCAGGTCAAGGTTAAAAAGTTGTACTATCGATATGATGTCAGAATGATAGTACAACAGCTTTTTTGACCTTTGAACTGCCCTACAACAAGATTTCAGCACTTGCTTGAAATCCATACACAACAGAAGGCACCCATATACTATAGAAAGGTTTCCCTATATATCTTACCCGGAGAGTTTAGATGGGCACACTATGAAGCAGCAGGGATGGTGGTGTGGGGTTGGTCAGACTCATGATTCCGGTATCAACCAAATTGACAGCATCAGCAGTGGTAGCATGTGACAGTCCTGGAAGGAGAATAAGTCAGAGTGAGAGAGGTAACGTCCAGAAACAACAGCAATTTTGCTTTTCAAGAGACAGCACTGTCATCATAAGGCTTTATGCACATTGCTAGCAATATAGGACTGGTTAACAGCACTTAAAACTGTATGTAAGTGCTAGTAACGTCTCTACAAACAGACTGTTAGGGACTACAGTGCATACCAAAACAAAGTACCCTAGTAGCACAGCCACACTCCCTCCACGTGTGTGACTGTCAGCACACATACACCACACAATACACAAACAATGCTATTTTGTTTAGGATAGCCTCTTACATGAGTAACAGTAATGCAATAGTCTTTAACGTTCAAAACAGGGTACTCATGAGAACAATTACTCAAGTACTACATTACATGATGTGACAATAATGAACATTAAGAGCTCTACCAACCTGTGGTATGGTTGTTGATTCAGAATCAGCAGTTACAGCCAGATTCAACAGTTTCAGTGCACCATCATGCTTCTTCTTCTTTATGTTTTTCTGTTCTGGCACAAACAAGATCAAGAAATTCAACACTGGTGGTACATTTGATGAATGTGTCACTCGAAGCAGAGTCATGTATCAGGATAAAATGAGCTGTTTCTGCTGTTCTCTGCAGCATCACTCGTAACCCACAGTTTGCTTGCAGTGGTGAGGTGATGAGTTCAGTAAATCTGTCATCAACTTTAGGATTCTGTGTAGCATAGTACTGACTTTGGCTACATTGGCTGTTATTGTTTGGTGCAGCAGGATCAGCTTGGAATAGGATGGTTTCTTCATCTTCAGAAGATGGCCGGGGGTGGCATCATCAGTAAAATTAATGTAGCATATAACTTAATATGGCTGTTGTGATATGAGATGGCTTGATCTGCAATGGTTCTGATTTGGTGAATGGCTCAGTAGCAGCTGCAGCAGCATTTACTGGTGAACAGTAGTTACTCTGTTTCTTTTACTGCAGTATGCATGCGTAACAGTGACAGTGTGGCACAGAAATTTAGTGTCAGTCCTGTTTTTCAGATATGCCAGTCCTGTGGTACTTGAATCTGAACCAGGAAATTATAGATAGTACCTTGGGGTGGGTGAAAGGTTGGTTAGATGAGTTGCTAACTGGCTGAGTGGCAGAGCACAGAGGGTGGTTGGGGGGAAGAGTTCTCCAGTACAAGGGAGGTCACAAGCGAGGTTCCACAGTGGTCAGTGTTAGAACCAGAGCTGTTTAACATATTTATCACTGACAAAAGGGAAGGCATTCGGGTGGAAAATGTGCATGTTCGCAGATGACACCAAGCTATGTGGGAGGGTGGACACCCGGGCCAGGAGGTCATAAGGGAACTGAGGGTGCACATGGCCAGACTGGAGAGATGCTCGGGGATATGGCAGCTTGGGTTTAATGCTAAGAAATGCAAGGTGATACACATGAGGCGAAGAACCCGAAAAGAAAGTACTACCTAGGAAAGTACATAGGAAAGGTTCAGCTCACAACATCGAAGGAAGAAAAGGATCTTTGGAGGTCATCATTATGAGTGACTTGAAATACTCAATTCAATGTAAAAAGGCAATTGCAAAGGCAAATAGGATGCTGGGATTTATTGCAGGGGGTTTCAGCAGTAGAAACAGTGATGTTATTCTGCCACTGTACAGGCCTTTGGTAAGACCACATTTAGAATACGGAGTAAGATATTGGCATCCACACCTGAAGAAGGACATGCAATTCCTGGAGAAAGTTCAGAGAAGAGTGAGTGGCTACTATTAGAATGATAGCGGGACAGCAGGATAGATCATACGAGAAGAGGTTGAGGAACCTAGGGATGTACACACTGGAAGAAAGGAGGCAGATGGAGGAAACAATAGAGACATTTAAATACCTGAAAGAAATAATCAGAGTAGAAAACGAGGGCCTATTCAACAGAAGGACCAACACCACCACTAGAGGGCACAACCTAAAAATGATGGGAGAAAGGTTCAAGAGGGACGTGAGGAAGCACTTCTTTATAGACAGAGTGGTGATAGCATGGAACGAGCTGCCAATAGAGGTGGTGTAGACAAAGTCAGTGGGTGCCTTCAAAAGGACATGGGATAAGCACAAAGGCATGTCATGTGGAAGTGCCAGGGAAACAAATATCAGGATGGGAGAGGGGATGTCGCGATTAAAGGTGTACACTTGGGGCAGAACTCAATCACTAGTATCTCCAGCAGACATGATATTCTGTTTTCTTATGTTGTTATAACTATTTGGAAATGTACTGCTGACATTGTTTTCAAGAGGAATAGATACAAATTATCATGACTAGTATGCAGCTAAGGATTACAACTTCTGACACTGTTCAAAGCTTTGCTTCAGATAATTATATTTATTTAGTGGTTTGCTTGAAATGTAAAATGCACATGAACATTGTAAAACTTGGAAAGGTGCTGAAGGTGCCACAGTTTACTGAACATTATCAGTACTTACAAAGAAACAGTAACAGTCAGACAAGCCAACATGTGTCCGTTAATTGTTTTTGGTATTTTTATTTTCTTTGGGAGGGGAGGTAGAAGGCCCAAAATATCAGCCAACTTGGACATTAACAGGTGGCTGAGTGTTTCACACAGCAAGTGACATACAACACATGATAAGCATCAGAAGCAGTAACTAATGGACAAGCTAACATTTGTCAATTCAAATGTTTTTGGGGTGGAGGGGGAGGACCATGAACGTCGGCCAACTTGGACAATAACAAGTACCATTACAATCTCATGTACTTTATATATTCATTTCTTTAATGCGCATGAATCATCAGTATAATACTATGACATGTGTGATGGGGTGATGAGTACCTCAGTGCACATCCGTGTTTTTGAAATGCATGTTTAGGAAAACTCATACCCCTCGGATGTGTCTTCCTCCTCAGACAGAAGATCCACACTGTCTTCTTCAAATTCAGTTTCCGTCTCGACATCACCTTCTTCGCCAGCACAATATCTCAACACTGATGACAGTTTATACTGCGATAGGGGAAATTAGAATTCATTTTTATAAATGTCAGGTACTCTATGTTTCTGTCATATAGGCAACTGTGCCGGTCACTGACTATTGCACCAGAGGCACTGAAAACCCTCTCTGAGCTGACACTTGCACAGGGACAAGTCAGAAACTCGACAGCCAGAGATGCCAGGGCAGGCCACACTTCTAGCTTGCTTTGCCAGTATAGCAGTGGCTCTTAGTCAGTGTTCAGCTGCTGTGGGTCATCCAAGTAGGACTGCATCATATGGCTGGCTGACAACTGCAGTTGACTTTTACCATGACTTGGCTGCCATACAGAAACACCAACCTGCTGCAGCATGGATCACAGAGGGTTTATGGAACTGCTTGATGAGGAGGACACCACTACAACAGGCACATTATTTGTGGAAGAGGATGAGGAGGAAATTGTGGTACTACCCTTTCCACTGTCAGGTTTGTCTCAGGGATGGGATCCAAATGGTGACCATTTCTCAGTATGGTCCCTTGCCATACAATTTTCTACCTTCCCACAAAGGATAAGGATATGGCGATGAACCTCAGTCTTCCCACCTGGAAGTAGAGCAGTAATGCCATGTTTGTACCTTGGATCCAGCAATGTGTAAAGGATGTATGCGTCTGAGGTGTTGATGTAAATCACTCTCTGATCATTGTCAAAAAACTTCAGAATCCCGTTAGCCAGTTCTACACCTGCTGAGTCAGCTGCCACTTGAAACTGCTCCCTGATGTTTACTAGTGCCCGACGCAGTACTCTCATCAGTGGTATTACCTGGCTCAGGCATGCATTGTCAGAGCTGACCACTTGTGTGGCATTTTCAAAAGGACAGAGTATTTGAATTACCCTGTCCATCAACATCCACCAAGCTGAACTAAATGATATGGCTGCCCACATGTCATGGTCACGCAGCTGCATGACATAGTCATTTATTGGTTTATACTGCTTGAATAGTCACTTGAGCATGTACAGCGTTGAATTTCAGCCTGTGACAACATCCATTTTTAAACGATGTTGCAGCACTCCATTTGCCTTCTGAAGAGTGGTCAGCTCTGATCTTGCAAGTGTCGATCGAGAAAAATGGTTGCAAATTTTATGGCTCACATTCAACATACTGGTTACTGACTTATGCTCCAGAAATGCCTTAACAACAAAATTCAGTACATGGGCAAAGCATGGGACATGAAAAAATGAGCCATCATGGATTGCTTTCACAGCATTACAAGCATTACCAGCATTACCAGTAGCAATAAAGCCTGCAGAGAAACTATGCAGCTTAAACCACTTTGTGATGGATTCATTAATATGTTCCAATATCCTTTCAGCTGTATGAGAGCCATGCATGCTCTGCATACTTAGGATGGCATGCTGACAAGGACCAACACTACTACTACTACTACCATGTAAAAGTGGGCAACCTGAAGATGAACATGGGCGAAAGGCAGAAACACTGGCTAAATTTTCCCAGTGTGCTGTAATACACATAAAACGTATCCCAGAGGGTGGCCTACTTGTCCATACATCAGTGGTAAGATGGATTGTGGGTACCGCTGAGTGGGACACTGCTTGGGAAACAATGCAGAAAAGATCACTATAAAGAGCAGGGCCAGCTTTTGTGGAAAAGAATGTGCGGCTGGGAACTTTATATTTTGGTGTCACTTTTTCCATCAAGTGAAGAAAGCCGCGTTTCTCCACAAAAGAGTATGGCAGCAGGTCTGTAGCAAGCATACGACCAATGGCTGTATTCAGCTCTTTTGCAACTGGGTGGTCATGGTGGTACTTAATGTGCTTTGTTAAGGCCGATCTAATATCTGGCTGCTTCAGCTTTTGTGTGACTAGTGGGGAGGTGGATGTGCTGCTTTTATGAGATTGCCTACTGATTACACTGCCCTGGGTAACAGAATGGCCATGATGCCTACTTTCGACAGAGGCAGGAGAGACGTGACATTCACAGTGAGTAGTGCTACCACTGGTATCTGCAGAACCAATAATGGTTGAACTGAGTACGGTGTCAAATGGGAAAACTAGTGGTGCTTCACATTGCTCATCATGAGCAGATTCTGAAGTTGGCATTGCTGCCATTCGCTTCTGCTGTGACCAACAAATAGGATGTTTTGGTTGCATATGGTTATGCATTCCAGTGGTTCCATAATGTGATCCTGGCTTGTCATGACTGATTTTGGATTTACATATGTTACATATGGCTGTGCTATCATCACTCTCATACACAGAAAAAAATCCCACACCAGTGACTTGCCGCCACTCACACTTCGGATTTTACTTGCTGCAGAGGATGGGGCTGAGAGGTTTGGGTGAGCAGCACTGTTGCCTGCTGCTGCTTTTCCTTCTGCTTCTCCGTAACAGGTAGTGGTACCCTGCTTCTAACATCCACTTCCTCCCTACACTGCAATGGTTCAGCAGACATTCCTTTGCCTCTACTGTCTTTACCCATCACTACACTTTTTTTCAGTTGTTTTGGGGGAGGTTTCCAAACAGGGTCAGTTACTGAATCATCATCCCCCCCCAATCAGTAATGATTGACTTCGGCATTTCATGCACTAATTCAGATATTTCTACCAAGTCATCTTCATCTGCACCCTGCACATCACCCTCCACATTAGCCCAAGAAGGTTAGTCAGGCTCATCTAATGGAGGAAATTCTTCCTCCTCTACCTCTCTCTCCGCCACTTGCTCAAGCTCCCTCTTCTCAGCAAGGAAACGTAATGGTTGGGTACTACACCTAACATCAGGCCTAATGGTTCTATAACCCACCACTGGTGTACTAATCCTCCCTATCAGCTCCAGAGAAAATTCCTCAGAATCATCATGTAGCTGTTCCTCCTATTCCTGAGACTCCTTTTGCTGGCACAAGAGTGCTGCAACATCCACAGCAGTTTTTCTTGCTGATCTAGTAGGGGATATGGCCACAGCTGTTGAGCTTTAACCACTATGCCTACTCAATCCAAAAAAACTACCAGCTGCAATGCCAGCTCCTGCTGCTAAAGTTGGCACTACTAGTAACTATGCTGCTGCCTTTAGGGAGGCAGTATAGCGCAGTGTTTTAAGGTTCTGAGCTGCAAATCTGGTGACATCCAGCAGGCCAGACCTGGGTTTGAATCCCACAGCTTCCACTTGCATACTGTGTGACCCTGAGCAAGTCACTTAACTTCCTTGTGCTCCCAGGTCGCTCCTGTAAAAAAGCTTTCAGCTTAGTGTGCTACTCATAATTAAACAACTAAATAAAAAAAAAAGACCTCTAACACACTCCCCCCTATACCTTCTGCACCTCCAGCAGAGACAGTTTTACATGCAGAATCAGCAGGTAATTTCTTCCCAGAGACTGCAGCACACTTTGACTTTCCAGAAGACATGTTCTTCTGCTTTTGGTTATTACCCCACAACAAAAAATATAAACTAACACAATGAAAAAACAAAGAGATGTGAAAAATGAATCAATATAACTATTGCACTAATTCCTGTCAACAGAACTTCACAGAGTGCTTCAGTAATCTCAGTCACCCTCTCGAGAAAAATAGTAGTTCAACAAACACCAAACTGAATTTTCTGTTAGAACAAATGGCAAACTGTGAGAAGCAGTCTCTCAGAAGTATCACTAAACAAAACTCAAAAAAACTGATTATCTCAGCAGGAAAAGTACAACAAAATTATTATATCATCAGGAAAAGTAGACGTATGGAATGTTTGCCAACACAAATGATGATTTTTTAAGTGTAAACACTCAAAATAGATTCCTCAGATTACAGAGAGCTCTTTGCTCATCAGGAATCACCTCAGAAGTGAAACTGAGGGAAAGAGACTCACATGCTGAAGCACTGCGCACACCATGTGATCACTGAAGAGCTTCAATCAATCAAAATGCATTTAGTAATAATTGTGAAGTAATTTGAGATTTCTGCAGATTTTCCATGCATAACTGCTGAAAATTCACACTGTTGCTGAACTTATACAATACAGTATTCTGCATTATTGGAGATTATGCAGAATTTATTGAAAACTGTGGATAAATCAACACTAGCCAGATGGGATACAGACTTGAAAATCATGTGATCTGAGAAAACTGCAGGTTAATGAGAACTAATAGCAGAATTACTGTTCAAAACTGTGGAATTCAATGAGCAATGCCACGAAAACAAAAACATGCAACTCAGCAGGTTCTGCAAAATTGAAAGGCAGATGCCTGTGGTTATGTGGGGGAAGAGCTCCTCACCCACATCCTATTTAACATAGAAGCTCCCATCGCTCTGCTTAGAGCGAGTCACACTCACTGCACTTGCTCCATGTTGCATGCTGGGCTGTTCATCTGTTCTGCCCCACCGCCTGCTTCTCTCTGCTTCCTCTGCCTGCCTTCTGCTTCATTCGCTCTCCCCATTTGTTTTCTTTCCTCTTTTGGGGGGTTTTCTGCCTTGCCCAGCTGCAGCATCTTAGTTTGTGCTGCTGCTTTGCTTCAGCTTCTAGTAGACCTCCTCTAATTAAGCCATTTGCACTCTTTCTTGCCACTACTCCTGCTCTCTTCCTCCAGTACCGTGGTGGGCCTTCTACCATCCTCGCCCCCAGGGATTCTGGACATTGCACTGAACACCATCTCTACTGGCTGGCATTCCTGTTTCGCAGCAGTTTTCTTCTGCGTCATTGTTGTTACCATATTTATCATGTGCAGCTGGACAACAGGTTTTCAATACACCTTCTGCGCATTGTCCTGTGCTGCTAGCTACTGGAGAACTGATTCCAGCTTATAACCTCCATTGGATTGTACCACTCCTTCGCCGGTTGTCTGCCGGCCACGTTGCTGTTCCATCCTTAAGAGCCTCTCGTACCTCTGCTCACTGATCCTATAAAGGAGCTCTGCAACGAGCATTCTCTTGTTACTTCAGACCATACATCCTCTTGTTAAAGCAACATGTTTCAGGAAATGAAAGTCCTACCTATTGCTCCACTATGTAGCTCAATTGTTTTACTCCAATCTTGTGCGATATCACACACTGCTGTCCTTACAAACTGCAGCTCTCGTATGCCATTGTATGCCTAAATGTACTAACTGCTTGCTTTCGGAGCTGTTTATTTCTTTTACACTGGTGTCCCTCGTATTTGTTATTTGCCCCAGATTTAAGCCTTATTCTGATTTGTGAAAGACTGAGCGGCATTGGACTGACCTTCTCTTTACCTCCCAGATTGTGCTTTCTCTTAGTTTACCATCTCAGTGAAGCACTATAATTACTACAGTGATCAGCATGCTCTTAAGGTACAGTAAGTTTGTCTACAGTTAAAGATACCACCACCCAAAATGAATATATTGTTTCCATATCCTGTAGTTGTGGACTCCACGGCATACCCTATCTGCTAGCTGGTTAGGGAAGACCTCTTTTCAACCACCATTGTGGACGACAGGTGATGCTGATATCCCCTTTAAATCAGAGCCATTATACCTCAGTGCACATGCAAACACGAATTTCTGGATTATGCTAATGCCTATGTGCATCATCAGCTTGTCTTCTCTGCTGGCTGTGGGGCCTTCCTCAGCTTTCCTGGGCTCAGTACCTTAGCGCATTTACACCATTACCTTGCATGTAGCACTTCTCCTCCCCATAACACCTATAGGGGTCTGGCTTCTCGCTCCCCTTCACTGACCTATGGCGGACATCGCTGACCTTGCAGCCCTACATGGGTTTGCGGTTTGCTTGCCTCCGTGGGGCCTAGCTTGCCACTCTCTACACTTCCTCAGTGGACCTACGTGTGGTCCAGCTGCCCATATACCCCATGTCAGAGGCCTAGCTGGTTGCTTTGTCCAGGATACCTGCTGTGCACTAGCTGCCCTCTATCATGGAGTTCAGTGCCCTGCTCATCAAACTTCTGTTTGCTAGGAGCCTTCTTTCCATGACACTTACTCGTCTCTCGCTTCCATCAGGATTGGACATTGCCAGGACGTCTTGTTTTCACTTGTCCTACTTGAGTTGGGCCGCTGCATCACTCACGTCACTTACTCATGCTTATTCCACTCATACTAATAACCTCCTTGGCTATTGTAGACTTCCATCTGCCTATGTCTCAGGATATTTGCAAACCATTCCCTAGGATCCTTCTTCCCTGCTGCTTCAGTTCATTTGTATTACTTTGACTACCATTTTTTGCCAGGACTCTCAGCCAAGCTATTGTGCCATCATATCTCATGGCTTAGGTCTCAGACATTAACTTGATCCAGTGTCCAGAGGATTACTAAACCCAGTTGAGCTGCTGGTTCTTCTGACTCAGTTTTACTGTATTCTGCTGCCATCCATGCTCACCAGAAACACAACTCCTACAGGACTTCATACTGCTCTCATAAGTTTGCCCTTGCCCCTGCGCCTGCCTTGCAAATTCCAGGCATGGCAATTAGAATATTATTGCTACACTGCTATGCAGACCTAAGTGCGGGTCCATTTATTCTTAATCAATCTATGCACGCTTGCTTCCTACATCACTGCTCATTGATTCAGCGATTTGTCGCTTCATGCTTACTGCTTTCCCCTCTGCTCCGCCTTGGGAATCATGCCACACTCAATACCATTTTCACCCTTCTAGGGTGGCACCAAAGCAAAGCTCACACTGTTCAGCACTCTAGTGCTGATTCAGCTGCGCACCTGTTTTAACCACTACACCTGCCTCGCCTAGCATTGGGGCCTGGAGGTTTAAATATTTACTCTATATCTGCCTCACCCAGTTTGAAATATTTCACTGGTCCATCGGGGGATTTGGAGTTATCTAACCTATTGTTCACTTCTAACCTACCGTCCCAAGTACTGCTTCATTCACTCAGGACCAGAGGTTTATTTGCTCCGCTTTTAGTTTCACAACTTGCATCCAGCTTTGCATCTCCTTCCAGGTCTCTATGCTTTCATAACTCGTGTATCAGAACTTGGACCACTACTCCACAATGGACTATGCATTCAACTGGATTCTTATGACCTTCTGTCAGTACTTGCACTGGACATTGTCAGCTAGAACTGGAAATTTTCTCATGATATGCTACCATCCTACAGTACCATATGCTATCTAATCTTTACTCTTTCATTACTACTTCTGCATTGCATGCAGGTTGATCAATTACTACTACTACTACTGACCTACGTGCAGGTCTACTCTTGCTTATGCACTAATTGCTCATTCCTACAACCATCCTCAGTTTGGCCTCTGGGATGACTGCTGCACTCTCTATCACTGCTTTACAACCTGCCTTGCCCACGGGGCTGGAGGTGTCACTACATCTCACTTCAAATGACCTGCACCCCTACTGGGCCCGGAAGTCTACTGGACGTCTATTACTAACACGTACTTGCTTTGTCCTCACAGCCTGGAGGTTCCTCAAGAATATCTTGCCTGCTTACAAGACCTGCTTCACCCGTCTGGGCCTGGAGGCCTTTCAAACTCTCCATCTACTCATATTTTGAGTTCTATTGCAAATCTACTTCTATCTGCTTTGCTCCGCTCAGGACTGGAGGTTCCAATTGCTCTGCTCCAGACTCATAGCCAGCGTTTTGCTTCCCTGCTTCACCAAGGACCTTATCCTTGCATGATTTGCTATCAATTCCAAGACTACAAATCCTCCTTTTCTGGATCATTGAGTCATTCCTTCAAGCTCAAGTCCTCGGAAGAATTCCTCACCTCCTGGATTGCTTTGACCAGTACAACTCGACTCTTTCAGAATGATTATGCTCACCTGTGGATTTGAACATGCTCATATCAGATTCTTGTCCTGGACATGGTTATCTATTGGACTTGAAATTTGCTAGAGGATGTGCTGCCAACTCAACAAACTGTCATCATCAGGGCTCTGATTCTGGCTTTCAGTTTATTGGATTCAAGATTTACAATTTACTGTACTTCAGATTAGCTGTCAGCTTAGTATGTTTAATTTAGGATTACTCTCCTTTAATATGCCCAGAAGGATGGGCAGGTCAGTAGCCATGGGTCCTCAGAGGTTCCCCCAAGGGGGTTTTCCTCTCCTGCATGCTACTGGCCACATTCTCCAGAGTTGGAGGAGATAATGGTACGATATCATTATTCTTTCTGGGGGGGGTCTCATCCTACTTGACTAAGCATCCTTCCTATGGTGGGATACAGAGAAAGGCCACAACATCAAGGCATAACAAGTTACTCATCAGCTCAAGCATCTAAGCACCTTGCATATACTATCCAATTCACATGTACTGTAATCACTGACTTGCTCATGTCTATGCTGAAGTATCTAAGCACTAGTAATTTCATACAACTAATACCTTGCGAGCAGTGTCCTACTTACTTGTCTGGCCTCTGTATCCAAGCACAAACTACATTATTCAGCTAAAGTATGGAGCACAAGCACTGAGATATGAACCACACATAATTAAAAATAAGAAACCCACAATACAGCAAGGACAGGAGGAAAAACAAACAAACAAAAAAAAATAATGTAAATTTCTGTCACCACAGCTAAGTGGGTCTACACCTTTTGGGTGCTTACATTCAGTTTTGTACCTTAAGATTTACAATACAACATCTACAGAATCAAATATGGCAATACATTGATGGCAGAGAAAGAAATCCACAGTAATGCCTTGAAAAACGCTGAAAATTACACTGTACTGCAGAAAGACTCACATGGTAATTTATTTCCACATCTAGTTACAAAAAATCTGCACTTTGTTACTAAATAATGCAGTATGAGGTGAAAATCCACAGATAATTGGTGGGAGTTCAGAATTTCACCCAAGGAGAAAGAGCGAAAAATTCCATGGAAGTTTCGCTCTTTCGCGGAAGTTCAGCATAGGTGGAATTTGCAACTTTTGTCCAGCACTAAAATTGACATATAAGGGATACACAGGAAGAAGGGTACCTACCCAGAACTTGTTGCTTTGAGAGGAGGAAAATTGGCAGAAAAAGCAGCCATGCACTATAATAGCTCCAGGCAGCCTCCAGACCCCACACCATGTAGACCTAAGCACATACTTGGAGCACCACAGAAGCTGATCTGAAGGAACTGGTCTAGCTCAAGGACCTACACCGTGGGAAGGATATGCCATGGGGCCTTTCTTCTGCCAGAAGGTAAGTCCTAGGAGAAGATAGGGGTGATGGGTTTGGGGCATCTTCGAGCTCAGGGAAGGACTGCAGCCAGCTAGGGAGGGATAAACAGAAAGTTAAAAAAAGAAAAAAAAAATTAACAATGTTATGAGTGATCACTGAAAAATATTGATGTACCGTCATAACTTTTTTTTAATGTTTTGATCTCACATTGTCAACATAGTCTACTTATGACATCTCCTGATGAAACTGCTAGGTGAAAAAGTTCAAACCCCACCCAAAATGTGACTTTGTGGAGCAACTGTGAAATCACCTTTTGGGTTTTGAAAAATTTTACATACGTGTCAGAATTTGAAACATTTCATCTACCTTACTCATGAAGTGGGGTACCAAAAAGGCCATGTTGAAATCTTGGGGAAAAGATATTAAAATAATGGCTGTGTTATAAGTAAAAAATGTATTGAAATACATTAATATTGACATGCTTGCCTGCTTTCCTCAGTTCCTTGTCGGGAGTTGAAAAGTAAAAATGTATTTCTGCTCCAGAGAGGATTATAGCATTGGACCCCCAGTAGGTAAGTAAGTGGTGGGTGGCTGGGTGTTGAGTGGGGGGGTTAGGTGTGGGCAGGAGCGGTGGTGGCAACACACATTAATGGACCATTTTCTTTTTTGTATGGGGTAAAAAAAAATTTAAGAAAAACTGAGGGATGGTTTTCTTTATTTCTGCTATCAACACTAGGATTGGGCAACCCACTGTCAGTTTAACATTTAGGGGTAAGGGAAGTGATGGGGAAGTGGGAGGAGCACGTGGCACTGGCAAAGAGTTGCTTTCAAGGACCAGGGTACTGGAAGTAAAGGGGAGGTGGAATGGATACTTACAGTGAGACAGAGTTGCTTTAATGGGTTGAGGCACAGGAAGCGATGGGACAGGTGGAAGGAATAATTGCCAGTAGGAGGCTGCACTGAGAGGAGGATGAGGTGCAAGCTGATCATGATATGATCTGTTGTTTGCGTTGAGGCATCATGCGGATCAAAGCAAAGAGCCACCTTGTGATTCAGGTGGCTCTTTTCTCTGATCTTCACAAAGTTTAGCCCAGCAGGCCAGGAAGAGTGTCATAATCAGCCTGACTGCTGACTGGTCTGATACTGTCAAGCACACTACAGATTGTCCAGTATTGGACTGACAGCGATACACCTCTCAAATCCACTATCATATCAACATGTTCTCTTTGTGCAAGAGCATGTGCAAAAATAAAAAAAGGTAACACACATCAGCCATCACTTTAAATCTGCCTCTCATCCACAAGACAGGAGCAGTCTTCCTGTCACAGATCTTCAGCGATGACAGTGAAATGGAGTTGACTGGCAAAGTGCTTCTGTCTGCTCAGACCTCAGGAGAGGCGTCTTTTATGTCATAAGAGGCATCCCTTGAAGACTCTATTAACATTATAAATCACTTGAGTTTAGTATAAGTGAGTAATAATGTTTAGTCTTTATTTATTATGCTGTCCTCTCCCTAGTATTGAGGTGAAGCTTTCCCTCATAGCACTCCCACACAGGAGCATACTGTACACTTTATAAGAGGTATACAGTAGTAGTTCTGCCTACCGAGTGACTGAAATCATGTTAGAGTTTTCCAATACATATCAACAGAGTATTGAGTTTGGAGGTTGGGAACAACATGTCGCAATTAAATTTTACAACAAACACAGCTTGATGTTAGGGATGAGGGTGGTGAGTCTGATAGGGTGACAACTATACATCACTGCATGTACATCACGGTACCAGTATGGGTTTTGGGCAGTCAGGGGGTCAGGGCATAAGACCTCCTGAAGTGCCATCGTTCAAATGAGACAGTAAACTGAGGTCCCATCTGCCTGTTCTGGTTGTAGTCCAGGTGGATGGCACTTCTCAAAAAGAGTAGGTGTTTTTATTGATAAGTCACATATTGCATACAGTATAACATCATATGACATATGAAAAGAAATGGGTAAACCATAAATCAAAAAGAAAGGGTACAAAAAGCAAAGGAAAGAATAAAAAACCAGTACAACACTGCACATAAATGATCATGAAATTCATCACAACAAACCTGTTTTCATAAGATTTGAACTTCAAATAAAAATAATACCCTCTCAATTACAAAAACAAACTGTCATGAAAAAGAAAACTCAGTCATTATAGTTAAAAACTAACATAAAACAAAATGTTGTCATGGTAATATTTCCATTATTTGTATTTAATAAAGATTTGAAAACTCTTCCACCATTTAAAAACTTTATCTCTAGGGTATGATAATAAATCATTGTTCACTGACCTATGCAGCCAGTATAGTGTTATGCTTGTGCAACTGTGTTAGTTTATTTTTTGGTGTTCGCACTCTCTATTCCAAAGGAATTACCACCCTGTAGGTGTATGAAGGCAAGGAACCCATGGAGAGGGTTCCACCCCTAGAGGTGCAACAGGATGGTTCCTATAGCTAAAGGTACCTTAGGAATTCCCCTAAGCAGAGAGCACTGCCATTGGAGGAGGAGGAGGGGAGGATGGTGGGACAAAGAAAAAATGCTTCACTGTGAGGCTTAGAGGAACTGCTTATATAGCTCAGGAAGTGGGAGTGGCTGGCTGCTTGACCAGCGAACTACAGGCAGGCCTTTCATTTCACTGACCTACGCAGCCAGTATAGTGTTATGTTTGTGAAACTGTGTTAGTTTAGTTTTTGGCATTCACACTCTCTATTCCAAAGGAATTACCACACTATAGGGGTATGAACCCCCTAGAGGTGCAACAGGACGGTTCCTGTGGCTACAGGTACCGTAGGAATCCCCCAAAAAAGTAGTATCATGCCCAAAAAGAAGGTAACACGAAGCATAATGCAAGCAGTAACAGAGACATGGAAGCAGTAACTGTAACGTAGTAGTAGAGAAGCATAGGCAGTTTGATAATTCAATGATATGCACAGTTGTTGTAGTAACAGCCCAGGTTTGCATAGCATGATACTGATGGCTTGCATTGAGAGAAGGGGCATCCCCTAAGGAGAGAGGGAATGGCAGGACATCCTCCACTTCCATCCAACAACTGAACCTGCCTAAAGAAACTAGGGAAAACAACTATGCTAACTAAGAGTTATGACCTGAGGCAACAGAGGAGAGAAAAACACCCCTATGAGGAGGACATCTCTGGGGATCCAAGGCCTAGGTCGCCTTCCCTCCAGGCTTGGGAAATTTATTTAGTGATGACTCTGCAGCTGCAATTTGGAAACCCAATTAAAGGGAGGTGGAAAATATTCCAATTTGGAGGGAGGCTCTCACTCAAAACCTTTAGCTGGAACGTCGTGGAAGGTTGCGAGAAAACTCTGCAACAATACGTGCAACCAAGGTACAGGTGGAGAACAACAACTGCTGAGGCACTCACCTGGCCTGTCTGCCCTAAATGAAACCACGTGAACCAGAGTCAGTCATGGGGAGAATGTGGTGAAAGTGCCTTGCTAGGGAAACCACTAAAGTCAATGGGCAACTGTTATAGTGGAACACTAGTGGGAGATCATAATAACCACCCTTCACTGCTAGTCTTAAATCTTAAATTCTACACCAGAAGCTGCTGTCATGTAGCAGGCAGCTAAAGCCCAACCTGGGGTGAGGACATTCCCAGCTATGGGCCAAGTGAGAAGGATCTCGCCCCAAGTTGGACACGCTCGATGATGCGGACTAAGGCAGAATGAGATCATCGGCTGCAGGAACCCTGCACCAAATAGAATGGCTGGCATACCCCAGAAATTGAGTGAGCTGAAAAGCTGGTGAGCTGAACGAGCACAGTGTGCTGAAATCGTAATGAGCAGTGAGTGCTGAAACCTTGCAAGGTCGAATGAAGATTGAGTGCAGCAGAATCCCCAGCTGAGCCAAGGGGATGGCAGTAGACATGAAGCTATTGTTTGTGTAAGCAAGGAGTAACAGCTGCATAAGCAAGTGAAGACCTGCACGTAGGTCAGTAAGCAGTAGTCATGATAGGTAAACTAGCATAGCAAACTTGTATAACAATGAAGCAACTGAATTGGGAGCAAGCCAACCAGACAGTACAAAGCCAAATGGAGGTGACAGACTGTGAGGATTTTCAGCAGCGAAGACAGATTTTTACTTTAAAATCAAGCTGTATTAACAGCCTCAGCAAGAGCTAGTTGGCTGAGTTATAAGTGCAATAAAACAGGGAGACAATGCTTGAAGGCAGGTGTAACCAGGCAATGCAGGGAAGCTGCAAGTAAAATGAGAAGCACAGCTAGAGTCAGAGTAAACTGTGCCAGGTGAAAAGAACTGAGTATGCAACATGAAGCAGCTAAGGCCGAGCTGAAACACACAGGTAATGACTGCAATTGCATTGCAGTAGTTTGAGCGTGGTGAGCACGGTGTTAAAACACAGGCACTGGGTATAATGGTAAGTAAAGTAAACAGTCAGCAGTAGTGGCTGTAGTTATAGGGAACTGAAAGCAGTTGCAGTGCCAGTAATTTGCAAGATGAGTTGTGAATAATTGAAAGCAAACAGTATGAGCTGAAACAGCAGCAAGCTAGGAGCTTAGAAAGGCCCCCCCCTCCCAAAAAGGGAAGGAAGCACACACGGCCGAAGGCAAAATACAAACCAAAGCAGGAAAATAAACACAGAAGCCCTGCAGAGACAAGAGGGGGTTGGGGGCAGGCCCCAGCCAGGAAGGCCTAACCAGCTCAGAGAATAAACCGGCAGAGCCTTCAACTGCAAAGAAAAAATGCTTCTCTGTGAGGCTTAGAGGAACTGCTTATATAGCTCAGGAAGTGGGAGTGGCTGGCTACTTGGTCACCGAACTACAGGCAAGCCTTTCATTTATACACTTTCCCCATAGCTTGGAAAACTAAATGACTAAATACAGTGTAAGGCATATTGTGCTGGTGAATCACCCATTAACACCTAGCCTGCCATAAATAAAACCTCAAACAACAAAGAAAAAGCATATAAGTGTCTTGATGCAACTGTGGATGCCCATAGGAAAATTTCCTATTACTAAGATTTCTTAAGTTAATTTCTGTAACCATCCTATGTTCCAACTAGTACCTAAAAATAACCATAAATGTTTTGAATAAGAACAAAAAAATAAGAAGTGATCCATGGATTCCTCTTTTTCAATACAGTCCGGGTAGGGATAATTCCTCTCTGCCAATACTTTATACTTTGCATTACCGCTAATATTCAATCTCCCATACACCATGAGCCACAAAATCTCCCACACCTGATGAGGGACTCTACTATCTGTAAGCTATTTTAAAATTTATGAAGTGGAGCCAGAAGGGCATTTTTTAAAATAAGGCTCCGTGGGGTACACCTGGGCCAGAACATTTTGATAGAAATGTTTTCTAGTACCTTGCAAAGTGGATAATTTGGTAATATTCCATTTAAAGAGTTTTTGGGCTGCTGGCTGAAAATAATCTGGAATATGCAAACATGTATGCAATTTGGGGGCCATGTTATGCCATGCAACCAGATATTGTCCCAATGTAAGTTTCACTAGTCCCTGAGCACCAATAGTCATGGGGGATATACCGTATTTCACCGTATGAAAAAAAAAAAGAGAATGCAAAAACACTATGGGTTCTATCATGCCCAAACCACCTTTTTCTTTACTTAAATAAGTGTAACACCTTTTAATGGGGTTTAGTTTATTGCCCCGTAACATTTGGAAAAAAAGCCCATAGAGTTGTGCTTCGAGATGAACTGGAGGTGGAAAAATGTTAGCTATATTGCAAATGGGGAATAATGAATTTCTTCAACATCTGTATTCGATTTAGTTTTGATAATCTCCAGTGCTTCCACCTCTGTATCTTGCACTCTACTCTATTCAGGGAAATCTCCCAATTATCTAGGGGAAGGTTTTGTGGCCTAAATAAAATACCTACAGTTTTAATAGGAGCTGTGGTTAAGGTTATACCCTGAATCTGACAAAAAGTGGGGGTTCCTGTACCCACTAACAATCCCATACTTTTAGAAAAAATAATTTAGAGTTAGATAAATGTGCATATAAGTTTAATTCTTGTAAAAAAAAAGGAGTTGGTTGGAATTGCCAAAAAAAAAACCCACAGATGTCCTCTGCATATGCTTGTAGCAGAAAAGGTTGCTGACTACCTGACCCCAGTAAGCCTACCAATTTAGGCCTGTCAATCAAACGTTTTAATAAAGGGTCTAAAGAAAAAATATATAGAAGGGGACTCAGGAGGCACCCCTGTCTGACCCCAGTGAGAGTTGGAAATCCCTCTATTATTTGCCCTTTTATAAGAGCTCGAACATAAACTTTAGAATAAAGCAATTGTATTTGCCTAATACCTACTGAAGGTACCCCATATGCCCTGAGAGTGGCAAACAAGAAGGAGTGACAAACTCGATCAAATGCCTTTTCTTGGTCAACTGAGAGTATGCAACCTGTCAATCCTGAAAGTGTTAAGTGTTCTACTACATCCCTAATAATTATAAGCGCATCTTCAATTTTACTATTGGGAAGTCCACAGAATTGTTGTGGAGAAATTACTAAATGAGCATACTGCTTTACTCTGTTTTCATAATATGCCTAAGTATTTTATAAGCAGCATTCATTAAAATAATGGGTATCCAGTTTTGTATTTTATTCCTATCCCCTGATTTAAAGAGGTAAACCAATAAACCTTCAGTGAAGGAAAGAGGAATATTATCAGAGTGAAAAAAAAATGATATACTTGCTCTAAACATATTGCTAATTTGGAAATAAAGGCTCTGTAAAACTGACTTGGGAGACCATCCAGGCTGGGGGAAGTATTAGCCTGTAATGCTTTAATTGCTCCTTCTATTTCCTCAACTGTAATTTTATTTTGTAGGTGAAGTGCCTCTGCAGGGAAAGCCGGGGCATGTATGCCCTGTAAATAATTCTGCATGCTGTGGTCCATAGGGGGATCAGATGGAACCAAAGATTGATAATGTTCCTTCATGATATTTTCTATTCCATTAGCAGCCACAATCTTTTCTCCATCAGAATCAGTCAAATATTGTATGGTCATGGCATCATGCAGTTTTTTACATGCTTCAAAGTGGTCCCCCACCGGTGTTTTCTGGGTTCCTCCATAAAGCATTGCCTGTATCGATTTTGGTCTATCATATTGATAAGCCGCATGTCCTGCTTTAATTGTGAAATTTGGTCAGTATAGTCCTGTGTAGAAAAATAAGTGATTGTATAAAGATGTTGCAATTGTTTGAGCAAAGATAAATATTTCTGGAACCTATAATTTCTAGACTTTCTCCCATACTTAATAAACAAAGCCTTTAAATCTGTCTTAGTATCTGTCCACCATTCTCCAATATTGGAGTACAAAAAGTAACAGCTAGTCTGGCTCTTAAAAGGGACAGAATATGCCTTTTTAACATGGAAATCTGTTAACACCGAAGTGTTCAACTTCCATCTATTTTTGATTTTAGGGCCACCATAACTAGCTGTCAGAGTGAAGACCAACATCAAGTGGTCCAAGAATTCTATAGGGTCTACAATGAAAGTCCCTTTAAGCAAATTACGGGAAATAAACATATGGTCAATCGTGGTTTTAAATCTATTCTGGGCGTATGTAACTCGAGGGTCCTCATTATATATACTGCAGTGAAGCAAGCCTGCAGTGTCTATAACCTTAGTTAGCATGTTGGAGTCACAATAGATTTTTTCATCTTCCCATTAGTTTTTTGCACCCGCTGAATGTCACAATTAAAATCCTCTCCAAAAAAATGTCATAAGATGTAACAAAACAAGGCTGAATGGTTTGTAAAAGTGCAACTCTGTCAACTTTTAATTGTATACAATATGTAGTAATAAAGCGGCAAGCCATGGATTTCCAATTACCATCTATAAGGAGAACTCTACCAGGAATAAGGTCCACTAGTGTTTTTGAAGAAAAATCATAAGAACCAAACAAAATTCCCACCCCATCAGCACAGTCAGGGCCAAAGGACCAATATGAAGGTCCCCATAGCCATTCTTTTTTGAAAGCCATCACCTGTTCCCTAGCACACATCCAGGTTTCTTGAAGAAAAAAACCCATCAAAATTATGTTCGTGAACATAAGGAAAAACAGCCTGTGGCTTTACACCATTTAGCAAACTATTAATATTTAAAGACCCAATGGAAAAAGAAACCATCAGTAATAAAGAAAAATGAATGGACAAACTATACATTCTTCTTTTGTTTTTTCTTTTTTTTCCCCTTTATAGTCTCCTTGTTCTACTCCCTGAGGAGGTTGATTTAACCCCATGGATTGAGACTCAGAATCACCCTGCTCCATCTTGGAGTCACCTTCATGTAATACCAATGTTGTATAAGTATTATCAGACTCAAAGGATACTGGGGAAGGGAGTGATTTAGGTTTTAAATTCCTGGCAGACCGCCTTCTAGGTAAAGGCAGTAAAACAATGGGGTTCGAAGGACCTCCCTCTATGTTATCAGATTCTTTATAACAGACAAGGGCCAGTAATGCAGAGTTAGCCAAGTCACTAGGCACAGGGTCCTCCTGAAGGGGAGCCTGAGACTGGTCATTGGGAGTAACTTCAATTTCTGTCACTTCTTGGACTAGAGGAGGGGGAGGGATGATACTAAGATAGTAGAAGGAGGTTTAGGCCAAGGTAAGGAAGCTGACGTGGAATTCTAGGAGTGCTTAATCAAAAGCTCAGGGCTAATACAAGAAGCTTTATTTCTCGCAACCCAAGTACATTCTCCAAAAACATGACTGTACTCCTCACACAAGTCGCATCTGATGTAATTAGCACACTGCATGATGATGTAGCCTAACTCCCCAAAATTATCACAATGAGCCTTGTCACAGGTGCTGGATAAGTGGGTCCTGGAGCCACATTTATAACAGGCTCTGGGTTGTCTGGCATAAAAGCACACACCCTGATCTCTACCCAGCATAAAATAATTAGGGATATGCTCCATGCTGGCATCTGTTTGCCACAGCTTAACCTTGTACTTCCACCTCCCATCCAAAACATTTATGAATCTAATATGGCTTCTGGCTCACTTAAGATGTCACACCTTTGGGACAACCAATACGTGATGTCTTCCACATGGACTCCCACGTTCCGAAACATTATGGTAACATATTCTATATGAGGTTTGGTTAAAGGAATTACCAAAAAGGGGGTCCATGTGGGGGCAAACTTTACCTGGGAATAACGCTCCCCAAATAATTCCAAGGCATAGGTGGTTGTGAAACTTACATTATAGTTGTCCTCCCCTGATATATTAATAAAAGCATAAACCTCTCTCTGTGAAAAATGCGAAGAATCCTTTAACACATTTTTCCTCACAAACAACCTATCAGGTCTATCAGCTAGCCCTCCTTTATAATGGATGCAAACTGTATTCTGCCTAGGAGCTGCCTCTTTTTCAACTTTAGAAAACAATTCAGAAAAAGGAGGCTATTGTGGTGGAAGTTCTTCAGGTGGCACTTCATGTAGGTAAACAAAGGTTATTTAGCAGCAGTAGCCTGTTCAGGCTGCTAAGGCGTTTTCCAGTGTTGCTGGCCTACTTCTTTTCGGTCCAGAGGCAGTTCTTGTATGACTTGTCTTACTCCCCCCATGGTGATATAAATGGCAGGGGGTCTGGGCCCGGAAGATCCTGAGATACTATGATCTGGGACTTGTGGCTTCTACTCAGGAGAAGTTTGTGAAAAACTCAATGTGGGGTCCCAATCCAGGTTGGGTAACCAGTTCCCTTTGGGCATCTGCAACCAGCCTGCATTTTGTAAAGCTTTCTGAGGGGACCAAGTATCATTAGGGATAATAGGTAGAGGGTAATTTACTGCAGACTGTATTGCTACACCCTGTGGATCTTCAGCTGTGTGAAAAACCTGCCTAATGTCAGAATCAGTCCCAATATTTCCATTAGCCAGGGTGATGGCAGCATGTTTCCCCTTCAGATCTTCAGATTTACCCGTTTTAATTGAAGGAGTCTTAGCAGAAAAGGAAAAAGTAGTAATCCCCTCCTGAGAATCCTTCTGAGTTTGGTATAGAATCTTCTGAGCAGTGGATAAGGGGTTCTCTACCCCCACAAAGCTTGTGGGCAGCTTGAAAACAAAGCCAGTTGCCCTCATCATATGGTATATACTTTGAACCTCCAAGCCTTGTTGTAAAAGTATAGAGACTCCCTGCCCTATCTGTAGTTCAGTGGGGGAGTCAGGCAATACATCAGCAGTAATAGGATCATGACAAGGAGAGTCTGAGTTAGAGACATCAGGCTCAAGGCACACACCAATTGCGGCATTTAAACTGCCAGCCGAGTAACACTCTCAGTTTAAGCACATGAGTTACAGGATTTATTTCTGGAAATAATTCAGGCTGTTGGCATGTGCTTTCAGCAGCGCTCAAAATGCCAGCCTGTAAAGCAGCCAAAGGAACAGTAGCATTTGAAAGGACAACATTCCAACAAGGTCACTCACCCAGCCCAGGCGGGGCCTTTGAAGTGACTGTGTCAGTCTCTAGTTTGACAGGTGGAGTGGGAACTCTAAACTCAGTAGCAGAAGAAGCGAATTTGCACGAGCAAGTTGTGCTATCAGCTCGCCTTGCATTTTCAAATGCCTTTCTTCTTCTTCATGAAGTTGTAGCATTACTCAATCAATTACCAATGTATCTTTTGCAGCAGCAAGCACAGACCTCCGTGGTCAAATCCTCTGTAGATACTTAGATATCACTAGTTTCTCCCTCAATTTCGATTATTTCGGGCATATCCATTGAAATACTGATGCCATTGATCAGAATATGGAGACATGATAAGGGCTGGTTTCAGAGCTATGTTGAATGAAAAAATTCTGAATTGCACCAGCCCATCAGTGCAGCAGTTGGATTTCAGCTTGCAACGCTGGTGACCTGGGTTCAGGAATGGACCTGGGTCATCTGAGGGCCGGCCAGGGGAGAAAGACTGAGGATCCCAGGGACTGCTCTCCTTCATGGGGGGAGAGGGCAGGGAGTGTGTCTGGTGCTTGATAGACCCCTGGTGGAGGCCAGAGGTACTACAGCGACTGGCATCATAACATAATACCAGGAGTGGGGTGGATGCTAGTCATCATTGCATGTCCCTGCCCCCACATATAGGGGGACAAATGCCAGCTGCCTGCCATCTGGATGAATCCTGCCCCTCCACTCTGATGATATCCCAGGTAGGCTCCCTGACCTATCCCGTCACTTGCAGCACTTTGGGCCAGTGCTACAACCCCGCCCTGGGGGTAAGCCAGGGGATATCAGGGAGTCACGGCTAATGTGGGAGTGGGAGTGGAGGGAGCTGTAACCGAGGCGGAAGGAACAGCGGCACAGCAGCACAAAAAGTATTAAATAAAAAAAGAAAAGAAAAAATTCTGAATTCACAGAAGTTTGTCGACATTTCATGAAATTCTGCAACATTTTGCAGAATGTCATCAGTATTTCATGGCATTTTTAAAATTGATTAATTTAGTCATAACTCAGCCATCTAGTGAGCTAGAGCTCTAAAAGTTGGCATCCTTACTTTACAGGAGTAGCTCTAATGACATGCTGAATATCATGAAAGTAGTTTGGATTGTCTCAAAATTATAGCTGCTCAAAGCTGTCATTTTATTTTTTGTGGGAAATTTCATGAGTAGTTTTATCTGCGTATACCTCAGCTATCTATTGGGACAGATAGCTTAAATTTGGTATGATAGTGTAACAAAAGGAGTTCTAACAATGTGCCCAATTTCATGACATTAGGATGGATTGTCTCAAAATTATAGGTGCTCAACATCTATTTTTGTGGGAAATTTCATAAACATGTTTATCTGCATATGCCTCAGCCATCTATTGGGACAGAGTTATCAACTTTGGCATGATTATTTGAGGATAGGTGTTCTAAAAATGTGCAAAATGTCATGGCATTAGGATGGATTGTCCCATAATTATATGTGCTCAAAGTCTGCCATTTTATTTTGGGGGGGAAATTTCATGAAAACTTTTTCTGCACATAACTCGGGGAGCTTTGGAGCTGGACATGTCTAAATTAGCATGATTAACCTTTTTAATGGTTATAGAATCATCTAAATATGGACACAATTGGATATGATATTTTTAAGTTACTGGGGTTCAAAATTTTACTATGTAAATATTTGCAAAATTTTGTGAAAACTCTCAAAAATGTAAATGTTTGTAACTTTCTATTCTCGCAGGCATAGACTTAACACTTGACCTGCATATCCAATGTCAGTTTATCCTTGTGTCTAATACAACTGGATAAATTGGTTTAGCAATGACCAATAGGGCTGAAATCTCTTTTTACAAAACAATTGAAAAAAATAAATATTGGTAACATTTTCTCAAATATTTATGGTAGCATATAGATGATACATCCAGAATTCTTTTTGTGTAATTTAACATTCACTAGGTACATATCACTACGTCATTTGATAAGCTGGGCTGAGCTTTTTGCAGTCCTGCTGTTCATCTCTGGGGACTATTTTGTTTCCCCCCTCTTTCTCTCTTAACATAGCCAGATTGACTCAGTATTCCCACTGAGATCCTTTTTGTTCTTTACAGTGACAAAATCCCTTAAATTGAGAGTCACCTACTCCTTTTCCTGTCAAGCTATCCTGTTGCAATAGCCAGAATTCTTCCTTCCTGGCACCCTAGACATTGTCTTCCCCCACTACTTATATTTGTGTACCTCTGTGTCCCAGACTTGCACATACGTCAGGATCTCTGAATAATCAATTTACTGGGTGTGATCCTATACATCCTGTATTCTGGTTAGAATTGTTGGCACTCTGTGCTTCCTTGCTTCAACTGGGGGTTGGGGGCTACCACTGGTGTACTACCCAGCTTAGCTGTCCATTTCTTGATGAAACTCTGCATCTAACTCCTGAACCTGGTGACCCCATACACTACCTGACTCTCACACCCCTATCCTTTAATTTGAATCCATCAAATAGGGCTGAGCAAAACTAGCAAATTCCAATTTTATGGCATTTTCATAAAATTCCACAATTTTCACAAAGACTCATGGAATTTGACTTTAAGTATAGATATTATTTTGTGATTTCTGACAGCAAGCAATTAATAAAATTGACATACACAGTCTCCTTGTAAGGACTAAGAACCTACTAAATATAATGGCATTGCATTCTCTGGTTTTAAAGTTTCAGGGGTTTATACATTTACAGTTTATAGTATTGCAAAATTTAATTTTAAAATGTTGTGAAAGTTTGACTACTTTTAATTCAGTCCCATTTAACACTGTAAATATGAACTTTGTCAGAAATGCACATGTGGTATAGTAGTTTAAATATTTCATATCTGGTTAAAGTTATTTATTTATTTATGAGTTTTACCAGGAAGGCATGCTAAGCAGCATGCTCGATTCCAGATGCAACCTGGATCAGTTGGATATCTTGTTTTAAAATTAGATGGAGATAAATGACTTTTTTTTTTTAATGTGGCAACATGTTTGGCAGGCTACAACTCAGTCCCATTTAAAGTGAGAAATCTGCAACTACGTACATATATAAATGTAGTGATAACCTGTATACCTGTAAAAGTTTATAGCATTTCAATGAATACTATAAAAATTATGCTAAAATAATTTAAATCTAAATTTTGGAAAAATGTTTGGCTACCTATAACTCAGCCCCTTCTGAAGCTTGAGACTTAAAACATGGTGCATATACCCATGTTGTATTTTTCGCTAAATCCTGAAACCATGGAGAAATTCTGATGAGAAATTTTAAAATTAGATAGACATAACTGAAAACTGAATTTTGATTAAATGTTTGGTCACCCATAACTCTTCCTCCTTTCAGTCTATGACACTGATGTTTGGAACACTCATGTAAGTCATTACCAACTGTTCGCATGTCAAATTTGGTGTCTGTTGGATATGTACTTTTAAAGCTTGAGTAAAATAATTAACATTTAAAATTTGGCGAAATTCTACAGAATTTTCATACAAATTCCTCAAAATTCCACAGAATTGGAACTGTAAGTCCACAGGCATTCCACAGGCAGAATTTTATATTATTCACAGCTCTAGTTGGTTTTAATTTTATAGGAAAAATGTTTTGAAACAAGTTGGTCTAGTTTACATTTTAGCTAATCACAACATACATGACATATTCGGCTTCTTAACCCTTGCTGTTCCACAGACTGATATATCAGTCCAGAATTTCTATACGTTCTAAGTCTGTTGGCAGTCTAAAGGTTAAAACATGTTTAGTGAATTCATTATCTTCATTTGCCAGCAGCACACTTTGGCAGATTCAGTAACTATTTACAAGATTACATTTTTATCAGGAAGAAAATAGGAGCTTCTTCTTGCATACAACACTTATGAGAATTGCATTTTAAGATGTAATTCAATAAGAATGATCAAATTCTTAAATGTTTAAAATTTATATTTAAAATGATTCTTCAGTCTGATAATAAATATATATTGGACATTTGTAAAATTGAAAATGAGAAACATCGACCATTTGAAGCTTTGGAAACTGGCAATGTTCAGATGTTACAAAAATTCTCAGCAATCTGTATTTTTGTATTTTCTGTATACATGCATTGCCCCTTTGTTTTGTAAATTAATTTGCAGCACATCTAATGGTTTACACCAATCCTAGGTGATAGCAAATCTCTCCCCTGCACATATTATGGGGATATAAAGGTAAGTGATTTTACTAGGAAATATGAATCACCAGTATTCTTATTTCTCATTCTGTCACTCTGAAAAACTGCATGCACTTGCAGAATAAAAAATAGACATACTGCCAAAATGGACTGCATTGAAGGCATTCTTGAGGTAGGAATTATACGCACATGCATGCCATATACTAGCACATATACTGCAACTGCATTAATATGTGCTGGGCTACAATGATTTAAATAGATTCAAAAACATTTTCTTGCTGCATCAATCTGGTAAGTTAGAAGCACTTACTGGGGTTGATAGTTCTTGATGACAGTGGGTAGATGGGGTGTGCATGAAGGGTGGGGGGGTGGACAATGGATTAGGTGATAGTGCACATAGGTGGGCTGTTGGAGTGGCAGGATAGTGTTGTTCAAGGTGGAATGCAAATACTTTTTTCCACAAATATGCAAAATGTATGAGAATACCTCAAGCAGAGGAAAAACATGACTATAGAGCAAGACAGACCTCTATTTTGTTGGACTTACTGTGACTGTGTGCATGCATGTACGTGATGTGTATGTGCATGCATGTGTGTGTGTGTGTGTGTTTTGGGAGGGTGGCATTTGCAGTAAGTGAAAGAAGCACTTTAACTTCATAAAAGACCTACTAATGCATACTAATAAAAATCAAATAGCTTTTTTCATCACTTTCTCTAGACAGAGAATAGAGATCCAACAGCTTTGTTTTATTAGCGCACTGTGCTAATGTTAGACATTTGATGTGTAAGGCAGGGTGCACTGAATTACTCAGGATGACAGAAATGGCATTCAAAAATACAATTAATAAAAAAGATATGGAGTAAATAGACATTTCTGTCAGAAAAACAGGTTCACTTCTGAATCTTGTCAACAATCAATATATTGATAATTTCTTTCGTGAATACACCGCTGACAGATGGCAGCAAAATGAGCGTGTCCACATGTTGTGTCTCGAATAGATAAGATCATGCATGGCTCGAGCCTCTCATCATCTGAGCATCGCTGTCAGACAAAGGAATGTGCATGCTCTTGTGCCATGAAGCAGATTTCTGAATTACCTGTCCTGAAAGGAAATTTCTTTAAAAAAATCAAGAAACATGATTTTTTTTTGGGGGGGGGGGCATAACCAAGAAAAGAGACATAGCACACTATCTCAGAACACTGTCTTTTATGTATGAATCTTTATTTTAGATGAAAAAAGGAAAAACTGACTTGGTAATCTGACAGTCTCTGATTAATAAAAGCATCTTGATGTAATCAGCCCTCAAGATGCCATGTACTGTGCACCCCACCTCTCAGGGCAGAGAACTGGCCAGGGTTCCAGAAAGTGTCCAGGCATCTGGGACAAAAGCTGCAAGGTCTGCAAAGCCGTTACACCTCCCATAACAGCTCTCCCCTTAAGAATTCCAGTGTACATTTCCAGCTTTCAGAGTCAAGCAGCACTGGATCTTTCTTAACAGATTACACAGGGGACATTGCTTCAGGGTTTATTTCCTAAGGCTCCCTGTCTAGGGACATACTGTTCCTCCTAGTGTGACCTTTTCCTGGCTCCATCTGCCTGGATGGAGGGACTGCTATCTCCACCTATAGAAACAACTCCCCAGGATAACAGGCTGCATTTAACAACTGCCCAAACACTGGAGGACCCAGCTAGTAACACAAGACTACACTGGCTTATACAATCTACTTTACCATCACTACTGTACTGTCAGTCATATGTTCCACCTTCTTTTTCCAGACAGTAGGTCTTTAACCTGTCCCCCAACACTGCATACTTTGGATGCTTTACTATATCTTCGGGGGGAAACCTGAACCCACAAGCTCACCTTAGCCATATCCCAAGCCCGGTGTACTGTCACCATGTCCAGGCAATGCAAGCTTACTGTAGCCTCTTGTTCAACCTATAGAATACTGCACAATCACATTCCCAGTCCCCCTTGTATCCCACCTTCAGTCCCAGCTCACAGAGGGCAAACATTCTTAAACCCCTTAGGGCAAAGAAAATGTACCTTCAGCAAAAATCTACACATATGTGTGACTCCCAGCAACCACAGCTATTTGATAGCTGCAGAAGGAGGATTTCTCCTGGAGTCCCCTCTGCATGGTTCCATGTCCACAGGACATTATCCTCCAACCACTGTGGAAACATGGAGAAGACTCTCAAGGATCTTGAGCGGCTCCCTTGAGGAGAACATCTCATCTCTCCAGCATCTTCTTCTTCATGTTCAATATAGGACCTAAAGGACAACAACTCTGCTATCTATCTCCTCAGTAAATTTCTTATCTCTGCATCTGATCTCTGTTCTGGCTTCTCTGTCTTACTTTCCTGGCTATGGGATGCAATGCGTCTCCCTACCCCAAGATGTGGGGAAAGCCTAGAAGTCTCTGTTATTGGTCTTCTCTTCAGACTATTACTCTAAGACTGCACCAGAGAAGACCTACTCTTTGCTCTCTATAATAGCTCCATATTTTATGTTGTCTCCCTACATTGCCCCTAATTAACCTAAACACTGTTTCCCTGTCAAATGATTCAGCAGTCTGCTGCAAAATAACTTAAGTCTGAAATTTTCCAGTCTCAAATTATCTTAGAAACTCTATTAGTAACCATTTAGTTACTGGACTCACACCTGGGCAAGGGGTGAAAGGCTGATTACATTTAGACAGCTTTTTTCAGAAAATTACTGTTTCTTGTGACCAATAAAAAAATAAATACTTGGCTAATATTCATCACATGTTCTGGTAAGATCTCTGAGTCTGCCAAATATTAGACCTCTGTTGCCTGTGGCAGTGGTTTAAAAAGAACGGATAAGGACTGGACCAGTGGGACTGATGGTTGAGGTGCCAGTACATCACCTGTTGCCACTCTGATGAGGAAGGTTTGGGAATGGACATGGGGTATTCTAGGTTCTGTCAAGGAAAGGAGGATTGAGCATCCCACAGGATGTTCTTCTCATCCAGGGAAGGAGGTTTGCTGGCTCTGCTGTGATACTCCACCTGGGTAACCACAGGTGTCAGTTTAACAGAAATACAAAGGGGAGAGCAGGTGCATCCTAACTAGGGCACTTACAATTATGTGCATCTGTTCAGTTATTGCCCATGAGGCACCTAAAGGGAAGGGAGGAAAAGGCACATAAAACCCTTGGCCACTGTGAGAGGACTCCACACTCCAAAGCAGGGTCTGCACTGCCTACTGGGCTGCCCACTGCCACATCCATTGCTCACTCTTCTCCCAGGCAGGCCTGGGGAACAAAGAGGCTCTACCATGGGGTAAATCCATGGGGAACTGCAGAGTGATGGGGCTGCAAGCCCCAGAGATGGTGGATGACAGGGCTGCAGGGTGTTGTAAAGTGGAAGGGGGCCAGTCAGGGAGAAGAAAAACAAAATTTGAAAAATAATAGAAACACAAATACAACTCTAACAATGTCAGTTCTATTCTTCTGCTATAATATTAGGTTGTAATATGCATGTGTTGGAGCATTAATTTTGAAAGTGGGTTCAACCAAGTGACAATCTCTTGCAATATTGATGCTAAAATGTCTCCCCAGTTTGTGAATCCAGCATGCTTTTCATAGCCAGTATTGCATACTTGCGAATTCCAAGCATGCAGCTTTCATTGCAATTAGGTTGCTTAGCAAGGTAATAACCAGCCCTCTTCAGTTCTACCCAGTGTGCTGTTACACACTTAAACAAACTAGAAGCTGTTGGCCCACTGCTCCACATATCTGTGGTAAAATGGATCCATGAAGTGGAGGAATGCTTCAGGGCATGTGAAACTTCTTTTTCAATAACATCCCTCAGTTCAGGAATTGCCTGCTGTGAAAAATAGGTCTTGGATGGTGTAATAATCATGCAGACTCCAATGTGGAGTGAACTGGTAAGTTTACTGTATGAAACAAACACTTGAAACACCTGCAGAAAAAGCAGGTTTCTGCCCACCAAGCAAGGGTTTCTATATGCATGTTAGCATATGTCCATTAGTAAGGCATACGCAAATCGCATATGCTAATTAACTTCCTTACATCTCTCTTCTCAATTGAACTCCCCTCTTCAAAGTAAAATATTTAAAATTTGATGTAGCTCAATGTTTTGTGTATCGTGTATAGTCACGATGCCAGGTGGGCTTTCAGATCTCCCATCCACTGACATGGCTGATTCTCGGGCTGGAGCTGGTGCCAGTCACTTGGTCCTGACTACTCAGAAGCAGGGCTGATACCACAGGCTCATCTTATGACTGCCCCGGCATCACTTGTGGAGGAACATCCATTGCAGGCACCTTGGGGATCCCATCATCCTCCATACTGTTGTCCTGCTCACTTCCATCCTCCTCTCCTTGGATGTGTGAGTTTTGTGGGCCACAGGAGCAGCACGGGTCATGGGTTAGAAGATCTCTCCTGTTTCTGTGATACAATTTCACATTTGCTTCGACTACATAGGAACTTGGCTCTTCAGTATGGTGTTCTACAACTATGGAGGTCCAGGTATTCTCATGTGTTCCCAGGTAAACAGGCTGTCCTGGCTGTAAGGCTTGAAGTGGTCGGGCATGCAAATTGTAGTAAGATTTTTGTTTTTCTTGAGCACTTCACAATGTAGCTCGCACCTCAACTTCTGGTACTTTTGGTTTAAGTAGCTCAGATCTGGTAGGCATTAAAGGTCTGGTTCTGCAGCCCATTAGCAGCTGTGCAGGAAATCCTAGCCCCTCCAGTGGGGTATTTTTCAATTCCAAAAGTGCTAAGTAAGGGTCTTGATGGTCCACTTGTGCTTTCTTTAGCAGTCTCTTTATCATTTGAATGGCCTGTTCTATCATGTCATTACTCTGGGGGTATCTTGGTGAAGATGTTACATGTTTAAACTCATACCTTCATTGAAAGTCTTTGAATTCAGTACAGGCAAATTGCGGGCTGTTATCTGTCACAATGCACATTGTGATTTAATATGGTTAATCACCATTTTGCTTGTTGTATTTTGCAACTTGGATATCTCAGTGTATTTGGAGTAGTAATCAACCATTGCCAGATACTTTTCCCTTTCAGATTCAAAGAGGTCAGCCCCAACCTTTTGCCAAGGTCCATGTGGTATCTCATGTGGTTGCATTGGTTCTCAGTTTCAATGCTGAAAGCACTTTCATTCTCCTGAGCATCTTCTCTAACAACATGGATCTCAATGCATTTGCCCACATGACATACCTTAGAAAAGTGATTTTTCCTGTGGCACAATCTACAAAACTGTCCATTGGGCATTTATTCATCTCATGCTCAAGACCACACTTTTCACATTTGACTTTATTCATTCGAGGTGCATAACTTCCCTTGCTCACATTGGCACTTGCTTTGACTCTTTCTTCCTGGACAACTGCTACTTGCGCTGTGCTTTTATCTTGAGCATCCCCACTTAACCATTTTATCTGTGTTTCACTCAGTTCAGCAGCCCTACACATATCTATGGCATCATCTAATGTTAAGTCTGCTTTTCTCAACAGTCTGTGTCTCACATGCTCACTCTGTATGCTGCATACAGTTCTATCTCTGATCAACGATTCAGTTAAATCTCCAAATTCACAAGATTTAGCCTCAGCTCAGTTACATATGAATCAATGGACTCACCCAGATTCTGGTTCCTCGTATTGAACAAATGTCTTTCATAAGTCACATTCTTTCTTGGGTTACAATAACTCTCAAATTATGCCATAAATTTATTCAGCTGCCCCTTCTCTTCCTCGGTTTCCCAGATGAAAGTATTTAATACCTCTACTGCATCAGGGCCTGCCACGTGCAAGAAAGTCATTGCCTGAATTTTTTTTATTTTTCAGCAAGTCCACTGACAGCTGAGAAAATTTCAAGTTGCTGCTTAAATCTTCTCCAGTTTTCAGATGGATTTCCATGTAAATTGAGAGCAGTGGGAGGATGCAAGAGGTCCATTCTGACACCATGTAATAATCATGCAGACACCAGCATGGAGTGAGCTGGTAAGATTACTGTATGAAACATATGCTTGAAAAAACTGCAGAAAATGTGGGCTTCTGCCCATCAAGCAAGGGTTTATATATATAATGTTAGTGCATGCACATCAGTAAAGCATACGCAAATTGCATATGCTAATTAACTTCCTTACAGATAGCATGGGCATGTTTTAGACATAAAGTGGAGAAAACCAGCATTTTCCACAAAAGAAACTGTAAGAAGTTCAATAGCAATCATCTCTGCTGTGGCACCACTCAATTCCCTGGCCACTGAATGTCTAGGGGGGGGAATTTACATTGCTTAGATGGAATGCAAGCAATAGTTGCCTGGATCTTTTTCAAGTGGGCATTTTTAGGAACAGTTTTTTTGCGGGCACCACATTGTTCTGAGGATGTCACAGATGGAGACTATGTCAAGCAACTTGTGGCTTGGCTTTGGAATTTTGTCAGGGTGATGCTGCTGTTGCTGTTACTCCTGCAGCTGTTGCTTATCAGTGATTTCACACATTCAGGGGTACCACTGACCTTCCTCACCTCAACCACCTTTTCCTCCACAATAACCTTCACCTCATTGCTACCTCCCAAACCACCTACAAACACTTTTCACTGAAGTGCTTGCCACCTAGCCATATGTTTGACTTTAAGATGGATGTGCTGTCCAGCTACACCAACATGACACTCTTTCTTGACATGGCTTGCTCGGACATGACAAAATTGGCATATTACCACAGTGTCATCTTTGGATCAGTAATTAAAAAGTCCCACACAAAGGATTTTGAAGAACACACAAATTTATGTGGACCACCAATTGTGGTGGCCACCACACCCATACTTGTTTCTGTTCTGGGATATTTGTCATTATGTTATCTTTTGTGACAGAGGTTGCCCACCCTTCAATTTGAAAAAGTTGTACACTTTGCTATCACCCTTTTCTTTTCAGGCTCCCTCAAAGGAGTGATGACAGTATCATCCTCACCTTCACCCTCCATTTCCTCCTTCTCCTTTGGCAAGTCCTCCTCTTCCATGCTTTCCTGAGATGGCAGTGGTACACGAAACTCTGACAATGCATCATCCTCAGACTCAGATCCATTTCCACTAATGACTGGGGACTCTTTTTCAATGTCATCATGTGTATTCACTGATGGAGATGTGGTTGAAAAAATTTCAGATAATAGATTTTGGCTTTGGAGGCCACTTCACTCAATTAAGAGAGCAGCCAAATCAAATGCTATAAGAATTTTATTTAACAATGCCACTGCCATCATACATGAAACTCTACTATCTCCTGTTTCCATACCATGCCCTCGTCCCCCTCAACCAGTCATCATCACTGTTGAGCTGCCTTCCCTGCCTTCCTTGGGGGGAGCTGGGTGGGTGCTGATATCTCCTGATGGGGTGGGGGAGTGGGGGGTTCACTAGACACCAGGGAGTGGAGAGTGATTTTTTATTTATTTTTTTATAAAACAGATTAGATGCAGGGTAACTTGTGGGGGGGGGTGCTTATTTAATATTATAGTGGCCAGTGATGGCAGGAGGGGACCACTAGACACCAGGGAGTGGAGGGTATTTTTTTTAATAAAACAAATCGAGGGTGCAGGGTAACTTGTGTGTGTGGGGGTTGGTGGGGTTCAATTGGACTTGTGGTGGCCAGTGGTGATGGGCAAAATGGCAGGTGAAATTGTGAAATTTTGCCACAATTTCATGTAACATTTTGCTCGTCGAAATTGCTGATTTCACGGCAATTTTGCCAGCAAAATTTTATTTCACTGCATCTCTAGTCAAAACTGAGCTGTAAGTACAGTGCAGATCCTATCTCCTGATGAACACACTTCCAAGAATTGCACACAGCACAGCTGTTCTCTTCTGTTTCCTGCTGCAATATAACCATGTGATCTGCAGGTCACATGGAGCAGCAACAGCATTGAATGACTCAGACATTTTGCGAAGCCCCAGTGAACTTTGCCAATGAAGCTGTAAATTCACAACTTTGCGAATTTGCTAATACCTTGAAGTTTGACTTCAGGAAGTATAAATAACTTCACCAAGTTGCAGGACTTCACAATGTTATTGTGGATTGAAGTTTTCCAAACGTCACACACTTCTAACTGTAATGTTCGAATAGCCCCATGCAATGTCCTGAAATCAGAGTATCCGTTCAAACACAGTTCAAGCAAAGCAAAATCATTTAGTGCTCATGCACTTTCATGAAGTTGATGGTAAATGCTTCAGAGTTGTCCTGAACACCAGCATTCTACCATGTGTTGATTTCTACATGAGTGGATTCTCCCTAACACAATGAGGAGCACTTTCCTTCGGGTAATGGCAATTGCTAAATAAAAGACCCTTCTGACTAGTGACAAATAACAACAAATCCTGCTGCGCATTGCATACTCCCTCCTCATATGACAAGGTGAACCCCCAATATAGACTGATGGCTTGCCATCCTGCACGACAATGAGCAGGACAGTGTCCTTAAAAGCATAGTGGCCTGCTTGTGTTTTTTTCCCCGGACCATGGGGACTGAATTTGAAGCTCAATGTCCTGAAGACTGGCAAGTTCTTCGGTCATATTGGCCAGTTGTCGTATGGGGTTTTATATTAGGTTTTTTTTATTATTTATTTAAAATTTAGTAACAGGAAAGACACACTGAGCCAGAGCTTATTTCCAGATGTGAGCTGGTGGGATGGGTGTTACAAGGTGAAAAGAATTACCCTACAGAAAAATGGAAAATGAAAAATGCAAAGTACAAAATCAAATAACGTGAAAATGGCAACGTGGGAAACCAAATATCAGGTTGCTCAAGGTACAACATTCACAAACTTGTAAGAATGTTAAATGGCAAATATAAAATGCAGTGTACCTGCACAAAATGTCAGACAACAAGGTACAAAAATGTTCAAAATGCAAACATTTGTTGTGCTAAGAAATCACTAAAATCATTAACCCTTGCTAAGCCGCGGACTGATATATCTATCCAGAATTCCTATTTGTTCTAATTCTGTTGGCAGTCTAGAGATTAAAGTAGTGGAAACATTAAAGTAGTGCTAAACATTTATAGAAGTATGCCATGTGAATGGTAATAAAGTATTAAAGTAGTGGAAACATTAAAGTAGTGCTAAACATTTATAGAGGTATGCCGTGTGAATGGTAAAAAAGTATTAAATTAGTGGAACAGTGTGGAGGGGTCCAATAGAGATAAAAGTAAGGTAAAGTGCCGGCCAAAACTGGTGTGAGTAGCAAGAGAAGGGCAGGGAGAGATAGCAATGGCAGAGTTTTAGTTTTAGTTTATTGTTCTAGGAATTATTACCTTTGAGCCAATGGCTCTTTTACAAAGGTTCCACGTCATCAATGTACTAACAAACAAGACATGTTACATAGAATGGTCAGCAAATTATAACGGTTTCAATAAGCCAGCATAATACAGTACATCACAGGAAAAGCACAAAACATTGGAGGAATGCTCAAGGTGGGAAGGGTAGGAGGAGATATGGGGAGGCTTAAGATAGGAAAGTATGCATGAGAGATAAATAGGGAAATAGTCCTCCTCGAGGCAGTAAGACTTGTGCCATGGAGTAATTAGCTCCTTATAGGATCTGGTTTCTCAGTCATGCGTGCTTGGTATGTAATATAACTTCTGTGCTTTGACAAATCATTATGAATGTAGCACACTTACTGTACCTGGACTGTAAAGCAGTATGTACCTTCCCCTGCAGTAAACTGGGGGCTGCCTTGTAAATGCACCCACTTACACTATGTACATTTGTATATCCTTTGTATTATGTACTCCTGTAAGTGATTGTAAGCATTCTCTATGTCATCTCGTGTTCCCTCCCCTCTCCTCCCTTCCCCCTTCACAAGGTCACAGTTGAAAACAAGCCTCTGGGGCTCTGCATGCTTACCTGATAAAATATGTAAGAAAGAAAGAAAGAAAGAAAGAAAGAAAGAATCATTGCAGGGAGTAAGAAAGTGGACAGAAAAGGAGGCCTGACCAGCAGGGTTGGGCTGTATGGAGAAAGCATCCATGCAAATTCCTAATGCTCTGTTTCTGTGTAACTTTGACTTCCAGCTATGATTAGTGGGATATCATGGGGGAGGTGGCATGAGGGAATAGGAAGGTAAGACCCTATTTGGGAAGGGGTGGGGTGCTACATATTTGTAGCCAGCTAACTGATGCAGTTCCCCTTGCATTTTATTTTTATATTCACGATCCTGGAGAGAATATGACTGCTGTTTTCTACCATTCAAGACATCTTGTAAGTCCATGCTCCAACATAGTTTAAAAATCTGAGCATATATGTTTGAAGCATCAAAATATGCTGAGTAAAGAAAGAGAATCCTCAGCTAAAATGGACATCAGACATGAAGTACTCTTGCCACATAATCTCAAGGGGTTTTGCAAAATAAATGCGATGGAGCCCACTTAAGTGCAGAACTATCAAAGGGAATTAAACATTATGTACTGACTAGGAAAAAACACTAACTGGCAATATTTAAAAATCAAATAGCTTCTAAAGACATACCTTATTTGGCACAAAAGGCTATTAACATATGGTACTACTGCAATGCAATAATAGCAAAGGAGTGCCTTAGTGAAAAAATTAATTGTGGCAAGCGTCTTAAGGCTGCAGGTATTTTTTTTTAACTGTACTTTTTTTGAACTTTGCAACCAATATGCAGAATAGCCTAGTTCATTAAAATTTCAGTACATTTTGGGGTAAATTCTTGTAATGTGGTCAAATTATCATAGCTCAAGTTTCAGTTCCTGCCTATGAAGTGTTCAATGTGCCACATGGAAATCTGACATTACGAGGTTACTTAGAGTGCAAACCCTGTTCCTACTGCTTTATATCAACTTATGAACAAATGTGAAATGAATGTTCATCTTTTAACTGTTTTCCTTCTACATCAGTAGACCTGACTCTCCTTTGACAATCTGAAAGCTCCTTGAACATTTATTTTTGAGGGCCAGTCTCTCAACAGGCACTGCACTGGTCCTTGACTCCTATTCCAACTGCTACTCCCAGAATTTACCCACTTCAACAGATCCTCCTCTACTGCCACTATGGAGAGAACTCACCCAGAACACACTGCAGCACCAGAAGAAGACTCATGAGCTCTGCACCACCCACTAGGAAATGGGGTGAGAGATGTGGCAAATGGGCATCATCCACCAAATGCCCCAACCCATTGTTCCTGCTTTTTACCCCTGAAACTCTTTCCAAAACAATGCAGTGATGAGTGCAAGTGTCAGGGATTTTTGTTAACCACTATTGCTGTATGCCTGTCCATCTCAGTGCTCCTAGCTGCATTGCCACCTCTGGTCACACAGGTGGCAGTACTAGAATAGCAGTCACTGCCAGCCCTCTCTGGGGAGGACAGCATCGTATACCATTATGTGGGTGGTGAAATTAGGGTGCCACAATTAGGGCACCACAACCAGTTCACTTGTCATGCTGGTGAAATGGATTTTGCGGTGCTCAGCAGGGACGGTGCTGTCTGGGTGTTGCGCTTCTTGCCCCTTGCACCTCTGACCTGGAGATGATTATATTGAAGTATAGGGGGCAAGGGGTGTTCAGCCCCCCTCAAATAGCCAGAATGTGCCCCGGGGTATTGGGCGTGATGGGGTCGGGCAGAACAATTGCCGGGTGCAATGTTTACTATCGTCATTGTGCTGGTGCCCTAAAGATGGTTGCGTTTGTTCTTGTCACCATGATGTGGGTGAACTGGACAGCATATATTGGGACCCCTGCCAGTCTGTACTGATGCCTTAATCCTGGGATGTGAACTAAGTTCACTAACAAAGAAAGTGACTCCTGCCACCACCAGGCAACATGTTACAGGACACTGTCAGCCATGAATGTTCATTTTTATACCATTTCTCTACATTTTAAACCAAAATTGATATGTTTTTGCTTTAATCATCTTCAAAATACTAGAAATGCTGCAAAGTAAAACATTGCTGAAGAATATGTAGTGACATCACACATGTCACACTTTTGCAAAGATCAGGCAAAGTGCTGTCAAACTGAACAACTTGCTGAACATCACTAAACCCTTCATGATGCATGGCAAAATGCGCCTTTCAAGTGACGTTTCACTTTTTGCAGTGGAACCACTGGGCAATACATGTGTTAAAAAGAAAACGTTAAAGAAAGCAAAACTCTTCCCCACATTTGTTGTCTATGGGCAATAGATGTTTTCAAAAGAAACAGTTAAAAAAAGCAAAACTGTTCCCCACAATTGTAGCTCCTGATCCTCCCTTTCATGGTCCCTGTAATCAAAGAAATACCCTTCTTCCTTCAACCCATTTAGTATCCCAACTCCCATTCTCCGATGGGAGGCTGTTCACTATCCTAAAATATTAAAGCCCACATGTAGAGGGGTAGAATGGGGTGAAAGACAAAATCCATAATGAAGGCTTCTCCACTTACTGGAGCACATACCCATTCAGGGGGAATGAAGACCAGTGTTCCATCCAGTTCATACCTTCTAAGAGCTCAACTGGAATACCATGTCACCTTGTTTTACGCAAACTATTGTTATAGGCTGAGTTTGAAGGTTATTATAGTATATGCTGATAGCATATTCTCCAGCAGTCTATTCCAAGTGTTTGCCACATGCTGTGTGAAGTAGTTCTTTTAGATGGTTCCCTGAATCTTCCCCCCTCCTGTGACATTGTGTGTCCTCTTCTCCTTTCATCCATCTGCAACTTGAAGTGCTGCACTTGGTCTGATGGTGTTATCCCTTTTAGATACTTAATTACACATCAAACATATCAAGGTTTACAGATGAAAGCCTATAGTTAGATTACCTTTCAGAGGAGAAAGGCTTCCTGGGGAGCTAAAATAGTACCGCTCCTCCAGACTGTTCCCATGTGCCCTATCAGTATGCCTCTTGAATAGAGGTTTATGGCACATGCTTTCACCAAGTGCCTCACCATTCTCCTTTTCATACTAAGGTTCAAGGAGTCAAGGAGGCGATATGCCCATGTGGACTCCTTCCATGTACCCCTAATAACACAACCTATTTCCTGCAAGTATATAGGTGTCTAGTTTTTTCTTAAACTGTTTTTTTATCTTTACTAATTATTGTCCCCAAAGGCAAACTGTTTCATGGATTAATCACTCTCTCTGTGAAAAAGGCTTTTCTTATATTTGTGTAGACTCTCTTGGGTCTAAGTTGCAATGGATGCTCCCTGGTACCTATGTTTTATTTATTTATTTAAATCTCAGATTAAAAATACCTTTGAGCTTGAGGCAGCTCATTTACAAAGAAATACGAAATCACATATCCTCCCACAATGCAAAGCATCATGGGCTGCATATGCAAATCACCACAGAATATTATGCTGGTTCAACTTTAAGCAAAAATGCATGGTGCTGAAAGACCTCTCACACAGTTTGCAAAGGGTGCCAACAGAAGACATAGACACTTGTTTCATCCTACCAGGACTCATCAGTATGCCTCATCTGTTTGACACCCCAGTGCTTAAAGTTGAACCAGCATAATATTCTGTGATGATTTGCATATGCAACCCATGATGCTTTGCATTGTGGGGGCATGTGTGATTTTGTATTTCTTTGAAACTTGGCTTCCCGGCCAAATGCCCTTTGGGGTAGTCATTGCCTCAGTGCTTGCACACAGAGGTTATTTGCCATTTATGAAGGTTCCACATCAAAGGAAAGGGTTACAATAAGGTAGGAAGGGAAGTATAGACAACATTCATGGTATCAACGGAGGTACAGACAACATTCATGGTATCATCAGAGCATAGAAAGTCAATTGGTAAATAAGTGGGAACAGTGCTACACACTCAAGATTACAAGCAAGCTTAGAAAACTATAAGGTACATTTGAAGCAACATTGCTAATCAGAGGTGGGGGGAAAGGGGAAGAGTAAGGAAGGGGTAGGGGAGATGAGAGGGCAGAGTCCAGATAGAGAAGGAAAATAAAATATGGCAGCCAGAGGCCTTGTCATAGGGTGAGAGGGATGGGAGGCTAAGGTGGAAGAAGGTGTAAAAGAGGGTAAAAGGAGGGCAGATGAAGGGAAAGAAGAAAAGGGGTAGTGGGGACCAGAGGGCCTGGACAGGTCCATGAAGAGGGGGGTCAGTGGGATAAGAGCAAGGAGGGGGTGAGGTAAGGGAGGAGGTGGCAGGGGGAAAGGGGAAACTGCTCTGTCAGGAGATGTGAAAAGAAACAGGAAGCCAAGTAATAGCATCAGAGAGTGAATAAAGTGGTATAAGGGTGTCTGCAGAAGTGGGAAACTAGGTGTAACAATCACAAGTGCTTTCAGTTAGGAGATGCTGATGAAGCATAAGTTTAAATTGGGACAGACTAGAAAGACTGCTCAGTTGGTTGCTTAGATTATTAAACCACAGGGGGGCTCTGTATTGAAAGCATTGCTGGTATTGAGCAGTCCGACAGTGGGGTACTAGCAGGAGGTCAGAAACTGAGGTACATGTGTGTTGGATCTTAGGGGATTTACTTAGCAGGCAACCAATACTTGGGGGTAGTAATCCAAGTAGAGCTTTTTTGGACAGGAGGCAGGTTTGATATTTGATCCTGTTACTTAGTTGGAGCCAGCCAGATTGAGCATATAACCCACTGGTATGAGTGAGGCATGCAGCACCCGTAACTAACCTACAGGCTTTGTTCAGGGCCACTGTGAGTCATTTAAGAGATGTGGAGGTTGCAGCACAGTATATGATTAGACCATAATCAATGATCGAGAGAACCAAGCTGTGAACTGCAAGCTTCAGGGCTTTTGGGGTAAGACTTTGTCTGTGTCTGAAGAGGAGCCCAATTCTGGTACTAACATCTCTGGCAACATTTTCAATGTGAGGCACAAAGGTAAGGTGACTATCCAGGGTAACACCTAGGTATTTGAAAAGCTGAGTTTGTTCAAGAGCGTCTCCGTGGTTGTTGGTGATAGTGAGTTGATGGGCCTTAAACTTATTCAGAGATGACGAAAACAGCTAGACTTCATTTTTTTTGTAGTTTAGCACTAGTTTGTGATTATTAAACCTTTTCTCTGCTTCTGTGAAGCCTTGTTCAAGACAGTTTTCAAGAGCGTTGGGATCCAGGTGGCTAGTAAAGATGACTGCATCATCTGCGTAGAGAAGAGTACGCTGGTTGCAGACAGCTGAAAGGTTGTTCAGGAAAATACTGAACAATAAGGGACCCAGGATTGAGCCTTGAGGTACCTCTAATCTGATAGCCCTCTGCTCCAAAACTACATTTGATATCCTAACCCTCTGCAGTCTATCACTGAGGTAGCTTCCGAACCATTTCAGGGTGTTTGGGGCAACACCAGTTTTAAAGAGTTTGCCAAGCAACAGTGTGTGATTCACTGTGTCAAAGGCTTTTGTTAGATCAACAAAGACTGCACCTACAATCTTGCCTTGATCGATTGCCTGTTGTATGAAGCTTGTGAATTCTAATGCTGTGGTAGTACTGTGCCCCTTTCTAAAGCCATGTTGTTGTGGGCACTGGATGGAGTATGTGTCCAGAAAAGTACCAAGCGGGTTGGTAACAATTCATTCGAGCACCTTGGAGAGTGGAGGGAGAATGGATATACTGTAGGCCTCTAGTTACCCTGTAAGGAACGATCACCAGTTTTATGCACTGGAGTTACGATGGCCATTTTCCAGGCATCAGGAAGTTGTCCCAGTGTAAAAGAAAGGTTTAGAATCTTAGCTATAGGTAGGAGAACTTCATCTAGGGTTAGGATGATAAGCTTAAGGTCTAGACCGTCACTACTGTGTCTTGCATTTCTTAGGACCTTAGCTAGTAGTTTTCTAACCAGGTTGCATGATACCCTTTTAAAATAAAAAGTGGGGTGCTCAGGACTATTTTCATCACCGTGGCTTGTGAAGCGGGCATCATCATCATCGAAAAAGTCAGGTGGGAGAACACAGCTGAAATTGGTAAAAGCATTTTTAAAGGCATTAGCATAAGTTATCATTTATAAATTCAAAGTCTAGCTTATTTATTAAATATCTGTCCTGCATGATATCATAACACATCAGCATATCCTCCTGAATCCTTCTTGTTTCCAAAGGCATAAGATTTAACTTCAGTAGACACTCATCATATGACAACGTCTTTAAATTATAGATAATTTTGGTTGCTTGTCCTTGGATTTTTTTCTAACTGATTCTTAGTCCACTTAGTAATGTAGCCCCATGCCTGTCTACCATAATCCAAATGTAGTCTCACATAAGACCTATAAAAGGGCATTATTACTCCTTCGTCTCTACTTCTAAGATTTCTTTTCATAGTCCATAGTAGTCTTTTAGCTTAATTAATTTGTTCATAACAGTGACTGTCATAAGATAGTTTCCCTGTTATTGTTATGTCTAAGTCCTTTTCTTCTGTTGTTTTGCTTAGGGGAAGTACATCCAGAAAGCATGTGTTTTCTTTGTTATGATGGCCTAAATGCAATACACAACACTTATCTGCATTAAAACTCATGCCCCTTGTATCTGCCCATTTGCCTACAGTATGTTGTCAAGTTCAGTTTGAAATGCATCGATATCTTCCTGCTTATTCGTATCTCTAGCTATTTTGTGCTTCATCTGCATATTTACTTATCCAGCTTGTTGTTTGCTTGTCCATGTCTGATACAAAGAACTGAAACAGCAAGGGTTCCGGAACCGAGCCCTGTGGCACCCTGCTTATCACCCATATTGGATCAGAGAGGTATCCCTTTATACTAACTCTCTGACACCTTCCTCTCAGTCAGCTTTGAATCCATGCAATAATTTTATGATTAACATGTTTATCTATTAGTTGTTGTATTATGGCTTTGTGTGGTACTTTATCAAAAGCCTTTGCAAAATCAAGGAAAATACAATCCACCGACAATCCCCAATGATTCCCTGTCCAGCGAGGCTGATGTTATTTTTATAAAAACACAGTAGGTTAGTTATGCATGATCTCCCTGCTGTAAAACCATGTTGTTGCTTACCTCTGTAGTCATTTCTCACTATAAGTTGATTTATCATATCTTTTAGCATGGATTCTAGGATCTTTCCTGACACAGACATAATGTTATAGGTCTGTAATTTAGTACATCTGTTTTACTTCCTCTCCTATGTATAGGAATAACTATGGCCGAAAGCCACTCAACTGGAATTTCATTTTTAGATAGTGCTCGCCTGCACAGGAGTCTTAGTGGAGTAGCTAATGATTTCAACATTTTAGAAGATATGATATCTGGTCCTGATGAGTATGTACATTTTAGGGCTTGAATTTTGTTGTTTATAGACTCCAATGTGAGCTTTTATGAGCTGCAAGACTCCAGCAATTTCACCTTCAGTACTTCAAATACTCACTCTATTCTCACTTCAAAAGCTAAAGGCCAATTCTTCCAAAATACCAGCCTCAAACACCCAGACAGTAGACAATGCAGTAGAGAGATGATGTTTGAGATCAGCCCCTTTCTTGCTCCGGAGAGCCAAACCACAGCCCCAACATGCCACAGCCATTTGGTGGAGATTGACATGATCTTCCTACCACTGGTAGGTCACTGGACATCACAAAACACAGGTAGACTACAACTAGAAAATGCTGAAACACTGTCTATAGCCACCGAGAATGTCAAGTTGAGAAGCAGGTGATCAGCCAGATTGTAAGACCAACAAGGGTGCTCTGAGTTAAGGCATAGCAAGTTAGATAGAGTTGAGCATAATCCAAGCTTTTCAAAACAGTAGAAGGTACAGTAGAGGAAAACACAAACTGTAAGGCTTAACAGTGTGCAATCCTGAACCAGCTATCACATTTAATGACCCTAGATAGGCTAATCTAGCCATACAGGCTAAATGCTATTAAGATTATTAAAGCAGACACTTTCAGCACAAGAAAACCATGTAGATGTCTTATTTCCTGAATCCCAATTACAGGTACTCCTGAATAAAGATGTAAAAAGGAAAATGAGGCAGCTACTGATATGTCTGAGGAGGATTCCATCTGCATATAATATTGGTTCTTATACTGACTGAATAACTGCTGTTCCCAAGTAATTTAAGTATAATGGGCCCTATGCATGAATACGCATGAATTGCACAGAAATGCAATGTATGCGCAGCACGCAGCTGTGCAGTATGCAGGTCCACAGGAACATGCGGCAGACATGAAGAGAAATGCACTCCATGCAATGGCAGTGGGTGGCACCATGGACAGCACAGAGCAGAATGTGCAGGCAAAAGATGATGGCCGCAGCTACGTGGTCCCACCCTGTGACCCCACCATATAAGGATATATGCGCTTCCCACTGCATGGACATGGAAGTGAATGCAGACCACACTGGAAGAGTACATCAGATGGCAAAACCAAGGGCCACCACAGAGCATGGCATGCACAGCAATGTGGAGGGCAAGCAAGAGAGGCAGATGGCAGAACTGGCACCTGGAGGTGTCCGCGGCAGTGGTACTGGATGATCCCAGTCCTCCAGCTTCACCAGTGTACATGTAGCCACAATGGTGAGCAAGTTCAGAGCCAACCATGACTGGCTATACTGTGCCCTAGCCCCGTCCACCCCTGTGGAGGTGAAAGTGCATCTGTGGCTGGAGGTGCAGGCCACCGTAAATGCCACAGGACCAGATGCCAGGAACCTGATGGCAGTAAAACACAAGTGGCATGACCTACAGACATCCTTGTGAAGAAAAGGTGGGGTGCTGGAGCATGCGAACAGCATGGCGCAGGTGGTGGATCACCCAAAACTGACACCCAGCTCACACCCATAGAATGGATGGTGGTGGACACCCTAACAGCTGTGAGCATCCACGGGGTGGTTGAGGGCATGGACACACTGGCCAGTAAGTATCGCACACAGACACAGCATGCCCTGTTGCGGGATCGGCAGACCACTAAATGCCTAACATTGTACCGTTGTGCCAACAGAGCAGTCCTGGGATATCAGACATGGTGGTGGTGTGCTGGCAGGGCTTCAACAAAACACAGCAGCAGACACAAGGTGAGGATAGCCGAGGGAGGACAACACCACAGGTGAGTATGGGGTGAGTACTATTGTGGACACAGGCCTGGTACATGGTGCAGTTCAGTAAACATCACCTCCCTCCCACAGGATGAAGACAGGCAGTGGATGATGTCACCACCACCAGACACGACAGCGAGGATGTGGAGACCTCTGAGGAGCAGTATGGTGATGATGGGAGTGAGGATTCCCAGAGTGCGTCAGTGACAGAACTGCATTCTGCCAGTCCGATAACCCCGGTGGAGGATGCCTTTCCTATTTTCTTCTTTTTGCTATTGAAAACTGTTGTGCAACAGTATCTTCCTATGCTATACTTTACCTTTCTCAGACCCTGGCGTAGGTTGGCCACCTACGTCGGTCTTTTCTATTTCTTACTAAATCTTTTTCCTACTGCCATTAGTTCTAATTTCCATATTTCCATCCCTCACCAAGAACTCCCCAAAATCATGCACCAGGCTTAGGCTAGCTGGTAGGAATGAAATAAGGTGCTGGTTGAATAAAGTGCATAGAGTGCATTTTGTGCCATATTATGAGTTTAAAGTGCTGCAGTGCTTAATTAAGTTAATGCTTTTGCCATTTTTATGTATATGGTGTAGGAATGTTTAGAAATATTTAAAATGACAGTTAAGTACAACATAACGTCCACTCTGATAGTTGGATTATGGATACAAATGAAGCTGCATTATGTTTATGTTGTTTGAATTATTTTGCTGCCGCTCCGTTGTTATGTAGAATGTTATGCAAAGAAATCCTGCATCAAAGCAAGAACTGTTTGAACCGAGTGGCAAACTTTTCTTTTACTTTTGCTGCTGCTTGGTATTTATGTAAATAATTACTGATGCCCCTGTATTATTAGGGCTCCCCACTGCTGGCTTTGTATAAAATATGATGTAGAATGGTGCCAACTAGCTGTGGAGGAGTCCATAGCATGTATACAGCCAGTCTAGGCTCCTAGAGAGAAAGCCTTACCAAATCCATACAGATCCCCAAAACAGAGCAGCTAGACGATGATTGTCTTGCAGTCTGCTGCTCTGCTACAACAGAAAACAAATGATTTAGAGGGAAAGGAACATGCCTACATATGGAAATGCTTTACAGAGAGAGTAGCCCTCAGAATAAGGAGAGGGCTGCAAGATAAACTAAACACAATAAATAAATTAAAAATATTAAAGAATAAAGATACACTGCAGGTCTCTAAAGGAGCCCCATTATGTATAGAGCCATGATATATAAATTAAAGGGCTAGTGTGCATGCTCTAACAATACAGCACATGCATAAATACAATAAATGTTTGCACTGTTTGCATATATATATATAAAATAAGGGACTTCCCATAAGTAAGACCTCAGGAAGGGATCTCCTATAGAGAGACTTCCCATAATTAGAACCTCATTATGTAATAGAGAAGGAGTTTCCCTATTTAGGGACCATTCTGAAACTAGTTGGATGTTATGGGAGGGATTTTCCCATAAGTGGGAGGGCTATATAAGCCCTCCTTGAACACCAAGAGTCAGATTAGCTATCCAGCCTGTCTCACTTACCTGAGAACAAGGTAAGAGAAGGACCTGTGCCTGAAACAGGAGTTTATCTCGAGCAAGCAGAAAAAAAAAGCTAAGTATTGTTTTATAGAGATACCTGAGTAATGTGGAATAGCATTGAGCTATTGTTTATTTTCTAGTTCAGTTTGAACTGTTTATTTCTATTTATTTATTATTTCTGTATTTTGATACTTTTGTATAAAATAAAACATACTGCGGGTGTGTTATACCCAATAACTGTGTTCTGTGTTATTTTTGCAACCCACGTACCTGAGACATCTGATGATAGAAGTGGGATAATGAAAATCCCCAGCCACAGGGTGGATTTCAGTAGGTGTCAGACCTGACACCAAGATAACCTGTGGCATGGTGGTATGTTTCAGAGATAACAACACCAGCAAGACCCGCTCTGACCAGAGCACCAGCTGATCTGACAGGTGAGCATTTGATCCCCAGCCCGGAGTTTGGAAAGTCACTGAGGGACAAATAGGAGATGAAATCAATGACCTCCTATCGAGAAGACGGTGATGAGGATGGCAAAGAGGAAGAACTGGAAGAGGTCCGGGTTGAGGAACCCCCAGAAGACATGGGCAAGTTGTTGAAATGGCTTGCCAGAAAGCAAATTGAAATGGAGCAGGAGCAAGAGAGGGAAAGAAGATGGCAGGATGAGCATTGGGCAGATACACTGAGGGCCCTGTAGAAATTGTTGGTATTTATGCAGCCTATGCCCTTCGAACTGCCATGTGTTAAATGCTGCTGCTGAACGTCTGACTGTGCATGAACTTAAATGATCATTTTTACAGAGTTTTAAGCTGATGTGTTCATTTTGCTGCTAATGATTAATTGACTTGAACTGTGCTGTCCCCGGAGTGTATGTGCTATGACTGAACTGCCATTATAACTGTAATCAGTTGTCTGTTGCCCCAGCAACCATTGTTATTTCTGTGGCTTGCCACCCGCCCTGTACTTAATTATACCTGCTGCTTGTTAGCAGCCCTTTTCCCCCTAATCCCATTGGTGGCAGCTTCAGGTGGAGGAGGAGGCATCTGCTACAAAATTTCTGACAGGAAGATGCAGTAGAAACATAGAAACATAGACTTTGACGGCAGATAAGGACCACTAGGCCCATCTAGTCTGCCCAAACCTGCCCAGTAAGTGTCTGCATGGTGGCGGCTAAGTGGTGGTGGCAAAGTGAGAGCATGGAACAGCCTTCCTGAGGAGGTTGTGGGGTCTAAATCTGTGGGAGAATTCAAGAGTGCAAGGGACAGACATAAGGCAATTCTTGTGGGGGTAGGAAGAAATAGGCTGTTGGTTAACTAGGGTCTGCAGCTTATCCTGTAGGTAGTGAAATGGGCAGACTAGGTGGGCCAAGCGGTCCTTATCTGTTAGTGGACTTGGTCCTTGCATTCAGCTATAATTGCACTGTGAAGTGTATTTTCTTGTGCTTGTCTAGTTCTTCGCATTATTTACTTGTGAAGTTTGGCTGTTTAAAATCCCACGCATTTAAATTGACTTGACTCCCCCTGTTGCCGTTGTTGTCCAGGTACTATTGTTGTTTACAGGAATCTTGTAGTGACTGTAGAGTTTGTTCCAGTTGTTGTTTATTCATTTTGAACTATCGTTGTTTGCTAGTGTTTTTATAATTTCGCTGTTCTTTATTGTACTACTTTGCCTTTGTTTGTTTTGGTTTTGTTGTTTTAAATTCATTTGGTTACTTTTTCCCCTTTGCAATGGTTGCAGTGTTTGAACCCAGCAAGTGGGGTTGTTTTTATTGATTTCATTTTTGTTTTATAGGGGCTGTAAGCTGAAGATTAACATGGCTGCATGTGAGTATAAATCGTGGTGGAATTTATTTATTTATTTATTTATTTGTTGTGATCTCGGATTAACACCTTTGAGAACAAGCTCATTACATAGGTTCCATGTCAGAATTACATTAACAGAGATTAAAAAAATATATAGGTATACAATAGAGCTGTACATGCAAGCTAATAACAAGTATGAAACTAAGTATTAATATAAACATAAATAAATGGACTAAGTCATCAGGTTACTATAAGTACCACAAGTTTGTGAGAGGGTTCAGGCAATTTAAGGAAGAAAGGACAATTCAGACTGGGGGGTACCTGTAAGGCAGAAGGAGGTACTGCAGCAGACTGAGTTGTCAGGATGGAGGGCTATGTTCGGGGGTTACAGCAGCCCAGGGTGGCCAACACCCACTAAAGAAGTGGGGAAGCATCAGCACAGGAAGGCCTTGGGCTGAAGGCAGATGAGAGAGGATAGTAGGAGAAAAGAGGGGGTAGTGTGGAAGAGGGGAGTTTGACAGACGGAGGAAGGAATGAAGGAAGGACGGAAGGAATGAAGAAAGGAAGGAAGGAAGGAAGGAAGGAAGGAAGGAAGGAAGTATGGAAGGAAGGTGGGAGCTGACTTTGTGTCCTTGCCAGTAACTTCTTTAAGATTTGCCCAGAATTTTCTACCATCACTCCAAGTGCAAGTGAAGGCTTTCTTGTAATATTGATTTTTTGCTGTGCGTATGGCCCTAATGCAGTCATTCCAGGCTTTTTTGTAGGCTCGGGTGTCCACTTGTTTACCCGTTGCTCTGGCTATGTGCCACAGATGATCCCTTGATTTCATCCATTCAAAAAGTTCAGGTGTGAGCCAGGGGTTGTTGTAACCTTTGATTTTGCACTTTCTTTTTAGTGGGGCATGCTAGTCACACACCCTGTTAAACAGCAGGATGAATTGGTTTAAGGCAGCATCAACAGAACTGGAAGAGCAGACTGTTGATCAGTTTTGTCAGTGAAGGTCAGCTTTTAGCATTTCAAGGTGATTGTGTTTAAGGACTCTATGGATAATTGTTTTTGGTGGGGGTTTGGAGAAGTTGTTAGCCCAGTGAATTAGAACTGGTGAATGGTCACTATGTACATCTGGAAGAACCATGACGAAAGAGATGTGGTCCGGACGATTAGACAAGATCCAGTCAAGCAATGAGGAGGTGCCAGTCTTGTAGTTTATCCTGGTGGGAGAATTGACAAGCTGGGAAAGATGCACAGTGGAAACTACATCCCTACAGGAACTAGAGGCTGGTGCAAGCCAGTTGGCATTATATCACCCAGCAGTAGTGTTTCATTGTTTAAGTTCAAGGCACCAAGGCATTCCATCAGCGAGGTTAGCCCAGGAGCGTTCTGACCTGATGGAACGTACACAGAGAGAACTTTAAGGGTTTTGTTGTGCTTCCCAAGTAGCAATTTTAAAGCTAAAATTTGCAGGTTAGTCCCAGTGTCTGGAAGAGGTAGAGCAATGGTTTGCAGGTCCTGCCTTATGTAGACTGCACATCCACCCCCACGTTTGGTAAGATGATCCATCCTGTACACTGTTTAGCCTGGGATCGAAACAGGTGCAACAGCAATCTTAGGAGAGAGCCAGGTCTCTACCACTGAAAGGATGTCAGGGTTGTGTTGTAAAAAAACAGGTGTTAAGGATATCCATTTTTGGAAGGAGGCTGCGGATATTCATAGAGCCTATTGTGAGTTGCTTGACATAACTTTGAGGTTCAGCTGTGAGTGTTGGAGGGCCCGGATTAGGATGGATATTTCCAGATAGTAGCAATAAAAGTAACGTAATGCAGTATAGATATTCTTTCAGGGGTTTGTTGCTGCATTTGAGTATCCTGCACTGATCTTAGTAGGAGGAAGGTTTTTCTTGAATATTAAAAATTCCAGGAAAGAGTGCCGAGGGGTGCAGCCACCATGGTCCTTGGCAGAAAAGCTCCATAAAAGTTGATGTAGGCAACACTTGGGGGGGTGGTATAGGAAGTTTGTGGCAGTGAGTCAATGCTGAAGCTCAGTGGGCACTGAGGGTCATGCCATGCAAAGATGGACTATGGATAGGGAGCAGATTTTCACCTAGGTGGGAGGTGAGAGTAAGGAGCATTAGCACCAAATCACCTCTCAAAAAAAAGAAGCCAAGCATTCTACGAGTTTACTTAGGTGTGATCAAAGGAGGAAAGGCCCCTTATAGGAGGAAAGAGTAAATATTTGATGGTTGTCCCTTTAACAGGAGAGAGACTGTCATTGCCCCTTTAACAGGAGATAGTAGACTGAAGCAATCTACCCTTGGTTCACCAATTGGGAGACTGGGAAGGAGGAAAAAGGTCAGAGTATGAGCATTTAAAGGAGGTCTAGGGTGGGGGTGGTGGTGGGCGAAATAATCACTGGTGTAGCAAGCACAATCAAAACCAGTTTAAGCAGTGTAAAAATACAGTGAAGCAAGGCATACATCCTGTTCTATCCCTTAGTTGGTGGAAACAATCAAAGAGATACAGGGATTTAAGTCACTAGAGTCCAGGTTGTAAAAAAATAAAGATAAGAAACTGCTCTGCAGTGAGCAGCAGTTACAGACGGCAGTGGGTTACAGATAAAGGACTGCAGATCTCAAGCGAAGACCAAATGAGGGCTCAGACTGGAAAAAGGTGCCACTTTTAATATTCAAGTGAAGTGCACAGTTACTGTCTGAGTTGTGGTCTGTACCTATCGGCTGGCTCTGGGGCAGATTCAGGCTCCTTTCTTGCCCACTTGGAGGGAGTCAGGCATGCTTGTGCAGCAGTTGCCCAAACTGGCTTTGAGAAGTGCCTGAGGAGAGGGACAAGAGGGAGAAATAAATCAAAAAGTCAGAGGTGGGTGGGGGGATTCACAGTGACAAGGGGATACTTTTGGTATGATAAAGGAGACTTAAGCTGGGCCAAAATGAGGGGAGGGTCTCAGACAGAGGCAGGCACCAGTTGGGTCTGAAAGGACAAGGAAACAAAAGAAGGGGTCTGGGCTGGGAAAAAGAGCTATTTAAACTGTAGCAGTAGCAATTAGTTTAAAATAAATGCAGTCACCAGTCTCATTCTAAATTAATTTGAGAGACAATGCAGCTTTAACAAAATTCAAAACTAGTTTAAGCAGTGTAAGAATACAGTCTAAATAAATGCAGTCACTCGTCTGGATTCTAATTAATCAGAGAGAAGATATAGTTTTAACAAAATTATCACTGGTGTAGCAAGCACAATCAAAACCAGTTTAAGCAGTGTAAAAATACAGTGAAACAAGGCAAACATCCTGTTCTATCCCTTAGTTGGTGGAAAAAATCAAAGAGATACAGGGATTTAAGTCACTAGAGTCTAGGTTGTAAATGAAATAAAGGTAAGATACTGCTCAACAGTGAGAAGCAGTTACAGATGGCAGTGGGTTACAAATAAAGGGCTGCAGATCCCAAGCGAAGGCCAAATGAGGGCTCAGACTGGAAAAGGGTGCCACTTTTAATATTCAAGTGAAGTGCACAGTTACTGTCTGAGTCGCGGTCCATACCTGTCGGCTGGCTCTGGCGCAGATGCAGGCTCCTTTCTTGCCCACTCAGAGGGAATTGGGCAAGCTTGTGCAGCAGTTGCTCAAATGGGCTTTGAGGAGTGCCTGTCAGCTGGCTCTGTGTAATAAGTGAATAATTTTTATGTAACCTTATTAGTTTAAATATTGCTATACATGATTTGGATGGGCATAGTGATCCGTTTGATTTCTCTCTCTCTAATTGTGTGGGGAGCAATTTTGATATTTTGGATCCAATGGGTATGTTGTCAGGTCAGAAAAGAGCATTGCATAAATGTAGCTCATCTGGATTCTAATTAATTAATTAATTTTGCCTCCCTCTAAACACTCTCTTATCAAGAATCGTAGGACATTAGGTTGTCTGAATACTTGGTTTGTGCTTTGGCAGTTACTGTTTTTTTTCTAGTGATATACAACCTAACCCAGGGCCTGCTACTTTTGCATCTTTTTCTATGTCAAAAACTAGGCCCTGGTATGCTGCTCATGGTTTGAAAATTATTCATCTGAACGTACGTAGTTTGTTCCCTAAATTGGCTGAGATTGAAAATCTATCCCATACGCACAATCCTGATGTAATAGTTCTGTCTGAATCTTGATTAAAACCCAAGATATCCAATGCAATGTGTGCAGTTTCTGGCTATTCTATGTATAGAGCTGATAGGTATGGAAACAAAAAAAGGGAGGGGGGTTATTTAAGCAATAAGGCACGACAGGGTGTGTGTTATTGTGTAATAACATCACTCCTGGGGGTGGGTTGAAGCACGAGGTGAAGATGAGTGCTTCTGCCACCCCAGGAGTGACGTTATTATACACTAACACACACCCTGGAGTGCCTTACTACTATTATACAATGGCTTGTTGTGAAAAATTAAAAAATGGTTTGAAACAGTGTGTTTTTATTATATTTCTATTCTTTTTTCCCTATGGGAGGCATACAAGGAAAAGTAGTCCCCAGTAGGTGGTGCTGGTGCTGCATGCTCCCCAGCCCCTGTATGTTCCTCGTAGGTGCTGAGCATTTATTTTTGTATAGGTGTCTCTGTCACCCCTCCCACGATACTCACACAATTATTGTGCCCATATATTTTAGTTGTGCTGGTTTCTGTGACAGTTCTAATAGTGAGCAAAGAAGGGAGCGTTCGCTGAGGCAGTCACAAACAGTGAACAACATTTTGAAACTAAAGCCGTGTCACCACTCGTACTGCTCGTCTCTTCGATTTAGAAGCAGCAGTTGTTTGTTTGTTCTTCTGGTTCTCCCGGTACTACTGGCATGTACCAGGAGAAGAAAAAATAGGACAATAAGCCTGATATGCAGGACTGTGTTCATGTCCGGATGGGTGGGGTGGGTCAAGGTACAGGAGAAGGACGTTGGAGAAAGTGAAAAGGCTATAACATGGGGTTTTACATGTTGATTTTTTAATAGTGGAGACAGCAGTTTCACAATTTGTTTAGCTACTGCAGGGATGTGAAGCCATGTCGTCACCAGGGTAGTGCAGCAGGGAGGGATATCTTAAAGTGTGGTGTGATCATATTTGTGTCTGCCCTAGATACAGTGATGTTATTGTCTAATAAAACTCACTGTCTCTAGGGGTCTGTAGCCAATCAGAGTCATAGGATTTTTCTTGCCATTGTATAATGTTTATTATAGGGATTTGCTTGATTTAACTGTTACTGGAAACAGTTTAGATTCTGAGGAGCCATCTGACTGGTTACTTATTAAGATCTTATTGGGGACAAAAAACATTTAACAGTCGGTTGCTTATATAATCCCCCTCCCCTTTGGGGGCTTGAGGGTCTGCGAGGAATTTTTCAGAAATGGTCCCCTTATTTATCTTCCCACAATTTTGTTTTATTGGGTGATGTAAATTTGAATTGGCTGGCCTCTCATGATCTTGATCTGGAAACCTTTCTCCAGTCCTTTAATTTATTTCAAATTATTTCTGAGCCAACCAGACTGAATGTGAAATTGGGTAATCATTCAATTTTGGACTGGATTGTCCCCAATTGTCCATCAATACTATCTTCCTCAGGAGTGTTGCCCAATTCCACAAGTGACCATCAAGCTGTTTTTTGCATCTTAAATTTCAAACGCCCTAAAATTCTTCCTCATCTTCTTTAGTCACACAATTTTAAGATATTTGATTCAGATCTAATTTCCTTGAAGCTGTCTTCAATTGACTGGTCTTATTTAGATAGTATTCCTGATACTGACTGTGCCTTGGATTTTTTCTGTAAGACACTTCTTCCTATTCAGAATCACTTTTTTCCCTTACGGAAGTTAATAGTCAAAGGGCGACCTGATGAATGGTTTTTGCCCAAAATCAGGGAATGGATAACAGCTAGAAATCTGGCTTTGGTTAATTATAAATCATTTCCAACTATTTTTCATATGGACAGATATAGATATTCATGCAATAAAGTAAGTTAGTTGGTTAGGAATGCAAAGAATGTGTTTTATAAAAAACAGTTTGATGGAAAGTTGGCCAATCCCAAAAGTTTTTGGAATTCCATTAACTCTCTAATTTCACCTAGGGGTAAACCTACTATTCAGAGGGTACTGACTGCTGATATAATTGTTTCTGATCCTATTGAAATTATAATCAATTGGGTAAAAAGTTTTCTGACTATTCTATTTATCAGTCAAGTAATCAGTCACTGGGCAGCACTTTTTCCATGAATTCTGTTATTGATGGAAGGCCTTCTTTCTATTTCTGTAAGGTTAATCCTAATGAAGTTTTGAAACTGCTTTTTTCCATCACTAACAGATTCACTGATTGTGGTAATGGTTTGGATGGGCATTTTCTCAGAATTATTGCTCCGTTTATTGCTTCCCCATTGTGTTCTATTTTTAACTTATGTTTGGTTAATGGTTCCTTTCCTTCTTTATGGAAATGTGCTCGAATAGTGCCAATTCCTAAGTGCTCATGTGCGGAGTATCCAGATGATTTTAAACCAATCTCTATCCTTAATCCATTAAGCAAATTACTAGAAAAACTTGTCTCTGTCCAAATTACTTCTTATCTTGAGAAGTACAATGTTCTGTGTGTTGAATAACATGGTTTCCGTAGAAACCACAGAACTAAAACAGCTTTGGTCAGATTCACGGATACTGCCCTCGGTGGGTTTGATGATGTTCTCCTGTTTGGGGCGGTCTTCATGGACCTGACCAAAGCATTTGGTCTTATTGACCATTCCTTGTTAATACCCAAATTGCATGAACTTGTTTTTTCTGAGAATGTGTTTTATGAATTCAGGATTATTTGTCAAACAGATCTCAATATGTTACTATTGGTTCTTCTTCCTCTAATATTTTTCCTTTTCATCTGGGGTCCTGCAAGGATCCGTGCTTGGCCCCTTATTGTTCTCCCTTTTCATTAATAATTTACCATCCCTTTGTAGTGTCTACTTTATGCAAATGATTTTATTTTGTATTCTCAATCATCTAGCATTCTCAAAGTGACGTCCCTGTTACAGTCTGAATTTATTGATGTTTGTAAATGGTTTAAGGAAAATCATTTGATCCTTAACCTTAAAAAGACCAAATCAATGTTATTTTGTTCCTCTGGTATTAAGAAAGATAATCTTATCCTTGATATTCATAATGATGAAGGTCTATTGGTTGAGCAAGTTTTTGGTTTCAAATTTTTAGGTGTCCAGCTAGATCCTTGCCTGACTCTTCATACCTAGGTTAAGTCAGTTTGTAGAACTGATAACCAAAAACTGGGTTTACTATATAAATTGAAAAAATGTTTTTCCTTTGAAACTAGGTGTGCAATAGCCAAAGGCATTCTTTTACCTCACTTTGATTATGCTTGATCATCGACTGTCACTTAAGGAATTGAATGTCCTAACTTGAGCTATAATAATATCTGTCGATTTGTTTTAGATTTCCCCTTACATACCCATCATTGTTTTTGTACTCCCAGTTAGGATGGTTAGCCCCCATTTCTCTACTTAAGTATGGTTATGGGGGTTTAATCTTTAAAGCATAAATACCCAAGACCTTTTTTCTCCATAGTGATTTGGTCTCTATTCGAGATACTACTTTAAACTTGTGGTCCTTCAAAGGGCCCTTACTTTGTGTTTCTTTCTCTAAGATGAATGCTGGCTTACTTTCTTTCTTGCATGCTGCCCCTATTTTCTGGAATCTTTTACCTGATAATATTACAGTAGGTCTGCTTCATCCTTATTTAGTTTTAAGACTAAACATATGCATTTCTTGTTGAATGAAGATGTTTGTAGCTGTATGTAGTTGTATAAGATAGTATTGTATTCTTGTTTGTTTTTATGTGCATTCTTTTTTTGCTTGGGTAGGGCCTGAAAATGGACCTGTTCCAGTGTCTTTACCCTGGTTAACAAAATAAAAATGAAATGAAAAATGAAATGAAATTGGGACCAACAAATCTGCTGAAGGTACACATGCCAGCCCTAAAGACATAAAACTAACAAAAATGTCAGCTACTGATGGCATTGAGGCATACCTCACAGCCTTAGAAAGCGTTGCAAAGGTTTGTGGTTGGCCTCCAGAGCAGTGGGTAATCAGGTTGGCTCCCTACTTGACAGGTTGAGTGCAACTGGCTTACTACCACATGGACCATCAAAGTGCTGAGAAGTATGACCTTGTAAAAAGGAAATACTTAAGCATTTTGCTATAAATACAGAGACACACAGGCAGCATTTCTGCTTCCTGTAACATCAAGGGAGTGATGCTCCCCAAGAGACATTTATTTATTTATTTAAGCGTTTCACCAGGAAGGCATACTGAGCAGGCTACTGCTCAATTCCAGATGCATCCTGGTGGAGGAGAGGTACAAGCATAGTTGAAGAAACAAGTGCAGTATGTTACATAATACATACAGTAAGTACCTAGGGGGATACCCGTCTTAATGAACTATGCAACAAGTGGCTGCAACCAGAGGGGAAGACTATCCTAGACATCACTGAGTCTGTGGTAATGAAACAATTTTTACAAATACTGCCTGCCGAGGTCCAAATCTGGATGAGGGAGCACCATTCTAATTCAGCAAAGGTTGCAATCACCCTGGTTGAGGATTACCTGGCAGCCAGGCAACCCACAAGGAAGGGATACCGTACCACTGATTCGATAATCACTCCTACCCAGTAACCGGTAAGATCTTCTAATATTAAACCACCTCATCCCCTGGGAGAAATACAGGTAGACAGGATAACCGAGAAAGAAGACCCTATAACCCAGACATTATCTGTCAGTATTGTAACTGCAAAGGGCATATTGAACGCTTCTGCTATAAGAAGAAGAATGAAGCAAACCATCTTGCTATATTTAATTGGGGTAACTTTGCCACCACTGTCACCATCAGGAAAAAAACATGATGGGGTTAATTGACACAGCTAGTCAGCAGACATTAGTACACCCTAATGTACTAGAGAAGACCCCAATGCTGAACATGTTTACAGGTATCACCTGTGTGCATGGAGACACTCACAGATACCCGACTACCAAAGTGACTATGAATGTTGATGGCCAGGAGGTAGACATGATGGTGGGCATAGTTCCAAAACTGCCAGTATCAGTAGTTATTGGGCAAGACTATTGACATTTTTCAGCCTTAGTACCCCTAAAAATGTGACAGCTGTAACAACCAGGTCACAGACCAGAACGAAGAATATGGAGGACACATTTTCTTTTAAAGGGGATGTGCTTGACACACCATGTACCCAGTGGAAAACAAAAGAGAAGAAGAAAAGAGAACAAAGGAGCTGGAGAGCTCAGAAGGGACTGCCTAATGATGTGAATGTTATGGACAAATTGTTTGTGAAATGTGATATTGCCAAGAACAATGCAATGATGATACAATTGCTGAATTTTTCCAACAGGTGAACCAGAAGAAACCACTCAGGACCCCTATATTTAAATGTACAAATGGTATCTTGTATACAGTGTATAACAACCCAAGAACAGATGTAAAGACTGAGCAGTTGGTGGCTCTTAAAAGCTTTAGGAACCAATTATTGTACTTAGGACATGATCTACTATGGGCAGGTCATGCTGGTAGGGAAGAAACCCTTGCTAGGCTCTTACAGCAGTTTTATTGGCCAAATATACACATTAAAAAGAATGCTTAAAAAGTTTGTGCATGATGAGAGAAAAGACTGGTATAGATACCTCCCACTCTTGTTGTTTGCCTACAGAGAGGTCCCCCAAGCTGCTACAGGGTACTCCCCTTTCTCCCTTTTGTATGGCAGGAATCCCAGAGGACCACTGGATGTGGTCAAGGAGTTCTGGGAAGAGGGTACACAAGTGGGTCATACCAACATTACAGAGTACATGGTCCAACTCTGTAAGAGGTTGGCCGACTATGTGAAAAGGGCACACGCAAACAACATGAGCTATCAAACCAAACAAAAAACATACTATGATAACCACTGTAAACAGAAAGAACTGAAAGCAGGAGAGAAGGTGATGTTGTTACCCACTTCCCAGAACAAGTTATTGATGAAATGGCAAGGGCCATGCTTGATTCTGAGGAAGACAGGGCCTGTAATTTACGAAGTGGAGACCCCTGATAAGTACCCCGGAAGAAAGATATATCACACTAACCTTCTGAAAAAGTGGGTGGAAAAAAGAAGCCCTGGGGACCCTATAGATACACCCAGAGAGAGAGAGAGAGAGAGAGAGAGAGAGAGAGAGAGAGAGAGAGAAGAAACTGAGTTGGAGGTGGCATACCTGAGGCTTGAGGGGACAAAAAACCTTTCTGATAGAAAGGTGAACCCTAAGCTTGAACGCCAACAGAAAAAGGAAATCCTACACCTGATAAAATCCTTTGCACCCACCTTCACAAGCATTCTGGTAGAGCAATGGGAGTACAACACCACATTACAACCGAGTCTGGACCTATATGATAGAAACCGTATAGGTTGCCTGAGAAAGTCAGGGAAGGGGTAAAGCAGGAAATTGAAAAGTTGAAGACACTGGGCATTATAGAACCTCCACCAGCGCCTGGTCATCTCCCATAGAGGCATTAGGCTGTGCCTAGATTTTAGGAAGGTCAACAATACTTCCCATTTTGATGGATACCCCATGTCTAGGGTAGATGACATCTTAGATAACATAGGGAATGCAAAGTACATCAGTACTCTTGACCTGAACAAGGGATATTGGCAGATTTCCTTAGCCCCTGAATCTAGAGAGGACAGCTTTCAGTACACCCCTTGGTTTATTCCAATTTATCACAATGCCCTTTGGTCTGCATGGAGCCCCTGCAACTTTTCAAAGATTACTGGACCACACATACAGCATACTGTGCCACCTATCTGGATGATGTAGTTATCCACAGTCCAGATTGGTCATCGCACAAAACACAGTTGATCACTGTATTAAGGTCCATACAGAAAGTAGGGCTCACCATGAACACCATCAAGTGCACCGTAGGTATGTCAGAAACCAGGTATCTTTGGTTTCTACTAGGGAATGGGAGTGTGCAACCTGAAATTGAAAATGTTGAGGCAGTTGCCAACAGCCCTGTTCCCAAAACCAAAAAGCATGCCAGGTCTTTTCTAGGCCTGGCATGGTACTACAGGAGGTTTATACCTAAATTCACCTCCATCGCCACACCATTGACTGACCTGACCAAAAAGAGATGTGAAAACCTTGACAAGTGGACCCATGATTGTGATGAGGCCTTTAGGGCTATCAAGGCTGCCCTGTGTATTTCCCCTGTGTTAAAGTGCCCTGATTTTAGTTTCCTTTTTGAGGTGTATGCAGACGCTTCCAAGACAGGGATTGGAGCAGTCCTGAGTTAGACCATTGATGGTGAAGAGCACCCCATAATTTGTATCAGTCATAAGTTATACGACAGGGAGCAGAAGTACGCTACCATCGAGAAGGAGTGCCTGGCTATAAAGTGGGCAATAGAAGCTTTACACTTTTATTTATGGGGCACTGAGTTTACCCTCCTCAATGATCACAACACTTTGTGCTGGATAAATCAGATGAAGGACCAGAATGCCCGCATTATGTGGTGGTACCTGACCTTACAGCCTTTTAAATTTACAGTGAAGCATAGACCAGGAAGATAATATAAGAATGCTGATTTTTTATCCAGGCATGGTGCAGTCTTGGTCCAGACAAATGAAACTTGAAATGTAATTATGTACTATGTGTTGATGAAATGTTATGAGACCATACTATAATGGTTAATGGTACAAATATTTCAACCCCAGGGTATTGAAGTAATTACGGTGCATACAGTAAAGCTTGCACTGTAGTTTGTTTATTGTTTAAAGGGACCCTGGGGTGAAGCTTCTAAAGCATGGGTGGGTGGAAGCTCCAACCCAAATCCCCATCAGTACTGAATGCATATACATTCTGGGGGTTTGTTGCTAAAACCAGTGTTGTAAGAGTTACTGTTTTTTTCTTAAAGAGGGAGGAGTGTGACATAGCTGTGTTCTGCCTGTCCAATAACCCCAGTGGAGGGATGCCTTTCCTAGCTTCTTCTTTTTCCTACTGAAAACTGTTGTGCAACAGTATCTTCCTATAGAAACATAGACTTTGACAGCAGATAAGGACCGCTTGGCCCACCTAGTCTGCCCATTTCCCTATCTAGAGGATAAGCTGCAGATCCTATTTAACCCACAGCCTATTTCTTCCTACCCCCCACAAAAATTGCCTTATGTCTGTCCCATGCATTCTCGAATTCTCCCACAGTTTTAGACCCCACAACCTCCTCAGGAAGGCTGTTCCATGCGTCCACCACCTCTCAGAAAAATACTTCTCACATTTCCCTGAGCCGCCCCATCTTCTTCAAATTGTGTCCCTTGTTCTTGCAAATCTCTTTTCTGAAAGATGCTACCCTCTTGGACTTTGTTGATTCCACTGAGGTACTTAAATGTTTCTATCATGTCCCCATCCCTCCTTTCCTCAAGGGTATACATATTAAGCTCCTTTAGTCTCTCCTTGTATGGCTTCTGTTGCAGACCCTGCACCATTTTAGTTGCCTCCTCTGAACTGCCTCCATCCTGTCTATGTCCTTGCAGAGATGGGGTCTCCAGAACTGGACACAGTACTCAGATGGGTCTCACCAACTGTCTGTACAGGGGATAACAACTTCCTGTTTTCTGCTGGTGATGCCTCTCCTATACATCCCAGTATCCCCCAGCCCTCCCTGCCTTCTCACATTGCTTGCCAACCTTAAGGTCATCTGATATGATTACCCCCAGGTCTCTTTCCATTTTTGTTGTTGTTACTACCTCTCCCCATTGTGTAAACTTCCTTGGGTTTTTGTTTCCCAGGTGCATTATTTTGCACTTCTTGCACTGAATCCAAGCTGCCATACTTCTGACCATTCCTCCAACCTTGCCAAGTCCCTTCTCATCCTTTCCATGCCTCCTTGTGTATCAACCCTGTTGCAGATCTTTGTGTCATCTGCAAAGAGGCATACTTTTCCTCCCAGTCCCTCTGCAATGTCACTTATAAAGACATTAAAAAGGACTGGACCCAGTACTGAACCCTGCGGTACCCCACTAGTAACCCCTCTTTCTTCAGAGTGGACTCCATTTACAATTACCTTCTGTGTCCTGTTGTCCAGCCAATGTTTTAGCCAGGCTACCACCCTGGGACCCACTCCCAGGCTGGTTAATTTGACTATTAATCTTTTGTGTGGGTCTGTGTCAAATGCCTTGCTAAAGTCTAGGTAGGCCATGTCCACAGCCCCTTCCTGGTCTACTACTTTGGTCACCCAGTCAAAGAATTCAATTAGATTCATCTGACATGACCTTCCCACTGTGAACCCATGCTGGCTTTGGTCCTGTGCCCCACTGGCCTCTAGATACTCAACAATTCTCTCCTTCAGAAGTGATTCCATCACTTTCCCTACCACAGAGGTCAAACTGACAGGTCTGTAGTTTCCTGCCTCTTTCTTGGTCCCACTTTTATGAAGGGGAATTACATCAGCCTTCTTCCAGTCCTCAGGTACCACACCATCCTCCCATGATTTATTAAAAAGGGTAGTCAGTGGTGTCACTAGTTCTCTGCTTAATTCTTTTAGAATTCTGGGGTGAATTCCATCTGGCCCTATTGCTTTGTCCACCTTCAGTTTTAGGAGTTCTTTCAGAACCCGTTCTTCTGTGAAAGGACTGGGATCGACCCCCCAGACTGCTTCTGTTAATTGGATTAGGAACCTCCCCCACTTCCTCTTTTGTGAATACTGAACAGAAGTATTTATTCAGTATCCCTGCTTTTTCAGTGTCCTCTCTGCCCACCCACAGTCCATTCTATTCAGCCTCACTATCCCTCCCTTTGTCTTTCTACGCTCCCTGATATACCTATGAAAGGTTTTATCCCCCTTCTTAACCGAGTTGGCTATCTTTTCCTCAGTTTGGGCCTTTGCTATTCTGACTACTCTCCCTGCTTCCTTCTGCCTTAACTGGTACAGTTCTCTGTCTTGCTCCTTCTGTGTTTCCTTATAATTCCTAAATCGTTTTCTCTCTAACCTTCACTGCCACCTCTTTTGAGAACCATAGTGGCTTTTTCTTTCATTTTGATTTGTTTATTTGCTTCACACAAAGGCTTGTTGCCTCTGTGATGGCAGTTTTGATATTTCCCCATGGTTGCTCCACCCCTCCTTCTAGCCTGTTTGCTAGTGCTTTTCTGAGGCACTCTCCCATCTTGCCAAAGTCAGCCCTCCTGAAGTCCAGTACCCTCACTTTTGTGTGGCTTGGCTCTGTAGCTGAGTTTAACGTGAACCACACTGTTTAGTGGTCATTTGTTCCCAAATGGCTACTAACTTCTAGATCTGAGATCCTCTCACTGTCCCCATTTGAGAGTACGAGGTCTAAGATTGCTCCCTCGGGAGTAGGTTCCAAAACTAGCTGTCTGAGGCATGCCACCTGAAGGGCATCAAGAATGGCCCTGCTTTTGGATGTGGCTGCAGCAAAGGTGCTCCAGTTAACATCTGGCATATTAAGGTCCCCCATCGACAGTATCTCCCCTTTCTCTGCCACCCTAAGTATGCCTTCTATCATATTCTGTCCATTCCTTCCCCCTGATGTGGGGGTCTGTATACAACCCCCGTGTGGATTGTGGTGCCATTTCCAGTCTCTGAGGTGACCCACAGTGCCTCCTCTCCTCCCTGTTTACTCTTTTGTTCAGTTGCTTTTATCCCTTCCCTTACATAGAGAGCTACTCCCCCCTTCTCCCCTCCCTGTCTCTCCTGTAGGTTGTGTACCCTGGTATGTTAAAATCCCAGTCATGGTTCTCTGTGTACCATGTTTCTGTGACTGCTACGATATCCAGGCATCCCTCTTCCATCAAGGTCACCAGTCCAGGGAGCTTGTTGCCCAGACTATGGACATTGGTACTCATTACCCTCCATTTCTTTATGGCCTTACCCCTTTTTGCCCCATCCCTGTCCTTATTGTGTTTGTCACTTTCTCCATTTACCCCTGCACTTCTCCTTATCAACATCTCTATGTTGGTGTCTACCTCACTTAGGACCCTGATTTTTTGGGGATGGCTAGGATTTCCCTACTCCTTTCCAGTGCCTCCTCCCCTTGGCTAGTTTAAATGCTTGACAATGAAGTATTTAAACCTATCACCTAGGATCCTGGTTCCCCTCCTGGACAGATGCAGACCATCATGCCAGTATAGGCCTGCATCCCTCCAGGTGGACCCCCAGTCCCAAATGAAGCCAAATCCCTGAGCTCTGCACCAGTTTTTCAACCACTGATTGAATCCCATGGTGTGGAGCACCCTAGCCTCACCTGTGCCATAGACAGGCAGCACCTTCGAGAAGGTTACCGTGTGTGCTATTTGTCTAAGGCGCCTCCCCATCCCCACAAACACTTCTTGCACTGCTCTGATCCCTTTCTTAGCCAGGTCATTTGTCCCTAGTTGGACAATGGCATCCAGCTCCCTCCCCTGTGCAGCTGCTCCTGCAATCCTGAGGATTCACTCCCTGTCCCTCCAAGCCATGGCACCAGGCAGGCACCTTACCTCCCTCTCCCCTTCCTCCCCAAGTTCTACCTTCCAAACAATGGAGTCCCCCACCAGGAGTTGTTTCCTTCCCCTGTGGGGTCCCATGCCACCCTCCTGTGGGTCTCCCTTGTGGAGGTTCCCAGCATCCTCCTTGGTCTCCACTGTGGTGCCTCCATAGAGGAACCACACTTTTCCAGAATGGCACAGAAATTGTGGAAAGGTACAACTGGAGGAATGCGCCTCTGTTCCACCACCCTCACCCTCCCTGAGCCCACTGTGGTCTATGCTATACTTTACCTTACTCAGTCCCTGGCGTAGGTTGGCCACCTATATCAGTCTTTTGTAATTCTTACTAAATCTTTTTCCTACTGCCATCAGTTCTAATTCCCATATTTCCATCCCTTACCAAGAACTCCTCAAAATCATGCACCAGGCTATGGATAGCTGGTAGGAATGAAATAAGGTGCTGGTTGAATAAAGTGCATAGCGTGCATTTTGTGCCATATTATGAGTTTAAAGTGCTGCAGTGCTTAATTAAGTTAATGCTTTTGCCATTTTTATGCATATGGTGCAGGAATGTTTAGAAATGTTTAAAATACAAATTAAATACAAAATAACATCCACTCTGAAAGGTGGATTATGGATACAAATGAAGCAGCATTATACTTATGTTGTTTGAATTATTTTTGCTGCTGCTCCGCTGTTATGTAGAATGTTATGCCAAAGAAATCCTGCATCAAGCAAGAACTGTTTAAACCAAGCGGCAAACTTTTCTTTTACTTTTGCTGCTGCTCATTGTTTATGTAAATAATTACTGATGCCCCTGTATTATTAGGACTCCTGGCTGCTGACTTTGTATAAAACATGATGTAGAATGGTGCCGGCTAGCCGTGGAGGAGTCCGTAGCATGTGTACAACCAGTCTAGACTGCTAGAGAGGTGGGTTTACCAAATCCATGCAGATCCCCAAAGCAGAAGCAGCTAGACAATGTTTGTCTAGCAGTCTGATTCTCTGCAACAACATACAAAACAAATGATTTAAAGGGACAGGAACATCCCTATGTAAGGAAATGCTTTACAGAGAGAGAGAGTAGCCCTGAGAATAAGGAGAAGGCTGCAAGATAAAATAAACACAATTGGAAAGGCTATGCCTGGAGTTCGATGGCCAAGCAGGCAGCCACTCCCACTTCCTGAGCTATATAAGCAGTTCCTCTCAGCCTCATTGTGAAGCACTTTTTCTTTGCAGCCGAAGGTTCTGTCCGTCTGTCCTCTGAGCTGGTTGGGGCCTGCAGGGCGGGCTGGGCCCTGCCCCCCCTTGCTGCTCCTGCTTGTCTTTGTTGGATTTCTGTGTTTATTTTCCTGCTTCTGGATTGTATTTTGCTTTTGGCTGCACGTGTGCTTCTTCTTTCTTTGTTTCCTGTTCTGTGTTTGTGTGTCTTTGGTTTTGTTTAGTTTTTGGGGCTTTGTTTCGAAACTCCTAATATATTGTTCCAGAGCTCCTACTACTTGCTTTCAGTCACTCAACTCTCAAACTACAGCAATGCAATTGCAATCATTATTTGTGTGTTTCAGCTCAACCATAGCTGCTCCATGTAGCATACTCAATTGATTTCACCTGACTAAGGCTTACACTGAACCAAGCTATGCAGCTCAATCATGCTCTCTCATTCTGCTTAGCTCATTAAAACAGCTTCATTGCACTGTCTGGCTACACCTGCTTTCAGAGCAGTGTGTCTCCTTATTTATGTTTATTGCAGTTACAACTCAGTGTACTCCATACAGATGTTGCTTTTATATTTATTTATTCTGTTATACACTGAGGTCAGATAAAAAAACTCCTGCTGAGGCTGTTAAATTTTCTGTTCTAAATCCTGCCTTCGCCACCGAACATCCTCAGAGTATTTGTCACCTTGATTTAGAAACATAGAAGTTGACGGCAGATAAGGACCGCAAGGCCCATCCAGTCTGCCCATTCCTTTTTCTACCTTATAAATGTGCCATCGGCCTTTGCTATGTCAGTGACCTATCTATTCATAGTCATTTGTATTGCTCCCTTATGCCTATCCCATGCCTGTTTGAAGCCCTGCACTGTATTCATAGCCACTACTTCTTGTGGTAAGCCATTCCATGCATCTACCACCCTTTCTGTGAAAAAGAATTTCACATTCCCCTTAATCGGCCTCCCTCTAATCTCATGCTGTGTCCTCTTGTCCTGCTATTTTTCTTATATTTAAACATGTTAGACTCTTTCACCTTGTTTATGCCCTTAAGGTGTTTAAATGTCTCGATCATATCACCTCTCTCCTCCTTTGCTCAAGGGTATACATATTGAGCTCTGCTAATCTGTCCTCATATGTCTTCTGATGCAGTCCTGCACCATTTTGGTTGCCCTTCTCTGGACTGCCTCAATTTGTTAATGTCCTTGTGAAGGTGTGGCCTCCAATACTGCACTGAGTACTCCAGATGGGGCCTAACCAATGTCTTGTACAGAGGATTATTACCTCCTCTTACGACTTGTGATACCCCTACTAATACACCCTAACACCCCCAGCCTTACCTACTGCTTTAGAGGTCTGCTTGATGATTTCAGGTCATCAGTGATGATGATGCCCAAGTCTCTTTCTTCCTTTGTGACTGCTAGCAACTCCCTCCCAGCCTATAAGTGGCTTCAGGGTTTCTCTTCCTATGTGCATGATTTTGCACTTCTTTGCATTAAATCCCAGTTGCCACTCTTCTGACCATTCTGCTAGTTTATCCAGATCTCTTCTCATTCTGCCCACCCCATCTGATCATCTACTCTGTTGCAGATCTTGGTGTCATCTGCAAACAGACAAGCCTTACCCTCTAGTCCATCTGCTAGGTCACTAATGAAGATGTTGAATAGGACTGGCCCAGGACTGATCCCTGAGGTACCCACTTGTGACTTGCATCTCTTCTGACTGTATACCATTTACCACCACTCTCTGTTTTCTGCCAGTCAACCAGTTTGCCACCCAGTTGACCAACTTCTGACCCACCCTGAGCCTACCTAGCTTATTTATCAATCTTCTATGTGGAACAGTGTCAAAAGCTTTGCTGAAGTCAAGGTAGGCTACATCAACTGCTCCCCTTGGTCCACCACTCTGGTTACCCAGTCAAAGAAATCTATGAGATTAGTTTGACAGGACCTTCCTTTGTAAACCCATGCTGTCTTGGATCCTGTGCCCTATGGATTCCAGGTGTTGCACTATCCTTTCCTTAAGGAGTGCTTCCATAATCTTGCCCACTACTGAGGTAAGACTGACCGGTCTGTAGTTCCCCGCCTCCTCCCTGTTACCACTCTTGTGGAGTGGATCACATGAGCCCTTCTCCAGTCTTCTGGGACCTCTCCTGTGCTCAGAGACTCACTAAACAATTCTGCTAATGGCTCTGCTAGTTCCTCCTTTAGCTCCTTAAGTACCCTGGGATGTATGCCATCAGGTCCCATTGCCTTATCCACCCTGAGCTTAGCAAGCTCTTGTAGGACCCTTTCTTTTGTGAAGGGAGTAGTGCTCACCTCCCTCCCTCTGTGTCCATGATGCTGAGCTGTGGGCCTGCCCTACCTTCTCTTCAGTGAATACTGAGCAAAGTATCTATTTAGGATAGATGCTTTTACAGGGTCCTCCTCCTCACATGCTCCTTTTCTCCATTAAGCTTAGCAATACCCCTCTGGACTTTCTCCTTTCACTAATGTATCTATAGAAAGTCTTGTCACCTTCTTTTACTGTTTGTGCTAGTGTTTCCTCAGTTTGGGACTTTGCCTGCCTTACTGCCTTACCTGCTTCCCTTAGGGCAGTTTGGTATGCCCCTATCTTCATCCGGCTGTGTTCCTTGTATTTTCTGAAGGCCAGCCTTTTGGCTCTGACCTTTTCTGCTACTGTATTTGAGAACCAAAGTGGTTTCTCTTCTTTGCACTTCCTTTTCTGTCTAACACAATGGGATGTTGCTTCAAGTATTGTATCCTTAATGCTTGCCCACTTTGCCTGTACCTCCTCACCTGTGTTTCTTTTTGCCAGGGCTAGCTTAACTCTGTTGGCCATCTTATCAAAGTCAGCTCCTCTGAAGTCCCATATTTTGCCTTGGAATGGGATGATTTAGATGTAGTAGCCAAATTGAACCATACCATGTGATGGTCACTGGCCCCAGGTGACCTTCTACCTGGAGATCTGTGATCCCTTCTTTGTTAGTCAGTACTAGATCTAGGATAGCCCTGTCTCTTGTGGGTTGCTGTACCAGTTGTTTGAGGCCCTCCCTGCAGGAATCCACTATGAGTCTAGTTCTGGCAGATGTTCCTGCTGGTATTGACCAATCTGTATCCGGCATGTTGAAGTCTCCCATTATCAGAACCTCCTTTAGCTGTCATGTTTTGTATATCTTCTAACAGTAATGTGTCTATGTCCTCCTCTGGTCTGGGGGCCTGTAGACAACCCCAGTTCTTATGGCTGTCCCATTTCCTGTTTCCAGGGTGACCCACAGTTCTTCTGGCTCCTTATGTGTATTCTGAATTTCTGCTTTGATATTTTTCATTAACATACAGGGCCACTCCTCCCCCAACACTCCTCGGTCTCTTCTGAGACAATACATAGCCAGGTACTGAAGTCTCCCAAGTGTGGTTACTGGTAAACCACGTCTCACTAATTGCTACTATGTCCAGTTTAGCCTCTGACATATGCCTGCAGGTCTGGGATCTTATTTCCCAGGCTGTGAGCATTTGTGTCACATGATTTTCCATTGGCCAGATTTTGGTGTGTTAGTTGTTGGGTGAGGTTTGGCATTACCTCTGTGCATCGTATGGGGAGACAAACCTTTTTCTTACCTGGTGATGCAAATGAACGGCAAACACACTGAATTCAGTTTGACCACTAGCTGTGGGGAGGGGTTCTTCCCATTCAACGATGGGGTGCTGCACCCTCTCCCCATTTGCTAGTTTAAATATTCTGCAAAGACGCCAACTTCTGCCCCAATGCACTGACTCTCTTTAGTCAGATGCAGTCCATCAAATTTAAAGAACTTTCGCTCCCAGAACTGTTGCCAGTTCCTACAAATCTGTGTCCTTTTTCCTGGCACCAGTCCTTGAGCCACGTGTTTAGCTCCCTCTCCCCTTTCTGACGTTCCGTCCATCTGCTCCTTCTCCAGACTGGCAGGATCTCAGAGAAGGAGATGCCAGACGAAATAGATGATAGTTTGTCACCCAGCCTAGTCAGGTGTTCCTTGGTCTCCACAACTGACCGGGCTGGCAGGATCGATAGTCCCTATGTGTACTAGGACATCAATGTTTTCTCCTGCTTTGTGAACAATTTTGGTCAATGCGGTCAGTGTCTCTCCATGCTGATGTACCTGGAGACATCTGACCATCACCCCTGGCTGGATGGTATCAACTCCCGAATCATGGAGTCTCCTATGATCAGAAGTTTTGGATTTCCTTTGTGCTTGTTTAGTTTTGGTTCCTGATTTGGGTGAGTATTGTTGTGCTAGCTCCTGTGCTGAGTGTCCTGCTCTGCAGTGTCTTCTGCCTCTTTATTTGATTTCAGAGATAGAGGCAGATACCTGTTTGTAGTGTTTATATGGTTTTGGAGGTAATGTGTTGGAGAGCAGAGAGTGATGGGGCACCTGATTTGCTCCTCCTAACCACCTGCCAACCTCCTGGACCAACTACCCTCTGCGGTTGAGGTTTTTCTGTTGGATGCTGGGGAAATGGCGGTGGTTCTTATAATGTATTTCCTCTTCAATATGAAATTTGAGGCGTGCAATCTCTGCCCATGCTGCCGGAGCTGAGACCTAAGATCTCCAAAGGCTCAGCATGTAGGACAGTGTCCTAAATCCTGTAAGAATGTCCTTCTGAAAATTGTTCCACAGTACCTGCAGTTAATGAAATCCATTCCAAAATAAGTTGCTGGGTTTGTAACCTAGTCAGAGTAATTAGAAGGAAAAAAATGCAAGTAATGGTTTAATTGTGCTTTGTTTAACTTGTTATAACAAGTTAAATTACTAGTGCCCTGTAAATGAGATCACCTTGTGGGACCCCACTGATCCGCCCCTTCCTGCTCTGCCCACAGGAAATGTCACAACTGTGGTACCTTATAAAAGGAGTGTAGCATGGGTGGTTGGGGATGGGGTGGTGGCTGGGCCCTTCCCCTGCCTAAAAGAAGAACCACGGACTAAAGAACAAGGAGGTAAGAGCAGAAACAATCAGTCAACAACAAATGCAGTAACCCTGAAAGCTTATCCTAATGTTAGATAAAACAGTAAAACCTGTAAAGCACCACCTGTAATAATTTCAGAGAAGATATACCCTGTAAGAAACACTTTGCTCCAGAGAAAAATAAAGCAGTAACAGAAGATATACCTTGCAAAAGACAATTTGAATCAGAAGATTACAGCAGTAATCTGTTAGCACACCTGTAGGCACACCTTGTAATAATGCAGAAGAAGGTATACCAGCAACAACAATTTGAATCAGAGAAAAATAAAGCAATGAAATGTTAGCAACAAACAGTAGCAATCCCTGTGAGTAAAAAATAAAAACACCACCACACAGTAAATCTGCTTAGCCAAACTAAGTCTTAATCCTTCTCCCTTGCTCTGGTAAGTTTCTCTACTCTGCCTTTCAAGCAGTCTTAGAAGGAAAGAGCTCAGGTGAAGCTAGGTGCCTTGGCCAGCAAACCAAGTCTTCTTTTAAATGTCTGACTGGCTTGCACCACTATTCAGTGCTGTTTCATTGCTACTACATTATGCAGATCTACGTGCAGGGCCACTTACTACTCTGTTTACTGACCTACGTACAGGTCCACGCTTCCTTATGCAATCGATTGCTCATGCCTACTGCATCATCTCGACTTCAGCCTCTGGGATGTCTGCTTGCAAAGTCTCAGCACTCACTGCTCATTATGATCAGCACACTGTGCTCAATCAGCTCGCCAGCTTCTCAGCTCTCAATCTAATCCTGGGGCATGCCAACCATTCTATTCTGGTGCATTGCTCTGCATTTAGTCCGCATCTTGAGTGTGGCCAGCTTGGGGTGGGATCCTTCTCACCTGGCCCATAGCTGGTAATGTCCTCACCCCGGCTTGGCTTTAGCTGTCTGCTGTGTGACAGAAGTGCCTGGTGTAGAATTTAAGACTAGCGGTGAATGGTGGTTACGATGATTTCCTTTGGCTCTAGTGTTCCACTATAATGGTTAGCCATTGATTTTAGTGGTTTCCCTAGTAAGGTACCTTCACCGCATTCTCCCTACAACTGCCTCTGGTTCACCTGGTTTGAGTTTAGGGTGGGTAGACCAGGTGAGTGCCTCAGCAGTCGTTGCTCTCCTCCTCCACCTTGGTTGCATGTATTGTTGCAGTGTTTTCTTGCAAACTTCCACGGCATTCCCTCTAGAGGGTTTGAGTGAGAGCCTTCCTCCAAATTAGAATATTTTCCACCTCCCTTTAATTGTGTTTTCCAAATTGCAGCTGCAGAGCCATCACTAAATAAACTATCCCTAGCCTGGAGGGAAGGCAACCTAGGCCTTGGATTCCCCAGAGATTTCCTCATCATAGTTTTTTTTTCTCTCCTCTGATGCCTCAGGTCTTAACTGTTAGTTAGCATAGTAGTGTCCCCTAGTTTCTTTAGATAGGTTCCGCTGTTGGATGGAGGTGGAGGATATCCTGCCATTCCATCTCTCCTTAGAGGATCCCCTCATTCTCAATGCAAACCATTAGTATCATGCTACACAAACCTGGACATTTCATTATGTTATCAAACTGAGCATCTCATTAAGTTATCAAACTGTCTATGCTTCTCTACTATGTTACAGTTATTGCTCCTATGTCACAGTTACTGCTTGCTCATAAGCTTTGTGTCACCTCCTTCTTTGGGATATGATTGTACTACATATCTTTTGGGGATTCCTAAGGTACCTTTAGCCATGGAAATCATCCCGTGGCACCTCTAGGGGTGGAACCCTCTTCGAGGATTCCTTGCCTTTCATACCTCTACAGAGTGGTAATTCCTCTGAAATAGATAGTGTGAATGGCCAAAACTAAACTAACGCAGTTGCATAAGCATAACATTATACTGGCTGCACAGGACATTGAATAAATAAATTAAACAAATTAAAGAATAAAGAGACACTGCAGGTCTCTAAAGGAGTCCCATTATGTATAGAACGCTGAGATATAAATTAAAGGGCTAGTGTGCATGCTATAACAATACAGCACATGTATAAATATAATATATGTTTGCACTGTTTGCATATATATACATATATAAAATAAGGGACTTCCCATAAGTAAGACCTCAAGAAGAGGATTTCCTATTGAGGGACTTCACATAAGTAAAACCTCATTATATAATAGAGGAGGAGTTTCCCTATTTAGGGACCATTCTGGAACTAGTTGGATGTTATGGGAGGGACTTTCCCATAAGTGGGAGGGCTATATAAGCCCTCCTCAAACACGAAGAGTCAGATTAGCTATCCAGCCAGTCTCACTTACCTGAGGACAAGGTAAGAGAAGGACCTGTGCCTGAAACAGGAGTTTATGTCGAGCAAGCAGAAAACAAAAGCTGAGTATTCTTTTATAGCGATACCCGAAGTAAGGTGGAATAGCATTGAGCTATTGTTTATTTTCTAGTTCAGTTTGAACTGTTTATTTCTGTTTATTTATTATTTCTGTATTTTGATACTTTTGTATAAAATAAAACACACTGCAGGTGAGTTGTACCCAATAACTGTGTCCTGTGTTATCTTTGCAACCCACGTACCTGTGACAGCATTGCAGAGCAGCCTACCCATGATAAGTGCCCACGAGCAACTGCCCACCATCAACCAGGGCACCAGTGTGTGAGCTGCACCTCAACATGGTGCAGTCGGCAGTCCATGGCCAGTGCAGACCTGGACAGCAGGGATGAGGGCACATCAACCTGACCAACAGGGTACAGGATGGTAACCAGAGGTGTGGTAATACAGACCCACAATACCTGAAGCTGTGCCAGCTTGAACTTGACCACCTCAAGGCCCAACATCGGTACACAGAAGCACTTATTGAGTTGACTGGCATCATCTGTGTGATAGGGCGTGACATAGCCAGAATGTCGTGGACTCAGGAGCGTCCACAGGACACCATCTCAGAGTGGGTAACACCACCATGGTGGCCCATTACATAGGACTGCTACATAGGGGACCACAGATGGCATGACAAATGGGCAGGGGGATAGTGGCATGGGCACCTTACAGCATTCTGGACCAGATGTGTTAGCACACAGCATGGCCTCTGAGACCGTCAATACCAAGGAGACACCCAGTGTAACAACACAGGACATGATCATGAAGGAAAGCCAGGCAGAAGATGGTCAGAGTGATGTCCAGAACATGGATAGTGCCATGGAGACAGACATGCAGAACGCTACTGACACACCACATGCACCATGGCACAGGGCCCAGGGCGGCAGGGCTCTGGGGCCCTCACACAGGTGGGAGACATGGTCCATGGCATGGGAGCAGACTGTCCCATATTGATTGCTAGGGATGTGAGTGGGCTGGGCCACTGAGCATCAACATGGGCACAAACAACACGTGTCAGGGCATGGGACAAACATGCCCATACACAGTCACACACACACACACACACACACACACTGACAGACACACACACACACACACACTGAAGCAGTGGTCGAGCTCGATGTGATACAAGGTGATGGGCAGCGCTGACACAGTGTGATGACTGCATATATAACTGCGTACTGGGAGCCCAGGTGGTGGGTAGACCCCTGTTAGGTTGGTTACCTTGCTATGGTACAGTTGCTTAATGCAGCAGCACAAGTGCTCTGTCACTAAACGTCAGCCATGTCACCCAGTGCCATTCACGCATACCACAGCCTCAGCAGTGATGACATGCACTGTCAGTCGGGTCTTATCATCGGGGAGCACATGAGATAGTGCAGTGATACACTGGGATGTGTGCCATCCTGGATGCCATCACTGTAGCCATTGGTTAGGCATGCCAGCCGGGGGCGCTGGAGTGGCACCGGTGATGTGGCTAGCATCTGAAGGACTTGTTAATGACTGCTGCATGAGCAGCATGGCCAGTGGCTGTCTCCTGTCCATGTACTGGGTCATCGGCAGGCTGTTATGGTGGCATGTCCAGTGGATGGTAGTCGGGCATTGGAAAACCACACTCCATGGCCATGTTATATAGCATCACATACACTGTGAAGATACAGCAGGTACATCGTGGACTCAGCATCATGGTTCCCCCCAGTGTGGTCCAGGCATCTGAAGCGCATCTTCAGTACTCTGATGCTCCTCTCCACAATTGCCCTCATCCAATGGTGCGCTGTGTTGTATGCCACCTCTGCAGCTCCTGGGGGTGCCAGAATGGGTGTCAACAGGTATGGGCACAATGGCTATCCACTGTCAACTGTGGGAAATAGGGATAGGTCATTTATGGAATGGGCATGTGGACAACTGACACACAGTAGAACACTACACCTACATAACAGCCACCTGTCTACTCAACCTGCATGGAGTCATGCTCCAAGACCCAATGTGTCCAGTATGTATGAATTGTGGCATGACCCAGGAAAGCTGGCACACACATCGGTGAACAGACATGTTGTGTAGCATTACTCACAACCTGGCAGTTAATGCTGTGGAAGCCTTTAGGTTGTGGTAGACCTCCTCAGATACTGAGGGTGTCAGGATGCCAATGTGCATGCCATCCACAGGACCAAACATGTTCGGAATACTGTGCAATGTGTAGAAAGCCTGCTTTGTGGCACGGACCTCCTCTTCAGACATTGGGAGACATATGTGGCCCCACGTATGCTCTAACAGTGCATCCATGACCTGAGCCAGTGAGACATAGATGATAGGCTAACTCTAATGCCATCGCCTGCAATGTGCTGGAAGGACTCTGACATATAGTATGCCAGTGCACACATGACCTTGGTCTCAATGGACATGGCCATGGAGCAGCATGTCCATGGAGCAACAGGGTCACAGACTAGGTCGCGCAGTTGTACAACCATTGGCCATGGCAGCCGGAACCATTCTATGCAGTGAGTGTCCCGTAGCAGGTGACCATCCACATGTAGATGGAAGACTCACTCTTGTGGCCGTGGTCGTCTACCTCTCACATGCCCCACGTTCAGCAGGTACACATTCACAGGCAGTCCTGGGCACATACCAGTGTTGTTCAGATAGCGGCATGTACATGGAACAACACCCGATTACAGCATCACATGATTTATACAGCGCATGGGCTGACAGCAGTGCACCTCTGTGTGTGCATGCACCATACAGAGCATGCCCCGCATTTGGCACAGGCCATGAGTCACCATGCCACCCTACCACGTAATAACTGTGACAGTGCTGCAGATGGATGCCATGTCACATGCAGGACAGTGCCCCCCCCGGCAAGTGTTCATGTGTTAATACATTGCTCCACATGATGGTGTACACATGGCCTCTAGGTTGTGTCCAATACAGGACACATGGATCCATACCACTTGTACCATCCGCACAACCATGGTTATGGTACCAGGTTTCCCTCTACAGTGCATGCATAGCAGCGGCAGTGCCAATGCCATGGGCCGTGAACGTTGGTGTCATTTCAATGCTGGAGGTGATTCAGCGGATGCTCTAAGCATAGGCGTTTCCCCAGGTACTCATCGGTGCCACACACACAGCCACACACACGCACACACACACACACACACACACGCTGCCTGTTCTACAGGGTGTCCTTTTACGCACATGGCATTTGAGACGTCCACAGTACAACCGTTCACATTGACTTGTATTTGTAATACAGGTAGAGAGTGTACCCTTGCTGCCATAGAGACTGTTGTACAGTCCAGGGACACACCAGTGTGACCTGGACTGACAGTGACCATGCCTTATACAGCATTGTGCACTGCCAGACACACACACTCAGGCATATGTTCCATGGGTCATATAATGCTAATGGCCTGCTGTCCTGCACAGTGTAACAACACGTGCAGGTGTTCCATTCTGTGAGTCATTGTCCTGCAGCGTGCAATGTCAGTGAATTGCGGCAACCTTGTGGGAGTGTCACGCAGCAACAAACACAACATGCACGGGCATGTGGCACATATAGTTCCTTGTGGCACGTGCACATCTGGCACAGGCATGCTATGTAAGGAGCGTGGCCATGCCATTCCACATCGAACTGGCACCATGGATCGATACCCTGAACAAATGTGGCATGTGGCCAAGCAGGAGTATTCAGATAGTGGTGTATACGGGCAGGTCTGGGCCACACAGGCCTTTACGCTGGTGAGTGTGACACTCAGGGGACATGTTTCTGTTTGTGTTGCAGGTATTCATGACTGCTGGTCTCACTGCTTTCTCCATTGCTGTCTCCCTTCACTTCCCCATGCAGGACAGAACTCCAAAGACAAGTGCAGCAGGATGGGGCGGCGGTAATGGTGGTGATGCCGAGGGCACTGTACCACATGTGGTGGGAGTGCCAGATGCCCAGATACTTCTGGAGAACTGAGATGGGAGGCACCATTCATTATGAGGGCAAGCAGGGTGAAGCTGAGCCCAGGACCCTGTGGAGGGTTGCGGTTCCATCCTGGGTAGGTGTCCTTCATCTGTACATCACCATGCACTGCTGTTATAAACCTGTTGGGGGTGGGGGGAGGCCTGTTATGGTGTTGCAGTGTGACTCATGTGTCTTGGCTGGGTTGGTGGTGGTGTCCGCTTCCTGTGGACCATGACTGCTGGGTGCCTGTGTAGTGTTAGTCTCACGGTGGTGTGTTCCGGCATGTGCGGTTTGCCTGCCATATTGTCCCATCGGCTACTGTGGTGGGCTTGTATGGGCGGCTGCTGTAGTGGCCATCTTGCTATTGTGGTACTCACCCACATGCTGGGGGGGGTCACCATTGTCACTCACATGGCACACAATGTAACAGTGGTGCACATCATGGTGTGTCCTGTCTGCTGCTGGCAGTGTGTCTGCTGTGGCCACAGGGGTGGGTGATGGATGCACCAATGTGTTTCAGTACATTACAGGGAGGGTGGGTGGCATAAACCTGCACACAGTACTAACTGTCACATTCTCTCCACAGCGCTACAGGGGACCCGTCAGAAGACTTGTGCTGCAGTGTGTGGAGTGGCCAAAGGATGCGAAGGTGTGCAGCAGCAGCAGTGAGGAGGAGCCAAGGCTGTTGGAGATGGGAACAGGTCATGGGATGACACAGGAACCATCAGTGACTATACAGGCCCAGGCGGGGTAATCTGGCAGTGCTTTGGCACATTGGGGGGGGCCCACTTGTGAGTGTGTGGGCATATGGCTGTGGGGTATTTGTCTAGCTTTCCATGCATTGGTGTATTTTGGCTTTCTCAGCTATGTTAATAAATCTTGTTATGCTATACCCTGTCTGATCACTGCCTCACGTGCGCATGTGTGTGTGCGTGTGGGGCCTGCAGTGACATTCACCTGCCAGGCCCTGGGCGGTTCCCCTGTCCTGTTGGAGGTGCCAGGTGGGGGTGGGGGTTTGCCTACAGCGGCATTCGGCTGCCAGGCCATGGTCGGTTCCCCTGTCCAGTCCGTCTGCCAGCAATGCTGTGCCTTTTTGCATGGGATGCCATAAGTGCTGCCCTGCCATTCTGCAGGTGTGCCTGACCCTGTCTGATGCAGTGGTGTCCTACGTTCTGTGTTGTCTATGCCATGGTATTGTGCCACATTGGCCCTGCACTATGGCGACTGCAGCAACTTATGTGGCACACATGGTTGCACGTCTGTATGGCAGCCTGCACACTATGGTGCCATGCTGGCAAGCATGGCCATCCGTGTTGAGTGCTTGCGGCATAGCCTGTGGGTGGTTGGTTGTCCGTGGTGACAGGCATGGAGCAGGGGCATGGCTGTGTCCTCTGCTATGGGCCTGTCAAATGCCCATTTGCTGCTGTTTGGGCTACTGCCAGTGGCATGGCTTACACGGCTGTTTACGGCAGCCCCTGGCCACGCATATCTGTGCATGCTGTGTGATGCACATATGTGCACCTCATGCATGGTTGTGCATGTGCTGAGCAGTCCACTATGCATCAGGTACGCTGTCCCACCCCTGCATACATGGCACATGGGTGGACCGCGTGGCTGCACATTGCCACTTTGTCCGGTGCCTTGCATGCACGTCGTGTATGCCGCCAATGGCTTGCATGCACGTACGAGGTGTGTATCCACCCCTGCTAGCTATGCACATGCTCTGCACATGCCGTGCAGGCTTTGTGCATGGGGGCCCACTAACTATAAACACTAATGTTTGATTGTAGTCATATACTGTATGCCTGAAGGGGGTACCGTCTGCAACATCACAGTGTACTTAACAGATTTTTTTTTGTTGATAAGGTTGTTCAATGGGAATATAACAACTTCAATTTGTTACTACCCAGATATACTCTATCTACTTTTCTTCTATTCCTGTCCTGTTGGGTTGTGAAAACTGTTTCCTTTGTATCCATGAAATATGCAAGATATAATTTCTCTGGCTGGTGATATTAAAATTTACAGCCACAATGGACTGCTGAAATTAAGGCAAGATGAGTGGGTAAAAGATCATGGGAAATACAGTATGAAATGTAATTTGAGCTTTTTTTATTGCTGCGATGAATTTATAACCCAGTACACTATTAGAAAATAATGTTGACTTGTACCACTAAACTGCATGTTTGTCATTGCTATCTCTGTCCTGCACTCTTAAAGTCATAACATTCCATGAGAAAAAGCATAACGTCATTTTAGTTTCAGGACTGTTTCCTTCCTGATAAACCAAGTTAAACTGAATACAGGAAAGTTTACCCTGTAACAATAAATGTATACGCTATTACGTTTGTAATATAAAAAAAAAACCTTTTCAGAAAGGGCTGTGATAAAAACAGTTATAGGTTAAAGATAAAACATACATCATTAAAGTTTGGCAGTGAGGTCCAGTGGTTAGAACACAAGCTTGGGAACGGGAAGACTGTAGGTTCAAACCCTGCTAGAGTCAAAATACTTACTGGGTGACAGTGAGCAAGAAACTTAACATATCTGTGCTCCAGTCCACCAAGCTGTGCTAATGGATAGAAACAGAACCCCACTGGAAATGTGATGTTGCATCTTGGCTGGACTAACTTGGGTAAATTGATTGTAAATGAACATATTGTGAGCCTCAGAGGTAGGGAATGCAGCAACAGTGAATAAATAATGTAGGTACAATCTATATCTGAGGACATTTTTGTTACTTAAACACAGTTTACATTACTAACACATGCTTCCAGCAAACATAGAACAACCCATATTCCCTTTTATCTTAAATATTTGAATTCACTCAGTGACAAACTGTATTCCATTTAGGCTGTATTCCTACATAAACAGTTAAAATAACGTCTCAAGGACATGCAGAGGGAGGGTAAGTTTATTTTTTTAACATCCAGATCCTCTTAGAAAGGAATATGAAAAAGTGGAACTGTACCTTCTTTTCTTATGTGCAACATTATTACTCCATGAACAGAATTCATGGCCATTTAGGGCCTTTGAAAATAAATGAACCAGTGTGCAATGTGTCCCCTGTCTGTAGCCATCAAGTACAGTATGTGACTTGCACATTGCCTGACAACTTTTGTGATGCCAATGACAGCTGCTTGTATGCATATGATTCTACACTGCAGGTCTTTCCACATTTAATAAATCAGCTCTGATGTCAGATTAGCCAGATCCTAGGCTAAGCCAGGTAATTTCTTCAATTTGCTAAACACTGCAGCACCATATCTTTACCCTCTTCCATTTTAGTCTAACATAATGGCAAACAATCCATCCATTCATTACTTTTTGTTTTCAAATTTTATTTTAGAAATCTGCAACTTTATGAAGTAAATAAAGATCATATTTTTGCTTTCAGAGTTATGTAATCATTCAGCTCATGAACCAAAAGCCTCTTAAGACTGCTTACATGAATGTCAGGGACATTGTTTTGTCACTGCAAATGTCTCCAAAGGCCAAAGCACTATAAATAGTCCTACACCTTGCAAAAAATGCTGGAGTTTTTCTTAAATCGATAAAAGTCAACTAGTGTCTCAGTGCAGTAGTGGTGGGCCTTCAGGTACAGACTTCTTATGGTGACGCCCTGACCTTGAACCACACATGGCGACAGCAGCACCACGACCCCCACCAGAGCGACAGAGCACAGACGGCAACAGGGCCCTGACAGAGATGTGCCGCAGGGCAATCAAGCACCCCCCTCAAAATGCAGATGCTGCACAGTGCTGCGCATCAAGGACCCAGACATCGGGCAGGGAGACCCAGGCAATAAGGCAGCACCACCCCACAGCATCAGATGAGGCAGCGAACTGGAGGCCCAACGGTGCACAACAACACCACCGCACACAGAGGAAGACTGACAGGGATGGCACAGCGAAGGATGGGAGGTCCAGTTGGGTGGGCTCACACAGTGCCACATCATAAAGCCCCAATGGGGGAGTGCCGCATACAAGTTCACAGGGGATAGAAGGACACATGCCGCTCCAATACATGCAGAGTGCCCGTTGGAACAACCTACTGTCATTATGTGGATTCCTCTACCAGCGGGAAAGGACACGCAGACCGATAATGTACTGGAAGTGCATCCAGTACCATGCGGGTCAGTGCTGAGGACGTGCCCAAACTGTAGACAGGGTGGATGACATGTCACTCACAGGCTAGCACAATCACATGCCAGATGACGCGGAGGAAGCGGTGCAGCAGATACAGGCAGAGGTGAGGCGGTGGCCATTATATCAATGGAAAACAGTCAGCAGGTCATTGTGGCATGCTGCAGTGGGCTACCCGACGTGGTTAGCGGGTGACTACCCACAGCGACACACCTCAAGCGGACAGTGCAGAGGACACAACAACAGGTGCAGAGGGCACCGGTGGATCCAAGCACACTGGCTGGACTCACAATCACGGTGGAGTACCAGCTGTCCAATGCGGGCTAGCAGTTCCTGCTCCATGACGCCGGGGGCACCACCAGCCACTTCTTCCTCTTCAGCACACAGCGTAATCTTGAGCACCTATCCCGCTGTGCTGCCTGGCATACTGATGGCACCTTCAAGACCAGCCTGAGGCTTTCCCAGTATATGTACAGCCTGCACAGTGTGGAGTCTGAGACCATGCTGCCAGCAGTGTACGCCCTTATGGGGAGCAGAACCATGGCCTGCTACACAGCCATGCTTCGTTAGCTCCAGGAGCTGTGCCCAGACCTCAACCCACTGTTGGTTGACTTCGAGCCCGCCGCCTTCAAGGCACTGTGCATGGTATAGCCACAGACACAGCTTCACGGCTGCTTCTTCCATTTTATGCAGTGCCTGTGGAGGAAGCTACAGCAGCATGGAGACCTGGCTAAACTCTTCTTGACCAATGACGAGCTTGCCCCACACATCTGGATGCTGGCAGTGCTCACCTTCGTGCCACCAGGGGACGTTGTCAGCGTCTATGAGGAACTATGGGCTTAGCCATTTTTTGAGCCCTCTGAGGACACCTTGGGCCACTACCTGGACTACTTTGAGGCCACCTGGCTGGGTTGCTGGGTCCACAGCGGTGTGAGGCACCACCCAACCTACCCTCTGGACTTCTGGAATGTGTACACCTCTGTCTGCGAGGGTCTGCCCAGGACCACCAATGTGCTGAAGGGGTGGCACAGGAGCTTCAACACACTGATGGGCACTGCACATCCAACCATCTGGCACTTCATTAAGGTGCTCCGTGGGCAACAGCACGTGACAGAGCTGAAGCACCAGCAGTTGCTGTGAGGAAATGAGGTATCCAGCAGCTGCCGGAGGGCCTGGGATGCCACAGAATGGATCCTGCACATTGTTGAACAGTATGAGACACGGCCACTATGGAACTACATCCTGGGCATCACCCTGAACATCTATCTCCAGATCTGAGCACCTGTGCAGCTGTGAATTATTCTGTGTGGGACACATGATGCCTGGCTGGTGTGGTGGTGGTTTCTGGGCACAGTTACAGGTGTGGGGCACAGTGGGTCATGGTGTGTGTGCACAATAAGTAGTTTGATCACCTACATGCCTATGTCTGTCCTGTGTGTGACTTGAGCACCCCTCGAGGATGGTGCAGCATGCAGCTGTTCTGTGGTCCCACTGGTGCTGCTGTGGCTGCCCCTCCCTGCATGGCCATGTGCACAGTGCAGTCTGCCATCTGTCTGGTGCAGGGTGTGTGCTGTTGCCCGTGGCTGTCCATGTGCTGCCGGTTGGGCTCCTGGACCACAGTGACTGTGTCCCTGTGGCATTTCTACTGACCCTGTGGTCCCCTGTAGTGCACATTGTCCCCTATGGCTGCCATGGTGCTCCACTGCCCTGTGCAGGTGTGGCCCGTCTATGTTCGGTGGGTCCATGCTGGGGGTGCCAGACAGCTGTTCCCAGCAGTGCTCCCTGTGTGTCTGGTGATCCCATCTTCCAGTGCTGTTTGGGCACCCCATGCAGTGGGAAGGGGGCCCAGCATTGCTGGTCCTGGTCACCCTGTGGGGTGTGGGTTGTTGGTTCACCGCATGCCCAGGTGCGCTGTACGCCCATGTGGCCATGCCCTGTTGGCATCCCATGCATCCCGTGGACAGTGTCTGTGCCAGGTGGGACCCATCCCCTGCAGCTACTGGCCATTCACCATTTGGGCCATCAATGTCTGTGTCTGCACTGCAGTGTCATGGTGGCCTTGTGCCCAGCGCAGTGCAGGTGTCGCTGCAGGGGACTTTGACGGCTGTGTTGTCACCGTTCCATCATGGATCCAGACTTCATGCAATTGTCTCCAGAAGCCAAAGTGAAATCCTTGTGACAAATGTATCCTTGACTTCGTGGCTGCCTACCCTTTGCATTCTGCATCATATTTAACTCAAGCTGACAATGATGATAGCCATTTTTTATGTTTCCTTGTGCATGCAGAAATCTTAAATATTTACACTCCATATTTTCAACATAGCCTTCTTATTACCCAAGCTTCTGTATTCAAATGCTGTCCAAAATATGACAGCTTGTCAAAACATAGTTCAGGCAAGCTTTTCCTCCCACCAGAAGTTCAACTAACACAATACACACCTGCCACATAAATCATACAAGGAAACATTCAGCATTGACAAATGCTTGTTTACAAATAATTTCTTGTGGTCTAGTCCCAGCCATAGAAGTGTGAGTTTTAACTCTGGTGACAGGCCTCTCTGTGTTGTGCTTCTGTTGCCCTATTTTCTACAACTGTCAACATAACTCGGCTAAGACAGTTCTGAGAGAGTGTGCTTTTTTTTAATGCTGTGTTGCAGGATTCAGAACAGATTATTCTAAATTGATAGATTAAACACTAATCTAATGGGTGACATCTGTGAGAAGCAAGTCCTTGGGCTGTTTATTGTCAATTATAGTGAATTCTAAACCAGTGCCTATCTTGCTGTACTTAACCTGCTCTTAAGTAACAGCGGGAATTAAAAAAGAAAATTAAAATTATGCATCTGGGCTAGCAGTTGTGAACTGAATGCACTGATTGAAAGAAGAGAAGCAACTCTAAAATTAGCACTCCACAGACAATTCATTGCAAACTTCTACTTTATGTCTAAATAGATGCAGTTAATGAATAATCTGAGTGCAAACTACAGACATATCCTAAAGCTGCACCAGGTAAGCAAGCTCTCAGGACTACCTCTAAACAACAAAACAGAATGAACAAGCATTTGTCAATGCCGAATGTTTGCTTGCTGGCATTAGCAGTGGAAGTGCAGGAGTTAGACAGATGCAGTATAGGAATGGCATTGAAGTATTGAACTGGCGCCAACTCCACCCTCACCCTGCAGAGATGGACAGGCATTGGGGTGTACCTTTGGGTCATCACCCATGATGGTCACAACATTTCATCTCACCCTACCCTTCAGACATTGACAAGTCTCGAGGTGTGCCTTGGGGTGTTTGGTCTTTACATTCACCTCATTCCATAAGGAAATATGCTGAAATGGGTGCAGTATAGGAGAATGGGGTGAACTCTGGGGACAAAGGGTCCAAGGCGCATTTCGAGACCTGTCACTGGCTGCAGGGTGGGGGTGGGGGTGAGGGTGGAATGGCATGAGCATTATTGTCAACAATCCCAAGTCACACCCCTGATGCCTGTCAGTCCCTACAGGGTAGGGTGTTATGGTCAAAACCCCTAATGCCCAAGGTGTTTCTTGGTGTTTTTACTCCAAGTTTTCCACATGGGATTTTTGTGACCCCACCACATGAACAGTGACACTATCAGTTCGTTAGGCAAAAGATGATTTTGCATAGTGACTGTGCCATTTGATGCCACAGGCGTGAAAACACATTTTGAACAGGATGTGAAAAGTGACAGGTGTACTGTTCATGAGGAGGTGTAAAAAATGGCATTGTTGAAAATCTGGAGTGAAACATAAAAAAACTGGTGAAGTCAAGAGCGTGCGTAGAAACTGCGCACAATGTACACCCATAATGTAATTAGTTTGGGGATTTTTTACAGCAGATTTTTAACATAGGCATTTTGGGACCTCCATTCATGAACAGTGTCACTGTGATTTTCTTAATCTGTCCTGAACACTAATTTTCCACAGCAACCGTGCTATTCTGTGCCGGAAGTGCGAAACATATTTCAGCCAGGGTGTGAAAAATGAAAGCTGTACTGTTCGTAAGGAGGTGTGGAAAAATGTCAATGTTGAAAATCTGGACTGAAAATATTACAAATGCATGAACTTACGAGGGTGGGTGGAAATTGCGCAATGCATACTCGTAACACAGTCATTTTATGGACTTTTGTCACCAAATTTTCAACATAGCCATTTTAACACCTCTGCTCATGAACAGTATCACTGTGATTTTCTTAATGTGTCCCAAACACTGATATTGCACACCGACCGCATCAATGTACGCTACATGCGCAAAAACACATTTTGGGTGACGTGAACAATGACAGCTGTACTGTTCATAAGGTGGTGTGGTAAAATAGCAATGATGAAAATCTGGAGTGAAAATATTAAAAATTCTCAAAGTTACAAGTGCGCATAGGAACTGCGCAATGCACACTCATAAAATAGTCATTTGGGGGAATTTTTTCACCATAGTTTCAACATAGGGTTTTTGGGGGCCTACCTCATGAACTGTAACACTGTTGTTTCATTAATCAGTCCCAAAAGGTGGTTCCACGCAGTGACTGCAAAATCACCCTTTGGCACCGAATAACAAAATGACAGTGACTGAGTTCATGAGGTGGGGTCCCAAGAACCCCATGTTGAAAATTTGGTGAAAAAATTCCCAAAAATGGCCGAGATATGCACCAAAGTTGGAAAAAAAATATTCATGCCATTATACAGCTTACCGGCATTTCTTCAGTTCGCGGTTGGCTTTGAAGAGTGTAGACGTGTTCCCAGTCCACCGAACATCATCGCACCAGCATCCAGAGGTAAGTATGGGGTGAGGTGGGGGTGTGGGGAGGTGGGGTACGCAGAGGGTGGGCATGGATTGGGGGAGGGGTGAGAGAGTGAAAGAGACATCTTTTTTCTTATAGGTGTTTTTTTTTTTTGGAGATGACGCAGGACTTTTGCCACACTGGGGTAGGCTCCCAGCATGGCAGCTGGAAGTTTGTTTGGGGGCAGTGGCACTGATGGGGTATTGGGCACCCCCATTGGCCATATGGACTTTTGCCATGCTTGGGTGGGCTCCCAACGTGGCACCTGGAAGTTTGTTTGGGGGGGCAGTGGAGCCAACAGGGGATTGGGCACCCTGTCAGCCATATGGACTTTTGCCTTGCTGGGGTGGGCTCCCAGTGTGGCACCTGGAAGTCTGTTTTGGAGGGAGTGGAGCAGACAGGGGTTGGGCACCCCTGTCAGCCATATAGTGTGTTGGGGGAACACATGGGCTCGCTGGGTTGGGATCCCAGCATGCTATTTGGGTGTTTGTTGGGGGGGGATCCAAGAAAAAATGGAGCTGTCTATGACAGCTGTTCAGATGCAGTGCTGACATGTAGGCACTTTGCATACTGCTGATGGCAGCATGTAAATTGCCTGCCGACAGCAGTATGCAAATTGCCTACACGTTACCACCGCTCATTGTAGCAGTCTTTTGCTTTGAACTGTATGCCACTCCATCTGAACTGCTGTCATAGACAGCTCAGACATTTATTGGTGGGGTGAGGCCACACCTGTAAGGAGCAGGGCATTGGAAGCGAGGTGGCACACCTATGAAAATTCATATGGTGGCACTATGTTTCTTGCACATGCTTGCAAGCAAACATAAAAATGGTTATGTATCTAATAGAATGCAAATTATTGTGTTGAGTCTTTTTGCCATTGTTTCTCTAAGCTACATTTGAGCACACTCTAGCTTTCCATTGCACAAAAGGGCTGCTCTGGCTTGTTGGGGTTAAAATCTGCAATACCATATTCTCCAGTTTGATTGCCCAGAATAGTATGGCTGAGCTATAACATCCTGTTTCAGTGGGTCCTGGTTCTATTTTTTTTTTCATCTTAGATGACTGAGAGACTGACACACATGGAGATCGAGTGACTTGTTCATAGTTCGACCTTGAGTACAGGGATTCAGTGAGATTTCATTTTGATTCTGAACCTGGGACCTCCTGGTTCATTGGCCACTGCACTTGAAATTGGACTATACTGCCTCAACACATAATGCATCATTTTTGTAAAACTGGATTTCACTATTGGGGGCTACTGTCAGAGTTAGTGCAATACATCTCACTGCAGACACTGCCCTATATCCAAATCAGCAAGGGGTGTGAACTAGAGCAATGCCGCTAGAAAGGTCAAGTAGTAGTGCAAGAATTGGATTAGTTTACAGAAGAGAGCTGACCTAAGGATGAGGGCTTAGAGGCTCAGTAAAGAGAACAAAGCAACCTCAGTCCTGAACCTATTCAGTTTGTGTGATCTGAATGTAACCCCCTCTACAAATGGGTTTTCCTAAAAATCTTCCTTGGGTGTGCCTAAATGCCCACTGCCAGGCTGGTATCCTGTGTCTTAGTATTTTAAAAGTGTTGTATGAGAGTGCCTTAATGCCTCTATGCTCTGTCTCTTTAAGTGCTGCCTATAATGTGGTGCTTATTTAATCTGGGAGGGGGCTGAGTGTTTCTATGCTTGAGTCCTGCCTGGGCTGCCAGATAATTGCTCCGTTCTGCCATCGCTAGTTGCAAAGAGGGAGCTCTGTTAGAAGCCATACTTATTAGCTGATTATCTATTAGAATAGAAATGCTGTTGTTGTTTGTCTAACCTGCCTTCTTTGCAGCATAGACAGTTCTGTTTATCACAACCATCTTGGTCCTGGACTACTTATTTGGACAAATCAGTACCTTTGGGGGCCCTAAAATGGAGTCTGCCCCCAGGGGTCTTGTGGGAGTGAATTTCTGTAGGAATTGTAGTATTGAGACTTTGGCTCCTAAATGCTCCTGGAGCGGGAGCCCTTGTTTTGACAGACTGATGGATCAACCAACCAGAACCTTTTGGACCGAAGGGAAATTCCCAAGCTGCCTGCTGCAGTGAGTCAGTCTGGAGTTAGAGTTTGGAGAGTAGAACTAGTGACGCCACTGACTACCCTGTTTAAAAAATCATGGGAGGATGGGGTGGTACCCGAGGACTGGAGGAGGGCAGATGTGATTCCCCTTCATAAAAGTGTGAGCAAGGAAGAAGCCGGAAACTGCAGACCTGTTAGTTTAACCTCAGTGATAGGGAAAATGATGGAATCACTTCTGAAGGAAAGAATTGTCAAGTATCTAGAGGCCAGAGGGCTGGGACCCAAGGCCGCATGGATTCACAGTGGGAAGGTCATGCCAGACGAATCTGATAGATTTCTTTGACTGGGTGACCAAAGTAGTAGATCAGGAAGGGGCTGTGGACATGGCCTACCTAGACTTTAGCAAGGCATTTAACACAGTCCAACACAAAAGATTAATATACAAGTTAGCCAGCCTGGGAGTGGGTCTCAAGGTGACAGCCTGGGTAAAGAATTGGCTTGAAAATAGGACACAGAGAGTAATATAATGGAGTCCACTCTGAAGAAGGCAATAGTGGGCACCATGAGGGTTCAGTATTAGATCGTCCTCTAATGTCTTTATAAGTGACATTGCAGAGGGACTGGAAGGAAAAGTATGTCTCTTTGCAGATGACACAAAGATCTGCAACAGAGTTGATGTACAGATGGGGTGGAAAAGGATGAGAAGGGACTTGGCAAGGTTAGAGGAATGGTCAAATGTATGGCAGCTTAGATTCAATGCTAAGAAGTGCAAGGTAATGCACCTGGGAAACAAAACCCGGGGAAGAGTACACAATGGGGGTGAGATACCAACAACAAAAATGGAAAGGGACCTGGGGTAGTCATATCAGATTACCTAAAGGTGGGCAAGCAACGTGAGAGGGCAGCAAGGAGGGTTGGGGATACTGGGATGGCTAGGAGAGGCATCACCAGTAGAAAACAGGACGTTATTATCCTCTGTACAGACAGCTGGTGAGATCCCATCTGGAGTACTGCATGCAGTTCTGAGACCCAATCTCCACAAAGACATAGACAGGATGGAAGCTGTCCAGAGGAGGGAACTAAATGGTGCAGGGTCTGCACCGAAGACATATGAAGAGAAACTTAAGGAGCTTAATATGTATAGCCTCGAGGAAAGGAGGAAGGGGGGACATGATAGAAACTTTCAATTACCTCAAGGGAATCAACAAAGTCCAGGAAGGTAGCATCTTTCAAAAAAAGAGGTGTGCAAGTGTAACCCCCTTGTTACCCGGGGTTACTAGAATCCCAGTAAGACCTAGTGGTAGGCAGGGAAGGCAGCTTGTTAAACTCCAGTTAAATGGGTTTCACACTGTCTCACTCTGTTCTCAGTCTCAGCTGAGACTGAGGGATGACATCACCAATAGAACTATCACAGCTGCATGAGCCACATTGGAATCTGCAGCAAAGGGACTTAGATAGAACGTTGGGAGATTTTGAAGTCAGTCTTCAGTCAGTGGAGTGTGAAGTTGGGAGCTTGCTAGTAAAGCAGCTCAGTGAAGGCTCTAGAAGCCTCAGCCCTGACAGAGGGCAACTTTTAGTTTAAAAGGGTGTGTGTCTCCACCTTAAAGAGAGACACAGAAGATAAGTGAAGTGGTAGAGACCGCTGTTTTCGGGTCTCAGTGCTCCTCCCTTCGGGGGGAGTAGAGGAGGGTTTCCCTGCAGATTTCTGGGGGAACCCCCTAGTTCTGCTTGTGAAGGAAAAGCTGCCTATGTGTTCCAGTGTTTATTTGGGAGAACAAGAAGATTTGTGAGTTGCCTGTGGGGCACCTGCAACATGAGGGTGAGCGTCTGCTCTGGCTAAAAGGGCCTATGTTTTTCACCCTGGGACTTGTGTGACAATGTGGGGATTGAACTACTAAATATTGGGAAGCCTAGAGTAATGGGCTAAGCAAAGTAAAAGTAGGTTCAAGTCCAGAGTTTGTTGCGATGCAAATAATATGTAGAGGAGATGTGACAGATGTCTACCCAGAATCTACATTTGAAAGTTCAGTAAAGGAATTGTTCAGTTTCCAGAGAAATGGCCGGGTATGGACTGTGGGAGCTGGAGGTGGGTGGCTCCCCATCTTTAGTGACCAGGTCCACCTCTACGGGTTTCTTCTGTGGATGTCTACTTTGCCTCAGGCACTTGGCCAGTGATGGGGGAAGTACCCAGATGTGGGATTGTAAGGAAAATTCTCTCTAGGAGTCAAAAACTCTAGTGTGGTTTGGGGAGCCACAACAGGATAATTGGTTTATTCCTCAAATGGACCGTGGATCAAGTGGCCGGAGGGGGAGCCGGGCCAGTGGGGAAAACCCAAGTAGTGTATAAGTCGGACTGTGTACCCAAAGCTGCGTCCAAGTCCGGGCTGTGTGCCTGGTGGGTTTAGAGCCTGAGGGCTGGAAATGGTGATAAAGTGTTCTGTAGTCTCTAATCTGCATTACCAGGAAATGTAGCCCCATGGGGGTCCATCTATGCTTTGTTTGTTCAGCTTGGATGTGAATAAAAGCCACACTGAAGAATCCCATTCCTGGTTCTGGACATTACAGTTATTGCTTCCTGTGTTCGGATTTACTTGGGTACCCCTGTCCAGAGTAGCCAAACCTAGGTCCCCCTGTGCTCGAGTAACTCTCATCCTCCCCAAACCCAGTCCCCACTAGGTACTGCTGTCAGTTTCAACAGCATGCCACCTGTTGTTTTGGCAAAAAGGCAGGGGTGAGGGGTTACAAAAATGGAGGCACCGCTGGGATTTTATTCGGGGAGGAAGGTGCTTGGGCAAGGGGGCTAGCATTTTGGCTATCTGGCAGTGGGTAGCCCAAAAAAAAGCTGAAGCAATTTCCCTAGTGTGTTGCTGTGTGCTATGGATCTTGTGCTGCTGTTTAAAATTGTCAACTGTTTACCAAGGAGCAGTAAAGCCAAAGAGTGTTCCCTTGTCCTGCATCAAAATTGTTTACAGCGTTTTTGCCTGCTTTTAAAATGAACTGTGGTAAAGAAAAGTGTGGAAGACTAGGGGTAGCAACAGGAAAATTGTGCCCTGGACGTTTGAAATGCTTTTAAAATGAACTGTTGTAAAGAAAAGTGTGGAAGACTAGGGGTAGCAACAGGAAAATTGTGCCCTGGACGTTGGAAATGCTTTTTGAATGAATGAGAGACTTGCAGGTGTAATGGCTATGTTAAATGGCTGAAATGGGCTCCCACCATGGAGTCAGTTGGTAAAGAAAAAAGTTGCATTCTGCAGTTTAAATTTGCCTGCTCAAAGACCACTGTGAGGAGAAGAGCCCTCGTGAGGAAGAAGAGGCTCATTTGCATGGTGTCATGTGATTGGTCAGACTGTGATCAGTCCCACCCCTCAGCCAACTCTACAGAGACTGCCCCAGCATTCGAGAGGGAGTGTGACTGGAGTGCGTGTACTGGCTTATGGAGGAGCGTCGCGGAGTGTTAAAATCACTGTAAACCTTGTAAAAATTGACTTTCTAGTTTAAAATTGAGCTCAACCCGCTAATCGATTGTTGAAATTGCAAGAGTGGTGATTGAAAAGACGATCGGCAGGACTGCCCTCCCGTTTCTGTTCTGAGGCCTCCAAGGACTGGCTGCAGGCCGTTTTTCCTCATCACAGCAAACTGCTACTGATAACAGTAAGTAACAACCTAAAAACTGCTCAAACAGTGATTTTCTGCCCTATGCCATATAAATGTGTGTGCAGCAGTGTAGTCGCTTTGCAAGTAATGACTGTCAAGTCCTGCCAGCAAGTGCAAGTCTGTTAAGCCATTGACTGTGTGCATAGTAATGAATTTAGCCTCAGTTTAAAGTTTGAAGCCAGAGAGAGACTGTGGGTTGTAGCCAATGTGCAGCACTAGTAATACAGGCAATCTTGTGCTAAAAACCTGAAGCTTTAAGGGACTGTAGTAAAAGAAAAGTTACCAGCATGCAAAAAATCCATGGAAAATCCTGTAAATGTGTTTAAAGCAAGAACAGAGCAAGTTGTGCAGTTTGAGCAAAAGTTATCAGTAGTTTGTGTAAATCGGGTGCGCAGTGGCTTGACCCAGATTCTGAATGTTGATGCACAGGAGTGCTGCCGCTGCCATTACAGGGTGAGGTAGTAAAGTAAACACAGCAGCAGAAGAGCAGAGAAACACAGAAGGAGCAGGACAGAGAGCTGTACCAGTTAAGGCAGAAAGAAGCAGGAAGGGAAGTCAGAATAACAAAGGCCCAAACTGAGGAAAAGATAGCCAACTCAGTTAAGAAGGGGGATAAAACCTTTTATAGGTACAACAGCGAGCGTAGAAAGACAAAGGGAGGGATAGTGAGGCTGAATAGAATGAACGGTGGGTGGGCAGAGGGGGACAGTGAAAAAGCAGGAATACTGAACGAATATTTCTGTTCAGTATTCACAAAAGAGGAGGGGGAAGTGCCTAATCCAATTAACAGAAGCACTCTTGATAGGGGGGTCGATCCCAGTCCTTTCACAGAAGAAAGTGTTCTGCAAGAACTCCTAAAACTGAAGGTGGACAAAGCAATGGGTCCTGAATTCTAAAAGAATTCTAAAAGAATTAAGGAAGGAACTAGTGAAACCACTGGCTACTCTTTTTAATAAATCATGGGAGGATGGTGTGGTACCCAAGGACTGGAGGAAGGCGGATGTGATTCCCCTTCACAAAAGTGGGACCAAGACAGAGGCAGGGAAACTACAGACCTGTCAGTCTGACCTCTGTGGTAGGGAAAGTGATGGAGTCACTTCTGAAGGAAAGAATAGTTGAGTACCTAGAGGTCAGTGGAGCACAGGATCCAAGGCAGCATGGGTTCACAGGGAAGGTCAGTGTCAGACAAATCTAATAGATTTCTTTGACTGGATGACCAAGTAGTAGACCAGGGAGGGGCTGTGGACATGGCCTACCTAGACTTTAGCAAGGCATTTGACACAGTCCCACATAAAAGATTATTAGTCAAATTAACCAGCCTGGGAGTGGGTCCCAGGGTGTTAGCCTGGGTAAAACATTGGCTGAACAACAGGACACAGAAGGTAATTGTAAATGGAGTCCACTCTGAAGAAAGGGCGGTTACTAGTGGGGTACCGCAGGGTTCAGTATTGGGTCCAGTCCTTTTTAATGTCTTCATCAGTGACATTGCAGAGGGACTGGAAGGAAAAGTATGCCTTTTTGCAGATGACACAAAGATCTGCAAGAGGTTGATACACAAGGAGGCATGGAAAGGATGAAAGGGACTTGGCAAGGTTGGAGGAATGGTCAGACATATGGCAGCTAGGATTCAATGCAAAAAGTGCAAATAATGCACCTGGGAAACAAGAACCCAGGGAAGAATACACAATGGGTGGGAGGTAGTAACAACAACAAAACAGGAAAGGGACCTGGGGTAATCATATCAGATGACCTTAAGGTTAGCAAGCAATGTGAGAAGGCAGTAGGGAGGGCCGGGGTATACTGGGATATATAGGAGAGGCATCAGCAGCAGAAAACAGGAAGTTGTTATCCCTCTGTACAGACAGTTGGTGAGACCCCATCTGGAATACTGTGTCCAGTTCTGGAGATCCCATCTCCGCAAGGACATAGACAGGATAGAGGCAGTCCAGAGGAGGGCAACTAAAATGGTGCAGGGTCTGCAAGAGAAGCCATATGAGGAGAGACTAAAGGAGCTTACTATGTATACCCTTGAGGAAAGAAGGAGAGGGGGACATGATAGAAACTTTCAAGTACCTCAAGGAATCAACAAAGTCCAAGAGGGTGGCATCTTTCAGAAAAGAGACTTGCAAGAACAAGGGGACACAATTTAAAGATAGAAGGAGGGCGGTTCAGGGCAATGTGAGGAAGTATTATTTCACAGAGAGGGTAGTGGATACATGGAACAGCCTTCCTGAGGAAGTTGTCGGGTTTAAAATTGTGGGAGAATTCAAGAATGCATGGGACAGACATAAGGCAGTTCTTGGGGGGGGGGCAGGAAGATATAGGCTGTTGGTTAACTAGGATCTGCGGTCTATCCTGTAGGTAGGGACATGGGCAGACTAGATGGGCCTAGCGGTCCTTATCTGCCGTCAAAGTCTATGTTTCTATGTTTCTATGAGCCATTTTACAACTAAAGAGTGTGTTCAATAAAGAGGGACTTTCAGTTACAGTGAACTTTTGTTTGTTTTCTGCAGTTATGGCCTCAGGGCCAGCTCGTTACCCGGATCATGCCCGGATTGCAGTAACAGCAGCAGTGAATAGACTGAGGGATATTGAAAAGTGGTGCTATGGAGGACAACTGCCTCCTCATGTGGCGATTCCTAGTTTTCCAGTGCATGTATGTCAAATATGCTTGAGAGCTGGAAGGGACGTCTTCATGATTCCTCACTGTGCTGGATGCCTAGAAAAATGTGGCTTGTATAAAGCGCCTCAAATCCAGTTGGCTCCCACATGGACAAAGGTTCAGGAATCTGCAGTTGGCAGCACACAGCACCAGGTGGATCCTGTGGAGGAAGGCCCCTCGGGGGAGTGTGGCACAAAGCTAGAGGGTGCAGAGTTAGAGACAAAACCTGAAGTTGAAGTTTCGGATGCTGGATCCTAGAAAGAAAGTTCGGATAAAGCATCAATAGACCCCTGGGGGGGGGCCTAGCCCAAGTCTCTTAGACGAAGATGAGATGCAGGAGGCCTTTGAGTGGGAGGTGTCGACCTCAGCACCTGGTGATGAGTGGATAGTCTCAGGAGTGAGAACAACTGCTCGCTCCTGGGCTCAGATCCTCAGTGAAGAGGAGGATGAGGGGGAACCTATGTGGCCTTGTGAAAAAGGAACGGGTACACAGCCTCAAGATCTTGCCTCGGAGGAATGTATGGAAGAAAGTGGTGATACCACTGCCCTGGCTTCACAAGAGGAAGAAGTCAGGGATCCGTTTCTAATTTCTTTAAGGATGCGTAGCTGGCAGAACCAGGACTGGCCACCCCCAAGCCAGGCCAGCGGTCTCAGAGTGACCAAAGCAAGTGTAACCCCCCTGCAAATGGGGGTTCCCAAAAGACTTCCAGGAGCTTGCTTGAATGCTCCAAGCCTGAATGGTGTTTGGCATTTAAGCCATTTATCAGTGAGTGTTTTTAGAACCTCTGGTACTGTCTCTTTAAGAGCTGTCTGCTTGCAGACATAATTAGTTTGTATGGGGACTGTGTGTTTCTTTGATTGAGTACCACCCAGCTGCTGCTAATTCACTTCATTTTGCAGTCACTAGGAGTGCAAAGGAACCTATCTGAAAGATGTAACTGTTTGCCAGAAATTATTTAGAGTAATAATGAAATTACAGTTTGTCTAACCTGCTTTTTGCAGTCAGAACTGTGTCTGCTAGTTCCCCTTCTAGTTTTGAACTGCTGAACTGGACCAATCAGTGGGGTAAGCTAGCTCTAAAATGGTGCCTTGACGAATCAGAACTTGACTCATAATCTGAGCCAGCCACAAGAGGATTGTATGGGCAGTGACTCTGGGAGATGTAGTTTAGACTTCAGTGCCTTTTGGACCAACAGCAGCAGTCTATTGTGAGTGACAGCCAATCCAGTCAAGAACTGGGAGGAACTCAAAGGAAGTGCCGGTTTTGTCGGTTGGAGTTTCAGTTGAGCTTTGGCAGTGAAGAAGGAAGGAGCCCTGTGCTTTTCAGTGTGCAGTTTTAGTCAAAAACGTGTAAGACCCAGAGTTCGGTCTGCAGCTTGTGTAACAGCTTGTTAGGACTGAATCCATCCTGTGAAAAGAATCAAAGGATCTCTGAAGAGTAGAAACCAGGCTCACCCTGTAGAAGACTGGAGGAATTGCTGAAAATTGCACTTTCGGTCTGTCAGGAACTGAATCTGCTGTGTGTTCTCCGGGTATTGTGCAGTAATTGCGATCGGGATACAGATGCAGCCTGCCTGGTATATGCTTTCTTTTATATAAATGTGTGAAGAGGTTTGTGTACCTCAAGTGAGCCCTGCTGACATTGAAGGACCCTATCTTATTTGAGGTCGTGAGTACTAATTCAGGGTCGCTCCCTGTTGAATTGCCACATTAAATCCAAATGGAATTACTGTACTGCTGACTGTTTAATTTTCCTTTCTCTGTGAAAGGGCCCCTACCAGCTGCCACGGTTTGGACTAGCTACTAGGGCTTGGGTACCCAGGACAGTAACTGATAGGGATAGGCCTGTGCACAGAGCCATAGGTAGATTATTAGAGTGATAAGCTAATTAACCTGATTTCCCTGTCCTTGTTATATCCCCTAAATAAATCAGAGCTGCTTGTTTCAGCAAAGTTATACTGCCTGGAGGTATTTGTCTATGTTAAAGTACTGTACTGTGATTGTTGCACTGTATCTCATTTCACAGGAGGTCCCAGTGCCGGAACCAGTCCTGGGGTAAGTGTATACTGTGAAGGTAATCTGATATATTGTGTGGGCCACTAGTGGGAAGAAAGGGGGGTTGCAGTGTCCCAGAGGGCTGTGACCAAGTTAGTTTAACTATTGCAAACCCTGACCTCTGGGTGGAGGCACCCGCCATTGGATCCAGGCCCCTCAACCTGTTAGTGGCAAATCAGGCAGGGGTAGTAGCCCCTGGGATAGCGCCATCTAGGGGTTACACAAGTAAAGAGGAGAGACTGGTTCGTAGAAAGGCAAATAAGATCTATGGTATGACCTTTCCTACCTTTCCTCGGAAAGTCGGGGAGGAGATTGAGAACTGCAGGAAATCCTGGATCTGGGATGAAGCAATGAAAAGTGTGCATCCTGGGGCCAACAAGCATGTAAAGAATAGACTGTTCCACGAAAAGTATACCCAGTGGAAGAGAGGCAGGACATTGTTTATAGACAGAGTGAGAATAGCGGACGGAGAGGGATGTGAAATCTCCCACTGTGTGAATTATGTGCGCCCAGACGGGGTAATAATTCAAGCTACTGACCCCCAGTACTATTGGCCTCAGTGCAAGGACCTACCAGTAAATGTGACCGTGCCTACAAAATGGAAAGCCGAGCAGTGGTAGTCAATACTGCCACACCAGACTGTGAAGTGCCTTTATTGATCCGCCAATATGGACATCCAGGACTCAGGTGCCCCACATTCATCAGTTCTACAGTGTACTGGCCTTCCCAGAATCCATCGACTGGCCCACCAGATGACTTCAGATCCAGAGAGGACACCAGCCCAGCTGTATCCTGTTCATTGCCTGGTAATCGGATGATGTCAGACCAGCTGTTTTCTTTTTGTTCCTGTTCTAAGGTTCCATCTCCAGAGATGACATCAGCCCATCTGTTCTCAGATGTGCCCTCCTGTGGTTCCTGGAAGATGTCCACCCAGCTGTATCGGAAGAAATGCTGCCAGGGAGAGTCTTCGTCAGAGGCGCAGGTCGGTCCCAAAATTTCCATTCTACAAGTGGCGGGTAAGTTGGAACTTTTCTATCTTTATGACATTGCAGTACACACCCTGCACTAGCAGACTTCAAAATGTGTGAACTGTCCTCAAAGACTCTCCCCTTCTGGACTTTGACCTGTTAGAACTGTGCTTCACGGGGCTCCGGCCCAGGAGAGACTCTTTATTGGACTAGCCTTCAGGCATTGTGGTCACTAGCTGGGACTTTTAGGGCACTCCATCCCCCCAAATGTGTATTGTAAATAATGTTGTTTTTTCTAATGTAAATACTGTTTTTCTTCCTTTCTTTTTCTAAAAAAAAAATATTTTTGGGATTTTTCAGTGTTTTGATGGTAGGGGTTTTAGGTAGACTGTGCATGCAGATTAGGAGAGTGTGTGTTGTCTTTCTTTTTCTTACAGGTGTTCCTGGGAAGACAGAAGATAAGACAAGAAGAGGAGGAGGGGCTCATTGGAGTTCCTCATTAGTACTTTAGTGTGTAGAAATTTAAAGTACTGTGGTGGTGTTGTTATGGTTGTTGTTACTGTATTAACCCTTTCCTTCCACAGGTATGGTTGTGGGGGTAGGGAGTAGACAGTAAAATGGTACAAAATGTGGTATTTTAATGGTGTGTGGTTGCAGGTTGCCCAAGGTCGGGGAGGTCCCCGGGTTGTTTTTGTTTTGGGGGTACTAGGTTAGAAGCAGATAGGTTTTCCCTAGAGGGTTAGGGGGGATAGACAGGCTGTGGTCCTGAATGACCATTGGGACCGCAGTGCTGATCTATCAGGGCTATGCTCTGGATAGTTCTACCAGAGCCACTGGGTGTCAATAGTAAGTGGATAGTGTAGAGGCTGATATGTCAGCTAAAGGCCTCTAGGCCCTTAGTGTTGCCTGCCTGTGCTTGCACATGGTAGGAGGGGGCCTGATCACCCCTCCGCAGGTAGCACATAGGGTGGGATTGCCAAGGTCGGGTAACAATGACTCATGACAGTCATTTTCCTGGTCAAGGTGAGTGTAACCCTTGTTGCCCGGGTTACTAGAATCCCAGTAAGACCTAGTGGTAGGCAGGGAAGGCAGCTTGTGAAACTCCAGTTAAATGGGTTTCACACTGTCTCACTCTGTTCTCAGTCTCAGCTGAGACTGAGGGATGACATCACCAATAGAACTATCGCAGCTGCATGAGCCACATTGGAATCTGCAGCAAAGGGAGTTAGATAGAACGTTGGGAGATTTTGAAGTCAGTCTTCAGTCAGTCTTCAGTGAGTGGAGTGTGAAGTTGGGAGCTTACTAGTAAAGCAGCTCAGTGAAGGCTCTAGGAGCCTCAGCCCTGACAGAGGGCTACTTTTAGTTTAAAAGGGTGTGTGTCTCCACCTTAAAGAGAGACACAGAAGATAAGTGAAGTGGTGGAGACCGCTGTTTTCGGGTCTCAGTGCCCTTCCCTTCGGGGGGGGCAGGGAAGGGTTTCCCTGCAGATTCCTGGGGCAACTCCCTAGTTCTGCTTGTGAAGGAAAAGCTGCCTATGTGTTCCAGTGTTTATGTGGGAGAACAAGATGATTTGTGAGTCGCCTGTGGGGCACCTGCAACGTGAGGGTGAGTGTCTGCTCTGGCTAAAAGGGCCTGTTTTTCACCCTGGGACTTGTGTGACAATGTGGGGATTGAACTACTAAATATTGGGAAGCCTAGAGTAATGGGCTAAGCAAAGTAAAAGTAGGTTCAAGTCCAGAGTTTGTTGGGATGCAAATAATATGTAGAGGAGATATGACAGACGTCTACCCAGAATCTACATTTGAAAGTTCAGTAAAGGAATTGTTCAGTTTCCAGAGAAATGGCCAGGTATGGGCTGTGGGAGCTGGAGGTGGGTGGCCCCCCATCTTTAGTGACCAGGTCCACCTCTACGGATTTCTTCTGTGGATGACTACTTTGCCTCAGGCACTTGGCCAGTGATGGGGGAAGTACCCAGACGTGGGATTGTAAGGAAAATTCTCTCTAGGAGTCGAAGACTCTAGTGTGGTTTGGGGAGCCACAACAGGTTAATTGGTTCATTCCTCAAATGGACCGCGGATCAAGTGGCCGGAGGGGAGCGGGCAGTGGGGAAAACCCAAGTAGTGTACAAGTCGGGCTGTGTACCCAAAGCTGCGTGCAAGTCCGGGCTGTGTGCCTGGTGGGTTTAGAGCCTGAGGGCTGGAAATGGTGATAAAGTGTTCTGTAGTCTCTAATCTGCATTACCAGGAAATGTAGCCCGTGGGGGTCCGTCTATGCTTTGTTTGTTCAGCTTGGATGTGAATAAAAGCCACACTGAAGAATCCCATTCCTGGTTCTGGACATTACAGTTATTGCTTCCTGTGTTGGATTACTTGGTACCCCTGTCCAGAGTAGCCAAACCTAGGTCCCTTGTGCGAGTAACCTCATCCTCCCGAACCAGTCCCCACCAGGTACTGCTGTCAGCTTCAACAGCATGCCACCTGTCACTTTGGCAAAAGGCAGGGGTGAGGGTTACACAAGAACAAGGGGGCACAATTTGAAGATGGGGGGGCGGCTCAGAGGTAATTTAAGGAAGCATTTATTCACAGAGAGGGTTGTGGATGCATGGAACGGCCTTCCGGAGGAGGTTGTGGAGTCAAAAACAGTGGTGGAATTCAAGCATGCATGGGACAGTCATAAGGCAATTCTAGGGGTGGGGGTAGGAAGATGTAGGCTGCTGGTTAACTAGGATCTGCAGCTTATCCATTAGGTAGGGAAATGGGCAGACTGGGTGGGCCAAGCGGTCCTTATCTGCCATCAAATTCTATGTTTCTATGTCAAATTCTATGTTTCTATGTAAATAGCGCAAGTGATTCGAGCAGCAGTTCCTACATAGTTTGCATGGGAGATTGGTGGAAAGGCTGAGTTTGACCTGTCTGCCTGCTGTCCTTCGAGCGGGAATCCTTTGAAAGGCTTAGCAATTGGACTGCATCCGAACTGGAGTGCGATAAAGCCACTGAAGAGTGACCAGATTTAAATCTGAAGAAGACCGAAGATTTGCTGTACGCAATCGGCCTGTCAGGACATCCATTTACCACAGAATTCCCAGTTTTGCTCAGAGACACTGATATTGCAGCTGGACTGCCATCCACATTGTGGTATGGAGATTGCTTTACTATAAATGTGCTGTGTGCTGTTAGTGGGTCGCAATTTGGTTCCCGACTGTATAATGTGCCACGCTTGCTGGAAGCTGCATCCAGCACTACCGGACTCAAAATCCAAACTGTTCCACCCAGCCTGGGCCTTGCTACCTGGCCCAGCCAGCTACTTCCGGCACAGAAACCATCATCAACGAGAGACTCACCCAGGGATCAACCCCTTGCTCAACATCACGGACAGGAATGACACCACAGTAAATCGCGTGGGCCCTGCTTCTCCTGGCAAACCAGCAAGTCATCCTGCAGTCTTTATTGCATCCCTCCTGTGTCCTGTACTGGGTAGCGTGGGTAAACACCAGGGTAGCTCCCTGCAGCAACAGCTTAGTCAAAGTGTGTCATCTGATTTAATTGTTTTGTCTAATCATCATGAACTGAGCCTTCTGGCTCCGGATTACAAATTGTGTGTGGTTGTGCCTGCCTTTTCTTTTCATCACAGGGCCCCAACCAGCTGTGACGCTGGCCTACCCTGGCCAACGTATCAGGCTAGCCTATGTCACCAACTGGGTACCCAGCATGTGTGTGACTGTGTTGGGGGACTAAAAAGTGCATGCATAATTGCCTGACTAGATCAGTTCTAGAATCAGTCAACCTGATTACACGCCTCCATTGTTCAGGTCCCCCGAAAAAATCAGATCTAACTCTTTTTGCATCTAATTTGACTGTGGTTCTAGTTTGTACCAAAAGCACTGTATTGTTGTTATTTGCTGTGCCTAACCTTGTTTTACAGGGGGTCTCCAGGGTTGAACTGCTGGAACCAGCCCTGGTGGTAAGTGCAAACAGTGCTGGGATTTGTATGCTGAATAGGTGCCACTGTGAAAGTGTTTGTTGCATATTGTCTAGGCCACTAGAGGGGAAAGAGGGGGGTTACAGTATCCCAGAGGGCTGTACCCATGTTAGCCTTGTTACTAACAACCCTGTCCTCCTGGTGGAGGCACCCGTTTCAGTACCCAGGCCCCTTAACCTGCAACTAGCCACGCAGGCAGGGGTAGTAGCCCTTGGGATAGCACCACCTAGGGGTTACATGAACATATAAACCCTTAAAAATTAATCCAGTCTTGCCTCTGACTCTAATTGATTACTTTGTTTTTATCATCTCTTTTTTTCTCTCCAGACACCACACTACCTTGCTCTTACCTTCAGTCAGTACTGGTCTCCGACTTGTAGGCAGCTTTCTTTTTGGCATTAAATGGACCTGTGATTCCTAAAGGCTACATCAGTATCACTCCAGCAACCCAGTGCTTGCTGCTTGTGACAGTAATGGAGCCCTTTGAGTCCCCGGCTGACCCAGCCTTCTGCATAATGTGGTGGAGCACAATTTACTAGACCTGTGGTCCACCTGCTGAGCTGTGAGCACCAACAAAATGAAAGTTTATTCCCTGTGGCTTCCATTACACTGAAAAGAGACTGGAGAAAACAGGATTGTCGGCTGGTGGTCTTCTGACCCCAGCTAGAGGATGCTTCTTTTCCTGGTGGCATATATGGAAAGAGGATGTCTATTTTCTGGAGGCAGATATATATTTATTTTTAATTTTTGACCAGGAAAGGCACACTAAGCTCTGATAGATTTATTTCCTGGTGAGTTCTAGTGGGTGGGTTACATGGATGTATTTTACTGATGGGGAAATGCTGGCCATGACACTGGGGAAATTCCTCTACTCTTTGGTAGGGGGAGCTGTTGTCTGTTTTGGTAAGCCACCCAAGATGGCTCCCCCTGATGGAGGTGGAGAGAATGGTGATGTGGCAAGGAAGCTCACCTCTATCCCTACCATTCTTTCTAGTGAGGTTACAGAGCCCATGATGTACAAAGTAGGTACAGAGAATGTACCAGATATAGAAATGGAGACTGACCTGATTGGATGAGACTTTATGACAGTAGGAGATGAAGCTGTGAGCTGCTTTGGAGGAGGAGAAGAAGACACTAATGGATATGATGACTGAGGAGGAAGGCAGTTATAGCCAGGAGACAAACCACCTCCTCAGCATGCAAAAGATCAAATGAGTCACCGATGTGTCAGTGGTGACACTGACAGACACATCCCTATCAAAGACAGCTGTTCCTAAAGAGGTGTTTCCTGGTAAAAAATAAAAACGCTGGGTGTCTGGAGAAGAACAGCTCCCATAAAGTTGTCAAGCAAGCATCAACAAGACAAAACACTGTGGTCCCCAGAAAGAGCTTTGGCAGATGCTGGCTGGATCCAGAAGGAGACAGTTAAGTAAATCTCGACTCAACAGACCTGATTGTTCAGCAGTATCAGTGGTAGTTCCTGCTGCACCAGCATGTCATGTAAAGCGGTAGCTGGGAGAGCGTGGTGCCAATTCCAGAGAAATAGATCAACTCCACTGATGCAGGGGACTTGCATCCCACACAGAATGATACAGCAGGTGAGCAGGGTGAAAGGGGGGGAGAATCTAATTGCAGACATGGATCAGGCTAGTGACTTAGCCCTGATGAATTTACACCACCGTTACTTTCAGAGCAGGTTTTACCTAATGCCCAAGAAACAGTAACAGCTGAGGACAGGGGTCAGAATATAGACATAGAGTCAATCCTTACAGACTTAGTCTGACCCTTAAACATGATGACTGCAGCAAGCTCTGTTGTTAACGACCCCTCCCCCCCACCGAAATCACCCACTGCAGAACCTTTAGTCCTTAATTAAAGAAGGACTGGGCTCTCCATTTTTCAACTAGGCCTGGCTGTTCCTGAACCCCTCTTCATGGGCAAGGAGAATTTGTCAACTTCTCAACTGCCACCGGTGAGATTTGCAGATTTGCTTTCTGCTGAAAGTGAACCAGAAAAAATGTGGTATGGTTGGTTTATAAAGGTGGCTTAGAGATGCTTCCAGATAGAGTCTACATTGCAAAGATTTTATTTAAAGTCTCTTTCATGTTCTTTGCATCTCTGAAGACTCAAACTATGATCAGTCTCAAACAGATTGCAAGCTTAAATAGGTTTGGGGCACAGTATCAAAAATGGAAGGATACACCATTGTGGTCCCCTTTTTGTAGTGATCACCATGACATGACCAGCTCTCAGGACTGTAACAGTCCTTTTCAGAAAAGAGGGTGTAAACATCTCAGACATCCTCTTCTGGTTAAAACAGAGATGTGAGGTACTGAATAAGCCAGTACCTGTTATCGATTCAGAACAAAATTGGACTGGCGTGTGGAAGATATGGTTAAAACTCCTTCAAACTAATCAGCTGTCATGCATTCACCTGGCAGTTTTTTGGGGGGTCAGGACAAGGGCACATTGTTTTGTCAGGGTCAGCCTAAGTCCTGCCACTAATGCAGGTCACTCATGTATTTAAATAATGCCTGTGATAGTGCCAGGTATAGTCATTATTCAGAATATGGCCATACATCTCATGTCTATAAGAACATCTTTAGATGTAATGTCTGTAAAGGTTGGGGGCACTGCTATGTTAGATGCCCATGGGCTTCCCACAACAGGAATGATGGCCTACCTCATGAAGATATTGTAAATCAAGCATCTGAGAGAGCATCTGTATCCTTAAGAAAGGTCCACAGCCATTCAACAATGATCCTTCCATTTCTTCTCCTGCCCCCCCCCCTGGACAGAGGTTCCTGCAGAGACCTTTACTGATGCTATATCAGAAAAGGACATAGATACAGTACCAACTGTAAATGATCACATTGCCCCTGACCCAGGTGACATGCTGAAGGAGCCAGCGAAGGAAGTATTTCTAGAAACTTCTAGTACATCTCACCCTCCTACTTCTGTTCAGCCCTCTACTGTTAAGATACCCACTTCCACTGCATAAGAAGTGTGAAGTTATGAAACTGAAAGGGAAAAGGAAAAGGCCTTGGAAGGGGAAAAGCTCAAAAGGAGCACAGGGCTGAAATGTGTGACTCCTACCCCCATTCTTGTTAGATAAAAATATAATGCCATAGCAACGGGTAAACAGCAGGGTGATAAAAGGTGGAGAATGAGGATTCAGAGGCTTCCTACATAGCTTCCTCCAAAAGGATTTGTCATCAGATGAGGAAGACTCCCTTTCTGAAGCCTCAGCCTCAAACAGAACCAGGTGAAAAATGCGTTCACAAGATAAATCAACTTAAATTCAAGATTTCCTTTGTACCCTCCGCTTCAGTATGATCACCTCTCTGGAAGTTATAACTTTAAATATAAACAGCATGAAGGGGTCTAAAAAGTGTATATCCACCTTTGCCACTTTCAGAATTGTGTCAGTCAGAAAATATTACTGCAGGATATAAGATTAAAAACTACATACAAAATCTTGCAGGCATCTCGAATGCGCATAAAGGCCCCTCCTTTTGGTCATCGGTCACTGTTCAGTTTGATGGGGTGGATATATTACTGACTGAATCTACTTAGAATTTTTCACATCTGATAGATGTAGACTCTGGCAGGGCCTTGTTGCTTGATGCGTCCTGTCACAGTTCCCGGCAAAGAATAACCGCAACCTATATCCCCCAGACCAAAGCTCTCAGTTCCACACTTTTTTTGACATTCAGCCTTTTTTGTATTCCTCATGCATGGTAATCTGGGATGGGGACATCAAATGTGGCATGGTGCTGTCTGATAGGAGTCTGTAAACTGGCAAAATGTACAGTGATTCAAATTGTCTTAAAATCAGTTACCAGTACAGCAAACCTCCTTGACTCTTAAACCTGTGTACATCAAACAGGAGATAATACCTATTTCAGAGGTTCTTACTCCATGATAATTGATTATGATTTGGTTTCTTGTTTTTTCATCACTATTAGTGGCAAGGATATGGAGTCAGAAAGTGTTTGATGATAAAGCTGTGCAATGTGAGCTCAAGCAAGCAAGAAGCCACACTCCTCTACTAATGCAAAAAAGTATGAAACATTTATTGAAAGCACAATAAGCATAAAAAAGCATACCGCTGAGGAACTGAAACAACCAAATCACTGTACTTGGGGTAGAAGAATGATTCGGTTGTTTCAGCTCCTCAGCGGTATGCTTTTTTATGCTAATGGGTTAGTGAATGAATACTGTCTTATCTTTCAGTGTAGCAAAATAATAAGTTGAGTGCCCCACCTAAGTCTACCTTTCTCCCAGCCTACTTGAAATTTTCTTTTCACAAAATTAAGAAATGGAATTTACTAGACACATAAGTTTAAACCATGATCAGACCACGGCTGTATCAGTCTATTATGGATGCAGCTTTTGAAGTGGATGTGTTTTTTTCCTTATGTCTTGCAATAGGTACATAATCAGTTTTGAGTCAATTGACAAATCCAATAATGCCCCCCTTTGTTTGGAACGTGCTTCAGCCCAGCAGTCATGGCCAACTGGGTGTGAGAAGCTCCGATAAGCAAAGAAAAATTAGGAAGCAGTATTCTTCGAGGTCTACGTGTGTGGATGGACTGGAAACCCAGGAACATCTATTCATAGACTGCCCCTACACACATGCCTTTTGGAGGTATTTGATCTCTGTGTGGAGAGGGCCTTTGCTCATTTCATTAGGCTACCCTGAGTTAGTCCTGAGTTTTGTTTTCCACTTCCTGAGATAAGTACAAGAGTGGCACACTACAAATTATATGTGCTGGCTTGAACTACTACCTGTGTTAAGATAGATATGCCTGGGTAATGCAACAAAAACAAGTGTATTATCAGGAAATTGTTAAGAAATGTTTTAATTGCGTTACAAAAAGTTTAAACACAGGATGGAACTAGCTGCTCAGTGGTGAAGTTGAAATCATTATGATGCAAGTGCCTTTCTGGTTTTTAGGAACAGATTCATGTAGAATCACAAATCTGTTTTGCTGTAGTGGTGGATATGCATACTGCTTTATGTAGCTATGTGTTGGTAGAAGGTACTTGCAAACCCCTATTTTTCTTTGCGTATGGTTTTGTTCTTTCTTTTGTCATTTAATAGATTCATGTTGCATATTCTGGAGCACTGATAAAGTAGATTGTGTTCTATTTTTATTTCTATCCTTTCTTTTTAAATGTTTGCAACTAATATGTAAATTTCATTAAAGAGATCTATGATGTGTATTTATGCTATATTTTAATTTTTTCAAAATAAAATTCACCAACACTTCCTGCAGAGGGTCATGCTGACTTCCTGCTAGAACACTGAGGAGGGAGGTATGGTGACCTGGGTAGAAGAGAAGGCTTCTCTCCTCACTCAGTGAATCAAGGATGCCAAGGGGGCAAAAGCAGGAGATGGAGATCTGCTGGAGGCTCTCTCTCACACAGCACAAAAGACTGGAGGTACTAGGTAATACATGAAGTGATTCAGTTGGTCAGTAAGGATGCAGAGGATAAGGCAGATAGTGAACTGGAAAAGGACTGGTGCTGTTGGCTGTGGAGCAAGCAAACATGAAAAAATCCTGTGTTACTGTGGAAGCCAATAAACATGTAGATTCTGTTGAAATCCAGGATGCTCAGACACCAACTTCAAACCAAGCAATGTTGTGGGAAAAAATTGTGAAGTAGCACACTCAAAAGCATACCCGGTAGGTGGATAGTTTAGAATCCCAAGATTTGCCCTTGACAGACACATGGTGAAGTTTAAACATCCATCTAAGCAGCTGAGTGGCCACTGGAAGAGGGAGTGACTGTGGTGGTGAAGATCACAGGCCTCTCATTCCCACAGCAACTGACTCTGACAGGCTGGTCTAGCAGCAGTTCACAGCACAGACATAAAGTTCAGCCAGGAGAAGGCTGCAACATCCTAGGAGAGAACTTGTGTTTTTAGAATTGTCTGTGGAAGAAGTGCTGACTAAACATTGATGGGAGAAGCTAAGGCAGGGATCGCCATGATGTTGTCCACGCCCTATGACTGCATTATTCACACCTCAGTAAAGCATCAGAGCAAATACAAGGTCAGTCACATATACTGACTCACTGTACTGCTGGAGAAATGCAACAGCAAGCAAGAGGGGAACAGAACTCTGGTATTTTGCTTAAAGTGCAATGGCAGGAAGGGGTGAAGAGGCTCCTGGTGAAGATATGATGGTTACTGAGAATGCACCCACCATGGGTAGTACAAGTTCAGAGATTCAGTTTAAGATAGAAATTCCTGCAACTTTTGAGTTTACTTCCTCTGAACCACAATTGTTGAAAGTTAATATAGATTGTTCTACTAATGTATTGGAAACTCCACCCCCAGCACATAGACAGTAAAAACATACAAGCTGTGACCCCATCAACAGCAAAATAGGTATCAGAAAAATTACATGAACCCCCTCATGTGTCATGAAGACAGTCTGCTACTGCAGAGATTCACACGCATAATGCACAGGATGTCACAGTTTCAGGGCAGAGGGAGGAGGAGGAGGAGATGGTCCCCCAAAGTGATAGAACCACTAGATCGGGGGTAACCCTTGAAGAGGGCGAATGTGGAACGGTGACTGAACCAAGGCACCAACACTATTGCACAATCCCGGTTCCTCCCCCCCATCCCGAGTTATGTCCCCCCGGAGTTAGAATCTAAATTAAACGGTGTGTGGGGGGGGGGGTGAAGCCACCCACAAGAAAATACATTTGCAAAATCCTTTGTGCTGTGGGTTCGGCACCATTGTGACAGTTTGCCATTCCACAGTCACCGTACTGACATGGAACTGCTCAGGACAGGAAGAAGTAGTGTCCCACCCCAGGGAGGCCCATGGGGAGCAGATGGGTACAACCTCTACAGAACCACAAGATGATGGAGATCCAAAGCCACCAGAAAGACCATCTGAACAACAGTCCTCATCAGGAACAGAGTTTGTACAGGGAGGCTTCACAAGGCAAGGGGGTATTTCTAGGAATGCTGGTCAGAAAGAACAAAAATGGTACCTGGAAATGTTTTTGACTACCTATGGAGCCTGCAAAGAAAATGAATGTGGTTTATATTTGTTTTAAAGGAGTGTTGGAAGAACACCCTACCCTGACTGAGTATATGTGGCTAGGCCTTTATTAAAGGATGACATGAGGTTTTATGTCTTGAAACTCTGTGGGTTCATCCACACTCCAGGAAGGTTGTCCTTTGATGTAAGTTTTAAGCTAGTGGCAGGTCTTGAAAGATTCTGGATGAAATACAATCAAGTTAAAAACATACTTCTGTGGATGCCCTTTTATGCCATAAAGCCAACTAAACATGACATGAACACAGTTACAGTTCTCTTTAAAAATGAAGGGGTGAACACCAATGATATCCTCCACTTATTGTAATAGAAATGTACTGGGTAACTCAGAACCGATAATAGATTCAGAGAACATCTGTACTGGGGGCATACCTCTCAACCACATGTACAGCACTGGCTTTTAAATTTCATAGCAAAAGTCCAGAATGTGTAGCACTTTCTTGTTTTAAAGTATAATATGTCTAAGAATAGTGGACCCCATATGTTTAATGTTAAAGAATGTTTCTATCAAGTTAGTTCAATGATTTAATAGTTAGTCTGTTGAGAAATAGCGCTAACATTATTAAGAACATCAGTAAACCTTTGGGAAGCAATAGTAAATTTTAAAGTAAAAATCATAATGCTATGTGAAATCCATAGCAGTTGAGAGGTATGACTGGAGGCCAGAATTATACTGAAGTTTCTACATACAGAGCTGGGATTTCAACATCTCCCCAATTGTTTTCATCTAGGCCAGGATTGGGGAGTGGCATTCTGTGTGGGGCAGCCGAAAGCATGCTACAGGTGCGTGACTAAGCTCATTTAAGCAGTCCAAGAGATGCCGTGAGGTGTGGGTTATGTGCAGAGGTGGAGCACCTGAGTATTCACTATAAGAACAAAACTGGATGTAACCTCTGTGAAGAGGAAAGGCATTCTCTACCAGTCCTGCCTGTAGACTTCTCATAATCATGGAGATGAGATGAATCAGATGGAGCAAGAATTGTATGTTAACTTTACTCAGAAATCAGGGAGAAGGAGGGATCAGAATCCTGTCTAACTACTACATCTAGAAGTGCCCCCCTGGTCCAGAAGAAGAAGCGACCCCCCACAAACTGTTCCAACTACTAATACTGCTACCCAAGTGTCAGAGACTACTGATTCCACTGCTCAACAACTAGCATCTCAGCCAACTGCTATGCAAACAACAACAGAGGAAGAGTCTGGGCCTCATTAGTGCCCTCGTCACCGCAAGCCCCATCTTTTGGCACTGATGAGACCCCTACAAAAACTGTGTCAGAAACAAAAGAAAAAAGCTCAAGTAGATCAAGTAGCAGGACAGGGGGAGGGAAAAAGAAAAATGTTTTCCTATAGTCCATTTGTGTCTGTTTTTCTGACTGTCATGAGTAATATACAAAGCGATAACTTTACAGGCTCCACCTTAAATGTTAATAATATTTCAAGAAACATCTCATAACTATTTAAATGTTTAAGGATTTGAATGTGGACATCACCTTCCTCCAGGACACCCAGTTGCATACCTTACAGGACGTGGCAGTGGCCAAACAATCTTGGTTACAAGGGCCTTAATTTTGATCCCTGGGAGACGATTGCTGTTCCAGGAGTGAGTATCTTGTTTAATTCCCTACTGTATGCAGTTACTGTTCACCATCTTGCTGAGTTAGTCCTGGGATATGTATTCATACTGAATGTGGAGAATAATCGATTGGAACTCAGACTAATTAATGTATATTTCCCTCAAACTAAATCTAGTAGATTTGCATTTATACAAAATTATATGATGATATCTATATACCACTGAAAGGATAATATTACGTGGAGACTTCATATGTTGCTTTGCCACTTGCAGACAAGTTTTACAGTAAAAAAAATACATATTGTGACCCCACATATTTCTCTCAAATGATTGCCTCTACTTTCTTGGTGGATGCAGTTGCTGTCATTCATAGTATCACTACTCATATTTTTCATAAAGGAAAATTGTCTTCTAGAATAGATGTTTGTTTTTACTGTGGGAGAATTCAAGAATGCATGGGACAGACATAAGGCAGTTCTTGTGGGGGGTAGGAAGAAATAAGCTGTTAGTTAACTAGGATCTGCAGCTTATCCAGTGGTAGGGAAATGGTCAGACTAGGTTGGCCAAGTGGTCCTTATCTGCCATCAAAGTATATGTTTCTATGTTATCTCAATGGTGAGACACCAGTTCACAACAAATAGTTCCATTTTAAACACCTGAACCTTAGGTAGGCTCTAGCACGTAGATGTTAAACTGCTTCCTGCTGCAGGACCCAAAAATCCAGTATGCTGTACGAGACAATATTGAGCCAGTATCTCTCTGATAGATATGCTTGACTTCTTAATAGACTCATGAGATGATATGAAAAAAATAAAATCTTTACTGACTGCTTTAACAAAGACATAGCAACAGAATTTGTTGGCAGAAACAGACTGTTTGCCCTACCCAGTCTGCCCAGTTGTTCCCTACCTAGTCCTTCTCTGCAAACCTTAATTGGTCTCTGTTGACCATCCCACCTCCCTGTTTATTTATTAATATTCCCCTATGTCTATTCCTCTACCACCCATTCAGTAAAGCAGTACTTCCTCATATCCCTGTTACACTACCCCTCCCCAGCTTTATCACATGCCCTCTGATCCTGGTGCACTTTCTCATTTGAGACTCCCCTTCTGAACCCTGTTCACCCTTGTGAGGTACTTGTAGGTCTCTCTCATGTCCCCTCTTAAGGTGAAAAAAAATGAGAAAGCACCTAAAAAACCTGGACCTTGGGTACCAGCAAGAGGGCTGCAAATTGCAGGGGGATCGGCACCTGCCAAGCAAGCAGAGTGCTTGTGATACAGTAGCACAGTCCATAAAAAATCCATTAAAAAGATTCATCAAATGCTAGATGTAACTTTGTAAAGTGTCCTCTTTAATTCATTCCAATGAGGTTAAATCCATAACAAGTGTGCAAAACAGAGTAACAAACTTAAGCAAAGGTGATCTGTACTTTCATGTTTCCTCCCCACTCCCAAATAGTCCATCTGAGATGTCTCCATGTCAACCTGACACATTTCGCAGTAACATGCTTTTTCAAAGGTAGCCATAGTGACAGAAAGCTCCCTCCTGACAAGTTGGATGCAGCCAGAGACTGCACAAGTTTTATAAGAAAATTACCAGCATGAAAAAACTGCTGGTGCAGATATGTCAAAAGGAAAACAAAATAGAAAATAGTTACTATGAGGCAATTGCTATATATACATGCAAAGACAACACACACAATAATAACTATACAGTGCTATATATTTAAAACATTTCTACCTATCTTTTAAGGAATGGTTTGCCCTTTAACCTCCCATTTAATCCGTTACCCCCCCCCCATTGCTTTGAGGGAATAAAGCCAGTATTGTTCCCTTTTCAAGAGGAGGTTGACATAGTCCCTTCCCCTCCTGGACATAACAGATTTTTCCAAACCAGTTAACACAAACCCATGTTCATTTTTATTTTTCATCTTAAGTATGTGCATTCCTAGGGCATTAGTTTTGTCCTCATTTTCTATTGCATGAATGTGTTCCCCTATGCGGGTTTTAAAGGCTGGTTTAGTTTTTCCCACATAGAAGGAACCACACCTACACTCTGCAAGATAAATTTACCCACATGTACTGCAGGTCATAAATCCTCTGATCTGATTATCTCTACCTGACAGGAGGTTCATGAAAGTCTTCGTGTTCTTAACTTTGGGGAAATATTTATAATTTCTTCACTTGTTACTTCTATTGTCTCTTCTGGGCAACCACATATGTGGATTATCTTCAAGTGGCTGGACTGAGAGTAACACCAGATCTCATATGGTTTTACCTTTTGGCCCCTCCCCTCTCAGTTCTTTCAGGCCTGGGTCTTGTAAGGCAATATGCCATTGCTTTTTCACTATCTCAACTATTTGTTTGGACTGGGGGTTAAAGGTACTGACAAAACATAGTTGAGCATCATGTTTATTCTTTCTGGTCTTGTCTTTCTACTAACAGTGTCTTCTTCTGTACACTGTCTACCATTTCTCTAGCTTCATATTTATTAGTTTCTCCATATTATCTAACAACCACCTTGTCAGTTAATTTGCCCTTTGTTCATAGAGTCTCTCTGTCCCACAATCCTTTTTGTTCTGATATACTGTCACTTGGGGATGGCCATTATAATATGGCACGGGTGGTTACTGCTGTCTAGAAGGAGAGTATTCCAATCTGTCAATTTCCTAAAAAGATCAGTCGTTAGCTCCCCCCTTCTATTATGACCAAATCTAAGAAATTTATCTGATTCTTATCACGTGTGACAGTGAATTTCAAATTCTGGTTACTATTCTCCAGATACTTAACAAAATCCACTAGTTCCCCCTTTGTTCCTTTTCTGATGGCAAGAATATCATCAATGTAGTGCCTCCACTGCATCTCCAAAGACCTTTTTCGCAAGTATACTAAGGTGCATACTAAGGTGAAAAAATGAGCAGAAAGACCAAAAGGCCCATAAGACTTCATATACTATCAAAATCAATAATAAGATAATTGAATGCTAGAATTAAGATAATGATCTAGTCTAATTTTAAACTGAGTTTTGTCTTTACTAATAATAACAGACAAAGGCAGACTATTCCAAGGTTTGATCACTCTTAATGTATAGAAAAATTTGCTTTTATTATTTTTAAAGGGTTTATTTGCTAATTGAAGCGGGTGACCTCTTATATTGTAGGATGAATCTTTATAGGCTAAACCTAAGTCTACCATTAAATTTGGATCATGAACTATATCAAATAGAAACAAAAAATCACCTCTTAATCTTCGAGTTTTAAAAGAGTACAGACCTAGCTTAGAAAGTCTATCTTCATATGACAGTTGATGCAGACCTACAAGGTTTTTTGTAAACCTACTGCTGCACCTTCTCCAGCTGATTTATATTAGCCTTTTTATAAGGGCACCAAAGTTGGAGGATATATTGCATTTTATGGACCAAAGGACCTTATTTGCCTTGTTTATAGCTACATTAATATGATTGGAAAAATCAAAATTATTTGAAATAGTAATATTGAGGTCTTTCTCATCTGTTGTCTCACTAAGGATATGGTGTCCTAATATGCATGTGTTTTTGGGATTGGAAATACCCAAATGCATAACTTTACATTTGGAATAATTTAGCTGCATACCCCAGTGAGTAACCCAATCATTTATATGATTTAAATCCTGCTGTATAATTTTAAATTCATCCAAACTAGAGCAAGGTCTTCCAATCTTAATGTCATCCATGTATTTAACAGCAGATGACAAACAGTAAGATGTTACATCAGATACAAAGGCTTGAAATAAACATGGACCCAGTACAGACCCCCTGAGGAACTCCACTTGTCACTTATCCAATGTCAGAAAAACATCCATTTATGCTCACCCATTGAGAGCGATCAGTTAACCAATTTTGAATCCATGTGATATGAATTGATTAATCTTTAAGATATGCAATTTTACCACTAAAGGCCCAATGTGGCACGACATCAAATGCCCTACTGAAATCCAAAACGATAACATCATCAGGTATGTGATGGTCAGTAAGGGAACTAATGTTCTTATAGAAACACATCAAATTAGAGTGACAACCTCTACCCTTTCTGAAACCATGTTGTTCTAAGTCTGCATCTATCAGGAAGGGATTTAATATATCTTTAATAAAGCTTTCCAACAGTTTACAAATTGGAGAAGTAAGGCTAATTGGTCGATAGTTGGAGCAATCAGATTTAAGGCCTTTTTTATAAATAGGAATGACATTTGCACATTTCCACTGTTTAGGAACAAAACCACTGAGTAAGCAGAATTCAAACAATAATTTTAAAGGGGTCAATAAGCAAGTGGACAGCAAGAACAAAAGTGTCCTGAAATGGCATCAGGTCCTAAGCAAGTTTTGCCTTTGAGAGATTTGATTTTATTTTCAATGTCTTAAATTTCAAATGTTATAGGTTCTGTACCATAGACATCCGAATCAACATCAAAAGTGTTCAAAGGTGCAAAATGTTTACAAAAGTTTTGGTTAAATAAATACACCATAGATTTAGAATCATAATGAATCTTATTGTTATCCTGTATAGGACCCTCCTTACAAACTGTTTGTTTTTAAAGAGTTTATATATGAGAAAAATATCTTACTATTTGATTTGGTGGCCCTCTTGGCTAAATCATATTCATAACTTCTTATGGACTATTTTATTGCTACCTTACATGCCCTTTGTATCTTAATATATACTGTCCAATTATTAGAAGTCTTATTTTTTTGAAATTTTTTGTAATTCTTATTCTTTTGCTGAATAAGTTTCCTTATGGAAAGTGTCAACCATTTGGGCTGAGATTTGCCTTTATTGTATTTTTTCATACAAGAGATAAAATCATTCCTGACTGATGTTAATTTTTTATAAAGTAACTCACAAAAATTTTCAGTAGTGAGTCTAGAATGTTCTTGGACCCAGTCAACCTGATTAATAGCATGTATCATGCCATCAATGCTGGCTTTATCATAATTATAAATAAAGGAGGACTCAGGCTTAATTTCAATTGGACACTGCAATTTGAAGGAAATAGCGCAGTGATCGCTGTTTCCAAGAGGGGCTTCTTTATCTACATCATACACATTCAAATCATCTTGATATAAAATTATATCCCAAAGATTTTTCCCATGAGTTGGAAAAATGACACTCTGCTTTAGATGAAGCTGAGAGCTAATAGCTAAGAGTTCTTTACCATTTAAAGTTTTTGCATTTAATGCACACCAATTAATATCTAGTAAATTCAGATCGCCAAGAAGGATAATGTTCCCCATCTCACAAGCAGTTTCCATTTTGAGTAGAATAGCATCCATGTATTCCACAGACGAGTTAGGTGGCTGATAACAAGTGCCCAGAATAATGGGTACTGAGGTAGAATTAATAACTGTGACCCATATACTTTCAATAGCAGTATTATGTTTCTTAATTTGACTGGATATATCCAGACTTTTGAGCTGTTTCTTCAAAAACAGAGAAACACCACCTCTCCTTTTTGTGGACCTAATACAAGAATAAATATCAAATCTTGGAATAATACTATTACATTCAGCATTGTTGTCCCACCAAGTTTCGTTATAGATACAATATCAACATTGGCTAAGGAGACTCTAGAACATAGTTCACACATTTTATTATTCAAGCTCCTAGCATTGAGACTCAAAAACTGATGATATTTTAAAGCAGTCTGATTATTATGTGGATTAATATTAAATGACTTCTTAATAGTAGAAACTCCCACCCCCCCGATTTTAGTTTAAATTGTACTTAATGAGATCAGAATAAATATTTCCCATTAAAGTATTACCCCTTATACTTAAGTGCAAACCATCCCTGCAAAACAATTCTGGCCGATCAAAAAACTCTTTCCAAAAGGTAATACATTTAATAGTCTAGTGTAAGCACCACTTCCTCAACCACTCATTCACACTTTTAATTTTGTTATTAATAAAACTTGAAGCAGATGGTCGAGGTAGTATTTTGGCGATGTAACTCTCACAGCCAAGAGAAACTAGTTTGTTTGTAAGGGCAACATAGTCCTGTTTGATGGAAAAGAGAGAACTTCTATATAAATTGTTGGTGCCAGCATGTATAATTACCATAGAATTTATTTCAGAGGGTGGAATAATGTTGTTAATCATGTGTGTAATATCAGATATTGAGGCCCCCTTAAATGAGGAACACATACGATTTTCTTTATCAGCATTACACACCGGCCTATCTAAATGCTTGATAATCAAGTCACCTAACACATAAACTTGCTGTTTCATGGTATGGTCTATATCCATGCTACCATGCATTATAGATGCCATATCATTTGTTGTCACATATGTATTAGAAGGCAAGGTAGTTAAATCCGAATTAATATTTGCTGGTGGTGAAACACACAAAGGGGTAACTTCAGAGCTACAGTGCAAAGGAGCTGAAGAACTGTCATTTGATTGAGAATTTGTTAAATCATAAGTTGGAACAGTAGGGATATTAACAAGGGGCAAGGAAGGTGTGGACAATATCACAGATTCAGTAGCCAAATTAGTTAAATCATTGCCAAGTGGGCTAAAACTATTACACAGAGGTAGTGAAAACACATCAGTTTTTCTCCCCTTTTTTTTCTGTTTTTAGAATTAGAAACCAAACACCAATTATTGGACATCTCATTTTCCCCAGATTCACTCCTGGCTCTTTTGTTTGAAGAACTACTGTTTATAGTAGAGACCCCTGATCCTGATAACATAGCAGAAGGAAGAGATTCTAGCAATACCAAGGGGCCATTTTTAGTGTCAGGATCAGTAGTTATCCCATTGCTAACAGGTGGGGGGGACCAATCCATACTATTGTCCAAAATCTGATGATGGAAGCATTCAAACATAGCCACTTGACTAGCCTCCAATTGCAACATCCTGTTGTTAAACAACAACATTTCTGCTTTTAAATCATTAATTTCCACATATTTATTACATGTAAATTCTGACTCTGGAAATGGGGGAGGCAATAGAATATACATTAAGTAGGAGACACATTTCACTCCAACTTCCCCATCAGTGTAAAAATGGAGTCTGCCATTATATCCTCAGGCGTAGCAATACTTGGGAGCAGTGTAGTAAGTTAAGTAGACTAACTAAACAAATATCCTAAATTATCAGTTTCAGAAGGAAATAATCACAGAAACTTAATATAAAGTTAGCTACACCTGTCTGTCCACTGCTGACCTGCGCAATAGTAGTATTCACCATGTCAAAACATGCCAGACAGGCTTGACATGTGCAAAACACACGTGTCTCTGTGCGAGAAAACTTGTCCTCTCCTGCTTGCAGAGCGTGAGCACTTATACCCAGCGACCCAGAAGTGGGAGTGCCTAAGTAACCTTGCCCACAGGTACACAAAAAAAACTCTGCAATAAACACAACTCACTAAATAATTAAATTAATTAAAAGTACAAATCCCTTCCCTTAGAAAGATTGCAGCTACAGAACTTAATCTAAATAACGTATTGTAGTTCCTCCCGAAGGCATAAGAACTACAACACTGACAGCTGCTTACTGGGTTAGGGTATATTTTTAAAATTAGTTGTCAGACAAAAAGTGCTGCTTTAGGTTTAGAGAATGGCACAACTGAATCAGCAGTTAGCTGTTAACAGATTGTGATGAACTTGCTTGGTTCTTTGCGGATAAGGTGGCTGACAGGTCGGAAATTCTCTCGACTCGCTCTATGGGGGTTACTGATGATCAGTGCTTGGTCGCCTCACCTCGGACTTCCTGAAGTTCCTTTGCCTTGCCTGAACCTGTGGATTTCATGTGGATTGTCCAGGGTATGCACCCTTGATGCTGAAGTTTGGATCCGGGCTCGACTTCCTTGATTATGGGTTGTTGGGATTTGATTGGCCCGGTCCTGGTGCAGATAGTCCAGTGCTCCTTGGAATCTGGTGAATTTCCAAGCTCCCTGAAGGAGGCGGTGGTAACCCCCCTCCTAAAGAAAGCTTCTTTGGACCGGGATCTTCCTGCCAACTACAGACCAATCTCAAACCTCCACTTTATAGGGAAGGAGATTGAGAAAGTAGTTGTGATACAGCTGGACAACCACCTGGCCATCCATAACATCTACGAACCTCTCCAGTCCAGTTTTCAAAAGAGGCACAGTACTGAGATGATGCCGGTTCGGGTGCTCAATGATCTCCTGATGGCGAGAGAGCAGAGAAGCTGTTCTATCTTGGTGCTCCTTGATCTCTCCTCAGCCTTTGACACTGTAGACCATGGGATGCTGCTTGGACATCTGGGGTCCATCTGTGGACTGACAGATACAGTCTTCAGGTGGTTTATATCTTTCCTCACTGGCAGAAGTCAGAGAGTGGTGTCTGGGATTATTTCTTCGGACCCATTCTCTTTGCCTTGTGGGGTTCCTCAGGGTTTAGTGCTGTCCTCCATGTAGTTTGGAGTGTACATGCTGCCCCTTGGAGACATTGTAAGATGGTATGGGCTGAGGTTTCACTGTTATGCTGATGATACCCAGCTCTACCTTTCTTTTGCCCCTGACCAGGATAGAGCTGTCTCCGTACTTAATTCCTGCCTTGTTGAAATCCAGGACTGGATGAATTCAAGCTAGTTAAAGTTGAATTCCGGAAAGATGGAGGTGATGGTAGTGGACCCGGGTCACCGGATAGAGGGGTCGTGGGCTGTTCAGCCCTCTGGAATTTTTCTTGGGGGCTCTCAGATCCTAGCCTCTGAACAGATGTGAAACCTGGGGGTAATGCTTGATGACGGGCTGACTTTACAAGCTCAGGTGTTGGCCGTCATCAAGACTTCCTTTTATTATCTTAGGAATATCTCCAGGATTAAGCACCTGGTTCCATCCGGGGACCTGCCTACTTTGGTCCATGCTTTTGTGACCTCACACCTAGATTATTGTAATTCCCTGTACTTAGGGATGCCTGGGGTTGATATCCACTGCCTGCAGCTCATGCAGAATGCGGCAGCATGATTATTGACGGGAACCTCCCGATCGACTCATATTATACCAGTGCTGTGCGATCTGCACCGGCTGCCGATTAGGTGGCAGATCACCTTTAAAGTCAGTTTACTGACTTATAAAGCCCTACATGGACTGGGCCCTGACTACTTGCAAGAGCTCCTTGTGTCTTACTGCCTGGTGCGAGAGTTGTGTTCGGCTGACATGGGGTTGCTAGAGATTCCGAGGGTGTCTTTGAAATCTTCAGGGGCCCGTGCATTTATGCATGCGGTCCCGATCCTCTGAAATTCTCTACCCTGTCAGCTTCAGGAGTGAACGACTGTGGGGGGGTTTAAACAGGTGGTGAAAACCTATTTATGGTGCCATGCTTTTGGTGGGACTGACTAAATTTTAGATCCTCTGACTATTTTACTGTCTGTTCATAGTTTTATCATGATCTTTTATCTTTTTGTAAAGCACCTTGATGGCTGAAAGGCGCTTGTGAGAAATAAAATTTATTATTGTTATTATGTCTATTTTATGGAACAAGGGGTTACTTTGACTACAGATGGTTTCTTGTTCCCACTTCACCATATAAAGATTGGCAAAGTTGGGGGTGAAATTTGCCCCCATGGCCATCCCTTTTTTCTGAAGAAAAAAATATTTTTTATAGAAGAATGTGTTGCACTCTAATACAAATCTGGGAAGTGTAACCAAAACTTCTGTGGGTGGGTCCAGATTCTCTCTCTCTAGAATCCAGATAGTATATCAGTGCATTTAAGCCTTCCTTGTGTGGTATATTAGTATATAGGGCTGTAACATCTAAAGTTACTAACAAACTCCCTTCTTCTATACTAATATCATCTAACAGGCAGGCGTATGACCTCCCCTGTGTCTTTAATACAGGATGGTATCCCCTTTACTATATTAGCGATGTGGTGATCCACAAATGTTGCAAGTGGCTCTGTTAGTGAGTGGTTAACACACAAATATTTAACAGTTTGCACAGGTAAACACTCATTATCTTTTACAATTTCCAAATAGTTATCTATCATGTTCTTGTATTCCTTTGTGGGATCACTTTAAAGTTTCATGTAGAAGCTGGCATCTCCAAGTTGTCTCTGGACCTCTTTTTCATAGTCACTGCTTTTCATGATAACTACTGCCCCCCAACCCCCATCTGCTGGTTTAATGGTTAAGTCAGTATGTTGGCACAGTTTATCCAGTGTTTCAGATTCCTCATTACTTAAATTATAAAAAAATCAATTATCTGTTTCCTGATGTAGCCTCTCTATGTCTTCTCACAGCTGTTGATAAAGGTTTGTAAAGCAGGTGTCATGGGGGGAAGGGCAAAACATGGACTGAGGTTTAAAGATAATATGTTGTTCTACTTTTGTAATTACCTCATCTGTATCAGAATCAGGCAGAGTATTTTCCAAGTAATTGTTCCTGTGGATAAAGAAAGATTTCAGGCATAAATTACACTCCATTTTGTTAATGTCTATTACAGCCTCAAAAGGATCAAATCTTTTGTGGGAGTAAAAGAAAGTCCTTTACTCAAAACTCTTGTCTCCACTTCAGAAAAGGAGTAATCCAATAGATTGATAATGTTCAAAGGGGTGTACTCCCTCGTGTTTACCATCCTCTCCATGGCTGACCTCTGTCTGTTCCTGCTCCTCTTCTTCCAACCCCTCTTGGCACATCCTTCCCTGGTCCTCCTTGGCCTCCGGGTTTCATCAATTTTGGCACGGACTACGCCATGGTACAAAGGGTTGTTGGGGGCGGGGTAATATATGCTTCCTCCTCCTCTTCTCCTCAAAAATGATCTGTGTCTAGATCTCTTATACCACTTTGAATCTGAGATTCTGCTGATATGGCACCTGTTGTCTGCTGTGTCCCAGCTGGATTTTCAACTATTTTGGGGCTTGTCCAGTCAAAGATTCTCCCATTTTTGTAGTCCTGCTTGTCCTGTTCAAATTTGTTTTTCTTTATATTTTTTATGTTATCCTCATATTTCCTCAGGTTCTCCATGAAGTTTTCTAGTAGCTGGTCATACTGAAACTGTTTTCAAAACTTTTCAGTGCTTCCTCTCTAGTATTCAGTTATCCTTCAGTCTCTTTTTGCATTACTCCATTTTCAGCCAGTATTAAGTCAATATATTCTTTACTGGCCTTTTGACTTATTTGCTGCCACTTTTCAATAAACCCTTCCTGATCTGCACCACTGTTTGGTTTCTTTAGAATATACAAACCTCTAGGTACCCTCTCAACTTCCAAATAAGCCTTTAGACTTCTCTCCTCCCATTGGAGCCACTTCAGTTTGTGTGCAGACATTTTGAACTGTGTAAACACCTGTTTTGTATTAAAAGGGCTTTGCAAGGTGTTTGTACTATTATTTAAAATATTTGTGTAACTAGTAACACCACTGGTGTTTCTCAGGGCCAGATTTTTAAGGGAGCAGGGTTCCTGGTTTCGCTGCACCTGTCGTGGTTCAGCCATATGCATGTAAATTGCCACATTTGAGCAGGAGTGCAATTTCAATACTTCTGGAAAAAGTGACTTTTCTTGTTTGAACCTGTGCTGGTTATAAGTCAAGAAACAATGCAGAAAGTGGGGGTATAACCACACCTAGGAAGGCAGTGTATGTACATGTACATTTGAAGAATGGTGTTCCCATTTAAAAAAGATGTTCCCATTTAAAAAGGACTACATGCTATTACACAGGGTCACCATACATTTAACTTAATTCATCCTGACATGCCTATTATCTTTTAATAGTCAAGAAATAACAAACTCAGTTTCTATATATAGGCTTTTAATGGCACTGGCACTTTATGGTTTTCATGTATTTAAGAGGGAATTTTCTGTCACCATGGCTACCTTTGACAAAACACGTTACTGCAAAATGCATCAGGTCAACATGGTGACATCTCAGTTGGACCAGTTGGGAGCAGGGAGGAGACACGGAAGTATGGACCACCTTTGCTTAAGTTTGCTTATCTATTTTGCACATGTGTTATGAATTATTGGAATGAATCAAAGAGGATGCTTTACAAAGTCACATTCAGCATTTGGTGAGTCTTTTTACTGGATTTTTTATGGTCTGTGCTATCACAAGCACTCTGTTTGCCTTGGCATATGCCAGTCCCCCTGCAATCTGCAGCCCTCTAGCTAGTGTTTTCTGACCATGGCACTGCCTTCTTTGGTGCAGTTATACCCTTGCTTTCTGCATTATCTCAGGTACCAGTTGCAGAAATTATTGTTGGCTGTGGAAGGAGCTACTTATGATTATTCAAAAATACAACAAATGAAAAAGGAAATGAATATGTACCAGTATCAGATGCTAAATTCATTATTGCAAGAGCAGAAATTCAGTATAAAGGGGAAGAAGTCACAGTTAAATCTGTTTGAGGATTGCAGACAGAACCAGTAAGAGAATGATGGTTGAACTCAAAGACAAAAGGGACACATCGTTTAACACATCTAGTAAACTAAAGAAGGTGGCTCATTCACACGCAGGGATCTCATCTGGGGAGCCTGGGGTGAAACCATAAAGGTGGGACAGTTTTTAACTCACTACAAATCCATCTGTTCTTCCTAAGAATGTGTTGCAGTATTGCTGTCTGATATTACTGCCAAAGAAGCTACAGAAGTGAAGTCCCTGACTAACAATAGTGCACCTGGAAGTGACTGTATGGGGAATTCTTGCAAATGTTATTAAAGAAACAGAATCCAGGGAAAATTTCTTACAAGAAAAATTAGTATTACTGCATAAGAAAGGGGACAGAGCAGACATAACTAATTGGTGCCTTACCTGTTTATTTAACTTTGATATGAAGATTTTAAGAAAAATATTAGGAAAAAGAATGTCAATGGCTACATCCCACCTTATTAAAGTATCACAAGCTTGTGTAGTACCAGGAAGATGTATGCATGTTAATTTATCCTTGATAAGAGAGGTAACGAAAAGTGTGAAAAGTGGTTCGTTAAAAGGTCTTCTCCTGCCCTTGGACCTGGAGAAGGCTTTTGACAGAGTTCAGCATCAATATTTTATGTTTTTTTTGTACAAATATGGTCTTCCTATGTATTTATTTACTGGATTCAATTCTTCTATGTGAATGCCATATTCCCTTGGTTAATGGAATTTTAGGAAAAGTTTGTATGGTTAAAATTGGGGTATGACGGGGTGCCCCTTAAGCCCCATCCTGTACAATTTTTTGTATTGACCCTGTGCTAAAGGAAATTCATCAAGATCCTAATAGCCAGAGTGTAGCTACTGTTCACCAATTGGACAATTATGTATTAAATCTTCAGCTATGCTGATGACATTTGTCTTTTAATGGGGGACTATAATTCAGGACAAGCTGCATTGCAGCATTTTGTAGATTTCTTGTTCTGTTTAGGTTCTAAATTGAACTTTGGTAAAAGTGTAAGGCTGGTCCTGAATGCCTCTGGCATAGGTTCAGCTCCTGACATAGGGGGGTATTATCTTTACACAGGAACCTATTAAAGTACTGGGGATTAGATTTGGTGTAGGATACATATCAGGGTTTAACTGAAAAAAAAAATTTGAAGTGGCAGTTAATAGTCACAAAATGGTGTACATGACTCATGTCAAACCAAAACATATTTTTATGGGAAAAATCTTTTAGATTCCAATATTTTTGTTTCTTAGTTTTGTTTATCCCCCACCTCTTGCCTTAGGGTTATGTTTATACAGTATCTGTTTTCCTCTATTATGAGGGAGATGGTCAAATATAATTAAAGGGGGCACAACTACCAGGAAATAAAGGAAGGGGGCCTGACAACGGTGAATCTGGTAAACTTCTTTTATTGCAGTTTTATAACTTTCAATGTGAAGCCAGAAATTATGGGCACAAAAGTGAGGGGCTGGTCTTACTTAGGGCTGGGTGAAAGTTGTGAATTCCGCTTTCATTAAAGTTTCATGAAATTTTAAAACGTTTGCAGAATTTTCTAGCCTTTTGCATGTGGAGAAATTCTGAATTTCTAAAATTGTTCTGTGAATTTTCACCTAGTACTGCGGTTATTATTCGCTGACAGTGGAACTATAGCCATGAACTGTGGAATAACATTTTTTTGCCATTTATTTTACAGGTTCTTTTATTTCTCAACAATTTGCAGTATAATTATGCAGGTTTTTCTTTCCACCTGCAATGTACGGCCATGTTTGTTTTCCTTTAGGTGGCATTGTAAATTTTAATATCACATTGTGAATCTAACCAACCGACCTATAAAGTAACATTATTGTACTGTCAGCAAATCAATCTTTTTTTGTTTTCTTTTTCCTTTTTTTACACCATTCCTTTTTTTATTTTGAGTTTCTTCACTTGAATTCTGAAGAACCCAAGGATTGCCTGCATTTTACATTCTGCCATAGTGAGCTGAATTCCATGGTTCAGCACCATAATTCTGCGGAAAGCTCAAATTATTCCATGTGCAGCTTTGCAGTCACATGGGATGTAGAGCGATGTATCAGGTGACAGCACACAGATTTCTTGCTGTGTAGCTTGTCACTTCTGAAGTGATTGCTGATGAAGAGAAAAGAGCTCTGTTTGTTCTGTACCACAGTAACTGCCTTTTAAACTCAGAATCTGCAGTTTTCTTGCTGATTACAAGGAAAAAGGAGCCAGTATCTGTACTTTCAGTACTGAGGCAAACATATTGCTGCAATTCTGAAATTCTTGGAATGACTATTCCGTACTAGTCTGACAAGCATTATCTGTAATACTGTGTTGTTTCTTATTGTGGTATTTAGTGAAGAAAACAAATCACACCATGGTAGGCAACGGAAAGCGCGAAGAACATGGAAAAAGTCCCGTTGTTGCTGAATCTTTGAAGATAGTGTCACATGGAGGTACAAAGAGTACTGGGAAGGTGCTAGTGAATTCAGTACAGTCAGTGACACTCAGACTTCCAGTGGCAGTGCAGTTCCGGCAGTGCACCATGCTGTGCCAGTGTCAGCTGGAGTTGGCATCAATGTTGCTATTTTCTTCAGTTAGCAGCATAGTAGTCCTATAGCAAGTGTCGCTCATCATGTAACACTGGCAACAAAAACTGCCATATATGTTGCTGCACTACTGTGTCAGTCCCAGGAGTCTCAGTGGCAGGAACAGTCACAGGAGTTTCAGGCACTGTCTCAGGAGCTGTTATCGAGTAGGAGCAATGAGGGTCTGTGTTCAGTGGCTGCTGGTATCAGTAAAGATGATATTAAGGGGGGGTCTGGGACAATTAACTGATCTAGCGGAGGAGGAGGAGGAGAAGGAGCTGGTACAGTGTGCATGAGATGGAGGCTGAGGAGGAAGAACATACTCAGTCTGAACATCCTGCTACTGTCTATGTGGAAGAGAAGAGTAGTCAGGAAGAGAAGGTGGGGGATAATCAACCCTTAGTCTCAGTGCCATAAATGTCTAAGTCAAACATCAGTGATGATAGTGATGAGGGCAGTGATGATGATCTTGTACTTGATCCTATTTGGCAGTCTCCTCAAGCAGCCATTAAAAAAAGTGTTGTCATGGATAAAGGAAAAGCAGTCTCGTTTATGCCACACCCGATAAGGAACAATCTAATGTTAAGGGAAGGGACCTCAAGGTCAAAAGGTACATGGAGATAAGTAGCAGCATGAGCAGCAACAGGTAACTATTGCACCCACCCCTACACCCCTGGCCCCATCCACCCCACTGAAGAAGATCTGGCATATCAGCAGAAAGTCCCTTGTGTGGGATTGTTTCTTAGTGGATGAGACTGATGACAGTGTTCCTGTTTGCAATATATGAAAGTCACAAATTAGCAGGGGTAAGGCAGGAACACACTATGGGACAATTGGTATGCATAGCCATATGCAAAGTAAGTACTCCATTTGCTGGGCACAACATATGCAGTTAGCATCAATGCCCACAGTTTGAAAAAGAGGGTCATGGTGATGTAACATTTAACCCTTTACTATGTTACACCCCTAGGCATGCAAATACAAGTGGAGTAGTCATGGTGCCGAATTGGAGCCTTCCCTCTCCCATATAATGAGTTTTTCCTAGCTTGTCCCTGCTGTCGGACAAGGCAGCCACAGCAGCAAGATAGAGCAGAACTGCTAAAGTCAGTAAATCATCTTCTTCCACAGTCTATCTCACTACCAAGCTTAAGCAACCAGATATTAAATCTGCCTTAACCAAGCACATCAGATATAACCATAAACATCCTGGGCTCGATTTTCAAAGGGTGCTGCAGGGTTTGCCTCAAGCCCTGCATCAAACCCATTTTTTGGCACAGCTGCGCCACACTCCAGTGATGCAGCTGCACCTGATTTTACTACATCAGGCACAGTTGTGACACTTTCCTTGTTTTATGGCAGCTTGCACCAAAGATTTGGCACAAGCCTCGTAAAAAGATTTCCCCAAATGGTGCAAGGTAGACCAGGGAAAAGCTGGTCTAACTTGCAACATTTAATGCTCAGGATTGAAAATCCTGATCGCCAGCCGGGAAAATGCCGCAAGCCCTGTACGCCAAACGATCGGCACACCAGGGACTTGCAGCATTCTCAGGGCTTTGAAAATTGAGCCCTATGTGTCAAAAAAGTTAAACACTTCTGTTGCAAATATGCTGGCAACAGACCTGCAGCCATATTCTTTTGTTGAGAAGCCTGGGTTTCTATAACTCATGGAAAAAGCTGCTTCCAAATACAAAGTGCCAAGTCACACTTTTTTCTCCACCAAGGATGCTCTGACACTTTACAATGACATCACTTACATTGCATTACATGCAGTGTCCCACTCTATTCTTCTATCAGTTTTATGTGCATTACTGTACACTGGGCCTATTTCCCAAAGTTTATGCCTCACCATCTATTTGCCCTTCTAGAACTGCCGGTACTAGCGGTGGTCCTTGTCAGCATGCCACATTGAGTATGCAGAGCATGCATGGCTCACATACATCTGCCAGAATACTCATCCAAATTAATGAGGCCATTACGTCCTGACCGAAGCAACATGGATTCCATGCTGGCTTCACTGCAAGTGACACTGAATGGAATGTTGGGAAAGCAATCAGTGATGGCTGTTTTTTTATCATTTCCTGTGAGTCACACATGTTCTTAACCTGATTGTGAAGGCCTTTCTCGATCACAAAGCAGTCAGTAGCTTGTTGACTATCAGACACAAAATCTGAGGTTTTTTCAGTCTCTTCTCACTGTAAAGATCAGAACTCAGGAGTCTACAGAAGACTAATGGAGTTTCACATCACCTCTAAAGCTTGATGTAGTGATGTACTGGAACTCAAAGCCCTACATTCTTGAGAGGCTATTTGAGTAGCATAAGCCATTCAATGACTATGTTATGCAGATGCGTGATCATGAAACACAGCCATGTCACTGAATCCATCCCATTGGATGTTGATGGACAGTGTCATCCACATTCTCTGACCATTCAAACATGCTACACAGGTTGTTAGCTCTGAAAATGTATGCCTGAGCCAGATTATACCACTGCTTTTTGTACTCTGCCAGGTAAAGGTCAATGACAGGGAGCAATTTCAATTATCAGCAGACTCTGTGGGAGTACAGCTGGTTGACCAGATCATGCAACTTTTTGATAATGATCCTAGGGTGATTCAAATTAACTCCTCTGAGGCATACATTCTGGCAACCTTGCTAGATCCACGGTACAAACACGGCATGAAAACTGGGTTTGCTGACAGAAAGCACCTAGCTTCACCTGAGCTCTTTTCTTTTAGGGTTTGCTTGAAAGGACAGAGCACAAGTCCTCACACATCATTTTGGGGGGACAGAACTTCTATTTCTGAGGACACATCCTCTCTATTACTTTTTCCACAGGTGCTTCTATTTAAGTCTTTTCTGCTATAGCCAGCTTGCACATGTGCTTTTGATTTTCGTCCACACTTCCACTTTGCCTTCCTGAGCTCAGGTAGTTGTATCCCACAAGCGGGTTCACCTTGTGTACCATCCATCCTTAGACTTACAGCAACTTTGTTTTTCATCTGTTGCCTACACAACAACATGGACATCATCAACTGCAGATATTGAGGGACCCTCGTCACCAGAGCTTACGCGAGGCAGGTGGGGCATTGTCTTACTTGCTCTGCACTAAATGATCAACGTACTCAACTACACACCACTTGTGCTGAAATATATTTTCTCAGGGTGCAACTCAACAGTGCTGTACAGCACTCAGACTTAAGGCACCCACCACCATCACCACTCCCCCAGAGAGCTAGCAGACCAGGGGGCTGGCGGTTCATAGAAAAACAGAAAGCTCAGCAAAATAACTCTCATAAAATTACACCAACACCAATCAAACTAACAAATAAGTTCTCTTCACTTTCATCCAAGCCTACTGCCAGGGCAGGCATGACAGTGGACAGGACCCTCACACAATGCATGGACAAACAAACCACAGCAAAAACCTTCAAGAAAAACAAAAATCACATATTAATAATAGTTGACTCTATGATCCACAGGGTAGAGTCGCACATCCACCAAAGTGGCCAAACAGAAAATGAGGTTAGGTGCCTCCCCGGAACATCGGCATGGAGGGACACAAATAGGATTGAGGGAGTTATGTGTAACACCAAGTGAGGCATGCACATTCTCATCCATATAGGTACAAACAACCTGGCCAGATGGTCAGTCAGACAGACTAAGCAGCATCTAATGACTCTAGGAGACAAACTCACTTTCCTTTTCTCCAGAGTCTCCTTCTCAGGCATTCTGCCTGTGTGGGGCAAGGGGGCTAACAGGCAAAAGATCAGAGAAAGGGACATAGTCGAACTTAATACCTGGCTCAAAAACTGGTGTCAGGAAAAAGGTTATGGCTATGTAAGAAACTGGCAGAACTTCTGGGAGAAGGAGTTCTTTAGATTCGATGGCCTACACCTTACAAAAGAGGGAACACTTGCTGTCGGCCAAAAATGTAATGTCTTTGTCAACCATTTAAACTAGAGGGAGGAGAAGGGGCATCAGCAACAGTTGCATCATGTGAGCTTAAGAATGTCCCTCCCCATCTAAGGAAAATTAATTGGAACCAAAATAGGGCATCACAAGCTCCACACAGGTGTTCCAAACATGATGGGGACATTAAAACATTAGGGACCCAAACCACAAACAGATAAATCATTCAGCAAGCAGGACAAACCAAGACTGAAAAGCAATGTGTGTCAATGCCCATAGCCTTCCAAACAAAATCACAGATCTCACAGCAATGATGGCCGAGGCCAGCCTCGACTGGGTTGCTGTCATGGGGACTTGGTACACAGAGAACCATACCTAGGATGTCACCATCCCTGGTTACACTCTCTTCAGGAGAAATCACATAGGTAAGAAGGGAAGGGTTGCTATTTATATCAGGGAAGGGATAAATGCTACTGAGACCGTGGGAACACAAGCCAAGACAGAGGCCCTATGAATCACTGTGGGACCTGGAAAAAGGAACCCTATCAGGGTTGGAGTTATCTATAGATCCCCAAACCAGGCGATTGAAAAGGACAAGGTTCTCCTGGAAGACACAATGAGGATGGCCGACAAAGGCGAGCTATTGCTAGTTGGAGACTTCAATCTACCAGATGTAGAATGGTCCACCTTCACAGACTCCTCAGAGAGGAGTAGAGACTTTATCATGACTTTGAGGGGGGCAGGACTGAATCAAATGGTAGTTTCTCCCACCAGAGTATCAGCTATCCTAGTCCTGGTACTCACTAACAGTGCCAGGGTATCAGACATACAAGTGGGGATCAATCAGGGTACCAGTGACCACAGGTCAATCTGGTTCTCCATTAGCAAGACTGAGGACCCCTGCCACTCCAGAATCAGGGTGCTTAATTTCAGGAATGCAGATTTCCTGAAAATGAGGGAAAGGATCAGGCCCCTGCTGGTAACAGATACCACATGGAATGTGGAGGACAAATGGACAAAGCTGAAAGATGCTATAGTACCAGTCACAATGCTATGCACTAAACAAATCAACAAGTTCAAAATGGCAAGGAACCCACTTTGATTCTCCAAAGAGGTAGCTACTATAGTTAGGGTGAAGAGAAAAGCTTTTTGGAAGTACAAGGAGACCAAGTCTGAAAAGGATAGTGAAGTCTACAAAGAGAAACTCAAGAAAGCCAGGAAAGCTATTAGGGTAGCAAAGACCCAGACCAAGGAAAAACTTGCTCAAGGAGTGAAAAGGGGGGACAAAACATTTTATCGATACATTTGAGAAAAAAGAAAGAGCAAAGGAGGAATAACACAATTGGCAAACAAGGAAGGATACCTGGTGGAAAATGACAAAGACAAGGCAGAAGTTCTCAACAAGTTCTTCTGCTTAGTTTTCACACAGGAAGACATTGGTAATGGTCCAGCACCATCCAGGACACTTTCCCATACCATGGAGCTGACATATTCCCCTTTACAAAAGAAAGGGTCCTTGAGGAGTTGTCTAAAATAAGGGTGGACAAGGCAATGGGCCCTGACGGAATACACCCAAGAGTTCTAAAAGAACTTAAGGATAAACTTTCTGCCCCACTTGCTGGACAGTTTAACAGTTCACTGGCACAGGGGATAATACCACAGGACTGGAAAAGGGCAATGGTTGTGCCATTGCACAAGAGTGGTAGCAGGGAGGTAACAGGAAACTACTGCCCAGTAAGTCTGACCTCAGTGGTGGGTAAAATAATGGAGACATTGCTTAAGGAAAGGGTAATGAACTACCTGAAAGCAAGTGGACAACCTGACCCAAAGCAGCATGGCTTCACATCAGAACACTCATGCCAAATAAATTTGATAGAATTCTTTGACTGGGTTACAAGAGAAGCAGACCAGGGGGCAGTAGTGGACATTGTGTATCTGGACTTTAGTAAAGCCCTTGATACGGTTCTACACAGAAGTCTAGCCAACAAACTGGAGCAAGCTGGCATTGGTTACAAAGTAGTTAAATGGATCACAAGCTGGCTGCAAGGCAGGACACAGAGGGTAATGGTAAATGGCGCCTTGTCCCTAGAGAGGAAGGTGTCAAGTGGTGTGCTGCAGGGGTCAATACTAGGCCCCATCCTTTTCAACATATTCATCAGTGACATCGCTGAAGAACTGAAAGGGAAAGTTTGTCTCTTTGCAGACAATACAAAGCTCTGCAACAGGGTGGACACACAAGAAGGGATTGCAGAAATGGAGGCAGATCTCAGGATGCTAGAGGAATGGCCCAGGAACTGGCAGTTGAGATTCAACACCAAAAAATGTAAAGTCATGCTCCTGGATAGAAGGAACCCATGCATGAATTATGTCCTGGAGGGGCAGCTACAAGAAGAAACAAAGCTGGAATGGGATCTTGGTGTCATGATCCCAAACGATTTAAAGGTAGGGAAGCAATGTGAAAATGTGGCACTAAAGGCAAGCAGCATTCTAGAATGTATTGGTAGGGGTACTACCAGTAGGAAGCGTGATGTAACCCTCCCACTATACAGGTCCTTGGTGAGTCCTCACTTTGAGTAATGTGTGCAGTTCTGGAGACCTCACCTAAAAAAGGACATAGACCATCTGGAAACTGTGTAGAGATGTGCTACCAAAATGGTGCAGGGTCTGCAGCACAAAACGTACGAAGCTTGGCTCAGCCAGCTAAATTAATTTTCCCTCAAGCAGAGGAGGAACAGAGGAGACATGACTGAGACATTTATATTTGTTAAAGGGATCAACACAGTACAAACCAAGAACCTCTTCCAGGGCTGCATGAACTAGAGGACATAACATGCATCTGATGGGAGGTAAATTCAAAACAAATGTTAGGAAGTACTTTTTCATGGAGAGGGTGGTGGACCCTAGGAACAGCCTGTCACCAGAGGTAGTGACAGCCAAGATGGTCAGTGAATTGAAACAGGCATGAAATAGACAGAATAGTCAACTTAGCAAGACAAATTGATAGAGGGGGATAGAAAACCCGGGCTCCTTCTGCCGGCAAATTCTTCTGTTCTTATATTCTTATGATGGCACTTCTTTCAAGTGGGAAGTCTGAGCTTGGTCAGAATATTGTGATCCTTCATGGCAATGTGCAAAATTGGATGATGGTAAGACATGCAGAGAAAAAGCCAGAATCAGGCTCTGGAGACAAACTTGGATGGAGCCCCTCTGAAAGTATCTTCCTCATCCTCCTCCTCCTGTACTGTGTCCACTCCTACCCCCTCATCTTCACAAAACAGTGGCACAAACCCCTTTTGGTCCATGCTGCAGCAGGTTTGTGTTTCCACATGCCAGCCAACAGAGGGCAAAACACAAGTTTTGCTGTTTGCCACCCATATAGTTCAGTCATACATGGATGACCCACAGAGGCTGAGCACAGATTATGAACCATTGGAGTATTGGTGAAGCAAATTGTAAATCTGGCCTTCTCTCACAGTTCTAGACATTTTGTATTTAACCTGCCCCTGTGCCAGTGTTATTTCAGAAAGGGTATTCAGTGCTCCGGGTGCCACTGTGAGTGACCGCTGAAGCTGTCTGTCTGACAGGAATATTGAGTACCTCACATGCAAAAAAGTGAACTCACATTTCCTCACACTGCAGTACAGGTTGTCATCGATTGCAAGATATCATGATCCTGATGAAGAAGGTGATGTGGAGAAGGAATCTTCAGAGGAAGAGGAGAGGAGAGCCTGCCAGTGCCATCTGATGTTGAAGATACAGCTGAGGGGTTTGATTTCTCCTGAGTTCGAGACACAACATGTGTTGCACTACTCTCATTGTCAGTTGTGAACCCCAATTGTTTGGTGATGTAACTTAACAGTTATATGTGACTGCAATTAGCAGAACAAAGATGCATGTCACCAGGAGTGAGTGTGACAGATTTGTCCTGAACTGCTGGTTCATATGTTACAACAAAAGTTGGAGAAAGTTTTCTGATTCCTGTTTCAGACTATATGTGCCCTCAGATTACCAACACTTGTGTTGTCTAAACACAGTAGTATCTGTGAATGTCCCAGTTGGCCTCTGCTTAGGCCTCTCTCCCAAAAGAAAAAAGAGAAATACCAAAATAATTAGGGCAGACATTGTTCTTTGCCCTTTACTGTTAGTTTATTTCAGTTTCTGCAGCTTGTTTCCTTAAAACAACAGCAGTATTTCTGTGTCCCAGTTGGCCACTGTTTAGCACCCCCCAAAAGACAAAAAGAGAACTCCAAAAAAATTTAGGCTGACATTGGCCCCTATGCATGAATGGGCACAGGTTATGCATCAAAGGTGCATAATTCACCCACGCAGCTCTGCACCTGTGGAGAGGTGCGCACTGGGGGTATGCACAATAAATGAGCACCTGTCCATGGCCCTGCCCCTCATCATGCAGGACTCTGCGGGGCTGCTGGGGGGTGGAGTCACAGATCTGGCCGGGCATCCAATCAGATGCCCGTCCTGGACAGAAAGTGGATCCCTTGCATGGATAGGTGCAGGTCCTGGTGTGTGAATGCCCGCTGCAGGCACCCAGACCCTCGTGCACATGCCCCTGTATTGGGCCTATGGATGGTGGCCCCCACCCACCTGCCATACTGCAGGGCCACTTCCTGTACTGGCAACCCAACCCCCCCAATGCCCTGGACTGCAGTGGCCCAACACCAACCCGGGACCCCTCCTGTTGGTGACCACAACTGCCCATGGTCACCCCAACTGGTGTGTCAGCCAGCCAATGTCCTCCCCGTGACACCAACCCCCCCCTGCAGCACCGCACACCACCCCATATATGTTTGTCCCGGTACAGCCCCCAAGACAGCCAACAGCAGAGCCCTCCACTCATTGCCATGGCCACCAGGAGTCTGACATACACAGGGGCACACAGCTGATGTGTGCCCATGTATGTCAGATGGCCAGTGGCCATGGAGATGAGTGGAGGGATGTGCCACTGGCTGTCTCGGGGGAGGCACAGATGCAAATACAAGGGGTGGGTGTGCGGTGCCAGGGGAGGAGGCACACATACCGGCAATGGGGGCAGGGATGTGCCAGGAGGGGGGATCTGTGGTGTGTACCAGCCAGTGCCAGACAGCACTTGGATGAGCTAGCATGATGTTACGCCTGTGGGGGGGGCTACGGGAACATTGCTGTGAGTATATGCCCCCTCGGGGTTGAGGTGCAGAGTTTCAGGGGAGTTGCCTGTGTCCCAGATGTCTGGCTGGAGCATGGCTCACTGGCACCGGGCACTGTGCCCTGCACTACAGGTGTCCACCAGTTCCGCCACCCTGGTGCCACCCCTGTAGCCTACAGGGCTGGGGCAGCATGGCAGTTCACCACCAGTGCACGCCATGACTGGTGGGACATGACTGAGGGGGCACGCAGTGGGTTACAGCAGGGTCCAGGCTGCTGTAACCTGAGCCCTCCTCCGCAGTCCTGTGGGCAGCTCTACGCACCTTGAAGCATGACGCATAGTGCTGCCATGCACTTGGCCCACCTCCGCACATTGTCTCTGCATGGCCAGAGGATCAGGTGTGGTACGTGCTGCATGCAGCGAAGCGGTGCATGCCACGCACCACTCTCTGTGGGATTAGTACAGCAAATGCCAACGTGTCCATACACGATGTGTTGGTATCGTGCATAGGGCCCATTGTCATTTGTCCTTTACTGTTTGTTCATCTCTGTTTCTGCAACTTGTTTTCTTAAAAAAACAGTAGTATTTCTAAGTATCCCAGTTGGCCACTGTATAGCGCCCCCCCCCCCCCAGAAAAATGAGAAATACCAAAAACATTTGGGTGGACATTGTTAATTGTCCTTTACTGTTTGTTCATCTCTGTTTCTGCAACTTGTTTCCTTAAAAAATGGCAGTTTTTCAAAGTGTCCCAGTTGGCCGCTGTCTAGCTCCCCCCCAAAAACAAAAAAAGAGAAATATCCAAAACATTTGGGCAGACATTATTTGTCCTTTACCGAAAAAAATTGGGCTGACATTGTTATTTGTCCTTTGCTGCTTGTTCATCTCTGTTTCTGTAACTTGTTTCCTTAAAATAAGAACAGTATTTCTAGGTGTCCCAGTTGGCCACTGTTTAGGCCCCCTTCCCCAAAAGAAAAAAGGAAAAAAACAAATATGTGTGGACATTGTTATTTGTCCTGTACTGTTCATCTTTCTTGCTACTACTTTTTCTTTAAAAAAGCAGCATTTGCATTGCTGTACATTCCCCACTTGCCCCCTGTTTAGGCCCCCCTCCACAAAATAAAAAAAGATCCCCCCCACATTAAATTTGGTCAGCCATTATTAATTGTCCTGCATCTGTCTGCTACTGTTTGGTTAAAAAAAATCATGTGGTGTAATAAAGTCTGCTCCTCAGCTGTCCAATGTGTGGGGAGAGGCTCCCTGCCCCAAAAGACACAAGGAAAGTCCCTCAAACATTTGGTCTGATATTGTTTCACGCCCTTTATCTTTTCTCTTTCTTTATGCCATTGTGTTGTGTTAAAAAAAACATTACTTGCTGTAAACTCCATAGTTGGTCATCCACTGTTTGCCCCTAACCAAAACAGGCATTACCTCCCAAACATTCATAGTAATACGGTTGCTCTGATCACATGGCTTCCGAGTAAAACCAGTTAACTATACAGTCATCACCTGTTACAAGACTGACCAATCCACCATGGCAAACAATAACCACAGATGCACCCACAAAATTGACCAGTATCACCTCCCTTCCTACATTTCATGCTGATATTATTCAGTGGCAAGTGCATGGCCTGTGACATGTACTACAGTACATAAATATGTAGTCATGGGATTGTCTCAGATTGACAAATGTACCATGACAAATGACAACCATAGAGGCATCAACAGAATCTGTCAATATCACTTCATCCTTCCAAAATGCCAGAACAATAGTGTCACTGGCACTGGGGCAATGTGTCGCACAGCTAGTGCAGTGCTTTTGACTGAAAGAAACTCGATACAATATGTATATTTGCTCACAGTGTGGTCAGCAGTGACAGTAGCATGGGAATATGCTAGAAATCCTTGTTACAAATTCGTGGTAACTGGAAATTCCACTGAAATAAAAGTTGTGTAAAACAACAACAGATGTGCCACACCGATAAACAAAATCTGCCAATGTGGCCTCACAAGATATCATTATATCAGGATAGAGCATGACTTGAGTAATGTGATGTGTGTAGTACTCATTCATACAAGAGCGATGGAAGAAACGCTAGTCCTACTGCTTGACTATGGGTTTGGATGAACTGCAGCACCATACCACAGAGATAATTTATTGCTACGGTACTCTGACAGTGATGGTATCCTCTTCAACACTTCACATCTCCTTCCACCGTCACACAGGTTAGTAGAAATATATATATATTTTCTTAATCTATTGTTGATTCCTGACTTTTCTTATTAGTATGATGACACCATGCAGTGCTTATTATGTTATCCATTCCCCAAGTCACCATCTTCTCTCCACTGCTGGAGTACTGGGTAAGCTGCTTTCCTGCCCTCCATTCCCTCTCTAACCTGCTGCCCTCTTCCCTCCACCTCTCCCCCTCCCTTACTCTCGAGTCTGTGCCTTAGGAGGATGTTAGCATCTGGTACATGACACAATTGGGTTAGGTTGTGTGATGACTATTTGTTCACGTACAAAATGGATATATGAGTCCGTCTGACTAGTTATCAATGCATTGGTGCTCCCTGGGGCAGGGCCGGGGGGTTGATTCCCTTAGGTTTTGTTTCAGATTTCTGGGACTGTTACTGTATATACAGCAGATTGATTATATACGGACACATTATAAAACAATGAACATATTAAGATACAGAATCTCAATTGCTAGGGGGTCTTTGTTAGGTTTCATTTTTAGTGATACATTAATACTTGCATCTCAATTACAAGGTGGTCTGTGTTAGGTTTGAGTGTTGAATGTACAGAAACACTAGTCACTTGTTACAGAGTTGCAGATAGATCACATTTAAACAGTATAAGTTTGAATATTCATGACTAATATTGACTTATTGTACACTGGTTTTAAGACGTATATCTGAACAGTACTTACTCTGTATAAATGTGGAAAACAGCTGGTTAATGCTTAATTTATAGTAGGACAGGTTGTCATTAAACCTACTTTTTGCCTAACACAAAGACGTTTTCTTATTTAGAAGACTTTAACATTATATACTATGTATTTTATAGCTTATTTTATCTTGTGGTTTAAAATCATAGACATTTACTAATGCATGCACAAATGCACACATTTAGATTTAATATGTTTTCTGGCTGTTCTCAGGGAAGAAGCTTATCTATACTGTGACATTTGACCTTAACATACCTTTCCATTGATGGAACTCTGTTGTCTTTATATGGTCCTGTGTTGAGCAGTTTAGGCCAATGGAATTTTAACAACTTTTTATCTGTTTTTTTTTTTTTTTGTATGATCTGGACTTTAAGAAAGTGTATTCTTCCAAACCAACTGTCATTGTTTTCTGATGAAGGATTTTATGTAATCTGAAAGCTCAAGCACCTATTTTCTTTTGTAACATATATGCTGGTCCAATAAAAGGTATCAAATCATCTCTGTTTTTCTGGATCTTTTGTCACAAGTACCAACACAATAACAAAACTAATTTTTGGTGTAAATAAGTAAATAAATTTACATGCATGCTTCATGCAGCACTCTGTTCAATGTGATGATGACCTGTCATTATTCTGCCCTATGTGCCCGGCACCCCATTGGTGCTGCTGCTGTGCATGATTGGGCAGTATTGCTTGGTCTTCTGTAACATAGAAACATAAACTTTGATGGCAGATAAGGACCGCTTGGCCAACCCAGTCTGCCCATTTCCCTACCTACTGGATAAACTGCAGATCCTAATTAACCGACAGCCTACTTCCTCCTACCCCCCAATAGAATTGCTTTATCTCTGTCCCATGCACTCTTGAATTCCCCCACTGTTTTTGAACCCACAACCTCCTCAAGAAGGCTGTTATATGCATCCACCACCCTCTCTGTGAAGAAATACTTCCTCATATTGCCCCGAGCCGTCCCCCCTCTATCTTCAAATTGTGCCCCCTTGTTCTAGCACATCTCTTTTTCTGAAAGATGCTACCCACTTGGACTTTGTTGATCCCTTGAGGTACTTGAAAGTTTCTATCATGTCCCCCCTCTCCCTCCTTTCCTCAAAGATAGATATATATATATATATTAAACTCCTTTAGACTCTTTTCGTATATCTTCTGGTGCAGACCCTGCACCATTTTAGTTGCCCTCCTCTGGACTGCCTCCGTCATGTCTATGTCCTTGTGGAGATGGGGTCTCCAGAACTGCACGCAGTACTCCACATGGGGTCTCACCAACTGTTTGTACAGAGGGATAACAACTTCTTGTTTTCTACTAGTGATGCTTCTCTCTATGCATCTCAGTATCCCCCAAGCTCTCCTTACTGCCTTCTCACATTGCTTGCCTACCTTTAGGTCATCTGATATGACTACTCCCTGATCCTTTTCCATTTTTGTTGTTGTTACTACATCTCTCCCCCATTGTGTACTCTTCCCCTGGGTTTTTGTTTCCCAGGTGCATTCCTTTGCACTTCTTTACATTGAATCTAAGCTGCCATACTTTTGACCCTTCCTCCAGCCTTGCCAAGTCCCGTCTCATCCTTTCCACCCCCGCTTGTGCATCAACCCTGTTGCAGATTTTTGTGTTGTTTGTAAGGTGGAATATGTTTCCTTCCAGTCCCTCCACAATGTCACCTATAAAGACATTAAAGAGGACTGTCCCAGTACTGAACCCTGCGGTACCCCACTAGTAACCCCCCTGTCTTCAGCGTGGACTCTGTTTACTATTACCCTCTGTGTCCTGTTATCCAGCCAATTATTTACCCAGGCTACCACCCTGGGACCCACTGCTATGCTGGCTAACTTGTTTATTAATCTTTTGTGTGGGACTGTGTCAAATGCCTTGCTAAAGTCTAGGTAGGCCATGTTCACAGCCCTTCCCTGGTCTACTTCTTTGATCACCCAGTCAAAGAAATCTATTAGATTCATCTGACATGACCTTCCTGCTGTAATCCATGATGTCTTGGGTCCTATGCCCCACTGGCCTCTAGGTACTCAATAATTCTTTCTTTCAGAAGTGATTCCATAATTTTCCCTACCATTGAGGTCAAACTAACAGATCTATAAAGGGAAATCACATCCTCCCTCCTCCAGTCCTCAGGTACCACACCATCCTCCCATGATTTGTTAAAAAGGGTAGACAGTGGTGTCACTAGTTCTCCCCTTAGTTCTTTTAGAATTCTGGGGTGAACTGCCGGCCTGGTGGCACTGAGGGTTGAGGAGCTGGACACCACACCTCACTCCACATCTCGCACCATGCCAGCGACCCAGGTTCAGGAATGGACTCGGGCTGCCAGGGGCTGGCAGGGGAGAGGAAGGATTGAGTGTCCGACGACTGCTCACCTTCTTATGGGGTGAGCGGGAAGGGTGCATCATGCTGCAGCGGTGACTGGTGGAGGCCAGCCGCACTACAGTAGCATGCCAAGAAGGAAAGGGAGTGCGGCAGACATCAGCATGGATGTGCTTGGATGCCATTGCACGTCCGACTCCCTGGGACCAGAAAAACAGAAAATAGCAGGGCGACCTCAGCGGCTAATGGCTGTGCCCTGTGCCCCCAGACATGATAGGCACCTTCATCCGGGAGTGGCCTACCCTGTGCGATGGAGTGTATCACGTGCCAGACCAGGTCCGGGCATGCGGGTTCTGGTGGCCAGAGGTCATGGGGTCTGCTCCGTGAAGGAGAAAGTATTCTACAATAAAAAAAGGATTCTGGGGTGAATCCCATCAGGCCCCATGGCTTTGTCCATCTTCAGTTTAAAGAGTTCTTTCAGGACCCTTTCTTCTGTGAATGGACTGGTATCGACCCCCAATCCAGAGTGCTTCTATTGTTTAGTTTAGGTACCTCCTCCTCCTCCTCCTCCTCCTCTTCTTTTGTGAATACTAAGTAGAAGTATTTGTTCACTATCCCTGCTTTTTCACTGTCACCCTCTACCCATCCCTCTCCCCTTTATTAAGCTTCACTATCCCTCCTTTGGTCTTTCTTTGTTCCCTAATGTACCTATAAAAGGTTTTATCCCCTTTCCCAACTGAGTTGGCTATCTTTTCCTCCATTTGGGCCTTTGCTGTTCTGACTGTCTTCCCTGCTTCCTTCTGCTTTAACTGGTACAGTTCTCTGTCCTGCTCCTTCTGTGTTTCCTTTTACTTCCTGAATGCTATCTTTATCACCCTAACCTTCACCGCCATCTCTTTTGAGAACCTGTAAACTCATGTTCAGGAAATCACTATATTCATTTGCTGGAGGGCTGTCCTCTGCATGTGCATATGGCATTATGATTATCCCTTGTGTTATTCATCAGGTGGACCTTTGGAGGTGGTGTTGCTGAAGATAGTTTCTCTCTGTTTATAACCTCCTAATCTGTGTTGCTACTCTTGCTGCAGTACCTGAGGTCACGCCTGGCAGGGTCATGACTGATTAGTGTCTACTGTTTCTAAAACAACTGTTTGTTGTGCTCCTTTTTCTGGGTCTGTACCTTGGATTCCATCTGCTGCTGCTGCCATGGTAATTTTATCCTCCTCTGTGCATGGACTATGGCATAGACATCTCAAGAAGGTAAGTAAAAATATCATGGCACTTAACTGTATTTTTCCGCAGGCGAGGTCATTGTTGCAGCGGGCAGATGGCAGGGATACTGGTTGTGCTACCATAGTTTAGAAGTAGGGTTGGTGTTAACATCATTTGCACATTTTGAGGGCTTTCACAGAAACAGTTTAAGAGGGATGTGAGTTGTGAGGCAGTATTTCTACACTGATAGGGTACTGGATGCCAGGAACAATGGGTAGTGTTGCCACCTGTCTGGTTTTAGACTTTAGACAGGATAGTCCGGTTCTTAGGGTCCTTATCCAAATATCTGGTCATCAGGTTTAGTGTTGGTTAAATGTAGTCTGTTTTTTTGGCTTATGTTAAGGGAGGGATTATGCTGCTCACAAATGACTATATCAAATCATTTAATGTTTTGTCTGCATGGCCAGCTTACAATGAAGCTCTGATCAGGCTTTTGTTTGTAAAGCCAGTCAGTACTGGAGGTGTTATGTGAAGCCATTAAGACCATTAGCGGTATATCAACCTAATCTTTTCCACTCTGAAGTTTAGTTATGGTCTACTTATTTATTGCTGTGATAGGAACCAGTTTTTATACCTTTTTTGCACACTCTTATGTTTGCATGTTTTGCTCAGTGTGATATGTGCCATACCCATTTTTCCTAATTATGTAATATATATTACCTTCACTACTGTATTGAATCTCTTTTACATATGCCCTAAGCATCTACTGCTCTCATTTTTTATAGTACATTTACATTCACAACATTACTGACACCTACAGGTGAATTACATGGAATGGTGTTTCTGATGTTGTTGCATGTCCTGTAAACATAAAAGCAACAGCAGTGGGTGCAATGCCTGCCTGTTTCTACATTGTACATTGAACACAATGCAGACTTGAGGGAACCACAAACATTAGGTAATTAATTTCTCAGACATGACTTAAGCAACATCAGAATACATGACTGACATGGAAATGGAAAAGTGAGATTGTGTAAGGGAACAACAGTAGCAAGCTGCTCACCAGCCTGCTGCATCCTGCAGACAACAGACCAGGTTTTGATTGCCACAGCCTTCACTTGCACAGCATGGGACCCTGTCAAGTCATGACACTTATGCGCCCTGTGCTTCCTGGTTACCCCGCAAGTGGCGCTGTGTCCAGTGGGCCTTACCTGCTTACCAACAAATAAGAACAAAGAAAATATGAAACACAATTAAAAAGAAATAGATAAAAGATAAAAGCACAGAAATGATTTACAATTACTATTCCTTTCACTGTCTTCTCTGACATGATAAATCATGGCATTTGTGGAGTAGAGATACACTGAAGTCATTACAAAGTGGTGTATCCAGGGCCAGGGTTGGCGGTGTGATTTATTAATATCCTGCTTTCACCGCATCCAGAGGTGACAACCCTGAGCATGGGTGTTGTGGACAAGACAAAACTGGTTGGCTTCAAATATGCCATGCATAGTAGAGGTATCTTCGTGGCAGAATAAGCAGGAGGAATTGTGGGCAGACCTAGTGGGTCATGCTTTCCCTATCTGCTCAGCAATTCTGTGTTTTCTTGTGTGTCTTTGTGAAACTCTCTCTCTTTATGATTTTCTTTTCAGGTCAGTCTCTAAAGCTATATGGATGGTGCTGATGCTGTGATCCTGACTTAATCCTCTAGGCCTATGCCTTTATGATGTGTCCATCACAAGTGCCAAGATAAGTACTTTTCTTTGTTACACTTTGCTATTAGCCTTTTCCAAAAGGTTATTTGATGGGAATGGGATAGATGTAAATTAAGACTGACATCAAGGCAGGTGTGCTGCATCTGTGGACTGTGTCTCAATTCTCAGTCCCAGTCTACTATTGATTTTCCTGTATTTTATTTTTAAACTTGTGCAGTCAGTTGTTTTCCCCATCCCTGTTTCTCCCCATCCCCATGTTGTGTACTCCCTGGAGTTGATTATATTAAAAGCAGGGGTGAGGAGGAGCAGCCCCCATAACAGGGGGTGTAGGGGGAAAACCCCCTTAAAAAATGAAGAAGCTGTTTTTCCACCGATATTTGTAGTCGCTGTGATGTGTGACTGCTGGCAATGTGCCGCGGTATAGACAACGCGGTACATTGCTATGCTGTTTTTGTGTGCAACATTATGACCCCGTGCCACCTCTCTTATCTTCTTTTATGTCATGAAAATTATTGTGCAACTCTCCGTTCACAACACTTTCAATTTACTTGCAAAACCCATCCTGTAAGTCCCCACCAGTCTAATCATGTCCACCTGTATTGCATCACAAAGCTTCCATCCATGCCCCCCATGGGTCCCTTTGACTCCAGTTCTACTCATCAACACCTCTGCTGATAAAGTCATCATCCCTTCAGGTGGACCAGGTATGGTACCTGATCCACCAGTAGTAAGTACTGTAAAGTTTGAAAGAGTTTGGACTGTGAAAGGAAACTGAAGCTGAATCAAAGGAGTCAGACAATATGTTCATTGAACTTTTGTCAACATTCAACACCTGGTAAAGAGATCCATGAGAAGAAAGTATTTTTTAAACATGGGAAATTTTATGTGAAAAAAAAACAAGAACAAGAAGTAGAAGTCACAGCAGAAAGAACTACAGTATAAACAGTCAAACATAAACCAAAACTATATACATAAGGAACACACACACACACAAAAAAAACTATTTACAATTATTTTCAAAAACAGTGCTCCAGCTCTCACTGTTACCCAGCAGCTGGCCTCTGATGTGGCCTCTTCCTGACTGCAATTTTCTTAAGGAGTCACAAAATGACATGCTGGGTGGCAGAGTTCTGCACCTGGCCAGCATGCAGTGCTAACAGTTTTTTTGTTTAAGTACTTAATGTCCACACGAATGGCCCAGATGTCATGCTGGGTGACTGGTGGAACTTGATCATGTGGACCTGTTGCTGGAGATGGCGCTGGCACCTTGTGCATCTGTTTGGTGTTAGGGAGTGGGAGGTCCTGGGCCTTGTGTTCTTTCTCCTTTCTCACCAACTTCTCCATTTCATTTTGGAGATGGGCCAGCCTGTTTCTGGCCCGTTTGCTGCTCTTCAGCTCTGGCAGAGTCTCAGTGTTGTCTGTAGTACAGAAAGAAATATGCAGTTTGAACAGAATGAACTGAGAAATGTCAATGAAATCATCAGTAATTGTAGTACAATAGTTTGTTCAGTGTAACAGTACTGTTCCCTGATCTTCTGCTGAGACATGGTTTATAGCCCTGCCTAGCCTCCTTGGTCCCTGCTGTACATGTACCACCCTCCACGATGTCTCACAGAGGAACTATGAAGCCCCTAAGTATGTGAAAGCTGAGCTTTAACCGATGTTTCAGCACCACAACACAAACCCTCCTTTCCGGCCTGAAGTGACTGCATGTTTAGTGGACCTACCCGACCCTCATACGATGTGCATGATTGAGTGAGTAGACCCACTGACTCATTTATTGTAGTAAACAGCGCAACATGTACAGTGTGTATGTAGTTCTCCTCTTGTGAGGACTCCATAACTGGACATTTGACACAGTGCTATACTCAGGACATGTGGTGTCTGTCTCCTGACTGCTGACAAGGACACACAGACAGATTTACTAATTGAACCCAACCTCATTCCTGTATTGGTCTTGAAATGAAAACCACGCTATAGTGTGTGATCATTGCACATCCTGTTTCCACATTGGTTCTGGCCTCGGCCAAAAAATAATACAGCTGCCCATGCTATGGAATCACAGGTAGCCCCCCCCACCCAATGTTTTATACCATACCACATTCCCCTTTCTTCCTCTTTCTGCTGCCCCCAAACAGAACCAGAGGATGATAACAGGACTACAGCGCATATTCAGTGAAGCAGGCCTAGTTGTGCACAAACAGCAGTTGGCACCATCATGACCTTCACCTCACCCACCTCAGTGTCACCCCCACCCACAGGGCACTGAACAGTGTCAGAGGGAGACAGGCACACTCAGTCCCCCACCCGTGATAGAGTTGACACCTTGGGAGGGATTTACCCCCCACATCCTTGGCCATGACAATTTTAAAAATGTACTGTCAATTGTCCTCCTTTGTAGGAATGTGGCAAAATGACCCACAGATTGCTGTAGGTCGGAACATTGTGGTTGCTAAGTGATAGGGCCAGGGATGTAAGGACCCCACCTTGCCTCAGTTTTCTTTCTCATACAAATTTTTCATCTGTTCTGTGGAGACCCCCCCCCCTCGAGGTTGCCAACTGTCCACTTTCAAACTGTACAATCGGGATTTTAGGAACCTTATGCAAATATGGAGTCATCAGATTTTACTGGGGCCGATTTTGAGTGCTCAACTCACATACTCTAGTTAAGACTTATCGTATGAAATCATTCACTATGTTGGCTGCATGTCAAGGGTTACAAGCAAGTTCCAATGTCACAGACCTTTGTTTCTAAGCCTAGTCAGTATGGGAGGAGGTGTAAAGTATGAGCATTATGACTATTAGTAGTACATAAATCAACTTAATCTTTTAAAGTCTGAGTGTTAAGCATGGACTTTTATAGCACTAGTAGGAAGCAGTTTTTAGACCTTTGTGTGTTTATGTGCTCCCTTTTTCTTGTCCTATATTCGGGTATGTTCTGTACTCATTTTTATTGAACTAATTATCTAATTTTTATTGCCTTCTTCACTACATTGAGTAGTCCTCAGCAGTTAATGCTTTCATTTGTCATACTACCTAAACAACCATGAGGATATTAGTTTCTTCACCATTACAGTCAATTCAGATGAATTATGAAAAGCATGGAATGGTGTGTCATGGGTTGCGGCATGTTTTAGACATACGAAAAGAAACAGCAGTAGGCAGCTGCTGAGTTCAAGGGAAGACAATGCACTATTGATATAGTACCTCAAACATTGATGATGAATTTATCAACAATTGGTTAAGGGTGATAGGAAACAGATTTTACACCTCTAGATGCCCTCTAGTTGTTCTTTTATTGGCTACCCAGTATTCTGATATGCATTTGACAGTTTCTGTAAAATTAATAATCTAATTGTGTTGCTTTTGTAGCTACCCTGAACCCCTCTCTCCTCAGCAGCTGCTGCTTTCTGTTTTCATACTACCTGAACATAATATGACATCACAAACTCCCATTCCAGGCCATTCAGATTAATAGCATAGAATGGGAGTTTCTGATGTCATAGAAAGTCTTAGAGATATGAAAACCAAGAGCTGTAGCTGGTGAGGAGAGTGGAACTCAATGTAGATGTGAGGGCACCCCAAAGCTAGATTATTTATTTATCAAAAAATCACCAATGCATAGCAGAATACATAACTGGCATGGAAAGGAAGATGGAAGGACAGTTAACTATGTAAAAATCATTTCCTATCTCCTTTAAACATTATCAGAATACATGACTGACAGTGAATGAAAAGAAAATGGGAGGGGTTTAAGTGATTACAGTGATTGAGCTGTGAATGTGCCTGGTAGGTTCAGCAGACCTGGGTTTGATTCTCACAGCCTCCAGTTATAAACTGTGTGCCTTTGAACAAGATTCTCAACCTCTGTGTGCTTCCAGGTCACACTTATAAATGGGCCTAGTGCACAATGGCTCTTACTTACCTGGTTGCCTAACAATAAAAATGCATAATTAAATAATAGTATGAAAATGATTTCCTATCTATTTTAAAGCCTTGTCTGACTTCATCCAAAGGTGGCAATGCTAGCCACGTCACACTGGCAGCAGCTTCTAGTGACTAGTTTCTTGATGTCCACCTGACAGCCTGGGATGGCCTTTCTTTTTCATAGCTACAGTCTGACCACCGTGCTGTAACTCTGCAGGCCATGATCAGCCCATACCCCCCAACAACCTTCTAGGCCTTCACTTTTCCAAATTCTGCTGAAACTATGCAATCCACTAAGGGTGTAATGACAGATAACACTGCCTACTGCAGTGCTGCATTTTAGTGACACAGACATGGTCCTCACAAGTAACATATCACGAACATTGCCAAAAACTGATTGGGACAGTCAGGGCTATGCCACTTCTGAAAGTGGTATGGCCTTGGCCATGGAGTTAGCGCCCCCACCTGTTTCAGTAACCGTAAAGCCACAGGTGGCTAACCTGCTCAGGACTGCAAAGTCACTGATTCTAACAGTTGTCATCTGGTATTTAATGATGGGTTATGGATCAAACAGAAGAGCTGACCACCTGGTATCATCCCCTGCCTGGTCCAGATAATGTTGAGCTCTGCCCCCATGCCACCGGCATGATTCACTCCCATGCCACAACCATTTTGCGATGTTTTGTGACATCTCAATTTGTAGACTGTCGGGGCATGCTGCATGGATTGCAATAGAGGTGTGTTTTGCCTTATCTTGTGCCATGCTTTAGAAAGGGCCCCTCCGGGAATATCAGTAGCACATATTCAGCACCAGGACTAGGAAAGGGGGTCAGGCAGTCACCTGTTACTTAGGAGCATTTCCACTTCACAAAACAGCAGATCAAAACTTTTAAAACTGGTGCCTTTTCACTACAGTGCAGGCAAAGTTCCTGTTGTTTGCTGCAGTGCAGTACCAAAGCTGGTAGTCTTCCAATTAAATTTTTCGTCACAAGCTTCAATTTGTTTACAAAAATAATAGCATATGGCACATGTGCGGGCACTAGACAAAATGGCCATTTAGACCTTCAGCTATCCAGCCAGTTTAAAATATTTGTGGTAATCTACCCATGAACTTCATTCTTCGTAATACAAAACTTATCTTGTTGGTGAAAACTTGTTGTGGGCATTCACTCGACACCTTGTTTGCACTGATCATCCATCGGGAGCCAATAATATCGGCATTTAAAAAAAAAATCACCTCAGAGTGTAACCATTCCAAGGTAAAATGGTGACTGCATCAGGGAATCAAATGCCTTTTGAGATTGCTGACTTTCAGAAAATTAAAAACATGTTGCAAACCCTTATCCAGGACATTCTGTACATCAGAAGGGATGTGAAAGACTTGGGGGACTGTATGGAGGTATTAGAAATTTGAATGGCTGATCAGGTGATGTGTACCACTACCATGGACACTAAAGCATCTATTCAAGAGGACAGGACCCAATATCTGGAGCAGTAAGTGCAAATGCTTTGGCCAAATATTGATGTTCTGGAGAATCAGGGCAGGTGGAACAGTGTCTGAATTGTTGGTATTCTTGAGGGAACAGAGGACAGGAATGTAATCTCTTTCATGCAAGCTACCTTACCAAAGATGTTGGATCACTATTGGGACTATCCCCTTGAAACTAAATAGGCACATAGAACCCTTGGACCTTGCCCAGGGCATCATGCTCCTCCGTCACCCATACTAGCCTACTTCCTGCAATATAGTGTCAAAGAGTGAGTTTTAAAAATAGCAAGAGAAAAGGGTACACTGTATTGGAACAGACACAGGATTCACATTTTTCAAGATTTTTCTAAGAACCTGGCAGACCGATGAGGAGCTTTTGTCCCACTTAAAAAAGAGCATGCGTGTAGAAACATCCAATAGTCCCTGCAATGTCAAGACACATTGCAAATACTCCACTCCTGAATCAATCCTTTCCTCCTACAAGCAATAGCATCACCAGAAAATGGCTAGTTGTTCTAAAGCCAATAATGAAAGAATTTATTTAGGAACACAAGATCCTAGACCCCTGAGGAAGCCCGGTGTTGGGTGAAATGTTGGGTGTACCTAGGGGATCATGGTGTTCTAAGAAAATATCAAAATAAAACTACATTTCTTATGATGAACTGAGTGGCTGGTCTCCAGAAACTTTTTTCACTACATTGAAGTCAACCGTTCAACCAGCCCCCAATAGGATCATTTGGTCTACTTTATACAAAGGGCACCCACCCACGTTCTCTTCCTTGGCAGCATAAGCTCTGTAAGTGGCAAGGTACTCACTGGAGTCTATTTGAACCACTGTGGAATAATCCTGACATAAAAATAGATGGAAACATGATTCACTGTCCTACTTGAGGAAATCCAGGCATTTCACCTCTGCTTCATCCAGTCAATAAAGTGTCAGGCTCAATGAAATTCTTTGCTGATTTGCTGGAAGAATCTGACCTTCTGCAAACTGTTCATTGGCTTTACCTGCAAATCAGGCATGCTGCTCGGTGGATGTTCCATCCTCCTTATACATCACTTCAAAACGACATGCAGAGCCATGTACAGTCCTAGCTAAACTGTGCATGTGACAAAGGGACATGCATAAATTGGTTGATTCAATCCTGTCATTTACCCTGATGGGATGAGTAGCATCAAAAGTGGGAGTTTGGCAGCCCCATCTCTCCAAAACTATGATAAGCTTGCTGGCTGGAGGTGCACAGTCTCACACCAGATCCTAAGTACCAGTTGATCCAGAAGAAAATGCTAGCCTGGTGGCATAGAACACCAGATAAGCTTGCCTATCCGGGATTTAACATCTCAAATCATTGCTGGTGATGCCAACACTCTTTTGCCACAATTGCTCACACACTATGGAAGTGTCCTGAAGTGCAGTTTTACTGGGCTGGTATCGGGGACAACCTGTCTTGAGTGGTGCCAGGAGACTACCCAGCTTCTCCCTTGTTCTGGATCCTGGAAGGTATGACACAGTTGGGAACAGCAGGAAAGCCCTTTAAGGTATTTCTTTGCTAATTTGGTGGAGGCAGTCCAGCGTTCCTTACCTCCAACAGTGAAAGGAGGGCTTAACTTGTACTACATCTTGGAATATATGGCTTCAACACTTAGTCAGGACCCAACATAGTACAGGTTAAAAATTCCCAAACACACTACCAGCATGGAAGGTGGGTGAATAGGATGCTTAACTTAGCAGAGTTTTATGTATTTTAATATATGGATTTCAAAAATAATACATTAAAGCATACACAAATTTCTCTGTAATACAGTAGTCTCAAAAGCGATAATATCACTGCTGTGAAGAGATAATAACATCATTCAGAGCTCATAATAGTATAGTTTGGAGCTCTGAATGATACTATTATCATAAAAACTGAACAGCGCAAGTGCAGGAGTCTCCCACGCCCAGCTACGCTACCACTGACAGTCAAACAAAACAACGTCCTCTGAATTCTAAATGTGGCTCATGATTGGCCGCTTTCTCACTGTGGGCTGACAGAACACTTTAAAAAGCATGGCATCTGTCTCTCGCTTAGCTAGAGTCTATCCCATAGCACAGAAGCTCCCTGTTTCTTTAAATGCTTCAGAAATAGATTTATTCACCCTCGTTGAGCCTACATTCTCCATATAAGGTAGGAGGACTACCTAGCAAACTTGATTGCAGGAGGGCGGGCGAGAGGGGAAAACACATTGTGGCAGACTCACAAGACAGTGTGGCAGTCAGCCAGGACTGAGAGAGTCCTTCAGGGCATCAGCCGACCGCCCATCATAAAATGGTGAGAAAAAAAAATCGGATCCACATATTAAAAAAAATAACAAATACCTTAGTGAACATGCCAAGGCAGTGATTCACACTAAGGTATCTGTTATTCTCTTTATAACAGGCTATGGGAAGGCAATATTACTGCACTGGTCAGTTAATTTACTCACCTACTTCTCAATATCCCATCATCATACCATCTATTCCCAATTTCAATTTCCACATACCTATATGCATGCTTTCTAACTTTTCTCCTTCCTCTTCTTATCTCACTGGGCACCTGTTTTTGAATTATTGCATGCTATTGATTTACAGTAACATATGAAAGTGCATGATCACTGCCTCAATCTCCTCATCACTCTATAGATATGATAGCAAGTTGTCAGATTATTTTCCATTACTAGATTATATGTCTTTGATAGATTGTAATATATAGATAGACTATTTTTGATAGGTATCTCCAGTGGAGTATTTTGTAATATGAATGTGTTGTACCTTTGACATACTATGGAATAGGTAATTTTCACAGATAAGTTTAGCAGTTACTGTTAAAGGTCGGTCTGTAAGTTTGTTTTCCTCTTTAAGTTTAAAGGGTACTTTCATTAATGTAGAATGAAGTTAGAATATTTGCTAGCGAAGTGTTTATTAATACAATTCTATGTTTTAATTGTATCCATTTTTATGAAATAATTTTTCTCTTTAGTGTTCTATCTCCCTGGCTAGGACTGTGTCAGTGTATTGCTTCTGCATGTGTTTAGTTGGAAAATCTAATAAAAGCTTACCTACAAAACAAATAAATAAATGTTAGCCTACCAGGCACAGGCTCCTCACTGCTCGTGTTTGATCCTGCTCCTGCAGTGCTGGTGGTGGGATTCTTCCCCAGTCATAATCGGTGGCTGAGACACTTACAGTTTCTTCTGAAGCTATTCTAGATGAACAAGATAGTTCAAATCTATGTTGGATAGAGGTGTGCGACAGTTTCCATTTCTGCCTTAGCGGAACTTTTGTGAAAACTTTGGCAACTTTCACAGAAGTTTCTGAGCTTCCGCCTGTGGTGGATTGGAAAACTTCTGTATGTTCAGGATGAAATTTCACCCTGTTCCACCCCCCAATGTGTTAAATACCCCCTCCAACTGGTCACAACACAATTAAATAAATTAAAAAAAACTGGTGGCTAGTGGTCCCTCCCCCCACCCGGTCACCCACCTGAGTCCAGACTACATTCATTTTTATACTAGTAACCCCCTCCCATCCCTATCTCCTGTATTTGGTAAAATATCCCTGGTGGTCTAGTGGTAATGAACCCCCCTCCCTCCCTAACCCCAATCCCCATAGGTAGTGTGAATAGAATTCATTTTTTTTACTTATTTCCTCAGTCAGTTCTATCACACAAGCAAAATCCCAGTTCGTCCTTGGGGGTCTAGTGGTCTAGTTATCAGACCTGATTATAGAGAAATATTACCATGTTTAATATAATTTTTTCAAATTTATAGAGCAATATAACCATGCTTAACATACTTTTTCAGCTTTATGTAAAGATGGCTGAATAGTGGATTACCTTCTCCATTTGATACATGCAAGAAGATGACACCATCTACATCTGTTTCCATATCTTTCACTTTATAAAAAATACAGAAAAGATTACTAAATACATGCTTAGAACTCAAGAAATGAACACTTATTACACTGTACCTTTACCTTATTCAGCCAAAGCTAACATGATTTTTAGAGGGGAAGGTTGTTCTATTTCTTTATGCAGATCATATTGCAGGTGTTGAATAGGCTGCCAGAATGGGTGGTGGGGGGTAGATTCAGTGAGCAAATTCAAGAGGGCTTGGGACAACTACATGGGGCTAAACAGAAGTAACAATGACAAGGTAATAAAGGGAGTAAGACAAGCCAGACAGGAAGGAGGACATGGGCAGACTAGATGGGCCAACATTGAACCCTCAAAAACCCCAATACCCTTTCTGGCTATTTTGCAGCCAAACTAACTGCAAAATCTGATTCCTCAGCCCCCATTTATACTTGTACTGCCTCCAAGGGGGCCGAGGCATGTTTTATATAAAAAAAATGTTTTTTGCTGACATGGGGTGCCCAATTCACGTGCCAGTGGTAGAAGCCCTGCCCCTGCCAGTGTGGAACCCTGGGAAGCCCACTCCCAGTGTCCCAGATAGAAGCCCCCTACTCCCACCAGTGTGGGACACTGGGGAGCCTACTCCTAGTGTCCTGAGATGCCTCCCCCCTCACCAGTGTGGGACAATGTGAACCCCACTCCCAGTGTCCCAAAATATTTATTTGTATGATTTGCCGACAGTGGGGTGCCCAATGCCCGTGTTAGCACTAGAACCCCCCACCAGTGTTGAACTCTGGGGAGCCCTCCCCCAGTGCTGAAGAGTCTCACATAAGAAGGGTCTCCAGTGAAGATCTAGTTAGTTGTACCTATAAAATTAGAATAGCAACAGGTTCACAAAGGATCTGTAGCTCTTTAGTAAACTAACTGGTAGGACAAACCAGGTACTCTAAACATAAAATAATACTTATCTGATATACAGGGTAACTGTCCAGTCATGCTACAGGGCAGTGTGCCCAGTCACTGTGTGGTCAGTGTCTGTCTGGTCAAATTTGTACAAATAAAGGTGGAATGTGAATACTATGAGGACTACAATATCAACCACCTTTGTAAGGTGAGAGAGCCTGGGGGGTTAGAATAAGTGAGTTGTGAAGGAGGGGGGATACAGAAAATGTATGCAGTGAATAAGGCAGAACAAGCACTCTGTTAAACCACTGAGTTTTCACAAAACCAGCCCCATAGTAAGATGCTAGCACTACAGCCCAACACATCAGTGTCCCTGCTTTGGGATCAGTCAAGTGAAGGACAATAGGGAGGATGAGGGAAGATTCAGAGTCCCTACAAATGCTCTCCACTACTGTACAGGGGGTTGGGAGGGGACTGTGGCTACTCTGATCGAGTGTCATGACACAGGTTGAGGCCTGGTGGCACTGCAGCATGAGAGGTTAACAAGTGCTGTCTGGTATGTGACATCACATGGGTATGCCTCCGGTCCATATGCACATTACATGCATCAATGTCATGAGTGGCATAGCTCAGCAGTGTGGGACAAAATATAGGAAAAACCTGGTGCCAGGGTAGGATTAAACTGCCAGCCATGAAAGGTACTACACCACCAACAGTGTGGCTTACATACAAACTGTATGAAACTATGAAGAGAGGACAGACCTACAGCTTCACCTCCTGGCCCCACCAGAAGGGGAATCTATGGGTGTACAAAAGGTCCAAAGATAAGTCAATGATGGTGGGTGTGACAGTGATGGGCAGCTGGAGACAGAGGGGGGCATGTTGGAGGTGTGGGATCTGCTGCAGCAAACAGTGCTTCACTCTGCCAGCTGCATGCATTGTGGATTAATGTGATGAGAACTAGTTTATTATGTTACTCCGCAATGCATGCAGTCATTCTGCCTTCTACAGATAAACTGGGAAATCTGTTCTGTGCAACTTTTATTACACAGTTTATTAGATAAATTCACAGTGCATACAAAAATCCCACAGTTCTAAGTCGGAATTCTGTGAAAGTTGCCAAAATGAATTCTGAACTTTTGCAGAAGCGAAATTCTGACTTTTGTGGAAATCCCACAGACAGAAGGTTTTTTTCACATAGCTCTAGTCTTGTTTCAGAAAAATGTCTCATCATGGCTATACCCCTGGTTTAATGGTGCTTTGAAAGCTGTTAGAAGCTGAAAGATGACAGACTGGGCACGCATTCAGGACTTTTTTGAAAATCAAACAATGAATACTTTATTTATTTATTTATCTTTGTTTATCAGGTAAACATATGAGCCAAAGGCCCTTTTTCATATGCAACCTGAGACCATTGCAATGAACAGTCAAGATGTAAGAATTTGTGCAAGTTCATTCACAAATATATTACAATAACAATAACACCAAAGATTATGCAATGAATACACAGACATATTACAGTACAATTAACACCATAACATAACACACTGAAGCCCAGATATTCAAAACTTAGCACGGCGCACTAACCGTTTGCACAGGATTAGCGCAGAGTTAGCGTGGGACTGCCATATTCAAAGAGGGAGATAGCGCGTGCTAAACGCAATAGCGCAGGGCTAAAACATAATGTATGCAAGAAGCAAAGTGGAGGGGCGGGAACCTGCATATGGGCACAATGGGATATTCAGAGACATAGCACTGCGCAATGCACCATTGTGTGGCACTTAGCGCAGCGCTACCTACCGCCTATAAAAGGGAGGCCTAAACCCAGGGCAATCCACAGAGGAGGGAGTGGCCAGACCAGGAAGTGTAACACAATGGCTTTCTTTAGCAATGCTGTAGTGCTGCACCTGATGGAGCAGGCTGTGGAGGAGGATGAAAGAGAACAGGCCCAACAAGGCCCATTACCTAGACGAAGGAGGAGATATGCTGCACACAGATGATACCGGCCCAGAGTCTCCTTTGAGACCCTGCCTGATGACCACATCATTGGACGGTACAGATTGGACAGGGGAATGTTGAGGCAGCTATGTGAACTCCTGCATGAGGAGCTGCAGCCGAACACCAAGCGCAGCCATGCCATGTCAGTCGAGGAAAAGGTGATGGCAGCGATGTGCATCCTAGCCACTGGGATATTTCAGTGCCCAACGGGGGACACCATTGGGATATCGCAGTCCGTCACATCGCGCCTCCTGACCCAGTTCCTTGATGCTCTCCCGTCACATGCTGGTGAGTTCATAGTATTCCCCAGCACGGCAGCAGAGTGCACAGCAACCATGCAGCAATTCCATCGAGTTGCGCACCTACCCACTGTACTTGGTACCATTGACTGCACCTATGTCCCTATCAGTGCACCACCTGGTGATGCCAGTGACCTGTACGTGAACAGGAAGGGCTTCCACTCAATTAATTGCCAGGTGGTGTGCGATGCAACAGGGCGCATTAGCAATGTCTTTGCACAGTACCTTGGCAGTGCCCATGATGCCTTCATCTGGCACCAGTCCCGGCTGTGCTGGGCATTTGAGGAGGGCAGGATTCCAAGTGGGCATCTAGTCGGTGAGTATGGGCAGCTACAACAGGGTGATAGCACAGGGAAGGGGGGGATAGGCAAGGGTAGCTGTGGGAGGGGCAGGGAGCAATGGTTCAGAGCAGCAGTGGGCACTGTGCAGGACAGCAACACTAACACCTGATTTATCTCCACAGGGGACAGTGCCTATCCCCTATGACCCTGGCTGCTGACATCAGTACCTCGGCCAGCAACAGTGGCTGAGGAATGGTACAATGAGGCACATGCTGCTACAAGGAACATCATAGAGAGGGTCTTTGAGATGCTCAAGATGCGGCACCGTTGCATAGACCAGTCAGGCGGTGCCTTACAGTATAGCCCTCAGAAGGTATGCCATATCATCCTGGCCTGTTGTATGCTACACAACATGGCACTGAACCATGGGATACGTGTACCTGAACCTGAGGTACATTCTGACAGTGAGCCAGAGCCTGGGGTAAGGGGGATAGTAGAGCAACTCGAGCGTCGGGATCCGTGCATGGCCAGCTGGGCCATAGAGCACAGAAGCAGCAGCATCGAGACACTGAACCAGGATGGACGGTGAGTACAGATGACACAGACAAATAATATGATGTCAACAGTACATTTAATGGTAGTGCATATACAGTACAGTGAAATCAGTGTAATATATAGGTGCTGTACATCTTGCCAGTGTGGTGATGTGATGTGATGTGATGTGATGTGATGTGATGTGATGTGATGTGATGTGATGTGATGTGGTGCAGTAGGTGTGATGTGTGCGGTGCATGTGATGTGTGTGGGCCACCACCATACCCCTCAACTGTAACACGGTACGAGGAACAGTACTACAGTTACGTCACTGCAGCTCCCTATTCCAGAGTGTGAGGACCTGTCCCACACTCAGTGGCAACGCTGTAAAGAAAATCCCCATCGTAGGCGATGCCAACAAAAACAGGCAATTAAGAACAGACGGCCTGAACAGATATGCAAAGAATGTAAGAGTCTAGTTAGCTGCTGAGGGAGTGTAGTGAGAAAGAGGTCCACATTCTGTTCAGTAGTATCACATCCTGAGAGGCACTGTTGTATGGTCAGGGGACAAAAGGGTGAGAGGTATGGCCACCACCCAGGTGTGCACAAGAAACAACAATGTAGATATGTGATGGCAGGGGCTGTGGCATGGGAGTGAACAAGGGCCATGGAGGACTGTGTTTTTGCAGGGCACATGGGATGTGGCTGTGTGCATAGGCATGCAGGTGAGGGAGACAGGGCCACAGCATGCATGTGGTGGAGCACACCAGCTGCACCTGCCGCTGCACACACGATGCACACCCTGTGTACGGGGCAAACTGCTGGGCATGCTATGTGCTGAGGACATTGTTGGGGTTGGTTGAGGTGAGGCTGAGAGGGCAGGCCATCTGTGGCCACACCTTGAGACCTACACAGGAGTGGAGGGAAGGTGGCCACTATGCCATGCATGACCTGTGGATGAACGGGAGGTAGGGGTTGAGGAGGTTGCACCCACCCAACGCAAACCCCTGCCACGCTGCTGCCCATGTGAGGCATGGCTGCACTGGCATCTGGGTGTACCCTGCAGCGCTGTGGTGATAGTGTCCCACAGCACCACAGCATGGGCCTGCACAGCAGCAGTTAGGCCACCAAAGCCATGTTCAAGGATGGCGAGAACACGGGTCATCCTCTCCTCCGACTGCTGCTCAGCACGGGCAAGACCAGTGCTCACTGTCTCCCGCAGCTGTGACAGCTCATGCCGCAGCTCCCTACAGAGATCATGCAGGTCCTGCTGGGCTGCATGCTGTGAGGCCAAGGCCTCCTGGAGCATGGGCCATGCACCCTGGCCATCTTGTGCAGGTGCAGCATCAGCATCCTGCACCTGTGGCAGTGGTTGTGGCTGGTGCTGGGCAGTGTGTCGTGGATGTGAAAGGACCTGTGGGGGGGGGCTGGTGGTGTGTTGGCCACTGCAACTGTGGCCTCACAGGTGACTGAGCATGCTGCTGGACTGGCCCTGAGGTCAGTGACCTGTGGGACATGTCCCATGGGCAAGACTGTTCGGGCAGGGGAATAGCAGCTGTGGGCAAATAGGTGTCATGTGCCTGAGTACCCCTTGTCCCCAATTCAGGCATGGTGCCATCCCCCACTGCACCAAAACCTTTGGTGTCACTAGCCGCACACATAACCGGCATGTCGGACTCCTCCCCTGCATCCTCTGAGCCATGGTCACTTGTGACAGTCAGGATCACCACCTGCTCCCCACTCAGATCCTCAACCTGGGCATACTCAAGTGGTTTCAGGGGCTCCAGGAAGGCTGTATCCTCCTCTTCCGATGTTCCTGCATATGCCATTGTCTCATAACATCTGTGAGCGGACATAGTGCTGACCGTCATGGCCACTGCCGGTCTAGCTGTGGCTGCCATGTCTGATGTGGAAGGGCGCACCTCTGCTGTGTATGAATCCTCCACCTCCCGTAAAACTGTGCCTGGCCCCACCTGGGACATAGCCTGCTGGGCATGTAATGCTGAAATGGAAGAGACTGTGTCAGTCGCCGCTACAGTGATCAGCCCACGCACCCCCACCCCACTCCCAACAATGCCACATGCACCCCCAGCAATGTGTGCCCTCCAGCATGCCCATGCAGACCCCAGTGTGCATCCCATGCAATTGCAGCCTGTGACCTAGGAGCCCCTGCACCATGGCACACATGCACTCACGACATGTGCCTGACAGCAGATGCCCATCACTGTACAGCCCCAACACCACCCTTACAATGGAACATACCCATGTGGGCCCTATGCATGCACCATGACAGTAGTGATGTGTGCCTCTGTCCCCATGCTATTGCTGTCCACTGAGTGGTGGACACATGCCACGAACTTACCTGCTCTGGGTGGTGTAAGCAGTATCTCACACCCACCACCTTCAACCCCACCAACTGCCACTGGCCACAGGATCGAGGCTACTATTGCCATCAATGGGTCCCAGTCCCGCTGCTCCAGTGGTTGTGGTCCCCCACTGGTCTATAGCCTGTCCTGGAACTGCTGTGCCTCCTCCTCCTTTGCTCTGCACAGCAGGTCATTCCACAATTTACGGATGGCTTCGGTGCTACAGCCACAACCACCTATGGCGTTTACTGCTGTGGCAATCTCCTCCCACATCAACTGAACAGTGGTGACCATCGACTTGTTACGGCGTAGGACCATCTCCCGCTCCTTCACCGCATGTACCAGGGCATGCAGCTCATCGCCGGAAAATTTGTGAGCCCTGAGCCGCTCCTGTCCTGCAACCTCACCTGTGTTGGACAGAAGGCAGGGAAAGGGTTATACAGAGCTGTGAACAAACATTGCACAGCTGTAACAGTATCATATGGCCATGATGCAACACACAGCTGCTATACATGCCCCCACCCCTTGAGAAATGCCAACAGGACATGCAGGATGCATCTCAGTGTTGTGGAGTCCTGCAGGCCAGCACATGTGGAAGCCAGCTGTGTTTGTGCAGCACACAGTTGTGCTGCCCATGTTGCTTCCTGTGGCATGTGAGAGGTGGCCTGGCTGCACATGTTAGCATGGACATTGGTGCACTGCAAGGCAATCACAAGGCCTACAGCCACAGACGGTGTCTAATGTGTACATGTGTGGGACTGTGCAGCCATGGCTGTAAATGCCTGACTCATGGTTCCCCCCCGGCACATCCAGTGCCATGCTGGGCCTCTGCACACCCAGCACCATGGAACACATGCTGTGGAAGCATGGGTTGACTCCCAACAACAGGGCTAGATGGCTGACCAGGACACACATTCCACTAGGGGTGCAGCCTAGGCACCATTGCATGTGCCAGAGCATGTATCAGTGCAGCTACATTGCACACACATACAGGTGTGGTGTGTGTATAGGTGATCCTGGCACAGCTGTGCACAAGGTCTGTGTGTGATCCACCATGTGTCGCCGTAGTGGGTACTGTACAACAATAAAATTGGGGTACTGCACCCCCAGCATGTGTGTCAATGCATGTCATGCAATGGCCTGGATGTGCACACTGTAGATGGACGGGCCTGTCATGGGGGTAGACACCCTGGACCACAACAACGTTGTGACAGCCTCTGCCCCTGGCTACACAGTGCTGTGCACAGACAGACAGCAGCCAGGACCGCAGTGTACCAACACTATTAACTGCATGAATACTGTCTGCCGTGACCCACATGCACACATCACACAACACAATACAGGGGTGGGGGGTTGGCTGTCTGTGATGCAGATGTCAGTCGGTGACATGGGTGACAGCACGGGTACCTGTGGCAGTCGTCACACTGGAATACATGTACCCTACAGTCACAGTGGACTACTGACGCACTCCAGAGTGCATCCTCCACACTGCTGATCACATCCCACTGCCATCGGCAGCACCACAGCATGCAGTCAGTCAAGCATGGCCTGTGCAATTTGCATTGGACAGTGTATAATGCTGGTAGGACACCATTACCCACACAGGGGCAGCCAAGAGGGTCAATGGGCCACCCAGTTCCCCCCAGCACCACAGCACACATGCCTAGCCACACTGCACCTGTCAGGCATCAGCTGCAGTCCCAAGGCCATTACCAGTACTCCACTGTTGGACGGTTCACAGATACCATAGCCTGCCACATACAGGCAATACAGGAGCAACCTGTGCATGGCAGGGACGATACAGCCACACATGTGGTACTGCTACACCTGGAATCAGGTCCTGTCCTGTCAGACAGACAGGTGGCTGGCATTGTCTGGGTCAGCCTATCATCCATGCAGAACAGGACTATAAAGTATGGGTAGCCCTGATTACCCACTAATATCCAGCAAATTGCAGCCCTGGCATCCAAGTGATGTGATGTCAGGACCATATGAACTCATCTCAGCTATGTCTTAGCAGTGGGTTAACAAAACAGACTGCCACTGTTAGTCGCGGTATTCTACACACCTGGAATGTGCTTGGAAGCCTCAGTACAGTAGTCCTGTAACAGTCCAGTTGTCACAATGTACTGTCACTGAGTCTAGCAATCTCCATGTCTGATAGGGGGTTAACACTGGTACTATGCTGGCCCACAGTTATTTGGTCCATGTATCCCAATACTGTGTGTACAATACCTACACATACATGTGGCTGTACCACAGAGTCAATACTAGGGTAAGGCCCACTTACACGTGTTGGGGTGGAATTCCCATGATGAGTCCCATCCACTATACCTGGCAATGCCTGATGTACAGGTGATAACCATGGTGTAATCACCTCTTGTGGTTGCTAGGGCAATTGTAAACCTCTCGAGCTGTGCTCTCGAGGTTTCCTGATGTCCTAGCAACCGCTCAAAGTGTTTACACCATGGTTATCACCTGTACATCAGGCAGTATCCTCTATTACATCACACAGACTGCATACAGTACTATACACTAGTAATGACAGTGGCTCAGCAGATAGCACAGACACCCTGCAGCCGGGAGATCAGAAGGCTGTGGGTTCTAGTCCCACACAAGGCTCTTGGGTTAATATCCTATAAGTGACACTGCAGTGCAGCATGAGGGGGGTGCTGCACTCCTGAGGTGCCGTCTGTCGGATGAGATGTTAGACCGAGGTCCCATCTGCCTGCTCTGGTGGTAGGTCAGGTGGATGTAAAAGATCCCATGGCACATCCCGAAATGTGTAGGGGAATATCCACGGTGCCGTGGCCATGTTCCCCCCATTCACAAGAATACCACAAGCAGTGTAATCTGTTTCAAAAACATTTGGCATTCACCTGTATCCCCTTCCCCCAGGTTGTGGCTGAAACAGGCAGGATTTGTCTACAGCACGTACCCGGTCAGCAAACACTATAATAAGCAATACATATGACAAGCAGAGCAGAGCTATACACAACCAGCGTGCCCTGCCAGGTCAGGGTTCTGATTCCCATGGACCTCACGAGCTGTGCTCGCGGTGTCATCGGGCCTCAGAATCCTTCTGTGGCAGATCACACTGGTGCTGCAGAGTTGCCCATCCAGTATCCCCTATGTGCTGCTGCAGTAGTGCTGTCATTATGATGTTCTGTTGCAGTACTGATGTCACCACTGCTGCAGGAGCACATGGCATGCTGGCACAGTGTTACCGTCCCCACAGTACCGCAGTGGTGTCAGTAGTCTCGAACCACTTGAGACATCACATGTCGGTGTCAGTATGGAACAGAGTGCAGAGTAACACACTGCACACATGTGACACACTACATCTATACAATATATCACATACATGATGCAACAGTTATACACAACCTGTGTTCTGTCACCTCGAGCATCTGTGCTCTCGAGGTCATAGGGACTGAGAACCCCTCTGTGGCAGTACATAAGGATTGTGCAGACTGGACCATACAACAGGCAGAGTAGACATGTGTTACAGCCCTGACCTGGATGTCTGCCATCATCCAGTGCTATCAAGCCATGCACACGTGACATGGGGATGCCCAACTGTTGTCAGCGTGGTGACTACACAGAACATTCATGAACGGCAGCCTCATCCATGGCACAGTCAGTTAGCAGTCATCTGTATCCCCCTCCCCCAGGTCCATACCTCTCAACTGTACCACAATACGAGGACGTTCCTCATTATGCGGCACAACAGCAAGCTGTTCAACATTGTGAGGAGTTGTCCACATTCAGTGGTAACACTGTAGGCACTATTCCACAGTAAATGATGCAGAACATATATAGCTCAATTACTAACTGATGTCCTGAATATAAATGCAAATAGTTTAACAGTGTTCTGGGCCTCTGAGGTGAAGTTTGATTACGTGTTCCACATTTTGCTCATGTGTTCCACATATTGACAGGCAATGATCCACATTTGAGGTACATAAGGTTGGGAGGTATGGCCAGGTTGTGCCTGCCACGAGGCACCCGGTCAACATAAACCACATCACTAACCTACTGCTATGTCCCTGGAAATGTACCTCTGTGTCAGCCCACGTGCAGTACATACCTGGCTGGCTCTGTGATTGTTCCAATGACATCCTGTGCTGCAGCAGTAATCCCACAACAACAACATGTATTACTGATAAGCAACATAGGTGGGGTACTGTTAGCCCTAATATAGCACAGCCGGGCAAACAAGCCTGTTAAGCATACTAATGGGCCATTAATGATTTGCTAATCTCCATGTTAGCACCGCATACATAATGACCAGCATTTGCGTATGCCATTTGAATATGAAAGGTGATAGCAGCGGGCAAAGTGTTTAGCGCGGGCAAACCACATAGCGCCGAGCAAAGAATATAGCACCGGGCTATCTCGTATGCTAGCACAGTGCTGTTGCAATAGCGCCACACTAGGGCTGATTAAGCGCAGGTACAGTGCATGCGTGGGTTTGGGCAGTCTAAGCTAGACTGGCCGCGCTGATTGTGTTTAGTGCTGCGCTAACCATGTTAGCGCACTGCCACTGCACATGCCTGGTACGCCTGCACCGGGTCATGGAAGGGTCATGCATGCACATTGTGTACACTTCTGGGTAGCGCAGCACTATTGCATAGTTCTGCGAGTGCTAGGCTGAACTGTTTGGGAGTGTCAGGGTGTGTGGGCCATCTGTTGCCAGTACAACAATACCTTTCCCTCCTCTTGTGTCAGCCATGTCTGGGAGATGTAGGCAAAGGCAATGGTGGGCCATGACAGGCGCTGGGATGAAGAGGAGAGGGCCAACCTTGTGCAGCTCACACAACAGCGCCATAGGTGCCTATTGAGAGAGGTCGGGAAGTGATTGCCCCATAGCCAGGTCTGGGCTTCAACTGCCTGTCACCTCATAGCACTCATGGGAATACCACGTGATGGGGAGAAGTGCTGCCACTGATATGTGGGCCTCAGGCACAGGCAGCTCCCACTGCTGGAACGATGCTGGGCGATGATTCGGGAGGGGACTGTGCCTGTGCCAGGTATGTGATGCCTCTCACCACGGTGATGTCATGGGGGGTGGGGATGCGTGTTGGGTGGTGTGCTTGTGCGTGTGTGTGTGTGTGTGTGTGTGTGTGTGTGCCATGACCCATTAACATACCATCAGAGGGGGCTGTGTTGCTGTGCTGGTGGGGTTTGGCACATATCTACCATGCTATTACTGTTGTGCACCTTGTGTAATGATATGTGACACAGGTCCATCCTGAACATGGGTTTATGTCCCAATGACGTTTTACCATTTGCTACCTGTGCAAATGTATACTTTTACTACTACTACTATATGTTGGTCTTCTGCCATGCGGACCTCCAATCAGGTGTGTGTGGACTGTGTGGGCCAGGGGTATGGAGCATCTTGGGAGCGTTGTCTGCACTGTCCTGCACTGTGGTGGCACACTGCCCCATACCACCTACTGTGGTGGCATGGATCCATGACACCTGGCCCCCTGCCACATCCACTGTGTTCTGCCATGCTGCCAGGGGGCTGTGTGCAGCTGTGCCTACTTTGTACATCCACAGTGTGGTTGGGTGTGTTGTCTGGGCTAACCTCCCAACCATTTCTCACCCACTTGTGGTACATTGCCTCATACAATGCAGCATAAGTGGGCCAACTGTGGAACACTTACACATAGCTTCACCTACGCTGCTCAGAACACTGTCACAATGTTTGCATTTATGCTCCAGAGGTCTGTTATTCATTGTATGGTATATGGTTCGCATCATTTACTATGGCTCTGTGATTTCGTATGTGTCCATTGCATGTGGGTCTAGTCCTCACAATGTGGTACAGGAAGCTTCTGTGGCGTACACTGAGGAGCGTTCCTCAGAATGTGGTACTGTTGAGAGGTATGTGTCTGGGTGTGGTGCACTCCACCACCACTGCTGTGTCTGTACCATGACACTGGCCAGTGGATTGGGTGACAGATCCATGGCATTGGTGCCCTGCTGTGCTGCACTGTCACTGGCGTGGGCTGCTTACGCACTGTGCTCGGTTGTGTACGGTCATGCTGTGTGCATGTCACATCCCGTATGCCTTTCTGTCATGAATGTCATTCTATCTGTAGCCTTTGGATTGTTGTATGCCACTGGGTCATATCTGTGTGTCCACATCTGTTGTTGAGGAGTTCGATACTTGTGTTCCCTCATTACGGGTTAGGGGACTCCACTGCTTACAGTCTGCCTTATTTGTGAGGGGGGGTACCATCCAGAGGGGCTGTGTACATATGATGGAGTGGGGGCTGTTGCAGCTTGTGTTTACAGGATGGCATTGTCAGGCTCCACCTCTGCACACATTGGCCATGCACTGTGTGGTCTGCAGTGACCCTTGTCATGCTTGGCATGGCTTGGGTGGTGCACTGTGCCTGGGTACCAGTTATGCGTGTGTTGTGCCATGCCACCAGGGTCCAGGGTGGTCTTTAGCGTACTGTGGTGGCTGACATTGTAGTAATGCTGCTGTACCATCTTCCCACTGCAGAGCACAGAGACCACACTGGAGACAGGAGGGGCGATCAGCAGGCCGACCAGAGGCCCACCACGGACAGGTGGAGGGTGCCATCAATGGTGCAGCATGCAGCAGAGAGCAGTGACGGGGACCAGAGTGTATTGCGTGAGTACTGTGTGCCATTGTGCATTTCTACTATGTGTCTGTATCGCCACTGCAGGCATTGGAGTGCTGTGTCTAGTGTTGTAGCACAGTCATCTAGGTCATCCAGGCCTGATGTGATTTAGCTGTGTTGCATTTGGATTCCAGGGTGCTCACTTAGAGGGACCCCTTAGCCATTGTGGCTACAATATGTACAGCCACGTGGGGCTACAGTATTCACACATGACTATGTGCTGAATGGGGGCACTGGATGCTTGACACCAGTGGCACCATTCAGTGCACCCATGACCGCTACATCAGTGGGGCCTGATATGCTGGCTGCGTGCATTTGTGTTGTCTTCCGTGCCTCCAGTGCCTTGCCTTCTGCTGCATGGCCTGTGACATAGCTGGCTCTTTGTCTGGTCTACTGTTGCCATTACTGCCATGTGCACTGCTATCTGCCTTGTACTGTCATGTGCAACATGTTGCTGTTATGTCCACCATTGTGGCAGGATGCAGCAGTTCTGTGCATGGCCATCGGCCATTCATTATGTCTGGAGTTGGGGGATTACTGGGGTCAGTCTGCTGTGTTGGCTGTTTCTGCTGCTGCTGTTGTCCTGTCTGCCATGGCATCACTGTTCTGCACTTCTCATGGCATATCTCAGTCACAGTACCATGTATAGTGTGTCAGTGTCAATGCAGGACATGTTGTTGGTGCCTGCCAGGGCTATTCACGCTATGGAAAACAGGGGTTCACAGTGTCATGTGGTGCCTGTATCTCCCTACCAGTGTATTGCCACTGTAGTGTGGACACTGGTATGTTATTGTGTGCCCTTGTCTGACCTCCGTGGCATACATGCACAGGGGCTGTTGGGGGGGCCTCTGGGCCTATGGTGCCACATGGGCCTGTGTGGCTGTGCATGTCATGTGTGCCTGTTGCGGCATGGGAGTAGGCAGACATCCTCCAAGCACTCCATGGTGTGCTATTTTATTTCTGGTGGGGTAGCAAATAGGCTCTGAACTGCTTCCTTTTTCCATGAAGCCTAACAAAGACAATGTTGTACCTTTCTGTGATTTCATTCATTGGCGTCTACGCTAGGAGGACTGGTCACTAAGACTGTCTTTGTATCCCATGCACAATACAACTGTACAGGCTGTGGGCTGGTATGTGGGTGTCTTAGGGAGCAATGCATGGCATTTGCAATTACCCATGCAGGGCAACTCCCATTGTCATGAGTTTCATAAGTTGTATTTATTATGCCAATGGTGGCAACAAACACAGTCCTGGTGTACGTTTGTATATTGTCTGGCTACACTCCGGGGTGGGGTAGATCACCCTAACCAAGGGGAGATGGGTAGCAGTGTGTCCACTTGGTGTGCAGATGTGACCTCCCTGGCTACACCCCTGCCTGTTGGCTCCAGCTGTGTTGTGGGGGCCATTGTCCCCTACAGGGTGCTGTCCCTCAGTCCCTGCAGTGCATGGTGTTTGTGCATAGGTTATGCAGGTGTGCTGCAGGGGTTGTTCTGTGGTAGCATGGTGTGCTGGGTGTCAGACCCTGTGGTAGATGCTGCTCCCACAAGTGGGGGGGTTGCCATGCCATGCCTTGGCCACCAGGGTGGCACTGTCCTGTGCATATCATTGGCCTACTGCTGCCCTACCACTAATGGACCATGGCATGTGTCCCTGTTTCACATGTGTGTGTCTTCTTGGATGTGTGCCTTCAAGATGCTGCTGCTTTGGGTGGTGGCACAGCCTCATGCCATGCTCTTCAATGGTGTAGGCTCCTCATCCTTCTGTTGTGGCAATGGGTGTGGGTGGGCATTGGCACTTTCCCTGGTTGTGTACTGCTTGGGTACCTGTCCCGCAGTCCCTACTGTACTGTTGCCAGTGTCGTTGTCCTCTGTGGTCATTGGGTCTCTGTGGTCCATGTCGAGTCTCTATCTGTGTCACTTGCCACTGTTCTGCACTTATGTCAGTCATCCACCTGTTCAGGGCTTTCTGACATCATTTGTACAGCTGCTATGTTATAGCATTGTGGGTGGCAGTTTGGCTGAGTCTGTATATTTCTTGTGGGGGCAGCAGTGAGGGTGGCCACTGTTGGGGGTGTATGGGACAGGCATGTCTGGTTACACATCTGGTTGTGGCTGTGGCACCATCTCCAATGGGTGTCATCTGTGTTGTGTATCATAGCTGTGTGACTGTGGGCAGCATGTCCCAACATGTGTCATCCCATGTGCATGTCATTCAGTGTCTACTTGTCGTTCGCATCTCAGGGGGTGGCTGTTTGCACTGTTACAGTTTGCACGCTGCTGTGCTGGCTGGATTTCACTGTGTTAGGTTTCTCAGCATACATCTATGCATGTCCATGTACATTGAGGCGGTGCATGCTGCCTGTTAATTACTGCCTTGCGCTGCAGGCACATGTCAGTGTGCATTGTGGTTTGTTCTGTACTGGCACATGGGCATGGTTGTTGGGGCATGCTGTCCACCATGTGGTAGTACATGGTGCCTTTGTGTCATCGTCATGTCCTGATATGGTCCCCCTTTCTCCTGTATGTCCACGTCGGGCGTCACTGTGGGCCACCCATCCAGAGGAGGCTGAAGGCAGGGATGAGCTGTTGAGGAAGATGGTGCGGCAACATCGCATGCTAATAGAACAGCAGGCTGTGTTGATTGCTGAAACAAGATGTGTTGCAGCCATCCTGAAGGAACGTCTGCCAGCACCTGCCCGCACCTAATTCCTATCTCTCATTCTGTTATCCTGCTTCTTGTCCCTGGCCCACTGTCCCTAGCCCTATTTCTGCCTTCCTGTTTCCTCCATTGCTTCCTGTGTCACATCCTCTCCTTCCACATTCTTTCCCATTCCACTGTAAATATTGTACATAATTGCCTTTTTGCACTATTGCTGTTGTTTTCTCCATAGTTTTCAATCCCTTTGTTAAGCCTGCCCTTTTCCCTTTCGTTATGTTTGTGTTGTACCCCATTTTTGCATACTGTGCTCTGCTGTGTTTTCCTTTGTTTTTCTGTACATTTTGTTCCTGTTGCCTTTGTGCCTTACCTGTTCCCTTTTTGAATTATACTTTGTTATGCTTGACATTCCTGTGTCCTGTGTCTTTTTGGGGGGGACTCAGGATTTGACAATGTTCTGTGGTATTCTGGTTTCACTTGTGGGTCCAGGTTATTCCATGCCTTTCACTAGTACTGCAGTTGTGTCTGGCAGGGCTGATTTGCTTTCATGTGTTCCTGAAGCTGCTTACACTCTAACACTTTGTTTCTGTGGGTGTTTGCATTGCCTCTGTCTGATTGCTATATTCAGAGCTGTCTTATCTGCTATATTCAGTGCTGTCTTAATCCCGGACAATTTTTGCCCTGCACTCCTGGGCCTGTTTGCCCGGCTTCCTTAGCTTGCTATATTCAGCTGGTTTTACACTGGGCTATTTCCTTTTGAATATAGCTGTGTTTTTGCTCCGGGCAAAATTTACCCACCGGGCAGTGCTAATTTAGCCCCAGGGCAAAGTTTTGAATATCTGGCCCTGTAACTGTTGTGCAAGATTTAGAGAAGTCAGGGAGAAAGCCTTATGATCAGGTTGTGTTTTACATCTTCTGTATTTTGCCAGTTTTTGATCCACACTATGGAATGGAAATAAAAAACGGACAAAACAATTCTGTGACAACAGGATTCTCGGGAAGATGAGATGTAATATTGCTGTGTGCCCACAGAAGGTGACAGGTAAGGGATTTAAAACATAAAAGTTTGGAGGAGAGAGTATGTGTTCAGACTAATTGTGTACTGTTAGAAGAAAGCATGAAACACCTGTTTTTTCATGTTTCTGTCCTGTGGGATTCTGGACATTGGTAGCTCAGGAATGGAGTGCTGCAGTATTATGGAGTATCATATACCAATCACTTGCATTAGGAGAGACAGACACTACTGTATCAGATCAAAGTAGTCAGAAAGCCCACTATTAGAGATATCTGCCTGCCTTAAATGGGGCCTTTGGCAAGCAAGATGCCCATTCGTACTCAGAAAAGGACATTTAATTATTGGCTGTGTTAAAACAATTAAAGAGGAGCTTCAGCTGATTTGGGAATGGAGCTTTGGGTAGTTTCAAAGAAATTGTGTCAGGACTCTTGGAAAGGAGTTACTTTGTTTGTAAAATAAATATTTTTTGGAGGCAGAACCAACAGTGGTGGGTGCCACATTGCTTGGATTGTATTCAGACATTGATTGTATTTGTTTTATATAAGCTGAAGGGCTGATGTTTGGGATAACTCAGTTGGATTACATATGTGGCCAATAGTATTAACCTTTTTTATGAGTTCGTTGGTACTTTATATTTTTCCTTGTATGATTTCTGATTTTATTTCTGGTTTTATACTGTAGTGCTATCTACTTTAAAAACACCCCTACTTCCTGCAGAGGTTGCTGCCTTGCCCTATGTGAGATAATGCTGGACCACGGAGTAGACTATGGTGGTGGTGACAGACAGGCTTTGGAGTCTTCCTCCCTCCCTACCAGTACCAGTATCAGATTAGCTGTCCCCGTGTATGAGAGAAGGAAGCTCTGAATAGACTTTGCATTCCTGGTGTAAAGTGATCCCTTTCACAAGAGCCTGAATCATCTGGGGCACCTGAGAACACTCAATCAAGGATCTTCTTCTGTGTGGATCAGCAGTGTGTTGTTCTTGAATCTGGAGCTGGTATTCTACATTCTGTGACATCACTTTACTATCAGTCTGATTGTTTCTGGTGGTCCGGAGTGGGCCATCCCACCCACTCCACACACCCTTGCCCCTAACGCATCATGTCCTTTATACCCTTAGCCTGTGACATCATATGGTACCAGCTAACTTCATACTCATACTGTTAGCCATCATATTTTAGTATACAACACAGCCCCACACCACACCCTGATGTAAATATTGATACATTATACCACTAACGGCTATTGACAGTACAGAGCTGTAAAGTAAACAGGAAAGAAAACAGGAAAGAAACAAAAAGTGGGCAGAAAAGGGGTCTGGGAGGGGTGTTTCTATTGCTAGCAGGTGGCATGGAAACATCTGCAAAGGAGCTGTGACACTTTGGCTTTCTTACAGAGCTAAAGTTCTTCTGTGAAAAGGTACTGTGGCATATTTTTCTTTCCAGACCTAAATTTCTTCTGTGATAAGGTACTGTGGCATATATTTGGGACTGCTCAAAACTTCAGAACTACTGTACTGTGGTATTCTTGGAGCAGAACTGGAGTACTGTGGTATAACTGAGACTCTCTGGTGCTCATAATCCTCAAAAACTAAGGTTCTGTGACATTTATGGGGCTTCCATGGTTATAAATTTTTCTGTGAAACCAGGGGAAAATCATGGGAGTTTCTGAAATCTAAAGCTCAGGTACTGTGTTTTTAGGGCATTGTTTATAAGGGTATCTCTGGGTCTGGGATCTAAAAAGTTCAAAGCACTGTGTTTTTAGGGTACTGTTTATTTAGTTTTGTGGTACATACAGTAGAACTTGAAAGTTGCTTCAGGACCTGAAATCCTAGCTGCAGGGGTTTCAGGATGTGGAATCTAAAGCCATAAGGGCCGGATACTGATATTTTGAGTGGGGGGAATTTTTACACTAAGGTCTGAAAACTAAGCGTTTGGATAATCCATAGGAAAATGGAGGGACATACAAATTGGAGGGTCAATGCAGCAGGGTAGGGGCAGGTCTGAGGTGTGGTCCACAGGCTACAATGGCTGGGGCATCTTTGGGAGGATGATGAGGTGCACTAGTTGTGGATCGGCCATGGTACTGGATATAGTTTGGAAAGTGGGGGATTGAATAGTATGTAAGCAGCTTGCATAGCTGAGAGAGGAAGTGAGATGCCTGAGATAGACACAAAAACTGGGAAAGGGAAAGGGAGAGGCATAATATGGAGGACAGGAGGGGCTCTGCTGAGGAAACAATAGAGATTAGCGAGGGAGCTGTGGGGGGACAAGGAATGGTTAAAGGGAGAGCTATAAGGGGACAAGGAGCAAATACAGAAATAGGCAGGGGGTATGGGGGGTTCGTGGTTGAGGGGAGTGTGTAGAGGAGGGGCTGGGGTTTATTTTGTTTCCTGTTGTTTTGTTGCTTTTGCTAGCCAAAGATCGCACTGGTCCTTTTGCTTTGTTGCAGTATATTTTATGTTAAGCTCATGTTCAAACTAGATGATTTTGCTTTCATGACATCGCTATATGTCTAACTAGACACACCTGAACTCAGATACTGTGACCAGGACTGACCTAACATCCATGTATACTATATTGTATTTTACTTTCTGTCTTTGTGAACTAATATATTAAAACTAAATAAAGTTCATTGAATTATAAAAAAAAATAGGCAGGGAAAGATGGGATTGGGACTTGAGGAAAACAAGGGGGTATGGAAGCAGGGTAGGAGGGTGAGGGATGGTTCTAGTGGGCTACAGGAATCCCAGCTACAGGTAGCAAGGGACACAAGGGAAACCAGAGGAATGGCAAGAGGTCAGTATAAAGGACCAAAGCCCACACATAGGGCAAGGAGGGGAGGAAGCAAAGGTGGAGCCCCAGCCAGGGGGATACAGGCAGTGGGCTTGGAGCATAAAAACAAATATTCTCCACTAGGAGCACTAAATTGGAGAGAAAATCAGGAAAGTGGAGTTGAGGAGTATCCAGGGGACACAGGAGAAGAAAGCAGGAAGGAAGGAAGGCAAAGGAAAACTGGAAAAGGGGGACACCCATTCGGGAAAGAACAAGGAGGGTAGTAAACATAGGGATAGGGGTGCAGGGGTGAACTCACACTAGATAGGGCAAACCCTAAAGGGGGGAGACAGGGTGCTCAGGTTCAAAAGGGCTAGGGCTAGACAGGTCTGGTAAAGTGGAAAGTTCTCTGGGGAATTCAAGCAGGGCACGACTAGGGGCAGATCAAAGTGGAAGGAAAAGCTGCGGATGATAGGGCAGAGGCAGGCAGCCTAGCAGTGAAATGCCTGCAGGGAGCATGGAACTAGGGGAGCACGGGGAAGACAGTACACGGGAGATGAAACAGGCAAAAGGGGATAGTGAGAATAGAGTGGGTAATGAAATGGAAGGGGTTGGAAGAAGGATAGAAGGGAAATGTAAACAGAAAGTGATGGAGAACAGGGTCCTACTTGTTGGGGACTCTATAATAAAAGGAATTAAATGGGGGCAGAGGAGCAAGACTACTGCAGTATGGCCTGAGTATCTGCCAGGCATGATGGCGGTGGAAGACATTCACCATATCCCCTCAAGGGGGAAACAGCAAGATGAGAAAACACACCTGATGTTCCATCTGGGAACAAATGACCTGGTGGGAAAAGCCTGTTAGAGGTGCAGGCAAGATTAACTCATTCAGGCCTAGATCCGTCTGTAGGTGGAGTCTGAAAGCATAGCCACTCAGGACAATAACGCCTGTAGATGTACTCAACTGACTTTCACTCAGGCCTAGAAATGTCTGAGGAAGTCAGCAGTTTTTACCTATTAAACAAACTGAATTGCTTAGAATTGATTGCAAAGCACCATTAGAAAGGTAATTTTGCTCTGAACAATTTTGCTGCTGATACTTTGTGTCTATCATGTATACTTTAGGAGTTCTTCATATTTGTTTAAGGTATGGTGTGCATGGCTAATATTTGTATCTCAAACCTCACCTAAGCACCTTTAATAAATCTGAAAAAAAAACAGTTGTTTGTTATTTCAGCTACTATAAAATAAAAAACTAAAGAGGATTACAATTGATTGTAGCACCATTAGAAAAGGTTATTTTGTGCTGAACAATTTTGCCACTGATACTTTGTGTCTACCACATGTACTTTAGGAGCTATTTGCATTTGTTTAAGGTATGGTGTGCATGGCTGACATTTGTCTCTCATGCATCACCTAAGCACCTTGAAAAAAATCAGAAAAAAATCAGTTGTTTGGTATTTCAGCTAGTATAAAATAAAAACTAAATTGATTACAACTGATTGCATAGCACCATTGGAAAGGTGACATTGTGCTGAACAACTTTGCCATTGATAATTTGTGTGTAGCACTTACGGTTCAAGAGGTATTCACATTTGTTTGTGGCATGCTGATTATGGCTTGATTTTGCTTAGAAAGGCCCAGGATGCAGTGCTAAGAGTATACAGGGCACAAGTGGTGGAAGTCTCAAAGAGCTCTTGTGGTGTGAATGAGTTAAGAACACTTGCTAGATACTGCAGCAGTCTTGGGTTCAAATCGGTGACTTTCTCTGAGGTGTTGCTAGTACCAAAGGCAAGTACTGATAGGAGGCTAAGGATGAAGGAGTTCAGTGAGTAGCTGGTGAGGTGATGCAAACAAATGGGGTAAGGGTTAGTAGGGGACTGGGGAGCTATGTGGGGGGGATGAGAGCCTATTTGCTCCAGACAGACTGCACCTGAATTGGGAGGGTGCAGCAGTACTAAAACTACCTTTCAAACCTGCCACACAAAGCGGAGCAAGTTGTTATTGGGGATCTCAACATCAATTGGCTTGCTAGTTCTGTGTCCCAAACTAGAGACACCTTTGCCACCCTCGATATGACCCAGTTAGTCTCCCAGCCCACCAGATACAACCCCTCTTCAGGAACCAGCACTCTCCTGGATGTCATTATAACCAACCACCCATAAAAAATCAAGGATATCAACATCCTCTCCAATTCGCTAAGCGATCACTCCCCTGTCTTACTCACATGGTCCTGTACCACTAATAAACCGGTACCAAGAAAAATACTGTGCTGGTGTTTCTGCCCTGGTGGTCTCAGAAAACTTAAACCTTATCTTGCCCAGATGGACTGGTCCCACATCAGCCGTGCCTTGAACATTGTCGTAGCTCTCAATCTCTTCACGCACACCTTTAACAAGACCTGTGACCCTCTTCACTCCCTTTGCTAAGAACTGCTCCAGAAACAAAATAAGCCATAGGTTGCAGCTTCCCTCATCAAAAACTTAAAGCAAGGATAACCTTGGCACATCACTAGAGTCTGCCAAGCCAGCGGACAGGCAAGCTTATAGCACCGATACTGATACCGGCTGATCTCTACCCCCCCCCCCACACTCTCAAAAGCCCTTGAAAAAGTGGTAGTAGACCAACTCACAGAGTACCTGACCAAGTATAATATAGACTTTGCCGGCAGATAAGGACCGCTAGGCCCATCTAGTCTAGTCTAAAAGCCCTTGAAAAAGTGGTAGTAGACCAACTCACAGAGTACCTGACCAAGTATAATATCATATGCCCTGAGCAGCACGGCTTTCGCTCAGGTCATAGCACCACTACAGCTCTCCTGGAATTTTCTAACTTCCTACACACTGCATTAGACTCTGGCAACCTCGCCAGAGCTGTGTTCATCGACCTCTCCAAGGCCTTTGACATGATCTGCCATCCCCTCCTGCTTGACTCTCTCCTCCACCTTGGTTTCTCAGCTGGTCCTCTCACACGATTCACTAGCTATCTCTCATCTAGAACCCAGTGTGTAAAAATCAGCAGCTCCCTGTCTGACACCTGACCTGTCCACTCTGGAGTACCACAGGGCTCCATCCTGGGATCCCTTATCTTCAGTCTCTTTCTGAACATGCTCCCCACCATCTGTTCTAGCAGAATACTCCTCTATGTGGATGATGGCGCTATTCTCCTCACACCCCAACCCTGCCTCACTACAGGCCTCCCTCCAGCATGCCTTCCACCAAGCTGAACAGTGGTTCACCGATCATAGGTTGGTCATGAACTTAAGAAAGACTAAGGCAATGCTCTTAATGCACCAGCAAAGCAAAGACAGAAATGCCTCCCCTCCTGATACTACTGAGCACTCTGCACCCCCTAGAGTGTCCTCCTATAAATACTTGGGTATTACTTTTGACCCCTGCCTTCACCTTTCCACCCACATCAGCACCCTCTCTGCCATCACTAACTCCAGGATCGGGCTTCTATACCATCATAAGGACTGTCTTACCCCGAGGCTCTCAGGCTGGCCATCACCTATTCTGTCCTGTCTCTAGTGGACCACGGCCTGCCTATCTATGCAGCCGCTGACATCACTGCACTCGCCAAAATCCAGCTCACCATTAACAAGGCCTGCAGGCTCCTGACTGGAGCTTCTAGGCACATGCACACTATATACTGTACTAGTCAGCCAACCTGCTCAACCTAGAGGAGAGAATCTGCTATCAGACTTGTCTGCTAACCAAGAAAATGCTCCTCAGACTCTCCCCTCCTGGAGTAACTGCCTCCCTTCACTGATACACCTCTACGGTCTCCAGCCATAGTGCCTGTAAGGCTGCCTGTCTAGTACCAAGAGCCAGGATGTCCCTTGCCCAGAGATCCTTTGGCTACAGACTTCCCTCCTGGTTCAACACCCTCCAAGCCAACGTCACCAACCTCACTAAAATTTGTCCCTTCAAGACACCCCTCAAGAGCCACCTCCTCAGCACCTTCTGCTGTAAGTGTACCTAAATCTAGTCTCCAGCGCTCCTCTGGACTGCCCCTGTGGGGACTTATCTACCAACCTTAAGCGACTATCTTGCTCAGGATCATGACAAGGTCCCTCAGACTGCTTTTTCTGCACTTATGCCACTTCACAAGTCCTCCCCCCTTGCATGAATAGTACAGTCCCCCACAGGGCCTAATGCCTGCATCCCTTCCTGCTATTGTCACCTGGCGATATGTTGTGTTGCACCATTATTTTCACAGCTCTTCTGACTAGGGATCATATTTCACTGTACACTGTTTAACTGTTTTGATATTCATCTACCACTGAGGCACTGTCCTCCTGTATAGCCTCCTTCAGTCATGCAACTGTATTCTATTCATGTATCACTGAGGCATTGTCCTCCTGAAACACCTGTTGAAACCTTGTAACTATTGCTTGAAACCTATAGCTTGAAACCTGTAACCTGTAACTATTACTGTGTATTGAACTATGTAATACTGTCTGTCTTTGTAATCCATGATGAGGTGCCTTTGTAAACGAGTCCTTGACTCAAAGGTCTGTAAATCCAATATTCTAAAATAAATAAATAGCAAATCAGAAGAATTCATAGAAGAAACCTACAATTTAAACTAGATTTGGGGGGGAGAATCCGCGCCACAAGGCAAGAGAAATGGGTGGCTGCCAGCCTCCCCCACAGCATGGTGCTAAAATACTGGGCATGAGGGAGAATAGTGAAGGGGGGTTGGAGGGGGAACATGGTGGAAGGGCTTAGCAGCTAACACCAGGAGCTTAGCAAACAACATGGTAGACTTGGAGACCATCATGGGAGATGAATGACTAGATATATTAGCTATAAATGAGACCTGGTGGACAGAGCTGCACACCTGGAAATGACTATCCCAGGTTACAGTTCAGAAGGGATAGGGAGGGTAAGAAGGGGGTTGCTTTCACATCAGGGAAGGCATAAGAGGTGGATGGAGAGACTGAGCTACTGTGAGTAATATTAGGCAGGATGGGAGAATCCTTGCAACTGGGGAGGTATACAGACCACCTACGCAAGGAGAACAGGGTGATCAACAGTTAATTCAGGCAGTCACAAGGCTGGCCCTAAAAGGAGAAGTACTGCTGTTAAGAGACTTAAACCTCCCAGATGTAGACTGGGAAATCCTGGATGCAACATCGTCAAGGAGCAGGAGATACTAGCTGTGCTGCGGGTGTATTCCTTCAACAGCTAGTCAGGAGCTGACAAGGGCAACAGCCTGCTGGATGTGCTCCTGACAAATGGGGAGAGTGTGGAGGGGTGCAGGTGGGGAAGCCTGGGCAACAGCGACCACAGCACAGTAAGGTTCAGGCTCAGGGCAGGAAGAAGGAAAGACAAGTAAAACCAGTACTACAGTCATGGATTTCAGATGCACAGACTTTGATAAGATGAGAAGGATAGTAAGGGAGACTATGGAGGGTACGGAGCATATAGTGGCAGTGGAGGAGTTATGGCAAGCTATCAAGGGAAGGGTACTGAAAGCTGCGGAAATGTGCATAGAAAAGTTTAGGAACAGGAAAAGTGGAGGAGACTGCTCTGTTTTACAAAGGATGTTGCATGGTCAGTCAATGAAAGGAGGAGGGCTTTCAGAAAATTTAAGAGGACACTCAGCGAGGAAGATAAGGAAGAGTTTAGGGAAAAGAGGAGTCTGGCAGGGAAGAAGATCAGAAGGTCAAAAGCAGATACTGAGGAGAAATAGCAAGAAAGGCCAGAAGGGGGATAAAACCTTTTTCAGATATGTGAGGGAGAGGAGAAGGACAAGGCAGGGGAGTACTAGGCTGATGGGGAAGGAGGAATACAATGGAAAGGGACTATGAAAAGCGGAGTTATTAAAGAAGTACTTTAGCTTGGTATTCACACAGGAGGAGGATGGTAGGGTCTGAGCTAAAGTCAAAGGGAAGGAGGTCAAATGGGTGGATCTGAGCCCATTCACTTTGGATAGGGTTAGGACAGAGCTAGATAGATTGAGGGTGAACAAGGCAATGGGGCCTGATGAGTTACACCTCAGGGTGAACAGCGAATTGAAGGAGGAGTTGGCCGCACCCTTGACAAGGATCTTCAGCTTGTCCCTGGATACAGGGAGAGTGCCAGAGGAGTGGAAGAGGGCAGACATAGTGCCTTTACAGAAGGGAGGTAGAAAGGAGGTGAAGGGGAACTACAGACCTATCAGCCTCACATCAGTGGTGGGGAAGGTAATGGAGGCATTAATCAAGGTGAGAGTGGTAGATTACCTGGAGGAGAGTTGTTTGCAGGATAACAGACAGCATGGCTTCATGAAGGGGAGGTCTTGCCAGGCAAACTTAATTCAGTTCTCTGATTGGGTGATTCAGGTAATTGACTTGGGGGGGCAGTGGACGTGGCCTATCTGGACTTCAGTAAGGCCTTAGATGCTGTCCTCCATTGGAGGCTGGTGAGCAAGATGGAAAGCCTGGGGTTGGGTGGGAAAATAACAAGTTGGGTGGAGGTCTGGCTGGCAGGAAGAACTCAGAGGGTGCTACTAAATGGGGTGCAGTTTGGGATGGCAAGAGTGAAGAGTGGAGTGCTACGGGGTCAGTTTTGGGTCTGCTTCTCTTCAACATCTACATCAGTGATATTGCAGATGGTTTAGGGGCAGGGTGTGCTTATTTGCTGATAATATGAAAATATGGAATAGGGTGGACACCGGGGGAACATGAGGAGGACCAAAGATGCTCAAAAATGGTCTGGGATGTGGCAGCTGAGATTAATGTCAAGAGTGCACTGTGATGAACTTGGGGTGGGTACAGAAGAGCAGGGTACACCCTAGATGGTGAGGAAATCAAAGTAACAGAACAGGAGAGGATCTGGGATCATAGTCTTCTCGAACCTTAAGGTAGTAATCCATCATGGCAGAGCAGTGAGAAAGGTCAATGGAATGTTGGCATGCATAGGCATGAGCATTACTAGCAGAAAGAGATATAATAATGCCCTTTACAAAGCCATGGTGAGGCCACACCTGGAGTATGGGGTTCAGATCTGGAGGACATCTCTGCAAGGATATAGATGCAATGGAGAGGTTCAGAGAAGGGCAACCAAGATGGCACAGGGTATGCAGGGAAAGTCACACGAGCAGATGTGTAAGCAGCTGGATCTGCACACACTGGAGACAAGGAGGGAAAGGGGAGACATGATTTAAACTTTTAAATATATAAAGGGGCTCAATAAAGTGGGAGAAGAGGGTTTACTTAAGAGGAAGGAGGGGGTCAGAACTAGAGGCACATCCTTAGACTGCAAGGAAAAAGATACAGGGGCAATGTGAGAGCGCACTTCTTCGTGGACAGGGTGGTGGAGCCCTAGAACAGACTACCAGATGGAGTAGTGGGGGCTAAATCGGTGGAAGTATTCAAGAGGGCATGGGACAAGATATGGGGGTGAGTATCGGAGGGAGGGTATGGGCTAGCAGGGAGGGGAGGTGTAGGGGTGAAAAGGGCAGACTAGATGGGCGGTATGGTCCTTTTCTGCAATCAAGCTTCTATGATTCTATGATTCTATGAACCCTGTGAAGTAAAACGTGGAGCTTATTGATATGGAATCGGAACCTGTATCTGTATCTGTATCTGTGAAATTTGCTGATTCTGAGCTGCAGTCTGCCAGATTGAAACTGATCCTCCTAGCTTCAGTGAACAAAGAACTGCTTCACCGTTACTGCCTAACTAATACAGATTCTTGGTAGCAGGTGCAAAACAACGAAGAGCTCAGGACTCAGCTGGTTTCACACTTAGACTCATCAGGAGTCCTGGATGTAAGTTGTGGTGTTGTTTATAAAGGCAGACCTTAAAGTGGCTTAGTGCTAGTATGTTCTTGAATGTGACATAAATTAATTGAAAGCAAACTAGTTATCAGTAATCTGGCACAATCTTACTAGATAACTTCCACAACAAAATCCAATATTTGTAGGAAAGAAAGAAAGAAAGAAAGAAAGAAAGAAAGAAAGAAAGAAAGAAAGAGATAGATTACTGTAGAACAGGTACTGGGGGAGGGTTGTATAGTAGTTAATGGAAAAAGGAGCACAGCTTCTTGTTATAAGATCCGCTATAGGGTGACTGGCTATCTCTCCCTGGGCTGAGGTTCTGATATGGCACACTGATGAGTCCAAATGAGGATGAAACACGTGTCTGTATCTGTTGTTCTCAGCCTTTGCTGATTGTATTGTGAGGCCTACTGGCACCATGCAATTCTGCTTAAAGTTGAGCAAGTCCAAATTAATTCATGTGTATTTGCACATGCTTCCCATGATGCTTTGCATTATTGGGGTATGTGCAATTTATATTTTCTTGTTATGCTGGCTGAAAGATAAAAACGTATAAGAAAAAATGTTGAAGCTTGTGTCAGATCAAATCCCAGACCTCTTTAATGGCTGCTGAAGCAACAGCATCTGACAAGCTGTCAGAGGCACTGTCACATCTGCCCGGTTGTACCACCCAGCTGAGCAGAGAAGGCTGATGCCCTGTGCTCTACCGAGGATGAACCTTCACTCAGTCTGCATGCTCCAGAAATCATCCAACTGAAATCACAAATTTCTACCTTCTCTCTGGAGAAAGCCTTGCTGAAAGCTGGCTGGGTCAGGAGCTCAGATGGCAAGACTTAGTTATCAGGTATTGAGCCGGGCATTACTGAAGTTACTGGGCCTGGAAACTGACTCATGAAAGAGACCAGACATCTGAAAAAGAATAGACTTTGCAGGGTATGGCTACATACTATCTCTTTGTGAGCACTCTTCAAAAATCAGGTGAGTGCTGCTCTCCTGATTTATGCTTTTATTTGGAATTCTCCCCACATATAACTGAGCCTGCCATTAGCAGGAAAACTACCACTGACTGCAGGAACTCCCTTACTCAGGGACAGATGACTGTGCATACTGAGGCTTTTGATGCACCAACAGCTGCTGCATCTGAGGTTTATGCTTTGATACACATTCAAGGGGACACTATTCTTATGTTGACACCCTTGCCAGCCAACATCGTGGGACAGTGCAGCTTTGGAGGCAGGGTCGCTGTTGGGCGAATCCAGGGCACCCACCGGTAGGTGTGTCCCTCATTCCCCAATCAGCCTGCATGCTGGTGCCACACCATGCATACATAATGTGGCGAGCACATCTAAAAAAAGGTCCACTGCAATCCGAGCAAAGCTCATCATATGCAGCGGACCCTTCCTACATGCTCACTGACATTTTATGAGCATGGTCGGCGAGCAGACAGCCACCCAACTACTGCCGACATCAAGGGTGCCCAATCCCCTGTCGAGTAAACCCCTCCGCTTTCTTTGTGTGCCGATGGGGAGCACACTCCCGGTATAAACCCCCAATTGTTGAATGCCGAGTAGCTCCACCCTTGGCCCACCCCCCGCTTTTGTGTGCCGACTGCTGCCCAACCCTGTCAGCATTACTCTCATCTCCTCCCCTGTTTTGTGTGCACGAGGGTGCCCAATCCCCCGTCAGCTATAGACCCCCCAAACAGTTAGGTGGCACGCTGGGAGCCCACCCCAGCATGCCAAATACCCTACAAAACAAAAACTGTCCCGCAATTTTTATTTATTTTTTTCCTGTAAAATGAAAATGGTCCCTCATAGTCTCAATGCCCCCTCCCCCCACCCGCATCCACCCTCTGTGCACCCTGCCTCCCCTCACCCCGTACTTATCTGTGGAGTCCGGCGCGATGATCTTCGTTGGACTGGAAACACATCTGCACTCTTCAAAGCCGACCACGAACTGAAGAAATGCTGGTAAGCTGTATAATGGAATGAATAGGGGTTTTTCAACTTTAATGCATATCTCGGGCATTTTTGTGAATTTTGGCCCCAAATTTTCAACATGGGGTTTTTGGGATCCCTTCTCATGAATTCTTGCACTGTCATGGCATTATTCGGTCCCAAAAGGCGATTTCACAGTCACTGCATGGAATCACCTTTCGGGACTGAGTAACGAAATGACAGTGCCACTGTCCATGAGGGCTCTCAAAAGCCTCAGTATGTTGCAAGTTGGTGGGAAAATCCAAAAATGACTGTTTACTGAGTGGTGCGAGTAACTGAGCAACGAGCGCTTGTGTTAGTGCATTCGTACTATTTTCTTGCCAGATTCTCAACATTGACAGTTTACCACACCTTCTTGTGAACCGATAGCTGTCATTTTCACATCCTGGCCAAAATTAAGCTGCACCGCGTGCAGAATAGCCGGTTGCTGTGCGAAATCACTGTTCGGGACACATTATGAAAATGACAGTGACACTGTTCATGAGCAGAGATCCTGAAATGCCTGTGTTGAAAATTTGGTGACAATACTCCATAAAATGACTGTGTTACGAGCGTGCGTTGCGCAGTTTGCACACACTCTCGTAAGTTCGCAAACTTATATTTTCACTCCACATTTTCAACAGTGCCATTGTTCTACACCTCCTAATGAACATTACAGCTGTCATTTTTCGCATCCTGACCAAAATCTGTTTTCACAGTTCTGGCGCTCAATTTTATTTATTTGCTTTTGTTAACTGGGTAAGCACACTAGGCAGCCAAGTGCCTATTTTCAGGTGCACTCCAGGAGATTACAAGGTACACAAGGTATATACATGAACATCAGGCAAATACAAGTGGAGGATTACATTACAGAGAATTAGCACAACAGGGACTTTACAAGCATCAGCTTTCATCAGGCAAATAGTAGTGAAGAGTTAATATAAAGTGACCAGAACACAGGGACATTGTAAGACAACAATACCAAAAACAGGTATTACAATACAGTATTAAACATTGCAGTCAATAGGAAGAAGTGCAGTGTGAATTCATCGCTCCAGGCAGCAAGTTGTAAGGCTAGCAGTTAGAATAAGGAGGAGTCACAGGTGGAATAGCGCGGTTGCTGTGGAAAGCCCGTGTTCGAGACACATTATGAAAATGGCAGTGACACTGTTCATTAGCAGATGTCCTAAAATGCCTATGTTGAAAATTTAGGGATGAAAGTCAATAAAATTAGTGTTTTACAAGTGCACATTTTGCAGTTTGCACGTACGCTCATGACTTTGTGAATTTGTAATACTTTCACTCTAGCTGTTTATAATTGGCATTTTTCCATATCTCCTTATGAACAGTACAGCTGGCTGAAATGTGTTTTTGCACATCCAGTGCAGAATTGCACGGTCACTGTGCGAAATCACTTTTGGGACACTTGAGGAAATGACAGTGACACTATTCATCAGCAGAGGGTCTAAAATGCCTATGTTGAAAATTTGGTGGCGAAAGTCCAGACAATGACTGCGTTGCAAGCCTGCATTGCGCAGTTTCCATGCACCCTTGTAACTTAGTCAGTCTGCAATATTTTCATGCCACACCACTGGCATTTGTGCACACCTCATTATCAACAGTCCAGCTGCCATTTTCCACAGCCTGCCCAAAATGCGTTTCCGCAGCTCTGCCTCACAGTGGCGTACTCGCTGTGCAAAATCACCTTTTGGAACACATTAACAAACTTACAGCGTTGTGCCTCTCCACCTCCGCCACTGCCAAAGCCAGCGTGACAACATTCGGCATTGACAAATGCTTGTTTAAGTAAGCTTTAGGACTGCTACTTCTTTGGAACATTTTTGGTTAAGATACAATGAACTGAAATACTCTGAACTCTGGACCCCTTTCATGGCTATCCCACTCACAAAGCCTGCATTACGAATCACATAACTATAGTGCAGTCTTGATTTTCTAAACTGTTTGCATGACATTTTCAAAGTTTAGATAAACAGGAGTTTGTAATGGGGGGCTGAATTTTTTTTTTCAATGCAGTAGTTGATCATTCACTATTGCAGTTGGTGTTCTGGATGTTTTAAGTGGATTTAAATTATTTTTTGTGTGTTTGCAGGGTTTAAGGGTAATGTAAAGTGCTTGTGCTGTACATTTATACGTACTGTGATAGTCAGAGCACCCTTCAGTCCCCAATGACCCTCATTCTCTCTATGAAGCTTTTGCAACTGAGACCATCTGGACCGGTGCCCCAACTATCAAGGTCCCCTCTTTAGGAAGAGTTCAGACACTGGTGCTCTGATGATCCTTTTCTGCCACCTTCTACCCTTTAGACTCCCCATAGTGAGGGTCTTTGCTCTGGATGGAATGCACTCTACTCTCTTGAAGACATTTACTATGAGCCCCTTTATCCTGGTCCCCCGGAGATGTAGTCACAAACAACCAGTTATTTGTCTTTAGAAAACTAATTCATTGAATAACACTAGTTGTGTAAATACTACAGTACTAATCAGGTATAACACTGTTTACATATAGTATAACAACAGTATACATACAGGATTATAAAAGAAAGCTTGCACACTTACTGTATGCAGAAAGTTCATCTATCTTTCCTACAAGTTACAAAACCTTCTTACCTCACTATCCATTAGCTTTGGCATTGCAACCTCTCTCTGCAGACACAGTTTGGCTTCTTTCTTGGACACACAGAAATCCCAGTGAAAAGGGAGAAAAAACTGTCTGGCTTGAAGCATCTCTCTCTCTCTCTCTCTCTCCTCTCTCTCTCCTACAGAAGTTACTAGCTTTTGACAAAGATATTCCAAACTGCCAGAAGAAATTTTGTGTTCATCACATATCACCCATTTTATTTTTCTGAACTTGCATATTTGTGAGATCACCCAAATAGCTACTTCATGCAGGCTATCTGGGCAAATGTTTCTTCATACTGGCAAGACAGTATAGCACAGTGGTTTAAGGCTCTGAGGCTGCAAATCTGGAGACCTGGGTTTGAATCCCACAACCTCTACTGTGATCCTGAGTAAGTCACTTAACTTTTCTCAGGTCGCACTTGTAAACAAGCGTTCAGCTTAGTGTGCCACTCCTGGTTAAGCAATTGCAAAAAAAAAAAACAGACCATCTGCATTAGCATTTTGTGCTCCACTGTGATGCTGTATGGTGAACTAATAGTCTTGAAGGCTGATACTCCAGCACAACAATTTGGCATGTTGCCACTCATGCTGATCCACCATTGCAATGGGTTGTGGTCCGTGACCACTGTGAATGACCTTCTGTACAAATAGAGGCGCAATTTATTGATTGTCCAGACAATGGCTAAACACGCCTTCTCAATGGTAGACTAGTTCACTTCCTCGGTAGCAGCTTCAGGCTAAGAAAGACAATTGGCCTTTCCACCCTGTCCCTGGACATTGGAAGGAACACTGCTCCCAGGCCCCTGTCACTTGCATCTGTCCAAACAATAAATCTCAAATTGTAATCTGGGCTTGCCAACAGTGGCTCTTGGCACAATGCCAGTTTCAGTTGCTGGAAGATTCTTTCACAGCACTCCAGCCACTGAATGTTTTCTGGCAGCTTTGGCTGCAATGGTACTATAATTTTAAACCAATTTGTGATAGTACCCCACAGTTTCCAGAAATGCGCTCAGTTGCTTCTTAGTTTGGGAGGTTGAGCAACTAAGTCCCAAGTATGGCACCACTGCCATTCTGATTCGGCACTTCTCTGGCTTCATTGTCAGCCTGCATCCTGCAGATTGGTCAGGAATTTCCTCACATGGGAGAGGTGCTCATACCATGTCCAGCTAAATATGTCTAGATCATCCATGTAAACTAGAGCAAAGTGCCCAGTCCCACTCAGAACCTTGTCAGCTAGTGCTGAAGGGCATAACAGCAAATTCAAACAAATCAAATGAGGTGACAAATGTTGACTTTTCACAAGAGTCTATGGGTAGTCACACTTGCCACTATCCCTTCATCAAATCTATTGTGGTCAGTTACCTAGCCCTTCCTAACCTGTCTAGTACCTCATCTGTCCTAGGCATGGGGTATGCATCAGGTGCTGTGACATCATTTAACTGCCTGTAATTGACACATAACCTGGTAGGTCTATCTTTCTTTGGCATCAGAACCACTGGGGCTGCTCAAGGGCTGTTGGGTGGCTGGATCACTCCCAGGTACAGCATTTCCTCTAGCTGTCCCCTCATTGTCCTTTTTACTGCCTCAAGTACCTGATATTGCCTCTGTCTAATGGGCTTCTCTGCAATGGTTTTTACCTCATGCACAAAGAGATCAGTGCACCCTGGGATGGCAGTAAAAATGGGAGCAAAGTCTTTAATCTCTTCCCTCATCTGGTCTACTTGTCTGGGTGTGAGCCCCTCAGACATCGTCACAGCACTCCAGGAGGCTTTTCTTTTACTCCCCTCTAGCATTTCTGGAGCAGGCTTCTCTTGATCTCCATCTGCTGTGCTGCAAACCATAAGGCAATGTCAGCACGGTCAGGGTTTCATCATATTTACATGGAAAACCTGCTGAGTCTGCCTCCTATTGGACAACTCTATGACATAATATACATAATTTACCTGATGTATGATCTCATGGGACCCTCCATGTTGCCTGCAGCTTGTTATGCTGCACGGGGGTGAGTACCATCACCTTCTGCCTTGTGGTGTATTATGGAGCTATTGTCACTGTTTCATACCAATTCTTTTTGTTTCTGTTGCTGCAGCTAAAATGGTTCTGAGCAAAGCCCATGAACTCCTAAGCCAGTCCTGGAACTGGGACATAGTCCACAACAGGGTCCCTCTGGATGGTGGTACAGCCTTTCCACTCCTCTCTAACTAAATCTAGGAGTTCTCTAACCCATCAAGCATAGAGGAGCTCAAAAGGTGAAAAGCCCAATGCTCCTGTGGATCTTCCCAGTATGAGACCAGCAATGAGACAGGATTTGTTTCAGTCCCTTTTGTGCTGTTCTGTGAAAGTATGAAGCATGTTTATTAAATTTGCATTAATTCTCTCAACTAAGCCATTCATTTGTGGATGGTATGGGGTAGTATGCAATGACTCTGCCCCACACCACTTCCACAATTCAGTCATCAGATCAGACATAAAGTTTGTTGCCTGATCTGACAAAAACTCCCTGGGAAATCCAACTCTGCTGAAAATCCCTAGCAGATCATCGGATACTTTCTCTACCTTTATGGAAGACATAGGTACAGGTTCCGGCTATTGAGTGGCATAATCCACTATAACCAGAATGTATTTCTTTCCCCTCTAGCTTGATGAAGCCAGTAGGCCCACAATGTCCACAGCGGTCAATAAAATGGCTCCTCAATAAAAGAAGGTGAAATCAGGTGAGTCTTTTCAAGATCCCCTTTCTTAGAAACATAGAAACTTAAAATCTGTCAGCAGATAAGGACCATACATCCCACCTAGTCTGCTTATTTCCCTACTCACTGCTGCAGCCCCAGATTCTATTTGATCTGCGGCTCTCCTGCTCTGCACATTCCAGAGTACCCTTATGTCTATCCCATGCACTCTTGAGCCCCCGTATTGTTTCTGCCTCCACCACTTCTGCTGGAAGGCTGTTCCATGGCTCCTCCACCATTTCAGTGAAAAAGTACTTCCTAACATTACCCCTGAGCCTTCCACCCTTCAGTCTCATATCATGCCCCCTTGTTCTCGTGCAGAGATTTCTCTGAAATATGCTTTCCACCTGTACCCTGTTTATTCTCTTAAGGTACTTGAAAGTCTCTGTCATAGCTCCCTGCTCCCTTCTTTCCTTCAGTGAATAGATATTAAGGTCCTTAAGTTTTTCCTCATAGGGCTTTTGGTGCAGTCCATGTACAATCTTTGTTGCCCTTCTGTGGACTGCCTCTATTTTGTCAATGTCCTTCCTGGAGATGTGGTCTCCAGAACTGGACACAGCATTCCAACTGGGGCCTCATCTGTGATCTGTACAGTGGTATCACCACCTCTTTCCTCCTGCTTGTTATGCCCTTCCCTATGCACCTCAACATTCTGTTTGCTCTCTCCACCACCTTTTCACACTGTTTGGTCACCTTCAGGTCATCAGATATAACACCCAGGTCTCTCTCTCTTGACTTGTGGTGGCCAGAATTTCCCCACCCATCGTGTACTCCTCCCTTGGATTCCTGTGACCTGTGTGCATGATCTTGCACTTTTTGGCATTGAAACTCAACTGCCAGATATCCGACCACTTCTCTAATAGGCTGAGGTAATTTTTCATTTTTTCCACCCCCTCCGGTGTGTCCACTCTGTTGCAGATCTTAGTGTCATCTACGAAGAGGCATACCTTTCCTCCAGACACTCTGCAATGTCATTATTGAACACATTGAATAGGACTGGCCCCAGCACCGACCTCTGTGGCACCCCGCTGGTCACCTCCCTCTCCTCAAATTTCATTCCATTTACCACCCCCCCCGAGTCATGTCCCTTAGCCAGTTCCCAGCCCACTTTACCACCGCAGGACCCATTTCCAGGCTCCGCAATATATTTAGCAATCTTCTGTGTGGGACAGTGTCGAAGGCCTTGCTGAAATCCAGGTAGGCCACATCCACCACCCTCACTGATCTACCACCCTGGTTACCCAGTCGAAGAAATCTACGAAATTTGTCTGACAGGACCTCCCCACTGAAAATCCATGCTGCCTTGGATTCTGTGCCCCACTATTCTCCAGAAATGTCCCAATCGTCTCCTTAAGTAAGGATTCCATTAGTTTACCTGCTACTGAGGTCAGGCTTACAGGCCTATAACTGCCTGCCTCCTCTTTGCTTCCACTCTTGTGGAGAGGGATCACATCTGCCTTCCTCCAGTCCTTAGGTACCTCCTCCATCTCTAGTGATGTGTTGAAAAGGGCAGTCAGTGGATCTGCCAGTACTTCCCTGACTTCCTTTAGTACTCTGGGGTGGATCCCATCTGGCCCTATTGCCTTATCTGCCTTTATTTTCCTGAGTTTTTCTAGGTCTTTTTCCACTGTGAATGGGCTGGTGTCTACCTCCCTCCCCTGAATACCACTCTTAATGAGTCTTAGTCCCTCACCCTCCCCTTCCCTGGTGAATACTGAGCAAAAGTACTTGTTCAGTATCTCAACCTTTTCTATGTTATCCTCCACCCTTTCCCCCTCCTTTGTTCTTCAGCCTAACAATCCCATTTCTGGTCTTTTCACTCTTGCTACTGTATCTGAAGAAGATTTTGTCACCTTTCTTAATAGCCTGGGCTACACCTTCCTCTATCTGTGCTTTAGCCCTTCTAATTATTTTCTCAGATTCCCTCTGCTTCTCCAGATATTGTTCTCTGCCTGCATCCTTTTGTGTTTCCTTGTATCGTATGAAGGATCTTTTCTTTCTTGGCCACTAGCTTCGAGAACCATGATGTCCTTTTCTTTCTTTTACTCTCGCTATGCATTTTGACACAGTGACCTGTTACTTCTGTTATGACTGTCTTGAGACTAGACCATTGTTTTCCACATCTCTTCCTGTGCCTTCCACTGCTAGGGCTCTTTTGAGATTTCTACCCATCTCCTTAAAGTTAGCCTTCCTGAAATCTAGGACCTTTACCCTTGTATGGTTTGTTTCCTCCACAGTGGTTACCTTAAACCATACTGTCCTGTGGTCACTGGTTCAAGGGACTGCCCATCTCTACATCTGTGATCCTTTCCCATTGGTCAGGACCAAATCCAGTATAGCCTCCTCACAGGTTGGTTCTGCTACAAGCTGTCTGAAGTTTGCCCATTTAGGGCAGTAATGAAGTCCCTGACCCTTGTTGTACTCACAGTGTGAGTGCTCCAATCTATCTCAGACAGGTCAAAGTCACACATTGGTAGCAGTTCCCCTTTGGCTGCAATTTTGTGGATGATTACCATAAGAGCTTCATCTGATTCCTCCCCCTGTGCTGGAGGCCTTTAAAAATTACTCTAGTGTGAATGGCTGTTTTTTTTCCCCACCTCCAGGGTGACCCACAGTGCTTCTGCTCCTTCTTGTAACCCTTGAGCCTCTGTTGCTTTAATCGCCTCCTTCACATACATAGTTACCCCTCCTTTCTCCCTTCCCTATCCTTCCTAAAAAGTGTATATTCTGGTATGGCTATATTCCAGTCATGGTTCCCTGTGTACCATGTTTCTGTAATAGCTACTATGTCCAAGTTCGCAACTTCCACTAATGCCATTAGGTCTGGGGTTTTGTTCCCCAGACTATGAGCATTTGTGCACATTACTTTCCAGCTTGTGCGCCCCAACCTCCTTTTCCCTTTTATCAGCCCTATGACATTTAGTGGTTCCATCTTCTTTCCTTCCCACAATTGTATCTAATTTATTTATCAGGTTTGATAGTGCCCTTGTACTAATTGGATTCTCCTCTGGGCCACCAGAAACAATCAGCTACACTAGCAAAAAAAAACAGAAACAATCAGCTGCACCAGCAAAAATGAACAAGTAGGTACCTTTCCAAAAGAAGCCAAAAAGCAAGCTGATACCAAGTGAAATCAACAATAAGCAGCAAAAGTAACAATAAAATCAGCAATGAGCAGTTACTTCCCTGAAATTAAACTGATTCCTTCCACTTCTAGCTTCTTATGAGAAGCCTAAAAGCAACCTGCTACCACCAATCTGACTCAGCCCCTCATCCAGTTATCAAGTAGTTGAGGCCCCAGGCCAGACAATTAGCAACCAGCCCCGAAACTGTTGGGCTAGACAAAAAACAGTTCCTGCACTATAATGTTAATGGAGTAAAATAAAACAAGATATGCAGAATAGTAGCAGAAGGAAAATCAGCAACAAACAGTAAAGAAGAAATAAAATCACCAATGAGCAGGTGCTTCACTGAAATGAATCTGATTACTACCTTTGAACCACCAGAAACAATCAACTACACACCAGCAAAACCCCCAAGAAACAATCAGCTGCACCAGCAAAGAACCCCAAGCTTGCATTTCCAAAGAAGCCAAAAAGCAACCTGTTACCAAGTGAAATCAATAATAAGCAGCAACAAACAATAAAATCAGCAATGAACAGTTACTGCCTGAAATGCTGACACCTTGGGCATGCATGATAGTACTCACCAAATATATGTACAGCGTCAGCCAGTAAAGTTCTGGAGCAAATGCCTCTTAGTCTGTTTAACCCTTTGGTGTCTACACAGAGGAATTTGGTGTGATAAATCTGGGGAGGGCTGCTTGGTTTCCCTAGGAACTACAACCTGCTTGCACACATTCCACTTCTCAGGTGCATTCTTAGGTACCCAATCTCTATATAAAATATCTCTTTCTCAAAATAATTTCTGCTGCTCCTCCTTTGTAGAATCACTGCTGCTGCTGGCTGCCAACTGCCTAAGTGCAGCAGAGATGCAACTGCTAGCTAAGCATTGTGCAACCCTCAGCTTTGTCTTCCTTGTAGCTGGCCACCTATCAGAGATCTCCCTCTACTGACTCCTATGTCAGTGAACTGCTGACCCCTGCAGAGCTTGCTGGCACAGCCTCTCCTGTACCTCTTTCTCTGGCTGCTGTGACCCCTTGATCTTATAAGCCATACAGTCTGGTACAGGCACAGGGATATGAATGGTGTCAGATCTTGTTTCCCTCCCAATTTTCCAATTTACCTCTACCTGTCCCAGACAACCAGCTTGACTATGAGTCACAGCACTGTGGTAGAGCTGCGCTCTACCTGAGAAATCATTATATAGCATGTAGGGACCTTTGCTATCTTCTTCTCTCAATATTGAGTCTGTTGCAACAGCACCCTTTTCTTTATTTTTGTCTTTTCAATTTTCTAATTGGGCAGATTGGCCACCTACCTAAGCACCTTCCCCTCTCACTATCCTTTGTCTTTATATAGCCTTTCCAGTCAATCTGCTGTGCTTGATAAAGTTAGCTGTAGTACAGAATGCTTGGGATAAAGTGCTACAGTGCAAAGAGTGATAATTCATATATTTAAAATGTGAACGCAGAATTAAAATATGCATGCACACCAGGAAAAAGATAAATAAAGATAAAGGGCAGACGTGCACTAAACACTGGGACAAGCCAATTATAAATGTCCCTGATAATCATTTTATGTGTATTTTGGTTAAAAAAATGCCCAGATAGAAGGAGCATCAAGTCTATAAAATCGGAGCAGCTTTTACGTTCACTTTTTTATTGCAACAAGCCACTTCATAAACAAAAGAGCAGTAATTCTATTTGTGTTATTCCTCTGAGAGATGTAACAGAGTTAATAAGCAGAGGCTTCACATTAAAAGGCAGCATGTCTACAGAATGACCTGAACAATACAGTAGCTTTAAGTAACAAGCATTTGTCAATGCTGAATGTTGGCTTGCTGGCATTGGCAGTGCAGGAGTTAGAGATGCATCATAGGAATGGCAGTGAAGTATTGAACTGATGCCAACCCACCCACTCTGCAGACAGTGACAGGCATTAGGGTGTCCCTTTGGGTGTTTGGTAGTGCAGTGCGGGAAAACATGTTGGGCAGGATGTGAAAAATGACAGCTGTACAGTTCATAAGGAGGTGTAAAAAATGCCAGAGTTGAAAATGTGGCATGTAAATATACCAAATTTGCGAAGTTACAAGGGTGCGTGGGAAATATGCAACGCACGCTTGCAACACTGCCATTTTATGAGGCGTTCGCAACAAATTTTCAACAAAGGCATTTTAGCACCTCTGCTCATGTACAGTGTCACTGTTATTTCCTCAAAGTGTCCCAAGAAGTGATTTTGCACAGCGACCACGCTATTCTGCGCCGGAAGTGCGAAAAGACATTTTGGGCATGATATGTGAAATGACGGCTGTACTGTTCATCAAGAGGTGTGGAAAAATGGCAATGGTGAAAATCCAGAGTGAAAATATCACAAATGCACAACAGTACAAGCGTGCATGCAATCTGCCAAAGCACGCTCGTAACACAGTCATTTTATGGAGTATCATCATCAAATTTTCAACATAGGCATTTTAGGACCTCTGCTCATGAACTGTGTCACTGTCATTTTTATAATCTGGCCCAAACACTGATTTCCCACAGCGACTGCTCTATTGTGCGCCGGAAGTGCGGAAACACATTTCGGGCAGGATGTGGAAAATAACAGCTGTACTGTTCACAAGGAGGTGTACAAAAATGACAATGCTGAAAATCCGGCATTAAAATATTGTGAATGCTTCGAAGTTATGAGCCTGCGTAGCAACCATGATAATACGCCTCATAAAACAGGCGTTGATTTTTCACCAAATTTGGAACATAGACTTTGTGAGATGCCACCTCATGAACACTGGCACTGTCATTTCATTAATGGGTCCCAAAAGGTGATTTTAGCAGTGACTGCAAATCACCTTTCGAAACTAATTAATGCCATGACGATGGAGTCATAAAGAGGCCCAAAAAACCCATGTTGAAAATTTGGTGCCAAAATTCCAAGAAATGGCGAGATATGCAGCAAAGTTGAAAAAGCAAAAGCTATTCATGCCATTATACAGCTTACGGCATTTCCTCAGTTTGCAGTCGGCTTTGAAGAGTGCAGATGTGTTCTGGTCCACCAGATCATAGCACTGGACTCCGGAGGTAAGTGTGGGGTGAGGTGAGGGAGGCAGGGTGCACAGTGGTGAGGTGGCTGCGGGTGGGGGAGGGCATTGAGACTCGAGGACGGTTTTTTTTACAGGGTAAAAAAAAACAGGAATAAACATTGGGACAGTTTTCATTTTCCAGGGCATTTGGCGTGCTGGGGTGGGCTCCCAGCATGCCACCTAACTATTTTGGGGTGTCAGTAGCTGATGGGGGATTGGGTACCCTCGTCGGCACACAACACGGGGAGGAGAAAGTAATGCCAACAGGGTGGACACCCTGCCCGGCAAACAAAAGCGAGGGGCCTCGAGCTGAGGGATTAGGCACCCCCTCGGCATTCAACAATTGGGGGGTGATGCCGGGGGGTGGGCTCCCGTCGGCACACAAAGACAGCGGGGGGTTACCGACAGGAGTTGGGCACCCCAATGTTGGCAGATGTTAGGCGGCCACAGCTCACCAACCATGCTCATAATAGTGGTGAGCCGCGGCAGAAAGGACTGCTGCGTGTAGCGGAGCTTTGCCGTGTTAGCAGACCTTTTAGATGTTTACCATTATGTATGCATGGTGTGGCGCTAACATGCAGGCTGATTGGGGAATGAGGAAGCACCTACTGATCACGTGCCTGCATTCGCCCAACAGAGGCCGCGCCCCCAAATCTGCACTCTCCTAATATGTTGACTAGCGCGCAAGTGCGGCAAGCCAACATAAAATGATGGAGCAGCTTCATGTAAGCAGGCCCTGCCATTTCAGAAAAGCCACTCCATGAGTGAAAGTTTCCCTGTTGGCCTCTACGTTAGAAAAGAGGTTTGTGCTTCCGAGGGGAAAGTGGATGATCCTCTATAGTTTAGTTTTGTTACAGGAGGATCATTCTTTTCTTGAAAAATTTACCTTTCCGAGCGTAGCAGCACATGTAAGAAATAAAGCAGATTTCTGTGTTGATGTCAAAAAGCCATCCCATGGTATAATTAATAAACTTCTTCCTGACAGCCAAATATGTATCAAGGGGACCAGAAAATAATACTAAAAGGCTGGAGAGCTTTTAGACTATATGGAATAAACAGAATAAGCTTGTCTTTTGCCAATGGTCCTTACATGTTGTTTGGACGAGAGAGAATTCTATAGTGTGAGAAACAGGAGCACCCTTGCTATTGCTCTCTCTCTCTCTCTCTCTCTCTACAAAGCTGTGGCGCAAAGCTACAAGCAGTGCACAGTATTCAAAATGGGACAGAAATGTCCCTGTATGGATACCTGCTTCTGGTGTCACATAAAGAAATAAAACAAAGTGACTTTACAGCAAATTAAGGAAAATAAAACAAGTTTAAAGGAAATAAAAGTAGAGACCCTGTCTATCTCTAAGGTGCTCTCCCTCTTAAAAAGCTAAGTCCTGACAAAGGTGTTTTAGAGGGCTGTCTGTTATATTAACAGACATACTTTGAGGCAGCAAGAAGCCTCAATGAGAAAACTTTTTATTAGGAGATCAGTTGTCAATCTTAGGGTAAGGGAGAGGAGCCAAGGCTCATTATCCATCACTTAAGTATTCATGGTGCATTTGCAGGGTTTATTCTTATGCTGTCATTTGAAGCCTTAGATAGTAAAATCCTAACATCTTAGTTAAATGTATAATGGGTCACACTGTTCTGAAATGTTTATGTTAGAAGAGGAACTGTGTTGTAGTAGAATAGGGGTGGATCAGGAGACCTAACCAGGCTGTATATAAACCCCTTCTTCACAGTTCCTTAGGTCAGCCTTGAGGGATGAACCAGGAGGACCTACCAAGTGGAGTAGGGTCCAGCAGATCATAGGCGGAAGGGGATCTAAGTTCGAATATAGATCCATACCTGTGGGAGCACTACATGTGGTAGTGTTTTCTGTTTGATTATTTTTATTTTAGTTTGTTATTTTTGAAGAAAATAAATATCACACTTTTGTGTGTTTCAAACCTGAAATTACTGTTGTTGGTGTTATCCTTTCCTTCACCCTATCACACAGACTGTGTCTTGCTCTCCTTCCTGCTACCAGTCATTTCCTAGCTGAATATCTGTGGGTAACCAAAAGCAACCACATCTTCCTCTCACCTTCACCATTCCCACTTCAGGAGTACTCTTGTCTTTGGAACTATGACCCAGGAAGGCCCAACTCTAACTGACACACTCTTTCCTTGGCAGGATCTGAACTGACCATACTAGCTACTGCTAGACAACTGTGCTGCTAGCCCCAGTGTCCCCCCATCCTTGTGTCAAGATATCATTTACTCAGACTGGTCCCAGGTGCTTCTGAGTATTCCTGAGAATAGCACTTGAGATGCAGTTTACCACATGCTGCTCTTTTGTGGAGGTATGGTTTTCACCATCCTCAGTGAGTGTGAGTTTGACCACATTGGGTCCCATCATGGGGCAGTTGCCCCCCCTTACCATGGCTTAGGTCCTGTTGCCAAGGGCAATCATAAGACAAATGCTCAAAATTCTGGCACACATAACACTTCAAAATTTCTACTCTATTACTTTTAGCCACTATCAGGGTATTCCTTCTAGGTTCAAAAGGCTGTCGGGTTTTAGGGCCCTCATGTGTCCCACTCATCCCTTTGTTAACAAAACCCACTCCCCGGTGTACCTTCTTATATCTATCAAAGCAGCTGGCTGCATACTGATTGGCCTATTCAGCAGCTTCTGCCACAGTACTAGGATTCTTATCCATTAACCATATATATATATAGTTTTAATTAGTACTTTTGCCATTTTGTGTTTTCTCCTGGTTCTGATCCTGAGCATCCCTGACGTGATGCACATATGTGGAGGCATGCACACGTCATGCCATATGGGAAGCCCCACCCTACCAGCTGTCCCTCTACCCACCTGCACCAGCAATGGACCTCCACCCGGTGGTGATGGGACTATGAACGGGAAGGCATCCACCACAGGAGAAAAGAGCCGCCAGTAGACAGCTCAATCCTGCTCCTATGCTCCCCCCCTCCAGGCAGGTGCCCCGATGACCTGAGATCATTCCCGAACCCAGGTCACCATCGTGGCATGGCGTCCAGCACCTCGACCCTCAGCACCACCAGGCCAGCCCCATTAACCATATTTTTAAGATCACATGTGCACATTTTAAAAAAAATGTTCAATGAGCATCACTTCACAAATTTCTTCGGCAGTTACAGCTTTCTACCCATTTAACCACCTCCCCAGCAATGTACTCAATGGCAGACTCAGTTCTTTATAATTCTCCCCTGGCTACTTTCTTAACTGTCTGCATTTGAGTCTGTAAGCCTCAATAGTTAACTCATAGTGTTTAAAATAGCAGCCTTGATTTTCCTAGAGTCCCTGCCATCATTAGGGTCCAAGCATGAAAATGATTGCCATGTCTTCCCAGTAGCCAGCAGAGTTTGACGGGTTGACCAGTGCTCCTGTGTCAATTCATATTGCAAACACAACTTCTCAAATGAATTTAAAAAATCCCAATATCCATAGCCTCTCTTCATTTTGGAAATGATTTTGACTCCATTTTTGAGCCTTGGCTGTCCCCAACTACGTCTTTAGTCTCCCAGTCTGCTGTCTGCCTCTGCTGAAGTGTTGCCATCAAGAGTTAATCGTCTCTCGTCTTGAGCTGATGTCTGCATTCTTCCTCCCTTTCTTCTGCTCAGGCTGCTTCTTCATCTGCCTTGCTCTGTCTTTCTCTCAGCACTGCACCTAGCTTAGCCGCTTCTGGTTTTAACTTGGCAAGTTCTAACTCCCTGTCCTTCTGTCTTTCTGCAATGCAAGCTATTTCCAACTCTAGTTTCAGAACTGCCTTTAACTTCTCTCTGATGCTACTAGAATCACTTAGTGCTCCTTGGCCAGCTGCTTTCAGAGGCAGAATCAGTTTAGCTCTGTTCAAGCCTTCATGCAATATTCCTCTCTCCTCACACAGCTGCTGAACCCCAGGCAGCCTCACTGCATCATACTTGCCTGGCATTTCTATCCCTAACTTTGAAAACCTGGATAGAAAATGAAATAAAAAAAGTTATTTATTTATTTTGTATTTAGGTTTTGTTGATGGGAAAGGAGGACTAGACAATTTTTTGCCTATTTTCAGCCTTTTCCCGGGGGGAGGAGGATACAGATGGATGCCAACTGAAATTAAGCCAGATTTTAAGATGTTGTGGTATTTTTAGTGAATGGGGGAAATTTGGCCAGGACACTGAGGAAATTCCCCTGCTATCCTGTAGTGGGACCTCTGGCCATCAAAGGATGTCTGGCTCAGTATCTGAGCCGACTGCGATGGAAATGGATGGGTGGGTTGCTAAAGAGTAGGTCCCCTCTTTGGCTATGGTACACCCTGAGACCAAAGAATTTTATGATGCACTGTGCTTAGTGGAAATAAGCCCACAGGAAGATATGGATGTTGTGTAAAAATCTATGATAGATGTAACAACTACAAATGAAGTTCCATTATCCACGCAGGAAAAATACTGACAAGGAGCCAGTGAACTTAAATACTCGAATGGCCAAACATTTACAGGACTTACTGTGATTAGAAGAGGAGAAATTCTCACAAAGAAAAAAGGAGCTCTCAGAGGCTTTAGCTGGAGTCCGCACCACTGCTGCAGATGCAGCTGTTCATGACGACCAAGCCACCACTGGGGGTACATCCTTAGTAACAGCAGCAGAACCAAATGAGTGAAAGATTGGGCAGTGATGCTCCTTCAGAGCCTCAGAACATAATCTTCCAAACTACAAGCGACCAACAGAATGCAACAATATTTTCCTTTTCTGTGAGGAATTAGCAGCATGCAACACAAAGATTAACAAGAAAAGCTGTGCCCAGTAAGACTTCATGGGCGGACTTATCAGAACCGGATGAAATGCCCTGGTCTGTAGAAAAATTACTAAAAGCCATGGGCTGGGTACAATCACCCACAACACAGAATTGGATGTCTGATTTTACTCCCATAAGGATTCCTAGGGTTAGCTTACAAAGCTCAAATTTTTGTGCACAAAAAAAAACTTTCTCAAACTATAACAGAAGGCACTGTTCCTGTAAGTCATGTACCTGAGATTGCCAAGTCATTCTGGGGGGAAAAAAACAGCAGAAGTGGGCTCTCCATTTACAATGCCACCAGAACTAACACTGACTCAAAACCCAGTTTTAAATTTACCTAATGTGAATACTACTAAACAGCATACAGAAACAGAAAAGATAAAGACAGAAGTAAAGAAACAACTAGTTGACAATAATAGTGACATTTCAGAACTATATTATATTTCTGATTCAGTTCCTGGTCCAAGTAATGAGCTACAGGAAACATGTCTAATCCTACAAATGATCTGGAGAATGGGCAGAACTCAAGGCCTTCTTCCTCACTTTTTCATCAACCTGTGTACCCTGTCAAGGCATAACACAGTATGTATTTTGTATAAAGGTGGTTTAGAGATGTTTTCAGATAGGGTGTATGTAGGTAGGACTTCACTTAAAGAGAAATTATAGTTTCATGCTACTGAACTGTATGGCTTAATACATAAGTCGGGGGGATCCTCCTTAGATGTGAATTTTAAACTCAGTAGCAGCCTGGAGAAATTTTGGACCAGATATTAACAAGTTAAAAATATACCCTTATGGACACCTTTTGAAGTGATACCATTGACCAAGCCAGCCCACAGAACCAATACAGTGGTATTTCATAATTAGGGGTGAGTGTCACTGACTTCACCTATTGACTTAAACAGCACTGTACAGTGCTGGACCACCCTAGTCCATTTTCAATTTTAAGAGTATTTGGATGGGGGTGTTGGAGAATCAGGGCATCAAGAGGAACTTTCAAAAATGATTTTAGTGAGACAGAAAGAAAGGCTGACCCTAAAATTAAAGGAAAGACAAAGACAGGAGGAAGAAACAGAGAAAGAATGCTACAGCACAGAAAGCAAACTGCCATAGTTTCACAAACTCAGAATGACATCACCTTTCACAAATTTCTATGCTGCAACCTCTAACTTTGGTTATTATTAATGTAAATAGTATAAAAATTCATGTAAAAAGACCATTATGTCTTGTGCTGCATTTGGGCATTTAGTGTACGAGTGCCCCCTTATGTCACACAGATTACAAATTACTTCACTCCTACAACATCTGCTGGTATGGCCTAGGGTATTACATAATGTACACCTCAGTTGGTTGCAGGTGCGGATCACCGGGGCACATTAGCAACACATAGAAATATGGATGTAGCAGACACAGAGGAACAGAGACTTTTGGTAACTTTGGCCCTAAGGGCCCATTCAAAAGCAGCACACTCAGATCATCCAAACACACAAGGACCCCCTCCCTCCTTGAGTGTTACAGGAAAGACAGGATATGCACACACATGCAGATACAGCAAGTAGTCAGGACTCATCCCCCACACACACACACACAAGAGAAACATCTTCCAGCATTAGAGCAGATACTGCACAGGAAGTAATGGATGTTGCTCATCTCCTTACAATGCCACCCTCTACAAACAGTACAACTATGCCTCCACCTCTACCCCGCATAAAGCAGACAAAATGACCACTAGGCAGAGGAGCGCATGGTTGCAGCCTGTATCAAAAGTACCAAAGATTTTAGTCATCTCCACATCTCACAGGTACCAAGCTTTAAAAACAAATGTGGAAATTTCTGATAATGAGGCAAAGGGTTCTTCTGTAGAATCAGGGTATCAAGAAGGACTTTCAGAAAATGATTTTAGTGAGACAGAAGGAAAGCCTGACCCTAAAATTAATGGAAAGCCAAAGACAGGGAGGAAGAAACAGGTAAAGAATGTTACAGTGCAGAAAGCAAAGCTACCACAGTTTCACAAACTCAGAATGACATCTCCTTTCACAAATTCCTATGCTGCAACCTCTAACTTTGGTTACTATTAATGAAAATAGTATAAAAATAATGCAAAAAGAGAGGCAGTAAATTCCTATCTCAGAGCAAATAAGGCTGATATTTTTTTGTCTACAAGATACCAGATTACACACGATATCAGAAATCACACAAGCTACTAAATCTTGATTTACACAGTGTCCTATTGGTCTATAGGATTGGAAGCATGTTTGGGTGTACCATTACAGAAATAATTATATGAAATATTTTCATGCTGCACGTATAAAACTACCTATGTGATATCGTCCTGCCTGCATAATTTAAATATTAAATTAGAACTGATTGCATGCATGTGGCAAGCGTGCAGCAAGCAACTATGGAAAGCATGCTTTTTATGTTAAACTGGAACGGACTGCATGTGTGGTCTGCATGCATAAAGCAAGTGGTCACTGATAACTGCACACATAAAAGTTAGGCAACTTGTTCAGGATCACATCATGTACTGTATAACTGGGGTTGTTGAGATTCAAATCCAAGTCTACAGGTCTCCAAGTCTCCTATTTTGCAGTTTAGTGCCTTTAACCACTAAGCCATACTGCCTGCATACATATGGCTCACTTGTACTAAATCTGAATTCATCTGCATGCATGTGGCATGCTTATAGCCACTATTATACTTTTTAGTTTTCTTGTCTGCCCTCATCTTAGCTGCACAGCTGAACTGCTACATACCAATGGAAACACACGTGGTTCTTCCCATCCCCAATACACATACTGAACCACAAAACTACTTAATTATTTCTGTCTGGCCTGTACTCCTACTATTTTCTCTAGTTTTAATGCTCAACACAAACAGACTTTAAGGGCAAACACCAAAGTAGCAATAACTTGACACCCAGCCACATGGCCAGACCCTCCCCACATGCTCACACACTGAGCAGGTGCAGCCATGCTTCTACAGACAACCCACCAAGTATCAATATAAGTCAAGAGTCTCTCATCTGAGTACTAGGGAGTCAGAGGCAAGAGTCTTTAAGAGATGATGTCCATGGGTCAGAGTGCTGGGGTGTACGCCCTTCAAATGAATGGAGTTATTTTTTATTACTATTTTATACATTATGATGGTGAGATGGGGAATAATGAAGGTCACTGTTCTACTAACAATGCCCTAGTTGTTAGTTGGTGGTAGCCTTCGTAATCTCAACTCTCCATCAATAAATATATAAATAGCAATAAAATACCCCATTCATTTCAATGGTGCATGCCCTTGCAGTCTCCCTTGCCCTATGTCATAATGTGCCTAAGCATGAGGATGTGGAGGTCAGCTTCCCTGAGGGAGGGGCATAAGCCTGACTATAGTGGTGCTCCAATAGTCTGAGCATATCATACTGCTCAACTGTCCCTGAATGCAAGGGACAGCCCTCATTTTACCTCTGAAAACTGCTCTGCTCCTTATCCATCCCTCATGGAAAACATGCTGCTCACACAGTGGGCATCCTGTAAATTTAGACTTTAAGGCAGGGGTGCCATTTCAGATTTCAGCAGGGAGGAGCCAATAGCCAGCGGAGGCCAGATGCTAGTTAACCTCAAGCTGGCAAGATCCAGAATGTCTAGAACATCTCTAAAAGGTAGAACTTATTTGTTGTTACTGAAAATTGATATGCAAATCAGGAAACATTAAATGTATAAGATTCATCTGTCTATACCCCGAATCAGTGCATCAGATTTGGGCTTAAACCAATCCAGTTACTAACCAGTTTTCTCTCTGGCTGACATTCTGCCCCCAAAAAAAAAGTCATGATTTTCTCTCCAACTCCATTCCATTGAATATCCACCTCATATGGATCATGAAGTCACCCAAAGGTGCAGAAATGTGAAAACTCATCAATATTTCAGTCCTTCCTCCTTCCCCAATCCCCTGTAAAATAAATTATTTACTTTTACTTACCCAGCCATCTGGCCAGAACCTGCAGCCTGGCCCAGCGTGCCACCAGCTCAGTTTTTAGTCCTCTCCTCTCCTCTCCTTTTCTGTCATTTTGCCAGAAGCTCGATGCTAGAACCAACCATCCCAGGTCCCCAACATTGTCCATGATCAAGTCACCTAACTAGCCAAACCCACCCATCATGTGTTGCTTGCTTCTTGCTTGGCTGCTGCCATGGCTGGTATACAGACCTCCATCTCAGGGGAGGCAATGGGCAAGAAATGATAGAAGGCATCCTTAGAATGGCAGAAAAAGGGGAGTTATTATGGGGGACCTGAACATGCCAGACTTTAGCTGGAGTACCCTAGCTGCAGCCACATCAAAAAGCAAGTTTATTCTTGATGCCCTGCAGGGGGCATGTCTCAGACAGCTAGTGGTGGAACCCACTAGGGAGGGAGCAGTCTTAGACCTGGTACTGTCAAATGGTGATGGAGAAAGGATCTCAGATCTAGAAGTGGGTAGCCATCTGGGAACAAGTGACCACAAAACAGTGAGGTTCACAATAAACACAGCCATAGAGTTGAGCCATACAAAAGCAAGAGTGTTGGACTTTAGGAGGGCTAACTTTGGGAAAATGGGCGAGTGCCTCAGAAAAGTGCTAGCAAACTGCCAAGAAGGAAGGGTGGAGGAACAATGGGGAAAAATCAAAACAGCCATCACAGAGGCAACAAGCTTTTGTGTGAAGCAAATCAACAAAGCAAAATGAAGGAAAAAAACACTATGTTTCTCAAAAGAGGAGGCTGGGGAGGTTAAGGAGAAAAGGGTAGCATTCAGGAAGTATAAGGAAACACAGAAGGAGCAGGACAGAGAACTACACCAATTAAAGCAGAAGAAAGTGGGGAAGGCAGTCAGAATAGCAAAGCCCAAACTGAGGAAAAGATAACCAACTCAGTTAAGAAGGGGGATAAAACCTTTTATAGGCACATTAGGGAGTGAAGAAAGATGAAGGAAGGGATAGTGAGGCTTACTAAAGGGAAGGGAAGGGAAGGTGGGCAGAGAATGACAATGAAAAAGCAGGGATACTGAATGAATACTTACTTCTGCTCAGTATTCAGAAAAGAAGAGGAGGGGGAGGTACCTACATCAAAGAATAGAAGCACTCTGGTTAGGGAGGTCGATACCAGTCCATTCACAGAAGAAATGGTCCCGAAAGAACTCTTAAAACTGAAGGTGGACAAAGCAATGTGGCCTGACAGGATTCACCTAAGAATTAGAAAAGAACTAAGGGTAGAATTAGTGATACCACTGACCTCCCAGAGGAAGGCATTTAAAATGGTGCAGGGTCTGCACCGCAAGACATATAAGAGAGATTAAAGAAGATTAATATGTATACAATTGAGGAGAGGATGGAGAGGGGGACATGATTGAAACTTTCAAGTACATCAAGGGAATCGAAAGAGTCCAAGATGGTAGCATCTTTCAGAAAAAGAGATGTGCAAGAACAAGGGGGCACAATTTAAAGATAGAGGGGGATGGCTCAAAGTTAATGTGAAGAAGTATTTTTTCACAGAGAGGGTTGTGGATACATAGAACAGCCTTCCTGAGGAGGTAGTGCACTCAAAAACAGTGGAGGAATTCAAGAATGCATGGGACAGACATAAGGCAATTCTAGTGGGGGTTAGGAGGAAGTAGGCAGTTGGTTAACTAGGATCTGCAGCCTATGCATTAGGTAGAGAAATGGGCAGACTAGATGGGCAAACGGTCCTTATCTGCCATCAAATTCTAAGTTTCTGTTTCTATGTTTCTATGGCTGCTGCCGCTTGCACTCATTAAGGCCTATGAAGGCTGCCCACACCACTGTCCCCAGTGCTGCTAGCCCTAGCTTGCCCATGGGGTCTGTGCTGTTTTTGTTTTGCAAAGTGAGCCTAGTAGAGTAAGTAGGTAGCCTAGTCTCAAGTTAGATTCTAGCTCATCCTGTGCCCCTTCAGCCATCAGGGATACAGAGACTCACTAAGAATAGACCAACAAAAATATACTGCCACAACACTGCTACAGAGAGTTCAGTGCTCACCGAGTCCTCCAAGCTACAGAGTGCAGCATGTCTCCTCTGTGGTGGGAAAGACAGTGTTGCTCTCACATGACTCATGTGCTCTTGCTTGGTTGAAGCTCCTCCATGTCATGTGTGATGGTGCCACCATTAATTGTTGTAGAGAGTGGACAACACAATACAGACACAGTCAAGTCAGGGTACAGCTGCAGCATGAGTGCACACGGCCGGGGGGTGGCACTTATTGTGCAAAGATTAAATCAAATCTGCCATCAACTTCTACGTATCAAATGTAATGCCATTATTGCCACACTATAAATACAACTTAGGCACACATGTGGTGGGGGGACTGCTCCCTCTGACCTACTTAAATGGCATTCCTGCTTTATCCTATGCTTTGATCCTTGGCATTTAATACAGTAAGCAAACAATACTTTACAAATTATTGGTGATTTAATGACAAAAATCAAAAGCCCTTAAACAACTTGCAAAAGGATCAGAATTAATGACTTTAGCTCATTTTAATGGGAACTCTATGAAAATGTATTTTAATGGCTGTAATTGCTAGCAGTAGTATATGAAATAGAAACTGATGTGATTTTTAAATGAGATTTGCAGCAGCTAAGGCAAGCATGTAGCATGAGAACATGATGTGATTTTTAAATGATGTTCACACCAGCTTAACTGCTGCACTCATGTCAAGTGGGCAGCTTGCTAACCTGATTTGCTTTTCGGACCTGGTTCACTTAGTGTATGTGAACTGCATGCAAATATTGCACAATTAAGCATGCGGCATGCATTCTCCATGTACACAGCACACTTATATTTCTGTAAGGGTAGGCATCTTGTTTCGTAGCATAAATGTTACAGTACTTAAAATCATTGACTTATTACATGGAAGGGTTTTGATATTGGAGAATAAATATTTGAGCAGTTATTTTAGACCAATAAACATTTATACCCCACAGAAAAAGGTGGACAGAATCTTTGTTTTTCGTCAAATTCGGCCTTATTTATTTTTCTCTCAAAATATTATATGGGAGGTGATTTTAACTGTGGCTTGAGTGGAAAGGATAGAGAATGTGGAAAAACTACCCAGAAGATTTTTTTATGATATGGCATTTTTAAAATACACCATACAAATGGCTAATTTAGTGGATGCCTATTATACAACTACAGCCAGAGCAGATCCTACATTTCAAAAAGGAAATTTGGCAAGAAGAATTGGCTTTGTCTTTTTAAATAAATCAATACCAATCCAAGCAGCCAAAACCATCTGTTGAATATTCAGACCATAAAGAATTACATATAACTATAGCACCACAGTTAGCCTCTCAAGACCCTGGTCTATGGAAATTCAATTCCTCTTTCTTACATCAGAAACGGATTTTACAAAACATTACGGGCCAGATATTCAAAGCTTTGCACCGGGCAAAAAACGTTTGCGCGGGTTTAGTGCAGGATTAGCGCCAGTCTGCTATATTCAAAAGGCTGAATAGTGCAGGCAAACAGCATTAGCGCCAGGCAAACAATAATTATATGCAAGGGCAAAGTGAACATGAATACAGGTGCAATGAGATATCTAGTGATCAGGCAACGCAAGGTTGTTTGAAGAACGACTTAGCGAATCTTCAGCGCCGGCATGGAAATTACGCCCAGGAAAAGCTGGTCTTAACCTGGGCAAACAGCTTTGTGCAACATTGTTGCTTTGCGCGGTGCTATCTTGGCATTAGCGTGGCTTATGCGGCCCTAACATATGAGTATGACACTTAGAAACTGCCAGACATGAAGGACACATGCTGCTCACTGATGGTACCACCATGATGCCATCAGCTGCCACAGGTCCCAGCCATACACAGGCAGTAAGGGGTGATTGGGACACAGAGGTCATCATGGTAGTGGGGCAATACAGCACACACCTGCAGACCATATGTCTGTAGTGCCCAACAGATGCCAGCACACACAGACAGCACTGTGGGAATGGTGGCCATTGAGGGGAGGGTGTATGGGTGGCCAGACCTCACCACAGCCCAAGTGTGGCCACAAGACTGGGACACAGCACGCAGTGCACATGGGCCAGTAGTGGGAATACCCCACCATCTGTGTGTCTGTCGGATCCCATGTGCCCCCACTGCCACATACAGCGCAACTGTACAGGTGCCACAGCACACACAGCCGGCCATGTATATGTCACTGTGTGCATCCCATGCCACAGGTGCAGCATCTGTGGATCACACAATAGCACAACAGTATTGTCCACAGTCAGTAAACACCTGCACGTTGGGCCTGTCACTGTATACAGTGCAGTCAGCATCACTGCCCTACACATCATAAGCAGTGCTGTGTCCCTCACACTACTGGCCCCCTTGCTACTGTTGCATCTGCTGTGCACTGTAGCATGCCGTACAGTGTGACAGTTGCATGCAGCACCGCCACCACCTGTGCCTTTGCTGTCTTGTCCTCTGGGGTACAATATGCTATGCAATGCTGTACTGATTACATGTAGCCTGCAGCTATCATTGTGCACTGCCAGACTGACCTACAGGTGGAGCTGCGGTTGGACCTGGTCAGCCCCTGTACTTCTAGACTGACCTACAGGTGACTCTGTGGGACCCTGCAGTAACACTGGGCAAACTGCATGCATATCAGGGCATAATGAGATACTAATCTGGTTGTTTGCCCAGAGACTACCTGGCACTTTTGAATATGGCACATTTTAGCACCGGGCAAATGTGTTTGCACTGGGCTAACTGCTTAGCTCCGTGCTAATGCCACGCTAATGTGTTAGTGCTGCACTAACGGTATGGGGAATATTATATAGTTTTGATCGCTGTTCTTTCACATCTGCTGCTGCCGGCAGCTGTACTGAGTCCATGCATTTGCTGGCACACACATTGGCCACATAGTTCATCTGTACCTGCCCTCACGTCACTGTGCACTGTGTTGTTGTTGTGGTTTGCACTTCCTGGTTGCTGTATTCAGTGCTGTCTTATTCCAGGGCTACGTTTGTCCTGCACTCCCAGCCCAGTTTGCATGACCTCATTACCATGCTATATTCGGAAGCTGTTTGCCCTGGGCTACTCCTTTTGAATATAGCTTGCTTTGTGCTCCGGGCTATGTTTGCCCACCAGGCAGTGCTAATTCAACCCCAGGGCAATGTTTTGAATATCTGGCCCTACATATTTTATTATTACTAGGGAAATCACTGCATGACCCATCTCTTTGGTGGACAGATACTAAAACAGAAATAATAAAAAGTTACTTATCTCCCATAGGAAAATGCATAGGAATGAGGAATATCTTAATTATCTTAAAATAGACAACATTTGCAACACATAATGACGTTGGCACAGACAACAAAACACAATATTTATGAACAAATAAAAATAGCAAAACAAAACATGCAACAATTTCATTATAAACAAAAAGCACCATTAAGGATGCAGCAAATGTATGGAATGCAAGGGAAATTTTACACTATATGTCCCTTTCTAAGCTGTAATGAGCGTGTAAAGAAATACATCTATGACAGCTGTGTATAGTTTTGAAAATGTAATACAAACATCACCACAAGACATTTTAAATATTGTTTCAAAGTATTCTACTACTTTATTTCAAGAGAATAAAACAGCTATGAAAGAAACTCCCCTCCTTTTTCAGAAATTTGAAATCTCTATTTGTCCACCTGAAACTTTAACCAATTTAACAAAACTATGGAAGCTATTGAAATAGAAATCACTGTGTAATCCTTAAATAATGGGAAGGCACCTGGTAAGGACGGGTAGACAGCTGAACTCTATAAATTCATAGGTACAGAACTGGCTCAAGTTTTTAATTTTCTCTTATTAAATCAAAATCTGCCTTTGGAAATGACTGAAGGGATTCTTCTTATCTTTTTGTATATAAGGAGAAAAGGTAAACATACCCAACTGGAAACCAATTAGTCTCCTCAACACTGATTTTAAAATTTTAACAAAAATCCTAAATAAAAGATTATCACAAACAGCCAAATACCTTATAACTCCAGCACAATCCTGTTCCGTGCCAGGCAGATCTATTACTGACCAACTTATATTATTAAGGGATATTATTGAAAGAGACAATATTTCTGGCCTGGAGGGATTTATTTTATCCCTGGATCTCGATTCAGTTAGTCATACCTTTCTATGGTATACTTTGCAGAAATATGGGATACCAGTCATTTTAATTTATTTGCTACAATCTCTATATACAACTGCAACAGTAACTCCAATGACAAATGGCTGAAGTGGTCCATTAGTTCCTATTAAGAAAGGCGTAAGACAGGGCTGCCCCATCAGCCCATTATCATATATATATATATATTTAGAATAGATCCCTTATTAAGAATAATGAATGAAGCCTAACTGATTCTTCCCATTCAGATTTCAGATCATACAATGCCTTTTTACTGCAATGTCATATGCAGACAATGTCTGTGTATTAGTTAAAATGCATCCTCAGCAATAGAAGCCATTAAAAACTTGTAAATATTATGACTCCATCTCAGGAACTGTCTTAAATACAGCAAAGTGTATAGGTAGGGAATTGGGGAAACAGATCTTTAAACACAAATTGCTGGCATAATTTTAACAAGAGAACCAGTAAAAATTCTAGGAATAGAATTTAGCACACAGAAGTAAGATATTTCAAGCTGGGATAATAAAATACAGCAAGTAACAGCAATGGTTAAAAAATGGAACCAATGGACTATGAGTAAGGCTATGCACATTTAGTTGATTAAAACTTACCTCTTACCTATTGTTCTCTTCATACGTAATATTTTTCCTCCACCTAAATCTAGAGAGGCAACTATTTTATGTGTTTTTTTTTCAAGCTGTATGGGGCAGCAGATTAAAACCTAAAAAAGAAATATCTTATACCTCCCTTTAAATAAAGGGGCATTGAACATGATTAATCCCATCTTATTTTTTTAATGTCAATTCATATTTTCTAATCTAAAACCTTTGTTATTTAATACTGGGAAATTTTGGACTGACCTATTTTTTTCTGCTATTTCTACCTGGTTCCCATTATGGGAAGTAGAAACTTTGAGGATTATTAGGACACATCTGCAAACACCATTATATGAGAAGTATTTGTAAACTTGAAATCTTGGCATGTGCCCAGATCATTAATTCTTACAAGGACTAAGAAGCAAGCCTATACACAAATATTAAATACCCATTTTTCAGACTGTTTAACAACCTTAGAAACCTTGGTTTCAGATAAAAGAACACCAGATACCACAAAAAATGAAAGATATACAATGGTTGTGTTGTCATGAATGCCTAAATATCAAAGCCAATCAAATACATAAAGTAATGGAAGAAAGAATCTGCTCAAGGCCAGCATGTGTCCAACAATTAGAAACTATGGAACATTCATTTTTTATGTGTTCTTATATTAAGAATTTCTGGGGTTATGTAGCTAAAGAACGGGAAGCTGCGCCTTTTTCCACAGTTGACTATGCAATTTTTATTTATGGAATGTATCCCAAAGAATGGAGGACATGGGGAAAAAAGTACACTAAATGTTATGTTTGCAACCTTCAAGTGGTATATTTGGAACATAAGAAGTTTGTTTGCACTTCAACAAAAATATATAAATTACATAGAATTGTTGACTAAAATAACTAATGAATCTAAAGATATCCATTGCAATGAAGCAAACTGTAATAACCAACAGTATTTACAAAAGACCTGGAAAAATCTACCTTATTTATTTATTTGAACATCAGTTTACAACCTTTGAGCCAGAGACTCATTCCGAAGGTACCTCGTCACATTGAGGACAAATACATTACATACAGGCTCATTGTAACAACCATGTATATTAACAAATATTTGTAGAAGCGAAGGAACCATTCTCGTGGATTACAGATAATACTGTTCAAATACATAAACATGCTTATAGACCTTTCTTGTTAGCTCTTTAAACATGTTATTTTAATTTTTTTGATATGTTTGATTTTGTTACAATACCTTTGTTTGTTTGTATGGTTTCTCAATAAAAAGAAATTCCCTGACTCTTTTCGAGAAAGAACCATAGGATCTTTAACATCCACCTGAACTACCACCAGAACAAGTAAGTGGAACCTCAGTTTAAGGTCTCATCCGAAAGACAGATTAAACATGAGAAAAGTTAGACATGAGAGAAGACAGACAGAGTTGTATACCTGTTAATACTGCTTAATTCTGTAAGTGCCCCCTTAGGTACTGCAAAGCCAAACTGTGCCTTGTGCAAGTAAGTCTTATTTTCTCATCTTCATGACTGCCACCATATGTAATGGTCAGAGCATCCCATAGTCCCCAGTGACACTCTTTCTCTCTTTCAGGCTTTTGCTACTGTGACCATCTTGACCAGTGTTCCTGCTGTGAAGGTCCCCTCTTTAGTAAGAGTTCTGACCCTGGTGCTCGAATGGCCCTTTTCTGTCACATTCTTCCCTTTAGACTCCTCATGGTGAGGGTCTCTACCCAGGGTAGAATACGATCTACTATCTAAGAGACCTTTACTATGCACCCTTTTAGTCAGGTACCCTTTCCTCAGAGATGCAGTCACAAACAACCAGTTATTCCACTCTTCAGAAAAAACAACGAATTTATTGAATAACATGGTTGTGTAAATACTACAGTAATAATTAGGTATGACACTGTTTACATATAGTAAAACAGCAGTACCATAGGCCCAGATATTCAAACTGCACCAGGCTGTGGCGCAGCCTGGGCGCAGCTCAACAGCTGTGCAGGGGTGTGGACTGGGCGATATTCAATGGAGCTGCGCCATGGTTCAGCATCATTGAATTTTGCACCCTGGCCACCTGCAGTGCACATGGCACAGTGGCACTGCACCAGCACCAGTGGCCAGAGTGGATCATGTGGATGCGATAGTGCAAGTTCTATTGAGCTAGACGCAACTACTGCAATATTCAAAAGTTGACATGCAAATGGGGCCATAATGTATGCAAGGCACAAATGGGGCCATTTGCATGTCATTATGGCTCCATTTGCATGCAGATGCGCTGATCCCCGACGACTTGAGCCTGGCACCCTGCCAGGCAGCAGCCGTGGGGATCGGCGGCTTCCCAGCCTTGACAATGCCCCACAGCCTGATAAGCGGGCATTCATAAAATAAACAGATTCCTATATCCTGGTGGTCCAGTGGACCGTTGTCTGCCGATCGCGGGCTGAGTAACGAACAACCTAATCGTATTTCCCTGGTGGTCCAGTGGACCTGTCTGCCCGATCATGGGCATAAGTAAAATATAGAGAAACCTATATCCCTGGTGGTCCAGTGGTTCTGTCTGCCCGATCGCTGGCTTAAGTAAACTTTAGAAAAACCTATATCCCTGGTGGTCCAGTGGACCTGTCTGCCCGATTGCGGGCTTAAGTAAAATATAGAGACACCTATATCCCTGGTGGTCCAGTGGACCCCCCTCCCCACTCGCCCACTGATCCCCACTGCCCCTACTCCCCCCCGGCCAGTGGCAGGCAGCAGCACCCCACCTGCCTGCCTGCCCCCCCACTGCCCACCGACTGACACCCTAGGTAGGGCTGTATGCCCATTGGTCCTGGCGTGAGCCAATGGGCGTGCAACCGATACCGTTCTACACATTCAGATATGTGAATGGATCCATTCACATATCTGGAAAGTGCAATGCAGTATGGGCTGCATGCCCATTGGCTCATGATGTGGACCAATGGGCATGCAATACCTACGGTGTCGGTCGGCGGCGGTCAGGAGTAACGAAGCGGTGGGATGCTGTCGCCCGCCGCTGACCAGGGGCGCGGGCAGGGGAGATCAGTGGGCGAATGAGAGGGATCCGACCTACCAGGGATATAGGTGTCTTTATTTTGCCCAAGCCCACGATCTGAGCAGACAGGTCCACTGGACCACCAGCAATATAGGTTTCTGTATATTTTACTTAAGCCTGCGATCGGGCAGACAGCGGTCCACTGGACCACCAGGGATATAGGATAAATCTTTTTTATTCACTTAAGCGTGTGATCGGGTGGGCAGCGGTCCACTGGACCACCAGGGATATAGGTTTCTGTTTCATTTTACTGAAGCCCGCGATCGGGCAGACAGTGGTTCACTGGACCACCAGGGATGTAGGAGGTTTTATTTATTTTACTAATGCCTGCGATCGGGCTTGGGGTGGTGCCACCACGGAGGTGCAGCTGGAGCTCGGGTGGCCACCCACAGGTGGCAGCTGCCGTGTTGCGCCCTGCAATGCGGCAGCTCACCTGTGGGTGGCCAGCCATTGCTCCTTTTTTTTTTGCTTAACTTTGTACGGCGCAGGTAGGGGGTGCGCATGCATGGCTCAGCACATCCCGGGCTGAATATCGGGCTGTGCAGAGTATGCATGGGCACGCCCCCCCCACCTGCACCTGCATACATTACTGATGCGCTGCGGCGGATCGGGATTTGTGCCAGGTGCAGTTCCTGTTTGAATATCACACTGGGGCGCATCAGTGGGTTGCACATGGTGCAACACTGTTGCATCATGCGCAACCCTTTTGAATATCTGGCCCACACTGTACAAAATTATGAAAGAAAACTTGCTCACTTGTGCAGGTAAATGCTTCTATCTGTCTTACACTTCCAGAAATGTCTTACCTCAGTATCCACTAGTTTCAAGTTTATTTGATCAACCACATTTAAAAACATCATAGTCATTACAAAATACTACCATATTACGCAAATGCAAACAATTTATGTTCTAAAATTGTAAGGCAGAAAATACAGAAATTATTTATTTTTGACAGAGCAGGTAAAAAAAGCATTGGTTCTGTTATATGTAAACTTCAATAGATAGTACCCCGTAAAGCTAGATTCAAGACTTTGCCAAAGGGATATAAATATTTGTAACATTCTTTACCATCACCCATTCTCTCAGCCTTCCATTGCAAGTTCCCCATCCTGTATTTTACTACCCTGGCTTAGAATACTTTTTCAAGAAAGCTCCAACTCTTAAGAGAGATACCTTCCACTATCCCCTCCTCTTTTTTTATTTTTGTTACTGACGTGAAGAACATGGCAATGGTTTTAGCATCCATTTTGGTCACTGGATATAATATAATAAACATTACATTGTAATTGAAATCAGCATACTTTATAGCATTAATAGACTCTTAAGATATCTATTTCTTGTCTCGATATACTGTATAGTGGGCATTGGGTAGTTACATGCTGGATTGTTTCAATAAAACCCCTGTTACAAGGACATTGATCTTCTTTATTTTTTACCTTTGCTGTTAATATTTTGTTAAGAAAAAATGTTTTGAATGTAATCATTCAAATCTTGTTCACATAATCAGTCTTCTTTGATCAGAGAAAATGGGAAGTATTAAATGGCTGACAGGCATATTGCTGGCCTATAAAATCCTCAAGGCAGATACTATCTAGCCCTCAGGAGGTTAATTACTTTTTCCCCAACTATTTTTCTCTCTTACCTTAGGAGGACTTTTCCAAGTGTGGATACTCGGCTCTGCTTTGCTGCCCACCTGAAGTCTCCAATTCTGTATTTGTCTGGTTGGGTCCTTCTCCCTCCAGCCTCACCTGGCCACCCAACCCCCCCAGCTCTGAGCCCCCCCATGGTGGGACCACCACCACCTCCTCTGGTGCTCTATCTAGAATCTAGTAGGGTAACTGGGGAGGAGGAGGAAGACTGAGAGCATGTGATGGTAGAGCCCGGCACTGGGAATGGGGCTGGCCCCTGATCCACATCGTTGCCTACCTCCAAGGCAGAGTTTTTATACTTGCTGTAGCCCCTCAGAACATGATGCACAATGGCTCCTTGCATGGCCGTTTCATGCCTCCTGCCACTGGAGCCTGCAATCGTCCCACCCCCTTTCTATGTCCTGATGCTAGTGTCACCCCTGGTCTCCATCAGAGGTCGCTACTGCTCTGAGAGCCCCACTAACCCACCCCAGGAGAGGAGAGGAGAACAGTCCAATGAAGCTCAATCATCTTCCTCCTCTGCCAACCCCCAATGGCCTAGATCCATTCCCAAACCCGGGTCGCTGGTGTGGGGTGAGGTGTGGCATCCAGCGCCTCAACCCTCAGCGCCACTGGGGCGGTGTGCCAACAGGAGGTTAATGACATCATGTCACCCTTTTACTCCACACTGTATAAGTCCACACATCAAGAGACCCCAGGGGCAACTTAGCCTTTTCTAGATGGAATTTCCTTCCCAAGTTGACACCCCAACAGGCCCTTCTCCTTGACTCCCCACTAACCACAGAGGAGATAACCAAAGTCATACTGTCTCTTCAGGGTGGATAAAGCCCCTAGCAAGCGATGGCTTCCCCTGTCAAATCTTTGTAGGCAGTAAGTCCCCAGATCGCCCCACTTCTATTGCAAGTATATGCAGAAGCTGAAGTGAGGGATACCTACCACTGATGCTCAGGGAAGCGGTTATTACAGTGCTCCCAAAAAAGGCAAGGATCACACCCTGACTGCCAGCTACAGACCAATCTCATTAATCAATAATGACAGCAATGTTTACACCAAGGCTCTTGCTTGTAGGGTAAGCCCCCTCCTACCCAGCCTGATACACCCAGCCCAGGTGGGTTTCATTCCAGGAAGGAATAGTGCAGATCACATCAGGTCTCTGTTCAATCTCCTTCACACAGCAAGAGGCCTGTAAACTCCAGCCACTGCCCTTGCAGTAGACTTTGAGAAGGTGTTTGATTCCCTGGAATGGGACTATCTACAGGCAAGTCTCACCACCAGGGGTTTGGAGACAGATTTAGGTGTGGGTACAGGCCATTTACTGCTCCCCTACTGCTTGAGTGTCCACAAATCATGTGACATCCACCACTTTCCTCTAGAGAGGGGCACCCACCAGGGCTGTCTTCTCTCTCCAGCTGCTCTTTGTACTGGCAGTCAAGCCACTTGCAGCAACAAACCACCAGCACCTGCACATTTGGGAATAGAAATTGGAGCGAGAAGGTACTCGACCCTCATGTATGCGACGACCTGCTCATCACTTTAGCAGATGCACAGCTCCTCTACCACCCCTCATAGCCTTACTAAACTCTTTTGCAAACCTCTCAGAGCCTAAGGCTAACCCAGGCCAAAACAGAGCTGATACCCCGGAACCAGCTATACCAACCAAGTAGCCACTAACTACGGCCTACTATGGGCCAATAATGGCATAACTTATCTGGGCATTAAAATATCCCCGCAGGTTGAAAAGACCTGGGATTTAAATGCCCAGCCACTCCTCTTTGCCTGTAAGAATAAATTCAATAGGTAGATGCTACTGAACCTTTCCCTGGCTGGTAAAATTGCAGCCATAAAAATGATAACAGCCCCCAATTTCTTTTACATGCTCACTCATATCCCCCTCCAACTGCTGCAGGCCTGGCTTCAAAAAATTGACAAGCTAATGGGGGATTTCCTATGGGAAGGCAAGAAGCCCAGGTTTAGCCACAATAAGTTACATGCTAACTGGATAGTGGGAGAGTGGAACATGCCATGGATGGAGGGTTATAAACCTGCACTCTGAGCAGCCCAAACTATACAATGGTTCACCCCTGCAATGATCAGTCTCCTCAATGGGTCCATATGGAGTAGAGTACAGGAGGTGCAGGTGCAGCTGCCTCATTGCTTTACCTTCCCATAAAGCCCCATGCCTCACCCACTATAACCCTGCCTGACTAGGTACTGGTTCATGATTCACGGCAGAGTGGGTGCAACCCAATCTCAATTGTATACACCCCTCTATGAGACAACCAAAACATTCTGATAGATAAAAAAACCCTGTATTGGCTGCAGTGGTCCTCCAAAGGTATTCATCTCATAAAAGATATTCTTGATCAGAAAGTGGGCACAGTGGCATCATTCCACTCTCTTCAACAGAAGTTGAACCTTCCATAGAAAGACCTTTGGCAATTTCTGCAAATTAGGGAAGCCATCAAGCCCCTGCTGCAGGACCATATCCCCTTCCAGAAATGAGAAGGGCTAACCAAATGGCTCAACACCCTAAAAGGCTTGGCTGGCAAAAACATACATCCAGCTAAGAGACACCCTGCCAAGCCAATCAGGTGAATCAAAAAAGAGGTGGGAGAAATTCCTAGGGATGACCTCACGGATGCCCAATGGACACACACATGGCACAATGCACATACCATATTTAGAGATGCCCACAGTGGACTAATTCAAAATAAATATGGTACAGAACTTCATCAGTTCTCCATGCAGCCAGGGTCCTTGAACATGACAAGTGCTGGTGCTGCCAGGCACCAGGGGCAATCTTTACCACATTCTTTGGGTGTGTACAGAATAAAAGCCTTCTGGGGTCAGGTGTATCATCTAGGCAGCTCAGTGCTACATGTGAACATTCCCCCATTGGCCCCACTTCTACTGCTGGGCATTAAACTAACTACACTGAAACTAAAGCAACCTGCTTTTAGGAGGTTGGCCATGCTAGCAATGCAAGCAAAAAGAGCTCTCCTATGCAACTGGCACAGCCCCAAGGTCCACAGTTTAGAGGAAATACTGTCCTCACTTACAGGTCTTGTCCAGCTATACAGACTCTCTCACTCCAAGCTAAACTGGCTGGAATACTAGTCATCCTTTTGGGGCCCCATATGGCATATGTGAACCCTCTCACTGGGATTGGATAAATAGCCATACCCAGTTGGTGCCCGGTGTACACACAGGTTCCAGTTGGTCTGCCTCACTACAACCTGAGAAATCTGACTTTAGCCTAAATGGGCCACCTCAGCATGTTCCCTCTCCACTACTCCATAGGACAAGAAGTTTAGTGATTGCACCATGGTTAATCCACTGTTCTCTTTAACTGTTTGCTTGATTTTGTCTGTGTTTAAGTACACTGTGTACTTTGTGGTACCATCTGTTATGTTACAGGCTGCAAGACAAAATATGGTTGCCATGCCTCAAGGTACAGCCAATAAGACACCTAAGGAAGCCATGAAGATACTAGTCCTGGTTATGTGAATCTGACCCTCTCCAAGGCTTTACCCATGAACTGTATGCAAGTTAAAAATCCCTGTTACTGTACCCTACTACTGAACATAGACTAATGTAGTCAGGCCCTTTTGTTGACATAACAATGATTAACAAGTACATGGCTCCAGACAAATGTATGCATGGCACGTCATGTACACATCAGAATATGACAGCTGTAACTATGTATTACTGAAATGTTGATCCTGTATACCATTATGTTTTCTTTGGGAAAAAAACTCAGTAAAAGGTTTAACAACAGTTCTATTTATATGACATGGTGAGAAATTAATGAATTAATTGAGCACCTGTAATTCAGAGATGTCTGCATGTACTTTCTGAGCACATGCAGTAGTGTTAGAGGGAGACTGACCATGAGTGCACTATCTTTTCAGTAAGTATATGGAGTCTTTATTAGTAGCACCACAAAGACATGACTGTGGCATGGCATATCTTTCAGTTTTGGGACACATGCTGGGAAAAAATTGACTACTGAATAATATGTAAACAGAAAGGACTCTGACCTGATTACTTGGAATAAAGACCAGATAATTGATCGGTGGTCTTTTGTTCCAAGTGATCAGGTCAGAATCCTTTTCCTGTTTAGCATATTATCTAGAATAATTTTTCAACAATCCGCATAGTTTTAGATGCTGCTGAATCAGTTACAGAAAATACATCCGTGCAAAGCAAAATGTATTCAAAACTGGTCAACCAGGCATGTGCCAGGAATCAAATCTTGCACAGATATGGTTTACATGCCAATTCGTCTTCGATGTTCTCATAAGCGGTGCACTTGTGTGGTGCACTTGTATCTATCCTGACATCGATCTTTATGTCCTTGATGTTGGCATTTATATGCAGATAAGATTCAGTTACAAAATAATTGATCACTCTGTAATCAATTTATGCACTGCATGTACACATTAAACATCAAGAGAGGTGTGAGGAAGTACTACTGCTTTGCGGAAAGTGTGGTGGAACCTTGGAACAGTCTGTCAGCTGACGTGTTGGGTGTAAAAACAGTTAGGAGATTGAATCAGGGCTGGGATAGAATAAAGGGAATAGTGGAAGCCCGGGGTGACTGGACCAAGGAGGAGAATAGGGAGAGGACGGAAGGGCTTAGTACCCTGGAGGAACAGTATGTTCCAGGGATTATAGGGAACTTCGGCAGACTCAATGGACTTCTGGTCTATTACTGCCATCATTGTTTATTGACTTACCACATAAACACACACACATACTGTGAACGAAAAATACAGTGACAATATGTAGAAATAGCAGTACCTAAAGTATGAAACTTAAGACAAGCATTTCCCTGTAGTCATGTGAGCATTTCTTGTTTTTTATGTTACGAAACTTAGGAGTGACTTGCCCAATCAGAGTTATACATAAAACAAAAATTATACCAGCCCACTGCAGCAAAATGTAACCAATAGAAAATAACAAGCAAGAGTGTATATAAGCTTTTGTGCAACTGTAACTAAGGGAGTTTGTTGTGTTGTTCTGAGCTCTGCTGATGCCAGAGACAATGAACTCCCATATGCATATGTATTAAACTTTCTTGTTACTGCATGCAGTATTCCTGAGCCTGATTTTAAACTAAAGTGTAAGAAGAATATATTTTTTCCACGACAATTTTGGCGTAGTCGGCAGGATCAACACAAACTGGACCCAGAGTAGTCCCGGTGGGGGCAATCGAACTTCTGGTAAAGTACGAAACACAGATGGAAATCTGCCTACGGTGAGCTGAGCCAGGCGGACCGCCCCAATCGCGAAGGATTCTCTTGGGACCCAGACGGCACTGATCACTGTAAGTACCTGCACTCAGGCCACGGCATGTAATGAAAAAGAAAAATTGCTTGTATAAGTTGTAACTGATATCAGAATAGTTTGAGTCTGAAAAAAGTGGCAAAAGTAACTATTAGTCTGAGCCTGAAAAACTGGCAAAAGTGACTAGGCACTATAAGTATAGGTTCGGTTAAAAGTAACCGAGGGAGTTTGAGTCTGCCTAGGGAAAGAACTTTGGGGGGGGCAAAAGAACCTTTAAGTAGGTTGAGCACCCTCCTATGAGAGGAGTAAAACTAAGCAGGAGATAGGGCAAGTCAAAAGTAACTCCCAGAGTTTGAAACCGACCAAGCAAGTGTAGAGAATAAAACCAAAAAATTATGGGGACAAGTCAGAGTAAGAAGTCTGAAAGAGAAGCAATATGTGCTGGTCTGGTAAAATGCATGTTGGAAAAAATGGGCAGGATTCAGTTTTGGAGGTGGGACGTTGGCATACCCTGACAAGAGGCTTATTTCCATTAATGGGGACATTTAGTATAGACGTGTTAAAGGAAGTGAGAATCACTCTAGAAAAAAAACAAAAAAAAAAAACAAAGCAAAAGTCAAAGATTGATTGGACAAGGTTTTGTAGATGGGAAAGAGAGGCACAACATAGGCAGGAGAGCCAGGCAAAGGGACTAATGGTTAAACAGGAAAGTGAAAAAAAATAAAAGTAAAGTTTGCAAGACATGACATGCCACCTCCCTATAGACCCCCAGCCACAAACACCACCAGCTCCTCCACCACAGGCTACTCCCCCACCACAGGCTCCCCTTTATCTAGATCCACCACAACACCGGACCCCATGCCAGGCCAGCCACCACAACAGGTGCAAAGCCCTCATAGATTTGCAACCACCCCGAGTAGAACCCCGCCATTGCAGCCCCAGCCACTGAGAAAGAGAGGGAAACCCATTTTGCCAGACCTATCCCCTCAGCAACAATAGGCTTATGTGCCAGCACCAGCCCTTCCCCAGTTTACCCCACTAAAGGCTCCAGGCTGGCTCCCAACTTGGTTTCCCAGGTCTACCCCCATGGGAGTAAACCCCTCGAGCACAGAAGTAAAGGGGGCAGAAGGGGGAAGCCATTATCAATTAAGACCCCGACAGGTGGTAGCACAAATGCCTCTAATACAGTATCCCAACCCGAATGTGGCAGCTGTGGCACAGACTCCATATATAGAGGTAAACAGAACATGGAATCCAGATGAGCTTTGGGAGGCTCTACAGGACATTTCTAAGCCATGAGATAACATTGAAGAATATGAAAGAGAATTAAGGGGGCTTACTTTGTATGCATACACTCTCCACAGCGGAAGTGGAGGAATGCTTTAGACGGACATTAAAGGCTGTCTGGGATGAGGTAAAAGGCAACTGGGATTCAGGAAAAAAGTATAACAAAATAAATGACCAAGTAAATGCAGTGTTCGTGGCCCAGAGACAGAAATTCAAAAAGGTAACAGATTGGCCCCGAATAAAGAACACCAAGCAAGGACCACATGAGTCAGTGCAGGAGTACAAGGAGAGACTTGAGACCGTGTTTAAACAGTACTCTGGTATTGACAGAGGCAATCCAGCATACGAGCACCAGCTTGGAATGGTGTTCTGCTCAGGACTGAGAGAACAAATAAGAACTGGGGGTCACGACAGTGTGTATAGGCTGGGGAATAAAGACAATGGCAGAAATCATGCCTTTTGCTGAGCATGCTGAGAGACAGCAGAGTGAGACCAAAGAGAAAACCAAGGAGAAGTTAGAAAAGCCCAGTTAATGTACTTTGAGGAGGAGGCAGAGGAGGAAGAGGTGGAAAAGGAGGAAGGGGAAAGGATGAGGATGTGGGCACAGGAAGACCCCAGCAGAGAGAAGGAGCAGGCGGGGGTGACTATGCAATTATACCTGTTATACTTGTGGAGGTCGAGGCCACATAGCAGCTGCCCAGACAACCAAGGGCAAACAGCCCAACCTTATCCACCACCTCCTTCTCCCCAGCGGGCCCATGATTATGATCAACAACAGAATCAACAGTGGGTGCTGACAGCTAGAATTAATGAAACAGCACCCAGATATTCTGACCACCTTGCAGCACCCTAGCGATGAACCAAAATGACACTGTTAGTAAATGGCAAAACTTCTTTCTTCATGAACCGCAGGTGCCTCAATGTCTGTGATCAGAGACACCGACATAAAACTAAAGACTGACGTGAGACGATCAAAACATGGGGAGCCTCAGGGGTTGTAATGCATGAAAAATTAACCCAGCCACTGGAAGTAAAATGTAAGGAAGCGGTCATACAGCATACCTTTCTGTATAGTGGAGTCTGTCCTGTGAACCTCATGGGAAGGGATCTCCTAGCCAAGCTCAATGCCCACATAATCTGTACAAAAGGGGGGTTGGAACTTAAGTCCCACATAGTGGGGTTGTATCCCTTTGCTGCCATGGGTAGTAGTAATTGGCTGTACTGCTGGAAGTTGACAGCAGAAACAGAGAAAAGGTGGCTGTTGGGCTGGGCAGAGGCTATACACACAACCTGCAGGTGCAGATGGACCTGCATTACACCACACACTACTCAATAGGGGCAAGAGACAGCAGTAGAGTGTGGGGGAATGGGAAGGCAGCCAGTGGAGCAGACCTAAACATCTCCGAGATATATGCGGCTAAAAGATCACTCGCAGCAACAGTGAGCTCAGCCAAAAACAACAGAAGGTATTCCAAGTTCAGGGTCATACCCACACATATCACTGGCTAGAGACCCTCCATTCCTGGAAGGAGTTGGGGCCATGGATAGAGTATGTGAGACAGATGGATGACTGGGTGTGTGAAGGAGACAAATGGACATCAAAAAAGGAAGGTGTACAAAATATGTAATTAAAATGAAGGTAACAGTGAAAGTAGAAAGAGGGAGATGAGTGAGGAGAAGCACTGAAGGTTTAAGGATATTTATGTGGCGGTTTGTGGATCCCAGGTTTAAGAATATGTGGAGAAATGTATTAAGAAAAAGTCTCTCAAACAACCAGGACAACTGCCCTTTGCCCTTGTAATTTGTACTTGCTACAAGTATATACTGTTAGAGCCAATGATGGCTTTACAGTTCAGGCTGTTTTAGTAGAAAGCAGTGGCTGATTAAGTAACATTAGATAAGCAACATTTAGAGAAAATAAACTACTGTGGATATCACGCACAGTAGGTGTGACTACAGACAGGATGATTTGAAAATCCCCTATGTTGCCTATCTGTGTAGTTTCAATTTTTTTATCAATTTCAAGTTCCCTTGCCTCCTATAGAGGCTGAAACATTTGATCCAAACCCAAGTACTGGGGACCTCCACCAGATGGATCTCAACTTAGTACCTAGTACTGTTACAGATTTTTTGTTTTGTTTTAAACTGCAAACCAGAGCTCTGGAAAAAGACTTGGTTTGGCAGGTTACTAAAATAGCCAAAAAAAACCTTGAAAGGGTTAATAGCTGCAGCCTTTGAAATTATCATGAAGGTCCTGCAGTCGGTTTTCTCAATCGGACCAGTGTATCAGAAAAGAAGAAGAAAATACCTTGCTAAGTCTGAATTTTTTATTATTTAAAGTGTTTTTATGTCTGTCTGTTTTATTTCTGTGATACATATACTAAACAAGGTAATGCTCCATCTCTCTTGTGCGTATTTTCCAGCGTTTATCTGTGTTCTGTAATTATGTTCTGTTGTCAAGGTTGCGAGATAGGATTGACTGCCTTCGGTGCTCAGCATGTTACAGTAAAAAAAAAAAGAAGCTTCTTTGCCTCATATCTGTTTTAATTGGTTTCATTTTTAATGGAACATTTGTGCTGCCTAGATAGGGTCAGTGAAGAACTTTTGTATGTAGTTGTTGGTTGGAGCAGGTAGTGTTGAAGGTGAAGAGATATGACGTCATAGATTGCAATGTGAAAAAAGATTTGTAGTTTGCAAGCAACGTGCCAAGCCACTGCTAGGTGAAAATGTAATGTGTTAACTGCTATGAATGGCTTTATCATACTTCTAGTTAAAACCAGAAACGTTTTGCAAAATGGCAGAGTGCCATATTTTGGCTATGCGCCAAAAGGTGTAACCATGTTATACTAGATGTGTTCACTTACAGATGGTATGTCGTGCTGTATTTTAAAGGAGTTGGAAGGTGTTTAAAAAGTGTTTTGTTCTGGAAAGATTTGGCATGGAGATATGTATAAATGTGTTGGTTTAAAAAATTGTCAGTGTTACAAGACAGGCAGGAGGCAGTAGATATATCTAAAACACGTACAGTTTTCTAATAAAACTAATGGCATTACCTCAGCAAATTGGTGTCAAATGATATCAGTCTTATTTTCTGTTAAGCATTTCTTTTGTGTATGTGTACTGTCTTGGCCAGCAGTTTTATTGTGCTCTATTATTATTTATATATATTTTAATATCAGTAGTGTTCAAGGACACTACAAAAATAACTGGGTTTAAATGGCCCTTGCATACACACTGTGAGCTTTTGAACATTATTTGACCTTCTTGTGTTTCAACATTTTATGTTACTACCAGTTCAAACTTGATGTGTATTCCATACCTAAAGCACAACTTTTCACACAAAATGTATGTTTTCATGAAAGCACACCAAGAGTGAACCATGTAATTGGACTTTTATTGCAAAACTAGTATTCTAAGTAAAGAGGAACATGACTGTGGACAGGTAATAGATCTGGACTGCAAACCCGACCGGACATTACTGATGTGCCAATAGTAAATGCTGCATGGAGTTTTTGTGGATGGGTCGGTCAAAAGATAATAAGGAGACCCCTTAGTGGGATATGCTGTGTGCACACAAAATAGTCTTGTGGAAGGTGCTAAGCTGCCTCTACGAACGTTGGCCCAAGCAGCCGAATTAGTTGCATTGACCAGAGCTTGCATACTTGCAGAAGGGAAAATTGTCAATATTTACATGGACAGTTGGTACGCATTTGGGGTAGCTCATGATTTTGGCACCTTGTGGAAACACAGGGGATTCCTGACAGCGGCAGGAAAACCTATTGCGCTTGCGAACCTGGTAAAGGACTTACTGGAGGCTGTACAAAAACCAAAGCAAATTGCCATTATCAAGTGTCAAGCTCATACGTCTGATACAGACTCTGTGTCGTTGGGTAATGCGAGGGCAGATGCAGCTGCAAAAAGAAGCAGCCCTCTCTGATGGTGTTCCAAAATTCTTAATGTTGTCTGTTACCACTAACCAACTTGATTTATTTTCAGCAAAGGATGTTGTTACGTTGCAACAGTCGGCCAGTGCAAAGGAGAAATGAAACTGGTAAGCAAATTGCAAATATGATGTTGACACTAAGGTAGGATAGCCCCCAACGGCAGGCTTTGCCTGCCCTCGGCAGTATTTCCCTTTTTGGCCAAGTTGGCCCATGGGGCCGATCATGTCTCAAAAAGTGGAATGGTAGACCTTGTAAATAAATATTGGTATGTTGTAGGGTTCACTGTATATGCTAAAGATTTCAGTAAGAGATGTATCATATGTATGCAAAATAATACCGGCAGAGGACTCCAAGTAACCCCCTGTGCCCACCCTTCTCCTACAGGACCTTTTGAGCACCTAATGATGGACTTTATTGAGTTAAATCCATGTGAAGGATACAAATATTGTCTAGTAATTGTAGATATGTTTTCAAAATAGGTAGAGGCCTTCCGGTTAGGAAAACCATAGCATACACGTGGCAAAGGCCCTAATAAGGAAATCATTCCCGGTGGGGTGTCACCAGACTTTCCAGTGATAATGGGTAGCATTTTCAAACGAGGTAATTAGAACCTGTGTGAAGCATTGCAAATAAATCTGAGGATGCACTGTGCCTACCACCCCAATCGGGAGGAGCTGTGGAAAGGGCAAACCAGACCCTTAAGGTAAATTGTCCAAAATCATGGCGAAACTGGTCTCAGTTGGGTGAAGGCATTACCTCTGGCACTTATGAGCATGAGAGGGAGGCCTGCGCACATGGGCTTATCACCACATGAGATTTTAATGGGAAGGCCTCTCAGAATGACAAATGTTCCATTTCCCCAAAATAGAATGACATTGCATGGTATAGACAATAACATGATTGCCTATTGTTTATCCCTTAATGCTGTGTTGAGATCTCTCTATCCTAGGGTCAAAGCAGCTTTACCTGTACCCTCTGAGGGACCACTCCATCACATCAGACCAGGAGACTTCGTAGTGGTAAAGGACTTTCGGAGAAAGAAGTGGTGTGCTCCGAGGTGGAGAGGACCGTTCCAAGTGTTACTCACAACAGCCACAGTGGTCAAGATAGCCAAAAGGGACACATGGATTCATGCTTCCCATTGCTGGTTGGTGACGGCTCCCGAGGAAAAATGAAGATAAGGACTGTGTTACTTATTGCAGGGGTGGTATGTGTACTGGGAACCGCTATGGTTCTCCTGGCTCAAATGACTGTTAAAGCAAACCACAAGACTGTGAATACAGCCATGTGTGAACCTCTGCATCTTACAAATACTTGGTGGAATTTAATGAAATTGCATGCTAATAACGCAAATATGTCAGATTGTTATGTGTGCACATACTCCCCATTTTCTGCAGCTATTGGGCTACACCTAAAACCAAAACCCCAGTAATGGCCCCTTTGCTCACCAACCAGGAAATAAATGCACAACTGCCATTTTATAATAATATATTGTAAAATTGATACAGAGTATCAAAAGGGGGGAGTGTGAAGGAAAAATACAGTGACAATGTGTAGAAATAGCAGTACTTAAAGTATGAAACTTAAGACAAGCATTTCCCTGTAGTCATGTGAGCATTTCTTGTTTTTTATGTAACGAAACTTAGGAGTGACTTGCCCAATCAGAGTTATACACAAACAAAAATTATATCAGCCCACTGCAGCAAAATGTAACCAATAGAAAATAACAAGCAAGAGTGTATATAAGCTTTTGTGCAACTGTAACTAAGGGAGTTTGTTGTGTTGTTCTGAGCTCTGCTGATACCGGAGACAATGAACTCCCATATGCATATGTATTAAACTTTCTTGTTACTGCATGCAGTATTCCTGAGCCTGATTTTAAACTAAAGTGTAAGAAGGATATATTTTTCCACGACAATGCACACACATGCAAGCACACACACAAACAAACACACACACACATACATAAGGAATAAGACACAACGAGGTTTGGTTTATGAGCTGATATGAACACACCCTAGGTGCATAATGCGGCATGAGGTGCTTGTGCTGAGTGCCTTTAGCACCTAAGAAGTGCTCTTATCAGCCCATAAACCACACCTCGGAGTGTCTTATTTGGCTTACAAATGGGCCCCTCCTGTAAAAACCTTCCCCTGGAAAAGAAATTAATTATTAAAAGAAGTCTGATAAAGAATAAATGTTAAAAGATAGGTTAATTAAGATATAAACATGAAAAAAGAATTCCTTGCTCAGCTAATAGAGGACATTTGTGTCCGTCTGTCTCTCCCGTCCCCCCACACACTCACACACTGTTTCTCTCTCTGCACACAGAGACTTCATTTTTTAGTTTTTACATTTTATTTGTATCTTTGTTTTAGGCTTCTTTAGTTGCGTCTCTGAGATGCCAGTGATCAGGACATCTGCTCCAGCAAGTGTGACTTTCAATGGCAAGCAGCGAGTTAGGAGAGCTGCTTTTTCTGTTTTGTCTGCAGGACTTCATAATACTTTTAAATCAGCTGATGTGCAACCCCCCAGCACACACACACTCTCAAGGAACATGGAGAAATAAACTTTTTTTGTTTTTAGTTGCTATTATTAATGCAGGCTAGCTTTTTCTTTTTGTAAAACATTTTGTTTGCAGCCAACAGCTCACTTGACTCTGGCGAGCATGTCCTTACCAGCCACCGTACAAATGAATGAGTGGATACCAGTATCTCACTCGGGGTTATGTGAATGGTAAAGCAATTGATTTAGGGCATTTTGTTCATACAGTCTTTGAAAGAGCTGGCAGAGGTGCGAGTGTCGACTTTAATTTGAAAGCCGTTTCTAGGCAGCACGAGTGACCATGCTCGGTGAATCACGGGCAGCAATTCTTCTAATGTCATTGGTGACTTTTATGAGTTGGAGGCAGCAGAGGTAAAACATTTTGTTAAAAAGTGGGTTAATTTACTTACAGGGTAGGGTAATGCTGCAGTGCACCTTGCTAGAGTTTCAGACTGTTGGGGAGGGCAGCTTAGCCACTACAAGACAGAGGTTGGCACAGTGATCTGTCTTGTTCTTCATCCTGAATGGCTAAAGAGGTGCCGACTGGCACAATATGCCCTGATAAGGACACAGCCAGAGGTACCCCACAGCTGATCAGGATGAAGAAAACTCCTGACCCATTTTATAAACACACATATGGACTACAGTATACCGTATGTGGGTGTGCTGAGCTACAATACTTTTGCATGTACAGGATGTACCAGTATGGGTATATAATGTACAGAGACAGCTTGTTCTGTATGGAGTTCTGTCCTTACTGGAACACTGTTGTACCACAGTGCAAATGTCTTGGAATGCAGTTGTACCCTTCTGGGAGCTTCCTTGCCCAGAGTCCACTTGTGCTTCACTACAGCTGAAAACAACTGCACAGTCATCAAAGTCAAATCTCAGTTGAGTCAAAGAGATGGCTGTGGCTGTGTTTTCAAGGGACTGCAGTGAACACCAGAAATTCATACAGAATTAAAACAAGACAACTTTCCCCAAACAATGGTTAAAAAGGTATCTTACAAAAATAAATTTCCATAGTTTCAGTGTTTATCTATGAACTAAATGAATTTAAACAGTAACAAATGACTTTTAACTTAAATCCTTGTCCTTTTACCTTGCTGGCTGGAAATTTAACACTCATTGGCCAGAAAGTTTAACTTCTCTTTAGAATCTTTCCTTAACACCCCATACTTTAAGCTCCCGGGGTTTTTTGTTCCTCCCCCATAGGATGGAGTGTTCGAGCTCATTCTCAATTGTGTCAGATTTTAAAAGTAATTCAGACTAAAATGCTGACACAGCCTCTGTTTATCAAGTATAACATTTGTATTGCCAGCAAGGCTATTCCAGCCTCCTTTGGCCTGCATTGTCTACCCTCAAATTGGTGATTTGGTTGTTGATAATACAATGATATCCTTCCCAAATTTGATGAAGAGTTACAAATTTTCCCACATTCTTTTTTTAAATATATGCAACTGTGTAATTTTCTCAACAATGTTTAGGTCCTTCTCCATGGTCAAATGTTTCTTTTTCTTTTTCTTCTTTTCAGGAGTACATTCAGTATGCTATTCAGAGGAAAGCTATATCTATGGTTTATAGGGCTTTGCTACTCCATGGCTGTGCTCTAGTTTCTCCTGTTGCCTATTATTGACATAATCTTTTGGACTCTAACTGAAATCACTCCCAATGGCACATAATTTGGACTGCTAGTTATATTTATATTAAACAAGACAGGCTTCGACTGTTGCAGTTCAACATACTACATAATCTTTACTGCACCCCATACGCCTTATTTCAAATGAAACTATTGCCCTCGCCAGTATGTACAGTTTGTGGGAAGGCAGAGGGTACTCTGTTCCACAAACTGTGGAGTGCCTCAGCCAAACAACTATGGGTCATAGTCATTGTGAAACTGTCACCCTTGTTCAGTACCAATAACTATTTTGTCCCTAAAATATGCCTTGTGGGGGATTACTCCAGTACTGGAGTTCGTACACATAAATATTATATAGCCCTTATTTTCTCAGTTACTAAATTAATTATAGTTAGACACTGGCTTGGCAATTGGTCTCCTTCTGTTTCAGAATGGATACATGAGTACCTGACCGCCATTTCAGCTGAGAAGGCAATTAAGAATTACACCTTTCATCCAATTGTAACTATGTTGGACAGAGCTTTATTTATTTCCTGCACAATAACTCTTTGACAATGATTTTAATTTGTAGTCTAGCTAGTTGCTGAGGCGGTTGCACCAGTGGGGCTGGGGGGAGGGTTGGGGCTTTTCGGGGTGGGGAGAGGTGTTAGATTTGGTTTGTATTAATTCTTTAACTTGTGTGTCAGTTTGGCTTTTATCCTTTGTTTTTGTTTTCATGGTTGTATTGGTTAAAAAAAATGTAATAAAGTATATTAAGTTGCAAAAAACAAAATCCTTGTCCTGAAATCTTTATTTTTTGCTCTATACACTATAAGAAATACTAGTTAGGCAAACCATGCCCAACCAGCCTGTGCTGTCACCTCGAGGTTTAGATTCCTATTGCCCTCTTGGGCTTAGCTCTTGAGGTCATTTGAGTCTGAACTTCCGTTAGCAGCACAGGCTGATTGTGCATGGTTGCCCAGCCAGTATTCTCTATGTACAGCACATGCTGTGCACATTTGTGTTCTGACTTCACAATATTGGTGTTCTGCACATAAAATGCTTATCTCCCACTGTGATTAGGCAACAGCATAAGTGAAATGTTCCTATGTACCAGTACAACTACCGTATGTGTAGGGGCACATATGCAGAATTTGTTAACATATTCTTTCCCATATTTGTCAGTAACCCAGCCTGTCATAAAGGACTACCTACTACTCTTCTGTTTCCTTGCAAGATAAGGCTGTGCTTTAGAATGTGCATATGTTACAGTTAAGATTCAAGAGCCTGATCCACAAATGTAGCTGAGAAACATACAAAGGTGAAGACAATCTGCATTGCACTATGTGCTGCAGAGGAACTATGCATAGTACCACTGGATAGGGATTCCATTTTCCATTGCATTGGGTGCTATGAATGTGGTGGAAAGGGTGTACAGTTTTTTTTTTTTTTTTATGAAATAGCTCAGGGCGTGGGTGCTTCAGTCATCTTCTCTACTCATGAAGGCTTTGCTCTTCATCATTGCTAATTCACCATAAAGCCAAATTATATGGAAGCCCAATTAGCCAAATTAGACAATATTGGAAGCCAAATTGCATCATAGTTATCATAATCTTCTTCTATGTGGTAGATGGTTTTATCAATTCTACCATGATCCAGCACAATCTCAATCCACTCAGAATAGACTGCGGATTCTATATATGTTTCCAATGCTGCAAGATTATTTTACTTGCAACTAAAATACCTATATTCCAAAGGATCTTTTGATATTTCAGCCGATCCTGAGTATCTATTGAAAAAACAAAAAATCACAATCCATGGATCAAATGGAAAATTGATTCCCAAAATCTTACATAGAGTTGACCAAATAGACATCCAGTAATTTTAATCTTTATACATCCGCTAACATATGAGCGAGCATCCCTTTTCTTTACTGCATCTCTGACAGAGCTCAGGAATGGAGGTATTAATTCTGAGCCTAGCGGGGTCAAAGTGTGTTTGTTCTTACTCTGGCTTAGGGACTGGTATATATCAGATGCAACCAGCTGGCAAAGTTAACCTTGATATCACAACCTTTCAAGACCCCCAAATGGAATGGCCACTGCACCCTGTCAAAGGCTTTTTCTGCATCCAATGACAAGAGTGCAGTGTCCATTCACAAGAAGGTCTGGATGATATTAAATGCCTTTCTGGTGTTATGTTGGTGTCTTCTGCCCTCAATAAATCCCACTTGGTCATGATGTATTAGACCAGGAATGATTTTAGTCAACCTTACAGCAAGGATCTTTGCAAATATTTTATATTCACTATTTAGAAGGGATATGGGCCTGTATGATCCACAATGTTCTGGAGGTTTATCTTTTTTAAGTAATAAAGTGATGTCTGCCTCATTAAAAGATTGAGGTATTTTGTCTTCCTCCAAAAAAGTTCTAAAGAGGACAATCAACAATGGGGTTAGGACATTAGTGAGACTTTATAGATCCCAAAGGGCAGACCATCAGGGCCTGGACTTTACCATTAGGTAAGGAACTGATAACTGACATTACTTCCTCAGTGGTGATTTCCCTATTCAAATACTCTAGTTCTTGTTCTGAAACTTTGTGTAAATTCAAATTCAAGCTCAATATATATTTTGTGATTGGGCCTATACCCACATCCCTCTCAGTTGTGTACAGTTTTTTATAAAATGTTTGAAAATGTAAGTTTATATCCTCCTCTGTGGAAGACAGTGTTCCGTCAATCCTACTTATGGCCTGTATTTTATTCCTATTTTTGTTTTCACAATTAAGCTGATAAGCCTACATCTTGCCTGGTAGATCTCCATAAGAAATATTTGGCTCTAGCCCTATACATTTCTTTATCTGCCTTTTCCTGAATTATCTTTTCAACCCTGTCCTAGCTAACATAAGTTTCAGTTCAGTCTGCTCAGTCCCCAAAGTAATATGTTCTGCTTCAGCTGTAGTAAGTCCTTTCTCTAAATGTTCTAGCTTCAAGTTATATTTCTTTTTTCTAATCCCTACTTGAGCCATTATCCAGCCATGCAAGTATGCTTTCATTGCATCCTACATATTATGGATATTTAGGTCTTGTTTTGCATTGTGTATCCAAAACCAAGAGATTTTTTCCTGGAGCTTCTCTTTAAAACCTGTTAAAAACCAGAGAGAGTTATCAAACTTACACAAAATGTGTCTATTGTTTCTGTCCTTCAGTCCCTTAAAACCTATTTCCAAAACCACTGGGGCATGATCTGATACCCTTATTGGTTCATAAGAAATATGTTGCAGTTCTTTGCACAACTCCTGAAATATCAGAAAATAATTAATCCTTTTGTGTGTTTTGGAATAGTGAGAATATTTATTCAAGGCTGAGAATAGATACCTAAATAGATCTTGTAAATTTAAATCTTGGATCAATTGTTTTACCACCTCTAGAGTGTTTCTCTTTCTTTCCAACATAGTGGGCACCCTATCAATTAGTCCAAAGTTGGATTGAAATCTCACCCAATTACCATAGTTAAATCAAATCTGTAGAAAAGGTGGGACCTTCCTGATTAGGACCACATACAGAGGCAAGAATAATAGGATTATCCTGCACAGTAATCCCTGATATAACAAACCACCCTAATTGATCTAGCATTGATTTTTCCAGCCTATGTCCTAACTGATTTTTAATATAGATAGCAGTTCCCCTTGCCATGTCGAAAAAGTTAGTAGAATATTCTACTGCCCCAAACAAGCTCCCAAAATAAGAGGCATCTTTCTTGTTAAAATGAGTTTCTGGCAACAAGAGACAATCTATGTTCCTTTTCTTTGCTGTTTTAACAAATGTTCTTATTTTTACCATTTCCTTACAACCATTAAGTTCCAGGGCATTATTTTTAATAAATCCATTTATATTTAATTCCTTCCTCCAGATGCCTCCATTCCTGGGCCCTGCCAGAGCCTCTTTCCTCCTTAACTACACCCCCACCTTAAGGCAGGCCAAGCTGAGATAAAATAACAAGAAGCATCCAAAACTGCATAACAGCACACCTGTTATTCCCTTTCCACTTCTGAACCTTGACAAGATCAAGTCTTCTAAATTCCCCTTCCCCTTCCACCTGAATTTTGCCCTTTTCAATAAGTTCAGCTAAAAAAGTTTTCTAAAAGACTGAGATTGCTATGAAATAAGTCCCTACAACCCAGATGTCCTAACAAACAATGGAGACCCCCAATGAGGTTGCTGAACCACTGCTGTACACAAAGACGTGCTGCTGGGAGACAACACTTGTGACCTCCATGCCCAACTGATTTCTCAAAATCACTTACCCAAAGGACAAGAAAAAAAAAAATTAATCCGACTGTTTCTTAACTTAGTACATCATTTCAGAGCCTATAGTAAGTAAGATTACCCCCAACCGTATGAACCCCCCTCTCAAACAGCAACCAACTGTAAGAGAGAATACAGGCACTAATAGGTGTGGACAACAGAGATATTGAATTCTCTAAATATTACAACTGGTAGGACCCCCAGGGTCAGGATTATCAGAAGAATTATTAGGCCAGTTTTTCAGAGCTTCCTCCACTTCAGAGGGAGTATAAAAGAATAAAGTTTTTCTATCCAAATTGACTCTTAGTTTTGTCGGATATAGCATAGCAAAAGGGATTCCACCTTTTCACAATTTATCTGTAATCAAATAAAAACTCTTCCTTTTTAATGCCGGCCAAGTGGTATGGAGGGATGAGGCATCCATGCCTTACCTCCTGCCATGCCAGCAACCTGTGTTCATGGTGCAAGCGGGCTGCCGGGGACCCGTCAGGGAGGAAGAGGATCGAGCATCCAGAGGACAGCACTCCTCTCTGGGCAGGGGTGGGGATGAAGTCAGATGCCTGCCTGTCCCCTAGTGGTGGCTGGGGATGGTGCAATGGACCCACAGATGAAGGGGGTGGATGCAGGGCAGATGCCCTGCATGCCACATGTGGAAGCATGCATGGCTCGACCATTGGCATCATTGCATTTCACCACGCTGCACTCTGGGGACAGGAAAGAAAAGGAAGAAAATATCCCGACCAGCAAGATGATGCTGGCCCCTCACAGGTGCTGCACCCAGCCAGCTGGCACCTCAAGAAAGAGAAAGAGGTGAGTCCATTGGATGCTGGGTTGATGGGGCTGGGTGGGCAGGTGGAAGGGGGCCAGTCGGAAGGCGAGAAAGACAACAAAAAAAACTCTTCCTTTTTGCCAGTATAGTTGGTGGGCTACCCAGAAAAATCTGTAGCCTCATCCCATTGAAAAAAGTAATTTCTCAATTCTGGCTTTTTCCAGAATTTTTTCCTTATCCTGGTATCTTAATGGTTTCACAAACATGAAGCATGGTCTGCCAAGATTATCTTTGGGGCCAAAGGCTCGATGGGCCCTATACAACTCAATTTTTTGATCTGGAAATGAAAGGCCCAATATTATAGAGAGCATTTCTTCACAGTAACCCTGAGGGTCTCCTCCTTCTATCCCCTCTGGAAAGTTCCCTATTTTCAGGTTTGCCCTCCTGGACCTTGATTCCAAATCCTCCACTTTTAGCTTCAAAGCTTCCAGCTCTTTATTGTTCTTTGCCAAAGTGTTAGAAATATTTGGAAGAACATCTTTGATCTTGCTTACTCGAGCTTTCACTCTCAGTAGCCCTAAGACAATCATTCAAATTTTTCACCCCTAATGAAAGCTTCTGTGTTAAAGAAGTAACTGCAAGGTTTAAGGATCCAAATCCTTGTTTCATCTCATTCAAAATGGCTGTTTAGGATTCCTTAATATTGTCCTCACTATCTTCTGTGGCCTCATCCACCCTTCATCCTCCTTCTTCTTCTTCTTCTGTCTCTCAGCACTCCCCATCTTCTCCCTTTCCCGACTTTTATTCCCTCTGGTTTTGCTGTGGACTACCATTTTCCCTGTTGTAACATCTTTTCCCCTTTTCTTTTGTCTTCTTAGAAAATGTATTTTACAGATAGGTGAGCCCAGGAGTAAAGCAGGTGTAGATGGATTAATTATTTTTGTGCTTAATGTTTTCCTTTTTCCTTTTTTTTTTAACTGTTGCCACCTTTAAAATATTTTTCATTGTCCAATTGTACAACAGGGGTATTAAATGATTTTCTTTTATTTTTGTTAAGTAAAGTTCAATGTAAATTCTTGCTGATCGTTAATACTATTGGGGGGCCCTGAATGATTCGATACACTACCCTTTAAGAAGGGGCTTTCCCCACCTGCAAAATTGCTACTCTTGGCACCAAACACAAAATTCCCCCTTCACCTTGCTTTCCCAGATGAAGGGGTTACTTGCAGGTATACCTTCAGTTGTCTCAGTGAAGTGAGGGGAGGTTGCGTCTTCCTCTGTAAGATTTGACTGTGGGTCGCTGCCAGAGAGAGCCAAAGGTCCCAACGCTGCTTCTGTAGTGTTACATTTGCTGCATCTTCATCAATAGTTGGTACACACTGCCCGTATTCCGTTTTGTTTGTTGATTCCAGAGGAAAGGGTGTACAGTTTGAAAGGGTTGGGCAGGAGGAAGAGGGTTGGATAGGATGTTATGAGGGTAGGGTGAAGAAAAATCTTTTATTTATGTTTAATTTTAAAAGGACTTTGAGCTAGCAGGAAGCACAACATTTTTGCAAAGTGCCAAAACTTCATGAAGCTACAGTACACAGAGTGCAATGTTCAGAACCTCTCCATCAATTCACTTGCAAAGTCAAACTCTGAAATGTCTCTACCGCTTACTGATGTTGTCACTGACTAGTAGACAAGACAGAAAATGCATTAAAGTTGCAGAGCATCGTGATCACACCTACTACTGAAGCAGGGGCAGACATGATGAACCTGGAGTCCCTTTCAGCCATACATTTCTAAGGAATATTTGTAACTAAGTTAGAAACCTAAGCTGATAAACTTGAGCCATGTACATAATGGGGCCTGTGATTTCATTGCAGGAGCTATAAACTGATCTTATGCATTACCAATTTTTTAAAGCAGCAGTACAATGTAAAATAATCTCGCTTTTTAGACTGTTTATTTTCTGTGCTCTGCTGAATATGTATCTGGTACTCTGTTTCCTGCCGGCAATGTACTATCACCCCATAATTTGCTCAGTTATCCTTTGTGTTTGTTTACATTTCTACCGCCTGCTGCATTGACAGCAATAGTGGTAGATAGCAGCTACCATATTTTCTGTAGGCGCTACAATGGTTCTAACAGATCACTTCCTGGTTAGATAGTACTGCTGTTTTAATGTAGACTACTGCATAGGTTTCTTTTAGGCTAAATATAGTCACTGAATTTTAAGCCTTTTGCATGCATTTAGTTGGAAAAGTCTGTGTTAATTTGAGTGTAATTTCTAGGTCAAAGCATGCGTGCAGCATGCTGTGTATGTATTACATAAGTAAAGATATTATTATTATTAGTGTGAAATGCAGAAACAATGTATTTATTTATTTATTATTTGAAAATTGGTGACTGGGACAGGTACACTGAGTTGAGGCTCGTTTTCAGGTGCAACCTGGTGAGGGAGGAGTAGGAGATAAAATACAAGGCAACAAGTGAATAGAGTGATATAGTGTAAAGTGCAGAGTGACAAGCCTACAAGTGATAAAATGCAATAAAAATGGTACAATATAAATTGAGACAAAAGGAAAAAAAATCACATTACAGTTTGTGTGAAAAAGTATAACATTTATCAATAATGGGAGCAAACCACTCTACAATCTTCCAAAGTTCAGCTATATTAAATGTAATGTTTACAGCACTTTCTATACAAGAACTGCTGACTTTTCTTTTGTTTCCTTGCAAGTGACTTTAATGAATGCATCTGGGATTAACTTATCTGGTTAATATTAACTGGTGCAGCGATTCTGTTGCCCTGATTTTGGCTGAAGCTGTGTGATGGGGATTTTCAGGTTGGCCCAGCTTGGATGATCTTCACTGGCATTGTGCCAAGAGCTGACACCATCTCACATATGACTGAATTTCAGTTTCAATTTCAATTCAATTTTATTGGAAAGCAAATTGAGAATAAACTCTCTTTACAATTGCATCCAAAATGTTGAACAAAGACACACACTTTGTACAAATTGAGTAACACACAAACAACAGTTTAACAGACATTCATTTAAAACAAAACTGCTACACTGTGTGTAAGGGAAGGACAGAGTGGTTGCACCATCAATGATGCAAATGTCTCCACCTGCTCCCTCCCAGTTGTATGAAAACATACTAATATAGTCACATGACAGACTGTATTTGCCAGGGTAATGACACACTGCAGATGTAAGAGGGAGATGGCTGGACTAGCCTTGCTTAACTACATTCCATAAATTACATAGTGGGGATTCTGGTGGGTCAGCCTAGGGAGAAAGGATTGATTTTAAAGATGGTGGTGCTCCTGGCACAGATCCAGGAACTGCCATTTTTGAACTAAATGTATAGAAGGAACGAGAGGAAGAGGCGGTGTAGACACAGCATGACTCGGGTGGGAGACTGCGGTGGTCACTGTACTAGCCCTGAACACCTGGTGAGGGACAGAGGTTATTTAACTTGTTTTTTTAAGTCTCCAAGACAAATACTTTGTACATAGATTTACATATTGAATACCAGGGGTATTTAAGTGAGCATATTTATTCACAAATACCATGTATAATGGGGTATTCATTACTCATGTCAAGTAATGAACTATTTCCACCATTCATGGTACTGGTACTCTGGTAATACAAAGCACGTAAGGGGTAACCCCTTAAGAACAACCTCTCTCTACCACAATCTGTCCTCCATTCCCCTTCCTCATTCCCCCACACATGTATTTTCTTTTAAAAATCTTAGTCTTTTAAAATCTTAGCTCTTGGCTCTGTGTCAGAACCTGAAAATGTCTTTAAAAATACCACCTTCCCAGCCTAACCTGCCAGTCCCCAAATACTCTTTATTAATAGAAGGACCCCTACTAACACCAATCCAGTATTCAGGGGTATCCAAAATCCAGGCTAACTCAGTCACCCTTTCCCCACAGCACACCCACTGCCATACTAATACAGTCATCTGACTGTCCTGTATTTGGGATCAGTGCACAAGACCAGGACGGGAGTAGGGTAGTCTGCGTGATCAGTTATATTAGGCACACTGTCCAATCAGTGTGCCTGGCAACGTCAATGAAGGATGCCGCTTGATCCCCTACTTTCTAACTACATTCTCCAGTTGTTAATACAGTCAGATGACTGCATTATTATGAGGGTGGGTGCACTGTGGGAGAGGTAAACTGGATCTGTCTGGATTTGGTGTACCACTGGTTCCCCTAAATCATGGATCAGGGGGCAGAAAAGAGGACTCACTACTAGAAAATGTATTTTGGGAACTGAGTTGGATGGAATTTACAAAGATGCTGTCAGCTCATTGAACAGTGGCAGGAGCCAGCAGTTATTTAAATACAAAAAATCTACCATAGAGGTTGTCAAATACTTACATTTAGAAACACAGTAATTCAGAAAGGGACTTTGCCTGGGAAAAGCAACTCACATACAGAATTGCCAGGCTGGAAGAAAAGTAAATGTTGAAATATATGGAGGTGGAGGAGGATGCCATTCAAGTGTTGCTGAAAACATCAATAACGAAAGCAGTGAGAGAGAGAGACAGAAGAATCAGTACAAAACTAGACAGAAAGCGAAGGATAACTGACACATGCAACAATGAACCAATAAATATAAAGGACATCACAACTGGAAACAGTTAAGAGAGATGAAAGAAAGCCCACTGGAATGTAAAAACTAGCAGCAGAAGCTTGCCACTACTTGTCGGAAGTCATTTGAGCAGTGTCAGTAGCTCAGTAGGTAGCACACTCGCCTCTGAGGCCGGGAGATCAGAGGGCTGTGGGTTTTAGTTCCCACATCTGGCCTTGGGTAATATCCAGTACTGACACTGTAGTGCAGCATGAGAGGGTGCTGCACTTGAGGTGCCGTCTTCGGATGAGGCGTTAAACCGAGGTCCCATCTGCCTGGATTGGTGGTAGTTCAGGTGGATGTTAAGTCCCATGACACTTATCGAAAAGAGTGAAATTTCCCGGTGTCCTGTTAAATTTCCTCATTCAGTAAAATACCACCAACAGCTTAATCTGGTTCAAGGTTAGTTGGCATTCATCTGTATCCCCTCCCGGTCGTGCCTGAAAATAGGCAGGATTTGTCTAGTGCACTTACACGGTCAACAATAGCTAAATAAATAAATAAATAAATAAATAAAATTTGGATTACGCGTGACACACTAGACTCGAAAACCAAACATTATCAAGTGAAACAAAACACAAGAAGACAATTGTTATAGGAGACTCAATCCTGTGGTGTGCTGATGAGCAAATGTGTTGCAGAGACACAGCAAATACTGGATTCTGCTTGCTACCCGAAGCCTGAATTAAGAATATAACTGAACTGTTAGAGGAACTGTTCGGGCCACTTGCTGCTCAAACCCAAGTAGTGTTGAATATTGGAACAAAGTGATATAAAGGCAGTGTAAATCAATATACACTTCCAGAAACTTAGCAAGGAGATTAATGACAGGAGAAGGGGGGCATCTCATCCAAAATACTACTATCAAGTTTGCAGACCAAACATGCACAGACAAGATTAAAAGGAGAAATGCTTGGATCAGGTGCTGGTGGGAGGAAGAACTCATCTTCCTTAGAAACTGAACAACAGTTTTTTTAAGGCAAGATCTTTTCAAGAAAAATGGCCTGCACCTTAATCAGAGAGGAGCTAGAATAATGGGGAGCTGAATCAAGACAATCATAAAGCACTTTTACACGCAGTGCCCTGTAACGGAATAAACGTTACAGAATCACTGTTCTGTTTCTAAAAATGTGTGTAATAGCAACCCGTTCCAGAAAAAAAGTGAGCGCTCACCCCAAAACGTGTTCCCAGCTTTAGTAGGTTCCTCCGCCAGTGCCATTTCAATGTGCTGTATACTTTCTTCCTTCCAGCACAAACGCTAGCCATTTCAGTGCTCAAGACTTGCAGCATGTTCTTCAAACAGAACTTAACAGCATTAAAAAAGGATAACCTCCATACAGAATTCATTTAGGTAGGATGTTCCCTAACAAATTCTGTTGAAAACATTTACAATTGACTCTCCGTGCATAACTTTGGACGAATTTCATCATGTTTGTGCAGAATTTGTTAGAAACTCTGCCCTAAACAAATTCTGAATTGAGATTATAGTTTTGTAATGTAATCAAGGCAGAATGGCTGCCCAAAGTTCCATTCATTGCCCGTGATACCACTGGGCAACAGATGGAAGGAAACCAGCTGAAACACCAGAAGATATCATGTGCTGAAACCGGAGTTCGTGTACAAACAGCATGTGAGTGCAACAGGAGGCCTAAACAGGACAGGAACAGAACTGAATGGCACAAGTAAGTGCCGTGTAAAAGTGGTTATAGAAGGCTTTAAACTGATAGAGGAGATGGCTTGAAGTCAAGAGAAGGCATGTTAAGATACAAGCAAAATGGGAACAAATGGAAGAGGTACTGTAATTCTGGGCTAGCTACCCCAGAAAAGAGACAGTCAGGATGAATGGGAAAGTGCATGTACACAGATTTGCATATCCTAAGCTACAGATCTGATGAACTGAGACACTGATCACCACACAGGACTAGACACAACAGGGATAACGGAGACATGGATGGGATGGGAATGATGTCTGGGGAATGGCAATATCAAAATTCAGATTATTCAGACTGGATAAACCAAGTAATGCTGGAAGTGGGTTAGCACTATACTGTATATCAGAAGCCAATTAGAGGTGACTGAAATATAGAATCTCCAACTGTAGGAAATAGAATTGATTACATTCAGTTAATGCTGCAGACCATATGATTAGAAAAAGAAAAGAAAAAGAAGCAGGACCTTAAACTTCATGATATGATCAGGAAAGCAATGACAAAGGGAAGTATGCTTGAGATGGGTGACATCGGTAACCAAGATAGGTTTTCATGTGATATGGGTGAGTTTTTTAAGTTGCCGACTGATAATGGTGACTAAAAAACTGCCTGAACACATCACAGTGAGCAACATAAGAGCGACAGCGATCTACAAAACTCACGCTACCAAATGAAAAAATATATATATTTTTATGTGAGGACAAGCCCTCCGTACCCCCAACTAAATGATTCTTAGCTATGGGGGCAACTAAGAATAATACAACCCAGTTCCTCGAGCTTTGCAGGCCGTGGCTCGCCGCACTACACTAAATGGCCAGCTAGGCAAGGCTTGGCCAAACAAAGCACCGTATTCTCTTTGAGTGAGTGCAGCTTACTGCTACACTCACTCCCCTTACAACTCTCCGCATTCTTTCATTAGTCGCTTCTTGTTCTGAGTGGTTTTATCGAGTCCCTCAAATTGAGATGCTCAATGAAACTCACTCAGAACACTACACCCTCAGATGACATGGCATCATAATGTCGCATACAACAACGCTGCACACAAAACAGCATGCAGCAAAATAAGGTCAGGACACAACGCCAACCCAACCACTATACCGCACACCATTGGCAGCAATGTCAAGCTCTTTGTTTATGTGGGGGCTCTGCCCTCCACTCCCCCAACTAAAGTAACCAACTCCGATGGGAGTGTGGACCAAGGGGCAAAAGGCAAATTTGACAGCGGGGCACTTAGTTTTTTTTTTAAATCTAAAAAACAAATATCGGGAGATGGGAAATCAAACCCCGATGCCCAGGTCTCCACTACACCAGGTATTTGTGCCTTAGCCACTCCACCATGGGAGCAGCTCGACCAGGCACAACAATTCTGGGGTGTTCACTCCTTCCGTCCATTCCTATTGTGTGACAGGGGTAGCGGTAGTTTCCTATTGCTATCATACACCTGTTGCTGTACTGAATTCCATGCTTTAGACCACGAGGTTATTAATGCACTATTTCGGTAGTGCTATATTCACCAGTACCCCTCAGATATAGTCTGTGAAAAGAAACAGCTAATTTTAAACACAACAGGCAATAACTAGAACTTGTAGAGGACTGTTACATGATGCAGTCTGTTACATAACCACTAGGGATTCAGCTACACTGAATGGAATCCTTAGAAATAATGACCATCTGGTCAGAGAAGTAAGCATGGGGTAACACTAGGCAACACTGACTGTAACATTGTTTGGTATATAACTTGGTGAGAAGCTAAGGGAAGGCTTCTGTAATCATATAAACACTGCATGAGGTGTTTTAATTAAATATTTTAGTTTAAAAACATTTGGTCTGTGCTTTGCTGGAGCGGGTAGCAGGAAGTGACCTAGTGGGACTTCCTGTCTACAGGACACTATAAAAACTAGCTTCCACATGAGCAGATCAGATTGCTGCTGGTTTTATACTGTACTGCTTATTCCAGTCCTTTTAAAAACAATTATTTGGTGGTGCTTACTTAAAAAGGGTAGTAGCGTTCCTCTGGAGAGAGGAGGTAATTCTTCGGCCATTGCCATGGGAACTAGACAAAGGATACTTTCTTGTCCAAGAGCATTGTGGGGTTGTGGAGGTCCATCTAACTCACAGCCTGCAGTGTTCAGCTGTTGTTTGGCATATAACTTGGTGAGAAGCTAGGGGAAGGCTTCTGTAATCATATACAGTAAACATTGCATGAGGTGTTTTAATTAAATATTTTAGTTTAAAAATCTTTGGTCTGTGCTTTGCTGGAACGAGTAGCAGGAAGTGACCTAGTGGGACTTCCTGTCTACAGGACACTATAAAAACTGGCTTCCACGTGAGTGGAAGCGAGCATGAGCGGAGCGAGCGTGCGTATACACATGCAGAGATGCACGCAGAGACACACGCATCGCATGTCTACTGTGTCCACTGTGGACACTGATGGACCACTGGGCAGCACTATACTGGGATAGCCCTCTGGATAGCAGACAAAAACAAACACCAGTGGTGAGTGTCCAAAGCGTACATTGATTTAAAATGGCTCAGGGAACAACAAAAAGGAAAGGGCAGCAAAGCTTGCAGGGCATGTAAATTGTTCAGAAGAGGGTGTTAGCCAGAATTTACTGTGATAAATGCATAAAATTGTTGCTTTATTAAAGGAGATCCATGATTTGGAACTAAGGTTACAGACCCACAAAGATATAACTAGATTAGAGGAGTTCACAGATGAAGCAGTAACTGACATTAGCTATAGAAGGTCGGATAAATCTTGTGCTAATAACATCCAGTTATCAAAACTTAGTATGGTGACAAACTTGAAATTAATGGGGCAGAAAATAGAAGAGCATCTGACAGCATGGAAGGGCCTATACGAGACACATCACTGAAGTTAACAAATAGGTTTGATAATCTGTCACTGGCCTCCCCAGAGATATCAAAGGCAACTAAGGATTTAAGTCCTAAAAAATGTTCTACCCAACACAAGGAACCAAGTTGTTATATAGATATGGAGCAAGGAAAGAAAATGAATGTAAATGATAGGGATATCGTAATCATAGGGACTCTATTATAAGGGGGACAGACACACAAGTCTGCAATAATAGAAAGGAAACCACAACAGTTAGTGCACTACCATGAGCCAGACTACACAATATTTCTACTGTATTGGATGGGCTATTAGAAAATTCAGTCAACCCTTTAGTTATCCCACACACAGGAGTAAATGACACAGTAAGGAGTAAGATAGAGGATATTCAGACAGAGTACAAGGATATAGTCAGAAGGATTAAAGAGCTTGGAGGGGAAATCATAATTTCAGGGATTTTATCTATGTATGGGTACCATTCTCATAAAAATAAACAGATTACACTAATTAACAGCTGGCTGAGACAATTCTGCAAAACAGAATGTATAGGTTTTATGGACAATTCAATCACATTCAGTAAATCTGCTCTATTTAAAAATGATGGCCTACATATAAATGCCACTGGCACTAGAATATTGGGTAAAAAATGTTTGGATGTAGCAAAATTCCGTTTAACTGGAGGGGGGAGTAAGGCTAACAACCTAAATAGCCATTCATATCCAGAAATAACCCTACAAAATGTGTCTGAATGGAATGTTACCCTCATCAATGCAAGGAGCTTAGTAAATAAACATGATGAGTTCAAACTGATGTTGCACACACATAACATACATATTGCTTTAGTAACTGAAACATGGTGGAGCAAAGATGATCATTGGGAAAAAATATTGCTGGATACAAACTGTTCTATAAATCCAGGAGTTACAGAAAAGGAGGTGGGATGGCCATGTACATTCATGATACCGTAAACTGTGAGGAGTTCCCTTGGGAAACAAGTACTCAGGAGATGATTTGGGTAAAGTCACTTCCACATAAAAATACCAAAATCCTTTTAGGACTGTTATACAGGCCACCTGCTATGCCAATAGATAATGACATGGAAATACTAAAGTTCATTAGGGATCTGAATCCAGCTGACAGAATACTATTGGCAGGAGATTTAAACCTGCCCAATATAGATTGGGAAAATGGGCATGGAATAAGTACCATCGATATGCAGTACATTGACACTATGGATCAGGTGGGATTAGAACAAAGGGTTTATGACAGCACCAGAGGGGATAATATACTGGACCTAATTTTGACAGATATGGGAGCCACAGTTAAAACAGTCCAAGTTAAAAGTCCGTTAGCTAGTAGTGACCATAACTTTGTTCACTTCACTATTAGCGAAATCATAAACCCCAATTTTTCTAGTGCCACTATGAAATTAAAGTTTAACAAAGCTGACTTCCCCAGTATGAAAAGAACACTTTTACACTGGGATTGGATCCAGGACTTTGAAAATAAAAATGTTCAGGGTATGTGGGATTCATTGATAACTAAAGTGGAAAGTTTGGTTCTCAAATATGTAGCTAGTTCTCCGAAGTATAACAACAATAGGAAAAGAGTTAAATCAGCCTGGATGAATACAATAAAACATTTAATTAACAAAAAAAATAGGCTACATAAAAAATATAGATTAACTGAATCACCTGAGATTTACCAGTCCTACAATACTTATTTGAAAAGATCAAAGTTCACATAAAAAACCTAAGACACCATTTGATGTCAATCTGGCAAATAAAGTACAGGATAGTAAAAAGCCTTTTTCCTACATTAATAATACTAAAACTGTACATAGTACAATTGGACATTTTTTAATGATAAAGGGCTAGTAGTCACAGTTACTGAAATGGCCAATATACAAAATAAGTATTCATGTTCAGTATACAATAGGGGTAACACCACTAAGTATAAAGGTAAGGAGTCATCAATATCAGGAAGAATAACCCTTGACCCTAAACATACCCTAGAGCGCTTGAACAAGCTTAATGTCAATAAATCATCAGGCCCGATGGAATGCACCCAAGAGTCTTGAAAGAACTAGCAGACTTATTGGCCCCACCAAACACCCACATAATGCAGGCTTCTTTGGACTCAGGAATAGTCCCTAATGACTGGAAAATAGCCACAATAGTCCCCATTCTAAAAAAGGGGGCAAGAACAAAACCAGAAAATTTTAGGCCCATCAGTTTGACCTCCCTAATAGGTAAAACTATGGGAGGTTTAATTAAAGATCTTATTTTAGATCATGTCAAAAACAATAACTTGATTGACCAAACACAGCATGGGTTTACTAAACTAAGATCATGTCAAAGAAATATATTGGCTTTTTACAAACATGTTCACCGGGAGCTAGATCTGGGCAATACAGTGGATGTGATCTGTTTGGATTTTGCCAAGGCATTTGATAAATTGCCCCATTATGAATTATTAACATTGCTGGAGGGGATCAATCTTAATAAGAACATCTGTAATTCGGTGTCAGGTTGGCTCCAGGGCAGAAGGCAGATGGTGGTAATAAATGGGGTTTTATCCAGCTGGGCTCCTATCACCAATGGGGTCCCACAGGGCTCTGTTCTGGGCCTAAGCCTCTTCAATGTCTATATCACTACAATTAAAACTGAATAATCCTAACATCTGGCTATATAAATTTGCTGATGATTGTAGGATAGGGACAGTGGTTAATACACAAGAACATACTAAAGCCCTACAGGGGGCCCTTGATGAGATATCTGAATGGACAGCTAGAAACAAACTAGAACTAAATTCCGTTAAGTGCAAGATCATGCACTTCAGTAGTAAAAACCGGAAGATGTCCTATAAATTATTTAACATCCCCCTTGAGGTCACTGTCAAGGAAAGAGATTTGGGAATAACCATCACAAATTATCTTAAGTTTAAGTCCCATTGCAGAATCCAAATTAAGAAAGCTAATCAAAACCTCAACTGTATTTTCAGACATATAGCAAGTAGGAACAAAAATATACTTCTCCCATTGTATAATGCCCTGGTTAGGCCCCACCTGGAGTACTGTGCACAGGTATGGTCCACAAAACCGAGAGGATATAAAGTTATTAGAAGGTGTGCAGCGTAGATGCACTAAGTCAGTGTATGGTTTAACAAATCAACCTTACATTGTAAGACTGAATTCCCTTAACTTATACTCCCTATACTATAGGAGGCATAGGGGTGACCTATGTCTGTTGTACAGACTATTGGACGATGAGTTACTTATGGCTGAGATAGGATTTCAATACAATACAAGCTGGACTAGTTCTAGAAAACATAATAGACAGCTTTTATGTGGAAAATCAAATCGGAACCAATGAAGGTTTGGTATAGTCAGAGTGGTAATATCTTGAATGATCTTCCCACTAACACTGTTAGTAGTTCTAACATGAATATATTTAAGAATAGTTTGGATAAGTACTATGGGAATAGAGTATTTCAACCACTTGAGACATCACATGTCGGTGTCAGTATGGAACAGAGTGCAGAGTAACACACTGCACACATGTGACACACTACATCTATACAATATATCACATACATGATGCAACAGTTATACACAACCTGTGTTCTGTCACCTCGAGCATCTGTGCTCTCGAGGTCATAGGGACTGAGAACCCCTCTGTGGCAGTACATAAGGATTGTGCAGACTGGACCATACAACAGGCAGAGTAGACATGTGTTACAGCCCTGACCTGGATGTCTGCCATCATCCAGTGCTATCAAGCCATGCACACGTGACATGGGGATGCCCAACTGTTGTCAGCGTGGTGACTACACAGAACATTCATGAACGGCAGCCTCATCCATGGCACAGTCAGTTAGCAGTCATCTGTATCCCCCTCCCCCAGGTCCATACCTCTCAACTGTACCACAATACGAGGAACGTTCCTCATTGTACGGCACAACAGCAAGCTGTTCAACATTGTGAGGAGTTGTCCCACATTCAGTGGTAACACTGTAAGGCACTATTCCACAGTAAATGATGCAGAACATATATAGCTCAATTACTAACTGATGTCCTGAATATAAATGCAAATAGTTTAACAGTGTTCTGGGCCTCTGAGGTGAAGTTTGATTACGTGTTCCACATTTTGCTCATGTGTTCCACATATTGACAGGCAATGATCCACATTTGAGGTACATAAGGTTGGGAGGTATGGCCAGGTTGTGCCTGCCACGAGGCACCCGGTCAACATAAACCACATCACTAACCTACTGCTATGTCCCTGGAAATGTACCTCTGTGTCAGCCCACGTGCAGTACATACCTGGCTGGCTCTGTGATTGTTCCAATGACATCCTGTGCTGCAGCAGTAATCCCACAACAACAACATGTATTACTGATAAGCAACATAGGTGGGGTACTGTTAGCCCTAATATAGCACAGCCGGGCAAACAAGCCTGTTAAGCATACTAATGGGCCATTAATGATTTGCTAATCTCCATGTTAGCACCACGCATACATAATGACCAGCATTTGCGTATGCCATTTGAATATGAAAGGTGATAGCAGCGGGCAAAGTGTTTAGCGCCGGGCAAACCACATAGCGCCGAGCAAAGAATATAGCACCGGGCTATCTCGGCTATGCTTAGCACAGTGCTGTTGCAATAGCGCCACACTAGGGCTGATTAGCGCAGGTACAGTGCATGCGTGGGTTTGGGCAGTCTGCGCTAGACTGGCCGCGCTATTGTGCCTTAGTGCTGCGCTAACCATGTTAGCGCACTGCCACTGCACATGCCTGGTACGTCTGCACCGGGGTCATGGAAGGGTCATGCATGCACATTGTGTACACTTCTGGGTAGCGCAGCACTATTGCATAGTTCTGCGCAGTGCTAGGCTGAACTGTTTGGGAGTGTCAGGGTGTGTGGGCCATCTGTTGCCAGTACAACAATACCTTTCCCTCCTCTTGTGTCAGCCATGTCTGGGAGATGTAGGCAAAGGGCAATGGTGGGCCATGACAGGCGCTGGGATGAAGAGGAGAGGGCCAACCTTGTGCAGCTCACACAACAGCGCCATAGGTGCCTATTCGGAGAGGTCCGGGAAGGTGATTGCCCCCATAGCCAGGTCTGGGCTTCAACTGCCTGTCACCTCATAGCACTCATGGGAATACCACGTGATGGGGAGAAGTGCTGCCACTGATATGTGGGCCTCAGGCACAGGCAGCTCCCACTGCTGGAACGATGCTGGGCGATGATTCGGGAGGGGACTGTGCCTGTGCCAGGTATGTGATGCCTCTCACCACGGTGATGTCATGGGGGGTGGGGATGCGTGTTGGGTGGTGTGCTTGTGCGTGTGTGTGTGTGTGTGTGTGTGTGTGTGTGCCATGACCCATTAACATACCATCAGAGGGGGCTGTGTTGCTGTGCTGGTGGGGTTTGGCACATATCTACCATGCTATTACTGTTGTGCACCTTGTGTAATGATATGTGACACAGGTCCATCCTGAACATGGGTTTATGTCCCAATGACGTTTTACCATTTGCTACCTGTGCAAATGTATACTTTTACTACTACTACTATATGTTGGTCTTCTGCCATGCGGACCTCCAATCAGGTGTGTGTGGACTGTGTGGGCCAGGGGTATGGAGCATCTTGGGAGCGTTGTCTGCACTGTCCTGCACTGTGGTGGCACACTGCCCCATACCACCTACTGTGGTGGCATGGATCCATGACACCTGGCCCCTGCCACATCCACTGTGTTCTGCCATGCTGCCAGGGGCTGTGTGCAGCTGTGCCTACTTGTACATCCACAGTGTGGTTGGGTGTGTTGTCTGGGCTAACCTCCCAACCATTTCTCACCCACTTGTGGTACATTGCCTCATACAATGCAGCATAAGGGCCAACTGTGAACACTTACACATAGCTTCACTCTACGCTGCTCAGAACACTGTCACAATGTTTGCATTTATGCTCCAGAGGTCTGTTATTCATTGTATGGTATATGGTTCGCATCATTTACTATGGCTCTGTGATTTCGTATGTGTCCATTGCATGTGGGTCTAGTCCTCACAATGTGGTACAGGAAGCTTCTGTGGCGTACACTGAGGAGCGTTCCTCAGAATGTGGTACTGTTGAGAGGTATGTGTCTGGGTGTGGTGCACTCCACCACCACTGCTGTGTCTGTACCATGACACTGGCCAGTGGATTGGGTGACAGATCCATGGCATTGGTGCCCTGCTGTGCTGCGCACTGTCACTGGCGTGGGCTGCTTACGCACTGTGCTCGGTTGTGTACGGTCATGCTGTGTGCATGTCACATCCCGTATGCCTTTCTGTCATGAATGTCATTCTATCTGTAGCCTTTGGATTGTTGTATGCCACTGGGTCATATCTGTGTGTCCACATCTGTTGTTGAGGAGTTCGATACTTGTGTTCCCTCATTACGGGTTAGGGGACTCCACTGCTTACAGTCTGCCTTATTTGTGAGGGGGGGTACCATCCAGAGGGGCTGTGTACATATGATGGAGTGGGGGCTGTTGCAGCTTGTGTTTACAGGATGGCATTGTCAGGCTCCACCTCTGCACACATTGGCCATGCACTGTGTGGTCTGCAGTGACCCTTGTCATGCTTGGCATGGCTTGGGTGGTGCACTGTGCCTGGGTACCAGTTATGCGTGTGTTGTGCCATGCCACCAGGGTCCAGGGTGGTCTTTAGCGTACTGTGGTGGCTGACATTGTAGTAATGCTGCTGTACCATCTTCCCACTGCAGAGCACAGAGACCACACTGGAGACAGGAGGGGCGATCAGCAGGCCGACCAGAGGCCCACCACGGACAGGTGGAGGTGCCATCAATGGTGCAGCATGCAGCAGAGGCAGTGGCAGGGGACCAGAGTGTATTGCGTGAGTACTGTGTGCCATTGTGCATTTTCTACTATGTGTCTGTATCGCCACTGCAGGCATTGGAGTGCTGTGTCTAGTGTTGTAGCACAGTCATCTAGGTCATCCAGGCCTGATGTGATTTAGCTGTGTTGCATTTGGATTCCAGGGTGCTCACTTAGAGGGACCCCTTAGCCATTGTGGCTACAATATGTACAGCCACGTGGGGCTACAGTATTCACACATGACTATGTGCTGAATGGGGGGGCACTGGATGCTTGACACCAGTGGCACCATTCAGTGCACCCATGACCGTTACATCAGTGGGGCCTGATATGCTGGCTGCGTGCATTTGTGTTGTCTTCCGTGCCTCCAGTGCCTTGCCTTCTGCTGCATGGCCTGTGACATGGCTGGCTCTTTGTCTGGTCTACTGTTGCCATTACTGCCATGTGCACTGCTATCTGCCTTGTACTGTCATGTGCAACATGTTGCTGTTATGTCCACCATTGTGGCAGGATGCAGCAGTTCTGTGCATGGCCATCGGCCATTCATTATGTCTGGAGTTGGGGGATTACTGGGGTCAGTCTGCTGTGTTGGCTGTTTCTGCTGCTGCTGTTGTCCTGTCTGCCATGGCATCACTGTTCTGCACTTCTCATGGCATATCTCAGTCACAGTACCATGTATAGTGTGTCAGTGTCAATGCAGGACATGTTGTTGGTGCCTGCCAGGGCTATTCACGCTATGGAAAACAGGGGTTCACAGTGTCATGTGGTGCCTGTATCTCCCTACCAGTGTATTGCCACTGTAGTGTGGACACTGGTATGTTATTGTGTGCCCTTGTCTGACCTCCATGGCATACATGCACAGGGGCTGTTGGGGGTGGGGCCTCTGGGCCTATGGTGCCACATGGGCCTGTGTGGCTGTGCATGTCATGTGTGCCTGTTGCGGCATGGGAGTAGGCAGACATCCTCCAAGCACTCCATGGTGTGCTATTTTATTTCTGGTGGGGTAGCAAATAGGCTCTGAACTGCTTCCTTTTTCCATGAAGCCTAACAAAGACAATGTTGTACCTTTCTGTGATTTCATTCATTGGCGTCTACGCTAGGAGGACTGGTCACTAAGACTGTCTTTGTATCCCATGCACAATACAACTGTACAGGCTGTGGGCTGGTATGTGGGTGTCTTAGGGAGCAATGCATGGCATTTGCAATTCCCATGCAGGGCAACTCCCATTGTCATGAGTTTCTATAAGTTGTATTTATTATGCCAATGGTGGCAACAAACACAGTCCTGGTGTACGTTTGTATATTGTCTGGCACACACTCCGGGTGGGGTAGATCACCCTAACCAAGGGAGATGGGTAGCAGTGTGTCCACTTGGTGTGCAGATGTGACCTCCCTGGCTACACCCCTGCCTGTTGGCTCCAGCTGTGTTGTGGGGCCATTGTCCCTACAGGTGCTGTCCTCAGTCCCTGCAGTGCATGGTGTTTGTGCATAGGTTATGCAGGTGTGCTGCAGGGTTGTTCTGTAGTAGCATGGTGTGCTGGGTGTCAGACCCTGTGGTAGATGCTGCTCCCACAAGTGGGGGTTGCCATGCCATGCCTTGGCCACCAGGGTGGCACTGTCCTGTGCATATCATTGGCCTACTGCTGCCCTACCACTAATGGACCATGGCATGTGTCCCTGTTTCACATGTGTGTGTCTTCTTGGATGTGTGCCTTCAAGATGCTGCTGCTTTGGGTGGTGGCACAGCCCCATGCCATGCTCTTCAATGGTGTAGGCTCCTCATCCTTCTGTTGTGGCAATGGGTGTGGGTGGGCATTGGCACTTTCCCTGGTTGTGTACTGCTTGGGTACCTGTCCCGCAGTCCCTACTGTACTGTTGCCAGTGTCGTTGTCCTCTGTGGTCATTGGGTCTCTGTGGTCCATGTCGAGTCTCTATCTGTGTCACTTGCCACTGTTCTGCACTTATGTCAGTCATCCACCTGTTCAGGGCTTTCTGACATCATTTGTACAGCTGCTATGTTATAGCATTGTGGGTGGCAGTTTGGCTGAGTCTGTATATTTCTTGTGGGGGCAGCAGTGAGGGTGGGCCACTGTTGGGGGTGTATGGGACAGGCATGTCTGGTTACACATCTGGTTGTGGCTGTGGCACCATCTCCAATGGGTGTCATCTGTGTTGTGTATCATAGCTGTGTGACTGTGGCAGCATGTCCCAACATGTGTCATCCATGTGCATGTCATTCAGTGTCTACTTGTCGTTAGCATCAGGGGTGGCTGTTTGCACTGTTACAGTTTGCGCTGCTGTGCTGGCTGGATTTCACTGTGTTAGGTTTCTCAGCATACATCTATGCATGTCCATGTACATTGAGGCGGTGCATGCTGCCTGTTAATTACTGCCTTATGCTGCAGGCACATGTCAGTGTGCATTGTGGTTTGTTCTGTACTGGCACATGGGCATGGTTGTTGGGGCATGCTGTCCACCATGTGGTAGTACATGGTGCCTTTGTGTCACTAGCCATGTCCTGATATGGTCCCCTTTCTCCTGTATGTCACGTCGGCGTCACTGTGGGCCACCCATCCAGAGGAGGCTGAAGGCAGGGATGAGCTGTTGAGGAAGATGGTGCGGCAACATCGCATGCTAATAGAACAGCAGGCTGTGTTGATTGCTGAAACAAGATGTGTTGCAGCCATCCTGAAGGAACGTCTGCCAGCACCTGCCCGCACCTAATTCCTATCTCTCATTCTGTTATCCTGCTTCTTGTCCCTGGCCCACTGTCCCTAGCCCTATTTCTGCCTTCCTGTTTCCCTCCATTGCTTCCTGTGTCCACATCCCTCTCCCTTCCACATTCTTTCCCCATTCCACTGTAAATATTGTACATAATTGCCTTTTTGCACTATTGCTGTTGTTTTCTCCATAGTTTTCAATCCCTTTGTTAAGCCTGCCCTTTTCCCTTTCGTTATGTTTGTGTTGTACCCCATTTTTGCATACTGTGCTCTGCTGTGTTTTCCTTTGTTTTTCTGTACATTTTGTTCCTGTTGCCTTTGTGCCTTACCTGTTCCCTTTTTGAATTATACTTTGTTATGCTTGACATTCCTGTGTCCTGTGTCTTTTTGGGGGGGACTCAGGATTTGACAATGTTCTGTGGTATTCTGGTTTCACTTGTGGGTCCAGGTTATTCCATGCCTTTCACTAGTACTGCAGTTGTGTCTGGCAGGGCTGATTTGCTTTCATGTGTTCCTGGAAAGCTGCTTACACCTCTAACACTTTGTTTCTGTGGGTGTTTGCATTGCCTCTGTCTGATTGCTATATTCAGAGCTGTCTTATCTGCTATATTCAGTGCTGTCTTAATCCCGGACAATTTTTGCCCTGCACTCCTGGGCCTGTTTGCCCGGCTTCCTTAGCTTGCTATATTCAGCTGGTTTTACACTGGGCTATTTCCTTTTGAATATAGCTGTGTTTTGCTCCGGGCAAAATTTACCCACGGGCAGTGCTAATTTAGCCCCAGGGCAAAGTTTTGAATATCTGGCCCTGTAACTGTTGTGCAAGATTTAGAGAAGTCAGGGAGAAAGCCTTATGATCAGGTTGTGTTTTACATCTTCTGTATTTTGCCAGTTTTTGATCCACACTATGGAATGGAAATAAAAAACGGGACAAAACAATTCTGTGACAACAGGATTCTCGGGAAGATGTGAGATGTAATATTGCTGTGTGCCCACAGAAGGTGACAGGTAAAGGGGATTTAAAACATAAAAGTTTGGAGGAGAGAGTATGTGTTCAGACTAATTGTGTACTGTTAGAAGAAAGCATGAAACACCTGTTTTTTCATGTTTCTGTCCTGTGGGATTCTGGACATTGGTAGCTCAGGAATGGAGTGCTGCAGTATTATGGAGTATCATATACCAATCACTTGCATTAGGAGAGACAGACACTACTGTATCAGATCAAAGTAGTCAGAAAGCCCACTATTAGAGATATCTGCCTGCCTTAAATGGGGCCTTTGGCAAGCAAGATGCCCATTCGTACCTCAGAAAAGGACATTTAATTATTGGCTGTGTTAAAACAATTAAAGAGGAGCTTCAGCTGATTTGGGAATGGGAGCTTTGGGTAGTTTCAAAGAAATTGTGTCAGGACTCTTGGAAAGGAGTTACTTTGTTTGTAAAATAAATATTTTTTGGAGGCAGAACCAACAGTGGTGGGTGCCACATTGCTTGGATTGTATTCAGACATTGATTGTATTTGTTTTATATAAGCTGAAGGGCTGATGTTTGGGATAACTCAGTTGGATTACATATGTGGCCAATAGTATTAACCTTTTTTATGAGTTCGTTGGTACTTTATATTTTTCCTTGTATGATTTCTGATTTTATTTCTGGTTTTATACTGTAGTGCTATCTACTTTAAAAACACCCCTACTTCCTGCAGAGGTTGCTGCCTTGCCCTATGTGAGATAATGCTGGACCACGGAGTAGACTATGGTGGTGGTGACAGACAGGCTTTGGAGTCTTCCTCCCTCCCTACCAGTACCAGTATCAGATTAGCTGTCCCCGTGTATGAGAGAAGGGAAGCTCTGAATAGACTTTGCATTCCTGGTGTAAAGTGATCCCTTTCACAAGAGCCTGAATCATCTGGGGCACCTGAGAACACTCAATCAAGGATCTTCTTCTGTGTGGATCAGCAGTGTGTTTGTTCTTGAATCTGGAGCTGGTATTCTACATTCTGTGACATCACTTTACTATCAGTCTGATTGTTTCTGGTGGTCCGGAGTGGGCCATCCCACCCACTCCACACACCCTTGCCCCTAACGCATCATGTCCTTTATACCCTTAGCCTGTGACATCATATGGTACCAGCTAACTTCATACTCATACTGTTAGCCATCATATTTTAGTATACAACACAGCCCCACACCACACCCTGATGTAAATATTGATACATTATACCACTAACGGCTATTGACAGTACAGAGCTGTAAAGTAAACAGGAAAGAAAACAGGAAAGAAACAAAAAGTGGGCAGAAAAGGGGTCTGGGAGAGGGGTGTTTCTATTGCTAGCAGGTGGCATGGAAACATCTGCAAAGGAGCTGTGACACTTTGGCTTTCTTACAGAGCTAAAGTTCTTCTGTGAAAAGGTACTGTGGCATATTTTTCTTTCCAGACCTAAATTTCTTCTGTGATAAGGTACTGTGGCATATATTTGGGACTGCTCAAAACTTCAGAACTACTGTACTGTGGTATTCTTGGAGCAGAACTGGAGTACTGTGGTATAACTGAGACTCTCTGGTGCTCATAATCCTCAAAAACTAAGGTTCTGTGACATTTATGGGGCTTCCATGGTTATAAATTTTTCTGTGAAACCAGGGGAAAATCATGGGAGTTTCTGAAATCTAAAGCTCAGGTACTGTGTTTTTAGGGCATTGTTTATAAGGGTATCTCTGGGTCTGGGATCTAAAAAGTTCAAAGCACTGTGTTTTTAGGGTACTGTTTATTTAGTTTTGTGGTACATACAGTAGAACTTGAAAGTTGTTTCAGGACCTGAAATCCTAGCTGCAGGGGTTTCAGGATGTGGAATCTAAAGCCATAAGGGCCGGATACTGATATTTTGAGTGGGGGGAATTTTTACACTAAGGTCTGAAAACTAAAGCGTTTGGATAATCCATAGGAAAAATGGAGGGACATACAAATTGGAGGGGTCAATGCAGCAGGGTAGGGGCAGGTCTGAGGTGTGGTCCACAGGCTACAATGGCTGGGGGCATCTTTGGGAGGATGATGAGGTGCACTAGTTGTGGATCGGCCATGGTACTGGATATAGTTTGGAAAGTGGGGGATTGAATAGTATGTAAGCAGCTTGCATAGCTGAGAGAGGAAGTGAGATGCCTGAGATAGACACAAAAACTGGGAAAGGGAAAGGAGAGGCATAATATGGAGGACAGGAGGGGCTCTGCTGAGGAAACAATAGAGATTAGCGAGGGAGCTGTGGGGGGACAAGGAATGGTTAAAGGGAGAGCTATAAGGGGACAAGGAGCAAATACAGAAATAGGCAGGGGGTATGGGGGGTTCGTGGTTGAGGGGAGTGTGTAGAGGGAGGGGCTGGGGGTTTATTTTGTTTCCTGTTGTTTTGTTGCTTTTGCTTAGCCAAAGATCGCACTGGTCCTTTTGCTTTGTTGCAGTATATTTTTATGTTAAGCTCATGTTCAAACTAGATGATTTTGCTTTCATGACATCGCTATATGTCTAACTAGACACACCTGAACTCAGATACTGTGACCAGGACTGACCTAACATCCATGTATACTATATTGTATTTTACTTTCTGTCTTTGTGAACTAATATATTAAAACTAAATAAAGTTCATTGAATTATAAAAAAAAGAAATAGGCAGGGGAAAGATGGGATTGGGACTTGAGGAAAACAAGGGGGTATGGAAGCAGGGTAGGAGGGGTAGGGGATGGTTCTAGTGGGGCTACAGGAATCCCAGCTACAGGTAGCAAGGGACACAAGGGAAACCAGAGGGAATGGCAAGAGGTCAAGTATAAAGGACCAAAGCCCACACATAGGGCAAGGGAGGAGGAAGCAAAGGGTGGAGCCCCAGCCAGGGGGATACAGGCAGTGGGCTTGGAGCATAAAAACAAATATTCTCCACTAGGAGCACTAAATTGGAGAGAAAATCAGGAAAGTGGAGTTGAGGAGTATCCAGGGGACACAGGAGAAGAAAGCAGGAAGGAAGGAAGGCAAAGGAAAACTGGAAAAGGGGGACACCCATTCGGGAAAGAACAAGGAGGGTAGTAAACATAGGGATAGGGGTGCAGGGGTGAACTCACACTAGATAGGGCAAACCCTAAAGGGGGGAGACAGGGTGCTCAGGTTCAAAAGGGCTAGGGCTAGACAGGTCTGGTAAAGTGGAAAGTTCTCTGGGGAATTCAAGCAGGGCACGACTAGGGGCAGATCAAAGTGGAAGGAAAAAGCTTGCGGATGATAGGGCAGAGGCAGGCAGCCTAACGGTAAATGCCTGCAGGGAGCATGGAACTAGGGGAGCACGGGGGAAGACAGTACACCGGGAGATGAAACAGGCAAAAGGGGATAGTGAGAATAGAGTGGGTAATGAAATGGAAGGGGTTGGAAGAAGGATAGAAGGGAAATGTAAACAGAAAGTGATGGAGAACAGGGTCCTACTTGTTGGGGACTCTATAATAAAAGGAATTAAATGGGGGCAGAGGAGCAAGACTACTGCAGTATGGCCTGAGTATCTGCCAGGCATGATGGCGGTGGAAGACATTCACCATATCCCCTCAAGGGGGAAACAGCAAGATGAGAAAACACACCTGATGTTCCATCTGGGAACAAATGACCTGGTGGGAAAAGCCTGTTAGAGGTGCAGGCAAGATTAACTCATTCAGGCCTAGATACGTCTGTAGGTGGAGTCTGAAAGCATAGCCACTCAGGACAATAACGCCTGTAGATGTACTCAACTGACTTTCACTCAGGCCTAGAAATGTCTGAGGAAGTCAGCAGTTTTTACCTATTAAACAAACTGAATTGCTTGGAATTGATTGCAAAGCACCATTAGAAAGGTAATTTTGCTCTGAACAATTTTGCTGCTGATACTTTGTGTCTATCATGTATACTTTAGGAGTTCTTCATATTTGTTTAAGGTATGGTGTGCATGGCTAATATTTGTATCTCAAACCTCACCTAAGCACCTTTAATAAATCTGAAAAAAAAACAGTTGTTTGTTATTTCAGCTACTATAAAATAAAAACTAAGAGGATTACAATTGATTGCGTAGCACCATTAGAAAGGTTATTTTGTGCTGAACAATTTTGCCACTGATACTTTGTGTCTACCACATGTACTTTAGGAGCTATTTGCATTTGTTTAAGGTATGGTGTGCATGGCTGACATTTGTCTCTCATGCATCACCTAAGCACCTTGAAAAAAATCAGAAAAAAATCAGTTGTTTGGTATTTCAGCTAGTATAAAAAAAAACTAAATTGATTACAACTGATTGCATAGCACCATTGGAAAGGTGACATTGTGCTGAACAACTTTGCCATTGATAATTTGTGTGTAGCACTTACGGTTCAAGAGGTATTCACATTTGTTTGTGGCATGCTGATTATGGCTTGATTTTGCTTAGAAAGGCCCAGGATGCAGTGCTAAGAGTATACAGGGCACAAGTGGTGGAAGTCTCAAAGAGCTCTTGTGGTGTGAATGAGTTAAGAACACTTGCTAGATACTGCAGCAGTCTTGGGTTCAAATCGGTGACTTTCTCTGAGGTGTTGCTAGTACCAAAGGCAAGTACTGATAGGAGGCTAAGGATGAAGGAGTTCAGTGAGTAGCTGGTGAGGTGATGCAAACAAATGGGGTAAGGGTTAGTAGGGGACTGGGGAGCTATGTGGGGGGGATGAGAGCCTATTTGCTCCAGACAGACTGCACCTGAATTGGGAGGGTGCAGCAGTACTAAAACTACCTTTCAAACCTGCCACACAAAGCGGAGCAAGTTGTTATTGGGGATCTCAACATCAATTGGCTTGCTAGTTCTGTGTCCCAAACTAGAGACACCTTTGCCACCCTCGATGACCCAGTTAGTCTCCCAGCCCACCAGATACAACCCCTCTTCAGGAACCAGCACTCTCCTGGATGTCATTATAACCAACCACCCATAAAAAATCAAGGATATCAACATCCTCTCCAATTCGCTAAGCGATCACTCCCCTGTCTTACTCACATGGTCCTGTACCACTAATAAACCGGTACCAAGAAAAATACTGTGCTGGTGTTTCTGCCCTGGTGGTCTCAGAAAACTTAAACCTTATCTTGCCCAGATGGACTGGTCCCACATCAGCCGTGCCTTGAACATTGTCGTAGCTCTCAATCTCTTCACGCACACCTTTAACAAGACCTGTGACCTCTTCACTCCCTTTGCTAAGAACTGCTCCAAGAAACAAAATAAGCCATAGGTTACCGCTTCCCTCATCCAAAAACTTAAAGCAAGGGATAACCTTTGGCACATCACTAGAGTCTGCCAAGCCAGCGGACAGGCAAGCTTATAGCACCGATACTGATACCGGCTGATCTCTACCCCCCACACTCTCAAAAGCCCTTGAAAAAGTGGTAGTAGACCAACTCACAGAGTACCTGACCAAGTATAATATAGACTTTGACGGCAGATAAGGACCGCTAGGCCCATCTAGTCTAGTCTAAAAGCCCTTGAAAAAGTGGTAGTAGACCAACTCACAGAGTACCTGACCAAGTATAATATCATATGCCCTGAGCAGCACGGCTTTCGCTCAGGTCATAGCACCACTACAGCTCTCCTGGAATTTTCTAACTTCCTACACACTGCATTAGACTCTGGCAACCTCGCCAGAGCTGTGTTCATCGACCTCTCCAAGGCCTTTGACATGATCTGCCATCCCCTCCTGCTTGACTCTCTCCTCCACCTTGGTTTCTCAGCTGGTCCTCTCACACGATTCACTAGCTATCTCTCATCTAGAACCCAGTGTGTAAAAATCAGCAGCTCCCTGTCTGACACCTGACCTGTCCACTCTGGAGTACCACAGGGCTCCATCCTGGGATCCCTTATCTTCAGTCTCTTTCTGAACATGCTCCCCACCATCTGTTCTAGCAGAATACTCCTCTATGTGGATGATGCAGCGCTATTCTCCTCACACCCCAACCCTGCCTCACTACAGGCCTCCCTCCAGCATGCCTTCCACCAAGCTGAACAGTGGTTCACCGATCATAGGTTGGTCATGAACTTAAGAAAGACTAAGGCAATGCTCTTAATGCACCAGCAAAGCAAAGACAGAAATGCCTCCCCTCCTGATACTACCCAGCACTCTGCACCCCCTAGAGAAAGTGTCCTCCTATAAATACTTGGGTATTACTTTTGACCCTGCCTTCACCTTTCACACCCACATCAGCACCCTCTCTGCCATCACTAACTCCAGGATCGGGCTTCTATACCATCATAAGGACTGTCTTACCCCGAGGCTCTCAGGCTGGCCATCACCTATTCTGTCCTGTCTCTAGTGGACTACGGCCTGCCTATCTATGCAGCCGCTGACATCACTGCACTCGCCAAAATCCAGCTCACCATTAACAAGGCCTGCAGGCTCCTGACTGGAGCTTCTAGGCACATGCACACCTATATACTGTACTAGTCAGCCAACCTGCTCAACCTAGAGGAGAGAATCTGCTATCAGACTTGTCTGCTAACCAAGAAAATGCTCCTCAGACTCTCCCCTCCTGGAGTAACTGCCTCCCTTCACTGATACACCTCTACGGTCTCCAGCCATAGTGCCTGTAAGGCTGCCTGTCTAGTACCAAGAGCCAGGATGTCCCTTGCCCAGAGATCCTTTGGCTACAGACTTCCCTCCTGGTTCAACACCCTCCAAGCCAACGTCACCAACCTCACTAAAATTTGTCCCTTCAAGACACCCCTCAAGAGCCACCTCCTCAGCACCTTCTGCTGTAAGTGTACCTAAATCTAGTCTCCAGCGCTCCTCTGGACTGCCCCTGTGGGGACTTATCTACCAACCTTAAGCGACTATCTTGCTCAGGATCATGACAAGGTCCCTCAGACTGCTTTTTCTGCACTTATGCCACTTCACAAGTCCTCCCCCCTTGCATGAATAGTACAGTCCCCCACAGGGCCTAATGCCTGCATCCCTTCCTGCTATTGTCACCTGGCGATATGTTGTGTTGCACCATTATTTTCACAGCTCTTCTGACTAGGGATCATATTTCACTGTACACTGTTTAACTGTTTTGATATTCATCTACCACTGAGGCACTGTCCTCCTGTATAGCCTCCTTCAGTCATGCAACTGTATTCTATTCATGTATCACTGAGGCATTGTCCTCCTGAAACACCTGTTGAAACCTTGTAACTATTGCTTGAAACCTATAGCTTGAAACCTGTAACCTGTAACTATTACTGTGTATTGAACTATGTAATACTGTCTGTCTTTGTAATCCATGATGAGGTGCCTTGTAACGAGTCCTTGACTCAAAGGTCTGTAAATCCAATATTCTAAAATAAATAAATAGCAAATCAGAAGAATTCATAGAAGAAACCTACAATTTAAACTAGATTTGGGAGAATCCATACACAAGGCAAGAAATGGGTGGCTGCCAGCCTCCCCCACAGCATGGTGCTAAAATACTGGGCATGAGGGAGAATAGTGAAGGGGGGTTGGAGGGGGAACATGGTGGAAGGGCTTAGCAGCTAACACCAGGAGCTTAGCAAACAACATGGTAGACTTGGAGACCATCATGGGAGATGAATGACTAGATATATTAGCTATAAATGAGACCTGGTGGACAGAGCTGCACACCTGGGAAATGACTATCCCAGGTTACAGACAGTTCAGAAGGGATAGGGAGGGTAAGAAGGGGGGGGTTGCTTTACACATCAGGGAAGGCATAAGAGGTGGATGGAGAGACTGAGCTACTGTGAGTAATATTAGGCAGGAGGATGGGAGAATCCTTGCAACTGGGGGAGGTATACAGACCACCTACGCAAGGAGAACAGGGTGATCAACAGTTAATTCAGGCAGTCACAAGGCTGGCCCTAAAAGGAGAAGTACTGCTGTTAAGAGACTTAAACCTCCCAGATGTAGACTGGGAAATCCTGGATGCAACATCGTCAAGGAGCAGGGAGATACTAGCTGTGCTGCAGGGTGTATTCCTTCAACAGCTAGTCAGGGAGCTGACAAGGGGCAACAGCCTGCTGGATGTGCTCCTGACAAATGGGGAGAGTGTGGAGGGGGTGCAGGTGGGGGAAGCCTTGGGCAACAGCGACCACAGCACAGTAAGGTTCAGGCTCAGGGCAGGAAGAAGGAAAGACAAGTAAAACCAGTACTACAGTCATGGATTTCAGATGCACAGACTTTGATAAGATGAGAAGGATAGTAAGGGAGACTATGGAGGGTACGGAGCATATAGTGGCAGTGGAGGAGTTATGGCAAGCTATCAAGGGAAGGGTACTGAAAGCTGCGGAAATGTGCATAGAAAGTTTAGGAACAGGAAAAGTGGAGGAGACTGCTCTGTTTTACAAAGGATGTTGCATGGTCAGTCAATGAAAGGAGGAGGGCTTTCAGAAAATTTAAGAGGACACTCAGCGAGGAAGATAAGGAAGAGTTTAGGGAAAAGAGGAGTCTGGCAGGGAAGAAGATCAGAAGGTCAAAAGCAGATACTGAGGAGAAAATAGCAAGAAAGGCCAGAAGGGGGGGGGATAAAACCTTTTTCAGATATGTGAGGGAGAGGAGAAGGACAAGGCAGGGGAGTACTAGGCTGATGGGGGAAGGAGGAATACAATTGGAAAGGGACTATGAAAAAGCGGAGTTATTAAAGAAGTACTTTAGCTTGGTATTCACACAGGAGGAGGATGGTAGGGGTCTGAGCTAAAGTCAAAGGGGAAGGAGGTCAAATGGGTGGATCTGAGCCCATTCACTTTGGATAGGGTTAGGACAGAGCTAGATAGATTGAGGGTGAACAAGGCAATGGGGCCTGATGAGTTACACCTCAGGGTGAACAGCGAATTGAAGGAGGAGTTGGCCGCACCCTTGACAAGGATCTTCAGCTTGTCCCTGGATACAGGGAGAGTGCCAGAGGAGTGGAAGAGGGCAGACATAGTGCCTTTACAGAAGGGAGGTAGAAAGGAGGTGAAGGGGAACTACAGACCTATCAGCCTCACATCAGTGGTGGGGAAGGTAATGGAGGCATTAATCAAGGTGAGAGTGGTAGATTACCTGGAGGAGAGTTGTTTGCAGGATAACAGACAGCATGGCTTCATGAAGGGGAGGTCTTGCCAGGCAAACTTAATTCAGTTCTCTGATTGGGTGATTCAGGTAATTGACTTGGGGGGGCAGTGGACGTGGCCTATCTGGACTTCAGTAAGGCCTTAGATGCTGTCCTCCATTGGAGGCTGGTGAGCAAGATGGAAAGCCTGGGGTTGGGTGGGAAAATAACAAGTTGGGTGGAGGTCTGGCTGGCAGGAAGAACTCAGAGGGTGCTACTAAATGGGGTGCAGTTTGGGATGGCAAGAGTGAAGAGTGGAGTGCTACGAGGTCAGTTTTGGGTCTGCTTCTCTTCAACATCTACATCAGTGATATTGCAGATGGTTTTAGGGGCAGGGTGTGCTTATTTGCTGATAATATGAAAATATGGAATAGGGTGGACACCCGGGGGGGGGGGGAACATGAGGGAGGACTTAAAGATGCTCAAAAAATGGTCTGGGATGTGGCAGCTGAGATTTAATGTCAAGAAGTGCACTGTGATGAACTTGGGGAGTGGGTACAGAAGAGCAGGGTACACCCTAGATGGTGAGGAAATCAAAGTAACAGAACAGGAGAGGGATCTGGGGATCATAGTCTTCTCGAACCTTAAGGTAGTAATCCATCATGGCAGAGCAGTGAGAAAGGTCAATGGAATGTTGGCATGCATAGGCATGAGCATTACTAGCAGAAAGAGAGATATAATAATGCCCCTTTACAAAGCCATGGTGAGGCCACACCTGGAGTATGGGGTTCAGATCTGGAGGACACATCTCTGCAAGGATATAGATGCAATGGAGAGGGTTCAGAGAAGGGCAACCAAGATGGCACAGGGTATGCAGGGAAAGTCACACGAGCAGATGTGTAAGCAGCTGGATCTGCACACACTGGAGACAAGGAGGGAAAGGGGAGACATGATTTAAACTTTTAAATATATAAAGGGGCTCAATAAAGTGGGAGAAGAGGGTTTACTTAAGAGGAAGGAGGGGTCAGAACTAGAGGCACATCCTTAGACTGCAAGGAAAAAGACAGGGGCAATGTGAGAGCGCACTTCTTCTCGTGGACAGGTGGTGGAGCCCTAGAACAGACTACCAGATGGAGTAGTGGGGGCTAAATCGGTGGAAGTATTCAAGAGGGCATGGGACAAGTATATGGGGGTGAGTATCGGAGGGAGGGTATGGGCTAGCAGGGAGGGGGAGGTGTAGGGGGGTGAAAAGGGCAGACTAGATGGGCCGGTATGGTCCTTTTCTGCAATCAAGCTTCTATGATTCTATGATTCTATGAACCCTGTGAAGTAAAACGTGGAGCTTATTGATATGGAATCGGAACCTGTATCTGTATCTGTATCTGTGAAATTTGCTGATTCTGAGCTGCAGTCTGCCAGGATTGAAACTGATCCTCCTAGCTTCAGTGAACAAAAGAACTGCTTCACACGTTACTGCCTAACTAATACAGATTCTTGGTAGCAGGTGCAAAACAACGAAGAGCTCAGGACTCAGCTGGTTTCACACTTAGACTCATCAGGAGTCCTGGATGTAAGTTGTGGTGTTGTTTATAAAGGCAGACCTTAAAGTGGCTTAGTGCTAGTATGTTCTTGAATGTGACATAAATTAATTGAAAGCAAACTAGTTATCAGTAATCTGGCACAATCTTACTAGATAACTTCCACAACAAAATCCAATATTTGTAGGAAAGAAAGAAAGAAAGAAAGAAAGAAAGAAAGAAAGAAAAGAGATAGATTACTGTAGAACAGGTACTGGGGAGGGTTGTATAGTAGTTAATGGAAAAAGGAGCACAGCTTCTTGTTATAAGATCCGCTATAGGGTGACTGGCTATCTCTCCCTGGGCTGAGGTTCTGATATGGCACACTGATGAGTCCAAATGAGGATGAAACACGTGTCTGTATCTGTTGTTCTCAGCCTTTGCTGATTGTATTGTGAGGCCTACTGGCACCATGCAATTCTGCTTAAAGTTGAGCAAGTCCAAATTAATTCATGTGTATTTGCACATGCTTCCCATGATGCTTTGCATTATTGGGGTATGTGCAATTTATATTTTCTTGTTATGCTGGCTGAAAGATAAAAACGTATAAGAAAAAATGTTGAAGCTTGTGTCAGATCAAATCCCAGACCTCTTTAATGGCTGCTGAAGCAACAGCATCTGACAAGCTGTCAGAGGCACTGTCACATCTGCCGGTTGTACCACCCAGCTGAGCAGAGAAGGCTGATGCCCTGTGCTCTACCGAGGATGAACCTTCACTCAGTCTGCATGCTCCAGAAATCATCCAACTGAAATCATTCTACCTTCTCTCTGGAGAAAGCCTTGCTGAAAGCTGGCTGGGTCAGGAGCTCAGATGGCAAGACTTAGTTATCAGGTATTGAGCCGGGCATTACTGAAGTTACTGGGCCTGAAACTGACTCAAGGAAAGAGACCAGACATCTGAAAAGAATAGACTTTGCAGGGTATGGCTACATACTATCTCTTTGTGAGGCATTCTTCAAAAATCAGGTGAGTGCTGCTCTCCTGATTTATGCTTTTATTTGGAATTCTCCCACATATAACTGAGCCTGCCATTAGCAGGAAAACTACCACTGACTGCAGGAACTCCTTACTCAGGGACAGATGACTGTGCATACTGAGGCTTTTGATGCACCAACAGCTGCTGCATCTGAGGTTTGTCTTTGATACACATTCAAGGGACACTATTCTTATGTTGACACCCTTGCCAGCCAACATCGTGGGACAGTGCAGCTTTGGAGGCAGGGTCGCTGTTGGGCGAATCCAGGGCACCCACCGGTAGGTGTGTCCCTCATTCCCCAATCAGCCTGCATGCTGGTGCCACACCATGCATACATAATGTGGCGAGCACATCTAAAAAAAGGTCCACTGCAATCCGAGCAAAGCTCATCATATGCAGCGGACCCTTCCTACATGCTCACTGACATTTTATGAGCATGGTCGGCGAGCAGACAGCCACCCAACTACTGCCGACATCAAGGGTGCCCAATCCCCCTGTCGGTAAACCCCTCCGCTTTCTTTGTGTGCCGATGGGGGAGCACACTCCCCGTCGGCATAAACCCCCCAATTGTTGAATGCCGAGGGGGGTGCCCAATTCCCCTTGGCCCACCCCCCCGCTTTCTTTGTGTGCCGACTGGGTTGCCCAATCCCTGTCAGCATTACTTCCTCATCTCCCTCCCTGTTTTGTGTGCCGACGAGGGTGCCCAATCCCCCGTCAGCTATAGACCCCCCAAACAGTTAGGTGGCACGCTGGGAGCCCACCCCAGCATGCCAAATACCCTACAAAACAAAACTGTCCCGCAATTTTATTTATTTTTTCCTGTAAAATGAAAATGGTCCCTCATAGTCTCAATGCCCCCTCCCCACCCGCATCCACCCTCTGGCACCCTGCCTCCCCTCACCCATTACTTATCTGTGGAGTCCGGCGCGATGATCTTCGTTGGACTGGAAACACATCTGCACTCTTCAAAGCCGACCACGAACTGAAGAAATGCTGGTAAGCTGTATAATGGAATGAATAGGGTTTTCAACTTTAATGCATATCTGGGCATTTTGTGAATTTGGCCCCAAATTTTCAACATGGGGTTTTTGGGATCCCTTCTCATGAATTCTTGCACTGTCATGGCATTATTCGGTCCCAAAAGGCGATTTCACAGTCACTGCATGGAATCACCTTTCGGGACTGAGTAACGAAATGACAGTGCCACTGTCCATGAGAGGGGCTCTCAAAAAGCCTACAGTATGTTGCAAGTTTGGTGGGAAAAATCCAAAAAATGACTGTTTTACGAGTGTGCGTAGCAACTGAGCAACGCACGCTTGTAAGTTAGTGCATTCGCACTATTTTCTTGCCAGATTCTCAACATTGACAGTTTACCACACCTTCTTGTGAACCGTATAGCTGTCATTTTTCACATCCTGGCCGAAATGTGTTTTCGCACTTCCGGCGCAGAATAGCGCGGTTGCTGTGCGAAATCACTGTTCGGGACACATTATGAAAATGACAGTGACACTGTTCATGAGCAGAGATCCTGAAATGCCTGTGTTGAAAATTTGGTGACAATACTCCATAAAATGACTGTGTTACGAGCGTGCTGCAGTTTGCACACACTCGTAAGTTCGCGAACTTATATTTTCACTCCACATTTTCAACAGTGCCATTGTTCTACACCTCCTAATGAACATTACAGCTGTCATTTTTCGCATCCTGACCAAAATCTGTTTTCACAGTTCTGGCGCACAATTTTATTTATTTGCTTTTGTTAACTGGGTAAGCACACTAGGCAGCCAAGTGCCTATTTTCAGGTGCGACCCAGGAGATTACAAGGTACACAAGGTATATACATGAACATCAGGCAAATACAAGTGGAGGATTACATTACAGAGAATTAGCACAACAGGGACTTTACAAGCATCAGCTTTCATCAGGCAAATAGTAGTGAAGAGTTAATATAAAGTGACCAGAACACAGGGACATTGTAAGACAACAATACCAAAAACAGGTATTACAATACAGTATTAAACATTGCAGTCAATAGGAAGAAGTGCAGTGTGAATTCATCGCTCCAGGCAGCAAGTTGTAAGGCTAGCAGTTAGAATAAGGAGGAGTCACAGGTGGAATAGCGCTGTTGCTGTGGAAAGCCCGTGTTCGAGACACATTATGAAAATGGCAGTGACACTGTTCATTAGCAGATGTCCTAAAATGCCTATGTTGAAAATTTAGGGATGAAAGTCAATAAAATTAGTGTTTTACAAGTGCACATTTTGCAGTTTGCACGTACGCTCATGACTTTGTGAATTTGTAATACTTTCACTCTAGCTGTTTATAATTGGCATTTTTCCATATCTCCTTATGAACAGTACAGCTGGCTGAAATGTGTTTTTGCACATCCAGTGCAGAATTGCACGGTCACTGTGCGAAATCACTTTTTGGGACACTTTGAGGAAATGACAGTGACACTATTCATCAGCAGAGGGTCTAAAATGCCTATGTTGAAAATTTGGTGGCGAAAGTCCAGACAATGACTGCGTTGCAAGCCTGCATTGCGCAGTTTCCATGCACCCTTGTAACTTAGTCAGTCTGTAATATTTTCATGCCACACCACTGGCATTTGTGCACACCTCATTATCAACAGTCCAGCTGCCATTTTCCACAGCCTGCCAAAATGCGTTCCCATAGCTCTGCCTCACAGTGGCGTACTGCTGTGCAAAATCACCTTTTGAACACATTAACAAACTTACAGCGTTGTGCCTCTCCACCTCCGCCACTGCCAAAGCCAGCGTGACAACATTCGGCATTGACAAATGCTTGTTTAAGTAAGCTTTAGGACTGCTACTTCTTTGGAACATTTTGGTTAAGATACAATGAACTGAAATACTCTGAACTCTGGACCCCTTTCATGGTTATCCCTCACAAAGCCTGCATTACGAATCACATAACTATAGAGTACGTCTTGATTTTCTAAACTGTTTGCATGACATTTTCAAAGTTTAGATAAACAGGAGTTTGTAATGGGGGCTGAATTTTTTCAATGCAGTAGTTGATCATTCACTATTGCAGTTGGTGTTCTGGATGTTTTAAGTGGATTTAAATTATTTTTGTGTGTTTGCAGGGTTTAAGGGTAATGTAAAGTGCTTGTGCTGTACATTTATACGTACTGTGATAGTCAGAGCACCTTCAGTCCCCAATGACCTCATTCTCTATGAAGCTTTTGCAACTGAGACCATCTGGACCGGTGCCCCAACTATCAAGGTCCCTCTTTAGGAAGAGTTCAGACACTGGTGCTCTGATGATCCTTTTCTGCCACCTTCTACCCTTTAGACTCCCATAGTGAGGGTCTTTGCTCTGGATGGAATGCACTCTACTCTCTTGAAGACATTTACTATGAGCCCCTTTATCCTGGTCCCCCGAGATGTAGTCACAAACAACCAGTTATTTGTCTTTAGAAAACTAATTCATTGAATAACACTAGTTGTGTAAATACTACAGTACTAATCAGGTATAACACTGTTTACATATAGTATAACAACAGTATACATACAGGATTATAAAAGAAAGCTTGCACACTTACTGTATGCAGAAAGTTGCATCTATCTTTCCTACAAGTTACAAAACCTTCTTACCTCACTATCCATTAGCTTTGGCATTGCAACCTCTCTCTGCAGACACAGTTTGGCTTCTTTCTTGGACACACAGAAATCCCAGTGAAAAGGGAGAAAAAACTGTCTGGCTTGAAGCATCTCTCTCTCTCTCTCTCTCTCTCCTCTCTCTCTCCTACAGAAGTTACTAGCTTTTGACAAAGATATTCCAAACTGCCAGAAGAAATTTTGTGTTCATCACATATCACCCATTTTATTTTTCTGAACTTGCATATTTGTGAGATCACCCAAATAGCTACTTCATGCAGGCTATCTGGGCAAATGTTTCTTCATACTGGCAAGACAGTATAGCACAGTGGTTTAAGGCTCTGAGCTGCAAATCTGGAGACCTGGGTTTGAATCCCACAACCTCTACTGTGATCCTGAGTAAGTCACTTAACTTTTCTCAGGTCGCACTTGTAAACAAGCGTTCAGCTTAGTGTGCCACTCCTGGTTAAGCAATTGCAAAAAAAAAAAACAGACCATCTGCATTAGCATTTTGTGCTCCACTGTGATGCTGTATGGTGAACTAATAGTCTTGAAGGCTGATACTCCAGCACAACAATTTGGCATGTTGCCACTCATGCTGATCCACCATTGCAATGGGTTGTGGTCCGTGACCACTGTGAATGACCTTCTGTACAAATAGAGGCGCAATTTATTGATTGTCCAGACAATGGCTAAACACGCCTTCTCAATGGTAGACTAGTTCACTTCTCGGTAGCAGCTTCAGGCTAAGAAAGACAATTGGCCTTTCCACCCTGTCCCTGGACATTGGAAGGAACACTGCTCCCAGGCCCCTGTCACTTGCATCTGTCCAAACAATAAATCTCAAATTGTAATCTGGGCTTGCCAACAGTGGCTCTTGGCACAATGCCAGTTTCAGTTGCTGGAAGATTCTTTCACAGCACTCCAGCCACTGAATGTTTTCTGGCAGCTTTGGCTGCAATGGTACTATAATTTTAAACCAATTTGTGATAGTACCCCACAGTTTCCAGAAATGCGCTCAGTTGCTTCTTAGTTTGGGAGGTTGAGCAACTAAGTCCCAAGTATGGCACCACTGCCATTCTGATTCGGCACTCTCTGGCTTCATTGTCAGCCTGCATCCTGCAGATTGGTCAGAATTTCCTCACATGGAGAGGTGCTCATACCATGTCCAGCTAAATATGTCTAGATCATCCATGTAAACTAGAGCAAAGTGCCCAGTCCACTCAGAACCTTGTCAGCTAGTGCTGAAGGGCATAACAACAAATTCAAACAAATCAAATGAGGTGACAAATGTTGACTTTTCACAAGAGTCTATGGGTAGTCACACTTGCCACTATCCCTTCATCAAATCTATTGTGGTCAGTTACCTAGCCTCCTAACCTGTCTAGTACCTCATCTGTCTAGGCATGGGGTATGCATCAGGTGCTGTGACATCATTTAACTGCCTGTAATTGACACATAACCTGGTAGGTCTATCTTTCTTTGGCATCAGAACCACTAGGGGCTGCTCAAGGGCTGTTGGGTGGCTGGATCACTCCCAGGTACAGCATTTCCTCTAGCTGTCCCTCATTGTCCTTTTACTGCCTCAAGTACCTGATATTGCCTCTGTCTAATGGGCTTCTCTGCAATGGTTTTACCTCATGCACAAAGAGATCAGTGCACCCTGGGATGGCAGTAAAAATGGGAGCAAAGTCTTTAATCTCTTCCCTCATCTGGTCTACTTGTCTGGGTGTGAGCCCCTCAGACATCGTCACAGCACTCCAGGAGGCTTTTCTTTTACTCCCCTCTAGCATTTCTGGAGCAGGCTTCTCTTGATCTCCATCTGCTGTGCTGCAAACCATAAGGGCAATGTCAGCACGGTCAGGGTTTCATCATATTTACATGGAAAACCTGCTGAGTCTGCCTCCTATTGGACAACTCTATGACATAATATACATAATTTACCTGATGTATGATCTCATAGGGACCCTCCCATGTTGCCTGCAGCTTGTTATGCTGCACTGAGGTGAGTACCATCACCTTCTGCCTTGTGGTGTATTATGGAGCTATTGTCACTGTTTCATACCAATTCTTTTGTTTCTGTTGTGCTGCAGCTAAATGGTTCTGAGCAAAGCCCATGAACTCCTTAAGCCAGTCCTGGAAACTGAGGACATAGTCCACAACAGGGTCCCTCTGGATGGTGGTACAGCCTTTCCACTCCTCTCTAACTAAATCTAGGAGTTCTCTAACCCATCAAGCATAGAGGAGCTCAAAAGGTGAAAAGCCCAATGCTCCTGTGGATCTTCCCAGTATGAGACCAGCAATGAGACAGGATTTGTTTCAGTCCCTTTTGTGCTGTTCTGTGAAAGTATGAAGCATGTTTATTAAATTTGCATTAATTCTCTCAACTAAGCCATTCATTTTGTGGATGGTATGGGGTATGTACAATGACTCTGCCCCACACCACTTCCACAATTCAGTCATCAGATCAGACATAAAGTTTGTTGCCTGATCTGACAAAAACTCCTGGGAAATCCAACTCTGCTGAAAATCCCTAGCAGATCATCGGATACTCTCTACCTTTATGGAAGACATAGGTACAGGTTCCGGCTATTGGTGGCATAATCCACTATAACCAGAATGTATTTCTTTCCCCTCTAGCTTGATGAAGCCAGTAGGCCCACAATGTCCACAGCGGTCAATAAAATGGCTCCTCAATAAAAGAAGGTGAAATCAGGTGAGTCTTTTCAAGATCCCCTTTCTTAGAAACATAGAAACTTAAAATCTGTCAGCAGATAAGGACCATACATCCCACCTAGTCTGTTATTTCCTACTCACTGCTGCAGCCCCAGATTCTATTTGATCTGCGGCTCTCCTGCTCTGCACATTCCAGAGTACCCTTATGTCTATCCATGCACTCTTGAGCCCCCGTATTGTTTCTGCCTCCACCACTTCTGCTGGAAGGCTGTTCCATAGCTCCTCCACCATTTCAGTGAAAAAGTGCTTCTAACATTACCCTGAGCCTTCCACCCTTCAGTCTCATATCATGCCCCTTGTTCTCGTGACGAGATTTCTCTGAAATATGCTTTCCACCTGTACCCTGTTTATTCTCTTAAGGTACTTGAAAGTCTCTGTCATAGCTCCCTGCTCCCTTCTTTCCTTCAGTGAATAGATATTAAGGTCCTTAAGTTTTTCCTCATAGGGCTTTTGGTGCAGTCCATGTACAATCTTTGTTGCCCTTCTGTGGACTGCCTCTATTTTGTCAATGTCCTTCCTGGAGATGTGGTCTCCAGAACTGGACACAGCATTCCAACTGGGGCCTCATCTGTGATCTGTACAGTGGTATCACCACCTCTTTCCTCCTGCTTGTTATGCCCTCCTATGCACTCAACATTCTGTTTGCTCTCCACCACCTTTTCACACTGTTTGGTCACCTTCAGGTCATCAGATATAACACCCAGGTCTCTCTCTCTTGACTTGTGGTGGCCAGAATTTCCCCACCATCGTGTACTCCTCCCTTGGATTCCTGTGACCTGTGTGCATGATCTTGCACTTTTGGCATTGAAACTCAACTGCCAGATATCCGACCACTTCTCTAATAGGCTGAGGTAATTTTTCATTTTCCACCCCTCCGGTGTGTCCACTCTGTTGCAGATCTTAGTGTCATCTGAAGAGCATACCTTTCCTCCAGACACTCTGCAATGTCATTATTGAACACATTGAATAGGACTGGCCCCAGCACCGACCTCTGTGGCACCCCGCTGGTCACCTCCCTCTCCTCAAATTTCATTCCATTTACCACCCCCCCCGAGTCATGTCCCTTAGCCAGTTCCCAGCCCACTTTACCACCGCAGGACCCATTTCCAGGCTCCGCAATATATTTAGCAATCTTCTGTGTGGGACAGTGTCGAAGGCCTTGCTGAAATCCAGGCCACATCCACCACCCTCACTGATCTACCACCCTGGTTACCCAGTCAAGAAATCTACTGAATTTGTCTGACAGGACCTCCCACTGAAAATCCATGCTGCCTTGGATTCTGTGCCTACTATTCTCAGAAATGTCCCAATCGTCTCCTTAAGTAAGGATTCCATTAGTTTACCTGCTACTGAGGTCAGGCTTACAGGCCTATAACTGCCTGCCTCCTCTTTGCTTCCACTCTTGTGGAGAGGATCACATCTGCCTTCCTCCAGTCCTTGGGTACCTCCTCCATCTCTAGTGATGTGTTGAAAGGGCAGGTCAGTGGATCTGCCAGTACTTCCCTGACTTCCTTTAGTACTCTGGGGTGGATCCCATCTGGCCCTATTGCCTTATCTGCCTTTATTTTCCTGAGTTTTCTGGTCTTTTCCACTGTGAATGGGCTGGTGTCTACCTCCCTCCCCTGAATACCACTCTTAATGAGTCTTAGTCCCTCACCCTCCCCTTCCCTGGTGAATACTGAGCAAAAGTACTTGTTCAGTATCTCAACCTTTTCTATGTTATCCTCCACCCTTTCCCCCTCCTTTGTTCTTCAGCCTAACAATCCCATTTCTGGTCTTTTCACTCTTGCTACTGTATCTGAAGAAGATTTTGTCACCTTTCTTAATAGCCTGGGCTACACCTTCCTCTATCTGTGCTTTAGCCCTTCTAATTATTTTCTCAGATTCCTCTGCTTCTCCAGATATTGTTCTCTGCCTGCATCCTTTTGTGTTTCCTTGTATCGTATGAAGGATCTTTTCTTTCTTGGCCACTAGCTTCGAGAACCATGATGTCCTTTTCTTTCTTTTACTCTCGCTATGCATTTTGACACAGTGACCTGTTACTTCTGTTATGACTGTCTTGAGACTAGACCATTGTTTTTCCACATCTCTTCCTGTGCCTTCCACTGCTAGGGCTCTTTTGAGATTTCTACCCATCTCCTTAAAGTTAGCCTTCCTGAAATCTAGGACCTTTACCCTTGTATGGTTTGTTTCCTCCACAGTGGTTACCTTAAACCATACTGTCCTGTGGTCACTGGTTCCAAGGGGACTGCCCATCTCTACATCTGTGATCCTTTCCCCATTGGTCAGGACCAAATCCAGTATAGCCTCCTCACAGGTTGGTTCTGCTACAAGCTGTCTGAAGTTTGCCCATTTAGGGCAGTAATGAAGTCCCTGACCCTTGTTGTACTCACAGTGTGAGTGCTCCAATCTATCTCAGACAGGTCAAAGTCACACATTGGTAGCAGTTCCCCTTTGGCTGCAATTTTGTGGATGATTACCATAAGAGCTTCATCTGATTCCTCCCCTGTGCTGGAGGCCTTTAAAAGTACTCTAGTGTGAATGGCTGTTTTTTTCCCCACCTCCAGGGTGACCCACAGTGCTTCTGCTCCTTCTTGTAACCCTTGAGCCTCTGTTGCTTTAATCGCCTCCTTCACATACATAGTTACCCCTCCTTTCTCCCTTCCCTATCCTTCCTAAAAAGTGTATATTCTGGTATGGCTATATTCCAGTCATGGTTCCCTGTGTACCATGTTTCTGTAATAGCTACTATGTCCAAGTTCGCAACTTCCACTAATGCCATTAGGTCTGGGGTTTTGTCCCCAGACTATGAGCATTTGTGCACATTACTTCCAGCTTGTGCCTAAACTCCTTTTTCCCTTTTATCAGCCCTATGACATTTAGTGGTTCCATCTTCTTTCCTTCCCACAATTGTATCTAATTTATTTATCAGGTTTGATAGTGCCCTTGTACTAATTGGATTCTCCTCTGGGCCACCAGAAACAATCAGCTACACTAGCAAAAAAAGCAAACAATCAGCTGCACCAGCAAAAATGAACAAGTAGGTACCTTTCCAAAAGAAGCCAAAAAGCAAGCTGATACCAAGTGAAATCAACAATAAGCAGCAAAAGTAACAATAAAATCAGCAATGAGCAGTTACTTCCCTGAAATTAAACTGATTCCTTCCACTTCTAGCTTCTTATGAGAAGCCTAAAAGCAACCTGCTACCACCAATCTGACTCAGCCCCTCATCCAGTTATCAAGTAGTTGAGGCCCCAGGCCAGACAATTAGCAACCAGCCCCGAAACTGTTGGGCTAGACAAAAAACAGTTCCTGCACTATAATGTTAATGGAGTAAAAATAAAACAAGATATGCAGAATAGTAGCAGAAGGAAAATCAGCAACAAGCAGTAAAAGAAGAAATAAAATCACCAATGAGCAGGTGCTTCACTGAAATGAATCTGATTACTACCTTTGAACCACCAGAAACAATCAACTACACCAGCAAAACCCCCCAAGAAACAATCAGCTGCACCAGCAAAGAACCCCAAGCTTGTACATTTCCAAAAGAAGCCAAAAAGCAACCTGTTACCAAGTGAAATCAATAATAAGCAGCAACAGAAGCAATAAAATCAGCAATGAACAGTTACTGCCCTGAAATGCTGACACCTTGGGCATGCATGATAGTACTCAGCCAAATATATGTACAGCGTCAGCCAGTAAAAGTTCTGGAGCAAATGCCTCTTAGTCTGTTTAACCCTTTGGTGTCTACACAGAGGAATTTGGTGTGATAAATCTGGGAGGGCTGCTTGGTTTTCCCTAGGAACTACAACCTGCTTGCACACATTCCACTTCTCAGGTGCATTCTTAGGTACCCAATCTCTATATAAAATATCTCTTTCTCAAAATAATTTCTGCTGCTCCTCCTTTGTAGAATCACTGCTGCTGCTGGCTGCCAACTGCCTAAGTGCAGCAAGAGATGCAGCTGCTAGCTAAGCATTGTGCAACCCCTCCCAGCTTTGTCTTCCTTGTAGCTGGCCACCTATCAGAGAGATCTCCCTCTACTGACTCCTATGTCAGTGAACTGCTGACCCCTGCAGAGCTTGCTGGCACAGCCTCTCCCTGTACCTCTTTCTCTGGCTGCTGTGACCCCTTGATCTTATAAGCCATACAGTCTGGTACAGGCACAGGGATATGAATGGTGTCAGATCTTGTTTCCCTCCCAATTTTCCAATTTACCTCTACCTGTCCCAGACAACCAGCTTGACTATGAGTCACAGCACTGTGGTAGAGCTGCGCTCTACCTGAGAAATCATTATATAGCATGTAGGGACCTTTGCTATCTTCTTCTCTCAATATTGAGTCTGTTGCAACAGCACCCTTTTCTTTATTTTTGTCTTTTCAATTTTCTAATTGGGCAGATTGGCCACCTACCTAAGCACCTTCCCCTCTCACTATCCTTTGTCTTTATATAGCCTTTCCAGTCAATCTGCTGTGCTTGATAAAGTTAGCTGTAGTACAAGAATGCTTGGGATAAAGTGCTACAGTGCAAGAGTGATAATTCATATATTTAAAATGTGAGCGCAGAATTAAAATATGCATGCACACCAGGAAAAAGATAAATAAAGATAAAGAGACGGCGCACCTAAACACTGGGACAAGCCAATTATAAATGTCCCTGATAATCATTTTATGTGTATTTTGGTTAAAAATGCCCAGATAGAAGGAGCATCAAGTCTATAAAATCGGAGCAGCTTTTACGTTCACTTTTTTTTATTGCAACAAGCCACTTCATAAACAAAAGAGCAGTAATTCTATTTGTGTTATTCCCTCTGAGAGATGTAACAGAGTTAATAAGCAGAGGGCTTCACATTTAAAAGGCAGCATGTCTACAGAATGACCTGAACAATACAGTAGCTTTAAGTAACAAGCATTTGTCAATGCTGAATGTTGGCTTGCTGGCATTGGCAGTGCAGGAGTTAGAGAGATGCATCATAGGAATGGCAGTGAAGTATTGAACTGATGCCAACCCACCCCCACTCTGCAGACAGTGACAGGCATTAGGGTGTCCCTTTGGGTGTTTGGTAGTGCAGTGCGGGAAAACATGTTGGGCAGGATGTGAAAAATGACAGCTGTACAGTTCATAAGGAGGTGTAAAAAATGCCAGAGTTGAAAATGTGGCATGTAAATATACCAAATTTGCGAAGTTACAAGGGTGCGTGGGAAATATACAGCATACGCTTGCAACACTACTCATTTTATGAGGCGTTGACAACAAATTTTCAACAAAGGCATTTTAGCACCTCTGCTCATGTACAGTGTCACTGTTATTTCCTCAAAGTGTCCCAAGAAGTGATTTTGCACAGCGACCACGCTATTCTGCCGGAGTGAAAAGACATTTTGGGCAGGATATGTGAAATATGAGCTGTACTGTTCATCAAGAGGTGTGGAAAAATGGCAATGGTGAAAATCCAGAGTGAAAATATCACAAATGCACAACAGTACAAGCGTGCATGCAATCTGCCAAAGCACGCTCGTAACACAGTCATTTTATGGAGTATCATCATCAAATTTTCAACATAGGCATTTTAGGACCTCTGCTCATGAACTGTGTCACTGTCATTTTTATAATCTGGCCCAAACACTGATTTCCCACAGCGACTGCGCTATTGTGCGCCGGAAGTGCGGAAACACATTTCGGGCAGGATGTGGAAAATAACAGCTGTACTGTTCACAAGGAGGTGTACAAAAATGACAATGCTGAAAATCCGGCATTAAAATATTGTGAATGCTCGAAGTTATGAGCCTGCGTAGCAACCACGCAATGCACGCTCATAAAACAGGCGTTGATTTTTTTCACCAAATTTGGAACATAGACTTTGTGAGATGCCACCTCATGAACACTGGCACTGTCATTTCATTAATGGGTCCCAAAAGGTGATTTTGAGCAGTGACTGCAAAATCACCTTTCGAGGCTGATTAATGCCATGACAGTGATAGGATCATAAAGAGGCCCAAAAAACCCATGTTGAAAATTTGGTGCCAAAATTCCAAGAAATGGCGAGATATGCAGCAAAGTTGAAAAAACGCAAAACGCTATTCATGCCATTATACAGCTTACCGGCATTTCCTCAGTTTGCAGTCGGCTTTGAAGAGTGCAGATGTGTTCCTGGTCCACCAAAGATCATAGCACTGGACTCCGGAGGTAAGTGTGGGGTGAGGGGAGTGAGGGGAGGCAGGGTGCACAGTGGGTAGGTGGCTGCGGGTGGGGGAGGGCATTGAGACTACGAGGCGGTTTCTCTTTACAGGGTAAAAACAGGAATAAACATTGGGACAGTTTTCATTTTCAGGGCATTTGGCGTGCTGGGGTGGAGCTCCCAGCATGCCACCTAACTATTTTAGGGTGTCAGTAGCTGATGGGGGATTGGGTCACCCTGTTGACACACAACACGGGGAGGAAATGATGCCAACAGGGTGGACACCCTGCCCGGCAAACAAAAGCGAGGGGCCCGAGCTGAGGGATTAGGCACCCCCTCGGCATTCAACAATGGGGGTGATGCCGACGGGGTGGGCTCCCGTCGGCACCTAAAGACAGCGGGGGGTTACCGACAGGAGGTTGGGCACCCCAATGTTGGCAGATGTTGGTGGCCACAGCTCACCAACCATGCTCATAATAGTGGTGAGCCGCGGCAGAAAGGACTGCTGCGTGTAGCGGAGCTTTGCCGTGTTAGCAGACCTTTTAGATGTTTACCATTATGTATGCATGGTGTGGCGCTAACATGCAGGCTGATTGGGGAATGAGGAACACCTGCATGTCATTGCCTGCATTCGCCCAACAGCGCCACTACTCCAAATCTGCATTCTCTCATTGCTGACTACAAGGCGGTGTCAACATAAATGATGGAGCAGCTTCATGTAAGCAGGCCCTGCCATTTCAGAAAAGCCACTCCATGAGTGAAAGTTTCCCTGTTGGCCTCTACGTTAGAAAAGAGGTTTGTGCTTCCGAGGGGAAAGTGGATGATCCTCTATAGTTTAGTTTTGTTACAGGAGGATCATTCTTTTCTTGAAAAATTTACCTTTCCGAGCGTAGCAGCACATGTAAGAAATAAAGCAGATTTCTGTGTTGATGCCAAAAAGCCATCCCATGGTATAATTAATAAACTTCTTCCTGACAGCCAAATATGTATCAAGGGGACCAGAAAATAATACTAAAAGGCTGGAGAGCTTTTAGACTATATGGAATAAACAGAATAAGCTTGTCTTTTGCCAATGGTCCTTACATGTTGTTTGGACGAGAGAGAGAATTCTATAGTGTGAGAAACAGGAGCACCCCTTGCTGTTGCTCTCTCTCTCTCTCTCTCTCTCTCTCTGCTAAAGCGCTGTGGCGCAAAAGCTACAAGCAGTGCACAGTATTCAAAATGGGACAGAAATGTCCCCTGTATGGAGTACCTGTGCTTCTGGTGTCACATAAAGAAATAAAACAAAGTGACTTTACAGCAAATTAAGGAAAATAAAACAAGTTTAAAGGAAATAAAAGTAGAGACCCTGTCTATCTCTAAGGTGCTCTCCCTCTTAAAAAGCTAAGTCCTGACAAAGGTGTTTTAGAGGGCTGTCTGTTATATTAACAGACATACTTTGAGGCAGCAAGAAGCCTCAATGAGAAAACTTTTATTAGGAGATCAGTTGTCAATCTTAGGGTAAGGGAGAGGAGCCAAGGCTCATTATCCATCACTTAAGTATTCATGGTGCATTTCAGGGTTTATTCTTATGCTGTCATTTGAAGCCTTAGATAGTAAAATCTAACATCTTAGTTAAATGTATAATGGGTCACACTGTTCTGAAATGTTTATGTTAGAAGAGGAACTGTGTTGTAGTAGAATAGGGTGGATCAGGAGACCTAACCAGGCTGTATATAAACCCCTTCTTCACAGTTCCTTAGGTCAGCCTTGAGGGATGAACCAGGAGGACCTACCAAGTGGAGTAGGGTCCAGCAGATCATAGACGGAAGGGGATCTAAGTTCGAATATAGATCCATACCTGTGGGAGCACTACATGTGGTAGTGTTTTCTGTTTGATTATTTTTATTTTAGTTTGTTATTTTTTTGAAGAAAATAAATATCACACTTTTGTGTGTTTCAAACCTGAAATTACTGTTGTTGGTGTTATCCTTTCCTTCACCCTATCACACAGACTGTGTCTTGCTCTCCTTCCTGCTACCAGTCATTTCCTAGCTGAATATCTGTGGGTAACCCAAAAGCAACCACATCTTCCCTCTCACCTTCACCATTCCCACTTCAGGAGTACTCTTGTCTTTGGAACTATGACCCAGGGGAAGGCCCAACTCTAACTGACACACTCTTTCCTTGGCAGGATCTGAACTGACCATACTAGCTACTGCTAGACAACTGTGCTGCTAGCCCCAGTGTCCCCCCATCCTTGTGTCAAGATATCATTTACTCAGACTGGTCCCAGGTGCTTCTGAGTATTCCTGAGAATAGCACTTGAGATGCAGTTTACCACATGCTGCTCTTTTGTGGAGGTATGGTTTCACCATCCTCAGTGAGTGTGAGTTTGACCACATTGGGTCATCATGGGCAGTTGCCCCCCTTACCATGGCTTAGGTCCTGTTGCCAAGGGCAATCATAGACAAATGCTCAAAATTCTGGCACACATAACACTTCAAAATTTCTACTCTATTACTTTTAGCCACTATCAGGGTATTCCTTCTAGGTTCAAAAGGCTGTCGGGTTTTAGGGCCCTCATGTGTCCCACTCATCCCTTTGTTAACAAAACCCACTCCCCGGTGTACCTTCTTATATCTATCAAAGCAGCTGGCTGCATACTGATTGGCCTATTCAGCAGCTTCTGCCACAGTACTAGGATTCTTATCCATTAACCATATATATATATAGTTTTAATTAGTACTTTTTGCCATTTTTGTGTTTTTCTCCTGGTTCTGATCCTGAGCATCCCTGACGTGATGCACATATGTGGAGGCATGCACACGTCATGCCATATGGGAAGCCCCACCCTACCAGCTGTCCCTCTACCCACCTGCACCAGCAATGGACCTCCACCCGGTGGTGATGGGACTATGAGCGGAAGGCATCCACCACAGGAGAAAAGAGCCGCCAGTAGACAGCTCAATCCTGCTCTATGCTCCCCCCACTCCAGGCAGGTGCCCCGATGACCTGAGATCATTCCCGAACCCAGGTCACCATCGTGGCATGGCGTCCAGCACCTCGACCCTCAGCACCACCAGGCCAGCCCCATTAACCATATTTTTAAGATCACATGTGCACATTTTAAAAAAAATGTTCAATGAGCATCACTTCACAAATTTCTTCGGCAGTTACAGCTTTCTACCCATTTAACCACCTCCCCAGCAATGTACTCAATGGCAGACTCAGTTCTTTATAATTCTCCCCTGGCTACTTTCTTAACTGTCTGCATTTGAGTCTGTAAGCCTCAATAGTTAACTCATAGTGTTTTAAAATAGCAGCCTTGATTTTCACATAGTCCCTGCCATCATTAGGGTCCAAGCATGAAAATGATTGCCATGTCTTCCCAGTAGCCAGCAGAGTTTGACGGGTTGACCAGTGCTCCTGTGTCAATTCATATTGCAAACACAACTTCTCAAATGAATTTAAAAAATCCCAATATCCATAGCCTCTCTTCATTTTGGAAATGATTTTGACTCCATTTTTGAGCCTTGGCTGTCCCCAACTACGTCTTTAGTCTCCCAGTCTGCTGTCTGCCTCTGCTGAAGTGTTGCCATCAAGGTTAATCGTCTCTCGTCTTGAGCTGATGTCTGCATTCTTCCTCCCTTTCTTCTGCTCAGGCTGCTTCTTCATCTGCCTTGCTCTGTCTTTCTCTCAGCACTGCACCTAAGCTTAGCCGCTTCTGGTTTTAACTTGGCAAGTTCTAACTCCCTGTCCTTCTGTCTTTCTGCAATGCAAGCTATTTCCAACTCTAGTTTCAGAACTGCCTTTAACTTCTTCTGATGCTACTAGAATCACTTAGTGCTCCTTGGCCAGCTGCTTTCAGAGGCAGAATCAGTTTAGCTCTGTTCAAGCCTTCATGCAATATTCCTCTCCTCACACAGCTGCTGAACCCCAGGCAGCCTCACTGCATCATACTTGCCTGGCATTTCTATCCCTAACTTTGAAAACCTGGATAGAAAATGAAATAAAAAGTTATTTATTTATTTTGTATTTAGGTTTGTTGATGGGAAAGGAGGACTAGACAATTTTTGCCTATTTTCAGCCTTTTCCGGGGAGGAGGATACAGATGGATGCCAACTGAAATTAAGCCAGATTTTAAGATGTTGTGGTATTTTAGTGAATGGGGAATTTGGCCAGGACAGGAAATTCCCTGCTATCCTGTAGTGGGACCTCTGGCCATCAAAGGATGTCTGGCTCAGTATCTGAGCCGACTGCGATGGAAATGGATGGGTGGGTTGCTAAAGAGTAGGTCCCCTCTTTGGCTATGGTACACCCTGAGACCAAAGAATTTTATGATGCACTGTGCTTAGTGGAAATAAGCCCACAGGAAGATATGGATGTTGTGTAAAAATCTATGATAGATGTAACAACTACAAATGAAGTTCCATTATCCACTGCAGGAAAAAATACTGACAAGGAGCCAGTGAACTTAAATACTCGAATGGCCAAACATTTACAGGACTTACTGTGATTAGAAGAGGAGAAATTCTCACAAAGAAAAAAGGAGCTCTCAGAGGCTTTAGCTGGAGTCCGCACCACTGCTGCAGATGCAGCTGTTCATGACGACCAAGCCACCACTGGGGGTACATCCTTAGTAACAGCAGCAGAACCAAATGAGTGAAAGATTGGGCAGTGATGCTCCTTCAGAGCCTCAGAACATAATCTTCCAAACTACAAGCGACCAACAGAATGCAACAATATTTTCCTTTTCTGTGAGGAATTAGCAGCACGCAACACAAAGATTAACAAGAAAAGCTGTGCCCAGTAAGACTTCATGGGCGGACTTATCAGAACCGGATGAAATGCCCTGGTCTGTAGAAAAATTACTAAAAGCCATGGGCTGGGTACAATCACCCACAACACAGAATTGGATGTCTGATTTTACCCATAAGATTCCTAAGGTTAGCTTACAAAGCTCAAATTTTGTGCACAAAAAACTTTCTCAAACTATAACAGAAGGCACTGTTCCTGTAAGTCATGTACCTGAGATTGCCAAGTCATTCTGGGGGGAAAAAAACAGCAGAAGTGGGCTCTCCATTTACAATGCCACCAGAACTAACACTGACTCAAAACCCAGTTTTAAATTTACCTAATGTGAATACTACTAAACAGCATACAGAAACAGAAAAAGATAAAGACAGAAGTAAAGAAACAACTAGTTGACAATAATAGTGACATTTCAGAACTATATTATATTTCTGATTCAGTTCCTGGTCCAAGTAATAGAGCTACAGGAAACATGTCTAATCCTACAAATGATCTGGAGAATGGGCAGAACTCAAGGCCTTCTTCCTCACTTTTTCATCAACCTGTGTACCCTGTCAAAAGGCATAACACAGTATGTATTTTGTATAAAGGTGGTTTAGAGATGTTTTCAGATAGGGTGTATGTAGGTAGGACTTCACTTAAAGAGAAATTATAGTTTCATGCTACTGAACTGTGTGGCTTAATACATAAGTCGGGGGGGGGGGAATCCTCCTTAGATGTGAATTTTAAACTCAGTAGCAGCCTGGAGAAATTTTGGACCAGATATTAACAAGTTAAAAATATACCCTTATGGACACCTTTTGAAGTGATACCATTGACCAAGCCAGCCCACAGAACCAATACAGTGGTATTTCATAATTAGGGGGTGAGTGTCACTGACTTCACCTATTGACTTAAACAGCACTGTACAGTGCTGGACCACCCTGAGTCCATTTTCAATTTTAAGAGTATTTGGATGGGGGGTGTTGGAGAATCAGGGCATCAAGAGGAACTTTCAAAAAATGATTTTAGTGAGACAGAAAGAAAGGCTGACCCTAAAATTAAAGGAAAGACAAAGACAGGGAGGAAGAAACAGAGAAAGAATGCTACAGCACAGAAAGCAAACTGCCATAGTTTCACAAACTCAGAATGACATCACCTTTCACAAATTTCTATGCTGCAACCTCTAACTTTGGTTATTATTAATGTAAATAGTATAAAAATTCATGTAAAAAGACCATTATGTCTTGTGCTGCATTTGGGCATTTAGTGTACGAGTGCCCCCTTATGTCACACAGATTACAAATTACTTCACTCCTACAACATCTGCTGGTATGGCCTAGGGTATTACATAATGTACACCTCAGTTGGTTGCAGGTGCGGATCACGGGCACATAGCAACACATAGAAATATGGATGTAGCAGACACAGAGGAACAGAGACTTTTGGTAACTTTGGCCCTAGGGCCCATTCAAAAGCAGCACACTCAGATCATCCAAACACACAAGGACCCTCCCTCCTTGAGTGTTACAGGAAAGACAGGATATGCACACACATGCAGATACAGCAAGTAGTCAGGACTCATCCCCCCACACACACACACACAAGAGGAAACATCTTCCAGCATTAGAGCAGATACTGCACAGGAAGTAATGGATGTTGCTCATCTCCTTACAATGCCACCCTCTACAAGCAGTACAACTATGCCTCCACCTCTACCCCCGCATAAAGCAGACAAAATGACCACTAGGCAGAGGAGCGCATGGTTGCAGCCTGTATCAAAAGTACCAAAGATTTTAGTCATCTCCACATCTCACAGGTACCAAGCTTTAAAAACAAATGTGGAAATTTCTGATAATGAGGCAAAGGGTTCTTCTGTAGAATCAGGGTATCAAGAAGGACTTTCAGAAAATGATTTTAGTGAGACAGAAGGAAAGCCTGACCCTAAAATTAATGGAAAGCCAAAGACAGGAGGAAGAAACAGGTAAAGAATGTTACAGTGCAGAAAGCAAAGCTACCACAGTTTCACAAACTCAGAATGACATCTCCTTTCACAAATTCCTATGCTGCAACCTCTAACTTTGGTTACTATTAATGAAAATAGTATAAAAATAATGCAAAAGAGAGGCAGTAAATTCCTATCTCAGAGCAAATAAGGCTGATATTTTTTTGTCTACAAGATACCAGATTACACACGATATCAGAAATCACACAAGCTACTAAATCTTGATTTACACAGTGTCCTATTGGTCTATAGGATTGGAAGCATGTTTGGGTGTACCATTACAGAAATAATTATATGAAATATTTTCATGCTGCACGTATAAAACTACCTATGTGATATGCGTCCTGCAAGCATGATTTAAATGTTAAATTAGAACTGATTGCATGCATGTGGCAAGCGTGCAGCAAGCAACTATGGAAAGCATGCTTTTTATGTTAAACTGGAACGGACTGCATGCTTGTGGTCTGCATGCATAAAGCAAGTGGTCACTGATAACTGCACACATAAAAGTTAGGCAACTTGTTCAGGATCACATCATGTACTGTATAACTGGGGTTGTTGAGATTCAAATCCAAGTCTACAGGTCTCCAAGTCTCCTATTTTGCAGTTTAGTGCCTTTAACCACTAAGCCATACTGCCTGCATACATATGGCTCACTTGTACTAAATCTGAATTCATCTGCATGCATGTGGCATGCTTATAGCCACTATTATACTTTTTAGTTTTCTTGTCTGCCCTCATCTTAGCTGCACAGCTGAACTGTAGCACATATACCAATGGAAACACACGTGGTTCTTCCCATCCCCAATACACATACTGAACCACAAAACTACTTAATTATTTCTGTCTGGCCTGTACTCCTACTATTTTCTCTAGTTTTTAATGCTCAACACAAACAGACTTTAAGGGGCAAACACCAAAGTAGCAATAACTTGACACCCAGCCACATGGCCAGACCCTCCCCCACATGCTCACACACTGGAGCAGGTGCAGCCATGCTTCTACAGACAACCCACCAAGTATCAATATAAGTCAAGAGTCTCTCATCTGAGTACTAGGGAGTCAGAGGCAAGAGTCTTTAAGAGATGATGTCCATGGGTCAGAGTGCTGGGGTGTACGCCCTTCAAATGAATGGAGTTATTTTTTATTACTATTTTATACATTATGATGGTGAGATGGGGAATAATGAAGGTCACTGTTCTACTAACAATGCCCTAGTTGTTAGTTGAGTGGTGGCCTTCATTAATCTCCAACTCTCCATCAATAAATGTATAAAATAGCAATAAAAAATACCCCATTCATTTCAATGGTGCATGCCCTTGCAGTCTCCCTTGCCCTATGTCATAATGTGCCTAAGCATGAGGATGTGGAGGTCAGCTTCCCTGAGGGAGGGGCATAAGCCTGACTATAGTGGTGCTCCAATAGTCTGAGCATATCATACTGCTCAACTGTCCCTGAATGCAAGGGACAGCCCTCATTTTACCTCTGAAAACTGCTCTGCTCCTTATCCATCCCTCATGGAAAACATGCTGCTCACACAGTGGGCATCCTGTAAATTTAGACTTTAAGGCAGGGTGCCATTTCAGATTTCAGGGAGGAGCCAATAGCCAGCGGAGGCCAGATGCTAGTTAACCTCAAGCTGGCAAGATCCAGAATGTCTAGAACATCTCTAAAAGGTAGAACTTATTTGTTGTTACTGAAAATTGATATGCAAATCAGGAAACATTAAATGTATAAGATTCATCTGTCTATACCCCGAATCAGTGCATCAGATTTGGGCTTAAACCAATCCAGTTACTAACCAGTTTTCTCTCCTGGCTGACATTCTGCCCCCCCCCCCAAAAAAAAAGTCATGATTTTTCTCTCCAACTCCATTCCATTGAATATCCACCTCATATGGATCATGAAGTCACCCAAAGGTGCAGAAATGTGAAAAACTCATCAATATTTCAGTCCTTCCTCCTTCCCCAATCCCCCTGTAAAATAAATTATTTACTTTTACTTACCCAGCCATCTGGCCAGAACCTGCAGCCTGGCCCAGCGTGCCACCAGCTCAGTTTTTAGTCCTCTCCTCTCCTCTCCTTTTCTGTCATTTTGCCAGAAGCTCGATGCTAGAACCAACCATCCCAGGTCCCCAACATTGTCCATGATCAAGTCACCTAACTAGCCAAACCCACCCATCATGTGTTGCTTGCTTCTTGCTTGGCTGCTGCCATGGCTGGTATACAGACCTCCATCTCAGGGGGAGGCAATGGGCAAGGAAATGATAGAAGGCATCCTTAGAATGGCAGAAAAAGGGGAGTTATTATGGGGGACCTGAACATGCCAGACTTTAGCTGGAGTACCCTAGCTGCAGCCACATCAAAAAGCAAGTTTATTCTTGATGCCCTGCAGGGGGCATGTCTCAGACAGCTAGTGGTGGAACCCACTAGGGAGGGAACAGTCTTAGACCTGGTACTGTCAAATGGTGATGGAGAAAGGATCTCAGATCTAGAAGTGGGTAGCCATCTGGGAACAAGTGACCACAAAACAGTGAGGTTCACAATAAACACAGCCATAGAGTTGAGCCATACAAAAGCAAGAGTGTTGGACTTTAGGAGGGCTAACTTTGGGAAAAATGGGCGAGTGCCTCAGAAAGTGCTAGCAAACTGCCAAGAAGGAAGGGTGGAGGAACAATGGGAAAAATCAAAACAGCCATCACAGAGGCAACAAGCTTTTGTGTGAAGCAAATCAACAAAGCAAAATGAAGGAAAAAAACACTATGTTTCTCAAAAGAGGAGGCTGGGGAGGTTAAGGAGAAAAGGGTAGCATTCAGGAAGTATAAGGAAACACAGAAGGAGCAGGACAGAGAACTACACCAATTAAAGCAGAAGAAAGTGGGGAAGGCAGTCAGAATAGCAAAGCCCAAACTGAGGAAAAGATAACCAACTCAGTTAAGAAGGGGGATAAAACCTTTTATAGGCACATTAGGGAGTGAAGAAAGATGAAGGAAGGGATAGTGAGGCTTACTAAAGGGAAGGGAAGGGAAGGTGGGCAGAGAATGACAATGAAAAAGCAGGGATACTGAATGAATACTTACTTCTGCTCAGTATTCAGAAAAGAAGAGGAGGGGGAGGTACCTACATCAAAGAATAGAAGCACTCTGGTTAGGGAGGTCGATACCAGTCCATTCACAGAAGAAATGGTCCCGAAAGAACTCTTAAAACTGAAGGTGGACAAAGCAATGTGGCCTGACAGGATTCACCTAAGAATTAGAAAAGAACTAAGGGTAGAATTAGTGATACCACTGACCTCCCAGAGGAAGGCATTTAAAATGGTGCAGGGTCTGCACCGCAAGACATATGAAGAGAGATTAAAGAAGATTAATATGTATACACTCGAGGAGAGGATGGAGAGGGGGGGACATGATTGAAACTTTCAAGTACATCAAGGGAATCGAAAGAGTCCAAGATGGTAGCATCTTTCAGAAAAAGAGATGTGCAAGAACAAGGGGGCACAATTTAAAGATAGAGGGGGATGGCTCAAAGTTAATGTGAAGAAGTATTTTTTCACAGAGAGGGTTGTGGATACATAGAACAGCCTTCCTGAGGAGGTAGTGCACTCCAAAAACAGTGGAGGAATTCAAGAATGCATGGGACAGACATAAGGCAATTCTAGTGGGGTTGGGAGGAAGTAGGCAGTTGGTTAACTAGGATCTGCAGCCTATGCATTAGGTAGAGAAATGGGCAGACTAGATGGGCCAAACGGTCCTTATCTGCCATCAAATTCTAAGTTTCTGTTTCTATGTTTCTATGGCTGCTGCCGTACTGCACTCATTAAGGCCTATGAAGGCTGCCCACACCACTGTCCCCAGTGCTGCTAGCCCTAGCTTGCTGCCATGGGGTCTGTGCTGTTTTTTGTTTTGCAAAGTGAGCCTAGTAGAGTAAGTAGGTAGCCTAGTCTCAAGTTAGATTCTAGCTCATCCTGTGCCCCTTCAGCCATCAGGGGATACAGAGACTCACTAAGAATAGACCAACAAAAATATACTGCCACAACACTGCTACAGAGAGTTCAGTGCTCACCGAGTCCTCCAAGCTACAGAGTGCAGCATGTCTCCTCTGTGGTGGGAAAGACAGTGTTGCTCTCACATGACTCATGTGCTCTTGCTTGGTTGAAGCTCCTCCATGTCATGTGTGATGGTGCCACCATTAATTGTTGTAGAGAGTGGACAACACAATACAGACACAGTCAAGTCAGGGGTACAGCTGCAGCATGAGTGCACACAGGCCGGGGGGGGGGGTGGCACTTATTGTGCAAAAGATTAAATCCAAATCTGCCATCAACTTCTACGTATCAAATGTAATGCCATTATTGCCACACTATAAATACAACTTAGGCACACATGTGGTGGGGGGGGGACTGCTCCCCTCTGACCTACTTAAATGGCATTCCTGCTTTATCCTATGCTTTGATCCTTGGCATTTAATACAGTAAGCAAACAATACTTTACAAATTATTGGTGATTTAATGACAAAAATCAAAAGCCCTTAAACAACTTGCAAAAGGATCAGAATTAATGACTTTAGCTCATTTTAATGGGAACTCTATGAAAATGTATTTTAATGGCTGTAATTGCTAGCAGTAGTATATGAAATAGAAACTGATGTGATTTTTAAATGAGATTTGCAGCAGCTAAGGCAAGCATGTAGCATGAGAACATGATGTGATTTTAAATGATGTTCACACCAAGCTTAACTGCTGCACTCATGTCAAGTGGGCAGCTTGCTAACCTGATTTGCTTTCGGACCTGGTTCACTTAGTGTATGTGAACTGCATGCAAATATTGCACAACTACATGGCATGCATTCTCCATGTACACAGCACACTTATATTTCTGTAAGGGTAGGCATCTTGTTTCAGAAAGCATAAATGTTACAGTACTTAAAATCATTGACTTATTACATGGAAGGGTTTGATATTGGAGAATAAATATTTGAGCAGTTATTTTAGACCAATAAACATTTATACCCCACAGAAAAAGGTGGACAGAATCTTTGTTTTTCATCAAATTCGGCCTTATTTATTTTTCTCTCAAAATATTATATGGGAGGTGATTTAACTGTGGCTTGAGTGGAAAGGATAGAGAATGTGGAAAACTACCCAGAAGATTTTTTTATGATATGGCATTTTAAAATACACCATACAAATGGCTAATTTAGTGATGCCTATTATACAACTACAGCCAGAGCAGATCCTACATTTCAAAAGGAAATTTGGCAAGAAGAATTGGCTTTGTCTTTTAAATAAATCAATACCAATCCAAGCAGCCAAAACCATCTGTTGAATATTCAGACCATAAAGAATTACATATAACTATAGCACCACAGTTAGCCTCTCAAGACCCTGGTCTATGGAAATTCAATTCTCTTTCTTACATCAGAAACGGATTTTACAAAACATTACGGGCCAGATATTCAAAGCTTTGCACCGGGCAAAAAACGTTTGTGCGGGTTTAGTGCAGGATTAGCGCCAGTCTGCTATATTCAAAAGGCTGAATAGTGCAGGCAAACAGCATTAGCGCCAGGCAAACAATAATTATATGCAAGGGGCAAAGTGAACATGAATACAGGTGCAATGAGATATTCAGTGACTAGCAACGTGCTAAGTTGTTTAGTACGACTTAGCGCGACCCTTAGCGCGGTACAAATTACTGCCCAGGAAAAGCTGGTCTTAACCCTGGGCAAACAGCTTTGTGCAACATTGTTGCTTTGCGCGGTGCTATCTTGGCATTAGCGTGGCTTGAGCGGCCCTAACATATGAGTATGACACTTAGAAACTGCCAGACATGAAGGACACATGCTGCTCACTGATGGTACCACCATGATGCCATCAGCTGCCACAGGTCCCAGCCATACACAGGCAGTAAGGGTGATTGGGACACAGAGGTCATCATGGTAGTGGGGCAACAGCACACACCTGCAGACCATATGTCTGTAGTGCCCAACAGATGCCAGCACACACAGACAGCACTGTGGGAATGGTGGCCATTGAGGAGGGTGTATGGGTGACCAGACCTCACCACAGCCCAAGTGTGGCCACAAGACTGGGACACAACCACGCAGTACATGGGCCAATGGTGGGAATACCCCACCATCTGTGTGTCTGTCGGATCCCCATGTGCCCCCACTGCCACACAGCCAATCTGTACAGGTGCCACAGCACACAAGCCGGCCATGTATATGTCACTGTGTGCATCCCATGCCACAGGTGCAGCATCTGTGGATCACACAATAGCACAACAGTATTGTCCACAGTCAGTAAACACCTGCACGTTGGGCCTGTCACTGTATACAGTGCAGTCAGCATCACTGCCCTACACATCATAAGCAGTGCTGTGTCCCTCACACTACTGGCCCCCTTACTGCTGTTGCATCGCATGCTGTAGCATGCGCTGGTCATGACAGTTGCATGCAACACCGCCACCACCTGTGCCTTTGCTGTCTTGTCCTCTGGGGTACAATATGCTATGCAATGCTGTACTGATTACATGTAGCCTGCAGCTATCATTGTGCACTGCCAGACTGACCTACAGGTGGAGCTATGTGTTGGACCTGGTCAGCCCCTGTACTTCTAGACTGACCTACAGGTGACTCTGTGGGACCCTGCAGTAACACTGGGGCAAACTGCATGCATATCAGGGCATAATGAGATACTAATCTGGTTGTTTGCCCAGAGACTACCTGGCACTTTTGAATATGGCACATTTGCTTGCAACGGCAAATGTGTTTGCACCAGGCTAACTGCTTAACTCCCGCACATGCCACGCTAATGTGTTAGTGCTGCACTAACGGTATGGGGAATATTATATAGTTTTGATCGCTGTTCTTTCACATCTGCTGCTGCCGGCAGCTGTACTGAGTCCATGCATTTGCTGGCACACACATTGGCCACATAGTTCATCTGTACCTGCCCTCACGTCACTGTGCACTGTGTTGTTGTTGTGGTTTGCACTTCCTGGTTGCTGTATTCAGTGCTGTCTTATTCCAGGGCTACGTTTGTCCTGCACTCCCAGCCCAGTTTGCATGACCTCATTACCATGCTATATTCGGAAGCTGTTTGCCCTGGGCTACTCCTTTTGAATATAGCTTGCTTTGTGCTCCGGGCTATGTTTGCCCACCAGGCAGTGCTAATTCAACCCCAGGGCAATGTTTTGAATATCTGGCCCTACATATTTTATTATTACTAGGAAATCACTGCATGACCCATCTCTTTGGTGGACAGATACTAAAACAGAAATAATAAAAAGTTACTTATCTCCCATAGGAAAATGCATAGGAATGAGGAATATCTTAATTATCTTAAAATAGACAACATTTGCAACACATAATGACGTTGGCACAGACAACAAAACACAATATTTATGAACAAATAAAAATAGCAAAACAAAACATGCAACAATTTCATTATAAACAAAAAGCACCATTAAGGATGCAGCAAATGTATGGAATGCAAGGGAAATTTTACACTATTCCCTTTCTAGCTGTAATGAGCGTAAAGAAATACATCTATGACAGCTGTGTATAGTTTTGAAAATGTAATACAAACATCACCACAAGACATTTTAAATATTGTTTCAAAGTATTCTACTACTTTATTTCAAGAGAATAAAACAGCTATGAAAGAAACTCCCCTCCTTTTTCAGAAATTTGAAATCTCTATTTGTCCACCTGAAACTTTAACCAATTTAACAAAACTATGGAAGCTATTGAAATAGAAATCACTGTGTAATCCTTAAATAATGGGAAGGCACCTGGTAAGGACGGGTAGACAGCTGAACTCTATAAATTCATAGGTACAGAACTGGCTCAAGTTTTTAATTTTCTCTTATTAAATCAAAATCTGCCTTTGGAAATGACTGAAGGATTCTTCTTATCTTTTGTATATAAGGAGAAAAGGTAAACATACCCAACTGGAAACCAATTAGTCTCCTCAACACTGATTTTAAAATTTTAACAAAATCCTAAATAAAAGATTATCACAAACAGCCAAATACCTTATAACTCCAGCACAATCCTGTTCCGTGCCAGGCAGATCTATTACTGACCAACTTATATTATTAAGGGATATTATTGAAAGAGACAATATTTCTGGCCTGGAGGGTTTATTTTATCCCTGGATCTCGATTCAGTTAGTCATACCTTTCTATGGTATACTTTGCAGAAATATGGGATACCAGTCATTTTAATTTATTTGCTACAATCTCTATATACAACTGCAACAGTAACTCCAATGACAAATGGCTGAAGTGGTCCATTAGTTCCTATTAAGAAAGGCGTAAGACAGGGCTGCCCCATCAGCCCATTATCATATATATATATATATTTAGAATAGATCCCTTATTAAGAATAATGAATGAAGCCTAACTGATTCTTCCCATTCAGATTTCAGATCATACAATGCCTTTTTACTGCAATGTCATATGCAGACAATGTCTGTGTATTAGTTAAAAATGCATCCTCAGCAATAGAAGCCATTAAAACTTGTAAATATTATGACTCCATCTCAGGAACTGTCTTAAATACAGCAAAGTGTATAGGTAGGGAATTGGGGGGGGAAACAGATCTTTAAAACACAAATTGCTGGCATAATTTTAACAAGAGAACCAGTAAAAATTCTAGGAATAGAATTTAGCACACAGAAGTAAGATATTTCAAGCTGGGATAATAAAATACAGCAAGTAACAGCAATGGTTAAAAAATGGAACCAATGGACTATGAGTAAGGCTATGCACATTTAGTTGATTAAAACTTACCTCTTACCTATTGTTCTCTTCATACGTAATATTTTTCCTCCACCTAAATCTAGAGAGGCAACTATTTTATGTGTTTTTTTTTCAAGCTGTATGGGGCAGCAGATTAAAACCTAAAAAAGAAATATCTTATACCTCCCTTTAAATAAAGGGGCATTGAACATGATTAATCCCATCTTATTTTTTTAATGTCAATTCATATTTTCTAATCTAAAACCTTTGTTATTTAATACTGGGAAATTTTGGACTGACCTATTTTTTTCTGCTATTTCTACCTGGTTCCCATTATGGGAAGTAGAAACTTTGAGGATTATTAGGACACATCTGCAAACACCATTATATGAGAAGTATTTGTAAACTTGAAATCTTGGCATGTGCCCAGATCATTAATTCTTACAAGGACTAAGAAGCAAGCCTATACACAAATATTAAATACCCATTTTTCAGACTGTTTAACAACCTTAGAAACCTTGGTTTCAGATAAAAGAACACCAGATACCACAAAAATGAAAGATATACAATGGTTGTGTTGTCATGAATGCCTAAATATCAAAGCCAATCAAATACATAAAGTAATGGAAGAAAGAATCTGCTCAAGGCCAGCATGTCCAACAATTAGAAACTATGGAACATTCATTTTTTATGTGTTCTTATATTAAGAATTTCTGGGGTTATGTAGCTAAAGAACGGAAGCTGCGCCTTTTTCCACAGTTGACTATGCAATTTTTATTTATGGAATGTATCCCAAAGAATGGAGGACATGGGGAAAAAGTACACTAAATGTTATGTTTGCAACCTTCAAGTGGTATATTTGGAACATAAGAAGTTTGTTTGCACTTCAACAAAAATATATAAATTACATAGAATTGTTGACTAAAATAACTAATGAATCTAAAGATATCCATTGCAATGAAGCAAACTGTAATAACCAACAGTATTTACAAAAGACCTGGAAAAATCTACCTTATTTATTTATTTGAACATCAGTTTACAACCTTTGAGCCAGAGACTCATTTCCGAAGGTACCTCGTCACATTGAGGACAAATACATTACATACAGGCTCATTGTAACAACCATGTATATTAACAAATATTTGTAGAGCGAAGGAACCATTCTCGTGGATTACAGATAATACTGTTCCAAATACATAAACATGCTTATAGACCTTTCTTGTTAGCTCTTTAAACATGTTATTTTTATTTTTTTGATATGTTTGATTTTGTTACAATACCTTTGTTTGTTTGTATGGTTTCTCAATAAAAAGAAATTCCCTGACTCTTTTCGAGAAAGAACCATAGGATCTTTAACATCCACCTGAACTACCACCAGAACAAGTAAGTGGAACCTCAGTTTAAGGTCTCATCCGAAAGACAGATTAAACATGAGAAAAGTTAGACATGAGAGAAGACAGACAGAGTTGTATACCTGTTAATACTGCTTAATTCTGTAAGTGCCCCCTTAGGTACTGCAAAGCCAAACTGTGCCTTGTGCAAGTAAGTCTTATTTTCTCATCTTCATGACTGCCACCATATGTAATGGTCAGAGCATCCCATAGTCCCCAGTGACACTCTTTCTCTCTTTCAGGCTTTTGCTACTGTGACCATCTTGACCAGTGTTCCTGCTGTGAAGGTCCCCTCTTTAGTAAGAGTTCTGACCCTGGTGCTCGAATGGCCCTTTTCTGTCACATTCTTCCCTTTAGACTCCTCATGGTGAGGGTCTCTACCCAGGGTAGAATACGATCTACTATCTAAGAGACCTTTACTATGCACCCTTTTAGTCAGGTACCCTTTCCTCAGAGATGCAGTCACAAACAACCAGTTATTCCACTCTTCAGAAAAAACAACGAATTTATTGAATAACATGGTTGTGTAAATACTACAGTAATAATTAGGTATGACACTGTTTACATATAGTAAAACAGCAGTACCATAGGCCCAGATATTCAAACTGCACCAGGCTGTGGCGCAAGCCTGGGCGCAGCTCAACTTGGCTGTGCAGGGGTGTGGACTGGGCGATATTCAATGGAGCTGCGCCATGGTTCAGCATCATTGAATTTTGCACCCTGGCCACCTGCAGTGCACATGGCACAGTGGCACTGCACCAGCACCAGTGGCCAGAGTGGATCATGTGGATGCGATAGTGCAAGTTCTATTGAGCTAGAGCGCAACTACTGCAATATTCAAAGTTGACATGCAAATGGGGCCATAATGTATACAAAAGGCACAAATGGGGCGCATTGCATGTCGTCTCAACTCCATTTGCATGCAGATGGCTGATCCCCGACGACTTGGGCCTGGCACCCTGCCAGGCAGCAGCCAGTGGGGATCGACGCTCCCTGCACCGCGGCAATGTGCCCCACAGCCTGATAGCGGGCATTCATAAAATAAACAGATTCCTATATCCCTGGTGGTCCAGTGGACCGTTGTCTGCCCGATCGCGGGCTGAAGTAACAGACAACCTAATCGTATTTCCCTGGTGGTCCAGTGGACCTGTCTGCCCGATCATGGGCATAAGTAAAATATAGAGAAACCTATATCCCTGGTGGTCCAGTGGTTCTGTCTGCCCGATCGCTGGCTTAAGTAAACTTTAGAAAAACCTATATCCCTGGTGGTCAGTGGACCTGTCTGCCCGATGCGGGCTTAAGTAAAATATAGAGACACCTATATCCCTGGTGGTCAGTGGACCCCCCTCCCCTCCCCACTGATCCCCTGCCCCCTCCCCGGCCAGTGGCAGGCAGCAACACCCACCTGCCTGCCCCCCACTGCCACCGACTGACACCCTAGGTAGGGCTGTAGCCCATTGGTCCTGGCGTGAGCCAATGGGCGTGCAGCCATACCGTTCTACACATTCAGATATGTGAATGGATCCATTCACATATCTGGAAAGTACAATGCAGTATGGGCTGCATGCCCGATGGCTCATGATGTGGACCAATGGGCATGCACCTACCTACGGTGTCGGTCGGCGGCGGTCAGGAGTAGACAGCGGTGGATGCTGTCGCCCGCCGCTGACCAGGGGCGGGGCGGGGAGAATCAGTGGGCAGGTGGGGAGGGGGTCCACTGACCACCGGGATATAGGTGCTTTATCTTTACTTAAGCCCACGATCAGCAGACAGGTCCACTGACCACCAGCATATAGGTTTCTGTATATTTTACTTAAGCCTGCGTATCGGCAGACAGCGGTCCACTGGACCACCAGGATATAGGATAAATCTTTTATTCACTGCGTGTGATCGGGTGGGCAGCGGTCCACTGGACCACCAGGGATATAGGTTTCTGTTTCATTTACTGAAGCCATGATCGGGCGAACAGTGGTTCACTGGACCACCAGGGAAGGAGGTTTTATTTGTTTTACTAATGCCTGCGATCGGGCTTGGGGTGGTGCCACCACGGAGGTGCAGCTGGAGCTCGGGTGGCCACCCACAGGTGGCAGCTGCCGTGTTGCGCCCTGCAATGCGGCAGCTCACCTGTGGGTGGCCAGCCATTGCTCCTTTTTTTTTTGCTTAACTTTGTACGGCGCAGGTAGGGGGTGCGCATGCATGGCTCAGCACATCCCGGGCTGAATATCGGGCTGTGCAGAGTATGCATGGGCACGCACGCCCCACCTGCACCTGCATACATTACTGATGCGCTGCGGCGTATCGGGATTTGTGCCAGGTGCAGTTCTGTTTGAATATCACTGGGCGCATCAGTGGGTTGCACATGGTGCAACACTGTTGCATCATGCGCAACCCTTTGAATATCTGGCCCACACTGTACAAAATTATGAAAGAAAACTTGCTCACTTGTGCAGGTAAATGCTTCTATCTGTCTTACACTTCCAGAAATGTCTTACCTCAGTATCCACTAGTTTCAAGTTTATTTGATCAACCACATTTAAAAACATCATAGTCATTACAAAATACTACCATATTACATAAAATGCAAACAATTTATGTTCTAAAATTGTAAGGCAGAAAATACAGAAATTATTTATTTTTGACAGAGCAGGTAAAAAGCATTGGTTCTGTTATATGTAAACTTCAATAGATAGTACCCCGTAAAGCTAGATTCAAGACTTTGCCAAAGGGATATAAATATTTGTAACATTCTTTACCATCACCCATTCTCTCAGCCTTCCATTGCAAGTTCCCCATCCTGTATTTTACTACCCTAGCTTAGAATACTTTTCAAGAAGCTCCAACTCTTAGAGAGATACCTTCCACTATCCTCCTTTTTTTATTTTTGTTACTGACGTGAAGAAATAGGCAATGGTTTTAGCATCCATTTTGGTCACTGGATATAATATAATAAACATTACATTGTAATTGAAATCAGCATACTTTATAGCATTAATAGACTCTTAAGATATCTATTTCTTGTCTCGATATACTGTATAGTGGGCATTGGGTAGTTACATGCTGGATTGTTTCAATAAAACCCCTGTTACAAGGACATTGATCTTCTTTATTTTTTACCTTTGCTGTTAATATTTTGTTAAGAAAAAATGTTTTGAATGTAATCATTCAAATCTTGTTCACATAATCAGTCTTCTTTGATCAGAGAAAATGGGAAGTATTAAATGGCTGACAGGCATATTGCTGGCCTATAAAATCCTCAAGGCAGATACTATCTAGCCCTCAGGAGGTTAATTACTTTTTCCCCAACTATTTTTCTCTCTTACCTTAGGAGGACTTTTCCAAGTGTGGATACTCGGCTCTGCTTTGCTGCCCACCTGAAGTCTCAAATTCTGTATTTGTCTGGTTGGGTCCTTCTCCCTCCAGCCTCACCAGCCACCCAACCCCCAGCTCTGAGCCCCCATGGTGGGACCACCACCACCTCCTCTGGTGCTCTATCTAGAATCTAGTAGGGTAACTGGGGAGGAGGAGGAAGACTGAGAGCATGTGATGGTAGAGCCCGGCACTGGGAATGGGGCTGGCCCTGATCCCATCGTTGCCTACCTCCAAGGCAGAGTTTTATACTTGCTGTAGCCCTCAGAACATGATACTGTGGCTCCTTGCATGGCGTTTCATGCCTCCTGCCACTGGAGCCTGCAATCGTCCCACCCCTTTCTATGTCCTGATGCTAGTGTCACCCTGGTCTCCATCAGAGGTCGCTACTGCTCTGAGAGCCCCACTAACCCACCCCAGGAGAGGAGAGAACAGTCCAATGAAGCTCAATCATCTTCCTCCTCTGCCAACCCCCAATGGCCTAGATCCATTCCCAAACCCGGGTCGCTGGTGTGGGGTGAGGTGTGGCATCCAGCGCCTCAACCCTCAGCGCCACTGGGGCGGTGTGCCAACAGGAGGTTAATGACATCATGTCACCCTTTTACTCCACACTGTATAAGTCCACACATCAAGAGACCCCAGGGGCAACTTAGCCTTTTCTAGATGGAATTTCCCTTCCCAAGTTGACACCCCAACAGGCCCTTCTCCTTGACTCCCCACTAACCACAGAGGAGATAACCAAAGTCATACTGTCTCTTCAGGGTGGATAAAGCCCCTGGCAAGCGATGGCTTCCCCTGTCAAATCTTTGTGAGGCAGTAAGTCCCCAGATCGCCACTTCTATTGCAAGTATATGCAGAAGCTGAAGTGAGGGATACTACCACTGATGCTCAGGGAAGGTTATTACAGTGCTCCCAAAAAGGCAAGGATCACACCCTGACTGCCAGCTACAGACCAATCTCATTAATCAATAATGACAGCAATGTTTACACCAAGGCTCTTGCTTGTAGGGTAAGCCCCCTCCTACCCAGCCTGATACACCCAGCCCAGGTGGGTTTCATTCCAGGAAGGAATAGTGCAGATCACATCAGGTCTCTGTTCAATCTCCTTCACACAGCAAGAGGCCTGTAAACTCCAGCCACTGCCCTTGCAGTAGACTTTGAGAAGGTGTTTGATTCCCTGGAATGGGACTATCTACAGGCAAGTCTCACCCACCAGGGGTTTGGAGACAGATTTAGGGTGTGGGTACAGGCCATTTACTGCTCCCCTACTGCTTGAGTGTCCACAAATCATGTGACATCCACCACTTTCCCTCTAGAGAGGGGCACCCACCAGGGCTGTCTTCTCTCTCCGCTGCTCTTTGTACTGGCAGTCAAGCCACTTGCAGCAACAAACCACCAGCACCTGCACATTTTGGGAATAGAAATTGGAACGAGAAGGTACTCGACCCTCATGTATGCCGACGACCTGCTCATCACTTTAGCAGATGCACAGCTCCTCTACCACCCCTCATAGCCTTACTAAACTCTTTTGCAAACCTCTCAGAGCCTAAGGCTAACCCAGGCCAAAACAGAGCTGATACCCCGGAACCAGCTATACCAACCAAGTAGCCACTAACTACGGCCTACTATGGGCCAATAATGGCATAACTTATCTGGGCATTAAAATATCCCAGAGTTGAAAAGACCTGGGATTTAAATGCCCAGCCACTCCTCTTGCCTGTAAGAATAAATTCAATAGGTAGATGCTACTGAACCTTTCCTGGCTGGTAAAATTGCAGCCATAAAAATGATAACAGCCCCAATTTCTTTTACATGCTCACTCATATCCCCTCCAACTGCTGCAGGCCTGGCTTCAAAAATTGACAAGCTAATGGGGGATTTCCTATGGGAAGGCAAGAAGCCCAGGTTTAGCCACAATAAGTTACATGCTAACTGGATAGTGGGAGAGTGGAACATGCCATGGATGGAGGGTTATAAACCTGCACTCTGAGCAGCCCAAACTATACAATGGTTCACCCCTGCAATGATCAGTCTCCTCAATGGGTCCATATGGAGTAGAGTACAGGAGGTGCAGGTGCAGCTGCCTCATTGCTTTACCTTCCCATAAAGAAGCCCCATGCCCCTCACCCCACTATAACCCTGCCACTAGGTACTGGTTCATGATTCACGGCAGAGTGGGTGCCAACCCAATCTCAATTGTATACACCCCTCTATGAGACAACCAAAACATTCTGATAGATAAAAAAACCCTGTATTGGCTGCAGTGGTCCTCCAAAGGTATTCATCTCATAAAAGATATTCTTGATCAGAAAGTGGGCACAGTGGCATCATTCCACTCTCTTCAACAGAAGTTGAACCTTCCATAGAAAGACCTTTGGCAATTTCTGCAAATTAGGGAAGCCATCAAGCCCCTGCTGCAGGACCATATCCCTTCCAGAAATGAGAAGGGCTAACCAAATGGCTCAACACCCTAAAAGGCTTGGCTGGCAAAAACATACATCCAGCTAAGAGACACCCTGCCAAGCCAATCAGGTGAATCAAAAAAGAGGTGGGAGAAATTCCTAGGGATGACCTCACGGATGCCCAATGGACACACACATGGCACAATGCACATACCATATTTAGAGATGCCCACAGTGGACTAATTCAAAATAAAGTATGGTACAGAACTTCATCAGTTCTCCATGCAGCCAGGGTCCTTGAACATGACAAGTGCTGGTGCTGCCAGGCACCAGGGGGCAATCTTTACCACATTCTTTGGGTGTGTACCAGAATAAAAGCCTTCTGGGGTCAGGTGTATCATCTAGGCAGCTCAGTGCTACATGTGAACATTCCCCCATTGGCCCCACTTCTACTGCTGGGCATTAAACTAACTACACTGAAACTAAAGCAACCTGCTTTTAGGAGGTTGGCCATGCTAGCAATGCAAGCAAAAAGAGCTCTCCTATGCAACTGGCACAGCCCCAAGGTCCACAGTTTAGAGGAAATACTGTCCTCACTTACAGGTCTTGTCCAGCTATACAGACTCTCTCACTCCAAGCTAAACTGGCTGGAATACTAGTCATCCTTTGGGGCCCCTATGGCATATGTGAACCCTCTCACTGGGATTGGATAAATAGCCATACCCAGTTGGTGCCAGTGTACACACAGGTTCCAGTTGGTCTGCCTCACTACAACCTGAGAAATCTGACTTTAGCCTAAATGGGCCACCTCAGCATGTTCCTCTCCACTACTCCATAGGACAAGAGTTTAGTGATTGCACCATGGTTAATCCACTGTTCTCTTTAACTGTTTGCTTGATTTTGTCTGTGTTTAAGTACACTGTGTACTTTGTGGTACCATCTGTTATGTTACAGGCTGCAAGACAAAATATGGTTGCCATGCCTCAAGGTACAGCCAATAAGACACCTAAGGAAGCCATGAAGATACTAGTCCTGGTTATGTGAATCTGACCCTCTCCAAGGCTTTACCCATGAACTGTATGCAAGTTAAAAATCCCTGTTACTGTACCCTACTACTGAACATAGACTAATGTAGTCAGGCCCCTTTTGTTGACATAACAATGATTAACAAGTACATGGCTCCAGACAAATGTATGCATGGCACGGTCATGTACACATCAGAAATATGACAGCTGTAACTATGTATTACTGAAATGTTGATCCTGTATACCATTATGTTTTCTTTGGGAAAAAAAACTCAGTAAAAAGGTTTAACAACAGTTCTATTTATATGACATGGTGAGAAATTAATGAATTAATTGAGCACCTGTAATTACAGATGTCTGCATGTACTTTCTGAGCACATGCAGTAGTGTTAGAGGGAGACTGACCATGAGTGCACTATCTTTTTCAGTAAGTATATGGAGTCTTTTATTAGTAGCACCACAAAGACATGACTGTGGCATGGCATATCTTTCAGTTTTGGGACACATACTTGGGGAAAAAATTGACTACTGAATAATATGTAAACAGGAAAGGACTCTGACCTGATTACTTGGAATAAAAGACCAGATAATTGATCGGTGGTCTTTTATTCCAAGTGATCAGGTCAGAATCCTTTCCTGTTTACATATTATTCACTAGTCAATTTTTTCAACAATCAAGATAGTTTTAGATGCTGCTGAATCAGTTACAGAAAATACATCTGCAAAGCAAAATGTATTCAAAACTGGTCAACCAGGCATGTGCCAGGAATCAAATCTTGCACAGATATGGTTTACATGCCAATTCGTCTTCGATGTTCTCATAAGCGGTGCACTTGTGTGGTGCACTTGTATCTATCCTGACATCGATCTTTATGTCCTTGATGTTGGCATTTATATGCAGATAAGATTCAGTTACAAAATAATTGATCACTCTGTAATCAATTTATGCACTGCATGTACACATTAAACATCAAGAGAGGTGTGAGGAAGTACTACTGCTTTGCGGAAAGTGTGGTGGAACCTTGGAACAGTCTGTCAGCTGACGTGTTGGGTGTAAACAGTTAGGAGATTGAATCAGGGCTGGGATAGAATAAAGGGAATAGTGGAAGCCCGGGGTGACTGGACCAAGGAGGAGAATAGGGAGAGGACGGAAGGGCTTAGTACCCTGAGGAACAGTATGTTCCAGGGATTATAGGGAACTTCGGCAGACTCAATGGACTTCTGGTCTATTACTGCCATCATTGTTTATTGACTTACCACATAAACACACACACATACTGTGAACGAAAAATACAGTGACAATATGTAGAAATAGCAGTACCTAAAGTATGAAACTTAAGACAAGCATTTCCCTGTAGTCATGTGAGCATTTCTTGTTTTTATGTATGAAACTTAGGAGTGACTTGCCCAATCAGAGTTATACATAAAACAAAATTATACCACCTACTGCAGCAAAATGTAACCAATGAAAATAACAAGCAAGAGTGTATATAGCTTTTGTGCAACTGTAACTAAGGAGTTTGTTGTGTTGTTCTGAGCTCTGCTGATGCCAGAGACAATGAACTCCCATATGCATATGTATTAAACTTTCTTGTTACTGCATGCAGTATTCCTGAGCCTGATTTTAAACTAAAGTGTAAGAAGAATATATTTTTTCCACGACAATTTTGGCGTAGTCGGCAGGATCAACACAAACTGGACCCAGAGTAGTCCCGGTCGGGGACGAATCCCAAGACTTCTGGTAAAAGTACCGAAACACAGATGGAAATCTGCCTACGGTGAGCTGAGCCAGAGCGGGACCGTCCCCAATCGCAGAGGATTCTCTTCGGACCCAGACGGCACTGATCACTGTAAGTACCTGCACTCAGGCCACGGCATGTAATGAAAAAGAAAAATTGCTTGTATAAGTTGTAACTGATATCAGAATAGTTTGAGTCTGAAAAAAGTGGCAAAAGTAACTATTAGTCTGAGCCTGAAAAACTGGCAAAAGTGACTAGGCACTATAAGTATAGGTTCGAGTTAAAAGTAACCTGAGGGAGTTTAGTCTGCCTAGGGAAAGAACTTTGGGGGGCAAAAGAACCTTTAAGTAGGTTGAGCACCCTCCTATGAGAGAGAGTAAAACTAAGCAGGAGATAGGGCAAGTCAAAAGTAACTCCCAGAGTTTGAAACCGACCAAGCAAGTGTAGAGAATAAAAACAAAAAATTATGGGGACAAGTCAGAGTAAGAAGTCTGAAAGAGAAGCAATATGTGCTGGTCTGGTAAAATGCATGTTGGAAAAAATGGGCAGGATTCAGTTTTGGAGGTGGGACGTTGGCATACCCTGACAAGAGGCTTATTTCCATTAATGGGGACATTTAGTATAGACGTGTTAAAGGAAGTGAGAATCACTCTAGAAAAAAAACAAAAAAAAAAAACAAAGCAAAAGTCAAAGATTGATTGGACAAGGTTTTGTAGATGGGAAAGAGAGGCACAACATAGGCAGGAGAGCCAGGCAAAGGGACTAATGGTTAAACAGGAAAGTGAAAAAAAATAAAAGTAAAGTTTGCAAGACATGACATGCCACCTCCCTATAGACCCCCCGTCACAAACACCACCAGCTCCTCCACCACAGGCTACTCCCCCACCACAGGCTCCCCTTTATCTAGATCCACCACAACAGCCGGACCCCATGCCAGGCCAGCCACCACAACAGGTGCAAAAGCCCCTCATAGATTTGCAACCACCCCGAGTAGAACCCCGCCATTGCAGCCCCAGCCACTGAGAAAGAGGAGGAAACCCATTTTTGCCAGACCTATCCCCTCAGCAACAATAGGCATATTGCCAGCACCAGCCCTCCCAGTTTACCCAAAGGCTCCAGGCTGGCTCCCAACTTGGTTTCCCAGGTCTACCCCATGGGAGTAAACCCCTAGCACAGAAGTAAAGGGGCAGAAGGAAAGCCATTATCAATTAAGACCCGACAGGTGGTAGCACAAATGCCTCTAATACAGTATCCCAACCCGAATGTGGCAGCTGTGGCACAGACTCCATATATAGAGGTAAACAGAACATGGAATCCAGATGAGCTTTGGGAGGCTCTACAGGACATTCTAAGCCATGAGATAACATTGAAGAATATGAAAGAGAATTAAGGGCTTACTTTGTATGCATACACTCTCCACAGCGAGTGGAGGAATGCTTTAGACGGACATTAAAGGCTGTCTGGGATGAGGTAAAAGGCAACTGGATTCAGGAAAAAGTATAACAAAATAAATGACCAAGTAAATGCAGTGTTCGTGGCCCAGAGACAGAAATTCAAAAGGTAACAGATTAGTCGCATAAAAAAGAACACCAAGCAAGGACCACATGAGTCAGTGGGAGTACAAGGAGAGACTTGAGACCGTGTTTAAACAGTACTCTGGTATTGACAGAGGCAATCCAGCATACGACACTCAGTTGGAATGGTGTTCTGCTCAGGACTGAGAGAACAAATAAGAACTGGGTCACGACAGTGTGTATAGGCTGGGGAATAAAGACAATGGCAGAAATCATGCCTTTTGCTGAGCATGCTGAGAGACAGCAGAGTGAGACCAAAGAGAAAACCAAGGAGAAGTTAGAAAAGCCCAGTTAATGTACTTTGAGGGAGGAGGCAGAGGAGGAAGAGGTGGAAAAGGAGGAAGGGGAAAAGGATGAGGATGTGGGGCACAGGGAAGACCCCAGCAGAGAGAAGGAGCAGGGCGGGGTGACTATGCAAATTATACCTGTTATACTTGTGGAGGTCGAGGCCACATAGCCCACAGCTGCCCGAATAACCAAGGGCAAACAGCCCAACCTTATCCACCACCTCCTTCTCCCCAGCGGGCCCATGATTATGATCAACAACAGAATCAACAGTGGGGTGCTGACAGCTAGGAATTAATGAAACAGCACCAGATACTTCTGACCACCTTGCAGCACCCTAGCGATGAACCAAAAATGACACTGTTAGTAAATGGCAAAACTTCTTTCTTCATGAACCGCAGGTGCCTCAATGTCTGTGATCAGAGACACCGACATAAAACTAAGACTGACGTAGGAGACGATCAAAACTGTGGGAGCCTCAGGGGTTGTAATGCATGAAAAAATTAACCCAGCCACTGGAAGTAAAATGTAAGGAAGCGGTCATACAGCATACCTTTCTGTATAGTGGAGTCTGTCCTGTGAACCTCATGGGAAGGGATCTCCTAGCCAAGCTCAATGCCCACATAATCTGTACAAAAGGGGGGTTGGAACTTAAGTCCCACATAGTGGGGTTGTATCCCTTTGCTGCCATGGGTAGTAGTAATTGGCTGTACTGCTGGAAGTTGACAGCAGAAACAGAGAAAAGGTGGCTGTTGGGCTGGGCAGAGGCTATTACACACAACCTGCAGGTGCAGATGGACCTGCATTACACTACACACTACTCAATAGGGGCAAGAGACAGCGAGTATGAGTGTGGGGAATGGGGAAGGCAGCCAGTGGAGCAGACCCTAAACATCTCCGAGATATATGCGGCTAAAGATCACTCTTAGCAACAGTGGGGCTCAGCCAAAAACAACAGAAGGTATTCCAAGTTCCAGGGTCATACCCACACATATCACTGGCTAGAGACCCCTCCATTCCCTGGAAGGAGTTGGGGCCATGGATAGAGTATGTGAGACAGATGGATGACTGGGTGTGTGAAGGAGACAAATGGACATCAGAAAAAGGAAGGTGTACAAAATATGTAATTAAAATGAAGGTAACAGTGAAAGTAGAAAGAGGGGAGATGAGTGAGGAGAAGCACTGAAGGTTTAAGGATATTTATGTGGCGGTTTGTGGATCCCAGGTTTAAGAATATGTGGAGAAATGTATTAAGAAAAAGTCTCTCAAACAACCAAGGACAACTGCCCTTTGCCCTTGTAATTTGTACTTGCTACAAGTATATACTGTTAGAGCCAATGATGGCTTTCACAGTTCAGGCTGTTTTTAGTAGAAAAGCAGTGGCTGATTAAGTAACATTAGATAAGCAACATTTAGAGAAAGAAAATAAACTACTGTGGATGTACGCACAGTAGGTGTGACTACAGACGGGATGATTTGAAAATCCCCCCCATGTTGCCTATCTGTGTAGTTTCAAGTTTTTTATCAATTTCAAGTTCCCTTGCCTCCTATAGAGGCTGAAACATTTGATCCCAAACCCAAGTACTGGGGACCTCCACCAGATGGATCTCAACTTAGTACCTAGTACTGTTACAGATTTTTTTGTTTTGTTTTTAAACTGCAAACCAGAGCTCTGGAAAAAGACTTGGTTTGGCAGGTTACTAAAATGGCAAAAAAAAAAACCTTTGAAAGGGTTAATAGCTGCAGCCTTTGGAAATTATCATGAAGGTCCTGCAGTCGGTTTTCTCAATCGGACCAGTGTATCAGAAAAGAAGAAGAAAAATACCTTGCTAAGTCTGAATTTTTTTTATTATTTAAAGTGTTTTTATGTCTGTCTGTTTTATTTCTGTGATACATATACTAAACAAGGTAATGCTCCATCTCTCTTGTGCGTATTTTCCAGCGTTTATCTGTGTTCTGTAATTATGTTCTGTTGTCAAGGTTGCGAGATAGGATTGACTGCCTTCGGTGCACAGCATGTTACAGTAAAAAAAAAAAGAAGCTTCTTTGCCTCATATCTGTTTTAATTGGTTTCATTTTTAATGGAACATTTGTGCTGCCTAGATAGGGTCAGTGAAGAACTTTTGTATGTAGTTGTTGGTTGGAGCAGGTAGTGTTGAAGGTGAAGAGATATGACGTCATAGATTGCAATGTGAAAAAAGATTTGTAGTTTGCAAGCAACGTGCCAAGCCACTGCTAGGTGAAAATGTAATGTGTTAACTGCTATGAATGGCTTTATCATACTTCTAGTTAAAACCAGAAACGTTTTGCAAAATGGCAGAGTGCTATATTTGGCTATCGCCAAAGGTGTAACCATGTTATACTAGATGTGTTCACTTACAGATGGTATGTCGTGCTGTATTTTAAAGGAGTTGGAAGGTGTTTAAAAAGTTTTTGTTCTGGAAAGATTTGGCATGGAGATATGTATAAATGTGTTGGTTTAAAAAAATTGTCAGTGTTACAAGACAGGCAGGAGGCAGTAGATATATCTAAAACACGTACAGTTTTCTAATAAAACTAATGGCATTACCTCAGCAAATTGGTGTCAAATGATATCAGTCTTATTTTCTGTTAAGCATTTCTTTTTGTGTATGTGTACTGTCTTGGCCAGCAGTTTTATTGTGCTCTATTATTATTTATATATATTTTAATATCAGTAGTGTTCAAGGACACTACAAAAATAACTAGGTTTAAATGGCCCTTGCATACACACTGTGAGCTTTTGAACATTATTTGACCTTCTTGTGTTTCAACATTTTATGTTACTACCAGTTCAAACTTGATGTGTATTCCATACCTAAAGCACAACTTTTCACACAAAATGTATGTTTTCATGAAAGCACACCAAGAGTGAACCATGTAATTGGACTTTTATTGCAAAACTAGTATTCTAAGTAAAGAGGAACATGACTGTGGACAGGTAATAGATCTGGACTGCAAACCCCGACCGGACATTACTGATGTGCCAATAGTAAATGCTGACGTGGAGTTTTTTGTGGATGGGTCGGTCAAAAGAGATAATAAGGGAGACCCCTTAGTGGGATATGCTGTGTGCACACAAAATAGTCTTGTGGAAGGTGCTAAGCTGCCTCTACGAACGTTGGCCCAAGCAGCCGAATTAGTTGCATTGACCAGAGCTTGCATACTTGCAGAAGGGAAAATTGTCAATATTTACATGGACAGTTGGTACGCATTTGGGGTAGCTCATGATTTTGGCACCTTGTGGAAACACAGGGATTCCTGACAGCGACAGGAAAACCTATTCTTGCGAACCTGGTAAAGGACTTACTGGAGGCTGTACAAAACCAAAGCAAATTGCCATTATCAAGTGTCAAGCTCATAATCCTGATACAGACTCTGTGTCGTTGGGTAATGCGAGGCAGATGCAGCTGCAAAGAAGCAGCCCTCTCTGATGGTGTTCCAAAATTCTTAATGTTGTCTGTTACCACTAATAACCAACTTGATTTATTTTCAGCAAAGGATGTTGTTACGTTGCAACAGTCGGCCAGTGCAAAGGAGAAATGAAACTGGTAAGCAAATTGCAAATATGATGTTGACACTAAGGTAGGATAGTCCCCAACCGCAGGCTTTGCCTGCCCTCGGTAGTATTTCCTTTTGGCTGGTTACCATGGGTCGATCATGTCTCAAAAAAGTGGAATGGTAGACCTTGTAAATAAATATTGGTATGTTGTAGGGTTCACTGTATATGCTAAAGATTTCAGTAAGAGATGTATCATATGTATGCAAAATAATACCGGCAGAGGACTCCAAGTAACCCCCTGTGCCCACCCTTCTCCTACAGGACCTTTTGAGCACCTAATGATGGACTTTATTGAGTTAAATCCATGTGAAGGATACAAATATTGTCTAGTAATTGTAGATATGTTTTCAAAATAGGTAGAGGCCTTCCCGGTTAGGAAAACCATAGCATACACGGTGGCAAAGGCCCTAATAAGGGAAATCATTCCCCGGTGGGGTGTCCCCACCAGACTTTCCAGTGATAATGGGTCGCATTTTTCAAACGAGGTAATTAGAACCCTGTGTGAAGCATTGCAAATAAATCTGAGGATGCACTGTGCCTACCACCCCCAATCGGGAGGAGCTGTGGAAAGGGCAAACCAGACCCTTAAGGTAAAATTGTCCAAAATCATGGCCGAAACTGGTCTCAGTTGGGTGAAGGCATTACCTCTGGCACTTATGAGCATGAGAGGGAGGCCTGCGCACATGGGCTTATCACCACATGAGATTTTAATGGGAAGGCCTCTCAGAATGACAAATGTTCCATTTCCCCAAAATAGAATGACATTGCATGGTATAGACAATAACATGATTGCCTATTGTTTATCCCTTAATGCTGTGTTGAGATCTCTCTATCCTAGGGTCAAAGCAGCTTTACCTGTACCCTCTGAGGGACCACTCCATCACATCAGACCAGGAGACTTCGTAGTGGTAAAGGACTTTCGGAGAAAGAAGTGGTGTGCTCCGAGGTGGAGAGGACCGTTCCAAGTGTTACTCACAACAGCCACAGTGGTCAAGATAGCCAAAAGGGACACATGGATTCATGCTTCCCATTGCTGGTTGGTGACGGCTCCCGAGGAAAAATGAAGATAAGGACTGTGTTACTTATTGCAGGGGTGGTATGTGTACTGGGAACCGCTATGGTTCTCCTGGCTCAAATGACTGTTAAAGCAAACCACAAGACTGTGAATACAGCCATGTGTGAACCTCTGCATCTTACAAATACTTGGTGGAATTTAATGAAATTGCATGCTAATGTATAAATATGTCAGATTGTTATGTGTGCACATACTCCCCATTTTCTGCAGCTATTGGGCTACACCTAAAACCAAAACCCCAGTAATGGCCCTTTGCTCACCAACCAGGAAATAAATGCACAACTGCCATTTTATAATAATATATTGTAAAATTGATACAGAGTATCAAAAGGGGGGAGTGTGAAGGAAAAATACAGTGACAATGTGTAGAAATAGCAGTACTTAAAGTATGAAACTTAAGACAAGCATTTCCCTGTAGTCATGTGAGCATTTCTTGTTTTTTATGTAACGAAACTTAGGAGTGACTTGCCCAATCAGAGTTATACACAAACAAAAATTATATCAGCCCACTGCAGCAAAATGTAACCAATAGAAAATAACAAGCAAGAGTGTATATAAGCTTTTGTGCAACTGTAACTAAGGGAGTTTGTTGTGTTGTTCTGAGCTCTGCTGATACCGGAGACAATGAACTCCCATATGCATATGTATTAAACTTTCTTGTTACTGCATGCAGTATTCCTGAGCCTGATTTTAAACTAAAGTGTAAGAAGGATATATTTTTTCCACGACAATGCACACACATGCAAGCACACACACAAACAAACACACACACACATACATAAGGAATAAGACACAACGAGGTTTGGTTTATGGGCTGATATGAACACACCCTAGGTGCATAATGCGGCATGAGGTGCTTGTGCTGAGTGCCTTTAGCACCTAAGAAGTGCTCTTATCAGCCCATAAACCACACCTCGGAGTGTCTTATTTGGCTTACAAATGGGCCCCTCCTGTAAAAACCCTCCCCTTGAAAAGAAATTAATTATTAAAAGAAGTCTGATAAAGAATAAATGTTAAAAGATAGGTTAATTAAGATATAAACATGAAAAAAGAATTCCTTGCTCAGCTAATAGAGGACATTTGTGTCCGTCTGTCTCTCCCGTCCCCCCACACACTCACACACTGTTTCTCTCTCTGCACACAGAGACTTCATTTTTTAGTTTTTACATTTTATTTGTATCTTTGTTTTAGGCTTCTTTAGTTGCGTCTCTGAGATGCCAGTGATCAGGACATCTGCTCCAGCAAGTGTGACTTTCAATGGCAAGCAGCGAGTTAGGAGAGCTGCTTTTTCTGTTTTGTCTGCAGGACTTCATAATACTTTTAAATCAGCTGATGTGCAACCCCCCCCCCCACGCACACACACACTCTCAAGGAACATGGAGAAATAAACTTTTTTTTGTTTTTTAGTTGCTATTATTAATGCAGGCTAGCTTTTTCTTTTTGTAAAACATTTTGTTTGCAGCCAGCAGCTCACTTGACTCTGAGCGAGCATGTCCCTTACCAGCCACCGTACAAATGAATGAGTGGATACCAGTATCTCACTCGGGGTTATGTGAATGGTAAAGCAATTGATTTAGGGCATTTTGTTCATACAGTCTTTGAAAGAGCTGGCAGAGGTGCAAGTGTCGACTTTAATTTGAAAGCCGTTTCTAGGCAGCACGAGTGACCATGCTCGGTGAATCACGGGCAGCAATTCTTCTAATGTCATTGGTGACTTTTATGAGTTGGAGGCAGCAGAGGTAAAACATTTTGTTAAAAGTGGGTTAATTTACTTACAGGGTAGGTAATGCTGCAGTGCACCTTGCTAGAGTTTCAGACTGTTGGGGAGGGCAGCTTAGCCACTACAAGACAGAGGTTGGCACAGTGATCTGTCTTGTTCTTCATCCTGAATGGCTAAAGAGGTGCCGGCACAATATGCCCTGATAAGGACACAGCCAGAGGTACCCACAGCTGATCAGGATGAAGAAAACTCCTGACCCATTTTATAAACACATATGGACTACAGTATACCGTATGTGGGTGTGCTGAGCTACAATACTTTTGCATGTACAGGATGTACCAGTATGGGTATATAATGTACAGAGACAGCTTGTTCTGTATGGAGTTCTGTCCTTACTGGAACACTGTTGTACCACAGTGCAAATGTCTTGGAATGCAGTTGTACCCTTCTGGGAGCTTTCCTTGCCCAAGAGTCCACTTGCTGCTTCACTACAGCTGAAAACAACTGCACAGTCATCAAAGTCAAATCTCAGTTGAGTCAAAGAGATGGCTGTGGCTGTGTTTTCAAGGGACTGCAGTGAACACCAGAAATTCATACAGAATTAAAACAAGACAACTTTCCCCAAACAATGGTTAAAAAGGTATCTTACAAAAATAAATTTCCATAGTTTCAGTGTTTATCTATGAACTAAATGAATTTAAACAGTAACAAATGACTTTTAACTTAAATCCTTGTCCTTTTACCTTGCTGGCTGGAAATTTAACACTCATTGGCCAGAAAGTTTAACTTCTCTTTAGAATCTTTCCTTAACACCCCATACTTTAAGCTCCCGGGGTTTTTTGTTCCTCCCCCATAGGATGGAGTGTTCGAGCTCATTCTCAATTGTGTCAGATTTTAAAAGTAATTCAGACTAAAATGCTGACACAGCCTCTGTTTATCAAGTATAACATTTGTATTGCCAGCAAGGCTATTCCAGCCTCCTTTTGGCCTGCATTGTCTACCCTCAAATTGGTGATTTGGTTGTTGATAATACAATGATATCCTTCCCAAATTTGATGAAGAGTTACAAATTTTCCCACATTCTATTTTTTAAATATATGCAACTGTGTAATTTTCTCAACAATGTTTAGGTCCTTCTCCATGGTCAAATGTTTCTTTTTCTTTTTCTTCTTTTCAGGAGTACATTCAGTATGCTATTCAGAGGAAAGCTATATCTATGGTTTATAGGGCTTTGCTACTCCATGGCTGTGCTCTAGTTTCTCCTGTTGCCTATTATTGACATAATCTTTTGGACTCTAACTGAAATCACTCCCAATGGCACATAATTTGGACTGCTAGTTATATTTATATTAAACAAGACAGGCTTCGACTGTTGCAGTTCAACATACTACATAATCTTTACTGCACCCCATACCCCTTATTTCAAATGAAACTATTGCCCTCGCCAGTATGTACAGTTTGTGGGAAGGCAGAGGGTACTCTGTTCCACAAACTGTGGGAGTGCCCCTCAGCCAAACAACTATGGGTCATAGTCATTGTGAAACTGTCACCCTTGTTCAGTACCAATAACTATTTTGTCCCTAAAATATGCCTTGTGGGGGATTACTCCAGTACTGGAGTTCGTACACATAAATATTATATAGCCCTTATTTTCTCAGTTACTAAATTAATTATAGTTAGACACTGGCTTGGCAATTGGTCTCCTTCTGTTTCAGAATGGATACATGAGTACCTGACCGCCATTTCAGCTGAGAAGGCAATTAAAATTACACCTTTCATCCAATTGTAACTATGTTGGACAGAGCTTTGTTTATTTCCTGCACAATAACTTTGACAATGATTTTAATTTGTAGTCTAGCTAGTTGCTGAGGCGGTTGCACCAGTGGGGCTGGGGGAGGTTGGGGCTTTTCGGGGTGGGGAGAGGTGTTAGATTTGGTTTGTATTAATTCTTTAACTTGTGTGTCAGTTTGGCTTTTATCCTTTGTTTTGTTTTCATGGTTGTATTGGTTAAAAAAATGTAATAAAGTATATTAAGTTGCAAAAACAAAATCCTTGTCCTGAAATCTTTATTTTTTGCTCTATACACTATAAGAAATACTAGTTGGGCAAAACCATGCCCAACCAGCCTGTGCTGTCACCTCGAGGTTTAGATTCCTATTGCCCTCTTGGGCTTAGCTCTTGAGGTCATTTGGAGTCTGAACTTCCCGTTGGCAGCACAGGCTGATTGTGCATGGTTGCCCAGCCAGTATTCTCTATGTACAGCACATGCTGTGCACATTTGTGTTCTGACTTCACAATATTGGTGTTCTGCACATAAAAATGCTTATCTCCCACTGTGATTAGGCAACAGCATAAGTGAAATGTTCCTATGTACCAGTACAACTACCGTATGTGTAGGGGCACATATGCAGAATTTGTTAACATATTCTTTCCCATATTTGTCAGTAACCCAGCCTGTCATAAAGGACTACCTACTACTCTTCTGTTTCCTTGCAAGATAAGGCTGTGCTTTAGAATGTGCATATGTTACAGTTAAGATTCAAGAGCCTGATCCACAAATGTAGCTGAGAAACATACAAAGGTGAAGACAATCTGCATTGCACTATGTGCTGCAGAGGAACTATACATAGTACCACTGGATAGGGATTCCATTTTCCATTGCATTGGATTGCTATGAATGTGGTGGAAAAGGGTGTACAGTTTTTTTTTTTTTAGAAATAGCTCAGAGGCGTGGGTGCTTCAGTCATCTTCTCTACTCATGAAGGCTTTGCTCTTCATCATTGCTAATTCACCATAAAGCCAAATTATATGGAAGCCCAATTAGCCAAATTAGACAATATTGGAAGCCAAATTGCATCATAGTTATCATAATCTTCTTCTATGTGGTAGATGGTTTTATCAATTCTACCATGATCCAGCACAATCTCAATCCACTCAGAATAGACTGCGGATTCTATATATGTTTCCAATGCTGCAAGATTATTTTACTTCAACTAAAATACCTATATTCCAAAGGATCTTTTGATATTTCAGCCGATCCTGAGTATCTATTGAAAAAACCAAAAATCACAATCCATGGATCAAATGGAAAATTGATTCCCAAAATCTTACATAGAGTTGACCAAATAGACATCCAGTAATTTTTAATCTTTATACATCCGCTAACATATGAACGAGCATCCCTTTTTCTTTACTGCATCTCTGACAGAGCTCAGGAATGGAGGTATTGAATTTACGGAGCCTGACGGGGGTCAAAGTCGTGTTTGTTCTTACTCTGGCTTAGGGACTGGTATATATCAGATGCAACCAGCTGGCAAAGTTAACCTTGATATCACAACCTTTCAAGACCCCCAAATGGAATGGCCACTGCACCCTGTCAAAGGCTTTTTCTGCATCCAATGACAAGAGTGCAGTGTCCATTCATAAGAAGGTCTGGATGATATTAAATGCCTTTCTGGTGTTATGTTGGTGTCTTCTGCCCTCAATAAATCCCACTTGGTCATGATGTATTAGACCAGGAATGATTTTAGTCAACCTTACAGCAAGGATCTTTGCAAATATTTTATATTCACTATTTAGAAGGGATATGGGCCTGTATGATCCACAATGTTCTGGAGGTTTATCTTTTTTAAGTAATAAAGTGATGTCTGCCTCATTAAAAGATTGAGGTATTTTGTCTTCCTCCAAAAAAGTTCTAAAGAGGACAATCAACAATGGGGTTAGGACATTAGTGAGACTTTTATAGATCCCAAAGGGCAGACCATCAGGGCCTGGACTTTTACCATTAGGTAAGGAACTGATAACTGACATTACTTCCTCAGTGGTGATTTCCCTATTCAAATACTCTAGTTCTTGTTCTGAAACTTTGTGTAAATTCAAATTCAAGCTCAATATATATTTTGTGATTGGGCCTATACCCACATCCCTCTCAGTTGTGTACAGTTTTTTATAAAATGTTTGAAAATGTAAGTTTATATCCTCCTCTGTGGAAGACAGTGTTCCGACAATCCTACTTATGGCCTGTATTTTATTCCTATTTTTGTTTTCACAATTAAGCTGATAAGCCTACATCTTGCCTGGTAGATCTCCATAAGAGAAATATTTGGCTCTAGCCCTATACATTTCTTTATCTGCCTTTTCCTGAATTATCTTTTCAACCCTGTCCCTAGCTAACATAAGTTTCAGTTCAGTCTGCTCAGTCCCCAAAGTAATATGTTCTGCTTCAGCTGTAGTAAGTCCTTTCTCTAAATGTTCTAGCTTCAAGTTATATTTCTTTTTTCTAATCCCTACTTGAGCCATTATCCAGCCATGCAAGTATGCTTTCATTGCATCCTACATATTATGGATATTTAGGTCTTGTTTTGCATTGTGTATCCAAAACCAAGAGATTTTTTCCTGGAGCTTCTCTTTAAAACCTGTTAAAAACCAGAGAGAGTTATCAAACTTACACAAAATGTGTCTATTGTTTCTGTCCTTCAGTCCCTTAAAACCTATTTCCAAAACCACTGGGGCATGATCTGATACCCTTATTGGTTCATAAGAAATATGTTGCAGTTCTTTGCACAACTCCTGAAATATCAGAAAATAATTAATCCTTTTGTGTGTTTTGGAATAGTGAGAATATTTATTCAAGGCTGAGAATAGATACCTAAATAGATCTTGTAAATTTAAATCTTGGATCAATTGTTTTACCACCTCTAGAGTGTTTCTCTTTCTTTCCAACATAGTGGGCACCCTATCAATTAGTCCAAAGTTGGATTGAAATCTCACCCAATTACCATAGTTAAATCAAATCTGTAGAAAAGGTGGGACCTTCCTGATTAGGACCACATACAGAGGCAAGAATAATAGGATTATCCTGCAGTAATCCCTGATATAACAAACCACCCTAATTGATCTAGCATTGATTTTTCCAGCCTATGTCCTAACTGATTTTTAATATAGATAGCAGTTCCCTTGCCATGTCGAAAAGTTAGTAGAATATTCTACTGCCCCAAACAAGCTCCCAAAATAAGAGGCATCTTTCTTGTTAAAATGAGTTTCTGGCAACAAGAGACAATCTATGTTCCTTTTCTTTGCTGTTTTAACAAATGTTCTTATTTTACCATTTCCTTACAACCATTAAGTTCCAGGGCATTTTTTAATAAATCCATTTATATTTAATTCCTTCCTCCAGATGCCTCCATTCCTGGGCCCTGCCAAACCTCTTTCCTCCTTAACTACACCCCCACCTTAAGGCAGGCCAAGCTGAGATAAAATAACAAGAAGCATCCAAAACTGCATAACAGCACACCTGTTATTCCCTTTCCACTTCTGAACCTTGACAAGATCAAGTCTTCTAAATTCCCCTTCCCCTTCCACCTGAATTTTGCCCTTTTCAATAAGTTCAGCTAAAAAAGTTTTCTAAAAGACTGAGATTGCTATGAAATAAGTCCCTACAACCCAGATGTCCTAACAACGAATGGAGACCCCCCCCAATGAGGTTGCTGAACCACTGCTGTACACAAAGACGTACTGCTGGGAGACAACACTTGTGACCCTCCATGCCCAACTGATTTCTCAAAATCACTTACCCAAAGGACAAGAAAAAAAAAAATTAATCCGACTGTTTCTTAACTTAGTACATCATTTCAGAGCCTATAGTAAGTAAGATTACCCCCAACCGTATGAACCCCCCTCTCAAACAGCAACCAACTGTAAGAGAATACAGGCACTAATAGGTGTGGACAACAGAGATATTGAATTCTCTAAATATTACAACTGGTAGGACCCCAGGGTCAGGATTATCAGAAGAATTATTAGGCCAGTTTTTCAGAGCTTCCTCCACTTCAGAGGAGTATAAAAGAATAAAGTTTTTCTATCCAAATTGACTCTTAGTTTTGTCGGATATAGCATAGCAAGGGATTCCACCTTTTCACAATTTATCTGTAATCAAATAAAACTCTTCCTTTTAATGCCGGCCAAGTGGTATGGAGGGATGAGGCATCCATGCCTTACCTCCTGCCATGCCAGCAACCTGTGTTCATGGTGCAAGCGGGCTGCCGGGGACCCGTCAGGGAGGAAGAGGATCGAGCATCCAGAGGACAGCACTCCTCTCTGGGCAGGGGTGGGGATGAAGTCAGATGCCTGCCTGTCCCCTAGTGGTGGCTGGGGGATGGTGCAATGGACCCACAGATGAAGGGGGTGGATGCAGGGCAGATGCCCTGCATGCCACATGTGGAAGCATGCATGGCTCGACCATTGGCATCATTGCATTTCACCACGCTGCACTCTGGGGACAGGAAAGAAAAGGAAGAAAATATCCCGACCAGCAAGATGATGCTGGCCCCTCACAGGTGCTGCACCCAGCCAGCTGGCACCTCAAGAAAGAAAGAGGTGAGTCCATTGGATGCTGGGTTGATGGGGCTGGGTGGGCAGGTGGAAGGGGGCCAGTCGGAAGGCGAGAAAGACAACAAAAAAACTCTTCCTTTTTGCCAGTATAGTTGGTGGGCTACAGAAAAATCTGTAGCCTCATCCCATTGAAAAAGTAATTTCTCAATTCTGGCTTTTCCAGAATTTTTCCATATCCTGGTATCTTAATGGTTTCTAAACATGAAGCATGGTCTGCCAAGATTATCTTTGGGGCCAAAGGCTCGATGGGCCCTATACAACTCAATTTTTTGATCTGGAAATGAAAGGCCCAATATTATAGAGAGCATTTCTTCACAGTAACCCTGAGGGTCTCCTCCTTCTATCCCCTCTGGAAAGTTCCCTATTTTCAGGTTTGCCCTCCTGGACCTTGATTCCAAATCCTCCACTTTTAGCTTCAAAGCTTCCAGCTCTTTATTGTTCTTTGCCAAAGTGTTAGAAATATTTGGAAGAACATCTTTGATCTTGCTTACTCGGCTTTCACTCTCAGTAGCCCTTAAGGACAATCATTCAAATTTTTCTAACCCCTAATGAAAGCTTCTGTGTTAAAGAAGTAACTGCAAGGTTTAAGGATCCAAATCCTTGTTTCATCTCATTCAAAATGGCTGTTTAGGATTCCTTAATATTGTCCTCACTATCTTCTGTGGCCTCATCCACACCTTCATCCTCCTTCTTCTTCTTCTTCTGTCTCTCAGCACTCCCCCCCCCCATCTTCTCCTTTTCCTGACTTTTATTCCCTCTGGTTTTTGCTGTGGACACCATTTTTCCCTGTTGTAACATCTTTTCCCCTTTTTCTTTTGTCTTCTTAGAAAATGTCGTACACACAGATAGGTGAGCCCAGGAGTAAAGCAGGTGTAGATGGATTAATTATTTTTGTGCTTAATGTTTTTCTTTTTCTTTTTTTTTTAACTGTTGCCACCTTTAAAATATTTTTCATTGTCCAATTGTACAACAGGGGTATTAAATGATTTTCTTTTATTTTTGTTAAGTAAAGTTCAATGTAAATTCTTGCTGATCGTTAATACTATTGGGGGGCCCTGAATGATTCGACACACACCTTTAAGAAGGGCTTTCCCACCTGCAAATTGCTACTCTTGGCACCAAACACAAAAACTCTTCACCTTGCTTTCCCAGATGAAGGGGTTACTTGCAGGTATACCTTCAGTTGTCTCAGTGAAGTGAGGGGAGGTTGCGTCTTCCTCTGTAAGATTTGACTGTGGGTCGCTGCCAGAGAGAGCCAAAGGTCCCAACGCTGCTTCTGTAGTGTTACATTTGCTGCATCTTCATCAATAGTTGGTACACACTGCCCGTATTCCGTTTTGTTTGTTGATTCCAGAGGAAAGGGTGTACAGTTTGAAAGGGTTGGGCAGGAGGAAGAGGGTTGGATAGGATGTTATGAGGGTAGGGTGAAGAAAAATCTTTTATTTATGTTTAATTTTAAAAGGACTTTGAGCTAGCAGGAAGCACAACATTTTTGCAAAGTGCCAAAACTTCATGAAGCTACAGTACACAGAGTGCAATGTTCAGAACCTCTCCATCAATTCACTTGCAAAGTCAAACTCTGAAATGTCTCTACTGCTTACTGATGTTGTCACTGACTAGTAGACAAGACAGAAAATGCATTAAAGTTGCAGAGCATACGTGATCACACCTACTACTGAAGCAGGGGCAGACATGATGAACCTGGAGTCCCTTTCAGCCATACATTTCTAAGGAATATTTGTAACTAAGTTAGAAACCTAAGCTGATAAACTTGAGCCATGTACATAATAGGGCCTGTGATTTCATTGCAGGAGCTATAAACTGATCTTGTGCATTACCAATTTTTTTTAAAGCAGCAGTACAATGTAAAAATAATCTGCGCTTTTTCGACTGTTTATTTTCTGTGCTCTGCTGAATATGTATCTGGTACTCTGTTTCCTGCCGGCAATGTACTATCACCCCATAATTTGCTCAGTTATCCTTTGTGTTTGTTTACATTTCTACCGCCTGCTGCATTGACAGCAATAGTGGTAGATAGCAGCTGCCATATTTTCTGTGGCGCTACAATGGTTCTAACAGATCACTTCCTGGTTAGATAGTACTGCTGTTTTAAGTAGACTACTGCATAGGTTTCTTTTAGGCTAAATATAGTCACTGAATTTTAAGCCTTTTGCATGCATTTAGTTGGAAAAGTCTGTGTTAATTTGCGTGTAATTTCTAGGTCAAAGCCGATGCGTGCAGCATGCTGTGTATGTATTACATAAGTAAAGATATTATTATTATTAGTGTGAAATGCAGAAACAATGTATTTATTTATTTATTTATTTGAAAATTGGTGACTGGGACAGGTACACTGAGTTGAGGCTCGTTTTCAGGTGCAACCTGGTGAGGGAGGAGTAGAGGAGATAAAATACAAGGCAACAAGTGAATAGAGTGATATAGTGTAAAGTGCAGAGTGACAAGCCTACAAGTGATAAAATGCAATAAAAATGGTACAATATAAATTGAGACAAAAAGAAAAAAAATCACATTACAGTTTGTGTGAAAAAGTATAACATTTATCAATAATGGGAGCAAACCACTCTACAATCTTCCAAAGTTCAGCTATATTAAATGTAATGTTTACAGCACTTTCTATACAAGAACTGCTGACTTTTCTTTTGTTTCCTTGCAAGTGACTTTAATGAATGCATCTGGGATTAACTTATCTGGTTAATATTAACTGGTGCAGCGATTCTGTTGCCCTGATTTTGGCTGAAGCTGTGTGATGGGGATTTTCAGGTTGGCCCAGCTTGGATGATCTTCACTGGCATTGTGCCAAGAGCTGACACCATCTCACATATGACTGAATTTCAGTTTCAATTTCAATTCAATTTTATTGGAAAGCAAATTGAGAATAAACTCTCCTTTACAATTGCATCCAAAATGTTGAACAAAGACACGCACTTTGTACAAATTGGAGTAACACACAAACAACAGTTTAACAGACATTCATTTAAAACAAAACTGCTACACTGTGTGTAAGGGAAGGGACAGAGTGGTCTGCACCATCAATGATGCAAATGTCTCCACCTGCTCCCTCCCAGTTGTATGAAAACATACTAATATAGTCACATGACAGACTGTATTTGCCAGGGTAATGACACACTGCAGATGTAAGAGGGGAGATGGCTGGACTAGCCTTGCTTAACTACATTCCATAAATTACATAGTGGGGATTCTGGTGGGTCAGCCTAGGGAGAAAGGATTGATTTTAAAGATGGTGGTGCTCCTGGCACAGATCCAGGAACTGCCATTTTTGAACTAAATGTATAGAAGGAACGAGAGGAAGAGGCGGTGTAGACACAGCATGACTCGGGTGGGAGACTGCGGTGGTCACTGTACTAGCCCTGAACACCTGGTGAGGGACAGAGGTTATTTAACTTGTTTTTTTAAGTCTCCAAGACAAATACTTTGTACATAGATTTACATATTGAATACCAGGGGTATTTAAGTGAGCATATTTATTCACAAATACCATGTATAATGGGGTATTCATTACTCATGTCAAGTAATGAACTATTTCCACCATTCATGGTACTGGTACTCTGGTAATACAAAGCACGTGAGGGTAACCCTTAAGAACAACCTCTCTCTACCACAATCTGTCCTCCATTCCCCTTCCTCATTCCCCCACACATGTATTTTCTTTTAAAAATCTTAGTCTTTTAAAATCTTAGCTCTTGGCTCTGTGTCAGAACCTGAAAATGTCTTTAAAAATACCACCTTCCCAGCCTAACCTGCCAGTCCCCAAATACTCTTTATTAATAGAAGGACCCCTACTAACACCAATCCAGTATTCAGGGGTATCCAAAATCCAGGCTAACTCAGTCACCCTTTCCCCACAGCACACCCACTGCCATACTAATACAGTCATCTGACTGTCCTGTATTTGGGATCAGTGCACAAGACCAGGACGGAGTAGGGTAGTCTCGTGATCAGTTATATTAGGCACACTGTCCAATCAGTGTGCCTGCAACGTCAATGAAGGATAGCCGCCATCCCTACTTTCTAACTACATTCTCCAGTTGTTAATACAGTCAGATGACTGCATTATTATGAGGGTGGGTGCACTGTGGGAGAGGTAAACTGGATCTGTCTGGATTTGGTGTACCACTGGTTCCCCTAAATCATGGATCAGGGGGCAGAAAAGAGGACTCACTACTAGAAAATGTATTTTGGGAACTGAGTTGGATGGAATTTACAAAGATGCTGTCAGCTCATTGAACAGTGGCAGGAGCCAGCAGTTATTTAAATACAAAAAAATCTACCATAGAGGTTGTCAAATACTTACATTTAGAAACACAGTAATTCAGAAAGGGACTTTGCCTGGGAAAAGCAACTCACATACAGAATTGCCAGGCTGGAAGAAAAAGTAAATGTTGAAATATATGGAGGTGGAGGAGGATGCCATTCAAGTGTTGCTGAAAACATCAATAACGAAAGCAGTGAGAGAGAGAGACAGAAGAATCAGTACAAAACTAGACAGAAAGCGAAGGATAACTGACACATGCAACAATGAACCAATAAATATAAAGGACATCACAACTGGAAACAGTTAAGAGAGATGAAAGAAAGCCCACTGGAATGTAAAAACTAGCAGCAGAAGCTTGCCACTACTTGTCGGAAGTCATTTGAGCAGTGTCAGTAGCTCAGTAGGTAGCACACTCGCCTCTGAGGCCGGGAGATCAGAGGGCTGTGGGTTTAGTTCCCACATCTGGCACTTGGGTTAATATCCCAGTACTGACACTGTAGTGCAGCATGAGAGGGGTGCTGCACTTCTGAGGTGCCGTCTTTCGGATGAGACGTTAAACCGAGGTCCCATCTGCCTGGATTGGTGGTAGTTCAGGTGGATGTTAAAGATCCCATGACACTTATCGAAAAGAGTAGGGGAATTTCCCCGGTGTCCTGGCCAAATTTCCCTCATTCAGTAAAAATACCACCAACAGCTTAATCTGGTTCAAGGTTAGTTGGCATTCATCTGTATCCCCCTCCCCCGAGTCGTGCCTGAAAATAGGCAGGATTTGTCTAGTGCACTTACACGGTCAACAATAGCTAAATAAATAAATAAATAAATAAATAAAATTTGGATTACCGCGTGACACACTAGACTCCGAAAACCAAACATTATCAAGTGAAACAAAACACAAGAAGACAATTGTTATAGGAGACTCAATCCTGTGGTGTGCTGATGAGCAAATGTGTTGCAGAGACACAGCAAATACTGGATTCTGCTTGCTACCCGAAGCCTGAATTAAGAATATAACTGAACTGTTAGAGGAACTGTTCGGGCCACTTCTGCTCAAACCCAAGTAGTGTTGAATATTGGAACAAAGTGATATAAAGGCAGTGTAAATCAATATACACTTCCAGAAACTTAGCAAGAGATTAATGACAGGAGAAGGGGCATCTCATCCAAAATACTACTATCAAGTTTGCAGACCAAACATGCACAGACAAGATTAAAAGGAGAAATGCTTGGATCAGGTGCTGGTGGGAGGAAGAACTCATCTTCCTTAGAAACTGAACAACAGTTTTTTAAGGCAAGATCTTTTCAAGAAAATGGCCTGCACCTTAATCAGAGAGGAGCTAGAATAATGGGGAGCTGAATCAAGACAATCATAAAGCACTTTTACACGCAGTGCCCTGTAACGGAATAAACGTTACAGAATCACTGTTCTGTTTCTAAAAATGTGTGTAATAGCAACCCGTTCCAGAAAAAAAGTGAGCGCTCACCCCAAAACGTGTTCCCAGCTTTAGTAGGTTCCCCCTCCGCTGTGCCATTTCAATGTGCTGTATACTTTCTTCCTTCCAGCACAAACGTTGCCATTTCAGTGCCGCACTTGCAGCATGTTCTTCAAACAGAACTTAACAGCATTAAAAAAAGGATAACCTCCATACAGAATTCATTTAGGTAGGATGTTCCCTAACAAATTCTGTTGAAAACATTTACAATTGACTCTCCGTGCATAACTTTGGACGAATTTCATCATGTTTTGTGCAGAATTTGTTAGGGAAACTCTGCCCTAAACAAATTCTGAATTGAGGTTATAGTTTTTGTAATGTAATCAAGGCAGAATGGCTGCCCAAAGTTCCATTCATTGCCCGTGATACCACTGGGCAACAGATGGAAGGAAACCAGCTGAAACACCAGAAGATATCATGTGCTGAAACCGGAGTTCGGTGTACAAACAGCATGTGAGTGCAACGGGAGGAGCGAAACAGGACAGGAACAGAACTGAATGGCACAAGTAAGTGCCGTGTAAAAGTGGTTATAGAGAAGGCTTTAAACTGATAGAGGAGATGGCTTGAAGTCAAGAGAAGGCATGTTAAGATACAAGCAAAATGGGAACAAATGGAAGAGGTACTGTAATTCTGGGCTAGCTACCCCAGAAAAAGAGACAGTCAGGATGAATGGGAAGTGCATGTACACAGATTTGCATATCCTAAGCTACAGATCTGATGAACTGGAGACACTGATCACCACACAGGGACTAGACACAACAGGGATAACGGAGACATGATGGGATGGGAATGATGTCTGGGGAATGGCAATATCAAAATTCAGATTATTCAGACTGGATAAACCAAGTAATGCTGGAAGTGGGTTAGCACTATACTGTATATCAGAAGCCAATTAGAGGTGACTGAAATATAGAATCTCCAACTGTAGGAAATAGAATTGATTACATTCAGTTAATGCTGCAGACCATATGATTAGAAAAAGAAAAGAAAAAGGAGCAGGACCTTAAACTTCATGATATGATCAGGAAAGCAATGACAAAGGGAAGTATGCTTGAGATGGGTGACATCGGTAACCAAGATAGGTTTTCATGTGATATGGGTGAGTTTTTTAAGTTGCCGACTGATAATGGTGACTAAAAAACTGCCTGAACACATCACAGTGAGCAACATAAGAGCGACCGCGACGATCACAAAAAACTCACGCTACCAAATGAAAAAATATATATATATTTTTATGTGAGGGACAAGCCCCTCCGTACCCCCCCAACTAAATGATTCTTAGCTATGGGGGGGGCAGACTTAAAGAATAATACAACCCAGTTCCTCGAGCTTTGCAGGCCGTGGCTCTAGCCACTACACTAAATGGCCAGCTAGGCAAGGCTTGGCCAAACAAAGCACCGTATTCTCTTTGAGTGAGTGCAGCTTACTGCTACACTCACTCTCCCTTACAACTCGGCATTCTTTCACAGTCGCTCTTGTTCTGAGTGGTTTTATCGAGTCCCTCAAATTGAGATGCTCAATGAAACTCACTCAGAACACTACACCCTCAGATGACATGGCATCATAATGTCGCATACAACAACGCTGCACACAAAACAGCATGCAGCAAAATAAGGTCAGGACACAACGCCAACCCAACCACTATACCGCGACACCATTGGCGCAATGTCAAGCTCTTTTGTTTATGTGGGGCTCTGCCCTCCACTCCCCTAACTAAAGTAACCAACTCCGATGGGAGTGTGGACCAAGGGGCAAAAGGCAAATTTGACAGCGGGGCACTTAGTTTTTTTTTTAAATCTAAAAAACAAATATCGGGAGATGGGAAATCAAACCCCGATGCCCAGGTCTCCACTACACCAGGTATTTGTGCCTTAGCCACTCCACCATGGGAGCAGCTCGACCAGGCACAACAATTCTGGGGTGTTCACTCCTTCCGTCCATTCCTATTGTGTGACAGGGGTAGCGGTAGTTTCCTATTGCTATCATACACCTGTTGCTGTACTGAATTCCATGCTTTAGACCACGAGGTTATTAATGCACTATTTCGGTAGTGCTATATTCACCCGGTACCCCCTCAGATATAGTCTGTGAAAAGAAAACAGCTAATTTTAAACACAACAGGCAATAACTAGAACTTGTAGAGGACTGTTACATGATGCAGTCTGTTACATAACCACTAGGGATTCAGCTACACTGAATGGAATCCTTAGAAATAATGACCATCTGGTCAGAGAAGTAAGCATGGGGTAACACTAGGCAACACTGACTGTAACATTGTTTGGTATATAACTTGGTGAGAAGCTAAGGGAAGGCTTCTGTAATCATATAAACACTGCATGAGGTGTTTTAATTAAATATTTTAGTTTAAAACATTTGGTCTGTGCTTTGCTGGAGCGGGTAGCAGGAAGTGACCTAGTGGGACTTCCTGTCTACAGGACACTATAAAACTAGCTTCCACATGAGCAGATCAGATTGCTGCTGGTTTTATACTGTACTGCTTATTCCAGTCCTTTTAAAACAATTATTGGTGGTGCTTACTTAAAAAGGGTAGTAGCGTTCCTCTGGAGAGAGGAGGTAATTCTTGACCATTGCCATGGGAACTAGACAAAGGATACTTTCTTGTCCAAGAGCATTGTGGGGTTGTGGAGGTCCATCTAACTCACAGCCTGCAGTGTTCAGCTGTTGTTTGGCATATAACTTGGTGAGAAGCTAGGGAAGGCTTCTGTAATCATATACAGTAAACATTGCATGAGGTGTTTTAATTAAATATTTTAGTTTAAAAATCTTTGGTCTGTGCTTTGCTGGAACGAGTAGCAGGAAGTGACCTAGTGGGACTTCCTGTCTACAGGACACTATAAAAACTGGCTTCCACGTGGAGTGGAAGCCAGAGCATGAGAGCGAGCGTGCGTATACACATGCAGAGATGCACGCAGAGACACACGCATCGCATGTCTACTGTGTCCACTGTGGACACTGATGGACCACTGGGCAGCACTATACTGGGATAGCCCTCTGGATAGCAGACAAAAACAAACACCAGTGGTGAGTGTCCAAAGCGTACATTGATTTAAAATGGCTCAGGGAACAACAAAAAAAGGAAAGGGCAGCAAAGCTTGCAGGGCATGTAAATTGTTCACAGAAGAGGGTGTTAGCCAGGAATTTACTGTGATAAATGCATAAAAATTGTTGCTTTATTAAAGGAGATCCATGATTTGGAACTAAGGTTACAGACCCACAAAGATATAACTAGATTAGAGGAGTTCACAGATGAAGCAGTAACTGACATTAGCTATAGAAGGTCGGATAAATCTTGTGCTAATAACATCCAGTTATCAAAACTTAGTATGAGTGACAAACTTGAAATTAATGGGGCAGAAAATAGAAGAGCATCTGACAGCATGGAAGGGCCTATACGAGACACATCACTGAAGTTAACAAATAGGTTTGATAATCTGTCACTGGCCTCCCCAGAGATATCAAAGGCAACTAAGGATTTAAGTCCTAAAAAATGTTCTACCCAACACAAGGAACCAAGTTGTTATATAGATATGGAAAGGAAGAAAAATGAATGTAAATGATAGGGATATCGTAATCATAGGGACTCTATTATAAGGGGACAGACACACAAGTCTGCAATAATAGAAAGAACCACAACAGTTAGTGCACTACCATGAGCCAGACTACACAATATTTCTACTGTATTGGATGGGCTATTAGAAAATTCAGTCAACCCTTTAGTTATCCCACACACAGGAGTAAATGACACAGTAAGGAGTAAGATAGAGGATATTCAGACAGAGTACAAGGATATAGTCAGAAGGATTAAAGAGCTTGAGAGGAAATCATAATTTCAGGATTTTATCTATGTATGGGTACCATTCTCATAAAATAAACAGATTACACTAATTAACAGCTGGCTGAGACAATTCTGCAAAACAGAATGTATAGGTTTTATGGACAATTCAATCACATTCAGTAAATCTGCTCTATTTAAAAATGATGGCCTACATATAAATGCCACTGGCACTAGAATATTAGGTAAAAATGTTTGGATGTAGAAAATTCCGTTTAACTGGAGGGGTAAGGCTAACAACCTAAATAGCCATTCATATCCAGAAATAACCCTACAAAATGTGTCTGAATGGAATGTTACCCTCATCAATGCAAGGAGCTTAGTAAATAAACATGATGAGTTCAAACTGATGTTACACACACATAACATACATATTGCTTTAGTAACTGAAACATGGTGGAGCAAAGATGATCATTGGGAAAAAATATTGCTGGATACAAACTGTTCTATAAATCCAGGAGTTACAGAAAAGGAGGTGGGATGGCCATGTACATTCATGATACCGTAAACTGTGAGGAGTTCCTTGAAACAAGTACTCAGGAGATGATTTGGGTAAAGTCACTTCCACATAAAAATACCAAAATCCTTTTAGGACTGTTATACAGGCCACCTGCTATGCCAATAGATAATGACATGGAAATACTAAAGTTCATTAGGGATCTGAATCCAGCTGACAGAATACTATTGGCAGGAGATTTAAACCTGCCCAATATAGATTGGGAAAATGGGCATGGAATAAGTACCATCGATATGCAGTACATTGACACTATGGATCAGGTGGGATTAGAACAAAGGGTTTATGACAGCACCAGGGGATAATATACTGGACCTAATTTTGACAGATATAGAGCCACAGTTAAAACAGTCCAAGTTAAAGTCCGTTAGCTAGTAGTGACCATAACTTTGTTCACTTCACTATTAGCGAAATCATAAACCCCAATTTTTCTAGTGCCACTATGAAATTAAAGTTTAACAAAGCTGACTTCCCAGTATGAAAGAACACTTTTACACTGGGATTGGATCAGGACTTTGAAAATAAAATGTTCAGGGTATGTGGGATTCATTGATAACTAAAGTGGAAAGTTTGGTTCTCAAATATGTAGCTAGTTCTCCGAAGTATAACAACAATAGGAAAAGAGTTAAATCAGCCTGGATGAATACAATAAAACATTTAATTAACAAAAAAAATAGGCTACATAAAAAATATAGATTAACTGAATCACCTGAGATTTACCAGTCCTACAATACTTATTTGAAAAAGATCAAAGTTCACATAAAAAAACCTAAGACACCATTTGATGTCAATCTGGCAAATAAAGTACAGGATAGTAAAAAAGCCTTTTTTTCCTACATTAATAATACTAAAACTGTACATAGTACAATTGGACATTTTTTTAATGATAAAGGGCTAGTAGTCACAGTTACTGAAATGGCCAATATACAAAATAAGTATTCATGTTCAGTATACAATAGGGGTAACACCACTAAGTATAAAGGTAAGGAGTCATCAATATCAGGAAGAATAACCCTTGACCCTAAACATACCCTAGAACGCTTGAACAAGCTTAATGTCAATAAATCATCAGGCCCCGATGGAATGCACCCAAGAGTCTTGAAAGAACTAGCAGACTTATTGGCCCCACCAAACACCCACATAATGCAGGCTTCTTTGGACTCAGGAATAGTCCCTAATGACTGGAAAATAGCCACAATAGTCCCCATTCTAAAAAAGGGGGCAAGAACAAAACCAGAAAATTTTAGGCCCATCAGTTTGACCTCCTAATAGGTAAAACTATGGGAGGTTTAATTAAAGATCTTATTTTAGATCATGTTCAAAACAATAACTTGATTGACCAAACACAGCATGGGTTTACTAAACTAAGATCATGTCAAAGAAATATATTGACTTTTACAAACATGTTCACCGGAGCTAGATCTGGGCAATACAGTGGATGTGATCTGTTTGGATTTTGCCAAGGCATTTGATAATTGCCCCATTATGAATTATTAACATTGCTGGAGGGATCAATCTTAATAAGAACATCTGTAATTCGGTGTCAGGTTGGCTCCAGGGCAGAAGGCAGATGGTGGTAATAAATGGGGTTTTATCCAGCTGGGCTCCTATCACCAATGGGGTCCCACAGGCTCTGTTCTGGGCCTAAGCCTCTTCAATGTCTATATCACTACAATTAAAACTGAATAATCCTAACATCTGGCTATATAAATTTGCTGATGATTGTAGGATAGGGACAGTGGTTAATACACAAGAACATACTAAAGCCCTACAGGGGGCCCTTGATGAGATATCTGAATGGACAGCTAGAAACAAACTAGAACTAAATTCCGTTAAGTGCAAGATCATGCACTTCAGTAGTAAAAACCGGAAGATGTCCTATAAATTATTTAACATCCCCTTGAGGTCACTGTCAAGGAAAGAGATTTGGAATAACCATCACAAATTATCTTAAGTTTAAGTCCCATTGCAGAATCCAAATTAAAGCTAATCAAAACCTCAACTGTATTTTCAGACATATAGCAAGTAGGAACAAAAATATACTTCTCCCATTGTATAATGCCCTGGTTAGCCCCACCTGGAGTACTGTGCACAGGTATGGTCCACAAAACCGAGAGGATATAAAGTTATTAGAAGGTGTGCAGCGTAGATGCACTAAGTCAGTGTATGGTTTAACAAATCAACCTTACATTGTAAGACTGAATTCATTAACTTATACTCCCTATACTATAGGAGGCATAGGGGTGACCTATGTCTGTTGTACAGACTATTGGACGATGAGTTACTTATGGCTGAGATAGGATTTCAATACAATACAAGCTGGACTAGTTCTAGAAAACATAATAGACAGCTTTTATGTGGAAAATCAAATCGGAACCAATGAAGGTTTTGGTATAGTCAGAGTGGTAATATCTTGGAATGATCTTCCCACTAACACTGTTAGTAGTTCTAACATGAATATATTTAAGAATAGTTTGGATAAGTACTATGGGAATAGAGTATTTCAGTTTTAAATTAAGGATTGTGATTCTGGCAAGCTGTTAAGGACCTTGAGTCTGTTAGCTTGATACTACCTATGAAACCTATGAAATCATCCTTCATTAGTGCAGGAAGTGAAGGAAACCAGAATTGCCTATACTATGTTCTTCAATACAGCTGATTTTAAGAAGATGAGGGGACACACGACATGGTACCTTGTGAAACCATGTTCAGAGGCATCAGCATTCAGCAGCAATAGGACATTCTTCAAAACATATGAACTGCATAAAGCAAGACTATGTCCCTCAAAGAAGAATATACAGTACAACAGTAAAAAATGAAGAACAATGGGGAAGATAAATGAAATATATAAAGCAATTAGTGAGAAAAAGTTGGCACACGAGAAGAGCAAAGTTCAGAGAACCAGTAAAACAGACAGAAATGCAGATACAAACTCAGAGCAAATGTAGAATCAGAGGGGGAAAAGAAGTGATAAAGTAACTGATGGCACCTGTTGCCAAATCCATTAATAAACAGATTCTTCAAATACATGAATGCTAAGAGAACATTACAAAGTAATGTTGGTCGGCTAAAGGATCAGGACACAGGTGACATTTACAAATGACAGACAGATGGTAGAATGCTTAAATACATGCTTTGCCTCAGTATTTACAGAGAAAGGGGATGTGTGATGTCAGACAGTGAAACATTATTCCAAAGGGGGCAAAACTAAACATGCTACAAGTATATGTGTGACACCTAAAAAAGTTGAGAAAAGGCTAAAGATGGTAAGCTGGTGCATTACATGCATGATTAAAGCTGAGTCTGGAGCATATAACCCTAAACTCCATCAGCTCCATTGCTTTTTCATGCACTCTAGCAGCTTGGTTTTTTTGAAGCCTACCAACACTAGGCACACCCATGCGTGTGGGTACAGGCAGACATTATCTGCATCAGACTATTCCCAATCATGTTCACATACTCCAGTGGGACCAGAGGGGTGTAATTGGGCGCAGCTAGCCCAGACAGTCGGAACCAATTCCAAAAAGTTGCACTCCAATGGGGAACAAACATAGGCTCACTCGATGTTTCAAATCAGGGAACTAATTTATTCATATAGCTATTTGCTCATACAATCATGAGCCACAGCCAGTCACCAAGTGAAAACGGTAACCACAGTGCTTCACTTTTAAACCAGGCTATGAGTAGATTGCTACATGAATAAATGAGTTACCTGATATAAAACAAGTGAGCCTATGTTTGTTCCCTGTTGGAGTGCAACTTTTTGCAACTGAATTACCAGCATAGGCATGCTCCGCCCACTCCACAGCTTCAAACGCTAAAGCAGTCTGCAGTCCATGCACTCTTAGCAGTTGACAGCTTGCTCCAATAACTAACAAGTGTGAAACAGGCAAGACGGCAGGGGCTTTCCTGTCAATAAATAATCTTAGCCTTACTTTCTGGTATGTAAATAAAAACTACTACAAGCCTTTCTTTACTTTTACTTTCAGCATCGCTGAGGTAGCGGAATAAATACATTTACAAGAGCAGGTTTCACCTAGTGTAATCCAATATAATGAGAAGGTAAAATCATATCCTTGTTACTAACTTCGTAGATGTAAAATATTTTACAATCAACAAGTGATTATTTTCTTGGGTAGGCTTTACAATATGAATGCTTTCTTTGCAGGGTATCAACTATGAGAAGTTCAGTAACCAAATAGAAGAGTTGGAGGCAATAGTTATCTGGAACTTATTTATTCAAGTAAAAACTTAAATTAAATACACTGTCATTAAAGAACATTTTGCTAGCTTGAAGAATGCTAGGTGCACCCGCACTGACTGGTGCTTGTTGACATTACCTGCATCAGGTATGATCCACACCTCTGCAGCTTTAATAGCTGAAATCTTCTGCATCATACTTGTAGGAATATCAGATTCTCATGTCTTTATTTTTTATCCCATCAAACCCACCCACCCTTACACTCAGTGTGAGATGTTTAAGGGCATAAAATATAGTGGCAGTAGCGAAATATTAGACAATACTTGGAACAACTAGAAATTAATCCAGTCCTTGATATTCACTGGTATAATTATAAAAGAAAGCAATGTTTCACATCATTTTATTTTATTGTATTAAATGCCAGAGAAATGCCCATTCTGGCTGCAGTGTTTTTTTTTCGTTATGTAGTATAACCACTGTATGCCCAGTAAGAAATGAAACTCCAGGGCATGAAATGCTGATCCTTGTTCTTCAACCTGAAGTGGTATGTAAAAAAGAAGAATGAAACATGGCATTTGCAGATTTCTCCAGGGCCCTTGGGTAACCGCTTCTATGAGGGCACTGGCCTAAGTTCAGTCCTTAATTACAGTTTGTTCATGGTATCTCATGGCAAGAAATTAAGCACCTTGCAAGCACAGAAAAGAAATTTCCACAATGTTCATTAGAGTCAAGTCCAGATGTATTTTATTAGTGCATTTTTTCCCTTTTCCTCTCAAACACAAAGTTCCTCCTCAGAAGACTGCAAGCACAGATTCTTTATAGAGCAAATTAATTTCTCATATTCTTTATTACTTTCCCCATATCCCTGACAGGTCTCTCTTTCCCATAAGCTGTAGTCCGGTATACATTAGGGGCCTTGTGTTCTGAAAGCTTGGAGGCTCCCATTCCTGTGTCACTGCACATACACTCCAGCCCCCGCCCCCTTTCTTTTACCGTTCATTAAAGCACTGATTCCATTCTTGACAGAGTGGCACATTTGTCCCTCGGGCTAGGAGGATGCCATTCTTGGGTCCCCACACAGCCTCTAAACTCCTTTGCCTATTTGCAAGGGGGATCCTACGCCACATGAGTACAGGGGATCCCTTGCCCTTTCTCACATTCTTAGAATTTGTTTTGTCCACTAACATACAGTCTCTGACATTTTAAAGACGCACAGACCTTTTGCTGTAACATAAGTTACTTCTGTGCCTTTTTTTAGTTTGCTTCTGGCAAGTGTTGCTACTCTGATGAAAAGTGAGCACTTTGAGGAACTTCACCATTTTCATCAATATAGCAGCAAATGGTGTAACAACATTACTGTCACTGAGAGACTGACTGACTGCAACCAGTGATATCATGGTTGGAACATCTAGTTCAATATTATTTTAAATACCTAGGAGACAGAAAACAGAATGACAGACATATTGAAATGAGAACAGGGGGCAGGCAAATAAGATTTGAAAATGTGATGCATCCCTCCCCCTTTAAGAGTGAAAAAAAGCAATGGATCATTCTTCCTTGGCTTAAATGGTCACTAGTTCAGGATGATTGAAATGAAGCAAAAAGATGCAGCTACTATAGATGAGAGCTCAAACAAAGCATATAGCACAACTATACAATTATCTATTCTAGCTGATGCCTTCAAAACTCATATGCCATCAAATCTGTCTGACAAGTCCAGAATTAAAATTATGCATGTCATGTAACAACAAAACAGTCCATTTTGTTTGCTGTATTTATTGGATATTTTTTTCCAACCTAGGGAAAACAAATATAAATGATATTATTTTCCCACCATTAATGAAGATATAGAATTGCCAGCAACACCAGAGTAAACTTGTCTTAGCCTGCTGGCTTGTCATAAATCTTGTTGAGGAAGATGTAGTTGCTTCAATATGTTGTTTATTTTTAGATTGTCTTTTGGGCTCAGAATAATGAGTTATAAAAATTATATTGATCTATTGCATGGTGGGTATGTCTTCCGTGACCTTGTCATTTCTCTGTGTACATTGACTCTTTTCAATCAATATCTTATTAAAGCTATATAGAGTTACTTTTCATATTGTTAACCCAAAGAAAGGTTTTTAACCAATACTAAATCATTTTAAGTAAACTCGCATACTGTATGTATCTTAAAGTTTCCAGCTGCAGGGCATAATTCTCAAAATGTTTAATTCCACTGTATGCCTATGGTAAAAATACTTTTTATGTTGTCTTGAGTGTGTGCAGGCAACATCTTGCAGTGGTAGTAGCACAGTGAGAGGTGTGTCAATGTTGTCGAATGCAGGGCATGCTTTAGTAGGTGCATCCCTCATTCCCCAACTAACCAGTATGCTAGCATTGACACAAAAATTATGTAAAGTGCCACCAACTTGAAAAAGTCTGCTGCTGCAATCAGAGACAAGCTCGTCAGGCAGCGGTAGAGATGACATGCCTCCCGTATGTGCCTTTCCTGGTGAAACATTTCAAAAAACATGGTGGTGGCTCCTGCTGCCACCACATAATCCACAAACAAAGCCGACATTGAGGGTGCAATCCCCATGTCAGCAGGTATCCCACCCTCCTACATTGTCTGGCACACTGGGAACCCACCCCAGTGTGCTGCTGGCCACACAAAGCCAAACATGTTGACATGTTCCTCCCTCCCAACCCCCTTGTGTGGCACACTGAGAGCCCACCCCAGTGTGCCCAACAAACCGTGTCATGAAGTCCTTTTTTTTTTTACCTGAGAAAAAGAAAACGGTCCCTCATTGTCCACGGTGCCCCCTCCCAACCCACACCCACCCTTTGCGGACCCCACCTCCCCACACCCCCCTCACCCCATACTTACCTTCGGAGGTCCGGCGCTGTGATCTTCAGTGGAGCAGGAACACATCTGGACTCTTCAAAGCCAAACTGCAAAATGAAGAAATGCTGGTAAGCTGCATAATGACATCAATGGGGGGAAGGGGATTCAACTTAGGTGGATATCTCAGCCATTTCTTTGAATTGTGGCTCCAAATTTTCAACATGGTGTTCTTGGAACCCCACCTCATGAACACATGCACTGACATCTGATTATTCAGTCCCAAAAGGTGATTTTGTGATCACTGTGCAGAATCACCTTTTAATAAAAATAATAATAATTTCATTTCTTAAGAGCAATTCAGCAAATATCAAAGTGCTGTACAGAGCACACGATCTCTAAAATAATCATATCACAAACATAAGTTGAAAACTTGGCAAAATATTCATAAGAATGCCAGCCATCCACAAGTAACATCTCTCCAGGGGACAGGATTCACCACAGGGCTGCAAGAGGTAATTCTGCCTCCCTTCACCCAGCCTGTTTGCTGGGGGGTGTTAGCCTATCTGAGCCACTCACCCAAGCCCGACCCTTAATTTATAGCCCCTCCTAGTCCCATGACTTCCTGCCACTGAATTTCTCCATCTGCAGCTTATATTACCTGGCCACTAGAGGGAGCTTGCCTACAGAGACACACTGCTGGGCCTGCCTCTCTCTTTTCTCATCTCCCCTGTAGACTATCACTCCCAGTCCTTCTCTCTGCTGCCTAGCTTTCCCATATCCTGCTTGCCAACCTCCTCCAAACTCGTCTCTCCTCCGGTCACCACACACTCCCTGTGTGGCCACTAGGAGTCACTACTGTACCTCTCCATTTTTTTGCCACTGAACCTACCCCACGCAGACCTCCAGCTGCAGCAGAGACTACCCCTCACCAGGCTACTGGGACCCCCCCCAGGGGTTTGAACCTTGTACCTTAGATACCAAAGTCTGCAGCTCTACCACTACACCACTGTGGCAGTCTCACTAGAGAAAGGTTAGATATAACACTTACCCATATCATACCACAAAATGGCAGGCATGGTAGCTGCTCGCACATGCTTACTAAGCCTTGCCATACTGATCCTCCTGATACCAGTTGTGGCACATCCTGATCCTAGACCACTCTCACCCAGTGTTGTACCACTCATCTGCAGCATAGTAGTCCATCCAACCCCACCCTAGATGCACCCTCAGCCCTGTCTCACCCCCAAGCCATCACTCCCACCACCCTCCCATCCCACCCCCGGGACCCTGCTCTTCCTTACCATTCCTACCCTCCATGCCTTACCCATCCCCTGCACACCAGCATCTAGACCCTTGTCCAGGCTCACCACGTGTTGCTTCAAACATTTCCGCCCACTGTTCCAAATAATCATGCTGCTACTGCTACTGTCTGGGAATGTGCACCCAAACCCAGGCCCAATGTCTGCCTACCAAAACAAGCCTCCTCCTACTACCCTAGGGCTCTGCATTGCCACCATGAACATTTTCAGCCTCCTGAAAAAGTCTGCTGCACTCCAGTGCTGTGTCATTCAATGCCAACCAGATATCATTGTCCTAGTAGAGACCTGGCTCTGCAAAGCCACCCCTGACTCCTTCATCTCCCTTCCCGGGTACACACTCTTTAGGGAAGATCAGGTGGGCAAACGTAGAGGCAGTTGTGCTGCCTACTTGCGTGACTCCTTCCTTGGCCATGTGCTGCCAGCACCCAAGCTTGATAACGGAGCACAAGCGCTCACTCTAAAAATCACCCCAGACTCTGCTTGGGGCTCACTCTTCCTCACAATGGCCTACATTCCTCCTAGGAACCAGAACCCTGCTATGCTATCCCACACCGACTACCTTGCTAACCTACCTCACAATGCTGAGCAGGTAGTTACTGATGACCTCAACATCAATTGGCTAGCCAGGGCTGCTTCCCAAACAAGAGACACCTTCGCCACCCTTGATATGACCCAATTAGTCTCCTAGCCCACCAGATACAGTTCTTCTACTGGAACCAGCACTCCTGCATGTTATTGTAACCAACTGCCCCCACAAAATCCAGGACATCAATATCCTCTCCAATTTGCTAAGAGACCATTCCTCAGTCTTATTTTCATGGTCCTCTACCACCATTTAGCCAGTACCAAGAACAATTCTATGCCAGCGCTTTCTCCCAGGTCGCCTAGGAACAGTCATGCAATATCTCACCCAAATTGACTGGTCACCAATCAGCCACACTCCAACCATTGACCAAGCCCTCAACCTTTTCACACAATCTTTTTACAAGGCCTGCAACCTTTTTGCTCCATTCTTCAGGACCCACACCAAAAAACAAAATGCACCATGGGTCACCGCATCCCTCATCCAGAAACTTAAAATGAGGAATAACCTCTGGCACATCACTGTGGAATCTGGCAAGCCAGTGGATAGGCAAGCCTACAGTAAGGAATGCAACAAGTGCACCTGGGCCATCCAACAGGCTAAGGCTGAGCACTACCACACCACCCTTGCCTCCTCCTGGGGGTCAGCCAGAAACTTCTGGAATTATATGAAAGAATTGAACAGGAAGACTCACCCCCCCCTTCCCTGCTCTCCATTAATGGCACAGTCTGCACAGACCCCCTTGGCATTGCGGACTGCCTTAATACTGCATTCTCTGACCTCAGCTCCATCTTCCCCACCAACTTCTTTGACACTGTACTAGTCTCTCTTCTCCCCACCCTCCCTCATCCACCGGTCTATCTTCACACAATATCCCCTCTTGCAGCCAAGTCTTATCTACTAAAAGCCGTCAACAGCAATTGCCCCAGTAATGACCCCCTGGACACCAGGATCCTACGCCAGGTCTTGGATGTTATCCTGGTCCCTCTTAGCAGACCTACTAAAATGCTCACTGTGTCTGGGTCAGTTCCCCAATGCCTGGAAAACAGCCGCCATCATGCCCATACACAAGAGTGGGGATCGGTCCTCCACCAGTAAATACCGGCCGATCTCTATCCTCCCCCCCCCGCACTCTCTAAGGCTCTTGAAAAGGTGGTAGCAGACCAACCCACAGAGTACCTGACCAAGTATGACATTATGTGCCCTGAACAGCATGGCTTCCACTCAGGTAATAGCACCACTACTGCTCTACTAGAATTCTCCAGCTTCCTGCATTCTGCCCTTGACTCTGGCAACCTTGTCGGTGCCATGTTCATTAACCTCTCCAAGGCCTTTGACATGGTCTGCCACCCCCGTCTTGCTCAACTCCATCCTTTGCATCGGATTCTCCGCTGGTCCCCTTGCATGGTTCTCTAGCCACCTCTCATCTAGATCACAGTGTATAAAAATCAGTAGCACCTTGTCCAACACCAGACCAGTCTGCTCCGGAGTTCCCCAGGGCTCCATCTTGGGACCCCTTATCTTCAGCCTCTATCTTAATGCACTTCCCACAGCCTGTACTAGTAAAATTCTCCTCTATGTGGATGATGCAGTGCTTCTCTCCTCCTACACCAACCCTGCATCTCTTTAAGCCTCCCTCCAGCTTGCCTTTCTCCAAGCAGAACAGTGGTTCACCAATCATAGGTTGGTCATGAACCTAAAAAAGACTAAGGCAATGCTATTCACACACCATCAAAGCAAGTCCAGAAATGCCCCACTTCTGATACTACCCAGCACTCTGAACCCCCTTGAACAAGTGTCCACCTATAAATACCTGGTTATCACCTTTGACTCTACCCCTCACCTTCCAGTCCCACATTAGTGCCCTCTCTGCTACCACCAGCTCAAGGATCGGGCTACTATACCACCACAGGGATTGCCTTCCCCGAGGTGCTCTGGCTAGCCATCACCTCATCTGTACTGTCCTTAGTGGACTATGGCCTGCCTATCTATAGAGCTGCTGACAACATAGTTCTCACCAAAATCCAGTGCTCCCTTAACAAGGCCTGCAGGCTCCTGACTGGAGCTCCCTGGTGTACCCACACCTGTCTGCTGTACTCCTCTACCAACCTGCTCAACCCTGAGGAGCAGCTCTGCTACCGGACCTGCCTGCTGGCAAAAAAAACCTACTCGGGTTATCCCCCTATGGGTATCCGCCACCCTCCACCGGACCACCCCATGGTCTACACCTGTAGTACCTGCAAGGACACCTTGCTTGTACCCAGAACCAGGACATCCCTAGCCCAGAGATCCTTCAGCTACAGAGCACCATCCTTGTTCTACTCCATCCCAGCCAACATCACCAACACCACTAGAGTAGGTCCTTTTAAGGTAGCCCTCAGGACCCACCTGTTTGCCAGCCGCTGTTGTAAGTGTACCTAGCTTTGGGCTCTTCTCCACTCTGGACCTTCCCTGGGGTCCTACTCTGCCATGCCTAATAACCTTATCACCTTGGATCCTGACAATGTCCCTTGGACTGCTTCACCTTCTCCATAGCCACTCCTCAAGCCTCTCCATCTACTCTTGACTCCTGGCACCTCATTGTGCCTGCTCAGTATTTCACTGCGCCAACTGTTACAACTATAGTACTACCACAGTGCCTGCTCAGTATTTCACTATGCCAACTTAACTATAGTACTGTACCACCAGGGCACTGTCTCCGGTAACTTCTGTTAAACCTTGTAACCACTGTCTGAAACCTGAACTCGTGCTATGTGTTGATCAATGTAATATTGTCTGTAACTATTGCTGTGTATTTGTTCCATGTAATATTGTCTGCCTTTGTTCTCTATGACCAGGTGCATTTGTAGATGAGTCTTTGCCTCAAAGGTCTGTAAATCCGATATTTTCAAATAAATAAATAAGATATATCAGTCAAATAATCCATAATTAAAAATTAGGAAAGGCACATGAATATAAATAGGTTTTTAGAGCATTTTTAAAACTCTCCCCTGTCAGGCAATCTCATTTTGGGACTGATTAACTAAATGACAGTACCACTGTTCATGAGGTGGGGTCCCATAAAGCCTATGTTGCAAATTTGGTTAAACAATTCCACAGAATGACTATGTTATGAGCGTGCATTGCACAGTTTCCACACACGCTCATAACTTTGTCAATTTTTGATATTTTCACTCCAGCATTTCAACATTGCCATTTTTTCACACCTCCTTATGAACAGTACTGCTATCATTTTTCACATCCTGCCTGAAATGTGTTTTCGCTCATCTGGTGTACAATGGCACTGTCGCTTTGGGAAATCAACTTTTGGGACAGATTAACAAAATCACAGTGCCACTGTTCATGAACAGAGTTCCCAAAATGCCTGTGTTGAAAATTTGGTTAAAAAAATCCCCAGGCTGGCCCGTTGGTGCAGTGGTTGGATTTGTGTTTGCGACACTGGCGACCCGGGTTCAGGAATGGACTCAGGTTGCTGGAGTGCCAGCCAGGGGATAAGACTTGAGCATCTGACAACTGTGCATCTTCTCTGGATGTGGTCCAGCACCTACTGACACCAAATGGAGACCAGGGATATAACAGTGCACCATACGACTAACTAGGGGACATTGCTGACATCAGCATATGTCTTGACTTCATGGCACACCGTGTCCTCTGGGGAGAAAATGGAAAATTCTCCTCTGCTCAACTGGATGATGGCTATCTGGTCCCTCTGCCACTACCTGTTCCAATGGTCGGGCCCCAGAAACCACCTAACCAGCACCCAAAGGGCCAAGTGTTGCACTGGATGGCCCCCACTAGTGCCTTTCTCCTATGGAGTGAAAATACAACAAATGCTCTGGGCATTAGGGCTTTCAACTGTAATGCCTCACCCTGTAGAAACTGAAAGGTGTCAGGGGTGTGACTTGGGATTGTCAGCTGTAATGCTCATGCCATTCCACCCCCATCCCCACTCACACCCTGCAACCAGTGTGTCAAAGAGTCATGGAAAAGGATGGACTCAGAGTCAGGACTCAAGATTTAAAGCACCAAGCAAGACCAATATTTTATTTACAGCCAGAAATCAAAATAAAAGTGGACTGGAAAACGGCAAAAATAAAACAAAAGCATAACATGAATAACAATTCTCTAGTAAGCAGCTAGAGCTCCAGATGAGGTCAGCACTCCACCAATCTCTCCACTCATCTGAGGAGGTAGTGAAAGGGTGCTTCTTTTATAATAGTGGGGGATCAGGTGGTTTACCTGCCACTCCGCCCACTTACTTTTATAAATATTTTATTTCAAACAAGAGCTTTATTTTAATACAAATCATACAGCAAAACCTTACTTTAGTCTAAATATCGACACTAGCACCTTTTTACCATAAAATATCTAGCTTATTTCTGTTTATATAATACTTCCTAGTTGCAGGCCCCTCCTCTTGAACTGGCCAGTATAAAGTACTGTGCAACAGGGCCGGCCAGCTGTTAGAGACACCAGGGAGTTCAAGGAAGAGGTACTACAGCCAGGGTATGTAGCTTTCTTAGTAGACCTTTCTTATACATTATTACTATTCATTACCTACATTCCCCAGTTTTGTTTATCACTGCAAAGCAAAGTCAAGAAAGCGAATAGAACACAGTTTTTATATATCTAGGCAAACATTACTGTTTTTGTACACCCAGTCAGGTATGTGTGAGCATTTCATACAGTACTAAAACCATGTAGTTCCTGTTAAACTCCTTTCCATAATCGTCTTTATTTTAAGAAGTTAGAGGGAACATAAACCTCAATTCAGGGAGAAAAAGGTAACTGTGAGCCTGAAGTCATTCAGTATGCGTGTACATTTACAGGCTCCAGTTCTAAACTAAGCTGGCCAGAGTCTTTCTGTAAAGTGCTCCCTATGCTACTGTATAGCACCTTTAAAACCCTGAAACAGTAACAGTGCATTCAATTCTCCTTGCACTGTAGCAAATTCCGGTATTGTGGCAACAGAGAAAACCAGACAAACAAACACAAACGCCAAAAAGAAAGCAGTTTTACACACTTTCCAGCATTTTTTTTTATTGCTCCCTGTTGCTGAATTCCTGCACCCAAATAATATCCTGCATGAAGACTGGGCACCAGTCGCTAAGGACCGAGACTAAAAAAAACTATACAAGTAAACGCTACCACTCAAACATGCACACAGTCAAGCAGTATCCTGCTTAGCACTGCTAGAACATGCACATCATCAAGCAGTAACCACAAAAAGAAACAAAACTAATTGAGGTGAGGGCGCCTCATTCTGTACCATTTCCTAGTAGCTAGGTAAGACTCTCATTTATTTACAGGGACAACTAGCGACTAGCGCAACTAATCCTGCAGCCCACTACCTAAAACAAAATGTGTTTACTTCAGTGGCTACAAGAGGAATAAAGTTACCAGGACTTACAGCCATTCAGCCTGGTATCATTAGGTGGGTATTAGTCTCAGTTGGGAGGGGATACCAAGGGCAGGCAGACCTCATTTCTCTGGACCCAAATAGAAATACATAGGGAGAGCATAAGAACCTTCCCAGATGGCCTAACTGGGAAAGGGGGAAAAACAATAGTGGACAGAACAGAATTAATAAAGATAGTTTAGGAGAATACTGCTGCAGCAGACCTAAGGCTGGAAAAAGAGGACGGGTTCCAGGAAACTAAAAGTGATCTCACAACACCCTACGACACAGTGACAGGCATCAATGTATGCTTTGGCTCTTCGGACCCAAAGTTCACCCCATTCTCCTATACTGCACTCATCTCAGCATATTTTCTTATGTAATGGGGTGAGCATAAGGCCCAAAGATCCCAAGACACACCGCAACACTTGTCAGTGTCTGCAGGGTAGGGTGAGGTGAAATGGCATGAACGTTATGGGCGATGACCCAAAGGCACGCCCCAATGCCTGTCAGTCTCTGCAGGGTGGGGTTGGTGTCAGTTCCATACTTCACTGCCATTCCTATAATACATCTCTCTAACTCCTGCACTGCCAATGCCAATGCCAATAAGACAACATTCGGCATTGACAAATCCTTGTTACAACAGTGCTCATGATGTTGAATTTGGGATGTAACCATGAAACAATCATCAATTATATTGCCAATAAATAAGTTTTAAGCACAATCAGTAACTCATTTACAGTGCTGCCAAATTGCATTTGGGCATTGCTTCTACAGTATGCTCTTCCACCGAATGTAACTTCTGATCTGAAAGGACCACATTTTTTGTAATTCAGTTAACAATGCCCTTCCAGTCCTGCATCTCTTTTAGATAAAAGTGTCATATTGTGATCTTTCTTGGAGGGGTTGAAATGGAGTATGGTAGAAAAGGTAGTGAGTACTGAAATGTTCAAAAACATGTAACCCTGCCCTTGGTCACTTGCTAACATTACTGTTTTTAAACAAGGACACATAAAAGATAGTATGACTCAATGTGAAATGATAAAAAACTGGAAATGTATTTATTTATTTAAGATTCAGATGACTACCTTTGAGCCAGAGGCTAATTTACAAAGATTCTAAGTCAGGTGACACAATACAGAGCCATTGAGTTACATCAGTGAAAACATTGTACAGAGGGAGGAACAAGGGTGACACTAGACAGCAATAAACATACAAAAGTGAAACAGCTGGTGACTACATAACAAAAAATATAGGTTACTAAGTGCAATGAACAGGTTTCTAAGTGCAATTGGGCAGAAACGGGCAGAGTGATTAGAGAGTGCATGGCGAAGGAAGCACTTGTCTGCGGTAGTGAGGAATTGCCATGTAGGAGAATTAGAGGATCTAGATAGATTCAGGACAAGGACGATATAAGTTGGGGGTGCAGCCAGGAAGGCATTGTCAGGTGGGGGTGGGTGAGTGGAGGTGGGAGAAGGGGTAGAGGGAGCTGTTCAGGAGAGTATGGGGTGCTAGGGAATGTGAAAGGCCCTCAGGTGACATTGATAAGCGCTAACAGTTGCAGGTGGTCTCACGTGCCAGCCGGTTGCGGAGTCTGGATTTGAAATGGCTGATTTTGCTGGACCAAGGAGTTCAGTAGGTAGGTCATTAAGCCATTTAGGGCCCTTGTAGGAGAGGGATCATTGTGCAAGTGTGGTACACTTAAAATGCACTAGGAACACTTCTTTGGTAGCACTTCTGGTGTTCACAGTTGGTTGGGTGTAGTTGTATAGTCTGGAGGTGGACTCAGGCATAAGGTCAAGCAATGCTTCCCCCCCCACCCCAAGTAGACATGCCTGGTATTTGATTCTGTGATGAAGGGGAAGCCAACCAGTATCCGAATACAAGGTGCACATATGCGTCTTATAATAGTAATTTAATGCAGAGAGAAATTGGATCCCTTTTCAGGAAGTACTGCATAATATGAGATCCTTTACAGCCTTTGGCTGCCCAGTAGACAACCTAACAGATCAACAAAACCTGTCTCACCACTGACCATAACTGGAGTAAAACCTTGGCCCTCAAAGATGAATGTTCAGCATTTGGCATGTACTCCAAAAGTTCTAAGTAACTAGTAAAGCTTAATAATGAGTAAGATGCATCTTACCTACTGCTCTGACTAATGCAGTGATTAAAATAATGAGTCAGCTTCAAGAAACAGACATTATTATACCATCCTAGAATGATCACATTGTTGACCACAACTCAGTCATAGTGTTAGAATACAAAGGACTAAGAAAAATCAAGTGGTCCATCTAGTGTGTCCTCCTTTCTTCTCAGCAGATGCACCCTTCGCAGAATTTGCTTCAGCCATAATGTGCTTATTTATATAATGAGGTTCCATTTTCATTATCTTCCTGGAACTGTGAAGATGGAAAAAAAAACCTGTTGTGGAAACCTCTGGAAAGACCATTGCTCAATGGATGTCACTGTTGCTCACAGCCATGCTACATTATTGTTCACCTCATTTACACAACTACAGTATGCATAACCTGTAATGTTAAGTCTTTAAAAAACTAACATCAAACTTATCTATACTTGTTGGTCCCACAGTACCCTGTGGCAGTTAGGGCCACATTCTTACTACATCCTTAGTAGTGAGGATGTGGATAAAATAATGAGAATAACCTTGTGCAGGTAGGCGGTGTCCAGCCCCTCACCCATCCTAGCCGGAGTCCCACAGGGCTCCATTCTGGGTCCTGTCCTCTTCTCCATTTTTTTTAATGGGCTCCTTTCTGCATGTGTCTCCTTGAAAATCCATATGTATGTGGACAGCATGGTTATCTACACTTACAGCCTTACAGCCTCTGTTGTGAGCAGGCTGCTGCATCAAGATTTCTATAACATCCTGTGCCGGTTCCAGGACAACCAGTTCAAGGTCAACACCAAAAGGATGGTGTCCTTAAACTATGGTACCTGCCAGAAACTGGACAGACTCTCATCCCTCCCCCCCCCATTTTCACAACTTTAGATGGCTTCTCATTGGAAGCGGGCCCTGCTTTCAAATATTTAGGAGTGTGGCTAGACAGCAAGCTTGATTTCTCTGTCCACATAGACATTGTCCATGCCAAACTCCATCCTAAACTAGGTGCCCTCTGCCACAATAAAGACTGCATCCCCCTCCAGGTCCACAAGGGACTTGCAACCAAAATGGTACTCCCAGTCTTTGATTATGCAGACAGATTCTATGGCATTGCTCTCTCCTCCTCCCTTGCCAGACTACATACCCTGTGCGATGCCTTCTGCCATTTCATCATCGACTTTCACCTCCATACCCATCACTGCTTCCTTTACTCTTCCCTCTCCATCCTCCTCCTGCTGTCATGTCAACGGGCACACCGTACCACCTTCATTGCAAAATACTGAATTGGATCCCTCCTCTCCTATCATTCTTCCCTGTTATCCCCCACTCCCTTCTCCCCTACTTGCTTCACTCCAGGAATTCCTGCACCTCCTCCATTCCCCACCCTCACTCTTCTGCTGCCCAAGCAACCTTCACCTATCATCTTCTGTCCCTCTGGAATCTGCTACCCTCCCCCTTCTACCTATTCTTTCCCTGCCATTAGACTCCACCTAAGACAACTTCCAGCACCCTCCTGTTCTTATCTACCCCTCCCTAACCCTATATCCTCTCCCTTGATCCAGACCTGCTCAGTCCCCTAGTCTTTGCCTTTCACCATTTTACCCCTACCCCAACACACACTGTGCACTTTGCCTCACACATGATTGCTTACTGCTCACTACTGTATATAATGCTGTTACTCCATTACACTAGCCCATTTACTGCTGCCACTGTATGCACCCACAATCCCACAATGTTATGCTGCCTCTGATTTGTATTGTAAATTTGTTCTCCCTGCAACCCCTCCCCAGATCGCACCTGGAAATGAGCCTTGGCTCAGTGTGCCTTTCCAAGTCCACAACTATTAAATAAATAAAGAAATACATTAATTAATTAATTTAAAAGAAATAGATGCCAGCAATGTTTGATGTTTTCACATTTCATGGGGAACTACAGGCCTATCTCCATTCTTTGCCCTTTAGTGAAGGTGCAGGAGAGACTGGTCTACAACCAACTGCAGAGCTACCTAGAATGGCATCTGCTCTTGGCCGACAATCAGCATAGTTTCAGAAGAGGCCATGGAACTGATACAGCTCTAATCAGACTCATGGCTGACACACCGGGTGCCATGGACAGGGGGTCCTCTACTAGGGCTATATTCATTGATCTGTCGAAGGCATTCGACCTGGTTAGCCATGAACTGCTTCTTAGCAAACTCCAACTGCTTGGACTTGACATGCTTTTTCTTACCTAGTTCGAAAGCTATCTGCTCAACAGGACTCAAAAGGTAAAATGGAAAGGGGTGCAATCAGGCTGTAGACCGGTGACCACTGGAGTACCCCAGGGCTCGATCTTAGGCTCTTTACTATTCACCCTCTTTGTTAATGACATTGGGCATGACTGTGGTCTGGAAAACCTGATCCTGTATGCAGACGACTTAGTTGTATACTGTAGTGATCCTCAACCAAGTGTCATCACTGCAAAGCTTCAGGCCAGTCTCATAGTAATAGAGGCCTGGTTTACCTCTAACTCATTGGTGCTGAATGACAAAAAGACCAAGGCTGTCCTATTCAGGACCAGACACCTGGGAGTGGACAGGAAACACCTGCTTCAGCTCAGCACAGCCTTAGGGTCACGAATTGAAGTCGTGGACAAGATTACATACTTGGGAGTCTACTTAGATAAAGAAATGTCCTACAAGGTACATATAGACTATGTAGCTAAGACCACTCACCAGAAGCTTGGCCTCCTTTACAGGCTTGGAAACTCCCTAACAAATGACACATGACTCGCTATAGCCAAAAGCATACTGCTTCCCACCCTCTTCTATGGTGCTCCACTTCTACATTTTCTTAAGGAGAGTGAACACTGCAAGTTGTCTGTCTTCTATAACAGGATTGCACACTTTGCTACCCGCTCCCCGCCCAGTAGGCACCATTGTGAGGTCCTTGCAGACTTCAACTGGCCCTCAATAGGGCATAAACTGTCCTATCCCTTACTATGTCTGACCTACAAATTCACCAGTGTTGGCCCTCCCCCTAACTTAACAGGCCTTCTGAATCTTAAAGCTCATCAGCGGACTCTGTGGTCATCAGGTAGCCGGCCCCTTGAGATCCCTCATGTATGCACCAACCTAGGCAAAAGATCCTTTGGGTACTCTGCACTCTACCTCTGGAGCTCATTCCCAGAGAATCTGATCATAAGCTCCAACCTTGAAGGGCTTAAGTCCGGCCTAAAAGTGTACATACTGAGGCAGTGTCTCTGCGGCTGCTACCCTTAACTCCACTTCCTAGCCCTAAATGCTGTTCTCCTGTACACTGTTAAAGGTCTAGTAGGTCCTGCACACTGCAGTAGGTCTTTGACACATGGAACACATTCCTCAGAGCACAAGAACCTGCTGGACATTATTTATCCTGTTGTCACCCTAATTGTCCCTGTCCAACTATCTCCTTCCTTCATGACTAATTGCTGTTGCAGTACTCTGAATGTGAATCCGATGTCTATTGCTGCTATTTCTGTTATTTCTGAGCCAAATGTATACTGTACTGTGAAATACTGAGCTATATTGATTGCATGCGAACTTATAAATGATGTATGTAATTAATTCTGGGTCACCCCTAAAAATGGGACCTCTGGTCTCAGTGTGCTCACCCGGTTACCAAAATGCAATAAATAAATTTCTATTTAATATGAATTTCCATTTGATTAGTGCCTATTGTTGTAATTTTCATAGTTCTGTTAGATCTTCTGAAATGGAAGACTGTTAAAGAGCAGTAGATCCAATACAGATGACAAAATAAAAGTCCATTAGGTGGGAGGCAATAGAAGATAAACAGTAGATTAATAGTATTTCACAGAAAATACCTTTTGTGTTCTGTCTCCAGTATACAGAATTAGTTTCTTTACTAATCCATACTCTGACATATTTAGTATAAGCTAGGGGGCATGTAAAATGAATGATGGCTATACATTTTAGGTTTTTAAAGACTAACTGCACATATCCAAGTCTTTAGATTTTTGTATCCGTAGGTTTTCATAATTCGACAGAACTGAAGTATTAATATACAGTAGTTAGAAAATCTAGGGTTCTCTTTAACAGAAAACCACCTGCATCTTCTGAAGCACTGGAGTTCCACAAATTGCTCATAAATGAAAAGAAAGTGCAGTTATTGCAATATTTTGTAAATCAGAGAATACGAAATACATGTTTTGAATGTCTTGTTGTTCTCTTTATGTACCTCTACTGTAATAAAATATCAGAAATAGTGTTGTGCGAAACGGAAAAATTTCACCTGGTGAAATATTTTGTGTAATTTCGTTTATTTTTTGCCCCGGAGAAATCTAATTTCGCCTGGGATTCTGATTTCACGTAATTGCAAAATTTCACATAATATGCTTTGACTGAGCAATTTTGCCCATCCATGCTTAAATTTCACATTCTGACAAAAATTTCAACTGTGCAGCTTTTGATTTTGCCAATGAAATTATGCTCCAAAGGTGAAATTTGCAATGCATTGTGGGTATATAAGTCAAATATCATGTGCAGGTTGTTTACAGCACAGTATATTGCCTATTGAATCAGAGAAAAGTCTGTTGTGATGCATCACAGCCAATAAACCATTTTAAAACCTCTTTAAAACTTGTTTTAGAGAGCTAATTGCTCCCAGATATACAGTTCCTTCCTAGTGCTGCTAGGGAACATTTTCTAATTTTGTGGATTTTTGCTTAATACTTAGTTTAATTAGTTTTTAGTTTTGTCTGTGTCTGTGAAGGAATTGAGTGGGGTATAGTATATGTGTAAAAAAAGTGCAGGCTATTTCTAGCCTTTTACAAACAGATTTCTCACAAATTGTGAGTGATTTACTGTTATTCCTTTTAAGCCTTTATATTTTTGTTGGTGTTATATAGCATTCTTCTGCTTTTAGTTGCTTGAACAGTGCTGATCCCTTATTTTATTTTATTTTTTTTGTTTGTGGTCAGTTCTGTTTGCTGTTAACTTGTGTCACTTAAACTGTGAAAAGCAACAGTTCTCTATGTATGTTTTGTATGGAAACTTAAGTACTTTTAGTTGATCACTTGAATTGGTCCATATACAGTTTCACTGCTTTGGTGAAGTGCTCCCCTGTATTTTAGCACTGGAGCTTGCCTCTACATTGCGGTGTTCCTGTTTCAGCTGACTTTGCTTACCCTTTTCCTGTTACAGCATTGTTTACTACCTGACCGAAGCAATATAAACAAGCATTTGTCAATGCTGAATGTTTGCTTGCTGGAATTGGCATTGGTAGTGTGGGAGTTACAGAGCTGCATACCAGGAATGGCAGTGAAGTATTGAACTGAAGCCAAGTCTGTCACCACCCTGAGATAGTGACAGGCATTGGGGTGTGCCTTTGCGTCGTCAGGCATAACAGCCATGCCATTTCACCACACCCTACCCTGCAGACACCGACAAGTGTCACGGTGTGCCTTGGGGTCTTTGGCCCTTATGTGCAACCCATTCCATCAGAAAATATGGTGAAATGGGTGTGGTATAGGAGAATGGGGTTAACTTTGGGGCCAAAGGGTCCAAGGCACACCTCGGTGCCTCTCACTGGCTGCAAGGTGAGGGTGGGGGTAGAATGGTATGAGCATTGTAGGCAACAATCCCAAGTCACAGCCCTGATGCCTGTCATTCTGTACAGGGTGGGGCATTATGGTCGGAAACCCTAACGCCTCAGACATTCGTTGGTATTTTCACTCCAAATTTTCAACACGGTTTTTTTGTGACCCCCACCTCACGAAAAGTGGCAATATCAGTTTGTTAGCCAAAAGCTACTTTTGCACAGTGACTACGGCATTTGGCACCACAGGTGCAAAAACACATTCTGAACAGGATGTGAAAAATGACAGCGGTACTTTTCATGGGGAGGTGTAAAAAATGGCAATGTTGAAAATCTGCTGTGAAAATATTAAAAAACTGGTGAAGTCACGCGCGTGCATAGAAACTGTGCAATGCACACCCATAATGTAACTATTTGGGGGAATTTTTACAGCAGATTGTTAACACAGGCATTTTGGGACCTCTGATTATGAACAGTGTCACTGTGATTTTCTTCATCTGTCCCGAACAATGATTTCCCACAGCGACCACGCATTTCTGTGCTGAAAGTGTGAAAACACATTTCAGCCATGTTGTGAAAAATGACAGCTGTACTGTTCATAAGGAAGTATGGAAAAATGCCACTGGTGAAAATCTTGACTGAAAATATTACAAATTCATGAACTTATGAGGGTGCATGGAAACTGCACAATGCTCACTCGTAACACAGTCATTTTATGGAGTTTTGTCACCAAATTTTCAACATAGCCATTTTAAGACCTCTGCTCATGACCAGTGTCACTGTGATTTTCTTAATCTGTCCCAAACATTGTTTTCGCACACCGACTGCACCATTGTGCGCTACATGTGCGGACACACATTTTGGGCGAGATGTGAAAAATGGCAGCTGTGCTGCTCATAAGGAAGTGTAGTAAAATGGCAATGTTGAAAATCTGGTGTGCAAATATTACAAATTCGCAAACTTGCCAGCATGCGTAGGAACTGCGCAACGTGTGCTCCTAAAACAGTCATTTTTGGGAATTTTTTCACCAAATTTTCAACATAGCCATTTTAACACATCTGCTCATGACCAGTGTCACTGTGATTTTCTTAATCTGTCCCAGACATTGATTGTGCACACCAACTGCGCCATTGCGCGCTACATGCACGGAAACACATTTTGGGTGACATGAAAAATGACAGCTGCACTGCTCATAAGGAGGTGTGGTAAAATGGCAATGCAGAAACTCTGGAGTGCAAATATTAAAAATTCGCGAACTTATGAGCGTGCATAGGAAGTGCTTAATGCACGCTTGTAAAACAGTAATTTTTAGAATTTTTTCACCAAATTTTCAGCATAGCCATTTTAAGACCTCTGCTCATGAACACTGTCACTGTGATTTTCTTAATGTGTCCCATACATTGATTTCGCACGCCGATTGCACCATTGTGTGCTACATGCACGGAAACACATTTTGGGCGAGATGTGAAAAATTACAGCTGTACTGCTCATAAGGAGATGTGTTAAAATGGTAATGTTAAATCTAGAGTGCAAATATTAAAAATTCATGAACTTACGATGCGAGCCAAAGGAACTGCGCAACGCATACGCTCATAAAACAGTCATTTTAGAATTTTTTCACCAAATTTTCAACATAGGCTTTTTGAGAGCCCAGCTCATGAACACTGGCACTGTCATTCCATTAATCAGTCCCAAAAGGTGATTCCATGCAGTGACCACGAAATCACCCTTCAGGTCCAATTAACGCCATGACAGTGACAGAATTCCCAAAGAGAGGTCCCAAAAACCCCATGTTGAAAATTTAGTGCAAAAATTCCAAAAAATGCCTGAGATATGCATCAAAGTTGAAAACACCATATCTATTACATTATACAGCTTACCAGCATTTCCTCAGTTCGCGGTCGGCTTTGAAGAGTGCAGACGTGTTCCCCGTCCACTGAAGATTGTCTCACCGGAGTCTGGAAGTAAGTATGGGGTGAGGGGGTGTGGGAGGTAGGGTGTGCAGTGGGCAGGCACGGGTGGGGAAGGGCCAACAAGACTGCAAGGGACTGTTTTTTTCTTTCAGGGACTTTTTTTTTAAGGAGGATGACTGAGGACATTTGCCACGCTGGGATGGGCTCCCAGCATGGTATTGGGAAGGCTGCTTGGGGGGAGGCTGGAGCTGACGGGGGATTGGGCACCCCTGTCAGCCAAAACAGCTTCTGCCACACTGGAGTGGGCTCCCAGTGTGGCACCTGGAATCGTTTTAGGGGGGGTCTGGAGACGTGGAGCCGATAGGGGATTTGGCATCCCTGTCAGCCATTACATTGTTTGGAAAAGGAGGATGAGACAGATGAGGCAGCTGGACTCAGGGCAGCAGAATGAATGGTGGAGGACTACATGGGGGACACAAAGCACCTTGTCATTACTAATGAGCCATTGCAGTATTGGAGCAGCAAAGTGACTGATTGGCCAACACTAACATCAGTTGCTGTGAAATACCTAAGCTGCCCACCATCCAGTGTCAGTGTGGAATGAGTGTTTAGTTCATCTAGGACCATTGCGTATGACTGTAGGACGAGTTTGTCACACAAGAATGTGTCCATGCTATCATTCATCAAAATGAACGAAAGGCACATTCCGCATAACACAGTGATGTGAATGGTGTTGCCACACGAACTGTGTCTCGGTGATGATGACGACAATCCCTCTACTAAGCATCCACCAACACTGAGGTGGATGAAGCAGCAATGCTGACAGAATGTCCACCTGGTGACAACTTCAGTCTTGAAGACTGTGAGGGATGCTTCTTGGAGGATGTGACAGTGGAAGTGGAACAAGGCTAAAGTTACTGGAAGGACCCCCTCCCCAATCACTTACAGCTCAGTATAGTGTTATAAATTATTTTTATTTATCTGTCCATCATTGGATTTGTGATGGTTGTGTAATCTGCTGCAGTGTTAATCAGTTTCATTTGATTACCCTTTGCCCTAAACTGTTGTTTGGTCCCAACCCTATATAAAGCAGCAGTCAAATTACCATAACCATAAACAGTTTGCATTATTACAGTTATAATGTTTCGCTGCCAAAAACATCGAGATACACATTTTACATTTTCATTTTGACTAACCCCATCTAGAAGCAAGATATGTTGTCCTGATGGTGTTTAAAAGTCCCCATGCTGGCACATGCCACCAGTCCTCCCCTTCTGCTACCTGACGCACCCATGCACTCCATGCGAAAAATAAATATTTTCTGCCGCATACTATCCATGACACGTTGAAGAATCCTCCTAGTACAAATGGAGTATGAATATAACATGCTCATTCAACCGTTAACACCAGTTGAACAAAATGGTGAATGGTGGCTATCTTTAATTATGTGAGTCAGTAATTCAAAAGTAATCATAAAAAAGGCTCAATAACATCCAATTCCCCCTCAAAAAGGTAATTATAAGTACTACCATAGCACTTGTACAGAAACGGTGATGGTCCCTATGGGGGGAGGTGTTTGCTGCCCACTGTTTGCCTTCTAAATTTTTATAATTACTCCACCTCTGCCATCTCTAATGATTAGACAAGACATTTGCCCCCTCCACCTAATTACTAAACACCATCTCCACCATCCATTTCCGCGTACACTTTCTCCATGGATGTGCTGTTTAATCATTAATGAATCCAGTGGCCTACATCGCAGTTCAAGCAACCCGCTCTGTCCTCCACACACCAGCTCCTGCAGGGCTTGGATGTAGTCATTGCACAGACATGGGATGAAAACTCACTAGAGGAAAATGACCTAAGCAGGAACAATGACAGGAAACATGATGAATACTGGTCCATCTGCATACCTGGTGTTAGCAAGCAAATTAGAAGCAGAGAAAAAAAATATATACTTACCATACCCCGTGAATGTAATTAAACTGTTGAAATTGCCCCCAGAAGGAACATGCGGGGTGGGGCACATGAACCACAGCAGCAGGCATCCAGATTCCACATTCCCCTAACAGCACTGAGTACCTAGAAATAAGATAAAAAGAACAAATTTTGAGGATTATTAAAAGTTCTACCACCCACCACCGGCCCATATCCACTCCCACCCCCAACCGAAGACCATACAAAATGAAGAAATACTTACCTAAGGGTCTGGCTGTGAAACTGAAACCATTGTACCAGTAAATGAAGCACCCTCATCTTGAGCAGCAGCAGCAGGAGTGGGAGGTAATATCACCGGAATTTCTGAATGTTGACAAAAGCAAAAAGAACACAATTACTATCAAACTCAGAGATCCAGACTGCAGTAACCTACCCCAGTAATGAAAAATTAAATACTTATCGTGTGCATTGGGAAATGTGGTGCATTCCAACATCCCGGATCTGAATCTCAGCCTGGCAATATGATGTAATCCTCAGCCAACTGGAAAATAATAGAAAAGCAGTACAAACATATTAGAACTCAAGATGCAGACTTCCAGTGACGTCACCAAGGAGATGGCTGACTGAAAGAGGAGCTTTCCCAGAGCAGAGACCAAAAAACGCTTCCACACAGAACAAGAGGCATTAAAAACATAAATAATGACATCAAAAAACAGTGGAAACTCTCAGAATAGCAGATCCCTCGAAATAACGAAAATCTAGAGCGGATGGACGTGGGTGTCATGCTGCTGATGCAGCGCTAGGTCGAAGCTCTTCCCCTACTAGCATGACTGGAACAGACACAGACATGGAAGCAGAACAGGAGAGGCTGACAAGGTCCCGATTTGAGGTGATAATTACAGAAATTAAAAGTTTCAGGACCGAAAATCAGCAAGAATTCTCTAAATTAAACACAAGGCTTGCTAAACTCGAGACGAGGGTTCAATCGATGGAGGAAAGGGTAGCGACCACCGAGGATGGCTTAATCCAACTTACCAAAGCAGTTCAACATTTAATAGACCAGCAAGAACAGATGGCCTCCAAATGTTTGGACCTGGAAGCGAGGTCTCGACGAGACAATCTCCGAATCTACTGACTGCCGGACGGCACCGAGGTAGGGGCAATGGAAGACTTCCTAGCTGACCTGCTGAAACATACACTAGAACTACCACAAACTTTAACTTTTAAAATAGAGAGAGTACACTGAGCATTAATGCCTAAGCCAATGGACCCTAAGTCAAGACCCCGGTCCATAATAGCCAAATTCTCTAGTTTTAGAGACAAGGAATTCATTCTTAGACAAGCCTGGCAACAGAAGCAAGTACAATATAATGGAAGGCGCCTGTTTTTTGATCAAGATTACCCTACTGTAATCATGCAGCAAAGGCAAGCGTATACCTCGATCCTAAAAATTCTTCGAGCCAAAGGGATCTGCTTTCAAACCCCATATCCCTCAAAATTAAAAATATTTTGGAGCACAGGAACGGAAACCTACCCAGATCCAGAAAAAGCGAGGCAGGCGTTACTAGACAGAGGCTGGGAAATGGAAAAAAGAAAGGGCGAGGATTCCAGAAGGCCCCGACCATCGCAGTGGCTTCCAGCAAACATGCATAATGCGCCGACGCAGGGAAAGCGCTCAGCACCAGCAACACTTCAAGATATCCAGAAGCTCCTACTCGATATCACGACTCCATCGAAAACCCACACAGCAGCAATGGAAGCAGAAGGACTAACCTGAAGGATAGAAACGGACTTGTGAGTCGATGCTTTTCCTTTGTGGGTGAGAGACATGGGGAGGAGGAGGGAGTATCTCCCCATACTATAGAGAGGCCAACCATCAGGGATTTTTAATTGTATTTTTTCACTCTCGACAAGAGGTGCATAATGAGTACAAAACTCTTTTGGTTTATGACTTGAGAAGTTGTAAAACTGTTAATGATCTTGTACACATAGACAGACTACAAGGAAACCCAAAAGAAACGTAAAGATGCTCACAAAGTGGTTTACTATGGGATGTGACAAAAAGTGTAGTTTAAAATGTAGAAGGCTGAAAAATGACACCTCTTACTGCTATGCATTACCAATAGCAGTGTGAGGGATAGAAGCCACAAAGATTGTAAGAATGTCTTTAAAGGGTAAGGTAGAAGAATAAAAACGCTCCACAAGCTGGATCACAAACGAAAGTAATTTACAAGTAATGGTCTTTCGCCCTCCTCCAGATTGGAGAGGGGTAATCTGCAAGGGGAAAGGCTACTACTATCATGGAGAGGGAAGGCAGTACCAGCAGATCTCAAACAATGGTGCTGGTTTTCATTCTCCTATATTACGGTCAGCAATTCAACGAGTGGGAGTCAGCGCTTGCTGACCCAAGAGGCTATATGCGAGATGACATCACGCGACCTCTTAGTCAGGTCCCCCACTTAGCTTGGGGCAATCCCTGACCTTCTAAAGGGCAAAGGTCTGTGCCCTCCTCCCTTGGGAGTTCATTTATGTACAATAGTTATAGTATGTTAATGTCAATGTTACAGTTCATGATTGTTTTGTTTGGAATGATGTTTCAAATGTCAGATGAAGCAGATTTGCAGGGAAAACTAATGAGACTGTTAACTAAAATTGGGATAGGTATAATCACAAGGAGGGAGATAAAGGGTCGCAGGTGCAGAAGGTCAAACTCGATGCACAATTTCAGGCAGACTGTACATAAGGCAGATAAGGTAGACCCAACACAGCCCACAGATCTCGAAATATGTCTCCATGGGTAAGATTACAATATGCTCATGTAATGTGAATGGTTTAAATAATCCTGTTAAAAGGTACAAAACGATTACATAGTTGAAAAAACAGCACCCAACTTTTATATTGATGCAGGAGACTCATCTTTCTGAAACAGAACACGAAAAATTGTCATGCCAGGGTTATTCCCACACAGTATCCTCCTTGTATAAACAGGGGAAAAGAAGGGGCACAACCATATTAGTGTCAAAAGCTAGTCATTTCTGGGTAAAGGCAACCTATGCAGACTCAGGGGAACGATTAGCAATAGTGAAAGGAGAACTAGAGGGAGCTCCAATAACAGTAGCCAGCTTATACCTTCCACCAGGTACAGATAGGCACTCAGCCAGGACTCTCCTCCAAAGCATAACAACATTCCAGGAAGGAGTATTAATAATAGGAGGGGATCATAATATGATACATGAAAACAGAGACACAACAAACCCAAACCCACAAAGAAACACCCCTACTCAGAGAGCTACTGTATCCTATATAAAACAGGTTAAATGGACAGATACGTGGAGGCAGCTAAATCCCACTCAAAGAAAATACTCCCACTATTCGGCACCACATAAGACTCACACTAGAATAGACTCTATACATATTTCTAATGAGCATGCGCACCTGATCCAGAGGTGCGAAATGCTTCCTTTCCCACCCTCAGACCACTGCCTGATTGAGTTAATGCTGGAATGACAAAAAGAAAAAAAATCCACTTTGTGGAGATTTAATAACTTTTTACTGAATCTACCGGATTTCAGGGAAAAAATGGAAGAACTCATTCCACAAGTTCTAAAAGAAAATGAAACTCAGGAAGTTAAACCAAGCATTCAGTGAGACACTTTGAAGGCGGTGCTCCGGGGGGAGTTAATAAAATACACCACACATTATAAAAAGAAACAAGAGGAAACATTACAACACCTACAGGCACAACTCCAGGACTTACAGGACCAACACCAAAGAGGAGATCATTCAGTATGTCCCCTACTAACAGCTACTCAACAGCGCATACAGGAGCACTTAGATTTAAAAACGGAACAAGCCCTTCAGTTTCTCAAACAAAGATATTACGAGGGAGGCCCTAGAGCTACTCGGATATTAGCACACTGACTCAGGCAAAGAACCGCGCAGACCTTGATTACTCAAATCTACTCAGAAACACTGGCTAGTAAAACAAATAACCCCAAGGAGATTAGGGAGGCTTTTCGAAAATTTTACTCAAACCTTTATTCCCCAGAACATAAGGTAACAGAAGATGGGATCCATTCCTTCCTAGACCAGTTACAGTTACCCAAAATAACTGAAACACAGAGGGCAAAACTGGCAGCACCCATCACAGAGGTGGAACTTGAAATGATAATCCGAAATTTAAAAACTGGGAAAAGTCCAGGCCCGGACGGATATTCTGGGGAGTTCTTTAAGCAATTTAGAAAGATACTACAACCCATACTTTTGAAAACATATAGCAGTATCGCAGGGGGAGACTCCTTACCACCCTCTTGGCACTATGCAGTAGTGGCCAGTATCCCCAAACCAGGTAAGGACCAGACGATCTGTGCCTCATACAGACCCATATCGATCTTAAATATAGACTACAAGATCATTTCAAAAATATTTGCACAGAGGCTGGAGGGAATGCTGGCTACTATCATTAATCATGACCAGTGTGGGTTTATCCCTATGAGACAGACTCAAGATAACATTAAAAGAACTCTCCACATATTACATCATGCCACCCGGTCGAAGGCCCCATTTCTTTTAATGAGCCTGGATGCTGAGAAGGCCTTTGACCGGGTGGCATGGCCATTTTTATATGCAACCATGAGGGCCATGGGGCTCGCGGAGGCCTTCATCAAAATTATAGAAGCCCTGTATGACCAACCGAAGGCCTATATCTGTATAAACGGTTCAATAGCCCCTCCAATCAGCTTACTAAGAGGCACGAGACAGGGCTGCCCTCTCAGTCCCTTGTTGTTCGCAATCTATTTAGAACCATTGGCACAGGCAATAAGACAGGACAGAAACATAAGAGGACTAGAAATAGACGGAGAAATGCACAAAATTGCGTTATATGCAGATGACCTGTTGGTATATTTGACAAACCCAGAGATGTCTTTACCCCCATTATGGGAGATATTAGAATCTTTTAGTAGGGTGGCAGGATACAAACTAAATATGCATAAAACAGAGGTTCTTCAAATAAATTACACCCCTTCGCAGAGAACATCCACCCGATTTCCATTTAAATGGGAATTAAAATCCTTAAAGTATTTGGGGATTAATCTAACATCAGACCCAGCAAAACTTTGAGTATAACTATGCCCCCCTTCTAGATACAATTCATAAAGATATGGAAAGGTGGAAGGCGTTACCAATTCCATTAATACAAAGGGTAGAAGCAGTAAGAATGACTCTGTTACTTAGAGTATTATACTTTGCACAGACTTTACCTATAAACCCCCCAGAGAAATTTTTCATAGAGTTAAACAAAAAAGTTTCTAGGTAAATATGGAATAACGAACGCCCAAGGATTAGGCTAACCACCTTACAAATGTCAAAACAAGATGGGGGTTTAGCACTCCCGGACTTTAATAATTACCATCTTGCTGCCCAGTTAAGAGTGTTGTTTTTGTGGTTACACAAAACCTACTATGCAAAATGGAGAGAAATAGAAGTAAAAGCAGAAGATATAATTAATCCTTGTCACATCCTCCTCTCCTCTCCTAGACCCTTGCCATCGAGTCAGACTGACAACCCATACACAATCAGCACTCTTATATGCTGGAACAGGTTTATTGCAACGAAACAGTTTCAAAAGGCTAGAGATTTGATTTTTTCCTTAGCCAGAAATTCCCAATTCAGACCAGCCATCATAGACAGCAGCTTCATAAGGTGGGAGAAACAAGGTATTATCATACTCTGGCATTTATTAGAGAAGGGCATTTTAAATAACTTTGATACATTGTCCCAAAGATACAACCTAGCCCCACAAGACAGATTTAGGTATATGCAAATGGCAGCTTTTGTTAGGAGCTCTCACAGGAAAACCTAACTCAGAATTTTAACGCTCCCGTTGTTGACCTCATAAGAAGAGCGCTAGAGGGTAAGGCCCCCTTGACACACATGATATCCCAAATCTATAAGGCTATAATGAGTTTGAAGAAAAACTCAACAGATTATATAAAACAGAGATGGGAATCAGACCTGGAAATGGAGATCCCTGATGAAATTTGGGTGTGGCATATTAGGCAACTACACACAGTTACAACCTCTTCTTATTGGAAAGAGTTTAACTGGAAGATATCGGATAGGTTTTTTAAAACACCAGCTGTGCAGATGAAATACATTCTGGAATCAGGGGGCCTTTGCTGGAGGAAATGTGGTACTTCTCCTGCCACTCACGGACATATATTCTGGGCATGTCCGCAGCTCAAGCCCTTCCATAATAATTTGCAAGAAGCTCTAGCAGAAGTGTTTTCTTCTCCAGTAGTAATCACCAGTGAGTTATTCCTTCTTAATCAATGTGCAGACAGACAAGGGGATTCAAAGTCTAGAACTATTATGTTAATTGCTATTTTAGCTGCAAAAAAAGCGATAACAAGACATTGGTTGTCGGTGGACATTCCAACAATTAAGGAGTGGCAAAACCTGATGAATGAGATTTATAGGATGGAGAACATTACAGCCTGGATTCGTCACAATGGGGAGCAATTTGAAACAAGATGGAGACAATGGGTAATGTACATAATGAAACATAACCCTACATTTGTACCCTGAAAGGGGACAGAGATGGAGGGGGGGAAGGGAAGGGTGTAAGAAAAAGAGGAGGAAGGAAGGGGGGGGAAGGAAAGGAAAAGAAAAAGAGAAAAGGGAAGGAAAGTAGAAAAGAAGAGGGGAAAGGGAAGAGAAAGAAAAGGGGAAAGGGAAAGAAAAGGAAAGGAAAGGGCGGGGAGAAACAAAAAGTGAAGAGAGAGATGTTATTGCTTGAGCCAGGATCAGATAGTGAAAACACGGAATGGAATAAGGACTTCACACTTTGAATAATGACTTATTTTGAGCTAAATGTATGTATTAGACAGGGTATCAAGACGAAATGGAACTCCAAATTTTCCATATGAAATGACGCCTTTAATCCCTATCCTTTTTTTTTTAGATCGTGAGGGCAATGTAATTAAATCTGACATCTGTATTTGTAAATAAGTTATTGATGTATATGTTGTCTTGTAAACAATGGTAAAGGAAAATTCAAATAAAATAAAAAGTTGCAAAAAAGAACTCAAGATGCCAAATACTAACCCACCCGCATCCTTCTCTTGCACAGAAAAAAAAATACAGACAGATACTTACGTGTGCAGAAGCAGCAGTATGGACTCTGTGAAGATGATCGATCAACACTAGCCAAAACATTACTTCTCGTGGCTAGCTGGCAACTAGTCAGAGCAGCAGGCAGCAATCTGCAGCATCCCAAAATCTCATTCTCTCCACACCGTACAAGTTACAACCACAAAGTCACCATAGCCAAACAGGACAGCAGCATTGGGAAATGATAATTCTACATTTCTCAATCAACTGAGAAACCAGCAGCAGGAGGAAACAAATGCAAGCAGCAGCAGCATTTTGCAGGAGAAATTAATTTTCTTAGCCTGGCACCCCTTTGGCTATTTCATAATTCCCACAATAATTGTATATCCCTTCTCTCACAATTTTGCCATGTGTTGTTTCTGGACTTATTGTATAAGGCCTGTTCTGCATACCACAGCAGCTAATGGCAACAATATTCATCCTGAAATCATTTGTAAACAGTGGACAAAACAGCATTTTTATGTCTAGGTGGTGGTGGGGCACTATATTACATCACGACTGAAAGCAGATTTCCATCTTAGTTTTATGTAAGATTTCTCATGTAATATTTCTGGGTTATACTGACTGTTCTTCACTCGCAGCTACAAGATGCGTCCTGAAATCCTTTGTAAAAGGTGGATAAAACAGCATTTTTGTCTGGGAGGTGGGGGGCTCTATAAAACTTCTGGATTAAAACAACATTTCTGTCTCAGTTTTATGTAACATTTCTCATGTAACATTTCTGGATTTCTAAGGCCTGTTCTGCACTAGCGGCAATAAGATTCATCCTGAAATCCTTTGTAAACGGTGGACAAAACAGGATTTTTTTGTCTGGGTGGTGGTGGGGCACTATACAACATCATGACTGAGAGCAGATTTCTGTCTCAATTTTATGTAACCTTTCTCATGTAACATTTCTGTACTTATGTGGACTGTTCTTCACTCGCAGCTACAAGATACATCCTGAAATCCTTTGTTAATGGTGGACAAAACAGCTTTTTTTGTCTGGGAGGTGGGGGGCTCTAAAAAAACTTCTGGATTAAAACAACATTTCTGCCTCAGTTTTATGTAACATTTCTCATGTAACATTTCTGGACTTCTAAGGCCTGTTCTACACTAGCGGCAATAAGATTCATCCTGAAATCCTTTGTAAACAGTGGACAAAACAGTATTTTCTAGCCTGGTGGTGACGAGGCACTATATAACATCATGACTGAGAGCAGATTTTTTTTTTTTACTTCTTTAATGAGATCAAAAAAGTTCAGGTTCTAATATAAAATACAACATTGAAACATACTACTTTATCAATAAGGACAACAAAACATTAATACAGAAAAATACAGTAAATAAAAAAACACCATCTAAAAGCCATAGGTTTTAGTTCTATTCAAACAATTAGGCTCACCCCTACCACTAATATGTATTAAAAATAAATAAATTAAAATTAATTATGTAAACAGGGCCTTTATGTTAGTCCATAACTCTTCTAGTTCTATTAATAACTTAGAAAGAAATACTCATCTAAAGACTATCATTGTAGACTACACATTCACTTGGTACAAGTGCCATCTTGTCCACTGGTTTATATAAAGAGTTGATTTTTGCTGCAGGTCAAATGAAAGGTGTTTGCAGTTTTGAATGTGTGATAGTACCCTAACTCATTCTTCCATAGTGGGCGGTCTTCCTGTAGCCATTTTTTAGTGATTGTCCTATATGCTGCTGCCAGGAGTGCAGCCCATAAATAGAATGCCTCCCGTCCCTTCAGATCCCTTGGGAGGACTCCCAATAATAAATTCTCAAATGTCAGGGTTTCCATTAAACCAAATACATTGGATACATGACTGGAAATTCTATGCCAATATAAAAATAACTTCAGGCACAGGTAAAAAAATATGTCCATGAATGGCCTCTGTTTGAGCACATCCACTCCAACAGGTGGAAAGGTTACTAGGAGACCATCTAACAAGAAAGGTTGGTACCAGAAAAAAACTGACCCTAATCTTCCATACATGTTCCCTCTACACTGGGGAGGTGGTTGAGGCCTATGTGCTTAGCCATGTCTTCTGCCAGTTCTTTTCTATTATTTTGATATTTAAATCTCATTCCCATTTAGACTTAAACATATCGTTAACATGATTGCCCTTGTAATAACACCTTATATAAAAGAGTAATGACTTTCTCTCCACTGCTGTAGGACCAGATTTTAATTAAAGGTAGGGTCTCTTCCGAGATTAATGTTCGAGATTCCTCTGTTTGGAGTTATTTATTTACATAATCTCTCATTTGAAAAAAGTGTAAGCAATCTGGCTCCCCTGAGCCAAACTGATCTTTACTTGATCAAAGGGCATCACTGAGTTCTTTCTTATAATCTGCCAGGACACATAAATTCCTTTTGTCACATGAACCCCAAACCATGCATCTTGTTTCGAAGGGGGTAATAAAGGATTTGAGAAAACCAACAATATTTCCAAAAATACATCCTGGTCACTTTACTAGAGGTTCCTCTGTCCCACTCCTCTAGAATGGTTGCTGTTTTTGCCTGGACCAGTTTTATCATCTGCTTTAATTGGGTGGGCAAAAAAAGAATAGCCGGCAGTGGGAGCTGAAGTGATCTGGCAAGGTCTATCATTTTCCAGTGGGTGGAATAATTTGGGTTACCCCATAGTAGTGCCAACTTCATTTGGTCAGAACACCAGTAGATGGGTAGATGTGAAAAAGTGATACCCCCCTGACCTTTAGATAAAATCAGCAACTGGTGCCTAATCCAAGGTCTTTTAAACTGCCAAAAAAAGGTTAAGAAAGTTTTCTGCCAACTGTTTAATGTCTGTGTAGAAATTCTACAAGGTACATACTGAAAACTGCATAAAAGTCTGGGCAATGCATTCATTTTTAAAGCCTGCACCCTATTGTAAATGGTTAATGGCATCAGATGCCACATACGAAAGTCCTGCTTCAACTGGGCCAACAGGGGAGTATAATTTAAAGTGAAAACTAGGGCAGGGTCTGTAGAAAGTTTAATTCTTAAATATTTAAGAGAAGGTAGGTCCCACCTCAATAAGTAAGACTATCGAATTTGATATGATGCGTTATAATTAAAGACTAGAACCTCAATCTTCTGAGTGTTTAATGTGTACCCAGAAAGCTTAGAAAAAACCTGCAGATGTTGAAATAAAACCAGAAGGGAAGTATCCGGATCCCACAGATAAACCAACACATCTTCTGTGTATAAGGCAAGTTTATGTTCAGCACCTGCTAAATGAATCCCCTGTATATCTACATCCACACGTATACTCTGAGCAAGGGGCTCAATATACAATGCAAGACTGAGAGCAGATTTCTGTCTCAGTTTTATGTAACATTTCTCTTGTAACATTTCTGAACTTGTATGGCCTGTTCTGCACAAGCGGCAACAAGATTCATTCTGAAATCCTTTGTAAATATACATGCATACTAACATACTAAAATGCCAGCAGAATAGGCCTAATGGTCTCTTGAGTCTGCTCAATTTTCAGCACCCGCACTGAGGGCCAGTTTTGGTGCCCCCCCCTTGGGTCATACTGTCCCCAGTCCCAGATGTTCCACCTGCATTGGGCCTGGTCAGATTTACCCTCCCCCTGTACCTGTCATATCCCCTCTTAAACCTGTACACAGTCTCCACCTCCAACAGCTGCCTGGGCAGTGCATTCCATGGCTCCACCACCCTTCCAGTGAAATAACATCTCCTCCTCTCCCCTCTGAGCCGGCCCCCTTCCAGCTTATACCCGTGACCTCTTGTTGCCCCACCCTCCTTCCTTTGGAGCACCCTGACTGGGCCTCCTTTATTGATCCCTTTCATGTACTTAATGACCTCTATCATGTGCCCCCTGTCCTTCCTCTCCTCCAGGGTGTACATGTCAAGCTCCTTGAGCCTCTCCTCATAGGTCCTCTCCCCAAGACCCCAGATCATTTTGGTTGCCCTCCTTTGAACCCTCTCTAGGAGTGTAATGTCCCTCTTTAAATGTGGTCTCCAAAATTGTACACAATACTCGAGGTGTGGCCTAACCAAGCAGTTGTACAGTAGAAGGGTCACTTCCACCTTTCTGGAGGTAATCCCCCAGTGATGCATCCCTATTTTCCCTTGCCACTGCCCTCCTACAGGTCTCTGAGTTGTTCATTTTGACATCTACCACTACCCCCAGGTCCCTCTCACCCTCCGTGACTGGAATCATGTCTCCTCCCAGGGTATACCCCTGACCTGGATTTTTGACTCCCAGGTGCAGAACCTTGCACTTCTCCACATTGAATTTAGTTTCCATTTTCCCAACCACCTTTCTAGAGCCTCCAGATCCTCCTGCAAGGCCACCCTCCCCTCCTCCACATCCACCACTGCACTTAGCTTTGAGTCATCTGCAGGACAAAACAACATTTTTTTTGTCCAGGTGGTGGTGGGCCCAGGGCACTATATAACATCAGGACTGAGAGAAGAATTCTGTCTCAGTTTTATGTAACATTTCTCATGTAACATTTCTGGACTTGCACAGCCTGTTCTGCGCTAGCAGCAACAAGATTCGTCCTGAAATCCTTTGTAAATGGTGGACAAAACAGCATTTTTTTTGTCCAGGAGGTGGGGGGGGTGGGCTCTATAAAACTTCTGGACTGAGACCACATTTCTGTCTCAGTTTTATGTAACATTTCTGGACTTGTAAGGCCTGTGCTGCAGTAGCGGCAACAAGATTCTTCCTGAAATCCTTTGTAAATGGTGGACTAAACAGCATTTTTTTTGTCCGGGTGGTGGCGAAGCACTATATAACATCATGACTGAGAGCAGATTCATGTCTCAATTTCATCCTACTCTTTTCTTGTCTTATTTCTTGTCTTAGCATACCTGCTCTGCACAGCATGGTGGCAAGAGGCTGTGTTAAACTGTGGCCCAAGTGCACATTTTGGACCAGGTGGTGGGGCACTATAAAACATCATATTGACTGAAGGGGAGGGATGCAAAGTTAACATTTGTTAGTGGCACGCCCATGGGAAACATGTTATTAAGCACAAAAAATAGTTATCTTTAACTTCGCAATAAGAGTACTTATGTTTCTATGATTGTTGTGTACATATTCGGACTGATGCTGCACACAGCCAAAACAACTACCACAACATCACATAGCTTTGGGAAAAAAATGTTGTTCTTAGGAACAAATTATAGTACTTGACATTTGTGGATAGGAGGAGGAAACATATAAAGAAGGAGTAACATGAAACAAGAAGAAAGGTACCGTGTTTATGGGTACAGTACTACAGTGATTGACAGTAACACATGACGGGGGACATGCAGGGTCAAGGCAAGGGTATTCATATGAGAGGGGAAAGGGAGGGAGCATAAACATTACATAACACACAAAATCACTGGACAAGAAAAATAAACAAAAGGATAAAGAAGAGGAAGAGGACAGAAAAGATTTTTTTTAGGTTTTTTTTAATTTTTTTTCTAATTTTTATAGGGTGCAGATAAGGAAGAGTGACAGTAACAAAGAAGACGAAAAAGAAAAGAAAAAAAAATTAGCTGCTGCGTTGCCTGCTGAATTTACAAATAATTCTGGACAGTCAAAACTTACATGGCGCAGGTGCCAGGTCCCAATTCTGTACATCCAGTGCCACCACCACGATGCAGCTCTGCCAGGAGTTCCAACACTTTTTGTTGGTCCTCTATTATTTTTTGGAGGTCCCCTAACCTCCTGGTGGAACTGGTCTAAGTCCTGCCTCACACCTTGCACCTCACTGTGCATGGCCACCACCTCATAGTGCACGGCCTCCAGGTCTTCAGTGGTGATGCTGCTGCACTAGCTGGCTCCCTTCTGGAAACTTCCAAGATGGCGGCTGAGCTGAGCCAGCCAGAACACTGATCTCTACAATTCGTTACTTTGATTTGTTTTTTAGTTAATTTTAGTTCTTTTTGAGTTTTTATGTATTTTTTTTTCAATTCAGACTGTAGCAGCGTGAAGTTAGGGACGTTCTGTCCGTTTTGCGATTGGCGTTTCTTGGGCGTTCGAACCCGTTTGTCGTTCTTTGAGTCGCTTCTATTTCCTGGAGTCCTGCATCTGCTTTTGTTATTTGGCCCTTTGGCATTCTTGTTGTTGGCTTCTTAGCGTTTTAGCTGTCTCCTGATCTCCGACTTCAGCGTGAGAGGCTGTGGAGTCGGGGCTTTTAACAGTAGCATGGAGCAAGGAAAGTAAGACTTTGCTGAAAGTATTTGGCCCCAGTGAGTTTTATATGACTTTTATGCCGAATTTTGCCTGGACTTGCGGCGTGGGAAGCTGTGGTATTGAGGAGTGGGAGCAATTGTGAGAAGATTTTATTTGGGATACTGGAGCACTGACTTTGTTTTGTCCCTAATGACACTGTACTGCTTTATTGACCTGAGAGTCTTTTTGGTCTGGCGTGAAGGGCTGTGGAGCGGAGAAAGACTGAAGGAGGTTTATTAAACTTGGAATTGAAACTTTTGGATACTGAGTGCATCCAAGGTGAACCTTTTTGGGTTTTGATTATTTTAACTGATGCATATGAATTGTGACACTGGGGACTGAAAAGGGTGTGCCATTTGTTGTTTATTATGCCTGCTCCCTGTTTGGATACAGTGGACTGCGGATTTAAAGCCGAACTCCTGGCTGGAGAATTTGGCTGTGGAATTGTGTTAGGAAGGAAGGAAGAAAGGAAGAAAAGATCTGAGTAATTAGCCCAATTGTTCCAGAGGTGGGTCTTGGTGCTGGTGTCTGTACCTGGGAGGCTGGGAGTACCTGCGGTGGGTTAGTGTTCTGCGGGCCTCCTGGTGGTGCTGGAATAGCCTGGCAGAGGCAGGCTGTGTCTGGCATCCCAAGTAGAGGGGACAGTCTGCATATCCGCGCCCTCCTGGGGTTCATTGGGTGAAGAGTGCTTCCTTCCAGGTGGAATTTTATGAATGATTGAATGCCAGGAGTATGAAGAAAGTGTACTGACTCTGAGACTTTATGAACTTTTGTTATGTGGGGCTTATGATTAATTTTATTAAGCTTAAGGATTTTTTAGTTGGGGGGTTTTAATTGTGCAACAGCTTCAGACCCATGCTGTTTGTTTTATTTGTTTGTATGTGATTTTTAATTTTTCTTGCAGTGAGAGTGCTAAGATTGTTTTTCCCCCCTCACCTTTGCTGTGAGAGAGCTGGGGGGGGGGATTTTTGTGTTGGGGTAGTGAGAGATTTTTATTTTATTTGTTTTGTTTTGTTTATTATTTTTACTTTTATTTATTTATTTTATGTGTTTTTGTATGGGTTTTGATTTTTGATTTTATGATATTACATGATTCTTTTTTAATTTTATAGGTTTTCCTTGGTTAATAATATTATTTGTTAATTAAGATAGGTTGTTAAGCTGAGAGTTATTGATATTTGCCATCAATGATGTGTTTGATGGGGCTTAAGACGGTCAGGCTCTATTCTCCCACTCTGCTCCGGGACCTCCATCCCTTCCACTGTCCTCGGTTATCTGATGATGTTTTTAAGAACTGTCGTAAAGCAGGGATAGTGAGAAGGCGTTTAGGGGATGGATGGGCTAGACAGAGTGGGAGAGTGGAGAGGGGTAGGCAGATAGGGATAGTTGGGTCAAGGAGACGCCCTGGGGCGAAATGGGTTCAGGAGAGGGGTCCTCCTTGCCTGATTCCCATACCCAAGGGCTCCACAGATTGTGGGCAGGTACTGCGATCCTCTCTGAAAACCCATCCAACTCGGGCGGTGTTATGTAATGCCAGGTCGATTAGGAACAAGACTGCTATTATTGCAGATCTTGTTGTAACATCTGACCTGGCATGTATTACCGAGACCTAGCTGGATGAGAATGCAGGTCCTATTTTAGACTCTGTTGCTCCAGCTGGGTTCTCGGTAATGCACCATCCAAGATTGGATCGTAGGGGCGGGGGAGTGGCTATCTTTTTTAGATCAGATCTGAGTCTTGTGGAGGTGCCAGTGGGTAACACCAGATCATTGGAGTGTATCCTGGCAGCAGGTGCAGAGTTCAGGATTCTCCTCATCTACCGTCCACCCGGTGATGGTGGTGAATTCCTGAAGGAGTTCGCGGACTTCATCGTTGACATGGCATTGGAGTCGCCTAGATGGTTAATACTGGGTGACTTCAATGCCTGGGTCGACGATGAACTCCTTACTGGAAGAACTTCCTCAACTTATGTCTATGTTGGGCCTGTCACAGGTAGCTACCTCTGCTACCCATATAGTGGACACTCTTTGGACCTGGTGTTCCTACTGGATTTGGATGTTTCACATCTGGAGGTGGAACCAAATGTGTGGACAGACCATCACACCATAAGATTCAGTTTTGGGGCACCCCCTAATAGGTCTGACCCTACAGAGATGGTCCAGTATCGCCCTTTAAGGGGAGTAAACCCAGAGGGCCTATTGGCGGTACTGGAACTATCGGGTGTTTCGGATGAGAGCATGGGTCCAGGGGACCATGTTATTGCCTATAACAAGGCAGTGAGCAGGGCCCTGGACCAAATTGCTCCTGTTCGAGTTTGCCCACTCACTCAGTGCCCAAAGACTCCCTGGTTTGATGAGTCTTTGAAAGAGCCGAGGAGAGTGGGGCGAAGGCTAGAGAGGGCCTGGCGGAAATCTTGCCTGGATTCTGACAAACTTAGATTGATGGATCATTATGTTATCTATCAATCGGCAATAACCTGTAAGAAGGCAGAATTCCTGTCCAGGGAGATTGCTGCTGCATGAAACCGACCGGCTCAACTCTTTCGGACTGTTGACAGATTGTGCAATCCACTCTGTCTACAGTCTGGAAGAGATTTTTCACAAATAAAGTGTGACGAGCTTGCTCGATTTTTCGCTGATAAGATTGCCAGCATTAGGTCGGATATCAGCCATGCTCACTCTTCAAGGGTTTGCAGTGATCGGCGAGGGGAAACAAACATCTGTGTCACCTGGTTTGACTTTGGTAGGCCTGAATTCATGGACATTGTGAGGATTGTCCAGACTGTACGTCCAACCAGTTGTAGTTTGGATCCGGGCTCTACGCCTCTATTATTGGGTTGCATAGATATTATCTGTCCGACCATTGCTGAAATTGTCTGGAAATCTTTGGAGCAGGGGATCTTTCCTGAACCCTTAAAGGAGGCGGTCGTTCGACCACTCCTAAAAAAAACCTTCATTGAATCCGGACTGTCCAACTAACTACAGACCTGTCTCTAACCTGCCCTTTTTGGGCAAGGTTATTGAAAAGGTGGTTGCACTGCAACTGGATGACCATCTTTCAAATCACAATGTCTATGATACTCTTCAATCGGGATTTAGGAAAAGACATAGTACTGAGACTGCTCTTGTCCAGGTTCTAAATGATCTCCTGATAGCGAGAGATCGAAAGGCTTGTACTATTCTAGTCCTTCTTGATCTCTCTGCAGCATTTGACACTGTGGACCATGGTGTGCTTTTGGAACACCTGCGGTTTTATTGTGGACTGTCTGGTACAGTTCTGCAATGGTTTCAATCTTTTATCACAGGGCGGAGACAGAGGGTTATCACTGGAATTTATTCCTCTGACGCTGTCTCTTTGCCTTGTGGGGTTCCGCAGGGTTCCATTTTGGCACCCATGTTGTTCGCTGTTTATATGCTGCCATTGGGAGACATTATTAGGCAATATGGCCTGGGTTTTCACTGCTATGCAGATGATACCCAGCTATATTTGTCCTTTAGTCCGGACAGGAAGATACAGTCTTTATACTTAACAACTGTCTATCCGAGATCAATGATTGGATGAGTGCCAGCTGGCTAAGGTTAAACCGGATAAGACTGAGGTGTTGGTGGTGGACCCAGGTCGCCTTGAGGTGGGTTGTAGGGCTGGTCTCCCTTCGGGCGTATGGATCGATGGTGCCCAGCTCTCGACCTCAGACCGGGTGCGTAACCTGGGCGTTATTATTGACGACAGTCTGACCCTGAAATTTCAGGTGTCTTCTGCTGTCAAATCTTCCTTTTACCATCTGAGGAATATTGCTCGGGTGAAACACCTTGTTCCTCCGGCCGACCTTCCGACATTGGTCCATGCCTTTGTTACTCTCGCCTTGATTACTGCAATGCCCTGTACCTAGGGCTGCCCGGGGGTTGATATCCATCGCTTGCAGCTAGTGCAGACGCAGCAGCCAGGCTTTTGACTGGTGCGTCTGTGAAGTCACATTATGCCTATGCTCGCGAACTGCACTGGCTGCCGGTTCAGTGGCGGATCACCTTTAAGGTCGGGTTACTGACCTATAAAGCCCTACACGAACAGGGACGCGGTATCTTCAAGATCTGCTTGTTCCCTACTGTCCCTCTCGCTCACTCCGCTCTGCGGCAAGGGATTGCTAGAGGTTCCCAGGGTTCGCTTAAAACATCGAGCACGGCATTTTCTGCTGCCCCTTACCCTGTGGAATTCTCTACCTGTCGGATACGGTTGCCTGACCACAGAGCTTTAAGTCAGAATTAAAAACTTATTTATTTCAAATGGCATATGGGGAGTGATTTACTGTATTTTATTGTAATTACATTGTTATTGTTGCTGTTTGTGCCATATGTATGTATTTTAATTGTTTTATTTGTACAGCGCTTTGATATTGAAAAGCGCTTAAAAATAAATTTTACTTACTTACTTACTTACCTGACCTGGGGCTGCTGCAGGCTGTGCAGAATCAGCAGTATGATGGTGGCACTGGAGGCTGTGGGGTGAATCACTGGATGGTGCTGCTGCCTCCTGCTGGACCTAGTACTGTGCCCCCTAGGCTTGCACCAACTGCTTTCCTCCTGCTGGCCCCCTTCTCCTTCACTCTCTTCATCACCCCCACTAGTGGTATCTCCTGCTGCTGCCAACTCCTGCTGCTTTTGAAGCCTCTCTCTAGTATGGTGGTGCTGCAGATGGCTTCTTTGCCCACCAGTCCCAAGGTGTGACCCTTGTTTTCCCTGCCGAACACTCTGCAACAAAGGTTGCAGATGACAACACTGTCATCTGCAGCCTTTGTAGTAAAAGAGGACCACACTGATGAGACTCTTGCCTGGTGCAGGGGGCACCAGCTGATGGAGGCCACAACATCCTGCTCCTGCTGGGGGAGGGGGAAGACTGTCTTTCTCTTTTTTTTTTTAAGTTGACCGGGTAAGTGCACTAGACAAATCCTGCCTATTTTCAGGCAAGACCGGGGAGGGGATACAGATGAATGCCAATTGACCTTGAACCAGATTAAGCTGTTGGTGGTATTTTTAGTGAATGAGGAAAATTTGGCCAGGACACCGGGGAAATTCCTCTACTCTTTTCAATAAGTGCCATGGGATCTTTAACATCCACCTGAATTACCACCAATCCAGGCAGATGGGACCTCGGTTTAACATCTCATCCGAAAGACGGCACCTCAGAAGTGCAGCATCCCTCTCATGCTGCACTACAGTGTCAGTACTGGGATATTAGCTCAAGTGTCAGATGTGGGAACTGAACCCACAGCCCTCTGATCTCCCGGCCTCAGAGGCGAGTGTGCTACCTACTGAGCCACTGACACTTTCTGACAGAAATGCTCACCTGTTAAGGCAAACACTTTTAGCTGCCTTCTTGTGTCCAGTCCCCCTTTCCCAACGAGTACCTTGCCAATCCATGTTAGAAAAAATAAACAAAAAAAATGAAAAAGAGAAAGAAAGAGACAGTGAGGGAGACAGACACACACACACACTCACACACTCACACAAACTCACTATAATCTTAAAGATAGAAAAATATAAGCCAACAGAAAATGCCCTAACAAAGATAGATTAACTGTTTTTAAAGTAAAGAATTTAGGGAACAACAGCACACAATCACAAACTAAACTACTTATAAAGGTTTTTCCTGCTGCCTACTCTGACTGAGACCTCTACCTCTGTCTGCAAACTCTAGGAAAAGGAAACAGGATCAGTGCCTTCCTGCCTGAGTGCAGTTACCCATATGACCTGCAGTCTGCTGCAGAAAGTAAGTCATGTGACAAGCCTTTTTTCCCTAATTTCACCTAATAGTACTGCAAGGTGCAGTTTACCAGTGAAAATGAAATTTACCAGCAAAATTGACGGTGCAGTTTCGTCATAAGTGCTTAATTTCACAAAATGTTTTGTGGGGTGAAATTCATTATTTCTCCAGCGAAATAAAATTTCGCAATATCTCTAATCAGAAAAAGGTTCTGGTTCTCCTTGATCAAATGCCACTAATATCTTTTGTATATTTGACATCTTTTTTGAGAATTGTCACATTTTCACTGCATTAACATTATTTTAATATATTGATTCATGAAAACTGTATCAATAGAACATAATTATGTCAGCCTGACTCCAAGCCTCCAATTAAAAAAAAAACACATTTCTATCCCTAATGACGCCAAAGTTAGCCTTTCATAATGACAGTTTCTTAGAAAAGGACTAGCAGTTGAACCATTACACATAAATTTACTTTTCATTTTTTGCCAAGGAAGTTTTTTATTGAATATTTTTTTTTTTACTTTCCGCAAACAGGTACAATTTAAGCAAATACATGTAAGCTCAAGTTGTCCAGTGCACACTTCATAATAACATTAATAATACATCACTGCTGTAGCCTTTAGCCAGGGTAAGGCTGATCTAACAGGAGATATGCTAGGATATCTATCCATAGAATTAGAACTGTATTATAGTATATGGTTAGCCTTAGTTCTGTATAAAAATCAGCCTGCTCAACATTCTTGTTGTGCACATTCTAAACCATTGTGTGCATTCCAGTGTTGTTGTGCGCATTCCAAACAGTTGTTCTGCACAGTTCAAGCATCATACAATGTTAAATTTCTCATTGATTCCACACCTAGCTACTTACTAACCACCCAGTGCCATAAGGTGTACCTTTTAGCTTTCAAAAGTCTGTAAATTTGATTCTGATAATTAAACAGAACAAAGAAATGGCAATATTATTTTGTTTTCACTTAAGTGAAGATCTGCCACTCTGGTGTAAAAAAACATATGCTACAGGAAATAAAATATGGGCAACCAAAACAACTCGGCATGTGTTTCCATCTTGGGGTGGAGATAACAGCATGGGCCTCCTGAGCTTTGCTCTCGAGGTTCATATGCTGTCATCTCAACCCCTCGATGGAAACACAGCCTTGTTGTGTATGGTTGCCCATGCATTATTCTCTACATACAAACTAGGTTCTCAGATATAGGTTCCTATAGAGCTTTACAAGGATTGTTTGTTACAGATTATAAGGTTATGTACCAGTGCAGTTAGGGAACAAATCACTTACAGGGTGCAATTCCAGCACCTCAGTCCTAACAGTCAACAAAGATACTATACTGCTTACTCCTTCTGCCCAGGTCAGGTGTACAGGGACCATAGTTAGGAACTATGTGTCAAGAGTTATGAGCCATACACTACACCCTGTAATTGGTTCATAGGTAACAGGTAGGATGGTACTGTATGATAAATCACTAGAGCAAGTTGTGGGATGAAGTATGCAGTAAAGTGTTGAAGGGATTGGGACAGCAAACTTGAGGGAGGAGAGTAGAGGAGGGATATAGTAATCCTATATTAAGTATTATGTATATTCAGGAACCTTAATAGTAGGGCAATAGCTTCTGAGGAGGGAAGTGGTGCACACAGATACCTCCACCTAATAGAGTGTGAAATCTCCCTGCAGCATGTAGGGCACTGTGTAAAAGGATCTGTTCACCTGTTGGGAAGTAGAACTGGTATAGATCTGCACTTTGTATCCGGGTAAGGACAGGGACCCCAAATTGAATGGTATGAAAACAGGCAATCATTTTGTCTAGAGCACCTACCCAGTCAACAAAAACTAAGTAACTAACTAACTAACTAACTAACTAACTAACTAACTAACTAAATCAATTTTTCCTGTGGATACTTGTGCCACCCTTTCATATGTCACTGTAAGGGATAATAGGTTTTCCCATTCTTTGAAGAACAGTGGTTCTGGGTCTGTCCAATGTCTTAGGATGACTTACTTGGCTACTGCCAAGGCTCCATTGGTCCAACGAAGCTGTGTAGATGACAAAGTTGATGTGTGCAATGGTGTACTTAGCAGGGTCAGACAGGGGTTCCAGGCCACTGGTAACGGAGGTAACACCTTGCAGGTTTGCCACACACCCTCCCAGTAGGTGTCCAACAATACACAATATTAGATAATCTGGAAAAGGGAGGCTTGTGGAGAGGAACAGCACCAACACATGTTATTATTCAACAGGCCTACTCAATACAGCCAGAGAGGTTTCAGTATGCACTACAGAGTATTTTGAATTGTAACATTTTAGCACATATTTCTCTGGATGCCACATATGCTCAGGTCCTGACCTTGTCCCTTTCCTGGGAAGTGAAAGAAAGGTTAAGTTCCTGTTCTCATTTTTCTCTCAGTCCAGTAGTAGGTGTAGGTATAGAGATACTGGTCACAAAGGTTCTGAATTGGGAGGTCAGGTGTTGTTGGGCACATAGACCCCACCCCCCCATTTTATTGTTCTAGTGGGACAGATGAGGGGATAGTGTGCACTGGTACCACCTTGATCTACAGTAGGTTGCAGAGTTGTAGATGCCACCACAAATTTGAGTGGGATATAGCATGTTTTATTTATTTTATTCAATTTTTTAACTGGGTAAGAGCACTTGGAACAAGGGTCTTTTTTTCAGGCTTGGCCTGGGCTGAAGCATAACAATGCAATAACAATAAAACAATAAATATCAAATATAGAGTTACTACTGACAATTACATGGACATTTAGTAAACAGATATTGTCTAAAATGTTTTTTAAAAGCAGAAACAAAAAGGGTTTACAAAAAAGGTTTGGTAACTTGTTCCAATATCTGGCAGCAGCAACAGAAAAGGCACATGACCGTACTTTGGTTTTGTAGAAATTTATTTGAAGATGGACTCCACATACTGTAGACCTTAAAGAAACCAGGTCTGAAGGAACTGAGGGTACTGGGAAAAAACAGTCTTAGAAACTAAACAACAGAAAAGATATTCAGTCCTTAATTCTGGAGACAGTCAACCTAATTCAGAATATAAAGGACAGTGATAAGTACGTTCAGGATTCAACAAAAGAAAATGACAAACATTGTTGTAAACAATGATGAGTCCTGGTAGGACGAAACACATGTCTATGTCTTCTGTTGGCACCCTTTGCAAACTGTGTGAAAGGCCTTTCGGCACCATGCATTTCTGCTTAAAGTTGAACCAGTATAATATTCTGTGGTGATTTGCATATGCAGCCCATGATGCTTCGCACTGTGGGGTCATGTGTGATTTTGTATTTCTTTGAAACTTGGCTTCTCAGCCAAATGCCCTTTGGGGTAACCATTGCCTCTGTGCTTTCACACAGAGGTTCTTTGTCTTTTAAGTAGTTTTTGGTTTTAATTGGGTTCACCACAACATAACCCAGATAGACCATCTTAGGGTAGCTGATTCATTCCACTGTGGTGTCAGACAGACGAGGCATACTGATGAGTCCTGGTAGGACGAAACACGTGTCTATGTCTTCTGTTGGCACCCTTTGCAAACTGTGTGACAGACCTTTCGGCACCATGCATTTCTGCTTAAAGTTGAACCAGTATAATATTCTGTGGTGATCTGCATATGCAGCCCATGATGCTTTGCATTGTGGGGGCATGTGTGATTTTGTATTTCTTTGAAACTTGGCTTCTCAGCCAAATGCCCTTTGGGGTAACCATTGCCTCAGTGCTTGCGCACAGAGGTTCTTTGTCAACTGAGAGATTGTGACTCTCCTTAACACCCAATTAATGGAATTAAAATATTATCAAAATGTGGAAACAAAGAGACTACTGCAATGGCTTTATGAGTTTTTAAAGAAAAATAATTTTTCATTTTCAGATTTTTTAATTAATATTACAACACACAATATTATCCCAATCAGAAAAAGATAGCCCAGAATCAAGGGAATCACCCAGATATTTAAACTGGGAAATTTGCTCAATTGCATTTCCAGAGATATGACATAACCTACTTTAAGAAAAGGAGCTCCGTTAGCCATGTCCCTTGTTCAAAACAGCATAGATGTACTCTTCTTTGTATGCAGAATTAAAAAAATTGCAAGAAAACCAGTTGCAAACAGGACAAAAGTCTGACTTCAGATTATTAGATATCACAGCAAAGCCTTTGGTACTGAAATCATCAGCATATGTGGGGCAAAAGTCCTCAAAAGGTAAAACTCTTGTCTGTAGGTGATAAAGTTATCCTATTGTTTGGATTCCCAGTTTCTGCCAACTATCCCCTGGAATCAAGTGGTTATCAATCAATCAGCTGGTTCACAGCTGTCAATCAATGAGCATGTCTGGTATGATACAGTATGCTCTCAGTGACGGGTCAGTCAGCAGCTGGCTGTGCTGGTGAGAGGAGGGCTTTGCCAGTTGCTGGCTTGGGGTTTAGGATGGGGGGAGCAGGGTGGGGCACTACCTGCTGGGGTGGTGGGTGGGGGTCCACCAGACCACCAGGCATAGGTATTATGTCTCAAGTACACATACGGACAACATCATGGATCAGGGTGGGGGCTACTAGACCACTAGAGAGGGGATTTATGATATACAGTATGTGTATAACAGGTGACATTGGGGGTCAGAGAGGCCACTACACCACTAGGGAAGGGGAGTTATGCTATATTTGTATACTTGGCATCATCGCGGATCATAGAGGGGGGGCCACAGTACCACTAGGGAAGGGGGATTTATGATATATTTGCATAACAAGTATCATCGGGAATAAGGGAGAGGGCCAGTAGACCACTAGAGAAGGGGATTTATGATATATTTGTATAACAGGCGATATCAGGAATCAGGGAGGGGGAACACTAGACCACTAAGGAAAGGGGATTTATGATATTATTTGCATAACAGGTGATATCAGGGATCAGGGCAGTGGGGGGGGGGGGCAAGACACAATGGTGTAGCCCTCTAAGCTCTCCCAGAGGACATTTCTGAGTACCCTTAGACCAGCCATGGCTAGTCAAACTTTATTAAATCATTTCAATATAAGTACAACCATTTAACAACAAACCATTAATAACAAAACATAAATAACTTCAGGTTTAAGAGTTAAGCCAACATGAACAAGTATACAAGAGCAAAAGAAAGACAAGGCATGGCATAATAAGCCTAACACCATGATCTAACCTGTTCACATCTAAGAAGGGGTACGACCAGCCCTGGAGGAAACAAAAATGATATGTGTCCCATTTAACCCATCAGGTAAGAAAGGAAAGGTTACTACCATCATAATGAAAATAGAGGTTCACACACATATCCTCCATCTTACAGATTTCTTGTACCATATGCTGTCACTACAGTGAACCCCTTAGCACAAAGACTATCACAGTGGCAGGAAAGTGTGCAAAACCCACACATCAATGTGATGGTCTCTGCTGGCTATGGGACTGCCTCCCCTGGTGTCTCACCCCATTCCCCAGGACAACTGTGACTCAGAGTTGTAGCCCTAGAGACCAGGGGGTGGAGTGGGGATGGAGACCCCCATGGGGAGTTCAGGGGTGCAACCCCCCACTAGAAACATGGAGGCATCCCCAACAGTGTAATACCGACACTCGGCATTGTGGCTGTCACTGTTGAGGATTTTGCTATCGGGGATGCCGCAGCAGCATGGCAAAACCTTCTGGCACTATGGCCATCCAATCTGATAATGTAGGCAATGTAACAGACAGCCAAAATCTAATTATAGCTTTAAAAGCTGCAACCAAAAATATCCCGTGTAAATATTTATCTGAAATATTAGACAGCTCCCTAGGAAGGAACCCTAACACAAAAAGTTCAAAAGTCAAGGGAATAGAGAACTCAAAAATGTCTGAAGTGACCACAGCTACAGACTTCCAAAATAGAGAGAGCTTGGAACAAGACCAAAATATATGAAGATGGTCTCTCTTAAGCCCACACTGCCTACAGCATAGGTCAGACCCACTTTCAGTATAATGGGCAGAGATAGAATGTGTTCTAAAAAAGTTAACTAACATTTTCCAGGGAAATTCCCACCAATAAAGAGAAACAGTGGTCTTGTGGATTAGTTTCCAAACCTTAAGCTTACAGCCGGAGTCCAAAGGATGAGCTAAGGCGGATTCCCATGAATCCCAAATAGGATGTGGTAAGGTATAGCAGTAATGTTGTAACAAGCTGTAAAGGGCAGAAATAGAGTGGGACTCAGTTACCATCTTCCATTCCTGGATAAGGAATTTAATCAAGCTAGGAGAATTGGACAAAGGAGAATGCACTCCAGAGAATGCTGACAAAAATGGCGTACCTGAAAATAACTAAATAATTCAGTGTGAGGTAAACCAAATTTCAGCTGAAGCTGAGAAAAGCTCATGAAAGTGTCATTCTCCAATAAGTCCTCAATCAAATACAGCCCAATTTGATACCAGTGCCAAAGCCCCAGGTCCCTCAGTCCTGGTAAAAAGTGACTGCTGCCAATGAAAGGTGATGGAGAGCCCAGGGTCCCAGAGCCATGGACCAAAGAATGATATCGTATCCACTCCATTATAGTGTGCTTAGTCCATGGACCATGCACCTTTATCCACTTGAGTTGAGAAAGAGAGAGAAAAGGGACAAGTTTAAGTAGCAAGAGGGGAAATGGTCTCTCCTCTCTTCAAGCCAGCCTGTATCTTGAGTAGACTTCAAAAAGGTCAAAATCGGCACCACTTATGCAGCCAGATAATAAAATTTTAAATTAAGAAGAGCCAAACCATCATCCAGCTTTCTCTATACAAAATGGACCTCCAAATATGGGGATGCTTATTATTCCAGATAAACTTAAAAAATAGAATAAAGTATGGGGCGATGTGTGTGACGAGAAGTTCACACACCCCAAGGTGTTAGATGTTACGTAAACCCCGAGAGTGAAGCTCAAGGGGTTTATAAAGCATCTAACACTGAGGAGGGGGTGTAAACTTTGAGTTTGCACACACCGCCCCATATTTTATTTTATATAATTGTTGGGTCGCGTTTTTTTTCTTCAACAATTATGTAAAATGTGTCATGCTGACTGTGCCGCTGAGTGTGATGGAATTGAGGCAGTCTTACCTTTTTGAAGCAGTTCTATTTTTTATTTGCAGTCAAACAGTGGTTGGTAGAGCAGAAATAGCTAGGGAAATAAGAATTTCAAACAAAGATTTAACTTTTATAAAAAGAATACGTCCTTCCTGTTTGTGCTGTTGCTACGGTGGTTGCCAAGGAAGTTCTAGTCTCTTTGGTTACTGTATCAGGTGACCTGCAGAAGGAGAAGCTGGTGTGAGGGATTGCCTGGTAAATTGGGTAGGTGAATGTCAGAGAAAAAATGCCCATGTTATGGGATAAAACTGTGAGGAGTTCTGTGCGACCAGTGTGTGAAAGGAAGATGGCTTCAGTAGGCGTGAGACAGTGGCTCATGGTTTTTGCCATAGGAAGGTGGCTCGTGATTGCCGTTATAAACACTCCTTTATAATGGCAATTTACACACACTTTTTCCTATGGAAAAAAACGTTACCCATTAATTATAATAAGTTTATCCACCTGACACCAAAAGGAATCAGGTAGTCTAGTAGGCAGCATCCTAAAAAGATATAAAAATTGAGGTAGGACATTCATCCAGATCGCCTCTATTCGAGCCCCCAAAGATAGCAGCAAGGGCATCCATCTCTCCAAGTCCTGTTTAATTTCTAATAAAATATTCTTACGATTTTTTGCAAATAGCTGGCCCAAACTGGTGGGAATCCACAGCCCTAAATAGTGAAATCCTGAAGAAACCCACTGAAAAGGAAAAATAGATTTCTGCTGAGCTCAGTAAAACTGCTACTGTTTTATATGAATTTACTTTAAATTCCTAAATGACTCCAAAATCAGATATGGCCTGTATTAGGACTGGGAGAGACTTAAGTGGATCTTCTATAAAAAAACGAAGTGTTGTCTGCATGAAGGGCTATCTTGTGAACTGTAGAACCCACCTCAAATCCCTTGAATGTCCAGATGTCACCTGATACAGGCCACCAGTGGTTCCATGCCTAACAATAAAAGAGGGGATAATGGACACCCCTGATGGGTGCACCGTTGTAGAGAGAATGAAACAGATTAGGTGCCTTTGACAGCAACCCTAGCCGACAACCCAGTATTTAAAGCCAACAAATTAATAATAAAGTTATTACTGAAACCAAAGGCCATTAACGCCCAGGAAAAATAGCACCAATTAAGCCTATTGAAGGATTTCTCAGAATCAACTGAGAAAGCCATCGAAGTGGTCTTAGACTGTTTAACATGGGCAATAATATGTAAAACCCACCAAACATTATGATAGGATTACCTAGCCGGAATAAAACCAGTTTGGTTGGGGTGGACAATTTGAAAGATAATATTTTGTAAAAGAAGAGCCAAAATGTTTGCATATATTTTAAAATCGACATTAAGCAGAAAAACTGGTCAATATGAGGAGCACAGCTCCACGTCTTTCTCAGGCTTTGAGATTACTGAAATCAATGCCGATTTCCACTCAGAAGGAAATACGTGCTGCCGTACATAATAGGAGATAGCAAAATGGAGGGGAATCACCAGGGTGTCAGCAATGCATTTATAAAATTTGTCAGGAAAACCATCTTCCTTGGCTGCCTTCTTAGTTTTGAGTCCCTTTATAACACATACAACTTCCTCTTTCGGAATCGGATGGCCTAATAAATCTCTTTCAGTTTGAGTCAAAACTGGTAAATTCAAATTGTGAAAAAAAGCATCAAATGTGTTTGTATCCATCACCAGAGACTCTGGAGTATAAAGTTGGATATAAAAGGCTGCAAAGACATCAGCTATATCCTTTGGAGCTATCAAAACTTGCCAACGTGAGTTCTGATACAAAGACGATGCACTATACTGGAAGCCCAGTCTTTCTGCAGCTGAAATGACAAAAGGCAACCAGCCCTGTACCCCTGAGATTAATAAGTGAATTTAATTAGATGCAGAGACTTCTCCGCCTGCTCCAAGGAGAGACGAGAGAGTTGGGAACAAACTTCTTGAATTTGATTTAAAAGAGCAGTGCCTCCCTTGCTCTTATTCTGGGCTTCCAAAGTGGCAAATTGCTCCTCAAGATCCAGATGTTTCTGAACATTCTGTCTTTTCAAATGAGTTAAATAGGCAATAATTTTTCCTTGAAGTACCAGCTTCATAGCATTCTAAGGAACATGCAGAGGAGTCTCAGGTGTATTGTTCAAAAGAAAATATTCCTCCAGGGTCTGTCCTATCACATCACAAAACTGCGGAGAGGCCAAAGCTCCCACATTTAGCATCCAGAGTCCCCTATGGAAAGATGACACCAAATCAAGCTGAGAGAAACTGGAGCATGATTAGAGAGGTCAATTGGATAAATTTTAGCTGAAGAGACATACGACAGGTAGGTCATGGGGATATACCACTGATCAATTTGGAAATATGTTTCCCCCCCTCCCACACCCTCAGATTCTCTGACACTCACACTTTGTTGGTCCCCCGTCGTACCACTCTCATTAGTCAGTCATGCTTTACCCATTGTTTCCTGCAAATCTGGAACTCCCCCCCACAAATATGGCACTCCTCCTCCTCCCACTCCCTTACCTCTGCCTTACACAACTTTCTCTCACCTAACTGCTCCTGCTTTAACCCTCCTTAACTGTCCTCCTATGCCTCTGCTCCTCTCCATGACTCACATCATCTATTAAGTATGCCTTCCTGGTGAATCATTTCAATAAACAAATAAAATATGTGTTATGAACATGCAAAAAAAAAAGTAAAATCACATTCCCCAGGATGAAGCCAACATCATGCATCCTGGAAGCCAGATTCGAGTAGCAAAGATTCAAGCTCCTTGGCAGCCTTAGTTTTCCAGGGAGGAGACTTAAAAGATCTTGAGGAGTGCAGCACAGGATCTAAAGTGCAATTAAGATCCCCCCTCCAAAAAAAAAATATAAAAACCCTGTGTGTGATCAGCTATCACCTGAAAAACTTTCAGAAAAAGGTAGCAAGGGGTCTTTGGGTGCATAAATATTTAAAATTGAAAGGGGATAATCAAGAAAAGTTCCATTTAGCAGCACCCACCTACTATGAGAATCCGCCCAATACCATGTCAGAACAAATAAAGAATGTTTTTTAACTAGGATAGCAACCTTGTTCTTTTTCTTATTAGGGTGTGACAAGACAAACACTGCACCCACCCACTGACACTGCAATTTGGAATGTTCAGAGGGGGAAAGTCTCCTGGAGTAGAACTATCTCAAGATTAAACTTTTGAAGATAGGAAAGGGTCCGAGCCTGCTTAATGGGGTTGTTCAATCCCTCAGCATTCAAAGTAGTAAGTATACAGGGCACTATAATGAATACAAAAAAAAACACGAGAATAGCCACAAAAAGGACCACCTAACTTTAAAACTTTGCCTCCCCTGCCCTCCCCTCCCCTTCCCCACGTAGCTAAATCTAGTAAACAAACCTGGTACCCTAAACAAGATCTAAAAGTAAAACTTATACAGTATAAACAAATATGCCCCCATAACAAACAAATACACAAATATAACATGCCCACTGAATAAACCAAAACGTCCCCCAGTAACAATTAGCAAGGAAACTATGAGCCAGATTAAAACACCAAAATTATTACCCAAAAATACATGGCCCTTGTGCCATGCCATAAATAGATAGAATATACAAAAGAAAGTAATCCAAACTAACAAGTACCCAAAAAAGAGATAAATCTCCATACACCACAAATCTATTGAAAAACAACCAAAATATTGGATTAATAAACAAGAACGGTAACAACAACAGTGCATGAATTCCACCCCCCCAGCCGCAGAGAGACCAGTGCCATATGGGCACATATGTAGGTCAATAAGATTGTAAACAGACCTAAAGGAACCACTGTGATTCCCGAAAGAGGGAACAACCCCCTCTGCTAAGGAGGAATAGTGGGAATTGGAGGCACAGAAGGCTATATGCCAATCACCTAGCCCACAGCCCTCTGAATTAAGAACTTCCTGCATGCTCCAGCTACCAAAAAAGTTCAAGTCCCTTCAAAATAAAGTCATGGAGACTAGATGCTCTATAATCAAGCTAGAAAACTAACCAGAGATAAGACTCGACTAAACAAAATAAGACAACATGACAATCTAAAAGTAGAAAACGCTATATATCAACACTATACTCTAAAAGGAAATCAGCCAAAGTTTAGTCAAAAACTAATAAGTTGACTGGAGGCAAAAAACAAGACACTTGAAAGGGGCCAAAAATTAGGTAACCCTAACCAAATAGTAAGAAAAATATTTCTAGAAAAATCCCAAGACAGTTTAATTGGGATATATATATATGTATATACATATAGACCCCAATACTGTCACCTTGTGGAATAAATAAAAATAACCCCCTCAAAAGAAATAAAAGCCAGAAAAGGTATAACTATTAAACTACTATTCCAAGTATCATGAATCACATATTAACAGTCTCAAATGTGTAAAATGGTAAAATAGTGTATTGTTAGAAACAATATAGCAATACAGTCTATCAGCAATGTAAACTTAAAGCTTTGCACAGAAGTCCACCGGATACAGTCCGTAAATGACCAGTTAAAAAATTGCAATGTCTTCCAAACCCCTCCACAAAGGCAGAACGTCCCCAGACACTAAAGTCCCAGTCTTCCACTGGCAAGGAAAATAAAACAACAAGGAAGTTCAAACTGCAGCTGAATTTACTCTGAGAGAAAGAAACAGGGTAGTAAGTGACAAATAGAAAGAAAAATCCCGATTTACCTTGTAGCTCAGGCCGATTCCTCCCTCTGAAATGACTGCAGGAGAGATTTTACTTCTTGCAAAGCTTGCTCCAATTTCCTCTTTTTACTGGAGGGGGACACCTTTGCCTAGGCATCTTACTGAAGCCCCCATTTCTCCCAACTTTTTGTTACTCCATCTGAAAGAGTCAGTGGAGGATTGATGCATTTCTAGCTCCCAGAATTTATCTAACTGAGAGAGATTACTTGTTAGGATGGCCAGCGTTTCTTTGGTTTTATGCCAAAATGCTCTGAGTTCCTTCAATATAGAGAAATTCAAACAGGTAGTTCTTGTTCTCAGTTCAAAAGTTGGTTTGCTGTAACATGGCAGCCAGCCTAAAGCAACTGCAAAAGTCCAAATACAGACTGGTCCATCAGGGGAGTGGAAAGGGGTAGATATTCAGCCACCATCAGTAAAGCAATTCCAGGTTATCAAACCTTCGATGGAGTGCTGGTCAGAGAAGGGTCTGGTGGGTTGCCTTCTTTAGATTTCTTTGATTTCCCCATAACACTAAAGGATCTCCCTAATGGTGTGCTGCAGATCCCAAAAAGAAGGTCTTATCATAAGGAGAAAGGCACAAATTAATTGGGGTAGAGGATGGAGCTCCTACACTACACCAGCATCACGGACAATGATGTCATAGGAAGTGCCCCTTTGCAACATTCTTTATGACGCAAGCCCCTTGCACCATGCCAGGGGCTTTGAGAATCAAGCTCATGATCTCCAGAACTGGACACAGTACTTTAGGTGGGTGTCTTACTAGTGATCTATACAGAGGCAACGTAATCTCCCACTTTCTGCTAGTCATACCCCTTCCTATATACCCCAGCATCCCACTAGCCCTCTCCACTGCCTTGTCATACTGTCTTGCAACCATTAGGCCATCAGATATGATTACCCACAGGTCTCTTTCATGCTTGGTAGTCATCAATACCACTCTACCCATTTTGTATTCTGCCCCTTAGTGTCTGTGCCCAAAGTGTATTATTCATATTGAAACCCAGCTGCCATATCCTTGACCACTTCTCTAGTTTTTTCAGGTCTCTGCTCATCCTTTCCACCCACTCCCCAGAGTGTCCACCCTTTTGCAAACTTTGGTATCATTCACAGAGGCAGACTTTACCTTCCAGTTCCTCTGCAATGACACTTACATAGACATTAAAGAGGACCAATCCCAGCACTGAACCCTGAGGCACCCTGTTGGTCACTCTCCCTTCCTCAGAGTGAACTCCATTTACTACCCCCCTCTGTCACCTATCCCCTAACTGATTTCTTATGTAGTTTATCACTTTTTTATCCACTCTGAAGCTACCCAGCTTGCTTACTAGTCTATATGAAACAGTGTTGAAAGGCTTACTGAAATCTAGGTAGGCCATGACAACCACTCCACCCTGATCTAATTCCTTTGTCATCCAGTCAAATAAATCTATCAGATTCATTTGACATGACCACCCCACTGTGAACCAGTGCTACCTTGGGTCTTGTAACCCATTGGATTCAAGATTTTCCACAATCCTTTCCTTCAGCTGTGATTCTATTAACTTTCTTTATTTCTTTATTTCATCATTCGGAAATAACGTTTCAGCAAAATGCTCTTTTTCAAAGGTTCCACATCTTGACGTGAGGATAACACAGAAAGGTAAGTTGCAGGGTATGGGTACACAATTACAGAGACAAAAGATACAGGATATAACAGCAACTGATCTGACTAGTTACAATTGTAGCTATCTCATATAAAGATACTGCATATAGCAATTGTGTACATCACAAGATATGTGATGAGTGCTGTAAATTTTAGAAGCAAAAGCAGCATGGAGAAAGTAGCCAGAAGGAGGCTTTGTCATTATTTCCTATCAAAGAAGGGGGGAAGGAGTTGACTCTAACATAGGCTTATTCTCCCTGCAAGGTAAGGCAGCCAGGAGGAGATTGTTATTATGTCCAATCAATGCAGGGGAAGGGAGGTAGAAGAGGGCTGAGGGTGAATAGGGTCATCAGGTATCCTGAAGAAGGGGAAAGTCATGTAATGGAGAGGTTGTGACCATGGAGGAGCTTAGAAATGTTGAATGTGGGAGAATGGAGGAAGTGGGGATTACCAGGGAAGGCAAGGGGGTGGTGCTTGGCACAAGGTAATCTAATGGCATTATTGGGGCAACTCACATATGAAAAGTACTAGGATCAAAAGACTGGAGGGGACACTATCCCCCATGAAGAGCAGACCAGTACTAAGAATCAAGATGAGGAGAGGCAGCAGGTAAAGTATGCCTCTGTGAATGACATCAAAGTTTGCAATATGGTGGACACTGGGTGGAAAGGATGAGCAGTGACCTGAAAAAACTAGAGGAGTGGTCAAGGATATGGCAGCTGGTTTTCAATGTGAATAATGCAGTTTGGGTACAGACACTCTGGGGCAGAGTACAAAATGGGTAGAGTGGTATTGATGACTAGCAAGCATGAAAGAGACCTGTGGGTAATCATATCTGATGGCCTAAAGGTTGACAGGCAGTACGACAAGGCAGTGGGGAGGGCTAGTGGGATGCTGGGGTTCATAGGAAAGAGTACCACTAGCAGAAAGTGGGAGATTGTGTTGCCTTTGTAGAAATCACTTTCCTAACACTGATGTCAAGCTGACTGGCCTATAATTGCAAGCCTCCTTCCTGCTACAACTTTTGTGAAGTGGGACTACATCCACCCTCCTTTAGTCCTCCAGAATCACTCCTGTTTCCAGTGAGTTGTTAAACAGGACTATCAGAAACGCAGCCAGTACCTCCCTGAGCTCCCACAACACCATTGGATGCACACCATCTGGCCCCATTGCTTTGTCCACCTTCAGATTAGAGAGTCCCTTCAGGACTCACTCCTCTGAAAAAGGACTAGTGTATACCAAAAGTATTTGTTCAGGATGTCTGCCCTTTCCTGATCCCCATCTGCACAGTCCCCTCTTCCCTTTTTTTGAAATCCCACCCTGGCCTTGCTCTTTTCACTTGTATATCTAAAAAATGTTTTGTTCCCTTTTGTTACCTCTCAGCTTATAGTTCTTCAGTTTGCACCTTTGCTCTCCTCACTACTTTCCCTGTGTTTCTCAGTTTCCCCTGATACACCTCCATATCCTCCTCCATCTTTGTGTCTTTTTTCCCTTCTGAATGCGACCCTTTTAGCCTTTAATTTTTCAGCCATCTCTTTCGAGAATCATAGCAGCCTCTTTTTCCTCTTGGTTTTGCTCACTTGTTTGATGCAGAGGTTAGTTGCATTTACTATGCACCTTTTTAGCTTTGTCCACTGTTCCTCCAGACCACCATGGCCATCCCTCCCCACCCTGAGGCATTCACCCATCTTTATAAAATCTGTCCTCTTGAAGTATAGGACCCTTACCCTTGTGTGGTTTGATTCCACAGCCATTCTTGTATTGAACAACATGGTACAGTGATCGCTGATCCCCAGGTTGCCTCCCACCTTGACATCTTCAACACAGTTGCAGTTAGTGAGTACCAGGTCCAGTATTGCCCCATCATGAGAGGATTCACTGACCAGTTGCTTGAGGAACATCCCCTGCAGAAAGTCCAGGATGTCCCTGATTCTATCAGAAGCCACTGCTGGGAGGCTGCATTCTACATCCAGCAGGTTGACACCCCCTACCAGCAGCACCTCCCACATTTCTGCTATCTTTCCAATGGCTTCCACCAATACCTTATCCAACTCTTCCCCTGTGCTGGAGATCCATAGATCACTCCAATCCAAATAATGCCTCCATTTCCCATCTCAACATTAACCCACAGTACCGCTGCCTCCCCTTGTATTCCCTGTATGTCTCTTGCATAATCTCTTGTATTCCCTGTATGTCTGTTGTATAATCCATTGTATTCCCTGTAAGTCTGTTGCCTTTATGCTTTCCCTTACATGAAGCACCATGCCCACTCATTTTCTTCCCAGCTGGTCCTTCCTGAACAGTATGGTAAAGTCACAGTCATGGTTTCAGTGCATAACAATCGGTATTGGCTACAATATCCAGGTTGGCATCTGCCATGGTGGCCTCTAGGTTCAGAATCTTATTTCCTAGACTTCTAGTATTCAGACATGTAGCCTTTCAGATTTTGTTTCCACTCTGCTTGTTATCTCTCTTTTTTTCCTTTTTGTCCTCTGTTTCCCCCTCTCCTTTTAATGCTTCTACTTGGGTAGCAAAGCAGTTGCTAGACTGCAGACAGGAGGCCATCACAGTTTGCAGGCTAGGGAGAAGGTTAAGGCAGCAGATTTTAGAGTTCTCTAAGGCATGCTGCTTGTGTGTTGGAATAAGGCAGGTCATACGCCTGGGATGGTAGTTGGCAGCCAGCTGTACAGCTCTGTGGGACAGTAAAGAAATGGTATTCCCCCCAAATATCCTTAAATAAATAAATGTGTACTCACATCGGACACAAGTCAGCATTCACTGGCAGTTCGTGCCACTGCTGAGGTCTTTGTGTGTTCTGGCAGGGGGCAGTAATGGCAAGCAGGAGTTCCTGTGTAGCATGGCTGGACCAAATTTGCCTGAAATAATCAGTCTGCATCCTCAGGCATTTAGAAGTGGTACACTTTACCCTGAAAAGTGATGGCCAGCACAGTAGGGTAGAATAGGGAATGCTGGAGGCCCTGGTTCCTCAGTCCTGCTCTCACTTTGTCAAAGGACTGGCATCTCCCCAGGACTCCAAGTAGTAATCAGGCTAGAAGGAGATAAATGTATTTTTATTTAATGAACGCTTACAGTTATGCTAACATAGATATGATCTACTGGCATAGATTTCTCATGTCAACATATTAAAATAATATTGATACAGCTTTAAATTATATAATTAATGTTTAAAATAAATATATTGTTTTTTATTAAAGTCATCATTATATATTGTTGCATGTCCTAGTCTATAAAAAGAAATGTTTGGAACTTTTTCACCATTTTCTAATTTTGGTTTACAGTCAGACCAAAAGACTACCATTCAGCTGCTTTTGCACTCCTATCTCTTTTTCAAAGTACTACAAATGCATCATAAAAACTGCAAACTGTATGTACTGTTCAGTATTTCATATCTTCCATGATTTTGGATGCCTTTGCTTTAATAGCTATATTAGTTCAATGAGGTATGAAATTTGAGAAAACAGTTTTGGTCTAGCATATTAATGCACAAATGTAAATTAGATATCTGTTTTCCAGTTCAGAAGTCTTTGTTCAAAAGACCATTTTAAATATTAAAAGTTGTATTCCTCTAAATGAAAGGGACCTTCCATTTCATCTTGAACTTCTTTCCTGTGTTCTTCCTGTTTACTTCTATCTAGATTTGTTTTTGCTTTTTTTAACATGAAAAAAAATGCTTTTAATTGCTTTGGGTCAAAGAAGAGAAATCTCTCGGAACCTAAAGTAATCATATTGTACATCACAATGCCTGTTTCCTCCTTCCATTTTCTTTGTCTCTCTGTGATTTCACAGTAATTTGTTATTACTTATGTGCCTTATGCTAACAATATCACTGTGAAAATGCCAAACAGTTTTTAAAGACTTTGGTTCCCATTGTGAAATGAGCATGCCTGAAATGGAACTAGAATCAGGTTTGTGTCCAATCTTCTAACATGTGAAGTTCTTCTATTCAGTGTACACCTGTTGTGAATAACCCAGTGCACGTTTATCTGATTCCTTTCTCTGTGAATTGGTTTCAGTATCTGCCTCACTCTTCACTGTAAATGACATCCCAGTATTCCATGCACAGTGGTATCATCTATACATGTATGCAGATGACACCATACTCTACTACAGTGCAAAGACAATGCCCAAGGCTAATGCAGGACTCCAATCTGATTTCAGCACAATCTCCAGCTGGTTCATCAATAATCACCACATCCTTCATACAGCCAAGACTAAGTCTATGGTGTTTCAACACAAGAAATGGTTAACTCATTCAGCTGCTCCACTTGCAATCGTAACATCAGATGGCAACACTATTGAGCAAGTCATTATATTCAGGTATCTAGGAATTTGTCTGGATGTATACCTTACTTACAATAGGCACATTGATCATATCTTAACAAATATGGGGACCAAGCTTAACTTTCTCTACAGATCTCACTGCAGTCTCTGTGATGACATGATGAAGCAGGTGGTCTCCCACTCCTTACTCCCTTTCTTTGACTATGGATATACCATACACCATTGTGCAAACAAAGCTACTCTGTTGCTGCTGGATCATTTGTAAAAGTTATGCAGGTTCATCTTTGCCTGTGGATGCTCTACCCATCACTGCCTGCTGTCTAGCTAGCTTAATTGGCCATGTCCACCAATCAGGCATGATTACCACTGGCTGTCTTTGTTGTACATCAGTTCAGTACCTCATTATCCCCTTGCTCTCCTGATGAAGTCAAGCAGTGCCCACTCACTCCATTCAGCATCCGCACTTCCCTTCTCAATTCCTAGGATGTAGCAGGTATTTGGTAAAAGGTCCTTTGGATTTGTAGCAACAGACACTGGAACCAACTCCCTCTCCAGTTAAAGAATGCTTTTGGCATGCAAGTGTTCTAGTCCAGTCTTTTCAGCCACCTCACAACGCCCTGTATTTGTTTTGGTCTAGAATTCCTTTCTCCCCTGATGATGATAATTTTGTATAGCAAAGGTAATGTGCTTTATTTCCTGTGATGCCACTTTGTTAGCTTGCTTTTATAATTGTTTGCATGGACAGGTGCAGCAACAGACATGGTCAGATATTTCTAGAGAAATTACCCATCTGCCTGCAGTACCACAGTAGTACCACCAGGGAGCATCTCTTTAGAAATACAGTGTCTGGAGATATCTGATCATGTATTTTGCTGCAGCTGTACTTGCCTTCACTGTTGTTACTATTCCTGCTTGAGACTGTAACCCACTGATGGCTGCTATCCTTCCTGGGACCCCCATAAAAACAGGATGCTACATCTCATGGGGTTGTCCCAGTTAGAGTAATGTCAAATAAATAAATACACAAGCAAATAAATAAATGAATTATAAATAAATGTCAAATGAAGTCCTAGTGGTATTTTCCATGTCAAAAAAAAAAAACATAACACCAGCATGGCACTTTTAAACTGTATCCACCATTGTCAGGAAAGTTTACAAAACCAGGGAAATGTTATAATTTTCAAATTTTTATTGCATATTGACACTTGTTAAATTATTTATATTCAATTACAGACATGGTGAACAGGGTAGTACAGTGCATGGGGCTACTTATAGTAAGTTCTCAATATTTACAACTAATATTATTCGGTTCAGCTAGAATGCACAATAAAAAAAAAACTTGATTGTCTCCTAGTCCACCTCACACAGTCAAGCAGTGCCTACTCACTTCATTCAGTGGCAGCACATACCTTCTCAAATCCCAGGATGACCCATGAATTTGGTAAAAAGTCCACTGGATTTGTAGCACCAGACACCTGGAACAAACTCCCCCTCCAGCTTTGGCAGGCTTATGGCATGCAAGTGTTCAACTCCAGTCTTCCCAGCCTCCTTAGAATGCAGTGTATTTGTTTTAGTCCAGAATGCCCATCTCCCTAACCATGCTCATGCTCTATAACAGTACTTATGCTCTTTGTTTGCTGTGACCCCACTTTGTAAGTAAGCATTAAGCCACGACGAAGGTGGCATCTAATGCTGGATTGATGCATGGTTGGGGGTTGTGGCCGGGCGGAGGCCAAGGGCCAACAACTGCCCCACATGCATCAATCGCATTATGCCACCGCCGGAGTGGCTTAATGCGCTTATAACATGGGCTGTGGGTCGGTGGCGGTGCCAGGAGAGTGCCCACTGTGCGTAACGGAACATAACACTCAGAGTTGCTGCTATGGTAAACAAGTTTTAATGCACTTTCAAATCATGGTACAGAACAACATTTACATACTTATGCGCTCAACTACTGCACTACCCCCAACTGCAGAGCTCAGTGCGGCCGAGATAAGTGTCCCAAAAATTTTCACTTCTGTGCAGGTATTACTGTCATGCCTGCCGCTGGAGGTCTGCAGTGCACTATTCAATGGCCGCAATCAGGGCTCCGGTCAGGATTTACATATGGTCGCCACTCACTTCCTCCTGCCTTCTGCTGACTGGTCCGACTCTGGTGTCTCCCACCTCGGCTGGGTGTGCTGCTGCTAGCTCTCTGGTGAGGTCCCTTCCTGTGCCCAGCTACTTCGTCTGCCTCTGAGTGTGCCTGTCTTGCCTCTCTTGCTCTCGCTCACCACCATTGCCCAGTGCTGCTAAGCTGGAGGCCTGGCTGCTTTTAGTACTACCTTATCAGGCACGGTATATATCGTGGATTAATGCCCGCTCCGATTTGGGTCCCCTGATGCCGTTGCGTCAATCGCTGCTACCCATTTCACCTCTCTCATTAATGCCATGTTACAAGCTCGGATTGATTACTGTTCGGACGCACTTTTTTAACATTGTTATTCATGTGTTATACTTTAGTCTGGATGTAACTATTCAGGCTTCAGTATCTTAGACTGTTTAATGCTGCTATCCTCCCTTGGAACCCTCATGAAAACGAGATGTTACATGTCATGGGGTTATCCTGGCTGGAGTAATGTCAAATAAATAAATCATAATTCTGGAGTGCTTCACATTGCCAATGGGATTCATTGCTAATGGGTGTTGTGCACCCCTACTAGGGAAAATGGTACAGCCCAAGGCTGTAATCAGCATAGAATCCTGGGCACCTGAACATTCTGGACAGCAGAACTTCTCCAGTTTTTCCTGTGCCATCTAAGGGGAAACAACTTAAACATTTCTCTGAGGAAGCAATGACTTTCTGGCTTTCTAACTTTTGGGACTGCTGTTCTGCATGGCAGGTTGCGGCTACCTGGTGACAGTGAACACTACAAAATTAAAAACTGTGCCTGTTAAGCTGTGGCTTTCAAATTGGCTAACCTGCCCTTTTTCCCCATTTCCACTGCCTGTGTTTGGATCGGACGCCATATCTGCCACAACAGTTCAGGGGTGTATATTTGTTTTTCAAAGGGTCTCTGATTTTCCTCCTACAAAAAAACAAAAATCATGGCACCTCAGGTAAGTACCTGTTTTAGGGTTTTGATTTAGGGCATTCCCTGTGGTCTCCCTTCTGTCTTTTGGGCATAGCCCCCCCCCCCAAGGCCCATAGGGTGACTCTTTTATGTGCAACTTTCTTTCAGGTCTTTTTTGTGTGATCGCAGTTTGAGGGCATACAGAAATAGATTCATTGCCGTATTGGTCCTTGTAAGAACAGATCCAGAAGCAAATGGTTTGATACCTTTTAATGGACCAACATAGATGTTACAAAAAAAAAAACAATGTCTAAGCTTTCGGACCAACCTAGTAGTCTCTGAGGAAGGTTGATTGGTCTGAAAGCTGAACATGTTCTTTATGTACCTATGTTGGTCCATTAAAGGACAATTTAAGGGGACATTTTCCCTTTAATTCTTTTCTCAGCTTGTTTTAGTGGAGATTTCCCCTTTAAGTTTTCCTCAGCTTTGATATGCTTTAAAAAAAAACAGAAAGGCGGGCAAAAAGGATGAGCAAACTTAGACTCTGGGAAGGATCACCGTCTTTTTATGAAGGTGTTTATGGGGCTTCTGCTGCCACAGGTTGTGTGGCAGTTTTCTCAATGGCGCCATTTTGCCCTGAGCCCCATCCATTTGGCATGTTCTTTTTCTTTGTCATGGGCTTTCTCCAGCCTCAACGCACCCGTCGTGTGCCTGTGACGCCCCTCCAACTTGCTGTTCCAGTGCCAAAGTCCCGAGGTCTGCTGCAAGCCAACAGCTGCGCCACACGGTTAGTGCACCTGCGGGAATTGCCACAGGGATCCTGCCCCCCCTGCCCAGTGCAACACAAGAGGTGCCAGGATGATTGAGGGATGAAACAGCTTGCCAGGGGGAGGCTGGGGCAGAAGAGGCATGGGAGGTGGCATAGGGGAAGTTGTGGAGACAGCTGGCCATGACAGGGAGTAATGTGGCACCCAGCAGGGTGCATTTGCTTTGGTATATATTTGTCTAATGTCTATCAATTCATATTAGATTACCAAAATGTACAGTACCTATTAATGATGCTGTACCGGGGGAGGGGGGAGGTCCAGGGACAGAAAGTGACTTGACACCAGGTGGGCACAGCCCTGGCAGCTGCACTTTCTGTCCCTGGAACCCCCTCTCCCCATACAGTATCATTAATAGGTACAGTACTTAGTGGTAATCTAATATGAATTGATAGACATTAGACAAATATATACAAAAGTAAATGCACCCCACCGGGTGCCACATCACTCTATGTCATGGCCAGCTGTCCCCCCGACTCCTCTTATGTCACCTCCCATGTCCTTTTTGCCCCAGCAGCCCAGTCAGACCCCGTCCCCTTTTGGCACAGTGTTTGGCACTGGTACACATGCATAAGCGTACGCCCAGTGTCACGGCTCGACTCTCAGACCATGTTTTTTTCCAAATTTTAGCCCTCGGTTTTCCAAAAGATTCACTTCCCTGAGTTCAGCTATGTTTACGCTACAAGAAACAATCTTTAGCTGAACTCAGCTGGAAACATTTAGTATGCTTGCAAGCCTAAGAAACACAAGTGCAGGCTGGGAAAAGTCTGTCACAATGCTGTGTGTGGTGCGGGCTGTTTAGATGACCCAGTAAAATGGCACCAAATGCCCGCACCACTACCCAATCCCAAACAGGGATCACAGACAGAATGAAATGCAGCCACCAAACAGCAACACTGTGGTGTTCAGACATGCACAGCGGCAACGATCTTGCTGCTGTGCACCACCAACAATGCCTCAGTTTTGTTCATGTGAATGGTGCTATAGAGATTTAAGATCACAGCATGGCACCAGTCCTACATGTTCTGTAGAAATGTGAAATGAATCAGTCCAGTTATATATCTGGTGGGGGCAAGAATAATGCGTATACTGTCTTTGTGAAAGGTGGAGATAGTGACAGGCATCTGCCCAGCCACTTTCCGTGAGAATCATATGACCCGTCCTTTTCGTTTCTGGTCTCAGGGGGTCAGTGGCATCCTGTCTGTCAAAGATCACGTTACAGTCCCTCTTATGAGAAGTATCCCTTTCTGGTTTTGGAGTACTGTATTAAGTAGGGAATGAACCACAGCAAATCCACCCCAGGCAGGATATAAAGACTGGCCAAAGTAAGTTCTTTCAACATATATGGTCCTGCAGCCTTGTGGCCCTGAGGATCAACATAGGTGGCTGTCAGTGGAAAGGGGTTTGCTTGAGAACTAGTACTGCTGCTCCAGGCCTTTTTCCATTTGTATGGAGAAGCAGTGATTAGAGGAAGACCTAATCAAGACAGCTTCTGATGCTCCTTGTCAGAGAGGCATGTCTCCTGCAGCAAGACAAAGGTGGAACAAGATTTTTTAATAGCAGACAGGACTTCAGACCTCGTAACTGGACTGTTCAAACCATTAACATTTTGTGAATAAACTGCAGTGTAGATTTTAGCCATAGGAAAACCAAATAACAAGCAGCTAGGAAACTGATAGGTGAGACATGGTCAGGTATCTAACCCCTAGGGTACAGTAGCAGGACAGATAATGAAGTGAAGGGAACTGATTATCCACTCTCAGTATTTCCAACTTGCTAAGGACGAGAGAGAAAACATACTGTATTGCCAGTCTCCGTAGATGCCCTGGCATATAATACATAACAACCATGAACCTCAAACATAGGGTAAACATATAACTAGAAACAGTACATTATTTTAAACTACAGCAGGAACTTCTGCTACCAACAAGAACAGGACATACTCTCAGAGCAGGGGAGCTCTCTCTATATATTGCTCTTTGTAGGCCTGCGGTGGCAGTCCCAGCACAAGAGCTGCCACCGCAGGGTGGAAGAGAGGTGAGCATGTAAAACACCACAGTCCTCCTCTGTGCTCACTGAAGAGGTGGCACCAGGGGTGGAGCACAGGAAAGGCAACAGCTGGTGAGAAAGGGAAATTTATCAACAGAATAGTGACAACAGTGCAAAACCAAATCAAGCACAACATTAACAGGTGGACTTGGATCTCACAACACCCACCCCAGTTAAACAATACCTTAAGTCTTACTAGATTGAAGTGAGACCAGGGGATACATGGACAAAGAGACCAGTGCAGTGGAAAGCAGTGTTGGAATTACAGGTGCGCTTGCCAGGGCTCAGTCTCCCTTGCTCTGAAGTGAGCCCTGGTAGCTCACACATCACTGCCATTGACTTATAATGGGAAGGAGGACTGAATTTAAAGATAGCACCCTTATGGGTCCCCCTATCTCCCAAAGCATAACAAGTGTAATTCTAAAACTGCCACTAACCATTTGATGTCCCAGGGTAAAACTAACCCCTCAGCACACCACAGGGTGGGAAGGGACAGGGGGAAGATGCATGCAGAGGCATACTTGCCCATAGCTGGTGGGAATGGCAGACTGCAGCAGGAGGCATATATATTTAATTATGAACTGGTTGCCAATAATTGAGAAAGCTGATTGGCTGAGAGGTCTTTGAAGCCATGACGATATTGGAGTACATACTCACGGCTTCAAAAAGCCTCCTACCACCAGCCTCCTCACTCAGAAGGAACTCCTCCGACCACAACATTCCCCACCTCCCGCAGTCCAGAGCGAGTCAGGCACTGAGACGGCCAATGCTAAACAAAAAAAAACATTTTGTACACTGTGGAAGCAAACAAGTCATTTTACCTGCTTCAAATAAGTCTGTACATTTGTCGGCAGACACATAACATGACCTCTTCTGTCCAGCTCCAAAAAAAGCATCACCCACTGCAGCCAGTTACCTCCCTCCTGGTGTCCGACAGATTCTGACTTGTGCCACCAATAACATGCTGTTCACCGCAGGCTTCCAACATGGTCGCTCCTCTCACACACTGAGACATCGTCCTGCCTGCTCATGCCACACACCTGTCCCACCACTCGAGTCAAACCAACAAAAAAAAACATCGACCACACTCAAACACCAGCAACCACACTAAAACACTCCCAACCCCAATATCCAAGAACTGCCTCATAACACATGCACTTCCATACCTTCCTTCACACCATATTTTACTAGTGAGCTGCTCACTCACAGCATTATGCAGCCTGTGACTTTTTTGTTAAAAAAAAAAAAAATTCACTGCACCGAAATGCTCCAGCGGCCAACTACCAAAAATCATCAGGAAGTCGAACATATCTTTACCCATTCCCAGAGCAGGCAGTGGGACCAGATCAAGCACAATAGTGCTGACGGAGTGAGACAGATTATGCAGACCATTTACAACAGTGCCACCTGCTGCCCAGAGCCTTCCAGGAACTATTTTGTTAAAAGTTACTCCTCCAACATCCCAAAAGATACTTTTTCAAAAGGCATTAACATTTTTTTGTTTTAATTTTTTTACTAAAAGAACTTTTAAGCCAGTTCATAATAGCAATAATGCACTCCAGGGTGTGGTATAGCATGGGATGTCATCACATTTTGAGTGCATGAGGCACTTGGCATATGACTTCGTGCCTCATAATGCACCTGAGGCATGATGATATCCAATGATATACCACACCCAGTAGTGCATTATTGCTTAATTAAAGCAGACACCAAAGATATAGTACAGGACCAATAATACATGCTGCCACCTACCGAGACAAAGGGAGAGTAGGAGACTCAGGTCACAGTGTTAGGGGAAATGGGCTCAGTGTGTTCCAGTGCTGGTGGCATCCCACCAGGCCCAAATATGCTCATTCCCAGTGGGTGCCCCACCATGTACCAGCACTACTCTTGTTGCTGAGAAAATCAGCAGCTGTCAGAATGTCTGCAAACAATTGTTATCCCATTACAGGGAAAGTAACACCTGCTATAGCAGCTCCGTCCCACAGTATATAAGAGGGGGAGCATTTTAACAGCACACCACAACAAAAGATGTCCTTGCACTGCAGGCCCTCCTGTGACCAATCCGACCATGCAGACAGAGAAGTGGGTCCTAGTAAAAAAGGGAGAGACAATGGTTAAAAAGATATTATTCCACACAGTGGATAGTGCCATAATGACAGAGTAAAGAGTCATTCAGTAAGTCCAGAAAAGGAGGGGTGAGACCTCCAGATCAGCACTACAGCTACATAAGAGGGAAGAGATTATAGGTAGGTAAGACACTGCAGTTTAATACAATACAGTCAGATACCAGGATCTGGCACATTTTGAAAGGATTAGAGCACTGTATGTGTGTCTTTAAGAGTGGCTGTAGAGACTGGCCTAGTGGAGGAGAGGTTGCACTTCTGCTTCCCCATGCTGGTAACCCAGATTCAGGAATGGATTAGGGTCACTTATTGAGTTTGCAGGGTGTGGAAGGACTGAGTGTCCAATGGCAGATCTCCTTCATCAGGGCTGGAGAACACCAAGTCCCATTGCATAGACTGCCACATGGTGGAGGCTGGGCAGCAGTGCAATGGGACTGCACAAGGGACAGGGCTGTAGTGTGGTGTGGTTGGTGCACACATCCTGACACTACAGCCCAGAGGGAAAAAATGGAGGAAAAAGCAGGCACCCCTCGTAGGATCTCACATGATGGGCATGTCAGACCTCCAACCACTGTAGTTCTGAGCAAGTAGTGGATAACCTGTGAGTCTGTGAGAAGGTAGGTGATGGGGCTGGGGTGGTGCCATCAGGCAGACCAGAGGGAAGAAAAAAAACAGTAGCTGCAGAGCGCGCTTTATGGTGGCAGGTAAGAGCTTCCTGGTCTGTCTGGCTGTCGAGGAGTGTGAGGTTCTGATGGTAGCTCACTGTGGCTTCTCAATTTGAATTCTCCTAGTTCAACAGCTGCTGGGATTGATTCTTAAATCACTTCTGGGTAAAATAAATGAAGTTTGTCCAGGAAGGAAGTCTGAAACCTGAGATTCTAGGTACGCAGGGTAGCCAACATACTTCTTACGCTGATCCATTACATGGGGTGAGTAGCCATGGTCAGGGTACTCCCGCGTCCCTTAATTAAAAAAACTCCCTGGTTTGCACATACCGAGCAGGATATTTTGTTTGGTAGCATGACTTTGATATTATTAATTGAGGGCCCTGTTAGTTATTGTCGGGTGGGGGAGGTGGCAAAGCACCATGGGCCCACTCAATCTCTTAATGGAAATCCGATGGGAGGTCCCATTTAGTACAAGGAATTTGAGCATGCCAGGGCCTTTAGCTTGTTCCCCTAAAACCATATGGCGACATGTTTTTTCTCTTCGAGTGTCCCTCCAGATTGTCAAATTTTGCTTTAATTATTTTAATTTTGGTAAAGACTTCCAATAGCAGCTGGTTGTGCAGTCTGCCCGACTATCCATTTCAGTAATTGAAACCTACTGCTCGATTGTAGTTTGTTTAAGCTTCCCAAGCACCACTGTAACTTCAGAGAATTCAGCTTTTGTTTTGTTGTGGAAGGTTCAGAGTTCCAGCAAAATTAAGTCCATTTTTTTTGCCTTGCACACACATGCAAGCAACATCTTGCGGTACTAGCACATTCAGAGGTATGTCACTGTTGGGGCAAATGCACGGCATGCTTTAGTGGGTACATCCCTCAGCCACCAATTAGCAAGCATGCTGGTGATCACAGCAGTTTCAGAGAGAGCCATGGAGCTGAAAGAAATCTGCCTCTCCAATGAGGTGCAGTTTCCTCATTGGATCATCAGATGACAAGACTCTGTTATGAACCTTTCCTGGTGAAACATTCCAATAAATACGGCGGCTTCTGCCACCCACCACACAATCCCCAAAAAGCCAACATCAGGGATGCCCAGTCCTCATGTCGGCATGCTCCCCCCCCAGTTCAATTTGTTTGCCGATGGGGCAATCCCCATCGGCATCCTGTCTCCCCACACACACATTTTCTTTGCTGACTGGGCTGCCCAATCCCTGTTGGCATCATGCCCTATAAAACTATGGCACATTGGGGCCCACCCCAGTGTCCATGAAATATTTTTTTTTACCTGTAAATAAAGAAAACAGTCTGGTTTATATTTTTTTAACTGTGAAAAAAAACGGTCCCTCATCATCCAGCTGTGCTCCCTCCCCCAACCTGCACCCACCCTCTGCGCACCCTACCTCTCCACACCCCCCTCACCCCATACTTACCTCTGAAAGGCCGGTGCTGTTATCTTCTCCAGAATGGGAACAGGTTTGAACTCTTCAAAAATCGACTGGGAATGGAACAAAATGCAGAAAGCTTTATAATGGCAGGCAATGGGGGGGGGGCTCAACTTAGGTGGAGATCTCAGCCATTTTTGGGAATTTTGGTACCAGATTTTCAACATGGGGTTCTTAGAACCCCACCTCATGAACACCTGCACTGTCATCTCGTTACTCAGTTCTGAAAGGTGATTTCGCAGTCACACAGAATTTGATGGCAGATAAGGACTGCTTGGCCTACCTAGGCTGCCCATTTCCCTACCTAATGGATAAGCTGCAGATCCTAGTTAACCAACAGCCTACTTCTTTCTACCCCCCACTAAAACTGCCTTATGACTGTGCCATGCATTCTTGAATTCCCCCACTTTTCTTGATTCCACGACCTCCACAGGAAGGCTGTTCCATGCATCCACAGCCCTCTCTGTGAAAAAATACTTCCTCACATTACCGCTGAGCTGTCCCCCCCATCTTCAAATTGTGCCCCCCTTGTTCTTGCACATCTCTTTTTCTGAAAGATGCTACCCTCTTGGACTTTGTTGATTCCTTGAGATACTTGAAAGTTTCTATCGTGTCCCCCACTTTCCTTGAGGTATACATATTAAGCTCCTTTAGTCTCCTTCATATATTTTCTGGTGCAGCCTCTGCACCATTTTGGTTGCCCTCCTCTGGACAGCCTCCACCCTGACTATGTCTTTGCAGAGATGGGGTCTCCAGAACTGCACACAGTACTCCAGATGGGGTCTCACTGTCTGTACAGAGGGATAACAACTTCCTGTTTTCTATTGATGATGCCTCTCACTATGCATCCCAGTATCACCCCAGCCCTCCTTACTGCCTTCTTACATTGCTTGCCCACCTTTAGGTCATCTGATATAACTACCCCCAGGTCCCTTTCCATTTTTGTTGCTATCAGTATCTCACCCTGCATTGCCCCATTTTTTCCCCCAGGTGCATTACTTTGCACTTCTTTAAGTTGAATCTAAGCTGACATACATTTGACCATTCTACCAACCTTGCTAAGCCCCTTCTCATCCTTTCCACCCCACTTTGTGTATCAACCCTGTTGCAGATCTTTGTGTCATCTGCAAAGAGACATACTTTTCATTCCAGTCCCTCTGCAATGTCACTTATAAAGACATTAAAAAGGACCAGACCCAGTACTGAACCCTGTGGTACCCCAGTAGTAACCCCCCCCTTTCTTTACTGTGGACTCCGTTTATTATTATTACCCTCTGCGTCCTGTTGTCCAGTCAATGTTTTACCCAGGCTACCACCCTGGGACCCACTCCCAGGCTGACTAATTTGTTTGTTAATCTTTTGTGCAGGACTGTGTCAAATGCCTTGCTAAAGTCTGTGTAGGCCATGTCCACAGCCCCTCCCTGATCTACTAGTTGTGTCACCCAGTCAAAGAAATTGATTAGATTCATCTGGCTTGACCTTCCCACTGTGAATCCATGCTGCCTTGGGTCCTAGTACTCAACAATTCTTTCCTTCAGAAGTGATTCCATCATTTTCCCTACCACAGAGGTCAAACTGACAGGTCTGTAGTTTCCTACCTCTGTCTTGCTCCCACTTTTGTGAAGGGGAATCACATTCTCCCTCCTCCGGTCCTCGGTTACCACACCATCCTCCCATGATTTGTTAAAAAGGGTAGTCAGTGGTGTTACTAGTTCTCTCTTTAGTTCTTTTAGAATTCTGGGGTGAATCCCATCAGGCCCCACTGCTTTGTACACCTTCAGTTTTAGGAGTTCTTTCAGAACCCTTTCTTCTGTGAAAGGACTGATATTGACCCCCTATCCAGAGTGCTTCTATTGACTGAATTAGGTACCTCCCCCTCCTCTTCCTTTGTGAATATTGAGCCGAAGTATTCATTCTGTATCCCTGGTTTTTCACTGTCCCTCTATGCCCACCCTCATTTATTCAGCCTCAGTATCCCTCCCTTTGTCTTTCTTTGCTCCCTAATGTACCTATAAAAGGTTTTATCCCCCTTCTTAACCGAGCTGGCTATGTTTTCCTTGGTTTGGACCTTTGCTATTCTGACTGCCTTCCCCACTTCCTTCTGTTTTAACTGGTTCAGTTCTCTATCTTGCTCTTTATGTGTTTCCTTATACTTACTGAATGCTGTCTTTTTCTCCCTAACCTTCCCCACCACCTCTTTTGAGAACCATAGTGTTTCTTTTTCTTTCATTTTGATTTGTTTATTACACAAAGGCTTGTTTCCTCTGTGATGGCAGTTTTGATGTTTCCCCATTGTTGCTCCACCCCTCCTTCTTGCCTGTTTGCTAGTGCTTTTCTGAGGCACTCTCCCATTTTGACAAAATCAGCCCTCTTAAGTCCAGTACCTTCTCTTTTGTATGGATTAACTCTATAGTTGAGTTTATTGTGAAGCACACTGTTTGGTGGTCACTTGTTCCCAGATGGCTACCCACTTCTGGATCTGAAATCCTCCCTCTGTCCCCATTTAAGAGTACCAGGTAAAAGATTGCTCCCTTTTGAGTGGGTTCCAACACTAGCTGTCTGAGGTATGCCCCCTGTAGGGCATCAAAAATGTCCCTGCTCTTGGATGTGGCTGCAGCAAATGTGCTCCAGTTAACATCTGGCATATTAAGGCCCCCTATCAGCAATATCTCCCCTTTTTCTGGCATCCTAAGGTTGCCTTCTATCATTTCCTTGTCCTTTTCCTCCCCCTGAGATGGGGGTCTGTATACAACCCCTATGTGGATTGTGGTGCCATTTCCAGTCTCCATGGTGACCCACAGTGCTGCCTCTCCTCCCTGTTTACCCTTTAGTTCTGTTGCTTTGATCCCTTCCCATACATAGAGAGCTACTCCTCCTCCTTCTCTTCTATCCTCCCTGTCCCTCCTGTAGATTGTGTACCCTGGTATGTTGACATCCCAATCATGGTTCTTGGTGTACCATGTTTCTGTGACTGCCACGATATCCAGGCATACCTCTTCCATCAAGGCCACCAGTTCAGGGAGCTTGTTCCCTAGACTATGGGCACTGGTACCCATTGCCCTCCATTTTTTGATGGCCTTACCCCTTTTTGCCCCATCCCTGTCCTTTCTGCCTTCGTCTTTTTCCTCCATTAATGCCTGCCTTTTTCCCCTATCAACTTCTCTATCTTGGTGTTTACCTTACTAACTACCCTGATTTTTTTTGGGGGGGAGGGGCTAGGATTTCCCTTCTCCTTTTCAGTTCCTTCCCCCCTTGGCTAGTTTAAATGGTTGCCAATGAAGCATTTAAATCTATCACCTTGGATCCTGGTTCCCCTCCTGAACAGATGCAATCTATTGCACCAGTATAGGCCTGCATCCTTCCAGGTGGACCCCTAGTCCCCAATGAAGCCAAAATGCTGAGTTCCATTTTGTCAACCACAGAGCACCATAACCTCACCCATACCATAGACAGGCAGCACCTCTGAGAAGTTCACTGCATGGAATCACCTTTTGGGACTGATTAACAAAACAACAGTGCTACTGTTCACGAGGTGGGGACCCAAAAAGCCCATGTTGCAAATTTGGTGAAAAAATTCCAAAAATGAGACTGCGTTATGAACGTGCATTGCGCAGTTTCCATGCACGCTTGTAACTTATACAATTTTTTATATTTTCACTCCAGATTTTCAACATTGCTGTTTTTCATACCTCCTTATGAACAGTATAGCTGTCATGTTTCACATCCTACCTGAAATGTGTTTTCACACATCTGGCGTCCAATGCCACAGTCGCTGTGTGAAATCAACTTTTTGGACAGATTAACAAAATCATAGTGCCACTGTTCATGAGGCAAGGTCCCAAAATACCTATGTTGAAAGTGTGGTAAAAAAATCCCCCAAATAATTGTGTTACAGGTGTGCATTGTGCACTTTCTACGCATGCTCTTGACTTCACCAATTTTTCATATTTTCACTCCAGATTTTCAACATTGCCATTTTGTTACACCTCCTCATGAACAGTATAGTTGTCATTTTTTGTAGCCTGCTCAAAATGTAGTTTTGCACCTGTGGCGCCAAATGGAGCAGTCGCTGTGCAAAATCACGTTTTGGCTGATGAACTGATAGTGCCACTCTTCATGAGGTGGGGTCACAAACAGCCCATGCTGAAAATTTGGAGAGAAAATACCAACAAACGCCCATCTCATTAGGGTTTCCAACCATAATGCCCCACCCTGTTGAGACTAACAGGTATCAGGGGTATGACTTGGGATTATCTGCTGTAATGCTCATGCCATTCCACCCCCGCCCCCACCCTGCAGCCAGTGACAGGCATTGAGGTATGCCTTGGAGTCTTCAGCCCTAAAGTTCACCCCACTCTCCTATACTGCACCCATCTCAGCGTATTTCCTAATGCAATGTTTTGAGCGTAAGGCCCGAAGACCCCAAGGCACACCACAACACTTATCAGTGTCTGCAGGGTTTGGTGAGGGGAAATGGTGTGAGCATCATGGCTGATGACCCAAAGGCACACCCCAATGCCTGTCTGTCTCAGCAGGGTGGGAGTGGGGTTGACATCAGTTCAGTACTTCACTGCCTTTCATATTACGCATCTGTCTAACTCCTGCACTGCCAATGCCAGCAAGACAACATTCAGTATTGATGTATGCTTGTTCTTTTTAGGTAAATTGTTGGGGATTGCTCTGGCTGATTTCTTCCTGGTCACCATAACTTCAGTGAAGAAGGCCTTGCTAGTAGAAGCATTGGACTCCCATGCACTGGCATCTGCTGCTTTCCCCACGTCTAAACCGGCAGATCATTTCCCCACAGAAAGAACTAATGCCCAGGTAGGTAGATATATCAAACTGAGTGGCAAAAAGCAAATTGTGGGCACTTTTACAGAGGGCAGGAATTGGAGCTGAAGATTAGCCGCCCCCCATTCCTAGTATTGACATCTCTGAAGGTCATATTCAACTTTTTTAGATATCAGAGAAACTTTCAATATGCGGCCAGTGACTGTGAGTGAGAAAGTATTTCGATGAAGGAAACAGAGAGAAAGAGCACAACACAGCCTGTTGCATACTGCTGTGGTTACTGGCAATGAGTGTGAGCATCAGTGATTAGTAGCTGTGCCAGAAGAAAGCTTTTAAAATTTTGCAACTTTCAAAAGTATGCAGGCTGTTTTAAATAGTAGAGATGACTGAGCAAGCATGCCTATGATAGAGTGAGTAAGTGGGCGGTTGAACTGGCAAGCACCTGGAGGACTAAGTGTCAAATTGTGGGGGGGGGGGAGTAAAGTAAGACATTTTGCTCTGATGTATGGCAGCAGATTCAAGGAATTTGAAAGTCCTACAAAACAAAAGTGACAGAACTGAAACAAAGGCAAGCAGATGAGATTAAAGTAGTAGTACACACAGAATGTGCAAAAAACATATGTTATGTAGTTTGTTTTGATATGTATGTTAAATCCTAGTGTGTTCTTCTCTCTGTCTGCTATTTGGAGTTTTTCCTAAATTGCCTGCTAGCTGTATGGTAGTTTTACGACCCCTGGGGATCTCCATAACAAATAGTTTTATTGGCTTTCTTTCTCCCAGGATGCCCCCATCTCATGTAACAGTGATGTAGCCATGCCCTTAGATTTAGCATGTGTATTGCTTTAAAATTAGTTTAGCAGCAGCAGAGCTTTGTGACTTCTTATCCAGGGAGCACAAACGACAACAGTTAGTTTAGCAGATACATGAGAGCAAGCTAACTGGGGTTTCTGTAAGACAACAGCTACTAAATAGCTCTAATTCATTATTTGTGTTTTTGATGTTACAACACTCCTGCTAGCTAGACCTGATGAACAGAGAAAAAAAATAGTGAATTAGAGCTATTTAGTAGCTGTTGTCTTACAGAAACCCCAGTTAACTGGCTCTCATGTATCTGCTAAACTAACTGTTGCCATTTGTGCTCCCTGGATAAGAAGTTACAAGGCTCTGTTGTTGCTAAACTATTTTTAAAGCAATACACATGCTAAATCCAAGGGCATGGCTAGATCACTATCACATGAGACAGGGGGCATCCTGGGAGAAAGAAAGCCAATAAAACTATTTGTTATGGAGATCCCCAGGGGTTGTAAAACTACCATACAGCTAGCAGGCAATTTAGGAAAAACTCCAAATAGCAGACAGAGAGAAGGACACACTAGGATTTAACATACATATCAAAACACTCTATATAACATATGTTTTTTTTTAAATTCTGGGTGGACTACTCCTTTAAATGTTTTAGTTAACATGTTAGGTGTGCTAGGTCATGGCTGGGAGTGGGGAATTTTTAACATGCTAACATGACGTTTTTAAACTTATGGCATGTCTGGGATGTTAAATTTTTTAACCTTACAGACACGACTGCCAGAATATTTTTACAAATTTCTGGACGGCATGGATATCCAGGTGCACTCCATTTTGATTAAAAGGAGGTTTCCTGGACCGGTGGTTGTCACCATGTAATGCAAAGAGTTCCGAGTCCTCATAGCCAAACAACAAATTCTCTACCTATTTTATAAAATAGAATTGTCAGATTGGGGAGCTAGAATGTATGCTGTGTGAGAAAAGCATCTCACAGCCCCATTTGGTGTCCTGTGTATTGGTGATCTACCTCAGAGAGAACTAAGAAAAAAGCTTTGACAGTTACAGTAATTTTTTTACAGTCTTATTGAGTTAATTTAGTAATTGCTGTCCTCTAAAGCAGCCAGAAGAATAACAATATTTCTACAGAGCCAGGGTCACAATGTTTTATATAGTAGTGGTAACTTAAAATTTGCATTTATGTATTTGATACTTAAACACTGTAACTGTCCATTAAAGGTATTTAAGTGCGTCAAATGTGTTGTCTAAACTTGTACACACATCCATATATAAATAACACTTTTTTTTTTATTTAACTATTTTTAACTCCTGCCAGCCCTGGAAGTCTCTCTAGCATCCCTCACTTGCATACTAAATGTTTAAATAATTATCAGTCGAGGAAAATACAACAAATGAAAACTGCAATCAAAATGATGGATTAGTGATGGTACTGTGACAGGGTCAGTCCCTGCCACTTTGGTTTTGGGCCTTCTTATTTTCTTTCTCTTGGTTGCAACCACTATTTTCTTCTCTCTTGCGGCTATCCCTGTATTTCTGTATGGAGGCAGGCCACCTCCTTACAAATTCTCCCCATCCCCTTATCTTATACCCTATACCTTATACCCTCTGTAATTTCTCTGCATTTCTGTATGAGGTCCTTATTAAATCATGGGCACGTTAGTATGGCTGGTTAACTGTTTTAAGGATAAAAAGTAAGCAAGTAGCATTCCCCTTTCCCCTTTTATTTTTGTACCCAATGCTACATTGCTGTATTGAAAAGTATCTTCTCAGTACAGTGAAAGAAGATAATGTCTTGTACAGATGCCTTGCAATTTTACTGAATAGGTGTAGTTATTGTATGTTTTATCATGCCTTGTTTGTTTATAAAAGCATACATTTTGTTTCCCCTATCATTCAATATGTTAAAAAAGGGGTTTCCTGACATCCAAATTAGAAGCAAAGGTCTATTTGACTCAGTGCCTTCAATCCTTGCTTCGTTTGTTTAGTATAGCACTGTGGTGTGTTCCAGTGCGAGTGCCCTCACGACCGTGTGCACATTCATGTAGCACTATCGCTATTTGAACTTTGTTTTTTTATTATGCCTTCTGGACAGTCCCTGTGCAGTAGAACAGCCTCCCTTAGAGGAGTGCTTGCATATTCAGCTCTCCTCTGTGGTAGGAGAGTCATTTGTTTCCTGTAGTGCACAGTGAAAGTGTCAGCCGTTAGCTTGTAAATTTCAGCCGACGGCTTGGCATATCAAATGGTACTGTTGCTATTCAGCTCTTAGAAATTGCTCCAGCCTTGTTGTCCTTCTACAGGAGGAAGATAATAGGTTTCCTCATTTGGAATACTAATTGTGACACTATATAAGGTTCCAGAGTTTAGGATAATGGTACAATTAGGTAATCAAACAAATCCTGACATCAATAAATGAGTCAAAGAATACATTATGAGAACTGTACCTGAGAATGGTTCTGTTGTATCAGAAGAAGCCCCCTAATAGGTTTTTGTCTGTATTGATGTACACGTACTGCAGGTCTGGAGAAGTTTGCTTGCATTCACTCCCAAGATGTCTGATCTTTGTGAGCAGTCCTATAGAGGAACAGCGGCCCCTTGTGGCCCAGGTTTATACTTAACCAAGCTGTCAATCATTCTGGAACTCTTGGTAGTTAAATAAATTCTCCATATAGGGATTATTTTTACATCTTTAAGATCTCTAATGGGATTTGGGATTTGCCTGCATTTCTATTATGTTTATCCTTTCTAAAACAATTTTGTGGGATTGTAGAACATGTTATAAAGTTTTGATGATGCTTGGTCACTTGACTCAGGTAGGCGGGTACTTAAGTATACCTGAGCAGGTAACATATAGATAGGGTCAGTTACTCCTGACCAACAGTGAGAAAGGTTCTATAGCATGCTACAGAAGGATATTGTTTTGCTGTTTATTTTTTTTTGTTTCATGTGTTTATTTTCTACTTAGGTGTTTATGAAGTAATAAACATCCCACTAAGAAACAATTGGGTTGCACCTTATTTGCTGTCTCTGAGAGAATCTATGTCCATCTGTAGAACCCACACCACAACAGGTACCTAAAAAAGGTAAAAAGCAAAATGAAAGGTTCTATTTAAAATAGCTCTTCATGTCCCAACATAAAACATAAAACACTTAGATGACCTGCACAAAAATCCAAAAATCATAAGATAATTTTTTGAGCATGCTGTTCTATTTACTTTCTGGCCATTAGAGCACTGGCATTAGTGCACTGGTACATCAGAGCACCAATTTTGGGATTTGTGCCTCCTCTCAAGGTCCAACCCCCCTTGGAGATAGAATCATAATAAAGGGGGCTCAGCCTTCCACAAAAACAGGGGTCAGCAAAATCCTAACTTGGCACCCTGATGACCGGGCGCACTAACACCAGCGTTATGAATGGGTGAAACCATTCTATTTATTTATTTGCATCAATTTTCCTGATTGCACATCAATCAGTTAAAGCAAAATTCAAATTGCAAGAGAAATGGAATACAGTTAGGGACTTATTCATAGAGACTATGAGTGTCTTACATGGATACATAGCAGAAATGTGTAAGCACTTCTGCACCAAAGCCACAAAAGTCAGATTCAAAAACACTATGCACACTACTAGCTGTATGGAAGTGGACTGTACTGTATATACATCCACACTGCATAGCAGCAATGCTTCACACAGGGGTGTTACTGGACATATACAGGCTTAGCTCGTGAAGATGCAACAATGGTCAAGAATTTACATGTGTGTACCTTTGGGCCTGAATCTGCATGACAAAGGGTGCTGAAGTAGTGATGGCACATCCCCTTAACAACAATGTACAGACACCTGAATACAAACAAATACAATAAAGCACTGACACATAGACTGTACTGTATAATCATGTCAAAAACATCATGATACATACATTCCCATGCAGCAACATTGCACAACTACTGTGATTTACACTCCTGCCCACACATGTATACCATACCATGCTCCCACCCCTTCCCAGGATGAATATAAATATATGGACACAAAATATAACATAAACACATATATGATATATTTGTAAAGCACCCAAATCTTTCTGACATCTGACCATTCAGCACCAGGTGCTTTGTCTTGGTAACTGGCATGCAGCAAACCCGGTGGCTGCACTCATGACCCCTTAACTGCCTCACATCCCTTTCCACTATTGCTTCAGTCAGTGGTGGTCCCCATAGTGGGTGCAATTGGTGATCTATGCACACCACACACCCACTGTCTGGCCCAGACTTACCTTCCATATCCCTCTCCAAGGTGTGGTCCTGCACAGTAGGTGAAGTAGTAGACTCCTTTAAGAGTTTGAACTGGCCCACCCATCCACAGCACCAGGGTGTGGATTTGATGGACAGAGCTCTGCAGTGACAAAAAGGGTGGCTTTCAGTACCCATGACTGATACCCACATTATAACAAGTGTTTGTAAAAGTGCAAGTCAAGGATTGGTAGTCACTTGTAGTGGCTTCACTACCCTTTCTCTACACAAACCCTTCCTGGTCCCTGTATCCATAATAAAGAACAGAAAGTGCAACACAACTGGAACATGAGGAATGTAGTGATTTACTGAGTCTGGGAATGACTCAAGACTTCCCAGACTTGCCACCCAAGCACTTCATATCCCTCTTGCACTTTCTTGGGTGGGTCCCACCTGAGGAAGTACCAGAGAGGCAGGAAGCACTTAGGTTCTTGGCATCTTTTGAGGTATTCCCTGAATCTCTAAGCTACACAATTCCTTATTTTTCAGTTGTGGTGCACTTTTCTTTCTTTGTTGCAGTCAGCAGGTGCAGAACCTTGTTTAGCAGCATACCTCCAGGACTGTGTTAGTGGCAGTGTTGGTGGATTAGCGCTCTGGCATTCAGGCAACTTTCCCTGTATCCATAGCCCTGGAGGTTAGCAGGGAGGTGTGCCTCATGTGGAACTGCTTTCATACGTGGCTTGCAACTCTTTACATGTCCCATCTTAGAATGCTCTTCTCCAGTGGAAAGTCTCCTACCCTCATCTCTGCAGCCCTCTCACAAAGCTACACTGCAGCTCACAACTGGTTCTCTGACAACCTCCTTCTGGTCAATGCCAAAAAAAACAAAACAATGTTGTTTGGATCTAAGCCCTTCCTAGCGAAATGCAAATCTAACCCACCCCTAATCATCACGTCCCCTGATGGCCATACCCTAGAAGACGTCAAACATTTCAAATATCTAGGAGTTGAGCTTGACCCCTCCCTTTACACAGCACATAAACTCCCTGGTTCTAAGATTTTACCAAAAACTAGGAGCTGCCAACAGATACCAGCAATACCTCACCCATGAGGCCCACCATGCCATCATCCAGGGAAACTTGCTACCTATCCTGGACTACTGCCCTCCCATCTACAACAGGACCTTCGCATCCACCATGGCAAAACGATCAGTAGCATACAACAGTACCTGCCACTTCTTCCTGCTGGCCCTTTTCTCCACACACCACTGTACATTCTACACTACACTGGGGGTGGCTCCCACTACAAGCCCACTTTGACCTTGCTCTGTACAGTTTTATTGATTCTGCAATCCATATTGGCCAGAAATCCCCTTTTTCTCCCCTTCTCACCATCCAAACCTCACACCGCTGCCTACGGTCCTCCAGTATCCCTTCCCTGAAAATCCCCAGGGTAGCCACAAACATGGGCACTAGAGCCCTGTCTCTAGCAGCCCCCACACAATGGAACAAGCTGCCCACTGAACTGCACACCATAAACACTCACTGCCAGTTCAAGACTCACCTCAAAGACTGGCTCCTGTTGGAATCCACCTGCTACTGCTTTAAGGACTAGCCCCCCCCCCATAGGTTCCTAGGGTAGGGCCAAATAGGTTCTCTTATTTGCTGAAACCGTACCACCATGAGCCTTGCTTTGCTTTTTTATTTGTTGTCCCTCAACTACGGCTATCATGTATTACCAAATGTAACAACTGTAACCTTTCACTATGTATTTCCTGCTCTTTTTATGCAAGCAATAATGCCCAACAGGGTGGGTGGATTACCGGACCGGCCGGGGGCGTAATGAGGCCCGACACCGCAGGCGGAGGGCCTTATAGCCCTTGGGTGGTCCAGTATTGCCCATATCGCCCACCCTGGAGGGCATTGTTATACTTTAGAAAATGGCTTTCAATTTTTTTTTTTTTTTATAAAAATGATTTTCTAAGGAAAAAAACAGGTAAAATAGTAATTAACATATAAGAAACAGGAGCTTCTGTTAAATAGTCCCTTTAGGAAATGCCACTAGACAGTGCTGCTATGTATGTTAAGCCTTATTTTCTATGTTGTAGTGTCTCTTTATTTTGTATGGATTCATTTCCAGTAGCACCCCCCAACCGAGTTTAATTTATTGACAGCAGTGCTAGACGTTTTTGTTTTTCTTACATAAAAAAAAAAATTTTGTATGCGCAAGGAGCGATCAGCTGAATGTTAGAAAGAGCATGATATGATAGAGTGGATGTGAGAGCAAGACATCACAAGTCGAGCGAGGTCGAGCTGCCAAGAAAAGAAAATATCCTATGAAGACAGGTAAATTTAAGCAACACTGACTCAGCTGTGTAGTTTCTGTGAGGGCTGTGTCGAGATCGGGAGAACAAGGCCGAACAGCAGTTATGACAGTTTTTTTCTGAAGCAGCGGGCACTCCCACAGTAGCGCTTATCATGCGCCGTGCTACCACTGCTACTTGAAACAGAAATACCATCTTTTTTTTCCAGATTACCTCCTACTATTGGAAATAGCAATAAAATCAGTTTGTTTACTCTTTTAGCGATGAGCATGGCTGGATTGGTCTTGGCTGGGCTCAGGGGCACCTCTTGCTAAGCGAGAGGCAAAAAAATGGAGGCTGCTAAATTTGGGGTGCTGTGGATACCCTCAGTAATGGGGCACCCCAAAATGGCACTTGTTTTAAGCGGGCGTCTATTAAAAGTTAATGTACCCCCTGTAGTGGCTCTCTGCAAATGAGAGAGCTCCAATAATCATGCCCACTTTCTAAATTCTTGTTATTCTGATGTTTCTACCTGTGCTGCTTTATGTGGCCTGGATCGTGCCTGAAAACAATCCCTGGGATCAGTGCACCTACTCGGTTCACAAAGTCATAAATAACTAATTAAATAAAATGACAGGCATCTGCATGGTGGACCTGAACAACACAGCACAGTGACTTGCCACGGATCTATCCCCCACATAGTGACTGCTACTTGGCCCGTTTATGTGCATTTCCACCCTTAAAGTGGGATTATGTAAGCTTGTCTTAAGTGGTGCATGAAGATGTAGGGCACACACTTTGGTTCCTCTGTGCGTCAGTCATAAACAATGCCAGTGTGGGCAACAGTCCCATAAGTGTTTGACTGTCACTATCTGTCCCTCCTCATGAATGTTCTCCTTGGTGAAGAAAAGGTGTAGGTGAAGTCAGAGGAGGAGAGGTACTGACAGAAGAGTCCATGTGTGTTGCGACCCAGACTGGATCTTTATCTCCAACTGAGCAGCAGTTTTTAGGACATCTAAGAGTCAGTCATTGGACAGTAGATGAGCCGTGCACAGTCCTGAGCCCATGTCTGTTAAAGAAGATTAGTTGGAGCCATGCCACGATATGCATACGTGGAAGTTAACAGCAGTGGCCTACTATGCTACAGTATCATTTCAGCCCATCACAGGTGATTTCACAAGTATGAGCAGGCCTTCTGTGTATCAGTGTCTGTGGCTGGTCACTGATGCAGTGCTGCTATAGGAGCCATAGGTGAAGGTGGTTCTTCCTCACTCCCATTTTCTTCTGTCATGGCTTTCCCGATATGGCTCATTTCACATCTGACATTTCCATGTTGTATCCATGCAGGGTGTTCACTATCTTTATATGGTGAGGTCAAGAGGCATGCCATGGGCTTGACTGCATTTCCAAAGTCAGCCACTTCACACCATATGCTGTCATGCAGATCCATATGCTCAGTGCCACAACTCCTCATACATTGGTGAATTAGGTGTAAGCCCCCCCTTCTCGCATCTAGGGGTATCCAGGTGGTAAATGTCCTGGGGAAGGGGGCACTGTACAACCATGAAAACACAGTCCAGAAATAAAACAAGAAAACAGTACCTGAGTCCCATAGGTGGTGCTGGAGATGGATGAGCTTCATCAGGGGTGCCCCCTGGCAGCCAGACAATGCAGGGATGGTGCACTGGAACGACACAAATCTTCACCTGTCTGACCTTGCCTACTTTACCGGATGGCCTTTGTAGACAGTCTTCACCAAGCAGGCCTCTGACAGCTTTCTCCTCGATGGTGCCCAGTTTCTTTGGGATCAACCCTGGAACACACTGAAACAGGCTGTGGAGGCAAACTTCTTTTAGCAGCAAACAGTTTCTCCAACAAACGAGGCAGACACCAGAACTGCAGAAACAGGGGATCCAAGTTAGTGAACAGGTGATAAATAGGAACAGTCACTCCATGGCAGGGGGTTAAACTCACATGACAGGGGCATCCACAGACCAACACCTAAATCCTGCAACACTCTCTTTTGCCAACAGGCTGAATTATTTCATGCAGTAATTCCCTTGAGCTAACAAGGCTTCATTCCTGACAGCAGCAATACACGGGCTGAAGCAGGCTCACATAGAGGTAGCTTGTTCTTAGCAGAACTGTCACTTCACATTATATTCGATCTTCCCTTCCTGCTCCTTAAACAGGCCTCTCTGGCTTACTTTTTATTCCTTGCGTTCTCAAATCTAAACATTTCACTAGGGACTAGGACAGCACAAGACGTTTCTACTGTCCCAATCACTCTTTCCAAACTTGGCCTTCTCACAAACTTTCTCCAATGGGGGGTTACTTTCACTTCCCAGTGTATTTCTTAAATCAGTCAAATCAGGTGTTCTTTAGCACAAACAGAACCACCAAAGACCTTCCAAACACCCAATCACTGATGCTATGTGCTCAAGATGGCTTCCCCAGCTTCTATCTTGGCTCTGAAACCAACAGCATCTTTGCTCATACAGCGATTCCAATTTCTGGACTGCCTTCACCTTGGGGAAACCTGCCTGGGCCACACAGAGCACCCGGACAGTCTGGCACCCTCCTAGGGTCCAAACCAACCATTTCCCACATGGACCTTTCCCTGCCTTCACAGGCTGCCTAGCTCGAGAGTACCAACTCTGTAGCGGCCATTGGCCAGTAAAAATTGGGTAGTGCTGCCACCACTACACCCACAAACAGTCCAGGCTGCCACCTCTGAACTGTACCTGGGCCCAATTTGCCATAACAGGCCCACTCACAGGACACACACTGACCATGCCCGGATTAACCATTGGGCAGACGGGGAAGTTGCCCTGAGCCACAGGCCCCTGGGTTTTCTGTGCAGGCCCTGGAATTTTTTCTGCAGCTGCCAAAGCCCAAAATATGAAACAGGCGTGAGCGAAGGGGCCCCGTTGCCCGGGCAGCGGCACGGCATGCAATGCATATCCCGACCCTGATTCCCTAACAACATGATTAAAAATGCAATGTGGTTGTAAATTAGTACCTCATCTCTTAAAGGTTAGCCAGGGCTAGTCTGACTCCCTCCAGTCCATTTCCATTTCACTCACTCCTCTGTTCGACTGCTTCTGGACTGTATGGCAATCTGGCATGCATGATGCATCTGCAGCATCTGTGATAGTCGGTGAGGACGCCTGTACCAGTGCTCCACTCGCTCGCTAACCCCTCCCATTGTCCCAATAGCCTGCCGCAGGCTGCCTGCGCCTCGCTGCTTTTCTTCTGTTTCCTGGGCCTTATCGGTGCATTTTTCAGGTGGACCCAGCTATAACCAATTAGAGTTGCCTGCTGGGTCCATCTTTGTTTTTGGCACCTCCGCCCACTGAAACTAGACTTTTCTGTCCCCCCCCCTCAGGTCCGTGGGCTAGACTTAAAAGGAGCCTCTCCAGTGCTCTGGGAACAACTACAGCCGAGGAGAGTTCCCAGAGCAACTACAGCCGAGGAGAGTTCCCAGAGCGCCGGAGAGAAAAAGCACCTAAGAAGCCGCTGACTGCTCTCATTTGAGAGATATACTGCCGTGCCGCTGTCTGAGTCAGATTGCCTGCAGTTTTGTCAGTCACCGACTTTCCCTTTCTCGAGTCGACCTCAGCCACCATTCGCATCCTTTGCTGCCACTAGCTGTGCAAGACAGAGCTGTAACTTCATGTTTATTTAATTAAATAAATACTGTCTTGACCAGCAGCAGCACAGACTAGTAGCCGGAGCCAGTGAGGGAGCAGCAGCAACAAGTGAGCACCAGCAGTGTCCTTGACCGCCAGCAAACAGGAGAGAGAAGGAAAACAGGAGCCAGATAATTTTACTTCTTGTCTGAGGTAAGCATATTCATATTCATATTCCTGACCAGTGTCAGTATATGCTTGCAGACTTTGCTGATTCATGGAATCATTTTGCTGTTTTTTTTTGTTTGCTTTTTTTGGCTATTTAAATTGTGGTGGGCTGGGCTGGGCATTTGTTATTTATGTGTTCGTTAACCTCTGGTAGGTATATAATGTGGGGACTGGGGGTTTTGATGCTCGGTGCTTGCTTTTTTTGTGCTGTTAGTCATGCTGGGGCTGAGTGATCAGTGATGTAATAACATGTGGGAGACTCAGACTTGTGTTCACCTCTGATTATGTACTCTGAGTTTGGGGGCATCGATCTGTGGTTTTAGATGGTCTGCACTGTGGACTGGGTGACTTTTTGGGGGCAACTTGGAGTCACCACTGATCATAATGCCTAGGAGTTTGGGGGCGGTCTGGGTTTTAGATGTTCTGACAGTTCTGTGGTTGATTTTGATGCTTAACAGAAGTGTGCTTTTATGTTCAGATTTACCACCAAAATCCACCACAGTGCATCAAAACCCCCAGACCACATCGCCCCTCAACTCAGACCATATAATCAGTAGTGTCTCTTAGTCTCCTACATTTTCTACAGCATTTTACTGCATCACTGATTACTCAGACGTCCCCACTAGCATACTGAGCTGGAGGTCAGGCGTGGTGTGCGTACTTACCAGAAGTGTGCTTTATGTTCGGATTAAGTACCCCCACCATCTTAACCTCCAGCTCAGTAGCAAACATTGAAACACAGACTGCTTGGCCTACCTAGTCTGCCCATTTCCTACCTATTGGTTAAGCTGCTCCTAGTTAACAAAGAGCCTACTTCTTCCTACCCCCCCCCACAGGTATTGCCTTATGTCTGTACCATGTCTTATGTTTGTACCATGCATTCTTGAATTCCACCACTGTTTTTGATCCCATGACCTCCTTAGGAAGGCTGTTCCATGTGTCCATCACCCTCTCTATGAAAGAAAACTACTTCACATTGCCCCTGAGCTGCCCCCCCAGTTGTCACCTTGTCCCTTTTTCTGAAAAGATGCTACCCTCTTGGACTTTGATTCCCTTGAGGTGCTTGAAAGCTTCTTATCATGCCCCATCCTCCTTTTTCTCTCTATATGTCTCTTGTTGCAGACCCTGTACCATTTTAGTTGCCCTCCTCTGGACTGCCTCTGAACTGCCTCTGTCCTGTCTATGTCCTTGTGGAGATGGGGTCTCCAGAACCACACAGTATTCCAGATGGGGTCTCATCAACAGAGGAGAATAACAACTTTCCATTGTCTACTGTTGATGCCTCTCCCTATACATCCCAATACCCCCTAGCCATCTCTACTACATTCTCACATTGCTTGTTTACCTTTAGGCTATCTGATATGCCTATCCCATGCTTTCCATTTTTGTTGTTACTAAACCTTCCCACCAAATTGTGTGTCATTGTTCCTTACGCTGACTGGGGCATCTGAGTGATACTGTAGACCCCAGTGAAATATGGGAGACTTGGAGTCACTACTGGTTATATAGCCTGTGAATTAATAGGTTATAACAAGATATCATGGGTAAAATCTGACCAGCCTTATTTTAAAATAGTAGCTATCTTATGGTTGTTTGTTTTTTTGCAAATGTCTGTCACCCCTTGAATACTGGGCTATTCTGTGATAGCTACTGTGCATTTGTCTCCTCGCTACTCAGCAGTATAATACTGCTGAGTAGTATAGTGACAAATGACAGTCTAAATACTGATCTGTGATACTGATGGTTGTTACCTCTGAGCTAAATGGAGTAGGTCAGGCTAAGCTACTATAATGCCTGCCTTTCTTTGGCAAAATTCATTATACTGTTATTTTCACCTAGGTTTCCAAGTATTACCAGCTAATAGTTTTTCATGCAGAACTTTGAAAACGTTAACATAATAAAATATTAAATGTGCTGCAGTGCTTTCTGTGCGAGGTTGCTCTGAGCTACAAATCTGGAATTCTGTTCTAACTTGAAGTTAGAGTTCTTATGTTTTGTAATATTCAGTGATGTTCTTTCTGTGGGTGCACTTCACCCTCCACACACCCTCGGTAAAAAAAAAAAATTAAAAATACAACTTTATTGGTGCACCCCAGGAGTGGGGCGTGGAGCACCCCCACAGGAAGAATAATAGCATTGAATATTATAAAACATTAACAAAACCATAAAAACTGAACTTTTACTTGTGGCACCAATGTGTGTGTTTTCCAGAAAGGTGGACCATGGGTCCAGTGTCCTCCACAAGTAGCTTGGAGGTTATTATAGGAAATGGATGAAGTAGGGAGGCAGTATAGCGCAGTGGTTTAAGGCTCTGAGCTACAAATTTGTAAACCTGGGTTTGAATCCCACAACCCCCACTTGCATACTGTATGATCCTGACCAAGTCACTTACTTTTAGTTTCTTTCATACCTTGTATTCCAAGGTGCTTTACAGTCCGGGGCTGTGACATTTTGAGGACACACGCATTCAAACCAACCAGAACCTGCTTAAAGTCAAACTGTGGAGGTTACACAATTTGGCATAGGAAGGTTAGTTAGCTAAGAATCACAGTGTCATTGTGTCATAGCAGTTGTGATTTCAGTCTCTTGGTTCACAGAGCTGTACTTAGGTAGTATCCTGGTGGTTAAGAGCACTGAACTGCCGACCTTGGTTTGAACCCCATCAGCGCCCACATGCATGATGCATACTGTATGACCCTGAGCAAGTCATATTAACTGTCTTGTTGTCCCAGCTTTTACATTGAAAAAATGTCTGGCTTAGTGTACCTTTACCCTGGTTAAACACTTTCCCTTCCCCCTTTCCACTCTTTGGGATCCCCTGTTCTTTGAGTCAGGGCAGGGACCCCTAAATAGCAAAAAGAAATTAGAATACAGGGTGGGTTTAAGTTGGCTGTGGGAAGAAGGTGAGAACCCTGACAATGAGGTGGCCTGGGCCTTGCAACAATAACATAAATTGGAAAAAAAACTTGCTTCTAAGAAATTAGTATGGCCATAACAAACCAATGTCTGACAAAATGTAACTAAGTCTACTCGGGTTATAATAAGCAGCTGCTTCATGTATCTTAATAGGTGGCAATTAGCACCTCTCATGGCAAGAAGGGTCTGTTGGAGACTACTATTGTCACTAACTGTGCTGTGTAACTATTTGATAACACTTACTAGTTATCAGGCAGTTACAGCACAGTTGGTGACAATAGCAGTCTCCAACTAACAGAGCCTGCCATTAGAGGTGGTAACTGCCACCTATTCCTTCCTGCAGTGTTTTTTTTTTTTTGGAATGTATGTTTTCCAAGGGTCTCCTCTGGAGAAAGTCATTGTGTTTCAACATGGTGTCTGCTTCTGAAGTGTTGCAGTAACCCTGACCTTGAAGATAGTGCTGCATCTGATTTGGAAATGAGCACTGCAAAATATTGAGAAACCCAGCTGCCACTGGCAGAGGATCTTGGAACCTAGTGTTGCCAAGAGCACTGGAAACAATCAATCTCTAGAAATCATGCTCTATCCTGCAGCACTGCTTTGCTTGCACAAAAAAGACACTGAGTGCATGCAATAACATGTACCACATTTTGCAGATGTAAGGCCTGGGGGAGCATTGGTGATAAGCAGTACCACCACGACACGATCCTCCCCCATGGGCATTGGTCATGGCCCAAAAGAAGATGGACATGCTGGAAAAAATCACTGTCAGTGTCTCAGCAAATCTACACATTTGTATTGAAGGCCAGAAGACCAATATTAGGAACCTGGTGTTCAGTCCCAGTAACACTGCAATGCAATGTGAGATGAGCAGTGCATTTCTGGGATGATGTCTTTCAACTGAGGCAGTAAACCAAGGCCCATGTGCCTGTTCTGGTGGTGGTTGAGGTGCACCATAAAAGTCCCATGGCACTTCTCTGCAAAAAGACAGTGAATCTGTCAGTGTCAGTGTCAGTAGCTTAGTAGGTAGCACACTTGCCTCTGAGGCCAGGAGGTCAGAGGGCTGTGGGTTCAGTTCCCACATCTGGCACTTGGGTTAATATCCCAGTACTGACACTGTAGTGCAGCATGAGAGGGGTGCTGCACTTCTGAGATGCCGTCTTTCGGATGCGAAGTTAAACCGAGGTCCCATCTGCCTGGATTGGTGGTAGTTCAGGTGGATGTTAAAGATCCCATGGCACTTATCAAAAAGAGTAGGGGAATTTTTTATTGAAAACTTCAAAACAAAATAAACAAAATTGTATTGCAGCATACAAAATCATAATGAAAGAAATCGGAAACAAATAAGTATTACAGCATACATGAAACTTAAACATAAATAATCCGTATTTGTACAAAAAAAAAACCATCCCACCCCCACTAAAAGAGTAGGGGAATTTTTTATTAAAAACTTGAAAACAAAACAGAGATACAATAGTGGTACTCCACACAAAATCATAATGCAAAAAAACAAATAATGAACATAAATAAGTATTGCATCATACATTCAACATAAAAAATCTCCATCATTTGAGTCTTAAAATGGAGAACTAAAACGCAGAGCACCCCCTCCCCACTAAAAGACATGGGGAACATATTATTGAAATGTGAAACAAATCATAACAATGTTATACAAATCAAGAAACTATGATATCATAATCATAATATCCAAAAAAAAATTTAAGTATTAAGATATACAAACATTCTAAAAAAAGAAAAACAATGTATACCCACCCCCTCCCCATTATAATAGGTGGGGAAGTTTCATTGAAAAATCAGAACACAATAAAAAAGAGTAGTACAGCATACAAAATCATAACACAAAAATTAGAAAACAGGAAAAGGATTCACAACAGACATAAAGGCTGAAAACAAAATAATAAGTATATGCACATAACCCCCAACACAGTCCCACTAAAGAGTGGGGGAGGTTTTCTTTTAAAAACATTCACCCTGTATCCAACCAGTGCAAATGTTTCCAAAAATTTTTAAACATAGCGTCAGAAAGGTGCTCTTTTTCAAATTGTAGAATCTGAAAAAAAGAATGATGTATTTTCCAAAACACCTGATCAGGAGACACATATTGTTTTTGCAAAGACCAAGCACAACGTTCCTGCCAAAGATGGTATTTAATACAAGCAAAAAGTACATATACTGTATCAAAGTAAAAAATACTCCAGGAGGCTGGTAAAATTCCATAAATGAAAATCCTATCTGTTAATGAACTTAAAGGTAGTAAAGGCCATTGAGTGATAGTGTAGGCCCAAAATCCAATAACATAGGGGCAGTCAAAAAATAAATGCTGCACTGTTTCTAAAGGGGTATTACACAAAAGTGACCTAGGACACCCTCTCTCCAAGACACCTTTGTGCTTTAAATTACCTTTCACATTCAATTTCAAATGAGCTGTGAGCCATACCACATCCCACATATAAGCTGGGATCCTTTTAGAAATTGACATATTACTAACATGCAAGACATCAGCTACTGAATAAACAGAAAAGGCATAAGGAATCAAAAATCTTTCCATAATTTTCTCATACAACATCTTCCTCTGGTAAGAGATGAAATGAGATTTGAAAAGACCCCATGTTTTAATCTTCGAAAAACTAGACTGAAAATGTGCAGGAAGTTCTTTCAGCGAAATTTGCTTTGGAAAACTGTTATGTAATTCCCAGCAAGAAAGCCAAGGGGAGACAATGTCTCCAACCCATGACTCCCATATTTTCCCAAAATGTCGTAGTAGGGGGAAAATTTTTTTAGAAAAAAATAATGAAAAAAGACCACAATAGGATTAACCATTTTGATACTGCCTAACTGAAAATCCTGATACAAAATACCCCTTTTTATATTATTCAATCTACTACCCCAAATTGCAGAAAAAAATAAACCATAAATGGTGGTGTCCAAGGAGGACAGAGGAGGGAAAATTGCACGTAAATATAAAAACATATTTAACAAAAAGGATTTAATCATAAAAACCCTTTTCTTTTTAGACATTTTCCACTTATTCCAAGTTTGCACCTTAAATTGTGCATGCTTGATAGATAAACTCCAGTTATACAAAGCTGGATTCATCACACCCCAATAAAGGCCTAAGATTTTACCAGGATCCAGATAGATTGGGATATTTGGACAATCCAATACTACTGCAGGATCTAAATTTAGAGGGAAATACTTACTTTTGGAGAGATTGATATGTGACCCAGAACCCTTTGCATATGCCACCAGCAAGGCCGCAGAGACATGGCACGAAGGGAGATCTGCCAATGTAAGACAAACATCGTCAGCGTACGCAATAGTTTTAATTTCTAGGCATGTACTATTAAATAACAATCCTCTAATATTATCAGAAGCATTGAGACGTGTAAGTAAAGGTTCTAAAGAAATAATGTATAATGAGGGACTTAACGGACAACCTTGCCAAACCTCTTTTGTGACTAAAACAGGACAACCTACCCAAACATTTACAAAAGGAAGTGCTAATGCCACAGTATAACACGTTCGAAGCCAATCTATAAAGATTATCAGAAAATTCATAAAGGACATACAAGCCCATAAATAATTGTGAGAAACACTATCAAAAGCCTGTTTCTGATCAAGGCTAATAATGAACCCCATAAGGTCACCAGACTGTCCCTTAGCAAAAATCTCACGCAATAAAATAAGACCATCCTGAATCGATCTACCCGGTACTGAACAAAACTGAGTCGAGTGAATTATATCATGTAAACAAATAGATAAACGATTACTAAGTATTTTTGACAGAAGTTTGTAATCACAATTTAAAAGAGTAATCGGTCTCCAATTGTCTAAACAGGTTTTAACACCATTTTTATGTAATAGGATAACCAGGCCGATATACATACTAGGGGGCAACAAATTAATATTTAAACTATAAGTAAAAAGACCAGTAAGTTCTTTCACTAACCAGGGAACCAAAAGTTTGTAGAATTCATTTGGTAACCCATCAAACCCAGGCGATTTACCCATAGGAGAGTGAACAACAACGTCCATGACTTCTTTCTCAGATACAGGTTGAAGAAAACCAGGGATTAAATGCTCAGGGATCTGAGGAAGTGGACAAGAGGAAAGCCATTCCTGAATACAGGGGGTCAGTGGGCTCAAAACCTGCCGTAAATAAAGAAGACAGTTTTTTCATCCACCTCATGTAAAATATCGTCCTTCTAATAAAGAACATCACCAGAGGAGTTCAGTGACATGGTAATATCTTTTCTCAATCGAGAGGCACAACAAAAATCGAAAGGGTTTGTATGAGCCTGTGTCCCATTAATCCCAAATCTTTGTTCTTGTCGCAAGGAAGACATATGGTCATATTGTAATTTCGTTAATCTTAGTTTCAAATCACGAAATTCATGAATATCATAATCAAAGCCTTTAACAATACGTTCTTGAAAAACAAGAAAGGATTGTCTGACAGCAGAATAGTCATGTGATTTATGTTTATCAAGTAATCTACCAATCGACTTGAAATAAGTCTGAAAATCAAGTTTAGTATCCTCCCACCACAAATGGCAATCATCATACAAAAATATACAGATTGTCTAGCCCTAATAACATCATGAAAACCTTGTTTGACTTCTGGGATATCAAGTAAAGACAAATTCAGCTTCCAATAACCAAACCCCCTAGAGGTTGTATGACAGTTTGAAAGAGTAACACTGAGTAGAGCATGATCTGAAGTGGCTACCAAGGAGACTTTTGGCAATGTGACCTTTAAAGAATGGGAAATGAACCAATAATCTATTCGGGAAGACCTTTGTTCCTGAAAAAAAGTATGAGGGATTTCTGTATTAGGTGCATAAATATCCAGTAAACCAGCTTGGGTAAGCAAGGATTGCAAAAAATGGGTATTGCAAAAAAGTTTGGGAGTAGCAAAATATCTATCTTTGGCAGAAAGATTAATATTAAAATCACCACCAAATAAAACATTCTTACTTGTAAAAAGAAAAGGCTGAATTTTTTTTTTAATAATGAAATTCTACCAGTCTTCGTCTGAGGACCATAAACATTAATGAGGTGAAAGTCTAAAGAGGCAAAAGTAACATCCAACAAAAGAGCACGACCAGGGAAAATATCTACCATGTGAGTGACTTTGATGGAAGGTGAGGTAAAACAAATCCCTACTCCTGAACAAAGATCTTCCCCCCCAGACCAATAACTGAGACCCCAAATCCAAGCCTCAGATGCTTTCATAAAATCTTGGACTGTATACAATCTGGTATCTTGAAAATAAATATCAAAAAATAGGGAAGAAAACAAATCAAAAGTAGCCAACATACGAACCATAGAACGAATACTATTCGTATTCAGAGTGGCTATTTTAAAGTTATAACCGTCAACAGAAGAACCCATTTAATCAAGTAACATCAGTAGATAATCTAGTACTTTTCCTAGTACCCTTTCGAGGCTTAAGACTACTCTTTTTTTTTACCTGACTAGAAACTTCAGCATCAGGGACTAACTCCATTTGCGAAGAAGTAAATGAAGCTGAATCAGAATCTGGTTCTAATCCAGACAACTCCTGTGATAAAACTGAAAATTTATTAATCGACACAGGCAACCCCATCACAAGGGATTCAGTAGAAGAATCCAGAAGTTTGGGGGCAGAAACTTCCATAGAGAGAGGCGTAGGTAAAACTGAAACAACTAAAGGAGGGGGTTGGGGAGGCATAATCGTCACAACAGAATCATTAGATTCCATTTCTATACTACCGGTGTCCAGCCGGGTAGAGGGAAAAGACTGTAAGACAGTTCCCGCAGCTGAGTCAGTAGAAGGAGTAGGGGGTTTAGAAAAATGTGACTTAGGAATCCCTGACTGTCTCCATTGAGGTTGGGGCTCGAAGGCACAGGAAGGCACAGGTTTAGTGGCTCTATGAACATAAAAATCCTGTATACCATAATCAGCATCACTCGTATTATGAGCAGCCCAGGGACAATCATTAAAGCAGTGGCCACTATCTTCACAAAATTACACTTACGGTTGTTTGTACAATGCATATTGACATGACCCGTGTCCCCACAATATGTGCAAATTTGAACTGTACAAGTGGAGCTGAGATGTCTAGAAGAACCACATTTGAAACAATGTTTTATTTGCCCAGGATAGAAAATTAAACCTTTATCTCTCCCTATATAAAAACAATTAGGGAGATGTTCCAAACCATCCACTGTCTGATGTAACTTGATTTTCATTTTCCACCCCCCATTCCAGAAACCTTCAGTATCTAAAATTGAGTCTGGGGTACCTTGTAAATCACTATGTTTTTCTAACCAGTAAAGTATATCAGAAATATTCACCCCTTCATTACGAAACAGGATTGTAATTACCCTAAAAGGTTGTTTTCTCAAAGGGATAATTTGGAAAGGGGTCCATAAAGGATTTGTTTTCACCATCATATGTTTCACCCAGAAACGTTCCAGGAGCTCAGGAGTCTGAAAACTAACATCAAATGTAGAATCACCAGTTGCATGAATTAGGGCATAAACTTCCGAGGGAGTAAAACCCAAGGATTGTTTTAACAAAACCCGACCCGCAAAATATCTGTCAGGAGCTGGATCCATACCCCCTAAGTATCGGAGACGAACAGCATTCCGATGTTTTGCCAACTCCACAGGCTTTCTAAATAAATCTGCATAAGTAGATCGAGAAGCAGCTTCAGGCAGTGGGTTAAGAGTTTGTTCGGTAGAAATAGGTAAAGTAGAGGGATTCAGATGAGAAATAACATCAGTAGGAGGTGGGGGGGCAGAGGAACCCAAAGGAGCAGTGCGAATTGCACAAGGAAAAAGAGAGTCTGACACAAGCAATGTTTTACCTGAAGGACAAATAGTAGCATCAGGAACCAAAGTTTCAGGAGACACAGGCTGAATGAGAGATGAGTCCAAAGTTGGTCTGGAAGAAGGAATAACCTCCTGCAGTATAACAGCCCCCACTGGAAAGTGTGGATGCGGTAGCGTAGCACTCCATTCACCCGACGCCATCTGAATCCAACCAGCGTCCTGTAGGGCCTTTTCCGGCATCCATCCGGGTTCTCCAGGCATCTGAGATGCTTCCTGAGCAACCACAGTTTCATTTACCATAGAAACAGAGTCGATAGCAAAAATCTTTGATAATGCTGCAGCCAACGAAGTAGATTCAGGACTGCGTTTACATTTTCGATCCAATTCCAATTCTAAATTTTGACATCGTAATTCTTCATCTAAAAGAAACAATTGTTGCTGTAGAAAAGATCGCTTTTCTTCCAAAATATTTGTGGCTGCCATGTTGAGGTTTGAGTGAGAAACATTATCCAAAGGAAGGACTGGTGTACAAGACAAACGAAAAGATTCAACCCCAGTTTCCTCTGGGGCATCAGTCGCGATTTCCAATTCCACAGGCAAAGGTGCAGAAAGAGAGAGAGCTGCCACATTGGAAATGCAGCCTGCACTGACAGCTTCTAGCTCCGAAATGAGCTCAGCCATCTCTGCAGACGGACGGACTACTCCACCCTTCCACAGAGTAGGGGAACTTCTCCGGTGTCCTGGCCAAATTTCCCTCATTCACCAAAAAATAAATACCACCAATGGATGCTCTGAGATTTATTGGTTGTTATGGCCTACCTCACCTGTTCTCCCACACTTGTTTGCGGTGTAGGTGTGAGGTATCAAAGATGTCATCTGCCAGAAGATATGACAGTGGTGCCAAGAAGAGAAAATTGCAGCAGGAAAAACGCCTACAAAAAAATGCTTGACTGACATCCTATTTCAAACTTCCCTGCAAGCCTGCCAGTGCTGATGACACAGCATCAATGTCCTCATCTTGCAAGTCATCTATACCTGCCAGTGTTGAATACCTTGGATTAACTGCCACGTACTGTGAGGAATCTACACCTGCCAGTGCAGAAGACACTGGAGTAACAGCCAAATCTTGCAGGGCGTCAACATCTGAATTACATGGGTCCACTTCACCAACACCTTATTCTGAAGGCTTGCCATACTCCATCTTGAACTGCAATGATGAGGCAAACAAAAATCCCACAATGACAGACTGTTACAAAACCACAGACCTAGCTCTTTGGAGACCCCTAAATGACTGCATGAAATCATATTGGGTAAGAAAGGGGCCTTCCAGCTGCCAGAACAAAAATGCCATCTTCATAGCTTCAGAATGGACAAACAAAAACACAAAGCGGTACTTATCAAAGAGCATCTTTACCCGGAAACTTCAGAACGGAGAGTCCATATCCAGAGACTGGCTACTATACTCCCCTTCCACTGGTTCTGTCTTGTGCTTTGTGTGCCGTCTATTCACAGACCCGTCACATTCACCAAAGTTCAGTGATCAAGGCTTCAGTGATTGGAAACATGCCACAGAACGTGTTACAGAGTATGAAAACAGTTCACAACATTGAAATGCAATGTTAACTTGGATCACACGAACAAAAGCAAGTGGACTTATTGACTCAGAAATGGAAAAACAGTTTCAAAATGAGAGTGGCTACTGGAGAGAAGCGCTAAAGCGGGTTGTTGCTGTTATAAAGTTCATTTCTGAAAGGGGTCTTACTCTGCATGGTGATGATGAACTACTTGGCTCACCTCACAATGGAAATTTCCTTGGAATCCTTGAACTGTTGGGCCAGTTTGATCCCTTTGGCTAACCATATCGGTATGGAAATGCAGGCAGAGGGGTGCCTTCCTATTCATCGTCTACCATTTGTGAAGAATTCATTGGATTAATGGGCTCTAAAGTTTGTGTAGCAATCACCCATGAAGTGCAAAAAGCAAAGTACTTTTCAATTAGTGTGGATTCTACACCAGATATAGCCCACATCGATCAACTAACATTTATTGTCCACTACATCACTGTTGAGGGCAGAATCCAGGAGTGGTTTATGCAGTTCTTGCCAATTGATAGTCATACAGGAGAATCACTGTTTCAGTATGTCAAATCTGTCTTGGAAGAAATGAATATTGACATTGCCAACTGCCGAGAACAGACATATGACAATGCCAGCAATATGTCTGGAATGTACAAGGGCCTGCAAGCTAGGATTCGAGAAGTTACTCCATTGGCTGAGTGGGTACCTTGTGCAGCACATTCACTCAATTTAGTTGGGACAAATAGCATTGATTGCTGCCCTGAAGCAATCAACTTCTTTGGTTTCCTACAGGCCCTGTATGTGTTTTGTTTTTCCTCTACCCATAGATGGAAAATAATAATAGATGGGATGGAATCTAAGGATGCAACCAAGATGCACACACTGAAGAACTTGTCTAGTACAAGATGGTCCTGCCATGCACAAGCAACAAAAGCACTTGTTCTGAACTACCAAAATATTCAAAACTCACTAAAGGGTTTAGCAGATGACCCATATCAGAAGGCTGAAAGTAGAAATGAGGCTCAGGCCTTGTATAATAAAATGTACTTGCTGGAGACTGCATTCATGGCAATCTTTTGGAACACTACTTTACAGAGATTCCAGGCAACCAGTGCAGCACTTCAGGCAGTTGAGCTGGATCTATCGAATGCAGTGAAGTTGATAGATTCATTATTATGCTTCGTGTCTGGACTCCGAGATCACGTTGATACTTTTGACCTCCAAGCTAAATCCACAACAGACATGGTAGCACAAAGCTACAGGACTGAGGGATCTCTGATCAAGAAAAGAAAAAGACAAGCTGATGACTCCACTGAACCAGATGTACAGCTGGGAGGTCGCCTTCAATTTTGTGTTGAGGTCTACAATGTCATAATCGACAAACTGGTTACAGAACTGAAGCATCGCCAGTCAGCATATGACAGAACAAGTAATCTGTTTGCATTCCTTCGAAATGTAATCAGTTGTCACAACATGATATTCATGCTGCTGCAGCAAATCTACAAGCAAAGTACTCTGCGGACTTGGAGTCAGAATTTATCGATGAATGTGTCCAGTTCTGTGAATTCGTAAAAGAGGAGAAGGACACGTCTTCGATCCATCTATGCAAACTTTTAAAATCAAACTGCCTACAGTCATGTTTTCCCAATGTGGATATAGCTCTTAGAATCTACCTGACTCTCCCTGTCACAAACTGTGAAGGTGAGCGCTCTTTTTCCAAACTTGCTGTGATTAAAAACTGACTGAGAGCGACCATGGGACAGCAAAGACTGGATGCATTGACACTAATGTCCATCGACAGTGACTTTGTTCAGCAGTTGGATTTTAATAATCTTACTGATGACTTTACAGCATTGAAAAGCAGAAGGAAGCGTCTATAGTACAAAAAAAAATAATACGCTGCTACCAGTTGATTTGGTCCCTATCCATACAGCCGCAACATCTAAACATGTACTCTGTTCTCTCAAAGTGTTACAAATGGTTCAGAAGGTTGTCGTAATTAAAATTTCAAAGGGGGGATGATGGTGGTGTGTCTAGAAAATAGGGTGCAGTTTTGTCTAGAAAATGCAATAATGCTAGAAGTGTAAGTGTGTAGGTGTTGTGTGTAATAAACATTTTTTTTTATTTTAAATTATGACTCCTAGTGTTCTGTTTGATCTTGTGTATATCACATTATAGTAACTAATTCCTTAAATGTTTTCTTTGCTGGACCCTGGTCACTAGTACTGCCTTCATCTGTGGCTGTAACTTCCAAATCCCCTTTCTTTCACTCGCTTCCATTTATCCATCTTGAACTCTGCAGGTCTGCACCCACTTCCAGGTTGGAGACCTTGGGCATCAGGATTGCTCCCTGCCACAGGGAAGGCTACGGTCTGATCAGGCAGTGGGATATTGTTGTGGAGGGGCCAGTAATGCATGATTGTGCTTTAGTGCTGACACTCTGTGGTACTGTATTCTAGCCATTCAACAGTAAACTAGTATTTCCACCCCAAGAATAGCATGCAGAATAGCGGGAAAACACTCTAAATGCATTTTTAAAACATCAAAAACCGATCAGCTTTTGGAGTCCTACATGGCCCCCAAAACCCTGGCATCTTGGTTAACTCACAGGGGGCCACATAATTCCAAGTGCCTAGGGCACCATAACTTGTTAATCCAGCCCTGACACTGACTCCACAAACTGCTCTCGTCCATGGGTGAGACTACTTTAAATCAAAAGGCCCTATCAGTGCTTTCCCTACTAAGATGCTGAAGTTCACTTTGTAGGCCCCCATAGTTCTTTCTTTTCCCCAGACTTTGGCTCCCAAATGCACCGACGGGCCATGAACCCTCTGGTCTAACTCTTTCCTCTTCACTTTCATGGCCTGAACCGCAGCGCTTCTCATACGCGGATCTTCAAGGAAGGAAGGCTGGGGTGGCAAGTGGCCCACCCCAGCCCTACTATGGCCCTCCGGATGAACTTGTGGGCCAACCCACTGGACTCTGTTTCCTGTCTCCTCTTGCATAATCCTCCAGAAAATAATCTCTTTCCTTTTTATGCCCTACAGTGATGGGGCCCCCTGCCAGCAGCAAGCAAGAAAAAATCCCAGACCTACCAGCACCACTAGCTCTTCCTGCCTAGTTACAACTAGAAACCATCCTAGCTGTGCTTAGCAACTGCAGTTAACTAGTAAGCTCCCAGAGGGTGCTTACACCCCCCCACACACACAAAACATTCACCCCTGGTGCATACCTGACAAGGTTGCCCCATCGACCCCCTGGTGGAGAGATATGTGCACTCTCCCTCCTCCCAGGGTCCAGGGCAGCATCCTGGTTACACCACCAAGATGATGAAAATTCATACAATTCACACAGAACCTTAACTTATCCTACACTTCAACATCTTACTGGGGCATGCTGGTGACCCACCCACTGGTTCCCATGGTTACCTGCCAAGTACTGCAGTGGGGGCTTCCCTCCCCCACTATCACTGTAATCTTTCTGCACCACTTAATTCCCAAGCTAATAGAAGTAGTGCTGCTGCCAGGAATAGGACAATTATACACAGCTCCCCCATAAATAGGCATAACCTTGAACATTTACTAGAACAGTTTAAACAGAATTCTTTAAACTACACACCATACACTAGCCTACTGCAGCGAAATTAAGTGATATTTAAATATCTTACTAATTCAAAACAGTCATCCAGCCACGCATACTCAGACTGCCATCCGGCTACTCCCTGATTCACACTACCAACAGGCAAACTTCAGGCACACGATTCAGGTATACCACTAACTCTTAAATGTTAAACATTTTACTAATTTGAACAGTCACATAAACACTCACACCCAGACATGCATCCATTCCTTACTGACTCACAAAAATTTCACAAAAGTGCGTTTACATAGAGTGCAACTTATAACAATGCATTGAAAGTGCAATATTGAAACAATTAAATGCACACTAAATTAACTATGCAGAAACAGTTATTCAACTACATATTTTTTCTTTGCAAAGGCATTCCCTCCCCAAAAGCCCATTGTCCACAAACAATTTGAAAGTCTCTGCATCAACTGCATTTCAGTTCATAAAAGTGGGGAGCTGCATATTTAGAGGTCCATCCGCCTCTATACATGAGCTCTAGGTAAAAGAAGCAATGTCCATTGTACAGTCTCTGCTACCACAAATCCAACCATGCTAGGGGTGGGTGAAAGTTGCGAATTCCACTTTCGTGGAACTTCCGTGAAATTTCGGAAATTTCGCAGAAATCGCGGAACTTTCGTCATTGGCGAAACTGGGATTTCCGTGGATTTTCGCCGAGTTCTGTGGACTTTTTTTGTGAACTGTGGAAAAATTCATAAAAACTGCGGAATTTATTCTATCCACATTTTAATGAACTGTCAGTGAATGAATGCCTGCTTGTACAACCACTCGGTCATTCACTGACAATTCAGTGGGCCACCGGTAGTGGAGGAGAGAGGAGTGCTGCGCTAGTGGCCTGCTCAGGGGCAGGGTGGGGAGGGGAGTGGCAAATGAACTGTCAGGTGGTTGTTGGGGGTCCAACGGACACCATGGAATTGGATTTTTTATAGGATCAGGGATGGGGAGGTCCACTACGGAATACTGGGAATGAGAGAGATGAGCTGGTGGACTTCTGGCTGTTTATTTGTGAATTGAGGAATCAAGAATAGGAAGGGTGGTCTGCTAGACATCAGGAAAATAATATGTTTTGGGGGCCATGATCAGTGGGTGGGGGGGGCACTAGAAACCAGGAGGGTCCATGAAAGGGATTGAGGGTATTTACTAGGACCCCTGATCAGTGGGGGGTGGATTAATGAATTAAAGTGCAGTTAAAAAAAGCCTCAGAACTGACCACTGGCAGTGATCCCTTCTGCAGATTTTTTTTCCTGCAGTTTAATAAATTAGCCCGCAGTTTGTATATATTTTTTCCTCAGTTTTAAGGTGGAATTCTTTGAGGAGGAGGGCCGGGGTGGCTGGTGGCCCTCCCCAGACATGCCAAGGCCCACCGGTCGAACTTGCAGGCCAACCCGCTGGACTCTCTCTCTCTCTCTCTCTCTTCTCTTGCAGAATCCTCCAGAAAAAGAATCTATCTCCTACTTATACCCTCCTGGGATGGGGCTCCTGCCAACAGCAAGCAAGCCCAAATCCCAGACCTACTGGGACCACTAGCTCTTCCTGCCTAGCTACACTTAGCAGCCAGCCTACTGTAGCTGCACTTAACAACTGCAGTTAACTAATAAGCTCCCAAAGGGTGCTTATGTAGGCAATGTGTGCAGTTTCTATAGAGAGTGTAGTGCAGTGCATGTTTTTTGCTCCCTTTGTATGTATTTCTGGTACTTTTTTGGGATTATATGCTTAGTAATGTTATATTGGAAGGTGGAAGGGTAAGGGGGGAAAAGAGGAGGAGGTTTTTCACTGAGAGGGTGGTGGACCCTTGGAGTGCACTGCCTGGTGAGCTGGTTCAGAGATCCACAGTGGATGGCTTCAAGAGAGGGTGGGACAGACACAGAAAGTGGATGTATCAGATGATGGCCTTTCCCAGGGGGGTTGGGATGGATGATAGGGGTTTCTGGAACACAAGGGGAGGGGCTCAGCACCCAACTAGGGATCTGAGGTTTGAGCAGACTCAATAGACCGTAAGGCCTTATCTGCTGGCAAATAGTACTTTAGTATATACAGTACAGTGTGTAACTTTAGACAAAAAGATTGGTTTCACTCAGACTGGAGTAATACCCATTTGCCTGTACCTACTGTAGCTTCTAGGAAAAAATAAAATATTTTTCTGCAAAAGTGGGAGCAAGACAGAGGCAGGAAACTACAGACCTCTTAGTTTGACCTCAGTGGTAGGGCAAATGATGGAATCACTTCTAAAGGAAAGATTTATTGAGTTCCTAGAGGCCATTGGGGCACAGGACCCAAGGCAGCATGGATTCACACCAGGAAGGTCATGTCAGACGCATCTAATAGATTTCTTTGATTGGGTGACCAATGTGGTGGACCAGGGAGGGGCAGTGGACATGGCCTACCTAGACTTTAGCAAGACATTTGACACAGTCCCACACAAAACATTAATATACAAGTTATCCAGCCTTGGAGTGGGTCCCAAGGTGGTAGCCTGGGTTAAAAATTGGCTGGGCAACAGGATACAGAGGGTAATAGTAAGCAGAGTTTACTCTGAAGAAAGGGGGGTTACTAGTGGGGTACCACAGGGCTCAGTATTGGGACCGGTCCTCTTTAATGTCTTTATAAGTGACATTGCAGAGGGACTGGAAGGAAAAGTATGTCTCTTTGCAGACAACATGAAGATCTGCAACAGGGTTGATACAGAAGTTGGGGTGGAGAGGAAGCAAAGGGACTTGGCAAGGTTGGAGGAATGGTCAAATATATAGCAGCTTAGATTCAATGCAAAGCAGTGCAAAGTAATGCACCTGGGAAACAAAAACCCAGGGGAAGATTACACAGTGGGGGGTGAGATAATAACAACAACATAAATGGAAAGGGACCTGGCGCTAGTCATAACAGATGACCTTAAGGTGGGCAAACAATGTGAGAAGGCAGTAATGAGGGCTGGTGGGATACTGGGATGTATAGGGAGAGGGAGAGGCATCACCAGTAGAAAACAGGAAGTTGTTATCCCTTTGTACAGACAGATGGTGAAACCCCATCTGGAGTTCTGCGTCCAGTTCTGGACACCCCATCTTCGCATGGACATAGACAGGATGGAGGGTGTCCAGAGGAGGGAAACTAAAATGGTGCAGGGTCTGCACAAGAAGACATAAGAAGAGAGATTAAAGAAGCTTAACATGTATACACTCGAGGAGAGGAGTGAGATGGGGGACATGACAGAAACTTTCAAATACATCAAGGGAATCAACAGAGTCCAAGATAGTAGCATCTTTCAGAAAAAGAGATGTGCAAGAACAAGGGGGCACAATTTGAAGATAGAGGGGGGAGGGCTCAAAGGTAGTTTGAGGAAGTATTTTTTCATGGAGAGGGTTGTGGATACATGGAACAGCCTTTCTGAAGAGGTAGTGGACTCAACAACTGTGGGGGAATTCAAGAATGCATGGGACAGACATAAGGCAATTCTAGTGAGGGGTAGGAGGAAGTAGGCTGTTGGTTAACTAGGATCTGCAGCCTATGCATTAGGTAGGGAAATGGGCAGATTAGGTGGGTCAAGCAGTCCTTATCTACCATCAAATTCTATGTTTTTATGTTCTGTGTTTCTATGTTCTATGTTCTAAAGCCTGTATCCTGAAGGTCCAGTCTGGTCAAAGGAAAAACAATGCTAACTCTGCCTTCTGAAGAGAACACTGCCAATAGATAAATATTTAAGTTGATAGAAGTTTTTTCTTCAACAGAAAAGGCCTCTGCATGGACAAAAGTAATCCAAGATGCTGAACTTCTTGACGGAGGCATAGTCAACATATCTTATTCCTGGAGGAACAGAGGCACAGTGTTGCAACCTACAATACTTTTGTGAGTAGTGGCAGCACTACCAAGTATTGTATATGCTGTGACTTCAAAAGAAAAGAAATCCCGGTATGGTAGCATTTGTACGGGTAGCACATTTAAGGCAGAATGCAAGAGGTAAAGTTCACAGCTGCTGGGATGGAAAGTAACACTTACCAGTCCTCCAGCCCTCATTTGCTCCTCCTGCTTGTTCACACATGGAATCTATAATTGATAGATGGGATTGGAAAAAAAAATCTTTATTATATTGGCACCTCCAAAGGTTCATTTATAATGGTTAAACCACGTTTTACATCATCACACCCCTTTTTATTCTGACTTAGAAATCTCAGCAAGGGGAATGTGCCTTTTCACAGCATCTGTGTGGCTAGCTTGGGGTTATGATGGTAGTGTGCATATGAAGATTGGTATCAAATATTTGACTTTGAGCACAGCATTGCTATGCATTTGAGCCAATTTAAAAAAGAGCATTAGAACTTCAATAAAAGGAAAAACAGGCAAAGCAGATGACATCTGGTGAACAAAAATCCTGTTTTCATGTGAATGTCCTAAGTAACAAAGAATGTGGGATAAAAAAATAACATTAATAGATACAAGCCTTACTGTGTTTGAATATATTTTTGAATTGTAGGTACAACAAAGTATCTTTAATTTTGTTGATTTATAAGGATAACTAACTATACATGGGTATTATAAATATAAAGATTCCGATCAGTAGTAATAGCTCTTTTACAAATACTTCACATTATGTATGGCCTGATTTCTTTCCTTATATGTATTCTAGATACATATATAGCTGGATAATCGACTACATATATCTGTGACTCTGAACTTTGAAGTCTTGGATTTGGCAAGATAAATGTTTAGGGCTGGTACAACCCCAGTACAAATGCAGACACCAGACTTAGAATGAATTCTCTCTTTGCCACCAGCAAATATATTTCTGAAAAATGCCTATATCTTGCCCATTAGCTCAGTAGTGACACACTGAACTGTAGCCTAGGATTGAAAACTCCGGTCTGTGACAAACCTTGAATCAGTGTGGAAATAAGCCATTCACTCTGTGCATGTTTGGGGTAGCACATTACTAAATATAACCTCCTGTGGTCGGTTCTCAAATGGCACTTTGCTTTGGTAGAGATTGTCCGCCTGCACCCTTCCCACTGAGGTCATGCTTGGGAGCCATAGGCAATGTCAGAGAGTGGGGTGGTGTATACTGGGTAAGGGGGCTATTAAAAAAGCAAACTAGGCCACTATGACCTACAAGGATATAGATAATAACTTGGCATAACCTGATGGGCTAGGGAGGGTGACAGTTCTGCAAACAAATTGGTTCTCCTCTTACTAAAGGATAATATCTGTAGGATGAAATGCACAAATATTTATTGATTTGGAGCAATTTGGTGAAATACTTGACTTTGTAACTGTGGGAATGTGTTTAATGCTGGAAGTATGGCCAGCCAATTGGCAAGGGTGGCAGCACTGTGGTTGACCACCTGGGAGACCAGAGTTTTCAAACTGATGTCAGTTTCCCACCCAGGTACTACCTAGGAGCTGGAAGGGTGGTGGAGAGGAGGCTCTAACCTGGCAAGGAGGAGGGGCAGAGGCTGCCTGGTGACTGTACACCCCCTATCAGGATGAGCATGGAGTAGCATCTGTGTGAGGTGGGATGGCAGCTGCTCTCCCATCCTCCTGACTAGAGAAGTGGGTAAGGTTATGGTAGCACTGATGATTTGGTATGGATGAACTCTGGGAACATGGATGTCTGATCCCAAAACAATTTGACAGAAGTAGTGTTATCAGGTCCTTTTATAACCCTTAATTGTTATTAGAAGCTGAGACATTTATGTACACGTACAGGATAGAAATCAGTAGTGTTTGGATAAATTTTGCTCTATATAATGCTCTAAAAGAGATTCTTTCCTTTAGTGGAGGATTTAAATTTAGGGAGTTATTTCCACCTCTGATTGCAATGCTTTTCACTTGCATTTTGCTGTCAGGATATGCACAGTTCTTTCCCCCTGTGATATCTGTCTGAGACAAAGCAATTTTGATGATGCAATACTCAGGACGTCCAAACTGTTAACCTGGCCAGCTGCTCATCCTCAATACCCTCCTTAATCATCTGCACAGAGGGGGATTAGTTAGCATTAAAAACAGATTTCCGAAATAAATCAGAAGCTATCCAATTTCAGGATTTAGAGGAACTGACCTGATCAGAAGTGTAAAGTTAAAGTAAGTCCAAATTTTCAAAACGTTCAGCATGTCTTCCGCACTGTGCATATTCACAGCATTTCTTGTGAGTACGTTTGCCAGCAGCAGTAGAACAGAAGAACAATAGCAGTCTGTGTAGCAAAATAGCTCTGCAATGACAATCAAGAGCTGAAAATGGCAGAGAAACTGCAGGCAGACCTCTGCAAGTGGCTATTGAGATGGTAACAAATGACCAGACTGAAGGAGCATTAACCTAAGGGAAAGGGACAAACACAATACTCCAAATGGCTTGGTGTATTAAAATGTACCTGAATAATTCAGATTCTCACATTTGTACTCTAATTTCATTACGTGGCTATGGATTATTTGGCTCAGAACTGCTCAACACTGTATGTAAATACTTTCCCTTGGAGTTTAGGTGGACAGTTATTTAATGCCAAAGTTATAAAAATAACTTTCACATCCTTTTATTCCACAGTTAATTTACCCAGGATAGCCCAGTTGAGATGCACTATATCCCTTTCAGTGGGGTCTTACTTTTGCTCTTTTTTCAGCTGGGTGTACAGAAGCACAGATAGTTAAATGACTTGCTTAAGGTTACATAATCTGCACAGTATTTGGCTCTGGTGGGATTTAAGTCTGAATATGATTGTGTCTTGGTCCCCAGACCACTTTTCTAATCACTGCACCATTAGAACAATCATTGCACATGTGCATGTATAGTGCATTAACTTACACCAGCTGCTAGTCACTCAATAATGCCACTGAAGGGCTCTCAATCGGTATACACCCTGTACAGTGACACCAACACAGCGATCTACATTGCTGTCAATGAAATCGACAGCTCACCAACAGGTCACTGTCTTGGAGTGCCTGAGACAGGGGTACACTGCCTCTTGGTCCTGTGCCCCCTTCCCAAATCAACTCTGACTCAGAGTTCATTATAAAAAGTATGAGGGGTGCAGGGGCAGACCGCCCCACATGGGGGGATTCGGGAGCATAGCCCCATGATAGAAACAAGGACTGGGAGACATTCGGGAATTATGTCATCTGCAACTTGTGGTCAACATAATTCCTATTGTTGTGATGTTGGTCGACAAAAGTATTGTTGAACCGGCATGCTAGAGCCATTTCGATCTACTCCATTTAAAGAACTATGGTCAAGACAGTAACTTTTTATGACCTAATAAACTCCTTGGTATCCATTCCATTTAAAATAGTATAACTAGACCAGCCAGGTGGTGCAGAGGTATCCAGGTCTCACCTGTTGCCACACCGATGACCCGGGTCAGTGATGAGCCTGGGTAGCTTGAGGGTCAGCTGGGGGAGGAGGACTGATGGCCCCAATGGATGCTTTCCTCATTCAGGGAGGGAGGGATGTCTGCTCCACTGCAGCATCACCACCTAGGTTACCATGGGTGGTGATGCAGAGTTGGAAGCAGCAGTTCTGTGACAGAAGGATGTCTAGCACGGGCTCATCATGCATGCATCCAAGCCATCATCCCCACAGAGTGTCTGTGGGCTTGGGGAGAAGAACAGTGGAAAACACCACTGGCAGCAGAATACTGCCCCACAAGCCTCACAGACTCCACATCGCCTACTGGGCACACGGTCAGCCAGACTAAGCGTGGCATTGGAGGGGTTTTTAGGGGGTTCCCTGATGGTCCCACCACAGGATGCAATCTGTGGAGGAATCGCTGGTCCCAAAAGGTAAGCACCAGAGATGACAGGAGGTGGGGTTGGAGGACCACGTGGGCCAAAGGTGATTGACTGGAGGAGTAAGGAGAAAAAAAGAGTAGGATAAATATCTGATAGCCATAAGTATCCTATAATGTATGGTAGAACACTGTTACGTCTAAAAATCTATACAAGCTCAAAAGTTGTTATGCTGCAGTAGCTTGTTGTTATGCTGCACCACGAACGTAGCTACTGCAGCATAACAGAATAGAATCTTGTCAGAAATGCTCGTGGCACGAGCTGCTCATACTTCAAATTTAAACAGTAAAGCGAGTGTTTTTAAAAGCATACACACACAATGTTGGCTGCTATTTTCTCCCGCGAGTTAAGCGATCACGAAAAATTCATTGAAGAGCAAGCAAACCAGCGAACCATCAGAAAAACACAAAGCGACTTATAGCTATTTAAAAGCTTTCTGGCTGATGCTGGCGAGATACGGAAAATAACAGAAATACCTGTATTGGAGTTCAACAACCACATAGCAGATTTCATCTTCAGGGTAGAAAGAAGTGACGGCACCCAGTATGAGCCAAGTACCATCTGTGGTATAATCAGAAGCATAGACAGGCACCTAATAAAAGAAAATTACAGTCACTCAATTTTCCACGGCAACACCATCGATATCAAGCAAACCCTAGCAACCTTATCAGCCAAACAAAAATATCTGAAGAAACTTGGGAAGGGCAACAAGCCAAACAGGGCTGAAGCACTGACCCCTGCAGACACTGACAAGCTATACCAAAGTGGCACAGCCCTCCTGAACACAGTTTTCTTTAACAATGGCCTATATTTCATCCTTCATACCTCAGAGCAATATGCACTGCATTGGGGTGATTTGCAGTTACTTTCCGACTCAGATGGGCACCACTATTTAGAGTATTTTGAGAGGCAAACCAAGACCAGGAGTGGTGAGAACCCCAGGGACATCCGTGCGATCAGGCCCCGAATGTATGACAGCAAGGATGAGCCACAGCAATGCCCTGTTGCCACCTACATAGAGTACAAAAGTCAAAGGGCGCCACCAATGTTACAGGCTGATGCACCCTTCTATCTAGCCCCAAATGTAAATTGCAAGGCAGGAGTATCGAAGTGGTATCGCACCATGGCAGTGAAGGAGAATAAAATAAGAGCCATGATGCAACAAATGAAGCTTCAGGCAGGACTACCACCAACCAAGTGCATAACAAACCACTCCACTCATAAAACTGCAATCCAGATGCTGGTAGATAGTAACATCCCACCCAATGAAGTACAGCAGGTCTCTGGGCATAAATCACTACAATCAATAAATAACTATAGTGTCCTATCTTCAGAGAAGCAGAAACAAAACAGCGAGATATTTGTCTGCAGAAATCAACAATTACCACAGCCCTCTACATCTGCATCCACCAGCTGCAGTGAAGCACAGTCCCAGAAGAGAGTGAAAATCAGTACCGCCAACCCACTCTCCAACCTGTCCAACTTTAAGCTGTTCAGCGACAACTGTATTTTTCAACAAGGAGCTGTAAACGTTAAAATAATAAATTACCTCGCAGGCGGGCATCAGACAAACTGTAATGAGGACACCGACTAAATCTAACGTAAGTATACGAACTCCCGTGACCCCTGCCCTAACAAAATCACTTCCTTTGAAGTTTGACTCCAACTGTCCCTCTCATTTGTCTCCTAGCAGGTGACGTCTTCAGCTCCAGAGGCCATGGCAGCACATCGGATCATCCACACCGAAATAGACTAATTAACAGATAAAATGTCTAATTAAAAAGAAAAACAGTAAAAATATTGTAATGTTTGTTTGTTTTTTTCAATTGTCACTCGTGATGTCGATCCTTGCTGTGCACACCAAACGTAAGTAAAAAATTTTGTTAACAAACTGTACCAGCTGATTGTTTCTCTCTAATGGCTAACGGTAACTGCACATGTAACTTTGAGATTTCAAACTTGAAATACATTAGGTAGGTGACCATACACTATAAAAGACAATGTATGGTCCTCTATCTGTAACAAGTTTGAAAACTCTTCTCGAGGTCGTCATGGCGACTAAACCTCTCGAGCTTCGCTCTCGAGGTTCTAAACATCGCCATGACGACCTCTCGAAGAGTTTACAAACTTGTTATGGATAGAGAACCATACATTATCCTCTATGTTATGCATCATGTACACAAGCTTGGAAATGGAGAGTAGCAGATAAGATGACAATAGCATTGTCCAGACAATGCTATCTGTCCAAAAATGGGCCCTACCTTCAATATCTGAAGCTTAGCTAAGGTTATCAAAGAATCAACTGTTGTTTATATTATATTTGCTAGTACATAGTTTTTTCTTTATTTGATAAAGCAGGACACCTAATGTCATCATGGACATGAACTGGAATAGGCAGCATGCAAATAATGGCAGATTCAGTATTTGCATGATTGCCATACACTCCCAACACAGTCAGTAGATGTTACGTAAGTGACTTTTTGTTCTTCACATATACATGCAAATTACATATACATAAGGCTTTGACAATTGACAGATCCCTTCATAAATCTGTTTAGCTGATTCAAGAGACATCTTCTTATTATAAGATATACAAATTCAAATAAAGAGTCTCATCACTGCAGACACCAACTGGATGATCATTTGAATATAGGAAAGCATAACTTTGGGCCCTATAGTTCTTTCCCCATTTCCTTAGCGAGCATATCTAGTAATCTCTTTTTACTAGGTGCAGTACTTAGCTTGTCTGAATTTGCAGAGATGAACCGCTTTAGTTGATACTACTGTGGATGGAACTCTGGTCCACAAATCCACCTCTCTTTTTGTGAAATAACATTTCTGAATGTTCTCTCTAAAATTTCCTTAATTTCCCTCTTATGAGCTCTAGCGCTTGAATCTGTTGATACATTTGTAATTGAACTGATTTGATGGCATTATTCTTTCTACAGTACTACTTTGAAGAAGGCTACCATATATCATATGAATAATCTTTTCTCAGTTAAAACACACTAGGTCAGATAGTCTGCCCTCACAAATGAAATCCATCATAGCATCTTTTACTTTTTTTGTGCTCCTCTGAAGGGATTGTAGCATAGCTATATATGTTCTATTGCATGGTACCCGGAACCCCTGCCCAAAAACCACAATGGTCAGTGTGGGGGTGGTGGTGGTGGTGGAACATGGTGCTACTCTCCCTGTGCTGGGACAGACTATCACTGGCAGCATGTATCCAGTACTGGCCTCTTGAGTTGTAATGACTCACACCCTCTCACAAACCCAAAAGGCTTGCATGGTAGCATGACATACAATATTAGCACTGGGCCACCACGCAACTCTGATAGGTTAGATTTTTAAAGCTGCAAACTTGCAATTCAATCCATTTATAGATAAGCCCACAACTGATCTCACTTGTGTGCACTCCTCATTAATGGTTTATTGGAAGTCTCTTGCATCCACCTGAAAATGAATCTTTTGTCAGCAAACTGCACAGCTCATTTCTGTGAAAATTGTATACAAATTGGAAGAGGTGAATCCACAGACACAAAGGACTGCCACAAAGTGGTTGCAACAACCACTTAGTGACAGACATCTTATTTGCACACCTTTGTGCCATACATACAAAAAGGGGCCATGTTTCCTGTCCTGCACTCTTGCAATGGTCACCATGACAGGACAGAGGAATGGGCAAGGAGTGACCCTGTTAATGACAGGGCTGGTATGCAAAGAGTCACAGTGCTATGCATAAAGGCCCTTTAGTTCTCTTGTCACAAACCCACTCCTGGAGGCAGGGTCCACTGAGCTCGCAGTACCCACCCTAAGTGCAATCTGTGATAGAGGGAACAGGAATATCCTCCCTGTGTCCTTCTACAATACTTACTGAGTTCACAACTGAATACTCTCCATGAGGGCCCAGGACTTCCTCTCTAATTTGGGTAAGGGTAAAATACAATCTCGAGTCTGTAGCCAGGTGAGAGCCCTCCTTGTTTACTGCACGAGGGGGGGGCAAGGCCTTACGAGCTCTTTTGGGCTGTCCTCATTACCCTGATTGTGTTTTCTCCCACCTGGGGTGCAGGAACCTAGTACAAATCCTACAGACCCCTCCAGAGAACTATGTATTTCCCCTACTTAGGCACCCAGATTCCCTTCCAGGATCCTAATCGTTGATAGTGATGGTGGCACCTTAGCATTGAACAGGCTGTCACTGCTTAAATAAATCTTTCCACCTTCTCACACACAACAAAATTACTTGCAGGCAGTTATTAGATGCAGGTGCTTTTACCAGTACTTAAATAAGGCAAGGCAATTTTATTTATAGGGTGCCAAATCCTGGAGGCTCTGCGAGCTAAACATAAATGAAGACATACAGCAGTAAATTAAAACATAATAAAACCTCATTAAAACCATAACAAGATAAGATTCAGTAAAATAGAGGTTTCCAGAAGTCAAACTTCATGGGACTGGCCAAAACTAAAGATGTCAGCAGTAAAAGGCCAGGTTGAAGATGTGGGCTTTTAGCCTCCCCTTAAATACCTCAATTGAGGGAGCCTCCCAGACTGCAGTTGGAAGTGCGTTCCACAGGGTTGACCTGGAGACACTAAAAGCATGATCTCCTGAGGTCTTGAGTCAAACCCTAGGAACATCCAGGAAGCCCCTTGAGGAGGAGTGGAGGGAGCAAGCAGAGGACACTGATGACAGGAGATCAGACAGGTAACCAGGACCCAGCCCATATAAGGCCTTAAAGGTGAGAAGACTCACCCTGAAAAGGACCCTCCACCTGACTGGCAGCCAGTGCAGAGCACGCAGGACTGGAATCATGTGATTGGACCTCAAAAGGCTCATCAGCAACTTGAGCCACTGCATTCTGCGCTAGCTGCAGCCAGAGGAGGGTCCCTCCCATGACCCCGAAGTACAGAGCATTGCAGTAGTTGAGCCTAAAAGTCACAAAGGCATGTACTAGTGTCAGCAGGTCCTTGGGCAGAATGAGGGGCTTAATCCGGGCAATGTTCTGTGAGTGATTAAAAAACACTGCTGACTACAGCTGACACCTGATCTTCAAAGGTCAATCTGCAATCAAGGATCATGCCTAGATTTCACAACCTCGGAGAAACCACCAATGGAGCAGACCCCAGAAAAAAAACAGTCAGCCCCCGGTGGCAACTCATCATGCCCACAACTAGGCTCGATTGCTAGCACCTCAGTCTTAGCTGGGTTGAGTCTCAGCCAGATGGAAGCCATCCAGTCATTAGCCAGACAGCTGTTAAGCATGTTGATCGCTCCCGATGTTCAGGGTGCAAAAGACAAATACAGTTGGGTGTCATCTGCATAGCAGTGAAACTCCACACTGTACTGTCAAATGATCTCGCCCAAGGGCAGCATATACACTGTAAACAACATCGGCGACAAGATCAAGCCCTGAGGTACTGCGCAAGACAGAGGCATTGGGGAGAAGGAGAAATTGCCCATCACCCCCCGCCACACTCTGTCCAAGAAATAGGACTCAAACCATTTGATGGTGATGCCATCGAGTCCACAATACTCACAGAGCTGTTCAAGAAGGACGACATGATCCACAGTGTCAAAAGCTGAGGAGAGATCGAGGAGCACAAGAACTGACCGATCTCCTCTATCTCTAGCCCTGAGCAGATCATTATGTACTCTCACTAGAGCAGTTTCAGTGCTATGTCTGGCCCGACAACCTGACTAGAAAGGCTCACAGATATCTGAGGACACCAGGTGATCCTCAAGCTGATCTTCCACCAATTTCTCAATGACCTTGCTCAAAAACAGCAGGTTGGAGATCGTAAGGTAATTCACCAGGACGTCTGGGTCGAGGGAAGATTTTCTTTAGGAGGGACTTCACCAGTGCTTTATTCAAAGCAACTGGGGTGACCCCCTCTGCCATCAAGCACCTGGCAATCCTGGTAAACACTGGGCTAACGGAAACAACACATCCCATTAAGAAATGCATTGGTGCCGGGTCCAGCTCACAATAGGTGTGCTTCAGCTCCAAGAACACCTTAGTCACTTCAGACACCTCCACTGGCCTAAACTCCTCCCAGGCAGAGAGAAAGCCTCTGAAACTCGCAACTCGATCACTGTGAGGCAAAAGCCTCCCTGGTGGAATCCCTGACCCAATGGCTGGCACTCTGTCACAGAAAAACAGAGCAAACTCCTCACATAAAGAGGTTGAATAAGCTTTTTTCGGCCAGAGACAGGCAGGATGTAAAAGTCTGTCCATGGTCTGAAACAGCTGAGATGGTCTGTTTCTTCCCGCAGCAGTTTCCCTGGACAGAAATTCTGCCTTCTTATGGGAAATTGCCCCCTGGTACTCAGCATAGTGAGGACATCGGGCCAGCCTGTTGTCCTCCAGCCGGGTTTTCCACCAGCAAGCTCCAACTTCTGACCTCAGATTTTCATCACCTTGAGATCTCCATTAAACCAAGGGGATCTCAAGTGAGAGGATCTGGGTCATATACGGACTGGTGCAATGGCATCTAAAGCTTCAGTAACCACCCTAATATAGGAGACCACAGCCTCTCCAGTGCCTATCCCACATGCTGCATCTACCCTAGATAGATCAGCTAATGTCAATAAGCCCTCTGCATTGACACCCCTTAAGGGGTGATAGCTGACCATCTCCACAGGGGAGGGACTTTCAGTGGGGGCCCTAGAGCTGAACCCCATGGCACAATGGTCATACCAAATGACCTGACCAATTTTGAGGTTGTCAGTCTCAAGACTCAGCTGGAACACTAGATTGAGTGTGTGGCCATACTGATGGGTAGCAGCAGCAATCACTTGTGACAGGCCCAATGATTGCATCAACTGGAGGAGGTCGTAACCAAAACATGAGGATTCGTCGTCAACCCAGGCATTGAAATCCCCCAGGAATAAACACCTGGAGGACTCCAACACCTGGTCAACGATGGGGGTGGTAAATGAGGAGAATCCTGCAACCTGCACCCCCCACACATGATGATGCATTAAAATGATCTGGTGTTAACAACTGGGTGCACTGAGAAGCCCAGACTGGATCGAAAAACAATGGCCACTCCCCCACCCCTGTGATCCTTCCTCGGACAGTACACCACAGCATACCCAGTGGGAACGGCAGCCTCAAAAACAGGGCCTGCATCATCACCCAGCCAGGTCTCTGTGATGCAAGCCAGGTCAACAGAAGAAGTCAAGTCTGCAAAAACAGCAGTCTTGTTTCTCATCGACCTGGCATTGCAAAGCACTGCCTGAAGAAGATTAGAGGATAAAGACTTACAAAACAAGAGATTCAGCAATTTGGTTACAGGATAACAAAAAAAAGTTGGACAAATATACAGTACATACAAAACGCACTGTGAAATTTAACTGTCTAGTTTCTACCTTGTCTATGGAGAATCAAAAGTCCAGAAAATAAATGAAGTCTGCAAAGTCCCAGTTCTTCATGCAGCCACTGGTCCTCAGTGTATGCTTGGCAGTCTGGATCTGTGTGTCAGGAAAAATGTCTTCTGCAAAATGCCCTAAGTTTCTGTTTTGAGGGGCCTTATGTAAGCCTGATTCTTGGTTAGCTGGTGGCCTTATCTTTTAGGCCAACAGGGATCTTTCTTGCTCTTTGCCAAATTTTAAGTGAACCACATTAAAAACAGTATCCTATCTGCCGCTGTTAAATGGAGATGAATTATAACACTTGAAGGTACTTCACCGTAGACTTCCAGAATGAATGTTTCCCAGATCCTGTTCTCAAAGTATTTTGCTTTGAAGTGGAAAGTTTATGACAGGCAATAGTTTCTCCCATCTCCTGTCCTAGCTATGACACCATTTTTCCTTTGATCAGCTTACCAGGAAATCCTCTTTGAAATGCAATTTCAGTTTTCTGTTTAAACAAGCTGTTCCCAGACATCTGCAGTATACATGCTCCCTATGTGACCTTTTCAATCCTGGGCATTCTTTTGGCAGCCCCTAGTTCTTGCCCTCTTAGGGAATTTAAACATAAACAAAATCACAGAAAAACATGATAAAATTATGACTCAAGTGGTCAAATTGACACATCCCTCCCTCCCTCCCTTCTAAGAATGAATTTGTGGGGACACACCTGTATTGTATGGTAGGGTTTCCACAATTTGGTTACTGTTCTATCTGGTGAGATAGGCCATCTGCTTTTGCATTGGCAGACTCTGACCTGTGTATAATGGTAATGTCATAGGCCTGTAGGGCAATACTCCATCTGAGGAGCTGCCCATTTATTTTGCCCATCTGATTTAGCCACACCAGGGGGTTGAGATCGATCTGTACCCTTAAGCATCTCCCGTAGAGGTACAGCTCTAATTTCTTCATGGTCCATACCAGTGCAAGGCATTCCTTTTCAAACATGGAGTATGCCTGCTCCTGGGGAAGTAACTTCTAGTGCAGGTACAGTATTGGGTGGTCTTTCCCCTGATTAGATGTCTGGCTGAGGACTGCTGCAATCCCCACATCTGAGGCATCCTTCTGTATGGATCCACGATGGGTGTTCGACAAAATGTTTGTCAAAAGCCCCAACAGTGAAACTGTCAGGTCGACCACATTGTTCAGCTGCTGCTGGTTTCCCATGCTACAAAGTGTTTTCTTTGGAAGGCTTTGCCCCCCAAACCTCCAATGGTGGGGCTGTGCCCCCGCACCCCCCCACTTAGGATTATCAACTCTGAGTCAGAGCTGATTTGGAGGGTGCAGGACCCCTGACAGTCAGTGCTAGGTTCCAGTCGGTCCCCTACAGAGGCATGGTGCTGTAGTCACTGTAGGGAACCTCGCTGCCTAACTGTCGCTGTAGGGTGGGCAACTATATATGTACTACAAACTATCTAGTGTAATCTGGACTGGCCAGCACAAGGGCACTGCACAGTGCCGCTTTTAGCTGAGTGAAGGCTCGTTCACAATCTAGCTCCCAGTTTACCTTTTTTGGGCTGTCTTTTCTTTAGCAAGTCAGATAGGGGAGCCACCAGGATACTATAATTGGGAACAAACTTTCAGTAGTACCCTGCGGTCCCTGGGAAGCTCCAAACTTGCTTATGGATTTCAGGTGTGGGCAATGCCTCTATTGCTATAGTCTTTGCTTCAGTAAGAGGAAGCTGCCCCCTTCCCACTATATGGTCTAGGTATGCCACCTCCGTCATAGCCTCCTGGCACTTTTCAGCCTTGACAGTGAGCTCTGCTGCCTGTATCCTGCCCAATACTTCCTTCAGGTGGGACAGGTGTTCCTTCCAGCTGGTACTGAACATGGCAATATCCTCCAGATAAGTCACTGCATACTCTTCAGTATCCTTTAACACCTGGCTGGTCAACCTTTGGAATATGGCAGGGCATTATTCATTCCAAAAGGTATTACCCAGAATTCAAATAATCAGATTGGAGTGATGAAGGTTGAGAGTTCTCTAGCTCTGGCAGTTAACTCCACCTGCCTGTATCCTTTTGTCAAGTCAGTTATGATAAGGTATGTCACCCCTCTCAACTTATCCAGTAGTTCATCTGTCTGAGGCATTAGGTGGGTGTCAGACTTCGTGACTGCATTGAGTCCACGCTAGTCCACAAAAGTGAGTAGACCCATCTGGCTTGAGAACGAGGACTATGGGTGAGACCGAGGGACTGTGGGATTTCTGGATTACCCCTAAATCCAGCATTTCCTCCACCTCCCTCCTAATGTCCTTTAGGATGGCCTCAGACACCCTATTGGTTGTCTGCTGTATGGGTACTTGCATCCCCGTGTCTATGTAATGGGTTGCTAAGGAAGTTCATCCGGGTTAGGCCATAAACAATTGGGCAAAGCCCTGTAAAACCTCCCTCACTTCCTGGGTCTTTTCCGGGGTCAACTGGGGTGACAGCTTGATTGTCTCTACAGATGACTCTCACTTGCTTTCCTCTAGCAAGCCCAGGAGGGGGTCTTCCTTCCCCTTCCCAGGGCTACACATTGTAAACACCATGTTGGCCCTATTTGCATATGGCTTCATCATATTGACATGGTACATATATGGGTATGTCTCTTGTCAGGCAGTTCCACAATATAGTTCATGCCATTGACCTGTTGGACTACCTTTTATGGTCCTGCCCACTTGGCCTGCAGCTTGTTCTTCTGGACTGGAATTAGAACCATTACTTCCTGGCCTGCACTGTACATGTGAGCTCTGGCTCTGCATTTGTACCAGACATTTTTACTTCTGCTGGGCAACTGACAGGTTGCTTTGGGTCCCCCCATAGCGCCTTCAGCCTCCTAAACACCAGAACATACTTCACTATCAGGAGTTCCCTGGTCACATGCTTGCCTTCCCAGTCTTCTCAGATCAAATCTAGGGGCCCACACACCCTACATCTGTATAGGAGTTCAAAGGGGGAAAACCGTGTCAACTGTTGGGGTACCTCCCTGCATGCAAACAACAGGTGGGGAAGGTATTTCTCCCAGTCCCTCCCATGCTGTTCAGCAAATCCTTGGAGCATCATTTTTAAGGAACTATTAAATCTTTCCATGAGCCCATTGCCTTGTGGGTGATAAGGTGTTATGCATCTCTGCACCACCCCCTGCTTCTCCCACAAATACTTCATCAGGTTGGACATGAATTTACCCCCTTGATCAGTGACAACCTCCTGTGGAAACCCAACAAGGGAGAAAATCCTTAGCAAGGTGTCTACCACTTTGTCTGCTTTAATTGAGGAGAGGGCGACTGCCTCTGTGAATTGGATGATGTAATCAACCACTGTCAGGATAAACTTTTTCCTGGAGGAGATTGGGGTATTCAAGGGACCCACAATATCCATTCCTACCTACTGAAATGGCTCCTCCACAATGGGCAAGGGAATTAAGGCAGCTTTGGTTTTACTACCCATGTTTTACTACTTGCCTTCCCTATCTGTTGGCACCGGTGACAAGATCTGCAATATTCCTTCACCTGCTGTGTGAAGTTGAGCCAAGAGAAATTTTGGGCCAATCGCTGCATGGTGTGAGTGATGCCCACTTATCCAGACATGGTGATATCATGAGCGATCTTGAGCAACCGCTCATGATACCCCTGGGAAACAATAAGCTGCCTGCCCATCACCCCTCCCTCTGTCCTCACTTCCTGTGTATACAACAGTCCATCATACCAAATTACCCTATGTTTCATGTCACCTCCCTGTGTCCCGTCAGATTCTGTACAAGCCCTCAGCCTCTCCAAACTAGGATCAGCCCTCTGAGCAGCTGCAAAATCTTCACAATTTCCTAAAGCATGGAACATGTCCCCCTCATTTCCTAAGCTGGGGTCCTCAGCTCTAGCACCAGGCCATTCATAGTCACTGCCATCCCTAACCTTTTGGCCATTTGTTACCTCTTACTCTTCAGAGTAACCTTCTATAGCTGTTTGGTGAATGGCTACTTGGGGAAGTCCTACCTCCCTTTCACTATCCTCCATGTCAGGAGACACAGGCTGAGGAACCAGCCTCTTATTCTTTTCCATAGGGGCTTCTGTGCAGTTCAAGGAATTACAAGCGGCCTTAGTCATCTGACTGTGGGTAACCACACATACCACCCCCTGCTGTAGACTATTCCCTATAATCACATGTAGGGTGAGGTTGTCTACCACTGCCACTTTTTGCACCATCTCTTCTGTCTCACCCCAATCCAGGAGAACACTAGCTAGTGTCAGGGTTTTCTCCTCCTCAGTGAATCCCGTCACAGTTACAAACTGATTAGGTATAAGCTGTTCAGGCCCGACCAAATCCCCTTTTATCAGGGTAAGAGACACCCCCATGTCACTTAACCCATTGGTCTGCTCCCTATTCATGGTAACCGGGTGTATGTACTCACTCATGTTTACAGGCATGCTTTGAGGGATAGACAGTGCACCCACCTCCTTTCGAGGGACACTTTGCTCACTCTGTACCTTTTTAGGACACTGTCTAGCAAGATGCCCTAGCTGTTTACAAACCCAACATTCGTCATTTCTTTTATCCAAGAAATCCTTTTTTGGTAACTTGGGGCTTTGCTCTTTCTGCAGAAGCAGTGAGGGTTTTAGCTGCCCTGAAGATGTGCTTTTCCCTTTTTGCCCTGCAGCACCTGCTCCCCCATGTTACTTGGTCAATATAGCGCTGCCGAAACAGTGCAAGGATAACCGCGTAGTCTAATGCGCAGAATGAATTACAGCGACATGGGGACAATAGTGGTAGTAAACTACCACTACACCTGTTACTCACTAGGAATTGAAGGAAGGGCTGAAGACGCCACAGTTGCTATACCTGGTTGAGCCACGCCCTTGGTGGAGTGGCTAAGGTACAAGTACCTGGAGCAGTGGAGACCCAGGGATCAGGGTTTGATTCCCTGTCTCCCAACATGTTTAAAAAAAAACAAACTAAGTTCTCTCACTCTCGAGTTTCCCCTTTTTCTCTTGGTCCACACCACCCCTCAGAGTTAATTTAGTTTGGAGGGTGTGCGGGGTGCTGCTGTTGTTACTGTTGGTGTTTTCCCAGACTGTGTTTTTTCCTTTCACTGTTTTTACTGCAGTATTGTTTTGCCACATTATTTTTCATGTGACATTATGACCCTGTGCCCTTCCCCACTTCCTTTCAAAGCAGGCCTGCTCCTAGCATAGCGATCCAAGAGCTCAACAGCTTGCTGTGCTGTTTTTAGATCTCAGTCCTCTAGCCAGGTTTTCAACTTCACTGGGCAAGCCCAATAGAACCGATCTAATAATACAACCTCCTCAATTTTCCCCACAGAGTTTGCTTCTTCCCCCTCCCACCAACGTTTCAAAACCAGACGTTGCTTTGTGGTGAGTTCCTCAAAGCTCATGTCAGGACTTTTTCAGAGTTTATGGAATTTAACCCTGTAGGCCTCAGGAGGTAATTCATTCTTTTTAAGTAAAGCAGTTTTAAGTTTCTCATAGTCTCTACTGTCCTCATTGTCCATTTGGCCTAGCACCTCATGCCCTTTTCCAGTAAGTATTGGGGATAGCTGAAAGCTCCAGACCTCCCTAGGTATCTTGGCCTGGATACAGACATTTTCAAACACATTCAAAAATGCATCCATATCCTCCTTCTCTTTAGATTCAGCTATTAATTTGGAATTTAATTTATACTCCAGCCCTGGAGTTTCAGGTTCACCCCTCCCACTTACCTCCTGCGGCACTGGTTATTCAAGTCTTAGCCTATCCAGTTCAAACTCTCTCTGGCACTACTGTTCCTCTGCCTTCTCTCTAGTGCTGCTTTTCCCTCAGCCTTTGTCTGGCACTGCTTTTCCTTGGGCTCCATTTTGAGCCTTCTATGCTCAGTTCCTTTTGCATCTCCAGTTCAAAACCTCTTCTGCTCCCTTTCTTGCTAAGTTTTGAACTTTCTCTGGTCCAGCTCCAATTTCCTCAGCTCAGATTGTAGCTTTGGCCTCTCTAGGTCAGGATCTGTAGTGGACATCAACTGCTGCTGCAGTTCTGGGTCCTCTCTGGTCTCACTGTCCTCCTCCCTGAGACTGGACACTGGAATGTTCCTTGGCACCCCCACGTCCAAGGTCTGATCCTTTTCATTCACTGGCCATGACTCAAGGTTCTGGGCAACCGCTTGCTCATCGGCTGCCATCCCTCTTAATGGACCCCTCTTTCTTGACACAACTGCCTTAACTGGTCTGCAATGCATTTGGTGTAGTTACAATCCATCTTCTCCCCTAACTACTGCTACACTAACTTACACTGAAAAAAAACTAAATTGTATTGGGAACTTCATACCGTAACCAAATATTTTTTTTTTTCCAAATCACTGCCCTGTTTGTGTGTGTGGATTGTTTACAGTTAATCAATCTGATACACTGGCCTCAAATCCGACCTCTATGCCTGTGCCACCAATATCTCTAGGATCTCACCACTATGCCACCAGATCCATCACAAACTCACTTCTGGGGGTCGGGTCAACTGAGATCACAGTGCCCACCCCAAGTGCAATCCATGATGGGGGGAACAGGAATACCCTCCCCATGTCCTTCTAGAGTGCTCACTGAGTTCACAACTGAACATTCACCAAGAGGGTCCAGGGCTTCCTTTCTAATCTGGGTAAGGTTACAATACAGTCTTGAGTCTGTAGCCAGATAAGAACCCTCCTTGATTGCTGCACTAGGTTGGAGGACGTAGGTGTTATGAGCTCTTTGGGGTTGTCCTCGTAACCCTGATTGTGTCTTCTCCCACAGATAGTGCAGGAACCTAGTTCAAACCCTACAGACCCCTACAGAGGCCTATGTATTTCCCCTACTTAGGCACCCAGATTCCCTTCCAGGATCCTAAGCTTTGGTAGCGATGGTGGCACCTTAGCTTTAAACATGCTGTCACAGATTGAATAAATGTTCCCACCTTCACACACACAACAAAGTTACTTCCAGGCAGTTATTAGAAGCAAGTGCTTTTATTAGTACTTAAATAAAGACTTACACACAAAAGATTCAGACATTTGATTACAAGATAACAAAAATTAAAAAGTTGGACAAATATATATACAAAATGCACTGTGAAATTTAACTGTCTAATTTCTATCTTGTCTGTAGAGAATCAAAAGTACAGAAAATAAATGAAGTCTGCAAAGTCCCAGTTCTTCAAGCAGCCACTGGTCCTCAGAGTATGCTTGGCAGTCTGGATGTGTGTGTCAGGAAAAGTGTCTTCTGCAAAATGCCCTGAGTTTCTGTTTTGAGGGGCCTTATATAACCCTGGTCCTTGGTTAGCTGATGGCCTTATCTTTTTAGGCAAGGAGGGGTCTCTCTTGCGCATTCCCAAATTTTAAGTGAAACACAAAAAAAAAAAAAATGAACAGTATCCTTTCTGCCACTTTTAAATGGAGATGAATTATGACACTTGAAGGGACTTCACAATAGACTTCCAGAATGGATGTTTCCCAGATCCTGTTCTCAAAGTATTTTGCTTTGAAGTGGAAAGTTTATGACAGGTGATAGTTTCTCCCATCTTCTGTCCTGGTTATGACACCTTTTTTTCCTTTGATCAGCTTACCAGGAAATCCCCTTTGAAATGTAGTTTCAATTTCCTGTTAAGCAAGCCTTTCCCAGACATTTGGAATATACAGTACATCCTCCCTTCCTATGTGACCTTTTCAGTAACCCTGGGCATTCTTTTGGCAACCCTTTGTTCTGACCTTCTTGGGGAACTTAAACATAAACAAAATCACAGAAAAATATGACAAAATTATTACAGTGGTTCCCAAATCACCACAGCCCTAACTCCTGGTCAGAAGAGGTGGTGGCTCTAACCCAGCAAGAACTTCTACAAGCAGTTCTACAAGGCTCGCTGCTGCCTTGCAGGCTAGAACCTATGTTCTGGCAGGTGAAAAGTTATGGGGTGTACAGTGCTATGGAAATTGTGCCCAAGCTGAGTCTAGGCTAGTGAGGGGAAATCAACTAGACCACAGGAAGGAAAATAAATGCTTTGCGTTGACGTGGGACCACTGGACCACTGAAAAGGATTGATGTGAGATGTGATATTTTGAAAATATGAGATGACCACAAATCAGACAGCAGGTGCCATATGAAAGGTGGGGGAAGCATATGGTGGTAGGACTGTTAGCCTAGTGCACAGAGCATGCCACAGCACCATGCTACTGATGCTATGCCATGATCTGACTCCTACAACTGCTGCAATCCCCCATGTTAGTGGCCATGCACTTTATGTGACTTCACTAACATCTAGATTACACATTAGCATAACAAGGCCATGAGACACTGTCACTGGGAGAATCCACCCCCTGCAGGCAGTGCCATGTCATTCTGTATAGAACAAAAGTGTGGTGGAGGAACATTAAAAATCATTTGAATGTGATTGCATGAAGCAGACATTATTTAAATGAGAAGTGTTTCCCAGACATGTGATCATTCAGATAAAAATAAACATTTAATCAGGTATTTTCAGAAGTTTCATGATGCTTATCCAGAAATCACTGATAATTATGTACATTTGCCTAGCAAGTTTGATAGACCTTTGAGGCTCATGTGAAGTCCTAGTGTTTGAAATGAACATTCCTCTTAGTTTCTTAGTTATCTGGCTTTCTTGAACTTGGTGCAAAGCTAAGTAAGCAGAATTAAGCAGTATAGTAGTATTGACAAAGTAGATACATAGATACATAGACACTGTATGCAGATAAGGGCCTATGGCCCACCCAGTCTGCCCATTTGAGCTTGTAAGTTCATTTTATGTTTTTCTAGAAATATGTTGCCCCTTACCCCTGACCTCCAGGATTCCCTTATGTCTACTCTATGCATTCTTAAATCCTGTGATTGTTTCAGCCCCATCACTTCCTCTGGCAGGGTGTTCCACTTATCCACCACCCTTTCTGTGAAGAAATTCTTTCTCACGTTTCGTCTGAATCGCCCCTCCCCCAACTTCATCCCATGCCCTCTAGTCCTGGAACATTTTTTTTACTGGAAATAGTGTATTCTTGCACCCTGTTCCTCCCTGTAAAGTACTTGTATAACTTTATCATATCCCCTCTCTCCTTCCTCTCCTCCAGGGAGTTCATGTTCAAGTCCTTCAGCCTGTCCTCATAGGACTTGTGATGCAGTCCCTCTACCATCTTTGTTGCCCTCCTCTGAACGTTCTTCACCTTGTCTGTGTCCTTACAGAAGTAAGGTCTACAGAACTGTACACTGTACTCAAGGTGTGGCCTCACTAGTGTCTTGTATAGTGGAATTATGACCTCACTTTTCCTGCTGGTGATGCCTCTGCCTCTGCCTATGCATCCCAGTATATAACATTTGACTATTCTGCAACACAGAACATGAGTAACAGAGTTTTTGGTGGTGTTACCTTCATCTCTCAAGTAATATTTTTTGATGCATCCTATAATTTTAAGAGGAATAGGTTCTGGCCTGTGTGCACCTCAGAAACAACATAACACTTGAAGTTCTTAATTCTAATTACTTTTTCCACAGCAACAAATTTTGAAAAATGACTAAGCCTGGGGCCATGGTTGTCAATAAAATATTTCTGTCAGTGCACATCCTGCACATACTGGAAATTTGGCTGCAATTGCTAATGTCCTTGGGAAAAAAATCATTTCTTGAGCATGTAGTAGTTTTATTAAACAGTGATCAGCAACCGTTCTGTCAGTATTTAGAATTATCCGAACATCAAAAAGAGAAGAACTGGTATTCAGTACTACTACTTGTGTGTCTATAATTTCTAGCATGGCATTAAGTGATTTTAAACTGTTTAAAGATAAGGCCATAGATAACATTATTTTACAAGATATACAGTACCATTGCTTGCCATTCTACAGACCTGCTAGTAGTCTATCACCCAGTGGGACCACTGTAATTTCAGCTCTTGTGTCTTGGCTATATCCCAGTTTTAATAAAGAATGCTCCAATTTCCTACAACAGTGCTCCAGAGGAGCTACTTATGAAAAAAATGAGTCTTTTATATTGTTGCATTTAGTAAATCTAGATTACATAAATCCGTGGAGTCTGTTTTCCCCCTCCAGGTATTCAGTGCACCAAATAATATTACATGCTCTATCTGAACTCCCCTTACATGATCAAGTATTCATTGTTGCTATACCACACTTCAGATGTTGGCAAGTCTGATTTACACAATTCTGCAAACTTACCCTTCTTTGACTAAATATGAAACAAGTACACTACTGTGATGTAGTCTGGGTTATTTGTGCATCACAGTGATAGGTAGGGACGACTTTTCCTGAAGAGTGTTCAGGTTAGTTTAGCAGCGGGCCAGTCACCATCACCAAAATAGCCATCCTGGACCAAGCAGCTCTTTTTAGAGCTCTCTGAACCTATCTCGATTTCAGCAGAAAAAAATACTTTGGAGACAAAAATTAGACCAGTTAATGGAAGTTGTCCATATACAGTATACTACAGGCATTATTTTGACCCTTGAATTTTCATTTTTGAGAATACTGTATGTTTTTGGTTTTCCTAGTGTGCAGTGCTAAAGTCCATGTGAAGGCATGGAGGGGACTTAATTTTGTTGACTAAAAGATGTTAATTTCTTATAATTTCTGAACTTGGTGTTGCTGAATAAAGTTTTTCAGGTGTAGTACTTATGTAAAGTAATGATACTGAACTTTTGTGTAACTTTTAAATAAAAAAAGATTTTCTTGACTGCTGCTGCAAGGTACTGGGAGACAGGCAATTCAGATGGCCAGGTGTCTAATGCTGCAGTTATCTGCTACTGTGCTGAAAACAATGGTTATATTTAAAAAAAAAAACTGGAAAAATGAAATATACTTTTCAGGTGCCAACAAGTTAAGCTTGTAGCACTCACTGTAGTCCTGCATTATTTATTTTATTTATTTATTTCTGTTTAGGATTAATGCCTTTGAGTCAAGGACTCATTTTCAAAGGTTCCGAGTCAGTTAAACGAACAGATACAGACAACATAACACATAGCACAGCAGTGGATTACAAAATAAGGTTACAGAGGGTTGCATATACTTTTAAGTTTAACTAATACATAGGAGTCTAGGTGTCACTAGTACATAGAAGTCAAGCATTGTAAATTTCACTAGTACATAAGGTTCAACATTGTAAGTAACAGCACTAAGTGCAGGCATAGTAGTGTTAGAAACAGGAAAGAGGGGAAGAGGCCAGGGATTGAGTCTCCACTGGGTAGTATGGGGGAAAGAGGGTAGGGCATGGACAGTTACCAGAGTGGTAGGCTGAGCTCACCAGTGGTGGCCAGGGGTGAGAATGAGGGGGGTGGGAAGCACCCCAAGATAGGCATTGTCAGATGTTCATGTATGTAGTTGATGGAGTGGGCGATCTGGTGGGGGGGGTTGACAAGTTTATTGTAGTGTAAACTATGCAGGGTAGATATTTTGTGGGTAGGGGATTTGTTGAAGACAGCAGGGGAAAAGAGTGCAGGGGCAGTGGTTGGGTGGTTAGAGCTAAGGGGTGGGTGGGATAGCCTAGGGCCCTGGAGGGCTAAGTGTGTGGCAGACACCGTTTTTTAGTTCTAGCTGTGACAAAAGCCCAGTTTTGAATTGTCTGAGCTTGGAGCAAACTAAGAGTGCGACAGGCAGCTCATTGAACCACTTTGGGCCCAGGAAGGTGAGTGATCTTTATGCCAGTTTAGTATGCTTGAATGGCACCTGGAGTTCCCCTTTTGCAGAACTCCTAGTCTGCTAAAGGGGTAACGCCTTTGTGAAAAGCCTGTTAGTGGACTCAGGCATAAGCCCTAGCAAGGCTTTTTTGATAAGCATGCAAGTTTGGAGTTGAGCTCAGAAGTGGAGTGGAAGCCACCCTGTCTCATTGAAGAGGGTGCAAGTGTGAGCAGAGAGATCAGCACCCAAGGTTATGTGACAGGCCTTGTTTAGGAGAGTGTTGACTCTCTTGAGGGCACTGTTAGAGCCTGCTCCATAGATTGGGAGCCCATAGTCAATGGTGGCTAGCATTACATTCACTCTGACTGATTCGGTTCTAATGTCAGTGATAGGATTGGCAGAGGGTTTCAGACCATAGACCTATTAGTTTAATGTTTCAGACAGTAAATCCAAATTAGTTCTGGCCATGGCTTGTATTTAGGATTGAATGCAACTTTAGCAGGCAGCATTTTAACAAGCCTTTTCTGGGAGACACTGCAGTTGATTATTAAGCTCCATGTCATATGTGTAGCTATGCTAGACATGCACTCTAATGGGGAGATATGCACTGAGTTAGAATTCATATACTGGCTGATATACAGCAACAACAAGCATTGGTAAATATCGTAATGTTTGCTTGTATGCTGTATACAAGACATTATCTGTAGTATGAGAAGGAGGTTAAATCAATTTAAGCATCTTTTATTAGTGACATTGTTATGCTTAGTTATTGAAAAGGTGCTTAATTCTTTTTTCCAGTTTATTTACTAATGAAAGCCCAGTTAACATGCAGCATCTTGGTTCCAGAGGTGTCATGATTTTATTCGTTTTTACAATGTATTTACACAAGATAGTCCACCTTACAGTAGATGCGACATGTCATTTTCAGTAAATTGTTCAGAGTCGCACATTGTTTGCCTGTAGCAGTGTTTAAGTCAGCGATATCCTGGTTCCCAAGAGTATTCCAGACCCTAATCTGAACTATTGGGGGAGAGGAGCACTGGGAAAAGTCAGAGACTGCTCAAGCCATGTTTTGGTGCTGTTGTTTTGCAATTTATTTACCAAAAATGGCCTGGCTGAGATGCAATATCTCCTTTCCAGTGGCACCCTTATGTTATACCTTTTTATATTGTATTTACCTGGGATAGTGCAGCTGAGGTTAAACATCCCATTTCTGGTGGGGTCCTGCTTCTACCTACAGTATTTTTGCAGTTGGGTATATGGGAGCACTGAGAGGTTAAAGGGACACTGTCAATCTGATTTTCATCATATTATTTTTAGTTAAAAATCTGCATTTTATGATTGCTTACCATCTGTAAAATTCATTGATGTTGCTGTTTTTGTTGCCTGTTTCCTTGTTTAGTAGAAGTGAAATGCATGCTAATGTATATTTATAAACAACTTAGTTTTGTTTACAATCCTGGGTCTGTTCTTACTGAATACTTCCTGAACATTAGAAACACCTCTAAATAGTGCAGTCACTCGTGATGAAATAGCCTCTGAAACTCCGACTGCATCCTGAGTGTCAAGACTGTGTTGTGGGTGTTCCAAGTCCTAGAAAGATGCAGTGGGAGTTGATCAAGGAATGTAAACAAACCTGTTTTTTTATGGTAACACCAGTATTAGGCAGTCTGTTTTCACTTTTGTTAAGAAAAAAAGAACCAGAATCAAACTTCCAGCTACATCACCAATCTTTACAGAATGCTGGCAATTTTAAAATGTGTTTATTAAACTAGGGACACTTTGAGACCTAAAGGGGGTTGACAGTGTCCCTTTAGCCATTTGACGAGGGTTACTCAATGAATATTTCTTGTTAAATGGGAGTGGACATTTGAATCCTCATCTCATAACTGCTCTAAACATTAGGCCACGCAATTTGCTGGGGGTGGAGGGGATGACCAGGAAAGACAAGCAACTGCTGATTATGTTTTTTTTTTGTTATGTTTTCTTCCTTACAGTGTGTTCCCAAGGATAGCCTAGATGAAATGCAACATCTCATTTCCAGTTGGGCTCTGCTTCTAACCATTTCCATAGGTAGGTAGTTTTGACCGTAGCACTGGAAGGCTAGGTGAGTAGCTCAGGGTCATACAGTCAGTATGTGACTGTAGCAACATTTTCATTTGTGATCTTCCCATTCTCAAGCAGAGTTCTTACCATAAACCACCCAGCCTCCACTGTCTGGGTGGGACAGGAAAAAGTAAGTGACTGCTGGCAATACATATATATATATGAGATTGATGGCAAGGTGTTGGATAAATGTTAGAACCACTGTTTATTCAACACCAGTGAGAATAAATGTATGTATTTATATATATATATATATATATATAAAGAGAGAGAGAGCTATGTAATAGGTGTGAGCAGATAAACCATAGAATAAATTCATTTAGTCTCACTGGTGTTGAATAAACAGTGATTCGAACATTTATCCAACACCTTGCTATCAATCAATCACAGTTTACTTGACACCCTGCCATCAACCATCTTACCTCCTACTGGCACTAACTTCAGTTTCCCTTACTTGCAGTTTCATTTCACTTACAAACCAATCTCTTTGGCTGTCTTCAGGCTCCTCCATCTGAAAATGCCATATTAGTAAAATGAACCACAGAATCTTCAGGTTCTTCCAGCCCTAAATCCAACTGCTTCCAGAAGAACCAAAAAAGAAAATACAATCTAAGAAAACAAAAGAAACACTATCCCAATAACAAAATCTTCAAACTCTTCATGCTCAGTTCCAACACTGAATCTAAAAAGCAATCCCTGTCCTTCCAAAATCATCAATCCCATTCCTCCTCACCTATCACGCACCCTGATCAGATGCCCGCCGCTGCTCCAATGACTCCTTCCCTGTCTGCTCTCTCACACACCAGCCCCATGGAACTCCTCCATTCTCCACCACAACAATGAGCTGCATCACAAATAGTACCAATCAAAAATTTAAAAAAAATAAATAAATAATGCAAAAAAAAAAAAAAACATACACACAGCCCATTGCATAAACCGCACATGTGATGGGTTGCTCTTGGATACATCATTTATTTGAACTCTCGTGTGACCTCAGGATCTCACTCTAGCTCCGCCACTCATGTGGTCAACCAAGGTCACACACTGTCATTCAAATAAATGATGTATCCAACAGCAACCCATTACATATCCTATATATATATATATATATATATATATATATATATATATTATAGTGGCACGGTAGTGCCACTATAGTTAGGGTTGAGTAGCCTTTTAAGGTTAAAGTTTGAAATTTGCAGCTTAATAACTTTGCCATCGTATGATGGATTTGCCTGAAATTTGGCAGGCATGGAGCGGTACCACAGATCTCTGGATCTGCCAAGTGTCGTAATGGTTAGATATACAGTTGCAGAGCTATAAAGCACAATATAAAGTTGCATTTATGCTTTTTTGAGCATTCTTTGCTCACACCTACAGGTCGCATGGTTTGTGCGACCAGTCCAAAACCTTCAGGAAACATGCAGCCAGGGTCCCCGATGTGCCTTTCGAGGATTTCATGAAAAAATATTAAATGGTTCAAAAGTTATTCAAAAAACAAATTTCCTATTATAGTCAATGGGAAAAGTTAACAAAAAGTTTGACAGTGTTGCAAATGCAATTTTTAGCATTGCAAATGACCCCTGTAGTGTCGTGAGTCAGACATTTTTTTTTCAGTTACTGGTCACAGAAATGCTTGGCATTTAAATTTGGGACCATCTAAGAACATAATTCTTTTTGTGTTCACCTAGTCGAGCCCTGAGGATGCTAGCCATGTCTTTTCTGGGGGGCTTAAACACCACAGAAATATGTTTTTAATATTTTGTAAATTGTAGTGTCACAAAGTAGTGTTGCACTTGCGACACTTTCATGATTTTTTTTGCGAAAGTGTCGTGATTTGTGACACTATGCCCAAAAGAATAGGAATCTTTGCCACTCTGCTGCAAAAGAATGGTTTGGTCTTTTGGGCTGCAATTTGGAAGGAAGAAAGCCAAGATTCTACATATGTGCATTGTTTGATTTGGTGACAAAATATTAGAGGGCTGCAAAGTTATGGTACTCCAAAGTTGACTGTTTTTCCCATAGACTAACATTACGGCACTCCTTTCGGGGCCCGTACCCCGGAAACACTTTGAGATACAGACTTTTCATCAGAAAAGTGCTAGGGGGCCAAGTGCAAATCTAGCCAGGAAAGTCATAAATTATGAGAAATTCTAATTTTTTTTCTACGTCGTATGGTTCCTGAGATATAAGCAATTTAGTATTCCAAATGCTCATTTTCTGCTCCGAGGCCCATTATTATGCATACATTCTTTGCATTCACTGTGTTTCTCAATGCAGCTTTTGAGGAAAAAAAGGGTGTGCACTTCCTTTACTGTTACAGTTAGCGTTTCCATTTGCATTTCCGTAACCATTTGCATTAGCGTTCCCGTCTATGCTACCATGTGCACTGCCCTTTGCGTTTTCATTTGCACATACATTTGCATTACTGTTACCATTTGTGTTTCCATTACTGTTTCTGTTTGCATTTCGTTTTGCTTCACCTTGTGCATTACCATTTGCGTTTGTGTATGCGCTTCTGTTTGTGTTTGCTTTTGTGTTTCCTTTGGTGTCACTGTTGGTGTTACCATTAGCATTTGTGTTTCCAATTACGGTACCATGACAATGTGCATTACCATTTGTGTTTCTGTATGCACTTGCATTTGTGTTTCTGTTGCTGTTTGCTTTGGCGTCATCGTTGCTGTTACTGTAACTGTTTGCATTTCCAATTGCATTACCATTACTGTTTGCATGTTCATCACCATTTGTGTTTCTGTTGACCTTAAGGTTTGCGTTTTTGGTTGCATTTCTGTTGTTGATTGCATCACTGTTTCCTCCTGTGGTGCCGTTGCCTTTACCATTTGCATTTCTGTTTGCGTTTGTGTTACCATTTGCATTTTTTCTTACCATTTGCATTAGCATTTATGTTACTGTTTTTGTTACCGTCTGCGTTTCTGTTGCCGTTAGCATTTGCTTTACCATTTCTGTTTTCATTAACATTTGCGCTTTCATTTCTCTTACCATTTGCGTTATCATTTACGTTTGTATCACCATGTCTGTTACCATTTGTGCTTGTGTTTGCATTACCATTAGCATTACTATGTCACAAAAAAATCACATGGTGGGAGCGCAGGCCTCATTTGCACTTGCATTTGCATTACTGTTACCATTTGCATTTCCATTACTGTTTCTGTTTGTGTTTTGTTTTGCATCACTGTGTGCGTTATCATTTGCGTTTGCATACACGCTTCTGTTTGCATTTGTGTTTCCTTTGGCATCATTGTTGGTGTGACCATTAGCATTTGGGTTTCCATTTGCGGTACTGTGACCGTGCATGTTACCATTTGCATTTCCATATGCGCTTGCGTTTCCATTTGTGTTACTGTTCGCTTTGGCGTCATCGTTGCTGTTGCTGTAACTGTTTGCATTTCCAATTGCATTACCATTACTGTTTGCATGTTCATCACCATTTGTGATTCTGTTGGCTTTAGCATTTGCATTTTCGATTGCATTTCTGTTGTCAATTGCATTACTGTTTCCTTCTGTGGTGCCGTTGCCTTTACCATTTGCATTTCTGTTTGTGTATGTGTTACCGATTGCATTTTTCTTACCGTTTGTATTTCCATTGGCGTTAGCATTTACGTTACTGTTTTTGTTAACATTTGTGTTTCTGTTGTTGTTAGCATTTGCATTGCAATTTGCATTACCATTTCTGTTTTCATTAACGTTTGAGCTCGCGTTTCTCTTACCATTTGCATTATCATTTACATTTGCGTCACCATGTGTGTTACCATTTGCACTTGTGTTTGCATTACCGTTAGCAATACTATGTCACAAAAAATCACATGGTGGGAGTGTGGGTCCCAAAGGGCCCCAAGCTCCTACCAACACATTCCATTCACTATTCATAGTGCTCATTCTCAAATAGAAGGGAAATTCATGGCAACAAACTCCATTTAATGCATCTGTTAGGGTTGTTCCACAGCAACAAAAGTGAGGTAATTCAGTGTTAGGGTTGCCACCCCTTGCACTCCAATCCCAACCTGTCCCCACCAGCAGGCATTGGGGTGTACGTTGGGGTCATTGATCCTAACTCTCACCCAATTCTCCTATACTGCACCACCTCAGCTTGTTTACACATGGGATGGGGTGAGAGTTAGGACCAATGACCCCAATGCACACCCCAATGCCTGTTGGTGGGGATGGGGAGGGCTTGGAGTGCAAGGGGTGGCAACCCTAACACCGAATTTCCTTGCTTTTGTCGCTGTGGAACAATCCTAACTGATGCGTTAAACAGATTTTTTTGCAATGAATTTATATATATATATATATATGTGTATATATATATATATATTTATATTACAATTTATTTATGCAGGCTAGCCCAACTGAGCTGCAATATCTTGTATCTGATGGGGTTCTGCTTTTATCCATTTGTACAAGGCTTTTACACAGCATATTCCTACTGAAGGGGAATATTCCATTTTTATTACAGTCCTGTTTGGACCCATTTTTAAAATGTACTTCCCCAGGACAGCCCAGCTGAGATGCTACTTTTCATTTTCAGGGAGGGTCTGCTTCCACCAGTTTCTGTAGATTGGTGGAATGGAGCACTGGGAGGTTAAGTGAGTTGCTCATGGTCACACCATGAGTATTTAGTTTTGAAGGTCTAACCAGTGCTATCTAACAGCTGCTATATAGTACTTGCAGATATTTAAATTATGTTCTTTAAATGTGGAATTTATTTTTATTTCATTTTTCTCTAGCTCAAGAGACATAAAACATTACTAGAAAAGGAAACTTCAAACATGATTCATCATCATACAAAAGCCACTCAAAGCACAAGCAAATATATATGAAACTCATAAAGGAAAATGAAATATTAATGTGTAGAGTCTGATCATATTCAGGTATTAAAGAGTTCTATGTCAAATTTGAAGTCCATGAAAGTCCATATTTTTCTAACATACTATATACAACTTTAACTTGGTTAAAAATTGTGTACTATTGCTAGCTTACCTTGGGTATTATAAATGTTTTTGAAGTATAATTGCAGTTGCCTAAAAAAAAATCCTGTTTTTTAATAGTAATACAATTATTTCATAATAAAATGTCAAACAAGTCATTTTTTTTTAGCATCTACAATAAGCAAATATTTAAAAAAAAATTACAAAGATGACCTTTCAGCAACAGTGTGGGGCCAAACATACACAAAATTGCAGCGCACACAGAAATATTAATCAAGCTGGGTAGAAGGTAATGGGCATTTAATGTGGCAAATGAAACTGGGGGGAATATATCAGAGAGAAATTCAAACTGATTCCACAGTAGAAACACAGTACACACACCCTCGGTCTCTGTCATTCAGATGATTGCAGGCCAAGTTGGTAAAAGGAGGGTCTGTGAAGGTCCCAGTCCACCATACAGCCTGCCGCATCCATGGGCTTTTTACAGTAAGTCAGGTCTTGAACAGGGTGAAGGGTGCTGGATGCTGAGGTGGTGGACTGGGACAGGGAGGGAAGGATGTCACTTTACATTTTGGATTAGAGCAGCAGAGGTTACCACTGAGTGAACAGGGTGCTTTCTTTTCACAGCATGGATCAGTGTGAGAGGGGGTACCACTAGCCTGCCATAGCAGTTTCTTTTCATATCAGGGATCGGGGTGGAAGAGGGTGCCAAGGAACTGCCAGAGTAATATAATTTTACAATGGAATCAGGGTGGGAGTGGATTACCACTGGACTACCAGAGAAATTTCCTTTCACAGCATTGATCATTATGGTTGGGGCAGATCACTAGACTACCAGGTATTTATACATTAATGTATAGGGATCAGATGAGGGTGAGGGTAATAGTCAAAACTCAACACAATGCATAGCTGCTAGTTCCAACATAATGGCATGCAAATCTACCCTTAACACCTTGCATGCCATATATGATCATTCGCTTGCAGGCCCTGGAAAATGGCATGCAGAAGTAAAGGTGCTGCTCTCCTTGGAATGGGCTATCACCCTTTGCTCCTGGCAGTCTGTTGACAGCAGGGAGCTGTGGTGAGTGTTGTACTTTGGCATTTTGTATGGTGTGACCATCACTCGATACTCATACTTGTTGCCTTATGAATGTGCCTCCCTGATGACTGCCCACTAAGTCACATGGCTACAATGACCGTGTCTTAATATGGCATCCTGGACCTCTAGTGCATTATTACTGTGAGGTTAGTTGTTCAGCTAGTGCAACTGGAAATTTAAAATCATGCGATTTTTAAAAACAAAAGATAGGGCACAAAGTAAAAATAGCTAAAATACTGACAACATATGTGACTGAGGCACTGAGGTGCATGATAAATATAATCCTGCTCTTCAGGTGTACAGTATCAGTAATTGAAATGTGCATTCTTTTTTTTTTTGCTTCGTACTCACATTTCCCTTTGAAATCAAATTTGTGTTGGAAAAAAATAGTGTTCTTAATAAAATGTAATTGGGCTCTGGAAAAGTCTATTGACTAATTAAAAACATCCCATTGTAATTCTTAGGGTTTAAGTATAACTCAGCTTTGTTTATCAGTTCTTGAACCCTCCGGCATCATAAGGAGGCAATTTTGATTAGCCAGGAGATATCTCCTTAGCACAATTTAGTTATAGTAAGAAAAAATCAAAAACATGTTATTATATAACACAAATTACTTCATCTGAAGCCTGTCATTGTCTTTGGTACCTTAGGTTAATTTTGTCAAGATTAATGTTACCTTTAGTGTGCGTCACTTGAGTAACAGTTGTGTGGTCTATGTAGCTGCACAGTCAGCAAATTGCTATACTTGTTGAAATTTTTTCCTGCAGATTTACACAGCAAGGCACTAGCATGCATTTCCAACACAAACCTCGGAGTCCCTGTCAGGAACTTTCAGCAGCTTGCCATGCTGCTCACAATCTCATTTGTCTATCACTCCTGCTGCCAGTGTAACTTTCTGGGGGTGATGTTTTACCAACCATACAAATGTACTGAAAACTGGGACCAGGCCATATATTTTGTTTGAGGGGGCCATTTTGGTACTGTCAGGTGGTTGAGTTGCCACAGCTAGGAGCAACATTGATGAAGACCCTCTGTGGATGGGAGCAACTGCTGATGGTTACAATAGCCAGAAAGCCCTATTGTAGCAGGAGACACCACTGCATATTGCATACTGAACCATCTGTAAAACCAATCTGCTGTAAGCAATGACACTGCAAACTTTACTGTACATGTCTGTAACTGTGTGTGTGTGTGTGTGTGTGTGTGTGTGTGCATGCGTGTGTGTGCATGTACACGTGTGTGTGCGCATATGTGTCTGTGTGTGTTTGTATGTACGTATGTATGTATGTGTAAGTATCGGTATGTGTGTGTGTGTGTGTGAGTGAGTTTATGAAGGTGCTGTAATTCCAGCCTTGGCACTGCCCAGTACCTTTGGTATCTTGTTTTACTTTTACTGAGGCATATATTACAAACAGTACAGTAGTAGACATGCTAGTAGGTGGTAGTATTTTGGCACCTTGAGGTCCTGCTCTGCATCAGTGACAGTGACTTGTGCCATACAGACAATATTGTCATTAATGACTGGAAATTATATATTAGTAGCCAGATGCTGCACCTTCAGTGCCAGTGGGTTGCATTACATCACATGTCACAGAACGTCATAACAGTAGTGACTGTGAGTTATTCTATTTCATTATCCTAAGCATTAGCACTGCTCCTTCTGTGAAGCATTTTATGCTGTGTCACATAGAAAATCATATTATATGAGCTATGACTGGGAATTGTAAGTCAGAAGCCAGACAGCACTACACCTTCAGTGGCAGTGGGCTGCATGGCGTGAGGTCACATGCTACTGCTAATATGTATACTTTGCTACAACTGGTACCTGTCAGCCAGCCAGACAGATTGCTTGCCAGTCCTGGCCTGTGTTATTACAACTGCACTGTGAACCCATTTCACAATCCATCAAAATGGCTGACTGGTGTGACTGAGGGTACCTTGTTGGTACTTTACTACCAAATTATTCTACCTACAGTGCTAATCAGTTTAGCATATTTGCAGGCCACATGGCTGACGCAGACATATCTATATAACAGGAAAAATTATTCATATTATGAGCCAACTAACCTGAAACTTTGCTGTGGTCCTGGGGAAGGTTAAGTGCTGGATATCTGAATTATCCAGCTGAGCCTGAACAGTGCATTTAATGTACTATCTGAACAACCCTACTAAAGAAAAACACTAATATCACAAGAGAAACTTTACAAAACATATGTTGTAGGCAACATACAGAGTATATTTTATATACTCTATGTTCTGTAGTTACTTTCGCTCTTTGATCTTTCCAATACCGCTTCCCTGGATGCATCTAGAAACAAGCTGATAATCAGTTTAGCATGCCTTTTCTGTTAAAAATGTTCTAAAGCAGCAGTGCATGTTATAGTGAACATTTTAACCTATACCTCTTTCCCATTTTAGATCACCCATTTCATAGATATCAGCATTACTAATTTGCTAGTATATCTGGGCCAGAAGGTCATAGGTTCTAGTCCCACACCTGAACTTGGGCTTATACCATAATATTTCTGGTGTAGTACTAGGGGGAAGCTGCACTGCTGTGGGGCACCATCTTTTGGATGAGACATTAAACTGAGGTCCACTCAACCTATCTTTGGTGCTGCTCTGGTGGACATCCAGGTGGAGTGAATGAACACAAGGAACTTTTTGTAAGAATAGGTGAATTTTTTTTTTTATTAAAACACAAATGTATAACAAAAAATAAATACAGTTCAGATCAATAAATGTGATGCTGTCACACATCCATTATGAAAGCCCAACATTCCTAAAGAAAGCCATAAGGTAAAGAAATTCAATTACGTAAAAGGGGAAAAAAACAGTGAAAAAATATAACAAAAAAAGAAAGCCTTAACTGCTACAGCATCCCAGCAGTATTGCAATCTCTGCACCACGCTCCTATCATTTCATACCCAGCAAATATTATACCAATAATGTACAAATTCTCCTGGTGACATAAAACATTTTTCAGAGGCATATATCCTTTTCATAGATGCTTCTATAATGCCTATTAAGCCAGACAGAGAAATGTCCATTTTCTGCAAAAGAAACTTACACATGACCTGCCAGACATAATAACATAAGCAGATGAATAATATGCATAGTGTTGGCTGATGGTACATATTGGTGGGCTTGAAGAATTTCCCCAGTACATTCTCATCATAGGTTATTCTAGTTTATTATGAACCATTCGGTCTCATTGCCAGCTCCTTTCACAATAGTTAAATGTATGTGCAATCCAAAATAAATGCCCCCCCCCCAATCATCTTAATTGGGCCAATGAAGCCTGCCTTACTTACTCACTTACTTACTTACTTACAACACTGTCTAGGGCAGAACCTTTCTCTGAGTAGGGGAATTCTTAATTGAAATCAGATAAACAATACATTACTGATACAAATCATACGAACAATCTGAAAGAGATAACAAAAAGAAAAATAACAGAAAATAGGGTAAGAAAAACTCTTTTCAATACTTATCATAAATTACACATAAAGATCCAGATCTAATCAAAAAGAAAAAAAAAACATATCTCTGAGTAGGGGATATTCACCGGTGTCCCAGTCAGCAATCTCCTTTACATGAGAGTTGGTTCTGGCAGTTGTCCATTACATGTTTACAGTCACTTCACTGCTAGCCTCTCATTGCTTGTAAAGTGCTTTGGGATACAGTGTTTATCAAAAAGGGTATATAAACATAAATTATACAATGGCAAGAAAGAATCCTGGCTTCTGATTGGTCAGTTGGCCATCACAACAGGGATGTTATCCTGGCATAACATCCCTGTTGATTTTTTGCCTTTTTAATATGTATTCTCCTCTTAAGAAATAAAAGTATTTTTACACACTAACAAAAACATTCTTTAAAATTATTTTCTTTTTATTCCGTATAAAACAACAAGCCATTATATAATAGGAATAATGCTCTCCAGGGTGGGTGTTATGCTGGGATAACCTCCCTTCTCAGGCGTTGGACGCCCTCGGCCGGTGGCCTCAGGCCCAACCACCCAAGGTGGGATGTTATCCCAGCATAACACCCACCCTGTTGGGCATTATTCATTTATTCCTCTTCTTTCATGTAGGATGCCCCCATCTCAATATTTAATTCTGTTTAACTTATTTTTCAGATGTGATATGTAATTTATCTTTTCTTAGTACCATTGGATTTTCTGTCTATGTATTGAATTCATATTAGTTTGCCAATAATAATTTACTCACCAGATAAAGGTGATTGTGTTAGTGTATATCCATGGCACTCCAAGTCCTTACACATAGGGTCATGTTCACCTGATAGGCTGTGTGATGCACATGTGACCTTGTATGGAACTTCAAGATCCTCCCTGAGCCCCCCTTCTGCTCCTATTCCCGTCAGTTCGAACACTTGCCAAACTGTATATTACCTGTTAAATTAACTTATAAATGCAGGCTCTGACACCAGATTTAGTTGTTAGCAGTGAATTGGCTTAATATGATCTGGACCAAAATGACTCTGTTAAATACTTTTTCTGGCCTGTACAGCATGTTGGTAAGCACAGACGTTAGAGTCTCTTATTGGCACCAAACATTCCACCTCATCTATTTTTATTTTTTATTTTAGTCTATGGTAACTGGGTAAGGCCCACTAGGTACAAGTGCCTGTTTTCAGGGGTGACCTGGGAGCACTGTGTGGTTAAGTGACTTGCTCTGAGTCACACAGTATGCAAGTAGAGGTTGTGAGAATCAAACTCAGGTCTGGTCTGCTGGATGTATCAAGTTCGTTCACACCTCGTTCCTCTAACCTCTAGGCTATACTGCCAGCCCCAATCAACCTCATCTAGGTGGCCAGTAGAGTGCCACAGCTATACAATGTAATCTACACTAACACAATCACCTTTACCAGGTGAGTAAACTACTATTGTGTTATGTGTATATCCATGGCACTCCAAGTCCTTACACATATGGTTGTGTAATAAGCAGTACTCCTTAACTGGGAGGGGATGAGGTGGGTCATTTGGCATCTGCAAAGATAACTGCTTCCAGGACTTTGTTTCCAAAAGAGAGCTAGTGGCCAGTCTATAATGTTGGCAATGGTATGTATGCATGCTGGATCATGTTGCTGTTGCACATATTTTTGCGGCCAAGGCTTGATTCCTCCCCTCCCGTGATGTGGCCAATGGCCTTGTGGAGTGCGATTTGTTTCCATAAAGGCGTGTCTCCCCTGCTGATTTGTATGCCTCTTGAATTGTCTTTTTCAGCCATGAGACTATGGTTGTCGGCAGTTCAATAGTCTGGTTTAAAATAGAAAGTGGATGCTACTTTGGGTGTAATTGCTGGAACTGTTCGTAATAATATGCTGTCCTGATTGAACTGGATGAAGGGTTGTTTGCATGATAGTGCATTTAGTTCTCCTGTTCTTCTGGCCGAACAGATTGCTACTAGGAATGTTGTCTTTATACTCATCCAGAAAGGGTCAGTTTCACTGAGTGGTTCAAATGACTGCTTTGTTAGGGCATTTAGTATTAAGATGTGGTCCCAGGGGGCCACAGTTATTTTGGTGAGTGGTCTCATTCTGTTAGCAGCTTTCAGGAACTGGAGCATGTCCAGGAAAAAACCTGGAGCCATATCCCCCTATCTTTCCTAGTGCTGCCCCTATATTTATTTATTTTATTTTGATAACTGGGGAAGTCCACTGGAACCAGGAGTTCCTTTTCCAGGGGTGACCTGGGATCAATTCTATACAAACAATTGAATATACAGAACATAAAACACAGAAGGAGGAATACAGCACTGGAAACACAATTCACAAATGCCAGACAATGGCTGGATTAATTATTCTACATAGAACAATATCAATTTGGTTATACAAAACATTGTATAATCCTAGACATAAAACATTGCATAATCCTAGCCTAGCAGGACGCTTAACATGTAGGAAATGCCATATGGAAATTATGGAGCGAGCAAGTGCCATACAGGTTCACAACATCTTGGACAGACACTGTAATAGAAAAAGTTCAGTGGAAGGTTATTCAGATGGGTTATAAGACCAGGCCAGTATCTAGATCATGCAACCATGGGGACCTTACAGAACTCAAGTAAGGCAGTCAACAAAGGCAAGAGCATAGGTGACGCTCTGGTAGATGGGTTTTTAGGCCCCTTATAAAACTGTCTAAGAAGCCAGATATTTGCAAGTCCTCTGGAAGGGCATTCCAAAGATTTGGGGCTGAGTAAGCAAAGGACTTGTTCCCCAGTGCATATCTAATGTTGGGCACCTCAAGCAACTTTTTGCCAGATGTCCACAGCAGCCTGCAGGAGTGCTTAGGGACAAGGAGACCATCTAGACTAGGTGGAACGGATACATTTAACAGTTTGAACACCATGGTTAATAGAGGGTACTGGAACTGACTAGATAGCGAGAGTCAGTTTAGGGAGGCCAGAACATTGCAATGGTGCTTCCTAGGAGGGGACAGTCTTGAAAAGTGCCCAATTTTGTTATACAGTATCTCTAATCTTTGTGTTTCAGACTTACTTAGGGACTGTAAGACAGGGGCAGCATATGTCAGTTTAGGAAGCAGGATACTATTCACTATCACTAGTCTGAGGTGAGGTGGCAGTTCAGAGTAAATAGGAGACACTTTTTTTGTGGATAGTTCAGATAATCTGATCCACCTGTACCTTAAAGGTGAAGCCTTGATCAAGTAATACACCAAGATATTTAACCATATCCACAACCTCAATCATAAGCTCCAAAGAGGCTGTGAGGGGGATCAGGTGTCTTCTAACAAAGCCATTTTGTTTGGATCGAAATAAGACAGCCTTTGTCTTTAACATTTAATACCAGTTTATTTGACAGGATCCACTTTTCCAGGTTTACAAAGTCCTTTTGCAATTGGGTGTTGAGTGCCAAGGTGTCATGAGAGCTCCTATAAAGGACAGCATTGTCTGCATATAGTAGAAGTTGACTGGTGCCGCAGTTATTGCCCAGTTCATTGATAAATAATGAAAACAAAAGAGGGCCTAATATAGAGCCCTGGGGTACACCATCTGAAATTTGCAGTTGGGTAGATATGGCACCTCTCCATCTGACAATTTGGGTTCTATGAGAGAGATAATTGGTGAACCAGGTGAGTTACTGGTAGTGAAGACCAAGTTTTGTAGCTTCCAGATGAGAAGCTCATGACTAATCAACTCAAAGGCCTTGGTTAAGTCTATAAAGATGGTCCCTGTGGGCATGCCATTATTAAGTGCTTGTAGTACATCCATAGTAAACTTAATTAATGCAGTATGTGTGCCATGGTTGCATCTAAAACTGTACTGCTGGTCAGATAACAGGTGATGCAGTTCGAGATAATCTCTCAGCTGGTTATACACCAGTCTTTCCTTGAACCTTCACCAGGATGCAGAGGAGTGAAATAGGCCCTGTAGTTTTCTATCGATTCCTTGAAACCACCTTTGTGGACAAGGAATATGGCTGCTTCTTTCCACTTTTCTAGAATTTGGCAATCATGGAAAGATTTGTTGAACAGCTTGGCAACTGGGGATGCTATTGCTGAGACAACTGCCTTCAGTAGCCTAGATTCCAGTTTGTCAGGGCCTGCTGAGTCATTGGATTTTGTTTTATTGAGCAGTGCAAATCCCTCATTCCTAGTTACTAGTCTAAGATGAAATTTAGGGGAAGGGGACCAGGTCCAGAGGGACTTAGGGAGGAGGAGGGTTTTTTTTTGAGGACCCATTTTTCTATTTGTCAAGGTCAGTAAAGTTTTGGTTAAAGGCATTACCAGCAGACTGGGAGTCACTAATGGCCTGACCATTAAATATGATTGGGCCTATTAGTGGAGCTGGGTCCTTCCATAAGCAGAGCATTATTGGGCCCAGAATTGTTTAGGGCCAGTCAGGTTATTTTTTTGCAGACCTCTAATGTAATGTCTTTTTACAACCTTTGAGCTCTTTTTACATTGGCTGTTGAGCTCCCTGGATTTGATCCAGTTAGCCTGGTGACCAGACCTCTTGTACCGACCCCAGGCCCTATTCCTCTGGGTCAATAATTTCTTAAGTTGGGGAGTAAACAATTTATAGCATTTGCATTTGACCCTGAGCTTCCTTAAAGGGGCATGTTTGTTGGCAATGGATAAAAAGTTATTAACAAAGTACTCAAAGGCAGCATCTATGCTAGGAAGCTCAAGGATAGGGCTCCAGTCTATTTGATCAAGGGAAGACTGAAAGGATTTAGCTGTAAATTTCAAATAGTCCCTTGTTACAAATGTTCTTGGTAGTACTTTTTTTTTTGTGGGGGGGCAGTTCTTCCAAATACAGAAGACACTGTGTACAGAAGACAATGGTCACTTAAAGCATCAGAAAATATACCAGCAGCTTGTATTCTATGAGGGTTCAATGCTAGGACCCAGTCAAGTAACAAGTGGTTTCCTGTCTTGCCGCATAGGTTCACAAATGGCTTAGGTTAGCTGAGTGTCTATTAACCGCATTTTGAACCCTGGCTAAAAGTCCAGAGACCAACTGCGACTGAAACCTCCAAAAATAATTATCTCTGAAGGGCCATGTTCAGTGAGCATACTTGTGAGAGCATCAAGAGCAGGAAAAGCTGCTCTGGGCCAGGGCCTACATTCTGAGAGATGATGGAAGCAGTCCCTTGTCCAGGCCCTGTTGTAAGAACAACAAAATGTGTGGTACTGTAATAGCTTTGGGGTTCATGTGACTTTTTTTGCACCATCTATTGAAGAGGTCCCATCGTCTACTGCATGTGGGTGTCATGGATAATGGCCTGGATTGTAGCATGGTGGCTATTACCAAATTGTGATATCCTGACTTTAACAGTTACTCACTTTCAGGAGCCTGGCCTTAAGCTTGAGCTTATGTGGGCTGGGGTGTGTGATCAGTCCTTGTGTTTATATATCCTTCCAGTTCAGTAGGTGCCATTTGTCCAATGCCATTGCCACCAGGGTGGTGAACCATGTCCTTTTCAGCCAGTATGGGGTGACCATTATGATCAGTCTTCTTGATTGTGTTTCAGTCCTTTCAACAGTGCCTGTGGGATCAAGGGAAATGGAAAAATGTAGGCCTTGTCATGTGTCCGCAGGAGGTGTATGACACCTACACCCTCTGAATTTGTGTCCTTGAACCTTGAATAGAACCTTTCTGCTTGGGCATTCTGTGATGTTTCTATAAGGTCTATTGTTAGGGGTCCCCATTTCCTGTTGGTCTGGTGAATATTCATGTGTGCAGCTTCCACTCCACTGGGTGGATCTGCTGTCTGCTCAGCCAGTCCACTGTGATGTTCAGTTCCCCAGCTATATTGCTGTTATGTGGGTCAGGTTGGTTTGGGCCCATGACATCACTCTTGTCACCTCCTTCATAAGGGCAGGACTTCTGGTGCCTCCTTCTTTGGCAATGTAGGCTACAGTCACTCTGTTGTCCGACTGAAAAAGCACTGATTTCCCTCTGATGTGTTTTTTGAATGAGGTGAGAGCCTGAAATACTTTCATCATCTCCAGCACATTGATCGATAGCTGTGTCAATTTCCCTTGGGCTGCTCTTTGCCTCATGGAGGCATCCCAGCCTAGAAGACTGGCATCTGTGTCTCTGACTGCCTCATGTTGTCTCTTCAGGGAAACTCCCTTTGACAGATTTTGTATGTTAGTCTACCATTTTGATGAACTCCTCACTTGGTCGGTTAAGTGCACCACTGTGTGCATGTTCTTCTCTATTGGTGTTCTGTATGGTATGGCTAATCATTGGAGTGGGGGCATGTTCCATCTGGCCCAAGAAACCAGAACTATGCAGGATACTATTGCCCCTAAAACTCATGTCACTTGCAGTAATATTGATGACTGTTGTATCTGTTGGGCTAGAGTTTGTATCTTGTCTATTTTCTTCTTTGATGGGTAACTATCCCCCATCATGGTGTCAATATTAGCCTCCAAGTGCTCCATCCTTTGGAAGAGTTCCAATTAACTCTTTTCCCTGATTATGATCCAACCATTGGTGGTAAGCATTTGCATGACCAAGTTTGCTCTCCACCTGCATTTTCAACCTGTGGAATATGAGTCAGTCATCTAGGTACAGAATCATGTTTATTCCTTGTTATCTTAACTTGGCTGCTGTCACCACCAACACTTTGATGAACATCCTGGGGGACGAAGCCTGGCCAAAAAGCAGTGCCTGGTACTGGTAATTTTGCCCCGCAGAGTGTGAAACTAAAGTATTTGAAGTGAGAAGGATAAATTGATATGTGTAGATAGGTGTCTTAGAGGTCTATGGACATCAGAAATTCTCCCTGTTGTATGGCTTTCAGTGTTGACCTTATTGATCCCATTTTAAATGATTAATACTTTATTGATCTGTTTAGGGATTTCAGGTCTAAGATTGGTCTGTGGTCCCCTGATTTCTTTGGTACCAAACAGAATATTAAGTAGACCCCTTTTCCTCATTCCTCATCTGGTACATGTTGTATGGCTTTGCTTGCCAGGAGTTGGTTTAGTATTTCCCGAATTTGTTGAGGGTGTGCCTGTTTCCTTCATATTGTTGCTATGATTATTCTGTCTCTGGAGGGATCTTTTGAGAATTCCACAGCATATCCTTTTGAAATTATCTTCAGCACCCAATTTTCTGTGGTTGTGCTGTGCCACATTGACTGGAATAGTGATAGTTGCCCTTCTAAGGGTGGGCTGCTTGAATCTTCTTGTGTACTCCATGTGTAGTCATTTTTGTGATTGTCTGCTTGACTTTCCATTGTTAGTGCCAGGCCTGTCTTTTCTGGTCTGCACCCCCCCATTTTTGGCCTTGAAAATTTAGTTGGATGATCAGAAGTTCCTTGGTCTGTAGCTGTTGTTGTTGGTGTAGGATCTTCTGCCCCAGAAACCTTGGTTTCTGTATCTTCCACTTTGGATCCTGTGGGTGAAGAACATACTCCAAAAGGATGGCAGGTAGGAATATGTGAGTGTAACCCCCCAGGGCTGCTTCTCTCATCACATAGCATCTGGGGCAAAAGAGAGGGGTGGGCTGGTTACAGAACAATTTATTTACACATCTTTCTGAGCCTATTACAGACAGGCAACCCAAGTGTGGCAACTACCTGGCACACACCTGGTGGGACCTTTACCATGGCCAGCAACCCTGGTCCCTGGGAGAAAATATTTGCTCCTATTTGTGCTAGGTTTGTACTTCTGGACAGGGGCACCCAAGTAAATCCAGACGCAGTGGAAGCAATAACAGTACTGTTCAAACCAGGTTGGGATTCTAGAGTGTGGCTTTTATTCACATGACACAAAGAATAATCACAAAGCTAAGCTGGACCCTCACAGGGTTACTCATACTGGTAATGCAGATTACTGAGATGAGACATTCCTGAACTTCTCATTTAACATAGGCATACTGAACACACACAGTGAACTCTCAGGTTCTGAAATGGAGATTGGAACATACAGCCAGTTACTGGTACAGTTCCTCCCGACTAGGCACACATGGCCAGTTACTGGTACATTTCCTCTCAACTAGGCATACACGGCCAGTATTAGGACACGTTCCCATTGACTAGGCACACATGACCAGTACTAGGACACTTTCCCATTGACTAGGCACACACAGCCAGTACAAGGACACTGTCCCATATTTCATGAGGAATACTGGTGGCACACACGACCACCAAAGAGCACATACAGGCTCAAAATCTTCCAGCACCCAGTACACTGAGGTGAACTGAAAACAGAGAATCCAAAACCCACATCTGGGTAACTATTTCCATCAGGCACTGGCCAAATGCAGTGACTGAAAATTGAACTGGTACTCAAACTGAACCCGGAGAGGTAAACTGGTTACTCGAGATGGGGGGGGGTCTCCCACCGTTTGCTTCCAAGTTTATACTCGGCCATTCATCTGGTTACTAACACCCTCACAGAAACTTGTAGATGCTATCTTGAAATGTTTTTCACACTTGACATACAACATGACTAAAAGTTCTGTACTTGGACAGTCTCTCTTTCTAGACTCCATAGTAGGCAGACACTTTTAAAAACAGACACAGTCTAGGTGGCAGAGTCCCTTTTGTCAGAGAAAATTCACCTAAGGTTTGCAGGTACCCCTCTTAGGCAGACACAAAAGTACTCACAGTTTCTGAAGTTGTCACTGGCAGCTTCACTAGACAGACTAGGTGAGGGGATTGCCCCTGAACCCTGAAGATTGCCCCCATCCCTCCTGAGATGGGGCAAAGGAAAACCCACTTGGCAGGGTCTCTGCCACTTCAATCGCTGTCTTCTATGTTCTTCTTCTAGGGTGAGAAGAAACTACCCAAAACACAGCGGTAGCTCTCTGTCAGAGCTGTCTGAGGAGCTGCACAGCAAGCTTCAGCCTCCTCCTAGAACTCCTACTCAGGACTGACTCAACATTCTAAAGCTATTTCCCCAGACTAGCACAAGTGTGGCTTATAAAAAAATGTTCCAAAAGAAGAGGGTTAAAAGAATACCTTTTGAATGTTTTCCTCATTTAGAGAGATTTTTAATAAAATAGTTCTTCCACCAACAGTTTAAGAATGCTGGTTCAAAATCAGAATGCATCATTCCAGTCATTCCAGCAGTGCTACAGGATGGAATGCTGACAGGAAGAATCCATGTGCCATTGTGATCAGGCTGTACATGACAGTATAACATGGATTAATGTAAGGCTTTTGGAATCCTAAGAGCCAATCAGATTGCATCATTTCTGAAAACCTTTTTATAATAACCTGTTTTTGGAGTCGTCCGCGTGCCATAGTTTTAACCATAGTGAATGTCTTGCTCTATTTACCACTGCAGTGGCTCTTGCATTCAGTTTTAGTGCATCCACTGACATATCTCCTAAATACTTGGATGTTTGAAGTGTACATTTGAGGAGGTATGCCTGATGTGATTTCGGGTCCATGTCTTTTATGACCTCCACTGTCCACCTAATTTGTGCTCTTGCCATGTATATTGCTGTAGTAGTGGCTCTTGCTGCTAGGCCCATCATTTCAAAGATCTTGCACAAGAATGAGCTCATTCGGTGATGGCTCAGTGGGCTGCTGGCCATGGAGAAGAGAGGAGGGCTGTGATGGTCACCTGCTCAGGTTTTGGATGAGCGGGAGCAAGTGGTGGGACATTGCTTTCAAGGGTGATGGGGCAGGGGGTACACTAGACCACCAAGGAATAAACTTTTAATTCACAGATTGGGGATAGGGAGGAGCTTTACTAGACCACCAGGGAGAATTTTTTTTTTCACTATACGGTAGGGATCGGGATGGGGGGTAAATGGAGTCAGACACAAGGGCATGATGTCCTGGACTGGTCTAGTAGGTGATCGAGTGGGGGGAGGGACAACTAGCCACCAGGGATTACAGGGATTTTTTTAAATATGGGGCAGGTGCTTGTACAAGCACATGCTCATTCACTTATAGCTCAGTGGGCTGCCAGCCATGGAAGAGAGAAGGGCTGTACCAGTCACTCGCTTGATTTTGGGATGGGGGCAGAGTGGTGGGACATTGCCTGCAGGGGTGGGGCTGGGGGTACACTAGACCACCAGGGAATAAACTTTTAATTCAGGAATTGAGAATAGGGAGGGTCATTAAACCATCAGGAGAAATTTTATTTCACTATATGGTGGGGATCAGGATGGGGGGGGGTGTTAACTTGAGTTGGACACCAGGGCATGATGTCCTGGACTGGTCAAGTGGGTGATCAGGTGGGGTGAGAGATGCTAGCCACCAGGGATTACAGGGATTTGTTTGTAAATATAGTGGGTGATTGGGTGGGGCAGAGGGGCTGCTATCCACCCTTGATTTAATATTTTTATTTCAGGCAGGGCTTGAGGAGGCAGCATTAAACACCACAGGTTACTTTCTTTTTTTTTTCTTCCACCTCTAGGTGAGTGGAACAGGGTGAAATTTTGCCCCAAACCATCAGAAGGTTTCCAGTCTGCTGCAGGCGGAAGTTTGGAAACTTATGTGAAAGTTCCGCTACTGTGGAAAAAAACAACTTTCGCTCACCAAGCCACAAATATACAGTACACATAACACAATGTAAATAATGCATTTGTTCTGCTGCATTTCTTGAGTATCCTACAGTATACACTGTACCCTTCCCTCACAATGCATATGGAAATAACCTGTCTTTAGATCTCAGCATGCTCTCCCGGTCAGATCTTTTAAAGAAATAAATAGAAGGACATTAAGTGATACTGGGGCAGGTTTTTAAAACTACCCATGGGACCTGCACCACAAACTGCACACAAAAGAGAGATCAGCTAAAGGGTGGTTCAACTTCTGTGTGCAACTGTCACAAGTTGTGGCACTTCGGATGTCACTTGCATCAAAATGTGATGTTGCATCACTGTTTTGTCACAAGCTATTATAAAGCAGAGAATACACTTTAATTACGGAGGAATTTTTAAAAATGAAAACAAATGTTTTGGTGTATTTTGTATGATACAGTGTTGACTCAAAATTGTGGCAGTGTCATCTGCCTTGAAAATTCTGCCCACTATACAGTGTGTATATATATATATATTTTAATGTTTGATACCTACAGAATAATACATAGACAACCATGCATAACAAGGCTTTGTATCCATTGAGGAATTCTGATGACATCACTGGAACCCTAAACGTAAAACTGGAGAGGTCCCAAAGGTCATCAGAACCCCAAGACAGAAACAAAGCTGAGTTGTACATGGTTGCCCATGTGCTATTTTGCACTATATATGATCTGAAACCTAAAAAAAGTGTTGCTTTTTTCTTCCCAAGAAATCTTTGATTTCATATTTTATTATTTAAAAAAAACCTGAAACCCACCCTCACGAGGATGCTGAAAAACCATCAGGATGAGGAACGTTTTTCATTATGATCAAACAACAAAATATTTTGTGTTAGGAGTGGGTCTGAATTCTGTGTTTGTGGGAATAATGAAAGTAAAATAGCACGTGGCATAAGTTTACATTCTAATTATAAAAGTTGTACTACAGAAGGGTGCAATATCATTATATGACATTTGAACTATGGTACAACAGCTCTTTAGTTATAGTACGATGTAAAGCCATGCACAACAAGGGGTTACCATATCCTATAAAGGTATTACTCAAATACTGAGTTTCTTGTATAACGAGAACACCCACTTAATATACTGTGTGTGTCAAGAAGCTACAGCAAGGACTTGTTTTAACTACATACTAAAATATTTATGTGCACTGTCAATCCACATCAATTGCTTGGTAAGTGATTAATTTAATTTATGATAGTTCTGAGACATGTCTTAACTCAGTTTCAGCACAGTCTCTACAATGTACATTTAGCTTATGCATTCAACTGTCATTCAGTTATGTAGTGTATGCATTCATATGTCACATTGTTTTCAGTCAAAATGAACACTTGCAGTTCACATTAGGATGCTGGCATTCATATTTCTGACTTGCTCCAGCTTGTGGTTATATAAATTAGATTATCTCCATTTCCACCATTAAGAATCACTCTGATTACTGAAGCATAGCATGCTATTCATGAAGAACAAGCAACACTTACTCAGTAAAAATGTAGAGAAACCAAATTGAGTACCTCTGAGTCATAGCCAGCGGCTGCCAAAGTCATTGTTTGTGAATCTGCTGAACTTTTCAACCATGGGTAAGTGGACTCATCCTGTCAGTAGCAGTTACTACCAGATGCCTGTACCAATGATGTTGCCCTATACACCTTGGCCGTATGTGGCAAATGAATAATGGAATATAATTTTCTTATAGCTTACATGTTTACTAATTCCAGAAGATATTCTTCAGCTCCATTAAACAAAAATGACAATTCCTTACAAAATAACAGCAGTTCGGATATTAAATCTCAAGAGATGTAATAAGTGGTGATAAGCAGCCCCTCTCAGATGTAAATGTGGGAAGCGCGAGGAGGTGAAGCTCTAGCGCTGAAAGAGTTGCCACACAGTTCTGGATTTGTGGTATGAACAGTGGCAAGGATCTCATGCATGCAGAAGCTTGCATCAGAGGTGCAGCTGTGATACCAAATAACATGAGTGATTGTGTTTGATGAGTCCACAATAACTCAAGGAAAAGAGAATGAAGAGGAAATTGAGGATATAAGTTAATAAAGATGTTTTCATTAGCTTCTCAAACACTGCAGGCAGCATACTGTAAGGGATCATGGATACTTCCTGTGTGTTCCACCTTCATTTATTTCTACAGAATCTTTTGAAAGTCTAAGCACACTGGGAAAACATTTTGAAACCATCTCATTCTGTGTCATTTTCAGTTACAAGAGTGCGGTGTGCACATTTATGGAACACATACAAACAGAAGAGAGAAAGGCAGACATACCTGAGCTGGGACTTGAATCCAGGCTGCCCAGAATACCATTCCATTTGCACTACCCGCTGCACCACCAAGACAACTGGAAACTGGGCCATCTGGGAGCACATTACTCTTTGTCAAATGCACGGTCTGGTGCTGCACGGATGATTACATTTTCTGTCACAAGAGTGTGGTGTGCACATTTATGGAACACATACCAACAGAAGAGAGAAAGAAAGAAGTGCCGGAGCTGGGACTTGAACCCAGGCTGGCCGGGATACCATTCCATTTGCGCTACCAGCTGCACCACCAAGGCAGCTGGAAACTGGGCCATCCCAGAGCACATTACTCTTTCTCTGTTGCACAACCTGGTGCTGAACAGATCATTACATTTTTAGTTACAAGAGTGAGGTGTGCATATTTATAGAACACATACAAACAGAAGGAAGAAAGAAATAAGTGCCTCAGCTGGGACTTGAACCCAGACCACCTGGAACATTGTTCCAGTTGCTCTACCAGCTGCACTACTAAGGCAACTGGAAACTGGGCCATCCTGGAACATATTACTCTTCCTCCAATGCCCAACCTCTTGGTGCAGCTTGCTTTCTTCTGTTTGTGTGTGTTCCATAAATGTCCACACTGCACTCTTGTAATTAAAAATGTAATTATCTGTGCAGAACTAGCTTATACATTGGAGAAAGAGTAATGTGCTCTGGCACAGCCCAGCTTCCAGTTGTCTTGGTGGTGCAGCTGGTAGCACAGCTGAAATGATATTCTGGGTGCCTGGGTTCAAGTCCCTGTTGAGGCATGTATTTCTTTCCTGTCATTCTTTATCATTCCATGGAGTTCTATCTGTGATATCCATACAGATGCATCACATCGCACTACCTTTGACACGCAAATAACTAATTTCTTTAAACTTGTGTAGTGCATTGCTATAGAGGGCCTTAGAAGCAGCTCCTCCAAACTATACAAACAAAAGCCACTAAGACAATTAGGGACATCATGGTATCCTTCTGTAGTTTCAGACTTGTGTGAACCAACTTATAGGAGATGTGGTACTGACCTTAGGGAAATACCTAGGCAGCCATCTTACATGTAGTCCTGAAGTGGGCAAAAAGTAGTAGTTTCCTTCCACTATCAGTCCAAAGCCTAGTAGCATTTGTCCTCAGTCTGAACGAAGATGGAAACCTAGTAACATATCCATGAGTCTGTGTCCAAGAATATTACACTACTCTTTTAACAGAACACTACAAAATTGGATGCAGTACTTACCCTTGCAATGAGGAATCAGAAATGAATATTTAGAGTTCAAAAGGACATAATTTATTCACCCATTCAGGCTTATGAAACCAAGCGTTGTCACATCTTATGTTTCACCCCTTACCTCATGTGCTTCAGCAGAGAATAACCATACCTTTGAGACCCACCCACTGCTTGTGCTAATTTCTACACACTGCATGCCAATCAGAGAACACCTAATGTTAACATGATAATATGCCTGTGCTGAGACTGCTCTCCCTCCATTGAAACCTAGGCCACCTGTATGATTGACTTCATGACAACAACCCCTGGGCCCCTACCCATACCCCCTCTACATTACTGCTCCTTACTACCAAACTCGTCTACCATGCCTGTGGAAGTGTATACCTTCACAAACTCACAACATCTGCTCCTAATTCTGCCCTTGCAACTTGTTTCTACCTCCTGCACCAGTTGCCATTTTTTTCCCTCCCCACTTCTCATCTTCACGGTTCCTCTACAGTATATTGCACAATCCCTCCTGCTACCTACCCTATTCTAGTTAAGCATGCATGCCCGTATCCCTACGCTACCATGACAAGGCCCTGCTGGGGCTGCTTTTGCATTTTTCATGTGGCAGCTGCCCCTCTCTTATTGACTTAGTATCCTTTTTGCTCTTAGCTTTGTAATTGCAGTTTTCATTGTTTATATTATACGTCTGTAGCCTAAAGTATTGTAAGGAAATGAATTTCATGTCTGTATTGTCTGTTTCTGTATTATGATGTGGAACCTTTGTAAAAGAGTTTATACTCAAAGGTTGTTTCTGAAATTACAAACAAAATAAATAATTAGTGAAACGTGATCAAAAAAGGTCTCAGCACTTGCATCCAAATTAAAAAGACTTAGGTAAGTTACTGAATAGTGCATATATATCGAAATCAAATAACATAAAGTTTATGCAGTAAATTATTTAGGTATCATTATTTATATAGTCTATGATTCGAGGTTCAGGCTGGCAAGGCATCCACTGGGCTCCTCTGTAAAACAGAACAGACATGAGGTAAGTGCATTGGTAAAACAAGGGCATCAGTACATACTTACTATAATTGCAAACAATACAATAGATACAGACCCAAAAATATATCGAGGGATATTGGGGGGGGGATAAGAAAACACCTTAGTGTACTAGGTGGTCTAGTCACTTAAAAGACAAAGAACCTCTGTGCGCAAACACTGAGGCAAGGGTTACCTTAAGGCATTTGGCTGAAGAAAGCTATTAGGTGGGGTCATAACATCACATGCCCCTCATTATCGTGTAAAGAATATGGGTTGCATAGAACACAGAATGTTATGTTGTCCAGCAGATTGTATGAAAGTTAAAGGTTTTTCACACAGTTTGCAAAGGGGTCTTCTGTTACACCCTTGCAACTGTGTGAGGCCTTTCGCACCATGCAATTCTGCTTAAAGTTGGACCAGCATAACATTCTGTGGTGATTTGCATATGCAGCCCATGATGTTTTGCATTGTGGGGGCATGTGTGATGTTGTATTTTCTAGTCACTTATTTGCTCTGTTCTTAGAATCAACAACAACAAAGTCCCCTAATGGGCATTTCAAAGACAATTATTCTCAATTTAATTACAGGTAGCTGCAGACAATGTTGTACTCACTTTCTTCTCTTTAAAATGGTTTCAGCTGAAACACTCCATTAAGGCCTGGTGCATGCAAAGCACCTAATGTATAAATCCACTTCTGTTCTTTCTGATTTAAGGCACTGTCTAAGTCTCCCCCACGAATGTCAGTATTGATAGCTTCCACACCCATGGCTCTGGTTTTATGTTGTGCCCTATTTTGTTGGGAATTAATATGTGCTGCCATGGCATATGTGGGATTATTGTTTTTAATTGCAAGTGTGCTTATTCAGGCATTGCGTAAACGTCCTCTTGGTTCAGCCCACATATCTCCCACAGCTGCATGTTAGTAAATAGATAATACAATCAGTGTTACAGTTAATCCTGCCTATCCCCCTGGTTTCTTTGCCTGTTCTTGGTTTGAGAAGTGTTCACATTTGTTCACAATGTGACATGTTCTTCAGTCCTCACAAGGTTTTGTACTCCATTTTGTGACGTCAGTCCCCATAGCATTAGGCTGCTTGGGTTGGTAGCTATTGACAAGGGTGTCCCTCATGTTACACCCTCATCTGTAGGGAATTCTGAGTGACTGATCTATCAAATTCCTGAGCTGTGGTGTTCCTTCAGTTCTCTAGTGCCACTGCCATAGGAGGTCATAAAGATCAGCTGCTCAGGGCCTTTCTTTATGGTGTGTTGGGGGTGTAGTAGTGATTCCCTAGGCAAATTCTCAGTGACATCGGCTGCTTTTGTGATATCTCTTTCAGTGTATCCCCTCTGTCTTAGTCTATCCGTAAGCTCATCAGCACATTGTCTGTATGGTGAGCCATTCCCACAGTTCCTTTTAGTTATTATGAACTGACCCTTTGGTAGATTTTGAATTATATGTGTGGGATGGCAACTGGTAGCAAGAAGGAGACTGTTACGATCTGTTGGCTTTCTGTATAAGTCAATAAGTATTGTACCATCAAGCTTTTCTGAAACAGTGATATCAAAGAAATTAATACAAGAGCGTTGTACATTCATTTTGAACCTCAAATTCTCATTGGTGGATTCCAAGAATTTCACAAAATTCACTAACTCATCATGCATACCCTTCAAGATTAAAAATAGGTCATCAATAAACCTTTTGTAAAAATCTATTTTATCATGTAATGGGGTTTCCTCCACATCACATACAAATTTCTCCTCCCAATGGCCCATGTACAGGTTTGCCTGACTAGGTGCCAAGGTTGCCCCCACTGGAGTTCCACTTTCTTTTGACAGAACTCAAAATCTACAAATGTCAACACTGAAAGAGACAAAATAAAACAAGTCTTAACTAGAGCCAACATTCTTGCTTTACCAACAGTAACAGACAAAAAGCTGTTCAAACAGCTTGTTTTAGTTAACATAGAAATTGTTAGTACTGCAAATAGCATGTTAGAACAGTATAATGTAGTTCATATCCTTGCGAAGTGCAAACATTGTTTTCATTATGCATCCGTGTTGTACTATTTGCAGTAGCTGTGGTTAAAATGGATATACACTAAAGGTCCTCATATTCATGGCCAGCTTTTTCTGCAGCACATAGTAACATAGTAATTGACAGCAGATAAGGACTGCCAGATCCATCTAGTCTGCCCCACTCTCTACTTACAACAGCAGCCCATGGCCTTACTTGGTCAGTGGCTTTAGCTTCTCCTTCCCACCTCTAGGAGTGATGCATGGGAGATAGCAAACAGCCAGCCTGGGGCTCATATCCAGACAGGTAGCACATCACAACCAGAGCACATTGCCTGCCTAAATACAGGGCTGTTAGCACCAGGGACAGTGACTATGGCAGCTGCTCACACAGCCCCCTGCAGGAATATGACTCACAGGAGTGACTAGAGATAGAGAGCCTGATTCTCAAATGGTTGGGAATGGAGCACGGTACTTGTGCCAACTGGGAATGGCACAAGGGACAGCTTGAGTCACATCATGCACCATTTGTGATTCTCAGACATGGCCTGGGCCACAGGTGGGGCCATCTGCGTCCCCCAGGGCTTACATCACTCTTGCAGCAAATGCGCAGCTGCACCCTTGCAGATGGTGGGCTTGAGCTGCAGCAGTGCTGTCATATCTCCATAAATGGGATTCCAAAAGAGCCTCAATGTGTGCAAGACTTGCCAGTGCTCAGGCCAGCTGGAGCTGGTCTAACAGCCTGCGCATCACCCTTGGAGCCGGTGCCAGGTGTGGGGCACCCCATGCCCCTTCCTTGCCAGGTGTGGCAGTAGATCTGCCTGTTCATTTATGACTGCTGTGTACAAAGCATTCCACAGCTTGTATTCTGTTGTGTCCTGGCAGCACAGGTCTTGCCCTACAGTATATTATGTAACTGAATCCTGTCAGTCACACGAAATGAGTGACATAGCAGATGAAACCAACAACCATGCTAACAGAGAGGTGGATAAAGAACAACAGCCAGAAACATAATGGTATGCTCAACATACTGGCATTGAGGCATATTACATGACAGCACCACCTCAATGACATTTTCTGGTCCCTCGATGGGGCAAAGCGAGTCTCTAAACAGTCACCACCTGGCTGTAATGCTCATTTTTCAACTCTCTTTCTTCAAGGAAAGACAAAGAGAGAGAAATGGAAATTCAAAAACATGACAAAAGAGAACATAGACACCGAGGCAATATGACATATTAACAAAGAGTGGCAGCACTGGCAAATGTTGCTATGGGGACTGCAGACCCACTCAAAAAACACATCAGCTCCACCTTCAGGCTGAAACAATACATCAGCACTACTATTTCATAAAGTAATCCTACCCATTCAAAATAAAAAGAAAAAAAAACATAGTTTTTCATCTTTCTTTGTTTATTTTACCCTACCCAGCAAAATACACAAGATAGGGCTATACAAGGAACAAACTTGATGTGAGCTTACTCAAAGCAACAGCTAGTTGCACTGGCTGTGCATTTGAGTAGAGTATCAGACACACTGGCAGTATAGCCTAGAGGTCAGAGTAAGAAGCTGTGAATGACCTTGGTACATGCAGAAGACAGATCTGGGTTTGATTCCCACAACCTTCACTATCATACTGTGTGACTCTGAACAAGTCATTTAACCACCTCAGTGCTCCTGGGTCACCCCTGAAAACAGGCACCTGTGCCTAGTAGGCCTTATCTGGTTATGAAAGAATAATATAAAAACATTTTTTATGTAATAAACAGCAATTAGAAAAAATAGCTATATTTTCTAACCCCAAAAATCTAAGTCGAACAAATCTTACACAAACAGCTAACCATGGACTGTAATGCTATAACTCAAATGAAATACAAGGGGATAATGAAAATTGAGGCGGAGGAGAAAAATGTTTTACAGATCTTTTACTTATGTCAGATAAGGGCCTAATTCAAGCTTATCATTGAGACCTAGGCCCAGATATTCAAAAGAGTTGAGCCATGCGCAATAGGGTTGCGCCTGCGCAAGCCCAAAAATGCGCCATTCTGTGATATTCAGCAGGAGGCAGTTGTGCACCACAAATCACACTGAGCAACAGCGCAATGATAATGAATGCATGCGCAACTGAAGGGGGAGGAACCATGCATAAATGGCACAGTGCAATATTCAACAACATGCTCCATGTGCAATAGGGGAGCCAGCGGAAGTTGCGCCATAGCGGAAATGAGCCAAAATAAAAGGGAGCAAGGGAGAGGCACAAGAACGCTACAGGGAAGCCACATGTGAGGGCAAAATCCAGCAGGAAACACTGGGCAGCAGGGACACACAGGGCAGGCCAGGAAAGGGCACCTGGAAGCAACAGGCACAGGGGAAGGTGTGGGGAGCCACAGTGCAGAAGTGGGAAGTACACCACACAGCAGTGAGGCCAGCACAGGCAGGTATTCCCGGTGCAGGGGAAGTAGCAGCCAGGACAGCGGGGGAATACAGAAACAGCTGCCAGGGGGGGTGAACACAAGCAAGGGATATGGCCAGTGCCACCATCCAGATGGAGGCAGTAATGAGAGGGGTGAGAAGGCAGGCAGCAGGGGGGGCGTGGCCGTGGAAGGGCCCATCGGCGGTATGCCCCCAACAGGCAGTACCGAGCCCGCACCAGCTTTGAGCTGTACAGTGATACTGAGATTGTGGGCTAGTACCACCTGAATCAGGCAATTCTGAGGCAGCTCTGTGAACTGTGCAGTGATGTGATGCAGGTACCCACACGACGGAGCCATGCCCTGTCAGTGGAGACGAAAGTGACAGCTTGCATGTGCTTGCTCACCACGGGTACCTTCCAGAGACCAACTGGGGACACACAGGCATAACCCAGTCGGCCACATCATGCCACCTCACCCAATTCCTCAGCACACTGCTGCCACATGCTGGAGTACATCCATTTCCCCAACACACAGCAGAATACACAGCAAACACACAGAAGTTCCACAGGCTAGCATATGCCTGGCATGCTAGGGGCAACAGAACTGCACCCATGTGGCCATCCGCACACCACCTGGCCCCGAGGGGGCTGCGAATATAAATCGCAAGGGCTATGCCAGCATCAACTGCCAGGTGGTGTGCGATGCCAGGGGGTGCATAATCAATGTCTGTGCCATGCACCCTTGGGGAGCACATGATGACTTCATCTGGCACCAGTCATCACTGTGCTACAGATTCGAGAGTGGGCATATCCCCACTGGCCACCTAGTGGGTGAGTATGCAAACCACATGGACAATCATAGGACCTGGGGGATCATGGTCAGAGGTGACATGGGTAGTGGCCTACATGGCCCGGGGTAGGACAATGCTGATCACCAAACTAACCTCCACCCTCTACACACAGGTGACAGTGGATACCCACACCATTCCTGGCTGCTCACACCCTACGGCAGCCCGTGACCCAATCCAGATCAATACTACTATGAGAGCTGCCACCACATAATATCATTGAGGCGGGTGTTCGGGATGCTGAAGAGCTTTTATTCCGTTGCCTGGACACCTCCGGCAGTGCCTACAGTCACAGCCCCTCAAAGGCCCTGCGGGCTATTCCTGGCCTGTTGCATCCTGCACAACAAGGCCAACAAATGTCAGGATAGCCATACAGGTCGAAGAGGGGACAGCGATAGGGGCGATGAGGGATGCCAGTGACAATGGTGATGGGCAGCCCCCTTTGGCCGACGGGACCCCCGACTGCTACGGCTGGCACAGCTGCACCGGGACACCATCATAGAGGAGCACTTCAGCCAACCCAGGTAAGTCATGGGGCCATGTGCAACCAACAGTGGCTAAGGCACAACCCACAAACACGCATGGACACACACCAGGGGTGCATGCCGTCAAGGGAAGTGGCCGGGCATGGAACCACACACACACAACTAGGGATGGGTGAGGTCTAACATGCCACATGGACGGAAACACACACACACACAACACACCAGACATGCACAAAGGGAAGGAGGCACACCGACCCAGAACGCCACCCCTAGCCACACACATGTCCACAGACCAGCAGGCCCACTGCCTGTCCTTGTGTGTGTGTCAGATGCTGAGCACCATTGCACATTGGTGTAAAGCACAATGCAGGCATCATCATGCATAAGCAACTGTGGACAGCAGCTGGGAGGGTGTGCAGATGGACTGTGTGTCCGCATGCAGGGCCGGGTACCCACCCATGCAATGCCCGCTGAATGACAGAATGCATACAGGGCAGCACCAGACAGTAGCCGTTGGGAGACAAGGTCAGATCCGCGCCACAGTGCCCGGCCTACAGGATGCATGGGCGCCCGCGAACCCGCCAGCAGTGACAGGCTGACACTGGCCTCATGGGGTGGCACTGATGGTCCCCAGGGTTCCACTGCATGAACATGGCCGTGCTCACACAGGGGTCTGCAGCCACCAAACATGCCTGCGCCAGGCATGCTCGGGATATCACAGCTGAACCCAGTGTTGACAAGGAGGTGTCGCACGACGCCAGGAATGGGGGGTGGACAGTGCACTGTGTGGTGTCTGCATTGCATGGGCACATGACTGTGTGCCCATTGTGGCCATGACAGCAGTGAATGCCTGTATCTGCCTGTCAATGGCAGCGGTCGCATCCTCCCACAACCGGTCCATCCCTGCAGGATCAGAGAGGTGTCTCTGCTGTGACGCTCCTCTGCCCACTCCAGAGCCGCATGCAGTGCATCCACCGCCGTCGCAAGCCGCATCTGCTGGTTGACTGATGCTTGCAGTATGCAGGTGTGCTCATCCAAGAGGTCATCTGCCTCCTCAGCATCCTGTCCCTCAGGGTGTGCATGGCCTTGATGACCAGCACCCCTTAAGGGTGGGTGCTGCACACCAGGACCAGGTCTGGGCATGTCCACAGGCAGTGCACTGATGCCGCTCCCTGACCCTGTACCCCCATGACCATTGGTCGACTGCTGATGCTTCCCCTCCGGCTGCTGCTCACCAGTGCTCACTGGTGCTGCCGCAGTGGCCGCAACAGTCCCACTGTCCTGTACACACACCAGTGCTGCCCCACTGGTGCTGACAGGCACAGGCTGGGACTGTGATAACACGCAGGCCTCCACGGCGGCACCACCCACAGCCATGGCCATGATGTTACCTGCTGTGTAGCCATCCCGTGGCACACATGTGTCACTGCCCATGCTGTTAGCGACATCGTTATCGGTGACGGACCCGGTACCAGCCCGAGTCACAGCATGCTGGCATCCATGGACACTGGCATGCTGGGACACAGGCAGGGCCTCCTCCGCACCTGTTCCAACAACATCAGTCTGGACAACCAGGTGGGCCCACTGTCGCACTGAGCCATGTATACCTGTGGAGGTGGATGGGCCCTCCTCCTTCTCCATCTGACTGTCCTCAGTGGACAGGCCCACCACTGCTGACCCATGCAGACGCTCAGGATCTGCAAGGGAAAACAAAGTCGCGTGACTGCATGTGACCTACCCTGCCCCCCAATAGACAGACCATGACCTACCATGCAGTGACGGGCTACCACCCGTCTGGAAGCCACCACCCGGAACACCCTCAGTGGCACAATGCTGCATGCTTCCAGCAACCTCTCCTCCTGTGGGGTCAGGTGTAGCACCTCCAGCTGTTCTCCACCTGTCGCAGCTCATGCTGCCCTGATGGCAGCCACCTTCTCCTTTATTCTCCTCCTGTCTGTGCCCATCTTCTTCTTGCACTACAGCACGGAGCGCTGGTGGCTGCCATGCAGGTTCACTGCACGCGCCACCTCCTCCCATGCAGCAGCACGGGCCTGTGGTGTTCCCTGCCATCCGCTGAGAAGCGGCTGCTGATCCAGGTAGGCCTCAAACAGGGCATCGGTCTCAGCTTTGGTGAAATTAGGCCCCCTTCTCCTCCCACCACTGTGTTCCTCCTCTCCCACAACTCACTCGGTCATTATTTAGCCTGTGAGAATGAAAGCTGTTACCTGTGACTGTGCAGTGCCATGCATGTCCCAGAATCCACAGACCACACTCCCAAACAGCATGCAACTCACCAATAGACTGCAGTAACCGACTATGGCCAGTGCGCCCAATGTCCGCTTTTATAAGCTAACCCATGCAAATGGGCGAGGCGCAACTTTAAGTGGATGCAAATTGCAGTGCTGCGCCATTGAATAAGCTGATTAGCTGATTTGCATATGATGACTGAATATCGCTCTGTTAAGCTGCGCGGTTATGATTGAATATGCTGAGCCAAGGAGCGAGTTCTGTGACATGCGCAGTACACACCTCACTGCGCATGCCTGGGTTGCTGACGCAGGCATCTGCTGTGCTGCTGATGTGCTGTGTGCGGGAGGCAATGCAAGGCACAGCCACCATTGTGCCAGTGGCACTACAGTGATGTTCACCTATATGGCGCTGTGGCACTGGGCCATCATAGGCACACTGGGGCAACAGCGCGGTAGGCCGCTACTGGAGGTAGCACACAGGCACCCAATTGCACCACACATATTGGGTTCCAATGGCATTGTGCCTGTCTGTGCGCCACAGACCCTTGACCCTGTGCCTGACCTTTGCCCCCTAGGTGCCATGCGTCAGGCATGGGTGCACCACTATCGCGCTATTTGGTGACAGCACGATAGGGAATGGTAGCGCTGTACCACGCAGCATCTGCATGTGGTGGAGCCATGCTGCAGAGCGCCATTTTGAGCCGACTGAGCAAGTGAGATGGTGTGGAGGAGGGCTGCCCAGTGGACCCAAACTGAGCTTGCCAAACTGGTGGCCATTGTTGAGCCACTTTATGGCCCACTGTTTGGGGAGGCACCCCTGGACAGGTCCAGGAGCCAGGTGTGGGAGGAGGTGGCCAACGTCCTGGAGGAGGCCACAGGAAGGGGGCGGACAGTGGAGCAGTGCCGCCACAGGTATGGCAACCTGAAGAGGAGGGAACTGGACCTGCTTGCCCGCCTGCTGACACGTGCCAGGAGGGGCACGGTGCCACGGCCAAGAAGGTGTTACGTCCACACACTTTTATCTTCCATATGGGTATCATGGTTGTATGTGTCCAGAACATGGGGGAGGGACCGTCCAGTGTTGGCTGTGGTGGTGTTATCAGGGTGTGGGGTGGGTGGGTCTGGCTGGGTGGGAGTGCACACACATGGGGGCAGGGTGACTTTGCTACAGGACTGTACTGATGTTCCTCTCTCCATGTTTGCACCACAGGGCTGGAAGAGAGGCGTCTGGCCAGGGAGATGTGGTACCAGCAGGACAACAGGGCCAGTAGGAGGGGCAACAGTCCACAGCACCCGAGGGACTGGCCTGATGATGGTGAGTGCCATACTTCCATGATTACTATTGCATGCTGTGTAACAGGGTGGGCAGCGGGGCATAGCCACTATCCATTGACACCACTGCCATGCATGCAACTTGTTGCAGTCAGCACTGTCCAGTGGCACTGCATGTCTGGGAGTGCATCGATGGTGGTCCATGCGTGCACCGGGTACATGGCTGTGCCACTGCCTTTGCACCACATAGCCATGTCACTAAACGGCCATGGTGGTGCTGTGCATGACTTGGCTGGTGGGTGTGTGCAGTGGTCCTCATGGCTGTATGCACCTGGGTGCACAGGTCTGGTGGACGTGATCACTGTGGGTGGTCACACACCATCACAGAGGCATGTCCCACGGCCGTATGCCATGCACAGTGGGTGGGCTGTATGGGGCTGTGCATTCACACCTATTGACTGTGCTCCCTTGTCCTAGGTGTCCACCAGTTGCAGGAGATATGGGAGGCACTGCAGAAGATCCTCAATGTAGCCCAGGCATTGTTTGAGATCCTGCAAAGGACTGACCGGCTTGGGGTCCGGAGAAGACACAGGAGGCAGAGCAGCCGGACCGGGGAGCAGGGCTCCCATTGATCATCCCTCTGCCCCTGATATCCCCTACCCCCCTGGACCCACCCCTCACACCCCTCCTTTTCTGTCCCATTTATTCACCCCCTCCCTACCCACCCCACCTTGTTTGTGGCCCCCCCCACATTTGTACACAGTTTTGTAAATAGTTCTTTTTGATATGTTTGAATACAAATCTCTTGATATAAATACTGTGGTGGTCTCTGATTTGCAGTGGGCTATAGGTGCTCTGCTGCAGTGGTGTGCATGGTGTCAGGGGTGGTGCAGTCATGGGTATGTGTGTGTGTGTCCATGGGGATGTGACTATGGTGTGGGAGTAGCAATCAGTCAGTGTCTGTGGTGTGTGTGATGTGCCCTGTGCACTGGATGATTGTGTGCAGTGGTCCTTGGTGCATGCTCTGTGTCCATGGTGCCCCTGTCAGCCCATCTATGGCCTGTGCAGCTGACACCCTTGCATGTCTGTGACCTGCATGGTCTGCTGGCATGTCAGTGGTGGCTGTCCATGCAGGGCAGCCACTGTACCCATCACAATGCTGGGTTGCCTCCTGTCACTGGTGTGGTGCATGTCTGCCTAGGGTGACACTGTGGCCTCCGTAGTTGTTGTCCCACCCCCATGCTGTGGTTTGTGTGTGTTGCAGGGGATGTGCACCACTGTCTGTGACTTGTGCACCACTGTCTGTGACTTGTGCTCCGGGCAAATGATGGTGGCATACAGGTCCACAGTGCCTGCGCTGGGTGGCTGGCACTCCTGTGCCATGGAGGACTGCAGGCTGTGTGTACACGGTTTCCATGGGCCCATACTGGGGGCTTGGTTGCCCTGCTACTGCGTCCCTGTGTTGTTGTGCCCTTGGGTATGGGTGGGTGTTTATCCATGCACTGTGTTGCATTCGGTGTGGTGCATGCTTCCATGCACCACTGTGGGTGTCTGCACTGGCTGTTGTGGCCAGTGCTGGGTTGGGGTGTGTCCTTGGGAGGGTGTACAGGGTGCTGTACCACTGGTGGTGGTGGCATCTGGGGCATGCCCTGTTATGTGTGGGGTGCCTGCGTGTGCCCGGCCTTGGTGGGTCGGTCTCAGCTGTACCTCGGGGACTGTGCATGGTGACACTGTGTTGCCCGTTGTTGCATCGCTGTGCTGCCACCCACTGATGGGTGCTGTACGGTGGGGTTGCCTTGCATGGTTCTGTGCTGTACAGGGTTGCATTGTCACAGCGGGGGTGGTGGCATGCATGCGGTTTCCTGCAGTGGTGGACGCTGCTCCTGGGCAGGGTGTCTGGGGGTCATGGTGCAGGGTGTTCTCTGCATTGGGGGGATGGTGTGGCACGGGGTGGTCGGCCCTCCTTGTGTGCCGGTCACAGCTTGCCAGGGGGTGTGATGGGGCACCATGGCCTGGCTGTGGGTTGGTAGCTTGTCTACATGAGCCAGTGGTTATTCCAGCCCTCCCCCAGTTGTGCAGCGCATGGGGTGTAGGGGGACGATGTCTGTTCTGCTGTGTGTTCCTCTGCCTATCTGTGGCATGGGTGGTGGGCCCCTGCATCCCTGATTGTGCAATTGCATTGCTGCACTGCTGCTGGTGGACGTCCCTGGTTGCGCTATGGCGCCTCTGGACTGCTCAGCTGAACATCCCTTGTTGCGCTATGACGCATCAGATCTGCTCAGCTTCCCCTCCCTAGTTGCGCTATGGCGCAGGTGATGCGATATTCAGTCATTGGCTGTAGGTGCATCTTGGCCAGCTCAGTTTTTGAATATGGACTTGCGCTTGCTCCTGCTATTGCGCACTTTTTGGGTGCAGTTTGAATATCTGGGCCACAGTGGATAAGGTGCCCCCATTGAAAAAAATCCAATATTTTCTCTCTTATGGAGGACATTGTTATAATCCCTCCTCCTCTGGGAAATTTCATGGGCTTTTCCATTCCTATAAAGAAAATTCCATGAGTATTTTTGTCTGACACTCTACTCAAATGCACAGCCAGTGCATAGCTCAAATCCTGATTGTCAATGGCCTTTATGTGCTCACCTATGCGAATTTTGAACTGCCATTTTGTTTTGGCAATATAAAAGCACCTGCATGTGCAGGATGCTAGATAAATTACACCCTCAGTGACACAGGTGATAAAACCCATAACTTTACACATTAATCCTGTTTTAGGATTCAGGAATGTTCTCCTACTATTTACTGTGCTGCAGTATTTGCAATTCCCATACTTGTAGCAACCATCATGGTAGACATATTTTAGGTCTTTCAGGCTGGGGTTGTACATAATGCACATTCGAGTCCTTTATTATGTTTGCTTGCACACATGTGCAAGAAACATAGTGCCATCATCCGAGTTTTCGTAGGTGTGTCACCCCCTCTTCCAATTCAGTCAGTGTGTTGGCAGGCACGGCCCCAGTCCGCCAATGCATGCTGGAGCTGTCTATGACAGCTCCAACATGCAGTGGCGTACAGTTGAAAGGGGGAGCTATGTTTCAGTGAGCAGCGATCAGATGTTTCCTGCTCATGCGCAGCTCCCCTACACACACACACACACACACACACATACACATGCATGCTACGCGTGCGCCCCCGCACACTCTATATCCGTGAGTGCCCAATCCCCCATCAGCTGTACTCGCTCCCCCAGCCTTCAAATGCCTCGGCTAGGTCCACCCCAGTGTGGCAAGTTATCATATAGTCGATGGGGTGCCCAACTCTCGCCGGCTCCACTGTCCCCCGAGTACTGGGTGCCACGCTGAGAGCCCACCCCCAGCATGGCAACTGATGCTATGGCCGACAGGGGGTGCCCAATCCCCGTCGTACTACACCCCAGCGTCCTTGTACACGCTGAGCCTACCCCCAGCGTGGGTAACGTCCCACGCCGCCTTTTTAAAAAACCCTGAAAAGCAAAATGGTCCCATCGCAGTCTCCCCTGCCTCCTCCCCCCACAACCCGCACTCCACCCACTGCGCACCCTGCCTCCCCACACCCCTCACCCCATACTTACCTCGAGTCCGGCGCGACAATCTTTGGTGGACCGGGGAACACGTCTGCACTCTTCAAAGCCGACCCGTGAACTGAGAAATGCCGGTAAGCTGTATAATAGGATAGATAGGGTTTTTCAACTTTGTTGCATATCTCAGGCATTTTGGGAATTTTGCACCAAATTTTCAACATGGGGTTTTGGGACCCCTTCTCATGAATGTTGTCACTGTCATGGCGTTATTGCGCGGAGGTGATTTACAGTCACCGTCGCCAAATCACCGGCCCGATTACATAGAAACATAGAATTTGACGCAGATATGACCGCTTGGCCCACCCAGTCTGCCCATTTCCCTACTTGATGGATAAGCTGCAGATCCTAGTTAACCAGCAGCCTACTTCTTCCCTACCCCACCCCTAGAATTCCCTTATGACTGTCCCATGCATGCTTGAATTCCACCACTGTTTGTGACTCCACAACCTCCTCTGGAAGGCCGCTCCACACATCCACCACCCTCTCTGTGAAAAAAATACTTCCTTAAATTACCTCTGAGCCGCCTCTTCTATCTTCAAATTGTGCCCCCTTGTTCTTGCACACCTTTTTTTGAAAGATGCTACCCTCTTGGACTTTGTTGATTCCCTTGAGGTACTTGAAAGTTTCTATCATGTCCCCCCTCTCCCTCCTTTCCTCAAGGCTATACATATTAAGCTCCTTAAGTCTCTCTTCATATGTCTTCCGGTGCAGACCCTGCACCATTTTAGTTGCCCTCCTCTGGACAGCTTCCATCCTGTCTATGTCTTTGCTGAGATTGGGTCTCCAGAACTGCACGCAGTACTCCAGATGGGGTCTCACTAGCTGTCTGTACATAAAGAAGTGTGGAAAAATGGCAGTGTCATTAACAAAACGACACTGCCAGCGTTCATAAGGTGGGCTCTCAAGAAGCCTATTTTGAAAATTTGGTGGAAAATTCCAAAAAATGACTGTTTTACAAGCGTGCGTTGCACAGTTCCTACGCAGGCTCGTAAGTTCACGCAATTTTCAATATTTTCACTCCAGATTTTCAACATTGCCATTTCACCACACCTTCTTATGAGTAGTACAGCTGTCATTTTCACATCTCACCCAAAGCGTGTTCCGCCCATGTAGCACACAATGGCAGTCGATGGTCTAGAAAATCAATGTACGGAACAAATTAAGAAAATCACAGTTACACTGTTCATGAGCAGAGGTCTTAAAATGGCTATGTTGAAAATTTGGTGAAAAAATTCTAAAATGACTGTTCTGATAAGCTGATGCGTGCTGGTTCCTATGCATGCTTTCGTAAGTTTGCAAATTTAATATTTTCACTCCAGATTTTCAACATTGCCATTTTATTTCACTTCCCTTATGAACAATTTACAGCTGCCATTTTTCATATGTACGCCCAAAATGTGTTTTCGCACATGTAGCGCACAATGGTGCTTTGTTGGTGTCTTGAAGCAATGTTTGGGACAGATTAAGAAAATCACAGTTACACTGTTCATGAGCAGAGATCTTAAAATGGCTATGTTGAAAATTTGGTGACAAAAGTCCATAAAATGACTGTGTTACGAGTGAGCATTGCACAGTTTCCACGCACCCTCATAAGTTCATGACTTTGTAATATTTTCAGTCCAGATTTTCACCAGTGGCATTTCCACACTTCCTTATGAACAATGCAGCTGTCATTTTCTAACATGGCCAAAGTGTGTTTTGCATTTCAGCGCGAATGCGTGGTCACTGTGGAAATCATTGTTCGGGACAGATAAAGAAAATCACAGTGACACTGTTCATGATCAGAGGCACCAAAATGCCTGAGTTGACAATCTGCTGTAAAAAATCCCCAACCTAATTATATTACGGGTGTGCGTTGCACAGTTTCTGTGTACGTTGTGACTTCACCATTTTTTTAAATATTTTTACTGCAGATTTGCAACATTGCCATTTTTTACACCTCCCCATGAACAGTACAGCTGTCATTTTTTACATCCTGTTCGGAATGTTTTTGCACCTGTGGTGCTAAATGCCGTACTCGCTGTGCATAAGCAGCTTTCGGCTAACAAACTGATATTCCCCCTGTTCATGAGGTGGGGTCACAAAAAGAACATGTTGAAAATTTGGAGTGAAAATACCAACGAGTGCCTGAGGTATTAGGGTTTCCAACCACAACGCCCAACCCTGTAGAGAATGACAGGCATCAGGGGTGTGACTTGGGATTCTTGCCTGTAATGCTCATACCATTCCACACCCTGCAGCCAGTGAGAGGCATCGAGGTATGCCTTGGACTCTTCGGCCCAAAAGTTCACCCCATTCTCCTATATCCCACCCATCTCACCGTATTTCCTAATAGAATGGGGTGTGCATAAGGGCCAAAGACCCCAAGGAACACCGTGACACTTGACAGTGTCTGCAGGGTGGGGTGTGGTGAAATGGTGTGGCTGTTATGCCTGACGACCCAAAGGCACACCCCAGTGCCTGTCACTCTATGCAGGGTGGTGGTGGGGTTGGCTTCAGTTCAATACTTCATTGCCATTCCTATTACTCAGCTCTGTAACTTCTACAGTACCACTGCCAATGCCAGCAAGCAAACATTTGACATTGATAAATGCTTGTTTTTCTGGCCCTCCTATGTACAAATCTGGGACTGATATCCATTAAATCTGTCAGCCCAGGATCCAAGCCAACCAAATGCGAATGTATGTTTAGGATGTCTGAATTTATTTTAGATTGGACATTGTAAGTTGAAACAAAATTTATTCTAGGATTGTGATTCTCTCTAGAGTCCTTTTCAACAAGTAAGTCTGTGATCAGATAGGTCAGCTTCACATCTAGCTTTGTTTATACCATGTTCAGGATATCCTCTGTCAGCTAGCTTATTCTCCAGTTCAGTAGCTCTCTTCAAATATTTCAGTTATCACCATAGTTTCTTTTATTATGAATAAACTGCCCCTTTGTTAAACCTGTAATGGTATGAAATTGGTGACTACTGCTTTCATGCAACAGTGTATTTCGATCTGTAGGTTTTCGATACAGATCTGTGATAACCCCTCCCATCCCATCTTTAGAGATAATAAGATCGAGGTAGTTTGTTTGTCTCTTCCTGAAAGATAGGGAGAATTTAAAATTGTAACTATTCTCCAAGAACGTAACACAGGCAAACAATTTCTCCTCTGATCATGTCCAGACAACAATCAAATTGTCAATAAACCTCTTCCAGAGGTCATGTTTGTCCAGAAATGCATTGACCTCTGGATTTCATACTACTTCTTCTTCTTCCCATTTACCCAGGTAAAGATTGGCGTAACTGAGGGTGAAACTCACCCCCATCGCCGTGCCCTTTTTCTGCAAATAGAAATTATCTTGGAAAAAGAAGCTGTTACAGTTCAACACAAATTCTTATAACTGTGTCAGTAGCTCGGTGGAGGGATCTGGACTCTCACGCTCTCTCTCTCTCTCTCTTTCTCTCTCTAGTCTAAAAAATAGGACAATGCAGCTAAGCCACCTTCACGGGGTATGTTGGAGTAGTGTGACTCTATGTCCAAAGTAACCAAAATACTATGTTCATCGATTGCCAGATCTTCTAATATTCTGAGGATGTCCCCTGTGTCTTTAATGTAGGAGGGAACTTGCTGTGCCAGGGCACTAATAAAAAAATCTACAAATTTAGGCAGAGGCTCAGTAACTGAGTCATTACCTGACACTATCGGCCTACCGGGGGGCGTTAATGAGGCACTTGTTGATTTTAGGCAGACAGTAGAAACAAGGCCTCACTGGGGTTTTCACTTTAGGAAATTCAATTGTCTTAGGAAGTAGTCCATTCTCGTTTTTTACCCTATCTCAAAAATCATCAATTTGCTTTGAAAATCTGTAAGTGGGATCCACCTTCAATTTCTTATAATATTGTTCATTACTTGACTGCCTACAAACTTCTGGTCAACTAATGGGTGTGTACTCTCTTCTGTACATGCTCAGTGACAGTTCAGTCGGCAGCTGGCTGTGGCAATGTGAGGAGGGCTGTGCCAGTCACTGGCACAGGTCAGGTTGTGGAGGGAGGGGGGTGGTGGGTCACAACCTGCTGAAGTGGGGAGGTGGGGGCCACTAGACTACTAGGTTATTGGGTTATTGTTGGGACAGCGATCGGAGAATGGGAGAGGAGGAGGGACTGCTGGACCACTGGGGACTTATTTTTATGAAACAGGGGTAATAATTGGGGAATGGGGGAGGGACCACTGGACCACCATTGATAATTTTGTTTTATATGGGGACAGGGATCAGGGCAGGGAGGGACCACTGAATCAACATTGATACTATATTTATGTATGGGGACAGGGATCAAGGCAGAGGAGGAACTACTGAAATGTCATTAATATTTTTTTATATGGGGGCGGGGATTGGGGCAGGGGAGGGATCGCTGAACCACCAGGGTACCCAGCCCTTGACAGTGTTCAGACAAATCTGCGCATTGTTAAGGGCTGAGTTTTAGAAGCATTAAACTGTCCACTGCTGGTGGCTGTTTAGTGCTATGGAAAACTTTTAATATTGTGCTGTACCGCATATGCATGAAGGAATCATCATTTGCATAGGCACAGCACAGCACAATATTTTGCATGATGGCACTGTCGGGGAATGCCACGCATATGTATCCTTTGAATAAGGGCACACACCTGACAGCTGGCACTATTTCAGGTTAGCGTGGCACAAACCCAATTTGTGCTGCACTAACCTTTTGAAAATGGGGCCTGTCATCTTTAACTTGCCAGAAATGTTCATTTTTAAATTCCCAACTGCCAACGACACCTTTAGCCCTGAAATCTGCCTGGGAAAACTGCAAGGCTTCCTGGCTGGAGGCCTAATGAAACTCCACCAAAATATAGGCCATGGGCTGGATACTTATTGCTCTGTGGAGGCTCAGGGGACACTATAGCATCTCAACCCAGCCTGATTCATCAGCTTGGGAATTGTTTACTTATTCACTATTTTATTCTCTGTTTCAGTTTGGGCTCAGACTTGTGTTTCCTATGTTTCATAATGACTCTATGGTTTAACCATTTCTGTATAGCATAGAGATCATGGTTTCACATTGTTTTAGCTGGTGACATAGGCTGCTAGCCAGCAGTATTAACAGGACAGAGGAATTTTCATACAGGGAGGTGTTTGACCTGGTCATTCCTTTATTTTCCCCGAGCAGAGGACACAGCCTACCCACCAATGAGAAGGAACCAGGAAGTCTTTTCCTTCCTCATTTTGGGAAGGGGTGCCTGCTGTAGACCATGATATGATGTCCTGTCCTCAATCTGCCTAGCATCCATGCATAAGCCAGTATTTCATCTGACTCACATACTCTCTCTCTCTCTTTTCCTTCCCGGCATGGGGGGGGGAGGAGTACGGCTCCCCATGGAGGCCTAGGCTGAACCTGGCTCTGGATCTTCCTCCATTTCCAGTGTGATAGACCACACACTGTGGCCCCTATTAGATGAAACAGGGTTTGGAATTTCCTGCACCCACTCTTGGAAGTCACCACCTTTTGTAACATAGTTTGGTTCCAGTCCCCAATTCCCAGGGGATGCAGACCTTGGTTTCAGTGACAGCAACCCACTGGCATCACTCACAACATTCTGATTCTTCTCAGTTGTAGTTATTTTCTTTCCCTGCTTTACATGGAGCACAGATGCTCACCAATATATACATAGGTGGCAGTCCTGGGGGGTATGCAAGTTATCACAGATGGGTGGAAGCTTCTCCCACGGACCCCACTCTAGCTGTAAGGGGGCCCTCAAGGATCTGGCACATTGCAAGCAACACTTAAGATGGCAGTCTCTAATCAGTTGAGGGTGGTGTCCCAAAATGTAAATTGTTTCAGTAACCCGGTGAGGTGAACTAAAATAATGGCTCAATTAAAAAAAAAAATCTCCAGTTGTGTTTGTACAATTTTCATCTGTATGGCATAAATCTAGTAAAAAGAAACTTAAAAACTCCACCTTCAGTTAATATTGCTTCAAGAAACCCATCTTTCATAGCAGGAGCATCAAAAATTGGTCAAATACATCATGACCAAGGCAATAACCAACACATACCAGCAAGGCCAGAAGTGAGGGATGGCTATTCTAATTCCAAAAATGACAAAATTTCGAGTAAACTCCATCTATGAGGACAGGGAAATGGGCTAGTTTTGGCCATAGGTACAATCCAAGGTAACATTTGCATGGTGTGAATTATTTAAGACCCTTTGGGTATGGACACCTCCAACTGTCAGAGGCTTTTTGGCAAAATATTAGAACTTAAACAGAGGCCTCTGATCCTAGAGGAGGAACATTAATCTTCTCATGGATGCAGAGAAGAACAGCTCAGATTTATACCACCAAAATCAACCATGGGCCAAAAGCAAGGTAGGTAACTCATAAAAGATTTGGGATTGACAGATGGTGAAAAATGTACTCTGCAGGGAAATAATCAGTTTTACTAAAGCTATAAAGAAACAAAGAATAAGTGGAACTGCAGGAGAAACTTTCCTTTTTGCGTCTTGCCCATATTCAGCAGTACCAGGAGGTCCTCTCCCAGTTACCTCGAGTTAAAAAAAAGCTACAGAGCCTGCTTAACTATAAAATGGAACCAGCATTTCTTTACATAAAAGGAAAATATTATGAGGGTCTGAGAGCCTCTAAGGTCCTTGCCTGCCATTTTCGCCAACAACAAATGTTGGTCACAATGACCGAGATAACCCATCCACATACTAACTGACATGTATACAACATGAAAAAAATGCTAGGCTGCTTTAGAGACTTTTATTCGGCATTCTATGCCCAAGATTTGGAACCTGAGGAAAACAGATACCATAACTTTCTGGCCAAACTGACTTCGCCAACTCTGATGGAGAAGCAACAGGAGGCTCTCATCGGACCCATCTCCCCAGCAGAAATATACGCCACCATTAGCAATGTGAAAAATAGTAAAAGCCCTGACCTGGATGGGTACCCATCAGAATATATTAAGGCCTTCAAACCAGATCTTGTACAGCCTCTCCAAGAGGTGTTCCAGTCTGTCCAAAAGGGGGACTGTCCTCCCCTTCCAATTTGGCAATACACAAACATCTTCACAATACTGAAGCCCCCAAAGGACCCCTTATAGTGTGAGTCCTGTAGACCAATTTCTGTTCTCAACCAAGACTACAAGCTGTATACCAGCATTATGGCAAAATGCTTGGAACGCTTAATTCTGGAACTCATACACAAAGATCAGACCAGTTTTGTCTCCAAAAGACAAACCTCTGACACACTAAAAGAATGTTATACATCCTGGAATGCTTCAGCAGAACAGCAACCCCATTTCTTCTTTTAAGTATGGATGCCCAGAAGGCATTCGATAGTGTCCTGGAGGTTCCTTCAACATTCCCTGAATTACTTCCAATTTTAAGATCCCTTCTGTCAAATGAATGATGCATTCTATACTGCACCACAAGCCATAAAATAAATGATGCATATGCAGACAGAGTCCCCCCTGCATTGGATAATGTGACAGGGGTGCCCTTTATCTCCCCTGCTATTTGCTTTTTGTGCAGAACCTATGGCAGAACACAAGGTCACTTTCTATGATGATGACCTGCTGATCTATCTAACACATCCTGAGTCCACTCTACCAGCTCTCTTTGAAGAATTGAAAGAAGTGGAGAGCCTAGTGGAGTATAAACTGAACACAGACAAAACTGAAGTATTGCATGTTCATTATACACCCCCTCCAGTCCTTAAACCCACTTTCCCTTTTCACTGGAATGGCCCAAAAATATGATATCTGTGGAAAGTAATCCCAAGTGACATCATATATCTCTACAAACTAAATGATGACCCCCCTAAAATGACATCTACAGGAGGAGATGAAAAGATGGATGCATCTCCCCCTCCCCTTGATCCATCAAGTCAAAGCAATCTGGATAAATATGCTACTGAGGCTACTGTATTTATTTTTAAACCCTTCCTATTCTTTTCCTGAGAGAACATTTTCACAAGTGCAACAGATATTACATATTAAATGGACAGGGAAAAAGCTCTATATACCTTAAAAGAAACTATAGCTAAGTAAAATCAAAGGAGGAGTAGCTCTTCCAAATGTTAGAGCATACTGTCAGGTGGCTTTGCACACAAATACCCTCCACTGGCTAGATGACACTTGCACCCCTCTGAAATATGTGGAACAGGCCACACAGATCAGACAGCAATTATTTTCATCTTCACCCACCCTTCATAGGCAGGTATGGGATCTGGAGTCTGCCTGTACATATCAGGTACTGCCCAGCTGGTGGGAGCTCCTGAGGTCCCTGACCTCAGAAATACAGCCTGATACTATGAGATGGTGGCACACAACCCTTATTTATCCCCCCCCCCACTGAATGGGCCCCACCTTCCTTTGATGGCAGAATCTGCATTTTTTCATAACTCTCAATATTATGAGGCAGGGACCTTTAGTCATTTCAACTTTTGAAGCAGCAGTTTGCCCATTGAAATTCTAATCAATTTAGGTACCTTCAGGCATTACTTGGGAACAAAGTCAGATTTACACTGGGATAGGGAGGAGGCATACCCACCACTCCAAATGATTCTCACAGTCAAGAGGGAGGCATCCCAGACTATATCATATCTGTCTGTTATAAAGTGATTCATAGCTTAGGAGGAATGACATTGAAAGTAACACAGAAATGGTGAGAAGTGGAACTAGAATGTAGAACCTCAGAGGCAGAGTGGTCCATTATTTTCTTTAGACAACACAAACTCACCTCTTAACACATCTGGAAGGAGTACAGGTGAAAATACATAACTCAGTATTTCTGAACCCTAAGATAACAGGGAATTATGTCACCCAAGGAGGCACATCATGTTGGAGACTTTGCTGGGAGCCTTGTGTGAAGTACACACACATATTCTGGAACTGCCCTATATTACGCCTGTATTAGCAGTATGTAGACAGTGCACTACTGGGAATGATCCCCTCTATAGGTCACTCACTTCCAAAGTAGAGATTTTATTACTGCTGCAAGACCAGTTAAGCAATAAGCTTTCCAAATCAATTGCATACCTCCTGTTGACAGCAGCTAAGAAAGCTATTCTGAGGAGGAGGCTGCAACCAACACCCCCCCCACACACACATACACACACACATACATAACAATGAACTGAGAGGACACTGTACAGGAGATATACAGCAAGGAGAGCTGAGAGCAGGGCGTTCCTTGAAAGTAGAAACATTTAATAACTTTTTGAATAAATGGTTACTTTGGGTGACAGATTACCAAGTGGACATTATTCCATGAATTACACTTAGGAGGGACTGTGGGAAAATCCAGCTGGGTTTGATGAATGGTACATTGTTTCAGTGGGTAACACCACCAGAACACTGAAATGGGTACTTGTCTTCATCTTTGTCTTGATCAATTGCATTGCTATTCTATAAGTGTTGCATCTGTACTGGTGGTATGCCTTGTTTGTGAGGTAGTGCTCCTAAAAAGTTTAATAAACTTCTAATTACAAAACAGATATATATACTCCTTCTGCCAGACTATCTGTTGCTAGAAGAATCCTTCTACCACAGCTCCAATATGCTCTGCCCCTCCTCTTTGCTGCTAACTCTTCTATACTCCGCAAATGGGACACCGTCTATAATAACATCTGTAGATTCGCCTTAACTGCCCCTCGCCTTACTCAACACTGCTTCCTCTATGCTGGTTTAAATTGGTTGTCACCTAAGGATCTTCGGGCTTACTCCCTTGGCTGCTTTATCGACTCACTGTCCAGACCTGTCCAGAAACTGCACCCTTTGCTGTACGCTGCCTGAGTGATTTCTGTTGGATCGTCTGCTAATTCATGAGAGAGACTGTTGCCAAAAGTGACTTATAAGTAAATGTAACAACTGATAGAAGTGTGCACAGGGTGAGAGACTGTTGCTGAACTTACTATTGGAAAGCATTGGAAACAGCTGTTACACGGAGGAAGGCTGGGGAGTGTGCTGTGAGGTCAGAGGAGGAGGAGGGGTCAAAGCACTTTAAAAAAGCCGTGCTGCTTGCAAGAGGTAAACTGCACCCTTTGCTGTACGCTGCCTGAGTGATTTCTGTTGGATCGTCTGCTAATTCATGAGAGAGACTGTTGGCAAAAGTGACTTATAAGTAAATGTAACAACTGATAGAAGTGTGCACAGGGTGAGAGACTGTTGCTGAACTTACTATTGCAAAGCATTGGAAACAGCTGTTACACGGAGGAAGGCTGGGGAGTGTGCTGTGAGGTCAGAGGAGGAGGGGGGTCAAAGTACTTTAAAAAAGCCACGCTGCTCGCAAGCGCGAGCGTTGTGAGTGGCGGTTAAAGGAATTTTAAATAGAAGTAAATCTAAGATTGCAAGATTTTCTGGTAAATTTATCTGAAAAGGATTAGCTGAGTAGTGGGTTATTGTAGAGAGTTGTTCAGTAACTTGAGGTCATGTTTGGAATAGAGATGGGGACACTATTATTACTTCTTTTTGTTTGCAATTTTCAACAAATGTCTGTTAATGAAACAAGTTGTATTGTTAATAATGATGGCACTTTATTGTTTGGGATGTTAGTTGCACATGATGTTACTAATGATGGGCAATCATATCCTGAACTTAAACTGCATCCTATACATGATAGTAAAATGTTTTATGTATTGGGAAGTTATTATATGGTTAAAAAGCTGATAAAAATGTGTTATTTACAGATTGTTATAATGTGGGGAAAAAGTGTATAGTTAATGGTGGTAACAAACAGAATTTTCTGCTTGTAAGGCATGGAAATAAAAGTTTGGGGGCTAAATGGCTAATAATGATGTTATTAATGTTATCAGGAACTGTTCATCCCAATCCTGGGCCAATTAATCATATAGATAAGGATGTGGACACTTTTTTAAAAATAGGACATTTAAATGTGCAGAGTTTATTGCCTAAAAAAGATTTATTAAAGGGATGGTTAGTTGAAAATTCTTTTGACATTCTTGCACTGACAGAGACCTGGTTATCTGATAAAGTAGCTGATGATGAAGTTAGGATTGAAGGGTATACTGTTTTTAGAAAGGATAGAAAAGGGAAAAGGGGAGGAGGTTGTTTATTTTATATTAAGAGTTATCTTTCAGCTAATATGAATCAAAATAGTCAGGAAAATAGCTATTATGAGTCCTTGGTAATTGATTTAGTATTGGGAAGGAATAAATTGTTAACCTTAATTGATGTATATGTACCGCCTCTAAATGTTAATATGGGAGTTGAAGCCTTTTTTCATGACTTATCTTTTCCTCCCTTGAGAGAATTGTTAATTTTGGGAGATTTTAATTTAGATTGGTTATCTAAACAAGCATTAGATGTTAGGAATTTAGTATCAGGATTGGGAATGGCTCAATTGGTGACTGATACTACTAGATATAATTATCGAACTGGATATGAGTCTCTAATTGACTGGATTATTGCAAATTATCCTGGGTATGTGTTTAAGTCGGGAGTTAGTTCGGACTGTCTAAGTGATCATTGTGCTGTTTATTGTGGGTGGACAGCTAAATATGTTAAGGAACCACATAGAACTATTCAGTATAGGAATATTTCTGATTTTCACTTGCAGTCTTTTTTAAAAGAAGTCCAGTTAATTGATTGGTCATTCCTAGATGTTATTTCCAATATTGATGAAGCTTTTTATAAGTTTTGTTGTTATTTTATTGGTATTTGTGATAAGTTATTACCGAATAAAATTGTTAAAGTAAAAGCAGAGGAGAAAATTTGGTTTAATCCTGATTTGAGGAAGTTAATAAGTGATAGAAATAAGGCTTGGAATAGGTTTAGGAAATATAAGACACTAGGCCTTCAATTAGAATACAAGAGATTGCGTAATTTATGTAAAGCAAAGGTTAGGAAAGCGAAAAGGGATTATTTGGAAAATAAATTGGGTAATGGATTATGTGATACCAAGGCCCTTTGGAAAGTTTTGAATGGGTTAATGGGAAAGAGTAAGAGATTGGATAATATTTCTTTGCAATTATATGGTCAATTGGTTAATGATCCAATCAAAGTAGTAAATGGGTTTAATTCTCATTTTACTAACTTAGAGAGGTTTAATATACAAGGACATGTAGCTAATTTAGATTTAAAAGAGTTATTAGCTGAAAATAGTAGGGAACAGGGTGGAGTGCCCAAATTTTATTTTCAGGAACTTACTGAGAAGGATGTTTTGATGTATATATTGAAGATAGATCCTAGGCCTTATTTGGGGGTAGATGGAATAGATTATAGGATTCTTAAAAAAGCTGGGTTATTAATTGCTCCAATGTTGACTAAAATTTTTAACTTTTCCCTCATTAATAATGTATTTCCTACAAAATGGAAATGTGGTATAGTAAGGCCTATATATAAAACGGGAAGTAAGATTAGTGTTAATAACTATAGACCTATTACACTTTTAGCTCCTTTATCTAAATTGTTAGAGATAATAGTCTCTGATCAGATTAAAAGTTATTTGGATAAATATTTTTTATGGACCCCTTCTCAACATGGTTTTCGGCAGGGATATAGTACGGAGACTGCCTTGGTAAGGTTCACAGGCCAGGTGTACAAAGCTTTAGATGAGGGAAAAGTGGTAGCTGCTGGCTTTGTGGACCTCACCAAGGCATTCGATTTGGTAGACCACGAGAAGTTGTTACTGAGTTTACTTGAGGTTAATTTTTCTAATGAAGTTATATTAAGGATTAATGACTATTTAACTGGTAGGGTGCAGAAAACTATTATGAATGGTGTAACCTCAGATGAGGGTAATTTGATATGTGGTGTTCCACAGGGATCAGTTTTAGGTCCTTTGTTGTTTTCTTTATTTTTAAATTCTTTACCAAAAATATGTAGGGATACAGAACTTATTTTATTTGCAGATTATGCTGTTTTATTGTGTATTGGTGATACTGGACAAATTGTACAACAGCAGTTACAGATGGAATTTAGTTTAATGCATGATTGGTTCATAGGGCATAACTTAGTGTTGAATCATGTTAAAACAAAATGCATGATATTTAGAAATGCAAGATCTAATGTGAATTTTGAGCTGACTTTAAAAGATAATTATGGAAATAATATAGAAAGGGTTTCTGAAATTTGTTACCTGGGCCTGGTCATCGACTGTAATTTATCATTTGAATTACATATTCAGAAATTAATTGGTAAATTGCATCAAAGACTAGGAATGCTATATCGGTTGAAAAAGTATTTAACTTATGAAGTTAGGGTAATTTTGGTTAATAGTTTGTTGTTTTCAGTTATTGATTATGGTTTAGTAATATATTTATTTACATCAGAAAGAATGCGTAATAAGCTTACATCAACTTATCATAATATTATTCGGTTTGTTACAGGTCAGAATAAAAGAACTCATCATTGTTTACTTTATAGTTTTATAGGGTGTTTGTCTTTAATTGATAGATTTAGATTACGTATATTAGTATTTTTACAGAAAATTTATTTAGGATTTTTACTGAGTATTATTTGTGAAATGTTTCCAAAATTGGTAAATGGAGTGAGGACCAGGTCACAGGATAACTTTAAGTTTAGGATTCCCTATTGTAAAAGCACATTTGCACAGAATTCTTTACAATATTATGCAGTAAAATTATATAATGATCTACCTGGTTATATTGTACAATGTATTACAATTCCTTTATTTAAGAGGGTTTTAAAAAGATTTATGTTAAATGAATCAAAGTGTTGTTGTTTTAAATGATGTTGTATTTGTAAGTTTGTATTTGTATTTTGTATATATGTGTTTTTGTTGTGACTGGGCACCAGTGAAAATGGGCATATTGTTGCTCACTGGTTATACAGAATAAAAATAAACAAACAAACAAACCTCCCTGCCCTGACTATCTTGCTAACCTCCTGACTCCTGCCGCACACACCCATACCCTCAGGTCTTCCTCTGTCCCTATGCTCTCTACCAGACCTTGGGCGACAAAAATGGGTGAACAAGCATTCTCTCACTTTGCTCCCAAATTCTGGAACTCACTCCCCCTTCTGGTGAAAAATTCTGCCTCTCATCGGGAATTTAAAAACGTGTTATTCTCCCACCTCCACGCCTTTGGACAATGCAAATGCTCTTAATCTGCTGCTTCCCTCTGCAGGCCTTTGGGTCTGACCCCTGACTAGTGTTATTATATGTTTTCATAATGCAATGTACCTGACTAGGATGCTATGAACCCTTATGTTGCTAATTTACTCTGCTGTCTCCTGTATACCCTGATTGTTATTATGTACATCCGTATTACATTTTTATGTACTACTGTACTCTGTAACCAATGTCCTGTGCTCTCCCGGGTCATGCCTGAAAATAGGCAGGACTGTTGCCTAGCACACTTACCCAGTTACCAAACGCTAATAAATAAATATATACTATATATATATATATATATATATATATATATACACACACACACACACACACACATACACACACATATTATATATATAGCTGATAGGTCTCAGCATGGCTCAGTTGGTAGCACATCTGCCTCTGGGCCAGAAGGTTATGAGTTCTAGTCCCAGGCCAGGATTGGGCTCATACCTGGAAAAAAAAACTGTCACTAGAGTGCAGTATTAGGGGGTGCTGTATTGCCAGGGTGAGACATCCTTTGGATGAGATGTTAAACCAAAGTCCCTTCTACCCATTCTGGTCCTGGTTGGTCTCCAGGTGGAAGTAAAAGAACCCAAGGCACTTTTTGCAAAAACAGTAGGGGAATTGTTTATTAAAGGAAAAGCAATGATTAATGCTATAGAAATGGTAAAGCAAAATTTTACAGTCCTAATGGCAGAAAAAAAACATTCTGAGGAAAAAAACAAAAACAAAACAAAACTAAACACACCATACTACATGAAGCCCACACTCTTGGAGTGGAAGTGTTAAATTCAACTACAAATGAGTTAATTTTTAACACAGCAGTTAGTGCAGTTAGGGATTAATTTAATACAGTGGTGTGTAAATTGTTTAACACACAAATGTGTAGCTTTTACTAATACTGGTGTGTTGAATTTTTAACACATTCATGTGTTACAGTGTCCATATCAAATGTGTTATTTCAACACATAAGTGTATTGAATTCTGAAGTACTTTAATCTCGCATTGAATGGAAAACACCATCACTAAAAAAACAAAAATAAATCACTGTGAATACATTTTAACTTGAGTGTTTACAGGCCTTGTCATATAACCAACAAATCCAAATGCACAGCATATCTACACAGGTAACATGCCCTTATCAAAGCTCATCAAAATGCTGTATTTGCATTATGACCTATTGTTTGGGAGCCCTGGGTATACTATGAAGGTCTTACTTTTTGAATTTATGGGGATCCCATAGTAGAGAAGAGAATAGCTACAAAAGACAAGCACTCCAGAGCAAATTTCCTGGGACAAAGGTTACCTTGGAAAGGTATTGACCATGCAGCCAAATTTGAAAAAAAAAAACACAATTGCAAACACCAAATTAAGTAAAGCATCATAGGAAGCATATACAAATTGACATGAAGGAATTTACTCAACTCTAAACTCGACTGTCAACAACTCTAAAAAAAAGTATGCATTTTAACATGAGCAGAAACATTGTTAAAGCTGAAAAATAAAATAAAAATCACAACACTGCTTGCAAAAGCATTTTAATTAATTACTGTAACACAGCACAATATCATTTCCTGGTACAGCTGATCAACTAAATTAAGTGTTATTTTGTTAACACACTTGTGAGTTAATATTACACACACTGGGCCGGATATTCAAACTGCGCTATTTTGTGGCGCAAGCCCTTGCGCTGCACAAAATAGTTGCGCTGGGGTGTGTCAGAGATATTCAAAGGAGTTGCACCCTGAGCAACTCCTTTGAATATCACCCCCCCAACAGCTACTGTGCATGGCGTAGTGGAACTGCCAGCCACCGCAAGTTGTCAGAGTGGAGTATTCAACTTGCGTGGCACAGTACCATTGCTGCGAAAATCCCCATATTCAGAAGGTGACATGCAAATGGGGCCATAATTCATGCAAGGCACGGGGGGCATTTGCATCTGATTATGGTCCCATTTACGTTATTAGCATGCAGGCGCCGATCCTCGAGGACTTGTGCCTGGCACCCTGCCAGGCAGCAGCCATCAGGGACTGGCGCCCCCTGCAGCCCGATCGCGGGCAAAACAGTGTAGAATCTCCCACCACCCCCCACTGGCCCGATCATGGGCATGGTTTAATCCCCACCAGCCCGATCGCGGGCAGCAATGTAGCTCCCCTGAAGCGTATCCCTGGTAGTCCAGTGGACGAAAAGCCGATCGCGGGCAGTAGTGGTTTAAATAAACCCCCCCTCGAATTCATCCCTGGTGGTCCAGTGGCAAATCCCGATTGTGGGATGTAAAGTTGAACAAACCCCGAACATAGCCCTGGTGGCTGAGTGTCCCCCCATCTCACCCACCCACGAAGCCCCACCACCCTGCTCCCCGGCAACTTGGCGGGCAGCATCCCCCACCTGCCGCCCGTCACCCGCCGACTGCGCTGCAGTGAGGCTCACCACCATTGGTGCAGAGCAAGAGCCAATCGGTGTGTAGCTCATAACGTACATGATAGAGGTTGGTGAATGAATACATTCATTCATTCACAAAACTGGACTGTCTTGTACAGTATTAGCTGCATGCCCATTGGCTCTTGCTCTGCACCAATGGGCGTGCAGCCTAACAGTCAGTACGACGGCTAAGGCGGCAGGTGAGTAGGATGCTACCGCCCGCTGGCGCCGGGGAGCGGGTGGTGGGGCTTCGCATGGTTGGTGGGTGGGACACCAGCCACCAGGGCTATGTCTCGGGGTTTGTTCAACTTTTTACATCCTAAGTATTGGGATTTGCCACTGACCACCAGGGATGAATCGGGAGGAGGGGGTTTAAATTTGCCCGGATCGGGCTGCAGGGGGGCACAGGAGTGGGTGGGAGGCCAGCCACAGGTGGCAGCTGCTGTGTTGTGCCCTGCAATGTAGCAACTCACCTGTGGGTGGCCCTTGACTTAAGCCTTTTTTTTTGGCTCAAAGTTGTGCAGGCGCAGGTTGGGGGTTGCGCCTGCACAACTCTACACAGTCCAGCTGAATATCGGGCTGTGCAGTTTATGCATGGTTCCTCCTCCTCCAGTTCAGCATGCATTCATTTGCATTGCGCTGTTGTTCAGCCTGTTTTCAGTGGTGCAACTGCTTCCTGCTGAATATCGCAGAATGGAGCAAGTTCGGACTTGCGCAGACGCAACCCTTTTGAATATCTGGGCCACTGTGTTAAACTGTTATTTACATACTTACAGTGTAAAAAATAACACTTACGAAGTGTCATTTTTTTACACTGTAATTGTGTAAATCATTGTTCATAAATACGACACAATTGTGAGTTACTGTTACACACACTGTGTTAAACAGTGATTTACACATTTACAGTGTAAAAAAAAATAACACTTCATTTCTTAGAGTGCAGGAACATATTCAGACTAGGGTGGCTGGGACACCAAAAGGAAACAAAAGGAAAAAGAAATATGACATGCAAAATCAAATTCAAGTCATCCCATCTTGGAATACTATGATTATAACAGGGCTTTGCAAAGTGTCCTCAAAAAAGTGTCCATGGGCAGTGTTTCTAATGGCAGATCCACACAGTTGGTGAAAGATGAGTTCTTTCTGCTGTGCACTGTCGGCGAAGGTCAGATTCCACCATCTGTAAAAGGGCGGGGTGATCGAACACCTGTTGTTGCAATACATATTTGCAATGAACTCTCCAAATCATGACCTTTAAGCAGGAAAAGATCAGAAGCAACATGAATGGAACATGCACCAAGGTGTGGCCTGACAATGAGCTGCAAATCAATCATAAGGAAGATAACTCCAAAAAGGATCCATGCAAGATTTACATAAAAATGTCCAAAAGGGTAGTGTATATGGACAGTCAAAAAACAAGTGTCAGATGGATTCCACTGCTGTCTGGCAACTGTCCCTCAGGCATATTTGTTCCATGATGCTATTATGCTTGTTATTGCCTTTGACATTTAAAAGACCATGGCAACAGAGCCAGGCAACATCCCAAAATTTTGGGGAGGAAAAATGTATCGTTCAAGTAAGGTAAAGCTGCTTTTCTGAGGGGCAGTGATGTTTCTGGCATAACAAGGATGTCCTCTGGAATCAACCCTTTATAAAAAGCCTTTCTATGTTGGGTACATATGATGTCCCATGATAACCAGCGACATTTAATAAATGTCAGTAATGGAGCCAAAGATTCTGAAAACTGGTGTCCATGTCTGTAAAATGGTTTTGGTTTACCCCTTTCCAAAATTAGAGACATCATCCACTTTTGCACCCATCCTTTTCAGGGGGATGAAGTGCCCATGGAAATATGTTGTACTGGAAAAAAATACTATAGAAGAAAATCACCGGATTCACCATATTTAGCCCACCATTGTCATGGGGAATATAGAGTACACACTGTTTGATCAAGTTAAGCCAACTCCCCCAGATTATTGCAAAAAACAAACAATATAATCTGGTTTCCAACTCCATGGGGAGCAGAAATATGGTGCTAACATATAAGAAGATGGGTGTCAAAAACATCTTGATTACCCCAGCCCTGTTCTTCTTTGACAGCTGCCAGGATTTCCAAAGAGCCACCCAGGCTGCTCTGCTATCCAAAGCACATGTCCAACTGAGGGCCGGCAAATTTAAGCTACTGAAATAAATACCAAAAATCTTCACCAGTTCTAAACTGACAGGAATGGCCCTAATGGCTAATAGCAGAGCCCCATGCTTCCCTATTGAAAGCACCCAACATTTGGAGTAATTAATGGCTGCACCTGTAATCAAAGCAACATCATTAATCAAATCTATAGCACGTTCCCTTGAAACCACATCATGTACAAATAAATAGACATTGTCAGCATAAGCTGATACCTTCACCGAGGCCATGGAGAGGGGTGAGAAGATGCCAACAATCTGTGGTGCGGCAGTCACAGCCCTCAACAAAGGATCCAACATCAGTATATACAATAAAAGGCTTAACAGGCAGCCTTCTCAGACTCTCCGTTGGACCAGAATGCTGGGGCCTCACCAGCCATTTATAATTGGAAGGCTGGAAGAATGGGAATACATAAGTCAGATCCAATGTATGAAAACACCTGAGAATCCATATCGCTGAAGCACCATTAATAGGTACTCGTGGGAAACCTTATCAAAGGTTTGCTTGGTCCAACATGAGGAGAAATTGTCCGATCTGCCCGGACTGACAAGAGGCAATCACATTCCTGATTAATACTAGAGAATCCTGTATCTTCCATTCAGGAATGGAGCAGGACTGGAAGGGATGCATGATGACAGGGAACAGCTTGGTCAATCATTTACAAAAAATATTAGTAACTTTGCTTCTGTGATTAGGAGACTGATATGTCTCCAATTTGACAAAAGTTGATGATCACCGGATTTAAATTAAAAGATTTGAATGGCCTCTGTAATGCTTCCCTTGAAGGAAAAGTGAGCCAATATATAATTAAATACAACAGTGAGCAGTGGACCAAAGATGGAAGGACACAACTGATATAATTCAGATGTAAATCCTTCTGTTCCCAGAGAGGTTTGTTTCTGAAGGGACTGAATTGCCGAAAGGACTTCAGATACAGATTTTGGTGGAAAGAGTCAGGCATTTTCTGGCTGGGGTGCCTTTGGCAGTGGTATGGCATCCAAAAAGTTTGGCACTGAAACCCCAATTGCAAACTTCATATTGACCGCCTGGAGTAAATAGTCTTGTACCACCTGTTGCATTCCCACTTGGGTGGATAATTCCCTGTCCGACTGGTCACACAGTGAACAAGTCGCCCATCAGGTGATTGTTTTAGGTACCATATTGCCATTCAAACAGCAGGGATTTTATCCTGTCATATTGAATAGTTTTCATATGTTCAGTCACAGAGCAAATCTGAGCTGTAAGGGACACTCCCTTATCTGCCTGTATAGAAAGCAGATTCTGGAGTGTGCAGCACAACTCTAAATATGTCAAGTAGGAGGATCTGCCCAATAACTGTACACAGCTCCGTACCAAGTCTCCAATGGACCATCTGGTCTGACCTCACCACTGCAGTACTGTACATCTGAGTACAATACCAATACTGACAAATAAGCCCATAATAATGATCTCAAACTATCGGAAAAAGAGGAATCTGTCAGGATAGTATTGTTCAACCTCCAGCAGGGTTTCCCCAGTTGAAGTGATGAATCAATTGTTAATACACAATTTAGCAAGGAATGATTGGTCAGGCCCACAGGATAAACAGTTGCTAATAAGATGGTACACCTATGGGAAACAAAAATATAGTCAATACGTGTGGCCAGTGTTGCCCTGTGGTAGGCATAACCCCCAGAGGAGTAGAGAGCTCAAAAAGAGTCTACCAGATGGGGCTCTCTACAAATGGCCTACAAACATAAAGAATCACAAAATAACTTAGACATCCGAGCAGCCCTATTGCGAAGGTGAAGGAGGCAATTAAAATCACCACCAAAGATAATCACCCTCAAGGTGCATAATAAGATTGTAATGATTTAAGCAATGTTACCCTATCAAATTTAGATTGAGGTACATAAACAACCATCAGCCAGTACGCCACTTGATTGAGTGTACAGTCTAGTAAGAGAGCCCAACCTGGTTGCATTGCCACCACTCTTGTCACTATGGGAGAAAGGTGATTAAACAAAATAGCTACTCCCAAACATGTTTCATTGCCATGCCTTGAGCAAGGTCAAGGGACGGTACCTATTCTGAAGTGGAAGCAAAGAATGCATCATCGCTGGGAGGTTAACAGGAAGGAGGGGTTTATTCTGGAGGGACCTCCATCTGGATACTTCTGTGAAGGGAGCAGGAGCTGGAATAGCTAATGTCTCTAGGATGTCCAATGGGAGCAATGGTTGTCCATCCACAGATGAGGCCAGGGGAGGAAGGACTGAAGACTAAGGAGGCAGTGGATAGGGCTCCATTGAAGGTGCAGATGTGACCTCTAGTGGTTCCAGCAAGGGATGGTCTTCTGTGGAGGTTGAGGGAGGTACTTCCATTGTAGGTGGACATAACAAAGGTTCCGGACTAGGAGCAACCACAGGTTAAACAAGCATTTGTCAATGCCGAATGTTTGCTTGCTGGTATTAGCATTGGACATGCAGGAGTTAGACAGATGCAGAATAAGAATGGCAGTAATGTACTGAACTTCACGCCAACCCCACCTCCATCCTGTAGAGGCAGATAGGTATTGGGGTAAGTGTTTGGGTCGTCACCCATAATGTTCATGCTATGTCATCTCACCCTATTCTTCAGACACTGACACGTGTTGAGGTGTGCCTTGAGGTGTTTGGCTTTACAGTCACCCCATTCCATAAGGACATACGCTGAAATGGGTGCAGCATAGGAGAATGGAATGAACTCTGGGGTTGAAGAGTCCAAGGTACACCTCAATGCCTGTCACTGGCTGGGGGGTTGGGGTGGGATGGCATGAGCAGTACAGTCGGCAATCCAAAGGCACATCCCGATGCCTGTCAGTCTGTACAGGGTGGAACGTTATGGTTAGAAGCCCTAACACCCTGGGCATTCGTTGGTATTTGCACTACAAATTTTCAACATGGCCTTTTGGTGACCCCACCTCATGAAAGCATTTGGGGCCTCTTCTCATGAAGAATGGCAGTGTGATTTTGTCAATATGTCCCAAACTGTGAGTTCCAACAGTGACCATGCCATTCTGCGCCACATGTACGAAAACACAGATTGGGTAGAATGTGAAGAATGACAGCTGTACCATCCATAGGGAGGTGTGAAGAGACGGCAATGCTGAAAATCTGTAGTGGGAATATTAAAAATACTTGCACTTCTGAGCATACGTGGAAACTGCGCAATGCATGCACGTAACAGTCATTTTTATGGACTTTCATCACCAAATTTTCAACATAGGCATTTTAGGACCTCTGTTCATGAACAGTGTCACTGTGATTTCCTTAATGCATCCCGAACACTGATTTCCCACAGCGACCACGCTATTCTGTGCCGTAAGTGCAAAAACACATTTCAGCCAGGATGTGAAAAATGACAGCTGTACTGTTCATACTGAGGTGTGGAAAAATACCAGTGTTGAAAATCTGGAGTGAAAATATTGCAAATTTACGAAGTTACGAGCGTGTGTGGAAAGTTCGCAATGCACGCTTGTAACACACTAATTTTATGGACTTTCATCACAAAATTTTCAACATAGGCATTTTAGGACCTCTGCTCATGAAAAGTATCACTGTGATTTTCTTAATGTGTCCCAAGCACTGATTTCCCACAGTGACCGAGCTATTCTGCACCAGAAGTGCGAAAACACATTTTGGCCAGGATGTGAAAAATGACAGTTGTACTGTTCATAAGGAGCTGTGGAAAAATGGCAATGTTGAAAATCTGGAGTGAAAATATTGCAGATTAGCGAAGTTATGAGCTTGCGTAGCAACTGTGCAACACATGCTCTTAGAACAGTCATTTTTTGGATTTTTTCCACCAAATTTGCAACATAGACTTTTTGAACTTCATGAACACTGACACTGTCATTTTGTTAATCAGTCTCAAAAGGTGATTCCGCCCAGTGACCGCAAAATCACCTTTCAGGATTGAATAACCCCATCACAGTGGCTGAATTCATGAAGAGGGGTTCCAATAACCCCATGTTGAAACTTTGGTGCCAAAATTCCCCAAAATGGCTGAGATATGCACCAAAGTTGGGAAAAAAAACCTACTTATGCCATTATACAGCTTACCAGCATTTCTTCACTTTGTGGTCAGCTTTGAAGAGTGCAGACGTGTTCCCGGTCCATCAAGATCACACGCTTGGGCCCGGAGATAAGTATAGAGTGATGGGGTGTGGGAGGCAGGGCACAGAGGGTGGGTGCAGATTGGGGAGAGGCCACGGACTCAATGAGGGACTGTCTTCTGTTTACAGGTTAAAAAAAAACATTGCAGTGTTTTTTTTTAACAGGGACATTTACATGCTGGGTGGGCTCCCAGCGTGCCACCCTAGTGTTTTTGAGCATCTGTAGCCAATGGGGATTGGAAACCACATTGGCACATACTATGGGGCAGAGCCGAGAAGTGGGCACCCCAGCATGCACAAAGCAAATTTTTGGGAGGATATTATGCCAATGGGAAGTGGGCCCCTACTGGCAAATTAAACTGGGAAGGGGGACTAAAGCTAATGAGGATTGGGCCCCGCTGGCAAACAAAGACTGTTTTTTGGGGGGGCGCATGATGCCAAGGGGGATTGGGTACCCCCTCGGCACCTGGGGACGTGTAATATTGTTTGTAAACATGGTGGTGGCTTGCCGCTGCATTCACAAACACTATTATACTAGGCAAGGTACCACCCTGCAATGACAGGTCACTCCCTCATTGCAGCGGAATGCCTGATGCTGCAATGACAAGGCGGCCCCTGATTGCTGTGGTGAAAATGTTACAACTTGGTGGCACTTTTGGAAGCCAGTGTCATCAACACACTGTGCCTCCATTGGTCCCCCAGAGCCAAGGCCCCAAATGCAATGCCTCTGTTGGCTGCCACAGTGCCGCACCTCCACAACCCGCTTCTCTCCTAAGCTGCACCATAATGTTTCTTGCACATGCACGCAAGCAAACATAATAAAGGTAGGTGAAGGAACAGTGTATTGGCTGCTTGAAGACCTATTGTGGGCTGCCCATGGGGAATCATGGAAAGAATGTCCTTCCACTTGGCAAAGATTGCATTTCATGCGATTCTGGCATTGAGCTTCAAAATGTTCATGTTTTAAACAAAGGCTGTAAAGCGCTGGTCACAAACATTACTAAGGTGGGTAAGAGAGCCACATTTAAAGCAAGCTTTAAGTTGTCCCAAATAGAAACAGACACCTCTGTCACGACTCAAGAAGAAGCTGTTTGGAAGATACATGAGTTGAGTAACTAAAGCACGAAGTTGGACCTTATATTTCCACCCCCTGTCCAAATTCCATACTTGTCTAATATTTTGTCTGGGCAGCAAAGCACTTCACAATGTGGTTGAAACCAATAAGTGACATTCTGCATGTGTCCCTTTGTTATGGAACATCACTATCATGGTACGGGTTGTTGGCCTACTGAGAGGAATCAACTGGAAAGGTAACAACAGTTCTGAATACCACACAAAAAATTGTGCTTTGTCCAAAACCTGTCCATGGAGTAATGCACATGAAGACTGACATTATACAACACAGAGCAAGAGACATAGATGACTGTGAAAATGTCAGCAGGCATGAAGCCAAGGGATTCCATTAAGAGTCTAGCTACCAAAAAGGCATGATCAGAAGGTACTGTAGAGGTCACCCACCCCAATATATTTCAGGTGGACCACATTGCACTGAGGTGCTGGCACAGGTTGTGCTGCAAAAAGGTCCAAGAGTTTAAATATAGCTTCTCGGGGGTAAATGCTGGAACAGGCTGGGGGGGGGAAGGAACAACAGGGGGCAGTAGTTACCAAAGCCTCTAGCAGGTCATGATCCACCAACACTGTATTTTGCTTGGGGAGAGGCAGTAAAGTTCCAATGTTTCGGGGCAATTCCAGCCAAAATATTAGAGAGATTAGTAGGCAACAAGGTGTTTGTCTGCAGGTGAACCTGAGAAGGAGATTCACATGTATCCACATGGCACTGTGGCACCAGGACCAGGGCTGCAATCCAGGAGTGACCATATGGACTAATTTTCCAACCTGCCAGCTTCAGAGTCCTCTCCAGGCTCCAACCAGGTGTAGCAGTGTCTGGCTGCTCGACTGAAGACTGTGCAGGCATATTAGGGTGCCCTCCCATAGAAACATAGAATTTGACAGCAGATAAGGACCGCTTGGCCCACCTAGTCTGCCCATATTCCTACCTATCAGATAAGCTGCAGATCCTAGCTAACCAACAGCTTACTTCCTCCTATCCCCCAATAGGACTGCCTTATGTCTGTCCCATGCATTCTTAAATTCCCCCACTGTTCTTGACTCCACAACCTCCTCAGGGAGACTGTTCCATGCATCCACAACCCTCTCTGTGAAAAATACTTCCTCACATTACTTCTGAGCCGTCCCCTTATCTTCAAATTGTGCCCTTCTTCTTGCACATCTCTTTTCTGAAAGATGCTACTCTCTTGGACTTTGTTGATTCCCTTGAGGTACTTGAAAGTTTCTATCATGTCCCTCTCTCCTTCTTTCCTCAAGGCTATACATATTAAGCTCCTTTAGTCTTTCTTCATATGTCTTCTGGTGCAGACCCTGCACCATTTTGGTTGCCCTCCTCTGGACAGCCTCCACTCTGTCTATGTCTTTGTGGAGATGGGGTCTCCAGAACTGCACACAGTACTCCAGATGGGGTCTCACCAACTGTCTGTACAGAGGGATAACAACTTCCTGTTTTCTACTATTGATGCCTCTCCCTATGTATCCCAGTATCCCTCCAGCCTTCCTTACTGCCTTCTCACATTTCTTGCCCACTTTTAGGTCATCTGATATAATTACCCCCAGGTCCCTTTCCATTTTTACTGTTGTCAGTATCTCACCCCCCATTGTGTACTCTTCCCTTGGGTTTTTGTTTCCCATGTGCATTACCTTGCACTTCTTTGCATTGAATCTGAGCTGCCATACATTTGACCATTCCTCCAACCTTGCCAAGTCCCTTCTCATCCTTTCCACTCCATCTTGTGTATCAACCCTGTTGTAGATCTTTGTGTCATCTGCAAAGAGACATACTTTTCCTTCCATTTCTTCTGCAATGTCACTTATGAAGACATTAAAAAGGACCGGTCCCAGTACTGAATCCTGTGGTACCCCGCTGGTAACCTTCCTTTCTTCACTGTGTACTCCATTTACTACTACCCTTTGTGTCCTGTTGTCTAGCCAATTTTTTATCCAGGCTACCACCTTGGGACCCACTCCAAGGCTGGCTAACTTGTGTATTAATGTTTTGTGTGGGATTGTTTCAAATGCCTTGCTAAAATCTAGGTAGGCCACGTCCACAGCCCGTCCCTGGTCTACTACTTTGGTCACCCAGTCAAAGAAATCTATTAGATTCATCTGACACGACCTTCCCATTGTGAATCCATGCTGCCTTGGGTCCTGAGCCCCACTGGCCTCTAGGTACTCAACAATTCTTTCCTTCAGAAGTGATTCCATCATTTTCCCTATCACTGAGGTCAGACTAACTGGTCTGTAGTTTTCTGCCTCTGTCCTGCTCCCACTTTTGTGAAGAGGAATCACATCTGCCCTCCTCCAGTCCTCAGGTACCACCCCATCCTCTCATGATTTGTTAAAGAGAGTAGTCAGTGGTGTCACTAGTTCTACCCTTAGTTCTTTTAGAATTCTTGGGTGAATCCCATCAGGCCCCATTGCTTCGTCCACCTTCAATTTTATTAGTTCTTTCAGAACCCTTTCTTCTGTAAATGGACTGGTATCGACCCCATCTTCAGAGTGTTTCTCTTGTTTGGTTTAGGTACCTCCCCTCCTCTTCCTTTGTGAATACTGAGCAGAAATATTCATTCAGTATCCTGCTTTTCACTGTCACCCTCTACCCACATTCCTCCCTTTATTAAGCCTCAGTATCCTCCTTTGGTCTTTCTTTGCTCCCTAATGTACCTATAAAGGTCTTATCCCCTTCTTAACAGAATTGGCTATCCTTTCCTCGGTTTGGGCCTTTGCTATTCTGACTGCCTTCCCAGCCTCTTTCTGCTTTAACTGATAAAGTTCTCTGTCCTGCTCCTTCTGTGTTTCCTTATATTTCCTGAATGCTATCCTTTTCTCCTTAACCTTCCCTGCCACCTCTTTTGAGAGCCATAGCATTTTTTTTCCTTTGTTGTGTTTTGTTGATTTGCTTTACACAAAGGCTTGTTGCCTCTGTGATGGATGTTTTGATTACTCCCCATTGTTCCTCCACCCCTCCTTCTTGCCTGTTTACTAGTGCTTTTCTGAGGCACTCTCTCATTTTCCCAAAGTCAGCCCTCCTGAAGTCCAGTACTCTTGCTTTTGTATGGCTTGATTGTATGGCTGTGTTTATCGTGAACCACACTATTTGGTGGTTGCTTGTTCCCAGATGGCTACCCACTTCTAAATCTGAGATTCTTCCTCCATCCCCATTTGAAAGTACCAGGTCTAAGATTGCTCCTTCCCGAGTGGGCTCCAATACTAGCTGTCTGAGGCATGCCCCCTGTAGGGCATCAGGAATGACCCTGCTCTTGTATGTGCCTGCAGCAAAGGTGCTCCATTTAACATCTGGCATATTCAGGTCCCCCATCAACAATATCTCCCCTTTTTATGCCATTCTAAGGAAGTCTTCTATCATTTCCTTGTCCATTCCCTCCCCCTGAGATGGGGGTCTGTATACAACCCCCATGCAGATTGTGGTGCCATTTCCTGTCTCCAGGGTGACCCAGAGTGCCTCATCTGCTCCCTGTTTACTCTTTAGTTCTGTTGCTTTGATCCCTTCCTTTACATATAGAGCTACTCCCAACATAGGAGGTAGGGGCTCCTGGTCCATGGAAACTGGCTGATCAACTCCCAACTCTTTGCCAGCTGGCTCTGAACTACTAGACTGTGTCTATAAATTGCCAGCAGCAGTCAGAAGAGTTGGAGTCACAGGGGCATGGGGATACAGGGTAGAAAAAGCTTGAGGATCATCTTGCAGAGGTCTTGGGCCAGTAAATATAACAGGAGGAATAGTGGTCATTGGAGGGTGATTGTCTGAAACTAGTACCTCTCCAATACTGGCAAAAACAACCTGTGCTGCCCTGGAGGGATTCCCAGTATCTTCCAGCAATACTTGATTTTCAGGCAGTATGCTCACAGTCCGAAAAACTAAAGGGGCCAAACAGAGTTTGTGGGAGCTGCTCTGAATGCTTCCCGTGCAGTCCAGTAGCCGACTCAAACTTCCCTGGGGACCTAACCTGAGGGACCTCCAGGGGAGGCAAAGCCACATTCAGAATTTCCCCACTGACTTCTGCCTCAAGTTTAGTCAAGGAAGCAGAATGAGAAAAACTAGTTTTCTGGCTTACTGGAGTCAAGGGGAAGCAATCTCCATCCAGGTCCACTATGGCTGGTTGTAGAAATTGTGGCAAATCTTGTCCTTGTGATGTCTCTTCCAGGCAATGTGTCTCTATGTCCATTTTTATCTGGGCAGCCTGGTCGGTAAATCCCTCGGTTGTTGTTCAGTTGAGCAGCTCCGTTGCCAGCAAATCCATCATTGTAAAAGTTGAGCTGTCAATATCCATAGGCTGGGATGCATCTGGGTGGTCCAACAATCAAAATAGCTGTTCACTCTGTGCCTATATGCTGGGCAACAGATTCTGGTCTCCTAGAGGAACTGAAGTTTCCTTAAGAATGGAGGCTCTTTCCAAAGTGTTATTGGATGGCAGCAGGTAGGACGGTAAATTTCCAGTATCTGTTCTGGTGGGCTGAAGTGAACTTCTTAGTAATATCAGGACTGCAGGAGCATTTGGCTGAATCGAGATAGCTGTTCCCTTGATTGTGACCAGAGGGCATTGCAAACCTTCTGTCTCCCTTGCTACAGGGTCGGCCATCTTGGTAGATGGTCAACAGGCTCCCTCTACTGGAAAGAGTAGGGTTTTTTTTTTATTGAAGTAAATCATACATCACATAAGGGCATTAAATCATAACATATGAATATCACACTTCTCCAAAAAGAAACCACAACAAAGGAAAACACCCCAAACCCACACAGTGACTACCTGATCAGATTCTTATACCTGGGAAACAGCATTAATGGCCTACTTTAACCAACTGAGAGCATGCTTCCATAAAGTTTTCAAGTAATGTGCATTCAAATAGGCTTCTTCCTGTGAATATATGTTTTACTTGGTTACAAACACAAGTTAGCAATTTTCCCTGCGCTTGGTACTTCTGCTGCAAGATCAATTGGCATCTAACTTGTCAAATATAGTACTTCAAAACTCCACATAACACTCTCAATGTACTAGGATGGTATTTAGTCCATTGGCCAGTGTACACCCCTAATATAAGTGAATCATGAGACATAGTCTAGAATTCAACACAGTTCAAACTAGTTGCCAAAAGATTCCAAAACATAATAATACATGGGCATATAAAAAAATAAATGATCCTGCATTTCTTGGATGAAGTTACACATATCCCTTGGACAATATCTCTCTGTAAATGGCTTATGTTTATGGTTCTCATGGACTCCTATCCTGCCACTGCATGTGAGCCAAACAACATCCCACATGTATGTTTGGGTATCCATGATTCAGTCAATTGGTGAAAAGTATCAGAAACTGTTCTATCTGTACCTACTGGTAACTGTATTAGTGTTGTTATGTGTGACTCTAAATAGAGAATAATACATGGGGTGGCATGTGTAACCAGATTTTACACACACACGGGTTGTGGGATGCTACATAAACCCGAGGCGACCTGAGGGGTTTAATAACATCCACAATGAATAGTGTGTAAAATCAAGTTTTACATGCCACCCCATATTTTATTTTTAATAATTGTTGGCATGCGCTTTTTTGCCTCAGCAATTATACAAAATAAAATAAGCAAACCATAAAGCAAACAGGTTGTGTTCAGGCAGCCGTGGCCCAGTCGGGTTTCTGTGCTGTCTGCTAGTTACAGTGCCTCACTTGTTTGAGGCATAAAGAAGTGGACTTTTCATTTAAAGCATTAACTATTTGTCTATTTTTTTTAATTTATTTTCAAACTGACTGCCAAGCGGTGGTTGCGACGAGCTAGCGCATGCCTATTGGCAGGGAGCTCTAGCGCATGTCACGTTTCCCTTTGTTTTGTTTTTGTTTCAGGTCAGACACTTTTCTTTTCTGATAAAAATAAACTTACTGCCAAGTTCAAGGAGTGAAGTCTGTGGCTACAGAGGATTGTGACAGGTAAACCACTTTAGTAAAATCTGCGACTGCGATAACGTGGTCCAAGGGAAACCTGGCGCATGTTTGCCATTATAACCAGCTGGTTATAATGGCAAATTATAACTGGGTTTCCCTATGGGAAAAAGTGAACACCAGTAATTATAATAAGGTTATACACTGCTTTCCTAGGAAGAGTACTACACTGCTGCATTGTAATTTTCCACAATTAATTTTAGTCAGAACTGAAGTGACATACTTCGGAGTCTTTTCTTTCCTGATTTAAGTATGGAAGTGCCACTTCTGACCTGCCCACAATGGGAATATCAGAGTAAACCATACTTTCATCCAAATAACCCAATTGCTAGTGGCATTCTGTAGCATTAATCTCAAATTCGCTGACCAAAAAATCGTATGAAAAAATAATACTGGATTAACTAAGCCCAAACCAACTCTTTTTAACAGGTATATAAGTAGCTTGCCTTTGTATGAGTTATGTCTACTCCCACAAATGACTTTAGGGAAAAAAAAAAAGGCTAAAAATGTTGGTTTCCAACTCCTGGGGTCGAGGGAAAACATAGCTCAGATGCAAAAATACTGGGATAATCAGAGTTTTTACAAAGGATTGTAATTTTGCATAACAGTCATTGCCTCTTTGCATGACTGAGCGTCCTCCAAAAACAAAAATAAATCATCCACATAAGAGGAAATTCCAAGAGGTGGAACCTCCCTGGACAAAGTCAATCCTCAAATCTGGAGTGTTAGATTTATTTTCAATCTCGGGATATTACTACAAAAGATATAAAGCAATGGGCTTAGGGGGCAGCCCTGCCTGACCCCCCCCCATGCAATACTAACCTTCTGGCCTACTTACTCATTTAAGAGTAGATAAAAGTTAGCTTTTTGATATAAAAGGCCTAGCCATGTAATAAACAGTGATGGTATCCCGTGGAATGCTTAAACCTTAAATAAGCAATCATGAGGGACCCAGTCAAATGCTTTTTGCTGATCTAATGAAACCACCAAGCCTTGTAACATGTCTAAATGGTTCCTTTCTAATACTTCTATAAGTTGCAGGAGGTTATCCCTCATGGACCTCCCTGGTAATCCACAAGCTTAATTTTGTGTTATAACTTTAATAGCCATGGCAGTTAAACGCTGGCAAAAAATGTGGGTCAGTATTTTGAAATCGGAATTTAAAAAGGAAATTAGTCTCCAGTTATGGATATCTCATTTATCTACCTTTTTATATAACAGAAAAGAAAAGCCTTTGTTAATTTCTCTGATACCTTCATCTGCTGAAGTAAGAACCACCAACAAGAGTGGTACCATAATATCCGTAAAGTTTTGATAAAATCCAACACTGAGGCCATCTGGCCCCTGAGACACCTCCGGCCTTCATTTCTAAATCATGCTTGTAACTTCCTCAACAGTAATATTTAGTAACAAACCAATCTATTCCTGTGGTTCTAAAGCCTCCATATCCCTTTGGTGTAAAAAGGTCTCCAGCTCCCCTTCCCCTTTCAAGGGTTCTCTGAATTCCTGACTCAGTTTTCCTTCAATGATTCTCATCACATCAGGCAAACTTGTATATATTACCCCCTGTGAGTCTTTCATGGCAGAAAAGTGTTTTTTGGCAACTCGATCTTGGCAACCCTTATAAATGTCCATCAAAACTTTAATGCAATGTAGGCCATAGGCCTCTTCTACCTGTAAAGTTTTAGCCCTGTCATACAAGAAGGATTTCATCTCCTTTTTCAGTTGCACAATCTGCTGGATTTACAAATGTTTTTCTGTATGTTGTAGAGAAATTAATCAAAACAACTGTGACCTTAATTTTAGAAAGGTAAAATAGTCATCCCTCCCTTTAGTTTTTCCAATTTTTGAAAACAATTCCGTAAACAAAATTTAATGTCATCCCACCATTTGGACAGATTATATAGAGGAGTCCCAGAGTAGCCCTTACCTTCAAATGTCCTCAGTTTTTATTTTAATGACCGTATCCTTTAACACAGCAGTATTTAAGTGCCAATAACCAGGCCCTAACTTGGAATCTTGAAAGCCACCACTGTGACTGATAATTCAAAGTGGTCTGAGGTAGCAGTGAGGTGTGTTACTACTTTCAAAATTTTCCAACTGTTGGTAGCAAAGATAAAATCTGTTCTGGAGGATAACCCTCCCCCCTATGGTACATATGTCCCCCTGTCTTATGTAATGCCTTATAGGCATCTTGCATTCCAGCTACAGACATGATTTGCTATAATATATTTCAGAGACAAAAATGTTTAGGAGGTACCCCTGTTTTATCATCCAAATGTAAAGGACAATTAAAATCCCATCCTATTATAACCTTTCTTGCCATGTGTAAGTATGGTATGTTTAGTCTGTGGGGCATAAATGGTTCCCACCTGGAGAATTTGTCCCTGACCCTGAATGTCCTCTAGGAGTGCCCACCCGGGGTCAATGTCTAGGACTTTATCTATGTGTATTTAACAGGATTGAAACAAAATCCCCAGTCCTGAACAGGGATCTTCCCCTAGTGACCAGAGGGAGGGACCCCATCGCCATGCTTTTTTTGCTATGTGAATATCCACTGTAGTTCTTAATCTCATATCCTGTAACAAAATAATGTGAGCCTTGGTATGACTTAAAGCTAAAAATGTCATACTTCTTCTGTTATGGTTCCTTATGCTGTTAACATTTAAAGTTAATACTGTCAAAGGAACAGATATTCATGGCTACATTAAAAAAAGGCTACATGACCCAGCATAATTTTTTCCTCATTTTTTTCCTTTGCTTTCATTAATTTGGAAGCATCAACTTCCATGTCCATCTGACCTTTTTGGGAGGATGCCAACGATTAGTTTTCAGAGTTCCCATCTTCATCTTCAGTCTGTCTTTGCAATGCCGAAAAAGTGTTTCATAATTCCGTTCTCAGTCTTTGCCACCTCAGATTTAGGGGTTTTCCCTGTGGGGTGTCTTTTGCCTTTAACCACTTGATAATCATCCTGAGGTTGGGAGGAGGGGGAGCATTGCTACAGCCTGCTGTTGGACTGTATCCATAGAGGTGTCATTTGTGGCTGTTGAAGGTATTGTCTGCTGCTCCCCCACGTTCTGTACTTGGTCAACATCCACACTGGTGGCAAGGCCCTGTGTATCATCCACAGTATTATCTGTGGGAGTGTCCTGTGTGGCTGCATCTGAGGAGCCTCCTGTTCAGGGTGCTCTGACCTTGTTGGTTGTTCTGAAAAGTTAGTGGACTGTTCCTTTGTATGTCTTGATTGTACCTCATGGACCATATTGACCTAGTCGTAGAAAGAACCTTTATTATGAACTGCCCACGAGTACTGCATGTATAAATGGCTGATTTCCTCACACAGATTGCATTTTACTGGGTTAGGGCAAAACATGCTGGTATGTCCTGTTTGTAAACAAAAATTGCACATCACCATCTTACAAACACTGTTCAAGTGGGACAAGGATCCACATGGATGACATGTCTTAGGCTGCCCAGAGTAAAAGAAAAAGCCTCGATCTTGTCCAAAGTAAAAACAGCTTGGTAAATGTACAGGTTCATTTTCTGAGGTTCGTAAATGTATTTTGGTCTTCCATCCCCCAGTCCTGATGGTTTCAGAATTTAGGATTGGGGTGGGCCAGTCAATGATGTCAGCTCTTTGCTTGACCCAGTATAAAATGTCTGAGATGTGGACACTTTCATTCTGGAACAACACTGTGATATTCTTTACTGTAGGTTTTGTCAGTGAAATGGCCATAAAAGGTGTCCAGAGTTGGTTGTTCCTAAGTTGTTGGTATTTTTTCCAGAATTTTTCCAACTGTTGTGGGGTGTTAAAGCTAATGTCAACTGTGTGTCACCAGAGATATGAATGACAGCAAAGATATCATTTGCTGTAAACTGCATTGATTCCTTGAGCAATCTCCTCCCAAAATAAACTCTATCAGGAGGTTCCTCCAGTCTCCCCTTGTATTTAATACTGACAGAGTTTCATCTTGTGGCTGGTCTGCCTAAGTTAGAAAATAGATCTGACAGTTTAAATTGGGATCTGTTGAGTGTGGCATTTTGATGTCCTTCAGCATTAAAGGAGTGGGACTTTGCTTTCTGTTTGTCTTGAAATGAGGAACTTAAATCAGAATGTGCTGAAAAAACCTTTTTCACTGCAAATCCAGGCTGACACCCCCTGATGAAGCCTTAATTAGCAAAGTGCCAGGGTACCTGTATGGTGGATGTTACTGCTGTGCCTGAATATCTTTTGGAATAAATCTACTTCAAGAAAGAATTGACTATTTGGTGGTATGAGTCCTTATTGATCTTCACTGGGGAACCATATATTCTCCTGGCTCTGGAGTGCAAGTGTTTTCATGTCTCTAGTGCTTGTCTGAGGGACCTGCCTCAGCCCTATCCATTATATCAGAGTAGGACATATGTGGGGAAATCCCTGGAGCAGCCAAGTCACCTGGTGGTCTAATACCCTCCGTATGGGTTTTAGACAGGATAGTTTCCACACCTTCCACAACAGATTGGGTTGCAGTATGAGATCTGCTACCATCATTTTCACTGAGGGCCACATTATTAGGTGCAGTGTACATAGACTCCTGCTGTTGTCCATCCTTAGGTAGTGGGGAGGGGACACTAGCACTCCCAGAAACTACTTGCTGAGCCTTGAGAATTGTTGGTGGTATAGACATTTGCTGAATATTATAAGCAGACACTTTCTCACTCAACATAGGAGTTTTCAGAGGGATCAGGTTCTCCAGATCACAAGAAATGGGAGCACTCATAGTAGCACAATCCACACTTGTCCACCCTGTCAGCAAGCCTGCATCTGGGTGTATAGTCTCCATAGCAACCATGCAGTCTGACTGCGAAAGTCCTGTTATAACTGGAACATTTTTTTCAGATGTACCAAAGAATGTCTCTTTCTCTCTGTGCCAGCAGCATTTAAGAGATCACAACTGTGATCCTTTTGGCTGGTAATCATTTCAGCAGTCGATATTGGACCTGCATTACAGTCTTTCCTGTTGGGCAACTTCTGCCAGCCTGCAGCCATCAAAGCTCTCTCCAGAGATCTTCTTTTTGGGACTGTACATTCAAAGTAGTGATGTCCTTGTTTACAGCATCCCCCTAGAGCTCAGGGGTGATATTCTGAGTAATGCATGGAGCATCCACAGTTTCTCCAGACATGTCTGCAGCTGCATCATCTGTTGCCAACATCTTTAAAAGCCATGATCATCTTTCGAATCTTGTTGCCGGTATCTGAAAACTTGCCATTCTTTCTTGAGTGGTGCCATCTCGAGACTGTCCTTCAAAGTCCATTCTCTGCCTCAGGCCTTCACAAACCAGTGCTTCCATATTCACAAACTTAGTACCAGCTAAGTCAGAAGAAGCTGTTTGCTCCACATTCTCCACTGTAGAGGGTATTTTCATTGATGTAGCGAAATGTATTTTTTCCATTCACACCTGGGATTTGATCTTTTGGAGCTCTGCACCTCCACCTCCTGGGTCAGCCATCTTGTTGACCACCAGCAGCAGCTTCCCCTACTGATGAGTAGGGGAATTTTATTGGGGGAAAAAAGGGGTGTAAAATTCAAAACATATACACATTTCATATAAACAATATTTACAATATTAAGACACGGTAAGACATTTTAGATCACGATACTTTTACCCTAAATCCATAATACCAAATTATCAACTATTTTTTTTCTCTTTCTCCTACCTTTTTTAATATGGGAAATATTTTCTCACATGCTTTCCACAATTTTCATAATGTAGTCTGTGATACTTTCTGCTTATCCCCATCATAGACCTGTTGCAATGAGGCACATACATTTTTTATAATAACCTCAGAGGATACTTCATGCTGCTGTATTACCAGCTTGCAGCATGCCTGCCATATGTAATATTTTAATAGAGCAAATATTACCTGCAGAGAATCTTTATGAAAAGACTGCCATTTACTAGAGTAATTTGCAAATATTAACTCTGAGTAGGTAATAGTAGCAAACAATTTACTATTCCATTCTTTTGCTACCTTTGTCCATAAGTCTTGAAAATGGATGCACTCCAGAAATAGATGATCCTGTGTTTCTAATATCTGTACACAACTGGTGTGTGGGCAGTATCGTTCTGTAAGCTGCTTATGTTTATTATTGTTTTTCACGTTTAAGCACCTGTGTATACTTAGCCATAGCATATCCCATGCATATTTGGGAATTCTACTGTTTCTCAATTGAGATAGTGCTATCTTATTGTTAACAGAGGGACAGTTAGGAATAATCAATTTTCCTTGTCTACATGCTGCTAGTATAATATCATAAATTCCCTACCTTGTGCTCCTCATCACTGTCTGATATGGTGCTCCCTATTTTATTAATTTCTGAAACATTTCTTAACATGGCTTGGTACTACCTGTGTTCTAGGTAATGTCTTAGCTTTGTTCTCTGACCAGGCTTGTTTGCATATACCCCACCCATTCACTGACAACTTCCTTCCAAGGTTTATACATTTGTGTGTACAGTACATTTATATTATAATACAGAAACATGCTATAATAAAATGCTAGGGGACTGACCATTCCCAACCCTTCGTCTTGAATGGGTCTGTATGAAGTGTCCCTTTTTATGGGGTTTAGTCAGCTTCCCCATAAGGCTTGAAAAAATATACTAAATAATCTAGCCTCGAGTTGTATTTGAGGTGGGAACACATAGCTAAGGTAAAGAAAAATTGGTAATAACAAGTTATTAATAAGTAATATCCGTTTTCTTTTGGAAATTTGCTTTTGTTTCCAATTTGCTGTAATTCCTTCTTCTTTTGTAATCTTGCCTTCCCAGTTCAACAGGGCTAGGTCTACATGCCCAAATGTGATCCCCAGTATCTGCACAGGTTATTGTGTAAATTTTATGACTGCATATGTATTTTGTGTGATTATATTATCTGTTCCTAGTTTAATTCCTATGCTTTTTTCTATATTAATGCTGGAACCTGAATTTCTAGACTATGCAGTTAACTTGTCATAAATCTCTTCTTCTTTAGTATTCTTTCCTATAGTAATAGCCACATTGTCAGCATAGGCTAGTACTTTGATGGGTACCCCTGTACTTGTTATTGGGATTCCATCTATTTGATCTAAATGCTGTATTCTTTGTAACAAGGGGTCTATGCAGTACACGTACAATAGTGGACTTAGGGGGCTTCCTTGTCTAACCCCTCTTTTTAAACTTACTGTATCTCCTGCCCATCCATTAACCCTTGGCATGACTGTGACTAGTGCATACGTGCATCTTATCCGGTTTATGAATTTCATTGATATGCAATATTTTGTTAGAACCCAAAACATAGTTGTGTGAGACAGAATTAAACACTTTTTGTTGATCTAAACTTAACACTAAACCTTCTTTAATTCCCACTTGATCTATATGAAAGAGCTCCCTAAGTATTATTAAATTGTCCTGTATACCCCATTTGATATTGAACAAGTTTGTTACATACTGATTAAATGATTAGAGATATGTGCTAGCCTTTTTGTCATAATGTCCCCAAATATTTTAAAATCAATATTCAACAGACTAGTGAGTCTCCAGTTACCTAGATTTTCCTTATTCCCTCTTTTATATAGGAAGATTAATTCTACCTGTGTCATAGTATTTGGTAGCTGTTCCTGTTCCAGAATTTCATTATACAGATTTGTTAGTTTAGGTGTCAGCTCATCTGAAAATGTTTTATAGAACTCTGTTGTCAAACCATCACTTACAAGTGCTGCATTATTCTTTAAGGTCCCTATTGCTACTTTCATGTCCTCTTTTGTAATGGGTACTATTATTTGTTCCTTCTGTAATTCAGTTAAACTGGGTATTTGTAAGTTGTCTAAATACTGCAGTTGTAAACTCACTTTTGGGGGTGTACCAAATGATTTTTTAACATAGTGGTTTACTATTTCCATAATATATTTATGAGTGTATGTTTTCTACCTACTTCATCCTCTAGGAGCAGAATAACTTTTTTCTCTACTGTTTTCTGACAATCTTTGAATACATCAAAAGTTAGTTTTTTTTTATTTTCTGTCCCAACGCTGGCTTCCTGCTGCAAAGTTTTTGCCCTATTGCATTGCTTTTGGTACATTATTTTTTTAATATTAGTTATTTGTGTACTATAATCTAGTTTCAGTGTTTCTGTTTTAGAAATGAGCATCTGTTGTTATTTATGCAAATGCAAAACTCTAGTTATGTATTCAGAGCATGTTTTACTGCAGTCTTCTGAAAAAAGGATCTAAAACATAATTTGGAGTCCTCCCACCATACCATCAAGGTGTCATACTTACACTGTACTGACAACCGAGCTGTCCATGATTTCCCCAATCTCTCTTTATAGCATCTGACTTGAGCATTGCTGCATTTAGCCTCCAAGATCCCTTTTTAATAGCAGGGACATCTCCTCAAGCCAAATTCATTTCTATAGCCATGTGGTCTGAGAATGACATACTTTTTGTGCATATGTGCTTCACTATGAATACCTTTGAAAAAAAACAATCTGTGTGGAAAGTGGCCCTCTAAATTAAGTATTCCTCCCAGAGTCATGTTGCAATCTATACTGTAGGTGTCTTGCAACTGTGTAGTGGTTACTTGGGGCAGGATTCACAAAGCGATTTGGGACTGAGTCCCACTCCGAAACCCCAGATGCACTTGAAAATCACCACAGCTGTGGAGTGGCTGATCCACAGCTGCAGCAGTTGCCGAGGGTGCTACGACGGGTCCCATTGCCCATAGCAACCTCCCGCAGCTGCGGTGCTATCCCTGGCAACAGCACCCACAAGCTGCCATAATCTGTGGAGCCAGTCGTACTTCGACTCCACCTTAGTAAATACCCACAGCTGCGGGTGACCTGCAGCTTCGCAAGTGGAAACCCACTAGTGCTGAGGTTTCCCACAGCTGAAGGACTTCCTCAATGTTCGTGAATCATGCCCGATATCTTTTAAGGTATTGGAATAGCAAAATACATTTTATTAGTCTTGCACCCTCTGTCCTTTTGTTGCATGGTGTAATTAAAATCCCCCCCCCCATACTGCCATTCTTGCTGTATGCAGGTGGGGGTGTACTTTTTTAAATAATTCAGTTTGTTGAGTTTTGACTTGTGGAGCATAAGTGTTTATAGGTCACAGTCTTGCTTTACTGAACTGAATATCGAGAATCATTGTTCTTTTCCTGGTTCCAAATCTATCAGTCTTGTTACTTTTAGGTTGTTGTTTGTGAAAAGAACTCCCACACCATTGCATGTGTCTATTTCCTAGGACCAGAAGGTGGCGCCTTTTCCCCATAATTTAGTGGCTTGTCCAATCTCATAAAATGTTTTTATTCTAGTGTCCAGAATACACAGGATATCTGCTTTGCCCTTAGCCAGTTCTGAAAGCATGGTAAGGTGTCTTTTCCCATTCTTTACGCTATTGATGTTGAGAGTCAAGATTTGTAGGGATGTCATATAAAGAATTAAGGCTAGAAATCTGGTCATGTAACATTTATTTAGACCTAGTGCTCCATTTATTTTTTACTGTGTCCCATTTCTCTCCCTCTTCTATCCCTGAGGAATGATCCATTATAAAAGAGGAAATAGTGGAAGAGTCTGATTCCTTGTCTTTCCCTTCAGTTTCACCCCAGGCCTTTTTTAATGGCAGTATTTTGTATTTATTTGCACTGATCTATTTACCTTTCCCCTTCATTACTTTCCTTTCTTTCCCTTTAGGATCTGTGTTTTTTTTTTCCTGCCTTTGTCCTTGGCCTTTTTACGGCTGCAGTAGGCAGAGCCTGCAGATGTTTTGCATGTACAAAATGAGTGATGTCATGTTTTCTGTCCATGGAACTGACTGAAGGTGTAAATAGTCTCTTCCACCTTTCCTCCTACAAGCAATGTTTTCCACCCTCAAATAAATACGGTTTCATGTTAGTCAATGGTTTCAGGGTACTATTTTCTTTCTTAAATGGGTGGTACAAGAACTGGAACCTGAGTAGTGGGAGGCAGCATTAGTTTTTTTTTTGGGAGTAAGATCCACCCCTGCCTCCACCTGAGAAACTCCTAAAGATCCACCCCAAACTTTTTTCTGATTCATGTGGGAGGGGCATGAGATAGCTCTATCATGCTGTAACAAGACACACTAGTTTGGGACCTGTATCAACCAACAGAACAAGTCTGTGCAGTGGAGAACAGAAGATACTTGGTGCCTTTATTAAGGACTAGGAGAACAGAAGATATTTAATGCCTTCAAAATGATTTCAAAATTATTCAGAACAAATGATTATCAGAGACACCTGGGGCCTCAGAAGGAGACCTAGACACACATTTTAATTTACAGTAAGAGCCATATGTTTTTCTTAAACATTTTATATATGTATAGTTCATAATTTGTCTTTAGTAGTTTCAAAACTTTGAAAGCATTTGTGTTAGTAATGCATTTAGAAATACACGTTTTAATTGTCTTTACAGTTAAACATGTAGTTTCATGTCAGGACACATTTTTGGGGGAGGGGGTTCAAATTATTTTAATCATGGGCTCAGTACTTGGTGAACAGACTGATGATAAAGTGTATTTTTTTTTTAAGTTTGAGATGCATTAGAAAACATTGAACAAGAAAACAATTGGTGATTTTAAAAGCTATTCTGATCAGAGGGGACATTAAAAACAATCTTAACTGTATTTTTTATTTTGTCATGGACACAAGAAACAGGATGTCAACATTTACACTATGAAACCTGTTAGTCAGGGTTTTTTTTAATTGCATCTTGTCCCAGGCAATCTTCCAAGAATGCAGTTTGTCAGGGCACATTTTTGGGGGGAAGGGGTTGAAATTGTTTTAATCATGAAGCATTGGTGTTAGTAATGCATTTAGAAATAACATTTTTAATTGTCTTTACAGTTAAACATGCAGTTTCAACTCAAGGCACATTTTTTGGGAGAGGGGTTCAAATCATTTTAATCATGGGCACAGTACTTGGTAAACGGACTGATGCTAAAGTGTATTTTTTCCTTCAAGTTTGAGAAGTATGTATTATGTATTATATATAAGTGTAACCATGATGTAAATGGGACATGGGAATGAATAATGGTTAAGTAGGCAGGTAGGTTAAGGAGGCAGTATAACACAGTGGTTTAAAGCTCTGAGCAACAAACCTAGAGACCCGGGTTTGAATCCTACAGCCCCCACTTACATACTGTGTGACCCTGAGCAAATTACTTAACGTCCTTGTGCTCCTAGGTTGCACCTGTTAACAAGCTTTCAGCTTAGTGTGTCTCTCCTGGTAAAAAAAAAAGTGCCTAGAATTATTTTTTTAATATAGTTGAGGTTATATGTGGCAAGTAGGTAGGGGATGGTGTTTTGAGTGTGGCAGTAGGATTTAGCATGTGCACTGCTATAAAATAATTTCACAACAGCAGAGCTGCGTAACTGTTCTTATCCAGTGAGCATAAATGGCAACAGTCACACAGTTATTTTAGCTACACATTTGATTCCATATTAAAATGGTTCACTGCACTACACATTTAGTGTATCACACCTTTTCAAATAATGAAACAAATATTCCTAAACGAAATAACTCACACATACATATTTTATACTTTATTAAAAGGATACTCCACATTTGTAACACAAAACAAACAAAAAATAAATAAATAAATGAAAAGCAGGTCACAGAGCAAAATCAGCCCTAACTCCCAGTTTCTTCTAGTAGAATGATGGTACCTACATTTACAGTTCAGCAAATACTTGAACGCTGAGTAGGTGTTCTGTAAGAAAACAGCTACAGTCTTTACTATTTACAGCATTGATGATCTGGGACAATTTCTGTGCTTTTTATTGTTGTGAGTAGTCTAATGAAATAACATTTTAAAATGAAAACACTACTGCTAGCTAGACCTAACACACACCGAAAACACAAATAATGAATTAGAGCTATTTAGCAGCTGTTTTCTTATAGAAATCCAGTCTTGATAAATTTGTTTTTTTCAGCAGTTCTATAAGATTTATACGTCTCTGAAATAAGAGTGCATAGCCTAGAAATGAATGTTTGCATGAGAAGTGGGCATGACAGTGTCATGCAAGAGTGAAGTCTAAATTGTTTCTTGGCCATTCTGGGATCTAAAGTTTAACAGTAATGTGTGAAGAGAATAAAGCCATGTGTTTTTTGCATTTGAATAGATTTAGTGCCTTGAAGTTGAAAGATATAACTATATATACCTAGTGTCATGGGCACCTGAAAAGAAACAAGATACTACTAAAATAAATGCTGTTTTGATATTTTATTTATTTATTTGTGAGATTTTAAGTGTAGTTTTGCCTGTCACAGACACATCAACAGTTAAGTTTAGCAGATACCTGAGAGCTAGCTAACTGGGATTTCTGTAAGACAACAGCTACTAAATAGCTCTAATTCACTATTCTTGTTTTCTATGTGCATCAGGTCTAGCTAGCAGGAGTGTTTTAATTTTAAAAGTTTTAATTTTTCAAAAGTATACACAACCATAAAAGCACAGAAACTGCCCAGATCATCAATGCTATAATTAATAAAATCTCTAGCTGTTTTTTTACAGAACCCACACTCAGTTAGATTTCAAGTATTTGCTAAACTGTAAATGTAGGTATCAGCATTCTATTAGCAGTTTGTGCTGTAAGAAAATTGTCTTTTTTTTGTGGGAGTTGTGGGATTCAAACCCCAATCTCCAGATTTGGAATTAAGAACCTTAAACCACTGTACTATACTGACTCCTAGTTATGGCAGGCATCTGTTTTATGGTTCATGATGTTGGTGTAGTAAGCATGCCAACATGCTAACATACAAAAAGGCCAGCAGAATAGGCCTAGTGGGCTTTCATGTCTGCTTGTTTGGTCAGTCCCCACCCTGGGACCTGACTTTGCTGCCCCCCCGCCGTCTTGGGCTTCTCCCTTCCCAGTCCAGGGTAATCCCACTTCATTGGACTTTGCTTCCACAACCCTTCCCCTGTACCTGTCCCATCCCCTCTTGAACCCCTCCACAGTCTCTGCCTCCACCAGTCCCCCGGGCAGCACATTCCATGGTTCTACCACCCTCTCACTGAAGTAGCACCTCCTCCTTTATCCCATGGGTATCCCCCTCCAGCTTTCACCCATACACTCTAGTTGTCCCCCCTTCTTCCTTTGAAGCACCATGACTTCACCAACCCTGTTTACCCCCTTCATGTACTTGAAGACCTCTATCATGTCCACCCGTCCCTTCTCTCTTCCAATGTGTACATATTCAGCTCTTTGAGTCTCTCCCCTTAGGTCCTTTCCCCCAAGCCCCAGATAATTTTGTTTGCCTTTCTCTGGACCCTCTCCAGGAGTTCAATGTCCCTCTTTAAGTGTGGTCTCCAAAACTGCATGCAGTACTAGAGGTGTGGCCTCACCAAGCAGTTATACAGAGGGATTACCACTTCCCTGTTTCTGGATTTATCCCCCTAGTGATGCATCCCAGCATCATGGCCATGGCCATTGCCATCCTACAAGTCTCTGAGTTGTTCATCTTGACATCCACCACCACCCCCAAGTCTCTCTCAGCCATACAGCTATAGCAGCAGTATATTGCATAGCAGATATAAAATGTCAATAAGCAGGTCATGCAACAGATGTGCTGAGCAGTTACTGAAGCAAGGAATGTATAGCTGTCATTTTTTACATCATGTTCAAAATGTGTTTTTGCACCTGCGATGCCAAAGAGAGGGTTGTGGATGCATGGAACGGCCTTCCAGAGGGGGTTGTGGAGTCAAAACAGTGGTTGAATTCAAGCATGCATGGGACAGTCATAAGACAATTCTAGGGGGTTGGGGTAGAAAGAAATAGGCTGCTGGTTAACTAGGATCTGCAGCTTATCCATTAGGTAGGGAAATGGGCAGACTGGGTGGGCCAAGCGGTCCTTATCTGCAGTCAAATTCTATGTTTCTATGTTTCTAAATGGCACAGTCACTGTGCAAAATCTCCTTTCAGCTAATGAACTGATAGCATCACTGTTCATGTGGTGGGGTCTCAAAAAGCCCATGTTGAAAACTTGGAGTGAAAATACCAGGAAACACCCAGGACATTAGGGTTTCTGACCATAACACCCTGCACTGTAGGGACTGACAGGCACCGGCATGTGACTTGGGATTGTCAGCAGTAATGCTTACGCCTTTCCACCCCCACCTCCACCCTGCAGCCAGTGACAGGTATCGAGGTGTGCCTTTGACTCTTCAGCCCCAAAGTTAACCCCATTCTCTTATACTATACCCATTTTAGCATATTTCTATATGGAATGGGGTGAGTATAAAGTTTGAAAACCTCAAGGCACACCTCAACTCTTGTCTGTGTTTGCAAGGTAGGGTGAGGTGAAATGGCATGAGCGTTATGGCCAATGACCCAAAGGCACACCTCAATGCCCGTCCATGTCTGTGGGGTGGGGTTCTGGTTGGTGTCACTTCAATACTTCACTGCCATTCCTATTCTGCCTGTCTGTCCATGTCTCTCGCTCTCTGTCTATATGTCTATGTAATTATCTATCTTTCTATTAATTACATGTATTGCTATTTTTACCTGTTTCTAAAACAAACCTGCATATCACATTTGCCTGCACTCTGAGCACATACTTAAGAAACTGTGCATATTTGTACTCTACTTTTGTGTAGACCTCATACTTTCCTAATATTCCCATTATCACATGCATAACTAGCTTGCCCTTATCAAAAGTGCCCCTTCTGAAAGTTAATATCACATTTTCTCTAACAGTCCATCATCATTACACCTGACTTCCTGACATCAACACATTGCTTAAATATAACTTTTTTTCTCCAACTGTTTTACCAGGTGAGACACACTAAGCTAAAAGCTTGTTTACAGGTGCAACCTGGGAGCACAGGGAAGTTAAGTGACTTGCTCAGGGTCACACATTATGCAAGTGGGGGCTGTGGGATTCAAACCCAGGTCTCCAGATTTGCAGCACAGAACCCTGAACCACTGCACTATACTGCCTTGCTGAGGTGAACTTACATCACCTCATGGACAAAAACCCTGTTTTTCTTAAAAAAAATAAAATAAAAACAAATGTGTAAATAATCCCAAGGCTGAATATATGCCAGCCATTACTTTTTCATTTACTGCCACCTTCTGTACCATCATGGGGATTTGCATATGTTTCCCTTGATGCTTTGCGTTATTGGGATATGTGCAATTGTGTTTTCTTTAAAATTTGTCTGTCTGGCCAATATCATCCGGGATAACACATACATCAGTGGCATTTGCTCTGGGGTTCTTTTGTAAGCTTCCTATTCCTTCCATTAAAATGTACACCTCCATATATTTTCCTAATAATGAGTATGCCTTCCTTAGAACAGAAAATAAAACAAATCTTACTACTTACAAATCATTGTGTTGTTTCTCCATACCTCCTTAACAATTTCACAAAAATTCACTAAGTTCATTATGCTGCCATGGTGGATCTGACCAGATCTTTTTTTGTATGCTATTGGTGTGAAAGGAGTTTCTATTGGATTGGGTATGGTGGGGGGGCATCGTTGCCTGCTCCTGGTTTTGGGACCCACTCTCTTTTCCCTCACTTATATCCTATGAAGGAGTGTCTAAAACCTCTTGCTCAGTAACCTGTCCCTCTTCACTATCCTGACTGTTTTCAAAGGGAAGGGGTCTTCCATCTCCACTGAGGGAGTACCTTCCCCCTTTTCAATTTCAGGTCTTAGGATGTTATTTTCCTCAGGGGCATTACGTTCTTCACTTTCTCCTGCTTCTGTCTCAGTATTCTGTTTATCTTGCACATCTTTTTCTCTCTCTTTTTCTTGTGCCTTAAAGACAGCTTGCATCCTAACCTCTGAGACCTGAGCACATCCTTTGTTTTCAGCTTGTGCCCAAATTAGTGCTTCACGATAAGTTCCCTCATCACTGTTATGGGATGTACATGGACATCGAACATGTGAGTGTCCCCTAGCTTCACATAAGTTACATCAGAAAAGGTCAACACATGTTGCAGCTAAGTGACCTAGTTCTTAACAATGTGTACACCTTGGTGTGTCACAGGCATTGCTGAAGTATAAGCGTGAACCACATTTGTGACAGGACTTAGGCTGCCCAGGGTAAAACAATGGAGTTTGCCCTTTAAGGGGCAGACCAAGTTGTCCTGGTGCACCCCTTCCCTTACCTGAAGATAGATTGCTCAGATAGGGAGGGGGGAAGGGAAGGGGAGGGACAGGGGAAGACAGAACAATAGGCAGGCAACAGGAAGGGGAGGGGCTAAAGGGGGTACATAAGGGGCAGCACAGTGGTGGTTCAGCCACTTTTGCTGAAGTTTTTGATCTATACTGAAACTACAGCATGTCAGATTGGCATATTGATTGGAACAGAGGTGTGTGCACTAGGATAAAGAAGGTAAGAAAATGAACAGCTATTTGAACCAGAGATGATGTTTAAAAAAAAAAAAAGACTTTTGCTTGGAGGGGATCATGATTTAATAATAAAACTGTGGATGGTTCAGTCTGTGAGAAAATGCTGCTGTAGACAGAGGGACAGGATGTGAAGCTTTGTGGAGCAAGTTTAAAAGTGGGGGTTCATTGCCAAGTTTACAGGATAGGAAGGCATGATATAGAAACTGAATATGAAGATTGTTTGATAAATTGAGAGAAAGGGAGATATGAAAAATTCTAGCAGCGATAACGAGGCAGGATATAGAAATGCATATGAAGTGCAAGAGGGTAACTGTTTTGGTTGTTTCAAGCTTAAGTTTATGGTTCAATTTAAAAGAAAAATAACAATAAATAAGCCTTTACAAAGCCTGGTTGTGGTGATCCTCACCCAGAGTGGCAGGGAAGATGAGCCAAGCCTTCGTTTTACACGGCTGGCAGGGAGAGAGCAGCATGTGGTGGTGTTTGGCTGGTGTTGGCCTAGCGAGAAAAGACCTGGAGCAAGTGACCTGGGATGGGGAAAAAAGTAAAGGCACAAGAACACGGCATGGAGAGTTAGTCATGTTCTGAGCTGGTGTGGCTGTGGGTCAAAGAAGAGAAGCTCTCTGGAGCGCATAAACCTGCATTGAGGGGGATGTCTCCAGTTAGGTTATAAAAATGGGAAAATGCATTTAACCCTTGAGCTAGTGGTGTGCTGGGATTGCCTTTGAATAGGGGGACAGGGCATTTTGTGTTGGGAAGGCCTGAGGAAAAGGGCTAGCATGGGGGCTGACAAGGATGGCCATGTGGCATGACATCACAGGCCATTTCCATTTAGGTTGAAAATTTGAAAGAAGTTTTGGGGCAACTAATACTGGAACAGGCACTGGGGTGGGTTGCCTTAGAGCGTGGAACAGGGTGTTTGTGTTGGTAAGGCCTGACAGAGCCAGCGGGGGGACCGACAGAGACAGCCATGTGGTGTGACATCACACACAATGGGTAGGCCACGCAGTGAGCCAGTCTGGGTGTGGGGTGGGCCTGGTAATGGCCAACAGATGCTAAGGAAACTGCATTAAGGTTCGGGGGGAGAGACCCTTGGTTGGCAAGTTACTGGATGACAAGAGCCAAAAGGGAAGAGATGAAGGTTAGAGGCCTGGGCAGATGGGCTAGCATCATGTAATGAAGGCTGGCCACATGGCATGACGTCACACACTCGCAGGATCACACAGCAAAGAAGGGACACTGACAAGGGGCTTGGGGGATCTGGGGTGGGGTTATTGTAGGGGGGGAAGGAGAAAAGAGAGAGAAGCTGGGTACCATGCAAAGGGGCAGCTGCGGACTGGTGGAGGATAACCCGCAGATGGCAACAGACTTGAGGAGTAGCAGGCAGTGAGTGATGTGGCCGAGAGGCCACGCGGAGCAACCCGAGAAATAGGGACACCAAAAAGAGAGCTGGATAGGCCCAGGCAAGCCGTAGAAAGATTTGGGGGCAACTGGGAGCCTTCGGGGGTGGGGCATCTGGACGAACCAGACTGGGAGGGGTGTCGCTGGTTGCTGCCATCTGGGCACAGTGGGTCACAGGCTAGGCCTAACTTAAAGGCACAGGGCCGGTGTCACAAGCAACGATGGGGGGCTTCGTTATACAAGGCCTACATTTTTTTTTAGCAGATGATTAATTAAGAGTGTTTGGTCAGTTGTCTCCACAGCTTTCACAGGAAAACATGAGGACATGGTGCCAAAAAAGAACAGGCCATCTAAAGAAGATGCCTACAAAGCCATTGTGGAGCTCTCGGAGAAGGCCAACAGAATGTGGCAGTTGGTGGAAGGAGAGGAGCTTAGGAGATCCAGGTAGAAGAGGAAAGCGGGATAGGTAAAAGGGGGTGGCAGAAAACAGCCAGCAGGGTAGGCGACACAGGTCTACCAGGGCGCAGCCACCGGTGGTGGTATTTCCCAGAGTGGCTAGCCCAGTACTGCCACAGGTCTATGTCCCAGTCCTGTCAGTACCTCCACAAGACCAAGTGGTGGTTTTCCCGGTGGAACCCAGACTGGATCCCCCGAGCACAACAGTTCTTCTGCAGCCAATAGTACAACCAGGCATTAAGCCACAGGTGGACATGCCAGGGCATCCTGAGGACAGCAGGCCACAAGGAGTGGACAAGGTTACAGGCAATGTATCCGGGGCAGTAGGAGAAAGCATAAAAGAATACATAGGCCAAATTATTTCAGCACTCGGGACGGGGGGTTGGGCCAGATGGAGTCAGCACTGGCTGAGATTAGGTCAGAAAAAGCAGTGAAAAAGGAGGGCGAGAAAGGGCTGGAGAACGTAGGAAAGGGAATGAGGGAGATAGGAACCCCGGGAATGAGAATAGGGGAGCATGTACCACTGGCCATGAAAGAGAAAATATGGAAGGGGGAGTACGTGGACATTTTTGCATTAGTGAGCCGGGAAGCAGCAGCAAAGTATGAGGAAATGGAGAACATTGGGAAGAGTGAAATGGCAGCAACAGTAGTTTTGTTAGGCAAGAAAGAGGAGGACAAGTTTACTAAAGGAAAGACTTGGGATGGGTGGTTTGTAGGTTTCGCCACGTACTCAGCTATAGTACTGGAGAAGAAACCAGAGTTGGACATTCCACTGATAACTCATTCCCTGATAATAAGACCAGTGAAGGCGAAACGAGGAGTGGGATGGATATACTATGACGAATTCTTCTGGTAAAGGATGGCAGCTTATGGGGATGTAAGATGGGACATTAAACAACTAAATCTGTGGACAGATTATGTAATTGACCAGTCCACGTAGGAAGGGGAGATGGGAAAAAGGGGTGGGGCACCTCAGAGGTGTTGCTGGGGTTACAATAGGGCATTTTGCACCTGGCCCCAATGCCATTTTTGGCACGTTTGCTCAAAATGTGGGGGAACACACCCAGCAAGTAGATGCAGAATGACATGGGCACAAGGGACCTAAGGGACAGGAGGCAAGGAACAGGTCAACAGTTTTTTCGGGAGGGACAAGGAAATAGAGGGCAGGCATGAAATAGAGGGGGGCGAGGCATGGGGCATGCAGGTAGTGGGGGCCAGACTTACTAACTGCAAGGAAGGAGAAAGGGGTGGGGGGGTGCAGTAGAAATGAAGGGAAGGAAGCAGGAGATCAATTCCAAGAAGCAAGAATGCCAATCAAGATAGAAGTGTGGGAAAAGTGGCTAGAAAGATACCCAGATAGGGAGGTGGCAGAGTTAATTAAGAAAGGGTTTAAGACCGGTTTCCCGTTACAGTGTGAAGGCCCAAGACAGGCGAGAGAGGCAAACAATCTGTGCTCAATTAAAGGGAAGAGGACATTCTAAGACAAAAAATAGAGAAAGAAAAGGCAACTGGTAGAGTAGAAGGGCCATATGCTAACCCCCATTGCAGAACATGAGAATTTCCCCGTTGGGCTTGATCCCCAAAAAACAGGAGGGAGAATACAGGGTGATCCACCACCTGTCATTTCCAGAAGGGGACTCAGTGAATGATTATATAAGCGGGGAGAATAGTAAAGTGACCTATGCCACATTAGAGGTGGCGGTGCAGATTATACGAGCTACTACTGATGCATGGATGGCCAAAACGGATATAGAGTCCACTTTTAGGTTGCTTCCAGTCAGGAGGGAAGACTGGGACTTATTGGGCTTTAAGATAGGGGTCCAGTACACTTTTGACAAAGCAATGCCCATGGGATGTTCCATAGCATGTGCTACATTTGAGGCATTCAGCACCTGCTTACAGTGGATATTTCAGGAAAAAAACAGGTACAAGACTGTTATACACTACCTGGATGATTTCCTTTTAATAGGCACTGGGAATAGAGAGACAGAAAGAATGTTGAACAGTTTCCAAGAGTCATGCAGAGAGTTAGGGGTTCCACTGGCACTGGAAGAAACAGAAGGCCCCAGTAAGGTATTAGAATTTCTGGGCATTGAAATAGACACCCTGGGAGAGGTCTTTAGGTTGCCAGACAACAAAGTGATGAAGCTGAAGGAGCTGATTCAAGTACATACAAGTAGTAGAAGAGTGCAATTAAGACAGGTGCAACAGGTTTTGGGACATCTGAACTTCGCGTGCAGGGCAATTGGACCGGGGAGGGCTTTCACAAAGCGGCTAGCAAGGGCCACAGTGGGAGTAACCAAACCACACCACTGGATGGACATGATAAAGGGAGTTAAGGATGACTTCAGGGTGTGAGAAGAGTTCCTCAGCACCTATAATGGCTGTTCCTTTTGGCAGGAGGACTGGGTGTATAACACAGATCTCGAACTCTACACAGATGCGGCAGGGGGGTTAGGTGTGTGGGGTTATATGAGGGAAGATGGTTCGCGGAACCATGGCCTACAAATTGGGTGAGGGAAGGGAAAGTAAAAGACATCACACTCTTGGAGATCATTCCCATTTGGGCCTGCACCCTGATATGGGGAGAAGAGCTGCGGAATCAGATGGTTACATTTTGGTGTGATAACAAGGCAGTGATAGAAGTTTTAAACAACAGAGGAGCCAGGTCATAGACGGTCATGCAGGTTTTGAGACAGTTGGTGTTAAGGGCCTTGCAATTGAATATGTCATTCAGGGCCAAGCACATAGAAGGGGTATAAAATATCCTAGCTGACAGCCTTTCCTGTCTGCAGCTGGATCGTTTCTGGATGCTGACACAATCAGCAGATGATCGGAAAATGAACATCTGGGACGTTGGCAAGAGGGAGCAGAACTGCTGTTTCGCAGCTCATGAGCACCAAGAACTTTGAGGGCCTACAAAGGGGCTTGGCGAGTGTTCCAAACATTCAGGGCAGCACACCACATGGAGGTAAGTAGGCCTCTTATGGAGGAAGAGTTAGGGAAGTTCATAGTAGATCAATGGCAGAGAGCAATGACTCACACCAAGATGGGGGTATATCTAGCGGGGATTAGTTTAGTTTGCAGCCTAAAGCAATGGAAGGACCCGACAAAGTCCATGTTGATTAGGAAAATGATGCAGGGTTGGGGTAGGTTGAAGCATAGACCTATGGATAGCAGACGACCAATAGTTGAGTAGTGGCTTGCAAAACTAAAGGGGGCACTAACGGCAATTTGCAGATCGAAAGATAAGGCACAGTTATTTCACACAATTTATCTAGTAATGTTTGCAGGAGCCATGAGAGTGAGTGAGGCTGTGGGACATGGCAGAAAGGACGAAGAAGGGGGGCTGGAATGGGAAGATATAAGCTGTGGGATAGAGGAGATGCAAATCATAATTAAGAAGTCAAAAACAGATCCAGAGGGAAAGGGTTGTAGTGTAACCCTGAAGACTCATGCAGACGGCACAGCGTGCCCGGTAAAGGCTTTGTGGGCTTACGCCGCAGAGCATGGGTGTAGGAAATTGAGATTATTTGTGCATGAAGACGGGAAAAAGGTCACAAGTTATCAAGTCATGGCCATGCTCAAGAAAGGCATGGAATTCCTGGGTCAGGACCCAGGCAATTATTAATCTCACTCATTTTGAATAGAGGCTGCTTCGTAGTGGGCAGCAGCAGGGGAAACAGTGACTAATATGTTGGATAAGGGGCGCTGATGGTCTGCCAGTTACAAGAGGTACATTTGAGCACTACAGTATGGAGACTAACATACCACCTGTGTTTTGTTTTTCAGGGATGGGACCACATGGGGGGAGGAAAAGGGGGGGAAGAGATGGGTGCTATGGAAAAAGGGCTAGGACCATGTTTAAGATATATATTTTGCTTAAATCCTATAGAAAGAGGGAGGATCACAGAAGTATGGATCTGTGGTCACTCCTACATTTATTGGGTGGAAAAGAGAGCTGAGAAAAAGGCTGGGGGAAAACAGCTGTACCAAGATGTGAGAAAATGTAGGTTGGTGTGTTGTGGCATCCGAGGGGTGAGATGGGCACAGCTGCTTCCTACCCTGAAAGAGATGAAAGAGTGGCAACCCATTGCAGATTTAATCATTTACACCTGGGGGGTAAAGACATTGGGGGGACACCATGGGTGGACACATATATGCAGATAAAAAGGGACTTAGAGAAAATACAGTAGTGGTGGCCAGGGGTAAGCCTTGCATGGTCAGACATGATCACAAGGAAGGTATGGAGACATGAACACAATCATGTAGCTTTAGATAGGGCCAGGAGGAAGATGAATAGAAGGGTGGGAACACTGATCAGAAAGATGGGGGGAGGCACATAATACTGCGAGGTATAGAGGAATGGGTAGAGGATTTCTACAGGTCAGATGGAGTGCACCTCTCAGACCTAGCTATAAACATGTTTAATACAGAAATGATGGGTTTTATAGACATGTGGAGGAGACAGACAGGAAAAAAGAAAGAGGATGTACCCTAAATGGGGGGAGAAATACCTTAAAATGGGGGGAAAGCCAGTCATCCAATGCAAGCTGGAGACTGGCTAATGGGAGAAAGGGGGAAGGATGGAGGGGAAAGAAAAAGGGAATATGATGAGAAGAAGAAGAAGCTGAAGGAGAAAAAGTGGTCTCGTTCTCACCGTTACCTACCAGAAAAAGAGAAGAAGAAGAAGGCACCCAGGTTTTCACCTGGGGGAGCAAGTAGATAAAGAAAGAGGGATGATCAGAGATTCATATATGGATGCAATAAAATACAATTGTGAAAGAAATATAATAAATGATGATGGGATTGTAAATGGAATTATGATATATAATAAATTAATTGCCAAGCTGAGCACAACAACATACAAATGGTTTTGTCTTTTGTGGGGAAAAGGGGGGAATCCGGGACAATGAGCCTTTGTCTCATCCTAAAAAAAAAACTAGGCAAATGCACAATTCCATTATTGGACATAATGAGTTTACATTTTACCCTCCAACCCCCTGTCTAGAACTGTTCCGACTCAATTATTGGGGTGGGGTGTTCTAAAACTTCACAGCATTTTCTTAATCAAAATAAAATGTCAGTTATATTAACTCCTTCATTTTTAAATAGTATTGTCACAGTTTGAACCGCTGACTTGGTGATTGGTATTGCCAAAAAGGGCATCCACAGTGGTGTATCCTTCAAAGAATTATATTTAGACCAGAAACTGTCCAAGCATTCCACAGTTTTAAAGCTAATGTCAAAATGATGTTCCTGTGTATTAATTAGGGCAAATACCTCCAATGCATAGAACCCGAAGAGTTTTACAACAGGGTTTTTCCTCCGTAAAGTCTGTCAGGAGGGGTTTCTAGGCCTCCCTTGTATAACAAATGCACCGTATTTTTCCCTGGGGCAGGTTCTCCCTTGTTGTTTAATACATCAGACATTCTGAGCATGGGTTTGTAAAAACACTTTTGCACAGGGTCTTGCAATTTTTGTGCCCCAAGACCAATAGGCAGATCCTCATTCATTATTTGTTCAGGGCCTTTAGAGTTCAACCCCCAACTGCTGCTAGAGAGTTCTGAGAAACAGCTGTAGCTGTTCCCGAAGTTGTAACTACAATATTGTCCTCTGATAACATGTTTTGGCAACAGTTCAGCAGTTGGTTTTACACTTTGCAATACTTTCAACTGTCTATCACTTGTTTCTTTACAATCAGGTGGCTGTTTATGTGGTCCCTTGCTCTTTTCCTGTTCCCCATTGTCATTTTTTACATGGTCTGTGCTTTCTTTTTTGGAAGAAAAGATCAGTTTACCTGTTCTTGTGACTGTCACATCCTCATACTTGACAACATCTGGGTCCTCGGGGTTCGGTTGCCAGGTGCCTTCTGGATTGGCTACCCATCCTGCATTGTGCAAAGCTGCGGTGGCTGATAAATCAGTTTTTGTTTGGGCTGTGATTTGCACTTTTTGATGATTATTTTGTCTGGTGCTTTTTATTGCAGTAGCTCCTAAGGTTTTCTTCTGCTGCATGCCGCTTCTCACTTTTGTAGCTGCGGCACCCGAAATTATATCCCATTGCGAGGTTGCTGTTTGTTTGGGTGCGGTCTTCGGGACTGAGACCGCTGGTCCTTGCTGTGTTTCCATTTAGGGCTCCGCATGCAATATTTTGGTGGCCACAAGAAATTTTTCTTCCTCATCTACAATTTGCTGCAATAGCTGACGTTTCTTTTCCTCTAAAACCTTCCTCAGAGTTGCTTCAGCTCTGGCAGAATCCTCCTCCACACTCACTGGATCATTAAGGTCATCCTGCAGTAAGACTTCAAAATCCTCCTGAATATTTTCAAAATTGTTGTCAATTTGCACAGAGTTGGTAGTTTCTACTTCAATACCCATACTGATCATTAACTCAAGTGGGTTTTGTGAGCTTTTCTCCACTGTTTCAGTTTTTCCTCTACTAGTGGCCAAATTCATCAAAGGTAAAAATGTAATTATTTCCTTATCTTCAGTCTCTTGAGCTGCCAAGGCCGGGGAGGAGACCTGCTCCCCAGCTTCCTGCACATCCATCTCCTCTGCTGAACCACAGCAAGTGGCCTTCATGGTGATGGCCAGCAATCCCCCTACTGGCAGAGTAGGGGAATTTCCCCAGTGTCCTGGCCAATAGTCCCCTTCCCATAAAACCGGTTCATGCAAATGTCCAAGGTTGTGTGTGGGTGTTGATGTGCAAAATGGCTGCCACTACACATTCAGTCACTTTACTACCAGTCTAGCATTGTGTGTAAAGTGCTTTGGGACACAATGTGAATTAAAAGTGCTACATAAATGCTGATTCTTCTAGTGGAAGTAAACAATATTTTGCAAATACACAACATGAATTTTCTAGTTTACATTTCAATGCTCTAACCACTAGGTAAAAGTAATTTCTTACTTCTTTTGTTGCCCCTGCCCCCTCCCCACTCCCCGCATGGTTATAGCTCCCTTGAGTGAGAGACATCAAGAGACAGAGACAGACAGAAGGAGAGACAGAGAAAGAGATTACATAGAAGTTGGGTAGTGGATGTGGAGGATTGCAATCCTGTAAAGAAGTGCAAATGTGCTTCAGTGTTTCTTTTGGGGAAGAACTGCCCATCCTGGCTGAACTATATGGGATGCACACAAATGTGTTTTTGGGAAAATCATCATCCACATGGAAGCAGAATGTGTGGCAGTGTGTAGAGAAGGCAAAGTGGAGAACATCGTTGCTGCCTCAAGGTTTCATGTGCTGTCAGTCAATAAAGAAAACAAATTAAAATGGGGCAGGATGATGTAACCAATGATGTGGCTTGTAGAAAATAACCTGAGTGCAAGGACAAGTACAGAAGCTGTCATCAGAAGTTATCTAAGGCTTTTAATTTCACAAATTTAATATTTGGGTCAGTTTCACCAGGGGAAGGGGATGGCACCGACTTTCTCTGAAACAGCAGCAGAGTTGGGGCATGCTGAGGAACAACTGAGTACCACATCCAGTGAGTTACAAGATACAAAATTAAGAGGGGAGGGGAGAGATAGGCTAGAAATTAATGGGATTCCACTCTATTTTGCATACCAGTTTTCCTGGAGGAATATCATTTTCTTCACACCGAAATTTTGATTAGAATAGTGCCCCATGATTTAAAGATTGATATTTTATCTGACTAGTTGACAGATAAGACACATTGTTCAGAAAATTCCCCATTTACAAGTGTGTCCTAGGGCTTGCAAATAACACACAGAGTAACGACAACATTAAGAGCAGATACAGTGAACATATGATAAAAATTAAACTGTGCAGTGTACATTTACCTTTAACAAAATTTAATTAATTCTGTTTGTTTGTACAGACATTTAATAGCTAAAACAGAAATATTATCCAAGAAGTTGTTTGATATAGAATTCTTGGCTTTTATACAAGCAAAAAAGAAATCTCTTTTACTAAGTGTTGTTCTGCAAGGACACTGAAGGAACTGATCCTAAGATCACAATAAGGATCTCTTAAAGAAGCTTAGGCAGAGGCTTGGCCTCTTCTATAGGATCAAAAATGTTCTAACACTGGATGCCAGGAAGAGACTGATCCAAACCACATTCCTCACCTTATTGAACTACACAGATTCCTTTACAGCCAAGGCTCCGTGTCTGCCCTGGCTAAATTAGACACACTCTACCATTGGGCCTTGAAGTTCATAACTGGTCTCCTATACTCCACACATCACTGCTCCCTTTACACTGCAGTAGGTTGGTCATCTCTTAACTACAGAAGACAGAGGAATGCAGCTCTCTGGACATTTAGGGCCATCAGGAAGATGTTTCCTCAGTACATCTTGGATTGTCTTCCTCTAGGTGTGATAGGTAAATATGCCTTAAGGAGTCCCTCTGTAATCTCCCTTGCAGTACCAAAGTTCAAGTCGAGCTTCGGCAGTTCTGCCATATCTCACACTTTACCCTCTCTCTGGAACAACTTGCAAAAAAACCTGAAGTTGGCTTACCCAATCAAATTATCAGCCTTCAAAGCACTTTATTCTAACTCTATCAAGGAATCCTGTAACTGCTTCCACTGATGTCACCTTCCCCAAGCCTCAGCTCCATCTGCTCCAGTTCTTCCCTTTACTGGTACTTCTTTCCCAACCCTCTTGCGAAATGTTACAGCCTATAAGAACTTATCTGACTGCTCCTTCTATCCCGACCCTGTGTTTTTTTCCTTATCGTTAGTTCATTTTCCATGTCCCCCTAGCTCCCAACTACACTCCTTGCTTACCCCCCTTGACACCGTCATGGTGTTTTGCTTTCCACTCCCTAACTGTTGCCACCCTCCCCTCCTGCAGTCACTACATGCCTTTGTGGGCACCCCATGTACCATGTACTTCTCCTTACTCACCTTCTTGCATCCCCCTTCCCACCCCTCCCATGCCCCACCAAGCTCCTTCAATCAATAATTGTGTTTAAGGATGCTTCAAATACACACTATAATTATAGTTGCATATGTTTAACCTGCATGTACTGTACTACAGTTGCTATACTTTTTAGCTACATACTCTTCATGGTCTTAGCTTAATGGCTCTTTTTAATACTCTATTTCATGTGTATTATAAACCTCCTGTGTATAATTACTGCTCGATGTAAATACTATGTAAGTGTGAATTCATTTTGTATATATTGCTTACTCAATTATGATGTAACTGAATATTTATTTGTATGTATTGTTAACCTCTCCTTTCCAGGTCCATCTCTAAAATGAACTTGCTCAATGATGTTCACCTGGTTAAATAAATATTTTGATTGATAGTTTGATTGATTGATTGATTGATTGAAGATGAACATAACATTAAGCTACACTTAGATTGATCAACAATATTGTCCAAGGTCACAAGCATCAAATAATTTAATAATTTGTGCAAGTCCCCATAAAATGTTATCCTAGCATCCAATGGTAACCAGTGCAGACTATAGTAAAGATAACAAGAATGTGTCTGTGGTTGGGTTCCAGATGAAACTGATCTGCTGCATTATAAAGAGTTCCAATTATGCATAGAACATTGCCAATAGCAGATCCACAAATGAATAATTGATCAGTGGTAAAATCAGGTTTTGAACACCAAGTTTACATGTTTCAAAGGTGCAGAAAATCTTAAATCCTTACAAAAGTCCCAAATTTAAGATTGCTGTCCTAACCAGGGTACTGACATGATCAACAAAAGTGATTCCCCAGTCCTAGATCACACCCAAATATCAATAGGAATCAACAGCTTTTCTTTTTTTTTTCATGGCAATGTTATTCTAAGCAACTAGATCTATCCTGAGTGCCATTAAAGCCTGCCCCCGTATTTTTTTTAAACCAAAAATTTTTTAACATTCAATGAAGGTTTGCTTTTTATTAACCAGCCCTTCAAGATATTAAAATCAGCCTGAAGTGCAAAAGTTATAGCAGGTATGTTTTTACTCTCAGAAATTAAGGCTGTATCATTGGCATATAAAAGGATATTTGTGTGAATACATGTCCAGGCAAGGTCATTAATAACAAAGAAAATAAAAAAAGAGGGCCGCAGGCTAGACCCCTGTGGATCAGCTAAAGCCACTGGTTTGGAAGATACCAAAATTGATTGCACTTTAATGAACCTTTTTCACTCAGTCACACAATAATCCTGAAACCAATGCAGTACATTAGCTGGCATATGTAAACTATCATGTTTTCACAATAATATAGTGTGTTCATTCAAATCATCTGCCTTGGATGGGTCAGTGAACAGGGCAGCAATAGGTTCACCAACTTCCATGGCACCAATTATACATTTTGTAAATCTCAACAGAACAGTATTGGTGCTACGATTGTCACAAAACACGTTAGGTATTAAATAATAAACAATTCTTATTTGAATAATCTGCCTTTTGATCATGAACTAGTCACTCTCATATTTCTGATATTGGAGATAAAATGGAGGTATGAAGGTAATTATCTACTATCTTAGTACTTCCTGTTTATGAATGTGGGTAGTATGAGCCTCTTTCCAAAGGTGTGAGAAAAGACAAAGAATATTTAGAGCATATTCATTAGTTTACTTATTGGTACAGTGGCCTCAGTTGCCCTCTATCTTTAACAGTCCAAAATCAAATCCATCAAGACCTGCCCTAGTTTCACAACCTCAGTTATTCATATATTTTAAAGTTTTACTGATATGTACCTTTCTAAATAAAATGTAGGGGAGTCACTAGTCACTAAGTCACTCATTGGATTTTTCATTGTTTGACCAGAAAGAAAAGGGATATATTCTGAAAGGTCAGAAAAAAAAATGTTTAAACAGTCTGCCAGGACTTCAGGATATGTATGATTAGTTTCTGAGTTCTACAAAGATCTCTCAACAGTTACTGAATTCTTGCTTAATAGCATAGTTATTTATTGTCAAAACATATGAGGGATTGCCAAAGTTTCAGGCTATCTTTTCTTGAAGTAAACAGCTTTTGACAAAGTTTTTTTTCTTATATAGGTTAAGCAACTCTTAGTATCTTATTAGCTGTGTATTAGTCACACGTTTCATATAATTTCTCTGATCTTATTTCACATTTAAGACAATTTAGGAGCTCAGGTGAAACCCAAGACTGTGTTTTACCAGTGATTCATATTTTCTAACTATGGTATATTTTCACTTACTTTAAAAAATGTATGCAAATAACCAATTGCCAGGTTCAGTTCTGGAAAAAGTCAATAAAATACAGTCATTATAAGTTAGTTGTCAAAAGGCCATTGAATCAATTGGCTCCAGACTCCTGGAGTATACAATATTGGCTCATCTGGCTTTTTAGAGTACCACAAACAATAAACAGGACTGCAGTATGTCACTAGCAGCATCTGCAAGAACTCCAGAGTATCTTTTTACCGCTTGAGACACTAGTATCCAATCCCTAATTGTATTGGAACCAGTCTTATAATTCGCACTGACAGGTAATGATATTATCTGCAACAGGATCAAATTTAATTTGGTATTTTATGACTTCTGGAGCCTGCTGTCAGCCCAGTTTACATTAAAATCACAATAAATTAATTTCTAGTATTCTTATTAATTTGAATAAAACTGGGGCCAGATATTGAAATAAAAGAAAAATAGCTGCTCTGGCAACATGACAGGACCACCTCATTTGCATAGGCACAGCAGTATATTAGTGTTTGGCATTGCTGGGTTTGTGAGACACTCCCGGGGCTTCTGAATATAGGCTGGCAAAGAGCGCTTCAGAAAACCTGGGTTAGCACACATACTAATCCTCTAAGAGAATATGCTAACCTTTTAATATTAGGCTCCTGTTATAACAATTACAGTCCAAACAGTGAATTCCCTGTATTGTATTTAACTTCAAGAATAACATTTTTCTCTTTCTTAAAACTAAATTGATGGCTAATAGTTCCCAGGTAGGGGCATTTAAACATACAATCATTTTGGTGGCTGAAAACTAAGTTTTACATACAGTAAACTAACAGAGACCACCTACTCTCCACTCCCCCTTCTATTCTACCTAAAATAGTATCATATTCAATTCCTATTGAAGCATTAATAATTCTATTGGTTAACCGTACCTCTCTCCAAGCAAGAATATCAGGCATACTTGATAGTTGCCCAGGTGATTAGAACTGCAAACTGTCAATAATACTCTGTACATTCAACTGCACTAAACTAATTCAGCCTTTAACTGACTGCAGCTTAAGTTTAAAACTGCACTTTTCTGAAAGACCAGGATTCATATGAATGTTCTTAGACCTTAATAAAAATTAATAAGAAAAGCATTTTGGTCCTAAACTTGAAGTTAGTTGATGAAAGCCATTAAGCATTTAGCTTCAACAAATGCAATAGAATTAGTTGATTAACAACTTAAAGATTAATCTTAATAGTGGTTTGCCTAGACTCCTTTACTTGTAAAACAGGATTGAAAAGTAACAGTGAGAGGACTTAATTAAAGTTATTATTATTAACAAAAGAAGGCCTAAGTAACATATATAATTCCAGGGAGTTGTTGGAAGGCTAAGTATCAGTTTCCTTAAAAACAGCATTGCAGGATACAATACAGACAAAAGTAGTGATAGAATTTAACAGATTCAGATTGACAATCACTGTAGAAATTATATTTATCTTAAAAATTAATCAGTAAATACAACACAAATTAAAAATGCTCCTATGAAGTTAAAGGCTGCTGGAGGGGATGGGCATTAGGGTTGAAACCCCCAAGGAACACCACATCACTGATTTGTCAAGATTACTGAGACACCAAACCCTATTTCTTTATTTTCTTACATTGTGCACTTTGTGTTAATCAACCCTAATGTCTGTATTAGTGTACTAAATGTGCATGGGAGCAGTAACTCATTCTTTAATGGTTATAAATGAACATTCTTGAGGTGGTCAGTGAGAAATCTGATAATATAAACTGAGTAGTTCAGGCTCACAATAGACTTGAGAAGGTACTCTTATAATTATATTATAGCTCACAGGAGCATTCCTGACCAATGACAGCACTTCTTCCACTTGCGTCTGAAGTACTCTTGTTGCTGTATGAGTATGTCACATGCTGAGCACTGTAGTATGCTTCTCAATGACTGCCACTCATGCCACAGAAAGAAACTACAAAAAGGGTATTTTTTTTATTGTGGTATTATCTATAATAATTTTATATGGGTGCTAGGAGAGCCTCTTATGGATATAACAGTGTCACCTCCTGTGTCCTTAGGGCACCAGAACTGTTCACTTTCAGTTTGCAGTTCTTTTGACCTAAGAACACACATGGTGACACTCTTATGTCAATAAGAGGCCCTCCTAGTGCCCCTATAAACTAAAAAAAGAAAATGTAATGACATATAAACACATTATGAAATATGTTAAAGACATTTATTTTAAATTCATATTTATGGGGGAAGGGGTGTGGACCCAAGTACATTAACAGAAGAGAGAGAGTCCACCAGAGGTCGGAAGCCCAAAAGGAAAACAAGGCAATATGGCTGGATGGGATCTACCCAAAGCTACTAAAGGAGATGAGCACGGTTCTAGATGCTCCTCTGGCAACACTATTTAGTACCTCTTAAGTAACAGAGGTTATTCCAGAGGACTGGAGGGGGGCTGATGTAATTTCTCTGCACAAGAGCGGCAGCATGGAATAGGCTAGTAATTACAGACCAGTAAGTCTCACATTAGTGGTGGGAAAATTACTGGAGTCCATTTTGAATGAGAGACTGATAGAGTACCTGGAGACAAATGAGCTGCAGGTCCTCTGGCAGCATGGCTTCATGGAGGGGGAAGTCATGTCAAACAAATCTCATACATTTCTTTTACTGGGTAACTAGGGAGGTGAGTCAGGGGACAGTAGTGGATATGGCCTATCTGGACTTCAGTAAGGCCTTTGACACTGTACCACACAGGAGGCTAATAAAGAAACTTAGCAGCCTGGGCATGAGGAGAAAGTGAAGCACTGGGTTTCTAACTTATTGATGGACAGAAGACAGAGGGTGCTGGTGAATGGCAGTCACTCAGAGGATGAGGGACTGACCACTGGAGTGCCACACGGATACTGGACCCTGTCCTCTTCAGTGTCTTCACAAATGACACTGCTGATGAACTGGATTGGAAGGTGCGTTTCTTTGCAGGTGACACAAACATCTGAAAGAGGGTGGACACCCAGGAGAAGGTGGAGAGAATGCAAAGGGATTTTGGGAAACTAGAGGAATGGTCTAAGGAGTGTCAACTGGGTTTCAGTGCCAAAAATTGAAAAAAGTCATGTACCTGGGGTGGGGAACCTGAGGGTTGAGTATAAGATGGGGGTACTTACAGTTAAAAAGCAAGACAGGAACATTGGAGTAATCATATCTGATGACCTCAAGGTGCCAGGGCAGTGTAACCCAGCAGTAGGCAAGGCTAGCTGGATGCTGGGTGGTGCATGGAGGAACTTCAAGCAGGAGAAGGCAGCTGGTGTTGCCTCTGTAATGCTCGCTTGTTACTCCCCATCTGGATTACTATGTCCAGTTCTGGAGGCTGCATCTCCATAAGGACATTGGCAGGGTGGAAATGGTTCAGATGAGTGCTGCCAAAATGGTGCAGGGTTACACAAGAAATAATATGAGGGGAGGCTGCAGGAGCTCAACGAGTACTGTGCAGAGGAGAGGAGAATGAGTTAGGACATGTCTGAGACCTCGAAGTACCTAACAAGGGTGAACAAGGTACTGGGGAACAGTCTCTTTCACAGAAGGAGTACCACAAGATGGGGGGCATGCTATGAAGCTTGAAGGGGAACGTTTTAGAAGGATGGGAGGAAATACTTCTGCACAGAAAGAGTAGTGGACACCTGGACTATCCCTCCAGAGGAACTGGTAGGGGTGATTAGCCACATGGATATAATAAGTAGAGGAAATGGAGAAAGGATGGACACCTCAAGTTCAAGTTCAAGTTTATTGTAAGATAAACTCCATTGAGGAAGCTCATTCACAAGGAGATCCTAGTTTACGTAATAATTTATAAAAAAAAAATACATAAAAGGAACAAACATAGGTAGCTTGAGTAAACAGGGTACAATGGAGTAAGGTCACAATAAGGTAATACATTTGCTGCTTGAAGGCTATGAGACCACAGGGTATGAGGGCAATGTTCACATAGGGTGGATACTTCTAAGGGGTATCATAATAAGGGTAAAAATATAAAATTGATACAAGCAGGTTCTAGAACAAAGACAGAAGCATTGGTAACACCAGAAAAGTGCTGACAGTAGTGGCTGTCTGTCAATGCAGGTAGTTAAGTGCAGTACATGTAAAACAAGCATTTGTCAATGCCGAATGTTGCTTGCTTCTATGTGCTGTTTAGGTATTTGGAAGTCATTGGAATGCAAATATTGAAAATTTGCAAACTTACAAGCATGCGTAGGAACTACGCAATGCACGCTCGTAAAACAGTCATTTTTAGGAATTTTTTCACCAAATTTTCAACATAGCCATTTTAAGACCTCTGCTCATGAACAGTGTCACTGTGGTTTTGTTAATGTGTCCCATACATTGAGTTTGCACACCGACTGCGCCATTGTGTGCTACATGGGCAGAAACACATTTTGGGCAGGATGTGAAAAATGACAGCTATACTGCTCATAAGGAGGTGTGGTAAAATGGCAATGTTGAAAATCTGGAGTGAAAATATTGAAAATTTCGAACTTACGAGCCTGCGTGAGGAACCGCAGCAACGACTCCAGAAACAGTCATTTTTAGGAATTTTTTCACCAGATTTTCAACATAGCCATTTTAAGACCTCTGCTCATGAACAGTGTCACTGTGATTTTCTTAATTTGTCCCATACATTGATTTCACACACCAACTGCGCCATTGTGTGCTACATGGGAGGAAGCACATTTTGGGTGAGATGTGAAAAATGACAGCTATACCACTCATAAGAAGGTGTGGTAAAATGGCAATGTTGAAAATCTGGAGTGAAAATATTGAAATTTCGTGAACTTACGAGCCTGCGTAGGAACTGCGTAACGCACGCTCGTAAAACAGTCATTTTTTGGAATTATTGCTCCAAATTTTCAACATGGGGTTTTTGGGACCCCTTCTCATGAATGATGTCACTGTCATGGTGGTATTCAGGCCCAAAGGGTGATTTCGCAGTCACTGCACGAAATCACCCTTCGGCCCGAATAACGCCATGACAGTGACATCATTCATGAGAAGGGGTCCCAAAACCCCATGTTGAAAATTTGGTAAAATGCCTGAGATATGCAACAAAGTTGAAACCCCTATCTAGGCCATTATACAGCTTACCGGCATTTCAGTTCGCGTCGGCTTTGAAGAGTGCAGACGTGTTCCCGTCCACCAAGATCGCCGCTACCGGAGTCCGGAGGTAAGTATGGGGTGAGGGGTGTGGGAGGCTGGGTGCGCAGTGGTGGGTGCGGCTGTGGGAGAGGGGTCGGTAGACGCCCGCAGGGACCGCTGCTTTTCAGGTTAAAAAAAAAAGATGTCAGGGGACTGCTTGCCATGCTGGGGTGGGATCCCAGCGTGGCACAAGTTGATAGAGGCGTTCAGCCGACGGGATTGGGCACCCCTGTCGGCCAGAGGACTCATTGCCACGCTAGTGGGCTCAGCGTGGCACCTACAACTGGGAGACGCAGCTCAGCCGACGGGATTGGGCACCCCATCGGCCACGCAGTAGGTGCAGGTGCGACGCCTGCAGGGGGGGAGCTACGCTCAGTGGGCTTTATCTCTGCTCACTGAAGCATAGCTCTTTCAACTTAGGCAGTACTGCATTTTGGAGCATGTCATAGACAGCTCCAAAATGCATTGACTTACAGGGGCCGTGCCTGCCAGCTCACTGACTGAATTGGAGGAAGAGGTGACACACCTCCGAAATCTCCGATGATGGCACTATGTTTCTTGCACATGCATGCAAGCAACATAAAAATAACATGACTCAGAGCAATACATACCCTGGTATTAAAGTAAAAGATGATAGAAGTTAGCAGCACGAATAGCAGCAGACAGTGTAATAAGGCATAGAACCATTACGTTATAACCATCTGCATGTAGAAGGCTTATAGATGCGATGAAATGAGCAGAAAAGGGGGCTGGAGGGCACGAAAATAATAAGGTGACAGAGTGTAAATGGAGAGGGGGTAGAGGGAAAAAATGGGGGGGGAGAGTGGGGTGGTAGATGTAGGGGAGGGGTAGAGGCAAGAGGGGGTTTAGGGGGCCTAAGTGCTTGTAGTAGGACTGTTATGCAAGGATGTCAGCGTGGTTAAGGTGGAATGGGACATGAAAGCTGTTAGCAGGAGCCTAGAGCTAGAGCCAGGACATGAAGTCTGGTAGCAGAAGCCAGGTAGGGATTTATAGGAAGGTGTTTAGCTCTTGGGACAGTGGCAATCTGACAGCTTTACATGTCAGGGATAAGAGCTGTGACTACCGCACATTTAGGACCCAGAGAAGTGATTGCAAAAAGTGGATCAGACAAGCAAAAAGCGCATATTGTAAGGGGCTTCTTCTGAGAGCAACAGGTGACTCCAGAAAATTCTGGGCACATGTAAATCATTCCTAGGAGTAAAGAAAACTCACCTGGCAGATGAAATTTTCATTATTTTGGTCCACTGCAATAACCCTAGACTATTGTAGAGGTGTTTAATAAAAAATTCTCTGACCTGTCCAGCTTTACATCTGTCTTCCACAATGGTCAGACTTTACTCTCCCCTCCTATCACCCCTGTCCTCATCCCACACTTTTACTTTAAAGCGGTATCAAAATCTCACATCCTAAACCTGCTTAATACCATTTCTGACAACACCAGTGTAGACTCTGATGAGTTAGAACACAAACTCCTAAACCTGGTCACACCATTTATTGCACAGCCCTTGTCAAGGATCTTTACTCTCTCTCTCTTTGCAAAGGTGTTGTCCCTGATATCTGGAAAATGGCTAGAGTTACTCCAGTCTTTAAGAAAGGTGATAAAAGAGATATGACTATCGGCCAATAGCTATACTATCAGTTCTGCGTAAAATCCTGGAAAAGTTAGTATCAACACAAGTTATTGAATTTATATCTAAACATAACCTTCTCTCACCAATTCAATATGACTTTTGGAAGGGTCATAGCACCTCCACAGCCCTGCTGCACCATGCAAACAACACTATAAACTGCTGTGGACAATGGTCACCTCAGGGGAGCAGTTTTTATTGACCTGACAAAGGCTTTTGACCTTGTTGATCATCCTCTTCTGCTTGATAGTCTCTTAGCCCTTGGTTTCTCCCAAAGCTCTGTTGCTTGGTTTAAAAGCTATTTGTCAAATAGGACTCAGCTCGTAAGATTGAACTCAGCTATATCCAGCCCCAGAGCTATTAATCTAGGTGTTCCCCAAGGATCAATATTAGGACCTCTTCTCTTATCAATTTTCATTAACAGTATCTCACCGAGTATCCCCAGTTGCTCGGCTATCCTCTACATGGGAGACCTAGTCTTGTCCTGTAGTGATAAGAATATTCTGCACATTAACCAAACCCTTATTACTGCTTTTAAGTCCACTCAGTCTTGGCTCTTCCACCATAAGTTAATCCTTAATGCTGATAAAATGCATACTATGCTGTTTGGCTCCACAGTCAAATTAAGTAAAAACCGGGACAAATTTGAAGTGTCTGGTCAGGGTGGGAAGGTCCTCACACCAGTGCGCTCATTCAAGTATCTTGGAGTACTCCTTGATGAGAATCTTAACTTTGGTCAGCATATAACATCCACCAGTAAATCGGTAAATGCCAAAATTGGAGTAGTCTATAAAACCAGCTATGTCCTTACACAGTCAGCAAGACTAGCCGTAGCCCATGGGATCCTGCTCCCGTTGCTATCCTATAGGGTAGTTACCTATCTCAGTGTATCCAAAACTCTCCTCAGAGAGTGGGTCACTGCATACAACAGCATCTGCAGGTATGCCTCGGCCTCTCCCTGGTCAAAACACCATTGTAAACTTTATGTCGACCTAAATTGGTTACTCCCTGCTTCGGCTCAAACTCTTGCCCTTGGCTCCCTGACTGATAATATCATTAGAGCAGGCATCCCAATCTCGCTGGCCTCACTGCTATCTCACAGCCCTCCTCTCGCGGACTACGATTGGTTGATAAGTCGCTGCTGCAAATACCCAGACGTAAATCAAACAAAGGAACCCTTGCTTTCTCTTATTCAGCAGCCAAACTTTGGAACTCCCTGCCTCTTCATGTACAGTACAAGTCACATTAAACTATTCCTTCAGTGAGTTGCTGTAGGATTTCTGACTGAGTTGTATAAGTGTTGCTGAATCCAAAACAAAGCTCTGCAAAAACAGTTTCTTAAAAGTTAAAACTCAGATTTGCATTGCACTGTGACTGGACTGTATATACATTCCAAATGAGTTGCAAAAACATTTTATAAACATTGCTCTTGAGCTGCTTAAGCACTGAAAAATAATGCAGTATGAGTTGCCAGTGCATTACCAACTGTGAAAAACAAAGCTAAACCAACTTATTGGTGAAACAGTTTAATATGACTTGCACTGTACGCTTAGCCCCCAGTCATGTCCAGTTCAAAAACAGTTGTCGTTCTTTCCTCTTCAGCCAGATCTTCTGTGCCTGTTTCAAACCCCCTTGAGTTTGTTTTCTACTCTAACCCACTTCCCCACTGCCGCAAACTGCTCTCCACTTATCTTGACCATCTAGCTAGATTATTTATGCACTTTTGTCTCTTATTGTTATGTTTCAGCTACCCTAACCCAAGCAGCTGTCAGCTGCATGTGGTTTTTTCTCACCAGATTGTTATGTTACTGATTATAAACTATGTACTGTTTCGTGTTACCTACTCATGTGATTGTGAAGCCTTGTTATAGCTCTGTATGTATTTTTGTCTCTTCCAAATCAAATTGTATTCTCTGTATATCCCCACCTATTGTAATCTCCCGGGTCATGCCTGAAAATAGTCATGTTTTGGCTAATGGCACTTACCCGGTTAACAAAAACTAAATAAATAAATAAAAATAAAAGGCTTTTTTGGCCAGTATCTTGAAATAGTTAACAGGGACAAGCCCAGTGAATCTAAGTTTCACTTGCAGTTTGTTCTGGGCTGATGGAATAACGAAACTAATTGCACCTTTGCCGTGATTTGTGTACACTCTGGGTAAGTCCGAAAGAATAAATTCAGAGTTCCTTAGTAGGTATTTGTTCTGGGACCTGTGCATAAGTGAGCTGATGTATTCTGGCAGTTTTTTCCAGATCATTTTCATTGTCCAGAGGCCAATATGAAGTGTCCACCTTGTGGCTAAGGATGTCCAGCCAACTGTTTGATAGAGGTAGCAGTGATGCATCCTAGGTGAAGCATTTGTTATAAAGCGCACTGCTCTGTGGTAAAGAGCGTCTAGCTTATGGGTGTGGGTTGCAGGACCACAATTATATATGATATTTGCATGGTCCAATAGGGGGAGAATGGTGGCTTGTGTCACAAACTCACTCAGCCGGTCAGCCCTCTACTCCCAAAGTGCCAACCTCTGAGTGTATGATTTGTGTACAGTGAACAGAAACAAGGTAACTCTCTTGTCTGTTTTGTGGGTTCAAGTTACCTTAGTCTCAAGCTCTGGAGGGATTCAAACTGATAACCTCTTGTTAGCATACCCAATTATCAGGCTCAAAAAATTCTGTCTTCAGGGGGCCAGATATCTTTGCCTATGGACACCCAATCAGGTCTTTCAAATTAACCCTTAGAACTCTATGCAAGACTTTAGAGAACTCTATCCATTTCCCAGTTTGGTATACAATAAGCCCACACACAGTGTTGCTTATAACCTTTAAAAGCTCCACTTAAAATAAAAAGAAATGTCAAGGCACTCCAGACAGTTCCATTGTTAAAATACCTCTTTACTTTAAAAATATCGAAACAGAACAATAATTACAGAACAAATATATATCCCAAAACATACAGCCTTAAAACAAATTGTAAAAAAGTACAGTTCCTACAATTTATAACTTCAGACTAATCTTGTCTAATGCTTACTTTCTTTCAGTGCTTTGAGGGTCTCTCTTCTCTCAGTTAATAAATTGTCTTGTGTTGTCTCTAAGGCTTGCTCAGTTGGATAAAAGAGTTCTGAGCCAGCCTCCTCTCTGAGATCATTAAACTCCACCTTGGTGTATTTAAAGTTACATGTTACCACACAGGATGTCCCAACAAGATTTAAAAAAAATGATAAGTAACATATTCAATTTCCTCTCCTCAGGGTAACTGGTTAGAACTGGTTTGTGCTCTGCTACACATACATCTCAAAAGTTTCTTTGATCTAAGTCACTGTATTCAAAGCAAAAGTGTATTTGCCTCTTTAATCCCGTCTGGACCTTGGAATCTACACCTCAGGTCTCTCTGATGTAATTCAAGGGTTCCCCAGGAAATGTATATTGGTGGTCAGTCTGCACCACAAAAGGCTGCTGATACAAGTATGGCTCCAATTTCTTTAGGGCCCACACTAGGACAAGACACTTCTTTTCCACTGTGGAGTATGCTTGTTCACTGGGGAGCAGCTTTTGGCTCAGGTAGGCTATCGGGTGGTCCCTCCCTTCGCTGGATGTCTGGCTTAGTACTGCCCCAATACCCATGTCTGAGGCGTCCATCTGAACTAAAAAAGTTTTGCTATAGTCTGGACTTGTCAAAACAGGAGCACTGCACAGTGCCTACTTTAGTTTGATAAAGGCTTCCTCACAGGCTGGGCTCCAAGTAATTTTCTTGGGCATCTGTTTCTTTGTCAGGTCAGATAGGGGAGCAGCCAGGGCACTGTAATTTGGTACAAATTTTCAATAGTACCCTGCTGTCCCAAAGAAAACTCCTTCCCTGCTTCTGAGTTTCTGGTCTGGGCCATGCCTGTATTACCTCTATTTTTGTCTGGTTAGGATGGAGCTGTCCCCGGCTGACCACATGCCCAATTTATGCCACTTCTCCCATGGCCACCTGGCACTTCTCGGCTTTGACAGTGAGCCCGGCCCTCTGTATTCTGCCCAGCACTTCCATAAGGTGTGACAGGTGTTCCTCCCAGCTGGTACTGAAGATGGCAATGTCATCTAGGTACGCCATGGTGTACTCCTCAGCACCATTTAACACCTGGTTCATCAACCTTTGGAAAGTGGCCAGGGCATTCTTCATTCTGAAAGGCATTACTTTGAACCCAAATAAACTCATCGGAGTGATGAAGGCCGACCTCTCCCTAGCTCCGTCTGCCAACTCTACCTGCCAATACCCATTTCTCAGGTCAATGGTCATAAGGTAGGTCACCCCCCCCAACTTGTCCAGGAGTTCATCCATCCGGGGCATCGGGTGGGTGTCTGAGTTCGTGACTGCATTCAGTCCATGATAGTCTACACAGAAACAAGTTGAGTCATACTGGCTTGGATACAAGGACTACAGGTGAGGCCCAGGGACTCTGGATTATCCCTAAATCCAGCATCTCCTCCACTTCCCTCCTAATGTCCTTTCGGACAGCCTCCGACACCCGATATGCTGTTCACCGTATGGGCGTCTGTGTTCCTGTCTCCACATCGTGTGTTGTTAAGGGGCTTAGTCCAGGCTTGGTGCTAAACAAAGGGGCAAAGTCTGCTAATGCCTCCCTCACTTTCTGGATCTGGTCAGCTGGGGAGACAATTTTACTGCCTCCACAGAGGACTCCTGCTTACTCTCTTCCAGCAAGTCCAGAAAGGGGTCTCCTTCATCCGTCCCCTTCCCATGACTACACACTGCGAACACCATGTCAACCCTATTCGCATATGGCTTCATCATGTTGACATACTAACATACTAATTGCCAGCAGATTAGGCCTTACAGTCTATCAAGTCTGCTCAAACCTCAGATCCCTAGTTGGCTGCCGAGACCCTCCCCCCCCCTTGTGTTCCAGAAACCCCTATCATCCATCCTCACCTCCCTGGGCCAGGCCATCATCTGATACATCTGCTTTCTGTGTCTGTCCCACCTCTCTTGAAGCCCTCCACTGTGGATTTCTGAACCAGCTCTCCAGGCAACTCATTCCAAGGGTCCACCACCCTCTCAGTGGAAAACCTCCTCCTCTTTTCCCCCCTCACCCTTCCACCTTCCAACTTTAAACCATGCCCTCTGGTGATACCTCCCTGCTTTAGTCTAAAGATCCCCTCCATGTTTACCCTATTAATTCCCTGGAGGTACTTGAAGACCTCAATCATGTCCCCCTGTCTCTCCACTCCTCCAATGAAAACAGGCAGAGCTCCTCAAGTCTGTCCTTATATGTCAAATCCCCTAGTCCTTGTATCATCTTAGTTGCCCTCTTCTGTACCCTCTCCAGGAGCTGTATGTCCCTCTTCAAGTGTGGTCTCCAGTACTGTACACAGTACTCAAGGTGTGGTCTAACCAGTCCATTGTACAACAGCAGAATCATTTCCCTACTCCTAGAGGTGATCCCCCTTATGATGCCTCCCAACATCCTGTTTGCCTTGCTAGCCGCTCTCCTGCACTGCTCAGAGTTATTCATATATGCAACCACCATGACCCCTAGGTCTTTTTCCCCTGTTGAGGCCTCCAGTGCCTCCCCTGCCAGGGTGTACCTGTGTTTAAGGTTTCCCCGCCCAAGATGTAACACCTTGCACTTGGTGATATTGAAATTTAATTTCCATGTGTGAGCCCAGCTTTCCAGGGTGTCCAGGACCCCTTGCAGGGCCAACCTCCCCTCTTCCCCTTCAACTACTGCTCCCATCTTGGAGTCATCAGTGAAGAGACTCATTTCACACCCTATACCCTCCCTTATGTCCGATATGTACGAATTAAACAGGATTGAACCCAGGACCGAGCCCTGCGGTACCACACTACCGACCTCTTTAGGGTTTGAGAGCTTCCCACCGACCACTACTCTCTAGGTGCATCCAGCTAGCCAGTTTTCAATCTATCTGACCATCAAAGAGCCTATTCCCAACCCAGCCAGTTTCTCCACCAGACCATTGTGGGGGACAGAGTCAAACGCCTTGCTGAAATCCAAGAATAATACATCCACAGGCTTTCTCCTGTCTAGTTATGATGTTACCCATTCGTAGAACTCCACAAGATTGGTTTGACATGATCTACCTGGCACAAGCCCATGTTGCCGACTATCCAGACCTCCCACCTCCTCCAAGTAAACCCCCAATGGTTCCTTTAATATACTCTCCATTAATTTTCGCACCACCGAGGTCAAACTGATGGGTCTATAGTTACCTGGTACTTCCCTCAACCCCCCTTTATGGATTGGCACCACATGTGCCTCTCACCAATCCCTAGGTACCCTCCCTGTCTCAAGCGACCTGTTGAAGAGCTCCTCCAGGGGTGCAGCCAGTATGTCTGCCAATTCCCATAGTACTGTAGTATGAATGCCATCCGGCCCAGGAGATTTATCTTTCTTTAGGGCCTTGAGGGCTACCCACACCCTTTCGGTGGAGATAGCATCATCCGTCCCCTCCAGCTTACTGGTCTTTTTGTCCTTATCCTGATGTGACACCCCCATGCTGACATGATACATCCTTTCTGTCTGTCTACGGTCAGGTAACTCCACAATGTAGTTTACATCATTTACCTTCCTAACCACTTTGTACGGTCCTGCCCACTCAGCTTGCAGCTTGTCTTTCCAGCCGGAATAAGGACCATAACTTCCTGACCCACCATGTATGAGTGAGCTCTGGCTCTGCGGTCGTACCATACCTTTTGTTTCTGTTGGGCAGCTGCCAGGTTACTCTGGGCTGTCCCCATAAGCTCCTTCAGCCATTCCCTAAACCTTAGGACATAATCCACAATGGGAGTTCCCTGGGTGGCGTGCTTGCCTTCCCAGTCCTCCCGGATCAAGTCTAGGGGCCCACGTACCTGGCGTCCATACAAGAGTTCGAAGGGGGAAAATCCTGTTGACTCTTGGGGCACCTCCCTGTATGCAAACAACAGGTGGGGAAGGTATTTCTCCCAGTCCCTCCCATGCTGTTCAGCAAACACCTGAAGCATTGACTTTAGGGTATCATTGAAGCTTTCCACAAGCCCATTGGCTAGTGGGTGATACAGTGTCGTGCATCTCTGCACCACCCCACACTTCTTCCATAGACATTTCATTAGATCCGACATGAAGGAACCCCCTTGATCAGTGATTACCTCCTGTGGAAACTCAACATGGGAGAAAATCCCAAGCAAGGCATCTGCCACTGTGTCTGTCCTCAGTGAGGATAGGGCAACTGCCTCTGGGTACCGGGTGGCATAATCCACCACAGTCAGGATGAACCTTTTCCCTGAGGAGCTGGAGGTATTTAAAGGCCCCACAATATCCATTCCCACCCTCTGGAATGGCTCCTCCACTATGGGCATGGGGATCAGGGTGTCTTGGGTTTTCTTGCCTGCCTTCCTCATTTCTTGGCACCGGTGACAAGACCTGCAATACTCCTTCACCTGCTGGGTGAAGTTAGGCCAGTAGAAATTCTGGGCCAACCACTGCATTGTGCATGCAATTCTCAGATGCCCAGACAAGAGAATATCATGGGCAACCTTGAGTAACTGCTCATGATATCCCTGGGGAATGACAAGCTGCCTGCCTAGCATCCCTCCCTTTGTCTGTACTGCCTGTGTATACATAAATCCATTTTCCCAATAAACCCTATGTCTTCCGTCACCTCCCTGTGCACCGTCTGAGTCTGCCCAAGCCCTCAGCTTCTCTAAACCAGGGTCACTTCTCTGAGTAGCTGCGAACCCCTCACACCTTCCCAAGACACGGGACAGGTCCCCTTCAGTCGCTAAACTAGGGTCCCTACCACTAGCGTCAGGGCCCTCAGGATCACTGTCAGTCCCTACCCTCTGACAAGGGGTCACCCCTCTCTCTTTGGAGTAACCCTCTATAGCTGGGTGGTTATTTGCCACTGGGAAAATTTCTACCCTCTTTTTATCAGTCTCCCCCTCTGGAGACACAGACTGGGGAACCAGCCTCTCAGTATCTTCCCCCAATGGCTTCTGGGGGGCTCAGGGAACTACAATTTTCCTCTGGCCACTTGGCTACAGGTAACTGCACATACCACCCCCACTGGAGATTGTTACCCAGGATCACATCCACTGTTAATGTGTCAGCTACAGCCACCTGTTGCACAGTTCCCCTGTTTCACCCCAGTCCAGGAGAACACTGGCCAATGGCAATGTTTTCTCTACACCCACAAAGTCCTGTACAGTCATGTATTTATTGGGCATAAGCTGACCAGGCTGTACCAGATCCCTTTTTACCAATGTCAGGGATGCCTCTGTGTCCCTTAACCCCTACGTCTGTTTGCCATTTACCATGACTGGGTGCATGTATTCCCTCATGTTCACTGGCATGCCTCTAGGGACACACAAACAACCCACTTCCTTTCTGGTACTACTTTGCATATTATTGTTTGCCCTTCTTGTACACTGTCTGACAATGTGCCCAGTTTCTTTACATAACCAACAAACGTTTCTTACTTCAGAGAAATCTTTTCTTTGAAACCTGGGGCTAACTGGTTTCAGTGGAGGCAGTGAGGGTTTTAGCTGTCCTGAAGGTGCTCTTTTCCCTTTCTGCACTGCCACACTTGCCCCATTCACTCTCAGAGCAGGTCTGCTCTTGGCATAGCGGTTCGAGAGTTCAGCAGCCTCTTGCACTGTTTTTGGATCTCGGTCCTCTAGCCAGGTTTTTAACTCTGCTGGGCATGCCCAATAAAACTGTTCTAATAAAATCACATTTTCAATTTTATCAAAAGTGTTTTCCTCAATTCCTTCCCACTATCGTTTTAAAAACTGATGTTGTTTCGTGGTTAGCTCCTCCTAGCTCATATCAGGGCTTCTTCTGAGCTTACGGAATTTAGCTCTGCATGATTCAGCAGTTAATTCAAACTTTTTTAGTAGTGCAGCTTTTAACTTGCTGTGATCATCACTGTCTTTATTGTCCATTTAACCCAATGCATCCTGAGCCCTCCCAGTAAGTAGCGGGCATAGCTAGAAGTTCCAGGACAGGACTCTTTAGGAATTTTAGCCTGAATACAAACTTTTTCACAAGAATTTAAAAAGGTGTCCATGACCTCCCCTTCTTAAACTCAGCTATTAATTTAGAATTCAGTTTGTAACCCAGTCCTTCAGTCCCAGTTAAACCCAAGCCACTTAATCGCCCTGGTGCCGCTGGTTGGAGTCGTAGCTTCTCCAGTTCATGTTGCCACTGGCATTCCTCTCTCCTCTCCTCTGCAGCTCTGTGTTCCTGCTCTCTCTTCTCCTCTGCCTCTCACTGGTGCTAACATTCCTCATGGTCTGCCTCCCTCTGTTGTCGCTCTGCCTCACGGTCCACCTCCCTCTGTCATTAGTCTGCCTCCAGTTCCATCCTGCGCAACTCAATTTGCAACTTGAGCACCTATGGATTCAGGATACTGGTGACCTTCCCCTGCTGCTGTGGCTCTTCACTGACAGAGACCCTGCTGTCCGCCTCATCAGCTCGGGACCCCTCATTGGCCACTAGTTCTGCCACACTTGAGGTCTGGTCCCTTTCAGCCATGGTTGATGACTCGCTGCTCTGGGTATCTACTACCATCAGGGCCTCTATGAGGTTCTGCTTACTGGCATTTCACCCCAAATGGGACTCCTCTATCCCCGCACAACTGTTTTAAGAAATCTACAGGGTGCTTGCTGTAGTCGGAAGCCATTTTCTTCTTCTCTCACTACTAATACTATACTGATTGGCACTTCAGAAAAAAAATGAAATGGGTGGGAACTTAACTGTAAGTCAAGGGATATAGTTCTGTTTCCTTTTGAAATAAAACACTTCCCTTCTTTTTTTCCAAGTGAGCTAAATGGTTTTAAGCTGACACACTGTACAATGAAGCTTATATCACCAAACATTTTATGCCACTGCTGCCAACCAATCTGTCACAAACTCGTTCAGCTGGTCAGCCCTCTACTTCCAAAGTGCCAACCTCTGAGCGTATGATTTGTGTACAGTGAACAGAAGCAAGGTAACCCTCTTGTCTGTTTTGTGGGTTCAAGTCACCTTAGCCTCAAGCTCTGGAGGGATTCAAACTGATAACCTCTTGTTAGCATACCCAATTATTAGGCTCAGATAATTCTGTCTTTGGAGGGTCAGATATCTTTGTCTATGGGCACCCAACCAGATCTTTCAAATGAACCCTTAGAACGCTATGCAAGACTTTAGAGAATTCTATCCATTTCCCAGTTTGGTATGCAATAAGCTCATACACAGTGTTACTTATAACCTTTAAAAGCTCCACTTAAAATAAAAAGAAATGTCAAGGCACTCCAGACAGTTCTGTTGTAAAAATATCTCTTTACTTTAAAAATATCAAAACAGAACAATAATTACAAAACAAATATATATCCCAACACATACAGCCTTAAAACAAACAAGTAATAAAATACAGTTCCTACAATTTATAACTTCAGACTAATCTTGTCTAATGCTTACTTTCTTTCAGTGCTTTGAGGGTCTCTCTTATCTCAGTCAGTAAATTGTCTTGTGTGTCTCTAAGGCTTGCTTAGTTGGATAAAAGAGTTCTGAGCCAGCCTCCTCTCTGAGATCATTAAACTCAGCCTTGGTGTATTAAAAATTATATGTTACCACACAGGATGTCCCAACAAGATTTAAAAAAAATGATGTGACATACTCAATTTCCTCTCCTCAGGGTAACTGATCAGAACTGGTTTGTGCTCTGCTACACATACATCTCAAAAGTTTCTTTGATCTACAGTAAGTCACTGTATTCAAAGCAATTTTTTTTCCTCTTTAATCCCATCTGGACCTTGGAATCCACACTTCAGGTCTCTCTGATGTAATTCAAGGGTTCCCCAGGAAATGTATATTGGACCTTCCAAATTTGTCTGGTCCTTCCTGGCTCAGATATCAAACCTCTTCAATGTCCATTCTGGCCTCTCTCCAACACCCCTCCCCACAAGTCCTTCTTGACAACTATGCAAGTCAAAGGATCTCCCTGAGGGCATTATGAATGGTTAATCTTATTTCCTGGGATGAAAGAAATTGACAAGGTAATTGCACCCCAGATCTCTACAGTTTAAAATACCTCCTGTCCTTTCAACTTATCCCTTGGGGGTTTTGATGTGTCAGTTCCAGTAAGACAGTAATTTCCTCAAACTGACCTTCCCATCACATATTTTATATGTAATAAAAAAAAATTAATACAGCACTCAGAGCTGGCTGTCTATGTCACAGCTTGTACCAATCTGCATCTGATATCTGTTGCGAAAAGAGACTTATTCCTATACAGGAACCCCAGCCTCGCTTTTAGCTTTTTAGTAAGACAGTCTGTGTGAGCACTGAATGACAATTTGTTGTCTAGCCAGACCACCAGATATTTGAATTGATCAACTACATCTAGGGTTCCCCTGAAGATAGTTGTGATGGGAAAGGGAGAATTCTGAATACTTAGGGTTATGGCCTGATGGGTGGAAGTGAAGAACATGACCTTTGTTTTCTTTGCATTCAGTAGCAGTTTTGACTGAGCATGATCGAGCTGCAGTTGGTTGAAGTCAGACTGCAGTTCCCTACATGCTTCATGAAGTGATGGTTTAGAAATATAAAGCACCATTTTCTTAGAGAAAAAGTGAAGCTTGGACATTTGAATGTCTTTGCCCATGTAATTTATATATAAGGTAAACAGCAATGGCCCAAGTATAGACCCTTGCTGTAATCCCCTCATGATCAGCAAAGGATCCAATGAGAACCCATCTACTTTAATGCATTGCTGCCTACCTGTTAGATAGCTAGAGAATCAGTTTAGGGAGGGATCAGACATGCCCAGAGATTTGAGGCAGGGAAGAAGAAGAAGAAGAAGGCAGTGGTCTACTGTATCAAATGCCTTGCTGAGGTTGAGAAACATGTCACATGTAGATTGCTTGGCGAAGACAGTAATAAACCAGTTGTTGGTCACTTTGGCCAAGCCTGAAACAGTGCTGTGTTTTTGCCTGAAACCAGACTGCAGTGGGTTGAATAAATTGTTGCTCTCCATGAACTCCTTAAGCTGGGCATGAACTAGTTTCTCCATCATTTTAGACAAGATTGGCAATATTGAAATGGGTCTGTATTTGTTGAGGTATTAGGTCACCTGACTTAAGCATGATGGGTGCAGCTAGGAGATGACTTCCTAATTTTAGAAAAAAGACCTCTACTCCTTCAGCCCTAGCACTTTTCCTAGTGTCTAGTTTGTTGAGAAGATCCTCACCTTGGCTATAAGAAGCTGGGGCAAGCTGAAAGGAGACATGGGGTCTCTTAGACTGATGGTTGCCCGAAGGGGGCATGTTGCCAGCCAGCCCTGCTGCAGGTGATGAGTCAAATGCCAGACCTGCTGTTGTGATGTGGGCATTCAATTTAGCTAGGATGGTACCTTGCTCAGTGATCACAATACCGTCTGTAGTGATTTTTGTTGGTAAGGAAGGGGTCAATTTCTAGCCTTTGACTGCTCTGAGTATCTGCCAAATTTTAGTTGAGTTACCCTTGGCCTCCTCTAGAGTTTCTATATAGTAGGTGACCTTGGAAGTCCTAATAAGTTTGGTACAGTCATTTCTGAAAGCTCTGAAAGCCTGCCAGTCTACAGCAGTTTTTGTTTGCCTTGCATGGGCCCCAAGTTTGTCACGCCTGGTCAGGGCGGATTTCAATTCTGGAGTAAACCAAGGGTGAGACTCCTTCCTCAATCTGCGCTTTACAAATGGGGCATGTTTGTTAGTCAGGTTTGTAATGACAGAGTTCAGGGTGGAGATGACTGCTTCTACAGAGGTGGCCAGATAGAAATCTTGCCAGTTTAGACATTTTAGGTCAACCAGAAAGTTGCAAGTTTCAAACTTATGAAAGTTTCTTTTAGTTATGAATTTCGAGCAAGAGGGGCATTTGTCTTCGATTTGTGTACAAATGACAATATCATGATCACTCATGTCATTGTGGAAGACTACAGTGGGTCTGTCCATTCTAAAAATGTTGTAGGAGGGGATTACGATCTATTGGTCAGTGAATGTATTTCGTAGCCATGATTCGGTAATGACTAGCACATCAGGATAAGTATGAGCAGTCCAGATTCTTATTTGGTCAAGTTTTTTTAGAAGGCTGCATGCATTAATTAACATTATTTTTAGGCCTGGGGCTGTTTTGAAATCTGTGGGTGAGGTCATGGGGGAGAGGGGACCTGGATTGACCTCCACATTTTCTGAGCAAAAAAGTAACAGCAGGATTAGTTTTTTTTTTTTCACGAAGGTTATTAGTACTGCTTGTTCTTTTTTGATATTGGTCTTATCATTCTGACCAGGTTGTTTATGGTGATCAGGGGTTGATTTAAAGTATGGGTGGTAAAACATGCCAGTTAGTGTCAGGGTTTTTACAACAAACAGTTGTAATTGTATAAGTGCCCATGCCAGTAAGCTACTAACCTTGTCCCATAGGGATTGGTGGGTATAGGGGTGTCTCACCGTTAAGTGTGGGTTGAACTGATATGATTCACCCACCATGTCATGCACTACACCAGGGTACAGTGCCAATAACTGCAGCAGTACTATGATTATACAAGGATGTACACCATTTGAGCAAGTCCTTATGCTGGGTATCTCAGTGAGATACCAATGTTTGAATGTTAATAACCCCAGTAGGGAGCAGATAGGATGTTCATAGGATAGGGGAAGTGTCAGTAAAACAAGTGATACAGTTAGATTTTCTAACTAAACAGAAGCAATTAGGCAGCAATAGAGTTGGGCAGGATTATACAGCATGGCTTTAATGGCCCTCTAGTGGTTAGCTCATATAATGAACCAATGGCAAATCAGACTGTTAGTGCACCAATCGGAGTGCAGCACAAGAACTATATAAGGAAGTGTCCAGGTAGGGCAGCTGGGAGGGGTGGGTGGGAGATGCTGTGCAGTGGCATTGGGATTTCAGCAAGCTCCTAGTGCTGAGCAGGCAGGCTCAAGTTTAGCAGGCTAAAATAATTAAATTAATACAAGCAGCGCTGAGCAGCCTCATGAACTTAAATTATTAGAACAGCCTGAATACTAATGTAAAATGGAGCGCTACAGCAGGGTTTTTGAGTCTACCAGCAGAGTGTAAGTAGAAATGTTGCCAAGTTTAAAATGCGAGCAAAGGGAGGGTGCATCATGTCTTGGATTCCTGCACCTTCATTTGTCTGGTGGCTGTGTAGGGAGCAGCTCTGTGTGGACAGAATGTTCAGGAGTAGTAAGGGCAAGCTGAGGAGAAAGAAAATAGAGGTTAACAACTTAAAGTAAATTCAGCTGAGAGTGGAGGTGGCTTGGGGAAAGGGGCAGGTAGAGAATCTGGTTACAGGAGGACATAGGGCAGCTACAGTGGGTGAAAGACTGAGTTTAGGGGATTGAGAAGAGATATACACAGGTCGATGGACGTGGAGACAATCTAGGAAAGACAAGTACAGGACAGTGGTTATAACTTAAGTAGCAGCCAAAAGGCGGAAAAATGCACTTAAACTTCCAAATTCGATAAATAGCAGCCAAAGGTGGGAAACATGCGCTTCAACTCTAAATTCAGCAGAACTCAGCACTAAACAAACTATACTCCGGTTTGGTAATTTAAACTTCAATAACAATAAACTACAATAAACTTGAACAATGGATTTACAATAGAGTAGAAAAAGCCAGTACAGAGGAAGTCATGGGTACAACAGTCAAGATTCAGAGACAGGATCAAAAAAAAAACCTGCACTCTTTCATTCACTAATAAACACACTTGTTATAAAGAAGCTCTGACTTCTATTCAAAGAGCCTAATGCAATTTTCAGTTATTACTCTGGGGCCAACTTTGACAAATACTTGACAAGAGCATGGACATGTTAACTGAATACCTTACTTTGTACAGATGTATTTGTGCTCTTAAGGTATAGAGAGAATTCTTCAGAAATGAATAACTGATAAAATAAACTAACCTCTCTTTTTGACAAACAAACAATGAAAAAAATAATTATCTCAGAAAGGTGGAATATAATGATGAGTAGACCTGTTGAAAGAACAGACCTGCTGGGTGAGCAGCAAGAGGATGGGGGGGGGGGGCAGTGCTGTCACATGCCAGTGTTCCAAACCTGGGACGGTATGACAGTGTTCTGTCCCACTGGTGACACATTGTGATGGGCCAGGAAGCCTTCCCTCACAAGGGGTTCACATGCAAATCATGGCCTGATGGGGCAATGTAGCACATCAGGAGAAGAGTGTTGGCATGAAAAATGAGTCTTGAAATATCTCCACTATTCTGTTTATTCCATTTCCAAAGGGACTTGTACAAATGAGGATACAATTTTATGATCAGAAATAGGGAAATTTATTTTAAAAAACTGCATTACAGATAGCATGCAAATACATAAGTAATACATAGAAGGGACCTTACAAGTTACATAAACAGCATGGGTATAGATAAAGCATTTATCACACAAGGTCCCATCTGCATTTTTTATTTATGCAATAGGATAGGAACTTAAGTGACATATTTTTTTTTAGCTATTAAAAAAATATTACTTCTAAAAGTCTGTGAGTTTATTTTTTGAACTAGTGGTATTGTGCATCCCCCCATCCCATTTGACATAGCCATTGCCATGGACATGGTGTCAGGATGACAAGCTGATGCTACAATGTGGTAGTTCATTTGTGCCGCAAAACTTCCACAGAAATTATAAACTACAGCCCATATAAGTTCTGCAGCAAATGGTAATCCTGCCACAGAACTTGGTCCCAAAGTAATCAGGGCCCTGACAGTAATAAACTTCATCTGTGCCCTAACTGAATATCAAACATGCAAGGACATAAAACACAGAATACATTGACAATGAAATAGGCATATAATGCAGAAATATACAATGCATCAAAAAAGTCACTCCAATAGCAGCATAAAGCTTTTCCTTCTATCATGACCCACCATTAATTATTATAGTTCAATCACAGATCATTTCAAGAACAGTAAAATCTCTATAGCTGTATTTAATCCTGGTCACTGTCTGGCCCCTGTTGCATAGATCCAATAACTTTCTGTTTTGAGCACTTTGTTAATGCCCCCCCGATCCAGTCCCGTGGATGTTGCCCGCTGACATCTCTGCTTGCAGGTCTAAGATACAATGTAAGTAGTAATAGAGACAATAGTACTAACAGAAGAAATAAAATGGTGGAATAATAATCAGCCCGGATCACTTAGGAGTACTGACTGGACACAATTGGGTTGTGGGCCTGTGTGTATTGATCTTAGCAGGGGTATGTCACTTATTGTGATTTTAATTATGGTAAGTGGAGACTTGGAACTAAATCCAAGCCCCACTCAACAAACAAATTTAATTTGATTAGCACATGACAATGCTAGAAGTTTAATAGGCAAATAGGCCCTTTTTGAACAATGGATCCATACAGGAGATTATGACATGGTTGGTATTTCGGAAACATGGCTTACAAAAAATCATCCAGATGCTAAGACAGCTGTTAAAGACTATACTTTATATTGATATGATAGACCACATAGAGGTGGGGGTGGTCCTCTTTATTAAAGACAGCTTAGGACAAACAAAACAAATGTTCTCTGGTAATATAGAAGGCATAGAGTTAATTTTGGTGTATGTTTTTAAGTTAAAATGATGTGTTGGCGTGGTTTATTTGCATCCCAAAGTTAAACTTACAGCATTTAAACAGCTTGCACTAAAATTAAGTACCATAGTGGAACAACAGGATATAGTGCTTTTAGGTGATTTTAATTGCACCTGGGGTGCAGCAAGGGGTCAAAAACTGGATATGGAATTGCAACCCTTGGGTCTAACACCGATCATCAACTCACCTACAAGGAGAAGTCAGCATCAGGGTAATGGGAATATCTTAGATTTAATATTTATGACAGCTGGCTTACATACACAAAATGTTAATGTGGGTGCTCCAAATTTAGGGGATCATTGTTACACAGAGTGTGAGATAGTGGAGAAATATAGACAACTGGATACACCAAAATTTAAATACATTAGGGACTATAAAAAGTTTATTATGTCAAGATTTCAACATCATCTGAATGAAGTAAACTGGGAGCAAATAAATCTTATTTCGGAAGTTGATCTGGCAAGTAGAGAATTTACCGACATATTTGTAGACATTTGTAACATAAATGCCCCATTTAAACAAATAAAGGAAAGAAAAATTCATTATCCATGGACTGACAATAAGATAAAAAAAACAGATTAGATGGAAAGATAAATTATGGAGGAAGTCAAATCAGACACTAAAACATATAGATTGGGAATTGTTCAAAAAAGCAAGAAATAAATGCAAATGTTTGATTAAAAAAGCCAGGAAAAGGTACTTCAAACAAATAATAGAACAAACAAAAAACCCTGGTCATTACTGGAAGTTAATAAAGCAGTTAAAAGGGAAGTTAAGCCAGGACCTGGATATAGCAATACAGGATAAAGACGGTACAGAGTTAAATGTGTGTCAGATTGCAAGAAATTTAAATCATTATTTTTGCTCACTCCCAGATCTTGATATCATAAGTAAAAAGGATGCCTTTGTAGCTTCCCCAACTACTTCTGGAAATGATAGTGTGAAAACACCACCATTTTATTTCAGGGAAATTAAGTACAAGAAGGTTTAAAAACAAATACATAAATTAAACTCACAAAAAGCCATGGGGTTGGACGAGGTGGAAATTAAATTCCTTAAAGATGCTACAAGCAGGTAACTCCAACTTTCACCAGTTTGTTTAATGTTAGTCTGCAGCAGAACATTTACCCAGAGTGTTGGAAAAATTCCCAAATAATACCTATATTTAAAGGGGGCGACCAAGATACTTTAACAAATTACCGACCGATTGCTTTGTTGTTTACATTATCGAAAGTTTTTGAGGGATTAGTCTCAAATCAGATTCAAGATTTCCTGGAAAAAAATAGTTTGTTGATAGACTGTCAGGCTGGGTTTAGAGTAGGGAGGTTGACGGACTCCGCTCTCGTGGACTTCCTTGATACAGTATCAAATGGACTGGAGCAGGGAGAGTCTGTGGGAGCAGTGTTCATCGACCTCTCCAAAGTCTTTGATTTGGCAGACTATAGTGTTCTGATGGAGAGGCTCACCTTAGTGAGAATGTCACAATCAGTTAAAACGTGGATACTGTCATATTTGACAGAACGTACACAGCAGGTTAGTGTGGGAGACATTTTGTCTGAGAAGGGAGGGACATTTAGGGGTATTCCCCAGGGCTCGATCCTGGGCCCTTTATGTTATTAATTTATGTAAACCCAATTCTAAAATGATTGTTTGATCACAAATTTTCTTGTATGCCAATGACATGACTCTGATTGCCAGAGCAAACACTATAACAGAATTGCAATATAAGTTGCAATTTGATTTTTATTCTTTACAGCACTGGCTGCTTACTTCCAAAATGATCTGAAGCAAGAAAAAAAACAAAACAAGCCATGCTATTTCAAACAAAAAATGCTGTAAAATTATCAAGTCAGGAGATAAGTATAATCACATTAGATAGAACTAGACTGGATGTAGTGTCCAAATATAAATATCTGGGGGTACTTTTGGATTGTAGTTTAACTTTTAGTAAGCATGTAGAGAGCACAGTTAAGAAAGTGAATGCCAGACTGGGGGTTATTTGAAGGAAGACCTCATTCTGTCAAGAGAAGATAAAAACAGAGTAGCGTTGCAACTTTTAATGCCAATACAATAATATGGGAGTTTGATTTACCAGCATGTGACAAAGACAACTCTGGAATGTCTAAACAAAGTACATTACAAGATAGCTAGGTATGTTTTACAATGTCATATAAACACTCATCATTGCATTATATTACAGAAATTAAATTGGGATACATTGGAGACACGAAGAAAGAAAATATTGGGGCAAAGGGCATTTATGACATTTAGGGAAGGAAATGTAACACCATATATGTTCATGTCTATGAATAAATATTCCCTGAGGGCTATTCAAAACAGAGGCCTGAAGATTCCATTAGTGAAAAATCGATATAGTCAGATGCAAAGAAGGTATTATTTACCAAAGATCTGGAATGAACTGAAACTGGATGCTAGAAATGAAAGCAGTCTAGGTCAGTTCAGAAGAAGTTTGATTCCAATGTGGATATTAAATTGTCACTGTTCAGGGCCATAGGACAGTTGAATGTGATCCTATTAAATAATTATCTGTAGTTTGTGTGTGTTTGTTGTTCTATATTGTTAAGAGTTTTCCTTTTCTTTTCAGCTCACATTATTATGTTAGTTTGTTACATTGTTGTATATTTTGTTTGTTTTGTATGAAATCATGCTAAGATGTGTACCTTAAAACCATTATCTATACAGGACAACTTTGTAAATAGGGCTAAACAGTCCTAAAGGTTAATTCCTGTCAAAAAATAAACATTTTTATCTATCTAAACATTTTTATCCAGCTTTATCTAAACTTTTATAACCAGCAAATTGAAAGAAATATGACCATTAGAACCATTATTGTTTGTCACACAGTGGGCTTCAGTAGCATATTCTTTATTTTGATCTCATATTGCTAATACAGTACATGTTCTCACACCCTTATCCTAAATTGCCATACCGTTTTACCAATAAAACACCACAATTGCACAGAGCCACAGATATTACTCCTATGCTGTCACAAATAACACATGAACCCAGATTTATTAGTTTTTTTCCAGTCATTACATTTAAAAACTCCTTTTTGTGGGATTGAAGAGCAGGCTTTATATCTGTCACAATGGGCAGTCAATTGGTGCATCCCCCAGATGCCTCTGCTGGCTACTACTCAGTTGGCACTATGGACCAAACTGTCCTGTAAATTAGATTCCCTTTTAATGACCATTTTCAGCTTGCTGAATTGTCTCAAGTCTACATCCATATACAAGAGCTTCCAATTGTGCTAACTAATGTTTTCAACTTGAGTAGCCAGTGGAGAATATGTTGTTATAAATTTAACTGTGTTCTGATTTTGAGCAGTGTTAACAACTATATTAACATCATTATTCCATGCCAAAGCTCACCCCAAGCTTGGCGCCTTGTTCTGCAACAAGGACTGATGCTCCCTGATGTCTGCTGGGACCTGGTAACCAAAATGGTCCTCCCAGTTTTTGACTATGCTGATGTGACCTATGGCATTGCTTTCTGCTCTTCCCTTCCCAGATTGGATGCCCTTTGTAATGCCTTCTGTCATTTCACTACCAACTGACTGTCCACCATGCATTCATCATTGTTCTCTCTATTCCTCCCTTTCCATCCTCCCACTACCCTTGTGTCACCAGTCCTACTGCCCAAATACTCATTTGCCTCCCTTCCCTCATACCTCTCCTCACTTCTCTCCCCCATTCTCACTCTCTATGCTCCAAGGATTCCCACACCTGTTCTATTCCCCATCCTCGCTCATGTGCTGGGCAAGCTGATTTCTCCTTCTGTTTGAGATGTTGCAAAGTTTTAATACACTGGTAAATTTCAGGTGAAGTCATGGATTTTGCCTCTGCAGACAGTTTTGTAATGTTTTGTTGGACAGGTGGAACTTTGCCCATGCGACTTTGCCTTGACATTTTGCCTTTGCGGTGCAAAGGTGAAGTTTAGTGGGAAAAACAAGCTTGGTCAAATGCAGACCTTTCTGCAGGTCACATGGTCATTTTCCTGGCCAGGAAGTGCTATTTCTCAGTTGTAGACTGTGCTTTGAGGTGTGTGAAGGAGTATTACAGGAAGCAATAGCATTAAAGTGTATTTTGGGTAAAAATTATATTATCTTAAAAATCTCTTTTTGTTTCCTTGCCAGTTCTTTATCTCCTAATTACTTAACTTTTGTTTGTAATTGTTTCTGTACATTTTTTCTGTCTGTCTCTTTCTGTGTCTGCTTCTTTTTTCTTCAGTTTCACTGCTCCAAAACTCAGTCTGTATTGTCCAGCAGTTTAGTACACACAGCTGTCAAGCATAATACATAAATGTCTCACTTCTGGAAACAGTTGTCCCAAACTCGAAGTCACCAATGCTGGTAATACACTTCTGCTGGTGCTTGTGCTACTGTGCTGTTTAATTCACCATCTTGAACAGTCTGACTAAAAAATCTTTGCAAAACAATGAAGTGAAGTCCCATTTCAACAAATAGGGTTTCACCCAAAAATTAAGTTGCGTGATTCATCATGAGTAAGTGATGTAAAACAAAACATTCAGTAAACAAACAGGGTTCCACACAAAAATTAATTGGTGTGATTCATGACTAAGTGACATGACATGCAAGATTCAATAAATATGGTTGTACCCAAAAACTAAGTGTCACGATTCATGATGACTAAGTGACGTGAAACAGAAAATTTAAAAAAAAAACAGTGTTGCACTGAAAAACAAGCATTTGTCAATGCCGAATGTTTGCTTACTGGCATTGGCAGTGGTAGTGTAGAAGTTACAGAGCTGCGTAATAGGAATGGCAGTGAAGTATTGAACTGAAGCCAACCCCACCACACCCTGCAGAGAGTGACAGGCATTGGGGTGTGTATTTGGGTAGTCAGGCATAACGGCCACGCCATTTCACCACACCCCACTCTGCAGAGACTGACAAGTGTCACGTGTTCCTTGGGGTCTTTGGCCCTTATGCGCACCCCATTTCATTAGAAACACGTGTGAGATGGGTGCAATATAGAGAATGGGGTGAAGTTTGTGTCAAGAGTCCAAGGCATACATTACGCTCTCAGTGACTGCAGGTGTGGAATGGTATGAGCATCACAGGCAAGAATCCCAAGTCACACCCTGATTCCTGTCATTCTCTATAGGGTTGGGTGATTTAGTTGAAAAGCCTAATACCACAGGCATTCGCTGGTATTTTAATTCCAAATTTTCAACATGTTTGTTTTGTGACCCCACCTCATGAACAGGGGAATATCAGTTTGATAGCCAAAGCTGCTTATGCACAGTGACTACGGGATTTAGACCACAGGTGCAAAAATATTCGAACAGGTTGTAAAATGACAGCTGTACTCTGTCATTGGGAGGTGTAAAATGGCTATGTTGCAAAGTGTAGTAAAAATATTTAAAAAATGGTGAAGTCAATGAAAGACATAGAAACTGTGCAACGACAATCTGCTATATAAGTAGGTTGGGATATTTTATAGCAGATTGTCAACTCAGGCATTTTGGTGCCTCCGATCATGAACAGTGTCACTGTGATTTTCTTTATCTGTGCCGAACAATGATTTCCCACAGCGACCACGCATCTCTCTGCACTGAAAGTGTGAAAACACTCGCCATGTTGTGAAAATGGCAGCTGTACTGTTCATAAGGAAGTGTTGAAAATGCCACTAGTGAAAATCTGGACTGAAAATATTACAAAGTCATGAACTAACGAGGATGCGTGGAAACTGCACAATGCTCACTCGTAACACAGTCATTTTATGGACTTTTGTCACCAAATTTTCAACATAGCCATTTTAAGACCTCTGCTCATGAACAGTGTAACTGTGATTTTCTTAATCTGTCCTAAACATTGCTTTCACACACCAACAGCACCATTGTGCGCTACATGTGCGATACATTTTGGGTGACATATGAAAAATTGCAGCTGTACTGTTCATAAGGAAGTTTAATAAAATGGACATGTTGAAAATCTAGAGTGAAAATATTAAATTTGCAGACTTACGACCATGCATAGGAACTGTGCAACGCACGCTCGTAAAAGTCATTTCTAGGCATTTTTCCACCAAGTTTTCAACATAGCCATTTTAAGACCTCTGCTCATGAACAGTGTCACTGTGGTTTTGTTAATGTGTCACATACATTGAGCTTGCACACCGACTGCGCCATTGTGCGCTACATGGGCAGAAACACGTTTTGGGTGAGATGTGAAAAATGACAGCTGTACTACTCATAAGAAGGTGTGAAAAAATGGCAATGTTGAAAATCTGGAGTGGAAATATTGAAAATTCGCAAACCTATGAGCGTGCGTAGGAACTGCCGAATCGACTCAGAAACAGTCATTTTAGAATTTTTTCACCAAATTTTCAACATAGCCATTTCAAGACCTCTGCTCATGAACAGTGTCACTGTAATTTTCTTAATTTGTCCCTGCACATTGATTTCAAGACACCAACTGCGCCATTCTGCGCCACAACAGCGGAAACACATTTTGGGTGAGATGTGAAAATGACAGCCATACTACTCATAAGATGGTGTGGTGAAATGGCAATGTTGGAAAATCTGGAGTGAAAATATTGAAATTGCGAACTTAAGAGCCTGCGTGAGGAACTCGCAATGCATGTCATTAAACAGTCATTTTGAATTTAATTAAATTTTCAACATGGGTTTTTGGTTCTTCATGAATGATGTCACTGTCAGCGGTGGTATTCGTCCGGGCGGGTGATTTCGCAGGTCACTGTGCGAAATCACCCTTCAAGCCTGAATAACGCCATGACAGTGACATCATTCATGAGAAGGGGTCCCAAAAACCCCATGTTGAAAATTTGGTGCAAAAATTCCCAAAAATGCCTGAGATATGCAATAAAGTTGAACCCCTCCTATCTAGCCCATTATACAGCTTACCGGCATTTCCTCAGTTCGCGGTCGGCTTTGAAGAGTGCAGACGTGTTCCCGGTCCACCGAAGATCGTCGCGCCGGAGTCCGGAGGTAAGTATGGGGTGGGGGTGGGGGAGGCTGGGTGCGCAGTGGTGGTGTGGGTTGTGAGTGGGGTTCGGAGACGCGCCGGACAGTTTTGTTTTACAGGTAAAAAAGACGCGTGATCGCTTGCCATGCTGGGGTGGGCCCCAGCATGGCACAATGACTTTGAGTGTTTCAGCCAACGGGGATTGGGGCACCTTTACGGCAAAACCTATTGGGATCGCCTGCCACGCGGTGGGCTCCCAGCATGGCACAAGGACTTTGGGGGTATTCAGCCGATGGGGATTGGGCACCCTGTCGGCAAAGTATTGATTGCCACGCTGGGGTGGGCTCCCAGTGTGGCACCAAATCTGGGAAGGGGAGGAGCGATGCAGCACAGCCCGACGGGGATTGGGCACCCTGTCTGCTATACCCTGCGTGCGGGGGCGTGCAGGCCTGCGGCTGGGGGGGAGCTGCACATGAGCAGCTTCTTATCACTGCTCACTCAAACATAGCTCCCCCTTTCAACTGTGTGCCACTGCATTTTGGAGCTTGTCATAGACAGCTCCAAAATGCATTGGCTTACAGGGGCCGCGCCTGCCAGCTCGCTGCCTGAATTGGAGGAGGAGGTGACACACCTCCAAAATCTCCAATGATGGCACTATGTTTCTTGCACATGCGTGCAAGCAAACATAAAAATGAGGTGGCGTGGTTCGTGATCATGACTATGTGATGTGAAACAGAAGATTCAGGGTACCATCCCAGAAATTAAATGGTATCAAACAGAAGAGTTAAAATCACTACAACTGCTACAGAAAGACACTGAGAAAATGGTTTTCTTAAACACGGAAACCCAGAAGAATTCAAAATGTATGAATTCAGCAGTCAGTCAACAGGGCTAATTTAATATTAAGCATAACAAAAAGTGACAGAACACCGTCACTTTGATTCATGACTAAGTGGCTTGAAACAGAAGATTCAATGAAGATGGTTACACAGAAAAATTAAGTGTTGGGATTCATGATGAGTACTGTATGTGAGGTGAAACAGAAAATTCCAAAAAACAGGGTTGCACCAAAATAAAAAAGTAGAGGTGGTGTGAGTCATGATTGTGACTAAGTGGCATGAAACAAAAGATTCAGGGTTGCACCCAAAAATGAAAAGGTATCAAACAGAAGGGTCAAAATCACCAAAACTGCTACAGAAAAACACTGACAAAATGGTTTGCATAAACAAGAAAACCCAACTATATAAATGTATCATTTCTGGAAATTCTCTAGAAGCTAAATAACAAAAAGGTGCCCCTGAAGGAACTAGGTCACTTCGCTGTACCCCTCTGGAAGTTATGAACCTGATCATTGGCCCATTCCACATGTACAGCTCCATTTATGCCCAAAAGAAATACAAACTAGGAAGACACTGACAGGCCATTCCGGTACTTCACATGGACAAAGGTACAGTCTGCTGTTCTCTTTACTCAGTTGCTTTGTGAGTCTTGTGACCTAGCAGCAAAGGTAAGTATTTTATTTTATTTCCTTTTTTGGTGGTGGTGGTGGTAGGGGGGTTGTAACCACTTTATCTCTAACCATTTTTTCTTGCTGTTTTTCTATTTTCAGGTATTATCATTAGGGTGATGAGCTCATGTTGCTGCATAGGTCCACTATCTTTTTTGGAATTCTACATGTTTTCCAGCCATGAGAAGGTAAGTATGTTTTTTTTGGAGGGGGGAGTTAATTCCAAAATATTTTGCAGATGTCAGACTAACTATTTTCTGTTTCTGTTGGTCTAATTTCAGGTAATTTTTGGCATCTGTCTGTTGCTATGTTGGCCGGGCAGAGAAGATGGCGATGGCTTGATTGCCAGAGCTGGAGACAGCAGCACAGTACATGAGACCTGTGAAGACAAGAAATGATCATTTAGACTCTATTCAAATAAGTACCCACTGTGGTGGTCGCCACACAGTATAGCCATTGTCAACTCCCCCTCCTACTACACCACCTACCACCTGTGAAGAAAAAATGGGAAATTATTTTGCCTCACTCGACCACTGTGGAGGGCACCCAGTCTAGCTGTTGTTGACTCCCCTTCCTAGTACACCATCTGTCTTCTGTGAAGAAAAAAAGAGAAATTACTTTACCTCACTCAGCCACTGTGGTGGTCTCCCAGAATAACCATTGTCATCTCCCCATCCTACTATACCTGTCACCTGTGAATAAACATGACAAATTATTTAGCCTCCCTTTGGCCACCCTAACACACTGTGTACCTGTAAAAAAGAACAAAAAACAAAAGAAAAAAAAAGAAAATCTTAATGATACTGTTACATTAGTGCTGCTGGCTGTGGTGTGGTGTATGCCAGTGACATAGTGTAGGAACAGCCGTTGTGAATGTTGAAACCTGCAGGGAGACAACAGGAAAGAAGGAAAGACATGTTAATGTCTTTCTGAGTTATGATGGCCCTTCATCCTCTGTGAGGTTGAGTACTGCAGTCAACCACCATGTGACTGAGAAAGAGAGATAAGGAGAAATAAAACTTGTTGCCTACAAAAGTACTAAATACTACTGTGTTACTATCAAATTCATCACATTTATTCTGCTTTGAAACATTTTTCAGTTGGACTTTCAATGTTATTGAATCTTCTGCATGATACCACTTAATTTTAGGGTAAAAACATTAAACATATCGACACCAGATTATGTATCCACATAAGCAGTTAGTCAATTAAGTTTGTACTATAAATCAATGTTTCTAATACAAATAAAAAGAAAAAAAAGAAATTCATAATGACACAGTTATGTAACAGCTGCTTGCTGTGTGCATGCCACTAAGATTGTGTAGGAACAGCCTTTGTAAATGGTGCAGCCTGCAGGGAGACAAAAGGAAAGAAGGAAAAGTATTTTAATGTCTTTCTGAGTAATGTGGAAGGCCTTTTGGCCTCAGTGAGGCTGAGGACTGCAGTCACTCCACCAGCAGTTTGGATAAGTACTGTGAACAGCAATGAAAGGGACTTACCATCACAGCAGACAAAGATAGGCCTTGCTGGGGCTGAGGTCTTGCTGCTTTGATGAGCTGGCTGTCTGGAGGGACAGCTTGAGTATCCTCCTGTCATAAAGCTCCACATTGGACACTGCTGCAGTAGACTTGTGATGGTACCATACCCAGTATCGATTTTGATTGTCTGCAAACTGTTTTTAGCTGCTCCACATGATGGAGATTGTTCAATTCCAAACCCAGTAAATATTATCTCAGGGTGAACATTGCATTCAGTTATATAAGTTTTAAACTGAAGGAGTAACTACAGTATAACTCATACCACAGGATCAAGCCAAACAGTTTTCCCTACAGTCAGGACCATGTTTGCGTCAGTGCAGAGGCAGTGGACCATGCTGTTTGTGACTATGTATGACCCATGCCAGCCAGAGGAGAAGGAGGAGGTGGTGCTGTGTCTTGCTGGCTGGAGCAGGCATGCTTTGCCTAGCTGGTAAAATGGTATTTTTATGTTGCATCAATGTGAAGGTTGTGGCCCATGCTGTTTGTGGTTGTGTAGTGTGTAGGACCCAAGCAGACCAGAGGAAGTGTGTAGGACCCAAGCAGACCAGAGGAAGAGGAGAAAGCAGTGCTGTGTCTTACTGGCTGGAGCAGACATTATCTCTAGACATCAGGTGGTGGAGGCAGGTACTCAATTAGGTGCAAGGAAACAGCTGCACAACAACTGGGGATGGGAAACAGTAAAATTAATGAAAATAAAAGAATTATTAGTGAATCATACAGTAAAGGATTACAGTATACTGAGAGGCAAGGAGGGAAACAACACATCTTTTTTCAGAATCAGCCTAATTGATGAAGCAGTCATCACAGTCTTTCAGACTGGAGTTGTCATCAGATGGAAATTCTTTCTCCATTACTGCTTCATCCACCCCGGTGGTACAAGACAATTTGCTAGTGCTGACAACACCTTCCTCTTCATCTTCACTGTCATGTGGTAGGAACATGGACATGACTGTCCTGTGTAGAATGTGACCTTCATTCATTTTAATAAATGTTAGCATGCCAACATTTTTTGGTGACAGATTGGCACACCTGTACTGCACAATGGCACCAGTCAAACTGAATACATGTTCCACACTGACAGTCAAGAGTAAGCAGCTGAGGTATTTCATTGAAACCAAAGTCAGTGCTGGCCACTCATTGACCTTACTGCTTTAGTACAGCAAGGGCTCATCAGCAATGGTAAGGTGCCTTGTGTCAGCCAAATACGCATCTACCATGCGTTGTACTGCTTGCAGTCCTGCTGCCTCATCAGCTTCCTCCTCTTCCTTTTCTTCCATGTCTGCAACTCCTACCTGACTTAAAACACTACAATTGGAGCCAGCCCAGTGGCACAGAGGATTGAGGCATTCACCTTATCTTGCACCACACTGGTGACCCGGGTTCAGGAGTGAGTTTGGGGCTCCAGGGGTCGGATGGGAAGGAGAAAATTGAGCATCTGGAGGACTGTTCTCCTCTCCTGGGAGGGAGGAGGCATGGATCTGCAGCATCTAGTGGCTCCCAGTGAAGACTGGGAGCACTGCAGTTAGGAACTCCTAGATGATGTGAGATGTCGGTGGACAGCCTGCGGGTGAAAGTGCACCTGCCATGCACTGGACATCATTGCACATTCATGCCTCTCAGGGGGAATAAAAAAGGAAAAACCCTGACACATGAGAGGATGATGGTGAGCCTTTCAAAGGCTTCACAATCAATGCCAGACTCAGCTCCACCAATCCCTGATATATCCGCCTTCTCTCCCAGCCTGACAACTGGATCGTGAGAGTGCCAAGGTAGCTGGTGGTGGCCCCGCCTCAGGGGGTACAAGCCAGGGGAGTTTAATATCAGGTACTGGGAGTAGGGGAGGATCTCTGAGGGAGATTCAGTTTGGGGGTTATCTCAAGCTAGGGGGATCAGCTGACTAGGACGTCGCCACACCTGAGGGAGGTCTCAGGTACCGGTGACCGGAGTGAAAAAGAATTGAAAGAAAAAAAAATCTCAGTTGGGATTTGTCATTTTCTCTTTTGACTTGCGTGTTTTCTCAGCCCATTTCCCATGTGAGGAGGTGGTAGCAACACCCAGTCTCTGTGGAGTTTCATGTTGTACCTTAGATACATGAGTCCATAGCATCTGTGCTCCACGTACCCTTCTTATCAGAAGTTCGGTCAACATATAGACCTGCTGATGCCCACCTTCAATTATTGATGCCATCCCATGTTTTTTTTCAAATTTACTACACTTTATTCATATATGTAACAATGCAGAGTTACAAATATAACAGTGAGCACAGCTGTACTGCTAGCAAAGTCCAGATATTTGAAAAGTACATAATAAAACTGCTAATAAGACCAAAAGAACATATCAATAAGTGATGTCTCTGCAACTGAAGTGGATAGTGACAATACTTTTACTATAATGTTATACCCGCCACACCCTCCCCCCACCAATCCCTTCCCTCCCCCTTAACCACTGGAGAGTGTATCAAAATATCCACAGGTTCCACCCAACCTGTTGAGACTCACACCTATAGGTGTGGAAAAATACTGAGAATAACATGTATAAAATGAGGAGAAAAAGAAAGAAATGTGTCAAAAAAAAGGGGGAAGGGCCTAATTTAGCCCATGTCCTTTATATAGTCAGCATAGTTTGCAATGGTTCCCAGAACCTCTTATACCTGTGTAAGTTGCCAGAAATGTTTGCTACCGGGCGTTCAGCCTGTAAAGCAAACAGAATTTCCCTATACCATTCTAGGATATAAGCGGTATCTTGATCTAACCAATGTCAAAGGATAATCTTCTTTGCACATGCCGATATCAGGGCTATATGAGTTTTCTGGTTGGCAATAAAGGAATCCAAAAAGTCACCCACTATACATATTTCAGAGGGAAATGCATCTGAAAGCCCCAACAATGGGTCCAGATGAGTACGAATTGAGTTCCAAAAGGGAGTGATTTTCTGGCAAGTCCAAAGAATATGGAATAGGAAGCAAGGTTCCTGACCACATGTGGAACAAAGGTCACTAGAAAGATGACCCATCCTATGTAACCTCACTGGGGTGTAATAGAGATTATGAATAATCTGGAATTGCATAAGATGATATCAGTTCCATTTTATGAACTGGTGTAGATGTCTCCAGACTAGAGGCCAGTTCCTGGGAGATGTGGTGGGAGGAAGAGTCTGATCCCAACCATAAATCCTGTGGCCCTCATTGGCAGCCACAAGTGTTTGTAGTGAATGATAATAATATGATACCAGATGGGAAGGAGGGGCTGAAGAAACTAAGAGTAATACCACAGAGCCAAAAAGGGCTTTGCCACAGGCCGGTACCAAAAAAAATTGTGTAAGCATATGGATTATCTGGAAATATTTAAAACACAATAGGGAGGGCCAATGGTATAGTTCTCGTGCTATCTGGAAGGGGAGCAGTTTGCCATTCAAAGTTAGCTCTTGTACTATTTCTATTCCTGTATCTAGCCAGAAATGCCTGGACAACATTTGCCCAGCTATGCACAGGTTGGGATTTCCTGTAAGGGGCTGAAGGATATCTTTATCTGGGCAAATTTTCAGGAAAGAGCAAAGCCGTGAATGGATCTGAAGGATGCCCCAAAGAGAGTATCCTGCAAAGGGAAAGGTAACGGCTTCCTGGATAAAAAGGGGATCAACCTGGGATCTATACCGTAAAGTGAACAGAGGGAACATTCTATATCTATCCATTGTGGAATATAATTTTGTGCTTCCAATGGATGTAACCAGTAGGACAGCCTATTGAAGTGTAAGACTAAATAATACATATAAAAATTGGGGACCTGTAAGCCACCATCCAGTTTGGTCCTCATTAATTTTGAAAGTGCCCGGCTAGCTGCCTTACTCCACCATAAGAAGGAGACAAGAAGTCTGTGTACTTGAGTAAATCAAGATTGTGAAAGAAACCAATTATACATCTGTAAGGGATACAGTAGCTGGGGTAGGACATTCATCTTGATAATATTTAATCTGCCCCATAACGAAAAGGGTAGGAGTGACCAGCGTTCTAATTCGACTTTGATACGGGAAATGATGGCATCCAATTTATATTGTTTGAACTTACTAAGAGAAGTGAAAAGAAAGATTCTGAAATATTAGAGTTTATCCTTCCTCCAGGCCAGGCTGAGGTGGTCTACATCTGCTTTAAAAGTTTTATTATTGAGGGGCATAATCTCCATCTTGGTGAGGTTAAATCTCTAATTAGATATGATACCAAATTGAGAGATTTTCTGTAATGCTGGAGGGCGTGAGATAGCTGGTGAGGAGAGGTGGAGCAGAATATCATCTGCATAAACAGAAAGTTTATATTCTGTGGTGCGAATTGAAATACTAGTAACCTGAGGTGAAGAGCTACGTTTCTGGATGAGAGATTCCAAAAATAAATTGAATAAAAAAGGAGATAAAGGGCATCCTTGCCTAGCACCCTGATAAAGGGAAAAGGGCTGGGATAACATGCCATTACACAGTACCTGGGCAGTAGGGGAAGAATATAAAACTTTAACTCATTATATGAATTCACTGGGGATGCCAAATTTTGGTAAAAGGGTGAACAAATAATCCCAGGAAAGCCATCCCATGTTTATAGCATGGGGCAAGCATAGTGCCAACTCTAAAAGCTTCAGACAGCAGAATACCAGACATAAGTGTATTGGAGTCTAAGACGTGGAGCATGTTTTCCATTAAGGCATGACTTCCACTATCACCACCTGCCTCCAGCTGTTGCTGCACATTCATCAATGTCTGCCTCAGCACACATAGTAGTTGAATAGCAAGATAGATACAGGAAGTTCCCCCACTCTTTGCCTCTGTTGCATGTTCAAATGACCTGGGAATCATGATCAGGCTATCCATTTGTGCCACTGCTTTGTTGTCAGACACATGGATACTCCAGTACTGTCACAGCTTGTAAGTATCAGCAGATATTGCTTCATACTGCTTGTACAAGTGCTCCATTATGCACAGGGTCGAGTTCCATCTAGTGACAACATCCATCTTCATACGGTGCTGAGTCAGTTTGTTCTGTACCTGCAGATGACAGAGTTGGTCACTGGCCTTTCCGAAAAAGGCAAAGTGAACACAGATGCAACAGGACATAGTCAAAATGTTCTTGATATCAGGATGGGTGAGAAACTGCTGCACAATGAGATTAAGACTGTGTGCCAGGCACGGCACCCTGACAAACCCCCCATCACGGATGCATTTCACAACATTTGAGCCATTATCGCTACAGTTAAACCTGCTTTCAGTGAATGGGGGTGAAGCCAGTCATCAATCTCATTAAGGAGCACTTGCAGCATTTTCTCACCCATTTGTGATCCATGTATACTCTTCATTGTCAGTATGTTCATGCTGGCGAAGATCTGAAATGTTGCTACCACCACAGTTGGGCTTAGTGCAGTTATTCCCATGCCCAGAGTCGAACACTACCCCAGGTACCTGTGTCCAGTGTGCTGTAATGCACAAATAGGAGCTACCAGATGTTTGGCCACTGGTCCACACATCCATGCTGAGATGTATGTAAGGTGGTGCTGAATGCGTCAGTGCATGGTTTACCATCACTGATACTGTCCCATACAGTTTAGAAATGGCACATTTTAAAAAGCATATTCTTGATGGAATCTGTCATTTGGGACAGGCATGGGCCATCAACCACCGAAATCCAACATTCTCAACAAAAGAGAATGGCAACAGATTAATAGCCAGTATTTCAGCAGCTGCTGCATTTAGCTTTCGTGCATTATTGGGAGGCAATTTGGAGTGCCGCTCAAACATGCTATGCAGCGTAGGCTGGAACTTTCTTGGGGCTGGTCTACCAGACAGCTGCACTCATCAGTGTGACATTGTTGGGGTGGTATGTGCTGCTGCTCGAGTGACACCATTGACTTTGGGGGGTTACTGCAATGGAGTAAGTGTGCTTTTCTGACTCAGGGTGGTACTTCTACTCAACCCACCACCACTGCTGCTATGCCCACTACTAGGCAGACCCACAGAATCCTCTTCCTTCTCTTGGTAGTCCTCCTAACTTGCCCCTCTGTCTGCTTGGTTTATTGCCCTGTCACTTCTGTTTACTTTGCCTAATGATGATGAGGGACAGGCACCCCCTGCACTGGTTTCCTTCTGGTGTTGACACCAGTGCAACAGGTGCCTGTTCTTCAGCTGTGTATGTTGCCCACCAGTGCCTAAGTGGCTGCCCTTTTTGCCCCTTATGACTTGTGCTTGACACAGCTGACAGATAGCAACTGTCTCATCAGCTGGGTCAAGTATACAGAAATCACAAACTAGGACTTTTGTTACCCTTGTTTTACTATAATGCCAGGATTGGGACAATGGAGGGGGAGAGGTAGACATTTGTGTTTTTGAGATGATTTAAGAACCTCAAGAATATTGGTGGGGGGGACGTTGGTAGTTGGATCGCTAGTGCACACAACATCTCCTACACCATCAGCATCATCACCCTTATACTCTTTCTTTTTAGGATCCCACAGAGGATCCAAAACTTCATCATCAGCACAGCCACTGCTGTCCTCCTAATCCACAGGTCTGTCCTCCTCAACCTCACTATCTATAGGCTCTCTGATCCTCTCATCATCAGGAGTCTGACTCACATTTTCTAGAGCTTCTGCCTCAACCACTATTCCACGCTATCAGGCTCAGCAGCACCACCACCACCACCAGCAACAGGCACACCAACAACGTCCTCCTCCTCGACCACTGTTTCTTGTTCTCTGATGCTACTGCTTCCCTTGTCACCTGCCACAACCCCCACCAGCATGGCTACCACAGATGTGGCAGAGAAAAAGTTGGCTACACTAATGCCTCGCTGCAAACTACTCCTTCACTAGTACCAGTCTCAGAGCCCGTAGAACATGTTACCGCTATGCCTGCAGAAATTGTTTTTTTTAACTGTAGCACTATTTTGCCCCCCAGATTTGGAACTCTTCTTTGCTGTCTCCATGGCACTTCTCCCATTACTTGACTTTCTCTTCCTGGTCATTCTTCTGTGCTATGAATCTTAATTTTTTAAAAACAGATGTAACCCCTAGATGGCGCTATCCCAGGGGCTACTACCCCTGCCTGATTTGCCACTAACAGGTTGAGGGGCCTGGATCCAATGGCGGGTGCCTCCACCCAGAGGTCAGGGTTTGCAATAGTTAAACTAACTTGGTCACAGCCCTCTGGGACACTGCAACCCCCCTTTCTTCCCACTAGTGGCCCACACAATATATCAGAATTACCTTCACAGTATACACTTACCCCCAGGTCTGGTTCCGCACTGGGACCTCCTGTAGAAATGAGATACAGTGCAACAATCACAGTACAGTACTTTAACATAGACAAATACCTCAGGCAGTATAACTTTGCTGAAACAAGCAGCTCTGATTTATTTAGGGGATATAACAAGGACAGGGAAATCAGGTTAATTAGCTTATCACTCTAATAATCTACCTATGGCTCTGTGCACAGGCCTATCCCTATCAGTTACTGTCCCTGGGTACCCAAGCCCTAGTGGCTAGTCCAAACCGTGGCAGCTGGTAGGGGCCCTTTCACACAGAGAAAAGGAGAATTAAACAGTCAGCAGTACAGTAATTCCATTTGGATTTAATGTGGCAATTCAACAGGGAGCGACCCTGAATTAGTACTCACGACCTCCAAATAAAGATAGGGTCCTTCAATGTCAGCAGGGCTCACTTGAGGTACACAAACCTCTTCACACATCCATGTAAAAGAAAGCACTATACCAGGCAGGCTGCATCTGTATCCCGATCGAATTACTGCACAATACCGGGAGAACACACAGCAGATTCAGTTCCTGACAGACCGAGTGCAATTTTCAGCAATTCCTCCAGTCTTCTACAGGGTGAGCCTGGTTTCTACTCTTCAGAGATCCTTTGATTCTTTTCACAGGACGGATTCAGTCCTAACAAGCTGTTACACAAGCTGCAGACCGGAACTCTGGGCCTTACACACGTTTTTGACTAAAACTGCACACCTGAAAAGCACAGGGCTCCTTCCTTCTTCACTGCCAAAGCTCAACTGAAACTCCAACCGACAAAACGGGCACTTCCTTTGAGTTCCTCCCAGTTCTTGACTGGATTGGCTGTCACTCACAATAGACTGCTGCTGTTGGTCCAAAAGGCACTGAAGTCTAAACTACATCTCCCAGAGTCACTGCCCATACAATCCTCTTGTGGCTGGCTCAGATTATGAGTCCAAGTTCTGATTCTTCCAAGGCACCATTTTAGAGCTAGCTTACCCACACTGATTGGTCCAGTTCAGCAGTTCAAAACTAGAATGGGGAACTAGCAGACACAGTTCTGACTGCAAAGAAAGCAGGTTAGACAAACTGTAATTTCATTATTACTCTAAATAATTTCTGGCAAACAGTTACATCTTTCAGATAGGTTCCCTTTGCACTCCTAGTGACTGCAAAATGAAGTGAATTGGCAGCAGCTTGAGTGGTACTCAATCAAAGAAACACACAGTCCCCCATACAAACTAATTATGTCTGCAAGCAGACAGCTCTTAAAGAGACAGTACCAGAGGCTCTAAAAACACTCACTGATAAATGGCTTAAATGCCAAACACCATTCAGGCTTGGAGCATTCAAGCAAGCTCCTGGAAGTCTTTTGGGAACCCCCATTTACAGGGGGGTTACACAGAACAGGGACTACAATGACAGGGTAACAGGGGCAAGTACTGTAACAAACAGTGACAGAACTTTTTTGTTAAACATCACAGGGATTATGACAGGGGTAACAATGACAGAATACATTTTTTTAAACTGCACAGCACAGGGATTACAACAACAGGGGTAACAATGACAGAACACTTTTTTTTTAAACTGCACAGGTATTAAAACGACAAGGATAACAACAGTGACAGAATATTTTTTTTTTCAAACTGCACAGGGATTACGGTGACAGGGGTAACAACAGTAGTGGAACAAATTACTATTTCTTTTTAAAAGCACAGGGATTACATGACAAGGGAAGGGGGTAATAATATACAGTGACAGAACAATGCTTTGTTAAACAGCACAGGGATTACAATGACACGGGTAACAAGGGTTAATTAGTATGACACACAGTGTCAGAACACTGTCACTTTATGGATAAGGTAACTATAAAATAACAAAAACTGCTACAGAAGCAGAGTGACAAAATGGCTTACTTAAACACACCAAACTAATGACAGAAATAAAAAATGAGAAACTGGGGTCTGATTCTAGAAGGGTTACGCCTGGCATATCAGCAGTTGAGCCAAGCAGAATGGTGCATGTAGCAACTTACGCCAGCAATTGTGACAAGCACGATTCTACAAAGTGGCCTGTGATATGTCGCAGGCCACTTGCGCTGAACTGCTGTTATGCCGCATAAACCTCCTGTGAATGGTGCTAGGGGGTTTACGGCAGCAGTTGCGCCCCATTCTGGAAGGGCAGCCACAAAGTGCCCACAGCGGGATTCTACAAGAACCCCCGGAGGAGATCCAGCAATGTAAGTTATACCAGCAGTTAGCTGGTATAACTTACGGATGCCCCCGCTGGTCCTGTAGACCCTCAGACTGTCCAACGGACAGTGCACAGTTTCCCTTCCCCCATGCCCAGCACACCCCAGCAGGGCCCCACAGGGCTACCCAGACCCCCCAAACAGCTGTTGGCAGAAGCCCCACAGCGTGGTGCTGCCGTCCCCCCACCTGTGCCCCAAACCGCGAGTCACCAGCCGCATATGTGGCAATATGCCAGATCTGGTAGTCTAGTGCCCCCCACGAACTGTACAGTGGTACAATAGAAATGTTCCCCGTATCCCTGGTAGTCTAGTGCCCCGTCGAACTGTACAATAATATAAATAATATCGATCCCCATTTCCCTGGTGGTCTAGTGCCCCCCCTGAACTGTATAATAATAGAAAACATAATGATCCCTGTTACCCTGGTAGTCTAGTGGTTTCACCCCACCCACCCAGCTGTGCCAGCCCACTAGCACCTTCACCTGTCCTCAACCAGCCAACTGGCACAGTCACCTCTCACCTCCATGGCCAGCCGCCCGACTGAGTGTAGAATGTTTACTGCACAGATGCACTCAGAGTGCATCTGTGCAGTAGCGCCAATACTGCACTCAGTCGGGCGGCGGCCATGGAGGTGAGAGGTGGGCTGTGCCAGTCACCGGCTGGAGACAGGTGGGGGGTGCTGGTGGCAGGCATGGCTGGGTGGGGGGCCACTAGACTACCAGGGATACGTGGAACATTTATATTGTACCAATGTACAGTTCGGGGCACTAGACTCACTCAGGAAACGGGAGTGATATTATTTATATTATTGTACAGTTCGGGGGACACTAGACTACCAGGGAAATGGGGAGTTTGTTTTCTTTACTAATGTACAGTTTAGGGGTGGGGGCCACTAGACTACCAGGGATATGGGAACATTTATATTGTACCAATGTACAGTTTGAGGAGGGTACTGGACTATCAGGGCAGCGGACTTCCTCATTTGTGACGAGCAACCGGGGTGCGCTGCGACCTGAGGCAAGCGGGTTGTGACATGCTGGCCAGGTTCGCCCTCTGTGCGGCGTACCTTGCTGCATGTCGCAAGTCACAGTACTTTGCTGTGGAGACCCTGCTCCTTCTAGACTAGGGCGCAGGGTCAATGTTGCAGTTGTGGGTGGCGCAGGTTGCATTCGGCGGCAACTTGCGCCACCTTTCCAGAATCAGGCCCTTGGTCTACAGATAAAAAAAAAATTAACAAGAAAGATTGAGAAAACAAAAATATAACACAAATCTCCTGCTTACAAAAAAAAAGCTCCAGATCTTTCTGAGCTGCTTTGCTAACCTTCACAACAGATCAACTGTATTTTTCAAACCTGACTTTAAATTTATAACAAAGGGTTTAATGTGGCTTTCCACGTATTGTGTTGAGGGCTCCATTAGTGACCCGATGCCACTGATAACTGGGCAACTTGGCAGGTTAATAAAAGATCTGTGAATCTTCAGGAGGACATACATAACAGGGTTAAGTGGATTAGTTACTGTCAAAAACTTTTTTCTACACCATTTACTGTATGGATACCTTATTTAATATACTCATAAAGCATACAAAAAAAATTCGGTAATACCATTGCAGCTCCAGTGCTAATACTACTGTCAATCAATGGTAATAGTACTGTCAATCAATGTTAATACTATCTTTCCACAGCTGAATTATAGTATTATCACTGGTACCAAAAAGTCAATCAAAACAATGTGTCCTCTACGTGACAGGTAATTGGCTACTATCTGTCAGTGGGCAGGCAGAACAGTCTGAAAAATATGGCGGCGGCCCCTCACTTGGTGAGAGTGCATCACATCCTCCATGTTCCCCTTGTTCCGTTCACAAAATGGAATTATGCAGCTGCCCTGCATTACCAAAACAAACAAAAGGTAAGACACTCTGACATACATAAAACAAAAACTTTCAAGCTGAAATCTCGAGGTAGGGAGGGGAGGTGGCACCTTTTGCCAGACAGTGCAGTGGTTGGCCAGGACCAGGAAGGTCTTTCACTGCAGCAGCCTACTGCCCATTACAAAATGGCACAAAAAATGATTTTCTCAGATCTATATATTAAAAAAAATAATGGATAGGTTACTTTTCATTACTGTGAGTGAAACCATCTTGAGGTTCTGGACACAGGAACCTCTCGAGCTTCAATCTCAAGGTTACTATGTGTCCAGAACCTCTCGATGGTATTACTCACCGGTAATGAATAGTAACCTATCTATTATTCTATTTATGTTACCATGCTCAAAGACTAGCCCAATAACATTGTCAATTATTAAAATCCATTACAGGGTCATGATTCAATTTTAAATAAAATCTGGTATCCACTAATTGCCTGAATTTTTCTTTCTCGAACTCAGCTGTATTGAGGACAGATCGTTTAAACAAATGTGTCTTTTTTAACTTTGTATGCAAGTCACATCCTCCTTATGACAAGTACATCTTATTAGTGGAGTGAAAGAGTGCAGGTTTTATTTTTCTGTTGTTGTTGCCCCTGACAGTGAGTTTGCCGAGTACAGCTCAGCTTAGATGTAATATCTTTGTTTCAGTGGGTCCTGCATTTGCACATTTCTGCAATGTACTTTCATCAATATGTAAGATGCCACATCTTATGTTCAATGGAGTCCTGCCTTTTTACATTTTTACACTGCATTTAGTCAAGATAATCCCTCCCATGTATTATGCAATATTTTGTTTTCAGTGGGTTCTGTTTTTACATGTTTTTGCAATGTATAGTCCCCAAGAGACAGCAGCTCAGGTACAACACTGTATCTCATTTCCAGTGTGATTCAGCTTTTTGCACATATTTGCACTTTTTTTACCCAGGATAGTCCAGTCTAGCTCAGATACAATATTCTGTTTTCAGAGGGGTTCTGTTGTTGCCTATTTTACAGTATATGTGTCCAGCTGAAATGCTTTCACTTGTGTTTGTAGTGGTGTGTGTGTGAGAGCATTGTGTTAATAATGCTGTGTATTGTATATGTTTCTATACAGCACGTGTGCTTATACAGTTATATTTCTAGAGTGTGTGTTTGACCACAGTGGTTGGTGTGTGGTTTGTGAGGGCCCGTTTCTCTCCCTACCCTCCTTTGAGCTGCTGGACTCAAAGCCAACGGTCAGCATGTGGTTCGTGAGGGCCTGTTTCTCTCCCTGTCCTCCCACAAGCAGATGGACTCCAAGCCAGCAGTTGATGTGTGGTTTGTGAGGGCCCATTTCTCTCCCTGCCCTCCCCCGAGCTGCTGGACTCCAAGCCAGGTATGATTCAGAGCTGCAATCTGTGTCTCAGTGTGTGCTGCTACTTTCAAATGGCTGCTGTTTGGGACGAATTTTGGGCCCCACCAAAGCTTTGCATTGGCTGCCCCACCACCCCCACCACAACCCTTGGTGGACATTTTTTATTTATTTATTTATTGAAATGTTTCACCAGGAGGGCACACTGAACAACAAGCTGCTCATCTCATGGTGCGACCTGGGGGGAAGGGGTTACATAAGGTTGTCAAGGATGATCAGTTACAATAGTATGTGGGTAGTACCAACAATACAACATTGTAAGATTATGCAACAGTTGGAACACAAGGTATTGTACAATAAACAGTTGTGGAACATTGATAAATTACAATACATGTCCAAAATCATACAAAAGGACATATAAACGTACAAAACAGTAATAATGCAACAGAACCATTATAGTGCATGAGTGTACCAGGAGCAGGCTTAAGGTAATACACAAGTGCTGTTGGAGTAAAAAGGATGGGGTAGGTTGTGCACATGGGTGACCCAGAAGGGCAGGTGGAGAAGAGAGGGGGAGAGGCAAGAACTGAATATGAGGAGAAGGGGTAGCCATTTCCTGATTCCCCCTTCAGGATGTTGAGAACTCTGTCGAGGAGGGTCAGGGTAGGAAGGCAGAAACTGGGGATAGGTATTAAGGAGGGTTAAAGCAGGAACAGTTGAGGGAGAGGTAATTGTGTAGGGCAGAGATAAGGGAATAGATGGAGAAGGAGGAGTGTCATATTTCAGGGCTGAGGGAATTCCAGATTTTAGAGAAGTGATGGGCGAAACCAGTCTGACTGATGAGGGTGGAGCAGTGAGGGACCGTCAAGGTGCGGGGGTCATTAGATCTGAGAATGGGTGGGGGTAGATGGAGTGAAGAGAGAGGATGAGAGATAGGAGGGGAGCACTCCGAACCAGCATTTGGAGGTTAGTTTGACACAGCATGAAATGCGTCTGTGAGATAGTGGAAGGAAGGTTAGAGAGCACTAGAGTTCACAGTGGTGGGAGTGGGAGGGCAGTCAAGAGCAAAGTGGCAGAAGGAGTTAAAGAGAGTGACCAACTTGGTCAGGGAAGATTTGGGAGCAGCACCATAGACCACGTCGCAGTGGTCAAAGATGCATCTGCATATATAGTGTGATTCAAATGTGTCTCATAACCAATCAGCCTAAACACCCATCTGCAGCTTATCTTTTCTGTCCACTAGAGGCAGATCTTGCCCAACTTTCTCCTAACTTAACCCAAACCCCATGCTCTAATTCTGATCTGTACTACCTGTCCCCCTTTTACTTCTGTCTACAAACTCCTTCACATCCCAGAGCCAGAAGCGCCATAGCTCTTTGCCACATCACAATCCTTTTCCTCTGCTTACCCTTGGTGTCCCTACCCCCCCTCCTCCTATCCAGCTGCACCTGATTGTCCTCAACTAACACACCACATGCCACCCCCCACCAAACTCCACCACCTCCTTTTATTTGCTGCGTCCCATCACCCTCCCTACCTCCTGGACAACTGGCCCCTCCTTACTAGCACCTTGCTTTTATGCTGGCCTGATTGTGCTGAAGGTCCCCCCGCAGACTAACTCAACACCTCCTTTCAACTCTCCCTCTACTGCCAGGGGTCACACGTTAGCCTTGTCAAAGTTCCTGGTAATCATGCAGCTGCTTATTTCAGTGGCAATCAAACCGAATCCAGGTCCAGCCCCCCCCCCCACCGCAGCATCCCCGTGGCCTCAGTTTGGCCCATTTAAACATCTGCAGTCTCCTCCTAAAAATTGCGCTGCTCCTGCCAATTGTCCTATCCCTAAAATCGGACATACTCATCATAAGTGAGACCTAGCTAAAACCTTACACTAAGGATGCCTGCATCTCAATCCCTGGTTACACAGTAATCCGTCATGACCGCCTTAGTGGCAAAAGGTGTGGTGGCACAGCATTATATATCAGCTCCACCCTCCAAGTGACCACCATGTCCATATCTCTCCCAACATTATACACTATAGAATCCCTGATGGTAAAAATCTCCCTTCCTCACACTATCTCCATCTTAACTGCTGGCTTCTACTGCCCCAATTCCCCCACATCCTCTATCAAGGAACATCTAATGACTCTCAAATCCCATGCCCAGGGTGAGGAACTTCACATCTTGGGCAATTTAAATTTAAATTGGCTTCCCCCCTCCTGCTCTAAAATACAAAATGAGGTCGCCACACTAAATCTGGCTCAACTGATCACAGAACCCACTCGACTAAACCACAAAACCACTCACTGCTTAATTGGTCCCTCACCTCACACCCTCATCGGATAATCTCCGCCGGCCTCCTGCCTGACTCCCTGAGTGACCACCACCACCTGATTTTCTCAGTTAGTAACGTCTTCAGACCATAAGCCTCCCCCCGAACCATGCTGGTTAGATCCTACAACACCCTGTACCTTGTGTCCCTTCTAAATGACTTGGCAAATACTGACTGGTCAGCAATCTCTCTTGCTCCTCTTTAGACCTTGTGCTGGACTTCTTTAATACAAGTTCCTCTTAGTATGGGACTCCTATGCCCTTCTCAGATGTACTCATGTAGGGGGGCCCACCTGCCATGGATCTCTTCTGACATCATGACCAGCCTCAGAGCCAGGAATCAGGCGTGGAAGGCCCATAAAGCTACAGGCACCTACCAAGCCTACCAACATTACCTCACACTTTGGAACTTGTGCACTAGACAAATCCGGCAGGCAAAAGCAAAATACTTCCTTGCCACTTTCCTCTCAAATATAAACAACCCAACCAGGAGACAGTATAGCACAGTGGTTTAAGGCTCTGAGCTGCAAATCTGGTAACCTGGGTTTGAATCCCACAGCCCCCACTTGCATTCTATGTGACCCTGAGCAAGTTACTTAACTTCCCTGTGCTCCCAGGTTGTACCTGTAAATAAGCTTTCAGCTTAGTGTGTCTCACCTGGTTAAACAATTTGAAAAAAAAATTGGGGGGGGTTATTCAAACTTTTTTCTCCCCTCCCTCCCAATCCCCTACCCTGTCATTAAGTCAGGTGACTCCACTCTAGAAGACCCACTAGCAGTAGCCAATGAGTTCAACTCATTCTTCACAAGCTGCATGGCATCTCTACTTTCCTCTCTCCCCCCATCCACACCTGCCCAACCCATCCCCCCATAATCTACCAAAGCTGCATCCCATGCTTTCTCTTTCCAGCAGGTCACCCTGGCAGACGTATACAAAGCCTTGCTTACATCGAACCCCTACAAAGGCAAATGCTCCTCAGGTTTGGATGCTAAAATTCTTATCCTATCAGCCCCTGCCATTGCCTCCCCACTGGCCTCTCTCTTCAACCTATCCTTCTCTCTAGCTTCTATACCAACTGACTGGATGCATGCCACAATCATCCCTCTTCCAAAGGGTGGCAACCCATCCTTCCCTGGTAACTATCACCCTATCTCCCTATTCCCCACTGTAGCTAAACTGCAGGAACACCTTGTTCTCTCTCAACTCTCCTCCTCCTTCCTTGACTCTACCTCATTCTTCACTCCATACCAGTCTGGTTTTAGGAAGTCCCACTCCATTACCACCTCCCTCCTAAGGCTCACCAATGCCATCTTCACTGGCATGGATAAATCCCACATTACTTCAGTCATTTTTGTTGACCCTGCAAAGGCTTTTGACGCTGTTTCCCACCCTCTCCTTCTAAACAAACTCTCCCTAGCTGGGCTTTCCAGCATTGCAACCAATTGGTTCCACTCCTACCTGGTGTTCTGGATTTAATTTGTAAGGATTGATAACTCCATCTCCTCTCCACTCCCTATTTCTTCTGGAATCCCCCAAGGCTCAATCCTAGGGCCACTACTGTTTTCTTGTTTCCTAAACAACCTGCCCTCTGCTTGCCCACATACATCCATTCACTTATACGTGGATGACACAGTCCTGTGTTCATCAGGCTCCTCTACTGCTGACGTTAAATTAATTTATTTATGAGTTTTTGGAAGACCTTTGAGTGTGATCTCTTTTACAAAGGTTCCACATCAGGGTGGACAAATAATACAAAACACCAATACAGTAGTTACAGATTTCAGAACAAATTCAGTTACAAATGTTCCACGTCAGGGTGGACAAATGATACAAAACACCAGTACAGTAATTACAGATTTCAGAGCAAATACAGTTGTTACAGGATTTAGCATGAATACAGTGGTTACAGACTACAGAACAAATACAGTTATTACAGGGTTCAGCACATTAGGCGGTTTAAGAGTAGTATGAGATTTATTGGCTAATAGTGGAAAACAAATCTAACGTGAGAGGAATTTGGTTATGTCTTGGAAGATTCTAGGGGTGGCTCAGCCTTAGAATCCTTGAGAGGTCTATTGATAGAATATGGTTGAAAAGGTGGGGTAGGGGGTTGGGGCTGTACGCAGAGCTTGAAGGAGGATTAGTAGCTTACTAGTGCTCCTGGCTAGGCTAGGATGAGGCAAGTGTTCTCGGTCTTTAATGAAGTCCAGCTCTGGTTTTGCTCAAATGGGCTGTTCCTAAATGCCAAGAAAACAGTCACCATGACCTTTGGCACAAGGCAGAGACTATCTCTGCTCTCCTCCACACCTACTTTCCACAACCTAGATGGGACACAGCTAGAGGCTTGCTTCTCCTTTAGGTACCTTGGGGTATGGCTCGACCAACATGTTGATTTTTCTGTACACATTGATGCACTCCACAAGAAACTGCACCCCAAGCTTGGGGCCCTGTACCAGAACCGTGGTTGTATCCCACTACTGGCCCGGAGGGAGATTATACAGAAAATGATCCTCCTTATTTTGGACTATGGCAATATAGTCTATTGTGCTGCTCCCAAGACTACCTTAACAAGATTGGACACCCTTTTCCATTCCTTCTGTGAATTTCCCCTGACTGTCCTCCTAGCACATACCACTGCTCAATCTATCAGAACATACTCCTCCCCCTCTGCAAAATAGAACACTGTCTCACTGCCAGACTCACGGCCAAGTTCTGGACCCAGTCCCTTCCCCCATATCTCTCTGGTATCCTGTCCACTTCTCCCCCACCTTCGCACTTCCTTAGAAATACTGACGCCCACTCCTTGTGCATCCTACGTATGGCCACCACTTCAGGACAGGCAGCATTTTCACATCGCATGCCCAAACTGTGGAACTCTCTCCCTCTTATTATTCGGCAGACCTGTTCTTCCAACAAACTGAACTCCCTACTCAAAGCCCATTTCTGCTCCTCATGCACATGTACCTAGACTATTTACTCTAAATCGTGGCTAGTCAGTGACCTTATTCAAGATCAGTAGCCACCACTGTTGGTATGCAGCTTGCTTCAGCTACATATGGCAAATCAGGCAGTCACACTCCTCCTGGCTAATCTTAACTACCCATGTGTAGGCTATGGTATGGATCCACTTACTGTTTATCTCTGTGCTTATGTGCTTTACCTTAAATTCATGTTGTTGTGTTGATGCACTGTTGTCTTTTTTCGGTGTATCTCCACTTATCCATTTTTCACAATGTATATGCTGTTAGTATCAAATTTCACCTGCATTTCTGTATAGAATATGTTCTGTACTTACACATTGTTGATCGTACCTCTGTGATATTGATGTATAATATTGATGTATTTAAACTCTGTTGTCTCCCTTGCTCCCCACCCCCCAGGTCGTGTCTGGAATCAAGCAGTAGTCCACTCAGTACTCTCACCTGGTAAAACTTTTAAATAAATAAAACATTTCATTGCCTGTAGCATCATACCATACTTTAGAGATGCCACTTTTCAATTTCAGTGGGTTTTGCTTTTACCCATTGTTATACTGTAATTATACAAGATAACTTAGCAAAAATAAATTAGACATTTAATTTCACTGGGCAATCATGGGCAATTCCCTGATAAATACATTGTAAAAAATGAGAAAAACTAGGGCCCAGCTGAAAAGAAAATACTGTATTTCATCTCAGCTGAGCTAAACTGAGTAAATGTACTGGAAAAAAATAGGCAACAGCAGGACCTCACTGAAAAAGAGTTATTGCATCTCAGATAGGCTACACAGGATAAATACATTGTAAAAATGGCTACATGCAGAACCCCACTGAAAATTATATATTGTGTTTCTGAATTATTTGGGGTCAATAAAATGTAGAAACAAATACACACTCTAGAAATACAACTGTACAGGCACACATCCTGTATAGAAACATGTACGGTATACAGCACTACTAACACAATGCACTAACATACACACCACTACAAACGCAGATGAAAGCACACTCATACCACAACAAACATAAACACAGGCACATATATACAATTAACTGGTACCACCCAATGTTGCCCATACAACAGTACACACAGACACACACACACAGTTGTGTATAGAGAAGCAAAGACACACACACAGACCCACACACAAACATCCCCCCAGGCACATACACACATGCAGATATAGACTTACACTAACATACATCAATACATACACAAACCCCCATGCAAACAAATGAATACACGTACACAAGCATTCATACATGTATATTTTTTTAACCTTATCACAGGCATCTGGCTCCAGCTAGAGCTTTCTGTATGCCACTACATGTCTGGTGGGCTGAAAATCAGTCAGAAGGTGGGAGTTATGTTTGGCAGCTGGTTTGAGTTTTGTGGTAGGCCAAGTATCTGTCAAGAACTGAGGAAAATATTTGACAGCAGGTGGGAGATGTCTGGTAGCCTGAAAATCCCCAGGAGTTAAGCAGACCTGTTGGCAGTGGGTAAGAGTTGAGTGTTGGGCCAGGGATTTGTTGGGAGGCAGCCAGAATGTTTTACTGTGAGAGGAAGATGTCAGGCAGATCTGTAATTAGTCAGAAGGGAGACAATGTTTAGCAGTGGGTGAGAGTTGGGTGGTGGCTTAGGAACTGGTTATGAGGCAGGCAAATCTGCAGCAAGGGGAATTGTGTGGCAATCCTGAACTTAGTTAAAAGATGTACGGGCCTATCAGTAGTGGGTGAGAGTAGCTTGGGGGGTAGGTATATTGGCAGAAAGTCTGAAATGTCTAGTGGGTTGGGAATTGCTTGGGAGGTGTTAAGGATGCTTGGAAGTGAGTGGTGATGTCTGTTGGGTTAGAGATGAGTTAGGAGGCAGGCTAGGCCATCAACAGTTGGCAGAAGATGTCTGGTGAGACAGGGATCATTTGGGAGGTGGATGGATGGATGGGTGGGTGAGTGAGTGGGGTGTGTTGGCAGTGGGTGGAAGACATCTTCTGGCTAGGGATTAATCAGGATGTGGATGGGTTGTTTGAGCCTCTCTGGAAAAAGCAAATGGCAGTACAGAGTGCAGGTGGGAAGGGAAGAAAAAGACTCATCTCTTCAAAGCTAGATGGCTCAATCTTCTCTCACCTTCCCTGCACCCACTACCCTTAAAAGAGCATGAAGTTAGTGGAACATGTGAAGGGTGCCTGGAATTGGTCAACATGTTAGTGAGATGTTTGGCAGCTGAAGGAGAGTAATCTCCCTGGTCTGGTGTCAGGGGTTACTGATGTGGCAGAAAATAATACTGCCCCCTGCCCCTACACAGTTAACATGTCCTGGGTTCACTCTAAATAGATCTCAACAGATAGTAGCACATTGGGCCATTTGATGGCCTCCTTCATGTTTTCAATATCCTACATCTATACAACATGGAAAGGCTGCTGTTTACACAGAGAAGGCACTACAGACCCTGATATTAAAGTATAAAATCATAATTGATGGTGCTACAGGAAAATGAATTCTTGTTCAAATAAAACAGTAACTAACAGTGTTGTGAACTTGAATATCTGTGCCTGATGATGTGCCTCACATTTTCGGGTGTCACTATCACAAGTCAATAGCAGAATGTTGAGAGATGTTGATGAGTGGTGTAGCATGAGTGAGATTAGAGCTACATGTTTCTCTGATATCACTACAGCAATGGAATGAGGCCTCTATGGTTAATCCAGGCACTGCAAACTTTTTACCTGCCTGTGCCACTGAGACCATCTGCCCTGACATTCAGTGGTGTCCCCCTCCCTCACCATTAGCATTCTCTGGAATTCAGTGGTGCATCCACCCTCACCTTGACCCAAGCATTCCTGACATTCACTGTACTCCCTTCACTCACATTGTTCAAAGCATTCCCTCATGTCCAGTGTCCAGTGGTACCCCCTCACTCACACAGCCTTAAGCACTCTCTGGTATCCGGTGGTACTTATTTTCTTCCCCTCAAACCAAGCAAAGGAACCACCCTACAGCTGGTCTAGACTTGCAGCTCACCTCTGCTGATGTTTGCCTTCTGAGTAAATATTGCAAAATATTGCAAACCCAGATTAGGTAGTGAACAAGGCAAAAAAGATAAAACTCAATCTCCATACGGTACATGTTCTGGTTTATTCATAAGAATATAAATGGCCACTGTACAGTAGTTCCAAAGTGCCCCGTTACCCCTTAGTCATGGGTTGTTTCACAACGTAGTAAAATGGTATAATCATAGAAATAATTATTACAAAAATTAAAATAAAAATGTGCAAAAATGATGCTGTGATACTCCAAGGGAAGAAGTATACCTAATTTTACTGTCATCTCACAGCTATGCTCACAAACCCAACAACTATGTTTGCACCAATATCCAAAAGTTTATTATTCATTATCTAAGAGATACCATAACAAATTTGCACTAATAGATTGAATGAAAATGTCCCTGAAAGTCTCAGCATATATAAAAACAAAGAATCTGCATCCTGGCTTATGGCAAACCAAAGTAAGCGCTTGTATTTTTCAGGGTAGTTAGTGAGGTAAACACCAAGATAGAGAAGTCAATAGAGGGAAGGGCAGGGGTAGACAGAGGAAAAGGCAAAGGCAGTAAGGACAGGGACTGGGCAAAAAGGGGTAAGGCAATCAAAAAATGGAGGGTAATGAGTACCAGTGCCCATAGTCTAGGTAACAAGCTTCCCGAACTGGTGACCTTGATGGAAGAGGGACACCTGGATATTGTGGCAGTCATAGAAACATGGTACACAGAGAACCATGACTTGGATGTCAACATACCAGGGTATATAATCTACAGGAGGGACAGGGAGGGTAGAAGAGGAGGAGGAGGAGCTCTTTACATAAAGAAAGGGATCAAAGCAATGGAACTAAAGGGTAAACAGGGAGCAGAGGAGGCACTGTGGGTTACCCTGGATACTGGAAATGGCACCACAATCCACACAAGGTTGCAAACAGACCCCCATCTCAGGGGGAGGAAATGGACAAGGAAATGATAGGAGGCATCCTTAGGATGGAAGAAAAAGGAGAGATATTGTTGATGGGGGACTTGAATATGCCAGATTTTAACCAAAGCACCTTTGTTGCAGCCACATCCAAGAGCGGGGTCATTCTCGATGCCCTACAGGGAGCATGCCTCAGACAGTTAGTGCTGGAACCCACTCAGGAGGGAGCAGTCTTAGACTTGGTACTCTCAAATGGGGACGGAGAGAGAATCTCAGATCTAGAAGTGTGTAGCCATCTGGGAACAAGTGACCACCAAACAGTGTGGTTCACGATAAACACAGCTATAGAGTCAAGCCATACAAAAGTGAGGGTACTGGACTTTAGGAGGGCTGTCTTTGTCAAAATGGGAGAGTACCTCAGAAAAGCACTAGCAAACAGACAAGAAAGGGGTGGAGGAACAATGGGGAAACATAAAAACTGCCATCACAGAGGCAACAAGCCTATGTGTGAAGCAAATAAACAATTCAAGATGAAAGAAAAAAACACTATGGTTCTCAAAAGAGGTGACGGGGAAGGTTAGGGAGAAAAAGACAGCATTCAGGAAGCATAAGGAAACACAGAAGGAGCAGTACAGAGAACTGTACCAGTTAAAGCAGAGGGAAGCGGGGAAGACAGTCAGAATAGCAAAGGCCCAAACTGAGGAAAACATAGCCAACTCAGTTAAGAAGGGACATAAAACCATTTATAGGTACATCAGGGAACGAAGAAAGACCAAGGGAGGGATAGTGAGGCTTAATAAAGGAGAGGGTGGGTGGGCAGAGAGGGACAATGAAAAAGCAGGAATACTGAATGAATATTTCTGCTCAGTATTCACAAAAGAAGAGGAGGGAGAGTTACATAATCCAATCAATAGAAGCACTCTGGATAGGGGAGTCGATACCTGTCCAGTCACAGAAGAAAGGGTTCTGAAAAAACTCCTAAAACTGAAGGTAGACAAAGCAATGGGGCCTGATGGGATTCACCCCAGAATTCTAAAAGAACTAAAGGCAGAACTAGTGACACCACTGACTACCTTTTTTAAGAAATCATGGGAGGCTGGTGTGGTACCTAAGGACTGGAGTAGGGTGGATGTGATTCCCCTTCACAAAAGTGGGAGCAAAGCAGAGACAGGAAACTGCAGACCTGTTAGCTTGACCTCAGTGGTAGGGAAAATGATGGAATCACTTCTGAAAGAAAGAATTGTTGAGTACCTAGAGGCCAGCGGGTCACAAGACCCAAGGCAGCATGGATTCATAGCAGGAAGGTCATGTCAGATGAATCTTATAGATTTCTTTGACTGGGTGACCAAAGGAGTAGGCCAGGGAGGGGCTGTGGACAGGGCCTACCTAGACTTTAGCAAGGCATTTGACACAGTCCCACACAAAAGATTAATAAACAAATTAGCCAGCCTGGGAGTGGGTCCCAGGGTGGTAGCCTGGGTAAAACATTGGCTGGACAACAGGACACAGAGGTAATAGTAAACGGAGTCTACTCCAGAGAAAGAGGGGTTACTAGCAGGGTACTGCAGGGTTCAGTACTTGGTCCGGTCCTTTTTAATGTCTGTATAAGTGACATTGCAGAGAGACTGGAAGGAAAAGTATGCCTTTTGCAGATGACTCAAAGATCTGCAACAGGGTTGATACACAAAGGGTGTGTGGAAAGGATGAGAAGGGACTGGGCAAGGTTGGAGGAATGGCCAAAAGTATGGCAGCTTAGATTCAATGTAAAGAAGTGCTCCTAGGAAACAAAAACCTAATGGAAGAGTACATATTGGGGGGGTTATTAACAACAACAAAAATGGAAAGGGACCTGGGGGTAGTCATATCAGATGTCCTAAAGATAAGCAATCAATGTGAGAAGGCAGTAAGGATGGCTGGGGGAATACTGGGATGTATAGGGAGAGGCATCACCAGTAGAAAATGGGAAGTTGTTATCCTTCTATACAGGCAGTTGGTGAGACCCCATCTGGAGTACTGTGTGCAGTTCTGGAGACCCCATCTATGCAAGCAAGGACATAGACAGGATGGAGGCAGTCCAGGGGAGGGCAACTAAAATGGTGCAGGGTCTGCAACAGAAGCCATACGAAGAGAGACTAAAGGAGCTTAATATGTATACCCTTGAGGAAAGGAGGGAGAGGGGACACATGATAGAAACTTTCAAGTACCTCAAGGGAAAGAACAACATCCAAGAGGGTAGCATCTTTCAGAAAAAGAGATGTGCAAGAACAAGGGGACACAATCTGAAGATAGAGGGGGGATGGCTCAGGGGCAATGTGAGGAAGTATTTTTTCACAGAGAGGGTGGTGGACGCTTGGAACGGCCTTCCTGAGGAGGACGTGGGGTCAGAAACAGTGGGGGAATTCAAGATTGCATGGGACAGACAAAAGGGAATTTTGGTGGGAGGGTAGGAAGAAGTAGGCTGTTGGATAACTAGGATCTGCAGCTTATCCAATAGGTAGGGAAATGGGCAGACTAGGTGGGCCAAGCAATCCTTATGTGCCATCAAAGTCTATGTTTCTATGTTTCTGTGTTTTATCTGGTTTGTGACTATGTAACACACTGTAATGAAGCGATAAATAATGATTGCCAATTAACTTGTACTTCAGATTTTTTTTGCTATAAATCCTGGTATATAACTTTCCTATCTCATCTATGAATTATATTAGTAGAGCAAGGAGGATGGCATTTTTTAGATAAATCCAGAGAATAGTAATGTTATGATCTCATATAGAGTTTAAGGATTAATGTTGCTAACATGAATACATGAACATTGCCACATTACATATTGTTACCTGTACTCCAATAATAATTGCAAGCACAGAGTCATTCAATATTTTGCAAACACTTAATCTTGGGTGTCTGACTCAGGTCTCCTGAATTTAATATGTGTACTACATGCAAAGCTGTACCTTCACCTATTATGTCTCACAGGTTTACCAAATTTTGATTATATTATTTAGAGAAAGACTAAACAACTATAACATTGGGTATAATTTCTCCTTTATAGTATTATTATATAAAGGTTGTACTTTTTAATTTCACATTATGTTTATACCAACAGCACCAGCAACTGGCCATTCCCTCACCCCCCCTCCCACTAGCCCCCTGTACTACCCAGCGGAGACACAATCTCTGGCCTTTCTCCCTTGTTCCTGTCTCTAACACTACAATGCCTCGCACTAAGTGCTGTTAATTACTATGTTAGACTCCTATGTATCAGTGAAACTTATAAGTATGTGCAACCCTTTGTAACCTTATTTTGTAACCTGTTGTGTTATGCTGTCAGTATCTGTTTGTTTAACTGACTTGGAACCTTTGAAAACAAGTCCTTGACTCAAAGGTATCAATCCTAAACTGAAATAAATAAATACATATGATTTCTTAGATTATATAGCATTTTATGTTGTAGTACTACTCATAACTTCTTGGTAACATGAAACATTGGGACTAAGGTGGCTATTCATATTCTTATGAATAAACTAAAATATCTCTATACTACAGAGATTGAGTTTTATCTTATTTTTTTTTCATTCACTACTTAGCACATTTACGAGCTAGGAACTCACCTGGTAGCATATTTGTTTCTCCTGTAGGAGACTAGGCACCCTGAACATTTCTTTTAAACCTTGATTCAATGGGCTTATACAAGTTAGTGTGGAGTTATGTTTGTGCAGTGCAACTGTTGATAAACTTTGGCCATGCACACTCTTTGTTCCATGAGGAACTACCACCCTCTAGGGGAACTGTGAAGGCGAGGAACCCTCAAAGAGGGTTCCACCCCAGAGGTGCAGGAAGAAGGATTCCTTTAGGCTAAACGTACCTTAGGAAGGAGACCCACGGAGAGAAGCATGCCAGTGGAGGAGAAGGGGAGGATGGGTGGGCACAAAAAAAGTGCTTCTGAGTAAAGCTGGAAAGTGCTGACTCATATAGCACAGGCAGGTGATGTGGCTGGTTGCTCCAGCCCATTGAACTGCAGGCATAGCTTTTTAATTCCTGAGGAGGTTGTGGACTCAGGAACAGTGGGAGAATTCAAGAATGCATGGGACAGGCATAAGGCAATTCTAGTGGGATGGGTAGGAGGAAGTAAGCTGTTGATTAACTAGAATCTGCAGCTTATCCATCAGGTAGAGAAATGGGCAGACTAGGTAGGCCAAGTGATCCTTATCTGCCATCAAATTCTATGCTTCTATGTTAATTCAATGGGCTTATGCAACTTAGTGTGGAGTTATGCTTGTGCAACTGTTGATAAACTTTGGCCATTCACACTTTCTGTTCCATGGGGAACTATCACCTTATAGGGGTACTGTGAAAGCAAGGAACCCTTGAGGAGGGTTCCACCCCTAGAGGTGCTGCAGGAAGGATTCTCTTAGGCTAAGCATACCTTAGAAAGGAGCCCCAAACAGAAAGTACTGAGTAACAAGCTCTGACCACTGAGCTTGAGGAGCACAGATATACAGCAACCATAGAAATCTGGAATAGACATAGATGGAGATGAGCAAAGCTGACAGATATCAAAACTGATAACAGAGGGGCAGGACTCCAGAAGGAGAAAGTAAATGGCAAAGAGAAGGGCCACCATCTAACTCCATCCAACAGTGGAAACTTATCTAGGTAAACTATAGGATGTATTACATACAGACTACTTAACGATTATAACCTTTGGCACAAAGGAGAGGAAACACCACCTATGGGGAGGAAACCTCTGGGGATCTAAGGCCTTGGTTGCCTTCCCTCCAGGCTTGGGATGTTTTTTATAAGTTCTCTTCCTGCCTACAGCACCCACCTACCGTTTCAACAGGGCACATCAATGCCTCTGCCTACATTTCAGCAGAGCACAATATCCGTGCCTAGGCACCCACCTACCACTTCAGCAGGGTGCACAAATGCCTCTGCCTACATTTCAGTTGTGCACAACATCCATTTGGAGCAGTAAATGAGACTGAAAGTTACAGCATGCATGTTAGTGTTAGTTGGTGAAGCATTGAAAAAGAGGAGGCTGAGGCAGTGGGAACTAATGAAACAGCTAAGAGAGCAGAGAATATAGAATTGAAGACTAGGGAACAGAGCTGCTACAAAAGCCAACAAGCAATATAACACAGAAGGGAGTGGCTGCTGGCTAGGAGCCAGGTGTAAACAATTAAGTATTGTTGTTAGAACTGAAACATTGCTGCAGTAATGGGAAAAAATAGCAAAATGGGAGCCTAAGAAGCAACACAAATGTGAGCCTAAATAGCACAACTCAAAGCAAATTAAAGACAGGTTGCTAGGAAAACTAGTAAGCCCCAAAAGGACCAAAACTAAAGAAACACAAGACACAGGTGAACAGGAGTGCAGCAGGAAGAGTCACAGAGAGAAGCACAAACAGCAGCCAAGAGGCAGAAAGCAAATACCGACCTAGAAAGCAGAAAAAGCACAAACCAAGCAGAAAGTCCAGCACAAACCAAGCAGAAAATCCAGCACACACCAGCAGAAGTCCAAAAGCACAAGGTGACAGAGGGAGAGAAACACTGGAGAATTGGGGGAGGGGGGGACAGGACCCGGGCAGAGCCTATGACTGCAGCAAAGAAAATGTGCTTCCGAGTGAAGCTTGAAGGTGCCAACTAGCTCAGGCAGGGGGTGTGGCTGGTTGCTTCGGCCTATTGAACTGCAGGCATAGCCTTTCAACTAGCAAAATATCATCTGTTTCCATAATTGTGGATTTGTAATAATAATACCTTGTTCAAATGGCAGCCACTCAAGGAGGCGAGCATTGGATCTGCCGATGAGGGCTGCTTTTCTGTGGACAAGGGTAGGGAGGGGGATCACCCTGCATGCCAGGAAATGCTCTGTACAGGGTAAGGGAAAGGGTTCCGCTGGACAGCCAGAAATGCTTAGGACAGGGTGTGGGAGGGAGCGGTACTACTGGATATCAGGGAATGCTTAGTGCAGGGTAAAGTGGTGATAACACTGGACACAAAGGACTGCTTAATGGCCAATAAATGTGAAAATTACTACAAAATTCCATACAGACAACAGATTGAGGCTTGTGTTGTATGGGTGGGCTTAATTGGGAGGTGGGTGGTAAGTCTAGCAGTGGCAGTGGATGGGAGTTGGTTTTGCTGTGGTCCAGGGGATTACTTGGAAAGCTGAATGGAACTGACACAGTGGGAGTGAGTTTGCAACAGGGGAATGGATAAAGATAGTGCAGGAGGTACCACTGTAGGAAGGCATTTTATGGCCAGGGAATGGGTCAGTCGGTGACTGGGAAAAATGCATGCCCTCCTGAATGGCACAGAAGGGCTCCCAATGTGAAATGGCAGACTTTCCATTCACTGGGATAGTGAGGGCTAAACACAGAAAGGAAATTAGTTCTGGAGAACACCAACATCATTGTAAAGACATACAGCAGAGCCAAACACAATGTAATGCAGTAACATGCAATAAGTCACACGTCAGGAAATACTGCATGACAAAAGGGCTTAATTGCCATTAAATTACAAGCTTCCCTGCAGTACACTGCAGCATTTTGTGATATACTGCAGCATGACTATGTTGCATCCAGGCTGGCACCACTGTATGATAGGCACAGCACTTTGACATCACAATGAAACCATCTGAGAGCCTATCAGGCTGAAATAGAAAAGCCAAATATTGGAGGTCATGTCCAGCCTGAACTGGCACCTTTTTCAATGTTACAGAGAGGCTAAGCAAACACAGTACCTATTGTTTTTGACAAAATTTGAAAAGTGACTACAATACATGGGCCTGCCTTTGGCAGACCCTGTGAAAAATGAAGTAACTGAGATTTTAAGACAGCAGGCTCTGCGGGGTAACAAATGAAATGAGGAAGTGTTTGACAGTTCAACTTTGTGGAGAGTTGGAGTGAAATAATAAAAGGCTGTCTATTAGTTGTGTAGTTTCAACCACAAGAACCAAAGTACTATAAAAATCAATATAGTACTGGGACCAGCAATTGCAATCCAGCACTGTACTTGTTTAATGACTGATCTCCTTGCTGTATCGCTTCCCACTATGTATCACTGAAAAGTGTGGGCTAACAAATTCTTTTCTGTTTGAGCATCACATATAAAGCATGAAAAGTTATTTCAGCCAGCTATAACAAATTAGTGAAATGTCAAGAGATGAACAGACTGCTTTATTACACAGGTAACAATGACCTCCAAGCCCATCATTGCCCACTGCCATGCTCGCAATGGTTCAAAATAATGGAAAAATATGCCTGTTTACAATTAACTTGATGTTATAAATATAGAATAATACATGGGAGGAGTGCACAATGAGAATTATATGCACACCCGAGGTGTGAGATGCTACATAAACACCAAGAATGAAGCTGGAGTGTTCTTCAAAGCATTCAACATGGAGGGTGTGCATAAAATTTAAGTTTACACTCTTCCCCATGTGTTGTTTCATGTAATTGCTGGGGACTCTTTCTTTTTGCCAGCCACTTCTGTCCAAATAAATCATTTGAAAACAGCAGACGTGTGTGAAGTGTGGTTTCTTTAACATCTTTTTGTTTTTCATGGCGAAAATTTCATAGATGCTGTCTATGGCAATTTATTTACTAAACATTGCATTTATTGGAACAATTATTTTTGGTATTATATTACAAGCTCTGCTGATCTCTAGGTGAAGTGTAATCAGAAAAGGGGGTGAGAATGGCATGAAAATTGAAACATCTGTGCCCTTTAGAACTGTGCATAACTTTGTTACAGTAACTGTGTTATACAGCAAATGTTAAAGTAACTTCCAAATCCAAAAACTGTGAATCATTTGCAATTAGGCTCTGAAAACTGGTGCCCATGGCAATATTCTATTGAGACAAGGTCAGAAGTCACTGATTTCTATGGATATAGGTGTGGGGGGGGCAGTGAGAGCATAGAGTGGACCAAGTAAAAGTGCCTGCATAAGAAGATTTGCAGTTCATATTAAGGGTGCGTTTTTGAGCGATTTTGCGAAGGTACTTCTTATGTGCTGTTCTGGGGTGAGTTTTCCAATAAGAAAGCAATTTAAGGGAAAGCAGTTTGACTAAACAGTGTGACTATTCAGGGGAAAGCAGCACGGAAGAGCGAGCGTGAGCTGTCACTCACTTTCCACAGGGAAAACTGGTGCATGTTTGCTGTTCTAACCCATGGATTATGACAGTGAATTATAATCAGCATTTCCTATGTATAAAAAAAACTGTCCCTAGTTATTACAACTACGTAATTTCTTAACCATAATCAGGCCTGATTTCAACTGTTATAATAACATGCATGTAATCAGGTGCCACACTGGCCCCATCACTTTGCCCTTAATTTGTAAAAAAAAATTCATTTTTGAACATAAAAGCAATGAACTCAAGAACCATTCCACACTGATCTTCAGTAGGTGGGTCAGGATCGCTTCATCTGTCTGGGAAGGTGGTACGTGCAAACAGTTCCTCCACATAGGGGATGTTTATCTAGAGATTGTGCACATCCATGGTGTCTAGTCACTGTTCTATACCAATGGCTTGGGTTCCAAGTACATCTGCAGTATCTTGAACATAAGATTGGAGCAACCTGCTGAATGGATCTTTAGGTAGGTCTACCGGTTTGGATAGGGGTTCAGTTACACTCCCAATGTCCGATACAATGAGTCTAGTGGAGGACATTCTAAGGACTTGTAAATTGTAGTCAGCATGTAAACTACTGCCCTGAACTAATTTTAACATTTAGGTAATCAATCACTTGTGAAAGCAAAATATTGATTATGTATAGATATTTTTATATTTTCAACATATTCCTCCAATTGTTTTGCAAAACTGGAGATGGGGAAGCACTGACCACACTTAAGAAATACATTTCATTCAAACTTCCTTGGTCATGCACATTAATAACTGTAGAGATGAAAAAAGGGCATGGCTTTGAATTTCTTGGCATACTATATGAAGGTTTACATGGACTTGGCTCGCTGGCACAATGGTAGCACTGCCACTTATTTATTTATTTATTTTATTTATTTATGTCTTTGGTAACTGGGTAGGTGGGCTGATCCAAAGGATTGTTTTCAGTCATGACCTGGGCCACAAAGTGGCAGTCGACAATCAACAATGTGGTACAATAAATTGGTGATAGTCACGGCAGAAATACAATACATGGTAACAGGACGATGCACACCTCAAACACAAGGCCCAAATAAAAAATAAAATACATTTTAAGTGGCACGGTACTTAGGCAGCAGTGATTGTAAAGAGAGGTATCAAAGGTGAAATAACTATGCAAAAGGATACACTGTTAATACCGTGTCGTACTTGGGCAGATGGTACAGTCACCAGCAGCCACATGTTATGGCATGCTGATCTATTCTAACAGAGGATTGCTAACAGAAGAGTGAAACACTAAGACATACTGTCCATCAAGCTTCATAGGGTATTAGGAGATTGAAAAACAGGAGCACTAGAAATAGTGCACAGAGGTGCTAGAGGGAGTAATAGATTGGAAGGCAAGAGGAGATGGTGGGGTAGTGAGAAAGGGCAGGCAGCACATGGGCTAATGAGAGGGTGGAGGACAATAAGTCTGAGAGTAATCTAGGAGGGCGGATCTGAAATGATGGCACATTTGGAAAGCTGGAAGCACATAGAATGGCCAGAAAAACTAGGAGCTAGATAGTAGGACAGTTTACGGACTCTAGTGCTGTCTAGGGTGCAGTTACACATGCTTGTGACGTGGATGTCTGGGGTTTGGCACTGAACTCTAGGTCACTGGATGGCTGACTGTGGAGAGGAAGATGAGTGTTCAGTACATTGCTCTCCCCCACGTAGCGGAGGCTAGGGATAGGTGTACCTGGGATCAGCATAGTATCATTCCGATTGGTAGACATGGCAGTCATCTGCATGTCAGGAGCAGGAGTGAACCCAACTTTTGCTGACGTCATTGCATGTGTGCACCACCAGGGGTTCCACAAAAAAAATAAAAGCCTTCTGTAAGGAGCTTAATGCCTATGACCCCATGACCTCATCCTCCTCACAAATGATGCCTAATGTAAGTGTTGACAGGGTTTATACAAGTAGGTGGATTTTGATGTCTCCCCTAGCCCCATAGAGAAACCCTGCTGGGCAGTTCATAGGTCTTGATATCAGGTGGAGAGGGGTCTGTGGAGCAACTGGGCTGAAATACACCAAAGATCAGAGAGCAAAAATAGAATTGGAAAAAGGACGTTTTAAATGGCAGGAGGGATCTGTTTCCTTTCCTTAAGTGATCCATCCTTGTTAGAGTGCTTTAAAAATGCTTTAGTATACAAGTGTTGTGAATCTGACTAAAATTTCTATTCTCTGTTTCTCTTGGGATTTGTTGAAAAAAAGGACTTAACAGCAAAATTTATAATCTTGATGGAACAGAACATGAAATGTTTTGGTTCAAAACTGTTTTTATTCACTTCACACTTTTTTCACAGTCTGAATCCATCTCTGTCTCCCATAAATCAGAGGTAGCAATAGGTTTTTTGGATTATTTTAACTGTATACATTTTTGAGAATAGGTTCACGTACTAGCACACGTACAGTATGCATCCTCCACCTATAATGAAATATGGAAACTAATCACTTAAAGAAGACATTCTGGTGGAGTTCATAATAATATAGTGTATGGTTTGCAGTTATTGTGTACATAAATCATCCAAGTCATTGTGCTCCTCCTAAAGAGTTTATTGTGCATGTTCTAAGCTTTTTGGCCCCTATGTATGAAGGGGTGGGTAATACGCACCAGAGGCACATACCCCACCCGCACAGATCCACACCCACGGGAGATCCATGGGTGGCCACATTCACAAACAGTGGCCACCGCACAGCTCCCATATGTGGCCCCACCCCTTGTCGCACAGGCACATGGGGTGGTCGGGTGCGAAGCCACAGATCTGGTCAGGCGGCCAATCAGCTACCCATCCCAGACCCCTTAGTGGATCTCCTGGGCCCGTGTGCACTGAGCGAGGATCCAGCACACAGAGAGCCACATGTGGTGTGGGGGGTGGGTGCCTGGATGCCATCTGCAGGCCCCCAAGTGTGCCCCACACACTGGATCTTCCTCGGTGGGGGTGTGATGGACCCCACCTCACAGCCGCAGCACATGGCTGTCACTCTTGAGGGGCCACATAACAGGTCCCCCACCTTTATGGCTGCTCTGACCTGGAGGAGCCACTGACACCTGCGCCCAGCACTCTGCATGTTTGTGCATCCTGTGGAGTGCCGGAATGCCCCCAGCGCCTCCCCTGGTCCACCCCCCGCACATAGGTCCACATGCCACAGGAGATCCCATGCAGAGTGGAGGTGGATGTCCAGTCGTGCATGCCATGCAGGAGGTGCAGTGGGCATGGCGGGTGTGGAGTGGGCTACGCGCCAGGGATACACAGCATGTACCCACTCTGCACCTTTGTGTACAGGGCCTATTGTGCACATTCTAAGCCCCTTATTGTGCATGTTCCATGTACAAAACATCCTCCCAGTAGCTTTTGCCGACTCCCATTGACTTCTCTGCCTGTTTCCCTTTATGGCACTACAGAGTACCTTAAGTCAGAATGGCGCTTCTTTAAAAAAAGGCACACACAGCTCAGTCCAAAGAACTGCCCAAAAGACAACAATTCATAATTGATCAAGGAAACAAGTGGACTACCCAAAAAACAACATTCGACATGAGACTGGTAAACTCTTTCCTTAAAAATAAGTGTGAAACAGTCACTGCACCTTGAACACTGCAACATCAAACCACAAAAAAAAAACCCTCACACTTTCTATTTTTGTTTTCCTCTCACAAACAACTGCTGAATCTAAACCTCAGTAGAAGACGTATTGATGTTCATTTAAAACAGTAAACATAACTAAAAACACTGTTACACTGTCTGACTCTTCACTTTAATAAACCATACATTGCAAGGAATAAAATATGGGTGACCATACACAACTTGCATATGTTTCCATCTTGGGGTTGAGACACCAACATGGACCTCTTGAGCTTGTATCTCAACCACTCGATGGAAACATATTCTCTTTGTGTATGGTCACCAATAAATTATTCCTTTTAAGCCAACGGGTACAGTTATGTTACCTTTGGGTAAGACATTGCTGCTTTGGTCCCACTCTATAACAGCACTATGGGAGCTGGTATTACCCCATCCTTGAAATAAGCACCCTATTGGAGTTGCAAAATGTGTCTGGTAACTTCTGCCAGAGGTACTGCTGCCTTATGTCCCTTGCCTTTTTGCTCTGTGACACAAATCAGCACTTTTCTAAATTTCTGCACTTTTGATATATCAGACTATTACTGTGCTTTGTTTCAAGCAGTAGGCTGCTGGATTCAGAGAGTCTACTTCTGTAGTTCCAGCTTTTCAGCTTTGCACCAGTATCCTCTAGTGCAGCCAATTTTCTTTTTAGACTCTTGTTTTATTTATTTATTTATTTATTTATTGCAATTGTTTCACCTGGAAAGGCACACTGAGCAGCAAGATGCTCGTCTCCTGGTGCAACCTGGGGGTGGGGAGTACACACGGATATGATAACACACAGGTTGTCAAGTGACCAGTTAACAGAAGCAAATAAAAAGCAGCATAAGGATACACGATTGCCTGAATATACAAGCAGCGCACATTGAATGCTTAGGATATTATAGTATCAAATACAATTTTTGTGACAAGAAGCAGCAGACAAGGTAAATTAGCACAGTAGTAACAGCTGTAAACAACAGAGGACGTATATCACAGTTATACAGTTATACACAGTACATAGAACAAAATAGGCCCAGGACATAAGTGCAAGGTTGGAGTTATATGCCAGCGACTGTAGCAAGGCTAAGGCCACTGGTCAGGCATTGTGGAGGGGATGGCGGGGCACGGCAGGTCCAGGGACAGGAGCAATTTGTAGTAAGGAAGTTTGCTAGGGCGGGAGACAGAGAGTAGGAAGAGGAGGAGTGCGGAATAATACCTACTCAAACAGCAGTGAATCCCTTGGGGTATCAGCCACAATTCTGTAGACCAAGTGACTGGGAATTTATTGTAAAATGATTCAGCAGCAGGTGTAAAACAGGTTCCACCCATTATGTGTACATTCAGCATCAAAGAGACTTTTTAAAACTGAAATGAACAGCATATGTATTGGCAGTGTGTAGCCCTTGTGGCCTGTTTAAATATCAGATGTGTACTGCATGGATTTCAAGTCATTTAAATCCTGCTCTCAAAGCTGGAGCTTGTTGACACAGATCTAAACATAATTCACCTAAAGATGAAAAAATATTGTTTGAAGATGAAGGTGCTGGGGAAGGCTATGTTTCATAGAGAACACAATACAAATAGTTATAAAAGAGTCTCAAAAAATTGCTCAGTCTTAATTAACAGTTCCCATACATAGCTGGCAGACCTGACACTGAGAGTGTGTAAAAAAGCATTTTTCGCTTATCAACTAGGCACTGATTCTATTTATCATCGGCTATATTTCTGCAGATATCTTAGTCACCCTGCAGTCTGATTTCAACATCCACTCTGATTGATTTGAATCAAATTGTTATGTCTAAAGGTATCCACTTAAAATCATTTGCTAGCTCTACCCTCCTATTCCTGTTCTGGATTGATAGGCTAACAAGGGGGCGGTGGGCTATCTACGCCAAAGACCGTTTGTCTATAACTGTGCTGCATGCCATCTCAATGCCTCAGGAATTCAAATGCCTTACCTTAAAGCTTTCCATATCAGCTGCTGAATCTATTAATATAATAGGATGCTACAGGCCACCTTCGGGGGGTTAGAGCTCCTATCACACTTACGTAACGTGTTAGACTTTAACACAAATTAATCCATCATTCTAAGTGATCTAAACCTTGACTGGTTCGCCATTAAGTCAAACCCACTAAAGAATCTTTGCAATGACTTCAGTTTGCATCAGATAATTAATGAGCATATGAAACCCAACTGCAAGAACCACCTTAAAAGTTCACTCTTAGATCTCATTATCACTAATATGTTACACAAACTTAGTCAAGCAGCTGTTTTCCTCAATGACCTCAGAGACCACAGTGTAGTTGAGCACATCAGGGACACACCCAAATCTACCACTACTGATAGTTATGCCACCAAAAGGAGCTTTAGGAGGCTTAATCCAGCAAATTTTCTGGCTGACTTAAGTCAGCTAAGGTGGCAAAGCTTCTATTTACCACTTTCCATCAATGAGGCCATAAACATTTTTAAGTCTTTGCTCACACATGTAATTAATAAGCATGCACCACTGCTCAAGTGTTGGTTAAAGAAAGCATCTTGTCTTTGATTCAGTGGAGCTATCAGAGATGCCTTAAAGAAGAGCGACAAACTCTAGTCAACTGCCAGGCGGACCAAATCCCATGTGGACTGGACAGCTTTTACAGCTTGTCAGAATGACTGCAGTAAGTTGATAATAAAAACTAAAGAGAACTATTATCTGAATGCCCTGGAGTCTGCTAAAGGGAATCCTGTCAAAAACTGGCATACAATCAAATCAGTGGAAGGGAGCAAAGCTCCACCTTCAATGCCCAAAAAAATGAATTCCAAAGGTACAATTCTGTTACTGACAAACCATCAATCTTAGATGAATTCAACAAACATTTCACCATTGTAGGACTCACATTTGAGTCCTCTCAGGTAGCTACCCTACACTCCTCTCTCATCCAAGACTGTTCGAGTGCTAAGCCCCCTTATATGGGATACCTTTTCCTTCGAGCCAATATGCTATAAACAAGCTGAAGATAAGATACTGAAACTGGATGTTAATAAGAGTGCTGGGCAGATGGCATCGATCCCTTCTTTCTCAAACTTGGATATAAATTTCTGACTGCCCCTATCACTCACCTAGTCAACATGTCCCTGACAGAAGGTTTAGTGCCACAAGTATGGAAGGTAGCCCACATATTGCCCCTTTTTAAATCAGGTGACCCCTAGTGACTTAAATAACTATCAGCCTATCTCTATTCTACTGGTACTGTCCAAGCTTCTCAAGAAATTGGTTGACATTCAGATTAGGGATTTCTTGGACAAACACCAACTGGTCAGTCCACTGCAGTCTGGCATTAGAAATGACCACAATACCACATCCACCCTAGCTAAAGCATCTAATGACTGGTTGGTAGCCATGGATCACAATCAAATCACGGGGGCCATGTTCTTAGACCTAAGCAAGGCCTTTGACTTAGTCGATCATGGTCTTCTTTTGGACAAATTAAAAGATTATGGCCTTGGGCCTTCTGTGTCAAATTGGTTGACCAGTTACCTGGTGGATAGAAAGCAACATATTAAGGCCAATAGAACTTTATCCTCCTTACTTCCCTTGGTGAGATGGGTCCCTCAAGGCTCAATACTGGGCCCTTACTCTTTCTAATATACTAACATACTAAAATGCCAGCAGAATAGGCCTAAGAGTCTTTCGTGTCTGCTCGTTTGGTCAGTCCCCATCCTGGGAGTTGACCTTGCTGCCCCCCTCGCCTTCTCTGGCTTCTCCCTTCCCAGTTCCGGATTGACATTACCTAGATTGTTGACATATATTGGTAATAACATTACCCACTCAAAACTTCACTTTTTTGAAGACGACACGTTCCTCTATATCTCCAAACCTTCATTCCTAGATACTGCCTCTGTGCTTCAATCAGACTTTAACCAACTGCAACTTAATCTACTCCTTTCCAAACTTCTATCAAATGACAACAAAATCAAAGTGATTTATTTTCACTATGCTAGATCATTATCCTTACACTGCCCACCCATGCCTATCACTACCTTGCTTGGTAATAAGTTTGAGATTGTAGATAGGTTTAAATACTTAGGCTTCCTCCTCGATTCTAAACTCTCCTTCCTTCCTCACATTGAAGCCCTTTCTAAAAAGTTTAAACTAAGGTTGGGCTTTTTCTACAGAAAGAAGACCTTGTTTTCCCTAACCTCCAGATTAAGACTGGTCCAGTCCACCTTCCTCCCTCTCCTGGGCTAAGCAGCCATCATTTATAAAAATTGTTCAGCAGAAACGTGATACCCTTTATTACAGAGCCATCCATTTTGTCATTAATGCCCCTGCAAGGTAAGAGGAAGTAAGCTGTTGGTTAACTAGGATCTGCAGCTTATTTGTTTGGTAGGAAAATGGGCAGACTAGGTGGGCCAGGTGGTCCTTATCTGCCATCAAATTCTATGTTTCTATGTTTCTATACCATTGCACCCTATATGTGGCAGTGGGGTAGGCCTCTCTGACTACCAGGAGACTCTTACATGCTTGTCTATGGGCATATAAATCGCTCTTGAACAAACTCCAGGCCTACATCACTAGTCTTATTTCTCACCCCCAAACTCCTTATGCTCTTAGAAATACTTCTTACATTTCCTTAGATGTGCCCAAAGTTTGTACCCGCTTTGGTCAACTGGCCATTAGTTATGCCCTCCGTACCGCTTGGAACAAGCTTCAATTGTTCCTTAAATTGAGCACCCTTATTCCTTTAAGGGCACTCAAAACTCAAATAACCAATCTAATTAACGATGCTTTCCACTGCAATTAATCCATCAGAGCTGAGCTAACTCCTTAGCTTACCTCTAAACCATCATTCTTGTATACTTGTCTTAGGTGCTACCCTGAGTTCACCTCTCTGCCATTTGCCCATTATACCAAACTCTCATTAGTACTACAGTATGCCTAATGATGATTCTTTTCCAGTTGCTTTGTATATATGTATATATTTACTGTTTTGTCCAATATCGCTCTACATTTACCTTGTTGTACCACTGTAATTATTCCTTTTTATATTGCTTATGTATATATCATCCTCATGTATTGATTATATGTTTCCCAGCATTGGCTGTTCACCCCTACCTTGTTTAGCTCATATTGTACATTTTTTTAAATAGTGTCTGTTAATTAATTTTGTATCCCCATATTGACTGTATGTATGGTTTGTTATTGTTAAAAAAGGGTCTTCCTTGAAAATGAGCTTGCTCAATGGATTTATCCCTTCACAATAAACTTGAACTTGAACTTCACCTAAACCAGTCCAAAATGGTATCCATTATTCTTTACTTTAAAAAAAGGCTGTTGGGCTACCCTAAACTAGACATAAAAACCTTGGAAGGTACCATCCTAAAATCTGTGTCAGAATATAGTTATCTTGGTAACCTACTTGACCAACATCTGGATTTTTCTTACTGGTTGAAGGATGGGAGGCAGAGGGTGGAGGTAAATGGCAGTCACTAAGAGGATGAGACAGTGACCAGTGGAATACCACAGGAATTGGTACTGGGTCCTGTCTTCTTTAATGTCTTAATAAGTGACACTGCTAAGGAACTGGAGGAGATGGTGAGTCTCTTTGCTGATGACACAAAAATATGCAAGAGGGTGGACTCCCAGGAGGGTGTGGAGAGATTGCATAGGGATCTGGGGAAATTACAGGAGTGGTCCATGGTGTGACAACTGAGTTTCAATGCCTAAAAGTGAAAAGTTATGCCCCTGGAGCGGGGAAACCCTAGGGCTGTGTATAAGATGGGGAGGATGTACTTAAAGTTACCAAGCAGGAGAGCGACCTTGGGGTAATCATATCTGATGACCTTATGGTGGAAAGGGCTGTGCAATAAGGTAGTAGTCAAGGCTAGCCAGATGTTGAGGTGCATAGGGAGGGGGATTTCTAGCAGGAGAAGGGAGGTGGTGTTGCTTCTTTATTGCTCACTTTTTAGTCCCCATCTGGAGTACTGTGTTTGGCTCTGGAGGTCGCACCTCCTCAAGGACATTGACAGGGTGGAAATGATCCAGAAGAGGGCTACCAAAATGGTGTTGGGATTACACAGGAAATCATAAAAGGAGAGGCTGTGTGAGCTCATCATATACTCCCTGGAGGAGAGATGAGCAAAAGGGGACATGATTGCGACCTATATGTACCTCACGGGGGTGAATAAGGTGGAGGAGGAGAGTCTCTTTCACAGGAGGAGTACCAAAACATGAGGGCATGCAATGAAGCTTGGTGGGGGATTAAGAAGGATGTGAGGAAATACTTCTTCACAGAAAGAGTTATGGTACCTGGAACAGCCTGCCAAAAGAGGTGGTAGGGGTGAAAACAGTTGGGAGCTTCAAACATGCATGGGACAGGCACATGGGCATATAAGTAAAGGTAAAGGAGGAGGGAGGGACAACCGTGACCAAATATGGGCCAGGGTGTAGTAATAAACTGAGAAAATAGGGCAGACTAGATGGGTCTACCTGTCCTTTTGTGCCAACATGCTGTATATTTCTTTGTTACACTGAAAAAAATGGAACTTATATGGAAAAGCAAAATATCTTACTTTGCAGAAAGTTACAGAATCAATTTGTGGGAAATGAACTATGCCAACTGAATTCAGAAATCCAGAATTTTAAAAGTGTTTGGATGAGACACCTTCCTAAGTTTAAAAGTACATAGAATTGTTGGAGCTAAACAATTCTGATAGGCTGTAAATGATGGCATGATTTACAATGTAGTTGTCCCTTACAGCTCAGCTGAGGTATAATATCCTGGTTCAGTGGGCCCTGCATTTACACATCTCTGCAATGTCATTTCATCAGGCTATAACAAGCAATATCTCATTTTTAATGAGGTCCTGCCTTTTCACATTTTTATACTACATTTAGTCAAGGTAATCCATTAAAAGTAAGATGCAGTATTTTATGTTAAATGGGGTACTGCTTTTACATGATTTTATAACGTATTTTCCCCAGGACAGACCAGTTGAGATTCAACACTGGTTCTCATTTTCAGTGGGATTCTGCTGTTTCCACATTTCTGCACTTTATTTATTCAGGATCATCCGTCCTAGTTTTTTTCAGTGGGGTCCTGCTTTTTCCTCCTTTTACAGTATCTTTGTCCAGCAGAGAAGCGACATCTCATTGTCTGTGGCATCATGATTTAGAGATGCTGTTTTTCAATTTCAGTGTGGTTCTGCTTTTTACTCGCTATTATAGTGTAGTTATCAATGATAACTTAGCCAACATAAATAAGATATTGCATTTTAGCTGGGAAGTCCTGGGCAATTCTCTGATTAATAAATTGTAAAAAATGGGTGAAATTAGGATCCAGTTGAAACAAAGATATTGCATCTCAGCTGAGCTACACTGGGTAAATGTACTACAAAAAAATAGGCAAAAACAGGACCTACTGAAAAAAGAGTTATTTCATCCCAGTTGGGCTATGGTGGGTAAATACATTGTAAAAATGGTTAAATGCAGGAACCCACTGAAAATAAGATATTGCATTGCTGAGCTATTCTGGATCAATAAACTGTAGAAACAAATATACATAAACACACACAATACAAACACAGCCACATATGCACACATAGAGTATAGGCACATGTATAGTGTACAGCACTACTAACACAAACTCACTCACATACACACCACTAGAAACACAGATGAAAGCACACTCATACCACAACAAACAAATACAGACACATCATTTACTAGTACAACAATCTTGCCCAAACAACAACAGATCACATCATTGATATAGGCATATCATTGTGTGTGTGTTTGGGTGGGGGGGTTAGCAACCACAAGACAGGAAAGAGATCTGGGGTTCATCATAGCTGATGATCTGAAGGTAGCAAAGCAGTGTGATAAAGTGTTAGGAATGGCTAGTAGAATACTGGGGTGCGTAGGGAGAGGTATCATCAGCAGAAAGAGGGAGATAGTGCTACCCCTCTACAGATCAATGGTGAGGCCCCACCTGGAATACAGTGTCCAGTTCTGGAGACCCCATCTCAGGAAAGACATAGACTGGGTGGAGGCAGTACAGAGAAGGGCAACCAAAATGGTGAATGGCCTGCACCAGAAGCCCTACAAGGAAAGACTCAAGGGGTTAAATATGTACTCTCTAGGGGAAAGGAGGGAAAGGAGAACAATGATAGAAACATTCAAATAGCTCAAAGGTACAGGATAGTGGCATTTTGCACAGAAAGAAATGCTCAAGGACAAGGGGGCATGGTATGAAGCTGGAAGGGGGGAGACTTAGGGGATGTGAGGAAGTCCTTTTTACTGAAAGGGTGATGGACATCTGGAACAGCCTCTCAGCAGAGGGGTGGGTACTGAAATGGTAACAGGTTTCAAATATGCATGGAATGGACTCAAGGGGACCTTGGTAACAGGGCTGGGGGGTAAGGCCGGAGACCAATTAGGGTCTATGGTATCACAGTTGATAGTGATTTGGAGCAGACTGGGTGGGCCAGGAGATCCTTTTCTGCCGACAGCTTCTATGTTTCTATATTTCTGTGCTTCACAGGGACAACACAGATGTAAATAGACAGGTGCAGACAGACACACACACACACACACACACACACACACATACATATGCATACATACACACACACACACACACCTACCTGCAGGTACAGACTTACACTAACATACATCACCATGCACAAATCCCCCACCCATACAAACACATGAGTATATACCCAAACGTTCATACATATATATTTTTATTACCTTATCACAGTGCTGCTGGCTCCAGCTAGAGCTCTCTCTGTTCCATTATATGTCTAGTGGGCAGAAAATCAGTCAGAAGGTTGGAGTTAGGTTTGGCACTAGGTTGGAATGTTGTGGTGGGCCAGGGATCTGTCAAGAATTTGTCAAAATGTTTGACAGCAGGTGGGAGAAGTGTGGTTGGCTGAAAATGCTCAGGAGTTAAGCAGATCTGTTGGCAGTGGATAAGAGTTGCGTGTTGGGCCAGGGATTTGTAGGGCGGTATCTGGAATGTTTGACTGTGAGACAAAGATGCCTGGCAAAGCTAGAATTAGTCAGAATGGAGCACAATGTTTAGCAGTGGGTAAGGGATATGTGGTGGTTTGGGAATTGGCTATGAGCAGGCAAACTGGCAGCAATAAAACTGTGGGGTAATCTTGAAATTGGTTAGAAGGTGTGTGGGCCTTTCAGTAGTGGGTGAGAGTAGTTTAGTGGTGGGTTTATTGGCAGTACACCTGAAATGTCTAGTGGGGCGGTGATTGGTTGGTAGGTGTTCAGGATGCTCAGGAGTGGGTGGGGATGCCAGTTGGGTCAGAGATGAGTTTGGAAGTAGTCTAGGCCACCGCAGTTGGTAGGGGATGTCTGGCAGGACAGGGACTGGTTGGAAAGTGGATGGGTGGTGGACGGGTGAGTGGGTATGTTGTCAGTGGGTTGGAGACAGCTTCTGGGCAACAGACTGACTTGGGATATAGGCAAGATTTGGTCCTCCCTGAAAAAAAAAACTGCATTACAGACACTGCGGGGAGGGAGGAAAAGACTTGCAACTTCAAATCTATATAGCCCAATCTTCTCTCACTTTTCCTGCACCCACTTCCCCTAAAAGAAAATGAAATGGGCAAAGTACATGTCGGATACCAAGAATTGCTCAAGGCGGTGGGAATTTTTGCAGTAGAAGGAAAGTAATCTCCCTGATCTGGTGTCAGAGATTGCTGATGTAGCAGAAAATATTGCCCCCTGCCCCTGCCCAATTACCAGTATCCTGGCTTCACTCCTAAACTGAGCTCAGCAGAATAATACCACACTGGGACAAGGGATGGCTTATTTCACATTGTCCATGTCCTACATCTACTGTATCTAACATGGAAAGGCTGCTGTCCCCACTGGGATGGCACTACAGACTCTGATATTAAAGTAGAAGATCATAACAATTGATGGTGCTACATGAAAATGTTTTTTGTACAAAGAAAATATTAACTAACAGTGTTGTGAACTTGTTGAATCTGTGTGACTGATGATGTGCCTCACATTTTGGGTGTCACTATCCCAAATCAATAGCAGAATGCTAAGAGATGTTAATGAGTTGTGTAGAGCATGTTAGATTAGGGCTGCATGTTTCTCTGATATCACTACAACAATGGAATGCTATCTCCATGGTAGATGCAGGCACTGCAAACGTCTTACCTACCTGCTCCATTGAGACAACCTTCCCTGACATTCAGTGATATCTCCTCCCTCAGCCTTAGCATTCCTTGGAATTCAGCAGACACTTCTTCCCTCAAACTGATGCAAGCCTTCCTGGCATCCATTTTACCCCTCCACCTTGTTCAAAGCATTATCTGGTGTCCAGTGGTACCCTATTGCATCCAGTGGAACTCCTCTCATTCACCCTAAACAAAGCAAAGTAACCCCACCACAGCTGGCACAAACCTGCTGCTCACCTCTGCATGATGGCTGTCATCTGAGTAGATACTGCAAAATCAGATTAAGTAGTGAATGAGGAAAAAAAAGATAAACCTCAGTCTCCATAGTGTAGATATACTCCAGTTTATTTACAAGAATATAAGTGGCACTGTACAGTAGTTCCAACATTTGCCATGGGTAATTTTCCTGCAAAGTAAATTGTATAATTATAGAAATCAGTTTTGCAAAAATTGGAATCAAAAAGTGCAAAAATCATGCAGTGATACTCCAAGGGAAAAGTGTAACCCCCTTGTTACCCGGGGTTACTAGAATCCCAGTAAGACCTAGTGGTAGGCAGGGAAGGCAGCTTGTGAAACTCCAGTTAAATGGGTTTCACACTGTCTCACTCTGTTCTCAGTCTCAGCTGAGACTGAGGGATGACATCACCAATAGAACTATCACAGCTGCATGAGCCACATTGGAATCTGCAGCAAAGGGAGTTGGTTAGAACGCTGGGAGGTTTTTGAAGTCAGTCTTCAGTCAGTCTTCAGTGAGTGTGTGTGAAGTTGGGAGCTTGCTGAGAAAGCAGCTCAGTGAAGGCTCTAGGAGCCTCAGCCCCGACAGAGGGCTACTTTTAAGTTAAAAGAGTGTGTGTCTCCACCTTAAAGAGAGACACAGAAGATAACTGAAGTGGTGGAGACCGCTGTTTTCCGGTCTTAGTGCCCCCTCCCTTTGGGGTGGGTAGGAAAGGTTTCCCTGCAGATTCCTGGGGCAACTCCCTAGTTCTGCTTGTGAAGGAAAAGCTGCGTATGTGTTCCAGTGTTTATTTGGGAGAACAAGAAGATTTGTGAGTCACCTGTGGGGCACCTGCAATGTGAGGGTGAGTGTCTGCTCTTGCTAAAAGGGCCTATGTTTTTCACCCTGGGACTTGTGTGACAATGTGGGGATTGAACTACAATATTGGGAAGCCTAGAGTAATGGGCTAAGCAAGTTAAAAGTAGGTTCAAGTCCAGAGTTTGTTGGGATGCAAATAATATGTAGAGGAGATGTGACAGACGTCTACCCAGAATCTACATTTGAAAGTTCAGTAAAGGAATTGTTCAGTTTCCAGAGAAATGGCCGGGTATGGGCTGTAGGAGCTGGAGGTGGGTGGCTCCCCATCTTTAGTGACCAGGTCCACCTCTATGGATTTCTTCTGTGGATTTCTACTTTACCTCAGGCACTTGGCCAGTGATGAGGGAAGTACCCAGATGTGAGATTGTGAGGAAAATTCTCTCTAGGAGTCGTAGACTCTAGTGTGATTTGGGGAGCCACAACAGGATAATTGGTTCATTCCTCAAATGGACCATGGATCAAGTGGCTGGCGGGAGAGCCGGGTCAGTGGGGAAAACCCAAGTAGTGTACAAGTCGGGCTGTGTACCCAAAGCTGCGTGCAAGTCCGGGCTGTGTGCCTGGTGGGTTTAGAGCCTGAGGGCTGGAAATGGTGATAAGGTGTTCTGTTGTCTCTAATCTGCATTACCAGGAAATGTAGCCCCATGGGGGTCCATCTATGCTTTGTTTGTTCAGCTTGGAAGTGAATAAAAGCCACACTGAAGTATCCCATTCCTGGTTCTGGACATTACAGTTATTGCTTCCTGTGTTTGGATTTACTTGGGTGCCCCTGTTCAGAGTAGCCAAACCTAGGTCCCCTGTGCCGAGTAACCTCATCCTCCCTGAACCCAGTCCCTACCAGGTACTGCTGTCAGCTTCAACAGCATGCCACCAGTTATTTTGCTAAAAAAGCAGGGGTGAGGGGTTACAAAAGTTTGCCTAATTGTACTGTGATCAGACAGCTGTGCTCAGAAGCCAAACAACTATGTTTGCACCAGTATCCAAATGTTTATTATCCATTGTATAAGAGATACCTCAACAAATTTGCACTAATAATATATGAAATGAAAATTTCCCTGCAAGTTCCAGCAGATATAACAAACCCTGACCAGAGCTGATAAAGCTGTGATGAGCTGCCAAGTGAGCAAAGTTACACAAGTGCATAGAAATTATTGAATGCCCGGGTGTAATTTGGCCATTTTTTGGAGGTTTAGCACCAAATTTTCAACGTGGCCTTTTTGGGACTACTCTTCATGAAGAGTGCCAGTGTCATTTTGTTCACTTTTTCTGAAAGGTGATTTGACAGAGTGACCATGCCATTTTGTGTCACAGGTGCAAAAACACGTTTTGGGCAGGATGTGATAAATGACAGCTGTACTGTTTAAAAGGAAGTGTGCAAAAATGGCAATGTTGAAAATGTGGAGGGAAAATATTAAAAATTGGCAAAGTTAGGAGCATGTGTAGAAACTGTGCAACACACACTAGTAATGCAGTCATTTTTGGATTGTTTTCACCAAATTTGCACCATGAACTTTTTGGGACCCCACCTCATGAACAGTGCCACTGTCATTTTGAGAATTGGTCCCGAAAGGTGATTCACTGCAGTGACTGTGAAATCTCCTTTCAGGACTGAGTAACAAAATGACAGTGATAGTTTTCACAAGGCGGGGTCCCAAAAAACCCATGTTGAAAATGTGGGTTCAAAATTCCAAAAAATGGCTTATTTATCAGAATAAGTTGAATACCCCATGGAATGGCATTATAGCATGCTTACCTTTGATTATTCAGTTTGCAGTTCAGCTTTGAAGAGTGCAGATGTGTCCCAGTCCAGAGAACTTGACAGCACCAACCTCCGGAGGTAAATATGGGGTAAGAGGGGGAGTGGGGAGGTGGGTGCTCAGTGGGAGGGTGGGGAGGGAGGGGACTGGGGTGCCGATGAGGGACCATTTTCTTTTCCAGGAAAAACACATTGAGGGACTGTTTTCTATATTGACAGGTATACAAAAAAAAAAACATACATTTTGGCACATGGGGTGGGCTTCCAGTGTACCACATGAGTGGGGTGGGTGCCATAATGCCGACAGAGGGATCCAGGACCCCAATGTCGGCAGGGGTAAAAAATCATTTGGGCACATTGGGGTGTGCTCCCAGTGTGCCCCATGTGTGGGGGGGATATAATGCTGATGCAGGGATTGGGGACCCAAATGTTGACGTGTTTTTTTGTTGCCAGTGCAAATGGCGGTGGTGATGCAACTGCACATGCATGGCACTCAAGCATGTGCAGTTGTGGTGAATGGCATTTTGCCATTCACAACCTGATGGTGCCAGCAGAACTATGCATGCACGCAAGTCACGCATGCTCAGTTCACACCATGAAATGCAGCAGTAACAGGGGAAATAGTGCAGCTGTTATTCCATAGTGGCCAATCGTGGTGGAGTGTTTCAAGCTCCAGTGGACTTTTGGAAAGATACTTCCAAAAGTCCAATGGAAGGTTCCATGATCAGCCATTTTTAGAGCTACGATTGCAAAACATCTGTAGGCTCCACCCACAGCCCTAAAAACAAAGAAACTGCATCTTGGCTTGTGGCAAACAAAAGTAAGCACTTTTTTCCTTTCTGGTTTGTGACTATGTAACACAGTGTAGCAAAGGGATGACAATAATTATTGCTGTTTCACTTGTATTTATCAAACTTTGTTTTGCAATATACTTTGGTATATTACTAATTGAAACATAACATTTCCTGTCTTATCTTTGAATTTGATGAATACAGCGAGCACAGCCATTCAATATTTTGCAAACACTTAATCTTGGGTGTTTGAATTGGAGCTGCTCAGTTTTATATGTGTACTACATGTAATGCTATAACTACATCTACTGTGTCATACATGTTCACCAAATTTAGATTATTTTGTGAAAAAATAAGCAACTATAACATTCTGTATAATTTCTCCCTTATAATATTATTACATTAATGTTATACTTATTAATTTTACATTGTGTTTGTATTATTAGTAAGCCATAAATGTTGTACTTATTAATTTTACATTATGTTTGTTTTATTTTTAAGATTGTACCATTATAATAAGTGTGTCTTTCTTTTCCCATAGGGAAACCATGGCGTAATTTTCCACTAAAAAGGAGTGTTTATAACAGCAAACATGTGCCCAGTTTCCCTCACTCTGGCCATATACCCACTGCAGCTCTTCCTTTTTTAACCGCTAGTAGCCCCAGAGACTGAACCATCATTCGGACTCGGAGGTAAGTGACTGAGGGAACAAAATCAAAAACAAAAACAAGTACCAAGAAATAAAAAATTAAATTCTGCCTGAAAATCAAAAGAAATGAACAAAAAAACTTTTAAATAAATACCAAAAAGGTGACCGCAGACCGTTCAGTCAAACCTGACCAGACTATGGCTGCACAAGAACATCTTTTTATTTTATATAATTGCTGTGGTGAAGAAGGAAAACCCAGCAATGATATAAAATAAAATATGGGGTGGTGATTAAAGTCAAAGGTTACACACACCCTCAGTGTGTAAAAAATAGAATAAAGTATGGGGTGTTGTGCATAATGAGAAGTTTACACACACCCGAGGGGTTAGATGCTACATAAACCCCGAGAGCAAAGCTTGAGGGGTTTGTGCGAAGCATCTAACCCTGAGGGTGTGTGTAAACTTCACAGTTTACACACAACACCCCATATTTTATTTTATATAATTGTTGGGTCTTCTCTTTTTGGCTACAGCAATTATATAAAATAGGAGCCATTCCCGTAGCTGCGCTCCACTTCGGTTTTCAGTCAGTGAATCGGTCGACAAATTTTCTTTTGGCAGCTTTTATAATTTGTTACAATATTATTAGCCCACATTTGCACAAAATATCACTTTTTTGTTTTAAAAGTGACTTACCACCATGTTTCTCTGGTGGCTGGGATGTGGGTGAAAAGAAAGCGATGAACCAGGAAGGGAGCCAAGCAGCAGGTGCATGCGCAGAGCGAGGGGACCATGCACGTGTTTGCCATTATAAACGCTCCTTTATAACGGCAAATTACGGCACTGTCCTCTTATGGTAAAAAGGGCAGACCAATTAATTATCTTCTTGTTACACACACCACCTAATACTTTATTCTATATTTACTTTGTAGGACCACTACCCATGACTTAGCAGTAACATGAAACATTGGGACTAAGGCGGCCATTCATATTCGTATGAAAAACTGAAATACCTCTGAACTACAGAAACTGAGTTTTATCTTTTTTTCCTCATTCACTACTTAATACATTCACAAGCTAGGAACTCTCCTGAAAGTATATTTGTTTCTCCTGTAGGAGACTAGGTATTTTGAATATTTCTCTTAAACCCTCATTAAAGAAATACCATCTGTTTCCATAACTGTGGGTTTGCAATATTAGTATCTTGTTCAGATGCCAATCAGTCAAGGAGGTGAGCAGTGGATCTGCTGGCTGGAGCTGCTTTTTCATGGATAAGGTTAGGGAAGGGGGTTCCCCTGCATGCCAGGGAATGTCAGGATAATGTGAGGCAGGGGTACAACTGAATGTTCAGAAATGCTTAGGGCCGGGTCAGGGAGAAACATAGAAACATAGAAGCTGACGGCAGATAAGGACTGCAAGGCCCATCCAGTCTGCCCATTTCTTTTTCTACCTTATGAATGTGCCATCGGCATCTGCTCTGTCAATGGCCTGTCTATTCATGCTTATCTGTATGGGGGATGGGGAGGTACTACTGGGTGTCAGGGAATGCTAAATGCAGCATAGGATGGCTATAACACTGGATATCAAGGACTGCTTAATGGCCAATAAATGTGAAAATACCTACAAAAGCCCATACAGAGAACAGGTTGAGGCTTGTGCTGTACTGGTGAGCTTCATCAGGACGTGGGTGTGAAGAGTGCCAGTGGATGGGAGTTGGTTGTATAGTGGTCCAGGGATTACTTGGGAGGCTGGCTGGAACTGCAACACTGGGAGGAGTTTGCAGCTGGGGAATGGATAGAGAGGGTGCAGGAGTTGCCACAGTGGTGGGGTGGGGTGGGGTGGGGTGGGGTGGGGTTTATGGTCAGGGAATGGGTCAGTCAATGGCTGGGAAAAATTCATGTCCTTCTGAATGGCACTGAATGGCTTCCTATGTGAAATGGCAGATTCCCCATTGACTGGGACAGTGAGGGCTAAACCTAAAAAGGAAATCAGTGCTAGAGAACACTGACAAGACTATGGAGACATACAGCAGAGCCAGCCATGATGCAACACAGTAACTGGCATATTACAAAATAATGCATGACAAAAGGCCTTAATTGCCATTAAATGACACTGGGCTGGATTTTCAAAGGCCTTAAACTGATGCAAGGTGCTTGCGTCGAACAGGTCTGGTGCAAAGGCACCTTGCACCATGGGCTGTGCCAAGTGCTATTTTCAAAGGCAGCCTGTGTCACCCAGCAGGTTGCCTGCACCAATGTGTGCCAGCACCCACCTTGCACCACAAAAGTGGCTGCGGCATGGAGCAAGGGGGCTTGTGGCAGACCCAGACTGCTGCAGCCCTCAGATATGGACTTTCAAAGACCTCCCCAGGAATTAAGTGCCAAGTACCCTTAGACCAGTGAAGGGCTGGTCTAACGGTACTTAGACAGCTCCTGTGAGGGTCGATCAGTATATGCCACTGTGTGGCCTGCCCAATCCATCCAAGACGGGTGCTCCCTAGTGATGCAGTGGCCCCCCACACTGACTTTTCATGTGCTGGACATCATCCCCCTGGTGCCCTGGAGCCCCCTCCACTTGGCACATAGTAGCCCACACCCCGCACCCCATCCATACCCCAGATTGAGGACCCGGCACAACCTCCTCACTTACTGGCTGGCCACGAATGAGTTGGCAGTGTCGCGTACTCTATACAGTATACAATCACAGCGCACTGACAATTGCATTCGATGTCCGCCATAGTGGGGTGAGGAGAGCTCGTGCCAGTCGCCATATCAGGAGGACCGGGAGTGGCATGGTGGTGTGGGGGGGCTCTAGCCAGCATCATGTCCCCATCTGTGGGCGCCGCAGGCACCCTGCTGCCATTGTGGCATTCTGGGTGGGTGCACCATCCGTTTGGTGTAGCACCACCTTTGCCGCATGCTGCTGGACTTTGGCGCTGGGACCCTGTGGGATAGAAATTCGAGTGCAGGGTCCCGGACACAGCCGCATTTGGTGCAAGCTGCCATTGTTGCAGCTTGTGTCAGGGCTTTGAAATTCCAGCCCACTGTTCCTAACAGTATACTGCAACATTTTGTGAAATACGGCAGCATTACTTTGCTGCATCCTGGCTGGCACCACTGTATGATAGGCAGCACAGCAGTGTGGCTTCTCATTAAAAGCATCTGAGAACCTATTGGGCTGGAGTGGAAAAGCTAAATGTTCACGGTCATGTCCAGCCTGCAGTGGGACTGATTTAAATTTTAAAGATAGGCTGAGCCAACACAGTACCTATTGTTTTTGAGAAAATATGAAGTGTGACTACAATACTTGGGCCTGGCTATGTTAAGCCTTGTAAAAAATGACGTAACTGTAACTGCGGCTTTAAGACAGCAGGTTCTTCTGGGTAACAAAAGAAATGAAAAAGTGTTACAGGGTTCAACTTGTGTAGAGTTGAAGCTAAATAATAAAAGGCTGTCTATTAGTTGTTTAGTTTCAATGATGAGAACCAAAGTACTACAAAAATCAATATAGTTTTGGGACCAGCAATTGCAATCCAGCACTGTACTTGTTTCAGGACTGGTCTCCTTGCTGTATCTCTTCTCACTATGTATCACTGGAAAATGTGGGCTAATAAACTGTATTCTGTTTGAGCATCACATATAAAATATCAAGAGTTATTTCAGCCAGCTATAACAATTTAGTGAAATGTCAAGAGATGAAGAGAATGCTTTATAGTGTATGGTAAAACGTTACATTTAGTAGAAATCTATCATTTACCAGCATTGTTGTACCATTGATGTGACTCCCAGCTGCTGTTATACCATCGATGGCACGTCACATCAATGGTACAACAACTTGGAATCAGATTGCACAGCCACCTGCCACTGTCCTCAAATATTTGAACTGCCGCACAGCATTTTGAATAAGTGCAAGGACTAGCAGTCAAAGATTAACCCTGAACGGCAGTACAATACTGAAATCCCCCATCCCGTAGCACTAGCACTATTAATCCCTGACAGCATGGACTGTAAGACCTTCATAGAACAGCATAAGAATAAGCGCACGACTGATAAAACAGACTTGGACTTAAGGATGTTGAAATCTTACCTTGCTGAAGAGGGTGAGATCCGTAGCATTGGTGATATACCGCATAATGACCTGGACACCTTCATTGCGGACTTCCTCTATAAAATCAAAAGAAATGATGGTACTGAGTACGAACCATCAACTCTAAGAGGTATATTAGGTAGCATAGATCGCTAAATTCTTCAGATAAATTATGGTAATTTTATCTTCCATGGGAACAGTAAAGACTTCCCAGAAACACTGTCCAAGCTTTTAGCCAAACAAAAATATTTCAAAAAAATGGACAAGGGCAGCAAGTCTAACAGAGCAGAAGCCCTGTCTCCATCAGACATAGAAAAGCTGTATACGAGCGGAACCATGGGTCTGCATAGCCCTGTGGCACTTCTTAACATGCTATTTTTTAACAATGGCCTCTATTATGCACTAAGAACAGCTGAACAGTATGCCCTCAGGTGGAGAGACCTATGCCTGTTTACTGACACAGATGGAAACCAGTTTATTGAATTCATGGAGAGGCAGACAAAAACCAGAGCAGGAGACAACCCCAGGGACATTAGGGCAGTTAAGCCTGGAATGTATGCAAACACAGAAAAAACAGAAAGAGATCCCATAAAGGCATACACAGTGTACACCTCTCAAAGACCCCAAAACATGCTGTCAGCCGAGTCAAACTTCTACCTGGCACCCAACTTATACTTCAGACCAGGTGTCACCCTCTGGTTTAGGTCAATGACACTTGGTGAAAACAAAGTTTGCACAATAATACAGGTCATAAAAATGTCTGTTGGGCTACCTTCTGAAAAATGCAATACAAATCACTCCACACACTAAACTGCCATCCAGAGACTTGTGGATGGTGCCGTCCCACGGAGGTCCAGCAGGTTTCTGGACATAAGAGTCTGCAATCAATAAATAACTACAGCTTCCTGTCAGAGGCCAAGCAGAAGAGAAACTGCGCGATTCTCTGTGGCAATACTCCAAGTGATGAACAGCAACCTTCCACCTCAATGTCAAGTGCTGCAGTGTCAATTTCACAAACAAGCTGCAGTGAGAAAAAGGTCAACAAGTTCCCACTTTTTCCACTGTCAGACATGACAAATTTCAACTTATTTGGGGATCACTGCATTTTCCAACAGGGCATCACAATGAACTTTCACAGTAACTTTGGGCCACAGAAGAAAAGAGTAGTTGTAATTTCTGACTCATTGTTAGATAGTGATGCCTAAAATGGTGAGTTTTTTTTCCTTCTGTGCCCCCCATCCCATCTCAGTCACCCACCTTTCTGGCAAAAATAAAATAAATGTTTTCTGCTTCCTGTCTTCTGTTGATGTTTTCATAGGTTCATTATCACAGTCAGTGCTCAATGCTTCACTCGTACCACACCACTTTCCACAGTTTACGGGATAATTGATTGGACAATTGGACAGCTTACGTTAGGTCTTGAACTTTGCTTGCATGTTCCACCGGCACAAAGTAGTTGCTATTAGTTAATAGTTAATACAGTACAGTACAGTAGTAAATATTAGCATTCCGTTTATTTTCGCTATTTTAGCTGAAACGAAAAAAGCGCTAAAATAAACCGAATGCTAATAATTTTCGGAGCGAAATTAGAAAACTGATGGAGAGCGATTTAATTACTAAGTACTTTATTTCTGAGTACACATCAGCTTAAATAAAATAAAGAAATGACTGCCTGTTCCAAAAATACAGTAGTCACTGTCCATTGTAAATAAAAAGAAACTATTTCATTGTAAATAAAAAAAAAAAAAAACGTTTGTTCTGTTGAAGAAAAAAATGAAAAGACTCAGTAGTTTTCATGCAGTGCTATTCATTCGTTGTTTGGTCATCTCCACACAAATCTCCTTCAGGGCTACACCTGCAAAAAATAAAACATTGCTCAGGACCTGGACAAGGAACTTAACCAGCATTACCAGAGTAGATTAATGCAAAGTTGACTTACCGATGTTATGCTATGTTCAGGCTCTCGGTATGGGCATCAAGAATTCCTGCTTCAGAAAAACCACGTAACACATCATCTTTTCTGTCACAGAGTTCCTGGAGACTGTGTGAAGCCACTGTGCGTGCCGTTCTTTCAGTGTTAGCATGCCCAAGTCAGTTTTAATTCCTTGCCTGTCTCCAGCTGCTGAGATACAAGGTCAGCATACCAAGCTGTGAATTTCTGCTTCATTAGATCTTTTAGGACTTTATTCACAGAAATATCTAATGGCTGCAAAGCATCTGTGCATGAGGCAGGCACAAATATCGGTATAATACCGAAATATTCCAGTTTTTGGAGAACGACTGGTGTAGTGTGGCCACGGAAAAGATCCATAATGAGGAGGGATTTTTGTTCTTGTGGAAGACCCAGCAATTCACCTGTGTGGGCACAATAGGGGGCAATGACATTGTCTATGTAGTGCAGCATAGTGGTTTCAATAGCCCAATGGTTGACGCTGTGTGTGATATCCCAATCGGCAGGAAAGGAGTACTGTGGGTGGCAAGCAGCAGTTCGACCTTTGTAGATGGCCTGGCAAGGTAGGAAATCACCGGATAAGGTGCATGTAAGCACCAGCGAGATCTGACACTTGTCACCCAGTCCAAGAACAGCTACTTGTTTGGAACCACAAGCTGCCATTGTCCACTGTGAAACCAGCACCATATTAATGCCAGTTTCATCCAGGTTCAGTACTAACTCAGGCGGTATTAGCTCTTGTGCTGTTGCAGTGCTGATTCTTTTTAAAAAAGCAGCTTTTAATGTAGGAAAATCACTAGGAACTTTTCGTGCTGCTTTGGTGCCCTTATGCTTACTGTACTCCATACGATGGAGGAATGACCAGGCCCACTTAGTGCTGAGATTCACATAGCCACCATTTTCAACCAGTATTTGTGGTGATTTGGCTTTTAGTAGCCCAAGGGCTACTGCGTGAACAACTCGGGCATTTACTACAGTCCCTTGTTCCCGCAAGCAGCAAATGACTTTCCGAAGTTGCTCCTCCAGCTCGTACATTAGAAGGGCAGGATGCCCACACTGTTTTCTGGGCAATGAAGGGGTGAGATAGGTGGGGTCAGGTGTTTCCCACAGCTGCTTCATGTAGTCCGCTTTAAACCCTCTTACTGTGCTCTTGTTTATGTGCTTGGCATACTTTGCAGTGTAAAAATGCACAGCTGCCATCACACCATTCTCCACAGCATGCTTGCCTATCTCAAAGCATGTCTCAGGGCAATAGTTGGCGTATGCAGTTGGATGTACTTTTTTGGGAGAAGGTGAAGTGGGTCCTATAAGTTCACGGAGCATTGCCTTAACGACACCTGGCTCAACACCAGCTTGTTCAGCAAGATCCTCTGGATCCATTTTTTTCGCTCTCGAAGGGATACTTTCTTTTGCCAGCCTGTGACTGTGAAATCCACCTAAGGATAGACATTGTTCTGTACTTCAGTAATCGCAGGGTAGAGTGCTAATGATCGCAATCACCATTAAGTGCCATTAAGTACCTGCTATTCAAGGGTAATTCTTGAATCTTGATCTGCTGTAACTTCATGCAAGGTGCTCGTGCGGATTCATTTGAGCACTAATATGTGCGGTACAGCCCGCAGCACTAAATAAAGAGGGCATGGATATAAAGTACTGTACAGTAGTTCATTATTTCTTTTTGTTCTGTCTACCTAAAATAAACTGTTCATAATGTTAAATTCCTTGTCCGTTTTGTTTCATCACCACCAGTCATCAGCAAGGTAAGACAATTTGTAATTTATATTTCTGATACCAGTGACTGAAACGTTGTAAACCAAAACAAAAGAAGTGTTCCACTGTTGATTTACTGATGCCCATATACTATACAAGACAGTGGATGGGCAACAGTGAAAAACAACACTGTTTTCACTTCTCGAGGTTTCATGACAACCGTAAACCTCTCGAGCTTCGCTCTCGAGGTTTACATGGTTGTTATGACAACCTCTTGAAGTGAACAACAGTGTTGTTGTTCACTGTTGCCCATCCACTATTCTCTATATTACACAGTTAACAATCACATCCAAGCACATCATTTCCCACTGCCATTCTGTCAGTACATTCTAAAAAATGGAAACATGCCAATTTATAATTAACTTACTCTTATAAGTATAGAATAATACATGGGAAGTGTGCATAATGAGAATTACATGCACACTCGAAGTGCAGGATGCTACACAAAGGTTGAGGGCAAAACCCGAGGGGTTTCTCAAAGCATTCCACACCAAGGGTGAGCTTAAAATTCAAGTTCATGTTCTTCCCCATACATTGTTTTATGTAATTGCTGGGAACTGTTTTTCACCAAACTATTCAGTTTAGATGAATCATTTGAAAACAACAGACTTGCGTGAAGTTTGGTTTATTCAGCATCTTTTTTTAACAGAGAACATTTCATGTAGATGCTAACTACGGCAATTTAGTGACTAAACATTGCATTTATTGGAACAACCGGTTTTTTTTTATTTCATTGCAAGATATACACCTGTAAGTGAAGTGTAACAAGGACATGGGGGGAGAAAGGCATGATAATCTAAACATCTCTGCACTTTAGAACTGTACATAACTTTGTTAAATGAGTTATAAGGCAAACATTAAAGTAACTTTCAAAGTCCCAGAACCATGAAACATCTGTAATTAGGCTGAGCTTCAAAAACTGGTGTTCGTGGCAGTATCCTAGTGGAAGAGGGTCAGAGGTCATTAGTTTTTATGGACAGAGAGAGACAGAGGGATCATGAGAGCATTGACCAGTGTAAAATTGTCAGCAAAAGGAGGTTTGCAGTTCATTTTAAGAGTGAGAGTTTGAGAGATTTTGTGGGGGTACTGCTGATGTAGTGCTCTGAAGTGAGTTTTTCTGGTGAAAAAGCAATTTGAGGGAAAAGATGTCTGTCTAAACAGTGTGACTATTCTGGTGACAGCAGCACGGTAGCGCGAGTGTGAGCTTTCACTCACTTTGCATAGAGAAAGCTGGTGTGTATGCGCTGTTACAACCCGTGAATTATGACAGTGAATTATAATCAGCCTTTCCTATGGAAGAAACAGTCCACAGTTATTACAACTACATATTCGCTTAACCATAATCAGGCTTGATTTCAACAGCTATAATAACATGCAAATTAATGTAATCGGGTGCCAGACTGGTCCTCATCACTGTGCCCTTAATTTGTAAAACATTTTCATTTTTGAACATAAAAGCACTGAACTCAAAAACCATTCTAGTGAGTTCCATTAGATTTTTAGTAGGTAGGTCATGCTTGTTCTTCTATCTAGGAGGGTGGTATGTGCACTCAGTCCCTCCCCATGGGGAGTTATTGTGTAGAGACTGCACATCCGTGGTGATTAGTCAATGTTCTGTGTCAGTGGCTCAATATCCAGAGTACATCTGCAGTATCATGAACATAATACTGGAAGGAACTGCCCAATGGACCTATATGTAGGGCTACCAGTTTGGATAAACATTCAGTAAGGCTCCCAATCTCCGATACAGTGGGTCTAATGAGAGGAGGACATTTTAAGGACTTGTGCTTTTGGTTAGTATGTAAAACACTGCTCTAAACAAATTTCAACATTGAAGTATTCAACCACATGTAAAAGCAAGATATTGATAATTTTTTGATATTTTTAGATATTCAACATATTCATCCACTTGTTTTTTAAAAACTTTGATAGGGAATCACTGATAACACTTAAGAAAGACATATTCATCAAAATGTCTTGGCTATGCACATTAAAATGTGTAGTGATAAAAATAAAAGCTTAGCTTTGAATTTTTTGGCATAAGAAGGTTTAAATGGAGCTGACTCACTGGCAGAGTGGTAATGCTACTACTTGTGATGCTGATGGCTGGCATTTGGGAGCGAATTCCAGGTCATCTGAGGGCTGGTTGAGAAAAGAAGGATAAGTGTCCGATGGACTGCTCTCCTCCAGGGAGGGAGGAATCTGGCACCTAGCAATACCCCTGACACCTAGTGGAGGCTAGAGGCAGGTGAACCAGGGAAAAGTGCGTGTACCGTGATTTATAGACACAGCAAACATCTGCATGTAGGTAGTGGGAGTGCACTCAACTTGTGTTGATATCGTTGCATATCTGTGTCACTGGCACTGGGTCAGAATATAGCCAACCACAATGCTGTCAACATCAACAGCACAGCAAAAATACCATTGATTTTGTTTTTGCGCCCCCTGATGCGAAGGGGGGCTCTATCCCCCACCCCCCCCGGACTTATAGATTGCCACTCTAGGGGGAGCCGGATTACAAGGCAAGTTAAATTTGTGGGGCCATGGAATACTGTTTCCATGGCGCTTTGTAAAAAGAAGCAAGTCCCAATTTGTGTAAAATGGTTGGAGACTAGGATGAGAACCCTCGTCTTCACTGCCTCCTGGCCAAGCTGCTTTATGTCCCAGCCCTCCATGCCATGGGAGCAGCTCAGCCAGCCCCTGGTATTTTGCTGCCCTTGACCTGTGGCAGCACCATGAACAGCGACTAGGGGAGCGCATATCACAAGCGATCTACATCCTTGCTCGCTGTCAGTGGTAGTGCTATCCAGACTAGCACTCAGTTGGCTGGCGCTATTCTGGTAATGCTAATCTGATTGGATACTATGTCACCAAGGATGCCACAAAAAGCAGAAAGGTTTCTGTAAGCAGCATAATGCTTGGGGACATGTAACCTCCCTCGCCTCCCAAATGATGCTTTATGTAAGTTTCGGTGTGGTTTATAGGTGGATCTTGGTGTCTCCTCCAGCCCCCTGGGAGCCTTGCAGAGTAAATCATGGGCCTCCCCATTTGAGCAGTCAGTGGGATGCCGGTGGGAGAGGGGTCTGTGGAGCAACTGGACTGAAATAAAGGGTACATCCCGTTAGATACACCAGAGAGTAAATATATCATTGAAAAAAAAATATTTAAGGTTTAATTGGTAAGATGGATCTGTTTCCCTTCCTTACGTGATCCATCCTTGTGCTTTATAGAGTGCTTTAAAAATGTTTTACTATATAAGTATTGTGGATCTGACTAAAATTGCTATTCTTTTTTTTTCCTTAGAATTTGTTTAGAAAGACATCGTTATTCATTTCCAGTTAACAGACAAACAAACACATACCTGGCATAGCCAGGGTACACAACCCCAAACTGGCTGTGCGAACTATATACATCCCCCTATGTATAAGCATAGTAGAAAACCGCCCCACAGTGTGATCAAGCTCCAAGATCAGTAATGCCCTGATATAGTACATTAACCGGTGTTGAAGTACTCCCTTCCCTTCATCAACCCAAATCCTCCTTTATTTACCCGCTTGTGAGCATATTTTAATCTGCGGCCCCCAAAAGGAGCCTGAGTCTTACCGGACGGTTTCCTAATGTGTCCCCTGGAAAGAGAGAGAGAGAGTCCCCAACCCCTTAAGCCCCTGCAGACCATTACCAATCCCCCTTGTCCTGGTAATGGGCCCAATACAACCCCAGTATTACCATCTAAAAAATTATTTAAGCCCAAATAGTACCAAGAATAATAGGAATAATAGAGGGAAAAACAAAAAAAGAATAGGCACAAAGGAATATAAACATTCAAACACTCCGGCATACTTTCCTTTGCTAATCACAGTCTGACATACAGGCCTGTATTCAAATGTTCGTAACCTGCTGGGAGTAGATCGCCTCTAATATTGCCCATCTTTTTACGTATACCTCTTTTCTCCCCTCAGAGTATAAGTGTCTCTTTATCTTGGCCAAAACCCCTAGCAGTTCTCTCACCCACTGATCATAGGCGTAGGCCTGACCGTCCTTCCAATGCTTTACTAAAAACACCTTAACTACCGCCACCATTAAAGAAAGGTGGTATTTGGGTGCGATCCCTACAATTTGAGAGAAGTCACCCAGAACACATATTTCTGGTGTTATAAAATCTGTATAGTCCAGCATTGGATCCATGCCCCATTTAATCTCCCTCCATAAGGGTGAGATTTTGCTACATCCCCACATTACATGCAACAGGTCACCCACCTCCTTCTCGCATCTGAAACACAGGTCTGTCTGTCTCAAACCTCTACCATATAGCATCACAGGGGTACAGTATATGTTAGAAACCACAAAAAATTGCATATTTCTATACTTGGGTATCACATTATATTTAGTACTTTTCCAAATACTTTCCCACCTAAGATTTCTGGGGGTCATCACTTTGTCCCAATATGGGATTCGTATAGGGGTATTTGGGCCCAGAAAGTCCAAAAGAATTTTATAAATTTGTGAAAGTGGGTTAGCTCTCTGGTTGATTTCCCTTAAGCTCCCCCACGAGAGGGAGTTGTCTATGGAGTCCCCCAACCCCTTCAGAAACCCTGCTAACATTTGTTTAAGTTGTATCCTTTGAAAGAAAGACAGTCTATCACATTGTGGTGGAAGGACTACATTATCTCCCTGCATCACATCCCTCAATCTTAGGCCCCGTAACTGGTTAGCCCACCGGTGTCTAATTACCCGACCCCCGATTACCAAGTTAGGATTACCCAATATAGGCTGATCTCTGGACTTCATTTGATACCGCTTTTGTACCGGAGTGAAAAAGGACCACCAGGCCTCCGCAGTTTTCATAACTGTTCCATACCCATTCATGAAAAAAACTTTTCTTAGTTTAGCATACAGCAACGATTCCGGAGTGAGGCCAGAGCTTGTTAACAATTGTTTCTCTATTCGCACCCAGGCTGGTATGTAATTTTCCCCCTCATCATTTTCCGCCCATCGGACCATAAGGCCTAGCTGGCCTGCCACATAGTAAATATGGAGATCAGGCAACCTGATGCCACCCTCCACGTACGGAAGGTGCAAGACATTATGCTTTATCCTAGACGGTTTGTCATTCCACAGGAATCCTGAAATTAGCCTACTGATTATACTAAACCATTTAGTAGGGATACTGTATGGGGCTAGATATACCGGATATAGCAGTCTCGGTAATACATTCATCTTAATAAGGCCCAATCGTGCCGTATAGTTCAAAGGTAGCTTGTTCCATCTTAGTATATCCCCTTGACCGCAGATATGACCTCTCAAATTAACATCAGCCCCATCTCCAAATTTGCTGTAATCCAGATGCCTAGATACCTCATTTTATCTGTTCTCCATTGCACTCCAGGGATGAAAAGTCTGCCCTAAAAACATATGGTGTCAAAGGTAGAATTTGTGTCTTTGTCAGATTCAACTTGTAATTGGAGATCTTAGAAAAATGACCTATTAATTCTCTTACTCTCTCGAAGCTGGATACTGGGTCTTGTAGATGAAGAAGTATATCATCTGCGAAGACTGAGAATTTTAACTCCAGTCCCCCAATCCTAATCCCCTTAACCTTAATATCCCTATTAATAGATCTCAGAAGGGGTTCTAGATAGATGTTGAACAGTATCGGTGAGAGAGGACATCCTTGACGAGTCCCATTGTTTAATTGAAATTCCCGCGAGATATAACCATTACATAATATTCTAGCCGTTGGGGCAGCATATAAGTTCTTAATGCCTCTAAGGAGACCCCGGGGAATCCCATTTTCTCCATTGTAGCAAAAAGAAAGGAATGTGAAACCCGATCAAAAGCTTTTTCGACATCTAGGAAATCAGGGCTAAAGGTACTTGAGAATCGGGGGCAAAATTTAGGATATGATGAATTTTCTTAAGAGCGTCTTGTGCCCCCCTCCTTGGCATAAATCCTACTTGTTCCTGACTGATCAGACTGGGGGCAATACTCAAAATTCTATTTGCCAAAATTCTAGTGAGAATCTTAATATCTTGGTTTATTAACGCTATAGGCTTATAACTACCTAATGCATCCCTGGGCTTGTCTGGCTTAGGAATTAAAGTAATATATGCCTGATACAATGGAGGATGGTGAATCCTCCTGCATTATAGTGAGAAAAAACTCTTGGAGTATAGGAAGTATAGTCTGAATATGGGCCTGGTAAAATTTAGCAGTAAGGCCATCAGGCCCCGGTGATTTACCAACAGAAAGAGACTGCACCACTTCGATAATTTCAGATGCTCTTATTGGAGCTTCTAATTCCCTGGCTTGGGCAGGATCCAAAATTGGTAAAGGTATTCCTTCTAAAAAACGTTTAGATTCCTCCTCCCCCACCAAATCTTTAGCTTGGTAAATTTCTGTAAAGTATGACACGAAAGCCTCGGCCATCTCTTGTGGGTCTATAATAAGCTTCCCTTCATACTGAACAGATATGATTGTTCTACTTGCTTCCCACTCTTTAATTCTTGCCACAAGAGACGCCCGGGGACGTCACCCTGCAGCAAGAATTTGGTGTTGATCTTATTCAGCCAAAACTCTGTTTTCCCATAGACAATATCCGACAACTCCCTTCTCAAGCTTTTGAGTTCCTCATCTATTTCCCCTGAGGACCCCTCCAACTGTGACATAGAATTAATCGCCCCAATCAAAAATTCCTCTTTAGCCCTTCTTAGCCTCTTATCCTTTGCAGCTAGACCCCTAGCTGCTCCCGAATAGAGAAACTTACAAGTAGGCCAAGCTAATCTTTTGTCTTGCAATGTAGGCACCTGCAGTCTAATGATCTCCTGTAGAACCTCCTCCAACTTATCCCTTCCTGTGGGTTCTGTCAAGAGAGAATCATGAAGCCTCCATCGGTAAGGTCGAGGCGGTGTGGGTCTTGGTTCCCACTGCAACTGAATAAGAGAGTGATCTGAAAGGGTTCTACCCTCTGTCATAACTTCCTTAATCTCTCTAAGTGCCTCTCTATTAACCAAAAAAAAATCAATTCGAGAGTGACTTTTGTGGGCTGCCGAATAGAATGTCATGCCACTGCCCCTATTTGAAAGGGTCTTAATTGGATCAACCAGTGCTGTAACCTCTAAAAACCTAGTCAGGGCTAGCTGAGCCTTGGTCAGTGGCCCACTGGATGGCGGTATCCTGTCTTCCTGGTTATTGAGATAGGTGTTCCAGTCACCCGCTAGGATAAGAGAGTGTGAAGAAAGATTAGCTATATCCCTTTCTATTGAAGCAAAAAATTTAGGGTCAGAGGGAGTTGGCCCATATATGGATGCAACCGAGACTGTTTTGCCAAGCAAAGTACCCGACAGATAAATCCCCCTACTATCTTGCCTTACTAGCACTTGCGCCACCTCATACGGGCAAGTTTTCTTTATTAGAATCGCCACACCCCCGGATGCCCTATCCTCTCCCACTCCGTATACTTGTCCCACCCATCGCTTCCTGAGACCACCCAGCTCTTCTGTCAAAAGATGTGTCTCTTGTAGCGCTGCAATATGTACCCCTCGTTGTTCAATATATCGCAAAATTACCATTCTTTTACGTCTACCCCTGAGTCCTTTAACATTCCAAGAGGTTATTTTAAAACATGACATCAATAAACATCAAAATTGTTTCAAATAAACCCAGATATTGTGCCCTTCAGGGTCTGCATCCTTGCTGTTCCCACACTTGGACTCTCTCTTCCATCCCCATCGTCCCTCCCCAACCTTTACCCCGATCCTAGATCGCTCCACCTACCTGGTGTTGAGTCATGGATGAACCCGCTCCCATGCCCCCCCAGCCCCAGCCCATGACACTAGACCCCGGATCTGGCCCATGGCTCCCATAGAGACCTAAGCGTGAAGCTCCATATTCCCTTCAGTCAATCACCCCTTTTCCCACGGCTCCTCCTTTTATTTTCCCAAAAACAAAGGAAGGCAACCCCTCTCAAAGCTCTCACTTATAAAATAAAAATCGAGCCCACACTGCTCCTCTTTACATTCTCTTGCATCCCGGGGTGATATCCCTCCAGTTACCAGTACTACCTAGACCTTAATCCCTTTGGCCATTCCCCCTCTCAGTCCTTCCCCAGAACTGACATGAAACCACATAAATATGTGACAATGCCCTCTAAGAGCTATAATACTAGCTGTTTACCCCCTTTGCAATAAGATTCCCTCACCATCCCCCTCTTACAGCTCCCTCTAATGTTCCAAACTCACGAGGATGTTCTTTAGATCTGATAATACAAATAGTGGGTTTCGTGGGCTCAGTGCCCCCCTGACTAGTACTTGATATACCAATTTCCTGTAATTCGTCACCTCGTGGCCCTTCTATGATCCTATATACCCTGACCTATGCCTATCCCTTAAACCCACACGTTTAACAGTAAGCGATAAAACAAACAGGCAATAACAACTTTAAAGTCCTTTGCTTCTCTTCCATCACAGCCCATCAGGCAGACTCAACCTTCTTCTTCTCAGAAAACAGTCATGTTAGGGGCTTGAATAGTTCTGGGAGCTCAGCCCGTAATCCCTCCAACGCATCTTTTGCTGTGAGGAACCTCTTCTCTCCAGCCTGAAGACGTACCACCAGGGTTGCAGGGAACTGTAGTCGAAATTTTATTCCTGCAAGATATAGCTTCTTCTTTATTTCTGCATATTCCTTTTGCTTTTCCCGAATTGCTGGCGTTTGGTCTTGAAAAAACCAGAGAGAGGCACCATTCCATTGCAGAGACTTCTTTTGTCTAGCAATGAGCAGCACATGGGACTTTTCCTTGTAATTGAGAAAGCGCATAATTATCACCCGGGGCCTCGCCCCCAGCGGTGGCATCTCCCTTAATGCCCGATGAGCTCTTTCTAGGTTGTATGCATCCCCAAATGGTGTAGGGCCCAACAACTTCAATAATAGCTCCTGCAAGAAAGAGACACAATCTGGGCCTTCAGCCCGCTCTGGTAACCCCGCTAAAATCAAATTGTTTCTCGATTCTTGATCCTCCATCCTCTCCTCTAATTTCTTAACCTTTTTTCTAACCGACACCATCTCCTGATCCATCACAGATATCTTCCTCTCCTGCGATGAAATCCGGGCCTCGGCATCGCCCATTCTTTGTGCCAGGGAGTGTAGTGCCGGCTTTACCGCTGCGAAGTCAATCACCAGCCCTTGCAACATTGCCTTAATTTCCCGGATGTCCTCTGCTCGAGCCTGAGACCCCTCCTTCCTGGTTCCTCATCGTGTTCGGTCAAGGTAGGCGATTGAGGTTTCAACCTCTTAGTAGCTGGGGCTCGCCCCGCCAGAGGTTCAGCAGATTCGGCTCCCATCACTATGCAATGACGCGGCCTGAACTTGCAAATGCGCCCTCGCTGTTTCTGTAATCTCCTCGCTTCGTATCTTTACAGCCCTTTAGCGATTCACAAGAAAACACACCCACGCCAGCTCACGGGCTCTTGTTGACTATTTTTAAGTATTTTAAGCCAGTCTCGGAGGAGCGTATATGGTATTTTATACTGCGGGGCCTCGGAGAAGCATGGGAGACGTCTATCCCGAATCAGCTCATCACGTGACTCCCTCCTTAGAATTTGTTAAAAAAAATGTATAGGGATCTAGGAAAGCCAGAGGAGTAGTCAAGAGTGTGACAACTAAGTTTCAGTGTAAAGAAGTGCAAAATAGTGTATGGTCCTGAGTTGTTATGTATGGAATTCCATACACCATAAAAAAGTCGTTCTACTTCAGTAGTGAAGTAGCTACTGCTGCAGAACGACTTTTCATTCTGCTGCAGTAGCTATGTCATAGTATGACTCTCCCTATCAGCGTGTTTAATGGAGGGAAGGCAGTTGAGCCGTCTCGCGGGAGAGAATCTGCTGCACACATGTTCCTCAAAAGCCACTCTCGGAGCAGAGACTCTGACTATGCTGTCAAGAAAAAGTAAGTCCTTCTTCATTTCAGGGGACCACACACTATAAAGAACAGTGCATGGTGTCCCGTACACAACTCAGCTACTCTTCCCCCTCATGTTTTCTATGATGGCAGAGGGACCTCTCAAGCTTCACTCTTGAGGTCATCAGCAATCATAGAACACAACTCGGGGGAAGAGTAGCCTTGTTGTGTACAGGATGCCATACACCATCCTATATATCATGCACTTAGGGCACGGAAACCCAGGGGTGGAGTACAAGATGGGAGAGTGGTACTGACAATCACCAAACAGGAAAGAGACCTGGGGGATAATCATATCTGATGGCCTAAAGGTGGCCAAACAGTGTGATAAGGCTGTGGAGATAGCAAGTGGGATGCTAGGGTGCACAGGGAGGGGTATCACCAGCAGAAAGAGGGAGGTGATGATATCACTGTATAAATCATTGGTGAGACCTCACCTGAAGTACTGTGTCCAGTTCTGGAGACCACATCTCAGGAAGGACATAGACAGAGCTGAGGTAATCCAGAGGAGGGCAACTAAAATGGTGCAGGGTCTGCACCAGAACCCATATGAGGAAAGATTGAAGGACCTTAATATGTACACTCTGAAGGAAAGAAGAGAAGGAGGGATTTTACAGAGACTTTCCAATACAACATGGGTATAAATAAGGTACAGGAGTGAAGAATTTTTCAGAAAAAAAGATGCTCAAGAACAAGGGGACATACTATGAAGATGGAGGGGTGGTGGACTCAGGGGAAACATAAGGAAGTTCTTCTTCACAAAGAGAGTGGTGGATGTCTGGAATAGCCTTCCAGTGGAGATGGTGGGGGCTAAAGTTGTGGTGGGATTCAAGAATGTATGGGATAGGCATAAGGGAACCTTAGTAATTAGGGAAGGGAAGGAAACTGGAGATAAAGTAGGGTCTATGGTATTACAGTAGGTAGGGGAAAATGGGCAGACTAGCAAGGCCAAGTGGCCCTTATCTGCCATCAAATTCTATGTTTCTAACTAAAACAGTCCAACAACAAGAATGCTCTGCACTCACAGGGTTTACTGTGTACCAAAACAAAAAAATCCAGGAGACAGAAATTCCTGATGAAAAAGTTTTTACTGAAGTCAGTACAGGCACGCTGAGGAAGCAGTACAGCACTGTGGTTCAGAGCACTGAGCTGCAAATCTGAGAACAGGATTTGTATCCCACCGGCCCCTCTTGCATACTCTGTGACCAAAGCAAGTCACTTATCTTCACTGTGCTCCCAGGATGCACCTGGAAACAAGTCTCAACTTAGTGTGTCTTTCCAGGTCAAAAACTGTAAAATAAATAAAATAAACATCCAAGCAGGAAGCTCCTGCAGTCATAACAAGCCCTGGTGTATTTTACGATGCATGGTATATTTAATTTATTCAGTGCCTATATTTAATCTGATAAAGATTAAACAATTTCTGTTTGATCTTGCTGCTTTACTTATAATTCAGCACAGAGCATCTGTGATGTCATCAAGAAATATTAAAGCTCCTCTCTCGTTACATATTTTGTTGTGACTGGTCTATGATTGGTCTAAAGAATACTGAACTAGTCTCACTTTAGGCATATCATCAACATAACATACGATAACTACAGTATTTGATCATTTTTAATTACATAGAAACATAGAAACACAGAGGGTGACGGCAGATAAGGACCGCAAGACCCATCCAGTCTGCCCATTTCGTTTTCTAACTTATAAATGTACCATTGGCCTTTGCTCTGTCAGTGGCCTATCTATTCATACTCATCCGTATTGCTGCCTTATGCCTATCCCATGCCTGTTTGAAGCCCTGCACTGTATTCATAGCCATCACTTCCTGAGGTAGGCCGTTCCATGCATCCACCACACTTTCTGTGAAAAAGAATTTCCTTACATTCCCCCTTAATCGGCCTCCCTCTAATCTCATGCTGTGTCCTCTTGTCCTGCTATTTTTCTTATATTTAAACATGTTAGACTCTTTCACCTTGTTAATGCCCTTAAGATATTTGAATGTTTCGATCATATCACCTCTCTCCCACCTTTGCTCAAGGGTATACATATTGAGCTCCGTTAATCTGTCCTCATATGTCTTCTGATGCAGTCCCTGCACCATTCTGGTTGCCCTTCTCTGGACTGCCTCAATTTGGTTAATGTCCTTGTGAAGGTGTGTCCTCCAGTACTGCATGCAGTACTCCAGATGGGGCCTAACCAGTGTCTTGTAAAGAGGGATTATTACCTCCCTCTTACGACTTGTGATACCCCCTACTAATACGCCCTAACATCCCCCTAGCCTTACCTACTGCTTTAGAGGTCTGCTTGGATGATTTCAGGTCATCTGTGATGATGATGTCCAAGTCTCTTTCTTCTTTTGTGACTGCCAGCAACTCCCCTCCCAGACTATAGGTGGCTTCAGGGTTTCTCTTCCCTATGTGCATGATCTTGCACTTCTTTGCATTAAATACCAGTTGCCATTCTTCTGACCATTTTGCTAGTTTATCCAGATCTCTTCTTATTCTACCAACCCCATCTGGATCATCTACTCTGTTGCAGATCTTGGTGTCATCTGCAAACAGACAAGCCTTACCCTCTAGTCCATCTGCAATGTCACTAATGAAGATATTGAAGAGGACTGGCCCCAGGACTGATCCCTGAGGTACCTCACTTGTGACTTGCATCTCTTCTGACTGTATACCATTTACCACCACTCTCTGTTTTCTGCCCGTCAACCAGTTTGCCACCCAGTTGACCAACTTCTGGCCCACCCGAGCCTACCCAGCTTATTTATCAATCTTCTATGTGGAACAGTGTCGAAAGCTTTGCTGAAGTCAAGGTAGGTGACATCAACTGCCCCTTGGTCCACTACTCTGGTTACCCAGTCAAAGAAATCTATGAGATTAGTTTGACAGGACCTTCCTTTTGTAAAACCCATGCTGTCTTGGATCCTGTGCCCCTATGGATTCCAGGTGTTGCACTATCCTTTCCTAAGGACTGCCTCCATAATCTTGCCCACTACTGAGGTAAGACTGACTGGTCTGTAGTTCCCTGCCTCCTCCCTGCTACCACTCTTGTGGAGTGGGATCACATGAGCCCTTCTCCAGTCTTCTGGGACCTCTCCTGTGCTCAGAGACTGTCTAAACAGTTCTGCTAATGGCTCTGCTAGTCCCACCCTTAGCTCCTTAAGTACCCTGGGATGTATGCCGTCAGGTCCCATTGCTTTGTCCACCCTGAGCTTAGCGAGCTCTTGTATGACCCTTTCTTTTGTGAAGGGAGTAGTGCTCACCTCCCTCCCCCCTGTGTCCATGGTGCTGAGCTGTGGGCCCTGCCCTACCTTCTCTTCAGTAAATACTGAGCAAAAGTATCTATTTAGGATAGATGCTTTTACAGGGTCCTCCTCCTCACATGCCCCCGTTTCTCCTTTGAGCTTAGCAATACCCCATCCGGACTTTCTCCTTTCACTAATGTATCTATAGAAAGTCTTGTCACCTTCTTTTACTGTTCATGCTAGTGTTTCCTCAGTTTGGGACTTTGCCTGCCTTACTGCCTTCCCTGCTTCCCTTAGGGCAGTTTGGTATACCTCCCTATCTTCATCCCGCTGTGTTCCCGTATATTTCCTGAAGGCCAGCCTTTTGGCTCTGATCTTTTCTGCTACTGTATTTGAGAACCAAAGTGGTTTTCTTCTTCTTTTGCACTTCCTTTTCTGTCTAACACAATGGGATGTTGCTTCAAGTACTGCATCCTTAATGCTTGCCCACTTTGCCTGTACCCCCTGACCTGTGTTTCTTTTTGCCAGGGCTAGCTTAATTCTGTTGCCCATCTTATCAAAGTCAGGTCCTCTGAAGTCCCATTTTTATGCCTTGGAATGGGATGATTTAGATGTAGTGGCCAAATTGAACCATACCATGTGATGGTCACTGGCCCCCAGGTGACCCTCTACCTGGAGATCTGTGATCCCTTCCCTGTTAGACAGTACTAGATCTAGGATAGCCCTATCTCTTGTGGGTTGTTGTACCAGTTGTTTGAGGCCCTCCCTCTGCAGGGAATCTCCCATGTGTCTAGTTCTGGCAGATGTTCCTGCTGGTATTGACCAATCTGTATCCAGCATGTTGAAGTCTCCCATTATCAGAACCTCCCCTTTAGCTGTCATGTTTTGTATATCTTCTAACAGTAATGTGTCTATGTCCTCCCCCTGGTCTGGGGGCCTGTAGACAACCTCAGTTCTTATGGCTGTCCCATTTCCTGTTTCCAGGGTGACCCACAGTTCTTCTGGCTCCTTATGTGTATTCTGAATTTCTGTAGCTTTGATATTTTCATTGACATACAGGGCCACTCCACCCCCCCACTTTTTGCACCTCGGTCTCTTCTGAACAGTACATAGCCAGGTACTGAAGTCTCCCAAGTGTGGTTACTGGTAAACCACGTATCACTAATTGCTACTATGTCCAGTTTAGCCTCTGACATTATTGCCTGCAGGTCTGGGATCTTATTTCCCAGGCTGTGAGCATTTTTGTACATGATTTTCCATTGGCCAGATTTCAGTGTGTTAGTTGTTGGGTGAGGTTTGGCATTTCCCATGTGCGTCATATGGGAAGATGGACCTTTTTTCTTACCTGGTGATGCAAATGAACTGGAAACATGCTGAATCCCTGTTTGACCACTAGCTGAAGGGGGAAGGGTGTTCTTCCCATTCGACGTATGAGGTGCTGCACCCCTCTCCCCATTTGCTAGTTTAAATATTCTGCAAAGACGTCAAACTTCTGCCCCAATGCACTGACTCCCTCCTTAGTCAGATGCAGTCCATCAAATTTAAAGAACTTTCACTCCCAGAACTGTTGCCAGTTCCCTACAAATCTGTGTTCTTTTTCCTGGCAGCAGCCCTTGAGCCACATGTTTAGCTCCCCTATCTCCCCTTCTCTGACCTTCTGTCCATCTGCCCCCCTCTCCCAGACTGGCAGGATCTCAGAGGAGGAGATGTCAGATGAAATGGATGATAGTTTGTCACCCAGCCTAGTCAGGTGTTCTTTGGTCTCCACAACTGACCGGCTGGTGAGATCATTAGTTCCTATGTGTACCAGGACATCAATGTTTTCACCTGCTTTGTGAACAATTTTAGCAATGTGGTCAGTGTCTCTCCACACTGATGTACCTGGGAGACATCTGCCCATTACCCTTGGCAGGAGATGGGCATCAACTCCCCGAATCAGGAGTCTCCTATGATCAGAAGTTTTTTGGATTTCCTTTTTGCTTTTTTTGTTTTGGTTCCTGATTTGGGTTAGTTTTGTTGTGCTAGCTCCTGTGCTGCAGTGTCCTGCTCTGCAGTGTCCTCTGCCCCTTTGTTTGATTTCGGAGATAGAGGCAGATACCTGTTTGTAGTGTTTATATGGTTTTTGGAGGTAATATGTTGGAGAGCACAGAGTGATGGGGCACCCAATTTGCCCTTCCTAACCACCTGCCAACCTCCTGGACCAACTACCCTCTGTGGTCGAGGTTCTTCTGTTGGATGTTCGGGAAATGGCGGGAGGTTCTTATAATGTATTTCCTCTTGAATATGAAATTTGAGGCGCGCAATCTCTGCCCATGCTGCCTGGAGCTGAGTCTTAAGATCTCCAATGGCCCAGCATGTAGGATAGTGTCCTAAATCCTATAAGACTGTCCTTCTGAAAAGTGTTCTGCAGTACCTGCAGTTAATGATATCCATTCCAGATAAGTTGCTGGGTTTATAACCTGGTCAAAGTAATTAGAAGGAAGAAAATGCAAGTAATGGTTTGATTTTGTGTTTTGTTTTTGTATAACTTGTTATAACAAGTTAAATTACTAGTGCCCCTGTAAATGAGCTCACCTTGTGGATGCCGCACTGATCCACCCCTTTCTGCTTTGCCACAGGAAATGTCACAACTGTGGTACCCTATAAAAGGAGTGTAGTGTGGGGTGGTTGGGGATGGGGTGGTGGCTGGGCCCTTCCCCTGCCAAAAAAGAAGAACCATGGATGAAAGAACAAGGAGGTAAGAGCAGAAACAATCCGTCAACAACAAATGCAGTAACCCTGAAAGCTTATCCTAATGTTAGATAAAACTGTAAAACCTGTAAAGCACCACCTGTAATAATTTCAGAGAAGATATACCCTGTAAGAAACACTTTGCTACAGAGGAAAAATAAAGCAGTAACAGAAGATATACCTTGCAAAAGACAATTTGAATCAGAAGATTACAGCAGTAATCTGTTAGCACACACCTGTAGGCACACCTTGTAATAATGCAGAAGAAGGTATACTGGCAACAACAATTTGAATCAGAGAAAAATAAAGCAATGAAATGTTAGCAACAAACAGTAGCAATCCCTATGAGTACAAAATAAAAATAACAACACACAGTAAATCTGCTTAGCCAAAAGAAGTCTTAATCCATTTCCCTTACTCTGGTAAGGTTCTCTGCTCTGTCCTTTCAAGCAATCTTAGAAGGAAAGAGCTCAGGTGAAGCTAGGTGCCTTGGCCAGCAAACCAATTCTCACAAGTACTGTATTAACAGGGATATTCAATCAATCAATCAATCAATCACTTTATTTAACCAGGCATAAACACCATTGAGCAAGCTCATTTTCAAGGTGGTCCTGGGCATAAATACAATATAGTACACTTCATAAGATTACAATTACGGTGGACAATGGTGCAAAAAAAAAAAGAAATAACATTGTGAAGGTGCCGGTCAATATGGGCCTATACATACCGGTCAACATAATTAACCTGCAAAGGTACATAATGATAAGCTTTACTGAAATGAGAAGAGACAACAATCCCATATAGTCTCCGCTGAGTAAGAGCTCATACCTAAATGATAGAAAATAAGGAGGTATTAAGGCATAGGGTAGACATTGGGGTGAAAGAGTAGGAAGCCAAAAGGGAGGCCAGAATAGGTAAAAGGTAGAGAATAGGCAGGGTCATCTTGGATTAAGGGAACTAGGCTTGTAGGTTCTAGGTTTCTGTTGTTAGGAATGTGGGGTGGATGAGATACTTAGGCGTAGGATTTGAGAGTGGCACCCTAGGCTTCGGGATCATCGGCATCTGAAACAGTTGCATGATTCCTTCAGATAATCCGTTAATAGAGCTTTTGAATGTGAAAATGCTTGGAGGTGAGGATAATTTTAATGAGTCTTGCATAGTGTTCCAAAGTGATGGAAGTGAGAAGTTGATTGCTGCTGAGTCAAGGGTAGTTTTCACTCTTGGAATCTGGAAGCAGATTAAGGAGAAGCACCTCAGGCCTTAGGAACCTTTAGGCCGTTTGGAGATGTTCGAGATTATGCAGGGAGGTTATCAGATAATGCTCTAAAAAACCCAGAGGAGAGCATTCCTTTTTCTTCTAGTTGAGAGTGAGGTCCATCCCGAAACCTGGTATAGACGACAGTGATGTGTACTACGGGGTAGATTTAAGATAAATCTTAAAGCCCAATGGTTAAGGGTGTCCAGTTTGTTTAGCATCGTTGATGGGCAATGACTGTAAAGGAAGCCAGCATAGTCCAGTATAGGTAGGAATGTAGTTTGTACTAGTCTCATTCTGGCTTCTAACGTGAGTAGGTGTTTAATGCGATAGAATAAACCTAATCGCTGTCTTAGTTTCTTCAAGGTTTCATTTAAGTGGCACAGAAAGTTGAGCTTGTTATCCAGCCAGAACCCTAGGTATTTAAAGGTATCAACTACTTCAAGGGGTTCATCTAAGAGTGTTTGGATCTGTGTGATATGTGGACATCTGGAAGTAGACTTTGGTGAGAGAATCATTGCTTTAGTCTTTTTGGCGTTGAGGAGGAGCTTGTGAGTGAGAAGGTTGTATTGCAGGGTGACGAAGTCTTTCTGTAAGTACTCATGGGCCAGATCCAAGGATGGATTTGTGGTATAGAGTACAGTATCATCTGCAAATAAGTGCACATTTGCTCTGCCCAGCTGCAAGTCCAGATTATTGATGTATATTGCAAAGAGGATAGGGCCCAGGATGGAGCCTTGTGGGACTCCTCGTAACAAGGATTTTTGTGGGGACAGATCTCCTATGGCTTTGACTTGTTGTAACCTATTGGTTAGGTAGCTGGTGAACCATTTAATGGCAGAACTATCAAGTCTGATGTTACTCAGTGCAGTAAGCATGATGGTATGATCCACAGTATCGAAGGCCTTACTTAGATCAAGGAAGAGGGCAAATACATGCTTCTTAGAGTCCAAGGCCATTTGCCAGTCTGTAGTTACTTTGGCAAGAGCCGATATTGTACTGTGTTTGGCTCTGAAGCTGGACTGAGCCGGGTTTAGCAACTTCTGTGTATCCAAATGTTCTCTAAGTTGGATGTTGGCAATTTTTTCAAGTAATTTTGAGAGGGCGGATAGTATAGAAATAAGCCAGTAATTGTTCAGATCACTTGGATCCCCAGTCTTGAATAATGGTAGGATGTGTGCAGTTCTCCACAAGACAGGTAGCTCACCTTGAATCAGAGAGGTGTTGAATAAGTATGTAATGGGGGTGGTCAGGTAGGTATGGCCAAGTTTTAGGAAGTAAGGTTCAATATTATCTGCACCCGCACTCTTTTTTGTATCCAGAGAAAGGAGGAGGTCCTCCACTTGCTTGAACGTAATTGTGAGGAAGCTGAACGGGGCGGGATGTGGTTGGTTATGGTTGTGATTATCAGTGAAGCCAACAGTGTAGTCTTTTGCCGGGCTAAGTTTGCTGATAGGCGAGGTGTCAAAGGAAAGCCCTGCAGTGGCAAAGTGATCATAAAGCTTTTCTAGTATATCAGCTTTGTCCGTATAGGTGGTACCATCAGACACAATTTTGTTTGGAAGGGGTGTTGCAGTGGACTGACCTTCAACTTCTTTGAGGATGTTCCAAAATTTGGCACAGTTGTTTTTATTGTCTTCTAGTTCTTTTTGGAAGTACCTTGCTTTTTCTGACCTAATTAGCTTGGTACAAGCATTCCTAGTGGTACGGAATGCTAACCAATCAGCCTCACTTTTTTCCACCAGTAGTCCCTATCCCTAAGTGCTTTCTTCAGGATGGGAGAGAACCAGCCAGGAGTTTTAGTTCCAGTAGTTTTTGCTCTGTCATGCTTTGTGATCAGATTTGTACATGTTTTAAATATTATTAAATATCTAATAATATTATTAACTAATTAAACAATCTATCTGTGACTGTTTTTCGTAAAGGAACAGGTCACAATTTACTAAAAACTCATATCCAGTTCTTGAGTAGAGAGTACCATGTGAGGCCCATCACATTAATAAAAATGTTCTGGCTGTTCACAGAAAATGAATATTCTGATGTGTCTCGCAAGGGGAGCAAGTAAACCGGGCCGGTTGGTCTATTGCACCTAAGGATACACTGTTATGTTTGTGCAAGAATGGAGAATGAGAAGGGAGAGGAATAAGCCACATTAGGAAAACTTTCATTCAGTAGCATGGCTGTATAATTTGCAGTGAATATTGCTCGAGTAGCACAATTGTCTAGGCCCATCTGCTAGACAGAAATACCAACTGGCTGTTAGTGTTGTTGTGAAACATTTATAGGAGGACCCCAGACTATCGGCTGTTACACCTCATACAAACTTATAACACTGTACCAATTCACCCCATTCTTCCTTCTCTTTCACTGTCACATTTCCTTGGGTTAAAACAAGTTCCAAAGAAATGCCTTTGTATTTTCTGCACCCTACTCTTAAGAACATGAGAACAGAATTTTGCCAGAAGAAGAAGGTCTTATGGTCTATCAAGTCTGCCCAGTGCGGAACCCATGTATCCTATGAGTACGCTGCTCCACCCCCTCCCAGGACACTTACTCTCCCAGTAAACTGTATCCCACCCCCTCTTGAAGCCATCCACAGTTTTCCTGCTTACCACCTCCTGTGGTAGCCCGTTCTACCCCTCTACCACTCTGTTTGTGAAGAAATGTCACATGGTCTCCTTCTGTATCCTTCCCATAGTCAGTTTGTGAGTGCTTCCCCTCATGTTTTTGTTTTAGTGGTTGCTGAAAAGTCCACTAGGGTCTACCTTGTTTATGCCCTTGAGGTACTTAATGGGCTCTGTCATGTCCCCTCATTCCCTTCTGTCGTATTGAAAGTATATATTCAGATTCTTCAGCCTCTCTTCTAATGAGAGGCTCTGCTGCCCCTGAATCATAATTAAATTCCTTCTTTGCGTAGCCTTCAGCTGTTTTGTATCATTTTTGAGGTAGGAGTTCCAGAACTTTATGCAGTACTCTAGGTGTGATTGCACCATTGATCTGCAAAGAGTTAGTATGACCTCTTTTTTTTCTTCCTGTGAATCATTTGCTTCAGCAAACTAGCATCCTGTTAGTCCTCATCACTAATTTACTGCATTGCACCGAGGGCTTTAGGGTGCTGGTATTTGTAATCTCCAGGTCTTTCTCCTTTTTGAACATGATGACAGCCACTCACCCAGCCTATACTTCATACCTGGTTTCTTTCTCCCCACATGAATGAGCTGGGGAGGTGGTCTGGGATCTGGCGGTTTGGCATCAATGACAAGAAATACAAAGTTATGTACACTCGAGCCAAGAATCCCAAAACAGAGTACTACCGCAGTGGAGTCCAGGTATCTGCATCAGAGGAGGAGAAGGACCTGGGAGTGATGATCACTAGTGACCTGAGGCACTGCATGCAGTGCAAGAAAGCAGCAGCAAGGGCAAACAAGACCTTGGGATGCATAGCTAGGGGGATCAGTAGTAGGAGATAAGAGGTTATACTGCCCTTGTACAGGTCACTGGTGAGGCCACATCTAGAGCGTGGAGATCAGTACTGGTGCCCACACCTCAAAAAGGACATTAACTTGCTGGAGAAGGTCCAGAGGAGGGCTGCAAAGATGATAGTGGGTCAGCAGGGTAAGGCATACAAGGAGAGGTTGAGGGCACTAAACATGTACTCCCTGGAGGACAGAAGACAGAGGGGGGGACATGATTGGGACCTTCAGGTACTTGAAAGGGATACATAAGTTGGATAAGGAGGGTCTCTTTAATTTGAGTGGCAACCATAACACTAGGGGGCAGAGTCTTAAACTTGGGGGGAGGTTAAGGAGGGAGATCAAGAAGCACTCTTTCACAGAGAGAGTGGTGGATACTTGAAATGTGCTGCTGGAAGAGGTGGTCTCATTGAAGACTGTGGGCAGCTCCAAGAGAGGCTGGGATAGGCATGGGGAGACAGTAAGGATCATGGGTATGGAGAATGGGAGGAGTAGGGAGGGGGGCAGGCACAGTAACTCAAGCTGTGGACCCTGCAATACAACCAGACTAGATAGACCAAATTGCCTTCTTCTGCTGGCTTCTTCATATGTTTGTATAAATAATTTTGCACTTCTTAGTGCTGAGTCCAGGTTGCCAGATTACTACCATTTGTCCAGCCTTTCAAGGTGTTATCTCTCCTCACTGACCCCTAATCTGTGACCACCCACCCTCAGCGCTTGGTTTCAGCCACAAGAAGGCAACTTTTGTCCTAAATGCCAGCCCAAATATCAATTATGAACATGTTGAACAGCACCAGCCCAAGCACCAACCCTTGAGGTAACCCACTGAGAACTTCCTTCCTCTGCAAGTGTTTCCCCCAACCATTACTCTCTGGGTTCTCTCCCCCAACCAGTTTGCAACCCACCTAGACATTTTGGCCCCACCTAAACAAAAATGGAAAACAAACTCCTTTACCTCCAAAGAGGTTGCCTGTCATTAGACAAACTTAGCATAAAAGAAAAACAATGGAGTACTTACCAGGATCAAACTGAACTCATTTAATTATTCATAAAGAGGCACAGATCCGAAACCCTTATGTATTACTTCTACAATGGAGGCTTCATCAGAGGGTGGATTCAGCTAGAAAATAGCACAATTATATTCAGTTGGTGTCCTGACCAAAACCATATTGGAAATCACAAAGGTGCACGGTGAGAAAATGATGCAGAATTCAACCACGTTATCAACCCAGATTCATATTAAAGAGTGAAACATTTATTAACACTTAAATGACTAAAGTGAACAGTTCTAACTGTGTGCAAACATCAGCAAAATGTGTTGCCAGACATGCCCATTTGGCAACCTTATTTACTTTCTTCTGTAAAAAAGTTTTTAATAATTCTGTGTGGATTGACCTCCTTTGCTCTCCCATTAAAATAAAAGAGAGACTTACTATTTTCTGATAAATTTCAGTTACTGTCTTGACTCTTGTGCAAAATGATGGCTAATCATCACTGGTTTCCAAGAGTAAACACACACGTATTTCTACCAGGGAGACAAAATTCAATTGTAAATGAGCAATAAACCCCAAGGGAGGAACATAAAGGTTAAAAACATCATTGAAGACAAAAGACTTCCTAAGCTACTTTATTGAAGGTTGTGGTTTTTATATCCCTAAAAGATAGGCAAAGGTTTTATTTTATTTCATTTTAAAAGGTAAAGTAAAGCCCTATGACCACAAATTTCTGGGAGCGTTCGGGCCGGGGGTTGAATTTTTGGCTATGGGGATTTCAAGCAAACAACATGTAGTGGACAGAGAATTAATAATGCCCTTAATTAAACAAATCTAAATTAGACTCGTTGATTTGATCAGTGTTGGACAATAAGAACTACCAGTACCAATTTCCATGTCTCTCCATGGATTCCAACATAAATGGCAAGGCAAGGCAAATTTTATTTCTATGGTGCCCATTCCTGGAGGCCGTGGGTGCCTAACAATAAAAACAATGCAAATAATACTAGGCACAGAGTGAATTAAGATAAATATAAAATGCTAAAATTCAAAATCACAGTAAATCACTGATGTATATAATTACTCAAAACAGTCGGGCAGGGGAAGTTATTAAAAATAAGCCAAAGAGGTGGGCTTTAGCCTCTGTTTGAACACCTTCATCGAGGGGGCCGCCTGGACTGCAGGTGGTAGCGAGTTTCACAGGGTTGGTCCGGAGACACTAAAGGCACAGTCACCTGATGTCTTGAGTCATACCCTGGGAACATCCAGGAGGCCCCTAGTTAAGGAGAGGAGGAAGCGGACCAAGGTTGCAGGTGTCAGGATCTCAGTCAGGTAGCCTGGGCCCAGTCCATATAGGGCCTTTACAGAAATGGATTGAAATCTATTTGATCATTTAATCTTTCTGGTATAAGTTCTTTTAATCTTGAAATCCACTCTCTTTTTGCAGGGGCATTTTTATTCTATCTCCCCCATGCTGTTTTTTTCTTCTACATGTTCCAGTGCTCTGACAAAAAATGTTTTTATGCTGAAGCCGCATGTCCCCCTAAAGTGTGCTGCCAGGGTATTTCCATTTTTCCACTCAACCCCGTAACATACCACATCTTGATCAATCTTTTCTGGAGGACAAAGTGAAGGCTATGCTGAAATCCCGGTACAGTATGTCTACTACCTGTCCCGAATCCACCACCTTTATTACCCAGTCAAAAAAGTGTGTCAACTTCATTTGGCATGACCTCTTAGGAAAACTCCCCACCTATCTTAAAGTCTTACCAGGCTTTATGCTTTCAAGACTAGCTTGACTAGGTACCTGTGTGTCCCTCATTGCTGATTTTAACCCTAACCATATACAGTACATTTAGGCTTGCTTATTGGTGCTTTACCTTCAACACTCCAAATATCCCAACCAGCATAAACTGGTTCAGTTTCAGATGGTTTGCACCTGTATCCCCGCCCCGGATGAGGCTGAAAATAGGCAGTATTGTCTAGACCTTCTTTCCCAGTCAAAAAAATCTAAAAAAATGTAAATAAATAAAACTGTATTTGGTTGTATAGTGAGCTGTGTATCACTTTATTAACTCTTGATGCATTGCATGTGCAAACCTCCTCCAAAATGAAGGCTTACCTTAGGGCCTAATGCTTGGAGCCGCAACACTCCCACCAATAGCTGTATGTATTTGCTCTTGACCTCAGACTGCAGGTGGGGATGGACAGCACCAATAGAGGCCAGTAGAGCTGTGTAGAATTTGAAATTCTGCTAGTGGAATGCCCACAGAATTACCATTGCAATGCCACATAATTTTTATAAAATATGTGTGAAAATTCTGTAGAATTTTGCCAAAATGTTAAATTTCAGTTATTTTGGTCTAATTTTTAAAGTACATATACAAATGATACCAAATCTGGCAGGTATACAGTACTGACAGCTTGTATAATTACACCAAATATCAGAGTCCTGGACTGAAAGGGAGCTGAGTCATGGATGTCCAAACATTTAATAAAAATTGTATGTTCATTTCTTTTCCATCTAATTTTAAAATGACTTATCTACATTTCTCCAGAGTTTCAGGATTTAGTAACACACAACATGGTTATGTATACCAAGTTGTACATCTCAAGATATAAAGGGGGTTGTGCTATAGGTATCCAAACAATTTGCCAAAATTTAGATTTTAGTTTAGTATAATTTTGAATGCATTCATTGAATTGTTATAAAATTGTGCAGGTCCATGGGTTATTGCTATGTTTATATATGTACACAGTTTCAGATTTCTAGATCCAAAGGGTCCTGAGTTATATGCATATATACATTGTCATGAAAATTACAACAAAAAATAAAATGACACACTTTGAGCACCTTTCATTTTGAGAAAATGCATCCTAAAGGCATGATAATTGGGACACCACTATAACTCTGGTCAAAAAGTATCATGCCAAAGTTCAGATCTACAGCTCAACAGAAGGCAGAGATATTACCAAATTAATAAATTTCAAAAAGTCCAGTAAATTTTGTCAAATTTTAAATTTCAGTTATTTTGGTCTAGCTTTCAAACTATGTATCCAAATAATACCAAATTTGGCAGGTGTACATGTACTAATGGCTTTCATAAGTCTACCAGATTCCAGAATCCTAGGTTGAAAGGGGGTGAGATGTGGGTGGTCAAATATTTACTCAAAATGCAATTTTCAGCCATTTCCATCTAATTTAAACAATTTCTATTTTAAATTTCTCCACAGTGTCAGGATTTAGAGAAACACGCACATTGGTATGTGCACCAAGTTTTAAGTATTAATCTTTATAGGAGGCTGTGCTGTAGGTAGCCAAACATGTTGCCAACATTTTGATGTTAGTTATTTTAGTACAGTTTTGAATGCATTCATTAAATTATTGTACAATTTTTCCAGTATAAGGGTTCTCACTACATTCATATATGTACCTAGTTTCAGATTTTTAGCTCTAAAGGTGCCTGGGTTGCATGCAGATAAAAATGTTTATGAAAATTCCTACAAAAAATAAAATGACAGATTGTGAGCACCTATAATTTTGAGATAATGCATTCTGATGTAACAATATCTGGTACACCATTAGAGCCGCTAGCAGCAAGTAATCATGCCAAATGTCAGATCTCTAGCTCAATCAACAGCTGAGTTATGACTAAATTAATAAAGTTTAAACAATTTTACATAATTCTGACAAAATTCCACAACATTTCACAGAATTTCACTGAATCCCACGAAATGTCACAAATTCAGAATGTTCTCATTCCGCACAACTCTAGTGGCTAGGCATTTCTTCTGGCTCTCTGCAAAATAACAGCAGGGGACATGAACTGGAGTGAGGCATCTGAGTTGCAAAGCTCAAAGGGGCTGTCTACAGATATTCTGAGCATAGTGCACTACAGGATGCTTCTTTACCTCTCCTAGTTCCTAGTCCTTAGGATAGGTAGCAGGAACCTACAACCATGCCAACAAGGTCCAGCCAACAGCAAGGGACAGATTGTTTGAACAAATGTATTAGCGAGGCATTGACACTGCCATCATGAATACCTAGGACCCCGCACATCTGGCAATGGGATCCAGGGTCAAACACACAAAGTCCACATTTACTGGGGTGTCAGAGCTACGGCAATGCTAACTGTGAGTCCCATGATTGTTCAAACCTAAAGGTACATAATTCTACAGATTAACCAAGGCTTGGAGGATGTTTTACCTTAGTGTTGCATTTCCCTAAGTGTCACCTTTTGTATTTGAACCCTAACTGATGAATTAACTAAAGTTTTTGCAATTAATTTCCTTGCTGTTTGAAAAAAGATATTTAAAGCATGTGACTTTTAAGAGTGGTCTTTTCTGTCAGTCTGTGACACCCAAGCTCCCATCAAAAAATTCAGAGAAAGGGTATTCACCTCTCCTGGGTTTCCGCTGATATTATTGACATATTTAAACTGAGAGATGCTGCCTGGTCTGCCTATAAGACATTTGGTGGTCACACTGATAGACAACACTAAAATAAACTCAGGAACCCTGCACCAAGTCTATTAGTAAAACCAAGACTGCTTATTTTCACTCCAAATTTTTTTTTTTTTATTTTTTTATTTTTTATTTTAGTCTTTGGTAACCGGGTAAGGCCCACTAGGCACAACTGCCTGTTTTCAGGGGCGACCTGGGAGCACAGAGCAGTTAAGTGACTTGCTCAGAGTCACACAGTATGCAAGTGGAGGTTGTGAGAATCAGACTCAGGTCTGCCCTGCTGGATGTATCAAGCTCGTTCACACCTGATTCCTCTACCCTCTAGGCTATACTGCCAGCCAATTTACCAATGATTCCCCATCATCTTACAAATTCTGGAATACTATAAACAACCTACTCAAGCCTCTTGTACCACCTCCCACATCAGCAACCTTACATGTGCCTCTGGTAAAGTCGCTGATGCACTTTCTATATTGAATACCCTAAATTATCAATTTCTGAATGGGCCTCAGGGGGTTGTAACTCTGCCCTCTATGAGATACAGCTTTAGTACTCCACAGGGGAACCCAAAATCTGGCACACCTAGCTTTACTTTCTCTCACATCTCTATTTCACAGGTCCTCTATGAGCTAAGACACTCTAAGCTTCATTTGCATTCTGAGTCTGATGGCATTCCCATAGATTTCTAAAACTGGCTGCCCCACCAGCCTATGTCTTTAACTGCTCCCTGTCTACTGGGGGTTTTCACTATCTCTGAAAGCAAGCCATAGTGATTCTCCCGCACAAAAATGGTCCCACAAAGTCTCTTGGAAATTATTAACCAATCTCCCTACTCAACATTCTCTCCAAAATCCTCAATATGCTTGTTGTCAGGCAACTATCACACTTCTACTCCTTGCATTGTTTCTTTTTGACTATCAGTTTGTGTTTTGAGTACTCCACTTTATATCTACCACCCTCATCAAACTCACTGACTTTACCCTCACTAACATGGACACTGGGCTGTCTACCAGTGTCATATTCTTTGACCTGGCTAAGCTTTTGACATGGTATATCACACTATTCTCCTGGTTAAACTGGCTACATGCAGTCTCATCTATTCCATTCTATTGCTGGGTTCTCTTCTCAATGGTCTGGTCACATCCATTTCATCTCTACTGGCTTTGCCCTCTCTGATTCCAGGCAAGTCAGTATGGAAAGCCCTCAAGGCTCTGTCCTAGGGCCATGCCTTTTCAATGTTTTTGTTAACAACCTTCCACAGGCTCTAAATTCCTGCAATTGTCACATGTATGCAGATGACACCATTCTATCTACCACTGGTCATATCTTTGCAGATATCTCAGTTACCCTACAATCCAATTTCAACATTATCTCTGATTGTCTTTAATGAACTTGTTTAGCTCTAAACCAGTCCAAAATGGTATTCATACTTTTAGGGTCTAAAAAGTCTGTTGGGCTGCCCTAACCTAGACATAAAACCTCCGAAGGTGATGCTAAATTATCTTGTGGGCAGTTGTTGCCTCCCATGCTTTTATTGCCTCTGCCACCCCACCCCTAACTAGTTTAAATGATCATCCAAGCAACATTTAAACCTCCCACAAAGGACTGCAGCCCCCTTCCTGGAAGGATGCAGGCTGTCTCCCATATAGAGGCCCTTTGTTCACAGGCTGGCCTCCAGTCACCATTGTAGCCAAAGCCCTCCTCCAAGCACCATATCTTCAACCAGTTGAAAAATACCCTGGTGTAGAGTACCTTTGCCTCTCCCTGGCTGTAGACAGGTAACACCTGAGCAAAAGCCACCATGGGTGCCACCTGCTTGAGTCCCCTTCCCAGCTCCCTGAAATTATCCTGCACTACTTCTACTTTGTCTCTTGCCAGCTCATTTGTCCCCAGATAGACAATGATGTCTAGACCACTCCCATCTCCTGCTGCCCTAGCCATCCTCTGGATAAGCTCTCCATCCCTCAAAGCTGAAGCATAGCTCATGCATATCACTTCCCTACCCCTTCCTCCCCCATTCCCAAATCTATCCTATAACAATAGAGTCTCCCACCAGCAACTGCTTCCTACTTGACAGGGGACCTCTTCCTCCCCCCTCCTTGGGACCTGTCCTTCTGAGGATACCCACTTTCTCCCTTCCCACTGTGATAGTGCCTCCTCCTTGCTGCCCTGTTCCAAACAAATATGGTGAAGGAGCTCTCCAGTGGTATAGGCTGAGGAGCATGCACCCTTCCTGTCACCCCCACCCTCCTGGAACCCACCAAGGTCCATCCACTGTGTCTTTGCCTAGGCATCCTCTGGGGTAGTGGTGGCAGACTTGATGGCCCCTGGGTGGAAGAGAAGGCCCTCTGTACCCTTTCCAGTTCAGTTCAGAGTCCAGCAACCTATGACCACAGCACAGAGAGGTGAGTACATATGGGGCAGTACCTCAGTCTCCAAAAGTTGTCCTAAAAGACTGTGACCACACAACCGTTGCACTGCATCACTCCCATAATCGTTTCTTCCTTAACCTAGTGTCTGTTCGAGCTCTGCTGTATCATTCTACTACCTTTCCACTGCTGTTGTACTCCTACCTCTCCCTTTTGCTTACCTGAAACTATTTTGTTACACTACCTCTGATAGGGTGTTTCCTGCTTTCCCTTTTTGGCCCTTCTTCTTGTTTCTACCTTCTACTGGGGATCAACTGCCCCTTATACACTTGTACTGTGGCTGCGAGCTGTAGCTATCTGCTCTCTAGCTGGTTATCATAGTAAGCAGATTATATGCAGTCTCCTACATTACTCTGGTGTCCCACCTGCATTGGCCCCTGTTGCCTATGGTCTCCCTGGGGATTCTCTGCAGAGCCCCCCTTAGGCAGATGCTCCACTCCTGCTCTCTGCCAGTCATGTAATGGGAAACAAACATGATGAGACATGCTGGGTAAGTGCTTACTTTTATCCCTGAATCAAAGCTTGCAGGTTAGCCCTGCCAGCAAGCCAAAACCAAACTGCAATCAGAATTGTGACACAGTCCCACTTCTAGTCACCAACTAGCTGAGACGCCAGGCCAGACAATTATAATCTCTCCCCCAAACTATAGGGCAAGATATGGTTCTTTAATATGGGCCTTAAATGTGGTCTGCTGTGGCTGGGCTCATATTTACCCTACAGTCAATAATAAACACATCAATTCAAACAAGCTTCACCACAACTTCCCCCAGCTACATTGTCTCAAAAAAAACTGTTCTGTCCTGCCTGTCACAAAAACAGGTAGACTCTACTTAAAGAGCAGTTTCCTGCTTTCCATTCCCCTTCCCCAAACATATAATAAACATTACCTGGCCCCAAGGAGACTGCACCAGGAATTTTAATTCATTTCTGCCTATATTTCACATTTGTAGAAATGCATTTGGCTCTGTGGTGCCAACAGGCACAATGCTGCCACTTCTTAGATTGCCAGACACCCCACCACACTTGCACATTTCACAGTGTCAGTAAATGAAAAGCACAGGGGTGGGCTCCATAGAATATACTACAGACATTTTTAAATGTTTTTTCTAATACTTTAGAGTTCTGATAATGATAAATCAAGGCCACTGCTAAACTAACAAGGTCCCTCACATGGAAATGACCTCAAAAAGTTATATGGGGCCATTGACTGGATACTGGATAACTGAGCAAAGAAGTGGAAATAATCTGCTGCAGGGTGAAGCCACAGAGGCATAAAAATGTGGCCTCTGTTGGGTTACTGTTGGTTTGCTGTTGGATGCAGGATGGGAGAAAGTAATAAATGATTAAGAGAGAGAAAAGATATAAATTAAAAAGAACTGAAGGGTTTAGAGACCTAAAGCTGGATTTTGAAATGCACTGCATCTCTTGATTTTGAATTATGACCATGCACTCCAAAATGTCATTTTCTGATTTTGAGACATTTTGGCACTTTTGCAACAGTTTACCTACTTTATAGCAACTTACATGAAGAAAGTAATGCATGTGGCATTGTTTTACACATGCAATACTATACTTTCTGCAATTTTTCATACGTGACCAGCATGCCAACACAACGTTAGTGCTACTGCTCGCAATGCCGATGACCCTGGTTTGAAGCAAAGTTGGGGTGTCTAGGGGGAGAAAGATCAAGCATCCATAGGACTGCTCCCTTCCTCGGCGGGGGGGGGAGTGTGCTACTGCTCGCAATGCCGATGACCCTGGCTTGAAGCAAACTTGGGGTGTCAAGGGGGAGAGAGATCAAGCATCCATAGGACTGCTCCCTTCCTTGGGGGAGAGGAAGTGAGCAGAGCCCTGCGCTTGCCTTGCCCCTAGTGGAAGCTGAAGGAAAGGTTGCTCAGGCCACATGTTGGGGGGCATGCAGATACCAGCGCATGTTGTACAGGAGTGTGTGGCAGGCATCATGATATTATTGCACTCCGTGCCTCCCAAGGACTAGTAGGAGGAAAAAGATGGTGCCAGGTTGGTGCCAATTGCCTGCAGGAACGTACCTTAACCAAACGGGCATGCCAGCTGGAACTGGATCTGGAACACGGTGAGGGTTGAGGAACTCCACCAACACTGCTGGGGAGAAGCCCTGGGGAAGATGGCTAGTGGTAAGTTCTGGCAGATGTCAGGTTGAGGGGCTAGGGTACTTAGCAGATTAGGGACGAACCAGGGGAGTAGAAACAGAATAAGAAAAAAATTAAAATGTTTTTGTAAATGCACCAAATGTTTGGCCAACTGTTACATGTGTTCTAGTTTTGGCATTATTTTTGTTGCAATTGCATGTAATTGTACTAAAAACATGATTCAATTCTTTGAAAATCTAGCCCTCAGGTTCAAAAGTGAGGCATACCACATTTCTTATTCTATACTGTAGGCAGCCGCAAGTCATGCATTGTCATATTTCATGGGAATTACACAGAACCAAACATATATTTTTTGAGACAACAGGACTGAAGACTTACAGTACTCATAAGTCATATGCAATTGTCCTTTCTCAAAGTTTAAATGTGAAAAATACTTAATTTCAAGTTTCTAGTTTTACAAATGGACAAGATATCAGCAATTAAAATTTGTGCAGTGACATGTTTACTGTGACAACAGGACAATAACCATCACTGAGTTACATGGGAATACAGGTCATTGCATGTTGCTGTATTGTATAAGAAACAGGTCAAAAGCCTTGCCTGATCACCCAGTGATTAAATCTGATTTCTCCTTGGGGGGGAGGTGCTCTAGGCTCATGTTCCATGCTTAGGATCCAATCCTTGGACTAAGAAGAAGCTCAGCAATGATTGTTCAGCAAGTGCATTGTTAGACCCAAGCCTTAAGGGCATGAACCCCATATGTTTTAACATGGCCCTCAAATGTTTTGGTGAATGCCACTGCTGAAATTAGTCCTTTAAATAGTTAGTAGAGCTAGATATGTCAGCTGCCAGGCTATGAGCTGTTCCACACATCACAGCTATTAACATCAGGTAAACAATCTTCAAATTAATCAAAGGGACAAGAAAAAGTACCTCAGATACAAAAGGTAATGGTTGGCTACTTTTAAAATCTAATATTAGTTTTAGGCAGTACACTAGCTCTTTAATACTAGAGAATTCACAAAATCTCCATGTGTTTGTGTACATTCTGCCTTTTGGGCCCAATAGTGGGCCCGATTCTAGAAGGGTGGTGCAAGTTGCCACCTAGCGCAACTTGCGCCACCCTCACTTGCAACATTGACGCTGTGCCCTCTTCTAGTAGGGGCAGGGTCATCGCAGCTAAGTCCTGCGACTTGCAACATGTGGCCAGGTACCCCAAACTGCAGGTGTACCTGGCAAGCATGTTGCAAGCCACAACAGCAGGGCGGTATGGTCAACCCTCCCAACCCATGCCCCGACCTCTTAGTCGCCAGCCGCAAATGCGGCGGATAGGTAGCCCTGGTAGTCTAGCGCCCCCCCCCCGAACTGTTTAATAAAAAAAGGTACGGTCCTTTATCCCTGGTAGACTAGTGCCCCCCTCCCCAACTGTATATTAATAAATATGAATCCCCATTGCCCTGGTAGTCTAGTGCCCCAGACTGTACATAAATAAGAAAATGAATCCCCATTGCCTGGTAGTCTAGTGGCCCCCCAACTGTACATAAATAGAACAATGAATCCCCATTTCCCTGGTAGGCTAGTGGCCCCCACCCCCTGAACTGTATACAAATAATGAAAGATCCCCATTTCCTGGTAGTCTAGTATTTACCCAGCCGTGCCAGCCCACAGCACCCCACACCATCCCCAGCTGGCGACTGGCACAGCCACCTCTCACCTCCACAGCCAGCTGCTGACTGAGTGCAGTATTGGTGTTACTGCACAGATGCACTCAGATATTAATTTCTGAGCATGTCTGTGCAGTAGCGCTAATACTGCACTCAGTCGATATCTCAGTACGTGGAAGGTGAAAATGAGCTGTGCCAATCTCGACTGGGGGCGAGTGAGGGTGCTGAATGAGCTGGCACAGCTAGTGGGCGTGAAGACAGACTACCAGAAAATAAGATGCGTATTGCTCATACAGTTCCAGGGGTAGAAAACACTATACAAAGAAAATGAGAGAGATGCCCCTGACTATGTACAGTTAAGAAGTCAGAAACCTAATTTATTTTATTTTTATTTCTTTAATATATTAAACTGTAGTTATTGCCTGTCAGGCGGCAACTCGCAGTTCAGGGCACAGGTGGGGGATGGCAGTGTTGACCTGAGGTGGTGCTGCCAACGGCTGTTTCAGGGGGCTGGTGGTATGGGTAGCCCTGTGGAGCCCCACTGGGGTGTACTGGGCATGGGGGGAGGGAGGGAAACTGTGTACTGTCCACTGGACAGCCGACAGGTCTACAGGACCCCCGAGGGCATCCGTTAGTTATATCAGCTAAATGCTGGTATAACTTACGTTGCCGGATCTCCTCTGGGGGTTCTTGTAGAATCCTGATGTGGGCACTTTATGGCTGCCCTTCTAGAATAGGGTGCAACTGCTGCCGTAAACCCCCTAGGGCCATGTCGCAGGGGGTTTATATGGCATAAATGCTGTTTGGCGCAAGTGGCCTGCGCCACGTCGCAGGCCACTATGTAGAATCGCGCATGTCACAACTGCTGGCTTAAGTTGCTACATGCGCCATTCTACTTGGTGCAACTGCAGTTACACCAGGCGTAACGCTTCTAGATTCGGGCCCAGTGTCTGTAAAATGATCATGGTCCAGTGCATCTATCTGGTTAAGAAATTAAATAAACACATACATACATACATACATACATTAATAAAGCAGTTTTCCTCCAAGCTGCTAAGCCCATACCTTTAGGCCTGTTTCTGGGCTGATTTTGCTCCAATGTTACCCTAAGTTGCCCTGTAGTCTCTGGTGGTCCTCTGACCACATCCCCCACATGTTCTACATCCCCTCAAGTATCCCTGTAGTCCAGTGAAACCCCACCTCTCCCATGCCCTGTTCCCCTGCATAGTCAGTTTCCACACAGATCCCTTGTCAATGTTTATCCCCAACCAGCTCATTCCTCAGCTGGTGCAAGATGTTAACACCCACTACCAACAGACTGTATTAGTTCTACAGACAAGAGGTGTCAGCAAACACTGCTCCAGTATGTTAGAGGGTCACCAAACTGTACTTTGTGTGAGGCCCTGGCGACCATTTTTATATGCTGACCCTCAGTCACCTTCTTCCTGCACAGTCACAGAGTGATGTACAATAGTTCAAGAAAGGCTTGAGACCCTGTTTGTGCATGACATGGTGGGTACAAGTGAATGAACTGGCACTATTTCACTGTACAGACAAAGATCACTAGTACCTAACTGACTGTGTTTGCCCTGGTTTCTAGCTTTATAGACAACTGAGATATGCACTCAACAACAAAACAAAAAAAAACAGTTTCACATTGAAATGCAGAGTTAACCCTTACTAAAGGTAATGTGTTGCTCCACACATTGATGGGATAGCTAAATACTGCGGATAGATAAATAGACAGATGGACAGACAGACAGACAGAATTCTTTTAGTGCTGCAGACAATTGGGGCACATGGCCATGAAAAATGCCATGATTGAATGTCCTGCCTATGAAATGGAAAGCATCATTTATTCTGCAGATGTCATTTATATTCACCATAGAATTGCCTCATTTTTTATTCCTAATGATTTATTAATCTAGCAATCTGGAATTTTATTTTACATTTCTTTTTAACCACTTACAAGCTGAATTTATGCTCTTGGCTCCACACATATTACAGCAGACTACAGAACTGTATTTTAATATATATTATGTTAAAGTTCACTTTGCATGTGAATCAGAGATTTGTAATGTGCCATCAACTAATAGCTTAGGGACTAAACATTTAAATGCAATGTGATTGTTTTAAAAATTAATTTACAGAGACAAGCATACACCTACTGTATCTTCCATATTTATACTGTATGCCTTGTACAACACTAGCCATTTATAGCTATGTTTCTGAAGGAGGCTGCTTTTAATAATAAATTATTTTATTGTAAAATGAACAGACAGATCGCAGAGGCCAGCTGAACCAAGGCTCACTGCATTTACAGTGGCTTCCACAATACAGTTTTATAAGAATTACATAATTGCATTATAACATATAAGCACCATTTAATTGGTGTACAGAGAGAAATATCCCCTTCCCGTGCCCACATTTCACTGATGATGCATCTGGTCTGTAAGACATTGGTAAAAAGAGATCTAGGTGCTTTATAACATAGTTATCTCTAGTACAGGTAAATAGAGGTACTGCAATAAGGAAATGCAAATGATTATGTAAAAGCAAAGGAGAAAGTGTTTGCCTTTTAGTGTAAGAAAGGAAAGTGTCACACAGTATTATGTTGAATAATATACATTGCTAAACCAAGCTCCAATGTTTGCATAGGGAGGTGGGAAAAAGGGTTTTATTAAAGCACTAATATACTGGCTGAAATTAATATTTTCTTTTAAAAGTAGTCAACTGTAACTTTATATATTTTATGTACTTTTTCTTTTCCTTGTTCCTACTCATAGGATTTTCCACCCGGCAGTACTAGATGTGATGTGTGAAACAGCCCTCTACCAGGATGCTGACATATCTAGTTCAGTTCCTTTCACACCTCACCAGTAAAAATGCAATGAATTTTAGCTTTGCTGCCAGGGTTAGTGCAAAGTCGAGAACTTTGCAATGCGTGTAGTGGGAAGTTTTGTGACTTCACCCCAACTTTGCAAAAATACTTTTTTTAACCATTTAAGCCACTCCCAACTACTGTGACATAAAATTCTCACATCCCACTGGTCAGAATTGTAGGCAAAAAGTACCCCCACCCTGCCACCCTCTAGCACCCACCCCTCTGCTCTCCTTACAGTAATGGCAAGTTTATTATAATAAAACAAAAACTGTGTGTAGAACATATATCCTCTCTTCCCCCACCCATGCCACATCACATAAAATGGTATCAGGTCAACACTGCGTCAGAAGAACGGTGCGGTCAAAAACCACGCTGACATGGCAGCATGTGCACTTTTGGAATTAGTTTATTTATATTAGCACATTTTTTGACTGTGCCTGTTTTCTGGTGTCTGCACCACACGATTTTTTACTGCGCCATTTTTTTTACTCAGTTTTGACCTAGTTCCATAAATACAGCAAGATACAATGAAAGTAATTCAATGAATAAATTAACATATAGGTTATCATACACAGATGTTCAGTGTACACATATATGGAACCCAAACAAACAGAACAGAGAAGAAAATAAGTGCCTTAGCTAGGATTTGAAACCAGGCCACCCAGAATAATATTCTGGTTGTGCTACCAGCTATGCCACCAAGGCAACTGGAAGCCCAATACTCCTAGAAGCACCTTACTGTTTCTCTAATCAGCAACCTGAGGCTGCTCATTTTCATACACAAGGGTGTGATATGCATGTACTGTATATGGGACCCAAACAGAAGAGAGAAAGAAACAGACGCCTTCCGTATATGTGCACACCATACATTAGTGAAAGAGTAAGGTGCTTCTAGGAGTCCAGGTTTCCAGTTGCCTTGTGGTGCAGCTGGTAGTGCAACTGGAATGGTCTTCCAGGTGGCTTGTGCACAAATCCCAGTTAAGACACTTATTTCTTTCTTTCTCTTGTCTGTAACAAATGTATTTTCTAAGATGCCATCTCAGTTAAATGTTACATGGTTCAGGGCTCTTACAGTGTACTTCTAGTGGCAATAGAGTGAGGCACAACTGTGCAAATGAGGCAAAAAGAGAAGAAGGCCTATTTACAGGAACAGGATACAGAAGTGAAGCCATGGAGAAGGATCTTAATGGAATAGGGAGAGAGAAATTATCAGAGGGCTGAGGTTTTTCTAACTGGTAAAGAGGAATATGCAGATGTCAGTAGATATGAAGGCATATGAGGAGAGAGGGCTTGCAGAAGAATGCAGAGAGGTACCATGGGAGGGATTCAAATAAGAATTTAGAAGTGAAGAAGGCACAGTGGAAGTGGTGTGTTCTATCCAAGGAGGATAGGGACAGAATGGAGTAAACAGAGTGCAGTGAGGTATTAGAGAACACAAATGCCAGAAAAGGTGAAAAAGGGAATTTAGTATATTTAGGACTGATTGAGGGGGATGCACTATAGACCATATCTGCAGTCTTTTAAAATTTTCAATTTATTAGATACCTGGTAGTACACTGAACAGCAAGTGCCCATTTTCAACAGTGACCCAGATCAGCATTACTTCACTGATGCAAACAATACTAAAATACAATACATGAATAATCGCAGTGTACATAACAATTTGAGAAATAACTATATAAATAAATAAAAAGCAGGAGATCTAGCAATTAATTACAAGAAATATATGTGGACTGAGTAAAGGGATGAGTTTTATGTGCGTTTTTATATCATAAAGTGGTACAACTTTGCTTAAGAGAATTAAGAAAATTGTTTTTGTCAGTTTTAAAAACACATTTGTTCCTGGGTAGTGCTGTAGAAAATAAAAAATTGTTGGTGTCACAGTTTCTCAGATAATGAGAATCTGAAGTCAATGTAAGTAAAGTCTTAATGTCACAGCGGGTATTGTCATAGAAAAATTGACTTAGACTCTGTCAGTAGAAAAAGACTGCTGCACCCATCTAGTCTGCCTCTTTTCCCTACCTATTCCAAATTCATTTGACCCTATTTGGTCAGTGACATCCCTCCCTTCCCCTTCCTCTACCCAGTTTGTCCCTGTGCCTATCCCTTGCATGCCTGATTCTTATCAGTCTGCCCCACAACCGCCTTTGGCAGCCTGTTCCTGTCATCCTCCACCCTATCTGTGAAATAATACTTCCACACATTTCTTCTGAACTTCCCCCATTTAGCTTCACTGCATACCCTCATGTTCTATGGCCTCCTTCTGTCAAAGACACCACACCTGCACCTTGTTCACCCCTTGTAAAGTACTTGTAGGTCTCAGGCATGCTTCCCCTCCTCTCCTCCCCTTCAGAGAATACATGAGTTCCTGCAGCCTTTCCAGATTTCCTAATGTGATTTTTCTTGCAATACCTGCATCATTTTAGTTACCCTCTTCTGTACTGCCTCCATTCTATCGATATCATTGCAGAGGTGCAGCCTCTAGAACTGCACATGGTACTTGAGGTGGGTCCTCACCAATGTGTGATGCAATGGCAGCGCCACCTCCCTTCTCCTGCTAGAAATCCTCCTTTCCAATGCACCCAGCACCCTACTAGCCTTTCTCACTGCCCAGTCACACTGACCAGCTACCTTGAGGACATCCAATATGGTGACCACAAGATCTCCTTCTTGCTTGGTGACTGTAAGTACCTCTGCCACCCCATCTTATACACAGCTCCTGGGGTTTCCTTCCCCAGGTGCATAACCTTGCACCTTGTGGCATTGAAACCCAGCTGCTGCACCCTAGACTACTCCTCTAGTTTCCCCAGATCCCTTTGCATTCTCTCCACCCCTTTCTGAATGTCCATCCTGTTGCAGATTCTTAGTAATGTCACTTATGAAGACACTGAAGAGGACTGGTCTTAGCAGCAATACCTGTGCCACCCTACTCATTACTGACCTGTCCCCTGAGTGTCTGCCATTGACAACCACCATCTGCCTTCTATTTGTTAACCAGTTAGATACCCAGCTTGCCGCTTTCTTCCCCACTCCCAGCCTGCTTAGTTTCTGAACTAGCCTCCTGTGCAGCACAGTATCAAAAGCCTTACTGAAGTCCAGATAGGCCACATCCACCTTCCTTGATCCACCTCCCTAGTAACCCAGTCAAAGAAATCTATGATATTTGTTTGACATGATACCCCCCCATGAAACTATGCTGCCAGTGGTCCTGCAGCCCTTTAGCCTCTAGGTACTCCATGAGCCTCTCCTTCAGTAGGGTCTCCATTCATTTTCCCATTACAGATGTGAGACTGACTGGGCTGTAGTTGCTAGCCTCATCCTTGCTGTCAGTTTTGTGCAGAGGAACCATATCAGCCCTCCACCAGTCCTTTGGAACTACCCCCATCTCTAATGATGTGCTGAATAGCATTGCCAGAGGGGGACTAGCACCGTGCTCAGTTCATTTAGTACCCTTGGGTGAATCCCATCCTGCACCATCACCTTTTTCTTCTTTAAGGCTTCCAACTCTTCCAGACTCTCTGCTGAAAATGCAGTCATATCCACTCCTCCCCTCCCAACGGTGCTGGCTTCAATGTGCTGGCCCCCCTCCCCCACTGTGATGATTGAGCAGAAGTAAGGTCGAAACGTAGATTTTTAACTCTATTTTCTATTTTCAGCGTGCATTTAATATAACCATTTTGTTTTGCATTTAAAATTTCAGCTTTCTCTTGATCTTCCTCTGTACAGTCCCCCCACCCTCCTAATTCTGGCTATCCCTCCCCTTGCCTTCCTTTTTCCACTCATGTACCTGAAGAAGGTCTTGTCCATCTTTTTGATGTCCTTAGGTATCCTTTCCTCTGTCTGTGCTTTAGGTGCCCTCACCCTGTTTCCTGCTACCCTTTCCTTTTACCAGATATACATTCCTATTTACTTCAGTCTGTGTCTCTTTGTACTTTCTAAATGCTGTCTTCTTCTCATTCACTGCCTTTACCACCACCTTAAAGAACCATAGAGGTCTCTTCCTCCTTCTTCCCTTGTTCACTTCCTTCAAACAACACGTAATTACCTTGGCTATTCCAACCTTAATCCTTCTATATTGAGTCTCCACTTTCCACTGACCATCCCCTTGCTTTGAGGTATTTTCTGAGGCAGTTTCCTATTTCTTTAAAATCTGCCCTCCTGAAGTCTAGGACTATTGTATTGGTGTGTTTTTCTCCTGCCCAATCCATATGCCAAATCACACATTATGCTGGTCATTTGTCCTCAGGGACTACCCACTGTGATGTCTGCAATGCTGTTCCTGTTTGTAAATACCAGGTCCAACACTGCCACATCTCTAGTGGGTTCCATAACCAGCTGCCTGAGACATGCTCTTTGTAGGGAGTTGAGTATGGCCCCTGATTCTTGTTGTAGCTTCAGCCAGAATGCCCCAGTCTAGATCTGGAAGATTAAAGTCTCCCAAAATCCGTTCTTCCCCCCTGCTTTCCATTTTGCTAATGGCTTCTCCCAAAGCTCTAATTCCTCCCCCTGTGCTGGTGGTCTGTACACCACCCCCATGTGAATAAAGGCCCCTGACAATGTCTCTAGGCTGACCCATTGTACCTCCTACCCTTCCTTATCCCCCAGGTGCCCCCCCGTATCTCAGTGGGCTTTATATCTTCCCTCACATATCAAACAGCTCCCCTGCCTTTCCTCCCCTGACCTGTCCTTCTGGAACATGGTGAAACCCTGGATTGCCAATTCCCAGCTGAGGTTGTCGGTGCACCATAACTCTATTATGGCTGTGAGATCCAGGTCTGTCTCCACAATGATTGCCTTAAGGTCTGGAATTATTTTCCTAGGCTCCTTGCATTGGTATACATGGTTCTCCATTCTCTTCATCCCTCTCTCTCCTAACCTGCCCCCCCTTCCTGCTTCCATCCCATGCCCCTTCCATTCCCACAGTCCTGTGCTCTCTTTTTTTTGCTATCTCTTTGTCTAATGCCTACCCTCCTTACCATGTCTCCCAGTTCCTTTTTCTGACCCACCCACCATGCCCTCATCAATAAAAGAGTGTCCTGCCAGGTAGAATAACTGATACATTGTTCAACTGCTAAACATCCAACTTTGTCATAGAGAACACAATGATGTGTTCTAGTTTCCCCCATCAAGAACACATTGGAAGGCTCTGATAATTAATATCTTTTACCCTGGACACTGCAGCATTCCTTCCCTGCCCTTGCATAGACCATGTTTCCATAGCCCACCAGAGGCAGAATAATGTTTTGAACCACTAAAGTATGTCTTTTTTTAATAATAACAATGTTATTAATAAAGAAGAAACAAGGTGAACAAACTATTATAATACAATAGTAATAGAGTTCAACAACATGAAACAGAGTGTTAGATAAGAAAACCATAAGAACATCACAGAGAATGAAGCAGAGTTATACAGTATATCAAATGAATATATAGGCTATTACAAGGTATTGCATATTTTTACGAGTAAGTCCTAAATTATGTGTCTTCTGATTTGTTTGTTATGCTTCTAAAGAAAAGACCACACCTTATACTCTTGTTTTTGTTCAAGATATTTATATTGAAAGCAAATGACAGTGAATATTCCAGGCTAAAACTTTTATATTTAAAGTCATCATCTGTACTATTGGGTCACAATTCATACTAACTACTGGATATTTAAATGTGATGCTCATTGGACCTTCTTTTATTGCAGAAAATCATGGATTTTAACTTATTTTGAAACTAATGTTCTAACTATTCAGCAGAGCAGAATTGGGACATCATCGGGGGATGTGAGGGCTTGCAGTTTACTGTTACAGCTCTCCCTGTTGCAGCGATCACCATGTTTCCAGCAGCACCATCCTCAGGAGCTGCTTACAAGCTGCACCTACTCAGCAAGCCTCCTCCAGTCAGATGGCTCTATTTCTGGTTGTGGTTGGAGTTTGAAATACCCACCAGAATTTTGAATTCCAGCTACCAGACGTCTGTTCTCATTCCCATTCACTGGAGCAGAATTTGGACATAATGGGACTTTATAGGGGCTTGTAATTGAGTGTTAGAACACTCCCCGTTGCAGCAATCACTGTGTTTCTAGCAACACAGACATTGAAAGCCTTCCAAAGCCAAACTTACTGAGGAAGCCTCCTTCAATCAGGCAGCTGCAACCTTATCCGAAAGAAGCTCCAACTAAGTGGTCCTCCACACTGCAACCTCAGTGTGAAGGGCTGCAGTAAAAATGTATACCTCAATAGTGACAAAATACTGCCACATTCATTACAACGATAAAGTAAACAGTTCACTGTAATGGTCTGCGGTATTGCTGACACTGCAATAAAAAGTGCAACAAAAAGGGAGTCTGCCTACAAGAGTCAACCAAGGGAGGCAGCCGGTGGCTGTCCACTCTGCTTTAACTATTAGGGATATTATTCGTAAGTTAAATTACCAATGTTAAAACTGCTATGTATTTTTAAAATTGTGCTTAGCCCTGCTTATATCCTGTACCTATAAACTTATACTAGCTTGAGGTCTTAGATCCTTTGCAACCATTATTGCTTGTGGCTGTCTCAATGCTTTGTTATAGTGTTCTTGTAGAATGTCTGTGACTTTTAATGAACAATTCCTTATTGTGAAGCTCAATGTGGACAGTGTTGCTGTGGCATACATCTACCTGGGTGTACTTCATATAGCTGATTCTAAATGTTCCTTAAGGGTGTTTTGTTTTCAGTTCTGAAGTGTTGTCTTGTATATTGCTATCTTTGTAGCCTCTGAATACCAGCATCAAAGTGCTGCCTATGTGATTGCAATCAGTTTTTTAGTATTACCTGGCATATCTCTATCTGAATGGCCTCTATATCACAGCTACAAAGTGTCGCTTAAGGATGGGCTATTAGTTTCATAGTGCTACCCAGCATATCTCTATCTGGGTGGCCTCTGTTTACTAGCTTTAAAGTGTGCCACAGCTTAACCATATCTGGGTGGCCCTGATATTTTGGTCACATCTTACTGCTTCTTATTATTGCTCAGCTGGGACATTCACCTTCTACGTCTGCCATGGGTTACATAATGTTTCAGGAACTTGTCTCTGTCTGCCAGCTTATTAGCCTGTTACTACTATCGGGAGCCTTCTGGGTCGAGAGGGCAACCAAGCAGCCCTCCTCCCAGACTCTTCCCAAGCCCCACGCTGATCGCCCCCTGCAAAAGGCATGGAATTCAAACCGAAAAATCTGCACAGAGACAAACCTGCTCCCCGGGAGCCTTCTGGGTCAAGAGGGCAACTGAGCAGCCCTCCCCCATAGCCGACGGATTCTTCCCAAGCCCCACGCTGATCACCCCCTGCAAAAGGCATGGAATTCAAACTGAAAAATCTGCACAGAGACAAACCTGCTCCCCGGGAGCCTTCTGGGTCAAGAGGGCAACCGAGCAGCCCTCCCCCACAGCCGATGGACTCTTCCCAAGCCCCACGCTGATCGCCCCCTGCAAAAGGCATGGAATTCAAACTGAAAAATCTGCACAGGTAAAGGAGACCAGGATGAGTGAGGAGTGCAAATGGCAGAGCAAGGACCCTGCCAATGCTACATATTGTCTGCCCCGCCACCCCCACCACCACCCTTGGTCGTCACTCCTTTTTATAGGATAAAGCACCTGACTGAAATTAACCTATCAGGTGACTTTTCCATTTGCAGGTTATCACAGCTGTCCACTAGTGGCCGCTATAACAAAAGGACCTTCTGGCTACCGTGCCCAATACAAAACTCCAGTACCCCCTCTAGTGGCATTTAGCCATCACTGCACCTGCTTTCTCTTATCCCAACCTTTTTGCACCACCTGCAAATTACTGTGCAACTCGGGGAAGTATCTCTGTCTCTCCCTACCAAATTGCCTGCTACCCACAAAACCACAAAACTGCCAGTTGTATCATAAACTAGGTAGTCAGAAATTACAGCTGCTGCTGTACCTGCAGTATCTAAGTGATTATTAAGCGCTATAGTAATCCAGTTATGTCTTGTAAATTGCACGTTATTCTATTTTTCCCATGAGTTGTATAAATGTGATTTCAACTCTACCTCAGGGGTATGGTTTTCAGTACATTTATAGGTGCACCCTTAACTGCCTGATTACCTAATTAACACTGTATCTCCGGCTAGATTGCCTCCCCCTATTGCTTAACATGCGCGTGCCTGGCCTCGGGCCATAGACAGCTCTTGCCTCCAACCCGCCTGCTGACCTAAAGGGCAGCGGCACTCAAACTCATCTCCAGGAGGATCCTATAGTAGCAAGTGCTACCAAGACCACCTCCTTCCAATACGCTGTCGCATCTATCCCTGGGGTAAGACATCTGATACCCTATAAGTTTGGGTACTGCTAACCAGTGGCTCACTGTAGTAATTCCTGGCCACACCACTGACCTGATCTGTCAGGGACTCGGTGCCTGATGAGGCTGGTTATTACTCTTAAGTTGAGCACGGTGGGCTCAGGGGAACTTATTCCCAGGGGCCCATCCATCCCTCCTCCCCACCCGGCCTCCTCACCAGCATGATGCCCTCCATGCTTGGACCCCCCTCTCTTGGCTGCCCAAATAGAGGGCTCCTACTGGCCGTCCTGTACCTCCTCTTCCTACACTGGGCAGATAGGACTATAAGCACAGGAGAACAGGACCTGAGAAGTCCCCCCAAACTGGACATTCCCCCATGACATTCTTGGGACCACTATACCCTCCCTCTTAATAACATGGAGGTGCTTCTGACTGCCCATGTATTCTGTAGGAGAGGCATTCTGTACTCAGCTCTACTCACTGCTAAACAGAGACTCTGGACTAAGTCCTTACCCCTCAGTCAGCTTCCTTCTCTTTGCCTCCTTGCTACCCTCCTGCTCATGGCAGGGGACATCCAACCAAATCCTGGCCCCCTCCTTATGATCTTCTGGTCTCCCCCCCGGTGGACCCGCTCTGGGCGGCCAATAAGGGCCTGAGGATTGCGCACATGAATACATGTAGTCTGAGACCCAAGATGCAGGAACTTCAAGCCTGGCTGGACTGGTACAACCCGGACATCCTGGCCGTATCGGAAACCTGGCTCAAGCCTTACATACCCTCCCACGAGGTTGCAGCCCTAGGATACCTCTCCCATAGACAAGATAGACCGAGGAAAAGGGGTGAAGGGGTCCTAATCTACACAAAAGACACCCTTAACTCAGTGCAGGTCAACCTGCTACAGACCACTAGTATGGAAGGTGAATCGATCTTCGTTCGCATCACCCTTGGCCCATGTAAGCATCTCAACATTGGATGCATATACAACGCCCCCAACCAATGCGTGCTCGTCTCTGGAGGCCGTCCTAAAGGACATCTCCGATGAGGTCACCTCTGAGCTAATCATCCTGGGGGACTTCAATCTGAATTAGGCCCCGAAAGGCAATCCCTCCCTACTAGGGCTGGTTCAGGAAGTTAACCTTATGCAGGTTATCACAGGGCCCACCCGAATGAACTACAAAATGGGTAACCATTCCACACTTGATTGGGTGCTTACTAGCAAACCCGCCAATATAAAGGCAGCTGGCACCCTAGTGGATGCCCTGAGTGATCACTCCCCAATCTTCTGCTCCTGGAAAAACAGGGCCTCCAGAGTCCCCCCGCGAATACTCGCGACATGGGACTACTCAAACTATCAACCTGAATACTTGATTGGGCTCCAATCAATCCTGTTTAGGCAGCCAATCAAACTGCTCCCAACACTGGAAGAGGCTATGGCCTTCTTCCAGGGGGCCATCATTATGGTTGCTGACTGCTTGGCCCCTTTGAAGAAATTCTGCACCAAGGGGAGCTGCTACAAGTGGATCACCCCTCGAGTGAAAACACTGATGAAAACTAGGGACACTGCTTGGAAAAAATACAAGCTCTCCTCCCTATCGGCTGACCTAAACCGCTACAAGACGCTGAGAAATAAGTGCAAACTGGCCATCAAAGTGGCCAAACGAGACTACCTCACAGATCTACAGAAAAAGAACCTAGGCAACCCTAGACTCTTCTGGGCTCACATAAACGGGCTTGTAAAGGGGAGCGGGAAGACCGTTCACTGCCCTATAGAGGTCAATGGCCAATTAACTAACGATGACGCTAGCATCGCCATGGCTCTCAACCACCAGTTCACAAACCTGGACCTGCTCAAAGCGGACTTGCCACCCCTCCTCCCAGTCTCGAATGATCCCATCCCCCAAAGCCTGGACTGCCCAACCTTCCACATCCAGCTTGTAAGACCAAATGAAGTCCTCCCATTACTAAAGTCCCTCAAAATTTCGGGAGCTATGGGACCCCCCCCCGCATACTAAGGGAAGGGGCCCCTGCACTCTCCAGGCCCCTCACCTGGCTCCTCAATCGATCCCTTATTGCAGGTGCCATCCCAGAACAATGGAAACTGGCCCATGTAGTCCCCATCCACAAGGGTGGTTCAAGGGAGACTACCAACAATTACAGGCCCATCTCCCTGCTATCTAGCCTTGGTAAGATTCAAGACAGACTAATTTACGGACAACTCCGGGACTACTTAGAGCTCCACCATTTACTTGCCCCCTCCCAGCACGGTTTCAGAACCAATCATGGGACTGACACCGCACTTATCAAGTTCTCCACTGATGTTCTCAGAGAACTGGACAAGGGATCCCCCACCAGGGCAGTCTTCATTGACCTTTCCAAGGCTTTTGACCTTGTAACCACAACCTGCTCCTTAGAAAACTGAGCCAGGTCGGGTTAGACAGCCACTCCCTATCATGGTTCAACAACTACCTCACAAGGAGGACACGGAGGGTAAAACGGAAAGACTCCCTGTCAGAGCCTTTCCCCCTAATGGATGGGGTGCCCCAAGGATCTATCCTTGGCCCCCTTCTCTTCTCTCTTTTCACAAACGATCTCAGTAAACACTGTGGGGGTAGCTCAGTGGTACAGTATGTAGATGACGTGGTCATATACCGCCCCTCCTCTAATCTGGGAGATCTCTGCTCCGGGCTACAGGAAGACCTGGGTTCCCTTGAGCAATGGCTTGTCACCAACAGAATGATCATTAACCCTAACAAGACCAAGGTCATGCTATTTGGCCCGAGAACCCTCAGCCAGGACAGAAGTCCACATCTCAGGCTGATGACCAAATCAGGAAAAAGACTTGAGGTGATTGAATCGATAAAATACCTTGGCCTCACTCTGGATCAGTGCTTCTCCCTCAAGGTTCATGTCAACCAGGTAATCAAAAATATTCACGCCAAGCTCAGGACCTTGTATAGGCTGAAAGACCAGTTGATACCTGCGGTCAGGGCCTCCATCGCCACAAGCGTCCTCCTCCCTACCCTCTCCTATGTGGCCCCGGTGATACAGGGAGCTGCCAAACAAGAGATGAACAAATTACAAGTTCTCTATCACAAGGTGGCTCGCTTCACCACCCTATCCAGCTCCTGGGCTCACCACTGTGACACTCTGTCCCAACTAAACTGGCCCTCCTGGGAGGCCCGGCTCCAATACCCCCTACTCTGCCACACTCATAAACTACTCAGCCCATCCCCTCCTCCCAGCCTCACTGGACTCATTGCCCAAAAGAGAAACCCTAGGCTCCTCAGAACAATGGACAGAACCCTCCTTGTAGTGCCAAGGGTTAGAACCAAGGCGGGGGGTAAGTCGTTCACCATCACAGCGCCCACACTATGGAACTCCCTGCCCCCTGGTGTTCAGGATGCTACCTCTATCCACACCTTCCGCACAAGGCTGAAGGCTCATATGATGGTCACCTCATATGCAACTACTAAAGTGAGAGGTTCCTAAGTGGAAGCCCACCCCTCTCCCTCATATGGAAATAGCAACTATCACTGCACCCCATCTATATAGCACTGCACCCCATCTGTAGAGCTTACCCAGGAAATGTTAACTGCTAAAAAGCTACTATGTCTTACCTCTTAAATGTAACTGCTGAAAAATTACTATGTATTATGTTCTTCGCTGTCTAGTGTAATGCACCTGTGCTGTATGCTACCACATGGATTATTCCATGTAATTCCCTTGGTCGCCCCTGAAAAAGGGACCTTCAGGGCCCAGCTGGCTTACCCGGTTATCAAAATTTAATAAAATAAAATAAATAAATATGCCACTGTTATATCCTCCTAGTTCCTCGCTAAGTGGTGACCATGGTTTTTTAATATCTAACATCCTCCTGGATGACTTTGGGATAAGGGAATGTTATGTGTCATCACAGTACTTGCGCCCTATGCCAGACTGTCCTACCTCTCATAAGATGCAGTAGGAGATGTTTTACTGCATGTTCCCAGTTAAAACTTGCTCATTTTGTCTTACTGGCCCTCTCATATCTCCTCATTGCTGGAGACATAGAACCTAATCCTGGTCCTGTGTATAGTGATCATATCACCTTTACTCAGTCACCACGGAATGGTGGCAAAGAACTAAAAACTGCTCACCTGAATATCAGGATTCTGATCCATAACCTTGCTGAACTTTCAGCATGGGTCAATCACTACAGCCCTGATATTTTAGGAGTCTCTGAGACATGGCTAAAGCCGTCTACCCCTGATAACATTTGTTCATTACCTGGGTATAACCTTATCAGGAATGATCGCATTAACTTGAGGACAGGAGCAGGCATACTCAATGTTTGCATTTGTGTACCATTTTTTTCAGTAGCCATTCCAAACTATATGCCTTTTTGTTACCATTATAATTCTAAACTGGAATATTTGAGTTTGTGTAGGCACTGAGTAGTGTCTGTATCTGATTGAACTTCTATTCTTTATGACATAGGAATGTGTACAACCTGTTTAGCGATTAGATGAGTCATCTGACAACACTCTTATTTGTGTTGTAACGCTGGGGCATCAGTCGGAGAGGATGTGTACATTTTTTAAATGGGGCGTAGCAGGTAGAGAGAGTGTGTGTGTGCAAAATGGAAATTTCTGACTGCATTTCTGGAGAGGAGGAGGCACCATTTTGTACTTTAAGTCACATTTCAATGTTTCCTCCCCCAGCATGACTGTTCCCTCAGAGACAGGATTTGAGCTCTGTCATTCGGTTCTTTTTCTAGATGGATCAAAAAAACTGCAAAGACAAGAGGTGGCCACCAGATAGGAAGTGCCAAGCTCTGGTCGTACTTCACTGGACAAGTTACACCTTCAGAGACTGTGCTAAGGTAACCACAGGAGAATAAAACCAATCTTGGTTGTCTGATTTTAATTGTATTAAAACACTCACATAAAAGATAGCAGCACTCCACATTGTGCACCAAACATTTTTGAGCTATACCAGCTCTGTATCCAAAAAAACTTCACCTTTTTTGTGTCTACTTCCCCCAGGCTGGTAGTCACCAAGCAGTCCCATCCCATATTATTACCATTGGACCCCTCTTTAAAGATAATGAATTCATACTAATTTGGGGACTTTAATATTGTCTGAATAAGTTTGAAAGACAAAAATCTAGAACTGGTCATTAACAGATTACAGCTCATCCAAATCATGAGAACCTACCTGATTCTCAAATGATTGAAGAAATGCCACACTTATTGACTGGATACTTACTCCCAGAACTGACAGGATTACCTGTTCTAGAGTGATCCCAGATGCTATCATTGACCAGTTCCCAGTGTATTTTGTACTGGGATGCAAACCTACTAATGCTTCTCCCAGGCTGTTGAATCTCTGTGCTCACTCCCATTTTAACCGTCAGTCTTTAAACATGATGTAGTTTATACTGACTGCTCACATCTCAGAGGCCAGTGATGTCAACCTGGTGGTCTTACACTTCAACCTATTGCTCTCCAGACTACAGGATAATCATACACCTCCTGCAACTAGGAGGGTGAGGGGCCCTGTAACTAAATGGCTTGATTGTCTCCTTTTATCTGTGATTAAAGCCTGATACAACTGATTTTCACAATTCAAGGCCTCTAATCTGCCCTCTGATTGGGTTAAATACCATTCCTCAGAAATTAATGTAAAAAGACTATTCAATTTAACAAGTGCATGTATTGTAGATCAATCTAGACTCTCTGACTAGAAACCCTTGTCAATTCTGGAAGTGTCTTAAATATGCAGTGGGTCAAGCTGACAAGTACTTTCAATCTGGCATGTATAATAATTATGTTAAACGTAACAACCCAATTACCATAGCAAATGCCTTTAATGCATTTCTTCTAACCTGTCAGCATATACTGGAGCCTTCCTTCCCTCCATGCTGGCCTCTCTTTCTGGGATTGTTTCCTAGTCTGACTCCCAAACCTCAATTTTTCTTTAGAGTGGCCAAAGTCTCAGAAGTACACAAACATCTACAGTTAACCCCAGTAGTCAAGCCAGCAGGACAAATGAAATTGATCCCCAAATCCTCAGGGCAGCTGCAAAGGAAGTTGCATTACCAGTTACGAGAATAAATAATCTGTTCCTGCTGTCTAGGGTGGTCCCTGATTCATTGAAGTCCTCCTACTTTGTACCGATCTTCAAGAAAGGTAATGCAAATGTGTTAATAATTCTGGACCAATAACCATTCTTCCAGTGCTTAATAAAATCCTTGAGAAAACTATCTCCTCCCAGCTCACTGAGTACCTGACCAAGCATAATTTAGGGCTGGCAGTATAGCCTAGAGGTTAGAGGAATGAGGTGTGAATCAGCTTGGTACACCCAGCAGACTAGACCTAAATTTGATTCTCACAACTTCCACTTGCATACTGTGTGACCCTCAGCAAGTCACTTAACCACCCACTGCTTCCAGGTCGCCCCTGAAAACAGGCAGTTGTGCCTTGTGGGCCTTACCTGGTTACGAAAGACTAAAATAAAAATAAATAAATAATGTCATGTCCACTGCACACCATAAGTTTCATACAGGTCATAGCACCACCACTGCTCTTTTGTCCCTTGCCACAAGTATTGCCTAATGCCATGGATAGAGGCTTTGTTACTGGTGTTGTATTTATTGACCTCACAAAAGCTTTTGACTTGGTTAATCATCAAATTCTTTGTGTCAAATTATGGAACCTTGCAGTTTCCTCTATTGCTCTACACTAGTTCAGAAGCTGTTTGAATGGTAGGCATTAGTGACTGAGGTTTGTGACGTCCTTCTAGGAACTCGCTACCACCGATGCTGGCATTCCACAAAGTTCATCCTTGGACTGCTCCTTTTTTCCCCAACATATAAATGATAGGTCTCTTGCCCACAGCACCCATCCGCTATGCTTATCATCTGGTACTATTTTGAGCCCAGAACGTATAATTGAGGTCTATAATCAGCTATCCACAGACCTGCAGAAAGTTCAAAAAGTGCTCCTGGTAAATAAACTCCTTTGAATACTGTTAAAACCCAGGCAATGTTATTTGGCTCTGCACCTACACTTTAAAATTGTCAGAGTCCCCTCCCATTGTGTGCATTGATGGTAACCCCCTTGCAGCAGTATTCTCATTTAATTATCTTGGTGTGGCATTTGCCACATCTTTGGATTTCACTTTGCATGTCATGGGCACCTGTAAGTCAGTAAACTCCAAGTCAGGACTGATGTACAAAATCAGTTGGTCTCACTCCTCAGCCCATCTGGCACTTGCCCATGGTGTAATACTCATCAAACTTTTATATGAGGTATCAGTTTTCTCAGACTCTGCCATAATCACATTACAGAAGTGGGATGTAACATATAAAAATATCTGTAATTTTGCCTCGTCATTGAATCACCATACCAGCCACTGTACCTTATATTCCAGACTTGGTTAGCATCTTTTTTGAGCCGTACGTGATCTTACCCTAGGAGGTGTTATTTTCTCTGACTCTGGCCCTGACTATTGCAAACTTTTTTGATCCTCTTATACTACTTGTGCTTCCTTGGGTCTGTTTTACTAGTCCCCCACTTTATGTGCTTTGAATATAATGTACCTTGTATGCATAATTTGTATGTGTTGTTTGCCCACATCTCTAACTTGTGATATTCGAGTTGTATCCACCCCTGTTTTTGACTTGTCTACTTTCTGTGAATGTACTAACCTCCCAGGCAGTGGCTAAAAATATGTATTTATTCATCTAATGCATTTACCTGGTTACCAAAACCTAAATAAATAAACTCAAGAAACACACTGTCAAGTGATCGGATACAGCAGGCAATAATTGATTGCAGGGAAAAATAAGAGTATAATCTACATAACAAATCAAATAAATGTTGCTACTATTAACAATGTTGGGACATGCACATACTGTATATACTAAAGAATAAGGGGCCAAATATTGGCCCCTGTGGGACGCCAATATTAAAAGCAACAAAATGAGGTATTTTTAATTAATAATTTTTGAATTCTACTGATTATAGCAGCAGTGTTTGCTAGTAGAAGAAACATATATTTTTTCAGTAACAATGTATTTCTGTTAAAAATATTTAAACCATCTTAAAGAAATAAGCATATAGGGGCCTATTCTCCAAGGGGCACAGTGCCTATGTGCCGTGTATCTGCGGCACATAGACACTTTACAGTCCCCACTCCCCTGAGCCCAATTCACCAAAGGGTTGCAGGGCTGTCATGCACTGTATCTCCTGGCAGGCCTGGGTGCTCCACATGGTGGTGGTCTGGGGGGCAGTGCAGGAAGCGGTCCCATGCTCCATGCTATTCACAGAAGTATGGAATGCTGGGAAAGAGGAGGCACAGACTATGCAAATTGGAGGCAGCCATAGCTATTGTGCCCCCTCGACAGTATACTGCCAACAGTGGTGAACACCACAGGGCACCTTCACCAAGCTATCCCAGCTTTCCTGGACCACTGCGAGGGCTGGAGGCAGCCACCGGGCGCTCACCTGATGTTAGTTTGTATGGCCCCACTGTATGTCCTTGCAGCCGCGGTGCCATGCGGTGCAGGGGATCCTCTAGTGGACATTTTAAATTCTCATGTAAAAGGCTCTAGTTTTTTCCTCAAAGAGTATTGGTTAAAAGGTTCAAATCATTTAATTAATTAGTATTGCATGTAGCACCAAGCCACGGTACAAATATATATTTTTATATAAAACAGTGAAAACTACTAAAAATGATTGTGTATGAAAAAGTGCATCAATATCTTTCTGCAGGAAAAGTAACAATATACAAACACAAAGAAAATAAGTACAAATTCAACATAAATCAGTTTCTGTTACCATAAGGGAAACAAGAATAAGTCAGTTTAAAATATTGAACATTTTGATAAAGTTGGTTTTATATACACATATCTTGATGAGGCAGAAAAAAAATAATCACAATTTCCTTACTAAAATGTAAGTGTCTACAGGGATACTTAGTAAAGAGCTGAGGTGAGGTTCTGGGTGTGGTTGATCTCTTTCTCAAAACAATGAGAACTCCCCTTCTTTTTTTTTATACTTCTTTTATTTCATTTCAATTTTAGAACATCACATTGTTTTCCTCTTTTTCCATTTTTTCTATACTATTCAAATTTTCAGATGTTCATTACAAACAGTTCTTGTTAAAAAAACATGTGACTACATTTGATTACAACTTAGCTTTGAGGATAAACAAAAGCAAGTACAACTTTGTGCAGGGTTAACTTTTGCAGGCTGTTACACTTTTCTCTTTTCTTTTTAACATTTCTTAGCAGTTGGGGAGGGGGGGTTTTTACTACCCTTTCAAGTTACCACTTAGATTCTTGAAGTAAATATAGAATTTTAAAGTCCACTCACACATTATTGCCTATCCCTTCCTTTTTTCTAATGAGCTTTAAGCTAGTTTTTCATGATACAGTTCCCACCTTGTCCATCTTGCTGTGTAGACCTCTGATCGATCCTGGAGACCCATAGATATCTGCTCATTATGTTGAATTTGAAAGATTAATGCCTTCCATTCCCCAATCGAAGGAGAGTCTATTTGGTGCCATTTTTTGGTTATTGTTTTGTAGGCAGCAGCTAATAGTATTGCATAATGCCCATAAATATTTTTTGTGGTTTGTCTATTACCCATAGTGGCGGGATTCCCAGGATCAAACTTGGAGGTCAATTCTGTCTTGTATGTTTAAAATACCTTTTATATGTTCTTTTATACTTCTCCAAAATCCCTCCAGTACAGGGCAATCTAGGAATATATGTTTATGAGAGGCACAGTTCTCTCCGCATTTTCTCCAGCACTGGGATGAAACTCCCAGGCCTCCCAACACTGTAGCGGAGGGCACTAGCAAATACCTCACCCTCACCTTCCAAACAAATTCCGCCTATACTGGGGAGGAGTTAGTCGCCCAAGTCGCCCTCCAGATCCTCTCCCATTCTCCATCTGTTATTGGGTGATTAAGCTCCCGCTCCCATTTTGTCTGCACTGGAGCAATGACATATCTGGCACGGTTTATTAATGACTTGTAAATGATTGTTATTGCCTTCTCACCATACTGTGAGGACCATATTTGCACCCACGGGGCAACATCCTCAAATATTGTGGCACCCTTTTCTTGTTGCTTACAATGCTTTGTAATATAGTCCCTTGCCTGATAGTAAAATAATCTGTCCTTTTCTGTCCACCCAAATGTGCTCTGGGCCTCCTCGAAGGACAAAATGTTCGTCCCTCTCTGGAGTTGCCATGGGGCTTCTAGTCCTTTTTTAATTTGCTTTTTAAACCATTGGTTATTAAATGCTTGATTCATTATAAACCATTTATACTTCCAGCAATAATGCTGACATGCTTTATGTTTTATGCCCATCTGCCAGGCTCTGAGAATGCTCGCTGTTGCAGGAGGAACCCACTGTGCCATTGCTCTAAGATGCTGCGGGGAAAATAGGCAAGATGGGAGAGAGTCAGGCATGTCTCTTTCCAAATCAATTGACTTCCACCTTGCTTGATAAGTTTTGTTTCCCCATAGTATCGCCAACCGCATTTGCGAGGCTACCCAGTATTCCCGAAGAGAGGGCAGGGCTAGCCCTCCTCGACTTTTTGGGAGAGTAAGTTTCAGGAAGCCCACTCTTGGCCTTTTATAGTTCCATAGGTAGCTGTTTATTAATTTTTGCCAGGATAGAAGTTCCTTAGAAGTAACAGTACAGGGGACACACTGAAATAGGTATAAGAATCTTGGAAGTATATTAATTTTTAGGGCTAGATTCCTTGCATAAAGTGTTGCAGGGAACATAGACCACCTTCTTAAATCATGTTTTATGTTTTGAACTAATGGATCATAATTATGAACCGCTAATTCCCTTAAGTTCTTGGGTATTTTGATCCCCAGGTATCTTATAGTTTGTTTATCCCATTTAATTGGGAATTTCTTTTTTTGTGAAAGAGTCGGGACATGTCAGTGTCAGTGGCTCAGTAGGTAGCACACTCGCCTCTGAGGCCGGGAGATCAGAGGGCTGTGGGTTCAGTTCCCACATCTGGCACTTGGGTTAATATCCCAGTACTGACACTGTAATGCAGCATGAGAGGGGTGCTGCATTTCTGAGGTGCCGTCTTTCGGATGAGATGTTAAACCGAGGTCCCATCTGCCCGGATTGGTGGTAGTTCAGGTGGATGTTAAAGATCCCATGGCACTTATCGAAAAGAGTAGGGGAATTTCCCCGGTGTCGTGGCCAAATTTCCCTCATTCACTAAAAATACCACCAACAGCTTAATCTGGTTCAAGGTCAGTTGGCATTCATCTGTATCCCCCTTCCCGGGTCGTGCCTGAAAATAGGCAGGATTTGTCTAGTGCACTTACCCGGTCAACAAAAGCTAAAATAAAAAAAAAAAAAATAATAATTAAGGGCTAGGGCTTCTGATTTGTTTACATTGAGGGTGAATCCCGATAAATTAGCTAAGCGCTTAATTAATTTAAATAGAACTCCCAATGACATATCTGGACTAGTGATATAGACCAGGATGTCATCTGTGAAAAGGGCCAGTTTTTGGTCCCTTCCCCCCATCTGAACACCCTGTAGGTCAGCGGCCTGCCTCAGGCTTTGGGCCAGTGGCTCTATGTAATAAGCAAAAAGGAGGGGGAAGAGGGGGCACACCTGCCTAGTTCCTCTTTGTAAATGGAATTTTTTTGAGATGTGGCCATTTACTCTCATGTACCCAGTGGGGTTTCTGTAAAATTTAAAGATAATATCTACCAGTGGGGCGGGAAAATTATACTCAAGCAGTACTTCTTTTAAGTATCTCCATGACACTTTATCAAAAGCTTTCTCTGCATCGAGACTTAGTAAAATTGCTGGAATATGTTGTTCTGTAATCCGTTCCATAATGTAGACTGTGTGTCTCACGTTATCCTGGGCTTGGCGTCCCGGGATAAAGCCACATTGATCCATATCTATTAAGGTTGAGGTGTATTTAGCTAGTCTTTTGGACAGTATCATGGCCAGGATCATATAGTCTGTGTTTAGAATAGATATGGGGCGGTATGAGGAACATTGTGTGGGGTCTTTACCCTCTTTTTGGATAACCGAGATTATCGCCTCATCCCAAGATGGGGGGATCTCCCCCTTTTGGGAAGTTACTGTGGTGAATACCCTTGTAAGTAGAGGAGTTAACGTTTTGGAGAAAGTTTTATAAAACTCTCCTGGGAGCCCATCGGTTCCCGGGCATTTGCCTGTTTTTAAACCCCCTATCGTTGTTTTAATTTCATTGGGCAGGATTGGGGCCATTAGGCTTTCCCCTTGTTCTCGTGTTAGGGTTGGGAGTTTAAGGGCTGCTAGAAATTCCCCAATTTCTCCTTTAGAGGACTAATTTTTCTGTATACAGTTCTGAGTAGTATTCGCGGAAGGCCTCAGAAATGTCTTGGGTCGTGGTACTAAAAGTTTTTGAATCGGGTGTGCAACTTTTACAATCGTGGATTTTGCCTTACAGGCTCTTAACTGACCTGCTACCATTCTTGTGAATCCCGGACCTCCATCGTAGTATCTGTGTCGTAGATATACCAGTTTCTGCTCTACCGCATAATCTAATATATTATTAAGCTGTTTCTTGAGCATGCTTAGTTCCTTAGTTCATTTTTTACTTTGCCTTATTTTCTGTTCCTCCTCCATTGTTTTTATTTTGTTTTCTAGAGTAATCCTCCTCTCCTCTCTTTGATTCTTTTTGTGCGAGGAGATCGGAATAACCTTCCCCCTCACTATCGCTTTTACTGTGTCCCATAAAATTGCATCTGTTACTCCCTTGTTATCATTATCTTGGACTGCCTGGGTTATTGTGTTATTTATCAATTCTTGTGTCTCCTTGTCCCTAATTAGCGATACATTGAGCCTCCAGAAAGTTCATTTTTTTTGGGTTTGGGATTGCACCTTACAGAAGATAGCTGTATGATCTGAGAGTACAAAGTCTCCCTGCCAGATTTGGGGAATACTACTCAGTTGCTCTTTCTGTGTTATCAAGTAGTCTAAGCAGGAGTATATGCCATGCGCCTGCGAGTAGAAGGTGTGCCTTCGTCCCTGCCCCAGGGGTCTTCAAAGACCAACTCCTGCATCAACTTTTGCACTTTCCTACCCACTTTGCTTGCTCTGCTTTGTAAGGATCCACCGTTTGCCCCAGTTAAATCAAGATTGAAGTCCCCCCCGCATAACAGCCTACCCTCTACCCACCCCGTCAGTTTGGTTAAGAATCCTCGATATATTGCAAATTCCGATGCTGGTGGCATATAAACTGAGGCTAGGGTGAGCTGCTGGCCCTCCAGTGTACCCTTAACTAACACATACCTTCCCTCCTTGTCAATTACTCTGTCTATAATTTCAAAAGGGGTACCTTTTCTTATTAACACTGCTGTTCCCCATCGCCTACCTCCCTTATATGATGAGGCCACCACATTCGAGAAACCAAATTTCTCAGGTTTTTTATGCTCTGCATTGGTAAGGTGGGTCTCCTGAAGCATTAATATATTTACTCCTTGCCATTTCATTAATTGCAGTATCTTTGCCCTCTTAATGGGGTTTGTGACACCGTGCACATTGTAAGTGCACATTGTCCAGTTCTGCTTCATATCACCCATTTGAATAGCAACATTTTGTTCTTCTTATATTTTGCAGGTTTCTCCCCGGTGGCTACCCCATATCTTCCCCTGCACTGCTATTTTCTTATAAGTTTCTGTCGTGCCTACTAAACCTAAACACCCTGCTTTGCATAACTCAAACAAGTAGTTACAGCCATTACTAAAATTCTGAAACATTTCAACAGTAACTTTCAACAACTTTCAACTAGTGTTCTTCAAGGTTGGGGCTTGTATCGTTACTAGCCCTATTCCTCCTATTTACTTGGAGAGGTAGGTAATTTACCCTTCCGTTCCAGGACCCCAGAGCCCGCTGTCGTTGGGCTCCTTTGCAGGTGTCTTAAAACCTGGAACCTCGCTTGCTCCATGCCCGCAGGCATGTGAGATCTAATTTAGGCCATGCTGTTTTGCAGAAGAGCTGATCTTAACTATTAAGTCATGACCCCTCTTTTCATCCACTCCAATCTTTAAATTTTCCCCCCTTATCATATTGTTTGGTCTTACATCTTTTTTTTTTTTTTTGTGGAGGAGGGAAAAAGGAGGAAGAGGAGGTGAGTATGGGAAGGATAGAGGGTGCAGGGTGGTCCGCAGCCAATTGCTCCTGGTACTCAGAAGCCAGTGCACTAAATTGCCTCAGTCACTTTTCTCCTAAAGTCCCAAGGGCACTGCTTAAGATTTCCATTCTTTTCCCCCTTCTCCAAACATCCAATGAAAAGGAACACCTTTAGTTTTGTTGATTACAATCAATCTGGGGGGGGAGGGGGAGAGATAAAGGGAATAAGTCAGTGTATAGAATACTATATAGTCATAAAAGCACTCCTTTAATGTTCAGTTTTGTTCATTGTGTTCAAGTTAGTATTTCAGTTCCCCAATTTTATATCTTATCAGGTGTAGATATTATACTCATCCTGGATTGCGGTTGTATAGCCAAGTCAGTGAGCAGATCTGAAACAACCATGCTCCCAGTAGAGAATTGTGGCCTCCCTTCACTCATCTCAGGTTGTGGTTTCTCGTTGGGTAAGCTTTCTTTCGAGGAGCTTCTGAATGCTACACAACAGCTCTGTGTGCATCTTCTTATTGATTCCCCCCATCTTCCTGTCAACCGCACGTCGTTTTCTGAGTTCCCAGGTTCCTGAATCTTGGTTCCTTCTCTCCTTAACTCCGATGTTATGCTTCCCAAGAGCTTCAAGCTCCTCCTCAGCCGATGCATAAATCTTCATTCCATTCTCCCAGAAAACCCTCAGCCTTGCTGGATATGGGGTATGGAAACGTATTGATTTTTCTCTGAGGGCTCTGAGGATGGGCCCATATTTAGCTCTTTCCACCTCTACCTCGGTTGGGTAATCATGGTCCAAGTAAAGCCTATGCATTAAATATCGTATGTCCTTTTTTGCCCACGCTCGGCGAAGTATTTCTTCTTTCACTGAATACGAATTCAGTTTAAAAATAATGGATCTTGGGCGCGCCTCCGGATCAGTTGGTTTTTCCAAGAGTGCACGGTAGGCCCTTTCTATATGAAATACCATAGTGGGAGGCAGATCAAGTGCGTCCTTCAGAAGATTTTCCAGGAACGCTGATAAAGGGGCTACTTCAGCATTCTCCGGGAGGCCTTAGAGTCTTAAATTGTCTCTTCGGGAGCGGCCTTCTAGGTCTAGACATTTAGCTTTTAGGCTTTCGGTTTGTTGTGTTAATGTCTGAATTATCTCGGACATTTGTATGGCTGTGTCTTCCGCTTCTGAGAGTCTCTCCTCTATTTGGCTTACTCTGGTCTCAAACATTGATAATTGTAGCTGTACTGCACGAAATTCTTGTTTATTCTCCTTTCTAGATTCGGTTATTTTGTGTAGCAGTCGCTCAAATCGGGAACGAGATAACTGTTCATTCTCCCCATCTGTATCGTATTCAGGAGTTCTTTGGCCTTGCGGTGAGGACGTTCTGCTGGAAGGGCCCGACTTCAATCTAGCTGCATCCTTGTTGTTCGCTTTGATTTCCTGACGGTTTCTACCTCTATTCAGGCTTTGCGATTGACTCCCTGCATTTTTTGACATTTTCGCTTTATTTTTCTTAGATTTTGGGGGGGTTTTCGGGCTTGCCTGGGCTGGAGCTCCACGGATTAACCTTGCATCGGGTCCGTGATGATACTGGAAGTCCGAGAACTCCCCTTCTTGAAACAACTGCTTTTTGGTTTTTATTTCAAGAGAAGTTTCTTCTCTGCTAATGTTGACATCAAAATAGACTTTTCTGTAGATCTGGTTGTTAACCTTGACACTGCAAAATAGCCTTTCCTTTTGATTTAGGTATTGCCTGAAAAATGGTGCCTGAAGTCCCTTTGTCCTGGTTCAACAGGTCAATCAATGTTTACAAAAAATGAAGCACTGTACCAGGTGCCAGTATGAATAAAAAGGTGTACCTCCTATACTGAATCACTTCAGCAACAAGTTATATAAAGTTATTGGACACTGCACATTTTGTCACTGGTTCAATATCACCAGCCCAGTTGACTGGCTGTATCTGTTGCACTGCTGTTAAGACTCAGTGCACATTCATACAGTATTTATGAAATCTAGTCTGGATTTCCATTTGCCCACAGCACAGTTCCACACATTTACTAGGCAGACAAACCTAAAATGTAATGGAATGAAAGAGATAGATGATGAAGTTGTATAGTTGCCATAAAACATTTGGACAACTGCACAATGAGTTCATTGTTTGTTTCTTATTCAGCACTGGGTCACTTTCTCTTTGTTACAGTAGTCTAATCAAACACCAAAAGGGAAGTGTAGGGATACACTTTGTGCCACTGTTATGGATGGGATGCACACTGCAGTTATGATACAATGGTGCTCAATGCTATGTTCCTTCTTGTTTAGTCATGTTTTGGCACTATTGTCATGATGCCCTAATTAATAACTAGACATACTGGTTAGAAACGTATAGCAATTGAGCAATTAGCAGTTATGACTCTGTCCATTCTTGCCAGTTTGTGTCCAAAGGCTCTGATATCAACTGTGTTGAAAGAGTATGTCCACTCCTTTGTATTTGCATACACAGTATGTTTAGTTGTCAAACTATGCTCCACTTATTTATGGTTGGAAAATAAGGAGAAAGTACACCAAGATCCCTTTTTGATTTAATTAATTTAAAGATTCAGTGCTGCTGCTGGTTTCTTGATCATGCTATGCTACATCATCACTGTTATTGAAAGTTGTGGTGACTCTGGTTTAAATAAATTTCTCTTTGAGCCTTCATTTTGAGTGAGAGTCATTTTGTTGTTGAATATGACAAGGCATCATGCATCATTACAACAAGTATCAAACAACATTGCAAAGTTAAACATTTACCTTTATAATACATGTCAAAGCAATTGTACTTTTCTTGGCAAAAAAGGTTGCTAATGCACTAGTTAAGGTAACTTAATATCATGAAAGTTTTGAAATATGGCATTAGGGTTTCCAGCCCTAACTCCCCATTCCTAACCCCTCCTCCCAAGCAGCAAAAGGAAAAAATCTTAGGGTTTTGTGTCTCCAGAGTCTTGGTGAATCAGTGATGGGGTCTTCCTTGGAGTTGTCAACCCAAAAGCACCCTAATGACAAAGTTATGCATTAAAGTTGAAAACCTCATTGAAATACACTGAACTGCACTTACCTTAGTTTTTCATATTGCAGTCGACGGTTCAAGCAGCAAGGCATGTCTTTAACAGGAGAGTGCATCTTCACCCTGGAACCTGTTCAGGTGAGTGAGAGTGTGTGTGGGGAGTGTAGTGGGGTTGTCAGGTGGTGAGTGCTGACTGGGAGTTTGGGGTGAGGGGTCCGATCGGTGAGGGACCATTTTCTTTTTTGCAGGTAAAAAAACAAATCACAGAGGGATGGCATTCTTTATTTCAGGTTAAACACCAACACTGGGATTGAGCAGAGAAATGGGTTGAGGCAACTTGGAGGGGAGGTGGGTCCAGAGCAGTGGTACCAGGATTGGGCACCTTGGTCCACTTACATATATTATTTAAAAAACAAAATAAAAACACTAAGATTGGGAAGTGTGGGTGAAACACCTGAAGGGGGAAGGGAAGCAGTCCTGGGGGTGGGTATCCCAGTCCACTAAATAAAACAAATAAACAGATAGCTAGATAGACAGACAGACGGACAGACAGACAGATAGATCAGACAGAACTGGGGATTGTGTTCTCATACAGAGAACGCGGCTCCTCTCACTAAGCTGGGCACCCTGTATTTTGGGGTGCCCATTAAAGATATTTCTGGCAAATTAAAAAAAAAAAAACAAAGACCAGGATCTAGCTAAATAGGTCCCATTTGGCTACAGCTGGTTCATGTATTTTTTTTAAACTTTCGTCATTCTAAGTATTACCCATGTTTTTTATTTCCAAGTGAAAAGAAACAAGATGGCAACTCTCGCAGCACAAAAACAATTTTGTGATGTGAGAAGCAAGTAGAGAGAAACCAAAAATGGTCTTGCAACACAGAATATTTGGCGCTGTATCAGAACGTTATCCTAAGAACCCTAGTGAGCATGCTCAGAACAGAAAAACACAAAACTATAAAGCCTTATAACTCTGGAGCCATTTAATATTTTTTCACAAAAATTCCATTCCATGTAGACTGCAGGTGAAACCAAAAAAATCCCATGTTAAGTATAGGAAAAAATTAGACATCTACAGAAATAATGACATATGCGGATCTCAGAAACTGAACAAGCTGCTGTCACAAAACTTTCCAAAGGTTTAGATCTTTCCTCCTAGACAGCAAATGGAAACTTCAGCTGATTTTGTCAAATAGTGCCAAAGCTATTAAGGTGCAAATTTAGGTGGTTAACATTGAACACTCTACTCAGTCTTAACTACAGGGGCGCTACCACACCCCTATAATATATTAGGGGGTAGTGCTTAACCCTCTAAATTTGCACCTTAATAACATTGCCCCTGTTCAATTGAATTGCATGGAATTGTGCATGTGCAATCTGGGAGGTAACGTCTCTTGATTTTACAATTTTCATAATGGTTGGATGTCCAGATTCCAAGAGGCAGATAGTACAAGAAGTGGAAAAATTGGGATTTAGCCATTTTTTTTGTTGCTTTCACCAACAGCCTAGATGGTGTGGCACTGTGTTCTGAAACTTTCATGGCAGAAGGGGCTTGCTCTAGAAAGAGACCTTTTTTTTGTTTTAGTTTGGTGAAAAAATATTAATCTGTTCTCAAATTAAAAGAATTTGCAATTTCCATTGTGAGAAAGCTTAGTACAGTCTTTCATTTATATATCTGATGTAAAGGAAGAATTTCTGCCTTACAAATGAAGAATCTTCTTTCATGAGCTGAAATTCTTCTTTCGTGAGAAAAAATCTTTTTTAGTATTGCCACCATCTTATTTTTTTTTTAATTTTTTCTTTACATTGGAAACCCTTATACTGTAAATGATGCCCCTGGAGAAAATCAAACACATGAATCTAGTTAAATGGGACCCATTTAGCTTGATTCAGGAGTTTGCTTTTTGATAAAAAAGCCTGAAATATGGTTTTGGGACATCCTTCCAAACCTTGGTTGAAGGCTTAATGAGAGCTTAGTGAGGGCTCATAAGAAAAACTTTGGTTCTTTCATGAGCTCAACAGTGTGAGATCAGCAGCAGGACATTCTTGGTTTTTGCAGCCACAGCTGGAGTGCTGCTTCTGGCTTGAGTAAGAGAAGTGAACCAATGATCACTAAATTATACAAAAGAAATACAGATCTTTCATAAGATCAAATGACAGAACAATGGTTCTTTTGTAAAATCAAAAGTGAGTCTTACTTGTTGTAGCCACAGCTAAAGTGCTGCTGCCACCTTCATTGAGAGCAATTAGCCCACAATTGCTGGAGCTCTCTCTTTCTGATCTGCCTTTCCGTGTCAGATCTTTCTGTCTGTCTGTCTATCTGTCTATCTATATATCTATCTATTTTTTTTAATTCCCTCCCCTTCCCAGCTCAGCCAACCATCCCTCATGTTTCCCCGATACTGCAAGTGTGCAAAAATGCAAAAGTTGAACAGGGTGCCCACCCTCAGTACCACTTATCTAACCTCCTCCCCTCCAGGTCACCCATCCACTTCAGTTCAGAGATGGGGACACCATAATACCCACCCCCACTGCTGCAGTAAATTAAAAGCCATCACTGAGATGCCCAATGCCAGTGTCAGATCCAATTGTGTACTAAATCTGTAAAAAAAACTGTCCCTCAAGGTCTTTTATTTTTTGTTACTAAACCTATGAAGAAGAAAACAGTCCCTTGCCAATCTCACCCTTCACACCCCTACCCATCCCATCCTGACTTCCCACTCAGCACCCACCACCCCACACCCCCATGCACCCTCACTGACCTGAACATGTCCCACAATGTATATCTACTCTCCGATCTAAGACATGTCTTGCTGCTGGAACCAGTGTCTGCAATATGATAAAATAAGGTACACATGGTTTAATGTATTTCAAAGGGGTCTGATCTGTTATTCATACAGTAACTGTCATTTTTTTGATATTTTACAGCAAATTTTTAACATGGCCCTTTTGGGACCAACCTCATGAACAAGGGTAGTGGAAGTTTTGAAACCCAACCTGAAAGGTGATTTTGTGTTCACTGTGCAAAATCACTTTGAGGGTGGGATTTGAAAATGTTCACCTTCTGGGTTCATGAGGTGGGGTCATAAAAAGGCAATGTTGAAAATTTTGAGTCAAAATAATAAAAAAAGTTATGAGCATATGTTGATATTTTTCTACGCTCATTCATAGCTTTGGTAATTTTCAATATTTTGACCCCACATTTTCAACATAGCAATTTTTTTATACTCTTCATAAACATGACAGTTGTCATTTTTCAAATCCCTGCTAAAATTTGTTTTCATGCTTTGGCACAAATTACATTGTGGTGGGAGTCTGAAAAGTTTCACCTATCAGGTTCAGGAGGTGGGGTCATAAGAAGGCTATGTTGAAAATTTGGAGTAAAAATATGATAAAATTACCAAGTGATGAGTGAACATTGAAATATTTCTACATTCTCTCATAACTTCACAAAATTTCAATATTTTTATTTATATATGAACATGTCAGCAGAAACAGGCCATTACAGCCTATCAAATCTGCTCTAGTTTGCACCACACCGTTTTTTTCTACTGTAGCTTTCAAACTTTCAGCAAAGCCTTATTTTTTCACACCACTTCATGAATGTGACAGGTATCATTCTTTGAATCATTGATGAGATTTGTTTTCACACTTCTGGTGCAAAATGATGTTTCAGCCAATATATTATGAATGCCGCATGTCATGTTTATAAGGGAAGTCATAAAATAAATATTTTGAAAATTTGGGGACAACATTAAAATTAAAAAATTATTATTAATAAATGTGCATAGTGCCAGACTTTACCCCAGTTCTTAGTGGTCTGAGATCTTGTGCTGGTAAGCTAAGTTTTGAGGATGAGCTCGGTGAGCTAGCTGGATGGAGCGAGGGTGGAGGGATGACACTGTTATTTGATCCCCAAGCCAAAGAAGGAATGGTGCAGGGTTGCCGACTCAGGCCCAGGCACCACATAGTGAAGACAACTCTTCTTTTGGCATAGGGCCCTGCACCTCTGCACCTGTGGGTGGCAGACAGCACTGTGAATTGGCTTAAAGATGCACGTTTTGCTCTATGCTTCTGTATTTGCAACCATATGGAAGCACAGAGCTCAGAGGGCACTGCACTTCAGCAACCCTCCAGACAGCCCTATGAATTCTTGACATCTGTCACTGCACAGAAGTGCAGGGCTATCAAGGCCATAGGAGGACAGAATCTTCCCTTGGCCCAGGGCCCTCAGGGCTCTACATGTTAGCATCTGTTCATGCATGTCCCAAATGATTCAAGTATCTCAAAAAGAATGGAAATTCTTTGCATAAGACTGTGTTTCTGCACCAGTTAGACTTTAGCTTAATATAGCAAAAGTAAGGAATGTGGCATTATGGTTTCCAACCCTAACTCTACACTCCCCTAAAGAAGCAAAAGGACAGCACCACGCAAGCAACCACAGACGGCCATCATCAGTTAAGGTAAACAACATACTTCTCTTTCCAGATGACACAAATGCAGTAGCACTGATGTCAGTGGCTCAGCAGGTAGCACACTCATCTCTGAGGTTGGGAGATCAGAAGGCTGTGGGTTCTATCCTCACACCAGGCACTTGGGTTAAATCCCAATACTGATGCTGTAGTGCAGCATGAGGGGGGATGCTGCATTCTTGAGGTGCCGTCTTTTGGATGAGTTGTTAAACCGAGGTCCCATCTGCCTGTGCTGGTGGTAGTTCAGGTGGATGTTAAAGATCCCATGACACTTCTCGAAAAAAGTAAGGGAAGTTTCCCCGGTGCCCCGACCAAATTTCCACATTCACTAAAAATACCACCAACAGCTTAATCTGGTTCAAGGTCAGTTGGCATTCTTCTGTATCCTCCTCCCCCGGGTCTTGCCGGAAAATAGGTAGAATTTGTCTAGTGCACTTACCCGGTCAACAAAAACTAAATAATATCTTTGTGGATTTGTGTCTGCAGCTGCATAAGCCCAGGTCCCATAGGGGCATGTGCTTTTGCAGCCACACATACTGCATACATGAGTATGTGTGGCTGCAGAAGTGCATGCCTTATGTGGGCCTGCCCTTCTATAAACAGAAGGCCCCCTAGGGCCTGTGTCTCTGGAGTCAGTTCACTCATGTCGCAGTGACAAGCATGTTGCCAATGCCAATTATGACACAGGCAACATGCCACCTGGCATTACAGCACCAGGAATTATATCTCCCAGGAGTTAAAGTGCCAAAGTGCCCTCCTAGGAAACAGTCAGGTTTTGCAGGGAGCTTCACCCGCCGCCCCCCCCAAAACTAGAAATAACCTCCTCTAGGGGGACATGCCATGGAGGGAGCAGAAATTGTGCGGGTGCAACGGGTGACATGAGTGAGGGGCAATCTAAAATCAAGGTCTTCCCTTTCACTGTTGCCCTTGTTGCAGCATCCTAATTGTGGCAGCCAAATGTACTCGGCAACTTGACGGGATACATCTGTAGCCAGAGGTACAGTAGTGCAAGCCAGGATGCAATGCAGTAATGCTGCAGTATATCCCAAAAATGCTGCAGTATGCTGCAGGGAACAATGTACTTCAATGGCAATTGAGCCCTTTTTTACTGCAGTATTCTGTGACATGCTATTTACTGCAAGTTACTGCATTACATCATGGCTGGCATCACTGTACTCATGCATGCTGTATGAGGTGCCTCAGTAGCTAGCATGATCTATTATTATATTTTTTTTTATTTATTGAAATGTTTCACCAGAAGGGCACACTGAACAACAAGTTGCTTGTCTCACGGTGCGACCTGGGGTGAGGGGTTACATAGGGTTGTGAAGGATGATCAGTTACAATAGTATGTGGGTAGTACAAACAATACAACATTGTAAGATTGTGCAGTAGTTGGAACACAAGGTATTGTGCAATAAACAGTAGAGAAATATTGGGTAAATTACAATACATGTCCAAAATCATACAAAAAACATATGATCGTACAAAACCTATAGAACCATTTATTTTTTTTTATTATTTAGTTGTTTAACCAGGTATAGCACACTAAGCTGAAAGTTTTTTTACAGGAGTGACCTGGGAGCACAGGGAGGTTAAGTGACTTGCTCAAGGTCACACAGTATGCAAGTGGAAGCTGTGGGATTCAAGCCCAGGTCTGGTCTGCTGGATGTCACCAGATTTGCAGCTCAGCACCTTAGACCACTGCGCTATACTGCCTCCTTTATATAGGTCTGTAGGCTACACTGCCTCCTTCATTTATAGTGCATGAGTGTACCAGGAGCAAACTCGAGATAGGACGCAAGTGCTGTTGGAGTAAAAAGGATGGGGGTTAGATTGTGCACACTGGTGACCCGGAAGGGCAGGTGGAGAAGAGGGGGGGGGAGGCAAGAACAGATATGATGAGAAGGGATAGCCATTTCCTGATTTCCCCATTTTCTATAGGCATCTACGTAACTAAAAATCTGCTAATCCCTTGAACAATTTCTAGATCTGCTGTTGAAACCATTATACCTACATTGTGACAGTATTTCTGTCCACATAACTGCAAGCCCCATAGAGTTCTGCCCTTTTGAAGCCAGATGCATATGTCTTACACCTGAGGCTGAAGAGGTGCAGGCCCATTAGGGGCCTGCACTTCTGCAGACAGAAGTAGTGTTGCAGTTTTGGCATCATGGATTTTGTGGTGCCTGTGCTTCAGTACCTGAAGCTACAGAAATGATGCCCCCATAGGGGTATGCACTTCTGCAGACAAAAAGAACTCTTGTAATTTGGATATCATGGATTTGTATCTGTGGCTGCAGGGGCCTGTGCTTCTGCATACAGTAGCAGCATCTTGACTTGAGTATCATTGATTTGTATCTGCAGCCAGAAGTGACTGTGTATGTCTTGCAGTGTGCATTCTACAGATACAAATCCACAAAGGTAGCACATCAGTGGTACTGTCTTTGTGTCATCTGGAAACAGATGTATGTTGTTTATCTTATATGTAGTGCTGTGCAGAATGCGGAATTCTGCAGGCTGAATTAGCATGGAATGGCCATTCTGATGGCAGAATTTTCACTGAGATTTCACTGGTTCTTCAGCAGAATTCTGCCTACTGTGATCTTGGGAGTAATATTCTGTGGAAAAGGCAATTTTTCTGCAGGACATTACTCCGCAACAATTTCCATGGAAACTGTTGAGATCTGAGGAATAATATTCCATGGAACAGCATTTTTTCCATGGAAAATCCTTCCACAACTATTTTCTACTGTGGAATTTCACCATTCCATTTGTGATGAAATTTGACTGAATTTCAGGGGAATTTTGAGAATTCTGTGGAATTTTGTCCCGCCGGAATTTAAAAATTTTGCACAGCACTACTTACCTGATAATGGCTGCCTGTGGTTGTTTGCATTGTGTTGTCCTTTTGCTGCTTGGGGGGTGGGGAGTTATGGTTGGAAATTATAACACTACATTTCCCTACTTTTGCTGCATCAAGCTGAACCCTGACTTGTGCATTAACAGAGTTTATTTGCAAAGAATATATATATTATTATGAAACATCACACGAATATGGAAAATAGCATTTTAATATTTGAATTTGTTTTGCTTATAAAGACTTTTAGATAGCACTTTAATAAGTTTTCCTGATTCATGGTGCTGCATACTGCATCTCCACTATGTGCACCCTTGAAGGTAAAAATAGCTGCTCCCAATTTTCAAAATCTATCATATTGCTGATGATGTTAACCATCCCTAATTTACTTTCATTGTCTGCTGCTGTTTTTGTTGATTGTGTGCATGTTCCATTCTTCCTTATGTGCCTTACCTCCTGTTTCACTAATCTGTTGGTGCACTGTAGCACCCACATCAGTGTTAATATTCTTGTCAATGTCACTAAAAATACTAAGATAGACAGGTGTAGGAGTTTCCCTTTAGTTAGTTTGAGAGTGAAACATAGATCATCAGCTTGCTCTGTGCAGATCTTTCAAGCAATGTCTCATGCTTTAAAGAATGAGAAGCACCAAACAATAGCAGGCAGAAAATGTCAGTAATTTTAAAAGTAATCTCTTATTACTTTTTTTTTTCTCAAATGTTTTCATTTTTCCACATGCTCATTAGATGGGTTTCTACCTAAAAGTAGGGGGTGTGATATGAAAAGTGGTGCTTTACTTGAAAGTAGATATATCTAGTTATCTTCCTCCCACTACATCATGTGACCTCACTCATTGTACACAGAAATCATCCTGTTAGGTGACTTTAATGTCAACTGGCTCTCATCAGATGCCAGAAGGCATAGGGATGAGCTAACAGCCCTGAACTTTACCCAGTTAATAACAACTCCAACCAGGATAAACTATAAAACTAGGACTAGCACACTCCTGGACTCGGTCCTAATGAATCGTCCAACACATATCTCCTAATCTGAAGTACTGCCCGACACTATCAGTTATCACTCTCCTACCAAGCGTTATTGGTCTAACAAATTTATCAAGCCCCCCTGACAGAACAATCACAATTACAGTGCTCTTCCATGGCCACCTGCAGCCACTAAAGTCTCTCCTCCAACAACAAGACTGGTCTTACATTGAAACTGCACCTGATATTGACTCAGCTCTACAATACTTCATTGAACATTTCAATGAAGCCTGTGACATTCACGCCACTTTTAGGACACATAGGATCAGGGGACTTGATAATCCCTGGATTTCTTTTAGCCTTCTGGCTCAAATGAAAGATCGTGACCACCTCTGACATACGGCAAGGACCTCTGGCAGTCAACCTGACATACAGGCCTATAAGATGGCCAGGAATGCATGTACTAAGGCTATCCATGAGCACAAAATGTGTTACTATTAGGACATCCTTGCTAAGACCTGGACTGATGGAAAAAATTCTGGGTAAACCTCTTGGAAATCACTGGGAAAGCATCCAAACAGGCTCCAACTATATTAAATGCTGATGGGTCTATCACCCATGACCACGTGTTAATTGCCAACACATTTAATTCATCCTTCACAGACCTTAGCCAAACTCTGTCCCCAAATTTCTTTGAACCATCCAGCACAGCTCCTACATACACCAAATCAGAAGAGACCTCTACCCACCCATGTTTCTACTTCAAAGCTATCTCAGGAAGTGAGACCAAGACCTACCTATATAAAGTTCTAGGAGGAACTAGGACAAGCAGTGATTCCCTTGGCCTAAAACTTCTTTCCCTCACTCTAGATGAAGTCCTAGCCCCCCTCACCAAGCTTCTGAATCGCTCTCTCATACTTTCACAATTCTCCCAGATCTGGAAATCTGCTCTGGTTACACCAGTTTTTAAGAGTGGGGACAGATTACTACCTGGGAATTATAGGCCAATATCTATTCTTCCCCCACTGTCCAAAGCACTTCAAAGGATTGTTGCTGACCAGTTTGTGGAGTACCTGGAAAAATACAACCTACAATGTGTCCAACAACATGGTTTTCGGAAAGGGCACAGCACATCTATAACCCTACTGGAATTCACAAGTTTCATTCACCATACCCTTGATTAGGGTCAACTTGTTGGTGCAAACTTTATTGACCTGTCTAAAGCATTTGACACTGTCAATCACCATTTGCTGATACATCAACTTGCTGAGCTTGGTATATCTTCAGAGGCCCTAAAGTGGTTCACCAGCTATCTAGCAAACTGCACACAGCAGGTGAGAATAGGGTCTGTCCTTTCTGCTAAACTGCCTGTCTGCTGTGGAGTTCCTCAAGGATCAATACTGGGACCCCTTCTATTTAGCACCTTCCTCAATAATCTTCTGGCATCCTGTTCCAAACCAGTACTCCTCTACGTGGATGATGTGGTCATTTTCTCAAAGACTGCTGACCCTACCCTCCTTCAGGCCCAACTTCAGAAAAGTTTTACTGAAGCTGAGTCCTGGTTCATCTCTCATAAGTTGGTGCTTAGCTGCAAAAAAAAATAAGGTCATGCTCTTCCATGGTACCCACAGCAAGCACAAAGCCAAACAATTGGTGATTAAAAACAGTGCAGGTGTTATCCTTGATCAGACTCAATCTTTTAAATACTTAGAAGTTACTCTGGATAGTACGCTGTCCTATTCCAACCATGTTGAGAATGTTGCCAAGGTAGTTAACATTCACCTAGGCCTTCTACACAGGCATATGATTGTCTTGTTTTAATTGTATTTCTTAATGATTTTTACTGTCTTGATTTATTTATGTTTGGCACCTTGGTAATCGAAAGGCGCCTTATAAATAAAATTATTATTATTATTATTATAAACACTGCCTTACTACCAAAGCCCTCAGATTGGCTATCCAAAGTTCAATTGTGTCTATTATTGACTATAGATTGGTCATTTATGGTTCTGCCACAGACACAACCCTATGTCGGCTCACCACAGCTCTGAATAAGGCATGCCGTCTACTAACTCGTGTAGCATATCGTACTCACACTTGTGACCTTTATGAACAAGCAGACTGGCTTCAACTCCAGGCTCGCATTGACTATCAAGCCTGCCTTTTGGCTAAGAAGGCAGATCTTGGTCTCCTACCACCAGGATCCCTTCAGCTTTTCAGTCCCTTCTGGGGCACTCGGAGCACACGAAGTTCTGTGAGCCAAACTTTTAATGTCCCTCACGGTCAAACCTTGCTCCGACAGCGATCCATTGCAGTTAGAGCTGCTAATTTATTTAATTCCCTTCCTTCTGAGATTGCAACGACTGCAACCTTGGGACCTTTTAAGTGGAAGCTGCATCAATTCCTAGTTTCCAGAGCATCTTGTGACTGCTATACCTAATCTCTGCTGACAGCTAAATGCACTGGGACCTCCCTCTTTTACCATTTGGCCCTGTATAGCCCTATGCTGCTGCTGTGCTATTCCACTCACAGCACTTCCTCCCTTATCCCTTTTCCATTCCTGCCCTCTTTTTCATCCTACCTCATCCCCCCTTCCTTTACCCCTCCACTCCCACTTCCCCACTCTCTGCTCTGTTTCCTCACCTTGTTCTCTCTCTCCCTCTACCCCCCCACCCTGTGGGTCTTTCCTGCTCAAGCTTCATTGTGGAATCTCCCTCCTTTCTCTATTTTTGCTCCTTCTATCCCCCAATTCACCTCCTGTACTTTCTCTCCTTGTAAGCCCTTTCACTCCTCTTCAGACAAGGCCACTGACTGCACTTCACACAATATTTATCTTGCCATATTGTTGTTTTGTTTATGTAATTACTTTCCTCATGTTGTACTACTTACTGAAACCATTGTAATTTGCTATTCTTGTGACTTGACGTGGAACCTCTGTAAAAGAGCCCTTGGCTCAAAGGTCTTTCCGATTTGTTAAATAAATAAATAAATAAATAAAAGTAAAAATAAATAAATAACATCACAGACCCTGCTGCCTGGTTGGTAACATGCATCAACAATCACCAATTAAGCAGCAGGAGATTACACATTCTTGGTTACTAATGATGCCATAGTCAGTAAGGTCACAATAGTGATGATGTATAGATAGGGTTCCTGGTTTTCGGTTATAACCGATAATCACCAATAAAACACCATCGATGTTAAAATCTGGAAATCGGTTATAACCCAAAAAAAACCCTGAAAATCCTGATAGGTAGTGCCTGCAAGGCATATCATGCATCACGCTATGCACATGCATAAAATAGCAGTGGATCGGACCTCTCCCCTACTAGCAGCGGGTGACATTTGCAACAATACTTCGGGCTGTTCCTTAGTGCACTCCCCAGACCAGACCTCTCCCTTCCCAGCAGTGGGCAATGTTTGCAGCAACACCCCAGGCTGCTCCTTAGTTCACTCCCCAGACTGGCATCTCCCCTCCCAGCAGTGGGCGACATTTGCAGCAACACTCCAGGTACTGAGCAGTGCAGTATAGAGAGGACAAGAACTAAGTATGTCAGCCACCATGTAGTGTGCTGTTCCACACATCACACCTAATTCTGTCAGGTAGAAAATCTTCTAATTAACAAAACAGAAAAAATAAACTTCCGATATAAGATGTGATAGCTGAATACCTCTGAAAGTTACTAGTAATGCTAGGTAGTACACTAGCTCTTTAAGGCTTGCAGCTAGATCAGCTGAAACCCAAGGGAGTTGTAAGCCTTTCCATATGGTCTCCAAAGGATTGTCATATTTAACCTGGGCGACAGAAAATTTGTTATTAAAATAGGCAGTGACATCACTGATGTTAGTGGACAATGTAATGGGGGCAATTGGTGTTGTTGGGATCATTCAGCAGGGAGTCCAGGTCAAGAGACTAAAGTACCCTGGGCCAGATGATTTTCAGGGAACCATCAGACAGTGCCTTTTACCCACAGAGGAGACTTTCCTGTGATGATTGAGTGCATTAGGGAAGGTAGCTGCTTCCATGGTGGGTTGGGAACAGAGGACACAGTCGATGAAGGAGTGGTTGGATCAGGAAAGGTTGGTCTTTGGGATACATAAGTTTAAGGCAGAGGGCCTGAACTGGATGCATTAATCTTTTGAAAGAGGAGGGTCTGGCCCATCAGCACAGCGGTTGGATTTCCGTCTGCGATGCCGGCGACCCGGGTTTGGGAACGGACTTGGGTCGCCGGAGGGCCGGCCAGAAGGAGAAGGATGGAGCGTCCGGGGGCAGCTCTCCTTCTCCGGGGTGAGGGTGGGGATGTGCACCGGTGCATGCTGACTCCTGGCGGAGGCTGGGAGCACAGCTGTAATGACCGGGTTCATTGCTTAATGGGAGTGACAGTCGTCGGTGTATGCCTTGACGTCAGGACGTCACTCCCCACAGAAAACCATGAAAATACTTCCTGACTGGCCAGATGACAGTCTCTCTGTCCTCCGCTGCTGCCGATCCCAGGACCGACACACCTCAGCAGTACCCCAGGCTGAATGAAGTAGTGCACTGGCCACCCCACCGGTGCCTTCCCCCTCAGAGGAGGGGGAACCGCTCGGTGAAGGGATACGCCGGGCTACCTGGGGGGACTGCCATATGAGGTTGGTAGCCAGTGTGGGAGTCGGGGAATGCAGTCGGGAGTAGCAATAGAGACCCGAAGGAGTGGGCAGCCAGGAGGAAGGGGAGGTGCCAAAAAAAAAAAAAGAAAGAAAGAAAGAGGAGGGGCAGGATTTTCAAATGGTGGTGCAGGGCTAGCATCCTGCCCTGCTCCATGGGACTTAAACTTCGGCTGTGCACCAAACCTCGGTGCTGCAACTGCACCTGGTTTTCCAATATCAGATGCAGTTGTGAGTTTCTCTGCTTTCTGGCAGCTTACACCACATATCTGGCACAAGCACTGATACTTTGTCCCCCAGGAGTGGTGCATGCTTGACCACAAAATTGTGTTCTAAGGTGCAGCGCCAGGTGCAAGGGATGGAAAATCCGGAATGCCAGCTGGTGAATGCTGCAAGTCCTGTGCGACATATGTTCAGTGCACTGGGGGCTTGCAGCATTACTAGATGTTTGAAAATCTAGCCCGAGGAGTTTCATTTGATATTGACTACTGGGGAAGCAAGAGAGGAGAAGGAGGACATCATTTTGAGAAGGGAGTCAGGTTTGTTATCAGGGTTGCAGTAGGTACTGCCTATAAATGCCAAGAGGGAGGGGAGTAAGGAGAACTTCCTCAAAATCAGCTTGTGTGAAGAATGGATGGAGGATCTATGCACAGTGCCACAACACATACTGGGATTGATGTACATAGCCTCACTGACCACTCTCTTCTTGCATGGTTCTGTTTGTCTGCTACATTTTCAGGCAAGGCACCATTCACATCACTTGTCCTGATAAAAGAATACCTGGATATTAACCAAGGGTCAGTCGCCCGGGTCGACATCCTTTGGTGTTCTTTAAAATGTTTTTTGAGAGGGGAGCTCATCAAAATCTCCGCCAGGAGGAAGAAACTTAGGACTCAAAAGTTTCTTCTCCTAGCTGGTCAGATTAAGGCGGCAGAGGACTCTCTTGCATCCAATAGGTCCGTATCGGGGTTGGAACACCTACAGAAACTTAAGAATGAATACGAAGGATTAATCGGGGAAAAGACCGAATTTGCATTACTGAAATCTAAAGCCATCTACCTAGATCAGGGGGAGAAGCCAAGTAGGCTTTTGGCTCTAAAACTTAGGGAAGTAGAAAATTCAAGGTTGGTCCCTGCTATCATGGCACAGGATGGCTCCATCAAGACGGGTCCTAGAGACATCGTTGAGGTCTTTAGATTATTCTATCAAAATCTTTATGAGGCTAGCCCAGTCCCTCCTTCTCTCTCTGCTATTGAGGCCCTCTTTAACCCAATCTCCCTACCCAGCCTTTCCGAGGATCAAGTATCCTCTCTTTCGGCTCCCCTTTCCCTGAATGAGATTGAGGAAGTCATTCATAACCTTCCGTTAGATAAAGCCCCCGGCCCTGATGGTTTACCCTCCAACTTTTACAAGGCCTTTTGCAAAGAATTGGCTCCGATACTTCTGGACTTTTCAACTATCTTCTTGCCTCGGGCCCAATCGACCCTCCTCTGTTGGAAGCCATCATAATTCTGATTCCTAAAATGGATAAACCCTCTTTAGACCCGTCTAAGTTTAGACCCATTTCACTGCTGAATTGTGACATCAAAATCTTGTCCAAAATATTGGCCCTGCGTATTAGACAGGACTGGCAATCACTTTTGAGCAGAGAGCAAGTAGGCTTTGTGCAAGGCAAATCAGCTGCTGACCACGTGAGAGTCCTCTCTTATGTTTTCCAAACAGCCCAGACCTCTCAGATCCCCATGGCTCTGGTGGCTTTAGATGCGAGAAGGCATTTGATCGGGTAAACTGGGACTTCCTTTGGATCGTTCTGACCAGATTTGGGTTCCAGTAAGTTTGTTCAGTGGATTAAGGCTCTGTACAAAGTTTCCTTGGCTAAAATTTACTGTAATGGCGTTTTCTCATCCTGTATCCGGCTTTTTTCTGGTACGCGTCAGGGCTGCCCTCTCTCCCCTTACCTTTTCAACCTTTACCTGGAACCCCTACTCCTCAATCTTAAGGCTGCCCCCGGGCTCCACGGAGTTCCAATCTCCCGACAGACCTCCACTATATCTGTTTTTGCAGACGACATTTTATTACAACTGACCTACCAGGCCAATTCCCTATGAGTGGCCCTAGATTTAATAGAGCAATTTAGTGGGGTTTCCAACTACAAACTTAATCTGGCCAAATCAGAAATTTTTCCTCTTAATGTCCATACCTCCCATTCCAGTATGTCCCACTTCGGTATGAAGTGGACATCATCTCACCTCAAATACTTGGGTATCTACTTGGCCCGGGACCCAATCCAGATCCGGAAATTAAACCTAGATGATCTTATAGACAAAATTCACTTAGATTTGCAGAGATGGGGTAAGCTTCCATTCTCATTGGGGGCCCGAATCAGTATTATTAAAATGAATATTTTGCCTCGTCTGTTTTACCCACTAAGTCTCTTGGACATTTGGCTACCCAAATCTTTCTTTAAGAGGCTCCAGGCAATTTTGACTTGTTTTATCTGGAATAACAAATCTCCCAGGCGTGCCTTTTATAAGCTCTGCCTTCCCAAAGATATGGGTGGCCTCCGTCTTCCCAATTTTGAATATTATTATTTGGCCCAGTCACCTAGTTAAAGCTGGTAAGTGGTTGGGGAGTTGGGAGGACGACTCCTTACCTTTATGGCTAAGTTTAGATTTAGACCTCATTAAGCAATGTAATACTGACCCCTTGAGCCTGTTTTACTGCCGCTTTTCTTCTCTTCCCCACCCCCTTCAAGATTCGGCAGTGGGTGTTTCCGTGAAGGTGCTGAACCAATTCTATGCTACTGCCAGAATCCGATATACAAAGGATCCCGGGTAACCATTACTTCTAAACCCCAATATTAAAAATGGTGCTAAAGTGTTACCTTTGCAGTGGCTGCCCCAAATCCAGGGACTCTCAGTGCACGACCTATATGTGCAAGGAACCCCGGGCTTAATCGATGACCTCCTTTTTGTATTAAAGATCCCTTCCCACATGTTCTTTAAACTATACCAGTTGCAACACCTTGTCTATAAGGAATTTGGCAATACTGTGTCTGTGTCGGTTATTCAGCCTTTCCTAAGGGTTGTTAAAGAACTTGCGTCCAGACCTCACGGGGTATCTAAACTATATCTGCACCTTCTGAAGGCCATTTTCCCCGACCCTTGGCTGGCTTCAAATCTGGTTCCTCCTCCCTGACCCCTCCTTCACGTGGAACCAGGTTTGGCAGGACTTGCACAAAAGACAATACACTGGACAAGAATAAGCTATCCAATACTTTATAGTCAACAACATGTACATCACGCCTGTTAAAAAGTGAAATTCAACGCTCTAGCTCCCTACATGCCTTAGATGTGGTGTGAGACCGGGTGATATCCGTCACATTTTCTGGTACTGCTCCAAAGTACCCCTCTTTGGAATGCTATTGAGACAACAGACCCCATCTTAGGCCTACAGGATTTATTTACATTAGAGATTTGTATTCTGGGCATCTTTTCTGGAATCTCCGTCAGAGAGAGGAGATATCATATTGCTCTCATTTCCATGGCGGTTAAGCGATTAGTGCTTCGTCACTGGTCGGATAACCTAGAAATCTCGTACATGGACTGGCTTGAAGAATTGTCCCTGTGTTTTAAAATTGAGAAACTGACTGCTAACTCCAGACGTTCTCCTTCATCCTTCCAGAAAAGATGGGGTAAACTTTATGCCCTATACCTACACTGATTGGTAGCTGTAGGTCTACTGATGCTTTTGTAGTCTGGGATCTCTTTCTCCATGGTCTCCCTGATGTACCCCTTTCCTATACATGAATCATTGCTTGTTGTTACCGCTTTTTCTTTTCTTTGGACTAGTAGCTCAGATTGAACTCTAGCCCCCTTTCTCAGGCTTGTAAGTTTCTCGCTCCCCTATCTTTTTACCTTCTGGGTTTCCCTTCTCTTTTTATTTTCTCTCTCAGTGGTGACACCCTCTTGGGGAGGGGATGGTGGGTTTGAGGGGGTGGTTTCTTGTTTTTGTTTTATCCCATGTTTTTTTTTTTCCATGTCTTGCACTATGCCTTGGACATTGTTACTGTTTTTTTTTGTTCCATTCCTGTTCTCTGTATGGTTGTTGTTATTGTTATTGTTCTCTTGAAATTTAATAAAAATTTCAGAATTTCAAAAAAAAAAAATCACTTGTCCTGATAGAGTGTGAAGACCCAGTCACAGTGATCACATCAGGCCAGAATTGCAGGCCCACAGCCAAAACTTGTCACACTTAGGGACTAAGCTCAAAGTAGTCAGGTGGAAGATTCTCAAACCCTTGGAAAGTGAGGTAGACTGAGAGGGTGATCGAGTACCATGGTTAAACTTAATATCACCTAACAGCAGTAGCAGTATGATGGTGATGAGGTAGAGGGAGCACTGTATCCTCTGGTGGGGGGGCATAGGTGCAAAGAAGAAGAAACATGGGGGTGGGTATGGAGGTATCCCTAGAGAGCTTCAAGGTAAGGCCAGGAGGCAAGGAGCTGACTGGAACCCCCCGGAAAAAAAATAGCACACACACACAACTGCATCAGGAAATTAATAATAATTTATTAGTAAAGTGCATAGTGCTAAAGAATGCTGACCAGCTACCCCTTTCTGTGAGCTGATAACTGCTGTTAGACCAGCGGACTGAAAAGGAGAAGAGGTGGGAGATAGATAAGGGGGTTAAAGGTGGAATGGGGAAGGAGGGGAGGGGAGGGAGTAGCCTTGGAAGGAGGTAAGGGAGGGTGCTCAGGAGAGATGAGGGAGGGAGGAAGGGAGTCAAGAATCTCAGAATGTCAGCCAGCCCAGTGGCACTGAGGGCTGAGGTGCTGGACGCCTTACCTCATGCTATGCTGGGAACCTGTGTTTGGGACGAGCATGGGGTGTAAGGGGTTGACAGCGAAGGAGAAGTATTGAGCATCCGACAGACTGCTCTCCTTCTCCAGGGAGGGGGGTCCTCAGTGGTTGGCACTTGCTTACTCCCTAGAAGAGGCTGCAGGACAGGGCACCAAGCTGCAGAAGGGGAAGGAGTTGGGGCAGACACTTGGAGGGAGTGCTTTCAGACGCGTGTATGCTCCCCTCCATGGGCATCATTGCAAACCCCAACTCCTGGGGAGAAAACCAGTGAAAAAGAAGAGCCCCAGCACTATGGCGGAGGGTGTCTCACAGGTCCCGCTCCAGACTAACTACAGTGGTGGCCCACTGAATCTGGTCTCCAGTGGGGGTTGGGGAATAGTAAGCCCTGGGAGTACAGATCAGTGCCGGCTGGTGAACGCTGGGGAATGAGGTTGGAGGCTCCCTTCAGAGGACAAGCCAGCTCAAGAGAGAAAAGAAATACCCCCCAAAAAAAGAATCTCAGACGAGGAGATGAGAAAAACAGCTAGTTGCATTTCTAACAGTGGTGAGACAGGAAGGATAAGGTTGTAGGGGAAGAGGGTGGAACAGAGGTAGAGGGTAGGGAGTAGGTGGGCAGTAAAAGTAGGCACTTGTTGAGATAGGGGAGTGGTGAGGGGTGAGGGGCAGTTTACTGGGCTAAGATGAAAGGGAGGAAGAAATGTAGGAGCTGAGAGGAAGGAGTGGAAAAGAAGGGAGGGATCTAAGAGGTGGGCAGATTCTAGGGTTATAAAAGGCAAGTGAAAGGAGAGGATTGAAAGAAGGGGGAATAATTAGGGGTTAAAATGTAACAATACGAAGAATTTCTACCTGATAAAATAAGGTATGATAGGTAGAATGGCATTATTCTGAAAAGTAGACATACAGGGCTGGATTTTCAAAGGTTGACGCAAGGTTTGCATCAAGCCCTGCATCAACCGCAGTCTCTGGCGCAGCTGCACCAAACAGTTTGCCGCAACCTGCAACTGATTTTAGTATATCAGGTGCATTGTCTTGTCTTTCAATTGAGATGTTAAACCGAGGTCCCATCTGCCTGTTCTGGTGGTTGTTCAAGTGGACGTTAGAGATCCCATGGCAATTCTCGGAAAGAGTAGGGGAAGTTTATTGAAATTCAAAATCAAAGTACAACCATTACAAAAAGAACAAAGTGAAAAACAAAACAAAATCTCAGTATCGGTAACATAATACTAGAGTCTGAACATTATGTGACAGCAAAGTCTGAGTGGGTAATTCAGGGTAGCCCTTTCCATAATTCCAACATTTATTGTCTGGATTTCCATGCACATTCAGATATGCACACAAATTGTAAATCTTTCATAATTTTCCCCACCAATTCAAGGTAGCACACTCCTTTTGTTGCAAAGTGAATAGACATCTAGCCATTCAAATATTTCTTTTTAATGACTGTAAAAATAAGGCACAAGGTATTCTGATTCCACTTTTTCCATTGGGAAGGAAAATGTCCATATGTAATATTCTGATAGGTGGCATGTTTAAACAGAGGTTCCTGCCAAATCTGTGCCAAATATGTTCAAAAATTAGATATAAACAAGCATTGGAAAAAGAGGTGCTCCATAGTTTTGAGTGTTTGAATACAGAGGGTCTGACTACACGGTCTGTCTTGCAGCTGTTTGTGTTTGTAGTTAGATTTTATGTTCAGTTTCTCGTGGCATGACAATCAGTGCACATCCCACATATGGACTGGAATTCTATCATTTTTTAACAACCTCTTCAGAGATGGGATAACACTAGGTGGACATTTTTCAAAAGGGTTATCTACTGTACATAATGTCATTAATAGATGCATATATAAACTTTTATGTGTCATGGTAAGCAACATCTGGCTGGTAAATTTCCATTGTTTTAATCTTAAAAAGGTACCCCTGATGTATACCGGGATCATTGCAGTCTGATGTAACACTTTCAATGTGTTAGATTCCCAGATACTAAACCAAGCCTTGCAGCAATTATATAACCATGACTCCTAGCCTATCTGTCTGTATATTAAGATGGGCTTAATGTTAACCGTTAAAAAAATACTGTTGAAAATTAAAATGGGGTTCATCATATGTAAACTGCCTTCCTTAATGGATAAATATGTAATGTTTCATTTTTTTTTTTTTTAGTCTTTGGTAACCGGGTAAGGCCCACTAGGCACAAGTGCCTGTTTTCGGGGGCGACCTGGGAGCACTGGGTGGTTAAGTGACTTGCTCAGAGTCACACAGTATGCAAGTGGAGGTTGTGAGAATCAAACTCTGGTCTGCTGGATGTACCAAGCTCATTGACACCTCGTTCCTCTAACCTCTAGGCTATACTGCCAGCCCATTTAATAGGGTTAAGGCAGCTTCCCCATGGAGCCTAAAAAAAATACTAAATACAGTACTCTCAAATTGTTTGGGAATTAGGAAAACTTAGCTTGTGTATAAGAAGATGGGGATTAAATATGTTTTTATTAATATACTAACATAGTAACATACTAAGGTGCCAGCAGAGTAGGCCCAAAGGTCTATTGAGTCTACTCAAGGTCAACACCTGGTAGATGCATGGTTCCCTGCCCTCCCCTCCCTCACCTCCTCCCCCATCAGGTGTACATCTCCAGTCCTGTCATTATTCAGTTTAATCCTCCCCCTATACCTGTCCTAGCTACTTTTGAAGCCCTCTACCATTGTTAATTCCATCAATTCCCTTGGCAGTGCATTCCATGGCTCCACCACCCTCTCAGTAAAAGTGTATCTTAGTCTCAGCCCTGAGCATCCCTCCTACCAGCCTCAGGTGATGTTCCCTGGTGGCCCATGCCTCCTGCAGCTGTAGAATCCAATCAGGGTATGCCCTATTTACCCCCTTAAGGTATTTAAAGATCTCAATCATGTCCCCGCTGTCCCTCTCTCCTACAGGGAATACAAGTTAAGCTTCCTGAGCCTCTCTTCATAGGTTCTTTCCCCCAGCCCCTGAATCATCCTGGTTGCCCTCCTCTGGACCTTATCTAGGAGTGCAAAATCCTTTACCAAATGCAGTGTCCAAAATTGCACACAGTATTCAAGGTGCGGTCTAATCAGGCAGTTGTACAGTGGGAGAATCACCTCCCGCTTCACTGAAGTTATCCCTCTTGCAATGCCCTCCAGCATTTTATTTGCTTTGGCCGCTGCCCTCCTGTACTGTTCAGAATTATTCATTTTGGCATCCACCACCACCCGTAGGTCCTTCTCCCCATCCATACCCTGCATTTTCTCCCCCTTCCAGCAAGTATTCTTGGGATGGATTTTTAAGTGCCAAGTGCAGAACCTTACACTTCTTAGTGTTAAACTTCAGCCCCCAATTGCGAGACCACCCCTTCAGGGTATCCAGGTCTTCTTGAAGGGCCCTTCTACCCACCTCCCCATCCACCACTGCCCCCAGTTTGGAGTTATTGGCAAAGAGCCTCATCTCACTCCTGATACCTTTTCTGATGTCAGATAGGTAAGCATTAAACACGAGTGAGCCCAGCACTGACCTTTGCTGAACCCCACTGTTGACCTTCCTAGGAGATGAGACCATCCCCCCAACCATCACCCTCTGCCACCACCCAGTTAGCCAGCTTCCTAGCCACCTAACCATATTCTTCCCCACCCCATTCCCTCCAACTTGTCCCTCAGCCCAGGATGCGGCACCAAGTCAAATGCCTTGCTGAAATCTAGAAAGACTATTACTAAATAAATTTGTTTTTTCTTCCCCAGTTTCCATCTGTTCCAGTGTGCAACCTTCCATTTCCTAGTAGCCATTTTTCCTTCCCATTCAATACATCCAAATTTCAGAGCCAAATTGTATGCCAAGTATAGACATGGGTCCTTTCTGTAGGCTAATAGGCCCAATCTCTGTCATAGATTGGGGGTCTTGGTTTAACTCATTTGTTCCCATAGATGCCATATGGCATAGGAACCATCCATTGCTGGAATGAACCCAAAATGGCCACTGGGAGCAAATGAGTTCTAACTGGTATCCGACACATTTCTCAAAATTTAAGGAAGCGCCTGAGACAGAACCAAATTTGGCACAAAGATCTGGGGAATTTACTACTGATCTGTTATGTGCCACCAGTAGACATATGTCGTTTGCATACACAATGGTCTTATATGGTGTACTATTTTCAGGATTGTGCACAGGAACTATATCCTGTGCTATATCAATTTTCCTTAATAAGGGGGCTATAAAAACATTTAAGAGAGGACTGAGAGTGCATCCTTGCATGACTTAGCTTTTGATCTGTACTAGGGGTCCTCTCCAACCATTTGTAACAGGAATAACTGGTTGTCTTATAGAGGTTCTGGATCCATGTGTTCATGGTACCTGGCACTTTATAATGGTGTAATGTGGCCCATAAAAAGTCATGGTTAATAGAATCAAAGGCCTTCCACTGGTCAAGGGAGACCACATAACCTGAGAGAATTTTATTATTGCTACATTCCATAATTTCTCATAATAAGATTAGATTATCAGAGAGCCATCTGTTCAGGATGGAGTAAGACTGAGCCCCAAAAATCACAGACACAGCAATCAGTAATAATCTTTTGGTAATAATTTTCGTTAACATTTTAAAGTTAGTATTCAACATACTAATTGGCCTCCAGTTTCTTAAGTCAGTTTTCTTGCCTTTTTTATAAAGATAAATTAAGGTTCCCATGTTGAAGTCCAGAGGGACCTTACCTGTCTGCAAGATACAAGTAAATACCTCTGCAAGTTCTGTAGCTGAGTGCATTCCCATAATTTTATAAAGCTCACTAGGCAGGCCATCATGGTCAGGCACAGTGTGTTGTTTTAAGGATGAAATAGTATCTAAAATTTCCTGTGGGGAAATGGGTTGAGAAGCCTGACGTAAGATCGCAGAGGGTGCATCAGGGAAAGTAATATCAGAAAAATAAGAGGTAAAAGTGGAGGAGTCTGTTGCTAAGGGGGAATACATGTCTGCAGTATAGTGGTGCACTAGTTGTAAAATTTCCTCTTTGTTAGTGTGAGTGTTACCAGAAGGTCCAATGAGGCAAGTGATTTATTTTTTTTTATTTACATAATGATAATTATGGTCAAAAGGACATACTAAATCAGAAAGTCCCTGTGTCCCAAATGGGAAGTTTGAATAATTTGGTATAAAAAGTGTGAATCACAATAAATGTTTTTCATTTTTGAATGTTGACATCTATCCTGGAGACTAAGACCGCAATTAAAATGCAGCCCCAGACAATTTTCATAGATGTATGAAGGTATGGTTGAATGAGGTGTAACAAGTCTATGCATGCAGTTTTAGTCTGTGGGGCACAGAGGGTGATCAGCCTATACAGATTGCGTTGAATTAAGATGTCTAGTATCAAAGCCTTTCCTGGGGCCAAGTCTTACAATTTAATGAGCTGGACTTCAGGCATTCTAATTAAGATTCCCACTCTTAAACAAGACTCTGGTCCTATTGACCAGAAAGAGGGCCCAAGATGCCATTCCCATTGTGCTTGTAAAATGTCATGCGTAGTATGAAATCTGACATCCTGTAAAAAGATGATTCCTAGTTGTAAATATTTAAGGAATGAAATGACAGTGCACCTTTTACCAGAGTTTGTGATACTATTTACATTCACAGTATAAAATGAAAAAGCATCACACATTATAAGCAAAAGAAGAAAAAAACATAGCCCAACAGGCATCATTTCAGTCTAGTCTTTCTGTTAGTAGTCTCTTTCCCTTTAGTTTTTGTCCATGCTTTCTGTTTCTGGGGCCCTGTTGCTCCTACTTGTATTTATGTGTCTATAGTGCCTTCAGGGTGCGAAGAGGTGATGGAGGAAGTATCTGTATAGAAACATAGAATTTGATGGCAGATAAGGACCGCTTGGCCCACCTAGTCTGCCCAATTTCCTACCAAGCAGATAAGCTGTAGATCCTTGTTAACCAACAGCTTACTTCCTCCTACCCCCCACTAGGACTGCCTTATGTCTGTCCCATGCATTCTTGAATTCCCCCACTGTTCTTGACTCCACGACCTCCTCAGGGAGGCTGTTCCATGCATCCACAACCCTCTCCATGAAAAAATACTTCCTCACATTACCTCTGAGCCGTCCCCCCTCTATCTTCAAATTGTGCCCCCTTGTTCTTGCACATCTCTTTTTCTGAAAGATGCTACCCTCTTGGACTTTGTTGATTCCCTTGAGGTACTTGAAAGTTTCTATCATGTCCTCTCTCTCCCTTCTTTCCTCAAGGGTATACATATTAATCTCCTTTAGTCTTTCTTCGTATGTCTTTTGGTGCAGATCCTGCACCATTTTGGTTGCCCTCCTCTGGACAGCCTCCACTCTGTCAAGGTCTTTGCAGAGATGGGGTCTCCAGAACTGCACACAGTACTGCAGATGGGGTCTCACCAACTGTCTGTACAGAGGGATAACAACTTCCTGTTTTCTACTATTGATGCCTCTCCCTACACATCCCAGTATCACCCCAGCCTTCCTTCCTGCCTTCTCACATTGCTTGCCCACCTTTAGGACATCTGATATAACTACCCCCAGGTCCCTTTCCATTTTTACTGTTGTCAGTATATCACCCTCCGTTGTGTACTCTTTCCCTTGGTTTTTGTTTCCCAGGTGCATTACCTTGCACGTCTTGGCATTGAATCTGAGCTGCCATACATTTGACCATTCCTCCAACCTTGCCAAGTCCCTTCTCATCTTTTCCACTCCATCTTGTGTATCAACCCTGTTGCAGATCTTTGTGTCATCTGCAAAGAGACATACTTTTCCTTCCAGTTCCTCTGCAATGTCACTTATAAAGACATTAAAAAGGACCAGTCACTAGTTCTACCCTTAGTTCTTATAGAATTCTTGGGTGAATCCCATCAGGCCCCATTGCTTTGTCCACCTTCAGTTTTATTAGTTCTTTCAGAACCCTTTCTTCTGTAAATGGACTGGTATCAACCCCACCTTTAGAGTGTTTTTCTTGTTTGGTTTAGGTACCTCCCCCTCCTCTTCCTTTGTGAATACTGAGCAGAAATATTCATTCAGTATCCCTGCTTTTTCACTGTCACCCTTGGCCCACATTCCCTCCCCTTTATTAAGCCTCAGTATCCCTCCTTTGGTCTTTCTTCGCTCCCTAATGTACCTATAAAAGGTCTTATCCCCCTTCTTAACAGAGTTGGCTATCCTTTCCTGAGTTTGGGCATTTGCTATTCTGACTGCCTTCCCTGCCTCTTTCTTCTTTAACTGATAAAGTTATCTGTCCTGCTCCTTCTGTGTTTCCTTATATTTCCTGAATGCTATCCTTTTCTCCTTAACCTTCCCTGCCACCTCTTTTGAGAACCATAGTGTTTTTTTTCCTTCATTGTGTTTTTTCGATTTGCTTTACACAAAGGCTTGTTGCCTCTGTAATGGCTGTTTTGATTACTCCCCATTGTTCCTCCACACCTTCTTCTTGCCTGTTTACTAGTGCTTTTCTGAGGCACTCTCTAATTTTCCCAAAGTCAGCCCTCCTAAAGTCCAATACTCTTGCTTTTGCATGGCTTGATTGTATGGCTGTGTTTATCGTGAACCACACTGTTTGGTGGTCACTTTTTCCCAGATGACTACCCACTTCTAAATCTGAGATTCTTTCTCCATCCCCATTTGAGAGTACCAGGTCTAAGATTGCTCCCTCCCAAGTGGGTTCCAATACTAGCTGTCTGAGGCATGCCCCTTGTAGGGCATCAGGAATGACCCTGCTCTAGGATGTGCCTGCAGCAAAGGTGCTCCAGTTAACATCTGGCATATTCAGGTCCCCTATCAACAATATCTCCCCTTTCTCTGACATTCTAAGGATGCCTTCTATCATTTTCTTGTCCATTTCCTCCCGCTGAGGTGGGGGTCTGTATACAACCCCCATGCGGATTGTGGTGCCATTTTCTGTCTCCAGGGTGACCCAGAGTGCCTCATCTGCTCCCTGTTTACTCTTTAGTTCTGTTGCTTTTATCCCTTTCTTTACATAGAGAGCTACTCCTACTCCTCTTTTACCCTCCCTGTCTCCTGTAGATTGTGTATCCTGGTATGCTGACATCCTAGTCATGGTTCTCTGTGTACCATGTTTCTGTGACTGCCACAATATCCAGGCAACCCTCTTCCATCAAGGCCACTAGTTCAGGGAGCTTGTTACACAGACTATGGGCATTGGTACTCATCACCCTCCACTTTTTGATGGCCTTACCCCTTTTAGCCCTATCCCTGTCCTTTCTGCCTTTGCCTTTTTTTACATTTACCTCTGTCCTGCTCCCTAATGACTTCTCTACCTTGGTGTTTACCTCACTAATTACTGTGTTTTGTGGGGGGGAGGCTGGGATTTCCCTGCTCCTTTTCAGTGCCTCCCCCCCTTGGCTAATTTAAATGCTTGCCAATGAATCATTTAAACCTCTCAGCTAGGATCCTGGTCCCCCCCGACAGATGCAGACCATTGCGCCAGTATAGGTCTGCATCCCTCCAGGTGGCTCCCCAGTCCCCAATGAAGCCAAAACCCTGAGCTCCACACCAGTTTTTCAACCATTCATTGAATTCCCTGGTGAGGAGTACCCTAGCATCACCCTTGCCATAGACAGGCAGCACCACCAAGAAGGTTACCATATGCACTACTTGTCTAAGGCCCCTCCCCAACTCTACAAACTCCTCTTGCACTGCTCTGACCCCATTCCTAGCCAGGTCATTTGTCCCTAGGTGGACAATGATATCCAGCTCCCTCCCTCGTGAAGTATCCCCATCAGAGTCCTCCAAAAGATCTTGCAAAAGTTCAAATTTGTTTGTAAGTGCAATTGGCTTTTTTTTGTAGTTTTGGGCAGTGGGGAATCTATGGTTGTGTGGTTTCATGTGGATTGTCTAACATTCATAGGGGTAGGTGCCTTGGGAGGGGGCATGTCAGTCATTTGTGGAAGGTTACTTGTCGAAGGTTCTGTATCAGAGGTATGAGCAGGCTGGGGGTGGTGCACCACTGGGATCTGAGGATTTCGTGATAGTGGCTCAGTTGGGTTCACTGGGGGGGGTACTACTGGAAAGGCTCTTACAGTGTCCAGAGGAGGCGTGTCTGTCACCTGTGAGGGTGGGGGTGTAGGCCTATTTCTTATCTTATTTTTCTGGGCTTTTGTAATAATCAATTGTTGCTCAACTCCTTGATAATGATCTATCTGATTATGTGCTGCCCGCACACAATTCTGGAAAGTATGACCTATTTCCTCACACAAATTGCATTTACATTAGTTTAAGCAGTCATTACCAACATGTCACAATTCCCCACATATTGTACATTTCATTTTGTTGTAAGCACTACTGAGGTGTGTGGGTTCCCCATAGCGATAGCATGTCTTAGGTTGTCCAGGGTAAAATAAGTAAGCAATAATACCCAACAGGGTGGGCGGTATTGGGCAATACCGGACCGCCCAGGGGCGTAATGAGGCCCAACGCTGCAGGTGGAGGGCCTTATAGCCCTTGGAAGGTCCAGTATTGTCCATACCGACCACCCTGAAGGGTAGTATTGCACTTAGAAAATGAGCACTGTAAAAAAACTTTGTTTAATAAAAAAAAGTTAAGAAAAGATTAGTTTAAAATAACTTTTAAAATAAAATAGTTCCTCCACCTGGTTGTCATGGTTAGTTACTCTGTCCACACAGAGGCACACATACAGGCAGAAATAATGTAAAACACTTGCTTAGTTTGAAAACTCCCCTCCCCAGCACAACACACTTAGACCGGCACACTGTGATTTTGTTTTCTTACTGGTATCAGTCCGCCCCAGCACAACACATTAAGACCTACAGGCTGTGACATTTTTTTTCTTACTGGTATGGGTCCGTTCTGCCTCCCCCCCCAATGCATTGCCAACAAGTAGGAAATAATGAGGCCAGGACAGAGAAGTTACCTTTCAATTTTGCTACAAAAAAGATGAAACCGGTATGTTTTCTGCCCCTTTCTTTTTCTTTGCGATCAGGAAAAGCAGCATCAGAAAGGCGGCATTAGCGGGAGACAAGGGTCATGAGAAACAATCGAGAATTTGGATGGGAAAGGAAGATGGGAGGGAAGAGTACAGAAACGCACTACTGCAGCTGCTGCAGAGACAGACACAGACATGTACTGCTGCTATTGTTGAGCCTCCAATCGTGGTAAGCTGTGCACCCACTGTAGTCTGAGCCTACACAAAGCCGTTTTTGGGAGGTAGCAGTCAGTATAGCAACACAGTTTGCTTTTTGCTGGAGTGCCCGATCGTGGTAAGCTGTGCAACCAAGGTGCTCTGGCTCTACTCAAAGCTGTTTTGAGGAGGTAGCAGACAATACAGATTTTTTGGTAAGCACCACACGTAAGGCAGCTCAGCCAAGCAGCACTTTTAAGTCCAACTATATCGTGCTTCAAAACTTCCTTACGTAACCACCTTATTAACACCCGTTGCTGTAACTGCCACTAGTCAAAGCCGTACTCAATACTTATGACAAAGCTTATTACTAAGCTGCTAAGGACAACATAACTGGTATTGTTTGCATCCATCCTACCTGTACCAGCTTGTTTGTATCTATGTCTTAATTTACTGTTATACTTATGTGTTGTACTGCTATACTGTGTATTTTGGTTTGTCTTACTGTGACAAGGTACCTTTGTAAATGAGCCTATGGCTCAAAGGTTTTCCAAACTGCTGTTTAAATAAAATAAAATAAAATAAAAATAGCTGCTGGGAAGAGTCGCGTGCTGCAACTTTAAAAGCCGCAGTGAGAACGGACAGTTCCGTAAAGCTGATCCTCTGACTGGTTCCCTTTTGTTTTGTTTCTTAGCATGTGTGGCTACGCTTTATATTAAATTTTCACTGAACTAAGGCAGACTGGGATGTGTGGGATCTTCTGTCACGGGGGGGGGGCTCCTACTGCCTCATTCAGTTGACCACTTTCTGTGAGATGCTTCAGCGTGAGGTGAGACTGTGATGTATAGAGTTTTGTGTCTGCAGTGGAGGCAAAGAGAAAGAAATCACAGTCACAGAAAAGGAAGGTGTATGTTTGTTTTAATTTGACATAAAAGGTAGCAGGGGTACTGGTTAGGTTTATAATTGTATATGGAGAATGTGTTGTGGACTGACGTTGGGTTTGAGCTCTCGGTGGTAGAGAAAAAATGGTGGCTATTTTTGAATTGTTAATGAGGGTTTTAGCCAATGAGATTGCTGGCTGGGAAGCAGGATTCTTGTGATGGGGTTGGCTGGGCTGGTACTTTTAATAGGTTGGCATCTGTTGTCTGATAGATGCCCACCTAGAGAAGTCCCTCAGCCAATCAGAAGTGACAAATAGCTTTACCCATTTTCTAACATACCTCAGTCCACACTTAGAAAGAAAGAGTTTGGGAGTTGTAATTACCCCAGAGTCGTTAGACTTTAACAAAACGTTTGCTTTCCATCCCCTAGCCCAAATGTTTTCAGAATCCAAATTAGCTTCTACATCCCCCAAGACAGTGCATTGTAGTTTTAGCCAATAAAGTACATCAGACATGCTTACACCTTCATTCTGAAACAAGATTGTTATAGTTTTGTGAGCAGGTTCTGTCAAGGGAACTGCAATAAAGGGAGTCCATAAAGCAGTTTTTTTCAGAGATTGGTATGTTACCCAGAATCTTTCAAGGCCTTAGGCAGACTTGAAGCAAATGTTAAAGGTGATTTCACCAGATATATGGATCAGTGCATAGATTTCATGAGAAAAAAATTTCATAGAATCTTTTAACAAGGTGCGAGCTACAAAAACTCAGTCGGGTGGTTCTGGCAGACCTCCAGCATAAGACAGTCAAACAGCATTATGCCGTTTGGCAGGTAAGATAGGCGTTTTGATTAATGATGCAAATGGCCTTCAAGGTGTCTCCCGTCTAAGATTCAGGGGAGCCGTCACTTGTTGTGCAGGCAAAAGGGCCATCAGAAGCTTCAGTGGTGGATTTGTCTGCCCCGACTTGAAGTGTCTAGTAGGTTTAGAACTGGGTTTTGTGTAAGTTCTAGGTCTTCTGGGAATACTAAGGCATCTTCTGTCAATGGGCCAACACCCTGTGGCTCAGCCTGCTGTGGAGGGCATCTATGTGTACTGGTCTGGGGAAAGTCAGAAATAGTAGGCATTTTAATAGGTGAAGAGCCGGCCTGCAAATGTCCCATCGCAGACTCTAGCTCCCAACCTGCACTTTGTAGTGCAGTTGCAATGGACCATGAGGAGTTATCAGCAGTAATGTTATTTACAGGGAGAACAGGCTGTTCTGGTAAAGTTTTACTTACAGTAGCAACAGGAAATGAGTGTGAAGTCAGAGTCCGAATCTCCAAGGTATGAACGTTTGCAGTTCTCGCAGGTCTGTCAGGCAGTGACTCCTTTGATGTGCTGACGGTATTCAGTTGGGTAGTTTTGACAATCCCAGCAGAGCTGTCAGTGCAGAGCTGCTGAATCCAGTTCTGGAGGGTCATCTTCCAAAAAAAAAACTGACGCTCCTCAGAATCCAGGATTTTTCTGTAGTTTGATGGTTTCAACTGTATAGCAATTTTCACCATTCATCACCTCCATGACGTCAGGAAAGTGCGTATCAGAGTCCTCCTCATCCGTTTCCATGGGTAATGCTGGTCCGTAATGCTTTGCTGAATCATTCTGTATATATTTTGCTCCTCTGTTAATTTCAAGATTACTGCTTGCTCTGCCCTAGTGTCAGCAACTTTGTCAGTCTCTAGCTGATATGAGATGGGACAGGAGACCTGCTCTCCCACCGCCATGTCCTCTGACCGCTCCTCTGCACTGATGGCTGCCATATTGGCAGGTAGCCAAGACAGCAGAGATTCCCCCTATAGGAAAAGTAAGGGAATTTTTTATTAAAACATAAAAGTAGTGTACAAACCAAACAGTGTTCCATCATACAAAAACGTGAGAAAAATAAATATGAACAGAAATATGTATTATACTATGCTTAGAGACAAGAGGAACCTTTTTCCCCACTTGAAATCACAGAAAGGAAAGGAGAAACCTAAATAGGTATTAATATCATACCTTCAACAAGCACATTTTGTGTATGTTCTCAAAAACTAAACAGAAAATATCAACCCCCACCCCCCATAACCAGTCAATATAACAATTCCCCTATGGATAAATTCCCAAATATCAAATCATTCAGAAAGGATGTTCTTAATACATTATCAGAGGTCATAAGCTTTTAATCACAGATGTAGTCCTCCCAGTTTAGTCCTCCAAGATCCAAGCACGTGATGCCCAATATTTATCATGTTGTGATCTGGGCATAACTTCCTGTTCAGAGGCATAAATCAACCTTAGATCTAATAAAATTTGCTTAGTCACTTGTACCCCTGTAAATACCTTTTGCTGCAATAAGTGGGCACATCTAGCTTACTATAAGAAGTGTCTGCAGAGAGCAAATATGTGCCTTAAAGTATTGGCATGGTACCGAGACATTGTAAGCAAGAAAATACTATCTATTAATGTCTCATAAGTAACATGAGTAATACGTTTATCTTTCCATTTATGAAGGAACATAGTTCAACATTCTGTACTAAATGGACATTCTAAGAAAAAATGCGGCATTGTTTCCTGCTGGGTAATGCAGGTTTCCCTAAAACAATTTCTTTCCTCTATAGATTTATGCTTGAGGTTACCCCATACTCCAAGCCTTCTATAACATGACATCCATGTAATGTCCCAGAGCTTTTTGGGGAGCCTAGTGTCAGTAAGTTGCATGAATAGTACTGTATTATCCACTGCCAAACCTCGAGAGTCCAGCAGGACTGGTGACTCTGAATAGCTGATTTGAAGAGTACAGGAATAGAGCTGCTTACGTGATTGCGTCTGGATTATATTACTATCCTGTTTCCACTGTCTAATTTTAAGTAAGGTGGGAACTAAAAATTTTGGTGGCTCTTGTTTCCTAAAATTTCTTGGCATTTTAGCTGGAGTTCTGAGCTACTCCTTACATAATAGAGAGACTAGAACTACTAACAGGAAACCCATTGGTGAGGGGAGGGATGCAGTAAAAATGGAATATAAAACTTAAAAAGAGGCAATGAAAGAAGACTATAGGGTGAATCATCTGCACTCCTACAAAACAGTAGCCTTGATATGTGTAATTATGTTTTTTTTGGTTCAGCTGGCTTCCCCAGAAACCCTGAAAAAACATGTTATTAAGTCTAGCTTCTAATTTATCCAGTAATGTATATACTGAAGCAGTATGTAGAAACAGAGGGAGTATTAAGGTTTTCAATAATAAAACCCATTTCCCCTTAGCTATGGTTTGTCCTTTCCATGATGTCACTACCCTGTCCGCTTTATCCAGTGCTAAAGTCCAATCAATTTCTGAGACGTCTGAACTACCAAAATAGAGACCCAATATTTTAATTGAATCCAAAGTAACTGGAATATTAGCTATGGACAATGGAGCCAGAGGAATAGATAAATTGGGGAAGTATTTAGCTGTGCTTTTGTGATAGTTCAGTTTAGAGCCTGAGAATTTCTCAGGTTCAGTGATTGTAGAAGTAACTTCTGAAGGGTTTAATAGGGGAGTGGTGCAAATATATAAATCACCTGCATAAGCAGAAATAACAGAAACAGGGAACCCCTTCAGTAGTAGTCTTGGGATGTGAGAGTGAATGGAGATTTTTCTTAGTAGGGGTCAATTTGAAAAACATAAAGGAGGGGGCTTACAGGGCATCGCTGTCTAACCCCTTTCCTCCCTAAATAAGCGTCCCCAGGAGAGTTATTGATAAAGGGGGTGATCCAGGCTGTGCTATCAATCAATCAAGTCTTTATTTAACCAGGCGTTCATCATTGAGCAGAAGATCATTTGCAAGATGGACCTGGGTTTAGCATGAACAATTGTATATACTGGTCAACACAGGTATTTACAAGGCAATACAGATAATACTGTTTACAGAGAAGAAGAAAAAGAAGTTCATATGTACATAGACATAATGTGCATCTTGGTTGATCTCATGTATAACTCAAATGGGTATGACAGCCACATTTATGGCATGTTTGTGGTTGCCCAGGATAAAAGCAGATACCTCTATCATGACCTATATGAAAACTGTCAGGCTGGTGCATAATCCCCTGTTCTGTTTGTCTTAATTGCACCTTGATCTTCCACCCACCCATCCAAACCAGGTCCTCATCTAATATAGGACGTGGAGTGTCTAGCACTTTGTAGCTCTTCTTCAACCAATATTGAATATCATTTATATTAACTCCCTCGCTCCTAAAAAGTAGCATAATAAGCTTAACCAGCAGCTTAGTGAGGGGAATCAATAACAATGAACTCCATAATGGTGAAGTTTTCATAAACTCATATTGGACCCAAAATCTTTCCAGAGTGCCAACATTTTTAAAACTAATGTTGTAAATTGATTTGCCTTTCACATATATAAATGCAAAAAGTTCCGTGGGGCTAATCCCCAGAGAGTCCTTCAACATATTATGCAGTACAGTGCTTTGTGTAGGGTCTGAAGCCGCATCTCCTAAATATTTAAGATGAACTGCATTTTGCTGTTGAGCAGGTTCCCCTACAGCCTTAAAGAGATCACTCATCTTAAAGTTAGAGTCATTCCTGTCCTGCACATTAGGTAAAGTTCCATTATTCTCACTGGAGTTAGAAGTCGACTCATTGGGGCCCATGACTTGATCTGAAGTTCCAGTCTGCCTGCTAGTATCTTGATTAATGATTGGCTGGGTATTAGCAACAGTGTGGGGTTCTCTTGAAGTACTAGAACCCTGCAAATTCATTGAAGAATCCTGTGTAACAGTACCATTAGCTGTAGAAATGATGTCCACCACTGTGACCGGTCCAGGAGAGGTCCATGCAGAGTCACTCATGGCTTGTTGCCAACCCACAGCAAGCAAGGCAGTGTCAGGAGACCAAACACCTTCAGGTTCCATTGAGGTTCTGGCAGATGGTCGCAAATGCTTCTGAGACATTGGTAAAGATGCAGTAGTGGTGTTATTATTATCAACTGAGTTTTGTTCTGAATTTATCGCAGAATAATCAGCATCAGGGATGGATTCTTGAGAGTTTGCTTCCTCTTGCATAAGTTTTGACAAAAATATTTTATGCTGATAGAACATCTGTTTAAGTAGCAGTTCAGAGAGGTCATTTTGATCAGTACACACCTGGGGTTCCAGAGCTGTCTTAAAGATAGGTATCTCCCCATTTCTAGATGGTATATCCTGTGTAATATCAGGATGCACATTGCCTTCTGTGATCATTTGTTGGACATTAGAGTCTGCATTAGGAAGTTCTTCTGTTGTCTTTGGTAGAAATTCACAGTTAGAAGCAGGAGAAGCTCCTCCACCTCCTCCTCCTCCACCATCTTAGGAGTCGGCCATCTTGGATCAGAATGGCCAAGAGTTCCTCCTACTGCAGAGTAGGGAAATTTTTTATTGAAATTAAAACAAAATCAAAGTACAAGTCAGCAGTCCATTATACAAATCATACAAAAGGAACTTACAAAAACAAGAATAAGTATATATGGGGAATATTCAATGAGAAAAAAAAACATAAGAAATTATAAACAATGTGTATTACAGCATACACAAATGTAAAGAAGAAGGCAAAAGAGTAGCACATACATGCAATACAAATCTAGATAAATCACAAAATGTATTGCCCTATGTCAAAACAACAAAAAAGTACAAATCCAAACAAAAAAAAGAGAAACAGAAAAAAAATGTAAAGAAATACAAAACAAGAGAATGAAATATAAATAAAGCAGGAAAAGGAGAAGAATAAAAATATGAGAAAAAAAGGGAAAAATCAGTCAGAGCAAGTCAAACAAAGTTCAAAAAAATAAATAACCATATAATAATAACAAGTTCAAGTGATAGGAGCATCAGTGTCCATAATCCAAGGAAACCCAATCCATAGCTTGAGCAATTGACTATGGGACAAAAAAGATTTTTCCTTTGTATAGATGCATTTCATTTGATGTACTACTTTCAGAAGCAATACCCTCAATGCCCCATCCTTCTGCTGTAGCATGTATGCACATCAAGCAGATGAAATCTGCCATTTAAGGACAGTCATTGACAATTGTAATGTACTATAATGCCATTTACATGTCCATAAAACATCAAAAGTTCCAAACATCAAATTTTCAAAGGATATCGTTGAGAAAACAACCTCACCCCATTCATGTGCTAATAAAAATCCAAAAGGCAGAAATAAAAGTACATGAGAACAGAAGATGCTCAATTGTTTCTTCCTGGTGAATACAATCTGGCCTGGCACAAATCCTGTCCTGCAGGACCTTCTGCTTCTGGTTAGACTTGGCATTTATTTTGCCATGACAGGCCAGCCAATGAAAATCCCAAATAGTTTCAGGGATACGCTTATTACCAAGGAACCCTAATAACGTCTTTCTATAATGTAAGGGACATTTATCAAAGACAATTTCTACCTGACAGATAGTATCCAACAGAAAAAAAATATAATTGTTTTCTGGAAAAATTCAGGATATGAATCGTCAATAGGTTCCACTGTTTAATTCACAAAAAGGAACTTCTGATATACTCAGAAATCACTGAAGACCTCTTAAAACATTTTAAGGGTTGTTCTTCCCAAATCTGAAGCCAGTATAAACAGCTTGGCTTTAAAAACATTTCCCAACCCTGAGTATCATCAATTAATAAAGGTTGAACATTGTTAAAGAGAAAAAAACTATTGAAAAAAAGAATGGGATTAGGCATATTAAGTCCACCACGAGTAATGGGGTGATATAGACTATTTCGCTTTATTGGATTCGGGCGACTACCCCAACAGGCCTGAAAGAAAATGCCTAAAAGCCCAACTTCTAAAGATTTTGGGGGGGGGTGGGGCATAACTGAGATATAGAAAAACAGGTATCAGGCAAGATTTAATGAGAAACACCCGTTTTTTCTTTCCAAATTTCCATTTGTTCCACATTAAAACTTTATGTTTCTTTTCCCAATTAAAAATATCCAGTCAGTTCCACATTTCCCCAATATAAGCCCAAAATTTTAAGAGGGTCTGAGGTGATAGAGATTCCAGCAATACATCCTGAAGCATGTAATGCATACGGTAAGTGCTGTCCAACACATTTATTAATGTTAAGAGCAGCTCCCGTATGTGCACCAAATTCAGAAAAAAGATCCAAACTGGAGTGCACCGAGGGCTCATCACGTACCATAAGTGTCATATCATCCGCATAACCCATAATTTTATATGGAATAGCTTGACTATTAAACAATAAATATTGTACCTCTTTAGAGTCATTAATTTTCCATAAAACGGGGTCAATAAAGAAGGCATACAGAACTGGGCTGAGAGGACAGCCCTGTCAGACACCTCTCTTTAGAGAAATAAGAGGACCCCTCCAACCCTGGACAAATGGACAAATAGTAGTCGTGCGATGCAGACATTGAAACCATCGGATCATAGCCCCAGGAATATTATAATGGGCCAGAATAATACTTAAAGAATCATGATGAACCCTATCAAAAGTTTTCGATTGATCAAGGAAAAGCAGGTAGCCATCTAGGTCCCCTCGTTTCCCTTGCTCAACCAACTCTCATAACAAAAAAAGTTGTGTCTGAATTCTCCTGCCAGGAATAGCATAGGCTTGTGCTGGTGAAATCAATTTCATAGCCACTAATGAGAGTCTATTTGCCAGAATTTTCATAAGTAGTTTGAAATCAGAATTCATAAGCGTAATAGGGCGCAATTATCCAAATCAAGTTTGTCATTGCTTTTATAAATGTAAGTTAAACTTCCCATGTTCATAGACAGGGGAATAACGTCAGTAGTTAAGATAGTATTAAAAAACAGAGCCAATTCTTTAAGCACAGATTACCCACAAGCTTCAAAAGTTCTGTCGAGATACCATCAGGACCAGAAGATTTCTTTCCAGCCATGGAGGAAAGCACCAGTTTAAGTTCCAAAACAGAAACGGGAGAAATTAAGGTTTTCAATTCAGCGTCATCCAATAATGGAATAGTTAAGCTTTGTAAAAAAGACTGCAGTCCTGTAACAGAGACAGCCAGAGAGCTATACATATGGGTAGTATAATCAGATACAGCCCTGATGATATCCCTAATATCATGACACACATTCCCAGCACTATCCCGAATAGCAGAAATAGTTTTCCTATGCATTTGGGATTGCCAGTGTTCATACAGACAAGCAGTCGCCAGATCACCCTGAGTGCAAAACTATTGTTGAAACAATAAAGTTTTCACTTTATTAGCATAAAAATTAACCATTCCTTCAGAAATTCTGGAGATTTGAGAAGTTAAATTATGACCTGTCTCAAAGGAGACTGAATAAAGCTGTTGTAACAATCTTCTGTTCTGTAGGTAAGTAAGATAATCATTCCTTGCCACCCTTCTACTAAGTTGTTTACATAATGTAGTTAGTTCATGCTTAGTATCTTCCCACCACAGTGTGGGAGTGTCAAAAAAAAAAAAAAAAAGATTTTCATGCTAAAATAAAGTTCTGAAGGAGCAAGGAAATATGTGAGATCAATAGCAAAGAAGTATTAAATTTCCAAAAGCCAAAGCCTTTGTGAGGTCTGGTAGTTACCCCAGTGGTCACAGAGACAATACAGTGGTCCGTGAATTCAAGAGCTGACACCGTGGCAGTATGTATAGGAAGAGTAGGAGAAACAAAGATGTAATCAGTTCTAGAGTGTAACAGACCTTTATGAAAAGTAGGAAGGGCCAAATTAGTAAGGTGATAAGTTGCATCTCATAATTCGCTTTCTGAATCATATGAGATAGCAAATTTGAATCACAGTATTGTTTACCTTGTTTTGCAGTAATGGGACAATTAGTCACCAGCAAAAAACAACTTAAAAGGGGTATGTATGTAAGTAAGGTTCAAGTAACTGAAATAAAGCACATCTTTGAGCTTTTTGTTGAGGGGCATATAAGTTAATCAAACGATAAAGCACTTCTTGGATAAGAACATCCAAAATCAGAGCCCTACCAGACAGTAGGTCAAAACACTTAAGAACTTTGTTATCAGGATATTTAAAAAGAATACCCAATCCAGCACAGGGCTCAGTACTTAGAGACCAAAAAGATGGACCCAAGTACCAGGCCTTAGAAGCCTGCTGAATTTCATGCAGAGTGTGCAAACGAGTACCCTATAGAAAGAAAAAGCCTAGATGTGAGACAGGACAGAAAAAATCATTTGTCTTCTGTTACCCATTTAATACTGTTCACATTAATACTGTGAAAGGAAAAAGGTTCAGTCATTAAGTTTGTTTAAAAGGGCTTTTCCAGCTAGGCTTGTCTGTGCTTTGAAGTTTAACTCTCGCTTTCCATTTTTGTTGAACCCAGGGACAAACCATCCCCTCAGTATCAGTAGTACCTTCAGGTACCAAGGAGTCTACAGAGGAAACCTCAGAATCTATGTCAGAGTGCTCAGACTGCAAGACATCGAATCTATTTGAAGTCGGGAGAGCTGAAGACTGTGGAAGAACCATCTTGTATACAGAATCCTGGAGCGATTGTCTAGTGACTCTGGTGCCTAGTTTCTTTCCTGGATTAGGAGTGGGGCATAACAGATTCCTGCAGCAAGGGAGATGGGGGGAGCCTGTACAGGAGGCTGATGCATGCTCTCAGAAAAAGAAGAAGGGCCAGCAACCGTAACTGGGTCTGCTGGGGGGGGGGGCAGGAGCAGGATGGGGCACAAGTGGATGGGGAACCAAAGGAGGAATAACAGAACCATCCAAGAGTGCAGGCGTGGAAAACCCCTGACAACTCGCAGTCTTTTGTGCCAAAGCAATTAACAGACGTTGTTCTGCTCCATCAGCCTGATCAGGAGAATTGTGTGCAGCAGCAGTACAATTTTGAAAAGTATGGTCCAGTTCCCCACAGAGATTACATTTACTTTCATTGAGACAAGATGAACTTAAATTACCCAAACCACCACAAATCACACACTTAGTCAGATCATGCACTGCTAAGATGTTCCAAAGACCCACATTTATAACACATCTTTGGCTGTCCTGAATAAAAAAGAATTCCTCGATCTCAACCTATAAAAAAAGGAGTTAGGTAGATGAATTGGACCAGTGTCATCTGTTTTAAGCATGATTTTAACTTTACAACCCCCAGTTCAGATAATTTGTGAATCAAGAATGGCCAAAGGATCCTCCAGCAAGGTACAGTGATGCTTCAACCATACGATCAGGTCCTGGATGCTCACCCCTTCATCCCTAAAGAGAACAGTAATTATTTTGTGAGAAGGCTTAGATAAAGGGGTAACCAGAAAGGGGGACCATAAGGAGGAATTCTTCAACTGATTGTATTTGACACAGAAGTGTTCCAAACCCCGTACAGTATTGAAGCTGACATCAAATGTCGTCTCTCCAGAGACATGAATCAGGGCATAAAGTTCCATTGCAAGAAATTTCATGGAATCCTTCAGCAAAGTTTTAGCAACAAAAATCCTGTTGGGGGGGGGGCATGGCTCCAGTATGAATGAACCGAACAGCATTATGTCTCTTTGCTGGGAATATAGGGGTTTTAAATAAGGAGGCAAAGGATTTTGGTGCTGTTTTATTAATCAGGTTAGAGGCCATTGAGGCACAGAGGATGCTTCAGTAGGTTTGGCCCCAGTAGTGTGAGGAGGAACTGCTAAGTGTTTCAAGAAAGGCAATTCAGGATTCTGAGTTAATGCAAAATAGGTAGGTACTTCCAAGGCTGAGATGTCAGCATGAGCTGTAGACGTCGATGAAAAAGGAATAGTTACAGTGGGCATAAGAATAGGTGTAACACCAGAAGTCCACTGGCCTGTAGGTTTGTCAAACTGCTAGCCAGCTGCTTGGAGTGCTGTAGGAACTGGTCATGCAGACGTTCCTTTCACAGGATCCGCCAACTCCACAGAGCGTTTTAGGCCAGGCCAACCGGGCTTGTATTTGCATTCCCAACACAATAGTAGTGGAGGGCAATAAAGGAGCAGAAGTAGGAAGAGTTCCAGCTGCTTCAGCGGCTTCCACACGTACCGCCCAGCTCTTTAGCTCCATTACAGAAGCATGTACGTCAGACGTATGCAGCTGGCTGGAATTGACATTTGGGCTGCCGCTGTCAGAGCACAGCTTCTGAAGTGAAGTTTCAAGTTGTGCTCATTTTTGGAAAAATAAGCACTCTTCAACTGTAAAGTTGGGTTGTAACAGGCACTCTTGTTCAGACATAGGGCCCAAGGAAGGCAAGTTTTGTTCTGTAGGACAGCCATTAGCCACCTCAGAATCAGAGTCACTAGGCAAATCAGGTACAGTCTCAGGAAAACTTAAAACGACAGAATCACTTACAGGATCAGAAGCCTTAGAGTGTGCAGCAGCAGAATCCATATTAATAGACAAATCAGGGTCAGAAAGCATGTCTACAACATCAGCCAATTCCACAGTAGGTTCTTCTGTAGCAGCTTGTGCAGCAGTTGACTGACCAGCATCCGCCATCTTGGCTAACAGCCAAACGGCCAGAAGCGCCTCCTACAGCAGAGTTGGGGAATTTCCCCGGTGTCTTGGCCGAATTTCTCACATTCACTAAAAATATCACCAACAGCTTAATCTGATTCAATTTCCATTGGCTACCATCTGTCTCCCTCCCTCCCCAGGTCGCTCCTGAAAAAGGGACTTCTAGTCTCAGTGGGCCTATCCGGTCAACAAAATTCAATAAATAAATAAATTTGCAGCAGTTTCCATGATTTACAGTGGTTTGAACCAAAAGTTTGGTGCAAGCCCTGTAAATAGGGTCCCCAATTGGCACAAATTTAGACCAGGGAGGAGCTGGTTTAACTTTTGCCCTTTGGCACAGGGGACCAAAAATTGTGATTTGCATCACTGGAATGTTGCAAGCCCCCTGCGCTATGTGTTCAGTACACCAGGGACTTGCAGCATCCGCAAGTCCTTTGAAAATCCAGCTCACAGTATCTAGTGCTAGAGTATTCTTATTCATACCGCTTCAGCATTGTTTTCTTACTCACTGTAACATCAGTAGTGATCAATCTGGCCAGAAAGAAGGTGACTCTTCTTGGTCACTTTTGATTTCACAGCCAGTTCGGCCACTGTGCTGATGGGCAAAGCTGGGGAGCTTAAGTTTGTGATTACTTCAAAAAGTGTCCTAACTTTGCATTACATGCAGCAGTACATGCTATAGTTTTCATCTGGTAAAGTGCCCACCTATGCCTGACGAAGACTATTCATAGTGGCCTGTCACTAACAAAAGTGTCAGCAAAGTGCAGCTATGTGTTGATTTCATCAAGCAAAGTAGCACTTTAGCTGTGAAAATAATGCAAAGTGCTCTTTTTGTAAAAAAAAAAAACAAAAAAAAAACTTTAAGACACCCCCACACACACTGTGACAATAGTTTTCCCCTCCAACCAGCCAGCTATTTAGAAATGAAGCATTCCAATCCAACCATCCTCTAGCACTCACCTCACTCCCTGCGCCCCCAGCCTGAGTAAAGTTTACTATTACAAAAAGATATGTGTAGAACAGATATCTCCCCATCCCCCTCCTGAGCCATATCTGATCCACTAGCACATCCGCATCATGACCACAATTACTGTTATAGATCAAGGGAGTGCTCCCAATAAATCAGAGCACTCCTCTCCCCTGTGTGTAAAACATTCTTATTCTGTAAAGACTGTCTCATGCACAGTGGCCCTGGAAAAGGTCATGTTACAATAAGTTCATTTAAAATGTTTGCATCTTATTGACCAATTACATTCAATCATATATTAATACCACACTAAAACCACTCTTATGGTTGTAAGAGTGGGCTCACTTACATTCTAAGGGTATCAGAACTGCTTACCTTTGGTATGTGGTTCCCATTCCCTAGGAATGCATGTAAGACCACTCTTACAACAGTAAGAATGGTCTCACCAGTGGTATTAACACATAACAAAATCACAGTACAGACTGTTCCATCTCCAGTTGCTGTGCCCCTTTTTGGATCCTGGGGAGATTAGGTCCACTGCAGAGATTATGCTGCAAGGACAGTCCAGAGGGCTGGACCAGTAGTCTGAGATACAGAGTGGTGTCTGGATGAGAAAAGTGGCTAGATGAACTGAAATGCATCAGGATTTAATAGATAGAAACCTTACATGTCCCCCAGCACCACATGGAGAAAATCTGGAAAAATATAATTTTTACACATAGCTTTGCTCATATGTCACATCACATATAACTCTATATAAGCTCTATGTAAGCTGCAGATCATTTAGGATCTGGAGTTTAAGGTAGAGAAATGGGCAGACTGGGTGGGCCAGGTGGGTCTTATCTGCCATAAGAATATATGTTTCTGTGTTTCTATATTACGTATTCTCTAGATTTAGCCTTCTCTTTTTGTCCATATCTATGCACATGCACATGAAAAAGACCTATAGGCCTAATAGCATCAGTAACAAAATTGGTAATTCTGTCACTCTGTCATTGGTTGGATGAAGAAATATTCTCTTATGTGGAATGGCACAGAGAAATGTTATTTGTATTAAATGTAGAACTATGTATTGCAAGTGTCAGCCATAGATATCAATCTTTCTGAAGGAGGTTGGAAACGTTGCAGACTCTAATAATGTTGGAATAAGGTGGGGGATCTCATTGAATAAAAGCAGACTTATTCTCCAAGTTACTGAACGTTAAGTTGTTCAAATGGATCAAGCCTCCTAATAATAAAGATGGGGCTGACCAGCACTGATTTTTGACAAACTATCAGGGTCCTGTGTAATTGTGTGTGGACTAGATTCAGGTCATCTGAGAGGAGGAAGGGAGATGGACCAGTATGTCTTTTTATGTTTTGTTGATTCTTCTCATGTTCTGTGTTTGTAATACCTTGAAAATGTTCAATAAAGTATAATTAATTAAAAAAAAAACCGAATTATCGTCCCCTAGACTTCATCACATTTGCTTTTATGGTATTGTGTATTTCTTTACAACTTGGCTTTCCTGCCCATAATTCTATATCTGTGGCATCATGGTCATTTCCACAGCAGTAGACAGTGACATCATAAGCAGAGGATTATAATGTCAGGTGTAGACAAGCAGCCAAGGCACATGATTATGAAGGGGCAAAGACCCTGATTTCTAGTTAGTGTTCATAGTTATAATGAGGAAGTGAAAGGCAAATCTAAATTGAATTTTTATATTGAGTTATTTATTTACTTATTCAAAATTGCTTCACCAGGTAAGCCATACAGAGAACAATATTCATGTTTAAAGATGTTACCTGGAGGGAAAGGTACATTCATAACATATATTCATGTGGCAGGTATACACTAACAAGGCAGCAACTACGAGGGAGTCACAATATTGGTATACTGTTCAAGAAACTGCAACCGTCGATGCAGTATTTTATTTATGTATTTAATTATTTATTTAATTAAATGTTTTACCAGGAAAGGCATACTGAGCTGAGAACAGCTAATTTACAGATGTGTCTTTGAGGTGAGAGTATGGAAGATACTTCAAGAGGAGATAACATAAATGATAATTAAAAGTATTACAGAAATAATAGTCATATACTATACAGCAATACAGCGTATCACAGGAGCATAATCGTAAACATTGTAAGGCAAAACAGTATGACAGGTAGTTGCAGTAGATAAAATTAAACCTTGTTAGGCAAAGTGGGGGTCTCATACAGGTATAGAGGGGTAGGAAAAGAGCAAAATGGGTGAGGCAATATGAATGTGGGTGAGGACGGAAGTCTAGAGGTAGGGGGTCATGGATAGTTGCAGGTGGGAGTAGAAAATTCATGAAAAAGTGCCTTAAAGGAGAAGGCAGAACAGGCAGAGCAGACAGACTGGGGAAGTTAAAACCAGAGTTTAGAAAAGTAATATGAGAAGGCAACTTGTCCAACAGTAGATTTCCTAGATGGAATAGAGACATAGAAATATACAATCTGATAGCAAATAAGGGCCGCTTGGCCTATCCAGTCTGCTCAATTTATTTTTTTAACCTTCATTTTTGCTGTAGACCCTCTTGATCTACAGTGTAAATGGGAAACATTGCTGCAGAGCAGGTAGGAAGAAGAAGGGGGATAGTGCATAGGGAAGTTCAGTAGGAGGGAAGGGAATCAAACCAGAATTTGAATATAAAGTCACAATGAGAAAGGTACCTGCCATCAAGAAAGGGGCGGGAAAGAGCAGTGCAAAGCAAGCAGAAGTGGGTACGAGGAGGACAGTCTAAGGCAGAAAGACAAAAAGAGTGAAAGAAGTGGTCCAGTCTGGCAAGGGAGGATCTGGGAGCTCCACTGCAAACTATGTCATATGTCATCATAGTCATAAATAGGGAGAATCATTTTTAAAATAATCTCTCAGCAGGCAGAAGGCAGGATACTCATTTTGTTCTTGTATAATGTATCAAGCTTGGGTGGATCTTATGGTGTATGCCATCAATGTGCACCACGAAATCAATATGACAGTCCAGCCATACTCCAAGGTACTTAAAGGAGACTACATCCTCAATCACAGCACCATTAAAGGCGAGGAGTAACGGGAGGGAGGTGAGTGTGGTAGGCCTCTGTTGGATGCAAAAGTCTTGGAAACTTTTTTCTGGCATTGAGGGACAGTTGGTTAGACCAGAATCAGTAGCTATAATGTAATCAACAATAAATACAGTGAAGCAAGTACTAGGTAGGACATTCACATGCTGACAGAAATTGCTGCTTTAGTTTTGCCTTAGTGGCAATGATAGAGGTGGAACAGGTGATATCCAAGGGCAGAGAATTCCTTTGTTTGGGCAAGCATAAAGTAATAGAAACCTGACCAGAGTTCTATATTAATTGGGAATATACAGTAGTTTACCAACCGTCAAGTGCAACTGGCAGATAGGTTTCATGGATGAGGGGACTGGGCTGCTAAGGGAAATTGGAGTTTGCTTAAATACAGGAAATAACCACCATATTAACTAAAAAGTGTAAGTTTCCCTTGTAACATCAGAGACTCATTAAGAAAAATGAGGTGGCTGACACCACCAGAGTCAAAGTACTTTACTGCAGTTTGAGTAGGTCACATACGCTGTTGGTTATGAATGTTCTGCCTTTTCATTAGTTTATTCAGTTACAAATAAACATTTTCCCTTTTTTCATTTCCTTTGAAAATTGGCTAAGTTAGACTGGAAACAAACACAAGAACCTTTTCAAACAGCAGTGCCAGCCTGAAACTTCTGAGGTCCTTCCAGCCCTTCACTGTAATGCCCTTTGCATGAAAGACCAATGACTCACTGCTGCCCTGCCACATCATAACATAAATATATCGATTACATTTAAATGTATTGAAATACACCAACTGAATGTCAAATGTTGGAGCTGTATGCTCAGTTTTAGTCACTATGGTTTAACTTTGAACTATAGTTTGTGGCCTCAGAAAATGACAGTCTAATTCACTGAAAGATGATATCCTAGTGATATTGTAGTGTGTATACTTAGAGAAGCCCTTGGAGTAGGCAGCTCGATAATCTGCTATTAAACTATTACTTACAGTACTAAAATTAGTCTATTTGGAGACAGGAAGCAAGTAATGTTTATACAAAAATAGATGGAAGAAAATCCTACATCCTGATGGGTTAACGAACTCTCTTAGCCATGAAATTATTAAAGCTAAGACCATGGTTAGGGATCTTGAGAGGATTTTTGTTTTGTATTTTAAATAGTTTCTTTCTAAATATAACTGTGTCTCTACTTCGTAACCCATTTTATAAGTGCAATAACACACTCCAGGGTTTCTGTTGTAATAATTACATGCCTCTTGATGTTTAAAGGTACTCAGCTTTCATCTCATGCCTAATAACCCATCTAGGTAATTATTAAAACAAAACCCAAGCCTGTCATGTGTTATTGCTTTTGTACCCAATGGTTTGTCAGTATGATGTTGACATATTTAAGCCAAGTCCTCAACAGTCATATTTTTTCTATATCACATATTATACATAGAATGAAGTATGGAATGGTGTGTGTAACAAGAAGTTTACAGATGCCCAAGGTGTTAGATGCTCCATAAACCCTGAGAGTGAAGCTCAAGGGGTTTGTGAAAGCATCTAATACCGAGGGTGTGTGTAAACTTCAAGTTTAACATCCACTCCATATTTTATTTTATAAAATTGCTGGGTTTTCCTTTTTTGCCACTGCAATTATATAAAATATAAAAGACATTCCTGTGTGTCCGTGGTCCTCTTAGGTCTGAGTGCATGGTCCACAGTCGCTTCTGTTTATTTATTTAAACTTTTTCAATCATTTATTTATGCTGGGTGGTGAAATTCTACTTTTTTAGTTTATGGTACTTGGTTTTGTTTTTTGAAGCTACTTACTGCTGAGTATGAGTGGTGGTTCTGTCTCCAGGGGAAGACAAAGCAACTAGCAGTTGAAAAGGAAGAGCTACGGCAGATGCATGTGCAGAGCAAGAGAAATCTGGTGCCTGTTTGCTGTAACGAACACTCCTTTATTACAGCAAATTACACCATGAATTTCCCTATGGGAGAAAGGGAAACCCAGTTATTATATATCTTTTGTGTGCTTTAAGCACAGTGTTTGCCATGCTATGCTATACTGTACATTACTGTCATTTATAACATATTGTAGGTCCTACTAGAAATATTAATTCTTATTGATGTATCTGATAAAACATATAAGGAACATTTATTTGCAGAGTCAAAAAAAGTAAAACTCCATTTTTAAAACAGGGGACACTGGTATTTCTTACCTACAACTTATTTAACACAGATTGAGTGGATTTTCCATAATTCTAACACCTGGAGTGATCAGGTATCCACAACTCCATTCATATTTCCTAGGAAAACTATAAACCAGTGGCCTTGTTTGCAAGTATTTCTGATTTCATGTATTCAGCAACAAATGAGTTGCAGCTGCAACATGTATTCCAGGTCATACAAAATCCAGTGTACAGGGTTCTAAATAAGTAATAACACACACGTGTGTGGCTCATGTTAAGTTATAATCTACTATGGGGTGTAGGTTATGCTGGGATTTATTCATGCCTGGTGTGGTTTGGTCAGAAGGCTGCAGGCCATTAATGATTTTGGTGCTCACTACCTCTTCCGGAAGACTGTTCCATGGCTCAACCACTCTCTCTGTAAACTAATGGTTTCTCATGTCCCTCCTGATTCTCCCCCGGCCAGCTTCAACTCATGTCCTCATGTTCTAGATCCACTACTCTTGTGGAACAAATCCTTGTAGTCCTTGTAGTTCAAATTGTTCATTCTTTTCAGGAACTTGAAGATCTCCATCATATCACAGAAGCAACACAAAAGCTGTTCTCAGTCAGGTAAAAAAGAGGAAACACTCAAAATCACATAAAACACACCGTTTAGGAGTGTAGCAGAAGACCCCCGTGCTTCAGGTCTGTAGCTTGACCCTTCATCACAGGGCATGGCTGCATGAACACTTTATTACAAATTTATAGTATACATTTAAAGACATGCTACAGTCTCAAAGTTTGTTTAGCAGAGGTAATGAGGTTATGCCATCTTTGCAAAACATTAATCACCCACACCAAACCCTGAAGTGGGAAGAAAAAACAAAATAAGGAACATGAGTGGCAACTAACTGCAATGCTGCTGCATGAAATAAGCATTCAAAGGACCTGACATTCAACATCTTACTATGTCTATATCTGGAAACCACAAGATTACTAGCAAGACCTAGTAAAACGTTTAAGAAACTGACTTCTGGTAACATACTGTTACTTGCTCAGAGTGGCCATCCACAACACACCATTCAAGCAGTTTCTTACATGCACTGAGAATGTGCTATGTCTCTAACTGCATACTATAAATTTGCAATACAGAGGTCATGCAGACATGTCCCCTGACAAAAGGGTTATGCTACTGATTTGAAGCCCTGGGGCTCTTGTGCTATGCCCCTTTTGCTTGGTGAATAAACCATACGTTTTTGCAGTTTCCTCTTTTTAGTGCTGCAGTGAGCACAGCCCTGCAGATCTCTTACTTTCAGAAAAGGACTTCACATTCCTTGCATTCTAAGCAACTGAACGACATGTTGGAGTTGCACCACAGTCACCTCCATGTCCCTGGAGCACTCTGCTCACACTGCACTGTTTTTTACTTGAAAAACAAAATTGGCAGTCCTGATCATGAAACTGGGGAATTGGGCACCCTCAGTGTAAATGTTATGATTCTGGGTGGGTGCAGGGTGGTGGATGCTGAGAGGGAGGGTCCGGTGGGGGGAATATCTCTTATTAAAAAAAAATGGTGGTTCTAGCAGAACATGGCCCACTCCACTGTGTACAAGATGGCTGCCGCACTCTACTACGCATGCATGACCACTAGCGTTTGCACAGAGTAGTGCGGTGGCCATCTTGGTCATGGCAGAGTGTGTAGTGTTCTACCGTGACTTCTAATATATTTTTTTTATTCTACATATCCCCCCACCTGACCCTCCCTCTCAGCACTCCCCCCACTGAAACATAACAATGGCATTGGGGTTGCCCAATCCCCCAGTGTCACGATCATGTTCGGTGCCCCCTTTTTTTAAAAAAATATATATGTTTTTTATCCCAACACCTGACCCTCCCTCTCAGCACCCACCACCCTACCCCACCCCAGAAACATAACAGTGACACTGGGGATGCCCAGTCCCCCAGTATTGCGATGGCAATTCCTCAGCCTTTTTTTTTTGTCCCTGTAAAAAGAAAAAACGCCCATTGATGTCTTTGCACGTTACCTTCCCCCACCGATTGTCCCTCCAGCACCCACACACACTGCAGCCCCCAAGCCCTTACTTACCCATCGGGGTCCAGTGCCATAAACCTCTCTGGACCACAGACACATCCTCACTCTTCAAAGCCGGACTGTGAACTAAAGAAACAGGTATGCAGCTCAATGTATTTCAATGGTGTTTTAAACTTGGTGGCATAACTTGGGGATTTTTGCATATGTTTGGCCCAAAGGTTCCACATGCCTTCTTTGGAATCCTGCTTCATGAACAATAGCACTGTCATTAGGCAGATCTATCCTGAAAGATGATTTTGTGGTCCCTGCATGAAATCACCTTCCAGGCAGGAGTTTTCTCTGCCATTGTTCATGAGGTGAGGTCCTAAGAAGGCTATGTTCTAAATTTGGTGTAAAAATATTGAAAAAAAAAAGTTATGAGGCTATGCTGAAATTTGTAAGTGCAGGCTCGTATGTTTGGTAATATTCAATATTTTTACCCCAAATTTTCAACTAGCCATTTCTTTACAGCACGTCATGAATCTGACAACTGTCATTTTTCAACTCCTGCCCAAAATGTGTTTTTGCATCCTGAAACTTGATTTCACCGTCCCTGTGCTGAATCACCTTTCGGGCAGGAACTGAACATTTGCTCTGCCCTTCCTCAGGATCAGGGTCATAACAAGGCTATGTTGAAAATTTGGTGTAAAAGTATTACAAAAACCAAAAAAAATTGCAAGTCTATGTTACATTTTGCTAACACAGGCTCATAACTTTGAGAATTCTCAATTTTGTTACCCCAAATTCTTCACCTGCAATCCTATCGGGTCTGGCTAGAGGTTGTTTTACATGAGTGCAGCTTTTGTGCTGCTTTTATTGCCAGGGTTTTGGCTCACTGGATTTACCAGAGTGCATGGTATCTGTATGCTATCATATCACTGTATTCTCATCTGACCTCAAGCGAGTACCCCGTTGGGTGCCTTAAGTCAGTTCGCATAGGATCTGCTCTGTTGGCCCTGAATCATTTTGGTAACCCTATACTGCTCTGCCTCCAGACTGTCCTTGCCGTCTCTTAGGTTAGGACTCTAGAACTGGCATAGTACTCCAGGTGTGGCCTCACCAGTGATCTGTGAAAAGGAAATAATACCCCTTTCCTCCTGCTGTCAAAATCCTCCAGATACATCCCAGCATACTGTTGCTGTACTATAGGCTTTGTTACAGTGGCTAGATTGTTTAGAGAAATAACTTATAAAGACTCTTAGGTCCCTTTACTCAGAAGTAGTGCCCAGCTCAACTTCTCCAATCCAATACTCCGTTCTGGAGTTCTTGTTCCCTATATGCATCACCTTAAACTTTTTGGCACTGAATTTCAGCTGCCAAAACCTTGGCACTACACTTTGAGTTAACTTCTCTCGTGCTGAAATACCCTTACAAGCCAAATTAAGTGTTTAACCTACTATTAATTTATTGACTGTGCAGTGTAACACAAAACTGTGAGAGTACCTGTTTAATGAGGTGCAATGCTTTGTGCCTTTTCCAGTTCTGACTATCAATGTGGACATTTCTTGGTAACTAAGGATTATTCAGTAGATTTCTTTATCCTGTTGGCTCTTTCTGTCTTTACATAAATAGGAAGCATGAGTCCAAAACCAAGGTATCCCTCCCTGCCAGAGCATGGAAAAGAAAACAGAAACTTTCCAAGGGCTTAAAATATAATTCACGTATTGTGATTGCATAGCAATAACTGGTTACAAATATATGTTTATCATGACTTTTTACTCCGTTGAAATGACATATACTGTTGGCTTAAACCAAGAGTACATACACAAAATCACACACATGCATTGTCTAAATAGGCAGTTATACAGCTCTGAGCTATAACATAACACAGACACTTATTTTTGCACTATATGTCTACAGAGGGAAGGGTTTGAATAATTGGTCCATGTGTCCTCAGCAAGGTTAGTTTCTTTTTGGCTTTTTCAAAACTCAAGCAATACATTACCTGGGGATGGGGGCACAAACCAAAAGAGGCATCTGAAGCACCAAGGATCTCTACTGCCCAAAATCAGCCCTTTGAGAAAATGTGCCATATTCACCAGCGTCCCGTATCCTGATGCTAAATTGCCAATGTGTAAAACTGTGCAATGATAGATCAAACTAGTTTAATGATAATGAAACTCGTGAAACAAATTCACCCTTAGGCTTTTTTTATATTTGCCATTTACTACCCCTGTAAACCAATAGATCAAGATATGTTTTTTTCAGAATATGCATGTGAAAAAAAATAATAGGTTGATGGGATTAGAACACCTGTCATTTAGCAGCATATGTACACTAAAATGAACTCATTGTCCTAATACAAATAATTATATAAAAATGTTATATTCACCTTGTGATCATTAATTTAATTGTATATTCTTTTATGCAATAAGTACTGTATATCACTAACCAAGATACAGAATAACTGGAGCAGGAAGAGTGTGAGTAATAGATATAACTACATAAACAATAGCAGCAGCTGGAACATCACTGATGACAGAGATTATGGGCCTTATTTTCAAACAAATGGGACTGATTTTGTAAGGCATCCTGCAGCACTTCGGGGAATGCCTTCCCTAACTGGGCTTCCACCTTCCTTGTGAGAGCCACACTGGTACGCCATGGCAGAAGGGGGTTTGTGCCAGGGCAGTGATGCAGTATCCCCTACACTGGGATTTTGCAAGCTCAACTCAATGTGCACATAGCCTATGCTGTTATACCAGCCCAGAGCTGACCTAACCTACTGTGTGCCACTCCTGGAGCCATCACTAGGTGGTGAGGTGCCCCTCTGCCCCCTGGGGAAGCCACCTGTACAGCCCCCAACACATGGCAGACCGCTGCTGGAGCAGCCAGTGGTCTGTGGCAGATATGAGCCTGCAGTGCCACCCCCCCGGGTAGCAGTGGTACATCTGCCCCCCCATGGACCTAGACTTGAGCAGTAGCAGCCATGCCCTGGCCCTGTTTGGGCAGTTGTTTCCAGTCCCACATCTCAACCCACCCCCTTGCCCATGATCCAGCCTGTCTCATGGCTTGCAGCATTCCCCTCCCATGTGCCATTTCTTTGCCGCAGATGTTGGCTTGCAGCAAACTCAGAGACTTTGGCACCGGGACCCTTCTTCTTGGAAAATCTGGTGCATGGTCCTGTCACATCTGAGTTTGCCAAAAGGCAGTGGTTTGGCACATGGTGCACCAATCTAAGGGGCCATTTTAAAGTCAAGCCCTATATGTCCAAGTGGCATCCTTCCTCCCCATGGTACCACAGAACAAAACAAACATCTGCAGCTTGATTAACATGATGATATCTCAACATTTGAGACCTGCAGCCAGCCCATCAGCACAGTAGTAATGCTACCACTCGCAATACCAGTGGCCCAGGCTTGGAAACAAGCATGGATCATCAAAGGCTGACTGGGGAGTAGGAGGACTGAGCATTCTAGAGGGCGCTGTCCCCCTCCAAGGAGGAAGGACTTCTTGCTCCACTATGACACTGCCCCCTGGGTGATCACAGGTGGCAGTTCAGGGTAGCACATTATGATGGTGACTAAAATTGAGCAACTCAGTTTTGAGCAATTCAGTTTGAGCACCTGTGATGTGAGCTACCCTAAAAGGGTAGTGAGGTGCAGTTAAAGTGCCAAGTTATGGGAAAAAACAGCAAGGTAGTAGGAGGGTGAAGAAATGGAAGAGGAGGGTTTAGGAAGGAGAAGGTATGTGGGCTGTAGTTTGATGGCGTGCTGCTGAGCTGGCATTCTGGTGTGGAGGTGAGGGTGGTGGGCTGCAGTGAGGGAGGTCCAGGGTTTGGTGCTGGGTAAGAATACTATTTGTTTTTTCATGTGCGGGACTTAATTGCTTTTTTTTGTTTATGAGTTTCTCCCCCTCCCAGACATGCACCCCAGTTGAGAATCCTAATTTAGGCTGGTGTTAGCAGTGAAGCTCCTCTGGGAGGGGGGTGCAGCCCCAGCATAGATATTTTGTTGTCTTATCGTCGCTATTGTTGGGTTCAGTGGGAAGTGTACATCGCCGCTTTGCTTTTTGGCAATGTACACTCGCTGTAACGGTGATCGCTGTTTAGCGATCACTGTTTTGACATGGAAGTGCAGTGCACTAGTGCTGTGATGTGTGGGTGGGTGTTTCCTACCCAGGATGTCTCTTGCAGATGTCCACTTGGCCCTAGTCTATGGAGCATTCAGGAGAGGGAACTGGGGAAGAAAAAACTCCTCACCTGCAAGCAGCATGATACCAGCTGTCTTTCACAGGCTCTGCACTGCCCACCACACCCCCAACCGCAACCCAGCTCTAACACCTTCCAAGCTTGTGGAATCAGTGAGGCTCTGACATGGGAGGGGGGGAATATATGGAGCACTGACTGGTAATTCCCAGTGACAGCAGGTGACAGGGCTGGAAGGAGAGGATGAGTCAGCCAGATAAGATGTCAGAAAGTGCAGTAAATTAAAGAACAAAACACTTGAATTGCTACAAAATATACCAATTCAATTTGAAGCAATGACAATTTTTACACAGTATGACTAATAAAGAAAGGAAAAACAATGTATAGGGGTTCAATGTCTATGCCTAACAAAGAAACATAGAAGTTGTCAGCAGATAAGGGCAGGCCCAACTAGTCTGCCCTATTTTCCCTACCTATAGTGATACTGCAAACCCTACTCTGTCTCCGGTCTCCCCTTCCCCTTTACGTCTAAGATCCCTTTGTGTCTATCCCATGCATTCTTGAATTCCATAACCATTTCTGCCCCCACCACCTCCACCAGGAGACTATTCCATGCATCCACCACCCTTTACGTGAAAAAGTGTTTTCTCACATTTCCTCTGAACTTGCCCCTGTCTAACTTCATAGCATGCCCCCTTGTTCTTGAGTATCATTTCCTTTGGAAAATGCTATTTTCCTGTGCCTTGTTTTTCCCTGTGAGGTTTTTGAATGTTTCTATCATATCCCTCTCTTCCTTCTTTCCTCCAGGGAGTACATATTTAACTCCTTAAGCCTTTCCTCATAGGCTTTTTGATGCAGGCCCTGCATTATTTTGGTTGCCTTCCACTGAACCGCCTCCACCTTATCTATGTTCTTTTGAAGATAGGGCCTCCAGAATTGGACACAGTATTTGAGGTGCGGTCTCGCAAGTGATTTATACAGAAGTATTATTTTCTCCCTCCTTCTGCTGGTGATGCCCATGCCTATGCATCCCAGCATCCTGCTAGCCTTCCCCACTGCCTTGTCACACTATTATGCAACCTTTAGGTCATCAGTAATGATTACTCCCAGGTCCCTTTCCTGCTTTGTGTCTGTAAGTATCTCCTCCCCCGCTGGTAGGCTGCCCGGGTTTCTGCACCTCATGTGCATTATTTTGCCCATTTTAGATTTATAGATCTAACTATTTTATATTGTGTAAAAGTTTGGACATAAAACTGAATTATTTATACTGTATGTCTTCTTTTGAAAGTTAGATCATAACTAAGCAAAATGTTCAATACTCCTAGTTATCATATATCCAGTTTTCAAAATTTACATAGAGTTGCGTCTGGACACAGTTGCAAGACCAAGCAGGTATATGTATCCCAGAGAAAACAGATCCAATATAATAAAACCTGGTCTGGACATACCAGGGCAGCTCCTGACAATGGTATAACTAGGAATTACATCCATGTTTGGGCCTTTGAAAATCATGGCTATTATCTTACCCTCCTCCTCTTTGTATGTTGCACATCAATCCAGCTGTAGGAAGGAAAGAAGACCTTTCGGCCATTAGGTTTCTTCCTCCCTCCCACTAACACAGTGGAAATCTAATTGCTCTATATCCTTTTTGTGGCAAGGCACCCACAGCTGGCAACAGTACTCCAGCTGTGGTCTTATAAATGCTCAACATGGGGATCCAAACCTCCCTTGATCTACTGACAACATTACATTTAATGCACCCGGGTATCTTTCTTGGTTTTCGTCACCCCTTTTTCTTCAACGTGCTAATGGAATGTGAGCTTGGAGGCCTATACAGTACTAGTAGATACTATTTGCTCTGGAGTCTATTCCAAGTATACACTGCTCATTGTGTGAAGTAGGTCTGCCTTATATTTCTCATTAATCTTCATAACTTAAAAAAAATGTCATATGCCCCCTTTTCTCTCATCCTTGTGAATCTTGAGGGGCTGTATTGTCCTGATGGTATTACTGCAGCTTATTTTTCTTCACTTTGCTTTGTTTCTGCTGCACTGAGATGTAGTTACACTGAGAAGGAAATATAAATAGCCACTGCAGAAAACAGGGACATATAAAAACTTTATGAGGTGCTATACTGTATGCATGCATTATCAAGCATACAGCACATGCAATTAAGTATTAACATCATTGTGAATACAATGCAGTGTTAATCCTTATATCACAGTTTACATTTTTCTGTTTCAGGATATGTTTTTTTTTATGCTTTTTCAAAAATAGAGACTGCATTATTTAATATAGCCGTTTTGGTTTGAGTCTGCTTTGGTCTCATACAGGGTTGCTACAGTATATCGTGCTGTGTCAAAAGAGCAAAGAGCAAAAGAGCAAGAATCCAATGTTAGCTATTACAGTAGGAGTTTAAAAACTATTTTTTAGTTGGATCTTGCTGTTGAAAGATGAGGCTGTAATCTTTGACATGTTGCAATATACTGAAGCAATATCTGCTACAAATTTAATTTAGTTTTTTTGGGGGAAATACATGGCATAGCCTTGGATAAAAGCTGATGTTACACTGCAACACTTAAGATGAAAGCATGTTATTTTGGAGAATACAAGTTACTGGCCACCACTTGACTTCTGATGAGTTCTTCCCATCTCTTTTATCTCAGAAGTGCATTAACAGAAATCACAGGAGAAAACGGGATATAAAATGCTCTCACTTCAAGGTCACGCTGAATTGAACTTTACAGGCCTCTTCACCATTTTCTAAAGTTGAAGCAATGAAATTGTTCTTTAGAGATCCTCAGCACTCCACAGAAGGACTGTTCTCTAAACTACAACTGCGGTATGTCTGTTCTTGTAAAAGGTGGAGTACAGCTGAACATGAAAAGAGCTAATTACAATAATACATGTAGCACAAAATAATAAAATAACCGCACATGGTCAAGGAACCATGAAGCAGACTCAAAAACATTATTTAAGTCCCACCACCTAAACTTTCCCAGTTCCAACAAATAAACATGAAGCAAAAATACATATGATTAAAGACCAGCTAAGCATGATTATTACACCATACACACTTCCAAGATATACAGAACATGCAAAGATAATTATGAAAATACGAACATCCAAGAGTAAACCAAAAGAAGATCTGAAGTTTATCAAGGCTGTCTCCCACGTTCTCAATAGTATTACCGATTTACAGTATGTACACCTCTCTCATATAATTGTCTAGCATTTTCATACTTACTAGGTCAGACCAAACTTCCACCACATGATGAGGAAAAAAACTTCATCCTTTCATCTTTGAACTGCTCCCCTGGATCTACTGGTTGTGGCCACTCATTATTAATTTTGCGCCAGTTTGGTTTATGACCAGACACAAAGACAGCTCTGGATCCTATATAAACCCATACAGAGTTATATCCCCTCTAAGTCTTCTTTTTTCCAAGCTGAACAGATTCAAACTTTCTAACCTATTTTCACAAGTTATGTGCACTCCTCCCTCCAATATTTTTTGTCACTGTTCTCTGGATTCTCTCTTCTCTTTCTACTGTATGTTCTTCCTACAGTAAGGCACCATAATTGGAAACAATACTTCAGCTGTAGTCTTACTTATGCTCTACAATGGGGGCATAAAGCTCATATCCCCCTCCCTTGATTTACTGACAAAAGTACATTTAATGCTCTCTGATATCTTTGTTGTTGTTTTTTTTTTTTCTTTTGCTGCTACTCTGCACTGCCTTCCTTGTGTTTCAAGTCCCTTGTTATAATTATCTCCAGATTCCTCTCCTCCTTCACCTGTCTAAGCCGGGGTACCATCCTGGTCATTTGCTGCTCCCCAATCTTTTCCTAAATGCAGTACAGAAAGCTTTCCAACATCAAACTTAATATCCTAATTTTCTGCCCATCTGGGCCCTGTAGAATCCTCTGAATACCCTCTATTCCTTCTTGCATTTGAGCTGTACCTACCAGTTTTGTGACCTACAGTATGTAAATCTAATTATTCATTTAGTTAATTATCTATTGAAATTTCTCTCCTACGTAAACATACAGAGATGCAGCAAGAGTCTTATTTACAGATGGGGTGGAGGGTTGGAAATACAAGGTTACAGCAAAGAAGCAATACAGAACTTTCTAAAATACTTTGAGATACTTCCAATATGTGGTGATACAATATGCACAATAAACATTTTACAATATATACAATAGCACAATAGGTACAAAATCAATAGTGTGGGGAGTTGGCCAGCCTGTTTACTGAAAGGAATATATTGTGCCATACATATGAGCCTAGCCTTATTTTGGGCTTGCAGGGTTAATCACAATGATGAGTAAGCATACTCACATAGGAGGAACAAGGAAATAAAGCCAATGCCTGGTTATGTAACATCTGCCATGGACCCCTCAGGACTGGATGGTGTGAACCTGGAAAAACCAGGCCACCAGCTCATTCAGTAACTGTTTACTGGAATTGTTTACTACAAAAAGAGTAATTTATTAATTATAGGTTCATAGGTGTAGTACGAGTTCGAGGGGCATGCCCATGTTGAACTTGTCACCTAAAGGCGATAGTGAAATTTCTTATCTCCAATATGATTATCTAATTTATGTTTAAATTCCATCAAGCTTTTACTTGTGACAACATCTGCTGGTAATGAATTCCAAATAGGAGGTAGACATTGGGTATAGAAATTATTCCTTTTAGAAGTTTTGTTTACTATAGTTTTTAGCCTTAAGCTATGTGCGCTGGTATTACAACCAGTTACAGTTTTTTCGAGGCAAAGAGCCTCACACAGGGTAGGATCTTGGAATGCTCTGCAAGCCAGGCGAAGGTCACCCCGTAAGGATCTGTATTCTAATGAAAAAGTCCTAGAGTTTGAAGTCTATTATTATAGTCAATGTTAGTCAAACCTTTGACCTTCCTAGTGATTCTTCTTTGCACCTTTTCAATAGATACCTTGCTTCCCAGAGAGGTGGGAGTGCAGAATGGAGCACAGAGGTCAATATGTGACCTCACCAAACTTGTATATAGGGGGATTATAACGTCTGGTTCCCTACTGTTATTATGTTTCAAAATACAAGAGAGTATGCTGTGACACTTCTTAATTATATTATTGTTATGAGACGTAAACTTTAAGTCATTTGTAATAGTGACTCCCAGGTCCTTTTCGGAGCTAACAGTTTGTAATATGTTATTTTCTATTTTATAGGTTGCTAACATATTATTCCTGCCCAGGTGCATCACCTTACACTTGGCAGCATTAAAGGTCACTTTATTCCTTACTGACCAACTAACTAAATTATGCAAATTTGATTGTAGGGAATTAACTGATTCAGAGTTGTTAACAATGCAACCAAGTTTGCTGTCATCTGCATATTTATGTATCCAAATGCCATTATAAGTTTGCACACTAGTAATTAGTACATTAAACAACAAGGGGCCCAGCACGGAGCCTTGGGGGATGCCACTACTAACTGCACCCCATTCAGACATTTGCCCTTTAATGCTCACCCTTTGCTTCCTGTTATTAAGCCAAGAATTTATCCATTTGATAATGCCAGCATGGAATCCATACCCTTTCAAATCCTTGATCAAAACTCCATGAGGAACGAAGTCAAAAGCCTTCTCAAAAGCCAAGCAGATGACATCAACTGGGAATCCCTGATCCAGAGCCAAGCTAACTGGTTCAAAAAAATTTATTAAGTTAAGCTGACATGATCTCCTCTGAACAAAACCATATTGGGATATATCTATAATGTTCATGTTTTGAAGGAGCTCTGCCATTTACTGTTGTAAGACCCTTTCCATCAGTTTACCTAAACAGGAAGTGAGGCTAATGGGTCTATAATTTTTTACTAGATGTTTGTTACCACCTTTGAGAATTGGTACTACAGTTGCCAATTTCCATTCCAATAAAGCAGTGCCTTCATGGAGTGATACATTAAATAATAACGTGGGGATACGTAGTAGTTCAGTTGACAGTTATTTAATAAATTTGGCTGGAATACCGTCAGGACCAGCTGAAGAATTGGCTTTGGTGGCTTGGATAGCTATCTTAACTTCCTCAGGTGTGATCAATGGACATGGTACTTCAGGTGATAAATTATCCAGACATGCAATATCCTTTGTTTTATACATGTTAAGAAAATAATCATTAATTTATTTTGCCATATCCAATTCATTAGCTAACGGCACATTATCCTTAAGTAATGGGCCTATGGTTGGTTCTTTCCCTTTTAGTGCTTCAATATAACTGTAAAACTGTTTTCTATTATTCTTAGTTGTTGTAGCAAGCTTTAATTCCAGATTTTTCTTGGCAGTTCTAATTGTCCTTTTGCAATGTATAGCTTTAGCTTTAAACTTTAGCCATTTCTCTGTAGTTGGATCTTTTTATACTTGTTAAATGCCCTTTTTTTATTCTAATCAGCCTTTTAATTTTACCATTCAACCAAGGGTGGATTCTTTTATTTTTATTATTGTACTTTTTATATTCAGGAACTCAGGTATTAATACAGTAATCAATTGTTTCCCTTAAGGCCGTCCATATCTGTTCACAGTCTAGATTTTTAAGTTTTGCCATCCAGTTCCATGTGGACAGATATTTTTAATTGCTTCGTAATTAGCTTTATGGAAATTTTTATTCTTCGTAACACCACATTTGACAGTAGTATAATATTTGAGGTTTCCAGAAACCATGTTATGGTCACTGTCTCAGAGGGGTTCGATGACTATAGGTAGGTCCCCTATATCTTTAATATTTGTGAGGATAAGATCCAATGTATTATCTTTTCTGGTGGGTTCCGATACTAATAGTTCTAGATCATGCTGAAGAATGAGTTCCATAAATCTGTTATCTAACTGGGTTTTCCCCCGTAAGAGTTTTCCAACAAATGCTAGGTAAGGTAAAGTTGCCCAATAATATTTAATTATCATGAGTTTCCAGATTCTCAATAACTTGCATAAACATGTCATTACTGATAGTATCCAGGTTCAGAGAACGATAACACAGCCCTATTGTTAGATTTCTGTCACTTTGTATTTTAGTGCATATAATTTCAGCATAAATTTCTGGATTTGCAATAATTGGGATTTCAAAACTATCCAAGTGCTGGCTTATATACAATGTAACTCCACCTCCTTTGGATTTTTGATGGTGTTTGGTAACAACTGAATAGCCAGGAATTTCAATACCCCAACTTGATTCTGTGAACCGCGTCTCCGTGATGCCACATATATCTATTTTATCTTTGTGTAAAATGCATTTAAGTCCATCTAATTTATTATTTAAATTTCTGGCATTGACCAATAAAATATTCAAATTTGTGCTTTGAAAATTAGGAATAGTATTATTTAGTATGTCAGTTGAGCTTGTATAGACATAGAAACATAAAAGGTGATGGCAGATAAGGACTGCAAGGCCTATCCAGTCTGCTCATTTCTTTTTCTACCTTATGAATGTGCCATAGGCCTTTGCTCTGTCAATGGCCTATCTATTCATACTCATCTGTATTGCTCCCTTATGCCTATCCCATGCCTGTTTGAAGCCCTGCACTGTATTCATATCCACCACTTCCTGAGGTAGGCCATTCCATGCATCCACCACCCTTTCTGTGAAAAAGAACTTCCTCACATTACCCGTTAATCGCCTCCCTCTAATCTCATGCTGTGTCCTCTTGTCCTATTTTTCTTATATTGAAACATGTTAGACTCTTTCACCTTGCTAATGCCCTTAAGGTGTTTGAATGTTTCATTCATATCACCTCTCTCCCTCCTTTGCTCTAGGGTATACATACTGAGTTCAGTTAATCTGTCCTCATATGTTTTCTGATGCAGTCCCTGCATCATTTTGGTTGCCCTTCCCTGGACTGCCTCAATTTGGTTAATGTCCTTGTGAAGGTGTGACCTCCAGTACTGCATGCAGTACTCCAGATGGGACCTAACCAGTGTCTTGTAAAGAGGGATTATTATCTCCCTCTTCTGACTTGTGATACCCCTACTAATACACCCCAGCATCCCTGTAGTCATACCTACTGCTTTAGAGGTCTGCTTTGATGATTTCAAGTCATCTGTAATGATGACACCCAAGTCTCTTTCTTCCCTTGTGACTGCCAGCAACTTCCCTCCCAGCCTATAGGTGGCTTCAGGGTTTATCTTCCCTACATGCATAATCTTGCACTTCTTCATGTTAAACCCCAGTTGCCACTCTTCTGACCATTTTGCTAGTTTATCCAATCTCTTCTAATTCTGCCCACACCATCTGGATCATCTACTCTGTTGCAGATCTTGGTGTCATCTGCAAACAGACAAACCTTACCCTCCAGTCCATCTGCAATGTCACTGATGAAGATATTGAAGAGGACTGATCCCAGTACTGATACCTGAGGTACCCCACTTGTGACTTGCATCTCTTCTGACTGTATACCATTTACCACCAGTCTCTGTTTTCTGCCTGTCAACCAGTTTGCCATCCAGTTACCCAATGTCTGACCCACCCCGAGTCTACCCAGCTTATTAATCAATCTTCTATGTGGAACAGTATCTAAAGCTTTGCTGAAGTCAAGGTATGCAACATCAACTGCTCCTCCTTGGTCCACCACTCTGGTTACCCAGTCAAAGAAATCTATGAGATTAGTTTGACAGGACCTTCCCTTTGTAAACCCATGCTGTCTTGGATCCTGTGCTCCTATGGATTCCAGGTGTTGCGCTATCCTTTCCTTAAGGAGTGTCTCCATAATCTTCCGACTACTGAGGTAAGACTGATTGGTCTGTAGTTCCCTGCTTCCTCCCTGCTACCACTGTTGTGGAGTGGGATCACATGAGCCCTTCTCCAGTCTTCTGGGACCTCTCCTGTGCTCAGAGACTCACTAAACAGTTCTGATAATGGCTCTGCTAGTTCCACCCTTGGCTCCTTTAGTACCCTGGGATGTATGCCATCAGGTCTCAATGCCTTGTTCACCCTGAGCTTATCGAGCTCTTGTAGGACCCTTTCTTTTGTGAAGGGACTAGTGCACTCCTCCCTCCCCCCTGTGTCCATGGTGCAGAGCTGTGGGCCCTGCCCTACCTTCTCTTCAGTAAATACTGAGCAGAAGTATCTATTTAGGATAGATGCTTTTACATGGTCCTCCTCCTCACATGTCCCCTTATCCCCTTTGATCTTAGCAATACCCCCTCTGGACTTTCTCCTTTCACTAATGTATCTATAGAAAGTCTTGTCACCTTCTTTTACTGTTCGTGCTAGTGTTTCCTCAGTTTGGGCCTTTGCCTGCCTTGCTGCATTCCCTGCTTCCCTTAGGGAAGTTTGGTATGCCTCCCTATCTTTCCTATCTTCATCCTAATCTAATGAACTCTGGGGTCATTGCTTTTCATTTCATTGAGGGGAGGTAAGCTTGCATTTGTTGTCCCGTCCTCCCCCATTATTAGTTTAAATTGGTAGATATGAAGTCATTAATATGTTTTCCCAGCAGTTTAGTGCCAAGTTTACTCAGATGTATGCTGTCCCTACATACCAAGTCCTTTTTATTTGCAAATTCTTCCCAGTGGGTTATGCAATGTATATTTTGCTTGAGACACCAACAATGTAGCCAGTTGTTTAGGGATTTAATTTTGTCATTAGTATGCCTGTTAGCCCATAAGGACAGGAAGGATCTCCAAAAAAACAATTTGACAATCTAAGTCTGTCAATATGTTGTACATCCCCACAAACTCCTCTTTGATGCTATGTGTATTTTGATTAAGAACATTATTTACCCCAGCATGAATGATTACTACTGGGTTTTTTCCATTGTTTTTTAGGATATTCCTGGACATTTTTGTTATATAATTTGCAAATAACAGTGGCAGTGGCTCAGTAGGTAGCACACTCACCTCTGAGGCTGGGAGATCAGAGGGCTGTGGGTTCAGTTCCCACATCTGGCACTTGGGTTAATATCCCAATACTGACACTGTAGTGTAGCATGAGAGGGGTGCTGCACTTCTGAGGTGCCATCTTTCAGATGAGATGTTAAACTGAGGTCCCATCTGCCTGGATTGATGGTAGTTCAGGTGGATGTTAAAGATCCCATGGCACTTATCGAAAAGAGTGGGGGAATTTCCCCGGAGTCCTGGCCAAATTTTCCTCATTCACTAAAAATACCACCAACAGCTTAATCTGGTTCAAGGTCAGTTGGCATTCGTCTGTATCCCCCTCCCCCGGGTCGTGCCTGAAAATAGGCAGGATTTGTCTAGTGCACTTACCCGGTCAACAAAAACTAAATTAAATAAATAAATATCCATCAGTTTTGCCCCTTTAAAACAAGAGACCATCCTATTTCTCATGTCCTGATCACAGATCAGCCTGTCAAAATGTGTAATAATTGAGTCCCCCAGGAGATATATTTGCCTGGGCTGTTCTTCATTAGTAACTGTCAGGTCCATAAGAGTGTCAGAATTAACCTGTATATTCATATGACATGGGGCTGAGGCATTAGTAATATTCTGCACAGAATCCGTTGTCTGAATAATGAGGAGCATACAACTAGGGGAAGATGGGCGGACGTCTTCTGATAAATCAAGTAATGGACCATAAATATTCTGGGTTGCAATATGAACTTGAACAGTTTTCCTTCCTTTTTTGCTCACTTTTTTGCTCTGGACCTGATACCAAAGGTTCTCACTGTCTGTGAGATCTTCGTCTACTCTGGCACATTTCCTGTTGGGGGTACTTGCATGGTTACTCAGGCTACTGCTGTTTATAATAGCCTCTGGGACCCTGTTACCAGATAGGTGAGAAGAGCTTGCACAAGTACACGTGTAGAGACCTCACTGATTGGATTAGTTTGATTTAATCTTGCAATGGTGTCAGCATAGCTTTTCTCAAGAGCAGTTAATCTATTATTAAACAATCTGATTTCCTGTGCCATATCTTCATTCTGTTTGCATTTCAAACATTTAAAGATTTTATTTGTCCCAACATCAGGTTCTATGCAATACATCATTATGTGTTTTCATATGGAGTCAGCCAGCTGACCTATTGTGTATGACATGCATTAGCACTATACCTGCTTGCACTCCTTATATGGAGTTGTCATACACCACCTCAGCATACCTTGCCCTTCATGTACTCCTTACATGGAGTGGTCATACACCTCAGCATACTTTGCACATATAAGGTATAACCTGGCCATCTGGGTGAGTAGGAGGTTATTTACTCAGCACTATAAATATGAATGGACTGGGGTGGGTATTTGAGATGTAGACCTGATGACCACTTAAGACTGGATGACACTGCTGCTGCTGCTGCTCTCCCAGGGACTGGTAATTGATCGCTACCATATCTCTGTATAAGTTAGTTGCTAGGTGCATTCCATTTATGGAAGGTGAACCATGTTCTGTCTGTTACTGTATGTCTGCTATGTTGCTGATAAAGACACTGTTATGGGTTGCTAACTGTTTCAGAGGTTTGTTATACCAACTGAACCAACACAGTTTCCTTACAACAGCAGGGTGCAAAGTAAAGAGAATGTACAACCATGTGAGAATGAACACACAGGAAAATAATCAGGTCCAATCACATCAGGATACAAGTATAATTTTAAGGGCCAATAACAAGGAACAGCTATGTAGGACATCACTGGGGTGATGCAAAACCAATACACAAACCACGCAAAAAAAGGCTTAGCACTCTTACCACCTGAATAATGTCAGCTTCTATATGACTAAAAATTATAAACAGACAAATCAAACAGTGCTCCGACTGACAAAACCACCAGATGTTACGCATCTGCAGATGGCACTTTCTTAAAGGATCCTGGAGAAAGCACCATGCGCAAACACAAAACAGCCTCTCTGGACTGCAGGATGAGGTAGCCAGACTCAGAGCGGAAGTTAACTGGGTCAGGAGTACCATCACCCCTATCCAGAGAACACCCAGTCCAATGCAACTGCCTCAAAGGATGCCGAGAACGAGGAGCACTTGGATGACAGTGGGCTCAGGGCGGGTTAGAGCAGTCATGCAGAGGCACTTCCCAGATCCTATTCCACTCAAGAACTCATATGCCACACTGGCAAACGGGGACAACCAAATAGAGGTACCCAGAGAAGTGGAAGGAAAGGATGTGGAGGTTAGCCAAGGAGGTGACCTCAGAGGGGGAAAGCAGTGGACCCCAGAGGAGGAGAAAGCGAATCCTGGTGGGGTACTCCATCATAAGATGGATCCAGCTAGGAACACAGGAGGGGGAGGACAGGGAGGTGAGGTGCCTACCAGGTGCCACAGCATGGAGGGATGGAAGGAAGATCCTGGGGATCACTGGGAAGGCAAGACGGGAGGGTGAGCTGGATGTCATTATCCACCTAGGTACTAATGACCTGGCAAATGGGGAGCCAAAGGAAATTCAGGAAGGGTTTAGGAAATTGGGGAGGGGTCTCAAGCAAGTAGCTACTCTGTCACTTTCTCAGAAGTACTACCTATGAGAGGCAAGGGAGAGCATAGGGGTGCATGCACCAGGAACTTTAACTCATGGTTGAAGAACTGGTGCTGTGAGGAAGGGTTTGAATTCATTGGTGACTGGGGACCCACCTGGAGGGATGGAGGTTTGTTCAAGCCTGATGGCCTGCATCCATCCTGGAGGGGAATCCAAGCACTCAATGATAAGGTTAAATGCTACATTGACAAGCATTTAAACTAGCAAATGGGGGTGGCAGGCCAGGAAGGAGGGTACCTACTTGCTCACCCCACAGCTAGCAGTGGAACCAGTGAACCAGAGGAGGCTATCTCATAAAAGCAGTGTGCAAAAAAGATGGAGATTAGCCAAGAGGTGGATAGGCAGAAAAGGGGCAAAATTCAGCAGAAGGGCAGACAGCAAGGAGAACCAGGGATAAAGGACAACCAAGGAAGGGGCTGGAGTAGAACAGCGAAATAGTCTAGGGAGGTCAAATCATGGAAAGCCATGTGTGCAAATGCAACAGGATGGAAGATCTGGAGACTGTCATGGTGCAGTCAGACCTGGACATTGTGGCCATCACTGAAACCTGGCATAATGATAACCACGACTGGGAGATGGCCATACCTGGCTACAACATATTCAGAAGAGGCAGGGCAGGCAGGAAGGGAGGAGGAGTGGCACTGTATGTGGAAAATGACATAAGGGCCACAGAGATCCAGGAGGAACAAAATGGGGGAGAGATACTGTGGGTTAAGCTGTAAAGGAAAATGGGGCCAGCCATCTGCACAGATGTGGTCTATAGACCACCAGCCCAGGAGGAAGAAACAGATAGGGAGTTGATGCTAGCCATCCAAAGGATGGCAGACAAAGGTGGGGTAGTACTGGTTGAGACTTCAATATTCCAGACGTGGACTGGAGCATCCCAGCAGCAGCATCAACTAGAGCAGATTTATCCGGACTTCCTTCAGGGTGCCTTCCTCAAGCAACTGGTCATGGAACCAACTCGGCAGAAGGCAATACTGGACCTTGTGCTCACAAACAGGGACAGTGTGGTGGGGGGTAACAGTGGGGAGCACCTGGGAACAGTGACCACCAGTCATTGTGGTTTGAAATCACAGAAAGAGCAGAACCAAACCACACAAAAACACATATCCTGGATTTTAGGGGGGAAGACGTTGGGAAAATGGGGAGATACTTGAAAGAGGCATTAAGGGGAATGAGGCAGGAATCAGGGGTTGAGAAACAGTGGGCAGTATTTAAAATGGGGATTACAAGAACAACAGAATTATGCATTAAGCAGGTTAGCAAGAGGAAAAGGAAGAGGCGACCATTATGGTTTTCCAAAGAGGTAACAAGAAAGTGAAAGCCAAAAGATTGCATTCAGGCAATACAAAAATACACAGGTAGAAGGGGATAGGGAGAAGTACCAGGAGAAGCAAAGGGCAGGGAGGTCAGTAAGAAGCCAAAGCTCAGACAGAAGAACACATTGCAAAAATCAGTGGGTAGAGGGGACAAAACCTTTTACAGGTACATAAGTGAAAAAGAAAGGCAAAGGGAGGGATAGTGAGACTGAAGGGGGAGGATGGGGGCCGCGTGGAGGATGACAACAGTAAAGCTGACATATTGAACAGGTATTTCTGCTCAGTCTTTACTGAGGAAGAGGAGGGTAATGGGTCTGAAGGGAGTACAAGGGGTGAGAATGGTGCAGAAATGGACACAAGTCCCTTTACATGAGAAAGGGTCCTGAAGGAACTGGAAGTAACAAGAGTTGATAAAGCAATGGGGACAGATGGGGTGCACCCAGGGTCCTTAAAGAACTAAGAGAAGTGGTGGCTGAACCTCTGGCTATCCTGTTTAGCCAATCACTGGAAACAGGAGGTACCCAAAGACTGGAGGACAGCAGATGTAGTCCCCTTATACAAAAGTGGGAACAAAGAGGAAGCAGGGAACTACAGACCAGTCAGCCTCACCCGGTAGTGGGAAGATCATGGAAGCACTACTGAAGGAGAGATTGGTGGAGCATCTGGTTGTCAATGGACTAAAGGACCCAAGGCAGCATGGTTTCACCAGTGGGAGGTCATGTCCGACCAACCTCGTTGAATTTTTTGACTGGGTGACTAGGGAGGTGGATCAGGGGAGGGCAGTGGAAATGGCCTATCTGGACTTCAGCAAGGCCTTTGACACTGTGCCACATAGAAGACTATTACACAAACTGGGGAATATGGGTGTGGGCAGGACAGTAGTGTGGTGGGTAGGTAACTGGCTGGGTGGCAGGACAAAGAGGGTAGTGGTAAATGGCTGTCACGCCACAGAGGGAAGAGTGACCAGTGGGGTACCACAGGGATCAGTGCTGGGACCGGTCCTATTCAACATCTTCATCAGTGACATTACGCTGGGACCTAGAAGGCAGAATTTCACTGTTCGCTGATGACACAAAGCTCTGTAACAGAGTAGACACACCAGAGGTGAAGACAGAATGAGAGGACCTGCAGAAACTTGAAGAATGGTCAGGGGTTTGACAGTTGAAATTCAATGCAAAGAAGTGCAAGATAATGCATATGGGGCACAAAACCCTGGCACAATATATCAGTTGGGGGTGAGGATATAGCATGCCCAAGCAGGAAAGGATCTTGGGGTTATCATCTCTGATGACCTCAAGGTAGGGAAACAGTGTGACAGGGCAGCAGGCAAAGCAAATAGGATGCTGGGATGCATACGCAGGGGCATCACCAGCAGGCAAAGGGAGGTCATAATTCCACTATACAAGACACTAGTGAGGCCCCACCTGGAGTACAGTGTACAGTTCTGGAGACCTTACCTACTTAAAGACATAGACAGGGTAGAGAAGGTTCAGAGAAGGGCAACAAAGATGGTGCATGGATTGCATCACAAGTCCTATGAAGACAGGTTGAAGGAACTGAACATGTACACCTTGGAGGAGAGGAGGGAGAGAGGGGATATGATAGAGACATGCAAGTATCTTACAGGGAGGAACAGAGTGCAGGAATACACTATTTTTAAGCGAAAAAGATGTTCCAGGACTGGAGGGCATGGGATGAAGTTGGAGGGAGGACGATTCAGAGGAAATGTGAGGAAGAATTTCTTCACAGAACGGGTGGTGGACAAGTGGAACACCCTGCCAGAAGAAGTGGTGGGGGCTGAAACAATCACGGGATTTCAGAATGCATGCAATAGACATAAAGGAATTCTGGAGGTTAGGGGTAGGGGGCAACAGACTTCTAGGAAAACATAAACTGAACTTACAAGCTCAAATGGGCAGACTGGGTGGGCCATAGGCCCTTATCTGCTGACACTGTCTATGTATCTATGTATCTATGTATTAAGTGGTTTTTACAATGTGAGAAGATTTTGGTATTCCTGTGTTTTTGGTTCCACTTTAGCATCACCCCCCTCCTCTGGCCATCAAACGCCCCCAGTAGGCACCCCAACATCCTACCTGCCTTATTGTAGGTTTCATTGCACTGACTGGATTGTTTGAGGGAATTGTTAAAGATCACCCCTAGACTGAGATGTGCAAAGCTGGAAAACTTCACTCCATGAAATAATTTGTGAAGTTTGTCACATTTGCAAAATGTGAAGTGTTGACTTTGCAAACTTTTTGGCAGATGGAGTGGCACTTTTTCAGCAGAAATTATGCAGATTCACTGGTGAAGTTGCATCTTCACCTTAATTTCAGCTGACCTCACCTGAAAAAGTACCATTTCCTCAGGGAAACTCAATGCAAAGGGCAAAGTGGACAATTCAAAGAGTTATTTGTGAAGGTGAAGTTCACAACTTCACTGGAACTTTGCTGGTGAAGTAGAACTTTACAGCATCTCTACTCCTTGGTCACCTCCACCAATGAGACTGCCAGTCTGACACCCCCCAACCAGTAATTTGTTCTGGGGTTCCTTTTACACAGGTGCTTAACCCTGCACTTCTTCACATTGAACCTAAGCTGCCAGACATTGGACCACCTCTCTAACCCATCCAGATCCTCTTTCATTTCCTTCACCTTGTCTCAGCTATCCACTTTGCTACAGAGCTCTGCTTCATCTGCAGACACAACTCCCTAAATTTCCTCACCAACATCACAAGTGAACATGTTGAAGAGGACCAGTCAGAAGACCGATTCATGTGGCACGCCACTCATGATATCCCTATCTCCTAATGTGAACTCGTTGACAACTACTCTCTATTTACCTTACATAAACATTTGTTTAGGTTGTCCCATAACTGGGGGAGTTTGTAATGGGAAGCCAACACACCAGACTTCAATTTGCATCTTAAAATAAAAAGCCTATTTCCAGAGTAGAAGTGAAGTGTGACGAGAATTAGGAAAAGTGGTAAGCAGGTTGAAAAGGAAGCAGGGAAGCTTGTTGAGGTAATATTTATACCCATAAAGGCCAAGATGATATGCGTGACTACAGCTAAGCAAAGGCCACTAGTGCCAATCATAGAAAGTGCAGTTATGGGTCCATTAAGGGCTGATGAGAATAAGGCAGCAGAGGGAGTTGAACAAGGTATCCAATTTAGACAGATGGCATTACCCTGTTTTTCTCTTCATTGCTCTTTTCTTTTATTCAGATATCTAACAACAAAGAGCCTAGCACAAAATCCCAAAGGACTCAGCTTGCACTTCTCCTTTACCTGACACAAGCCATCCATTTTTACTGTCTGACTGCCGTTTCTCAGTCAAGTTTAAATCCATGTAACTCAATTGCAACTTTTCCTGTTGACTGCAAGCTGTGAACCAGTTTGTTTCAGATACCATATCACTAGCCTTACTAAAGTCTAAAAGTAGTATTTCAACTGGTATTTCTTTATCTGAATTTTATATGCAAAATATACAAGCAGACTCAAAAGGTTGACATGACCAACACACAAGACAGGAGAAACAGGTAGTCTGAAATGGAACAGATACAATACAGATACACAATATGACCATGAGATCACCTGAACTGTTGCATTCTTAACACTACAGAGGTGAAAGAAAGGACACAGAATTCATCGTGTTGATACCTACTACTGCATGACAGTGATTAGACCCAATCTGGAGTATGCATCTACTGTCACACTTATCAACTGGAATGTTACTCCCACTCATGGTTGTAACCCCAATACCATTCTCTCTCAGGACTCTACATATTCATGCCTTGAAAGTCTGAACAGTGCTAACTTCCACACATAACTGGAGAGGTTAGTCCACATGTCAAACCCTTTGTATAAAACAGTGCTTTCCATTCCAGTGATTTCCCTCATCCTGCTCCCACTCGGTCTCAGTGCATGACCTCTAGTTCTGCTTGTAAACAGCAGGTCCAGCATTAATGTATACCTTGCCCTGTTTAGCCCCTTACCTATTAGTAACACAATGATTATGTCTACTCTCACACTCTTAGCCTTCTGTTTTCTAAATAAATAAGTTGAGTGCTATATGTGTATTCTATCCTCAGAGTTGATTCCCTTAAGCCACTAATCAGCTTGATGACATTATGCTACAGTAGATCCTCTTAGTCTTGTCAGTGTCCCTTTTGCACTACAGTAACTTAGTTAAATGTGCATAGAGTTTGGTAATACTAATTAAGACTGGGCAGCCTCCATCTAATTTGTCTCTGTGATATTAACAGCAGAAACCTGAACTGTCTTTTGCTTTCAGGTAACAACTGAGCCCAAACTTGAAACTCTTCATTCTATCTGAACTTATTATTTCCTCTGGTAATATACATGTTCCACTAGTATACTACTATCTACATGAAACAATGTTTCCGTATACACCTTTTTCCTGTTGTCCCCCTTAGCTTGGACATTAGCCCACTGGTTCTGCTATCCTGAATTCCGCATCAGAATAGTCTGTTTTTGTCTATTTTAGTATATCCTTTCAGGATTATGAATGTCTCAGTCATATCTCCCATCAATCTCCTTATCGCTATGGAGACAACCCCTGGTTGCTGAGTGTTTCATTATACAGCATGTTTTAGTCCAGTATCTTTGAAGATTTTTGCTCTACTTCTTTGCAGCTTTGTTATGTCCTTTCTGTAGTGCAATGCCCCAGAGGGGGTCTACAGAGTCCTGTATGGTGCCATTATCACCTCATTTCCTCTACTCTTTACCCTCTTTTAAATGGAACCTAGCTGTATGTGTGCAAAATTGGAAAACTGCTTCACAAATTAATTTGTTAAGTACATCAAATTCACAAAGTGTGTTGTGCTGACTTCACAAAGTTTTTTTGCAGGTGAAGTTGCACTTTTTCAACTGAAGTCATGGTAATTTGCCAATGAAGTAGCAACATCATCATGACTTTGCCTGACTACGCCAGAAAAAGCGTAATTTCCTAGGAGAAACTGATTGCAAATTGGCAAAGTGGGAAATTTGTGAAGTTATTTGCAAAGGCATCTTCCCAGCTTTGCTGGAACTTCACCAGCAAAGTAAAACTTCTCAAAATCTCTAAACCTAGCATTATGTTGGATTTACTGGCTGCTGCTAAACACTGTTAGACAGTTTCAAAGATGAGGCAATATCAGGCCCAAGACTGTCACCTGCTGTGCCACATCCAGTAGTGTACCATAGAAACATAGAATTTGTTGACAGATAAGGACCACTTGGCCCACCCAGTCTGCCCATTTTTCCCTTGCATATACTGTCATCAGAGACCCTACTTCACCTCCAGCTACTTCACCCCCTGTTTTGCTACCAAGATTCATTTGTGACTATCCCATACATGCTTGAAGTCCACCACTGTTTTCTCTCCCACCACCTCCACTGGAAGACTGTTCCAGACATTCACCACTCTTTCAGTGAAGAATTATTTCCTCACATCCCTCCTAAATTCCCCCTTCCAGATTCATTGCATGCCCTTTGTTCTTGTACAGCTTCCCTTCTGAAAAAATACTCCCCTCTTGTACCTTATTCATCCCCATGAAGTATTTTTTATAAGTTTCTCTCATGTTCCCCATCTCCATATGAAGATGTTATATGTATACCCTTGAGGAAAAGAGGGAGAGGGGAACATGATAGAAACTTTCAAGTACCTCAAGGGAATCAACAAAGTCCATGAGGGTAGCATCTTTCAGCAAAAGAGATGTGCAAGAACAAGGGGACACAATTTGAAGATAGAGGGGAGACAGCTCAGGGGCAATGTGAGGAAGTATTTTTACACAGAGAGGGTGGTGGATGCATGGAACGGCCTTCCTGAGGAGGTCGTGAGGTCAAAAAGTGGGGGAATTCAAGAATACATGAGACAGCCATAAGGCAATTCTGGTAGGGCTAGGAAGAAGTAGGCTGTTGGTTGATTAGGATCTGCAGTTTATGTTTCCCTCCTATCTTCCACAGCATACATATTGAGATCCCTCAGTCTCTCCTCATAAGGCTTATGCTGCAGCCCCTGCACCATTTAGTTGCCCCTTTTACCATTTAATTTTTGTGTCTGTTTTCTATTTCTGACATTTACAATAGTTGTATTACTTTGCTCTTCCCCATACTGAACTCTTATACCATCTTTCTGACCAACAGCCTACTTTAATCAGATCCTGATGTAATTTCTCACAAATTGCCTTACTGTTGACCAATCTTGCTAGCTTTGTAATTTCTGCAAACCTCATTAAATTACTTATAGTTTCAAATTTTAAATCATTAATGACCGAGTTACAGGGACAGGCTGGAGATCGTGCAATGCAGAAAGACCCAGATGATTCAGGGCAGCAGGGCAGATCTTAAGAAGATTGTCTCAAGCCACTGAACATTCACTTGCTGCAGACCTGGCATGAGAGGGGATGTGAAGGTTGGTGGGATATACAGATGCCAAGACACAGGAATCAGGTGTAGAAAGTGCAGGCTTGCATTATGTTTATTCAAAATTCAAAACAAAAGTAAGCTTACAGAAAAGTACAAAAGGATAGTTACAAAAAGAAGTGCTATTACAACAGACTGGGGGGTAAGATACAATGGTCCTGTAACTGCAGAGTAGGAGTCTACCTTACCACACACACACACACCCCTGCATAAGATGGAAGTGGTCTGGACTGTTTTTCAGCAACCCAGTACTCTGGTCAGGTCGGAGCTTCCATCTACCCTCTTCAGAAGCTCCGCCTCAGGGGCACTGCATCTAAACTCAAAGTATCATCTTTATGACACCAAACATATGGTAAGATACTTTATTAATTCCCTGAGGATTACTGTACATGTGTTTGACCCTGGTACAATAATTATTTGGATACTGTCTAACACATTAATTCATTAACAAAGTAGGTTTACAAATCACTGGAGGTAGCACTTGCCCTGTAATGGGACAGGAAGTCTGCGTTTTATGTTAGGATGCAGCTGTATGAATGATTAAGAAATGGTAGGGCTGAAGTACCAAGACCCATCTCACAATCCATGCATTATTATCTTTCATTAGATTGATCCAGCACAATGGATTATGGTCGGTCACTACCATAAACTCAGTTTCCCATAGATAATACTTTAAGGCCTCAATGGGGCAATGCATTGCCAGGCATTCTTTCTCAATTATTGAGTATTTTTTCTCCATTTCATGCAGCTTCCTATTGATGAAAATAACAGGATGCTCCTCTCCCTCTACTCTTTGGGATAACACAGCCCCAATTCCAGATTATGATGCATCTGTATGCACTTCATAGGGTTGTTGGAAATTAGAGCTGGTTAACACTGGGATCGAACACAGGATGGCTTTGATCTTTCGGAAGGCTTCATCACAGGCTAGGGACCACTGTACTTTATTCAGACATCTTTTCTTGGAGAGATTCATTAGGAAAGTAGCTATCACAGCAATGTTTGGTATAAATCTACAATAGTACCTAGCTAGCCCAAGAAAAATCCTTAAATGTTTTTTCGTACTAGGGACTGGACTGTTAGCTACTGCTTCCACCTTTCCTATGTCAGTTTTCACTTTATCATTCCCCAAAATAAAGCCTAAATACTTGGTCTCAGTCCTGGTTACTGCACATTGTGAGGGGTTAATAGTTAAACCAGCCTCAGATATGGATTTTATCCTAGCAGATAGATGTTCAAGGTGAGACTCCCAATCAGGACTATAGATGACTCTGTCATCTAGGAAGGCTGCACAATACTAAGAGTGAGATCTGAGAATTTGGTCCATGTACCTTTGAGAGGTTGCAGGGGCACTATGGAGGCCAAATGGCAATGTAGTAAATTGGTAAAGGCAAATGGGAGTACAGAATGCTGCCTTGTCTTGCAAATCTGGGGCTAAAGGGATCTGCTAGTAAACTTTTGTAAGGTCTTATGTACTGATGTACTGTGCATTTCCAAGTTTGTCAAAGATGTCATTGATGCAAAGCATGGGATACCATTGAATAGGGATGCGGCATTTACTTTTCTGAAGTCTAAACATAGCCTTATCCCACCCACTTTCCTTTCTACTACCAGCACATGGGAGGACCATGCACTGTTCGAGGGTTTAATAATGCCTAATAGCTCCATTTTCTGGACTTCTTGGATAACCTCCTTACTGACATTTTCGGGTAGCCTATAGGGCTTTTGATGAAGGGGCTTTCCTTGGGTCACAGTGATCTTGTGTTCTACCCCCTTTGCTCATCCTGGTGTGCTGGTAAAAGCCATTTTAAATTTCTGTAACATCTGCTGTACATCCTCTGTTTACCATCTAAACCAAGGTTGATCCGTACTTCTTGCAATTCCCCAAATTCCTCCATCCTTTTATAGGCTACCTCTAGTTCAGTTTCTCCAAGCTCTGGGTGCTCAGAAAATGAAAGGATGGGATTTTTATGCAGTCTGCACAACAGGTTAGCATGAAAAATCATTTTATGGGGCCTCTTCCTTGGCATTTCAATCTCATAATTTGCCACCCCTGACTGCCGCAGTATGGTATAGGGCCCCTGCCACTTCATAAGCAGCTTGATGTCTGATGAAGGTAACAGCAACAAAACCTTTTCCATGGGTTGAAAAGCCATTTCTTGAGACCTTGATAGTACCATTCTTTTTGTTCTGTCTACTTATGTGTGTTGTTCTGATGAGCCAGTTCTACATACAAGTTTCTTTCATAACAAGGTCATGTAGTCCAGAACATTGGTTTGCCCCACATTCTTTCCCTCCTCTAAATGTTCTTTTACATCAAGTGGACCCCTGAGAGTTCTTCCATAGAGCACAGAAAAGGGAGAGAAACCTGTGGCTGCTTGAGGTACCTCCTTATAAGCAAATAACAAGTATGGTAGATATTTGTCCCAGTCCTTGCCTTCCTTCTGTATGAACTATTTTAACATCTGCTTCAAGGTTTGATTAAACCTTTCTACAAGGCCATCTGTTTGTGGGTGATAAGGTGAAGTTCTAACTGCTGTCACACCCAGAAAACGGTACAGTTCTTTTAACATTAAGGCATTAAAGTTGCTACCTTGATCTGTCAGGATCTTCTGAGGTATGGCCATTCTACTAAAAATGCTGGTTAGCTCTTCAGCTATTTTTGGGGCAGTAATGGTACAGAGGGGTATGGCCTCAGGCTACCTTGTAGCATGATCAGAGGGTACTGGGATAAATCTGTTCCCTTTAGAAATGTTCTCTAGTGGTCCTATGATGTCCATTGCCACCCTTTTAAATGGAGTTGTTACTACAGGGATTCTTTGCAATGGTACTCTGTCTCTCTTATCCCATGTGCCACCTTCTGACATTCAGTACATAAGCAGCAATATCCAGCTACCTGTTTATGCACAGTATGCCAAAGATACCTGGTTAGGAGTCTGTTCAGGGTCCAATCCCTCCTTTCATGTCCTACCATAGGGATATCATGGACCAAATGGATCAATTTCTCCCTATATTTCAATGGTACCATTAGCTGTTCTACAATGTACCCCATTTAAGAATTAGTACACACTGGCCCAGATATTTAGACTGTGCTGGGCAATAGTGCAAGTGGGGTGCAGCCAGGACAGGGTGATATTCAAAGGAGATGCGCCATTGAATATGGCAGAGAATGCACATAGTGCAAGAAGAATATGCCAGTACATCCCCAGTACATCCCCCAGATGAAGGGACTGGGAATGCTCCAGCGCCTGTGTGGTTGCGCTGTGCACATCACCCATGATATTCAGACATGGGCATGCAAATGGAGCCATAATATATGCATGGCACAAATGGGGCCATTGGCGTATCGTCATATTTACATTTACATGCATTCTTATGAAACAGACGAATGCCTATTTCTTGGCTGCTGCTGACACCATGCAGTGACACACCACAGGCTAGCGTGCCCCTCTCTCCTGTATGCCTGATCATGGACTTTTTGTAATAACAGCAACTACCCTGGTGGTCCAGTGGATCCCCGTATGCCCGATCGCGGGCTTCTGACATGTAATTGAATGACCTGGTGGTCTAGCAGTTCCCCCTCCTCAACTACCCACAGAGGCCCCCAGCCACCCAGCTCCCCTCCTGTCATTGGCAGGCAGCAGCACCACCCGCATACCACCCGGCCACCGCCCGAATGATAGCATACAGTACAATCTGTAAGCCCATTGGTCCATAATGTGGACCAATGGGCTTACTGAACTATACTGTACTACACAGGCATGATTATGTGAATGAACACGTGTTCATTCACATATTTGTGCCTGTGTAGTATAGTATGATCTGCAAGCCCATTGGTTCACACTGTGGACCAATGGCCATACAGATCGTGATTGTACACTTTCATTCAGCGGGTGGTATGTGGGCTGGTGCTGCCACTACCATGACGGCGGGGAGCTGGGTGGCCGGGGTCCTCTGTGGGTGGGTGGGGAGGGGGGAACTGCTAGACCACCAGGTCATTCAATGTACATGTCAGAAGCCAGCGATCAAGCATACCAGAGGGAAGGGATCCACTGGACCACAAGGGTAGTTGTTTTTAGAACATAAGCCCATGATCAGGCATACGGGAGGGAGGGTGTGCACACTAGCCTACCAGGGTGGGTATTATTATGGCCACTGCCCACGATCAGGCATATGGGGAAGGGGGTACACTAGCCCACTAGGGTGTGTTTTGGTGCCTGTGGCCAGTGCTCCTGCTAGGCGTGTGGCCACCCACAGCTGGTGGCTGGTGTGTTGCATCTTGCACTACAGCTGCCCACCTGTGAGTGGCCAGCATTTGGCCCAGGGTTTTCCTGGCTCAACTCTGTGCCCAGGTATGCAGCGCATCTGGGGGTTTTTCCCAGCAGATGTGCCACATATCCCAGGTTGAATATAGGGATGTGCTGCAAATGCATAGGCATGCCCCCCTTCAGATGCACCACATACATTAACAATGTGCCCTGGCACATCGGGATTTGCACAGCGCAACTTGCCTGTTTGAATATCGCACAGGGGTGCATTGGGTGGTTGCGCATAGCGCAACCCTATTGTGCCATGTGCAACCCCTTTGAATATCTGGGCCACACTGTATAACAATTTGTTTTTTTTCTATATATATTTTGTACTCCTTTTCCTGCCTCCGGTTGCCCCCTTCTGACCAACCCCCCCCCACAGCCCCATCATCGTGGAATCACTGGGACTTACCTTTCTGCCCTGTCTGGTGATGAGCTTGTGGAGGGTCAGGCATCATCCTGCAGTTGGAGTTTTTTCCCCCTCCATTTCCTCCCATTTTCCCTGCTGGGGCACACACAGTCAGACGTGCATGTGTGAAGGCACGCGCATTATATCAGAAGTCCCACAGCACCCCCCTTCCTCTAGCACCCTCAGTCCTAAACTGCTTGCAGGCCTTCACCTGGGGACTGTCATCCGGTGGGAGCACCAGTCCTCCCTCCCCGACAGAGGAGACCAGTCCTCTGAATGTTCGATCCTCTCCCTCCCCAGCCGACCCCTGACTGCCCGCTTGCACCACAAACATGGGTAGTTGGTGTGGCAGGAGGTAAGGCACAGATGCCTAAGCCATCCACATCACTGGGCCAGCTCAACAATTTGTTTTAATCACATATTGGGGGTTTCCTTTTTCCACACTTTGGCCCACCTGTGAAAGGAAAAGGTTTAAGGTACTGTCCAACATTTGTTCCTTTTTTAGATCACAACCCTGCAGTATAGGTCCAAGCTCAGATGGAACACCACCATAATTGTTCATCCACTGTGTCTTTATTCTTCTTCCTCTCATTCCCTGGGTCACCAAACACTTCATCCTCAAAAGGGAACATGGTGTATATTTGTTCCTGTTGGGCTCGTGCTCTGGTAGTAGTTGCTACCAAATTATTCTGGGCCTGCTGGTTCTTAATTAATTTATCAAAGTCAGGATAGTCCTGCCCAATAATAATTGGCACCGGTAATCTGGGTACAAGGCCAGCAGTCATCTCATGAGTCTCTTGCTCTACAGTCACTGTAATGGAAGCAGTTGAATAGTTGTGAATATGCCCATGGATGCGAATGACTGTACCATCAGGCTCTGCAACTTCGGTCTCTTTCATGAAATCTGCCCGAACCAATGTCTGCCAGCTTCCAGAGTCTAATAATCCCAACATTTTCTGGTCCCAATCTCAACTGGTGTTGTATAACCCTAAATGGCTAGCACTAAGTGAGCTGGCTCCTTTCTTCTATTGGGGCAATTCCTGGTGATACGTACTTTTCCCAAACAATTATGGCATATAATGTCAGATGTATAATTCTTGCACCCTTTCCAGATTTCTAGTCTGTTTTAACATTAGAGGGATTACAAGTTCTGGAAAAATTGGAACGTCTTACCGGGTTAGGCACTTACTGGTATGGGCCTTGGTATCCTCTGGGATTGGGGGGGGGGGGTTAAGCAGGTATATAGTCCTCTGCAAGGGTGATAATCTGTTCTTCTGAATCAGATTTGTGCTCCTTAACCCATATTTGTACTTTCTGGGGGAGGACCTGGATGAATTGTTCGATGATAACCATCTCAACAATTTGTTCTATAGTCTAAGTATTGGGCTGCAGCTATTTACAGGTACATTAAAGTTCTTTCAGTCTGGCATAAGCTTCTCTCAGGGCATCCAATGATTGTATTTTCAGGGAGTGAAAATCTTTGTCTTTACATGTCAGTGTTAATGTCATACCATCTTATGATTTCTTCCTTCACCTGGTTGTAATTTTTTGCATTCCATCCACTTAGATGGCTGTATACAAGCTGAGCCTGTCTGGTCAAATATGGTGTCAGCCGAATGATCCATTGGTCTTTGGGCCATGTACAAGTCCTGGCAGTTCTTTTGAAAGTTTTTAAACATGCCGTAATATCATCAGTCTCAGTTAATTTTGTTAATTTAATGTATTTTGGGGCAGTTTGGTCAGAATGTCCAGTACTGAGGGTCTGTATGGCCCTAAGTGAGTCTGCCCACTTCTCATCCTGGCACTGTTAATCAAACTCCCTCTGTTTTTCCATGTCCAATTGTTTGACACACAGCCATCTCAGAAGCTTGCTGACATCTTCTGGTAGTGTATCCTCAATACCTTCCCGGGTCTCCTGCATGCTGGTCCCAAATTCAGGTTTAGTTCTCCTCCTGGCCCCTAGATTCAACCCAGGAAGAGGTTGTTCTCCTGTCTTGTCAGCCATGGCTCTGGTGAATAATGGGACCTGCAATCCAGTGGTTTTCCTTGTCATTGTTGTTCCTGAGACATCTGTCTGGATATCAGGGCGATATCCACTGGTGACGTCTCCCACCCATTCTAGACATACCATATCCCACTTATAACACCGGGTGTGAAGGTTGGTGGGCTACACAGATGCCAAGACAGAGGAATCAGGTGTAGCTAACGCAAGCTTGCATTATGTTTATTCAAAATCCAAAACAAAATACATTTACAGAAAATAAAATCAAGGTTAGTCCAAAGTTCTTATTCCACAAAGGAATCACAAAATCCAGGGTTTAACAACAGCCCAAGCCAATTCAGAAGTCATGTAATCCTGCATGCACTCCTTGTTGCTTTCCTCTCAGAGGTTAGTGTCAACTGACCAACAGATCTATTTGGTACCTCAGGTGATGTTTTTTATACAGACCCCTGAGTGACATTGTAGTCTGGTGATCTACCCCTTTTTGTTAAAAAGGTAATAACTTTCAACAGTCAGTGTTTTAATATTTTAACTGATAACATATAAGAAAATATTTGTTTAAATTTAATTCACAAATAAACTTTAAAACCATTGTTAAACTCTCAGAAATTATAATGCATTTGAAATGATGGGCTAATGAGGTGATGCCCCTCCCTCATAAGAGTGACATCAGCTAAGGCACATTGTATGAAAAGTTGGTCAGTTTGAGCTGCCAGACCCTAAAGGAGCCGTGAATTGTAGTTACTAAACTCCCACAGTTAGGTGCTTCCCATTTGTTTCCAGAGTCTTTCAGCAAACAAAAACATCTCAATATGTAGGCACAACTGGCAGCAGTTTTGAAATATACCCCTTCTAGCAGAGGTTTCCGAAGAGCTTTCAGAGATAATGGGAGAATGCAGGTGCACTCCTCTTCTCCCTTCTTCTAGGCAACTCCATGAATACTCACCTTAATTACTCCCTCCTACTTATCCTTTTATTCCTTTTGTTGGAGGGAGAAGTGCATGATATAAAACAAACACAAGAAAACAAATCTAAAACTGTTTCTGAATGGCTGGCAGATTGCTTCAGGGAGCATTTCCCCATTGGTCAGCTGCTCTGCTCATGCAGTGCGTTCATTGTTTTTTTTTTATTTGATATATTTATTATATTCTTTACAATCTTTATTCTTCTAAAGACTAGCAGCAGAAACAAAACCCCTCAATTTAACATTGTTCTCCATTGAGGGAGTAGGAGAACATTATCTTTTCTATCTTTAGTCCCCATTTTACTGAAAAGAATTAATTTACCCCATTTTTACTAAGCAAACTACCTTTCCTTGTCCGGAAACGCACACTCAGTTTCTACAGTTAAGTCACCTGAATTATTTTATCCCTGATGGCTAAAACCCTTCTTATAGACAGGAAAGTGGGGAAACATTAATTTTTAACAAAATACTACATAGTCACAGTTTTTCCTGCAATGCCTTCTACTGCCTGACAATGCAGCACTAATTCAAGTGCACAGGCAGTAAGACTGGGACAATTTCGGGCATTCCTTGTCTAAAATATCATGTCTCTTTCTTCTGCTAACTTGTGGCTCCTCATTCCTGGAAAAAAAAACAGCACATTTCATGCAGGGCACTTTCTGCAATACTTAACCCTGATATTGTCAAGCAAGAAAAACAAATGTTTCTTATTTTCAATGTGTCTGTTCCATCTTATTTGACTCCTGAAAATAAAACAGCATGTTTTATTATTATTTACTTCCTTGTCTGCTTCATGTTATCATTTAATTGTAAGAACAAACATTTTTGGTTTTGTTAAAATACTGCATACAGGATGGGGGGAGGGTTGAAATAGAGAACAAAGAGAAAAGAAAAGTAAGACATTTAAAGCTAGAACTAGAGAAGGTACTCTAGGTGGCCAGACTTACAGTGAAAAATTGAAAAGTAAAAAAGAATAGTTACACAAAGAAGTGCTGTTGCAACAGACACGTGGGGGGAGGGTGAGATACAATGGTCCTGTAACTGCAGGGTAGAGGTCTGCCCTATCATGGGGGGATATGATATAGAGCTTCAATTTTGTGAATAAAATAAAAAAGGTGAAGTGCATGGAACAATTTAGCATAAGTATAGAGTCAAGAACCCAAGGTCACAAGTCAAAACTGGTAGGGAAAGGTTTGGAAGGGATGTGAAGAAGTTCTGTTTAATGGAATGGGTGATGACGCCATGCAACAGTCTGTCAGATGAGATGGTGGGCACCTACACTATAAATGGTTTCATGCATGACTGGGTCAGAGGGAAGGGCATGGTAGTTACTCAGGTCAGTAGCAGCAGGGAGGGAAGCAGGGGGTGGATGGGGAAGGTCAAATGCCTGCATGGGCAATAGGTCATAGGGCAGATATGGAACTCTGGGCAGACTAGATGGACCTATGTTTTTTTTTTTTCTGCTGTCATTGTTTATGTTTCTGTGTTTCTGCAAGTTGAACAAAACTGATCCCAGAAGTGATCCCTGTGGAATCCTACTAGCCCTTGTCTTTCAGTCTTGCCCCCCAACTCCTGGTACTCAACCAGTTTCTAACAGTTTCCCTCCCACTCCTTAATATGTTTTCTGTAACAGCTCCCCATGGGTTCCTTGATAGGCTTTACTAAACTCCAAATATGCTAAATCTAGGGCATCCCCATTTATCTTTCTTGTTATCTCATAAAAAATCAGATTTAAATTAATCTGACAAGACCGCCCATACAACATCATATGGCGTATAAGGTACTCCCTTGAGCTCAGTCAAAATGTGCTATCAAGCCATACCAAGTAGGGGGTGGAGAAAGCAGCAGTGAGGGTTGATAGCAAGTGGGAGTTAATCAAAAAATGGATAGCAGAGGCTACAAGTCTCTGTGTAAGGGTTGTAGATAGTGGTGGGTGAAGTGGGAGAAATTCGCTCCATGAAATGATTAGCGGAGGAATGCGAAATCCGAAAAGTACTCCGCAACGTGAATTGGAGTACTTCACATCATGATGAGGAATGCAAAGTCCATTGAAACCAATGACTTTGCATGATTCTACCTTCCCCAAACCACTTCTCCACCAATTTTAAGGCGAAGTACATTGAAATCAATGTACTTTGCATCACTTCACCTTGTTATTGAGCTCCAAGGTGAATTTTGCAGTGCTTCATTGGATTGCAGGTCACATGGGCTCTAGATTGTTCTGCACAGCCTCAGTTCTGTGCAGTGTATGTAGTGGAAGATGGAGACAGTTTCTTCTCAGAGCTCTGTGATTCAAATCCTCTAAAAGCTATTACAAAAGCATTTTTGAGCCATTTTTTTGCTCAGAATTTACTACATCGATTGTAGGAAACCCTCCTGTGCACATATCATCGAGTGTTTATTGTTTGTGTGTGGATTTTGAATGTTAATTAGAACAGTGAGTCTGTGTACTGTGACGTGTGCTTTGGGGGAGGGGTGTATTTGTGGTGTAGGTAGATTAACTGGGAGAAAAAGGCAGTCTTTCTATCTTGGTTATATTTTTCTTGTATAATTGTGTTAATGTACACACAGTAATATTTTCAGTAATTCTTGACTTTTTTTTGCTGATTGTTGTGGTGCAGCAGTGTATAATTTCAGTTTGTTTAAAATATTTGGTTATATTACTAAAGGTTTTCAATTTGCTACGCATTACTTGTAGTGTGTGTGAGTGTGTGTGCGATTTGTGCCATTAAATCAGACATCTTTATTGTGCCACAGAGTAATTGCAGCAATGTGAACCTGCTATCCACCACACCTGCATTTATTTTTTATACCACTTTGTGATATCTTTACTGGTAGTGGACTGTTACTGCTGTGCACTCCCCCCCAACCGGCAAAAGGTATTCTTTTCCAGATTTGGATTTGTGACTTGAGAGCACTGGTTAGGTGTTGTTGTGCCTTTGTGTCTGCATCTCTTGAGTGCACCGCGCAATCTCAATCTGTCTGTGTATTTGTAGTACACCATTAATTCTGGAAGAATTTGAATTTTTTGTTACGCTCTTATTTCACTTCGTCTGCACTGGGAAATTTTCTGGACACAAGATAGTAGCATTTTGGGGATGCATATTATTTCTGGTGACTGTGTGTGACAACTGCGTGCATGACAGAGTGCACCATCAATTCTGGGAGACTGCATTTTTTGTTACCCTCTCATTTCACTTCACCAGCACTGGTGAATTTTCTGGACACAAGATAGTAGCATTTTGGGGTTGCAAATTAATTCTGGTGACTGTGTGTGACCACTGCGCACATGACTGAGTGTGCCATTAATTCTGGGAGACTTTGCATTTTTTGTTACGCTGTCATTTCACTTCATCGGCACTGGGAAATTTTCTGGACACAAGACAATAGCATTTTGGAGATGCACATTTATTTATTTATTTAGCTTTTGGTTACCGGGTAAGTACACTAGACAAGTAATATGCCTATTTTCAGGAACGACCCGATTGAGTACAGACATTGTGATTACATAGTGGTACAGGGATTTATACAGGAAACATCATAGCAGACAAATTGACTAGAAAGGAACAGTTCAAAGTGACATTAACAACGTATCAACAGTGGAAAAGCATTTAAGTTAACATCCAGTTTCAAACATTGTGAGGTAAAACAGATTCACTGGTTGATTTACATACAGTTTCAGACAGTGTGCAGTAAAACAGTGTCACTGGTGGTTTTACAAAATGAACAAAATTATAAATTACAAAAAAGGACAAATTATAACTTGGTCAAGTGCCAGGTGTGAACAAGTAGGATCTCAATCAAGTGCCAAGAGAGGATAGGTTTGTCAGGGCTGGCAATGTGTGTGTTGCAAAGCACTAGGGCCTTGCTGAGAGAGGACATAGCTCTATGGGGGTTTGGGACAGACACACGCAGAGGCCAGCTTTAGGACACCCCACAGGTGTCTACTGAAACTATGGTAGGAGGGGGCCAATCTAACCTGCTCAGGAAAGGAGTTCCAGAGTCTAGGTGCGCTAGCAGCAAAGTCTCTGTCCCCCCATGAGGGTGCTGGTGGGAGGGACTCTTAGCAACCTGCGGACCTGTGATCTGAGTGAATAGGAGGAGTGGTCCGTCAGCATAAGTAGCTGAGCCAACCCCTGTGGGGTGCCTGTTCTAGTCACTTTGCCCACAAGACATCCAAGCTCAAAGTCCAGGTAGCTAGATGGTGAGAGCCAGCCGAGATTTTCATAGAGGTTACAATGGTGGGTAAGCTGGGGGGGCAGCCAGGGCAAAATGACAGATGTTATTGTAAGTCATGAACCACCGGGTGAGGTGGGATTTGGCAGAGCTGGCAAAAAGGTGCAGGCCATAGGAAAGGGAAGGAAGCAGGATACCTCTAGCAAGAGCCAGACAAGCCGCAGGTGTGAGGTTGTATTTGGCTCTGTAGGCCATGCCCAGTTTGCAGTTCACCATTCTACAGACATTCATTATGTGATTCCCCATGTCAAGTTGGGTGTCTAGCATTACACCACGGTATCTGACAGAATTCACAGTTGGGAGGAAGGTACCATCCTGGCATTTGATGCCCAGGGGAGCTGACATGGCTTTGATTTTGGGTGCTGAACCAAATAGCATAGCGTGTGTTTTTCAGGTTGAGAACCAATTTATTTTTGGTTACCCAAGCCTGGATATTGTTGAAGTCATCAGATAGGCACTGATTTAGAGACTCAATGTCCCTGGAGTGGGCCATGATGACCAGGTCATCAGCATAGAGAGTGGCATTGCAGCTGGTAACTGCTGCCAGTAAGTGATTGACAAAGATGGAGAAGAGGACGGGCCCCAGGACCAACCCTTGGGGGATGCCTGAGGTCACCGGTAGTGGATCAGAGAGCACTTTGTTAAATCTAGTCATCTGCATTCGACCGTGTAGGTAGCCAGTGAATCATTTCATTGCAGAGGAGGACAGACCAAGTGACCACAGCTGGGTGCAGAGGAACTCGTGACCAATGAGGTCAAAGGCTTTGGACAGGTCAATAAATATGACTTCAGAAAGTTTACCCTGATCCATGGCTCCTCTGATACTGGAAGAGACAGAGACCAGGGCTGTGGTCATGCTATGCCCCTTCTGAAAGCTGTGCTGGGCCGGGGATAGCATATCATGGACCATTATGTGAGTGGTGAGTTGTTCAGCCACAACTTTTTCCAGGAGCTTGCTAAGGGAGGACAGAATGGCGATCGGTCGATAATTGACCAGGACCTTAGGATTGCCCTGCTTCAGTATAGATACTATCCTGGCCACCTTCCATATGTCTGGAATGACCCCCATTGCAAGTGATAGGTTAAAGATGTGGGCAACTGGGGTGGCAATGTGGTGGGTGCCAAGCTTTAGGAGTTTGGGCTCCAGATTGTCAGGCCCCAGGCTTGAGTACTGGGAGAGGCCAGAAATAAGGTTAAGCATGTCTGTGACTGAGACAGCCCTAAGACAGAAAGGCGGTCAAGGGGAAGAGGTAGCCTCCAGTCCTGGAGCATTAGGGGGACCAGTGTAAATCCCTGTAGGCGGGAAAAGTGCGGCATAGGCCGACAGGTCAGTGAACTGAAAATTTAAGGCATTGGCAATCATGTGGGGGTTGTTGCAGGAGGTCCCACTGATAACCATGTCAGATACCCCAGCACTGGTGGGGCCACTGACAAGTGTTTGGTGTTTCTCCAGAACCTTTTGGGATCATTGGCTGAGCTGAGTAGGGCAGACTTATAGAAGTCACTTTTTGTGGCCCTGATTGCTTTTTTGCACTTATTCCTAAGATTTCTGTATCATTGGAGATTTGTCTGATCAAGGGAGCTTTTGTAGTGGGCCCAGCAATTGTCTCTGGCCCTCACAAGGGCTAGGAGATTCTTGTGCAACCAGGAGGTGATGAACCCCCTGACCCTCCTTGTGACAATGGGAGCATGTTTGTCCTGCAAGACCATGAAGGTGGAGAGAAAGCGGGTGGCAGCTGTAGAGGGATCAGATGCTCCCAGCACCTCAGACCAGTCGGTGGTCCTTAGGTCCTCCCTGAACACTTCAGGTTCAAACCTGGCATAGTTTCTTATGTGGATGATTTTATGAGGGACTTTTGGGGTAGGTATTCTCCATGCACCGTAGACTGGGGAATGGTCAGAGATAGAGTCTGGGAGGATCCCTATTGAGGAAATCCTTTCAGGATGGTTAGACAGGATCCAGTCCAGGAGGGAGCTGGAGGATCCATTAGCCAATCATCTGGTTGGCTCCTGGACAAGTTGTGTGAGGGAGTGATTAGGAAGTAGGGACTCATACTGCTTCACATTACCTCTAGCCCAGTTTAGGTTTATGTCACCCAAGATAACTAGTTCCTTGTCTCCTGTACTGGGACCTACTGTGTCCAGGAGGTGGGTCAGGCCTGGAAGCCCTCCTTTTGGGGGGTTGTAGGCACATGCCATGTGCAGTTTTTTGGTATTCCCAAGTAGGAGCAGGACGTGAAGTAGCTCACAGGGGGATGGGGTGGATAGCTGATGAGCCACTTCAGTAACCTTCAGGTGGTTCTTGTAATAGATCAAGATACCACCTCCCCGTTTGTTCCCATGTCTATCCTGTCTTATGATTTCATAACTGGGGAGTGCACATGCTGCATTTGGAATGGAGGATTTCAGCCAGGTCTCAGTCACTCCAAGAATATCTGGCTTGTAGAGTGAGACCCAGGTGACTAACACATTAAGGTCAGGTAGCAGGCTCCTAATATTGAGGTGAGCCACTTTGAGTCCCTTATCCAGCCTCCATTCTGGGAGGGTAGTGGGGGCCAGGAAGCTAGGGCCAGGGTTAGTTTTGATGTCACTGACCAGAGCTAATATTATATGGAAGATCCATAGGGGGTACCGTCAGTGGGCCGCCACTCCAGTCGAGGTATTCTGTGCTAGGAAATGCTTGGTACGGGTGGAGGACAGTATTCCATTGAGGTCAAGGCAGCTAGTAGGACAGTACAGTGTCTTGGAGTAGGCTAGTAGGTTAGGGAAGAAGTAGTCTGGTGCCTCATCCAGGGGAGGCTTGTTCCAGCAGCCTCTAGTTACCAACGGGGGGCTGTAGGCCACTTGGAGGAGTGCAAGCCACATAATGATCCCAACTAGGATGACAGGGCTCAGAGAGGGTGGCAGCACACCACCCTTTCACACCTTGAGGGACTCCCACTGTTTGGTGGGGAGTACCCTGGGAGGCCCCATTTTCACAGTGGGGAACAGCAGACGCCTATGCCACCTCATGTTCCTCTGGAAGGACAACTCGAGTAGGGCAGACCTCGTGGCAGGTCACACAGTGTCCCCAGTGAGGGGTAAGAGCAGTTGCAGTCAGAAATAGGGAGTGCCCCTCAGGCACTAAATAGGGGGCCGGGTGGAGGTGTGGGAAATAATACGGTACACTAGTCACAGGTGTAGTAATAATAATGCTCACTAGTCACAGGATAACATCATTTGTCAGGAGAGACCAGAACGCTGGTCTCAGAATAACAACATATGACATTAGGGAAGGATAAAACACATTAGAAATGACAGTGAGTTGCAATGAGCTATAACAGCTATGAGCACCTTAAGGAAGGATAAAGCACATTGGAAATGACAGTGAGTTGCAATGAGCTATAACAGCTATGGGCACCTGGCAGAGATTCAGGGACAGGGGCTGTCACCGGGTGCTGTGAGGTGAGGTACAGTGAGCCTCAGAACAGCAGGGCAGGGTATCCCCAGATCAAATAGTGTTAGTTGGCCCACCCCACTGGTTATGGGAATGGGGAACACTTGTTGCACTGCTATTAGGACCTCCTCCAGTCCCTAACTGGTCGAGTCAGAGCTCTGGAGGCAGAGCTAGTGCGCATTTAATGGAAGGAGGAATGGGGTGGGTGGGAGGCCGAAATTTCCCAGTAATGTGTACAGTCGAGGAGGCCCACCATTACACATTAGCCGGCACCTCAGAACTCGGGACAGTAGCATGCGGCTCAGGGGGACCTTCCAGGTACAGGTCACCCTCGCCTCCTCTCCACCATCACAATGAAACAGGAGATCTGAATGCTTTGTCAGAAAAACAGGGGGCCGCTCGCCTTTAAGAAGAGGCGAGTAGCCAGCGTCACTAGCAGGGGTCCAATAGGTACAGAAGCGCTACGGCGCCAAGTTTAAAAGTGTCAGGAGTGGTGTGGTAGTGTGGCAGGGTCTGTCAGCAAGTAGAGACAAAGAAAAACTCCAGCAGTCCACTGGCAGGTAAGGATACTTGCAACAACGATTCCACCCTCTCGGAAGATGTTCCCCTTCACTGATTTAAAAGTTTGTCCCAGTAATGTACAGTCCGAGGAGGCCTGCCGGTACTATGTTAACTAATGGCACCTCAGAACTCGGGGAAGTAGCACACAGCTCGGACGGAGACCTTCCAGGTACAGGCCGCCCTTGCCTCCCCTCCTCTGTCGCAATGAAACAGGAGATCTGAATGTTTTTTCAGAAAAACAGGGAGCCGCTCGCCTTTAAGAATTAATTCTGGTGACTGTGTGTGACCACTGCATGCATCACTGAGTGTGCTATTAATTCTGGGAGACTTTGCATTTCTTGTTGTGCTCTCATTGTCAGCTCAGGGGAGTTTTCTGGACACAAGACAGTAGCATTTTGGGGATGCACATTAATTATGGTGACTGTGTGTGACCACTGTGCGCATGACGGAGTGCACCATTAATTCTGGGAGACTTTGCATATATTGTTACCTTCTCATTTCACTTCATCAGCACTGGGAAATTTTCTGGACACAAGACAGTATTATTTTGGGGGTGCAAATAAATTCTGGTGACTGTGTGTGACCACTGCGTGCATGACTGATTGTGACATTATTATGGAAGACTTTGCATTTCTTGTTATGCGCTTATTTCACTTCTTCAGCACTGGGGGATTTTCTGGACACAAGACAGTAGCATTTTGGGGATGCACATTTATTCTGGTGACTGTGTGACAACTGCATGCATGACTGAGTGCACCATTAATTCTAGGAGACTTTGCATTTCTTGTCGTGCTCTCATTTCACTTTGTCAACACTGGGGAGTTTTCTGGACACAAGACAGTAGCATTTTGGGGATGCACATTAATTCTGGTGACTGCATGTGTGAGGGGCTGCCAATATTGTTGTCACTTCACCTTACTTTGCGTTAAGGTGGAATGACAACGTGAAGTAATAATTACAAGGTGAAGTGAGCCTTTTGTATGGGCCATGACACATAGCAGAGTGACAATGCAAAGTGCCCACTTCCTGGACACTTCGCTGGTGAAATTTAAATCCACTGCTTCTCTAGTGGTAGACAAGAACAAGCAAGGGAAGAAATCTCTGTGGTATATGAAGGAATTGGGGGGTAAAGTGAAAGAGAAAAGAAATGCTTTCAGAAGTACAGAACCAGACAAGTGGAAGAAAATAGAGAAAAGTATCTTAGGGTGAGGGACACCAGCAAGATAGTGAGGAGGGCAAAGTTCAATACTGAGCTGAGGATAGCGGGGACAGTGAAGAAGGCGTGTAAAGTATTCTATTGATACATATGGGAGAAATGCATATCCAAAGTGAGGATAGTCAGGACAAGAAAGGGAGAGGGGTGGAAGGAGAGAGACAAAGGCATGGTGGACATACTGAACCAATATTTCTGCTCAGTATTCATGGTGGACTATATGGAGCCACTGCCTCAATGTATCATGAAAGCCACAGGGAGAAAAAAGGACAGCATCAGTGGGGAAGTAGTTATGGAAGGATGGGTATTGAAGGGACTAAACACACAAAGGGTGGGAGAATCTTTGAGGACAGATGGGCTACATCCTTCTGTACTGAAAGAAATAGTATCTACCAGGGGCTTGGGAATGCAACACTCTAAGGGGCCTATCAAAGCAACTAGCATCAGCACTAAGCAAGAACTTAAAATCTTGACTTTAAATGCAGGGAGCTTAAACACAACTAAAATCTCAGAACTGGAGACTGCTATATTTAGGGATAGGCTGGACATCATAGCAGTGACTGAAACATGATGGGACGACACAAGCGAATGGTATAAGGAAATCAGAGGATAGAAACTCTTTTTCATGAATACAGAAAATAGAAGGGGGGAGTGTGCATATACCTAAAAAATGACATAGAATGCCAACAAGTGTTTCCTCCAAACACCGCAGATCATGGTGTTGAAAGTGTTTGGGTTTAGGCTACCTTAAACAAAAATAAGCAAAGTATTATCCTGGGCAACTGCTAAAAACTTCCCAATTCATCTCAGGAGTACAGTGAGGCCTTGACAAAGGAGATTTGTAATATAGCTGAAACATGGACAGAAGTTGTCCTTGGAGATTTTAATTTCCCAGGGATCAATTAGGAATTACTCACACAGGTACAAACCTCGCTGAACAAGTCTTTATAGATGCAATGACTTCAGTAGGCATTATCCAGTTGTTAACATCCCCCACAAGAGGAGAAAACATTCCCAATCTAATATTATTTAATAATTAAAATCTAGTACAAGGGATTAGGGCTAACTGCCCACTAGGAAGGAGTGACCACAATCCCATCACTTGTAGTATCATCTGTTCTTCCAGAAAATCAATTAAACCACAGATTATCAATAATTATAACTGTGCTAATTTCAGTCATATTAATAGATAACCTCATTCTAATTGATTGGGACATGGAGATGCATGACGCTTCCACTGAAGACAGATAGAAAATTAAAAAAAAAACATATGCTGACAGCAGAATCCAAATTTGCCCCTTTACTAAAAAAAACATAACAATAAAGGTAGAATTCCTTTATGGTTAACCAGTGCAGTCAAAAAGCAAATCAAAGCCAAGGAAAACACCTATGCTAACTGAAAAACAGCCAACAATACAGAAAATTACACAAATTATAAAGTAGAACTAAAAAAATTAAAATCGCTCATCAAACAAGAAAAGTCCAGATTAGAATTTAAAATAGCACACACCAGGGACAACAATAAATCATTCTATGCCAACATTAACAGCAAAAAGAATTCAATAAACGAGTCGGTCCCTATTGCTGTGAATGGTGTCACAATAACTGAGGAGACAAAAATTGCCCAGGAGTTTAATAATTACTTCTGCTCAGTTTTTAATCAGAAGCATACAGTACCACCCAACAATAGTAAAACTCAGACTAGCATATTCTTTACTGAGGAAGAAACTATAGCAGACATAAAAAAAATTACTGTAGGGTCAACTCTTCATCAGGACCAGACAGTCTTAGCCCAAGAATAATTACAGAGGCAGCAGCAAGTTTGACGTCCCCATCACAAAAATATTTAAATAAATCCATATCAACCAGACAGATATCTTTAGATTGGAGAACCTCTGTGGTGGTCCCTATACATAAGAAAGGGGCAAGAAAAAATGTTGCAACTTAGAGGCCAATTCGCCTGAGCTCTACTCTCAGCAAGACTATGGAGCAACAATTCAAAAATAAAATAGAGTTAGAAATGAGGCTATTGGGATATTCAGGCAATCACCAACATGGATTCACCAGTAGTCGCTCCTGCACCACTGATCTGGTTACCTTCTATAACATTGGAATAATTCTTGCTAACACAAAGCCAGTGGTTGTTATCCTTTGGACTTTTGTAAAGCTTTTGATAAGGTACCTCATTATGAGCTTACAAGTAAACTACTAATAATAGGGCTTAGCACACCACTGGTTAAATGGATCAGCAACTGACTTAGAGACAGAACACAGCAGGTTAGAGTAGGTTGTCATCTCTCGCCAATCAGAGAGGTGAGTAGTGGAGTGCCTCAGGGCTCGATCCTCTGACCAACCCTTTTTAACATCTTTGTCAGCGATATAAATAAAAACATTAAGAACCACATAGCTAAATTCACTGATGGCACTAAATTGGGTGGGGAGGTTGACATGGTAGAAAAACAGTTGTCACTAGCAAACGAGCTGAAAGTAATAGAAATCTGGGCAAAAGACAATAAAATGTCACTAAACATAAATAAATGTGTTGTCCTCCACATGGGTAAAAACAACCTTCTCTGCACCTACACACTGTACAACCATGGACCATGCTGTTTACTATCTTGGAAATCATTGCTCTCCATGTAGTTTACAAGGTCCTCTTTAACCAGCAACCCCATCAGCTTCCTTATGACAGAGATAAGACTGACAGGAGGAAAGGGACCTGGGATGACAATTATGTGCAGCTTGAAACCATCAGCCCAGTGTAAAAGGATAGTGGGGTGGGCTGATAGAAATCTGGAAAGGAAGGGAGATCAGCACTAAAAGGATGGAGAAAGGTAAACCTTCCCCATACATATTTCTGGTTTGACCACGCTTGGAGTACTGTATATGGTTCTGGAGCCCACAATTGGAAAAATGACATGGACATGATGGAAAGGAGAGTAACTAAAATGATCCTCAGACAACAAGGGAAGCACTTATTGGAAAGGTTGGAAGACATCAGCAAGTATACCCTGGGGTCTAGAAGAGAGAGGGAGGTTATGATACAGACATACAAATACCTTCATGAAATAAACAAGCTGGATAACAGAGAGTTGTTCACACTGAGTGGAAACAGAGGCACCAGGGGAACTCGATGAAGCTGGTAGAGGGAAGCTAGGAGAAGGACATCAGGAAATATTTTTTCATGGAAAAGGTGGTCCAGTTGCAGCAACTGACATGATCAGATACTTTCTGAAAATGTCTGTGATATCTGTAAAGGAAAATCACTGCATATCTGCAGCATCAACATAGGACAACCAGAGAGACTTTCCTTGGAAATATCATGAAACATCCAAAAATATGTGACCATGTCTTTTAGTGCAACTCTAGATACTATAGGGTGAAACAAATTGTTACAGGAAGTTGTCTGCACTAAATGAAGGAAGGGATTCAAACATGGGTGGGGCAGACAAACAGAACTGGTAAAGCCAGTAGAATGAGCAAAGGGGAAAACAGAGGGTATGGCCACTAAGACCATCACATCAAACTGTAAGTAGGATTGGGCATTGCGGATGGGCAGCAGGGTCTTTTTTTGCCAAAGTCTGTGTTTTTATGTGTCTGTCTTAATAACAGCAACAAATAAACAGAACAAATTTACAGGCAGGAAAAGACAGAATCTATTTAGTCTGTACTGTTCCTTCCAATATATGCCCCATCAGCCTAGTGCTGTGAGTATATGGCTGGGCACCTCAGTGGTAGCTCAGTCCCCTCTCCCTTCCCTTTGTTCCCTCCCCCATTCCTTATCAGCCCCTTATGTCTGTCCTACCCCATCTTAAAGTCCACATCCACAGTCACCTCTTTGGGCAACCTGTTCCACAAGTCCAACACTCCTTTCATAAAGAAATATTTCCTATTATTCGTATAAACCTATGTGCTTTCATGTAGATCCCTTGCAATGCTTGAAGAGCTTCTGGCAGTCAACTCTGTTTATTCCTTTGGGAAACTTGAAAGTATTTATGACATCATTCTCTCACTTCTGGTCTCCAGTAAGTACATATTAAGGCTGCTCAGGTGTTTTTCAAAAGCTTTCCCCTGCTGCCCCAAAATACTTTGGGTCATTCGTCTCTGCATGGACACCAGTCTGTCCTTGTCCTTTTTCAACTGGGAGCTATAGAAATGTACAGAGTGCTCCAGGTGCTGTTTCTCTGGAGATCTGTACAGGGTCAAACTCACTTTCTCATTCCTACCAGAGAACCCTCATCCTATGCACCACAGCATTCTGTTTGCCCTCCCAAATGTCTTATTGGACTGATCTTTGACCTTTACGTTACCTGCTATAATCACTCCAAAATCCCTTTCTTCCAGTGTCTGGGCTCCTCTGAAAGCCCCAAGTCAACATGTGGTTTTGGGACTGCTTCTTCCAATATACATGGTCTTGCATTTTTTAGCACCCAGACTGCCATACCGAGGCCACCGTTCCAACCCGCCTAGATCCATTTTCATGTCCCTGACACCCTCCTTACTGTTGTCTCTCCAACACAGTTTGTTATTATCCTCGAACAAGCTGATCTTTCCCATATCCTTTGAACAATGTCAGAAATGAACAAGTTAAATAGGACTTGTACCAAGACTGATCCTTGACATACTCCAGTAGTGAGTCCCATCTTGCTTGAGTGCTGTTTGTTACCACTACCCCTGAGTCCTTCCTTCAAGCCCTTTCTTGATCTATATTGGCAGTTTTGACACCCTGCTCTAGGTCCCCCAGCTTCTTCACTAACCATCTATGTGGTCCTGAGTCAAAGCTCTTGCTGAACTCCAGGTATACTGTAAGAAGCCAGCCACCAGATCTTTATTCACTGCTTGTCTCACTACATTGAAGAAATCAACATGTTTTTTTCTGACAGAATGTCTCTTTAACAAAGCCATACTGCTATCTGTCCTGTAGGTTGTTTGCCTCAATGAACTCCGCTATATACCCCTTTAAGATGGTTTCAAGCAGCTTCCCTACACTAGAGGTCAGATTCACCAACCTGCAATTCCTGGGATCACCCATGTCTCTTCCTTTGTGAAGCAATACCGCATCCACCCTCCTACAGGTCTGTCAACACCATTCCTGTTACCTGTAAACATTTAAAGATGACTATCAATGGGGGAGCCTATACCATTCTGCATCTTTCAGTACCCAGAGGTGCACCTGACCAAGCCTCAGTGTGAGTCGAAGCATTGGGGTAGTTGGAGTGGTGTTTCTGAAGCCCTAATGAAATGTAATATTTTGCAGCCATACTGAGCCTGCTTTTGTGTGGATCCAGTAGTAGGGGAGTAGCCCTCCATGGCAGGCAGCAGGCACAGAGAAATGGACCTGAGGATTTGTTGACTTTTAAAGCACTAAGGCCTGAGTACCCAGTCAGTGGAAACGTGCACCACCTCTAGCCTGTACCCCAAACATTGAGCCTTAGTCTCTTAACAATCCGGCAACAGACCACCCTTTTCCACAGAAAAACTGAACTGAAGTGCACTCATTCAGTACAGTCAGCTTTCCCTGGTTATCCACCACCCATTCCCACACCCTTGGCCAGCCTTTCTATGAGCTTCTTTTCAGTTCCTTCTGCCACTTATATATCTGAAGAAGGCCTTATCATTGACCTTCACTCACTCTGCTATCCTGTGCTGGGTCACCACATTAGCCTTATTCACTAGTACACTTGCTGCCTTAAGCTTTACCTGATAGATCATCCTAGAGCTTTCTGTTTGTTCTCCTTTGTACCATTATGGCTTTTTACACCTCTTGTTTTCCTGACCTACCTCAGACAGCAATTGATGACCCTCAAGCTCCAGAACCTCCTGTTTGACGGTCTCCTATTTTTCCTTCGCCAACACTCTCTGGCCTGCCCCTCAGAGTCTTGTCTCAAGGGTTCCTTCCGTCTTCCCAAAATCATCCATTTTAATGCATGGAACCATTGCTTTGGTTTTCTGGTGGCTGCTCTTAAGGTTGGGCTTGAATAAGAAAGAGTTGTGGTCACTTGCTCTGAGGAGAGCTTCAACAGTTACATAGTCAATAAAGTTTCTGGTTCAAGAGTTCCAGATCTAGGACAGCATTCTGCGTAGTTGGATCCCTCACATGTTGGGAGAGACAACCATCCTGGAATGTGTCCACCAGGGACTGACTGTTGGCACATCATGCTCTGATATTCTCCAGTTTATGTCAAAAATGCTGCAATCACCTTCCAGGATTACATTAATCTGTGCAGCCACTGCCTTACCTCCTTTTGAAGGGGGGAATCTCAATAGGCCTCATTGCAATTGTTGTTTCACTGGACCTCATTAGGCTGACATTTTGTCAGTGAAGGGTGCAGCTACCTCTCAGAAATTGGGTATGAATCTCTGATAATAACTGACAAGATATAAAAAGGCTCTCACCTATTTTTCTGTATGGGGTACAGGACAATTAGTAACAGCACGGGTCTTTGAGATCTCCGATTTCACTGAGCCAGTGCCTACCACAAAGCCCAGATACCTTGTTTCAGCTAAAACAAAACTGGAAGGTTCAGCACCAAGAACCACACTGGACGCTCAGATAAAAGTGCAAAATTATTTATTTGAAGCACATACAATAGCCTAATACTCCTGTATACAGTCCACCTATGTTTCAAACTGACCCTCTGCTCTTTTTCAATGTGTAAACAGCCATAGCTTACATTCCTGCCTTTACTGCCAAGATATAATAAAAGTGACAGTGCATTATTGTGATTTTCTGTGAAAGACAGTATATGCCTGCTGAAATACCCTACTGGGTGAAAAGAGTGATTCAATAATAGCACGATGAGAACCACGCTGTCAAAATAGTGAAACTAATACAGCTACAGGGATAGAATAGTGCAGATCAGGTTAGCGCTATCCCTGTAGTTGTATTGCTTTTGGGGAGAGGAGGAGAAAGGGATAAAGCTTCTGCTGGGAGGGATTTTGCTGAGCAGCTGCTGTGGCATAGAAGACAGAGCCACAGGTAGGTAGGATGGTGGCATGTCAGTGGCCCAGGATTCAATTCCTGGGACACGTGCTTTTTTTGGTTTTTTGTCTCCCCACTCCTGTGTTGTGTTTTCCTTCCCCTAGTTAAGAATCCCCCAAGGTTTCTGTGTGTCCCCAAATTGTCTCCTCCCCGGAGGTGATTATTTTTAGTAGGATGGTTCAGGGACCCCCACAAAAACAGAAATTTCTGTGTGGTTTTGTTTGCCATGGTAGCAGTTGGCATATTCATGGACTGCTACCATTGGCATTATTGTTGTGGTCACTGTTTTGAGCGGGCGCTGTTATTGACAGAGACATTTTTCCTTTGCTGTTTTGGATCATGCTGTTCTTGTTTATACAGTCCTGACCTATTGCCCAGAAATACATAGCATACAGTATGTGCAAATCAGCTTACAAATGCAAAATACATGCTGTGCAAACATTAGTTAAAGCGTTAATAAAGTTCAATCATATGGCTAAATACTCAGACTGAAGCCACCCATGTTATTCATAAAAAACACACAATTGCAAGTTGTATACTATTTAAGACAAGAGAACTACTGTATTACAGGCTATATACTCATATTGTCAAGAGTCCTTAGTTGCTTCCATTCTCATTGATACATGTCCACAAAAAGAAAGCACACTCATTTCATTGTGTCTAACTGGATGAAAAATTCTGGTTCAAAGTAGTTATTAACTGTACAAACATACAGACCATTATCCAGATTACAAAATTAAAGGAAAATGTTTAGGCATTGTTAACTTAATACCACATAAGAGACCATGCTGAATAAGAAATGGGAGGAAAATTAAAATAGACTATTCAATAATAGCACAGTCTCAACCTCATATTTCTTTGAGAACTGAGGCCAAGTTGAATCTTTTGTCTAGACTCAGAAACTCTGTTGCTTTTAATTGGAATATCCAAAGATCCTCATGTGTCATCAATTTATTATCTTGGCCTCCCACTCCTGAGTCCCACTCCAACGTTTGGCTTTTCAATGCCCTGAAACTGGGAAACAGAGAACTCCCTAGTTTTCTCTGACATGATTTGCTAGGACATTCTCGGTGTCCAATTTCTCAGTTGCCTTCATATGCTCCCCTGCCCGCATCTTGAGGCTGCATTTTGTTTTGCTGACATAGAATGACTTGCAAGTACAGGGGACAAAGTAAATAAGTTCCACTGAATCGCAATTAGTAGACGCTCTTGTTTTGTAAATCGTATTCCCCAATCTTACACAAAAAGTTTTAGATTTCCGAATGACAGGGCAATATTTTAATTTACTACACTTATGGTACCTGTAAGGGGATTTGGTTGCCATGTTTTCTGGCAGTATAGCCTAGAGGTTAGAGGAATGAGGTGTGAACGAACTTGATACATCCAGCAGACCAGACCTGAGTTTGATTCTCACAACCTCCACTTACATACTGTGTGACTCTGAGCAAGTCACTTAACTGCCCAGTGCTCCCAGGTTGCCCCTGAAAACAGGCACATGTGCCTAGTGGGCCTTACCCGGTTACCAAAGAGTAAAATAAAATAAATGTTTTCCCCCATTGGGCTAGTACAGTAACTATTAGTTAATCTGTCTCCTATATTTCTTCCCCTTCTAAATGCTATTTTAGAACCTGTCTCTCCCACTCCTTGAAAGGCTGGTTATGCTGGAATCAACCGTCAATGTTTTTCCAGAATTTTCCTGATCTCTGTGGCATGAGTCAAGAATGTGGTAACAAAGTAACTCGTGGGTCTAGGCAAATTCATTCTAGCATTTCTCTCCCATGCTGTGGGCGCCATCTGTTCTATCTTGGGGACTATACTGTCTAGTGTGGGGTCTAATTTAGCCCCTCCCTCATTGCCTGTGCCTATGTGTGATTGGACAGATCCCCTCTAGTGATTCAGTAGTTCTTCTCTATCTAGGGCATTAACCCTCTCGCTAGCCCTAGAAATACAGCTTTGACTGTAACCCCTCTCTCTAAAGCAGTCAGTTTGTCTGAATGTTCAGTAAACCCCTCATGGGTACTACAGTTCCTCTTGACCCTTATGTACTGGCTCACAGGGATGTTTTCAGTGGTGTGGCAGGGGTGACAGCTAGTATACTGTAGTAAGGAACTGGTGTCAGTGGCTTTTCTGAATAAGGATGCCTTTACACCACCGTTACCATATTTGCTTATGTCTAGGTTGGGAAAATGAATTTTCTCCCTACTCGCTGTCATGCTTAAATGTAAATGGGATTGCTGTTCTCCAGGTAACTCTTGACATCTTCCAGGGCCTCCAGGGACTACTGTCACACCATTATAACTAGGCTTGGCAGTTTTGGATAAAAATCGAATATCGTCGATTACTGTCGAAATTTGCTAAAGTCCAACTTTCGATGTAAAAAAGTATACGTCGATTAACATTGCATAATTGCTATTACTGTGCTAGCTGTATCTGTTAGCAGTCTCACCTGTCTCTCATGCAGTGGTCCATATACTTAAACTAAATACAGCAATTAGCATCTATTAGCAGCTACTTAGAAGATACTGCATTCCCGTGAGCCATCCCAGGAGCGCTTCACAGCTCTTAATAGCCCAATTAAACACATACCCAGCATATATCTTGTTAGCTTAGCTTCACTCCAGTAACTTGCTAATCCTGACTATCTCAGTGTTGCTTAGTGTTTCAGTATGGGTCTCAAAAGAAAGTGTGCTGATGAGTACTGTAGCGAATTCCCAGATCTAAAATTGAAGACAGTGAAAAAGAACGGCAAGGGGGAATCAACTGACAGTTTGAGATGCAAGATTTGTAAAACTGAAATTTCTGGTCAAGCAAACCACATCACTAAACATATCAATAGTAAGACCCACCAGAAACTAAAAGCTAGTCAAGAAATGATCTCACAGCCCTCTATGGAATCATTCATGGGACGTATGCAGCAGAAAAAGGAAGAGACAGACAACTTTCCCCCATGATCTGGTGCAGACTTTATGCTATGAGGCTATTCCCATGAATGCTGCCAGAGGATCCAGCGACCCAACGGCTGTCCTGTGGAAATGTGCACCAGCAGCATGAACCTGCCCAAAGCGAAGGCAACTAGAAGAAATATATGTATTCTGGAAGTTCTTTCTACCACAAATCAGCAGTGAATGACCTTCTATCTGGTGAGCAATTCTCCCTAGCTGTTGATGAAACTCCAGAGCTGGCAGGTCTTCCAGCAATAAATGTGCTTGGTGTATTTTGCAGTGTAAAAAATAGAGCCATTAACTGTCTGCTTTTAAAATCTACTGTGGTGTTACAGTGCAATGCTGGAGTGCTCTCTAACCTGCTACATGATATGGTGAGAGACTACTCATTATCCTGGCCGGACTGTATTTTAATTAACACTGACTCTGCCATGTATATGCAGTGAATGATAAAAGAGCTGAAACATATTTACCCCCATCTGCTACACATACCATGCAGAGCACATCTATTACATGTAACTGTTGACCACATCATTAAAAGTGCTGAGTTTTCAGATGTGCATGAGATTGTGGTTCATTTCCCAGCACTATTTAAAAGTGCCAACAAACAAAGGTGAGCCTTTTTCAAAGTGTGTGCTAATAATGGTGTACCACCTTCAAGCATGAGAGTCCTCCCCCCCGTGTTGTCCCATGTCAGTGGTTTTCATGGATCAATGCAGCGCAATTTATTCATGCACACTGGGATAGTGTTTGTGACTTTCTAATAAATGAGGATGTAGAGCCACAGTCCAAAAAACCATCAAACCTCTGTCGGCTTGTGACTGATGATCTGAGCCAAAGAGAACTGTACTGCAAGCTAACCTTTATGTGCAGTTTCCTAGGAAAAAGTTGTGAGATACATTTAAAAATGGAGTCCAGAGCACCACTCATTCACTAAATTGACAGGCTCCTTAACTGCAATTTGAATGTTGCATCAGAAGTAAAAACATCCCTAAAAGGCGTAGATTTAAACTCTATGGGCTCAAAAACCAGCCTCTTTCAGCGGCAATGCATGCCTTTGCTGAAAATTTTAAAAGTAAGCTTAATGCCATACTGACCCATAATATACCAAATGGCCTTTATGGTGTGGTCTCATTGTTTGAAAATGGTAGACTTTTTGACCCATTTATGAAGTCTCAGGTTTTGAAGGATGTGTCACAGTATCGTAACATCGTAACTACCTTAAGTTGCAAAGCTGAAGAATTTGAATGTGAATTCAACCAATATATTAAGCTTGATGTTCTGTCTGATACCACAATTACAACCATGGTCTACTTGAAAAGTGAGATGCAAACACTTCCATTATTGTCCAGTATTGCTATGCGGGCTCTTGCCATGCCAGTTACATCTGCTTTAGTTGAGCATTCATTCAGTCTTTTTACAAAAGTACAAAACAAAAGGAGAATGTGGCTTTCAGAGGAGAGGCTTGGTCTACTTAACATCTTATATCATAACAAGGACATCACAGAACATTTTACGGGATTTACCAATACAGAATCTTGTGACTCTAAATGGGGGGGGATACTACTTGCACAGATATGAATATGGTGCTAGGAAATTATTTGTACAGCTTCTACACTAATTTACATAACATTTAAGTGTTGCATGAATATGTGTGCCAATGTCTTCTCCTTAAATGTTGCATGTTAACTGTTTGTTTTTGTGTACGTGTGTGTCTTTGTCCGTGTCATTTAAACATTACTCTGAATGTAGCATTTTAATCAGAATCTGATGAATTAAACACATTTTTTATATTTTTTTGCCTTGTTTAATATAGATCAAACTTAATCAAAGGTGAGCTCAAAAAATTAAAAATCGATTTTTTACAAGTCTAATTATAACACAATCTATGTAGCCCCTCCACAGATCCAAATGAACAAAGTGTAGGTTATCATCCTGACTTAAAACACATCTTTTCTCCCAGACACTCAAACAAATATTGGTATAGTTGGGGGTTACAGTAGCCCCCATTGTCATGCCTTTACATTGTTGATAAAATTTCCCATTCAATAGGAATACATTACAGTTCAAAACCTTCTCTGTAACAGATACCAGGAATTCAACAAAGACAAGTCATCACTGTAGTTTGTATATTCCTTTAGTGTAATGTACATAGCCTCTATGTTCCCCCCCGTGAGGGATATTTGCATACAGGGTTGTATGCAAGGATGCAACACCACAAGTGATTAAATACTTTGTGTCCTCACATTAAGATCTTGGAAGACATGGAATATGTCTATGGAGTCCCTGGTGTATGATGGCCTTCCCTGTGCTACCAATTTAATATGCTCTTCAGTAAACTGCATTAGTGGTTCTGTTAGTGAACCAATACTGGCCACTATAGGGAAGCCAAGAGTGTTTAACAGACTTTTATCAATCTTGGGCAGCACATAAAATGCTGCCTAACAGAATTTGATACAATCCAACATTCTTCTGTTTTTGGTGTAATCATACCCTTAGATTTTGCTTTCTCAATATTCTGATCTAGCTCTTTTTTAAATGTTATAGTTGGATCACTTCCAAGCACCTTATAGTGGTCAAAGTTATTTAAATGTATGTAAACCTCTGCTGTATAAGTGTCTCTATTCAGAACCGGTATGCCCCCCCCCCCCCTTCAGTGGGTTCAGCAATACCATTTTCATTGCTGGACAAGCTCAACCTCAGACTCCTGCCTAGTGCCATTAACATAATGTGTAGTAGGTTTATTTTGGAACAAATATTCAATGTCCCTCACGCATAGCCTTTCAAAGACCAGGACAGCTGCATTTTGGGGGATTGTAGTTTGATTTCCTTTGTAATACAAGTCTAATGTCTGAATTTATGGCAGTCACTTTTCAGGAAGCCTGTGTGTCTAAGCTGTCATGAGGGTAACATTAACACTGCATGCCATTTTATCAAAGTGTTCTCAATGATTCAGTGTTCTACAGAATGTATAGAGATCTACAAGAGACTCAAAATGATTTGCATGCCGAGCATGTAGGGACTAAAGTAAATTTCTAATATTTGTATCTCAGAGGGAGAAAGTACATAATTTGTTATATCTATCACTTAATGAGTCCACCTGTTCATGAGGTTCTGGGCTGGTTTCCTCCCTTTGCCCTTCCCCAAAATCTCAGCTTCTTCCTCTTCTTTTTCTTCCTCATTCACCTCATCTATTATACCTCCCCGATTCTTCCTGAAGCATATGATCTGCTTGCTGTGTCTCGGTCCCAGCTTCTGGTAGGTGTATTCTCTGATTTACTGCTTCTGCTAATGATCTGTGGATGACTAGGACTCCTCTCTTAAAAAGAGTAGAGCCTGGGCTTTCCAACACCAAGCAACTCATTGAGGCCATCCCCTGCTGGTTAATATTTTTTTCAGAATCAATATTTTACCTTATTTGATTTATGTTTTCCCCAGTAGAAGATGAGGCCATGCTCGTAGTCATTTTTTGTCCCTTAAAAAATGTTCTCCTTTATCAATTGCTGATTTTTTTTTTCATTCTTTTTGATAGTCTCTTTAAGAATTCTGTGACAATTCTGATACTCTGGGCACTTATCAAATGTCTTGACAATCTCTTATTTCTGATTCTTTTTAAATCTCTTCCTTCATTTATGTGGCATCTTGTAGTATTAATTTTATTGACCTAGATGAAAAGTGTAAATAATGCTGCTTCCTCTTCATGAACCATTCCTGGTCCTGACCGAAGACTGACTGTTTTGTGATTCGAAGGCCATGGGGTAGTCAGTCTATTCTTAGGTACACCTCTAGACTGCACCTCTACCAGTACATATGCCTTGCCTTTATGGCTGCTCTTCTGAGCTAATAGAAGATATCTCTGATGTCTTTAACTACCACATTCAACACTGGTGCTTGTGTGCTTGGACCTGGGACCTTATTTCTTTCCTCTTGCAGTAGAGTATATGCTATTCTGCCATGCTGAAACAAAGTAAGCACTAAATCTAGGGAATGGAGAGTGGATGGCTCTGAGTTCTGGGATATTGTCCATATCAAATTTTCCAACTGCTGTGTGGCTATAACTCACCTGTTGTCACAATATTAAGTAGAAAAATATGAGTAAACTTAAAGTGCGGTATGTGTGACCAAGCCCAAAAACACATGCAGTTCCAAACAAACAGGTTTGCTCCCTACATGGACTCAGGCCGCAGATGCTGCTCAAAGCCACATCAGAAGAAAACCAGAAAATCTGGTGCCAAGAAATACTAAGATAAGTGCAAAAATATTTATTGGAGGCACATACCATAGACCAATATTTCCGTATACAGTCCACCAATATTTCAAACAAGCCCTCTGCTCTTTTTCAAGGTTTAAACAGCCACACCTTAACTTCCTGCTTTTACAGCCAGGATGTGGTTGAGGTGACAGGCATTATTGTATATACTGGGATGCATAGAATACTGTACAGTACACCTGCTGAAATAGGTAGTATATGTGCAAAACTGCTTATAAGCTCAAAATACATGCTGTGCAAACATTAGCTAAAGTACTAACAGTAAAATGTAATCATATGACTGAATACCAAGATTTAAACCACCCATTTTATTTATAAAAAAAAACCCACTTCACTGCATGTTGTATATTGTTTAAGACAAAAGAACTATTACAGGCTGTGTACTCATATTTTTAAGAAACCTTAGTTGCTTCCATTCTCATTGATACGTGTCTGTAAGAAGAAAGCACACTCATTTCATTGTGTCTAATCAGATAAAAAATTTTGGTTCAAAATAGTCAACAACTGTATAAACTGGTATCCAGTGATATGGGTGATGCAATTTGTGCGACTCCAAATGAGCAACTCAGTTTGTGCACCCGACGAAAGAGTGACCATCAGACAATAGTGAGGGGGAAGGAATACCAATTGTAAGAGACAAAACAGAGAGGAACAGCAAGTGTAAGGGACAAAATAGCACATGTGAGGGACTGATCAGGAAATACTATGCATGATAAATAAAGCAAATGAGCAGGCAACTGCTGAGCTGGCTGCTTGGTGTGCTGGTTCAGGTCATCATCCATGATGCATATGGTACTGGGTCCGGGACTGCCTGTGGGTGAGTTTTTTTATATGATGCTGGTTTGGCACTTTGTTTTATTTTACTTTTTATGCCATTCCATTCCCTCGAGATTCTTACCCACACCCACGGGTTGTCCCTCCCTGAGTAGTCCCCTCTGGTGTTTTCCTCATTACCCCAGTGCACCCCCCTTGGAATTGATTACAATTATTTGGAGGGTGTGGGGGGAGATATGCCGCCCTGCATAAGTCATTAGGAAGATGGCCTTTTTTTCTTTCAGTGGTGTGGTCGCGGTTTTGGTTTTCAGTGTAGTGCTAATCACCGATTTTGTTTTCGGCCATTAACATTCCCTGTTAATTCGCTCACCGATAAATCTTTGCTATTATCACATGGAACCGTATAAACTATCAGACCATTATCCTGATTACAAAATTAAAGGAAAATGCTTTGGCATTGTTAATGTAATACTACATAAGAGACCAGGCTGAATGAAAGAGGGAAGGTGAGAATAAAAATGAACTATTCAATAATGGTACAGTCTCAACCTTATGTTTCTTTGAGAAATGGGGCCAAAGTGAATCATTAGTTTATACCCAGATACTCTGATGCTTTTAATTGGAATATCCAAAAAACTTCACAACTCATCAATTTATTATCAGTTTTCCCCTCTCACTCTAATGTTTGGCTTTTTAATGCCCGAAACTAGAAACAGTGAACTTCCTGGTTTCCTCTAACATGAATTGCTAGCACATTCTCTGGATCCAATTTCTCAGTTGCCTCATATGATCCCCAACCCAGATCTTGAGTCTTTGTTTCCTGGAAAATCATTGCACAGTGATCCAACCAGAGTTAACCCTTTGAGGAGTTGGAGAGATGGCCCCTAGAATGGTATTTAGAAGGAGGAGAAATGTTGGTAACTAATAGTTACTCTGCTAGCTCAATGAGAAAAATATGGCTACCAAATCCCCCTACAGGTACCCATAAATGTGGTAAATGTAAATATTACCACAGTGATTCAGAAATCTAAAACCTTTTGTGTAAGAAAAGTGGAAAAGATCTACAAAACAAGAGATTTTATTAACTGTAATTCAGTGGGAGTTGTTTACTTGACCCTCTATACTTGCAAGTTATTCTATGCCAGCAAAACAAAATGCAACCTCAAGATGTGGATGAGGGAGCACATGAGGGCAATTGAGAAACTGGATCCTGAGAATGCACTAGCAAAATCATATCAAAGGAAACCAAGAAATTCTCTATTTCCAAGTTTTAGGGCATTGAAAGCCAAAAGTTGGATTGAGAGGGTGAAACCATGATAATGCAGTTTGCCCTTTAAGGGGCAGACCATGTTGTCCAGGTGCACCCCTTCCCTCCTGTTGGGATAGTTGTGCTCAGAAGGGGAGGGGACAAGGAAGGGGAGGACCCAGGAGCCAGAACAATGCCAGGTAACAGGAAGGGGAGGGGAAAAGGGGGTACATAAAGGACAGCACGAGGGAGCCTCAGCCACTTTTGCTGGAGTTTTTGATTTGCAAGAAGCTGCAGCACTTCAGATTGGCATATTAGTTGGGAAGGTTTGTTCAGGACAGACAGGAGGTAAGAAGTTCAAGCTACAATGTGTGAGGTTACAAGTTTAAAAAAAGGAGAGAATGTAGTAGTAGAGAATGATCAAGAGCAACGGCGTTGTTTTTCACTGAAAGAGTGGGGAAGCATTTTACTGGCAGCAGTGTATGGATTTGTCTCAGGAAATTGCTTGTTGAGAATGCCTTGCTGGGTTAAAGAACAGAGAAGCATGACTGGCTGGAAAAGCTTTAAAGCTTACTGATTGCAGGCGCCGTTTTAAATCAGCGATGGCTTAGTCCAAGCGAGTGTTTGTTGTTGCAAGTTTTGTGGTGGGGAGCAGTGGTTTGCAGAATTTGGGTGGTTTAGGCCTACAGGGGCTGCTAGTAGTGCTGTTTTTGTCGGACGCGAGTCGGGAGAGGAGAGCTAAGACCCGACCGTGTGGTGCAGGTGGGGGAGGTGGGGGCCACATCGGGCGCGATGCGAAAGATGTTGGGTCCCTTTCAATGGCCTGTGTTATGTTTTTAGAGGAGGCAGGGAGAGACTAGGAGGTGCGAGGTGCTGGTAGGCTTGAAAGGAGGCCGGTTGGAACAAGGGAACGGAAGCATGTCGCGGGACCACGCGGTGTGACGTCACACGCCATGTGAGTGACGGGGGACGAGCCTGGTGTGATTAGGGCCTGGTGGTTAGTGTGGCAAAAGGGCTAAAACATCGATGCGACCACCGGGATTTCAGAATGGTTACGTTGTGGGTTTCAGATGTTGGTGTGGCCAAATAGCGCACCTGGAAAAGGAAAAGAAGGCAAACACGGTCGCTAAAGACGCTAGAGGGCATGGCGGGCAGGCAGGCCTGAAAGGAGCTGCTAAGTAAAGAGGCAGGAGGGTGCCTCAGGACCACGCGGTGACGTCGCACACTGCGTGGGAGATGAGAGGAACGTTGATGTCCTGGCCTGAGGCTGTAGGTTCCTGGAGGGGCAGCGGACAAAGCAGGGTGCTGGGTTATTAAAGGCTGTGGGCTCAAACCAGTTTTTTCAGCCCAGCGTGTGGCAAATTTGGCGGGCGGACAGGGCTGCACCCTACAAAGAGGAGATCGGGGGGGTAAGACATGAAAAACATATCTATATATTGTATATAAATAAGGAAATAATGAATAATAATAAATTGAGACAAGGCAAGGGAGTTAGGCACATTTGTGTGTCAGGCGCAGGAGGAGTGGGGCTTGTTGCCCGAAAAGAAGAGGCCTGGGAGAAGGGGAGGCCTTGGGAGCAGGAAGGAAGGTTTGATTCTGGCCACATGGTCAGGTGGAACACACCGTGTGGTGGGGAGTCAGCCATTGGCGTTTTTATGGGCACTTTCGATCAAAGGGGCCATGTGCCTCAAGGGATAAGGTATTTGAAGTCAGAGGGTAGGTGTGGAGGCCCGAGTGTGGCCGGGCAGTACAGCAGGCCCGAAAAATGGCTGGGGCAAAACAAAAAAAAAAAAAAACATTTTTGTTTTTTAAATTATTGTTATATATATGTAGTGGTTACAATATAAGATAATTTTGTAACATTATTACTGCCCTGCAGTGGGGGCAGTCTTGGGGCCTAATGGTGTAGCTGTTTAATGGGGGAGAAGGCCTTTGGGACAACCGGAGTGCTGGGCCAAGCAGAAGCATTGCTCGGTGACAAATCCTTGGGGGTGAGGGCCTAGGGCACGAACCCCATGGCAGTGAGCGACAGAGGGCGGCAGCACACCGGCGGGGGGGGCCACAAAAAAAAAAGCGTAAAACAGGGTGGTGCAGTGGGTGGAGGGCAGATATGCTGCATGTAAGGAGGGTGATAAACCTAAGGTTTTTTTGCCTGGGGCGTGCCATAAGACATGGTGAGAATGAACCCGAAGGGAGGCTTTCGGCCTGTATAAAAAAAAAAAAAAAACAATTGGCAAATGGTTTTAGGATAATTGACTAAGATGGTAACCGGTTTTCATATTCTGTAGTTGTCTTCACAGGGTATCAGCAAGGAACGGACATGGCACCCCGGAAGAGCAAGCCATCGAAGGAAGAGGCTTACAAGGTGATAATCGAGCTGGCTGAAAAGGCAAACAAAATGTGGGAGCTGGTGGAAGGGGAGGACCCAGGGAAGCCCGGGGAGAGGAGAAAAGTGGAAGGGGAAAAAAGTAGCAAAGGGAAGAGGGCACCTGGGGGAGGAGGCAGCCCCTCTGGGGTAGCGCTGAGGGCAGCAGGGCCTGCCAGGGCTACTGAGCTCACTCCTATGCAGCCAGGTGACACAACAGCACCCACCCCTGATCAAAGGGGACCCCCCCCAGGAGAACCGAGGTCGGAGGCTCAGAGCAGTGGGTCCGATCAGCACCTCCTGGCAGACCATCTCCCGCTTCCACCTCACCCACAGGAAGAAACAAGTGAACCCGGGGAGGCCTGCAGACACCTCGGACAAGAAAAGGGCACAGGTAATGCACCCACTATGGTGGGAGATAGCATAAGGGAATATATAGACCAGATAGTGGTGGCACTGGAAACAAATGGGGTGGGGCAGATGGAGTTGGCCCTGGCAGAACTTAAGGCAGGAAAAGGGGCATCAAGAGACACGGGAAAAGGGGAAGAAAGAGAAGGTCTGGGGACAAGGGAGGTGGGTGCACTGGGGATGAGGATTGGTGAGCATGTGCCCGCTGCCACAAAGGAGAAAATATGGAAAGGGAAATATGTGGACATATTTGCCCTGGTGAGCCGGGAAGCAGTGGCAAAATATGAAGAGGTGGAGAGTATAGGAAAAGTGAAATGGCAGCAGCCATAGTGTTGCTTGGGAGAAGAGAGGAAGACAAATTCACAAAAGGAAAGACTTGGGACAGGTGGTTCTTAGCTTTTGCAATCTTTTCAGCCATAACGCTGGAAAAAAGACCAGAATTAGGTATCCCGCTGATCACTTATTCATTGATAATACAGAGAGCAAAGGCAAAAGGCGGAATGGGGTGGTTGTATTACGACGAATATTTTCAGCTGCGCATGACATCATTTGGGGATGTAAGGTGGGACACCAAGCAAATAGACTTATGGACGGATTATGTAACTGATCAGTCCACACCCGATGGAGGGTGGGGTAAGAAAAGGGCCATACCCACGAGATGCTGTTGGGCATATAATAGGGCATTCTACTCGTGGCCCCAGTGTCGTTTTTGTCATGCCTGAGTGAAATGTGGGGGAGGGCACTCGGCCAGCAAATGCAGAACTACAGGTGTCCAAGGTACCCAAGGGTACGAGGGACAAGGGTCGAGCCAGCAGTTCTTTCGGGATAACCAGGTTTTCAGAGGGAAGTCATGGAGCAATGGAGGGAGGGGCAGAGGTAACGGGGGTAGAGGGGGCCAAAACACTGAGGCAATGGGAACGGGGCAGGCAGGATGGGGGGTACAGGGTGGGGTGACAGGGCCCGATTTGGGATGGCCAGAACACCTGTCAACATAGCGGCCTTGACGTCTCGCCTGGTGAGATACCCAGATACGAGGTGCAGGATATGGTTTTGTGGGGATTTGACACAGGGTTTTCATTACAGTCTACGGATCCCAGGCAGGCGAGAGAGGCGAGGAACTTAGGGTCGGTAAAAGGAAAGGAGGACATGTTAAGGAATAAGATTGAGAAGGAGAGGACAGCTGGTAGGGTGGAGGGTCCGTTTGATGACCCCCCATTAGAGAACATGCGGATATCACCTTTGGGTTTGGTTCCTAAAAAACAGGAAGGTGAATATCGGGTAATACACCATTTGTCTTACCCAGAAGGGGACTCGGTGAATGACTATATTGGGGAGGAGTATAGCAGGGTGACCTATGCAATGCTCGAGGACGCAATCCGGATAATCCGAGCCACAGAGGATGCATGGATGGTGAAAACAGACATAGAGTCTGCTTTCAGGCTGCTTCCAGTAAGGAGGGAAGACTGGGACCTTTTGGGTTTTAAGAAATGAAGGTAGATATTACTTTGACAGAGCAATGCCTATGGGGTGCTCCACAGCATGTGCGACATTTGAAGCTTTCAGCACATGCCTACAGTGGATATTCCAAGAGGAAATGGGTTACACGTCAGTTATCCACTACCTGGATGATTTTCTACTCATAGGTAAGGGTGAGGAAGAGACACGGAGAATGTTGGTTAGGTTTCAGCAAGTGTGCCAGGAGTTGGGGGGTCCCACTGGCACCGGGTAAGACAGAAAGGCCCATCAGGGCGATAGAATTCCTAGGGATAGAGATTGACGCGGTAAACGAGGTTTTTAGGTTGCTGGACAAGAAAGTAAGGAGGTTGAAGGAACTAATTAGTATACGTGCCAGCAAAAAGAGGGTCCAATTGAAAGTAGCTCAAAAAGTATTGGGGCATCTGAATTTTGCATGCAGGCAGTGGGACAGGGGCGTTTACAAGAAGGTTGGCCAGGCGCAGCACGGTCAGAAACCACATCACTGGATTAACTTGGCGTGCAGTATCAGGAAGATTTTAGTGTATGGGAGGAATTTTGAAGGACTATAATGGGACTTCATTCTGGCAGGAGGTGGTTGTATAACACAGACTTGGAATTATACACAGAAGCGGCGGGAGGTCTGGGCATGGGAGGTTATCTGAGGGCAGGTGGTTGCGGAACCATGGCCTCACGGACTGGGTGAGAGGGAAAAAGTGAAGGATATAACACTCCTGAGAGATCATGCCCATATGGGCATGTACTTTGGTGTGGGGGAAGGAATTACCAGATCAGAAGGTGACATTCTGATGTGACAACAGAGCTGTAGTGGACGTACTTAACCACAGAGGGGCCAGATCCAACACAGTCATGCAGGTGGTACGACGACTGGTTTTAAGGGCTCTGCAGCTGAACATATCTTTTAGAGCAAAACATATCTAAGGGGTACACAATACCCTGGCTGACAGCTTTTCCTGTTTGCAGCTGGACCGTTTCCGGAAGCTGGCACCAGCAGCGGAGGAACAAAAAACACCCATACCAGCGGACATCTGGGATGTTGGCAGGATGGAGCAGAGCTGTTGTTTCATAGCTCATGGGCACCCCAGACTCTGAGGGTGTACAATGGGGTCTGGCGTGTTTTTCAAGCATTCAGGGCAGAGCACCAGATGGAGGTAAGTGGGCCATTATCTGAGGAACAGGTGGGAATGTTCCTAGTGGATCAATGGCAAAAAGGGATGGCTCACGCCACGATGGGGGTTTATCTGGCAGGGATCAGTGTGATCTGCAGCCTGAAGGGATGGCGGGACCCAACAAGGATGATGTTCATCAGAAGGATGATGCAGGGCTGGGGTAGGTTAAGGGGAGGGGCCAAGGACATCCGGAGGCTGATAGGGGAGCAGTGACTAATAAAGATAGGGGCGCGTCCGGCAATATATGTACTTGGCGAGGCCCAGCTATTTCATGCAATTTATGTGACGATGTTTGCAGGGGCTCTGAGGGTGAGCGAGGTAGTAGGCAATGGAAAAAATGACATGGAAGGTGGTATGGAGTGGGAGGATGTGAGTTGGGGAACAAAGGAAATATGGATCAGATTAAGACGATCTAAGACTGACCAAAGGGGGCAAGGTTCCATAATAACCCTAAGGGGGTGAACAAAGGTTGCAATATGCCCAGTACAAGCCTTGTGGGTTTTCGCCGCAGGGCAGGTAATCAGGACTGGGAAGTTTTTTACACACTGGGATGGAAGAAGGGTCACTAGTTACCAGGTCACGGCCGTGTTAAGAAAGGCGATGGCATTTCTGGGGGAGAACCCAACTAATTACTCATCCCATTCCCTGCGGATTGGGGCAGCCTCACAGTGGGCGGCCAAAGGGGAGTCTGTGGATGACATTTTGGTGAAAGGTCACTGGTGGTCAGCCAGTTACAAAAGATACATCAGAGCTCTGACGTAAAAAAAGGGGAGAAGGAGGTAATATTGATACGTTAGGGTTATAAGCGTTGGAAGTAAGACAGAGAGGTCATGAGAGAATGCAAGTTAATTAAATAACTTTGTGTTGTTACATCCCATAGGTAGAGAGGAGCACAGAAGTCTGGATCTCGGCCATTCCTATATTTACTGGGCTGGTAAGAGGCGGAGGCAAGCTGGGGAAAACAGCTATACCAAGATGCCAGGCAGTGTAGGCTGGTATGGCACGGCGGCGAGGGGAGAATGAGATGGGCACAGCTGCTCCCTGCTCTGAAAGAGCTCGAGACATCGGCCCAGTCAGACCTAGTCATTATACACCTGAGGGCAACGATCTGGCAAGCAGCAGACCATGGGCGCACACATACTGGCAGATCAAGAGGGACTTAGAGGTGTTAAGACACTGGTGGCTGCAGGTGTGCCTTGCATGGTCGGACATAATACCTCAGAGGGTGTGGAGACAGGAACACAGCCACAGGGTGGTGGAGAGAGCCAGGAGGAAGATGAATAGGAGAGTGGGGACACTGATCAGGCGGATGGGAGGATGGGTGATACTGCGAGGGGTCGAAGAATGGGTAGACAAATTTTACAGACCAGACGGCATACACCTGTCAGATATAGCGGTAGATATGTTTAATGCAGAGATGATGGATTTTATAGAAGAATGGAGGAAACAGGAAAACAGATAAAAAAAAAGGGGGGAGCAGGATGGAGGTAGCAAGAGGCGAGGAAGGAGGGGCACCCTTAGGTTGGGGGGGAGCCAGTCATCCAACGCAAGTTGGAGACTGGCTAGTGGGGAAAAGGGCGGGGGACAAAAGGGGAAGATAAAAGGAGTAACACGAGAGGAAGAAGAAGATGAAGGAGAAAGCGGTCTCGGTTCTCACCGTTACCTAGCAAGAGAAGGAGAAGAAGAAGGCACCCAAGTTTTCGCCTGGGGGGATGGAGAATCAGAAAGTGATATATGTATGGAATAATGGAAATCATTGGATATATGAAAATAAGAGATGGAAAAGAATTATGATTGATGGATGTTAATAAATTAATTGCCAATCTGAGCACAACAACAAGCAATGGTCTCTATGTTTTTTGTGAGGGAAGAGGGGGGAATCCGTGAAAATGGAGTTTGCCCTTTAAGGGGCAGACCATGTTGTCCAGGTGCACCCCTTCCCTCCTGTTGGGATAGTTGTGTTCAGAAGGGGAAGGGACAGGGAAGGGGAGGAGCCAGGATCCAGAACAATGGCCAGGTAACAGGAAGGGGAGGGGAAAAGGGGGTACATAAAGGACAGCACAAGGGAGCCTCAGCCACTTTTGCTGGAGTTTTTGATCCCGCCCACCCAACCAAAAGAATACGAAGACAAGGAGTAGAGCCAATGGGGGCTGTAGGAGGGGCTGTCATGGTGGAGGACAGACGTGCCTACCAGGGCAATGGACTGCCAATGGTGAATGGCAGAGGAAGATAATATAGTATGGACTGCCAAAGGTGGAGGGCAAGACATAAAGAGGTCATGGAGTGCCAAAGGTGGATGGCAGGGGATAAGAGGATGATGGACTGCCAAGGTGGATGGCAGGTGGAAAAATGGTTATGGACTGCCAAAGGTGGATGGCAGGTGGAAAATGGGTAAGGACTTGCCAAAGGTGAATGGCAGGTGAAGAGATGGGTAAGGACTACAAAAGGGGGAAGGGGGAGGATGAAAGGGGAAGATAAAAGAGTAACACGAGAGGAAGAAGAAGATGAAGGAGAAAGCGGTCTCGGTTCTCACCTACCTAGCAAGAGAAGGAGAAGAAGAAGGCACCCAAGTTTTCGCCTGGGGGGATGGAGAATCAGAAAGTGATATATGTATGGAATAATTGAAATCATTGGATATATGAAAATAAGAGATGGAAAAGAATTATGATTGATGGATGTTAATAAATTAATTGCCAATCTGAGCACAACAACAAGCAATGGTCTCTGTGTTTTTTGTGAGGGAAGAGGGGGAATCCAGGACAATACATTGATGAGACATGAGACAGTATGGATATTCCAATTAAAAGCAACAGCATATCCCCATCTAAACAAAAGATTTGATTTTGCCCAATTTCTCAAAGACACATGAGGTTGAGATGGTGACAATGAATATTCCATTTTAATTCCTCTCTGTTTCTTATTCCGCATTTTCTCTTATATGGTATTAAGTTAACAATGCCTAAACAATTTCTTTTAATTTTGTAATCTGGATAATATTCTACCATGTTTGTACATTTAGTAATTAATTATTTTGAACCAACATTTTTTATCTAGATAGACACAGTGAAATGAGTGCGCTTTCTTCATATGGACATGTACCAGTGAGAATGGAAGCAGTGAAGGACTCTTCAAAATAGGAGTACTTAGCCTGTAATAGTTCTCTTATTTTTATAAATAACATTGGTGGGTTCAGTTTGCATATTCAGCATATGACTGCACTTTATTGTTTGCATTTTAACTAATGTTTGCACAGCATATAATTTGGATTTATAAGCCATTTCGCACATACTGTTTGCTCTCTATTTCAGCAGGTACAGTATATACTTTTTCAAATTAAATTGCAGTAATGCATTGTTACTTTAACTACATCCTGGCTATAAAAGCAGGAAGTTAAACCATGGCTGTTTATACCTTGAAAAAGAGCAGAGGTCCTGCTTGAAACATTGGTGGATGGCATTCAAGAATATTCGTCTACGATATTTCCCTCCAGTAAATATTTGTTTCATTCTTGGTGGAACTGGACCTATTGGGATTACTGGGTGTAAGCGAGGGTCCCGAGAACCTTCTACAAGCCTATAATCAGGCTGCGGTGGGGGATCTGTACGCCTTGGCTCCTGTCCAGGTTCTCCCTCTCATTCTCTGCCCTCAGTCCCCTTGGTTTGATGGGACCTTGAGGGAGCTGAGGAGAGAGGGGCTAAGGTTAGAAAGTAGCTGGTGGAGAACCAGCCTGGGTGCTGACAGACTTAGACTGATGGAACAGTTTAAAGACTATCAGTTGGCAATTTCCCATAAGAAGGAAGAATTCATGTCCAGGGAGATTGCTGCAGCTCAGAATCAACAAGCTCAGCTCTTTTGAACTGTGGAGAGACTGTGCAATCCAGCATGTCTGCAAGTTCGGAGAGTATTTTCTCACGAAAAGTGTGAGGAGTTTGCTCACTTCTTTGCTGATAAGGTTGCCGACATCAGGTCTGAGATCTGTTCAACTCATTCTATGTGGGGGGGGGGACTGTGGTCAGTGGAATGTCACTATACCTCAGTTCTGCTGGATGGAGTTTGAATGGCTTGAGATCGAGGATTTAATGCGGATTCTCAGGGATATGCGCCCAACCTGTTGTAGTTTGGATCCAGGCTCTACTCGCCTTTTGTTAGACTGTATTGATGTCATCAGCCCGGTCCTTGGGGAGATAGTCTGGGGTTCACTGGAGATGGGTGAGTTTCCTTATTCCCTGAAGGAAGCAGTGCTGACTCCCCTTCTCAAGAAATCTTCATGTGACCCAGACTGCCCAGTTAACTACCGACCGATCTCTAATCTTCCCTTTGCCGGGAAGGTTATTAAGAAGGTCGTGGCTCTACAGTTGGAGAACCATCTTACCATCCATGATATCTACAATCCACTCCAGTCTGGTTTTCATAAAAGGCATAGTACTAAGACCACTCTGGTTTGGGTGCTCAATGATCTCCTAATTGCGAGAGATCAGAAATCCTGTACCATCTTGGTATTTCTGGATTTCTCTTCAGCCTTTGACACCATGGACCATGAGGTGCTGCTGGAACACCTGCGTGTCATCTGCTGCCTGTCTGGTATGGTCCTCAGATGGTTCCATTCTTTTCTCATTGGAAGACCACAGAGAGTGGTCTCAGGGATTTATTCCTCTGAGGCATTCTCTCTGTCGTGAGGAGTACCACAGGGCTCTGTGCTGTCCCCCATGTTGTTCGCGGTGTATATGCTGCCATTAGGAGACATTGTGAGGCGGTATGGGCTGAGGTTTCACTGTTATGCAGATGATACACAGCTCTCCCTGAACTTCGAACCCAACCAGGTTAGTGTACTCACGCTGTTTAAAACTGCCTGGCAGAAATCCAGAACTGGATGAATACCAGTTGGTTAAAACTGAATTCTGACAAGACTGAGGTATTGGTGATGGAACCTGGTCACCGGATAGAGGGGTTAGGGATGGGTTGTCCCTCACAGCTTTGGCTTGGAGGGTACCAGTTACCAACCTCTGAATGGGTACAAAATCTGGGGATAATAGTCGACAACTGTCTGACACTTCATTCTCAGGTGTCAGCCGTGGTTAAGTCCTCCCTCTACCATCTGAGGACTATCGCCTAGATTAAACACCTGGTTCCATCTGGTGACCTTCCAACTTTGATCCATGCTTTTGTGACTTTACACCTGGACTACTGTAATTCCCTTTACCTAGGGCTTCGGGGGGTTGATATCCGCCACTTACAGCTGGTGCAGAATGCTGTGGCCAGGCTGTTGTCTGGATCATCCTGATCCAGTCATATTACACCTGTGCTGCATGAACTGCACTGGCTGCCAGTTCAGTGGCAGATCACCTTCAAGGTTGGTTTGCTGACCTACAAAGCCCTGCATGGACAGAGAATGAGCTACCTGCAAGATCTCCTGTATCCTTATTGCCCCCTCTGACCACTTCGCTTGACCGATGAGGTATTGCTTGATATTCCCAGAGTACAATTAAAAACATCTGGATCATGGGCATTTTTATTTGTAGCCCCAACCCTGTAGAATTCTCTGCCTCATCAGATACAGTACGTGAGTGCCTGACAGTGAAGAGCTTTATGACTGCCTTAAAGACCTACTTATCTGAACTTGCTTTTGGTGCTTGCTTTTTACTGGATTTCTATAATTGAGTTGTATTTATATACTGGAAAATGTATTTTAGCATTTTATGCTTTTAATTCTTGCTTCTTGTACAGTGCTCTGGTACTCAGTGAAGAATGCTATATAAATAAAGGTTATTATTATTATTGTTATTATTATTACTTTAATCTGAGTGTCCAATGTGGTTCTTGCTGCTGGACTTTCCAGTTTTGTTCTGATGTGGCCTTGAGCAGTGTCTGCAGCACAAGTCCTTATAGGGAGTGATCCTGTTTGTTTGGACTTATTTCAATTATACCTATGGCACATGTAAAAGAGTTAATGATAAGCTCTTCTGTCCTTATTACTCTCATGACTGCACTTAGGTGTTGCATATGGGTCACTTAGTCTGGACTACAAATCACCACATCATCCAGATAGTCCACTGCATAGTCAGAATGGTATCTGATGCATCAAATGTTGGAATGTATCTGGGGCACCATGTAAACCAAAGGGCCTGATTGTAAACTGATAGGAGCTTGCCTGTGTGGTAAAGGCAGTCTTCTCCCTAGAAGTTGAAGATAAAGGGATTTGCCAGTACCCGTAAGTTAGATCAAAAGGTTTAGCATACTGTGCACCTTACATCTTATTGATCAGATCGTCCACCTGGGGCATGGGACAACCATCAAACATTTCCTTTTTTTTTAATCAAAAAGAGCCATATTCTGCACTCTTTTTTATTCCCAGTGACTATTGGGCAGTGGTGGCCAATACACCATGTATTGGGATCCATTTTGGTGGATCTCAAGAAGCTCTGAGATCCACCAACAATAAAGTGAACATAAAGTACAATCATTACACTTATCAGCTGTTAGGAACTTCATTGATTTTAAAATGCAACCTTTGCCCCAAGTTCCACCAAAAATATCTTGAGATCCACCAGTGGAACTAGATCCATGAATTGGCCACCACTGCTTGGGGAACTCCATTTGCTGCTGGGGGGTTCTACAAGCCCCAAATTCAGCATGTTCTTTATTTCCTTCACCACCTCTGGTATTATTTTCTCTGCTATTTTGCTGAGCTCTGTCTGGTACCATTGTAAATGTTTTATCATTTTGTGCCAGCACTCTGGCCATATTCTGACCTTGCTCAGGGGTTGAGGCTTTGTTTACTTACACTTGTCCTGTAGAGGATGCATCTATTCTATTATTTACCACATCTTCCTCACCATTCTCCTCTGTTAATATTGTGAATGACTGACTGATCATGCCCATCTCTCCTTCACCACTTTTCCATTTCTTCAAGAGATTTACATGGAAGATTTTAGAACCATGTCTTTTCTCAGAGGTCTCTATTTCAAAGGTCAACTGACCTGTTCATCTGACCCGTCTAAATGGTCCCTGCCACATTGTCAGCAACTTATTCCCAGTTATAGGTAACAAGAGCAGGTCCTGGTCAGCTCTCCTGAATTTCTTACACTTTGTGCTCTTATCATATCAATACTTTTGCACCTGACCCTGAGAACTATTGCTCTGAATGACCCACCTTTACATATTTCTGCAATGTACTTCTCAGGTTCAGTAGAAAATCCATTATAGAAGAGCATACCAGGAACAATGCAATTCTGCAGAATTCTGCAGCAGAGTTACTGTAGGAAACAATGGCAGTTAATCACTTTTGTCATGCAGGAATATATGACAATGCACAGCATCCTTGAAAGTTCCACTGTATTTCCTGTTATCCTCGGGTTGTTATGCCAGCATTCCCTCATGACATTCACTGGACCTACAGGATGCCTACAATGATGAAGTTCAAATGCTGAATACCAGGTAAATGTCTGAGATACCTCCTTGTAAACTTGTGTACAAGCATATGCTTATTCATCGACAGCTCAGTGGGCAGTCGGTTGTGGTGAAGAGACAAGAGCTATGCCAGTCACCTGCTAAGGTTTAGGATTGGGGCAGCAGGGTGGTGGGAAACTACCTGCTAAGGTGCAGGAGGTACACTAGACCACCAGGGAATATCTGAATTCACAGACTGGGGATAGAGGACAGTGAGGGGGGTTCACTAGACAACCAGGGAAATGTTTATTTAGACTATATGGGGGATCAGGATGGGTGGTTACACTAGACACCAGGGCATGATGTCCACATTGGGTGAGGATTGGGTGGGGAGGGACCACTAGCCACCATGGAATTATTTTTGAAATATGGGGTGGGTGATCAAGTGGGGGACCACTAGCCACCAGGGTATTATGTTTGATATATGGGGTAGGTGATCATGTGGGGGAAGGAACGATAGCTACCACGGAATTATTTTTAATATGTGGGGAGAGGCAATCAGTGGGGGGAGGGAGCACTAGCCAGCAGGGAAGTATTTTTTATATAAGGGGGGTATTGATCAGGAGGGGGAAGGACCACTAGCCACCAGGGAATTTTATTTCTGTTTTAGGTGAGGCTTTGGGTGGGGAGGCACTGGACACCATGGGAAGTTTTGTTTTCTACACTATCTGAGTTATCCAGGGCAATAATTCACCCAACACCTTCAGATTTCTGATCCACCATAGGTGGAAGTTCAGAAAATTCTGCAAAGGTTGTGATATTTTGCAAAGTTCCACTAAAGCAGAAATCACAACTTTTACCCAGCTCTACTGGGCACAGTACTTCAGGTGTGGCCTCACCAGTGGTCTATAATGCTGCAGTAAAACCTAGATTCCTCCTATTGTCAAAACTCATCCTGATATTTCCCAGCATCATGTTTGCCTTATTGTAAAGTAGGCCTAGTTACACTAGCTAGATTGTTCAACAGGAGTCACTTATGATGACTACTAGGTCCCTTTCCTCAGAGGTAGTGCCCAACTTAACCCCTCCCATCCAATAATTCGTTTTGGTGTTCTTGTTCCCTATATGCATCACCTTGCACTTTTTGGCATTATATTGTATCTGTAAAACCTTGGACCACCTCTCCAAACTTTGGAATCCCCTTGGCATCTCCCTTACCCACTCCTTGCTGTCTACCCTACAACAGAGCTTAGTATAATCTGCCAAGAGACACACCTTGTCCCTAAATTCCTTTTCCTATGTAGCTGATGAACATATTGAAAAGGACTGAACACAGGACTGATCCCTGTAGCACCCCACTGGTAACCTCCACTCCTAAGATCTGACTTCATTTACCACTACCCTTTGCTGTCTCCATTTCAACCAACTTTGTATATATTCCAAAACTAGCATGCTCTAAGCTTTGCATTGCTCACAAAATTCAATTCACATTTCTGCTGAAGGGTGCTACTGGTTTGTGGTATGTAACAAACAAACAAAAATAATCCAGTTCACAACCCCCCATGGCAAATCTGAGAAGTAAAACATTTAAACTGCCTGAATTGGTTATTTTCTTACTTTTACCTCCATGGAAAATGGGTTCTGTTAGTTGTTAGATTGAAATTCCAATGTGAGCAAGCCAAACCATCAAACACTAAGGTAGAACCCCAAGGTTTGGGCCTAACTATGAAATGCCTACAGTGGCTACTTTTCAATGGAGTGCATTGCCTAAATCAGGTCCTTTAAAATAAAGTGCTTCCACCCAGGTAACTTCACAGATAATCCAAGGGAGCATGCTACAAGGAGTACCACAAGCTCCCGTACTCCTAACATATTACAAAACTAGCACGCTCTAACCTTCATGTTGCTCTCAAAATTCAATTCACATTTCTGCTGAAGGGTGCTTCTGGTTTGTGGCATGTAACAAACAAACAGAATCCAATGCACTTGTGAGCAATGCGCATGTCTAGAGTGTCCACAGGGACAAGAGGGACAGAGGGCTGTAATATATACACAGCAGTCGGTACATGGGCCTCTCGTCATAAAAGTCGCAAGTAAACCTTACCTTAGGATAACGTTGGTAGGGTAGGCCATTCCTGACTGACCCTGAAGTAGTAAATAGTCATCATCAAAATAGGATGGCGGCAAATATTCATTCAACTATCCATACATCCAGTGGGATTACTGGTTTACAATGCACTGTGCGTAAAATGTATTTGTTAACATCAGGTGATTTTCCCACACACCCTTATACGTGCAGTAAATGTTTAAAAATTAAGGAATTACAGCATGTAATTGAACGCTTTAACACACATTTAGTAGAGCTTGAAAGCAGCCAATCTGAAATGCACAAACGCTTCAATGCTTCAAATTCAATAACATCTAATGGCATAAATCAAGCACAGATTCCTGAGACTGCTATAACATCCAAAAAGGTAGAAAAGCTCAACAGTTTAGTATCCACACACACAATAGGTTTGATCCTTTTAATACTCTTTCAACAGATAGCACTAACAACCCTATTGTGGTTGTAGATTCTGGTGACTCAATCAGTTTACCTACTTTAGGCTCTACTTCTGCTATTCCCCAATCTAGCAATTCTCATACAGATGTGGTAGTACTTATAGATTTTTTCACTGACTTAAATCAAGCCCCATCCAGAGACCCCTTTTTATCCCATGATACTTGTAAACGACAGATTTATGTATTAGGTGACTCGATCACTAAACATTTAGATAGATCAATTTGCAATCCCAACAAAGCAAATAGAACCAGCTGCAGTTATAGTGGCGCTAATATATCAGACTTGACAAAAATGATGACTGATATCTTGAAGGACTGTGGTACTAACCCTATTGTAGTCATACATGTGGGTGCTAACAATATTTTTAGAGACTCTGTGCTGGAAATCAAAAAAGACTTCATTGCTATGACTAATAAATTGGTTGAATTGAGGTGCGACATTTGCTTATCTGAAATTCTCCCCATCCCATGTTTCTTACCATCTCTTAATAAAAAAATCAAAATTATAAATGACTGGCTTCGAAAATGGTGCTTGCAACAGAACATTACTTGCATAACCCATTGGGAAGTGTTCAAAAATCACAATGAGTTATACTGATTCAATGGTTTACATTTAAGCAGACATGGAAATGCTATTTTGGGGAAGCAATTTCTTACTGTTATCAACAGTCATTTAAACTAAACTCGGGGGGGGGACGTTTGACCCGTCACCTTCTTAATACTGTTAGCATTGGTAAAATTAAAAATCATCATTTACATTGTTTAAGCTTTAATGCAAGGAGCCTAAATCACAATATGGATGAATTTAAGTGTAGGATTCATCAAGACAATTTTGATATTGTATCGATTTGTGAAACATAGGGTGAGGATAGGTCTCTATGGAAAAATAACGTACCAGGCTTCACCATCCACGAAACTAATAGGACTAATAGGAAAGGGGGCGGGGTTACTTTATTGGTTAATAGTAATATTAGGTCAATAGCTATTACTAATTGTATCAAAACTCATGATAAATTAACAGAAACCATTTGGGTCAAGTTTCTTCTTTCTAATATTGATGTTCTTATTTTTGGCTCTTGCTACCACCCACCAAACTCTCCAGTGGATATACTAGATGTCATACTGTGTGAAACAGAACAAGCTAAAGCACTGGTCAATATTGTCATTACTGGTGATGTCAACTTAGGTGATATAGACTGGCTAAATCTTCGAGCCATTAATAGCATGGGTAACAAACTACTGAACACATGCTTCCAGTAAGGTCTAAAGCAGAATGTACTGACTCCTACCAGAGGAGAAAATATTTTAGATCTTGTGTTTAGTGATGATGAACTGATGATTAATGATATCAGTAATAGCGTACCCATTGGGAACAGTGATCACAACACTGTTTCCTTGAAGATTGAAAAAATGTATGCATATAACTCAAATCCAACTATCATATATTTATATGATAAAGCAGACTTATCAACTATAAAACAGGTTACTAGCGAAATCAATTGGGAAACACTCTTATCTAATTCCAACCTGGAACACTGCTGGGAAACTTTCAAGGACATTATTTACCATTTAAGAGACTCATTTATTCCATCCAAACAAAAAAATGTTAATCAAAAAAAGGCCCCAACATGGATGAATAATTCCATTAAGAGACTCATAAAGCTTAACCTTAAAAAATATAACATTTATCTTAAAAACAAATCTATATCAAATTGGGATTATTATATGTTAATCCAAAAGAAATGTAAAAATAGGATTAAAAAGCAAAAACAAGGTGGGAACACAATTTGGCTATTAATGCTAAAAACAAAAACAGTATTTTTTTTTTCATATATTAATTCATTGAAGAAACCAATATGTCAGATAGGTCTACTACTTGAAGATAATGTTCTTTTTTTTTTATTTAGTATACTTTATTAACAGTTTTAAAGCAAACAGTGCATACAGTACATCTCACAGTAGCACTAAACATATCAGACTGGCAACTCTACCAAACCCCTTCACACCTCCCCCCCCCTCCAACCCTCCTCTACCCCCTATCCAATCAAAAGTCCTTTACTTTATTAAACTGCCAAAATCTCCCTCTGCCAGATAATTCAACCTACCCCCGCTTGGATCAGTTGGATTAAGATGAAACTACAGTATGTCTCCTGCTGCAGAACATATTATAATAACTTGCTTGAACCTATTTAGTCACATAGTTGCTTCATATATGGGGAGCTGGACTTACTAATCTTCTAAACATCCTTATACCTCTCAGCTAAAAACAGTGAAAACTGCTCCCACCTACTGTTGAAGTTATTTAGAGTATGGAATTGTAAGGCTATTGCCTTTTCTGCATTAAAAGCTGTATGTAATTCCTGTATCCATTCTCTAAAAGGGGGTAAAGAATCCTTGACCCAGTACCTCATGATTAGGAGCAATGTCACCGCAGAAGTAAAAGCCATATAATATTTATGTGTCTGAGAAGGTAAGGCTGAAAGGTTGCCAAGTACACATGTTTCAATATTGAAGTTGTCTCTCCCTTCAAATAAGGGTTTCAAAAATTGTTTTGTTTGTTGCCAGAAATTTTGGGTTTTGGGGCAAGTCCATATCAGATGTATAAGAGAGCCAGGTTCTCAATGACATTTCTGGCACAATACACTTTGTTTCTTGTCCATAAAATGTAGTTTAATTGGAGTGTAATACAAATTGTGGAGCACATTAAACCTGATCAGACACAATCGGTCTTGTTTAACTAATCTATAATTACTTCTCCAGATTGATTCCCAGGTAGAGGTGTCATAGGGAAGGTCTGCGGCCTGTTGCCAGTAAAATGCTATTGGGGAGAGGTTATCCCCAGCCCTATTGGACAACAGTTTATAAAGCTGTGCTATGGGTTTTGGCTGAGTGGCCAGTTTGAAAAGATCCTTGAAAAAAACTGAAGCCTGTACAGACCAAGGTGGATGTCCGAGAGCTGCATTGACACATTGTTTAATCTGCAGGTATTTGAAAAAAGGAATCTCCATCAGTTGGAAAGCTTGTTGGAGGTCCTTGGGGGCACAGTTTTGTGATCCTTAACCAAACCTGAGAGCTCAGCTTCTTTTAAATTGTTACAGTATGCTGGAGTAATAGTCCTAGCTGAATGTTCAAGTTATAAAATAGGGGCTGGCCTAGATCTCACCTATTATCCAATTTGAAGTAGTTACACAGCTGAGTATGAGCATCTATTGTCCATGCTAGCGGAGTATGCTTCAAGGACTGAGGTATTTTATTAGGTGGGGTGTAGAGCAGTGAGGTTAAGGAAATATTATATGAGAGGGCAATTTGTCTCTCTATCCTAAACCATGCCAAGCTAGGTGGAACACATTCCCGAAGGGTCAGCCATTGAATATATTTACAGCTCTGAAAAGCCAAGTAATATAGAAAGAGATGGGGAATGCCAAGCGCCCACACCCCCACCAACCAGTTTATTTATAGCCCTTCTGGGTCTTTTAACTTTCCATAAGAAGGCAGACCAAATAAAATCTTTTTTAACAATGATCTAGGGAGAGCTAAGTTCAACCTAGAGAGGGGATACATTAGCTCAGGGAAAATGACTATCTTAATTAAATTGACTCTCCCCCATAGGGATAAGAGCAAAGTTTGCCACCTCTTCAAGTCATGTTGCATCTGTGTTACTATGGGGTCTATGTTAAGAGGTCTTAACTTACTAATGTCTTGGATGAGTTCTATGCCTAGAAAGGTAAGCAAGCTTGAGGCCCATTTCAAACCCATCCCTTCCACCTCTCTCAGTACAAGAGGGTGTCAGAAATAGTACAGTTGTTTTGTGGTGATTGAGCTTGTAGCCAGACAGTAAGCTAAAATAATTTATTATTCTCAGCACCGCCTGTATGGAATTTTGCCATGAGGAGAGGTGCAAGAGACTGTCGTCTGCAAACATTAAACATGTATAGGTGTCTGGGCCGATGTTTATTTCTCTAATTTCTCCTGTCATATTAATTTTTATAGCCAACGGCTCAGTATATAAACTGAAGAGCATAGGGAATGGGGGCAACCCTGTCTGGTACCTCTTGTCAACCTAAAACTGTTAGAAATAGCCCCATTACATGTGATTCTTGCAGAAGGAGCTGCGTATAGCACTGCAATCCATTGAATGTATTTTTAGGGTATTCTGTATCTAGGTAGAAGGTCAAATAAACACAACCAACTGACGGAATCGAAGGAGGTGTCAAGGGCAGTAAGGGGAGCCAAGGCATCTATGGAACTCAGGCTGGCACAAGGCATTAAGAAGGGGGAGAAGGACTTCTTTGGGTACATCAGGGAGAAAAGGAGCTGTAAGAACCACAAAGTAAGGATTAGGAAGGAGGGTGGTTTGGGTGGAAGCAGGGTGCTATAAGGCAGAAGCACTAAATGAGTACTTCTGCTCAGTATTTACTAAAGAGAAGAGGGGGGTGACACCCAAGGGGGAGAAATGGCAGAAACAGGGGTGAGGGGGTGACAGATGGGGAAATCATGGAGGGCAGAGTTTGGGAGGGTTTGAAGTCACTGAGGGTGGATAAGGCGCCAGGCCCTGATGGCATCCACCCCAGGGTACTGAAGGAGCTGGTAGAGGTCCTTGCAGAACCTCTGGCAGACCTATTTAATGCCTCACTACATTCAGGGTGTGTATCTCAGGACTGGAGGATGGCTCATGTGGTGCCCCTCCACAAGAGTGGCCCCAAAGATGAACCGGGAAACTACAGACAAGTGAGCCTCAAATCCATTGTGGGTAAGCTAATGGAGACTATCCTGAAGGAAAGGCTGGTGGCCCTCCTAGAGGCCAAAGGACTACAGGGCAGCAGACAGCATGGCTTCATATGGGGCAGATCCTGCAAAACCAACCTGGTGGAGTTCTATGACTCGGTAACTAGGCAACTGGACAGGGGCCATGCAGTGGATGTCCTGTATTTGGACTTCAGTAAGGCTTTCGACTCAGTGCCACATGGAAGGCTGGGAAGTAAGTTAGTAGGCACAGGGGCAGGTGCAAAGCTGGTGAGATGGGTAGGGAACTGGCTTCAGGGAAGGCAACAGAGGGTGGGGAGCTCTCACACCCAAAGGTAGTGTCGAGCGGTGTCCCACAGGGCTCAGTGTTGGGACCAGTGTTGTTTGAGATATTCATTGCAGACATATCATTGGACATCAAGAGCAAGATCAGTCTTTTTGCTGATGATACCAAGGTAGGAGCAGTGGTAGATGACCTAGGGGGATGGCAGGGGTTGCAGTATGATCTGGAAAAGCTTGAACCCTGGTCAGACACCTGGCAACTGGGGTTTAATGCCAAAAAGTGCAAGGTGCTGCAGTTTGGGATGAAGAACCCAAGGAGGAGTTACCAGCTGGGGGGAGTGCAGCTAGCCCAGACAGAGGAGGAGAAGGATCTGGGGGTGCTCATTACAGGGTCAATGAACAACTCAGCACAATGTAGGAAGGCAGCTGCAAAGGCCAACAAAATGCTGGGTTGTATTGCAAGGGGGATATCTTCGAGGAGGGAGGAGGTGATTCTGCCACTGTATAGGTCATTAGTTAGACTGCACCTGGAGTACTGCGTGCAGTACTGGCACCCGTATCTGAAGAGGGACATTAAGTTACTGGAGGGGGTGCAGTGCAGGGAGACAAAGATGATTAAGGGGCTGGGGGACTTATCATATGAGAGGAGGCTGAGGGAGTTGAACATATACTCACTGGAGGAGAGGAGGGATGGGGGGACATGATTGAAACCTTTAAGTACATGAAAGGAATAAACAAGACAGGTACAGAGGGGCTGTTCAAAGTAAGGGAGAGGAGGGACACCAGGGACCATAATATGAGACTGGAGGGAGGAAGATTCAGGAGGGAGATGAGGAGACACTTTTTTACAGAGAGAGAGTGGTGGCTGGGTGGAATGCGTTACCTGCAGAAGTGGTATCCAGTAGAACAGTGGACTGCTTCAAAAAGGGATGGGAGAGGATAAGGGGGAGGGTCAATGAAGGGGAAGGGTGGAAGGGAGGGGCAGCTGCAGAATAAAGGGTGCTAGCTGCACATTTGAGCAGACTTGATAGACCTCTAGGCCTTTATCTGCTGGCAAATTTCATATGTTCATGTGTTCATATGACTCTATCAAATGTCTTTTCCGCATCAAGAGATACCAACACTTTGTCTGTATTGGCCTCTCCACATGCGGAAAGCAGGTGACAAATTTTCCGAAAGTGATCACTAGAGTGTCTCCCCGAGACAAATCCTATTTGATCAGGCCCTATCAGATTATCCTATACTTTTTTAAGATGGAAATCTAATATGCTGGCTAATAACTTGATTTCAATATTCAATAGTGAAATCGGTCTGTAGTTGTCTGGACTAACTGAATCTTTCCCCGGCTTGGGTAGGACCACAATCCTGACTTCAAACAATGCCAACTCTCTGACAGGAGCCGAGCACATGTAATTAAATAATATCTGTAAATAGGGTGCCTCCTCTTTGAATGATTTATAAAAAGCTGGAGGATATCCATAGGGGCCAGATGCCTTATCTACTGGCAGCCTATAGATTGCCTCCCTAAACTCCTGAAGAGTGACATCCCCTATTAATTCAGAGCTTTGGGCTACTGTGAGTCTTGGCAACTGGACATCACTTAAAAAAAAGCTTGAGTTTGGTATCATAATCTGGATCTGTGTGGGAAGCAGTGTATAGGTCTGCATAATAATTTTGAAAAATGTTAACAATTTCCTCTGGGTCTGAGGTTAGCCTCCCTGTGTCTCTATCCTGCAGTGCAGTTATCCACCTAGCCTCCCTTTGCTGTTTTATTTTATTTGCCAGAAATTTTCCTGATTTTTCACCTTGCCCAATATATGTCACCTTCCACTTTGCTGTACCCCTCAAAGTAATATTTAAATTGTATGCTGCGTACTTTGCCCTTAAGTTATATAGTTCTGCCCAACTTCTCTCATCAGATACTTGACTCAAGTGGGTCTCTAGATATCTTATACAAGTCAACCATTCTTCCACCTCTTTTAACTTTTTCCATTTCCTATTTGTAGCAAGTCTAATGAATTCTCCTCTCCATATTGCTTTAAAAGTACCCCATAAAATATGTTTTTTTTCAAAATAGAATTCTGGTTGGAGTCCCAGGAGTCCCTAATAAAGGTTCTCATGTGTTTCACCGTCTCCTCTTCTGACAAAATTTGGATATTTAGTTACCATGATTTCAGAGCTCGCTGAATGGGTGAAAATCTTAATTTAATCCAAATAAGTGAATGGTCAGAGACGACCCTGGGATAAATCCCAGTGTCCTTGACTTCATGTAATGTAGTTGAACTGAGGAGAAAATAGTCAATCCGAGAGTGAACCTTGTGGGGAGGAGAATAAAATGTAAAATCTAGCACTTGAGGTTAAAGAAGCCTCTAAGGATCTATAAAGCCAGAGTCATTCATTAATTCTCATAGAGCCCGCTGAGCTGGGGAAAGGCCAGCTCTCTTACGGTATGTTCTATCTAGGTCATTTGCAAAAACTAAGTTCCAATCTCCCCCAAGAGACAAGGGATATTAGGAACTGAGGCTATAATGGTGGCCAAAGGTGGAAAAAAAGAGGAAGTGTCAGTGTTCGGACCATATATAGAACCAAGGAGCACTTCTATTCCTGCTAGATTCCCATGTATTAGGATATACCTCCCATCTGAGTCATGCCAGGATTTAATTTCCCTAAATGGGATGTTTCTTTGTATTAGTATTGTCACCCCTCCCCGTCTTGCACTGTTACCAGCCCCGAACACATGGTCAACCCAAAGCTTCTGTAATTTCACTAATTGGTTAATGGTAATATGTGTCTCCTGAATCATCACAATATGTGGATGATATCTATTGAGATGCCATAAAATAGTGTACTTTTTAGAATTGTCTTTCCCACCTTTGATATTCAGTGACATTATATTCCAACTTCCCATGAAACTACCATCCTTTTGGCCATTGTTATACAAATGTCCTGCCTATTCACCTCATTCAAATTATAAATCCCTCTAAAATTGTCGCATTCTTCTCCCTTTCCCAGTTGACCCTCCATGAAACCCACCCTCCTTCGATAGAACCTCACCAAACCCCCTCTTTCCTCTTAAATCCCCCTACAATGACCCAGGCCTGTAGCCTACTCCTACACGTTCTAGCCATCATGCCCTCATGGGAGCAGCCCCCGCCACATTCTAAAAGTGTCTGAAAGGGACTTCAAATATTCTACTAACACTACATCAGCATAACCCTTCACCACCACAATGGGCTTATAAATGAAGGAAGACATTACAGTTTGCAACCTCAGTACCAGTTATGGCAATCTAATAAAAGTATATAAGGGCTGGGCAATCATTATGTATCCTAACAACATTATAAATTAGCCCATTTTTCCTATTAAGGTAATGAATATGTCTTCCTGTTGTTCTTCTTAGGATAACAAAATGAGAGCTGCTGTTTTGGTATTAAACCTTCAAAGTCTATAACCTCACTAAACAACCTATAACACTTGAACACTTCAACAGTGATGAACAACAAGAGAGACATTCAGGAGAAAAATTGAAAAAAAAAATCAAGTTAAGTGAAGAGCCAAAGATTGTCTAATAGTTCATCCCACCAGTCTAGAGGTCTCTAAATTTTCTGGAGATCGAGACATCTCTTAAAGTACAAATCAGACAGTAGATGGCACTCTTGTCTTGATCCACATTAGTATGGCAGACTGTAGAATTAGAAGTTGCAGAGCTGATACATGCGTAAACAAACCCACTCTATGACTCCACGGTCTTGAGCATCGCAGCAGCGTGCAATCGACAGTTCACGCTGTGAATTCACAGTAAGTGAAAGTGTTTTATATGAGGATAACTTCTGAATAGAACTTTAGTATTAACATCTAGAGTGCTTGCGGTGATTAACTTAGAAGTAGAGACAAACATAAAAGCACCTCTCCATGAAAGTTCAGCCTCCCTTCCCGAAGAGTTCAGGAAGCCTTAAGTTTAAGTCTGTAGCAGCCTGGGTTGCAATCTCATAATGTTGGGTTCCCAAAGGTAGCGAAACCTCCAGTCTCACAGGGAATAACATCCTGTGTTTTATTTTAGCAGCCCACAGTTTGGTCTGAAGTGGGTGATAGGCGGCCCTATCTTGTCTGACCTTAAACATTAGATCGGGGTCCAGTTTCAGTCTACTGTTTTTTTAAGGAAACATTCTCTTTCTCCAGTTTGTCTATGCAGTCCTCTATTGAAGAAACATGGGCCTCTGTATCGGACACTCACACAGTCATCCCGGACAGAGATGCCTTCCATTCTTGAAATTCAGAGATCAAAGAAAATAGGGCTGATTTGATAGTGGAGATATCCTCTTGGAGATGATCTGAAGGGGTATTCGCCAAGATCAGACCTGAATCAGCAGCCAGAGAGGAGCTTCTGAGAGGCCTTTTCGCCTCCAGCCCCACCGCATCCTTTTGATTGTCTTCGTCAGAAGTACTGTGACTCATCTGTTTGGATGGCTCCATAACAGTTTCCTACCGATCTCCAAAGTCTGGCTAATTAGCAGACACAGTAAGAAGGGTGAAAGCAACCTTATTTGATGCAGTATTTAGTAATCTTAGTCTGTAAACTAGTGGAACTGTACCTATGTGCTGCTTACTCCACCAAGGGCATCACGTGACTCCCCATATCGAAGATAATGTTCTTATTTATGACCCTAAACTAATAGCAGATTTATTTAACAAGGAATTCTGCAAAATATTTATAAATAAACCACATGATTTGTCTAACTCGACACAACTTATTACAGATAATGACCCACTCATTCACTTTACTAAGGATACCATTTATAAGGAATTGTTGACTTTGAAAGGCAAATACTGTCAAGTACCAGGCAATATAGCAGGACACCTACTATTTCTATTGGCAGACATTATTTTCAACCCTTTAAAAATAATGTTTGAACATTTCCTTGCTGAAAACTATGTTCCTTATGACTGGAAGGAGGCATATATGATTCCAATTCACAAAAAAGGTTCAAAAAATAATTGGGAAAATTTTCGGCCCATAAGCTTGACATCCTCAGTAAGTAAACTGTTAGAGTGTCTTATTAAAGACATGATCTCACCCACTTTAAATCTTAAAGACCCTGAACAACATGGCTTTAAAAGTGGCAGAAGCTGTATTACCAACTTGATGTGCTTTTATGAACACATTAGTTTTTTTCTTGATAGGAGCTTACCTTGTAATGTCATATTTATTGATTTCAGCAAGGCTTTTGACGTTATGCCACACTGGGCTTTGACCAGCAAACTTTGCAATATAAATATTAACAGCTTTCTTATTAATTGGATAAACAACTGATTACAAGATCGAACTCAAAAGGTCACTATTAGTGGATCAAAATAAATAAAGGCTCCCGTGTCAAGCGATGTGCTCCAAGGATCTGTCTTGGGCCCTTGCCTTTTCCAGGCATTTATAGCAGATTTAATTAAAGATTGCTCATTTATTACAATAAAATATACTGATGACATCAAAATCAGGGGTTTATGTGCAACAGTTTTACAAGCTACAACAATTCAGAATGATTTAAATCACATATCCACATGGGTAAATAAATGGGGCATGCTTTTGAATATCTTAAAATGTAAGGTGATGCACCTAGAAGCAAAAAACTTACTTTATCCTTACTCTTTGGTAGGTTCTTTGCTTATCAAGACATACGATGAAAAGGATCTAGGCATTACTATTTGAGATGATTTGACACATAACAAACACATGCATGACATTATAAATAAATCCAATAAAGTAATATGGTCTATCCTCCGCAAAATAAGATCAAGAAATTGTGAGGTATTGTTACCCCTGTTTAGAACACATATCCGACCCCACCTGGAATATGCTTCTCAGTTGTGGTACCCCTCTAGAAAAACAGAAAGACAACTGCTAGAAAAAGTCCAAAGAAAATTCACCAAAAAAATATCCAGACTTGAAACAGTGCTGTATGAAGATAGACCTGACTCTTTAAAACTTATGCCTCTTTCTAGTCATTGTCTTAGAGGTGACCTTATGTTTTTGTATGACATAGTTCAAGACCCCTACCTCATGTGTGAGTTGGGTATGGACTTCAAATTCTATGCATATGACATTAGGGGACACCCCCTTACAGTTAGTAAGGAAACCATTTATTCATATCAATTGGAAACACTTTTTTACTCTTACAGTTATTGGTCCATGAAATAGACTACCTCTCCATGTTGTTATAAGTGAGACCAAAAGTATCTTTAAGTCTCGATTGAATAAATTGATAAGTACAGGATATGATTGCTCCTCTTATACTCTGGCTTAGAATAAGAGCAATATGGGCTCATGCCTTCTCACTCTTGAAACAACCTTAGTATGAACCTTAGTATAAACCTGTGAAATTATCTGAGTGGAAGCACTTTACTTTACAGGGGAATAGCCAATTCAGGCAGTTTAAATGTTTTATATCTCAGATTTGCCATGGAGGAGAGTGGGTTGTGCACTGGATTCTGTTTGTTTGCAAATAACTTCCCACCCATCTAACTATAGTATGTTCTTCACTGCACCTAGATCCTCTAGTTTCTTCAGCAGACTTCTATGAGATGCTGAGTGGAATGCATTGCTGAAGTCAAAGTAGAGTAAATCCATTGTATGACCCTTATCTACTGTCCTAGTTACCCAGTCAATGTATACTATCAGGTTAGTCTGACAAGACATCCCTGCTAAATTCTGGGCTGTTTACTATCCCAGAGTCTGTTTTTATCTAGGTAGTCCCCTAGGTTCTTTTTTACAGATCAGTGTTGTTCAAAATAAGGATGGCAGCGGAAGCAAACCACACAACGACGAGGGCCCTGAACTTTAGGAGGGCAGATTTTAAAAACAATGGGTAAATGCCTCAGAGACAACCTAGCGGGGGATGACCTGGAGGGGGTGAAGGAAAATTAGGTTATGTTAAGGTAAGACATAGTGAAAGCAACAAATCTCTGTGCAAAGGAAGTAAGGAAAAACAGGTAAAAACGGAGACCACGATGGTTCTCAAAGGAAGCGGCTAAAAAGGTAAAGGCTGAAAGGGTGGCATTCAGGAGATATAAAGAGATACAGAAGGAAGAGGATAGGGAGGTATATAAGGAAAATCTGAAGGAAGCAGGGAAATCAGTGAGGAGCACAAAAGCACACACTGAAGAAGAGAACAGCCCACAGAGTAACTAAAGGGGACAAGACCTTTTTTAGGTACATAAGTGCAAAGTGGAAGACTAGGTGAAGGATTGTGAGGTTAAGAAATTGAGGGGAGACTGTGCAGAGAAGGATCAGGAAAGAGCAGATATTGGGCACAAATACTGTACTTTTGTTCAGTCTTCAGGGAGGAATGGGGAAGGAGAATGCCTGCATAAAAGCAGCAAGAGCACTGGAGGAAGGAGGTAGACACAAGTCCATTTACAGTGGAGAGAATCCAAAAGGATCTTGCAAGTCTGAAAATGGAAAAGCTATGGAGTCACACAGGATACACCCAAGAGTATTGAGGGAGCTCAGGTAGGTATTGGCTACACCTCTGACAGCAGTATTGAGCACCTTACTAGAAACAAGAGTGGTTCCGGGAGAACTGGTGGAGGGTAAATGTAGTCCTGCTTCATACAAGTGGTAGCAGGTAGGAGGCTGGAAACTATATGCCAGTCAGTCTGACACCAGTGGTGGGGAAGTTAATGGAGTTACTGCTTAAGGAAAAGATTATGGAGTAGCTTGAATCCAGCAGGTTACAAGATCCCGGTCCAAGGCAGAATAGATTCACAGGGGGGAAGTCATGTCAAACAGATCTATATATTTCTTTGATGGGGACACCGGTGAAATATATCAGAGTGGGGCAGTGGATGTGCCCTACTTAGATTTTAGTAAGGCATTCAACACCACTCCACATAGGAGACTCATAAGAAACTGTGAAGCTTAGGGGTGGATCCTAAGGTAGTAAACTGAGTAAGAAATTAGTTAGTGGATAGGTGATAGAGGGTGCTGATAAATGGAGTTCCCTCCGGGAAGGGAGGGTGACCAGAGGGCTGCCTCAGGTCTCAGTACTGGGACCAGTCCTTTTTAATGTCTTTATAGGTGTCATTGCAGATTAGCTGGAAGGGAATGTATGCCTCTTTGCTTATGACACCAAAATCTGTAATAAGATAGACACTCCAGAGAGGGTGGACAGAATGTGCAGAGACTTGAGAACTCCAGGACTGGTCAAGGGCATGGTAGCTGGGTTTCAATGCATAAAAGTGCAAAATCATGCACCTACAGGGGTGCACAAATCCCATTGTCCCCTGTCCAGGGCAAGTAAATTTGAAGGGCAAGTACCAAAACAGAGCTAGTTTCATTGTAATTAGTAGGGGCAATTGAAAATTCGGCTACAGTCATGGCTGGGCAAGTAATAAAAGTTTTGATTTGAACACCCCTGTGCACCTAAGGCACAGAAACTCAGAGGCATAGTATAAAATGGGAGAAGAGGTGATGATGGTCACCAAACAGGAAAAGGAACTCGGATGAATCATATCTGATTTCCTCAAGTGGGTGAAACAGTGTAACAAAGCAGTAGTTAGGGCCATTGGGATGCTGGGGTGCATAGGGAGGAGTATCACTAGCAGGAGTGAGGTGGTGTTGCCACTGTATAGATTGTTGGTGAGACTCCACATGGAGTACTGTGTCCACTTCTGGAGACCTCATCACAGGAAGGACATAGAAAGGGTGTAGGCTATCCAAAGGAGGGCAACAAAAATTGTACCAGTACTGCATCAGAATCACTAAAAAGAGATACTGAAAAACCTCAAAATGTTCACCCTGGAAGAGAGGGAGGACACAGTAGAGACTTATAAATACCTCTACAGATTGAATAAGGTGCAGGAGGATATTTTAAAAAAAAAGATGCACAAGAACAAGAGGATATGCTGTGAAAAGGGGGGGAGATGTGAGGAAGTACTTCTTCACTGAAAGAGTGGTGGATGCCTGGAACAGTCTTCCAGTGGAGATGATGGGGCTGAATACTGTGTTGGGCTTCATGCATGCATGGACTAGGCACAAGGGTATCTTAGTTATGAAGCAAGGGAGGAGGGAGCAGGAAAACAAGTGGGGTCTGTGATGACAAAATAGGCAAGGACAAAAGAGCAGACTAGGTGGGTCAAGTGGTCCTTATTTGCTGTCAAGTTCTATGTTTGTATAACTAGTTTCTACATCAGTTTACCCACAACTAAGGTGGTGTTAGTGGAGTTCTATGGTCCCACCCATACCAGCTGTGCTGCTTGGGGTTAGCCAGCATGGTCCTGAAGGGTCCTCCCCATCAATCAATTTGAACATGGGCCTCAAAGTACTATCACTCTTTAGTTTTGAAGAAACTCAGGGTTAACAGAAACCATTTCACATTTTTGTTTCATATTGTCCATAACAGCAGGTTCCTGGTCTTCTTCCCAGTTTTGTTGCAGTTTCCTCTTTTCCCACTTCGTCTTTTTAACTTTGTTGAGACTGTCAAAGACTCCAGGGTCACAAAAGAAAAAGATCTCCAACAGTACTGTTGGTTTGCTTACTTAGCCTGTGACCTGGTTATTACAGCTGCAGTAACCTGCTCGATATTACCACTGAACAGTTACTGGAAATTTGAGATGTCATGTTCCATGATCACAGTGACAGGCAAGTTTATAACAACACATGCACCTTGAGATTCATGGAAACTTCTCAGATAGCCAATGGTACCTTGTCGGTGGGATAGTTGCCAGTGTGCCCATGAACACAGGTAACCCCTGTATCAGATCCTATCATTCCCATATCTGACAATACATCAGCCTGAACCACTGGTATGCTCTAGCAGTCTGCTTTTTTTTTTTTGTACATTTTTCTTGTTTCCTATGCGGCTGGGGGGGGTGTTTCTGATGGTTCCCCCCCAGTCCGGCCTCACCAACATCCCCTAGTCTGCCCCACATCCCCCAAGTTCAACCCCCTTACCTCCAACCTGCACCACGATCTGTTTGCTGTGGTGGGCACGCGACCACCACCACGGGATCCGAGGGGGTTTTCAGTGTAGGGGGAGCATCCAGGTAGAAGCTGACGGGAGCTGCTCGTCCGGCCATCATGTAGCCCGCAAGGATTTTTTTCCTCCTTTTCCTCCCATACGTCCTGTGGCGTGCAATAAAGCCAAGGGACTGGAGCGCGCATGCTACGGCACGTGCCCCCTCCCAGCATCTGCCACAGCACGTCCCTCTAGTTCTGCCCATGACCTGCCAAAGCCCCCAGCCACCGCTAGGAGCCGGCAGGACATCGAGGCATTCCCTCCCCGGAGAAGGAGAGCAGTCTAACGGATGCTCGATCCTTCTCCACCCCCGCCGACCCCCGACGGCCCAGGCTCGTTCCCGAACCCGGGTCGCCGGTGCAGCGCGAGGTGTGGCGTCCAGCGCCTCAACCCTCAGCGCCACCGGGCCGGCCCTGCAGTCCTCTTAAAGGTTGAGAGATATGCCTGAATCTCATCAGTAGGTCCTACTTTAGCAAGTGTAATGTCTCTTATTGACATCTGGGATATAACACCATTGTTAGTCTGGAGCAATTTGTGTTCACCACTCTGCAGGATTCTGAATTTTTCTGCTAATTTCAGGCCAGGCTCCACCTGCTTGATTGCCACCTATTCAAAAGGTTCTGCCAGTTCTTCAGGAAGTTTATCTGCCAGATCATCTCCTGTCCCCTCTGCTCCTGCAGCTTGCCCAGGATTGCAGCCTTTAACTTTTGTCTTTGGTTTCACTAGTGGCCCATGTCCTATTAGGAGTCCCTCTCCTAATTCATCTGCCATGGGTCTTGTCACTACAGCTGTCAGCCTGATGTCTTTCTTTTCACTAGCTGCCTGTGTACCTAGCATCTGCCTTTACCTAAGTTAACCATTGTCATCCTACCATAGCACCCAGCCAGGAAAGTCCCCATGAGTCTGACTGTTCCATGGAGTTCCAAGGGAATCCCTCTCTTACACTAACCTTCAGGAAATTGGGGGTAATGGAGGAACTAAGTGAGACAAGATAGCTACAATACCATACCCAGAATCAGCATTGTTTTATTTAAAATCATATAAGACATAGACAAGAAGACAATTGTATACAGAGTCAGATGTGTTGACTCACATGATTACCGGACTCAGAATTTAGCCAATTCAGTCCAAATATTTTGATCACCAAATCATTCCAAGGTCTTTGAGTATGCAAGCTTGGTATCTCAGGTAAGCAATCAGTGGTTCAGTTTACTCACACACCAGAACATTGCAACGTTCTCTTTCCTTGAATCTAGCTCCAAGGACACACGTTTCCTCATTTAACTCCTAGCTCAGACTGATTCCTCTCTGCCAAATGAGCATTTCCTTCTGTGTCTCAGTAATCAGGTGATCCACACATAACAGTCTTTTATTTTAGTATCATTGGCATGGTGTAATGAGTCAGAATTCATTCCAACAGTTGTAACAAGCATTTGTCAATGCCGAATGTTTGCTTGCTGGCATTGGCAGTGGTAGTGTAGAAGTTACAGAGCTGCGTAATAGGAATGGCAGTGAAGTATTGAACTGAAGCCAACCCCACCACCACCCTGCAGAGAGTGACAGGCATTGGGGTATGCGTTTGGGTCGTCAGGCATAACGGCCACGCCATTTCACCACAACCCACTCTGCAGAAACTGACAAGTGTCACGTGTTCTTGGGGTCTTTGGTCTCTTGCGCGCACTCCCATTTCATTAGGAAATACGTGAGATGGGTGCGATATAGGAGAATGGGGTGAAGTTTAAATAAAGAGTCCAAGGCATACCTCGATGCCTCTCAGTGACTGCAGGGTGTGGAATGGTATGAGCATCACAGGCAAGAATCCCAAGTCACACCCCCGATTCCTGTCATTCTCTATAGGGTTGGGTGATTTAGTTGAAAAGCCTAATACCTCAGGCATTCGTTGATATTTTAACTCCAAATTTTCAACATGTTTGTTTTGTGACCCCACCTCATGAATAGGGGGAATATCAGTTTGGTAGCCGAAAGCTGCTTATGCACAGTGACTACGGCATTTAGCACCACAGGTGCAAAAATATTCCGAACAGGATGTAAAAAATGACAGCTGTACTCTTTCATGGAGAGGTGTAAAAATGGCTATGTTGCAAATGTGTAGTAAAAATATGTAAAAAAATGGTGAAGTCACGAGAGTACATAGAAACTGTGCAACTCACACCCGTTATATAATTAGGTTGGGGATTTTTTATAGCAGATAGTCAACTCAGGCATTTTGGTGCCTCCGATCATGAACAGTGTCACTGTGATTTTCTTTATCTGTGCCGAACAATGATTTCCCACAGCGACCACGCATCTCTGCACTGAAAGTGTGAAAACACACTTCAGCCATGTTGTGAAAAATGGCAGCTGTACTGTTCATAAGGAAGTGTTGAAAATGCCACTAGTGAAAATCTGGACTGAAAATATTACAAAGTCATGAACTAACGAGGATGCGTGAAACTGCACAATGCCCCTCGTAACACAGTCATTTTATGGACTTTGTCACTAAATTTTCAACATAGCCATTTTAGACCTTTCGCTCATGAACAGTGTAACTGTGATTTTCTTAATCTGTCCTAAACATTGCTTTCGCGACACCAACAGCACCATTGTGCGCTACACGTACGATAACACATTTTGGGTGACATATGAAAAATTGCAGCTGTACTGTTCATAAGGAAGTTTAATAAAATGGACATGTTGAAAATCTAGAGTGAAAATATTAAATTTGCAAACTTACGAGCATGCATAGGAACTGTGCAACGCACGCTCGTAAAAGTCATTTTTAGGAATTTTTTCACCAAATTTTCAACATAGCCATTTTAAGACCTCTGCTTATGAACAGTGTCAGTGTGGTTTTGTTAATGTGTCCCATACATTGAGTTTGCACACTGACTGCGCCATTGTGCGCTACATGGGCGGAAACACGTTTTGGGCAGGATATGAAAAATGACAGCTGTACTGCTCATAAGGAGGTGTGGAAAATGGCAATTTTGGAAATCTGGAGGAAATATTGAAAATTCGCAACCCACGAAATATGGCGGCGGGGAACTGTGCAACGACACCTGTGAAACAGTCATTTTTTAGGAATTCTGTCACCAAATTTTCAACATTGCCATTTTAAGATCTCTGCTCATGAACAGTGACACTGTGATTTTCTTAATGTGTCCCATACACTGAGTTCGCACAACGACTGCGCCATTGTGCGCTACATGGACGGAAACATGTTTTGGGTGAGATGTGAAAAATGACAGCTGTACTACTCATAAGAAGGTGGGAAAATGGCAATGTTGAAAATCTGGAGTGGAAATATTGGAAATTGAGAACCTATGCGCGTCGCAGAACCGCGCAACGCGATCCAGAAAAAGTCATTTTTAGGAATTTTTTCACCAAATTTTCAACATAGCCATTTCAAGACCTCTGCTCATGAACAGTGTCACTGTGATTTTCTTAATTTGTCCTGTACATTGATTTCGCACACTGACTGCGCCATTCTGCGCTACATGGGCGGAAACACATTTTGAGTGAGATGTGAAAAATGACAGCTGTACTACTCATAAGAAGGTGTGGTGAAATGGCAATGTTGAAAATCTGGAGTGAAAATATTGTAATTTCGTGAACTTACAAGCCTGCGTAGGAACTGCGCAACGTACGCTTGTTAAACAGTCATTTTTTGGAATTTTGGCACCAAATTTTTAACATGGGGGTTTTGGGCCCCCTTCTCATGAGTGATGTCACTGTCATGGTGGTATTCAGGCCCAAAGGGTGATTTCGCAGTCACTGTGCAGTCACTGCGCGAATCACCCTTCGGCCCGAATAACGCCATGACAGTGACATCATTCATGAGAAGGTCCCAAAACCCCATGTTGAAAATTTGGTGCAAAAATTCCCAAAATGGCTGAGATATGAAAGTTGAAACCCCTATGTAGCCCATTATACAGCTTACCGGCATTTCCTCAGTTCGTCGGCTTTGAAGAGTGCAGACGTGTTTCCGGTCCACCAAGATCGCCGCGCCGGAGTCCGGTAGGTATGGGGTGAGGGGGTGTGGGAGGCTGGGTGCGCAGGGTGGTGTGGGTTGTGGAGGGGGGTCGAGACGCACCGCTGGACCGTTTTTCTTACAGGTAAAAAATAAAAAGACGCTAGGATCGCTTGCCACGCTGGGGTGGGCCTCAGCATGGCACAAGGACTTTGGGGCGTTTGAGCCGATAGGGATTGGGCACCTCGCTGGCAATATTGATTGCTGTTGGGGTGGGCTCCCAGCATGGCACCAACTACTGGGAGGAGACGATGCAGCTCAGCCGACGGGGATTGGGCACCCTGTCGACTATACACTGCATGTGACAAGATGCCTGCTGGGAGGCGCTGCGAGCAGCTTCTTATCGCTGCTCACCGCTTAGTTCCCTTTTCATCCTAGAGCAGCACTGCATTTTGGAGCATGTCATAGACAGCTCCAAAATGCATTGGCTTACAGGGGCCGCGCCTGCCAGCACACTGCCTGAATTGGAGGAGGAGGTGACACACCTCCGAAATCTCCGATGATGGCACTATGTTTCTTGCACATGCGTGCAAGCAAACATAAAAATCACTCTGAATGTATCTACAGTATGATAAGTATTGTTAAAGAATATGTTGTGCAGAAAATGACTTATTTTAGATAAACACTTAGAAGTGGTGGAATTCTGCTATGGGACCCACTTCCTCATTTGCATAACTCTATTCACTCTACCTTCTTTGGGTTAAGAAGACCAGGTAAGGGCTGACCAGATTTCTATAGAACTACATCAGGAAAGGGTTCAAGAGTCCAACAGCAGGCTGAGATTTTCCATGTGAGGAACCTGAATCCACTCAAAAATGCAATGAAGTTGTCAAAAGTTAACAGACTGCAACCAGTACAACTCTACTGCATGATCTGAAAGGGATTACCAGGCATGTTAGGAATCAGTATCAATGATATCATAGCATGTTTCATTTGCTTAGTAGATTTTTGGGGCTCTGCTTTTTTAGACTTTTATTTCTTAGGTTTCTCATATAGACAGTGTTAATGTGCTTTGCTAGTACATAAATCTATATCAGTGTTATTTGTAGTACTGTATTTGTATCCTGTCTATTTTAGTTTAATAACTAGGTTTACAGACAGGAAAAGATGGTCTGAAATAGGGCTGCATGCTGAAGGTAATGTTTAGCAGAGGAAGGCAGAGACACTATGAAAGGGGTAAATTCTTTTGACTCTCTCTTCTTATTAAAGGACTGGTGTGAGCCTAAATCAGCATCACTTCACGTGGAAAAGCAAATTTAGAAGCAAGAATGCCAAAAGGCAAGGAAAATGCATGGCATAAGAAGAAAAAAGAAAGGGAGGTTGTTTTTAACTGACTACCTCTGAAACTAGACAGATGGATAGAAAAGCAGGACAAAGGATAGGAATTTATGTGGATTAGAGTCAGAAAATTCTCAGTGATCACTTTATTTCCTTTAGGGAACCCTAACTGGGGTGGGGGGCCTTTGTCAGAGAAAACTCCTGCCCTTTCTTATTCAAGCCACAATCTTTTTATCCAAACAACAGAATCACAGTATGAAGTGACCCTACTACACTGACCTGGTGATCGAGTAGTTCCATTCCTAATTTTCTGACCAACCCCAGTTAATCCAGATGAGCGGTGCCATATCTGTCTCCATGTCCGTCAGATCTACTGTCCCTCAAGGATCTGTTTATGGCCCAGTGCTCTTCTTCACATTTCTAAGTGACCTCTGCTCTGTCTGTGTCTCCATGAACAGCCACATGCATGCATATTACAGTACATGGTACTCTTTTATTCAGGGGTTTTGGTCCCTGAGCTGTAATTATCATTTCAGATGAACTTTGCCAATGTCCAGCACCATTTCACGTCAAACCAACTCCCTCAACCATCAGTCTACAAGGGCCATCATGACCATAAAATTCCCTTCCAAGTATCATTTTTTGGGCTGAGAAAGAGCTACAAAACTGTAATTTAGTGCTTTTAATAAATTTTAATTGTGTGCCCCCCCAAAAAATTATCTTTGCATGACATTTGTGTTTGCTGACGGCTCTCAGAAACAGGGTTAAAAGATTTTATTTATTTATTTATTTTATTTTATTTATTTAGTTTTTGTTGACCGGGTAAGTGCACTAGACATATCTTGCCTATTTTCAGGCATGACCCGGGGAGGGGGATACAGATGAATGTCAACTGACCTTGAACCAGATTAAGCTGTTGGTGGTATTTTTAGTGAATGAGGGAAATTTGGCCAGGACACTGGGGAAATTCCCCTACCTTTTTTTTGTTGGGGGGGTTAGTATTTATTAATATGTTTTGGGACTATGATAAGTAATTTTTGCATTGGATGTATGATGTAATACTTATTTCTGTTTACTTTTAGTTTTGCATTATGATTAGTGTGATGTAACACTATAATGTATATATTTTGATTAAAGTTTTAAAAATATTCCCCTACTCCTTTAGTAGGGAGGGGGTATGCTTACAGTATTTTTTTTATGTCTAGGGTTTACAGTTATTACTCTTTTGTGTTTATGTTTTCTCCTTTTTGTGATTTTATATGAAGGAATCCTGATTTGTCTGTATGTCCTTTTAAGTTATGAATAAAAATTCCCCAACTCTTTTCAATAAGTGCCATGGGATCTTTAACGTCCACCTGAACTACCACCAATCCAGGCAGATGGGACCTCAGTTTAACATCTCATCTGAAAGACAGCACCTCAGAAGTGCAGCACCCCTCTCATGCTGCACTACATTGTCAGTACTAGGATATTAACCCAAGTGCCAGATGTGGGAACTGAACACACAGCCCTCTGATCTCCAGGCATCAGAGGTCTGATGCCACAGAGATGCCTGTGTTCTCTCAAAAGACTCCCCATTTTCTGACTTTTGTCACTTTTACCACCACCAGCCGAGTGCATGCAATGGTGCACAGCAGGTTGGTAGCATTGGGCAGGGTTGGGGTCACACCCTCATTGATAAGGAGAACCACAAAAGCAGCAGAAAGATCTATGACAACCCTTCCTCTACTAACCAATCTTCTGCTGACTTTCGGAAACAGGCTCAGAAACTAATTGCATTATCTCTAAAGACTCTCCTGATTACCCTATATCCAGCTTTTATGAATTTCACCACCCCCAGCTGAGACAGTGCAGTGGGGCATGGTGAGCCAGTGACGCTGCACAGGTGGTAAGGACCAGTCCTTATTGATATTGAGAATGACTGGAAGATCTTTGGTACCTCTATCCTCCACTGTCTGTTTGTTGATAACTGGGGGGCAGATTCAGAAACAGCCTGTGCTATCTCTAAACACTCTCTTGATTCTCATCTGTCCAACTTTTGTCAGTGTCACCAGCATCAGATGAGAGACTGCAGCAGTGCCTGGTTAGTTTGTGAATCATGAAGGTGGTGAAGTTGAGTCCTCATAAATAAAAAGAGCAGTACAGGCTGTTGGAAGATATGTGGTATCTCTCTTGGCACCATGTCTGTAGCTGACTTTTGGGACAGGCTCAGTAACTTTCTATTTTATCTCTACAGACTCCTCTTATTCCCTTGACTTTGACTTTTGTTCATTTTACTGATGACAGCTGAGGGAATACAGTGGGGCATGGTGGGTTAGTGATGTCAGACAGTGGTGGGGCCAGTCTTCATTGAAAAGGATAGCCAGATGTTTGGCTGGAAGACCTATGGGCAACTCTCCCTCCATTCTTAGTCTACCTGGGATATCATGCCCATGAAATTCCTATCTATGTGTTGCACTTTGGTCTATTTAAGAATTATAAAAGTGTAACTCAGTGCCTTTAATATTTTAAGTGCATGACCCACACCAACATTTTCTTTTAATTAACCCATTGATGTAGGTTGAGCGAGAAGTGTAGGCATTTTCTGGAATAGAATATTTTCTTATACTTTTTCCTAGGAGAAGATTTTTTTATACATGGACTTGTTTGCCCTACTGACTTAACTTTATTCTGAAGCGTGATTTTCTCATTTAAATAAATGTTTGCAGTGGTTGTAATTGGTCATCATAATTTTTCAATACTTAGCCATTTTTAGTACTGTAGTGCGCTGGGTTATATAAACTGCATTTACTTTTATCACTTATTGTGGCTATAGTCTATATTTGTACAGGCTGGTTTCATATTTTACTTTTATAGTGCTTTACAATGTTTTCTTCAAGCTATCAGTTGATGGTAAGGCTAGTTATGCTTTCAACGTTATACGCCATGTAGCTATTACATTTAACATGGTGTGTAAAACATACACATTCGATCATGCTTGGATCATTTATTTTTTGTTAGAAACCAAATATCCCTTATCATCTTGGGTATCACTTGACCACAACTACAGATACTAGCACAGAGGCTAAATCATCAGTGTTAGGTAAAGTAAATTGTTTATTTAGGTTTTTTATATATTTATTATTTTGATAACCGGGTGAGTACACAGGGCAAGAAGCAAGTAGTTCTGTCATGACTCGAGCCAGCATTTAGTGCTAGAAGAACACAGTGCATAGTGCACAACTATATAGCAATATACAGGTATAGGAGATGATTATATGTCAAAGTCACAATTGCAGACAGACTAAACAAATTGGCATATGCAGTAGTAGTACAGTCATATGCATACATCAAGTGGAGCACCAACAAATGCTTTGGAAAATATGTGGTTCCTGAACTGCAATTTTAAACTGAAGATGGCTTGAAGATAAATAATTTTGATGTACTTTTTATTACTTTTGGCTGGATATCTAGAGCCAAATCCTACCCAAGTGAACAACAGGAAGGTTAAAATGGTGGCCCAGGAGCATGTATGGCACAACTACTGAGGCTTTAAGTTGTTTTATATGAATATTTGGAGTGTTCCAGAACACACAGATTAGCTTTGAACTTGGACAACTAGCTTTAACCCCAGTGTTAGAACAATAATTGAAACATGACTGAAACCCTCAGTGTAAAATAATGAAGCCTCTATACATGTTTTAATCTATTCTGTAGGAACAGAATGCATATATAGAATAGTGGATGGGTGAAAATCCACAACAATGCTGTGTTTCCATCGAGGGGTTTGATGACATCAGAGAGACCTTGAGAGCGAAGCTTGAGCAGTCTCAATGATATCATCAACTCCTGAGATAGAAACACACCCTTAGTTGTGAATGGTCACCCATTCATTGTTTTATATAGTATATGGTTAGGGCTTATTTCTTTCTTTCTTTTTTTTTCTTTTACTTGCTGGTTATTCATTTTCTGGAGCTGCTTCCGGTGCAACTGGCTCCTGCTTCTCCCTGCTCTGTGGCTTCCACTCACTCCTGTTCGCTCTGGTTTCTGTTTGCTATTTTTAGTTTATGTCACTGTTTATTTTAAAAAGGAAATAAAAAAAAAAGGAAAACAGTTCAGTTTAGTAACATGGATCCTTAATGTCACAAACTAGGAGGGTTCACTGATCGGCACTAGGTAGATTGCGCCACCATGTTTCTGCTTCTTGCTCTTTGAGCCATATTGAGAGCCAATCAGCTGGCAGTACACGGCCTAAAAGTTGTACTGTCAATGTGATATCAAAACAATAGTACAACAACTTTTTGACCTTTGAACTGTCCTGCAACAAAATTTTGAATGCCACTGATTTCTATTCACAATAAGCCCTAACCATATGCTATAAAAAGATAGAGGAGTTCTTCTTTGTATAAAGGAGGGACTACAAACAATAGAGATATTGGTTCAGCCATCTGGTCAATCCATTTAAGAATGGATTATGGTTCAGTTTACTCATGGCAAAACCATGAAACCAAACTTATATTTCGATTATAATCCCCCTTTAGGTGGTAATAGTGGTTTAAATAATTTTTAGGATGATGACGCTTGAGATTTTAATTTACATTGGATGGTGGCAGCAATTAATTCTATACAACTATATTAGTAGAAGCAAATCTATTATATTATGATAAAGGTTGGTCCCAATAAGATGATTATATTTGGCAATTTTGATTTAGATTAGATGGTGGCAGAAATTCATTCTATAAAAGTATTTTAGAAGAAGTAAATTGAATTCAAGTAATGAGTGTTGTATCAAGATTAAATATTAAAACAGGTAAACATACTTTCTTGGATTGCGTGCTAGTTTCATAGGAAGATAGATTAGCCTTATCTGGCTTGTTCTCAGATGCCACAAGTGACCACTCTCTGATGTTGGGGATATGAAAAACTTAAATTTTTCCTAGTTTGTGTTGGATAATATTTTGCCAGACTTAGCATTAGTTGTTTTGGACATTTTTTAATGTAATTCCCAATTTATACTGAGTAATTTATTCCTTTATTCATGAATTTAATTCTATTTCTGAAACATATGCCCCCCTCCTTAAGAAAAGAATTTGGGCTACCAGAAACCCTTGACTTAATAATGACTTTTTAGCATTAAGTAAAAACATGTGATGTTGCCTAGCACTGTTTTGAAAACTAATCTTAATTCTGATGTGACTTCCTGTAAGGAAAGTAACTCTTAGGCTGCCAACAGAACTAGAACGTCTAGGAATTCTGGACTGATATCACAGCAAGGGTTAAACATAAATGCAAACATTACTTTCAAGCAGCCAATGTGGCCTTTTTGAAACATCAACAAATTGACAATTTTAACAACCATAAACAATGTTGGTTTAACATTAGGCCCATCTTATATACTGCTGAGAAATCTGAATTTGATAAATTAATGCATGGAGATAGTTTACAAATCCTAGCAGAACTGTGACTATTAAAATATTTTTAACTAATTTGGATAATAAATGTGATCCTGTAAATCCCCTTTTTAGTTATATAAATATGGAAGAAGTCCCAATGTATGCACCATGTTTCATTTGAAACTTGACACTGAACAATGGTAATTAGGAGATTGCTGAACTCTTTATCCCCCTGATAAGTCTTATCCTAGTGTTTCTTTTTGGTCTAACTAAGAGTCATAAAAGTGTAATGTTGTGCCTTTGATTCATTTTCAAGTGCATGCCCCCACTAAAATTCTCTTTTAAAATTATTGTCACCCATTGGTGCAGGTTGTATATGAAGTGTGGGCACTTTCTGAAATAGTTTCTTGTACTTTGTCCTGGGATAATACTTTTTTATTCATAAACTTGTTTGTCCTACTGACCTAACACTTCATTCCCAAGTGTGATTGTCTCATTCAAATGAACTTTTGCGGTTGTTTAACATGGTCACCCTAATTGTTTAATATTTAGTCCGTTTTTAGTACTGTAGTGTGCTGGGCTGTATAAACTGTATTTACTTTTATCATGTATTGGATATTATTTGACCTCAACTCCAGCTATTAATACAGAGTCTAAATCATCAGTGTTTGCTAAAATATATAACTGTGTGCTTATATAGTTATTATTTTGATAACTGGGTGAGTACACAGGGCCATGAGCAAGTTTTTCAGGCATGAACCAAGCCAGAACAAGGTGCAAGAACACAGTACATTGTTCACAACAATTTAGTAATATATGGGTATAGGAGAAGACTATCCAAGTCATAATTGCAAGCAGAATAAATACATTGTTGTATCTTGGTACAGTCATATGTGTAGATCAAGTGGAGCACCAGCAAATGCGTTGGACATAAATCATCCATGAGCTGTAATTTAAACTGAAGATGGATTGAGGAGAAATAATTTTGATGTACTTGTTATTACTTTTTGCCAAAGATCTGGAGCCAGGTCCTGTCCACATGAATAACAACCATGTTAACATGGTGGCCCATGAACCTGTATGGTACATCTACTAAGGCTATAAATTGGCTCATATGGATATCTGGAGTGTTTCAGCACACACAGATGACCTTCAACTCTAGATAACTATCTACAATCCCAGTGTTATATCCTTCGGTGAAACATGACTGAAACCTTCTGTTTTAAATAATGAAGCTTCTACACACGTTTTAACCTGTTTTTCAGAGACAGAACACATAAAAAGGTAGATGTGTCCTTCTTTATATGAAGGAAGAACTAAATGCAATAGAGTTGTTGGTTCAGTCATTTGGTTATTCCATTTAAGAATGGATTATGGCTCAGTTCACTCATAGCAAAATCTTTGTGAGCATAATTTCCATTAGGTTGTAGTAGGGTTTTAAATAATTTTAGGATGATGATACTTGATCCCAATAAGATGATTACATGTGGAGATTTTAGTTTAGATTGGATGGTGGTAGCAATTCATTCTATAAAATTATATTAATAGAAGCAAATCTAATATACTATAATGAAACTTGGTCTCAATGGGAAGATTATACTTGGAGATTTTGATTTAGATTGGATGGGGTAGCAATTCATGCTATAGCACTATATTAAAAGAAGTAAATCTAATTTAAATAATGAGCGCTGTAACAAGATTCAGTATTAAAACAGGTAAACATTCCTTCTTGGATTGCTTGCTAGTTTCATGGGTACACAAGATAGTCCTACTTGGGTTGTTCTCAGTAAGCAATCATACCCAACAGGGTGGGTGGTATTGGGAAATACCAGACTGCCCAGGGGCATATTGAGACCTGACACCACAGGCAGAGGGCCTTATTGCCCCTGGAAGGTCCATTATTTCCCCGATACCACCTACCCTGGAGAGTATTATTGCATTTAGAAAATGGGCACTGTAAAAAAAATAGTTTAATAAAAAGAGTTAATAACAATTTATTTAAAATATGTTTTGTAATAAAGTAGTTCCTCTGCTGCCTTTTTTTGAGCTAGGGACTTTTGCTATAGAGGAGCCTCCACAGTTGTGTGTAGAAGTGGTTGTTATGGTTACTCCTCAAACCACACACACACACACACACACACACACACACACACACACACACAGGCAGAGATGCTATAGAGAAGCCTACATAGTTGTGTGTAGAAGTGGTTGTTATAGTTACCCCCCCACACACACACATAGGCAGAGATCTTGAGACTGCCCTGCTGCATTTCAAGTAACTGTTGATTGTTCCCCACTCTACCTGACATGCAGAGCATACAGGCTGTGTTCTGTTTTTTTTCTTTTTTTTTGTTGTTGTTGTATGCTGGCATCGGTCTGTTCCCTATGGGTGGAGTGAGGCTGACCGTGTGGAACAGACTGGTCTTCTGGAGGTGGAGATATCAACCAGAAGGTACTGCTGGCTGTTGGGGAAAACCAAAAGTAAAACAGTAGTGCTGGTAGCAGGAAAGAGTGGGCTGGTAGCAGAGATGTGATAGCCAGAGACTTGAGTCAACCAGGGAAAATTATGTTGTTTTTTAATTTTTTGAATAAAGCATTGCAGTGGACTTCCAGACTGTTGTTTTTCCATGTGTGTTTCTGAAGTCAAGTTATAATATTAGGAGAAGCGAGTCAAGGGTAGTTGACAGAAAGGGGGAAGGGTGGGTGTGGAAATACACCACAAGCAGGCAGATGACAATTATTAAATATTTAATGTTTAATTAAAAAAAAGAAGAAAAAGAATGACAGTGGTGTTGTGGCCAGGGTTGTGTTTGTCTGTAATTATGTGTGTGGTGGGGCCCTCTCTGCTTTTGTCTCACTTAACGACTGGGCAAAAGAGGTCAGCCACTCAGTTTTAAAATTGGAAATGGCACAAGGATACCAGTTTTCCAGTGAGTGTTGCCAAGTTGGAACTTGTTATTTGGTGGGCGTGCCTGATTATGGCTTTCGGCAGGCAGGATGCTTTATTTTTAAGCCCATTTTCTAAGATGCCATTAGCAACCGCTCCCAATTTGTGGATAGTTTACTTTGGATAACCTTTTAACAGATTTAGTGCTGCTCTAATAGTCATTTATTAATGTAATTTCCAATGTAAACTCATCAATTGATTCCTTTATCCATTAATTACACTCTATTGCTAAAATGCATGCCCCCATTAAGAAAATAATTAAGGCTAAGAGAAATCTTTGACTTAATAATGACCCCTTTAGCATTAATTAAAAAACAGTGGTGTAGCCTGGAGGTGTTTTTAAAAAATGTATCTTACTTCTGATGGACTTTCCTATAAGGAATGTAAAAATAAGTGCAAACAGAGTGTTCAAGCACCCACGTGGCATATTTTAAACAGGAATAAATTGACAGTTTTAGGGACTATAAACAATCTTGGTCTAACATTAGGTCCATGTTCTATACTGTTGCGAAATCTAAATTTGATAAATTAAATGCATGGAGATAGTATATGAATCGTAGCAAAACTGTGAATATTCTTAACAGATTTTCACCAATTTGGATAATAACAAATGTGAACCTGTAAATCCCCTTTTTAGTAATATAAATATGAAATAAGTCCCAATGGATGCCCCAGGTTTCATTTGAAACTTGGTACTGTACAACTGAGTTAGGAGAGTGGTGGATTCTGTCGTCATAAGTCTACTGATAATGCTTTAATTTTACTTTCTGAAGAAATACTTTATCTTTGTTAGCAGGTATATGTTATTCCATTACACAACGGTGGATCCATATTTTAGCTGACAATCATCAGCCCATCTCAATATTATTCTGTTTGGCAAAATTCTTTTGGAAACTAGGAGTATGATCAGCTAGTGGAGTATGTTGAAGCTACTGAGATCATGACTACTTGACAGCATGGTCACCACTACTGCATTCACACAGTATTCAAGGCAATCCTACAGCAGTTCAGGCATCATCACCGGATCCAATCTTGACGTCCGATTCAGATTAGAATATAAACCCCCATACAATCAGTCTACTGCAAACAGGAATGGAACTGTAGTTAATTACTAAGCATTTAATATTATGTAAATCAGCTTGTCAAGCTTTCCTGGAGGAGGGTCTATACTTTAAGACTGTTGCTTGAAGGGTGTGCTGCGTCCCCGAGTTGGAATCACTGTAAAAATGAATCTGTGGACTCATTCTCCTTCCCACTATCACTGATCAGCTTCCGCATCCAAGCCAGACACAGGGGGTGGGGGGGTAGGAGCACAGATGGACAGCTTGTTATTTATGTAGTTCCCATCTTGTTTTTATTTTACTTTACATCCCTCACTGTTATCACTGCTGGGTTTTTTTTCGGCGCTGTTGCGGTATGTGCTACACTGTCATATGAGCTGTCCTTCATTACATGCATACTGCAATGCTGAAATGCTCAAGCTGAATTTGATGCATGATATTGATGTGATCCCCAGGTTCACAGATGGCCAGTGCCAGCCCATGGACTCTGGACACATCAGAGATGTGATACTTGGGATCCTGATCAAGGCATTTGATTTCTTCGATCAAAGCCTAATTTCATGCATGTTAAACAGCTACTAACATGCCTTGTGAAGCAACTCACATCAAGTAGCCTCCAGCCTGAGAAGTTAATATTAGTGACGTTTGAATATTTCTAGTATTTACAATACAATATACTTAAATGTGATTCACTTGTGATTTCCTCCTATCAGCTGAGCAGTCACCAAGTCCAGCAGCCTTACCACAAAAATTGCATGTTGAAATTGCTCATGAACAGGGCTGCAGGATCTTGTACAGCTGCTTGCAGGAAGAACGGAGAGAGGGATGGAAAACATACAACTTTAAACACATTCAGGCTACTTTCCATATGCTTAAGGGTGAAGTGACAGAAGGAATGAAAGAAAGTGTCCGGTGACCACGCAGGTCATCAGTATCATGAGCAGCAATGCAGTCACTGCACACCAATGCAAGGTAATTTTGATTGATAGGTTCTGGACTTTTCTGGATAAATAAAAACCATCCTCAAAAAGTTGCTCCGCAAGCTAGGTGCCCTCTACAGAAACTGAGGCTGTATCCCACTGCCTGCCTGATGCACTCTGGTTCAGAAAATTATCCTCCCAGTTTTTTACTACAGTGATGTACTCTTAAGTGCCACTCCCATAACTTCCCTAGCCAGACTGGACACTTTCTTCCATTCCTTCTGTCGCTTCATCCTTGACTGTCCTCACACCCACCACTGTGCTTTCTATCAATCTCTCTCCTTCTCCTGTCTTGATGACAGGCACCACTTGCACTGCGCCAGCTTCATAGCTAAATTCTGGTTCGGCTCTCTTCCCTCCTGCCTCATCTCTATTACTCAACCCCCCCACCCCACTCTCTTTGAAACCATGACACTCAGACCATGGCCGTCCCTCCTAGGTCCTCCTCTGGCGACCATGCTGAATTTTCACACTGTTTCCCTAAACTGTGAAATTCCCTTCCCCCATCCTCTGCCATGCCAGCTCCCATCCTGCCCTCACCTCACTCTTATGTAACTTCTTTGCCCCTACTTGCAGATGCCCTTAATTTCTTCCTATTCATCTTTTCCCCTCCCATTCTATGCCCCTCCTCCTTACCTCTCCTTACTCTCTTACCTCCTTTTCAGTTTTCCTGCTGACCTAGGTGTCCCCTCTCACTCTTGAGTGGCCCCTCTCTAACCCCACCCCATCTCTTTCTACACTTTGGTAGTTCACTACTGGATGCAGCTCCCATTTTGCCTCAGTGTCTACTGAGTGCACTTCTCTCCCAATCCTTCTGAGTTGTACCTATGCTAATCCATTCTTCAGTATTTTTGCCAGCCCCCATTACAAGTTGTACTTTCAGTGTGTAGTACTGTAACTTGATATGGTGAACAATGTGGAATAATGTAACTGTTTCTCCGCTGTTATGTTTTTGTTTTCACTTGTTGTCATTGCTGTAATTGCTTGATAGCCTAAAATGTTGAGCAATATATAATTACTGTAACTATTTTATTCTCTGTTACATTTGAGACACATGTTACTTTTCTGTAATTGCTTGGTTGTTCCCCCTTCCCCCCTCTCCCCCAAGACACACCTGGAGATGAGCAGTGCTGCTCAGTGTACTTTTCTGGTAAAACTTTTAAATAAAAAATAAAATAAATATGCTGGGCCATATTACGGTATATGGCATGAACACAGGTCATCAGCATTGTGAGCAGCAATGTAGTCACTGCACTGATGGGCAGGCACACAGAGGTAAGGTAATTTTGATTGGTAGGTTCTGCAACTGTTACCTTGCCTTGGATGAGCAGGCAAGATATTCACAAATGTGACACACACACACATGTGCCCACACACACCCACAGAAACTCCTGTACTCACTCACACTGCCACACTGCAACCTGTATTACATCACAGAAATGGTACTGCAGCAGTGCATGGCAGCAATCTATCACTGTGTCATGCATAACTTCCAGGCCAGTGGTGTGCCATCTCTGCTGTGATACCAGTGGTGGTACAGTAAGTACCCTGAATACAGCCTTGTGCACCTATTTTTCTTTTTTCTTTTTTCCATATAGTTTTTTAATCCTTGGTTGGCTCTTCTGAACCTGTTCTCACCTCCCCTCATTTGGAACCCACCTCCCCCAGACCAACCTTGGGTGAGTACCCCATAGATTGCCCCTGTGGCAGGGCAGGAGGAGGCAGGATCATTCTTCTCCTCCCCATAGTCTAAATCCAGATTGCTCTAGGCATCTGGGTGGTGGAGCAGGTCTGGGGAGATGTGCAGGGCATCATTTAGCTCTTGGATCCTTTTTTCCATTTTCCCCCCGAGCCCCTGGCACATTGGTACATGTGTGTGGAGGTGCACACATCCAGTGGAATCATGGACCCTTCCTTCAAGCCACTCACTACCTGCACTACCACTGGGCCTCCAAGTGACGGCAGTCAGAGACTGAGACTACTCGCTACCCCTTCCAGGGAGAGGACTGGAGAGCATTCCTAGGGATGTTCAATCCTCTCCCACCCCACGTCTCCCTGACAACCTGTGTTCATTCCTGAACACAGGTCACCAATGTGGCAGGAGGTATGGTATTCAGTGCCTTAGCCCTCCATATCACTGGACCGGCTTATGCACCTTTCATGGATTCTGCAGAACTCACCATCCTCTATCACCTTTTCCACATTTTGTCCATTACCACTAGCTATAAAGTTACATTTTAGGGATAATGAATGCAATAATGGTGTCAATTTGTCCTGCAACTTGACCAAGATGTTATGTGCATGAGGCATAGAGGTCACTGATAAAGTTTTTTGCTGATAAACTTAAGAGATTAATAGGCAGGTGAAATTCATAGATCTGGTGCATGGGACCACAGGCAAAAACCACAGCTGTACATAAAAGACATAGCATAAGCAAGGCCCCCAGAATTCTGCGGCCACAGAATTTTGCGCAGAACTTGCAACCGACTGCAGAACTTCTGCTGTGCCACAGAATTCACTGTTCTTGGTGATTATTTATTACTATTTCTGTTTATCCACAGAATCTGTTTCCCTTCCCCTCTTTTTATTTCCAAAACCCCTCTATGCTCAGAATGTAATGTTATCAGTTCTATAACATCGTATATTAGCTAATGAAATAGCTGCATTCTGCCGTAGGAATGAATAGTCACTCATCTACCACAGCTCCCACTGCCAGAGGCACTGGCACAGCACATCTGGTACAATGATATTTGCTTAACCTGCACTACGGCCTAATACAATTTTCAGTCGTATGTTATTACACTAGGGCCAACTTAAACAAAACCTTGAAAAATAGCATAGACCTGTTACGTTCATACCTTACTTTGTACAAACTTGTTTGTGCTTTTAAGGTATGGAGATGTCATCTGAAATGAATAACTGGTAAAATTAATTAACCAGTCATTTTTAAGAAAAATAAAGTAATTATGCCCAGAAAAGTGGAACATAATAATGTGTAGACCTGTTGAAAGAATAGACCTGTTAAATAAATAATTGCACTGTACACATTTTTGCCAGGGTTATTGATTATATATTGTCATTGGTTGATAGAATCACCAAAAAGTTAAGGAGAAATGTTGTGCACAGGTCCAGCTGTTGGGCCAGAGGGTAACATGTTGTGATCCCGTGCCAGCAACTCAGGTTCAGAGATGAGCTCTGGGAGTTGGCTGGGCAGCACAAGGATTGGGGAGCACACCACTGCTCTGAGCCTGGAAAGGTATGGCACAGTGTTCTGTCAGACAGGGGATGCATTGTGACTGGCTGGAGAGCTTTATCTCACAATAGGTTCACATGCATATCATAGCCTGATGGTGTTGGGTAGTATCTCAGTGGAAGCGGGTTGGCATGAAAAATGAGTTTTACAATATCTCCTCTATTCTGTTTATTCCATTTCCAAAGGGACCTGTATGAATGAGGATACAATTTCATGGAAATTTTATATATACACACATGCATACACACACACAGTATCTCTCTCTCACTATATATATATATATATATATATATATATATATATATATACTGGTGCAGTAGCACCAGTATAGTTAGAGTTCATGAGAGAATTTAATGTTAAAGGGTAAATTTAGGGTGTCTAGACCTTTATGATGGTTGAGGTATTTGCATGAAATCTGGCATGCTGTGTCGCCTTGGACATACATAGATACATAGATACATAGACAGTGTCGGCAGATAAGGGCCTATGACCCACTCAGTCTGCCCATTTGAGCTTGTAAGTTCAGTTTGTTTTCCTAGAAGTCTGTTGCCCCTTACCCCTGACCTCCAGAATTCCTTTATGTCTATCCCATGCATTATTAAATGCCGTGATTGTTTCAGCCCCCACCACTTCCTCTGGTAGGGTGTTCCACTTGTCCACCACCCGTTCTGTGAAGAAATTCTTTCTCATGTTTCCTCTGAATCATCCTCCCTCCAACTTCATCCCATGCCGTCTAGTCCTGGAACATCTTTTTCGCTTAAAAATAGTGTTTTCCGGCACCCTGTTCCTCCCTGTAAAATACTTGTATGTCTCAATCATATCCCCTCTCTCCCTTCTCTCCTCCAGGGAGTACATGTTCAGTTTCTTCAACCTGTCTTTGTATGTGATAAAATTTGTTGCTATAGGTAAAACCGTTTCCAAGATACAGGGGATTGAAAATATAGAAGGTTTAGGGGGGTTTTGGCAATTTGTGTCCACGTCTACCCTCGGTTATGGTTTCAAGTTCAGGCATGGGATTTTTAGGTTAGAAAGGTGTTAGTTCACAGATGTGCCTTTTGAAGCTTTTATCAAAATATATTTTCATCTTTGGTTCTTTTTGCTATATTTTGTTTCCCATTATGTCCTGTGGGAAAAATAGATGTTTAGCATGACTAAGGATTGAAGATCAAATTTGTTGTTCGGTTTGAGATTGTCAGTCGCATACATGTTTTGAATTGTAGGCATTGCTGGTTGAACTTAGTATTTTCAAATCTTTGAACTGAGATCAAAGATCCACATTCAAATTAAGACCCTAAGTGAACCATATCTGTATGGGCAAAGAAGAAAGTGCAAAATGTATTTTCAAATGATTAATTCTATGTTATGCCATACTCCATAGTCCCACCCACACCCCCTAACTACCATACTTAGTTTAAAGTGCGTGAGTAACTACATACATTTATACAATGACCTAACTATACTGGTGCTACTGCACCAGTATAATGATTGGTGTTAATTTCCTGCACCAACCCATAGTCCCACCCATACCCCTGGCTAGGGATTGAAAGTCGAACTTGTTGCTTGGTTTGGGACTGTCAGTCAGATAGAAGTTTACAATACTAGGCATTGCTGGTCAAACATAGGATTTTCAAATCCCACATCGAACTGGAATCACAGAACCACATTCGAACTAAAACCCTGTACAAGCTGCCTGGTTGTTTGGTTGGGGACTGTCAGTTGCATACATATTTAGGATACTAGGCATGGCTGGTGGAACCTAGGTTTTTCAAAGTAAAAAAAAAAAACATTCAGACTGAAACCCTATGCAAAACGTATGTGTATGGACATAGAAGAAAGTGCGAAACCTATTTTCAAATATCAAGTTTAAGTTTCGGCAGCAACGCATAGTTCCATCCACACCCCCTAACTCCTATATCTAGTTCACAGTGCACGGGTAACTACCTACAGTTATACAATGATTGATGTTAAAGAACCCCATTGGAACTGAAACCTTACATGAACCATATCTGTATGGTCAACGAACAAAGTGCAACAAACATTTTACAACTCCAACTTCCATTTCGTGCAGCAACCCATAGTCTCACCCACACCCCTTAACTCACATATTTTTACTTTAAAGTGCATGGGTAACTACCTACAGTTAGACAATGATTGACTAGAACAGATTTGGTTTATCACTGTTTTATTCCGTTTACATCTTATATATAATTTTGAAAACAAAGGAGTATACAGAAAATCTAAGTTCCAACACTTGCTTTTCCCTCCTGGATGTATAATACTTTTGTATGCTTCTCTACTAATTATCTTTTCCTATTTGTTAATTAGTTCAATGCTTATTAAATGTCATGGAAAACATACTACATCCTTTTATAAACCTTTACAACTCTAGAAACATTAAGGTGAAGTCCTTCAGAAATAATACAAAATAATGTGTTTCACAATACAGGTAATATGTATATATTTTTACAAAGATGTACCTGTAGGTTGCTTTTTCTGTTGGACAGTAGATTAGATGGTTATTATAATGATACTGGCGTCTGTATAATATCGTTTTAGGGATGACATAAAGGCACACTCTTTATGATATTCAGTGTTTCTTGAATCTGTATAAAATATGTTATATGTAAATAAAGTAATTATGCCCAGAAAAATGGAATAGAATAATTTGTAGACCTGTTGAAAGAATAGACCTGTTAAATAAATAACTGTGCTATACACATTTTTGCCAGGGTTATTGATTACATATCATCATTGATAGAAGCACCTAAAAGTTATGGAGAAATGTGTGCAGGACTAACTGTTAGGCCAAAAAGTAACATGTTGTGTTCCTGTGCCGGCAACTCAGGTTCAGGGATGAACTCTGGGAATTGGCTGGGCAGCACAAGGATTGGGAGACCACACCAGTGCTCTGAGACTGGAAAGGTATGGCTCAGTGTTCTGTCACATGGGGGACACATTGCGATGGGCTGGAGAGCTTTATCTCACAATGGGTTCACATGCTTGTCATGGCCTGATGGTGTTATGTAGTATGTCAGGGGAAGCGGGTTGGCATGAAAAATCAGTTTTGCAATAATTCCTCTATTCTGTTTATTCCATTTCCAAAGGGACCTGTATGAATGAGGATACAATTTTATGGAAGTGTGTGTGTGTGTATGTGTATACTATATATATATATATATATATATATATATATATATATATATCGTATATATATATATATATATATATATATATATATATATATATATATCTGTATACATAAATACATATATCCATATACACACACACACACACATATATGTATATATATTAGAGGCAAAAACTCTGTTAAATGCATCAATTAGGGTTGTTCCACAGCAACAAAAGCGAGGAACTTCAGTGTTAGGGTTGAAAACCCTAACTCTGCATTCACCCCCCACCCCCCAGCACCACACACACACACAGACACAGACACACACACACACACACATATGCAAGTAGGGGGGAGAACCAAGGCAACACAACCAATCACAGACAACCAGCAGCAGGCGTGCAGTCGTGCTCTGATATACGCATGGTCATCTGTGGCTGTCCACTCAGGATGCAGTACCCGGTCGGGGGCATTACCTGTGTGAGGCCATGCAAATCCTAACTGTTCTAAGTTGAGTGTATTTGCAATCAGTGAGGTGTACCATTGATGTCCATACCCTCTGTTTTGCTGTGGGTCTCCACTCAGGATGCAGTACCTGGTCTCAGGGTTTGGGAGGCATTGCCTGGCTGAGGTCATGCAACTCATAACTGTGCTAACTGGAGTGTACCTGTAATCAGGGAGGTGTATGATTGATGTCAATGGCCTTTGTTTTCCTGTGGCTGTCCACTCAGGATGCAGTAACTGCTCTGCAGGGTGCATTGCCTGCCTGAGACTGTGCAACTCCTAAGCATGCTAAGTTCTGTACAGCTGCAATCAGTGAGTTACACTGTTGATGTCCATGGGCTTATTTTTGCTGTGGATCTCCAGTCAGTATGCAGTACCTGGTCTGGGAGGTGGAGCATTGCCTGGCAGAGGTCCTCCAATTCCTAACTGTGTTAACTTGTGTGTACCTGCAGTCAGGAAGATATACCATAGATGTCCATGGCCTTAGTGTCGCTGTGGCTTTGCACTCAGGGTGCAGTACGTGGTGTGCCAGGGCAGGGGCATTGCTAACTAAGGCCATGTAACCCCTAAGTGTGGTAACTTGTGTGCACCTGCAATCAGGGATATGTACCATTGGTGCACATGGCCCCAGTTTTGCTGTGGATCTCCAGTGAGCATGCAGTACCTGGTCTGGGGTGGTGGGGATGTCTTGCAGTATATTTAGACAGTTGTATGTTATTTCTGTCACCTGCAGCTGGTTGTCTGTGATTGCTAGTGTTGCCTTGGTCCTCCCCCCTACTTGCATATGTGTTTGTGTGTCTGTGTGTGTGTGGTGCTGGGGGGGTGGGGTGTGAATGCGGAGTTAGAGTTTTCAACCCTAACACCAAATTTCCTCATTTTTGTCGCTGTGGAACAACCTTAACTGATGCATTAAACGGAGATTTTTGCCTCTAATTTCCCTTCTTTTTGAGAATGAGGATGATAAATAGTGAATAGAATGCACTCCCACCATGTGATGTCTTGTCACATAGTAACAGGAACAGCAACGCAAATGCAAGCGCCAAGAGGTATGCTTATGGTAACGCAAACGTAAATGGTAAAGCAAACGTGAATAGAAACAAAAGCGCAAAGTGACGTCAAAGCAAACAGTGAGCGAAACGGTGATGCAAGCGCATACAAAAACACAACTGGTAATGCGCACAGTGATGGCACTGGTATTTGAAATGCAAATGTTAAGTATTACAGCAAAAAGAACACCAAAGGGAACAGAAACGGAAATGCGAATGCATGCGCGCATATAAACACAAACCATAACACGCACGGGCACGGTACCACAATCGTAAATGCAAATGGTAAAGTTAACATGAAGAATAACACCAAAGGAAACAGAAACAGAAATGGGAACAGAAGTGCGTATGGAAATGCAAACTGTAACGTGCACAGGCATGGTACTGCAATTGTAAATGCAAGTGGTAAAGTTAACATGAAGAATAGTGCCAAAGGAAACAGAAATGGGAACACAAGCATGTATGGAAATGCACAGCGTAATGCGCACGGGCATGTTACTGCAATTGTCAATGTAAATGGTAACGGTAACAGCAACAATAATGCCAAAGTAAACAGAAACGCAAAAGGAAATGCGAGCACATATGGAAATGCAAACCGTGACATGCGCAGTCACAGCACGGCAACTGGAAGAGCAAACAGTAACGTTAACAGCAGAAAGAATGTCAAAGGAAAGAGAAATGGAAACACGAACGCAAGCGCGAACGCAAACGAGAACGCAAAGCATAACGCACATGGTAGCGTGCACAGGAACAGTAACGGAAACAGGAACAGAAACACAAGTGGTAACGCTAAGTATAGTAGTAACGTAAGCGCACACCCTGTTTTTGCTCAACAGCTGCATAGAGAAACACAGTGTGTACAAAGAATGTATGCATAATAATGGGCCTCAGAGCAGAAAATGAGCTGTTGGAAGACTAAATTGCTTATATCTCAGGAACCGTACGACGTAGGAAAAAAAAATTTCCAATGATTCATGATTTTCCTGCCTGCGTTTTGCTGAATGGGCATTGTTGCGATGAAAATTCCGTATCTCGCATCGTTTCCGACATATGAGCCCCGAAAGGCGAGGCCTACGCCACCATGTTAGTCTATGGAAAAAACATCAACTTCAGAGTACTGTAACTTGGCAGCCATACAATATTTTTTCATCAAACCACCAGAAGCCACATCTGCGAGATGTTGGCTGCCTTCCCTTCAAATTTCAGCCCAAAAGACCAAACTGTTCTTTTGCAGCAGGGTGGCAAAGAATTCCTGTCATTTTGTCCAAGTCTGAGAAAGTAGTGTCACAACTTGCTGCAATTTTCACAAAAATTTGTGAAAGTAGTGACACTACTGTTTCCAGAAATTTGACAAACATATTTCTGGGGTGTTTAACCCCAAAATAAAGACATGGCTAGCATCCTCAGGGTCCGACTAGGTGAACACAAAAATAATTGTGTCCCTAGAGGGTCCCAAATTTAAATGCCAAGCATTTTTCTGATCACCAACTGAAAACAAAATGGCAGATTTGTGGCACTACTAGGGCAATTTGCGACACTAAAAAGTTCATTTGCAAAAGTGTTGAATATTTTGTTAACTTTTCCCATTGACTTATAATGGGAAATTGTTTTTTGAATAACTTTTGAACCGTTCAATATTTGCTCATGAAATCTTCAAAAGACACATCAGGGACTCCAGCCGTACATTCCCTGAAGTTTTTGGATGAGTTGCACAAACTGTGCAACCTATAGGCGAGAGCAAATAAATCGCAAAAAAGTGTAATTGCACAATTGGTTGTTGCTTAATAACTCCGCAGCCGTATATCCGACCGATACGAATCTTGGCAGCTCCCAAGTTCTACCATGCCCAATTGTGCGTACCAAATTTCAGTCAAATCTGTTGAATGGTGGCAAAGTTATTAAGGTGCAAAATTTGACCCTTTAACTTTAAAAGTGCTACTCTACCATAATACACACACACACACACACACACACACACACTCACACATATATACACACACAATAGGAGTGAGCTATATTTTTCACTGATAAAATCATGTATTACCACCACAGTGAGATATATGCAACCCCAGGCTAACACAGTGATGATAAATGCTGTTTATACATACTGTGCCTACCTCACCAGCATTTATTCTCACTGTGGTGATGTCACAGACAAGCCCATTAACTCTCCCTCAGTGCTGCAACTTGTTTTAGCTCATTAAAACATATGAAATGCAATTGTCTTTCAAGTACCTGAAGCCCCAAAAGCAGGTTTACTGCATTCAGTCTCACAGACACTCACATGCTAAGAAGATCTCTAAAGTTCCTACTACGAGAAAAAAAAAGAAAGAGCACTGATTGCTAAATACATCAAACCAGGTAAACTCAAAGCAACAAACATAATTTGATACAGATGAACTATACTGGAAGAATAAATGCATTCTCCTTACAGAAGAAAATTAAACCAATGAATGTGGAAGAAGTTTTTTCTATCTTGCACACAGTTTGAAAGCAGCACGGAACCACTTAAGAAAAGCCTATTGTATAAATTGCATACATGATGTGCAGATCATGTGATATGTGAAATATCTTCGCTCATGAACAGTGACCTCTGGATACTCTCACTCGTGTCTTCGGCACTCGTGAGTATCCAGAGGTCACTGTTCACTCATGAAGATATTTCACATATCACCTCTACCATCATGTATCCCATATATATAATATATATATATATATATATATATATATATATATATATATGTTAGTGATGCATAGATATCCAACCCGGATCCGATCCATAGTCGATATCAGCTTTTCCATATCCAACCCGATCACTTTTTAAATTTAAATCAGGTCGGGTTGGATATTGGGAAAATGCATCTGCCCAAGAAAGCCAGGGTGGAGTAAAGACTGTCAGTGATCGAGACTCAACTAATCAGTGCCAGGTTTGTTGGTGGTCTAGTCTAGGCTGCTGTTCTCTCTCTCTCTCTGAAAATCATCAGTTTGATGTGTAACTTGTTCACTGGTGCCAGGGTGGCCGAGAAGGCATGGCAGATATACCGTGTTATACTAGTTATATGAGTAGACAGTAGTAAAGATGTCCGCTCTCACTCCCCCATCCATGTCCCAGACCCACCCACCTCCTCAGTAGTGCAGTAAAGCTTTTAAAGGAAAACCTGCACTTTGGTGCACTGGCCATATCAGCAATGCAAGACAATTTTACATATAATGTGCTTCACTTACTTAAACTCTGTACAATAGAGAAATCATAACAAATAAGTAGTGTATAAAAAGGAGTTAATTAATGTTCAGAAGAGACAGCAAAGCTAATATTTACTCAAGATTTAACACTACCAGGGTAGGTTGAAATAATCGAGTTTTAGGTGTGATTTAGAGATGCTAATATGACTGGATTGTGTGGCTAGAACAAATGCAGAGTCCCCAGCTAACCTTAGACTAGATGGAGGAACTGCCAGGATATTGGAACAGGTCAGCTCCTTACTTAGCCAATCAAGTAGATCACTTACACCAGTGCTTCTCTTTCAGAGTCTGCAATAAGTTTTTATACCAGCTTCACGGTTCGCTTCAGGAGCATCCGGATAACACGCCAATACCCCAGTAATGCTATGGAGCTCACCATACTCCTTGGCAAGTGCGGAACAAGTGAGGAATAAACAGAGGAGCGGCAGACAGTTTGTTCGTTCTAGTGTTCAATCAGCTGCTACTAATACCTCCAACTCCTAGAACCAATTAGCAAATCAGACCTGCAGAAACACCATTTCTCTCCAGCCCTGTCACCTGATACTGTCCCTGGCTTAGAGTTAAAAACAGATGAAAATGGCAACGAGTACCAGACTCTGAGTTTTAATGGACAGGGTTAGACAGATGAACCACGTCACACTAACTACTATCCGACCTGATTTTGTACCAATCCGGTGGGATAGTAGATGCAGGATATCTGGATCTGATATCCGGGGTAAAAGTGATATCCATGCATCTCTAATATTTATATATTTATGCAACAGGTGTGAACAATAAATGCATGCCATAAATAATGTGTATTGTAGCTGCTGTGTAAATAAAACCATTTACGTGCATAGTAGGTATGTCATCACTCATTTACATACATAGTTGCTATGTCATCACTCATTTATATACACAGTTGCTATGTCATCAGCCAATTTAGAATGTTCAACTTTAGTAGCAGTACTAATCATATTCAAATGCAAATAACTTTAAAATGAAAAAAAGATAGAATGGTATTGTGAGCACAAAAGTTGTCCAGCACAAAAATATCTTCAAAATGAGTGGTGTTTCATTTATAGATACCTTTTAGTTTTTGCAGAATTAGCAAAAAACAGCTGAAAGTTAAGTTTTTTTTTGCACTTTTTCGACAAATAAATACAAATAACTTTAAAATGAAAACTGATAGCATTGTACATTGAGCAAAAAAATTGTTCAGCACAAAATTATCTACAAAATGAGAGGTGTTTCATATATAGATGCCTTTTAGATTTTTTTATATTCAGCCAAAAATGTCGGACAATTCAGTTTTTATTTACTTTTTCTGATTAACAAATTCCCCCCCAAAAATGTAAAAACAAAATAATTGTACATCAAACTTTTTCATTATGTACTGTCCATAATGTAAAGCTGGAGTATCCATAGCAACTGCTTAGCAACTACGATACTAAGCCGAGCTACCCTGGGAAAACTAAAAAAAGTCTGTGTATGTTAACATGAAAAATTAAATAAACAATTTAAAACAAAACTCCTTATACAATCCTAAATAATCCCTATTGCATAAATGAAATATGTAACAGGGACCTTGTGCAATACATGATTTATTTTCACTTAAGCTGTTTGACCTTGGGCACAGCACTTGTGGTTCACGCCACTCGTGAGATTACCTAAGGTCAAACAGCTCTTGTGAAAATAAATCATGTAATCCCTGATATGTATCCCATATATATCCATATATATATATATATATATATATATATATTCCGCTATACAAGACACTAGTGAGGCCCCACCTGGAGTACAGTGTACAGTTCTGGAGACCATACCTACGTAAGGACATAGACAGGGTAGAGAAGGTTCAGAGGAGGGCAACAAAGATGGTGCATGGGTTGCATCACAAGTCCTATGAAGACAGGATAAAGGAACTGAACATGTACTCCCTGGAGGAGAGGAGGGAGAGAGGGGATATGATAGAGACATACAAGTATCTTACAGGGAGGAACAGGGTGCAGGAAAACACTATTTTTAAGCGAAAAAGATGTTTCAGGAATAGAGGCATGGGATGAAGTTGGAGGAGGACGATTCAGAGGAAACATGAAAAGAATTCTTCACAGAATGGGTGGTGGACAAGTGGAACACCCTGCCAGAGGAAGTGGTGGGGCTGAAACAATCACGGATTTAAGAATGCATGGGATAGACATAAAGGAATTCTAGAAGTCAGGGGTAAGGGAAAATAGACTTCTAGGAAAACAAACTGAACTTACAAGCTCAAATGGGCAGACTAGGTGGGCCATAGGCCCTTATCTGCCGACACTGTCTATGTATCTATGTATTTATATATATATATATATATATACATATACACCCACAGACATTTGTATGTATGTTACAGATTACATATAAATAAATATATGTGATACACAGTGGGGATCTCATGAGTGGTGTGGACAGCATGAGTATAGAAATACCTTATTTATCATATAAGGGTCCCCTCTGCATATTTCATTTATGCAATAGGCTAGGACCTTAAGGGATATATTTTGTTTTTGCTTTTTTAGACATAAAATTATTTCTGTAAGTCTCTTATTTTTTGAACTAGTGTTACTGTGCTTTCTCCCATCTTGACTGCTGTAACCATTGCCACGGACATGAAGTCAGGATGACAAGCTGACACTGTGATGTGGTAGTTTGTTAGTGCCACAAAACTCCCACAGAAATTACAAACCACCGCCACAGATGTTCTGTGACAAATGGTAATCTTGCCGCAGAACTTGGTCCCAATGTGCTGCAGAAAGTAAGGACCTTGAGCATAAGATTACTTCAGAAGGCCAGCCAGGACAGGAGATTGTGCTGTTACTTCCTCGTTCATGAGTATAAAACTTCCATGAGTGGATGAGTTGAATGACTAAGTAACGTGCTATAAGTTTAAGTACCATACAGGGATTTAACAGAAGAAATACTTGAAGGATTAGGGGCAAGAAACTTGGCACAAGGTAGAGGCTATGACTTGTGCCTCAATCCAGGCTGTAAGTGGTGAGTTGTCCCAAAATATTTTCTGGGGTAAGGCAACTTAACAAATAGGTAATGGGATCTGGGAGGTCAGTGTATGAATGGTAGCATCTGGTAGGGTCAGCATCACCCAGTATAGTGTAGGCTGATACCGCACAGAAGCAAGGGGTTAAAAATATTGTGGAAGGGGTAACTATAGGCAGTATGGAGTGCTGTGGGGAGATAGCCAGCTGCAGGGACTGTGGGACCCTTATCTCCAGGGTTCTGGAGTTTCTGCCACTACCCCTTAAGTAGGAGATTTGTGGAGCTCCAGCCATAGCTGGTAGTAGCAATGGCAGAGCTATCCCTGCTGCATCACCAGATGAGCAGATGCCAACAGACACATCCCACACCCTCAATCTCCCAAAGACCCACAGGCGCAGGCGGCTGGATGGCAGTAGGGACAGTGATGGGTGTCAGGGGAACTCACAAGAATGTCATTCAAGCTTTCCCTATTCTGACTTTAAATGACTTTGCACTACTGAAGGAGGCATACAGTAGGTACCTAACTCCCTTGGGGGTGTTCTTAGCCAGTTGGAAAAGGAGAACAAGATGGCATGGTAATACCCAGTGGAGAACGCAGCAAGTAGCTAGCAAGGAGCATCTTAGTAGTATGGAACTCGATGCTTTAGAGGTGGAGATGGTGGGAGGGGGGAGAAAGAGGAGGCAGAGGCCCAATATCTTCCAGGTACATCCGGCATCTGGAATGTTTGACAAAATAGGGAGGATGGTAAATAGAGAGGAGGGGTATTGGTGTGCTGGTACACTTTTGTACCAACAATCTGGAAACCAGCATCCTGAGGCAATCCAGCATAACATTCAGAAGCTGCTGGACAGATTGAAAGCACATTCAGCTTCCCTGGCCTTTATAGAAGTCATTCCTGTGTGGCACAAATGGAAGGTAAATGATAGCAAGAAAGGAGAAGATTAAGGCATTTAATGGGTTGTTGAATGGATGGTATCAAAAGGAGGGTTACCATTTTGTGAGCTACTGGGGGAGCTTCTGGGATAGGATGTTCTTCAATGGTGATGGCCTTCACTTGGCAAGAGAGAAAGAGAGGATGAGTGCAGTTGGGTAGACTATAAATGTTTTCATAGGTGGACATTTAAATTAAAAGATTGGAGACTGAAGAAGGAGGAACCACAGATCACTGACAGCAAATGGGGAACCTAGTTGGGACTCCCCCAGAAATGGGTGGTAAGAACTGTGAGGATGGAGGCAGCAAGACAGGGGTCTAAAATAGAGGAGCAAAGAGCGGGTACTCAAAAAGTAGTAGTAGTTCATTATTTATAAAGCTTCAATTCCAAGGGGCTCTGGGAGCTGTACAGCAAACATAACACAGTAAAACATTGCAATAATAAAAAATCTAATTTTAAGATAAATAAATTTGATATACTGTATATATATATATATATATATATATATATATACCACAGGGGTGAGAGCTTTCTCAGTAGGATAACCTGTGTTATTTCCACTGTAGTGAGGATAAATCCTGATGATATCAGCAGAGTGAGGATATCGACATTTATCCATGCTCTGCTGATGTCACCAGAGTGAGGATAAATGTACTGCAGCTTGCATTCCAAAGGAAACTGCTTCAGAAAAAGTTTCTCTTTCTCACTGAAGCTGCAACTTACTCAATTAACTTTGCAAAAGACTCTCACTTATGTCCATTGTGTTTCTAACATTGCTAGCCCATTACTGTGCTGATCTCAGCTTCAAAACAACCTGAATTCTAAATGAAAGTCTTTTACAAAGCAAGTCTTGTTTCTCAGTGCTACCTGCAGCCATTTGTCTTTCTCACTGAGCCTCTGACTCACTCAATTAGCTTTGCAAAACACACTCACCTGTGTTTCTGACTCCCAGTCCATCCAGAACACACACACACCCTGACAGCATACACAGAATGAACAGGAAACACACAGATTCAGAAAAATTTTTCCTGCAGCTCTCACCCCTGTGGTATAAATCACACACATGATGGGCAGATCATGGCATATGGAAAACATTCTCACTCCTGCCTCATGAACTGTGTATTTTCACTCATGCCTTTGGCACTCGTGAGAATACACAGCTCACTCTGCAGGAGTGAGAATATTTTCCATATCCCACTCCTGCCCATCATGTATCCCCTTTTTATATATATATATATATATATATATATATATAAAATACTGGCAGAGTAGTGCCGATATAGTTAGGGTGAAAGGTAACTCTATTTAAACCTGCATTTTTGAACGTTAATAACTTTGGAACTGTTCAGCGGATTTACATGATGTTTGACATGCATAATGTCTAGGGATAGTCTCTCGACCTTGCAAACATCGTGGAAATCTGTTGTGCAGTTTCTGAGATACAGGATGTTGAAAAAACTAAAAAATCTGTGTTTTTTGACATTTCCTTGTCCACCTGGATCTCAGAAATGGCTTTAGGTTGTCGTCTGAAATTTTCAGGGTAGAAAGCCTTTGCTTCACAGATGTGTCTTTTGAAGGTTTTGTGAAAAAACATTAATCCATTCAAAAGTTATTAAACTTTAAAGTTTCCCATTATAGCCTAAGGGGAAAAAATATATGATCTGAAAGTGAAAGCAGGAAAACAGCCCCAAAAAACAGTTTCTTAGCCACTTCATAGCAAGAAAATGGTTAGGACTCTTGGGCTCAAATTTGCAGGGTGGCAAGCCCTTGCACCGTGGATGTACCCTTTACTAGTTTGGTGAAGAAATTGATACTGGTTCCATAGTTACAACACTCCAAAGTTGCAAATTGTCCCATAGGATAACATTGTGGCAGTCGTGGTGCCTTTCAGCATCTATATCTCGAAAACAGTTCAAGATACAGAGATTTTACTGAGCACATGTGAAGGTGATCTGGTCATGAATACAGCTGCAAAGGATTTTTTTCCAAAGTTCCTATGATTCCTGAAATATTGCAACTTTTGCAGCATGACGGTTACCTGGAATGGCTCTAGGCATGCACTATGTCTCTATACTTATGAGTACATGGAAGCACAGGGCCCAAAGGACCCTGTGCTCCCACATTTGGATCCCATTATATAATAATGGGAATGCAGGGCCCTACATTATGCAGTGGGAGCACAGGGCCTGGAGGGCCCTGCGCTCTCACATGGAAATGTGATATAATTAAAATATCAGTACACTTATGTACAGATAGGAGCGCAGGGCCCACATGAAAATCAGAAGCAATTACAAAATGTATGCATGATGGGAGGGGCCCTCTGCTCCCACAACCACATATGAGTAACATTACACTTTCTCAAAAAGAATGGAAAGTCATTGCAAAAAAACATTGTTAATGCATCAGTTAGGGCTGTCATTACAGCAACAAAAGGTTGGAAATTCAGTGTTAGAGTTATTAACCCTATCTACCCACCCCCACACCCACTCTCCATACTAAACAGTTGTCAGGGTGTGCCTTGGGGTCAGTGGGCCTAACTCTCACCCCATTGTCTTATACTGTACCACTCAGCTTCCTTACAAATGGAATGGGGTGAGAGTTTGGGCCGACAACCCCAAGGCACACCCTGATGCCTGTTGGTGTGTGGAGAGTGTGAGGGGGGTGTAGGGTTGGTAATCCTAACATCGAATTTCCAAACTTTTGTTGCTGTAATGACAACCCTAACTGATACATTAACAACATTTTTTGCAATGAAAAAAAAATACATATATATCTATATATATATATATATATATATATAGGGGATATGACACGGCCTGACTGAACATATTATATTTATCTTCACGAGAGGCCAATGATATCATGATATCTCACGAGTGGTGAAGCCACAAGTGAGATATCATGATGTCAGTGGCCTCGAATGAAGATAAATATGATATCTTCAGTCAGGCCATGTCATGTTCTGTTTATACAATGTATGTTTTGGGTCCCACTGAACACAACCCTCAAACGCCTGCTTGATATAATCCCTCACATAGAGGTAATGGCTATTCCAACTCAACTTTGCACATGTCTCCTAACACAAGAGATGCCATATGTTATTTGAAAAGTATATGTGATTGATCCTGCAACTTTAAAATTATGAAAAAAAAAAAATCTGGACTGTGATTGACCCAACTGTGGCTACCCCAACACAACACTGCATACCCTCCCAACACCACTGATTACATGTCACATGTAAAAAATGTCTGATTTTGCCACTTTAAAGTTATCTATTAAACCGTATGTGGTTGATCTTGCCTGCACCTTTAAAGAAATAAACAGTAAAAAAAGCATATCTGGTTGATCCTGTGACTGCATTTTATCTGCTTTCACCTGAAATGTAGTGTGACCCAGCAGCTATCCATGGAAATGCCAAGCACTATGAATATCCAAATGTGAGGCACTGTCTGATATTAAGAATAAGGGAGCCACTACTGCCACACTTAGAAAAGTGTATTTTTTTATTCTAGCACTATTTTGTCAAAAGAAGCTGCCAACAGTACTCAGACGACAGCAAGGGAGTCGGCAACTTTAGCACACCAGATGGAAGTGGGAGAATATGTTGCCATAACAACACCTGCTTGCGCTTTTGTCTGGTGCGCTGAAGCTGCCGACTCCATCGCTCTCGTCTGAGTACACTTTTCTAAGTGTGGCAGTAGTGGCTCCCTTATTCTTAATGTCAGGTTTTGAGACTCTTAGCGCTCAGTCATGCTACATTTCTGGGGATAGCTGCTCCGTCACGCTACAGTCCAAGAAGAAGTGGATAAAAGAAAGTGGCAGGATCAACCAGATATGATTTTAAAATATTTATTTGTGTAAAGGTGGAAGCAGATCTGAGAGATGCATGGGGGAGTGGGGTCCTGCTTGTAAAGAGAACGTTGTGGGGGGGAATCCTTTTAGTAAGTTGAGAAAATCACAGGATGGAAAGTGGAAAACTTCCACTTTCATTGTTATGACGTATAGGAAAGTGGAGATAAATGTATGACGTATAGGAACATGAAGATAACAATGTTATCTTCACTGGCCAGCTCAGATATCATGTTTTATACTCTTATTTATCCTCAAACATACATTGTATAAATATATGTATATATATATATATATATATATATAGAAGTCACATTGCAGTTTAGCAGGCCAGAGAGACAATGGCAGCAAAACCCAAAATGGATTAAACAGTGCAAAAAGCCTCATGAAAGAGGAAGAACTTTGGGCCCCTTTTAAATGCCTCCATCGAGGGGGCCTCCCTAAGAAACCTGGGAAACCTGTTCTACAGGGCTGGGCCTGTTAGTGCAAATGTTCTATTGCCAGATGATTTTAGCCTCACTCTGGGAACAGCTAGGAGGCCCACCTCAGAAGAGCATAGGGGGAGAGATTTCTGGTAGGGAGCCCAGAGGTCACTCAGGTATCTGGAGCCCAGTCTGTATACAGCCTTGTAGATCAGCAGCCTGATCATAAAAGTGATGTGCCACTTCACCAGCAGCCAATACAGTTCACACGGGACCAGGGTTATATGACACAACCTCAGTAGGCCAGTCAGTAACTGGGCCACTGAATTTTGTACCAGCTTCAGTTGTTATAGGACACCTCCACTCACCCCAAGGTATACAGTGCTATAGTAGCTGAGCCTGGAAGTGACATATGCATGTACCAGTGTGGGCAAGTCTTCAGGTGGGATCAAGGTGTTAATCCAGGTGATGTTTCTGTGATGGTAAAAGCCATCCCCAAATACAGCCGACACATGAGCCTCAAGTGTCAGCCTCTCATCCAGAGTGACCCCCAGGTTCTTATTCTTCACAGAGGCTGCCAACCCCAAAGGACGTAGCTGGAGGCCAGTCCCCATACCAGCAGCCTTCACACTCCACCTTTAGCCAGGCTCAATCACTAGTACCTCCATCTTGTACGGGTTCAGTCTCGACCAGTTTGATGACATGCAGTCCTGAATCTCGGCCAGGAACAAATTTAGCATCTTGACAGCATCCCAGTTGCAAAGGACAGGTACAGCTGGGTAACATCTGCATAGCAGTGAAAACCCAGACTGTATTGTCTAATGATTTCTCCCAAGGGAACCATGTACACTGCAAACAACATTGGAGACATGATCGACCCCTGGGGCACACCACACAGCAGGGGCTTCAGGAGTGAAGAGAAGCTCATCACCACCACCCTCTGCATCTTATCTCTGAGGGAAAGGCTCAAACCAGCAGATGACTGTGCTGGTAAGTCCACAATACTCCCTGAAGAAGTTCAGCAACAACCCATGATCCACGGTGTCAAAGGCTGCTAAGAGATCTAGGAGGATGGGAACTGACCACTCTCCTCTATCTCTCGCCCTGAAAGGTCATTATGCACGCTGACCAAAGCTGTCTCAGTGCTGTGCCTAGACTTAAACCCAGACTGGAGAGGTTCATAGATGTCAAAGGTTGTAAGGTGTTCATCAAGCTGCATTGCCACTGTCATCTGTATAACCTTTCCCAGAAGTGGAGGTTAGAAACTGGTCTATAATTTGCTAGGCGGGCCAGGTCTAAGGATGGCTTCTTCAGGAGGGGTCTTATCAGAACATATTTCAATGCCATTGGAAAGACCACCTCTGAAAAGGAACACTGGATCAGCTCAGTGAAGAATGGCCCCAGAAATCTATCACCTGATCAACAAGTGAGTTGGGCCTGGATCCAGTCCACAGAAGATGGGCCTCAGCTCTGAGATTGCCATGCAAATCTCTTTCATCATAATAAGTCTAAACTCACTCCAGACTAGTGGAGGGCATCCACCCCTTATCTAGCTCATCTCTGCTGGGCTGCAGAAGTCAAGTCAGAGCAATCCCAGACCAAATAGAGGACACTCAAACAGAGCAAATCTTTTGCAACAAGTGGATGAATTTGTTCTTACCAGTTGCAGACAGGACAGGATAGACTAGTCTATCCATAGTCCAGAAAAGCTGAGCTGGTCAGTTTCTCTCTGCACTGATTTCCCTGGACAGGAATGCTGCCTTCTTATGAGAAGTTGCTCTTTGATACTCACGGTAGAGAGTCTTCAGATCCAGTTTATGCCCCTCAGGCCTCGTTTGCCACCAACAACACTCCAGTCTCCTACCCCTAGACATCAGCTCCGTGAGCTCCCCATCAAACCATGGGGATCTCAACAGCAAAGTTCAGGGTCATACATGGACTGGTGTGACTGCAGTAAGGGCAGCCGCAATGGCCATATTATAGGCCACCACCTATTACTGCAATCCAGCCACACAAACAGCCATCACACTCAAGGAATTCAATACTGCCTGGAGTCCTTCTGAGGACAACCACTTCAAAGGGCAATAGTAAACCACCTTCATAGCGATGGATTATGGGGGGAGGGGCTAAATTAAAACTGCACCATGCAACAGTCTGACCAACTGACCAGATCAATCCTGAGGTTATTTACGCCAAGCCCCAGTGAAAAAACTAAGTCCAAGATATGATCGTGTTGATGGGTTGAAGAAGTAACAACCTGTGCTTGGCGCATTGATTTCATGAACTGGAGGAAATCTTAACCAAACAGTTCATCATTGATCAGCATTGAAGTTACCCAAAATTAACCATCTGAGCAATTACAACACTTTCTCAGTGATGAAGTCTGTGATTTCCTGAAGGAAAACCCTATCATGAACCAGAAGCCAGTACACAAGAAGGCTCCTGTAGCCTGCACCTGGACCCCACACATGGCCACGCATTCACGGCCACTCACTATCCCCATGGTCCCTTCATGGACAGTGCACCATGGAGAATCTGGCTGGGACAGTCGCCTCCAAAACAGGACCAGCATCATCAAATATCCAGGTTTCCATTATGCAAACCAGATTGAGTGAAAAACAAAACATTAAAGCTGCCATAATTGCTGTTTTGTTCCTCATCAATCTGGAAATGCAGATCACTGCCTGCAGGGTACAAATGGAAGCAGCTGGGCTAAAGACTACCTGGCCACTCAGTTGGATGGGAGCCTTGGGTATGGACAACAAACACATTGGGCTTTACTCAAGCCACTTTTTGCCCCAGAGTACATCCTGGTCCTCATCAGATCTGTAGTATGACCCATTAGCAACCACCCCACCACCTGCCATTCCTTCTCTTGATGATGCCTGACTCCTACAGCACCCATATGCCACTGCTGGTAGAGGGTAGTCATCAAATGGGCAGAGGTCCAACAGCTGGGACGGTGAGTAACTAAGTCAAGGGGCCTTACATCCTTGGCACATACTGCTACCACATCAAACAAGCTTCTTGCACTAAGAATGTACAACTCTCCCCACCCACAACTTGCACAGTCACACACTAACCACCCCAACACACTAACACACCACACATAAACATAAATCACAAACACATTTTAAATAACCATACACATGACCAATCACAATATTAAACTATCCATGCACACCTGACCCCTCCCTCCCACAATTGCATAAAATCACAAAATTATTTAAATACTTTTAACAGGAGAATCCATGTCAAATACAGGTTATGGTACGAATTAGTGAAAGGCAACAGATGAAACAGCTTTAATGTCCAGGTGATATCTATGATATCTGTAATTAAAAGGTAATGAATATTTAAGTCTCTGCTTTCACCAGAGAATAATAAAGAAAATAATAATCAGATTCAGTGTTCCAGACAGTTCTCACACCACCACAAGAACTAAATGTTGCACATCACTGGAAAAGATGAAAAACTGAATCTGTGGGTTCTATCACCACTCATGGTGTCATAGTGTAGTCCTAATTCCTTGAACTCAGCCTACAGCATCTCTAGTCCACTGAGACAGCAGGTGGGTTCACAGAAAGCGCAAAGAAACTTGGAACACTGCTATGTCCCATAAACTTGGATATCCCAGAAAACAGGCAGAACGGCGGCCATTGTGAAGTTCAAAGGCAGTCTGACTGCTTGGTTGCAGACCCCCCATGCCACCCACTTGGACTCAGATACAGGTTCTTTTCAGGGGGGTTGAACAAGTGTTTCTCACTTTCAACTGCTCCGAACATGTTCCATTCTACACCATTCTTCCTCTGCTCATGAACTCCTCTGAATCATCTCCCGCAGAACTCCTCACGTGATTGACTCTATATTGCTCAACCCAGCAAAGACGACTTGGGCAGTAACCAATGAGCTTGGTCGACACTTCATGCCAGCACTGAAGCAGCTCAAACCAACACACAAATACTATAATAATGGTGCTCAACCAGGAAATGCTGAAATATTTAAGAAAACATTAGCACCATAAACTGTATTACACACTAAATAACCTAAAAAATACTAATACTATCGTCCTAGAGCTTAGTCACTTGTTCTCTTAACTCTACAGCACTAACAACTACTACTGACTATCTTATGATACAAGTAACAGTTTTTTTTTATTTAATTTAAAAATTGGTAACCTGGAAAGGCACACTAAGCCAGGGCTCATTCCCAGGTGTAACCCAGGGAACAGAGGAAGGGGAGTAGAGAGAGAGAAGAAAAATAAGTACAACAAAGCATCAGAATGCAGTTACTTGGACAACACTTGTAGGTGCATAGCAATGTGGTGAACAGGTAGGTAAACAACAGCATGCTACATTTGCAAAGTCACACAAATAAAGTGCCCAGTGCCTGTTGGGGATGGGGAATCAAATCAAATCAAATCAAATTTTATTTATAAAGCACTTTTCAAAAAGCCAAAGTGCTAAGAGGAACAGAAGCATGACTGGAACAAAGTCACAATAATCATAGATTAAAGAGGGTGTCCTGAACAGGTGGGAGCCCAGAATAGAGGGGAAGAGGAGTCAAGAGGAGGGCTGACAGGGACAGGGTGGAGCAGAAAGGTGCCGGAGCTGGTACCTACATAATAACATAGTAGTTGACAGCAGATAAGGCCCACTAGGCCCACCTAGTCTACCCGTATTACCTGCCTGCATCAGCAGCTGCTGACCCTACCTGGTCATTGGCTTTCACCTCTCTTCCCCCACATTTAGGGTTCCTTTATGTCTATCCCATGCATGCTTGAATCCCCCCACTGGGTTAGCATCCACCACTTCCTGGGGCAGGCTATTCCAAGCATCTACCACCTTTTCCATGAAGAAAAACTGCCTCACATTTTCCCTTATCCTGCCCCCCTCCAATCTCATATTGTGCCCCCTCATCCTTGCGCAACTCTTGTACTGAAAGATGTCACTCATCTGCACTTTGTTCAAGCCTTTAAGATACTTGAAAGTCTCTTTCGTGCCCCCCCATTCCCTCCTCTCTTCCAGTGTATACATATTGACATCTTTTAATCTGTCCTTATATGTTTTCGATGCAAGTCCTGCACTATCTTGGTTGCCATCTCTAGACTGTCTCTACCCTGTCTATGTCCTTGTGAAGATGTGGCCTCCAGAACTGAACACCGTATTCTAGATGAAGCCTCATCAGCGTTTTGTACAATGGCATCACCACCTCCCTTCTTCCTCTAGTGACATCCCTTCCTTTGCACCCCAAAATCCCACTGGCTCACCCCACAGCCTTGTTACACTGTTTGGCCACCTTTAGGTCATCTGAGATGATTATCTTTAAATTCCTTTCTTCCCTGTTGATTGGTAGGCACCCCCCACCCCATTTCTGTAGCTCTCCACAGAGTTTCATCATCCCAGGTGCATGATTTTGTACTTCTTTTTTCAAATTTTAATTGCCACACTTTGGACCATTTTTCCAGCTTTCCCAGATACCTCCTCATTCTTTGAAACCCCTCTGGAGTGTCTACTCTGTTGCAGATCTTGGTATCATCTGCAAATAGGCAAACCTTCCTCTCCAGCCCTTCAGCAATGTCACTGATGAAGACATTAAAAAGGACTGGCCCCAGGACTGATCTTTGAGGCACCCCACTGGTCACCCTCCTTTCCTCGGATTTGATCCTATTTACTACCACCCTCTTCTTCCTGTCCCTCAGCCAGTTTCTAACCTAGTTTTCCACTTCATGGCCCACCTCCAGGCTACCTAGCATGTTCACCAGCCTTTTGTGCAGTATGGTGTCAGAGGCCTTGCTGATGTCGAGGTAGGCGATATCCACCGCTCCTTCCTGATCTAGCACCTTGTCACCCAGTCAAAAAATTCAATCAAATTTGTTTGACATGACCTTCCTGGTGTGAATCCATGCTGCCTTGGATCCTGGGCTTCCATGGTTTCCAGGTGTTCCACAATCCTTTCCTTAAGCAGTGCCTCCATAATCTTACCAACTACTGAGTTGAGGCTGACTGGCCTATAGTTTTCTGTCTCCTCCCTGCTACCACTCTTGCGAAGAGGGATTACATTTACCCTCTTCCAGTCTTCTGTAACCACCTGTGTATTGAGTGACTCACTAAACAGGGCCACCAACAGTGCTGCTAGCACCGTCCATAATTCCTTTAATATCCTGGGGTGTATATCATCTGGTCCCATCACTTTGTCCACCCTCAGTTTTGTGTGTTCCTCCAGGACTCTGTCTCTTCTGTAAATGGACTGGTGCTTACCTCTCTCTCCCCCCATTGTTTCTGCTGCCTAGTTGTGGTCCCTGTCCCTCCCCCTCTACCGTGAATACAGAACAATCTAAGGGCTGGGAGTGAGGTAGAGAGGTGAGGGAGGGGATGGGAGCAGGTTCTAGAGGGAAAGGAGGCAGTAGGAGAAGGCAGCTTGCCCCTCAGAAGAGTGAGCATGGGAAATGGAGAAGGTATGGGAATCCCTGTAACAGAGGGTAGGAAGAGGAGGGGACAGGAGAGAGAAAAGTAGTGATAGGGAAGAGGGAAGAGACCCAAACCAATATTTGCTAATAAAGGAGGTACAGTTGGAATGGTGATGTTAAGGTAATTGGGGGATGGAGAGGGAGGAGTAGAGGGAGTAATAATGAGTATGGAGTGAACAGTTGGCAGCAAAACAACACAAGGCATTGCAGAGGGTATCCAGTCTGGCAAGTAAAGAGGAAGGGGCAGTGCCATAGACCTCATCCACACAGCTGAAGGCTGTGAGAGCCATTTTGGTGTCCAGCTCCCAGTAGATCTGAAGGGGAGACAGTTCTTGTTATGACATTCCCAGATACTGCCTTTTAGATACTGTTTCCTAGATATTCTGAAAGAATGGCCCCATCAGGAATTTGCTGCTAGGCCAGGCCTCCTGTTTTGGGTGGTCTGCTTTTAAATATGCTTAATAGATTTGTTCTGTATTTTAACTATTGTATTTTAACTGGTTTTTGATGTATTTTAATTGTACAGCGCCTAGAGCCCCTGGGATTTGGTGCCTGAAAAATAAATGTGCCTTGCCTTGCCCTTGCCTGATAGAGGGCACTGAGCTTAGGGTGAGGTTTGTTACGGATGGCATTGATGTGGGCATAGTAGTTGAGCTTACTTTCAAGCCACACATCAAGGTAAATGAAAGCAGGGACAATCTTTAAAGGGGTGCCATCCAGTCTGGAGAAGACAGACGGGGGGTAACAGTCTGGTCAATTTCCAGCTGGTGCAGAAGGTTATCAACACTCTCTTCTTGGTGTTGACCCTTAGTTGATTTGCATGGAACCAGTGCAGTACATTGTGGAAGCCTTGCTGGACAGGACCATCCACAGCCGAAGCTGATGGGTCATAGGCATAAATGACTGTGCTGTCTGTATACATATGGATGTGTAAAGAGACACAAGCAGAGGGAAGGTGGTTTAGGAAAATTGAAAACAGGATAGGATGCGGGATGCAGCCCTGTGGGATCACAGGTAGAAAGGGAAGGGGAAGGGACAGAATGCCTTCCACCTAAACGGACTGTTGACTACCCATAAAGTATGAACGTAACTAGTCAACAGAGGAAGCTGAGAGACCAGAAGAGCTCAGTTTGTCCTGGAGGAGCAGGTGGGACAACAAATCAAAGGCTTTGGTCAGATCAATGAATATAGCTGCAGTGAAGGAGATGGTGCAAGGTTGCTTCCTTAATCCAGACTGGTAGGGGGTGATGAAATATGTGGAATAAATCAAGTCAACAAGTCTGAAATAGACAATGAACTCTTGCAGCTTTGCATAAGAGGGGAAGAGTGATATCAGCCAGAAGTTGCCATGGGAGTGAGAGTCACCCCTTTTGTGCAAAGGCAGAATCTTTTCAACCTTCCAGGCCTGAGGGACAACTCTGAGGGAGAACGATGTTAAGAGTGTAAGAGAGAGAGAGAGAGAGAGAGTTGATAGGCAGTGGCCAGAGCTATGATATGTAGAAGTTTGGGGTCCAACCCAACAAGGCTGGACTTAGAAGGGTTAAGTGAAATAGGGGTGATCAAAACTTCCAGGATGGGAAATAGAGGGACTTGGAAGCCCTCTGGCGAGTTGGACTGGAAAGAGGCAGCAAAGGACTGAAGAGGAGAGTGGCCTTGGGAAGGGGGAGAACAAATTGCATAGGTGATGAAGAATTAATTAAAATGAACAGCAATGCAGGGAAGGTAGGAGAGCAGTGAGCCACCCACCAAGAGGACAGGGGGAACCAACTGGGCTGGTGGATCAAACAGTGAGTGGATAATCTTCCAAAATTTTAATGGGGAACTAAGGTTAGACTCAAGGTTAGATTTGAAAAAGTGGGCCTTTGCTGTGCTGATGGCCTTTGTACAAGAGTTACTTAATGATCTGTAGGATAAGAGGTCAGTCAAGGCACTGGAAGATTTGAAACATACCCAGGCTTGATCCCAGGACTTGCATAAATCAATAAGGTGAGATTTAATCCAGGAGTTGTGTGAGCATTGAACCCTGGACTTTCTATGGGGGGGGGGCATGACTGCCCCAGGTGTGTCTAAGTATGGTGAGGAAGAGGGAGTGGACTGTGTCTATATCTGGGGCAGCACAGACAGGGGACCAGTTGGAGGAGCTACATGCCAATTCATCCCGCTCAATCCAGTCCACAACAACTCACTCTGCACTATTAGCTCCAGTGTCAGTCTGCCCCCTGTACAAACTTTTCCCTGACAGTTCACATCCAGCATAAACTCAATAAAATAAACTCCAGGTGGGTGCAGTTCAGGAACAAATTGAGCAGGGAGCTTGACTGGGATGAACTGATGTGATAACAATCAGAGGCAGCAAGGTTTAAAATTTTTGTACATTAATGCAAAGTTAATTTAAAATAAATTAAAATTAAAATTAAATGTTGGAAGCTTTGCTTGTAAACTTCCAAATGCTACAATTTAGATTCTCCAGGTAAAGGTTTAGCTACTAAATACTGAGTTTGTTAGAGACTCAAAGGAGCTCTTACTTATAGCACACCCAGCCCGGTGACCATTTTTGCTCAGGAATCTAAAAAGGCAGCAGGGATCAGGAAGATAGTGGAAGTGATGCTGGTCTGAGCAGCAGCTCTTCCTTGAACTCTCCTCTTGGAATGAAAGGATTCATACCTCAACAATTAAATTGTCATACTTAATTTTCAAATGTTTGCATTTATCAGCTTGGAACCAAAGGTAGATAAGAAAGAGAAAAGCACTGCAGATTTTGTTTTTTAATTAAGCTTTTTTCCTCCCACTTGATCTGCCCAACAGCACCCCACAGCCTCATCACTGGCCTTTTCATAGACTGACTGGTTTTCCACCACTTACCCACTTGATCTGCCCAACAACACCCCACAGCCCCATCACTGGCATTTTCATAGACTGACTGGTTTTCCACCACTTACCCAGGACCACAACATGGTGCTTGGCAGCCATGTTGGTTGTGCATGACCCCGGGGGTTGCCAGCATGTAGCAGCCGGGCTTTTTCCATTTGGTGGCTTGGTCCCTGAGCTTCACTACAGCGTGACCTTGACAGTGTCTAGCATTAGTTCCATTCAAACCAGCTCTCACTAAATGCCCCAAAAACTGTCTCTCTCTTACATTTGACACATGACAGAGATTAGTAAGGCTCCAACATACACTTACCTTCTCAACTATAGATGATAATATGCTTGAACAGGTATCCCATTTCCAGTCTGTAGAAGTGTAGCTAGATCAGAATCTCAGTTTTTACACCCTCATTGATGCCTTCACAAGGAACTTCACTCTATGCTTGGTGTGCTGTACCAAAACAAATCATGCCTTCCTTTCCTGTCTGCTATGTGTTCATTCCTAGGGTGATCTTGCTGGTATTTAACTATGCAGATGTAGTCCACAGCACTGCTCTAAAGTCTACACTTATCATACTGGACTTCCTTTTTCATTCCTTCTACCATTTTGCCTTTAGTGCTCCATCTCTCACCTATCACTGCTCTCCTTAGCTAATCTCTCTTTCCCCTCTCAAGGTCCAGTGTTTCTCATACTGTTCCACCTTCATGGCCAAATACTGGCTTGCCTCTGTTCCCACTTATCTCTCCTTAACCCTGCCACCCCCTTCTTCTACTCACTCCCTTCATCTGCTGCTTATTCCTTTCATATCCCTCACAGTAAATCTATAGCTGGCCAGTCTGCTTTCTCTATTTGATTTTCTAGACTTTGGAACAGCCTCCCTCTCCCAATTCATCTCTATTCCTTCCTGCCTGCACTCTCTCACACCCATCATACTGGTGCACTACACAAAAGAATGCACCTACAGCTGGGCTTCTTTATCTTCTCTCCACATTGCAACCACTCATATCCTAGTCATCCCCCTCTGCTATTTCACATTTTTCTACCCATTTTTGGCTATTCAGTTGCAGCCTACAGCTCAAAGTACTTTGTCATCTGAATTTAATGCCGAATTGATTCTATACAAATGTCTTGGCCTACATTGGCACCTCCCTTCCTTAGCGTTTGATCTGTCTACCCCGTAACCAGGGGTGTAGCCAGAAATTTCCATTTTGTACACAGTCTCCAACACTTGCACCCCCCTAATTAAAAAATGTACACATCCTCTCCAAATGACACCCCCTTCCAAACAAGTCAGATTGTTGTCAGATGATTTCTCTAATCTTTAAAGAGGTTATACATGTATCTGTCTCCTAAACAATGGAAGTGTAAACAGAGGCACTCCTCAGTGGCCGAAACTAACCCAAATACTACAGATTAAAATGGAAATGTTAACAGAAAGGCATATGGTTTGTGACAGGCACTCAACAAAACTTTACTCAAATGCATACAGTGAGGATGCCTGCCTACACCCTTGCCCGTAACCAACATTCATGAACACTTTATTCATTGCTTTTGTCTTTCTCTGAAGTTCATTGTTTGTAATGTGATTTTATTTACATATTCATTCAACTACTGTTGTCACCTTGATATTGCAGTTACACTCCCTGTTGTATCCTCCCCGAGGTCACACCTGAACATGAGCCCAGTTCAGTGTGCCTATCCCGTCACAAAATTTTAAATGAATAAAATAAATAATCTGATCACGCTCTAGTTATTGATCTTCATAATGACTAAAGATAGTTCAGAGGTCATGGATCTTCAACACTGAATTGTTACAGAATGAAAAATTTGTGGAACTGTTAAAGCAGTCTAGTAGGGAATTATTGGTTTTATAATTACAGTGGCCAAATGCTGGCTCAAAAGAATGGGGCGCAATGAAAGCAGCCTTAATTGGGTAACATGTTCCTACCAAACCAGGAAAAATAAGAAACTGAGAGCTGAAGAACTTAAATTGGATACCAGGTTAAAGGAACTAACCATATTAATGATCTCCAAATATGATAAATTCTTTTTTTTAGAATGGGGGGAAATGTGGATTAAGAAACAAGAAGTTCACAATAAGGAAACTATATAAAAATCAAAAGGATAACATGTACCAAATACCTTCAGAGGGACAAGCCTGGGAAGATGTTAGCAAGCATGCTAAAGTAACAGAGGGAAGCAGATGTAATTTGTGAGACAGAATATAAAAAATGGGAAAGGAAAACTAAAGATCATGATATTGGCAACTCTGAGAAAATCAATCCCAGGTGAAACACCTGTTACAGTCTGCCACACAGTGGTTGCTCTGTTTACCAACAGGCAATTCTGCTCTGCTTTTTAAGCTATCTCACCCTGATATATTTGCTTCCATTCTTTTAATACTAAATAATAAATTAAGAATGTAGTAGTAGTAAAAGGGTTTATTTCTGACATATAGCTTATTTACAATGGGATCCTAGGTTGCAATCAATATCAGTTACATATTAAAACTACAATAACATACACAAAAATAAAATCATACAGAACAGGTAGTAAAAAAGAAAAGACATACTATAAACATATCGCTCAAGTACAACAGCTTTTTGGAAAAATTTCAACGTTTCCAAGCCATGTTTTGAAAGCATTCCAGGGCACTTCAATAACACACGGCCTCAAGTGTCCTGGCAAAGAATTCCATAACTTTGTCCGTTCATATACATAACAATGTTACCCCTCGCTGTTCTCATACAAGGTACCCTAAATTTTACTTCTCTTGCAGAATGCAACCCTTTCTTAACTATCCGCTCTTCCAACAGTTCTATCATATAATCTGGTGCCTTTTTAGAGTAACAACAATGGATCAAGTGTTACACATGTATATTATGCCGTTCCGTCAGGGATGTACAATTTAAGGCTTTGTAAAGAACGCAATGATGCATATTCCAGGGTGCATCCAACAAAAAACATGCATATCTATTAAGAATTACATCTAATCTTCCCAAAACTGTATCAGCAGCTCCCTTATACACCACATCACAATAATCTATTAATAGTGATATCATAGAGTTCACAATTTTTAATCTTGTGTCAAATGAAAGGAAGCTTTTATGTTTATTTAGCACCCCCAATTTCTTGTTTAATTTTTTAATCAGGTTATCTATGTAACCCCCCTGCAAATGGGGGTTCCCAAAAGACTTCCAGGAGCTTGCTTGAATGCTCCAAGCCTGAATGGTGTTTGGCGTTTAAGCCATTTATCAGTGAGTGTTTTTAGAACCTCTGGTACTGTCTCTTTAAGAGCTGTCTGCTTGCAGACATAATTAGTTTGTATGGGGACTGTGTGTTTCTTCTCTGAGTACCACTCAAGCTGCTGCAAATTCACTTCATTTTGCAGTCACTAGGAGTGCAAAGGAACCTATGTGAAAGATGTGACTGTTTGCCAGAAATTATTTAGAGTAATAATGAAATTACAGTTTGTCTAACCTGCTTTCTTTGCAGTCAGAACTGTGTCTGCTAGTTCCCATTCTAGTTTTGAACTGCTGAACTGGACCAATCAGTGTGGGGTAAGCTAGCTCTAAAATGGTGCCTTGGACGAATCAGAACTTGGACTCATAATCTGAGCCAGCCACAAGAGGATTGTATGGGCAGTGACTCTGGGAGATGTAGTTTAGACTTCAGTGCCTTTTTTGGACCAACAGCAGCAGTCTATTGTGAGTGACAGCCAATCCAGTCAAGAACTGGGAGGAACTCAAAGGAAGTGCCCAGTTTTGTCGGTTGGAGTTTCAGTTGAGCTTTGGCAGTGAAGGAAGGAGCCCTGTGCTTTTCAGTGTGCAGTTTTAGTCAAAAACGTGTGTAAGGCCCAGAGTTCGGTCTGCAGCTTGTTGGACTGAATCCGTCCTGTGAAAAGAATCAAAGGATCTCTGAAGAGTAGAAACCAGGCTCACCCTGTAGAAGACTGGAGGAACTGCTGAAAATTGCACTCGGTCTGTCAGGAGCTGAATCTGCTGTGTGTTCTCCCGGGTATTGTGCAGTAATTGCGATCGGGATACAGATGCAGCCTGCCTGGTATAGTGCTTTCTTTTATATGGATGTGTGAAGAGGTTTGTGTACCTCAAGTGAGCCCTGCTGACATTGAAGTACCCTATCTTATTTGGAGGTCGTGAGCACTAATTCAGGGTCGCTCCCTGTTGAATTGCCACATTAAATCCAAATGGAATTACTGTACTGCTGACTGTTTAATTCTCCTTTTCTCTGTGTGAAAGGGCCCTACCAGCTGCCATGGTTTGGACTAGCCACTAGGGCTTGGGTACCCAGGGACAGTAACTGATAGGGATGGGCCTGTGCACAGAGCCATAGATGAATTATTAGAGTGATAAGCTAATTAACCTGATTTCCCTGTCCTTGTTATATCCCCTAAATAAATCAGAGCTGCTTGTTTCAGCAAAGTTATACTGCCTGAGGTATTTGTCTATGTTAAAGTACTGTACTGTGATTGTTGCACTGTATCTCATTTCACAGGAGGTCCCAGTGCGGAACCAGACCTGGGGGTAAGTGTATACTGTGAAGGTAATTCTGATATATTGTGTGGCCACTAGTGGGAAGAAGGGGGTTGCAGTGTCCCAGAGGGCTGTGACCAAGTTAGTTTAACTATTGCAAACCCTGACCTCTGGGTGGAGGCACCGCCATTGGATCCAGGCCCTCAACCTGTTGAGTGGCAAATCAGGCAGGGGTAGTAGCCCTGGGATAGTGCCATTTAGGGTTACATCTTGGAGGCTCACCGCTGGGATTGTGTGTCCTCTAGTGGCCATATTTATGAACCACTGTTAAGAAAAAAATGGGTACCCCGACAGAAGTGGCTGTGCACCGGCTGGTGGAGTGGTGTACTGGGGAGGAGATCGACCCCCAAAATGCTATGCTTATCCTGGACATCCCCCTGGGTATCAATACGGACACTGTGCAGGGAGTACTTTCCAAGGTGGAAGGTTTACAAAACCCTGTGATGGTGGGTCGGCATGCTAATCTGCTCACCCACACTTTCCTGGCCCTAGTAGAGTTTAAGGATCCCATAGATAGCTCCAAAGTGCCACAGACCATTACCCCAGAGGGAGCCCTCACTGCTTGGAGAGTGATAACTAAGGACAGTAAAGACCCGGGGGGGAATCAGCCCCCACCACTATCTGAAACTTTTGAGGAGAAATTTGCTGAATGGTTGCTGGGAGAGGGAAAACTGTGGAGGACTTGAAGAAACTATTCTTGCCACCTGAGGTGTTCCTCCCCAACACCCTCTCCTGCTCCAGTGCCCGTAATGGTGGCTGAACCAATGCAGACTCCTATTTCTGCACCTGCCATTAGTCACGACTCTTACGAAGGTTGAGGATCTTCTCTGGCACCCTCCCCACCCCCAAGGGAGGATGACTGGGAGACCTGGATAGACTATGTTGCCCCAAGTGCTAGAATGGCAATGCTCGGGCAGCGAAAGAGGGTTAGTGAGGCCTCCGAGGTCCTGCCCTGGCTACCATCCGTGCTAAACGGGCCAGTAACCCTGAAGCGACTGCACAGGCCTATCTTGAGGCCTTGGAGAATGTGTATGGGAGCCCAGATTCTGATGATGACCTATGGTGGAGAGTAAGAAATGCACAACAGTACCAAGGGGAGTTGTTGTCTGTGTATGTCTCTCGGCTGGAAAAATTGTTGCAAGAATGCCTCAGAAAGGGTAGTTTGCCAGCGATTGAACTGGACGAACCAGACTGGACAGAATCCTTAAGTCTGCCCCCTTCTCAGAACTGCTGTTGCTTCAGTTACGCCTGGCAAATCGACTAGAATCCCCACCCTCCTATGATGAGTTAATGAGAGAAATTCGAGGAGTTGAGAAAAGGTGACCTCGGGAGGTACCTACACCAACAGCTGTGGCTACGACCCGAGTGATTGAGGGTGACCCATCAAGTGAAGTTCAGGGGCAGAGGTTGACAGTCAATGAGTGCTCTGACAAGGAAAAAGATATGCCACAATGGGGCGAACTGTTGAGAGAGATCCGGGAATTCAAAAACAGTCCCTTTATGAAGGCCACGCCTGCAAGTACGGGCCCTGACCTATATCCGACTGCATCTGCTATGGGGGTGGGGGTACCCACCCATGTAACTCCTGCTGATAACAGCTCCAAACTCAATTCCTTGACCATGGAAGTGGAGAAACTGACGAGATGTCTCCAAATGCTTATCACGCCGCAGACAGAGATGGCACCAAGGTTTCCAGTTAGTAATACCCCCGCCCTGGCTCCCAGTGTGGCGCCTCGGCCAGCTCAAACTCCAGAAAGTATGTTTTGCTATAATTGTGGGAAAGATGGGCACATGAAAGGAATGCCAGTCCCAAAAGACACTGACAAAGTTGCATATAGGCTACAAGGAGGCTTGGAGAAGAAATCAGTGGTTAAGAGGTGCACGACATGATCCCAGTGAGGGCACCAAAAATGCTAATTCACGTCCTTTGTGGCAAGGTCAGTTGCCAGCCCCCACTACCGCCTCTCCAGACTGGTCCAGAATAGTGGGTCCCTCCATGGAGACCACTGTAAAGGTGAATGGAGTGTCTACAAGAGCTGTATTAGACAGTGGCTCCCAAGTGACAATTATGTTCCAGGATTGGTATCAGAAGCATTTGTCAGACGTACCCTTACAACCATTAGAAGGACTGCATGTATGGGGGTTAAGTGAGAAGGCCTACCCCTATTCCGGGTATATCCGAATTTGGCTGTCTTTCCCCACCTCCGTGGCTGGAGTGGCCGAACAAGTAGAGACCCTAGCCTTAGTGTGTCCCCCCACTGGACTGTATGATGGTGTCCCTTTGTTGATTGGAACAAATGCTCATATGTTCAGAAGGCTGGCACAGTTGTGTTATGAAAAACAGGGGTCAAAGACTAGTAGAGCTTTAAGAGTTCGGCTTTAATTAAGAAGGCCTATGAGGCACAGAGAGATGCTGAAAACAGAACCAGAGGAACCGGTCGAATTGTATGGAAGAAGGATCCTGAGTCTCTGATCCTGGCGCCAAATGCCCAGTGTACCTTACAGGAGAGGTCCGTATCAGAAGGATGTTAAGAATAAAATATTAATGTTGGATACCAGGCGATGGAAAATTGCCAGAGGGACTGCTGGTCAAGCCTAGTATTTTGCCCGCTAGAGCCCATGCTTATGCCAGAAGGGTAATGGTCCAAGTTCATAATGTGTCTGAAAGAGACATTTGAGTAAACAGAGGTTGCATCCTGGCTAATGTGCATTGTGCAGACACTGCAGTGCTACCCAGCAGCAAGAGTTCAAGGAAGAATGACAGAGTAACGCCTGACTTGTTTGATTTGCGACTCCCGCTGCCAGCTGAATGGAAAGTGAGGATCAGTGAGAAGCTTGCCCAGAGACCAGGTGTTTTCTTTAAAGGAATGGGATGTGGGATGCGTGCAGAGCTGAGAACAATATCCGGCTGCATAATCGAACCATTTCGTGAGAGGTCTCGATGCCTGGCACCTGCTGACATAGATGATGTGAGACGGCATCTGCAAGAGATGTTAGCTGCTGGTGTAATACAAGAATCCAGAAGCCCTTATGCTTCCCCATTGTGGTAGTGAGGAAAAGAATGGAACAGTAAGGATGTGTGTGGATTATCGCACCTTAAACGTGGACTATCCTGATCAATACACAATGCCCGCATTCAGGATGCTTTGGACTGCCTAAGCGAGAACAAGTGGTTCTCTGTGCTGGATCTCCATGATGGGTACTACCAGATCCCGATGGCCCCAGAGGACCGTGAGAAGATGGCCTTTATCTGTCCACTTGGCTTCTATGAATTCATGAGGATGCCTCAAGGGATTTCAGGTGCCCCAGCCACTTTTCAATGATTGATGGAGCGTGCAGTGGGGACATGAACTTACTAGAGTGCCTGGTATACCTAGATGATGTTATTGTGTTTGGCAGCTCGCTGGAGGAACATGAGAGCAGATTATTTAAGGTATTGGACCGACTGGAGGACTTTGGCCTTAAACTGTCCATTGATAAGTGTCAATTCTTTCAAACATCAGTAAAGTATGTGGGACACATAGTATCCACCGAGGAATAGAGACCGACCAAGTAAAGTTGAGGCCTTGACCACCTGGCCACAGCCAAAAATCTAAAGAACTGCAAAGATTCCTGGGATTCTGTGGTTATTATCGGAGCTTCATCAAGGACTATTCAAGAGTGATCCGCCTTTACTTAACCTTACTCAAGGGTATCCCAACCCACAAAAATACCAAAAGTCAACTTCCCTCAAGACTGAAAGAGTGTATTTTCATCCGAGTGAAGTATTTGGGGCCCGCTGGACTCCTGATTGTGAGACTGCTTTTCATGAGATCATATATCAACTTACCCATGCTCCAGTGCTGGCCTATGCCGATCCAAGAAAACCTTACGTCCTGCACACTGATGCTAGCTTGCAAGGGTTGGGGCTGTGTTGTACCAAAACACGAGAATGGCCTGAGACCAGTGGCCTTTGCCAGTGAAGCCTGACCCCATCCGAAAGAACTATCCTGTACATAAGTTAGAGTTCCTAGCTTTGAAGTGGGCTGTTGTTGACCAATTCCATGAGTACTTGTATGGGGCTAAAATACTAGTAAAACTGACAATAATCCTTTGACCTATGTGCAGACCTCAGCTAAGTTGGATGCCACTGGCCATAGGTGGCTTTCTGCATTATCTACATATGACTATGCTCTCGAATACCGAGCAGGTCTGAACCACATAGATGCTGATGCTCTCTCCCGGAGGCCTGTTCCCCAGAATGATTGGGTCCGATTGGCAGAACCTGACATTCGGACACTCTGCGGAAGTTTGACAGGGAGGAACAAATGTCCACGGACGCAGTGGACTGCATGGTGGATTGCTTGGGAGCCCTGAGAATTGCATACCTGCTGCTTATTGCCACTTTTCTGCAATAGACATTGGTGCACTGCCTCAGCTGGACAATGACAGTATTCGCGGGCTCAATCCCGCGATCCCATGATCAAAGCAGCTTTAGAAGCCCTCTATGCAGGAAAAGATGTGTCCAAATCGCTCCACTGTTTGAGAACTGCACTGTTATACAAAGAAGGTCCTAAGTTGAAACTGATCAATAAACTGTTATACAGAGAAACAGTAGACAGAGGGGACAAGCAGACAAACAACAACTAGTGCTGCCCACTGCTTTCGAGACTCAGTACTGAGGTCCTTGCACAACCACATGGGGCACCTTGGTATAGACAGAACACTTGACTTGGTGAGATCCAGATTCTATTGGCTAAGATGGGGGCTGATGTGGAGCAACACATTCGAACTTGTAGTCGCTGCTTACAGAGGAAAGCTTTTGCCCCAGAGGGCTGCCCACTTGTTAACATCACCACCAGTGCACCCATGGAGCTGGTCTGTATTGATTTTCTGAGTTTGAGTCAGATCAAAGAAATATCAGTAATGTGCTGGTGGTCACTGACCATTTCACGAGATATGCCCAAGCTTTCCCACCAAAGACCAGAAAGCATCCACTGTGGCCAAAGTACTTGTAGAAAACTTTTTGTTCACTATGGGGCTCCACAAAGAATCCATTCTGATCAAGGGAGAGACTTTGAGAGTCGTCTGATCAAAGAGATGCTTTCTCTGTGGGTGTGCGAAAGTCCAGAACCACCCTTACCACCCCAGGACCACAGCCTGAACGTTTCAACCGCACTTTGCTAGATATGCTAGGCACCCTGCACAAAAGGACAAGCCTAGATGGAGCCAACAAATTAGCACCCTGGTACATGCTTATAACTGCACCAAAAGTGATGCCACTGGATTCTCCCCTACCGCCTGATGTTTGGAAGAAGCTCGACTACCAGTAGATGTGTGTTTGGGGTCTCTCCTGATGGGGTTCAAGCTGACAACTATTTACAGTATGTGCAAAAGTTAAAGGCCCAGCTAACTCATGCGTGCACTAACTGGCTCAAACCATGGCTGCCAAAAGAAATCTGGCCAACAAAGAAAGGTATGATAAAAGGTGAAAGCACAGGAACTCCAGGAGGAGATCGGGTATTGCTAAGAAATCTGGGACTGCATGGCAAGCACAAGATTGCTGACAGATGGCACCATCTCCTCACATTGTAGTGGGCAAACTAGATGATCTGCCAGTGTACAAAGTAAGGCCTGAGAATAATTCAAAGATGTAAAAACAATGCATAGAAATCATTTACTGCCCATTGGACAAATCTTAATTGAGTCTGAGCCCTAGAAGATGCCCCTCTGGACCAGTGACTAGAGCTGCTGCTAAGAAAGATCAAGAAAGTCTGCACCTACAGAAGCAAAGTTAAAGTGTTCCCTCCACAAGTCCCAGTTGAGCATGACTGTCAGTCCATATCGGAAGAAAGTGAGAGTGACTTTGAATACTATCCTTCTTACGAACTGAGTCAATTGTTTGAGGGCAATCCCTAGTCAATACTGGAGACAAAGCTGGGCCTTCTGGACTGTCTAAGCCCCCAGCTTCATCCCTGGAGCCATTGCTCCCAGAAAGTGAAGTGCAAAGCATCAGATCAGATGAAATGGAATCATTGTGCATGGTTGAACTGTTTGAGTTTTCAGGGGAGGAAAATGATAGATTGGGGCAGACTGGTGATACACCCGAACAAGAAGAGTATTTTGAGTGCCCTGACAGTCCACTGCCAGTGTCCGAAAGCTCTCCATGCGAGCCAAATGTTGTGGACTCAGAAACTGTAACTCCTGGAGCTGAAAGTGCCCCAAGTTCTAGCCTCTCTACCCCATGGAGACTCCCCTGACAAGTGAGGACAATGCTGAAAATGAGGCTCAGAGTGCAGAGACTGTAACAGTTCCCCTAGAAAGACTGGTCGAGCTGTAAAGCCTGTGGTGCACCTCAGTTATGATTCCCTTGGGAGGCCTGTGGATTTGCCTCTCAATGTTGTCCATAAAGGAGTGTATGTGCCCGAGCTCATTGCCCAAACTGAGCATCAGTGCTAACTCCAAGTTACTTGTGTTGCCCTCTAAGTATGGTGCCCTTGCCCCGTCCAGCCCCAAGGTAACTGATAGGGAAGGGCCCCCTCTCTTCAGGTTTCATGTACAAGAGGTAATAACTTGAGTTATAGTACAATGTGTATGTAATACTGTGTAAAGAGTGACGTACTGCAATGTTTCAGAAATGTGTTCTTGGTAAAATGATATATTGACTGATGATTACATGTGCGAGCCTAATGCAAATGTATATGGTTGCAGTTGAAACTTGTAGAGTACTTGCTTGGCGCGACGTCAAGCTTTCCCAAACCAGGAAGGGTGTAACCCCTGCAAATGGGGGTTCCCAAAAGACTTCAGGAGCTTGGCAGATGCTCCAAGCCTGAATGGTGTTTGGCGTTTAAGCCATTTATCAGTGAGTGTTTTAGAACCTCTGGTATGTCTCTTTAAGAGATGTCTGCTTGCAGACATAATTAGTTTCTATGGGGGCTGTGTTTCTTCTCTGAGTACCACTCGAGCTGCTGCCAATTCACTTCATTTTGCAGTCACTAGGAGTGCAAAGGAACCTATGTGAAAGATGTAACTGTTTGCCAGAAATTATTTAGAGTAATAATGAAATTACAGTTTGTCTAACCTGCTTTCTTTGCAGTCAAAACTGTGTCTGCTAGTTCCCCATTCTAGTTTTGAACTGCTGAACTGGACCAATCAGTGTGGGGTAAGCTAGCTCTAAAATGGTGCCTTGGACGAATCAGAACTTGGACTCATAATCTGAGCCAGCCACAAGAGGATTGTATGGCAGTGACTCTGGGAGATGTAGTTAGACTTCAGTGCCTTTTTGGACCAACAGCAGCAGTCTATTGTGAGTGACAGCCAATCCAGTCAAGAACTGGGAGAACTCAAAGGAAGTGCCGGTTTTGTCGGTTGGAGTTTCAGTTGAGCTTTGGCAGTGAAGAAGGAAGGAGCCCTGTGCTTTTCAGTGTGCAGTTTAGTCAAAAACGTGTGTAAGGCCCAGAGTTCCGGTCTGCAGCTTGTTAGGACTGAATCGTCCTGTGAAAAGAATCAAAGGATCTCTGAAGAGTAGAAACCAGGCTCACCCTGTAGAAGACTGGAGGAATTGCTGAAAATTGCACTCGGTCTGTCAGGAACTGAATCTGCTGTGTGTTCTCCGGGTATTGTGCAGTAATTGCGATCGGGATACAGATGCAGCCTGCCTGGTATAGTGCTTTCTTTTATATGGATGTGAAGAGGTTTGTGTACCTCAAGTGAGCCCTGCTGACATTGAAGGACCCTATCTTATTTGGAGGTCGTGAGTACTAATTCAGGGTCGCTCCCTGTTGAATTGCCACATTAAATCCAAATGGAATTACTGTACTGCTGACTGTTTAATTCTCCTTTTCTCTGTGTGAAAGGGCCCTACCAGCTGCCACGGTTTGGACTAGCCACTAGGGCTTGGGTACCCAGGGACAGTAACTGATAGGGATAGGCCTGTGCACAGAGCCATAGGTGATTATTAGAGTGATAAGCTAATTAACCTGATTTCCCCTGTCCTTGTTATATCCCCTAAATAAATCAGAGCTGCTTGTTTCAGCAAAGTTATACTGCCTGAGGTTTTGTCTATGTTAAAGTACTGTACTGTGATTGTTGCACTGTATCTCATTTCACAGGAGGTCCCAGTGCGGAACCAGACCTGGGGGTAAGTGTATACTGTGAAGGTAATTCTGATATATTGTGTGGGCCACTAGTGGGAAGAAAGGGGGGTTGCAGTGTCCCAGAGGGCTGTGACCAAGTTAGTTTAACTATTGCAAACCCTGACCTCTGGGTGGAGGCACCCGCCATTGGATCCAGGCCCCTCAGCCTGTTAGTGGCAAATCAGGCAGGGGTAGTAGCCCCTGGGATAGCGCCATTTAGGGGTTACATCTACATGGACAATCCATTTACAATGGGAGTCCATCCAGACTCCTAAATATTTATAGTATTCCACAGAAGCCAAGCTACACCCATTCAATGTTCAATGGAACTTTATGCTCTGAGTCATCTTTTGTGCACATAGTGCGAGTCTGGACAAAGCTGAGAAGGCTGGTACACCACTACCACTATACGTTTTCCTATTGTCCTTTTTTAGTGGTAGCATTGCCACACCAGAGATGCGAGGTTGAGAGGGCCTCTGCTCCTGCCCTTCCCACCTCTGAAATGCTGCAGACAGGTAATTAAACTGACAAAGAAAGTCAAGGCGGGACAAAAACAGATACAGAAATCACTTTAAGGGGCTTACCTATCGAGGGGAAAAAGCTGCTCCTAATTTTTTGCCTTTTTCTGGCTCGTCGCCATACGAGCCCTCCTGGCTGCTGTGCGGCTGTTGCTGGAGGCCCGGCACCATTTTAGGTTGGCGCAGATGTTGAGACTGTTTTTTGGCATTTAGGAACTGTGGAACTTGTGCTCCTTTGAAACGAATCTTACAGGGTGCCTTAACTGTAATTATGTCTTAAAGGTTAATTGTGCTCCTTAAAATGTAACTTAGGCCAATACTGTTTGACTGTACTGTTCTAACGTGCCCACTTAAAGGTTTATGTGTTGCTTGTTCTGGGGTGCCCAATTGGGGATTGAATGTGATACCGGGGCTTGTACCCATGGCAGTGATGGGCTCGTTTGTTGCTATTCCTGGATAGAGCCTTACTGGTCCAACACAGTATACTTAAAATTTCAGGGGCTGTAGTCTCTGATAAAGTGCATGGTTTTAATCTAGGGACTGCGCTCATAATCAGCGCTAAGCATGTGAGCCTCTCTCGTTCTGCACTGTTTAAATTTGTAAAACTTAAATTCAGGGGCTGCAATCTCCGATAAAGTGCCTTGTTTTAAGCTGGGGATTGTGCATAATTTCAGAGCAAAGCGCATTTTTACTAGTCTGGAAAGAGCCTCACTCATCCTGCACTGTTTATATTGTTTCTGTCTTTGGTAAGAGCCACTCTTGTCCTGCACTGTGTATAATTTAACGTTGCAGGCTGCAATCCCGATACCGATGTGTGCCCTATTACTTGATCACATGCTGTAAGGTGCCTCAAACTTAAACTGCTGGGGTTTCAAATATACAGTGCCTCTTGTGTAGATAGTACTGGTGGTTGCTTGTTCGTTTTCTGCTACAGTAGGCCACTGCACCCTTCCCCTCTTTCCTTGATATTTAAGTCCATGCTCACCTCCTCTATCTCTCATTGCAGGTACGAGGGGACTGCCGTGAGGTCGAGAGGGCCTCTGCTCCTGCCCTCCCCTGCCCCCGAAATGCCGCAGACAGGTAATTCCACTAACAAAGAAAGCCAAGGCGGGACAAAAACAGATACAGAAATCACTTTAAGGGGTTCACCTATTGAGCAGAAAAAGCTGCTCCTAATTTTTTGCCTTTTTCTGGCTCGTCGCCATACGTGCCCACCTGGCTGCTGTGTGGCTGTTGCTGGAGATGGCTCTGCCCTGCCACCCCCACCACCACCCTTGGTCAGCGCTCCAATTTATACGTGCTGGGATGGTCATGTGAGCTGAAAATACCTATCAGCTCACTTTACCATCTGCAACCTATACATTTTCTCCACTAGGGGCCCCCTGGTCGTCGCTGGGATAGCTAACCACTCCCATAGAAGCCTTTCAGATCTGTACTGTCAATCAGTAAACTTCACAGTTTCCCCACTAGAGGCCCTCCTGCTGCCTTGTGATTCTTAACTGCCATAAAAGAAGCCTCTCCACTCAAACTTTCATAGTAACTGCCTAATATTTTCCCTAATTCCTGGCAATATTTCCTGCTGCTTTGTGATACTTAACTACAAAAAGAGAAGCCACTCCCCTTAAATATTTCACAGTAGCTGCTTAATACTTATCCTATTATCCCTGGCAAAACCATCGAGTATAAAACCCTGTACCAAACTTATTTGCTGGCATCAGCTTGTATTAGTGCTTTCTCACCAAGGAATCTCCTTCCTGCTATTGAGCTCAAAATGATCCCTTCAAATATGTCCCTTTTAAACCTAAACCTGCCTGGACCACTGCAAGATGCACAAGGTGGTGCCGAGGTAATTCTCCCTAAGGGGACCGACGGGTGACTGACACTCCCCCCTCCTTACCTACCTCCAGGCCATCTGGGCAGGACCCTCCTAGCCCTTGTGGGGGACATAGAATCTAATCCAGGTCCTATCTCCCCAAATCTCACTCTCAACAACTCCTCATGCCCCATGTGAGCTGATTCCAAAAAGGGCTCAAACTTGCTCATATGAACATTTGCAGCCTAAGGCACAAATTCCATGACCTCGAGGCATGGGTAGCACTATATAAGCCTGATGTACTAGCCTTGACAGAAACCTGGCTCAAACCTCAGATCCTCCCCCACGAAGTGGACCTAGTGGGCTAAAAATACCACCAACAGCTTAATCTGGTTCAAGGTCAGTTAGCATGCATCTGTATCCGCCCCCGGTCATGCCTGAAAATAGGCAGGATTTGTCTAGTGCACTTACCCGGTCAACAAAAGCTAAATAAATAAATAAATAAATCTTACTTTTAGAAAAGACAGGATAGGGAAAAAGGGAGGTGGGGTCATCATTTACGTCAGCACTGACATTCAAGCTTCAGAGCTGGACTCCCCCTCTCATGGTGACCCCTGGCTGAAATGTTGCTCGTAAGAGTACTACTTGGAAACACCAAACCCCTTACCATAGGAGGTGTCTACATCCCCCCCACAATCTGCTGCCTCCTCCTTGGAAGCCATAACTAGCCATCTTGAGGACTACTCCTCGGGGGAGTCCATACTCCTTGGGGATTTCAATCTCCACTGGCCTTGCCTGCTCTCCTTCCCTACTAAAAACCCATTACTTGGCTCCCCATTTACCCAGGTCATCGACCTCCCCACAAGACATAACCCCAAGACTGGAAACCACTCTCTCATTGACAGGATCCTTATCTCCTGCCCGGGCCGTATACTGTCAGCAGGGATTATGGCTGACTCCTTGAGCGATCACTCGCCTATCTTTTGCATCTAGTCCAATAAGCCTCAAAAAATTGCCGCAAAGGTCAATGAAGCGAGAAACTACAGTAGGTTTGTACCTGCCGACTTCTGCTCCCATTTGTGGAACACTGACTGGGCCCCTATCATCTCTCTCCCCACACTCGACGTGGCACTTGAATATTTCACTCAGATCTTTTTGTCTGCATTGAACATGCATGCCCCGATAAAAAAGCTCAGGGTACAGGGAAAGTGTCATAAATGGCCGAGCCCGTGACTCAAGCATACCATGCTCCTCCGGGACAGAGCATGGGTCACCTTCAAATCCTCTGGCAGCTCAACAGACTGGGAAAAGTACAGAGAACTGAGAAATCAGTCTAAGAAATCCGCGAAAAAAGTAAAATCTCAATACCTAAATGACCTCCAAACTAGGCACCTACAGGATCCAAAAAAATTCTGGGGCCACATAAACCTACTCATCAAGGGCTCCTCAAGTAGTCAAATGGATTCCATCCTGGTGGGGGACTCACTGACAAATGACCCAGCCGTAGTTGCTGAGGCCTTCTGTGCTTCCTTCTCTATCCTGAGTGGGTCACCCCCTCCAGTCCTCCCCAGGTCTAACCTTTACTCTGGAGATGCATGGGTGCACCCTTGGACTCAATTCCACCTAAAGCTGGTCAAACAGACAGAGGTACTACCTCTCCTATGCAAAATTAACCCTTCTTCCTTGCTGGGACATGACCAGCTTGAACCTCGCCTTCTGAGGGCTGCCACCCCAGCTATCGCCCATCCTGTCACCTTACTCATAAATAGGTTGCTTCAGGAAGGTATGGTACCAAAAATGTGGAAGGTAGCGACCATTGTACCTGTCTACAAAAGTGGGCCTGAGGCAAATTGGGAAACTATAGACCAATCTCCCTTCTCAGTCCCCTGGGGAAAATTCAGGAAAGACTAGTCTCAAACTAGCCACAAGACTACCTTGAGCAGCACTTTCTCATGGCTGATGTTCAGCATGGCTTTAGAAAGGGTCATGGTACCGATACTGCGCTCATCCGGCTCACTACAGACATCCTTTCCTCCATGGACCAGGGCTCCCCAACGGGCGCCCTCTTCATTGACCTATCCAAGGCCTTTGACTTGGTTAGTCATAATCTCCTCCTCTCCAAACTCCTGCTCTTAGAACTGGATCACCACTTGCACTCCTGGCTCGAGAGCTACTTGAGTAACTGTTCCCAACAAGTCCGCTGGAAGGGTACACAGTCTGGACCCAGATCAGTCTCCACTGGGGTGCCCCAGGGCTCAATCCTGGGCCCTCTGCTCTTCTCACTCTTCCTCAATAATATCGAGGGAAACTGCCCCCGTAGCAAACTCATTCTGTATGCTGATGACACTGTCATATACTGCAGTGACTCCCAACCTAGTGTCATCTCAACAAAACTGCAGGATAGTCTCTCCACCCTTGAGGCCTGGTTCTCCGCAAACTCCCTTAAACTCAGTGATGAAAAAACTAAAGCCATACTGTTTGGCTCTAGATGTCTGGGCTCTGACAGAAGTCAGCTTCTCCAGATCTGCACCAGCCAAGGAAAAAGAGTCGAGGTCATGTCCAGTTTTAAATATCTTGGGATCCATCTAGACCAAGAAATGACCTACCGATCCCATATCGACTCCATAACCAGGTCCACCCATCAAAAGCTCGGCCTCCTTTACCATCTGGGGAACTCTCTCTATTCTCTACAGCACGTCATGCAATTGCCTGCTGCAATCTTCTCCCATCCATCCTATATGGAGCTCCACTATTGCAGTTCCTCCGCGAGACGGAATTCAATAAACTTTCTGTACTCTATAACCGAGTGGCTCGCTTCACCACTAACTCATCTCCTAGGAGACATCACTGCGAGGCTCTTAAGGAACTAAACTGGCCAACACTTTGGCACAAACTGGCCTATCCTGTTGCTTGCCTCACTTTCAAGTTCACTACCCTTGGTCCCCCTCCCCATCTTAGTGGACTACTCTCCCCCAAAGAACAAACCCGAACCCTGCGATCAACTGCAAATCATCCCCTCCGACATCCCTAGGATGCACTCCAACCAAGGCAAACATCCCTTCAAATTTGCTGCCTCCCACCTATGGAACTCTCTACCACCTAGCTTGATGGACTCAACCACCCTCACCCAGTTCAAAAATGGACTCAAACTATATCTTCTCAATCTTAGTCTCTGTGGCTGTAACCGCTAGCTCCCCAGACCAGTTCCCTTGGCCGTTGCACTGCTTTGAACTTCCCTCTGATTTATCATGAAATACTAATATGGGCCAGTTTATGTAACTGATTACCATCCCTATATACTGCTACCAATGTACACTTGTGTAACTAATGTACCTACTGTATATAATATGTGAGTCTGAATGTGAACCTGACTGCTACCCCTGTATAATGTTGCTATGTAAAACTGTGTAACAAATGTAACTACTGTATATACAGTAACTGTTTCTAAATGTCCTTTTCTGTAACTAACTCCGGGTCGCTAATGAAAAAGGGACCATTGGTCTCAGTGGGCTTACCTGGTAAACAAAATCTAAATAAATAAATAAAATAAACAGATATTGGCAATGTATTGTCTAAATACTAGGAATCTGCTTATCAAGAGACATTTAACATTAATACACAAGAATCAAATAATTATTTTCAGGAAATACAGTTGCCTAAACCTTTTTTGCCACAGCAAGCCCTTTGAAATTCAAGATATTAAGGATGCCATTCATTCATTGCCAATGAGGAAGTCTCCAGGTTTGGATGGCTGCACCACAGAGCTCCTATTGGCCTTCTGCAATAAATAAGCACCTTGGATAAAAAGGATCCTAAAGGAATTGTTGGATGACATTGGGCAACTTCCTTAGTCTGTGGAGGAGGCAAAAGTGGTACTGCTTTTGAAAGAGGAGAAAACACCTTGTAGTCCAGATAGCTAGAAACTAATATTGTTATTGATTAAAGATTATAAATTGTTAACAAAAAAATAATTGTGAATAGGCTTAAGGATAATTTGCCCAGGGCCATCCACCAAAATGAGTATTTTTTTTACATTTATTTATTTATTTCAATCTAGGATTACAATACCTTTGAGCCGAGGCTCTTTTACAAAGATTCCACATCAGCGTGTGCAACAGTCATCATTTTTAGTTACAAACATATAGTCATTGACTTACAGACATGTAATAACCAGTACAAAGACTTGCGCTATGAGCAAGACAAGGGAAGGGGGGGGTGGGTGAGGGAAGTGAGGGTAGGAGATCGAGGGGAAGGAGGTGCAGGGGCTGAGGGAATGCGGGAGGGTGGTTGGGGCAGGGGCAGGAATGGAGATACAGGGGAGGGTGGTCGGCGGGAGACAGTGCAGCCAGGGGGCCTTGTCGAGGGAATATGACAGGTAAGGTGCGAGGGGTGCAAAGACTGATTGTAAGTGCTGGATTCTGGGGCATGTGCAGCTGGAATGGTGGAAATATTAAGATGGGCAATCACAGGATACAAGCAGTGAGAAGCGCAGCTTGGACTTGAAGAGGCCGAGTGTTGGAGCGGTCGCTGTGTCGCTGCTAAGAGAGTTGAGCCAGTTGGATGCCTGATAGGTGAATGATCTTTGTCCTTGGGTTGTCAGACATCGTGGGATATGTAGTAGATGGGAATTGGATCTCCTTGTAGTGACGTTCCTATGTCTAGGCTTAAGGAGGGCACAGACACCAGGTGGGGCAAGCCCCATTATAATTTGTATGGCTTCATTTAACAGAGACTGATCCCCCAGGCAACCAGGAAAGAACAATCCATGTTCAAAATCCTTAATACAGTTGGCAGAGGGAAAGATGATGTTTATCATGCAACTGCCTTGGATGCGAGAAAGGCCTTTGATGGGATAAACAGCCAGGGAACACACACTTAACTTTTTGAGGGGGTGGGAACATTCCTGGTTGCCTGGTAGGTATCATAAGTATACTGTACACAAACACTAGTTATATTTCAAATTAATTTATTTTTAGCACTCCCTTTTAAGATGGTAAATAGTGTTTGACAAGGTTGCCCCCTCTCCACAACAATGTCTGTTTTATGTTTGAAACCCTTGCAGAAGAAGGTTAGATTGAACTAAGTGATTGATGGACTCCAGACTGGTGAAGACACCCTAAAAATTATTGTTTTTGTGGATTATATACTACTAATTGTAACAAATATCCAATAGTTCATTGTGCATGTTTTTGCCTTCGACTGCAGTTAAGTATGTTTCCCGATGGCCCACTCAGTACTCCACCCTGGGTAGCAGTGGCTGGGGCCTGCTTAGCTGTCTCCTTTTGTGTGTTCATGTTTCCAGAGGTGAAGCCAGATATCAGGACGTGTGTTGTCATAATGTCCTGGCTGTTCTGTGACATTCTAGTTTAGCATTGTCTTAATAGGCTCAGTGGTTGCTTTGAAGCTGGGCAAATGCTAGAGTTTACTTGTCGGGATATTTGCCCATGAGTTCAAATAAAAAATGTGCTCAGTCCTAAAGTCAATATTTTTTTAAACTTGTTAATGTAGCGTTCTCAATTTATTCACCCACAGGGCATATTGTTTTTTGTCATGGATGTTCAGTCAAAAATGCATTCCTTCCATGTGTCTTTTTTTCTTATATAGAAACATAGACTTTGATGGCAGATAAGGACCACTTGGCCAACATAGTCTGCCCATTTCTCTACGTATTGGAAAAGCTGCAGATCCTAGTTAACCAACAGCCTACTTCCTCCTACCCTCCCCCACTATAATTGCCTTATGTCTGTCCCATGCATTCTTGAATTCCTCCACTGTTTTGACCCCACAACCTCCTCAGGAAGTCTGTTCCATGTGTCCACTACCCTCTCCGTTACCCCTGAGCCTTCCCCCCTCTATCTTCAAATTGTGACCCCTTGTTCTTGCACATCTCTTTTTCTGAAAGATGATACCCGCTTGGACTTTGTTGATTCCCTTGAGATGCTTGAAAGTTTCTATCATGTCCCTCCCCCCCTTCCTCAAGCGTATACATTTTAAGTTCTTTTAGTCTCTCTTTGTATGCTTCTGGTGCAGACCCTGCACCATTTCAGTTGCCCTCCTCTGGACTGCCTCCATCCTGTCTATGTGGGTAAGATGGCGGCCACGCTGGGCTGACCATCAGATAGCAGGATTTTGGGCAGCGTATATTTTAATTTTATTGTTTTAATTTGCTTTTCATTTGTTATGTAGCAGCATTAGTAGCGTTAATCAACTATAGCATTATTCATAGTTTAGTATTTAGCGCTTAGTGAGAGAAGGATTTTTAGTGAGTCAACTATTGCCAGGTGTGTATCAGTTTTAGGCAGCAGTAATATGTAATTGTGAGCTCTGGAGTCACTTGCAGATGATTTGGACTTTTTGGGGATGTGGAATACTATTTTTAACCCATTATTCTGGCCCAAAGGAGCTGAGGTGGAGTAAGTGGAATAAGTGAATCCCTTACCTTCCCGGCCTTTTTCGAGCATTGTGGGTCTGCTGTCTGGAGGATTGGGAAAACTGTGCATTCTAAGGGGACTCTGAACTCTGCATTGGAACTGTTGTTTGGGGAACAGTGTTGGGCATGTGCTCCCTGGACTGGGTTCGACGTTGGACCATTTCGTTCGCTGTGGAATCATTTTCGGTACCTTTTTTATTTATTTTCCAGCTGACTTCCTGTGGAGAGCTTTGCCATTTTTTCTGATCAGGGCTTGTTACCCTGTTGAACTATCTGGAACTTGTACCCCTGGCTTTGGTGGGGCCACCTGTTGTGCTTAGCTTGTGCTCCACATGAGGATCAGAGGCAGGGTTCGCTGGAGGGCCGACTTTGGATCTGGTACTCCTAAGCTCTCTGATGACTCTGCCGGTGGGCTGCTTCTAAGGAGAGCTAGGGTGTTGGGTCATCAGCAGAGCTAAAGCTGGGGTGGCCGTCTTGGAGTTCTGAAGGTGTATTCTGTCATCCATTCCTGGAATCAGAGCCGGAGATCCTGAAGTTTCAAACTTGGACTGGAAAATCTGGACGAGTGCACAGCCTGGTTTGACTTTCCCCTTTGCTTAATCTCATTAATTTGGGCTGGATTTTTTACTGGTTTATGGGCAGTGAGAGAGCCCAGTGACTATTTTATCCTTAGACAGTGACAGTGTCTTAAAAAAAAAAAAAAATTGATTACATCTTCACATCATTTATGAACTATTCCTCTGACCTGTGTGAGAGACAGTGTCTGGGGGTAAAAGTTTAATAATTTTCAACATTTATCTTTTGGAGAGGTGGGAGCTCCCTAGAGGAGATAAATTGTTGAACAGGGACAATTTCATCACTTGCTGCTGCCTGGAAACCTTTCGCACCTTGTAGACTTGATTTTTTTATTGTTTGGATTGGGGATTTTGGTTGATTGTGGCTGTTGTGTGTGTTATTGTTGTGTTTATGGTGGGGTGTGGAAGTTTTTTTTTTTTTAGGTTATTTGATTGGTTGTTTGTGAGTTGTGGTAAAATGTGTTGGGCAGGTATATCGACAGTCAGGCATTATTCCCCCTCCAGGCTGATGGACCTCTGACCTTTTTGTTGTCCCTCCCTGTCATCCCTGTCACCGGAGGTGTATAGATGGTGTAGGGCATTGGGGATAGCTAGGAGGTTAAGGGTGGGGGCTCGGTCTGTCAGGAGAATGGAGAAGAGTGGGTGGATTGGGATCATGGGGACAATAAGACACCCTGGGGTGAAGTGGGCTGAGGAAAGGGGTCCTCCCTGTCTGATTCCCATATCCAAGGGCTCTGCCTATGGCAGGCAGGAAACTCGGTCTTCCTTGGCTGCTCATCCGACTCGGGCTGTGTTATGTAATGCCAGGTCCATTAAAAACAAGACCGCTATAGTTATGGATCTTGTTAATTCAACTGACCTGGCTTGCATCAACGAGACCTGGCTAGATGAAAATGCTGGTCCTATTTTGGCTGCAGCAGTTCCGGCTGGGTACTCGGTGTTACACCACCCAAGGATGGATCGTAGGGGTGGGGGTTTGGCCATTTGTTTTAAATCAGAACTGAACCTGATGGAAGTACCAGTGGGAGCCACCAATTCTTTTGAATGTATTGTGGGTGAGGGTGTGGGGTGCAGGATTCTTCTCGTCTACCATCCACCAGGAGATGAGAATGTTTTCCTGTGGGAAGTCGTGGACTTCATTGTTGACCTGACACTGGGGTCCCACAGATGGTTGATCCTGGGGGATTTCAATGCCTGGGTCAACGATGAACTCTCGCAGTTTAGACAGGACTTCCTCCAGTTAATGAGTTCACTGGGCTTCACACAGGTTATTTCATCCTCTACTCACATTGGTGGTCATTCATTGGACCTGGTGTTTCTCCTGGGGATGGAGATATCCGAACTGGTGGTGGAACCAGTTGGGTGGTCTGACCATCATACCATTAGGTTCAGTTTTGAGGCCCCCCCAGGAGGCCTGCCCCTATGGAGATGGTCCAATACCGCTCTTTGAGGGGTATATCCCCTGATGGCCTGATGGCTGTGTTGGATCTATTGGGTATGCCGAGTGAATGCTTGGATCCAGGGGATCTTGTACTTGCCTATACTTGCTGTTCACATTCGCCCCCCTCACTCTTCACCCCAGGTCTCCCTGGTCTGAGGAGACCTTAAGGGAGTTGAGGAGAGTTGGGCGAAGGTTAGAGAGGTGATGGCGGAGGTTGGGCCTGGTGTGTGACAGGCTTAGTTTGATGGACCATTATTCGGTCTATCAATCAGCAATTTCACACAAGAAGGCAGAATTCCTGTCCAGGGAAATTGCTGCTGCGCAGAATCGACCAGCCCAGCTTTTTCAGACCGTAGACAGACTGTGCAATCCACTCTTTTTCACAATAGCGGTGTGAGGAGATTGCTCGCTTCTTCATGGATAAGGTTGCCAAAATCAGGTCCAATATTGGCTTGACCCCCTCTCAAGGGAGTAGCAATGGTCGGCAGGAGATGTCGGACACCCAGTTTGTGTGGTGCGACTTTGGCCGGCCCACAATCAATGATACTGTGATGGTTATCCAGTCATTATAGCCTACCAACTGTAGTTTGGACCCGGGCCCCACGTGCCTTTTGGTTGGTTGTGTGGATGCCATCGGCCTGGTCCTTGATGAGATTGTCTGGTTGTCCTTGGAGAGGGAGATCTTTCCAGATCCCCTTAAGGAGGCTGTGGTTCGGCCCCTTCTTAAGAAGTCCTCCTTGGACCCCAACTATCTAGCAAACTACAGGCCTGTCTCTAAATTACCCTTTGTGGGTAAAGTTATTGAGAAGGTGGTGGTGTTACAGCTGGATGACCATTTGACCAACCACAATATTTATGATTCTCTCCAGTCCGGTTTTAGAAAGACACATAGTACTGAGGCAGCTCTTGTTCGGGTACTAAATGACCTCCTAATAGTGAGAGATCGAAAGACTCATTCCATCTTGCTCCTTCTTGATCTCTCTGCGGCATTTGACACCGTGGACCATGGTATGCTTTTGGATCACCTGCGGTTTGTCTGTGGACTTTCAGGAATTGTCCTTAGATGGTTTTGATCTTTCCTCATGGGTAGGACTCAGAGGGTGGTGTCTGTTTTTTTTTTTCCTCAGCTCCATTCTCTCTATCCTGTGGGGTACCGCAAGGATCCATTTTTGTGCCCATGTTGTTTGCGGTGTATATGCTGCCATTGGGAGCGATTATTAGATGGTACAGCTTGAGTTTTCACTGCTATGCAGATGATACTCAGCTGTACATGTCTTTTGTGGCTGATCAGGATGATGCTGTCTCAGTGCTAAACAGCTGTCTAGCTGAAATCCAGGACTGGATGAATGTGAGCTGGCTGCGGTTGAATCTGAAAAAAATGGAGGTGTTGGTTGTGGACCCAGGTTGTCATGAGGCAGGTGTGTTGGCAGGTTCTCCTTTGGGTCTATGGCTTGGAGGTGTCCAGCTAACTACCTCAGACCGGGTGCGGAACCTGGGCATTATGTTTGATGACTGCCTGACCCTGAAATTAAAACCTCTTTTTACCATCTGAGGAACATCGCCCAGGTTAAACACCTGGTTCCTCCCGATGATCTTCCAATGTTGGTTCACGCCTTCATTACCTCCCGTCTTGACTACTGCAATGCCCTTTACCTAGGGCTACCAGGGGTTGATATCCGCCACTTGGAGCTGGTGCAGAACGTGGTGGCCAGGCTTCTGACTGGTACTTCTAGAACTAGTCCTATAACGCCTGCCCTCCGCGGACTGCACTGGCTTCCGATACAGTGGCGGATCACCTTCAAGTTTGCATTATTAACCTACAAGGCCCGACACGATCAGGGACCAGGTTACCTGAAAGATCTTCTTTGTCCCTACTGTCTCCTCTGCCCTCTCCAATCCACCGATGAGGGATTGCTAGAGATTCCCAGGGTTCGTTTACAAACATCTGGGGCAAAGGCATTTAGTTTTGTGGCCCGAAACCTGTGGAATTCTCTACCTCATCGGGTACAAGATTGCCTGACCGTCCAGAGTTTTAAGATTGCTTTAAAGACTTATCTTTTTAGTCTGGCATTTCCCAATTACTAAAGCTGCTATTGTATTTTTAGTCTTATTTATGTGATATTTATATAATATGCTTTTATTGTACAGGTGCCTTGGTTTGGAAAGGGGCCTTTTATAAATAAAGATGATTTGATTTGATTTATGTCCTTACGGAAATGGACTCTCCAGAACTGAACATAGTACTCCAGAGGGGGTCCCACCAACTGTCTGTACATAGGCATAACAGCTTCCTGTTTTCTACTGGTGATGCCTCTTCCTATGCACCCCAGTATCCCCCCAGCCCTCCTTACTGTTTTCTCACTTTGCTTGCCTACCTTAAGGACATCTAATATGACTACCACCAGGTCCTTTTCCATTTTTGTTGCTGTTAGTACCTCACCCTTATTGTGTAGTTACTCTTCCCCTGGGTTTTTGTTTCCCAAGTGCATTACTTTGCACTTCTTTGTATTCAATCTAAGCTGCCATACTTTTGACCATTCCTCCAACCTTGCCAAGTCCCTTCTCATCCTTTCCACCCTCCCTTGTGTATCAACTCTGTTGCAGATCTTTGTGTCATCTGCAAAGAGGCACAGTTTTCCTTGTAGCCCCTCTGCAATGTCACCTGTAAAGACATTAAAGAGGACTGGTCCCAGTACTGAACCCTGCGGTACCCCACTAGTAACCCCCCATTCTTCAGAGTGTACTCTGTTTACTATTACCCTCTGCATCCTGTTGTCCAATTTGTTACCCAGGCTACCACCCTGGAACCCACTCCCAGGCTGACTAACTTGTTTATTAACCCTTGGCTGCCAACAGAATTAGAACTTATAGGAATTTTGGACTGATATATCAGTCTGCGGCCCTGCAAGGGTTAATTTTTTGTGTGGGACTGTGTCAAATGCCTTGCTAAAGTCTAGGTAGGCCATATCCACAGTACTTCCCTGGTCTACTACTTTGGTCACTGAGTCAAAGAAATTTATTACATTTGTCTGACATGACCTTCCTGCTGTGAATCCATGCTGCCTTGGGTCCTGTGCCCCACTGGCCTCTACATACTCAGCAACTTTTTCTTTGAGAAATGATTCCATCATTTTCCCTATCACTGAGGTTAAACTAACAGATCTGTAGTTTCCTGCCTCTCTCTTGCTCCCACTTTTGTGAAGGGAAATCACATCTGCCCTCCTCCAGTCCTCAGGTACCACACCATCCTCTCATGATTTGTTAAAAATGGTAGTCAGTGGTGTCACTAGATCGCCCCTAGTTCTTTAAAAATTCTGGGGTGAATCCCATCAGGCTCCATTGCTTTGTCCACCTTGAGTTTTAGGAGTTCTTTCAGGACCCATCCTTCTGTAAATGGACTGGAATTGACCCCCTTGTCCAGAGTGCTTCTATTGTTTGGTTTAGGTACCTCCCCCTCTTCTTCTTTTGTGAATACTGAGCAAAGTAATTCATTCAGTATCTCTGCCTTTTCACTGTTACCCTCTGCCCACCTCCCCTCCTCTTTATTAAGCCTTACTGTTCCTCCCTTGGTCTTTCTTCACTCCCTAATGTACCTGTAAAATTTTTATCCTCCTTCTTATCTGAGTTGGCTGTCTTTTCCTCGGTTTGGGCCTTCGCTATTCTGACTGCCTTTCCCTCTTCCTTCTGTATTAACTGATACAGTTCTCTGTCCTGCTCCTTCTGTGATTCCTTATACTTCCTGAATGCTATCTTTTTCTCTCTATTCTTTCCCGTCACCTTTTTTGAGAACCATAGTGGTTTTTTACTTCATTTTGTTTTATTTGCTTCACACAAAGGCTTGTTGCCTCTGTGATGGCAGTTTGATTTTTCCCCATTGTTCTTCCTCTCCTCCTTCCTGCTCATTTGCTAGTGCATTACTTAGGCACTCACCCATTTTGCTAAAGTTAGCTCTTCTAAAATCCAGTACCCTCACTTTTGTATGGCTTGACTCTATGGCTATGTTTACCGTGAACCATACTGTTTGGTGGTTGCTTGTTCCCAGATGACTACCCACTTCTAAATCTGTGATCCTCTCTCTGTCCCCATTTGAGAGTACCAGGTCTAAGATTGCTCCCTCCCAAGTGGATTACAACACTAGCTGTCTGAGGCATGACCCCTGTAGGGCACTGAGAATGATCCTGCTCTTGGATGTGGCTGCAGCAAATGTGCTCCAGTTAAATCTGGCATATTCAGGTCCCCCATCAACAATATCTCCCCTTTTTATGCCATTCTCAGGATGCCTGCTATCATTTCCCTGTCAATTTCCTCCCCTGAAATAGGGGTCTGTATACAACCCCCATGTGGATTGTGATGCCATTTCCTGCCTCCAGGTTGACCCATAGTGCATCCTCCCCTCCCTGTTTATGGTAGCACATGAGGTGGGCACCTGAATTAAGGCACCATCCAAAATGGTGATGCAATGTGGGCAAAAGTCCGAATGGTGATGGGGGGGTAGGGTGACTGGATGTGGTAGGGTGAGTGACTGCAGTGACAGGCTGTCGCTATATGTACATGCGCATGGGGGGGTGAGCATGGTGAGCGTGGGCTGGGAGGTGGCATAGGGGATGTAGGAGTGGTGCCGCAGTGAGCTGCTGATCTGCGCCATGGTGTTGGGGGTTGGCCTCTACTTGCGGTATGTGAGGTACTGGGTTCAGGCCTGGGTCTGGGCACTACTGCATTTTTGTTGTGCCCAGCCCAAAACTTGTGTTTTTTTTTTGCTTTTGCCCCTCCTGACATGCACCACCCTGGAGTTCAGAATCCTTTAGTAGGGGGTGTGCGTGGGGCGAAGCCCCCTTGAGGTGCAGCCCCCACAGTAGCTAAAAGAACCAAGTCCCGGGTGCCGTTCCTCTGTGCACTGAGGATGTCAGGGTGGTGAAATTGTTTTCACCGCCCTGACATCGTGATAACGCGGCTCGCCATTCGGCAGTCACCGTTATCACATAGAACTCCCTGTTTATCATTTAGTTCTGTTGCTTTGATACCTTCTCTTATGTAAAGAGATGCTCCTCCTCCTATTTTACCCTCCCTGTGCCTCCTGTAGATTTTGTACCTTGGTACGCTGACATCCCAGTCATGCTTATCTGTGTGCCATGTTTCTGTGACTACCACAATATCCAGTTGTCCCTCTTGCATCAAGGCCACTAGTTCAGGAAGCTTGTTACCCAGACTGTGGGCACTGGTACTCATCACCCTCCAGTTTTTGATGGCCTTACCCCTTTTAGCCCCATCCCTGCCCTTACTGCCTTTGCCTTTTTCTCCATTTACCCCGTTCTGCTCCCTATCGACCTTGCTAGCTTCGTGTTTACCTCGCTAACTACTTTTTTTTGTGGAGGAGGTTTGGAATTCCCTGATTCTTATCAGTGCCTCCTCCCTTGGCTAGTTTAAAAGCTTGCCAGGGTAGGAATACCAAGGTGAATTAGTGTCTGTGCTGGTTAGTGTATAAGCCGTAACAATATGCTTGTTAAGTAACTACTCACAACAGTACCATGTTTCCAGTTACAGTGTTTTCTACCCTGCCAGTACCGTGGAAACAAAACCTCAAGTCTCTGCCTGTTAATGTGGGTTCATGCTGCTGGGGGGGGGACATGACTATGACATCACAAATGTGATCCTGCTGCCAAATGAAGCACCCTTGTCTAGCATTAGCCCAGTAAGCTTCAGTGGCATCTGCAAAACATGACAAGGGCTACAGGATGATCTAGAGAGTTGCTTTCCTCCCAGGAGGAGCTGAATTGCCTAGTTCTTGCCCTCAAATGGTCAGACAAAAGGTTGCAGCTAAGTAAGACAACAATTAATATTAAACACTCTGGTTTTTATACTTATCTGTCCATGCATACTGTGGAAGAGCAATTTGGGAAACTGCCTGCTGTTAAAGTCACTACACATATATCCAGTAAACGCAAACTCCTAATATGTCCCATGAACACTGAGTCCCATTAATATAATGCTCTTAGAATTAGAAGAAGTGGTGGCATTCTTCCTCCTCGTTCATGCCTTTGTTTTCTTCGATGGTACCCAGGGTGAAAATCCACCAGATCTCCCACTTTCTGAAGAGAAGGTCCCAGTCTGACCCCCCCCCCCTTGGGTTGTTTGACATATTCTAGTCCCCAAAATGTCAGTGAAGCTGCATTATTAGAGTGATGGAAGAGGTCTGGAGGGAGGAGGTGGAAGGGCAAGAACACAGTTACCAAAGGGTGGAGGGGGTGAGGAACACATAACAAGGGTACATGGAGGGGTGCACACAGAGGGGATAAATGTGAATTGAAGAATAGAGGGAAGAGAAGGAAGGTCAGATTCTAGGTGGAGGGTGGTGTCTCTGAATGCATGGAGTCTTGGAAACAAGATGGAAGCCCTGCAGGCACTAATAGTGGACAGGAGGGTGGACTTAGCTGCAGTAACCGAGACTTGAGCAACATCACACCATGACTGGGACCTTGTGATTCCTGGATAAAAACTATACAGGAAGGACAGGGTAGTTGGGAAGGGGGGAGGGGTGGCAGTTTATATCAGGGAGGGAATAACTTGCATGACGGAGGAGTCAAAAGAAGGGAAGGGAAGGTGGAAGCATTATAGGTGCAGTTAAGGTCCAATGGGGGAAGAAAGGTGAAGTTGGGGGTGTTTTATAGACCACCCACTCAGGATGAGGAGAGGGACAGGGAACTCAGCTCACAAATATTGGAAGCTGTGGGGAAAGAAGAGGTGGTAATTGTGGGGGACTTCAACCTGCCCAAGGTGGACTGGAGCATACCATCCACAGCATGTGATAGGAGTCAGGTGATCCTGGAAGGACTACAGAGTGGGTTCCTGACTCAGGGTGTCACTGAACCAACAACAGCTGAGGCAATTTCTGATCTGGTGCTCACAAATTGGGAGCATGTACAGGAAATAATGGTCAGGGAGCCACTGGGAGGAAGTGACTATTGCACAGTGTGGTTCCAGTTAGATATGGACTGGGAAAGCTTCCTGACTAAGACCAAAATCTTGGATTTCAGGAGAGTGGACTTCAGGAAAATGGGTGAAGTGCTAAGGAGCCATCTGATGGGTATCAGAGCAGATATGGGGGTGGACCAAAGGTGGTCCATCATTAATGAAGGAATACTGGTTGCCACAGTTGAGTGTGTTAGGATCAGGGTTAAGAACACAAGAGCCAAAGCACCCAGCTGGTTCAATTCTGGGGTTGCTCAGGCAGTAAGGGAAAAGAGGTTGGCCTATAGAAAATTCAGGAAGACCAAGAGAGAGGTGGATAGGGAAAATTACCTAAGGTTGGCTAGTGAGGCAATTAAGAGAGTCAGGTGAGCAAAGGCACAGAAGGAACTGCAGATAGCTAAAGGAATTAAGGGGGAGAAGGCTTTCTTTCACTATATAAGTGAGAAAAGGGACAAGATGGAAGGGATTGTTAGGCTTAAGAAATGGGTGGAGTGGGTGGAGGATAATGGGGGGAAAAGCAGAGATACTAAATGAATACTTTTATTCCGTCTTCACCAGGGAGAAGGACAGACAAGTGCCTTCAGGAGGGAAAAGAAGAGTGGGGGGAAGGAAAACACAGATGTAGTGATAGAGAAGGATAGAGTGAGGAAGGGGCTGCTGGCATTGAAGGTGGACAAATCACCAGGCCCGGATGGAGTACATCCAAGGGTACTAAAGGAACTGGCTGAGGAGCTGACAGGGCCACTGGCAGACCTATTTAATAGTTCACTAGAGACACGTGTAGTACCGCAGGACTGGAGAACAGCACATGTATTGCCACTCCACAACAGTGGTCCTAAGGATGACCCAGAGAATTACAGACCAGTCAGTCTGACCTCAATTGTGGGCAAGCTCATGGAGACCATACTAAAGGAAAAATTGGTGGAATATCTAGAGAAGCATGGTCTCCAGGATGCAAAGCAGCATGGATTCATGGGGGGAGATCATGTCAAACAAATCTGATTGATTTCTTTGACTGTGCCACTGAGACAGTAGACAGGGGCTAAGTGGTAGACATCCTCTATCTTGATTTCAACAAGGCCTTTGACTCTGTGCTCCACAAAAGGTTGATCAGGAAGTTGGTGGATCTCAGGGTTGGGGAAAAGATGGCCAGATAGGTGGAAAACTGGCTGAAGGACAGAACCTAGAGGGTGGTTGTGGGGGGAGAGTTATCTGGCACAAGACATGTAACCAGTGGGGACCTGCAGGGCTCAGTGCTGGGGCTGGTGTTGTTCAATGTCTTCATCAATGACACTGGAGATAGCATTAAGGGAGAAATGTGCCTGTTTGCGGATGACACCGAGCTCTGTGAGAGAGTAGACACAGCTGAAGGGATATAGGACCTACAGGAAGATGTGGAAAAGCTAGGGATGTGGTCCAGGGTCTGGCAGCTTGGCTTCAATGCCAAGAAATGCAAAGTTATGCATGTTGGAGCCAAGAATCCTAGGACAGAGTACTACCTGGGTGAAGTCCAAGTATCTGCATCAGAGGAGGAGAAGGACCTGGGAGTGATGATCACTAGTGACCTGAAGCACTCTACACAGTGCAAGAAAGCTGCAGCAAAGACAAACAAGATGCTGGGATGCATATATAGGGGGATCAGTAGTAAGAGAGAGGAAGTTATACTGCCTTGTACAGGTCACTGTTAAGGCTGCATCTAGAGTATGGAGTTCAGTATTAGTGCCCACACCTCACAAAGGACATTAACCTACTGGAGAAGGTCCAGAGGAGGGCTACAAAGATGATAGCTGGTCAGCAGGGTAAGGCATATGAGGAGAGGTTGAGGGCACTGAACATGTACTCCCTGGAAGATAGGAGAGAGAGAGAGAGAGAGAGAGAGAGAGAGAGAGAGAGAGAGAGAGAGAGAGAGGGGACATGATTGGGACCTTCAAGTACTTGAAAGGGATAAATAAGGTTGACTAGGAGAGTCTCTTTAAGCTGAGCAGCAACCATAACACACGGGGGCACAGTCTTAAGCTGGAGGGTAGGAGGTTTAGGAGGGAGGTCAGAAAGCACTTCTTCACAGAGAGGGTGGTGGATACTTGGAATGAGCTGCCGGAAGAGGTAATCTCATTGAAGACAGTGGGCAGCTTTAGGAAAGGCTAGGACAGGCATGGGGGAGGGTAAGGGTCATAGGTAGAGTGGATGGGAGTAGTGAGGGAAGGGGTAGGGACAGTAGCTCAATCTGTGGACCCTGTAACACGAGCAGACTTGATAGAATAAATGGCCTTCTTCTGCTGGCTTCTTTGTATTATGGTATTTTGAGTTAAAGTGCTTTGCAACAGATGATCTTTGATCTCTATTGGAACTATACCCCTTGTGTTCTTGTATGCTTGTTCTTAATTGTCTTGTGATCTTGCCCACACCACATATATTTTGTCACAAGGACACACCAGAACATACACCACATGGTCTGTCTGGCAAGTAATGTGGTAGTAGTAGTAAAATTCTTTGTTTTTTATAAAGGATAAGTTGGTACAACACATAATTAGGTCCCGAAGGTCCTATTTACAACATGGTCCTGTGAATATTGAAAGTATACAAAATAGAAAATTATAAAATATAAGTTTCACTGTGCAATGCAAACATATAAATTCTAAACGTTTGCAATGCTCCTGATGCAGTATACCTTTCTAGTAAATGTGTCTTTAATTTTTTCTTTTTTGGATATATGTAAACACACTGAGCATCTGCTGCAAGGGAAGTTGCCATTTCTTGCTGGGCCCAGTAGTTGGTGGGTAGTTGCTTCTATTGGCACCTTATGGACAGTGTGCACAAGGCATCTTTGATCATAGGATTTCCTTTTTTGCTACTAGTGGTCTCCAGTAGAAACATGTAACTGGTTTGCCACATATTGAAAGGGTGTGTCACTGCTTTTTAAGGATTGGAGGCAACCCTGTTGGTCAGCTTGTTGTATTTCTTGCCAAAAACAATGCGTTCCATGCTTTGTTGCTGTTCTCCTTACTAGTGCTTGTCATGTAGTCATCCCACTTGCCTTTTCCCTGGCCAATGCTATTGTGTTTTCCCTGTATCCTCTATATCTGAGTCTGTCTCTAACTATTTTTTCTTTAGTCTCTTAATACGTATTTATACTGCAGTTACGTTGTGCCCTCAGTAGCTGCAAGTACGGTGTACTATTACTCAGTCCTGGGTTGTGAAAACGTCAATGTAATATGGTATTATGAACCATGGATTTTCTGTAGAGGACGGTCTCCAGATTTGCCCCTGTGTTGATTATTAGAGTGTCTAAAAATGGGATCTCTTTTCTGTTGTAATTTAGTGTAAATGTGAGACTGTTTCTGATACTGTTAAGATGTGTGTGAAATTCTTTAAGTTCTGTTTCCCCACCTGTACACAGAATACATATATTGTCAATATACAGATAGTGCTATGAAGCACTGTTGTACTGTCACACCAGCCGGCAACTGAATCACAGCCTCACAGAAACTGAAACTTTCTTGGGCTTGATTTTCAATTTGCCTTAGAGCGGAGCAAGGTGCACTGATCTATGGCTGCAGCAACCTCCGGGTGCATCAGGGACCCTGCACCCTATTTTATAAAAATGGGGATCCCTGCACCAAAGTCCTGAGAGTTGCCCCAGCTGCGAGGTTGCACCAAACATTTGGTGCACCTGAGGGGTTTGATGGAGGGTCTCTTCAAGCCTCCACCACCTGGTGCAAGCCTAGATGAGCTGCAGAGGTTGGGGGGTTAAAATGCCTGGAAGGTGGAGATCAGAGGGAGATGGAGCAGTGGGGATGTCATGGGGGGGCAAAGGGGGTACAGTGACAGTGAAAGGGATCTAAGGAGGCACCCAATTGAGGTGCCATGCTGCAGTGTCACAGAGCTGATCAGCCCAGGTGGGGGGGTTGGCACGGCTAGACCATCATGACACAACCCCAGGTGACAACAACCCTTGTACCTACCCCACAGGACCAACAGTCCCTGAGAGTGTAGGCAGGCATCCATCACATGGGGACCTGTGTACCAGGGGAATGTTGCAGTGCTCAGGGCACATACCTATCCACTGAATGCACCATGCAACCTACACCCACTGCCAGCCATCGCATGTAGGAGACTGTGGGTCCTGTGGGGCAGGTGCCAGGGCTGTTGTCATCTGGGGTCCAGATCATGATGCTGTGGCCATGCCAAAGCCCCCCACCTCAGGCAATCATCTCCATGCCACTTTGCATGGCACCTCCTCCAAGTGTCTCTTCAGATCCATCTCACTGCCCCTGTGCCCCTGTCACCCGCCATGGCACCCCCACTGCTCCATCATACCCTGGTCCTCACTTTCCATGTCCTCCCAATCACCACCCTGCCAGGCAGTGATGCAGGGCCCTTAGACTAGCTCCTGGCTGGTCTAACCTGAGCCCCCTCTTGCAACCACTGCAGGGCCCTTAGACTAGTTCCTGGCTGGTCTAACCTGACCCCCCTCTTGCAGTCACTGGGGTGGTGCAGCCCTGCCATGGCACAAGCCCCCTTGCAACCTGGAGCAGGAGCACTTCTGCCACAAGGGTAGCGCAAAGTGGCTTTGGTGCACAGCATCCCGATTTTGATGAAGCCTGTGTCTGAAAATTGAGATAGCCACAAACTTTGATGTAAGGTGCCACTTGCAACAAAGTTGTTTGGCGTTGACAGCTTTCCCCAAAGTTTGGGTTTTAAAGATCAAGCCCAAGTCAGTTTATTGCCACTCCATATTTGTCCAAACACCAACATAAAACAGATTTTTTTTATACGTTACCATGTTGTTCATCCATTCAGGTAAAAGAACCAGTAGCCTTCATTATTGCACTTGAGCATAACTGCACTTCAAGGATTTGCCACAAGTATTGCTTTTCACTGCCTGGCCAGTATTAGAACAAACTGTTGTTCCTCTTTATCTCCTCAACAGGATTCATGGTCATGAAAGGGATAAGAAGGATGCACTCTTATCACATGTGTGTAGGAACAAACTTTTGTATCACCAAGTGGGCTTTATCAGAGACCTCAACACAAAAGTGATCCCCACAGGTCCTGATTGCTTCCTGCCACCATAGTTAATCAACTGTATTATCAACATTTTTAGGGGGTGAGGTTGTATAAATAGAAAAAAGTGCACAAAAGCCAAATCTCAGCAAGCTTATGCATATACACCAAATGTGCATAGCGGCAAATATAAATTAATTATTGCATGTTTTACTATCTCATAAAAATGTTATCTCATATATAGTGTCAAAAAACATCCATAAGTAACAACTGTGCCCAACTGCACCTCTTTGAACTCAGTTCACTTGACCTTGGATTTTTAACACTTATTACATATTTAGACAGTGGTTTTGCTATTTCTCAAACCATATCATAAGATGTACAGCCAACAAACAGTGCACGGTGACTCTAACTACCCTGAACTGTAATGAGAGAAATGCTAAACCAACACTGTAAAAAGACACACATAAAAACATAAACAAGAGGGCAGGCTGGTAAGGGAGGGAGGGGGTCTTCCTAGGGGAGGGGTTTACAGACAAAATAGATGGGCTGAGGGGTCATTTTCTGCTGTCAGATTTCTATGATTCTATGATTCAATATCATACAGCATCACTTTTGTGTTATTTCTAAAATACACTATTCCCACACAGACCATAGAGAATAGACAAACACAAATGAATCACAAGGATGAAAAGACTTGTGATAGACACATTCATTCCATGTCCAAAACCCTGTGATTTCATAGTTAAAAAGAGAAAAATGTTAGTCAGCAAATACTTAAAAACAAACCATTTAAATATTAAGCAGAGATTAAAGGTATTAGTTCATCATTCAGGCCTTTGGTTTTAACTGTATGTAATTCATTTATTCAAAACCATTCATGTTACAATAAGAGTTTTCCCAAGTCTCTACCCCCAACGAATCTCAGACCAGTTACAGAGCTATGTCCCACATCCTCAGAATGCCTTACCATTGCATAACTCATATTTTTATTTCTTTTTTTTCCCCATATTCTATTTATGCTCCTAGCCTCTGTGCCCCCTTCAGACTGACCCTCCCAGCCCCGACATCCCAGAATTACTGGGGCTTACCTTTTCTGCCTGGCCCATGAGCGGAGTCTGCTGAGAGTTGGGCTTCAACCTCTGGAAGGAGGGTTGATTTTTCTCCTCCATGTTCTCCCTGATCCCCGTGGCTGAGGTGCACAAGTCAGTTGTGCATGCATGGAGGCATTTGCACGTCCACGGAAGTCCCGAAGCACCTACCCTTTCTGTGTGCCCTGCAGACCCGCACTTCCCCAAGGCCTCCACCTTGGGGCAGTCATTCAGCGGGAACACAACCCCTCCCCTCCTGAGAGAGGAGTGCTGTCCTATGGATGCTCAATCCTCTCCCTCCCCACCAAACCCTGATAGCCCGGGCTCGTTCCTGAACACAGGTCGCCAGCGTTGGCATGAGGTGTGGTGTCCAGTGCCTCACCCTCAGCGCCACAAGGCCAGCTTCCTATTTTTATTTTTAATTGAAGTTTTTTGTTTGCCAATTTGACTTGTGAATGCCCCTTTTGCTTATCCAAAATATCATGTAACACATGGGCAAGTAAGTAAGTACATGACACCTGCAGTAGTGCAATTGATAAAATTTTGATTTTGAATGGTTTTCCAGATATAGGGCTGTTAAAAGTTGATGTGTTACCTGTATTGCTGCAACATGGACAATTCCCACATCAGAAATTTCCTTTTGGTAGTGGACTGAGCCAGGTGGAAGCCTGTTTTTTATTTTCAATATACAGACTGTGAATTAGCATGTCCCATATATTTGGTGCTATCTTGTAACTTACAAGTGGTTTATTATTATTTGTCCAAACAACAAGTGCATTCTCCCCCTCCAGAATGTGCCAGAGTTTATTATGTGTTTCACATTGTCACTCATAGTATTGAATTCAGTAACAAAAACTGGTCCTACATTACAAGTCAGTGATTGAGTGTTCTGAGACATATTTAGTAACTCTTGCTTGTTTGTACTTTTTTCTCTGAATTACGCTTTATTAATGGATGCCACACTGTTATTCCTGTTAACAAATTCTCTACACATCACTTTATCCTTTTTCTCAAACTCTGACTTGAGTACTGCAATTGTGTTTTGTGTGCAGCAATTGTCCCATTGGAATATTGTTTTTATATATTTCAGATGACAACTATTGAATTCCAAAAGTGTATTGCAGTATGTTTTTTATTATAAAGTGTCGTTTCCAAATGATCACCCCACTTCATCAGTAACACGTCTAAGAAAGGCATCTGGTCTTCAATTTTAGTCATTGTGAATCTCAAATTAGTATCACTCCCACTGATGTATTTTATAAAATTGTTCCGTTCTAGTGCTGCTCCATTCCAAATTATGAATATATCATCAATAAAGCATGTGCAAGCAGAAATGTGATGCAGTCACCTATTTTTCCCTTGGCCCAATATGTTGTTTTCCTCTCATAAGCAAACATATACATTGGCAACACTGGATGCACATGTATTGCCCATAGCGATGCCCTTTCTGGAGGCATAAAACATGTTGTTAAAGCTGAAGTAGTTGGAAATCAGCATAAACTCAGTCAGGTTAACAAGAAATGTCATGGAGGAAACACCTGGCTCAAGATTTCTCAAATAAAAGGTTGTAGCCTCTACCCCAACATCATGGGGTATGTTACTTGATAAATAAAAGCCAGCATGATGGTTTCATCTGTTGTACTCTGTGTGCGTGCTTTTGTTAATAATTCAGCAGTATCCTTTAAATAGGACCTTGAACTGCTCATGTAAGGGCAGAGAAAAAAAATCATTGTACTCTGACATAGGTTCAGTGACAGAACCTATGCCAGCCACAATTGACCTGCCATGGTTGGGGGGTGGGGGTGAGTCAAATTTTTATAAATTTTGGGAAGAAGATAAATAGTGAGGATCATGGGATTTTTTTCTTTATTTTTTCAGTTAATAAAGGTGCATGGCAATCCACATTTGTGTTAAATAGTACATGCACAAAATATATCCACTAGTTGTAAAACATACATTGAGTTTGACAGTGGATGAAATGTAATATTACATTTTCAGTTTTAAATATAAAAGCATAACAGGTTAAGCGTTTCCCTTTTCATCCCTGGTGCAATAGGCAGTAAGGTGTCTATCTACTGATTGAGTATCAGCTTTCAGTGTTTAAGGCACAAAATCATTTTGCTTAGTCATGACGTACATTACCCATCTGGTCCATTGATTATTAAATAATTTGATCCGACGTCACAACTTGCAGTATGAGTTAGTTTTTCTAAGTGATATACCTTAATCATAAGGTCTCGCCAGTGTTCTGTGTCTGGATGAGAGTGCGATAATCAGCGAGTAGTGATAGCTTTCTTTTCTGTAGTAAAAGCTATGTTAAGCAGATATTTCTAGTGGGTAGTCAGAAGTTTTGAAGGGTAGTCGAACACCAGCACTATGTTTGCTGTCAGTGGACGAAAAGTGGGATACATGTACAGGTATCTCTGCATCCAAGTCTGACTAAAACTGTGACAGTTGAAGCATGACCAGAATATATGCATGGGATGAGCAGCCTAGTTACCACAATTAGAGGTGCAGCAAAGTTTTACTTCACCCTCGAATTATCCGCAAAGTCACCAAATTTGCCTCCATGAATAAATTTGCGAAGTTGTCCCGACAAAAGCAAATTCACCAATTTGTAATTTTGTCTTGCTTTTGGGTTTTTTAAGTACAAATTGCACTTAAAAACAAACAAAAAAAAAAAGCAGGGAGAAATGACAAATTCCAGATCCCCCAAATCCCTGGTGTCTAGTGCTCCCCCCCCACTGATAGCCAGCCAAAAGTTATAAAATATAATTTAGAGGGGGCGTGGCCTAGCTCTGATGAAAATGGCAGCTTAATTTTCTAGCTCCCTGGGCCTTCCAGCAATCATCCTTCATCCTTAACTCTCCAGGCTTCTCTATTGTGCCTCCTGCTAGGAGTTACCTTCCAGAAACACCAGGACCACTGCTGTAAACTTTTTTGGATCCTTATTAACCTTTACACACTCATTTTCTCACTCTGGGAATTCACCACCAACTGAGGCCTGTAAAATGGCTGCAAGCTCAATGGACACCAGTTCTCTTACCAAAATTGAGTCAATGTTTCAACAATTAATATCTGAAATGAACGACCTAAAAATAGCCACGCAGCAAAACTTTACAAATACACAATCATTGGATCTCAGACTCACCTCTACAGAAACTAAAACTACTCAGAATGAATCATCGATACATGATCTGCATGCTACTATAAGGGAACAGGACAGTGTAATCAAAGGTTTACAGAACAAAATGGATGATATAGAAAATAGAAACCGGAGGATTAACCTACGTTTTCTCGGCTTTCCTGAAGGTTCCAAACTTGGAGACACCAGCAAGTTACTCTTACACATTCTCCCAGCCACGCTCAAGCTTCCTCCGATCAGACACTTATTATTGAGCACTCGCATCATACTCTAGGACCACGGCCAGTGCCTGATCAGAAACCTCAGCCGATTATGCCAGATTTTTAAACTACTCCCACACAGAATTAATTTTACGTAAATCAAGGGAACTAGGGGACGTTTATTGGCAAGACCACAATATCCTAATTTTCTGAGATTTCTCTGAAGATTTTTCCAGTAAAAGGAAAGCATTCAATCCATTTAAACCCCTACTGCATCAGAGGAATATTAAATTTGCACTCAGATACCCCGCTGTACTGCGCTTGTTTATAAACAACTCTTTCAAAGATTTTAACTCTCCAGAAGCAGTCTCAGCATACCTTAATTACCATCCTGATGGAAATTCCTCACCATCTCGCAACGCTGTTTCCCAGCCTAAGGTCAGCTCTGAACCTCCCCGACTTACTTCACAAGCTGCTCACCTTGATGGAAGTGATGTTACTCCTGGCAGCTCCATTTCTGGAGAAGCAGCTTCTGTTCTTCTTTCCTTCCAGACCGTCGGCACAAATCCAGGTGAGGAATTCTTCTGGTAGACCCGATAGGAATGCATGCTGCGTGGCTGCCATTTCTGGAGTGCCTCCTGGCTCCACCAATCAACATGCTGGCTTTTCCTCCCCCATCCCGCTCTCAAATAAATCTGCACTATTGGACAATGAAGAAAATCTTTCCTCACATGAAGATGTCCAGGATGAGGATGGTGCTTCTATGCCTGTGAATTCAGAAAAGGACTTGCAGTGTTCAAACTCGGCAGACTCATCCTGGGCTGAGCTAATTTCCAGTTCACCTATGAAACCCTTTGAACCCCTGAAAAAGAAACGTAAAGGGAAGCTAAAAAGTAAACCTTCACACACTAGGTTGGATGCAAAAAATGCTAAGGTTACATGACTTTTGATGGTCTCACACACTTAATATTTTTTCCTTAAATAGGGCTTTATCCGATTAATGTAGTATAAGGCATTAGCCAGATGCTTGTTATAAGGTGCTCCTACTTTCCCTTACTTAATCATCACTTGTCTTAACAAGTTGGGAAAGGATATGTATGCACCTTTATTTTATATACCAGGCATTGATATGGGGGAAGTTTCTCAAGCTTAAACTTCTAGCTACAAGTGCCTCTACACTGCCTGCTGATATGCATTCCGAGCAGTTTTGTTATGCGCCGAATGCAGGCACAGACACACTCAGTAATAAATTGTTCCCTAAGAGAATTATTGGGCAACCTTTTTAAATTTATGACAAAGATTACTAGAAACCCTCTAGCAGAGCTCAGTTTGAGCAGCTTATACTCGTCACACTAACCGCGATGTGCAAGCACCCTTCTGACTACTCACTATGCATTTCAGCAGGTTTTGAAGTGGTAATGTTGTACATCGCGGACATACTCCAATCTGGGTATTTTCCTTTTTTTCTCTATTTTTCAATCCATTTTTTAATGCTGTTTATCAGCTAACTATATATAGGTAGGGGACATTCAAATAGTGTACTGTCTATATTAATTTTAACCTTCTAATTTATACTAGTAGCACCAATGTTATTAGTAACCCATTATCTCAAGAACAGCTCCAAATTATTCTTTCTCTCCTTCCCCATACATTTTTATATACTGTTCAAAGTTATTTAAATCGAACACTTAAACTTCAGTTATCTCTCCAATATATACCTTTAATCAACAACTACTGTATTATTGATACAGGATTCATATAGACTATTTCCTTATTTCTTAGGTATCTATCCTACCATTACACTGCAGGCTATTTTTGAGTTTCCTGGAGCACCCTAATTAGACATCTTGCATCTAATAAGTTTACTGAGGTGTACACCCCAGGCTTGAAGCCCAGAACTAATGTTATTGTTACAGGGCTATATAACACATAGTTGGGGCTTATTGGGCCTACATATAGACCTAATTACTCCACTATCTACTCTAGCCCATAATTTAGGCAAAGTTCAAGCCTATACCTCATACCCATTTTAGATGCTTACATGAAGGGCTCCAGCCTGCTTCAAAGCCTGAGTTATCAGAACCCCCTCTTAATGTGCAATATATTTATTACTATAAGTACATCTCATTTGTACATAAGCTCTTATTACGGGTTAGCAATCACCCGAATGCTTACTAGGTCTTATGATACAATCATTTTTTCTTTTTTCTCTCTAGTTGACTCTTTGAAGGCCCGTTACCTATATATATATTTAATTCATACAGTATTATATAATTTGGGTTGGATATTCAGAAGGGTTGCGCATGCCGCAACACAGTTGCACCATGTGCAACCCACTGATGTGCCCCGGCACGATATTCAAAAAGGAGAAAGTGTGTGGTAGAAATCCCGATGCACCGGGTGCATCAGTCACGTATGCAGCGCAGTAGGGGTGCCCATGCATACCCCTGCACATCCTGATATTCAGCCCAGGATGTGTGGAGCCCATGCAGGTGCAACCCCTACATGCGCCGCATATAGTTGTTCCAAAAAATAAAGGAGCAACAGTCGGCCACCCACAGGTGAGCTGCCATATTGCAAGGCACAACATGACAGCTGCCAGCTGTGGGTGGCCACCCAAGTTCCGGCGGCAACCTCCATCGGTAGCGCTTTCAATGCCCAACACGGGCAGAAGTCGAAATTAAAGTCCTATATCCCTGGTGGTCCAGTGGACCACCTGGCCAGCCTGATCATGGGCAGAAGTCTAAAGAATAGATCCCATCCTTGCCTCTTCCACTGAGCTCCCACTCAAATCGCTTCCCACCTGCAGTCAGTGGCAGTATGCAGCTTCCCCACCCGCAGTTGCCCGCGCCACTCGTGTCGACAGCAGCAGTACAGCTGTAGTGCTTCATTGTTCCGCGCGGCCATCGGTGCAGACCGCATACCACAAGTCCAGATATGCATCGGATTCATTCACATACAGTATCTGATTGTGTAGCATAGTACGATTCACGCTTCATTGGCCCACGCCAGGGATTCAATGGGCGACAGCTGTACTCACACGCAGTCAGTCGGCGGGTGGCCGGGCAGCTCGCAGGTGGGGAGCTGCCACCCGCCGCTGACCGGGGGGAAAGCGGGGTGGCGGGGCTCAGTGGCAGGGTGAGGAGGGGGGTACTGCTGCACAACCAGGGATGGAATCTATTCTTTTTTAGACTTCTGCCCACGATCAGGCTGTGAGCAGTCCACTGGACCACCAGGGATATAGGAGGATATTTTCATTATACTTCTGCCTGGGTATATGGGAGGTTATTATTTTCATACTCATGCCCGCGATCGGGCAGTGGGACACTTTGCCGCTTGTGCAGGGATGTCAGTCCCCGATGGCTGCAGCCTCGCAGGGCACAAGGCGCAAGTCACCTGGGATGTGCGCACCTGCATGCAAATGAGGCCATAATGACATGCAAATGGTCCCATTTGCACCTTGCACGCATTATGGCCCCATTTGCATGTGCACCTTTGAATATCATGGTTGATGCACCTAGCGCAACGGCATTTGCGCTAGTGCATCCCCCTGTCCCTCTCTGGCCACTTGCGCTGGTGCAGTGCCACTGCGCCATGCACAATGAGGGTGCCACAGAGCGATATTCAACGGTGCTGAGCCAGCACCGTTGAATATCATCCTGTCAGCGCCCTGGCACATCCCAGTTGCGCTGCGCCCAGGCTTGCACCACAGCCTGGTGAGTCTGAATATCCCACCCTTGACTTTAAGGGTTCTGTCAAGCTGTCAGCCCTAATTTGGCTCATTACTATGATTTGTGTCTATATGTTGTATTATTACTGCCTGGTTAGTTGTTTATGTTTTTAATTTTGACTAACTGTTATAATTGATGATTCTGGTTTCCTCAGAGAATTTAAATGATTGCTTTGTTACTTGCTACTACAATTCCATCTATTTTATGATAGTTTGTAACTTAGGACTTTATCTCCTAAGTTAACTAACTACTTATCCAGCCCAGTTGTGCAGTAGGAGAGTCTCTGGTAGTATATACCAACTCATATCTCTCCACACCTCATAAATGTTATTTGATAGTTATTATATAATAATAAGTTTCTTTTTTCAAATAGTTACAAGGTGTTCAATGTTCTATATGTACTGTATTTTGCTATACTGTCTATAGTGTTTTTCAGAGAGACAACTTGGTAACCTCTATACTAAAATGTATGGTCCATATGCTTGCCTCTATTGGTTTGTGCTTTCTCCCTGTTGAACCTATGACGTCCCCAGTTTTATTAACAAGCATTTGTCAATGCTGAATGTTGTCATGCTGCCATTGGCAGTGCAGGAGTTAGAGAGATGCAGCATAGGAGTGGCAGTCAAGTATTGGACTGATGCCAACCCACCCCCACCCTACAAAGAGTGAGAGGCATTAGGGTGTCCCTGTAGGTGTTTGGTAGAGCAGTGCGGGAAAACATGCTGGGCAGGATGTGAAAAATGACAGCTGCACAGTTCATAAGAGGTGTAATTAAATGGCAGTGCTGAAAATGTGGCATACAAATATACGAAAGTTCGGAGTTGCAAGGGTGTGGCAAATATGCAAGCACGCTTTAGCACTGGCAGTTTGTGGGCTGCTGCACCAAATTTTCAACATAGTGTTTTAGCACTTCTGCTCATGTACAGTGTCACTGTCATTTCAAAGTGTCCCAAGAAGTGATTTCGCACAGCGACCACGCTATTCTGCGCCGGAAGTGCAGAAACACATTTTGGGCAGGATGTGTGAAGTGACAGCTGTACTGTTCATCAAGAGGTGTGTAAAAATGGCAATGGTGGAAATCCAGAGTGAAAATATTACAAATGCACGATGGTACGAGCATGCGTGCAATCTGCCAACGCACGTTCGTAACACAGTCATTTTATGGAGTATCAGCTCCAAATTTTCAACATAGGCATTCTAGGAGCTCTGCTTATGAATTGTATCACTGTCGTTTTCATAATCTGGCCCAAATACTGATTTCCTACAGCAACTGCGCAATTGTACGCCGGAAGTGCAGAAACACATTTTGGGCAGGATGTGGGAAATGACAGCTGCACTGTTCACAAGGAGATGCAGAAAAATGACAATGCTGAAAATACCGCATTAAAATATTGCGAATCGTGGAAATTCTGAGCCTGCGTAGCAACTCTCGCAACACATGCTTTCGTAAAACAGGGCGTTTCTTGGATTTTTCCCACCAAATTTGGAACATAGGCTTTTTGAGAGGCCACCTCACGAACACTGGCACTGTCATTTTGTTAATGGGTCCCGAAAGGTGATTTCATGCAGTGACTGCAAAATCACCTTCCGAGGCCGATTAATGCCATGACAGTGACAGAATTCATGAGGAGGGGCCCCAAAAACCCCATGTTGAAAACTTGGTGCCAAAATTCCAAGAAATTCCTGAGATATGCAACAAAGTTGAAAAAACCCTATTCATTGCATTATACAGCTTACCGGCATTTCCTCAGTTTGCGGTCGGCTTTGAAGAGTGCAAACGTGTTCCCGGTCCACTGAAGATCGTCACGCCAGAATCCGGAGATAAGTATGGGGTGGGGGGTGAGGGAGGCAGGGTGCACAGTGGGTGGGTGTGGGTGTCGGGAGGAGGGATCTAGACTACGAGGGACGGTTTTCGCTTTCTAGGTAAAAAAAGAAAATGTCACAGGACAGTTTTGGCACTGCAGGGCATTTGGCACGCTGGGTGGGCTCCCAGCGTGCACACCTAAGTGGGTTTTGGGGTCAGTAGCTGATGGGGGATTGGGCACCCTCATCGGCACACACGGGGGGTTAGCTGCCAGGATTGGGCAGCCCCACCGCAAACAAAGTCGGGGAGCGAGCCGAGGGGGATTGGGCACCCCTCAGCATTCAACAGTTGGGGGTGATGCCGACAGGAAGTGGGCTCCCCCATCGGCATGCAATGCAAGCGGGGGGGCGTGAGCCCAGGGGGATTGGGCACCCCCTCGGCATTCCACATTTGTGGGGGGGATGCCGACAGGAAGTGGGCTCCCCCATCAGCACACAAACACAGGGGGTTGCCGACAGGGGGATTGGGCACCCCCAATGTCGACATCGGTGAAGCAGCAGCCCGCTCGGCAACCATAGCCATAATGGCGGTGAGAACATCAAGCAAAGGACCGCTGCATATGACGATTGCAGCGGACCTTTGCTTTGATGTGCTCGCCCCATTATGTATGCATGGTGTGGTGGTGCCATGCAGACTGATTGGGGAATGAGGGACACACTTACTGATGCGTGCCCTGCATTCGCCCAACAGCAGCCGCGCCCCCAAGACTCGCACTGTGGCAAGAAGTTTCTTGCGCATGTGCGCAAGTCAACATAAAAATGAGTCCCTTGCATCCAAGACTGTTGTTATACCTCAATTACATTTTTCATGAGTGATCTAATAGATATTCTTGTAACATCAAGGGACTTAACTCTCCTTGTAAGCGTAAGCAAACTCTTACCTATCTTAAAAAACACAAAGCTCAAATTGCTTTCTTACAAGAAACTAGACTATTAACTGATGATGTCATTAGACTCAAGAAGGATTGGGTCAGCCAAATTTTTGCTTCTTCTTTTTCCTCAAAAAAACATGGAGTAGTCATCTTATTACATAAAAACCTCAAAGGGGGCCATGTTAAAACTATTACTCATGTAGAAGGCAGATGGGTAATAGTTATACTGAATACTCTTACTGGCTCTATTATGTTATTTAATGTATATGCCCCCAACTCTGATTCTCCAGAATTTTTTCGTAACTTGGCTCAACAAATTATGTTAAATAACAAAAATAATTTATCAATCCTGATGGGGGGCGACTTTAACCTTGCCTTGGAAGCCTGCCTTGATAGAAGTAACTCTTCCAAAGATGCGCACCCTAGATGTATCAATGCTCTATCAATGCTACTGAAAGATTATGGCTTCTCTGATACTTGGAGATTGTTTCATCCTAGGTGTCGTGACTATACCTTTTACTCCCCACTCCATAAGTCATACAATAGACTTGATTATTGGTTTACCTCTCCTTTCATCACTGACAAAATAATTAAAACCTCGATTCTCCCCATTACAATATCCGATCACTCCCCTATTCAGTTACATTTGTTATGGGGACCTCCACCCTCTAAATCTCCATCATGGTGTCTTGACCCGCTTCTTCTTAGAAACACTGAATTTTGACCCTGGATCAAAATCCAAATTCAAGAATTCCTTTCCTTTAACAAACCCTCTGAGTCTTCCATGACCACTATTTGGGAAGCACTGAAGGCCACAACTGGGGCAAAATTATTAGCTATGCCGCCCACAGGAAGAAATTAAGAGAACAACAACTAGTGGAGCTGGAAAAACTATTTAAAGATAAAGAAACCCAATATTTCAATACCGGTAATCCTAATCCCAACTCGCAACTTCATCTAGAAATATTGCAACTAAGGATCAAAATTAATGACCTTATATCTCATAAAGCTGAATTAGCTCTCCTTAGGCTCAAGCATAATTATTGGGAACAACGTGACAGATGTGGTAAATTGCTCTCTTATCAACTTAAGGCTCAACAGATGGACAGGCATGTAGCTGGTTTAAAAGACCCCCTCAGGCCAAATCCATACTGATAATTCCTCTATTAATCTCATCATGAAATCCTTTTATCAACAATTATACTCCCAACAAAATGAAGCACAAATTAATCATATCCAAAAATTTCTGGACAACTTACTTCTCCCACATCTTTCTGAACAGGATAGGTCTATCCTCGATAAACCCTTTATCCTTCAGGAGATTCAAATATCACTATCCTCTTTAAAATCTGGCAAATCCCCTGGAGGAGATGGTTTCCTTATATATTTTTATAAATCTCTTTTAGACACTTTCTGCCCTCTGCTTCATAAAGTCTTTTTAGAATCGTTAAATAATGGCACACTCCCTCCCACGATGACTGAAGCCATCATTACTGATCTACCAAAAAAAGATAAGGACCCTTCACTCCTATCCAGCTACAGATCCATTTCACTATTCAATATGGATGGCAAAATCCTTGCTAAATTTTAACTCTCTGCCTAGAACCACTAATTTCCAAACTAACCCATATTTCTCAAACCAGTTTTATCAAGAACAGATCAGGCCCTGACCATCTTCGCTCCTTACTTAACTTAATTCACAAAGCAAAGTCTCTAAAATCCCATGCAGTAGCTATCACTATTGATTTCAAGAAAGTGTTTGACTCTTTAAATTGGAATTATCTATATCTAATACTATCTAAATTTGGCATTGCTAACAATTTTTGTAACTGGATTAAACTATTATACACCTCTCCATCTGCCAGACTTCTTGCAAATTCCATTCTGTCATCCTCTTTCCAACTAGCTAGAGGTACTAAACAAGGTTGCTCTTATCACCGTCTTTATTCGTCCTTGCCATGGAGCCCTTATCAGCCTATCTCCTTCAATCTAGCGACATTAAAGGTATACATATCGGCAACTCTTCCTATACATCCCTTTCTTATGCAGATGATCTTCTCATTTTATTAGAAAATCTGGATTCAGCAGGACCACCATTAATTCAATTACTCAAAGACTTTGCTTCCATTTCAGGCCTAGCTCTGAATTACAACAAATCTGAAACCTTTCCCTTAAATGATCACTGTAAGCCAGATATGAATGCTCTTCTGGGGTTTTGTTGGGCCCCTCACTGCATCTTGTATCTTGGTATTCATATTACTTCTAAACTAGAAAAAATATGGGATGCAAATCTCACCCCCCTGTTATCCACTATCAAGGATACACTTGCTAGATGGAAACTACTCAATCTTTCATTTAATGGGAAAGTCTCCTCCATTAATATGACTATCTTGCCCAAAGTACTATACCTTATTGCCAAAATTCCCTTGATCCTTCCTTCTAAGTTATTAATTAACCTTGATAAACTGATCGGTAATTTCTTATGGAAAGGGAAAATCTCAAGATTCAGCCAAATTAAACTTCGTTTCCATTGTTCTAAAGGCGGTTTTGGACTCCCTTGGTTCAAAGCATATCTATGGGCCTTCTGCACAGCCCAAACCATTAAATGGTTTTCTAAACCTTCTACTCAATCACCCTTATGGATCAACATGGAAGCAGCACTTTGTCCTGGGAATGTTCTAACTTCTTATATCTACAACTCACTCCCTGCTACCTTAAAATTGCATCATACAATAGCAGCTTCAGTATTTTATTGGAAAGGGATTCACAAGTATCTTAAGTCCAATCCAACTCCGATCGCATTTGCTCCAGTTTGGGGCAATCGAACCATCTCCCTTGATAATCATCCAATCTTCAGCCAGAACTGGAAAAACAGGGGCATTTTCTTTTTAGGAGACTTACTCGAACCCAATGTTCTTAAACTTAAATTATTTTCTAATCTTTGTCACACATGGAATATCCCCAAATACGACTTTTGGGAATATCTTCAGTTTCATACTGCACGTGACCCATTTCTTCATCATTTTTCTACACACCCCTTTTCTGATCAACATATTTCGCAATGGATTAACATAAAATCCAATATAAGTAGCACTATATACAAAAATATTCGAGACTCCCTTGCGGATCAGTCTCTAAAGGCAAAAAATAAATGGAGTATGCTACTAAATTATAATATATCAGAGAATCAATGGCGGAATTGCTGGTTATCTTGCCATAAATCTTTCAATGACTCTCGTAGTTCGCTTATACAAAAGAAAATTCTCCACTTATGGTATAGAACCCCTGCAGTATTACAACAAATGGGTCTAATGAACAATAACAGCTGTTGGCGTTGTAACTCCCCCAATGGGAACCTACTGCATATCTTATGGCATTGTCCTCCCATACTTAATCTCTGGTGTACTGTTTATCAATTTGTGTCCAAAGTAATTGGTTATCCTTTTACTTTTGATCCTAAATTTGTTTTATTAGGCATCCCTGTTATCCACAATAAGAAAACAATTTTACAAGCTCGTAATAGATGGTTGACCATCTTATTTCTCATAGTTAAACGCCATATACTGATGTTATGGAAGTCTGTCTCAGTTCCCAGTTTCTCAGACATTCTCCAAAGCCTATCTCAATACGCCACTTTAGATCGTATGACTCATATTTCTTCTGGTTGACTCAAGGTACAGTATACAATAGATGCTGTCAGGATGTTTTTGACTATTTAAATTCTTCTAAAATTTTTGTCAATTAAGGTATGGACCATATTAGTTGTTATCCTCCATATTTTACCTGTGGTTTACTTTCAGGTTTCTCTCTCTTCTAGTTATTAATATCTTCCTCTCTCTTTTCTTTTTTTTTTCTTTTCTACCTCTTGTCCTTTCTCTTTATATACATCTTCAATAAGCTTCATTGCTTTTGCATTCTATCCGCTCTTTATATGATACATGGCATCACTATTACCTAAACACTTCAGCTCCTGTATAAATAATATATCTCTCCCTCCTTTGCTTCCTCCAATTTGTATCTCACATGTTAAACTATTATTACCTTGCTTTAATTTATCTTGTTATCATGAAGGTGTATGCATACTCATACAGGTTATAGAGTTTAATTCAAATTATATAAGTCAATCTTTATGTAATGATGCTGTATATTAACATACAATCTGGTCAATGGATGTCTTTTTTGATACTGAAGATGTTTATTCATCCTTTGTTTGTTCAAAATACTAATAAAAAGATTAACTGCAGTAAAATATAATTTAAATCCCTGGTGTCTAGTGGTCCCCACCCTCCTGCTGATCGCCAGCCAAAATGTCATAAAATTCAATTTAAATCCCTGGTGTCTAGTGCCATTCCCATCAATCACCAGCCAAAATGTAATTAAATATGTTTTAAATCCCTGCTGTCTAGTGGTCCTCCTCCTGATTGTGCAGGTCATAATGTAACAAAAAAATCCTCAGTGAAATCCCTGGTGTCTAGTGGACCCCGCCCACCCCATCAGGTAGTGCACCTGCACCGTGTTCCCCCCAACCCCAAGCGGGCAACCAGCACAGCCCTCTACTGACCACCACCATGGTTGGCCACCTGACTGAGCTAGTATGAATGAGCGCACATGTGTACAAGTACACACTCATTCATTCTAGCTCAGTCAGGCAGCCAGCCATGGTGGAGAGTGGAGGGCTGTGATGGTTGCCCGCTCGGGGTCGGGGTGTGGTGGGAGAGGGGTGCAGGTGCACTACCTGATGGGGTGGAGGGGTTGGGGTCCACTATACACCACAGATTTAATTGTGGATTTATTTATTTTTTTACAGTGCAGCCAGTGCAATTTATGGGGGGACCACTAGACACCAGGAGTTAAAACATATTTAATTACATTTTTGCAGGTGATCGGTGGGGTGGGGGGTACTAGATACCAGGGATTTTGAGACATTGTGGCTGGCGATCAGTGGGAAGGGGGACACTGGACACCAGGCATTTAAATATGTTATGATATTTTTATTGGCGATCAGCGGGGGGGCACTAGATACCAGGGATTTAAATTAAATTTTATGACATTTTGACTGGCGATCAGTGGGGGCAGGGGTACCACTAGACACCAAGGATTTAGTGTGGCTGACAATCGACAGCAGGGGAAGGGACCACTAGACACCAGGGATTTTAAATAAAGTAGTTGTTATGTGAAGTGTGGAATTTTGCCTGTCAAATTCCACATTTCATGGACAATCCCCACTCCATGAATTGACAAATTTTGCAAATTGTGCTTCATGAAAAGAGCTCAATTCGTGAAATTTTTCACAGAGCAGATTTTGCTGACTTCATACATTTCTAACCACAACATCTACAACATGCAGACCCTAAAGATTGATTACATTTTACCAATATAGCCTGAGATGAATAAAATAATGCACTGCAGTTTTCCACACAAAATCCTTACAACCATTTGATGAGCATACTGTATGCTGCTGTTGATATAGTTTACTCAAGTTTTCTGGGTGAATCCAGGTAGTTATTTCTTGCTCTCATTTTGCTTCGAGGGAGAGGATAATGGGATTTGAGACTTTCATAAATTCATGCTCTGTTTTAGTTATCCACCTATTATATAAAGCACCTGTGATCAAGTTGTGTGCCTGAATTATAATTTATTTGACCAGATCCCCCTTGTTAGTTTCATATAGAAATGTTCATTATCAATTTGTCATATCCTTTCTTTTTTGTAATTTTCTGTGTTCCATAGGACTATAGCTCTGCCTTTATAGGCTGTTTTAATCAATAAATCCTCATTATTCTGTAGTTCTCATGGTGCCTTTCACTCTACTATTGCTAAGTTCTTTTTACTGTTGTTGAACTTATACAGTTACTGTATGTCCTTATCAACAAGTTTGAGTTGGATAGCTGTTTCATATGAAAAAAGAATGTTGTTCCTATGAAAAAAAATACTATGTTCCTTATTTTTTGTGAGAATAAATGATATTTTGTATGGCCGCTTTCTTGTTTCCATTTCTTTAAAAAAATATTTTTTGGGAAAAGCCATAAAATGATATCCTGCAGAGACACCAATACATGTATCTTGCTAAATTATTTATTTATTTGTTGACCGGGTAGGTGCACTGATCCCATGGATTGTTTTCAGACATGACCCAGTCCATAAAGATGGAAGAATAAATAAAAACAAATATAGATTACATGACTTGAGAATGGTGCAGGAGTCTACACATTACTAAAAAAGTACATTAAAAATGCTTTTTATACAAGGCATACGAGAAGGTACAAAATACATTGGAAATGCGAGATACAGAAATGAAATACATATACCATACAGTCCAAGGAATGCAGTTACATAAATCAAATACAATACCATACAAGTTAGGAGCAAGTGCAAGTTGAATGAAGGCAATGTTAGAACGGTCTATGATGCACCCTAACAAAGGAAGGGATGTGTAGGGCCCAGGAGTAGCGGTGAGGACTCACCTCCGTAAAATTACCTGGATAAGCAGTAACATTTGGCTTCAGTTAGCAGCCAGGTTCTGAGATGAGTTTTAAAAGTAAGGTGTGAGTCTAGTGAGTGGAGGGAAGCAGACAGTTTATCCCACAGTGTGGGAGCCACGAAGGACAGGGCTTTGCTTCCCAGAACAGTGGAAATCCTGGAAACTTCAAGCAGTGGGACAGAGGATTCATGGAGGCACCTGGGAGTGATTCTGTGTTTGAGAAGGGATGTGTAAGGTGACAGTTTCCATCAGCATTATCAATGATGCAGCCATTGGCATAATCATGTCATCCTTATAGTGGGAGCCACCCTAATGATTGGTATAAAGTGCAGAGGTGTGCAGAGTAGGGTGACAAGAGTGCAGACCTTTAGATACTGTTGTAGACAGTGGTAAGTCTGGTGCGCAGAGTGGATGAGACATGGGAATAAATAGGGGCACAGTAATCTATCAGGGGGAGAAGGATGCCTTGGGCAATAGCTAGACATGTATCAGTGGTCAGGTAGTGCATGAGTCTGAAACCAGGCCCTAGTTTCTGGTTGACCCATCACACTGTGTTGTTAATATGCTCCACGAAAGTAAGGGGTGGTCAAGGGTGATGCCAAGGTATTTATAACAGGATATTCTATGGGGGGCCTTCAGGTGTGAGTACAGTGAGGGAAGAGTTAGATTTGGTGAGATTTGAAAGGTAAAGTTTGGACCCAAGAAGCATGGCTTTAATTTTCTTTTTATTGACTAGACGTTTGTTGAACAGAAACCGTTTGTGCGCTGCCCTGTAGTTTTGGGTAAATGTGGTGGATAGATTTGCTAGAGATTTGTCACTGTGATATAATAAAAGATCATTAGCATATAGTATAAAAAGGCCTCACATGAAAGGCTATCAGCCGGAAGGGAATTTATAAAGAGGAAAAACAGCAGAGGGCCCAGGATGGAGCCCTGGGGAACTCCAGTGGAAACTGACATGGCCGGGGAGATGGCTGAACCAATGTTTACAGATTGGGATCTGCCAGAGAGATAGCTCTGGAACCACATTGATGTCTCAGCAGAGCAACCAAGGCACAGAAGTTTAGTGTGAAGAAGGGTATGGTCGACAAGGTCAAAGGCCTTTGTCAGGTCTATGAATATGTCACCAGTGGTGTTCCTGGTGTCCATGTTCCTGAGGACGTGATTGGTGAAGTAGGCCAAGACTGTTGTCATGCTGTGGTGTTTCCAGAACCTATGTTGTGGGCAAAGCAGGTTGTATTTTTCTATATGTTCAGAGAGCTGGTGGTGGACAATTTTTCCGGGAGTTTGCTCAGGTGGGGGAGGATGGAGATAGGCCTGTAGTTAATGGAGGATAGGTGGTCACCAGCCTTAAAGATTGGTACAACCATAGCATTCTTCCATGAGGCGGGCATGGTTGATGTTGCCAGTGTTAAGTTAAAGATAAAGGTAAGGGGTTTGGAGATGCTAGGGACAATGAACTTAAGAAAGGAGGGGTAAAGTCCATTGCTACCTGGCTGCCCCTATTTGGGAGGCTCATGATAATTTTGAGGGTATCCATATGGGAGATGGCTCCGAAGTAGAAGAGGGGGTTGGAAGTACTATCATGGGGGGAGTACCTGGACTGGTCACCTAGGTTGAGTGGGTGTGGAGTAGGTAGTTTATTTAGGTGGGCAGAGAGGTCCATAAATGTTATGTTGAAGATGTGGGGGACATCAAGGGGATCAGTTAAGAGGCCTGTGGGAGAGCGCAGGTGTATGACATGGCTGTGGGTCTGTGGGTTTGAAATGGAGCCAATGGTGTACCAAAAGTGATGGGGGCTTCTGAGGTTGGCCCTCTGCAGGCTGTGGTAGTATTTCTTTTTCAGGTACTCAGTGGTTTGTTTGCATTTGTAACTCCTTGTCGGCACTATTCTAAGGGCTACTTACTACCCCTGCCTGTATGGCTATACTCAGGTTAAGAGGCCTGAGTTCGGTAACAAGGTGCCTCCACCCAGAGAAATGATATTGGGGTTGCTTATCTGCTTTGGTATAATCCTCTGGGAAGCTATAACCACCCACCAACCCTCCTAGTGGCCTAGTATCTAACACAATGGTAAATTCACAATCAATAGGAAGCAGTAATAGTGTGCTCATATCCTTCTCACTTACCACCAGGGCTGGACTTGCAGCAACTTCCCTGGAGACCCCCCCAACCAGAAAATAAGGTTAGCAATGCAGCAGTACAATCTTAATATTGTAACCCAACTAATAACATGCACACTAGCCAGGTTAAGCATAAAACAAGACAATCAGGTTTATTTGGGGGAAGTGAACAAGGAAGGGGCATGAATCTAAACAAATGATCAGCTATCTGAATTTGTGATTGCATGCACTCTTAGTCCCAACCTGACAGTCACTCGACACTGGGCACCCGAGATGGTAAGTCTGGCTAGCCAGAGGTGTTGCCCGGGGGTGGTCAGCATTGCAGCTGATGTTGGGGCCCTTGGTGGAAGGAAAAGCAGTTAACATGCAAAACACCCAGATTATTTGTAATCCAAGCTGGTTGGCTCAGTCCTTTGCAAAACTCATTAAATGCAGACAATTAGATGATACCACAATGATTTAAGCTTTCGTTGCAGGGAGCTACCCTGATTTGCACTCACGCTACCAGGAATCTGCAGTAGAGCAGGCGATATGGAGACCTCATGGTGATGACAGGGAAGCTTGGGGGAAACAGGGCCGACACAACACCTCCTCTTCACGACCTTTCCTCCAGGTGGCTGCAACCTGCGTGTTGTAGCAGTGCAGGGGCTGGATCCCCGAGCCAATCTCTCACCGTAACAGTCTCTGGTGATGGAGTAGCAGCCTAGGCAGAAGTGGCAGGGTCCAGGCAGGATGAGCAGTCTGGCAAAGTTTGTGATCTTCTGCTGGTAAAGCCTCCAGCTGGCATAACAGGTTCTTTCATGGGGAACCAAATCTCGACCCATGAAACACATTCAGCACATTTAAATCAATACTACTTCTGGAAACAGTTCAGATTCATTGCTGTTGCAAATCAAAGCTTTACTGCGCAATTCTTGCAGTCCGAGTATATCCCACACAGAAGCTGGGCCGATCGCTTCAGAAGCAAGTTTTCAGTCCAAATTGCAAGGTGCGCTAACAAACTTTCTCTTCTCTTCTGCCACTGTTCCAGGCTGGAATTGGAAAAATTTGACTTCTGCAATCAGGCAGTTTAATGCAGGAAAAAGTGGCAGGAGGACAAGCTAGGCCTTTTCCTGCTGATTCCCCTACGCTCCTTCTGGGAGCAACTGCTCGAATATTCGAGCTGTTCACACTTCAACCTCCAACTCTAACTGATCCACTGTCGCTTGTCTCTCTGGGGTTTGCCCTTGTAAATCCAGGCTTGTAGTTGGCTTAAGGAGTCACAGTTTTGGCTCCCCCATAGGCCAATTTAGGCACCAATATTAAAACTACAAAAACTAGTTTTCCTTCCCACAAGACCCCCGGGGACAGTATCAATTTTAGGTGCCCAGTGGATCTATTGGTCCAATTACTAGAAGTCCTGAACCTAACGTGGTGGCTTCCATCCAAATTATCTATCTGCAAATGAAGCAGGTTAGGCAAATTTCTCTGTTTCAAATATAACAAAGTACAAACACTAAATAAGCACAGTTCCTATATAGGCTCCTTCTGCTCAAGTAGCAACTGCAGAATGAAGCAAATCAGAGCTCTGTCTGGCCAGTCACAAGCCCTAAATTGCTTGGACCCAGCACAGACCATTTACTTAACACAGATTAGCTATTCTCTTAAAGGGACAGGTGCGGAAGCTCACTAAGGCACTCTCACACAAATGAACAGAACTACTTAAGACAGGACCCCAGCCTGAGAGTGGGCATTATGGAGCCCAGGAAGACATTCTATTAAACCCTAAATTTGTAGGGGGGGGTGACACATTTATTACGCAAGTGTCTGTGATCGTTGCAAAGGAAGGGGGAGGTTTTTAAGGCAGCCAGCTTTCTGTCTCTCTCTTTCATAAACGTGAGTAGCTCCTTGGAGAGCCAACGAGTGCAACTGCCTCTCACTCTGAGGGTGGTAAGTGGAAAGTGCTGGTCCTGGATCTGAAATAGGGCATCAGTGAAGAAGCCAACTGCTTAGGCCACATCCATGAGGGAGTGGAGAGTATGCCAGTTCACTGCCCTGGCATCCTTGAGCATGCTGGCAGTGTCAGTACAAGTAAAGTTTCTAAAGGACAGGTATTTTTTCGCGGGGTTGCTTAGTTTTGGTGGACCAAATTATATATGTGGGGGAGTGGTCACTAATTGTGTCTGACAAGATCCCTGCTTGGAGTACCTTATTCTCTCTGTTAGTTGTCACCCAGTCCACTAATGAGTGATTTTGCATACGGAGGTTGCATCTAGTGGGGATGATGATGGTTTGCACGAGGTTGAAGTGCTTTAGTAGGTTAGGTAATCTGTTTCCATGGTACTTAACCAGTTAAGTTTGAAATCACCGAGAAGGATTGTGTCCCTGAGAGGAGAGAGTTGTCCCAGTCCTGACAGGTGATTCATTAGGCAAGGGATGCCCCCTTTAGGAGGGTTAAAGCAGCACCCAATGTGGAGCTTTTTATTTGACCCCAGAATCATTTCTGCAATGAGCCACTCACATAGGGATGTAGGGTCAGAACAGAGGACAGTGGTGGCTGAGAGAAGTTCTTGGAAGTACAGAGATACTCCACCACCCTTCTTTTTACCAGATCTGTCATAACACAGCATGGAGTAACCAGGCAGGTGGTACGTGGCATCAGGGATCTGTGGCTTGAGCCAAGTTTCCATTAGACTGAGGACATTTGGCTTGTACAAGGACACCCAAGCTTCAAGGTCAGAGAATTTGGCCAAGAGGCAGCATATGTTTAGGTGACCAACCTTTAACCCAATGAAGCTTGCCCATGCAGGGCTGGAATGGGTGATGGGGATGTTTGTCGAGCCAGGATTGTTCTCAACATCACCTGCCAATAGCAGCAGGAAGATGAGAGGGCAATAGGCATGGAGTAATGGGGAGGGCAATAGTGTGAGGGAGTATAGTAAAAATCTGAGGAGGTGGCATTCACAATAAGATAGGAGAGCAAATAGGATGGGGACCAGGGGAGTGAGGTCCCATCGATCATCCACAGGGGGAGGCACAATGGGCCCATGGAGGTAAATGAACTAGGATAGGTTTTCTTGATCATAGGCTAGCACTGTAGCACAGAAATCAGTCTCCACCAGCAAGCCTGTTATAAGAGCTGCCAGTAGGTGGAACAGGACAGTCTTCATTTGTGGATGCTATAACTTTAGTCACCAGTAGAACCTGTTGGCACTGTTGGCCAAGAGGTCAGGGCCCTGGACTACAGCAGAGGAGGTTGGGATTGACCAGGTTCAAAACCCACAGCCTGAACTCAAGTGGCCTCAATGCACTATGGTATCCAGTGATAATAGCCATCGAGTATGGGTGCCCATCAAAACGATGACTCCATATTTGGTGCTATTGGGGTGACGACAGACAAGGGTAGCAAGTGGTTCTACAGCGAGGGTAGTGGAAAGTGACTGGAAAGTGGGAATGGTAAGGGGAAGGGGAGAGATAGGGAAGAAGGTTATGTAGAGGAACTGTCTCTGCTGTTGCTGAGCCAGCCATGTGGTGTGGTGGTGGTTAGGGAGGCTGGATCTGGCTCAGCAGGTACTGGGTTCAGGGCTGGGGATGGGAGGGACTGAATTTTGCTACTGTCTGCAGCTCCTGGACTTAATTTTTTTTTTGCAGCCAAATTTTGCCCCCTTCCTGACATGCACCCCCCTGGAGTTAGGAATCTTAATTTAGCAGTTGGCACAGCCCCCCGTAAAAACACTTCAGGTTGCTGGGTTTCCATTCACTGATGAGTATATATATCACTGATTTGCTTTTCAGTGATATACACATGCCATAATAGAAATCGCCATTTTGCGTTCGCTATTATGACATGGAACCATGCACTACGAGTGAGAGAATGCCTAACTGTGGGACGGGGTAAACGACTAATAACTGGGGGAGGGATAGAAAGCAGAGTGTAACACAGAGACAGGGAGCATTAGTACAGGTGGCAGCCTCTGCAAAACTTTAGGGAGAGAGTAAATCAGCAGGAGGAGGGCTGGAGGGATCGCCTACTATGTTACTTTGGGGTGGGGTTGGTAAGTCCAAGTGTGCGGTCGAGATAGGGGTGCCAAAGTGGGATAATAGGTTCTGGTGCTATAAAAATAAGACCACCCCTGACTGTGAAGTGTGTTGGGTGAATAGACCCTACCATTCCCTAGCCCTAAACTGACCCTTAGGCAGAGCCACATGGTGTGTCGCAGTCAGCTAGCTGCTTGGGCAAGATGGCACCAGACACTGTTCAGCAGATAAGAGCACTGTACCTGGGTGGTTGCTGTCCACAGAAAGGTTATGAGGGAGCTCCTGGCTCACTGGCCTGCCATCAAGCACCCCTGTGGTTGCTTCAGCACTGTGTTGGCGTTCCAGGAGCTGGGGAGGTGAGGAGGAGAGAATGGATTAAATAGGGTATGTTAGGGGTGAGTAGCAAGGCTTAGGCATGGGGCGAGGGGAGTAGCCTGCTCAGATTACAGCCCACAGACCCACACACAATGTCTGACTGCACAAGGCTCATGGATCAGCTGCATAGCAATATGAGCAGGTAACCACACACAACAATTACAATCCCCTTAAGACCTGGCCATGTTGCTGTTCATACTGGTTAGCTAGCACACTAACAAAATGCTGGACAGACTTGTAGGTGCTCTACGCAAGCTAACAGGACCATGCATCCAGTAAATATACAAACTGCAGTGTCTTAGATGTAAAATGCCTTGCACAATACAGCGCGTAGCAGTATACATAAACTGTAAGCCTTAAAGTACGTTGGAGGAACCTTAAGAAATGGAGGCTAAAATCAAGACATTTAAGATATATTTAACAGTGCACATGACACCATTCCCTTGCCCTAAGCTGACCCCTAAGCAGGGACATGTGGTGTGTTGCAGTTGGCTAGCAGCTCGGGCAGATGGCGCCAGATGCTGTTCAGCAGGTAAGAGCACTGTACCTGGGTGGTTGCTGTCTGTAGATAGGTTGTTTGGAGGGGGAGAGCTACTGACTTGCTGGCCTGCCCTCAAGCACCCCTGTGGTTGCAGCAGCACCGTGCTGGTGTTCTGGGAGCTGGGTGGTTGCTAGTTGCAGGAAAGCTGTTGGGGGGAGACCTCCTGGCTCGCTGGCCTGCTCTCAAGCATCCCTCTGGTTGCAGCAGTGCTGTGCTGCCTTTCTGGGAGCTAGATAGTTGCTGTCCGCAGAAAGGTTGTTGGAAGGGGGGAGAGCTCATGGCTTATTGGCATGCCCTCATACACCCCTGTGGTTGCAGCAATGGTGTGTTGGCATTCCAGAAGCCCCTTAAGACCCCCTTAGGTGGATTCTGCAGTTCCTGTTTGGAAACATCACCCAGAAATGTGTTTTTAACACATTTTAAAACCTTTTCATGACACCAATTAATTTTTTTCATTGTCCCATACAAAAAACTTCACGCAAAAAAAGAATTTGGACTTAGTTTTTTTTTTCAGATTCTTTTTTTGTGCAAGGCAATCTTTTTTCACATGAATTACACAACCTCACAGAAAAAGATCCCTCCATATGAAAAAATAATTTGGACATATTTTTTTCCACATTTCAACTTTAACAAGCCATAACTCTGTCAATGTATGCAGTTATGGGAAATCTAAAATAGATATCAAAATAAAGGCATTAATCATTACTACAACACTAACAAATAACAGCCCCCCCACCAAAAAGAAAGGAGGAGGCATATAAAAAACATAAAAACTAAAGAAATCACACTTCCCATTGGATAACATTGCAACATTTGTAAAGCTGTTACTCTGTCAGTCTTTGGAGTTAACAGACAATGTATATATCAATAGAGAGGTCTTAATGACTAGTACAGTACTAAGTCCCTAAGAAATAAGAACTAAAAATGGTCCATCCCCACAAAAAAAAACTGTGATCAGAGCCAACATAGCTGCAGTTGTGCTTTACAAGTGCTCAAAGGGCCAGTAAAAAAAGAGCTTACAGAGCCGACGGAGTTCACAGCCGAAAAGCCCACCATGACCAAGATGGCTGCCTGTGTTCTGTGCCTATGCATAATTTCACCACAACTGTGGAAGTGAACTAGCCATGCGCATGGAGCTCATGGTGGAAAAGTCTACCATACCCAACATGGCCACTGGAGCTCAGTGCACATGTGCGACTTCAACTTCTGTAGTTGCAGTAAGGTTGTGCATGCACATGGAACTCCAGAAGCAATCTTGGGCACATTAGACTTTTCCACAGTAAGCACCATCGGCTCCATCAGAAAATAGTTCCGGACTGCTCTGTTCAGTGGAGACAGTGAGCAGAGTACAGTGCTTAAACTCCTGGTTTTTCTGTGTTGTTTGGTGCCTGCTGTTTTTGTCACAGTAAGACGGCTGCAGGCTCTGCCCACTGCAGCTGTAAAAACTAACAAAGAAGCACATAAATTGCTTTTCTGGAGGACTGATAGTGTAGGGCATGGAGGGCCCTGTGCTTCCACACCCTCATACACATCTGGATAAATGGAGATCTGGAAACGTTGGGACCAGAGGACCCTGCGCTTCTGTAATCACATGGATGTGTTTATGCAGGTTCTGACCTACATAAAAAGTAAGGACATTCTTTACAAAAAAACTTTGTTAGTACACCAGTTAGGGTTAAACCAACAGGAGTGGCCCTGTATGTTAATGAAAATATCAAAGCTACAGAAATTCAGAATACACATAAGGAGCCAGAAGAACTGTGGGTCACCCTGGAAACAGGAAATGGGACAGCCATAAGAACTGGGGTTGTCTACAGGCCCCCAGACCAGAGGGAGGACATAGACACATTACTGTTAGAAGATATACAAAACATGACAGCTAAAGGGGAGGTTCTGATAATGGGAGACTTCAACATGCCAGATACAGATTGGTCAATACCAGCAGGAACATCTGCCAGAACTAGACTCATAGTGGATTCCCTGCAGGGGAGGGCCTCAAACAACTGGTACAGCAACCCACAAGAGACAGGGCTATCCTAGATCTAGTACTGACTAACAAAGAAGGGATCACAGATCTCCAGGTAGAAGGTCACCTGGGGCCAGTGACCATCACATGGTATGGTTCAATTTGCTACTACATCTAAATCATCCCATTCCAAGGCAAAAATATGGGACTTCAGAGGAGCTGACTTTGATAAGATGGCCAACAGAGTTAAGCTAGCCCTGGCAAAAGAAACACAGGTGAGGAGGTACAGGCAAAGTGGGCAAGCATTAAGGATACAATACTTGAAGCAACATCCCATTGTGTTAGACAGAAAACGAAGTGCAAAAGAAGACGGAAACCACTTTGGTTCTCAAATACAGTAGCAGAAAAGGTCAGAGCCAAAAGGCTGGCCTTCAGAAAATATAAGGGAACACAGCGGGATGAAGATAGGGAGGCATACCAAACTGCCCTAAGGGAAGCAGGTAAGGCAGTAAGGCAGGCAAAGTCCCAAACTGAGGAAACACTAGCACGAACAGTAAAAGAAGGTGACAAGACTTTCTATAGATACATCAGTGAAAGGAGAAAGTCCAGAGGGGGTATTGCTAAGCTTAATAGAGAAAGGGAGCATGTGAGGAGGAGGACCCTGTAAAGGCATCTATCCTAAATAGATACTTTTGCTCAGTGTTTACTGAAGAGAAGGTAGGGCAGGGCCCACAGCTCAGCATCATGGACACAGGGGAGGAGGTGAGCACTACTCCTTCACAAAAGAAAGGGTCCTACAAGAGCTTGCTAAGCTCAGGGTGGATAAGGCAATGGGACCTGATGGCATACATCCCAGGGTACTTAAGGAGCTAAAGGAGGAACTAGCAGAGCCATTAGCAGAATTGTTTAGTGAGTCTCTGAGCACAGGAGAGGTCCCAGAAGACTGGAGAAGGGCTCATGTGATCCCACTCCACAAGAGGGAGGAGGCGGGGAACTACAGACCGGTCAGTCTTACCTCAGTAGTGGGCAAGATTATGGAGGCACTCCTTAAGGAAAGGATAGTGCAACACCTGGAATCCATAGGGGCACAGGATCCAAGACAGCATGGGTTTACAAAAGGAAGGTCCTGTCAAACTAATCTCATAGATTTCTTTGACTGGGTAACCAGAGTGGTGGACCAAGGGGCAGTTGATGTCGCCTACCTTGACTTCAGCAAAGCTTTTGACACTGTTCCACATAGAAGATTGATAAATAAGCTAGGTAGGCTCGGGTGGTGTAGTTGGTCAACTGGGTGGCAAACTGGTTGACTGGCAGAAAACAGAGAGTGGTAGTAAATGGTATACAGTCAGAAGAGATGCAAGTCACAAGTGGGGTACTTAGGATCAGTCCTGGGGCCAGTCCTATTCAACATCTTCATTAGTGACCTCGCAGATGGACTAGAGGGTAAGGCTTGTCTCTTTGCAGATGACACCAAGATCTGCAACAGAGTAGATGATCCAGTTGGTGTGGGCAGAATGAGAAGAGATCTGGATAAACTAGCAGAATGGTCAGAAGAGTGGCAACTGGGATTTAATGCAAAGAAGTGCAAAATCATGCACATAGGGAAGAGAAACCCTGAAGCCACTTATAGGCTGGGAGGGGAGTTGCTAGCAGTCACAAAGGAAGAAAGAGACTTGGGCATCATCATCACTGATGACCTAAAATCATCCAAGCAGACCTCTAAAGCAGTAGGTAAGGCTGAGGGGTGTTGGGGTGTATTAGTAGGGTATCACAAGTCGTAAGAGGAGGTAATAATCCCTCTGTACAAGACATTGGTTAGGCCCCATCTGGAGTACTGTGTGCAGTATTGGAGGCCACACCTTCACAAGGACATTAACCAAATTGAGGCAGTCCAGAGAAGGGCAACCAAAATGGTGCAGGGACTGCATCAGAAGACATATGAGGACAGATTAATGGAGCTCAATATGTATACGCCTGAGCAAAGGAGGGAGAGAGGTGATATGATCGAGACATTTAAACACCTTAAGGGCATAAACAAGGTGAAAGAGTCTAACATGTTTAAATATAGAAAATAGCAGGACAAGAGGACACAGCATGAGATTAGAGGGAGGCCGATTAAGGGGAATGTGAGGAAATTCTTTTCACAGAAAGGGTGGTAGATGCATGGAATGGCTTACCACAAGAAGTGGTGGCTATGAATACAGTGCAGGGCTTCAAACAGGCACGGGATAGGCATAAGGGAGCAATACAAATGACTATGAATAGATAGGTCACTGACAGAGCAAAGGCCGATGGCACATTTATAAGGTAGAAAAAGAAATGGGCAGACTGGATGGGCCTTGCGGTCCTTATCTGCCGTCAACTTCTATGTTTCTATGTTTCTATGTAAACGAAGGGAAATGTGGTGTTATGGTTTCTGATCTTAACACCCCACCCCCAACCTACAAGTAGCAAAAATTAAAAAAAAATACAGTTTTGGGTGTCCTGAGTCTTGGCAAATCAGGCCCAGGGTCTTCCCTGGGGTTATCAACCCTTACGCTCACCTCATTCACATATAGTCTGCACATCTGAGCTTATTGGCTGATTGAATTGGAGGGGAGTGTTAGCGTTGATAACCCCAAGGAAGACACCAGGCTTGATTTGCCAAGACTCAGGGCAGTCAAAACATTAAAGTATTTTTCTTTTTGCTGCTTGCAAGGTGGGGGTGTGGTTTTAGGTTGGAAACCCCAACACCACTTTTCCCTACTTTTGTTAGTTTAACCCTAACTGGTGTGTTAAACAAGTTTTTTGCAATGAATCTTTTATAGTGTATTGGCATCATTTGTAAAATTAATTCATTTATTTAACTATTGCATTATTTTTTAATGTTTGAAATAGTTTTGTGTTAGAGCATCTGTAGCCTCTTTGTGATTTTTCCCTGCATTGCTGCCCCCCAAGTCCTACTCTACTCCAGCCCACATGCCCTCACTTTAATTTAATGTCAAATTTCAAAACTCACTCACGCACTCACCAACACCCTCTACCAATCCTACACTTATCCAATATGTTTCTTTTTAAAGAAACACTGTGTTATTTTAGGCACCACTACCAATCAGCACTATTCGTGCTACAAATAGCAGCCACAACTCAAGGAGTCTTTCTCGGGGCTGTATTCTAAGTTGTTGTACTGCAGTACTAATTTTCCTACTGCAGAAACACAAAGGTATTCTGTAATGGATTTCTGGGCAAAACAACGTTCTTCCATACACTATAAGGATTTTTGGCATGCTGCTTTTTATATAGAACAATAGCTAATTATATACTATAAAAAAGGTTTGTAACTGCTGGAGCTGAACCAGGAGCTGCCATCATCTTTACTCTCTTGAGGCTCCAACATAAATGTGACATTTTTTTCCCCTACTAACCCCTTTATCTGCTCGAATTTCAGTGAGACTTGTAATATCTGACTCAAATAGATTGATTCTGTCCTGTAGTTGGTCTACTGTAGTTTTGTTAATTGGGAACACTTTGACTTGATTTCTTATATTAGCCCTTAAAGACTCATTGTTGTGGTCAACTGATCTGTTTCTTGCAGACCTTTTTCTATTGCCTTCCATTAGTCAAATCTTATTGGGGGACATTTATAAGATATCTCCCTTTACCAGAGCCCCTACACCCTCTATATAGTTTCTAACTATTTATCTTCCATTCAATAGCTTGGGCTTGATATTTTGAAAAGGGGGGATACATTAAAGGGCCATTTTAGTCCTGCTATTTAGCAGCAGTTAGAAATTATTTTGACTGTTTTGACCATTGGTTTTCTTCAGGAATTGTCAGCAAATTTTTTATAAAGAAAAACAGTATGTATAGTTTTTTTGTATCTATCATCAATATCTGTTCATTTTGCAATAATGCATCAGTGCTAGGACAAAGATGATGCATATTCTTCTTTCTAAACACTAATCCTTCCCAAGGATATTCAGCACATGTAAAAGACAATGCAAACATTAATATGATGATATACTAAAAACTACAGTAGAAAAGAATAATATATGCTCAGAGGATAATACTTTAAATATTGAATCTGATACAGAATATTGAATGTCAGAAATCCAGTGTAACTGACTTTACATTTTTATTCATTATTATTCCTTGGTGTATCCATGATTTTATACTAAGGCATTCACAGACAGATTTCAAGAAAAATAACAATTGAAACTGGCATACTTGTATGAAATGCATGTTCTGTGCATGCTTGACTTACCTTGAGGTAGACTTTAATAAATGTTATTCCTGATTTTAATAAATTTACGGTTTGTCACATTAATAAGACAATCCATTACACATACTAATTTGATGTAACCATGCACTGATTAATTATGACATCTTTCACTAAGATTATTTACCTAGCTCAAACAGTAATTCATGCATGCAGTTGAGAGATGCATCTATTAAATATAAATACAAACACAAAACTTAGTACAACAATCTCCATATAATATCCCAGCATGCATTATATATTATAAAGTCTAGTCATTGAGAAAAGCATTTAATCCATTTTAAGGCTGATATAAGTGAACACACATTAGCATTAATTTTCAGAGCATTAGGACCCAATGTGTAAAAAGCCACTCACTAATAAAGGTAAGTACAGTTTCTAATACACCCTTATGTCAACTCATTTTTGAACACAAAGTGCCCAATAACAGATATCAAACTATCAGGTCACATAATAGACATATGTCATTATAAAATGGGTCAAGATGGCCCCTGTAAATACTACTGTATAACTGGATGAAGCAGACTGCATTCCATAACTATTTCTATCAACATACGCATGGTACTTGATATGCTTAATTCCCCTAGGCACAGGATATCATATTGTGCTCTGCATATCAATATAACTATCCAAGAAGTATTTCTAATAACCGATAAACTACTAACACCCTGACCATCACAAAAAACAACATTCAGAACAAACCACCTCCACTCCAAAAAGGAGTCAACAGATCAGGGCATAGAAAATATGTAATCAGCCCCCCCAAAAAAAAAAGACCCAAACTCAGCTCTATCACTTTATAACAAACAGACATTTAAGATGTGCTGCCATTTAAGATGTGCAGGTACAGTAATAAAACCTTGAACCTTATATGTTTCTGTTTACAGTGCTTGGAGAATGATCAATTCATCCAGAAACTGACCACAGTCCCATTACACTTTTACAGGCTTATGACTATTTTGAAAGACTATCAGTTGCCCTATTTGGATAATTATGTGAAAGGAGGAATTAGGATCAGTTTAAAGTATAAGAAGTATGTCAAGAATAAGATTCAACTTATCAATCAGTGCTTAGACTTGAAATTAACCTTAAAAGCATGATTCTCTCCCTGGTATATTTCAAATGATGACTGGAATGGTTTTAGGTGATATTTAAATTCCATCATGTATTTTGATATATGTTGTCCTTTCATTTATTATAAATCTGAATTGCTTCCTAGCAATGTCTTATATGTGGGGTTTCAACACATTTCTGATGCCCATCAGACAAGTGCGATAAAATCTGTTCCATGCACACCCCCAGAGTGTCTTACTGGGCTTATAGAACAGGTTACTTTTTTAACTTTTTACAGTTGAGAAAAGCATGTATATATGTAGAAACAATAGATTTATGTGTCTACATTTATGATAAAATTGTTCTTCCATCCACTGAAATGATGTCATTGCATTACTGCAGGACAAAGTTTGTTCTTTACTGGCATCAAGATTCAAGATATGGAATGTTTATCATGGAATTTTTAACATGGAATGTTTACCATGGAACACATGAATTCAAAATTCTGCTCAGTTCCACTGGCAGAACATTCCTCTCCTAACATATTGTACACACACAGACACACACACACACACACACAAGAAAGGCCTCTTCTACAGCCAGAGACTCAGTTATCTCACTGTCAAGGCGAGCAGAAGAGATTTTCCTGATCAGCAGGTAAAGATAGAAGGGAGATTTTTCATTGTCAGCAAAGAAACAGTTGTAATGAAAACTATAAACAACACTTAATGTTTCTAATTTATCTACATGTGTAAGGAAAGTGTGATGATCAGGGAAACAACACTTAATTTGTTTTATTTTTTTTTATTTTTGGTAGTTTTATTTTTCGGGGCCCAGTTTAAGTTTTTTTTTTTTTACAGTGTAAAGGAAGCCACGTTTGTTGTGGAAGACCAATTCTGGTTGTAGGGGGACTGATGGAAGATAGTTCTGGTTGTAGGAGGACTGATTTGCTCATTGTGTGATGTGTGATGTGGTTTAGGACAAGGATGACTGTGCATGAAACAGATTTCATGCATGCTCATGTGATCTATTTTCACCAATGAGACTTCTTTATTTTGGATGCCCATTTTATACATTTGGATTAGTCCAATCTTACTTAGGCTGTCTTGCTTACTGGATGACCCTGCAACCTTTTTAATGATGGTACAGGAATTTTTATACTTAAAAATCTAGCTTGTTATTTTTATATAATTAAATGATTCAGGACAAATAAACAATTTCTATACAAAGTCAGTTGAGTTATTGAATTAAATCATATCACAATTATCTGCTCCTATGGGAGAAACCTGAGTATCTGTATGAGGAATATCTGCATATGTTTGGATTTGAGTTACATATCAGACCTTTTTCTTTATAGTGTCTTCAGGCTAGTTCAGATTACATGTAATTATTTGCATTTGCTCATGTGTTGATTCTGGATGTCACCATTATTTATGATGACACCCAGTCTCTTACCATTTTATGTCCTATTGACTCCATTCTCTAGTATTTTTGATTACTGTGGTGGGAACTGCAGTTTACATGCTCTTAGAGGAGCATCTTTCCTTACATACTACATATATTAACTAAATGTATACTTGCATTGTCTACATTATTGTCTCAATAGAGTACAATTGCAGCAATATGTTACTGAAATCTAGTAGAGCATTACATTAATGTTTTTTATGTATGCTTTGTGAAATGGAACACTATATTTATTGTATATGTATTAATTTATTTATTTTTTCTCTTTTTTGTGATAGTATTTGATGTACGTTATTCCTGTTTGAATATGTAATAACATATGGTGAACAATAAAATAACTAACCGACTGACATTTACAGGCCTGCTTGGAGTTCTGTCATAGTTGTCCTTTCCATCTCCAATGCAGGAGAAATGTCACCAATGCTCCCTCCATCAGACAACGTTTGCTTCTGGCCATTGTAGAAGCAGTTAAAGGGAAACTGTGGACACAACTGAAATTGTCTTTGAGAGGGAATTATTAAGTCTTTCTCCGAAGCTTATGACTGTTTCTCCATCCAGGGTGTTTTGGTGACATTTTGAGGCTCAACATGGCCTACATCTATTGCAACACCATCTGCCTCAATAGCATCATGCTCAGTGCCATCCACAGTAACCATAGTGCTGCCCACAGCACCATCCATTGTGCAGTCCTTGGTGCTATCCTCAGTCCTGGTTCCAGTACTGCACTCAATATTTATCTTTTCCAGGATTTACGTGTGTTTGAGATCAGTTACTGCAATGGGTATGGTACCAATAATGGTACCAAACAAGCTGATCTCAGAGCAATTTCTACCTCTTTTGGAACTGTGTTGCCCTTGATTGGCACAATGCTTGGTACTGAGTCAAGTTTAAGCTTCTCCTACCATGCATTCTCTTATTCAAGCATCTCAAAATGTCTTCCCTAGGTGGGCAAATACTTGCTCCCTTTTTTCACACCATGTTCTATGGTTTCCCAAAATCTCACTCTGTAACAATTGTGTGAGGGCAAATCTGGTATGGACATTGTACTTCTTGTAACAAGGCAAGTCACACCTTCTAATCCAGAGGAGACATCAGGGTTGAGAGAGGTAAGAATAACCTATGTGGGGTGGCTTTTTCATCTCCCCTCCTCATTGTTCCCTTTTAAGTTCTTCAGAGTTTTCTCTGCTAAACTGTAGGGTTTTGGTTACCCAGTACCTCACTGGGGTGTCCTAAAGACTGATCATCATTGGGATGTCCTATAAATTGATCAGTTTGGAGACAGTTAGGATGCTTCCTTGAGCAGCACTTCCTTCTCCTTTTTCTCTAGTTTGTGATGTAAAATCACAGAAACATAGATGTTCACATACTGAAAAAGACTCATGGTCCATCATGTTTGTTTGGTTTCTACCTAAGTCCTTACCAGTCTAATATTTCCAGGTCCTTATGCAGAGGCCTCATCCCTTGATTCTGCATAGCTAATCCCATTGCTCCATGAGACCTTCCAGTCCCCATAGTCATTTTCACTAAACCCATGTGCCTATCCCACCCTCTATAAATATGCAAAAAATCCAACAGTTTGTGTGCTTAACAAAATTCCAAACTACCTCTCCACAAATTCCATAAACTCTATCTGTGCCCTCTTGCTGGTAAAACCACCTATCCAACCAGCTCTGGATGAGTACAACCAGGCTGTCTGAAGGCATCGGATGGAAGTGCTGGCCACTCCTTGGTCAAGCAGCAGGGGTAATGAAGGGTAACAAGCCTGCACCCTCCTTCCCTGGAAGCCATGTGCCTCACCCTTACACTGTGTTCAGTTCCCAGCCAGTAGGAGGGTAGTACCATATCAGACTATGACAAATGACTCACTTACCCAGCAGTCAATAGTACATGTAGGTCTTTTTATTTTATTCCAAATGACAAATCAGATCTTATCAGCTTGCTATTGCCGTGCCAATATTTTGAGGTGGAGCGTCTCCCCAAGGCCAATCAGCAAAACTGTAAAACTGTAGTCCTAACCTGATATGCTGATTTGGATGGCTTGTTAGGAACAAACTCCCTCTACTGCTTTCTCTTTCCTGCTGGGCTGTCCAGACTGGGATCTCATTAGAATCAAGGTGGCAGAAGAGGACTACTTGCGAACCCCTGTCTCCTATGTTCTCAAGTTAGATTTATTTTGTGCTTAGCTATTTTCCTTGTGTAAGGTGTATGTTTCAATCCTAAATTATAAAAGCTATCATTATTGGAAATACTTTCATAAGTTAAAATTCTACATGCACATTTTAATATGAAAATTAAATTGTATTCTGAGAGTTCAAATGGTTTTCTTGCTTAAAATATAATTTTCTCCTGTATTCTTATTTTAAGCATTCCTGTTCTTGTTTTAAAATTTTAACAATTATTATCTGTTAATATCAGGAAATCAAAAAACAATACTTAGAATAAGTTGCTTGCTAAAATAAATGTTCTACTCACTGAAAGTTATAAGATTAAAATAATATTGCATTCTTCATTATTGTCTGGTTTGCCTGTGATATGTGACTCTACGATGCCAGTACAACAACAATCTCATTGACCAGCATCACAGCGATGAAATTTATATTGACCACAAGTTGCGGTTGACATAAATCCTGATAGAATCCTTGTCCATTTGTCTATCGGGGGGGCTTCACCTCCCACACACCCCATTCTAAATATAATCAACTTCAATTCAGAGTTGATTTAGGGAGGGGGTGCAGGACCAGAAGACAGTGTGCCCCTGTCTCTGCACACCAATACAGTTATATGTTGATGAACTGTTGATTTTGTCAGCATCGACGGAGGTTGCTGTATTGCTGTCACTGTCAGGGGGGATATACCGTGATATGTAATGGAGCTACCTTAATTACAGGAACATAGAAGTACAAAAGATGTGCCCATCTCTCTCTTCACCCACAACAAAAAATCAAAAATGGGAAGGGGATACATAGAAATTAAATCATAGGATAGTGTACAATCTGGGAACCATACAGGCAATAAAGTGTAAAATTCAAAATACAGTATCATACTCAGTACAATTTAAATTAGTCTAAAACCAAATCTATGTATTTTAGAAGAAGGAAACAGTTATCTCCTGTACCTTATCAACTCACTATTAAGGATGAATTTAATGTTGAAATTGAGTGGGTTGATTGCTTTAAATGTTTGGGGTTTTATTTGTATCATTTATTGTATAATTTCCAGGTTGGTTTTGTAGTCAAAACAGTAAACTCTTCTCAGGTCCTGGCCATCAAGGTACTTCTAGGAGCCCAAAACAAAACATTAACCATGTTATCTGTTTACATGTCACTCAAGGAGTCTGCCTTTGGCTTTCATAACTTCATGGAATATATTCTAAGTGTTCCTCAGAACACTGAAACCATAATACTGGGAGATTTCAATGTAAACTTGCTGTCATCTGACACTGGACACATTTTCATTTCATTTTAATTTTTTATGCTTGTAAGCAGGATGAGCAAAAACTGCCCTTTTTCACCAGCGACAAGTTACAAACATATTTAGACATCCATTACAATACACACACACAAAAGAAAATGAAAAAATACAGAAATACATAAAACATAATAACAAAAACCCAGTTATTTAACATGTACATGTGCAAATATTATTGTTTGACGACCACTATTTCAATCTGGTTTTAAAAGACCACACTGTCATACATTCTATAATATCAGCAGGTAGTGAATTAAAAAATAAAGGAGCCCTATATAGAGTCAATTTCTGACCAAAGGCAGTTCAAAACAATGGAGTTTCATAAGTAAATTTATTCTGAGACCTAGTACCATTAGAATTAAGAACTCTAGGAAACAATAATAAAACTACTGGGGATATAAGGCCATTCCTTACCTTAAATGACAAGGTACACAGTTTGTAAAGAATCCTATATTTAGGAGATAGACTATAAGAATGTCTAAACAAAAGGCAATGATGTGTTCAAAACAGAACATCGAGCGTGAAACGTAGTATAGAATTACAGTATAAGTAACCTTAAGCTTGTTAAATAAATGACCAGAGAAAGAGGAATGCATGATTATGCCATAATCCAGAACACTCATTATACATTGGCATGAAATAATCCTGGAGTTTGATTGGCCAGTCGAGGACTGGAGCCATGATGTTATCCCAGTACAACATCACGGCTCTAGTCTCAGCACAGAAACGACCGCATGAAATGTAAAAATTAAAAATAAAACGAATCATTCCACGACCGCGATTAATGACTGTCTCATTCCCGCTCACCACCCGACGTTATTTGCTTCGCTCCCACCGCTAACAATTTAACTCTGCATCTTTCTCTTCTGCTCTCCTCGCTACCTGTAAAAAAAATAAAAGCCTGCACCACAAAACAAAACTGTGCCTTCTTACTGCCGTAACTCCCGGAAGTGGGGGCAACGTAGCGCATGATCATACAGAATTTGCACTCCTTCACCCGTGCACACTCCTACTGCCAAACTAAATCAAAAAAAGAGTTTTCAAAGAAAGGCAATAGTCTAAAAAGAAAGCCATACCTCTACTTCACCTTTTTTTCTCCACAACAACGCCGTGGCAGCCGCTATGAGTCGGCTTGTCAGCTATCCTCGGTGGCTCAGTCAGCACAGTGCCTTGCCAGTTATACCATCTGCCTCTGCATTTAAAATAAAAAACTAAACAAGCAACCAGAAAGAAAAAAAAACAGGCACCACATTTAACACTATCAGACCTATCTGTCCTAACCAAAACAGCTCTGTAGTGAGGGTAACCTCGGAGGCAAATACAATACAGAACATACAGCCAGCACCATCTAGTGGTCAAACTGTGGACTTTTTTGTGAAAACATATACCTCCACATATGAAAAAATACAAAAAATCCCCATAAAAACATCATTTTTTTTCTATTTTATTGTTCTAAAAACAAACGAGCCATTGTATAATAGCAATAATGCACTCCAGGGTGTGTGTTGTGCTGGGATAACGTCACTTCTGGGGTGATTAGTTGCACTCGGCCTGAGGCCTCATGCCTAATCACCCCAGGCGTAACGTTATCCCAGCACAACACACACCCTGTCGTGCATTATTGCTTAATCAGAAAACTGTGAGCAAGTAAGAACCTTGATTCTCTGGTCAAGAACCGTTTAACTCTAAAAAGTGAACCTAATCTCTGGTGAACAGTTTTCCTTAGTTTATTCAAATGGGGATCAAAAGTTAATTTCATATCAAGAATTATCCCCAAATATTTAAAACTATCCACTAATTCAATCACATTTCCATCCTGTGTAACAATATGTTGTAAACTATTATGCTCAATGGCCTTATTTGAAAACAACATAACTTTGGTTTTACTAGAATTGAGTACCAAGAAATTTAAGAACAACCATTTCTGAAAGGAATCAAAATTGGACTGAACCTCAGCCAGGGCATCATTAGGGCTTGGACCAATACTATAAATTACTGCATCGTCAGCATAACGTATCCATGATGAATGAGAACACACCAAAGGAGCAGAGTTCATGTAAAGTGAACAAATCAAGGGGTCAAGAATAGACCCTTGTGGTACCCCACATTTTATAATACAAGGAGAAGAAATACTATCACCAGTTCGGGTACAATGAGATCTGTTGGTAAGATAATCATGATACCAAGAAATAACATTATCAAAAAAATGAAAACTAGAAGGAATACCATTTAATAAATCATGTTCAACCAAATTGAAGGCATTGGTGAGGTCCACGAAAAGCACCACAAAAGTTTGCCCTTTATCCAGGGCACCCTGAATGGCACCCGTGAACCCCAATAAGGCCATCTCAGTAATATGGCATGGCTTGAACCCGGGCAAACAATCAGTAAGCAAGTTATATTTTTGTAAATGTTCATGGGTTTGCTCCAAAATAACTTGTCCCAAAATTTTAGATAGAGGTACTAACAAGGAAATTGGATGCTAATTAGACAATATAGTAGGATCACCAGATTTCAAAATAGGGATAACCATGGCCATCTTCCAAAGATTAGGGAAAACCCCAGTAGTCATAGAAAAATTAAACAAGACTGAGAGAGGATATGAAAAGGAATTAATTTCCAACTTAATAATTCGAAAATCTTACCCATCACAAGAAATATAAGGCCGGGGGTTTATTTTCAACACATATTCCCTAACCAAATCAGGGGATACATGTTCAAAATGAAATTTGAAAGGGACCGTCTCATTCTCTGACATTATAGCACTAGAAAAATCATTATGAAAAGAATTTACATGAGGAGGGATTCTATAGCCATCTAAATGACCCAAAAACTTATTGAAAGGTTCAGAAACAAGTGAGGTGTTACTAAATGGGCAAGCCCCAATTTGAATAGAAATGTCAGAAGCTTTTTTATCCCTCCCCATCAAGCTATTCAATATGTCCCAGGTCTTTTTAGGATTGCCAAAATATTTTTTTTGTCCTGAAAGAAAAAATGAAGTTTTAGCTTTGCGAATTTCGAATTTACATTGTTTCCTTAGAGATTTATATTTCAATAAAAGAGAAGGCTCTAGGCTATGTTTATACAATTTCCAGCCTTTATCCCATAGTCTGAAAAGGTGAAGCAAATCAGAAGAAATCCATTTATGCTTAGTCGCCTTAATTCTCATTCTTTTCAGTGGTGCAAGCTTGTTAATCATCCTAAGATAACAAGAGACAAAAACATCTAACATAATATCTAGGTCCTTAATAGACTCAAACCCCATCCAATCAATTTCCAAACAGGCAGCATCTACCAACTCAGATGTAAGAAACCTAATTTTCCTAATTTTAATGTATTTAGGAGGTTGTTTAATAAGTTTGACTGACCACTGACAAAAAACTGGACAATGGTCGCTCAACACATCTGGCAACACACCTGAGTTATTAATCTGATCTGGATGAGTAACTACAACCCAATCAAGTCAGGTTCCCTGACCGGTCTTAAAATTAAATCTGGTAACCTCGTTTATCAACTGAGATAAGCCCAAATCCACCAATAAATCTTTAGCAGAGCTACAAGACTCTGCTGCCCAATTGCAATTAAAATCACCAAGGAGTATCCATTCTCTATGAGCTGGAAGCTGATGTTTAATTTCTGAGATGAGATTCAGTCCAAACTCAATCCTTCCAGGGGGAATATAAATAGAACTAATAGTAAGCTGTTTATTATGCCCTAAAAGCAAATCTACAGAAACTAAATTGCAACCAAAGTTGCACAAAGAATGGGAGACAACAGTAAACTTATATTTATTTTTAATGTAAATCACAGAGCCAACCCCACGTTTACCAACCCTGCCCCCCTCTACAATGTTTATTGCCATCCAGGGAAATGGCTACATCTTTAATGTTATCATTAAGTCATGTTTCAGATAAAGTAACAACATCAAAACCATGTTGTTCAACCCAGGCAACAAATAAAGTCCATTTCGCTGGCAGGCTCTGAACATTTAAATGAACAATTTTTAAGAATGAATCAGACAGGGGATATTATTCTTTACAGTGTTCACTATTCCAGAAACAACTGGGCCAGGATGGGGGTAAACAGAACCAGAAATTAATATTAATAAAACTAGCATCCTACGCAACCAAATTTTATTCTCAACATCTCTCCCTTTTAGTATGATGTTTAACAGTTTAAAAGAACTTTGAGAAAAATAAGCATTCAAATAACAATAAGGGGTAAACATTGTGAGAAAACCCACTTCATTCTCAGAATTGTCTGAACAATAACACTCAAAAGACATCCTAAAAGAAGGGGGTGGGCAACTAAAATTAGAAAAATGTAATTCAGCAACAGGCCCCCCAGCAAACATAGTAAATGTATTAGCACATTGTTATTCAGCACAGTCAAAGAGCTCAAAACTATTAACCAAAACATGATTACTAAAGTAGGACAAAAAGATTCCTTATATATATAAAAAAAACTATTATCCTAAACACTTACTAAATATAATCAATTAAAATAATAAAAGCAATAAACTTCTAACTGTTACTCCTAACCAAAAGGCCTAGGTCCACTCTATACAAGGCTAGAGCCACAATACTCTCCCAAAAGACTATAGTAGAGGAATAAATTACACCAAATTCTTGGTTGTAATGAGTCTAAATAGAAAGCAGATATTTAAACTATAGACTAATATTAATTTCTAAGCTAAAGAACTGCATAGCATTACCTCATACAAAATAAACAGGAAGTCTTAAACAGACTTTTCTAGGAGGAGTGGCGGTCGTACCACTCACAACCACTCACACTAGTGAATGGAGCGGGGATTTAAACCCTGTAACCCCACCTCAGAATGTGATGTCAGCAGCTGGCTCCCCTGAGCCCCCTGCTCGCTGATTAACAGTGTGGGACAATCTCAGAGCAGATGTAACAAGTGCAGAAACAGTCTCTCACTCTGTATATACAACTTATAAAATGATGTTGTCTCTCCAGGTCCACACAGCAGAATATGCAGGGGTAGTCTCAATGGGAGGCAGGAAAGCAGTTCAAAGTGTCTAGTGTAGCATAAAGCCGCTAGTGATGCCATATCAGCCTTCAACCTTACCCAGCTAGTTAACTCCCCCACCAGAATTAACTATAGAACTGGATCAAGTACTTCACTGTATTGGGTTCTATCTAATTACCCAGAAGGAATCACAAGCATCTCTGTACTCCCTGACACCCTAAGCAACCACTCCCCTATACTTTTAGTTGCTCCAACAAGTTCAGTAAATCTCCACCTAAGGTTATTCTCAGTAGGGTCCTAACTCCAGGACACCTAGAGACACTCAGATCACACCTTTGAAGCCAAGATTGGTCACCACTGGACTCTACCAGTGACATTGATGAGGCACTTGATTTCCTCACTGACCGCTTTAATGCTGCCTGCGATATCCACACCCCCCTTAAAAAGCAGAAAATTATGGGGGTGTGCGACCCTTGGATAACACTTGAACTATTAGGACTTATGAAGACTAGGGACCACCTCTGGCACTGGACCAAAGTCACAGGCAAGCAAGCAGATATTTAGGCTTATAAAAATTTCAGAAATGTTTGTACCAGAGCCATCCGTTTTGCAAAAAATCAGTACTTTAGGGAGGTGTTCTCCAACACCAGGGGTGACAGTAAAAATTTCTGTAGCAACATAAAGGATATCACTGGCAAAGGCCCCAAGAGATCACCCACCATGCTTAACATTGCTGGAAGCCCAACTCTAGATCCAATGGCCATAGCCAATATTTTTAACAGCGCCTTTACGGACCTCAGCAGTGTCCTCCCCCTGATTTTTTCATGGTCTCTGCCCCTGCCACCCCCTTGGTCTGTGATGCTCAGCAACAGACTCCCCCCATTTTACTTCAAAGAGGCTACTAAGCACAATGCTAGAAAGTACATATGCAAAGTACTCGATAAATTAAGATTCAGTGGGGACAATCTAGATCTCAAATTTCTTGCCCTCACCCTTGAGGAAACTCTTATACCTCTTACCAAGATTCTGAACCTTTCTCTAAGACTTGGGCAATTGCTCCAAAAATGGAAACAGGATCTAGTAACCCTGGTGCACAAAGGTGGAGATAGGGCACACCACACAAACTACAGGCCAATCTCCATTCTACCTCCTCTATTGAAAGCACTAGAGCATATAATTACAGATCAGCTTGTGGAATACTGGACAAATACAATATTCAATGTCCTCAGCAGCATGGCTTTCATAAAGGTCATAGTACTACCACTGCATTGTTAGAATTCACTGATTTCATACATAACTCACTGGACCAAGGCCATCTGATAGGTGATGCCTTCATCGACCTGATGAAAGCCTTTGGTACTGTGAACCACTCACTCCTACTCGGGCAATTATTACTTGCAGGGGTGTCGAATGATGTGGTCAGCTGGTTCAAAAGCTACTTAGAAGACCATTCACAGCAGGTCAAGATAACTAATGTCCTCTCCGAAAGGAAGCCAGTCCATTCCAGAGTGTCTCAGAGATCTATACTGGGGCCCCTTCTCTTCAATATCTTCTTGAATAACCTCCCATGAGTCTGTCAAGAACAGATTCTGCTCTATGCAGATGATGCCATGATCTACTCTGGTAACCCCAACCCTAAGATCCTCCAAGGATAACCTTCAACATAGTTTCACAGAAGTGGAAAAGTGGTTCAGCACTCAAAAAGTGGTGCTAAATTATAAAAAGACCAAAGTGATGCTTTTCAACAGTGCCCATAAGAAACACAAGTCCAAACCCTTGATCATCACAAACTGCATTGGCATCCCACTTGAACAGAACCACTCCTTCAAATATCTAGGGTTCACTATTGATAGCTCACTCACCTACTCACAACATATTGATAATGTAGCCTGAGCTGTCAACATAAGGATTGGCCTACTCCACAGGCACAAGCATAGCCTGACTCCCAAGGTGCTAAGAATAGCAATTTTCAGCTTTGTCATTACCATCATCGATTATGGGCTGACAGCCCCTGCAGCTTTCATACATCTAGCATGTTAGTGGTTATTCAGCCTGCGTGCAACCACTAACATCTGTAATAGTAATTGGCATAATTGTGTTCAGACTGCTGTCACATGAGACAATCTGCAACCTGCAGACAACAACACTTGCTTGTGTATGGCAGTTTTGGGAGGCTAGTGGCTGGACAAGGAGCCATGTGCACCCCCTAATACCACCACCCACTGCTGTGACTATATATAGGGCCCCTGATTATTTTTTAATAATGTTCCCATTAGTGTAGCAATAAGACATGGCAGGGTGTGCATTGTTCCAGGATAACAGCACACCTCAGATGGGTTGAAGCACAAGACCAAAGGCAAAGTGCTTCCAGCATGTGAGACATGCCATTATCTCAACAACGCACACCCTGGAATACCTTATTGCGATTATGAAATGGGTCACAGATATGTGATAAGATTTTTTTATATAAAAATAAATATTTTTATAATTTAAATAATATTGTAAAAATAAAATACATGTTCAAAAAATAGTCCAATTTGATTTGGGGGGGGGATGGGCACTACCATGGCACCTACCAACAGTGCTTGGATCCTCCAAAGCTGTGGCCCTCCAATGCCTCCTTTTCCTTCTGACTCCAATCCTCGTAGCCCAGTAGTGAAACCAAAATATAAAAACCAAAAGCAACAGCTGAAAAAGAACAGGGCTGATGAACTGAGAAGCTGCAGCAGGAGCAAGATTGGCAGCTCACCCAACTCCTCAGAAGCTCACTCACCTCACCTCAATGGCAACCAGTATGCTCCTTTGCTCCAAGACAATGTGGAAGCTCAGCCTGCAGTCTCCTTCTCAATCAAATCTCCAGATGCAGAAGAATCCAGAATCAGGCCCAAATCTTGGGGAAATGCCATTATCCTGGTCACTGAGGTCACCAGGCTTCGAATCAGCAAGTCATTCAGCCTGAAGGAGACCCATGGGACTGCAAATCTCTCCCAGCAGCTTCCCCCAGTCTCCACAAATTTTCCCAGGGGTTGCTCAGCCTGATAGCTCAACTGACTCTTCTGCCCATGCATGAAGCTTTTATGCATGCCTGTGTCTTCTGAACCTATGTGTACTCATGGACCGTATCAGGAATTGCAGGCAATTAAGCTACCCTCCCTCAAAAATTGGCTATAATTTCCTTACATTCTGCACAGTCTCACCAGTCAGATTGAATATCTCATATATGCTATTTAACTGTTATTGAAATTGCACTTTTAACTGGTATGTACTGTATGCAAGTTGGTGTGGGTATTATACTTTGCAACACTAGTGTCTGAGGACATAGGGAAATACGTAGAGTTGCCATTTGCTAAGTGCTCCACAAGGGGTCTGGGATTTCATAGTGAGGAGGACTTGTTGTTTTGCTTGCAGTGTGGACTCCATCTGGAAAAGTCTTTTATCTGTTTATCTGTGGGCAGAGTTTGTTGGGAATCAGACTGGTGACTCTCTCACTCATTGCTGTGGAGTGTCCCTTTCAGAGTTTAATCTTGGTTCCTGTATTGTTCCTCCCATGGACTTCCTCTCTTGCTGTCCACCTGAGGATTCCTCTTGTGTAGGGACAGATAATGATTTGGGCCCGCTCGAAAGGGAGTGTCCTGTCCAGAGGCTTGTCAGAGCACCAGGCTACAGATATGATGTGCTTTGCCTCGGGGCTTCCTGTGTTTTTGCTGTGGTTGTCAATCACCTCAGGTAAGTGTGATTCTACTTTCGCATGCATGTGTGGTGGGGGTGGTTGAGAGTGTGCTCGACTTCACCACACAGTAGTCTTTTCAGCACTGTGACCCTGTGACCTGGGGGAGGGCAGGCACCCATTTAGTTATGCAGTTCCGAATACTCATATTATACACCACAGCACATCTGCCTGTGCTCTACAGATATCCTACAGACATTTGGTGGTGTTCACAGAGGGACACCCGCCAGGCCGACACTAAGAGTAGCCATCACCAAAGTGGGACGAGCGTATTATCTGTATGCTCACTGGTCCCTTTCTATTAACTAAGGTCAGTCACATAGAGTCAGGGACACTGTTTTAGGCTACTGGGTCCCATATGGCATTGTCTCACACAGAAATGATTATAGTCAGTGTATGACTTAACTTTCTGCACTTGATGAGCAGACTTTTCCACTGTCTGGGGCAATGGTGGTTGCTGGGGGCTTGTTTATTCAGCTCGCTGCTATTTCAGTGCCAGGGTCCTGGTATGTGTGAAGGGGATCTGCCTAACTAATATAGAGAATTGGGTCTGCCAGTACTTTGGGATGACTGGTTAACTAACCTGTGAGTTCATTGGGCTCCCATGACACACACTGGGGCACTGCTCCAAAGCCACCCTGCCATGGCATGTGTCCCATGAATCCCACCAGCATCCACAAGCTCACATAGAAGAGGAATTATTATCCTCACCCTTAGAATTAGCCATCAGTCTTAAGTATCCCATGTTTTCAGTGGGGATGAGGTACAGTAGCCCTACATTCCAATGGCTGGGGAGGAGGGCTTCCCTTCCCCAGCCTACCATCCAAACCCTCAAAATGGGTTTAACTTTACCTGCTACAACAGATAGTGCTTGTGTTGGATGTTAGGATTGCCCTGGGTAAGGGAGATGAACAGCCATACGGGTTCCATGTAATATGAGTGACTACAAAACAGCAAACACATTTTCAGTGAAAGCACAATGGCGAGACCAAATATAGCCCATGCGCACATCAGCAAGCATTAAAATAGCAACTCTTTCTCCTCCCAAAAAAGCAGACAAATGGTAGCAGATCCAACATCTCTGATGGTCAACACACACCAGAAGTTCCACATTGTTCCACTCCCTGACAGTTCTACCTGGCGTTCAGAAAGTGGCCCGAACCACCCCACACCCTCATTCGCTATGCCTACCAACCTAATTTCCACCACCTAATTACACTCCAAGGGATACTGAACAAAACATAGCAATAGCCACAACAGCCAACAATAAAAAGTACACGCTTCACAGGGAAAACCACATACTTGGAGTGGGGCTTCACCCCTCACTCCCCTAGACTTACAATAATTATAACAACCTCTGAGGCCACACACCTGTTGAAAGTAGGTGCCAGTATCTCCCCTCACTATTTGTGTCATTTGCTTTTCTGTACCTCACTCATATGGCACATTTTCCATTTATTGCTGGTCACTATTTCAACAGGCAGTCAAACTGAGTTGCTCAAATTAAGTCACTCAATTTGAGTTGCCCATATTATAGGACTCCGCTATGATGCCTTGGGTCATTGTTCCTTCGATATGGCATCTGTTCTACTGTATGACCCCAGCTCTTGCACTGGTCTCTGCTTCTTCACCCTTCTGGTCCTCCCCCATCGCACATCAATGCCCCCTGGTAGCACCCCCTCACCTATTGTTGCATGCTCCTCCCCCTGAATCATGTGGTCCAATGGGGGACACAATTTGAAGATAGAGGGGGGACCTCTCAGGGACAATGCGAGGAAATATTTTTTTCACAGAGAGGGTGGTGGACGCATGAAGCGGCCTTCATGAGGAGGATGTGGGGCCAAAAACAGTGGGGGAATTCAAGAATGCATGGGACAGACATAAGGCAAGTCTTGTGGGGGTAGGAAGAAATATGCTGTTGATTAACTAGGATCTGCAGCTTATCTAGTAGGTAGGGAAATGGTGGGCCAAGTGGTCCTTATCTGCCATCACAGTCTATATTTCTATGTTCTATGTTTCTTCCAATAGTCATACACCTCCCCCTCTCAGTCGGCCACTCAGGCACTGTTTTCCACATCAATTAGATATCTATTTCCTCAGATTTCCTTACATTAGATAGTCACACTGGAGCTCTTCCTCTTAGGTAGGCAGGACACAAGAGTGAACAGGGATTCAGACACCCTATGTCCACAGCTAGTGTTCTGCACCTTAGCACCCCCCAGATAGTTGGTGTGCTGTGTGGCTAGCATGTTACAGGGTATAGGTGTGGGGGGGGGTTGTTCATCTTAATGGACGGGGGAGGAAAGGTCTATCTAGGAATTTTGATGCTATATGTGCTCCAGGTGGGCTTTTCTTACTGTGTTTAGTTTTAATGTTAGTACTGGGGTATCTGCTTAACCCTGTGCAAGGGTATAATATTAGAGTAGGGTGTACATCCCTACAGCTCTTACCGTGGTTACCTAAGAGCTCTCCGCTCACTTCAGGGACTGGTCACTTGCTGGTGTCCGCAGAAGTTACAGTAATTTCTCCATGCAGTCATGGGTGATTTTCATGATATATCTTGGAATGTGCAGCATCTTATCTCCCCAGTGGCTCCCCAGTGTAACAGAAAAAAAAGTTCTAACCTATCTGTGCCACTGTCAGACCCGGATTATATTCCTCCAAAAGACTTGCTTAACTTATGTAAAGGCCATAACATTTGAGAGAGAAAGGATGGGCCTAGAAGCACACAGTACAGCTTCTGTCAAAAAGTGAGCATCTCCATTCTCATACATAAGGGTCTGCACTGATCCACAGATTGCACAGCTTCTGGTAAGAATAGCCACTGGCTCATAATACAAACATCCACAACTCAAGGGCCTCTCATCATGGTCATCGTTTATGGGCCTAACATTGATGACCTCCATTTCTTTTCGGAGGTCATCCAAGCTATGTCAATCTTTGCCCCACCCCCCACCCCAGACATCTATTTTGATGAGAGGGGACTTCAACCTGGTTTTGGATGCCACCCTTGACCACAACTCAGGGCAGCCTGAATTGCATGTGTGAACTAGGGCAACACTGGGAGAACTCCTGATGGAATATAGCCTATTGGATGCCTGGGGATTACATAACCCCAGAGAAAGGGACTTTACTTGCTTTTCTACAGTGCAAGGCTCCTCAAGCCACATAGATGTGTGGTTCACCTCCCCTGAGCTGATCCACAATATGATACCTACCAACATCTTTCCCATCATCATCTCTGACTGTGCCCCCACAGCTCTTACAGTAATGTGGTAGTGTCCTCCTCCTAAATCACGAAATTGGTGCCTGGACCCTCTATTGTGCAGGGATCCCAACTTCATACGTTGGGCAAAGGAAGAAACAATAACCTTCATGTGCCACAACCAAGATGAGGAAATCTCTGATGCAGTGGTTTGGGAAGCTTATAAAGCCAGTAAGGGAGGCAAAATAATTACCTTCACCATACATAGGTGCAGAGAAAGGGATGCAGAGCTGTGTTCCTTGGAGGCAGACCTTCTCACAGTTGAACATGAATATAAAAAGCAGGCTCATCCCTCCAGGGAGACACTCGCTTATCTTACCAATCTCAGGATGTGCCTTAACAAACTGCTCTCCAGAAAGGCCAAATTGGCCCTCTTCCACTCCAAGCATACATATTGGGAAGGGGAGAAGAAAGCTGGAAGAGTCCTTGCTTAAGTGCATAAGAAGATGCAGGCCAAAAATCATATTGCCCGTCTCTAGGATGCCAAGGGAACACTGCAATCAGATGTTACTTCCCTTAACTACATCATGGAAGTGTTTTATCAGGCTCTGTACTCCTCCCAAAGCACCTCCACATTGGTACAAAGTAACTCTTTCTTCACTGACCTTCCCATACCTCGGGTCTCACCCACCAAGTCCCAAACCCCGGAGAACCCCATTACAATGCAGGAGGTTAAACAGGCTATTAAGGCCCTTACTAAGGGTATGGTGTCTGGGGTGACAGGTTTCCCATTGATTACTATCATATCTGTTGTGAAGAGTTCGCCCCACCCCAGTGAGTGTTTTTCATGAAGCCTTTCAGTCCGGAAGATTGCAGCCCACCATGACTGAGAATGTCATCATGGTACTAGAAACATAGAAACATAGAATTTGACGGCAGATAAGGACCGCTTGGCCCACCTAGTCTGCCCATTTTCCTACCTAACAGATAAGTTGCAGATCTTAGTTAACTAACAGCTTACTTCCTCCTACCCTCCACTAGGACTGCCTTATGTCTGTCCCATGCATTCTTGAATTCCTCCACTGTTCTTGACTCCACCACCTCCTCAGGGAGGCTGTTCCATGCATCCACAACCCTCTCTGTGAAAAAATACTTCCTCATATTACCTCTGAGCCGCCCCTCCTCTATCTTCAACTTGTGCCCCCTTGTTCTTGCACATCTGCCCAAGAAAGGGAAGGATATCTCCCTACCCAGCAGTTACAGACTAATCTCCCTCATCAGTGTGGATGCTGAGATCCTCACCAAGATCCTAGCCTTCAGACTTGAGCTAGTTCTTCAGGGGCTCATACCTTCAGCCCAGGCAGGTTTCTTCAAGGGGAAACAAAGATCCAGTCATCTTCACACTCTACTTCATCTCATTCATTCTGCTAAGAAATCTACCACTCCTGCTATGGCCATTACTGTCAGTTTTGAATCGGTTTTTAACTGCATAGAGTGGAATTACCGCTGACACACACTGTACTGCATGGAGTTTGGAAATAGCCTTCTATGATGGGTTCAGTTGCTCTGCACCTCCCCATCAGCCTCTGTGCTCACTAAAGGCCTCTTCTGTTCACCATTTGTGCTAGAGCACAGGACAAGGCATGGCTGCCCCTTATCGCTGCTATTATTCATCCTGGTTATCGAACCCTTGGCTATTGCTATCTGCCATGATCTCGCTCTCTAGTGGATTTGTTGTGGAGGCAAGGAATATTGCACCATGTTCTATGCAGATTATCTTTTAATCCTGCAGCAGAATGGACAGGCAGCCCCTCTTGGACACTCTCCTATGAGTGGCCCCAAATCATTATCAGTCCCTACTTAAGATGCAGCCCCAGGTGGACAGCAGGAGGGGGGTCCATGGGAAGAACAATGCAGGGACCATGACTAAGCTCTGAAAGGGCTACACCACACCAGACATTCTGCACAGAGGTATAATGTTAGAAAAGGGTCTACATCCATACAGATCTTACAGTGGTTACCTATGGGCTCCCCTCCTATAATTGCTGCATTCATTTTTGGAGCTATCAGGCTTACGTGTCAACCAAGACAAAATGAGGTCCTTCCATTACATCCCACTGCCCAGGTGCTCATTTTCAGATCAAAGGTCTCAAGTGAGCCCCTCATGGAATCAGCTATCATGGGATAGTTATTCACCCCTCCATCTCCAAAATGATTCAATTAAATATGCACCCGACACTGAAGGTTGCTAAACTTGAGCTGGCAAGATGGAAGCAGTTAAACCTATAGCTAGCTAGCAAAATTGATGCTTTCAAAATATTATATGCACCCAAGCTCACACACCTCCTATCCCATCTGCCAATCCTCATCCCTTGATGTTGTTCCACAGGATTGATAGAGTGGTGGGCAACTTCCTGTGGGAAGGTAAACCCTCCATATTAAGCAGGATCTAGTTGCAGAATCAAGGGTCTAGAGGAGCCAGGGGTTTACCACTGCCCAGACTGTACATCGGTTCTCTCAGGCAATCCAGGGATCACCCTTATGGTCAATCATTTTATCAGGATCTCAGCCATGCTCCAGTGACTGCAGCAGTATTGTATAATCGAATAAAGCCATCTTTGGGACAACCCTGAGATTATAGGCTCCACAACCATGTGGAGTTGACTGCATAAATATTTAAGATCTTCCCCAATCCCTCCTCTGTGGGAACCCTATGGGGCAATGATAATATCCAGATAAGATTTCCCCCTTGCTGGCACACATGGGTGCAGTGAGGGATTCTTATACTGCAAGATCTCCTTAACCTGGATAAAGGCCATATTGAGACCTTCTCAAATCTCCAACAAAAATCTGATCTTCCAAAACAAGATTTCTGGAGGTATGTCCAGATTAGGAGTTCAGTCACAGCTAAGCTTTCCATAGCCTCAAAGTGGAATGAAGACCGCTTGGGGGATATCCTAACCAGGGTGTCTCTCATGTCCCAGGCAGAGCCAGTGCACTCTACAAATCACTACATGATGCCCTCCTGGACCTACCTTTACCTGCCAAAATGGCATGGGAAGGAGAGGTCAACATCCACATTCATGAAGCAGACGGGACTACATCCCTATATAGGGTGCACAGAGACTGTTATGAAGGCCATTGTCAACTTATACAGAATAAGGTACTTCTCTGGTGGTACCCCACACCAGTAGTCCTCAACAAACTGGGTCTGACAACTGATTATAACTGTTGGTGGTGCTCCTAACCCCTGAGCTGACCTCTTACACATATTATACAAGTGTCCTCTCATTGCTTCATTCTGGGATAGCATCAGATGAGTGTGTTGGAGCATCCAAGGAGGAGACATCCCTCCTGGTGCTTCATTCCTTTTGCTGGGAAGTCTTAGCATCCCAATGTGGGACGGACTTCTACATTTAATTGGATAGTCTCTGTGAGTATCATCGTCAAACGTCTCCTTCTTTGCCAGTGGCGCTCCATCTCCGTCCCCTCTGTATCTGAGTGGCTGTTGGTTCTGGGCCAACAAGCTTCTATTGAGAAATTGTTACATAGAAATACTGGCACACTTCCTTAATATGAAAAAATATGGGTACCCTACTTATATTCTGAACTCTGCTCTCCCTGAGTCACTGATCTGCAGGGCCTGGCTCTCCTGACTAATATTAATTGGATCAGGCCTGGGCAGGAAGTCCAAGGCTTTCTGCTCCACTGCAGGTATATCTGCTTTAATTTCTACACATTCCAGAACTCAGCATATGGGCCCTTAAGGGATATCACTATGACATGTACCAAAGTTTTCATCACATGCATATATTGTCCATATTTTCTGGTGTTTTAGTATTTACTAGGTACAAACCTTCCCACTACTGAACTATTTCTTATTGCCCCACTATCTTTGTCCCATATTTTGTTGAAATGTTCCACTACTGTAGCTCTTGTTGTTTCCCTATGTTTTTCTTGATCTCTTTGCTGTTTGATTTAAATTTTATATATTGTACAGTGTATCAGAAATTTCAATAAAAAATTACTGAACAAAATGCATGCCACATGTGGTTTGGATTGTCTTTTATTATTTTTAGCTAACCACCCCCCATCACCAGAATACATACTATTTTTTTTGTCTTCAAAGTTATAATGGAAGCATGTTTCAATTAAAGAGCCAATATTTTATCTCTTTAAAATATTTTTTTCCCTTATTTTCATTCATTTTAAATCAAATATTTAAATGTCATTTTATAAGAGCAGTAAGACACTCCAGAGGATAGATTAAGTCAGCAGTAAGACACAACAAGGTGTGGGTTATGGCCTGTTAAGAGCACGCCCCAGGTGCATTATGAGGCATGAGGTGCATGTATTTTTTTGTGTTTTTGTTTATTAGGGAGCAAACACCCAATGAGTTTTACAGAGAGGAACGGGAGAGCCGGATCTCACCAGCCACTGTATTTACTGGTTCTTTGATGGTGTCTGCCTCACCTTCCCCCTTCCCCTAGAATTGTCCACAATATGCTTTTTTTTATGTGTGTGTGTTTCTTTTCTGAATAAGGGAGGCAACGCAGAGTGAGATTTCCTCTCCAGAGTGGGAGTGAGAGTGTCCCTCAACAGACAATATATTTAGCGCTTCCATAATAACTGCTTTCCATTGCAGTTTTCCCAGCTCGCTGTGCTGTACATACTGAAAGCGGAACCAGGAATTTTAAGAGAAATTAATATATTTAAAAAAAATCTGAAAGACCTCATGGAGGAGCAGGACAGGACTGGGTCGAGCGAGTCATAGAAGAGCGGGATATGTGTTCTATTTGAAAGCCGCACCATGTGCAATGCTCACCAGATTGGGTTCTGTTGTGTAGCTTTGGAGGGCAGTTTCCTTCTATTTGTAAGGAGAAACTGAGCAGGAGGGAGAGCTGAAGCCTGGAGCTGTGACAGAATGAATGGGCAGTGATTAAAAAAAAATATGTTGAGATGGTTGTGCAGGAACACTGAATTCTCATTTGTCTGTTGTTTCCACCACTTTCCCACTACAGCTGCTCCCTCAGATGCTAGCTGAGGAGTCGTAGTGAGAGAGCGATGGCAGGGATTGATTTCCCAATGTGCTGTGTCTTGATGGGCATAAGTAGTGCCTGTTGTAAGGATATGTCCTGATAAGGACACGGCTGGAGAGGGCTTCCAGCCCAATCAGGATTCGAGTATTCTTTTACCCATTTTATAAGGTGATTTATAAAATGGCAAGAAAAATCTAGTAATACCATTGAGGGGAGATGTCAGCTGACCGTACATTTGATCTCTGTAAATGCTTGGTCAGCTGCTGAATCTCATTTACTTATAAAAAAATCCTTATAACACACATATCAGTAAGTCAGCTAAGAAAAATGCCAGTGGTTGCTGTATTTATATTCTCTGCCTTTACATTACTAATACCATTATTTAAACATATTTTAGATATTGTGTTGACACTATAAGAATAAACAAACAACAATGTCTAATTCAGCACACATTCTGAAATATTTCCCTAGGATTTATGCAAAATAAAGCACTTCCATACTCCTTAAAGTTAACTTTGTGGCTGCCATTTTAAAAAGAATAATTTTCCCTGGATCCCTCCATTAGGCAACATCACATCATCAAGTGCTCCTTGATCAGTCTCATTTCCCCACTCTTTGATCAGTTTTATTTCATTACTGGAAATGCACTCCAATCTTCTCGCATTTATAAAAAAAAACTCTGTTTACCTCAATATACTGCTTCAAAATGGATACACATGTTTTTTTAGCCCACCAGCTGTCTCCCTCTGTGAATGGTGGGTGCCACACAACACATAGCTTCCGCAGCGTGAGTATGGCTGAAGACGGCTTGCCAACCAGTTGACTTTCTGTGCCGGGGTCAGGTGCGTTCTCAAAGGCAATGAGAGAAGCTGAATTAGCTCACATTTACATTAAAATGACACAAGTTTCTTCTCTACTGCTGTGAGGTGAGCAGGGGCGGGAGCGATGGACCTGGCCGGGGCGATGGACATGTCAGAGTCAGCGTGAATCAACTGAACAATGGAGGTGGCACAGAAAACAGCTTTCACAAAGACCACAAACAAGAAACACCTTAACCTCTGTTTCTATTACTTGGCTCTGCTCTTGATTTTCATGGGGGGCGATACTCAAGCACCAAAACAGTAATAGAGCAGACTGACTGCAAAAAAATTAAAGAAATATAAGGGATTTCACATACAGTATGGAGCACAAATCTGGGCCACAATGTCACAGTACCACCTCCTGGTGAAGTGCAATACACATAAAGAAAATACAGAAAATGGACTATTTACTGTATTTAAAAATGGCTTTATCTTTGCATATATTTTTGAAAAAGATTTTTTACATGGAAATAAACTATTACATTTTTAAAAATACTTGACAAATTTCTTTCTTGCCATTTTATAAGTGTGATAAGCCACTCCAGTGTGTGATTTGAGAAAAGGATTTGAATGCACTTCCCAGGGGCATAGGGACTCTCAACCTGTGGCCTCGTGCTATAGCACACCCCTGGGCATGCATTAAAATCCTCTATTGCACACCCTGTTGTGGCGTATTGCTTACATAATATCATGTCTCAGGTGTATTTAAGGTGCTTACCTGCACTTCATTGCTTAACAATGCACGTAAGGCATGCTATTATACATAGAATAACACATGGAATAGTGTGTATAATTAAAATTTTACATACACCCAATGTGTTGAATGCTACATAGACCATGAAAGCAAAGCTTAAGGGACTTATACAAACATCCAATGCCAAGGGTGTGTTTTAAAGCAGCAGTGTAAGAAAATGGTGAACATTTTGATCTATACTTTTTTATTCTATTTTAGATTGCCCCTTATCTACTGACTTGTAAGATACCCTTCTTTCCACAATTTGAGTCAACTTTAGTCCTCTTTTTACATCTGAAATAATAAAAGGTGCAATCCTTTTAATATGACTTGGAGCAGGTTTTCATCAGTGTTCTCAGTTGTTTTTGTACATCAGTTGTCTAAAATCACTTCTGCTGTGACTAGAATGAACTGGCATGCAGCAAGCGGTGCTCCCTGACCTTATGGAACAGCAGGTGTTCAACAATAGCTGGGAATAGTGATGAAAACCTGGTCTGAGTGCTCCTTTTATTATTTCAAATGTGAAAAAAGTACTAAAGTAGACTCAAATAGTGGAAAGAAGGGTATCAAACAAGTCAGTAGATAAGGGGCAATCTAAAATAGAATAAAAAAGTATAGGTCAAAATTGTCACCATTTTCTTGCACTGCTGCTTTAAATTAAAGTTTTACACACTACCCCAAGTTTTGTTTTATATATTGCTGTGCAGAGTTTTTTTGTTTTGGTTTGTTTTTTTTTGCCACTGCAATTATATTGATACAAACTGACCTCCATACTGGTAGCTATGGTCAGACTGAAGCGCAATTTAAAATTTTACTTTTTTTTGTTTCCATGTGCACAAGGAAGCAGAATTAACAGCTGAACAACTAATGTGTAAGCAGGTAAAATGAGTGTAAATCACAAAGTTTGTGAAACTTACCCTGTTTACCATGAATTAAACCGAGTTACTAATGAAAGCTGTGTGCACGAGGGAGGCAGTGTCCCCGTGTGTGGAGTGAGGGAAACCTGGCGTATTCTACTCCAATATAGCCAGCTGGTTATAATGTTGAATTTTAAGTGAGTTTCCCTTTGGGAGAAAATGCTCCCAAGCTATTATAGCACCATAATGCACACCTTGGCAGGCCTTATTGCTTACATATAGAACTTGAATAACCACACAGTATACACAATGGCCTCTGTGCATTAAGGGGTAGATTGCCTACGAGCTGCAGATCCATGGTGTGTAGGCAACCCTAAGTTAGAAGTCCATTCACCAAGGGTTTCAACCCGATGGCATTCACACAAGGGATATGTATCCTTCTAGACTCAATCCCCTTACCGTTTGCACAGCTCTGTGTACAGATGGTATAGGGGAGTGTCAGGGGTGTGTCCATGCTCTGCACCATTCATGAAATCACAGAGTGTTGCATGAGGGGGGCATAGGATGTCACAGCAGGGCTCTGCTGTATCTGTTGTGCACATGCTCCCAGATTACACCTGTCAGCTGCGGTGGGATGATCAACCACCCCCCTTACAATGCTGCCCCAAACCACTGGGCAGGCAGGCAAGGCTGAGGGCAGCCATTCAGGCACCCACCCATTTATTGTAATATTTGCAGTCCCATGCCATCCCACATCCCCTACTCCATATGAAGCAGGGGTTCCACTATGGGAGAGAGAACAAAATAAGTGTCTCAGCTGAGACGAACTCAGGCCACCCAGAATACCATTCAGTTTGTGCTACCACCTCAACCACCAAGGTAACTGGAAAATGGGCCATCCCAGACCACACTACTCTTTCTCCAGTGCACATCCTGGTACTGCACAGATAATTACATTTTCAGTCACAAGAGTACAGTGTGTACATTTATGGAACACAAACAAACAGAAGATGGAAAGAGGGAAGTGCACATACTGGTGCAGCAGAATATTCAAATGTTCGCAGTAGCAGTAAACAATCTCCCAAGATGTGCTGTTTACCACCACTGAAAGCCACCTCTTAACTTCATGCTAATCCTAGGCCCCCACCCCATGAAGGCAGGGTAGTCGTATGGCAGAGGATCACTCCTGTTCTCTCATTCATATCATCAAAATGATTCTCTGGTGGTCCAGTGATCCCCTTGACATACTGTTCTCTTAATTTGTATTAATTCCTAGTTATCCAGTGGCTCCGTTCTCCCCCAATAGCCCATTCCCTATTTCTTATTCCCTGGTGGTCCAGTGTTTCCCTTGACTCGCTACTTCTCCAGAACACATTAATATAGCTCTTTCTGGTGGTCCAGTGGGCCCCCAACAGCTCCAACCCAACCTGCCTGCAGACATCCAGCTTCCTTGCACCTTCTTACCCTGGTGCCTGGTACTGCTAGCTGCTACATAGGGCAACTGGTACAGACCATCTCTCACCTCCATGGTCAGCCACCTTATGAAGTGCTATTTGTATTCCCTAAACACCTCCAGGGGGATCCATTTGTGGTAGTAATGAGCAGAGGGGCAGAGCTCTTCAGTCATAGAGCAAACCCAGATACCATGGCTTTGATTTTTCTCACAAATAAAGACAGTCTGGAGTCAAGGAAAAAGGCTTACATGTCATAAAATCCCTTTTGGAAAGTTACCTGCAGAGCAGGTATGTTGGCTACAGAGGCACAGAGCACAGTAACATCTTGTTGGCCTGTACCACCCCCACAATCCTACACTTAGTTCAGCTTATGGTACACATACATGTATCTGCAATATGCTTAACAAACATACTAACATACTAACATACTAAAATACCAGCAGAATAGGCCTAATGGTCTTTCGTGTCTGCTCGTTTGGTCAGCCCCCACCCTGGGTGCTGACCTTGCTGTCCCCCTCGCCTTCTCTGGCTTCTCCCTTCCCAGTTCCGGATATTCTTGCTGCATTGGATTTTGCTTCCTGAACCCTTCCCCTGTACCTGTCCCACCCCCTCTTGAACCCCTCCACTGTCTCTGCCTCCACCAGCCCCCTAGGTAGTGCATTCCATGGCTCCACCACCCTCTCAGTGAAGTAGCACCTCCTCCTTTCTCCCCTGAATCTTCCCCTCCAGCTTCCACCCATGCCCTCTAGTGGCCCCTCCTCCTTCCTTCAAGCACCCTCACTGTTCCTCCCTATTTACCCTCTTCATGTACCTGAAGACCTCATCATGTCCCCCGGTCCCTTCTCTCTTCCAAAGTGTACATATTTAGCTCTTCAAGCCTCTCCTCATAGGTCCTGTCCCCCAAGCCCCAAATCATTTTGGTTGCCCTCCTCTGGACCCTCTCCAGGAGGTTAATGTCCCCTCTAAGTGTGGCCCAAACTGCACGCAGTACTCCAGGTGCGGCCTCACCAAGCAGTTATTCAGAGGAGTATCACTTCCTCCTTCTGGAGGTGATCCCCAGCGATGCATCCCAGCATCCTGTTGGCCTTGGCTGCTGCCCTCCTACAAGTCTCAGAGTTGTTCATCTTGACATCCACCACCACCCCCAGGTCCCTCTCAGCCATTGAGACTTGTAGTATTTCCCCCAGGGTGTACACTTGGCCTGGGTTTCTGGCCCCAGGTGGAGTACCTTGCATTTCCTGCATTAAACCTCAGCTTCCACTTTCTAGACCATCTTTCCAGAGCCTCCAGGTCCCCTGCAGGGCCACCCTCCTCCTCCCCATCCACCACTGCCCCCAGTTTCGAGTCATCTGCAAAGAGACTCATCTCACTCTGATTCCTGTCCTTATGTCAGATACATAGGCGTTGAACAGAAGGGGCCCAAGGACTGATCCCTGTGGGACCCCACTAATGACCCTCCTTGGGGAAGAGATTATCCCACCAACTACAACCATCTGGGTCCGGTCCTGGAGCCAATTTCCTATCCATCGGATCATCTGGTTTCCCACCCCCATTTCTCCTAGTTTATCCAACAGGCCCACGTGAGGAACAGAGTCAAATGCCTTGCTGAAGTCCAGAAAGAGGACATCCACTGGTCTACCCAGGTCCAAGGCACTTGTCACCCAGTCATAGAACTCCACCAGGTTTGTCTGACACGATTTCCCCGGGATGAATCCATGCTGTCTATCGTCCAGGCACCTGACTTATCCAGGGCCCCCCAGCCACTCTTTGACAATGCCCTCCATCACCTTGCCCACCACTCGATGTCAGGCTGACAGGCCTGTAGTTCCCTGCCACCTCCCTTGATCCCCCCTTGTGGATAGGCACTATATGCGCCACCTTCCAGTCTTGGGGCACCCACCCTGTCCTCAGAGAGATGGTGAAAAGCTCCGCCAGGGGTTTCGCCAGGACATCTGCAAGTTCCTTCAGCACTCTGGGATGTAATTTATCCGGCCCCGGTGCTTTCTCCGTCTTAAGGGAGCTGAGGGCTTCCCTCACTCTCTGCTGTGATTTCCACTTCCGTACCTCTTCTCCTGCTTAGCCCTCCCCCACCTGCCAGTGATGCCCCCCTCCCCAGACCTGCCGATTGGTAAGGGTCCCCCTCCTCATTATCTCTGTCTCCTCCCATGTATGATGTAGCATCCCATTTTCCTGGTGAAAACTGAGGTGAAGTACTCATTTAGTACCTCAGCCTGCTCCTCTGGGTCTTGTGCCCATCTCTCCCCTGATTTAATCCTGCTAATCTGCCCCTTCACCCTTCGTCTTTCCCCAATGTATCTAAAGAACCCCTTTTCCCTCTCCTAATTTCCCTGGCCAGGTTCTGTTCCTTCCTTGCCTTAGCCGCCCTCACCACTCTAGTGGCCCTTCTAGCCATCAGCTCATACTCCCCTCGATCCCTTTCACTCCTTGAGCACTTGAATTGCTTATAGGCTGCTTTCTTTCCCCGCACCACCTCCTGGACCTCCCTGGTCCACCAACAGGGTTTTTGGGCCCTACCGCATTTTCGTCTTACTCTTGCACAGGTGCTGGTAGCATCCTGCACCCCTCTCCTGATGATTCCCACCTACTATCAGCGTCCATGTCTGACCCAATCCCATCCAAATGCTCCTTAAGGATCCTTCCCATTTCCTTAAAATCCACCCCCTGAAGTCGGTTACTTCCGTCTTTGTGCAGCCTTCTACCCCTCCTAGGTCCAGGCAGAACCAGACCGTGGCATGGTCACTCCCCGCCAATGGGTCCCTTACCTCCAGGCCCCCAATCTGGTCACTGTCTGCCAGGACCACATCCAGTACCCGTGCCTCCCTGGTCGGTTCCATCACCTGCTGAGTTAGGAACGCGTCGTGAAAGACATCCAACAACCTCTGTTCCCTGGTCACAGAGGATGTCATAGTCTCCCAGTCTGTTTCTGGCATGTTTAAGTCCCCAACACCACCACCTTTCCTCTGCCCAGTCTGCAGTGTCTCCTAACATCTGCCACCAGACTGTCCTCCAGCTCCTCCGCCAGGGCAGGGGGTCTATACACCACTCCTATTTTTACTCTCTTGCCCCCCCTTGTTATCAAGGTGACCCAAATCGCCTCCACGGTTCCCTCCGCCTCCTCAACTCCCCCTATGCCAATGCAGTTTTTTACTATCATTGCTACCCCTCCTCCCTTCCTCCCCCTGTCCTTCCTGAACATAGTGTAACCCTCCAGGTTCAGGTCCCAGTCATGTCTTGCAGTGGCCCAAGTCTCAGTGACCACTGCCACATCCACTGCTCCCTCAGTTAGCATCGCCTGGAGCTCAGGCATTTTATTGCCCAAGCTCCTGGCATTTAGCAGGACTACCTTCCACCCTTTCCCTATAGTTCCATTTCCCCTGCTCGTGTTCCCATGGGGATTCTGTTTTCCCCTGGTCTGCACTTTGCCAGTTGGCCTTTTCCTGCAATCCTCCAGGTCCCAGGGGGGGGAGACAGAGTCCCTCCTTTATCGGCATCCCCTTGACTGCCTTTTCTCCCATCCCACCCCCTTCACAAGTTTAAACCCCACTTTTCACCAATGAACTCCTCTATTTTCAACTTAAGGATTCCCTCCCTCCAAATTGAGATGTAGTCTATCTCAGCATACAGCTCCTTATCCTCCCAGGTCTCCCCCCAATCCCCCATCAACCCATACCCTCTGGCCTCACACCACTCCCTGAGCCACTGGTTTATCTCCCTAATTTTCCTTTTGTGTTCCCCACTAGCCCTTGGCACTGGCAGGATTTCTGAGAAGGAAACTGTGCATCCTATGTCATGACAGACCCTGGCGAGCTCCCTGAATCTTGCCTGTATCTCTAGCTCGCTATTTCCTCAATGTCATTTGTGCCCAGGTGGACCAGTATGTCTGGGGAACCCCACAGTCCTTTGCCAGCTGATATACTCGTGCTTAGCCCTGTGCACCGTTAGTCCAGGGAGCATCTTGTTCTAACTGGCCAGGCTTCTCCTCCCTATCCCATTTGATACCCCTGATCATAGAATCCCAGCAGGAGCACTCTGACCACTCTTTTCCTCCATTTCCCCTTCCATGTCCCTCATCCTTTCTACGGCCCTCCACCCAGCTGGCTCCTTGTTCCTCCCTCTATCTGGGTGCCCATGCCACCCGCTCCTTATTTACCATGGCCACCCTCCTCCAATCCTATGCCTCCTCCTCCTGAGTATCCTTCTGTACCTTGTTAATTCCCCTCACTGCTCGCAACTGGTCCTTCTCCCCATCTGCTAAACTAGCCTGGCTCATCCTCCCTTCCTTCCTGTCTCCATTTAGTTCCTCCTTGCTCATCGTGCCCCTGGCCTAACCCCTCAGCTCTCTTTACTGAATCATCCTTGTACTTTGGTCCTTCTTTACCTTTCCTCCCAACTGGTCCTTCTTCTGCGCTTTCCTCTCTCTTCCCCTGCTCCGATCTACTACTCCCCCATTCTCCTGCATTCCAGGTCCCCTGTTCTTCCTGCTATCTGGCCCTGCCTCCTGCCCCCCACTCCCACACCCTTTCCGTCTCTAACCACCTCTGTCGTGGCTACATCCCCCCCATCCTTGAGCAGAAGAAGAGAATTGAAGTGGTTACTAAGTATAAGGTCTGATCCACCTCCCTGCCTTGCTTCCTTCTGTCCAGCACTGGCTATCTGCCTACTTCCCTGAGAATGTTGTCCCTCTGTCCCCCCTTTGTGAGGGTCCCCAGTTACCTGCCTGCTTCCTTGGTAGTGTCCTTTGGGCCCCCTCTGCCAGGGTCCCTATGTGACCCCTGAGTATTCTCCTGCACTCCTTTCCCTATACCCCCACCCCCAGTGCTTGGTGCAACCCTGTGGAGATTTCAGCCCCTTCCCCAACCATACCACCCCCTTCCCCAGCTTTCTCCTCATCCCACAACCTCCTCCCTAAGCTGTGCTAGCTGGTAGCACACTGGGCAACCACCAAACTTCCAAGCCCAGTCCAGTATCATGGCTGCTCCACACCCTGTGCACCCCACCACCCTCCCAAAGATGCGGCCCTAATGATGTGTGGTTCCATCCCTTTCAAATAGTTTTCCTTGGGTGAGCCACCAGGTTCCCCTATTCCAAGATACCCTACTGCCTAATCAGGTCACCCACTAATCCTAGAGACAGTCACTGTACACCAGTAACTCTGTTACTAGGTGCAGTACAACACATTAAACATGTAAGGAAAATGAACAACTCCCTAAGCTCCTCTCCAGCCTTTAAATCCAACCCCAGTGGCTAGAGCTACATGAGCTGCACCAGCAGCCTTTTTCCTCCAATTGCAGGGCAGGTCTTCCCCTATAAATTTGCAGACTTCTGGGGAGGGAGGTGTGGGAGGCGGGTTTTGGGCAGACACCTGACAAGAGAAAGTGTATCAGCCCTGTGTCTCCCCTCCAAGCCCTGCAGCTAAAGAACCATCTCCAAGCAAATCCCACCAAACAGGTTTTAAATCAGAAGAAATAGGCCTCTACCAGCGCAGCCTGTTACAAAGTGAAACATCCACAAAAAGAGCCCCACTTACAGCCACTAAATCAGTTTACAAACAACCAGGATCCTCCAGAACAATACCCTGCTAGCCCCTTAGAAGCAAGAGAGAAAAGAACTAACCTACCAAGTAATATCCACAAGAACCCTGTGAAAACAGCAGCAGCTACTGTCCTGGAACACAACTGATCCTGCCCCCTTCCAGTTTTTTCTGAGAAGACCAAGGCAGGATGTAATGTAGTACTATGTGCTTCTGTAGTACACATGTGCTAGGTAACCTTTAACCCAAATAGTGTTAGTATTGCTTCATGCAGGCCTCATGATACAGCTGACACATCTTTCATTATTGCGCAAACAAAGCATTTATTTTGTACTGTAACCCAAAAGCCAGTTCTAGGTAGTAAACTCTTATCACTGTACACATACAGAATAAGCAATAATCTAATTGCCCTTGGTGCTAACTGCCCACCATTGTCCACCAATAGAATTGCTGTATTTTCTATCCACCTTCTTGGAAGGTCATGTTACCTAGTAAGGCACTCCCTTATCTCTTAGCATAATAGTTTATGCAAGCCTGTTGTTCTCTGAGTTTGCATGTCTACATTATGATATACAGGGGCTCTCGAACTCCCAGTAAGGACTGTTGTCTTTCTGCATGTTTTGGGAATACATATTCTTCTGTGTTATCTAGGCTCTTGTGTCATGCTTTGCCAACAGGTGTAGAATCTGCCAGCAACAAATGGTAACCATAGGCAACACCTGTTTGGACAGAACTGAACCAGTATGCTAATAGGTACACAGGTGAATCGGGCTGGATCACATAGGGTAGACTTACACCTCTCATTCAACCCATATGGATGATCTTGCAGACCTTCCATGCCACGAATGGGACTGGGAATTGCAAAGGTGCTTGGAACATATGTCCCCTCCTTCATCTAGTGGCACTGGTCTTTGGGATTCCATACCCCAAATGTGTAACTGTTTAGCTGTGGAGGTCCAAGTGGATCAACTCTCAACTAGTGCAGGAAAAGGGGAACCTCAAAATAAAAATGGCTATTGGTACTGAGCTCAAACTATACATCTTAAATTTCCTGCCATTCCAGGAAGGGTTGGTTGATTTCACACAGACTGCAAAATTGCAGACTGATCTGGTAGAGTATGTGGGCAGACTGTACACAGAGACGACATCTGTAGCCAAGAAACATGATCAGGAAAGTGTTAACTTGAGGGGTCATATGAAAACTAAACTGTTTGCCTTACCATCAGAATTGCTGTCTTTGGAGAAGGACAGTAAGACTGATAGCCAGCCTCAAGATGCTGGATGTGCCAGAGAGCAGAAACAGTCATAACACTGAAAAAGGTAAAGAAGATGGTTTGGATCAGTCTGGAAGCAGTGCCTATTTTGAGCAGTGGTGTTCATTAACAAGGTTAGGTGTGTAAAAATGGAATTGAAACATACCACATAATCTCCTATCTATCTGTACCTAACTTTTTTACTCTGTTCATGGGCTAACCAGCCATTGTCTGTCTCTTCTAAGACTAAATCATTTCTAGTCCCAATCTGACATGTCAGGTGGTTTCCTGTTCTACACACCCCCCACACACACACACACACCCACACCCACACACACACACCACATACAACTGTGACAGTTGCCATCTGCTGTGTAAAGAAAAAGTTTCTTTTAATGCGCACTTAAAATGTGATGAACTAAAAATCCTATGAATTAAATTGTATGCTGTGAATTTGCAGTCTTGCAATGTGCTATGGGACGTTAAACTGTTAAGTTTCTTTCTCTCTCATTGAACAAAACAGTGAGAGGCTTTATGATACTTTAAGGTTTCAGCAAGCTACCAGTGAGATGAAAAAAAAGGATTGTGTTTCTAGTTCTCAGTGAATGAGGGCAGGCTGAGATCTGCTTTCAAAATTATTCAGCTTGCATAGTCTTATACAAGAAAACAAATGGTTTTCTTTTTCCACCTTTTGCAAATGTGGTTTTTAACCCTTTTTCACAAATGTAGTTTCTAGAAACATACAGGGAAAGTCCCCATATACAAGATGTTTTCAGAAATAATAATGCTTGTCTGGAGAGCACTGGTGTTCAGGTTGTTTTGGTATGTGAATATGGTCTGAGGAAGTTGTAAAAATGTATGTGTTGGTCTGGTGGCAGAAAATGCACTGGCAGAATTAGAAGAGATGGAGTTTGGCAAGGTTTTGAATGCAGAATGACGTAATGTAGAATTACTCTACATGGTTTATAAATGGGTTTGGAGTCCAGACAGCTCAAAATGCCTTTACTGGTTTGAATTTGGCAAGTAAAGTGGACAAGGAAAAAAAATATTCTTCTTTTTCCATGTAATGCTTGCTTATTTGAAGTCACATGTTGATTGCTTGTTTCAATGGCACAGCTGGTGTCATCTCAATTGCAAGGGGGTCTCAACTCCTAGTATGTCCCTATTGTGTAACAGAACAGATTCTCTGATGCCATACTGCAAGCTAGGCATCAGACATTACAATTTTGTTTTTTTCTGGAATCTATCTTCCCCAGCAAAGAGGGTGGGTACATTTCTCAGACAAGATTTCTCAAACACAAGAAAAAAATGACTGAGACAGGGTTAAATCTCTGTTTTGTCTTACAAGGTCAGCATTCTTTGCAGCCAGCAGGGCGTGACTGGGTCACATGACATAGCACTGCACTCCAACTGCACTCCAACACTCTTTCTTTTCAGGAATAACAGGGAAGTGAAGTCTATGTTCTCAAACTACAGTCAAGACTTTTCCAATGCTATCATGTATGAAATTTCCCTGTGTTTTGTGCATATCTGTTTTTGTGCAGCTGTAGTGTAAATATGGCACTGTGTCTCGGGGGGGGGTACCACCCTTTTGATTAGCTACTCTATACTACAGTGCATTTTAAATGCCTGGTGGTATGACGATTGTCATAGAATGGTGTTTTCTGGCTATTTTTAATGCTCAGTTCATTTTATGTAAATGGCATTGCACAATTAAAAGTCCACTCCAACATTGATTCTTTTAGCAATGGCAATGCCAAGACAATCTCCTTGCAAAGGAAGGCATGAAGATGTGGAGAAGGCAGAGGCATGGACCTCCCATGCACCCCCAGTATAGTGTAGTCACTAAGGGCACTGAAATACACACCTGGAAACCTGGGTTTGACTCCCATCAGCTCCCATTTGTATACTGTGTGACCCTGAGCAAGTCATTTAACTTCCTTGTGCTCCCAGGTTGCACCTGGAGACAAGCTCTGGCTTAGTGTGCCTTTCCTGGTTAAATAATTTCCCCTTTCCCTTTAATGAAAGCTACCCATGAATACAAATCAAGTGGTGATTCCTGGAGTTTCACTGTTTAAAAAGCACACGCTTCATAATTGTACTATGTCTGGGAGGGGGGCCCATTTTCTGTATGGCTTGCTGTCAGTAACCCTCTGACTCATCTCGTAACCCCATCCCACCCTCCGGACTAAACATGTGAGTTTGCTACTCCTTCATGGAGGTTTTATCTATGTGACAGTACAAATTTTAAACCTAATTTTAAATATGGCTTGCTTTGCTCACTGCAATGCCAAGTTTGATCCCCTTGCCAGACAAGGTGATCAAAAGGGGGAAGAGAGACTCAGATCTTCCTCACACCACTCACTACCCTCAGAATCAGTGATAAGCCTCACAGAAAACCAAAGACCATTTATCTTAGCAGCTCATGGAGGCAAAACAAACCAAGCCCATTTGCATTTGATAAGTAGTTTAACTGCTGGAAAGAAATTACACTTGTTTTCCAGGAATTTATTTCTGCTGTACCTGATGTGCTCATGGGAGGCCATTCAGGGGGCAGATGAAACAACTTTGAAAAAACAGAACTTGGGATGGCATCCCAGATCTATGGGGGAATTTTGACCAATCAATCTCAGAGAACACAAAAGATTTCATGCCAATTTGTTCTAAGAATAACATTCTAGAAATGATGGCAGATGCATACTGCTCCCACAAAAACAGACTGTCGTGGAGAAAGCTCTTTAATGTTTCACCAGAGGAGTGTGGGTATCATGTTAACTTTTTCTCTGTTACAAACATTAGTGTGACTCAACATGAAAATTAAATGTTCATAGAAAAACAACACCATGGAATACAACTATTTGGTATTGATCAGGATTTAATGTAAATCAGTTTAAACTGTTTTCTAACCTGCCAGTGAGGAAGGGGATGTTTTTTTTCTAGTTTGTTTTGTTGCTTTTTCAGAATGCTAAGTAATGTGTGGCTGGCAGCCACAGGACTATTTACATTCCTACCCTGCCTATGGTACATTTGGCAGCAGTAGCAGCAGATGTTGGACAATACTCCCAAAAGCATACATCTATATAAAAATAAATGATCAACACTAACATACTAAAGAGGGAGGGACCTGAGGCCCTCCTCTTTATTTTTTCCTTTTGTCTTTCAGGAAATTGAGGATGCCTTTTAAAGATGAAGTTGTCCCTGTCCACAGGGACTTCATTGCTGGAAATTATGAGATTTGCCCTTCCGTAGGCAATCCTTAAGGATGTCCTTCTTACCATCCTCAGCGGAAAAAACAATAAGCAGATTTCAATGTAATGTTGTTAAAGTCTGAAAAACATTGGGATACTCTGTTGCCCTTACTCCTAATGGCAATTAAGGTCACCCCATCAGTATCTACTCAGTATACATCCTTTGAGGTGTTGACTGATTAGCACATGAGAGTGCCAGCACACTTGTGGTTGAATGTCCACACCCCTACTATGAATAGAGTGTCATCTGACACCTATGTAAAACTGTTACAGGCACATTTGGTAGGAATTTTCAGATTTGCTGCTTGAAGTTTGAGCAAGGTCCAACAAAAGTCCAGAATGTACTTTGAGATTGTAAACAAACTCAGTCCTTCTGTCTGTTGAGTGCAGTTGCCAAACAGCACGCAACCTATTGACAGGTGGCTCCATGCCAATCAATTCAGGCCTGGTGCAAGGGCTCTGATGGCCCTGAATAAGTAATCCACTAAGCTGGAGGGAGTTTGTACCTTCACCTAGTTTTTCTTTGTCTTTTCAGGACAATGCAGAATACTTTGACTGACCGAAAGGTAAATGGCTACTGACAGCCTGGGCTAAATATCCACTTTTTCAGGCACAGATGAGTTCTACTTGATTTATCCACTTTGTGATACCATGGTTCCCAGTGGCATATTCTGAAGTGGACCTGCCAATCCTAACCATAACATCTGGCAACAGAGACAGCCAGATCCTTCTCAGGTCTACAAAGACAGAGTGGTGGGATAATCAAATATTTATTTTTTATTATAGAACATATGGGACAGCCTGGTGGCACTGAGGGTTGAGGTGCTGGATGCCACATCTCACTCCACACCAGTGACCCGGGTTCGGGAACTAGCTCAGGCCCTTGGGGTAGGCAGGGGAGGGAAGGGATCGAGCATCTGGAGGACTGCTCTCCCTTTCCAGGGAGGGTTCCAAGGTCTGCACCAGTCCTAAGTGGCCTCTGACGATAGTCAAAGGCATCACAAGGAACTTGTGGGGCTAGTGTATGCTGGGGCAGAGCTGTGGCAGATGTCAGAAGACATCATTGCACGTCCGAGCTCCAGGGGAAGGAGCGGGGAAGGACAACATAAAACAGGAAAAAACCCTGTAGGACTGATGAGGTGATGAGGGCCTCAGGAGCTATCCCCGCACATCCCCAATGCCATACTGCTGCACTCAGTGATTCCCAGGTGCCACCCATGAGAGACGGACCCTCTAATTTCAGAATACACCACCAAGGAAGTAGTGGCAGGCCATCCCCCAGGGGTGATCTGGGGGACTGGGAAGTCTCTGTGGAAGGGGAGTACTGGGTGGAAGTCTTGACGAGGAGTAGCAGGGAGATGAGCTGAGTAAGCACCTCTGAGAGATGCCTCAGAGAAGTCTCAGACCAATGACGAATAAGCAGAGTTAACAAAACAAATATAGAACATATAACAATGAGACCAAGGGACTTGGACTTTTGAAATCATAATGCAACTTCTTGAACAGTATTTGGTTCCACAAACTTACTACCCACCCTCTACAACTCATCCCACTACTGTGCCCAACACAGCCATTTTCACATATTCTGAGACCACCACTTTTCCACCACAACCTTCACAATGCCCTAAACTGGAACCAGGTCCAGCAAGCAAACTATTACTTCTATTCCTGGGACTCTGATTAACAATGCTTAATTTATGCATGTTTTTATTTTAAATATATTTCACTGAAATATGGCCCAATATGGTCATTGTTCCTTTGCAAGTGTGTTCTGGTTTCAAGCTATTATGTTGTTAAATATTGTTATAGATCATCAAGTATGAGCACAACACCCTGTAGCTTGACAGGCAACTGGTCTACATCCAGGGATGCTCCACATCCAGGGAAGTTCTGCTCTAAATGCCGTAAGCTGGATTTGAGTGTAACAGGCTTGGCGTGGAGCATATTGGAGCATATTAGGTCTATTTGGATCGGGTATGTCATTCTGGAATACAGAAAATATTCAACAGATTAAGAGACATATTAGTAATTTTCAAAATCAGCAAGTTGAAAATGTTAAAACCCATGCTACATGGTATTGATGGCTTACCAATAGAGGGAAGGTTCACAGTGTGTGACATGTATAATATTTATTTAATGTAACACAGGCCAAGACTAGTCCAGACAGCAACATACAGGCAGGTAAATTATGTTTTAACCACTGTCACTCACCTCTTCCAAGACCTGGAAGCAGGGTGTAGCCCTGATATTTTCAAGGACTCACGGATGGCCAAATGGTATTGCCCTCATTATCAGAAGTTGGCCTGCACCTCCAAATGCATGGCTGACTCCATCACTTTTTCTCTCACAACTGCCAGCAGCTTAGGTGATTTCACACCACATCTTAACCAAGGATATTGTCATTCAACTCACCACTGCTCCATCCAAGAAGCCATGTATGTTTCAGTTACTGTGTTTTTACCAGTGTCTGAAAAGAGATCTTCAGTTTTCAAGCAGACTGGCATGTGTGCTCTTCATTGGATACTTAGAAGAAGACATCTATAGTACAAGCAACAACTCAACCTTCCTCCACTGCTGGTGCTTCTTCCTCATCTACAAGCCTGGCTGTCACCTCATACAGACTGTTGTTTAATGAAGGGCTATCAATACCTGTACAGGTGTGATGTTTTCCATAAAGTTACTGTATGTCTGTGTGTGGCTTCTACATTGATGGACTCAATGAGCAAAATATTACTGCACCTCCTAAAAATGCCTCATATTCAACAAATGCAATGAAACAGATACAGCCATCCAGCATCCAGCATCCAGCGACCCAGCTACTACCAGATCAACGACTCTGTCACATGCCCAGGGTAACTCACCAAGTGACATCTTTCACAAGTCAAGATTGAATACAATATGAATGGACAATATTGTGTTTTGACAAACATCAAGAACTTTTCTTATGGACATATCAGTTGTGGTGGTGACATTCCTAACTTCTGCTTTGTGCCTCATAAACAAACCATTCTTGGTCAGTCCGTGATTACCCCTGTTCCCAATCCTGAACAAGAATATTTTGACAGTGACCCTGATTATCTGAATGCTATAGACCAGTATTTGATTTGATTGATTTGGTTTTTATTTATATACAGGAAAGCACACTGGGATACAATCCCTTTTACAGGTATGACCCGTGGTCAGTCAAAATACATACAAAATTAGAGCAGAACAAAATTTATACTTAATACAAAAACATATAAATAGGAATAAATATTCTGCATCTAGATAAAAATCAGTTAGACATAAGCTTAAAAAACATCCTAATACAATTTGGACTATATACAGATTTATATCAGAAGAACTGTAATTCCATGACTAATATATGCAATTATTGAAGATCACTGTCTAAAAAGCAGCTACACTTAGACAAATCCCTAACATGTACTTTCAAAGCTGCTGTGAACAACCCATAACTGCCCATACCTCTAATTTGTGCTGGGATATTATTTCATATTGTTGGTACATAATGAGCAAAACATCACTGACCACTTAAAGTGTGCATAAATGGGTTTTGTAACATAGTTAAGTCCCCAGAAGATCTAGTGTGCAATTTAGAACTGGAAGTCTTGAGTTGATATTTTAATCTTAAAGGTACGCCTGTTTGTTGTGTTTTACAGATAAATGTAGACATAACAAACTTGTGATACTGTTTGACTGATAGCCACCAAAGATTTTCTAATATAATGCAGTGATATGTACTGTTAGGCATCAATAGAGCAAATCTGCCAATTTTGTGCAACAGCAGTGATTTCTATTTTACAGGGATATCAGGATCATTGTCCTTAAGCCCCTCCCAGGAATGAAGAATGCCACAACTTTGTTTACTTTTTGGTTGTTCGTTGGCAATATTTATTACCGGCACAAAGATATTTACACTGTCACGTGTCATCTTTCAATCTGTACATCATAAACAATTCAATCCACAAATTATTCTTGGTTCAGGCCTCTTCCTTCCTCTGGTTGCTTGTTCATCTTGCATTTTCAGGGTCCGGACACCGTGAATCCAGTGCCATCCTCCATCACCAGAACCAAGCCAGTTCCACCTACCCCAGGCCTTCGCCCTCCAGGCCCGGACACTTCTGAATCCGACTCCTGGACCTATTCCCCCTTCCCACCTTAACACCACATCTGGGTTCCTTGTCCCCAGCCCATGTCACCTACCACTCCCCCCTTTTCTGGCCCCCCTTCCTCCCATTCCTCCCCCCCCATCTCCCATCATGCCTTTTTGGGGCATAGCAGCCCCCAGGGCTATGACCCAGCCCTCTGACCAACGGCTGCCTATACCCTCAGCCCAAACACCAGCCCTATGCCCAGGGCACACTGGACACACCCTTCTGCCCATCTTCTTTCCATCTCTGTGCCAAACATGTCACCCATCACCTTCCTTACAAGGGTAGGTGGGTGGGTGGGTAATTTTTTCCAGCAAAGAGATCATCCTGAGGTTGCCCTGGCCTCATATAGCCCTTCAGGACCCCTGCTCAGGACCCCTGTGGCTCCACCCCAGACAATCCCTGGGGCTCTGGCCTTGCCTTGTCATTTGACCCTCTGCCTGGCCTTGTGATGTCATCACTAAGCCCATCTCCTTCCCCTTTTCCCTAACCTTTTCCCCTCCCCTTCCTTGTTCCTTCCTGGCAGATGTCATCAGACAACCTGGCCTGCTTTTTAGTGGCAAGCCTCATTGTCCCCTGAACCCCTCCCAGGAATGAAGAATGCCACAACTTTGTTAACTTTTTGGTTGCTCATTGGCAATATTTATTATTGGCACAAAGATATTTACACTGTCACTTGTCATCTTTCAATCTGTGCATCATAAACAAGTCAATCCACAAATTATTCTTGGTTCCGGCCTCTTCCTTCCTCTGGTTACCCGTTCATCTTGCATTTTCAGGGTCTGGACACTGTGAATCTGGCCCCCTCCTCCAGCACCAGAACCAAACTGGTTCCACCTACATCGGGCCTTTGCCCTCCAGGCCCAGACACGGGCACCTGGACCTATCCCCCCCTTCCTGCCTTAACACCATGTCTGGGTTCCTTGTCCCCAGCCCATGTAGCTTCCCCCTTCCCCTTTTTCTGTTCCCCTTCCCCCATTCCTCTTTTTTCATCTTCCACTGTCCCACCTCCAGCTTGCAACAGACAGTGGGGATCCCCCTTGTGGGCTAGTATCTCAGACCTTTCTTAGCTAATTCCTCTACTAGCTCCCCAGTAGGCCTCAAGAACTGACATATGCCGAATTCTGACAAATGCACCCCATCAGACCTGTACACTGCAGCTTGGTCAAAGGAGATGCCTTTATGCTGCAGGTGTACCCCCCCAATTCAATTAGAGCCCTCGCTACCCTCCTATTCAGACGCTTCCTCACCTTCTCAATCAATGTGACATTCTTGACCCCTCTCCAAACCCTGTGTGAGGTGATGTCAGACCAGCCGATGATCACCCTAGGCCACCACCCCTTAATTATCTCCAAATCCCCCATTATGCTCTGTCCCAGTAGACCCCATGGAATACCCCCGAGTCATTTCCCCCCAGGTGTATGATGATGCAATCTGGTCTTCCCTACAGGACCCTGAGCTCATCCAACAGTGGCAGCAGCTGGGCCCACCTCATGTCCCTAATGCCTTTCCATAGCACCTTGGTGTGCTCCATGTTGTAGTGTAACTCTGTCCCTCTGAAAGTAATGATTGCAAACCTCTCTGCCCAATAGATGATGGAATGCCCCACTATCCAGACCTTCCTCTTGGAACCTGCCACGGGAACAAGAGAAACAGTGTGAGTTGCTGTTATCAACACCTGACATACCTCATGTAGCAACTGGACTTCCAGCGCCCAACCTTCTGTAGCTGCTCCAGAGCTACCCCTCTCTCTGCCGCCTCTGAGGCTGCCCCAAACCAAAAGGAGTAAGGGGCAAAATCCCCTAGGTCCTCACTGACAAATGCCAGGGCCTTCCTGAGCACTGCCCCAACCTGGAAACTGGTGACCGGGGACCTGTCCCCATGGCAGAACAACACCCCCCTTCGCTACTCCCCAACTGCTCTTATATGCCCCTAGCACTGCCACCACATAGTTGGCAGACTGTGGCTGCTGTACCAATGACACCGCACCATGGTTCCTCTCCCTCCTTGGTCAGTCTTTGACCTGGCCAGCCTAATGACCACTCCATCTGCCTCCATACCAGGCTCGTATGCTGCAACGCCTGCCCCGCCACTGACCTCTGTGGGGCCTCCACTTCCCCCACCCAGAAGGCCCCTGCTGCCATGACCACAAAAACGTCCCTGAAGAGGAATGCCTTGTGGGCTGAAGAGCACACCTTCCATGTAGCCCGTAATCCCCTGGTCAGCAGCTTCCCCTTAATGGGGCATCTGCGGTCCTTCCTAGTGCCCTGCACCCTCGGCCATCTCATTACCTTCCTTTTTATTGCCCTGTTGGCCACAACATTTGGCCATCCCCTGTCCTGGCATACCCAACTAATGCCAGCCAAGTGTACTACTACTGTGGCATGGGCCATACCTTCTTCCCACTTTTTCACTACAAACCTTCTTACCTATTCATCCCGGGCTGGTTCATCCATGTTCCAACTGTGCTTCCCCCTAAATTCCTGGAATCTCATCCATCCCCCCTCGTAGACCCTCAAAGTATTGGCTGACCAGGAACCCTGGTACCGTGCCCTGACCCTGCCCCTCCAGCTACCCACAGCCGGTCCGGGATTTTGGTCCTGAGCGTCGCTGCCTACAGCCTCATCTCTCGAAACCTTCCAAGCCGTAAACAGGAAAGACTGTCAGCCACCTCGTCTTTAACTCCTTCAACATGCTGTTCTTTGAAAGACAAATTCAGCTGCAGCCCCAGCAATACCATACTCCTAAGTATCCTGCCCATCATCTCAGTCTTCCCCCCATCTATTAATAACTTCCACCACTCTTTTATTGTTGTACCAAAAAAGGATGCACTTACCCCACATCCTAGTGCCCCATACCTCCAACACTGCCCATATCGGGAATATCTCCAGAAAGGTGATGTCCTTCAACAGGTTGCCTGCCTTACAGTGTTCCGGCCATGCTTCCAACATCCACTCTCCCTGAAAATATGCCCCCATCCCCAGGGCACCCAAAGTGTCCATAAACAATTCCAAATCCATATTCCGTTCCCACTCATCTTGCCAAAATGTTACTCCATTGTAACTATCCAAGAATTCCTCCCACACCTTAAAATCTTCCTGTACACCTTTGGACAAGTCCACCCAGTGGTGTGGCTGCTTGGCCTTCCCTATCTCCCTGCCCTACCCTTCCAGGTATGACAAATCATGAATCAGGTGGAATTCCCCTTCCACCTTCTTTGGCTTGATGCCCGACGGGGATACCCAAAATTGGGTGCATGGGGGGCCTCCAAAGGCCCCTCTACCCACCCCGTCTTGATTTCCTTTGAAATTTTGGCACACACTACCCCCTGTTTTCCCTTCACTGACCTGAGGTTCTTGGCCCTCATCCCTGCCCTCCCCCCTTGAAAGCCCAGTGGAAAACCTGTCTGGAAACCTTCCCTAAGCAGTGCCACTGCCCCCTTATTTGGGTAGTCTGCAGTCCACTCTTCCACCACTGGTAAGGAAATGGGCATGCACCCCAGCGCATAGCTCCATCTTCCCAGTTCCTGTTCCCATCTAATTCCAGCCATAGGGGTGGTATGCTGCCTCTGTGATGTCCACTTACCCCTGCTCTGCCTTTCCCTCTGGGCCCCTCAAAAGGACTGCTCATGGTATTGGTGCCCACTCTGCCCCCTCTTCTCCCCTTGTCGGCAACTGGACACTGGGTGTGACCCCCGCATTTTGAACATGCATACTGGAACTTGCAATTATTATGGGTGCAGGTGGCCTTATTAAAGCCTCAAAAGGTCTTAGCCACCATGGGTGAGGGGCTCTTCTTTGTGTGACTGCCCCCGTTCTCACTCCCCTTCCCTAAAAGGGTCCTCACCCACAGCTCCAAATGGTGCAATCCCACCTCAGATCCCACTTTGCTGCCATTCTCTTCTGGAAATGCTTCATCATATTTCAGCCACCTATACCCCACTGTGCTTTGTATGCATCCCTGATGATGGACATGTACATCAATAAAGGGATGGCTATGCCTGGTTGCTTATCTAGTAACAGTGTGCAGTAAATAATAAACCTCTCTTACCAATTCTCTATGGTTTTCCCCTTTTACTTGGCCTCCTTGGCCTTGTGTCCTATGACCACTAAAGCCACCGCCATTTCTGACTTCTCCACTGATTTCTTCTGCTAATATTTCTTGGCTGTGTCCTCATTCACCAGCCCAAAAATGTCCACATACTCTCCCTTCCAAATCTTTTCTCTGATTGATGCTGTGACATGGTCCCCCAATGAGCACCCCGGGGGTCCTTCATACAGCTTTTTGTTTGTTAGCGGAGCCCTGGTCCCTTTTTCTGCCTCTTTTCCTTTCAGGGCCTGCATGGCCCGTCCCATTTGCTCAATTCCCACATCCCCCATGTTGCCCAACAGCCCTTCCAAATAATCTTTCAAACCATTTTCATCAGATATATCTACGCTGTTCTTACCCCTGTCCTTCCTCTCCCCTCCAGTTCTGGTGCTGGCAGTGGTGCCGGGATGGGTATGGGGTGTGGATCCTCATGCCTGCACCTCTTCCCCATCTTCCTGCTGTTTGGGTGCTCCTCTCTCTCTCTCTCTCTCTCCATTTTCTCTGAGCCTCCTCCTCTGCCTTCCTCTGCTTTGCCACTGCCACCAGCTCCAACATCTGCCCCATCAGCTTTGCTGCCTCCTGCATCATCCTTTCGCTGGACATCAGATTTTGCTTGGGTGCCAATCACTATTCCTGGTCTCTGCTGCATAAAAACTATAGATAAGTGCCCAAACCCTGTGAAGCATCCTGCCTGGAGCCTACCATAATCTCCCAGACACCATCCCTGACATTGCATAGCCATGACCAGTGGCACCACCAACAAGGCCCCTCCCAAAAAAAGCCACTTTAGAATAACACCAGCGCACCAACCCAGAGTCAAGATCCCCTGCCTTTATGCCCCAGAGGCCTTCCTGCCTCCACAAGCCCACTGAGCCAGGCCAGCAGCTTTCTTCTGCCCCCCCCACTGTTGGACTGGATGTGAGAGGCTGATCCCACCAGCCTCTCTCTCCCCCCATGCAGTCCCCAGACCCACTGACCATGCCTTGCACTGTTCATGGGGGGATGGCCCTTCCCTGCCCATGTCATGCACTTCCCCTTTGGCTCCCCTTCCATGCTTGCCGCCAGCAGCACACACTGACCTACCTCGCCTATGACCCATGGGTGTGGAGGCTCCCTTACCCCGAACTGGCTACATGTCTGCTCACCATGGCTTAAAGAAGAGTTCAACCCACAATGTACCCCAAAGTGAAAAAATTCCCCTCTGTTCATCCGGGACCCTTGCCAGGTTCCAGCCTCTCGGTAATTGCTCTGTCATTTCCCAGGGAATATTCCTGGGGTGTAAGAAATAGAAAAGAAAGTGCCACTGACAAGGTCCCCTCCATATTCCTCTGTGTTGCCACTCTACTTCCACCTGCTTCAGCAGACAGTCTGCCCGCTTCCTCTCGGATGAATACACGCTTGGGCCACAATGCAACCCATGTGATCCATGGTGCCCTCGGCCCTGTGTACCTGCCCAGCTGGCGGTGCTCCTGCATTGACTATGGTGGCAGCAATTACTGCCCTTGCCATCTTGCCACAGTCCCAGGTTCTTCCTTAGGAATCCACTCCTGAGCTTCCAGCCTCTAGACCTGTAACCCCTCCCCCAAAGTGATCCACTTCCCAAGCTGCTGCCACTGCTTTACCCACTCCCCCTCACCGTTGCGAGGGATCATGTCACTAACCCAAGCATCCCACCCTCGTGGGACCATCCAGCATGTTCACTGCTCAGTCCCCTTCCCCTCATTCTCAGCGCTGGCCCCACTACATCATCTCCCAGCATGGGACCCACCCGGCCTTGCAGCTTCCTGGCCCAAAAATGCATATGCTACTACGCCACTGCACCACAGAATCAAACAAAGGGGGCTCCAAGTGAAGAATTGAACCTGGTATCCTTCACACTAGCATCTAACACACAGTTGCTGATCCACTCTACTGCTTCCAGCATGGCCACTGCACTGATTATCCTGCCAATCCAGGCCCTGCTTCTCTTTTTGCATTTATTTATTTATTGATATGTTTTTAAATGTCACAGGCCTACCGTGCTCGCCCGAGCAACCTTGCAGCATCCGACCATGCTAGCTATGATGCTGCCCCATCTCCTTCATTACTGCACACAATGAAACCTCTACTTAGGGGCAGGCCTCCATCTTGCTGCACCACAGACTTACCTCCCCAGCGCATACCCAAACCTTCCACATGGCCCCCACTACCAGGTGCCAGGACCCACTTCCAGCCCCAGGCTAGCCGTGATCACACCAAAAGGAAACAATTAACAGCATCCTACATGCTAGTAGTGCTGTTACATCGTGGCCCTCAGTTGCAAATGCCAGCCCAGCCACAAAGCCAGCAGGGCCCTTGCTTCCCGATGCCAGGACCTCAGTCTCCACACAATTCACCAGCCTGATTCAGCCCAAGGCAAACGCACCATGATATGCTCATTTTTCATTAAAAAAAACATATTTCTTTCATCACATGGGTCTGGGCTGCATTGCACTTGCATTGAAACACTACCCACCTATCCTAAGCCAAGCACACTCAGTAAAGCCAAGCCAAACCAAGCTAAAATGCCACCCCATACTCCAGTTCCTTTGAAAACACACAAAGCTCATCTTTTTTTTGCATGACTAGCTGTATATCTATAACCCCCCCACCTTTTGTTATAGCTTAATTCCTTGTCACCATGTGCAAACAACCAAGAAAACTAGCTAGAGCACATTGGGCTATGCAGCCTGCTAGGCCTAGCTGCCTATGTGCCTTGCCTGTATATTGCCAAAGATGTGCTGAGCTCCACGTTCAATGGAATTTTCTGAGTAAAAGAGGTCATCCTGAGGTTGCCCTGACCTCATATAGCCCTTCAGGACCCCTGCTCAGTACCCCTTAGGCTCCGCCCCCAGCCAATCCCTGGGGCTTTGGCCTTGCCTTGTCATTTGACCCTCTGCCTGGCCTTATGATGTCACCACCAAGCCCTCCCCTTCCCCTTTTTCTGATCCTTTTCCCCTCCCCCCCTTGATCCTTCCTGGCAGGGGTCATCAGACAACCTGGCCTGCCTTTTAGCGGCAAGCCTCATTATCCACCACAATGGAAGCATAGTTCAACATAGGCAGTAAACACTGACTTGCAATTGCCAGACACGCCTCATCTGTCAAAAAACTATGCAGCCTGTGTAGTAAAGCAATTTTAGAATGAATCTTAACTGTAATAGAGTGATGTGTGATTCATATGTTAATGTAGAATTTAAAACTACCCCTAAGTACTTAACATTATTATCATTTTCATTCGTAACTCCATCCAATGACTCAACTTGCAAACTGGTACCAATGGCTTTTAGCTTAGCCGAAATGCCAAATAGCATAATTTTTGCTTTTTGCTTATTTAATACTAAACTGTTATTTAATAACTAAGTTTGCATATCTTTAAGATTCCTTGGTCAGAGTTATGTTAAGCTCAAACAATGCTCCTCCCTGACAAAAAAACAACAGCATCATCTGCATACATAACTAATTTTTGACAGATGTGGTGACAGAATCAAAAAAATAGAAAATAAAATTGGTCCCAGTATGGAGCCCTGTGAGACTACACACTTGACCAATGCCCTGTCGGACATACTGCTTCCAATCTTTAACATTTTAAACCTGTTTGAAAGATACTTTGATACCCAAACCAGTGCATTTACCAGTTATTACTATGCATCACAACACACCCACCCTGAATCTTTAATCCTGTTAGGCAGAAAAGATACTCACCTCATCTTATCTATATATCCACAATACTACTCAGAAAACTGATAAGGATTTCAGTGATTTAATACTTGATGGTGGCTTACATTTTGTTTAAACTTGTACAATATTAGACATTTCTTTTAAAAGCATTTGTTATTTTTCAGGCTATCTTGATTTCTATCTGTATTTGTACAATTTGCTGCCTATGTCAAACCCTCAGGCATCATCACACACAGCTATGCTGCCCATTTTATCCTAACTCACCATCTTGTGTTGCCAATTTAGCAGGCAACAAGTGGGAGAAAATGTTGGCCTGGACCACCCCCAGCATCCTATACTTAGAGCAGCATATGGTACTCATACATGTATCTACAATATGCTTAGCAAGGTAGGATGCAATGTAGTACTACCTGTATGTGCTTCTGTAATACACATGTGCTAGGTAACTTTTGGCCCAAATAGTGTTAGTATTGCTTCATGCAGTCCTTATGATACAGCTGACACATCTTTTATTATTGTGCAAACAAAGCATTTCTTTTGTACTGTAACCCAAAAGCCAGTTCTAGCTAGTTTACTGTTATCACTGTATATGTGCAGCATAAGCAATGATCTAATTGTCCTTGGTGCTAACTGCCCACCACTGTCCACCAGTAGAATTGTTGTATTTCCTATCCACCTTCTTGGAAGGTCCCATTACCTAGTAATGCATTCCATTATCTCGTAGTATAATAGTTTATGCAATCCTGTTCTCTGAGTTTGCATGTCTACATTATGATGTATGTGGGCTTCCGAAATCCCAGCAAGGACTGCTGTCTTTGTGCATGTTTTGGGAATAATTTTTCTTCTGTGTTATCTACTTCTGTGTCATGTTTTGCCAACAGGTGTAGAATCTGCCAGCAACAATCTGCATACATCTCCAATGTGCTGACCATATCTTTTACATGTAAACACAACAGTAAGAGGCCAGGTTCTGAGCTCTGTGGGACACCTTTAATGACTTAGATGGGGTTGGACTAAGTGCCATGTAGACTGACGCTCTGTTTGTGATTAGTTAAATAACTGCCAAACCAGCTGATTACCTCTGAGCTTATGTGCAGCTTAACTAGTCTGGTGACTAAAATTCTGTGGTCCACTGTGTCTAAGGCCTTCAATAGATCAGTAAAGGTGGTGTCAATATATTGTCCTCTGTCTGTGGCCAGACTGATGTCATTGAGTACCCTGGTCCCAGTGGTAAGTTTACTGGGATGGCAGCAGTAAATACTATGTAGCCTTGATATGTCACATGACATGGAATGGACCAGTCAGAGGAAATCATTTGTGATTAAGGTTTCAATAATTTATACTAAGTACTATCACATGACTTGCTTTTCACTAGTCACTTGACAGTATTACCATTCAAGGTTAAAAAATTCCAAACCATTTTTGCCCTAGATGCAAGCAAACTGCCAAAAAAGTGTGTTTTTTTTCTTGTCTTTACACTCCCTGGATCCCAAGATCTGGATCAGGGGCCATTAAGAAACTAGCCAAATCATTAAGAGCTTTACAGTGCATATACAAAATGCAATGTATTTTTTCAGAAAGACAACAAAGTTATAAAGACTTAAAGATCACAACCTAAAAAAAATCTCTCACAAATATAAAAAACATTCCTCACAGAATAAAAATCAGATCCCAGCCATAAATTCTTTGGTCATAGCAGACAGCTAGCCTGAAAACATACTACTAGGAATATAATGCTTCATGAGTTTATATTGGGAGTCTCCTATTTGGAATAGTGGTAATCCATTTCTTTGCTCCCCTAAGCTTGGCATTCATCTTCAGTCAATTAGTTCAAGGCTCTATAGTTTTAAGGATTGTGTCCTGTTCTGATTTGCTACAGGTCCCATGAATGTGCAGGAGAGTGATGAAATGAATTAAAAAGCCTTTCCTTGGTAACACCTGAAGTGTTTGGTCTTTGCTGTCTAAATAATTTCATCCCAGTATAGGCAGAAAATAATATGACAATACAATTAATGCAATCAACAGTCTGCTAAGCAGATCATTATCATTTTTCCTTTTGCATCCAAACCCCTCGGGCTTTATACAACATATTAGAATGCCTCCTGGTGTTATCATGATAGCACGACCATGAAATTTCCATGAAATTTTCCTCTGATTAGTTTATAATAGCTGACAAAGCAACAGATTATTCTGCAAGTGGCATCCAACAGCTCTTTCCAGAAACAGAATTGTCTTCTTAATCTTACATTAAATGTTAATTAGCCATCCGACTTAAATAATGCCATTAGAACACAATCAGAAAAAAAAATCCAATTTTACTGCTACTGCTGGCTGTATACAGACGTGTACAGACTCTAAGCCTAACAGTGTAACTTTTGGTGGTCTACAGCTATTTTTTCTATAAGCCTTTTTAGCAGAATGGTTTTGTTACTTAATACATATGCATTCAGATAACTTGCAGTTATAAACTAGACTATGCTGCACCCTCCTGGGGCTCGCACCTCGCCACCAGAGGAAAAGCTACAAGCCTGTCCTGGGAAGCAACCCACGATTCTGCTACTGCAAATTAGCAGACCCTGAAACTGCTGCCCAGGATCCTCCAAACTCTGGTTCATTGCAGGGCCCAGAAATCTATAGAAACAGCCAAAAGCGTATACCCACTCAGGTACTTTGGTATTTGGCGCCTTTGGACATTCTGAATTTTCAGTGCCAGCACTCTGATTGGAGGATCTCAGCCTCACTGACTTCTTCCTGATGGTCTCCATTTTACCTTGCTTCGTTAGAGACGTTCATCAGCACTGCTGAGCCTGGGAGACTATCCTTTTTTGTAAACCAAGATTTTTTTTTTTTTTTGTAAAGAAATTGTTCTTTTTTGTAAAGCTAGAATGGCATGAAAGCCCCCCCCCACCACTGTTTCTCTCCTCATCTATCAATCCAGTTTAGGCCATTCAGTGTTACACTGTCATTGTTTAAAGTGATTTACCTGCTCTGAATGCACTGTGATTACATCCCTCTTTAGAATTAATTCTCTGTAAAGGCTGAAGAGTTTTAAGTTGACCTTTTATGCACTCCTTAATATCCTAAAACTACAGCCTAACTTTTATTATTAATTCGAGTGTAAAACTGTAGAGTCTTAAGATTATTAGACCTGTACTGCACTGTCTATTATTCTAAGTGAACAGCTGAATCCTTTTTAGAATTAATTTCTGTGTAAAGCTGTAGTTTTAAATTGACCAGACTTTTCAGTGTACTGCCTAGCATTCTAAATTTAAAGCCCAATCCTTGCCTCTCACTTTGCCACCTGTCTGCCCTCTAACCCACTTACGTCTCCTCCCTGTTCCCATTACCCACTTTGTAGTTTAGCTTCCTCCTTCCATATAATAGTGACCACCCTGTTTCTTTGTTTGAGTTAACCACACCTCCCCTGCCTGCCCCTACTTAATCCATCTCCTTTCCTCTCCCCCTCAGGTGTGCCGTGCCCTCCTGAGGCTCGCACCTCACCGCCAGAGGAAAAGCTACAAGCCCGTCCTGGGAAGCAACTTATGATTCTGCTACTGCAAATTAGGAGACCCTGAGGCTTTCTTCTCCTGTTGAAACTGCCACCCAGGATCCTCTGAACTCTGGTTCATTGCAGGGCCCAGAAATCTACAGAAACAGCCAAAAGCCATAAACCCCCTCATGTACATTGGTATTTGGTGCCTTTGGACATTATGAATTTTCAGCACCAGCACTCTGATTGGAGGATCTCAGCCTCACTGACTTCTTCCTGCTGGTCTCCATTTTACCTTGCTTCATTAGAGACATTTATCAGCGCTGCTGACCCTGGGAGACTATCCTTTTTTGTAAACCAAGAATTTCATTTTTTTTTTCCTCATTTGCAAATTATACCATATAGCCACTAGAGGGCTACAACAGCTGTCTTTTCTGTTAAAGAGGAAACACATTATATTTTCTACTTCCTCTTCTGCTCTAGTGGACCTGGGATACCTCTCTTTCTGAGGACCATCCCTGGGGTTTTTATGCCTGTTTCTCAGGCCGAACCATGCTTGTCCACCAAGGCTGCAAGACTTGAATGCCTGCCCCCACTCCCATTGTGTACTGGTAGAGCAGGGCCAGAAACAGAAACAAAAGCTACAGACCAATCTTGCCACACTGGATTGCAGCCTTGAACCACCTCACTGGCTCATCTGCAAAGAGTTGAACCAAAACTGCCTCTCAGCCAACAAAAGGATTTTGAACTTATGACACCTGATCACCGATTGGTCTAGGCTTCTAGTGGCATTTACTGCTGGCTATTGTGGCATTTAGATCTACCATGGGAAATTACAGCTGGTTCCTCGGTGTGTCACTAGCTTTACCAGTGCTCAGCTCAGTTCTTCGGAACCCTCATCCCTTCCTAAAGTGGAATGACCCTTGTGCTTCTCCCTGTCCTGTGTCCAACAGCTCCTTTCAGGTAGCCATTCTGGACTATTGGGCTTCTCAGCTGTCTCTGCTGGGGAGTGGGACATCTCAAGAGCTGCCTCTGCAGTTACTCCCCCATCCAGACTTGAGACTTCCTACTCATGGCAAATTTCTGCCAGGACACTAGTGGCTGCAACACTAGGCCAGTATAACACCAGGATTGGGTACAGGCCAACCCATCAACACCGCCTCCCCTATCGCCCCAAAAATAGTGTTTACAAATTACAGTTTGCTGCCTTAAAAAGAATCCTGCTTCTTTTACTATTGTGCTCAGGCAATGTCAAACTCAACCCTGGACCATTAGACACCCTTTCTTCTCCACCAGACCTGGCAAGTATCAAAGGAATGTCTTTTATGCATCTTAATGCCTGTAGTTTGCTGAAAATGTTCACCCTTATCCAGGCTTGGGTGAGCCATACCCTACTTGGCATCCTAGTGATCACTGAGACCTGGTTTAGGCCAGCCATTCCAGACAAAGAAATCAATATCCCAAATTATTTACTCTTCCAAGTGGATAGGCAATCAAGAGGAGGTGGGGTGTCAATTTATGTAAGGGACAAATACTCAGCCACATGCATAGATGCATCATCCTCCCCCAAAGAATTTGAGTGCTTGACCCTAAAGATCGAACTTTCTCCTTCCAGTGCACTCTGTGTAATAGGCTGCTACAGACCCCCTTCTGACGGGCCTCATCTCCTGTCTCACCTCAGTTCTATACTGGGGCTCAGTTCCTTAGAAACCATTATTCTTGGCGACCTGAACTATGATTGGCTATCAAGTGCATCAGCTCCCTTGAAATTCTTTTGTGACACTCTAGAGCTGGTGCAACTCATTGATGAGCCTACTCACCCAAATAAAAAGAACCTTAACAACAGTTCCTTCTGAGATGTAATTTTGGTTAGCAAGCCACACCTGTTCTCTCATGTCAGAACATTTTTCTCAGACATTAGTGATCATTGTTTAATCACCACCATTAGATCCGTGCACAACCCACAGTTTGTGGCAAAGTTCTCTATCAAGAGGTGCAAATGCAACTTTGATTTGTTTGCTTATGTCCACGACTTGAAACATTCACAGCGATGGCAGGAATTCTTTCTAGCCAAATCGGTTAACAGGGCATATACTATTTTTTACGATATTTTAAGTGAGGTTTCAAATAAGCATGCACCATTGGTTAAGGTGCGGGTCAGGAGCAGCACCTACTGTTGGTTCTCGCCTGAGCTCAAAGCTTCCCTGTTAGAAAGGGATACTTTATGGAAAAAAGCCCAAAGAAGCAAGAATGACTCGGATTGGTGTCTTTTTAAGAGAGCACGTAACAAGTGCACCAAAGTTGGTCAGAGCAGCCAAGGCCGCCTACTATCGTTCGGAGCTAGCCTCTGCCTCAAGAAATCTTTCAAAGCTCTGGAAAACATTAAAAGACATGTCTGGACACACACCAGGTAATTCCATTCCAGCAAAAATTAAGTCCGGTGGCAGCGTTACTGCTAACCGATCGGAGATATTGGAAGCCCTCAATAACCATTTTGCAATGGCAGGGCTAGCATTTGATACTTCTCCTGCCAACGACCTCCACAGAGTTCAGGGCCCACCAACTCATGAGTCCCCCTCTACCGAGGAGGCCTTCTCCCTCCTGCCTGTCTCTCTAAAAGAGGTGAAAGACCTACTGCTGCAACTGGACACCAGGAAGGAAGCAGGCTCCGACTTCATAGAGCCATACTATCTGAAATGCACCTACCATGTGCTTGCAGTGCCAATCACCCACCTATTCAACATATCACTCTCCCAGGGTAGCCTCCCCCCCTCAATGGAAAATAGCCCATGTCAGCCCTCTATTAAAAGCAGGTGACCCCTGCGATCTAAATAATTACATACCAAGCTCCCTCCTCCCCATCCTGTCTAAATTACTAGAAAAAATAGTGTGTGGCCAGCTAGGGGTATACTTAGAATCCAGAAGCCTATTAAACCCGGTTCAGTCTGGATTCAGAGCAAAGCACAGCACCATAACAGCCCTAGCTAAGGAGACCAATAATTGGCTCCTAGACCTTGACAACAAGTAGCATGTCTGTGCTGTTTTCTTGGATCTTAGTAAGGCATTTGACACAATCGGTCACAGCTTGCTTCTTTCCTCCCTAAGCACCTTAGGCCTGGACCATATATCTATGTGCTGGTTTGCAGACTAGCTCAGAGAACGGAAACAACAGGTTAAAGCTGAAGGTGATCTTTCTCCATTAAAACCTATGCTGAGGGGCGTGCCCCAGGACTCTATCCTTGGTCCCCTCCTCTTTGCAGTCTACATTAACAACATCAATGACCCCATCAAAAAAGCCAACATCCACTTATTCGCAGATGACACTGTACTGTACTTGAGTTGTCCCACACCGGAAGCAGCCTGTGAAGATCTCCAAGCTGAATTTAACCTTCTACAATACCAGCTCATAAACAAAATACTTTTGCTCAATGCGAAAATGACAAAAGCCATGCTCTTCTCCCCCTCCTTGCATGCAGCAATTCCTGCTGGGGGTGAACTATCCCACAAATTACCACTGTTCTTGGAGAAACACTAGAGTATGTAGCTAAATTCAAATATCTAGGAGTTTGGCTCAATCATAAACTTTCCTTCGACGACCATCTCGAAAAACTACAGAAGAAACTAAGGCAAAGATTAGGACTATTCTACAGAATTAACCACCTGCTCACAAAGGAGGCCAAGATTCAACTGGTTAAAGCTACCTTTCTGTCTTTAATAGATTACGTGGACCTGCTTTACAGCCACTGCACTGCCTCTGCACCGGCTAAGTTGGACACACTCTACCACAGAGCTATCAAGTTCATTACTGGCCTTCCACTTTCCACACACCACTGCTCCCTGTACTCATTGTTAGGCTGGACTTCCCTTCACTATAGGAGGAATAGAAACGCTGCCCTATGGGCCTTCAGAGCGGTGACCAACAAGCTCCCCTCATATGTTTCAGATTGTATTCCCCAGACTGTGTTAGGCACCTACACTCTAAGGAGCTATTCCCTAATTGCCCTCCAAGTTCCAAGGGTCAAAACTCATTTCGGCAAAGCTGCTCTAAGTTTCTCTTTACCCGCATTGTGGATTGGTTTACAAAGGAACTTGAAGCTGAGCTGCCCTGTCAGCCTGAATATCTTCAAGGCGCTCTACGAACGCTACATGAAAGCACCTTGCAAATGTTTTCCTCACTGCTAGCCCACTAATTCCGCAACTCCTCCTTTCCATCCTGATGCTTACCATGTTTCTACCCCTGGCTCTCACTCTTTCCCTGTTAACTCTTCCTGCCACACCCACCCTCCCCTGTCCACTCCAGCCTGGCTAAAGTCCCACCCCATCCATAATAGTGTCCCAATTATCTACCCCTCCTCCTTCATTATCATAATAAAAAAGTACACGACAGCCATTGTCACTTTCTGTGGTTTTAGCTCAATTTTTCCCCCAGTCGTTGGTAATATAGCCCTCCTCTTCTTTACCTCTCTAACCTGCCACCCCATACTTGGCATCTTTCCCTTATATGTGTAGTTGCCGGCTGCCTCACTCAAAAGATCTCGGCTTATAACCCCTGTATGCCTATGGTTGATTGTACATCTGCAGACTTCTTCAATTGTAAAATAATGCTGTTTTTTTTTATTTATTTCAGCTTTGTACTGTACAGCATACACGTATATACTTTTTCTTCCTTGTATATTATTGCTTTTTGTTTACCTGCTTCTGTACTGTACTTTGATGTATTCATGACCAGGATCACCTTGCAAATTAGGCTTGCTCAATGGTACCCACCTGGATAAATAAAGATTTTGATTGATTGATTGATAATAGGCAGATTTGCATTTTTTCAATGAGGCACTTTAGCTTTAATGTCATGATTCTTCTGTAATTTCCTTTTAAACAGTTTCAATGGTGATTAAGTGAGACGGTTTGCTTCTGGAAAATGTATAAAAAAAAAATTGATGGCATCATGCTGGAGTGTCCTGAAATCTTTCCAACTGTACATCTCTAGTTCCTTAGTCTTGCAAACGAATTAGTAAATCAAATGGGTCAGAAGAATGCTGCAGGCATAGAGTATATCATGTATGTGTTATTTTACTGTTTCTCTGTTTGCTCTAGCTAATGCTGTCTTTTATTTGCTGCAGTTTCCTCATAAGTGGCTCCATTTCTTCCAAAATAATTGAGAATGAATGTGGACCTTGTCTGTGTCTGTTTCTTCGGCCGTGTGTCATGGAGAAGAAATGCACTCTTTGAAAAGAAATTATGCTTGACACATAATTGTTGCCTTCACCTCAGCTGTTACCAACAGCACAGTCGAGGCCTTCCTTGGAGAGTTGAAACCAATTTTGACGTGACACTCTGAGGAGTTACCACTGGCAGTTTACGAATAGTTCAAGGTCATAGTGAGATTACCCCAGGCTGAGTCAGGTAAATCTCTAGAGGATGTGTCCTATTAGAAATGTCATGCTATAGATTTTCTCTGTTCCTCAATATTCTCAGTTCCTCACCTTTATTTCATAGTGTTAATGACTTATTGTGAGGGAAACAGAATGTTTTGGGCATCTTGGCAATTATGTGAAATAGTAAACATAGTGACTGGTTTGGTTTATCTAACAACAGTAGAAAGTGTGTGTGTGCGTGCGTGCGTGTGTGTGTGCGCTACATAAAAATGGAATGATATATAATTAAATTAGGTCAACAAATAAAGTAAAACAGAAACACAGCAGGTTTAATTCATCTGATGGTTTGATAGACTGACCAAATCTAAACAATATAGTTCAATGCAGAATGTATTTCTTAACTATGTTGATAAATGCTACTTATATCAGTTTTTATTCAGTGGTGTTTCTGCAAATGATTAATCACTGTTCAGTTACCATATATGAAAAAGGTGCCTAATTGGTTTTTAAAGCTATTGAAAGGGTTAAGAGTTGTTTAGAATCAAGAGAAATTGTGACAAGGGAAATAACTTTGAAAAAAGACTTGCCTGGTAGCCCCCCACTTTCTCTTACCCTGGAATAACCACACAGACACAGGACTTGGAGGAAATGGCTGCAGCCATGTATTTATTGTTGCAAACATACTTTGTTAGAGCAGCATGCACAGCTGGGAGGAGTGCAGTTTCTTCAGGCATCCCACACCTGGTCCTATATCCTGAGCCCCCTGGTGTGTGCCTGAATACCAGATTTATCTCCTGGGGAGGTCATGTGGCCAAGGCTCCAGCAGTAGCCCTCCCTCCAACTCCACTTCCTCAGCAGGATATCCTGATGAGGGTGGACCACGACCCCCTCTCTGGGTCCAGGCCCTCTGGTCCCCTGTCCTCATGTCAATGGGAGATGATAAGCCCTTTATGAGAATTTGACTCATCCCCCCTTCTTCACCTTGTACCTTTGGTTTGTGATCCCCCCAAGCCACCACAGGATGGACACAATCCGACCCCCCCAAACTGCTTGCTCCAACTGCTACTTCAAGACCTGCTTGACAGAAAACCACCTCATCTCAATTCCTCTGTCTGGCTCTTGTCTTTCCTCTCCCTAAAGCACTAACCATCTGAGACCCATAGGTGGGCCCCCAGCATCTAATGGATAGACGGTCCTCCTTTACTGACCGCAGCAGGTCCATTGTCTCCTAATACCCCAAGGTGGAGCACGTGATGTCCAGGCAGCTCTCTCTCTTGGATTCACTGCTGCCCCGTAAGTGAAGGAATGCTTGCCAGTCCCTATTCCCTGGCACCATCTGGGGAACCTGCATGAGACAAAAACAATTACTGCCAGTGCAGACAAATGTAGCACCAATTATCTGGAGCCACCAGGGCACCCTATCTGGCTTTCATTCACCCTACTAGGTGCTCCATCTGGAAGGACTGTTCCCAAACTCCTGAGCATTCAACCCCATGTTAGATGGTCCCTACCTGATAACCAAAACTCATAAGCCTACCCAGCTTGCTGTTTTTGTGCCAAAAGAGCACCTGTCCCCACATTTGGATTGGTGGCTATGTAGGTCTCTACCCCACCGAGACCTGCCCAGAGGAACCAGGGAGGGCACAACCATGTGCCAGATGCCCCTACCCTGCTGATTCGTCTTGCTCTTCTGAACCATATGAAAACTACCATCTGCAAGGACTCCATGTTCTCTTTTGGGAAGCTAGGGAATAAAACTCTGGTCTCCACCCGGCCTAATGGCCCTGAGGGTTGAGGCACCGGACACCACACCTCACACTACGCCAGTGACCCGGGTTCGGGAATGAGCTCGGGTCACTGGGGGTTCGGCCGAGGGAGGTAGGATAGAGTGTCCCAATGGATGCTCTCCTCCTCCACGGGGTGGTGGGTAAAATGGGCAGTAACGCCCACACGCGTTACTGCCTGTGGAAGCATGGCTGGTAAGGCAAAAATGCTGGTTTCCTATTAGGGCCGGGGGTGGGGGGGAGTGCTGTGAACGCTTGATGGCAGCATGCATCTGCACGTCATTTGTCTGGACGTAAGTCTTCTGCATCGGCACTCTCAGGGGGATGGGACCAGGAGAAAAACCAAAGGCAAAAAAATCTCCCCGGCTCCACACAGAATGACACCAGGTCCATGCTACAGTAAGTGGCCTGGCCGAAAAGACCAGTGGATAAGATCCACTAGGCAGGGACCAGGACAAAGTAAAAAAAAAAAACCCTGGTCTCAAACACCATTCTGCTAGGCTGCTCCATGCCTTAGTCCTCCCCACCACAGGATCAGCTCCCTGTAGACTCAAAACCCCTGTGGCTGTTATGCCTGGGTTAGCTCCGATACTCAGAGCGGCCCTCCAAATGCCACCAGGAATAATATCTCAACCAACAGAGCCTCAAATGACTCTGCCCTGACCAAGCTGCCCCAGATGCAGACCAAGCTCACCAATGGGATGAGATGCCTCTCATCTGGCTGGGCACTCCAAGTATTCACATACCTCCCATCCCATCTGACCCATGAAAGCCATGATGATGTCATGAAGCCCACCTCACAAAAGCCTGAATGCTCCCAAGGGAAGGCATACCACTGTTCCCAGTGACAGCCTTTCTATTGCTTTTTTGTTTTGATGGGTGTCCACTGGTGCTCCACTAGCATTAGGTAGGTACCGGGTCCCTGGCCAGTTCTGGCCACAAAGAAACACCTTTCACCAAGGCCATAGCTCCTGTTGTTCTCTGAGCAATAGGAGCACTTGCTGGCTCACCATGAACTGCATCCTCTATTCCATAGCCCCAGAAAAGAACTTGGATATCATCAAGTGACTAATCAGCAGCTTACCTCCCAATCGTTAGATTCCCCAGCAATTCTGTTCCTCCCTCCCCTGGCTGAGGCCTCACCTGGTGGGGATAACTCTGCGGGCAGAAATTGAAGGGCCACCTTTTCAGTGTCCCACTTGGCCCTGTCTGGTTACTCCACAGCAGGGTTTAATTAGCTGGTAGAGCATCACAAAACACTATGGAAAATGGGGTAATGCCAACCATTACCAAAATGGCCAGCAGTGGACTGCCAACCAATTTAGTTTTTTTGAGTCTATGGCACAGTAGATGAAATGAGCAAATTATATATGTTCTAAATTCATCATCCATTGTCCTGTGCCCAGTGCTATGCATCTTTAGCTGAAATGCACCTCCATGTGTAACACTGCTGATCAATTTTTTGACTTGTGCAATACCTTGACACAATGCCAGCCAGAAGGCCCCTCAACCCCCTACAGGGAATGGCTCTGCAGGCAAAGTGGAGGAACCCTTGTGGTGACCATCTTGTCAGCTGACAGACAACACTATCTGCCACCTGGGGATACATGTTTATGTCTATCGCTAAGAAGGTATCCCTTGGCTATAAGACTGCACCTACCCCTGCACTATGGAAACCCCAACCTGAAACGTTCCCTGATGGGAGATCAAACCCACAGCCTATTGCCCAGAGGCAGGCCCCCAGCTCATTGAGCCACCAGCACTGCCTCCTCGAATGAGGCCAGGGTCGACTAGTGGGTCAGAGCCCCTGCTAGTTTTCCCTTCGACTGCCCCTGACTACCTCACCTACATGCAAGGAACTTACTGATTTTCTGCCTGCTGCCACTCTATCCATGTCCACATACCTACGGCCTACCCCTGTAGAACCTCAGTGTTTCCTTACCTTCTTGCGAGGCACAGGTCCCTTACCTGAGTACAGCACTCCATGTTTTGCTGGTCACCTAAAGGTGCTGACCCCACCTCACTTATGATGTGGGTAGACTTGTCCTTCTGCCACAGCTAAGGGAAAGGAATTGCCCCAGGCTTGAACCCATGACCATCTATTCACACTATCCTTTATAATTCCATTGCATTATCTCAGTGTGCCACCAGAAGGATATGTCCTCTGAAGGATGCACATCTTGACCTGAAATAAAACTTTATTCCTATTATAGTACTGTTAGTGAATTCCACCAGTGTACTTGGGGGGGGGAAGGGTTGCCGAATACAGGCGAGGCCCCATGGCCAAGTGCCTCTTTTCAGAGGCAACCTGGGAGCACTGGGGAGGTAAAAGACTTTGCTGAGAGTCACCCAAAATGCAAGCAGAGATCATGAAAATTGCTCCCCCCAACAACCCGTGAGCAAGATGGCCACCGAGATCTCCCAAAGTCCAAGATCTCAAGCATGCAAAGTCCACACAAAGGAACAGGAGGATGGGGTGTGCATTAGTATGACCTGGCATACAGCTCCCTCTCCCTTTTCCAGAGGATCACTAGGCCAGGGTATGACAACCATCTTCGCCCGCTGGCTGTCCTGACTGGGAGGGGAGGTTTATGTGGAAAATGATGATGCAGAGGCTGTAGCAGCAGGGAGGGGTGTGGAATACATCACTGCTCCTGATGACTGACTGGAACACCGAGTAGTGCAGGCATGAGCCAAACTGGGCGGTCCCTGACCCTTCCACGGACCGTGCCAGCACCAGGACATACTGTAGGATGTCCACCCCCAGATAAGCTCAAGCAACTGTAAGCTGCTAAAGAGAATTGCAAAAGATAAATCCCCTTATTGCCTAATGGGAGCCATGTGCGAAGTACTGGCAGCTAGCCAAATAAGGTAGCAGAGATCATAGAAAGCAAGTCCCAGTCCACAGCACATACCTGGAGCCTAAAAAACTGTATTTTTGATAACCAGAAAAGGGGCTATCAGGCATGTGAGCTGCACCACAGGGGCTACTCGGGAGGAAAAATGCTGCTAAATGTACCAAGCCCAATCACAGCTCTGTACTGTAGCACCTGGTCAGTGCTGCCTTCAGCTAGTTGCTCAACCTCCAGGCTATTCATCCAGATAACTGTTCTTTTCCCAACTGACTCCACTTATTTTTTTTATTTTAAGTGGGGGATACCTGTCCTCCATCCCTGCACCTTGACTACTATCCTGGCTAAGGAAAGACAGAATTGTGAGGAGGGGCAGGCCCTTACCTCAGAGACACTGACTGTTGTGGTCCCGACAATCTAAAGGAAGGAGAAGAAAGAAGGAGAGCTTCAGGCCTCTAGCTCCTAAAATGGTAGTTTACTCACTTGGTAAAGGTGATTGTGTTACTGTATATCCATGGCACTCCTAGATCCATTACCTTAGGGTTATGTATGCCTGATAGGCTGTTGATGCACCTGTGACCTAAGATCAGATTTCAATCTACTACCAAGCCCCTTCGCCACCCTTACTGTCTTCAGTTTCAATACTTCCAGAGCTATAAAGTAACTGGTTAGGTGTATGCACAGACAGTAAATATTACTCTAGAGACATTCTTTTCAGGACTTTATAACTACTTTAATGATTACATATTGAATTTGACTTATACGCTTAAAGTACGCTTAAAGCATTCCACATGGATATTGTCATATTGTCATTATTCTGTCACTTAATCCACCTGTGATACCTGTAATTGTGCTCCCTCGGGTGGGATGGAGTGCCATGGATATACAGTAACACAATCACCTTTACCAGGTGAGTAAACTACCATTGTGTTGCCTGTATATCCATCGCACTCCAAGATCCATTATCTTAGGGTGATTCAAAAGCACTACCCTACTTATAGGGAGGGGGGGAGCATGAGTTCTATATGCTTGCTAAGGTGGCAGTTATTAACACTTTAAGTCCAAATGAACTTTTCTCTGGAATTTCAGTGTCTAGTCTATTGTGTCTTGTAAGGTTATGAATAGTAGACCAGATGGCTGCCGCACAGATTTTCTGTGCCATGGCAAAGTTTCATTCCACCCAAGAGGCTGCCATGGCCCTTGTGGAGTGGGCTTTTATCCCCACTGGGGCATCTTTGTTATTTGATTTGTCTGATTCTGTGATTGTTCTTTTTAACCATGTTGCTAAGGTGGCCTTGGCCACTACGGTTCCTTTCTTGCGACCCGATGGGATGATGAACAGTCTCTCTGTCTTTCGTACTTGTGCGGTTCTTTCTAGATACACTGTGAGTGTCCTCTAGATGTCCAGGGAGTGGAGAGTCCTCTCCCTGCTATTTGTGTGTACTTCATAAAAGGTCAACAGTTCTATTGGCTGGCACTTGTGAGATGCAGAGTATACCTTGGGAATGAATTAGGGTACAGTCTGTAGGGTAACTCCATCTGGTGTGAATATTGTGAATGGTTCCTTACATGATAATGCCGTCAGTTCTCCAGTGCAGCGGGCTGAGCATATTGTCACTAGGAATTCTGCTTTTAACGCTATCCAGTAATCACTGATGTCTGTTAGAGGCTTGAATGGTGTTCTGGTAAGGGCATTGAGTACTAATGTCAGGTCCCAAGATAGTACCCTGTTCCATAAGCGGGGCCTTATGTTGGTTGTTGCTTTTAAGAAATGTATGACATCTGGATGTGAACCTGGGTATGTACCTTCGACAGTGCCCACTGCTGCCACAATGGCTGGAAGTTGAACTCTTAGTGATGAGGGTGCTAGTCCCTTGTCCAGTCCCAGTTGTAGATACAGTAGTACATGTATGCACAAACAAACACAGCTCAAAAGTCCTGATGAAGGGGAGCCAAGGTACAAAAAGCCGTAGAACTGCAAGATAAAGAAACAAACCCTCGGCTCACCCAAATCTCCCAAAGAAACAACAAAACACTGTTTGAAATTAAAAAGCAATAAGTTTAATTACAAATAGCAGCTGCTGTTTGTAATTAAATTTGTTGCTTTTTATTTTCAAACAACAGTGTTTGATGGTCACTTGTCCCCAGTACAGTAGTACATCTGCCATAGAGACTAATAAAGGTGATAAGTTTCTGTCCTTACACCAAGTTGTGAATCTTTTCCATTGTCTGGAATAGGTAGATGATGTGGTAGCACTGCACGACTGTACCATTGTATCAATCACTGCTGTGTGGTACCCTGCATTCAGCAGTGTCTTCCTTTCAGGAACCAGACCATGAGTTGTAGGCTGTTCAGGGAGGGGTGTATTACCAGTCCCTGTATCAGAATATCTGACCTGTTGGGTAGTTATAGGCTGTCCCTTGCTATTACCATTAGGTGGCAATGTTGTAGTTGAAGTCAGCCATGGTGCACTGCAGTGCACCAACTAGGAGAAGCCACACAAGTGTTCCCAATGACTACGGTTATCAGTGTGAGATAGGTACAGAATAGCCCTCTGATGGTGGCTGGAGTAGCAAAGGGATGCTGACATATTATTTCAGTCATATGGCTGAGCATACGCTGACTGCTATGTTAGCTGGTCGTGCTGTCGGTGTTAGTGGTACCCCTGCATTGGACTCACAAGTTGGGTAAAATGTGTACTTAAAGGTTCCAGAAAGCAATGGTCTTTATGCATGTTTGTGTATGTGCCTACATACTAGAGTAGGATAGGCTTGTAGTGAATGAGTATGGCACTGTATATAAATATATATGTGTATATATATATGTATATTTATCCTATATTTTTTTTGTAATTTTCTTCTCGGGGGTCTACTAATCTTGGTAGTTCTGTGTAATGGATTATAAGACCCCTACTATTGTTTTCAGTTCTATGCAGCACATTAGAGGAGTCAAGTTCCTAATGGCAGCACATAGAAACATAGAAACATAGAAGTTGACGGCAGATAAGGACCGCAAGGCCCATCCAGTCTGCCCATTTCTTTTTCTACCTTATAAATGTGCCTTCGGCCTTTGCTCTGTCAGTGACCTATCTATTCATAGTCATTTGTATTGCTCCCTTATGCCTATCCCATGCCTGTTTGAAGCCCTGCACTGCATTCATAGCCACCACTTCTTGTGGTAAGCCATTCCATGCATCCACCACCCTTTCTGTGAAAAAGAATTTCCTCACATTCCCCTTAATCGGCCTCCTCTAATCTCATGCTGTGTCCTCTTGTCCTGCTATTTTTCTTATATTTAAACATGTTAGACTCTTTCACCTTGTTTATGCCCTTAAGGTGTTTGAATGCCTCGATCATATCACCTCTCTTCCTCCTTTGCTCAAGGGTATACATATTGAGCTCCGTTAATCTGTCCTCATATGTCTTCTGATGCAGTCCCTGCACCATTTTGGTTGCCCTTCTCTGGACTGCCCAATTTGGTTAATGTCCTTGTGAAGGTGTGGCCTCCAATACTGCACGCAGTACTCCAGATGGGGCCTAACCAGTGTCTTGTACAGAGGGATTATTACCTCCCTCTTACGACTTGTGATACCCCTACTAATACACCCTAACACCCCCCTAGCCTTACCTACTGCTTTAGAGGTCTGCTTGGATGATTTTAGGTCATCAGTGATGATGATGCCCAAGTCCCTTTCTTCCTTTGTGACTGCTAGCAACTCCCCTCCCAGCCTATAGGTGGCTTCAGGGTTTCTCTTCCCTATGTGCATGATTTTGCACTTCTTTGCATTAAATCCCAGTTGTCACTCTTCTGACCATTCTGCTAGTTTATCCAGATCTCTTCTCATTCTGCCCACCCCATCTGGATCATCTACTCCTGTTGCAGATCTTGGTGTCATCTGCAAACAGACAAGCCTTACCTCTAGTCCATCTGCAAGGTCACTAATGAAGATGTTGAAGAGGACTGGCCCAGGACTGATCCCTGAGGTACCCCACTTGTGACTTGCATCTCTTCTGACTGTATACCATTTACCACCACTCTGTTTCTGCCCGTCAACCAGTTTGCCACCCAGTTGACCAACTTCTGACCCACCCTGAGCCTACCCAGCTTATTTATCAATCTTCTATGTGGAACAGTGTCAAAAGCTTTGCTGAAGTCAAGGTAGGCGACATCAACTGCTCCCCTTGGTCCACCACTCTGGTTACCCAGTCAAAGAAATCTATGAGATTAGTTTGACAGGACCTTCCTTTGTAAACCCATGCTGTCTTGGATCCTGTGCCCTATGGATTCCAGGTGTTGCACTATCCTTTCCTTAAGGAGTGCCTCCATAATCTTGCCCACTACTGAGGTAAGACTGACCGGTCTGTAGTTCTCGCGCCTCCCTGCTACCACTCTTGTGGAGCGGGATCACATGAGCCCTTCTCCAGTCTCCTGGGACCTCTTGTGCTCAGAGACTCACTAAACAATTCTGCTAATGGCTCTGCTAGTTCCTCCTTAGCTCCTTAAGTACCCTGGGATGTATGCCATCAGGTCCCATTGCCTTATCCACCCTGAGCTTAGCAAGCTCTTGTAGGACCCTTTCTTTTGTGAAGGGAGTAGTGCTCACCTCCCTCCCCACTGTGTCCATGATGCTGAGCTGTGGGCCCTGTCCTAACTTCTCTTCAGTAAGTACTGAGCAAAAGTATCTATTTAGGGGAGTCACGTTCCTAATGACCCACACTCAAAGTTTGGTTCCCTGACTGCTTGGCAGTGGGACTGCAATTGTTTGAGTTGTAGTCTATTTATAGTTCCCATACTATGGCCTTATTAGTCGAGCCGTATATGCTAACCTTCGTATGCCTATCACATGGTTATCCCGGAAGGGGATGCCATGTGGGGGTTGTTGGTGCCCAAGAGAGGCTGTAGTTCTGTAATGACCTGGTGTTGTGTCATATCCCTAGTACCATTAATTTTGTTTTGGTCATAAGGATGGGTGTAGTAGGAGCCAAGCTGCATGCTTCTGAACTGTGTTGATGTCATCCCACAGTGTAGAAGCAGTGGTACAGCAGTGTTATAAGGGATGCTCTGTCGGCGACATGCACTGTATGATCAGTACACCTTGACCTTGCTTTGGGTGTTAAAATATATAGGATAGACCTTCTGAAGGGGCAGAATAAGTATGCCTATTCTCATGCCTACCCCTGTTTTTGATTCAACTTCTGTAATCATGATGGTTCTGTGTAGTACATTAGCATGTGTTAGGGGCAAATGACGCTGTCCCATGTAACTGGCTTTCCCACTGTAAGATGGTCACTGATCATGCGAAATGTGCACTGGGCCCATCAGTTCTGACATCAGCTGTCCACCCTTCAGATAGGTCAGTGTGGGCTAGGAAGCCCCTACTTTTACAGTATTGCTGATAGGAGCGCCCTATTGAGGTGTATCCTTTAGGGCCTCTCCCTGGATGTGTTCAGGATATGTTGTTAAAATGTTATAAAGGCCATTTATTAAGGACATTTACTTTTTATGTAATTGTCATTATAGACTGTGTCATGCAGTAATTTTCTAAGTCTGAGGTGCGCTGTTCTTAACGTTTCTCAACTATTTTTCATAATGCCACACTCGAGCCTGTAAGAATCAGGTTGATAGGTAAGACTGCAAGTACTGTGCCCTTAAGTTCATTAGGAGGGTTTGGCTAATGTTAAGGTGACTGATTATCAGCCTCAGTAGTTTTAGTGAGCCTATATCCCCCATTATTGGCCATCTACATATATAGCCGGTAAATACCCTTGTTTCATTTATTGTTTGTTTTATTTTGTTATTTTAATTTTGTTTTAATAGGTTAGATGGTCCCCAGGAGTGTGTGGCATCTCATAGCCATGTTTATGGTCTCATAGTGGAGTTGTACTCTACCAAAATGGTACATTCAATAATGAGAGACTTTGGAGCCAATCACAACGCATCCCGAGTCCTTCACGAGACTTGGTCATTGTCCTGTGATATTTGTGAGCTCAGGAAGAAGCAGGGCACAGAGTGGAGACTAGCTTATGATGTGTAGTAAAACAACAACATGGGGCCATAAAATAACATCCACTAGTCTCCATGTTGCTATATCCAGCATGGGGGCTTTTGAGATGCATGGGAGATCTGGGAGAGCAGTAATTTGTTATGCGATGATCAGTGAGGAAGCACGGATGTCAGGGGACAGCGTGAAAGAATCTGCATTTACTTTTGAGGTATGGCACTGTACGCTTGAGTCTCTCAGGGATAGCAGGATTGCTGGTCTGAGTACGTATAGTATTTAAGTGGGCCACGGAGGTAATGCTAGTAGGGGTACTGGGTTGCCATATGTAACCAATTTTGTTTTATGCTTGCCATATATAACTATATATGTGCCCTTCAATGAAGGGGCCAGTGTCTATATCAGTTCCTGGCACCGCTTGAAGGGGTGTCCACGTAACTGTGGTTTTCCGATGTAGGGATCATTTCTTTGCTGTTCATCTTCTTTTGCTCTGCTATATCTGAGATGTATAGAGTGCTTGTCCCATGCTCACGAGGTTAGAGAAGAACTTCTTGCTGTGAAGGGGGTGGATGCCATAAGCCTGGTCAGGGAAATGTGGAGCATTTAAATGTAGCCTGAGCCATCAAGAAAGAACCTTATGGTGTCTCCATTCTGAAAGGTATGTCTGAAACGTTCCTGGGGCCAGCGTGGGCTCAAAGCACTTGTAAGTCAAAGTGAACACTGTTGGGAATATCTTTAGATGAATTTTCAACAGTGCAGGACTGTGAGTACATTTATTTGGGAGATCTAGGCAAGGTAATGCACGTTCCCCAGTCCAGGGGCTATCAGAGTCACTGGTGTTGCAGTGTTGTAATACTGTTGCACAGTATATCTAAACCCAGTTACCACTAGCAGGGACATCAGGTTTATTGTACAATATTTTCATTAGTTTATTGTCTGCCATCAAAGATAATAGTTATTTTGCCCAGTCCTTGTGTTTTTTTTATTTGTTTGTTTTAAAGAGACTGCAGAACTCATTTCCTTTCTCTAAGTATAACAATTATCCTGATTAAACAGTGATTTTATCAGCACTCTAGGAGATATAGAGTGTGCTTGAGATATTCTGTTGTTGCTGTAGAATGACTCCTTATATGAGTTGTTTTAAATATATATATATATATATATATATATATATATATATATATATATATATATATATATATATATATATATATATATATATATATATATATATATATATATATATATATATATATATATATATATATATGGGACAGCACTCCTGTGACTGCAAGTAGGAGCCATAGGGTGTTCCCAATCCCACTAGAGTGTGGTAGTGGGTGCAGGCTGAACTGGGACTGTTAGCAGGGATCCCAGGAGAAGTTTAGGCTCAGCTTGCAATATTGTTTCAGTCATTAAACAGCTTATTATTTTATTTATTTATTCTAAGTGCCCCTGCTAATTTGTAGGGTGACCCTGTACTGGGTCCTGGGCAGTGTAAGTTGCTTCTGCGTTGGTATGTAATTTTAGCAAGTCTGGCCCTTTAAATGTCAGCCTCTGATCCCTGGCTGAAATGCTGGCCCTTTAATGACAGTTTTGATCATTGGTGCCTCCCAGAAGAAAATGAGGCCCTTACTTACTAATGCCCAGCCAATCTTGGGTGTAACCTTTTAAATGAACATTCTTTTGGCAGTAATAGCCCAGAACATAATCTGACCTTTGATTTTATTTCAGCCATTATTGATACGGCAAGATTGAGCAGTGTCGCGCATGCGCGAGCTATACATGCATGCGCATCCTTGCTTGCCCCTAAGTAAAATGATGCTGGGTGGCATTGTGCATGCACGATTGCTGTATCCCCTCCACACATGTGCAATAAGCGTAGAGAGTGCATACGTGGCTGCCTATTTGTGATTAATGGCCAAGAAGATGGAGACAAACAACAACAATATGCTGTACTCCATTTTGCGAGACCCCCCCTCCCTGGGATACCTCGTAGCTCAAGCAGCAGCAGCCACCTTCCCCAGCATAACAGGTTAGTTTAGACAGCAGTAGGAAGCATTCTGATAGCATGAGCCAGCACTATGGACCAGGGGGATTGATCAGTGGTTCTGTGTCCCAGGGGAGTCACAAATCTGTGCAGTGAGGCCCAATGCTCTATCGCCCCGCTACATAAAGGGAGGTGACAGGCTGGTAGATATTCAATAGCTGCATCCCAAGTGTGAGTGCCTGGGGGGGAGACTTCTACTTAAAATTGTTGTGCCTCCCTCATTATGCAGATGCTGAGCAGGGACTGCATATGACGTTGAGGCCGGATATCCTCACTCAGAAGGGAGGAGTCAGGCTGGTGGTCCTTTTGTGCTACCGGTAGCTGCTGGCTCATGCTTCTATTCTAAGCTGCACTATAATTCCTTCTATCTGGTAGTGCAGGGCTGTATAAGCATGATGCTATATGACGCAGTTTAATTCTGTATAACTCATAACATGCTCATTCTATGTCTGTTCTACCTTTTACTTTGTTCTTTCTTATTTTCACAAAAACATTTCCTTGTTTTACTGTAATTTTAACAATGCAGTGATACTGCCTGTGCAATAATAATGAAATCCTGTAAATACCTTCTGTTTGTCGTTGCACTGGAGCTTGGGAAAGTGCTGCAACCTGTATCAGATGCACATATTGAACTGAAGACAGTAAGGGTGGAGAAGGGGCTTGGTGGTAGATCAAAATCTGACCTTAGGTCACATGTGCTTCAGCAGCCTATCAGGCATACATAACCCTAAGGTAATGGATCTGGGAGTGCCATGATATACGGGCAACACAATCCCTCTTTCTCCTTCCTTCCAGAAGCCACCGCCCAGTAGGGCAGCCTCAGCAGTACCTCCCCCTGGGGTGTTGCTGGATCCTGATGCCCACCCCCAGAGGAGGTACCCTCCTTTTTCCCCCAGGTCCAGGGAGGGAGGGCCCCCGACAAATGGCCAGCTGCTGCAAGTTTCTTGGCAGCTTCTCTGTTTGTTTTCATAATATATCTTACTGTAGATGATGAACACCGTGATGCATACATAAATTTCACACCTGCTGTTTTTTTTTTCCAATGGCAGCATCTGTTTAATGCAATCTTTCCCTGGACCATTTGAGTCCTTAATATATGTCAACTCACTGCATAATCCAGTTCCGAAATAATTAAAATATCAATAACATAAAAATGGTATGGTGGCAGAAGCAATTTGTTTAACCCTAAGGATATAAAATGCAATCCCACTTTAGGCTGAAATCTTATCTCAAACATGTAAAGTAGGCTGGGGTTATATGATCTTTGGTGATAGGGTGTTGGGGAGACAAATCTAACCAAAGTATCACTGTATGCAAGAAGGAAACATCTTTTCCAGACTTCATTCCACCATCTTTTTTTCATTTACTGACTGAGAAGGGGATAATAAATAATGTGAGACTTTTTTGTAAATATCATTGTTCCTTAAATATTAAAATAATATCAGTGATAACAAATTTAGCCATTGAAGTCATTATATATAATGATTTGAAACTGTTGTTTTCTTTGTGAGAGGTGTTGTTTCATTGCTTTTATTTTCTTGTCAGCCTATGAAAGTAAATATTAATTCATATATACCAGCTTTACTGCATTTATGAAACAGCAATGTAATTCTTCATTTGTTCAAAGAAATACTTTCTTCATCATAATAAACACTTTTGACTTTTCCTTGAGCTGTTCTTAACTGTGTCAGCTAGAAGCCAGCAGTATTCTTGTCATCAATAACACATTATTGGCAGTTTACAATTACATAAAAGACAGATTGATTGTTTTACTTTTTTTACCCGAGGTAAACTTCTACAGGAACCCCCTGTCTCTGAGGACCTCATATTGATTAACTTCAAGATATTTTCTTCTCTCACCTTTAATCTTCAACACAGTGATAGGTTGATTTGGAGTATGCTAGACCATAAGATTTGAGAAACAGCTTTAGAGGTTAATACTTATGACTCAACATAGTCCCTTTTGGAAATACCCTATCATAAAGAGTATCAGTATTAATGCATGTAGTTAATGTCATTGATTACCTGTCAAACATATCCTCTAAGCAAACTCCCAGTAAGCACAATTATTTTTCTTGCTAACAATCAACGTGCAGGAGGAAAGGCATGCTACATCACAGTTACCTATTTATCTGAGATGAAAGTAACTTCAGACTTTCATTTAACATGTGCTGATAATATTTAAAGTTCAGTGGTCTGCAGGCATTGCTTGAATTGTTTTGTTTATACTGAAAATCCAACACTAGGTAAACAGAAGTCTTAATTTATGACTATTTATTGCAGCACTTACATAAAACAAAGAATTTCCTGTATAAGTGCCAGAATCCTTCAACAGGATGAATGAGCGCTATTTACAAAGAATTAAACTCATCTTTGTTTGCCTGTCTACTACTCGTGTAATGGCACAGTGCATTAAACTAATGTCACTTAAAGAAAGAAATACATGTATTTCTAAGGAAAATGGTACACTGCTGGTCTGAATGACATGAAAACCAGTACTGAGAACAACTAACCACAGGGTCTGTAGATTATATCTAAGGGGTTTGTTAGCAAACAGGGACAGAAAGGCAGGCACTTGAGGGAACTGTTGAGCATGAATTTAACTGAATGATGTAAAACACCCTGCACAAGGGCTTAGGCAATGTATCAGTGGTATTCTATATACTGGTACCCAGTTAAGGACTGGCAAGACTGAGAGTTGCCAATCAATGGGTACCACTTAGTTTTCATCAGATTGCTATTTAGAGTGGCATGAAACAGAAAAAGTAAATCTTTCAAAGAGAACGTCAATATTTTAGAACTGCAGTCACTTTGAAACAATTGATTTAGCAGTGGTCTGTAGTGCAAGCTATTTACATCATACAGTTTGTGGATGGTCATTCATCATGATGGATACTCTGAATTATTGTGTAATTGTAGAGGCCTTTCATTTTAGCTGGTCAAGCTTCTCAAACTAAACAAATGAGTGCAAGTGTTCGGTTAATAATATCACCTAATAATGAAAGACAACTGGAAATAAGTGTGCCTGGAAAGATTCAGGAACCAGCCTGATTTAATACATCATTTTGATCAAGTATAATAAAGAAAATGTTTAGTTATATGTGTATACTGTGAGTGTGTGTGTGTGTGTGCATATATATTATGGTGAAATATACTCATCAAGGGGGTCTAATAAGATAAAAATGCTACAATCCCAGAGGGTGAGTGGCATTACATCCTCATTAACCCCACTCCAGATAGTATATTTCCCTATAAGCCACTTACCTGTTGTTTATTTTACAAAATACATTGGGATATTTTTTGTTAGCATTTGACAGCATTTGAGATAATTTACAGGTTTAGCTTTTATCTTTTTTTTTTTTGCCCTGTGGTCTTTATGTGGTATGGTAAGTACAACTTTTGCTGGTTTTCATTTTAGGGCACTTTGCATTCCTTTAATGTAGAGACTTCATACAAAAGGAGGCATGGCTATGGTGGTCCATCCTTTAGTCTGGCGTGTTTGGTGCTAGAGGGTGGCAAGGTGTCTGTCCTTGGGTGGCATATTGCACCTGCAAGTGGGAGCGGCATGTGCATGTGTGCTGCTTTTTTGTGTGTAGTCAGGAGTGGTTGCGTCTTTGGTTGGGAGCGGCATGCGAGCAGCATGCCTTTTGTGGTCCTGGAGGTATCAGTATGGAGGGACTGGCATTTGAGAGTGAAGAGCTTTGAGGGACATGGCAGCAGCTTTATGGAGGGACTTACATCTGATGAGGGAGTTGGTGTTTCAAGGAACAGTGTGCCTTGTGGCAAGTGTCTTAAATGATGCAAATGGTTTGGAAGGTATTTTAACTGAAGTGTTAATCGCTTAATTGATTTGGTAATTAGTCGTAATTAGTGTGGAACCAGAGGGTTTTGTGTACTATTGTCATACACTTTTCATTGAAGTGGTATAAACTTCTAATTATTTTTGCTTGTGGTATAACACTTTAATAGTAATGGTATACAGGGAAGCAACTGCTAATAGATCATATGGGGAAATTCTCTTTCATGTCTAAGAATTATGCAGTAACACCACAATTAATAGGGATAAGCAGGAACTTCACAGTTATTTTTTTATTTACAAGGAGAAATGTGTATGTATGTGACAAGAAGAAACTGTGATGGGGGAAGTGCACCTGGAGAAGGCTGTGGTGCAGCAACAATCAAACCAAAAGTTCTTTAGTGAAAGGGCTACGCACCCACAAACAAAGACAATGCAAAGAACAGAAATACAAATTTCTCTCTTACCTTTTTTATTCCAAAATGTCTTCAGAATAGTGCAATTTATACCGGGACAGGTACCATGATACACCTGTAAAACAGTGTGGTCTGATGTACCTGCATATATTAGAAATAGGTCCCATGTCAATTGGGTGAAGTTTCTTGAGCAATCACAATTTGAGTGAAAGCATTACGTCATTTGAGCAATGATATACTGCACTGAGGCAATGTACAGCAACAACATTATACTGCACACAATATCAAGCAGGAGGAAGGCTAAGACATGAAAACTAGGCAGCAGGGTGGGAGTGGTACACTTCTTGGAATGAGTAGGGTGCACCGTAGCATATACTAAACTCTTTACCCAAGTGACCCAAGCTGCAGGTTCCATCGGTGTGGTGAGGGCAGGGGACCTAGTCCTCATGACTTTATCCCAGCAGGAATGATGAAGTCCAAAAGAGTTGGTGGATGTCTGTATTTCTTAAGGGGGCTTTGCCCCCTGCACCACCACCCCTATCTTTTATATTCTAACACTATGCCACACTTTGCCAATGGGTCCCGCTGCATCAGTGGTGTCACCCATATTGTGCTGTCACTGTGGTGTGGCAATCACCCAAATTGCAGTAGCTCAAATCTCCTCACCCAAATTTCTTCACCTAAATTTGATCATTCAAGTGACATGCTACCTTTGAGGTACAACTGATGTGAGAAAGAAATAAGTGCCCTCGTTGAGATTTGAACCTAGGCCTGCTCAGAAAGTTATTCCACTGCACCACCAGCTGTGCTACCAGTACAACTAGAAACTTTAGAATACTAAAGGCATTCATCCTCTCTCAATGCACACCCTGAAGCCACACATATAAGAATTCCATTTTTACGTTTGCTTGTGTGCATGCGCAAGGAACATTTTGGGAGAGTAGCACACTTTGGAGGTGTGCCTCTCCCTTTCAATCCACTGCTCCGTTGAGCAGGCGTGGTGGTCCTGCACCAATGGGTGCGGGAGCTGTGTATGACAGCAGTGGTCTTCGCTTCAAAGAAAACCACCGCTGTCATACAGAGCACCGCGTCACACTGCCCCCCTCCCGCATCACGCCAACCCCCCAAAGGTTTGGTGCCACGCTGGGAGCCCATTCAGTGTGGCAAATGTCCCACGTTGTTTGCCGACAGGGTGCTCTAATCCCGCCGGCTCCCTTGGCCCCTTGCCATCTTCACACGCTGGGAGCCCACACCAGCTGGCAAATGTCCTGGCTGTTTGCCGATGGGGTGCCCAATCCCCGTCAGCTCCATGGACCCCCAGCCATCCTTCTGCCACACTGGGAGCCCACCCAGCATGGTAAACATCCCATGTTGTTTGCTAATGGGGTGCCCAATCCCATCGGCCCTCAGCGGCCCTGAGCTGAGTTTTTGTGCCATGCCAGAGCCCACCCCTACATGGCAAACGTCCCACGTAGTCTTTTTTCACCTGTAAAGCAAAAATGGTACCACGGCGCTTCTCCCAGTCCCCCCTCCCACAACCCACACATGCCCACTGGGCATCTAACCTCCCCACACCCCCCTCACCCCATACTTACCTTCAGAGCTTGGCGCAACAATCTTCGGTGGACCGGGAACACATCTGCACTCTTCAAAGCCGACCGCAAACTGAGGAAATGCTGGTAAGCTGTATAATGGGCTAGATAGGGGGGTTTCAACTTTATTGCATATCTCAGGCATTTTTTGGAATTTTTGCACCAAATTTTCAACATGGGGTTTAGGACCCTTCTCATGAATGATGTCACTGTCATGCGTTATTTTGGGGCCCAAGGGTGATTCCCCAGTCACTGCGCAGTCACTGCATGAAATCACCCTTTGGGCCTGAATAACACCATGACAGTGACATCATTCATGAGAAGGGGTCTCAAAAACCCCACGTTGAAAATTTGGTGAAAAAACCCCAAACCATGACTGTTTTATGAGTGTGCGTTGCGCAGTTCCTATGCAGGCTCGTAAGTTCACGAATTTTCAATATTTTCACTACAGATTTTCAACATTGCCATTTTACCACATCTTCTTATGAGCAGTACAGCTGTCATTTTTCACATCCTGCCCAAAATGTGTTTCTGTTCATGTAGTGCACAATGGCGCAGTCGGTGTGCGAACTCAGTGTATGGGACACATTAAGAAAATCACAGTGACACTGTTCATGAGTAGAGGTCTTAAAATGGCTGTGTTGAAAATTTGGTGACAAAATTCCTAAAAATGACTGTTTTATGAGTGTTCATTGAGCAGTTCCTATGCACGCTCGTAAGTTTGCGAATTTCCAATATTTTCACTCCAGATTTTCAACATTGCCATTTTACCACACCTCCTTATGAGCAGTGCAGCTGTCGTTTTTCACATCTTGCCCAAAATGTGTTTCCACCCATGTAGCGCACAATGGCACAGTCGCCATGCGAACTCAGTGTATGGGACACATTAAGAAAATCACAGTGACACTGTTCATTAGCAGAGGTTTTAAAATGCCAATGTTGAAAATTTGGTGACAAAATTCCTAACAATGACTGTTTTACGAGCGTGTGTTGCACAGTTCCCACTCATGCTCATAGGTTTGTGAATTTTCAATATTTCCACTCCAGATTTTCAACATTGCCATTTTACCACACTTCCTTCTGAGCAGTACAGCTGTCATTTTTCACATCCTGCCCAAAACGTGTTTCAGCCTCTGTAGCGCACAATGGTGGTAACAAAAAGGTCATGCTGAAAATTTATTGTGCAAATACCAGCAATCGCACAGGGCATTAGGATAAAGCACCATACATGCCAATCACCACTGCAAATACCTGCAAGCGAACGTTCGGCATTGACAAATGCTTGTTGTTATAAGGACTGCAATGCGCAAGTATGTGAAAAACAGTTTAGGAGTGAGAAGGAAATAGGTGCCCTGGCTGTGATTTGAGCCCAAGCTTACTCATATAATATTTTGCTGCACTAGGAGCTAGACTACTAGGATAACTGAAAGTGTAGGCATCCCAAAGGCACTTATCCACTCCTGAATGCACACCCTGGAGCCACACAATTTAGAATTACATTTTTAAGTAGTTGTAATTAACATGGTACCACAGGGTTTTATGTTTTGTGGGTATATATTTTGGTGTTATATATTGTACTTGTAATTAGTTTTTCCTGTAGTTTGCAACTCTCAGTGTGTTGGTATATAGGGAAATAACTGCTAACAGATCCCCAAAAGCCCCATCCAAGTCATTCTGAGCTGTTTTTTTAATGTGTAGCCAGTGTGATTGTGAAAATGTGTTTTATTTACTGCATGCCAGAACAGATATAGACAGGAGTACCGTCTCTTCTACTGGGTAAGCCTTGTCTTTTAGGGAGGGTTTTTGTGTGATAATGGTGGTGTATATGCCACTTCTGCCAAACAAGACCAGTAGACTTATGTTTTATTAAATGCCTAAAAGGGCAAAATCATGCTCCTAAGGCATAGGAACCCAGGAGCTGAGTATAGGATGGAGGAGATACTGACAGTCACTAGTCAGGAAAGGGCCCTTGGGGTTGTCATATGTGATGATTTAAATGTGACAGGGAAGTGTGACAAAGCAGTAGGTAGGGTCAGTGACACTGGGATGCATGAGGTAAAGAAAAAGGTCTGGCTTCCCATATGACGCGCAGGGGAAACGCCAGACCTTGTCCAACAACTAACACACTGAAATCTGGCCAATGGAAAATCATGTACACAAATGCCTGCAGTCAGGGTAACAAGATTCCAGACCTGCAGACAACAATGACAGGCTAAGCTGGACATAGCCATTAGTGAACATGGTTTACCAGTAACCACACTTGGAAGACTTCAGTACCTGGCTATGTACTGTTCAGAAGAGACCTAGGTGCAAAAAGAGGGGGGGTGGCCCTTTATGTCAATGAAAATATCAAAGCTACAGAAATTCAGAATACACATAAGGAGCCAGAACAACTGTGAATCACCCTGGAAACAGGAAATGGGACAGCCATACGAACTGGGATTGTCTACAGGCCTCCAGACCAGCGGGAGGACATAGTCACATTACTGTTAGAAGATATTCAAAACATGACAGCTAAAGGGGAGGTTCTGATAATGGGAGACTTCAACATGCCAGATACACATTGGTCAATACCAGCAGGAACATCCACCAGAACTAGACACATAGTGGAGTCCCTGCAGGGGGAGGGCCTCAAACAACTGGTATAACAACCTACAAGAGACAGGGCTATCATAAATCTAGTACTGACTAATGGGGAAAGGATCACAGATCTCCAGGTAGAAGATCACCCCGGGGGCCAGTGAACATCACATGGTATGGTTCAATTTGGCCACTAGAACTAAATCATCCCATTCCAAAGCAAAAATATGGGACTTCAGAGGAGCTGACTTTGATAAGATGGCCAACAGAATTAAGCTAGCCATGGCAAAAAGAAATACAGGTGAGGGGGTACAGGCAAAGTGGGCAAGCATTAAGGATGCAATACTTGAAGCAACATTCCATTGTGCTAGGGAGAAAAGCAAGAGCTAAAGAAGGAGGAAACCACTTTGGTTCTCAAAAACAGTAGCAGAAAAGGTCAGACCCAAAAGGTTGACCTTCAAGAAATATAAGGGAACACAGCGGGACAAAGATAGGGAGGCATACCAAACTTCCTTAAGGGAAGCAGAAAAGGTAGTAAGGCAGACAAAGGCCCAAACTGAGGAAACACTAGCACGAATAGTAAAAGAATGGGACAAGACTTTTTATAGATACATTAGTGAAAGGAGAAAGTCCAGAGGGGCATAGCTAAGATCAAAGGGGATAAGAAGGAGTGTGTGGAGGAGGACCACGGAAAAGCATCTATCCTAAATAGATAGCAGAGGAAGCTAGATATCATTGTCCACCTCAGGACAAATGACCTAGCTAGGCATGAGATCAGTGCAGTGCAGGATGAATTTGTGAAGTTGGGGAGGGGCCTCAGACAGGTAGCAAGCATAGTAACCTTCTCAGAGGTGCTGCCAGTCTATGGCAGGGGTGAGGCTAGGGTACTGCACACCATGCAGTTTAAAGAATGGTTGCAAAACTGGTGCAGAGCACAGGGCTTTGGCTTCACTGGGGACTGGGGGTCCACCTGGAGAGATGAAGGTCTATGCTGGCATGATGGTCTGCATCTGTCCAGGAAGGGAAACACGCTCCTAGGTGACAGGTTTAAAGGCTTCCTTGGCAAGCTTTTAAACTAGCCAAGGGGGGAGGTGCTGATAGGAAACAGGAAAGCTCAAGCCTCCCCCCACAAAACATGGCAGGTAGTAGGGTAAACACTGAGGTACAGAGCTTGACAGAGGGCAGAACAGGGGTAAATGGAAAAATGGACAAGGGTAATCAGAGCAGGGTTGGGGTACAAAATGTTAAAGCCAACATTAAATGGAGGGCAATGAGTACCAATGTCCATAGTCTGGGAAACAAGCTCCCAGAGCTAGTAGCCCTGATGGAAGAGGAACACTTGGATATTGTGGCAGTCACAGAAACATGGTACATGGAGAACCATGACTGGATGTCAACATACTAGGTACACAATCTACAGAAGGGACAGGGAGGGTAAGAGGAGGTGGAGTAGCTCTCTACATAAGGGGAAGGGATCAAAGCTACAGAACTAAAAAGTAAAGGGGAGGACAAGAGGAACTCTGGGTCACCTTGGAGACAGGGAATGGCATCACAATCCACACAGAGGTTGTATACAGACCCCCATCTCAAGGGGAGGAAATGGACAAGAAAATGATAGAGGGCATTCTCAAAATGGCTGAAAAAGGGGAGATACTGTTGATGGGGGACCTGAATATGCCAGATGTTAACTGGGCAACATGGACTGCAGCCACATCCAAGAGCAGGGTCATTCCGATGCCCTACAGGGGGCATGCCTTAGACAGCTAGTGGTGGAACCCACTCGGGAGGGAGCAATATTAGACCTGATACTCTCAAATGGAGAGAGGATCACAAATTTAGAAGTCAGTAGACATCTGGGAACAAGCGACCACTGCACAGTGTGCTTCACAATAAACACAATCATGGAGACAGGCCATACAAAGACAAGAATACTGAACTTTAGAAGGGCTGACTTTGGCATAATAGGTGAATACCTGAGGAATGCATTAGCAAATGGCCAGAAAGGAGGTGTGGAAGAATAATGGAGAAAAATCAAAACTGCCATCATGGAGGCAACACGCCTTTGTGTGAAACAAATAAAGAAAACAAAGCGGAATAAAAAACCACTATGGTTCTCAAAAGAGGTGTCGGGGAAGGTTAAGGAGAAAAAGGCTGCATTCAAAAAGTATAAGGAATCATAGACAGAGCACGACAGGGAACTGTATCAATTAAAGCAAAAAGAAGTGGGGAAGGTAGTCAGAAAAGCAAAGGCCCAAACTGAGAAATGATAGCCAACTCAGTTAAGAAGGGGGATAAAACCTTTTATAGGTACATTAGGGAGCATAGAAAGGTTAAGGGAGGGATAGTGAAGATTAATAAAGGAGAAGGGAGGTGGGCAGAGGGAGACAGTGAAAAGGCAGAGATACTGAATGAATACTTTTGCTCAGTATTCGCAAAAGAAGAAGAGGAGGAGTTACATAAACCAAACAGTAGAAGCACTGTGGATAGTGTGGTTGACGCCAGTCCATTTGCAGAAGAAAGAGTACTGAAAGAACTCCTCAAACTCAAGATGGACAAAGCAATGGGGCCTGATGGGATTCACCCTAGAATCCTAAAAGAGCTAAGGGAGGACCTAGTGACACCACTAACCACACTTTTTAACAAATCATGGGAAGATGGGGTGGTATCTGAGGACTGGAGGAGGGCAGATTTATTTATTTATTTTTATTTATCAAGTCTAGGATTACAAATACCTTTGAGCCATGGCTCTTTTACAGGGGTTCCACGTCAGAGAAATACAAATTATGGGGAACATCAAGACAGGCATTACAACAATGTGGACATTGCAAACAGAGTACAGATTAATACAGTTCAAGGGTAGCATTGTAACAAGGCAGCCAGCGGCATTTGTCAGAGAAAATAGACAACAGATAAGAAGTGCCAGAGTCATAGGGAGAGGGAAGAGGGTGGGGGGAGAAGGAATGTTGGTAGGGTGGCAAGAGGGTGAAAAGTGCAGCACTTGGTATACCAAGATGTGAGGGTAGAATCCAGTGAGGAGGGGGGGGGACAACTAGAGCAGAAAGGGAAGTGGAGAAACAAGGTTAAGTTGGGCAGTCACAGGAGCTGTTGGTAGTGAGATAGTCCCAGCCTAGTTTTAAACATACCAATAGTTAGGGCAGAGGAGATGGTTGGGCTGAGGCATTGAACCAGAGTGGCGCCGATACAAAAAGAGCTTGTCCCTGTGAAGTGTGACAGTGGGGACTTTCAGTAGCTGTAGCATGGATCTCCTAAAGCGCCATTTGTTAATTCGGTATTGTAACAGAGTTGAGACCCCAGAAGGTGCAAGGCCAAGGTAGATTTTTTTCACCATGGAGCAGGTGAGAAACTTTATGCGGTTTGATAGTTGGAGCCAGCCAGTCTGAGTGTACAGGTCACATGTGTGGGTGAGACGGTGAGCACCAGTGATGAGCCGACATGCTTTATTTAAGGTAGTTGAGTGGCATCTAAGGGTTGTGGTTGTGGCCGAGCCATAAATGATGAGACCATAGTCTATTACAGAGATCACAGAGCTCAGGACTGCAACCTTCAAAGTTTCTGGCGTGAGGTGTGGTCTGTGTTTGTAGAGGAGACCAAGCCGTGTATTAGCAGCTCTAACTACATTATCTACATGAAATCCATAGGAGAGATTAGGGTCAAGCTGTATCCCTAAGTATTTGAAGGACCCCATCTGATCTAGAGTGTTCCCTGGGTGGTGGAGATAGCCAAGTGTAGCTTGTGTGGGTTAAGTGAGAGCTGCAGAAGAGCATAGATTTGGTTTTCTTGTCATTGAGGACCAGTTTATGATTAAGAAACCATGTCTCTACAGAACTGAAACCAAGTTGAAGGTTGTGTTGAAGAGTTGCAGGATCTTTGTGAGTGGAGAATACAACAGCATCATTGGCATATAGTATAATCTGCTCAGACCAGTGGTAAGGGAGGGAGTTTAAGAAAAGGCTAAAAAGGAGGGGTCCCAGTATAGATCCCTGTGGGACACCCGAGCGAACAGGCAGGGTGTTAGAAAGAGCATCCGCAATTTTTACTCTCTGTGACCGGTTTTCTAAGTAGCTTTTAAACCAGAGAGAAGAGTCAGGTGATAGCCCTGCATTCAGTAGTTGGTGTATTAATAATCCATGGTGTACTGTATCGAAGGCCTTGGAGAAGTCGACGAAAATGGCCCCTGTGAGAAGGCCATTGTCAAGGGAATTGTGCAAAGCTCCAGTGAACTCAAGAAGGGCTGTGGTGGTTCTGTGACCTTTCCGGAAGCTGTGTTGTTGTGGACAAGGTATATTGTATTTATCCAAGTGGTCGGTAAGTTGATCAGCCACGATGCGCTCAAGTGCCTTAGCGAGTGGGGGCAGTATGGAGATAGGGTGATAATTTGAGTGAATCGTCTTGTCCCCACTTTTGTGGATGGGTGTCACAGTGGCTGTTTTCCATAGGTCTGGGAATTTTCCACAGCTGAGAGAGAGGTTTAGGATTTTTGTTAATGGATGAATTACCTCATCGAGGGTGAGCAAAAGAAGCTTAAGGTCCAGGGTGTCGCTACTAGATCTAGATTTAGAGATAGCTGCAGTAATATAGCGGTGAGCTTCATTCAGCCTTACCCTCCTGAAGTAGAAGAGGGGATGGTTAGACTGAGGGGCTGAGGTATTTGGGAAGTAGGCCCTGTTTTTGAAAAAGTCATGGGTAGAACAGCACTAAGGTCTGAAAAAGCCATGTTAAAGATGTTTGCGATCACCTTGGGGTCAAGGGTTGAGGATCCATCAACTATTAACATGGCCGGAGAGGATTTTGGCTGCTTCCCTGTGACATCCTTGATATTGTCCCAGAAAGCACGACCATTTCCCCATGTATTGGTGAGAACATCTTTGTAATAGGTGGATTTCATTAGCCATATGGCTTTTGTGCAGGTATTTCATGCTTGTTTGCAATTTTGGATGTCCAGTTGTTTGCCAGTGGCCCTGGCAACTGCCCAGAGGTGCTCCCTTAGTTTCAGCTGTGAGAGAAGAGCCGCGGTGACCCATGGGTTAGAGAGAGATTTTGTTTTGTGCCTTTTAGCAGGGGCAAAGAGGTCGCAGGCTTTGTTGAAAATTAAGATGAAGTGATCAAGAGCCAAGTTAACATCTGTTGCTTCATAGATGGGTAGCCAGTCTTGTAGAAGCAGGTGTTGTTTGAGATGAGGAAGTTTTCCACGAGGAAGGACTCTGCTAGCGATAATTTTGGGAGGGAGCTTAAGGAATTTGTTAGACCATGCACACATGACTGGGAAGTGGTCACTGAGTGAGTCTGGGAGAATGGTTGTATGAGAAATCCTTGTGGGGTGAGTGGTGAGGACCCAATCCAAGAGGATACTGGTGCCAGTCTTGTAGTTAATCCTAGTAGGGGAATTTACCATTTGTGTGAGGTTAGCAGCTGAGATGGAGTCTTTAGAGGCACTGGCACTCGATGCTAACCAGTTTATGTTGAAATCCCCTAGTAGAATAAGTTCAGTTTCGGGAGGATGTGAGTTGATAAAGTTTAGGACATTGTTGAATCCATGTTTAGGGTCCCTGGGTGGGATATATACGGAGACAATAGTCAGAGCTTTATGGTTGGGACCTAGGATGATTTTTATTGGCAGAATCTGGGCTGAGGCAGAAAGTGATGGAGTTATACAGGTGCCAAGACAGTGAGTCTTTGATATAGATTATGCGAACCACCGCCTTTTTTGATATATCTGGTCCAGCCTGTGAACATTGTAGCCCTGTATTGTTACTGTTGAGTCAGGAACTTAGGTGTCAGCCAAGTATCCACCACTGCAAGGATGTCAGGTTGTGTTGGCACATGAAGGCTTGGAGTGCATCCAGCTTTGGTAGTAGGCTGCAGATATTAATGGTTGCAAGGATAAGGGCACCTGGAGTTTGTGTGTGGCCTGAGCTTCTAGGGCCAGGATTGGGATGGATGCTGCCTGAGATGAGAAGGAGGAGGAGTAAGAGTTTTAAGGAGCAGAGTCGCAGCTCTTTGAGAGATGGTTTTGATTGTTGTTTCCTGAAGTAGAAGTTGCAAGGTTCCAGGCAGTGTTCCATATGGACTGCAAGGTGGTACAGTGTAGAGAGGTGGCCACACTTGTTGAGAGTAGTGGTCATGTTAAGTAACCAGGAATATCCAAACAGTGCACCAAGCACAAGTCTCGAGTGGAAGTGGAGAGTTCCCTTGGAGTTGCAGTGGAAACCAGAGTAGAGGGTGGTGGGGGGGGGTGGCTAGGTCCAGGGAGAGAGAAGAGGGGGGCCAGGGCAAGGAGGAGGAGAGGTGAGAGAAAGGCAGAGAGCGCCCACATAGCTTACATACTAGATAAAGAGATAGAGATATAGCCCTCTAGTGGTGAGAGGATATAATCTGCTAATGGATATAAGTGGGTAGGTTCAGAGAGCAAAGCAGATGGTGTGGGGGAGGAGGAGAGAGGAGAGAAGTGGCAGAGCAGACAGCAAAACAAGGATTTACACAGTCAAGGCTCTAAATTCACTTCTAATACCAACTCAGAACTTAAAATGACTGTAAAAAAAAGCTCTAAATTCACATCTAATATCAACTCAGAACTTAAAATGACTTTAAGGATTAAACAAATCATTAAACCCTAGCACATAAATTCAACTAGAGACACAGAGGGAGATACAGTAGATTGAGGTGTGTTCAGCAGGAGATAGTATGGGCCACTTGGAAATCAGCTTCCACTAGTACCAAATCCAAAAGTCAGGGCTAGTGCCTTGCAGTACAGAGGATTTCTGAAAAACTGTTTAGGTTCCAGAAATTGAGGGGTCCGTGGCCTGGTCAAGGCACGCTGGATCCCTTGCAGTACAGAGGATTTCTGAAAAACTGTTTAGGTTCCAGAAATTGAGGGGTCTGTGGCCTGGTCAAGGCACGCTGGATCCCTTGCAGTACAGAGGATTTCTGAAAAACTGTTTAGGTTCCAGAAATTGAGGGGTCCATGGCCTGGTCAAGGCACGCTGGATCCCTTGCAATACAGAGGATTTCTGAAAAACTGTTTAGGTTCCAGAAATTGAGGGGTCCATGGCCTGGTCAAGATGTGATTCCCCTTCACAAAAGTGGGAGCAAGGCAGAAGCAGGAAACTACAGACCTGTTATTTTGACCTCAGTGGTGGGGAAAATGATGGAATCACTTCTGAAAGAAAGAATTGTTGAGTACCTAGAGGCCAGCGGGGCACAGGACTCAAAGCAACATGGATTTACAGCAGGAAGGTCATGTCAGATGAATCTAATCGATTTCTTTGACTGGGTGACCAAAGTAATTGACCAGGGAAGGGCTGTGGATATGGCCTACCTAGACTTTAGCAAGGCATTTGACACAGTCCCGCACAAAAGATTAATAATCAAGTTAGCCAGCCTGGGAGTGGGTCTCAGGGTGGTAGCCTGGGTAGAAAACTTGCTGCACAACAGGACACAGAAGGTACTAGTGAATGGAACACATTCTGAAGACAGGGGGGTTACTAGTGGAGTACCTCAGGGCTCAGTACTGGGTCCAGTCCTCTTTAACGTCTTTATAGGTGACATTGCAGAGGGTCTGGAAGGAAAGGTATGCCTCTTTGCAGATGACAAAGATCTGTAACAGAGTTGATACACAAGGAGCGGGTAGAAAGGATGAGAATGGACTTGGCAAGGTTGGAGGAATGGTCAGACTTATGGCAACTTAGATTCATTGCAAAGAAGTGCAAAGTAATGCACCTGGGAAATAAAAATCCAGGAGAAGAGTACACAATAGCAGGGGAGGCACTAACGACAACAATAATGGAAAGGGATCTGGGTGTAGTCATATCAGATGACCTAAAGGTGGGTAAGCAATGTGAGAAGTCAGTAAAGAGAGCCAGGGGGATACTGGGATGCATAGGGAGGCATCACAAGTAGAAAAAGAGAAGTGGTTATCCTCTATACAGACAGTTGGTGAGACCTCATCTGAGTACTCATGGCAGTTCTGAGACCTCATCTACGCAAGGACATAGACAGGATGGAAGCAGTCCAGAGGAGGGCAACTAAAATGGTGCAGGGTCTACATCAGAAACCATATGAAGAAAGACAGAGAGCTTAATATGTATACCCTTGATGAAAGGAGGGACGGGGGTACATGATAGAATCTTTTAAGTACCTCAAGAGAATGAACAAAGTCCAGGAGGGTAGCATCTTTCAGAAAAACAGATGTGTAAGAACAAGGGGGCACAATTTAAAGTTAGTGGGGGGACGGCTCAGGGGTAATGTGAGGAAATTATTTTTCACGGAGAGAGTGGGGGATGCATGGAACCGCCTTCCTGGAGAGGTTGTGTGGTCTAAAACAGTAGGGGAATTAAAACATGCATGGGACAGACATAAGGCAATTATAGTGGGGGTTGCAGGAAGTAGGCTGTTGGTTAACTAGAATCTGCAGCTTATGCAATAGGTAGGGAAATGGGCAGACTGGGTGGGCCAAGTGGTCCTTATCTGCCATCAAAGTCTATGTTTCTATGTTTTTACTTCTGTTCAGTATTTACTGAGGAGAAGGTAGGGCAGGGCCCACAGCTCAGCACCATGGACACAGGGAGGAGGGAGATATGCACAAGTCCTTTCACAAAAGAAAGGGTCCTACAAGAGCTCACTAAGCTCAGAGTGGACAAGGCAACAGGACCTGATGGCATACATCCCAGAGTACTAAAGGAGCTATGGGTGGAACTAGCAGAGTCATTATCAGTACTGTTTTGTGAGTCTCTGAGTACAGGAGAGGTCCCAGAAGACTAGAGAAGGGCTCATGTGATCCCGCTCCACAAGAGTGGTAGCAGGGAGGAGGCAGGGAACTACAGACCAGCCAGTCTTACCTCAGTAGTGGGCAAGATTATGGAGGCGCTTCTTATGGAAAGGGTAGTGCAATACCTGGAATCCATAGGAGCACATGATCCAAGACAGCATGGGTTTACAACAGGAAGGTCCTGTCAAACTAATCTCATAGATTTCTTTGACTGGGTAACTAGAGTGGTCGACCAAGGGGGGGTGAAGTTGATGTCACCTACCTTGACATCAACAAAGCTTTTGATGCTGTTCCACACAGAAAATTGATTAATAAGCTGGGTAGTCTCAGGGCGGGTCAGAAGTTGGTCAACTGTGTGGCAAACTGGTTGCCGGGCAGAAAACAGAGAGTGGTGGTAAACTGTATAGTCAGAAGTTATGCAAGTTACAAGTGGGGTACCTCAGGGATCAGTCTTCTTCAATATCTTCAACAGTGGCATTGCAGATGGACTGGAGGGTAAGGTCTGTCTGTTTGCAGATGACATCAAGATCTGCAACAGAGTAGATGATCCAGATGGTGTGGGCAGAATGAGAAGAGATCTGGATAAACTAGCAAAATGGTCAGAAGAGTGGCAACTGGGGTTTAACGAAAGAAGTGTAAGATCATGCACATAGGGAAGAGAAACCCTGAAGCCACCTATAGGCTGGGAGGAGTTGCTGGCAGTCAGAAAGAAAGACACTTGGGCATCATCATCACCGATGACCTGAAATCATCCAAGCAGACCACTAAAGCAGTAGGTAAGGCTAGGGGGATGTTGGGGTGTATTAGTAGGGGTATCACAGGTCGGAAGAGGGAGGTAATAATCCCTCTTTACGACACACTGGTTAGGCCCCATCTGGAGTACTGTATGCAGTACTGGAGGCCACACCTTCACAAGGACATTAACCAAATTGAGGCAGTTCACAGAAGGGCAACCAAAATGGTGCAGGGACTGTATCAGAAAACATATGAGGACAGATTAACGGAGCTCAATATGTATACTCTAGAGCAAAGGAGGGAGAGAGGTGATATGATCGAAACATTCAAACATCTTAAGGACATTAACAAAGTGAACGAGTCTAACATGTTTCAATATAAGAAAAATAGCAGGACAAGAGGACACAGCATGATATCAGAGGGAGACCGGTTAAGGGGTAATGTGAGAAAGTTATTTTTCACAGAAAGGGTGGTGGATGCATGGAACGGCCTACCTCACGAAGTGGCAGATATGAATACAGTGCAGGGCTTCAAACAGGTATGGGATAGGCATAAGGGAGCATTACAGATGAGTATGAATAGATAGGCCATTGACAGAGTACAGGCCTATAGCACATTCTTAAGGTAGAAAAAAATGGGCAGACTGGATGGGCCTTGTGATCCTTATCTTCCATCAATTCTATGTTTCTATTGCCATCTGGAGTGTTGTGTCAAGTTCTGGAGGCTGCACATCAGAAAGGACATGGGCAGGGTGGAGGTAGTCCAGAAGAGACCAACTAAAATGGTGCAAAAGTTGTACCAAAAGCCATAGGAGGAGAAACTGAGGGATCTCAACATGTACACAGTGAATTAGAGGACATGATAGAGAATGCAAGTACCTCATAGACATGAACAGGGTGGAGGAGGTGAGTCTCTTTCAAATAAGAAAGAACACCAATACCAGATGGTATGTGATGAAGTTGGAAGGGGAAGTTTAAGAGGGATATGAGGAAGTACTACTACACTGAAAGCATGGTAGACACCTGAAATAGACTGCAACTGGAAGTGGTGCAGTCAAGCACAGAAAGAGGCTTCAAACAGGCATGGGATATGCACAGGAGAACGTAAATAAATAAGCATGAAGGAGGGAGGGTTGATTGGAACCAGTTAGGGTCTGTGGAGACAGACTAGGCAGATACCATCTGGGCAGACTAGGTGGGCCAAGCAGTCTTTTCTGCTGACACATTCTATGTTTCTATATATTTTAGTAGCCTATTAGCATCACTGTTATTAGGGTTGAGTAGGCACTTTACTGTTAGATGTAGAGTAACAAGCCTAGCCTTGTTTGTATGGGAAAAATCAACAAATCTTCTTTACGAGTTTGCTCCAATATTGGTTAGAATACTGCAGTAGTAGTGTACTGGAAATTATGACTCTCCTACAGATGTTGAATAAAAGTACTGATACATATAAACCTATAGGCATACGGAAAAGCCAGTAGAAGAAGGCCATTTAATCTATCTAGTCTGCTCGTATTGCAGGATCCACAGCTTGAGCTACTGTCCCAGCCCCCCTCTCAACTCCTCCCATCCTCCCTACCCATGATCCTTACCTTACCCTATTCAGGGTGCCTGTTCAAACCACCAACATTTCAGGGTATTACAATAACCCTCTCATCAGCATGGACAAGTCACTGAGAAAAACAACTAATTGTCTTGAAGATTTCTTAAAAATTACATCTATATGTACACCATATATTGTAACAATTTCAAAAAGATCAAATACAATGGCTAGAAACACTCTAAATCTTTAAAATATATATGCAGTTCATTAAAATTCTTATTTATTGTGTTGAAAAAGTGCATGTTCTACCTTGTAGTTTGTACCCGTGTAGTTCACATCCTATAATACTAGTTCCTACATAAAATAAAATGAGTGTTCTGTTAATATGCATTGTCTGAGTAAGTCCCTTAGCTGCTTTACCTGAGCAAAAGAAACATAAACAGTGTTTTGAAAGAAATGGCTACAACCATGTCAGAGGGAGCCATCTCAACTGCTGCAGGATCATTCACATACTTTCATTTTTACCATTGTATGATTTCACTAGTCCCAAGTCACTGCCCCCCAAATGGACAACCACCACCCCAGGAGGGTCTTCTTGTTGGGCTTCAGGGATGACCCATGGCAAAAAGTCTTTTCACCTGCTTCTTCAGTGCCCCATCCACTGAATCTGCTGCTATCATGGAGCCAGGAAGAGGTTCTTGTCTCCTAGCATCTATCTGTCCCTTCTGGCTGCCCACTGGATAAAAGAGTGCATGCAAGTCCACACCTACTTCATCTGGGATCTGCCACTTGTCAGGAAACACCAAAAAGTTTACATCAAATGCAGACACACATACCCTTCAAAAACTCAAAGGCCTGCCACCTCCCTGGTCCCAATGCTGTTATCTGGATGTCTGACAACCCTGTTGACCTTGCCCTTGTAGCTGCCCCAAATGTGAAATAAATAGGTATTCAACTCAGTAGAGTTAAACCCTAACTGCTTCATGGCCTGCCTAGGATGTTTCAGAACTGAAATACAATCAAGGGGGTTTTGTTCTCATGATGAAAGAACAGCTCCTCCAGGTTTCTGGGTTAAGTGCTTTTACAATTTTGCCCTATTGTCCCATGTTGTTCCCAAAGGCACCTTCAGTTTGCATCAACAATCAAAGACCAGGAGATCCTTTTGTTCTTCCAGACCTGCAAAAACATCCTTTCCATTGTCAAGGCCATCTCTTCATCTGCTAAGGTTTTGTTCTATCCCGCTGCCTTGTGTGGCTGGACCAACTGCCGCTAGCCTAGTGTAAAAAAAAAAATATATATACTCTGTTTGACAATGCTCACTGAGCGGCTCCCCCCCCCCTTCCTTTCCCTACTAATTCCTCCTCCCCTATCTCCTCCTTCTACTCCCACCAGCTCTCCCACCATAAGTTTTGCACCTTTTGTTATCTTTTGCTTCGTTGGAGATTGTATTCTATTGTAACAAAATTGTAATTGAACTGTAACTTTTTTGTTTGTAAGTACTGTGTCCCTTGTACTACTGTTCTGATGTCCTCTTTGTGACGAGGTACCTTTGTAAATGAGCCTCTGGCTCAAAGGTTTCTAAACTGATGTTTAACTAAATAAATAAATAAAATAAATAAACTTTGACATCTAGAATGCCCCTCAGAAGGCCACCAAAAAGGCTCTGTTGAACAAAATTAATTTGGGTGAGAACACTTTCTCCAATTCACTCAAACCTGCTCCATTAGGCTGGGGCTAATTGGACAATGGCAATCAATCCTCTTAGGTGTCCATTTTTCCCATCTTTCTAACAACTTGTGAAGCTGTAAAGCTCATGTGTTGTCCTTGAGCACTGTGACCTTCCAAAATCAAGTGATCCCTGCCTGGTGGTGGCCCAATACATTTGGTGGGAGCTCCTTTCACTTTTTCTGTATTATATGCAAGCAATAACACATGATGAGGTGTGGGTTATCTCCTGATAAAAGCACGCCTAGGTGCGTTATGAGGCACGAGGCATTTGCCCCAAGTGCCTTATGCACCTGGGCATGCTCTTATCAGGAGATAACCCACACCTCAGAGTGTGTTATTGTGCTTATAAAATGGGTCTACAAAAAATTAGTGAGTGCAAAAGTAATTATTTAAGAATAAAAAAAGAATAAAAAGTCAAAAATATAAAGAAAATAGTCGACAGCTGAAAATGTAAAAAAAAAATAGTCCCTCTGTTGAAAGAAGTGGGCTTCCTATGTACCCAGAGGTAATCTGTTTGTCACTGCTGCTTAAGCTTTTAGTAGCATTAGACACCCCAACACTGATTTTCTTTTGTGCTGTGTTTCTTATGTGTCAATTCTAAGACCGGCCGCTTGTGTGACACCAACCATCGGGTTCTGCTGAGCGCGCGAGTGTTCCTGCTTGTGAGATACCGCTTTCTATATGTAATTTGAGTTTGTCCTGGGTAGTGATGAGTCATAATACAGCTTATTTCATTTATTTACTTTATTTGTTTAATTGTTTGAAGTGCTGCATATAAAACAAGCAGTTGTGAGAATGAGCATGTCTCACTGAAGCCACCGTAGTTAGCGTTTCTTAGCGGTTTCAAAATGTTCATACTACTGCACATAAAAGTAGTATGACAGGCTCCCAAGGGCCAGGCTAGGATTTTACTTGAATAATGTTGTCTTGTTTGCTGGATCTGTACCAGAGGAGCGCTTGTTGATCTGTGCAGTGATTTGAAAAACACAGCTCGTGCCCGGACTCGCACTTGAAGCTTTTCATTGCCTCTAGCTTTAAATACAGAAGAGGTCAGAATTTACTTAAAAAAAATATATGCAATTGCTGTTCACTAAGAGATTTTGTGTGTGTGTGTGTGTGTGTGTGTGTGTGTGTGTGTGTGTGTGTGTGCGTGCATGGGGGGTGCAGCTCATAGGTTTGTTGTTCAGATGATGGTGGTCTATAAGGAAGTTACTTTTCGGCAGAAGCGGTGCGGCATCTGACAAGCAGCATTTTTTCCCTGGTTTTAAATGCTTTGTGACAGATACTATGACATGGAATGTAGAGTTCTTTTATCATTTTTGAAGTTGGTCTTTCATTTTACTGTCAGTGCGATTGCAGAGTGACAAGCTGACAGCTGTCCTGAAGTGAATGCTTGTTGCTGCTATTGCGTGTGAGCTTTGCCAGTGAGTGTTTTTGTTTAGGGTTCGCACAGCTCACTGATTTGATGTTGTTATGGGGTCAGGCAGAAGAGGTTAGTGCAGGTTCACTAGTATATTTTCTGATAAGGACATGGCTCAGAAGATGTACTAGCCAATCGGATTGCTTGATTTCTGAAGCCCATTTTATAAACTGGCACAGTTGATCCACCGGTATTGACCACTAATTTGACCACCCTAGTGTCTCCCTTGCATTCAGAAAACCCTCTCTCTCACACACACACATATTCTACCCTCATGCCCAGTGATAGTGCATTCCTAATCAGCTCACAGGCTTCTAGCTCAACAATTTCCAGAGGAATGCTGGGACTGCTCTCGGGTGAGCCTCAGCTTCAGGTGACCACTCCCAGAACTTCTGCCACTGTAAATGAGAAAGAGCATCAGTGATCTCATTATCCACCCCAGGGACATGTAACATCTTAAAATGAATGTTTAACATTAGGCACTTCAATACATTCTCATATGACCTCCCATTGGCCCTCTGACCCCTAGCTCCCCATTAATGGTGTGTATCTAATCCCAGAACTGGGTACTCCACAATGAAAAGGCCAATACTATCAGGAAAATTTCTTACAAAGTGACATTTTTAGTCCATCCTATGTCCCGATAGCTGGCCAGCCACTGTTCTGTATGCTATGCTCCTTGGATGTACACCTCAATGCCCATAGATGCATTTGTGTAGAGCTTGATTTTCTGGCTAGTTGTGGCCATGAGCCAGACTGACACACCATTATAACAATTTAAACAGGCCATCCAAACTGCCAAATCCTGTTCATACTCTCCATTACCTGGAGTCTATGATGCAGTTTGAAGGAGTCAGCCCCTGACTTTGCCATTTTATGCAAAAACATCCTCCCCATTGGAATTATGCTGCATGTGAAATTGAACTGTTTTAACAACTGTTGCAGTTCTTCAATGTGATTTTCCATGCCCCCCACCGAAACCCTGGCCAATAAATTTCTCAATGCCTGCTCCTTCTCTGGTAACTGAAATAAACATCTTCTGGTTATCAATCTTAAGCCTCAAAAAAGGACAACACTGGGCAGAAGCCTTCCATCTTAACCTTAGCCAGTGGCACCCTGAAATCCCTGCATATCTCCTGAAGGACTTGTCCACATTACCTAGTGCCACCCCTGCCTACAAACAAAAAGTCATCCAAATAATGAACCATTTCTGTCCACTCCACTTTGATCATTACCACCCACTACAGAAAGGTGATAAAGTGCTTTGGCACTGTGCATGCTACTGCACACCCCATGGGCATGCATCTGTCGCCATAATACTGACCTTGAAACGTCAACTCCAGTAAGTCCCTATCTCCCTCATTATCTGGCAGGGTAGCACGTCAATTCACCACAAACATTTCAGTGAAAACAACTCAGCATATCATTTACAGTGAATTTCAACACAGTGCTATAACAATTACATCGTGATTCCAAGTCAGCGCATTTAAAACAGGCTAAGGCTGCACAGCTGCCATACAAAAGAAGAATCGCATAGCATACAAATATAAAAGGAGAATCGCATAGCATACAAATATGAAATAGCAAAAACATCACATACCAGATCATGTCTCCCCCATAATGTACTTTCCAGTACTGTCGCTTCTCCATGACGTCTCACGTCCTCACAGACTTGTACCAATGGCAGTGTAGATTGGATAGTTCATTGTAGATCCAAGTTTGTTAACTTTTTAAAATGTAACCTTTATTTCCTCATGATTAAAAGGTGATTAACTTAAAATGTTGCAGTTCTTCTACCTGTAACTGTATCTATACCTGTAACTGGAAGTAATGTGCTATCCCCCTAAGATAGTTGGCACAATTGGATAATCCATACGAATCAACCACCAATAAAATACATTTTCTGGTATCTCTGTACTTTTTTCTTGGAGCTGGGGGTACCATGACTGACAGGTAGTGCTCCATTTTCAACTCATTCATTCTCTGTCCCACTTTCATAGCATTGATCAATTTTCAAAAAGTGGAGTGGCTTGCTCCCAGCAGACTATTGAAGCCTCTATGTCACCCCTCTACAGAGTTGTTAGTATGCTGTAAACCTTCCTTTACTGCATTGTAGCAGTTCCAAAACTGTATTTCAAAATGTGGTCTATGACGACCATGATGCCAAACTGGCCTCCCTATCCAACTATCTTCAAAGTAGTCAATGAGAGGGGCCAGTTGGTCATCATGTGTCCTGTAGAACTCTGTTTGCCTCAGAATCTCAAAGCCATTTATTACATCAGCTGGTGGAACTAGGCTAGTGCTGGCATCCTTCTTATTCGAAGTGCAAAATCTGAGTCTACTGTGTAGTTCTTTAAAATATCATGATGTTCTTGTACCTTACGCCACACTGATTGACATAGGCAGAAAAAGCAACCCCTTGTTACTGCTGTGGGGAATTCTGATAAAAATGCTTTAGAGTCTGCAAGTTCCAAATCAATCATTATACAGTAGCTTGTGGATTAAGTCCAGGGCACAAATTCTTTAATTCAGCAAGGACGCGCACGTAACTGCCATATGTTTTCTTAGACATAAGAATGAAAACAGATGGTATAACAGAGGAGTAACAGACACCATGTATGGTGTATAACCTGGGAAAATAGACTCGGTGTAGCCTTCAATGTTCTGTCCGCATACCAGTGCATAGAATTTGTCATGTAGTTTAGATTGTTTGGTAGAAAATATTAGAAATCTTTCTGTGTCATCAGAGCCTGAATCATACAACAGAAACTGTTCCCCACTGTCTGTTTCACAATATTCTGGTGGAATTTGAAGCTCACTAAGTGACACAGGTTGGCTTGGAGCCACAGCTGCTGTTTGCCATGCCCTTTGTGTGCTTCATTTTAAACTTGGTATTGATGGAAGTTTGGCATTGGCAGATTGACTTATACCACTAATGGCATTTGCTACCATCTGCTGTGTGGTTTCCTGTGAGCTGCAAGCACAGTCCTTTAAATCATTTACTAAATTTCTAACCTCTGCTTCTGCTGGGTTAGGAATGTGATTGAGTACCTTAATATTCTTAACTATAGCATAATTTGCTGTGTGCACCTTTGCAGGACACTTGCAGGAATCGTATTGCTGATATTTCCAGTATTCGTTTTCCCCATACTTTCTCTCCCTGCAGTATATATAACCATCATGTGTCAGGAGAAGCTGTCCTCTGTTACTCAGCACAAAATGCAGTGGCATGTCTAACCTGGGAAGGGTGCCGCTAAGAGAGTAACAGATTTAAGCTGACACCAGGCTACACAGCTCACCATCACTGGCTGACACATCGGTTGTCATTTTGTGACATAAATGTACACAATGTAATTGTAATGCTCTTTAAATGCTAGCGCTGAAATGTATGCGCTGTAAATGCTTGCGCTGAAATATTTTGTGTGCAATTGATGTGGAACCATCTGGCAGTATGCTAAATGTGGACTCATTATCAGCCTTTCCCAGCAAGGCCCGTTTTTTCATCACCAAGACCACCTCTTTTGCCTGTCAAATAATGTATACGATATCACTGTAAAACACAGGTCAGTTGTAGTCATGAACAAAATCCTCTTCTGTGTAAAACAGGCTGTTTATCATCCTGAACTTACCCTGAACCTTTTTGGGGACTAGCTCGATTGGGGATACTTGCAACCATGGCGAAGAAGGGTCTGATTAGGGGAGGCTGATCCTCCCTACCCCTACTTCCTTAGCTATCATTTGACTGAGTAGGTTTGGGCACTCCCTGGTGGATTCTAATTAGTCAGCATCATAGCACCATTGCAGGTCCCTTTTACGAAATTTGAAAACCTACTGTTAACCCTTCCACCAGAGAACGTGCAGCTGCCTGGTCTGGGTGCTGCTTCACACATGGCCTATTTCAGTCACCTTATTCATGTTGGGAGGCCTGTTTTGCCACTTCAAAAATGGCCTGGGGGCAGCACCACGTGGTTTAAACTATGTGAAAGGATGGAGCCGACCTCAGGCCATACATTTGTGCTTAATCCTGCATTGCTCTGTCTTACATGCTCCTTGGTTGAAATAACAATGCCTGGACCTGGCCCATCCCCAGGTGGAAAACCCTTGTGCCGCCCTCTTCAGTGAAGGGGCCCTCCTAACTGGGAAACCATTGTCTGTGTGCCACACCACCCACATGTTCAATGTCCCACAGCAGTGTCCTATCCAACATGCCCCAGTGCCTTGCTGGGTCTGCTTGCTTCCACCGATGGAAATCCTCATCATATTCCAGCCAAGCATACCCAGGCTTACTGGCATGCATGGCCATGATCCTGCTGTAGTGTTTCTAAAGTCCATGTGTCTTACCCAGGGATGTCTGTTGTGTAGTCCCAGCAAACTTTGCAAATGCTGCTGAACAGTTCTCTTGGGTGTGGCAGATCTGTACGCTACTTTTTATCTCTACTACTTTATTCCTTTCTTTTAAGTCCTTCTCCTCTGTAGGCTGCCTAGGCTGATTAAGGAATGAGAAAATGCCCACCTATCCCTCCAAAATGTTTAACTGAACATTTTCATTAAGATGCAACTCAGTAAGCTCTCCCAGGCTTACAAAGCTTGCTGTAGGGATGGGGAACAGTGGAGGGGCAACCACTACCATGGGGGTGGGGGGTACCAGAGGTGGGACCACTAGTTGGGTCATGGCACTGGCTCCTGGTGCCCTGCTTCCACTTAAGAGGGGTGCCACCCCCCCATTTGGGCAGTGTTCCTGCCCCCTACCCGTGCATTACCTTCCAGATATGCCAGAAGCTGGTCCAGCTTCTGGTCTAAGGCCGACAGCTGCTGTCCCCAAGCCAGCCCCCCCCCCGGACTGGGTGACTGACTCCCAGCAGGCAACAGCATTGGTGTTCCTAGGCTTAGCAGTTTTGAGGGGCTTCCCCTGGTGGCATCTCTCCAGGTCCTACCCAGCCCTCTGGAGTACATACACCCAGCAACTGGGTCCAAGACAATCTCCCTGGCATGTGTGACAAGGCAAGAGTTATCCTAGCAGACAAATGCCTCCCCTACTCCCCCCCCGATGATTTGTCTGTCCAGCCAGAGTGGATCCACCTCCACTATGACTCCTGGGTCTCTTTGGCTCTGCTTCCCTACTGGGGATGTCCTCTTCAAATGTGTTTAGCAACAACACATTCATCTGCTCCAGACGCCATCCACCCAAATTAGGCCTATCTTGTTCCATACTTACAGGTGCAGTTGGTAACCTCTGCTACTTCTTGGTCTGTGCCATCTTCTTCTTCATCAGTTTCTTTGCCACCAGTTACTTGTTAGCTGGCTGCCATGGTGCTGTTTCCCTCTTCTTACTCTATGCCTTGGATGTCGATTGCCTGGGGGCTTTACCCTATCCCATTAGGTCCCTCAATGGGGTCAGCTCCATGGGAAGGTTAGGCTGCGTCAGCAGTATTGATGGCCCTTCTTCTGCTTTGTTTTTGAACTCCTCACTCAAGTTTGGAAAACAAGCCTCCTATCAGGCCTTACCTCTAGCCTGCACCAGCACCTTCAGCTGCTTCTCAAATTCTGCTGTACCCCTCTGGTCCACTGCTTTTTCTTTTGCTTGCATCTTGTCTCTGCTCATGAGCTGAAAGACACAACACAGGCAACCTGCCCCTGTACGTACTAACTTTCTGTCTTCACAGGACCGTACTGTGTTAACAATATTGAATTAATCACTTGCTGGTATCCCTTACCTTTATCCACCTTTCTTAATCTATAAACCTTAAATGTCAGGCCTCCTCTTTTATTTTTTTTGCTTGTTTTTTCCATTATCCCATCTGGGTTTGTGGGGGGAGAGGAAAGGGCCTTGCCCTGGCAGCCCAGCTTTCCACTAATGCTCCCCCCAACTTGAGCATGTTCCTAAATTTGTTCGGCACCAGCCCTTGTATGTTGGGGCCCTACATAGTATAACCCCTAAAGTAAATAGTATTAATCTTAAATATTTTTTCAATAATCATTATTTTTAAATAGCCCCTTAACATAAGCCCATGTTTCTATCTCCTATCTAGGTACTCGTCAATTGGGCATAACTGGCAACATCTACACTTGCTGGTCTTGCCTTTATCTACATGTCTCTAAATGTATGTCAGACCTGCTGTCTCCCTGGTGGCATCTTACTATGATGTTATAAGTTGTTGTATTACTGACTTCTGCTCTCCTGTATAATGATACTACCCCCATTATGTGGTTACGCTGTCATGTTGTACTTGCACTGTTCTCTGCACTATCTTGGAACACTGCGTGATGTACTTGTATTTACTCCTACCTATTGTTACGCTGTCATGATGTACTTGTATTGTTCTCTGCACTTTTTTGTAATGCTATGTGATGTACTTGCATTTTTCCCTGCCCCACCTTGTATCACTGTCTGTACTCTCCCGGGTCGTTCCTGAAAATAGGCATAATACTTGTCTAGTGTACTTACCCGGTAAACAAAAGCTAAAATAAAAAAAAAAAAATAAGCTGTCAAAGTGCAGGTATTTCCCTAGAGCAGGGGACCCATTCATCCTCTGCCCTACGCCACATCGCAGATGCCATGCCCCAGATGGACAGCTTTCTGACACATATGTGGTCAGTGCAGTCCCTGCCCAGGCACAAGTCCTGCTCCCACACTTTCAGTATTGTATGTGGAAGCTCTTTTCAGGTGTCTTGCAAACAAAGTTCGGACCACACACAAAAGCATCAGTTAAAGATATTTAATTCAAAATATTCATATACAAAAGGTGCATCAGTGCAAAATATCAAACTTACTGCAAACAAAGCCCCATGTGCATTCGGAGTGCCCTCACTCCTTCAGCAGGGAGTTTTCACCTGTCTTCCCTGTAGTAACTTCCCTTCTTTAGTTGTTCTTTGATAAATCCCTATGACCCCTACCACAAACAGGAGACTGTCATGCCCATGCGCACCTCATGGCCCAGGATATGCTTTAACTCCACTCCATGTACTGATGGGGCTGCTGCATTCACCCTTCCCCCATATTTTATTTATTTATTTAAAAATGTCACCAGGAAGGGCACACTGAACAACAAGTTGCTCATCTCACAGTGCGTCCTGGCCGGTGGGGAAGTTGGAAGGCATACAATAAATCATAATCAACACAACAGTATACATTGCCACTATATGGGAATTGGAAGACATACAAATGAGTCATAGGCAAACAACAGAACAGTATATAGTGCCAATTATGCACAGGATACGTAACCAAATAGAGAACAATTAACAAGCGGTAACAGGCATCAAGAAATTACAGTTGGTATGTATATTCTATTACATTATAGTGAACAGAAGGTCTGCAAGTGTGGTAATAGGATAACTATTACAGCCCATTTAGATGCAACATGGTCTGCTCAGTTGTAGTTCACAGATAGGTAATTGTGTAAGGCTGAGGAGATAGAGGAAGGGGAAGAAGAAAGGCAAATCTGCCTTACCAAAAATACATTAGACACTGATAAATCCGACAGGTTGACCAATAGTGGTGAGTATCAGTTCCCTCACTGAACCCTTGTCCAAATACGTGGACAGTTTTGTTAAGCCTCTTGTTTCAAAGCTGCCTTCATATATCTGAGAATCTGCTGATATTTTGTCAAAATTTGGGAATGCGGCAGCGGAAGACTCATGGTTCCTTGTCACCCTTGATGTTGAATCTTTATATACCAATATAATCACACAAGGGTGGCATGGATGCAATGAGATATGTCCTAGTGACTGAGGAGAACATGTCAGATGCATGTATTGATTTTTTTGATTCAATACACTGAGAAAGTATTAAAGTTCAATGCACTGAAAAGGTACTGAAGTTCAATAATTTTGCCTTCCTTGATAACCACCACTGTCAGGTCCATGGAACCATGATGGGTTTGTCATTAGTTCCTACTTATGCAATGTCATGCCTGGGGCTGTGGGAGAAGCTAGTCATACAAGACTGTGATAGAAATTTTTATTATGGCCTGATTAAATTATGCTGTTGCTTTATTGATGACCTTTTTAGGATGTGGAAGGGTATAGTAAAGGAACTGCAAGGGTTTGTGGAATATTTAGAAAATTCAAATACCAACTTGAAATTTGATGTGAAATACAGTTTGGATTCGATATAATTTTTGGATTTAAAGGGACACTGTCAACCTGTTTTTCATCATATTATGTCTAGTTGAAACCCAACATTTTATGATTGCTTACCCTCTCTAAAATACACTGATGTTGCTGTTTGTTTTTTCTGTCTCCTTGCTTAGTAGAACTGAAATACGTGGCAATGTATATTCATAAACAACCTTGTTTTTGTTTACAGTCCTGGTTCTGTTCTTACTGCATACTTTCTGAGCCTTAGAAACACACCCAAATAATGCTTTCATTCATAAGGTCATGGCCACCTAAACTCCCACGGCGTCATTAGGGGCTAGATTGTTTTGTGGGTGTTTCCAAGTCCAGGAAAGATGCATTTGCAGTTGATCAAGGAATGTAAACAAACCTGTTTTGGTGTGATAACACCAGTATAATGTATGGTAAGTGCCTATTAACCACCATAAATCAGCAGTCACACAGCTTTGTTATGCACTGTTTAGAATTTTAAAAGTTGTTAACCACACTTCAGAACTTCCAAACAGTGGCATAAGAAAAAAGAATGCACCAGAGTTCCATAATTCTCACACATAGAATGCAAACAGTGTTTTTTTTGTCCATACACTATAAAAGATGATGGCTGGGGATCGGGTGACAACCACACTAAAATCACCTCTCATGGTTGCTAGGGCTACAGTAAACCTTTCGAGCTGCGCTCTCGAGGTTTACCATGTTGCCCTAGCAACCACTCGAGGTGATTACAGTGTGGTTATCACACGATCCCCAGCCATTATCCTCTATATGTTGGGCAGTCTATTTTTCACTTTTTTAAAGAAAATAAGAGTCAGAATCAAACTACCAGCTACATCAACAATCTTTACATAATTTTTGCAAACATAAAATATGTTTTTTAAACTAGGAACACTTTGAGACCTCAGGGAGTCGACAGTGTCCCTTTAATGTTAACTGAAAAAGAGAGTAAGACGGTATTTGACTTAAGTCTCATAGGTCTCATAGGTAAATACAGAGCTAAGGAGACATTGACATCCATAGTGCTCATCAGAATGACTATCTAGAGTTTACCCAACTGGTACAACCAGTCTAAACGGTGTTTAAACACAGAAAGGTAACAAATAGTACTAGTCATCCTGGCTATCTTATTAATAATATTCCATATAGGCAGTTCCTCTACCTTAGGCATAATTGTCAACTTTGTAGTGATACCAGAACTGAACTCAGGAGAAGCAGGACCAGTTTCCGGTTAGGAGCTACGAGTACGATACTGTAGAACATGCAGTTAACTTGGCAGTGCAACAGGACAGGACAAGCCTGCTAGCTCTGAGAGAATTAGAAAATATTGCAAGTGATCAGATGATTAAATATATCACAACATTTTCACCAGAGGCTGGCAGTATCAGACTGATCCTCTTAAAGCACTGGGATGTAATAGAGGCAGACCTAGTTTTAGGAAGGCTTGTTAATGGCCCCCTCCAGTTTGTACATCATTGGGCACAAAATCAAGGGGATGTGTTAGTGTACTCCCTACAACCCTATAGACACCAAACTCAGGGGTGGATAGGAGATAGTACCCCCATTGGATGTACACTATGTGGGAGGTGCACATTTGATAAGTGTGTAAAGAAGACTAAAACATTCAACAGTCCAACAACTAGAAGGGTATATGATATTAGCAGTCTTATAACATGTGACACCCTTAATGTGGTGTGTGTATATATATATATATATATATATATATATATATATATATATATATATATATATATATTTATACAATGGGGGTGAGAGCTATTCCAGTGCAATAAATTGAGATATTCTCACTGCAGTGAAATAAATGCTCACTGCGGTGAGATAAATGCTGATGACATCAGTGGAGTGAGATATATCCTGCTGCGTGAGATAAATGCTGATGACATCAGTGGAGTGAGATATATTCTGCTGATGTGACTACTCATTCACTCAAGCTAGCATTCCAGATGAAAGTGCTTCAAAATCAGTTTGTGTGTCTCACTGAAGCCTGCAAATCACTCAGTTAGCATTGCAAAACACTTACCTGTATCCCAAAGTTTCCAACACTCCTATGCCATTTCTGTGCTAATCTCAGCATAAAAGCAACCTGAATTCAAATGAAACATTTACAAAGCAGTTTCTTTCTCACTGCAAGCTGCAACTAACACATATAGCATAGAAAACACACTTACCTGTGTTCCAAACTCCTAACCCATTTCTGTGGTAAACTCAGCTTCAAAAACCTAAATTCAAATGAAACTCATTTACAAAGCAGTTTCTTTCTCACTGCAAGCTGCAACTAACACATATAGCATTGAAAACACACTTACCTGTGTTCCAAAGTTTCAAAACTCCTAACCCATTTCTGTTGTAAACTCAGCTTCAAAAACCTAAATTCAAATGAAACTCATTTACAAAGCAGTTTCTTTCTCACTGCAAGCTGCAACTAACACATATAGCATAGAAAACACACTTACCTGTGTTCCAAAGTTTCCAAACTTCTAACTCATTTCTGTGGTAAACTCAGCTTCAAATGAAACTCATTTACAAAGCAGTTTCTTTCTCACGGCAAGCTGCAAATAACACAAATAGCATAGCAAACCACACTTACCTGTGTTCCAAAGTGGTCAACACTCTTAGCCCATTTCTGTGTTGCCTTCAACATAAAAGCAACCTGACTTCAAATGAAACTAAAGCAGTTTCTTTCTCACTGCAAGCTGCAACTAACACAATTAGCACAGCCAAACACAATCACCTGTGTTCCACAGTGCTTCTAACAATCATAGCCCATTAAGAAACACTCCCACACCTCAGACCACAGACAAGCACTGCTTTCAGTATAACCTAGACCTTGGAGTAATGAGCTCTGGAACAAGCTTGATACAGTCAGCAGACCAGACCTAGGTTTGATTCTCACAGCCTCCACTTGCATACTGTGTAAATCTGAACAAATCACTTAACTTCCCAGTACTCCTAAAAACACACCTGCCTACTAAAAATTAGTTACTAAAGACTAAAACTCAAAAAAAAGAAAAGCACATAGATACAGGGAAAAGATACAGCAAAACATGACCCTTCATACGCTCTCACCCCATTTGTATAAATAGCACACATGATGTGCAGATCGTGAGACATGGGAAATATTCTCACTCCTGCAGAGTGAGCTGTGCATTCTCACTCGTGCCTTCGGCACTCGTGAGAATACAGAGCTCACTCTGCAGAGTGAGAATATTTCCCATATCTCACTACTGCCCATCATGTATCCCCTATATATATGGATATGACATGGCTTGGGACTGAAGATGTCATATTTATCTTCACTAGAGGCCAATGATATCATGATATCTCACAAGTGGCGAAGCCATGAGTGAGATATCTTGATGTCATTGGCTTCGAGTGAAGATAAATATGATATCTTCAGTCAGGCCATGTCATGTTCTGTTTATACAACATGTGTTTGGGACAAATTGCAATGCAACATCTACATGAATACAATCAAAAACAGTACCCCACCCCCCCCCACACACACACACACATAGAACACAAGAAATGAGATGTCATATAAAATAAAAATATATATGGTGGATTCTGACAGGTTATAATGATGTGGAGAATATTATCTGGTTGATCCTGTCATTATTTTTATGTAAAAATGTAATTTAAGCAATCATCTGGTTGATCCTGCTACTGTAATATTCAGCCAAGAATCATATTAATTTCAGTTTCCCCCTTAAAAGTAGCGTGACCAAGCGGTAGGAAGATTGACCGATTAGGAGATTAGAGTAGTTCACAGTAAATAGATCTGATTCTATTTAGTTAAAAAACTCTGCAGTTCTGCATGTTTTTGGTAGGTGCTGACTGTATTCAAAAGAGAGCAAGAGAGAGAGAGAGAGCACCAGAGAAGCAGGAGGACTAGTGAGTATGTGTTGCTATAGCAATGAACTCTTGCAGGTGCTCCTTGTGTTTTGAAGCTGCCAATTCGGTCTCTCCTTTGTCTCTCTGTGTTTTGGATACATTCGGCAGTTTTAAGAAAAGAAATGGAGAACTACAGAGTGTTTTTTTAAGTAAATGGGTACAAACATCTTTATTATGAACTATTGTAATCTGCTAATCGGTCAATCTTTCTACCACTCGGTCACTCTACTTTTAAGGGGGGGAAACTGAAAGTAATGTGAGGAGTTGGTGCGGTTTATTGTCGTTCGTTGAATGTCATACAGGCAGGATTAACCAGACAAATGTTTAAATTCTAATTTTACATAAAAATAATGGTAGGATCAACCAGATAGAGGGGCATATGTGTGTGTATTTGTGTTTTTTTTTTTGGGGGGGTAGGTTTTAAAGAGAGAGAGACTCGCGCAGTGGAATGTGAAAAAAGTTTCACTTTCTATGGAATGACGTACAGGATTGCGGAGATATCAGTATGACGTATAGGAACATGGAGATATCAATGATATCTTCATGGCCATAGTGATATCTCCATGACCTGCCTCAGATAGTAGTTTTTATCCATGAATTTATCCCCAAACACATGTTGTATAAAATATATACATATATATATATATATATATATATATATATATATATATATATATATATATATATATATATATATATATATATATATATATATATATATATATATACTGGCCTATGTAGGGCATTTTATACAGGGAAAACAAATAGAACTTTTTAAACCCACAAAGGAGTGCATGTTAGAGACACAGAGGGAGAAAACTTGAAAAATATCCTTGCAGCCATTGTGAAATTTATTAGAGAGGAGGGGCAGCATTCCTGGTCATTTATGGGGATAGAGCTAATATGACTAGGACCCAGGGCTGGGAATATTGAGAATTTAACATTAAAATGGGAGACATTCTGGATGTACCCTATGGGTTCTCTCAGACCCCCGAGGCTAAATAGTCATCTCAAGATATCCGCCTTGTTATAATTTTAGAAAAGGATTGAGTTTTATGTCTTATCCCAGCATTTGTATAAGATTCTTGAAACAACTTATTTATCTTCTAAGAATGGATTGATTAATGTGAATCATTTATGTAAACATACAAATATTAGTTGTTATACAAAAATAAAGATAAATGGGTCTTCTTTTAGACTTGGAGCAAATGGGATATTTGTAAAAAAAAAAAAAAAAGTGCATGTCCTTTTTGAAAATTTGTGTATATACTAACACCTGCCATTTCTGTCTAGGTTTTTAGAAAATTGGGAAAATAGCTGTTTCTCCTGATGGGAACAGCTGTTAACATTTGTGACTGAATAAATGGAATGGAATGGAATTCCTTTGGACCTGAGTACCATTCCGATACAATGCCATATAATAAATTGAATGGGTTCCTTTCTTGCTTTTAACCAGGATTCTAACATTTGCTACCAGAAGTCAAACTTCATGTCTGGACACGATATTGACAATAATTGAGGACCCTATAGAAATTAAGTTCAGAGTTTGGACTTTTAAACAGCAAAAAGTCTATGCATGAAATAGGGAACATCTGCTATCTTGTTACATGGAGTGTTGGGGTAATATTACCTATAAATAGTAATTAAGATATCGGATAGTTTTTTTAACAGATTAATTGTAAGTAATTATTTTTGGGGAGGTGCGTCAGACTGACATCATTACTGCACACTATTTTAGAATGTTCTTTGAATCTTACTATTGCCCATCATAAAGCTCCAGGAGAAGGGAGCAAAATGCCATTGTGTTTTAGTGATGGACAGCAGGGTGGCACCTGATCTGCTTTAATTATATTTATGTGGTGTGTGAGTATAGAATTAATAATCAATTGTAATTTTTCACACATTTTTAGCTCTTTTGCATTTGTGACTTGGGGGTGAGTTGCAAGGATTCTTTGTTGTTTGTTCGTGCACACACATTACAACATCATCTGGAAACATAGAAACATAGAATTTGACAGCAGATAAGGACTGCTTGGCCCACCCAGTCTGCCCATTTCCCTATCTAGTGGATAAGTTGCAGATCCTAGTTTTACTAACAGACTACTTCCCACTAGAATTGCCTTTATGTCTGTCCCATACATTCTTAAATTTCCTCACTGATTTTGACCCCAGAACATCCTCAGGAATTCCATTTGATGAGTCCACCACCCTCTCCATGAAAAAATACTTCCTCAGGTTGCCCCTGAGTAGCCCCCCCCATCTGCTAATTGTGCCCCCTTGTTCTTGCACATCTCTCTTTCTGAAAGATGCTACCCTCTTGGACTCTGCTGATTCTCTTGAGTTACTTGACAGTTTCTATCATGTCCCCCATCTCCCTCCTTCCCTCGAGGGTATACATATTAAGCTCTTTTATTCTGTCTTCATATGGCTTCTGGTGCAGACCCTGCACCATTTTAGTTGTCCTCCTCTGAACTATCTCCATCCTGTCCATGTCCTTGTGGAGATGGAGTCTCCAGAACTTCATGCAGTACTCCAGATGAGGTCTCACCAACTGTCTGTATGGAGTGATGATAACTTCTTGGTTTCTAATGGTGATGCCTCTCCCTATGCATCCCAGTATCCCCCCAGCCTCCTTACTGCCTTTTCACATTGCTTGCCTACATTTAGGTCATCTGATATAACTACCTCAAGGTCCCTTTCCATTTCTCTTGTCATTAATACCTCTCTCCCCCCACTCTGAGTGTTCTTTCCTTGGAGTTTTTGTTTCCCAGGTGCATTACTTTGCACTTTGCATTGAATCTGAGCTGCCATACATTTGACCATTCCTCCAACCTTGCCAGGTCCCTTCTCATCCTTTCCACCACCCCCCTTGTGTATCAACCCTGTTGCAGATATTTGTGTCATCTGCAAAGAGGCACACTTTTCCTTCCAGTCACTCTGCACTGTCACCTATAAAGACATTAAAGAGGACCAGTCCCAGTACTGAATCCTGTGGCACCCTGCTAGTAACCCCCCTTTCTTTGACATGGAATCTTTTTACTATCACCCTCTGCTTCCTGTTGTCCAGCCAGTTCTTTACCCAGGTTACCACCCTGGGACCTACTCCCAGGCTGGCTAACTTGTTCATTAATCTTTTGAGTGGGACTGTGCCAGATGCCTTGCTAAAGTCTAGGTAGGCCACATCCACAGCCCCTCCCTGGTCTGCTACTTTGGTCACCCAGTCAAAGAAATCTATTAGATTCATCTGACTTGACCTTCCCACTGTGAATCCATGCTGCCTTGGGTCCTGTGCCCCGCTGGCCTCTAGGTACTCAACAGTTCTTTCCTTCAGAAGTGATTCCATCATTTTCCCTACCACTAAGGTTAAAACAGTCTGTAGTTTCCTTCCTGTACCTTGCTCCCACTTTTGTGAAGGGGAATCACACCTACCCAACTCCAGTCCTCAGGTACCACACCATCCTCCCATGATTTGTTAAAAAGGGTAGTCACTTGTACCACTAGTTTTCCCCTTAGTTCTTGTAGAATTCTGGGGTGAATCTGACATGTTAATATCAGTGATAGATCTCTCATCTACTTGGCTTGCTGCCTCGCTAACCCTCCCAATAGGGTAACATGAATATTGGTTACTGCTAGCCACCACTGGGCAAAGATGCAGAAACCAGAGCCTGGATCTGCTCCACAGTCAGTGTCACATGTTATCCCACTGCAGTTTTCGCAAGTGCAGAACATACTAATGCCTGCCACCATTAATTGAGAATGCTGAAAGTGGAGTAAGGAGCTGTACCACAAAAGTACACCTTCAGCCCTAATGAATCCCGCATTAAGTGCAGCATCAGTTGCCTGTATCTAACCCTAAAAGTTCTTGTCTCCCTGTTGCTTCCCTTGGAGATTTCATATTAAGGAGTGCAGTGCTGTAAGATAAGCTGCAGACCTCCCAAGGTGGAACACCCTTCCACTCTCAAAGCTTCTGCAATGTCTGTGCTCCATGAAGCCTCCCAATGACCCAACTCCTCCAGTAGTCTGGGGCCCCACAGTGACCCATCTCTCATAAGAGATGGCTTTTTCATACCATAACTGTTTGGGCTGGGCACTTTCTCCCTGGTCTGGGGATATGCCTTCGTGTCACACCACACATGGCAGTGTTACACCCAGACCCTCTTCCACTCCCAAGCCTGTATTCTCCTGACAGGCAAATTCACCCATGTTCATCTTCATGCATTACCCCCACCATGGAGATACAGTAGATCACTATGTAATGCAAAACTTGCAGTAAATGACAGGTCACAAAATACTGCATGACAAAAGGGCTTAATTGCCATTGAATTACACAGTTCCCAGCATCATACTGTAGCATTTTGTGATATATTGCAGCATTACGGCACTGCATCCTGGCTGGCACCACTGTATATCCTTCAGGACTCCCCACCCATTGCATATAACCCATTTCATGAGTCTCTTTTAGAACCCTGATCAGAGAGTGCATGCATCTGGCACAAACTTCTAGGTGCTCATCATGTGCTGCAACCTTCTCTCTCAAGCCTGACTATGCATCTGAAGTTCACCACCATCTTTCTGCCCTCTAACCCTCACTCTCTGTTTCTCTCACTTATGATGGGGCCACAAAGGATCTGGAGTGGCAGTTGGCAGGAATGCTGCACTCGTTAAGATTAAAAACAATCAAAGCAAATTACCGACACCGGCTGCCAAGCACTGGAACACCCCCTGTATCACACAGCTGAAGACAGTGCCTAAGGCTGCCTCTTTCCTGCTGCCCCTGTTGCTCCACTATAGTCCATCAGTGGAGAGAGGGGAAGTCCTAGCCTCACATACACCCTTACAAGCCTGTTCCCAATCTAACATCTCTGCTGTTCTTTACACGTCTCCAGCAGCCCCCAAAGCAGCTCCACCTTCCTTGCTAACTCTGCCCCAAATTAACAAGCATGACCCCCCATAGCCTCCAACAGTTTTGCTTATCAACTAATCCTGCTGCCACTGCAGCTGCTAATTTCACCCAGAAGAATGAACAAAGTGGCTGAGCTTCAGCGTTCAAGAGTTTATATAGCCTCTTTGTTTATCCATTCCAGGCCAACTTTCCTCTGACCCTGGAAAGCCCTATCTACCTAACCTGGCAGTCCCCTTTTTCCCATCCCCTTGTCATTCTCCTCCTACCCTCCTTCTGCCAGTCATTAGGAGAAGGGACACACAGACAAATTCTTACAGGCTTCAAGTGGCCCCTCACCTGCCGTTTATTATGTAACTCCCATCTAGAGTCACGTGCTCTTTCTTTAGTCAGTTTTTAGCCTATATATATATACTGTATATATATATATATATATATATATATATATATATATAAATAAACACACACACACACAAATACACACACACATACCAGCAATGACAGGGTAATCAGTTATGCCTTTTGTTTTTCTCTTTTAATGTTTTTGTTTGTTGTATTGTCTTTTTGATTTACCTACAGGACAAAATGTTAGACATAAGTCCCCCATATTAAATGAGCACACAGATCAACATGCAAAATGTTTATGGTGCATATGAATAGCTCATAGGGCTAGGGCAAGATTTATTCAGCCCTAATACAGCCTGATAGTGTTCCTGCAGAATGGCTGAATATTCTAGCCACAGCATACAGCAGGAACAGCATGCATCCATGACACACAGAGTGCTGAAAATACTACAATGCCCAGCAAGCCCAAGTGCCCAGCATCCCTGAGAGTAGCGCAGCACACACTCCTGAAAATATCATTACCCCAGCAGTACCCACTGCCCAGGAAACCACACTGCAGTGTAGGTATGGGTGAAAACATGGAGCTCAGCTATCCCCAGTGCACTGTAAATCTCAGTGTTGCTCAGGTATGAGTCATAACAGGGTTCTCAGCAGACCCCAATGTACAATAAACCCCAGCACAGCACTGACATGGGCAATAACATGGTGCTCAGTAAGCCCCTGTGCACAACAGAGTACTGCACACCAGCATGGGAGGGACTGCCGCAGTCTGGATATTTCACACCTGTATGGTCATGCAGTCCAGAGACACACAATGCAGTTGGATGAAAGGAGCATGCAGGGGATGGTGTCATAAGGAAAAATAACCCATGGGGATGCCAAGTGACCACAGTGGCATAGAACATAGGAAAATAAAGAAACGCATTGTTTAACAAAATCACAATGGCATGACTTAAAAATAACTCCTCTGAACATAACAACAACAGTCTGCTAAAACAAAAATGTCCTCCCCACAAGTCACACCATTCCAATCCACACAACAGATTTACAAAACAAAAAAAAAGCCCATAGTTCATAACACTGTAAATCACACCTGCCATTGTGTTCCTCCTGATCATTCTGGGCCTCCACCACCACAGCCTGGCTGGCTGCAGACTATTTTACCCCCACCATAGCCACAGTGCTGTTGCCTGCACATAGCCATCCCAGGTGTGCCACCAGCTCCTCCTGTGTAGGGACCAACTCCATCTGCACAGTCTGCAGGAGCAACACCACGTGACACAGGAACTGATGGGAGCTCTCCTACATTAGGATGTCCCTCAGCATGGGTCCTCTGGTGCATCATCTAGGAAAAGAAAGAAATCATGTCATCAACATGCATTCAATAGCCAGACCCCAAACACACAGCCACCCCCCCAAATCATACCAGGGAAAAAATGTGCAACCATGATGCAGTGTCCATACCAATACATATGTGCAGGTATGCAGGGTGAGCGTGGTGACACAACTAATGGAGTACATACGGCTGTGTCACCCTTGTGGTGGTGTACAGGGTTCCAGCCCTGCACCCAGACAGGGTGACCAAAGGACACACTGAAGGCACACCAACCATGGACCATCATGAGCATACACAGTCAATGTGAGACACACAGCACATGCACAGCCATGCATGTGAGCACTGCAGACAGGCATAGCTTTGCACAGTATGTGTGTGTGTAATGATATAAAACAGCTAAAACAGCTAAAAGAGATGCACAGTAGGGTGTATATATGCAATACCCAACAGAAATGAGAAGCACAGAATGATCGTGGCTGGCAACAGAGCCATGGTGCAGGCTGTGTGATGGTGCACTGTGGGACACACAGTGCACCACACTATAAACAACAGGCAGTGCCAGCACTGACTGGAGGAGTGTCACCATGTACTGCAGCACTGGCAGAAGAACATACCTGCACACCGACACACACTGACACACAAGATGGAGTGTACAGCAGCATACATGAATACACAGCAAATGCCAAAGGACAATGACAGCACAGCCACTGCATACTAATAATATATGGCTTGGGTAGCCAAACAAATGGAACACTAAAGTAACGTGTGTTACCACTCTGCTTACACTGCAATACATGCACCAGCAGCAGGGCAGCACGTACAGAACTGGACAGATATCCTGAATAGGTAAGAGGACAGACCAACATTGAATGACAGCAAAGTCCAGCACACAGGATAGTATGGAGGGTGTGCATGTGTGTGACCACTACAGATACCCCCTGGATGAATGCCAGTGTCTTTGTGAGATGTGTATCACCACCATTCCATGTCCATGGACACTACATGGGCAGTACACTTGTGGTTAGCTGTGAGTGAGCAAAGCCCTTCTGTGCAGACTGCACAGCACTAGCATGCACCATAAAATACATCCTGTGGAAATGGTGTCCCATGTGACACTGGATGATCATAATGTTACCTGTAGCAAAATGCTATTTCTAGGAGGCAAGTGTGCATGGAAATAGGTAGAAATCACAGCACAACACTAGCTATCCAGTATTACTGTGTCCAAGTCCCAGGGCAATACAGCATCACGTACACTGTCATATCTAGTACACAGATGAAATGCAGCAGTAACTTTATAGCATTTCTGCATGGTCCAGTGTACATGCGTGTGGTACACATAAGGACAGCACCACTATAAATGGATTGATAGATAGATAGATAATTAGATAGACATACAGCTAGACAGACAGACAGTATATATTCTGTAGGTATAGATATTTATAAAATGGGTAGGAAAAAAATAGTGAAAGTCAGGTTCCCTGACTGGATAAAAGACATCATATGACCATGCATTATCCCACATTATGAACTGAGGATCGTAAATAGAGGAATCTGATTAGCCGAGAGCTCTTTGAAGTGGTGATGATATCGGGCTACATCATCATGGCTTCAAAAAAGTTCTGGCGCCACCAGCCTCCTTGCTCTATACTGTCTGAGAACTATTTTTTCAAAATGTACTCCTACGCCACCCAAAAACTCATTCATAAAACATTTTAAAACCTGTTTCTTTCATTTTTTTTATTTATAAAACTTGAAACTCAGTTCATAATAGCAATAAGTCACTCCAGGCTGTGGTATATCATGGGATATTGTCACTTCTCGGGTGGTTGGACACACTCGGCCTGCGGCCTCATACCCAACCACTCAAGGCGTGACGATGTCCCATGATATACCACATCCTGTCATGCCTTATTGCTTAATTATAAAATGGCATTTTTCAAAAGAGGAAGCTGATTGTCTAACTGGGTCTTTTATCCATGAGTATATGTTATTTATGTATTTATTTATTTATTGATAGTTCGGATTACAACCTTTGATCAAGCAACTGTTTTGCAAAGGTTCCACATCAGTACATAGTGTTACACGGGTATACATTAATCACAATATGGTTTCCATGAATATTTCAAAGGTTCCACAACAGTTCCATAGGGTTACAAGGTTACACATTAAAATACAATACATGTTGAATAACATTTCATAAGGTTTTTGATGTACACATGAATTACAATACATTTACAGTGTATCACGTTTAACTAGACTCAACATACAACATGAGTTAAGTCAGTGGGTAAGGAAAGTATCAAGCAGAAAGGTAGATTCAGCCCATAAGGCATCGTCAGATAGCAAATTGTGCTAGGGTGGGGACAAGGGGAAGAGAGATAGCAACACTACAGGTATTGACAAGGATCCACAGTGTTTCAACCTGCCTGCTGAGGAATTATACTTTATAACGTTTCTTGGTAGCCCACTACCAAATTAATATTTGATTGTGGGGTCTATGGAGTGTGTCAGTTTTAACAATTATCTGTAGCAATTACAGCTGTTATTGGTGGCCAGGAGGGTTCATAGGCCTTTCTTGAAAGCACCTATGCTGCTGACGCTAGCTAGGTCTTTGGGGAGTTCGTTCAGTCATTTAGGACATCTGTAGGCTATGGATCTTTGCGAAAGTGAAGCGAATCTGAATGGGACAGAGATGGTGTCCCTATCTTTGGATCTTGTGCATTGCATGGAGTTGGTGAGGGAAAATAGTTTTTTCTAGCCCAACTGCAGTTTGTTCTAGCAGATCCTTTTTTCCCAGGATACATGCTTGGTATCTAATCCTGCTCTGTAGGGGAAGCCACTCCATAAGATAGTGGAGATTACAGGTGTGGGTTGTTCTAACCACCCCAAGGGTCAGCAAGCAAGCTTTATTTAGGGTGGTTTGGATCCTTTTAGTGCAGTGTGGGTGGTGGCACTGTAAATAATGATCCCGTAATCAATTACTGAAATGATTGAGCTACTGATGGCCAGCTTCAGTGCAATGGGAGTTAAGGCATTCCTATGATGGTAGAGAATGCCAAGCTTAGCGTTGGTTATTCTAACTACATGTTCAACATGTTGTGAGAATGAGAGAGTGTCATCCAGGTGTAGGCCCAAGTATTTGAAAGTGCTGACTTGTTCCAGTTGCACACCTCCCATGCTAGTAATGTTTAGGGGGGCCTACTCAGTGCTTGGTTTGAACTTTGGTGAGCAGCATAACTGTAGTTTTCTTGTAATTTAGGAGCTTGTTTTGCTGGAATCAGTGTTCCAATTTGTTGAAAATATTTTGGCTCTCCCCTACAAGCTGATCTATCTGCTTGCTGCTGAAGATGACAGCATCATCTGCATAGAGCAACACTTTTGATGAGCACCTGAGTAGCAGTGAATTAATGAAGAGGCTGAATAGTAGTGGGCCGAGAATCAAACCTTGGGATACTCCAAGGGCGACTGCTCTTGGGCTGGAGAGAGTCCCATTTATTTTTACACTTTGGGTTCTAAGCTCCAGATAGCTCTTGAACCATGATACCACTTCAACAGAGAGGCCCAGGGGCTGTAGTTTGACTAGCAGTATTTGGTGATTAACTATGTCAAACACTTTGGTGAAGTCAATAAATATTGACCCCACTAGCTTGCCCTTAGCATTCTCCTCAAAAGTATAGCTAGTGTATTCAGTAAGGGTGGTTATGGTACTAAGAGGTCTGCAGAAACCATGCTGTTTCTGGCACTGCTTGTTGTACCTGTTAAGGCAATCCATAAGTTGGTCAACTAGTATATGCTCTAGTGTTTTTGACAGTGGAGGCAAGATAGAAATGGGATGGTAGTTACAGTGGTTTATGTGGTCACCCATCTTGTGAACCAGGGCGACATGTGAGACTTTCCAAGTACTGAGGAAAGTTGATGTAGTGAGTGATAGGTTGAAAATTTTGGATATGGGCCAGACGATCTCATTCAGAGGGAGTGCTATGATTTTGATATCCACAGAGTCGCTACCCATCCATGTTTTTTCTAATGCCTGCTCAATGTATTTTTGGGTGTCAGCTACTGAGACCCACCAGAAATAAAATTGTGGTGTAATAGAGTCTGGTTGCTGAGGGAGGTCCTGTGTCTCCTGCATGAGTGGCTCAGTATGAGCTAGGTACTCGGGTGGTAGGACTGAGGTCAGGTCAGTGAATGCAATATTGAAGATATTGGAAATCTCTTTGGGGTCCTGATTGGTATCCATCAGAGGTGATCAGGTCAGGAGCTACTTTGGTCTCCTTCCCAAGAAGGCTGTTTAAAGTCCCCCAGAATTGTTTCCCTTTCCCCCAGGAAGAACAGAGCTGTTCCTTATAGTGGTTGACTTTAGCTTCCCGTATTTCTTGGGTGCATTTACTTTTGAAATGTTGTATTTGATCAGGTCCTGCAGGCATTTTATAGCTTTAGCTCTGTACCAGAGGTTGTCTCTGGCCTTCATGCTTGTAAGCAGAAAGTCAATGAGCCAGGGGTTACAATCCCACTTGCGCTTACAGCTTCTGAAAGGAGCATGGATGTCACAGACTTTAGTGAAAGTAGCGATGAAGAAGTCCAAGGCCACATTTATGTTAGATGCTGTTATGATTGGGGATCAGTCAAACATGCAAAGATAGTGCTCAAGTGATTCCAGTTGTCCTTTTCTAACTGTTCTACACTTAACTATGTTAGGTGTCTTTTTTTGGTATTTACCGTATTAGACCATGTGCAGACTACCAAGGAATTGTCACTAAGTGTGTCCAGTAGGACCTTTACTTTCATTATCCTCTCAGGGTGGTTGGCGAGTACCCAGTCAGTGAGTGTACTGGTGCCTGTTTTGTAAATCCCAGCATAACTCCAATATAAAGACCCAGTCAGCCTCCTCACCAAAAGCTGCACTGATATTATTTCTCGCCCTGCCAGATCGTAATCAAATTTCTGCCATTTTGGTTTGATTTGATTTGACTTGATAACATTTTATTTTTATACAGGATTCAATTGTTAGGGTGTTACCCCCATTTTCAACAATGACCTGTGGTTCAGTAAATTACACATAACAAATACAATTACAAAATTCAACATTGGATATCACATACAGTTGAAATTTTCTAAAACATGTACATTTAGAGTTAAGGTGTTTGAACAAAAACAATTTAAAAGTAGTCAGACTTCATACAGACTTCAAGTCATTTGGCAATTCATTCCAGTATCTTGACAAACTATTTTGTAATATATGATCGCCTGATCTATTACAACATCTTACCAATGGAACAGCTTGTTTATTTTTCCTCAGTTTTTCTATCTTAATACCAAAAGATTTGATTGTTATCAGGTGTTTCAATGAGTGCTTGTCATTAAAAAAAATCAACTTATGGCACCATACTAACCATGTATAAATTATTTTGGACTCAGGTTGAAGCCAGTTAGTCTATCAAACAAAGTACAATGGTGAATGCCATGCTTGCTTTTTGTTATAAATTTTCCTAATCTATAATATGTTTGATTGATACGCTTCAATGCAGCTTGACTGGAATGCAGATATAGAAAGTAATCATATTCCAGAACTGGAATCAACAACTGAGTCACAAGTTTACTTCTAGTGCCAATACTAAGACACCCTGAGACTCTTCTTTCTTGCTTAATACAGACAAGAACTATTACAAGTCAAGTACTCCCCGAGGCACATTGGTATACTATAAACCCCAAAGCCACTTAACATAACACCAAACCACTTTTTTTTAACTATCTGTCCTCCATGATTGCTCGCACCTGGCTCACCTCTTTTGAAAATATCAGCTCCATCCCACATTCCCCAGGAGATCGTTAGCTGCCAGCTCAAGTACAGAAACTCTCCTTTTCAGTTCAGTTAATCTTATCATGTGAATGGTTGCTACTGACCATTCACCATCCTGTTTCCCACTAAGTGACCCATTTAACAAAAAGAAAGCATTTTATTTTATCACCTCAGAAGTCAGTGTTAAATGCTCGCTGCTGCACACTCACTCGGGCCTCCATTTTCGTGACCACTGATACTCACTCTCTCCTACATTTTGATCACCAGCCACTACATCTCCCATCCATCACATAATACAAGTCTTTGCCTACAGGATTGTAAAACTGGGAAGCAAAACTCCTGACCGAGCTGCACAATCATGTCTCCTGCCATGGCTCATTCCCCCAACACTTGGACTGTCACTGTGCCAGCCAGTACGCATCGCTAGCCAGTACAATCTGCAGCCATACTTATGTATTCTACCTAGCAACAGGGGACTATTTGACATAAAGAGGAAGGACATCATAACATAATCAATAGAACAGTTTTAAAAAATAAACATGAGCTTGTAATTAAATAATTTTATAAACTCAACTTTCTACCCATTGTATAACTGCAATAACCCACTCCAGGGCGTGAGTTATGCTAGGATTTATCAACTTCTGCATGGGTAAATCACAGCATAGATTTTAAGATACTGATAGCACTTGAAAGAGTAGATTCAGTAATATTTTAAAGAATAGAATTATCACTTGTAAAACCAACCCCCTCCGATTCCTGAGGGTGTTAGCAATGCCACCTCTGTCCTTCCCCTTTCTCCCACTCAAACACATTAGCACAAGTGGACCAGAACCTGTGGTAGCATATGATAATAAAGGAAGGATAAATGCAATGAGATGGGCAGAAAATGTTATATGTTATTTGCTGAATGTTGTTTGTTGTCAAGCAATCAAAAAAACCCCAACATGCTGTCCTTCAAAATATGGAACTATTCACTTTCAGGCATGCTGGCTTCCTAACAAATACCTTTGAAATGGCTGGGGGGGGGTGGAAAGCCACACATGATCAGACAACCCCTGTTTACACAAGAATACAGATTTTCTAGAGATTACATAGTTTTAAATTTAAAAAAATTATTGTATAACCCAAAGAACTAAACAATGACTAAAACTTTAACAGAGCAAATGTGGCTTAAACATGAAAACCCTCAGAGATGTGAAAGAATCTTTTGAAAAAAATAGTTAATTTGGTTATAACGGGAGGTCAGTAAGGTCAATGTGCTGACTCATGGTGGCTTTGCAGTCAAGCTGCTGCAGGGATCGGCCGCACCTGCTAGGAGTGATTAGTCACATGTCTGGTGGGGTGTGGCTGATCAGCTGCAGCTGTTCTGCCCTCCCTGTCTGAAGCTTAAAAAGGCAGCCAAGATGGGCAGACTGCGTAGTCTGCCCTGACTGCCTAAGAGAGAAAACTACTAATATTGGTGAGTTACCAAAAGCAAGTATCCCCTGTTTATAGTTTTAGGAAAACAGGCAGTAATATAATGCAGCACTTTACTTTGTAGGAGACCATGTGGTAATGGCAATAGAGAAAAAAAAAATATATAGAGAAAGTGAAAATTAATTTAACAAACGTAAGGTATGTGAACACTTTTAAATTACTAGAAAACAGAGACAGACTTTCAAGAATGAATATACATAGAAATGCAATGCTGGAAGTGAATAATGCCTTATTTCTAAGATGTTTGTGATCCAAAAAGTTAGGAGAAAATTAAGCTGTGATTTACACCATTATGTAACAATTCAAAATATGAAGGCCTGTGAAGTAGTGAGGGAATGGCTTAGCAGGTGATTAAGAACTATCAGGAAATATTTATAAACAAAATGTGATAACTGGGAAACGAGTGTAGAGAAGCTTTTGAATCAGAAATGAGGTGCCTTAACTCGAAGTTGTGAAAATGATATTCTTTAATTCAAAGTCTTGTAAGAGAAAGTAATGCATAATGGTGGCAATTCTCCACCGCACAGGATGTACGTGCCGCAGGCTCATATCCTGCCCATGAAGGTCCACACCGAGGAACCACTGGGCGGTGGCCATATTCTCAACCACCAGCCATCACGCAATCCCTTTCTGTGGCCCCACCCCTATGGCATGTAGATATGCTGGGGCACATCTGCAGACATGGGCTGGCATCCAAAGGGATGCCCGGACCCAGTCTGCCACTGGATCTTCTGTGTCCTGGGACACAACGAACGTCAGGCGGCTGCGGTGCAGCCATGACATTGGGGCAGGGAGGTGCCTGGTCAGCCTCCTCAACCCACCATTTGCTACCATTGGGCTGTGGTGGCAAGTTGGAAGGCCTATCTGTGCCCCTACATCCCATTGCTTATGGTGACAGCATCCTGGGGTGGGGTGGCATACTGGCTATGTCTGCTATCGGGATGTGTAGCCTGTTATCCCTCTCACCGTGTACTCTATGCTTTCCAGAATAGCATGGAATGTGGGCCGACCCCGGCCCACCCCCTTCATGGATCTCATTGTGCAGGCGGGAGATCAGGTGCATGCCAGCCCCATGCCCCCTTGAAAAATTGGGTGCAGGGGCCATGGTGGCATCAGAGTGTCTATGCACCCCAGCTATGTTGCACTTTGACACTTTGCACATTGGAGAACAGCTGCCCTTGACTGTAAGAATGCATTACCTTAGAATTAATACAGAGAACATAATAGCCATTGCTTATCTAATTATCTGATTGATCCTACCATGATTTTTATGACTAAACATTAGAAGAAAAAAACATATATGGTTTATCCTGCCACTTTTAGGCTGTTTTTAAGTGTAAATGACTTTAACTTCCTTCCTTTAGTGTAGTGTGATCAAGCGGTATTCAAAGTGTGTGAGATCTAGGATTTAGTCAATAGATGGTAGCAGTAAGTAGTATTATGTATAAGCATTGAAAGGGCCTAACAATGAGAATTTTTATTAATTTCCTTAGAAAATATGATATTCTTTGTGTGTGACATTAAGAAAATACAGATCATTTGCAAGAAAACTTGACTGGATATACCTGACAGTGACAGCATAATAGGTATAATTAATATTATGAACTGGAGATCATAAATGGAGGAAGCTGATTGGCTGAGAGGTTTTTGAAGCCGTGATTATATCGGGCTACATCATCACAGCTTCAGAAAACCTCCGGTCACCAGCCTCCTCACTCTCCCGAAATCACTTGTTCCTTCAGTTCCCAGACAAACACCCTATGTCCCTGCCACTACAAAGGAATGTAGATTTCGTAGCAGCCTCAGTTAGCTGAAATGTACTGCCACACTATAACCCGATATTGCTTTTAAAATGAAGCGCTCGTCACTTCTACGTGCGACTTTGCTGTCTCGTTGTCTCCCCAGAGGCACGCGCTTGCTCAACCGACCGCCCATTTTCCACACACAGTAGCACTTGGAAAAACATTTTTTTGTTTGTTTTTTACTTCAAAACTCCTGTATGTACCCTATCAGTTGCCAAGCTAAATACTGACAACTAGCAACTTACCGATCTGTTGAAAATACAGGAAGTCTCCCTGCTACTCAGTCGGTTCCATTTCAGTCCGTCTTCCATCCCCTTCGGGTGGCTTGGATTACAAAATCCTGTCTACAGTATTTGTAAGAACAAAAATAAAAGTACACACGGTTTCCCTGGCTCCTGACCACAGTATACAGGGCTGGTACAGTCTTATTTCACAGCTGCACCTCCTCCACAAATGTCAGTTATAGTTACAGCAGCGCCACCTGCTGCCCAGACCCTTCCAGGAACTATTTTCTTGAAAGGTAGTCTTCCAACACCCCAAAAACTTCATTTTCACAAGGTTATGAATTTTTTTTTGTTTTATTTTTATTTTATTTTTTTAACGAAAACATTTTTTTGAGCCAGTTCATAATAGCAATAAGTCACTCCAGGGTGTGGTATATCGTGGGATATCGTCACCTCTCGGATGGTTGGATGCACTCGGCCTGCAGTCTCGTGCCCAACCACCCGAGGTGTGATGACATCCCATGATATACCACACCCTGTCATGCCTTATTGCTTAAACATACACTAGTGATATTAATTATTATGTGCTAGCATAATATGGAATAAGCACTGTTTGCTGGAGGCTGTATATTTAAATATTGTAGCATTATACTAGTTTACAGAGAAAGAAAGAGAGTAAATCATATAACTATGAAGGAAGTAAACAGTGTATGTAAAAAAATAACATGTAATATGGGGGGGAACCACACGTATATATTTATTGACTTAGATGTTTCAGGGCTGCTTCATGTTTGATTAACATAGCCATTGTAAGGATGCATATATGAAGAGAGTAAGAAAACTAAGAAACTAAGAGCATGCATAGAAATATGAAAATATAAATTCGGAACAGGAAATTACAGGGAGAGAATTTTTTTTTCTTTTGCTAAAAGTTGGATATTAAATTATTGCAGTGATGTGTTCATATGTAAAATAAGTGTGAAATATTGATTATACACAGATCCTGTCCCATGAGGAAGTTCTAAGGGTGAAACATTGGGTGCTATGAGAGTCTGCTTTGAAAAATAAAAAGAGATGGAAAATGTCATGACTTTCTTGGAATGTGGCTGGTTTCTATTATAAATCATTAATTCTCAGCATAATCCACACCTTGTTGTGGTCATTGCGTAAATGACTGCATGCCTCCCACTATGACTGCATGCCTGAACAACTTTGCATCCCTCACAACCTTTTCAACAGCAAGCCAGATCACTCCACACCCAGTACACACAAGTTCACATACACACACACACACACACACACACACACACACACACACACACACACACACACACACACACACACTGTCAAAACCATTCGGATGTATATAAATATATATATAGCTGTCCCACAGTGCAAAAAATTTTCTGGTTGATCCTGCCACTATTTTTATGACTAAAGAGTAGAAGAAAAAATTGTATATGGTTGATCCTGCCACTTTTAGGCTGTTTTTAAGTGTAATGACTTTAACTTCCTTCCTTCAGTGTAGTGTGGTCAAGTGGTGTTCAATGGGGTAAACAACATGCTGGCAAAGCTTTCAAATGAGAATTGTTTTGTTGAAAAAGAACATAAAGTTTTGAGTTTAAGGTAAGTTTTGAGAGCTTTTCCTAAAAGAAGCCACCAACTGTAGTGCAAGGAGAGTGAGTGACTCAGCAGCTTCAGAAGAGTAGAGGCAAGCATGAGTGAATGTTGCTATAGAAACACTTGCTCTGGCTTGCATCTACACTTCTAAAGCCTCCAATGCCTTTCTTCACACAGGGCCCATGGGGAGAGGGGTGTGCATTAGTGTTGACAATATTCAAGAAAGATCCCATCACTGATTTGCCAAGACTCTGGAGATCCAAAACTAGTGCTTTGCAGAATTTTCAAATTCCAGAAGATTTAAATGTTGTGGAATTTTTAAAATTACACAGAATTTCACTGGAAAGGAATGGCAGAATTCCATGGCAGAAAAATTAGACTTTTGGCAATATTTTCATAAAACTATATTTTACTAATCTCAATATTTTCTGCAGAAATGGTTGCAGAATAATTTTCCATGGAAAAAATGCTGTTCCACTGAATATTTCTTCATGGATCAGAACAGGTGGAATTCTGCAGAAAAAAAGAGTGAAATTGTGATGGAAATTCTGCTAGCAGAATGGTCATTCAGCACTAATTTTGCTGATGTAATTTCATGTTCTGCACAGCACTACCCCAAACCCTAAATTGTTTCCCTTTTTGCTGCTTGGGGGGGGTGGGGGCATTAGGGTTGGAAACCCTAACACCACATTTCCTTACTTTTGTTGCATTGTTACCCTAACTGGGCATTAACAGAGACTCAACATTCTATTTTTATGTTGGCGTGCTTGCACAGCCAACATCGTGGGACAGTGCAGCTTTGGAGGTGGGGTAACTGTTGGGCGAATGCAGGGCAAGCACCAGTAGGTGCGTCCCTCATTCCCCAATCAGCCTGCATGCCGGCGCCACACCATGCATACATAATGTGGTAAGCACTTCTAAGAAAAGGTCTGCTGCAATCTGAGCAAAAGCTCGTCTATATGCAGCAGACCCTTCCGATGCTTCACGACATTATGAGCATGGTCGGTGAGCGAGCGGGCAGCCACCCAACTACTGCTGACTTTGGGGTGCCCAATCCTCTGTCGGTTAACCCCCGCTTTGTGTGCCGATGGGGAGCCCACTCCCCATCAGCATAAACCCCCCCAATTGTTGAATGCCGAGGGGGGTGCCCAGTCCCCCTTGGCTCGCCCCCCTGCTTTCTTTGTGTGCTGATGGGGGTGCCCAATCCCTGTAGGCATTACATCCTCATCCTCCCCTGTTGTGCGCAGATGAGGGTGCCCAATCCCCCATCAGCTACAGACACCCCTCAAACAGTTAGGTGACATGCTGAGAGCCCACCCCAGCGTGCCAAATCCCCTGCAAAAAAAACCCCAAATCCTGTCCCCGATGTTTTTTTTTCCTGTAAAATGAAAACGGTCCCTCATAGTCTCTATGCCCCCTTCCACCACCCGCACCCACCCTCTGTGCACCCTGCCTCCCCTCACCCCCCTCACCCCATACTTACCTGTGGACGATCTTCAGTGGACCGGGAACACGTCTGCACTCTTCAAAGCCGACCGCGAACTGAAGAAATGCTGGTAAGCTGTATAATGGAATGAAAAGGGGGTTTTCAACTTTAATGCATATCTCAGGCATTTGTGCGAATTTTGGCCTCAAATTTTCAACATGGGATCTTTGGGACCCCTTCTCACGAATTCTTGCACTGTCATGGTGTTATTTGGTCCCAAAAGATGATTTCGCAGTTGCTGCATGGAATCATCTTTCAGGACCGAGTAATGAAACGACAGTGCCACTGTTCATGAGGGGGCTCTCAAAAAGCCTATGTTGCAAGTTTGGTGGGAAAAATCCCAAAAATGACTGTTTTGCAAGCTTGCGTAGCAGCTGCTCAATGCATGCTTGTAAGTTAGCGTATTCGCACTATTTTCATGCCAGATTCTCAAAATCAGCATTTTACCACACCTTCTTGAGAACCATACAGCTGTCATTTTTCACATCCTGGCCAAAATGTGTTTCGCACTTCTGGCGCAGAATAGCGTGGTCGCTGTGCAAAATCAGTGTTCAGGACACATTATTAAAATGACAGTGATACTGTTCATGAGCAGAGGTCCTAAAATGCCTGTGTTGAAAATTTGGTGACAAAACTCCATAAAATGACTTTTTTACAAGCGTGTAGCAACTGCGCAATGCACGCTCGTAAGTTAGCACATTTGCAATATTTTCACACCACATTCTCAACATTGGCATTTTACCACACCTTCTTGTGAACTGTACAGCTGTCAATTTTCACATTCTGACCAAAATCTGTTTTCGCAGTTCCAGCGCACAATAGCGCCGTTGCTGTGGAAAGCCCGTGTTCCAGACACATTATGAAAATGGCAGTGACACTGTTTATTAGCAGATGTCCTAAAATGCCTATGTTGAAAATTTAGGAACGAAAGTCAATAAAATTAGTGTTTTACAAGTGTGCGTTGCGCAGTTTGCACGCACGCTCATGACTTTGTGAATTTGTAATATTTTCACTCCAGCTGTTCATCATTGGCATTTTTCCATACCTCCTTATGAACAGTACAGCTGGCTGAAATGTGTTTTTGCATGTCCAGTGCAGAATTGTGTGAAATCACTTTTCAGGACACTTTGAGGAAATGACGGTTACACTATTCATCAGCAGAGGTCCTAAAATTCCTATGTTGAAAATTTGGTGGTGAAAGTCCAGATAATGACTGTGTTGCAAGCGTGCTTTGCGCGCAATTTCCTCACACCCTTGTAACTTCGTCAATCTGCAATATTTTCATGCCACACTTTTACCACTGGCATTTGTGCACACCTCATTATCAACAGTCCAGCTGCCATTTTCCACAGCCTGTCCAAAACACATTTCCACAGCTCTGCCGCACAGTGGCGTACTCGCTGTGCAAAATCACCTTTTGGGACACATTAACAAACTCACAGTGCTATGCCTCTCCACCTCCACCACTGCCAATGCCAGCACGACAACATTCAGCATTAACAAATGTTTGTTTTTTTCTTTTGTTGCTGGGTGGTGGTGGTAGGGTTGGTAGAAACCCTAACACAACATTTCCCTACTTTTGTGGCATTAAGTTACCCTAACTGGTGCATTCATGCAGCTCTTTTTGCAAATAATTTTCTTACAATTATAGTATCTCAAAAGGTAAGTGGCCTGCACTCCCATTCCTCCATAGATGCATACATGTATGTTGCCATGGAAGCACAGGGCCTTTAAGCCAAAAACGGCAACCAAATTGTCAGCCTAGTCTTGTTATTACTCCACCTCATGAACGCTGTGCTGAGAATTTTCAAGTCCCCACTGAAATATCATTCTGCGCCACAGCAACATTATTCCACACCACAGGAGAGAAAACACATTTGGGGCAGGATTTTAAAAATGACAGCTGTCATGTTCATGAGGTAATGTGAGAAAATGGCTATGTTGAACATTTGGGGTGAAAATATTTAACATTATCAAAGTTACAAGTGAGTGTAGTTAAATTTAAATGCATGTGCATAAGTTTTTACATATTTTGACCCCAAATTTTCAACATAGTGGTTCAGTTATCTTATTTGTCATACAGCAATTGCTGGTTCCAGCCGCAAGACACGTTCTTAGTCAGAGAGTGGATCTTAACTGTGGGGCCAGTTCAGGTGAGTGAGGTTGTTTGGGGGGTCTAGGGGGAATGTGGGTTGGTGGGTGTGCTGTGGGAGGTTGGCTGGGGGTGAGGGTGTGGGTGCCATCATCAGTGGACTTTTTTTCAGGTTAAAAAAAAAAAAACAAGCCAGCGAGGGACCGTTTTCTCCTTTGCAGGTTGACAGTTACGTGGAAGGGTGGAGGGTACAACTGGCCACTAATGGGGGATATTATTACAACTTATTTGGGGATCAGAAGGTGGGGTGTGCCACTAGACACCATATATATACACATTTGGGAGCACTACTGATTTATTTCAAATAGAGAGTGTGGGGTACAACCAGGCAGCAACAAAATATATATTTAAAATGTATAGAAATGACAAGGTGAGGGGTGTCACTAGAGACCAGGGATATACATTTTGGCAGGGGTAAAAATTGGAGCTGGGGGGTACCACTGATACCAATGAAAACACTAACATGCCACAGGAAAAACATGAGAAACCCTTTTTCGCCAGAAGGAATCCTTTTTCACAAATGCTTTGCCGTGTTCGTGGAAAAGGAATCCTATTTCTGCAGGTCCTTTGCCATGGTCGCAGAAAAGGATTCCATCTTGTAAAAAAGGATTTTGTACTCTTTTTTTATTATCTTTTTCCCAAAATGATTCCTTTTCACGAATCCTTTTCCATGGTTGTGAAAAAGGATTCCATCTCGCGAAAAAGGATTTTAGATTTAGTTCTGTTGTTTAAACCCTTTTTCATGAGAAGATTCCTTTTTCATGAATCCTTTTTGTACTCACAAAAAAGGAATCATCTTGAGAACAGAGATTTTAGATTTAGTTTTACATTTTTTTTTCTCTAGCCAATTTCCTATTTCACAAGAATGAAAAAGGAAACACGAAAAAGGAACTTAGCAAATCATGAAAAAGGATTTAAATAGTAAAAAAAATGTTCTGGGCCCATGTAAAACTACAGAATGAAGCTCATCAACTCCTGATGAGCAAGATACATGTTTGTATGTCTGTAAAAGACATCAGTATGCAGAGTTATAGCAGTTTATAGTGTGGAAAAAGTGAAAACAAGATGGTGACTCTCATGAAAATGATTTTTTTCTCATAAAAGAGGATTGAATGTTCAAGAAAAAGAATCTTTTTTCAGGAAACTAAATTCCTTATTTGCATTTCAGGAATCTATCCAAAAGACTAATTAGCATGCTCAGAGCCTGAAACTTTAAAATTAAATAACTTTGGAACAAATTAATATTTTCTCATCCAACCAGTGATAGGCACTTATGTGGGTCAAGATCTTTGTACCCTTCAACTGTCAGACCAAAATTCCAAATTGTCTGGGTGCAGCATGATGACAAAAAAAAGGTGACTTTTAATGTTTGTGCACTATGTGCAGCTCACAATCTTTAAATCTGAACAAAATGAAACCTGGCACATCAAGACATCTACCACACAAGACTGTGCATGAAACATTTCAGATAAATCCATTGAATGGTTGCAAAGTTATTAAAGTGCAAAATTTGAGGTTTAACAAAGAAACCCCAGCTCAGCCTTAGCTATAGTGGGGCTACTGTGCCTCTAAGAGACATCTCTCTCTCTCTCTATATATATATATTAATAGATATAGATATAGATATAGATATAGATATACAGTATATAGATATAGATATACAGTATATAGATATAGATATATCTATATATCGAGAGAGAAAGAGAGAGAGAGAGATTCATTGCAAAAAACTTTGTTAATGCATCAGTTAGGGTTAAAGTAACAAAAGTGAGGAAATGAAATGTTAGGGTTGAGACCCTACCCCCACACCCTCATCCACCACAGACAGACAGATGCTGGGGTGTGCTATGGGGTTGTCAGGCCTAACTCTCACCCCATTCCATGTGCCAACAGGTTGACATGCTACAGTAAAGGAGGAAGGGGTGAAAGTTAGGCCTCATAACCCCATGACACACCCCAGCATCTCAGTCTGTGGGGGATGGGAGTGTGAGGTGTGGAGGGGGTATGGGCTCAACCCTAACATCTCATTTCCTCACTTTTGTTGCTTTAACCCTAACTGATGCATTAAAGACATTTTTGGCAATGAATTTCCATACTTTTGGAAAAAGTGTAATAGAAGTAGTAAATAGCATGTGTTAATGGGAGAGCGGGGCCCTTGGGGCCCCACACTCCCACCAAGCTGCCCATTTCTACATAATGATATCCATCTGGGGGAGTGTGAGCCCTCTTTGCCCTGCACTTCCACTTATGCATAGCTACAGAGCCATACAGCAGCCCTATAGGGCAAGGAACCCTTGTAACATTGATTTGCTGATATCTTGAGTACTGTAGCAGCTAGAAAATAAATTCAAGTGTCATTGTAATTATGATCATCAGCACTGGCTGAATCTGTTTCTTGCATCATTTACAAGATATGGGCATCAAAAGCACAATAGGCATCACAGTGTTATCCTATGAGGAAAATCTCAACTTCTTGATGGCATATCTATGGAACTGCTTAATTCCCCAACACCTAAGCAGCATAATTCACACCTGTAGGGCATCCCCTCAATACCCTGAAGATTGCAAGTAAAAAGAACAAACCATTCATTAGCAATGCAAAGGTAAAGTTTTTAAAATCCTAGTCCTTGAGGTAGCAAAATCCTTGACTGCAAAGTCGCGGACTAGGATTTTGACAGCTCACAGACTAGGATCGTTAGTGAGTCACGGTCAAAGAATGTTTAAATTTTAAAAAGCCATTTTCTGACCAAAACAAGCAAAACCAAAGGCACGGCTTTGTCGAGGGCATCACCCTGAACAAAACCCATGCCTCATTTGGCCCAAAAGTCACCCGTGGAGAAAGTTACAACATTTTGTTTGGGGAAAAACTGAAAAACAAGATGGCGGCTCACAGACAAGGAATTTTTGGCAGACCAGGATCCTAGTGAGTGAGCTACAAAATCCTTGACCATGAGCCCAATCTTTGTCTGAAAAATAATCATATAAATCTTGGAGTGAACTGAGCATGCTCAGAACCCCAAAATTAAAAATGTAATAACTTTGGAACAGATTAATATTTTTTTACCAAGCTAATGCTGTATTGTTCCATGATCCAAACTCTTTCTATGTTCCAAATGTCAGATCAAAAGACCACATGGTGTGGTTACAGTGTCATTGGTAAAAAACATGTCAAAAGTGGTGAAAATTGCATTTTTTGCCATTTTGCTGTGCAGAAACTATATGTCTAACCAAAATGCAACTTGGTAAATCAAGAGATCTGCTATACCAGACTACAAATTCCACATTTCGTGCAAATCCATTGAACGGTTTCAAAGTTATTAACACACAAAAAGTGATATTTAACATTAAAGTGCCTACTCCACCCTAACTATAGGGGCACAATCGCGCCCCTATAGTATATACAATTTTTTTTTTTTTTGCAAAAAAAAACTGCATTAATGTACCAGCTAGGGTTCACATTAAAGCAACAGAAGTAAGGCAATACAGTATGATGTTAGAGTTTCCAACCCTAACTCCCCAACCCCCAACAGGAAAAGGAAAAAACATTATGATTTTCACTGCCCTAATTGTTGGCAAATCAGGGGTGGTGTCTTCTTAGGGTTCTCAACCCTAATGCTCACCCCACTGTGTTATAGTCTTCAAACCTACAGAACTGTGTCTCCCTATATGTTGCCAACAACCTGTAGGCTGAGTCTGAAGAAAGCATATCACATCTTATTTGGTCATGGAATATGGTAAGCATAAGGGCTGAGAACCTCAAGGAAGAGCTCACCCCTAATTTGTCAACAGTCTGGACAGTGAAAAACATATTTTTTTTTTGTTTTCCTGCTTGGAGGTGCGAATGGGGAGTTAGGGTTGGAATGGAAACCCCAGTGCCACATTTCCCTACTTTTGTTGCTTTCATCTGAACCATAATTGGTGCATTAATGCAGTTTTTTTGCAAAGATTTTACTTACTTTTTGAGATAGTAGAATTGCATCCTCATTGACACAGGCCCCTTTTGGACCTGTGTGAACACATCCATCTGACTAGGGAAGGACAGGGCCCTTTTGGCCCACAATTCCATACCTCCATAGATGCATACATCCATCTGGCTGTGGAAGCACAGATCCCTCTGGGTCATGTGCTTCCATGCCTCCAGAAAAGCAGTTTATGTGCTTGGTTATAATTGTTTTTTTGGGGGGGCTTACTTCAAAGGAAAAAAATCTATTAAGTGTCCCTCTTAACTGCTAGTGGTTCATTGTATGGGGAAAACATTTGTTTTTTGTTTTTTTAACCTAAGCAGTAAAGTTTAGTCAGTTTGCTGTGAAATTTGCTATGGTTGTAGGGGAAGACATGATACATCTTTGGTGCTTTTTGGTGATCAGACCCTTCACTGTGGATTTGGCACCATGGTGAAGACTCCATGTAATTTGAGGGTGCAGTGCATACCCCAAGAATGTTTAGGGGGAATTATGTGTTAGTGTTGTAGTGCTCATTGGCACCTTTTGTTTTGATATATTGCTCACCCCAACCCATGAGCAAACAACAGCATCACGGATGATCTCCTGCAGGCTATGTGTGAAGAAAGCTGCAACAAATTGTTTTGGTAGCATGGCAAGACATACTGTATAGCAGTTTGTATTCATGCCCAATATATTTAGCAGACGCTCTGCTACCGCACTTATTCACTCCTGGTAGTATTCATGCTGTGGTCACTGGCAAATACTGTAGTAAGTGCTGCAGAACTAAGTACATAGCGGTTAATTAAGATCTGGATCCCTAATGGATCCATAATTGATCATAGCAGGCTTTAAGCACTCCCCCTGATAGACCCTGTTCTGCTTACTTACTTGCCTGGTTGCTTGGTTGCCGCTCAGTTGCCAGCATGTCATGTCTGAAATGGATAAGCTCCTCACAGCCCATCAAGCAAAAGTATCCTGTGGAGGCAAGCACTGTTTCCAGTAATGATCTGGCTGAGAGTTCTGGTGTTGAGCTTGGAATAGCAGCAGCCATTGTGAAGGCGCTGGCAGCTGCATCCCCACCTCTGACAAAGAAGAGTAGACCCTCTGCCTATGTAAATTGCACACCTGAGACTAGATTTCAAGTTGGGAAGTCCTGAAGCAGCTGGAAGCCAATGGCATCATACTGGTATATGTACCGGCATCCTGCACCAATGCACTCCAGCCCCTTGATGTTTCGGTCAACAAAATCTTTAAAGACTACCTAAAGAAATAGTTCACAGCATGGTATGCCAGCTTAGTTTCTGACAGACTGGTTGCAGGAAATGGAGAAAATATGGCAGCAGACCTCCGGCTAACATTTAAAAGAGCACCATGATTGCTGGCTTCAGAACAGCTTTGAACAACTTGCTACTAGACAACACGACATTGTCTATGGATTTAAACAATCTGGTATTCAGGAAGTGCACATGAACTACCGTACTAAGGTAAGTTTACTGTAGTTTTCATTATTTTCAATAGAACAGGCTCAGTGCAGTTAGTAAAGTGTACCTCTTTTCTTTTTAGGGTTGCAGGCAGATGCAGCACAGAAGTAGAGTACATGACACGGAATGTAGCTGCGGGATGCAGTCTCAATTGAACTCACACTACTGTTTTTTGTTTGTTTGTACAGTTGTATGTACTGTTAGTCAATAAAGTGCTTCATTTTAAAAGTCTGTATATACTGTAGCTGTAATGTAATAATGCAACACATGGATGGTACCAAAAAAAATTTGATTACATTCGCATTCAGATTATTTTTGCTGATATTTCAATTAAGCTAAGATAGCGAATATATTATGAATGTGAATATAATCTGCTATACAGTACTTCTCTACCTTTGTGGAGTGTATCACTATGAGGCAGTGGATTGGAGCTGCACCTTATGCTTCAGGTTGGAGGCAATGGGTTTGGGGAGGGGTGAACATTAGGATTGACAACTCCAAGAAAGACCCCATCACTGATTCATCAAGACTCCAGAGACCAACACCCTAATGTCTTTTTTCCTTTTGCTTCTAAGAAGAAGGGGTGGGGAGTTAGGGCTGGAAAACCTAATGCCACATTTCTCTAGTTTTGTGGCATGTGACTACCCTAACTGGTACATTAAACAAGTTATTTGCAAATAATGTCCTTTCTTTTTGAGAAAGTGGAATTGTATCCTCATTAGAGACGAGCAAAGTCAGCAAACTTCGCTCTGTGAATTAATTTGTGAATTTTGAGGAATTCGTGGCATTCACAATATTTCCAGATTGTGAAGAACCAATTTTTTTTACCGCAAAGTGTGGAATTTCACCTGCACAATTCTGCACTTCATAGCAAAAACTTTGCAATTCAGGTAAAGTCGAAGTTCCCATCTGTGGGAAGCTTCACGAAGTTTCATGAAGTGGTGAATTTCACCACTTCATGTGAAATTCACAGGCTAAGTTTTTCTTCACCACATCTCTAATCCTCATTCACAGATGCAGACATGCACAGCCTTTTAGGACATCTGCCAAGGGAACACTCCATCTGCCTATGGAATTGCAGGGCCCTGCTGATCCTGCCCTTCTATGCAGTGTCAGATGTCAAAAATTACTGTAGTTATAAACATACATTGGAAAATGCCCTGTGTCATGTTTTTTAATATTTTGGCACCAAATTGTTAACATTTCCATGATATGAACCCATCTCAAGAACCCGGTAGATGAAAATTTTCAAATCTTGGCCAAAACATCATTCCATGGCAAAAGTGTAAAAACATATTTTGTCCAGGTTTTAAAAAAATTACAGTTGTCATGTTCATGAGGTGATGTGAAAAAAGGCTATGATGAAAATTTGGGATCAAAATATTTAAAATCAAAAAAGTTATGGGAGTGTGTTACAAATTTCAACATACCCTCATAACTTTGTTGTTTTTTAATATTGTTACCCTAAATTTTCAGCATAGCTTTCTTATGACCCACCTCATGAACAGGGGTGAAGAAAAATTTTAAAACCTGCCTGAAAGGTGACTTCAGGCTGCAACAACATCATTCCATGCCACTGGTGCAGAAACACATTTTGGTAAGGATTTCAAAAATGACAGTTGTTCTGTTCATGAGGTGATGTGAAAAATGGCTATGTTGAAAATTCAAGGTTAAATTATTGAAAATTACCAAAATTATGAGTGTGCATTGCAAAAGTTAATGTACACTCATAACTCTGTCATTTTAAAATATTTTCACTGAAAATTTCCAGCTTAGCCTTCTTATGACCTCACCTCATGAATAAGGGTGGTGAACAATTTTTCCAATCCTGTCAGAAAGGTGATTTTGCCACGTGACAGCAAAAAACACCTTTCAGGCCTGATTTTCATAATTTCACTGCCACTAGTCATGAGGTGGGGTTCCAAAACAGGCCATGTTAAACATGTGGGCCCAAAAATATGCAAAAAAATTGCAAAGTTATGCATCAAAGTTCAAAACCCTACTGAAATATATTTAACCATACTTACATGCATTTCTCATATACTGTAGTAGTTGGTGGTTACAGCAGCATGAGGTTGGGATGGCTGGGTTAGAATGGCAATGGACTATTTTCTTTTTTGCAGGTTTAAAATAAAAAAAAAAATCACCAAGGGATGATTTTCTATTTCAGGTTACAGTCTCATATGGGGATTAGGCACCCCAGTGTCAGAGCACTTATAGAAATAGGAGTTGGCAACCTGGAAGGGAGGGGGGTTCAGAGAAGTGGTACCAGGGGTGGGCACCCCAGTCTGCTTACATATATTTATATATTGGGAAGTGCAAGCGGGACACCTGGAGAGGAGGGAGGGAAAAGAAGCAGTATTGGGGTGGGCACCCTGGTCCATTTATTAAAACAAACAGATAGATAGGTAGTTAGATTGGTAGGTAGATGGATGGATGGATGGACAGATGGACAGACAGAAGACGACAAAAACAGACAGAATGGGGGGGATCTGTGGCTCACTACTCTCACTGCAGCCCACAGCAAGACTCCAGCTGTGGCTGCAGAACTCAACAAAGTCCTGATTTTCTTATATAGAGAATGTGGAAGAATGGCTCCCCTCACTAAGATGGGCACCCTGGATTTTGGGGTGCCCAGTGTGAAAGTGGCCTTTAAAATTCCTTTCCAATATTTTTTTTGTTTTGTCATGTTTTTTTGGGGGGGGTCCCCCTCCTGACTGTAGCAGTAGTTGGAGGATTCCATAGTAGCACAGTTGTGCTGGATAGTGTCTACCAGCCACCTGCTCCATGCTGGGGTGATTAGGGAGGTAAGAGAGAAAAAGGATAAGGGTGATTTGTAGCACCAGTGATAGGATATAATTAAATATACTTTGTTTTTCCTGTTAATTCACCCACCCCCACAGGTACTAGCAGGGCAGGCAGCAGTGCTGGTGATGATGATGGTAAGGAGAGCCGGCAGGGCCATGAATTGTAAAGCAAACCTGTAGTACACTCAGAGGGGTAAGATAATAAAAGGATATAGCAATTCTAATTGTTCCCATATTAAAGAATGAGAGTGAGAGGTTAAAAGGTTGGGAAAGCTACCCCCATTTTCGTACTGATATTTTTGTGGGTTTTGGTCATTGTGGCTGGGGTTTGGGACTGTGTTGGTGAGAGACTGGTTGTGGCTTCTGTCCTTTTAGGGGCTGGTTTCAGCAGCCTCTCCTTCTTTTAAAGGGAGTGTTGTGTGCTGGGTTGGGTCCCTATATTCCAGCATGGAGTTTGCAGGGCCCATTGAATCTTTTTCTCTGCCATTTTTTCTTTTTATTCAGATTTACATGTCGGATTATGTTATGTATGTTAGTGGACATCCAGGTAGAGGGTTTGGAATATGTTCAATAGTTTTAAAGCAATTTATGTGGGGTTTTGGGGTTAATTAATAAATTGGGGGTAATTAGTTGGCAGTCAGGTCATACCTTGGGTGTATAAAAAGCTATCTTGAGCATAGGGAGGGGTTATTTTCATTATTTTGTTCCAGGCAGCCAGGTGGAAGGTTGTGCTGTTCCATAGTATGCTGAGTGAAGATGTTTGTCTCCTTCCCCATTGTTGTAAGATTACAGAGTCTGGTATAATGCAAGGTCCTACCCATGACTTTGTGCAATTTTAAGAATGACTTTTGGGGACAATGTGAGGTTTACCCCTGTGGCTTCTGTCTTTAATGTTATGAAATGCTATCATGAACTATCTATGTTGAAAATGGTGATCCTAACTAGAGCTTGCTATTAAAGCTGAGTTTAAAAAAAAAACAAAAGTTTAAGTCATCATCTAGTCACTTTCCATGGATCTCTGCCCACATTTGTTGTGAGAAGTGGAATAGTGCATGTGCTGTATATGGTACGAGATGACGAAGACTGGATAGTTCTTGGTTAGCTCAATGAAGAGGACATGGTCAGAGTCAGCTGCCTAGTGATCGGGTGACATTGTTTCCTAAAGGAAGTTACAGAGAAAGGCAGGGATGATGACACAAGATAAAATTGGGGATGATGAGAATAAATTCTGGGTTAACTTGGCAGTCCCATTGAATGCCTCCAAAGAAGGGGTGGCTCAGAAGGCAGATATTGCAACAGAAGGAGGTCCAGTAGTAACTGTTCCTGATGATACAGCTCACCTCATGCAGGGGTTAGCTCTTCAGCACACAGAGCCCGAGAGATGAAGAGTAGAAAGTGAGAAACAGCACCAAGTAGAACTCCAAAATCAAGAGGAAAACTGGAATGCAGCCTACTAGCTCTCCAGCGAAGAGGAGGTCAGATGCCCTGTACAGCTGCAGAACTTTTACAAGAAAGTGCTGGAAGGGAAATAGAGGTTCCTGCTGCAGTTCCAGTTATTAAGGACTTGAGGCTGACCAAATTAAGTCTGAAGGACAACACTGAAGCCTATTTGACAACCTTTGAGAGGGTGGCTAGCTCCTGTCAGTGGCCACCAGCTCATTGGGTCATACGACTAGTACCCCATTTGACAGGAAAGCCCAAATGGCCTATAGTGATCTGAGTGTACAGGAGACTGAAGATTAAAGTCAAGTGAAGGAAGCAATCCTCTGATGCTACAACATAAGTGAAGAGACTTATCAACAGAGGTTCCAATTTCAGCCAGTAGACAATCCTAGAGAGGCATACACTCAACTCAATGATCTGTTCTGAAAATGGATTCAATCTGATACTAAGATGATGGAGCAGAGAGTTGAATAGTTGGTGATGGTGCAGTTTGTTCAAGTTTTGCTTGAGAATGTCCAAACCTGGGTCAAGGAACACAGACCAGAGACAAGTGCAAGAGCAGTGGTACTTCCTGAGAACTACATGCTGGTGAGAAAAGATGCAGGACTCCATGAGAAGCCTGTAAGATTGTTTAAACATTTTGGGAAAAGACACTTAGAGACTAAGCAGCCCAAAATTCTTGAGACTGGGGTAAAACAGTAAAAATCTGAAATTATCTGTTGTGACTGTGGGAAAGTGGGACATACAGTACAAGTCGCATTAAGCTGTTCCACCAATGAGCAGGTCTAACATTATTTTTTTTTTTACAGTTGGCAATGCATTGGCAACTCATAATGCATTATTTTTCAATGCTTAACCAGCTCAAGCAATATTTGTAAAATGTTTTTGCAACTCATTTGGATTACATTAGCAGTTCAGGCTTAATCAAATGCAAAACTGAGTTTTAACTCTTAAGAAACAGTTTATGCAGTGCTTTGTACTGGATGCAGCAACAGTTATGCAACTCAGTCAGAAATACTAAAACAACTCATTGGAGGAACAGTTTAATGTGACTTGTACTGTACTGTACAGGGCTAGATTCATGAACTGCCTGATATACCTACAGCTGCAGGAAAAAACATGCGCAAGTGGGTTTGCCACTTGTAGCTTCACAGGTTACCCTCAGCTGCTGGTATTCACAAAGGTGGAGCTGGATTAAGACCTGCTACACAATTTATGGCGGCTTACAGGCAGTGTTGCCTAGGAAATCTATGCAGCTGCACAGATCTATCACAAATTGTCAGACTAGTCATAACTTCTGCTGCAAGTGCAGCAGCTGTGAATATAAATCTCTCCAGCTGTGGGGATTTTGGTCCACAACTGCTGCTGCAGTGTGGGACTTAGTCCCATGGTTTTTGTGAATCTAGTGCATAGTTTGTAAATGCCTAAAGGAAAAAGACAAACAATCTGATCTAGTATTAGCCAGCTGGGACCAATGTTTGCAAAAGGTCTGGGTTGGTGACCAGGAGGTGCAAGCGTTAATAGACTATGGCAGCCAAAAGACTTTAGTATACCCTAAGGTGGTGTTAGGGAAGGCCCAAAAAAAAAGTGCCACCGAAGTGACTGGTGTGCATGGGGAAGCTAAAATTTACCTAACAGTACAGGTTACTTTGGGATTGGAGGGCTCATCACATTCTATGTTGTTTGGGGTGGTGCTGACATTGCCATTGGCCATAGTAATTGGACATGACATGCCCAATTTTGAAGGCTTGCTACAGACTGTGATATCTAATCTGGTGGTGATTGTTACCATGAGAGCTCAAGCCAGAAGACAGGGAAAGACTTTGGGGGAAATCTTTCCTTTTGAGGACATTTATGGAACCCATTGTCGGGTGAAGATGTCCCGTAGGAACTGAAGAAAAGCCAAAAAGAGGGGACTTCCTGAAATTGGTGCGGGGATGAGGCTGGATAAAATTCCTTGGGATGAAGTGACTTTGGCCTCTGAGCAGAAAATGAACATTACTTTGAAATCACTTTATGCTGAAAAGTTAGATGCTAAAAATGTTGCTGAAATGACTGTTCCTTATGTCAATCTGAATGCTAACAATATTCTTTACAGGGTGATAGAGGATTCCAAACAGGGAAGCATTTGGAACAACTGATTGCACCCAAGAGGTTTCAGCAACAGATCTTATGGGTTGACACATCAAATTCCATTGGCCAGACATATGGGGAGATAAAGCCCTGTCACGGGTCCTGCTTAAGTTTTACTGGCCAAGGGTGCACACACACACACACACACACACACACACACACACACACACACACACACACACACACATATACATATACATACATATATATACAAAATCTGGTCAAAGCCAATATGGCTGCAAGATGTTGGTATTGATGCTAGCATAAGAGGTGAGATGATGCTTCAGACCCAAGGAAGACTGAAGATTTCACTGATGTGTGAACAGAAGCAGATGTGAAAGGCACTTTGGGCTGAGTGTTATGGGAAGACTCCATCTGCATACAGAAGTAGAGAGCCTGGCACATTCACTCTTTACAGGTCCGCTTTTCACACATTCAATACACATTGACTCACTCTTCACACACTGTCATTATACATTCCCTTTTTTTTTTTTTTTTTTATACAGTTTTTTCCTGCGGGTTGGCACTGGTAAGCTATCATCCCTGTCCCTATCACTCCCATCTGGCACCCACCCCCCCGACTAAGCTATGCTGATATTCCCCAGTGGATTGCCCCCTGTGGTGGGACCAAGAAGGGGAGGACAGTCCTCATCCCACCCAGAGGCTCTCATCCAGAATTGGGAATGGTAGTCGGGTGGCAGTGCAGGAATGGGGCAGGCAGGCAGGGCTTCATGAAGTCAGCATCTTTCATTTTCCATTTTCTCCCTTTACCCCTTACTGCAGTAGCATGTAAGCATGAGTGTGTGGAGGAATGCGCACACTAAGGAACCACAGCCCCTCCTTTACTTAGCACTCAAATTCTTGTGCTGCCTCCCTGCCTCCATCAGATGGTAGACAATGAGTGAGATGGCATCCCTCTCAATGCCTGGGAGAAGAGAGCAGTCCATCGGTCCCTCAATCCTCTCCCCCTGGACAACTCCCGGTGCCCTGATCTTGTTCCTGAACTCAGGTTGCCAGCATGGTAAGAGGTAAGGTGCATAGTGCATCAGCTATCTGCACCACAGGTCCGGCTTTGATACATTCACTCTTTACACATACAGTCTTCACACACATTTTTTTTATTATTTTCACATCAAATTTTCAAGATAGTTATTTTACAACTGCTCTTATAAACATGACATGTAGCAATTATATTATATTATATTGGCAGAAATGTCATATTGCACTGCAAGTGCAAAAAGACATCTCTTACAGGATTTTAAAAATGACACCTGTCATGCTTATGAGGTGGTGTGGAAAAATGGATATGTTGAACATTTGGAGTCAAAATATTGAAAATCAGCAAAGTTATGAGTGCATGCTGAAATACTGCAATATTCAGGTATAACCTCGATATTTTACCATATTTGTACATCGAATTTTCAACATAGCTGTCTTATTACTACACCTCATGAACCCCATAGGAGAACATTTTCAAATCTGCTCCAAAATGTGATTCTGTGCCACTGAAACGTCATTCTGCGCCATAAGGACAAAAACACATTTTGGCCAGGATTTGAAAAATGACAGCTGTCACATTCATAAGGTGGTGTGAAAAAAGGGCTATGCTGAAAGTCTGGGGTCAAAATATTTAAAAATTACTAAAGGTATGAGTGACAGTAGACACATTTCAATGTACACTTGTAACTTTGTCATTTTTACATATTTTGACCCCAAGTTTTTAACATTCCCTTTGTATGACCCCACCTCTTGAAAAAGTGAGTGAGAAATTGCCTTTCAGGCCTGATTTGCATAATTCCACTGTCATTGGTCATAAGGTGGGGTCCCAAAATGCTCATGTTGAACAATTGGGGTGAAAATATACAAAAATGGCAAAGTTATGCTTCAAAGTTGAAAACCCCTTTGAAATAAATTGAACCGTACTTACCTTAGTTTCTCATATTGCAGTCATCAGTTCTAGCAGCAAGACATGTCCTCCAGTGGAGAATGGATCCTCACCCTGTGACCTGTTCAGGTGAGTCAAGGTGTGTAGGGGTGTACTGGGGGTGTGGGGTGCTGAGTGCGAGGTTGGAGTGGCAGGAGTCAGGTCGGTGAGGGATCGTTTTCTTTTTTAGAGGTTGAAAGAGAGGGAGAAAAGAAGAAAACATAGAGATGCAGTTTTCTTTATTACAGATCATGAGACGGGGATGGGGATCAGAGGGCAGGGGTGCCACTAGACATCAGGGAAACATATAGGGGGACAGGGATTGGAGGGCAAGGGTGCCACTAGACATCAGGGGAAACATATAGGGGGACAGGGATTGGAGGACGGGGTGCCACTAGACATCAGGGAAACATATAGGGGGACAGGGATTGGAGGACGGGGTGCCACTAGACATCAGGGAAACATATAGGGGGACAGGGATTGGAGGACGGGGTGCCACTAGACATCAGGGAAACATATAGGGGGACAGGGATTGAAGGACGGGGTGCCACTAGACAACAGTGAAACATATAGGGGGACAGGGATTGGAGGATGGGGTGCCACTAGACATCAGGGAAACATATAGAGGTACAGGGATTGGAGGACGGGGTGCCACTAGACAACAGGGAAACATATAGGGGGACAGAGATGGGAGGGCAGGGGTGCCACTAGACAACAGGGAAACATATAGGGGGACAGGGATTGAAGGATGGGGTGCCACTAGACATCAGGGAAACATATAGGGGGACAGGGATTGAAGGACGGGGTGCCACTAGACATCAGGGAAACATATAGGGGACAGGGATTGGAGGACAGGTGCTACTAGACACCAGGAAACACATATAGGGGACAGAGATGGGAGGGCAGGGTGCCACTAGACAACAGGGAAACATATAGAGGTACAGGGATTGGAGGACAGGGTGCCACTAGACTCCAGGGAAACACATAAGGGGACAGAGGTGGGAGGACAGGGGTGCCACTAGACAACAGGGAAACATATAGGGGGACAGGGATTGGAGGATGGGGTGCCACTAGACATCAGGGAAACATATAGAGGTACAGGGATTGGAGGACGGGGTGCCACTAGACAACAGGGAAACATATAGGGGGACAGAGATGGGAGGGCAGGGGTGCCACTAGACAACAGGGAAACGTATAGGGGGACAGGGATTGGAGGACGGGGTGCCACTAGACAACAGGGAAACATATAGAGGGACAGGGATTGAAGGACGGGGTGCCACTAGACAACAGGGAAACATATAGGGGGACAGGGATTGAAGGATGGGGTGCCACTAGACATCAAGGAAACATATAGGGGGACAGGGATTGAAGGACGGGGTGCCACTAGACATCAGGGAAACATATAGGGGGACAGGGATTGGAGGACGGGGTGCCACTAGACTCCAGGGAAACACATAAGGGGACAGAGATGGGAGGGCAGGGGTGTCACTAGACAACAGGGAAACATATAGAGGTACAGGGATTGGAGGACAGGGTGCCACTAGACTCCAGGGAAACACATAAGGGGACAGAGATGGGAGGGCAGGGGTGCCACTAGACAACAGGGAAACATATAGAGGTACAGGGATGGGAGGGCAGGGGTGTCACTAGACATCAGGGAAACATATAGAGGTACAGGGATGGGAGGGCAGGGGTGCCACTAGACATCAGGGAAACATATAAGGGGACAGAGATGGGAGGGCAGGGGTGCCACTAGACAACAGGGAAACATATAGAGGGACAGGGATTAGAGGACGGGGTGCCACTAGACTCCAGGGAAACATATAGAGGTACAGGGATTGGAGGACGGGGTGCCACTAGACTCCAGGGAAACACATAAGGGGACAAAGATGGGAGGGCAGGGGTGCCACTAGACTCCAGGGAAACACATAAGGGGACAGAGATGGGAGGGCAGGGATGTCACTAGACATCAGGGAAACATATAGAGGTACAGGGATTGGAGGACGGGGTGCCACTAGACATCAGGGAAACACATAAGGGGACAGAGATGGGAGGGCAGGGGTGCCACTAGACATCAGGGAAACATATAGAGGTACAGGGATTGGAGGACAGGGTGCCACTAGACTCCAGGGAAACACATAAGGGGACAGAGATGGGAGGGCAGGGGTGCCACTAGACTCCAGGGAAACACATAAGGGGACAGAGATGGGAGGGTAGGGATGTCACTAGACATCAGGGAAACATATAGAGGTACAGGGATTGGAGGACGGGGTGCCACTAGACATCAGGGAAACACATAAGGGGACAGAGATGGGAGGGCAGGGGTGCCACTAGACAACAAGGAAACACATAAGGGGACAGAGATGGGAGGGCAGGGGTGCCACTAGACAACAGGGAAACACATAAGGGGACAGAGATGGGAGGGCAGGGGTGCCACTAGACAACAGGGAAACATATAGGGGGACAGGGATTGGAGGGCTCACTCACTCTGCTTCAATATAGAGTCAATGGCACATTTCTCCATTTCCATTCTTTTCTGGTTCAAAACAAGTTTCCTTTCATCTAATGCTTGTCCAAAGGACTGCTTTTAAAATATCTTGTTTAAACTCATTTCATGAACAGACACTCACTGGATCAGTCAGTAAAACTGAAAGTAAAAGAAAACACAGGAGCAGGGAACAACAAAAATGGCAGGATCAACCAGATATGTGATACATTTGTAGAATAGCACTATTTTAGGGATTGAAATATGTCTTGGGATAGGTACATAGGGAACAAAAAGATTTTTAGCCTGTATTAATTTTTATGCTTGCTTGCACGCATGTGCAAGAAACATAGTGCCACCATATGAGAATTCGTAGGTGTGCCTCCATACTTCCAATGCCCTGCTGCCTTTTGCAGGCACGGCCCCACCACGCCAATAAATGTAAGAGCTGTCTATGATAGCATTTGCAAATGCAGCAACATACAGCTGAAAAAACAAGCTGCAGTGTGTAGGCAATTTGCATACTGCCACCATCAGCAGTATGCAAAGTGCCTCCACATTGGCACTGCAGTGCAAGAGCTGTCATAGACAGCTCCTCCCCCCCCAACAAGTAGCATGCTGGGATCCCACCCCAGCGTGCTCACGCATTTCCCCCACACACACACAGTATGGCCGATAGGGGTGCCCAATCCTCCCTCGGCTCCAATGCCCCCTCCCAAAACAGCCTTCAAGGTGCCATGTTGGGAGCCCACCCCATCATGGCAAACATCCATTTGGTGCACCCCCAAACACACTTGCAGGTGCCATGCTGGGAGCCCACCCCAGAGTGGCAAAGCTCTCTGTGGCTGTCGGGGGTGCCCAATCCCCCATTGGCTCCACTGGCCCCCCCAAAAAAACTTCCAGCTGCCATGCTGGGAGCCCACCCCAGTGTGGCAAATGTCCTGCGTCATCTTCCTACAAGAAAAAAGAAACCTAGAAAGAAAGAACGGCCCCATGCTGATTGTCATGACCCACCCACCCATGCCCACCCTCTGTGCACCCTGCCTCCCCACTCCCCCCTCACCCCATACTTACCTCCGGAGTCTGGCGCAATGATCTTCGGTGGACTGGGAATATGTCTGCACTCTTCAAAGCCGACCACGAACTGAGGAAATGTCTGTAAGCTATATAATGGAATAAATAGGATTTTTTTCAACTTTGATGCATATCTCAGGCATTTTTTGGAATTTTTTCACCAAATTTTCAACAAGGAGTTTTTGGGACCTCACCTCATGAATGCTTGCACTGTCATTTTGTTATTCAGTTCAGAAAGGTAATTTTGCGGTCACTGCATAAAACCACCTTTCAGGACAGATATACGAAATGAGTGTCACAGTTCATGAGGTAGGCCTCCAAAAACCCTATGTTGAAAATTTTGGGAAAAAAATTCCCAAAAATGACTTTTACGAGCGTGTGTTGTGTAGTTCCTATGCACGCTCATAAGTTCGCGAATTTTTATTATCTGCACTCCAGATTTTCAACATTGCCATTTTATCACACCTCCTTATGAGCAGTACAGCTGTCATTTTTCACATCTCACCCAAAATGTGTTTCCGTGCATATAGCGCACAATGGCACAGTCAGGGTGTGAAATCAATGTTTGGGAAAGATTACGAAAATCACAGTGACATTGTCCATGAGCAGAGGTCTTAAAATGGCTATGTAGAAAATTTGGTGACAAAAATCCATAAAATGACTGTGTAATGAATGAGCATTGCGCTGTTTCCACTCACCCTCGTAAGTTCATGAATTTGTAATATTTTCAGTCCAGATTTTCACCACTGGCATTTTTCCACACTTCCTTATGAACAGCACAGCTGTAATTTTTCACAACATGGCCGAAATGTGTTTTCACACTTTCTCCGCAGAAATGCATGGTCGCTGTGGTAAATCACTGTTTGGGACAGATTAAGAAAATCACAGTGACACTGTTCATGAGCGGAGGTCCCAAAATGCCTGTGTTGACTATCTGCTGTAAAAATATCCCCAAACTAATCACATTAAGGGTGTGCGTTGTGCAGTTTCTATGCACGCTTGTGACTTCACCAGTTTTTTTACTATTTTCACTACAAATTTTCAACATTGCCATTTTTTACACCTCCCCATGAATAGATCAGCTGTCATTTTTCACATCCTGTTCGAAATGTGTTTTTGCACATGTGGTGTCAAATGCCATGGTCACTTTGCAAAATCAACTTTCAGCTAACAAACTGATATTGCCACTGTTCACAAGGTGGGGGTCGCAAAATACCCATGTTGAAAATCTGGAGTGAAAATACTAATGAATGCCTGAGGTGTTAGGGTTTCTGACCATAACACCCCACCTTGTAGAGACTGACAGGCATCAGGGGTGTGACTTGGGATTGTCACCTGTAATACTCATACCATTACACCCCCACCCACACCTTGCAGCCAGTGAGAGGCATCAAGGTGTGCCTTGGGCTCTTCGGCCCCAAAGTTCACCCCATTCTCCTATACTGCACCCATCTCACCATTTTTTCTGATGGAATGGGGTGAGCATAAGGGCCAAACACCCAAGGCACACCTTGACACTTGTCGGTGTCTTCAGGATAGGGTGTGGTGAAATGGTGTGGCCGTTATGCCTGATGACCCAAAGGCACACCCCACCAATGCCAATGCCAGCAAGTAAACATTTGGTATTGGCAAATGCTTGTTTTTTTGGTGACTGTGCCAGACTATGTGTGGGAGGTGTGGTGGGATCTACTGGTCTGGTTTGGAAGTAAGCAGGTTCTGGGGAGCTAGAAAGAAGTGCAGGCATGCGATCATTGTGGTATGCATGCAGGCATTATAGGATAATGCACAGTCATGCAGGGTGTTCTATCCAAGGGACCTCAATCATCACAGATTTTTTTTCTACCCATTTTATTATAGCAGCATGGTAGCAGCACTATACAGTAGTTAGGGTTGAGCAGGGGTTTCTGTGTTAAACCCCAGAATTTGCACTTTAATATCTTTGCAATTCTTCAATGGATTTGCATGAAAATGTGCATGCATGGTCCTGAAGGGGTAAATCTGTTGATGTGCCAAGTTTCATTCTGGTTGATGTGCAGATTCTGAGATCCAGATAGTGAAAAAAATTATTTTTGGCTTTTTTTTTTGTCATCACCTACTGTAGCTCCCAGACAGTTAGGAATTTTGGTCTGAAATTTTCAATGTAGAAAGGGCTTGCCCCACAGATGTGTCTTGCATTGGGTTGGTGAAAAAATATTAATCTGTTCTAAAGTTATACAATTTTAACTTTTCAGTTCTGAGCATGCTCAGTACAGTCTTTTGGATAGCTGGTTAGAATGAAAAAAAGAATTTGGTCCATACCAAAAAGGATCCTTTTTTATGTGGAGGTAATCCTTTTTCATGAGGGAAAAAAAATCTTATATGGCAGCCATTTTGTTTCCATCTTTTTCAAAAAGAAAAAGATATCATGGTTTTCCTTTATGGTCCAGCAACAGATTTTGCTGCTGTATTCTCTAGGGAAGCTGTTGATCTGTGCTCAGCCTAACATATCAGAGCTGATACTTTGTACTTACTTGACAGTGGCTGGGAGGAGACCCGATGGTTCGTATTTGGTTTTGTTAAACTTACAGTGGTTAGTACTCAGGTTTCTGGAAGCACCAAGGGTACTGCACTCTCAAGTCCAGATGGTGCTGACAAATTCTGATCCATCTCCTTTCTGTGGAGCAGCCCTGGTGAGATGAGAGGAGAGCCTGCAGTCACACATCTATATGAGGGGAAATTATTCTTAAGGGTTGTATTACTTTCAGAGCTTCAGTTCCCAGACAACTGTCGAATAACGTAAGCCACTGAACAGCTCTTATTTAAACAATCTGCAATTTTGGGATCTTATTGGGGTAACAACCACATTGTTAGGAAATTTTAATATTTAGAAAACTATATGGGGGTTGATTAGTTGTATCAATTGGAATTTTACTGCTAGTGTTATCCATGCCAACTGCTGAGATATGGGTGTAGAAAATTATTCTGATTGTATATACATTGCTATTTCATTATTATAGTGGTGTGGTAGCACCACTATAGTTAGGGGAGCAGAGGTTTCTATGTTAAACCTCAAATTTTCACTTTAATATCTTCACAATTGTTAAAAGGATTTGCACGATATTTTGCATGCATAGTCTCAGGGGGTATATCTCTTGACATACCAAGTTACATTCCAGTCGAATGTGCAGATTCTGCAATCCAGAAAGCAAAACAACTTAAAAAAAAAAAAAAAAAAAAAAAAATCGCTGTTTTTTGGATGGTATATTTGTCATCACCTAGCACCCATACTGTTTGGAATTCTTGTCTGAAATGTTCATGGTAGAAGGTGCATGGCCCAAAGATATGACTGTCACTGGTTTGGTGAAAAATACTAATCAGTTTCAAAGCTATGACATTTTTAAATTTTGGATTCTGAGCATGCTCAGTACAGTCTTTTGGATAGCTAAAGAATTTTGGGATGGATAAAGAATTTGGCCCATATGACAAAGGATCCTTTTTTGTATGGAGGTAATCCTTTTTTATGAGGGAAAAAATAACTTTTTTATATGGCCACCATCTTGTTTCAGATTTTTTTCAAAGAAATATTTCAAAACCCACAAAAATGACATTGTGCAGAGACATCAGCACATGTATCTTGGTCATCAGGACCCCGGTTGGTGGATTCTGTACTTAGTTTCTGGAAAAATTACCCAGAAATGCATTTTTTTTTACATTTAAAAATCCTATTTTCATGACTCACTTGCTTTTTCTCATATGGCCACATGAAGAAAGAACTGGTCTATATAAAAAAGGATGACTTCATATGAAAAAAAAGAGAGAATTTAGAATGTGTTTTTTTCACTGATTTCTTTTTTTGTATGAAGGTATTCTTTTTTGTATGAATGAAAAAAGCAGATGAAAAAGGATACCTTCATATGAAAAAAAGAATGGGGAAAAAAACTAAGTCCAAATTCTTTTTTCATATGAAGGCATCTTTATTATATGTTTTTTTTCATTCATAGGAAAAAGGATGCCTTTATACAAAAAAAATATTCTGTATTTATTTTTTCCCCATTCTTTGTTCACATGAAGGAATTCTTTTTTTTTGCATGCTTTTTTTGTTCATATGAAAAAAGAATGACCTCATATGAAAAAAGAATTTGGACACCCCATTCTCCTATGCTGTACCCTCTCAGCTTCCTTACAAATGAAATGGGGTGAGAGTTAGGACCAATGACCCCAAGGCACACTCCAATGTCTGTTGGTGTATGGAGAGTGGGGGCTGGGGTGGGATGGTAGGGTTGATAACCCTAACATCAAATTTCCAATCTTTTGTTCCTGTAATAGAAACCCTAACTGATGCATTAATGGAGATTTTTTGCAATGAATATATACATCTATATTATACAGGCACAGTCGTGCCTGCATATTAGGATTTGATGGTCACTTCTATGTTAAACCCAAAAGTTGTGAACTTTAATAACTTCATAACTATTTGACCCATTCACATGAATTTTACATGTGCTTTTGGGGACCAAAGATCTCTTGATATAGCAAGATTTGTTCAGTTTGGATGTGCAGGTGTGGAGATATGTAGTGTCAAATCATTTGAAAATGACCACTTTTTGTCAAATTCTTTGTCGTGACACTGTGCAAAAATGGCTTGGGGTTCTGGTCTGAAATGTTCAGGGTATATATGTCTTGTGTCACAGATGTGCCCTTTGAAGGTTTGGTGAAAAAAAAAAAAATAATCTGTTAAAAAGTTATCAAATTTTAAAGTTTCCCATTATTTCCTAAATTTAGATGTACCATGTAAAATAGGATTTCTTGATCACGAAACAGGATTCTTTGATCATGAAACAGGATTTGTTCACAATTTGTGCTTTAATAACTTTGCAGCTGTTCTTGCAATTTGCATGGAATTTGATACATGCAGTTAGAGACCAAAGAACTCTTAATGTGGCAAGTTTCATTCCAGTTGGATGTGTGCACTGTATGTGGAGATATGGAATCCCAAAATGTGTAAATCACCTCTTTTGACAAATTCTTTCTTCACTTCTATGTTAAGCTGAATAATTTGTGTTTTAATAACTTTGCAACAATTCAGGTGATTTGTATGAAATTCAGCATGCCCGATTAGGGACCAAGGATCTTTTGATGTGGCAAGTTTTGTTTCAGTTGAATGCGTGGATGTGGAGACATGGAGTCCCAAAATGTGTAAGTCACTGTTTTTTTGTCAAATTATTTCTTCACCTCTATGTTGAACTGAATATTGTGTGCTTTAATAACTTTACAGCTCTTAAGGTGATTTGCATAAAATTTGTCATATCCCATTACAAAGCAAAGATCTTTTGATGTGGTAAGAGTTGGATTTGCAGGTGTGGAGTGTTGGAGCCCCAAAATGTGTAAATCACCATTTTTTCTTCACGTCAGTGTTAAACTGATAATGTTGTGCTTTAATAACTTTGCAACCATTCAGACTATTTGCATGAAAATTGGGATGCCCCATCAAGGACTAAGGATCTGTAGATTTCGTAAGTCTTGTTCCTTTGGAACATATGTGTTAGGAGATATGGGGTCCCACAATGTGTAAAGCACTGTTTGTCAAATTCTTTCTTCATTTCCATGTTAAACTGAAAATTTTGTGCTTTAATAATATTGCAACAGTTCAAGCAATTTGAATGAAATTCAGCAAGCACCATCAGGAACCTAGCACCTCTTGATTTGGCAAGATCCTTACCAGCTGGATGTGCAGGTGTGGAGATATAGTTGTGCAAAAATGATGTGGGATTTTGGCCGGAAATGTTTATAGTGTATAGTAGAGCACTGTTTTATGTAGAACATCATCCTTTTCAAAATGCTGTTGTACCACAGTTCAAAGGTCATGGTTTGTGATTGTACCCTTCTGTGGTAGAACATCATACTAGAACCTCTAGGGACTGCACAAGCCAGTTGCATTGTGAAAGAGAAAAAAATGCACATGTTTCGCGTAATACCATACACTATACAAAAATACAGGAGGAGTAATTTTATGCATAATCTGTGTGTTTTGCCACCTCAGGGTTCTGATTTCCACAGATCTCTTAAGCTTCACGCTCATGGTCCAAGGGAATCAGAACCCCTCTGTGGCAGAACACACTGGTTGTACCAGTCCAGTATTCTCTATAGGCTATATACTCTAGCTCTTGGGTCACAGTGGTGCCTTTTGAAGGTTTCATGAAAAAATATTAAACCATTCCAAAACATCACTAAATTTTAGAGTTTCACATTATTTCCTATGGGAAAAGTTAGATGTCAGGCTCAAAACAGGATTCTTGATCAAGAAACAGGATTCTTGATCACAATTTGTGCTTTAATAACTTCACACCTGTTCCTGTGATTTTTCGTGAAATTTGACATACATTATCAGGGGCCAACAATTTCTTGATGTGGCAAGTTGAGTTTCAGTTGGATGTGTAGGTGAAGAGATATGCAGTCTTAAAAATTGTGCCAATTACAGTTTTTTGTCAAATTCTTTGTCACCACTAAGCACATAAACAATGGAGTTTTTGTCTAAAATATTTAGGGTATATAGGTCTTAGGTCACAGTGGTACCCTTTGAAGGTTTGGTGAACAAATTGTAATCCATTCCAAAGTTATTAAATTTTAAAGTTTCACATGATTTCTTATGGGAAAAGTTAGATGTGAGGCTCAAAACAGGATTTTTTATCATAACAGGATTCTTAATCACAATTTGCACTTTAATAAATTCACAGCTATTCTAGCCATTTGCAACAAATGTGGCATGCACAATCAGGGATCAAAGATTTCTTGATATGGCAATTTTCTTTCCGGTTGGTGCAGGTGGGGAGATATGGAGTCTCAAAGAATGTGTAAATTACAGTTTTTTGTCAAATTCTTTGTCACCGCATTGTGAAAAAACAGTGCAAAATTTTGGTCTGAAGTTTTTAGAGTATATAGGTCTTGGGTCACAGTGGTGCCTTTTAAAGGTTTGGTGAAAAAATATTAGACTGTTCCAAAGTCATTGAACTTCAGAGTTTCCCATTATTTCCTATGGGAAAATTTAGATGTGAGGCTTGAAACAGGATTCTTTGATCAGGAAATAGGATTCTTGATTGTGAAACAGGATTCCTGATCATAAAACAGGATTCTTGATCGCAATTTGCGAAAAAAAAATTTTTATATTGATGTTTCTTTGCCACCTCATAGCAAAGAAATATTTTGGAATTTTGGACTGCAATTTTCAGAGTAGAAAGGGCTTGCTTCACATATGTGCCTTTTCTGGTTTTGGCTTGGAGTGCTGCAGATTTGAATTTTGGTTGATTTTCCATAGGAGAACATTGTACTGGGAGGTTTACAGAGGCATTTCTTTGTCACTATGGTGTTAAATGGTTCGCAATTTTGCTCTGAAATTTTCAGGGTGCTGAGGGCTTGACTCACAGATGTGCCTTTTGCTGGTTTGTTGAAGGTATATTACTTTGCTCTGGAGTTACTTTGATTACTTGGATTACTTGGATATAAAACATAAGAAAGCCGTGGCCCATCAAGAATGTCTCCCACACAAAGTGGGCAAATCACTTAATATGTTGTATTTGTTAAATGATAGTCTGGAAGATTTTTGAATATCTCTAAACGTGGTACATCTACAATATTTTGAGGAGGTATGTTCCAATATTTGATGGCCCTAATTTAAAAGAAGGTATCTCTTTTGTTGGTATTAGCATGGGGGATCATAAACTGTTTATTATGACTTCTTTGGGGAATTCAGCAATCAAACCATGTGATACCACATTGTTCAGTAAGTACTGGGTCTTGGAGAATTTTATATAGCTGAAGTAAGTCACCCCTTTTACGTCTTTCATGTAGGGAAAATAGTCCAGTGCTTTGCAATCATTCTTCATAAGTTTTGTTTTTTAAAGCTGGTATCAATTTTGTAGCTCTATGCTGTATCCTTTCCAGAAATACAATGTCTTGTTTCATATGTGGATTCCAATATGGAGAACAGATATCAAGATGTGGTCTTACATACATCCTGTACAGAGGAAGAATTAGATATGAGTTTTTGTTAATGAAGGAGCGTTTTATGCAGTTTATTATATGGTTGGCAGTTTGAGCAACTTTTTTGCAGTGTTCTGCTGGGGTTAAGGACTTATTTATTATTACCCCAAGGTCTCTTTCAGCATTGACTTTTTTAAGTGGCTTATTATTTATAATGTAGTTGTATTGTGGATTATTATGTCCCATGTGCAGAACCACACATTTGTCTTGGTTAAGTGTCATTTTGTTTTGTTGGGTCCAATTATCAATCCTATTGAGATCCTGAACAAGAGAAGGCTATTTGTCAATGGTATTTACTTCTCTGCAGCTGTTCTGTGGCTTTACATTTTACTTAATTTCCCATAGGAAAACATTGTAATGTAAGGTGTTCACAAGTGTTTCTTTGTCACTTCATGCATAGGAGCACAGGGCCCAGAGGACCCTGCACTCCCACACAGAAATACGGATACTATTGAGGACTGATACATAAATGGGAGTGAAGGGTCCAGGGGGCCCTGCACTCCCACACACAAATATGGATAAAAAATGTTGTAAACATTATTGTTCCTGAATCGAAAACAACAGTACCTTCCTTTAATATCTGTCTGGGAATGGAGTGTTTACTTACTGTATGTCTGATTCTAATTCATGAAATTGATCCCAGATAACCTTCCAGTTTTTGTATTATATATTCATTCTGTGTAGAAAAAAGAATATTTAGTAGCAGTACTGGATCAGTGGTAGCAATGGTGTTCAGAATAGGAGTTACTTAGGTTTCCCTAGGGGTTCTATACCAGAGACATATCAGAATAACATGATACAGATCTTCCACATTCTCACTAATACATGAACAGTAGGAAGAACTAATTACCCTGTCTATTATATTTGGCCAACAATACATTGCTTGGAAACATTTCCAGTCTGAATTTAGTAAATAATTGCCTTTGTTTTGGGTCTGTTAACACATCCAAGTATTCTCTATATCAGAAATAAATATCACTGGAGCATATCCAAGGTGCTATTTTAAGCTTAGATATAATTGCAAGATCAGAAGATTTAAAATGATTAACAATCTTCCTTGTAATATAGGACTTGTATTTTAAACTTATAATAATGTTTTGGTCCATATAACTTCTTAAAAAAGTTAAGCCTACTGTTTCCAAAATAGAATGTAATCCTAATAACCATTTGGACTTTGTACAGCCCATACTTTCCCAAAGATGCTTTTCTCTCAGTGAAAGAGCTGGTAATCTGTGTTGTACCAATGACAATAATTTAACCCAATAGTTCACTTTCCTAACTTGGGCATATACTGAGGGATTAACTAGACCAATCTCTGCTCATACCAGTGCAGCTGTAGTGGAGTTATTTAGGCCAAGACAAGACCTTATTAATTTATTTAAGGGTGTTTCAACTGCATGATGGTTCTCCTAATCCCAAACCTCTGAATGATGTAAGGCATTAAGCAGAATAATTTGCCTCACGTGCAGTCATTAATGGTTAAACAGAATTCCCCCATATTTATAATTAAAGGATCTAAGGGAATTAGCAGTTTGTTTTAAGTTAGGTCGAATAGCATTCGTATGTTTAACACATTTGCCATCATTAGAAAAATTAAGGCCCAAGTATACATAAGATTTCACAGTATTGAGTTTTTTATTACTAATCTTCCACTTTTTAACTAATTTGTTTGAACCCATAATCATTGCCTGACTCTTCTTTTTGTTGATAGTGAGATTGTGTTTGATGGCAAATTCCAAATATGGATACTATTAAGGAGTAGGCTCTGCATGGTTTTACTATCCCGCTTTGACAGCGTGCACACCGGAATCCCCCACAGTGACATACACAATGCTGAGTGTCAGCATTGTGAAGTCAGGGATGCCAGTGTGTTTCTATTGGGTGGGCAATGCCCCCAAAACCCCATGTGTGAGGATCTGCCTCCCACACCCCGGTCTCTAGATATCTGAGTCAGAGTTGGACTGGGGGGGGTGCAACACCAGGAGCTGCACCACAAGTCTCTGCTATCTACCAGCACAGCGACTCACCACATCGAGGTGAAATCTGTCGCTGTGCTGGACTTTGCCATAGCGGTGTTGTCCTTGTGTCAGTACACCGCCCTGCACTCCCAAAGAGAAATATGGATACTACTAGGGACTGACAGATTGACAGCAGTGCAGGTCCCAGAGGACCTTCTTCTCTCACACACAAATACGCAGAGGAGTATGGAGTGGTGGGACTGCAAGCACCTGCTCTCCCGCTAGGAACTAAGGTTACAATTACAATCTCTTAAAAATGTTATGGAGGGTTAAGGGAAATGTGTACATTCAGAAAAGCTTAGGAGGGGGACTTCCCCCCTCCACTGTGTGTGGCTTGATGCACATAACAACATATATGTTGACTGACACTTAACTCCTGGTAGTTTAGGAATTAGTGTTAGGGTTAGGGTTACTATTATGGTTAAGGGAAATGTGTACATTCAGGAAAGGCTAGGAGGGGGCCTTTACCCCTCCAGTCTATGGAGCTTGCCTCAAAGAGTAACATAAATTTAGGTTTACACGTAACACCATGCCATTTAGGATTTATGGGTAAAAACCTGTTTTGGGGTTTTTAGGGCATACCTCTGTCAAATTTCAAGGTAGTTCTCTGAACTTTAGTAAGCTTGTAGTCCAAGAGGAGATACATATGTATGTGATGATTGGTGAAGATTGACCTTGATATGTGCATTTGGCACCATGTTCAATTTTGGTAGGAATATTGTGGGGCTGTGGGTACCCTGTAATGACTGTCCTTGGTATGATGCATTAATGTTGTAGTACTTAGTGAGACCTTTCATTTCATATATAGTGTTATAGTTAATTCCAAATATTGAGTGAGCTATGGCCTGTGAAGGGCTGGTGGAGGCTACCAAGTCTTGCACTAGGAAGGAAAGCAAGAAGGGGAGGGCAAACAAAGCCAGTTGGCTGACACAGGAGGTTATGGAAGGGGTGAGAGCCAAGAGGGCAGCATTTTGAAAGTACAGGAAATTGGGGAGGGGTGAAGATAAGGATACATACATGGAGAAGTCCAGGGAAGTTAGCAGACTGGTCAGGGTGGCCAGGGCATCCAGGGATCTGAGACTGGTGCAGGGAATCAGAAGTGGAGAAAAATACTTCTTCCACTACATTGGAGAGAGAAGAAAGAGCAAGGACCAGCTGGTGAAGATTAAGAAGGACAGAGGGTGGGTGAGGAAAGGGGCAGAGCAAGCAGAGGCACTGAACAAATACTTCTGCTCTGTATTCATGTAGGAGAAGGGGGGCAGATACCCCAAGGGGGTCAGGGAGGAGAAGACAGATGTAGGGAATTACAGACAGCAAGGTACTAGATGGGTTGAGGGTATTAAGGGTGGACAAAGCACCTGAACCTGATGGCATTCATCCTAGGATGCTAAGGGAGTTGGCAGAGGGCCTGGTGGGCCACTGGTTGACCGGTTTAATACCTCCCTGGATACAGGATGTGTACTACAGGACTGGAGAATGGCCCTTGTGGTGCCCATCCACAAAAGTGGCCCAAAGGATGTACCATGAAACTATAGGCCAGTAAGCCTCCCATCGATTGTGGGAAAGATCAAGGAGACCATCCTAAAAGAGAGACTAGTGAGCTTCTTGTAGGGAAATGGTCTCCAGGATAATCAACAGCATGGGTTTGCAGCAGGCAGATCCTGCCAGACAAACCTTGTAGAGTACTACAACTGGGTGACATGAGAACTGGATAAGAGACATGCAGTGGATGTCCTGTATTTAGACTTCAGCAAGGCCTTTGATTCAGTGCCTCATGGCAGGTTGGGTGGGAGGGATGGTACATGTAGGGGCGGGACCAAAAATGGTGAAATAGATCACAAACTGACTAAAGGGAAGGTAGCAAAGGGTGGCAGTGGGGGGCACCTCTTGTCACCGACAGTGGTGATGAGTGGGGTATCACAGGGATCAGTACTGGGACCGGTGCTGTTTGGGATTTTAATTGCAGATATCTCACACAGGATCCAGAGCAAGATCAGTCTGTTCTCAGACAATACCAAGATGGGAGCTGTGGTTGATGATGTGGAGGAGTGGAAGGGGTTACAGGAGGACCTGACTAAGTTGCAGGAGTGGTCGGAAACATGGCAGCTGGGATTCAATGCCAAGAAGTGCAAGGTTCGGCACATCAGAGCCAGGAACCAGGGGAGGGATTATCACTTGAATGGGGTACAGTTGGGGAGCTCCAGAGGATAAGGACCTAGGAGTGATCATTACAAGAAGCATGAACAACTCTGCTCAGTGCAGGAAGGCAGCAGCAAAAGCCAGCAAAAAGCTGGGGTGTATTGTAAGAGAGATCTCCGGTAGAAGGTAGGAGGTTATTCTGCCGCTGTATAGGTCATTGGTCAGGCCCAACCTGGAGTACTGCGTGCAGTACTGGCACCTCTTTCTGAAAAAAGGACTTCAGATTGTTAGAGGGGATGCATCAAGGAGCCTCAAAGATGATCCAGGGATTAGAGAGCACGCCCTACAAAGACAGGCTGGGAGAGTTGAATATGTATTCACTGAAGAGGAGGAGAGAGGGGAATGATTGAAATCTTTAAATATCTAAATGGGATAAACAAGACCAACACAGAAATGATTTTCCAGATGAGAAAGGGGAGGGACACGAGAGGGCATGGACTGAGATTGGTGGGGGGGGGATTCAGAAGGGAGATGAGGAGATTATTTTCACTGAAAGAGTGGTGGACAAATGGAACACCTTACCAGATGAGATATTGTCCTGTAAGACAGTGGGCAGTTTTAAGAGGGGTTGGTACAGGGGAAGGGATACTGGGAAGAGGGAGGGGGAGGGACAGCTGTGAGATGAGGTGCTAGCTGTACACTCGAGCAGACTGAATAGACCACGAGGCCTGTTTCTGCTGGCAATTTCATATGTTCATAATGTCATTCTATAGGAATTTTTGTACTTGCTCGGGTTAGGGTTAGGTTATATATCTGTTTGAGTTAATGTGTGGCACATATCTGATATTGTTCAGGGTGCCAAGGTACACCTTCTGTTGTGTGTGCCCCCCATTAAATATAACTTGTTCCAGAGTTAATCTAGAGTTAGGTTATGTATCTATTGGAGTTAATTGTGGGCACGTATGTGATATTGTTCAGCATGCAGAGTTACACTTTATGTCCTGTGTTCCCCCCATTAAATATTACTTGTTCCGGAGCTAGCATTAGGGTTTGGGTACAGGAGCAGGTTAGATGATATGTCAATTGGAGTTAAGGGGGTTGCACATATCTGAAATTGTTCATGGTGCCGAGTTGCACCTTCTGTCATGTGTGCCCCCCATTAAATATTACTTGTTCCAGAGTTAGGTTAGGGTTCGATTATGTGCCTGTTGGAGTTAATGGGGGGCATATATCTGACATTGTTCAGGATGCTGAGATATACCTTCTGTCATGTGTGCCCCCCATTACATATTGCTTGTTCCAGAGTTTGGGTTAGAAATAGCTGTTCGGGTTAGTGTTATGATGTTTGTGACTTAGGGTATGAATACTACTAAGGACTGATGCATGGATGGGAGCGCAGGGCCTGGAGGGCCCTATGCCCCCAAAGAGAAATATGGATACTACTAGAGAGTGATGCATGGATTGCGGCACATGGCCCAGAGGACCCTGCGTTCCTACACACAAATATGCAGAGGAGTATGGAGTGATGGGAGCACAGAGAAATAAGGCTACAATTACAATCTCTTAAAATATTTATGGGGGGTTGGGAGTGCAGGGCCCAAAAGGCCCTATGCTCACCCAAGCAAATAAGCCTTTGATTATATTTTCTAAAAAAGTATGGAAATTCTCTGCAAAAATCTTCATTATTGTGCCATTAAGGTTCCATCATCAAAAGCTGGGAAATGACATCTTAGGGTTCCCAACACTAAGACCCCACCCCCACACTCAGGTTTCCAACCATAACACCCCACCCCCACCCTGTATGCAGGAACAGGTGTGGGGGTGTGCCTTGAGGTTTCAAACCCCAATGCTCACCCCATTCTCTTATTCTGTTCCCATCTTAGCTTAAGTACTTTTGGAATGGGGAGAGCATTAGACTTCTCAAGCCTAACACTCACCCCATTCTCATAAAGTCTACACATCTGACTTTATTTACAGATGGAATGGGGTGAGCGTTAGGCTTGAGAAGCCCAAGGCACATCCTACACCTGCTCTCCTGCCTAGTTTGGGAAGGTGGGGTGTTAGAGAACCCTAATGCCTCATTTCCCAACTTTTATCACTTTGATCCTAACTGAAGCATATATATATATATGTAAGTAATAACACACAATAGGGGTGTTAGTTATGCTCTGATAAATGCATGCGTAGGGCATAGTAAGGCACAAGGCTGTAGCCGAGTGCCTTACTGCCCCCAAAATTGCACTTATCAGAGCATAACTCACACCCAGGAGTGCATTATTGTGCTTATAAAATGGGTATATGTTGAGAAGTATTGTACGTTTTTCAAAAATTGACAAATATTGAAAGATTTTCTTATTTGATGCAAAATAGTCCTTCCACTGTAAAGTAATGCCACTGGTGACCAAGAGGAAAAATCTGTAACTAAATGCAGTGACTTTTTTTTATTTAAACTTTTTTTTAAATAGTGGGCAGGATTTTCAAAGGTCCGAATGTGATGCAAGGACCTTGCATCACAGAGAATGACACAAGGGGCACCTTGCGACGCACACTGCTCTGAACCCAATTTTGGATGGAAGCATGCAGCAAAATGTGGGTCCCCTGCACTAGACCAGCTTGCACCATGCCAGCAGCATTGACCTGGGTGCACCACGGTGGTTTGGGGCTTGCAGCAAATGCAGGCTGCATGATCCCCTACATTGGGATTTTCAAAGATTGGCAAGAGCTGCATGCAGTGCTACTGCTTAGACCCCTTCTACCTCCTTTCTTCCAGAGTGTGCATATTGAGATACCTCAGTCTCTCCTGATAGGGCTTATGATGCAGCCTTTGCACCATTTTAGTTGCCTTCCACTGGACAGCCTGTATCCTTCCTGAGATGCGGACTCCATAACAGGACTGATCTCAGCATTGAGCTCTAAGGTACACCACTGGTCACTCTCACCTCATTAGAGTGAGTGCTGTTTACCACCACTCTCTGTCGCATATCCATCAACTAGTTTTCCACCCAGTGTTCCACCTTGGATCCCATACCCAAACTGCCAAGTTTCTTTATAAGCCTCCTATGTGATACGGTGTTGATGGCCTAGCTGAAGTCCAAGTAGGCCATGCCCACTGCCCTACCATGATCTATTTCTCTGGTCAACCAGTCAAAGAACTAAATCATGTTACTCTGACATGACCTCCCCCCCCCATGAACCATGCTGCCTCATGTCTTGTAACTCACTGGATTTAAGATACTCCACCAGCCTTTCTTTTAAAAGTATCTCCATTAATTTTACCCACCACTGACATTAGACTGACCAGCCTATAGTTGCTAGCTTACTCCCTTCTACCTCTCTCATGAAGTGGGACTACATCTGCCCTCCTCCAGTCTTCTGGAACCACTCCTGTTTCCAGTTGTTGACTAGGGCTGTCAGAGGTACAGTCAGTACCTCCCTGAGATTCCTCAGCTCCTTTGGGTGTACCCCATCTGGCCACATAGCGTTATCGACTTTCAGATTTGCAAGTTCTCTCGGGTCTCTTTCCACTGTGAATGGGCTTGTCTCTACCTCCCTCCCCCACTGTTCCTGCTGCTTCTATGTGGTCCTTCTCTCTGTTCCTCCATTGTGAACAATGAGCAGAAGTATCTGTTCAGGATTTCTGCTTTTTCCTGATTCTCCTCTGCACAGTCTCCCCCTGTCCTTCTTAACCTAACACTCTCTCCCCTTGACTTCCTCTTTTTGCTCATATACCTAAAAAAGGTCTTGCTCCTTTAGTTATCCCTTTGGCTATCCTTTTCTCTGTTTGTACATTTGCAGCCCTCACCACCTTCCCTGCTTCATATTTCTTTGCTGATGCACCTCTCTATTCTCGTCTCTCTGCATCTTCTTGTACTTCCTGAATGCCACCCTTTTAGCCTTTACCTTTGCAGCCACTACCCTTGAGAACCACAGTGATATCTTTTTCCTCCTGTTTTCATTTGCTTCTTTTGTCCGTAGGTTTGTTGTCTGTACTACTGTATGCTAGCCCTTAATTGGGTCCACTGTTGCTCTACCTCACCCAGGAAATGCCCCCCTTATCTGAGGATTTCACTTTATTTTTTTAAATCTGCCCTCTTGAATAGTGGTGGGTGAAGAGGCCAAAATTCTCAGTGCCCAGGAATCTGCAAAGCACTCTGCAACGTGAAGCAGAGTACTTTGCAGCATGAAGAGGATCACAAAGTCATTGTTTTCAATGCGCTTCACATTACTCTACCTTCCCTCAGCCACTTCTGTGTATACTTTTAGGTTAAGTACATTGATTCCAATATACTTCACACCACTTTGCCTTGTTTTTTGGCTTTCAAAGTGAATTTTGTGTTGATTCATGGGATTGCAAGTCACATGGGCTCTAGATTGTTCTTCACAGCCTCCGTTTGGTGTAGTGTGTGTAGAGGCAGTTGGAGACAGTTTGCTGTCAGAGCTCTGTGATTCAAACTTTATAAAAGCTGTTAAAAAATCCTTTGAGACATTTTTTGGCTTAAAACATAGTACATCGATTGTAGGAAACCCTTCTGTACTCGTATCATCAAGTGTTTATTGTTTGTGTGTGGATTTTGAATGTTAATTTTGAACATTTGGTCTGAGTACTGAGAGACACTGGAAGTGTGCTTTGGGGAGGGGCGTATCTGTGTGGAGTATGTGTAGGTAGATTATCTGTCTGGGAGAAAAAGGCTGTCTTTTTGTTTTGGTTATATTTTTGTTGTATAACTGTGTTTATGTACACAAAGTAAAAGTTTCATTTATTCTTAAAATGTTTTTGCTGAATTTTGTGTTGCAGCAGTGCATAATTTCAGTTTGTTGCAAAGATCTGGTTATATTACTGAAGTTTTCAATTTGCCACACATTACTTGTAGTGTGTGTGTGTGTGTGCGTGTGTGTGTGTGTGTGTGCTCAACGCGTGCCATCAAATCACAGATACCCTTCTATCCACCGGCTGCCTTCCTCACTGCACTGCCCGCTGATCACCAGACTGAAGCTTCAACCTTGACACGGGTGCGTCTGCTACTTCAAGCAGCCGGGCGAACCCCTTCTGTCCACCGGCTGCCTTCCTTGCTGCACTGCCTGCTGATCACCAGACCGAAGGTACGCTGCAGAAACTGGACTGTCTAGAACCATCGACTCTGCCTGCTGACGGGCTGCTGCAGTTCTTTAATTCTTTGCTACTGCTGTTTCCTCTCTGGACCTTAAGCTAATGTTATATTCTGATTGTGGTACTTGTTAAGTCTCTCCAAATTGTCTTGTAAATTCTAACTTAAATGCAAACCTAAGCCTGTTTACAGCAATTTTGCACTCTAAGAGTAGTTTGAAGTGCAAGTTCACTTAGGCTGCAGGTTTGTAGATTGTAAAATATTACAGCTCTCTTTGTTTTAAGGTCCAGTGGTAAGCTACCCTGGATCAGAAAGTAAGTTTAAAGTGGTACAGTTTTTTCTGTTTAGACCAGATTCCATTTGGGTCACAGTTGTAAGCTTTGCCCTACAAATAATTCAATTTTCTTTCACTTTCTGTCTCCTTGCTGCTTCAATTTTTACACCCACCCTCCCATCCCCCCACCTCCAGCCTTTATTCAATACTCTCCTCCCCCCATTCCCTCCTAGCAATGTTCATCCTCCCCTCTCTCTAATATTGCAACTCCTCTTAAAGATACAGAGTGCAGCTATTAGGCCTAACACTTGTTCTGTCTTGCCTTTAAAGACATCTTCCTATTTTCACCATCTGCTTGCCTATCAGCATTATTTAGTTCCTGCTCTGCCACCTACTGTGCAGTTCCATACCTGGGCTTCCTCTCTTGCTACCCCGAGTATTTTTCAAGTTGCCTTGTTACCCCCTGCCCTAGCTAATAACTTCCTATCTTAACCTACATTTTATATCTTAATATAGATCCACTGTGCCTGATCGTGCTCCCAGTGAGCGGCAAGGCTAATCCTTGCCAGCTGCCCGTACCTCTATCGTCCTGACGAACAGGACACCTTCAAATCCGGTTAAGTGTCCAGGCTAGCACTGTCGCGGGTTTGATGGGCGTGCCACCTGCTACCACCCTCCTCAATTGGACAGCTGCTCTCACCAGCCACTGTTTGGCTGTCTTTCTCTGTCTGATTATCAGTCTGTGGGCTTTGGCCCTCTGCTTTGTATTGACTCTTGCCGAACACTACTGCTATCTGTCTAGTCTCCATTGGTTCCTTATAAAATTCCCGCCACTAGGGTGCTGTCTAACATATCTTGAATAGGTCTTCATTTCCTCATGTAATCTTTACCACAAGTAGAGCCTCCGTCTGGTCTGCTTTCCCAATTAACCTTTGTGGGGCTTTACTTTCTGCTTTTCTGATCCACTTCTTCTAAATAATTGCTTTCGCTTGCAGAAACACTTTGTTGTTTTTGCTCTATCTCTAATTTGTCAAGGGTTAAAATGGTGGAACACAGTCACCTTTGCTGTCTTAATTTTACACACGTATCTCTTTATCCCTAGAGCTAATCCTCTGTCTCAGTATACCACTAGCCTTCCTACCCAAGTGAAATAGTAACACTATGGCAAAGTATAGTCTGCTGTGGGCACTCTTGTCATTTGTCCTTTTACTCAGCTTGGACACTGCCACATGGGTCTCCCATGTAACCAAATGGCAAAGACTCCTCAGAGGCTTACGCTAACTATATTTTCTCTAACTTGATTGCAAAGACAAAGCCTGATCTGCAACCTAACCCCTATCCTCCTTGTTAGAGGCAGCATCTATTACCCCTACATGCCAGGAGGAAGCTGCCATGAGATGTGCTTCACCCTAACCTGCCACTGCAAGGCTTTAGTTCCTAGCATGATCATTATTCTGCTATCTGGGATGTCAAACTAAATCCAGGTCCACCTACCTGTTTCTTTTCCCCAAATGAGTTATCTGGCATGTCCAAGAAAGGATTATTAATTGCCCATATCCATATCAAGTCTTACCTGTCACCATGCGGAACTCGAGGCCTGGGTGAAACTCTACAACCTGATGTACTCTGTCTCACAGAAACTTGGCTAAAACACGGAATACCTGATGAAGTATGCTCCTTGCCTAACTACTCTCTGTTCGGCGGGATAGATCCTCATCCAAGCATGGAGGTGGAGTTGCCCTATTCTTCAAAAACCACCTCAACATCTCTATTGTCCCAGCATCTGCCTCTCCCGCAGTGTGCAAATTCATACAGGCAACTATTGTATTGGGGGAAAAGAAGCTCATATTATCTGTGCCTATAATCCACCTGCTGGGGAATAGTAGGTCTTCAAGAACTCTGACATCACCTCCCAGACTGTAAATCATAATGAGGCTGTCATCCTAGGTGATCTTAACCTCAATTGTTAGGGTCAGCTCAAATATCCTTGCAATCACTCACGCTTAGTTATAATTTTCACCAGTTGATCACTGGAAGCAACTAGAGCCACGTCATCCCATCAAACGGTACACTCCTAGACTGGGTGATGGTTAACCAGTATAGAAACATGTGTCAAAAGCAGGAATCCTTGCAGATGCACTAACAGACCACTCACCCACTTTTGTATCCTATCTATGGTTGCTCCCATCTCCTCCATCAAGACTAATCACGTTTACAAATCTAACTCATATTGACCAGGATGCATTTCTCTATGATGTCTCCAATATCGACTGGGCAGGTATCTATCAAACAAAGGATGTGGAGGTTGCTCTACAGATATTCATAAATGAATTTCTTACCATTCAATATAAACATGCCCCAAAGACTACTAGGAGGGTCAGAGGAAAACAGACGAGGTGGCTGCATAAAGACCTCCTTGCTAATCTGCGCCAGAGGGACAAGCTTTGGATTCACTACAACCAAACTGGCCTACAGTCAGATCTTATTGTCTATCGTGAACTAAGGAACAGATGTAAGAGACAAGTTAGAGTTACTAAAAGCAAATACTGCAAGGACCTTCTACAAAGCTCAGTCTGCAACCCAAGAAATTTTGGGCCCATGTCAAAACATTTCTGCACCGTGATCGGTCACTCCTGATGAAATGATCATAAATGGGGCACATTGTAATGACCCTAGGACCATCTCAAACAGTTTTAACAATCTTTTCTCTGATCTTTCATACTATACCTTGGCTTTACAACCTAGTGGATCGCACTCCAATCTACCTACCACACTACCATCAGACAACCATACTGCCCTATCGTATGATGCTCCTCCAGCGCCACCATTCTATTTCAAGACTATGTCAAGAGCGGAAGTTCTGAAATTACTGAGATCCATATCTGCCAATACCAGCTCTGGTTCTGACTCACTGGAACTTCATCTTCTTAAGCTGGCTGCTCCACTCATTGCCTCTCTGATTGCCAGAATCTACACTTTATCCCTAATCCATAACACTGTGCCAGACCTATGGACATTTACAAGAGTAACGCCCGTCTTTAAAAAAGGTGACCCAAAGGACATGGCCAATTACAGACCTATAGCAATTCTCTCTGTCCTTAACAAGATCCTAGAGAAAATAGTTGCATCACAGACCATTGACTACCTGACACGCTACAATCTCCTCTTAGACACTCAGTATGGTTTCAGAAAAGGCCATAGCACCACCACGGCTCTTCTTCAACTAACTACTGATATTCTGTCCAACATGGACTCTGGAAAACTCACAGGTGCCATCTTCATTGACCTCACTAAGGCTTCTCGCCTTGTTGACCATCCACTGCTTCTCTCCACTCTCCATAAATTCCACTCTCTACCCTGTTGTGGACTGGTTCTGTAGCTACCTGTCAAACAGGTCGCAAGCTGTCAAATTTAACTCCTCCCTGTCCAACACGTCTACTATCAACCTTGGGGTCCCCCTGGGCTCTATCCTTGGGCCCCTTCTGTTCTCAATTTTTATCAACAATGCAGCTGAGGTCCTGGAATCCTGCTCAACTATTCTCTACGTTGATGACCTGATCATCTACACTAGTTCTTCTAGTATTGCCTGCATAAACACATCACTTACTTCAGACTTCAATAAGGTCTTAGACTGGCTACTAGACCGTAAGCTTGTACTAAATGAAAAGAAAATGAAAGCCATGCTCCTAGGTTCTGCACCAAAGATTAAGACCTGTTCTAGTTATCTGGAGGTTCTTCACCCAGGAGGATTTCCACTTGAAAATGTTACTTCCTTCAAGTACCTTGGGATTCTCCTGGACCAGTCCCTGGATTTTAATCTTCACATTCAGTCCTCGTGCAAAGCTGTAAACTCGAAACTAGGAGTAGCTTACAAAATGAGCTACATGCTTACACCCTCGGCCAAATTAGCAATTGCCCAAGGTATTCTGCTCCCAACCCTTACCTATGGTGCCTCTATTCTTACCTCTGCCCAGAAAACCTCCCTACTAAAATGGGACGTAACTTATAACAATATATGCCAATTTGCCTCTTCAGCACCTCGACTCAAACATCACTGCCTTCTTTATAAGGATCTGAATTGGCTCTCACCCTCTGCCAGTAGACAATACTACCTTGGATCACTAATGGACTCGATCATCTGGGAAAACCCGTCCCAGCTGGCGCATTGCTGGTCCTCAACCATCCTCCCACAGCCTGCGATCAGCTGACAAATCCTTGCTCTATGTTCAGAGATGTCGGATGACTAAAGGCACAGGGGCCTTCCAATTCTCTGCTCCCAGGCTATGGAGTGCTCTTCCACTCAACCTCCGGCTGTCTCAGTCTCACTTTGGATTTAAAAGTGAATATCGTCGATATCTATCCTCAGCTGATGCTTGTACATGCTTTGACCCAACCTGAAGCTCCTGAGATTTACCAGTAATGTCACCCCTGCTCTAATCCAGCTCCAAGACTGTCTCCTCTTCTGCTCCCCATATTTTTCCTTCTCTTTGTAAATAACTTCTTGACTACTAGCTCTCTTCCTTCTTGAACCTTGTTGCTGACCATCCACTGTTTTGCCAATTACCACCCCTGACCTTCCTTCTGTCAGTCTTTCTTTTATATTTGAACATTCCTCACATTTCTCTATATAACCTTACTATCTTATTAACCCTTTCACTCCACAGGTCGGGTCCATGGTTTCTGCACTTATTATATATCTTACTGCCATTATCTGTATAATGCTTGCCATTATTTTTTGTTGTTTCTACCCATTGTATTTTTGTAGCACTGCTGTACTGTTCCTCTATTTGTACTATTGTACCCATGTTGCTGTTGTTCAACTGTTCTCCTTTTGTTGTAGTCTCCCGGGTCGTGCCTGAAAATAGTCATTTTATGGCTAGTGCACCTACTCTGTTAACAAAAACTAAATAAATAAAATTGTGCCACAGAGTAATTGCAGCAGTGTGAACCTGCAATCCACTGCAGCTGCATAATTTTGTACTGCTTTGTGGTCAGGAGGGACTATGGTATATTGGTTTGTTTTTGTACTGTTACTGCAGTGCACTGCCCCCCCATGGCAAAAGGTATTCTTCTCCATATTGGATTTGGATTGTGACCAACAGTGATTAAGGTGTTGTTGTGACTTTGGATCTGCATTTGCATCTTTTTCTTGATTGCCCAGTGCAATCTAATTTATCTGTGCCTTTGCATCTGTTTAGTTTGCAATCTACATCTGCAGACTGCAAGCCACTATTGTTTTTGGGGGCTTCACATCATATCCACCAGACCAGACTGAAAGTTCAAAAATCTAAATTGGTTTACAATTTTCTTGGTGATCTCCCAAAATGCCAGCAAAGAGACATGCAATGAAAGCAGTTTCTGGCTATAGCACTGCTGCCGGTGTCAAGATTGTCTATGGGCATGGTAGTAAGCTGAAGTGCATAATTGATGTGAGGAAAGGGATTTTTCCATCAATGTTTTTACAGCACAATCTGCAGCTTCACTCATAGTTTGAGGAGATGATGTTGTCCCAGCTGGTGGTGTCAGTGCAGTTTCTGGCATGAGAATTGCTGCCTCAAGTTCCACTTCTGACCAGTTAACTGTGTCAGAAAATGTAGTTGAGTCTAAAGCAGTGTAGATGATGTCATACTCCCCAGTAACATCCAGTGGTAGTTGAACATGATTCTGATCATGATAACTATAATGCACAATGTCACATTTCTTCGACTGTGGTTGAGGTCATACCTTTGGATGATGAATGATGGATGATGATTATGTCAGTGACCCCTGTTGGGAACTGGAGAAAAAGAAAGTCAAGGTGGCTGTGTCTGGGTCTGTTGGTATTAAATCCCCCCCTCCCGAAAAAAGTTGTGATTTAGTGGTTCCAGTTGATAATGATGACCCAGTAATAATCACAGGTAGCCATGGTGATGGTCAGTTGCAATCCAAGTGTGTCTCACCTGAAAAATCATGTAGCACCCCCCCATTTCAGGGCTTAAAAAAAACAGAGTCCAACAAGCAATATCAGAGACATGTTAAAACTAGGGGTCAGGGATCATAATCCCTCGTTTGGGATTTTTTTGTGCAAGATGCAAATGATGAGTCATTTGCAATCTGTCAGCTTTGCCATGCACATGTGAGTAGAGGTAAAAAGGGGAGTCATCTGTGCATGGGGGGGCAGCATACACATCTTATGAACAGGCACATGGCACTGTGGACCTGGCACCAGATGGCAGCTAATGTCATAGTGGGGCGTTCACCCTCATCATCAACCTTAATGAGCATGTTATCCCCTTCCATGACTGTAAGACTAAGTTTGAATGTCTGCAGTAGCAATGAAATAACAGCAGAGGATTACTACAGGGATGATGAGGTGGAGGATGATGATTTTAGAATCTTGTCAAGTGGTAGTCAGAATAACAGTGGTGCTGGTGGTCAATGCAGTACATCTAGTACAAGTGGTACATCAACCCCTGTGCGTAAATCTGGGAAAATAACCTAATTTGTGGATATAGCACCTGTGCAGCCCACTTCAACACATGTTCCCCCCAACCATTTGCAGAGCAGAACCATTTGTCACACCTATGCAAAACGTGTAAGTCAGCCCATGTTGCAGAGTATTTTTGCCCGTAACCTGAAGTACCCACCCAATCATAGTGTCACATGAACTTAATGCTGCTGTAGCTGAAATACTGGCAATTGATCTTTTGCCTTTCTCCTTCATGGAGAATTCCAGAGTCCGTGGTTTGCTGCATGTGCCTGTCCAAAATAGAAAGTTCCATCCAGGACAAACTTTTCCACCCATGCTGTCCCCAAGTTATACCATACCATGGCCAACTCTGTAAGACATGTCCTTCAGCATTCCTCCTCTCCATTCATCTATTTAAATATGGCTATGTAGACAAGTGGCAAAACAGCAAGGAGTTCATATTTGTGTATAACTGCACATTGGGCACGGGTGCTGGGTATTTTTTGTGCAGGTGGTAGTGTAAATAATCAGTGTAGTAAGGTGGCCTGTCATAATAGCAATCTTCCTGGAATTAGACAGCATGCAAGGCTTGCTATGCACAGTGTGACCTGTTCACACACTGGTGAGAACATGCTGGACTTGCTACTGACTGAAATTGATGAGTGGCTGAACCCCCTGTCCCTGAGAGCTGGGTTTATAGCAAGTGACAATGGGTCAAATCTGGTTAAATGCATCACGAATGGTGGCTTTGCTCAGGTTCCATGCATGGCCCACTGTTTAAATCTTGTGGTACAGGAGTTTATGCAGCAACCTGACATAAAGAAAATGCTGACAGTTGCACATCATCTCTGTTCTCACTTTTCATGCTCTGAAACGCCCGTGACCAACTTCAAATCAAATCAAACTTTATTTTTAAAGCGCCTATCAAAACCAAGGTGCTGCACATAAAATCAAATACAAATATAGCTTTAAAAACAGAAGAATAAAATAGGTTAACCATAGTTAGGGAAGGCCAGGTTAAATAAAAAAAGTTTTTAATTCAATCTGAAACCTATCGAAGGTCAGGTATTCTTTTAACCAACGAGGTAGAGAATTCCACAGGGTTGGAGCCAAGAAAGAAAATGCACAGGCACCAGATGTTTTTAATCTCACCCTAGGAATCTCTAATATGCCCTCATCAGTGGATCGGAGAGGACGGAGGGAGCAGTAGGGTACCAAGAGATCTTGCAGTTAACCAGGTCCCTGATCATGTAGGGCTTTGAAGGTTAGCAAACCAACCTTAAAGGTGATCCACCACTGAATAGGCAGCCAGTGCAGTTCACGGAGCACAGGTGTAATATGACTGGACCTAGAAGTCCCAGTCAAAAGTTTGGCTGCAGCATTCTGCACTAGCTGCAAGCAGCAGATATCAACACGTGGAAGCCCTAGGTAAAGGGAATTGCAGTAATCAAGGCGGGTAGTGATGAAGGCGTGAACCAGTGTTGGAAGATCATCCAGAGGAACCAAGTGTTTTACCCGGGTGATGTTCCTCAGATGGTAAAAAGAAGATTTAATGACAGCCGACACCTGAGATTTTAGTGTCAGACCATCATCAAAAATAATGTCAAGGTTAAGCACTCGGTCTGAGGTAGTGAGCTGTATGCCATTGATCAAAAGACCTGATGCCTATCCAGCCCCCATACCCACCCCCAGCTGACCAGGGTCTACTACCAACACTTCAGTCTTGTCCGGATTCAGTCTCAACCAGCGAGTACTCATCCAGGTTCTGATCTCAGTAAAGCAGTTGTTTAGCACAGAGAGTGCATCATTTTGTCTGGGCAGAAAGGACATATACAGTTGAGTATCATCTGCATAGCAGTGAAAACTCAAACTGTATCATCTGATGGTTTCTCCCAATAGTAGCATATACACTGCAAACAACATGAGGGCCAAAATGGAGCCCTGCAGCACCCCGCAGGACACGGAGTGAGTGCCAGTGGAACAAATTCTGCTGGCAACTCTCTGGGACCTATGCATGAGGAATGACTGGAACCATTTGATGACTGTACCAGACAGTCCACAAAGAAGCCGCAGGCACTCCAACAGCACACTGTGGTCTACAGTGTCAAATGCTGCAGAGAGATCAAAAAGGACCAAAATGGTACGCACCTTTCGATTTCTAGCCATCAGGAGGTCATTCAATACTCAGACAAGTGCAGTCTCTGTGCTATGCTTCTTCCTAAATCCATACTGGAGAGTATCATAGACCTTGTGAGTTGTAAGGTGATCATCCAGTTGCAGTCCAACCACCTTTTCAATAACCTTACCAACAAATGGCAGGTTAGAGATAGGTCAGTAGTTAGCTAGACAGTCTGGGTCCAAGGAGGATTTCTTAAGGAGTGGTCGAATGGCCGCCTCCTTTAGGGGTTCTGGCAAGACCCCCATCTCCAAGGACCTCCAGACAATTTCAGCAAGGATCAGGCAGATATCAACACATCCCAATAATAGGGGTATAGGGCCCAGATCCAAACTACAACTAGTTAGGCACAATGTCTGGATGCTCTTCACAGTGTCTGAATTCTGGCTGGCAAAAATCTGACCAGATAGACCGAGTGCATGCCACTTTCCACCAATCACCACAATCCCTCATAGGAGATGCTGGGCCGATGCTATACCTGATGCTGGCAACCTTATCTGCGAAGAATTGAGAAAACTCCTCGCATTTCAGCTGAGAAAAAGCTTCTCTGGGCTGAAGACAGATTGGACTGCACAATCTGTCGACAGTCCGGAAAAGCTGAGCTGATCAATTCTGCGCAGCAGAACTCTCCCTGGACAGGAATTCTGCCTTCTTACAGGTGATTTCTTACTGATATTCATCATAGTGTGCCATCAGCTTAAGCCTGTCAGCATCAAGGCCAGACTTTTGCCAGGCTCTCTCCATCCTTCAACCAACTCGCCTCAGCTCCTGCAAGGAACCATCAAACCAAGGGTTCCTTGGGTGAAGGGTGAAAGGCTGAACACAAACAGGAGCAATCTTGTCCAGGGCATCTCCCACAGTCTTATTATAGGCCAATACAAGATCACCTGGACTTATGCATTCTCTCAACAAACCCAATAGGTTCAGTACTGCTGATAGGTCACTAGGGGTAACTCCCCTTAAAGGGTGGTACTGAACCATCTCCATAGGGGCAGACCTATTGGGGGGGGGGACCCTGAAGCTGAACCTCAGCAGTTGCAGATCCAAAGCAGCCTCCCACAGCACCACCTCAAGCTCGAAGTTGTCAAGCAGTGGAACTCAACTTTATACATGGCAGGGAGATTGTAGGAACAATAGAAAGCCATCTTGGAATATCTTGTCATGCACACTAGCCATGACACTTCTGGGGCCTCCATGTCTCTCATGACTGAACAGTGGCACCTCATCGACTCTGTAGTAACAATTTTGAGGTCTTTTGAACATGCCACACAGGCAGTGAGTGGCGAGTCTGCCTCCATTAGCCAATCAATTCCACTGCTGCAGGTGTTGCGGCAGACATTGCTGAATCTACGGCATAGCCTTGATGGCTCCGGAGACTGTGCTAGCAGTGTGTTGCTGAAACACATGCTGACACTATTCGAGCACAATCAGCACAGCTTAAGCATTCAGTAGAGTGATGACTTTGCAATAGCAACAATACTGGACCCACGATACAAATGTGTAATTGCCTCACTCCTGGAGGGAGGGCCTGAATAGATAAAAAATGTCAGTGGGCAACTGGTGCACTTGGTTCATGGGGCACAGAAGTCACATGCCAAGGTCAGTAAATCTCAGCAACATCATCAGGCTGAAGGTCAGTTTGGAGTAGAATCAAGCATATCCTGTAAGGGGGCTGCAGTTCCAGGTGGTCTGTCATCAAAACTGGTGTCATTAACATACTTTGGGGTGCTTTGTCCCAAGTGGGGATTTGTGACATAAAAATTTCGGAGAACAGGATGATGCATCAGCCATCGGACTTCATGCAGCACAGTGAATGGTTGACTCATATTTGGCTGAAAACAGGCATCTGTCAATAACTGATGATCCTCTTTTATACAAGAGTGGAAAGGTCAATAAATGGCCAGAGCCGACCTCAGTGGCACTAAAGTACCTGACATGCCCAACCTTGAGTGTAAGTGTCGAGAGGGTATTCAGTTCACCGGGTGCAATAGTTCTGGATCATCATATAAACTTCTTTCCTGCAAATGTCAGCCTGCTAACATTCATAAAAATGAATCAGAGGCACATACTAGCTTGAACTGCTACCTCAGTATTTGTACCCCGGCATGGTCATGGTTGTGCTGATGTTGTAGAAATGGACCATGGCAGCATGAAGCTGCCTACCAGTGAGGTAGATGATGACACAATGGAGAAAGAACTCCCGAGTGGGCAGAATTCAGACACTGATGACTGCGAGGGCAGCTTTCTGTATGAGGATGATAATGAGGTTGATGTTGGTAGGTTTCAAGTGAAGTGTTTAAAAGACTGTCAAATTTTCTATGATGCATCTTTTGTTTTTCATAAAGTTAAATGAGCATCCCACTCAATTACTTAAATTCCATATGTCATATTTGTAATACAGTGCACACTATATCCCGCCCATCACCCACCTGTGTGTGTCTGACAGTGATAGTGAATGTGTTGCAGGCTGCAGCCGTTCCCCATGACCATCACCACAAAAACATTGTTAGCCAAAGCCACCAGATGAGAGAAATGTGAGAGGGAATGTCAGCATGTGCGCCCATGACCACCACCAGAAAGCCACTGTTAGCCAAAGCCACCAGATGCAAAGATGGAATGTCATCATGATGTATCCATGACCATCCACCACCACCACCATGACCAGTAAGTCAATGTTTTTTTATTCTGTGTCCTGCCCATGCCATGGCAGACAGAGTCAGAGAGGAGACCTCATACATCAGCCACATCCACAATACTTCTAAGTTACTATCAATACTTTAAAGTGAGTATGAGTACTATTGTTTCATACTATGGAACTTCCTTTAGCTGTGTTATGTTTCCTGGTGATTTTATGAGATGCAGTGATCAAACAAAACACATACAGTAAACTTATTTTCATTTTTTATAGGTTAACAAACCACTCTCCTTTGCTGGAAGACTATGCTACTGCGGTACTGTGTACAGCAACCTACATGGTATCCATTTCCAGATCAGTAAGTATATAAATTTTATTTCATCAGTGCTTTTTTGGTTTTCATTTTTTCAAAAGAGTGCAAATCTGACTGACGAGTCATATAAAGTAGGTGACATGTACATCACATAATATGTTTGTCATGCACACCACACACTGTACTGCTGCAGTAGCCATGTCAGTGTTGAACAAAGTTTGATCCAGTTTGTGACTTGACAAGATGTGTTTTTACCATGTAACTTGAGTTAAGACATAGGGACAGTGACGCAGTGTATGGGTTACAGCCAGTACTAAATTTGTGATTGTGATGATTTGGTCTTCATGTGGCTTCAGTGGGACAGCTTGCTATCTGTTAATCAGCATATATGACAGGATGGAACAGCCACACTTTGAACATAATGTATTACTGCATTCATGTACTAATAACTCCTTCATCTCTTTTAGGAGAAAACGTTCTGATGCTGTGTGCTTACATTGTTGCTTTCTCCAAATAACAAGTTCAACATCATAATCCCCCCTTCCCGGACTGGCAGACATGACACAACAAGTAGTATGAATCCAGGACCATGACCATCAGTACTGGACTGGAGGAGGAGGATGCATTGCAGTGAAGAATTTACCAAACAGTAAACCATTATTGAAACTTGCTTGAAAATGGACCCCCCCCCAAAAAAAAAAATATTTACCTTCACTGGCTTGACAGTATTCCAACACCACAATTCCTCATCAAGCACAGAAATGCATGCACCAAGTGCGACTATGTGACCTGTGACACAAAACAAAACAATGATTACATATAAAATTATCTGGGATTGGGAAGGTGATTTTCAGAATAAAGATACTTGTAGGGTATGGGACATACTAAAAAAAAAAAAAAAAAAAAAACTTAGGACCCTAGAAAATAAGTATGTGCCAAATAAAAGCTTTATAATAAAAAGGGGAAATTGCCTGCATGGTGTACTAGGAAAGTGTTAAGGAAAATTAAGAAAAAAAGAAGTGCTTATGAATTAATGAAAAAGAGTCAGTCTTGAGTAAATGTAAATAACTATAAAATCGAGGTGAAACAATTGAAGAAACTTATAAGACAGGACAAGTCAATAGTGGAATTTAACATTGCACATAGAAAGGATGCAGGGAAACGTATCTTTGCATATATAAATAGTCAAAATAAATCTTACACTAATGTGGGTTCAATAATGGATAATGGACAAACTATAAGTGACTCTGTAGAGATGGCAAATAAGTTTAACAAATTTTTCACCTCAATTTTTTCTTCTCCAAAATCAGGGTTTAATAATATTGATAGTTATAGTAGTACAGATCTAGGGTTGAGTATAACTCATGATGAATTGTTACATATGGGCAATAAATTAAAATCTAACAAATCAGCCAGACATGATTTAATACATCCTAGGATATTAAAGGAAACCATCAAAACCATCGTAGGACCTCTGTCTCATTTGTTAAACATGTCATTTAATACAAGTTTGGTGCCAGAAGATTGGTGACAAGCAACTGTTATCCCATTGTTTAAAAAGGGTAATAGATCTGTGTGTTCAAATTATAGACCAATTAGCCTGACTTCACTTGTTTGCAAGTTAGCTGAAACCTTTTTCAAAATCCAAACTGGAGGAGAATCTAAAAAACTTTAATTATTGTGATACTACCCAACATGGTTTTAGACAGAGCAGATCTTGTATTACAAAACAGATTCATTTTTATAATATGGTAAATAAAAATATAGGTAATAATAATACTGAAACAGATGTAATAGTGCTTGATTTCCAGAAAGCTTTTGATAAAGTGCCTCTTGATCTCTTGATTAATAAATTAATGAAAATAGGGATTAACCCCAGGTTGGTGGTATGGATTAGAAATTGTTGTCAGGTACGAAACAGAGAGTGAGAATAAGAGGTTGTCTGTCAGATGAAGGAGAGGTGTTGAGTGGGGTGCCTCAGGGGTCTGTGCTGGGCCCTGTGTTGTTTTCAGTTTATATAAGTGACTTGCACATGAATTTGGATAGTTGGTTAGTGAAATTTGCTGATGATGTGAAAATGGGAGGAACAGTTAATACAAAGAAAGGGGCAGATCAATTAGCACAAGATTTGTTGAAGGTGGAAGAATGGGTTAAAGTAAATGGGATTTATTTTAGTGTGGATAAATGTTCTGTTTTGCATATGGGTAAATTTAATAAAAGTCGGGATTATTGGTTAAATGGGGACAGGATTATGAAGATTGTTACAGAGAAAGATTGTAGAATTATTGTTGATTGTGGTCTGAACTTTAGTGAGCATTGTTCTAATTTTATCAGGAAAATGAATTTTATGATTAGGAATATTAAAAAAATCCTTTATGAATAGGTCAGTCTCAATTGTACACTCATTATATAAAACTTACATTATATCATTACTGGATTATGGCTCACAGTTATGGAGCCCCTATTTTAGGGGTGAGATTAATAGGTTGGAGGGTATACAGTGGAGAGTCACAAAAATGGTTTTAGGTTGGAAGAATTTAATCTATAGAACCAGATTATTGAAATCAAGGTTATTTAGCCTGGAAACCAGAAGACTGACGGAGAAGACTTATTAATGTTTTATAAAATTTTGAAAGATGGGGATTTAATGCAGGAATTGGAAATCATTCCTCAGCAGAAACCTTGTAGAAGGTAGGATGAAACAGAAGACATAGACACGTGTTTCATCCTACCTTCTACTTAAAGTTGAACCAGCATAATATTCTGTGGTGATCTGCATATGCAGCCCATGATGCTTTGCATTGTGGGGGCATTTGTGATTTTGTATTTCTTTGAAACTTGGCTTCCCAGCCAAATGCTCTTTAGGGTAACCATTGCTTCAGTGATTGCACACAGAGGGTCTTTTCTTTTAGATTATATATATATATATATATATATATATATATATATATATATATATATATATATATATATATATATATATATATATATATATATATATATATATATATATATATATATATATATATATATATATATATATATACATATATATATATATATATATATATATATATATATATATATATATATATATATATATATATATATATATATATATATATATATATATATATATATATATATATATATATATATATATATATATATATATATATATATATATACACATACACACATACATACATACATACATACACACACACACACACACACACACACACACACACACACACACACACACCGTTAAGGACAGGTTCTGTGGAAAACAATGATGATGCCAGGTAGGTATATTAATCAATTTGCCAAGGGTAGTATTCGTGTACACACAAAGGGTATCCTTCCTGTTGGAGTCAGTGCAGCACACTTTGGGCAACCAACAGCGTCCTCAGTCTCATCATCTTGGATGGTAAACTTCATGGTCAGGTTATCCTTCTTGCACACCATTTGGCAAGACACTGTGCATCATCACATCACAGTCAGGTCAACAACAGCAGCAGTACATGTAATTCCAACAGCAGCAGCAGGGCACTTAGTTCTTAGTGGGGTGTGGAGACTTTGCATTTGTTGTTAAGCTGTCATTTCACTTCGTGTGGACTGGGGAATTTTCTGGAGACAAGACAGTAACATTCTATGGATGCACACTAATTCTGGTGACTGTGTGTGAACACTGCACGCAAGACTGAGTGTGCCATTAATTCTGGGAGACTGTGCATTTGTTGTTAATGCTGTAATTTCACTTCGTGTGAACTGGGGAATATTCTGGAGACAAGACAGTAGCATTCTGTGGATGCACACTAATTCTGGTGGTGGTGTGTGAACAATATTTTTGGTGCCTCTGTAATATTTACTTTCTATATGAATACATGCCAGAAAAAAAATGTTCAATGCTACTGCAAATTTATTGATGGCAAAACAAGGTACTCACAAATGCCCACTGCGCTTTGGCACTTAGGCCATCATTAGGAGACACTCTACTGAAGGCCTAACTGCCAAAGTGCAAGGAGCATTACTGTGTGCTTTGTTTTGTCATACATACAGTTGCACTAGCAGTGAAAAACTTTTACTGACATCTATTCATGTGGAGCTATGGCTTTCTGGTTTTGTTAAAGGAGTAGTCAACACAGAATTTGCAAAAACATATGTTATGCAGAGCACTTTTCAGTTGTATGTAAGGTCCTAGTGTGTCCCTCCCTTTGTCTGCTATTAGCAGTTTTTACTAAATTAGCCTGCTAGCTTTATGGTAGTTTTACCTCCCCTGTGGATCTTCATGTCAAATAGGTTTATTGCCTTTATCGCTCCTACAATGCACCCTGTGTCATGTGACAGTGATGTAGTATAGCCCATAGATTTAGCATTTTCACAACTCACAACAGCAGAGCTGTGTAACTGTTCCTGACCAGTGAGCACAAATTGCTACTGTTACAGTTTAGCAGATAGCTGAGAGCTAGGTGAGTGGGGTTTCTGTACAAAAACTGCTAGTCTTTACTAATTACAATACTGATGATCTGGGACAATTTCTATGCTTTTTATTGTGTGTGTACTTTGATTACATTAAATTTTTAAATGAAAATACCACTGCTAGCTAGACATGATACACACAGAAAACACAAATAGCGAATTACAGCTATTTAGTAGCTGTTTTCTTACAGAAACCCCACTCAGCTACCTATCAATTATCTGCTAAGCTGTAACTTGCCATTTGTGATCACTGGATAAGAACAGTTACATAGTTCTGCTGTTGTGAACTGTGCATTTGATAAATCGGTGGGCTATGCTACTTCACTGTCACATGACACAGAGTGCATTGTAGCCAGGTAAAAGAAAGGCAATAAACATATTTGAGAAGGACATCCCCAAGAGGTCATAAGTTGTAAAATTACCATAAAGCTAGCAGGCTAATTTAGGGAAAACTCCTAATAGCAGACAGAGGGAAGGACACACTAGGACTTTACATACAAATCAAAATGCTCTGCATAACCTATGTTGTTGCAAATTTTGGGTGGACTACTCCTTTAAGTTAGAATAATGAGGACAAGGACAACCCTTTTCTGCTTAAAACAAGGTTATCCAAAAACAAAACAGCACACACACTTAAAAGAAGAAAGGAGGGGTGCAGGATAGAAATTATAAATTACAGAAATGGAATCAACAACAGGGTAGACACATACAGAACAGAAGAAGACAGAAAAGAATGCACATAAAAAAGGGAAAACAATTACAAGATACAGGGTGGAAGGGTCAGAGGCAACATAGGAATATATTTTGTATTACAGAGGGTGGTGGGAGTACAATAAAGGAAAAACTAAAAAAATGAATGTTCGATGTTTTGGTGGGACAACAGCAGTTGAAGCATGGCCGTCAATTTGGCTACTACATCTAAATCATCCCATTCCAAGGCAAAAATATGGGACTTCAGAGGAGTTGACTTTGATAAGATGGCCAACAGAGTTAAGCTAGCTCTGGCAAAAAGAAACACAGGTGAGGGGGTACAGGCAAGGTGGGCAAGCATTAAGGATGCAATACTTGAAGCAACATCCCATTGTGTTAGACAGAAAAGGAAGTGCAAAAGAAGAAGGAAACCACTTTGGTTCTCAAATACAGTAGCAGAAAAGGTCAGAGCCAAAAGGCTGGCCTTCAGGAAATATAAGGGAACACAGCGGGATGAAGATAAGGAGGCATACCAAACTGCCCTAAGGGAAGCAGGGAAGGCAGTAAGGCAGGCAAAGTCCCAAACTGAGAAACGCTAGCACGAACAGTAAAAGAAGGTGACAAGACTTCCTATAGATACATTAGTGAAAGGAGAAAGTCAGAGGGGTGTGCTAAGCTTAATGGAGAAAGGGAGCATGTGAGGAGGAGGACCCTGTAAAGGCATCTATCCTAAATAGATACTTTGCTCAGTATTTACTGAAGAGAAGGTAGGGCAGGGCCCACAGCTCAGCATCATGGACACAGGGGGGAGGGAGGTGAGCACTATTCCCTTCACAAAAGAAAGGTACTACAAGAGCTTGCTAAGCTCAGGGTGGATAAGGCAATGGGACCTGATGGCATACATCCCAGGGTACTTAAGGAGCTAAAGGTGGAACTAGCAGAGCCATTAGCAGAACTGTTTAGTGAGTCTCTGAGCACAGGAGAGGTCCCAGAAGACTGGAGAAGGGTTCATGTGATCCCGCTCCACAAGAGTGGTAGCAGGAGGAGGCGGGAACTACAGACCAGTCAGTCTTACCTCAGTAGTGGGCAAGATTATGGAGGAACTCCTTAAGGAAAGGATAGTGCAACACCTGGAATCCATAGGGGCACAGGATCCAAGACAGCATGGGTTTACAAAAGGAAGGTCCTGTCAAACTAATTTCATAGATTTCTCTGACTGGGTAACCAGAGTGGTGGACCAAGTGGGAGCAGTTGATGTCGCCTACCTTGACTTCAGCAAAGCTTTTGACACTGTTCCACATAGAAGATTGATAAATAAGCTGGGTAGGCTCAGGGTGGGTCAGAAGTTGGTCAACTGGGTGGCAAACTGGTTGACATGGGCAGAAAACAGAGAGTGGTGGTAAATGGTATACAGTCAGAAGAGATGCAAGTCACAAGTGGGGTACCTCAGGGATCAGTCCTGGAGCCAGTCCTCTTCAACATCTTCATTATTGACCTTGTAGATGGACTACAGGGTAAGGCTTGTCTGTTTGCAGATGACACCAAGATCTGCAACAGAGTAGATGATCCAGATGGGGTGGGCAGAATGAGAAGAGATCTGGATAAACTAGCAAAATGGTCAGAAGAGTAGCAACTGGGATTTAATGCAAAGAAGTGCAAGATCATGCACATAGGGAAGAGAAACCCTGAAGCCACCTATAGGCTGGGAGGGAGTTGCTAGCAGTCACAAGGAAGAAAGAGACTTGGGCATCATCATCACTGATGACCTGAAATCATCCAAGCAGACCTCTAAAGCAGTAGGTAAGACTAGGGGGTGTTAGGGTGTATTAGTAGGGGTATCACAAGTCGTAAGAGGGAGTGTACAATTCTCTTTACAAGACACGGTTAGGCCCCATCTGGAGTACTGCATGCAGTATTGGAGGCCACACCTTCACAAGGACATTAACCAAATTGAGGCAGTCCAGAGAAGGGCAACCAAAATGGTGCAGGGACTGCATCATAAGACATATGAGGACAGATTAACAGAGCTCAATATGTATACCTTGAGCAAAGGAGGGAGAGAGGTGATATGATCGAGGCATTCAAACACCTTAAGGGCATTAACAGGTGAAAGAGTCGAACATGTTTAAATATAAGAAAATAGCAGGACAAGAGGACACAGCATGAGATTAGAGGGGGCCGATTAAGGGGAATGAGGAAATTCTTTGCACACAGAAAGGGTGGTGGATGCATGAATGGCTTACCACAAGAAGTGGTGGCTATGAATACAGTGCAGGGATTCAAACAGGCATGGGATAGGCATAAGGGAGCAATACAAATGACTATGAATAGATAGGCCACTGACAGAGCAAAGGCCGATGGCACATTTATAAGGTAGAAAAAGAAATGGGCAGACTGGATGGGCCTTGCGGTCCTTATCTGCCGTCAACTTCTATGTTTCTATGTTTCATCTGCAGCTGATGGCCCTCGATCCACTCCAACTGCTGCATGACATTGGTCAGGCACTGGTTGGCAGCATCCACTGTACTCCACAGAACTGCCAAATCAGCCTGACTTACAGGCAGTTCTGTGGGGCTGCCACCAGCAGGAGGTGCTGCAGCTGGCAGTGGTGGTGCTGGTGGAGCAGCAGGTGCTGCTATGTCACTCCTCCACTTAATGCCATGTGCAGCCACCCCCTCTGCCACAGAAGGGCCAGCAGGTGCAGTCCTGGCCTGTTCTGTGACAGCAGCCTGCTACTCCTCCTGGTGGTGGTTCAACATATGGGTGCGCTGGTCCCTAGGTGGCTTCCTCTGGGGGCCACGGTGTATCTCCACACCACTAATACAGCAACTTACAGTGCTACTGTCCCCCCCCCCACACAACATAGGAAAAACTCCAAAACTAGGGAGGTGTGGAGAGGACCAGGTACAGACAGGGGCCCAGATGCTGTTGGAGCCTGGGGCTGAGGCTCCACACTTGGGGTCAGGGGCACAGGCACATGCTCCTGAAGTGCTGCTGGCACTGGTGGTGATGGGGCAGTGGGAGGTGGTGCCACTGCCAAAGGAGGTGGTGGTGGTGGTGGTGGTTCCATCATCACAGCTGCAGCAGCAGCACCAACTTCTCCTGCTTCCAAGAGGGGGTGCTGGCAAGATCTTACTGCGGTCCAGCCAAAACTGCCCCTCCCCAACACGTGCAAACTCCCACCCATTCTCCATGCCGCAGAAATGCCCCAGCCCCAGATCTTCCCTCCTTCATTTGAATTTCTGCCCTGGCTGTGGCCCAACACAGTCACAGTCACACACACACACACACACACTTAATCAAAAAGAAAGAAATCCACAGAAGAACTAGTAAACAAAGAACAAGGTCAGAAAACAAAAACAAGAAAAAGTTGGCTTTCTAATGATTTTTAACCTCTGCCTCTAACTCTCTCTCTCTCTCTCTCTCTCTCTCTCTCTCTCTCTCCTCTCTCTACAGTCAGGCTCCTCTCTCTCCTTCTGCAAAGGGGAAAGTGATCATCTACTAGCATGACTCATATCCTTCCTGCTTGGCTAAAGCATGTGACTTACACTACTGCAAGCCATGTGATGTGTGGGGGGGCTGCAATAGATTTGTCACTCTGCCTTAATTTGCCTTAAGGCAGAGTAACAATGCAAAGTGATAATTACAAGGCAAATTGAGCCTTTAAAATGGCCACTCTACGTAGAAGAGTGACAATGCCAAGTGCCCACTTCACGGGCACTTCATGGGCAGAAATTTAATTCACTGCATTTCTACTCCTGAAGTACAGGACCTTCGTCCTTGTGTGGATTGCCTCTACTGCCATCCTTATCCTAAACTACACTGTACGGTGATTGTTGGTCCCAAGGTGCCCATCACACCTTGTCTTCTGCAATACTTCAAATCCATCCCAAAACATGTTTTTGCAGTCGCTACACAAAATCACCTTTCAGGTGGGATTTAAAACATTTTACCTACCTGGTTCATGAGCTGGGGTCATAAAAAGACTATGTTGAAAATGTGGGGTCAAAATCTAAAAAAAAAAAAAAACAATGTTATGAAGCATTGTTGAAATTTTTCATTGCTTACTAATTACTTTGTTAATTTTCCATGATTTGTCCCCAAATATTGAATATAGCCCTTTTCCCCCCCAATGAATGTGACTGTTTTTTTTTTTAATCCTACCAAAAACATGTTTTTGCACTTGTGCCACAAAATGACATTTTGGACAGTATTTTTATAAATGACACTGGTCATCCTCAGAAGGGGAGTCATAAAAAGACTATGTTAAATATCTGGGGTCAAAATGGAACAAAAAAGTTATGAAGAAATATATTCAGGGCCAGACATTGTCCCTATGGGTAGTGTGTTATGTTTTTGTCCTGGCAACTCAAGTTTGGGAATAAGCTTAAGGAGCCAGCTGGGTGATCTGAAGTTGGTGACCAGTGCTGCCATATGACAACAATTTCACCCTGGGGAGGGATGGTGCAGCATTCTGGCACATGGGCAACACCTTGTGGTGGGATGGGGAGCATCCCCTCAGAAAGGGAGGCTTGATGGGGCTACACACTGTATCAGGAGAGGTGGACATACATTTAAAATGGGGGGAAAAAGCAGCTGGTAGGATGAAGTCCTGGTTGCTTCAGGCCTTACATGACCAACAGGCCCCCTACTGCAGCCGGCACTAGGGCACAACAGTGAACGCAACAAGGGCGCTTGCTCATACAACACCGCAACAGCGTCTGCAGTATTGGCACATGGTAGCAGTCCCAACACACAGGCAGGATCTCTACCACGCAAAACAATAAAGTTATGTTTCTGCAGGGGGCTTGGCCCCTTGCACACCCTCATGTGGGGGGCTCTGCTCCCTACACCCCCATATCTAAAATAATCAACTCAGAGTTGGAGTTTGATTACAGGGTAAATTGTAAAGTTGGGGGGGGTTGGACTGCGGGATGGGTCTTAGTAAAATCTGACACCCACCTTGGAAAAAAAAAAAAAATTATCAAACACCAGGATTAGAATGTTGGTCTCCAGCACCATTCTGGCCAAGCTGCTCTATGAATCAGCCCTCTCTGACACAGGAGCCACTCAGCTAACCTCCGATTTTTCACAGTCCTTGTTCTTCCCTTTCCTGACTTACAGTACCACAGTACCATGGACGGCTACATGGGTAGCGCTTACAGCACTATGTTGTTCTATCCATGTTGCTGTCCATGATATGCTCTTTATACAGCACACTTCTTACATGCACTGTAATTGATACACTATTCTAACTGGGTACCACTGCAGTAACCCTCTCACACCCTCACCCACTATCCTATGGACTTACCTCAGACCTTTGGCACCACCACAGATTTCTTCCATGGCTGGGCCAGGAGAGAAAGGCCCATCCAAATTCCCCACAACCCTGGAGACTATCTGCAAGTTTGGTAGAATGGTGTCCCCCTTGGTGGTGTGGGATGTACAGTAAGTGGTGGCTTCATCTTGCACTGTTAGCCATTAATGAGTGGAGCAACATGCCCCCCAGAGACAAGAACAGTTCCAGAGACACAGAATTCTCTCCCACCTACCCCAGTACTGGTCCTCTGAGTGATCTGAGTCTGTTCCATAACCCGGGTCACTGGTGTAATACCAGTTCCCCCCTCCTCCACCCAACTAAATTTTAAGAAAAAAATATATAAAAACTACAGACAGCCCTTCCCACACCACCCTGTTGATCAGCATTTTTATTACTCATACTAAAGCATTTTCACCTTCATGTCTCCAGGTTTGACAGGACACGGACCACATTGTGACAGGCACCAATCCCAATGTGGAATGACACTAGGTATGTGTATCAACTAAGTAGTGTTTTATGTTTTCCCTACTGTACCTTGATTGTCCTAGTTAGCTTCTAAAGTGCTGGAAATCCTTTGTGACCCCATCACTGTTTTTGTTCTACAGGTATATTGCTGTGAATTATCTCGATCCCAGGACCTCCAGGACCCAGCTAAAAGATCTTGTACATGTTATCTATGCTAAGATGGTGGCTGCAACTCCAAGTATAAAGGCACTGTTGGGTTTCACTTGTTAGCTGGTTGATGGTGCAGGGCTTGAAATCTCCACTATTCTCTTTATTCCAACTCTGGACCTGCCCAAATGATTACAGGATTCCACTATCACAAACAGAAGGGAAATCTGTTGCAAAAAAAATTCATTATTGCAGAAATTAGGGTTGAAGAATGCAAACTGAAATACCTAAGGAAATGAAAAAACATTAGGGTGTGGAGTCTCAGGAATCCTGGAGACTTGATGACATGGTGTTCCTTGGGATTGTCAACCTTAATGCCCACCCCTGCCCCTGAACAAATATTATATATGATCTCTTTCTTCAAATGCAGTGTCAGTGGCTCAGTAGGTAGCACACTCACCTCTGAGGCTGGGAGATCAGAGGGCTGTGGGTTCAGTTCCCACATCTAGCACTTGAGTTAATATCCCAGTACTGACACTGTAGTGCAGCATGAGAGGGGTGCTGCACTTCTGAGGAGCCGTCTTTCGGATGAGACGTTAAACCGAGGTCCCATCTGCCTGGATTGGTGGTAGTTCAGGTAGATGTTAAAGATCCCATAGCACTTATCAAAAAGAGTAGGGGAATTTTATTGAAAAGTGGGCTTCAATACAGAGCAGAAAACAAAACAAAAACAAAAACAGTTCATACAATATTCAATGATCACAGAAAAGATCAGCAAGAAAAATTAAACAGAAGAAAACCATGTATCACAATAAATCCATAAATGTTGGGCTTTTTCAGGGGAAAATCACTGGTAGTCCAAAATCTTAATACGTCGTAAAGAAACCTGAATAGCAGAAAATAGTTAATCGTACTGAATAGACCTTTGTTGTAGAATCAACATATATCGAGCATGCCATAAAAAATAACGAATAACAACCAGCAATAAATAAACTGTATCAGTATGATGTAGTGGAAAAACATGCTGTAGTGGTCCATACAATAAATCTGAATATGTCGAAGTAGCAAGTTGAGGGATAGACAGTCGGGCAGCAAGAAGCTGCCAAAAGGCCCTTGCATATGGACAATCAAGGATTAAATGTAACTGAGTTTCGGGAAGCTGCAGACAAGTATCCCTGGGACAATACCTTTCAGAAAGTTGTTTATGTTTACTGTTTGTCTTCACCCCCAAATGGCCATAATTACTAAGCCAAGTACAATCCCAAACAAAAGGAGGGAGGCGTGGGTTACTTAACTGGTGAAGCACTAAAGGGACCCTGTCCCCAGGACAGTCAGGATACCCTGGAAAACCTTGATATTCAGAAACCAAAACAGAGTTATAAAGCTGTTTTCTGGTCAGTTTAAAAAGCTGAGATGGGGAAATGCCCCATTTAACAATATTCCCCAAAAAAATCCCTACCATTGGAAGGTACTAGCAAAGAATGAGACAAAGCCCAAAGGGACTGGTGCGTCCATGGGCTCAAGCAATGGGAAAGTCAGGTATGCACAAAGGGTTTCCAGATCTTGTCACCCGATTTCAAGGTCATACAAATGTTGTATGAAATAAAAATACTAAAATAAAAGGCCACTGGATTGACCATATGAACTCCACCTTCAGGGATCGGAGTGTAGGTCATGTCCCGCCTAAGAGGGTTCAGTCGGGATCCCCACAAAGATTGAAAAAAAAAAGACTAAACAATCTAACAATAACAGCTTGTGGGGGAGGGTATACATAACACAAATAAAGAAAAATCGGAAGGAGCAAAGTCTTAATAAGAACCACTCACTTTTTCTTTGAGAGTTGTTGCCCCTTCCATGTAGTGACCAATCTAGAGGCCTTCTCTGACTTACCCTCCCAATTCAATATTGCCAATTCTCCAGGACTGAATTGCACACCCAAATTAGAGATGGGTTCTGTAGAGACAAAAATGCCTGCTAAATGACTAGAAGCAGGCAACGGGGTATTCCCAACTACCACTCCTTTAAATTTGTCCCAATTAATTTTAGAGCCAGATACCTGTGAAAAAGAATCTAAAACAGACAGTAAAAATGCCGGAGAAGAGTCAGTGGCTAAAGTCAAAACCAGATCATCCGCGTATGCTAGAACCTTTATGGGACATTGAGTAGGGAAAACCTGAATACCAATGAGGTGATCATTAGCATTCAAAAGTCTCAGTAAAATGTCTATGCCAAAAACATAAAGAAGTGGGCTTAAGGGACATCCCTGCTTCACTCCCCATCTAATCTTAACTTTTCTAATAAACCAACCATTGACATTAGGACAAAGAAAGGAATAGTCATAAATAGTTTGCAACCAAGGCACAAAAACAGGAGGGATACCAAAGGCTGACAACGTAGAGAACAAAAAAAAGAGTGAGAAAGCATATCAAATGCCTTTTCCTGATCTAAACTTAAAACATAACCCGGAGCTACATTATGTTCCCCTTGAAAAAAAAGTTCTTATAACAGAACTAAATTATCATGCTGCGTACTTCCCACAACAGCACAGGTTTGGGAGGAACTAATTAAGTAAGGGGCAACCACAACTAGTCTATTCAAGAGGATTTTACTGAGTATTTTAAAGTCTGAATTTAAAAGACTAATAGGTCTCCAGTTACAAATATTCCGACAGTCACCCTTTTTGTAGAGAAAAATTAAAATAGCCTCCAACATAAATGCAGAGTATTTATTAGAACTTAACATATAGCGAAACAGGGAGTACAAGGACCGGGCCCAACTCTGATCTGAAGATTTTATAAAATCCTGTACTAAGACCATCAGACCCAGGGGCAGTGTTACTGGAGAGTCCAGAAATAGAAGATTCCACTTCTGTTAAGGAAACTTCTGCAACCAAAAGAGACGCATCTGCGTCTGTGACCTGGGGCAGATGCAAAGACTGAAAAATGTCAGAGACACCAGGTTCAGGAGCAGAGATGCCAAAAAGATTAGAGATGTGGGAGTCCACAACATCTAATAAATCTTGAGGGGAAGTGGCAAGTTGTCCAGAGGGAGTGTTTAAAGCCGTCATAACTTTATTCTGAGTTTGTCTCTTACATTCCATAAAGGGGTCCAAAGAACCGTTCTGGGTGCTGGTCCCAAAACAAAGCTCTTGCCTTAAAGACTGTGAGCTTTATCATATTGTACAGCCATCATTTGTTTTTTTATGACTGAAATCTGTGCTCCATAGTCAAAATGAGCACTATTAGACAAAGATATAAGGTGCTGCAATTGGTGTCTAAGCTGGAGATAATGTATATACTCAGCAGAGACTCAGAGATGTGCTCTCTGTTGGAAAAAACTGCGCCAGGACAGCTTAGTGTCTTCCCACCAGTGTAGAATATCTGAGTAACATTCAATGACAGAGAGGCGGGCTAGAAATTCCCTCTTCCATGCCAATTGCACAGAGGTAGTGGAAAGCACAGATTCATTGAGCCACCACTGGTTTTTATTGCAGCGAGGTGCAGAGGTCCAGGTGCATGTCAGCTGAAGAACCAAATGGTCAGAAAGTTCACAAGGCAGCAATTTCACATCAGAAAATTCCAAAGCTGATGATGCAAAAACAAAATCAATACGTGTCCGAAGAGGACCCTTAATAAAAGTGTACCCACCAGATGGATAAGTGGCCCAAAAAACATCCACCAGTCTGGAAGAACGTATGGTGGCAGTAAAAAAATTGGAGTCACAAAACAACTTCAGTCTGGAGACCCCTATCCGCCCTGGAGAGGCTACAATTGAAATCCCCAGCCCAAAACAGGAGGTGAGAGGTGAATAAAAAAGGACACATTTCCTTAAATAAAGCAATTCTCAATGCTTTAGTTTGTGAGGCATAAACTATGATAAGGCGGAGACGGACAGAAAAGTACGAGATGTCTAATAAAAGAGCCCTACCCGGGTGAATATCAACCAGTCTGGAGACCTTTAGAGCCGAACTGGTAAACGGAACACCCACCCCATCACAGATATCCATTCTAGTGGACCAAAAAGAAGGACCCAGGGTCCACTCCTTAGAGGTCTGATGGAGGTCCAAAAAAGTCTTAAGGCGAGTGTCCTGAAGACATATGATGTCACTGCGTAAAGTACGCATAAAAAACAAAGCACCAACTCTCTTCCGCATAGCTTTAATGCTATTAAGATTAATAGTACTTAAAGTGAGAGCGTGCATAATGGTATAGAAGAAAAAAATAAACCAAATGAAACAAAAAATACACAGTTTAGGGTGGTTTGCACCGCTGCCTAGTCTGTTTGGCAATGGAGCCATCAGTACCTTGTTCAGTATCAGTAGTCGAAGCTACTGAAGAGGCATCCATCCCATCATCCTCAGAGTCCCCCTCCATCTCCATCAATGGAAGAGCTGCAAACTTATTGCCTTTCTTCCAAGAAGGAGTTTCAATCTGTGGAGTAACCTCCAGATATTTAAGTTTTTGAGAAGCCTTTCACCCTTGCCTAGGTCATTTTTTGGTAGAAACTATCTGAAAGAGGAATGCTTTGGACTCTGGGGTGGGGGAGGAGGCATAGTACTGCCCACCCCAGAAGAGGGAGCAACAATCGAAATAGGGGCCAGTGAAGTAGCGTCCGGATCTGGAGCTACAGGAGTCTCATCTGTAGACATGCAGGGTTCTGGAACCAGAGAGATAGTAGTGTCAGTGCCAGATGGAGCAGGGGCAGTTGGCAGGGTCTCAGAGGCCGATACTCGTAAAGCATGTTGGTGCTGGGCCAAATTGATGAGGCCATCATGAGTAGGACAATCCACCCTGTTATTCGTAGCCCAAGGACAATGACCATAGGCATGCCCAGTCTGTTCGCACAGATTGCATTTAAATAGGTTAATGCAAGCAGAGGACACATGACCAAAGTCTAAGCAATGGCTACACCACATAGTGTCACAAGCAGAGCTAAGGTGCAACCGGGAACCACAGTTGAAACAGGACCGAGGTTGTCCACTGTAAAAGATGGAACCCCTGTCCTTCCCCAGAAAAGACAAACTAGGCAGATGCACAGGGCCTACATTAGTGGAATGCAACTTAACCTTAATCTTCCAACCACCATCCGAGATTTGTTCGCTATCCAATGTGGGAAAGGGTTTACCTAAAAGTTTGCAATGGTGCCTTAACCAAAACAAGATATCCTCTAACTGAACACCTTCATTTTTAAACATAACTGTAATTGTTTTAATCAATTGTTTAGTGAGGGGTACTGCATGAAAAGGGACCCAAACAGGGGTATCTTTTAAAGATTGATACTGAGCCCAGAACCTGTCCAAATTAGAAATATGCTTAAAACTTATGTCGAAGTTCCCATTTCCTAAACCTATAAGGGCATAGATTTCAGAAGGAAAAATAATGCAGTGATTTCTTTAACAATTCCTTAGCAACATACAACCGGTTAGGAGGATCCTCCAAGCCGCCTTTGTAAAGGAGACGGATCGCATTATGCCTAGGGGCCGGCTCGCCCCTAGAAGAAAAGAGGTCAGCCAACTTAAACAAAGGGTCAGGTACAGATTTATTAGATAAAACAGACACAGGTTCGCCAACTGCAGGGGCCGTGTGGGGGGTGTCCTGCAGCAGGGGAACCACAGACACAGAATGAGAAGGCAATGCAGTAGCTTTAGGAGACAAAACAGAGTCATTATACTGGGGTGAGCTGGAGCTCAGGCCTATCGAAAGATCCTTTGCTGCAGGAAAGGAAGAAGCCTTAGTCAGGTCTCGGAAAGACTGATCCGTAGAATCGGGAGTCCAAGAACCGGAAGGCGCCTGTACCCATCCCGCATCCTGCAGTGCCTTTTCCAGAGTCCACTCAACAGAGCCCACATCAGAGTCCACTAGGTTGCCCCAATTCAGGGAACGTGGAGGCAGTACAGTTGGAGCCGAACAAATAGGCTCTACCAAAGGTTGAGCAGCAGAGAGAAGTGGTTTACTTGGTCCGAGACATCACCCAACAGAAGGTGGATGCAAATCCTGAGAGCCAGAATCCTGAGGCTGAAGGCACACAAGGACAAACCCATCTTCACTGCCAGCCTTGTGGTCTATGTGTCCTGGGGGAAGATTGTAACTGGGCGCTTCCGGGTAGCGGTGCACTGAAGGAGAAAGCCGTGGAGGAACAACTACCTCCCGTAAATCCAGAACAGCAGCAGCAGCATCGACCTGAGAGGAAGAAATGAGGCTGAGAGCCGTGTCAAGCTCTCACAACTTTTGTAGCTGTTTTGTCCATTCCAAACAGAGAAATGTAAGGCGGGACAGTATCGCATCTTGTGGTACAGCATCAGGTGGGTGTTGAAAAGGTAGAGGTTGAACCGGAAGTGCAGAAGAAGGAGTAGCATCCATCAAATCAGCTGAAATGATATCATCCACAGGTCCAGGAGGTAAAGCAGTTGATTCAGGTATGGGAGAAACTGCAGAGTCAGGCAACAAAGAAACAGCCGAGGGAGAGACCTTCTCACCCTCCAACAGCACAACCGGCTTCTCCACGGAGTCTGAGAGACTGGCCATCCTACAGAACGGCCAGAGGTTCCCCCTACTGCAGAGTAGGGGAATTTCCCCGGTGTCCTGGCCAAATTTCCCCCATTCACTAAAAAATACCACCAACAGCTTAATCTGGTTCAAGGTCAGTTGGCATTCATCTGTATCCCCCTTCCCTGGGTCATGCCTGAAAATAGGCAGGATTTGTCTAGTGCGCTTACCTGGTCAACAAAAACTAAATGATAATAATAATAATAATAATAATAATAATAATAAAAAAAGGGCCCACAGCACCTTGCATTAAGCAAGCTATGACTGCTTCTGTTGACCACATGTGATGAGCCTTACTTCTCTATCTCCAAAGAGTATCGAAGCACGGGCTTGGACTTGGATCTTTTGCTTCAGACAGCAGGCTATGGCCTGGGGGAGTGGGTGGGCATTAGGGTTGACAACCCCTAAACACCACCACAATACCAATTCTCCAAGACGTCTGAGACTCCAAACCCTAATGTTTTTCATTTCCCTACTTCATCTGATTTGCATTCTTTAACACTAATTTCTGCATTAACATATTTTTTTGCATGAAGATATATATATATATATATATATATATATATATATATATATCTCTATCTATCTAGATATATATATATATATATCTATCTAGATATATATCTATATCTACTATAGTGGTATGGTAGTGCCACTTTAGTTAGGGTTGAGTAAGCACCATAATGTTAAACCTCAAATTTTGTACCTTAATAACTTTGCCACTGTACAGCAGATTTGCCTGAAATTTTGGATCTGTGGTCTGGTCCATAGATCTCTGGATCTGGCAAGTTGCGTTATGATCGGATGTGCGGTTGCAGAGCTGCAGAATGCCAAAAAACACAAAAAAAAAAACTGACTTTTTGCGTGTTTCTTTGTGCCCAAAGCCCACATGGTTTGTCTATTTGGACTGAAATGTTCAGATGCAGTCTTGGTCGCCAATGTGCCTTTCGAAGATTTGGTGTAAAAACATTAAACCATTCAAAAGTTATACAAAAAATAAATTTCCCATTCTAGTCAATGGGAAGTTAGCAAAAATCGTGAAACTTTGGCAAATGGCATTTTTACTTTCACACACGGCCCTATTACTTTGGTGATTCAGCCATCTTGCGTACAGTTAGTGACACAGAAAAATGCCTGGCATTTAAAATTTGGACCCTCTAGGTAAACACTGATTGTTGTGTTTACCTAGTGGGGTCCTGAGGATGCTAGCCCTATCTTTTTTTTGTGGGGGTTAGACCCCCCAGAAATGGCTTTTCCAACTTCAGAGAAAAGTACTTTTGCAAAATACTTTCACAAATGTGAACATTTTGTGATTTATTTTCCAAACCTTTCATGATTTGCAAAAGTAATTTGCAAAAGTATTCTCAAAATAACTGCAAATCTTTGCCATCCTCCTGCAACAAAATAATTGGGTCTTTTGGGCTGTAATTTGCAGGGTGGCAAACCCTGGTCCCACAGATGTGCCTTTTGGTGGTTTGGTGCCAAAACATTATAGGGGCCCAAAGTTACGGCATTCCGAAGTTCAGTAATTTTCCCATAGGATAACATTGAGGCACCCATGATGCATTTCAGGGCCCATATCTTGAACAGTGCAAAAATGAGCAGAAGTACGTTGGAAAGCCATGAAAACCATGACATTTGAATTTATTTTCTACCTTGTACGGTTACTGAGATATTTGGGAATTACTGTTCCAATTGCCCATTTTCATATCCGAGGCCCACTATTACACCCACAGAGTTAGCATTCACTGAGCTTTTTGCTGCCCCTATCTTAAACCTAATGCAGGATCTGGATTCAGTCAACTTTATGTTGTAAGCACTATTCACTCTCATGATTAAAACCATACTTGAATGTTTTTCCTAGCTGCTGCGGTGCTTGGATATGGGCAAATCAGTGTTACAAGGGTTCCTTGCCTTACAGAGCTGTGATATGGCTCCATACTAATGTGTGAGTGTGAGTGCCGGGCCCGGAGGGCCCACGCTAACACATACGCATACCATTATGCAAAAAATGGACAGTGTAAAGGGAGTGCAGGGCCCAGGGGGCCCTTGGTCCCACTAACACATAACATTTTTTCAAAAAGAAGGGAAATTCATTGCTAAAAAACCCCATTAATGTATCACTTAGGGTTGTTTCCATAGTGACAAAAGTGTGGAAATGAGGTGTTAGGGTTACCACCCTCCCACCATGCCCCGTCCTCAGACCCCTAACTCTGCATTTCCCCCACACACACACACACACACACACACACACACACACACACGCAAGACACATGCAAGATTGTAAGACACTATACCAGTCAGTCACATGTGTAAGCGCAATAATCACAACACTATACTCCTTTCACAGAACACTATGTAATGAAAAACAAATACAGTTAGATTGACTCTATACTGCCAGCACAGTATGATGACACATTATAGCTGGCATATCTTCTTCATAAAGTGAAACTTAGTCTGCACAAACTTTCTAAATATTGATTTTTATGTGTCATAATTCAATGATTGGCTAGCTGCAGGTATTGCTGCTACCAGATAGGCTTGTGGTAGGAGGACACAGCTGACACACACACATAGTACTTTTCAGATACTGCTCAGGTATGAAACTAGCACCATCACATGTTGTAATACTGCTGCGTTAACTGGAAATACTCATTCGCAACATGTTATGTTTGGCTTTGGATGTTACAACTGTTGCTGCCACATGTTGCTTGTAAACTATACTACAAAACATTACTTATATTATTATTACCATTTGTTATTAGGACTGACTCACTATCAGAACAAAATATGCAAACATCCACTGACTGTTGCTAGGGTTATCTAAACTCTTATTTCCAATACAGTTATCTATATATAACATACTGTGCGTTTCATCATTTCTTAACAATTGGAATATAGGCATCTGCTTAAATCTTTTTATTGATGTTTGTAACAGAAACATCCTTACTGTGGGCCATCTCCCATGGTTGCCCAGCATGTGTGTGAACCCACAAGGCACTCTGATGGCAGCAGAACTCATACAGTTGCTGGACCATAATGATGGATGTGTGGTCTACTGCTTGCATATGTGTGTGTGGGTGTGGGTGGGGGGAATGCAGAGTTAGGGGTTTGTGTGGTGGGGTGGTAACCCTAACACAGCATTTCCACAGTTTTGTTGCTGTGGAAACAACCCTAACTGATGTATTAACTGATTTATTTGCAATGAATATATTATATATAAATATAAATTACAAAAAACGATGGTATTGCAGACATTAGGGTCAAAGAACACAAAGTGCACAATGTAGGGAAATGAAAAACAGTAGAGTTTTGGGTCCCGAGAGTATAGATGAATCAGTGGTGGGGTCTTCCTTGGAGCCGTCAACCCTAATGCCCATCCCTACCCTCCCAGCCCCTAACCTCCTGTCAAAATCACAAGGTACAGCTGCAAGACAGTGCTGCGTAGTGATACACTCTTTAAAGGTAGAGAAGTATGGCTCTCAACATGTCGTTAACAGAATCTGTCACAGCTTTCTTCACACAGAGGCCTATGGGCTCTGCGTGAAGAAAAGGGATAATGTCTGACCTGGTTTAGTCAGGGGAGGGGGTGGGCATTAGGGTTGACAACTCCAAGGAAGACCCTAACACTGATTCACCAATACTCTGGAGACACAAAACCCTAATGTTTTTCATTTCCCTACTTAGTGTGGTTTGTGTTCTTCAACCCTAATGTCTGCATTAATTAAGTTTTTTGTAATTAATTCCCCTTCTTTTTCTGATAGTGGTATCATTTCCTTGCACTGGGTCATAATGTCGTACGCGTAATAGCGTACGGCATTATGGTGAAACTCAGACTTGTGAGCACTCCAAGTTGGCCTCCCCAGAGTTGGAATCTTTAGTGGGAGGGTCCAGGGGGTGCAGACCCCCGTAACAGGAGTGTGGGGTGCACAGCCCCCCACAGAACAAAAAACTTCAGGACATTGCACAACGCGATTATGCCATGCAGCATTCTGCTGTGCAACATATTGACCCTGTGCCTCATTTCCTCATTCATGCAGGTCCCCAAGGGACCTGCAAAAAATGAAATATATAGAATACTGGACATAGTCCTGCTACAGTGCATGGGCACATCAGGCCTCAACATGCATGTCACCACTTGGGAGGAAAAGCTTCCCATCTTGCCACGAGCTGTCATGTGTGCCAGAACACTGTTCTGTCCCTCCCCCAGGCTGGGACCAGTGTTGTGTCACATGCTGTAGTGCCTACTCCCAAGCTTTGGCCTGATCAGCTAGCTCTCTGAGCTCACTCTCAAACTCACGTCACTGGCATTGGAAGGCAATATAATCCCCACTGGGCCAACAGCCATCCCTGCAAACAATGTTACTTCATAATTTTTTGTGAAATTTTTAGCCCCAAATTTTAAGTCTTTTTATGATCCCTTCTTCTGAACATGACAGGTGTCATTTATAAAATACTGGATGAAATGTCATTTCATGCCACAAGTGTGAAATAACATTTTGTTCAGGATTTAAAAAAAAAATGACAGCTGCTGGGTTCATGAGGTGGTGTGAAAAAATAGCTACAGTAAGTTGAAAATTTGTGGTAAAAATATTTTAAACAAAAGTTATGAGCGAGCATTGAAAAATGTCAGCATTTGTTCATAACGTTGTTGTTTTTTAATATTTTTACCCAAAATTTTCAACACAGAGTTCATAGGACCCCACCTCATAAACACAATAAGTGAAAATGTTCTAATTCTGGCTGAAAGGTGATTTCATTAAACAACTGGAAAATCACCTTTCTGGCCAAATTTGAAAAATTTCCCATACCTTGTTCATTAGGTGGGGTCCCAAAAATGCGATGTTGAAAATCTGGAGGAAAAATATTAAAAAATGACATGAAAGTTCAAAATGAATTGAAATGCATTGTAAGAAGCTTACCTGTTTTCATCAGTTCCTGGACTGGTGTAAAAGAGTGAAGACATGTCTCTGGTCCTGAGAGGATTACAACATGGGACCTCCAGCAGGCATGTATAGGGTAATGGTGTATGTGGTGGTGGGTGCTGAGTGGGGGGGGGGAAATGGGGAGGGGCTGGGGATGGTGAAAGACCACCAGAGACAGTTTTTTTCTTTTCAGGTTTAAAATGTGAAAAAAAAAATGAAAGATATTGCTGGACACATTTCTTCACTTTAGGTATGGTACAGTACCCCCAGCACTGGGAATTGGGCACCCCAGTGTCAGCTTCATACTTGTGGACACCTGGGGTGGGGACCCCACTGTCCCAGACTGCTGGGTCAGAGCTTTGAAGTATTCTGACACTGGGGATTGGGTACCCCAGTGTCAGCAGATTGTCGAGGTAGGGGTGAAATAAGAAGTGATCGGGGAAGATGAACTGGCACCTGGAATGAGCACTCTGGTCTTGCTATATGTCATTAGCACACATATTTAGCTGGCACCAAGAACTGGGTACCTCTGTGTCCAGTTTAAAGTGTGCAGACCACTGCCTGATGTGGCTAACTAACAGCAGTAGATTAAGGGGAAGAAAACAAACTCATGCACAGCACGTTCAGCAGGGTCAAGGCTACACACTGACATTTAGCCCCATCCCTGCTGAAGCACCATTGCATAACCTCACACACACATGGAAACAGCCTTGTTCCTTGCTTAACGGATGCATTCTTGTAATACAACCACATGTCTTCTTGTGGTCATAAAAATTCAGTTATTCTTAACAATGCCATTTTTTTTTTTTTTTTTTAAACTGTGCATGCTGACAAATGGAATTTTTTTTCTTAAATATTTTACAAACTACTTAAGTTTGGGAGATAAAAAAAGACACAAGGACACACACCTTGGGCTAAACTCTATCAAACCTGCAACTTCAAGGTTTCAAATGCTACTAGATTTTTTAGTTATGGGTGAGCAAAACAAAAAGTTTTGATTTATGTAATTTTGGGGCTTTTTGGCCCTTAGTAACTTTGCCCTGATGAACCAATAGCAACAATGTTTTCAGGATCCCGAGATCCTGGCACCATCTCTGTGTCTGCTAAATTCCAAGTAAATCAGTTGAATGGGGTCAACAGTAAGGTGCAAGTATTGGGGTTTAACATTAAAGTGCTTACTCAACCATAATATATAGGCACTACTGTTCCCGTATAATATGTATGTAAAAGATAACCCACTACAGGGCATGCGGACATGATCTGATGTACAAAAGCAAGAAAAAGCCGCACCAAACCTCTGACTTCAATAACCGTCACTTTTTTTATTAAATATAAAGTGCTCTGTGCGTTCATGGAGACATAAGTACAAAGAATACCTCAATGCAAACAAACATGCTGGCAAGCAAGACTCTTCTAGTTTTTCTGGAGGACCAGCATCATCAGATGTCAGACTTAGTATAGCAAAACAACAGCTGCTTCCTTTAGCAGATTATGGCTCTCTGGTTATAGATGCGGCACCTAAAGTCAGTTTTTGATTCCAAAAAAGCATTATATCATAAAATTGCAAACTGCACCTATCAAAGTGATAACAGAGTACACCACTGTTTGATCTTGAAGGGCCTGGGTTGGCTTCCTTTTGATATGAAATTGAAACTAGCTAATTTTAACTTTAAATTGTTGAGTAAGAAGCAACCTGCTAGTTTAACATGTTTGCTTCAATCAGTTACACTGAGTTTCAGCTCGAGATCTATCCAAAATCTTTGTCTGTCCCTAGTATGCTAACAAATATGGGTAAAAAAATCATTCAGTTATCGGGCTTCTCTTTTGTGGAGCAATATTTCGCTATTAATTAGATCATTAACCAGTTTTACTACATTTTCAGATTTACATTTTACATTATTCAAAACTGAGGAATTGTGTCTGTTCTGCTTGAATTGTTATATTCTCATTAAGGTTTTTATCTTATATTGAGATGTACTTTTTATGTTGGCTTGCGTGCACATGCAAGCAACATCTTGTGGTAGTAGCACATTTCAGAGGTGTGTCAGTGTAGTGGCAAATGCATGGGATGCTTTAGTGGGTGTGTCCCTCAGTCACCAACCAGTGAGCGTGCTGCCGATGACAGCAGTTTCAGAGAGAGAGCCACTTAGTTGAAATGAATCTTCTGCTGCAATCAGAGACAGGCTCGTCATTGCAGTGGCAGATAACACACCTCCATTACATGCCTTTTCTGGTGAAACATTTCAATAAATATGGCAGATCCTGCTGTCTGCACCAGAATCCCCAGAAAGCCAACATCAGGGTGCCCAATCCCCATGTCAGCATGTCCCCCCCCACCCACATTATGTGGCACACAGTAACATGGCGGTTGCTGCCACCCGCCACCCACTCCCAAAAAGCCGACATCAAGGTGCCCAGTCCCCGTGTTAGCATCCCCCCTCTTAGTCTGTCTTTCCTTTTAGTGTGTCTTTCCTGGTTAGACAGTTTTCCCTTTCCTTTCCGACACTGGGATGCCCACTCCTGGTGTCAGATGCATGCCCCACCCAGCTATACGCTGTGCCAACACTGAGGTACCCAATCCCCGGATCGGCATCCCCCCAGAACTGTGGCACACTGGTAGCCCACCCTAGTGAGCTTATTTTACTTGCTTATTTTTTTGTAACCTGTAAATTAAGAAAATCTTCTCTCACAGTCTTTTCTTGTTAAAACGGTCCACCATTGTCTCCCTCATCCCCTCCCACATCCCCACCCTCCTTCTGCGCACCCACCTTCCCAAACCCTCCCTCACCCATACTTACCCTCCGGAGGTCAGGAACTGTGATTTTCTCTGAACTGGGACATGTCTGTACTCTTCAAAGCTGGACTGTGAACTGAAGAAATGACGGTAAGCTTTACAATGGGAAGCAATGGGAGAGTTCAACTTAGATTGATATCTCAGGCATTTTTTGGAATTTTGACCCCAAATTTTCAACATAGGGTTCTTGGAACCCCACCTCATGAACATGCCACTGTCATTTTGTTTCTTGGTCTTGAAAGATGATTTTGCGGTTGCTGCATGGAATCATCTTTCGGGACCTATTAAAGAAACAACAGTGCCACTGTTCATGAGGGGAGGTTCCAAAAAGCCCATGTTGCAAATATGGTGAAAAAATTCCAAAAAATAACTACATTATGAGCATGCATGTCGCAGTTTATACCCACGCTTGTAACTTCACCAATTTTTAATATTTTTTTCTCCAGGTTTTCAACGTTGCCATTTTTTCACACCTCCTTATGAACAGTATAGCTGTAATTTTTCACATCCTTCCTGAAATGTGTTTTCATACCTGTGGTGCAGAATGGCACGGTCACTGTGGGAAATCAACTTTCAGGACAGAGTAACAAAATTACTGTGCCACTGTTCATGAGGAGAGGTTCAAAAATGCCCATGTTGATAATTTGGTGAAAAAATTCCAAAAAGATGATTGCATTACGGGTGTGCATTGCACAGTTTCTATGCACGTTCATAACTTCGCCAATTTTTTATATTATGACTGCAGATTTTCAGAATTGCCATTTTTCACACCACTTAATGAACAGTATAGCTGTCATTTTTTACATCCTGCCAGAAATGTGTTTTCACTCTTATGACACCAAATGGCACAGATGCTGTGCAAAACAACCTTTCAGGATTGAGTAACGAAATGATAGTGCCACTTTTCATGAGGTGGGTCACTAAAATCCCATTTTGAAAATCTGGAGTGAAAATACCAACAAACAGCCGGGGCATTAGGGGTTCTAACCATAACACCCTACTCTGTAGAGACTGACAGGTTTTGGGGGTGTGACTTGGGATCTTCAGACATAATGCTCACGCCATTCTACCCCCACCCAGCAGCCAGTAACAAGCATTGAGGTGTCCCTTGGGGTCTTCGGCCCCAATGTTCACCCCATTCTCCTATACTGCACCCATCTAAGCATATTTCCTTATGGAATGGGGTGAGTACAAGGCCTGAAGACCCCAAAACACACCACAACACCTGTCAGTGTCAGCAGGGTAGGGTGAGGTGAAATGGCATGAGCGTTATGGCCGATGACCCAAAGGCACACCCCCAACCTCTATCAGTCTTTGCAGGGTGGGGTTTGCATCAGGTCAGTACTTCACTGCCATTCCTATTATGCATCCCTCTAACTCCTGCACTACCATGCCAATGCCAGCAAGCCAACATTCGACAGTGACAAATGCTTGTTATAATATATTTATTATGTACTGTATGTACTCTGTACCTTTGTACACTGAGTTGCTCCTGTAAAAGGTGCCTTATGGCACCAGTCCATCTGACCTGGTTAACAAAAAAAAAAAAAAAAATCAGGAGCACCTTTCTGCAGGAGGTCATAGATCACTTTTGCTACAATCCTTAAAGTGACAGTGCTACAATTAGTGCAAAAACAGTGCAAAGCTATTAAAATAACACTGATTCCATAAAATGCAACAATTTGCAACTATGGTGGAGGTAATACATACTGTATACGTTAAAATATTCATAAAGGAATTAGGACTAGTATTAAATTCAAGAGAATTGTCCACTCATTAATTATATTTGTGGACTTCTAAGTTTTTCTGTCCCGTGCCTTTTTCTAAACAGTACATGTGGCAATTATTTTCCACGCTACAATAAAAGGCAAACATGACAATAGTTAGTAACATTTTACTTCTGCTGTATAAATGTGCATATTCAAAGTAATCATTTAATCCTGGTTGGTATAGCTCCCCTAGCTGAACCGTCCACAATCCCTCCCTTTTTAACAGTTAATTTTCTGTATCTTCCCCCTCCTTCCAACTGTAACTCTTTCCATATAACATAACTTAAATGAATGGCCTGTTTGCTGCAGCTTATTTTCAAACTGTTGGGCAAGGGTATTGTTAACCCTGTGTTTTACTGTAGCCTTGACCTGTTCACCTATTCTGAGCTTAAAAGGTTTGCTTGTTCTGCCCACATGGAATGATTTACATTCACATATGGCCATGTATATTATATTTGTTGTGTCAAAGTTGATAACAGCACATATATCAAAAGTCTTAGCTGCATTTGCTCTGGTGAACTAGTTGTCTTTCCCATGACTGAACATAACTTACACTTCCACAAGTGTGAGTACTATGGAGGGGTAATCATGCTGTGGGCTGTGATTTAATAGAAAGTTGCAGGCTGTGCACTAAGATATCCAATAAACATAGAAATATAGAAACATAGAATCTGACAGCAGATAAAGACTGCTTGGCCCACCCAATCTGCCCATTTCCATTCCTATTGTATACACTCCAGATCCTATTTGATCTACAGTTTACCTTCTCCTTCCCACCCCTAGGGTTGACTTCTGTTTTTCCCACACATTTTTTAATTCACCTATCGTTTTTGCCCTTATGAGCTCCTCAGGCAGGGTGTTCCATGTATCCACCACCCTTTCTGTGAAAAAATACTTCCTCATGTTGCCCCAGAGTCTTCCCCCCAGCCTAATATTGTGACCCCTTGTTCTTGCACATCTCTTTTTCTGAAAGATGCTGCCTTCCAAACTTTGTTAAAACTTTTGAGGTACTTGATTTCTCTATTATGTACCCCCTTTCCCTCCTTCCCTTCATGGCATACATACTGAGTTCCTGCAGTCTCTCCTCATATGGTTTCTGGTGCAGTCACTGCATCATTTTCATTGCCCTCCTCTGGACTGCCTCTATCCTGTCTATGTCCTTGTTGAGATGAGGTCAAGGTCTCCAGAACTGCACACAGTACTCCAGATGAGGTCTCACCAATTGTCTGTAGAGTGGCATCACCACCTCCTTTTTTCTTACTGGTTATGCCCCTCGCTATGGATCCTAGCATCACACCGGCTTTACTCACAGCTTTCTCCTGTTGCTTGGCTAGCTTTAGGTCATCTATTATGACTACCCCCAGGTCCCTCTCCAGTTTGGTTGTCATTAGTATTCCCCACCCCCACCCCCATTGTGTATTCCTCCTCTTGAGCTTTTGTTCCACGAGACCATGATTTTGCACTTCTTTGCATTGAATCTGATCCACCATACTCTTGACTACTCCTCCAACTTGTCTAAGTCCCTTCTCATTTTTTCCACACACACACCCCTGCAGTGTGTCAACTGTATTGCAGATCTTAGTGTCATCTGCAGAGAGGCATACCTTTCCTTCTAGTCACTCTGCAATGTCACTTATAAAGACTTTGAAGAGGACCGGCACCAGTACTGAGCCCTGTGGCACCCCGCTTGTTACCCCTTCTCTTGGGATTGAACTCCATTTACCACCACCTTCTGTGTCCTATTGCTAAGCCAATTTCTGACCCAGTTTACCACCTTAGGACCCACTCCCAGATTGCCCAACTTATTTACTAACCTCTTGTGTGGGACTGTGTTAAATGTCTTGCTAAAGTCTCGGTAGGCCATGTCCACCTCCCCTCCCTGGTCTACTATTCTTGTCACACAGTCAAAGAAATCTATTAGATTTGTTTGGCAAGACCTTACTGCTGTGAATCTATGTTGCCTTGGGTCTTGTGTCCCACTGGCCTCTAGGTATTCTACAATGCTTTTCTTTAACACCAATTCCATAATTTTCCCTACCACTGAGGTCACACTGACCTGTCCATAGTTTCCTGCTTCTACCTTGCTGCCACTTTTGCGAAGGGGTATCAGGTTCATTCCCCCTCCAGTCCTCTGGTAGCACTCCCTCCTCTAGTGATTTGTTGAATATGGCTGTAAGTGGTGTCACTAGCACCTCTCTGAGTTCTTTTAATAGTCTGGGATGTATCCTGTCTGACCCCATTGCCTTGTTCACTTTCAGTTTCAAGAGTTCCTTTAGGACTCTCTCTTCCGTGAATGGACTGGTGTCCACCACTGATTTCTGTGTATTTCTACTGCCTAATTTTTTGGTCTATCCCCCTTCTCTACTTTTGCGAATACTGAGCAGAAGTATTCATTAGGGATCTCTGATAAATTTGGCCCTCTCGTTAACATTTTTTGGGGCTGTACTGTAAAATTCCTAAGGGTTTGATCTGACCTTAGCACTATCCAGTTGTTAGCAATGGTATTTGTAACAGCTGGCATTTGCCTACAGTAAGTTGTCACAGAGTTTATTGGTCTCTGCTAATCAGGCAGGCTTTTCTGCTGGTCTGTTTGTGGTTTGTGCCTGACCTCCAATAACTCCCTCCCATCTGTATTCCATGAGTTTGTGTGCGCTTTCTGTATACACCTTACATCGTAGTCCCTGCTATGAAACCTCTGTGACATCTCCTTACTTCTTTTCATGAAGTCATCATCTTTGCTGCAGTTTCTGCATATCCTTACAAAACTGGAACTTTGGGATATTCTGTATGGCGTGTCTTGGGTGATAGCTGGATGCTAACAGAATGGTGTTCCCGTCAGTATTTTTTCTGTGTAAGTCAATTTTTATTGTGCCATCCATGGTGTTACTTATAATAAGATCAATAAAATTCCCTACTGTCCTGCTATCTTGGACCATGAATCATATTTTTGAATTTGAATCCTCCAAGTAGCTGACAAACCTGTTCAGCTCTTCCCTGTCACCTTTCCACACCATACATATGTTGCTGATATATTTCCTACACAGATCTATCCTATTGAGAGATGAATTAGTCTGGGGAGTCCTAAACATTTTCTTTCTTCAGAAGTCCAAGATAAAAATTGATGTAGTGGGAGGCTAAAGTAGCTGCCACTACTGTACCTTGGATCTGCAGATAAAATTTCTCTTGAAAAAATTCCATTGCAAAGCATATTCTGAACATTTCAGGAAGAAGTCAATAAATTCTGCATCAAAACTAGAATCTACACTAAGCAAGAATTCCAGAGCTGCCAAACCTTCTCTATATGGTATGTAGGTGTATAGGAAAGTAATGTCCATAGACACCAACATTCAATCTTCTTCTAACTGTATGTTCCCCAGGACACCAAATATGTCTACTGTGTCCCTGGCATATATACAGAAATGGCGGATACTTTTTCCCCCAATTATGCCACATTGTACATAAGACTTTGGGAGAAACCAAAAGAGACCCCCCCGCTCCAAATAATTATTTCCTCAGTAGGAAAAATTTGTAGGGGTGATATATTGCCAACATACTTATGGTATGAAAGGAGACAGGGAAGAGCTAGACAGGGTTGTCAGTTACATGAAGGAATCAGATTCAGACTTATGATTCATGGTCCAGGTCAGCAGGACAACATTGAATTTTCTTGATCTTACTATAAGTAAATCAATAGAGCGCACAGTAAAAACTGACCCTCAAAGTTCCTATTTCTGGAAATACACAGAAACTGCAGCAAAGATGATAATTCCTGAAAAGAAGTAAGGAGATGTCACAGAGGTTTTGTAGCAGGGACTATGATGAAAGGTATATACAGGAAGCACACACAAATGCATGGAACACAGACATGAGGGAGTTATTGGAGGGCAGACACAGACCACAGACAGACCAGCAGAGCATCCTGCCAGATCAATAGAGACCTAGAAACTTTGTGACAACTTACTGTGGGCAATTGTCAGCTATTAAGAATATCATTAATAACAAGCATTTGTCAATGCCAAGAGTTCACTGTTGGTAGTGCTGTTGTACAAGCCTCCCATATTTTCCAATGTATATTCCTCTGCATGCATTTTAACGGTGGGCATTACAGTTGGAAACCCTAATGACCCAGGTGTGTGTTGGTATTTTTGCTCCAAATTTTCAACATGGGCTTTTTGGGACCCCACCTCATGAACAGTGGCAGTGTCATTTTGTTACTCAATCCCAAAATGTGATTTTGTACAGCCAGTGTGCCATTCGGTGCCACAAGTGCAAAAACACATTTCAGGCAGAATGAGAAAAATGAAAGCTATACTGTTCAAGAGGAGGTGTGAAGAAATGGCAATGTTGAAAATTTGGAGTGAAAATATGAAAAAGTGGCAAAGGTACGAGTGTGCATAGAAACTGCACAACACACTCTCATAACACAGTTGTTTTTTGGAATGTTTTTACCAAATTTTCAACATGACAGTTTTGGGACCTCCCCTCATGAACAGTGGCACTGGAATTTTGTTCTCTCTCTGAAAAGTTGATTTTACACAGCGACTGCACCATTCTGTGCCATAGGTGCAATAGCAAATTTTGGGAAGGATATAAAAAATGACAACTGTACTGTTCATAAGAGGGTATGAAAAATGGCAATGTTGGAAATTTGGAGTGAAAATCATAAAAACTAATGACATTACGAGCGTGAGTAGAAACTGCGCAATGGACGCTTGTAATGCAGTCATTTTTTGGATTTTTTTCACCAAATTTGCAACAAGAGCTTTTTGAGACCCAACCTCATGAACAGTGGCACTGTCATTTCATTAATTGGTCCCAAAAAGTGATTCCATGCAGGGTCCAAGAAATCACTTTTTGAAACTGAAAAACAAAATGATAGTGACTGTGTTCATGAGATGGGATCCCAAGAACCCCATGTTGAAAATTTGGACCAAAACTCCCACAAATGGCTGAGATATCAACCTAAATTGACCCCCTCTTTCACTGCCATTATAGGACTTACCGTCATTTCTTCAGTTTGTGATTGGCTTTTGAAGAGTGCAGACACGTTCCCTGTCCACAGAAGATCACTGCTCCTGACCTCTGGAGGTAAGTATGGGTGAGTGGGGGTATGGGATGGTGGGGTGTGCAGCGGGAGAGTGTGGGTTGGGGTAGGGGGGCCAGCAGCAATGATGAGGGACCGTTTCTTTTCAGGTTTAAAAAAAAAAAAACTTTGTGGGTTTTTTCAGAGAAACTATGATTTCATCACTGGGTGGGCTCTCAGTGTGGCAGAGTACTGGGGGATTAACGTCATCCAATGATTGGGCACCCAGAGTCAGAGGATATGTTGGGGGGCACATCTGACACTGGGAGTGGGCATCCCAGTGTCAGAAACACCAAAGCAGGGTTTGCAGCACTGGGGTGGGCTCCTAGTGTGCCACATTAAAGGATGGGGGGGATATAGGCTGACACGGGGATTAAGCACCCCGATGTCAGAAGGCGGGGGATCTGCCAGCCCATATGGAGATTAGGCTGTGGCATGCTCTACACAGGTGGGAGAAACTTTACAGCTGAAGACAGCGAGAAGTGGAGGAGGCAGGTGAAGAAATTACCTCCTCCCATCCAGCGCAATTGATCGCTAGAGTAAAAGTGCCTTTGGGGACTGAATACTCCCAGCCCATAAGGAGCTTAGGCTGTGGCCTGCTCCACATTGGTGGGAGAAACTTCCTAGCCAGAGACAGCAGGACATGGAGGAGGCAGGCAAGGAAAGAGCCTCCTCCGACCTTTCAGGCAGGGAGCCGTGGAGTCGTCAGGCGGAGATGTCACAATGCAAACAGCTGTTTGCTCTACTGTGACCTGCAGATGAAAGGAATAAGCTGCCTTCTGATTTATATGACTTTTTCATTTCAAATAAAGACCACTGCAGGCAAAACAGTGTCAGGACCACCCTGACTGAGGATTGGTACGATACTGTCACGCCCCTTTCAGAGCACTTTGCATTACACAGACAGTGTCACACCCCTCAAAGCCTACTATCCCAAGGAGTTCACCATGCATGCATGAACTCAAAAATTGCACAGTTCTAAGGTCTGACCCAGTCCTTAGGAATTTCACAGCACAACCCCCAAAAATCAGACATCATAGTACACAGCCTGCAACTTCCTGTTAAATCACAACGCACAGCATGGTTACCACCCCCCCCATAGTACTCACACTTGTTGAAGGTGTAAGTTCTGTTCAGCCATTGTAAAAACTACTAGTTTACCAGTCTAAATACAACTGAAACCTTTGACATATGTGCTTTTATCAACTGTGACACTACAAATATGGTATACATGGCCACGTGTGAATGTAGACCATTCCATGTGGCCATGACCAACTGAAATTTTAAGCTCAGAGTACGGGAACATGTCAGGGCTATAGCAAAACAGAAGGTTAACAATGCCCTTATCCAGCATATTAACAATCAGTTGCAGCAAGCAGGCCATTCATTGAAGCTCTGTGGCTTGAAAAGTGTTACAGTTGGAAAGAAAGGGGAATACAAAAAAATAAGCTGTTGAAAAGGGAGGGTTTATGGATGGTTTGGCTAGGGGCACTATACCCACCAGGATTAATAGATCACTGTGACAAGCTGGCCTATGGTAGATGGAGAGGCAACACACTGGCCCTGATGCTCAAACTGTGCCACAAAGTTGCGCAATAGCAGGAACAGGTACAAGTCCACTTCGCCCATGTGCAACACATGCAATATTCAAACACTTCGCAGGTCAAGATGCGCCTGCGGCACACGACTGAACATCATGCCAACTGCACCATAGCGCAACCAGGGATGTGCAGTGTCACAGGTCAGATGTGCAATAGCACAACCAGGGATGCCCAGTGGAGCAGGGCAGCAGCGCAACAACACAACCAGGGATGTGCAGGGACAGGATGCCGGGTCCCCACCACCCATGGTAGGGATGGGCAGAGGAGCACACAGCAGAACAGACATTGCCCCCCACACCCCATGCACTGCACAACTGGAGGAGAGCTGGAAGAACCACCAGCCAAGGGACACCAGCAACAAACCCACCGCCGGGGCATGGTGCCCTAGCACACACCCTTGCAAGCTGTAACCATCAAACATGGATGCCCAGCCACCCTGTGCCACACCGTCCCACCAATGCAGAGCACACCCTGCACCACGATCCCCATAGAGCCTGACCAAGAGTAGTGCCCAACAGTGCAGGACACCCCATGCATGCCACCACTCCCACTGTGACAATGCAACCCTGTGCACCACAGAACCATGCAAGGCAGCCCCACCATGAGCACCCTTCAGTGGGTGGCAGCAGACAGCGATGCAATGACTGCATACACAGTGCCATCATGCATGTCCCCCCCGGTACAGCTGAGAGACTGACCATGCATCAGCACACGAGGTGCCCTACAGGTGACAGGGCATGCCCCGGACCCCACCACCAGTGGTACAGCACCCAGCACACCCTCCCAAGGACACACCCCATCCCAGCACTGGCTACAACAGCCAGCACAGACACCCACAGTGTTGCATGGAAGCATGCACCACACAGGATGCAACACAGTGCACAGACAAACAACCACCCATACCCAAGGGCACAACAACACAGGAACACAGTAGCGGGTCAACCAAGCCCCCGGTATGTGGCCACGGCAGCCGTGTGCACACGACCAGAATCCCTCCATGGCACAGGTGTGCCAGCAACCCTGCGCAGGCACCATGATGCCGTATGCCACCAGCATGCAGCTGGAGCACAAGTGACAGACAGTGGAGCACATCCCCTGCAACAGACAAGTGACAGCATCGAGGTGGGACAACAACAGTGGAGGCAACAGTGTCATCCAAAGCAGACGTGCATCACACCAGTGACAGGAGGCAACCCGGCATCGTGCTGGGTACAGTGGCTGTCCAGCATGGGCAGCCACCACTGGCATGCCAGCAGATTGTGCAGGTCACAGACATGCAAGGGTGGCAGCTGTGCAGGCCATGGTGGTCTGACAGGTGCGCCATGGACACAGTGCATGCACCGTGTACCACTGCACACAGTCATCCAGTGCACAGGGAACAACACACAAACCACAGACAGTGACGGAGAGCTACACCCACAACAAACTCGCCTCCCTTACGGACACACACACACACACACACACACACACACACACACACTGATAGCACCACCCCTGATGCCATGCACACCACTGCAGCTGAGCACCATTAGCCCGCTGCAAATCAGAGACCACCACAGTAGGCATAACAAAACAAATGTATTGGAACAGTATAAACAAAACTATGTACAGATATATACAATACAAAAGGGGTGAGGGCCACAAACCGGGTGGGGGTGGGTAAAGGGCAGGGGTGAACATATGGGAGAGGGAATAAGGGGTGTGAAGGTGGGTCCCGGGGGGTAGGTGTAGTCCAGGGGTGGATGCTATACAGCGGGAGACCCCCTCCCTGCCCCAATGGCACCTCCTGCCATGCCTCCATCTCACTCCAAGCTGCTCCACCCCCTGGAGAATTTCCAAGGAGGCCTGGCCACCTGAAGAAGCTCCTGCAGCGCCCTCTTGATTCACATCATCTTCTGTCCACCTAGGACAAGGGAGCAGAGTCAATAGGCGTGAATGCACAGCCCTCTGCAGCCCACCCATTGTGCATGGCATACAGCCATGGGACATGCCCCTGTGATGGTGTGTGACCACCCACTGTGATCGTGTCCACAAGACCTGCCCACCCAGGTGCACACAGCCATGTGGACCACTGCACACACCCACCGCCCAAGCCCCGCACAGCACCACCGTGGCTGTACAGTGACATGGCTATGCAGTGCAAAGGCAGTGGCACAGCCATGTACCTGGTGCACTCATGGACCACCAGTGATGCACACCCAGACATGCAGTGCCACTGGACAGTGCTGACTGTACCATGTGGTGTGCACGGCAGTAGCGTCAATGGATGGTGGCCATGCCCCGCCACCCACCCTGCTACACAACATGCACAGAATATCCTGGATGGAAGGCACTCACCATCATCGGGCTGGTCCTGGCGCTGGCCCTCTATGGGACCGCTGGCATGAGGACGTAGCTCCCCTCCCCTCAGCTCATGTCTCTGCCTGTCCTCCCTTGCACAGTGATGCTCTTCAGGGCCTAGGGTGCAAACATGGAGGGAGGAACATCAGTACAATCCAATAGCAAAGGCCCCACCCCGGGTGTGTGCAATCCCACACAGCCAAACCATTCAGTCCCCACCCCTATACCACCACTGCCCACATTGGACGGACCACCCCCCTGTGTGGTGGACACATGCCCACCATGATACCCATATGGACGCAACCATTGTATGGATGGTGCACCTACCTGGCCGTGGAACAGTGCCTTTCCTGGCATGTGCTCGCAGGTGGGCAAGCCAGTCCAGGTCCCTCCACTGGAGGTTCCCGTACCAGTGTCGGCACTGCTCAGATGTCCTCTCTATCCCTGTGGCCTCCTCCAGTGCCACCACCACCTCCTCCCACACGGCACTCCTGGCCCTGTCCAGGGGTGCCTCACCAAACAGTGCACCAGCATGGGGCTCTACCAGTGCAACAAAATTGGCCCGTTCTATCTGGATCCATATTGCTACTCTTCGACGTGCCATCTTTAGATCATCTCTGAGTCAAAATGGCACACCCTAGAAACACATCCACCACATGCGGATGCTGTGCGGTACTGTGCTGCCATTCCCCATCACACTGTCACTGAACAGCATGATAGGGGTGCACCCATGCAGATGCATGGCACCTAGGGGGAAAAGGTTGGGCACAGGGTCAAGGGTCTCTCACGCACGGACCACCACAGTGCGATTGGTACTCCCCACGTGTAGCGCGGTAGGGCACCTGTGTGGGACTTCCTGTAGTGGCCTACCATGCTGTGGCACCACAGCACCTACGGCACCCCAGGGCAAGGGCGCTATACATGTGGAACAGTGCACTAGTGCCACTGGAACAGTGGTGGACGTGCCCTGCACTGCCTTCCATGCTCAGCACATCAGCTGCACAGCAGACATCGGCATCAGCACCCCAGGCATGCACCGTGCGGTGCCTACTGTGCACATCACAGAGCTGCACCACTGCCTGAGCACATTCAACACAATTGCGCAAGGCGCAACATTGCAATATTCAGCTGGCATAGGTAAATCAGCTCATCAGCAATTCCATGGCGCAGCTACTGCATTAGCATCCACTTAAAATTGAGCCTCACCTCATTTGCATGTGTTGCACTATATAAATGCAACATGGGGCTGCAGAGGCCATAGTCTGGTATTGCAGTCTATAGTGGTGGGTTGCATGCTGTTTGCCAGTGTGGACTGTGGTGTGTGGGAGATGCATGGGACTGCACAGTGAAAGGTAACACCTGTCATTCCCACAGGCTCTACAATGACCGAATGTGAGGAAGAGGTGGAACAGGAATGTTGGAGGAAGAGGAGGCCCAACTTCACAAGGGCAGAAACAGATGCCCTGTTCAAGGCATACCTTGACAGGGAACCGCTGCTCAGCGGACAGCGGGGAACACCACAGACCCGTGCTGTGGCATGGGGTGAGGTTGCACATGCCATGAACCAGCATGGCAGCCACCAGCGGTCTGTGAAGGAATGTAAGAAGAAGGTTGGTGCAGACAGGAGGAGGATTAAAGACAAGGTGGCTGTCATCAGGGCTGTACATGCTGCAACTGGTGGTGGGCAGCCAGATGTGCCTCACCTGACTAGCTAGCCCGCTAGCCTGTTGCTAGCCTTGCTTGTAGAGCAGAAAGCAGCTAACTAAAAGAAGCTACATTTTCTTCTTAATTTAAAACGTATATATCAGCAGGAGTCAGTGTCTCTTAAGATTAAGTAGACAGATAACTTTATTAGAAGTAGAAGGGGGCTTATTTAGGGTTAAAAAAAAGAAAAGAAAGAAGGTCAGTGTGTATTCTGTGCAGTGAAGGGTACTGTATCAGCTGACTGCTAAACCAGTAGGAGGAAAGAGAGCTTACCTGGGGGTGTGGTTTAGACACTATAAAAGCAGGTGAGTCAAATTACAACATCCTGTTGCTAGCCTTTTTCTTACTAATTGCTCATCCCACCACCCCAAAGCCAGTTCTACTTTTATAGCCACTGGATTTGACTGTCAACAGGAACTTCCTGTTTGGCAGTAGGAAGGAAAGGATCATAGAGAAACATTGGTTTTGTCAACCTAAAGTAGAAAAAGTAGCTCCTCTCCCCCTAGCTGCTGGTGGTCTGATATTGAGCAAGGAAGAAGGAGGCTACTGAAGAAGATAGGAAGTTGCTGTCCCAGAACAGGAAGGGTGAGAGTTGTAAGGAGAGGAGAGAGTAAGCATCCAGAGAAACAGTAGAGGGGACACAAAATAAGACATGATAGGAGTGGTGCAGTGCAATGGCTGTGGGGCAGCACTGTTCTGGGAGACATTCTGGAGCTGCGATGCTGCCCTATGTGCAGGCACCTCTCTGGTCTGAGAGAGGAGGTTGCCCATCTCCAGGCTGACCTGGCTAGGATTCGTGAAACCTCCTCCCCACCCAGGGACCACCAGGGCCAATGCCACTGCCTCAGAGGTTGCCAAGAAAGAGGAGAGGCTGGACCAGGGTGGGCTCAAGGAGGGACAGGGTGGTGGAACAGAGTTGCATCCTCAGCTGTACCTCTCCACAATTCATTAGCTCTTCTGGTGGATAGTGGTTCCTCTATGAGGCACCTGCAGTGGAGACCAAGGAGGATGCTGGGAACCTTCACAAAGGAGACCCAAGGAGGGTGGCATGGGACCCCACAGGGAAAACAACTCCTGGTGGGAGACTCAGTCATTAGGGGGGTAGAAATGGGGGAGGTAGGGGAGAGGGAGGTAAGGTGCCTTCCTGGCCCCACGGCTTGGAGGGACAGGAAGCAAATCCTCAGGATCGTGGGAGGAGCTGCACGAGGGAGGGAGTTGGATGTCATTATCCACCTAGGGACAAATGACCTGGCTAGGAATGGGATCAGAGCAGTGCAAGAGGTTTGTAGAGTTGGGAAGGGGCCTTAGACAAGTAGTGCACTCTGGTAACCTTCTCCGGAGGTGCTGCCTGTCTTTGGCAAGAGAGATGCAGGGCACTTCTCACCAGGGAATTCAATGAGTGGTTGAAAACTGGTGTGGAGCTCAGGTTTGGCTTCACTGGAGACTGGGGAGCCACCTGGAGGGATGCAGACCTATACTGGTGCGATGGTCTGCATCTGTCCGGGGGGGAACCAGGATCCTAGGTGAGAGGTTTAAATGCTTCATTGGCAAGCATTTAAACCAGCCAAAGGGGGAGGCACTGAAAAGAAGCAGGGAAATCCAAGCCTCCCCCCACAAAACATGGTGATTAGTGAGGTAAACACCAAGGTACAGAAGTTATTAGGAAGCAGAGCAGATTTAAATGTAAAAAGGCAAAGGCAGTAAGGACAGAAATGGGGCTAAAAGGGTAAGGCTATCAAAAGTGGAGGTGATGAGTACCAATGCCCGTAGTCCAGTATAAACAAGCTCCCTGAACTAGTGGCCTTGATGGAAGAAGGTTGCCTGGATATTGTGGCAGTCACAGAAACATGGTACACAGAGAACCATGACTGGGATGTCAACATACCAGGATACACAATCTACAGGAGGGACAGGGAGGGTAAAAGAGGAGGAGGAGTAGCTCTCTATGTAAAGGAACAGATCAAAGCAACAGAACTAAAGAGTAAACAGGGAGCAGGTGAGGCACTTTGGGTCACCCTGGAGACAGGAAATGGCACCACAATCTGCTTGGGGGTTGTATACAGACCCCCATCTCAGGGGGAAGGAATGGACAAGGAAATGATAGAAGGCTTTCTTAGAATGGCAGAAAAAGGGGAGATATTATTGATGGGGGACCTGAATATGCCAGATGTTAACTGGAGTACCTTTGCTGCAGGCACATCCAAGAGCAGGGTCATTCTTGATGCCCTACGGGGGCATGCCTCAGACAGCTAGTATCAGAACCCACTCGGGAGGGAGCAATCTTAGACCTGGTACTTTCAAATGGGGATGAAGAAAGAATCTCAGATTTAAAAGTGGGTAGCCATCTGGGAACAAGCGACCACCAAACAGGTGGTTCATGATAAACACAGCCATACAATCAAGCCATTCAAAAGCAAGAGTACTAGACTTTAGGAGGGCTGACTTTGGGAAAATGAGAGAGTGCCTCAGAAAAGCGCTAGCAAACAGGCAACAAGGAGGGGTGGAGGAACAGTGGGGAGTGATCAAAACAGCCATCACAGAGGCAATAAGCCTTTGTGTAAAGCAAATCAATAAAACACAATGAAGGAAAAAACTGCTACGGTTCTCAAAAGAGGTGGCAGGGAAGGTTAAGGAGAAAAGGACAGTATTCAGGAAATATAAGGAAACACAGAAGGAGCAGGACAGAGAACTTTATCAGTTAAAGCAGAAAGAGGCTGGGAAGGCAGTCAGAATAGCTAAGGCCCAAACCGAGGAAAGGATAGCCAATTCTGTTAAGAAGGGGGATAAGACCTTTTATAGGTACATTAGGGAGCGAAGAAAGACCAAAGGAGGGATACTGAAGCTTAGTAAAGGGGAGGGAATGTGGGTAGAGGGTGACAGTGAAAAGCAGGGATACTGAACAAATATTTCTGCTCAGTATTCACAAAGGAAGAGGAGGGAGTTACCTAAACCAAACAAGAGAAACACTTCTGAAGGCGGGGTCGATACAGTCCATTTACAGAAGAAAGGGTTCTGAAAGAACTAATAAAATTGAAGGTGGACAAAGCAATGGGGCCTGATGGGATTCACCCAAGAATTCTAAAAAGAACTAAGGGTAGAACTAGTGACATCGCTGACTACTCTCTTTAACAAATCATGGGAGGATGGGTGGGACCCGAGGACTGGAGGAGGGCAGATGTGATTCCTCTTCACAAAAGTGGGAGCAGGACAGAGGCAGGAAACTACAGACCAGTTAGTTTGACCTCAGTGGTAGGGAAAATGATGGAATCACTTCTGAAGGAAAGAATTGTTGAGTACCTAGAGGCCAGTGGGGCACAGGACCCAAGGCAGCATGGAGTCACGATGGGAAGGTCGTGTCAGACAAATCTAATAGATTTCTTTGACTGGGTGACCAAAGTAGTAGACCAGGGAGGGGCTGTGGACATGGCCTACCTAGATTTTAGCAAGGCATTTGATACAGTCCCACACAAAAGATTAATACACAAGATAGCCAGCCTTGGAATGGGTCCCAAGGTGGTAGCCTGGATAAAAAATTGGCTAGACAACAGGATGCAAAGGGTGGTAGTAAATGGAGTACACACTGAAGAAAGGAGGGTTACTAGTGGGGTACCGCAGGGTTCAGTACTGGGACCGGTCCTTTTTAATGTCTTTGACATTGCAGAGGAACTGGAAGGAAAAGTATGTCTCTTTGCAGATGACAGGGTTGATACACAAGATGGAGTGGAAAGGATGAGAAGGGACTTGGCAAGGTTGGAGGAATGGTCAAATGTATGGCAGCTCAGATTCAATGCAAAGAAGTGCAAGGTAATGCACATGGGAAACAAAAACCCAGGGGAAGCACACAATGGGGGGTGAGATACTGACAACAGTAAAAATAGAAAGGGACCTGGGGGTAATTATATCAGATGACCTAAAGGTGGGCAAGCAATGTGAGAAGGCAGTAAGGAAGGCTGGGGTGGTACTGGGATGCATAGGAAGAGGCATCAATAGTAGGAAACAGGAAGTTGTTATCCCTCTGTACAGACAGTTGATGAGACCCCATCTGGAGTACTGTGTGCAGTTCTGGAGACCCCATCTCCGCAAAGACATAGACAGAGTGGAGGCTGTCCAGAGGAGGGCAACCAAAATGGTGCAGGGTCTGCACCAGAAGACATCTGAAGAAAGACTAAAGGAGCTTAATATGTATACTCTCGAGGAAAGAAGGGAGAGAGGACATGATAGAAACTCAAGTACCTCAAGGGAATTAACAAAGTCCAAGAGGTAGCATCTTCCAGAAAAAGATGTGCAAGAACAAGGGGGCACAATTTGAAGATAGAGGGGATGGCTCAGGGTAATGTGAGGAAGTATTTTTTCACTGAGAGGGTTGTGGATGCATGGAACAGCCTCCCTGAGGAGGTTGTGGAGTCAAGAACAGTGGGGGACTTCAAGAATGCATGGGACAGGCATAAGACATTCCTAGTGGCGGGTAAGAGGAAGTAAGCTGTTGGTTAACTAGGATCTGCAGCTTATCTGTTAGGTAGGAAAATGGGCAGACTAGGTGGGCCAAGCGGTCCTTATCTGCCGTCAAATTCTATGTTTCTATGTTTCTGATGCCACAGTAGGAGCGGATGGCTGGCAGCATGCAGCGTTGTGCCATTGAGGGTGTTCAAGGTGGTGACTTCCAGACGGGTGGCAGCCTGTCACTGCATGGTAGGTCCTGTGTTGTCACTGTGTGGGTGGCAGGGGGAGTGCCACAGGGTAGGGTGGTGACATTACCACTACTGTGTTCCCTTGCAGCTCCTGAGTGTCTACATGGATCAGCGGTGGTGGGTGTGTCCACCGTGGGCAAGGCCCTGGACATGGAGGAGCAAACATCCACCTCCACAGGTGTCTGTGTGTCAGTACTACTGCATACCTGCTTGTCTGTTCAGACTGAAGATGGTGGTGATGGTGCGGACGAGGTTCTGCCTGTGTCCCAGCATGACAGCGGCCACGGAATCCAGCATGCTGGGACATGGACTGGTGCCGGAGGGGCAGTGCCAGCAGTTGGACGATGAAGATGGAGGGTCAGTGTTGGGGGCCGTGTCAGTGCACCACCTGTGGACATGCCCAGGCATGGCCCTGGTGTGCAGTGCCCAACCTCAAGGGGTGCTGCCCAGCACGGCCGCGAACACCATGAGGGACAGCACACTAATCAGGCGGATGACCTTTTAGATGAGCACACCCACATACTCCATGATTCAGTGGATCAGCAGTTGTGGCTTGTGACGGCGGTGGATGCACTCAGTGCGGTCCTGTGCCAGGCAGAGGAGCAGTGCAATAGGGACACCGGTCTGCTCCTGGCAGGGATGGACCAGCTGCGGGAGGATGTGACTGCCGCCATTGACAGGCAGACACAGGCATTCACAGCTGTCATGGCCATAGTGGGCACACAGTTATTTGCCCATGAACTGCAGGCACCGCGCAGTGCCATGTCCACCCCCTATTCCCAGCATCGTTCGACACCTCCCATGTTGACACCAGGTTCGGCTATGGGCGTACTGAGCACGCCTGGTGCAGGCATGTTCGGTGAGCTGTAGACCCCTGCACAAACACGGTCGCGTTCCCGCAGTGTCACCCCTGGGGGTACATCTGTGCCATACCATGAGGCCAATGGTCAGCCTGGCATGGCTGGCAGGTCTCGGCGGGGCTGCCCACGCATCCGTGGCAGCCATGGCACTGTGCCGTGTGACTGATCTGTCTCCCACCATGGTCACTGTCTGCCGCTGCCCTGTGTGCAGTGTGTTGTGCACCGTGAGACGCACGGGTGGGGTACCTGGCCCTGCACACACACAGTCCATGTGCACACCCTCCCAGCTGCTGGCCACAGTGGTGTGTGCATGATGATGCCTGCGATGCACTGTCCAACAGTGCGCAATGGTGCCCAGCATCTGACACATGCACAGTGATGGCCACTGCGCATTGCTGTGTGTGGGACTGTGTGTGGCTAGGTGTTGCAGTCGTGGTCAGCATGCCTTCTACCCCTTGTGCATGTCTTGTGGTGTAGGTGTGTGTGTGTGTGTGTGTGTGTGTGAGCGCTTGCATGTGTGTGCATGTCTTGTTTGGCCATGCCCGTCCCTGATGCTGTGTGCGGATCCATGCTCAGTTCCATTCCCTTGCCACCATCCACCCCTGGTGTTCGTCCATGCATGTGTGTGGGTTGTTCCCTTACCACTGGTGGTTGCACATGGCCCCATGACCTACCTGTGTTGGCCAAAATGCTCCTCTGTGATGGTGTCCCGGTGCAGCTGTGCCATCCTGAACAGGCGGGGGTCCCTTCGCCCAGGGAGTGGCTGCTCATAATCGTCTGGACCAGCGTCCTCATCATCCCCATCACTGTCCCCCTCTTCAACCTCTACTACTATCCCCATGTTGTGCAGGATACAACAGGCCAGGAATAGCCTGCAGGCCTTCTAGGGGCTGTATTGTAGAGCACCGCCAGACGTGTCCAGGCACCGGAACTGTGACTTCAGCATCCCAAACACACGCTCGATGATGTTATGTGTGGTGGTCGTGTTCCTCATTGTATCGTTGCTGTGATGGGGTGCCGGTACGGTGTGAGCAGCCAGGGACTGAGTGGGTATCCACTGTCACCTGTGTATAGAGGGTGTACATTAGTATGGTGGTCTGCATCGCTCTGCCATGGGCCATCAAGGCCGATACCCATGGTACCTCTGACTTTGCCTCCCTCCCACGGCTGCCCATGTCATCCTGCGTGTTGTGCATACTCACCCACTAGGTGGCCAGTGGGGATATCCCCACTCTTGAACCTGTGGCACAGTGCTGACTGGTGCCAGATGAAGGCGTCATGTGCTCCCCCAGGGTGCATGGCACAGACATTGGTTATGCACCCCCTGGCATCGCACACCACCTGGCAGTTGATGCTGGAGTATCCCTTGTGGTTGCGGTAGGCAATGCCTTCCGGGCCAGGTGGTGTGCAGATGGCCACTTGGGTGCAGTCAATGGACCCAAGCATGCCAGGCATATGTGCTACCCTGTGGAACTGTTGAATGTGTGCTGTGCGCTCCGCCTGTGTGCTGGGGAAATGGATGTACTCCACAGCATGTGGCAGCAGTGTGCGGAGGAATTATGTGAGTAGGCATGACACGGCCGACTGGGCTATGCCCGTTGTGTCCCCTGTTGGTCTTTGGAAGGTGCCCGTGGCGAGCAGGCACATGACAGCTGTCACCTTGGTCTCCACTGACAGAACATGGCTCCGTCGTGTGGGTACCTGCATCTCATCACTGCACAGCTCACAGAGCCACCTCAGGATTGTCTGGTTCAGGTGGTACTGGCCCAAGATCTCTGTATCACTATACTGCTCGAAGGTGATGTGGGCTCGGTACTGCCTGTTGGGGGCGTACCGCTGACGGGTCCTTCCATGGCCGCGCCCCCCTGCTGCCTGCCTTCTCACACCCCTCATTACTGCCTCTGTCTGTATGGTGGCACTGGCCATGCCCCCTTCCCCCAGGCAGATGTTGTCCCCGTCCCCCCGCTGTCCTCTATGCTGCTCCCCCTGCACTGGGTACACCTCCGGCCTTCTGCTGTCCTGCCTCCTGCCACTGCCCTGCCCATTCTGTAGCACTGCCCTGTTGTTCCTGCCCTGTTTGTCTGGCTCCCCAGACTTGTCCTGTGTGGCACAAGTGTGCCCTGTCCTGCTCCACCACTGTCCCTCTCTCTGTTGCTCTCCCTGGTTTGGCTGCCAGCTCACCCTCACTGCAGGCCTTCCTGTAGAGTTCTTGTGCCTCTCTCTTGCACCTTTTTATTTTGGATCACTTCTATTATGGCGCAACTTCTGCTACCTCCCCTATTGCACATGACGCATGTCGTTGAATATCACACTGCACCATTTATTCATGGTTCCTCCCCCTCCAGTTGCGCATGCATTCATTACCATTGCACTCTTGCGCATTGCAATTTGGATGGCGCAGCTGCCGCCCTCTGAATATCACAGAATGGCACATTTTCAGACTTGCGCTGGTGCATCTCTGTTGCGCATGGTGCAACCCTTTTGAATATCTGGGCCACTGGGTTTAAAGTTCACAGAAGAAAATGTAATTGTATTGCTCCAAATGTAATTTATTGCTCCAGAAGATCATAAACAGTCAGTTCAACTTTTCCAGCCTGGTCAGGAAACATAAAGTTTAACATAAAACAGTTTCTTTCAGGCTGACTTGACAAAAGGAATCTTTGAACCACCTTTGTGTGCCAGCAGTTTCTGACTGCACAGTCTCAAACAAAACACGAACAGTTTTCCCTTTAGCCTTATTTGCTGGCTGTTACTAGCAGTGCATTCCACTCACTGTTCTTGGCCCCAGCTGGCTAGGCTGCTTCATTGCCTCAGGATTCTCTGCTCTAGAAATGGTCTCTTGCTCAGCATCAAGTTTCAGCTTTTTTCCCAAATGCTCTCTCCAGCAGTTAACCCTTCTCCTTGACTTTCTACACTGGTTCCTTTCTTACATTCCACCCTCCAGCTTGCAGGGCTCTCTGCCTAGGAGTATCTCCTCCCTGCAGCAGTTTCCAGCTTCCAACTGACTCCTTGCTAGATTCTGTCTGCCTTTCAGCAATTCCTCTAATCAGCAACACCTGGGGAGGGACCCCCCCCCCGCCTGTTCACGTTGCCCCCCCATTCATTCCCTGCATTTCCTCAGTCTGAGTAAGGATGTTAACCCCTTGCTTCCCAGTGTAGGGTTTACACTGTCACAATCACTTTGAATATGCACCATATATACAGAAGAGATGAAATGTTACTAACTATTGCCATGTTTGCCTTTTATTCCATGTGGAAAAGAATTGCCAGATGTACTGTTTAGAAAAAGGCAAGGGGCAGAAACACTCTGAAGTCCACAAAATGAATTAATAAGTGGACAAGTCTATTGAATTTAATACTAATTCTAATTAATTTATGAATATTTTAAAGTATATGTATAACTACTACCATAATTGCAAATTGTTGCATTTGATGGAGTCAGGGTGATTGTTTTTATAGTTTTGCACTGTTTTGTATTAATTGTAGCACTGCGACTTTACGAATTGTAGCATACATGACCTATGACCTCCTGCAGAAAGGTGCTCCTAATGATGCTGGTCCACCAGCAAAACCAGTAGACTCCTACTTGCCAGTTTATTTGTTTGCTTTGAGGTATTCCTTGCACTTTTTGTTTGCATGGACCCACAGCGCACTTTAATAAAAAGTGAATGTCACTAAAGTTGGAGGTCTGGTGCTGCTTTTTTCTTGTTTTTGTTATCACATTTAAAGCAGGCACAGCCTATTCTTGTGGAGTGCCAGATCTGTGGTCTCATGATGTGATATACACACTTCTTGGGTGTGTTATGAAACATGAGGCTGCAGGTGAGTGTGTTCTGGCACCCAAGGCATGCATATATCAGAGCATGACTGCACACCTTGTAGTGGATTACCTGTTTTATAAAATGACCAGCTAGATCAACCAGATAAGTGCATGATTTAGAAAGAAGAAATGAGTCAGCAGTGTGGAGCATTTATGAGCAATTTGAGGCAGATAAATTTATTTAATGGCTATACCGTATGTGGCAGCCTATGTGAGCCACTTTGTGTGTGCCAGGTGTGGAGTCTTTTCCTTGTCCAGGGTACTATGGAGAAGGTTCAAAATGATAGAAAAAATTGCAGGCATGTGGTTGTTGTGGAATAATGCATGGTCACATGGTGTGTTTTGTCCAATGAGGAGCAGGATTTTCATTGATTTTCCTTATCCAGAGTAAAACTACATAACCATAAATAAAGCTACATATTGGTACTGTAACTATTCAGTGTAGTAGAAGGTTACTAATTAGGGCTGGCAAAATATAAATTCCACTGGCAGAATTCTTATGGAATGCAGAATTTGCTTCTGTGAAACTCCAGTAAAAACAGGAAAATTTCATAACATTCTGTCTTAAACTGCAGAATTTTGTCATGTATTGTGGAATGACATAGTGAAGTGCAGAAAATATTTGTGTGGAACTGATGGCCTTTTTCTTTTATTTAGTAAGTAAAAACAGGTGTAACTGGGAGCAAAGCTGGGAAGTGGAAATGTTGGTGTAACTGGGAGGAGAAACTAAATAACTGTGAGGTTACACTGCTGCAACTGATACTGGTGTAACTGGGAGTAGACACTGGTGTAACTGGGGTGAGTCACTGATATAAAAAGCTATGGTGAAACACACATAACTGTGAATACAGTGGGACGCACTGACAGAAATGTAAGGAGACACAATTACAGCTACGAGGAGACACTGCCAGGGTACAAAACTCTTATACTTTAGGTGCCCCAAGGCAAACACTTTCGTCTAAAGACATCTACAGTTCCTCAGTGCCTGCCCACTGGGGCAACTAAGACATTAGTGCTACTGCATCTTTAATTTTTTTCTCCTGTACTCATATCTTATTTTTTTTCATCTCCCTGGCCCTTCCCTCCCTGAATGCCTCTGCCGTCTGCAGTGGTGCAGTGTTAGCATTGTGTGACTGAGTTCATGAGGACAGTTACCCTTAGGTGTAGTGGAGAAACCAGGACCAAGAAGGAGCAGTACAGTGGAGAGCTTGTCATGTGACCACAAAGTATGTGCACTGAGAATCATGCTGACTCAGTCATGCAGCTGGTGTCACATGACAGGTGCTCTCACCAAGTATCAGATCGCAGTCTGAAGTGAAGGCGTTGATTGGCTACTGCTGGCAACTGATCCCTCCCCCACAAAGAGTTGCTGGTGAGTGCTATTTAGCCTATCAGAACGTGTTGTGGCTGGGAGTTGAATTGGTTGTCATAGCAGCAAGCAGCAGACACAGAAAGGTGTTAAAATCAGTACTCACAAGACACAGACCATCCTTTTAAGTGCCATTGATATGGAGTTTTAGGGACTCCCACCAGCACAGCATAACATAAAGTTAAAAGCCCTTTTAAGGACTTGGGGGACAAGTAATTATAAGGACCTATTGTATCTGGGCAAGCAAGCATAAAATTCATTTTAAAAAGCCCTTTGCAGGGTTTGGGAGCTAACAAGAATCCTTTTAAGGACTAGAGGCATGCAGGCAGGCAGACAAGAAGGAGAAAATTGTAAAAAAAATATTTTCGGGGATTAGGGAATGCAGGCTGCTATTAAAGCCATTTTCAGGGCTTGGGAGCTATTGAGTCCTTTAAAGAACTAAGTGAATGTAGCATGAAGGAAAAAAATCATTATAAAAAAAAAAAACTTTTTTCGTGCCTTGGGAGCTAAGGCCTTATTAAGAAATGTAGGCTGTCATTAAAGTCCTTTTCAGGGCCTGGTGGCTATCAAGTCCTTTTAAGGTCTGAGAGCACACAGGCAGGCAGGAGAACATAAATTTAAAATAAAAAAAAATCTCTTTTAAGAGCTTGAAGATAAATAAGTCATTTTTGTACATACATAGGATCATACTAAGGAATGTAAGGAGCTTTGAGGGCGTGTGCCCATATATGCTTCTATAGGAACTCATACAAAGTACTACCAAAGACCACCTGATCATATGTGGTTGTCCAATCTTTTCTTAACTTCCACCTAGGCTTTACTTATTATGACCTCCAAGGGGAGAGCATTCCATACATTCATCACCCTTGCCATGTAAAAATACTTCCTCCTATTACTTCTGACTCTACCTCCTTTTATTTGCAGGGGTTGTCCTCTGGTTTCCATCCCCCTGTTTTAACTTCTATTTCCAGTTCTGTTAAGAGATAGGGATCTTCCATAAGGACATACATGAAAAGAACATCACCCCTTGAGCAACAAGTTTCCAGGGACATTGTCTAATGATTTAAGTCTCTCTTTGTATCCTTTTTCACTCTGACCATTTATTATTTTTGTTAATTTTCTCTGGACCTTTTCTGTTCTAGTTCCTTATCCCCTTTGGTAAGGATTCCACAGCTGTGATGCATACATCAAGTGATGGTGCACATAAGACCTATACAGGGGGAGCAATGCCTTGCTCTCCCAGGGTGATATATTCCTTTTTGTTGCCCAGAGAATTTTATTTGCTTTGGCTATAGCGTTGATTGCATGTTTTGTAGTATTCAGATCCCTCATTACCTGTACACCTAGATCTCTCTTATTGACGTTTGGTCATGCAGACAGGATACAACTGTTTTTCCAAAAGCTCTTTTTTAGACAAATAATTATCTTAAATTGCCACTTTATGGGACTACCCACTCTCCATGAAGGCTGGCAATCGCAGGTAAACTACCCACTATCCATGAAGAAAGGCAATAGCAGGTAAGAGTACAGGGGACTGGGTGTGCCTTGTGAGTTCCTGAAGGAGGCAGGTGTGGGAGACAGGAAGGGAGTATAAAGTGAAAGCAGTGGCCTATGTAAGCCTAAGAATATCCTGCAAACTTTGAATTCCACTTTAACTGTTCACGTAATATTTTAGTCACCACTGCTGCTTTAACTGCATTCACCTCCATGAGTACCCAACATCTCCTGTGTACTGCATTAGTGCTGTCACAACTGTCACAGGTTTGGTTGAATTATGTTTGTATTTGACATAGACATCACTGACTTTTTGGTTTAGAGTTACTGTACATTCTGTCCCACAAAAAAACTAGCAATACTAATGCTGGCCCCAGCTGCTCAAGCCCTCCAAACTGTGGGAACATTTGACACTAAGCAGAGGGTGCCAGCACCACCTCTATGCCCATCATCACCACTGCTTGATGACGAACACCTTTGGCCCTACTTTTCTGCAGCCATAAGATTCATTTTCCCTCATCACCCACCAGCGTGTAAACAAATAAGTATCTCACAACATCTAAAATCAATAAGCTAACAATTATATAGCAGGACAACACTGCAAAAATCATCAGGGTCTTCATAAAAAACTTGGACAAATAAAAAATTCCACAAAATGTTTTGAAATATGGCTTTTTGATTTACAAAAGTAAGTTGCAAAGAGCTGCAGATCTTTCTTCTTCAACACCTACTGTAAAACTGCCCAGCAGAGTAAGAGGAGCAGTCACTTGAGAGGGGGGACAGAGTAAAAGAGAGAGATGGTTGATTTAGCAACTCATGCTTTGACCCTTACATTCCCACATAGCAGACTACTATCATGTGACCACATTGCTTGCGGAACAATTTTTGATTGTTCTGTGAACTTTAGTAGTGAAAGGCAGAACTGTTAGATGAACTGTGGAATTAAAAAAAAACATAAATAGTCTGGTTCCATGTCATATTAGTGATAGCAAAATAGCGATCACTATTATGGCGAGTGTGTATCGCTGAAAAGTGGCAATGTACAAAAGGAAGCGACCCAACATCTGGCAACTTAAAAAGTGTGTTTTGCGGTGGGAGCTGTGCAACCCCCACACACACCCTTGTGGGGGTTTTGTCCCCCGCACCCACCTGACTTTACATTACTAACTCTAGGGGGGTGCATGTCAGGGAGGGGGGGCAACACTCTGGTTGCCACAGTAAAATTAAGTTGAAAGTTGCAGGCAGTGGCAAAAAAGTTTGTGCCGGTCCCCAGCCTTGAACCTGGTACCTGCTAAACTAGAGTGAGCCACCCTCACCACCACACCACATGGCTAGCTCAGCAGCAGCAGGCACACCAGCCCCCTACATACCCCATCTCTATCCCTCCCCTTCCCCTTTCCCTCACTATTCCCCCCATTCCAGTCACCATTACCTACCCTCTCATTGATGTAGGGTCACTACCCTTGCAGGGTAGCCCAGGAGTATATCACCCAATATGAGTTGCTGTTTTGACGCGGCACCCATATTGGTTCACTATACTTACTGGCTACCAAAAAATTTATATTGCTTTGCTAGGAGACATGTTTAGTAAAAGGGACAGTCCCACTAGAGGAGGTTTCTATAGCAAATAACTCTTTGACCCTTCTATTCCTGCCTAATTTAAGACTATCACATGACTGCAATGCTTGCGGAATATGTTTCTGTGGATTTCTACTGCAAACGGTGGAATTTTACTATGAACTGCAGAATGGTTTTACTGTAAAGAATATTTCTGCAGTTCTTCATACAAATTCTGCCGTTCACATGATTACTCTGTGAAACGAAACGAAATTCTGCAGTACTGTGAGAATTTCACCAATTGTGAATATTAATGAAATTCCATGAAAATTCCAGAACTTTACAAAATTTCTACAGAAACGGAATCTGCAAATTTTGCCAGCCATACAACCAATGCAATGTCTTTAATTTAAAAGTTAAGAAAGCCCCTTTTTTAAGTTTATTTTTTTTTTGCACATGTACAGTAGTCATGTTTAAGCACAACACACCCTAGGGTAAAGGATTATATTTATAATGCAATATAAACATATCTCAGGTGAGAAAAGGGAAGACATGAAATGTACCAGAGACCTACATATATTGTATTATGATCACACATTCTAATATGTATTATCGCTTATTCAGTAAATATGCAATTAAATGAAAGTCCTTTCACCAAACTAAATAAAATATATTTTGTTTTTATTTTGCTATGCATAAAGACATACCAGTTTACCTGCTGCCTTACCAGTATCATCCATCTTAGTGTATTTCTTACTTTAAATGTGGCAAATGGCCAAATAAAGCACTAATGGTGCAGTAGCTTGAGTAGATTTATTCTCACCAAACCAAAGCCAGCCACAACAGCAGCAAATTGCATTGCCTGTTCAAGTAATAAACAATTACCAGGTTTAGGGCATGATTTATTCTTTTCTAAAATTTATTTTGCTATCCCTTCCTTACCAGATAGAGGTCATAATGTCTGACTAGACATTTGTAACCAGTATTTTAAATTATATATTCTTCTTGAATGCCAGAGTAACTACCTAGCTCTCTGCTTGTTTTTTTTTCTACTGCACCATATAATGATGCTCCTTTACCTACCCCCTTCCATCTTGTCTCCTTTCCCAAGTGAGTTCCCGACTCCAAAGAGAAGCATGAATGCATCATAAAGTATGTATTGGAAAGAAATACTGATCTGCCCCCCTTCAACTTGCATGTCTGTCCTAACCTACCAGCATCCTTTACAATGTAGTATCTTTGGAAGCTGAAGATAGATTATTCTGTCACAGATTGTTTTTAAGAATAGTACCACATCTTGCACTCTCAGCAAAAAATTCCTCCACTGTGAGACTGAAGATTCATTTGCAGCCTGCTGTAAACCAGCTAATGGGTATGAGAAAATTCAGGTTGATAGATTTTGTGAGATCCTTACAATGTCATCGTATAAGTCATTCCATACTCTTGTGACTGACCTCTGTATAAATAGCCAGAGGTTCATTTAACCAGTCAGGAACAACAGAGTGCTCTGTTTAGTTAGCCATATTGGGAATTGCAAAATGCTAATCTTTGATAATGGACCTGGGAACATCGTAGAGGGGTTTACATAAGGATGTGCAAATAGTGCAGTAATGGCTCAGCGGGATTATCTGCACATCCCTTTCTGTTATGTTTTCATATACTACCCATACAGATGTGAATAGCAAAAAGATACTAAGGACCAGATCCACAAAAGAAAAATGGACCCCCTCAAAGCACAGAGGGGCTTGTGTGGCCCTGGAGTGCCCCTTCCACACATGAGGGTCACTCCATGGAATCCACAGACGTGGGTTCATGCCGCCTCTGCACCTGATCCACCCCCATGACTACGCACACAGCTGGGATGGTGGCAGACATGGAACATGGACATGCTACAACACAATCCACAGCTCAGTATTCACACCTGGCAGGCACACAGTAAGCATCAGCCTTACACATCCCAGGGACCTGCAGTAATGCCTCATGCCCTAGTGGGTAAGTCCCCCTACACACCACCTAGACATTCTCAGACATGATCAGCCCTGTCTAGAGTTGTTCCATTCCTCCAACTTGGTATGGAGGTTTGGGGCTGTCTTTTTTAATTTTTAATTTGATTTTTTTCAAGAATGTTCATTTTGGAAAATGAGTATCCTTGGAAAACTGCTGTATCTCATAATCCCATTTTCCTTGTGGAGCAGGAAATCAGCTCTCAGATATTTGATTGGCTGCCTGTTGTCAGGCCCACTCAGACTCTGACATGCCTCATCTCTCCATGCTTCTGTCTGGGTGTGGGGTGATAAAGGTAAGGATGACAGGCATGGACATCCACAAGTAGGAAGGTCTGTGGCCTGGATGCATGCCTTTAGTCCATATCCAGGCCATAGTTTTGGACTAGGCTCTTAAACTGTGTTTCCCCAGACTTGTCTAGGTGGACATTACTAACCAAAAGCATGGTCCTGGCCCCATGAAGCCAATACAAATAAGACGAGTCAGAGCAGTGTACTAGTACTAAGTTCCCCAACCCTAGGGGTGTGAGAAGAATGAATAGTATTTCCCGAATACCATGAATAATGCACTATTTTTTATTTGGACACAAATAATGAATAGCGATGCTATACTTGCCTATTCCTATTTGGGAAATACTATTTGTTAAAAGCAAAACAAAAAAAAAAAGACAAAAGAGCCCCCCTCACCTTCATTATCAGTCCAATTTTTTAAAATACAACCCCTGTCCCTCCACCCTCTGCTACAATCTCAATCCGCCTCCCTCCCTCCCCATCACCCACAATTGCATGTTTCTTTAAAAAAAACTCCCACAAAGGATTACCGGCACAGCCCACCTGCCTCCACAGCAGGCCACCATCTTTAGCATTTTTCAATTATCAAAACAATATCCCACCCCCCAGCAGCACCCAACTCTTACCTTCCTTCCTTCCCCCAAGCACCCAACTTTCTTCTAAAAAAGAAGGCCCCTAGAGAGTGATAATGAAGGTGACCAGCACAACCCACTCTACTCCATGGCCAGTCACTTTCTATTGAATGAAAGCACTCATACACTTGCTCATATAGGAAACAGCTGATCACTTGATAAAAGGGTGGGGGACAGGGGATTGCATTTTAAAGGCTTGGGCTAGAGAGGAGGGTGGAGGCTGTTCTTTTGCTTTTTTTTTTTCTTGTTTTTCACAGGCACCCAAATAATGAAAATGAATATAAATACTTAAATATTTGGGCCCCAAATATGAATATTCAAAGTAAGGTATTTGCACACCCCTACTCACCCCCAACTGCCACCACCAAACCTGCACTTATCCAAACTCCCCACACAGCTGTCATCATATCTCCCTCAGATCAGGGGTCAACCCAAATGCTTCACACTGCTACTCATCCTGCCCCACTACCTTTCTTTAGAAGTTCATGCTCTCTCTTCAGCTACTCCATACTAGTTCACCTGTTAAAACTAGCTGCAGCATGGGTCCTACTAACATGCTATGTCCAGTGCAGCTCATCATTATGTTCTGTGTTTGGACTAAGCACAGGTAGAATTTCCAGGAGTCCACCATAGTATCAGACACACTGTATTACAACTGCCTATACCAATCCCCAAATACAACATGAGGACAGGTTGCACAGCATGTTAGAGGGACTGTTTCCCATGGCTTTTCCAAGTTTAACGAATGGACCAGCGCTGTACATCTAAAGGTGGGACATGAACTTATGAAGATAGGTAGAGGGTTGGATGAACAGCCAGATTGAAGGCTGGATGTTGATATGGTGAGAATGGGGTGAATAGGTGAGTGCTGACTTGATAAGACTGGGATTAGTACCAGGGTGGGAAATTTGTGTGCTGATTTGACAGAAGTTGGGATGAGCATCTGTGTGTGTGTGGGGGGGGGGTCTTATTTGGCAAGGAGGAAATTACTGAGTAACTCTGTGCCCACTGAGAATAGAATCCATTCACCTGGGGTCCATCTTTGAATCCCAAGGTTAGTAAAGGCCCTTCCTTCAAGTTGGACTAATCTGCAAGTTTTGGGGAGTGAGAGGTGTGACCAGGCTGATATCAGGTTGGACAGTGACTGATCTGATTAACCATAATCAATTAGTTGATGTATAGATTTCAAAATATCAGCAAATAAACATTTAGTGCTAAGATCAAAATTATCTGAAAACCAATAGACACTATCTGGATATCCTGCATTTTTGAGTTATTTGTGGAACAAAAAAAAAATATTACCTTCTAGAAGACATCTTGCTACTATGCAGAAGTTAATAGTGGTGTTGAAAGGTAACTTTTCAAGTGAGTCTCCACATCCTACTGATATAATAAACAAACGTCTTCATGAAGAGGTATAATTCTGCTCATCATGGTGTACTGTATCTGTCAATGTAATTGAGTGATACCAAGTTAAAACCCATTGCTGTAAATGCTTTAACTCTCAATTAAACAGTTTTAACAAGCATTTCTCAATGCCAAAAATTTGCCGTGTGCACTAGTTCCATTTGGGGGGGGGGGGTTATGAGCCGGTGTTGGCAAATTTCAACACGGGTTCATAAATTCATTGTTTTTTAATATTTTTACACCACATTTTTAACATAGCCATCTTATTACACCACCTCATGAAGAAAGAAAGACTACAATTTCAGCTCCTGTCTGAAAGGTACTTTCATGCAGTGGCTACAAAATCACCTTTTGAGATGCAAAAAAAAAACATTTTGCCCAGGATCTGGAAAATAGCAGCTGTCACATTCATGAGGTACAATGAAGAGATGGCTATGATAAAAATGTGGGGGCAAAATATTGAAAAATACCAAAGATACAAGCATGAGTTTGTTAATTTAAGTGCATGCTCGTAACTTTGTTGTTGTTAATATTTTCACACCAAATTTTCAATGTAGCATTCTTATGACCCCAGTTCATGAAAAGTGCCAGTGTCATTTCATTTATTCATCCCAAAAGGTGATTTCGCAGAGCCACCATGCCATTCTGTGCCACAGACGTGAAAACATGTTTTAGGCATGATATGAAAAATGACAGCTATACTGTTCATAAGGAGGAGTAAAATAACAGCAATGTTTAAAATCTGGAGTGAACATATTAAAAACTGGTGAAGTTAGGAGTGTGTATGGAAACTATGCAACACACGCTCATAACACAGTCATTTTTTTGAAATTGTTCATCAAACTTGCAACATGGGCTTTTTGGGACCCTGCCTCATGACCAGTGGCACTGTCGTTTTGTTAATTGGTCCTGAAAACTGACTCCACACAGTGACAGTGAAATCACCTTTCAGAACTGAGTAACAAAATGGCAGTGCCAGTGTTCAGGAGGTGGTGTCCCAAGAACCCTATGTTGAAAAATTTGGGCCAAAATTCCTAAAAATGGCTGAGATATCAACCTAAGTTGAACCCCCCACTTATTCCCATTATATGGCTTACCTTGAAATCTTCCCTTTGCCGGTCGGCTTTGGAGAATGCAGACGTGTCCCGGTCCACAGAAGATCATTGCTCCTGATTTCCAGAAGTAAGTATAGGTAAAGGGGGAGGGGGCTGTGAGGAGGTGGGTGCTCAGTGGGAGGGTCAGAATGGGAAGGGGATGGGGAGACAACGATAGACCTTTTTTTTCAGGTTTAAAAAAATAAAGACATTGGGGACAATTTTCTTTTTTTACAGGAAAGGATGTGAACATTTCTGGACACTGGAAGTGTGCTCCCCAGTGTCTGGGGGACAGGGAAAAGGAGGGTGCAAAGAGGACAGCAGCAGTGGGAGGGAGAGGGAGGAATTTGCTGTGTGGGGGGGCGTCAAACAGAATGAGGGTGTCAGGAGGATAGCAGCAGTGGGAGGAAGTAGGAGGGAGTGACTTGCTGGCTGGGGGGAGCTCAAATGGGAATGGAGGGAGGACAGGAGCAGTGGGCAGGCTCAGCACATTCACACTGTAAGTGCTACGGCAGTGTGAACGCGCAACCAGAAAGTCAATGTAATGCAAGTCTTTACACATCAAAGGACTTAGCTGCACCACTATTCGTTCAGCTCTGCCCTTTGAAAAGTTTTCCAACTCCACCAAAAAAACAGAAAGTGAGTCATCGCCAGCCTGCCTTCTGATTTGCCTGCCGCTGACCTGCCCCTTAAAACTGATCTCTCCAGTGGACACACACCCCCTCACACCCCTGTATAGCAACTCTCATTTCAATGTGTTCATCTGCGATTGCTAAAAAAACTAAAGAAAAGAACTAAAAAGCAAAGAAAAAAGCAATGTCTAGGGAATGCCATCTGGCCATCTACAGTTCTGTCACCTCTGTTATTGACTACGGTTTGGCAATTTATGGCTCTGCTTCTACAACTGCCCTACACAGGATCTCAATCTCACTCAGTAAAGCCTGCAGACTCTTAATAGATGCTGCCTAACTTACACATAACTGTGACCTCTACGCACAGACTGGCTGGCTTACACTCCTCAACAGAATACAATACTAGACCAGCCTACTATCCAAAAAGGTTCTCCTTGGACTTATGCTTCCTGGTGTTATAAGCTCCTCACTGCCTTCAGTGGTAAACAGCATACATGTAGTGCCCAATATCAAACCTTCCTGGTTCCCAGATGTTGTACCTCCATGGGTCAACGGTCCTTCATCCATAGGGCTCCACAGTGGTTCAATTCCCTCAACAAAGAAGCACTCTCCTCTGCAAAGTTTGGACCCTTTAAATGGAATCTCTGAAACTATCTCACCTCTACCACTCAATGTTATTGCTTCTCCTAAAGGCCTGATCCAACCACCGCCTAAGTGCTCAAAACTTGTAACCCACCTCCGTCCTGAACATTACCCTCTATGACTCCTGCTTCTCTTGGTTACCCTTTTCCTTATCCTTATTCCTTATCTAATTAAATTAAAGAATTTGCTTCTATATTAAATTATTATAAGCTAACATAGGACTGTGGCAGGAAACAGTGGTGCTATCACACAGTAAAGGGTGCAAAAAGGGGATAAGAGAAAACTACATTTTAAGGCATTTAGCCTTTAGCTTTCATTGTTAGTTATTAGTTTTTATGGTAGCCCTATTCTTATCTTTTATTTGCCTTAAGTAGTACTTAGACTTAACTTGGTTATAGTCAGTAGATTAGGAGAGGTTGTATCCATAGGTAGTGTTTTCACTGTGGTTGGATCCTTACTGTGGAGCTTGGATCCTTACAGAGGGCAGGGATTGGGTGCTGGACTTATGAACCATACAGAAGGCAGAAGAGGGTAAGGGTGGGAGCTGTTAGGAAGGGGATGGGGACTCCAGGGGAGGAAAGGTGGATGCAGAAAATAATTAGGTGTAATGGGTGTGGGGCAGTGGCATTCATGGAGATGGTATGGAGAATGTGGGGGATGTCCAGTATGCATAAGGTTGGGGAAATTGGCATCTGAAATAATAGGTTGGATTTTCAAAATTCAGTCTAAAGCTGCGACAGTGGAAGCTTGTGCCAAGTGCTGGTGCATCCAGAGCCCTGCATCCAATTTTCTATTAGACAGGGTCCTGGTGCCCAAGTCCTGCAGCTTGCGTCAACAGTGGCTGCGCACCAAAAAGCTGGCACATCCATAAGATGTGCTGCAATGCCCACAGGACAGTGGAGCAGCAGCTCCACCCTCAGACAAGGTCACAGTACAGGCCTGTGCCCCCCCCAACCACTACCAAGCAGCTGGTACCCATAAAACAATCCAACACAATACCCTGGTGAACCAGTGCTGATCCCTACCGCCACATGCACGTAATGCATGGTACACCCCTGACAGGGTCGCCACCCCCCTACCCATTATGCCCAACCACCTGCCAGCAGAAAACATCCTCACCTGGTGATCTAGTGGCCTCTCACCCCCAACCTGTAGGTAGTGCCCACCTCCCCACTCCTACCCCACCCCATACCCCGATCTGGTGACCTGCACATTCCTCCTCACACCACCACAGCCAGTTGCCAAATGTACTGTCAGAGCATGTACCATATACAGTATGCACTCTGACAGTTCATTCAGCAACCTTCCATGGTGGTGTGAGGAGGGCTGTGCTGGTCACCAGATCAGGGTACTAATGTAGGTGGGAAGGGGGGTGTGTGCTTCCTGCAGGGTGGTGAGGTGGGGGGCTGCTAGAGCACCAGGGTTGACCATAACAGTGTACTGGTGATTGAAGTGGGGAGAGGAGGGCAAGAGAGCACCATGTAGTGCCAATATGTCTTATATGGGAAGTCTTGGAGTGGCACTGGCTCCAAGGGATTCCATGGGTATGGGCACAATGGGGCAGGGCAGCCAGGGTCTGTCACAAGCTCCCTTGTGCCATGCTGCTGCCACTTCTGTGGTGCAAGGGTGGCACAAGCTCCTTTGGTACACACAGCCTGCTGTTTGATGCAGACTGTGTTAGACAATAGCTCTGGGTGCATCGCTTAGTGCAAGGTGCCCGTTGCATCAGACTCATTCAATGCAAGCACCTTGCATCAATCTAAGGCCTTTGAAAATCCAGCCTAATAAGTCTGGAGAGGGAAGTAGTGAGAATGTGCCAGGCAAGTGGGGGGGGGGACCAGCTACAACTACAATTTATTTGACTCCAGAGAGAACTGAAGGGTTGTGGGGAAGGAAAGGGCATGGGAAGGCAAAAGGAATGGCCTCGGGTAATGGGGGGCAGACCAGGATTTGGGGAGAAGATGGATGGCAGGAGGTGAGGAGGGAGGAATGGGGGTCAGAGGACGGAGCTCTGAGAGGTGGTGGTTCCTGGACACCTAGGGATACAAGATCATTAACTGAATGAGGGTTTACAGTGTCCAACAGATCTGTACCACTAGCAACCTTGAGGGACAAGGGAACCAGGGAGAAGGAGAGAGGTGAGGTCAGGAAGGGACAGGCAAGGTAGGGAGCATACAGGACGCAGAGAGAAGTGAGTAGTAGGAACAGGGGTGGAGAAAAGGGAACTGAGCTAGGATGGGATGTGGGGAGCTGGGTAAAGCTGAGCGGAGCAGGGTAGTAGAAGAGGTGAGCACGGGAGCAAGGTGGGGAAAGAGAACTGAGCTAGGAGGGGACGTGGGGAGTAGGGAGAGACATGCAGGAGGGGAGCAGGGTAGTAGGAGTGGTGAGCACAGGAGCGGGGGTGGGGAAAGGAGAGCTGAGGTAGGAAGTGAGGTGGAGAGCAGGGTAAGGCTAACAGGAAGGGAGCAGTGAGAATTGTTTCTGAGGAGCAAGATGGAGTCAGGAATGCAGTCATGCAAGGGAGCTCCTAGCTCTTCCCAATCTTTTCTCTGAAAGTTATGAAGAAATCTGCTTCTAAATCAACTAAACTAACAATGTCTCAACAAACTAAAAGATTTCTAGCAAAACAACAGCAAAAGAGGAAGAAGGATTCTTCCTCTTCATGAACCGATATGCCAATTTGGAAGGGCATGACTGATCACTTTTTTGCCGACATACCTGGTTCAGTGGTGAAGCAAACATTGTAAGGAACTACAGGATCACCTCCAGTTGAGGAGAACTTTATGAGAACCAACCCATAATCAAAATCAGATTTCCTGCTTCATAGCTAGTCAACACAGAGCTCAATGAACTTCTAGCAGTCAGGAGTGTCGCCAACACCCATAGAGAGGAAAGAAGAGCTGAATGCTTCAGATATTTCAGTGGAGACAGCTTGGGTGAAGGAAGGGGAACTGCAGTTTCCAGTATTATTCAAAAAGATACACTTTCTTTTGATACTGCCAGTCAGTTTTCCCCTAGCCTGCCTAGCATAATACTACCTATTAAAGTGGAGTTCAAATCACTTAAAGAAGCGTCAGCTTGCTTTACCAAATTATTTTCTTTCCTCTCGGCATTTGACAAAAAACTTGATTTGCTGATCACCAAATCAGAGACCTTGACTCATGAAATAAAAATGATTAAAAAGGATGTGGAAGAAGTTAAAACAAGCCAAGTAAATATTCAAAAAAAACAGGTAGCTGTTTGACAGAAATCCTTTACTAATGAAGCTTTGGCCACAACAAATCTAAAAGCTATTATAGCGTTACAAAGGAAAAACAAAAATATGGAAAATACTTTGTGGTATAAAAACCAGAGGCTAGTGGGAGTTCCTAATTTCTATGATAAAGCTTTTCAACCATTACTAGAGCTCTTAAAAGAACTCTTTGTCATGATACTGAAGCTTCCAAAAAGTGATCTGCCTTTTATTACTAAGGCTTTTTGGGTCCCTCTAAGAACAACTGATCTAACTTCGACTAACCAAACTAATCCTACTAATGTGAGCTTTAAGTTTACTTTCACCTGAGGCTACTCAAGTCCTTGGTCAAGCGCAAAGAATTGCGAATATTTTCAAAAACACCACACGCCTGAAGTCTACTATAATTTTTACTTTGGTCTTTGACACTCTATCTGTCATATCTTCCCTGATATTGCTTCAGAGACATTAAAACACCAAAAACTGTTCTTAAGTTATAAGGACGATCTTATTGAACTTGGGATTACTTTCAAAATCTTTAATCCAGCTAAATGTGTTCTGATACATTGGGAAGAGAAGAGGTTATTTTTGGACCCAGAGCAATTAAAGGCTTACATTATCCAGGAGAAGTATCATAAGGCTGAATTAAATAAATCTGACAATAATAACTTGGTGGAAGAGATGCCCCCCTTAGAAGACAAAGTTAGCTGACAGAAATTTTTTTAAGCCTTTTCAGTAGCTATTGAATTTTGAAATGAGTATAATAGATAAAGTGACATAATATCGAATATTACAGTATGTGTTCGTAGATTATGATAAATGTATTTTTCTCGTTAATAACCTTTGAAGCTTGTGACTGATATCCACTAGTGTTACGTACGATTTACCTACTCACCTAATTAACTTTTCATTATTTAGACACTAAGGCCCAGATATTCAAACTGCGACAAGCTGTGGTGCAAGCCTTGGCCCAGCGCAACCTGGCTGCGCAGGGGCGTTGACTGGACAATATTCAAAGGGAGCTGCGCCATGGCACAGCATCGTTGAATATCGCACCCTAGCCATCCGCAGTGTGCATGGCACAGTGGCACTGCACCAGTGCAAGTGGCCAGAGTGGAGCAGGGGGATGCGCTAGCACAAGTTCCATTGCGCTATGCACAGCAACTGCAATATCCAAAAGTGCACATGCAATGGAGACACAATGTATGTAAGACACAAATGGGGCCATTTGCATGTCATTATAGGTCTTTTGCATGCAGTGCGCTTGATCCCGGCGACTTGTGCCTGGCATTCTGCCAGGCAGCAGCCGTCAGGGACTGACGCCCACTGCAGAGCGCAGCAATGTGCCTTACAGCCTAATCGCGGACATTTGTAAAATAAAAGTAATTCCTATATCCCTGGTGGTCCAGTGGACCGCTGTCAGCCTGATTGCAGGCATGTGTTAAATAGAAGTAATTCCTATATCCCTGGTGGCCCACTGGACCACTGTCAGCCCAATCACGGGCTTGTCTTCAATAAAAGTAATTCCTATATCCCTGGTGGTCCAGTGGATCACTCGCAACTCGATCGCCGGCTTGTGCTAAATAAAAGTCATTTCTATATCTCTGGTGGTCCAGTGGACCGCTGTCAGCCCGTTTGCAGGCTGTGTTAAATAAAAGTAATTCCTATATCCCTGGTGGTCCAGTGGACCACTGACAGCCTGATTGCGGGCTTGTGTTAAATAAAAGTAATTCCTATATCCCTGGTGGTCCAGTGGACCGCTGTCAGCCCGATTGCGGGCTTGTGTTAAATAAAAGTAATTCCTATATCCCTGGTGGTCCAGTGGACCACTGTCAGCCCAATCGCAGGCTTATGTTAAATAAAAGCAATTCCTATATCCCTTGTGGTCCAGTGGACCGCTCGCAGCCCAGTTGTCGGCATTTATAATAAAAACAAATGATGTCCAATATCCCTGGTGGTCCAGTGGTACCCCTCCCCACCCTCCCACTGAGCCCCACCATGCTGCTCCCTCCCGGTCAGTGGTGGGTGGCAGCACCCCACTCACCTGCCACCCTGTCCCCACCAACTGACACCATAGGAGGGTAAGGATAGGGCACAACAGAGATCATAGTGGTGGGTGCGAGAGGGAGCATCAAGAGCAAAATGGCAGAAAGAATTGAAGAGGGTATCCAATCTGGCCAAGGAGGACTTGGGAGCAGCACTGGAGACTACATCACAGCAGTCGAAGATGGGCAAGATCATCTTCTGAACAATTTCACACCTAGCCGTAGAGGGGATAAAACTACGGTTCCTAAGCAGGGCACCTAGCTTGGGGAGCAATTTCTTTGGACATCATCAATATGGCTGGATAAGTTTAGGTGTTGATCCAGCCAAACTTCTAGGTACCTGAAGGAGGATGTGTCCTCAAGTAAAGTCTCATCAAGGGTGTGGAAAGTAAGCAGGGAGGGAAACCTAGAGAGTCTGTGCCTTGTGCCAATGGTCATGGAGACAGTCTTCTTGGCATTGAGAAAAAGTTGATGGTTAGCAAACCAGAGCTGAATCATGTCAAAGTCTTGCTGCAAGCTGGATGTAACCTCAGCTGGGCAAAAGCCAGATGCATACAGGACAGTATCATCAGCATACATGTGTATGGTGGTGACAGAGGAGCAGACAGATGGAAGGTCATTTAGGGAGATGGAGAATAATAGAGGCCCTAGCACTGACCCCTGAGGGACTCCAGTATTAATCAGGAGGGGAGGGAAAATCAAATCAAATCAAATCTTTATTTATCCAGGCGATCACCGTTGAGCAAGCTCATTTACAAGGTGGACCTGCTGTTTGTCAAGGATAGATATACATACATAGAATACATACAAAATGTAGAAGTAAGAATACAGATTTACATTTGAATGGTACAGTATATACATTCCATTGCACTTGTGGGGAACAGGTAAACAACAACACAAGACATTATTGTGGTATGTACATTCTTTCTTATACATGTATGAAGGTGTCACTTTATACTGGTCTCAGCCGAAGGAATGCAGATCATAACCATTTCATCCCTCAGTAACTAATTCTAGCTTAGATGGTGGTCACTGGCTTGGAAGGTGGCCATGGCTTAGAAAGGGCCTAAAAATTCCAACTGAATAACTATTAAAGTGGCATGTAGGAGTAGGTGAAGAAAGGTGCCAAAGGTTCCGAGTGCCAAACAAGGCAGCTGGCTACTTAACAGGTTAGGGAGGGATTAGAAGGGTTGGGTTCAAGACTGTGAGAGGTAGATTTAGAGATGAGGCCACTAACAGAACCACTAGAAGCTATGGTAACATTTACAAATTTCAGTAAATGCTTTGTCGTAAAGATGCCTGAACATCACAATACTGACAGGAGTGCTGAGTTTCAGTGAGCTTTGAATCCTTCTCCATAATGAGGGCAAAGCGTGACTTATGGCTGTCCTACCAAAGTGGTTATTAATCCTGGGAATTTTTAGGGAAATTAGTGAGTGGCTTCTTATGCCATAGCTACTAGGTGGACTTAGAGGAAGGCAGGCAGCAATGTAGTCCGGGAGTTTATTGGTGAGAGCTCGAAGTGTCCAAATGGCAGCATTTCTATGCCGTCTGAATTGTAGCGAAGGCCACCCTACTGCAGTGTATAGCATGCAGTGGTGCGTGGAGGATGGAAGGCCAGTTATAAATCTTAAGGCTCTGTGGTACAATACATCCAATTTAGCAAGTTGCGAGACAGGACATTGGCCATATATAATGTCAGCATAATCAATTAATGATAGGAATGTAGAATGAACAAGCTGTCTTTCTGCAGTCTCAGTAAGGAGATGTTTAATTCCGTAGAAGAGGCCAAGCCTTTGCCTAAGCTTTTTCAGTAATTCTTCAGTATGTTCTTTAAAAGAGAGTTTGTTATCCAACCATATACCCAGGTATTTGAATTTCGGCACGAACTCAAGATTTTCACCAAGTAGAGTGGTTATAGGAGGAACAGTGTCAGTGGCTGCAGTGTTGGCCCCGGTGCTAGATGGAGCAAACAACATTGCCTTGGTTTTTTTTGCGTTTAGCAAAAGCTTTTTGTTGATGAGCTGGTTTTGCAGCTTATTGAATTCATCTTGTAATGCAGCGCATGCGGCTCCAAGGGAGTCTCGACTTAGGTAGAGCACTGTATCATCGGCGAATAAATGGATATTGGCTTCTTCGATTCCTAAGTTCAGGTTGTTAATATAGATGTTGAACAGTAGTGGATCCATATGGAACCCTGTGGGACTCCTCTCTTTATTGATTTGAGTGGTGAAAGCTCTCCTTCGGCCTTTATTTGTTGCTGTCTGTCTGTGAGGTAGTTCTGGAACCAGTCCAGTGTGATTGAGTCCATGCCTAAATTATTTAGCATGGAGAGAAGTAGACAATGGTCGACGGTATCAAAAGCCTTGCTAAAATCTAAAAACACCGCACAAACGAATTTTTTCTTGTCCAGGTCCCATTGCCAGTCGTCAGTGACTTTGGCCAGTGCAGTAATAGTGCTGTGTTTGGTTCTAAATCCAGACTGCATGGGGTTAAGAAATTCTGAGTTGTCCAGGAAGGATCTCAACTGTGTATACACGATTTTTTCCAACATTTTAGAAAGTATAGGTAGTAGGGAGATTGGCCTATAGTTGTTCAGATCACTTGGGTCCCCTGCTTTGTATAGCGGAATAACATGAGCAGTTTTCCATTCTGCAGGAAGAGAGCCTTGGATTAGAGCCAGGTTAAATAAGTGCGTTATTGGTGCTGCTAGTATGTGATAAGCTATTTTCAGAAAGTATGGGTCAAGCGAGTTAGATCCTGCACTCTTTCTAATGTCTAACTGTAGCAGAAGGTCTTCAACTTCTTTCAAGGTGATTAATGAAAAGGCGAAGGTCCTGCCTTTGTTGTTTATTTCTAGGGACTGTGCTTTGGTCTGTGGCCGAAGACTACTTACTGGTGCTTTATCGAAAGCCAAGCCAGCGGTAGCAAAGTGATTATTGAAGGCTTGAAGAATCTCAGATTTATCAGTGACAGAGACATTGTCAATGGTAATTTTAGATGGGAGCACACTACCTGGTGAGTGGCCTGACACTTCCTTAATAGTGGACCAGAACTTGGTAGGATTATTAGATGCAGAGCAATTCTGATTGATAAAAAGTAGCCTTGCCTCCCTGGTCATTTTGTGCAGGCATTTCTAGCTGATCTGAAAAGACACAGTCAGATTCTGTATGTGACTTCGGGCCTTTTTCCACAGTAGATCTCTTTTTAGTAAGGCTTTCTTCAAGTCTGGTGAAAACCAGCGGCAGGTCCTGGTTTTTATTCTAGCTTTGATTATAGGGACATGGATATTTAGGGCACCAGTTATGATTTCGTACAGAACATCATAGGCATCACTTACCGATTTAGCGCGGTAAAAACTCTGCCATTGCATAGAGTTTTTTAGGTAATTGAAATAGGCCAGAGGGTCAAAGTTACGTCTGGATCTTTTGGTGGAGAACTTTGATGTAGATAGTGGATTTGGGATGGTTCTAATGCCAGCTATGAGGCAGTGGTCACTAATATCAGCTGGAAGAATACCGGCATGTGAGAAATGGTGAGGTTCATTGACAAGTAGCACATCCAGAAGGCTGCTTCTCATTGGATTCTTGTTGTTGATGCACGTAGGTTCAGATGTTAGTTGAGTGAATCCATGTGAATTACAGAAATGTTTCAGGGGTAATGACCCGCTAGTTAACCAGTCATAGTTTAGATCACCTAGTAAAATTGTCTCCATAGAGGAAGCGTCCATTTGTCCAGACAGGTGAGTCAGGAGCTGAGGTCCTGCTGCAGGTGGTCTATAGCAGCCTATCACATGAAAGGCCCCAGAGTGAGGTGGCTCGACTTTAAGAGACAGGCATTCGAAACCTCCCGCAATGGAGGTAGCATTTAATACAGATACTGTGAATACGTTTTTAACATAAATGGCTATTCCCCCCCCCAGTCCTTCTATCTGCTCTGAAGAGAAGGAAATTGGGATATTGACCTCACTGTCCGGTGTGGATGCTCGGAGCCAAGATTCTGATATCACCAGAATGTCTGGTGCAGTGTGGATAATCCAGGCCTGGACAGTCTCCAGCTTTTTTAACAGGCTGCAGACATTGGCATGTAGGGAACTTAAACCTTTCAGATGATTAATTTCGGATGGTGATGAGAGCAACCTTGGGGGACCAGGATTAAGTTCAATGTCTCCTGAGTACAGTAGCAGGAGGAGGAGAATTCTTCTCAGGTTGTGAAAGAAATTTTTAAAGGCACGAGGCTTTCTGCATTTGTTACAGACTAGGGCGCATGGGTCCATAGATCGGGTCATCCTCTTGTTTTGCCCTGTAGATATATAACTTAAGAACCAAGTAGGGTAGTAGCAGCCTGTGCAGTGTTTGATTGCCTGGGGTTTGAGGACGTACTTAGAAGAGCTGGTTACTGTGCCACTATCGGAGGATTCAACAAGCTTCGGTTGAATTAGGGGCAGACAAGGGCAGTATAATAAATAGCTATTATTAATATATGGGTATACTGTCAGCTTGGGACATGTCTCTATAGGAACATCATAGCTGTCATGAGGGCCAGCCATACTACATAGCAGAAAGATTATGGTTATTAGACAAAGCCACTTGAGGCCTCCCATGTTTGATTTTACACAAGGGCAGTTGTTATATATATATATATAGATGTTACCTCAGCAGGGTCTTATTGGACATTACTCAGTGTAAATAGTAGATTGTAGTTTTAGTGTAGACACATCTCATGGCCTCATTTGGTTAAATTTGGATCTAACTGAAAGGCAATGAGTAATGCGAACAAAGGGAGCACCTCTAGTAAGCAGGAGAAATATTTTTTTACTAAGGTAGTGACTATGCCTAATTATAATGGGCCGGGCCAATGAAAGAGAGGGAAACTGTGGGCGGAGCAATTGGGCTATAAAACAACGCTTGGGAAGGGGGATGGGCGGGTAGGCGAAAAATTGTGGCTTTGCCGTACCTGCCTAGCTGGAGGGATCCAGGGCGGTGGTCTCGAGCAGCGGCTTCAGAGGCGCCGTCCGCCCGGTGGCCGCTCGTCCTACGGCTGACGACTCCAAGAGTCCCTAAGGAGACAGAAGGAGGGACTATTAATAGCAGTCCCAGTCAGCAGAGGGCAGGCAGACCAGAGGTGTTGCAGAGCAAGAATTTGCAGGACAAAGGAGGCGATTTCCTGGGCGCCCCTATGTCTCGCTTGTCTGCTCAAGATCCAAGAAAGGGCTATAATGGCTATGACCTGCTCCCTTCCCTAACACCTGCAGCAATAATATTCAAACAGTCTAGGCTAGTACAGACAATCAGGCATTAAAACACATTAATATAAAGAAGAATACAGCTCCTTTTTGCAAAAATTGGTTTCTAAAAGCAGTTTTAGATGTTGAGCCAATCGGAAGCCGCCAAGAAATGGCACTCGCGCTCCGATAGGCTGCAGCTTTGCCGTACCTACCTAGCCGGAGGGATCTGGGGTGGTGGTCTCGAGCGGCGGCTTCAGAGGCGCCGTCCGCCCAGTGGCCGCTCGTCCTACGGCCGACGACTCCAAGAGTCCCTAAGGAGACAGAAGGAGGGACTATTAATAGCAGTCCCAGTTGGCAGAGGGCGGGCAGACCAGAGGTGTTGCAGAGCAAGAATTTGCAGGACAAAGGAGGCGATTTCCTGGGCGTCCCATGTCTCGCCTGTCTGCTCAAGATCCAAGAAAGGGCTGTAATGGCTATGACCTGCTCCCTCCCCTAACACCTGCAGCAATAATATTCAAACAGTCTAGGCTAGTACAGACAATCAGGCATTAAAACACATTAATATAAAGAAGAATACAGCTCCTTTATGCAAAAATTGGTTTCTAAAAGCAGTTTTAGATGTTGAGCCAATCGGAAGCCGCCAAGGAATGGTGCTCACGCTCCGATAGGCTGCGGCTTTGGCGTACCTGCCTAGCTGGAGGGATCCAGAGTGGTGGTCTCGAGCGGCGGTTTCAGAGGTGCCGTCCGCCCGGTGGCTACTCATCCTATGGCCGACGACTCCAAGAGTCCCTGCCTAGCTGGAGGGATCCAGGGCGGTGGTCTCGAGCGGCGGCTTCAGAGGCGCCATCCGCCCGGTGGCCGCTCGTCCTACGGCCGACGACTCCAAGAGTCCCTGCCTAGCTGGAGGGATCCGGGGCAGTGGTCTCGAGTGGCGGCTTCAGAGGCGCCGTCCGCCCGGTGGCCGCTCGTCCTACGCTGACGACTCCAAGAGTTGGGACATCAGAGATCTTGACTGATTGGGTTCTACCAGTGAGTTAGGCCTTGAACCAGCTAGTGGCTGAAGGTCTAGGTTTAGGTAACAAGGTGGTGGAATTAGGGGCCATAATGGTGGACAAGGGCCTAGACATTGTGGCCATAACAGAGATCTGGTGGTCAGAGCACCATACATGGGAAGTGAGTATCCCGGGTTACAGACTCTTTAGGAAAGATAAGCCTGGAAAAAAAGGGGGGGGGGTGGCACTGTATGTCAAGGAAGACATCAGGCTGACAGAAGGGCAAGAGGAACAGGATGAGGCAGAGGTCCTGTGGGGCATGCAAGGAAAAATGGTCTGGTGCAGCATTATGACTGGGTGTGATCTACAGACCCTTGACACAGGGGGAGAGGGTGGACAGGCAACTGATGAGGGTGATCCAGAGGATGGCACTCTAAGGGAAACTTCTGCTAGTAGGGGAAATTAACCGGCCCAGTGTTGAGGGGGACATCCAGTCAGCTAAGTCAGCCAGAAGTAGGGAGATGTTGGAGTCCCTCCAAGGAGTGTTCCCGCAACAGCTGTCAAGAGAGCCAAACATGGGTAGCAACATATTGAATGTGGTTCTCACAAATGGGGAAAATGTGGAAGAGGTTTCTATATCCAAGCAGCTCTCTAAAGTTGTAGGTAAGGCTAGGGGGATGTTAGGGTGTATTAGTAGGAGTATCAAAAGTCGTAAGAAGGAGGTAATAATCCCTCTTTACAAGACACTAGTTAGGCCCCATCTGGAGTACTGCGTGCAGTACTGGAGGCCACACCTTCACAAGGACATTAACCAAATTGAGGCAGTCCAGAGAGGGGCAACCAAAATGGTGCAGGGAATGCATCAGAAGACATATGGGGACACAGTAACGGAGCTCAATATGTATACCCTTGAGCAAAGGAGGGAGAGAGGTGATATGATCAAAACATTCAAACACCTTAAGGGCATTAACAAGAGGAAAGAGTCTAACATGTTTAAATATAAGAAAAATAGCAGGACAAGAGGACACAGCATGAGATTAGAGGGAGGCCAATTAAGGGGGAATGTGAGGAAATTCTTTTTCACAGAAAGGGTGATGGATGCATGGAATTGTCTACCTCAGGAAGTGGTGGCTATGAATACAGTGCAGGGCTTCAAACAGACATGGGATAGCCATAAGGGAGCAATACAGATGAGTATGAATAGATAGGCCACTGACAGAGCAAAGGCTGATGGCACATTTATAAGGTAGAAAAAAGAAATGGGCAGACTGGATGGGCCTTGCGGTCCTTATCTGCCATTAACTTCCATGTTTCTATGTAGGTGGTAGTGGGGGATAGCCTAGAAGCAAATGAACACAACATGGTGAGGTTCAGGGTAAGGATGAGGAAGGCAGCAGGCCAGTCGATCACTAAGATTCTTGATTTTAGGCAGGCAGATTTTGCCAGAATGAGGGAGATTTTTGAGGAGGAAATGAAGAGGAAAGGGCAGATAGAGGACATGGAGGAGTTATGGGGAGAAATTAAGTGGGGAGGTCACTGAAGGCCACAGACATCTGGATCAGGAGGGTTAAGAAAAGCAAAAGATGGAACAGGCCATTGTGGTTCACCCAGGAGGTGAGGGGAGCAACTGACGAGAAAAGAAGGGCATTCAAAACATATAAGAGGACCCAGAGGGATAAAGACAGGGAGATCTGCCAAGAAAAACTGAGGATGGTAGGGCAGATAATTAGGAGGGATAAAGTGGACACAGAAGAGAGAATTGCCAGACAGGCCAGAAGAGGGAGGCAAAACTTTTTTTTAGGTATGTTAGGGAGTGAAAGAAGGCAAAGCAGGGGATAGTTAGACTGGAGGGGAAGGGGGAAGTACAGGTGCAGGAGGACTTTGAGAAGGCAGAAGTGCTAAATCGGTATTTCTGCTCTGTCTTCACAGTAGAGGGGGAAGGGAATGGACTCTGGGTAAAAGGAAGGCACAGGGGTAGATCAAAGCCTGTTCATTGAAGGCAGGGTAAGAGAGGAGCTAGGTAAGTTGAGAAAGGATAGAGCTATGGGTCCAGATGCCCTGCATCCTAGAGTACACAGGGAATTAAAGGAGGAGCTGGCAGCTCCCTTGGCGAGGCTGTTTAACTTGTCCCCTGACACTGGAAAGGTGCCGAGGGACTGGAGGAGGGCAGACATGGTACCACTCAACAAGAGCGGCATCAGGGAGGAGGGAGAGAACTATCATCCATTCAGCCTCACCTCGGTGGTGGATAAGGTGATAGAAGCACTCACGAAAGAAAGGGTGGTCAGATACCTTGCTGATAATGTACTGCAGGACAACAAGCAGCATGACTTCACTGCAGGGAGGTCGTGCCAGATGAACCTCACTGAGTTTTTCAATTGGGTTATGAGAGTGGTGAATCATGGGCCTACCTGGACTTCAGGAAGGCATTTGGCTCTGTCACTCAGAGAAGACTGGTTAATAAGTTGGAAAGGTTGGGGGTGGGACCAAAAATAATGAGGTGGGTAGAAAACTGGCTGTGGGACAGGAGCCAGAGGGTAGTGGTGAATGGAGTACACTCCAGAGAGAAAAGGGTGACAAGCGGGGTGCCCCAATGGTCAGTGCTAGGGCTCATACTTTTTAATATATATGTCAGCAATATAAGGGAGGGACTGGAAGGGAATGTGTGCCTGTTTGCAGATGATACCAAGATCTGCAATATGATGGACACCATGGCCAGGGTGGAGGCAATGAGGAGGGACCTAAAGAGGCTGGAGTGGTGATCAGAAGCATGGCAGTTGAAATATAATCCAAAAAAATGCACTATGATGCACATGGGACTTTATAACCCACAAGTCTGCTACATTCTGGGAGAGGAGGAAATAAAGGCTACCAGGCAGGAGAGGGATTTAGGGGTTATAATTTTAGATAACCTCAAGGTAGGGAACCAATGCAGCAAAGTGATGGACAGGGCAAATGGAATGCTGCCATGAACTGGAAGGGGTATAACAAGCAGGAAGAAGGAGATACTGATGCCCCTCTATAAGTCCACGGTGAGGCCTCATCTGGATTATGGGGAACAGTTCTGGAGGCCCACCTAAGGAAGGATATTGATGGGATGGAAAAAGTATAGAGAAGGGCAACAAAGATGGTGCAGGGCATGCATCGGATGCTCTATGAAGAGAGGCTGAAGGAGCTGTACCTGTACCCACTGGATACTATGAGGGAGAGGGGAGACATGATAGAAACATTCAAGTACATGAAAGAGATAAACAAGGTGGGAGAAGGGAGCTTATTCAAAAGGAAAAGAACTGATAGAACAAGTGGTCATGGTCTGAGGTTGGAGGGGGGAAGATTCAGGGGCAGTACATGGGTGCATTATTTAATTGAACAGGTGGTGGACCCCTGGAACAGTCTACCAGAGGAGGTGGTGGTAGGAGCGGAAACAGTAGAGGGATTCAAGAGGGCATTGGACAGATATAAAAGATTGGCCAGAGGGTGGCAAGAGGCATATCTGGATAGGGGGGAGTAGGGTGGGGGTAGTATTGGAGCAGACTCGAATGGCAATAGTGTCCTTTTCTGCCAACAGTCTTCTATGATTCTATGAAATAAAGAAGGACAGGAACAGCCTGACATCTGTCCAGAGAATGACCACACAAATGAACCTGGGCCAGAAGGTGAAGATGTATGAGGAAAGTCTGCAAAGCCTCAACATATACACACGAGTGGCTAGAATGGGCAGGGGGTACATGATGGAGACTTCTACTGTAAGTGCTTGCATGGAATAACAGAGTAGATTGCAGTGAACTGGTCGTGAGGAATGAGGGAACTGTGACAAAAGGTCACACATGGAAATTAATGGGGAAGAAAGTTCAACGAGGTCATAAGAAAGTTCTTTTTACTGAACAGTGGTGGATGAGTGGAATAGACTGTCCAATGAGGTGGTCAAAGTAAAGATGTTGACTGGGTTCGAAAACAGGTGGGACAGACCCAAGGGAATACTATAAACTATGAGAAAAGGGACAGGGATCCTATAGAAGAGGTGTTGAAAAACTAGGATTATTGGCTATTACACAACAGTATCTCATGTAAGCCAATCACAACACAAGAAAACTGTAATTTAATACCCACAAACTACTACAGCTACATTTTGGACATGCCCACAGTAGGTTATTAAAGGAATAATGCACAACAGGGTGTGTCATGCAGGGATAACATCATGCCTCGGGTTGTCGGGCACGAGGTCGCAGACCAAATGTGTCCAGCATCAAAGAAGTGACATTATTCCAGCATGACACATACCCTGGAGTGCATTATTCCTATTATACAATGGCTCCTTTGTTAAAAAAACCAAGAAAATAGAAGAAAAAAAGGCATTAATAATAAACATTTTTATATTTTTTTCAAGATGTAGGAATACTGACAAGAAAAGTAGTTCTGGTTATTTTGGCCACTAAATGGAGCTCCTATGGTTATTGTATCTCTCCTGCTTCTCTTTCATTGTGCAGACTAGTTCTCTGTTCTAGTAGCACGTGCCCCCCCCCCGCACACACACACACATTTCTCAGCCTGTTTCTCCATTTTGCTTTGTTTTTTTATTGTGAAGTTGGAAAGACACCCTTACGCTGTCCCAAGATCACATTGGTGCTACTGGTGTGTATGTTGCTTTCCTGGTACAGCTGGTGTGTGTTTTGTACCAGGAGAAGAAAGGCAAAACCAAGGAAATTAAGGAAACAGTCTGTGGTAACAGGAAAGCCATCTCTGGTATGGAAGAAAAGCGCATGTTCAGGTTAGGTAGTTTGGGGGCAGGAGCACTGAAAGCTGAGGCTGACTGCAGTGAGGACTTAATGCGAACATGCGGCTTCAGTGACATTTCTTCTTTTTTTCTTGCCTTTTTTTTCTTTAATGTGAAACTTGCTATTACTTAAAAGCACTCTGAATGTTTTATTGTGCTGTATAGGTCCTTGTGATGTGCCGAGCGTGGTCAGTGAAGTCAGCAGCCGATTGCGAGCGTGAAGCAGATTGTGCTGACGGTTTCTGTTACTTTTTGAATTTGCTGACAGCTTCTTTTAGTTGATGAATTCATAATGGGAATATGCTGCTACTGTTTGGTGGTTAAGTAAGATAGGTGTGTGTGTGTGTGTGTGTGTGTGTGTGTGTGTGAGAGACATTGTGGGAGGGGAAGATTTACTAACCCAAAAAATGTGAAGTACTTGGAAACTCCATGGTAGGCAGGTCAGGTGCCAGTGGAGTGATTCTTTTAACATCTGATGTGGTCATTTGTGTGCTGTGACTAGACTTGTGATGTTATACTGGGATAATACACCCACAACAGCCAGTTATTCCTTTTTATCACCAGTTAACTGAATGTTATTAAAGAATAATGCCTGACAGAGGAAGAGAGGTTGGGATAACATCCCACCTTGGTGGTTGGGCCGAGACCACCGCCATATGTCCAACTCCGGGAGCGGATGTTATCCCAGCATACCACCCACCCTGGAGGGCATTATTCCTATTATACAATGGCTTGTTGTTTTATACAGAATAAAACATACTAACATACTATTTGCCAGCAGATTAGGCCTTACGGTCTATCGAGTCTGCTCGAACCTAGATCCTAGTTGGATGCGAGACCCTCCCATCCCTTGTTCTCCAGAAACCCCATCATCCATCCCCACCCCCCGGGACAGGCCATCATCTGATACATCCACTTTCTGTGTCTGTCCCATCCTCTTGAAGCCCTCCACTGTGGATCTCTGAACCAGCTCACCAGGCAGTGCATTCCAAGGGTCCACCACCCTCTCGGTGAAAACCTCCTCCTCTTTCCCCTCACCCTTCCACCTTCCAACTTCAAACCATGCCCTCTGGTGATACCTCCTGCTTTAGTCTAAGATCTCTCCATGTTTACCTATTTATTCCCTTTGAGGTACGAAGACCTCAATCATGTCCCCCTGTCTCTCCTCTCCTCCAATGAAAACAGGCAGAGCTCCTCAAGTCTGTCCTCATAAGTCAAATCCCCTAGCCCTCGTATCATCTTTGTTGCCCTCCTCTGTACCCTCTCCAGGAGCTGTATGTCCCTCAAGTGTGGTCTCCAGTACTGTACACAGTACTCAAGGTGTGGTCTAACCAGTCCATTGTACAGCGGCAGAATCACTTCCTTGCTCCTAGAGGTGATCCCCCTTACGATGCATCCCAACATCCTGTTTGCTTTGCTTGCTGCCTCCTGCACTGCTCAGAGTTATTCATACATGTATCCACCATGACCCCTAGGTCTTTTTCCCCTATTGAGGCCTCCAGCCTCCTCCCAGGGTGTACCTGTGTTTAGGGTTTCCCTGACCAAGATGCAACACCTTGCACTTGGTGATATTGAAATTTAATTTCCATGTGTGAGCCCAGCTTTCCAGGGTGTCCAGGTCCCCTTGCAGGGCCACCCTCCCCTCTTCTCCCTCAACTACTGCTCCCATCTTGGAGTCATCCGCGAAAAGACTCATTTCACACCCTTTACCCTCCCTGATGTCCACTATGTATGCATTAAACAGGATCGGACGCAGGACCGAGCCCTGTGGTACCCCACTACCAACCTCTCTAGGGTTCGAGGCTCCCCACAGACCACTACTCTCTGAGTGCGCCCAGCTAGCCAGTTTTCAATCCATCTGACCATCAAAGGCCTACTCCTAACCCCATCAGTTTCTCCACCAGACCATTGTGGGGACAGAGTCAAACGCCTGCTGAAGTCCAAGAATAATACATCCACAGGCTTACCCTGTGCAGTTCTGATGTTACCCATTCATAGAACTCCACAAGGTTGGTTTGACATGATCTACCTGGCACAAACCCATGTTGCCGACTATCCAGACCTCCCACCTCCTCCAAGTACACCCCCAATCGTTCCTTTAGTATACTCTCCATTAATTTTCCCACCACCGAGGTCAAACTGATGGGTCTATAGTTACCTGGTACTTCCCTCGACCCCCCTTTATGGATTGGTACCACATGTGCCTCTCGCCAATCCCTAGGTACCCTCCCTGTCTCAAGTGACCTGCTGAAAAGCTCCACCAGGGGTGCAGCCAGTATGTCCGCCAATTCCCATAGTACTCTCGGATGAATGCCATCCGGCCCAGGAGATTTGTTTTTCTTTAGGGCCTTGAGGGCTAACCACACCCTTTTGGTGGAGATAGCATCATCCGTCCCCTCCCCCTTACTGGTCTTTTTATCCTTATCCAGATGTGACACCTCTGGGGTACCTTTCCCTCCCTCTTGCTCCATTTCTGTTGCTCCCCTGATCCCACTCCCTGCCGCTTCTATCCCCTTCATGCCTTGCTTTGTAGATATCCCATCCCCCTCCCTAGTGAACACAGAGGCAAAGTACTTGTTAAATACCTCTGCCTGGTCCTGCTCTTCCACCCACCCTCCTTCTGATCTCAATCTGCTGAGATGGCCCTTAGTTTTCTCTGCTCCCAAATGTAGCGGAAGAACCCCTTTCCCTCCCATGTATCCCTGTGCCAGCCGCTGCTCTTTACTGGACTTTGCTCCCTCACCATACTGGTGACTTTTCTAGATGCAAGCTGGTACATTTCCTTATCCCTATCCCTCTTGTTGTTTTATATTTTTGTAGGCCGCCTTCTTTCTCTGACTGCTACCTGTACCTCACTGGACCACCAGCATGGTTTATGTGACCTTGCTCCTGCGTTTCAACTTAGCGCAGATCCTGACTGCCTCATGAAGTCCCCATTTTATGACTTCCCATCTCCTTTCCACACTTGTCATTGAGGTAATCCCCTTCAAGTGATCCTTGAGAATATTTCCCATGCCCATAAAGTCTGCCTCCCTGAAGTCCACTGCCAGTGTCCTAGATCTCACCCCCACTCCCCCCATGCTTATTTGAAACCAGACAGTATTGTGGTCACTCCCAGTCAGGGGGTCCTGTACAACTATGTCCCTTACCAGATCCCCATCTGCCAGAACCACATCCAGGACATGCCCCCTCCCTTGTGGGCTCCATCACATGCTGTGTTAAGAACACATCCTGGAAGCCATCCAGCAGCCTCTGCTCCTTGGCCACCTTAGAGAACATGGTTCCCCAGTTTGTACCTGGCATATTAAGGTCCCCCATCAACACCACTCCTTCCCCTTTTGGACCACACTGGGCAATGATGTTGTCCAGCAAACCATCCTCTAGAACATCACTCATCCCGGGGGGCCTATATGCTACTCCCAGCTTGACCTTATCTCCTGCTGGGGATCGAAAGGTGACCCATAAGGCCTCCACGTTTCCCTCTGCCTCTTCTACCATAGCAATTTCTATATCATCTCTAATGAACATAGCCACTCCACCCCCTCTGACCTCCTTTCTATCCTTCCTAAGCATAGTGTACCCCTGTACATTTAGGTCCCAGTCATGGTTTTTGTTGGCTCACGTCTCCGTGACCGCCACCACATCCACCCCCCCCCCGAACAGCATAGCCTGGAACTCCGGCAACTTGTTTCCCAAGCTCCTGGCATTTACTAACACCAACCCCACCCTGATCCCTGATCCTCTTTGTTGAACCCCACCCAGATTCCTTATACTTCCATCCTTCCCTGCTCCTCCTGAAACCTCCACCTCCAGTCTGTTTCCCTTCCCCTCTTGGGCTTGACGGCTACTCCCTCATCTGGAGGAGAGGGCTTGGTCAGCCCTCCTCATCTCTTCCCCCTTACAAGTTTAAACCCCACCTTTCTTGTATGTAGTCAGCCATCCCCTGTTTAGGACTTCCTTCCCTAATGGGGCAAGATGAAACCTGTCCTTGGCATATAGTCCCTTATCCTCCCAAACTCCATTCCAGTTCCTAACACCCCAACCCATTCTCTTCACCCCACTTCCTGAGCCAGTCATTAACCTCTTAGCTTCTTTTTTTCTCCACTGAGGCCTTTGGTACTGGCAATATCTCCGAAAGGAAATGTTGCATCCATTATCCGACAGACTCTGGCAAGTTCTTGGAACCTTGCTTGGATTTCCAAATGCTATTTCCTCTAGATCATTAGTTCCCAAATGCCAGAAATCGGTTTCCCTCCACAATCCCTAACCATTTCATACACCATGAACTTTGCTCTGTGCACTGTCAGCCCAGAGATACTCACTACCTTCACCTGGCTATGGCATCCACCCCTTATCCTCCCAATGGATACCTCTAATCATCGAGTCTCCCAGTAACAGAACCTTAACACCGCCATCATCCTTATGGTTACCTCCACTATGCCCTCTCAGTCCCCTTCCCCCTTTATTCATGATCTCAATTTCATGGGAGTCTTCCTGCCTTATTAGAGACCCCCTTGTCACCCTCCCCTTTCTGCCTCCCTTGCTATTTTGCCCACTTAACTCAAACCCCTCTGAATAGCTGTCCCCTTTAACCCTCTCTTATCTGAACCATTCATCCTGGCCCTGATGGTTTCCCCTTCCCCCACACCACCATCCTCCCCCCTTGTAATAGTACCCCTGCCTCCAGAGGCTCTCTGTGGGTCCCCTTTAGCTAGGGCCCCATCCTTGGTACTGACCTCCCTGCTGAAGGGGGGCTCCTCTCCCACCTTCTTGTCTCCCAGTTTCTCTCCAATCATGCTCTCCTCCCTCATGTCTGGAATATGTTGCATCTCCCCCATTTGCTTAACATATATGTTTCCCTTCTCCCTCTGGGACTATGTCTATCCTTTCCATAGCTGGTCTGTGATGCCTATGGGTATCCGACTCCCTCCCCGGCCTCTGTATAAGTTTCCTCATTTTCACCAACCCTTCCTCCCTCTAGGTTGCTTAGTAGCTCAAATTTGTTGTGACACTCTATGTCAGCCTCCATCAAGTAACCCGAGTTTCCCTGATTGCATCTCTAAACTGACCCTCTTCTTCCTCTCTTGCACTATTCACCTTAGGAGCTCCTTCCCACAGTCTGCTGTTTTAGGCTTCGCACAACAGCCCTCCTGACTCTTCCCTCCAGTCTCTTTGTATTCAGAATGTTCACCCCTGGCCGCTTCCTTAGCATCGAATCCCCCATCTATGTCCCTGTCTCAATATCCCTCCTGCTTGCTGTAACATAACGCCCTGTAATTTCAGAGTGTTGCCTCAGTCTCCTCAGCCCCACCCTTCTGCACCCATCCACACCCCTGTGCTGGACACCCCACCAGCTCCCGGCTTACTCCTTAACCAATATACCTCCTCCCAATTACAGAATAGCTGTCTACAGGTGAGCAGCCTCCTCTCAGGCCCAATTTAGAATTATTGCCATCCCACAGCCTGTGCAGCCTACACCTTCAAAGATGCCTGCCATGGTGGAATATGGCCACCTGATTATCCCCTCTGTTTATAATAGCACACACCCTTTTCTCAGTCCCTTTCCCCTTGAGTACAGTTTCTCTCTAAATTGACTGTAGTTATTTACAAACCCAATTTCAACTCCACCAATAACGTTCCCAAGTCTCACAAACATATACAGTCCAGTGTGTGTTCGGTCCCACTAACAGTGTGTGTAAGCAGACATCAGGTACCATATGATGTCACAGGCCCACCAGCTCCTGTTGCTTCGAATTTCAGTCCCAAACAGAAATACTCAGCCCTTCAATCCCAACCCCAGTGGCTTTTCAGTATTTAAGAGAGGCATACAAACAGGGTGGGTGGGAGGGCTCTACCAAACACCAGGCAAACAACACATTTAAATTTCCTCTAAGTATCCCTGCCAAACAACTATTCCCAAGCCACCAAAGTTACAATGTAACAGTTCTAATTCAAGGTAATAATTTTAACACATAAAACTAATTTCACTTACAAACTATTCAAATATTTCAGTTAAAACAGAATATAACTCCAGCCCTCTTTCCTACCTGCCTGCTGCTTAAGCTCCCAAGTGAACAATGAAAGCCAAGGTAATTCCTGTTTAAAGACAAGGTAATTGCAGCTAATGTCCCCTCCCCCAAACACCAGGAAAACAACACATTTAAATTTCCCTCTAAGTATCCCTGCCAAACAACTATCCCCAAGCCACCAAAGTTACAATGTAACAGTTCTAATTCAAGGTAATAATTTTTAACACATAAAACTAATTTCACTTACAAACTATTCAAATATTTCAGTTAAAACAGAATATAACTCCAGCCCTCTTTCCTACCTGCCTGCTGCTTAAGCTCCCAAGTGAACAATGAAAGCCAAGGTAATTCCTGTTTAAAGACAAGGTAATTGCAGCTAATGTCCCTCCCCAAACACCAGGAAAACAAACACATTTAAATTTCAAGTATCCCAGCTAAACAACTATTCCCCAAGCCACCAAAGTTACAATGTAACAGTTCTAATTCAAGGTAATAATTTTTAACACATAAAAATAATTTGAAAGAATGTTTTTGTTAGTGTGTAAAAATATTTTTGTTTCTTAAGAGAAGATGCAAACAAAGCAAAAACAAAGGTAAAAAAGGTAAAGGTAAAGAATCAGCAGGGATGTTATGCCAGGATAACATCCCTGCTGTGATGGCCAATTGACCAAACAGAAGCCAGGATTATTTCTTGCCATTGTATAATGCTTTATTAATTTTAGTCCAGTGTAGGCCAGGCACAGCTTCAAATTCTGGCCCAGTGTAGGCCAGGCACAGCTTCAGATAAGCATACAGTATGGGCCAACTATATAAGCCATGTTTTTTTTCAGCCACTGAATTCTTCAGGCTCAGTTTTCAAAGGCTGATGCAAGGCCTACATCAAGCCCTAAATCAAACCTGTGTTTTGCCACAGCTGGTCAAAACTCCTTTAATGCAACTGCACCCAATTTTAGTACATCAGGCACAGCTGCAACAGTTTCCTCATTTTACGTCAGTTTGTTCCAAAGATTTGGCACAAGCCCCGTAAAATGGGTCCTCAAAAAGGCACAAGTTAGACTAGGGAAAAGTAGGTCTAACATGTGGCATTTGGTGTTCGGGACTGAAAATCCTGCTCATAGCCAGGAAATTGCTGCAAGCCCTATGCATCAAATGATCAGTGCACTAGGGGCTTGTGGCATTCTCGGAGCTTTGAAAGTTAAGTCCTTTCTTTCTATGTATGTATGTATGTATGTATGAGAGATAAGCCTGAGAAACAGGGTTCACAAACAAGAAGGTTTCCAGGGCTCAAAGTGTTTTACAATTTAAAATAATAGCCAATTTCAAAATTCGACACAAAACTGCAAGAAACAGGTTTCACAGACCAGATTTTTATACTTTCCATTATCAAGATAAAACAACTACTGTATACAGAGAACTGCATACTGCAGCAATATTTGTTAGTCAGCAAAAAATGTTATATAGTGTATTAGCATTAACATATTTAAGACATATTTAGATTCATTATAGGTATATGTTTATTTGCCTCAGATGTTTTTAAATTACCTTTTGTTGCAAATGGTATAATTATTAATGCATGACATTGAAGATGGCTACCACTTGCAATTTTTTTAAAATCCCTTCAGTCGAGATTACTTTCTGACTTTACAAACTGAATTCATACAGTGGATGTATTAGGAGGATGCTAGCACATATTCTGATGGTGAAAAGGCCAGATAACAAGGAATGATAAACATGTTAAAACCCAATGTCTTGGCTTGGTTAATTTAGCCTTGATTCAAGTTGAATTTATTAAGTTAGATATCCATGTAGGCTTTTATTCCTGAATACTGCATGACCTCTTAGGACTTAGAGAGATACTCCAGTACAAAATGTTTATTAAAAATGAACTAATAATTAGACTTGGCAAATAGTAATATGATGTAGTAGTTCAGATAAAATATAAAATCCAACAAAAGCTGGGACTTGACTTTTGGTTGCATGACATGGCAATGCAGATGTACTTTCTTTGGCAAAATTTGTATGTGAACTTGTTGTATCTTGTTTACGGAATAAAGCTGAGTTAAAAAAAACATATCTTGAAGGGTACCTAAACAAGCAAGTTTTTAAAACTGCAAACTCCAAAATTTGGCTTCATGGTGAGGTAAAGTAAAAGCTGCTGTTTACATTTATGTAGATAACATAAATGCAATTTCATAGCTTTTGAAAAATGTAAACATCAGTCTTTCACTTTCAAAAAAACAGCCTTGCTTTCTCCACAAGTGTGCCAAGTGTGTTAAGTGATGAGTCATGATGACATCATTGGAGCCAGAAGCAGAGACCCACATGGCTCCCTATAGTGCTAACTAGTTCTTCTTTCCCCCTTTGTTTTGAATTGTTTCACCAGAATGATCAACACCATGTGTTAACACATGGATTACTTTGATCAGTACACATTAGGCTATGATTTTGTTTACTTTAACTCCCTGAAAATGTTTGTAATCCAGCTGACTTTTTCTTTGGCAAACCACAGTACAGTACAACACATCAAACACCTGATGATCTAGTGGTTATGTGATGCCCTGAAATTTGTAGTGATGTACTGGTCTGGTCCAATTCCAAAGCTCATGCTTTCTTGGTAATCCACAAATAAGCTTCTCTTGTAGTCTTTTTCCACGTGAACCCCCTGCACCTAGCCTGCCTTCTGATGAATACTGAGCCATTCATACTCTGTCCTTAGTACTGCCTGGGGCTACCTATGAGCTTGCGGTCTCATGAAGAGAATTATCACACCTCACATTGTAATCTTGTACCTCAGAGAGTTGTGCATACCTATACCGATACGCTTCATCAACTGGCACTGTTAAAAACTGCCTCCTAAATCACTCTCCAGTCCACTTTCTCAATGTTTGACTTCTGCTCCCACAGTAAGCATTGAGTGGATCACCACCCTTCTTCACAGTGAAGGCAGTATGTACAGTCTCCCTGAAATGTTTCCCCCCCCCTTATTAACCAACAACTAGGTTTTCCTGGAGGGTTAAGCAATAAGCATCAGGATATACCAGAAAAACTGCTGTTCATACCCTCATAAAGGCTGAATTTACTATGGATATCAATATTATTAGCAGGAGAGGCATACTAACGCCTTGAGTGAATCCACCTGACTTCCAGTGTCGGGCTACTCCTTTACCTGTGATCTGCAGAACACCACAGGACAACTCCCAGCAGTTCTTCTCCAGTACTTTTCTGTGGTCTACTCCACAATGCTAGTTGGCTGGCTACCACCCTTCCAAATCTTGAATTAGCTATACACAGCTCCCTCAATACTGTCCTAACAAATGTCAACCCCCCCCCACCAGAGGGTAATCTCTGTACACTGAATTCAAGTAACAGTTTAGGTGCAGCCCTGGCACTCTGAGTATTTGTCTTCGCTGGCTGCTGTCATCCACAGTCAGGTAGTGATCACAGTGGTGGCAGCCCCACATCTCAGATCTCACAATGATCTGTTCAACTTCCCCCTTCCTGTCTTCCCCTAACCTGAGTATAGCTGTAACCTGCTGGAATGGACTCTTCAGTCTCTCTCCGGCATTCATTCTTCTCACCTGTTCCCCATACCAAAAACTGGTGAGCTCACTATCCTTCCACATCTTGAATGTGGTTAGCACAGCCTCCCATCTTACTTTTACATATTAATAATAAACGTGATCTTCTGGTAAGCCAGGCTGATAGCAGCAGGGCACAAGGGGAAAAATAGGCTTTCCTACCCATATTTATTTATTGAATTTTGGTAACCAGGTAGGTCCTCTGAGACAAGACAGTCCCTTTTTCAGGGGCTACCTGGGAAGTGCAGTACATTGATAGTGCATTCATTGATACAAGAAATTAGACAAGAAAGAATAGTGGGGGATGACATCAGTTCCTGCAGAAAGGAGCTGAGCAAGACGCCAAGGTAGATGCGGTCGGAGCTAAAGATGGATTAATGTATCTAACCACCTCTTTTTTTTTTTTTGCTTTTCTATGCAATCCAGAGTTATTCCACTGGTTTACAGAGTGGTGGCTCTTAATTTATTATGCACTCAGACCAGCTTTTATTTTTGGTCACTGTTCCTTGAGCTCCTTGAGCATACAGATGATACTATACACTATCATTAGGCAGGCATCCAGGTGGTATGCAGGTGGGGTGCTGCCACTCACAGATGACAGAAGGGTGCTGGGTTGCGGGGTGGCTGTGAGTCCTCTGTGGAGGGTGGGAGGGGTACCACTGGACCACCAAGCTACATTCTGCCATTACAACAACCCACAATCAGGCAGCGGAGGGACCGCTATACCACCAAGGGTAAGTATAATAATACAGAAGCCCACGATCAGGCAGCGGAGGGAACCACTAGACCACCAGGTTTCAATATATTTTTACTACTGCCCGTGATCGGGCATATGGGAGGGGGGAGCTACACTAGCCCACCAGGGAGCCAACCCCCAATGACAGCAGCCTGGCAGGGTGCCAGGTGCATTTTGCCAGGACACCCAGTGCAATGCCTGCAAATGGGGCCATAATGACATGCAAATGGCCCCATTTGTGCCTTGCATAGATTATGGCATCATTTGCATGCCCCCAGCTGAATATCTTGGGTGATGTGCCTAGCACAATGGTACTTGTGCTGGCACTTCCCCATGCTCCCTCGCTGTGGCTTGAGCTGGTGCAGCGCCACTGCGCCATGTGCAGTATGTGTGCCGACCTTACGATATTCAATGGTGCTGCACCATGGTGCATCACTGTTGAATATCACCTGGTCCTGGCCCTGGCACAGCCCATTTGTGCTGCACCCAGGCTTGTGTCACTGCCCAGTGCAGTCTACATATCCAGCCCTACATGTTTTTTAAGTCCTTCCAACAGAAGTTCCAATGTTTTTCTTTAAGTCATTGAAAAAAATGGTAACTTTGTAAGGTTGAATAAAAAACCAAGAACAGCATATGACAGATTGGTCCTTCCTGTGCAACAAGGAGGTCTAGCAATGCCAGATTTCTATAAATATTACTTGGTATCACAGGTTATAACAATATGGAGTTGGATACGTTAGCAGACAGAAAAGATTCTCTTAAAGCTTCTGAAGAAGGACTGGGTAGATTCGAAAGCTAGAGCACTTTGTTCTTTTCTGTAACATCCATGTTGATCCAATAAAAGGTATCAAATCATTTGTTTCTGGATCTGTTCTTAAAAGGACCAATATGGCACCTACAACATTTTTTTTGCAGACAGAAAAGAGAAATTCAATAAAAATGGAAAAGTTAACATCACAGTATCCATCATTAATGAATTTACTATTTCCAGGGCAGAAATGGGATAAAATCAAACAAGAAGAGTATCCAGTATCATTACTTACTACACTTAAATGTTGGAACCAACTCTATAAACTTTTAAAATATGATATAGGAGTTACAAAATATACTCCATTGCACAATAATTGGAAATGTCTTTCATCAATTAATGATCAGATTACAAAAGTATGGAAATCCTATGGGTTAATTGAATGTGCCCAGCTGTTTAATAAAGATGCATTTTTGTCATTTGAAAAATTAAGAGAACACTTTTCTATACCATCTACTCATATGCTTAAATATATACAAATTAAACAGTATATAAAAAAGACGAATGGGGTGTTAAAACTATTTTCAACACCAATCCTGGATAAGCTAGAGGATAGAAAGGAAAATAAAAAATTGATCTCATTAATATATACATCGCTATTTGGGATTATTACAAAAGATATGGAGAAATTAAAACAGAAATGGCAAATGGAAATGGGAAAAGAACTTACAGAAGAAATATCAGAGGAATTATGGAACAGGATTTTAGGAATGGCTTTTATGAATATAAAATCAACTAATTTAAGGCAAATCTAATAAAACATTTTACACAGGACATATGTCACCCCATACAAATTACTTAAAAATAATGTACAACTGAATGATAAATGCCCTAGATGTACAAATACATCGGGCACATTGATACACCTAATCTATGAATGCCCTTATTTGATGAATTTCTGGTCCAAAATATATAAAATCATTAATAGGGCTTTGAATGAACAAATTCTATTTAAGATCTTATTTTCTATGTTTGGATTAATGGAGCAAGGAAATATGATAAATCAGGCTCAACAAGCATTTGCTTCAATAGCTCTGACAATTGCAAAAAAATGTATATTAATAAAATGGAAAGACCCCAAACCATCAGACATTAAAATGTGGATAAACTATATGGTGGATGTGATGAATCTTGAAAGGGTGCAGTATGTAAAGGAGGCACAGGAAGAGACTTTTGGGAAGATAAGACAACCCTTTAATATCTTAATATCTGAAGGACTTAAAGAATAAGTGGAGAATTTGAATCAGAAATAAAAAGCTAAAATAAGGGGAAAGGGTTAGGAATTACATATAATTTATAGGATATATAAACAAAAAAGAAAAAAAAGATTTAAAAGGAAAACTTAAAATAAAAATCTGAATAAAATAGGAATAATAGTAAGAATAAGTAAGCCTAGCTCATATCCATAGGTTAGAGTAGAGTAGGAGGTAATGATGAAATTATGAAATTGGGCGATATTTTGATGTAAGGTTTATATCCAATAAAGTATATACCCCATTAAGTTATAACTGAACCTCAAAAAAAGAAAACAGAAAAAAAGAAAGAAAAAAAGGAAAAAAATTAGACAAGGAATAGTCATACAGTAAGACAGTACATCAATTACATTCAGTTATGCAAAATAAGCAATGTAAAGCACAGTCAATAAAACCTTACATACAGACATCACTTACAGTATTTTTTTTTCTTTGAGAGCAGGAGATAGAGAGAGTGGAAAGTCTTGCTAGGAGAATCACGCAAGGAGTAAATGGGTTAGGAGTCAGAGGAAGCAGGAGCAAGGTGGGGCGGTTTGGTGCGATAACAATGAACTTTGAAATTGAGAGAGGGATGTGCAGGTCAGTATAGAAGGAGGTAAAGAGTTCCAGTAGGACACAGCAGAAATTGCAAATGATTTTCGAGCCATGGAGAGTCATAAGTTTGGTACTGAGAGAAGGGGCAAGGAGGTAGATCTGAGGGCACGTCGAGGAAGATGACATTGAACAATAACAGCAAGGCAGGGAGGAGTGAAGCAATGGACAAGCTTATGTATAAAGCTGAGTGTGGCATAGCGTAATATTGATTCATAGGGTAGCCATCCCAGGGCAGATAGTATATTGCAGTGATGGTGCCAAGCATTGGCCCTGAGAGCAAACCTGCCAACTCTATGGTAGGCCTGTGATAGGTATGATAGTATGGATGCAGTAGCAGAGAGTAGTAATGGAGCACCATACCTGAGGAGGGGCAGGAGTGTGGCATCTGCAATCTTGCGGCAGGAGGTCAATGTAAGGAACAGCGGATGCGGTAGAAGACATTAATTTTTATGTTTATAGTTTTGGTGATGGCTGTATCATGCTATATATATATCGAGGCTACATATAATTAGGCACTATTAAATGATATGCATAATGATGCACACACCCGTTATTTAATAGTGCCTAACTAAAGGTAGCCTAGATCTTTTAAGGCTAGGAAAGCCCATATCTCTCCTTGTTTCCTACTGCTATCAGCCTGACCTACTGGAAAGAATTGTTTATTTTTAATATGTCAAAAAACCTGGGGACTGTATTACCTGCATTCACGATGCAGAAGGGTGATGAGCTCACCAGTTTTTGGTGTGGGGAGAAGGAGTGAAGAATGAATACCAGAGGGGGTCTGAGAAGGCCACTCCTGCAAGGTGTTGCTATAGTCAGGGAAGGGGGAATACAGAAAGGGAGAAGTATGAGCAGATCACTGTGAGATATAAGATGTGGGTCTGTCAGCACCACGATCACTATCTGACCCCATTGCCCTGGCCAACATTCCCCTTCTCATAAAACCAGTTCATGCAATTATCCAAGGTTGTGTGTGGGTATTAATATGTGAAGTGGCTGCCACTACAAGTTCAGTCACTACACTACCAGACTAGCATTGCTTGTAAAGCACTTTGGGATACAATGTGTATGAAAAGCATTATATAAATGCTAATTCTTATTATTATTATTATTTTCCATGGAAAAAGAAGCCAAGGCAAGTATATTATTGATTTCTGAGAAAGTATGAAGTCTGGCATTGGACTACACAAGAACTTTGCTACAAACAAGAGGTGGATCTAGGGGAGGTGAAGGGTGCGGCTGCACCCCCCCATTGTAACATACTTGCTTGCTGCTGCTGCATTTCACTTTGTTGAAGAAGTCAGATTTAGTGATTGTACAAATGTTTACATTCAAAACTATGGATTACATTTGTAGGTTCTGTCAAAAATGTACTAAAAAAGAATAATAGACAATATAAATGTTTAAAACAAATTTTAAAAAGTGCATATCAAGTAGGTACACTACCCCAGCATCCCCCATAGTAACATCCTGGATCTGCCATAACCACTAGACCACAAGATTATTTAAGATTTGTACTGCACTGTGGTTTGCCAAAGAGAAAGTCAGTTGGATTAAAACACAATTTCAACATGTTAAAGTGAACAAAATGAACAGAATTATAGCCTAACGTGTATTGATCAAAATAACACACATGGTTTTTACCATTTTGGTGAAACAATTCTAAACAAAGGAAAAAAAGAACTAGTTAGCACTAAAGAGAGTTATACAGCTCTCTGACTCTAGCTCCAATTATGTCATCACTTACCACATTTGGCAGCCATCTTAGGAAGCAGGTAAGGCAGTTTTTTTGAAATTGGAAGGCTGATTTTACATTTTTCAAATGCTTTGGGACCACATTTAGGTAAACTATATAAATGTAGTTTTAGCATTAATGTATACAGCAGCCTTTCCTTTAATCCCCTAAGAAGTCAGATTTTTGAATAGTTTGTTGTCAAAGTGTTGTTTAGGTATCCTTTAAGTTCAGAAGTAAAATAAAATGAAATGATAACTAGGTAGATAGGAAGATATATAGATAGATAGGAAGACAGATGGACGGATGGACAAACAGACAGACAGACAGACAAACAGATTTTTCTTTAAATACAGCAACACATTTCCAGGCTGAAAGTGTTTACTATTTAAAATAAAATAACAGACTTTCAAAATTCAGCACAAAACAGCAAAAATAAGCTACTATTTCAATATTCAAATTTCTCAATCTCAAAAATTCTAGAACTGCAATCACACTGTCAGTCATTTAGTCTGTCAATCTCCTGAGAAGGACAATCTAAATAAGTTTTGATTAAAAAAACTTCTAGTCAGAGGACAGAACAGATAGATCTGAGGACAGCATTCCACAGCCTTGGGGGCAGCAACAGAAAAACTCAGTCCCCAGTGTAACTCACGTAAAGCAGGAATAATATGCTCATATTTAGGTGTTCCTGTTAGTAACCTGGCTGACAAGGTTTAGATTAGCTGGAGTCAGTAATTCTGAATAGCTGGAATGCCATATTAGACCACAATGCAGTAGTCAGCTTGTGAGGTGATAAAGGCTTGCACTAGTGTATGCAGATCACTCTGATCTAGGAAGAGACACAATCTGGCTACATATTTTAAGTGATAAAAAGCACTTTGAATGACAGCTGAGACTTGAGATGTCATAACCATTCTTCCGCTGAAGATAACGCCTAGACTGAAAACGTCCTCCATTATCTGCAGTTTTGACACGTTTGTAACAGGATGCTGAATATTTTGTTTAACAGCAGAGACTGGTTATCTAGGATAGCCAGAAATGATTTGGTTTTGCTGTGGTTCAGTCTCAACCAAATGGCACTCCTCAAGTCCTTGATCTCAGAGATAGACTACTGTACCCCAAACACTGTATTTCCTTATCTGAGTCTAAATAAAACTTAAAACTAGGTATCATCTGTATAGCAATGAAAACTTAAGTCATACCTTTAGATCACATCACCCATTGGAAGCATATAAACTGTGAACAACAATGAGGAGATTACAAAGCCCTGTGGGATGCCGTATAAGACCATAGAGGAAGCAAATTGAAAATTTCCCAAAACCACAGGTCTGATGATGATCTTCCAGGAAAGACCTTAATCTTTTCAAAATAGCATTAGACAAACCACAAAAGCTCTTCAGGCACTTGACCAACTCTTGATCGTTCATGGTATTAAATGCCTATGACAGATCGAGGAGAACCTAAACTGATAGCTCTTCTTGATCCTTCACAAGAAGCAAATTGTTCATGACGCACACCAGAGCAGTCTCTGTGATGTTGCAAGACCAGAAACCAAACTGGAGAGGCTCATAGAGTTCATATCTGTTCAGATGTTCAGTCAGACAAAGAACCACCACCTTCTCAATAACATTATCTAAAAAAGGAAGGTTAGAGATAGGCTTGCAATTTGCAAGGTTGCTTGGATCTAAATTTCATATTCTTTAGGAGGGTCTTCACATCAATCATTTTAAGAGAGTATGTGAAGGCACCCTCCATCTAAAAGGAATTAACAACCCCCACAAACATAGGAACTACCATCTGCCAGCCCACCTTTACCAAATCAGAGGGGGTTGGATTTAACACACAAGTTGATTGACACATCTCTGACAGTACCTGGCATGTTTCTACATATTCAGTTTGCTGAAAATCTAGCCACAGCACCCACTATTCAACAGTCTTATAAATTTGAACACTGCACTGGTGGACAACATCAGAGGAGGAAATATATTTTTTGCTCTCCACATTCTTGATCGAAAAGAAATCAGCAAACTGCTCACACTGTATCTCCTTACTGAATTTGGTTCCACCAAAGAACTGAGACAATCAGGATTTAGAACCTTATCAGCCAGCCTAAAGACAGCTGCAGGTCTTTTTCTTCTGGCTGCAATGATGGCAGAATAAACATTTTTCTTACACCAGTCACAGCATCCTGGTATCATAGATAATGTGATATCAGGATAGTCATTTTGGAGAGCAGACCTGATTTTCTCCAACAGGGCTCAAGCTTCCTCCAGCAACTTTTAAATCCCTGCAGCTTATCAGTAAACCATGGGAAGCCACTGCATCCAATGTATGGGCAGAAGCAGACTGGTGCCAGGAAGTCAGCCACAGTAAGAACTGCTTTATTTGTTTTTTGTAATTTTTTATTTAATTTTTTTTTAGTCTTTGGCAACTGTGTAAGGCCAACTGCACACAAGTACCTGTTTTCAGGGGCAGCCAGGGAGCACTGGGGGGTTAAGTGACTTGCTTAGAGTCACGCAGTACACAAACAGAGGTTGTGGGACTCAAACCCAGGTCTGCAGGATGCACCAAGCTCATTCACTGCTCATTACTCTAAACCCTAGGCTATATTGCCACCCAACTTTATTGTATGTCTCAATCACTGCACTGCACTCCCTGGAAGAGGTGATCAAAATCCCTGAGACAGCCAACTAAGCCAAAAAAAATTCAGGGTGACATTCTTTCATACACAATTGTGAATCATTTCAGCAGGGGTGGAGTAAAAAAAATACCATCTACCACTTCAAACTGCAGTACAAAATGGTCAGACCATACCATGAGTTCAGTCAACATTTTAAAAACCCTTATTCCTGACGAGAAAAATAAGATCAAGCATGTGGCCAACAGCATGCGAGGGAGTCTCTACATTCTCATAAAAAAATCAAATGATTCCATCACATTTAGGAGATTCCTTGCAAAGGTGGATGAGTCAGTGTCCACCCAGGCAGAAAATTGATATACTGATGTTTTACTGGGAATAAATTATTAAACAATGAAAAAAAGATGAAATGTTGTTCTTTTTGTAATTTAATATGCTTTATTGATTTTCAAAAACTGGGGAAACAAAACACAAAACCAACACTTCACAACATAGAAACATCAGAACAAGAAAGGAACACACACCCCATAGCAATATTACCCCTCTCCCCGAGTGCTGTTTCCTAAAACCATAAGAATTTAAAGGTCATAACAGTGTAATATATGACATTCAGAAAAATAAGGACTAGTCACCAATAAAAAGAATAAACTGGGAGATCCAGCAAGAAAAAAGGAGAGATGTAACAAAGCTCCAAAATAAAAATGTATACAATATAGAGCAAGCCTTAGAGGGTCATTAACCATGCATAAAAAGAGTCCTAATTTCTCCAAGAAGATTGAGATCTATGCATTACATTGGCAATATGCAATTGAGCATTCAAGGTGCTAAGGATTTCTGCATGCCATTCCGATCAGGATTGAGCTGTGTAACCTAACCAGTGGTAAAGAAGAACCATCATAGCTACTGTGTAGATCAGGGTGACATAGCCCTTTCGATATCCTGGGGTTATCTTTTTATAATACCCAAATAAACAAACTTCTGAAGTAAAGGCTTCAGCTACAGTAGGTCAAAAGACAGATCTAAAAGGTGCTTAATGGTTGTCTGGAAAGATATAACCTTTTCACATGCTTACATGTGAAATAATGTACCTTCTGCCTGTTTACACCTGAAGCAGTGGGAGTGGGCCTGTCTACCTGATTTATAAAGTTTATGTGATGTGAAATAAAGATTATGTAGTACGTTAAATTCTTGTAGCCTATAGCAATATTGTTTTATATACTTACATAGGTCAATCCAAACTGTTTGCCATTCTAGAGGGGGTCCAGTCAAGAAGAAGGGTATGTTGCCTGTAATAACAAATACCATGTAGTTTCATTGGGTCATTAGTTTGAAATATAGTATATAACTGAGAAATAGCACAATGTGTGAGAAATAGCACAATGTGCATGTGCAGCCTGATCAATTCCTCATAAACATGGGATCACTGATAGGTCCATGGAGGGGGGGGATCTAAATGGGACAATGAAATTTTGTTCTGCTAACAGAAGTTGCTGATTTAAAGAAGTCAGATCTTTCTGCTTTCTACATAAATAATAAGACACTCCAGGATGTGGAATTATGGGAGAAAAATTGCATAGCTGGAGTGTGTTCTTAGGCACAAGGTGCTTGCACCGAGCACCTTTAAACACTTGAGAGCAAGTGCAGTTATTCCCTATAATCTCATTTCTTGAAGTGTGTTAAAGCACTTATAACACACAGAGAAAAATTAAATGTTCAAAAACTGACCTGAATACTTTCAAAACAGACAGCTTTTATTTTTAACTGTTGGGACATAAAGTAGTCCCTGTTGAGACTATCTTTAACCTAGAAACAATTACCTTTTTTTGAGCAATAGAGTTCAATTAGCGTTTCATTTTCAGTTCTTTGAAATTATAAACATTTTTTTTTATTCTTTGTCAGTGACCTGGGAGCATTGGGATGGTTAAGTGACTTGTTCAGAATTACACAGTATGCAAGTGGAGGTTGTGGGAATCAAACCCCAGGTCTTCTGAATGCATATACCATTGCTACATCAAAACATTTACTGTGAAGACCATTACAGTGTCAACAATGACAGTTCACTGTAATGGTCATGCAAGACCCTGGCATGGCTTCTCCGAGTCCTGTGCCCCCTTCCTGAAACAATTCCAACATTAAGTTGTTTATATTGAATTCCTCAGGGGCAAGGGGCAAGAGCCCCTATGAAGGGGTATGGGCACAGCCCCCCCCCCCACTAAAAACCACACTGTTTTTCCAATGGCACAATGCCAACTGTGATCGCAGTTGACATGTGCCATTGCTGTAAAGCTGGTCGACAGATTTTCTGTTGAACCAGCTCGGTGGAACCTTCTGGATGTGCCAAGCACATTCAGTTTGTTACTCAAATCACTAGGTTATACTTCCACTTAAATGTTTCATATATGGTGTAGTTCTATACTTGGTGGCAGACATTTTTGTCAGCAAGGATAATCTTAGGTTCATAGGAAAGTACAAGTTCTGAGGGTCAGGCCCATAAAGAACCCATCACCATTTGATACTTGCTAACGGTGGAAAGAGTATTTCATATCTCCCATATAGTAATCTAGTCTGGTTTTGAACTGTGTTATGTTTTCACTTGCAATAACAGTCAAGGGAAGTGAGTTCTATATAGGTGGTATTCTTTGAGTAATATAGTTACACCTTTTTACAGTCTTTCCGATGAATTATAGAATTGTAAGTTATGCAATCTAGTATTGTTAGCAGATGGATGTTTTTCAAGACAAATGGTTTCAAACATATTGGGATCCTGAAAGGCCCTATAGGTCAGACATAGGTCGCCCTTAGAGCCCTGTATTCAAGACAGTATAAACCTTGTGTCTTGAGTCTGTCTACATAATCCATACTTTCCATATTATTGATTTTCCTGGTTACTTTTCTCTAAACTTTCTCAACCAAGGCTTTCCCTTCTATTGTGGTGGGTGTACAGTAGGGAGCACAGTACTCCAGGTGAGATCTGACAAGGCTAGAGTACAATGGAATAATGACCTTGGGTTTCCTACATTTGACATGTTTTAGGATACAGCTAAGTATGCCATGGCACTTCTTAGTAATCTTATTAATATGTATGTCAAATTTCAAGTTATCAGAAATAACTACACCCAGATCCCTTTCACTTGTTACCACCTGCAATTTTGTGTTGTTCATGTATAATCAACTTTATTATTATTTTTACTAAGGTGCATTACCTTACATTTAGCCACATTAAACTGTATTTTATTTGCTGTGGCCCACTCGATGAGACTTTCTAAATTTTCTAGAAAATGGTAACAGACTTCCTATTGTTAACTATGCATGCAGTCTTGCAATCATCAGCATATTTATTGATCCAGACACTTGCTGCAGTACGCATGCTGGAGACCAGTATGTTAAATAATGTAGGTCCCAATACGGAGCCTTGTGGGAACACTAGTGACTTTACCCTAACTTGACAGTTGACGACTACCCTTTGCAGCCTATCTTTCAGTCAGGACTGGATCCATTTAATGATGTTTGGGTGAAGTTAAATACTAACTAGCTGCTCTATTAGAATTTTATGGGATACCTAGTCGAAGGCCGTTGCATACTCAAGGAATATTATATCAACAGGTAACTCCATGTCCAGTTCCTTACTCACAAGCTCAAAAAAGTTTATAAGATTAGTGTGGCACAATCTTCCTGGTGTAAATCCATATTGGGATGTGTCAACAAATTCCATTTTGTTTATGTGTGCAACAATTCTATGCTGTAGAAGTCTTTCCATAAGCTTACCTATACATGAGGTAGGACTATTGCCACCTTTATAGATCGGAGTGATAATAGCTGTGTTCCATTCTGGTATCGAAGTTCCTTCCTTTATGGATATGTTAAACAAGAGAGTTAAGACACCCTTCAATTCTTTTGAGAGTTCTTTCTTGAATTTTGGGAGAATTCCATCAGCCCAAGCCAACGAATTTGACTTAATCAATTTAATCACAATCATAACATCCTCTTTGGTAAACTGTTGTATATCTTCCTGGCATTTTATACTATCTATGTTGCTATTTTCTTTTGGTTTGAACACACTTAGAAAGTAGTTATTTTGTTCTTTTGCCATGCTCTTTTCATCACTTATGACAACCTGACCCAAGATTAGCAGAGGGTTGCCCTTCAAAGACCCAATATAGTGGTAAAATATTTTTTATTGTCACTTGTAATTGATATTAAATTTAATTAAAGATTTTGTTCGGTGATACTTATTATCTTTTTAGTTTTGTTAGCTGAGATCTGGAATTTTTGCCAATTCTTCTCTGATGGCTGTTTTTTAAATTTGTTATAGGCCTTATTTTTCCTTTTGATATTTCTATTAATATTTGTATTCCACCATATTGGAACTCTGTGTTTGTTATTGTTTTATTTTGTCTGTTCAGAAACCCAGTTTCTTATACAGAATTCAATTTTTTTGTGTATTAACGTCCACATTCCTATAGCATCAAGATTTTGTAGTTCGGCTTTCCATTTCCAAGACATTAAATATTGCCTCATACTGATATAATCAGCTTTGTGGAAATTTCTTATTTTTGTTGAGCCTTTCAGGATGCTATTGAGTCTATTTAGATTCCACTGTACCATATTATGGTCACTGTCCCCTAATGGCTCCAAAACAGTAGGCAATGACTCAGTATCCACAATATTAGTAAAAATGAAGTCCAATACATTTCATTTCTAGTAGGTTCGGTAACTAACTGCTCCAGATCATACTGTATTATATCTAATAGTTTTTTTTTTCTATTTTGTTATTCCCCTCGAAAGTTCCATGTTCTTTATCCATATCTGTGTGTGGCAGAATGACTGGCAGTTTGTATGTTAGGCAGTGTAATTCTAATGTGTACTGATTCTTTCATGCAGTGCCTGTGATAAGGTTGCTACAGAGGAGTGTAATTATGAGCTAATAATTAGTTGCCTTTTTGACATTTTAGCCAATCAGATTGATGGGAATGCTGTAATTGTTTTTCTCCATATTATACACTACCTTATGACCTAGTTAGAAATGCAACACTCTCAAAATCAAGACATAAGTATCCAGCCCATTGCCAGGAACACTGGTACTGCACTGGCATAAAACAGGGTCCCCCAAAGACAGTCCCCCAGGAAAGTGAACACTGTTAACTTTTGCCAGCTAATAAAAGTTAGGGTTGTAAGAAAACTATCCATTCAATTTGGGACAGTTCAGATAGTGTGAACTAACCAAGGCTCTGGTATACTTTATATAGGGCTCTATCTGAAGTCATTATCCAGTCTAAGTAGATCATGTACATTTAGAATTGTGTAATCTGTTAATTTGCATTTTTTGACCATGAAAAGCATAGTGAGCTATAACAGCATATTTCCAGGTGTATTCTGGGAGATGGTTTACAAAGACCTGTTTTATTGATGGAGAAATGTTTGCTAGAACACCCACAAGTTTTAATTGTGCTATTTTTATGTTATTTGCTTTGCCAGAAAAGTGACTGAATCATATAATTCCTTTTCAGTAATGACTGGGGGCAAAAGCATTAGGGTAAAACATTTAGACAATTGTTACAAAGCACAAGGCACAAAAAATACAGACACCAAAATATTTTTTTTTTTTATTTCATTCATTAGGATCATTCAAGAAAGAATTGGTAAACCATTGAGCCAGACTAATTTTTAATGACATCAATGAACATGTGCAAAATTACAAGGTTGCACATAATCAGTCATAATTACAAATATAAGTAAGCATTAAACCATGATAAAGGAGGGTTCTACTGGGAAATTAATGCATGGTTGGAGGGCATGAGACCATAGGCCAAGTGCCTCCAACCAATCATGCATTAATTCCCCAGTAGTACCCTCCATTAGCGTTGTGTAATGCGCTTGTAAGATGGCAAGTGCTGTTTAAAAAATTGTGCAATACATAACAGATATAATGAGAAAAGACAGAGACTTCTTGAGGGTTATAATGCTTTTTTTATTTACTGAATTTGAAAAGGTACAAGTGAACAAACAGTTCACATTTAGTAATATTGTGGGTGTCATCTGTATATAACAATACTTGTGAGATACCACATAAGCATCTATTTAACATCAGTGTTTTAATATTCATGAAAGTGGTTTAAAACTGTCAAAGTCATTAACAGGAGGGTCTGTGGGTGATTTGTATAATGCTGCTGAAACTGTGTATGAGAGGTTTCATTGTATGCTGGGATTGAAAAGCACTGTGATTTGCATGCAGATCAGTTTCATTCCTCTGTGTTTCAAAGACTGCTAACTTAACTAACAAACTGTTACACTGTATTTTTACATGGAACAAACTTTTCTATTAATTGTTGGGCTATCTGTGGATTATTATATGTAACAATAACTAGAAAACCAGAACATCGAGATACGTCAACATTAAGATTTGCTTCTGGAAATTAACCATGGGAGCAAGGCAAACATTTTACAGTAACTGTACAAATTGTAGCATGCAAACATTTTAGATGCTGTATATATAGGATAGTGTATGGTTACCCATACACTACAAGGCTATTCTTCCACCAAGTGGATACAATGCTGACTGATGACCTCGAGAGGTCTCCAAGTTGGCATTGTATGTACTAGGTGAAAGAATAGCCTTGTAGTGTATGGGTAACCATAAACTGTTCTTTATAGTGTATGGTGCCTGAAAATAAGAGAAAAAGAGGCTCACTTTTCCATATTTTCACTTGGTTCTGCCCAGGTCATCGATTCACAACTTCTGCTGCCCAGCACACTCGCGCACCCACTCAAACAGCAAGGGATGAATCATGATGTCTGCTGTAGCCCCTTGTATTATGACGTCCTCACTAACTAAGTCATTCTGCTTTAGTGAGGATGTCACTACTGCAGCAGAACAACTCTTTGCAGTGTATGGATTTCCATACACAACTGCATTCCACCATACACTGTATCACAGAATACTACCAACTTTTTCACTATGTCCCTTTATCACTGGGAGAATAATAATTAGATTTTACTGGCCCATTAATTGTAAAGTGGCTGAGAATGAGTGGGCTGCCACTGATGGAAGACACACTTTCTATGGACTGTTGATTGGGAATGTGCATTGTGGTATCTGGGCTGTTCTGGTGGTCTTCTCTCGGTTCATCTGCCACTGATTTTTCTTTCGTGCTACTCCTATACATTGCACTGAAAAATAGAAATCTATCTAGATAGTCAGAGTTCTGCGGGGCGAGTGTGTGGGAAACAACCTTCATTTCACTAATATAATGCTCACTAGTGACTTTCCAGTGGTTCACAAAGGCAGCACAACACAGATCAGGCACTACTAGGGAATTAATGCATGGTTCTCAGTTGGTCATGAGTTGCTGTTCAACCAATGTAAATTCATTATTGAGCTCCCATATTTATTGCCGTGTTACAAAATGTAATAAAAATATGGCTCAGGATTTAGACATATTAAAAATACAGGGATATAAATATGAAAGATATATATTTTTTACAAACTCTACAACATCTGTTCTTACAGTACATATCATGGGATCTTACAGTCACATCAGAAATAGGTAGAAGGGACCTTGGTTTAACATTCAATGCAATGGATGGCACTTCAATTGTGTCACACTCCCTTAGTGCTGCTTTACTGTGTCAGCATTGAACATGAGCCCAAAGTATTGGTGTGGGAACTGGAACCCACAGTCTTCCAATCTTCTGGTTTCAGATGGGAAATATACAACTTTCTGAGTTCCGGACAGTGACTGACATACTGATGTATCATACAGTGCACAATCCATGCAAACCTAAAGAGAACATCCAAGCAAACAGCTTTAAAAAATTATAATGAGCTTTATAACTGTATCAAACTGCAAGCAACATTCAGAATTCTCCCCACAAAGCAAAGCCATGCGATGAGAAAACTGGCAAACTAAGTAAGCAACAGTGTTTACTCTGAACTGAGGCCCTGTACACACCAGGACTTTTAAACCATTTTAAGTTAAAATGGTTTAAAATGTTTGCATTCAGATTGCAGCATGGTACAAACTTGGGTAAAATCCATGTTCTGAAGTCATATTCAGCCCTTCTCAAAGGTAGAAGAGAACACAATTTTAGAGCAACATGATTGCCTTAACCCAAGATAACAGCAGTGTGAACAGGATCTATGTTTTGACTCAGACTAAGGCAGCCACTTGTGTACTTCAATGTAAATGTAATTGTTTGGGCCTGAACTGCCACAGAAATTACTTTACAAACCTTGGTAAGCGTTTATGGAACTGATAAATTAAACTAGTACCTTTTTATTGCATCAGCCGGAAATTCCATTTACGAGTATCCCAGCTTGCATTGTGGCTACCACAATGCCTTGCACTGGTGTCACAGTGATACTTGGAAACTAGACAAAATGAATCAAGGTGGCTACCTGGTACTGGCCTGTGCTCCTGCAAACTAAAGAAGTAACAGAACAAAATAGCGGAGCAGCTAGGCAACTTGCCAAAGTGTAAGTGATACATGAAATGTTGGTGGAGGGGCTGCAGTATTTGCTGCTATGTCTTGTACAGCTTTTAAATTAAATAAGTATTAAAGCGTACTTTAATTTTAAACCAATTTTGTTTTTTTTTGTCGGTTGCCTAGCTGCTCCGCTATTTTGTTTTGATGCTTGGAAACTAGATTGGGCTAACACAGTGTTGGAGCCCAGTGTGGATGCTCTGAACATCACCCTTTACCAGACTCTGAAAAACACGGTGGGCCAGAGTCACAAAAGATTGCTGCAAGCTGCAGCAATGGCAGCTTGCAGCAACAACCCCTGAATTCTGGACCCTGTGCCCGATTCAGTCTCAGACAGGATTCAGGAGCCTGCATCCCGTGGCTTGCAGCAATGGTCTAAGGAAGGGTGCAGCCCCCATAATGCCACAAGTCATAGGATGGGAAGGCAGCAGATGCACCCTTAGAAGTGGGCGGGAGTGGTAGGGGCACCCCCCATGCCCCCAGTAGACAGCACAAAGCCCAGTGTGGGTTATCACCCTCCCCCATCCCAATCCCGATATTGCCAGGTGACAAGCCCTTATGGTTATCTGAACACCCCCCCTCCCCAGCCCCACTGCCCAATTCCCATACCCCGCACCCTGCACCTAAATCCCATCCCATCCCATCCTCACCATTACAAAACACCCACAACATGTCCCATATATCTCTGATAATCCAGTAGACCCCCACCCCTCTCAAAAGATCAAGCCCCCCACTCCCCCTCCTCCACCAATACTCTGCCAGCAACTGGCACAGCCCACCTCTCACCACCATGTTTAGCTGCTGACTGAGCTGTCTATGGAGTGCATGCAGTTAATATATGTGCTCCGTGATTGACAGTCACTGGATCACCAGGGGGTATATGGGGTATGTTGTGGGAGTATAGTAATGGTAAGATGGGATGTGGGTGTGGGGTGCAGGAATTGGGCATTGGGGCTGGAGAGGGGCTGTTCAAGATAGCCCATAAGGGCTTGAATGCACCGGGAGTTGAGGGAAGGGCGATAGCCCACACTGGGCTTTTGATGTCTCTGAGGGACTTTGTGCATGTGGGGTGGGGGGCAGTACTGTACACTAAGGAACAGGGCTGTTGGGGGCCATAATGGCTTCTTATTTGTGCAGCACTGATTGCACAGTGGCAGTCCCCAGTGGATGGCAAAGACCACTTACACCAACTCATAGCCAGCATAAGTGTTCTTTGACAGATGTCTACTGGGGGTTCTTTCTGAATCTCAGTTTGGGGACTTTGCTGCCACCCTTCCTAAACAGGGTGCAAATGCTGCCATAAACCTACTTACATCATGTCACAGGGGGGTTTATGGTGCATTGCTCCACTTGGGCACAGGCAGCATGCAGCATGTCCTGGGCTTCCTTTTTGAATCCCAACATGACGCAACTCATGAATTTTTTTTGGACTCAGTTGCCTTTTGTGAATCTAGCTCAGTGACTTTATTTGCGGGGCTTAAGTGTGATGTTTACTCACTATCCCTGCTCCTGCACCACTTATCTCTGAAAGCATTGCCTATATTAAGGCCTAAGTTCAAAAGGCTCAATCACAAAATGTAGAGAAGCTGTTTAAATTTAATGGTCAATCAGTAATCCAACAAACACTCAATCCATTTTCTTTGGACAGATGGCCTACCATGCCTCAAATAGATGGCTTAAATGTACAAGTTAGTTTTCTTTGCCAGGTAGCCTTGACTATTGAGTTAAAACTAGATATTTAAGAAGCAATATTGGATTACCAGAAATGGCATGACATTGCCATTGTATCTGTTATGTTATTTTTTGTAGTAATCTAATTTGCTATTGTTTACCTGTAATGTACATAAAGATGTAATGTTTGATTGTACAACTGTCTTCTTTTGGGGCTCGTGGAAATGAAATGCTGCATTTCATCAGGCTATCTTGGTGTGCAAAATTAAACACACACACACACATAAATAAACAAACAGGCATGACTAATACTTCCCATGATAATAAATATATGTAGTATACTGCCATTTGTTTTTCATATCGTCATAGCAAGAATTTATTTCAATACAACCTAGCAATAATTATCAGACTGGCCCAACATAGGACTAGCATTTGGTTTTTGAGCTCCAATGGAATTATTTATTTGCTGGATCATTTGTGTCTAAAGGCAGAGGTTGCCAGGGAAATTAATTTTTAAGATCACATTAAGTCAACCTACAAAAACCATTGTGTGCTTCCCTTGGATAAAATTGCAATAGCTGCTGGAGTGATGAGTGCCAGTAATGATATGTATTAAATGGATTGAATAACCTATGGAGACCATGGAAACTACAGAGAAAGGATTGGGTGGATACACTGAGTGAAGTGGCCTTCAAAAGCTTTTAAGAGAATGAAAGGACATCAAAAAGTGATTCTTACTTCTTATTCTATAATTTTATTAATCATATCTTTTTTTCATTTCTATATGAGAACATGTCACAAATGCAATGTAGGTAAAATGATTTATAATTAAAACACGTATTGCTACTGAAAACATAAACAGATTGCTTTACTTTTCCTTTATAGTCAACTAAGACACAGAGCATCTCCATTTGGTGAAAAGGATGCAAACTCAAAAAAAGTATTGAAGTTCATTCTCTGATAATATTTACTGAACATTATTTAGCAGTAAGTAATTTAGAAGGATACAATTAAATTGTGAATCATCTGGTAATCTACACATCTATCAATAGACTGCACGGTACAAAATGCTTTAAAACTGTGACAATGTAATAAAAGGCAGGGACAGCACACAATACACTGTTGCAGAAATATGCTGACACTCCCCATCTGAAGGGTAGCTATTTTAACCCTGGCAGTGACAGTCAGATTAAAAATAAAAATGTCAGTGATGTAGTATGTTTTCAGACATTGAAGAACTACTGTAGGCAATATTTTTTTTTTTTTAATTTTGTCCTGATAGAGGTGCAACAATGGGGTGTGGGAGCAATCTAACAATAAATGCAGTAAGTGGGTGCAAGGGACAGATGTGGTTTCAGTGCGTCTAAGGAAAACCTGGGGGTGCAGTTAAGGGCAGGTAGCCTGAGAATATCACCAAAGTAGACACGGATAACTACACTCAAAAGACACAACTGGGAGTCCAAAGTAATGCAAAAAAGTTAGCAAAAATATATTGTTACAGAATAGTGGCACCAACAACTGACTGGACAATAGTCAAAACCCTGAAGCTTTGACCAAAACTGGCCTTCGTCAGGGGAGGGGGGTGTCAATAGCAATAACTGCACTATGTAGGTACACACTGTAAGATTAAAGATTGTCAGGAGCATGATACTGGGGTATAATAAAACTTTTATTGGACTACTATCCCTGCAACTATGGCAGCCTTTGCTTTTGCACACCAGGTTAAATTTAATTTCCTACTTCACAGAGATCATTCTCCTGCTGATCATACATCAAGAAGAAATATTGTGAAATATCAGGAATGTAACAAATCGATCACATATACAAGGAAGGAACATTGCATGAATTTTGAGATGTACAAGTTGTTTGCTTTTGTAGCCAATAGCCAAAGGTATTTCATCTGCAGCATGTTGGATCTTAAGGGCAGCTATCAATGCATAGAGATATTAGGGTGGTAAAAAACTTTACTGGCAACATCTTAGAATGCACCATGCATAGTGAGACTAGGGGGTGGGTGAAGAGGAAGAGACAGGAAGGAAGGAAAGACTCGGGGGAGATTAGATATCTTCTTGGATCACTGGCCCTGATGGCTGAGGCTAGGGTAGGGAGGATGTTAGACGGGATGAGAGCTGTGGAGAGATGTGTGAAAAAACATTTCTGCCAGTTGAATTTTGGCAAAAGTGCAAATTTCGCTTCCGTGAAAGTTCAGAAATCATTTTTGGAACTTTCACAGAAATTCTACCTTAAAACTGTGGAAAAAATATACAAACTGCGGGTTAATTTATTAAACTATGGGAAAAAAAATCCGCAGAAAGAATCACTGCCAGTGATCAATTCTGAGACTTTTTATAACTGCAGTTTAATTCATTAATCCACCCCCCACTGATTAGGGGTCCCAGTAAATACCATCATTCCCCTTCCATGGACCCTCTTGGTTTCTAGTGGCCCCCTCACCCACCGATTATGGCCCCCACCTCACTCACCTCCCCACCCTGCCCCTGAGTGGGGCACCAGCGCAGCACTCCTCTCTCCTCCACTACCAGTGGCCCTCTGAATTGTCAGTGAATGACCACATGGTTGTCCAAGCAGGCATTCATTCACTGACAGTTCATTAAACTGTGAATAGAATAAATTCCACAGTTTATATGAATTTTTCTGCAGTTCACAAAAAAAGTCCACGGAACTCAGTGAAAATCCATGGAAAATCCCAGTTTTGCCAATGACAAAAGTTATGCAATTTCCGCAAAATTTCCGAAATTTCACAGAAGTTCTGTGAAAGCAGAATTCACAACTTTCATCCACCCCTAGGGCTGTGACATTATTGTAGTACTCTTGGGTCAAAAAGGCTTAGCAAACCATGGTCTGGAATTTACTGAATCCAACTTCAGAAGGCTACAGTAGTTAGGGAGTTGAAAGGAAAGGCAGCCACACTGGCTTTTTATAGGTGTTGCATGCTTGGGACAGGGAATGGGAGGAGGGAGGCAGGTGGAAATCAAGGCATTAAATACCTGGTTAAAGGAATAGTGTCAGGAGGAGGAATACAGATTTCTGGGTGACTAGGAAAACTTCAGGGGGAAGGCTATTCAAAGAGGTCACCTTCATCTCACAAGGCAGAAGACTAGTGAACTGGGACAGAAAAATGACATCTATGTGGAGAGTCTTTGAAACTCAAGGAAGGGTAGGCTAATGCTGGTGAACTTAGCAGAGCAAATACAAGTAGAAGTGCATGACAAGGTAACCAGACCACAAAAAGTGATAGCAAGTGAGGAGTATTTTGTGGCAAAGAAAAAAAGGGACATGCATAAACACCCCAGTGCTTTGAACCCTTGGAGATTCTTCCTGTGGGACCAGGACTCATGTTGCAAGTGCTGTTCTTATACCAGTAATTTAAAGCACTAGTAGCAATTTATGACATGAGTCACCCAGCCTACAACATACAGCAGAACAAATAATATTAACAAACCAGTGAAGTGAGTAATTACAATTACCTCCTATAAATAAGTTATTTATTTTTAAGTTATTATTAGGTCTAGGATTACAATGCATTTGAGCCAGGGCACTTTTACAAAGGTTCCACATAAGGTTACAATTCAAATCATAAGACATGTAAGTCAGATTACAAATTCAATGCATAGGACGAGGTTACAAAAGTGTAAGGCAAACTGAGTTACAAAGCATCTGAGAAGCAAAAAAGGTTTTGGAGGCTAGGTTACAAGGAGATTGTGGATGAGGTGCAGAGAAGATAGAGGACAAGAAAGAGGAAAAGTAGAGGGAGGCGGAGAGCTATAGAGGAGGAGCACAGCTAGAGGCATTGTCATAGACATAACATGGGGAAGTGCGTGCTATGGAGTAACCAAGTGCTAATAGGAGAGAGAACTTCACAAGGTTAGGGAAATATTCATAGGGTCAGCTAGTGGAGGCAGTCACAGGAGCTAGAGGCAGTGAGGGAGAGGCGTAGCCTTAATTTAAATGCATCAAAGGTAGGAGTGGAGGAGATGAAACTGTTCAGACCATTTAGCCAGCTGGGCACCCTGTAAGCAAAAGATCTTTGACCTTGTGAGGTACGACAATGTGGAACCTGCAGGAGCTGTGATTCAGACCCCTGGTTGAGCGGTGGTTATTGCTAGAGTACAGGAGTGCACACACTCCAGCGGGCACAAGGCCCATAGTTATTGTCTTTGCCATGGTGCAGGTTAGGTACTTTATCCGATTGGTGAGTTGCAGCCATCCAGTTTGTGCATAGGGGTTGCACGTATGTGTGAGGTGATGGGATCCAGTGAGAAGTCGGCAGACCTTATTGAGGGAGGTGGATATTCATCTAAGAGCGGTAGCGGGGGCAGAGCCATAGATAATAAGCCCATAGTCAATAATGGAGACAACAGAGCTCTGAATGGCGACAGTCAGGACTTCTGGGGTAAGATGTTGCCTATGACGGAAGAGAAGACCAAGACGAGTATTTGCTGCTTTGGCTACAGAGTTAGTGTGCGCACTGTAAGTTAGATGAGGGTCTAGAGTGATACCAAGGTATTGAAAGGCTTGAATCTGTTCCAGGGTGACTCCATGACTGGTTTTGATGGACAGGGGGTGCAGCCTATGCTTGTTATGAGAGCTGCTGAACATCATAGACTTTATTTTCTTATTATTGAGGACCAGATTGTGATTTGAGAACCAATTTTCAACAGATGTGAAGCCAAGCTGAAGGTTGTCTTGTAGATGCTTAGGATCCTTGCGGGAGGCAAGAATTACAGCATCATCTGCATAAAGGATGATTGTTTCGGAGCAAGAATTTGGAAGGGAGTTCAGGAACAAGCTGAACAGTAGGGGGCCCAGAATGGATCCCTGGGGGACACCTGAGCAAACAAGCCTGGTGTCAGAGAGTACATCTGCAATTTTTACTCTTTGAAACTAGTTCTCCAAGTAGCTCTTGAACCAGTCAGTGGAGTCGGGAGAGAGCCCAGCTTTCAGGAGTTGCACAAGTAGTAGGCGGTGATGGACAGTGTTGAACACCTTAGTCAGATCGATAAAGATGAACCCAATTAACTGACCATTGTCCAGTGAGCTGTGAAGAATGCCAGAGAATTCCAGTAGGGCAGATGAGGTGCTATGTCCTTTCCTGAAGCCATGTCATTGCGAGGACAGGATATTGTATTGGTCCAGGAAATCTGTGAGCTGATCTGCTGCAATACGTAAAACAGAATAAAAAATATGAATAATAATAATAACTAGCAGTGGCTGGACAACAAATACAACAAAAGGGTTAGAAATTAATAAAGCATATTAGCAAATATGTGAGCAATAATACCCAACAGGGAGGGCTTTATTGGGAAATACCGGACCATCCAGGGGTGTAATGAGACCCAACGCTGCAGGAGGATGACCTTATAGCTCCTGGAAGGTCCAATATTTCCCAATAAAACCCACCCTGGAGGGTATAAGGGGGGAGGAGTGGTTTTGTAAGACCACTGTCTAGCCCACCCCACCCCTCCTAGCTCCCCTGTATTTTTTTTTTACACTTGGGACACTGTGAGATGGAATCAGGAGCATGATCGAGGAAATGAACAGATGTTGAGTGGTTTGTCAGACCACTGTCTAACTGGGGAAATTAACCTTGGCTGATTTTTGTTAAGAAAAAAATACCAAAACAATAAAAGTAGTCGGGTTAGTGAGGGACACTGTTAACTAACCACACCTGCTGGCTAGTGCTTCACACTACATTTTTTACATTACCGTGCAAGATGTGTGATTAAATGTGCTGGAGTGTATCCCATTTCACTACAGATGGTGTGCACCTTGTGTGAAATCCATTGGAAGACACGGTACGGGGGAGGGTATTAAGCATCCATACTGAAGACAAGAGTGGAGTGAGAGTTTTATGGTATTGGTCACGAAGATGAATTCATGTAGCTGGCTAGTGGCAGTAGTGACACCAGGTATAGTGGCGGAAGCTGAGACTGGTGGAGATTCGTCTTTTTGAGGTGGAAAAAATGTCGGGCATTATGCATTGGGAGAGGTGGAGAGAACCGGTGGCAAGAAAAAAAAAAGTTCAGGCACAATTTTTATGTTTGCGTGTTGCAAGCAGGAAGAAGGACACTGTATTTAAGAGTTCAGACTTATGGGGAGACTGCAGGCTAAAGGCTGCTGTTCAGTGGAGCTATACTGATTAATATCAGGGCACAGAAAAGGAAGGGTTTTTGTTTGTTTGAAAAAAAACCTTCAGTTAAAATAATAGTGGCTTTCAGATGGGCTGGCTACATGGTGTATGGGATGTGACTTGTCTTGGGTGGGGGCCTGACTCACTCGGTTGTCTGTTAGTGAGACAAAACATGGCAGCTGCTCCCTTTGAAAATTCGGGATGCCCAATGATACAGTAAGTAATAGGGCACCCTGAACTGGTACTTGTTTTTTAGTGGGCTCTACTGAAAAATAAATGCATGCTGAGGATGGCTTTCAGCCAGTTGGTGTGCTTTATTTTTCAAGCCCATTTTCTAAATAATATTAATCATCTCTCAAATTAGCATAGAAACCTAATGCTGAATGATAATAATAATAATAATACTTTATTTATTATGTGCCTTTCAAGTATCAAGGTGCAGTACAGTAAAACGATTGACACAAAAAAACAGAATCATAATCATAAAATATGCAGTACAGATCAAAAATCATCACTACCATATGCTTTGACCCAGAGAAATGATTTTAGGGCCTGTTTAAAGCTCCCCACGGTCGTGCACTCCCTAATCTGATGGGGTAGAGAATTCCAGAGGGATGGGGCCACGAACATAAAAGCACTGGCCCCGGCAGATTTTGAAGTAACCCTTGGAATCTCTAGCAACCCCTCATCGGCCAAGTGGAGCAGTCTCTCAGGGTAATAAGGAATCAGGAGCTCTTTTAGGTAGTCAGGGCCCAGTTCGTGTAGGGCTTTATAAGTCAGTAATCCGACTTTGAAGGTGATCCGCCACTGAACCGGCAGCCAGTGCAGTTCCCGCAGCACTGGTGTGATATGGGAAGATCTAGGAGTCCCCATCAACAACTGGGCTGCAGAATTCTGCACCAGCTTCAGGCAGTGCATATCAACCCCCGGAAGCCCAAAGTAAAGCGAGTTGCAGTAATCTAGACGCGAGGTCACAAAGGCATGGATTAGAGTAGGCAGATCGCCAGACTGAACAAGGTGCTTGATCCTAGCGATGTTTCTCAGGTGGTAGAAAGATGATTTAACAACAGCTGACACCTGAATCTGAAGCATCAACCCCGCATCCAATATCACCCCTAGGTCTCGCACCTGTTCAGAGACCTGAAGTTCAGCGTCCCCAAGAAAGAATCCTAATAGGAAGCCTGCTTCAAGCCCCCCTATCCGGCAAGCAGGGTCCAAAACAATCACCCCCATCTTCCCAGAATTCAACTTCAACCAACTGAACCTCATCCAGTCCTGGATTTCCTTGAGACAATTATTAAATACTAAGACTGTTCCTTCCTGGTCGGGGGCAAAAGACAGGCATAGCTGGGTATCATCGGCATAACAATGAAACCTCAGCCCATACCATCTTACAATGTCTCCGAGGGGAAGCATGTACATCGCAAACAACATGGGGGACCCCACAAGACAGGGAGATAGGGTCAGAGGAAGAAACCCCTGACACTACCCTCAGAGTTCTTCCGGTGAGGTAAGAAGTAAATCATCTGAGGACCAAGCCAGAAAGACCACAGATAAATCTCAGGCGCTCAAGCAGAACTCCATGGTCCACAGTGTCAAAAGCTGATGACAGATCTAAAAGTACCAAAATGGACCATTTTCTCTTGTCTCTCACCATCAGGAGATCACTGAGCACCTGAACCAGCACAGTCTCAGTACTATGCCTCTTTCGAAAATCTGATTGGAGAGGTTAGTAGATTCTATGGATGGTCAAATGGTTCTCCAGTTGAGCCGCCACTACTTTCTCGATCAACTTCCCCACAAAGGGGATATTCAAGATAGACCTGTAGTTTGCAAGAGAGTCTGGGTCCAGAGAAGCTTTCTTCAACAAAGGTGTCACCACTGCCTCTTTCAAGGAGCAGGGATAGTCACCCGAGTCGAAGGAACACCAGACTATCTGTGCCAGAACCAAGCCAATAGAATCACCACAACCCATAATCAGGGATGTAGGGCCCAGGTCTAAGCTACAGCATGTAGGGTGCATCACCTTGACAATCTGCATAACATTCATAATTTCTGGACTGTTGAAGGTACTCCAGGAAAATGGAGGGATAGTGAATGATGCTGAGAATGATCTATAGGCAAATACATGATGATCCTGAAATGCATAACCAAAATATTTTTAAGGAAAAAGGAACTAATTAAATCATACACCCATCATGCAATAATGACACAGTCAATCTATTTACATTTATATGCAGATATACTCTCAAGAAATTACAAATACCTCCTATAAAAGTGAAAACAAAAATATTAAGAATAATAGCAGTAATGGCTGGAAAACAAATACAACAAAAGGGCAAAACATTTTTGAAGTTCTTTAGTTAATACATAAGCATTAATGCACAACAGAGGAGGGCTCTGCTAGGGAATTAATGCCTGGTTGAGGGGTGGAACATGAGGCCGAAAGTTGAGTACCTCCAACCACCAACTGGGCATTAATTCCATAGTACAACCGACTCTAGAATACGTCAATGCACTACTCTTTGTAACAGTGCTACAAAATTTACTTCACATATTAGCATTTTGAAAGAAAGACAGAGATGTACATTTCTCTTGATCGCAATTTGTTTTAATGTGTGTAATTCACTTTGATACATGCGGCATTCTTCAGTATTGTAGCTGCTGCATACTACTGTGCCATTAAAAGTTATAAAATGTAGAAGATTAACCCATGATAATAAACTATATATTTGATAGTCTTCATACAATCTACCTGTTATTTTTGAAAACACCTCGTAACTTGCTCATTTTGTGCTGATTTGAGGAGCTAAGCATTGAGGGACTGATGATTAACATACTGTGCTGATTGCAAACAGAACTCAGTGATTTCAGGCAACAACTTTACACCATCTCTGATTTCTTCTTATTATCTCATTCCTAGGAAAGCAGGAATTTGCCTTTTGAAGTACTTTTTAGGGCTTTCCACTATTGGGAACACCATGACTTGCCGTGCTGATGCCAGAAGCATAATAATTGAAATGCACTGACCTGGTCATAGTGAAATGACTGAGGTTGAAAGGGCTCCAGCTTACAACATTTTCAACATCGGGAAGGCCAGTGGGTTGATGGGGTACATAACTTTCTTCTTTTGCTGTATATGGAGTGTCTTTCTGATGTGCACATGGTCTATTACTTTCTTCTGCTGTTTGTACTGTATGACCCGTGGGAGATCTGGCTCCAGGCACGAAACCTGACTTTTGGAACAGCATGCATGTCTCAGTTTTCTGCTGCTTGAATGTCTCTGCTGCAGTTCACTTGTGGGCATAACTACAGGCTGTGAATTTCTTTGTGGCGCCAATGGATCTGTACATTTGTTTTCCCTTGCTGAGTTTGGGACAACTTTTGAGTTCTGCTTCTCAGAACATTTCTTGTTGCTGTTGGACAGAATAGATGACTACTTTCTCCAGGCATCTTGAGAGGGACTCCAGTAGTTTTTGAGGCTGGTCTCACATCTATGTCTGATAACAGACATGATTTCTCTCGATGCAAGACCAGCCTCTGACAGCATTTGCACTGCCATCCTCCTGACAGAGTGGTTGGTGTACCTGGTAGTTAATTCTGCATCTGAGGAAATCTGAATCATTAAATCCCCAAGATAGTTTTCTTCCCATGGGTTGTTTTGAAAACCAGCATTCCTTTGTGACTAGCACTTTCTGAGATAATTTGAGGGGGTGCAAATAAAATGCTGGTGGGTTCTTGGGGCAGTGGGCAACATATCGTACTCTTTAAATATGGCCACAGGACAATTGATGCTGCCAGGTTAGGCATACAAGCACAGCACGAAAAGCTTGATTGTTGCCTTCTGAAATATGATTGTGGTTTTACATGTTCTCACTGAAGGCAACTATGATAAATTCTATGCCCTTAGCATCAGTTTCAATCCTAAACGAGTCATGTCTTAGCATACATTGGTCCTCTCTCCCAAGTCTTGCTAAGCCCAACTGAATCTCAGACCACACTCTCCTTATGAGGCCATATGCAGTTTCAGGATTCAGCTTTGCTAAGGAATGTATCTTTTCAAGGTCATAGGGGGAGTGCGAGGGTGGTGAGATGTAATGTCTTTGCCAGCTCATCTGTATTCCTTTAGGATGGCTAGGAAGAGATTATTTGCTGAGGTGAATTCGGGATCTGCAGCTACATTGATATTTCTATTTACTTCTACTGAATTAATGTACCTATTCAAGTCAGCCCATAGTCCAATAAATGAACTGATGCTGTACTGCTTCCCCTCCTCTGTCTTGACTGCACCATAGAACTTTCAGAGAAGAGAAGCAAGTCGAATGGGGAGAGAACTTAGAAACATTATTGGTTCTCAACCAGTCTGAGAAAACATTGCAGGCCCAATATGTATTTTTATGCGTATTGGCCTTGCATTTTTCACCTCAAGTTCATCTAGCTATTTCTGGCTTAGTTGCATATGTCTCTGGCCACCACTAACCTTAGCACTGCTTGCTGCAGGCTCAGTATGTTTTTTTTTTTTTTTTTTACTTTTCTGTTTCAGACATAGTTGTGGTGCCTTTATGACTGGTGGTGCAACCTGCTGGGATACAACGTATGTGAATGGTGCTTTGTTCAGGATCTCAAACACTCCAGGTATGTATACCCCATGATGCGATGCCGCCGGAACCACACAATTCAAATGTAGTGATGAATTTAAGTGGGTGACTAAATTTGCTCGGTTTTGAATACATTTCTTTTCTCGTATTGCTACTATCATTATGCTCTGATTTACAATCCGCAAAATGCAATAGTGAATGCTGGGCAGGTGGGTGGGAAGTACCTAATTGAACTAGTGCTTGGTTAGCGCTTCCAGTGTGGAGATTGTTAGTACTGCAAAATTAAGTGGGCATTACAAGAGAATTAATGCCTGCTTCATTTTGCATCATGGGTTATGTTTCCACTTATTACAATGCTGTATTCATGTATGCTAAATATTGCCATGTTACAAATAATATTAATCCTTGCTCAAATTAGCATAGAGACCTAATGCTGAATGATGCTGAGATCTTCAGGCAAACAGAAGATAATCCTGAAATACATAACCCAAAAAAATTACCCAAATTAACTTTATCACTGAGTTTAGTTCATTCATCCGCAAAGCAGAAAGTGCCATAAAGAGATATTGGCATGTTTTGGCATGTTTTATCAGCCAGTCCAGATCTCACAGATATAATTGAAGACAGTCCCAAAGCAGTCAATAGGAGAAGAAAAAGTATTAAGGAATAAGTAGTACAAAGCCACTTTGTTCCTAACTTGAAAATCACAAAAGGATTCCTTCAGCATCCCATAGGCTTCTATTGCTGTGGCTCATATAATGTTTGTCAATTTCAAACACATAGTGTAACATTTGTTAGTCCCATTAATGGTGCTCAGTATGAAGACATACATTTGATCTCTTGCAAAACATCCTTTTTGCTTTATGCACTCTGATGTGATTGTCCATCTCTCTACATTGGTAAGACAATCCAAACAATGAGAGAGAGAAACATAGAACACAGAATTTGTCAGCACAAAAAGACCACTTGGCCCACCCGTTCTGCTCAGTTTTTTCCCCTGCCTTGTCTGTCCCAGCAGATACTAAATGGTCTTTGGCAACCTTCCACCCACCCTTATTATTCACTAGTATCCCCCTGTCTCTCCCATGTATGCTCCCCCCTCCAGTTTTTTTCCCTATTACCTCTTGTGGCCAGCTGTTCCAGGAGTCCACCACTGTTTCAGTGATGTAGTACTTCCTCACTTCCATCTTAAATTTCTCCCCTTCTAGCTTGTTGCATACCCTGTAGTTCTGCTGCACTTTTTCATTTTAAACAGGCTCCTCACCTCTACCCTGTTCATTCCTGAGTGGTACTTGTAGGCCAATATCATGTCCCCTCTCTCCCTCCTCTCTTCCAGGGTGTACATGTTTAGCTAACTCAGTCTTTCATTGTATGGTTTCTCATGCAACCCATGTGCCATTTTAGTTGCCTGCTCTAGACTAACTCTACCACATCCCTGTTTTTTCTGAGATGTGGCCTCTAGAACCAGACTCAATATTCCAGGTGTGGTCTCACCAGTGGTCTTTACAGTGGTAATGTCAACTCTTTCTTCCTGCTTGTGATGCCTCTCCCTAGGCAGACCAGCATTCCAGTGGCCACACCCACTACCTTGTCACACTGCCCTGAAAATTTAAGGTAATCAGATATTATAACCCCTAGATCTCTTCCCTTCTTAGTGATGGCAGTACTCTGCCTCCCCAATTTTTATACTCAACTCCTAGGTTTCTCTGCCCCAGGTGCATGATTTTATAGTTCTTGGCATTGAACCCCAACTGCCATACCCTTGGTCACTCCTCAAGTTTTCTAAGGTCCCTTCTCATTTTATCCACCCCCTCCTGAGTATCCACCTTGATGCAGCTATTGGTGTCATCTGCAGACAGGCATACCTTTCCTTCAAGCCCTTCTGTGATGTCACTTATGAAGAAGTTGAAAGGGACTGGACCCAATATTGAACCCTGTGGCACCCTGCTAATCACTGTACCATCAGAGTGAGTGCCATTTACCACTACCCTCTGCCCCCTATCCATTAACCAGTTTTTTACTCAGTTTGCAACTTTGGCTTCCACCCCTAGACTATCCAACTTTTTATCAGTCTCCAATTGGGTACAGTGTTGAAGGCTTTGCTGAAGTCCAAATAAGTTAGACTTAGTGGCTGTCACAGAGGTATGGGTCAGTGGGAACAATTGGGATACTGTAGTTCATTGGTATACTTTGCTTGTTTAGGAAGGAATTGAGCTGACTGAAGATGGGACTATCAAAAGGAGGAGGGAGTAGAGTCTATCTGGATGCAGCTGATGTCAGTTGTTGGAAATAAGTTTAGGTTGGGGTGGTCTACAGACCAACAGGGAGGGAAGGAAGGAGGGGACAGATAGTTGGGGTGGAAATCAGGAGGGGAGCAGCAAAAAGGGATCCAATGTTAGTGGAGGACCTGAACCTGCCAGATATTGAATCAGATATTCCTGTGGCAAAGTGTACCAGGAGTCAGTCCCTAATAGATATGTTGTAGGACTGCTTACTGGGACATTTAGTCAGGGATCCCACATGGCAAGATGCCATACTCACTTTGGTAATCTCCAGTTTGGAAATGGTGTGGGAGGGGGTGCAGTCAGGGAACCTTTGGGTTACAATGACCATAACACTGTGTGATTTGAACTGGCAGTAGGGATCAATGGTCCCACTTGAAGACAGTGGTTCTAGACCTCAAAAGAGCAGATTTTTTCCTGATGCAGGAGCAGAGTAGAGATTGATTGAGAAATTGATTGAGAGATGTAGACTAGAGCTAGGCGGTAGAAAAACAGTGAGATAGGCTCAAGGTAGCACTGCTGGAGTTGATCAGATCTTGGGCAAGGAATGTTGCCAAAAGAACACAAAAAGTTGATCTAGTTTTCAAAAGGGGTGAGGGAGGCTTTGTGGGTGAAAAGAAGGGTCTTCACTAGACAGAAGAGGAACAAGAGGGAGGAACAAGGGAAGGAATACTAGACTAGACTCAAAGAGGGAAGGGTAATGGTTAGGAGGTCAAAGGTAGACATGGAACTGCAGATTGCCAAGGGTGTAAAAGGTGGGGGAAAATATATTTTAGTTACATTTCAGAAAAAAGGAAAATTGGGGGTGGGGGGTAGTCAGGCTAGTGGGGTGGGACAGTAGTTGAAGATGACAAGCAGAAAACAAATATACTGAACAATTACTTCTGTCAGATATTCACAGTAGAAGACAATGGACCTCAACCGGTGAGGTATCCAGTGATATGGGCGAATCAATATGAGCGAGGGAATTTGGGCAACATCAATATAGCGAGTGAAAAATGTAGCAGTAGTAGTAGTAAAACATTTATTCATAAAAATTTTATGAATTGGGATAAAACTCGATGGAGTTAAAAACTCATTTACAATCCCTAGGTACATAAAGTGCATTGTTACAAATCATATTTACAATTCAATAAAAGATTTATATCACATAGGTAATAAATATAAAGTGAAAGGCAACAATAATCATGTTAATGTGGATGGAAAATTGGCTATGTTCACTTAATAACACATAGTAAGTTGAGCGATAGTGTCCATAGAGAGTGTGCGCTGTATGCAGAATATAGGGGTATATTTGTTGGGCCAGTCCTGAGCTGACCTGTTGGTGTGGTGGTTACAGTCACTACCTTTCTGTCTGATGGACCCAGCTTAGAACTAACTGTAGTTTTTTGTGTGTGTGTGGTTCAGTTGTATGTTATATTTTTTGTTTTCTCAACTGTGCCCCCCTGCCTGCAGGTTCCCCCCCCACGTTCTCCCCCTGCAGACTGCTGTCCCCTCATGATGTAACCCCCTCCTGAGTTTTCCATTTCCCCATTAATTGCCCCCGAGATGATTATAATAAATATGAGGTGTGAGGGGGTATAGCCACCCGCTTAAAATGTAATTTCAAATTTCCCCCGCAACAAAACATAGGCACCTGTCTCCGATTGTGGTAGGTGCTGCGGTGTTGATCACCCTTGCTGCTGTTCAGCAGTATGCAGTCGCTCTTTTTTTTAGCACTGTTATTCTGGTGCTCTTATCACATGAAACCACTGGGGAGCAGTCACAAGGCTGCCAGACTTCAGCAAGGCATTTGATTCGGAACCACACATCAGGCTACTAAAAATGATGGCAGACTTGAGAGTGGAGCAGGGTATTATCAGCTAGGTAGACAACTGGTTTAAGATGGCAGCAGAGGGTAGTAGTGAACTGGCTAAGTCAGGGAACAGGGAGGTCATGAGCAAGGTAGTGCTGGGACTGGTGCTGGGACCTCTCCTATTCAATATGTTCATCACTGACATAAAGGAAAAGTATCCAGGGCAAGTTGTGTCTGTTTTCTGATTACACTAAGCTCTTCAACAGGATAAATCATGAGTAAGTGGAGCAGAAGCCAATGGCAGCTCCAGGAATTAAGGATGACCAGAGCACTGGTAGGGTAGAGAAGACTTGTGTCTAGTCATGCAGGGGAATTTAAATACAAACTATGTTGTCAGCTGCGTATCACTGCTTGGGTACAGCATGGTCCAACAGATTTTTACTGGGGCATTCACTCTGTCTGGCCCTATCTGGTGTTCTCCTTGAACTGTCAATGGCAGGAGCTCCAAGGGGACCTAGAGCAGCCGGAGAGATGGTTTAAGGTTTGGCAGTAGAGATTCAACACCAAGAAGTGTAATAAGGTAATGCACATAGGGAGAAGAACCCATGCACAAAATACTAGATAGGAGGGGTTAGACTGGTCACTTCAACAGAGGATAGGAATCTGAGGGCCATCATTGGTGACTTCCTCAAGCAAACTAGTCCACAGAACTTGCTTGTAACCTGGACATGTAGCTGAAATGAATGATATGACAAAATCTGTTTCAAAAGTATGTGAGTGTCCAGAATGGCTCAAAAACCTGACCAGCACAGAGCAAAACTGGATTTCCTGATAGGGACCCTGAAAACCTGATCACCAGGGAGTTTAGCTGAAGGAACACTCAGCAGGATATGCACTCTCCTCTTTGTGGAGTAAATTGGACAAGCAGGGAGACATGGCTAGTAAATGTTTTAAAACAAGTATGCCACCGTGGCCTTGAATTGTTTGTCTCCTTTCCAGTCCCACTTATTTCCTGCCCCATGTTGGATTTGTTTTTTTCCTCTGCGTTTCTGTCTATTATTTTCTCAATGGATGAAGGCCCATCTGAACGGTGGCAGCTGGGGGTTTTCCCCATGACGGAGCAGGACTGAGGATAGACAGAAGCCGGTCGGAACAAAATTAGCACGGAGAAGAATTCCAGCCAGAAAAAAAAAAATTTGAGAAGCCATTTGGAATAGAACACCTGTCCCAAGATTCTGAGTTTGATAAAAGTACTCAGCAAAGTTACCAGATTCTGAGGGATGTGATTTTTGTCTTTTTCAGTGATTTTAAGTGAATTTTACCATTATGCAGTATTTTACGGCGTTGTTTTATATCCAGCTTGGGTTTTAGTGCCTAATGTTTTGAGTGTTTTGTGCACCTTTATAAACTCTTACTATGCTAACCTTAGTTTAGTATATTAGAATATAGCATTAATGCATAGTTTTATTTTAATTTGCTTTTTCACTTTTTGAGCCATATGCAAATTTTGATTCACATGTTCTGTGCATAAATGCGCAGGTGCGGCATTCTAACATTAGCTTCCAGATTCCTATGGGTGTTAAGTACACTGCACTCCTGCTACCTATCTTAGATTTTGTTGAATTTTAGAAGATACTCTAACTTCAACCTGTTCTTTGAGTCCCTTTGGATCCTGTCGTCTCCTGGGGTTCGCATTTTGGTTCACATTTTGGGGGTTGTAAAGGGCTTAACCATCTTATTAGATCAGCTAACTGGCTGAGGTTGTTTGAGGTTGTTCGATATCTGCTCAAAGTAAGCATCAGTTTTATTATTTTCCTCAGTGTGTTATTAATCAAGTTACCATTAGCATGTTTTATGTGCCCTCTTCAAATGTTCTGTGAGCTGATTTTGTATTCAGATTTTGTATTCTGACTCAGCGAGCAGTGTCTAAATTTATACCCATTTGATATTATATTAATATTTAGTTAGAGATTGTAGATAGAAAGAGGGGGGGGGGGGGGTACTACAATTTTAATTTTGTGTTTAGGTACTTATGTTTGTTTATTTTTTTGTAGTATCTCTGCTAAGAGGTTCTGCCCTTTCTGCACCTAATGGCACAACTTTTGACCCTTGGATAGAGCTGGATAGAATTGAATGGCTTTTAAAGGGGTTTGACTTTTGTGCGGAAAGATATTATCATTATCACATATTTTTACATATATCACGTGACTGTACAAGACGTCTTGAATAGATCTGCATAGATCTGTGTTGAATTTCCTTGCTGGAAAGAACTGAGTGTGAACTGAATGAGCCTTGGTAAATTTAAACAAGTAAGCAATCAAGTGGTTAAGAAACAAATTGAAGTGAAGACAGAGTTCTGGGCCCAGAGTGGTGAGGAAAATTTTCCCAGAAACGGGGTAGCACCAAAGAGCTTGTGTTCCCTTGGACAAGCATATAAACTTCTTGATTGGAATTTTTCCTGTCTTTTAATTTAAAATACTTCTTTTAAGAACATTTCTGATAGAAGTTGACAGAGCTTGTTGGAGCTCGAAGTGCTTGAAGCTTGAAGCAAATTTTGTATTTTGCTTTTTAAGACGTCTATAGTAGCCTACAGCAATTCTCAGCAATTTTGGGGTGTACGAACCTTAGAGCTAAGGGTGCAAGCTGCAAGTTGCAAATATGGTTAACACAAGACTCCAGAGAAGCAAACAAATTTGCTCTCCTCTTTTAAGTAAAACTGTATTGGAAAGTAAAGGGAAGTTAAAACAAATCAAGATCACAGAAATGTTTAAAATAAATACTGTTCTTCAAAGTGAACAAACTTCTACTCCTAACAGGCCAATAGACATATCTATTGAGCAGACTCCTGATATCTCTGGAACTGGGCCAACTGAGTATAAAGAGACTCTGGATGTTCATCTGCAACTAGATATGTCAGCAGTAACTGTGGTAAAAGATTCTTATGTATTTAAGGCCGATGGTAATTTAGGCTTAAACACCCAGTGTGCTGAGTGTTTAGAGCAGATTGCAAGTTCTCCAGATATCTCCTTATGTGAGAGTGGAAACAAGTGGGACCCCTCAGATAATGACTCAGATAGGTCATTTAGACTATGGGGTAATAGTCTTGTGTCTGTAGAAAACATTGAGGCAGTTTTGCCTTCACATATATTGAACTCCCAAAATAGAGAACTCATGGGGGTTTGTGAAGAACTGCAGCAGACTATTAATGGCTTTAAATCCTTGGAGGAGAAAATTTGGGATAATAACTGTGGTGAGCTGAATGCAATGGGGTCGCAGGGAAAAAATGTTGATTCCCCGATATCCTTTACTCCCACTCATTTAAGTGAGGAACTTATTGTTGTTCTGCAAGACCCTAGTATTGCCCCTATTATAATAATGGAACAATTGATAGTAAACAGAGATATTATGGAAAATATGAGAGCTCATATAGCTCTAAATGAGGTTAAGTTAAATCAGATCGTCAGAAGTGCTGAACAAATTCAGGTTTCATTTGAGAATCAAATAAAAGGGGCCATTAACCAACTGAGACCTGATTTTGGCACAATCGAGTTTTCTGCCTCCATTGGATATATAAGGGAGAAGAAGAAGGGATGAAATAAAAGAAAGAAAACAAGTACAACAAATAAAAAGAACAAAAAGAAGAGGAAAGAAAAGGAATTGGCTATTGAAGTAGTGAATAAAATAGAAGATAGGAAACTGGGGACAGAAAGGTTTACTATTCACGAAAAAAGTAGGAAAAGTAATAACAATAACAATAGGGAAGAGTCCCTATTAGGCATGCACCAGGATCAAATGGTGAAACCGTCTCCATTAGATGGGCAAAAGATTTTTAGGGCTAACCCAGTACCATCTTCTGAACTAATGTCCCAATTAGCATTTTAGTCCTTTGCCCATGTAGCAGAAGGGTGGGGCAGCCCATAGCTGGGACAAAGAGACTATGTACCCTGGGAGCCATATTCAGAAGGCACCCAGAGCTGATCCATATTAACAAAGGGGGTGGGTCATCAAACTGTTTTGATGCCCATGAAGCAAACTGTATTTTCCTTATCTGCCTGCAGTCTCCTGTTTTTTGCCTACCTCTCAGCTGTTCCTGATTTTCAGGGATGTCCCTGATTTAGCCTTGGAAGTTTCTTCTGTCCCTCCTAAGTCTGGCATTTCTGGCACTAAAGAGTAGGGATTGGGATCACAGAATGATGACAGCCATTGATGTTACAGTCTAGTTCCCATTGAGAAAATGCTATTCACGCTGGGAAACATGTTGTGTACAGCTTCGGGGACTAATATTACTATTATATCTGATGTGTTCCTGATTATGGTCATTTGTCCCTGCCTTGTGCTGAGGGAGGTTAAGAGGTATGGTTGCCTGGGCCAGCTGCTTGCTGTGTCTGAACTGCTGTATTCAATCAAACTGTTTTAAGTTGTTGAACTGCTTGCTGTGACTGAACTGCTATATTCAACTGAAGAGTTTAAATGACTGAACTATCTTATTTCTGGGGTATCATGTCTGCACTGCCTTATTTTCTCAATTGTCCTGTGTGACTGCACTGCCCTGAGGGCATTGATTGCTACACTTGCCTACAGCTACTTCCTCTGAAGACATTTGGGGCCACCCCATCCCAAATAGTAGGGCTCTTGGTCATACAAGAAGGGGGGAATTGCCTTTCAGGTTTTTAATTTTTGTTCTATTCCAGGCTCCTGCACACACCTCACAACTCACAGCTCATCTAGGATTCCTCCGGTGCCTCTTCCTTGACTCAGGGAGGGTCTCCAGGAAGCCCAATATCACCTGCTCCCACCTCCAATGACCTCCGCCAACACCAAGGACTCGCCACGACGCCCCAGGTTCGAGTTGCCAGTCATAAGTGGTAGCCAGCTGGTAGCTAGGGCCCACCAAAGTGAGTCAGGTTAGGGGTCACCCCGGCTCTAGCTTGAGGGACTTAAGTCATCCACCAAACTCGGAGTCACATTGCCCATTCTTCTGCATAGGCATTGTCCCAAGGTAGCAATAGTACTGGTGGCCTATACCAAGGCCTCACCGAGGATTGCCAGGCTCTGTGCCTCATTCCCTGAGGTGGCATAAGTACTGGTGGCCCATGCAGGAGGCCACACCAGGGGTCACCAAACTCTTGATTGTACTGCTCATAGGTGGCTCGTGTTCCAGTGATGCATCAAGAGGTCACACCGAAGATTGTCAGATTCTGAAGCTGCAGGGGTGAGGTGGTAAGCATTCTGGGGACCTGCCCAGAGGTTGTCCAGTGGAACATCGCATACAGCATTCTTTCTTCAACTGGAGATCACCTGCCAGAGGTCACTGCAGCCAACAACCCCAGATAAGGGTTCTCTTCCCCTACAACCTGGTGTCAACAACCATCCTCGACCAGGCACTTCCCTTTTGACGTTGCCTCAGTGACACCAGGAGTCACCTTCTTCCCAGGGCCAGGAGGCCTACAGCATTTTACTTGGCTTTTGGTTCACTGGGGGATGCCCCATTTTATGGCCTGTGTAGTAAGCACTTTCTTAGGTTCACCCTCAGCAGTCAGCTGGCCAAAATACTAGAAACCCAAGCTTGATGCATCGGATCGCTTCACTTTTAAGACTTGAATTACCTGAACTTTTGTAGGACATTAGCGGGGCCAGTTTGTGGTCCCAGTAACCTTATTCACTCTTTCTCATGTGTAGAGTGTTAGTGCATGCTAAGTCTTTTCTGTGTGCTCCAACTGTGGCTAATAAACCTTGCATCTTGGCTGTAGAGTATGCCTCCAGCCTCTCCTTCCAGATTTATCTGGCATCCCCCTAAACTATACAGCTCATCAGCCACATAAATAATAGTTTTGTCAGCGTAAAACACCTTTAACTTTGCTGGAAAAGATTAACTAAATTTGAGACATGCTTGTTTCAGGGCTTTTAGAGATGAGGCATGAGCCATTCTTTTTGCCTTAATGGCTGGCAAGTAGTCTTGGTCAAAGTTAAGGTGGTTATCAATCAATCAATCAAAATCTTTATTTAACCAGGCGATCACCATTGAGCAAGCTCATTTTCAAGGTGGACCTGGGTGCAACAAATACAAGATAACAAAAAAGACATGATAGTTACAATTCACTAGCAAATTAACAACTAGCAATAACAGTCATTGGGGAGTACAGATTAAATACATCAAGGATTCAGAGTGAAAGGGTACAGCAATAGTGTAGATGAGTTCAGCAAGGCTCAGTGGGATAGGGCCCAGAAGGAGGTAACTAAATAGCTGGAGCCCCGGGAGAGAGACTTGGGGGGAATTGCCTAGGGGAGGAGGGAGAAGGGGGGAGAAAAGGTCAGGCAGTGGCAGGGAGCAGGAGCCAAAGGAGGAGGACGAGGCAATATTAGATGAGGGTCTCCATCAGCATGGGGGATCTGGTATTCAAGGGTAGCAAGCACAGGATTCCTTATTGTGATGTGAGTAAAGAGCTTTTAAGGCTGCTACGCTACTTTTGTGCTTTAATTTCAGAGTTTTTTGTAGATTGTTCCATAATTGGGGCAGCACATTACTAATAGAGGCCCTGCCAAAGCGGGATTTGGCGTTAAGTACCTTAATGGTAAAGTAGGAGGTACTGTTCGCTTGGGAGTTTAAGCAGCAGCCAGGTAGGAAAGAGGGCTGGAGTTATAGTCTGTTTTAATCTGAAATATTTGAATAGTTTGTAAGTGAAATTAGTTTTATGTGTTAAAAATTATTACCTTGAATTAGAACTGTTACATTGTAACTTTGGTGGCTTGTGGATAGTTGTTTGGCAGGGATACTAGAGGAAATTTAAATGTGTTGTTTGCCTGGTGCTTGGGGATGGGACATTAGCTGCAGTTACCTTGTCTCTAAACAGGAATTAACTTGGCTTTCATTGTTCACTTGGGAGCTTACAGCAGCCAGGTAGGAAAGAGGGCTGGAGTTATATTCTGTTTTAATCTGAAATATTTGAATAGTTTGTAAGTGAAATTAGTTTTATGTGTTAAAAATTATTACCTTGAATTAGAACTGTTACATTGTAACTTTGGTGGCTTGTGGATAGTTGTTTGGCAGGGATACTTAGAGGGAAATTTAAATGTGTTGTTTGCCTGGTGTTTGGGGGATGGGACATTAGCTGCAGTTACCTTGTCTCTAAACAGGAATTAACTTGGCTTTCATTGTTCACTTGGGAGCTTAACAGCAGCCAGGTAGGAAAGAGGGCTGGAGTTATATTCTGTTTTAATCTGAAATATTTGAATAGTTTGTAAGTGAAATTAGTTTTATGTGTTAAAAATTATTACCTTGAATTATAACTGTTACATTGTAACTTTGGTGGCTTGTGGATAGTTGTTTGGCAGGGATACTTAGAGGGAAATTTAAATGTGTTGATTGCCTGCCTTCTTAAATACTGAAAAGCCACTGGGGGTTGGGATTGAAGGGCTGAGTATTTCTGTTTGGGACTAAAATTTGAGCAAAAGAGATTGGTGGGCCTGTGACATCGTATGGTACCTGATGTCTGCTTACATACACTGTTAGTGGGACCGAACACACTGGACTGTATGTGTTTGTGAGACTTGGGAACGTTATTGGTGGGGTTGAAATTGGGTTTGTAAATAACTACAGTCAGTATAGAGAGAACTGTACTCCGGGAAAGGGACTGAGAAAGAGGTGTGCTATTATAAACAGAGGGGAAAATCAGGGTGGCCATATTCCACCATGGGCATCTTGGAAGGGTTGTAGGCTGCACAGGCTGTGGGATGGCAATAATTCCTAAACTGAGCCTGAGAGAGGGAGGCTGCCCACTTGTAGACAGCTATCTTGTATCAGGAGTGAGGTATATTGGTTAAGGAGTAAGCTGTGGGAGCTTGGGGTGTCCAGGATAAGGGTGTGGATATGGGCAGCAGAAGGGTGGGGCTGAGGGGAGGCTGGGGCAGCTCCTGAAATTACAGGGCGTTATGTTACAGCAAGCAGAAGGGGATATTAGTGACAGAGGACCCTTAGATAGGGAAGTTGATGCTAAGGGGAAAGCGTACAGGGTGAACATTCTGAATACAAAGAGACTGGAGGGAAGAGTCAGGAGGGCTGTTGTGCGAAGCCTAAAACAGCAGACTGTGGGAAGGAGCTCCTAAGGTGAACAGTGCAAGAGAGGAAGAAGAGGTCAGTTTAGACATGCAGTCAGGGAAACCGGGTTACTTGATGGAGGCTGATATAGAGTGTCACAATAAATTTGAGCTACTAAGCAACCTAGAGGGGAGGAAGGCTGGTGGAAATGAGGAAACTTATACAGAGGCCGGGGAGGAGTCGGATACCCATAGGGCATCACAGACCAGCTATGGAAAGGATAGACATAGTCCCAGAGGGAGAAGGAAAATATATGTTAAGCAAATGGGGAGATGCAACATATTCCAGACATGAGGAGAAAGCATGATTGGAGAGAACTGGGAGACAAGGAGGTGGAGAGGCCCCCTTCAGCTGGGAGGTCAGTACCAAGGATGGGGCCCTAGCTAAGGGGACTCACAGAGAACCTCTGGAAGCAGGGGTACTATTACAAGGGGAGGATGGTGGTGTGGGGAAGGGAAACCATCAGGGCCAGGATAAATGGTTCAGATAAGAGAGGGTTAAAGGGGACACCTATTCAGAGGGGGTTTGAGTTAAGTGGGCAAAATAGCAAGGGAGTCAGAAAGGGGAGGGTGACAACGGGGTCTCTAATAAGGCAGGAAGACTCCAATGAAATTGAGATCATGAATAAAGGGAGGGAAGGGGGGCTGAGAGGGCATAGTGGAGGTAACCATAAGGATGATGGCGGTGTTAAGGTTCTGTTACTGGGAGACTCGATGATTAGGGGTATCCATTGGGAGGGACAGGGGGGTGGATGCCATAGCCAGGTGAAGGTAGTGAGTACCTCTGGGCTGCCAGTGCACAGAGCAAAGTTCATGGTGTATGAAATGGTTAGGGATTGTGGAGGAAACCGGATTCCTGGTGCATTTGGGAACTAATGATCTAGAGGAAATAGCATTTGGAAATCCAAGCAAGGTTCCAAGAACTTGCCAGAGTCTGTCGGGATAATGGATGCAACATTTCCTTTGGAGATATTGCAGTACCAAAGGCCTCAGTGGAGAAAAAAAGAATCTACAGAGGTTAATGACTGGCTCAGGAAGTGGGGTGAAGAGATGGGTTGGGGTGTTAGGGAACTGGAATGGAGTTTGGGAGGATAAGGGACTATATGCCAAGGACAGGTTTCATCTTGCCCCATTAGGGAAGGAAGTCCTTAAACAGGGGATGGCTGACTACATACAAGAAAGGTGGGGTTTAAACTTGTAAGGGGGAAGGGATGAGGAGGGCTGACCAGAAGCCTCCTCCAGATGAGGGAGTAGCCGCAAGCCCAAGAGGGGAGGGAGGAAACAGACTGGAGGTGGAGGTTTCAGGAGGAGCAGGGGAGGATGGAAGTATAAGGAATCTGGGTGGGGTTCGACAAAGAGGATCAGGATAAGGGGTGGGGTTGGTGTTAGTAAATGCCAGGAGCTTGGGAAACAAGTTGCCGGAGTTCCAGGCCATGCTGTTCGAGGGGGTGGATGTGGCGAGGTCACGGAGTGGGCCAACAAAACCATGACTGGGACCTAAATGTACAGGTACACTATGCTTAGGAAGGATAGAAAGGAGGTCAGAGGGGTGGAGTGCTATGTTCATTAGAGATGATATAGAAATTGCTATGGTAGAAGAGGCAGAGGGAACGTGGAGGCCTTATGGGTCACCTTTTGATCCCCAGCAGGAGATAAGGTCAAGCTGGGAGTAGCATATAGGCCCCCGGATGAGTGATGCTCTAGAGGATGGTTTGCTGGACAACATCATTGCCCAGTGTGGTCCAAAAGGGAAGGAGTGGTGTTGATGGGGACCTTAATATGCCAGGTACAAACTGGGAACCATGTCCTCTAAGGTGGCCAAGGAGCAGAGGCTGCTGGATGGCTTCCAGGATGTGTTCTTAACACAGCATGTGATGGAGCCCACAAGGAGGGTCATGTCCTGGATGTGGTTCTGGCAGATGGGGATCTGGTAAGGACATAGCTGTACAGGACCCCCTGACTGGGAGTGACCACAATACTGTCTGGTTTCAAATAAGCATGGGGGGAGTGGGGGTGAGATCTAGGACACTGGCAGTGGACTTCAGGGGGGCAGACTTTATGGGCATGGGAAATATTCTCAAGGATCACTTGAAGGGGATTACCTCAATGACAAGTGTGGAAAGGAGATGGGAGGTCATAAAACCGGGACTTCATGAAGCAGTCAGGATCTGCGTTAAGTTGAAACGTAAGGGAGCAAGGTCACGTAAACCATGCTGGTGGTCCAGTGAGGTACAGGTAGCAGTCAGAGAAAAGAAGGCGGCCTACAAAAAATATAAAACAACAAGAGGGGATAGGGATAAGGAAATGTACCAGCTTGCATCTGGAAAAGTCACCCGTATGGTGAGGGGAGCAAAGTCCAGTAAAGAGCAGCGGCTGGCACAGGGGATACATGGAGGGGAAAAGGGGTTCTTCCGGTACATTGGGGAGCGGAGAAAACTAAGGGCCATCTCAGCAGATTGAGATCAGAAGGAGGGTGGGTGGAAGAGGTGAGGGACCAGGCAGAGGTATTTAACGAGTACTTTGCCTCTGTGTTCACTAGGGAGGGGGATGGGATATCTACAAAACAAGGCATGAAGGGGATGGAAGCGGCAGGGAGTGGGATCAGGGGAGCAACAGAAATGGAGCAAGAGGGAGGGAAAGGTACCCCAGGGGGGTCACATCTGGATAAGGATAAAAAAGACCAGTAAGGGGAGGGACGGATGATGCTATTCCACCAAAGGTGTGGTTAAGCCCTCAAGGCCCTAAAGAAAACAAATCTCCTGGGCCGGATGGCATTCATCCGAGAGTACTATGGAATTGGCGGACATACTGGCTGCACTCGCGGAGCTTTTCAGCAGGTCACTTGAGACAGGGAGGGTACCTAGGGATTGGAGAGGCACATGTGGTACCAATCCATAAAGGGGGGAGGGAAGTACCAGGTAATTATAGACCCATCAGTTTGACCTCGGTGGTCGGAAAATTAATGAGTATTCTAAAGGAACGATTGGGGTGTACTGGAGGAGGTGGGAGGTCTGGATAGTCGGCAACATGGGTTTGTGCTAGGTAGATCACGTCAAACCAACCTTGTGGAGTTCTATGAATGGGTAACATCAGAACTGGACAGGGTAAGCCTGTGGGATGTATTATTCTTGGACTTCAGCAAGGCGTTTGACTCTGTCCCCACAATGGTCTGGTGAAGAAACTGATGGGGTTAGGAGTAGGCCTTTGATGGTCAGATGGATTGAAAACTGGCTAGCTGGACGACTCAGAGAGTAGTGGTCTGTGGGTCTCGAACCCTAGAGAGGTTGGTAGTGGGTACCACAGGGCTCGGTCCTGGGTCCGATCCTGTTTAATGCATACGTAGGGACATCAGGAGGGTATAGGGTGTGAAATGAGTCTCTTCGGGATGACTCCAAGATGGGAGTAGTAGTTGAGGGAGAAGAGGGAGGTGGCCTGCAGGGGACCTGGACACCCTGGAAGCTGGCTCACACATGGAAATTAAATTTCAATATCACCAAGTGCAGGTGTTGCATCTTGTCGTGAACTCTAAACACAGGTACACCTGGGAGGAGGCGCTGGAGGCCTCAATAGGGAAAAGACCTAGGGTCATGGTGGATACATGTATGAATAACTCTGAGCAGTGCAGGAGAGCAGCTAGCAAGGCAAACAGGATGTTGGGATGCATCGTAGTGGGGATCACCTCTAGGAGCAGGGAAGTGATTCTGCCGCTGTACAATGGACTGGTTAGATTCACACCTGAGTACTGTGGTACAGTACTGGAGACCACATTTGAAGAGGGACATGGAGCTCCTGGAGAGGGTACAGAGGAGGGCAACAAAGATGATACGAGGGCTAGGGGATTTGACCTATGAGGACAGACTTGAGGAGCTCTGCCTGTTTTCATTGGAGGAGAGGAGAGAAGGACAAGGATTGAGGTCTCTGGCACTCAAGGGAATAAAATAGCGAAACATGGAGGGATCTTTAGACTAAAGCAGGGAGGTATCACCAGAGGGCATGGTTTGAAGTTGGAAGGTGGAAGGGTGAGGGGAAAAGAGGAGGAGGTTTTTCACCGAGAGGGTGGTGGACCCTTGGAATGCACTGCCTGGTGAGCTGGTTCAGAGATCCACAGTGGATGGCTTCAAGAGAGGGTGGGACAGACACAGAAAGTGGATGTATCAGATGATGGCCTGTCCCAGGGGGGTGGGGATGGACGATAGGGGTTTCTAGAGAACAAGGGATGGGAGGATCTCGGCACCCAACTAAGGATCTAGGTTCGAGCAGACTCGATAGACAGTAAGGCCTAATCTGCTGGCAAATAGTATGTTACTTCTCAATGCATATCTACCTAAGGTACAAAGTGGTAGGCAGGCAGAGATGTAGTCAGGCAGTTTGTTAATGATAGATTTATAAGTCCAGAAAGCGGTGTTTCTTTGGCGTCTGAAGCTAAGAGAGGACCAACCTACTGCAGTGTATAGTGCACAATGGTGGGTGGAATAGGGAAGGTCTGTAATGAACCTTAGGGCTCTGTGATAAAGCATGTCTAGTTTTAGGAGTGCTCCAGTAGGTCCTTGACTATAGAGGAAATCAGCGTAGTCTAGAAGGGAGAGGAAAGTATTTTGGACTAGTTTTGTCTTGGAGTCCGAAGAGAGGAGGCTTTTTATCCTGAAAAAGAGGCTAAGCCTTTGGTGAAGTTTCTTTGTCAGTTCATCTATGTGTTCTAGAAATGAGATTCTATTGTCCAGCCATACCCCCAAGTATTTGAATTTAGCTACATACTCCAACTGTTTGCCAAAGATGGTAGATATCAAGGGGAGAGTCCCAGCCGTGGCTGGGCTCGTTAAGTTGGGGAACGGTGAAAAGAACATTGCTTTTGTTTTCTTGGCTTCAAAAGCAACTGTTGGTTTAAAAGCTGGTGCTGCAGCAAACAAAATTCATCTTGGAGAGCTGCGCATGCCACCTCGGGGAAGGGACCACTGACATAAAGAACAGTGTTGTCCACAAATAGGTGTATTTGGGCCTTAGTGATAGTTGCATCAATCCTGTTAATATAGACTGCGAATAGCAGGGTACCCAAAATAGAACCTTGGGGTTCACCCCTCAGAAGAGGTTTTAGGGGTGAGACTTCATAGCTTGGCAGAAGGCACCAGGAGAAAGGACTGCTGTGTGACTGAACTTCTCTGCTGGGACTAAAGTAGAAGAACTTTTGTATTTGGACCTTTAATTTAGGGTTAAAAAACTAACATACAAAAAAAAAGAGTGTGTTTGGGTTAACTGAACTGAATGGGTATCTGAAGAGTTATCTAGGTGTGAATCTCAGGTGACTGAAAGGACTTAACTGCTGTGAGGTTTAAATTACTTGTAGAAAGATCTGGTAAGTAGGGGGAGTGGCTTAGCTAGAAGGAAGCTACATTTAAAGACTGCCTTAGAAAGTTTCAGCTAATAGCTTGGCAGAAGACACCAGAAAAAAGGACTGCTGTGTGACTGAACTTCTCTGCTGAGACTATATTGATCTCCTTCCCTCCCTTCCACCCAAAGCTAGTTCTATTTTTATGGGCACGGGATTTGACTGACAATAGGAACTTCCTGTTTAGGGGCAGGAAGTGAGTGATCACAGAACCACCAAGGACCCACCATCCTAGAAGGACAAGAGTAGCTCTCCAGCCCCCTCTAGCTGCTGGAGGTCTGCATCTGAGCAAGTAAGTGGTCTAATGAGAAATATAGGATATTCTTGTCTCAGAACAGGAAATCAGGAGCTTAAAGGGCATACAGGCAGAAAGTAAGGAGAGAGTGAAAAAAAAACAGAGGAAAGAGTAAGGATTGCAAACAGTTAAGGGGCCAGAAATAAGACATGATTGGAGTGGTGCAGTGCAGTGGCTGTAGAGCAGCAGTCTTCCGGGAGATGTTCTAGAGGATGTGGTGTTGTCCCATCTGCAGGCACCTCTCTGGGCTGAGGGAGGAGGTTGCTCATCTCCAGGCTGAGTTGGCCAGGATTTGTGGGACCTCCGCTCATCCAGGGACCACCAGTGTCACTACCGCTGCCTCAGAGGTTGCCAAGAAAGAGGAGCAGTTGGACCACAGTGGCTCAGGGAGGGTGAGGGTGGTGGAACAGAGGCACATCCCTCCAGTTGCCTCCTTCCACACCCTATGCCATTCTGGCAAAGTGTGGTTCGTCTATGGAGGCACCCACAGTGGAGACCAAGGAGGATGCTGGGAACCTCCACAAAGGAGACCTACAGGAGGGTGGCAGGGGAACCTGCAGGGGAAGGAAACAACTCCTGGTGGGGGACTCCATTATTAGGAAGGTAGAACTGGGGGAGGAAGGGGAGAGGGAGGTAAGGTGCCTGCCTGGCGCCATGGCTTGGAGGGACAGGGAGCGAATCCTCAGGATTGCTGGAGCAGCTGCACAGGGGAGGGAGCTGGATGTCATTGTCCACCTAGGGACAAATGACCTGGCCAAGAAAGGGATTAGAGAAGTGCAGGAAGAGTTTGTGGAATTGGGGAAGGGTCTTAGTCAAGTAGCACGCACGATAATCTTCTCGGAGGTGCTACCCATCTATGGCATAGGAGAGGCTAGGGTGTTCCGCTCCATGGGATTCAATCAGTGGTTGAAAAACTGGTGTGGAGCTCAGGGATTTGGCTTCATTGGGGACTGGGGGTCCACCTGGAGTGATGCAAGCCTATACTGGCATGATGGGCTGCATCTGTCTGGAAGGGGAACCAGGATCCTAGGTGATAGGTTTAAATGCTTCATTGGCAAGCTTTTAAACTAGCCAAGGGAGGAGGCACTGGACAGGAGCAGGAAAATCCTAGCCCCCAAATAATCATGGTAGTAAGTGCAGCAAACACCAACATAGAGGTGTCGATAGGGAGAAGGGCAGGGTGAATGGAGAAATGACAAAGGCAAGAAGGACAGGGATGGGGCAAAGGAGTAAGGCCATCAGGAAATGGAGGGTAATGAGTACCAATGCCCGTAGTCTGGGCAACAAGCCCTGAGCTGATGGTCTTAATGGAAGAGGGATGCCTGGATATCATAGCAGTCACAGAAACATGGTACACAGAGAACCATGACTGGGATGTTAACATACCAGGGTACATAACCTGCAGGAGAGACAGGCAGGGGAGAAGAGGGGGAGGAGTAGCTCTCTATGTAAAGGAAGGGATAAAACCAACTGAACAAAAGAGTAAACAGGGAGGAGAGGAGGCACTGTGGGTCACCTTGGAGACTGGAAAGAGCACCACAATCCGCACAGGGGTTGTGTACAGACCCCCATGTCAGGGAGAAGGAATGGACAAGGATATGATAGAAGGCATTCTTAGAATGGCAGAGAAAGGGGAGATACTGTTGATGGGAGACCTGAATATGCCAGATGTTAACTGGAGCACATTTGCTGCAGCCACATCCAAGAACAGGGCCATTCTTGATGCCCTACAGGTGGCAGGCATTAGACAGCTAGTTTTGGAACCCACTCATGAGGGAGCAATCTTAGACCTTGTACTTTCAAACGGGGGCAGTGAGAGGATCGCAGATCTAGAAGTGGGTTGCCATCTAGGGACAAGTGACCATCAAACAGTGTGGTTCACGTTAAACTCAGCTACAGGGTCAAGCCATACAAAAGTGAGGGTACTGGACTTTAGGAGGGCTGACTTTGGCAAGATGGGAGAGTGCCTCAGAAAAGCACTAGCAAACAGGCTAGAAGGAGGTGTGGAGCAACAATGGGGAATTATCAAAACTGCCATCACAGAGGCAACAAGCCTTTGTGTGAAGCAAATAAACAAATCAAAGCGAAAGAAAAAGCCACTATGGTTCTCAAAAGAGGTGGCTGTGAAAGTCAGGAAGAAAAAGATAGCATTCGAAGTATAGGAAACACAGAAGGAGCAGGACAGAGAGCTGTACCAGTTAAGGCAGAAGGAAGCAGGAGAGAAGTCAGAATAGCAAAGGCCCAAACTGAGGAAAAGATAGCCAACTCAATTAAGAAGGGGATAAAACCTTTTATAGGTACATCAGCGAGAGAAAGACAAAGGAGGGATAGTGAGGCTGAATAGAATGAACGGTGGGTGGGCAGAGGGGACAGTGAAAAGCAGGAATACTGAACGAATATTTCTGCTCAGTATTCCAAAGAGGAGGGAAGTGCCTCATCCAATTAACAGAAATGCTTTGATAGTGGTCGATCCCAGTCCTTTCACAGAAGAAAGGGTTCTGCAAGAACTCCTAAAACTGAAGGTGGACAAAGCAATGGGTCCTGATGAAATTCACCCCAGAATTCTAAAAGAATTAAGGGAGGAACTAGTGAAACCACTGGCTACTCTTTTTAATAAATCAAGGGAGGATGGTGTGGTACCCGAGGACTGGAGGAAGGCAGATGTGATTCCCCTTCACAAAAGTGGGGCCAAGACAGAGGCAGAAAACTACAGACCTGTCAGTCTGACCTCCGTGGTAGGGAAAGTGATGGAGTCACTTCTGAAGGAAAGAATAGTTGAGTACCTAGAGACCAGTGGAGCACAGGACCCGAGGCAGCATGGGTTCACAGCGGAAGGTCATGTCAGATGAATCTAATAGATTTCTTTGACTGGGTGACCAAAGTAGTAGACCAGGAGGGCTGTGGACATGGCCTACCTAGACTTTAGCAAGGCATTTGACACAGTCCCACACAAAAGATTAATAGTCAAATTAACCAGCCTGGGAGTGGGACCCAGGGTGGTAGCCTGGGTAAAACATTGGCTGGACAACAGGACACAGAAGGTAATTGTAAATGGAGTCCACTCTGAAGAAAGGGGTTACTAGTGGGGTACCGCAGGGTTCAGTATTGGGTCCAGTCCTTTTTAATGTCTTCATCAGTGACATTGCAGAGGGACTGGAAGGAAAAGTATGCCTTTTTGCAGATGACACAAAGATCTGCAACAGGGTTGATACACAAGGAGGCGTGGAAAGGATGAAAAGGGACTTGGCAAGGTTGGAGGAATGGTCAAAAGTATGGCAGCTAGGATTCAATGCAAAGAAGTGCAAAATAATGCACCTGGGAAACAAGAACCCAGGGGAAGAATACACAATGGGTGGGGAGGTAGTAACAACAACAAAAAAGGAAAGGGACCTGGGGGTAATCATATCAGACAACCTTAAGGTTAGCAAGCAATGTGAGAAGGCAGTAGGGAGGGCTGGGGGTATACTGGGATGTATAGGGAGAGGCATCATCAGCAGAAAACAGGAAGTTGTTATCCCTCTGTACAGACAGTTGGTGAGACCCCATCTGAGTACTGTGTCCAGTTCTGGAGACCCCATCTCCGCAAGGACATAGACAGGATAGAGGCAGTCCAGAGGAGGGCAACTAAAATGGTGCAGGGTCTGCAAGAGAAGTCATGAGAAGAGACTAAAGGAGCTTAACATGTATACCCTTAAGGAAAGAAGGGAGGGGACATGATAGAAACTTTAAGTACCTCAGTGGAATCAACAAAGTCCAAGAGGGTAGCATCTTTCAGAAAAAGAGACTTGCAAGAACAAGGGGACACAATTTAAAGATAGAAGGAGGGCGATTCAGGGGCAATGTGAGAGTATTATTTCACAGAGAGGGTAGTGGATGCATGGAACAGCCTTCCTGAGGAGGTTGTGGGGTCTAAAACTGGGGGAGAATTCAAGAATGCATGGGACAGACATAAGGCAATTCTTGTGGGGGGGTAGGAAGAAATAGGCTGTTGGTTAACTAGGATCTGCAGCCTATCCTGTAGGTAGGGAAATGGGCAGACTAGATGGGCCTAGCGGTCCTTATCTGACGTCAAAGTCTATGTTTCTATGTTTCAGCTTTTACCTGCTGAGAGTGGCCTATGAGATAGTTCTCAAACCATTTAATAGACAGAGCATCTAAACCAATGTGCCGGAGGGCTGTAAGGAGCAGGTCATGATCAACGGTATCGAAGACCTTGCTTAGGTCCAAGAATACAGCACCGACAAAGTTCTTGTTATCCAGTTCACACTGCCAGTCATTAGTTACCTTAGCTAGGGCCGTGATAGTACTGTGTTATGCTCTGAAACCTGATTGTAGTGGGTTGAGCAGCTTTGCCGATTCCAGGTGTTTCCTGAGCTGGGCATTCACAATTTTTTCCAGTAGCTTAGACAGGGTTGGTAGGAGGGAGATTGGCCTGTAATTGTTCAGATCACTGACATCTCCTGACTTAAACAAGGGGATAACATGAACCATTTTCCAGGTGGTTGGAAGGTCACCTTGAGTGAGGGATAAGTTAAACAAGTGTGTAATGGGCACCGCGAGGACATGGGAGCCTAGCTTTAAGAAGTAAGGTTCAATAAGGTCTGCTCCGGCCCTTTTCCTAACATCCAACCATAGCAAGAGGTCTTCAGCTTCCTTCAGTGTTGAGGACTGAAAAGAGAAGGACGGATTAGAGAAGGAGGTTCCTTGATTATCGGCTCCAAGCTGTGAGCAAAGCGTGCTGGCTGGGGAGTAGTCAAAAGCAAACCCTGCAGTGGCAAAGTGTTTGTTGAAGGAATCGAGGACTGACGTTTTGTCTGTAAGTATAGTGGAGCCGAATTAAATTTTTGACGGCAAGGAGGCCCTGGCAGGATGGCCTTCAATGTCTTTAATGAGTTTTCAAAATGTTGAGGAACATTTGGCAGAAAGTTCAGTTGACAGCAGTAAAAATTAACCTTTGCCTGTCTGATCATTTGGGTACAGAGGTTCCTTGCCGCCTGAATAGGTTCCAGTTGTTTGATGTTTGGAGTTACGAGCCGTTTTCCACAGCGCGTCCCTGTTGTGCTCTTCTAGTAGCCACTCATTCAACATCTTGTCTGCAGCATGAAATAGCAGCTGGCAACAAAGCCATATTGCATGCCAGAGGGGATTCTAAGGAATCTCCATCTGTGTGTCCTGCCAGACTGTTTGACTGCTGGGTGAGTTTTTCTTGTCTTCCTGCTGCCGGCCCCTCCCCAACCCATTGCTGATTGCAATTCTCCTATCCAAACTTACATGACTTAACATGCAAACAATCAGTTGGGATAGGTTTATATTTAACTCAAGGTGCAGAGCCACATACAAGCCCTGCTTGGCCAACGGTGACACCACAGAAAGTCCAGCATCAATATCATTGAGACTAGGTGGATTGACTTGTTGGAACATCTTTTTCTTTTCTAAAGAGCTTTACCTGCATGTCATAAGAGTTTTGTTATACATACTCAATATGACATGACAGGGTAGGCATTGCTGGGGATACCCACATAAAAATGGGCATAGTGAAACCCACCTGCCATGGGTTTAGGGCCTTACAGGGGGCCTTACAGACCCTAGAAGTGCAGGTAACCCTAACACTGCACACCTTGGAGTGTCTTACTGCATTTAGAAAATGGGATGGAATGACGAGAAAAAAAACACATTTTTTTTAAGTTTTCAAAATTTAAGTACTGTTTTTGTTTGTAAACTAGTTCTTAGACTGTATGTTAGTTAAGCCCTGCGAGCTATAGTCTCATTGTTTGTCACTTGGGAGCACTGTAAAAGCTGAGAAATGCTTGATCATTATGAATGGCACTTTGGGTGGGATATTCAAACCAGTTGCGCAAGGCGCAAGTGAGATGCGCCAGCTCAACAATGTATATGAGCCAAAGAGTGATATTCAGTGGGTGACAATGAGCAGCACAAATCACAGTGCGCCAATGTGCAACCCTAATGAATGCAAGTGCAAGTCATGAATAAACAGCGCAGTGCAATATTCAATAGCAGGCCGATGGTGCAAGCGCGGAGCAACAGGGACATGTACAGGGCAAAGCTGAGTCTATAAAAGGATGGAGCAAGCAGGGGATGGTGGCTTACGGCCGGGGAGCAGGGCTGAGAGAGGGAGAGAGGGAGAGAGAGAGACAGAGTGAAGGACAGAGACAGTGTGAGACAGTGATAGGGTGAGGGCCATTGGCCAGGTAGGACAGCAGCATGGGTGCAGGACAGTCACAGAGGCAGGAGGTGCAATGGGCAGTGGAACAAAGTGTGTGACACAGACCGAGCCCGTGGACAGGCCAGACCATGTGTGTGGGTCCCCAACACAGAAGTGCGCCCAGTGCAGGGGCCTAAGCAGCAGCATAAAGCTGGGGAAGCACAGGGAGACAGCTGCAGAGGGGAGGTTGGACCGGCTGGGCCATGGCCAGTGCAGTATTCCAGATAGAGGCAGTAATGAGGGGTGTAAGGAGGCAGGTGGCTGAGCGGCGCGGTCGTGGAAAGGCCCAGCGGCGGTATGCAAGGAACAGGTGGTACCGTGCCTGCACCACCTTTGAACAGTACATCGACACTGAGATTGTGGTCTGGTACCACCTGATCTGGGCGATTCTGAGGCAACTCTGTGAGCTGTGCAGTGACGAGATGCAGGCACCCACAAGACGATGCCGCGCCCTGTAAGTGGAGACTAAGGTCATGGCCGTGATGTGCCTGCTCGCCACGGGCACCTTCCAGAGACCAACAGGGGACACCACAGGCATAACCCAGTCCACCGCATCATGGCTTCTCACACAGTTCCTCAATGCACTACTGCCACATGCTGCGGAATTCATCCACTTCCCCAGCACACAGGTGGAGCACACAGCAAACGTGCAGGAGTTCCACAGGGTTGCACATATGCCTGGCTTGCTAGGGGCCATTGACTGCACCCACGTAGGAATCCACACACCACCAGAGCTGGAGAGGGTGGCCTACATCAACAGGAAGAGCTACCCCAGTGTCAACTGCCAGGTGGTGTGTGATGCCAAGGGGCGCATAATCAATGTTGGTGCCACACACCCTGGGGGAGCACACAATGCCTTCATCTGGCACCAGTCTGCACCATGCTGTAGGTTTGAGAGTGGAGACATCTCCACCAGCCACCTAGTAGGTGAGTATGTGGCAGGAAAGGACATCCCTGCACAACAGGGCAGGGGGGGGAGATGCTATGCATGGAGTATAGAGGGTTCAGCTGTGTGGGGGGGGGCAGCCACACTGACCAACATGCTAACCCACCATGTTCCCCCACAGGTGACAGCAGATACCCACTCAGGATCTGGCTGCTCACCCCGTACCAGCGCCTGTCGACCCCAGCTCAGGAGAGATACAATGAGACACATGCCAGTACACGGAACATCATCGAGCGTGTGTTTGGACTGCTGAAGGCACGTTTCCATTGCCTGCACAGGTCTGGTGGTGCCCTACAGTACAGCCCCTCAAAGGCCTGTGGCCTATTCCTGGCCTGCTGTGTGCTACACAACATGGCCACTGACTGTGAGATAGCTGTCGAGGTCGAAGAGGGGAACAGCAGTGGGGACGACGTGGACACCGGGGCCAACGGTGGTGGGCATCTCCCCCCGGACGACAGGAACCCTTGCTGCACAGGATGGCCCAGCGGCGCAGGGACACCACTGCAGAGGAGCACTATGGTGCATGCAGGTAGGTGAACAGGTCCACACACATCTCTCAGGGACTGGGGCATGGTAAACAGGCATGGCTGGCAGGGCCCCACAACAGACACGGCTGGAGGGGGGCATCGATGGACATGGCACAGGTCACCATGGAAGCACCCCTGACAGAACAGTGGACCCTACCCACACAGCCCCACACACCCACACCCACACAGGCACAGTCACATGGGCACACACGCACACCCTGAGGCCGCCAGCGAGCATGTATCAGACACTGAACACTGGTGCACTGTGGTGGACGGTGCTGTGATGGCATCATCATGCACATGCCATGGTGGCCAGCAGCTGGGAGGGTGTGCACAAGGTGGGCATGACATGCGGCCTTGGATGTCATGGCCCAGGTACTTACACAAACATACCACACCTCCATGCATACAGGGCTGCGGCAGGCAGTGGACAGGAAGGGCAGCAGATCATGTCTGCTGCGCAGGTGCATGGCCGCCACGGAGATATGGAAAGCCCCATCTAGACTGCCCAGCAGATGCAGGCTGTGTGGTGGCCACAGGGGGTGTCACAGATGTATCACCAGGCGTGTTGCTGCGAGAACATGACCAGTCCCTCATAGGCATCTGCAGGCCACCGAACAGGTCTGCTCCAGGTGTGCCCGGGATGCCCACAGCTGATCCTGGCAACAACAATGCTGGGGTCACACGACGCCAGGACCGAGGGGTGGAGAATGCACTCCGCGGTGACTGCCATGGAGCGTCCCTGCACCAGGGTGGCCAGTGGTGCCAGGCCGGCCGTGACTGCAGCGGTGAGCCGATACAGGCCTGTGGTTGTGTCCTCCTGCATGTGTGTGGCCTCAGCCAGGAGCTACTGAAAGTCCCAGTCATGCATCCCTGTGGACTGGCACAGCTCAGTGCGGAGTGCACGCACCCCTGCCACGACCTGCATCTGTTGCTCCACTGATGCCCTGAGCAGATGGGTGTGCTCATCAAATGGGTGGGTGCCCTGGGGGGCTTGGGCATTGTGCCGACCCGCGGTGGTTGAGTGGCCCAGCAGCACAGCCCCCTGCACAGGTGGGGGTTGCACAGTGTGGCCCTCATGGGCCTGTACTGTCTGTGGTACACTGGCAGTGGACACTGCACCCGGTCCACCCTCTGCACCGTCCTGCTGCCGCTGTTGCCCCTCTGGCTGCTGTGTGTGTGACATCGCTGGGGAGGCTGCACCCCCACCGCCAGATGGGCTGGACTGCGCCACAGGTACGGTGGCCACCACAACACCGGGCGGTGCAGCTGGCGGGTCTGCCAGTGCCACCCGTGCACCATCGGTGCCGCCGTGTCCAGAGGGTGGTAGGGGTGCCTCCCCCTGTACAGCATCACTACTGTCCTGGGTAGCGGTCATGTCGGCATCGGACGTGGACCCCGCCCCAATCACTGTCTCAGTATGCTGGATGCCATGGCCGGCATCCCACTAAAACGCTGCCTGGGCCTCATCCGCACCCACGCCAGAGGCATCCGGCCATGGACCCCAGTGGAGGTGGATGGGCACTCCTCCAGGTCCCCGACATCACCCAGGGTGGGCACCGCTGCCCCTGCATCTGCACACAGGTGCTCAGGATCTGTAAGGGAACATATACACATCAGTGCCGCCACCACGCACCCCTGCCCCAATGCACCCCTTACCCACATCTCCATGCGCCGCTGTACCTACCATGCAGTGAAGGGCTACCACCCATCTGGAATCCACCACTGGGAACGCCCTCAACAGCGCTGCACCACATAGTCGCCATCACAAGCTCCTACTTCGGTGCCAGCTGTGGCACCTCAGGCTGTCCACTGCCCATGGCGGCACGTGCAGCCCAGATGGCTGCCACCTTCTCCTTGATACTCCTGTGTTGTGTGCCCACCTTCTTCTTGCATTCCTGCACCAACCTCTGATGGACGCCCTGCAGGTTCACGGCCCTGGCTACACCTGCCCATACTTCTGCCCTGGCTTTCTGGGTGTCTGTGGAGACACTCAGGAGGGGCTCCTGTTCCAGGTAGGCATCATATAGGGCATTGCACTCCACCCTTGTGAAATTGGACCTACGGTTCCATGCAGGCCCCTGCTCCTCAACTTCCTCTTGCTCTGACATTCTGTTCCTGTGGGTGAGGACATATGGTTAGTGCTCGTTGCCACACATGAAGCCCCCCCACACCACAGTCCTGACATGCCCAGTGCCTGGCGTCCTACCTGTGAAGGATGCAATACTGGTCTGGTGCCTGTGCTGCCACATGGCACCTTTATAGAGCATCACATGCAAATGAGGGAATGTGCAACTGTAATAAGATGCAAATGCCTCTAATGCACCGTGGATATGTTGATCTGCTAATTTGCATATGCATGCTGAGTATAGCAGAATCGCACATTGTGCAGTGGAGTTGTTCATGAGCATGTCATGGTGCATCTGTGTGACATGCACAGTCCGCATGGTACAGCACATGCATGCACTGGCATCATGTACGGCGGTGGTGCTTCCTACCCATAGTGCGCTACAGGTGACACGGTGCTCTGCCGCTGTTGGGCAAGTGGTGCACATGTGCTGTACACCCATTGGTGCCTGTGCGCTATTGGCACATGACCCATGGGGCACACTGGACCCAATCACGCACCATGCTATCCATGCCCTATCGCACTGATGTGCATGATACGCATGCTGCCTTTGACCCCTGCGTGTGCCCCTTCGGCCCCCGGGTGCTTGCGGCACATGCCAGTGTTGCCCCAGCCATATCATGCATACCCTGCAGATGCACAATTGGGGTGGCAGTGCATCGCCAGGCATGTCGCGCATCCATCGCACATGTGTCTCGTGTGCTCACCAGCGCCATTATGCTTCTGCAGTTCTGGATACAGCCATGCCTTGCAGAAGCACACCTAGAGCACCAAATTGGACCCAGGTGGAATTGGTCAACCTGGTGGCATTGGTGGAGCCACATATTGGTGACTACTTTTGACAGGTACCCCTGGACCAGCCATGCACTGAGGTGTGGCAGAGGCACGCGAGGAGGCCACAGGATCATGCCGTAGTGGGAAGCAGTGCCACCACAGGTACTGGGACCTGTGGAGGAGGGACCCAGACCATCTCAGGACACTGCAGGCACACGTCCGGAGGGGCGCTGTGGCAAGGCCAGGTGAGTGCACTTATCCCTGTCCATGCCATGTCGGTGTTGTGTGGGTTGCCAGTGGGTGTCACGCCATGCTGCTGTAGGTGGGGTGCAGTGGCTGGGAATGCCACCAGCATTGGCAGTGCACCATAGGTGTGCTGTGCCATGGCATTGCCGCTGCACTGGGTCATGGGGTATACTGTGCTGGGGAGGGCCATGTGTTGCTGCCCGGTGCTGATGTCTGTCTCTCGCTGTCTCCCTACTAGGCCCTGAAGATTGGCACAGAGCCCAGATGGTGGGTGCCACTGCCAGACGGCAGCAGGCCAGTGGTGTCACACAGCGGAGGGAAGCCGCCCAGCTGGGAGGTGCAGGTGGCCAGGGACCAGTCAGTCCGCAGCTTGCAGGTAGGCACTTTGGTGGTGTATGCTGTTGTGTTGGGTAGGGGTGGGCCACAGCCCCCCATGCACATGGCCAGTACATTCCGTGCTTTGCCAGCGTGGTCCATTGTACCATGCTGCACCCTGGGCATGTGTGTGGCTGCTGTGGGTGCATCCAGGTCCCAACCAGGCCACTGACAGCCCCACGCAATGGCCATTTGCTTGGCTGCCATGGCTGTGGCATGCTGCGCATGGGTGGTGGTGGTATGCAGTGCTGTGCGTGGCTGTGGCTGGTCGGGATGGCAGCTCATGTGGGCACGCATGCTGTAGTCAGCTGTGTGCCCCTACTGGGCGCATGCCACCACTGTCCGCTGCGCATGGTGGGTGGAGTACGGTCATGTGTGCGTGCACTCATCCATGTCCCCTCCTTTGTCATAGGTGCCCATCTGGTGGATGCACATACCAGGCTGCTGGAACAGATCTTGAGGGTTGCCATGGCCAAACTTGCGGTGACCCACATCATACGGAGGGCCCTGTTCCAGCCACAGAGGAGAAGGTGGCAGAGGCACAGGTAGACGTGGACCTCCTGACGGGCCCGTTGGCCTGCTTCACCCTCCCTTCCACTGACACTCCTCCCATTCCTCCATTGTACACAGCCTACCATGTCCTCTGTCTCCCCACCCCCCTTTCCCATCCTACATTCCAGACTGTGGCCTCCCCATTCTCTGCCCAATCCTTGTTCACCTGTACATAGTTTATTGTTGTTGGTTGTTGCTTTTAATACATTTCTATTTTGGTAGCCATCTTTGTCTGTGTCTGCTTTACAGCTGGCTTTGGTGCCATGCTGCAGTGGTGTGTATGGTGGCTGTGTGGTACATTTGCTGCTGCCTGGGGTTTGTGTCAGGTGGTCTGCGCACAGTGGCTTGTGTGTGTGCCCTGTGGTGTGTGTTTGTTCCCTGCTGGGCTGTGTGTCTGGTGTGTTGTGTGCTGTCAGCTTTGGTCCAGGTGCCATGTCCCATGCCGTCCTGTGGGTGTTGCCCGTGGCTACCTGCCAGTGGCCATGGGTGTCACGCCACCTCCATGCACTGCAGTGGATTACGTGATCAGGGCATGTGGCCATGTGCCTGCCTTGCCCCCCTCCGGTCATCCCCTGCCCTGTGGTGGCAGTGTGTCCTGCTCTTGTAGCCTGCTCCACACTGTGCCAGGTGCCCTGTGCTATGGCCCATGCTCCTCTGTTCCTTGCCCTGCCCATTCTGTGCTCCTGCACTTCCTGCCTTGCTCCATTGCACAACCATGGTTGCGTGATGACACCTGCTGACTTGCTCCCTGACGCAGCCCTTGTTGCGCTATGGCGCATCCCTGCAATATTCAGCTGTCTTGCACTGTCACTTGCCTTGGTGCTCAGCCTTTGAATATCACGCTGGTTGTGCACCTGTGCAGTGTACCTGCACTGCACCACCATTGTGCCTGTTCTAGCGCATTTCTGAATATCCTACCCTTTGTGTTTTGTTTTGACTGAGTTTTTTAATGTTCTTTTCAAGTTTAACCCTTGGTAACTTGCTTACCTGAAGTTTCTGTGGGGCACTATTTTTTCTGCCCACTGAGTCTGTTATGCCACGTGGTGGTATCATAAGAGGACTGGAGACTCTATAGATAAAGTAAGAGTGACAGTGGTCTGGATCAAAACTTATAAACTATAGGCAAATATGAATGTTTAACAAAGAGAAGTAAAAAGAAAAATTGTAACAAAAATGTTACAAGTTAGGAATGAGTGTCATATTTTGTGAGTGAGTGGACAGACAGCTAGTAGACACCAAGGGCCAGATATTCAAAGCCTTGTGCCGTGTGCATACCATTTGAGCTGGAATTGTGCTGCAATTGTGCTGGGCTCCTATATTCAAAAGCCCAACTAGCGCTGATGCAACGTGTTAGTACCAGCACAAAAAGATAATGTATGCACGGAACCAGGTGAGGGCTGGAGACATGCATATAGGCACACCACTATATTCAAAAGAATAGCACCACGCAACAGGGGTTAGCTCCACATGTAGCGCATTGTGAAATACCACCTCCAAAAAAGTGGTCTTATCTGCATGCAAACATGGACCAGCAATGCTCCCCAATCTCTGATCCCCGAAGCCATAGTAGCAGTACTAGGTAATATTTCCTGGTGGTCTAGTGGCCCTCCCTGATCCCTGACACAATCTGTACATATAGAAACAGAGTCCCTGGTAGTCTGGTGGCCCTCACTGATCCCCGATCCCTGACACACTATGTAACTACAGATGCAGTTTCCCTGGTGGTCTAGTGGCCCTCCCCAAACCCTAATCCCTGATCTCCGACACAATATGTCAATACAAATACAATTGTTCTGGCACTCTAGTTACCCCCCTCCCAATCTCTGATCCACAATATATGTCCTTATTAACAAACCCAATGCCCCGGTGGTCTAGTGCCCCCCCCCGCACCGATCGCCCATAATAACTATTGATTAATCCCAGGTGGACCAGTGGACCTCACCTGCTCTGATCCCCCATATATTGCAACTCCTACATACCTGCTTGTCTAGTGGACCCCCCCCCCACAGTGCCTACTACCCTGCTCATTACAGGGTCAATGAACAACTCAGCACAATGTAGGAAGGCAGCTGCAAAGGCAACAAAATGCTGGGTTGTATTGCAAGGGGTATATCCTTGAGGAGGGAGGAGGTGATTCTGCCACTATATAGGTCATTAGTTAGACCACACCTGGAGTACTGCGTGCAGTACTGGTGTCTGTATCTGAAGAGGGACATTAAGTTACTGGAGGGGGTGCAGCGCAAGGTGACAAAGATGATCAAGGGGCTGGGGGTCTTATCATATGAGAGGAGGTTGAAGGAGTTGAACATGTACTCACTGGAGGAGAGGAGAGACGGGGTGACATGATTGAAACCTTTAAATACATGAAAGGAATTAACAAGACGGATATAGAGGGGCTGTTCAAAGTAAGGGAGGGGAGGGCCACCAGGGGCCATGATATGAGACTGGAGCGAGGAAGGTTCAGGAGGGAGATGAGAAGACACTTTTTTACAGAGAGGGTGGTGGCTGGGTAGAATGCATTACCTGCAGAAGTGATATGCAGTAGAATAGTGGACTGCTTCAAACGAAGATGGGACAGGACAAGGGGGAGGGTTAATGAAGGGGAAGGGTGGAAGGGAAGGGCAGCTGCAGAATAAGGGGTGCTAGCTACACATTCGAGCAGACTTGATAGACTTCTAGGCCTTTATCTGCTGGCAAATTTCGTATGTTCGTATGTTCGTATCCAGGGTGAGGGATAACAGTTTCATGTCTATCCTGTCACTGCCAATCTGATCTTACCTAGTACTTTCTTGACCATAGTTATGGCCTCCTTCACTGCAGCCTTTTAAAGTAGAAGGTCAGTGAGAACACTCTGGAGATACATTGTTGGAATGGTTCAGACCGGGTTGGAAGTAGGCAGGTGATAGCAGTGGGGTAAGATCAGTGAAGGCCTTATTGAAGGCCTCCGTAATAGCTAGAGGGTCTCTAGTGGGAGTGTTACAGATACTGAGAAGCTGGGGGTGCTTCTTGTCCTCCTTTCCAAGGATGCTTTTGATGTTATCCCAGAATTTTTTCCCATCACCCAAAGAATTGCTAAGCTGTGCCTTATGGTAGTTGGCTTTGGAGAGCTGGATTAGCTTAGTGCAGCGGTTCCTGGCCGTTCTGTAGCACTGGTAGTCATGCTTGCCACCTGTGTTTCTGGCCTTCTCCCAGAGTATGTCCCTTTCTTTCAGGAGGAAGAAGAGCTCCCCGTCAATCCAGCCATTTGCCTGCCCCCTAATTATTCTTTTTGTGAGCAGGGCACAGATGTCACAGATGGAGCTAAAGCCCTTAATGAAATAACTGAGGGCCTGATCAAAGGTAGGTGCCAGGTCGATAAGAGTCCATTCATGCAGGGCAAGGGCTGATTTGAGGGCTCCAAGTTTACCCTTCCTCAAGACTCTGCTTTCTATGAGAATGGGTGGGCTTTTGGTAAATTTATTAGACCACAGGAAGGTGATTGGGGAGTGGTCACTTAGCGTGTTCGAGAGAACCTTGATCTCAGAGATCTGGGATGATGAGCTTGCTAGGACCTAGTCGATGAGGTTGCTGTTTCCTGTCTTATAGTTCTGCCTGGTGGGGCAGGTGACAAACTGTGTCAGGTTGGAGGTGGCTATCAAATTCCTGAAAGGGGCAGCCTCCTTTCCATCCCCATTTATATTGAAGTCCCCAGTAATGATGAGCTCCATCCCCTTTGGGAAGATGCTGATAACATCCAGAATCGTGGGGAGACCTGCTCTGGCTTTCTTGGGGGGTAGGTAGATCGTGGCAAGGATGAGAGTTTTGCCATTCTGTCTGACCTGTGCTTTTATCACTATTATCTCATGGTCCTCAGCCATCGTAGTTTCAGGGAAGACGGAGCACTGCAGAGTCCCTGGAATAAATGAGACATCCCCAACCTCTCTTGCCTATTCTATCAATCCTGTATGCTTAGAAGCCTGTGAGGGCAACTTCACTATCTTTAATCCTACTAGACAACCAGGTCTCTGTAAGGCAGAGGCTGTCAGGGCCATCCATGCCTGCAGTTGGGCAAATTTTGCAGTTAAAATGCAGATGTTCGGTGAGGCTATTTTTAGGCCTTTAGTCTTTTGAACACCAGGTCCTGTTGAAGTGAGTGGGCCTGGGTTCAAGTGGATGTTGCCAGAGAGGAGCAGGAGCTTAAAGATTACCTTTCTGGCAGAGAGGTTTATGCTAAATTTGGCTTGTATCTTCCACTGCAGAGGCTTGAGGTGGTTCAGGTGGTTGGACACCGGTTTAATTATTAGGGTATGGCTAACCGTTGCTACCCCTATGCCAGGGGAGTGCATATGGCCACCCGTGTTTATAGGGTGAGGCTGAGTGGGTTGCTGCAACCAGCCAAGTGAGGCAGTTTCTGAAGATGTGTTTGCCAGCCATAAACTCCCCAGTAGTGGTTCGGGGGTAGTGGACACCCAGTTAGGCATCTGGTGCCGGCTGTACCAAGCCAGGTAGTAAGGAGCAAAAATAGATAGCATCCTTTGATAGAAGACATGGCAGCTTTATTCAGTCGTCATGCCTGACACACTGGTGCCAAAGGTGAGGTTGTACAGTTAACCACTATTCTTGGTGGATAACGAACAGGCAGTACAGCTTTAAGAGGCAGTTGGCAGTTCGTAGCTGAATTGGGTTGAATTAGCAAGTGTGGACATGGCTACTGACTATTAAATAGAGTCTGGGGTTGGGGCAGGTGGGCGGAAAAAATATACTGCCCCCAAGTGGCTGTGAGGAGCACTGGAAAAAGTCTATCCTGGCTGGGCCAGAGCACTGCACCAATCACTGTGCGAGCGCTGCTTGCGGCAGTCAGTCAGGATTCCAACACCAAAATTCAATCCCAACTGTGCTACAGACCAAGGGGAGCCATACCTTAGAGCAGGATCTCAGGCTGCAGGCTACTGGGGATGGCCAGAGTCGGCTGCTGGTAGTCTGGGCCTCCACTTTCAGCCCTAGAAACATCGGGTGTACCCCATCGCCTCAGAGCAGGATCTTGGGCTGCAGGCTGTTGGGGATGGCTGGAGTCAGCTGCCGGTAGTCTGGGCCTCTGCTTTCATCCCTAGAAGCATCAGATGTGCCCCACTGCCTAGTATTTATTATGGGAGATTGGTGCAGGGGGCACTAGACTACTGGGACATTGGGTTTGTTAATAAGGACATGTGTTGGGGATTGGGAATTGGGGCGGGGGGACCACTAGACCACCAGGGACACTGTTTCCGTATTTACATATTGTGTCGGGGATCAGGGAGGGCCACTAGTCCATCAGGGAAACTGTATCTGTAGTTACATATTGTGTCAGGGATCAGGGATTGGGGAGGGCCACAAGACTTACAGGGTTACTGAAGAATTGCAATGGCAACATGTGTCGGGATCAGGGCTGTGTTTAGGGTTTTGGGGGCCCCCAGCAAGAGATACTGCGTAACATGAGGCCCCCAACCAACTCATCATGCTCATGTCTGTCACTCCATACCATATGCACATTTATTTACGATACAACCTACGACATCTTTTGTTGTTTTCAGGAACGGTAGCAATGGTAGTCCTTGGGGCCCCTGAATCAATCAAATCAATGTCTGTTCATATACCTTTAGATGGTGAGGCCTTACCTTTGTGAAGACCTTTATGATGTTATGACATCACATTACCATTATCACATTATGATGTCACATCACAAAACTTTGCCTAGCCAACTGAGGTCTTTTATTGCAGTTTTACCAAGACAAATATTAAAATAACATCAAAAGCAATAAGGTACAGTAGCTCTGGCTGGCCCCCCCCCCACATGCAGGGGGCTCCCAGTAACCACAGGGTTCGCTGGTGCCTATATCCAGCTATGGTCAGGATTGGGGATCGGGGCTGGGGGGCAGGCCCTGATTCAGAGTTTTGGGGATTACCAGCAGGATTAATTAAATCAAGGGGCCCCCCTTACTTGGCTGGCCTTCACCCCATATGTTTGACTGTAAGCATTACACACATATATTTAATTTCATTTATGTACAACTAGTGGTATCTTTGAGGCTTCTAGAGGGAGACAGTAGTGTCAGTGCATACTGTTCCTGCTTTCACATCCATTGCTGCCTATCTGCCCTTCTTGCCCGGGTCATAGCTTCGTACGGTGTTGCATAAATTCATGTTCACACATCACAAGTTGTGCACAGCCCTCTGTTGCTGTTATAGGAGGAAAATTCAATAATACACCTCTGGATCAGTAAGGTAAACTCTGTTGCTGTGTGCAAATGTAGCCTGCAGCAATGGACCTGTTGCTTATGTCTGACATACAGGTGGAGCTGTGTGCACTACCCAGTCTGCAGCTACCGACCTGCAGTTCCAGTCTGACATACAGGTGGAGCTGTGTGCACCATGTACTAGTGCAGGGCAAACTACATGGTAATGTTTGCAAAGCAAGCCATGATGAGATGCTAATGTGGCTGTTTGCACACAGATTGCCTAACTAGGCTAATTCGCATAGAGTTTTGAATATGGCAAAAGTTAGCACCAAGCTAATGTGTTAGCCCAGGGCAAACGTGTTAGCGCCGAGCTAACGCATTTGTCCTGGGCTAACCTGTTAAAACCATAGCATAGTTCTGCAGTGTTTGGCCTGCCCTGTTGTTTGTAGTTGTTGTGTACTATTTCATTACTATCACCTGCACTGGCCACCTACTACAACTCTGCCTTACTCCCACCTCTGTGTGCACTGGGATTCTGTTGTAGTTTGCACTACCCAGTAGCTTCATTCAGAGTGGTCTTATTTGTCGGGCTAGTTTTGCACTGCACTGCACTGCACTGCACTCTCAGCCTTGTTTGCACGCTATATTCAACTGATTTAGCCTCTGGGCTATTCCTTTGAATATAGCGTGCAAATGGTTCTTGGCTACTTTTACACACTGTGCAGTGCTAATTTTGCCTCAAGGCTAAATTTTGAATATTGTGCCCCAACTCTGCTAAGTGAGAGAGAAAAATGACACTTAATTGCAAAATAAAAATTTACATAGTAACATATGGATATCTGTAGTAAAAAGACAGGCTGACACTGAGGCTTGCTTTTTAAAGGATGATGTTGGAACCTAAAAGTATAGCATTAGAATTCCATCAACCCATTCGCATTCAAGATTTTTCTAATCCATTTTCTAAAAAGGGATACAGTATCCCATCCATGATGAAGAAATCTCTATAAGCCAGGGGCCCAATTTTAAAAGTGCCCAACATGGCCCAGGAACTACAGTAGAACCCCAATTATCCAAACTGCTTGGGCGACATCAGTTTAGTTCAGATGACTGGGAGTTCATTGTAGAAGGAGCCTGTGTTGTGCATAGGGGACAAGTGCATATACATGGTGCTGTTTTTTTTTTCTCCTTTTGTTATGCTTGTTCCACAGTGTTTATGTGTGAAAGGGATGCCCAGGGACTTTATTTGGCAGTATTTTAATACTATATTTTATTTAAAGAAATATTTGATGCTCTTCTGTTTCTGTAATACTGCTTTCACTCTGGAGGCTTGTGATTGTGAAGTGCACAGCAGTATTAGGTGCATATGATTGCATTCCTCTTGGTTCTCTAACCACAGTAAGTATTTGGGAAAGCATTTTTCTGTTTCATTGTGGCTAGGAACTTTAGTCTGAAGATCTGTTTCACCCTCCTCTTCTACATCTTCAGCGTCATCTTTTCCTTGTTCTCCTTGTACTGTAATGGCTTTGACGATCATATCATCCTCCAGATTTCCATGGTTATCCTCACTGAAGTCACAGCTGACCCACTCATCAATTTCAGCCTCTGAAATGCTGGTAGTGAGTTCTTCTTGCGAGCTCAGTTAGTGTATCTGTCTCTGAGGTGGTCTCCATCTCTGTCAGTGCCTCCATCATGGTAATCATGTGAATGGGGTTATCAGGGGTCACAAAGGGTTTGATTGTGCTGTCAGATTGTGCCGTGTCCTCAGTCCTTCACTCCAGAATACTGGACTTTGACCATGTTTTTGCTATACTGGCAGGACTTGCAGCATACCACACCTCTGCAGCCATATAAACAATGTCTTTCAAGGTGAGTGCTTTGACTGTGCCCCGAAGTGGCACTTCATGCTTCTTTTCATCCAGTACAGTCTGTAGCAGTTTGTGTCTGTAATTGTACTTGAAGATCTCCAAAATGACCTTATCACAGGGCTGCAGTTTGGAAGTTGTGTTGGGAGGGAGGAATAAACATGAGATGGTGTTATCGCGAGTTTTTATTGTGGACATCTCAAGGATGAGTTGAAGAATTGTCTAAGAGAAGAAGTTTTTTTGAGCATAGGAAACGTCTTGCACTTGGCACGAACTCATCCATGTACCACAGTAAAAGGATGCCAGCATTCATCCATCCCTTTTTCTGAAATTCATATTGCAAGGGGAGGTTTTTCATGCTGTTGTCCCTGGGCTTGCCAATGATTAGGGGCCAAAGCTTATGACTCCCAGTAGCAAGTACATCCCAGAATTGTGACCTGCTCTTTCTGCTTCTTAAATACAGGTGCCTCCTTCTCAGTTCCATTGACCAAGGTCTTGTCAGGGAGACACCACCAAAACAATCCTGTCTCATCATTGTTAAACAGCTGATTAAGACTAAGGGATTCTCATCTCACAAGCTCCAACAGCTGGTCTGTGAATGGAGCTACACTGTCATCAGTGGCACTTAGCTCTTCTCTGCATAGCCATAACTGCATGATGTCATGTCTCCTTTTGAATCTGTCCAGCCAACCATTGCTGGTAACAAAGGGAGACTGGCAGGCAAGTTTCTGGTGAAAAATGAGTGCCTTTTCCTTCAGGACTAGCCCTGCTCTTGCCTAAACCACAAATAAATTGTAGCATCACGGCTATCCTCAGCACACACTTACATGTTTTTTTGGGGCTCTCAGTCCCAAATGCACCTTCTATTGTCATTGTAAAGGAATGTAACTTTTCCTTTGCTTCTTTAATATCAGTTACTGTTGATTTTTCAATCCCATATTCTGCAGCCAGTGAAACAGGTCATTCGCTATTCTGAAGGTAATCAAGAATTCTTAGTTTCTGAGCCACTGTGAGCACTGTCTGCTTCCTCTTTGCTGACATTGTGACTCTCCTGAACTCCTGAACTTGTGTACTTGAGTGCACCTGAACACATTTAGACCCCCATTTCACTAAGGTGCTTGTCAGGTGCTTGTCAGGTGACTGCTGCTTAACACTGTATTGACTGTCTGCGATCGCTAGTAGTGCCATGAAAAGTTAGTAGTTAGAGTCGAATGACACAGCCCGAGTTCGTTAGATAGGGAGTTTCGTAATAGCGAGGTTTGGATAATCAGGGTTCTACTGTATTTTCCTGTGTGCAACTCCCCGAAGGAGGAAAATACAGCATGTTCCATTTTTTGCACAGATCATTGTCTGGAAATACCAGGTATGGCATCTGCACAAAATTTGCACAAAATGTGCAAAAGGTCACACAAATACAACTTTTTAAAAATTGTATGCATGTGGTAAAAAATGCAATTACACAAGGGCAGCCTCCCATGTGCAGCTTTTTTGCCACATATGTGAGATGTTTCCGCTTTTGAAAATCATGCCTCAGATGTTCAAAAGATATGCCCTTGTCATTTTGTTTCTCTGGCAAATTTTAAAACATTCTTTTAGTGAGATAAATGTCTGCTCAGACTCAGAGTCTTTAGGGGTGCATCACCAGTATTTACAATAGCTTTAAATTCAGGAAATTTCATAGAGAATCTAGTCAGTCATTTTTCTTAAAAGCAGTATTTCAAATGTTTGCAAAAGCAACATAAATTGCATAAATTGTTAAAGCAGCAGTACTTTTTAGTCAGTAAAAAAATTAATCATATCGTTTTTCAGCATACTCTAGTGGCTGGATATTCAAAAGGGTTGTGCATGGTGCAGCAGGGATGCACCATGTGCAACCCACCAATGCACCCCAGCGTGATATTCAAAGGGGCAAGTTGCAATGTGCAACCCCCGATGCACCAGGGCACATCAGTAATGTATGCAGTGCAAGTGCTGGGGGCGTGCCCATACATATGCAGCACATGATGTTATTCAGTCCAGGATGTGCTGCACATATGCCGGCACAACTCTGCCTTGTGGTGCTCAGGGGGGTATAAAGATGTGCCTGGTAAAACCAGGAACAAGCCCAGGCCACTCACAGGTGAGCTGTCATATTGCAGGGTGCAACACAGCAGCCGCCAGCCGTGGGTGGCCATCCACCCATCCAGAACACTGTTTACATGCCCCCTGCCCTGGGAGCATTGTGCCCCCCTTCCTGTCTCCCGATCATGGGCATCAGCAGAACTGACATCCCTGGAGGTCTAGTGGAGTCCCCCCCCTTCGCCTGATTTGTGGGCATATGATTAATAAAGGTCCCTGGTGGACCAGTGGTGTTCCCCTTCATCTGATCGTGGACCTATGATTAATGAAGGCCCCAGGTGGACCAGTGGATGACCCCCATGTGCCCGATCATGGGCATACATACAGTGAAAGTCCCTGGTGATCTAGTGAAACCCCCCCATAACCTGAACATGGGCAGAGAGAGCACTAGTTACCCTGGTGGTCCAGTGGTACCCCCTCCCCACCCACCCACTGGGGTCCCCAACATGCAGCACCCCCACCTGTAATCAGCAGGCAGTAGCACCCTGCATGCATGCCGTCTAGCTGCCCGGCTAGTTACAGTGTACAGTATGATGTGTATTCCTATTTGTCCACTGTGTGGACCAATGGGCGATGCAGACCATACTGTACTATACAGGCTCAATATGTAGAATGAATGGGTTCTATTCACATATCGGGCCTGTGTAGTACAGTACAGTCTGCACACCCATTGGTCCATGCAGTGGACCAATATTCATACAGACCGCATTGTACCCTGTCATTCGGCTGACGGTTGGGTGGCATGCGGGCGGTGTGCTACCGCCCACCGATGATGGGGTGCCTGGTGACCTCAGTGGGTGGGTGGAGAGGGGGGTACCACTGGACTACCAGGGTCAGTAGTGCTCTATCCGCCTGCATTCAGGCGATGGGGGGGAGGTCCACTGGACCACCAGGGACCTTCACTGTACGTATGCCTGTGATCGGGTGCGGGGGCGAATCCAATTGTCCACCAGGGGCCTTTATTAATCATATGCCCATGATTGGGTGAAGGGGAGGGTATTCCACAGGTCCACCAGGGTCCTTTATTAATCATATGCCCATGATCAGGCGAAATGAGGTATTCCACAGGTCCACCAGGGACCTTTATTAATCATATGCCCCCGATCGGGTGTACGGGAGCGGGAGTCCACCATGACTCTGCAGGGCATCGGGCCCCAACTGCTGCAGCCTTGCAGGGCGCCAGGCGTAAGTCGCCAGGGCTCAGCTCACCGCATGCAAATCGGGCCATAATGACATGCAAATAGCTCCATTTGTACTGTGCATGCATAATGGCCTCATTTGCATGCCCAGTACTGAATATCGCAGGTGATGCATCTAGCGCAACTGCACTTGTGCTGGCGCATCCCCCTGCTCCCTTCTGCCACTTGTGCTGGCACAGTGCCACTGCACCATGTGCAATGCATGCACCCTCAGTGCCATAATCAATGGTGCTGAGCCATGTCGCAGCACCGTTGAATATCACCTGATCCCTTTCCTGGCATTGCCCAGTTGTGCGGCGCCCAGGCTTGCACCCCTGCCCGGTGCAGTCTGAATATCCAGGCCTATATGTATTCCTGACAAATAGATTTTTCATTAGTTTATTTTTATTTTACAGATGGTCACTACCAACAATGTTTAAAAATCCCTTCTCTCAAGGTATATTTTTTTACTTTACAAACTGGATTTGTATTGTGGATATATTATCAGGGTGCTAGCACACATTTCTGTTTGTAAACAGCACATGCAGCACTTAAATGTATAATTTATTCATAGCGGATGTGGTCTCAAATCAGTTACATTTAAAAACTTCAAAACCCCACATCTCCATTTAGAAATAAAATGCACTGAATAGAAAATGTATATATTATTGTTCTTGCCAGCAATACAGTATATTACTGCTAAAAAAAATATGATGAAAGTTTTTTCTGCTAACAAATATATATAGAATGATACATAGGATAGTGTGCATTACTAGAATTTTATACATAACCAAAGTGTGTGATGCTACTTAAAACTTAAAAAACCCAAGAGTGAAGCACAAGGGGTTTATTCAAGCATCACACACTGAAGGTGTGTATAAAATTCAAGTAATGAACACTTCCCCATATTTTATTTTATAAAATATCTGGCCATCAATTTTTTCTCAGTGCTTTTAGCTCTGCATTTGTCCTCACCCCCAGCACATTTGCAAGGTACAGTACCTTCTGAGCTTGACCTCCAACACCAGTTCACCCAGAGAGCCCCCCAACTGAAACACAATGCCAGTACTTGTTTTGTCCCCAGATCCCTTTCCTAATAAATTACACTGGACCTTATTTTGTTGGGTGCTCAGTCGGACATATTTTATTCATAACATATGCTGTATTTACATACTACTTTTCATTCTTTCAAATCATATACGCAACATTACAAATTGTTTCATTTTTCTTTTAACTTCTTGTTTCCATTTTATATATTCCTCTTCAACCTCAGATGTACATCTAGGGTCATCTTTTTCTGGTGCCCATTTTTCTTGCTGGATATACAGTACACGTACACCCGTATCCCTCCTCTGTAGCCCTCTGGATGTACACTCAGAAACACCTGTCCCCCCAGCCTTGATGTACACCCAAGCCAAGTTCCTCCTCCTACCCACTCCCCCTTTTTCTGTTTCTTCCACTAGACCACTTTCAGCTTGTGTAGGATGGGGGGCTTCCCTCTCCCTTTTTTTTTGTTACCGGGTGCTCACCTCTCTCCTCCAGCCCTCTATGGCTGTCCCTAGTTCAGCATTAAAGAGGCCAACCCCTAGATGAGTGCACCCTGTCTGTCCTGTATAGGTCTACACAATCCTTCTCTATCCTCCCATGTATTATGATCCTTCCCCTTAATGATGTAATTAGTGCCCCTAACCTCTGATTCATTCTCCTCCGTGCTTTATCCACTGCCTTATGCTCCCTTGCATGCCCCCATACTCTCCACAGCAGCGTTTCTGACCATGCTACTACTGTAGTTGGACACCACTGCTTTATTTTATTAATACCCTCTTTCAGTTAGAAGAATATGCCCAGCCATGGCCTGGTTCCTAAGTCATTGACTCCCAAGTGCATGATTAATAAATGCGGCTCCGGTCTTGTGACTCATCCACATGTCCTGCAGCAGTGGGAGTAACTCTGTCCAGCGCATCACTCGTATCCCTTTCCAGTATAGTCTTATGGTGGTCCAGTCCTGGTGCTACTGCCTTCCCCCAGCCTTCACCTCCACTCTGAGCTCTGCCCAGTATATAAAGGAGTGTCCACACATCCTTACCTCCAACCTTTCTCCTAGACCTGTGACCAAGACAGAAAGAACATGAGACATTGAATTGTGACCACTCTCCACCCACCCCACCCTCCTCTTCCACTTTATTTTATTCTCCTTATTGTATCCCCACCATCATGGCATGATCCTTGCCCATAGCCCATCAGCTCACCCCTGAAAATAAAAACAGAAAAATTGTCAGCAATTCAACTTCCTCACATGGGTTTTGTAACAATCCGAAATCCATCTACCCGCTTTCTTTATTTCTTCACTGGACTCACTGTGGGCTGCCACCTCAGATGTAGCATCTATTCAAAATGAATGGAAAGAATACTCATCGTGGTCTTTGCCTAGGAACTGTAGACTTTTTTTTTTTAATACCACTGCCATTTGTGTGCCTGTTGCCTGGGTTCCATCACCATGTTTAAACAGGTGCCCCCTACCCAACGGCCTGACTGTCAAGTATGCCATCAATGCTCTGACCAGGCATATCACAGTTTTTTCATGTCTCTGAAGCATGATGGTCACTCCTTATCCCATCTGGTCCATCTTGGATCTCTGTAACTTCAGTACTACCCCATCCCCTTGACACTGTGTCTCTTCCCACTTAACCCCCTCCCTTTGCCCCCCTCCATGGTCCAGTACTTTGCTAACTTGGAAAGTCCCAAGAAACATCACCATGTATACTGCCACAAGTAGGCATGCTTCATTCCCTGAATGGCATATCCATGTCAGGGTACTGTGAACCTCTCTAATAGGGCTTCCGAAATTGGGCGCCTCTTGTCGGGTTCTTTCTCTTTTACTCTCAGCCACCCCTGCATCACTCTTCTCACCATACTTCCTTTTCCCGGGTCACCCCAACCCCGTAGGTGACTGACTAAATCTACAGCTGAGAGGTTCACCCCCCATGGTGGCATGAGGCAATCTGTTCCTCCACACACTGACTACAAATTTTGCCACCTGCTCTTCTATGACTGCCCTTCTTACCTCCATGCCTTGGCTGTCCCAAAAAGTTTGGAACACTGTCCACAAGCCTTCTTATGCATTAAGGGTTCATGTTGATGAAGAGTTTTGGAACAAAAGCTCAGCTTCCTCCAACCAATCTCCCATGTGTATGTTGGTACTGTTGTTTTTATGCCTTCTGCCCCTGGGGCCATGACCCTGAGCCTGTCCAACTGTAGACAGGAGAGGCGGATAGCTGCTGTGTTTCACACCCCTTCAATGTGCTTAGCCCTAAAAGACATAGTCAGTCTCAAACCTTGTAGTACTAGCAGCCTCAGTACCCTCATCACTGTCTCTGACATGGTTCCCCTTTTATTCAAAGCATCTACCACTGCCCTATTGTCACACCAAAAGGTTATCTTTTGGTTTTGTAAACATTCCCCCAAAACCAGTGTGGCTGCCCATATGGGGAAGATCTCTAAGAATGTGATGTCCCATGTTAGCCCCATCTGTACCCATTTCATTGACTACTGCTCCGGAAACCATCTACCTTTGAAGTAGGCTACCATCCCTATCCCCCCACAGCATCCGTATATAAATGCAGGTCTGTATTGAAAACCCAGTCATTCTGCCAAAAGGTTACCCCATTGTAAGACTGTAGGAATTCCTCCCAACTCCCATGTCCTCTTGCATCCCTTTTGAAATATCCACCCAATGGTAGGGCCTGGTGGACCCCCTTGTTGCCCTAGTCAGGCTATGTGTAAACATCCTCCCAGAGCTATCACCTGGCAAGAGAAATTCAGGTGCCCTAATAGCTGTTGTACCAATTGTAGCGGTGCCCTTCTCCATCCTTTCATAGCCTTCAAAAGCACTTTTAACTTCTCCATCTTCAATACTGGTAATCAAAACAAACCCTCCCCTGCATCTATTTAAATCCCCAAAAATTCAAGACACTGACTCGGCCCTTCTATTTTGTCTGTCGCTAATGGTACCCCCAATTTTTTACATATTTCTTTAAATTGCCCCAACATATGGTCTGTGCTCGCCTTTCCTTCTCCCACCAAGAGGAAATCATCCAGGAAGTGGACAACTGTCCTATGTCCATAATGCACTCCCTGTACCCACTGTAGCCATGTGCTGAATGTCTCAAACATGGTGCATGCTACTGAAAAACCCATCTGCATGGCCTTATCAAATTAGAATTGGTCCCCTATATGAAAACCCTGTAACTCCCAATCCTCAGATTGAACCAGGAGCAACCGAAATGCTGCTTCAATGTCAATCTTGGCCAGCCATGCCCCCCCGACTGCCCTTATCATCCTTACTACCTCCTCTAGTGTGGTGTAGGTCACCCTGCTATCATCTTTACTAATGTCATTGACCTAACTCCTTTCCGGATATGAGAGATGATGGATCTCTCAGAATTCCCCCAACTGCTTTTTGGGTACCAAGCCCAGTGGTGACAATCTAAATTTTTCAAATGGGTAAAGCAAATGGCCCCTCCACTCTCCATGCCTCAACTTCTTTTCCTATTTTCCTGGCCAGGAGCCCTTCCTTACCCTTTGTTGATCCCAAGTTTTTTGCCTTTGTAACTGTCCTTTGCCCTTTGAAATGTAAACTAAAACCCTTGTGAAAACCATCCCTCAGTATCCTTGTAGCCCCTTGATCCAAGTAGTCAGTCACCCACTGCATTAATACCTCCAACTTAATCTGTGTCTTTGCCATCTGATACTTTAGTTCCGTCTGTGTCCTGTCATTTTCTTTATCTGCCCACTTGCCCAAAACCCCTACCTCCCCCAACAAAACCTCTTCCCTGCCCCCCCATTCCCCCAGGTTGTTCCCCAACATCCTGAGTGACCAGCCCTAAAGGGCTGACTCCCATAATTATTCCTACCTCTTCTTTCTCCATAGGACCTGCACCTAGATGCCAGGTGGGACCCAGTGCACTAGAACTGCCGTGTTTGAAGCAGCAGTTTGGCCAGGGGCAATGTACTCTGTTGTATCCCCAACAACATTTTTGCATCTCCCCGTACCCTTAACACCACTTGCTCTCAACCTTCCTGGGCACTGTCATGGTTTCAAACCAAAGGTCCGAGTGCCTTGTATCCCATCGCCCATCACCATGTGAGGCCATCCTCTGGTGAAACATTTAATCATAATGAATCCAATTGGTACCATCTCTCATTTTATATGAAAATCCAAATGGTAGACTGCACTCACTCAGCCCTTGAATGGAAAGCACAGCACTAATGTTCAGAATCAAAATTTTATTATGCCAAAGCTACAAGCTGTACACCAGTGCATCCACAGCAAGCCACTCGCCCTGGCACTTTGGGTGCAAACCCTTCCTCAGTGGGCATCTATGCACTGTACACTATAAGGGAGCAGGCCAAAAGTGGTGTTGCCAACTCTGGCATTTTCTCCTGCATGATGGCACTATAGTAAGTGAAACCCACTGACCACACATCCCACATCTTTCCCCATGCATTGCACTCCTCTTCCCCCCTCCCCAGTAGTACCAATACCACTGCCATGTCTTTTTTTCCAAAACTCTTTTTCATCGTACTTCTTGACTGCTTCTTTGTTAACTAAAGAGAATATTGTTGATCGACATACTCCCCCTTCTAAATATTTTCTTTTGTAGCTAAAGGTACATGATCCCCAATTCTAATTCTTGGGATGCCTGTGCCCATTCCCAAATTCCCCATGTTTCCTACTGCCCTGTCTCTGCCCTTGGTTCACCACCTTGCCCTTTTTAATTCCCCTCAATACATCTCAAACTCCCCTATCCCATTATCCCCCATGGAACTTATCATCTGTTCCACGTACTCTTTTAAGCTACTTTCTAGCATTACATCTACTGTACTTGGTTTTGGCAGGACCGGTGCTGGTGCCGGTATCAGTTGTAGAGGTTGGTTCTGCACTGCATTGTTCTGTGGCACAGCAGGTTGAGGAGTGACTGGGGGCTGTGGCACCCCATCGGGGGCCTGAAGCTGTGGTGGAACTGGCTGGGGCTGTGGTACTGGGGTTGGCTGAGGCTGCAATGCTGGCAGAAGAGGCAGGATGGGAGGTTGAGGGCATGGCTGTTGTGGCGGCACTGGTCCCAATGGCTCTGGGCCCTCTGGGCCACTGGTTGCTTCATGATGCCCTTTGTCCCAAGTGTCCTACCTTCCTTCTGCTTCCTCCCATGCCCGCTCGGCTCAGGCCCCACTGGGGTATCTTCCACAGCATCCAGCATTCTTTGTGCCTTTTTCACTAGCTCCATCACTCTCATCACTGCCTCTTCCTTGGAGCTCTTGCACCCTCTTGGTGCCATTCTCTTTAACTTGACAGCTGTAAAATCAATGGCATATGTGTATAAAAGGTGGGTCTTCTGTTATATATACACCCTTCTTCATTTTTTTTCCGCCTACAAAAAAAGGGGGGAGGGACGCACTTCTTCTTATTCTGGACTGCAGAGCCACAGACAATTGCCCCTCAGCCTTGTGCTACTACAGAACCTGCGGTTGCCTTTTTGTATGAGCGCCCCCCCCTTTCCCATTTGTTGGAGTAGTCCTCAACCATATACCCCTTGTTTTTTTTTTGTTTTTTTTTACCTTTGAAACCATAGTTGGATATGAACTTGGGGCTGGGATGGTTGCCCCCACTCCCCCATTTGAGTGAACTAAACTGGTATACTGACACTACAGTGACAACAGCACTTAGTGTTGGCACAGGACCCCTCCCCAAAGCAACTTCAACTCAGAGATGATTATTTAAGTAGCGGATGGTGTGGGGACAGAGCCCCCAACATGGGGGCTTTGGAGGGCAAAGCCCCTGAAGAAAACAAAGTTTGATACGACTCCCTTTATGCCAACCACAAATGCAGTCAACATAAATGAGTCACTGTAATGTCAGTCAATAACAAAATTGTCGACTGACTGCCATAGATCCAACTAAACCCACAACTGGATAGGGCCTGCTTCTTGACATTAAACCAACCACCAGGCAAGAAAGCACTGCAAATGAACTGTCTGCACCTGCACACTCTCAGCGACTTGTCCTCCCTTAATATTATTATTATATATATATATATATATATATTTTTTTTTTAAACCTTGTTAAAATTGTCCACCTAGCAATGCAGCAAACTAGCTGGATTGTGTCGTTGCATTCCTGGTTTAAAATGGCCGCTCCGCGACTTGTCCCATCTCTCAAAATGGCAGCCACCACACAGCCATCCTGTCTTCCTGCACCTGCTTCCCCACAAGTGTTATTATTTTTTTTTAAATCATGCTACTAATCTCCCACATCCCCTCTGGTTCATCTGCCCCTCACCTGACACTGTGGCCAGCCACGTGGCAAAAGCATTCAGCTTCTATCTGGGCCTAATGGCCTCATCATCTGTGCCCACAGTGACCATCAAGTCCCCCCAACAAGCCTTTTTTTCCTTTTTACGTTGTCCGCATACAAACCACCCAAACCTAACCAGTTTGCATGTGCCCATTCCCACATGGCAGCCAGCCCCACAGACCAAGTACTTGACCCTTGCTTGGGCCTCCCCACCTCATTGTCCTGAACACCAGCAGCCTACACTTTTTTTTTTATTTTTATTTTTTTGTTAGCCCAAAAACACCCTTTTCTACCAGGTTCCCCTTCTGTGTCTTCCACAAAGTTTGTTCCCACTCTGCTCCAGCTACACTAAGCCCCCACACCCCAGCTCATTCACCCCATCCCCAACATGGTAGATGGCCATGTGGCCTCAACTGTCCAGTTTATGGCTGTGCCATCCAGCTTCCTACACCATGTCTCCATGCCCAGTGAAGCAAACTCAGCTTAGTAATTCCCTTTTTCCTTCTGACTACTGACAAATCTGCTCTGTCCTTTAGTGCCACACCACAATCGTGCTACTTTTCTATGGCACCGGACCTACATGCACAAATTGTGTCCCTCCAGAATCTAGCTAGAGCCTATACTCCACCACAAACAAATTCTTTCCAAGGCTTCTCCTGTCCTGTGTTAGCCCTATTGTTAACATCCCTCACCAACTCCTCACTGCTTCTACAGCCATGCCCTGTTCTTCAGAGGCCGCCAGCTCAGTAAAACATCTTCATCGTGCCCAAAAGTTTTTTTTTTTTTTTTTTCAACAAAATGACCCTAAACCAATATTGAACTCACAGATAGTGGCTACACCACCTGTTGTGACTTAATTACTGCCTGTCCCTATCTTTTTGGCTGATCATTATTATTTCGAAATTATTGCTCTGTTGTTTTTTACCCAGTCCTTTCTGTGCCACCCTCTAACATTTTATAAAGAAAACGTACCGCAAAACTAACAAAATGCTCACCAGTGAATGTCAAAGTAAAAAAAAATGACCAGCTGATGCACTAGTTAGTGAAGCAAAAACTCCAACTAGCAAAATTGTGAGGGAGCAGCTTCCAGCAGCCCCTTTTAACCCCCCACACTCTCTCTCTCTCTCTTTCTTTCTAGCCAGTCCCCTCTTACTGTGTCATTGTTAGTCTCCTCCCTTTTTTGTGTCACTCAGAATCTTAACCTTCTTCCCTGCCTCCCCCCCTCCTCCTCCAACCTATCCCCTTCCCCTTTACCGGCATGACAAAGCCCCTTAGGATAGCTAACCTGGACAAAAGGGCTTGCCTTTTATTCAGGCAAACCCCCTTAGTTAGCAGACTAAAATGTGATTCATTGCTTTATGTATGTGATTATAAGACATCCTCACTGAGCGCTGATCCTTTCCATTCATAAATGCTTACCTATCACTTTCACTTTTGACCGGAATCAGAGGCAGTGGAGTATACAACAATGAACAAGACCAGGATTTCCATATAGTGTGACCTTCTTTATTTAGCTCACTACTATGAAAGTGTTTTTCACTGTTGAAAGCGACAACCAAGAATGAAAGGAAAAAAAAAATGATCTGTGACACTACAGCACGGTACTCGAGTGTCTCGAGCATAGCTGCTTCTGATGTGTATATGTTTGCCGTAATAACCCGCCAGTTATTACAGCAAATAATAACTGGTCATCCCCATTGAAAAAACTGATGGCCAGTTATTACTGCAGCTTTAAGATGACTAGTGTTGCTAGTGATGTGCAATTACATGCTCCCTTTCCTACTTACTGGCAACTGAAGTAAGTATAGGTATCATAAGGGCAGAAATCACCTGCATATCAGGCTGATTATCATTTTGGAAACAAATATGTATACGTATTTTCAAATGCTACAATTCAGGAAGTAAATTTCAAATTCTGAGGTATGAACATCTTACAATGTGGGTATGTACAGAATGTCTTCTGTGAACTTCTTTTAGTGGACACTACTGTATGCCACAAATTTAAACCGGAGTCTGAATCCAGGTTCAATAACCAAAATGTGCACAACCTGTAAATGGCACCCAGGACTGTCTTCAAAACTAGGCATGTCGCCCAAATGTGAATATTCTGGTTTGCAGAAATTATAAAACCTGTGCTATAAATAAGCACATCCCTGGCAGGCACTTTGCTGCATGAGAAATCCAAACAGAATGTCATGTCATGTTACCCTGATACTCACTATAATGATGCTAATATTATCTATAACATGAGCACTCCAGCTAAAGTGCGGTCCACCTGTGTTTCATTTTAGCCAGTCTTTCATTAAACAGTACAAATGCAGTTAGGCTTAATCTAGCATACCTATTATTTAATGCAGCTGATGGCTCTATAAGTTGTTAGAAGAGGCTCACTTCACCCATTAGCAGAAAGATCATTAGGGTGCAAATGTCTTTTAATACTCAGCTTCCATAAATAGGCCATCTGTTTTCCATTAGATCAATATGAATAAGAGCCTTCTGTAGTCATTAACTGGAACCTCCTTTAATGTCTTTTGCATTATTTACTTACTCGGTACAACTTAAGTGGTGCACAACACAGCCATACATAGCTTGTCATACTTAGAACAAAATGAGTACTTTTCAATTCATTAATAATGGGATGTTCTGAGAAAAAACATGTAGCATTGGACAAAAAGTAGTTTGCCTGGAAAGGCATTTGGAAAATCAGAATATCTGTCAATCAGTGTTCTTTTCCATTGCAGATCACCAGATAAACTGTCAGAGTGGTTGTACATGTTATATGTATTATACAAGCATGATTGCTCCTGTTGAGTAAGCACTTTAATGTTAAACCCCAATATCTGCACCTTAATAACTCTGCCCTGGTGAACTGATTCACTTAAAATTATGGAGACACAAAGTTAGTGCCAGGATCTCTAGATCCAGAAATGTTCATGGCAATCAGTTCAGTGGGGTGAAAGTTATAGACATGCAAAAAAAAAAAATGTAATAATGACATCAATTGAGATCTTTTTTTTTTTCACTCACCTATTGCATAGATAAAAATCTAGAAAAATTTGAAACCTGAAGCTTTGAGTGTGCGCAGTTAGAAAAACAAGCATTCTTTTTTTAATACCAAGTTTATTAACTTTTCCATGAAAGCTTTAACATGAAGAAACCAGCAACATATTACAGAGATGTATCATGTAACAATCAACTCCATGCTAAAGCCCTCCCCACTACCCTCCCCCCCCCATACCAACTCCCTCAGCTTGGCATATCCCTCTTATAAAACCAGATACCATGGTGAAGATAAAACATGTATACAAATTATGTCCGGATACTGTAGGAGTATAGAAATAGCCAGAACCATCATGGAAGTATATATATCTTTTTACTGGGAGGCCCCAGTCTGGAGAAGATATAAGGTATGGAGACTTTCCCATACTTTCCTATAGCAGACAAGAGACCCACCCAGACTAGCTTTCATTTGTTCAGTATGGAGATTAAATAACAGATCCCATAACCATTCCTCATATATAATAGTGTGGGCATCTAACCAGAGATACAGAATTAGTTTTTTAAGGGTAAATGCTATCATAGCTATATGGTACCTACGGTTTTTAACTGGAATTGTGGAGAAGTCCCACAGGAGACATATCTCCAGCATGACTAGCTCTCTGATGTCCAACAGCGGGTCAGCCCTGGTCTTAATTAACTCCCATAAATTCTTAATCGAGGGATACTCCCAGAATATATGGACCAGGCCCCCTTCAGCTTTTTTACATCTAAAACAACAGGAATCTGTGCCGGCCCAGTGGCGCTGAGGGTTGAGGCGCTAGACACCACACCTTGTACCACGCCGGCGACCCAGGTTCGGGAACAGACTCGGGTCGTCGGGGGTCGGCCGGGGGAGGGAGGATTGAGCATCCCAATGGATGCTCTCCTCCTCAGGGTGGCTACCAAGAGCCATCAGCGCTTCTGCACTTCTTCCATAGCCGTGGAAGCACCGCAGAGGGAAGGGGTGGAGGCTGCCCGCTTGTCGGAGTCGGGAGGGGACATCTCGCGCATGAGGGTCTCGGCATGGCGTAGGCACACTACCACTGGGACGACATCCCTAGCGCAAGGCGCCTGGGGTGGGGACGCTAGGGAGAAAACTGAAATACCCTCTGGTAGTCTTAGATGAAGTCCGCCCTAAGTCCGCCTGGACCACCGATAGGGACAGACCCCAATGTGCAAAGGAGAGGAGGTTGGGCACTCTAGGGGCAGATCCCTGAAGGTAGGTACCGGGGGGACATGAGCGGACGGAAGGAGGGGGCACCAGAGGCAGTAAGGAGGGATAAAGATGAAAATAAAAAAAAAAAAAAAAAACAACAGGAATCTGATTGTCTACCTATTTTGTTAAGTTTCACGGGTGTCCAATACATATCAATCAGTATTCTATACTGTGTAAGCTTGAGAGACATATCGGAAGGTGTCTAGGTGAATTGATTCCCATTTCTCTGGAGAGTTTGAAAAACATGAATTCCAATATCGAGGCACCCCACTGCCCATATCAAGCATATTTGTGTGTAAACAGGAATATATTAGTGATACAGCATGGGGTTTTCCACATATCAGACTCAAAGACTCCAACCAGGCACAGCTCTCATCCAAATTCCCATTGGCTGGAAACACCTTTATCAAAAGATGCCTGTTGCCAAACTTTGAGAAAAATAAGCATTCTAACATTAACCAAATTTTTATGACCACATATCTTAATGTGGTCATTTTACAATAATGCAATTTATGTTTAAGAAGACAGCACTATCCAGACCATGCTAACAGCATCCATATCTCTGTTTATAGTGCTCGTTCAGGTGGGGGTGAGTCTGCGAATCAGTACATACTTCCACACCTGCTGAACAGACTGTGCATTGTTCCTTGGCCCTTCTCTGGCCATTAGCCACATTAGCAACCTACTTTATTAAAAGTGGACACTGGGGTACCCAATCCCTGGTGCCAGCTATATTGTTACTATTCTAACACTGGGTACCCACCCCTAGTGCTGTTTCAATACCCCACCTCCCCATTCTGATTTCACCCCCACCTGCCCACCACACCAGCATTCTGACACCAGGGTGCCCAATTCCTGCTGTCAGCAAATCATCCCTTCCCTTACCCAATAGTCTGTAACAACAGGGTGCCCATCTCTGGTGCCTCCAAATATCAAGCCAACACTGGAGTAACCAATCTGCAGTCTTGCTACATGTCATAAAGAAATGTAATAAAGAAAACAATCTCTTGATGTATTTTTCTTTTTTTTTTCTTTTTCTGGTAACCTGTAATGAAGAAAACAATCCATCACTGACTCAGGGACATCAAAGTCTCAAGGAATTAAATATGTAATCTCTACAGGATAGAAGGGAAAGGGGAAACATGATAGGGACATTCAACTACATCAAGGGTATCAGCAGGGTACAGGAAGGTAGCATCTTCCGTATGAAGAGGTACACACAGATGTGGGGCCATGGTTTGAAGCTAAAAGAGGGGTAGCTCAGAGGGAATATGAGGAAGCACTTCTTCACTGACAGGGTGGAGGATGGCTGGAACAAACACACAGCAGAGGTGGCAGGTGCCACTGCAGTAGTGGGATTCAAGCATGCATGGGACAGACACATGGGAACCTTGGTTGCAGGGCTTGCAGGGAGTGGGATCCAGAGATAAGTTAGGGTCTGCAGTAGCACATTAGGTAGTGAATTTTATAGAGCAGATTAGGTGGATCAGAAGGTCCTCTTCTGCTGACAACTTCTATGTTTCTATGTTTATCTGCTGGTGGACATTAGGGTTAACAACCCCAAGAAACACCCCGCCACTGATTCATTGAGACTCCAGAGACTCAAAACCCTATTTTTTTTTTTTGTCATTTTACTAATTTCTGCATTTTGCTTTCTTCAACCCTAATGTTGGCATGAATATAGTTTTTGGCAGTGAATATACGTATTATACAGTACAGCAATGGTAGTGTGTGTATATTAGGGTTGAGCAAGAACTTTAATGTTAAACCCCTAATTTTGCATCTTAATAACACCATCCACACTCAACCAATTTACTTGTAATTTGGCAGGCACTGAGTGGGTGTCAGAATCTCTGGATTCTGAAAAGATGATGGCAATGTATTATTAACTGACACTGCAGATGATCTGGAAGGAAAAGTTTGGCTCTTTCTGGATGACACCAAATCTGCAACAGGGTGGATAGCACTAGGTCATAAGAGCGAGAACAACAACAGCTCAGTCTAGAACAGCACAGCATAAACAACACTGTCAAATACAGCACCAGTACAAAATGCCATGAGACAAAATAGTGCCAATGGTAGCAGTTGGAAACCACACCTATGACTGCTACCATTGCTAAATAACATACTGTACACTTTATTTTTGTGGGGGGCTATGCTCTTCGCACCCCCTGACATGGGGGTCTCTGCCCCCCACACCCCATTATTAATATAACCAACTCTGAGAGGGTGCAGATCTTGGGGGAAAAGTAGAAACTTGAGGGAGGCATTTGTTTTACATGCTTGCAAAAAATTAAAACACACTTGGGGTGAGGGGAAGATGAAAAATGCATGATTCGGGAGACCAGGACCAGAACCCTGGTCTCCTGATTTGTGCTGTCTGAGCTACTTCTGCTGTAGTCTTTTCCACCACAGGAGCAGCTCATCCAGCTTCTGAATTTTTCCATTCTTATCCACTTCCACCATTACCTTGATAGCTACAGGTGTAACGATATTTAACATTTGCTAACCTACCCCTGTCACTATTCAGGCATACGTGGTTATTACAGCACAGTTTAGACAGCACTATAGAGGAGGCTCTCTTTTAACCTGGAATGGGGTGGATACACCAGACAGGGTGGAAAGAATGTGGAGTGATGTGCAAAAACCTGAAGAGTGGTCAAGGGCATATCAGCTGTGTTTCAATGCACAATGGCGCGGTCGCTGTGCGAAATCAATGTTCGGGACAAATTAACAAAATCACAGTGACACTGTTTATGAGTGGAGGTCGCAAAATGACTATGTTGAAAATCTGGTGAAAGAAATCCCCAAAATAATTGTGTTGCAGGCTTGCTTTGTGCAGTTTCTATGCACACCCGTGACATCACCAATTTTTCATATTTTCGCTCCAGAATTTCAACAATGCCATTTTTTATACCTTTTCATAAACAGTGCAGCTGTCATTTTTTACATCTTGCCTGAAATGTGTTTTCACACATGTGGCACCAAAATGCACAGTTGCTGTACAAAATCACCTTTTGGCAAATTAACTCATAGTGCTACTGTTTATGAGGTGGTATCACAAATGGCCCATGTTGAAAATTTGAGTGAAAATACCAACAAACACCAGGGGCATTAGGGCTTCCAACCATAATGCCCCATGCTGTAGAGACTGACAGGCGTCAGGGATGTAACTTGGCATTGTTGGCTGTAATGCTCACACCATTCCACCCCCACCCTGCAGCCAGTGACAGGTGTCAAAGTGTGCCGTGGACTCTTCAGCCCCAAAGTTCTCCCCATTCTCCTATACTGCATGCATATCAGCATATTTCCATATGTAATGGGGTGAATGTAAGGCCCAAAAACCTCAAGGCACACCACAGCACTTGTCGGTGTCTATGGGGTAGGGTGAGGTGAAATGGCATGAGCATTATGGCTGACGACCAAAAGGCACACCCCACTGCCCGTCACTCTCTGCATGGTGGGGCTGGGGTCAGTGTCAGTTCACTGCTTCACTGTGAGTCCTATTGTGCATCTCTCTAACTTCTGCAATGCCAATGCCAGTGCCAGTAAGCCAACATTTGGCATTGACAAATGCTTGTCTCTCACCTGTAACAAATAAAATAGGAGGACTCCATGCCTGAAACTTGTAGATTTGATAGATTTTTCACAAAGGGATGTGCTTGTGTGCTTTTAAGTCCCTAACTTGCCCCATTTTCCAAAAATAAGGAAAAATTGCAGGCATGCTCAGTTTAAAAACTGGACATTGGGGCCCAGATATTCAGACTGTGCCTGGCAGTGGCACAAGAGTGGGCGCAGCAGAACTGGGATGCACGGGGCCAGGACCAGGTGATATTCAATGGTGATGCACCATGGTGTAGCACCGCTGAAAATGCCATGTGCTGCGCACAACGCAGTAGCACTGCACCAACACAAGCCACAGATAGGGAGCATAGGGATATACCAGCACAAATGCAGTTGTGTTGGGTGCACCACCGGTGATATTCAACAGAGGACATGCAAATGAGACCATAATATGCATGGTGCAAATGGGGCCATAATATGCATGGTGCAAATGGAGCCATTTGCATGTTATTATGGCCCCATTTGCATTCCTTGTGCAGGGCAGCCTGGTGACTTGCACCTAATGCCCTGCACAGAATGACATGTGCACAGTGGGGGTCCTGGGGCATCCCCCACTCCATAGCTGCAATCGTGGTAAATCTCCCCCTAGAATGAATCCCAGGTAGTCTAGTGGTCCCCCTGCCTCCTGATTTCTCAATCATCTGTAAATGTCCCTTAAGTCACCCCACTCACCCCCATCATTGGCAGATGGCTGCAACCTGCCCTCATACAGCCTAGCTGCCTGCCGAATGACAGGTACAATATGGGCTTACAGGGCATACTGTACTAGACAGTCCCAAATATGTGAATGACTTCATTCACATATTTGACTGTTTAGTACAGTATGCCCTGTGGTCCAGTGGTCCACACTGTGGACCAATAGGCTTACAGACCATACTGTACCCGTCAATCGGCAGGTGGGTGGGTTGCTACTGCCTGCCGATAACAGGGTGAGGGGTGAGTAAGGGCACTGTATGGGTGGGATGGGTGGGGGTGCCACTGGATCACCAGGGAATTGTATTATAGTGATGTACTGCAATTGGGGACTCAGGAGGGTGGGGGAGTTCACTAGACTACCAGGGAATGATTTAATAGACACATATCAGGGAATCAGGAGGGAAGGGTGACCACTAGACCACCAGGGAGATGTGGGTGCTTGTGGATGGTGTTCTGGGTGGGCAGGTGGCCACCCATGGATGGCAGCTGCTGTGTTGCTCCCTGCAATACAACAGCCCACCACAGGGTGACAAGTAGTTGTTCCACCACTTTACGGGCTCAACTTTGAGCCCCCCCATGCAGCGCAATGCAGGGTTGTGCCAGCATTTGCGCCGCACATCCCGGGCTGAATATCAGGATGTGCCACATATGCAAGGGCACACCCCCTGCATCTGCGCCACATACATTACCATTGCACCCTGGCGCATTGGGATTTGCGCTGTGCCAGGAGGCCATTTCTATATCCTACCTGGGTGCAATGCAGGGTTGCACCAGCACAACTCTGTTGCACCATGCGGAACCCCCTTGAATATATGGGCCTCTAAGTATAGCTGATTTTTGATGACCACATTTCTAAATGCAGTTATCTGGCAAAACTACATGTGTGTCTGTGACAGCAGGTAGTGCTGTGCAGAATTTTCAAATTCCAGCGGAATGAAATTCAGGGGATTTTTCAAAATTCCACTGAAATTCCACCAAATTTTACCAGAAGTCGAATGGTGAAATTCTGTGGCAAAAAAATAGTTTTGGAATGGTTTTCTGCAGGAAAATTGCTGTTCCCTGGAATAGTATTCCACCAATCTCAATATTTTCTGCAGAAATTGTTGTGGAATAATTTTCCACTGAACAAAATGCTGTTCCGTGAAATATTATTCTACGCATCACAGTAGGTGGAATTCAGTAGAAGAACCAGTGAAATTCTGGCAGAAATCCAGCTGTGGAATGGACATTCCACTCTAATTCAACTGGCAGAATTCCGCATTCCACACAGCACTAGGAGCAGGGCTAGCCTGATGTTGTATACAGTGTCTGTATGAGTTTCAATACATATTTTCAACAGTGTTCATTCAGCGTGGGGTGAGGCTACTTGTCAGTACATAGCTCCACCACCAGTGAATTGCATTTACATCCCTATGCTGGAAAATTTCCTTTGGCTGCCATTACCTGCATCCACAGTCAAATTTTTTTACAATGGATACTGGGGTGCCCAACCTCCAGTGCCAACTAAGTGGTAAACTATTCCAACACCGGGTGCCCACCACTAGTGCAGGCTATTATTACTGAATTACCCCCACCATCCACATCAAGATCCTGACACCGGGGTGCTCAGTCCCCAGTGGGATCTCAGACCAACCCTCTCTCCTGCCCCAACAGTATGGGACACCATGGTGCCCACTTCTGGTAGAGCAAAATAACAAGCTGACATTGGGGTGTTCATTCCCCAGTGTCGGTACCAGCAAAATAAAAACAGTCCCTCATCATCTTTATTTGTCTTTTTTAAATCTGTAATAAAAAAAAATCCATTGATGTCTGTTGTGCTGTTCCCCTCTGCTGCCACTGTCCCCTTCCCCACCCCTCCATCCTACCACCCCTACTCAACACCCACCATCCCTCAACCCCCACACCCTTCATTTACTTAAAAATGGCCTAACATGGTAGATCCAGTCTCCAAGCTGAAAGACATCCTCCTTCTCCTGGATCATGACTGCAAACTGAGGAAATAAGATAAGTGTAGTTAATGTACCTTGAATGCATTTTAACCTTTTACTCATAACTTAGTAACTTTATTAATATTTTTGCCCCACATTTTCATTAGGGCCTTTTGTCAACCCAACCTTATTATCAAGCTAAGTAAAACTTTTCAAATCTTCCACAAAAGGTGATTTTGCTGTTGCTCTGCAAAATCATGTTTTGGGCTGGATATGAACATTTTCACCTACTGGCTTCATGAGGTCGGGTCATCATAAGGCTATGATTAAAATTTGGGGTCAAAATATTAAGAAAATCCCAATAAAGTTTTGAAGGTATGTTGACATTTTTCAACACTCATAACTTTGATAATTTTCAATATTTTGACCCCAATTTTCAACAAAGCCATTTTCACCCTACTTCATGAATGTGCCAGCTGTCATTTTTCAAGTACAGATAGATGCCAGATAAAACAGAGAACAAAGAATATTATAAAACTAAGATTACATATTTATATATAGAGAAAACTTGAGCTGAGAGCAGTCAGAGGTTGACTTTGTCAGGAGGTGGTAAATGATAGAGAAGGAGTGGATGGGGAGGTGGTAACAATGGGGTAGAAGATAGTTGGGAGGTCAGAAGAAGGGGGAGGGGTTGTTACTTGTTGGGGACAGGAGATAGAGAAAGATGAGGATTAAGGTGTGGTGAAGGGAGTGGGAGTGGATGGTGGGGGAGAGTGAGGTTGGGAAATTAGGGCTGGCAGTCACAGGTACTCAGTGTGGTTAGATGTTGGAGTTCGCACTTAAAGGGTCCCAGCTTAGGCTCAGTTACAATAACTCTGGGGAGATCAATGAGCCAGCCTGGTGCTTTGCAGGGAAGGAGCACTGGGCTAAGGCCATGTGGCAAAAGGGGATGTTAAGAGCATTTTTAGCCTTACCTCTCATCTGGTGCTGATTGGTTGCAGGAGTAAGGAGGTTTTGGATGGATGGCGGGGTTAGACTAAGGATGGATTTTTTTTCCCCAAGGAGGCATACCTGGTACTAAATTCTCCTTTGGAGGTTAAGCCATTTAGTCAGGGCATATAGATTGCATGTGTGGGTAAGCCTATGCGCTTCTGGGACCAGTCTGCATGATTTATTTAAGGCCGTTCTTACCCTTTTTAGAGCTGTTTTGGTGGCAGTGCCATACAGGACTAGCCCATAGTCTATGATTGAGGGACTTGAGCTTTTTGTAGCCAGTGACAAGGCTTCAGTGGTCATGCTATGCAGGTGTCTATACAGCAGGCCTGTTCTGGTGCTGACAGTCTTTACAACATAGTCTATGTGTTGGTCATACGAGAGGGAACTGTCTAGTGTGATGCCTAGGTACTTAAAAGGTGTTTACCCAGTTGAGTGGATCTTGTTTGTTGTTAAGTATTGTTAGTTGGTAGGAGTTGTATTTACACTGCTGGTTAGCGAACAGCATTGCTTTGTTTTTGTTTTTTTATAATTCATGAGGAGTTTATTTTGGTGAAACCATTCTTCAACAGTGGCACAGCTTTTTTGTAGATGAACTTCTAGATGTTGTGGGAGTGGGCTACTGGAAAAAATGGCCACATCATCTTCATACAGTAGGATTTTTTCAGGGCATACTAGAGGAAGTTGGTTGAGAAATAGGGTGAATAAGAGAGGACCAAGAATGGAGCATTGCTGGACACCAGTGTTTACCTGTCTGCTATCAGAGATGGCACCATTTATTTTAACTTGTTGTGGTCTTTGGGCAAGGTAGCTTTGGAACCACCCTAAAGTTTCTGGTGAAAGCCCAGAGGCACATAATTTGCTTAGCAGAATACTATGATAGACTGTGTCAAAAGCTTTGGTGAGGTTGATGTATATGGACCTCATTATTTGGCTCTTGTCAAGTGCCTCATGGAGAAAGTCAGTGTACTCAAGTAATGCTGTGTCATGCTATGTGAGTTCTGGGAACCATGTTGTTGAGGACATTGGATATTGTACTTGCTGAGGTATTCCATGAGATGTTGGAGACAGTCCATTTTAAGGCTTTGGACAGAGGAGAAAGGATTGAGATGGCTCAGTAGTTTGTGTGTTGAGCCGATCTCCACTTTTGTGAACCAGAGTGACTATGGTGGCTTCCCACCTCTTGTGGAACTGACTAAATCTAAGGGATAGGTTGAGTACTTCTGTGAGCGGTGGAACTACTTCATCGAAGGAGGGGGCAATCACCTATAGATTGAGGGAGTCACTGCTATTCCTGGTTTTGCCAAGGGTATGTTGTAGGTATGTTTTGGCTTTATGGTTTGAGATTTCCTTAAAGTAGAAAGAAGGGATGCCAGAAGGGGGCTTGTCATGGACAGATGGTGTGCCATCTGTATTAAACTTGTCACCATCAGAACTGTCCAGTGGGAGAATGTTACTGTGATCAGAGAATGCAACATTGAAGGCATTTGTTATTTTTTTTGTGTCTTGTGTGATTTCCCCTTTTATTAGGAGCATGGAGGGGGAGGACTTATTATGTTTTCCTGTGAGATCTTTTTTTTTAGCTGTCTGTTTCTTCCCCTAGGCTCCTGGTTGGCTGTACATCCCGAATGACCTCCCGGCCTGCACCCCCAACATCGGGCCACCTCCTCTAATTCCCCCATGGCTAGCACCCCATGGCAGGGTGGTAAGGAGCCTCCCCCTCTTAAGTTTGACTCACCTAGTATGGATCCAGACAAGGAAGTGCCATTCGGGGTTGGGCCGCAGAGGTCAGAAGCTCATGCTGCCCAACCAGGAGACATTTTTCCACTTTTCTTCACCCCTTGAGATGTGGCGTACAATGATGCCGGCAGAGGGAGCATGCATGTGTTCACACACGTTCCCTCCAGGCATCTGCCCCATCTTCTCTCCTTTCTGCAGCATCAGTATGCTGCCCCCCAGCCTCTGCTAGGGGTCAGATGGGAACCAACCACTGACGCCCCCATCCTTAGAGAAGGAGAGCAGTCCTTCAGATGCTCGATCCTTCTCCTCCCCTGCCAACCCTGCTCATTCCCGAACATGGGTCACCGGAATGGTGCAAGGTAAGGCATCCAGCGCCTCAGACCTCAGTGTCACTGGGCCGGCTCCTGAGAGGACTTTTAAGTTATTCCAGAATTTTTTGCCATCCCCCCTGGTCTTAGTGAGGTTATCTCTAAAGTGCTGTACTTTGGCTAGTTTGACTTCCTGAGTACAGGTGTTCCTTGCTGCCCTATACCTCTGGATGTGAGCTGACCTGCCAGTGGCCACTGCTATATGCCATAGATGGTCCCTGGTGCCCATGAGGTCAAGCAGGGATTGGGGAATCCAGGAACTATTAATGCCTTTTAATGTTTGTTTCTTTACTGGGATGTAGATATTACACACTGCATTAAAGGTGATGATGAAGTAATCAAATGCTTGGTCAACATCCCAGAGGGAGTCAAGGGGGGAATCAGTCAATTTGTTTGAGGTAGGACTTAAAAGAATTTAGCTGTCCCTTTCTGAGGACATGACTAGTGGTTATGTTGGGGGCAGGTTTAAATGTTTTGTTGGCCCAATGACAGGTGACTGGGGAGTGGTCACTTATCAAGTCAGCGTGGACTGATATGTCAGAGATCTTTTCAGGGTGGTTTGTGAGGTTCCAGTCAATCAGTGTTTTTGTGCCAGTCTGGCAGTTGGTCCCGGTTGGGGCATCTACCATTTGGGAATTGCAGATACTAGAGTGGGTATCCTTATACGGAGCTGCCTCAAGAGACAGCCAATTAATATTAAAGTCTCCTAGGACAACTGACTCCCAGTTTTGGGCGTAGGCCTTTTACATTGTCAATTACCATATTGAAACTGCAGAGTTGTTCTCTGGTGGGTAAGAAGACCGAAAGTACTATGAGGGATTTGCTGTGGGCTCTGAACAGTATTCTGATGGCTAGGAAATGAGCATTTTTACCAATATCTATTTGGGGGAAGGCATATCCACAGAGCATGTCTCTTAGGTAGACTAGACAGCCTCCACCCCTTTTTCCAAGTCTGTCCTTCATAAAGAAGGTATACCCATTTAGAGTAAGGGCCGAGTCTGGGATTTTAAGAGTGAGACATGTTTCCATGATAGATGACATGTCTGGATTATGCTGAGCCACCCACACTTTGAGCTGGTCCATCTTAGCTAGTAGACTACTGATATTTAAAGAAGCTAGTTTAAGTTGTCCATAGTTGTTTACACTGCTCTGGGTGATTGGAACAGGGCCGGGACTGGGGTGAATGTTACCAGAGAGCAGTAGAAGCATCAAAGTGTAGTGCAGCAGGAAGTTTTTTAGCATGCTGAGTGTCACTGTATCGGTATGCTAATTTGTTTTCTCGCATCTAAGATTTACTTATGTTAGAATGAGACGGGGCATTTGGAGGGGGGTATATATTGGGGTGTTGTGGAATATGTAACCAGCGTGGTTACTAGGCAAGAGTAAATGTCCTTCTTGCCATTGCCTTTGACAGACTTGTGTGGCAGAGTTGGCTCGGTGGATGTGAGGGTTGGTGTCCCCCTGTGCACATTTAATGGAGACCTTTACCAAGGTGGTCAGGAGGAGGAAAATTATAGTGGGCCCATTGCATAAGATTGCCATAATGCTCCGGTACTAGGCAGTGGGTAGGTATTACCTGGAGTCAAAGTGGGTCAGGTAGAAAGTCACTACAGGTGCAAGTTTTAGGGAATTTGCTGAGGGAAGGGTGCAACTATATTATGGCCTGGGGGGAGGTTGGGTGGGAGAGACCACTGGGTAGAGAGCTGAAGGGGTGCAGAAATGGGTTGATTGTTTCCAGAGACACCAAATAAAAGACAGACCACCTTTGGGTGGGGGGGTGGCTGGGAAGGAAGGCGGCACCTGCTGTATAGTGCTGTGTGAAGCACAGTGCCATTCAGAGCACTGGAGAAGATGAAGTAGGTAGGTAAGCTGAGAGGAGCTGAATGCAAATAGATAACTCAAAGAGAGATAAAGAGCAAAGGGACTTTCAGGAGGATGATCGGTGCCTAGTGCTGAACAATGTCTGAAGGAAAAGAAGGAAGGCCTTCTCCCCAATGTCCTTACTTTTTAGAACAAGCAACAAATTCTTGGTTCTAGAATATACTAATGAGGAACCTGCCCCCTCCCTCATACAAATCACATCATGTGACACCACTAATAAGAATCTTGTAATTGGTTACTCCATAATAAGATTTACTGATACTTATCTCTGTAGGAATGATAGAGAGAATACTATGGTGGCATATCTTACCAAGGCTAGAATTTCAGATGTACATCAGAGAAATAAGAGCTCTTCAATACGCAAGGCATATATACCCAAATTGTGCTTCACATGGGCACAAATGACATCTGCAACTCACATGAGAAGGATATATGTCGTGAAATCCTTGCTTTGAGGTGGGTAGTGAATTGAAAGCAAAGGGCGTATAGTAGCAGTATCAGGAATTCTACCAATCCCTAGGGCCTGTAATTTAAAAAAAAATGACACAGTCAAATGAATTAATACCAGACTAGCCAACTGGTGTGGAAAATCTGGTCCAACATTTATAGTCACATGGGTGAGTTTCCATAACAAACTGAACTTACACTCATATGACTGGTTACATATTAACAAACCTTGGACTAGGATTCTAGCACAGCTTTTTGAAACTGCTTTAAACAATCTGTCTTTAAACTAACGAGCAGGTGGGAACCGAAATAATATCCCAACAAAAAACATAAACAAAATAAGAGCGAAAAAAAGTAATAAATGAAACTGCACTATTTAGTGCAAGAGGCTTAAACTATAAGACGGATGAACTGATTGCCCAAATAAATAATTGAATAGAAAACAACTAGACTTAGGTCTTAACTGGTGACCACCAGGTCTCTGTAATTGTAACTGAGATAAGGAGATACCAGGTTATCAATTATTGCACAAAGACCAAAATGATACCAGGTTATCAATTATTCCACAAATACCAAATGCCGGGGGTGGTGGGTGGAGATTGCATTATATATTATAAGAGGAATTCTTTGCACTGACTTTTCCCATAAAATCAAGGCACCAAATACTGAGACCGAAACCATCTTGATTAGCATAACAAGTAAAACACTAAAAATGTAAATATAGGTTTCGGTTATAGACCACCAGACACCACATCAGATGCTACTCAGCAGATACTTGCAGAAATTAAGAATGCATATGAAAACTCCAGCTACAATTTGTCTGCTTATGTGAATTAGCTCCTTCTCCATGTTAAATTCCCCTTGACATCGATTCCGGCAGCCTTGGGGGAAATTCAGCATTTCTCCGAAGTGGCGAGGTACAAGCTCAACCTGGACAATACTCAGTTATTACCTCTGAATATGCACATCTCTAAGCAACAAATCCTTGACCTGGGTCTGTATTGAGAACACAAGGCCATTTGCATTACCTGCTCCCTTTCTGACCTATTGAAGCAGAATTTAACATCCTTGTTGCACATAATTAAGGAAGACTTGCAGAGGTGGATGGCTTTCCCTTTGTCTCTCTGGGGTAGGTTCAGTGTCATCAAAATTAGTATTTTACTCCTTATTCATCATCTGTTGGGTATGCTTGTTTTTTTTCCTGCTGAAGTTATGGTTTGCCCCCCTTCAGAGCTCGCTCACGGAGTTTCTCTGGAAAAAGGGATCTGCCTGTCATGCCTGTTTCAAATTATCACTTGCTAAAGAGAGAGGTGGCTTACAATTGCCCGACCTTTTTCTCTATTATTGTACCCTGCATTACAATAAGTGTTTCAAGTAGGGCTACCCCCCAGTTTTCCCCATGGTCTTGGCTTAATTGCCCTCTCTGGCTTGCACTAGAGGCACAGTTATGTCACAAAAACATGGCCTCTAACTTGGCAGTTTATTATATCTTACACCCTTCCTTTTGCCTTCACATTTACATAAAACCTCTTAGATGTGGTCTGTTAAAGCCTTAAATCAATTATGTGCATATTTACAGGTTGACTGTAGTAGGGATCTGTCCCAACCCCTATTGTGGAATCCTAACATTCTAATAGCCTATCGCCCCATCCCTATTAACTTCAGACCACAACTCCAGAATGTTTCTCTGGATGCTCTTTTACAGAAGGTTATATTGTGTCTGGCTCCAATGATACAACAGCATTTTTCCATCCCAGTATTTCATCCCGTTAAGCACTTCCAACTCTTCAAAGCACTTACCAGTCTCTTGGGTGTGGCCCACTGAAATATTCACTCTCACATGAGTTCCTAGTGTTAGCAGAGCAGCCACACTCTGTTTCCCAGTTCTACACTCAACTCCACACCAAAGACTCCAGTGGTTTAGCTGGAGTATGCTATTATTGGCAACAGGTATTGAATTTACAATTTAATCTCAACACTTGACTAACCCTTTGGATGAGATATATACCATCTAGCAAAATTTCGTATCCTACATAACATGTATTTTACCCTTCAAAGGTTGTATAGGATGGATAGGCGGGCCTCGGAAGATTGTTCCCATTGTGGACAGGGAGATGGCTCACTTAGACACATCCTTTGGGACTGTGCAAATGTGACCCCCTTTTGGGCTGTCATTCATACCTCACTTGGTCCCTTTTTGGGTTTGGACTCCTTTTTTAACCCTCAAATCTGTCTTGTTGGGTGTTTTCCAGAGGAACTTTTCAGACCCCGTAAGGCCTATATGGCCTTGATCTTGACTACTGTTAAGACAGTAATTTTACGCCATTGACTAGATGACACTATACCATCATATAGAGAATGACAATAACATATTATACTAGTCTTAGCTGTTTAGCTGTTCAGTTATATTTATTAGACTTTGGCTGCTGAGAAGCACATAGCTTCCTGACAAGATAGATATGATAACTACAGGGATTGCTAGGGGTCTTTAGAAGCTCTCCTATCTCACTAATCAAAATTTTAGCTGAGGCCCTTTGTTGACTGGCTCCCTATCCTTTTGGTAGGTGTCTTGTTAGATGCCTCTATTCTTATTTCTCATGGCAATGACTGCTTGTGCTCCAGATGAGGGTGTGTGTGTGTGTGGGGGGGGTATTTGTATGGTATGTCGTTGTGGTTGTTTGTTTACTTTTGTATGTAAGTTTTACTCTAAGTCCTGTTTTTTTTTCTTGTTATTGAATATTTCAATAAAGCATGCTAAATCTGAAAAAAAGAATGCATGTGAGAGGGGGATATGATTATGTTGGGTTTTATCAACCTGGGATATATCAACTGGGTAACAAACTTTGCTACCACAACCTCTAGTAAAAGTCTAATAAATATAACTGAACAGCTAAACAGCTAAGACTAGTATAATATGTTAAATCTCCTACAAAAGGGGACAAAATTCTGGACTTGGGAGAACGTTAATATTGAAAGTGCCCTTACACATGGTTCCACTGACAACAATGATTATAACATCATACTGTTTAATATCCCAACAGGGCATTCTGGTACACATGGTCTCACTGAGATTTTTCAATGTGCCAGGGCAAATATTAAACTAGGTAATCTAGTTGCAGTCTTGTTTAGGAATGGGAGGTGCATGGAGTGACTGACGGGCCCCTGGAGTGTTTTGCTTCAAATGACGTTTAGTGGCTGGGAAAGAAGGCAGCTTTCTGGTATCTCATTGTATTCAAAATGTTCAATTCAGGAGTCAGTCCAGGACTGCAAGGAGACCAGCACACTGCAAGCTGTTGAGCAGCCCAGGGCTTTTTCAAGAAGTCCATCCGAGATTGGCAGTCAAGAATCATGTATTGTTTTTATATGTCCTGTTTTCCCTCAGTGAGTAGATGAAGTGTTGAACTTCTCCAGCCAGTGAAGGCGTGTTTGCCTTCTACTTAGCTGCACTTGTTACGCTACCAGACCTAATGCAGATATCAAAAGAGGCAGCACAATAGTATGGGATGTCTTAAGTTCCAGACTGCATTTTTTGACCAAGAGGCAGCACAGTAGTATGGGCTGTGTTAACCCTTGCTGTGCCGCAGACTGATATATCAGTTCAGAATTCCTGTACATTCTAATTCTGTTGGCAGCCTAAGGGTTAAGTTCCAGATTGCATTTTTTGACCGGGTTGCCCCACTGTAACTCCGCCAGTGGACATCAGCCAGGCTGATCAGGACACCGAACAGCTGTTTGATGGGCGGTGTCTTGCAGAGCAAAAGAAAAAGGCACCATATGATTGTTTTGCAGAAACTTTGTCTACTTAAAAAGAAAAAGCCCAACCAAAGGCAAAAAGGTGTCACAATCAACCTGGCTGATGATTGGTGTAACACTAATGTGCCCCTTGCAGACCACTCTGCATTGGACAGACAGTGTCACCCCCTTCTAAAAGCCATTCTCATAGCAAGAAGTTTGTTACACGTGTACACACAGCAAACTTAAAAAAATAGTAACAAGTGTTTGGGAAAAGTTGACTGGGATACATTGTTTGAGGATAATACAGCTGAAGAAAAATGGAACATCCTGAAAGTTACTGTATTAAAAGCAAGCACTAAGTTCATCCCTAAGGTTAAGACGTATAGTAACTAAGCAATCATTCCAAAACGGTTGTCTCCAAAAATGAAAAGATTAATAAATAAAAGAACAAGGCATGTGTGCATTATATAAGGAACAAAACCGAACATAATTTGTCCATATATAAAAGAAACAAGCACAACTGTAAACAGGTTATTAGGTAACCTAAGATGTAAATGGAACTTAATCTTGCTAAGAGTGCAAACATAATGGTAAACTTTGGTTATATTAACTCCCTAAAAAAAATGCAATATAGGATCAAGTCTGCTCAATGGTAGTGGTACAATAAACCCTCTCGAAACAGAAAACTGTTTCAGTGATTATTTTGGATCTGTATATGCTCCAAAAGATAAGCTGCTACTTTTAACTGCAACCAGTATGAATGTAACTGCAAATAAAAGCTGAAACAGTCATAGAAGAAAATCTCACACCTTAAAACTCATTCTTCCCCTGGTCCAGACCGTATCTCTGGGAGAGTGTTCAAAATTATAAATCAGCATATTCGCCATCCTCTCTGCAATATTTTTCATCCTCAAACACAGGAGACATCCCTACAGACTTCAGAGTAGCAGAAATCATTCCTATTCATAAAAAGGGGTGCAAACAGATGATCAGCAACTATAGTCCTATAAATCTGATGTATGTGCCAGGGACTGTTTTAGAATGTATTATAAAAGAAAATATAGACAGTCAAATACATAACCTTGATCTGGGAAGGTTATGCATTTTCAGTCTGCTCTGTTTTTGTGAAAGCACAAGCACCTTGCAGGATACTAAAACACTGTGTAACATCATATTTCTGGACTTTTGTGAAGTATTTTATTTAGTCCTTCATTGGGCAATTATTGAAACAAGCATTTGTCAATGCCGAATGTTGGCTTGCTGGCATTGGCATTGGTAGTGCAGGAGTTAGAGTTAGGAATGGCAGTGAAGTATTGAACTGATGCCAACCCACCCCCACCCTGCAGAGAGTGACAAGCATTAGGGTGTCCCTTTGGGTGTTTGGTAGTGCAGTGCGGGAAAACATGTCAGGCAGGATGTGAGAAATGACAGCTGCACAGTTCATAAGGAGGTGTAAAAAAATGCCAGTGTTGAAAATGTGGCATGTAAATATACCAAATTTGCGAAGCTACTAGGGTGTGTGGGAAATATGCAATGCACGCTTGCAACACTGCCATTTTATGGGCGTTCGGCACCAAATTTTCAACATAGGCATTTTAGCACCTCTGCTCATGTACAGTGTCACTGTTATTTCCTCAAAGTATCCCAAGAAGTGATTTTGCACAGTGACCACGCTATTCTGCGCCAGAAGTGCGAAAACACATTTTGGGCACGATATGTCAAATGACAGCTGTACTGTTCATCAAGAGGTGTGGAAAAATGGCAATGGTGAAAATCCAGACTGAAAATATCACAAATGCACGACGGTACGAGCTAAGGCAATCTGCCACACATGCTCGTAATACAGTTATTTTATGGATTATCATCACCAAATTTTCAACATAGGCATTTTAGGTCCTCTGCTCGTGAACTGTGTCACTGACATTTTCATAATCTGGCCCAAACACTGATTTCCCACAGCGACTGCTCTATTGTGTGCCGGAAGTGTGGAAACGCATTTTGGGCAGGATGTGGAAAATGACAGCTGTACTGTTCACAAGGAGGTGTACAAAAATGACAATGCTGAAAATCTGGCAGTAAAATATTGTGAATGCGCGAAGTTACGAGCCTGCATAGCAACTGTGCAACACACGCTCGTAAAACAGGCACTTGTTGGATCTTTTCCACCAAATTTGGAACTGAGGCTTTTTAAGAGGGCACCTCATGAACACCGCCACTGTCATTTCGTTAATGGGCCCTGAAAGGTGATTTCACGCAGTGACTGTGAAATCACCTTTCGAGGCTGATAAACGCCATGACAGTGACAGAATTCATGAGGAGGGGCCCCAAAAACCCCATGTTGAAAATTTGGTGCAAAAATTCCAAAAAATGCCTGAGATATGCAAAAAAGTTGAAAACCCTATCTAGCCCATTATACAGCTTATCGGCATTTCCTCAGTTCATGAGTCGGCTTTGAAGAGTGCAAACATGTTCCTGGTCCACTGAAGATCGTCGCGCAGACTTCAGAGGTAAGTATGGGGTGGGGTGGGGGAGGCAGGGTGTGCAGTTGGTGGTGCAGGTTGTGGGAGGAGGGGCAGGGAGAAGCGCCATGGGACTGTTTTTAATTTACAGGTTCAAAAAAAAAAAAGATGATGCAGGATGTTTGCCACACTGGGGTGGGCTCCCAGCATGGCAGAAGGATGGCTGGGGGGGCGTGGAGCCGACGGGGGATTGGGCACCCCCAGCGGCCATGGCATTAGTTGCCATGCTGGGGTGGGGTCCCAGCGTGGTGCCCTGTACTCGGGGTGGGGGGGACAGTGGAGCCGACAGGGGATTGGGCACCCCGGTCGGCCATGGCATCAGTTTCCAAGCTGGGGTGGGCTCCCAGCATGGCACCCTGTACTGGGGGGGACGGCACATACAGGGGGTATGTCATCTGTGCCGCTGCATGACGAGCTTGTCTCTGATTGCAGTGACACTTTGTTTAGAAGTTATGTCCACTTTACATAATGTTGGTGTTAGCGATAGCATGCTGGCTTATTGGGGAATGAGGGACGCACCTACTGATGCGTGCCCTGCATTCGCCCAACAGCAGCCACGCCCCCAAAGCTGCACTCTCCCAATATGTTGACTGCCGCACAAGTGCGGCAAGCCAACATAAAAATGACTGAGGCAAAGGCCGAATCTTACTTATTTAACTGGATTATGAAATGGCTAGAGGACCACACTCAGTCAAAATAAAAGGGCTAAAACCTCGCCTGAGCAAGGTTAGTAGTGGAGTGCCTCAGGATTCTGTTCTCGGACTAATAATGTTCCATATATTTATAGCTGACCCAACTAGGGACTTAAATAGTTGGGCTTGTAAGTACGCTGGTGATTCTAAAATTGGTGGACCTTGGTTTAAACATGCCTGGGACAGGAACAAGGGAACCTTAAGGGGTAGAAGGAGTTATGAAAAACCACTGACCAGTTAGGGTCAGAGGCTGCAACCAAGTATATGTCTTAAGGGCAGACTACATGGGTCTACTGGTCCTTATCTGCCAACAATTTCTATGTTTCTATGTAACACCAGCCCAATATCAATATATTCAAGCTGATCTAGATGCCATACCTGATTGGAGTATTAAGTGAGAAATGACATTTAGTAACAATAAAATGTGAAGTGATACACCTGTGACATAAAAACTCAAACTTTTCTTATGGTTTGGGACCACAACTGCTGATGGAAACTAGGCGTGACAGGGACCTAGGAGTCCTTATAACATCAGACTATGATTATCAGAAACAATGACACAAAGTAATAGCGAGAGTGAATAGGGTACTCTGGTCCATCAAATGCAACATTTTCTTGAAATATAGATAAGTAATTTTCCCTTATATAAAGCCTATGCTAGGCCACATCTAGAATTTGCAGTGCCATTCTGGTGTCCATACAAGGCAAAAAAAAAAAAATAAGGCAGCTTGAGCAAGTCCATGATGGCAAGTAAATTGGTGCACATCATAAGGGAAGAGACCTATGAACAGCATTTAAACTCACTGTAGCACATGCTATTATCTTTAAGAAGGTTAAGGGGAAATCTGTTGATGACATAAAATATAATATATGTTCCTAGTTTTCTGAATTAACTAAATATTGTATTCAAGCCTTGTATAGCTCTGACAAGGTGCCATCCAGTCCAAATCTTAGGGAAGCATTTCAATGCTATTAAAATAAAATATTGCTTTACTAATAGAATTGAAAATATTTGAAATTCTCTACCACTAGACATTTTAATCCCCAGTACCAGCTTTGGTCCCACTGTAAATAAAGAAAACAATCTTGCTTTGATCTCTTTAAGCCTTAGAAACCTGTAAAGAAGAAAACATTCCCTAGCCAATCTGACCCCTGTCCCTAACCAATATGACACCCCGCCACTACATATGCCACCCTGACCCCACAGTCAGCACCCACCCCCACACCCTCACTCATCTGAAGATATCCTACGGTGTAGCCCACTCTCTAATAGAAAAAAAATGTTCTTATTCAGCCACAGATACAAATCCACAGGCAGTACATCAGTGGTACTGCATTTGTGTCATCTGGAAACAGTTTATGTTGTCTGTCATATTCTTTTTTTGCAAAGAATATATATTATACTTGTGTGGTGGCACAAGCACAGTTGGGGCTGAGTATAGGTCACCATGTTAAACCATGTTAAACCCCAACCATTGCACCTTAATAACTTTGGTGATGTTCAACACACTTGCTCAATGTTTATCCTGATGGGACGTTCTCAAGATGTGGCAAGTGCTGTGATGAGTGCGTATCCAGATTCCTGGATGCATTGCAAATACAGAAAAAACATCACATTTGGCACTTTTTTGCCACTTTGTTGCTCTCATCTATGGCCTGGATGGTACGGAATCTTGTTCTGCCACTTTCAGAGCTGAAGGGGCTTGTATGCGTTTGATGGCTTCATGAAAAAATATGAATTAGTTCCCGACTTTGACAGTTTTGAAATGTAGCTTCTGAGCAGGCTCAACACGGTTTTAGGATAAGCCTCCGATACAACACCAAAATGTTGCTTTTGCAAGCTGTTTTACTCCTGAAAAATTAGTGTTTCTCATGTCATGAGAAAATGTTTTTGAGTCATGATGACTGCCACATTTATTTTATTTATTTCTTTTTTTAATTTGTTTGTTTTTGTTACCGGCTAAAAAAAATGAAAATACATAATAATGAAGTATTTGAATAACACAAACACATGCGTTTTGCTAAAAGGAACCTATTAAGCAAGAGCCTGTTTGTTTTTCCTCAAAACAAGCCAGAAATACCATCTTGGGATGTTGGCTGTCAGTTAAATGAAATACCCTATTTTTATGTCATGAGCCATGAATTTTACTGTTGCACATTTAAGTGTGACACTAAAGTGCGACACTAAAATCTGCATTACTAAAATTTTTGGTATCACAAATGTTAGTGTTGCACTTAACATGTGCAAAACAACAACTCCATGTTGGTGTTTCACATACTTTTACTCATCACTGGGTCATTTTACAATATTTTAGTCCCACATTTTGAATATACTGTTTACATGACCCTACCTCATGAAGAGTGGTGGTGGGAATTTTCAAGTACAGGTCAAAAGGCAATTTCACAGTTACTCTGCGAAACCACCTTTCAGGCAGGATTTAACACATTCTAGAGGCCATGTTCACGATGTAGAGTCAAAGCAATTTTTGTGTCACACATTTTAAGTGTGATTCTAACATTTGTGACATTTAAATTTTCCATACACACAAAAAAAGGAATGCTTGGGTCACAATTAAATGCACAACTGAAAAATTCTATTTTTGTTGCACACAAAAACTTTTTGTTTCACACTTAGATTTACAACACAAGAATTCCATTTTTGTGTCTACCATGCTTTTACACATAACTTGGCCATTTTATAATGTTTTAGTCCCAAATTGTGAATCTACTGTTTATAGGACCCCATCTCATGAACAATGATGGTGGGAATTTTCAAGTACAGGTTGAAAGGTGATTTCATAGATGCTCTGTGAAACCACCTTTCAGGCGGTATTTAACACATTCTAGTAACCAAGTTCATGATGTGGGGTCAAAATGCCAAACAAGAAGCTATGAATAAACATGTGCAGGGCTGTTATTTGGCCCAGTGAGTAGTGCACTATGATCCCATGCCAGTGAGTTGAGTCTGAGGGCTTTCATATGTGCTGTTTGCACGTAATCTCAGCAGAGTTAATAATTGCATAAGAAACAGAAGAATTTTACTTTCCTTTTGCATAGAGCTATTGATCAGAAAAAAAGCATTTGGATCCCCAGCTGGGGATTATCCAGCCTTATAAAATGTGTAGAATAAATCTAGAAATACATAACATGACTGTACATTGATTTTGTCCAGTGCACAATCATCCTGGTCCTTTCCCTCCTCACAAATCGTTTCACCACCATTAAATTTAAAAAAGCAGTTCCACCTTCAACCCATGCAGCAGTAGGTTGCTTCAGCTCTCACACCAGGGGTTTTAAATCCACAGAAATCTGGCCCCCTGGTAAGCTCTATAACTTTCTCCAGTGTCTGAAATCTGTGGAGATAACTGGCAAGGGATCTGTCAGCAGGAGTCATTCTGCCTCCCTTACTTTGGGCCATGCCAGTGAGGGCAGCAACGACAAACCAGAAGAACAATTTACCATCACATTTAAAAGGTTGTTTCATGAACTCAACAAATTTAGCTCTATCCTTGATCGCTTGGAGAAACCTGTAGGGGAAACCGGTAAAGGCCTCACTGAGGAGACCCAGAGAATAGCCGATCTTGAGGGCAAGCTGATTGAAGCCTTGGAGGCTGTAGAGAAGCACAAGCACATCCTGCAACTGTTATACAAGTGGGAAAGGGAGCTCACCCAAAAATTGGATGATATTGAACTCCGGTCCCACAGGGACAACTTCCAGCTTTACAGGCTGCCAGAGGGCATGAAATCTGGGTGCATGGAGGACTACATAGAGTCGTTACTGAACAAACCTCTAGACCTGCCAAAGCAAGAGCCCCAAACATTGCACAAGCACATAGGGCCCTCATGAAGAAACCTTCAGACCCTAAGGCAAAACCACAGTCCATGGTAATAAAATTCCTGGACTACAGAACTAAAATGAAAATCCTCGACACAGCATGGGCCAAAAAAAAATGATGTTTGGAGACCAACAGCTCTTCCTGGATCATGACTGCACTCTAATCACACATGGAAAATTCTTCTGGGAATCCACAAACACCTCACAGATCAAAACATCCAAATGCACCTCTTTGCTCCTGCACAGATTAAGATTTTACTCCCTGATGGCCCGTGGTTTTTCTGGCCACTAGCAGATGCTAAAACTCTCCTGCAGAAACTTGGGGTCCCTGTAGAACTGTACCATGACCCTGACCCTGCAACTGAACTGTTTTCAAACTTGAGACTGTGGTCTAAGGCCTCCCACTTGAAGAAGAAGAAAGACAGCACTTCCTCTTGTACAAACTCTTTGACAAAAGCAAGGCAGACTTCACATTCTCCAAACAGCTGTCAGGATAGAGATTAAGAGTTGCTAAGCCTGACTGTTTTAAAACTGGTAAAATTTACTTACTGCAGTGCTATTACCCTGGACTTGTGATGTTGCAGTTTGAGTGAAAAGAAGCTGATTTGCAATCACTTTTACTCATCCGAAGACAGATTCTGGACATACAGTAAATCCATTTCCTAGGAGTAGCTATCCTAGGCTGTGTGCTACCAAAACTTTATGGGGGTGGACTGCAATTGTACTTTTCAAGTTATGTACATTGAGCAAGAGATACGAATTATTATTGTGGGAATGATCCACCCCTCTGCTAGAAAGGTGTCAGTTGGTTCAGTCTGGTAGGATGGGGATGAGACAGTTCGAACCACTTCCTGGTTCAACAGAACTGTCCACTGATTGGCCGGAGGCATACCAGGGGATGTTGGGGGAGCAGGCCAAATGTGACCTCATGACCTAACCAATGACACGTAGTAATTCTGAGTCTACCTTTGGATGATACAGGCAGCTTCCTTCGACACGTGGCAACCAATATGGAATGGTGACTGGCTGGTACCGGTTCTCTGTGCTCCCTCCTAATGCATTAAAGTAAGTCCTCTGCTATTTGTGTTGCCCAGGATTCTGGCAGGATTTCTGCATGATAGTCTGTGTGCCCAGCTGAAAAAGGGTAAGTTTTGACCTAACCATAATGACTTAATGTGCTGGAGGGATGGCATGTTGGGGGGCCCAGAAGTAGGAGCAGGCCTTGCATGTAGCCTGCATGATGCCATAGTCCACCATGTTCCACAGGCCCAGCGCTACAGAGCTGGTTCCTTCAAGACACCTGAATTACATTTTGTTTGCCCTAGCTGAAAAAAGGTAGATTTCAGCCTGGCCAAGATGACTTGGTATGTTGAAGGGACAGCAGGTAGGAAGGCCACAAGGTGGGAGCAGGCTTTGCATGCAGCCCGCATGGCACCACAGACTGCCACGACCCCCAAGACTTGGGCCATAGTGTTGGTACCCCTAAGACATTTTAGCCTCTAAAAGTGTACGGACACACACACCTACAAGAGTTTCACTTGTCCAGGTATCAATGAAGCCCCACAAGATGGGAGGGGGCCACTATTTGAGAGCAGGATACCCAGATCTAAGTTTGGAATGTATTATTTTCAGGAGCTCAGTGAAATTTAGGTATTGGAAAGGCCCCAGTGTGGGGGCAGGTATATCTTGCAGCCCATATGGCACCACAGACCCAAAGACAACTTGCAAGATAGCTTAGCTCTTGAAGACCACTGCCCTATGCTCACACTTTAAAGATACAAATTTCCAGTCCACCCACCCTGTGGGTAATGGTGGGTCCACTAACTGGCAATGGAGCATCTTGGTGGGGGGTGGAGAATTGGCTAGGTGCCTAGCAGCAGACATTTAAAGGGTAGTCTGATCATCATGGGGGACCATGGGGGGGGGGATAGTCCTACATAAAAACCACAGAATACTGTAGATAAAATTAGCCCACAAAATACGTATCCCTACCAAATGACAGATAGTGTAGGGCCTTACAGGCTGTCAGGCATATACAGAGGGGAAGGCATGGGATGATATTAAGAATGCATGGCATGATTGGAGGATGGTGGGATCTGGAAGGAGCTACCTATTCACTTATTATTACAATTCCCACATGGGGGGAGAGTTGGCAACGTGGATATCTTTGATTATATGAAACTCCTTGCAGAAGCCATGGGAACGGGGTTCACTGACAGCTATCAAGCATCAATTTAGGCAGAGGGTAGCTACAAAAGCACATATAAAGTGAGGAGTCCCAGGACTGGGAACCGCATCTTGTCAACCAAAAAACTGCTGGCAGGCTGACAAGGTGACTGATTAACTAGTTGAAGTTTCTATTTCTAAATGCTGAAATTTGTTTTTCTGATGTTTCTGTTTATGTTTCTACTGACACTGCCTGTAATAATAATATACTGGACTTGGTGCCCCACTGCATTAAATGTGTAGTGGGAGATGAAGCTGACCCCAAATCCCTCCTGAGATATGCAGAGGTTTCAGTATCAACAGGTGTACTGCGGTGTCAGGCCAGATAGTAACCTACAATGTTAAGAGTCTTACCAGATCCACTAAACTCACTAGAGTCTTAAATGAATTAAAGCATTCCAGAATGGAGGTGGCAATCCTACAAGAAATCCATTTGAGCTGTATTGTAGGGAGGGAGCCATGCTTCATTTCAGTAACAGTCTCACAGGAGGGGAGTTACTATCCTTACACATAAAATTGCCCTTTCATAGTCAAGAAATAGAAAGATGATATAAAAGGTAGATTTGTATTGATGAATGGGAAATATAGGGATAACCATGTACTCTCCTTAACTCTACACCCCCAAGGGGGACAAAGAAAACTTAGACTTCCTGAAAAAAAAAACTATTCTGGGGGCAGCACCCCCTCCAAGGGAACTGTTTATTATAGAGGGGGACTTTAACACCATATTAGATCTAAACCTGGACAAATCAGGGCATACTGTGGGACTGGTTAGTTGTGCAGCATCTGCCATCAAGGCCATCAATAAAGAACTCAGGCTAAGGCATGTTTGGAGGTGCATGAACCCTAAGGTAAGAGACTACACTTGCTGGTCAGCCCCACATGGCACCTATTCAAGATTGAATCTTTTCTTGATCCCTGTTGAATGGCTTCTTGTAGTCACAGGCAGTTCCATCAAGTCCATGAGTGTCAGATCATACAGCAGTGGTCACGGACATCCCTCTAACCCTTCAAGTTAAGAACTCATCTTGGTGACTCATTGTTTCATTGCTAAACAACCCTGATTACAATGCATCACAGAATATGTAGCCACTAACACCCCTGGGGATATGACAACAGCAATTTGGTGGGATGCACTAGAAAAAGTTGGTCTAACTTGCAGCAATTGCCACACAGGATAGAAAATCCCCTTAGATTGCTGCAAGCCCTATGCACCATATCACTGGTGCACCCAGGGTTTGCGGCGATCTAAGCCATTTGAAAATGCTGCCCAGAATGTGCAGGAAGATGCTGTCACTCCCAGAGAATGGGGTATCCTCACAATATCAGACCTCAGTCTATATTACACAGCAGCACAGGTGGCCCCTGTTATGTCCTGGATTAAACAGTGGATAGACATAGGGTGGCGTGAGACAGAGGCCCAACAGTTATCTATACTGTTGTTCACTTTACCTCATATGACTCTGACTAGACAGGTCTGAAAGGAAATATCTAATCCATGGACCAGACAAATGCTCCAGATACTAGTGCAAGCTAAAGAGATCACTGGTACCCCCAACAAAGTTGGCTCCTTATCAATAGTAATAGGTGATCCTAACTTTACATCCTCAAGTACAAACCTGTTATACTTGAGATGGAATAGAATGAGGCTGACCAGATATTGATCCCTGATTAATAATTGAAATGTAAAATCATTTAGAGAATTGCAAGAGAAATATTGTCTACCTTCTACTGACTTTCACAGATACCTATAGGTCAGACACTATATACAGTCTCATGACCTGATAACCAAACTAGTCAGGGACCTCACACCATTGGAAAACATTCTGTACTGGGCAACTTTATTGAGAGGAAGAGGGGGCATTGTGTTATGGGCATATAAGATGCTACTGGGGTCAAATCACCCAGAGTTTACTACTCTGAAGCAAACATGGGAAGCTGAAGTGGGAATTAGTATTCCTGAGAAAGACTGGGAGATAGTCTTGAAAAGGGTTGGAGAGTCACTGCATCCCCCAGTTAGAGGGAATTAAGGTGGAAGTGCCTAAGCCACTACTTCCACACCATGACTATTATATGCCACTTTCAGACAGGCCAGATGTACCTGTGCTGGAGGGATTGTTTTACAAACAGGAATACATTAACATATTTTCTTGGCCTGCCCCAAGATTGCCACCTTTTGGTCTAGAGCACACCAGGAGCATACCAAGGTTTCGGGACCTAACATTCCTCATGACTTTAAATATCTTATATTAGGGATGAATGTTAAAGAAACTGGTGATAGCAACAGGGCCTGCATTGGATACTCTGTATGGCAGCTCAAAAAGAGGTCACCTCTAACTGGCTCAAACCAGTGGTCCCTTTCTTAGCCGGATGGGTTACTTGAGTCAATAATATTCAAAGGATGGAAAAGACTGTCACAAACCCACTCAGCAGGTCAGGCCCTCTACTCCCAAAGTGCCAATCTCTGAGCGCAGTCTTGTAAACAGTGTAACAGACAAGGTAACTCTCTTGTCTGTTTTGTGAGTTTGGATCAACCTTTGGTCTCAAGTTCTGGAGAGATTCAAACTGTTAACCTCTTGTTAGCATACCCAATGCACAGGCTCAGATATATCTGTCTTTGGGGGGCCAGATATTTTTGCCTATGTGCACCTAACCAGGTGTACAGAGATGAACCCTTTAAAACTTTAATAAAGACCTCAGATTAAAACACTTCTCTTTCCAGTTTGGTATCACCATTCAAGCTTATGTCTATTGCCTGCTATAACCACGTACTTTTCTTACAAATAAAAAGAAGTAAAAGACAGACCAAGTAAGCTCTAAAAAGAATTTTACTATACAGTAATAGATAAAAATATGTAAAACACAACAATACAGAACTATTATATCACAAGACATACAAATCTTTTAAAAGAACAAGGTTTAAAACAGTGCAATTCCTACTACAGTACTTAGTCTCTAAATACTTGCTTAGAGTGCTCCAAAGATGTGCCCTTGTCAGAGTCTAGGTAAAAATGTGTCTCTGAAGTAAAACAGACTAAATTAAATGCTGGATTTTACCCCACCTCTTTTCAGGAGGTCACCTAGCTCCTCCCTGTCAGGATATATGAAAATATATAACTTATACAAAAGTATTACATTCTGCAACTTCAGCATAATTCATGTCCTTCAAATGACACTTCTTTTGATCTCATAATAAGCTTCCCACTTCCAAGACAGGAAAGCATCTTTATGATTTTGTACTTCTATGTAATAACCTGGGTTTTCCTTCCAACATCACAAAATAGATATGTTATAGCAACTACTGTTGTAATTAACTCAGACCAACAGGATCCTTAATTAAGGCCATACATGTAACACATGGTCTCTAAAAACTGAGTGTGTGTGAACTCACCTGCTGCCAGCATTTTTCTTATGGCTTTCATCTTTTAGCTAAAATCTGGGGGAAGAGAGTGAGGTCACTCCTACAGCATTTGATTTTCAGCAGGAGGTGTTCAGTAATAAATTTTATATTAAAAAGAAATGATACAGCACTCAGAACTAGCTGTCTACATCACAAAGACTACAGCCAAATTAATACTGGTGTTAGAAGGACATACATATATTTAGGCTAGGTGGAACTCTAGAAGTGTTACATCATCAACTCAAGGATAGGGGGTTTGTGGTAGGGTTTTGGCTCAGATCCATCTCCCAGCTCAATCAGATTTATTTATTTATTTAGTAATTCAGAAAGGACCATTGAGCGCAAGCTCTTTTACAAAGGTTCCACGTCATAGATTGCAAAACAAAGAACAATAGGAGAAAGCAAAGGTACATTTCAATAAATAATACAGCTTGGATTCAGAACTTACAGAATATCTCAAACATAGGCACAAGTTAAAATAACAAGAAAAACACTTTATGAGGGTGGGGGGGAGCAGCCACAGAGTGCCTTGTCAGTAGTTCAGAGGGACGGAGATAGCTGGCAGTGGGGTGAAGAAAGGCAGTACCAGAGAGAGGTATGTACTGCAGTGGAGGTGAAGGGTGGGGGAAGAAGGGCAATAAGGTATAGGGAGAAATGGGGGGTAAGGGGAGGCTGAGTGGAGAAGACATGCTAAAGTAAATGGTGGGGTGTGAGGGGGCATGGTCAGGCAGCCTGCATTAGTAGTGACTGTTAGGGAAACTCACTGGACTGTGAGTTCGGGGGGAAGGGGTGGCAGGTGCCGAAGAAGCATGATGCAGACTGATTGCTGAGGTAAGTCATGAGAAGGGACAGAGGGAGGGGGTACCTGAGGCCTGCCTAGTGTTTGCTGGGGGGCACAGAGAGCAGGTGTGGCTGGACTCAGGGGCAGGTGCACCTAGAGAGTGTTATTAGGTGCTCTTTGAGGTCAGTTTTGAATTGTGCCAGACAATTGGTGGCCAAGAGGTGCCCATAGAGTTCATTCATCCACAGGGGGCCCGGTAGGCAAATGCACATTGTCCAATTGAGGTATTCTGAAAGGAGATGGCCAATTCCTCTCTAGTCCTCCCTCTGGTGACCTGTAATGAGTTGGCCACCTTGATTAAAATGCCTACACAAGGTGGTGTTTTACCCAATAGAGTCTTCTTCCCTAGGATGTAAGTCTAGAATTTGAGCCTGTTTCTTAATGACAGCCAATTTGCACGTTCGTAGAGAGTACAGGTGTGAGTGCCACGCTCAGAATCCGGGGTGAGTCTGTAGGCTTTGTTGAGTGCAGTCTGAACCCTCCTGAGTGCTGTATCCATTGCCGCCCCATAGACCACTAGTCCATAGTCAATAGTAGATATAATTGAACTGTGGACTCAGAGGAAGAGGGCTCCTGGAGAGAGGCATTGCCTGTGCTTGTACAGGACACCAATCTTGGTACTGACTGTCTTGACCAAAGAGTAAATATGGTACACAAATGTGAGAGTATGATCTATTATGACCCCCAGATACTTGAACAAGTGAACTTGTTCCAGCGGCTCACTGAATGAGTTGGAGATGATGAGGGGGTGATGCTTAGTTTTGTTGTGGGGGCTAGACATAAACATGGTCTCAATCTTCTTGTAGTTTAGTAGCAACTTGTGACTACAGAACCATTTCTCGAGTTTGGAGAAGGAGCTCTGCAGCTCAGATTGTAGGGCAGCCTGAAATGTGTTACTGCTCAGGAGCACAGCATCATCTGCATATGGTATGAGTTTGGTGTCACAGGCTGTGGGAAGGTCATGTAAGAAGAGGCTGAAGAGTAGGTGCCCCAGTATTGATCCCTGGGATACCCCTAATGATACCTCTCTTGTGCTGGATACTGTTTGCCCAATTTTGACACACAGATTTCTCTGTAACAGGTAGTCTTAGAACCAGCAAAGGGCATTGGACACCACACCCATGTTTTGCAGTTGGGTCAGTAACAGGGGGTGGTTGCCTGTATCAAAGGCTTTGGTGAGGTCAATAAAGACAGACCACACCAGTTTGCCTTCATCCGGGGCCTTATGTGAATAGTTTGTGTAGTCCAGCTGGGCAGTGGTGGTACTGTGATTTTGTCTGAAGCCATGCTGGTTGGGGCATAGTAGATTATACTTATTGAGGTAGTCAAGGAGTTGACCCACCACAATCTTTTCCAGTGCCTTGGACGGGGGGGAGCGGATCGAGATGGGTCTGTAGTTGGCTACCAGAGACTTGTCGCCTCCTTTATGCACTGGTGTAACTAGGGCCTGCTTCCAAACCACTGGGAATTGGGCCAGTGCCAGGGACTTATTGTACAGCATGGTAATGGGTACTATAAGAATGTCCAGGGTGAGGGATAGAAGTTTCGTGTCTATCCCATCACTGCCCAGTCTGGTCTTACCTAGTATTTTCTTGACCATAGTAATGAGACCATTAATTTTCATTAAGACATTAGTTAGCTAGATTTATGCAATGCAGTGCACTCAATATCTCATCTATGGTTGTGTGTTGTGTTATGTTAAGCCTAGGTGGTTCCAAGTTAAAAGTGTGTGTTTTAACTTTTTTTTTTAATATTCCTACTACCTGGTAGTACAGTTTAGTACAAATGTAAGATGTGCTATAAATACAAACATGTCATGAACTTAAAGAGCACAGGTGATGAATCACCTGGCAAGACAACTTAGAATTTCTGATGGTGGTATACTACATAGAGAATAATGCATATGTAGGTGGTTGATATGGATTTTTTTTACACACCCAAGTTGTGTGATAATACAGTATGTAAACCTCGAGAGCGAAGCTCGAGAGGTTTCACTATTATCACATGAGAGTGTGTTAAAAAAATCCATATCAACCGCCTACATGTGTTTTATTTTTTATAATAACTGGGGCAAAAAAAAACAAACTGTTAGCTGCATCTTAACCAGTCACCCAGCACTGCTGCGTTATCTTGATGTGTCTGGATGAAAGTACAAGACACAAAACTAAACTGCATAAATAGGGCTGCAATGAAATGGTTCTCCATTGTGTTTCCCTTTTTGATTAGGAGTTGCTGATCACTTAATTTGATTTTTAGTGATGTGAAGTTTGTGAGTGTGTGTTTACCATTGGAGAACCGTCTCGTGCTGCCATTGACTCTCTCATTTGTTTGTGATGCTTCTCGGCGCGACGATGTAAAAGTTGTATCAACCCACAGGTTGATAACGAGTTTTTTCATATCAGCCTGCGGGTTGATACGACTTTTGAAAGTTGCTAAAAATTAGTTGATATTGGGCATCACCAGTTATTATATAAGCAAATATTACATTTCACAGTTGATACATTACACAGTTGATACACAGTGTATATAGGGCTATGCAATGGGATGACTCAAAATATGCAATTTATCTTCAGGTGTGAGGGGGCAGGACCCTAACCCATGAACAGCAGAACCAGAAGTGAGTTATGAAATTCCTGTCCACTCACAAGTGATGATAAATTGCCTATTTTCAGTCAGGCTATTGTATATTTAATACATACAACAGTAGTTTGCAAGTTAGAGCTTTTAAATCTACAGTTTGCCTGATGATATTGCTGTTTTTCTTTGATTTTAACAGCTGACTTCAGTGCTGCACTATGCATTGTGATCTCATTAGCAATGTCAAAGCTGCTCTCTGATAGGTTCAGTATTCCATTCTGATGACAATAATCTTAAAGTGATCCACTGTGACAATGGTAACAACAATATTTCTTTATATGTTGGTGTTATTGATGTCACTGTTTAAGACATCTTTTTTATCTTGTCATTTTTATCCCAACTCCTGTTGTATATATGGAAGAGATGATGTATTATGCCTCTGTAACCAAATACTATTTCAATAAAGATGAGTTTCAAAATAAAAAAAGTTAAAAAAGCATTTTAGCGTCCACATTTGTCTCACTAAACACCCTGTCCAAATACATAGAAACATAGAATTTGACGGCAGATAAGGACCGCTTGGTCCACCCAGTCTGCCCATTTCCCTACCTAATGGATTAGCTGCAGATCCTAGTTAACCAGCAGCCTACTTCTTCCTACCCCCAACCCCTAGAATTGCCTTATGACTGTCCCATGCATGCTTGAATTCCACCACTGTTTTTGACTCCACAACCTCCTCCAGAAGGCCATTCCATGCATCCACAACCTCTCTGTGAAAAAATACTTCCTTAAATTACCTCTGAGCCACCCCCATCTTCAAATTGTGCTCCTTGTTCTTGTACACCTTTTTGAAAGATGCTACCCTCTTGGACTTTGTTTCTCTTGAGGTATTTGAAAGTTTCTATCATGTCCCCCTCCTCCTTTCCTCAAGGCTATACATATTAAGCTCCATAAGTCTCTCTTCATATGTCTTCGGTGCAGACCTGCACCATTTTAGTTGCCCTCCTCTGGACAGCTCTCCATCCTGTCTATGTCTTTATGGAGATTGGGTCTCCAGAAATGCACGCAGTACTCCCAGATGGGGTCTCACCAGCTGTCTGTACAGAGGGATAATAACTTCCTGTTTTCTACTGGTGATGCCTTTCCCTATGCATCCCAGTATCCCCCCAGCCCTCCTTGCTGCCCTCTCACATTGCTTGCTCACCTTTAGGTCATCTGATATGACTACCCCCAGGTCCCTTTCCATTTTTGTTGTAGTTAGTATCTCACCCCCCATTGTGTACTCTTTCCCTGGGTTTTTGTTTCCCAGGTGCATTATCTTGCGCTTCTTAGCATTGAATCTAAGCTGACATACATTTGACCATTCCTCTAACCTTGCCAAGTCCCTTCTCATCCTTTCCACCCCACCTTGTGCATCAACACTGTTGCAGATCTTTGTGTCTTCTGGAAAGATACATACTTTTCCTTCCAGTCCCTCTGCAATGTCGCTTACAAAGACATTGAAGAGGACCGGTCCTAATACTGAACCCTGCGTATCCCACTAGTAAATCCCCTTTCTTCAGAGTGGACTCCATTTACCATTACTCTCTGTGTCCTATTTCCCAGCCAATTCTTTACCCAGGCTGTCATATTGGGACCCAGTCCCAGGCTGGCTAACTTGTATATTAATCTTTTGTGTGGGACTATGTCAAATGCCTTGCTAAAGTCTAGGTAGGCCATGTCCACAGAGCCTCCCTGATCTACTACTTTGGTCATCCAGTCAAAGAAATCTATCAGTTTGCTCTAACCTAGTAGAGATAAACTCTTAGTCAAACAAGCATTTGTCAATGCCAAATGTTGTCTTGCTGGCATTGGCATTGGTAGTGCAGGACTTAGAGAGATGCATAATAGGAATGGCAGTGAAGTACTGAACTGATGCCAACCCCAACCCCACCCTGCAGAGAGTGACAGGCATTGGGGTGTGCCTTTGGGTCATCAGCCATAATGCTCACAACATTTCACCTGACCTCACCCTGCAGACACTGACAAGTGTCGTGGTGTGCCTTGGGGTCTTTGGGCCTTATGCTCACACCATTTCATAAAGAAATATGCTGACATAGATGAAGTACAGGAAAATGGGGTGAACATTGAGGCTGAAGAGTCCAAGGCACACCTCAATGCCTGTCACTGGCTGCAGGGTGGGGGTGGAATGGCATGAGCATTACAGCCGACAATCCCAAGTCACACTCCTGACGCCTGTCTCTCTCTACAGGGTGGGGCATTATGATTGGAAACCCTAATGTCCCGGGAGTTTGTTGGTATTTTCACTCAAGATTTTCAACATGGGATTTTTGTGGCTCCACCTCATGAACAGTGGCACTATCAGTTCATTAGCTGAAAAGTGATTTTGCACAGTGACTGCACCATTTGGCGCCACAGGTGTGGAAACACGTTTCAGGCAGGATGTGAAAAATGACAGCTGCACTATTCATGAGGAGGTGTACAAAACGGCAATGTTGAAAATCTGGAGTGAAAGTATGAAAAATTGATAAAGTCACGAGCGTGCACAGAAGCTACGCAATGCACACCTGTAACGCAATTATTTGGGGAATTTTTTAACCAGATTTTCAACATAGGCATGTTGTGACCTTTGCTCATGAACAGTAGCACTATGATTTTGTTAATCTGTCCCGAATGTTGATTCCCACCATGACCGGGCCATTGTGCGCCAGATGTGCAAAAACACATTTCAGGCAGGATGTGAAAAATTACAGCTGTACTGTTCATAAGGAGGAGTGAATAAATGGAAATGTTGAAAATCTGGACTGAAAATATTACAAACTGTCAAAGTTACGAGCGTGCATGGAAACTGCGCAATGCACACTCGTAACACAGTCATTTTTTGGAATTTTTTCACCAAATTTGCAACATAGGCTTTTTGAGACCCCACCTCATGAATAGTGGCACGGTTGTTTCATTAATCAGTCCCAAAAGGTGATTCCACACAGTGACCATGAAATCACCTTCCAGGATCGAATAATAAGATGGCAGTGCATGTGTTCATGAGGTGGGGTCCCAAGAACCCCATGTTGAAAATTTGGAGCCAAAATTCAAAAAAATGCTTAAGATATCCACCTAAGTTGAACCCCTCCCCCCATTGATGCCTTTATACAGCTTACCGGCATTTCTTCATTTTGCAGTTCGGCTTTAAAGAGTCCAGACATGTTCCCACTCCACCGAAGATCACAGTGCCTGACCTCCAGAGGGAAGTATGGGGAGGTGGGATGTGCAGAGGGTAGGTGTGGGTTGGGGAGGGGGTGCCACAGATGACAGATTGTTTTCTTTTTTTCAGGAACCAGACATCGCGGTAAGGTTTTCTTTATTTACAGGTGAAATAAAACAAATGTTGGGCACACTGGGGTGGGCTCCCTGTGTGCCCCATGTCTTTCAGGTGGAGGAAATGTTGGGCAAATTGGGGTGGGCTCCCAGTGTGCCACACAATAGGGGTGGTGGAGCAGGAAGAACATGTCAACATGGTTGGCTTTGTGTTAGCAGCGGCACACTGGTGTGGGCTCCTGGTGTACCACACAATGTGGGGGGTGGGGGACATGCTGACATGGGGATTGCAACTCCGATGTCAGATTTGTTTGGGGATTGTGTGGCAGTGGCAGGAACCGCCACCATGTTTATTGAAATGTTTCACCAGGAAAGGCACATACAGGAGGTGTGTCATCTGTGCTGCTGCATGACAAATTTGTCTCTGATTGCAGGGGCATATTTCTTTCAAGTTGGTGGCACTTTACATATGTTTTGCGTCAGCGCTAGCATGCTGACTAATTGGGAAGTGAGGTATGCACCTACTAAAGTGTGCCCTGCATTCGCCAACACTGACACATCTCTCACTGTGCTAATACTACCACAAGATGTTGCTTGCGCCTGCTCAAGACAACATAAAAATGTGTTCCAAATTATTTTTCCTTTCCACCCAGTTCAGATATTTACGGACATCTTAACCCTGTTACTGCAGTGTGGTCAAACTGCAACACTTCCTACTCTGCTGTTTTGGAAACCCTTACATCTGTTTCTCATCTTCTGCCTATATTCTAATACTTGCATGTCTCAGCATGTCCACTCATCACTCTAAATTAGCACACACTTCACAAATCAGTCTTGCTAAAGTAGTTAAATAATGGTAAAAAATCAATTTTTTTGTTTGTTTCACTAGGCCAGCACTCAAGGACTTGAAAAGCTCATTCCTGCCTCTTGGAGTCACAACCATTATACCCATCTTTTAATATCTGCACACTATGCAGTTACTTAACAACTGTAACAGAAGCTACATCACTTTTCAATAAAGCCTACCACAGAGATAGCACAAAGGAGGTAGTGTTGTGGGAGATACTCCAAACTCACTACAAAGTCCCATGCTGCAGTGCAATGTTAAAAACTACAAAACCTACAACTACAGAAGACTTAGCAGGACATATGAGCAAAGGCAAATTCGAACTACATCAAAATGTAGCCAGTGGAGGAACTACTTCAGAAAAAATTGAACACAGAAGCTGAGATTTTTACTAGGTTAACCCATGTACTTTAATTTGTGAACAAAAATGTAAAATAAAAATATATAAATGCAACACCACACTATACAACTATGCCTAGATTGCTAGATGGGGCTGACAGTATGGCCTAGAGGTTAGAATACCAAACTACAAATGAGCTTGGTACATCCAGCAGACCTGGTTTTATTCCCACAACCCCCAGTTGTGTACTGTGTGACTCTAGGCAAGTCACTTAACCAGTGCTCCCAGATCACCCTTAAAAACAGGCAATTGTCCCTAGTGGGCCTTACCTGCTTAACAAAAGAATTTAAAAAGAAGATTGCTTCACATTCTGGGTGGTTGAATTAACTCAACTTGTGGATCTGTGCCTCACAAAAGTCACAATGCATCTGGGGAACACAAAACTCTAGCACCATACTCATTCTGTTGCATGTTACTGCTTTCTTGCAGCAAGTCAAATGCTCTCTGTGATGAATCTTCCACATTTCAAAATCAAACATGGGATTAAACTGCACCCAACCACTTGCAGTAATTACATTTCTCAGCTGATTAAGTGAAGCAGAATGCTTCCACACAATACTGATTGAGAACATATAACAAGAGGTTTTATTACAGGAAGCTTTAATTCCGGTAGGCAAAGAAGGCATATGGAGAGTTCAATAAAAGTGGACAGTGAAGTGCTTTATTAAGAAAAATGCACAGCAAGGGTAAACTCTCTCAAATTCTGATAACAGCAGATAGAGCGTTTCTTTTGAATTCATGTGGTGAACAATGGAGGGAACAGTGGAGGCAATGCAAACTGATGAAAACAACTGCAACTTCCCAATTATGTCAAGGAGATATGGTGAAGTTCTGCTTGCATATATCATCAACGGTGAATCAAAGCAGTGGCGAGCTAAACCTAAAGAGAGCTTTAAGTAAATAGTTGATTTTCGCCATTTCTCTTCCAGCAAAGTGAATCCAAACTATTTGGGGTCACTTCTGCACATCAGCAGAATAATGCAGTATTCATACAGACATTCCATGGTACAGCAAACTAAGATCTATGAAAGTTATACAACATTCAGCAGTCAATGATGGATGGCGAAGATTGTACTCTGATTCCAATGTGCCAGACTCAGTGCACTTACTAGTTCTTAGTACAGACAAAGAAAACATTCAACTGGAAGTCTCGGCTCAGGTCCAGCTAGGTGCATATGTTAAGAGGAAAATCAACACAGGAAAGGTGAAAGCTCTGCTAAGAGCCCTCATGTCGAACCAGCACTCCTGAAAGAAACTTTTTTTTTTCATCTCCACATTTGTTTATTTTCATCAACTTCTATTCACTTACAGAAAACAGCAGATCTATGCAACTTAAGCAAACTGCAGTCATTTATTTAAATCCCATATAACTCTTCTACTACAGCATCTCACCCAATTCCAGCATCCATTGAACACCTGACATGGATGATATGCCACATTTCTTCTGCTCACACAGCCCAAGAGGTGGGAGAGTTCAATAGGACTTAGTTGAATGAATTAACGCAGTTGGCTTAAGTTTTATATAGTTACTGTTTTCTGCAAGTCAATAACAGTTGATGAAAATCAATGAATGTGGAGAAAATGAATCTTTGTTTCTGGAGTGCTGGTTTCATAGGATGGCTTTTAGTGCTACTTTCACCTTTCCTGTGAAGTTGCTAATAATCTATCCTGCACTCCAGTCCACTCAAAATAACCTTCTCTCTGCATCTTTCAAGCAATCCAAATGATAGGTGGGTAACACTAGTGCAGCTCTTCCAGTGGGAGAGGACCTTGTATATATCAACTCACATTTCATGTGTGACTGTATGTGACTTGTATGCATGGTACTTTATTTTGTACTGCGGTCATCTGGTAAAGTTAATAGTAGTAAAGTTTACTCCCGTCCACTCCATATAGCCTTGTGTCTGTGTCACTTTTGAGCCATTCATACAGTAGAAAAAAAAAAAGAGAGAGGTGCACAGCAAGGACATACATATCATTAAATACCCTCTGGTTACTTGAAAAAGATGCAGATGTACAGCGGATTGACAGCACTGGCCCAGCCCACCTGTGCGGTGCTTGTGTCATGTGTGTTATGGCATGCATTGTGTGATGTATCTACATGTTTCACAAAATGTGCGTGTGTGTGTGTGTGTGTGTGATGCACATTACTTTATTTTACATTTATGTGATCTAGTGAGGCTTTTATTAGCTCAGTCATTTCTCCAGTTCACTCTGTATAGCCTGCTGCCTGCATAGTAAGTAGACAGCACCAGCATGGCCCAACCGGTTGGGTGCATGCACTGTGTGTGCTGACTTGACTTGCACCATGCGTGTGTGACTGTTCATAGCTCCATGTGTGCAACATACACAGTGCTTTATTGTGTAGTTAAGTAATTTAGTAGTGTTAGTAATTTAGTGATGTTATCAGTTGCTCAGTCACTACTCCAGTCTACTCCATACAGCCTGCTGTGTTTGTCTTATGAGACATCTGTATAGTAGGTAGACAGCATTGGCCCAGCTGAGCCCACCAAGTCGATTGCATATGTTGCTTGCTGTGACTCAACTTGCATTGCGTCTCACATGTGTTACTGTGCCTGGCACCATATGCATGCAATGTGTGCACATATTTTTTATTTTATTTTATATTTACTAGGAAAAGACCTTTGTGGACAGGTGCTCTTTCACAGAGGCTCTTCATCAGGAACATATACACTGAAGACAGTACAAGCAATATGTGGATAACATATGAGACAAGTTCAAAGTGGATATCATAGTGCAGCACAACTTACACTCAGTCAAAATATAAATGTCAATAGAAGGTGTGGCAGCACCGAGTCAAATGTAAAAGTTAACAGAGAGCACATCACCAGGTAACCTTCGGAAGCATAGTCATCCAATTAGGTACAGGAACAGTTAAAGCCTCATCTATTTGATGTGCCTGAAGTGTCCTTTTAAATTGGCTCAGCTTGGTCATATTAGCTAGATCATGCTTGGGAGGTCATTTAACAAGTTTGTTGCTCTCCCCATAAAGGAGCATTGCACATGTCTAGTCTTATCGAAAAATTGTAGGAGTCTGTGGTCAGGCATGCTTCTGGTGTGGTACATGTTACTGATCATGTTCAGGCAGATTTTTAAACTGGGGGAAGGGGTTAAGACCCAGGAGAGCATTTTTCCTTAGTAAGCTGGTCTGGTATCTGATTCTGGTAGCGAGGGCTAAGACAATTGGTTAGCTAGTAAATATTATAGATATGGGTACGTGAATCCACAGCAAAGAGCAGTCTGCAGGCTTTGTTGTAGAGTAGCAAAGAAAATAGTTGTGGGGTCAAATTAAATCTTCTCATGATTCACACAATGTTGATTTAAAATTTCTTTCTTTTATTTATATCATTGATACGCCCTAACATTTCACATCTGGATTGTAGTGCTTTTTCAAAGGGCTTCAATAATCTAAAAAAAATTTTCAAAAACATGTCTTAGTACATTTCATTTGGTCTCATACATATCAAATATTTTGCTTTTTATAAAGCTGTTAAACTCTTTAGTAATAATAAGATAAATTGTATCTGTTATTTCCACATTGCGTACATCACTTCCCACTCGGATAAGCACCTCATCCTTGCAGCTGCTTTTAAGCTTGAGCTGCCCGCAGACTACAGCGATGAAACTGGGAATGCACCTGCTGACACCCACCCACCGCTCTCCAAGCACAGGCTTACTGCCCACTCAGGCAAGCACCTCATCCTCACAGCTGCTTTTAAGCTTGAACTGCCCACCGACTATAGTGGCGAGACTGGGAGTCCGCCTGTTGCCACCCGCCCACCACTCTCCAAGCACAAGCTTGCTGCCAACTTGGGCAAGCACCTCATCCTCATAGCTGCTTTTAAGCTTGAGCTGCCCACCGACTACAGCAGCGAGACCAGGAGCCCGCCTGCTGCCAACCACCCACTGTTCTCCAAGCACAGGTAATTGCCAAAGCCAGATCTTCAGCCCTCAGCTGCTTTTTCCAAATTCCTGGAGCCATCTGACTGCAGTGCCCCTATTGGCTGCTCACCATCTTGGTGAACTCCCTGAGTGGCTAGCTCTGGAATCCAGTGTGGCTGCTTTCCCAGAACTGTGCCGCCAAGTTTGAAATGACTTTCTCTTGCTCCAGTACAGAGACATGCAGTTCTTGCCTAATTGCACGCCCGTGCACAAATTTTGTAGTCTGTGCTGCCTGACCCTTGTTACTATTGTGTGTACATAATACCAATTACAGCTAAACTGAAAACCAGGATTCCTACTGTTGATTTTTTGTTTGTTTAAGGACTGTTACTAGCCTGTATTTGCTCATTTTGGTAGAAAAAAAAAAGAATAAAATACTGTTTGTTTGCTTTGCTAGTTTCCGTGTTTTAGCCTAGCCATACCCCTTAATCTTCCCACTCTCTCCTTTGTGTGTCTCTTTGTGTGATTTTTTCACCCTCCACCCTATGCACTCCTCCACAACTTCTTAAATACACCTAAACCACTCCCCCCTTCTGTGCACCTCCTCCCATTGGCCATCTTGCCCTACACAAATTTAAAGCTGCAGAACACCACCTAGAGTGCTGTCATGCCACACAGAACTACATTTCTAATAGCCCCTTGCCTCACCACTCCCCCCTCCCCCCCCTTCATAAGGCTGACCATGCTAATTCTCTCCTACTACTTCCCCTTGTCCCCACTCTCCCTCGGAAAGATGAAGTTGGAACTGCCTATATTATGGGCCATCTCCCTAACTACTGTACTGGTATTGACTGACTTCTGTGCTACAGTGCTGGCCTGCGATCAACAGCTCCTCTCCTTCCTCTCATTTCCCCCCCTTCCCTGTCTCAACCCTCTTCACTCACTACTAGGGATAAGTCCATCCTGGGGTAACATAGAAACATAGACTTTGACGGCAGATAAGGACCGCTTGGCCCACCCAGTCTGCCCATTTCCCTACCTACTGGATAAGCTGCAGATTCTAGTTAACCAACAGGAGAATGTTGCCTCCTTGACCACTATCTGGCTAACCTCTCCTGGTCTCCTAGTATTCCCTCCTGCCCATACATTTTCCTACTATCACTACTCTCCCTTGCTGGGGACACTGAGTGCAACCCTGGCCCAACAAACTCTCATATCACCCCCTCCTCCAGCATCTGGACAAATGACCCTGGTCTTAAAATCGCACATATCAATGTCTGCAGCCTTCCATCTAAATTCACTGACCTTGAGGCTCAGATTGAGCTACACAAGCCCCATATTCTGGGACCCACTGAAGCATGGCTAAAGCCACACCACACTGAAAACACCTTCAAAATACCTGGCTACTCCTACCTACGTCTCGACAGGCCAGTCAGGAAAAAAGGTGGCGGTGTGGCCCTGCTCCTAAGGGAATCCCTCTCAGCTAGCATTGTCCTACACTCTGACCCTTCCTCACCTAGTGAATGGCTACTCTCCAAACTGACACCGGGATCCTGTGAGAAACTGTATATTGGCTGCTGCTACAACCCCCCGAAATCCAGAACCATTGGCCTCACCAGCCTCCTCCAAGGCCTGAGCTCTCTAACTCCCCATAGGGAATCTATCCTTCTTGGTAACTTTAATCTAAACTGGCTGAGCTGCCACCAGCCTGACAATGTATCCCTGTTAAAGCAGCACAACCTGGTGCAGATGATCACTCTCCCCATCAGACTTAATCCACGCTCGGTCACCCAGACTCTACTAGACTGGATCCTCATAAACAGGGAGGACCGAGCATTACATGCTGGCACCATGGCTGACTCTATAAATGATCACTCACCGACCTATCTCATCTGGTCTTCCAAACTAAAGCACCCCCCCACCCAAATACCTATCTTTCAGAAATTTCAGCTGCTCAGTCTCCACAAATCTCCTTGAGGAGGCCCAGTCCTTGAACTGGTCCGTGCTTTTATTCCTTTCCAATGCAGCCATGGTAGTTTCCACATTTACCTGGACTCTACTAACACTCCAGGACTGTTTTTTCCCTGTCACCAAAAGACGGGTCACAGGTGGGTGCTCGCGTTGGGTCTCTAAAGACCTCCTAACCCTTATGAAGGCCAGAAACCATGCCTGGTCCACTTTCAAAGCAACCCCCTCTCCTGCCTTCTGGGATGTTTACAGGTGCATGAGGAACAAATGTAAACAACAGGCCAAATTTTTGAAACAGACCCACTTCTGCAATCTGCAAAAGGCCAACCTTGGAGACCTTAGAAAATTCTGAGTCTCAATCAGCTCACTCCTAAACCACCGCCCCGGCTGTGCTGAACCACATCTCAACTCCCAGGATGGGCTGCTGACCGACCCTCATGATGTGGTCAGTGTCTTCAACTGTAAGGTCACCAACTTATCTACGTACCTAAATAAGCTGCCAACTGCCCAACCTCAAAGCTCAGCCCTAATGCCCAATACACTGCCATCCTCCTCCAGCTCTGCCACTCACCCGCAAATACCCCCATTCTATTTTAAAGCCCTCACCATACACGACGCAGTGAAGCTACTCAAAGGTCTACCTAACCACGGCTCCTCCTGATCTGATGGGCTATCTCTAGTTTTCCTTAAGCTGATCTCTCCAATGATTGCCAGGCCACTCACCTTCATCTTTAACTTTGCCCTTTCCACCTCCTCCATGCCTGATCCATGGAAGATAGCTAAGGTTATCCCCATTCTTAAATCTGGTGACTCAAAATCCTCCAACAATTACCATCTGATATCCATCCTCCCTCATCTCAGTAAACTACTCGAGAGAGCAGTCCACAGTCATCTCACTGAGTACATAAGCAAATACACCCTCCTATGCAACCAACAGCACGACTTTTGCAAGAATCATTCCACTGCCACTGCCCTCGCCCTTCGGACCGACCACATCCTCTCTAACATGGATAATGATAAAGCCACCGGGGCTGTCTTCGTCGACCTCTCAAAGGCTTTTGGCATAGTTAACCATGCTCTCCTTACCTTCAAACTTATCTTTCTTGGTTGTTCTCAGAAAGTCACAAGCTGGTTCACTAACTACCTTACCGATCACTCACAATTCATGTGTATTGGTCAAACCTGCTCCCCACCCTGCCTGATTCTGTGGGGGTCCCTCAAGGCTCAATCCTAGGTCCCCTCCTTTTCTCCTTATTCGTTAATGCACGTCCCTTTTACTGCCTCAACTGTCACTCTCTCCTGTATGCCAATGACCTTGTCCTTTTCCACAGTGACAAATCTACAGCTGCAATCTCCTCAGTTCTCTCGCACAACTATGTTGTGGCCCACAGCTGGTTCTCAAAAACCTTCTCTTAGTAAATGCCAAAAAACCTAAATCCATGCTATTCGGACCTAAGCCCTTTCTGGCCAAAACTAAAAACCATGCACCCTTATGCATTCTCAGCCCAGACGGCCCAGCCCTGGAGGATATCAACACCTACAAATACTTAGGAGTACTGCTCGACCTCTCCCTCACCTTCACTGAGCATGCAAATTCCCTTGTCAGAAGGTTCAATCAAAAGTTAGGTGTCACCTATAGAGTCAGGCAATACCTTACCCCTGAAGCAAGACTAGCCATTGTCCAGGGTAATCTTCTCCCTATTATTGACTACTGCTCCCCTATTTATGCCAGGACCTCAGCTACTGCCATGGCAAAACTCTCCGCTGCCTACAACAGCACCTGTTGCTGTGCTTTCTTGGCCCAGTTCACCACCCACCACTATACCCTCTATAATACCCTTGGATGGCTACCGCTACAAGGTCGCTTTGACCTAGCCCTCTGCTGCATGGTAGGCAATGTCATCTGCATGGCTCTAGAATCCCTCCTAACTGCACTTCTGAAAACCAGAACGCTCCTCCTCAACCTCCGCTCTAATGGTACTCCTCTTCTAGCTGTTCCTAGGGTATCCACCAATATGGGTAGCAGAACTTGGTCTGCAGCTGCCCCTTTGCAGTGGAACAAACTACCAGCTGACCTTTGTTCCACTGACACACACTCCAGTTTCAAGTCCTGCCTTAACATTCTGTTCCCTGGCAACCTCATCCTGCCGCTGCTCCCTGGGGTCTGACACCAACCCACACTAGTCAACTCCCCAGCCTACAGCTGTTATATTGTATGTTTTACAGTAATATTTGACTTCCTTGCCTGTGCATATTGTATATACATTTTTTACTGAGTATTCTGTGTATTACTTGCTCAGTGGACGATGCAGTCACACACTGTACACTGTGCCTACAATTTGTTCGTTTTGTACCAAATCTCCTTATGTCTGATATTGAAACCTTGTATTCATTGTTCTCAAATGGACCTATGCATCAAACCTGTATATTGGGCTTAATATTGTTGCTTGTATCAAATCTGTTTCATGTGTATTACTGTTACCTTGTACTCCACTGTCACCCTGCGCCATGTGTTATGGCCTGGGTCATGCCTGAAAATGGTCCCTGAGTTCAGTGCACTCACCCAGTTATCAAAGTCATTAATAAAAAAAAAAATATATATTAAAGCTTCTTTTTCAACACATTATTTGGTCTATACCTTCTTTTGATTTGTATTCGCCTAAAATAATATATTAAACAATGCTTTTTTAATGCCATTTCCTCATGAAGCTGAATAACACCTCCACCACTTTAATTCTAGCAGTGATGAAAAACATATGTTACCTTATTTTATTTTGATTCAACACACACTGGCCTCATATGGATACTGTTTCTTTAAGAGCTTCTCTGTGCTTGAGGGCACAAGACTCTGTTAAAACAATTTACATAGAAAACTTTAAGTCTCTCAGTTCCACAGCTAACACTTGTACCAGATTTATACCACCGCCACCAATCAGTCAAGTTAACAATGGATTTTTTTAACCTTATATCAGTTACATACAAATTATCAGCTTCACAGTACTCTTACTATGTGTTTCCCATTACTCCCTTTATAAACATAAATATGCATAAAGACTTCTATAGTGTTCATTTCATGGTTCCTCACCCTGCCTAGTGTGCACCACCACCAATACCTACTAGTAACCACCACAAAATACTTGACTAACCCCTTATCTGGAGGTCCACTACATAGACTCACTCTTTATGTTTGCTTTTAAGCTCTTCACTTTTTTCTTCTCTATATGCACTGTTCTGAAAAAGTAGTCTTTTTTAAAAAGCTGTCTCTGAAAGTTTTAAAGCATTTATTTGTTGCTCTATGCCTCAAATAATTTGAAGTATTTTTTAGCTCTTATCTCACTAGAGTTGTTTGTAAAGTGTGTGTCTCTTCATTAATGGCAGCTGCCTGACTTGTGCTGTGCAGAGGTATCACCTCTTGTACCTCTTGGGTCTGCTCACTCATGTGACCCATGGAGTCACAGATCTCGCGAGATCTCATGCGAGAGTTCAGTTGTCAAGTAACTGAAAACAGCTCCATTTGTTCTGGAGCATTACAGAGTGAGCAGACCCTTTATGTTATGGGGTATATTCAATACTAGGCAAAATGGACTTGTGACTAAAAATAAATTAGTTTAAAGTGAATACACGTAGTGGGGAAACCAATATTGTCTCATGTGATGATCTATCTGGGATTCACTATTCAATCTGGTTTTAATCAAAATAGCTTGTTTTTACATTTAATGATGCCAATACATTTAAGGCATTTGGGGAGGGGGGAGGAGTTTTGGAATACAGTTTTCTCAAATTGGATTTTTATGATAATATTCTAGTTATTTATGTTATTTAATTCTACTTATTATGCTGTGTAGGAATACATTTATTTAATATGGATTTCTCACTTCTGTCATCTCAATTCCACTAGAGTCTCTCCTATTTGTCTTGTCCTCATATTACCCAGTTAGTATGTATGTATGTTTAGTGTATGTATATATATATATGTGTATATATATATATATATATATATATATATTTACAACAGATTTCTCTCTTCTGTTTATTTGGTTGTAGTATAATTTCTATTATATATACTATCAGCATGCTTCCCAATTTATATCTTTGTTCATTCCAACATCATCTCTCAAAGCATGGAGCTGGAAGATCCATTTCATTCCCTCTTTATCTAACATTTTTTGGTAGTTACCTCCCCTTTCTGGGGGACTAACAGCTTCAAGGCCCCAAAACCTCAATGATGCCGCTGTGTGTGCTGCATTCTTAAAATACATAGCTACTGAAGATGATTTGTCTTGTCTTCTTATATCCCCCTTGTGTTCTTGTATCCTTACTTTTAAGCTTCTTGTGGTTTGGCCTGCATAAATTGTGTCACATGGACACTGCAATATATAGATTATCATTTGTGTATTACAGTCTATATGTTCTCTTTGTGATAGGTTTCTCCTGTATGGGGATGTCTATATGTGTTTTTTTCACTAGTATGGTTACAGACTGAACATTTCCCACATGGGGTCATACCTGGCTGCAAGGGCCCTAAAAGGAGCTGTTCTCCCTTCATTTTTGGTTTTAAAAATTGAGAGTTTTCTAGTTTGTCCTTAAGTGTTGGTGTTTTCTTGGCTACTACAAATGGGCGGTTATATAATGCTGGTACTGAAGAGTTCTTTTTGCTCACTATGTGCTAATGTTTATTACTGATTTTTTTTATCTGAGAAAACTTAGTGTATTTAGTAGCAAAAGTTAGTTTCTCTGGTACAGCCCTTCCATCTCTCTGAGTCAATAGGTCCTCTCTGTTTTTTCATTGCATTTTTCTTTCAGCATTTCTGATGGTTTTATATCTATAGCCTCTATGTTAGAATCTTTTTATCATTAAACCTTTATTTATTTCAAAATCTTTAATTAAGGTGCAGTTTCTTTTTACCCATACCAGTTGAGAATAAGATATACTTTTTTTCAATTGTGGTTCATGGAAACTTTTTCCATGTAATAGGGTGTTTCTATCTGTCTCTTTCCTGAAGAGACTAGTTTCTAAGGTCTGTTGTTTTTCAGTTGTCCATAAATCTAAGTAGATAACCTTTTCTGTGCTATGTACCATCGTAAATTTGATGTTTGGATCTACCTGGTTAAGATATTGATAAAATGTTTCAAGCTCTGTTTCTGAGCCTAGCCTTATACAAAACAAATCATGTATGTAACAGTACCAATGATCTCTTTATTTAAGTTGAGTAGTTAACCCAGTGGTTATCCATGGGTTGGTCTTTCCTTTTGCCTTCATCTTTCTCACTGATGCATAGATATCACAGGCTACTGTAAAGTGGAGGATGAACAAGTCCAGGGTTTGGTCAGTATCATTGATTGAGTCAAGTGTAGACCAGTCCAGACTGTACAGATGTGGTTTGAGTGTTTCAAGTTGCCCCTGCTTTAACACTCTGAAGTAAATTATTTTAGGAGGGGGCTTGATGAATTTGTTAGTCCAGGTACAGATTATGGGAGAGTGGTCACTTATGGTGTCAGGGAGGACTGAGACCTTTGAGATTCACTCGGGGTGATTTGACAGTATCCAGTCAAGTAGTGTCTGGGACCCAGTTCTATAGCTGCACCTGGTAGGAGTGGGTACCATTTGCAAGAGGTGTTGTGCCATGACAGCATCCTTGTAAGAGCTGGCCTCAGGCAAAAGCCAATTCATATTGAAGTTGCCCAGTATTATAGTTTCCTGGTTATGGTGGAGTCCTCTAAAGTAATCCGTGATGCTGGTGAAGACAGTGGCCTGGTCCTTTGGGGGTATGTAAACCAAAGCTATGCTCAGCATTTTATTATGTGCCCTGAGGAGGACTTTTATGGTGAGGATCTGTGAAGAGGTTTCATATTGATGTAAGTAATGTGGAAATAACAGATAAAATTGAACTTATTATTACCAAATAGTTTAAAAGATTTATAAAAAAGCAAAATATTTGATATGTATGAGACCAAATGAAATGTACTAAAACATTTTTTTTTATTATTTTAGATTATTGAAGCCATTTGAAAAAGCACCACAATACAGGTGCAAAATGTCAGAGCATATCAATTATTTGAATAAAAGAAAGAAATTTGAAATGAACATTCTGTGAAACGTGTGAAGATTTAAAGTGACCCCACAACTATTTTCTTTGCAACATTGAGCCACCTCAGGGGATGCAGAAGAAAGAAATACCATTACTCAGGATTTTCCTCAGTTTTGTTGGGGGCTTGTTTGTCTTTGTTGCAGAGTACTCTGATTCACTCAATAATAGATTCATCAGTCAGAGTAGTCAATCAGGCCACGATCAACAGATGATTGGACGGAGCTCGACACGATAAGGCATCTACTGTCCTGGGTAAGGTTATTCCTGTTGCTAAACAGAGCCCCCAGCCTTTTGTTGATGACATTCTCAAGGTTATCTACATGAGTAACAAAAGATAGGGTTTTGTCAAGGTGGAATCTGAGGTGTTTGATGGTCTCAACCTGTTCCAGCCTAATGGAGATCATTGAAAATATTGGGGTTGGTTAAGATTTTTTTGAGTGGGTACCTATGAACAGCATGATCTCTGTTTTTTTCTGGGTTTTTTTGTTTTGTTTTTGTTAAGAATTGAGCACTGAACTGTTTTTGGAGAATCAGGTTTCAACAGATGCAGTTACTTTTTAGGGTTCGGGTAAGGCTCTCTTTGCTGTGGTGCTTAGTGTATACAACAGCATCATTTGCCTCCAGGAGAATATTGGCAGTGTCTCAGGCTTCAGATAGCTGGTTCGTGAAAATGCCAAATAGTAGGAGGCCAAGACAGAGCACTGAGGTAACCCTACTGAGATTACCCTTTTCGTGGAGGTTGCATCGTCAGTTTTGACTTTTTGCATCCAGTTGGTGAGATGGCTATTAAACCAGTGAACAGTGCCAAATACTGGGTCCAGGTTAATTAATTTTGCTAGCAGGAGCTTGTGAATGACTAGATCGAAGGTCTTGGTTAGGTCTATATAGATGGCTCCTACCATCTCACCATTGTCCAAAGCATCATGGAGGTAATTAGTATATTCTACCAAAGCAGTGTTAGTGCTATGGAATTTCCTTAAACCATGCACTTGGGTACACTGAATGGCATGTTTGTCTAGGTACAAGTGGCATTGAGCACTGACAACCTTCTTGAGCACCATAGATAGTGGGAAGAACATAGAAATAGGCATGTAGTTAGTAGTGTTGGTCCTATCTCCACTCTTAAAAACAGGTGTGACAAGTGCAGACTTCCCTTTTCTAGGAAAATATGACTGGCACAGGTAGAGGTTGAAAAGTTTGGTAATAGGGTGGGATAGTTTCAGCAGCACCGGAGATGCCATCTTCATGTCTATGGCATCACTTTCTACCCTGGATTTGCCTAATACTTGTTTATGCATCTGAAGGTTTCCCTTTAAGAGATGGGCATAAAATATAATTTCAGGTGACCAAGGTCAGTGCTGTTCGCTAGGCACAAATTGGCCTTGGGGGTTATTAGAGTGTAGTGGGGGGAGGTGGAACAAATAGGGATGTAGGAACTTAAGCTGGTGAAGCCCTCATTAAATTCATTGCTTTATCTTTACTTTATTTTGTACACAAGTCATCCGGAGAAATTATTTTAGCATTCCCATTACTACTTTAGTCCACATCACATAGCATGTTGACTATGTTTTGAGCAGTCCATATAGTAGACAAGCAATGCCCATCCCATCCAAGTGTGTGTGTGTGTGTCATGTGTGTTGACTCGACTCACATTGTGTCTCATGTAAAGTGTGTATGGCACCACGTGCATGTTTTCACAGTATTTTATTCTTTAGTCATCTAGATATTCTAGTACCTACTCCAGTTCATTCTTAATAGCTGCTGTATCTTAAGCACTCCAATTAGTAGGCAGGCAGCACCCAGCTCAATCAGTGGGGTGCATGTGTTGCTTATGTTGACTTGACTCATGTTGAGTCTCACAAGTGTGACTGTGCCTGGTATATACATGCACATTTTGTATATATAAATGGCCATAAACCAGCTGATTTGTGTGTTGTATGTCATATAAAAACACAAAAAAATAATGAGACAAAGGAGAGAAAATTGCAGAGAAAGGTTCTGCTTACTGAGCATGCCAGTTACATGTTCAAGCTCTATATCTAAAACTGGCAGAAGAGATGAAGTGGCTTAGAGGGCAAGGTCTGGATATATTATTATACAGTATGGCACCCCAAAAAAACATTGGTTCAGTCCAAAGAAGCTCATTAGTGGTCTCATTCCCACTCCGAGCCTTACCAAGTTTTTCAGTGCACCTATCAATCATAACTGCATGAAAATGCACAATCTAGAAAAGAAGCAACCAGTGCTCCTCCTCCTTTAAGTGCTACAATTGTCAGTTCCACTAGCAGAGGTACAAAAGATTCATCCAAAAATGTAAAACATCGACCCCCTCTTTTTCTCCTGCATGATCATGACAGCTGCCACTGAGGATGTGGTGTCAATTGCAGGTGTGCCTTGCATCATTATATTATACACCCTATTGCACAGCATGACACAACTCACAGCTACTCAGTTAATTACAATGCAGATTGACCCCAGGCCATCCACTGAGCGTGACCATGGTACTTTGCCTCCTTCAGATGTGGAACAGCAGCATGAGGGAGGTAATACTGAGTCTGTCCTTGTCATGGGCACTACTGTAACATGCCACCAGATGAAAAAGTAAAATTGTTTTATTTGCTGATTTTTTTTTTGACCAGGAAAGGAGGGCTAGGCAATTCAGATTAGTTTCAGCCTTGTCATGGGGGAGAAGGGTGGCGATACAATGCAAATTGCCATACTAAATCAGGTTAGCTGTTAACAGCATTGTTTTAGTGAATGGGGGGACATTTGGCCACAGCACTGAGGAAATTGCCATGTGTAGCTTTTGGAGATCAGTACAGTATTGGCTTTTACCCAAAGTTCCTGGTTTGGGGCTAGAACTTACAACATTTGATCTTCTGGCCTTGGAGGTGAGTGTATAACCTATTAAGCAAATAATGCTGCAGCTGTTTACAGGAGGTATACCTATATCAGTAGCACCACTACCAGTACCTGCAAGAGCATTAAAGCAGGCAGCCTTACAAAGCCACAGCAATAGTGGAGTTGTCTTACTTAATGTGACAAAGATGATAGGGAAACAGTGGGGAAAACATTCTGTTGTTTGTCCTATCATTGCTAGACATCTAAAGATACCCTCACAATCTCAGTGGGGGCATCTTTGTGTTAGACGCTGCAGTAACTTGTTAAAGGCTATGAATGTTTCTGACTTCTCTCCGTTACCTTGTTTCGCATAACAGTGGAGTCTGGTTGTTAGTCATGTGCTTGACAACCATGAATAGTAAAAAGAAACACTTGATAATGCACATGATGTCACCAAGTATTTCCATCAATTCACAAAAAAGACAGAGAGCTCCTCCTTTAGTACATGCAAAAGGTTAACTCTCCTTAACATTGCTTAATCAAAGATGTTTCACATGGTGGAACACCATCTTTGATATGGTGGAGAGACCTATAGTACAGACAACCATGTTCAGGGCCATGAAAACTCATAATATGGACTGATTCAAGGATGTCACTGCAGAATCTTCACACCTTAGACAGGTCATTCCTGCTGCAAGTCTACTGGAAAGCACAAGTGCTATTTTTGGAGATATACAGCAACAGAAACCCAATAAAGCAATGCTGGTGGTGGTGTTGGTGTTGCCATCAATGGCTGAGACCACAATAATGGTGGTGGAGGTGACAGTAGTTCTGATTCTCAACAGCAGGAGCAGGATGCTACAGTTGTGCAAGAAGTGGCACAGATATCCGCTCAACAGCAGGAGCAGGATGCTACAGTTGTGCAAGAAGTGGCACAGATATCTGCTCAACAGCAGGAGCAGGATGCTACAGTTGTGCAAGAAGTGGCACAGATATCTGCTCAACAGCAGGAGCAGGATGCTACAGTTGTGCAAGAAGTGGCACAGATATCTGCTCAGCAGCTTGCATATTTGTCCTAGGGACACTATTGACTGAAAAACAGAAGAAAGTACAGCCTGGAATAAGTGGTACATGTTGTGTAACTCAATATCAGAAAACAAAACACAGCTCCACCTAACCCCCAAAACACAGGGTCACTAGCCTCCAATCATAACACATTCACACAGGCTGGAGCGCAAAAATACAAATTTATTGATAAATACTCACATTCAGAAATATAACGTGACCAGTGCTGATAAATAAATAAAACTGAAAGGCTCCCCGAACAGGCACAAAACACATGATGGCATTTTGCACTAGAAAAAAGTGCATTTATCAAGAGTGTGAGGAGAGATCAGAGTACGTACCTTAAGTACTTTTTGGGCCCACCAATGCCATCATTACAGAGGTGCATCATGTTCTCAATTTCGTTAGCACAATTACAAAGTGACAATATTTAAAGTACAAAGAATTCTTAGTAAAAACTAATAGATTTTATCTATATAGGTAAAGCACTGTGCAATCAAATTTACATTTTCTCTGACGTGTCAAATAAATGAAGATTTGTTGTACAAAACATAGCAATGGAGTTGTAGTTTCTAAAAAATCACAATAGAGTTTCATAAGGGCTTTACAGCTGTTGAGGCTTGCACAAATGTCTATCTGGCACTCATTACACGGTAGTCAAACTGTTGCATCTTTACTAAAACATGCATCTCAGTCTCATTCAAGGTTGAAGACAGATTTCAGAGGGAGGCTAATAAGGTCACATAACATATATAATGTTCCCTACAAAAGAATAAGAAACAAATTAGTAAACATTCTCTTTTGTGTAACTTCCCCTAATTCCCCAAATCCCCACAATATGCCAAGATAACTATTCAATACACGATCAAAAATATATATAAATCAGGCTATACAGTAAATCTATATTACAACAGAAATCTATGTTATCTATGAAACGGCATCAACTCAAATCTCCCATTTAGACTAGGTGTTGTCATACAGCCAAACTCACGTGTCCAAAATCCCTCTTTCTTTGTAGCACTTTAGTTTTGATGTCAGCCCTTCACGCAGCATTTCTACATAACTATTTTTTGGGACATCCTGACCCCAAACTTTCAACATAGTCTTTTTATGACCCCCCGCCCCGAACATTACAGAAACTGGGTTTTGCCCTGAAGTGATATTCACAAAAGCCAGGTTTGCACCCTCAAACCAGGTTTGCACTGGGGCAAAGTGTGGAGGGGGCCGTAATTCAGTTGAGGGGGAGGGGAACTGCATATCGGCACTGTCCCATTCAGAAAGTATTTCCTCCATGCAAGAGCCATTTGTGGATCCCCTTACATGAAGCAAATACCACCAAGGAAAGCCTAAGTACGCACTGCCCTAGCAGCTAGTGGAGGTACTGTGGCAGTCCCCACCCCCCAAACTGTGATCCTGGTGCCTATTGGTCCCTCCCCCACCAGATGCCCATTCCGACACTGATGAAAACAGTCCCTGGTGGCTAGTAGTGCCTCCCCTCACCTGATCATTTGCCCAAGGTATAAAAACTATATTTCCCTGATGGTCTAGTGATCTCTGACCTCCCTTAATCACCCATCATCGTCCCATTGAGAATAAAACATATTATCCTGGAGGTCTAGTGGTCCGTCCCCTTCCCTGATCACCAATCACCATCCCACTGAGAATAAAAAATACTTTCCTGTTGGTCTAGTGGTCCCTCCCCTTCTCCAGTCACCATCCTCATAAGAAAACTAAAAGCATCTCCCTGGTGGCTAGTGGTTACCCCCATTGCCAGTCTGCTGGTTGTATGAGAATGATCAATTCCTGGTGGCCTACTGGACCTCCTCCCTATCCCCAATCCTCTGTATAGTGCCTAATACCATGCACTTGTGATCTAGTGGACCCCCTCACCCACCCCATGGCTGGCCTCCAACTGAGCTATCAATGAGTGTGTACATGAGCTGGGAGGGGAGGGACCACTAATCTACCAGGATAATATGTTAAATTTGCAACAGGACTTGGTGATTGGTGATCAGGGAAGGGGAAGGACCACTAGACCACCAGGGAGCTGTTTTTGTTTTTAACAACAGGTTGGCAATCAGCAATGGGGGTGGATCACTGGCCATCATGGACTGTTAATTTACTTATATCTCAGGATGGCAATCGGCGATTGGGGGGGGCATGCTGCACTCACTGCAGACTATGCAAATGGGCCCATAATGGACATACAAATCACAACCTAGTGCCTTGTACGCCCAATGGACTCATTTGCATGACTTCCTTTATGAATAGGAAATAGCACCCCTGCATTATTCCTTGCAGGATCATCCTCCTGGCTGCATGTTGGGGTGATGCTAATGGGGTAGCACTGGTGGTATTGGAGTTACCACTGCCTCAGACCACCCCTTCATATGCCTGGGCAACTACAAAGCACAACACAAAAGTTTGTGCTGCCTTTGTGAGTTTTTGTGAATCAGGACCACTGTGAGCAGAATTTGAAAAACAACACCTGTCGTTTTCATGAGGTGGGTTGAAAAAAATGTCTATGTTGAAAATTTGGGGTCAAAATACTGAAAATTACCAATGTTATGAGCGAGTGTTGAAAAATTTCAATGTACCTTAATAACTTTGTTGCTTTTCAAATATTTTGACAGCAAATTTGCAACATAGTTTTCCTATGACCCCATATCATGAATCGTCTAGGTGAAAGTTTTCAAATCCTGCTCGAAAGGTGATTTCATGGAGCAATTGAGAAATCACTTTTTCTGGGGATTTGAATAACTTCACCTATCTTGTTCATGAGGTGGGGTCCCAAAAAGGCCATGTTGAAAATATAGGGGGAAATATTAAAAAAAAATAACAGACTGTTAATGTTTACTGTATCTGCCTTTCCCATCAAGGAAAATATGAGGAACTGCCATTGCTCTAGGTCTACTCTGACTTTATTCATAAGCCTGATAGAGTTCCCTCATATATAGTAGCTTGTGAACTTTTGATGGGGATATGATGACAAGACATCTTACTGGCTTATTGTTTATCCTAAAGAGTAGTGTTGCTTTAGCTCATTTGTGAAAGTACCACTAATGATCAGTTCAGTTTTTTGTTGGTTCACATTAAAGCTGAAGGTGTTCCATAGTGATCCAATGTATCTTGTTTCACACCAAGGTTTTGGATTGGGTCTTCAAGAAACAATACATTAAGTTGTCATCCACATGAGGTGTTATTTTACATTACTCTCCTTCTATTCTCATTCCTCCTACTCTTTTGTTTCCTCTTATTGCTTCTGCCGGGGGTTCAATATTGGGAGTGAAAAAGAGTGGTGACAGTGGGCAACATTGACTTGTGTGTCTTGGAATTTTAAATAGAAGTAAGAATGTACCAATAACTCTAAATCTAGCTTTCAGTTCTCTACAGAGAGCTTTGAACCAATGACAAAATCATTGACCAATGTTGGAACTTGCCAGAGTTCTTTCCAGGAATAGACAATCAAAGTGGTCCGATGCCTTATAGGCACCTAAGGTGATCACTATCTGCTAAACTATGCATGTTTAGCACCCAAGATCATATTCAAATGCTTATAGATATGATCTGTTAAACGTCTTCCCAGTAGGAAGCCTGTTTGATCTGAATTGATCAGTTTAATTAAGCACTATACTTTGAGATAAACCAAAAGGGATTAAGCTACTTCATAGGGACAGGAGAATGTTTCTAGTAAGAATTCGTTCTGGGCTACATAAAAGATTTTCTGGGAGGACTTTGGAATGTTTTAGGGTGTCTCCTCAATGAATGACTATGTTTCTCAAAAGCTGTCTAGTCAGCCAAATTGTGCAGCTGGTGCAATGAATGTACCATATAATATCTTGTGTTAGGATTCCATTAAGAGGTTATTTTTCCTATTGAGATATAAACCAGCTAAGATAACATGGGAGGATTTTTTTTCAATGGCATTATGGAATTATGCAGATCAAATTAATTAAACCTTTTTACTTGAAACCTGGAGGCCAATGGACAACAAGGCTGCCAGCAGACCATTACTTCCTATTGAAGCAATAAGCACGCTATGGAACTATGTACTTCAGTTCTTTCCTATGCCCATCTATCTTTTTTGTCTATGCCAGCACTGATTAAAACATATTTAACCTACTACAGGATGTTGAGTCATGCCTTCAATGGTTCATTCTGTCCTGTCATACACATTAATTAAGAAGACTTATGGATAAAGTCATAGCAAACCTAAAGCAATATGAGTTTCTCCCACCTTCCTTGATGGGAAAGGCAGACACTAGACAGGAAAGGGACCTTGGGGTTATTATATCAGAGGACCACCAAGACCATGTGCAAGACTAGTAGGGTGCTGGGGTGAATTGGGAGGGACATCACCAGCAGGAGGAGGGAGGTGGTGCTGTTGCTGCATCACTTTCTGGTACACCACCACCTGGAGTACTGTGTCCAGTTTTGGAAATCGCACCTGTGAAAGGACTTAGACAAGATGGAGGTGGTCCAAAGGAGGATACTCAAAATGGTGCAGGGGCTGCAAGGGAAGCCCTATGAGAAGAGAATGAGGGATCTCAACATGTACACCCTGGAGGACAGGAGAGCAAGATGACAAGTGGTGATTGGCCAGAGGTGGCCATTATAAGAGGTTGGAAGATAACAGGAAGACCGGAAACAGCACAAGGACAGCACAGCAAGTGGTCTGGATAGAAGCAGCCCCAACATTCTGCAGAGAGGAGGGGTGTAGAGAAGGAGCAGAAAGGAAAGCCTTTACAAGCATTTCCAGAGCAAGAATGTGGCTTCTGGCTAGGAACATGTGCAGGCATCTGCAGAAAGATTCCAGGACCACAGGGGACTCCTGTACTCAGAGGGAAGCAGGAGAAATATAAAGAGGAAGCAGCTGTAGCACAATAACTGTAGCAACAAGACAGGAGGAAGTGTAGGGGACAAGGAGCAAGTGAAGACAGGGCAGGCAATCTGCAGAGGTGAATCCTTGGTAAACAGCAAATCTTGGTGTATTAGACAAATTCTGTCTTGGATACCACCACAAATACATTGGTGATAGTACTGTGCAATTGAGAGGTAAACTGGAAAGCCAGTGGTCAAACCTAACCTGTATCTTCTGTATAGACCTAAAACATACAAGAATGCAGGGAAAATGCTTTGGGGAAGGTAGAGGGGGTGTATGGGTTTGGAATGAGGTGAACCAAGGGTGCTCTGCAAGTTCAATCTTTTAGGGCAGAGAAACCACAAGGGCTGAAATATGCCACTTGATGGCTATTGCCATCATGCTCTATATGGCACAACTGTCAAACAAGCCAGAGAAGGAGGCTGGACAGTGGTGGAGGGGCAGGAAGGGTTGAAGAGGGGAGAGTAAAGCAAGGCATGTGGAACCAGAGCTGTGCACAAACAATAGGTTTACACTTTTTAGGCCAGAGGAACCCCACTTGACTTTCACAAGGGAAGATGTGACCAGCATGCCCAATAGGAAGGCATTGCCACAGAGCATGCCAGGAGGAAGGTCAGCTGTAAAGGGGGCAAGAGGAAGGTACACATAGTAGGGCACTCAATAGTAAGGGGCACTGGGATAGAGGTTGGTCTGACACCTGTTCCGAAAGAGGTGGCCTACTGCTTCCCTGAGGTGACAGCAGACAGATTCATAGTCAGTATAGTTGAACTCATAGGATAGGAGGAGGGAAGGCTTGTTCTGATTGTGTATGTGGGCACAAATGACTGAGCAGGAGAAACATTGAATAGATAAAAGCAAACTTCTGTGTTCTAGGGAAGATGGCTTAGGAAATAGCAGAACACAAACCTCTGGGGTACTACTATGGCCATGCCAAAATGAGAGACAACAGTTCTATATGTTCCAATTTAATGCTTGGCTAAAGGGATGATGCAGAGAAGAAATATTTCAGTTCTTCAGGGACTGGAGCCTGACTTGGTGGGATTGGAGGCTGTTCAGAAAAGATGGCATGCAGCATAATGAAGAAGGCAGGAGGCTGCTACAAGATGGGCACTACACACAGTCAATTTGAACTAGGTAGGTGAGAGTTCGCTTGATAAGGAACACTACTACTAACATTACCCGGGGAGGGGGGGTTCTTGCCAGCCTTTCCTCTCCAAAGAATAAGTTGGACTTGATTAAACCTCAGAGAAAAGTAAAACAGATGATGAGACCAGCAACTAGAGGATGATATGCACCAATGCAGGAATTCTAGACAACAAAATGCCAGAGCTGCAAATGCTGGCTGCAGAGGGTAATCTTATCCTAGTGGCTGTCACAGAAACGTGGACAATCCAGAACTGCAAGTGGGGCATTTCTGTACACGGATATTCCTTGTTCAGAAAGGACAAGGCAAGGGGTAAGGAAGATAAGGTAGTGTTATGTAGGAGGGAAGGAATAAAGGCCATAGAAATCAATAACCTGGGATACATAAGAGGGTTAGAAATGCTGTGTCTGTGCTAGTAGCAAATAGGAATGGGAAACAATTTAGTCTTGGAGTGGTTTATAGACCACCAGGCCCATTGTTTCTACAGTAAGCTTTTGATCACTCCGTGTCATACAGATGGCAAGGTGCTGAGTCATGAGGCTGTGCCAGCTGCCATCAGGCGAGTACAAGGGGGGGGCTGCAACAGTGAGCAGGGGTGCAGTAGCCTGAATGGGTGGAATGGAGTGGGCAGTCTACTGTTGTATGGGGGTAGTGGGACAGCTTGGTCACCATGGAATGATCTATTACAATATGGGTGGTTGAGTGAGTGGGTGGTGGGACCACAGGACCACAAGGATATATTTTAATATTACATGGGCAAGCAATAGAGGGAGTGGGGGACCACTGGACCACCAACGTATCTTAATATTATACTGGCAAACAATTGGGAGGTGGGGGACATCTGGATGCCAGGGACCAGGTTGTAGGCAGTACTTTGTTTTTTTGGTTTTTTCATTCTTTGGTAACCAGTTACGGCCCACTAGCACAAGTGCCTGTTTCAGGGGTGACCTAGAAACACTGGAGATATTAAATGATATGCTCAGACTCACACAGTATGAAAGTGGAGGTTGTGGAAATCAAACCCCAGTCTGCTGGTTGTACTAAGCTCATTTACAGCTCATTACTCTAACCTTATATGTGCTGTGAGAGGGTGTCTCAAACTCAGGTTGCACAAAGCCTGTAATGAGGCTGTAATGGGATGCAAAGGATCCCACAGTGCCTTGCTGTTGCTATGGGGTAATTTGCGTATAGAGGTAACAATATGGTAGGTTGCTTCCAAGGAGCCACCATCATCATTTGTTGGCCCTAACGGCCAGAATACCCCTGCAACTCCACAGCACCCTATGGCCACATACCTCCTATAGCCAGTAGGGAGCTAGATATTCCAGGTAGTACATTGGAACATGCTGTTAGGGCTTGTAATGTGCTTCAGCATGTTCCAGTATACCTATGGTAGGGTTGCTTCTTTTGAATGTGACAAAAACCTGGCCAATATTCCCTGTCCCTAACTTGCCCCTTTTTCTAAGACCACACCCCTTTCAAACCACAAGGTATGCCACATGGCCTGTGAACATTTCTGCTGGAGCCACCTAACCATCACATCTTGATTTATCCCTTAACTGGTTTGTATGTTCGTATGTTCGTATAAAAAGTGAGGTGCAAACTCATAATAAAAATGTGCCAAGTTTATGTAATGAGAATCACTTTAATAAAACACCATCTTAAAAATGTGCAGTATCACCTGATCAAATATATATATATATATATATATATATATATATATATATATATATACACACACACACAGGTTAACAAATCTCCAATTAAAACAATAAAAAATATTTACAGAGAAGAACACTGTGCGATATCACATAACTAAAATGTACACCCATGGAAAAAAAATAATACAATAAAAATTATTTTATCGCAATCACAAGTTCTCAACATTAGTCAGTTCAGGTCACCACTGAACAATTATGAGAATGGTACTCCACAACTGGACAGTTTTGGCAAACATTATTCATATTTAAAGCTGTATTTTTGTTGGATTTTGATGCTTCAAGGTGCTTAATATTTGTTTTTATGAATGAGTGAAATTGCAACTAGGTAAAACTGTAATGGAATTTTACTTGCAGCGTCACTTTTACCAAGGGTTTAGTCATCAGATTTCTTTCATTGGTCCATGCATTACTCATCACTGAGAATACACACTCAACAAATATTTCTGATAATTCACAACATGGTTTTAAGTCAGGCTACTCATGTACAACTAATTTTACATCCTTCTATCACAAGATAGGCAAGTTACTGGATAATGATACACCTAGTGATGTTCTGTTATTCAGTTTCAGTAAGGCCTTTGATCATGTGTCCCATTCTCTGTTGATCAATAAACTTCACAATGTGGGAATTCCTTCACTCTTGGTTAACTGGATATTCTAATAGTTATTCAATCGTACCCAACTCGTCAGAATAAATGGGGCATATTCTTTCAATGGCAGGGTTACAAGAGGAGTACCCCAGTGCTCCGTATTGGGACCTGTTCTTTTCAACCTTTTTATTCTTGGCATGGGCATTATTTCTATTAACTATCTATCCAAATTTACTGATGATACAAAACTTGGAGGCAGAGTAGACACTACAGCCAATATTCAACTCCTTGAGCACGATCTGTCCTCTATTGAGCAGTGGGCCAATAAAAATTCTATGTTTTTTAACTTTGATAAATGCAAGGGTCTACACTTTGGCAGGAATAATACAGCTCATAAATACTGGTGTCAGCGTGGCTCAGTTGGTAGCACATCCTCCTCTGGACCAGAAGGTTGTGGGTTCTCGTCCCACACTGGGATTGGACTTGCACCTAAAAATTGCTGGCATCTGAGTGCAGTATTGGGGAGGTGCTGTACTACTGGAGTGTGCCGTCCTTTGGATGAGACGTTAAACCGAGGTCCCTTCTACCCATCCTGGTGTTGTCCAGGTGGAAGTAAAAGAACCCAGGACACTCTTCGCAAAGAGTAGGGAACATTCCCGGTGTCCTGGCCAACATTCCCCTTTCCATAAACTGGTTCATGCAATTATCCGGGCTCTGTGTGGGTGATGATGTGCGATATGGCCGCCACCACACATTCAGTCACTTCACTACCAGTCTAGCATTGCTTGTAAAGCGCTTTGGATGTATGAAAAGTGCTATATAAATGCTGATTCTTCTTCTTCTAAATAAGCAGGAAATTAAATCATCTAATTGTGAAAGGGATCTTGGTATTATGATCAATACTAAGCTGTCATCCAGAGACCACTGCAGTAAAGTAGTTAGAACATCTAATGTTATTTTGAGACAGATCAATAAAACTTCCATCAGCAAATCTGAGCACTGTTTAGTGCCACTGTACAGATCTTATGTCAGACCTCACTGGATTATAGTTCTCCCTTCTGGAACCCTTACCTTAAAACTGATATAAAGCATCTTGAGCAGGTCCAAAGGAGGCTTACTAAATTTATTCCCAGACTTTGCAATAAATGTTACAATACTAGACTCAGTGAAACTAAGCTCCATCCATTAGCTTTGAGAAGGCAAAGGGGAGATCTGCTATTAATGTACAAACTAGTTCATAATTCTAGGCTGCTCAAGACATGTGGATTAACACTAGCCAATAAGAGAACTGTAGATAGACTTCATGCTAAGCAGTTAACTGTTGAATAGGCCAATACAAAACAATTTCTAATTTTTTTCAACATAAGAACAGCACAATGTTGGAATTCTCTGCCACAGTCTATTGTAGACATAGCTAGCTTCAATTCTTTTAAATCCAATCTTGATTCCTGGCTATTGCGCAATAATTTTGTATAATATCCTACTGCTGTGGGAGTACAATTTTGATGTACCTTTTGCCTCCTTTTGTCCTACACTGCCCAGTAAACCCATTAAACCCAGTGATATGTTGCCAGCAGGGATGGAAAACACAACCTTATAGAGTATCCTGCACTCAGTAACTGTGCTAAAAAATGTCACCCATCTGCCATCAACAGATTCTTCCTTTAGTTCAATCAGTGATGGCGATGCTGCAAGCCGTGTCGAAAAATCTGTGTAGAGTGCATCCATATCCAAACCATTCTGCAGCTTCAGTACCTCCACAGAAGTTGACAGTTTCTTCCAAGATACTGCTTTTTGCAGAGAGACTATCTGCATCACCTTTGAGGGGCTGTTGTCATTTTTTGTTCCCCAATTGTTTAACCAGGAGTAGCACACTAAGTTGAAAGCTTGTTTACAGGTACGACCTGGGAGCACAGGAAAGTTAAGTGACTTGCTCAGGGTCACACAGTATGCAAGTGGGGGTTGTGGAATTCAAACCCACATCTCCAGATTTGCAGCTCAGAGCCTTAAACCACTGCACTATAGTGCCTTCCTTAATCAAGCCATTTCTTAAGATATGGACTAGGTCAAGCATAAAAGACGCTCACATCATTATTAACTCTGGGCCCGATTCACAAAGCCGTATGCTGGACACAAGAGGTCCGCCACAAGCTGTGGCAAAGGCAGCTTGCAACGACCTGCCCTGCGCCCTGGTCCATGCACTTGATTCAGGATCGGAGTGGTTGCAGCGGTCTGCGTCCTGTGACTTGCGGTAGCTGCGCATGGTAGGGCATAGCACCTGGAATGCTGCAGGTCGCAGGACAGCAGTTGCAACAGGTGAGGACCGCCATGACACCCCCATGCCCATCTCCAAGGCCCCATATGGTGTGGTTGCCAGCCCCAAGCCCCCTTGCCATGGATGCCCCCAGAACATGGACCCGTACCTGCCCTGGTGGCCCAGTGGTCCCCCAACCCAACACACACACCCGGCGAGTGCATTGGCAACTGGCCCTGGTGGCGAGAGAGGGCTGTGCTGTCACTGGTGGGGTATTGGGGGATGTGGGGGGCTCACACTTTGGGGTTGGGGGCCACTAGACTACCAGGGGGTTACGGGGATGGTGGGGTGATCATGCCCCAGGGCGTGGGGGGCTCACAATGTGTGTGTGGAGGGGTCTGGGCATTGTAGGTGTACCACACACTCTGTCTGGCACCATGCATGCCATGCCTGGGACCGGGAGACCATGGGGGGTCCATAACCCACAGGGGTTGTAGGGCTGGGGCAAAGTGGCACCCTCCAGTGAACAGCAAAGACCATTTAGACCACCTTTTTGTTGGCTTAACTGGTCTTTGACAGATGTTCACTGGTGGTTGTCTCTGAATCCCATCAGTGGACATAGTGGTCACCCTACCTAAATAGGGTACAAATGCTGCCAGAAACCCCCTTCTGCCATGTTGCAAGGGGGTTTAAGGTGCATAGGTGCTGTTGGGTGAAGGCAACCTGCTGCATGTTGCAGGCTGCTTATGTGAACCTTGCAGGGATGCAATGCAGGACGCAAGTGCGACTTGCACCATATATGCCAATGCAAGTTGCCTTGCATCCTATGTTGGCTTCTCTGAATCCGGCCCAAGGTGCCTGTGCCTAACATATATGGTGAAAAGTGCACATTGCACCACAAAATACCCCCTTAGCAATTCACAAAGGCAGCCTGCATCAATCCCAGGCTGTCTGCTGCGCTATCTCTGCACACAGATATGGGCTGCGAAAAGGCACTAGTGGGCATGCAGCAGATGCAAGCTGTCACAGCCCAAGGAATGCAATTCACATACATCACCCAGAGGGAGAAAGTCTATGTACCCTTAGACCAACTAGAGCTGGACTAAGGGTTCTTAGAAAACTTCCCAGTGGGTGTGTCAACCTGCATGTGGCATTGTGCCACTGTTGCCCCTGCACAATCCCGATGTGGCTATCACCATATGTGTAATGTAGGTCCTCTCCAGCCCTGATTGTGTCATTGTGGTTATTTAGTCAGGGATATCACGACCCCCTCCCTGATTGTGCCATGCACTCTATGTAAATACCATAACATGCCCCCGATCCATGATTTTATAACTGACAAAATGCATAACAATAGTCATTCCCCACCCCTGATCCCCGATGCAACCCGTGATACAAACAACCCCCTTATCCTGGTGATCTAGTGGCCCCCCACCCTCCCAGCAGGCAGTGCCCACCATACAGCCCCCATCCTATAACAGAGCTGGCACTGGCACAGCCCTCCTCTCACCTCCATGGCTAGTGCCAACTGCACTGTCATGTTGATAGCTGTACTGTATAGTGCAGACACTTTGCATACAATTTACAGTAGGGGATTGGGGGAGGGGAATGACTGTTGCTATGCATTTTGTCAGTGACACAATCAGGGATGGAGGCATGGTATGTTAATTTAATACAGTGATTGGAATAATTGGGGATTGGGAAGGGGAATGACTGTTATACATTTTGTAAGTGACACAATTGGGGATGGGGGCATTTTATGGTAATTAAATACAGTGATTGGCACAATCAGCAATTGGGGAGCGGTCCACTATGCCACCGACTAATGGAGTGTCTGCACATCAGGGAAGGGGGCTGTTAGCCCAACAGGGACTTAAGCAGTGCACAGCCACCCACGGCTTGTGATCCACACTGCCAATGCACCCTCTGTTTGGTACATGGCCCCAGTTGCCACAAGCTATGGGACTTAGCCACTGGGACCCTGCCTGTTGGTGAATCAGGTACAGGGTCCTTGGCACACCAGGCTTCGGTGCTGTGCAAGCTGCTGTCTGCCCCAGCTTGCGCCGATCCAAGCCCACTTTGAGAATCAGGCCCTCTATTTCTAGCATTGGAAGGAAACCTTTTAACAGTGGAACTGAATTCAAACTCAAAAACATGCCCTCTAGCCTTGTCTCAAGTTCACTGTTGAGATTATACATGACAAAATATACCTCTGGAGTGGCCTTCGAATTGCTTTCAAGCTGGACAATGGATATGTGGAAAATGTGTAAAATATAATGCATAAAATAAAGGTAGTACTCTGCCCCGATAGCTCACTGTAGTCACTATAGCCATCCTCACCTGCCTCCCCAAATTTCCAAATGGAGGTGTGACACTTATCTGACTCTTGACATACAAAGTAATATTTTATTGAGGGCCAGCACTCTACCAGCTGGGCTGCAGCAGGAAGAAATGTGAGTCACCTGGTAGTAATGTGCTGTAAAATCCCCTTCCAGTCCTGGTCCACAATAGTGAACATTTCCTTAAGTTGGTGCACTTCCTTTGCTGATCCAGAGAATTCACTGCATAGTTTCACCACCAAGGGTTTCAACATCAAATTTAATGAGGGCCTTGCTTGTGTGTCTAGCACAGTTGCGTATGACAGGGCATAAACAACTGGCTGAAATAATGTGGGGCACTTCTATTTTTAGTTGTTTAAATACAGAACAGTGTTTGACAAAATACACAGATGCATCATCTGCATTATAGCTTTAAATATGTTGTAAATGCAAGACCTTTGACAAAGGCACTCTATTTTTTTTAAAGATGGCAATGGATGTCTCTTTATGGTCCTCACAAAAGTCAAGAAGTTTGAGCTGAATGACTTTCTTTATGGAAATACTGGATGGCAACAGGGAACATCTTTAGTTTCCTTTATTTGAAGTATCAGAGGCAGTTGAAAAATATGATGTGCCCTGTGCATGCAGGAAATGTTTCTCTGAATATTGTGCCAAAACAATTGTCACAATGCACTCAGATTTGGTCTTTCCGCAGCTATGTTTGGAAGCAATTCCAGAGTCAGCATAAATGTTCTGTGCCAGTTTGCTTCCATAGTCCATTGACAGGTATGAATGGTGATGCTGCACTCCAAGGTAAATAGAAGCCACCTCAGCAGCTGCTACCTTCATGGTGTCAGTTGATGTCAGATTCCACAGGCTATAAGAAATTTGTCATGGACAGGTTCTGTTTCTATGCATGGAAACTTTGTTGGTATTTCTCTGATTTTTAGTGGATGTTTAGGACATTTTCTCCATCCCATTTAGTAGTGAATGCTGCACCTCAGAAACATGCATTTTGCTGAATTACCCATGTTCTTCATTGACTGTACCCAGAGATATTTATGTTCACATTCTTTATTGTAGATGCAGAGCTCCTTTGACTTCTTTACTGGTACTGGACTGCACCTGGCATCATTTCTGGGTTCTTCTGGAGAAGCAAGTGGACATTTCATTCCAGAAGCACTCATTGTCACCACCATCATGAAATGACATTCCTTTTCCACTCCACAAACAGTTGTTAGATGACAATCCAACTTAAAACAAGTCAAAGCAAAAAATAAAAGGAAAATGCTATTCTTGTCATAATAACACAAACACCTGCCATTGCAGTGTATACACAACTGCCAACCAATATTTTTAAAACACCACTCATTACTTACATCCTTATCTATTTTCACTACTGAAACTGCTGCCCAGAGGGGAGGACCTTTTCATGGAGGCAGACACTAATGCTCCCCTTAAAATAGAAGGTTTGCCACACTCACAAGAAGCAGAGATAGCCACTAGCTGCTATTTAGTGCATATTGCAATTTATTGGTTCAGTCACTCCCTCACTCTCCCAGTAATCATATCCTCCAACAAAGGCATAACAAGCGAACTGGAAATGCTGGCTCCCATTGTACAGAGTGGTGTAACAAGAGGAGTCAAAATAAGCAAAGCAACAAGATAGCACACTTGAGAACCTGACCACAGACCAGCAATGGAAAACTTTAATGGAAATACAAGCCAGTAAGTAACGCCATAAGAGACTTTATTTACATACTGCATATAACACTTTGCTATGGATGCCAATGTAATGCCATGGCCTTTGACCCTCACCACCCCCTGGTAAAGTCTTAAACACCAAATGCTGCTACTCAAAGTGCCAATGTGTTTAGTTGGCATCCACGGCACTGTATTATGTTATGGATAACTAACATTACTGGTATGGCATCAGACTAACTTTTGGTTTTCCTATCATAAGTTCACAGCTTTCACTGCACTAACATCACTCATCTACCCCCAAAAGTCTAGGTTATTGGCATGCTGACCAGGTGGTAGATCTACCATCAAGCCACTGGGCCAGCTCAACAACGTTTTATTTTAACAAGTCATTTTTAGGTGACCTTTTGTTTAAAAAGTCTTTTTTTCATAAACACAATCCAATAACTCTCTCTTTTTGGAGTCAGACTCCATATGGCTGTAAATAATTGTAAGCTTACTTTACAGATACAACATGTTAAAAGAAAACACTATATAAAGTACTTCATCCTGGGCAGTTTTTTCATAACAAAAATTTATAAAGCCAGAAAAGAAGCTTAATGAAGCATTTATAGAAACATAGAATTCGACAACAGAATAAATTCACCAGGCCAACCCAGCCAATATTAGGATCAGGATGCTAAATCTGAAATCTCTAAATTGATTTGCTGGGGGGTCACGTGATGCAGTGCAGCTAGAGGCAGCGTTTTCGCGGAGCTCCCGCTATCCACCCGTTTCTAAACTATTTTCAACCTACAGAATCGACATCTAAAGTCCTGATTTACATCTGGAGTACAGATAACACTCCTCTGTACTTGGCAGCATTTTGTCTTGTGCATATTAATGCACTCAGAAGACAATTGAGATGGAGGTGGCGATGAGGCCTGCTGGCATGAAGCATACTCCACCATCCACACCTGAGAAATCTTCTAAAAAATCTAAAAAACAGAATTCGGGGTCCGCAGCCAAGCTACCCCCTTCCAATGTTTCACCAGCTCCTTTTACTGAGGATTGTTTCTTGCAAGAGCTCATACCGTTTAAAGAAACACTGGATGACATTTCTACTGAGCTGAAATCGCTAAGGGGAGACCTCAGCTCCCTAACCACCAGAATGGGAGATTCAGAGGCAAGAACTTCCTCTTTGGAGACCTGGAGGGAGAAGATAGACTCAGAGATTATTCATCTCAGACAGCAGATCAGTAAACTGCAACTCAAAACAGAGGACTTAGAAGGAAGGAGCTAAAGGAACAACCTGGTGATCCTGGGCCTCCCCGAGACCGAGGAGGGCCCTGATATCAATCTTTTTCTCCAGAAGTTTCTAAGCAAAGTTGTCAGACCTTCCCCTATCAATCCGCAATACCATATTAAACGTGCTCATCACTCTCTCAGACTGACACCTACAGCTGGAGCTCCGCCTAGGCCCATCATTATCAAATTTTTAAGCTTCTTGGAAAAACAGCATGTATTATTAAAGGCAAGAGAATTGCAAGCAATTTTATGGAGTGATTTCAAGCTACGTTTTACTCAAGATCTTCCCTATGAGACGAAGCAAAAACGCTCAGCGTTCCATTCTACAGTCAGCAAGTTGATCACAGCTGGTATTCGCTACAAAATGAACTACCCTGCCAAGCTACAAGTAGCCATCGATGGTTCTTGGTACTCCTATGAATCCCCAGAGAAAGCGGCATCGGATCTCTCTCTCAAGTTACCCAACTTGTTCAAACCGGGCTGAACTTCTGAAGCAGTGCCAAGAAGTTACCTCCTGTTGCAAGCTGCATTTCTGGACTCTCACCTTTTGTTGTTGATTTCTCTCTTCTTTTCTCATCTGGTTTCTCTGGTGACTGAGGGGGGTGGCTGCGGGGTGGACCATTGTGGGGCTTGGTGAGCCCGGCCTGCGCGATGGCTCTTGAGGCCCACTGATTAGCAGGGGGCTGGGAACTCGGGGTGTGGTGGTGGATTCTACACGATGCAGGACTGGTCAGACCACTTGGTCCCTCTAGTACTGATTGTTTCCACGGTTCCCTCCATGCTTCCCCTGCTCAGGTAATTAGGTTTAGTGAACTTTTTATAAGCAATTTAGACAGGAAAGGCCACTAGGCAATCCTCGTATATCCATAGGCAAGTGTGGATGATGGAGTTAGAAAGGCCTTTCGAGAAGGGGTGATAGACTAGGCCGATAATAGGCAGTGTGGAGTGTGGGCCGCTATTGTGAACATTCCGGAGGGGGGATTGCAAGACTTTAATACAGCTCTGTTTGATGCCTAACAAACTCCTATACTTGGAAGCAGACTCCCTTACCACGAACGGTTTTTGACTACGGTGAAGCCTGAAGCCGGCCCCCTGGGCTGGAGAGGCTGACTGTGACTCTCATCACTGCCATTGGGGTTTCAGGGATCTACACCCCAAGCCTACCCAGCCTTTAAACTCGTGTGTGTTGTGTAGCACAGCCATTTTCTTGAGGGGTTAGGGGGATTAGATGGTAGTTGGTCGGTGAGTTTCATGTGGTGACCCAGTCAGTTAGCATTCCAACCAGAGACCATCTTTCTCATGGTGGAGACTGGAATCCAGAGGGCCCCGGTGGATCTTCACTCTCAATTGAGGTCTGGTTGCATTGAGTCCAGAAGTAATGGTGCACCCTCCGAATAGATTTATTAAGCATATTCTACGTGTACTATTCCACTCCTTCTCAAGTTATAAGTGTATAGCATGGCTATGATTCAGATAATTTCGAGACTCCGGTCAGGTTCTCAATTTCTAAGGTCTTTTTGTAGGACTCATTTAGACTCCTCGGGGGGGAGGTTCCGCTGGAGAGCCGGCCCTGGAGGAACTGCTAAACGCACCAAGGAGAGGGAGAGAGAACAGTCCAGATGGGGGATATTTTAGTCAGGAAGTTCTCAGCGCTCACAAGGTGATAACTCTAGACTTAGTAGTTGATACTTCCTTATGGTACTGGTTCAGGATTATTTCCTGGATCTCCCACCTTGTGGATGCTTGTGGGGCTTTGTTCCCCGACCCTAGTATTATTACTCTCAGTTTCTCTCAGGAGGCAACTGGGGGATCATTTGTATATAGTTTGACAGATGGGGAGGGGGAGGGGGGATAGGGTTCTCCTTCTTAGTTCTAGACCTGGTAAAGGCAGTAGCATCATGTTTGGAATCTACACTGCTCCAGCTTCTCTCTATTGGTTTTGAGGGGGGGTAGACGGGCGGGATATGGTTGGAAGATTGTTCACGGGAGGAGGGCAGGATGTGCCTTCTAGGGTGGCCTATTTTTTCATGTTTCCATATCCTACTGTTGCTTTGTTTACTTGACAATGAGTGTTACAGCACTTAAAATTGCTACGTGGAATGTAAGAGGTGTCAGAGACCTAACTAAAAGGTACCAGGTTCTCAGAAACTGTGCTCTACAGAATGTGGATATCCTTTTGATGCAAAAACCCATTGCTCTCATCAGAAGTTAATGGGCTTGCACAACGAAAGTCTAGCCAAGGTTTTTGCTTCAGGTGGGTCGTCTCAGTAGGGGTTGCCATTCTGGTTAAGAAGCATATTCCCTTTCTGGCAGAAGAGCTTTTACCAGACCATGAGGGAAGATTCATTATTGTGAAAGGCTCACTCTATAATGCGAAGATAACATTAGGGGTGATTTATGCCCCAGTAGGTGGGGACCCAGATTTTCTCATGGCCTTGGCTGAAAAGCTGAGCGGACTCTTACCCTCAGTGTTAATAATCAGGGGGGATTGGAATATAGCTCCCTCTCAAGATCTGGATAAATCCTATAGACCCCTGAAACCACTCTCCTCTTCACAGCTGGCCTTGAGGAACTTTATGGACCTACTAGGCTTGTGTGACCCTTGGCGCCTACTTAATCCCACAAGACAACTCTTTTCTTATTACTCCCAGGTACACAAGACGTGGTCCAGAATTGACCTAATTCTAGTCAGCAACAATCTCTTGTCTGGGGTACTCCAGTCTGGTATTGAGCCCATTGTGGTGTCAGACCATTCGTTGGTGTGGATTCTGGTCTCCCCGAACCTGCAGGTGCAGAGACACCTCCTGGAAATTAAACACCCAGCTTTTAAAAGACAAGTGTACAGTTTCCCATATTAGATCTCTAATCTCCTCATTTGTGGAGACCAACTCAGGTTCAATCGAGAGGGAGGACCTGTTTTGGTGCTTCCTTAAATGCTTAATCGGGGTGAATTTATCCAACTTGCATCCAGAAGGAAAAAGCAGAGAGAAGCTAGGATCATGTCATTGTCGAATCAAATTAGATTGGCAGAGAATAAATTATCCTCCTCATCTTCCCAAGCTGATCTAGAAGCCCTAGTGAAACTTAGAAATGAGTATTCAGACTGGATAAGAGATAAGGCAGAGTATGCCCTCCTCAAAACTAAGGCCCACTATCTCGATCAAGGGGAGAAATTGGGTAAGATGCTAGCTCTCTGCTTGAGGAAGGTAGAGGGATCGAGATGGATTCCCTCACTATTATCCTCCGATGGTTCCCTTAAAACCTCTCCCAGGGATATTGCACAAGTTTTTGAGTCATTTAATAAGGAACTTTATGGCAGTGGTTCCTTTCACCTCTCTCATTCCCTTGTGGACCAGTTTCTGGAGGGCCTTCCCCTTCCTTCCCTGCAAACTCACCTAGGAGAGGCTCTGATTACTCCTGTCATTGTAGCGGAGGTGGAGGAGGTGATCAGGGAATTTACTCCAGACAAAGCTCCGGGGCCTGATGGTTTCCCTTCCAGTTTTTATAAAGTTTTTGGGAAAGAACTTGCCCCCCTTCTCACGAAATTGTTTGAGTACATGTTTATCGCTGACACCCTGGATCCTTCCCTGCTGGAAGCCACTCTTGTCTTGATAATGAAATCAGACAAGTGTCCAACGGACCCTGCCAGTTATCGACCAATCTCACTACTAAATTATGACATTAAAATTCTAACGAAAATCCTATCCCTTGGACTCAAATGGGTCTGGCTTAATTTTCTAAGTCTTGAACAAGTAGGGTTTATACAGGGCAGATCCTCACCTGACCACTTGCGCATTCTCTCACATATTTTTCAGGCCGCCCAGGACTCCCAAGTTCCTATGGCTTTGGTATCATTAGATGCAGAGAAAGCCTTCGACAGAGTCCACTGGGAATTTCTCTGGATTCTATTGGAGAGAATGGGCTTCCCGGAGGTCTTTATTCAATGGATCAAGTCAGTCTACCAATCCCCTACTGCCAGAATTTATTGTAACGGGTTTTTTCTTCTCGATTCCTGTTATTTACAGGCACTCGGCAGGGTTGTCCCCTGTCACCTTTCTTGTTTAATTTATACTTGGAACCTCTCCTTCTCAGTATCAAAAACTCTCCACTGGTCACAGGATCTGTCGTTCAGCAACAGTCTCTGGTTATTTTGGCCTATGCTGATGATATCCTTCTACATTTGCTAACCCTGAATCATCTCCAACACACATACTACATGTTATTGTCCAGTTTGGTCAAGTGGCTAACTACAAGCTGAATTTAGCTAAATCAATCATATTCCCGCTGAACGTTAATACACTTCAGGTTAACTTCTCCCAGTTTGGCATGAAATGGGCCCCTTCGACCTTCAAATACTTAGGCATTTACTTCACCAAGGACCTTGAAGTTTTTAGGAAACTTAACCTAGACGACCTATTGTCTAAAATACAACACAACCTTCAGAGATGGTCTGCTCTCCCTCTATCTTTGTGGGGTCATATTAACATTGTTAAGATGAATGTGTTGCCTCGGGTTTTTTACCCACTTAGCCTAATGAATATCTAACTACCGATGTCCTATTTTCATCACTTTCACAGGTCTATCTCTAAGTTCATCTGGCAGGGTAAGCAGCCCAGGAAAGCCTTTTTAAAACTTAATTTACCTAAAGAAAAGAGGGGGCTTCATCTTCCCAATTTTATGCTATACTACTGGGCAAGCCACATGTCGAAAATTGGGAGGTGGCTCAACCCGAGGGCGGATGAATATCTACCAATTTGGCTACAACTCGAGAAAAAGATCTTAACCGAGTTTGGGCTCCCCCCATCTAGAATTCTCTACTATAACTTATCCACACTGCCTCCATTTCTACAAGGGAGCATAATTGATACCTCCATTAAGGTGTTAAATGAATGGTGGCATTTCTTCAATCTCTCTCTTAGGAAAGACACTACCCAACCTCTTACCCTAAATTTAAACATTAAGATCGGTGGTCACCTGATTTCCTTAGACTGGCTTCCTCAGCTGAGGGATTGCTGTGTGGGCGACTTATTCCTGAATAATTCTCTTCTATCCTCCGGGGAGGTTCTGACCAAATATAATATCCCTCAGAAGCATATTTTTAAAGTCTTCCGGTTAAGACATCTAGTGGCATCCAGCTTTGGGTCCAATCGCACACTGTCTCAAATTAAGCCCTTTCTAGATCAGATACAGGTACAGGCAAGCAAGGCCCATAGTATTTCCAAGCTTTACTCTTTTCTACTGGACACTAAATTCCCCAATCCCCTAATTGGCTCCAAATGTTGGTCCTCTCCAGGGACACTGGTTTACTGGGATTGAAAAAGGCCAGATTCCATTTTGTACATTGTAAAAAATGGTATTCTCACCGGTATCTGCTAAGCCGTAATCCGGTTTTACTGGTGTTTGGTTTTGTGTACTTTATTTAACAATTTTTAACTCTGCTAACATGCATTTTAGCAGTTTTGACCTCCACTATTGCACATCCTTCCATCCATGTACCAATTTAAAGTTATGTTAGGTACAAGATGTGATGGCAGCAGCAGCACTATGGCCCCCATCCCTAAGGTGTGATGGAAGCAGCACTATGGCCCCCATCCCTCAGGTGAGATGGCAGCACCAACAGCACTACAGACCCATCCCTCTGGTGTGATGGCAGCAGCAACAGCACTGTGTGTATGGCCCTCGCCTCTTAGGTGTGATGACAGTAGCAACAATGCAACAATGCAGTCCACATCCCTCATGGGTGATAGCAGTAGTGACAGCACTATGATCCCCTTTCTTCAACACCCACACTCCACATGCACAAGTTACAAATTACTTAGTCTTTTTGCTTGTTAGAACTCAGATGTGAATTAATCTGAACCCCCACTACTAAGGTGGACCACCTTTGTTTTCCCCTATCATTTAACTGCCTGAACTGGATTTCTGCCTGTGACACCACTGACCAGGGTTTGGGAACAGATTTGGGTGCTAGAGGACTGGCCGGGGGTGAAGGCCTGCACATCCAATGACCACTCACCTTCTGCTGGGAGGGATGGTGTATTCACAGCTCAGCATTTGCTGGCCCCAGGTGTTGGTTGGAGGCACAGCAACACATTGGCCCTCACTGTAGGAGGGAGTGTGATGGATGTCAGCTTGTGCTGTGACATCATGTGGACTGTTCACAAAAATTGGAAAACACCTGCTGGCCACCCAGAGGATGGCTGCTGGTCCCTCATAAGCATGAAGCCCCCAGACATATGTGTCTGTTCTGACCCTTGCCATGCCTGGGATATACAGGAAGCTCTTTAGGGTGATTGTCCTCCCCTGTTAGCCTCCCACAGGGATGGGGCTCACCCGATGAAGGGTTACTTCAGGTTACCTGGTAACATGACCATAAGAGGCAGTGGATGGTGGTCAGGACTCAGCAGCAGTGGTAGGCGGACTTGGCAGGCCTGAAGGAGTGGATGGCTGGGGGTAAGAGGAGCAAAAAAAAAACTGCCTGAATTTGCTTCTTTGAAATACAGTGTCTTCACCTAAGAAAATTCACAAGTGATTAGTGGAGGACCTTCTAATGGAAAATCATGCATCTCACAAACACGTGGATGCCTTTTTTTCCCTTGGTCTCCATGAAAAGGGTGTCTCTCGATTTTCATGTCTGAACTCAGATGTGAATTGAGCACCACTCTGCCCACCAGCATCATACATCTCCTGGGGTCTTACCTTCTGTGTCATTGAATGTGCTTTCAAATCCACTGGTCAAGCATATGCACACTTAAACACTTAACATTTGCTTTTTGTTGAAGCAGTCTATCAGAAAACTTTTTGTTGTCACAGAGACTGAAACAGCAGGTGGGAGAGAAGGTGCAAATGATCCCATTCACCTAAATGGGGTGCTAACTGTGAAGTTTCTTCCTTGTGAACATACTTTCATTCAGACTAGTTTTCATTCAAACAACTGAGGATTTTGGATGGTTCTGCTGATTATAAACTTGAATAAACTAGTTGGTAACAGTGATCCTGTGCTTAACAATCTACAACCTAGATGTTCACATGCAAAGAATACAATAAAAGCCTGACTAAAGTCTAAAAACAAGCTTATAAAATACAGAAAATGCATCTGAACATTTATATTTACCTATACAAAATCACTGCAGCCCCAGTAAAACTCAGGTAAATTACATGGTACCCTGATTACTGTATGATGTAGTAAACGTATATTGGTATTTTTTTTATATTTTTTTATAAACTGGGTAAGCCCACTAGGCAGAACTGCCTGTTTCCAGAGGTGACCCAGGAGCACTGCAGAGGTTAAGTGACTTGCTCGGAGTCTCACAGTGTGCAAGTGGAGGTTGTGGGAATCAAACCCAAGTCTTCTAGATGTACTCAGTTCAATCACTGTTTGTTACTCTAACCACTAGGCTATACTGCCAGCCATAACAGCCATTTAAAATGTTTTAATACATGATTTCAATGATAGTGCACAGTACCTACAGAGCAAATTATGAACATTAAATACTTTACAACATGTTACTAAAACCGAATTATTTGCCTCTCCATCTGCTTATGTTTTCTTACACTAAAGTGGGTGTATAGTTGACAGAGCACTGTAAATAGCATGTGGTAGCACTACTGCTTGCAATACCAGGGACTCAGGGTCAAAAGTGAACTTAGGTTGCTAGAGGTCTGGCCAGGGAAGTAGGATCAAGCATCTGGGGGGCTTCTCTCCTCCTCTGGGAATGGTGGTCTGCAGGTCCTGCTGCTCTACTGCCACCTGGGTGACCATGGGGGGTGGTGGTGCAATGGGGCTACAGAGCAATCAGGAAGAGAGGAAGCCAGCCAGGATCTGGAGTAGTGGCATGTCTCTATGTGCCCTACCTCCTTGAATCACCTTGAGTGCCAATGCCCTCAGGAACAGAGACCAGAAAACCAATAACAATCACCCCACTTCAGCTGCTGGTAGAAGGGTCCCAACTGCCCCAGACATCATAACCAGGCTCCATGAGGGACCCACTTGGCTGCCTGACACACATTAAAGGACTGTGGAAGGGTGATCTGGGGTTCCCTCCCTTTCTTCCTAGGGAGTACAACCCAGGCAGGATGGGGGCAGGCCTGCAGCAGCTCCTGAGCATTAACTGGGGTGAAGCTAGAGGATACTCAGCCTAGGGATCTCTGAAAAGTGGAGACTGATGCTGTGAGAAGGGGGCATAGAAAGAAAAATTAAAAAAAAAGTAAAAAGATGCTAAAATCTTAGGGATTCTGTGCAGTGAAATGCAGTTTCTGTGAGGCACCGGTACAAGAATTCAAAATCCGCAAACCAAGCAGGATTCCGTGATTTTTACCGGTGTTACCGGTTAAAACGGAAAACCAGGGTCCCTGGTCCTCTCTTCTGCCAGAAACCCCCCTGGTTTGGGATCAGATTTGGGCAGACACGTATCGGTATCTCTCTCAGGATAAGCATAGACTCACTCAATACCATATATTGAATAACATGTATTACACCCCAGTCAAGTTGGTTAAATTAGATAGATTACCTTCAACTCTTTGCACAAGGTGTGGCATGGTGGAAAGGAACCTGGCACATATTTTTTGCCACTGTGAAATAGTGGCTCCATTATGGTGGACCATCCAGTCTAACCTAGACCCTCTCTTGGGCCTAGGCGATTTATTTACTATAGAAGTATGTATTTTAGGGATGTTTTCCAATATACAGGTTATGGAGTGTAGATTCCATATGGCTTTAATTTCTATAGTTGTTAAAAGATTGGTTCTTAGGCACTGGATGGACCAATTGGTTATCTCGTATGCAGAATGGATCAGTGAAATTTCTCTCTGCTTTCGGACTGAAAGATTAATAGCTAGCTCTTGGAATTGCTTGGCTTCATTTGAGCGGAAATGGGGCAAATTGTAAACTCTTTATTTGAACTAATGTCTTGATGAGTACACCTCTAGCTACCTGGGCAGCTGGTACACCATAATGCATGTTACATGTGGTAAGATTAGATCTTTCCTTTTGAAGAAGGCACATCCTGGGGTGGAGAGGATGGGGGTTAAGGGATATGGGTTGGGGGGAAAAGGGGTTTCTCAGCGTGTTACCAGAATCAGGGATTCCTGCAGAATGCCTTAAATTGTCACGTTGTAGCTACCAAGTATGTTACGCCATCTGTCATAGTGTGTAATCCCTGTATTATTTGCTCAGGCATCATACCTTTCTATAAAATAATAAAGAAATACACTTTCAAAAAAAATAAATTGATTTGCTGGATGCCTGCTTGTATTTAAAAAATACCAATAAAAAAATAAGATTTCAGTCAAAGCCGTTGCTTTATAATTTTATTATCCTGTATAATGTTGCGTCACCCACTCATCATCGGCACGGGGTCAATACCGCGCATAGCAGAATGCCGTGCGAAATAATCGCGTTGCGCAATTTAATGATATTTTACTTTCTGTAGGGGACTTCTCCCCACACCCCCCAATATGGGGCTGTACCTCGGATCCCCACTTCTAACTCAAACTTGGAAAGCACACGGGTCTAGGGTTCACACACAATGCCGTATGCTATTACATGTATGACATTATGACCCAGTACGCTCATCATCCACTATGGTACCAATTCAATGGGAGGTAATGTAGATCACTTTCAAAAACATTATACCAACTGGTTGGGTCTCGGACAGTGCAGAAAACTAGTATTTAAATAAATAAAAAACACCAGAGTAATAATCTGTTGGTACAACCTATCCCCATCCAGTGCTTGCGGAAGAACACAAAGTGCTTGGTGGGGGGGAGGGGATAAAAAATGGTCAGACTGTTATTATTTGAAGTGAGCAATCATCAACCTTGATGTTATACCTATACACATAACACTGGAGCAAAATAAGCTCATAATGACATAACATCTAAAATTTCTTACTGTCCAATATCTACCCCAGGATGGAACTAGAAACAAGCCCTGGTCTCTGTGTGCTTACCTGGTAAAATATGGTTTCAATAAATAAATAAATAAAATGTTGGTGAACTGAGCATTAAAGGCAATTGCCCAAAAAGCTATATTAAGAAGGTACCAGACTGAGTGAAAAAAGAAATTTAAATGAAACTAAGTTACTGAGGCCCGAATATTCAGACTGCGCCACAAAGTAGCACAAAAGCAGGAGCAGGCACAAGTGCAGTGCACCCACGTGCAACATGCGTGATATTCAAACACAGCGCAGGCCAAGGTGCGCTTGCACAACACAACTGAATATCAAGCCAACTGTGCCATGGCGCAACCAGGGATGCACAGTGGTGCAGGGCTGATGCGCAGTAGCACAACCAGGAATGTGCAGTGGAGCAGGGTAGTAGCGCAGTAGCACAACCAGCGATGTGCAGGGACAGGATGCAGGGGTGCACCACCCATGGAAGCCATGGCGGAGGAGCACGCAGCAGACCAGACAGTGCCCCCCACACCCCATAAACTGCACAACCTGTGGTGAGTTGGATGAACCACCAGCCCATGAACACCAGTGCCGAATCCACAGCTGTGGCACCATGCCCCAGCACACCCCCTGGCAAGCAGTGACCACAACACAAGGAGGGCCAGCCACCCAGTGTCACCCCATCTGACCAATGCAGAGCACATCCTGCACAGCAATCCCCAGACACCCTGCCTAGCAGCAGCACCCAACAGTGCATGGCACCGAATGCATGCCACCACTGTGACAAAGCAACCCTGTGCACCATGGAGCCATGCATGGTAACCCCACTGTGAGCACCCTACAGTGGGCAACACCAGCCACTGATGCAACAACTGCAGACACAGTGCCACCCTGTATGGCCCCCCCATGGCACAGCAGAGAGGTCGACCCTGCGTCGATACCCAAGGGACCCCACATGTGACAAGGCCTGCCCTGGAACCCTCCACCAGCAGGACAGCACCTCATACACTCACCTAAGCACACACCCTGTCCCAGCACTGGCCCCAACAGCCAGCATAGATGCCAACAGTGGTGCATGGAGGCATGCACCACACAGGATGCAACACAGGGCATGGACAAACACCCACCCACCCAGACCCAAGGGCACCCCAACACAGGGACACAATAGCGGGCAACAAATTCCACTGGCGTGCGACTACTGATGCTGTGTACCCACGGCCGGCACCACACCATGGCACAGGTGTATTAGCCATCCTGTGCATGCACCCTGAAGCCATCCGCCACCAGCATGCGGCCGGAGCACAAGTGACAGACATCAGAACACAGACTCTGAAAAAGACTCCAGTGACAGCATGAAGGGGGGACAACAACAGCATAGGCCACAGTGCCACCTGAGGCAGACGTGCACCATACCGGTGACAGGAGGCAAGCCGCCATTGCACCGTGGCCAGATGGTGGCCAGCATGGACAGCCACCAATGACATGCCAGCAGACCGTGCATGCTACAGACATGAAAGAGTGTCAGCTGCATGGGCCATGGACATACTGACAGGGCACCAGGGACACAACGCATGTACCAGGGACCACTGCACATAGGCATCCAGTGCACAGGGAACAACACACATACCACAGACAGGGACCAAGCCCCCCACCCACACCATAGGTGGGTCCCTGCCAGACACACACACGCCCAGGCCTGCACCACCCCAATGCCATGCACACCACTGCAGCCAAGCACCATAAGCCCGCTGCAAATCAGAGACCACCACAGTTGTCATAACAAATAAGTGTGTAATATAGATTATATATATAATACAATATACAAAACAGATATAAAACTATTTACAATGTGGAGGGGAAGGGCCACATACCAGGTGGGGGTGGGCATGGGGCATGGGTGAACAACTGGGACTGGGGTGAAGGAGTGTGAGGGTTAGTCCAGGGGGGAATGCATAACAGGGGCATAGTGGGCCTAGCATCGACCCCCTCCCCATTTTGATCTCTGTGCCTCTGCCGGTGATGCCATCCTCCATCCTGTTCCATCTTCTGGAGCAGCTCAAGGGTGGCCCTCACCAGCTGCAGCAGCTCCTGGACAGTCCTCTCGAGTGCAGTCCAGCATTGTCCACCTAGGACAAGGGAGCAGAGTCATTAAGCATGACTGACCAGACCCCTGCATCCCACCCATTGTGCACAGCATACAGCAATGGGCCATGCCCCTGTGATGGCATGCGACCACCCGCAGTGACCACGCCCACATAACCCGCCTACCCAGGCACCCACAGCCATGCGGAAAGCTGCACACACCCACCGCCCATGTCCAGCACAGCACCACCGTGGCCATACAGTGACATGGCTATGCGGTGCAAAGGCAGTGGCATAGCCATGTACCCAGTGCATGCTCGGACCACCTGTAAAGCCCACCCACACATGCAGTGTCACAGGACAGTGCTGAGTGCACCATGTGGCATGCATGGCAGTGGAGCCAAGTGCTGGTGGCCATGCCCCACCACCACCCCTACAACCCAGCATGCACAGATGTAAGGGGAAACACGGCACTTACCTGCATCCAGGCCAGCAGGGCCCCTCCACCTTGTCCCTGCTGCATCAGTGGTGCACGGACTCAGTCCTGCTTCTCCTGTACATGGGCCTGCCTTGCCCGACGGCACTCCTCTGGGCCTAGGGTGCAAACATGGAGAGGGGAAACATCAGTACAAACCAGTAGCAAAGCCCCCCTCGGTGTGTGTGTGCCCGCACAGCCCAGCCATGACGCACCCCCACCACCACCCCCACTAGATGATCCCCACCCCCCTGCAGGGTGGACACATGCACACCACGATACCCAGACAGACAGATGCTACCAGTGTATGGATGGAGCACCTACCTGGCCATGGCATGGCACCTCGCTGGGCGCATGCTTGCAGATGCTCCAGTCAGTCAGGGTCCCTCTGCTGTAGGTCACCATACCTGCAGCGACACTGCTCTGCTGTCCTGGTGATCCCAGTTGCCTCCTCCAGGCCATCAGCCACCTCCTGCCACACAGCACTATGTGGTCTGTCCAGCGGGTCCTGGCCAAATAGGGCACCAGCATGCAGCTCAACTATGGCCACCAAGTTGGCCAGCTCAATAGCGCTCCATACCTGTGCTCTCCTACATGGCATCTTTCAGTGTGTATCACTATCAAAATGGTGCTCTGTAGCACATGTGCCCCACATGCAGAGGCAGCATGGTACTGCGCTGCCAGTCCCCATCGCACTGTCACCCAACTGCATGATGGATGCACCCATGCAGATGCATGGTGCCTAAGGGGAAAAGGTCGACTGCAGAGTCAAGGGTCTGTCCACACACGGAGAGCCACAGTGCTATTGGGATGCCCTGCGTGTAGTGCGGTAGGGTGTTTGTGTGTGATGCCCTGCAGTGGCCTACTGTACTGTGGCTCCATGGCACCTACAGCACACCAGGGCATGAGCGCCAGATGGGTGAACAGCACACTAGCGCCACAGGCACAGTGGTGGCCATGCCCTGCACTGCCTCCCATGCACAGCACATCAGCAGCGCCACACGCGTTGTTGTCAGCACCCCAGGCATGCACCGTTTGGTGCCAATTGCGCACGTCACAGTGCTGCGCCATAGCCTGAGCACACTCACCAACATTGTGCAAGGTGCAACAGCATGATATTAGCCAGCATATGCAAATCAGTTCATCAGCCATTTCACGGTGCAACCACTGCATTAGCATCCACTTACAGTTGCGTCTTGCCTCATCTGCATGCGTTGCACTATATCAATGCGTCATGGGGCTGCAGAGGACATTGTTAGGTATTGCAGTCTATTGTGGTGGGTTGCATGCTGTTGGGATGTAGGGACTGTGATTTGTGAGGGCTGAATGGGACTGCACAGTTCAAGGTAACACCTGTCATTCCCACAGGCTCAATCATGACCCGAACGTGAAGAAGAGGAGGAGGAACAGGGATGGGAGAGAAGGAGGCCCAACTTCACCTGGGCTGCATCAGACGCCCTGTTTGAGGCATATCTTGACAGGGAACTGCCGCTCAGCGGACAGCGGGAAACGCCACAGGCCCGTGTTGCAGCTGCTGCGGCAGCTCCGGTGAGCCCTGGTGATCGGTAGCTGGAGGGGCAGTGCCAGCAGTCAGCCAATGGCAATGGGGGGACAGTGTCTGGGGGTGGTGGCAGTGCACCACGTGTGGATGTGCCCCGGCATGGCTCTGGTGTGCAGCGCCCATTGTCAAGGGGTGCTGGCCAGCAGGGTCAGGAACATCACCAGGAACAGCATTTTGGACCAGCGAATGACCTCTTTGACGAGCACAGCCGTCTACTCCAGGCTTCAGTAGATCAGCAGATTTGGCTCATGACGGTGGTGGATGCACTCAGTGCAGTTCTGCACCAGGCAGAGGAGTGACGCAACAGGGACCACGGTCTGCTTCTGGAAGAGATGGCCTGGCAGTGGGCGGATGTGACCGCTGCCATTGACAGGCAGACCAATGCATTGACTGTCATGGCCACATTGGGCACCCATTTTGGTGCCCATCCACTGCATACACTGTGCAGTGTCATGTCCACCCCCCATTCCTGGCACCGTGCGACAACTGCTTGGTCGACACTGGGTTCAGCTGTGGGCATACTGAGCACACCTGGTGCGGGCATGTTCGGTGGGCTGCAGACCCCTGCGTGAACATGGTCGCGTTCACTCAGTGTCACCCCGGGGGACTGTCAGCGCCACCCCATGAGGCCAATGGCCAGCCTGAAATGGCTGGCAGGTTTCAGCAGGTTTCAGCAGGGCAATCCATGGACCTGTGGTGGCCGTGGTACTGTGGCGCATGAATGACCTGTCTCCCACCATGGCCACTATCTGCCACTGCCGTATGTGTTGTGTGGTGTGCATTGTGCAATGCACGGGTGGGGTACCCGGCCCTGCACACACATGGTCCCTGTGCACACCCTCCTGGCTGCTGGCCACTGTGGCATGTGCATGATGATGCCTGCGTTGTGCTGCCCGCCAGTGTGCAATGGTGCCCAGCGTCTGAGGCACGCACAGTGACAGTCACTGGGCATGGTCGTGTGTGGACCTGTGTGGGGGTGGTGGTGGGAGTGGCAGTTGGGGTTGGCGTGCCGTCTACCCCTTGTGCATGTCTTGTGGTGTGTGTGCGCGTGTGTGTGCACGTGTCGTGTTCAGCCCTGCCCATCCCTGACACCGTGTGCGGTGCTGCACTCAGACCCATTCCCTTACCGCTGTCCACCCCTGGTGTTCTGCTCTGCCTGTCTGTGGGCTCTGCCCTTGCCATTGGTGGTTGCTCATGGCCCCGTGACCTACCTGTGTTGACCAAAGTGCTCTTCTGTAATGGTGTCCCAGTGCAGCTGTGACATCCTGATCAGGTGGGGGTCTCTTCATGCAGAGGGTGGCTGCCAATCACCGGCTAGACCGGCATCCTCATCATCCCCACCGCTGTCCCCCTCTTCGACCTCTATGGCTATCCCACAGTCGGTGGCCATGTTGTGCAGGATACAGCAGGCCAGGAATAGCCCGCAGTCCTTCAAGGGGCTGTACTGTAGGGCACCGCCAGAAGTGTCCAAGCACCGGAATCATGCCTTCAGCATCCCGAATACCTGCTCAATGACATTCCATGTTGTGGCATGTGCCTCATTGTACCGTAGCTGCAATGGGGTTGTGGGGTGCCGGTATGGTGTGAGCAGCCAGGGACGTAGTGGGTAACCACTGTCACCTGTGTGTAGAGGGTGGACATTAGTATGGTGGTCTGCATCGCTATGCCATGGGCCAACAAGGCCAGTACCCATGGCCCCTCTGACTATGCACTCCGTCACTTCTGCTCATGTGGTTCTGCATGATTTGCATACTCACCCACTAGATGGCCAGTGGGGTGTCCCCACTCTCAAACCTGTGGCACAATGCGGACTGGTGCCAGATGAAGGCATTGTGTGCTCCCCCAAGGTGCATGGCACAGACATTGGTAATGCACCCCCTGGTGTTGCACACCACCTGGCAGTTAATGCTTGTGTACCCCTTGCGATTGATGTATGCCACTCCCTCCAGGCCAGGTGGCATGCGGATGGCCACATGGGTGCAGTCAATGGCCCTGAGCTCACCAGGCAACCGTGCTAACCTGTGGAACTCCTGTATGTGTGCTGTGCACTCCGCCTGTGTGCTGGGGAAATGGATGTACTCCACAGCTTATGGCAGCAGTGCGCTGAGGAATTGTGTGAGTAGACGTGATGCGGCCAAGTGGGTTATGCCTGTCGTGTCCCCTGTTGGTCTCTGGAAGGTGCCTGTGGCAAGCAGGCACATGATGGCTGGCACCTTCTTCTCCACTGACAGGGCATGGCTCCGTCATGTGGGTGCCTGAATCTCATCACTGCACAGCTCACAAAGCTGCCTCAGGATCGCCCAGATCAGGTGGTACCAGCCCGCAATCTCTGTGTCAGAGTAGTGTTCGAAGCTGGTGCAGGCTCGGTACTGCCTGTTATAGGCGTACCACCGACAGGCCCTTTCACAGCCATGCCCCTCTGCTGTCTGCCTTCTCACACCTCTCATTACCGCCTCCATCTGGAAGGTGGCGCTGACCATGTCCCTGGCTGGTGTTCCCCGACGGCGGCTGTTGTCCCGTTCCCCCTGCTGTCCGTTCATGATGCTCCCCCTGCACTGGGTACACCTCCAGCCTTTGGCTGTGGCTGTCCTGCCTCCTGCCACTGCCCTCAGTCCACTGTGGCATTCCACAGCCTTTCCTGCACAGTGGCACAGGCTCCCCACTCCTACCCTGTTTATGGCTCAGTTCTGGTGGGCCCTGTCTTGCTCCTGCCCAGTCCTGCACACTGCTACCTTCTGTACCACCCTTGCTGTCTGTCACCACACTCCCACCTGTGGCTTCCCTTTTGTGTTCTTGCACTCCTTTCTTGCTCCTTTTTATTTTGGATAATTTCTGCTGTTGTGCAACTGCCGCTAGCTCCCCTATTGCGCACTGCGCAAGCTGTTGAATCTCGCACTGTGCATGTTATTCATGGTTCCGACCCCTATGGTTGTGCATGCATTCATTACTATTGCGCTTTGGTGCATTGCTTAATGCACTGCACAGCCACCTCCCACTGAATATCGCACAATGACGCATTTCTGTACTTGCGCTGGCGCATCCCTGTTGCGCATGGCGCAACCCTTCTGAATATCCAGGCCTGAGTATTTATTATCTATAATACAATTACGTGTACTTATTTGCTATGAAATTCATTCTAGTATTTGACTAGAATTTTTTATCACAGAATTCCCAACTGCCTGGAATAAATTTGCACCCTTCAAAAAGCACAATGTAAGAGGTACATCTGCTGGTTGGATCACCCCACAACTCTTTGCCCTTGTGAGACAGAGGGATAATCTGTGGGTGTTGGCTAGGGAGACTGCACCCCCAGTCCATCTACAAAATTACAAGAAAGCCAGAAATAAATGCACTACTAGAATTTGATTTACTAAATCCATATACAGCAAGACTCAACAAACATAGAATTGGAGCAATGGTAAAATATTCTGAGAGAATGTCTCAGAAATCCTTGGTAAGGGCAACAAAATCTCATCAGAAATGCTCATGGTTGATGGACATGAGGTACTTGATCCCACTGAAATTGCCAACAAAGTCAGTGTTGCATTCACTGATCTTATTTCCGACATCCCCTCTGTGTCAGCCCTGCCCTTCAATGGAGGCCCTGGTCCTGTTCACATACAGCCACTGGACCTGGAGCCAGAATATCCTAAATTCTATTGTAAACCTGTCTTAGTAAGGGAAACCTCCAATTATATAAGAAAGGTGCTTTGTGAAACCAGAATTTGGTCTGATTCAATTGATATGAGGCTATTTACCCAGGTTGTTGAGGAACTCTTCTAACCCATTCCCCAAATGTCCAGCTTATGTCTACTCTACTCCCAGTTGCCTAAAAAGTGGAAATCCATGCTGGTTATACCAGTTTTTAAAAGCAGCAACCTTTCTAACCTTTCCAATTACAGGTCAGTTTCCATACTCTTCCCCCACCTAAAGCCTTTGAGCGAATACTGTCCAACAAACTTGTATCATATCTCGAACAATATGAAATGCAGTGTCCCCAACAGCATAGATTTCAGAACAAAATAGCACTGATGCAGCACTAATGCAGTATTCCAGTTTTGTCATTGAGGCCCTTGACAATGGAGACAAGGTTAGTGCCATCTATATAGACATGATAAAAGCCTTTGACTTGGTCAATCATAAGCTTCTTCTACACAAACTCAATGGCCTGGCCTGTCACTAGACACAGTCACCTAGTTCCAGAGTTATCTCACTAATTGCACTCAGTGTGTTAAGATAGATGGCTCCTTGTCAGATGTTAAGAATGTATCCATTGGTGTTCCCCAAGGTTCCATTCTGGGTCCCTTACTATTTGGCTCATTCATAAACCATCTTTCCAATGCCTGTCAGTCTGAAAATGTACTTCTCTGTGCAGACAGTGCTGTTATGTATGCCAAGAACCCCAACCATGGCAGCCTTACCTCCATCCTCCAGAGTAATGTTGAGGCCCTTGAAAAATCCCCCAAAAAAAAGGTTCTAAATTACAAAACAAAAAGAAAAAAAAAACTAAGACAATGCTCTTCACAAGCCCACAAATAAAGAAAAAGGTACCCCCCTTATCATCCACAATAACCTGGGACATATACTTGAACAGGAGAAAAACTTTAAATACCTCAGAGTGATCCTGGATGATACTATGCCCTATCTTTTTCTCCTCACATTGACCACCTTGTGTCCACGGTATACAGAAGATTGGGAGCCTTGTACTGTAACAGGGTCAACCTAACTGCTGATACTAGATGCCTCATAGTGGCAAGCTCAGTACTGTCACTAGTTGACTATGGCCTCCCTGTCCACACGGCTACTTGCAACTCAATTCTCAGCAGAATAAATTTGATCTGTGTTAAGGCTTGTCGCTTTGTGCTTGGGGCTGACATGTAAACCCATAACTGTACCCTCTACATCCAAACACATTGATTACACCTACCTAGTAGAATTAAGTTCCAGGCATGTCTGCTAGCCAAGAGGGTGCTATTGGGCCTACCGCCCTGGCCCTAACTCTGTGCTTCTGCCTGTCCCCAATCTCTACAACACCAGGAACATGGCTTGGAATGCTCTTGAACTGCTTTTTTACAATAGTCATCTGGGCAAGCATTCATTCTATGGGACCAGTCTTTATAAATGACACTGCAGTGGAGCTGGAAGGGAGCTGGAAGAGAAGGTCTGCCTCTTTGCGTATGACACCAAAATCTGCAATAGGGTAGACACACCAGGGGAAGGTGGAAACAATTAGCAGAAACCTGAAAAAAAAATGAGGAGTGGTCAATGGTATGGCAACTGGGTTTTGATGCAAAAATTAGCAAAATCATGCACTTTTGGCACAGAATGCCAAGGGTAGAGTACAAAATGGGTGGAGAGGTAATGACAACCACTAAACAGAAATGATACCTTGAGGTAATCATATCTAACCATCATCAAGAAGTTCAACAAGGCAATTGGGAGGGCTAGACTGATGCTGGAGTGCATAGGGAGGGGTATCATCAGCAAAAAGATGGATGTGGTATTGCCTCTGTATAGATAATTGGTGAGACCCCACCTTGCGTATTGTGTCCAGTTTTGGAGACCGCATCTCCAGAAGGACATAGACAGAGTGGAGGTGGTCCAAAAGAATGCAGCTAAAATGGTGCATGGTCTGCATCAGAAGTCTATGAGGAGGGACTAAGGGACCTTAATATGTACACCCTAGAAGAGGAGGGAGAGGGGGGGATATGACAGAGACCTTTGAATACTTCATAGGAGTAAATAAGCAACAGGAGGGAAATATTTTTCAGAAAAAAAGATGCTGAAGAACAAGGTGATATGCAGTGAGGTTGGGGGGGTGGATTCAAGAGAGATGCCAGGAAGTACTTCTTCACAGAAAGAGTGGCAGATGCCTGGAACACTCTTCTACCTGAGGTGGTATGGGCTAAAACAGGGGTGGGGTTCAAGAATGCATGGGATTGGCATAAGGGAATCCTAGTGGAAAGGAAGGGGGGGAGAAAGAAATGGATGTCAAGTAACATCTGTGGGGGTACTATAATAAGGGGAAAACTGGCAGACTGAGTGGTCCAAGCAGTCCTTATCTGCTGTTAAATTAAACGCTTCTATGTTATGGCAACTAGCTGGTTAAGTACAGTGTGCAGTTCTAGCACCCAAACTTAAAGAAAGACATCAAACTACTGGAAGGGGTACAGGGCAGGGTGACCAAAATGATTCTAGGCCTGGGGAACATGATATATGAGGAAAGACTGAGGGAGCTCAACATGTATTCCCTGGAGGATAGAATGAAAATGTACCAGGGTATGATTTCTTCCATAAAGCAAGAAAGGATAGGATTGGAGGAGTGGTGGGGGTGTTGTGGCCTCTGACCTAAAGGCACAAACCATCTGCCTAAAGGATAAGAGTTTAGAGAGAGTTAAACAATTATGGGTGAGGGTTAATGCTGGAAAACAGATTAGGATAGGGATCTGTTACAGATCACCTAACCAATCTGATCTGTGCCTACAATCCTCCAAAGGGGGCTCTCCCTGGCTTAAATGGGCTCTTGGATTATCTGGCCACTCTAAACGGTAGATCTGAAGTCATACTAATGGGAGACTTCAACCTAGACCTATCAGGGAGTCACGCCGGTACATATACTGAAGCTTTCGCCCGACTTAACCTCGCTCAACTTATCTCTAGCCCTACACGCATCTCTTCCAACTTGGAGCGCCACCTCGCCTGGACTGATGGCTACAAATAGAGCAATAAAATAATTGCTGCAGGGACCTTTTCAGATTCTATTAGTGATCACCTACCTCACGTTCTGTATCTGGAATGGCCACTGCCTTAAACACCCCCCCCAAGAATCATTCAATTTCGGATTTTGCCAAACTAAACCAAACTGCACTCTCGAGGATATTAATAATATAGACTGGTCTCCCATCTATCACACTGATGATGTAAACACAGCACTTGAATACCTGATGTCTCAGCTTCTGGCCCTTCAGGATCTGCACATCCCTCTGAAAAAAAAGGTGTTTTAGGGGCTCCCCTAATAAATGGCTTAAAAAAGACCTCCTTCGACCCATGATAAAAAGAGACAAGGCCTGGACCTTGGCAAAGAAGTCCCAACAATCAGAAGACTGGGTTAACTATAAACAACTGAGAAATGCCTGCAAAAAAGATATTCGGAAGGCTAAAAGGAGCTACTGCCTTAAGCTTCTCCAATCTTCAGCGGGTGATACCAGAGGTTTTTGGAACCACATCAAAAATTTCATTGGGCAAAGGCCCAAGACAGCCATTACCGACATGACACTGAATGACGCAAACTGTAATAAGTTACCTACTATTGCTAATGCTCTTAATGCACAATTCTCGGATCTCTCCAAATACACTGAGAAATTCAACCAACCTCTTTCACCTCCTCCTGAGGTGCAACTTTTGCATGAAACCCCTTTTCGTCTCACATTAGTCTCCTCCACCAAAGTGCTACATCTCCTCAAATCAGTATCCACCTATGGATCTTCTGGCCCGGATGGGCTACTGCCAAGCTTCTTGAAGCAGGCAGCCCCTGCCCTTGCTGTTCCTATTGCAAGAATCTTTAATCTTTCCATAATAACCCAAACGGTACCAACATTGTGGAAAACCGCTCGCGTTGTCCCTGTTCACAAAAAGGGGATACCAAAAATATGTCAAACTATAGACCAATTGCCATTCTCTCTACCCTAAATAAACTTCTCGAGAAGGCCATCGCTACTCGGTCACAAATTACCTGCACCTTAGCATCCCCTACCCAGTACAGATTCCGAACAGGACACAGCACCACAACTGCTCTACTTCAGCTGACAAATGCAGTCCTTACATCGATGGATAAGAGCCTGCTCACTGGGGCTACATTTATCAATCTCACAAAGGCATTTGACCTTGTGAATCACTCTCTGCTACTTTCCAAACTGTCCCGCCTTGGCTTTGACCTGTTGTCCATCTCCTGGTTCGATAGCTACCTCTCAGGGGGTTGCAATTTGTCCAAATTGAATCCGCCGTCTCAAATCTTTCCCCTACCTTTGTTGGAGTCCCCCAAGGATCTATTCTTGGCCCACTACTTTTCTCCCTTTTCATTAATAACTTGCCCTTCCTTCCCTGCTCCTCCTCGTTAATCCTTTATGCCGATGACATGGTGCTTCTCTCCAGTGGTAAAGATCCCTTATCAGTAAGAGCACATCTTCAAGCAGACTTCAACTGCTTGCAGGAGTGGTTACTACAGAACAGGCTCTAAATGAATGCTATGAAAACTGTAACTATGCTTTTTGGCCCCTCGTCAAGAATCAGATCTCTTACTCCAGACTTATTGATACATTCTCTAGATGACTCCCCTCTTGAATTCGTTACCTCCTTCAGGTATCTAGGAGTCACTCTCGACCCATCTCTTGACTTTAACCTCCACATTGCGGCTACATGTAAGACAGTTTACTCAAAACTTGGTCTTGCCTTTAAAATTAGGTCCTCCCTTAATGATGCTGCCCGGCTTGCTATTGCACAAGGATTTCTCCTCCCTGCTCTAACATACTGCTCTCAGGTTTACCTTAAAGCTAGCAAAGGAGCACTCCAGAAATGGAGCACCTGCTATAACAGTATATGCAGATTCGCTCTCTCCGCTCACAGACTTACCCATCATTGCCTGCTCTACTCAAACCTAAATTGGCTCTCCCCAGACTCGCTCAGACACTATTCTGCAGGCTGTACAATTGATAATATGATCAGAACGGATCCCCTAAATACCTTGCGAAACTATTAACTCAGCCCTCCCAAGCATACCTCCTCAGGGCTTCTGCTCAAACCCAACTTGAAATTCCCAGATATCTCACACAACAAGGAGAACGATCCTTTGCCATATCTGCCCCCCGCTTCTGGAACTCCATTCCCTCCCACATCAAACTCTCCAAATCCCACAAGGCCTTTAAACTGAGTCTTCCGGGCACACCTATTAGAATCCGACTGCTGCTCTTGTGCTGTAACTTGAGCTTCTCTCCTAGCATTTTCTCCTCCCTATGGCACTTACTGATTTCCTACTGGTCTCCAAAATCTGAAAGTTTCCCACATCCAGCAGAAATCCTATTGTTATAATGCTACTTCATTTAAGTTTTGTTTGCTGTTTGTCATTTCAGTTTAGTCATTGATGTATCATCAGATGAAAATAATTAATGTAATGTTATCTGTTTCTATTTGTCGTTACTGATAATGACTGTACCTGACTGTATACTGTTCAAATGTTTGTTCTCACCTCATGCTGCATCATGAAATACTCTTTAATTTTGACTCTGGTCTCCCCTGTCTGTACTCTCCCGGGTCGTGCCTGAATATAGGCAGTATTGTTGTCCAGTGTACTTACCCGGCAAACAAAAACCAAACAACAAAACAAACAGAACTGGAGAAGAACGATTTCATGAAACTGCTAGACAGTATGGTACAAGAAAATACACTACTTCTGAGGGACTTTAATCTACCCAACATATGCTTGGACAATAAGATAGGAAAAAATTACATGGAAAATATGTTTGTGGACACCTGCTTAAATAAGGGAATGGACCAGTTGGTGACAGAAGGGACAAGAGGTGAAAAAATATTGGATCTAGTACTGACGAACATGCAGTACGCAGTTAAGGATGTTCATGTAATACATCCTCTTGGAACAAGTGATCACAGTATAGTTTAATTTAACATTCTGGGGACTAAGACCATATGTAGGGGTATAACAAATGTAAAAACTTACGGAAAGCAGATTTCTCTAAAATAAAATCGTTGTTGTCTTCTACTGATTGGAATAGGAAATTGAATGGGCTGACCACGCAGGATAAATGAAATAAAATTAAAGACATCCTACAGACCTGTATTGCAAGATATGTGCCAGATAAGATCAAATATAACAATCAGGGTAAAATACCCAAGTGGATTACTGGAGACATAAAAAAATTAATAAGGCAAAAAAACAAGGCCTATAGGAAATTAAAGCAGCATATAACGCAGGCCAGAATGCTTAAGTATAAGAAATTATCAGGTTTATGTAAGAAGGCTATTAGAAGATTGAGGGCAAAAACTAAATTAAAACTAACTACAGATAAAATGGCCAATTGTAAACATTTTTATAATTATGTGGGAAGCCTAAGGAAAACAAATAGCTCAATAACTAGTTTAACAGTTGATAATAGGCTGATAGTGGGGGAATTGGAGATGGCTAGTGCCTTAAATAGCTATTTTATTAGTGTATACCAGAATCAGGACAGGGTTATCTACAATAGAAATGAAATAACGGAGGATGATCCAGATATTCCTTTTATAACTGCAAATCAGGTTTGTGGAGGTTTAAATGGTTTGAACAGATACAAATCCACAGGTCCTAATGGAATTAGCCCCCTATTTCTAATGAATGTAGCTGAGGAACTGGTGGAACCTCTGCCAGTACTGTTTAATAGATCCCTGAAGGAGGGAAAGGTAATCACAGACCGGAAAGTTGCCCATATTACCCCAATTCATAATGCTGGTGATAAAACACAGGTCAAGAACTACAGACCCATTAGTAATACATCAATACTTGGGAAGATATTAGAGGAGTATGTCAAACAGTACCTGGAGGATAATATGAAACAACTGGGGCTGATTGGCATTACCCAACATGAATTCTCTGGGGGGAGATCGTGTATAACAAACTTAATGCAGTTTTTGGAACCGGTAAGTCAGACCTTAGATAGGGAACTTCCGGTAGATGTGATCTATCTGGACTACACAAAGGCCTTTGACTCTGCCTTCCATGAGGTATTAATGCAGGTTTTGCAGGAATATAAATTAAGTCAGCATCTGTGTAGATGGATTGGCTCAGAGTTGAAAGACAGAGTACAAAGAGTCTAAATAAGGGAACACTTATCAGAATGGGGTAAGGTGACGAGTGGGGTCCTGCAAGGATTGGTGCTGGGGCCTCTGTTGTTTAATGTATTGGTACATAGAAACATAGAAACATAGAAACATAGAATTTGATGGCAGATAAGGACTGCTTGGCCCACCCAGTCTGCCCATTTCCCTACCTGATGGATAAGCTGCAGATCCTAGTTAACCAGCAGCCTACTTCTTCCTACCCCCACCCCCTAGAATTGCCTTATGACTGTCCCATGCATGCTTGAATTCCACCACTGTTTTTGACTCCACAACCTCCTCTGGAAGGCTGTTCCATGCATCCACAACCTCTCTGTGAAAAATACTTCTTAAATTACCTCTGAGCGCCTTCTATCTCTTCAAATTGTGCCCCTTGTTCTTGCACACCTCTTTTTTTGAAAGATGCTATCCTCTTGGACTTTGTTGATTCCCTTGAGGTACTTGAAAGTTTCTATCATGTCCCCCCTGTCCCTCCTTTCCTCGAGGCTATACATATTAAGCTCCTTAAGTCTCACTTCATAAGTCTTCCGGTGCAGACCCTGCACCATTTTAGTTGTCCTCCTCTGGACAGCTTCCATCCTGTCTATGTCTTTGCGGAGGTTGGGTCTCCAGAACTGCACGCAATACTTCAGATGGGGTCTCACCAGCTGTCTGTACAGAGGATAATAACTTGTTTTCTGCTGGTGATGCCTCTCCCTATGCATCCCAGTATCCCCCAGCCCTCCTTGTTGCCCTCTCACATTGCTTGCCCACCTTTAGGTCATCTGATATGACTACCCCAGGTCCCTTTCCATTTTTGTTGTTGTTAGTATCTCACCCCCATTGTGTACTCTTCCCTGGTTTTGTTTCCAGGTGCATTACCTGCACTTCTTAGCATTGAATCTAAGCTGCCATACATTTGACCATTCCTCTAACCTTGCACAAGTCCCTCTCATCCTTTCCACCCCACCTTGTGCATCAACTCTGTTGCAGATCTTTGTGTCATCTGCAAAGAGACATACTTTTCCTTCCAGTTCTTCTGCAATGTCGCTTATAAAGACATTGAAGAGGACCAGTCCTAATACTGAACCCTGCAGTACCCCACTACTAACCCCCTTTTTCAGAGTGGACTCCATTTACTATTACTCTCTGTGACCTATTCTCCAGCCAATTCTTTACCCAGGCTGTCATCTTGGGACCCACTCCCAGGCTGGCTAACTTATATATTAATCTTTTGTGTGGGACTGTGTCAAATGCCTTGCTAAAGTCTAGGTAGGCCATGTCCACAGCCCCTCCCTGATCTACTACTTTGGTCACCCAGTCAAAGAAGTCTATCAGATTTGTCTGGCATGACCTTCCCGCTGTGAATCCATGCTGCCTTGGGTCCTGTGCCCCTCTGGCCTCTAGATACGCAACAATTCTTTCCTTCAGAAGTGATTCCATCATTTTCCTACCACTGAGGTTAAACTAACAGGTCTGTAGTTTCCTGCTTCTGCCTTGCTCCCACTTTTGTGAAGGGAATCACATCTGCCCTCCTCCAGTCCTCAGGTACCACCCCATCCTCCCATGATTTGTTAAAGAGGGTAGTCAGTGGTGTCACTAGTTCTATCCTTAGTTCTTTAGAATTCTGGGATGAATCCCATCAGGCCCCATTGATTTGTCCACCTTCAGTTTTAAGAGCTCTTTCAGAACTCTTCTTCTGTAAATGGGCTGGTATCAACGCCTGTATCCAGAGTGTTACTACTGTTTGTTTTAGGTACCCTCCTCTTCCTTTGTAAATACTGAGCAAAAATATTTGTTTAGTATCTCTGCCTTTTCACAGTCACCCTCTGCCCACCCTCCTTCCCCTTTATTAAGCCTCACTATCCCTCCCTTGGTCTTCCTTTGCTCCCTGATGTACCTATAAAAGGTTTTATCCCCCTTCTTAACTGAGTTGGCTATCTTTTCCTCGGTTTGGGCCTTTGCTGTTCTGACTGCCTTTCCAGCTTCCTTTTGCTTTAACCGATACAGTTATCTGTCCTGTTCCTTCTGTGATTCCTTGTACTTCCTGAATATTTTCTTTTTCTCTTGAACCTTCACTGCCACTTCCTTTGAGAACCATAGTGATTTCTTACCTTGTTTCATTTTATTTGCTTTACACAAAGGCTTGTTGCCTCTGTGATGGCAGTTTTTATTATTCCCCATTGTTCTTCCACCCCTCCTTCCTGCCCATTTGCTAGTGCATTCCTTAGGCACTCACCCATTTTGGCAAAGTCAGCCCTCCTAAAATCCAGTACCTTTGTCTTTGTATGGCTTGACTCTATTGCTGTGTTTATTGTGAACCATACTGTTCGATGGTCGCAAGTTCCCAGATGGCTACCCACTTCTACATCTGTGATCCTTTCTTCATCTCCGTTTGAGAGAACCAGGTCTAAGATTGCTCCCTCTCGAGTGGGCTCCAATACTAGTTGTCTAAGGCATGCCCCCTGTAGGGCATCCAGAATAACCCCACTCTTAGAAGTGGCTGCTGCAACTGCACTCCAGTTAACATCTGGCATATTCAGATCACCCATCAGCAATATCTCCCCTTTATCTGCCATTCTAAGTATACTTTCTATCATTTCCTTGTCCATTTCCTCCCCCTGAGAGGGGGGTCTGTATACAACCCCTGTGCGGATTGTGGTGCCATTGCCTGCCTCCAAATTGACCCACAGTGCTTCTTCTCCTCCCTGTTTACCCTTTTGTTCTGTTGCTTTGATTTCTTCTCTTATGTAGAGAGCTACTCCTCCTCCTCTTTTACCCTCCCTGTCCCTCCTGTAGATAGTGTATCCTGGTATGTTTACGTCCCAGTCATGGTTCTGTGTGTACCATGTTTCTGTGACTGCCACAATATCCAGATCTTCCTCCTCCATCAAGGCCACTAATTCAGGAAGCTTGTTACCCAGACTACGTGCATTCCATGCAGGTAAGGGGAGGGGCATGGTTGTGTCAGTATGCTGATGATACAAAAATTGGTATGATAGTTAATAACAAAGAGGCTGCAGAAGCTTTACAGGATCAGCTACAGGGTCTGGAAACATGGGCTAATAAACACAAATTGAAGTTCAATGAGGTAAAGCATACAGTAGGTTAATGCACTTAGGGAAAAATAATTGAATGTATCAATGTACCATATACAACAAAGTAATATTGGAAACAGAAGAGGAATCTGACCTGGGGGTTTGTGTTTTCAACAACCTTAGTTTTGACAGACACAATATTGAATCAGTTAAGAAGAGCAAAGGAGGTGTATGGAACTTATTAAGGAATATTAGAGGCAGAAGGTAAGAGGTCATGGTGCCACTGTATAGGACTTTGGTAAGATCAGTCTTAGAATATGGTGCACCACTGTCTGTGCCACAAACAGTGGGAACTGCGAATAAGGTGGAACAGGTACAGAGGGGCTATACAAAGAAAATCAGAAATATTAAACATCTAAGTTATGGGGAGAGGCTCAGCACCTTGAAATTGTACTCAGTGGGTTATCAGAGACGAAGAGGGGACTTGTGTTTTGTTTATAGGGCATTTAAAAATGCAGAGACTTGGGAGACAGGGGCTTTCAATATCAGAACTAAATAACCATGTCTAACAAGATCACACAGTAGACAACTGAGGAGGGATGAATGTAATGCCATAAAATGATCTAAATGGTTCAACCAGCTTGTGGTGAATGTATGGAATGCCCTACCATGGGAGGTTATTGATGCTGGCAGCATGGCAATGTTTAAGAAAGAATTGGATTCATATGTGGGCCCCAAAAAATGGGCAAACTGACCACCTCGGTGGCAGGTCCTGTCTTTGGCAGATTTTGCTAATTGCGCCTGAAAAAGATACTTATTCACCTATGAGAGAGGTGATGTGATTGAGACCTATACATATTTAAAGGGCATACATAGGGTAAGTTCTAAGGCCATGTTCAGACTAAGGGGGGAGTGGAGGAAAACTAAAAGACATAGTCTGAAACTGGAGGAGGGAAGATTCAAGAGGGAAATGAGGAGGTAAATTTTCACAGAATGGATGGTGGCAAAGTGGAACTAACTGCCAGATGAGGTAATTTCGCTGGCAACTGTGGGCAGTTTTAAGACTGGATGGAACAGGGTCAGAGGTAAGGTCAGAACTGAGGGGGAAACAGGGGAGGGGTGTGGAGGTGGTCTGGGGGATAACACGTGTTTGGAGAGGACAGCTGCAGTAGATTAGACTGAGAACTGCATACTCAAGCAGACTCAGTAGACCGATATTGCCTTTATCTGCTGGCATTTTCCAATGTTCGTATTGTCCTTGTTTGACTTCAGTCCACCGGATCTAGCTTATTGTATTTATGTTTCCTTGTAATCTCTGTTTTTGATGTGTTTTTGATGTGTAGCCTTGGTAAAAGAGCACTTGTGCTCAAAGGAATTCTCTAAAATTTTCAACATATTTAGGTAATATATATTTTTTAGGATTTGTAGCAGCAGTTTACCAGTCAACGTAGTTAAAGACAACAGCAAACCAAAACAGTACAAACAAATCCAAATTGAACGCCTGGCTAATAAACTTAAAGAATCAAGATGTCATGACCAAAATAAATATACACTCAGGTCTACAGTATGGGAGTGAGTAGTGATGTGCTACCCTCTGGGTCATCAGGTGATCCTAAGTGTACCCTTATTTTAACGGGTAATCAGTCTGATAGAGTGTTTGTTTAAATGCAACAAACAATCATAACTTGCTAGTTATGCATATCAATAAATAAAAAAATAGCAATTTAAATTAAAAATAAACACATTTTAAATAAAAATATAGCAATTGAAATTATTCTTCATCACACCCCAGACCCACAGGAGCAGCTCTACCATTTAAATTTCCAAAATATCAATCAGACTTCATGTGGGCTAGCACAGCAGGGATGTTAAAAAAATCTAACTTAATGAATTGCAAATTAATAATAAAGAAAATATATAGTAATATGACTGTAAGTCAGCCTACCTCACAAAAAACTCTGATGCTTATTTTCTCAGACTTTGTAGAAATCTGTGTGCTGGGCTGGCATCAGGCTGCCTATGCGGAGTCCCAGAGATTGCTGATGCAACTGTGCTGCTGGTCTCTGGATAAAAATTGTGTCTGAGGTCTTGATTCTTTGGAGCGCTGAGCTACAGGTCCTCCTCCAATCTTTCCCTTTGATCATGATCAAGCAGGTCAGCTGTAGTCTTGATTCCTTCCAGTGCAGTCCGTTTGCATTCTCCTGGTCTCCGCTGAGCTGTAGATGGCACTAGGATTTGGGAGCTTAATATAGGGTACCCTCTTTGTTCCTTTCCCACTGTAGAGGATCATTAATGCAGGCCTATGATTGGTCCTCTTACTGGATCAATCAAAAGCCTGCTCAGCCACCCTACTCTGATTGGTCATCTGCTTAAAAGGACTCTAAGGGAGGTTTCAGATTGACTGGCTTCTAAGTCAGCTTTAGGAACAACTATATAGCTCTGCTTGCTGGTCTCCTTTGTTCAAGGCTCATTATAGACTCTGCTGGTGAGTGCAGCATACCCTTGTAAATCTAGTGTGCTACTGCAGCTTTTGAATTCCCCACTGCCACCTGCAGCACACTCATAGAGGAGTTGATAGGCCACCATCTGACCACTATGCTAGCACCACACTCAATTACTGGATTTGGCACAAGGATGACCGAGGAACCGGAAAGGACCCACGATTTCCAGATGATCCAGAAAAAAAAGAGTAGGTGGCAACCCTAGGTTTGCTACAGGCACTAATTTGCTCCTGGAGCAAATATTTAGTGGGCCCAATCTATGATCTGCAAATATACTGATCTAGGATTGCAATGAATTTTTATACTGCATATCAGAGAGTCCCAAACTTTAAAACTGTGAACCACTGTCTGTAACAGATTTTTTTTGTGACATCAATGTGGAAGATCCCATTCTTGTTACCAGATAACTGTATCGTCTACTTCGATCTCAATTTGGAAACTCCATACTATATTGTAGATGAGAAGGTTACTACGGCAATCCTCCAGTCAAGTTTCACTAGTAATGGTCATTGACCCACTTCTTCAGCCACTCCATTGCTGTCTATGGAAAGTGACAGCATTTCTACAACACTGATTTCAAGAATTGTCTGCAGTTTTAGTTGCCTCTTTACCCTGGATTGAACATGGGTGTTTTGGAACCATTGCAACTGACATCACAGAGAGAGAGTGGACCAAGTGAAAATGCCTTGGTGTGAGCAGAATATGCTCAGCTCTCTAAGCCCCTGCCAGAATAACTGTCCACCATGCCAACAGATATTAGTCTGTTTTGCAGGAGTACACTACCCCAAAGGCTCCACTGTGGGGAGAGGGGTAAACTTGTTGGGTTCAGGGTGGTTAAGTGACAGATAAAGTCTTGGACAAGGCTAGGAGGTGGCTTGCAGATGAGGACAGGGACAGTGACAGTGAACAGGGGATAAAGAAAATATAAGAAAAGAGAAAGACCAGAGTTATAGACACACACACACGCACACACACACACACACACACACGCGCACGCACGCACACACACACACAAACACACACACACACTCTCTCAGACTGTGTTAGACACACAACTCAGTTTCATTTTGGACTGGAAGAAAAAGTAACACCAGCACAGGTTTTGTTTGCCAGATAACCCCTCACTTCTCAAAACTCATTTTTTACATGTGGCTTCCAACCACTTACATTAATTGTTGTGACTGCAGTTTTGCTGCATCTTTGTACAGCCAATAGACCAGGTGGAGGCAGTTCAGAGAAGAGCAACTAAAATGGTGCAGGGCTTGCACCAGAAGATGTATGAGGAGAGATTAAAGGACCTCAATATGTATATGTTGGAAGAGAGGAGAGAACAGGGAGATATGAAAGAAACCTTCAAGTATCTTAAGGGCATTAACAAGGTGCAGGTGGGTGACATCTTTCAGTTTAGGAGATGGACAAGAATGAAGGGGCATGATATGAGATTAGAGGGGCAAGCTAGGGAGCAATGTGAGGAAGTTTTTCTTTATAGAAAGGGTGGTGGATGCATAGAATAGCCTGCCTGGGGAGGTAGTGGGAGCAAACATGGTGAGGGAATTCAAGAATGCATGGAAAAGGCATAAGAGTACCCTAGAGGGGGGAAGAAAAGCTAAGTCGAGGACCAAGTAGGGTCAGTGGCTGCTGATACAGGTAGGAAAACAGGCAGACTCAATGGGCCTAGCAGTCCTTATTTGCTGGAAAGTTCTATTTTTCTATGTATGTTTCTATGTTTAAGGCCTCGAAACACCTATATCAAGTTAATGTATTTGTAGCCATAGTGGCTCTGACCACAGTTTTTTTTTTTTTTTTTTTAGGAAGGAATGGGTAGTCACCTGCTCAGCCAATTCTTCCCTCTGAAACTGCAAGCTTCATACATGAAGGCTACCCAGACAGGGAGTAGGGACGTTCTAACAATTCATCACTCTATTCATGGCCACATCAAACAGAAAGTACAATAAGGGATTTTCTGAGTTCTTAAAGGCACCCATGTAGGAATAGCATATAGGCCAGCTTGTACATTATGAAGAAACACTAAAGCAGACAAGATATCTAGACAAAAGCCAGGAGTACAGTAGTTATGGCAGGTAACTACAAGGCAGTCTAGTAAGCAGTATAAGGTCAAAAGCATTCCCTGAAATACACTGGGTCAGCAATAGGCAAAGGACACATGGATGTAGAGTTTAGGTTTTCCCTGGGGGGAGGCTCTCAGGCTCTAAACTATTGTCCTATAAACAGTGAACCTATTTTTAGACTACCCTATCCAGGGGTGGCTCAGCTTTTCCAGGGGCGAGCTCAAGTGGGCTCGAGCCTGGAAGCCCCCCCCCAAACTCTGCACCTATGAAAGTATAAGTCAGCACAAGCAGCATATGTGTAAAACTATGCAGTCCCAGAATACATGAGAGGTTAAATGTACCCTGGTAGACAAAGGCTAGGTACTTACAAAATAGGATAAAGTCCCTCGAAACATGTGCAGCATGGACATCCACCGATTGCCATGCATGATGTTCACAGTAGAAAAACCTTTTGTACTTTGCTGTTCATGATTTAAATTCTGTATGCAATACTTCAGCAAATGCAATTAAAGCTCTGGGTATATTTGTATCCTCAGTGGAAAGCAAGAAAATCATCCCCGAGTCACTGTGCTGAGCCAAGTATCTGGGACCCCAACTTACACCATGTATTAACCTCATTTATCCCAATCCAGCAAGTCTTGTTAGTGGTTATAACTGTATCAGTGACAAGCTCCTGAGGATTGTGAAAGAGTTTACCCATAAATAATTTAATATCTGTCCCTTCCATACCAGCAGGGATCCCAGATACCTATAAATCTTTATTTTTAATTACATTTTCCACCATTGCATTTTCGAATCTTATTCCATGAACAATATATGTCCCACAGTAAAAGAATAGTGTCATTTCATAAGGATTTGCAAGGACCCCTCATGTGAATGTGCAAATGTGCGCACACACACACACACACACACACACACACACACACCACAGCATATATACACACACACACACACACCCCTTTTGAAATGTTATATCTTGGGGGGGAAAACAAACATTTTTATTGATTTAAAGAGGTTACCCCTAAATGATGCCCCTGGTGTCAAAGCCTACTTACTAGAGATCAATTCTGTAATCTTTTTGGAAAGTATGGAGTGTATAGCTGCTGTCACATACAGTATGTTACACCTAAGTGCACTATTCATAAATTGAGAACTGCACTAGGCCCACACCTCCACCACTACATGTGGGTGAGTGGTATGACATGAGGATGCAGAGTTACAATTATGCAAATGCCAGGATGGCAACAATTACCAATTACATGCCCTTGTATGCATAAGGTAAAATGCACCAGAGAGGGCTACCATGGTTTTTTTCTGAAAATGAGATGGTATAGTATCTGCTTAGCAACAACATTGCCTCTGATACTTCCACTCCATATGGGCCACATACCAGATATATTCATCAACGATTTTTGCTGACCCTTCTACATAGACAGCACAGGCACAAACAACATGCCTGAGCATGTGCACTGTCCAAATTTCCTCCTGTTCATATGCCAACTAGACATTTACTCGGTCCCCCTGCCCGAATTCCAATGGAATTATGAATGCAGTTCTACAAGGCCCACTTCAAAATTCTGGTGGGTGCAATCTACTGCACCTATGTTGCCTTACTGGCCTGAAAGGCAATGGGAGTATAAATTTTAGTTTACATTTTTTTGACCCTTTTGAAAGGCACACTGAGCTGTGGCAGTTCATTTCCTGGGGTATCTTGGAGGATGGGTTACATGGAGTACATATGTTATTGATGGGAATGTTAACCAGGACTAGAGATGTTGTGAAATAACATTTCGCTGGTGAAATTGCCATGAAATGGGCAATTTTGCCACACAAAATTTTTCACGAAATTGTGGTGAAATTGCGAAGTTTCACCATAATTTCACCCACCACAAATGGGCATCTCTCAATCGTGTGAAGGTATCCAGCTTTGTAGTGGTCCCCATTCCTCTGCCCACCACTGGCCCAAATTAAAAAATATTCTCCTGGTGTCTACTGACCCCCGGCCTGATCATGGCCAAAATTGAATAAAGCCTCTTTCCCCACCTCACTCAGAGTTACACTGAATACTTTCCTCCTCCAACTGGGTCCCCTCCCAAATATGACCTTGTGTTTAAAAACAAAATAATTAATTAAATCCCCAACTCCCTGGTATCTAGTGGACCCCCACCCTGGCATTAGATAGCACCTACCCCGCTCCCCCAGTACCCCGATTGGGCCACTGGCACAGCTCTCCACTTTCCTCCATGGCCAACAGCCTCACTGAGTGCTTCAATGAATGAGTGCATGCTTGTAAGCACATGCTCATTCACTGAAGTGCTCAGTCAGGCTGCCAGCTGTGGATATGAGTGGAGGGCTCTGCTGGTGGCCCAGTTAGGGTACTGGGGGGAGTGGGGTTGGCACAATCTGATGCTAAGGTGGGAGCGGGTGGTCCACTAGACACCAGGGAGTTGGGGATTTAATTAATTATTGTTTGCTTTTTTTTTTTCAACACAAGGTCAGATTTTGGAGGGGGCCCAGTCAGGAGGGAGGAAAATTACTCAGTGTAACTCGAGGGGTTTTGTTTAACCAGGAAAGGCACACTAAGCTGAAGCTTGTTTCCAGTTGTGACCTGGGAGCACAAGGAAGTTAAGTGACTTGTGCAGGGTCACACAGTATGCAATTGGGGAGAGGGCTTGATTCAATTTTGGCTGTAATTGGGCCACTAGACACCAAGGAGAAGATTTTTTTTTTAATTTGGGCTGGAGAGTGGCTGGGGGGGCACTAGACATCATCAGGGAAGAAAGCTGACGTGGCGAAATTACAGAATTTTGCCCACAGGTGGTGAACGTTTGCCCATGACCAGTGAATTTCACCAGTTGGCGGGCAAAGTTTTGCTTGCATCATGGGCAAAACTTCGTGATTACCCAGTGAAATATTTCAGAATGCGCGAATTCCACAAAATATTTTGTTGGCAAATGTTTACATTTCACACAATGCTAACCAGAACACTAAAAAAAATTGACCAGACAAAAAGGTGTGCAAAAAATGTCAGAATAAGCACAAAAATACTGCTCAGTGGTTTATTGTACAAAACGGTATCTCGAATAACAGACAAGAGGCCTCAGCACTTCAAACCCCTGCAGGTTCTTCGTTAGGGGAAGGGGTGACTCAAGCTCTACAAGCTGCTTATGTAGAACAATTCTTAAAGGCACAGAACCTCTAATTCAGAGAAAAGTACATGGGCAAGCTACCCTATTACTTCAAATATAACCCAAGTGGTTGAAAAATGTACTGTATATACAGCAACAATTAAATAGCTTAATAAATATTCAACTCTATTTCAATCTATCAGCAAGTTGACAAATTCAGAAGAACTCAAATGGACCTGAAAAGATCACAAAAAGAATAATAATACATGAAACTGAAGATAACAGTAAAATTCAAAAAAACAAAGAACGTGGGGTAGTTCTATGCCAGCTGCCCCCTCTAGGGTTGGTTCTAACATTGTCAACACCTATAAACTTAAAGATATCTGTTTTGGCCCTATGATGAATACACCAATGGCTCCCAACAGGGGTATCCCAGTGTTCATTTAGAACAGAGTGGACATATTCGTGTACTCTCTCCTTGAGGGGACAGGTAGCCATTCCTATATACAAAGAAGGACAGGCACACCACAAGGCATACACCACATAGGTATGACTACCCATCCTCTCAAGGAGAGAGTACAAGAACATGTTTCCTCTGTACTAAATGAATGTTGTATTACCACTGTTGGGAGCCATTGGTGTGTTCATCATATGGCCAAAACAGATATCCTTAAGTTTATAGGTGTTGATAATGTTAGAGCCAACCCTAGAGAGGGCAGCTGGTGTGGAACATTACTCCAACATGAAAGTAAACTTATTTTCACCCTGGGAGCCCTTTACCAATGTGGTCTTAATGATGCCTGAAATATTGTTCCTTTCCTTTTATGACTATCCTTTTTTGCTGGAATGTTGTCCTTCTTGTTACCTTTTGCTTCTACCTTTGCTTAGTCATTTTATTTATAACTACCCCACGTTCTTCAGGGTTTTTTTGTTGTTGTTATTTATTATTATCATCAATTTCAAGTATTAATTCTTCTTGTTGTCATCTTTTCAGGTCCATTGGAGTTCTTCTGAATTTCCAACTCACTCTCAAGCTTCTATAAATAGATTGAAATAGAGCCGAATATTTATTTAGATAATAAAGTTGAATATTTATTTAGCTATCTAATGTTTATATATATTTTTCTGCCACTTGGCTTATATTTGAAATAAATGGGTAGCTTGTCCATGTACTTTTCACTGAATTGTCTTTTTTTTTTTTACTATTTTGTACTTATAATCTAGAATCCAAAACCACATGCCTTTATTATTATTTTTTGCACTTGAGTAGGTTATATAGATGGGCTATTCCTCTTTAGAGGTTCTGTGTCTTTAAGAATTGCTCTACATAAGCAGCTTCAGTGCTTGAGTTGCCCCTTCCCCTGACAAAGAACCCGCAGGGGTTCAAAGCACTTGGCTTCTTGTCTGTTGTCCTTGTGTACCGTTTTGCACAATAAACCACTGGGCAGTATCTCTGTGTTTATTCTGACTTTTTTGGCATACCGTTTTGACTGGTTGCTTTCATATATTTTGAATTTTATTTCCAAGACTCCTCACGTTTGCACCCATGACCCTCCACACATTGTTCCCGCTCTGCCTGCATCCTTCCTTTTTTCCCTTTTGTTCCACCTTCTTCTCCCTTCTCTTTCTACAACTCTTGTCTTCTAACACATTACTTATTTCTTTAACCTGCTCCCTGGGTGATTCTTCTCCACTTGGGTACTCCCTTTTTACTGCTTCAGTCTGTGGGAGAGGGCAGTTTCTGCCTTTTTCTTCTGCCACACCTGTCAGCTAGTTTGTGTGCAACAAAGTAACATTTAAACTGTTCATTAAGGACTATGGTTCTCCTCCAAGATGGATGCATGCCATCACCTGTGTGTAGGACAATTTCTTTCCAGCACTAGGTCTAGACAGCAAAATCAAAAAGAGTGCCATCAACAAGCATGCTGCAAAAATAATGTTATCTACAACAGCCCCATCTCAAATCACCACCAAAATAAACAGAGCCAATGGTAGCCAACGGTCACTACCATGGTGAAACTACAAAATATACATTTTGCCAGGGGACTCCTCCCCCACACACCCCGACAAGGAGGGCTCTGCCCCCCCACCCATGATATTAAAATATTCAGCTCTGGGAGGTGGAACATGGGGATGAGAAGAAACTTGGGGGGAGTCTTTGATTTTTGGGATGAAATAAAAATAAACACTACATATGAGGGGAAGACGAAGGAACTACTAACTAGGATACCAGGAACAGAACACTGGTCCCCCGCTCAGTGCTGCCCAAGCTGCTCATGCCCTAGTCCTCTCCACCACAGGAGCAGCTTGGTAAGCTACCCACATTCCGTTCCTTCATTCCTTCCTTGACAGCAACCTACAAGGGTAGTGGTAACTAACATGCACTATCCTACTCCTCTCACTGTCAAGGCATACATGGTTTTTAAAGCATGGTTTTGCCTGCACTATTGATGAAACACTGTATTGACTGGTTACCTTTCCTTCCAGGTTGGTCCCTGGTCCCCAGTGTAGCCAAACCCGTCTCCTCTGCACCATTCCTTCATCTATGAGTTGAAGCTTCTGGTGCAGAGAACTCTATCTTCGGCAAAAGTCATTGTGCCTGCTACCTGCCAAAGATCCCTCCACAGCTCAGTAAAATCCCCCTGCAAAATCCTAGTCCAATCCCTAGGTAGGTCACACTTCCCCAGGTGGATAGTGACATCCAGCTCCCACTCCTGCCCCACCACCCTAGTGATCCTTAAGATTTGCTTTCTGTTCCTTGAACTGTGGTGCCAGGTAGGCACCTTAGCACCCTCTTTCTCTACCTCCCTTCCTGTTCCCAGATATACTCCCCTAATAATCGAGTCCCCCACCAGAGGCTGCTTCCTCCTTTACTGGGGTCCTCCATCTCCCACCTTGGGGCATCCCTTATGCAGGACCCCACATCCTCCTGGCAGCTATCATACTGTAAGTGCCTCCTTCCAGCAGTCCCATTCCACCAGAGTGGCAAATAAATTTTGTGGTGACACAGGCTGATGAATATGTCCCTGACCCATGACCCCAGCACTCCTGGAGCCCACCACCAACCAGCTGCCCCTTCTACTCCTAGAAAAACTCCAACTTAGCAGCACAACCCAATCACTTTCACAAACTCAGAATTGCTTTTCTCATTGCAGTGCTACTGGTTATAGCATACATAAGTTAAAACAAAATACCCATTGCACACACACACACACACACACAAATTGACAAGTCAATAAATTGTTACAATATGCTATCTCCTTCAAATGGCTATTCACTTATTACATCCTAAAGTGGAGTGGGGGTCTCTTAGCTTTTCACATCAGGGCTCTGGTATGAAATTAAGCTCAGTCACCAGTCAGCAAGGTGGATCCCCAATGTGCTGAGGACCCATTCTAAAATGCAGTTGCCACAGTTTCTCCCTTTTTAAAATATGGTGCACTGCCTTCTAGATTCATACTAGATAAGGTGCATTCCCCAGCCAGTCTACTGGTAATTGGTGGGGAGCCAGCTAATTGAGACAGCCACATATCTCCCAAACATGAACAAAATTCATAATTAGCATCCCAACCCAATCACTTTAACAAACTCAAAATTGCTATACTCATTGGGGTGCTACTGGTTATGGCATACACCAGATAAAACAAAAGACTCATTTCACACTCTCACACACACCCCCCCTCCAAATTGGAAAGTCAATAAATTGTTACAATATGCTTTCTGCCTCAAATGGCTACTCACTTATTTCATCCCAAAGGGGAGTGGGGGTCTCTTAGTTTTTCAAATCAGAGCTCTGGTGCGAAAGTAAGCACAGCCACCAGTCATCAAGGTGGACCTCCCATCAGCTGATGCCCTATTCTAAAATGCAACTGCCAGAATTGCTCCCTTTTAAAATATGTTGCACTGCTTTATTGGCTCACTTTAAATAAGGTGCAGTTCCCAGTCAATGTACTTGCACTGCCTTGTTGTCTTACTTTAAATAAGATGCAGTCCCTAGACAATCTACTGGTAGTTGGTGGGGAGCCAGCTAATGGAGACAGCCATATATTTCCCAGACATGAACAAATCCAAAGTTAGCAGCTCAACCCAATTATTTTCACAAACTCTATATTGATTTTCTCATTGGGGTGATACTGGGTATGGCATACACATGTAGCCCCCTCCTCAGAAGGGGGAGGCCTACCTGAATGTTGTTTGTGCCACCCTCGAACTCCCCTACAGTTACCAGTCTTGCTCTGGCCCCATAACTGAAGCTGGAAAGGGGACAGGAGGAGCTGATGCTGAAAACCCCCCACAGCTGCACAGTAAATGTGTGCATGTTTGAGCAGGCTCCTGCTCCAACGTGTGAGCAGCTCCAGTGTGGATGTTCTTGTGGTACTGAGTGCAGCTGCACAGTGAAAAAGGGAAAGCTGCATCAGTGGCCAGCCTGCACCTCCCCTAGTGTGCACCAGCCCCAAGCGACACCAGTAGGCATCAGGGGGTCTAGGGGCACTGGGTGGAGGAGAAGGAAGAAGCACATGGACATTTAACATGCTGTGCCTTTAAGAAAGTGACTTTCTGCCTCATGGAGCAGCTGCCAGAAATTCAGTGGGGAAGCAGAGAACAGAGCTCACAGCCAGAAACAAGGGGGTGTTACCCACTCCACACCACCACCATAATGTCAGGCACAGTGCTGCCTACCAAGTCCAAGGACAACACACTAAGGGGGCAAACTCCAAATAAATTAAAATAAAGACTTTGGAGCACAGAGCTCCATTGAGGCAAAGGCCTGCCTTCTTTGTGATCCCTCTTCCGGACAAGCACCAATCTGAGAGCAGCAAAGTAGAGTGATGGATTGTGAAAGGATTATGCAAGAGGTTCCTCCCAATTGGACTGGTGAGTTTTTTGAGCCAGTCAGAGGCAAGACAGGTCAGAAGGACTAACAGACAACCCTGTCTGCCTAATGAGAGATGAATAAAGGAAAAGTGATTGGCGGGCTTTTGAAGGAGCAACGGAGTCTGAGGAGAGGCTCACTGGAGTGTGGACCTATTTCTGTTGAGTTGTGACTGTGGCATAGCCAGGTCAGTTCAGGAAAACCTTCTTCAGGGTTTTAAGATGACCTGTGAGAAAAGAGACAGTCAGAGCTTGTTTTGCTGCACTGACATCTGAGACATGCCAAGTCTGTGAGACTGCTAAAGCCAGATTTGGAGTCTGAGATCTGCACCTCTCTTCAGCAACTGTGAAGCCAGGTAGGGGGACTGCTAGCCCTTATCAAGTTGGATGAATCAGGGAAAGGAGGGTCAAAGGTGCATGCCCAGAGTACAGAAGTACTCTCGATCCTGGGGGAGCTGGACCATAGGGGTCAGTCCTGGAGGTCTGGGCTCCTCAGAAACTGTGAAACTGCTGCGTGATTGCTCTGGTGTATGGTGAAAAGAAGAGCCAGAAGGGCTATGCTGTTGGGCCTTATCCATGTGAGAAAATCCTAACTGCTGCACCAACCACTGCCTTGGGCTGGTCACTGCTGTGGATGTTCATCTGAACCAGAGGGTCACGTGAGTGCCAGCACAGCTGACTGGGATTCTTTTCAACTTTCTGTTGAATTACAATTACTGCTGCTGGATGGTTGATGGTTCCATTTGGAATTCAAGTTTTACAATTTGTAATAGCACACTATGGCCTGTTGGGGGGGTCAATTGTAAGCTTACAAAATGTTCACTAAGTGCACTACCACAAGATCCTGGGCAACTCTTCAATCAGTGAAGTACGAAAAGGTGGCTACCCAAGACACACAATGGTGCTACCACATATGTATAGCTACCCAAGACACATACCAGTGCTGCCACGTATGTATAGCTACCCAAGACACACATTTCACACCAAATTATGCTAACATCTATTTAGCACAATGGGAGAAAGAGTTTGTTTCATCTGATTTGAATCCATATAGGGAATCCCTTTATCTTTATCACCAGTTTATTGATGATTTGTTTTTGGTGTGGAGGGGGCCCCCATTGGCCTTATTTGAATTTGTGTCCTATTTGGAGACCACTAATGATAATTTGAGATTTTCCATTAACCAAGATATGTGCAAAATTGCCTTTTTGGATCTGACCATAGTAAAAACAGGATTGGGGGGGTGTATCTACCACCCTTTTTAGGAAGAATTGTGCAAAGAATGCAATTTTAACATTTGATAGTTGTCACCCCAGACACATAGTCAGACACATTCCAAAGGGGCAATTTCTCAGACTCAAAATAAATACAATCAGACAGGTGGATTATGAGGAAAGTACTGAAGCCCTTGCAAGTAGATTCTATGCAACAGATCATAACAGGGATTGTGTGGAAAAAGCCAAAAGAGCTGTTGAGATAATTGATAGGAAGGATTTGTTGAATCAGAGTCTTAGAAATGGAAATCAAAATTATGTCTATGTCAATTTTATTACAGAATTTTCAACTTCCAGTTATAAAGTTCTAGATACTTTGTTAAAGAATTGGAGTTTTTTGACCCTTGAACCTAAATTGGATATTATGACAAAAAAACACCTTGGATGGTGTTTAGAAGAGACAGAGCATTGGTAATATAGTGACCAGGAGCCTGTATACCAAACCAGATGAAGAAAGATGCCCTGCTTTACCAGGTGGGATGTTTACATGTACTAACTGTACTTTTTGCCAGCATGTCCATGCAGGTACTGTGTTTGTACATCCAGTTACTGGCAGGGAATTTAATAGACATATTATCAACTGTTCCACCACACATGTGGTTTATGTCGCTAGCTGCACATGCAAATACTTCAATGTTGGGAAGACAAAATGTCCATTTAAACATAGAATTTAGAACATTTACATAGTATTGAGAAACAAGACATAAAGCATGCTGTGGCGATGCATGTGCTACAAAATGGATTGGTCACACATTTTCTTCTCAGGGTTTGGAGAAAGCATCTATTAATATTCGAGGGGGAGATTTGGACAATAGACTACTTCAAATAGAAAGCAGATGTCAGTTTATCCTTACAACACATGTACTAAGGGTCTTAATTCTATATTTAGTCTGACTCCTTTTCTGAAAAAGAGATAACTATTTAGTTTTGAGCTTTGGGCGTTAGTCATGCCTTTCTAGATCTGCTTTTTAGTCTCCTGAGGGATCATATTCTCAACTTTTAATGTCATAATCTCTTCTATATATACTTACATCTTCTTTTGATGAATTCATTCATGTAGTGAGTTGTGTCTAATGTTAGATTTTAGTCTCTTTATGTACAATAATGAGACATTCCATCATGTGTGATTATCTAGAAGCTCTGACCATCAGGTTCTCACCATCCCTCGCTGCAGAACCTCCCAAGGGCAGAGGTCATATGCCTACCGGTCACCACTTTGGCTCAATAACCTCAGCACTGAACGTAACGCCATGCAGAGATTGGGGATTTTCAAGACCAAGTTAAGACAACACCTATTGAAGAAAAGCTCCTGTGACTGTACTTTCTAATTACTCCACATACACACACACACACACACACACACACACACACACACACTTCTGACCCCAGTCTTATTCACATTTCAGGTTATTACCATCTCCTTGCTACTCCTACTTTGTCCTTCTACCCTGAATTGTCCCCATTTTTGCCCGGCAATACCCTGCACTCTCCTCTCCCACCTCCCCCTAAATAGTCATCATGCCCTCCCCCACTCAGTGCCCCCTACTCTGCTTTCTGGATAGCTGCTTACTGTCTTTTACCTGACAATGCCACCTAGGCTGCTACTGTTACCTAAATTATCCTAGTGTTAAAACCACCTCTGTTTCCTATTAACAATGTGTTTTTGTCTATGTTTACTCACCTAGCTAGATACTTCTAAACCCACAATGTATGTATACCCACCCTTTATGACGTTGAACCTTTGTATAAGAGCGGTCTCCTGCTCAAAGCTATTGTAATCCAAGATTGAATAAATAAAATAAATAAATGAATATTATGAACTAGTAATAGGTTTTTCTTTCCTCTTCCCCCCCTTTGTTTGCACTTTATTAGATTACATTTATGGTAAATTTATTCTTGACATACTAGTACTACCATTTATATAGCCACATGTATACATTTTTAATTATTTATTCATGATTAGCTGAATAGCACTTCACGTTTTTTGTGCAATACTTTTAGGTGTTATGTACATTGCATTATTTGGCAGCATTATTTGTAAACATTTTGCACTGGCAATTTAAATGTGAGCCTTAAATTACTAGTATTGGTGTATGGTAGCCATGCTTTGAAAAAGCATCAGGTATGACGTGAAACATTGGCGGTTGGGGGTGCTGCTGGTTCATACGAATAATAAATATATTTTTTATCCTTACCTAACAGCAAGGTTTTTCTTTTCGGTTTTCTGTGCTGCTCCACTTTTTATCTTGGTAGCTCTTCAATCAGGCCTGCACCAGGACTGCGTTATAACACCTACATACCCAGAACCTAAGTTGTTATTGCAATTGTACTTATAGTTCTATTATTGGCATGGGAGGACAATTTCCACACCCTGTGTAAGATAGTCATCTTATGAGCCCCTTGCTTGGGCTGATGTGTATATGTTGTGGGGGTTGAGAGGGTGGTAGTGGCCCACAGTATAGTGGGGTTCAAGGGGAATTGCCCTAGGATGGTTGTGCTTACAGCAACTTGTTATTGTCTAACCCCAGCTTTCTCCACAGTCTCTGGACCTTTGTGCCAAAATAAAAGCACAGTTTATTTGTTGACTTCTATTGCTGCGTGGGTATTCAATCTGTGCATGCTTTTGAACTGTCTATTGGTGAAAGTGATAACTGCCTTGATGGTTCCCTAGGGAGTGGTCCAGTCCAGTGTGGGGAGGTGGGTAGATACTGCATACCAGGGGGTGGTACTACACACAGTCTCTGGCACACTTATTCTCTCAGGGTGGAGGTATTGTGCAATTTCTTATCTTTTCTTGGACTCCCCCCCCCACCACCACCACCACCACAGAAGGCATGAACCCAGCCCCTCCACTTGGTTGGCCCTGTACAGTCACAGCAGGCAGGGGTGTGAACCTGGACACAGCATCCTGGGATCCCACAGAAGTTAAAACAAAAGACTCAGTGCTCCCATTACCCCCTCCCCAAAATTGACAAGTCAATAAATTGTTAAAATGTGTTCTAGACTGCCTTGGGACTGCAACTTATTTAAAGTAAGCCACCAGCTGCAAAATTCTTTCCAGCCATGTGGTTTGTTTTTTTATGGTCTGTAATTGCATATTTCATAATGGTTCCTGGAGAAGCCATAAACACAGAGCTGCAGGGCTTTCCATATTGGCTGAATATCTGCCTCCCAGCTAGATTGACACCTCAACCAATGAATAACAGGCTCTCAGGCAGACTGACACATCAGCTCACAAATCATATCCAAGTAACTATAACTCTCAACAGAAAATTATTGGTAGGTGGTGATGTGCATGAAATGGTCATATGATGTTTTTGTATTCACATGAACCCACAACCCCACACCACTATTGGCTGATAAGTGGGAGTGGCTGTTTTATCCATTGCTTAATGGCTAACACCCTGACAGACCTACAAAGTCTACACATGATAGAAACATGTTCCTTTACATTCTGGAAGCAAACATGAAAAGCAGGATAGTATATCTAACTCCAGCTTGAACAAGTTCCCTTCAAAACAGAAAGCAAAAAACAGTTATCTGGCATAATATGAGAGAAACAAGGTAGCAGAGAACAGTCAACCTGTGAACAGACAGAAATCAAACATCTGCCAAGTAAGGATAGAATTAATGTAAGCCATCTTTCATTTTCTTAAAAATAAATGGACCTGATTTTCAAAAGGGTTAGACCAACGCAAGGGACTTGCATCAAAAGATTTTGACACAAGGTGTGATTTGTGTCACTACTTGTGGCATTCACAGTTTTCAAACACAGACTGTGTCAATCCTGATACAGCTGCACCAAAGCCCCCTTGTGTCAAGGCTGTGTCAAAAAAATCTGGTGCACCTGGTTGCAAAGGGGCTTGTGCCATGGCAGTGCTGCAACATCCCCTGTTTAGTATTTTGCAAGCCCCACCATGGATGCAGCAAGAGGCACCACTTTGACTAGCCAGAAGGTGGTTTAAGTGGCCTGCACCAGTGGGAGGGGGTCTGACAGCGGGCTGCCAGGTGCAGAAGGGGCACAGTGGGTGGCATAGGGGAGTAGGGGAAACAACTGGACATTAATTGGAGTGCTGTGGCACCTGGTAGGGTGCGTTTGCTGTTGTATGTTTATTTATTTATTTATTTCAGTTTGGTAACCAGGTGAAACCACCAAGGTCCTTTTTCATGGGCAACTCAGAATTAATGACAATTATACAATTAGGATAACATTTCATTTTAGATCAATCAATCAATCAATCAAAATCTTTATTTATTCAGGCGAACATCATTGAGCATAGCTCATTTACAAGATGGACCTGAGTGGTCATAACTAAAAAGGTTACAGATTGTATACAAAAACATGATATTGAATAAGCACAAGTACAATCATTTATGAGTGAGATAGATGTACACATATTTACATATATACAAGGCAAAGGACAGTAAACCTAAAACCTAATAAAGGAGAGAAACAAACAGTTTAGTAGGGATAAGGCTTGGATAATGGCACAAGGGTAGGCATATATGTATGAGGTTTGATGGGGAAAGGACCAGAGGAATGATAGAAGAATATGGATGAGCTTTAAAGAGGGTGGAGGAGAGAGGGTGTGGGAGGGTGGGGTGTGGGAGGACTAGGCCTTGTGGAAGCAGTTGCACGAATCTGGGATTAGGCTGGTGTACAGCTTTTGAAGGATGTAAGAGGAATCAGTGTATCCATTTTCAATGACTTTTGGATAGAATTCCAGATAAGTGCCAGGGAATAACTGATTGCAGCTCTTCCATACCGGGTGCAGGTGATAGGAATCTTCAGCAGGATCAGTTTGTTGATCCTCAAGGTGTAGGGCCTGGATGTGATCCGTTGAAGCAGTCTGAGATGTAGGAAGGAGTTTGTTTGTCAGAGCTTTGTAGATCCAGATAGCAGCATTTTTTTTCTTCTATGTTGCAGGGATGTCCAACTGACTGCATTGTAGAGAGAGCAATGATGGGTGCTAGAGGAAGGTCATTAATGAATCTAATAGCTCTATGATACAGGGTGTCTAATTTGTTTAGATGGGAGAGGGAGCAATGACCATAGAGGAAGTCAGCATAATCAATGAGGGACAGGAATGATGCTAGGATTAATCTTTGTTTGGAATCTTTGGTCAGGTAGTGTTTGATCTTATAGAAAAGACCAAGTCTTTGTCTTAGCTTTTTCAGGAGCTCTTCAACGTGGGTAGTATAGTCTAGTTTATTGTCTATCCATACTCCTAGATATTTGAATTTGTCTACATATTCCAGATTTTCACCAAGGATGGTAGAGTGTTGTGGGAGGGTGAATGATGGGATAGTGGAAGAACAGTTCTTGGTGGCAAAGAACATAGCTTTGGTTTTCTTGGCATTTAGTAATAATTTCTTTTCTAATAGGTTGTGCTGAAGGAGGGAGAATTCAGACTGTAGGAGCTCACAGGCTTTTGATGGTGAGGGATTGCTCACATATAGTACAGTGTCATCTGCAAAAAGGTGGATATTAGATAGTGAGAGATTGAAATCAATATTGTTGATGTAAATGGCAAAAAGGATGGGACCCAGGATGGAGCCTTGCGGTACATCTCTTAGGAGTGGTTTAGAGGTAGATAGATCACCTTCATTTTTACCAGTTGTAATCTTCCGAGAGATAGCATCTGAACCATTTAAAGAGAGTGAGTCAAGGCCTATGGAGTTCTAGAGGAGATTAGAAGATCATGATCCACAGTGTCAAAGGCTTTGCTAGATCCAGAAACACAGCACAGGTATTATTCTTTTGTCTAGGGCAGTCTGCCAGTCATTTGTGACTTTTGCTAGTGCAGAGATGGTGCTATGCATAGATCTAAACCCAGATTGAGCTGGATTTAGGAGATTGTTGGTATCAAGGTAGGCAGTTAACTGAGAGTTTACCAGCTTCTCAAGCATCTTGGATAGTACTGGTAAGATGGAGATGGGCCTATAATTATTGAGGTCCATGGGATCACCTGCCTTAAGTAATGGAAACACTTGAGCTGTTGTCCATATTGAGGGGATAGAACCAGTGGCAAGTGATAGATTGAAGAGGTGGGTGAGGGGGGCGGTTAAGGCATGCATTGCTACTTTTAGAAAGTAGGGATCCAGGGAGTCTGCACCTGCACTTTTGGTGGTATCTAGCTGGAGTAGAAGGTCTTCTACTTCTTTGAAGAATATTGATTTGAATGAGAATGTGGAAGCAACCTTTTGTCCCTCAGTAGATTGTAGGTTTAGTGATGATCTTAATAGGTTTGCAGGAGAGGAGTCGAAAGCCAGGCCAGCTGTAGTGAAATGATCGTTAAAGGCATTCAAGATATTTTGCTTGTCGGTGATTTCAATACTATTTAGTTGAATTTTGGGTGGTAAGACAGGGTAGAAGTTTGACCTAGGATGCCCTTTATGGTACCCCAGAACCTGGAAGGGTTGTGATAGGAGGCATCTAGTTCAGCTGTGTAGAAGGCTGCCTTGGCATTTCTTACTTGTTTTGTGCAGGAGTTTCTGGCTTTTCTGAATTGAAGCCAGTCATTTGGGTCCTTTGTTTTCTTGCCCTTTTCCAGAGTTTGTCTCTGGCAAGCAGTGCTGATTTAAGGTCGGCAGAGAACCAGCGACAGGATTTGAGTTTGGTTCTGACACTGGTGAGGGGTGCATATGAATTGAGGGCACTTGTGATTATATCATTTAAGATTTGAAGAGCTGTCTCTATTGAGGCTGTGAGATAGAATTCTTGCCAACGTGTGGTGTGGCACAGATCATGGAGATATCCTGAAATATTAAAGTTCTTTTTTGACCTTCGTGGGAGGAATTTTGCAGGATTGGGTGGCTTGATTGTTGATCTAATGGCAGCTATGGGACAGTGGTCACTTATGTCACTGAATAGTACTCCTGCATAGGGATAATGATGAGGCTTATTTACCAACATAATATCCAGGAGTGTGCTGTTGAGAATATTCTTTGGGTTGATCCTTGTTGGTTCTTTGATTAATTGAGAGAATCCATAGGTGTCACAGAAGGTTACCAGGGGTGCAGATGCATTAGTCAGCCAATTCAAGTTCATGTCTCCTAAGATGATGGTGTCTTCAGGGCCCAGATTAAGTATAGATCCTAGGTGGGATAGGAGTTTGAGGCCTGCAGAGGGGGGCCTGTAGCAACCAATCAGTTGAAAGGATGATGTGTTGGGAAGGGTTATTTTAATTGACAAGCATTCGAATTCCTTTGGTTGTGATGTAGAGTTGAGGCAGGATGCAGAGATGTTTGCTTTGACATAGATGGCTACCCCACCGCCCCTGGGTAGGCGGTCAGATCTGAAGAGCTGGTAGTTGGGAAGGTTTATTTCACTATCTTTTGTTGCAGATTTGAGCCATGTTTCAGATATAACCAGAAAGTCAGGTAGGGTGTGTGCAACCCAGGCCTGTATTGATGAGAACTTTTTTAGGAGGCTGCAGGCATTGATGTGAAGAAAACTCAATCCATTTACGGAGGTTAGGTCAGTTGGAGAGATCGAGCTTTCAGTGGGGCCAGGGTTGATTTCCACAGTGCCAACACAGACCAGCAGAAGAAGATTAGCTTGATGAGGGCACCAAGCGATAGGAGTAGTGAGCAGTCAGGGGTTTTTTCTTCTTGCTTGGGATCCAATGTATAGTTGGTGATGATCCTGCTGCATGGTTATCGATTTTATCATAGAGTACCAGCTTAATGGACAGGCGTAGGGAGTAATTGTAGTGCCAGTATGGTAGCAGGGGGATAGAGGAGTTCCAAACTGGTTGTGAGCCTTTTTTTGAGATTTGTGATAGATAATTATACAATCAAGTAATCACAGTATCTCTGTATTTTGTAATAATTCCTATTAGAGTACTGCAACGGGGAAGGGTCCAGGGTCAGACAGTGCAGCTGCCAGGGCTGTAATTACCTGGTGCCATGGCACATTCTGTCCCTGGACCCCCCCACCCTATACAGTATAATTCGTAGGTACAGTAGTTGTAATCTAATACGTATTAATACAAAATACTGAAATACAAACAAAAGCAAATGCACCCCACCAGGGGCTACAGCAATCCCATTAATGCCCAGCTGTCCCCCTGACTTCCCTAATGCCACCTCCCATGCCCCTACTGCCCCCATACCCCTCATGTCCAGCACATTCACCATCATCTCTCCACCCATCCTGGACCCTTTAGTTTTATGATGGGGGGGAGGCTCCCTTCAGCATTCCTACAGGTGTGCCAATTGTATGGCACAGCTGATGGCTTGCGGCACCCCCGGGGAGTTTAGCGCCAGGACCCTGATTTTTTTTTTAATTGGGCACAAGGTCCTTGGCACACCCAGAGTTTGACACAGCCCTAGAATGACGCGACTTGCATCACTCTAAGGGCACTTTAAAAATCAGACCCAATATCTTTTAACAGTGTAAATTCTGCTAAACTAACAGCAACCACTTTAACATGTGACTGTACTTGAGTCAATTCCTTTAGGTTTTCAGCAGCTGAAAAATGTTTTTGTCTTTATTTCTTTATGTTGTCCACATATTTCCATTTTCTTTCCATACTTTACAAAAGCCTGCTCCACCTTACTACTGGTGGTACTTCCATAAAAACATGCATACTCACGGTGACCAAAATGGAGCACCCACCCACAGACTGCCACTTATAGCACTGAGAAATGGCAGTCTTCGGGCTAGTGCTTCATTTTGATCACAGTGAATATTTCCATATTATAAGAGCTGTAAGCCACTCTAGGGCATTGTTTTAAGCTGAATGAATGCACACCCCAGCTGCATAAGGTGCTTGGCTGTTGACTCCATACCTTACTATGCAGCTGAGGTCAGTGTGCATTAATTTGGATGCACACCTCTTTCATACCTCAGTCCCACCCTGATCCCCATTGTGAAGAAAAGAATACCCTGGTAGTCCATGGGTGCCATTCCCCCCCCCCATCCCCATTGTGAAATTAAAGTATCCTGGCAGTTTAGTGGTACTCCAAGTCACCCCAATCACCAATATAAAATGATGTCCCCCCCACTCCAACCCAGCAACTCAGCACTCACCACCCTACACTCCCTGTCTGGCACTCAAAATGTTCTAAAATGCCCATGGACATGGTGGATAGAGTAATGTGTGGTGACTGGCACAGATCCTTCTCTCAGCACCTCGGCCAACTACCACCTGAATAACTGGGACATAGTGCAGAAACACAGTGCATGTGTGCTTGGTCCCTGTCATTCAATCGGCAGTCAGTCGAGGTGGTGAGAGGAGGCTCTTTGCCAGTTGCCATCCACTGCTCTGCCCACCACATCCACAGGCTTTTTAGGGTGAGTCGATGCTAGACAGGGTGTGAAGTATGTGAGTGCTGAGTGGGTAGACCAGGCCAGGAAGGGGGGATGTTATTTCACAACAAGGACTGGACTGGAAAGGGGTGCCACTGAACTACCAGGGTGCTTCCTTTTCACAGTGGGATTGGGGTGAGAGGGGGTACCATTGGACTACCAGGATAATTTTCTTTCACAATGGGGATCAGGGTGCGAGGTCTTGTCAAGGTAATACCGGGGTTGTTTTGTTTTACAGTGGTGATGAGGCCAGGAAGGAGTACCACTGGACTACAAAGGTAATTTCATTTCAGAATGGGGATTGGGCCAGCTGAAGGACACCACTAGACTGCCAGGGATTTATACATTAGTGTAAGGGATGGGTTGAGGGTGGGGGCAATGGGTGAAGCTCCGCACAATGCCTCCATGCATGCATATGCAAGGAGGGATTGTGGAGGGCTGCTAATAGCCACATAATGGCATTCAATTGGCACCTTAGCACCTTGCATGCTATATATAGTCAATAGCATGCACGCTTCTCAATATGGCACTCAGGAGCAAAGGCACTACTCTGTTTGGGACAGGTGTCACCCTTTGCTCCTGGGTGTCTGTTATAAGCTGGGTGCCCTGCATATATACATATTGTGTGGTGCTACCACAGCCCGATAGTCATACAGACAGCAGGTACAAAGTGTAATGCACTGCTTTATGAATATGCCTCCCTGATAACCACGTGCTAGTTTATGTGACTCAAATGGCTGTATCTGAAAAGTGCAGCTTGACCTCAAGTGCATTTTTACTGTGCAGTTGCGTGTTCAGTTATGTAACTGGAAATTTAAAATGTTGTGTTTTTCAAAAGCAAAGATAATGTACTTAATAACAAGCATTTGTCAATGCCAAATGTTTGCTTGCTGGCGTTGGCAGTGGTAGTGTAGAAGTTACAGAGCTACATAATAGGAATGGCAGTGAAGTATTGAACTGAAGCCAACCCCACCACCACCCTGCAGAGAGTGCCAGGCATTGGGGTGTGCCTTTGGGTTGTCTGGCATAACGGCCATGCTATTTCACCACACCCCACCCTGTAGACACTGACAAGTGTCACGGTGTTCCTTGGGGTCTTTAGCCCTTATGCGCACCCCATTCCATTAGGAAATATGGTGAGATGGGTGCGATATAGGAGAATGGGGTGAACGTTGGGGCCAAAGAGTCCAAGGCATACCTCTATGCCTCTCACTGGCTGCAGGGTGTGGAATGGTAAAAGCATTACAGGCAAGAATCCCAAGTCACACCCATGATGCTTGTCATTCACTACAGGGTTGGGCGTTATGGTTGGAAACCCTAATACCTCAGGCATTCGTTGGTATTTTCACTCCAAATTTTCAACATGTTTTTTTTATGACCCCACCTCATGAACAGGGGGAATATCAGTTTGTTAGCCAAAAGCTGCTTATGCACAGCGACTACGCCATTTAGCACCACAGGTGCAAAAACATTCCGAACAGGATGTGAAAAATGACAGCTGTACTGTTCACAAGGAGGTGTAAAAAATGGCAATGTTGCAAATCTGCAGTAAAAATATTTAAAAAAATGGTGAAGTGACGAGCTTACATAGAAACTGTGCAACGCACACCCGTAATTTAATTAGGTTGGGGATATTTTTACAGCAGATTGTCAACTCAGGCATTTTGGTGCTTCCGATCATGAACAGTGTCACTGTGATTTTCTTTATCTGTCCCGAAAAATGAATTCCCACAGCAACCATGCATCTCTACGCTGAAAGTGTGAAAACACACTTCGGCCATGTTGTGAAAAATGACAGCTGTACTGTTCATAAGGAAGTGTGGCAAAATGCCACTGGTGAAAATCTGGACTGAAAATATTACAAAGTCATGAACTTATGAGGGTGCGTGGAAACTGCGCAATGCTCACTCGTAACACAGACATTTTATGGACTTTTGTCACCAAATTTTCAACATAGCCATTTTAAGACCTCTGCTCATGAACAGTGTAACTGTGATTTTCTTAAGTTGTCCCAAACATTGCTTTCGCACACCAACAGCACCATTGTGCGCTACATGTGCGAAAACACATTTTGGGCGACATATGAAAAATGGCAACTGTACTGTTCATAAGGAAGTGTAATAAAATGGCAATGTTGAAAATCTGGAGTGAAAATATTAAATTCTCAAACTTACGAGCATGCATAGGAACTGCACAACGCACGCTCATAAAACAGTCATTTTTGGGAATTTTTTCACCAAATTTTCAACATAGCCATTTTAAGACCTCTGCTCATGAACAGTGTCTCTGTGATTTTCTTAATGTGTCCTGTACATTGATTTTGCACACTGACTGCGCCATTGTGCGTCCATGGGCGAAACACGCTTTGGGTGAGATGTGAAAATGACAGCTATACTACTCATAAGAAGGTAGTAAAATGGCAATCTTGAAAATCTGGGTGAAAATATTGAAAATTTCAGAACTTACGGCGTGCGTAGGAACTCTGTGCCTGACTCATAAAACAGTCATTTTTAGGAATTTTTCCACCAAATTTTCAAAATAGTCTTTTTGAGAGCCCACCTTATGAACAGTGGCAGTGTCATTTTGTTAATTTTCCAGAAAGGTGATTTCGCGCAGTGGCTGCAAAATCACCCTTCAGGCCTGAGTATCGCCATGACAGTGCAAGAATTCATGAGGAGGGGTCCCAAAAACCCCATGTTGAAAATTTGGTGCAAAAATTCCAAAAAATGCCTGAGATGTGCAGTAAAGTTGAAAAACCCCTATCTATCCCATTATACAGCTTACCGGCATTTCCTCAGTTCGCGGTCGGCTTTGAAGAGTGCAGACATGTTCCCGGTCCATGAAGATCGTCGTGCCAAGCTCCGGAGGTAAGTATGGGGTGAGGGAGGTGGGGAGGCAGGGTGCGTAGTGGGTGGGTGCGGGTTGTGGGGGCAGGGGACTGCGTGGGATCGTTTTTGCTTTCAGGGTTTTTTAAAAGATGACGCTGGACGCTTGCCATGCTGGGGTGGGCTCCTGGCATGGCACACAAGGACAGCTGGGGGCATGAAGCCGATGGGGATTGGGCACCCCATCACCATAGCATCAGTTGCTATGCTGGGGTGGGCCTCAGCATGGCACCCAGTACTTCGGGAGGACAGTGGAGCCGATGGAGTTGGGCACCCCCATCGGCTATCACGATAACTTGCCATGCTGGGTGGGCACCCAGCATAGCATTTGGAAGCTTTAGGGGAGTACAGCACAGCCAGCCGGGCTATAGAGTGTGCGTGGGGGGCAGCACGAGCGCGCGGCGTGTGTATGTGTGTGTGTGTGTGTGTGTGTGTAGGGGAGCTGCGCATGAGCAGACGATATCTTCTCGCTGCTAACTGAAGCGTAGCTCCCCCTTTCAACTGTACGCCACTGCATTTTAGAGCTTGTCATAGACAGCTCCAGCATGCATTGGTGGACAGGGTCCCCGCCTGCCAACACACTGACTGAATTGGAAGAGGGGGTGACACACCTCCGAAAACTCGGATGATGGCACTATGTTTCTTGCACATGCATGCAAGCAAACATAAAAATGGCTAAACCAATGACACAAAATGAAATCCAGGCACTGAGGTAATCAATAAGCATGATCCTGATCTTCAGGCATATCAGTTATATAATTGTGCATTTTTTTGCCATTTTCCTTTGGAATCAGATTTGAGTTGAAAAAAGACTCACTAAAAGGTAAATGGGGCTCTGCAGATATCTTTTGGATAATTAACAGCACCCCACTGTAAGTCTGTAGAGTAGCAGAACCACTCAGCTTTGCTTTTTGGTTCTTGAACCCTAATAAGTCACAAGGAGACACTTGATTCGCCAAGAGACATTGCCTAATCCTCAGAAAGTCAGAAGTATTTTACTGACACGAAACAAATCCCTTCCTTTGGGACCTGTCAGTACCTCTGGTACTCTAAGTTAATTTTGTCAAGGTTGTTACCTTTTGTGCGAGTCAGCCCTGCATCAGTTGTGTGGTCTGTGTAGTTGCACAGTCAGTGGACTGTAGTACTGGTTGGAACTTTTTCCTATACAATTGCACAGCAGAGTACAAGCACACATGTCTGATGTATACCAGGGTGTTCCCAAACAGGAACATCTTCATTTCACTCTTGGCTCCTTAACATGCTGCACACATTCTCTTTCTCCATCTCTTCTGCTACTAGCGTAAATTTCTTAAGGTGGGGTTTTACCATCCAGGAAAATGTACTGACTACTGGGATTACATCATATATTTTTGGTAGGAGGGCTTCAGGTAGCCATTAGACAGGGAGAAGCCATCGCTGCTGGTGGAAATACCAAAAAATTCCGCTAGGAGCAGGAGACACCGCTGCATACTGTAACATTGATAAAGCCCATCTGGTGCAAAGAACTGTCACTTCAAGCTGTAATGTACAGTATGTGTTTTTAAGAGGTGTGTGTGTGTGTGCAACTATTTGTGTGATTGTTGTGTATTTATGGATGTACTGTCATTCAAAGTTTGGCATCACCCAGTACTACTAGTACTTTCATTTAAATGGACAACACAGTCATCTCCAGGGACAGACTAGCAGGCTGGGGCATTTTTGACTGATCCAGAAGAAATTACTGAAATAAAACATTTAAAGTAAAAAAAAGGCAGCTGTAACATCACATGCACTATAGCAGCTACTCTAGTTCTACTACTACACATAAGACCCCTTATTGTCTCTTCAAAATGCACTTCTAAATTACCATCAATGAGTTTCCAAACAGTAGTTTCTATATTAGTTGCCAACTCATTGCTTTAAAGTTGGTTATTGTTTTTTTTTTTTTTGAGTGCTCAGTGTGCCAGGCTGTGGCTCAGCTTGCAGTCCTCTTGTCTGGGGTTCAAAAGCTAGCTGAAGACGATAACAAGGCTGTGCTATAGTTGAGCAATATCCCTATTAAAGGCCTTGCACAGTGCACACCAATGGAGCCCCTGGTGTTTGTTAATTTTTATTATCATTCTACTTTACCTGTAAGTTAGTCAAGGATGCTAGGAAATAAGAGGGAGACAAAGAGTCCGTCCCTTACGTACAGCAAGGACATAAGAAAAGTTGTTTTCTGCGATTAAAAAGCCCATTCTGGAGCTCCTGCAACTATCAAATCATATGCATTGTTTACTTTCATTAAGGCCTTGTTCTATATAGTATGTAGCTCTGATATGGGAGGACTATCCCCCTTCATTATTTGGCATGGTAGCCAGTTGTTTGGCACTGCCTGTGGTTGGTGTGCTTGGAGATTTGAAAATCACATTTTGTATTACATACACTTGAGTTAGTACACATACTGGGTGAATGCATGTATTTATCCATTTGAAAATTGCTAATTGGGAGAGGTACACTGAGTCAAACAGTTTTTTTCCCGGTGTGACCTGGAATGTGCCAGGGTTCTTTAAAAATTTGGTTCTACAGTGCTAACTTTTGCATTTGGGTATTTGTTCTTATACAATTTTATTTGCATTTTTTACAACCTAGGTTAAGATACCATTATCTGACCATTTGTCAGTGTCAGTGGCTCAGCAGGTAGCACACTCACTTCTGAGGCCGGGAGATTAGAGGGCTGTGGGTTCAGTTCCCACATCTGGCACTTGGGTTAATATCCCAGTACTGACACTGTAGTGCAGCATGAGAGGGGTGCTGCACTTTTGAGGTGCTGTCCTTCGGATGAGACGTTAAACCAAGGTCCCATCTGCCTGGATTGGTGGTAGTTCAGGTGGATGTTAAAGATCCCATGGCACTTATCGAAAAGAGTAGGGGAAGTTCCCTGGTGTCCTGGCCAAATTTCCCTCATTCACTAAAAATACCACCAACAGCTTAACCTGGTTCAAGGTCAGTTGGCATTCATCTGTATCCCCCGGATCGTGCCTGAAAATAGGCAGGATTTGTCTAGCGCACTTACCCGGTCAACAAAAACTAAATAAATAAATAAAATAAATTATGACTGACAGCTTTTCCTAATGTGGCCTTAGTGTGAGGGTCGCTAGTTACTGTAGTCACACAATAATACACATCCAGTAAAATACATAATCTGACGATCATACTGAACCTACAAATCACCTATCATGATTAACAGAAGGTAAATGCATGTGAGTATACATTCTCATTGTTTTTGGACTCTTCATTTTCATATCTGTGATACTCATGATGCACTTTTGCAACTAATTCATTGCCTCATACTGTTTTATTTCTACCTAGACATTGTCACTAGATACCGTTATTACCTTGCATTTTACCAGGGTCTGCATTTTTGTAGTTTTATTGTTTTGGGGTATTGATGTAAGGCTATGTACTGTCATGTATTGAAGCTGTTTATCATTGTTACTGTGTATTTCCATATAAATGCTGTCACTGTACTCCTCCCTCAGGACACCTCTGGAAATGGACTGGTCTCAAGTCAGCAGGCCCTTCCTAGTAAAACTTCAAATAAATAATTAGAAGTATATAATGAAAAAGTACATATTTGGATGGCTTGATAAAGTTGAGGCTTGTTTTCTTTATTTTAAGTTTTTAATCATTATTTCAGTATTTCCTCTGAGTTACTGACTGTAAGTAGTTGCCCTAAATGCACTGCCTGTGGCAGTTCCTGCTCGGAGAGCCTGGAACTACGAGAACTATTAGATTTATTTGAGTTGGTGCTTCTTAGCAACAACTTTCCTTGTGTAGATAGTGAGACATTGTATGCTGTGATGATCCATCAAGCCTTTACACCCCTCTTCCCTGCCTGTTTTTAGGAGGAATAACTCACATTTTAGAAGAATAAAGTCTTTTCCTAGCAAGATCCAAACACTCACCACATCTCTCCCATCAAATTCAGAATCCATTAGAAATTATGGTGCTTGGTCTGTAATAGTCTGAAGGAAGTGAATCAATGCATTGGTTCGCTAATACCTCTGCAGAGCCTAGGGTATCAATTGTTTTGTAACCATCACTTTTTAAAAGCTGTTTCAAATGGATGATACATGCTACTTTATTGAGAGCCCTGGCTCCGGCTTGAGAAATTGAGGTCAGTGACCTCCTGATGTAAGCACTAAAACAAGTTTCCATGTACACTAAAATATAGTTGGCTCTGCAGAGAGCATCATGTTCCCTTCCTAGTGACTGACAAGACAGTCTACATTTGTTTTTTATTTTAATTTCACAGCACTATCCAGAATGAAACCCGGCTATACATTTGGAGAGGTGGCTGGCAAGTTCTGCTGCAGCATGCAGCTCCTCCTAGGGATCACAACAGTTCAGCACTGTAACTTTACATCATATTCAAACCTCAAAAAAAATAAAATAAAGCTAAGTGGTAAACTTTAAGATATAGTCATTTTATAAGCAGAACAAAAATAGTCTTGTGCACCACAAATATTTGATTTCCATCCAACAACTGCAAATTACAATCATTAAACAGTGTACTGTGTGTTTACTTTGCTCCCTACTTCTGCATTCAAATGCTATGATTGATATAGTTATGGTCTCCAATCTGCAAAGACAAAGGGCATAAATGTAACAAAGCTCTCAGGTAATATTTAGAAAACTCAAGCATCTTGTAGAGCATCATTCAGTATTAATATGCAATAAATTTTAATAATATTTTGTTTAATATTTTAGTAGTCACTGATGGATTAGGAGGCTAACAAATGAAAAATCAATGTTCAGGAAGACAAATGTAAAGCAAGGGCTGCCATCTACTAAGCAGACGAAAGCTAACAGGTTCACCACATGGTCAATAATCAGATAATTTTCAAGAAGCTATTTTAATACCCCTGCTCTGCACCAAATGGCCAAATAAAATTTTTATAAAGTACTCTATGTTCAGTTCTGGGGTCTGTGTCTCGTAACTATAGTAATTACATTTCCTGATGACTTCTACAGCTAAACCAAGCTCTAATCTCCTGCTGCAAGATTTCTGTTCAGGTTGGTTTGTTGGGTACAAAGAGTTTATCAGCATAAACCTTATTTTGCCTTCCAGAATTAGCAGATAATGAAACACTCAGTCCCTAATGTTGCGGGCTTAGTATGCTGTCTTTTGCATACAGGGATATGCTTGTTATGCATCTCCAGTTTGTTAAAGAGGCCTTTTAGCACTGCAGAGCTCTGGATGCTTTTGTCTCTATTAGTGCACCAGTGCACTTATTCAGTATGCTGTGATTGCTTTTTTGTGAAGGAGTTTAATCCTCCTTTATAATCTTTTCTCAATTTATTACACACTTTTCAGATTTTATAGTTTATAATATTAAATGGAAAATACCAATGACAGCAGCAAAACCAATTTGTTCATTTTCTTCTGTTTCTCTATGTACCTAAACAGTGCACATGCATACTGTACCTTTCCATGACCTGCAGTTGATACTACACTTTCTGTTTGTTGGTTGCTGCTACTTGTGTGGACAGCCTGAATAAAGAATTACACTCTATACTGGTATACTCCATTTTTTTTATTTCTTTGTGTTGAGATCTGAATATGGGTACTCACAGAGTCTGGTTGGTGCCCTCTCCTTTTGTCTCTCCAGTGTACACCTAACTAAAAGAAGTATTTTGTTCAATGTTTTATTGCATTTTTTTTTATTTATATAAATCATTTTTTGCTTAGTGGTATGATTCACAACATCAGAAGCCTCACATGTTGACACTCAGGTAAGGGTACAAGTTGTTACCAGGCAAATAAACCAGAGAAGAAAAGCTGACTCTGAATTGAAATGGCTCGATGAGCCAGGTGAAAAGGGATTCTTCATAAAGTGGTTGCTCCCTAGTGGGGGGTAAGTGGGACAGACTGAAGACAGTAGCAGTTTCATTCCCCTCTCATAACATATGTGCTGGTGAATGAATTCCCAACTTGGGCATGTATCCAGCATAAGGTCTGCAGATTTGCAGATGCTTACAGCCAAATAGTCGGCAAAGATTGCAGATGCTAGGTGGCTCATAGTGGAAAACTCAGTGTTGTCACCTGTCGACTATGGTTTCCTTGTTTACGCAGCTGCCTGTGACTTGGTGCAAAGCTGAATAAAACTGATCTGCAGTAAGGCTTCTCGGTTTGTGCTTGAGGCAGACAAGTGCACACCCAGCTGCATTCTTTACACCCTAACAAACTGGCATCCCCTACCTTGCAGAACAAAGTTCCAGACATGTCTGCTAGACAGAAAGGTGCTACTGGGCCTACATCCCCACCCTAACTAACTTTTTTCACCCTGTTACCAATCTACACAACACTAGAAGCATGGCATGGCTTAGCTGCCCTTCTGTCAGACTCAACTGGGCAAGTATATGGTCATCTGCTATCAGGGCCACTGGCTGGTTAAATGAGTTGCCTGAAGTCCTGCTTATCCTACCTACATTTGACCAGTTCACGAGATATCTGCAGTCAGCCCTAACAACTCAGTGAAACTACAACCACTGATCTTCTTAAACAGTGTCTGTCCCAGTGAACACATTTTGATCTGTGTCTGACATTTGACTATGATGCTGTGAACCAGTCTTGTGCTTGTTTTACACTGTTGCCTGACTGTAAAATTGTATGTACTTGAGCTAGCCTATGTATAATTTATCTGTTTTGACTACATTTCCATGGAATTTTTGATTGCTATATTTGTGTACAGAGGGGGATAACTGCCTTCAGCGTCCATGCCCCCACTTACCTAAGGTGCTGGGCCACCACTGTGGGACACCCCTCTGACACTGATGTTGTACCTCTGTAAATGAGCAACTGTGCTCAAAGATGATCTCCAAAATTATCAATAAATAAGATTAGAGGAAAAGTGGAGGATTGAATGGCATCACTGCTATATCGATGTACGTGACATCAGCTTCCCCTTCCCATGCATACATGAGTGATATTATGGGTTCCCACCACTCAGGGGAGGTGGGAGGACTTGACTATGGAAGCATGGCCCAGCCAACATGGATTATGGTTGCAACTAGCCAACCCTCCTCAATCAAGTAATTCCCCCAGTGGATCTTCTCCCAGATCACAAGATTAGATTGGCTTCCAAGCTAAATCTTGGACTATGGCCTGAGACAAAAGTGCACTGCTGCAAAGGTGAGGTGTTAAACTGTGGAAGCACTGCAGCATTAAGGGGATGGGGACCAGTATCTCAGTAAACAGCCTGCCTGGTTAAGCTGTGAAAACTAGCACAATTCAAGTTTTCAAGCAGGACTCAACAGATTCCTACTGGAGATGACAGTTGAGGGCTAAAAATGAGTAGGGATAGTATTGCAGTTGATAAGCTTGAATGTGTGTCCATATTCAAAGTCACTATAGTTACTTCAATGTGGCAGGAGGGACTATTATGATGGAAAGTAAACACCTTCCATCACCACACGACTATGTTAATAGGTATGTTACTATGTTATTATCACAGAAGAGATCACTAACAATTTCAGACGGTAGTCTGGAATTGCAAAAGTCTCGGATAAGACAGTGGACAAGCAGTTACTAGGGTATAAATAGAATTAAAAATGGGAGGAAAGTAAACTTTCAAAACTGTAAGAAAAACTAAAAGTGATCCCTTGTTACCAGTCCTGGAGGTGATACACTTTCCCCTCAGCACCACTAGCAGCTTTGACCTACAGTAGATGGCCTACCGTATAGACTTACATGAGCACCTTCAGGAGGTGAGTGTAGTCTTCCTGAGCACCCACCTAACAGACTTTTGTAAGGTATCAGGATGGGAAACACTGTCCCGACTCCAGTCACTTCCCTAAGTGTCTATGATCATACACTGCATATTCAGGGAATGATTCTTGACTCATCTCAAAAGAGCAAGCAACTATCGTTATGGCAGACACAAATTATATGATCTGATGATTTCTAACTGTAGACTGATTGGGTCACTTCTACAATGCAAACAAACCTCAATATTTTTGACTGTCCACTTCTACTAGCTTCAGAAGTTCGGACAAATGTAAAAAATTGAATCCTGTCATGTTATGTACACTAATCATGTCCTGGGATGTTAAAGTCAATCCAGGACCACACCCCTATTACTCTTTTACATCTGTTTCTGTCCCTTGAGGTTCTGATAAATGGTTTTAACATGGGAACAAAACAGGAAATTGGCTAATGATTATAATGAGTGTTCAAAAATTGCACCATTGATAACAAGTGGTCACATACTGTAGGAAATGAACTAAGTACATTCTATTTTATTGACAAAGAAATGTGGTAACCGTGTTAGTCTAGTCGATGATGTACAGTTGAAGAAAAAAACAAAAACAAATATGTTGCAGGTGATGCCTTTTATTGAGCCAACAAAATTGTTTTTGAGACTAGCTTTCAAGAGTTGTTCTCTCTTCTTCAGGTCAGTGAAAGCAGATCTGAGTAACACGTCAGATACAGAGGTTGGATATGGATTCATATGAGACATGGTGTAGTTGATTAAAATGTCAAAGACCTACAGATTGGAAGTTGCGGACCATCCCATCCTATTGTCTAAACATCCTTATTTTGGTCTGTTTTTTTTTTTTTTTATGAATGTGATCTGACTACGTAGGGCTTTGATATTTTAACCAACTACCCTACTGTTATATTAAAACCAAAATAGAGATGTGTAGACAATAAACTGGGATAGTCCAAAGCATCTGAGATGTTCTGAAGATCAATAAAATCAAACATATTATACAGTGGCACCAGCCAGAATACCACACAGTAATCTAACCCTAGAACAATGTTGTTGTGCTGCAGTAGCTACTGTATGTCATTTTGCTGTTGTGCTGCACTAGCTACATAGCTACTACAGCACAACAATGTCGAACATCTTCAAGCAGGTGTGATGAAATGGCTGTGGTAGTGAGGAAGTGAGTTATGCTGGAAAGAACCCTGCCACAGTAAGGAGTTTTTTAGCACTTTTGGGATCTTTATTGGACTAGGGAGTGTAATTATGGCTCTATAAAAGATTATGCATAAGCAACCATACACGTACAGGACTACTTTTTAATCTTGAGGTTTCTGTGGTAAGAGACCTATCAAGCTGCACTCTTGTGGTCTCTTGTGACCATGGAAACCTCTTGATTGAAAAATAGCCTAATTGTGTATTATTGCTCATTCACAATCCTCTATGTAAGCAATAAGACATGATGGGGTGTGCATTACAGTGTGATAACCGCACTCCTAGGGGCATAGTTAGGCACGAGGCTGAAGGCTGAGTGCCAGTTGTCCCTAGGAGTGCGGTTATCACACTGTAATGCACAACCTCGGAATGTCTTATTGCACTTATAAAATAGCAGAACTAAAAAAAAAAAACAAGAGATAACAGTTTTAAATGTTTAAACATATAGTTTATTTAAAGCGTGGAAGAAAAATAGTCCCAAAAATTGGGTTTTGGTTAGACAAAACAACACAAGACTGAATGTTGCATTTATATTGTGCACCAACTAATATGTAGAATATAATCTGTTACACTAGCTGTTTAACCTACACAGAATAAACAGATCAGCAATTGGTAATAATTTTTAATACACTCGTGACTTGACTAATTATTTCCTGGGGGGAAAAAGTGTTTCACTGGTAATGTTTTTTGTTTACTTTGCTGAGTGAAATAGGGATGTCTATTTGCTGCTGGGAGCTCACAAGTAATTTTAATTTTGTTCAGATATGATGCTTTGCTTAGTTTTCAGTACTGACTGCCTTTTTTACATTTTTGCCGTTACATTTTATAATTACATATGCTTTTGGGGGGGGGGTTCTGTTGAAGGCTGCAGTTGCAGCTCTGAGGTCGCAGTGATGTATGCCCAGCAGCGTGATTCCATCTGTGGTTAATGTTTTACACATACTGAGACTAATCCTGGTATCATTATGTACGAAGTGCTGTTCATTGATGCCAGGTCAGTGTGTGGTTAGTGCTCGGTTGCATTTTTACATTTAATGTGGCTATCTTTTTTTGTTTACTTTGCTGAGCTTTTACATGGACATCCATTTTCTGCTGAGAGCTCACAAGTAATGTTACTTTTGTTTAGATATGCAGGTTTGGTTTGTTTTAATTTACGACTGCCTTTGTTTACACTTTTTTTGTAATTTTTAATCTTTACATATGCTATTGGGGGCATTGCTGTTGGAAGCCACAGTTTTAGCTCAGAGGTCGCAGTGATGTATGCCCAGCAGCGCGATTCTATCTGCGGTTCAGGATTTACTGATACATCACAGCTGTGAGTAATCCTGGTATCATTATATGTGGAGAGCTGTTCAGTGATGCCGGGGCAGTGTTCAGTGGTGTGTTGCATTTTCATTTATGCTCTATTTCATTTTTAGTTTGAATGTTGCATTTGTAAGATTACTTGGTTCTTGGTATATTGCTTCAGAGGGACTGTTGGTGTGGTGGCCCACAACAAAGTGGATGAAAAAAATGGTGATATAGATTTTGTTTAACATTCTACTTAGAATGACAGTAGAGAGAACAGTGAGCCTGCCAACTCTGTGCTAAGTTTTCATTATTGATACTAGTTATTTACAGTGCAACATTGCCCCATGTTGCACTGTGAATAGCCAATCAGATTTATTTATTTATGCTAACTATTTTATAAGCTGTAGTATGTCACAAAATGCTGCAGTATACTGCAGAGAACTGTGAAATTTCATGGCAATTAAGCCCTTTTGTCCTGCAGTATTATATGACATGTCATCAGCTGTAAGTTATCGCATTGCACTGAGTGACTGACTCCACTGCAGATTCAAAAGCCAAAATACTTTAAATGAAATCTGAAAACGGGATCAGGGCAGAGTAGTAAATTTGGTATGGAGCTAAATTTTGATTCAGCAGATTACCATTTCTGGTGTGTAGCATGTTGCTAATAATATTCTACAATAAACTGTATTTAGAGTATTTGTTATTCATTTGTAATTTTTGATGAGAATGACACACTGAGCAGTGACAGCTTATTTCCAGATGTGATCATGCGAGTGGATCATTACAGAGACCAGTTTTATTGACAAAGATAATACTGATCAGTACACCAGGGAAAAATACCCTATTGTTAAGATATGGGGTCTTTAATCTTCCACATGGATAGCCACTGAGGATGGGCAGAAGTTATGTTAGTTTTACTTCTCACATGAAGCAGAGCCCTGCAAAACTGTGGCATTTACTAGTGCTGTAATACTGTGTCAAGTTCAACTTCCTGGTGTAGGATAGAACTCATGGGCCAGGATTCACAAAAAAGGGCAAAGTGCCATGCAAAGGCTTGCATAGCACCTCGCGGTTGCGCTGGTGGACAATCCTGCTAGTCAGAGTCAGATAGTGTGGTGTGTTATCCAACTGTAAATAGGGGCAACACTAACCCAGGAAAATCAACAGGAACCACAGTAGCACTGCCTCTGCAGCCAGCCTGGAAAATTGGCTGGCAACAATAATGCACACCTGCTAAGGTCCTATTCATGAAAGTGGCCATGCAAATAAGCCCATTGGGCATTCAAGGTGCAATAGGCCATTAGCATGCCCTTTATGGGCCCATTTGCATGGCCCTTATCTGGCCTAGTGCAGCCCCCAAATCAGTCTATTCCCCACGCTGCTGCAGTCTTCTAGTGTAGTGCCCCTCCATCCTCTGATCATAGTCTCCAATGACAGTAATGTACCCCAGTAGTCCAGGGTCCCTCACCCCTCCCTGATTTTCAATCCCATAAGTAAAAGCCCCTTTCCATAGTGTAGTGGTCCCTCCCCCCCTCACTGGTCACTGATCACCATCCCCACATTCCCATAGTGTATTGGTGCCCTCCCCCACCCCAATTGGCAACCTTATTAGAACAGTTTCCATAGTGTAGTGGTGCCCTCCCCCACACCGATCTCTGACATTATTAGAACTGATTCCATAGTGCAGTGGTCCCCTCACCCACCCCAATCACCGACTCATCCCAGAACAGTGGTCATAGTGTTGTGGTCCCTCCTGATCACCAATTGCCATCCCCACATGCTGTAAAAACTTTCCATAGTGCAGTAGTGCCCTCCCCTTCCCCAATCGCTGACCCTGGAAGAATGTTTTCTATAGTGTAGTGGTGCCCTCCACTACCCAAATCGCCAACGCTATCAGACACATTTCCATAATGCAGTGGTCCATCCCCCCAGTCACCAATCATCATGCCCAAACCCGAAAACCCCTATTACCTGGTAGTCTAGGGGCCCTCACCCCACCCCTACACCCCATCCAGTGTGACCCACCACCCCACTACATCCCAATCCATGATCGGTGACCAGTACAGCCCACCTTTCACCACTGTGGCTGGTTGCCAACTGAGCCCTTATGGAGCACATAAAATCAACAGTACAGCTCAGTGACTCAGTGATTGGTCAAGCACAGTCTCTGAGCCATACTACAGACTGTAAGTGCTACATGAGGGCTCAGTCTGTAGCCAGCCATGGTGGTGAGAGGTGGGCTGTGCTGGTCATTGATCACAGATTGGGATGGGGAGTGGGGTGGTGGGTCATACTGGATGGAGTGGGGGTGGGACCCTAGACTACCAGGAATAGGGTTTTTTGGTTCAGGCATGGCAATCGGTCCACACGGGAGGGAGGGAGGGACCACTACACTATGGAAATGTGTCTGATAGGGGTTGCTGATTGGTGCATGGAGGCACCACTACACTATGGAAAATATTCTTCTAGGGTCTATGATTGAGACAGGGGAGGGCACCACTACACTATGGAAATGTTGTACAGCATGTGGGGATGGTGACTGGTGACCGGGGGAGGACCGCTACACTACAGAAAGGGGCTTTTACTTATGAGGACAGTGATCATAAAACAGGGAGGGGTGGGGGCTGCAGTACCTCTGCCGGCCACTAGGGTTGTGCAGATTACCACTAGGGTTTTTGTTGGCAGTAATTCCTCCATGCAAGGGCCTTCACAAATGGCCCTTGCATGGAACAAAAACTTTGTGAATTGGACTGCGGTGATATGCGGGTCCTCTCACCTTCATTTGCATTGCAGCCCCCCTCACAACTTTGCCCGCACACAAATATGGTTTGCATGATCAAACTGGGCTTTGCAAATGCCAACTCTCGGCAAAACCCAGTTTGCACCAGGCAAACTGGATTTGCACCTGGGCAAAGTTTTGTGAATCTGGCCTACAATGTTCTAATCTTCTAGCCACAGAGGCAGCATGCAGCCTACTTGCTACTGATACTGTGAGCGACATGTATCAAACTTTTACATGCAGATCATAACATTTTTATGGTTCAGTAACTATTTACATAGGTAGTTGACATTGATTTAAGTAAGGGGAAAAGACAGGCAGTGCTTAGGCTCATGGAACCTATATAGAGATTACAGAATATTACTGATGTCACAGATCAGTTGACAAATAGAATTAGAAGCAAACCTTAGTAAATAATTGTCTAATCCAGGGGTTCTCAAACGGTGAGGCCAGCCTCCCTTGGGAGGCCCCAACCTGTTCCAAGGGAGGCTCAAGCAAGTCTGAAAAAGTACTGTATTTAAATTTAGGTTTTATATATTTTGTGTGAAGAGATGAAGCAAATTGAAAGAGGATAATAGTAGTGAATTTTATGTATTTATTTACTAATAGATGACAAGGGAAGGTGAATGACCCAAGGCTCATTTCAGGTGTACCCAGGAAGTGTAGGTAGTGAATAAATTTCAAAAGGTAACTGCAAAACAATCAAGAAATATACAATGAGCAATAGTGCAAACAAATATGAATAAATTAATATTGAGTGGTGGTAATTGATCAATTTGTAAACTGATGGCAGAACAGCCCAAATACAAGGGTTGAGCATAGAAGTACTAAGAGTAATAGCAGGAAAGAGCAAAGTAATCCCTGAGAAGTTGCTTGGGAGCAGAGAAGGAGGAGAGGCAAAGTATGTAGGAAAGTAATTTCATCATAGAGAGGAAACAGAGGAAGTAGTCTGACCCATGAAGGTTCTGCAACAAACGGTAACATTGGTTCAAGAATGAAAACAGAAGAGCAAGTAGGTTGGCCTGTGGGGGGGTGTTACAATAAACTGAATAATTATATTTATTTTATTTATTTGTTATTCAGATGACACCTTTGAGCACAGGAGCTCTTTTCAAAAGTTCCAAGTCAGTATAAGACCAAACTGAATGTGAGCCAAGTACTCAAAGGGGTTTCAATTTTTTCCATGCTGTACTGCGCAAAGTACAGTGTTGTTTTTCTTTGGGGAGGCCCAAGATTATTTTAATTTTTGGGGGAGGCTCAAAATCTTATCCATGGATTTGGGGAGGATCACTGTGACAAAGTCTGAGAACTATTGGTCTAATCCATCTAGGCAGGTAGAGGCACAATCTGATAATGCCGTTATCTCTGTCTTCCCCACTAAAGGCAGAACTAGGTACATGTTAAAAATGGACAAATACATTGATTGCTTAGTTGATTTCCATTGTTTGAATAATCTGATATATGTTTTTAAAACTTTCTGTTCATTATTTTTAAATATATAAATAACATGTTTCATGCAGAGCAATAAACACATGATGCACTTAATTTTATATCTTTTGCAGTACAAAGAATTGATATTCACATTATACACTTTGCAATCTTGTACAACAGGAAATGGGAAAACACATGAGATCTATAAAAAAATGTTCAAAAAGAAATGCTAGCCTCTTCAGTGGTATTGGTGACATACATTAGGGAAAAAGCACAGACAACTTGTGTCTGCTATTTAAACATAAAATAGGGAACTGTCACTCAGAATTCAGGGTCCCAACTGTCATCCCCCCACCAAATCTACAATCCTACAAGCAAATCCATTTGAGAAGTCAATCACTCAATAGGCACATGTAAATAGGTTGCAACAGTTATTCTAAACCCTGTAATGATGAACACATTATAACTTCATAGTCTGCAGAAGTGAACTGTGCAGGTCTTACATACCAAGGGTAGGGCAGTAAACATGGACAAAATGGACCCCCCCCCGCCAAGCAGAAGGCACCATAATACTCCTACAATTAAATAGAAAATACTACTCCCCCTCTACCAAGTCTGCACACTAGCCACAAATCCTGGGTACCTGTAAACAAAAAGGTTGAACCAAACATTGCATACCCACTGCATTTGTTTAACAAGTGCTCAGAAAAAAAGTAAAACATACTGCAAATGTTTAAAGTCTCTTGCTGCAGTGCCTGAATAATGCTCACCGATGAGTCATCTTCTGAAAGTCACTGGGAATGAAACAGTCTTACTGATTCATTCACCCTCAGAGTCTTCTTCCTGACTTCCTTCTTCATTGTCTTGTCTAGTAGCAAATTCTTTCTCATGATGTTCAAGCCACTGCCAAGCATGTCGATCCAAGGGTTATACCACAGCAGCCTAACCAGCCATGAGCAATCCTACTGCAGACTGCAGTACTGGAGGTGAGGGACATTTTTTCGGTGGCAGCCCGTTCCGCATACCCTCTGGAGCTGAATGGTGAGAATTTTAATTTGTACCCTGAGTTATCCTTCCAGACTAGGGCTAGAAGGAAGAGATTTGATGCAGTATGACATTGTCTCTAAGCCATGGGGATCATATACTCCTTCCTCCTCTAGGCCCATGTTAAGATAGTCTATGGAGGCAAGATGTGGTAGTATGCAGATTCTAATCTAATATATATTAACATTTTGACTAGAATTATATATTTTACACAATCTCTTATTCCTTTTTTGCCACAAAAATATTAATTGAATGTTTTTCTAATTTTTTGACATCAATGAAAATGGATACCAGGTACAGAAACTGCAGCAAATGTCTACAGCACTAACCATATGAACAGTAGTACAGAATGAATGCAGACTTGATGTCAAATACATGGTACAGCTAACCTCAACTAGAGATGACTACATAATGTCAATGGCAGATATTATTATAAAATGTAGTAAACAATAAAATATCCAGTTAATAATATCCAACAGCAGATGAAGAGTGACAACAATAAAGGTTTCCTGTAATAAACAGCCTCCTCTACTATTCCCACCTATGAGGCCCAAGGGCTGTGAGGATAGTTACATAGACTTCTGACTAACTTATGACTCCCATAGACTGTGCCTCAAGGAGTACTGCAAATGGCAATAGCAATTAACACTTATTACTGATTAGTAATGAGCAGTAATAGTTCATATTGGTGATAGGTATTGGCAGGGGGAGAATCAGTAGGAAAATTTGGCAGGTGACGGGGGAGGAGGGCAGAGTAATGGACATTTTAATAAAAGAGAAAATATATTTCTAGAAGGTCAGTTTGTACTCAACTGTTATATCGAAGGCTACAGAGCAGGCCTGGCAGAATACAAAAAAAAAAAAAAAACAGCTCCTCCGTATACAACAGGTGCACGAGTAATGACTGGCAATGCGATGTTTATAGTTGCAATTATCTAACACTAATGTATATCCCCCTTTTTTTCTCAGAGAAATGTTGCTGATTGGCAAAAAATCTGGACATGGAACATTCGGTGTGTCCCGATGGCTGGGAGCTGATTTCCTGTCTAGTATAGTATAATATAATCATTTTTATACATGCTAGTAGTAAAAGAAATGTATTGAAGATTGATGGGTTGATTACATCTGTATAAGATTTGGCTTCTTATAATTAGTTCTGCTGCTTATTTTAGATGTTTTTTATATGTACCATATTATTTAGGATAGGGCATAGGGAGCATTTAGTTGATACATCAGATTGGATATAGTAAGTATGTGCATCTGTATGATTTGTGAATTGATGCAATATGTTCCCCTTTGGGTTACTATGCCTTTAAGAGTGAACCTATAAATAGGTGTTTGGTATCATTTGTTACTACCCCCTGATGACGTGCAGTGCATGAAACTGGTTGGGATTTTTTACTTTGTTCCTTGTTTGTGAGGCTTGGCGTTCATTTGTGAATAAAATTATGCCTGTCTAACACGCCAATTACAGTGTGCTGAGTTTCGATCTTTTTTTTTTGCACTGGCAGAATACAAGCCTGCAATGAGTATTAACTGAATAGTTGGAGTTAACAGACTTGCACCCCTAGCAGGAAGAGTGAAAAGATGTTTGTTCACCATGTGAGGTCTTAGAAGGGGTTTCAAAGAGAGAAGGTACTCTCCCCATATGGAGCTGTAGGTCTTGAATTTATGTGGGGCTGCATACAGTATGCTACCCACTAGAATCTGTCTGTTATAGGAGATTGTTCTTTTTGTTATTTGTGGGTGGGTCTTGGTCTTACCACCTACAAAGAAAGAGATGCATAGTTACTAACAGGGCAGTGTTAACTAAGGTGAGTTGTACTGGTGTCAGGGTATTGTCAGGGATTATACCTGCGAGAGTGAACTTGGGGTCATTCAAAGCTGATAGTAGAGCTATGGTATGGCTTGTCACCCAGACTTGGTCCTAATGTGAGTCAAGAGTAGTGCAGCCCCATAGGATATGTGTAAGGGTAGCCAAGATCAGGTACACCTCCATCAGTTTCAATGGTGCATAGGTTTCATATGATAAAGTACTTGCAGAGTCCTATAGTCCCTATGGAGGACCTTGAGCTGAAGTGTTCTAGCCTGGAGCTCCCAATTGGCATGGTGGGCATTGATACATATGGATTCCTACTCAGTGGGGGGGGGGATCAATTTAGTTTTTCATGTCTCCCTAGGCCCACTGACTGCCTCTGTAGGGGTATGTAAGGCTTTTAAGCATTTTAACTTGTCTGTCATATGTCTGGGTAATGAAAGAGCAGTCAGCCACACATCCATATGATTTAAGGGTGAAAGCTGAAGTGTCAGGGTTAGTTTCACCTGTAGAAGATCCCATATTTGGACATATTACCAGGAAGGGCGGCACTAATCCCTCTGCCACTGGCATGTCAGAGTAAGCATGAACAACTCCTGTGGCAGAGTGATAAAGGTCACCCACTTTTTCTATGCCCAGTTATTTCCACTTAGTCCAGGCAATGGGTTTACCCCCAATCTGCAGGAAGGAATTGTACCAAATGGGGTGAAATCTAGAAATTGAAGTATTCCACCCAAGGGATGTAAACATATGTGACCATGCCTGTCTGCTGTAAGTAGTACAGGGGGAGGAAGAAGGTAAGAGGGGCCAATCCTGGTAAATGGATTCTATTGGAGTTGGGGTATTACCTTGCTGCACCTCCAAGTGCATCCAAACAGGTTGTGGAGAAAGCCAGTCTGACCTCAAACATAGGACAGCATGGCACTTGACCACACTCCAATGAAAGCATTTCATGTCAAGCAAGCCAAAGCCCCTCTCAAACCAATGTCTCTGTAGGGTCTGCCAGCAAATCTTCAAGGATGTCATCCCCAAAAAAGTGGGTCAACTTGGTTTCTGTATCCAGAAAAGAAGGCTGACATCTGAACTGATAGGCTGGGAGGGATATAGTACGGTTTGGTTAGGGTAATTAGTTTATCTGCATTAATTACTCTTTCTGTAGTACTCTGTGGATTTAAAAAGAAGGAGACTCATGATCCATCTAGACTGCCTCCCCACACCTTGTGGGTTAGATTAACCAAGAATAAATTTATCTATTTCTGCTTTGGACCTTTTGTAGTTGAATATATCCACCAGATACTGTGGAAGAGTTCAATATTTCACCCACGTAAATATTAAAGGTTTTCCTTTTATTAGTCATTACACATGGGATATATAACTGTTTATTATGACACCTTAAATAGCTTGGTTTGGAGACAAAAGAAATGTTGCAGTCTTTGTCCAGTTGATTATCTCTCAAAATATTGTGGAGCATCAATAAGTCCCCTTTATCTCTATGTGTCTCAAGGTTGTATAAGTTTAATGCTGTTAGCCTTTCTGAATATGGTAAACCTTTCAACCTAGGGATTAGTCTTGTAACTCTAATTTGTATTCCCTCAATTAACATTTGGTTCTTTATTAGATGTGGGGCCCAGAATAATGCAGCATAATCAATATGAGGCCTAACACATGCTTTGTATAGTGGCATTATACAGGTTTCACACCTGGTAATAAAAGCTTTTCGTATAGAGCTAATAATTCAATTGGCAGTTACAGTAATGTTCCTACAGTGATCTCCCTATGATAATTCATGGTTTATTACTACCCCCATACCTCTTTCTGTGGTAACAGGTTTGATGCCAGTCCCATTTAAAGAATAATTTCTTACTGGATTGTTTCTACCCCAGTGGATTACTGTGCATTTACTGGCATTGAATTGCATTTTGTTACACCTTGCCCACCTCTCAATGTTAAGTAGATCCTGTTCAAGTGTGTGATATTTTGAATCACTATCTACCTCATAGCTCAGTTTAGTGTCATCAGCAAACTTAATTATATTGCAACTGTTGTTATTGTGCAAGTTGCTGATGAATATACGAAACTGAACAGGGCCAAGAACTGATCCCTGGAGCACGCCACTGGTGACTGCGGCTCCTTCTGATAGAGTATTTGAGACTTTAGCTTGCTGGTTCCTTCCCCTGAGCCATTTGTTTATCCCCCTGATAGTAAATACTGAAAGTTAAAGTTGAATTTTGTATGTTTATTAATCGAATCAAAGTGGGGGACAGTATCAAATGCTTTCTGAAAGTTGAGCAAAATCACATCAATGGGTATTCGTTTGCCCAAACTATTGCTTACTTTTTCGTAGAATGATATCAGATTAAACATGATCTATCAGTACTACACCAATGCTGGGTATGATCTACTATGCCCCTATCCCATAGTTCCTTGTTCTTTTTTGGGGTAACTTTTCCATCAGTTTACTGACCACTAATGTCAAGTTGATGGGTCTGAAATTACCTGTTTGTTCGTTATTACCTTTCTTATGTATTGGGATTACTGTGGATTTTTTCCAGTCATTGGGAATGATACCTGTATGACACGACCTAGTGAATATTATAGTAAGTGGTGATTCCAAAGTCTCTGAAGTTTCTAGGAGGAATTTGCAGTTTATTTCATCAGGACCTGAGGCTGAATTGTGTTTTAGTCTTCCTATGGCCTGTCTGACCTCATCCAAGGTGAAGTAATCACAACTAACTGATACATCAGGTAGAGATACAGCTGCATTATTCTTTTGTGAAAAAACAGAGCAAAAGAATCTATTAAAGGCTTCAGCTATCTGTTTGGGTTCATGTAATTCTACCCCATTTTCTGTTACTGGCCCCAGTTTATTATTAGTTCGATTACTATCAATATAGGCAAAAAATCCTATTTGATTGTCTTTGCTGACTGCCAATTTAAATTCTAATTTCCTCCTCTCTGTTCTGAAGAGCTTTTTTAGTCTTTTTTAATTTGACTTTATAGGCAGGTTTTGTATTATCATTCAGGTTATTTTTATATTTCCTGAAGAAGTGTTCCTTGCGTTTAATTCATCCCCTAATTTTAATACAGCACTGTGTCAGAAATTGGGCATCCTCTCCAGGCTTTTCCCATGCCTCTCAAAGGAGGATTGCATTGTCTTTTCAGGCAGCACCTTAATGCCAGTACTCTTCCATGGTGCCCTTGTCCTTCCATCTTTGTGGGACTCTGACCTAAGTAGGCTCAAAACCCTCTGTTACAAAATCCTTCGCTTTGTGTCTGGTGCTCCCCCTAGGGATCACCATTGTGGAGTGCTTGCAACTCTTGGATGGCCCTCATTTGAAGCAAGGTTGTAATACCCTCTGTACTGCCTTACCTTCAAATGTGCAAAACTCTTTCTACACCCCTAGTCTCATGGGAATATTTACATTTAAGCAGCATGTGTGGTTCCTGCAGTCTGCTGCTAGCCCTTTACTGGAAATCCCTAGGATACAGATTGGATCTGGAAGGTATTCCTTCTCATTTGTGACCCCTTCCATATAGAATTCACTACCCTATGAGATTCAAAACTGTCCTACCCTGGCACTATTTAAAAAGAGGCTCAAAGAATACTCAAGTGTGGTGAACCAATGCAGGTGTAAAGAGCAACCTGTCATCTGCTTCACTATATAATAATTCCCGTGGCAGATCCTGGTAACATACCCTCCTCCTGTAGTACTTGATTGTGGTGTTGCCAGACTGAACTTGTGCTTCCTGTTGTGTTGTACTGAATGTTTATACCATCTGTGCTGAAATTTGTGATTAATTAATGTTCACTGTATGTATCTTTCATTTACTTGTTGTTTCTACCATGTATTATAATCTTGCCTTGCTCTACAATTATATGAGAAGTTTTATTCAATTCTGTATGTAACTAATTCTGGGTTGCCACTGAAAAAATACTTACATGTCTCAGTGGGTCTACCCTGTCATCACAATCAAATAACTGAACTCATTAATAAGTCTTGCACCTAATAGAGAGCATCTGTTCTTGCCACCTTGAAGTCAAGAGTCAGGTTTGTTCAACATCAACTGGACATTGACTTTATGTCCTTACTGGTACTTTTCAGACATATCCCAAGACAGGACACACCTTCCAGGGCTCACTTGTAGTGAAAGGCCTGAAACATTGAGGGAAGACAATGTGAATTCAGGAAAATTCTGAGACTTTGCTCCATTAAGCTTATAACCTGAAACCTGGGAGTAATTATGAATGATGGCATGGAGTGCAAGGATAGAGGCATGTGAGAAAAAGTGTGATGCCATCCACAAACAACACAATCTTGGGGCTCATCTCTCTCTGACTGTCACCCCTGGGAATGCGGCTGAGGCCTGAATATTTTGTGCTAGTGGCTCTACTCCCAAAAGAAATAAATATAGGGAGACGGAATAGCCTGTCTCCCAGTAAAGCTAGTGGAAATGGTAGAAATGGTTAAAATTTTGCAGAGGGGAACGTATAGAGGAAATGGACACTATTAATAAATTGTTGAGGGAACCCAAATCTAGACATGGTGTCAAACAGGTAGAATCACTCCACCCTGTCAAATGATTTTTTCAGCATCTAATGACAGGGTGGCAGTGGGTTCCTGGGCTGCCTGTACTTCCCACAAGATATCAAGAACACAACTCACATTGTCAGACCCCATCAGGGATAAAGCCCAACTGGTCTGCATGTATTAAGGTGAGCATGATTGCCTATAACTGCCTAGTAATGGTTTTAGCATAGACCTTTACATCTACAGTAATCAAGAAAATTCAGCAAAACTGGGAGCATAGTATACTACCTTTGCCCTTTTCTGCCATTATCATAATGAGAGCTTTGCCAAACGTGCTCAGATGTTGTCCGTTAGATTGGGCCTCATTGAAAACTTTGGTGAGCAGAGTAGCCAGGAATGGAGTAAAGGTCTGATAAAAATTAGAGGGGAAGCCATCCAATCCTGTTGACTTCCAAGCTGCCATGGAACAGATAGCAGAGGTTACCTCTTCAACAGAGAAGGATCAGAAAGTTTGTCTTTGAAAGCAGGATCTATCTGAAGTAAGGTCACATCTGCATAAAAGTCATACAGCGGGCCCTCATCAGGGCATGCCTCTGTAATGTATAAAGTTTTGTAATATTCTAGGAAGGCCAGATTAATATCTGAGGATGCCATGACAACTTGGTCCTGGGTGGATCCATGATGCCGCATCGATAAATTTTTGTTGATGCAACGTTTCCACAACACCACTATGTTGACCACAACTGCGGTCAGCATTGTGCCATGGGAGGACAATGGTGTGTTTTAGTGGAGAACTGTACCCCCCGCATCTCCCATACAGGGGACTGTGCTCCCCACACCCCCTTGAACTTAATATAATCAACTCTGAGCCAGAACTGATTTGGGGAGAGGATGCAGTACTTCAGGAAAGACTGCCAGGTCCCAAGTGGACTTTAAAGCGATGTGTCAATGTTGTCAGCATCAAAAACATTGCTGTGAAGTTGTCGCTGTTGTGACGAATTACGATCCTGGGTCACCTGGATGAGAGGGATTTATTTTTTAGTTTCATTTGCACATAGCCTCTGGGCCAGCGATCTACCGGGTTGCTCCCCCACCTCCAAATAGGGTTGATTTAAGCAAAATACTGTAAGCTGTACTCAATCTGATACTGAATGCGAGATGTTATATCAGCTCAGAGGGTGTCAATTGGGGGTCTGATAGTCAGCCAATTCAGGACACTTGATAAGTTGCTGTTGTAAAGATTTAAGGTCCCCTTTCAGTTTACACAGTGAGCTGTCTCTGACTTTCCTGGTTTTGGAGGAGTGAGTAATAAGTTTGACCTGCAGGACAGCCTTGAGTGCTTCCCAATAAGAGGATGTCTAAAGTAGTACTTTCTTTTCAGTAAAAGCAGATTTCTTCCTGAAACCAATTGAGAAAGTCTACAGATTGCAAAAAGGAGGTGTTCATGTGTGATTTATTGTGTGACTCAGCCACCATCTCCCATGCCAGGGAAGTTGTTTTGCAGCATAGTATGATATTAAAATATTCCCCAGTGAGACTCTCCAAGTTCTGTTACCAAATTCAGTGGAGGTAAATACTAATTATATTCAACTCTAGGTGTCATGTACAGAACAATAGTAAGAATAGTCCAAGTCATTCAGGTGTAGGCTCCTCCAGATTGCTAGTAGACCCAGAGTATGGCAGGTCTGCAAGAATCGGTCTGCTATCATGGGTTCCATCCTGGGCCCATTCCCATTCCTATCAAGATATGGTTGTGGGACCAGGTTGAAGTCACTGCCCAGAGTTATGCTAGCATGTGCCACAGGGAGATGGAGAAGTACTTCCCAGTAGATGTGCCAATCTAAAATATTAGGAGCATACTCTGAGCCTAAGATCCATCTAAGATATCACGTTAAAGATGGTGGCCACACTAGGCTGCCCATCAGAAGCAAGCAAGCAAGTAATCTTTATTTATTAAACACTATTACAAAAACAAAATCATAGCATTGTACATATATATAAAACCAATAAAAACATATATAAAGTAACAAAACAGTAATCCAAAAAACAGAATAACAGGTATAAATCTGATCAAATCAATCAGGGAAACCAGAGTGAATAAATACATTTTTAGGGCAGATTTAAAGCCCTCGACAGTCAGGCACTCTCTAATCTGATGAGGTAAAGAATTTCACATGGTCTGTGCAACAAACGCAAATGAGCGAGCACCAGAGATCTTCAAATGGACCCTGGAAACCTTTAGCAATCCCTCTTTGGAGGACTGGAGTGAATGGAGGGGGCAAAAGGGATGAAGGAGATCTTGCAAGCAACATGATCCCTGCCCTTGTAGGGCTTTATAGGTCAGTAACCAGATCTTGAAAGTGATCCACCAACATATAGGCAGCCGGTGCAGCTCACGGAGCAGAGGAGTGACATGGCTAGATCTTGATAAACCAGTCAACAGCATGGCTTCCGCATTCTGCACCAGCTACAATTGGCTGATATTGACCCCAGTAGCCCCAGGTAGAGGGCACTGCAGCAGTCAAAAAGGGAGGTCACAAAGGCATGGACCAACATTGGAAGATCATCAGGCAGAACCAGGCGCTTGATCCAGGTGATGTTTCTCAGATGATAAAATGAGGATTTAATGAAAGTAGACACCTGAGATTTTAAAGTCAGGCCACTGTCAAACACAATGCTCAGATTTTGCACCCAGTCTGAGGTAAGTTGCTGGCCTCCCCCAAGCCAAAGCCTGGAGGGAAAGCCCGTTGACAACCCCATGCCTTGGAGACCCGGGTCCACAACCAGCACCTCAGTTTTGCCTGAATTCAACCTCAGAAGCTTAGCAAGGTAGTCCTTAACCTTTATTTTATATTATTAATGACCTCCGGTTTTGACTTATACTTTAGTTAGCATCAAGGTCTAGGCAGTGAGTGTTAGATAGGAAATTGAGTGATACAGTGTTAGGAGCTTTGTTTTTAGTTAAGGTTCAGTTTTGTGGAGTAGTGCTCCCAGAGTCAAACTTACCTGAGTATTTTGCAGCAGTAATAGAGGTTCCCAGAAGTTATCCACTGGGTTGAGGTGCCAATAATCAGACCAGAATTTTCTTGCACAGTGCACTGCAGACCCTACTCTGTCTCCAGCTTACACCACCCCCCTTGCTTCTATGATTCCCTTGTGTCTATCCCACACATTCTTAAATCCTGTGACTGTTTTAGCCTCCACCACTTTTGCTAGGAGGCTGTTCCAAGCATCCATCACCCTCTCTGTGGAAAAGTACTTTCTCATGTTTCCTCTAAGCCACCCCCTCCCCCCATCTCACATTGTGCCCCCTTGTCCTGGAAAAACATCTTTTTCTTTGGAAAATGTTCCCTTCTTGTACCTTGTTTAGACCTGTGAGATATTTTGAATGTCTCTATCATAGCCCCCCATTCCCTCCTGTCTTCTAGGGAGTACATGTTTAATTCTTTCAGCCTTTCTTCATAGGGATTTGGATGCAGGCCCTGCAGCATTATGGTCGCTCTCCATTGTACCGCCTCTACCCTGTCTATGTCCTTTTGGAGGTGAGGCCTCCAGAACTGAACACAGTACTTGATGTGGGGTTTCACCAGTGATTTATACAGGGTTATTATTACCTCCCTCTTTCTGCTGGTGATACCCCCTTCTTATCTATCCCAGCATTCTGATTGCCTTCCCACTGCCCTGTCACACTGTGTAGCTTCCTTCAGGTCATCAGAAATGATAACACCAGATCTCTTTCCTGCTTTGTAATTGCTAATATTTCCCCTCTGAGTTGGTACATTGCCCCAGGTTTCAGTGCCCTAAGTGCAAGATTTTGCACTTTTTTGTGTTGAATCTCAGCTGTCAAACTCATGACCATTCTTCCAGCCTCCTCAGATCTTCCCTCATTCTTTCAACCCCTGGTGTGTCTGGTCTGTTACAGATTTTTGTATCATCCATGAATAGGCATATCTTCCCCTCCAGTCCATCTACAAGGTCACTGATAAAGATATTGCCGAGGACATGGCCCAACACTGACCCCTTCGGCACCCTGCTAGTCACCCTGCCTGCCTCAGAGTGTACCCCATTTACTACTACTCTCTGGGTCCTGCCCATAAGCCAACACTCAACCCATTTTACTGTCTTGGGACTAGAAATGTACGAAGTCCACGAGATTTGCTCCGCAAGGTAATCCATGGATTTTGTGAAATTATTTAGCGAAATTTACGGAAGCAAATTTTGCAGATTACTTTTTATTTATTTTTTGACTTTTGGTAACTGCGTAAGTCCACTGAGACATATACAGTCCCTTTTTCAGGGGTGACCCGGGAAATCAACAAAGAGCATAGTACAGTGCGAGTTGCACAATTAGCAATGACTAGAAGCCATACTGCAGAGACATACATATGTGATATAAAACATTAGACACTAAGTACAGGCATAGTCACATCATAAACATAGTAATAAACAGGCTAGCATATTTACAGATTGATTATTCATTATATCTTAAAGGGGACACAGCAAGGTCCATGTAGTAGAGGAACTGTTGGTGGGGGGGTAGCATGCATCAACGGAAACAGGAACAGGTTGCAGAGGCAGATAGAATGGAATGCAGGTTAGCTTGGAAAGTAGGAAGGGAGGGGTAGGACAGGACAGAAGGAGGGAGTTCCAATCAGATACTGCTGCAAATGAGAAGGCCTACCAGGTAATAGCCAGACAGAGCTTAGGCTTTATGAGGCGGGAGAGGGAGGCCAATATAGGGGCCCAGGGAGCTTGTCTTAACTGGATGATATCACTGACGCATGGAAGGGTATACTTATGGATCAGCTTGTGCATGAAACTCAACGTGGAATACCTTAGCTTAGCTTCGTGTGGTATCCAGCTTAGGGAAGAAATGGTGGTGATGGGCACTGACCCCCAAGGCAAACCTACCCACACTATAGTAGGCTTATGTAAGGATAGATAGGGTGGTAGCATTTTTTGAGAGAAGCATGGAGCTCCATAGGTTAGTATTGGGAGATGGGATGAGGGAGCAATCTTAAGGCATGAGACAGAAGTGAGGAAGGGGCAGATGTGGTACAGGAGACCCAACTTTTTATCCAGGGTTCTGATCAGGTAGGATGCATGATCATTAAAGGAAAGTGAAGCATCCAAGATAAGGCCCAGATATTTAAAGGTGTGGACAGATTCAAGAGCGTCACCACTGGTTGAGGTAATATAGAGCAGAGGTGATGTGCCAGAAGCATAGGGAAGTCTAGAGAAAAGCATGCATCTAGTTTTTTTGTGTTAAGGACAAGCTGATTATGCTTAAATCTGCCTTCCTGGGCAGCAAAGTCAGTGGCTAGATCACTATTTATCTGGTTAACATAAATGATTGCATCATCTGCATAGAGGTGTACAGATGCTCCATCGCAGTTGCTAGGTAAGTTATTAATGAATAGTGAGAACAAGATAGGCCCAAGTATGGACCCCTGAGGCACCCTGTGTGTTATTGGCCTAAGACTGGAGACAGAACCAGCCCATGTGACCTTCTGAGAGTGGCACGCCAGGTAGCTACGGACCCAGTCCAGGGCACTGGCATCTAAACTAACAGTATGTAGCTGTTGAAGCAGGAGAACATGATTCATCAGGTCGAATGCTTTAGTAAGGTCAACAAAGATGGCACCTATGGAAGAACCTTGGTCCATAGCTGGGTAAATGTAAATGTCAGTGGTTACCTTTATCAAGGCAGTGAAGGTACTGTGATTCTTTTGGAATCCATGTTGGTAGGAGGATAACAGATTATAGTGAGCCATGTAATAATGGAGGTGATTATACATTAAGCGTTCCTGGATTTTAGCCAGGGGGGCAAAGAATAGAAATGGTCCAAAAGAATTCAGCCACTGTGTTAGACCCCCCCCCCGTGCACAGGCATGATTACGGCTGCTTTCCACTTGTCAGGGACAGTACAGGAGAGGAAGGACCTATTGAAAAAGTCACGTACCTGGCCGGCAAGGCAGGAGCACCTAGTTTAAGGAACTGAGGCTCAATGGTGTCATTATCAGGTGAGCTATTAGCTTTTAGGTTAATGAGAAGCCTCTGAACCTCCTTGAGAGAGGTCAGCTTTAAGTGAAAAGAGGGTCTAGCACACAAATGGCCAGGGAGGATGGGGCTGCAGGAGGCAAGTCAGAGTTATGAAGGAGCAAGGTGTACTATCCAGGTCAGTGAAAAACTCATTAAAACCCATTGCAATTGAAAGGGGGTCAGTGTGGGCAGTGCCTTGGGCCCTGAGGGTGTTCTACTGTCTTTACCTTCAGTAAGAAGTTGACCTGCCTCCAAAATGACTTGGGGTTACTTAGGAGTTCAGTCTGCATTGTTTTGTAATGATGGCGCTTGGCTTTATTTAGGGAGTGTTTACACTTATTTCTAAGTTGCCTATATATAGTAGTTGCCAGACAGATGACAGACCACTTTTTTTGTAGGCCCGCCAGGCATGGTCACAGGAGGACATGAGCCTCCTTAGGTCCTTATTGAGCCATGGGGCCTTGACAGCTTTGGATCTACATTTTTTTAGGGGTGCATGGTTATCAACAATTTGGGCGAAGTTGGAAATGAAATAATCCAAGGCTTGATTGGCAGCAGGGAGAGTATTAATTGGGTTCCAGTCAATATTATAGCTAGAGTTGATGAAGTCATTAGTGTCAAGTCAGGACATGTCATGAACAAGAGAGATCTTGGGGGGGTTGAGGCAGTTATTCCTACAAATGCGATGGGTGGGAGAATGATCACTTATGCAATCAGAGAGTACATTCACAGCCTTAATCTTTAATGGGCAGTTAGTAACCACCCAGTTTAACAGAGAGTGCTTACCCCATCAATGCACATAGGATCCCGGACGAGTTGTGCCAGATTATAGCCAACTAAGGATAAGATCAATTTTTTAGTGGTAGGGTACAGTTAATCAACATTGAAGTCACCACAAAGTATAAAGCCATGGCAAGGAAGGTTGGTAAGGGAGGTAAGGAAAGATGGGAGGCATGCTGCAGCATTGTTAGGTGGTAGATAGATGCACCCAAGGATTAGCTTTTCCACTTTACCTAGTGTCAGTGACAGGAAAAGGGTTTCCACGCTGGAGGGGCCAGCCATGTACTCAGGGAGTTCAGTGACATCTAGGTCAGACCGAGTGTGGACAAGAACACTGCCAGCCCTTTTGCACAACCTAGCCTTCTGAAAATAGTTAATGCCCGGAATAGCCACTTCATGTTGTTTAATAGCAGGCTTAAACCATGACTCAGTGATGCACAGAACGTCAGGGACCTTCTGGGAAATCCATGCTTCTAACTCAGCCATTTTGGGTCGAATGCTGTGGATATTCATATGAACAACCTTCAGCCCTTTTGGAGGGGGTTGAGTAGTAGTGATTGGGGTGTTAGTAGGGGTGAGGCAGGAAGGCCCTGGATTAAGTTCAATGTCCTCTGCACAGACTAGCAGAAGGAGGACAGTCAGATGGACACAGAGAGAGGTACATGGGGGTACAGCACCATGAGCAGCAGTCAGAGTGGGTAAGTGCAGATACCTTCGGAGCCAAAGTCAAAGTAATGCAGTGTCAGGTTTGGGTAGAGAAGGGATGAACAGTAGCAACAGGGGGGAGTCATGTCAGATATGGCAAGGGGGGAAGGGTACTGTTCTGAGGGAGGTTCTTTAAGGATAAGGCAATAGACTGGTCAGCACAGCAGTAGATAATAAGGCAGGACAGGATCATTAGCCAGCCAGTGCAACACATTGTTATTTGGCTAGGGTAACAGATCACTGGGGCAGGGTAGCTGGTAAGGATGGGAGAGACAGGAAGGAGTTAACTTTCTGTGGGTACAGGGATCAAGGTGGGAACTGGTTGCACCAACCTTGGTATCAGACTCAGTCAGGGATTGCTGCAAATTCAATACAGAGGTTTACAACTTTAAATCACAGCGTGCTGAACCTTTAGGCAGCCAATAGTGAGGAACTAAGGGAAAAGGGTGGAGCCAAGGTACATTTAATTGAGGCTGGGGGTAGGGGAAAATGTCCCCAGGGTAAAGCATTCCTTAAAAAACACAAGTCTTCAGAAGCAATAATTACTGTTTAAAATATGTCTCCCATAGCAGACTTCCCCAGTGAGAACAGTTCAGAAACAAAGGCTGAAGCCACCATGGAACAGTCCAAGGGAAAGCTTCAGGAGCTTGCACCAATTAGCAGAGAGTTGTTCCATGCCTCAGCCAATTAGAGTCCTAGGAAGAGTCTCGGCTCGGCTTTGAGTTCTTACCCTGTCAGGAAAGCTTGCCGGTGGACAAGGGATGGGTGTAATGGGTGACTGGTGCTTTCAGCTGTGGCCACTTGCTGAGCACTGTGCCCTGGTCAGGGGCAGACCCTGTCAGGACAGCTTACCGGTGGGCACAAGATGGATGTAGTGAGTGGATGGTACTTCCAGCCACAGCTGCTAATTAAGCACTGTGCTCTGGTCAGGGGCAGATCCTGTCAGGAGAGCTTGCCAACAGGCAGGGGATGGGTGTAACAGGTGGCTGGTGCTTCCAGCCATGGACACTAGCTGAGCACTGTGCCCTGGTCAGTGGCAGACCCTGTCAGGATAGCTTGCCAGCTGGCAGGGGATGGGTGTAGCGGATGGCTAGCACTTCCAGCCATGGCCACTAGCCAAGCGCTGTGCCCTGGTCAGGGGCAGACCCTGTCAGGATTGCTTGCCGGCAGGCAGGGGATGGGTGTAGCAGGTGGCCGGTGCTTCCTGCAGTGGCTGCTAGCTGAGTGCTGTGCCCTGGTCAGGGGCAGACCTAGAGGAATGTGAAATTTCTCCTGTAATTTTGTGCTTTGCCGGCAAAAATCGCACTTCGTGGTGAAGAACTTCGAATCGCAGCAAAAATGTTGTACAAATCAAGTGAATCAAAGTTGCACAGTCTTCTCTAAACTCAGTGAAATCTACAAAGCTCAAATTTTCAGCACTTTGCACAAACTTTACAGGCAAACTTTAACTTCGCAACATCTCTACTTGGGACCCACTCCTAAGCTGCCAAGCTTGTTTAACAAGAACAGGTGTGCTCAATGGGAAAAGGAGCCTGGTGCTCTGCTGGGGGTTGCAAACACCACATAACAATCCAAACGTGAAACCAAACAGGCAAAGCACTCACCAGTCCAACAACTTAAAAAATATAATGGAGTCCAGACATCCTCAGAAAACCAAGTGTCGAAGCACTGGGGTTTTCGTGTGGTGGTGTTCCACGCTCACAAAATTGAAATATCCTGCAATAAAAGTGGAGACTTTTGCATTTATATGTTTGGACTCCATTATACTTTTTATGCAGTGGGATTGGAGAGTGCTTTGCCTGTTTGATTTCACATTAAGCTTGTTTAACAGCCTTCTGTGTGGAACTGTGTTGAAGGCCTTGCTAAAATGTAGATAGGCCACATCTACCACCCCATCCCTGGTCAATTACCTTAGTTACCCCAATGAAAAACTCTATCAGGTTAGTGTGGCAGGACCTTCCCCCAGTGAATCCATGTTGCCTTGGATCCTGAAGTCCCCTAGTAGAATGGTATTCCCCAATTCTGTCTTTCAGTAGTGACTCCATTACTTTGCCCACTACTGAGGTTAGGCTGGCAGGCCTGTAGTTTTCTACCTCCTGTCTATTCCCACTTTTTGTGGAGTGGGACTACATCTGCCCTCCCCCATTCATCCGGGATCTCCCCTGTATCAAATTACAAATTGAACAGGGCTGTCAGAGGTGCAGTCAGTTCTTCTCTAAGCTGCCCCAGTATCCGGGGGTGTACCCCCGTCTGAACCCATTGCCTTGTCTACTTTTAATTGTTGCAGTTCCCTTAGGACGTTTTCCTACATGAAGGAAGTAGTGTTCACTACCCAACCCTTGTTGTCCTTAACTATTATTGAGGGCCCTTTCCCTTCCCCCTCCTCCGTGAATATTGAACAAAAGTATCTGTTCAGCATGTTCACCTTCTAATGGTCCTCCTCTGTCAAGCCCCCCCCCTTCCCCTTTCAGTCTTACTATCCCTCCCTTGGATTTCCACTTTTCACTAATGTGTCTAAAAATGTTTTATCTCCCTTTTTTACCTTTTTGGCTATATCTTCCTCTGTTTTTACCTTCGTACACCTTACCACCTTTCCTGCTTCCCTCTGTCTTTTTGTACTTCTTGAAGGCTAGCTTTTTTGCCTTCACTTGTTATGCTACCTTCTTGGAGACCCATAGTGACCTCTTATGTCTCTTACCCTTGATGACCTGTCTGACACAGAGCTTAGCAGCTTTCTCAGTTCCCTCCCTTATTGCAGCCCACTGTTGTTCTACTCCCCTTTGTTTCCCTATCCCTGCCAGGGCGTCCCTGAGGCATTCATCCATTTTCTTAAAATTAGCCCTCCTGAAGTCCAGGACCCTCATCTTCATGTGGCGTGATATTAGCCCTATCTTGATGCTAAGCCACACCACCCAGTGTTCACTGGTCCCCAGGTGGTCCCCAATGTGATGTCAGCAATGCTGTCCCCATTTGACAATACTAGGTCCAGCAAAGCCCCCTCCTGAGTGGGTTCCTCATCTGAGTTGTTTTGAATGTTGTTTGTTGTTGCTTCCCCAACCTAGTCTGCCCTATTTTCCCTACCTATGGTGACACCACAGACCCTACTCAGTCTCCGCCCCCCCACCTCTAAGATTTCTCTGTGTCAATCCCATGCATTCTTAAGCCCTGTTACCATTTCAGCCCCCACTACCACCTCTGGGAGGCTGTTCCTTGCATCTATCACCCTCTCCGTGAAGAATTTCCTGCCATTTCATCTGAGCCTCCCTCCTTCTATATTAATAATGTGTCCCCTTATCCTAGAGCATCTTTTTCTTTGGAATATGCTATGCTTTTGTACCTTGTTTTTACCTGTGAGGTATTTAAAGGGGAACTGTCATCAACAGTGATTCTTAATGTCTCAAAGTCCATAAAAAGCTAATTTGAGTGAGCCATTGTATTTAGGCATGAGTCTTTGCAGTCCAGAGTTATTCATCTGTAAATCAGCCTGTAATTAAGGGCTGGGGGCAGACATATGTTTTAGGTTCCTGACAGGATATTATGCTGCCATGGAATTTAGCCCTCCATTTACTGCAGGCTAAACAGTAAATCATCTGTTTTATTAAGTGTGTTTTAAGGTGTTATTGCAACCCTTTCTACATTTAGAATAATCGTTTTATATGTGCGTTGAAACTAGTAAGCTATTACCTTTACCTTTCAAACTGTTAGTAGTAATAATCCATCTTTAGGATTGCTTTAACCTCTAGGCTATACTGGCAGCTGATCGTTAAAAACTATACATATCTCAAGGCTGGCTCTGTGGAGTCAACAGGTATTGGGGCCCCATATCAGGATTTCTAAACCCTGGCTGTGTTCATGTCAGTACAGATTTCTGGGGCTGCCACAGCACTGACTTCTGTCTTATTTCATTTCCTCTCTTACAGCCTTTTCTCTTAAAATTTCAGGTGTGAATGCAGGTCTACAAGATGCAAGTGTTGCTAGTTACCTACTGACCTGGCATCATGGGGCCAGTCTTGAAATGTGTAGTTTTTGATCTACAGCTGACTGTGCAGCATATAGGTTAAAACCAAGAGCTGTGAACAAGTTTTTTCTTCCAGCAGAATGGGTTTTTATTCTGACATGCTCTTCTTGTATATTGTGTGACCAGAACAAGTCACTTAACCTCCCTGTGGTCCCAAAACACACCCAGAAATAAGCTGTAGCTGTGTGCCTTTCTTGGACAAAGACAGTAAAAACTATCTGAGCATGTGTTATGATTCTGAAAATATTATGCTCTTTCTATCCAAATTTGACTTGAAAAGAAAAAAAATGGGACACCATTAATAGTTTATCAATTGCAAAAACACATAGATGGACAACATTGTTAAAACATTCATAATCGGAACTGCATTATTAAAATATAGAAAAATATGTGTGGGTGTGTGTAACTAGAATTTTACACACACACACAAGGTATGGGAAGCTACATTAACCCCAATGGCAAAGTTCAAGAGGCTTATAAAAACATCCTACACCAAGGGTGTGTGCAATATTTTGTTTTTTACACCCACCCGTCCATATATTATTTCATTTAATGGTGATAATTTTTTCCCTTTCAGCACAGTTCAGTTAGTGCAGCACTTCTGTCAGATATAGACACACACACACACATATGCGCACACACACACTTCACACACACACACACTTGCACATACAGATGTGCATGCATGCACGCGCACACACACACACACACACACACACACACACACACACAGCCTGTCTTTTTTTCTTTTTTTTTCTTTCTTTCTTTTTTTACATAACAATGGGAATGGCATTCTGGAAAGTTGCGGTCCATTGGCAGAGCTGCAGCATGTAAGACACACTCAAAGGGCATGAGCAGCAGGATCAACCAGATTCATTTGTTTCCTTTATGATAGAAAATCCCATTCCATCCAAAGTATTTTGGTAAGAAACTGTTAGACTTTTTTTTTTTATGGTATTTATACTCCTCTGCTCTGTAGCCCTCACAGTCTGGGGGAGCCCCATCACCCTGGCATCCACCATCTGGCACAAGCTCTAGGGCTTGCCCCCCCAGCAGGGGCAGCAGAGGGGGCCCTCCCCTACCAAAACCAGATCTACGTTTTGCACCATGGCTAACCAGGTGTGGGGCCTGCAAGCTACCCCATCACCCTTCAGGAGCTGTTTCTTAGTTTTTCTTGTCCCTGTGGTTGCATGGCATGCAATGACACCTGCAACGGGGTTGTACATGCTCCAACGCATAGCCCCATCAAGCATCTGCCATGCACCGCCTCCCATGCAGTAGTGACTCTGTGGCACCGAGCCCCAGCCTCTGCCAGGGATCAGACGTGCACCAGTCACTGATCTCCCCCCTCCCCAGAGATGGAGAGCTGTCTGTCACATGCTCGATCCATCTCCATTCCTGCCAACCCCCTAGGGCCCATGCTCATTCCTGAACATGAGTCGCCAGTGTAGCATGAGGTAAGGCCCCAGTGCCTCAGCCCTCAGTGCCTCGGTGCCAAAGGGCTGGCTTTATACTTTTCTTGTCATCAAAAAAGTAAAATACTCTTTTGATAATGCATTTCAGGTTATGCATGTTTTAACAATGTTGTCCGTCTATGCGTTTTTGCAATTAATAAACAATTAATGGCGCACTAATTTTTTCTCTTTTCAAATCAACATGCTGTGATTGTTTTCACTCTCTTTGTCCAGGAAAGGCACACAACTACAGTACAGTTTGTTTCTGGGTGTGTTTTGGGACCACAGGGAGGATAAGTGAATTGCTCTGGTCATACAATATACAAGTAGAGCATGTTGGAATCAAACCCCACTCTGCTGGATGAACAAAGCTTGTTCACAACTCTTTGCTTTAACCTCTAGGCTATGCTGCCAGCTGTTAATCAAAAACTACACATTTCAAGGCTGGCCCCATGATGCCAGGCAAGTAGGTATGTAGCCACATTTGCATCTTATACACCTGAATTCACATTCAAAATTCTAAGAGAGAGAATGGAATAAGACAGAAGTCAGTGCTGTGGCAGCCCCAGAAATCTGCACTGACATGAACACAGCCAGGTTTTAGACATACTGATGCAGTATGGTGCCCCAATACCTGTTGACACCACAGAGTCAGCCTTGAGATGTGTAGTTTTTAATGATCAGATGGCAGTATAGCCTACAGGTTAAATGAACCTAACCTTTTGATACCTATGGGGGAATGAACACTTGTTGGTGACCTGAGTGGGAGATGGACACACTGCTACATGCTCTCTGCGTTGTGGAGGAGCTCAGAGAAGCAGGGAGACATTGTGATTTTAAAGATTCTGTACAGGTATGCCATCTAAGCCTAGAAAGTGTGTCTCCTTATCAGTTCAACATTAAGCTGTCCCTTCATTGTGCTGCTTCCTCTCTGCATATTCTTTGTCCTGCTGCAGGAGGAAAGACCCTGAAAAGTGGCATTTGAGACTGCCGTGAGAGGCAAAGGGCCAAGTGAGACAGCTGAAAATATGCAGAAGTAGTGGAGCGCATCAAGCAAAACTGTTTGCAGGCTACCTGCAGACTACTCATAGCTGTTTCTAGCTGTGTTAAGACTAAGGTAAGTAGCCCACTACCTGAGTTGCAGATCCTGCTATTCTGAGACAGATTCCAGTCAAAAGGAAAATCAATTTTTAATGGAGTAAAAGTTATTTTAACTTATATGTATTTATATTTTATTTTATTTAGAGAGGACAATTTGTAACACTTGCCCTGGTGTGGGTCAGGAATTTACCTGCTTTTACATATATACACTTATTCTCTGATATCTTTAAGGGCATTTCTTCCTTCCTTCCTTCCTTCCTTCCTTCCTTCCTTCCTTCCTTCCTTCCTTCCTTCCTTCCTTCCCTCTCCTCCCTCCCTCCTCCTCCTTCCTTCCTTCCTTCCTTCCTTCCTTCCTTCCTTCCTTTCTTTCTCTCTCTTTCTTTCAGTTCTGAAGGGTAAAATTTAAATGGCAATTACCTCAGACTATTAGTTGAGCAAATCATGTGGTTATCCACTTGATAAAGATGTAGGTGAGCACAGGTGAGCTGTTGCTTCTAATACACAAATGCTCTGAACTTAAGTACCTGGTGCTGGTGTTTTGGTGTCTCAGAACTCCTGAATTTCTGGCTATTCTTTTATAAACAGTTGGCTTAATTTATCTTCATCTTGCCTGCATTTATTTGATTTTCTGCTTTATTTTGCCTGCTGGGTAAAAGTAGAAAGACATTTGTAGCAGAAAACATATACCATGCTGTTGAGCTGACGCCACTGTGAAGAGGGCCATGCCATCTTAATTCTAAACTTGTGCTGCAACAATATCAATCAATCAATCAATCAATCAATCAAAATCTTTATTTAGTCAGGCGAACATCATTGAGCGTAGCTCATTTACAAGATGGACCTGAGTGGTCATACAAATCAGAGTACAAGTATTTTTTTTTTTTTTTACATGGACAAGAAAATAACATAAACAATAGTACAATGACATAAAATGATAGTAAACAAAAATTTACATATATACAAGGCACAGTAAAATCACTTAACCTGTAAAAAGTAATATAGCAGGGATAGTATACAAATAATAGGGCCTTTATGGCTTTTATAAGAATATAGCAGCTGGCTGGATAATAGAAGGAGAACTAAACAGAATGGAATAGGGAAGGGGAAAGTAGGTTGGATGGGAGATTAGGCCTTATGGAAGCAGTTGCAGAACTCTGGGAATAGGGTGGAGAATAATCTTTTGAAGGATGATAAGGGTAAGAGGGTATTTAGATTCATAGATTTTGGAGTGAGTTCCAAGTAACTGCTAGGGAGTAGCTGATAGCAGCCCTCCCAAACCGGTGCAGGCATTAGGAACCTTTAACATGATGAGTTTACTGATCCTTAAGGTGTATGGCCTAGAAGTAATTCGTAAACAGTCTGAGATATAGGAGGAGTTTCATTGATAAAGCTTTGAAGATCCAGATTGCAGCATTCCTATTTCTTCTGTGTTGTAGGATGTCCAATTAACTGCCATGTAAAGAGAGCAATGATGGGTGTTGGAGGGAAGGTCAGTAATAAATCTGATGGATCTATGATACAGGGTGTCCAGCTTATTTAAGAGTGAGAGTGAGCAATGACCATAGAGAAAGTCAGCATAATCAATGAGGATAGAAATGATGCCTGGATTAATCTTTGTTTGGAGTCTCTGGTAAGGTAGTGTTTTATTCTGTAAAATAGGCCAAGCCTTTGTCTCAACTTTTAGTAGCTCTTCAATATGGACAGAGTAGTCAAGCTATTATCAATCCAGACTCCAAGATATTTGAATTTGTCCACAAATTCCAGCTTCTCCAAGTAAGGTGAATAATTGTGGGGTGGTGGGTGATGGGGTAATGGCAGAGCAACTCTTTGTGGCAAAGAACATAGCTTTTGTTTTTTGGCATTTGAAGTAGTTTTTTCCAATAGATTGTGTTGTAGGATGGAGAATTCTGACTGCAACAGTTCACAGGTTTTGATAATGAGGGTTGCTGACATATAATACAGTATCATCAGCAAATAGATGAATGCTAGAGTGGGAGAGATTGGCATCAATATTATTAATATAAATGGCAAAGAGGATGGGGCCAAGAATAGAGCCTTGCGGTACACCTCTTAGCAGTGGTTTAGAGGTGGATAGGTAATTTTCATTTTTTACCAATTGTGACCTATCAGTTAGATAGCACTTAAACCAACTGAGTGAGAGAGAATCCAGGCCTAGAGAGCTAAGGGAGGTGATTAATGATTCATGATCCACTGTATCAAATGCTTTACTCAAATCCAGGAACACAGCACAGGTACTATTCTTCTTATCCAAGGCAATCTGCCAATCATTAGTTACTTTGGCTAGGCAGAAATGGTGTTATGCCTTGATCTAAACTCGATTGTGCTGGATTTAGGAGGTTGTTTTATCCAGATAGGCCCTTAATTGTGAATTTACTAATTTTTCAAGCATCTTGGATAGTACCGGTAGGATGGAAATGGGCCTGTAATTGTTAAGGTCCATAGGATCACCTGATTTAAGTAGTGGAACTACTTGAGCTGTTTTCCAAGTGGAGGGAATGGATCCAGTAGCTAGGAAAAGATTGAAGAGATGAGTGAGGGGGGCAGATAAGGCGTGTGATGCTATTTTCAGAAAGTAGGGATCCAGGAAGTCTGTAACTGCACTCTTAGAAGTATCTAAATTAGATAGGAGGACTTCTACTTCTTTCAAGGATATTGGATTGAAGGAGAAGGTTGAAGTAGCCTTTGTCCCACAATGGATTGAAGGTTTAAAGATGATCTCAAGAGACTTGCAGGTGAGGAATCAAATGCAAGGCCAGCTGTGGAGAAGTGATCATTGAAGGTATTCAAGATTTCTTGCTTGCCCGTGATTTCTGTGTCATTCAGTAGCAGTTTGGAGGTTAAGGCAGGGTAGAGTTTTGGCCCAGAATTCCTTTATAGTACCCCAAAGTCTGGATGGGTTATTGTAGGAAGCATCTAATTCAGCTCTATAATAGGCAGCTTTGGCAATTCTTATTTGCTTTGTACATGAATTTCTTGCTTTTCTGAATTGAAGCCAGTCTCTGGTATCCTTTGTTTTCTTGCCTTTTTCCAGAGTTTATCTCTGATAACAAAGCTGATTTAAGATCAGCAGTGAACCAAGGACAAGATCTTACTTTAGTTCTGATACTGGTGATAGGTGCATGAATATTGAGAGCATTAGTGATGATGTCCTTTAATATCTGGAGAGCTGTTTCAACTGAGGATGTAAGAAAAAAGTCTTGCCAATATGTTGTATTGCACAAATCATGGAGATATCCTGAGATGTTGAATTCCTTTTTTGACCTTTTGAGGACAAACTTTGCAGGATTGGATGGTTTGAATGTAGTTCTTATGCCAACTATAGGACAATGATCACTTACATCACTGGGTAGTACTCCTGCATGTGAATATAAGTGAGGCTTGTTTACCAAGATAATATCCAGGAGTGAGCTGTTGATAGAATTTTTTAGGTTAATCCTGGTTGGATCTTTGATTAATTGTGTGAATCCATAGGTGTCACAGAAGGATACTAGTGGTGCAGATGCATTAGATAGCCAGTTTAAATTCAAATCACCAAGGATGATGGTATCTTCAGGGCCTAGATTGAGTATTGAACCTAGGTGGGATAGGAGTTTGAGGCCTGCAGAGGGGGGCCTATAGCAGCCAATCAATTTAAATGAAGACAAGTTTAGAAGGGATATTTTAATTGACAAACATTCAAATTCCTTTGGTTCGGATGTATTGATGAGGCAGGATGCAGAGATGGTGTCCTTAATGTAGATGGCACCCCACCCCTGGAAGGGTGATCTGATCTGAAAGCTGATAGTTGGGAAGGTTTATATCACTGTCTTTTGTTGTAGGTCTGAGCCAAGTTTCAGAGATAACCAGGAAGTCAGGTAGAGTATGTGCAACCCAGGCCTGTATTAAGGAGAACTTTTTTAGAAGGCTGCAAGCATTGAAGTGAAGGAAACTTAGGCCATTTATAGAGGTTAGATCAGCAGGGATAAGAAACTTTCAATGGGGCCAGGATTTATTTCAATAGTACCAATACAGATCAGAAGGAAGAAGATTAGTTTGAGGAGGGCACCAAATGAAAGGAAAGAGAGTGGTCAGAGCATTTCCTCCTTTTCTTGGGGAACCACTGTATAATAGGTGAGGGACCTGTTATATAGGTATGAAGTTTATCACAAAATAATAATCTGATGGACAGGCATAGTGGGTTAATATAAAGCCAGGATGAATGTAAGGTACTTGAGGGATGCTGTAGGGTAAGAGAGACTTTATGTGGGATAAGCCAGGGGTTGCAGTGCAAAAATGGCTGGATATAAATAAGGAATAGATGGGTGTCCACTGTGGATGACAGGGGTGGGCAGACCATATTCACTACCTTATTCACCATGGCAAGGGGTATATCATGATTATCATATGGGATTGGGGAAGAAGAGGCTCAGGAGCAAAAGGAAGCAGAGTAGCATTGTGGAGGTTTGGTAAGGTTAATAGAGGAAGGGAAATAGCTGTGGGCGTGGGTTAGAGAAATGGCGGGAGAAAGTGTATAAAAAGAATCAACCGAGAGGGGTGGGGGCGGGTAAAATTTTATGCTTTGCCCGTACCTTTCTGCCTGCTTCTCCCGGCCTCCTGGTTCCTCAGTTGGCTGGTGGTCGCGCCTGCCGCTGGCGGCTCGGAGCCCCTTCGGTCCCTGTGTCTCGAGGGCTGTGCCGGCTGCAAGGTAGGGGACAGAGGAGAAGGCAGTGAGCAAGGTACTTATTGCAGGCAATCTGCAATAAGGTGCTAAAATCAGCAATCTGCACAACAAAAGACTGGGAGGGTATGGGGGTTAGGCGCCTAAGCGTCTAGCCCACACAGATTTCCAAAAAGGCTGAATCACTATCAGACAATACAGCAATACAACCCTTAAATCGGGCACAAATCAAAGGTAAAACAGCTCTTTTTAGGTGGAATTAACAATAAAATAAAATAACAGAAAATCCCGGCCAGAATAGTGTTGCAGAATCCAGCTAAAGTCTATGGGAAAGGCGCACCAATCGGAAGCAAGGCAGAGTCAGCGGTCGCTTTCTGATTGGTTTGCGGCTTTGCCCGTACCTTTCTGCCTGCTTCTCCCGGTCTCCTGGTTCCCTCGGTCGGCTGGTGGTCGCCGCTGGCCCGCTGGCGGCTTGGAGCCCCTTCGGTCCCTGTGTCTCGAGGGCTGTGCTGGATGCAAGGTAGGGGACAGAGGAGAAGGCAGTGAGCAAGGTACTTTATTGCAGGCAATCTGCAATAAGGTGCTAAAAATCAGCAATCTGCACAACAAAAGACTGGGAGGGTATGGGGGGTGTTAGGCGCCTAGGCGTCTAGCCCACACAGATTTCCAAAAAGGCTGAATCACTATCAGACAATACAGCAATACAACCCTTAAATCGGGCATAAATCAAAAGTAAAACAGCTCTTTTTAGGTGGAATTAACAATAAAATAAAATATCAGAAAATCCTGGCCAGAATAGTGTTGCAGAGTCCAGCTAAAGTCTATGGGAAAGGCGCACCAATCGGAAGCAAGGCAGAGTCAGCGGTCACTTTCTGATTGGTTTGCGGCTTTGCCCGTACCTTTCTGCCTGCTTCTCCTGGCCTCCTGGTTCCCTCGGTCAGCTGGTGGTCACCGCCGGCCCGCTGGCGGCTCGGAGCCCCTTCGGTCCCTGTGTCTCGAGGGCTGTGCTGGCTTTCTGCCTGCTTCTCCCGGCCTCCTGGTTCCTCGGTCGGCTAGTGATCACCGCCCACTGGCGGCTCGGAGCCCTTCGGTCCCTGTGTCTCGAGGGCTGTGCCAGCTTTCTGCCTGCTTCTCCCGGCCTCCTGGTTTCCTCGGTCGGCTGGTGGTCACCGCCGGCCTGCTGGCGGCTCGGAGCCCCTTCGGTCCCTGTGTCTCGAGGGCTGTGCTGGCTTTCTGTCTGCTTCTCCCGGCCTCCTGGTTCCCTCGGTTGGCTGGTGGTCGCCACCGGCCCACTGGCGGCTCGGAGCCCCTTCGGTCCCTGTGTCTCGAGGGCTGTGCCAGCTTTCTGCCTGCTTCTCCCGGCCTCCTGGTTCCCTCGGTCGGCTGGTGGTCACCGCCGGCCTGCTGGCGGCTCGGAGCCCCTTCGATCCCTGTGTCTCGAGGGCTGTGCCGGCTTTCTGCCTGCTTCTCCTGGCCTCCTGGTTCCCTCGGTTGGCTGGTGGTCGCCACCGGCCCGCTGGCGGCTCGGAGCCCCTTCGGTCCCTGTGTCTCGAGGGCTGTGCCGGCTTTCTGCCTGCTTCTCCCGGCCTCCTGGTTCCCTTGTTGGCTGGTGGTCGCCACCGGCCCGCTGGCGGCTCAGAGCCCCTTCGGTCCCTGTGTCTCGAGGGCTGTGCCAGCTTTCTGCCTGCTTCTCCCGGCCTCCTGGTTCCCTCGGTCGGCTGGTGGTCACCGCCGGCCTGCTGGCGGCTCGGAGTCCCTTCGGTCCCTGTGTCTCGAGGGCTGTGCCGGCTTTCTGCCTGCTTCTCCCGGCCTCCTGATTCCCTCGGTTGGCTGGTGGTCGCCACCGGCCCGCTGGCGGCTCGGAGCCCCTTTGGTCCCTGTGTCTCGAGGGCTGTGCCGGCTTTCTGCCTGCTTCTCCCGGCCTCCTGGTTCCCTCGGTCAGCTGGTGGTCGCCGCCGGCCCACTGGCGGCTCGGAGCCCCTTCGGTCCCTGTGTCTTGAGGGCTCTGCCGGCTTTCTGCCTGCTTCTCCCGGCCTCCTGGTAAGTTTGCACTAGTAAGTTTGCTCAAGCACTTTTTTAATTAACTTGTGTAGGTAGGAAGCGGGTAGACATTTAGTGGGTGCGGGTTGAGTGATTGTTGTTTTTAGTGATTTTCCTCACCCCTCCTTTCCGCCCCTTTTTTGTTTACTTCGTAGTGAACTCTATAAAATTGGGAATCCATATAGAGGAAGAGGTCCACCAGATAAACTTTACAGAGCAAAGTAACATAGAACAATCAGTCGATGAGCTAAAGGACTGGGTGATAGAAGGGGCATACAGTGAATGGTCCATGGCCCACTTTCCAAATGACTGAAAGAATAGACTCTAAAGAATCGTCCTCAGCTCCAGCTATTGACAATAATGGAAGGAGCTCCCTCAGCAAGACTGCTGTACAAAATCAAAGCTTTACTGTGCACACTGGACTGCTGCTTGGAGGGTAAAAACCCACTTACCTAATATATGCTTAAACTGTTGTGAGTTTTATGTAGAGATTTTTCTCCCTTTATTCTTTTGCTTCCTTATATTTATTTCTTAGAATTATATGGTAATTTAAGCATTTGAACATTCTCTCTGTTCTTAACTGAGCTGTAAACATTTGTTATAATCTGTGAATAATAGTTCTAATGAGGAAACAAACTCAGGAAGTAGATATTAACATGCTTATCCCTATAAACATTATGAATACTACAAAGCCCAGTTTATGTTTGATGCAGATCATACAAAGGTTTTTTAAGGGTGGGGATAGAAATGGAACTGCAGAAGAACACCTAGGAGTCCTCTCAACCCCTAACTTAGAAAGAGTAGTTTGTAAAAAATGCAAGGGAAAAAAATGGTAAACAGAAAAAGGTTCAGCCAAATAAAAATGATTATAATGGTTTAGTTACTAACAAAACTAACATAACTAGAGAGAAAAAAGTTAAGCTTGCTCCAAACAGGAAAATTAAAGATATTAATAAAATTAAACAGACAAAAATAAGTGACCACTTCATACATAAAGGAGATTTACAAACTGCTGATAAGAAGAAAAAAATAGATGAATCACCCATAATAGTGCCTAGTATTGCAACTCAAAGTTCAATCTATTTAGTTACTAAGGGTGATAAATGGACTAACTGGGCCACAGACTTACTTAACTCAAAAAAATCAATTTCTAATAGCATAGCTTAAACTAGATTATCAGATTCCCCTGATTTGGACTTAAGTTCAACCAACATCACACCTGATTGAAATAATAATATAGAAATATCATGAAAATCAGTGGGAGACTCAAAATTAAATAACACAAATTTTGACTCCTATGAGTGTTCCATCTCACAATCATTGGTTTTCCCACCAGAATATTTTATTGAGAATAACCAAGAATCTGTTTGCAAGTTAACTTAAAAAATATTGCTAATGACTTACAAGAAACAATTAATGGATTGCAACATCTAAATACCCCTGGTGAGAAGAAGACACTAGGGGGAAATTGGATTTGGAAAGATTGGCCTGACAATATTTAACTGATTCTGTCCGTAATTACCCATTTGGGATTAGTGAAGATTTGAAGATTTTTGCCCTTAATCCATATGCAACCAATCTTATGATCCTGGAACAGTTATTGCAGTTAATCAATGTAGATTGGAGGAGATACTAGATAAAATGGACAAATTGATCCCACAGGAAGGCATTACTTTATAGGAAAGCCCAAGACATTATGTCCTGACTTCCCATCTGTACATTTTCCTGACTCATCCAGGACTGATAAGGTTCTGGGGGGAAGGCAGAAAAGGAAAAGAAATAAGGGAAAAAAAGGGAGAAATGAAATAAGGAAAAATAATCTAGTAGAAAGTATGCCTGATAAAGAAGAAAAACCTTCCAAATAAGGTAAGACCAGTGAAGAGTTACATCCTAGAAAAGGCACTAGGCAGTTTGATAAAAAGCAGCTCCCTATAGTAACTGATTATTCAGACAGTTTTGTATTCCCAACCTCTGATGAGCCTAAATCAGAGGTTAGTCCACAGGATTTTGCATTACAGCAGAATATCTTATTAGAGACAATCTCAGAACAAATAAGACAGGTAGATGCAAATTTATTAGACTTTAGGGAAGAATTAGCAACACAGAATCAAAACATGAAAAATAAGCCTATATCTAGAGACTCCACCAGAAGGTTTAGAAAGGGATTTGGTAAATTTGGAAGATTATGCAATATTAACCCTATGTGGCTTTAAGCATAAGGAATCTTATATCAATCAGAGTTCCAACAGAAGATTGTTATCTTACTAAGAGCAGTGACTGGGGCTGATCTGAGTATATCAGATATTGTACAAATGTGGAGGGACAGAGATGAGAAGGGAAGGAATTGCATTTTTATTTCTGCACTGCACCCAGAGTAATCAATCACATCTGAATAAACAATGAATCTCTGAAGAGTTTAAGTTATAAGGTTGATTATGTCAATAGAGGCCAAATAAATTGGAACATACAGAGCAGAAATAGCAGTTCTAAACAAATCAGCATCTTTGGCTTGGAACCCCTCCCTAATGAAACAAAGGGCAAAATTAAAAATGTTTTGCATAATTTGTTTATGCAGACTCTGAAAGTGAATCCCACTGGATTAATAATTCAAGATGTACATAGGTGGAAGAACGATCAGAATAATGGCCACATTGATGTATTGGTACAGAATGCTGTAATTGCTGTAAAAATCCTGCAGAGAGCTTCAATATTGGATAAAGTTGGGCTTCATTTAATAGATAGCTCAATTTTATCAACTAAAAGTACAAACGCTGAAAGGAAAATGGAAAAACAGGACAGGACAACTAATATACTGACACTATTCGGTATAAGTAAAATCAAAAATGAGAATAACACCAAGCTAAAGAGGGTGGTAATTGACATTTTAGAGTAATATTTAAGTATTGCAATAGAAGATTGGGGAGCCCTAACTATAGATAGAGTGGAGCAGGATATGACTTTGAGCAAGTAATTCTGGCAATTCATTTTCAGATCTTGTATGACAAAATAGTAGATAACACTCAAATTTTGGATACAGTGGGATTATATATAATACTCTCAGAGCAAAGTGAAGTAAAGGAAAATAGTAAAAAGGAATTGCAAGTTAAAAATTCAATAGGAGAAAGTAATAAAGAAATGGATGATACCAATGAACTTTTACTCAACTTTACAATACAAAACAGATTTGATCCCTTGAGAGAGGAACCTTAACTAACCAAAAAAGGGACAAAAGAAAGTAACAGGGCAATTACATCATTATATGATGTCATATCTAAGAATATAGAGGTTTACAAAATAAATTTCTAAATGAGAAATAGGTTGGGTACATGAAGGGCTTTGCAATGGCATGCTTACAAGAAACCTGGCACTCACAGGAAAGTGATGTAACCAGGAATGGCTATCAGACCTTTCATGTTCCAGCTGTTAGATCTGCAAAAACAGGGAGATATGATGGGGGTTTAGTGTCATGGTTTAAAATTGCTAAAAAACTTAAAGTTGATTTGATTATATCAAATAAAAATATACAAGCATTTAGGGTGCAATTAAATCAAGAAATGTTTAATATTCTGAATGTTCATATTCCACCGATATCATCAAAACATTACAATGAGGAATTATGGGAACTATTAGAAGATGTATTACATACAACTTGGGCAACAACTTTGTGTGAAAGGACACTTGTATGCGGGGAATTTAATGCCAGAACTGGAAACTTTGATGGATATACTGACTGTAGCTACCATAATTGGTGCCATAGAGATACTTAGAAATATTATAGAGAAACATCGGACCAGAAAATAAGTAATACAGGCCTGAAATTGATAAATATTCTTAAAGTACATTTTTTGGCACCATTAAATGGTAGGATTAAGGGTGACTGTAAGGGAAATCATACACACATTTCCCCACATGGACCATCTGTATTAGACTTGGTGTTATGTAATGGGGAAATGGGATTTTGGGATCAGTGCACTATTGTTAAATGCTTAGATAGTGATCACTTCCCAATACATTTAAAATCTAAGGTCTCATCCATTAAATTTAAAAATAACCCTACTGATCAAGTTCTAGAGATTAGGAATAAAAACAAAATAAGGTGAAATCAGTCAAATGAAAGACCTATTCTGGAAATAATGCATCTCCTAAAAATAGTATTTTGAGTTATAACTCAGAGGTTGTGTTAGAAGAAAAAGACATGCTCTACCTTAAAGATATTAAAGAGAGATATTGGAGACTCCAAATGCATAAAGTCGTCATATAAGGAAAACTGACACCTGGTATGGCCAAGAGTGTTGCATGGCTAAGAAGGCTGTAAACAAATTAGCTAAGACATCGAAAAATTCAGAATTAAAAATAAAAAGCAAAATACTGAATAACGAAAGAGAAATATATAAAACAATGCTTCAGAAAAAACAGAGTGAATTTTATACTAGACAGTGGGACACAATGCTTGCAATAATAAAGAATAAGGATCAGCAATCCTACTGGCTGCTTGTAGCTAAAGGTACTGATAACTTGAAGCATGAAATTGATTCTTAGATCTCTACGGATATGTGGATCAAACATTATTCAGCTATTTTTTTTATGATCCCAGTAACAAAAGCCAAACAGACATAGGGATACCTGACATGTCAACATTTAAACCAATAACTAATGCTGAAACTTATTTTGCTATTGCTAATTTAAAATCAAAAAAAGCCCCAGGTTCTGATTCAATACTGGCTGAAGTATGTTTGGTAACTCCCTCTCTATGGTCACACATACTAACTAAATATTTCAATGTATGTATTCAAAGCCTAAAATTGCCAGATTCCTAGAAAGGAGCAATTATTGTATCTATATATAAGAAAGGGGACAAAGAGGATTCAGTTATGTACAAACCCATTTCTTTATTAGATATTATGGGGAACATTTTTTCAAAAATTATTCTGGAAAGGTTAAAAAAACAGTCATGCTAGGTGATTTTTCAGAGTATCAAGCTTGCTTTAGAAGTGGCTATAGCACCATGGATAACTGTTACAGGGTTTTAAATAATTGATTAGCAGTTTTTTTCCTTGGGATAATGCTAACTGCACAAAAAGTATCTATTGATGTTTTCTAGAAGTGTTATGTTTGTTAAACACAATGAGGCAAGTGCTATGCATTTTCACAATATTTTAGCACTTTTATGAGCAAAACGCTAATCAATTTTTGGAGTTAAATAAAACCCTACATTATATACTTAGTCATCTCCAAGAAAAATATGTCAAAATCAGAAAACAAAAGAAATACTTAGCATTTATTGATTTCAACTCAGCTTTTGACATGATTAACAGACAAAAACTGTGGTCAGAAATGAGAGAGCGGGGCATATCAGAGCACCTAATACTTATTATGAAAGGGTTATATACTGGAACATGGGCACAGGTCAGGACAAGTTCTTGTTCACAGACCTCCAACAAATTTTTCACTAATCACAGTGTCTGCCAGGGTTGTGTACTGGCACCTATACTGTTTTGTACATATATAAACAAATTATTAATAGAATTAAAGGTCTCTTAAACTGATTCACCAAAAGTATTGGGGGAAATTGTGCTGCTTTGGATATGCAGATGACCTTGTTGTTATGTCTTTAACTCAATTTGGTCTTTACAAAAAGTTGGAAATATTGTATGAATTTGCTAATAGTTATGACCTGAAAATCAATGAATCAAAAAGCCAAGTAATAGTAATGGGTGCAAGAAATTTTACCAAAATGTGGAACATAGGTAAATTAAGGCTTAAAATAACAAATCAAGATTACTATTTAGGATTAGCTTTAACTTCGAATGGACTATGGATAAAGCATATAGACATATTGTGAACTAAGTTAAAGCAAACAGCTATCTCATTAAACCTCTTTAATAAAAAGTTTGGGGGTGGCTCAATTAAACCTTTGATTGAGCAAAAACTAAATACTACACACAAGTGTTGTACAACGCAGAAATTTGGGAAACATAAAAAATGGAAGTACTAGAGGTACCACTCTTAAAAATATTAAGAACAAGTCTTGGTTTGAGGAAATCAGTCCCTGCAGCCTTGGTATGAGCAGAACTAGGACTTACGAGTGTGTCGGCATATGCCTGTGCAAGAAAAATAAATTATTGGATTAAGTTACTGTAGTTAGACAAACAACATCTAACACATTTATGTTTAGAAAAAAATACAAATGGAAATATAATGATTTGGCTCAATCTGGTTGGCTAAAAACAGTGTCTAACAGTTTAAAAGGAAATGGGCTGGATATTTTAGAAACATTTGTTGAGAAAGGAATTATTATTAGTATTAAATATCTGAATTATGTGACACAGAAGGTTATTGGAAATCACAATCATAAAAATTTAAGATGCATAGAAAATTTGCATATTTCTAATTAGCTGGTACAAAATGATGTATTCCATCAGTGCAGCTATTACCTAGATATTTTGCCAGACAATAAACAAAGAAAACTTTATACTAAGTATCGAATGAAGCTATTTCAAAGTAAAGTTTTAACAGCCAGATACAGCAAGGAGAAAGACCACTTGGCTTGTTATTGTGATTGTAATAGAGCAGATGTAGAAAATTTAAGACATGTTATTTTTGAGTATAGATGGTATCTAAGCTTTGAGAAAAATGATTATATCCATTAATGAACAATATACAAACAAAGGACAAAGAACTTTTGTTATCTATTTTCTTTGCTACTAATGATGAAATAATTATAGAGTGTTGCTGCCTACTTAGTAGTTATTAATAAGATATGAGTGAAAAAAATAGTATGATTGATATTTGGTAAACTGGCTAGATAAAGAAATGTTGGGGCATCAAAGATAAATACTTTAAGAAGCTTACTAATGAGCAATATGTTATAAGCATTGTTATGTGCAATATAATACTGATAGCACCTTATAGAGTTTTGGTAGTCACTACAAAGCATTAGATATGATGCAATTTAGCCACAATGTTTTATATGTTTTATACACTGAATGCTAACTTTTGTAACCTGGGGATACTGGTTAAAGTGTATTTATGTAATCTATTTATTTATTTACTTATATTAATGTATGTTGTAACTACAACAAGTATGGAACTGAACTCTGTATTTTATGTGAAATTTCGCAAAGTGTAATGGATTGTATTTTAATTGTCATGGTCTTTGACTGAACAATAAACTTGAAATTGAAACTGCTTTGGTACAGGTTAAAGCAATCCTAAAGATGGATTATTTTTACTAACAGTTTGAAATGTAAAGGTGATAACTCACTAGTTTCAATGCACATATAAAACAATTATAAATGTAGAAAGTGTTGTAATAACACCTTAAAACAAACTTAATAAAACAGATAATTTCCTATTTAACCTACAGTAAATGGACGGCCAAGTTCCTCGTCGACATCATTTCTTGTCAGGAGCCTAAACACATGGCTGCTCCCAGCCCTTAATTACAGGCTGATTTACATATGAATAACTCTGGACTGCAAAGACTCACACCTAAATACAATGGCTCACTCAAATTAGGTTTTTATGGACTTTGAGACATTAAGAAACCCTGTTGATGACAGTTCCCCTTTAAATGTTTCTATCATATCCTCCCTTTTCCTCCTTTCCTCCTGTGAGTACATATTTTGTTCTTTAAGCCTTTCCTCATAGGGCTTTTGCTGTAGGCCATGCACCATCTTGGTTGCCCTTCTTTGTACCGCCTCCACCCTATCTATGTTCTTGCAGAGATGGGGCCTCCAGAACTGTACACAGTACTCAAGGTGTGATCTCACCAGTGATCTATACAGGGATATTATGACCTCCCTCTTTCTGCTGATGATTCCCCTGCCTATGCATCCCAGCATCCCTCCAGCCTTGTTGCAGTGTGTTCGCTACCTTCAGGTCATCAGAAATGATCACCCCAGGTTCCTTTCTTGCTTTGTGACTGTTATTTCCTCTCCTCCCAGTTGATAAGTTGCCACCAGGACTCTGTGCCCCATGTGCATGATTTTGCATTTGTTAGTGTTAAAATCAAGCTGCCAAAACCTTACCCACTCCTCAAGTCTACTTAGATCTTTTCCTCATTCTTTCCAGCCCCCCCCGTGTATCCAGTCTGTTGCAAAGTTTTGAGTCATCTGTAAATAGGTAACCTTTCCCTTGCAGCCCCTTTGCAATCTCACTAATAAAGACATTGAAGAGGACCAGCCCCAGCATTGATACTTGTGGCACCCCACTGATCACTTTGCCTATTCCAGAGGGGATGCCATTTATCACCACCCTCTGCCCAACCAACTTTCTACCTATTTAACTACCTCTGGACATACTCCTAGGCTCCCCCCAGCTTGTTTAACAGTCTTCTGTGTGGAATAGTGTTGAAGGCTTTGCTGAATTTCAGGTAGGCCATGCCCACCGCTCCTCCCTGATCCACTACTCTGGTCACCCAAATCAAAGAATTCTATTAGGTTTGTGTGACAAGGCTTCCCCCTGTGAAACCATGCTGCCTCTTATCCTGCAGACCATTGGTTACAAGATATTCCTCAATCCTTTCCTTCAGTAGTGACTCCATTACCTTGACCACCACTGATGTCAGGCTGACAGGCCTGTAATTTCCTGCCTCCTCCCTATTTCCACTCTTGTGGAGTGAGACCATGTCTTCCTTGTTCCAGTTCCGTGGCACCTCCCTTGTTTCCAATGACAGGTAGAAATGCTCTGTCAGAGGTGCAGCCAGCTCCTCTTTCATTTCTCGCAGTATCCTGAAGTGTGTCCCATCTGGCTCCATTGCTTTGTCTGCCTTTAACTTTGCTAGTTACTGAAGTACTCTTTCCTCCGTAAAAGGACTTGTGTCCACTTCCCATCCCTTTATACCTCTGTCCTTGATCCTAGGCCCACTCCGTATCCCCTTCTCCCTAAATAATGAACAGAAGTATTTGTTATATATATATATATATATATATATATATATATATGCTTTTTGGTGGTCCTCTTCCACACTGCCACATCCTTCTCCCTTCTGTCTTACTATCCCTTCCTTTGTCGTTCTCTTTTTACTAACATATCTAAAAAATGTTTTATCTCCATTTGTCACTGATTTGGCAGTCCTTTCCTCTGTTTGCACATTAGCACTTCTAACCGCTGTCCCTGCTTCCCTTTGTTTCTCTTGGTAAGTTTCTCTATCTCCCTCCTTCTGAGTTTGTATACTCTGAATTCCTTTCTTTTTGCTCTTACTTTTTCTGATACCTCCTTAGAGAATCAGTTCTTCATTGTTGACCACCCCCACCTCTGCTCCCAACCCTGCTATTGGTTATAAGTTGTTGAGTAAGGGGTAGGCCTTGGTGATTTAAATGATGATTTGACAACTCTACCTGTCCAAGGGGTGTTGCCTTTCATCCCTCTATGCTTTACCAGAAGGGTGTACTAAGTACTAGGACTCCACAACAGCCTTAAACTTGGTTTAATATTTATTATATGAAAGATGCACAACAAATGAAGACTCAGTCAATTACTTAAAATGTCACATGCAGCATCTGACATTTCACATCAGTTGCTACAAAGTCAAATTATTCATTTCAGCTGATTCAGGTTTCTAAGATGTTCATTCACGCAGTAAATGCTCAAGACGTTCATCTAGCCTTTGGCCTCTTTAAATGGATTTTAAACTCAAAGAACCTAGATAGAAGCATCAGTGCCCTGCACCTGGACGTAGGTTAACAAGTTTAAGGAAATACAATAGCCAATTCTCTCATGCTGAGGTAAAATATAATAGGCTGCCAACAGAAATAGAATGCATACTAATTTTGAACTGATATATCAGTCTGTGGCACAGCAAGGGTTAACATCTGTACAGTTTTTAGCCTTTACACTTTAAAATGTACATACAGTTATAGGAATCTGCAATAAACAGTGCTGCATTATTAAAAAGCAACCATTTAATATACTTCCAACTTACAGCAAACACCAATGAAAATAATCACATTTTTACTTAACTCTAAAAACAGTGACATGTAAGGTCACAGCTGAAATATATTTATAATTCTAAGTCTTTTTTTAGTTTGAAATAGTACAAATTCACATTTTAAACACTATATGACAACACGAGTCCTATTTGAACATAATGAAGCACATAATCAAGTCTTGTTATTGATACAGTCAGAAAATAAATATCCTTAAATAAAACAGCTACAGGTAAGCATGTAGGGATGCACTTCATATTTCCACTTTGAATGAAAGGTCTGGTCTCTGGTGCTTGTCAGATTCAAAGCTAAAGATTCCCTAATATTGGCCGCTATGCACTATTGGGCATAAGGTACATGCCAAAAGCGCATACCCCACCCATGCAGCTCCGCACCTGCAGACAGATGTGCACCAGCTGATATGCACAGCCAGCCACCACCTGTCCATGGCCCCAACCCCCAGTGTGCAGGACTCCACAGGATGGCCAGAGAAGGAGTAGTGGACCCAGGTGGGTATCCAATAGGAAGCCCATTCTGGGTCACAGAGTGGATCCCTAATGCTGGGAGATGTGGGTCCAGTTGCATAAATAGCACCAGGCACACAGACCCATGCTGCCAAGCTACCATCTCCAGTGGACTGACTGGCCCATAGCTTCACTGACATTCCCCCAGCTCTCCGCTACCTGTCCCCAGCCATACAAGGCATCCCCTGCCCCCTGCCCTGGTGCAGCACCGGCCCTGATACTGGACACCCCCACCAGCATACAGAGGCACCCATTGCACCCTGAGCCCCAATCCAAACCCCAGACACCAGTGGTCATCCACCTGTGGCACCAACGACCCTCACTCAAACCCCATACCATCCCATCAGTGCTGCAGACAGAGATGGCCAGTGGCACAGACCTCCTCACACCTCCACAGCTGCCAGCCAGCTGGCTTATGCAGCATGCACATTGTCTGTGTGTGGCCTGTGTAAGTCAGATGGCCACTGGCTGTGGAGGTGTGAAGAAGGCTGTGCCACTGACCGTTCAGTGCCTGGCACTGACTGGCAGGTACGTGGGGTGGGGGGTTGGCTGTTGGTGCTAGGGGGAGAACACAGACCACCAATGGGGGCAGGGGTGCACTGAGTTCAGGGGTGTGTGCCAAATGGTGTGCCATCCCCTGCCATACTGCACCAGAATGGTCACTCATGGCTTCACACCTGTGTTGGGGGGGCTGGTCTGGAGACGGAGCATGGGGGTGTGGGGGGATGTTCCTTTGGGTTGGGGTGCAGTGTGTGTGGTGGGGCAGTTGCATGGGTCCTGGGTGTCTGGCTGGACCATGTCCCAGCAGCAATGGGCCCTGTGCCTTGATGTACGGGCACCCACCAGTTCTGCTGCGCCAGCCCTCTCCAGCAGCTTACTGGGCTAAGGCAGCACTGTGCTTCATCAGCCGGTCATGCCACAACTGGCAGGTCATGTCTGTGAGGGTGCACCATGGATTACAACAGGGTACCAGCTGCCATAACCTGCACAGTTCTCCGCACTCCTGTGGACAGCAAATCCCTTGGGGCATGCCGCTTAGTGGTGTCACGTCCCTGGCATGCCCCCTGCCCACTCCCAGTGCATTGCTGTCTGTGTGGCCTGGGGATTTGTTATGTAACTGCCATGCATCCCATCAGTGAATGCTATGTGGGGTCCATAGGACCCTGCTCTGCTGCATTCAGAAGTAGCAAAACCAATGTGTTCAGTTTATGTTATGCATTGGCATCGTACATAAGGCCCATCATTTGTAACAGTAGGGGGTATTCCCCCCACCACACACACACACACACACACACACACACACACACACACACACACACACACACACATATGCATGCACACACACACACACACACACACACACTGCACTTGCTACAGTTCCTCCATTCATAAAAGAACAGGTCTTTAAGCAACATGTCTGTCTAAGGATGTCAACTGCTTAAATTCTGTAAATGACCATGCAGTGTGATAACTGCACAAAACAAATGCAACCCATTGGTTTATAAAGTGATTTGGAATGTATTGTAGATTAAAGAGTTGTGCCTGAAAAGAGACAGTTTCTGTCTAACACACCCACCTGGTTAACAGAAACTACTTCAATAAATAAATAAATAAATAATAAAGGCACAATATAAAACCAATATGGACTGAATCATAATCTACTCACTCATAAATGTTGCTATTTATGTTGAAATATGTAGAACCAAACAAGATTTATTTTCTTGTTGCAATTATCAACACAACTGGCTCGTTATACATGAACTAATCAACTACTGGGATTGGTTTATTGGACTTTTATTCCATGACTGTGCAATTGACAGCCAAAATAATCTGAATGGAATCAAGATGTGCTGATTTCTCTTTGATCTGCTAGTCAAATGTTACTTACTTGTACTGATAAACTTGTTAACTGGGTAGGCCTGCTGGCTCAATGGATTCTTTTTCAGGTGCAACTTGTGCAAAGTAAGGTGGTACATAAGTTGAAAGTTGGAGCAAGACCTACTGTTAATATCTTGTATATTGTCAAATGGCTTTACTTTGATTTTTGGTTTTCATGTATTAGTTTATCTTTAGCTGCTGCTGCAGTTTTAGGTGTTGATATTCTGCAATATTTCCCATCACAGTAAAAATGTTATTCCTTATCAATTCATTTGATCACTCGGGTGATGGTGTGCATACTTGGCTTGGTGTACTGTCTTATCTAGGAAACTTCATATGGTGGAATAGACAACCTGAAAATATTGAAGTGATATGATACCTGTTATTGGCATAAAAATGTATTAAGCACATATACACGAGGGAGCAGAAAGAACCCACAACTTCTGGGGACCTTGGGAGCCCACAGCCCAGCCTGTATTTAGTCTACATAAGGAAAATCATGAACCGGGATGGGTACAAGCCCCCCAGATTCTCTAACTCACTCCTCTTTTTTTCCTCCCCTGTACTGTACAGTACAGTACTTTAGTATCCATGGTGTTTTTAAGATACATCCTTTTCCTGATGATCCAGTGGCTGGGGGGAGGAGGTAGAGTGTATAGGTTCACCATATGTGCAGACAGTCCCTTCCCACATGCCACCTATCAACTTCTGCCCATTTCCATTTAAAACTGGCCATACATTGGTCTATAACATTATATAAATGAAAAGTCAGGATTTACCTGACTTAAAGCAAAATGGCTGCAGAGTTACACATGACAGAGAACCCAAGTGCATCCCCGATGTGTTGTGCCAAAGAAGAGGCACATTCTCAACTGTGACTGCCACCCAGTGATCTAACAAATTTATACAGCAATGCTTAAAATGCAAATGCTTCCATTTCAAATTCCAGGTGATTCACAGCCTACAGTAACCCCAAAGACTGTAAGTTCAGTGATAGTGAAAGCAAAAAAAGTGCAGTGCTATTATTGTCACTGTACTTACAGTCTTAGGATAAGAAAAATTAACAATAGTTACATACTGATATACAAGTTGCACATAATATCATGTAATCTCTTGTTGCTACCCCTGTTATTAGCCCAACAATATTCAGAATCAATAGAAACTTGTTATACTTGATCCACACTACTTAAATGATCAAACATCATCACATAATTGATACAAGGGATCTGCTTTCATAATATTCATTGCATTTCAACAGCATCATTATGTTGCAATATAGTATTTAGTGTTGATATCACACACTCTATAAGTTCTGAATGGTACAGTACATAACACTCAGTACTTGTCATATACCGAGCCTGTAAAAATAACATATCTGCTACACACAATAAAGAAGAATGAAAACCATTTATTTTTATTACATTCATTATTTATCACTTCTATGGTGAAGAGCATTTTCTTCTGTGGGCAAAAGTTTAAGAAAATTACCTTCTATCATTTTATAAATAATATGAGTGTCTGAAATGAAGCACTATACAGTTACCTGTATCCCTTAAGTGCTTTGTTCTTTATGTGTCACTGTCTCTGTATTTTGGTTGAAGGGCATGATTCACCACAAGTGTGTTACCAAAATATCAGTAGTTATTTTCATTCTGACCCATGAAGAAAGTGTTGGGGTTGAATGATGGCTAACTTCATTCATTCAAATTATAGACTTTCACTAATTAATGGATTTCCTATTACTGTTAATTCTTCAAAAAACAATATGTAACTGTAGCCAGTTTTTTATTCAAGGCTTTCCTTTTGAGTAGCCTTTCTCTGCATCATTGGCATTACCTGATCCTCTTAAGATTTATTCAGAAATAGTATATCATATGAAAATACTTTTGTTATCATTATTATTATCACAGTGCATAACGGGGGCACATGAATTGTGTCTCTTAATTTTGACCCTTTACTGTGTTCCTGTTGCATATGGTGCTCACCAGCTTGCCCCACCCACTTGCTGGAAAAGTAAATTTGCAGTAAGGCTGGGCTGTCACTAAAGACCTTATTTGTTTGCATTTCAACACATCTGTTGCTACAGAAAATGTTAAAATCATGCAGACTGGATTTTCTGTGGTATCAGTACTCTGCATGGTGGCTTACGCTAGAGCTCCCACATTCCACAAACCCATTCTGTAGCTATCCTGTGTTAAAATTGACTGTATTTATCAACAAACATCACCAGGTATTGCAACAGTACCCCAACAATGGGGTCACCATATAAATCCCCCAGTGAAATCCAACAAACCTGCTTTGAATCTCCCTTCCCCACCACTAGCAATCCTCCCCTCCCCCCCGTGCTTCATACTGTACTTATGGCTTGTGGGGAATGGAGAAAGCTAGTAGATAGTGCTCTAGAAGTTACAAGCAGCACACCGGCATGTACATAATTTTTACCATGCAAAAGGGATTAATTGAAAGGTACCAGCTATGAAAATTTGAAGCTGCTGGAGAAATGGGCTGACATGGTGGAGGGGACCATAGGGGAGTTCCAGGAGGAAACAGACTACATCAAATGTTAACTTACTATTTTCATGCCAGAAGGTGAGAGAAACTTAACAAATTGGGTTGAAGAAGCAGAAGACCAAGCTAGACAACAAATATCTGAATTTTTAGCATCCCAGAAGATAGTGAGCAAGCAGAATTGGATTCTGACCTACTTTGCTAAAACAAATCTTGTCTCTGCTGGATGACATGCACCTAGAAATTGAGAAGACACACACAGTGCAAGTCCAGAACCACCTGGCTCAGCCCGCTGGACTCAATTAATGTAAAATGTAGTAAGTACCCAGTGAAACAGATGATATTCCAAAAGATGTGAGCAACCAAACAGCTACTACATGAGGGCCAGAGACTATATATCAACCAAAATTACCCACCTAGTCTCCTTCATGAGCAGAAACAAGTACAACCCATAGTGGAACAATTTAAAGAAAAAGAGATTAGAGCCAGTTCAGATTCCCGGGCAAGATGAAAATTTATCTTGACTCTGGGATAAAAACCTATGTCAATGTGTTAGCTCTTTCTGAACACATTGCAAATGTCAGAGAGTGTCTAGTTTCCAAAACAGACACCAAAGTGTATGAGAAGAAGCTGGTACAGAAACTCTAGGAATTGACCAGAAAGAAAGCCAGAAGTGCCAATAACATGAGAATGGAACCTCCTAGAGGTATCAGAGCAGACTTAGAGACTTGCTAAAGCCCTACAAGTGGGGAAAGCAGATAGCCAAACTTTATGTCATTGTTTATTCTAGGGGCACTTCAGTTATGGTCCATAGATTAGTTTGCAATATAACAATGAAATGGGAAAGGAAACTGTCTTGAGGCCACAAAGTAGTTTTTTATTTGCTTATGTATCTCTACTGGTCATAAAGGTGATCCTCATTTTAGGACAGAAACCTAATTTCTTAGTTGTTGTTTTCAATAGGAGGCACTTTTTTTATGGACCACATGCTCCCTCTCGCCCCAAAAATTATGGCATGTCTTTACTATGATGACTCCTCTAGCAGCCAGTGTTTCTCACTGGAAGCCATTCTGTCATCTGCAGGAAATGGGAACTTGGTAAATTGACCCCTAAATTGCAGATTCCCAGTTTAACTTCGAATGGCAGAGACTTGAGGTTGCATCTTGCACTTATGGGGACTGTGGTTTCAGGATCAGTTTCTCAAGGATCCATTCAGTTTCAGTTGGAACTTTTACAGCAAGTTCTGAACAACTGCAAGTATTTTCTTTTCTCAATAATGACATGTTCCAAGTCGTGAGCTGCTTCAGTGGGACCTACTTGCTACAGTGGGAAGAGTGTGACCCTTGGCATTGAAATTAAGAATATTTTTTTTTTTTTTTTTGTTTGGAGTTTTAATAGTTTAGCAATGCCTTTATGACTGATACCTGATAAGGATGCATAACTTACCAATAATGTAACTGTATGCAGCTATGAAGGATATTATAAATGGTAACTGTAGGAGCTAACATAATTATGGTACCTGTCATGGTGAAGGGGCAGGGTCAGGATGTCAATGAGGAGAGCATTACATTACAGGTCTCGTGAATCTGAGGTTTGCGACCACGGAAAGCAAACAATACTGACTGCCTCATGTATACAGAATAAAACAAAAGAAAGCCAGGGCAGAATTTAACCTGATATAGTTTTGCTGTTAAAAAATTATAAGCTAGATAAGGTTAGCTGCAATATGCAATTGCTCAGATATTATGTTAGAACTGTTTTTGTGTCCATGGAAAATGAGGGGGATGTTATGGAGGTACACTAACTAGTTAACAAGGGCACTCAACTAAATCCTCTAATTGGTTTTACTGGGTTATTTTGGGTAAGTGGGTTCCAATTTGGAACAGTAAGCTTCTTGTAAAGAGTGTGAATCTCACCATTTGAGTTGTGCACACACATGGTTCAATTTGGTGTGCTGTAGGATCCACTTACTATTTCAGTTTCATGTTTACTGTTTGTGGTCTGTTTTTCTATATCCTTGGTGCAGGGACAAGATATAGATATCACAAATAACCAATCAGGGTGAAAGCAGAGTTGTATGTCATAAAGTGCATCTTATTTGTTAGGGGTTGCCAGACAAATGCATACCCTCAGGTAATTAGGGATTATACATTTTGGAACACATGTGGTTGCAAGGTAAAATAGTGGCTCCTCTGTTGACAATATGGGGTCTTTAAAGATTATTACTTATAATGTGAAATGGTTTTCCTCAGTGGTGAAGCAGACCAAAATATTAAAGGAATTGAATCATTTAAGCTGTGAAGCATATGAGAAAATAGGCATTTATTTGTCTAGCATAGCGACCTGGTTAACAAATGCTAAGTAAATACATAAATAAAATAGGCCTTTTATAGGAGAGCCACCTCACCAAGGAGAAACATTTTCTCATCCCCAAGAGCAGAAAGATGTGGTGGTCATTTTAATTAGAAAGCTTCAGCTTTTAAAATCATCAGTACCTGATCAGCTAAAGAAGGAAGGTTGATTATTGTTTTGGCAGTCGTGACTGGAACAATATTACATATTGTTGATGTCCATGGATCTGCAACAGCCATGAGCAGATTCTTTAAAAAGGTGTTTGAGCTGGTCCAGTGGTGCTGGAGGTTGAGATGCTGGATGCCATACCTGGTGCCATGCTGGTGATCAGGGTTCAGGAATGAGCCCGGTTCACCAAGGGTTGACAGGAGTGAGACAGGATTGAGCATCTAGAGGACTGCTCTCCTCTGATTGTGAGGCACACACTTGAGCGAATGAATACTGGACACTGAAGCTCTTTCACCCTTTGGGATATATTCATGATTTTAAGTTAATAATTTTTAAAACGTTAGTCTCTGTTTACATTTTCCAAGTCCGTTAGGCAGTAGGAAGCTTTTTTCCAAGTTTGGTGCGAATTGGTTCTGTTTCACGATTTTCAAATGTTTTGACAGATTTACAGGGCATCGGGTCTCTGAGATGCTGCACTATGGCAAGAGTGGAGCTGGCACTACATTGGAGCAGAACAGAATGTCTCCTATTCGTCTGTTCGCCAATACAAGTAAAATGGAAAAAAGTGGTAAGAGTGACACAGAAGATATGGCATTTATCAAGGGCATATTATCTATTAAGCTAGACATTACTGATATGAAGAAAGAGTCCGAAGTGGGAAAAAAGAAAACAGAGGATTTGGCAGAGATAATCAATATGTTAGAAAGAATGGCTATACTAGAGGAATCAATGTACAAGACTGAGGATGTAGGAGAAAGTAATGAAACAAATATTCAGTATTTAGCACATAAACTAGACAGCCAGGAAAACAGAAACAGAAGGAACAATATATGCATTGATGGGGTTCTTGAGTGTGCTGAAGGTGAAAACATAACACATTTCTTACAGGAGTTTATCCCTTCAGTTTTGATCTACAACTGGTCTTGGCCCCTGGAAATTGAAAGGACGCATAGGTCTCCCAGGGCAATTCCCAAAAAAGGACAAAAACCATGGTCTATTATTGTGAAATTACAGTGGTTCCCTGTTAAGGAAAAAATCCTGTCAGTGGTTAAGCAAAGGAAAGTTTTAAACTGGGGACGAGACAGAGTGTTCTTCTTTCAAGACTTTCCTACTGAGATTGTGGAGAGAAGGTAAACCTTTTGGGAAGTTCAAGTCGTGTTGAGAAAGCTAAATGTGCATGTGATGCTTGTACAACTGGTTCTGATTACTCTATGATTTTTGTAATATAAAAATGTGTTATTGAGTGTCTCTCATGAGACATGCTGAGATTTGGGGTGACCCCCCCCCCAGGTTTCAACTACAAGCTGTTAACCTAAAATCCAGGAGATTATTAACAAGCTAGAAGAGACACAAATTAAGGATCTCCTGTTTATCTAGCTTAATTGGAGCTGCTAGGATGAAAATCATAAACTTTTATGATGTTTAGAGGAAGAAACCAGGTTATGTCACTTAGGTGCTAAGTCATAAGTGCTCCTTTGATGTCTGTGAAGGGCAAAAAGACACACTAGATCAAAGGGTTATGGAGACGTGCATTTTTGCTGATGTCACCTATTTAATTTACCTTCTGAATGATAAGACATCCTGTTTTGTGTAATTTTTATGTTCTGACAGGGAGGAGCTAGGTGACCTCATGCAAAGAGGTTGGCAAAGCCAGTTTTAAACAGTATTCTGTTTTCCACTTAGAGACATTCTTGTTTGGAATCTGAAGAAGAAACATCTACTTTAGATAGACAAGTCTAATTTTCTGGTCGTAGGATATAATTTGCACTTTTTAAACCTCGTTCTTTTTAAGTGATTGTATGTTTTTGTGATATATTGTTCTGTATTTACATTTTACATATTTTTATCTATTTTAAAGTAAACCTTCATTTTAAGAGACTACTTGGTGTGCCTTTGAAATTATTTATTTGGCAAGTGAAGTGTATATGGTTAAAGCTGACATTGTGCATAAGCTTACTGGTTTACTAAATTGGGAAAAGGTAAGAGTTTATTCTGAGGTCTTTCATAGAGTTTTTAAGGGTTCATTTTGTACACCTGGGTAGGTGCCAATAGGCAAAAGATATCTGGACCCCCCCGAAGAGCAGAATTATCTGAACCCTGTACATTGGTTATGTTAGCAAGAGGTTCACAGTTTGAATCCCTCCAGAACTTTAGACCAAATGTTGATTTGAACCCACAAACAGACAGGAGGGTTACCCTGTTCTGTTCCTGTTCACAATACTGCGCTCAGAGGTTGGCACTGTGGGAGCAGAGGGCCTAACCTGCTGAGTGGGATTGTGACAGTGCAGTACTTTGTAAAATACCCAGCCATTTTGATAGTTGCATGGGGAGGTGGATTTCATGCTTTCAGCAATGCTGATGAAGCTTGGGATTTTATTTACTAAGCCTGGCCTGAGGTAAAGAACATTGATTTTAACAAAGTGCTTCAGCATTCAAGATGTTCTGAGACACCAGCTTTCAACTATAGAATGCCTGCAACAAGTAGCAGCAAGCGCATGCCAAGCCACAGCACAGTGCAGCTCAATCCCCTAACAGCTCAAATTCTGCAACAAGCTCTAGTGTGAAACCCACACCGATTCTGGTGTATAAATCTACAGCTAAGTCATCTGCTAACATGTCAGACGCATCACAATTGTTACCAAAATCACTAAGCTGGTTCTCCAAACTCAACAGGAAAGCCCAACCCTTCTTTAACCCTCATCCTGCCGCCAACTAGATAACTCATCATAATTAACTGCAGTCTCTGCTGCTGCAGACGAGATAACTCATCCTCAGTGACACTTTTTTCAGAGCTGCAGTGCATAAACAAAGCTGTCCATTTTAGAAATCTGCCTAGTGCTTAACAAGTCAGGGACCTGTGGCTCACTGTAATTGGTTATTTCAGTATCCAATTACAGCTCACTAAATAGCCTCAATGTTTTTCCCGAGCTCCTGTTGCCAAGCTGCCTCTCACTTGGATTTTCAGCTCTGACCTGCAGCTTTGGAAGAACTTTGCTGATTATCTATGCTGTTCAGCAGAATCTGCTAGGCGCTCTTAGAACACGATAAAATTCTGATAAGACGGAAAAAATCCACTGCTTTGTTTAGTCGGTGGGAACCTTTTATCTTGAGGTGTGTGTTATTTCTCAGAAGGTCACTAGCATGTTTTCTTGTAGGGGGACTCAAAATGGTAATAAATAGTAAGTGTGCGTTGGAGGAATTTGAAACTTTACTGGTGCAATTTGAAGAATTTTTTTTTTTTTTTTTTTAGAAGGCGAGGGCTAGTGAGATGTTTTGTTAGACGTTTGTGCATATGTGTACTACCTCACGGCTTGTTGATTAGTCAAAACTGTATTGGTGGCAATGTTTGCATGTTTGAGAAATAAAAATCACAGAATAGTTGTTTCCCTGGATGGTGTTGCTATACAACAATGGTGCAACATATAGAGGAAAAAAAAAAGGATCGTCGGTCCAGTTTGTATTCAATGCCATTTTTTGGTTTCATTATTGTACGCCTGGTAAAATGTTGTTTTGAAAACTGTAAACCAATTTCCCTAAGACTTTATTTTAGGAGGTTCAGTTATTAGTAAACAATTCAAACCGCGATTCTCAATGTCCCTTTGTTGTTCCCCATTCAAGCAAATGGTGCCCATTTTGTAGTCTCCGATTTACATGTCCGACATTTTGTGATGGTTGTCCCACGAGTATCATGGATAGATGCAAACCATCAGATAAGTAAATCGGGCTGCTGGGGGATTTGTCTATCCATGTTGGGTTATAGTTTTCCCCTCTCCTCTATCTCCCACGCTCGGGCACAAGAAAAGAAGATGATGGGCATGAGGGCAATGGAATTTGTTTAGGCATTACGTATTGGGGGCAAGGGGTTTAGTTTTGTGTGCTGCCCATATTCATCAGACAGAGAGAAATCGCTTGGCATGAATAAATTTGTTTATAATGGAAGCCGGTTGTGGAGCTTGCCTGAATGCTGCAGTTCGTTTTGTTTTCTGCAGCTGGTGCGATCACAATCCAGGAGTCAGTGCGCAGGTTTTCAAGGGCTGCTGGAGCCTGAAGCACTTGACTGGTCTAGACGGGTGACAATGGGGTGAGTAATTTAGTTTCAGTTCCCCTTTTCCCCCCTTCAGGAACTGGGTCTTCCTAATATGCATTGTGATTGGTGTTTGAAGGTGCCGGTTGAGGAGCTTGCCCGAGTGCTGCAGTTCGGTTTTGTTTTCTGCAGCTGAAGTTCAACTCCTGAGGCAGGCCGCGTGCGCGAATTGCAAGCATTCTAGAACACTTACAGAAAGGCTTGAATCTGACCGCGATGGTGCGATCACAATCCAGGAGTTAGCGCGCGGGTTTTCAAGGGCTGCTGGAGCCTGAACCACTTGACTGGGTCTAGATGGGCTACAATGGGGACCAAGCCTGGCAGAAGCATTACACTCAAGACAAGCAGGAGATCCACTATATCAGCATTCAACAAGTGATTAATTTAGTTTCAGTTCCCCTTTTTCCCCCCTTCAGCAACTGGGTCTTCCTAACACCAGTTTAGCCACACATATTTTGCTTTTTTACAGTCCAGTAGGTAACCCATCTAGTTATTCAGCCCTCATATACCTCAGCTTAAACTGTAATAGAAATAAATGGATTTGGGGTTATTTTCAACTGTAAAATCTCCCTTGACCTTTGGAAATCACAGCCTGGGTAGAGAGAAATAAATTCATAAGTGAACCTGAGGGGTATGTATTGTAATTCAACTGTTTTGTATTACAGGTTCAGAGAGGGGGATTGCTCTGCAGTTTGTTTTTTTTGGGGAGAGTCAGTGATGTTGGCAAACCATTGGTAGCTGTAGTGGGACTCAACTCCTAGTTGTTGTGTAGACCCCCCCTCCCCAAAACTGATCCACTGGCAGATGTGGCTGGGAAGGCTGTTTGGTCCTTTCTGTGGGCATATAGGATTACCTATAGGATCAACAAGTTTGTCTGTTCTTGACTGAGTGGGGTCTACCATGTGCACCTCAGGGAGGGAGGTTGCTGTGCAATAATCCAAGGCACTTTACATAATGTTATGGTATGCCCATGGGTGGGAGAGAGAGACTGATGGGGACCAAAAAGTCATTTTATAGTGTCACAAATCACTAATAAATGTTATTCCTCAGTGTGGCTGTGTTTGTACCGACAATGCAAGAGAAGGCTGAAAAATAAATATGACCTGTGTCATGTGGAGGTGGGAGGGAGACTACTGGGGACCCAATAGAAATTTCAGTCACAGAAAACACAAATGTTTATTCCATGCCTAAGTGTGGATGTGTGTGACAGTCAGTACAAGGGCTGGCTGGTAAAAATAACACTTTCTGATGTGTCATGCAGCGGGGGGGGGGGGAGACTACTGGGGACCTAAATAAACAAACTTGGACTCAGTGTGGCTTTGTATGTACAGGTAGGGAAGGTGCAGGCTGTCAAAACAAAGGAGGGAAGTTAACTGCTGTGGACCAAAAAGATATTTAATGCAATGGCGCTCCTGTATGTCTCTGGGTATGGTGGTGCGTTTGGCGGTGCCGGTCATCAGATGGTGGTGGGCAACCCATGAACATCAGGTAATGGTGTTTGTTGGATGGTGCTGGGTGTTGAAACAATCCAATAAATTGCATTCCCCATGCCGGAGGGTCACTCCACACTCTGAGACCCGGTGCCATCAACCATGCATCATTGCCTGGTGCCCGTTGGTTCCACCCCACCCACCAAGATTTTGTACTTGTTTGTTGTTTTTACTTTTTTTTTTCAGTTAGTGTTACCAGTTTATCTATATCACTGTTTGTGCAGATCATGGATGGATGGAACAGAGTGGGGATACTTATTTTTACCTTTCTTGTGGGTATTTTTCTCTTTTCCTCACCCCACTCTCTGAGACCCAGTACCATCAAACATGCTTGCATTGCCTGGTATCCGTTGGTTCCACTCCACCCACCGAGAAGTTGCACAATCACAGAAAAAGAATTCCCTTGTGTACGTGGGTTCCACCCACACACTCAGACATGGCAGTGTGAATGTGTGTTTATAGGCAGAGCAAGGGCAAAGGGTACTAGCTGCACATTCGAGCAGACTTGCTATACCTCTAGGCCTTTATCTGCTGGCAAATTTCATATGTTCATAAGAGCAGACTGAGGAGACTGGTCTAGAGGTGGAACAAGGAAGCATTATCGCTGTTTTTTTTATCTCTTCATTTTCAGGGCTTACTGGTTAAGAGCTGATGGTTTCTCACGGCAGGCCATATCTTTTGGAGAAGGCACCGTATAGGACTCGGAGGAGCTACAAGGTGGCCAACAAAGACTACTAGCCAATATTAAGGTAGGAAAAAATGGGAAAATTTCTAAACAAATTCGGATGGTAGATGTAAGGGTGAGTTATTTTGCAGTTCCTGGGGCAGAAAATATGGTGGATGAGTTTCATTACAGAGGGTTAGAAGTAGACTGCATCACTGTGGTAAGGTTATTTATTACTACTTCTTGCCACTTTTTTTTTTCTGACCCAGGAACTGAAAACTAGCCAAAATGTGGTCCTTCTGGGAGTTATACAGCAGAAGTCAACTGTATCTATATGGGTTGGGGGAGCACAGCAGGACACTGATATCTATACGATTTCATAGTTTTTTAGCTATTTCTTTTTTTATATTTAATATTTTTGTTGACTTTCATAGAAAGATAGGCTTTGATGGCAGATAAGAACTGCTTGGCTCACCAAGTCTGCCCATTTTCCTATGGATTGGATAAGATTCTAGTTGACCAACTACTTTCTCTTACCCCCCCACTATAATTGCCTTATGTCTGTCCCATGCATTCTTGAATTCCTCTACTGTTCTTGACCCCATGACCTCATCAGGAAGGTGTTTAAATGCATCCACCATACTCTCCATGAAAAAATACTTCCTGACATTGCCCCTGATCCACCCACCCTCTATCTTCAAATTCTGCCCCCATGCCAAACAGAGAGTCGTGCATGTCCCCACTATGCCTTTATTCCTTGGAGGAGGGGGACCCATCCAGTGAAGGGTTATACCGGGTTACCGGGGGGCACAATGTGGGGTGGCAGTGGCTGCAAATCGGGGTAGGATGGCAGCAAGGGCATAGGCCACCCAAAGGAGAGGCTGGTCAGGAGCTAAGGGAAAGCAAAAAAAAAAGGATATTGTGGGATGCGAGTGTGCAAGTGGTATGCATTGTCACCGGGGTGGGCATCAGAAGGGAAGGGAGCAGATCAAGCGACCACAGGATTGGGGGGGATGGATAGGAGGTGGTGGAGGGGGGACTTCCTAAATGTGCCTGGGTAACAAAACAGCTGAGCTCCATGCTCTCTTAGCTGAGGAGATGGTGGACTTCACAGCCATCACTGAGACTTGGGCAACCCAACCCAAGGACTGGGATCTGACATTGCCAGGGTACAAGATTACCAGAAAGGTCAGAGGGGTCGACGGTGATAGGGGTGGCAGTCTATGTAAAGGACGGGATTAGATGCACAAGAGATGAGGGAGAGGAAGGGAAGGGATGACAGTCATTATGGATGCAGCTTACGAACTCAAAGGGTAAAAAGCTGAAGTTGGTGATGGTGTATAGAACAGCCCAGTCCGAGTAGCTTGATAAGGAGTTAGCAGAATATAATAGATGGGCATGTAGAATGGGGAGTGTGGTGACCGTGCTTAGTCTTGGGAGGGTGGTATGGACCCCATGGACACCTGGGAATGTGTTCTCTTTTTTTGACTGAACCCCCTTACCTCGGGACTGGTCTGTTCACCGCCTCCATGCCCTGGCTTATTACCCTAGGCAGGGCTGCCGACGGGGCTTCCCACTCCCTCAGGACATTGTGGGCAAGCCCCAGATTCACCCCCCTGGTAGGTGCCATGAGAGCGAATGTGAGGGAAAATTTAATTGGATGAGCCTCAAATGGGTGTGGCAGCTACAGGAATTTCAAGTGCAGCAAGGCATGGTGTCAGTGCTTCTGAAAATTACAGAGCAGCAGCTTGAAGAACACGGTTCATGTTCAGGTCACCATGCAGCTGACTGGCATGGGCTTTGCAAGTCCTGGGTCTGATGTGGGTAGAGTGATTTGAAAGGGGATTCCTGATATGGCTGTCTGGATGGTACCTCTTCCCATGGGGTGTTAGTAGGATTGACAATGGGAGAGGGGAGGTAGTCAGCCAATCAGGATGGAGGATTTGCATTCTGTTTGACTGCCCATTGTATAATTGTTTTCTTTTGTTTGGGGTCTGTGTGTGTGTGTGTGTGTGTGTGTGTGTGTGTGTGTGTGTGTGTGTGGAAGAGGGAGAGACAGAGAGAGAGAGACTACTCAATCTAACCTCTCACCACCACAAAAAAAATACTAAACTGGTGAGATAGAACTGAAAGAGAAGGATGAGCTATGGGGTTAGAGGGGAGGAGGTACTGTTTGATGGTGAGGAGCTGTGGGGGGTCTTTTGTATTGCTACTGTATATTTTTTGTATTAACCTGATTTCTTTTTAACAGATTTGACAGGATGCTAACTCAGTCCCCAACAGATATGTATTATTCTATGATTTACCTGTCATATTTTTCGTAATTACTCATTAAGATCTACAGATCCTTTGTGACTCCTTTCATATATTTTTACTTTACAGTTTTGCCGGACGTCAATTCCCTTCAAGATTACTGATTTTGGCTCCCTATTCCCCCGGTAAAAAAACTCTTCATATTTTGCATGGTTTTATTTTTACTGGGACTGTTACGATAATGTACCTGGGAAGAGGGAACACTGGGAGTGCTACAGTGTGTGTGGGGTGAGCTGATTACTAAAATTGTAGAAAGGGACCTGGATCATTTCTGATGAACTAAAGGTGTCTAGGCAGAGTTCAAAGGCTACAGTTAGGGCAGTGGCATGCTGGGATTCATAGGTAGAGGTATCACAAGTGTAACTCCCAGGTGGCGCTAACCCATGGGCTACTACCCCTGCCTGCTTGACTACTGACAGGTTGAGGGGCCTAGGTTCTATGACGGGTGCCTCCACCTAGAGGTCATGGTTTGTAGTGGTTAGATTAGCTTGGTCACAGCCTTCTGGGACACTGAGACCCCCTTTTATTCCCTCTAGTGGCTCACACAATGCACAGAAGTTATAGTCCCAGTACCCCACCTGTACACACTGTTCATTCATAAAGTACCAGTTACCCTCGAGACTGATTCTGAGGTTCGTATCTGGGGCACCCCTGTAGAATAAGGTTAACCAACATACATAAACCAGTACACTGCTTGATATGTAGGTACTGACACTTCAGACAGTTTAAAGTTTAACAACATCAAATCTGGTTTATTTAGGAGGAATAAAACATGGGAGGGGGAGATCAGGTTAATTGGCAGAATTAAATCACAGTACTGTGCACACATACAGGGTCTGAAAAGTCACACTCTGGGTACCCAGGTTTGGGGGGGGGGGCTAGCCAGGTCCGTTGCCCGGGGCTGGCTGGCAGGAGCAGATGGACAGGGCCCCGTAGAAGAAAATATATGCACAACACCCAATTGTAATCCGGAACTGGATGGCTCAATCCGTGAAGAAGTGAAACAACAATAATTAGATGACACACTTGTAATTGACCAAAATGAAAGAGCTACACTGAAACAGTTCGTGCTCAAATAAAGAGAGGTTAGACAAACTACATTTTCTCAGTCACTTTAAATGATTTCTGACAAACAGTTATATCTTTCAATGAGGCTCTCTCTGCACATGTAGCGACGGCAGAAACTAAGCAAATTGCCAGCAGCTCGGGCAGGATTCGAACATTAAATACACAGTCCCTCCATACAAACTAATTAAGTCTTCAAGTAGACAGCTGTTAGAGACAGTATGTGGAGGCTCAAATAGCATTCACTTGGAAACACACAGCTCAGACATTGAACACTGTCCAGACTTGGAGCATTCAGGCAAGCTCCTGGAAGACTTTTGGGAACCCCCATTTGCAGGGGGGTTATACAAGCATAAGGTGGGAGGTGGTTATGCCATTGTTCAAGACACTAGTGAGGCTTTTTTTTTTTTATTTAGTTGTTTAACCAGGTATAGCACACTAAGCTGAAAACTTTTTTACAGGAGCGACCTGGAAGCACAAGGAGGTTAAGTGACTTGCTCAGGGTCACACAGTATGCAAGTGGAAGTTGTGGGATTCAAACCCAGGTCATGTCTGCTGGATGTCACCAAATTTGCAGCTCAGAGCCTTAGACCACTGCGCTATACTGCCTCACCTAGAGTACTGTGCGCAGTTCAGTAGTCTGCACCATTGCACGAACATTTTCATGGTGGCAGTGGTCCAGAGAAGGACGATTAAGATGGTACAAGATTTTCACCAGAAAACATGTTAGAAAAGACTAAAGGATCTCAATATGTACTCACTGGAGTAGAGGATGGGATCTGGGACAAAGGTTAGCTACAAGCAGTTACAGTGGAAGACTTGGGAAATATTGTTTGCCTAAACTGGTATGAATTATTGATTTATTTTGATTAATTTGAGTGGTGGGTGGGTAGGTATAGTTTATTGTGTAGGTGTTGTATCTAGGATCAGTGGGGATCCTGGTGGTTCACCCAGGGAAACCTACTATGGGGGGGGATGGGATCAAACATTGTTAGGGCTGGCACCTTTGAGAGGGTGGTTGAGTGCACATGGTGTGGGGTGGACATGATACTGGACTGGGCTTGGATGTTCAGTGTTGTCCATTGTGTTACCAGCCGGCACAGCTCATGAAGGAGGTTGAGGGGATTAGCAGGCAGCTAGGGGTTCTGGGGGGGTGGTATGGTGGGGGAGGAGGCAGGGTCTCACCCATGGTACTGCACCAAGCGCTAGATATGGGCATAGGGAAAGCAGCACAGGAGAGTACTTTGGGGTAACATTGGGACCCTGCCAGAGAGGGCCCAAAAGGAGGACACTCCAAAGGAAGCATGCAGGTAGCTGGTGCTGGGCAGAAAAAGCTGGTGGGGTAATGGGGTCGGACATTAGGCTCAGCAACCACTTCAGCCCTCTCCTTCTGCTTGAGGAGGGGAGTGCTGGGGGTGATGCAACCATGACAGGGGTGCTTAGGGAGGGAAAGCGAGGGTCCAGACCTGGCAGAGGTAGTGAGGGAAGCCCTCTGGTCCCTTAGGATGGAGAAAGTACCAGGGCCGGAGAAATTACGTCCCAGGCAACTGGTGGATATCCTTGTAGAACCCCTGGTGGACCTTTTTTAGCATTTCTTTGATGATGGGGTTGATGCCACAGGATTGGAGGGTGGCACATATCATGCCTATCCACAAGGCAGGATCAATATAGGAGGTAGGGAACTACAGGACCATCTGCCTGACATTGGGGGTGGGCAAGGTGATGGATGGTATTATCAAAGAAGGGTTGGGGGAGTACTGGAAAAGTTGGAGTACCTTGATGATGGCATGGCTTAGTCCTGGAGAAGTCATGTCAGACAAACTTTGCAAAGTTCTATGATTGGTTGACGAGTGCCCTAGACCTAGGTAGGCTGGTGGACATCCTCTTTCTTGACTTGGAGGTCACGTGATGCAGCGGTGCTGATCAGCAGCTTTCTGTGGAGCTCCCGCTCTTCTCCTCTTAAAATAGTTTTTCTTTCACCTCCAATTCCACGCTACTTACCTTGAGGTGGGCTAAGAAGTCTCTCTACCGCTGCAGGATCCCCAGAGGATCGCGATCGGCACCCGGCAGCCTCTAATTCAAATCACGATGGCTGATGCAGATATGAAGGCCGCGGGAGTTAAACACACTCCCCCAACTACACCAGAGAAGGCCTCAAAAAAGGCAAGAAATACAATCGACTTCCAGTTCCACATCTAGACAGCATTCCGGTGGGGCTGCAACCTCTACACAAGGCACTGTTCTGACTGAAGAGCGTTTCCTAGAAGAGCTGTCTCCATTTAAAGAAACCCTCCAGGAAATCTCGAAAGAGATCAAATCGTTAAGATTGGACTTTGCTGATCTCTCAAGGAGAGTCAGCGATTCTGAGGCCAGAATTGTTTCTATTGAGCAATGGGAACATAGGATGGATCCTGAGATCGCCAAACTCAGACAGCAGTTCCAAAAACTTCAGGCTAAGACTGAAGACCTGGAAGGGAGGAGCCGCTGGAACAACGTGCTCATCTTAGGCCTCCCAGAGTCAGAGGAGGGAGGTGATACCCTACACTTTGTCCAGCAGCTCTTCAACAAAATCATGGGCCCTTCACCTATCCACCAAAAATATCATATTGAAAGGGCCCTCCGATCTCTTAAACCCAAACCACCTCCGGGTGCCCCCCCCAGGCCCATCATTGTGAAGCTTTTAAGTTATCTGGAGCGTCAACACATCCTCTGGAAGGTAAAACAGCTGGACTCTGTTCTCTGGGGCAGTAGCAGACTTAGAATCACGCAGGATCTTCCCTACGAGGTCCGCCAGAGAAGAGCTGCCTTCCATCAAGTCGTTAAGAAGCTCATCGCGCTGGGAGACCCTTCAGGATGTTATACCCCGCTGGTGCTGGTTCAGTGGAAGGCACCTGGCCGCTCACGAAGCCGGAGGAAGCTCTAACTGCCTTAAAAAACCTGTTGCCGGACTTATTCAAATGATTGTTCTTGCATTTGGGGTTGCCGGTCTTCTCTAATAGGCCCTCTATTAAAGCTCAACCTGCACTTAAAAGTTAATTAGCCTGGGTAACTGGTTTCCCTTAGTTGGTCCCTTTACTGTGCTCTCCTATATTTTTAAGCCTAATCAAATACCTGGTTGTGTTTCTCTCCTGGGAGGTCTTTAGTCCGGGGATCCGTGCTGGATTAGGCCTCTGGGGTAGTAGGCCGCTGGGCCTTTCTGTCCTCGCAGTCGTTCGTTGTATCGCGTCTGGTCCTCTTGCTGTATTTTGGGTACCGCTGAGCAGGGGTGTTTCGTTTCCAGGGGGATCGCCATTCCAATCACAACTGCCGCGAGCTCCCATGTCTTTTTTCCTCCCGTATCGGATGGGCCCTTGAGCAGCTCGGGAGATGGGAAGTGGACCCTTCCTTGCTGAGATTTCCCCCAGGAATCTTCTTTCTTCCCCTCGATGACCGGACATGCGGCTTCCAGGTACTGTTAAGTTTACTTCTTTAGGCTTGCTGAAAGGGGGGCAGGGAGCTCGAGTGGATTAGTTGCCTCAGAGCCCTGCCTTGCGACCTGATTGGGAGTTGGTGGGTACCCATAGTGGCTCACGTAATTGGGCTCTTTTCCCGCATCAGAGTAAGATCACTTCATGTTCTGGACTGTTGGATGTTATGTTTCATGGTCAATTTCGATCCTCAGAGATCTTTTGCGGGGTACCCTTGGGGTGGGGGTGGGTGGTATTGTTAATTCTTTTTCTATTGTTGGTATGGCTTTATGGAATTGGGCTGGTAAATAGGGAGGTTAAGGTTAACTGTTGTTACTATCTCTTGTTTCTGAGGGGTTGTGGAAGGGTATGGTCTGGGGAAGGGTTGGCCGCCAATAATTGTTTCTTTCAGATGTGGTGGGGTTTTATACCTGTTTCATTCCAGTTTACAATGGAGTGGTGTTTTCTAAGGTTCTTATGGAAATTGTTTTTCTTTTTGTTACAGGGGCGCCATGTGGGGCGGCCGGGGGGGGGTATGAGAGGGTGTCACCACTGATGGGCTCAAGCTGCGGGTTTTCCAAGCAGTTCTGTTTTGCTGTATTACTGTCTTTTGTGGATGGCCTCGAATTATGTTAAACTTGCCAGCTGGAATGTAAAGGGCATCAGGGATTCCAATAAAAGGTCCCGTATACTGCTTAACTGTTCCCTGTTGGGGGTTGATATCTTGCTCCTCCAGGAGACACACATTACAGTCGCGGATATTAAAATGTTACAGGTTAAGGGATTTTCACAAGTCTTTGTTGCTGGTGCATCCTCCGATGCTAGGGGGGTGGCAATCATGATAAAGAAAAATATGCCTTTTAATCCGGAGAAAGTAACCCAAGATCCCGAGGGTAGATATATTTTTGTGCAGGGCTCCCTTTCTAGTTCCACTATAATTCTTGGTTCCATCTACGGCCCGGTGGGAGGAGATGCTGGTTTTATAATGCATCTAATAGATAAATTAAGTGGGTATTTGCCAACACCCCTTATTCTGGGTGGGGATTGGAATATTGCCCCAACACAAGAGCTAGAAAAAACCTATAGGCCGTTGAGGCTCCCTTAACTCCAGCGCAACTAGCGCCTGCAGATCTAGGTGGAATGTTAGGTCTGGTGGATCCCTGAGGACCTTGTTTCCTCTAATAGAGTTATACCTTTTTCCCCGCCTCATAACTCCTGGTCCAGGTTGGATTATTCTTGTAAGCACCTCCTTATGGCACACATTACCCAAGTAGGCATTGAACCTATTGTAATTTCTGACCATGCTTTAATATGGCTTCGACTCAATCTCTCCTCTTTGGTGCAGCGTGACACAATATGGAAACTAAATACTCAGGTCTTGAAAGACCAACACCTGCATGCTCAGATTAAGTCCCTAATCAAAGAATACCTGGACATTAACCAGGGGTCAGTGGCCAGGGTTGACATCCTATGGTGCTCTTTAAAATGTTTTTTGAGAGGGGAGCTCATTAAAATCTCCGCCAGGAGGAAGAAACTCAGGACTCAAAGGTTTCTTCTCTTACTTGGCCAGATTAAGGCGGCAGAGGACTCCCTTGCTTCCTCTAGGTCCCTAACGAGTTTGGAACACCTACAGAAACTTAAAAACAAATATGAAGGGCTAGTCGGAGAAAGAACTGAATTCGCACTACTGAAATCCAAAGCCAATTACTTAGATCAAGGGGAGAAGCCGAGTAGGCTTTTGGCCCTTAAGCTCAAGGAAGCAGAAAGCTCAAGGTTGGTCCCTGCTATCATGGCACAGGATGGTTCCATCAAGACAGGGCCTAGAGACATTGTCGAGGTCTTTAGACTATTTTACCAAAATCTTTATGGGGCTAGCTCAGCCTCCTTCCCTCTCCGCTATTGAGGCCCTCTTAACTCAATTTCCCCACCTTGCCTTTGTGACCAAGCATCTTTTCTTTCGCCCCCTATCCCTGAATGAGATTGAGGATGTCATTCACAATCTTCCGTCCAGATAAAGCCCCGTCCAGATGGCTTACCCTCCAACTTTTATAAGGCCTTTTGCAAGGAATTGGCTCGACACTTCTGGATTTTTATAACTACCTTCTCACCCGGGGCCAGTGGACCCAACCCTGTTGGAAGCCATCATAATTCTGATTCCCAAAATGGAGAAATCCTCCTTGGATCCGTCTAAATACAGACCCATCTCACTGCTCAATTGTGACATCAAATTTTGTCTAAAATTCTGGCTTTAGTATTAAACAGGTCTGGCAACCACTTTTGAGCAGAGAGCAAGTAGGCTTTGTGCAGGGTAAGTCAGCCGCGGACCACATGAGAGTTCTCTCTTATGTTTTCCATGCGGCCCAGGCCTCCCAGGTCCCTATGGCACTGGTGGCTTTAGATGCCGAGAAGGCATTTGACCGTGTCAATTGGGACTTCCTATGGAATGTCCTGGTCAGATTTGGGTTCCCGGAGAAGTTCGTCCAGTGGAAGAAGGTTTTGTACAAAGATGCCTTGGCTAAAATTTATTGTAATGGAGTTTTCTCATCCCGTATTCGGCTTTTTTCTGGCACACGTCAGGGCTGTCCTCTCTCCCCTTATCTTTTCAACCTTTACCTGGAGCCCCTGCTACTCAATCTTAAGGTCGCTCCCGGGGTCCAAGGATGTCCAGTTTCTCGACAGATTTCCACATTATCTGTCTTTGCAGACGATATTCTATTACAACTAGCTTACTCCGCAAACTCTCACGAGTAGCCCTAAATTTAATAGAGCAATTTAGTGCAGTATCCAACTATAAACTTAATCTGGCCAAATCAGAAATTTTCCCTAATGTCCACACCTCTCAATCTAGTATGTCCCACTTTGGTATGAAGTGGGCATCTTCTCATCTCAAATACCTTGGTATTTATTTGGCCCGTGACCCAAACCTGCTCAGGAAATTAAACCTAGATGATCTTATGGACAAAATTCACCTGATCTGCAAAGATGGGACAAACTTCCACTATCAATAGGGGCCGAATTAGTATAACCAAAATGAATATATTGCCTCGTTTGTTTTATCCCCTGAGTCTCTTGGACATTTGGCTGCCCAAAACCTTCTTTAAGAGAGTCCACGTAATTCTGACTCGTTTTATCTGGAATAACAAATCTCCCAGGCGAGCCTTCCATAAACTTTGCCTACCCAAAGATATGGGAGGCCTCCGCCTCCCCAACTTTGAATATTACTACTGGGCCAGCCATCTAGTTAAAGCTGGTAAGTGGTTGGTGAGTTGGGAGACTGATTCCCTACCTCTATGGTTAAGTTTTGATTTAGACCTCATTAAACAATGCAATATAGACCCCTCGAGCCTGTTTTACTGCCATTTTTCTTCTCTCCCCCGCTGTCTTCAGGACTCGGCAGTGGGTGTTTCTGTGAGGGTGCTGAACCAATTTTATACAACTGCCAGAATCCGACATACAAAGGATCCTGGGCAACCGCTACTTTCAAATCCCAATATTAAAATAGGTACTAAATTGTTACCTCCGCAGTGGCTGCCCCAAATCCAGGGACTCTCAGTGGAAGATCTATTCATGCAAGGGGCCCCTGGGTTAATAGATGACCTCCTTCTAGTCTTGAGGATTCCCCCCGGATGATTTTTAAACTTTACCAGTTGCAACACCTTGTTAATAAGGAATTTGGCAACACTGTGTCTGTGTCGGTTGTCAAGCCCCTTCTATGGGTGGTTAAAGACTATGCGGCCAGACCTCATGGGATATCTAAATTATATCTACATCTTCTGAAGGTCAATTTCCCGACCCTTGGCTGGTTCCAAATCCTGGACCCTCTCCCTCAGACCCTCTTTACATGGAACCAGGTTTGGCAGGATTTGCACAAATACAATACGCTGGACAAGAGTAGGCTTATTCAATACTTTATAGTCAATAACATGTATATTACCCCTGTTAAAAAAGCGAAATTTGCTCATTCTAGCTCCCCTAACTGTCTTAGATGCGGTGAGGACCTGGGCAATACCCCTCATATTTTCTGGTATTGTTCCAAAGTAGCCCCTCTTTGGAAGGCTATTCGGGACAACTTAGACCCCATTTTAGGCCTGCAAGATTTATTTACATTAGAGATCTGTATTTTGGGCATCTATTCTGGAATTTCCGTCAGAGAGAGGAGATATCATATTGCTCTTATCTCTATGGTGGTTAAGAGATTAGTGCTTCGTCACTGGTCGGACAATCTAGAAATCTTGTACATGGACTGGCTTGAAGAAATGTCCTTGTGTTTTAAAGTAGAGAAGCTGATTGCCAATTCCAGACTCTCTCCTTCATCCTTCCAGAAAAAATGGGGTAAACTCTATGCCCTATACTTACACTGACTGGTAGATTTAGGTTTACTGGCGCTATTTGATGCCTGAGGTCCTTTCCTCTATGATTTCCCTGATGTACCCATTTTCCATCCATGAATTATTGGTCATTGATGCCATTTTTTTCCTCTTTCTGGACCAGTAGGCCAGATTGAGCTCTAGTCCTTTCTCTCAGGTTTGTAAGTCTCCCGTTCCCTCACCTTTATACCTCCTAGGTCTCCCTTGTTTTCCCAGTGGTGACGCCCTCTTGGGGAGGGAGTGGGGGGATGGGGGGGTTTGTTTATCCCATGTTTACCATGTCTTGAGCTATTTCTTGGACATTGTCACAGTTTTGTACCATTCCTGTTGGCTGATTGTCTGATGTTATGTTTATTGTTCTTTGAAACTAAATAAAAATGAGAATTTCAAAAAAAAAAATCCTCTTTCTTGACTTCAGCAAGGAGTTTGACTTAGTTCCTCAAGGGGGTCCTGTTGGATAAGCTTGGGGAAATGGTGGTGGGGTGTGCTGGCAAAGTCCAATATGGGGAAATTTCTTGTACTGGAAATGGAGAATTCTGGGAGGGGGGTAGGGGGAGAAGAGACAGCAGGGTCAGCCCCCATTTTGGGTGCTGATTAAATGAGTAGACATGAAAGACCATTCGGCCTACTCTGCTGCCAATTTAATAAAGGAATAACGCACGACAGGGTGTGTGTCATGCTGGGATAATGTCACACCTGGGGTGATTAGGCACAAGGCCGCAGGCCGAGTGTGACTAATCACCCCAGAAGTGACGTTATCCCAGCATGACACACACCTTGGAGTGCATTATTCCTATTATACAATGGCTCTTTATATTTAGAATTAAAAAAAAATACTGTGAATAAACTTTTACCTATTTTTTTTACTGATTTAGTAGTGTGGAGGAGTATTTAAACAAAAAAAGTTCCTTTTCTGGTTGTCCAGCAGGTGGCATCCTACTGTGTTCTGTCTGCAAGTGTATTTCTCTGTCTCACTCTTCACCCTCTCCCTCGCTGTCTCCCATTGTTAGTGCAACTGGGTTTTTATTTGCGTTTGTCCCTTACATTCTGCTAGTTGAATTGCTGTTTTTTTCTACATGGCAGTTTTTCCTTCAGGTTTGCCACCAAGCTGAGACCACACACACGCAGAGATGCTCCTGCTGCTGTCTAGGGGAATCAGTGAAAATTGCTGAGGAGCGAGTCATTAGCAGCACTGAAGCCGACCATTCCTCTGCGAAGACTTGCTCATTCAGCTGTTTCACTGTTTGGTCAGGTTCTTCCGGTACAGTTAAGGTTTCTCTGTATTGGGAGAAGAAAGGTATGTGTAACATTTGTTTTTTTTATTTGGGAGAAGAGCGTAATGTGAGCGGTAAAGAGCGAGCACGTACTGGCGACAGTGAAGACATTGGGAGCTTGCTCACTTCCGCTCTTTCTTCCTGCAGGTTTGAAATAGTAGAGGTTTTGATTTGTGGTTATCTGTAAAGAAATAAGAGAACCCAATCAATACAGGGCTGTCGCTTCCAGTATCAGTCTGGCAACACTGTAGATGCAGGAGGCAGCACCGTGAAAGGAGAGACTGTCTGCGTTTAGCAAGCAAAAGTCTAAAATGAGATTTATGTAGGGAGATACTGAAAATAAATAGCAGACACGCTGCTTTTAGGATGTCTGGTGCTGAAATGAGACCTTTATGGGGCAGAATGTTGTAAGTGTGGTCTGTGATTTGTATTTTTATTTACTGATTTGCTGGGGGCAAGTGTGAGGGATCGGGAGCAGAGCTGCAAAAGCTGCTCGTAGGAAGTGGAGCGATTTATTTTTTTACACTTTACATGCGGTCATTACTGTGGTGGGACTAGAGCCGTGATGTTATGCCAGGATAGCATCACAGCTCCAGTGCCAGACTGACCAATGAGAACACTAGATTCTTTCTTGCCATTGTATAATATGTTATAATGATGGTGCTGGGTGTTTGAGAGTGGGGTGGGGCGGTAACCACTGGACACCAGAGAATGTTTTTTTGGTGTGATGGCTCCGGGCTCAGATAGTGGGGTTATCTCCCTGACATAAGTGAATGCATTTTGTGTGAGGGTGGTTAAAATGCTGACTGATGTTATCAGATTATAACCAGATAGTCATTTACAGGCTGTTCTGTGATTTTACTTGGCTGTTCATGTTTGCCGATACATATGCAGTACTGAAGTGCTGATCATGTTGGGGCAAGTTGTGGATCACTATAGTATGGTAAATCACTATTCGGTTATGAATGGGTAATATCAGGAGGCATTAACACACACTAAAGGGTCTTTGAGAGACCTGTGTATAATTGTTTAATTAAGCAATTTACCCTGGTACACCAGGAAGAGCTTTTATTGTGGAGGCGCTAGGTATGGGAGGGACTTGGGGAGGACCATTGTAGAACAGGCAAAAGGTTGTTTTTGTTTGGGGTCTGGTGTACGAGGGCAGAGCTACTCAATCTAGCCTCTCACCACCACAAATAAAGAATTATACCATGGACATAAGTGAACAGCCAATGAAATGGTCAGACTGGCAGTTTACCACCGGTGTAAATCCTCTGATAATCACTGGCTGATGAGGAGGTAATGCTGGTGCTCATCCATATCCAGATCTGCAGCCCAGGAATAAATAGAATAAAAATAAAAACACAAAGCAACCTCTTTAAAAGTTGTATTATTGCAAAAAAAGTTAACCTTGGTATAATCGCAATAAGCCACTCGGAGGATATGGGTTATCAGGGATTTACTAACGCCTGAGGATTTACCCACTCGCTGCACTCGTGGCAAAACCACTACAGCTGTGGTAACTTCTGATAACCCACACCTCCTCGTGATTATTGCTTAACTAAACAGAAGATATAGGACCGAAAGAGGAGGAGAGGATGTGGGGTTAGAGGGGGAGGAGGTTGTGTGTGATGGTGAGGAGGTGGAGGGGTTATGTATTGCTACTGTATTTTTCATATTAACCTATTTTTTGTCTTTAACAGGTCTGACAGGATGCTGACTCAGTCACCATCAGATAAGTATTACTCTATGACTAATCTGTCCTTTCTTACCCCAGGAGTCCTTTAGTATCAGTGGATACATCACAAAATTCCCTGGGAAGCTACTATGTGCCAATTCCACATGGCAGATGATAATGACGCAGCCTCTAGGGCGATGGCCCATGCCATATCTCTGAGATGCTTCACTGGCTTAGAACAACCAGTCTGATACTCAGAACAAGACTATGGATTTTCCCTGTGATCCCGGGTGGTAGGGGCAGAAGGTTTGTTCCCAATGTCTTACAACCCTATCCACAATGTGACTTTAGCCAGTACAGGGAGTCTTTCAGAGGCAGGGGCAGAAGGGGCCAAAGAAGAGCCACCTCTACCCAGCCATCTGCCTCTCAGTCTAAGTCCTGACGTGACTGTCCAGGTCGCCTCCCTGTTTCCGGTTGGAGGCAGACTCCTCTATCTTCAGCACTGGTCCCTCATCACATCGGACAAGTGGGTGCTGGAGATAGTGGAGAAGGGTCTGTCATTACAGTTCAAGCAGCTGTCAGACCTCAAGCATACCCAAGGTGTAGAGATCTCTGTCACCATCACAGATACCGCTGTTGGAAATGGAGGTACAAAACCTTCTTGCTTTACGAGCAGTGGAGAGGTTCCCCACCCACAAGAAGGACAAGGGCCTTTACTCCAGGTATTTTCTGACACAAAAGAAAACTGGTGAGTGACACAAAAGAAAACTGGTCATACAGTCCTTACAGCAGGGCGACTAGCTAGCCTTCCTTGACTTAAAGGATGCCTACTTCCACATACCCATAAGTAGATCTCACAGGAAGTTTCTCAGGTTCAAACTTTCTTCGGGTCACTAACAGTTCACAGCAATGCCTTTCAGTCTGTCCTTGGCCCCAAGAGTCTTTACTAAGTGTCTCGAGTGGTAGCAGCACATCTCAGGAGACTGGATGTCGCTCTCTACCCCTATGTGGGTGACTGGCTTCAGACCCTCAGCTGCTAGACTACCTGGTACACCTAAAGGTGTCAGGCTTGAAACCATCTTCACTGAAGCTACATCTGGTGGCAATTTCCACCTACCTTTCGATGGGAAAGAAGAAATTGATTTTTTCCCACAACATTTGTAAACAGTTTTCAAAGGCCTCTTGCACCTCCAGCCTCCAACCAGGGAGCCTGTTCCTTTTTGGGGCCTGAACCTTTGCATAGATGGGCTCATGAATCCACCTTTCGTGCCTATGTCCACAGCCCACATCAAGTTTGTAACTTGGAGGACCGTCTTTCTGGTAGCCATTACATCTGCCGGGAGGATTTCAGAGCTACAGGCCCTGTGCACTGAGTCGAATTACATCATCCCTCACAACGGTAAAGTTGAGCTAAGGACAAATAGGACATTTCTACCATAAGGTGGTTTCAAAGTTTCACTTGAACCAGTCCATTACTCCGCCTGTCTTATTATTGAGCCATCCACTCCTGGCGAGCTTAAGCTCCACAGCTTGGATGTCAAGAGTGAAATGAGTTTCTTTGCGGATGACTCAAAGCTGGGAAAGGTGGTGGATGGGGTGGAGGGTGGCCCTACAGGGGGACCTAGATGCTCTGGAGAGGTGGTCAAGGAAGTAGGGACTGGGGTTCAATGCAGGGTACTGCACCTGGGCATCAACCCCTGGACAAGTGTATACCTTGGAGGGGGATGCTACAAGTCTCAATGGCTGAGAGGGATCTGGGGGTGGTGGTGAATGTCAAGATGAACAACTCTGAGACTTGTAGGAGGGCATTGGCCAAAGCAAATAGGATGCTGGGTTGCATCGTTAGTTGGATTAGCTCCCGAAGGATGGAAGTGATACTCCTTCTGTATAACTTCTTGGTTGGGTCACACCTCGAGTACTGTGTGCAGTTTTGGAGGTTGCACTTAAAAAGGGGCATTGCACTCATGGAAAGTGTCCAGAGTAGGGCAATCAGAATGATCTTAGGCCTGAGGGAAAAGACCAATGGGAAGAGGCTCGAGGAGCTCAACATGTACACATTGGAGGAGAGCAGAGATGGAGGGGGAGACATGATTGAGGTCTTCAAGTACATGAAGGGAATAAATCGGAGAGGCTCAGTTGGTGTGTCCCAAAGGAAGGAGGGTGGGGCTAACCAGAGGGCATGGATGGAAGCTGGGGGGGAGACAGGAGGAGGTGCTACTTCGCTGAGAGGGTGGTGGAACCATGGAATGGCTGCCCAGGAGACTAGAGGAGGCAGAGACTGTGGAGGGGTTCAAGAGGGGTTGGACAGGTATAGAGGAAGGGGTGTGCTGGCACATTCCAATACAAGGGGAGTTTATTGTACTGGAACTGGAAAAGCCTCAGGGGGGGGGGGGACAGCAGCTTCAGCTCCCAGTTTGTGGACTGACTAAATGAGCAGACATGAAAGACCATTAGGTCACTCTGTTGACATTTTAGGGAGGGTTTTAAACCCAAGGTTCGATGGGCAGGGGAACAACGTCACTCCCCTATCGAGCTTAAAAGGTCAAACATCCTGGGCCTCGCTAGGATTCGTCTTTTTTGTTGCAGTCGGTGGCGCCATTCTGTCCATCTCCCTGTTTCTGCGGTTGCCTCCAGCCATTTCCCTGCTCCCTGCATTACTCACTTGCACGACCGTTCCTGCATTTTCTCTCCCCTTCTGCTGAAAAACTGAAGACCCACTCCCCCCCCACCGCCCCAGCTGTCCATCGATGGCACAGTCACTACAGATCCAACTCGCATAGCTTATTGCTTCAATACTACCTTCTCTGACCTAAGTTTTGACTTCCCAAACAACTTTTTTGACCCTTCAAAATCACCAATCAGATCCATCTCTTCGATGCTCATTGCTGTAGATGCACCTAATTGATCCCTGAAATGCATCAGCAGCCTACAGGCTGTCAGGGAGGTTATTAATCTGTTGCTAATCAGTGAAGCCCACTCTGCTCTCGCCTTCATGCAACAGCATCTCTATGAACAGGGCAATAACTGCAACCCCCTACTGGTATTATAAGCTTCTAAATAGAAGATCCTTGAATACCATCTTCAGTATTAGAGATGGTGCTTGGCATCTCCTGAATGGCCAAGAACAGATTTGAGTGGCTTTTTCAGCTTTCTGTGAAAAGCTGTACATAGCATCAGAGGCGAACAAGCCCCCTCTCTGACCATCTGATCTCCTTTATACAGTCTGGTATTTCAACAGCGGAACAACCTGGCAATTCTGACTCCCAATACGATCTTGATTCCGTGGTCATTCACCAGGACTGCCTCCGTTTGTTAGGTGGTCTGGAAAGGTGACCAGGGAGCCATGCTTCCACCAGTTTTCCTCTACTGCTGCTCCAGTGGCTGGCATTGGAACTACTGAGTCTGGGACACTTGTTTTGCCCAGACTTAAATCACCGCCATGCACAACAGTCCATCCCCATGGACAGGCCACTACCACTCACTGGAATCAGAGGACTGTGTTGGGGAGCCAGTCACTCACATCGGGGAGCCACTGCTCCCACCCGACTGCTGCTGCATGATGCTAGAGTGGACCCGCACTAGCATGGAGCGACACTAAGGAACCACGGAACTGTCTAGAGGACTGTGTTGGGGACTGGAGCCAATGCCGAGCCACTCACATCGGGGAACTACTGCTCCCAGTCCCATCCAACTGCTGCTGCACCACGCCAATCCCATGCTAGTGGGGAGCGACACTGGAGGGGGAAGGCACGGAACCAGAAGACTCAGGACTGTGTTGAGGAGCTGATGCTGCATCACTCACAATGGGGAGCCACTTCTGCCAGTCCCACCTGACTGCTGCTGCACCATGCCGAACCCGCGCTAGTGGGGAGCCACACCGGGGGAGCCACAGAGCCACCTGACCTCGGATATGTGTCTTTTGATGTTACATCTGTACTGTGCCACTGCTCCGCATGTCCTCCACCTGCTGGCCAAGAACTCCCCAGTACACCACTCCTCAGGGCCCAGGCCCTTTTGTAAGGCAAGGGAAGTCCAACCTAGCCACCAGGGAATTGGGCCTGAGAGCGTTCCAGGTGAAGGTGGCAATAAATAAAGTTCACAAAAAAAAAGGAAAGAATATTATTATTTCTTGAAGATAGCAGACAGTAAGAGCCCAGGCAGCATGGAGGAGCTGAGAGGGAAGGCTTGTTTATTTACAGATGACTCAAAGATCTGCAATAGAATGGATACCATTGAGGGGATTAATCAAATGAGATCCAATCTGCACAAACTGGAAGAATGGTAGATCATGTGGCAATTGAAATTCAGTTCAAAAAAATGTAAGGTCATGCAGCTGTGGAAAGGGAATACAGAGGCAGACTACTACTTGGGGGGGGGGGACTAACTACCACCTGGCAGGAACACGATTTGGGGGTCATCATATCAGACGATTTGAAAGTGGGGAACTAATGTGAGAAAACTGGGGACAGCATTGTTTACAGTTTCTGTTGAGCTCCAGAAAAGAGAGACGTAGCAACACCCCTTGCCCAAGGGTGCATTTCAGCATGGAATGTGCAAGTATCATGCCTACATAGGAAAGGGGATACCTTCACATCAGCAAGCTACATGATGTTTGACATGAAGAATTTTATTACATGTAATACTATAGCAATAATGTATTTAGCAACATACAGATCTTCTTCGGGGGTATCTCAGTCATCAGGTCACACCGTAGGAACTTCCCCATCGGTAAAGCAGGATCCACACGGATGATTTTTCCAGCAGTATTAACTAGGGCTGCCCACGCCGACAACACCTGCCAATGTCATCAACCCTATAAAGTCATGAGTGGACTCGCTCCTTCCTCAGTTCTTTCCCTCCGCTGACTCCTCTCACATGGAGGATGGAACCCCAAAATCTCTTAAGAGGGGTCCTATTCCTGATCTTGTCTCCCCAGCAGATTCTCACTATGTATGCCTTCGGCTTGGGCTGGGGGGTGCATCTGGGTCCCTTCCAGACTCCAGGTACCTGGTCCCAGGTCAAGACAACCCCTCAGTATAAACATACTCAAGATGAGGGTGGTCCTGTATGCCATGCAGGCTTTCCAGAATCACCTCTGTTCGGGCCAATTGTTGATTCAGTCAGTCAATCTCAGTGTGGTATACTATAACAACAGATGGGGAGGGGCCCATTCGTATGCCCTTTGTAGGGAAGCATACATATATGCACAAGTAGAAAAAGGGAAGTGGTTATCCCTCTATACAGACAGTTGGTGAGACCCCATCTGGAGTACTGCGTGCAGTTTTGGAGACCTCGTCTATGCAAGGACATTGACAGGATGGAAGCAGTCCAGAGGAGGGCAACTAAAATGGTGCAGGGTCTACATCAGAAACCATATGAAGAAAGACTGAGAGAGCTTAATATGTATACTCTTGATGAAAGGAGGGACGGGGGGACATGATAGAAACTTTTAAGTACTTCAAGGGAATCAACAAAGTCCAGAAGGGTAGCATATTTAGAAAAAGAGATGTGTAAGAACAAGGGGGCACAATTTAAAGTTAGAGGGGGGATGGCTCAGGGGAAATGTGAGGAAATTCTTTTTCATAGAGAGAGTGGTGGACGCATGGAACTGCCTTCCTGAAGAGGTTGTTCAGGCTTCCAAATAATGTTTGGCCAATTATATTGTGTTATGTTACATTAAACATGACAAGGAGTTTATTTATTTATTTATTTATTTTTGGTAACCGGGTAGGGCCACTGAGATCATTACAGTCCCTTTTGCGGAGATGGGGTCTCCAGAACTGGATGCAGTACTCCAGATGAGGTCTCACTAACTGTCTGTACAGAAGGATAACAACTTCCTGTTTTCTGCTGGTGAGGCCTCTTCCTATACATCCCAGTATCTCCCCAGCCCTCCCTACTGCCTTCTCACATTGCTTGCTAACCTTAAGGTCATCTGATATGATTACCCCCATGTCCCTTTCCATTTTTGTTGTTACTAACCCCCCCCCCAATGTGTAATCTTCTCCTGGGTTGTTGTTTCCCAGGTGCATTATTTTGCACTTGTTTGCATTGAATCCAAGCTGCAATGCTTCTGACCATTCCTCCAACCTTGCCAAGTCCCTTCCTTTCCATGCCTCCTTGTGTATCAACCCTGTTGCAGATCTTTGTATCATCTGCAAAGAGGTATACTTTTCCTTTCAGTCACTCTGCAATGTCACTTTATAAAGACATTAAAAAGGACTGAAACCAGTACTGAACCCTGCAGTACCCCAATAGTAGCACATCTTTCTTCAGAGTAGACTTTGGGGTTGAGACCAGCTACCCTAAAAGGGCATTTGGCAGCTGTGTCTGCTTTTATTTCGGCAGGTAAACATTCTTCTTTTTCAGCTCATCCTGTATTCTCCAAGTTTTTTAAGGGGAAACCTGCCACTAAAAGATCCATTGCCATGTGGATTGTTTCTTGTATCCAGTTCTGTTATGAAAAGCTGGATAAGGTTCCCCCCTCTGGCCTGAGGGCTCACTCTACCAGAGGTACAGCTGCTTCCCTGGCTGCTGCCAGGGACATCCCTATTCTAGAGATATGTCGAGCAGCTACCTGGAAAACAGTTCACACTTTTACCAAGCATTACTCCCTTGACATTCAGGCTAGGTGTGATGCTCGGTTTGGCACAGCTATGCTTCAGAGCCTATTCCCTAAGTAGGTTCTGTCCCTCCTCCATGGAGGTACTGCTGTGTAGTCTGCATATGTCATAATATAGCAAGACTTCATGTTGTTTGAAGAAAAAATTACTCACCTTAGTAATGTTGTTTCTTCTAATGGAGTCTTGCTATATTATGGCCTCCCCCCCTGCCTGCCCCTCTCAGAACCTCTAAGACCATCCAGTTGCCTAATTACCCATAGAACTCGACCAGGTTGGTTTGGCAGGATCTGCCAAATATGAAGCCATGCTTTCTGCCGTCTTGTAGTTATTTTCTGCTGTCATTGTTCTCTGTTTCGATGTGTAACCCCTAGGTGGCGCAATCCCAAGGGCTACTACCCCTGCCTGCGCGACTAGTAACTGCTTAAGGGGCCTGAGTTCTGAAACGGGTGCCTCCACCTGGTGGTCAGGGTTGGTTGTGGTCAAACTAACCTGGGCACTGCCCTTTGGGACACTGTATCCCCCCTATTTCCCTTCTAGTGCCCTGAGCAATATATGATAATCACTTTCACAATACCCCTTGTACACCATACCAGTACCCACACCATTTACACTTACCACCAGGGCTGGTTCCTCTGGCTTGACCCTGGGGACCCTCTGTAAAACAAGGTTAAGCACAGCAAATAGCACAAACTGGAACCACAGTCAGGTTAAATGCAGCAAAAAAACAAAATCAGATCTGATTTTTTCAGAAGACTTGAACAAGGAAGGGGCATAATCAGGTTGATTGGCTTAAAGGCTATATTAATCAAACAGTTATGCATGCACTTTAAGTCCCCACACAGTCACACACTCTAGGTACCAAGGTAGGGAAATGGTGGGCTAGCCAGGAACGTTGCAGCTGGTTGGGGCCCTGTGAAGAAAGAAAGCAACATGTACAACACACACTACTTGTAATCTGCAACCGGGGGAGTTCAGTTCCTGAATGAAAGTGCAACAAGACAATCAGATGAAAACACTTTAGATTTAGTTGTTGTTGCAGGGAGCTACCCTGATGTTTACTCATGATACCCAATACTGGACAGAGGCAGGATGAAATTGAGAATGCAGGTTGTTGAGCTGGAGTACCTGGAGAAGCAGGGCCCACACAAATCACCGAGGTATTGTTCCTGTTCAAGTGTTGAGCAGGGGGCTGATCCCCAAGCAGGTCTCTCTAGCGTTCTCTATGCAGCGGGTAGTTGGGCTGGCCAATTTGTGGCAAGGCCCAGGCCCAATGGAGATGATTCTGGATTCAGTCCATGGGGCTGGATGCAGCTTCCAGCAAGCAGAATACTGTTCAAACCACAGTGGGGAACCAAATCGCGACCCACTAGCAGCACACAGCACATTTACATGTATGGAAATTCTAATGCAGCTTCCACAATTAAAACTAAGAACCCCTGCCTCAGTGGCAGGTAAAGATGGGATCAGTGGCCATGGTCCCACGACCTATGCCGAGAGGGTGGTGGAACTAGGGAGTGTGCTGCCCAGGGGACTATTGGAGGCAGAGACTGTGGAGGGGCTCAGGAGGAGTTGGACAGGAATAGGGAAAGGGGTGTGCTGGAAAATTCTTTTTTTTTTGTTTTTTTTGTTTTGCGGTTGGGCCTGGTTTGGGAGGGTTTGTGCGAGTTGACATTGTCCATCAGTGAATGCTTAACTTGTGGTGGCACCTGATATGCAATAGGATGTTTTTACTATCACACTTTGTCTTCCAGCAGGAAAGCTCCTGATTGGACATCTTACAGATTGACAAGAACATCTGTCTCGTAGAGGGTCCTGGTTCGAGCTTTTTAGAGATTATCGAACATCAGTTTCTTCATTTGTCATGGTTAGTTCTATGCATTACATGTTGCGCCTGATATGGGAGGGAATTGGGGTACAACAGAACAACAGGGAATGATACAATTGTGGCAGTGATTGGTTTATGAGGGTACTGGGAGGCCACTGATGTAGAAAAGTGAGGTTGTTACACTGTGTACAGGCAGGGTAGGGGGAGATAGAAAGAGTTAGAGACAGAGACAGCAGGGGACCAAAGATACATTAATACAGGCATAAAAGTCAATAATAAAGTGTATTCCTGGCCTCAGTGTGTGTGTGTGTGTGTGTGTGTGTGTGTGTGTGTGTGTACACAGACTGGGGAAAAGCAAACTGGCAACATAATCTTTGACTTGTTACCGTGTGGGGGTACTACAGGGCACAAAAGAGATCTTTCAGTTACAGGAATCACAAAATGTATTATTGGACAAAATGGGTTTAAGCTAATAAAGGCATGACCAGGGGTTATTATGTCTTAATCACCCTCTAGTGGCATAATGTGGCACGAGGCATTGCCGAGTTACATGCCCCTAAAGGGTGATTAACTGACCATTAACATAACCTCTGGGAGTGCCTTATTGCTATTATAATAACTGGCTATGGCCAACATCAACTGGTTTTCTGACTTCTTAAAAAGTCGTATCAACTTGCAGGTGATACGAAAAAAGTCATATCAACCTGCGAGTTGATATGACTTCCACATCCTCACAACGAGAGTCATTAAAATAATCAGCTGACAGGCAGCACGAGACAGTCCCGTAACGGAAAAAAAACAAACACACAGGCAGTTCCTTTACTGTAAAAGCAGCACGTAGCTAAGTACATAAAACAAAATAAATTCAGTTAAAGGTAGTAACTTTTTTCCTGCTAATCTTGTAAGTTTATAAATGTTTAGCAGTGTAACGACTGTGCCTCAGCACAAACTGTACTCAAGTTATGGGAGCAGTGTGTGTTTTGTTGTAATGATGCCTTTTAAACCCATAGCTCGTTATTATATAAAATAAAACATATACAGGGTGCTTAATATGGGTTGTTTACATACCCTGATGTATGATAATAAAAAAAACCTCTCGAGCTACGCTCTTGAGGTTTTTTTATTATCACACATCTTGGGTGTGTAAAAAACTCCATATCAACCACCTGCATATGCATTATTCTATATATAATAAAAATGTTTTTTTAAACAGTGTTAAATTTTGTTCAATATATGGGTAAGCTGTACAAGTATATTAATAAAAGATTAACATAAGGCTGTTATAATGTTTACAGCCAATCAGAAAGCTTCATTTCTCAGACCATTGTTATAATTGTGTATAGTCCAGGCAATGGCGGACTGGTAAAATAAATATTTGACTTGTTTAGACAGGGGGGGGAGACAGACTATTGGATAGAAAATATACATTTTTACAGTGACAGAAATTAGTGGTAGGGTCTGGTATGGGAAGGTGTGTGTACTGACATTGTACACGGGGAAATGCTTAACTTATTTATTTGCTTTTGTTTACCGGGTGCGCACACTAGACAACCAGGTGCCTATTTTCAAATGCGTCCTGGGAGGGTTACAATGGAACAAAAAAATGATCATCAGGCATCAGGCATACACAGGGTTAACATACATCTTGGTTCAGGCACATATATAACATACGAATAAGGTGCACATATATTTTATTGTCACATAAATCACAAGTAAACTGTATTCTAGCACTAAATGTGGGTTTTTGTGTACAGGCCAGGCAAATGGCAGGCTGATTTAAAAAAAAATATTTGACTTGCACAATCCGGGGGGGGGGAGTCTGGATACCAAGAGATCTCTTACCTGGTACATGACAACCACTAAGGACCATAGAAAGGACAGAAAACAACTGATCTTACTTCGAGAGTGTTCCTGCAGTAGGTCTTCACATATAGGTCTACATCTCCTGGCATCAGAACTGCATGGCAAACTTGTAGCTAGCAGTCGTCAGCAGGGGCCGTGCCCCATCGTCGGGTGATGTGACGTCAGCGTGACTATAAAGGGAGGCAGTCCCTTGCCCGTCATCCAGTTCTTTCCCGCCATCACCTTATTTATCCCTTTCAAGTACTTGAAGCTCCCAATCATGTCCCTCCTCTCTCTCTCTCTCTCTCCCTCTCTTCCCTGTCTTCCAGGGAGTACATGTTCAGTGCCCTCAACCTCTCCTCGTATGACTTGCCTTGCTGACCTGCTATTATCTGACCTTGATTCCCTCGCTGCTGGATCTGATGATTGGGATGTATTCCAGACCCAGCTTTTTTGGACCTTCTTGTTCCCATTAAGGAGTACTTTGATTGGGAGTCTGAGGATTGGGATCCATGCGGCAGAGGCTCTGGAGCACCTGGATCTAGACTCTATGTCCCCGGTCCCCATTCCTCCATGGATCGCCCCTCTCTGCTTCTTCCCGCTCACTTGTTGCTTCTTTTGTTTGCTTTGGCATCAGTCCTCCCCACTTCCCGCCTCCTGCCTTGTTCTGTTTCTTATCTCTGTGATGTCCCTCTCCAAACCCCTCTCTCCTACTTGTGCTGTCTCTTATCCTCCGCTGCCACTTCTCCGTCCTGGTTAGTAAAGGGGGGGCGACATGAATGTAGGGTGGTAGAGTTAGGGTACGAAGATTTAGAGGTTGGCTATTGGTCTGGGTGGGGGTCCAGTGCCAGGAAGAGGGGTCAGAAGGGGGCAAGTGACAGCATTGAAGAGGGTCAACTAGGGGGAATGTATTCAGATTAGGAGTATGTGGAGTGGAGAACCACAGTAACTTTCTTGTTCTCTTGCCTTTGAATACCAATCTGATGCACTGGTGTGTTACTTCCATTAAGGCTTCCTTTAGATGCTTACACTGTTCTTCCACTCCCCCTCCTGCCCCCATTCTCTCCAGAGCTCTTTTGAGACCTCTCCCCACTTCAGCAAAGTCAGCATTTTTGAAATCCAAAATCTTTGTCCTAGTATGACTTAAGTTAGTATCTATCCTTATGCTAAACTAAACTATATTGTGATCGTTGGATCCCAGTGTAGGGGAGTTTTGAGAGAGTTAGATTAACCACCATGCTATATTAGGGTGCTAAATTAATGATAGCACATGTTATCAAAGTGCATGTTGTGCCAATTTGTCAGTCGCATGGAACATTTGTGATAGCGCATGTTATCAAGGTGCATGTTGTGCAAATTTGTCAGTCGCATGGAACATTTGTGATAGCGCATGTTATCAAGGTGCATGTTGTGCCAATTTGTCAGTCGCACGGAACATTTGTGGTGCATGTTATCAAGGTGCATGTTGTGCCAATTTGTCAGTTGCATGGAAAATCCGTGATAGCACATGTTACCAAGGTGCATGTTGTGCCAATTTGATGGTCTAAGTGAACATTCATGATAGCGCATGTTATCAAGGTGTATGTTGTGCCAATTTGACAGACGAAGTGAACTAGATGCTTCATTTACAGAAGAGGTGCAAAGAAGGAATTCCATTAAAAGGGTCAGTGAATGAACTTAACTGATTGCCCAGGCAACAATGGGCCAGTGAACCAAAAAGGAATATCACCTATCCCAACCGGGATACTACAGTCACTTGAAAATTGGCCATCTAGGCAAAGAGCACTAGTCTTTATAATCATCTTTACTAAAAACAAATTTTCTTCTATCTGTTAACTAATTTTATTCCTTTATGTCACTATTAATATTATTATTATACTTCTTCAACAGTATTTTTTTCTTATGCACCATTACACTCTAATGTAGTCCAATGCACCAGCAGTATCTATCCACTATCGGTTTCTTATCTCATTACTGTATCTTTTTCATATTAACCTATTGTTGATTCTCTTTCACATGCCTGAACAGATGAGGACTCGTTCACCATCAGATAAGTATTGTTCTACTGTGAACATGTCATGTATTAATAATTTATTATGAACTACGGATCCTTTGTGACTCCATTCCTGTATTTTATTTTTCAGTACTGTTGGACATCGTCCCTTCAAGATTCCTGCTTCTGACTCCACAGTATCCTGGTAAGACGCTCTCCACATATTACTTGGTTGTGTCTGGTATGGGAGGGGTTGCATGGGATATGTGTCCTATAATCCCAGATCTTACTTCGAGAGGGCTCTTGCAGTAGGTAATTACTTATAGGACTGACGCTGGCAGGCAGCAGGACCCCACGGAAAGATTTCTATCTAGCAGTCCCTGGTGCCCAACTACCACACAAGGACGGACATTCCCTGTGCCTGTTCTGCCTAGGCCCCGATCACCCAGTCGAGAAGTGCCAGCACTGCCTCAGCTTCAATGCGGCTACCCGGAAAAGGCGGCAGCAATCCCTGTAAAGCCCATATTCTGAAAAAGAAGAAGATGAGTTCAATGTAAAAGGAGCTCAAAAACCGAGGCAGGCATCCACTTCCCCCAAAAGCCATCGTAAGAAGGATAAGGAGAGGCACTGGAACAAGGGCTCCTCTACCGCATCTCCCTCGGGAGCCACCGGGACACAGATAACGTCCCCTCCAGGGGACCGTTCCTCGATGGATGACTCGGAGGTTTGACCTGGATCTCAGTCATTCCTCTCTGAAGGTACACATGGTGGCCATCTCGGCCTATCATGTTCCCTTCGCAGACAAAACTTCCTCAATTGGAGGTCTCTAAGACCTTTCTCAGAGGGGTCCTCTATCTGAGGCCCCCCATCAGTACTCCCAGGTCAAGTAAGAAGCCACTCCACCAGAGGAGTAGCTGCCTCAGCAGGTTGTTTCAAAAATGTGTCTGCGGCAGACATCTGTGCTGCCGCCACTTGAAATTCCGTCAATACCTTTACTAAACACTACAGTTTGGATGTTTCTGGCCCGTGGTGGGAAGAACTGGAAGGTGGGCATCAGGGACAACCCCTTTATACCGACGTCTCCTGATGCCAGTCACCTGACGTGGGGGTGGTCCCTCGCCATGGACTGCTAGCTAGAACTTTTTCCATGGGGTCCTGCTGCCTTCCAGCATCAGTCATGTATGTAATTACCTACTGCAAGAAGCCTCTCACGAACATATACTGTTACGGTAAGTTCTTACTTAACTGTACTTTCATGCAGTGCCTGGTTTTGAAGGGATTTGAGTGACAATTGTTAGAGAAGAACTGCGAGGGAAAGGCTACAGGATTTACACAGACAGATACTACACTGGACCTCAACTCTGCACAGATCTATTTTTATCTGGACTTGGTGCAACTGGAACTGTTATGCCCAACCGCAACGGAATGCCTCCCAAAATAAAAGACATAAAGCTGAAGATGAAAGAAAAGGTTACATTCAGGAAGACACTAATGCTCTGTATGAAGTGGAGAGACAAGAGGGACATATACATGCTGTCAACAACATCAAGTACTGAATTTGTCGATACCGGAAGAAAGGATTGGAAGACTGGGGAGTCAATAAAAAATCCAAAATATATACTGGACTACAACAGATACATGGGTGGAGCCAACAAAAATGATCAGCTGGCAGGGTATTACAATTTTAACCGGCGATGCAAGAAGGTATGGCAGAAGGAGTTCTTTTATTTACTGAATGCCATGTTAATTCAGGGGTACATAATGTACAAGAAATTTTCCCCAGAAAGAAAGAAGATGACGCACTTGGAATTCCAATGAACTGTAATTAAAGAACTTGTAACGACAAGCAAAAATAGATGATCTTCCACAGCATAGCCAAAACGTAATCGACAAAATTGGATCCATGCCAACGACTGCAAGGAAAGCACTTCCATCAAAATACTAAGAACACCAAAGAAGCTGTACCCTACCCAAGATGTGTGGAGCGTAAAGAAAGGAAGCATAAGGAATCAATCTACTGGTGTGCAGATTGCGGCAAGAGCCTGTGTGTAGATAAATGCTTCTCCGAATACCATTCAAAGATGAAATAAGGGATGCCCGGATCACCGAATACAAGTGATAGCGACACAGAATAGTAAATCGCTTGACAGGCGCAGATTCCCGGTATCGAGATCGAGATGGCGGAGTGAGCGAGATGTAAGATAGGTGGGAAATACCGAGTGCTGCGTCATGGAATGGACTGCACAAGACTTCCCTCTATCACAGTCAGCATTGTGTGTCCATTGGACACCATGGCATGTTTTACAGTTGCTATTTCGCAGTGTGGGAAGACATGGGGTGTCCATTGGACACCATGGAATGGTTAATTGGCGTAGATTCCCGGTATAGAGACCGAGATGGTGGAGTGATCGAGATGTAAGATAGGTGAGAAATACCGAGTGCTGCATCCCGGAATGGACTGCACAAGACTTCCCTCTATCATAGTCAGCATTTCGTGTCCATTGGACACCATGGCCTGTTTTATAGTTGCTGTTTCCCAGAGTGGGAAGACATGGGGTGTCCATTGGACACCATGGAATGGTTAATTGGCGTAGATTTCTGGTATAGAGAACGAGATGGCGGAGTGATCGAGATGTAAGATAGGTGGGAAATGCCGAGTGCTGCATCCCGGAATGGACTGCACAAGACTTCTCTCTATCATAGTCAGCATTGCGTGTCCATTGGACACCATGGCATGTTTTATAGTTGCTGTTTCAGTTTGGGAAGACATGGGTGTCCATTGGACACCATGGAATGGTTAATTACGAGATTCTCGTATAGAGACCGAGATGGCGGAGTGATCGAGATGTAAGATAGGTGGGAAATACCGAGTGCTGCATCCCGGAATGGACTGCACAAGACTTCTGTCTATCATAGTCAGCATTGCGTGTCCATTGGACACCATGGCATGTTTTATAGTTGCTGTTTCCCAGTGTGGGAAGACATGGGGTGTCCATTGGACACCATGGAATGGTTAATGGTTAATGATTCCCGGTATAGAGACCGAGATGGCGGAGTGATCAAGATGTAAGATAGGTGGGAAATACCGAGTGCTGCATCATGGAATGGACTGCACAAGACTTCCTCTATCATAAGTCAGCATTATGCGGTCCATTGGACACCATGGCATGTTTTATAGTTGCTGTTTCCCAGTGTGGAAGACATGGGTGTCCATTGGACACCATGGAATGGTTAATTGGCATAGATTCCCGGTATCGAGACCGAGATGGCGGAGTGATCGAGATGTAAGATAGGTGGGAAATGCCGAGTGCTGCATCCCAGAATGCTGCCCATAAAAACAAAACAATGCAAAATACAGTTTTTCGTATTAAGTTTTTATTCAAGTACAGTTTAATGTAGATTATTTAGAATAATGCATATCATTTCTGAGAATAAGAACTTTATAAACTGCTGCCAATTAGAAATGATTTCCTGTTTTCTTCAATCCAACTGTGGTTCCAGTTTGTACCAAAAGCACTATACTGTTATATACTGTGCCTAACCTTGTTTTACAGGGGGTCTCCAGGGTTGAACTGTTGGAACCAGCCCTGCTGGTAAGTGCAAACAGTGTGGGGAAGTGTATACAGAATAGGGGCTACTGTGAAAATGTTTGTTGCATATTGTCTATGCTACTAGAAGGGGAAAAAGGGGGATTACAATTTTCCTGAAAGCTGTATCCAGGTTAGACTCACATTAACAACCCTGTCCTCCAGGTGGAGGCACCTGTGTCAGTACACACATGCCCCTTAACCTGCAACTAGCCATGCAGGCAGGGGTAGTAGCCCTTGAGATAGCGCCACCTAGGGGATACACAAGTGTGGGATGACATGGGAAGGCTGAACAACATGTACTGCTTTATTCATGCTAGGTCATCAAACATGACTACTCCAAAATACCTTTCCCATTTGGCAACCATCAGTTTCTCAAACCACCAATCACGTAATGTTTTCATGAGATCTTGTGCCGCAAATACATAATTTTGCTCTGAGTGGCACTATTAGTAATCACTCTTAAATGTTTTTTATTTCCTGGAAGATATCAGACATGTTGTCTTTTGCCAGCAAATGTCAGGAATTGAGCACTACTACCTGTCATATATTGGACACACTCCGATGCTATAATATGTGTGTTTTCTTAATTCAGATATGCAGTGTCCAGAGAAGACTGTATGGATCTGCGGACACTCCTTCGTGCATTGGGCTGGGATTCGGGAGTGGTCTCGAACTGGGGAAAAAGTGTTGACCTTCGATACTCCAGTAAATGTTCGTTGGTTAGGTGAGAGGGGTATGCGTTGGGATCAACTGGTGCCAATGTTGCGACGGGAGTGCCTGAGGGGATCCAAACCAGATGTCGTCGTCATCTACCTGGAAGGGAATGATTTAGGATTGAAGACGTCAGTGATGCTGCTACGGAAGATGAAGGAGGACATCGCCTTGATCAAGCACCGAATGCCGAGAACCATGATCCTTTGGTCCCACATCATCCAGCGCCGGCAGTGGAGGAATGTTTCTGATAATGAAGAAAATGGACAGAACAAGGAGAAAGATCAACACAGAGATGGGGGTATCTTGGAGAGGATTGTCAGCCGGCGTGGTCAAGCATGATGGCATCATGTCCTCTTCCCAGAACTGTATCGGCAGGATGGTGTCCACTTAACGGATCAGGAAGCATATGTTCTGCAGTGACATCAAGAGGGCTGTAGCTCCAATCCTATAGAGGTATGTAATTTAGATGCAGTGGCAGGGGAATGTACAGTATATAATCCAATGGACTATAACTTTCAGGTTGTCATTGGTATAATGTCTTTAAATTCTATGTTTCAGATTGGAGTATATAGGCTAAAAGTCTTTAAAAGTGAAGAACGCATACGGATATACGTTCCAAATGCCCTATCGACTGTCGTCGGGGTCATCTTCCATATGACAATCACTGTAATCTATATATACAGTGCAATGTATGAAATATGTTCCCTGGCTTCAGAAATACTCATGCAACTGTCAGAATGGGAAATAAATTGGAAATAATAAGTGCATAAGGTAGGTTACTACGTGATGTCACTAACGGTAAGTTACAGTTTAGCTTAGGTTTTGACATGTGTGTATTGATGTACAGTATGTATTCATGTTTCAAAATTAATTCAGGGTTTGACCTCATGAAACTGCTAACAGTGTTAGTCCTGTTGGGTACCTCAACAGTGATTCACACTTGCTACCCATATTCTAGCAAAAGGGTGGTGTTGTTTTGTTTTTATTTATTTTTTTTACCTTTGTCATACCAGGAGAGAAACCACTTTGCTGAAAGCTTGATTACAGGTGCAACCTGTAAGTACAGGTGTTAATTCACTTTGTGTCCGTAGTGGATACATAACTGATTACTACCATCCTCATCAACACAGCCCCATTCAAAGAACTTTTTAGCAAAGGTGGCCATTTTGAGGCAGTTGAGAAAAGTCAGCCATTTTGAGGCATTTCAGCAAAAGCAGCCATCTTGTAGCACTCCCCAGAGATTCACACTTGGTGTACAGATATGGCAAACGTTTTGCAGTAGTGTGTCCATTAAGTGATCACATCACTGATTACCATCATACCGCATCTGCCCTGACCCATTCAGAGAGCTTTTTAAACAAAGATGGCTGTTTTGAATTATTTTAGGAAATGCAGACATTTTGAAACATTTTAGGAAAGGTGGCCAATCTGAGGTGATCATGAGTAATTAACACTTGATGTGGAAAAAGTGGTGCAGTAGTGTGTCCAGAAGTCATCACATTGATTGAATGCATATTTCTTGTTTCTCAGAGAAGAGGTGTGTTCAACATATCGACAGAAGTCACAAAATTACCCTTTTTGAACGACACTGAAGATCAAGACACTGCAATGATGCTACATTACAACATTTTCATCTTGACTTCCATGATACTACTCAACTGATACTTTCTGGATTACGGTAAGAGACAAACTAGTTTGTCTAACAGGCTGTGGAAACCTTATGTGTTAACATAAATAGCCTTGTAGACTCATTTAGTACGCATTGCACCACAACAAACTTCACCTTCAGCCTCATCAGTTGGAATGAATTATAATGCATGGACTAGTTCTGAACACTCCAAGGGATGACTTCATGTGAGGGTGAGCTACATTACTTTGGTTAAATTAAATATCACAGAGTATGTAAAATGGTGATGCAATGGTGTAGCATAGGGTAAGATCAGACAGTTTTTTATCTACAGGTCACAAGCCCGAAGATGATATATAGAATTTAGAATAGGGAAAGTATAGGGCTTTTCTCCACAGGTTTTAGAATAGGGAGAGGATAGGGTTTTTCTCCACAGGTTTTAGAATAGGGAAATGATAGGGTTTTTCTCCACAGGTTTTTTGAATAGGGAAATGGTAGGGTTTTTCTCCACAGGTTTTAGAACAGGGAAAAGATAGGGTTTTTCTCCACAGGTTTTTTGAATAGGGAAATGGTAGGGTTTTTCTCCACAGGTTTTAGAATAGGGAAATGATAGGTTTTTCTCCACAGGTTTTGAAAGTGGGAAAGAATAGGATTTTTCCACAGGTTTTAAAACAGGAAAGAATAGGTTTTTCTCTGGGTTGTTTTTGAATAGGGAATTGTTAGGTTTTTCTCCACAGGTTTTAGAATAGGAAAGTGATAGGGTTTTTCTCCACAGGTTTTTGAAAGGGAAAGGATAGGATTTTCTTCACAGGTTTTTGAATAGGAAAGGATATGATTTTTCCCACAGGTTTTAGAATAGGAAAGGATAGGGTTTTTCTCCACAGGTTTTAGAATATGGAAAGAATAGGATTTTCCACAGGTTTTAAAATAGGGAAGTGAGAGGTTTTTGCACATATTTCTGGCATTACCATGTCTGATGGAATGCTCTTTGTGTATGATGATCCATACACTTGAAAAAGTTTTGCATCAGTGAAATGTGGACCACTGATGGTAAATGCTAATGGTAATAAAAAATAGTAAACTATTTTGGATTCTTTCATACTGTATAGTACACTATATAAGATACTGTATGGTGGCCTAAATACACACTGCTTTCGTTAACACCTTACTTAATTTGCTGTCCTCACTGTAACCGTGAGATACTGAAATAACTAGGTCCATTTTCTATTAATTATATAAAACTCATGGGTGATGTATATCTTGTATTTCATCTTTGAACCTTAGGGTGAAGGTGTATCATTGCTGTGTATTGACAACCACCAACTATTTTATATAATGTATGGGGAAAAAATATTGCAAAACATGGGACTAAGGCATAGTAGGATAGGGTAACATAAGAAAAATGTGTTAATTATCCAAGGGCAATACAGTGATCTAAAACATAATAGTATAAAGTAATGCTAGATAGGTTTTTCCACTGTTCACGTGCATAAATGCTGGAGCTAGATATAGGAAAAGACAGATCTTACTTCAAGAGGGTTCCATCAGTAGGTCATCACATATAGGACTTGCACCACCTGGCATCGTCAGGACGGCAGACTTTCTAGTAATACCTGAAGGGGGGACACCTGCCCAATGTCACGTGACCAACAGAACCTCTTCCAGTGCCAGGTTAGGTTGGGCGCTGTTACAACATCGTGACCCTGCCGTGGCTGGCCCGACGCTCGACCCTCCCCATCTACACAATGGCGGGTCCGGACGTGATTCTCTGATGCCAGGTCTTACATTGGGGGCTTATAATCAACCCTGAACTGTCCCAAGACACCCTTTTGGGTATCCAAGGGATCCCTAACCAGGGTGCTCCACCCAGATTTGAGTCATTTGGGGCAGTTCTACCCTGGATTTTGCCCTCATCTACCACACATGGGGTTTTAAAGGTATTATCCTCCACCGACAACCTCTTTCTTCCTCCCCAGTCTCAACCGGATCCACCTCCCTTCCCTGGCTACTCGGATTTCAAGACCCTGATTCAGTCTTTGTGGCAAGGGCCCAGGTCAGAACTGGTTTCAGATCTGAAACTAGGTCCTGCAACCACAGCTTCCTATGCGTCTCCTTCCCTATCAGCTATTTTGCAACTGTCCATGTCTTGGGGAAGGCTCGGCAGGATGTTTCCCTACCGGACTTTAGACACTGTCCTGTCAAGGAGAGTGGACTTCATGATGTGTTATATAATAGGGAAAGGATAGGCTTTTTTTTCCACAGGTTTTAGAAAAGGGGAAGGGTAGGATTTTACTCCACAGAATTTAGAATAGAGAAACATAGAAACATAGAATTTGATGGCAGATAAGGACCGCTTGGCCCACCCAGTCTGCCCATTTCCCTACCTACTGGATAAGCTGCAGATCCAAGTTAACCAGCAGCCTACTTCTTCTTACCCCCACCCCCCAGAATTGCCTTATGACTGTCCCATGCATGCTTGAATTCCACCACTGATTTTGACTCCACAACCTCCGGAAGGCCGCTCCAGCATCCACAACCTCTCTGTGAAAAATACTCCTAAATTACCTCTGAGCCGCCCCCATCTTCAAATTGTGCCTCTTGTCTTTGCATACCACTTTTTTGAAAGATGCTACCTCTTGGACTTTGTTGGAACCCTTGAGGTACTTGAAAGTTTCTATCATGTCCCCCCTCTCCCTCCTTTCCTCAAGGCTGTACATATTAAGCTCCTTAAGTCTCTCTTCATATGTCTTCTGGTGCAGACCCTGCACCATTTTAGTTGCCCTCCTCTGGACAGCTTCCATCCTGTCTATGTCTTTGCAGAGATTGGGTCTCCAGAACTGCACACAGTACTCCAGATGGGGTCTCATTGCTGTCTGCACAAAGGGATAATAACTTCCTGTTTTCTACTGGTGATGCCTCTCCCTATACATCCCAGTAACCCCCCAGCCCTCATTGCTGCCCTCTCACATTGCTTGCCCACCTTTAGGTCATCTGATATGATTACCCCCAGGTCCCTTTCCATTTTTGTTGTTGTTAGTATCTCACCCCCCATTGTGTACTCTTCCCCGGTTTTGTTTCCCAGGTGCATTATCTTGCACCTCTTAGCATTGGAATCTAAGCTGCCACATTTGACCATTCCTCTAACCTTGCCAAGTCCCTTCTCATCCCTTCCACCCCACCCTTGTGCATCAACTCTGTTGCAGATCTTAGTGTCATCTGCAAAGAGACATATTTTTCCTTCCAGTCCTTCTGCAATGTCTCTTATAAAACATTGAAGAGGACCGGTCCTAATACTGAACCCCCGCGGTACCCCTTACTAGTAACCCTCCTTCTGAGCGGACTCATTTACTATTACTCTGTGTCCTATTCTCCAGCCAATTCTTTATCCAGGCTGTCATCTTGGGACCCACTCCCAGGCTGGCTAACTTGTATATTAATCTTTGTGTGGGATTGTGTCAATGTCTTGTTAAAGTCTAGTAGACCATGTCCACAGCCCTCCCTGATCTACTACTTTGGTCACCCAGTCAAAGAAATCTATCAGATTTGTCTGGCATGACCTTCCTGCTGTGAATCCATGCTGCCTAGGGTCCTGTGCCCTCTGGCCTCTAGATACTCAACAATTCTTTCCTTCAGAAGTGATTCATCATTTTCCTATCACCGAGGTAAACTACAGGTCTGTAGCTTCCTTACTTGCCTTGCTCCCACTTTTGTGAAGGGAATCACATCTACCCTCCTCCAGTCCTCGGGTACCACCCCATCCTCCCATGATTTGTTAAAAGGGTAGTCAGTGGTGTCACTAGTTCTACCTCTAGCTCTTTAGAATTCTGTGATGAACTTATCAGACCCCATTGCTTTGTCCACCTTCAGTTTTAAGAGTTCTTTCAGAACCCTTTCTTCTGTAAATGGGCTGGTATCAACTTGTATCCAGAGTGTTACTACTGTTTGTTTTATGTACCTCCTCTTCATTTGTAAATACTGAGCAAAAATATTTGTTTAGTATTCCTGCCTTTTCACAGTCTCCTCTGCCCACCCTCCCTCCCCTTATTAAGCCCTCACTATCCTCCCTTGGTCTTCCTTGCTCCCTGGATGTACCTATAAAAGGTTTTATCCCCTCTAACTCAGTTGGCTAACTTTTCCTCGGTTTGGGCCTTTACAGTTCTGACTGCCTTCCAGCCTCCTTTTGCTTTTAACTATTACAGTTCTCTGTCCTGCTCCTTCATGATTCCTTTGTACTTCCTGAATGCTTTCTTTTTCTCTTGAACCTTCACTGCACTTCCTTGAGAACCATAGTGGTTGCTTACATCGCCTTGTTTTGTTTATTTGCTTCACACAAAGGCTCATTACCCTCTGTGATGGCAGTTTTATTATTCCCTTGTTCTTCCACCCCTCCTTCCTGCCTATTTGCTAGTGCATTCCTAGGCAATCTATTTTGGCAAGTCAGCCCTCCTAAAGTCCAGTACTTTTGTCTTTGCATGGCTTGACTCTATTGCTGTGTTTATTGTGGAACCATACTGTACGATGGTCGCTAGTTTCCAGATGGCTACCCACTTTACATCTGTGATCCTCTCCATCTCCATTTGAGAGAATCAAGTCCATATTGCTCTCTTGAGTGGGCTCCAGTACTAGTTGTTCATGCATGCCCCTGTAGGGCATCTAGAATAACTGCACTCTTCAAAGTGGCAGCTGCAACTGCACTCCAGTTAACATCTGGCATATTCAGATCACCCATCAGCAATATCTCCCCTTTTTCTGCCATTCTAAGTATACTTTCTATCATTTCTGTCATTTCCCTGTCCATTTCCTCCCCGTGAGAATGGGGTCTGTATACAACCCCTGTGCATATTGTGGTGCCATTGCCTGTCTCCAACTTCTACTACAGTGCTTCTTCTCCTCCCTGTTTACCCTTTTTGTTCTGTTGCTTTTATTCCTTCCTATGTAAAGAACTACCTCCTCCTCTTTACCTCCCTGTCCCTCCTGTAGACAGTGTATCTGGTATGTTTATGTCCCAGTCATGGTTTTGTGTACCATGTTTCTGTGACTGCCATGATATCCAGATGTTCCTCCTCCATCAAGGCCACTAATTCAGGAAGCTTGTTACCCCGACTATGGGCATTAGTACTCATTGTTTCCATTTTTGATGGCTTTACCTTCTGTTGCAGCATCCCACTGACCGTTCTACTCTCAGTCTTTTTCTCATTTAGTACTCCTGTTTTTAGGAGAGGCTGGGATTTTCCTGTTGCTTGTCAGTGCCTCCTTGACTAGTTTAAAAGTTGCCAATGAAGCATTTAAACCAATTGCTCAAAAGACTTGTTCCCTTCCTGGACAGATGCAGACCATCCTGCCAGTATAGGCTGGTGTCCTCCAGTGGAACCCCAGTCCCCAATGAAGCCAAACCCCTGTGCTCCACACCATTTTTTCAACCATTCATTAAACTGCATGGTGCCACCACCCTCACCTCCCCATGCTTTTGACAGGCAGCTCTGAGAAGGATACTGTGTGTGCTACTTGTCTTAGATCCCTCTCCAACTCTGCAATGTCCTCCTGCACTGCTCTAATCTCATGATGAGCCAAGACATTTGTCCCTAGGTGGACAATTACATCCAGCTCGGAATCCCTTGCAGCTGTTCTCGTGATCCTGAGGATGCGCTTCCTGTCCCTCCAAGCCATGGCACCAGGCAGGCACCTTACTTCATTTTTCCCAGCTCCCCCCAGTTCTATACCCCTAATAATTGAGTCCCCCACCAGGAGCTGCTTCCTTTCCCTGTGGTGTCCTCTGTCTCCTTCCTGTGGGCCTCCCTTGTGACAGTTATCACTGCCTTCTGTGGTGATCCATAGGGGAGCTATGCTCCCCCAGAATGGTGTATGGATTGTGGAGTGGAACAATTGACTGGGTGTGTCTCTGTTCCACCCTCCTCACCCTCCCTGAGCCCACTGTGGTCACAACCTCTGAGGTAGTGGTGGTGGCGCTAGTGCTCCCTGGATGGCAGAGGTTCCCTTCCTACTGTCCAGTGTGGCCTGGGGGAAGGTTTCCTTACTAAGGGTAGGGTTTTTCTACACAGGTTTTAGAACAGGGAAAGGATAGGGTTTTTCTCCACAGATTTTTTGAATAGGAAAAGGGTAGGGTTTTTCTCCACAGTTTTAGAATAGAAGCAGTTTGATACAGAAAATGATTGAACGGTGACCACCATATTATTTTTGGTCATGTGACCCAGGGATGTAGATATACAGTCTGGGCCTTTCATTTACTTATTCACTTCCCACACATGTAAAAACAAGCTGTTTTTTACTTTTCATTTTTGAATTTATTGGCTTGTACCTCATGATACAATAGGTGGACACTTCTATTGATATGAATGGGCATACCATGGTGGTTGGATATGGCACCCTTTCTAACTGCAGTTGGGTCTGTAATGAGAAATTAGGGATCAGAAATTTCATCCAAGCCCCTGCAGATGTAAGAAAATGTGTAATGCCTTGACATTTATTCCTTTTATAATATAGTTATTCCTATAAATGTGTAACAGAAGCAGTTTGACAGAAAATGATTGAACGGTAGCCGCCATCTTATTTTTGGTTATGTGATCAAGGAGATGTAGATATGGGTACAGTCTGGGCCTTGATTTACTCATTCGCTTCCCCGTCATGTAAAACAGGCTACATCTTACTTTTTTTTTCTGAATTTATTTGTATGTAACCTATAATGCAATAGGTGTGCCCTCATGTGCCAGCATGGCCTTCCTTAGTTGGTTGGGTATGGCAATTCCAGCTATATGGTGGTGGGTCTATAATGAAATTAATGATCATAAATTTCATCCAAGCCCCTGCAGATGTAAGAAAATGTGTAATCCATTGACATTTACCACTTTTATAATGTAGTTATCACAATAAATGTGTAACAGATGCAGTTTGATACAGAAAATGATAAAATGGTAGCTACCATCTTGTTTTTGGTCATGTGACGAGGGGATGTAGCTATGGCACAGTCTGGGCCTTAATTTACTCATTCTCTTCCCTGTCATAAAACGGGCTACTTTTTACTTCTTTTTTACTTTTTGAATTTATTGGCATGCACCCCACATGTAATAGGTGGACACACTCATTGGCCAGCATATATTGCTTATGTGGGTGGTTGGGTATGGCACTCGCTATCTGCAGGTGGGTCTGTAATGTGAAATTAGGGATCAGAAAATTCATCCAAGCCCTGACAGATGGAAGAAAAGGTGTAATCCATTGACATTTACCACTTTTATAATGTAGCTATCCCTACAAACGTGTAACAGAAGCAGTTTGATACATAAAATGATTGAACGGTCGCCACCACCTTGTTTTTGGTCATGTGACCCAGGAGATGTAGCTATGGGTACTTTCTGGGCATTGATTTACTCATTCACTTCCCTGTCATGTAAAACAGGCTACTTTTTACTTTTATTTTTTGAATTCATTGGCATCTGCCCCATAATGCAATAGGTGGACACCCCGTTGGCCCGCATGGACATACCATGGGAGGTTGGGTATAGCACCCTGGCTATCTGCATGTGGGTCTGTAATGAAAAATTAAGGATCAGAAAAATCATCCAAGCCCCTGCAGATGTAAGAAAAGTTGTAATCCATTGAGATTCAATTTCTTTATAATGAGTTATCACAATACATGTGTAACAGACTAATTTGATACAGAAAATGATAGAATGGAAGCCATTATCTGATTTTTTGGTCATGGGACCAAGGGGATGTAGATATGGGTACAGTCTGATTCTTTGATTTACTCATTCACTTCATGTCACATAAAATGGGCTACTTTTTTACTTTTATTTTTTGAATTTATTGGCATGCACCCCATAATGTAATAGGTGGACACCTTGTTAGTCAGCATGGACATATCATGGGTGGTTGGGTATGGTACCTCTGCTATCTGCAGTTGGGTCTGTAATGAAAATTATGATCAGAAATTTCATCCAAGCCTTCTGTAGATGTAAGAAAAGTTGTAATCCACTGAGATTTACCACTTTTTAGAATGTAGTTATCCTACAAACATGTAACAGAAGCAGTTTGATACAGAAATGATCAAAATGGTAGCCACCATCTTGTTTTTGGTCATGTGACCCAGGGGATGTAGATATGGGTACAGTCTGAGCCTTGATATACTCATTCACTTCCCTGTCATGTAAAATGGGTTACTTTTTACTTTTACTTTTTGAATTTATTGGCATGCACCCTATAATGCAATAGGTGGACACCCCTTTGGCCAGCATGGACATACCGGGGGGGTTGGGTATGGCACCTGGCTATTTGCAAATGGGTCTGCCATGTGAAATTAGGGATCAGAAAATTCATCCAAGCCCCGGCAGATGTAAGAAAAGGTGTAATCCATTGACATTTATCACTTTTATAATGTAGTTATCACAATAAATGTGTAGCAGAAGCATTTTGATACAGAAAATGATTGAATGGTATCCACCATCTTCTTTTTGGTCATGTGACCCAGGGGATGTAGCTATGGCTACAGTCTGGTCTTTGATTTACTCATTCACTTCCATGTCATGTAAAACAGGATACATCTTACTTTTCCTTTCTCAGTTTATTGGTATGTAACCCATAATGCAATAGGTGGACACCCCATTGGTCAGCATGGGTATACCAGGGGTGGTTGGGTATGACACCCCAGCTATATGCTGGTGGGTCTATAATGAGAAATTAGTGATCATAAAGTTCATCCAAGTCCCTGCAGATGTAAGAAAATGTGTAATCCATTGACATTTACCACTTTTATAATGTAGTTATCACAATAAATGTGTAACAGAAGCAGTTTGATACAGAAAATGATAAAATGGTAGCTACCATCTTGTTTTTGGTCATGTGACATAGGGGATGTAGCTATGGGTACAGTCTGGGCATTAATTTACTCATTCTCTTCCCTGTCATGTAAAACGGGCTACTTTTTACTTTTACTTTTTGAATTTATTGGCATGCACCCCATAATGCAATAGGTGGACACCCCATTGGCCAGCATGGGCATACCATGGGTGGTTGGGTATGGCACCCCGCTATCTGGAGGTGGGTCTGTACGTGAAATTAGGGATCAGAAAATTCATCCAAGCCCCGACAGATGTAAGAAAAGGTGTAATCCATTGACATTTACCACTTTTATAATGTAGCTATCCCTACAAACGTGTAACAGAAGCAGTTTGATACATAAATGATTGAACGTCACCACTAATTTGTTTTTTGGTCATGTGACCCAGGAGATGTAGCTATGGGTTCTTTTCTGGGCATTGATTTACCTATTCACTTCCCTGTCATGTGTACAGGCTACTTTTTTACTTTATTTTTGAATTTATTGGCATCTGCCCCATAATGCAATAGGTGGACACTCCGCTGGGTCTGCATGGACATACCATGGGAGGTTGGGTATAGCACTTGGCTATCTGCATGTGGGTCTGTAATGAAAAATTAAGGATCAGAAAAATCATCCAAGCTCCTGCAGATGTAAGAAAAGTTGTAATCCATTGAGATTCACCTCTTTATAATGTAGTTATCACAATACATGTAATAGACGCACTTTGATACAGAAATGATGGAACGGAAGCTTATCTGATTTTTGGTCATGGACCCAGGGATGTAGTTATGGGTACAGTCTGATTCTTGATTTACCTCATTCACTTTCCTGTCACATAAAATGGGCTACTTTTTACTTTTTACTTTTTGAATTTATTGGCATGCACCCCATAATGCAATAGGTGGACACCCTGTTGGTCAGCATGGACATACCATGGGTGGTTGTTATGACATTCGCCATCTCGCAGTTGGGTCTGTAATGAAAAATTAAGGATCAGAAATTTCATCCAAGCCTCTGCAGATGTAAGAAAAGTTGTAATCCACTGAGATTTACCACTTTTAGAATGTAGTTATCCCTACAAACATGTAACAGAAGCAGTTTGATACAGAAAATGATCAAATGGTAGCCACCATCTTGTTTTTGGTCATGTGACCCAGGGGATGTAGATATGGGTACAGTCTGAGCCTTGATATACTCATTCACTTCCCTGTCATGTAAAATGGGTTACTTTTTACTTTTACTTTTTGAATTTATTGGCATGCACCCTATAATGCAATAGGTGGACACCCCTTTGGCCAGCATGGACATACCGGGGTTATGGCACCCAGCTATACTGTAAATGGGTCTGCAATGAAATTAGGATCAGAAAATTCTATCCAAGCCTCAGATGTAAGAAAAGTGTAATCCATTTACATTTATCACTTTATAATGTAGTTATCACACAAATGTGTAGCAGTTATTTTGATATTGAAATGATTGAATGGTATCCACCATCTTGTTTTTGGTCTTGTGGACTCAGGGATGATAGCTATGGCTACAGTCTGGTCTTTTGATTTACTTCATTCACTTCCCTGTCATGTAAAACAGGATATCATCTTACTTTTCCTTTCATGTTTATTGGTATGTAAACCCATAATGCAATAGGTGGACACTTTATTGGTCAGTATTGGTATACCATGGGTGGTTGGGTATGACACCCCAGCTATATGCTGGTGGGTCTATAATGAGAAATTAGTGATCATAAAGTTCATTCAAGCCCCTGCAGATGTAAGAAAATGTGTAATCCATTGACATTTACCACTTTTATAATGTAGTTATCACAATAAATGTGTAACAGAAGCAGTTTGATACAGAAAATGATAGAATGGTAGCTACCATCTTGTTTTTGGTCATGTGACGTAGGGGATGTAGCTATGGGTACAGTCTGGGCCTTAACTTACTCATTCTCTTCCCTGTCATGTAAAACGGGCTACTTTTTACTTTTACTTTTTGAATTTATTGGCATGCACCCCATAATGCAATAGGTGGACACCCCTTTGACCAGCATGGGCTAACCAGGGGTGGTTGATTATGGCACCCCGGCTATCTGCAAGTGGGTCTGTAATGTGAAATTATGGATCAGAAAATTCATCCAAGTCCCTGCAGATGTAAGAAAATGTGTAATCCATTGACATGTATCACTTTTATAATGTTGTTATCCCTACAAACGTGTAACAGAAGCAGTTTGATACAGAAATGTTTGAATGGTGTCAGCTCCTCTTGTTTTTGGTCATGTGAACCAGAGGATGTAGTTAGGGTACAGTCTGTGCCTTGATTTACTCATTCACTTCCCGTCATGTAAAACAGGCTACATCCTACTTTTCTTTCTCAATTTATTGGTATGTAACCTATAATGCAATAGGTGGACACCTATTGGTCTGCATGGTATACCAGGGTGGTTGGTATGGCACCCCAGCCATATGCTGGTGGGTCTATAAAGTAAAATTAGTGATCATAAATTTCATCCAAGCCCCGCAGATGTAAGAAAATGTGTAATCCATTGACATTTACCACTATTATAATTTAGTTATCACAATAAATGTGTGGATAGGCAGTTTGATACAGAAAATCGATGAAACGGTAGCTGCCATCTTGTTTTTTGGTCATGTGACCCAGGGATGTAGTTAAGGGTACAGTCTGGCCTTTAATTTATCTTACATTCTCTTCCCTGTCATGTAAAATGGACTACTTTTTACTTTTCCTTTTGAATTTATTGGCATGCAACTTATAATGTAATAGGTGGACTTATTGGCCAGCATGGCATACCAGGGTGGTTGGTATGGAAACCTGGCTATCTGCAGGTGGGTCTGTAATGAAATTAGAGATCAGAAAATTATCCAAGCCCTGACAGATGTAAGAAAAGGTGTAATCCACTGACATTTATCACTTGTATAATGTAGTTATCCCTACAAATGTGTAACAGAAGCAGTTTGATACAGAAAATGATTGAACAGTAGCTCAATCTTATTTTTGGTCATGTGACCCAGGAGATGTAGCTATGGGCATAGTCTGTGCCTTGATTTACCTATTCGGCTTCCCGCCATGTAAAAATGTTTACCATTTTCCTTTTTGAATCGCATGGCAGGCACCCATAATGTAATAACTATCACCCCATTGGCCAGCATGGAGAATAATTAGGGTGTTGGTATGGCACTGCCATCTGCAAGTGGTCTGTAATGTGAAATTAGGGATCAAAAATTCATCCAAGTCCCTGCAGGTGTAAGAAAATGTGTAATCCATTGACATTTACCAATTTTATAATGTTGTTATCCCTACAAACGTAACTAGAAGCAGTTTGAAACAGAAAATGTTTGAATGGTGTCAGCTATCTTGTTTTTGGTCATGTGACCCTGGGGATGTAGCTATGGTACAGTATGTGTTGATTTACTCATTCACTTCACTGTCATGTAAAACAGGCTACATCTTACTTTTCCTTTCACAATTTATTGGTATGTAACCCATAATGCAATAGGTGGACACCCCATTGGTCAGCATGGGTATACCAAGGGTGGTTGGGTATGGCACCCCAGCTATATGCTGGTGGGTCTATAAAGTAAAATTAGGGATCATAAATTTCATTCAAGCTCCGGCAGATGTAAGAAAAGGTGTAATCCAATGACATTTACCACTTTTATAATGTAGTTATCACAATAAATGTGTAACAGAAGCAGTTTGATACAGAAAATGATTGAACGGTAGCCGCCATCTTATTTTTGGTCATGTGACCCAGGGGATGTAGCTATAGGTACAGTCTGGGCCTTGATTTACTCATTCCCTTCCCTGTCATGTAAAACAGGCTACTTTTTACTTTTATTTTTTGAATTTATTGGCATCTGCCCCATAATGCAATAGGTGGACACCCCGTTGGCCCGCATGGACATACCATGGGAGGTTGGGTATAGCACCCTGGCTATCTGCATGTGGGTCTGTAATGAAAAATTATGGATCAGAAAAATCATCCAAGCCCCTGCAGATGTAAGAAAAGTTGTAATACATTGAGATTCACCTCTTTTATAATGTAGTTATCACAATACATGTGTAACAGATGCAATTTGATACAGAAAATGATGGAACGGAAGCCGCTATCTGATTTTTGGTTATGGGACCCAGGGGATGTAGATATGGGTACAGTCTGATTCTTGATTTACTCATTCACTTTCCTGTCACGTAAAATGGGCTACTTTTTTCTTTTACTTTTTGAATTTATTGGCATGCACCCCATAATGCAATAGGTGGACACCCTGTTGGTCAGCATGGACATACCATGGGTGGTTGGGTATGGCACCCCGGCTATCTGCAGTTGGGTCTGTAATGAAAAATTAAGGATCATAAATTTCATCCAAGCCTCTGCAGATGTAAGAAAAGTTGTAATCCACTGAGATTTACCACTTTTAGAATGTAGTTATCCCTACAAACATGTAACAGAAGCAGTTTGATACAGAAAATGATCAAATGGTAGCCACCATCTTGTTTTTGGTCATGTGACCCAGGGGATGTAGCTATGGGTACAGTCTGAGCCTTGATTTACTCATTCACTTCCCTGTCATGTAAAATGGGTTACTTTTTACTTTTACTTTTTAAATTTATTGGCATGCACCCTATAATGCAATAGGTGGACACCCCTTTGGCCAGCATGGACATACCAGGGGGGGTTGGGTATGACACCCTGGCTATTTGCAAATGGGTCTGCAATGTGAAATTAGGGATCAGAAAATTCATCCAAGCTCCTGCAGGTGTAAGAAAAGGTGTAATCCATTGACATTTATCACTTTTATAATGAAGTTATCACAATAAATGTGTAGAAGCAGTTTGATGCAGAAATATTGAATGGTATCCACCATCTTGTTTTTGGTCATGTGACCTGGGGATGTAGCTATGGCTACAGTCTGGTTCTTTGATTTACTCGTTCACTTCCTCTGTCATGTAAAACAGGATACATCTACTTTTCCTTTCTCTCAGTTTATTGGTATGTAACCCATAATGCAATAGGTGGACACCCCATTGGTCAGCATGGGTATACTAGGGTGGTTATATGACACCCCAGCTATATGCTGGTGGGTCTATAATGTGAAATTAGTGATCATAAAGTTCATCCAAGCTCCTGCAGATGTAAGAAAAGTTGTACACCTGACATTTACCACTTTTATAATGTGAGTTATCACAATAAATGTGTCATAGAAGCAGTTTGATACAGAAAATGACAAAACAGTAGCTGCCATCTTGTTTTTGCTCCTGTGACACAGGGATGTAGCTATGGGTACAATCTGGGCCTTGATTTACCTATTCACTTCCCTGTCAAGTAAAACAAGCTACTTTTTTACTTTTACTTTTTGAATTTATTGGCATGAACCTCATATGTTAGAATAGGTGACACCCTTTGGCCAGCATGGGTTTACTTAGGGTGGTTGGTTATGGCATTAATCGCTATCTGCAAGTGGGTCTGTAATGTGAAATTATGGATCAGAAAATTCATCCAAGTCCCTGCAGATGTAAGAAAATGTGTAATCCATTGACATTTATCACTTTTATAATGTTGTTATCCCTACAAACGTAACAGAAGCAGTTTGATACAGAAAATGTTTGAATGGTGTCAGCCTCTTGTTTTTGGTCATGTGAACCAGAGGATGTAGTTATGGGTACAGTCTGTTTTGATTTACTCTATTCACTTCCTGTCATGTAAAACAGGCTACATCCTACTTATCCTTTCTCAATTTATTGGTATGTAACCCATAATGCAATAGGTGGACACCCCATTGGTCAGCATGGTATACCAGGGTGGTTGGTATGGAACCCAGCTATATGCTGGTGGGTCTATAAAGTAAAATTAGTGATCATAAATTTCATGCAAGCCCCGGCAGATGTAAGAAAATGTGTAATCCATTGACATTTACCACTATTGTATTTTAGTTATCACAATAAATGTGTAAGATAGGCAGTTTGATACAGAAAATGATGAAACGGTAGCTGCCATCTTGTTTTTGGTCATGTGACGCAGGGGATGTAGCTATGGGTACAGTCTGGGCTTTGATTTACTTATTCTCTTCCCTGTCATGTAAAATGGACTACTTTTTACTTTTCCTTTTGAATTTATTGGCATGCACCCCATAATGCAATAGGTGGACTCCCCATTGGCCAGCATGGGCATACCATGGGTGGTTGGGTATGGCAACCCAGCTATCTGCAGGTGGGTCTGTAATGTGAAATTAGAGATCAGAAAATTCATCCAAGCCCCGACAGATGTAAGAAAAGGTGTAATCCACTGACATTTATCACTTGTATAATGTAGTTATCCCTACAAATGTGTAACAGAAGCAGTTTGATACAGAAAATGATTGAACAGTAGCCGCCATCTTATTTTTGGTCATGTGACCCAGGAGATGTAGCTATGGGTACAGTCTGTGCCTTGATTTACTCATTCGCTTCCCCGCCATGTAAAACAAGCTACTTTTTACTTTTCCTTTTTGAATTTATTGGCAGGCACCCCATAATGTAATAGCTGGTCACCCCATTGGCCAGCATGGACATACCATGGGTAGTTGGGTATGGCACCCCGCTACCTGCAAGTGGTCAGTAATGTGAAATTAGGGATCAAAAAATTCATCCAAGTCCCTGCAGGTGTAAGAAAATGTGTAATCCATTGACATTTACCAATTTTATAATGTTGTTATCCCTACAAACGTGTAACAGAAGCAGTTTGAAACAGAAAATGTTTGAATGGTGTCAGCCATCTTGTTTTTGGTCATGTGACCCTGGGGATGTAGCTATGGGTACAGTCTGTGCCTTGATTTACTCATTCACTTCACTGTCATGTAAAACAGGCTACATCTTACTTTTCCTTTCACAATTTATTGGTATGTAACCCATAATGCAATAGGTGGACACCCCATTGGTCAGCATTGGTATACCAAGGGTGGTTGAGTATGGCACCCCAGCTATATGCTGGTGGGTCTATAAAGTAAAATTAGGGATCATAAATTTCATTCAAGCTCCGGCAGATGTAAGAAAAGGTGTAATCCAATGACATTTACCACTTTTATAATGTAGTTATCACAATAAATGTGTAACAGAAGCAGTTTGATACAGAAAATGATTGAACGGTAGCCGCCATCTTATTTTTGGTCATGTGACCCAGGGGATGTAGCTATAGGTACAGTCTGGGCCTTGATTTACTCATTTCCTTCCCTGTCATGTAAAACAGGCTACTTTTTACTTTTATTTTTTTAATTTATTGGCATCTGCCCCATAATGCAATAGGTGGACACCCCGTTGGCCTGCATGGACATACCATGGGAGGTTGGGTATAGCACCCTGGCTATCTGCATGTGGGTCTGTAATGAAAAATTAAGGATCAGAAAAATCATCCAAGCCCCTACAGATGTAAGAAAAGTTGTAATCCATTGAGATTCACCTCTTTTATAATGTAGTTATCACAATACATGTGTAACAGATGCAATTTGATACAGAAAATGATGGAATGGAAACCGCTATCTGATTTTTGGTCATGGGACCCAGGGGATGTAGATATGGGTACAGTCTGATTCTTGATTTACTCATTCACTTTCCTGTCATGTAAAATGGGCTACTTTTTTCTTTTACTTTTTGAATTTATTGGCATGCACCCCATAATGCAATAGGTGGACACCCTGTTGGTCAGCATGGACATACCATGGGTGGTTGGGTATGGCACCCCGGCTATCTGCAGTTGGGTCTGTAATGAAAAATTAAGGATCAGAAATTTCATCCAAGCCTCTGCAGATGTAAGAAAAGTTGTAATCCACTGAGATTTACCACTTTTAGAATGTAGTTATCCCTACAAACATGTAACAGAAGCAGTTTGATACAGAAAATGATCAAATGGTAGCCACCATCTTGTTTTTGGTCATGTGACCCAGGGGCTGTAGCTATGGGTACAGTCTGAGCCTTGATTTACTCATTCACTTCCCTGTCATGTAAAATGGGTTACTTTTTACTTTTACTTTTTAAATTTATTGGCAAGCACCCTATAATGCAATAGGTGGAAACCCCTTTGGCCAGCATGGACATACCAGGGGGGGTTGGGTATGGCACCCTGGCTATTTGCAAATGGGTCTGCAATGTGAAATTAGGATCAGAAAATTCATCCAAGCCCCTGCAGATGTAAGAAAAGGTGTAATCCATTGACATTTATCACTTTTATAATGTAGTTATCACAATAAATGTGTAGCAGAAGCAGTTTGATACAGAAAATGATTGAATGGTATCCACCATCTTGTTTTTGGTCATGTGACCCAGAGGATGTAGCTATGGTTACAGTCTGGTCTTTGATTTACTCATTCACTTCCCTGTCATGTAAAACAGGATACATCTTACTTTTCCTTTCTCAGTTTATTGGTATGTAACCCATAATGCAATAGGTGGACACCCCATTGGTCAGCATGGGTATACCAGAGATGGTTGGGTATGACACCCCAGCTATATGCTGGTGGGTCTATAATGTGAAATTAGTGATCATAAAGTTCATCCAAGCCCCTGCAGATGTAAGAAAAGTTGTAATACACTGACATTTACCACTTTTATAATGTAGTTATCACAATAAATGTGTAACAGAAGCAGTTTGATACAGAAAATGATGGAACAGTAGCTGCCATCTTGTTTTTGCTCCTGTGACACAGGGGATGTAGCTATGGGTACAATCTGGGCCTTGATTTACTCATTCACTTCCCTGTCAAGTAAAACAAGCTACTTTTTACTTTTACTTTTTGAATTTATTGGCATGAACCCCATAATGCAATAGGTGGACACCCCTTTGGCCAGCATGGGCTAACCAGGGTGGTTGGTTATGGCACCCTCGCTATCTGCAAGTGGGTCTGTAATGTGAAATTATGGATCAGAAATCATCCAAGTCCCTGCAGATGTAAGAAAATGTGTAATCCATTGACATTTATCACTTTTATAATGTTGTTATCCCTACAAACGTGTAACAGAAGCAGTTTGATACAGAAAATGTTTGAATGGTGTCAGCCATCTTGTTTTTGGTCATGTGAACCAGAGGATGTAGCTATGGGTACAGTCTGTGCCTTGATTTACTCATTCACTTCCCCGTCATGTAAAACAGGCTACATCCTACTTTTCCTTTCTCAATTTATTGGTATGTAATCCATAATGCAATAGGTGGACACCCCATTGGTCAGCATGGGTATACCAGGTGTGGTTGGGTATGGCACCCCAGCTATATGCTGGTGGGTCTATAAAGTAAAATTAGTGATCATAAATTTCATCCAAGCCCCGGCAGATGTAAGAAAATGTGTAATCCATCGACATTTACCACTTTTATAATGTAGTTATCACAATAAATGTGTAAGATAGGCAGTTTGATACAGAAAATGATGAAACGGTAGCTGCCATCTTTTTTTGGTCATGTGACCCAGGGGATGTAGCTATGGGTACAGTCTGGGCCTTGATTTACTCATTCACTTCTCTGTCATGTAAAACGGGCTACTTTTTACTTTTTCTTTTTGAATTTATTGGCATGCACCCCATAATGCAATAGGTGGACACCCCTTTGGCCAGCATGGACATACCAGGGGTGGTTGGTTATGGCACCCCGGCTATCTGCAAGTGGGTCTGTAATGTGAAATTAGGAATCAGAAAATTCATCCAAGCCCTAACAGATGTAAGAAAAGGTGTAATCCACTGGCATTTATCACTTGTATAATGTAGTTATCCCTACAAATGTGTAACAGAAGCAGTTTGATACAGAAAATGATTAAACAGTAGCCACCATCTTGTTTTTGGTCATGTGACCCAGGGGATGTAGCTATGGGTACAGTCTGTGCCTTGATTTACTCATTCACTTCCCCGCCATGTAAAACAAGCTATTTTTTACTTTTCCTTTTTGAATTTATTGGCAGGCACCCCATAATTTAATAGCTGGTCACCCCATTGGCCAGCATGGACATTCCAGGGGTAGTTGGGTATGGCGCCCCGGCTATCTGCAAGTGGGTCTGTAATGTGAAATTAGGGATCAGAATATTCATCCAAGCCCCTGCAGATGTAAGAAAATGTGTAATCCATTGACATTTACAAATTTTATAATATTGTTATCCCTACAAACGTGTAACAGAAGCAGTTTGATACAGAAAATGTTTGAATGGTGTCAGCCATCTTGTTTTTGGTCATGTGACCCAGGGGATGTAGCTATGGGTACAGTCTGTGCCTTGATTTACTCATTCACTTCCCCATCATGTAAAACAGGCTACATCCTACTTTTCCTTTCTCAATTTATTGGTATGTAACCCATAATGCAATAGGTGGACACTACATTGGTCAGCATGGGTATACCAGAGGTGGTTGGGTATGGCACCCCAGCTATATGCTGATGGGTCTATAAAGTAAAATTAGTGATCATAAATTTCATCCAAGCCCCGGCAGATGTAAGAAAATGTGTAATCCATTGACATTTACCACTTTTATAATGTAGTTATCACAATAAATGTGTAAGATAGGCAGTTTGATACAGAAAATGATTGAACGGTAGCTGCCATCTTGTTTTTGGTCATGTGACCAGGGATGTAGCTATGGGTACAGTCTGGGCCTTGATTTACTCATTCACTTCCCGCCATGTAAAACAAGCTACTTTTTACTTTTCCTTTTGAATTTTTTTGGCACCCATAATGTAATAGGTGGTCACCCCATTGGCCAGCATGGACATACCAGTGGTGGTTGGGTATGGCACCCCGGCTATCTGCAAGTGGGTGTATAATGTGAAATTAGGGATCAGAAATTTCATCCAAGCCACTGCTGCCATAAGAAAGGGTGTAATCCATTGACATTTACCACGTTTATGATCTATTGATCTCAATAAATGAGTCACAAGCATTTTGACACAGAAAATGGCTGAATGGTGTCAGCCATCTTGTTTTTGGTCATGTGACTCTGGGTAGGTAGCTATAGGTGCAATCTGGCCCTTGATTTACTCATTCACTTCCCTATCATGTGAAACAGGCTACATCCTACTTTTCCTTTCTCAATTTATTGGTATGTAACCTATAATGCAATAGGTGGACACCACATTGGTCAGCATGGGTATACCAGAGGTGGTTGGGTATGGCACCCCAGCTATATGCTGATGGGTCTATAAAGTAAAATTAGTGATCATAAATTTCATCCAAGCCCCGGCAGATGTAAGAAAATGTGTAATCCATTGACATTTACCACTTTTATAATGTAGTTATCACAATAAATGTGTAAGATAGGCAGTTTGATACAGAAAATGATTGAACGGTAGCTGCCATCTTGTTTTTGGTCATGTGACCCAGGGGATGTAGCTATGGGTACAGTCTGGGCCTTGATTTACTCATTCACTTCCCCGCCATGTAAAACAAGCTACTTTTTACTTTTCCTTTTTGAATTTTTTGGCAGGCACCCCATAATGTAATAGGTGGTCACCCCATTGGCCAGCATGGACATACCAGTGGTGGTTGGGTATGGCACCCCGGCTATCTGCAAGTGGGTGTATAATGTGAAATTAGGGATCAGAAATTTCATCCAAGCCACTGCTGCCATAAGAAAGGGTGTAATCCATTGACATTTACCACGTTTATGATCTATTGATCTCAATAAATGAGTCACAAGCATTTTGACACAGAAAATGGCTGAATGGTGTCAGCCATCTTGTTTTTGGTCATGTGACTCTGGGTAGGTAGCTATAGGTGCAATCTGGCCCTTGATTTACTCATTCACTTCCCTATCATGTGAAACAAGCTACTTCTTACTTTTTCTTAATGGATTTAGTGACGTCAACCCATAATCCAATAGGCCCTTCATAGGCCAGCATGGCCCTACCATTGGTGGTCCGCTCTGGTCACTCTCATAATCTGTAGGTGAGAAACCAATGTGAAATTTGTGTTTATATAAAGAATTTGTAGCCTGAAAGTGAAAATTAGTTACATTTTAGACAACAATTTTTATCAGTGATGCAACCGATTTTAACGTTTTTACAAACTTCAATATTTTTTGAGAATACAAATTCACAAAAACAATTGAAATTTCACTAAATTAACATATATATCTCCAAATGTCTTTGTTGAAAAAGTTATATTTTCACTTTGAATTATAGTTGTGTTAGTTTCTTACTACCCTGACAAAAAAGTTTACCAGGAAATTAAGAAAAATTATGTAATAACGTCATAACCGATAAGTGTACAAACCCAGTGAAAAAACCTCTGGCAGCAGGGATATGCAATTTTCAGAAAAACCTTGGCAGTGTAAGGGTTAAATAGAAAACTAGCAAGTCTTTCCCTGCTTCCCTTAAGTCTGCTGCTGCTGCTGGGAAAACTAACTCATGAATTGATTATCAGCTGTTCAGCAATGCAAGAAATAACGGCCTGATGGATGTACCTGTTTGTCTTCAAGGGCCCTTTAGTCCAGTAGCTGATATGTTTTCAGAACCAGTGCCAGCCTCTTCTAGTATGGAGGTGTTCATTTTCCTGGCTATTTGAATGCACACTGTTCATTCTCTGATGCACTTTGACCTAGAATCTTTGCAGCTGGCTTGCGACTGGCTGTAATATGGCCCAGGAATAGAGCATCTTGTCATACATCTCATCACATGACCTGCCTCTTCTGTTGGATCTCAAATGTTTATATGTTTAAATGTTTAGATTTTCTTTTAGTGCTATAAGTAGTGGTTGTGTTCTTTAAATTAGTTACGAAATAAGTGTCCAGGCTTAATTGGCTTGCATCCCTACACATTTGACTTTGTAAGTGGATATCATATGGATGTCACATCTGCCTACAGTAGCACAGGTACCAAATTTTGGGCTATTTACAAATGGTCAAATACTGTTAGGGAGGTTGCCTCTTTGCTAAACGGGATACTGGGAAAATTATGACAGTTAGCAATCCATTTGAGAATTTTGAGGTCAGCAAGTACTACTAAGTTGCTGACATTATAGATTGCTGTTCTGCTCAGCTTATGCAGACTCTCACACAGTGGGTAATGTTCCAGCATACAAGGCAATCAAGGGTCCCTCTTTTTAATTCTTTTTTTTTAACTCTTTTTCCCTCCGGTCACTGTCTAGGGGGGCCTTTCTCAGGCATACTGCCTGATCCTCCCCAGCCTGAAGTCCTCCATCTGTACCTCCTCTCTCCTCCTCCTCTGCTCCACTGTCAGTACCCCTGGCTTAACCCCTCCAGGGTGGGGCCACCCCTCTTCTTTGGGCACTCCTTGAGACAGACCCCGATGGGAGAGAGGACCTGGGTGGAGGAACCTGTAAGGTCAGATTGGATGGGCCCAGCATTGGAGATGGGGGCAGGTGCTGTCACCTACCCCACAGACTGTTTTTTTCCTTTTCTGTTCCCCTTCCCCCCTCCCATGCATGTGCACATCCACTACATAGGACACATGGCAATCCCTGCCCACGTCAGGGCACGCTAACTACGTGCAGCCAGACATGCTGCAGCACCTCCGGTCTCCAACAGGAGCCACTGGTATGCCGAGCAGTCCCACCTCATCCCTTGGGGAGGAGAGCATCCCATATGGGCGCTCAATCCTCACCCATCCCCCGCTGACCCCCAGCATCCCGAGCTCGCTCCCGAACCTGGGTTGCCAGCGTGGTACGAGGTATGGTGTCCAGCGCCTCAACCCTCAGTGCCACCGGGCCAGTGACTGTTTTTATTTCTTTAATTGCTATATTTTTAAATTTTACCCATTTAGCTTTTACCTTTCCAAATGGTGCTATAAAGCCAGCTGAAGACAGCATGTGGCTATTTCAGTGGAGGTTAGGTGTAAGAGCTGATGGCATGGAAGGGTTTAAATGGTAGGTCGGGGCTTCCTGTTAAGTAAAATACCTGTTTTTTCACAGAGGCCCTAACTCACTCTCCTGGTGTGCATTATATAATGCAAGGCAGCTGTTCCCCTACTCAACTCTACATCATGGTTCTCACTGGGAATGCACAGTTAAGTGTGATTTCACCAATGGGGTAAGCATTTAATCTGTGGGTCTCATGGTAGGATATGGCCACAGAATCCCGGTGTTGTAACACTGCAGGTAAAAGGTGCTGGACAGCACGTTGCTAGGCTACAAGGAACAGCCAATCTTTAAGGACCATTGAGGATGCTATGTTCAGGGAACAAGGAAAGCTGTCCTGGGCATGTTTTTGCAGGAGTGGGTTACTGTCTCACAAAAGATGTTACTATAGGGTTCTCCTTGTTCTCAAACACTTTGATTGTGTTAACCAAATTGCTTTTGTGTTAGCCTCTCTGCTACCTTGGACTCCCTTCCTGTTACAGCATGTGGGATGGGTGTCCTTTGGCCTTTATTTCTTTAAAAATAAGCCTTACTTAATGTGTGAGAGCCACTCTGTAGCTACTAATTCTATCAATATCTACATACTCTGTTTCTTCTTGTTTAAGGCAGAGAGATGCAGATTTGCAAAAACACAAAATTTATTTTGCCACTGTTCTAAGTTAATACATTGGTTTTCTAATAAATGTTGAAAATATTGAACTTCTATTATATTTACGGTTATGGTTGCAGTGTCAGTGGCTCAGTAGGTAGCATACTCGCCTCTGAGGCCGGGAGATCAGAGGGCTGTGGGTTCAGTTCCCACATCTGGCACCTGGGTTAATATCCCAGTACTGACACTGTAGTGCAGCATGAGAGGGGTGCTGCACTTCTGAGGTGCCGTCTTTCGGATGAGACGTTAAACCGAGGTCCCATCTGCCTGGATTGGTGGTAGTTCAGGTGGATGTTAAAGACCCCATGGCACTTATCGAAAACAGCAGGGGAATTTCCCCGGTGTCCTGGCCAAATTTCCCCTCATTCACTATAAGTACCACCAACAGCTTAATCTGGTTTCAAAGTCAGTTGGCATTCATCTGTATCCCCCTCCCCCGGGTCGTGCCTGAAAATAGGCAGGATTTGTCTAGTGCACTTACCCGGTCAACAAAAGCTAAATAAATAAATAAAATAAATAATTTTCTGGTTACAGGCTGTATTAGAGGTGCGTTGCTCCACTTTGAGAAGTCATTTCTCTGTGGGAACTTCATGCCTTTCCTGAGATGAGTTACTGTTTTAAAAAAAGAAAGAAACAAGGGAAAGCATATATGAAATCTTTAGTTTCTGCTGTTCAGTTTAGGAATTTTAATTCTTACCTGTTGGAAGATTGTTTGATCAGTATTAGCTACTATTAATCAGCTGTTTTGTAATTTAGACAAGGGTCCCAAAAGGTCTATTCCAAAATGAGTACTTTAAACATCATTTCCTGAAATGTGCAGGGTTTGGGATTACTGGTTAAAAGACACAGAGTGCTGAATCATCTTAAAAAACATAAGGCAGGCATTGCATTGTTATAGGAGACTCGTCTACTTCCTCTGGAAGCTGACAAGCTAATTAGAGGTTGGGTAGCCAGTGCCGAATATAATTTTTTTACTTCAAAAAAGAGGAGTGGCCATGTTAATTAAAAGGTGTAAGTTTTATGAAACACGCTTATCTATCAGATGCAGAAGGGAGATATCAATTCTTGACAGGCTCACTTTATGGGAGCAATATTGTTCTATGCAATGTCTGTGCCCCTAATTTAAAATAGGATGATTTTTTCCAAAAACTAAACATTCTTTTGGGCTTTTTGGAAGATTTTGATATTGTTTTAGGGGGTATTTTAATGAAGTAATGGACCAAATTCTCGATAGGTCGAATGCTAAGGCCAAAGTCATAGTGACTAAATCTAGACAAACCCTTCACAATGTTTTAGGTGATCTAGGCCTGTTAGATACCTGGAGGTTAGCCAACCCTCAAGGTCAAGATTATTCTTTCCTCTCTGTAAGACATGCCACATGTAGTAGATTAGATTACTTCTTTCTCCTCTTAACTTTATGCAACATGATCAGTAATCACAGCTACAAAAACATCCTAGTCTCAGAGCATAGTCTCCTTAGAATCTCCCTTCTTTTTGAAGATTCTGCGGATATGAGTTTTAGGTGGAAATTCAATACTTCACTGTTACAAAACCCTAAGTTTCTAACCTCAAACTTTGATGAGGCAAAGACATATTTCAAAATCAATAATAATGGTGCAGTTTCACCTAAAATTATATGGGAAGCCTTTAAAGCATATATCAGAGGAAGAATAATTAGCTTTGCTTCTAGAAAAAAGAAAGAAAAGCAAAGAAAACTGTCTGAAAAGGAGGCATTGCTAGTTAATCTATTAGAAGCTTATAAAAGGTCCCACTCTGTGTCTTCGAGCTCACTATATGAAATCACCAAATTAAGGTATGAAATAAATTAATTACACTCATCCAAAATTGAGTAGACCTTGTTTTGGGTTAAACAAAAGTATTGGGAGGCTGGGGAAATAGCAGTCAAATTTGTGGCTTATCGCCTCAAGAATCAACAAAATCAAAATACCATAAAGGGGATTCAGAATGGGAAAGGGCATATTTTGCATAATATCAAAGCTATCAATACATGTTTTAAGGACTTTTACTTTAATTTATACAAGTCACAAGGGTCTTAAGGACCGGATTTGATCTCTGACTTTTTAAAACATATTAAACTGCCCTGCCTCTCAGAGGAGGAGAAGCAAAAAATAGAATCTCCCATTACATTACAGGAAGTTAGTGAAGTTATTAATAAAGTGCCTGTGGTGAACACTCCAGGACCAGATGGCCTGCCTGCAGAGTTCTATAAACACTTATACTGTGTTGTGGGAGACTCCATTTGGCTACTTTTATGGAATCTCTTCCATCTAATTGTCTGCAGGAGTCCATAAATGAGGACTTGATTTGTCTCCTAGCTAAGAAAAACAAAGATCCTCTGGACTGTGCCAATTATAGGCTGATATCTTTGTTAAACTTTGACTTTAAAGTTTTGGACAAGGTTCTGGCAAACAGAATAGCACCAGTCCTGCAAAAATTGATAGGTAAAGAACAGGTGGGGTTAATGCAGGGAAGACAAGCCTCATATAACTTGCGTAGGTTACTTGTTTGTCATGACCATAGAGCCCCTAATTAGAAGAATATTGGTTTCTACCAGAATTCATGGGTTACAGGTGGGAAAGTATTCAAGCAAGATATTTGCCTTTGCAGATGACATCCTGTTAACTTTGACTCAACCATATTTCTTCTTACAAAATGTTATACCCCTACTTCAAGAATTCAGTCTGATTTCCGGCCTGTATATGTAAATTGGTCTAAATCTGAATGTTTTATGCTTAATAAGTTGACCTTCAAGGAAACAAGGATATAGAGGGATTTTAACTTAACATGGGCACCAAAGGTATAGCCTATTTTGGGATTAGGGTTTTTGAGTCCATTGAAAAAACTCTAGTTTTAATTTTACTGCTATTACAAAAGAGGTAGCATACACGTTAGAAAAATAAGTTAGTCTACACCTCTCTCTGTGGGGGAAAATTAATGCAATTAAGATGATCCTTGCTCCCAATATATTTTGTGTTTTAAATAACTTGTTCCTCCATATAAAGAGCACACGGTTTGGTAAATTGAAGAAAATAATTTCTTCCTTTTTATGGGACAACAAACCTGCCAAATTGTCTATTAAGAAGCTGAGAGCCCCCATCAGGGTAAAATATTTTGCTCTGTCTTGGTGGCAGGGCTATCTCTAGGCCTTTAGATTAAGGCAGGCTGCATTCTGATTTATTCCCTTAGAAAAATATAATTCTCCATTGTGGGCAAAGGTAGAAACTGAATTAGTTGCTCAACTTAAACCATCTGATTTTGTCTTTATACCCATAGCCCCTAAATTTAACAAACATCTCACATTGTATAGTACAATCTTAGCTTGTAAAAAATATATTAGCACCACTAAAGCTGAAAATATGCAGTTGCAATATATGCCTATCTGAAACAACTCGGTATGTACCATTAATGGGGAAAAAATAGGGGCATAGGGTTGAGTGTGAAAGGAATAAGAATTATAGGGGACTTACTTAATGCTCAACACCAATTTCTATCCTTTAATGAGCTCAAACAAAACTTCTCTATAGGGAAATTCCATTTTTGGTTTTATCTACAACTTAGACATCCCCTTTCCAAAACAGTTCTAGAGGCTAACCTATCTCAGCCCATCTCTATAGAATGGAACCCTTTCTTTAAGATTGTACACTTGCCTAAGAGAGCAAGACGATTATATAATATATTGACGGAAATAGACGAGAACTTAAACTTAACACTTTCAGCCAAAAATAACTGGGAAGAGGGTTTTAATTGTGTTATTCCACAAGAAGCATGGTCCAAGAACTGGACTAATGTCCATAAATGTTGCAAAGGTACATGGAAGATTAATCCAGTTTAAAATTGTACAGTATTTTTATCTATCACCATTTCAATTGTATTGAATTGGTCTGACACAAGACGGTAAATTTTGGAGATGTGGTGCACCCAAAGCTGACCTATGTCATTTTTTTGGTACTGTGCAGATATGAGAAAAGCCAGGGGAGAAAATCACTCTTTTTGCCAACATGTCCCCAAGGTTAAGTTACCCTTTTCCCCCCTTATTGTTTATCTTGGGAGATTCCATGGTAATTTCAGATATTCTATACCATTCAGCTGTAAGGATTTTTTCAGTATCTCTTGTTTTTAAAAGGCTGATCTTGCAAAAGTGTGAGGACAAAAGGTGTCCTTTCTTTAAGGAATGAATGGATGGATTATCTGGGAATCTTGGCTAATAATGACATGATAAGCTATATTGTGTTAGACAAGATTGAACTGTTTAATTCCATCTGGTGTCCATTCTTAGAAGTTATTTATCCCTTAGGCTGTCAACAGAATTAGAATGCATAGCAATTTTGGACTGATATAGTAGTCCGCGGCACAGCAAGTGTTAATAACTGATTACAGGTTAGCTGTGTGTTGTTATTCAAATTTGCTGGGCATCTCTTTAGTAAATTTATTTCCTTTCAGAATAGTACTGTAGGTACAGTTGTGTGTCTACATGATTAATTGCTATCTATTGCTACAATCTTGTATGATGATTATTGCAGTTTTATTTCATTGTAATAATGTATGTCATGATATTATGAATACTTTAATAAAATATTTATTGGAAAAAAAGGACTGCTCTCCTCTCTCAGGGAGGGAGGGATTGTCATCCCGCCTGTTGATTGCACTCTGGACGGCTGGGGGGTGATGCTGGATGGAAGCATTATAGCTGGAGGAGTTGCATGAGGTTGCCCCACATGCGTGCCCCTCATGCCAGACAACCCAGATGGGGACAAAAAAAAGGAAAAATGATACCGCGGTGCTCCATGACACCCCAACCCCATGTCTCACTGGTCCTCCACCACCACCTGCCCCAGATCTGGATTTGTGCTCTGGGAGGGGGGAAGCTTCCTTCCCAGTCCATCCATGGAGGACATTCCATGGGGGGGTCTCAGGGTGGAGTCAGGTGGTGGTTGGGCTAACGAGCCTGTGGTATGGGGTCAAGACCAGGTCCATCTTGCAAATGAGCCTTGCTCAATGGTGCCCGCCTGGATAAATAAAGATTTGATTGATTGATTGATTGATTGATTGATTGATTGAGATACCACCCCTGGTCACCCGGAGGAGGCTAAAATATATATAGAAAAAAAAAGGTGCTTGAAATATTAAATAAGCTACCATCCTGAAAATTGTGGTGGGAGGAGATTGCTGAGTGGTGGAGAATACCACATTGGACAGATCCACTGGGGGACTGGGGGGTGGCTAAGTTGGGTGCCTGTACACTGATGGGACTTTGTAGTGAAGCAGATTACATGGGTGTGTGGTAGAAGCTACATCTACAGGGAGGGGTTACACTTTCTTTCTCCTCTAACAATATTTTTTCCACATTTGTTAGATTTTATACACAAAAAGAAAGCATATACACAATTAAAGCAAGTGAAACAACTGTATCTGATCATGCCCCAATCTTACTGTCAGTAGAAATCAGGCCTAAATTATAGAGACATTTGTGGAGGTTAAATGCATTTGGTTAAATGACAAAATCTCTATCAAAAATGCAAGATGTGTTTACTAGTTATTTGCTTCAAAATACAGAACAGGATTATAAATTGAAATGTATCTGTGATGGCTTCAATGCAGTTTTGAGGGGTCGGATGATAGCCAATATGCCCTATAAAAGCAACCAAAAGGGTAGTATACAGAAGCAACTTAGGGATCAACATAAGGAATTAGTAGATTTACACAAGGGCAAACCTGATCCAAAGGTACATGTGAACATTAGAAAATTTAGATAGCAGTTAGACAAATTGCTAACTAGAAAGCCAATGCTCACCCCCTCCCTTCAGCAACAACAGACGGTCTGAACAGCAAGCAGACGGCTGCCAGAATTCCGCTTGCCCCCTTCCTTCAAAAGCAACAGGTGATCTGAGTAGTAAGCCGAAGGCTGACAGAATTCAGCTTGCCCCCTCTCTTCAACCGCAACAGACAGTCTGAGCAGCAAGCTGAAGAATGCCTGAATTCAGCTCACACTCTCCCTTCAATAGCAACAGATGGTTTGAGCAGCAAGCCGGAGGCTGCCAGACTTCAGCTTGCCCCCTCCCTTCAACAGCAACAGATGGTCTGAGCAGCAAGCAGAAGGTAGTGGATCCCTCACTTCACTTTTTTGTTGGCAGAGCTGTTTAGATTATTTTTTTGTTCCACCTTACCAGCTGACCTTACACTGTTTTCTGTTGGTTTTGCCTGTTAATTTAATTCGGATTGACTTTACACTGTCATCTGTTGGTTTTGCCTGTTACTTAAAATCAGATTATTCTGACTCTGAACTATTGCATTTAGCTCTCAGCTTTTCACTAGATGTCGGATTGTATTAGATCTAGTCATTTCAGCATTTCTAGTGCTTACTCACTGTGATTCTGTGCATGTCTCTTAAGGCTCCATTGAATTCGAATTCTGCCATGTCCCTGTGTCCCTCTGTGCTGTTCTGCAGAAGCTCAGTTCATTCAGCCCATCACCCATCTGTATTCTAGCATCTCCTCTCCCTTTGTGCTCAGCCACTACATTTAATGTATCTTTTCTCCCTCAGGCTGCCAGAATTCAACTCGCCCCTCCCGACAACAGCAACAGACAGTCTGAGCAGCAAGCAGAAGGTAGTGGATCCCTCTCTTCACTTTTTTGTCTGCAGAACTGCATTGTGCCTGTGCAAGCCTGCACCCATCCCCCTGGGCGGACACTACTCTTATAGGTAATCCAGGTCACATGACCTATCACATGGCCTGTCTCTCATGATCTAGCACATGACCATGACCTATCACATGATCTATTCCTCCTGGGACTATCTCCCCACTTTCCCTATTATTTTTTGTGCTGCCTCACCACCAGGATTCACTGTTGTGAATAATAAGGCACACTGCATCCTTAGCATAATTTAGCTTTTTCTGTATCAGCTCTTAGCCCTGTTCTGTGTCAGCTCACTCTTAGCAGACACATTCCAAGTGTTCTTCCTTTCCTCTTTCCTCCTAAGCCCTCACCGGGATTCGAACCCTTGACCTCCCACACCATAATTGGCAGCCAAAACCATTAGGCCATCCAAGCAGCTACACTTTATCTGAATTTTTTATACCCCTTAATCCCATTTTGTCCAAACCATTTCTAGTCATTCTTGTGCCACCATCCCTCCCCCCATTTCCATTACAGATCCTGAGTCACCTGGGTCCAGTAATACTCACTATTTAAATCTACGCCTTCTTCTCCACTAAGACTCACTATATAAATCTGCATCAGAGTACTTCTCCACCTGGCATCCGCTATAAGCTCTCCTGCTTCATGGCTGCCATGTTTGACCCTAAAGGCTTAGCTACAGTATACATGCCCTGATCATAGTGGCAGTTATATCTACACACCAATACAAGCGCCAACTGTTTTGGCATTGCCCCCCCGCCGCAACCACGCACTCCGCCCTGGGCCTGCCACTATGTGCAATATTACCAGAAATAGCCATCAGCTCACCAGGCAGCCTGGTCGCTTTAGCAGCTCGCTTTACTCACCCACCATCTCCCTGCTAACCCACCTTGCCCCGCCACTATACTACAAATTGCATGGGCCAATTAGTATGCTCAAACCAAATTACAAGTTTAAAATATTTAAACACTTCCTATTTAGGATAGCTATGCTGCTCCTCCTCTTACCAGGAATATCCACTCAAACTCTGGCCCTGTACAGCAGCTACACCAACATGGATGTAACTCTGGAATGTTAAAGCTAGCCTTAATCAATATCTGTAGTCTCCTGGCCAAATATGATGCTCTCCAAGTCTGGGTCACTCAGCACAGAAGGATGTGCTATCGGAGTTTGAGACCTGGTTAACCCCTAAGACGCCTGACTGTGCTATTTCCCTGGATGGGTACACCATTTTTAGGCATGACAGGATGGGAAAAAAGGGTAGGGGATGTGCAAGTTACCTTAGGAATACACTACAGGGGCATGACCTCCCCCTGCTGGACACTGGGAAATCCACCCAGACCCTGACTATACTACTACACCTAGGGACCAATAGTAAGACTCTCACTGTAGTCTCTATGTCCCCCCTCATAACCAGGCCAGTGGCATCAATGTGGTTACTGAATATCTGTCCAACACACAACAAAATACTGAAGTGGTGCTTCTAGGGGATTTTAATGTGAACTGGCTGGCCCCTGAAGCTGACCCCTTCAATGATGCCATTTCCTCTATCAATGCTGCCCAAATGGTTGATTCCCCAACTATGGTTAACTTCCAGACTGGCACAAGTATGCTGTTTGACTGGATAGTTACTAATCACCCTGAAAGAATCACCGGCACCGCAATCCTTCCTGATGCCATTAGCGACCATTCCAAGGTCTTTTGCCTCTGGTCAAACATATTCCGTAAACTACATGGAAAAACGGTAACGCATCATGTCCTAAAGCCTGGGCAGCTCAAACATCTTAAGGCCTCCCTGTTACAAATAGACTAGACCCCTATCGATGCTGCTCAAAATGTAGACAGAGCCCTTGAATGTTTTATTGCTAAATTCAGTGTAATCTGTGCTATCTATGCCCCGGTTAAAAAGTGTAAGGTGAAAGGCTTACTTAATCCCTGGATTACCCCAACCCTCTTAAATATCATGACCAACAGAGATAACCTCTGGCATCATGCTTGGGCCTCTGGAAAGCAAACCTACCTGCAGCAATACAGAGCTTCTAGGAATGCCTGTACCAAGGAGATCTGCCTAGCAAAAATTAACCACTTCAAAAAGGACCTCTCAATCTCCTGGGGGATAGTAGGCAATTCTGGAGTAACATCAAAAGCCTCTTGGGCAACTCCAATAAGTCCTCCTCCTCCTCCATGTTGGAGATACATGGGATAGTCACCCAGGACCCCAAGCTCATTGCTGACACTTTCATCCTAGCCTACTCTGACCTGAGTGGTATACTTCCCCCTAACTTCTTCAATGCTCCAAACAACTCAACTGGCACAGGGAGCTGTAACACCCATCAAGGGCACCCTTCTTTGCACTTTAAGACAGTCTCCAGGAAGGAGACTAAAAAGTACCTGCTAAAGGTGTTTGGAAAGTCTAGGTTTAGTATTGACTCACTAGACCTTAAATGTATTAGTCAAACCATTGATGAAGTCCTAACACCTCTCACAAAGCTATTAAATAAGTCCTTATGTCTCAGTCAGTTCCCCCAGTGGTGGAAAGCAACCGAGGTTATGCCTGTATACAAAATTGGTGACCATGCCCAGTACTCTAATTACCACTCAATCTCAACCCCCCCACCAGAGGCACTAGAACATATTGTGGCAGATCAATTAAACAAGAACTTAGAGAAGTACCAAATCCAATGCTCACAACAGCATGGTTTTCGGAAGGTGCATAGCACCACCACTGCCAAGCTTGAATACACCTTTTTATATACAATGCCCTTGACTGAGGACAACTCGTGAGGGTGACTTATGTCGACCTCAAAAAAACTTTTGAAATAGTCAACCACACCATCCTTCCAAACACCCTCCATGAGACTGGCCTATCGATCAACGCAGTTGGATGATTTTGAAGCTACCTTGGAAGTAAGTCACAATGGGTCAAAGTACATGGCATTCTATATGATAGAAGGGAATTGTTATCTGGTGTCCCCAAGGCTCAATCTTGGGCCCATTACTCTTTAGCCTCTTCCTCAACAACCTCCCCGAGGCATGCTCAAATAACATGCTGCTAAATATGGAAGATTCCATCACTTATTCTAGTCATCCTGACCCACTCCCCCTAGAATCAAAGCTCCAGGCTAGTTTCTCTGACACTGAGGCCTGGTTTAAAAATCATAAGCTGCTAATGAATTACAAGAAGACCAAGACCATGCTCTTATCTAGCCCACACAACAGGTACAAATCACACAATCTAACCATACTGAACAATGAAGGTTCTCTGCTTGAAGAAGTACCCAATTTCAAGTACCTTGAGATCATGCTGGATGCCTCCTTCTCCTTTAGTATGCATGCTGACCTTGTTGCAAGGGCAGTGAGTACCAGGTTAGGTCTGTTATACAGGCACTGCATGACCCCAGCTGCACTCTGGACTGCAGTTACTAGTTCAGTTCTATCTATCATTGACTATGATTAGTAGTTTATGGAGCAGCTATGGACACCACACTCAAAAGGATCTGCACAGCCCTCAACAAGGCATGCAGGTTGATTATTGGAGTTCACAGGCTAACGCATACTTGTGATCCATATAGAGAGACCGACTGGTTAAATCTGAAGGGCAGAATCACCTATCAAACCTGCCTTCTGATAAAAAAAATCAGTCTTGGTCAGTCTACCCCTGTCGCTTAGAAATACCTAATCAACACATCCAACCCCCACCACTCTCAGGGCCTGTCTAAACAGGTGTATCAAGAACCTTTTTGCTGCACATCCCAGGTGCAGTATAGATTTTAATACAGGGTGCCCTACTGGCTAAATAGCCTCCCTGCAGGTATTCAGGAAGAGTCCATGACTGGTCCTTTTAAGTGCAGTCTTAGGAAACATCTCAGTGTATTTAGTAGCTGTGACTGCCGACTGTAAGTCTCTCCTCTCACTACATGGCTCCTTCCTCTGTTTCCACAAGGCACCTTTCTTCTCCTTCCCACTCCCACTTAACACCCCCTTCCACCCCCTCCATCCTCCCATTTTCACTCCCTACCCCCACTCCCTCACTTTTGCTCCCCCTTATATCAACCCCTTCACTCACTACATCATTTCCTTCCCACCCACCCACTTACTCTTGATATTGCTCCCCCTTCCCTACCATGCCATCTCAATCTCCTCCTCTACCCCCTCCCTGTTTTGATTTTCTATATGGTCTCTCACTACCTACCCCACCCCTCTCCTATATCATGCCTGCACTCCCCCTCTACTTCCAACCCCCCTCCTGTATATGTGTCCATCATTCCCCTCCATGCTATGCCTCTCAACCCCACCCTCTAACAATGCCTTCCTCTGGCAGCATTGTTTGTCTCCACATCTCATGTTCATTTTTCCCCATGGTCTAGAATGTTTTTTAACACATTTTGTTGCACTTGACTATTCCTGTGAATGTACCATGACTGTATTCTCCCATGCCTCAATTGTACTTATTTTATTTGTTATTGAATTGAATATTAAAATTATTGTTTTTATATGCCATTGTATTCACTTGTTTTTCTGATGTGAAACCTTTGTAAAAGAGCCTCTGGCTCAAAGGTATTGTTATCCAAGATAAAAAAAAATAAACATAAATAAAAAAATTAAAGGTGTTAACCACAAATATAATAAATTGGGTAATGGAGCTAGCCAACTCCTGTCATTCTGCATGAGGCAGAAGACAGCCAACAGAAACATAGCATGACATTTTCAGAGGTGGGAACCCATCAGTACCCATGGTCTAACTGCAAGAAATTGCAAGGGAATTTCTTCAGTTTTATGCAGTTATATATGGAAGAAGAGAGAAGAGCTGGAAAGCAGGCCATTCATAACTTACTGTATAGAATAATTTTGCCTGAGATTTCCCAGGAACAGAAGAATTTTTAGATGGCCCCATCACCATGGATGAAGCTGGAGTGTTACTAAGGATCTGAACAATAGTAAAGCCCCAGTTCCTGACGGATTTCTTGAGGAACTTTTCAAAATGTTTAGTCAAAACCTTTTTCCCATTTTAGAAAAGTATTTAACATAGTTCATGAGCAGGGAGAAATGCCAGACACATGGAAGGAGGGGATCATTTTGGTACTACCCAAACTGTGGAAGACTGTCATGCAATGTGGAGCAAACTGCCCCTCTTCCTGGTCAATCTGGATGCAAAAAGTTTGGCAAACATTCTTGTGAGCCTGTTTCAAAAGGATGTCTCACATTTAGTTCAAGTAGATGTAATGTGATTTATCCCAAATAGACATATTGAAGAGAGTATCTAGAAACTATTTAACACTGTACCATCTTGGGAATTAAATGCAGAAAGGGGGAAAAACATGCTAATTACTGTAAATGTCAAAGAGGCATTTGAGCACCTTAACTGGAATATTATACAAGCTATCTTACAAAGTTAAATATTGGAGAGCAGTTCAGATCCCAGATAACAGCGTTATATAGTGTTCCCACAGCTAATGTTCATGTCAGTGGTATGCTTTCAGAGGGCTTTCACAGACAGTGAGATACCCGGCAATGATGCCCATTATTGCTCCTCTTGTTTACTCTGGCAAGGAAGCCTTTAACTGAAACAATTCATCAAGTAGACAAAATTAAGAGAATTATTATGAGGGAGGAGATAAAGATGTCTTTGTATGACAAAGGCAAATTTTTTGATTTTTAAGAAAACAAAGTTTCATTACCACTGCTACTGGGCTTCCTTTTGGAATACAATGAGTTTCATGCTTTAAAATAAACATGGATAAACCCGTGGCTTGCTATTTAGTGATGTACTATAAATGCACAGACTCTGAAACAAAAAGCATTTGTCAATGCCAAACGTTGGCTTGCTCTCATTGGCATTGGTAGTGCAAGCATTAGAGAGATGCATAATAGGAATGGAAGTGAAGTACTGAACTGACGCAACCCCACCCCCACCCTGCAGAAACTGACAGGCATTGGGGGTGTGCCTTTGGGTCATTGACCATAACATTCATGCCATTTCAACTCACCCAACCCTGCAGACACTGACAGGTGTCACAGTGTGCCTTGGGGTCTTTGGGCCTCTATCACCCCATTCCATAAGGAAATACACTGAGATGGGTGTGGTATAGGAGAATGTGGTGAACACTGGGGCTGAAGACCCCAAGGCACACCTCGATGCCTGCCACTGGCTGCAGGGTGGTGGTGGAATGGTGTGAGCATTACGGCCGATGATCCCAAGTCACCCCCCCACCCCTGTCAGTCTCTACAAAGTAGGGCATTATGGTTGGAAACCCTAATGCCCTGGCCGTTTGTTAGTATTTTCACTCCAAATTTTCAAACTGTGGTATCTGAGACCCCACTTCATGAACAGTGGCACTATCATTTTGTTACTCAATCCCAAAAGGTGATTTTGCATGGTGACTGTGCCATTTGGCGCCACAGGTGTGAAAACATGCTTCTGGCAGGATGAGAAAAATGACAGCTAGACTGTTCATGAGATGGTATGAAAAAATGGCAATGTTGAAAATCTGGAGTGAAAATATGAAACATTGGCGCAGTTACGAATGTGCATAGAAACTGTGCAACGCATGCCTGTAATGCAATCATTTTTTGAATCTTTTTCACCAGATTTTCAACATGGCCATTTTTGAACCTCTCCTCATCAACAGTGGCAGTGTAGTTTTGTTAATCTGTCCCAAAAGTTGATTTCCCACAGCAACCACGCCATTCTGCGCCACAGGTGTGAAAACACGTTTCAAGAAGGATGTGAAAAATGACAGCTGTACTGTTCATAAAGAGGTACAGTGGCGTGAAAAAGTATTTGCCCCCTTCCTGATTTTCTCTATTATTGCATATTTGTCACACTGGATGTTTTCAGGTCTTTAGAGAAAATGTAATATTAGATAAAGGGAACCTGAGTGAACAAATAACACTTGTTTTTTATTTTTTATTTCACCTATTTAATGAAAAAAAGTTAACCAACACCAACTGGCACTGTGTGAAAAAGTAATTGCCCCCTTACACTTAATAACTGGTTACTCCACATTTAGCTGCAATGACTGCAACCAAACACTTCCTATAATTCAATATCAGTCTTTCACATCGCTGTGGAGGAATTTTAACTCACTCTTCCTTGCAGAACTGCTTTAATTCAGTAACATTTGGTAGGTTTTCAAGCATGAACTGCTCGTTTCAGGTCCTGCCACAGCATCTCTATTGGGTTTAAGTCTGGACTTTGACTAGGCCACTCCAAAACTTTAATTTTACTTCTTTTAGCCATTCTGATGTGGACTTGCTTTTGTGTTTTGTATCATTGTCTTGCTGCATGACCCAACTACGCTCAGCTTCAGCTGACGGAAGGATGACCGGACATTCTCCTTAAGAATTTTCTGGTACAGAGCAGAATTCATGGTTCCTTTAATTTTGGCAAGTCATCCAGGTCCTTAGGCAGCAAAGCATCCCACACCATCACACTACCACCACCATGTTTGACTGTTGGTATGGTGTTCTTACTGTGGAATGCTGTGTTTGCTTTACGCGAGACATTATGGGATCCATGTCGTCCAAAAAGTTCCACTTTGGACTCATCTGTCCATAGAACATTTTCCCAAAAGGCTTGTGGATCATCCAGGTGCTTCTTGGCAAATGAGAGACGAACATTTATGTTCTTCTTGGTTAGCAGTGGTTTCTGCCTTGCTACTCTCACATGAAGCCAATTTTTGCCCAGTCTCTTTCTGATTGTGGAGTCATGAACACTGACCTTAGCTGAGGCAAGAGAAGCCTGCAGTTCTTTGGATGTTGTTTTAGGATCCTTTGAGACTTCCTGGATGATTTTATGCTGTGCCCTTGGAGTAATTTTGGCAGGCCGCCCACTCCTGGGAAGATTCACTACTGTTCCAAGTGTTCTCCATTTGGAGATTATGGCTCTCACTGTGGTTCGATGGAGTCCCAGAGCCTTAGAAATAGCTTTGTAACCCTTTCCAGACTGAAAGAGGGCAACAAATTTTTTTCTGATCTTTTCAGGAACTTCCTTTGATCATGGCATAATGTGCTGGTTGAATCTTTGTGCTGGCAACGGGACTCTGATGGTAAGGGCCAAAATAAGTAAGGTTTATATTGAGCAGGGCTGGCTGTAATCAAGCCTGGCTGTGTTCAATCAGCTGACTCTAATTATCCTTTTAATTGGGTTGATTTAACTAGGGGGCAATTACTTTTTCACATAGTGCCAGTTGGTGTTGGTTAACTTTTTTCATTAAATAAATGAAATAAGTAAAAAAAAAGTGTTATTTGTTCACTCAGGTTCCCTTTATCTAACATTATATTTTGTCTAAAGACCTGAAAACATCCAGTGTGACAAATATGCAATAATAGAGAAAATCAGGAAGGGGGCAAATACTTTTTCACGCCACTGTATATAAAAAATTGATAATGTTGAAAATCTGGAGAGAAAATATTAAAATAGTCAGCTTGCTGGCCCATAGAAACTGTGTAACACGCTCAGAACAAGAAAGAGCTTTTTTTGAATGCCTTCACCAAATTTGCAACATGGGCTTTGGCACTTCCCTCAAGAACAGTGACACAGCCATTTTGTTAATTGCTCCCAGAAGGTGATTCTGTGCAGTGACTGCAAAATCATCTTTCGGGATGGAGAAACTAAATGACAGTTACATGTTCACTAGGTGGGGTCCCAAGAACCCCATATTGAAAATTTGGGGCCAAAATTCCAAAAAATGGCTGAGATATGAACCTAAGTTGAAACCCCCCATTGCCTTCCATTATAAAGCTTACCTTCATTTCTTCAGTTTGCAGTTCGGCTTTGAAGAGTGCAGACATGATCCTGTTCAGAGAAGATCATGGCTCCTGGCCTCTGGAGGGTAAGTATGGGTGAGGGAGGTGTGGGAAGGTGGGTGTACAGAGGAGGGTTGGGATGGGAGGGATGAAGGAGACAATGGTGGACCGTTTTCTTGTTCTCTGGGGAAAAAAAGACAGCGAGGGAAGGTTTTCTTCATTTACAGGTTATAAAAAAAAATAGGCACACTAGGGTGAGCTCCCAGTGTGCCACAATTCTTGGGGGGAGGGTGCCAATACAGTGATTGGTCACCCAGATGTCAGCAAAGCATATAAACGGGTTGGAGGGGGTGCTCATCCGACACCGGGAGTGGGCATTCCAGTGTTGGAAAGGAAAGGAGAAACTGTTTAACCAGGAAAAACACATTAAGTGGGGGGATGCTGACACAGGGATTGGGCACTCCGATGTTGGCTTTTCGGGAGTGTGTGGTGGGTGGCAGGAGCCTCCATGTTATGGTTTTCCCCATAATGTTTTTGGGGGGAGACATGCCAACATGGGAATTGGGCACCCCAATGTCGGCTTTCTGGGAATTGTATTGCGGATGGCAGGAGCCGCCATATTTATTGAAATGTTTCACTAGGAAAAGCATGTAATGGAGACGTGTTATCTGCTACTGCAATGACAAACCTGTCTCTGACTGCAGTGGTAGATTCATTTCAACTCTTTGGCTCTCTCTGAAACTACTGTCATCAGCAGCATGCTTACTAATTGGTGGCTGAGGGATGCACCCACTAAAGCATCCCCTGCATTAGCCAGCACTGACCCACCTCTGAAATATGCTACTACTACAAGATGTTGCTTGTGCATGCACGCAAGCCGGCATAAGAATGCCTCTTTTCTTGGACAGCCAAAGTATTTAGATATCTAGGGGTATATGTTTCATTGGATATTTCTAGCATTTACCAACTTAATTATGAACCACTTTTCCAGAAGATTTGCTCAGACCTGACTAGGTGGCAAATATTACTCCTAGCAATGACAGGCAGAGTGGAGGTGTTGCAAATGAACGTGTTACTGTGCTTGCTTTTCTTAGTTTCTGCCCTGCCTATACCAATCCCAAAAGCAAGCTGGAAAAAGTTACAGGTGATGATTTTCAAATTTCTTTAGGGAGGGTCTCACTCAAGACTGAATTGTTTTTAATTTTCTTGGATAGGGATTTGGGTGGCTATGGTGTCCCTAATTTCAGGGCCTATTATCAAGTCTGTCAGTTGCAACATATGCTGGTACATATTGGAGTGCCACAAGGCCACAGCTGGTGGCAGCTGGAAGAGGGGGAAATCAGACATTGAGTTATGAGCTGGGCCTCTTGAAAATTGTAAAACTATTCAGGCTACTGCAATTCACTTCAGAGAAAAAAATAAGGCTCACAGGCTCCCATTTAATTATCTACTGATTCTAAGACGGGTTCTTTCCGGCTCTGATTATTTAGCAAACACTTCCTCCTCATAGATATTGTATAAAGTGTCTCTTCAAAGAGGACTTGTGGGTATGAAAATTAGTCTTTTTTTACTTGCCTAAGTAATTTTGTAAGTAACTGTTCCGACTGGATGTACCTTTACTTGAAATGCAACTGACTGCCTTTGAAGTACTGATGTTGTGATGTTTTATGCTATATTACCAGAAAATTGAATGAACTATTATTTTTAAAAAGTGCACGGATTTCCATGTGCATGCAGAGTGAATAGCAGAGAGAATTTAGAATAAAAAAACATTCATGTTGGTTTTGTCTTTTGTGATAATGACCACATCTACTGAAGGTTTAAACATTTCTTAAACTTCAAAATTTATGTCATAGTAATGTAATTGAGTTGATGTGATTTATTTATTTAAAGTCTGGTAAGGCACAACTGGCCAGTTGTACAGAGGCTGATCTTGTGGTGCCTTACTCGTACCATGCTGGTGACCCAGGTTTGGGAACGGACTCGGGCACCAGAGGGTCGGCAGGGGAAGGAATAGAATTGAGTATCCAGAGGACTGCTGTCCTCTCCTGGGGTGGGTTGGGGAATGGCGTTGCTCTGTAGTGGTCCCCAGTGGAGACTAGGGGAAGCTCAGTTGTGACGCAAGTAGGGAGAATCTGAGGAAAAACTAGAAAATGGCCACTCCTCCTACTAGGTGATGGCTGCTCAGATCAGTGCCTCCCTAAGCCCTGTGACAGCTGACCTGGCCGCAGCAGCACCCAGGGCCAATACCTAGGCCATTTCTCCTCGGAAGAGGAGGACCCACCCGATGAAGGGTTACACCGGGTTATCCTGAGGTGGCTGCGATGTGGGGTTGAGATTGATAGTGGTGACGGGAGAGGTTTGAGTCATTGTGGCAACTGGCCTGAAGGAGAAGTAGGTGAGGGTCGCAGCGGAGATAAATAGATAAAGCAAAAAAAAAAAAAGTCTGGTAAATCTGTGGGATGGAAAGCCTGTATACATGGCAACCAGAACAATAAAATAATACCAAAACAAAGAACAAAAATGATATGCACAATCTCAAAAACACATATGCATACTACATACAATGGTACTGAGACTCAACTAAGTGAAACCTTCTTTTTTTTTTTTTTTTGCACTTGCCCGGCTCCCACAGCTTTTTCAGAGGAGGCCTTGTACCCCCCTCCTACTCCGTCTGCCTGGGCTATTCAAGTTCGCCCCTACCCAGGCTTCATTATGCTTGAGGCAGGGGTGTATGTGATTTTTCTCCCCTAAACCCCAAGGATGCCAGTGTGAAGGATGTATGTTGAGGCGGATGACGTGCTGACACATGCCATTGCCAAGTACCCAGAGCATCCTCCCCTTCCTGGCTCCGGAGAGCTGCCATTGCCCATGTAAACCTGTGCTTCCACCAGCCCCCAGAAATGTTGGGGTGTGCCAGACACCCACAATATCCCACCCCTGGAGGAGGAAGAGAGCATTCATTGGGACACTCAATTCTCTATCCCGCTGCTGGTCCCTGACAACCCTGAGTCCATTCCAGAACCCAGGTCGCCAGCATAGTGTGAGGTGTGGCATCCAGTGCCTCAAACCTCAGTGCCACTGGGCCGGCCAAGTGAAACCTTCTTGAAGCACCTTTAAACTGGAGACAATTGTCTTTGTTCTTGTGATTCAAACAGACAGTAAATTGAAAACTGAGGAACTTTGTAAAGTTCTCTGTCCCAAAGAAATCCTTGTTGTTGGGATTAAGAAATGGTTTCACATGACTGACCATGTGGGAACTTAACTGCTCTGTACTTGAAATATCGTGTGCAGAAAACTTGGTGCTTTACCCAAGGTAATTTTTTCACCTAGTGTTCCAATTTGTAGTACAATAGATATCTTTGATCAAGTCATGGCCAATATGGCCAATTTAAAGTGCTGTATAGAAGATAATGATGGGTGTGATACAGGAGTTGTAATGCAAAAGTAGCAATCTAGTAATAAAGGGTCCTCACTACGGACAGTAACACTCTCCTGGACAATAATAGAACATAATACCATGATCTAATACAGGAAGTAAAAAACTCTGTGAAAGCAATTTTCTTGTGGTGGGAAATAAAGAGGAGGTTAATCTATAAAGGGTGTCTAATCTTTGATGTACAGTTTTAAGATGGATCCACTCGTGAAAAATCATCACATCATCATTATAAAGAAAAATATTGGTGCAACTGCATACCAAAGGAAGCGCATTCAACAATAAACTAAATTAAAGAGGACCAAGAATGGAACCCTAGTAAACTCTCATGGTGACATGGGCTGGAAGGGAAAATAAATTGGACATTTGCTGATGTTGTTATCTGTTTTACCAGGAAAAAGCTCCATTGAGAAATGCATATTTGCAAGGAGGTCCTGGTTAGAACAGGTAACAGTATAAAAAATAAATAGCATTACCTAAAAGCAATACAAAGTTTAACATGGAATTTACAAGCAGCAGATATACTACATTATGAACTGGTGACCATAAATACAGAAGCCTGATTGGCCAAGAGTTCTTTGACGCTACAATGATATCGGGCTACATCATCACGGCTTCAAAAACCTCCAGTCACCAGCCTCCTCACTCGCACATAACTCTTTCGACTGCAATGGTTCTCATGTCCCTCAGTATGGCAAAAAGTGTACCATGAGGAGCTGCAAGTCAGGTAGCTGTTGAAAACAAAAACACAGCCCCACTTACAGTATTAATCTGCCGAAGACTGCAGCATCCACAAAACCACTATACTCTGCACCAACAAAGAAACTGCAGCATACACACCACTCTTCTCTCTCTCCTGCTGTCCCCGCATCCATATAAACCAACAGGGAAACTGCGGCATACATAAAATAGCCTGGTCTCGAGCCAAATGAAACTGTCTTCATGACGATCCACATCAAGCAATGGCTGCTCACTGAATTACAACCTCACCATTCCCAGACAGACCTAATCCATTTAACGTGGAATTCACCACTCACACAGCTCAGGTCCATTTAAAAAAATCATCTTGTCCACCATCTGACCGCTACTTGTCACCACCTGTGCGACCACAAACAGCATTACTTCCGGCCATCTCTACCATTAACCACAAACAGTGCCAATGACTTTTTTTTTAAAATGTACACCTACACCCCCCAAAAAAAATAATAATTATCACAACCATTTACTTTTAAACATTTTTTTGTTTACTTAGCAACTTGGTCCAGTTCATAACAGCAATAATGTACTCCACGATATCATCACTTCTCAGGTCATTGGATGCACTCTGCCTGTGGCCTCATGCCCAACCACCCAAAGCATGATGATATCCCATGATTTGCCACATCCTGTCATGCATTATTGCTTAAATATGTTACGATGATTTACATCATCAGCAGAAACAAGTATAAGAAAAACTACAATATAGCAAGATATTGCAGGCAAGTTAGAAGAAAATAGCAATCAAGGTACAATAAAAACTACAGAGAATCTAATGCCAGGTACAATTATCAATGTAGTGAGTTTCTAGCAACTCTTTTGAACATGTGGAGGCCCACCATCAAGTTCAGTTTGAGGCAGTTTCTAACAGCTGTTTGAAGGCAGTGAGTCTCTAGCAGCTGTCTGAACATGTAGAGGTCAGCCAGTGAGTTCATTTTGATTCTTTGTGATTGACCCTAGACATAGTTCAAACACCATCTTGCCCCATCACTAGACAAGCCAAGTTTGCCCAGAAAAGTTAAAAGAAGGTGGTGGTTGACCAAGTCAAAGGCCTTGGTGAAATCCAGAAAGATGGACACCGAATAGATTCATTTATCAAGGGCCTCATGAACCACCTGTGTGAACCCCACCAAGGCTGTTGATATACTATAACCTGGGCAAAACCCATATTGGGATGGTGTCAGGACATTGTACTTCAGAAGATACTCAGTTAATTTTTCAAAAGCAATTTGCTCCAGAACCTTTGACAATGGGTCCAGAAGTGAAATAGGATGGTAGTTCTGTACATTTGATTGATCACCAACTTTATGTATGGGAACAACTGCACTCTTCTAAACTGTGAGGAACTGTCAAAAAAGGAGTATTAACACATTATAGATGTGGGAAAACAAATTATCTCAGTGGTGATTGTCATGAGTCAGTTGTCTAACTTGTCTGTTCCCACTAGAGCTTGTCGATTCATTATATTATGTTAAAAAAAAACTGCTGGGGAGAAAGGACCCTAAAATAAAATGTTGGTACTATGGTGGTGGAGGAGAAACCTTACTCTAACTTTTCATCTACAGGAACAGTATCACCCTCAGGAATATAATTTGAAAAATCTGTAAAGAATTTATTGAATTTACAGGCTATATCATGAAGATCCATCAAAATTCATGAGACAGAAGTTAATATAGTTGGGCCTGTTTTATGTTTTTATCTAAAATGTATTTTATGAGGCGCCAGGTTGCAGCCACACTCATATCAGCAAAACTTTGCTATATTTGAATTAAGAAGTGACGTTTAAGTCTTCTTAGACTAGGGTTACTAGTGGGGTCCCGCAGGGTTCAGTACTGGGACCGGTCCTTTTTAATGTCTTTATAAATGACATTGCAGAGGAACTGGAAGGAAAAGTATGTCTCTTTGCAGACGACACAAAGATCTGCAACAGGGTTGATACACAAGACGGAGTGGAAAGGATGAGAAGGGACTTGGCAAGGTTGGAGGAATGGTCAAATGTATGGCAGCTCAGATTCAATGCAAAGAAGTGCAAGGTAATGCACCTGGGAAAGAAAGACCCAGGGGAAGCGTACACAATGGGGGGTGAGATACTGACAACAGTAAAAATGGAAAGGGACCTGGGGGTAATTATATCAGATGGCCTAAAGGTGGGCAAGCAATGTGAGAAAGCAGTAAGGAAGGCTGGGGGGATACTGGGATGCATAGGAAGAGGCATCAATAGTAGAAAACAGGAAGTTGTTATCCCTCTGTACAGACAGTTGGTGAGACCCCATCTGGAGTACTGTGTGCAGTTCTGGAGACCCCATCTCCGTAAAGACATAGACAGAGTGGAAGTTGTCCAGAGGAGGGCAACCAAAATGGTGCACGGTCTGCACCAGAAGACATACAAAGAAAGACTAAAGGAGCTTAATATGTATACCCTTGAGGAAAGAAGGGAGAGAGGGGACATGATACAAACGTTCAAGTGCCTCAAGGGAATCAACAAAGTCCAAGAGGGTAGCATATTTCAGAAAAAGAGGTGTGCAAGAACAAGGGGGCACAATTTGAAGATAGAGGGGGAACAGCTCAGAGGTAATGTGAGAAAGTATTTTTTCACAGAGAGGGTTGTGGATGCATGGAACAGCCTCACTGAGGAGGTCATGGAGTCAAGAACAGTGGATGAATTCAAGAATGCACCAGACAGACATAAGGCAGTCCTAGTGGTGGGTAGGAGGAAGTAAGCTGTTGGTTAACCAGGATCTGCAGCTTATCTGTTAGGTAGGAAAATGAGCAGACTAGGTGGGTCAAGTGGTCCTTATCTGCCGTCAAATTCTATGTTTCTATTCCATGTTATTTTGGACTTATATTTATTATACAATCGCTTACAAACCGTGAGTGTGACTGCCTTCTAGGACTTCTTGTAAACCTTCCGAAAGAATCCCTGTCCCTCATCAATTGGGGGAGCTCTGGTGTAACTCACTTCTGCCTATTTCCTTTATTCCAAATATTCCAAAAGAAATAAATCTGTTGCATACTGAATTAAAAAGGTAAGAAAAGGATGTTAGTGCATCATCAACATTATTGATTTGGTCTGCAAAAGACCAGTCCATTAACATGAAGGTCTCTTGAAACTTTTGAACATCCAGTTGTTATGTTGATTGTGCGCATGCACAAGAAACATGTTGCAGCAGCCTGCTGCAGAAGCAGGTTGTGGAGGTGCAGTGGTGAGGTACATAAGTGAAAAAAGAAAGGCAAAGGGAGGGATAGTGAGACTGAAGGGGGAGGATGGGAGCTGTGTGGAGGATGACAACGGTAAAGCTGACATATTGAACAGGTTTTTCTGCTCAGTCTTTACTGAGGAAGAGGAGGGTAATGGGTCTGAATGGAGTACAAGGTGTGAGAATGGTGCAGAAATGGACACAAGTCCTTTTACACGAGAAAGGGTCCTGAAGGAACTGGAAGTAATAAGAGTTGATAAAGCAATGGGGCAAGATGGGGTGCACCCCAGAGTCCTTAAAGAACTAAGAGAGGTGGTGGCTGAATCTCTGGCTATCCTGTTTAGCCAATCACTGGAAACAGGGGAGGTACCCAAAGACTTGAGGATAGCAGATGTAGTCCCCTTATACAAAAGTAGGAACAAAGAGGAAGCGGGGAACTACAGACCAGTCAGCCTCACCTCGGTAGTGGGGAAGATCGTGGAAGCACTACTGAAGGAGAGATCGGTGGAACATCTGGTTGTTAATGGACTACAGGACCCAAGGCAGTATGGTATCACCAGGGGGAGGTCATGTCAGACCAACCTCATTGAATTTTTTGACTGGGTGACTAGGGAGGTGGATCGGGGAGGACAGTGGACATGGCCTATCTGGACTTCAGCAAGGCCTTTGACACTGTGCCACATAGAAGACTATTGCACAAACTGGGGAATGTGGGTGTGGGCAGGACAGTAGCATGGTGGGTAGGTAATTGGCTGGGCGGCAGGACACAGAGGGTGGTGGTAAATGGCTGTCACTCCACAGAGGGAAGAGTGACCAGTGGGGTACCACAGGGTTCAGTGCTGGGATTGATCCTATTCAATATCTTCATCAGTGACATTACGCAGGACCTAGAAGGAAGAATTTCACTGTTCGCTGATGACACAAAGCTCTGTAATAGAGTAGACACACCAGAGGGTGTAGACAGAATGAGAAGGGACCTGCAGAAACTTGAAGAATGGTCAGGGGTTTGGCAGTTGAAATTCAATGCAAGGAAGTGCAAGATAATACATATAGGGCACAAAAACCCTGGCACAATATATCAGTTGAGGGGGTGAGGATATAGCATGCACCAAGCAGGAAATGGATCTTGGGGTTATCATCTCTGATGACCTCAAGGCAGGGAAACAGTGTGACAATACAGCAGGTAAAGCAAATAGGATGCTGGGATGCATAGGCAGAGGCATCACCAGCAGGAAAAGGGAGGTCATAATTCCACTATACAAGACACTAGTGAGGCCCCACCTGGAGTACACTGTACAGTTCTGGAGACCTTACCTCTGTAAGGACATAGACAGGGTAGAGAAGGTTCAGAGGAGGGCAACAAAGATGGTGCATGGATTGCATCACAAGTCCTATGAGGACAGATTGAAGGAACTGAACATGTACTCCCTGGAGGAGACGAGGGAGAGAGGGGATATGATAGAGACATACAAGTATCTTAAAGGGAGGAACAGGGTGCGGGAATACACTATTTTTAAGCAAAAAAGATGTTCCAGGACTAGACGGCATGGAATGAAGTTGGAGGGAGGATGATTCAAAGGAAACATGAGGAAGAATTTCTTCACAGAATGGGTGGTGGACAAGTGGAACACCCTGCCAGAGGAAGTGGTGGGGGCTGAAACAATCACTGGATTTAAGAATGCATGGGATAGACATAAAGGAATTCTGGAGGTCAGGGGTAAGGGGCAACAGACTTCTTGGAAAACATAAACTGAACTTACAAGCTCAAATGGGCAGACTGGGTGGGACATAGGCCCTTATCTGCTGACACTGTCTATGTATCTACATATCTATGTATGCGGCAGTGTTGTGGCCAATGCTTCCACTGCCTTTTGAGGCTTGGCCCACTTTCCCCAATGGGGTGGCACACTGCTACTGACACTAGTTCAGCCAGCATGCCATCACCTTGAAACATTTTAGCCGCTGCAATCAGTGGCCGCCTCATAATTGCAACATCAGCCATTCCGCTGTAATGAGGAAGAGACCCGCCATTGCAGGGTGGTCCCCATGCCCCAGACCCAGTTTGCCGATGGGGAGCCCAGTCCTCCTTGGCATAATCTCCCCACCCCCAGGTTTCTGCTGTATGCAAAGGGGGTGCCCAATCCCCCTCTGCATCATGTGCCCCCCATCTTTGTTTGCCAAGGGATGCCCAATCCCTACCAGCTTCAGTCCCCCCTTCCTGATTGAATCTTCTGACGGGGAGCCCACTCCCCACCAGTATAATGTATACCCCCCCAAAATGTGTAGTCTGCCGAGGGGGGTGCCCAATCCCCCTACGCTCATCCACCACCCCCGTAAGTGCTGATGGGGGTGCCCAATCCCCCATTGGCTACACCCCAAAAAAAAACACTCAGGTGGCACGCTGGGAGCCCACTCCAGTGTGCCAAATGTCCGTGTAAAAAGGAAAACTGTCCTGCAATGTTTTTTTCTTTTACCCCTGTAAACAAGAAAACAGTCCCTCATCGAGTCCAGCAGCCCCTCCTCCTGCCCGCGCCCACCCTCTGCACACCCTGCCTCCCCACTCCCCCCACCCCATACTTACTTCCGGAGTCTGGCGTGATGATCTTTGGTGAACCAGGAACACGTCTGCACTCTTCAAAGCTGACCGCAAACTGAGGAAATGCCGATAAGCTGTATAATAGAATAAATAGGGTTCATATCTCAGGCATTGCTTGGAATTTTAGCACCAAATTTTCAACATGGGGTTTTTGGGACCCCACCTCATGAATTTATGATGTTATTCGGTCCCAAGATGTGATTTCGCAGTCACTATGTGGCATCACCTTTCAGGACTGATTAACAAAATGACAATGCCAGTGTTAATGAAGTGGGCTCTCAAAAAGCCTATGTTGCAAATTTGGTGGAAAAATCAAAAAAATGACTGTTTTACGAGCGTGCGTTGCACAGTTGCTAAGCACGCTCATAACTTAGCTAATTTGCAATATTTTCACTCCAGATTTTCAAGATTGACATTTTCCTGCACCTCCTTACGAACAGTATAGCTGTCATTTTTCACATCCTGGCCGAAATGTGTTTTCACACTTCCAGCGCAGAATAGCACGGTCACTGTGGGAAATCAGTGTTCGGGACACATTAAGAAAATCACAGTGACACTGTTCATGAGCAGAAGTCCTAAAATGCCTATGTAGAAAATGCGGTGATGAAAGTCCATAAGATGACTGTGTTACAACTGTGCATTGTGCAGTTTCCACGCACCCTTGTAACTTCGCAAATTTATGTTTTCATGCCAGATTTTCAGCACTGGCATTTTTTAACACCTCCTTATGAACAGTACAGCTGTCATTTTTCACATCCTGGCCAAAATGTGTTTTTGCGCTTCGGGTGCAGAATAGTGCAGTCGCTTGGGGAAATCAGTGTTTGGGACAGATTAAGATTGAGCAAGTGAGAGAGAGGGAGTGACTGAACTCAACTGAGCTCTGTTGGTATTGCTGCAGATTTCTTTGTGGGCAGAAAAAGGTGCCAATGCAGACAGGAGCCCAGTACAAAAGGGAAGCCTGCAGCGCCGGGAGAAATAGAACTAGCAAGTGAGGGAGGGGGAGTGAGCAAGCTCAATGGAGCTCTGTTGAGATCGCTGTGGATTTCTCTGTGGGCAGAAAAAGGCGTCAATGCAGGCAGGGGCCCAGTACAAAAGGGCAGCCTGCAATGGTGGGAGAAACAGGACAAGAGATTGAGAGAGGGGGAGTGAGTGAGCTCAACGGGGCTCTGTCGGCACAGCTGCAGATTTCTTTGTGGGCAGAAAAAGGTGATAACAGAGACAGGAGCCCAGTACAAAAGGACAGCCTGCAGTGCCAGGAGAAACAGAATGAGTGAGTGACGAGAGGGAGTGAGCAACCTAAACGGAGCTCTCTCGAGACACCTGTGAACTTCTTTGTGGGCAGAAAAACACACCAATGCAGGCAGTAGCTGAGTACAAAAGGGCAGCCTGCAGCACCAGGAGAAACAGAATGAGTGAGTGAGAGAGGGGGAGTGAGCCAGCTCAACGGAGCTCTGTCGGGACTGCTGCAGATTTCTTTGTGGCCAGAAAAAGGTGACAACACAGGCAGAAGCCCAGTACAAAAGGGCAGCCTGCAACTCTGGGAGAAACAGAACGAGCGAGTGAGAGGGGGGAGTGAGAAAGCTCAACAGAGCTGTGTTGGCACTGCTGCAGATTTCTTTGTGGGCAGAAGTGGTATCCAGTAGAACAGTAGACTGCTTTAAAGGAGCTGGGACAGGGCAAGAGGGAGGGCCAATGGAGGGGAAGGGTAGAAGGGAGGGGAAGCTGCAGAATAAGGGGTGCTAGCTGCACATTTGAGCAGACTTGCTAGACCTCTAGGCCTTTATCTGCTGGCAAATTTCATATGTTCATATGTTCGTAAATATAACCGACTAAATAACAGTATAGAAAGCAACATTTAAAGTGGCCAAATACAAATCGATGAGGTATTGTGAGCCAAGAAGCTATTACAATAAAATGCACATAAAGACTCTCACTCTGAAATCGTTCACCCATTACCAGATATTACAATACTGAATCCTCTGATAACAGTTGGCTGATTTTACTGTACTGAACTGGATGGAGTCAGTAGGATACTTGAGATCAGGCTTATTGAACTGCAGGCCCAAACACCTTTTGCTTGCAGTATACTGTACCTCTCAAGTATCCAAATTTTCCCATGACATCCTGATTTTGCCCTTTTGCCCTGCTGCCCCAGTTTATCACAGTGATGGCCCAAAAAGCTGACAGCACTGGGTGAAGTTTAAAATCACCACACTTCCTGGTTGTACTTCGGTGCATCACACAAGATCTCAAGCATCATAGAAACATTGAAGCAAGCACTGCATGCTCCTGGAGGCAATGGCAGCAACCTGTCCCCTTCAACCCATATTATAGCACACAGTCAAGTCTTTTGTCTTACAGCATAAATAACCTGCACAAATGTAGAGGGCTCACAATGTTCCTCACACCCTACCTTGTCACTTGTTTCTTGGTTTCCCACTGGGTCACCACTGCCTGCCTACCTGCTGTGGACACCCATGCCTTACTTAGGAAGCCTAAATGAATGCCAGCCACCACCCATCATGATGCTTCTTCTTGTGCTCACTACCTTGGTTCTAGCCTTCTTGCTTGCCTGTTTTCTGTGACACACTGAGTGAGAGAACAGCAGGTAGAGCCTTAGCCACACCTCCTACGGTTTGATCCTCCGTGACAGCATTTATTCCCAGTCTACTTACTGGCCCCGATCTTTTTTTTTTAATAACCAGTCAGTGTGAGCTAGCAGGGCCATGACTAGTGTGGGAGAGCAGCACATGGCAGCAGTGCCCCGAGGAGTCACAGAGAGAGAGAGAGACTGAAATAGAGAGAGAGAGAGAGTGCACTGATCCATTACACATACCCTTTACTGGTTTAAAACCATTGAAGCAGCATCAGCAAAACTGCCATGACTGGTTCCTACACTTTCTTGTTGCACTTGCTTTGCTCTATCCTGTCTTTTTTGGTGGCACGGGAGGGGGGGGCAGGAAGGGGTGGTCTTGCTGGGTTGAAATCTGCCTTGGGGTAACTGAATGCTTCAAGTGCACGCTGCTGACTTTGTGCTGGCAACCCCTTACTGCAGCTTGAGGTTGGCACAATCTTTCACAGAGAGCAAACTATGAAAGAAAAACAGTCATAAGGCCTGACATATCACTACACCAGTGCATATCAATGGCTCAGACATGTTCAGATCACACAACTGAATTACCTATTGAAAGTGCCCAGAGCTGATTCCATTAGCCCATACAGCACTGTACTCTTAGTGCAGGAACTTCGTAATGGATAATTTTCTATTCTAACACTGAGCCACTGTGAATCACCACGAAAGTTACATATGTTCTGGTGGACAATGTTAAAAAAGTAATCTGTTGTGGCACTCTGTGATAGAACTCCTGCCTGGTAGTGTTTCAGGAACACCAGGAAGGAAATAGCACATGACATCAAATCTCAGTGACAGGAAGAGTGGCTGATGTAGCGATGATGCATTTCTGACATGTTTGGTTGGAGGAAACAGCCACTATCATTGAATGTCAAAAGGATCAAAACTTCATTTAGTGCCTAAAAAGTGAAAGATCTACAGAAAGAGAACTAAGGGTAGCTACAATATCATTTATATTCAAATTCTGGTTTGGTTTCCTTTCCTTCTACCTTACTTCCTCCTTTCCTCTCCTCTCCCCTTTCTTCCTACCTTCACTACAGTAGTGTCTCCCATTCCCTTTCCATTCCCCTCTAGGAAATCTACTATTGGTCAAGCTGCCTTTCCATATCGTTTTCCTAAACTCTGGCCCTCTCTTCTCCTGTCAGTCTGCTTCACCTCTTATCCCCTCTCCATTAAATCTCTTCTTCATGGCATTTCTAATCCCACCTTCAACTGTCCATGACCCCAGCATCTTTAACCTCCTCCCTCCTCTACTCATATTGCCCTGGCCTTATTGCTCTCCCTTCCCCCACTAGGTCTATAGGATAATTTCCCCTTGTCTGTCAAAACTCAATTTTATCTACCATATGTACCTGTTGTGCTGTTATGCTTTTCAATGTTTATGATTACGTTCTTTTTGAGGTACAGCACTGCTGTATATGACAATTATGTTTGTAATGCTGTTAATTACTATTTATTTTTTCTCTTCTTGTGCCATCTTCCATACCACTCCACCAAGACACATCTGGAAACAAGTTATCAGCTCAGTATGTTTTTCCAGGTAACATTTTTGAGATAGATAGATAGATAGATAGATAGATAGAGAGAGACAGACAGATAGATAGATAGATTAAAATAAATAGCGTTAATAAGTAACTATTGAAATACCGCATTGAAATATTAAATAAAGTAATGCATTTGTAGGAATATACTGTAGTAATATAGGAAGTGCAAGACAAAAAACAGCAAGGGTCTGTTCTGCTCATCTTCTGCCATCCTGAAAGTTGCAGCCCTCATTCACCGTGACAGACCTAGAAAAAAGAAGGGTGGCGGTGCTGTGCTGTATGTGAAGGAACATATATCAGGAACCATTGTTGGCCGCTCTGATCCCCCCTCTCTCCTAGTGAATGGCTTCTTGTTGAGCTAACCCTAGGGTCCTCTAAAAAAATTTACCAGGGGCACTGCTACAACCCCCCCACCAGAGGTATCCCAAGCTTATCTAACCTACTGGACTGTCTAGGGCTAACATCTCCAATCAGGGACACTATATTAGTTGGAGATTTCAATCTTAACTGGCTAGGTACCCAGGAGCCCGACTATGCTAATTTCCTAAAATCCCACAACCTTGAGCAAGTCCTGTCTGACCCCTCCAGACTTAATGCCCATACATTAAACCACTGCCTACTCGACTGAGTGGCCACAAATTGGCTGGACAAGGTCCTTCAGGTGGGTAGCCAGTCAGATTCTATAAGTGACCACTCCCCTACTTACATCATTCTGGCCACCAAAATTAAACACCCTCCACCCAAATACCTATCTTTCAAAATTTTAACTGCCTAGACCCCACCAGGCTTCTCGATGACATAATAGCATTAAACTGGTCTGCCCTTTATCTCATTGACAATGTGTCATCGGCAGTTAGCTTCTTCAACAATGCCCTCCTTCGGGTACAAGACCTCTACTTCCAACTCATCACTCATAGGGTGGGGGGGGGCTACACCCATTGGATATCCAAGGACCTACTGGCCCTAATGAAAAAGAGGGACAGCCAGTGGAAGGCTTATGAAGCATCCCCTTCTCTTCAACTCTGGAATGCTTACAGGTGCCTACAGAACACCTGCAAGCAAACAGCCAAAACACTAAAGCGTAATTTCTACCTCAACCTACAAATGAACAACCTTGGTGATCCTCGGTGTTTTTGGGCCTTGATAGGGTCCTTACTCAATCTCAAGACTCACAGCCAAGTCACTCAACTTGTCTCATCATCAGACCCATGACTGACCCTGCTGAAATTGCACAGAGCTTCAACAAAAAATTTACCGACCTCTCTGTCCAGCTCAGAAGACTTCCCCCAGTCACAATTTAGCCCTAGTAGTCAGATGGATTGCCTCCCTGCCGGCCATATCCCCTTCCCATCCCCCCTTCTTCTTTAGAGCAATAGACCCAGAAACTACCTCCAAGCTCCTAAAGTCCCTCCCTACCAGGGGTAGCCCTGGCAGTGATGAGTTGTTCACCTCCTTCCTTAAGCTCATCTCTCCTGCAACCATTAAACCCCTCACTTTCCTTTTCAACCTTTCCCTCTTCATGTCCACCATGCCTGATTCCTGGAAGCATGCCAATGTTGTTTCTATCTTTAAAGCATACGATCCCCTTTCTACCAATAATAACAGGCCCATCTCCCTCCTCCCCCACCTGAGCAAGCTACTAAAGAGAATTGTGCACTCCCAGCTTTCTGAGCACCTTTTCCATAAGCTCCACAGCACCACATCAGCCTTAGCCCATTTCACTGACCGTGTCCTCAGAAACATGGATTTGGGTAAGGCCACAGGTGCTGTATTTGTGGATCTGACTAAGGCATTTGATCTAGACGACCACCCTCTCCTACACTCTACTCTCCAATGCCTTGGCTGCTCCTCAGAGACATCCTCATGGTTCCGGAGCTATTGTGAGGGCAGGTCCCAGTCAGTTACCATTGAGGCTGCATCCTCTCCTACCCTGCCTGTCTCTACCAGAGTCTCCCAAGGCTCCATCCTTGGCCTTTTACTGTTTTCCATATTTATCAATGCATTCCCGGCAGACAGTCTCTCCTGTGAGGTACTTCTCTGTGCAGATGACCTTGTTCTATAACATAGTGACAAGTCACTTGCAAACATCTCCTCCATCCTTACCCTTAATTCTTAATTATGGTGCTGCCTACAATTGGTTTACTTCCAAAAAGCTCCTGGTAAATGAAAAAAAGGCAAAATCTGTGTTATTTGGCTCAAAACTGTTCCTCACCAAGGTCTCCAACGTGGAATCCTTTCTACTTGTACTCACACCTGCCCCCCCACTCCCGAAAATGTCTCTAGTTTCAAATGCTTGGGCATCACTCTGGACCCCTCCCTTACATTCACTAATCATGTTAAAATTTCCATGCGTAGAATTAACCAGAAATTTCCTGGCCCATGAGGCATGCCAAGCAACTGCATAAGGCAACCTTCTACTCTTTATTGATTACTGCTCCCCTATATATTCCCCCGTGTCATCAACCCTGTACTCCAGGCTGACATCAGTTTACAACAGCATCCGCCACTTCGTCCTCCTCGCACCTTTTTCTACCCATCTTTGTGACTTATACAAATCGCTTGGTTGGCTCCCACTTCAAGGGTGCTTCAACTACACCTTGGGCTACCTAACAGACGCTACACTCAGAGATGGTCCCCTGTCCCTTTATTCATCCCTACTCACAGGGAAAGTGGCTACTAGGTGCCTCCATGAATCATCCATCCTCCCCTGGTAGTTCCCATAATCTCCACTACCATGAGCAGCAAGCCTTTTCTGTCTCTGCCCCTCCTTATGGAACAAGCTCCCTATATCGCTCCACTCATCCTCCTCCCACTTATTCTTCAAAAGCCACTTTAAAGACTGGCTACTACTGGAAGCCAAATGTCACTCTCCATCTGTGTCAGATGGGATGATTCCCCCCACTCCCCCCCAAATTTTGTAGGGTATCCCCACCCTTGCGACACCCCTTTCTCTCTTTCCCACCCCCACCTGGCCCTCTCTCTTCCCTCCCTATAGTTTATTCCACTGCATTTTGATTATTGCGAACTGTCGCACAGAATTTTGAATATCCACCTGGTTGTTTCTTGTTTTTGTTATTGACGTGCCTTTTTGAAATTGCACTTTATATAGTTTATCTTGTAATTTGTCACCTTACTGTATTGTTCTCTATGTTCCTGTGATGATGTGTATGGACTTGTCACTAGCCTACAACTTCACCTTGTACCTTATTGTATTCTCATTTCTGTTAATATCCTCTGTACTGTAATTCACTGCACCTCATTGTAATGGCCTGCATTGAGGCCATGTTACTCCTCCTGTATTCTGTTTGGCAAAATGTGCCATTGTTTATGGCCCGGGTCATGCTTGAAAATGGTCCCTTGGATCAGTGCACCTACACGGTCACCAAAGACACAAATAAATAAATAAATAAATAAATAAATAAATAAATAAATTTTAATATTCCAATATACGAAATAGCTGTAGTCATTGGCCAGTGTTTCTACGATTGTCAAAGCAGTGTGCAATTTCCCATTATAACCAGCTAGTTATAACAGCTTTCTTGTGCAACACACCACAATTGTTTGCCCTGGTACTGTCAATAAGTCAAACAGTACAAATCACTTCTTCAGCATAGAAACATAGAGAATGATGGCAGAAAAAAAACAGTGGTCCATCTAGTCTGCCCGAGTTCTCCATAAGCCCTGGAACCCATTGTTCTTCTAGGGTACTGGCCCTCTCTGTCCCCACCCCCCACCCCCCGTTGTCCTCCTTAATTCTGTCACTCTGAGCAACCACTATACCCTTTATTCTATCCCAGCCCTGATTGAATCCCCTAACTGTTTTTGCACCCACCACCTCAGCTGAAAAACTGTTCCACAGTTCCACTATCCTTTCCATAAAATAGTTATTCGACACGTCCCTCTTGAGCCTCCCTCCTGTTATTTTCCACTTATGTCCATGAGCCCATGAGTTGGTGTTCAGGCTGAATAGCTCTCCACATTTCACATTGTTAATTCCATTAAGGAACTTGAAGATCTTAATCATATCTCCCCTCTCCCTTCTGGTCTTCAGTGTGTACATGTCCAGTGCCTGGAGGAGCTCTTCATAGGATCTTCCATCCTGGCCCGCAGTCATTTTTGTTACTCTGTGCTGCACTGTCTCCAGCCTATCCTTATCCTTTTAGAGGTGAGGACTCATTACCTCTTTTCTTCTGCTGTCAGTACCCCTCCTGATACATCCCAGCATCCTGTAAGCATTGCTAGAGGCCTTGTTACACTGGCTCGATTGCTTAAATGAGTTGCTGATGCTAATTCCCAGATCCTGTTCCTCAGCCATAGTGCTAAGATTCCCCCCCATCCAGCACTCCATCCTGGGGTTCAACTGCCAAACCCTTGACCACCCTCTAGCTTTCATAAGTCTCTCTGCATTTCCCTTAATTCCTTGTCACTATCCACCCTCCAACATAGCTTCATGTCATCCACAAAGAGACACAACCTGCCTGGATTCCTTCTCCAGTGTCACTGATGAACATGTTGAAGAGGACCAGACACTGGACCAATCCCTGTGGAACCCCACTCATAACCTCCCTGTCTTTTGATTTAACCCAATTGACCACAACCCTCTCCTGTCTCCCCTTTTGCTGGTTACCCATCCAATTTACTATGAGTTTAGCTGCACCCAGGTCCTCCATCTTCTTCAGCAGTCATTTGTGAGGTACAGAGTTAAAAGCCTTGCTGAAGTCGAAGTGGAGCAAATCCACAGCATGACCCCCATCTAATTCCTTTATCACCCAGTCAAAGAAAACTATCAGGTTAGTCTGACAAGACCTTCCTGCCACAAATCCATGCTGTTTACTCTCCTGGAGCCCATTGCTCTCCAGTTAGTCTATAAGGTCCTCTTTGACCACTGACTCCATCAGATTACCTATGATAAAGGTTAGACTGAATGATTTATATTTCCCTGTTTTTCCCTTGTCCCCCCACCATTTAGTGGAACTACATCCACTGCCTTCTAATTTTTTGGAACGTCCCCCATCCTAAGTGAGCTGTTGAACAGACCGACTAGGGGCTCAGCCAGACATCTGCTAATTCCCTGAGTATCCTCAGATGCAACCCATCTGGTCTCAGGACCTTATCTATCTTTAGGCAAGCTCACCCTTTCAAGACATTTCACTAGTAAATATTGCCTGTCTCATCTCCAGGGCTCCCTTAGTGGCCGCCTTGATGGCACTGTCTAGCAAGGACCCACTGTCCTCCCTAGTGAAAAGTGAGCAAACACAGTTATTCAAGTCAGTTTGGTTTTATTGTTCAGCTGAAAAGCCATTACAATACACTAAAAACAACTAAATGCAATCATTCCATACAAATACATAAATAAGAAAAATTAAATATCACCAATAAACACAAACATATACATAACAATTAGTCGTAGTAGCTGAATAATTTACCTATTCCAGTTAAAACAGAATAAACATTCCATACCTGGGACCAAATAATAGTTAAAAAGCAGAGGATAAATATTAGGGTCAACATAATTTCTTAGAAACTGAGGAAACAATGACTCAGACAACTCAAGCATTCTACTGTGACATAATATTAAGGTCACCGGAATCCTTTCGATCAGCTGGTTATTTACTGAACAGAACACCAGTGGTAATCAGGTCTACACAACAGATAAGGCCCACCTTAATGTGGAATATACCTGGAACCTAACCAAATTGCCCCTTCCACTACTTGGTCTGTTTACACTCTGCAGTGCATATTGCTCTGTGTCTTACAGAACGTCCGTCCTATGAGCAAATATTTAGCGAGCTCCAAGGAAAACCACTCAGGTTACCCATTCCCATTAAATATACCATTATATCAGTTTGATCTGCATACTTATAATCCAGGAGGGTACTTTGACCCATGTAACCACATAACATCATTGCCACCATTTGTAGAATCCAAAGGGAAATTATATCTTGTCGATGTTCCCAGGGTTTTATACCCGGAGGAATCTGATTTCCCAAGTCCAGATTGTAAATCAGCTTGTCTCAATGATGTTCCACCTGGCAAAATAAAGATTTTGATTGATTGATTGATTTTACTTCAATATAAATTTGATCTTGGTTTTATATCCCTCAAACTTTCAGGTTACTCCACCATTAGAATGCAGACACATTTGCAGTATATGGGTCTACCAAGAGCAAAGCAGCCACACCCTTAGCAAACACTGTCATACTTACTACTACACTAGCTTACACCATGCACTGCAAAGTGCCCCATGTCATGCCTGTTTTTAGCCAAGTGAACAGGTTATAACCAGTAGTGCAGAACAAAAACATTCAGAATGCCCATCCCCACTGACCAGCATCAAGTCCCAAAAGTGGGGGCCTTACTTATTTGCCCTGGATAATCCCAGTAAACCTGGAGCCTTAGCTCAACCAGAATCAAAATTTAATTTCCTCCATACCAATTTTCATTAACCATATAATATTCTCCGTTTGTCTAAGTTTCATAATAGGTTTCCCTGTATGTAATTCAGGAGCAATGTCACAATGCTCAAGGATAAAAACATTTTGGGATTAGTGAGGAGCAGGTGCTCAGTTATTTCAGTATTTGGTTCATATTAAAAACTTAACTAACAAAACACCTAAAAATATAGAAGCTTAAGTGTTTACAAATGTTATAATACCACACATTTCACAAAAATTGAATTAAATAGCAGTTCTATAAATATAATTCAGTAATTAGTATGTTATCCAGCATATGCTGAAATGATGCTGTGTTCAAGAATTGTGGAAAACACAGTATCTGTTAAGAGGATAGTCACTGAATTTCCAACCTCCAGAAGTCGCTAAAACAGCATTCATATAAGTTAAGCATCCAAAATGTTAGAAATTGTGTATTCATCAAATAGTTTAAATTCAAGCCATGGTTCCTATATAGGAGGGACAAAGGCATTCAGAGCATTCATTTTTCACTCAAACATATACTTTAATTACAGTCAATAATAAATATTGTACAACCAATGGATCTGTATCAAAGAGTCCTCTATCTACTACCACTTGCCATCCAAAAAAAGGAAGAGGTTTGGAATTAACTTTCCACAGCATTCTCATATAAATAATGAGAAAAATTAGACTTATCTCCTGACTCATATCTCGTAACCCATGTCTTGTATCTTGTATCTCCAACACTGCAGAACCATTTACACTGTCACAGGAAACACCTACAGTCAGTGGCCACACTCTATTTCCAGTTTCCCAAGTTCCCATTCAGGAACTATGAAGGGAATTTTCCAGGGTATCTGTTAACTTTTCTGAATCTGCAAAGGAAGAAAATTGCTCCACTGAGTGTAGTAAATCAAGCATTCATTCTCTTAACCTATCGTCCCCCCTTAGGCAGTATTGGCATATCTTTAGGTAGAAAGTTTATGGCATCTCAACACATATACTGCTTTCCAGCTTTCCCCACAGCAACAGGCGTCCTTTATAACCTTTCTTCTCAGCCAAGTCTCCAATCCTCTCCATTAATCTAGTGCTTCTTCATGCTTGTTTCTTTGTCATTTCAAATGAGTTTTACAAGATGCAGACAACATGCCATGCATCAACAGACAACAACAGCTGGCCTAAACAGACGACTGCACGAAGGTTAAAATACAAATATTATGCACTTGCATGCCAAAAAAAGCATAGTTCTATGGGCTAAGCCTTAAATCAACTTGAGTTTGATTCATAAAAACCAAGAAAAAGCCATATGTTGCTCAAAAATAGGAGGAGCACAAGCCATGCTGCAGGGAGCGGAGCAGCAGCGTGGCCATCTTGCAGCTCCACCCCTCCTGCCTGGTTACCTCCCAACAGTCTCTCTTTGTGATGCTCCCCTGACTCAACATAGTTATTAAGGGCAGTGGCCTTTTGCCTGTCCTCCTCTACCATCCTACCCCCCCTCAACAAGCCTTACAAGTCCCCCGTTCCTCATTGTTTCCCTAATATACTGTATCTGAAAAACTGTTTTTCTCCATTCTTGACCCCCTCTGCAATACGCAGCTCTGTGTCTGCTTTTGCCTCCATAATGGCACCCGTTTCTCTCCTTATTTTTCTGCACATAATCCTCCAATCTACCTCCTCCTGCTTTTCTTTGTATTTATAGAAGGCCTTTTTCACCACTTCCTTGGCCCTTGCTGAGAACCATAGTGGTCTCTAAAACCTGTTTTTTTTTTGGTTTCTGTTCTTATGCATGCCTTAGATGACTCTGGGATGGCTCCTTTAATTGCTCCTCCACCTCTCTTCCACCCCGCACGTTAACCTCCCCCAACTGACTTATCCCTGTCAAGCTCCCTTAGCCTATTGAAGTCTGCTCTTCTAAAATCAAGGACTTCAGCTCTCAATAGTGGTTTGCCAGAGCAATGGGCCAGTTCAAACTAAAAAGAGTTATGGTCGCTGTTTCCTAATGGCTCTGACACCCTCGCAGCTCCCATCACCTCTGAGTCTGTGAGCACAGCATCAAGGGTTGCAGTCTGCCTTGTGGATTCCTTAACTAGCTGTACCAGTAGACAGTCTTGGAAAGCATCCAGCAAGGCCTGACTTCTGGTGTTCTTGGCCACCGGAACATCCCTGTCAATGGCTGATAGATCCAGATCCCCTCCCACTACTTCTCCCTTGCTATGCCTCTTTCAAGTTCTTCCCTGAGCTCTCTGTCCCTTTCATCTCCTTGCCATGGAGGCCTATAGATGACCACTGAGTGTATTTTCTTGCCTGAGGCTTCCATGAGTTGTACATTGACACAGCCTCCCTATAACTACCCCTCTGGCAAATAAGTTTCACAGGCAGTCAGTAAATAGAATCTTTCTGAAAGTAAATCAGCAGTGAAAAAAGTGATGTGCCTTTTTTGCCCGTATGTTTCCCCCACAGATACTTCACTTCAGTCCTGTACTCATCACTTGTAAACTTCAGGGCCAGCAAATATGAAAATCAAAAATGTGGATCGTGTGTTAAACTCACATTTTATACTATCCACTTCTGGGGTAGCTATCTGATGAAGGGCAGGGACAGGCTAGAGATGGTGCAGCATAAGTCACCAAAATGATCCAAGGTCTACCAGTGAGATCCTACAAGGAAAGGCTGGTGGACCTGAACATGTACATGGCAGCTGACAGGAGGAAGAGGGAGCATATTATCAAAACTTACAAATTCTTAAGGGGAATAAACAAGGTAGACAGTGGGGTTCTCTTCACCAGGAATGACAGCACAGTTACTAAGGGTCACAGCTGGAGATGGGGGAACATTTAAGAGCTATATCAAGAAGTACTATTTCATAGACAGGGTGGTGGAAAGTGGAATGGCTTGCCAAAGGAGGTAGAGGGGCTGAATCTATTATCAGCTTCAAGAAAGGCTGGAATAAATTCAAGGGTCTGGTAGTATCTAGGGGAGGGAATAGGGTTAGGGAGGGGGAAGAAGATGAGAGTTGGCAGAGATGGGTAACTGCCCAGTCTGGCCATAGGTCAATAGGGCATAGGTATGGATCTAGGGTAGACTGGGTGGATCAAGCGTCTGTATCCACTGTCGTGTGTTCTAGGTGTCTATGGGCCCAATTCCAAGACAGCTATGCCAGGCATAAACACAGTATGCCAGTCCCAATGGTGCAAATCGCAAGTTACGCCAGTGACTTGTGACACGTGCAATTCCAAAAGAACACTTACGTCACAACCCACAACCCACTAAGACAAATGCAAGTTCCAATGCAGTTACACCAAAGAAAGCCTGCGCCACTGCGTAATGCGACTTGAGACATGCATAACACACCAGCACCATTAAACTGCTGTTCCAGAACAGGTGGCATAAGTAAATACGCCAGAGGAAGCCAACGTAAGTTAGATCAAGGAATAGCTGTCCTAACCAGAGCACAGACCATGGAAACACCTGCCCCCACATAGCCAGACTGCAGATAGCAGTGTAGTGGGACACACAGCAATGAGAGCAATATGAGCTGAACTGGGATAGTAGAGCCCCATGAGCACAGGCATGCCAGATGCAAAGGCAGGACCCAGGGGAACGGGCCACAGTGCCCACCAATGGTACCAAGGCCACCGGTGCAGTGTAAGATGTCAACACAAGACTACTGAGGACCTGACTGAGCAGCAGTGCACAGCACACTACAGGCTGTGGCAGTGTGCATGCATGTGGCAGACAGTGCATGTGGGTGTGTGGGGACACAGTGGCACAACGGGGGCAGCAGGAGGATAGGCATTGCAATGGGCAGAGGTGATGGCCATGCAGACACGTGGAATGCCACACATGAGAGGCAGACAGGGGCAAGACACACACACAGTGCAGCACACAGGGGCCTGGGAAGGTCATACAATGGAAAGGGAAGCACAAGCAGTGCATGGACACAGCCAAGACGATGCGTATGACTGAGAGTGCATGGCTGCACGCGAGCACATGAGCATGCAGCAGTGTGTGCCATGCAGAAAATAGTGAGATACTGATGACAGGGTGCACACAGCAACATGCACCCAACCCCCCCCAACAGGTGACAGTGGACATCCCCAAATGCCATGGATGAGGACCCCTGTGAGGATGCCCCAGACAGCAGCCGAGGATAGGAACAACGAGGCCCACACCAGCACAAGAGGGGAAGTGGAGCTCACCCTCAGACCACTGATGTCCCGAGTCCGATGCAATGACACCACAGGGGGGTGCGCTCCAGCACAGCCCTGCAATGGCATGCAGGACAGTGCTCACTTGCTGCATACCCCACAACATCACCCTGGCACACAATGTACCACTGCCCAACAGCGACCAGGAGGATGGTGCACCAGAGGAGTGTGGCAGTGATCTGGACATCATGGCGGGACACCAGGCGCACAGTGGTACAACAGCGGGCCACCGTGCATGACACGAGCTAATCCAGCAGTGCATCTGAGGTGGCAGAAGGATGCCACAACCAACAGCACCAACACCACCATCACCACTACCTCCCCCACCAGCACCACCATGGTGGCACACGCAGCAGTATAGGTGACACACTGTGGTGCAACACAGCCCTGTCAATGGCATGGCACCCATGCCATAACCACCGTTCCTGCAGGGGAGGTGATGCTGCCTGCCAGGTGCAATGTGACATGTGTGGCAGCACTGGAGCTGGAACAGTGCCCATGCATGTCATACAGCATCTGTGAGGCAGGACCACGATTGTGGGACAGCACCACAGGCATCACACAGAGGACAACAGCACACATGGACAATGGGCATGGAATCACAGGAGGTGAAGGACACACACAGGGTAGAAGAACAACACGGAGACGATGGCGCCATGAGGCACACTGCTCCTGCCATGGCCACTGATACATGTAAACAGTGCAACCACAACAGGGACACAGCACTGGGTGGCACAGACATGCAGACATATGGCGGTAGGGTGAACCATTGCATTGTGTCACTGGTGCCACCCACAGGGACCACCGTTCTCCCGGGTGGAAGGGAGCTGTACTGGCCCATGGCCACCACACAGCCGGGACATGCACAGTGTGGTGAAATGTGGCCCGGACCCTCCACGATGCACTGTTGCACACAGGGCACCATGCAGCCATGAACACAGCTGCGTGCCCATGGCTGTCAGTTGCACAGCTGGCACACAGATACCAAGTGCATGTTGGGGATGCACAGGAGATGGCACAGGACCACCACATGCATGCCCCTTCATGCACGGTGACAGACACATGCACATGGCCATGCATACCAGAGACAGACGCGCAGAGCCAGGTGTGCAAACACAACATTTAATTGAACAGTACTACAAACTAATGTACAAGGGTAAAACAGTAACAACAACTCCAAGAGCAGGAACAATCACTACCCACCCCAGCACCCACAAAATACACCAGTTATATACAGCACCTCCACCCCATCCCTGGTGGACATGCCCCACCACCACCCCATATGTACAATGCCCACCCGAACAAACAGTAACACCCAGCAGAAGGGCCCCCCCATATCGAGCCCTCCCAGACACGACCCCCCCAACAGCTCATCCCACATATGGGTTGAAGCCCCCTGTACACCACCCACTGCCAACTGGCCCCTCACCTCACATACTCACAACAGGCTGTCCCCACCCCCCCCACAGACCTATAGCAGCCAATGGCCCTAAGGCTGAAAGGTCCAATGTCCATAGACCTTGTCCACAGTGTGTGGCGCTAGCGCCTCTGCAGCACCATGAGGAGGGCACCCAGGGAGCCATGCAGGCACACCACATCGTTCATAAAGGTGGACACCAGAACCACGAGCTGCTGGTCTCCTGCCAGTGACTGTCCTGGGTACAGCGCAACCCATGGCCCAGGCTGACCTCCAGGAAAGCCATCCCCAGCATACTGTCCACCCAGCTGTAGCTGGTCCGTGCCACCACCATTGGACTCTTGGTCAGTGTCATCCACGGCCAGCATGGGCTCATCCTCCATCCACTTGTCAGCTGGGTGTGCCATCTGCTCCTGCGCCTCCACCAGCCACTCCTCCATCACCAGCCCAGCAGCGGGCAACTCCAACACCACCGGTCCCTCAGCGGCTTGCACTGTGTCCTCCGCCATCTCCACCTCTGGCAGCTCCACCAACCTGTGCTGCCCACTGTCCACGGTGTTCTGCTGTTCCTCCTCCACCTCTGGTGATGTCGAGATGGGCCAGACCATGCACATCTGGCGCTGGGTGCTGCGTCAGTAAGCTGCTGCGTCCTCCACCTTCACCTCTGCCATCACCTACAGAAGGACCCTGTGGCAGGACATCAGTCTGCTCTGCACACCTGTAAGGAAGCAAAGGTGGTGGTCAGTGCTGTTCCGGGACATGCTGCACACACACACACACACACACACACACACACAGCTGCCACCCCCACCCCCACCCCCGAGGGCCACCATGGCATGGACACAGCAAATGGCATAGAGTGCATGCACCTACCTGACCTCTGATGCCTCAGCACATGCTGCTGTCCCTGTGCATGCTGCTGCACACCATCCGGCAGCCCCTCCAGACCCTGCGCACCACGTTCTGTACCTGTGGGGAGGGGTAACACAATCACATGCATGCACCAGTGCTGGCCTTGGTCTGTGTGGAATCGTAGCACCACCATGCGGCCAAATGTTGCAATACCCACCTGCACTTGGTGCCTGGCCCATGCGCATCTCCACATCCTTCCTCTGCTCCATATCCAGCAGATGCTGCAGTATCCCTGGGTCCCTCCATGCCAGGTCCTGCCAGTGGTGCTGCAGCTGGCATACGGTGTGGGACACACCACTTCTGGCACCTATGCGTGCCCCTATCACCCTCCATGCCCGTGCCCGCACCTGCACTGTGTGCATCCTGCAGCCAGGTGGGAGGAGTGTCATCCCCCACTGCCGCACCAGATTAACGAGCATCGCTGTCTCGGCCAGCGTGAAATTGGGTGCCTTCCCACTAAAGGCTATGTCTGCTGTGGCAGGACACGTTGGCTGTGATGTCTCACCTAGCATGGGGATACCTGGCATGTGCTGACTCTACCTGCAAGGAAACATGTCACAATGAATGTGTCAGTGCACAGTGCTGGGGCACCATACTGTCTCACACCCCTACATGCTGCCCAGCATCACTGCCCTTAGGCAGCCACCCGCACAGGGCAGGTGTACAGTGGCAGTGTGTGCAGCAATGCATCCTGCTAGCTGTCCCTGGGGTGCAGAGCAACAGTGCCGTGTTGTACACACATGTCCCTGCAGGCCCCACCCCCTACCAATGGTGTACAAGCCACCCCCTCACACCACCCCCTGCATCACAGTGCTGTGTGGTGCCATGCGCATACAGTGTGCAGTGGGTGACCCCACAACAGCTGCCCACACCTCAATCCCCCACACCGCCACCCGCCACACTGGGCAGGCACAGCTGTGGTGTCCCTCCCTGTGCCGCCCCCAGTGCACTGTGTTGGCATCCACTGGGGTTCATGCCAGCTGTGCAGCCACCGTGCAACCACAAACAGCACATGACAGGCCGTGGATGCACCCGGGATGCTGACAAGTGATGCTGTGCAGCCCCCCCTTTGGAGAGCTGTCCTGCCTGTGTGATACAGTGGTGCATACCAGGCCCACAGTGTCTGGCTACAGTGCTCCCTGTTCCCCTTTGTGGGGAGGACGTCCACATACACTGTCAGCAGGTGCAGGCCCAGTCCTCTGTGGCATGCTTTACAGGCCATTGTGTACAGGTCGGCACCGACTGTCAGAACCAATGGGCAGGCAGTGTAACAGTGATCTGGCATCCCTGGGCAGCATTTGTCACAGTACTCCACTGTCTGCTCATGTGTCCCACAGTCGAATATCATCTGTTCCATGGCAGGGGGACAGTGGGACATGGGCAAAGCACTGGTGAGGGCAATGTACTGTCCCACCACTGACTGTCATGGGTGTAGCCCAATACAGCCGGTGTGTACATGCTCCTTATGGCCACATCCCCATGGTGCACATCTGTATGCATACCCACAGACAGCTGCCTCGCCACCCCCCCCATGCCAAATGTATTGGACCATCAAATGACCCAGTCACATCCTACACAGGTTGTACAGTACATGTGGCACCTACCAGTATGTGACACAGATACAGACACTGCTCAGCATGCCACACTGACACATGTACAACCGGGTACAGTGATATTGGTCACACAGGTGCATATGGTGTGGGAAGGGACACACCACGAGTAGTACACATGTGTGCACAGTGGGCATGCCTGCCTACACCCTTGCTTACCTCTCTGCAGTTGCGCAGCTCAGTGGTGGTCCAGCTCTGCCCTCTGTCCCCCAGCTCTGTAGTGCACTGCTGCCAGATCAGCAAGTGGGCTGTGCAGCCTGTCTCTTGCCTTCATGGCCCTACCTTGCACATGGCACATGTACGTGCCACACGTGTGAACACCAGTGCCGTCACGTACCTGTGGCCTGCATATACACGGACTGCATGTGAGCACTACATACTGCATGTCGCAGTTGTGGCCTATACACACATGCGGCCTACAGGTAGGATGTGCATATGCGACATGGGGCATGCACTTCACACAGGCACTGGATGTGTGCTACATGCAATATGTCCTTCCACAGTGGGTGGAATGAGTGAGGCCACATGGATGTATAGTGCACAGTGTTTACTAAGTGCTGATAACAAAGGATGTGACACAGTGCAGTACTACATTACAGTTGTGACAATCTCACACACACATATCCACACCCAGTGACAGTTCACAGCAATCACACCCATATTGTGCTGTGCAACAGTGCCCATACACCTCCACACAGTGCACCCACCCACCCACACACACACACACACACACACACACACACACACACGCAATGCACAAGTACACCCCAGACATACCACACATCAGGACTCCGCGCCCTCCCCCCTGGAACTTCTGATTCCGCCTCCAAGCTTAATGGCTGCGTAGACGACCAGCTCCACCTAAACCCCCAGCATTTTCACCTCCATCAACCGCTATTTACTAAATCAAGCTAAACTATTTAATTATGAACAGGAGGGGAAACAAAGGGAGTGAGCCCCTTGGGGCACAAAGACCTGAGGAACGCCCTAGTAGATGAGGAGCGATCTGATTCAGATGCCACAGACACAGATGGTATGCTCCCTAGGCCTGCTGTGACGTACCTAAAATCTGCAAGCATCACCCCAAAAACCCCAAAGGCAAAGAAATGACTCAATTTAGATACAGTGTACAATGAACTGTGTGCTTTTCAGGCTGATATTAAACAGCTATATGGGGAGATGCGTAGAGACATTACTCAGCTCGAACAACAAGCAGATGACACTGAGCGGCAGGTGACGGCAAATGAAAACCGCATAGATGATATGAAGAGCCTAGTCCAGCAAATTCAAGAGCAACAAGAGTTATTGGCGGCTCGGCAAGAAGACGCTGAGAACCGGACCCGCCGTAAAAATATACGCATCTACTGTATTGCCGAGGGAGAAGAGGGAGCAAACATTAAAGAATGTGTTACTACATTACTACAAACCTCTTTAGGCCTTTCTACTGATATGGTGCTTGTTTTTGAGAGGGCTCATAGAGCCTTGGCCCCCAGGCCTACCTCCCACACGGCTAGTCCTAGATCCATCATAGCCTGATTTGGCAGTTATGCAGTCAAGGAGCAGATCCTCTTAATGGCATGGTGTAAGAACCAAATGTTCCATGGTCAGCATTGCTACTATCTAGATCATGATTACGCCCCTAAAACTATGAAACTCCGGAAAGCCTACCTCCCTCTTTTGCCAGTTCTTAAGGTGCAGGGGCTGAAATTTACAACCCCATATCCTGCTAAATTGATTGTACATTTATCATCAGGGAAACACGAATTTACAACAGCCGAGGAGGCCCATGAGACTCTTCTTAAAGAGGGCCTGGTGTTTCCGGAGCACCCACCAACAAATCAGAAACCTCAGCCTCCGAGATGGCAGACACGGGAGGGGAAGCAATGCAGAAGGGAAGAGAATAAAGGCAGTGATCAGGATCTGAAACAACGCTTGGCCAAATTCAGGAGAACAGAGAACAATAACCAAATACCTGAAAAAAGAATTGGACTCTACTGCATAACTGTATGCTTGAGGTACCCTGGGGGGGGGATGGGGGTAAGGAGGGCAGAGGTGGTTAGGTAGGAGTTTCCTCTGCCTAGACCCAGATGGAGGGCCTGACTCTAGGCTGTAAACAGATATTTGCTTACCCTCTATCTGGGTAATTTTTGGGCCACTTGTCATGGCATCACCTAAGGGTCACACCCCCTCTTAGTCCTCTTTGCACACTCCCCTTCCCATGTCCTGAGGAGGTCTAAAATGAAAGTTATTAATGAAGTGGGGGACAACTTCTAACTCCACCCATACAATGTGAACTGAACACTGCTGGTTAGGCCTGAAAGATGACGGCAACCTAATTCCTGGAGAGAATTCATATACTACGATTATAATTTAATTAAGGAGACTGAGAATAATGTTTAGGGGATTTAATTGGTGCCTGCCATGTTATGGAAGTACCAGAACTATGAGAGACTATATGATGCAAGATATTTAAAATATATAAAAGTCTCTACGGGGTTTTCTCTTTTTTTTTTTTCTCCTTTTTATTTGAACCTGGGGGCTCTACCTACAAAGGCAATATTTTTTCCGTTTGGCGGGGACAGGCGGTGAATACGCATGATTAAGCCAACAGGCGCAATTCCAGAGATAATTCTCTGAATTTTCTTTTCCCAGCCTCCCTTCATATGTTCCTCCTTTCTTTTATTTGATTTGGATCCTATCGATCCACAGGGGGCTCGAGGCCAGGTGAGCAACGGATTTAGCCCCTTTTCTTGTATGAGGCACACATACATCTGTGTATTCCCAGAAAGAACAGGGAAATTGATAGATATTTCCCCTACCTTGGAAGTTCAATCGAATCCCAGTACCTATTTAATGTAAATAGTTGGTTCATTAGGAGCACACTGATTGTTATAGACCTTAGGTTTGCCCAGTTGGCAACAGGCTATAATTTTTGTTTAATATTGGTTACAAGACACAATGGCAGAGTTAAGGGCAGTATGCTGGATATAAAGAAATGGAGAATCCTGCAGACACTTTTTAAGGGACAACTTATTAAGCTTAGGACAAGGCTTGACAGACGAACTGGTTCAGATGTAGCGGTGGATAGGGGAGATTCTGGATATTCTATGTAAGAATCTATGGGTAGCCACAGAGACCCACTTTAATATAATAGCTAAACCGGCATTAATACTTTCATTTAATTTGAACGATATTCACAACCCATTTAAGAGAAGAAGGTTATTAAACCTGTTTAGGAAAGAGAAACCAGATGCCATTCTTTTATAAGAAACTCATCTCCCTCAAATTGAACACTCTAAATTAAGGGCATGGGGGTTCCAGGTGGTAGTAGCTTCCTCGCATATTTCGGGTAGACGGAGAGGAACTGCAGTCTTGGTGCCTAGGGGGGTCCCATTTCAGCTCCAAAAGGAAATTATAGACGGGGAAGGGTGCTATGCCATTTTGAAGGGGCAAACTTTATACTACTACCATTACTCTAGCTTCAGTCTACATCCCACCGGGCTCCTCAGTCCAGGTATTGAGTACGTTTTTAGATGATCTTTTACTGCACTCACAAGGCATGTGCATTATAGGCAGAGCCCTGAATGTTACTCTTAACACTAAGCTAGATACAACTTTCCTTTCCAGGCATTGGGCCACACCACTCCAGAAATACCTTAAAGTGGCCCTCACTAAATTGGGTATGGTAGATATTTGGTGCATTTTTCCCCTCCACAAGATCCTATACCTATCATTCCCCCAAAACCCACACATCTTCTAGACTGGATTATTTTTTTGCCTCCAGCGAGCACCTGGATTTAACCCAGGATATAGCAGTGGGAGCCTCGATTTTGTCAGATCACTCTCCTCCATATCTAAAAATAGATGTTATACCACCGAGGGAGGCCTCCTTTTGACGCTTAAATCTTATCCATCTACAAGATCCAGAATTTATTAAGATGGTTCAGGCGGCTATACCACAAATTTTAATAGATAATAATTCCTCAGAAATCTCTCATAATGTAAGATGGGACACTCTTAAAACAGTACTAAGAGGGGAAATCTTTAACTATTCCACTCATAAAAGGAAATTAAGAGAGAAATCATATAGGGAACTGCAGACACAGTTGTTGCGCTTGCAGACCAGGCAACTTCAAGGTGACAGTACGGTCAAAGAGGAATTAGTTAAGGTAAAGCAAAATATACAGAAGTTGGTTGATCAGCAAATAGAGCAGCAATTACTTTATTTAAAATTAAGGCATCAAGAAGGAGGACCCCGATGAGCTAGAAATCTGGCTAGGCACCTACGAGGTGCAAAAGCACAGGCCATGGTCGTAAAACTTAGAGACCCTGTCTCTGGCTGCTTACTACTACACCCAGGTGAGATTAGACAAGAGATGGCAAACTTTTACTGGAAACTTTATACAGAAGAGACCCATACCACCCCCCCAGCAATTGGTTACCTACCTGGATAACAACCCAGTGCCCCAATTGTCTCAGGCTCAAGTGGAAGGATTACTACGCCCTATTGCAACTATAGAAATATGGGATACTCTCAAGTGCATCAAATATCAGAAAGCCCCGTGACCTGACAGATTCCCAAAGGAGTTCTATCGTACATTTCATAGATTATTAACCCCCTCATTATTAGCAGCCTATACAGACATTCAAGAAGGACAACCCCCCCCCATGGAGATACACAGAAATGGTAGCTATCCCTAAACCAAGAAAAGATCCATCTTTATTGGCTTCATATCGACCCATATCGAAACTTAACTCTGATTATAAGCAGTTTTCTTAGCTGCCACCCTTCCCTTTCTTTATAGGTCCTACTAATCCCGTCCCTCCTTTTTCCACTCCCTCTTTTGCCTAACCTCTCTCCACTCTCTCTCCTCCTCCCTATAACTCACTCCCCCCCCCCCAAGTCCTCCTCGAATACCTTTATTTACTTTACCAGCTTGATTGCTGACTGGCCCTCTTCGCTATGCTTGCTCTGATAATTTTTCTACTGTCACTACCTCCTCTCAGCTACCTTCCTGGGACCTGCTACCCCTCCTCCCCTCCCAACTTCCAACTCGACTTCACCCACCACCTCTCTGGCACACTTTCCTCTCTTCCTCCCCACACCACTACCCCCCACTCCTGCTATGGAGAGGAACTCACCGGATCATCCATCCAAGGTTACTGGGCCCTTCCTCCTCCAATCCCCCTAATACAATTTATGACACCCCTCTGGGAGCAACACCTGCACCCTCCACGTACAAGCAACGCTCTGCACTCTCGTAAACTCTCCCTCAGGGCCTTATGACTCTCCACACTGACGCTTCTACTCCTTCTACTACTACTATCAGGGAATGTACACCCAAATCCTGGCCCAAAATCCGCTGTGACAGCTATGAAGTTTAAACACACTGGTGTTCTCTCCCTCGCAACCATCAACATCTGCAGCCTCATTCCTAAGCTAGATGTCCTACAAGTTTTCTCCAGACAGCACACACCCGGCGTCATCTCAGTTGTCGAAACCTGGCTATCACCCAAGATACCCGACTCTGCAATTTCCCTGCCCAGCTACGCGGCCTTCAGGCTGGATCGGCAGATCAAAAAAGGAGGGTGCTGTGCACTATACCTCAAAGACTCTCTCCTGGGTCACCCCCTAACTACCACAACCTCAGACTCACTATCACAGATCCTCCCAGTCTGTATCATCCTCAGAGCCCATGGCAAAACACTCACGGTTGCCGCAGTCTACATTCCACCCAAAGACCAAGTGAAAGGCCTAAACGCTGTCCTGGATTTTGTCAGAATGCAGCCACAGGACTCTGAGTTAATCTTACTTGGGGATTTTAACACAAACTGGCTTGCCCCTGACATTGGAGGTCTCAAGGATGCCATCTCCTAAGTTCACTTCTCTCAGCTGGTTGATTCTCCAACCAGACACAACTACAGAACGGGTACCAGCTCATTAATTGACTGGGTACTATCCAATCACCCCACACGAATATCTGATATCTCCATCCTTCCTGACTCTCTTAGTGACCACTCTCCCATCATCTGTGTATGGTCCAATAAGTTCCGCAAACCACCACCATCAGTCACTACAAGCAGAACTCTCCCACATAGGAACCTGACTCTCCTTAAATCTCATCTCAGGAATCAAGACTGGCTTCCTATCTACCTTGCAAATGATGTCAACACAGCTCTGGACTCTTTCATCTCCATCTTCAATGAAGCCTGCGATATCTATGCTCCCCTCAAAAAATGTAAGGTAAAATCCCTTTGCAATCCCTGGATTACTGCCAACCTAATATCGCATCTAAAAGCTGGGGACTGCCTCTGGCTCGTGGCCCATGACTCCGGATCACCAACTGACATCCAGAATTACAAGCGTGCGCACAATGATTGCACCAAGGCCATAAAAAATCACAAAAGCTGCTATAGGTAAGCCCTCACTACCGCATAGGGTAATGGAAGAGCATTCTGGAACAACATCAAAGAAGTTACTGGAAAACAGCCATTAACATCCCCAAATATGTTCAACATCAACGGATCCATTACTCTTGACCCCACAACTATCGCTAATACCTTTAATGCTGCCTTCACTGACCTCAGCTCCATTCTCCCCCCTGACTTCTTCATGGACCCTATCACTCCCATGGACCCCACCTACGCCTCCCACTCTACTACCCACACCCCCTTCTATTTCAAAGCAGTCAAGCAGCATGAAGTCCGCAAGTACATTGGCAAGGCAATTGCCAACACAAGGTTCAGTGGTGACTCCCTGGACCTAAAACTACTGTCCCTCACACTTGACGAAGTAATCAGACCACTTACCAAGATACTTAACCTCTCCCTCTGCCATAACCAGTTCCCTAACTTATGGAAATCTGCTATTGTCACCCTCATCTACAAAACTGGGGACAAGACTCAGCATGGGAACTATAGTCCAATCTCCATACTACCTCCCCTATCAAAAGCACTTGAAAGTATTGTATCCGACCAACTCACTGACTACTTGGACAACCACAACATCTTATGTGCTCAGCAGCATGGCTTCAGGAAGCAACATAGCACCACATCTGCCCTAATGGAGTTTACCGCTGCTATACACAATTCACTTGACAATGGCCACCTTGCCGGGGCTCTATACATCAACTTAACAAAGGCTTTTGATACCGTACACCGCAACCTGCTTCTAAACCAGCTCTCAAATTTGGGGCTCTCCCCTGACTCAATGGCCTGGCTCCAAAGCTACTTGTCTAACAGATCACAACTAGTGAAGATTGCAGGTACTCTCTCAAGCACTCTACCGGTCCACTCGGGTATTCCCCAGGGCTCCATACTGGGACCACTCCTTTTCTCCCTTTTCCTGAATAATCTCCCTAAAGCCTGCCCCGAACAAATTATTCTTTATGCAGATGATGCAGTTATTCTCTCCTCCCACAAGGGCCAGCACTCCATGCAAAACAATCTCCAACTCGGTTTCGCCTCTTTTGAAAAATGGCTCAGTTCACAGAAACTAATACTCAACTATAAAAAGACCAAGTCCATGCTCTTTCGTAACTCCCACAACAAACACAAGTCTCCTCCACTGAGCATCACAAACCAGCATGGGTCAACTATCGAACAGGTCCTAACCTTCAAATACTTAGGGATCACTCTTGACTGTAACTTGTCCTACATGTCCCACATTGACAATATCGCCAAAGCTGCCAACATGCGTATTGGCCTTCTCTACAGACATAGGTCTTGCTTAACTCCCGCTGCCCTGACTATTGCAGTGCAAAGCTCGATTCTCTCCATCATCGACTATGGCCTCATTATTTATGGAGCGGCCACAACTACGGCCCTTAGATGTATCTCTACCACACTCAACAAAGCATGTCGTCAAGTCACTGGGTCTAACCGCCTAACACACACGTGGCCTCTACACACAGTCAGGATGGCTACAACTATCTAATTGCATAAAATATCAAAACTGCATAATGGCTAAAAAGATCACAATGGGCCTGGCTCCACCCAGGGTACTCTCTCTCCTCAGCCCCAGTAGTAACTCCCATCACACAAGAGGCTCTGACTCCCATCACCTGAAGATCCCTCACTGCAGAACCTCCTTGGGTCAACGCTCTTTTGCCTACCGGGCTCCTTATTGGTGGAATAACCTTAACACTGACATCTCCTCCACACCAAAGCTTGGACCTTTTAAATCAAGTCTCCGACTCCACCTTGCTGCATCTAGTGCCTGTGACTGTCGTACCTAGCAGGATCTCCCATCTCAGCTAAGCAGTCCATGCCTCCTTGCCTCATGTTGGTCCACTCCCTTCCTGCCTCTCCCTTTTCACTACCATCCCCCCCTCCATTCACCCCTCCCTGCTACTCTTCCTCTCCTATATCCTGATTGACAACTGCCCTTGGCAAGCTGTACCTATAATTAAGTTTTGCAACTGTATGTTAAATCTGATGCTTTGTTTTGCTTTATCACCTGTCTTGTAGTCTATTGCACTATGCCCGATTATGTATCATTGTATTGTACTGTCTCTGACGTGGAACCTTTGTAAAAAAGCCTTGCCTCAAAGGTGTTTGTAATCCTAGAATAAATAAATAAATAAAATTATGTCAATATTAGCAAATAGAGTGGCAATTCTGTTACCTACTCTAATAGATGGAGACTAGGTTGGCTTCATCATGAAACGCCAAGCTCATGATGCTGTTCAGCGAGTATTTTTGCTCATAGAACATGCATCTTCTAGGCAAATGCCAAGATTCCTTCTCAGCCTTGATGCCGAGAAGGCATTTGATAGAGTGTCATGGCCCTATTTCTGGGCAACCATAAAACGGTTTGCATTCCCTGATAAACTTATTTCCCAAATCCAGGCTATGTACCATATGCCCTTAGCATACCTTAAGTTGGATGGATCACTTTCTTTACCATTTCCCTTATCTAGAGGCACAAGGCAGGGGTGCCCACTATCCCTACTGCTATTTGCACTTTATTTTGAGCCTTTAGTTACCAAAATTAGGGCTCATGCTCAGGTGGAGGGGGTTCCAGTGGGGGAAGATCCCATAAATTGACACTCTTTGCAGACAACATTTTGCTGACACTTACTTCCCCAGATACATCAGTCCCAGCAGTCTGGACACAATTAAATATATTTAGTGGGTTGGTGGGCTATAAGATTAATGATACCAAGATGGAGGTCTTGACTTATTTCTTTAAACCATCCCAAGCTTTAAAAATAAAATTCCCATTCCGCTGGAATAGGGTGGAGATGGGATATCTGGGCATTAAAATACCATATAAACTGTTACATTTAGATCTGATGGACTACAAATCCATCACTCAACAAATTACCTCAGATCTATCTAAATGGGCTCTTCTTCCTATGGGGATCCTCCCAAGATTTGAAACAATTCAGCAGAATGTGCTACCCCATTTGCTTTTTTCTTTACAGACCCTCCCAACACTCCCCACTAATACCTATGTTCAAACATGGGATAAGTTAATTTCTAGATATATTTGGGGAGGTAAAGCGTCTCGAGTGAAATACTCCATACTCCAGCTATCCAGGGCACAAGGGGGACTAAATCTCCCAAACATGAAAAGATATGCCCAGGCAGCTCACGTATGTATTCCTTTACTACATGTAGCTACTGCTGCTGGCCCCACCGTTCTGGTGGTGGTGGTATTGCCGCCGCTGCTGTTGGTGGCTGTTGTTGTGGTGCTGGTGGCAGGTGCACCACATGTGGCACCCATGTGGTGGCATCCCTCACTGCTGTGCCTCACAGTAGCTGGGCTGTGTGTGCACCCTGTAGCACTATGGACAGTATGTCCACCTGCGTTGCCTGCTGGGCCACGGACCCCTCCACAGCCATGGTCAGGTGAGTGATGGCTGTTGTCTGCGCTATCATGCATGCCTGGAAAGTGGCCATGGCATCCATGAGGCAATCTATGGTTGCCTCTGTGGTGTGTGACCCTGTCTCCAGTACTTTCATTAGGGTGCTCATGTGCTCCTCCATCGTCACGTGGTGAGCATCCATGCTGAGCCTGGTACAGCCCAACATCTTGGCCTGGCCCTTGTGTGTGGTCATGAGTGTCCGGCAGAACCCTGCGTAGTCCATGGGTGCATTCAAGTGGTCATCCTGAAGGGATGGCGTGGTCCCATCCAGGGCCTCCTCCAGCCTACGATATGACATGGGGCTTAGATCCTGTGCTATGTGATCCGTAATGCTGCTACAGCTAAACAGCTTGCTCAGGTCCAGTCCCTCCTCCTCCCGCTGTTGCTCCTCCACTGCCTCACACTCCCCCACCACTGGTGTCAGGGCTGTGTCTGGCTGTGCTGCATCGGCACCACCAGGGGTGTGCATCACGATGGCCTGTTGGGTGGTTGACTGCATGGGTTCTGGCTCTATGCCTGTGTCACCACTGTCCACAGCCCCTGTATCCACTGCTGCTGTGCCTGTGGAGGAACAACAGTACATCAGTGATAACACACCATGTCGTGCCTACCACGCTTGCCTCTGTTCCCACCCCTGCATCACTGTCCCATGCACTGAGGGCAGTGCTGGCCATCATCTTACCTGCCCCTGTGTCTACTGCTGCTGCACCTGTGGGGAGAACAACAGTGCATCAGTGCTACCTCACCATGTCTTGCCTACCATGCATGCCACCATTCATACCCCTGCATCACTGTACCATGCACTGCTGGCAGTGCTGGTCATCCACTTACCTGTCTTTGCATCCATCCATGATGTAGCTAGGTCAGAGTCCCCATGGATGCTGTGCTGGCTCAGGAATGCCAGTGCCCTCTCCTCATGTCCACTGAGGGGTGTCACCTCCTGTGGCCCACCTCCTGTGGTCACCGCCTGCCACCTGTTCTGGGCCTCCTTGGCCTTGGTGTGGCACTTGAGGTCACTGAGCCACTTTTGGAGATCAAGCACATTGTGCTTCGCATTGGCCACAGCATTCACCTTCTTGGCCACCTCCTCCCATGCCTCCTTATGCTTGAGACGCTGCTCCTGTTCCCCTCCCTTGCCCATTAGGAGGTCTGGCTGGGCCTCCAGTTCATCGAGCAGAATGTCTGTCTCCTTGTGTGTGTAATTGCACTTCCTGCATTTTGTCATGCTTGCTGCCTCTCTGCTGCTACCTGCCATCTTTCCTGTAGCTCCTATGCCATGTCTGCGACTTGTGCACTTTCTATGGTCGACTTACTGCGACATACATAAGAGCTACGCCCACTATTGCCGGTTACACCATGTCTTGTGGGCATAACTTGTGACATGCTTAATTCAGCATTCTCTGTCATATCTAGTGATTTTCTCAGAATATGGTACAGCTCACGTGTCACAGGGGTTTTGGCATAACTTTACGTGCTGGTGTACTTTGCGCCATGCTCTCCCCGCTGTCTTGGAATCTGGCCCTATATCTCTATGCACACCCTCAATATGTGATGCTTTATAAACCCCTCAAGCTTTGGGTTATGTAGCATTACACACCTTGGGTGTATATAGAGTAATGCATGGGGTGGTTTGTATAACAAGAACTGCATTCATAAATGAGGTGTGTGATTCTACATAAACCCCAAGAATGAAGCTCCAGGAGTTTATAAAGCATCACACACCAAGGGGTATATAAAATCTGAGTTTTATACACCATCTTATGTTTTACTGTATTTTATATGATTATTTCCCTGAGGATGTTAAGAGTGAGCTAGAGAGAAAAAAGTAGCAGTGGGTGACAATTGTTGAAACACAAAGTAACTCACTATGTCATTGCTGATTTACTTTCTGGAGGATTTCATTTACTGAACGCCTGTGGGGGAGTTGTAATGTTTGATTAATCACCAAAGCCTCTGTCTGAGGGAACATACAGTCCTGAGACATGCAATAGTGTGGTGTGAGACAGCTGTTATAACCAGCTGGTTATAATGGGAAGTTACACATGCCTTTTGCAATGATAAAAAAGATTGGCCAGTAATGATAAACTTGTTGCACACATCACCCTATACATTAGTTTATATTTAATGGGAAGTGCTACCACTAAATGTTGCAAACCTGTACTATGAAGATAACAACACCAGTGATGGGCCCATCTGGGAATTCTGCCTTTTTCTCCCAGGCATAATCATTCTGCTAAGGAGCATGTTTCATGTAGAGGTAATGTGAGGAAGTTCTTTTTCACAGAGAGGGTGGTGGATGCATGGAACGGCCTACCTCAGGAAGTGGTGGATATGAATACAGTGCAGGGCTTAAAACAGGCATGGGTTAGACATAAGGGAGCAATACAGATGGCTATGAATAGAGAGACCATTGACAGAGCAAAGGCCGATGGCACATTCATAAGGTAGAAAAAGAAATGGGCATAAAGAATGAGCCTTGCGGACCTTATCTTCCATCAACTTCTACGTTTCTATGTTTCTATGTTAAACCTCCCTTTTCCAGTGAGTTATATCATGTTCCTCTACATGATGAATAGATGCAACCTAAATTTAAGAGATCCAATGCACCCTACTTGCATCACTTTCTTTGGGAGCTTAGTTTAGTCCATTTACAACTCTCCAGGTGAAAGCATGTTTCCTTTTGTTAACCCTAACTCTTCTCCCCTTAAACATTGGATATGCATTCTTGTTTTACTAACTTGAACAGACAGAACACAACAAATAGTGTAGATTATTTCCAGTTACTTATGCAATGTCCACATCTTAAAGCCCCCAGGTTAGAAGATGATTTAATAACAATAAATCATAAATGATCAGTTGTCAGTAATGTTCAAAAGAGCTTATTCAGTCTTGAAAAACATAATTTTATCATGATTAATGATAGTGACAGTTAAATGGCCAACTGTTAAAAACCTTAATATTACGAAGTTGATGCTGGTGATCAAAAATAATTTATCATGATTGGCCATGGTCAAACTCATTGTACTAAGTGTTAGAAACAAGAAATGTTTCATTATCTCTGCATATTTACTAACATACTAAAATGCCAGCAGAATAGGCCTAACGGTCTTTTGTGTCTGCTCGTTTGGTCAGTCCCCACCCTGGGAGCTGACCTTGCTACCCCCCTCTCCCTCTTTGGCTTCTCCCTTCCCAGTCCCGGATATTCTTGCTGCACTGGTTTTTGCTTCCAGAACCCTTCCCCTGTACCTGTCCCACCCCCCTCTTGAACCCCTTCACCATTTCTGCCTCCACTAGCCCCCTGGGCAGCACATTCCATGGCTCCACCACCTCTCAGTGAAGTAGCACCTCCTTCTTTCCCCTGAATATCCCTCCAGCTTCCACCCATGCCTCTAGTTGCCCTCCTCCTTCTTCAGAGCACCTGACTGCTTCTCCCTATTTATCCCCTTCATGTACCTGAAGACCTATATCATGTCCCCCCGTCCCTTCTCTCTTCCAATGTGTACATATTTAGCTCTTTGAGCCTCTCCCCATAGGTCCTATCCCCCAAGCCCCAAATCATTTTGGTTACCCTCTTCTGGACCCTCTCCAGGAGTTCAATGTTCCTCTTTAAATGTGGCCTGCAAAACTGCACGCAGTACTCGAGGTGCAGCCTCACCAAGCAGTTATACAGTGGGAGTATCACTTTCCTCCTTCTGGAGGTGAGCCCCCTAGTGATGCATCCAACCAACCTGTTGGCTTTTGCTGTTGCCCTCCTACAAGTGTCCGAGTTGTTCATCTTGACATCCACCACCACCCCCAGGTCCATCTCTGCCATCGAGACTTGTAGCATCCCCCAGGGTATACACTTGGCCCGGTTTCTGGCTCCCAGGTGCAGTACCTTGTATTTCCTTGGTGTTCATCTGATGAACAACTATTTAGACATCTGTGTTAGTGTCATAATTTTCAGTGCTTTAATCCACACACTATTTTCATATATACAGTCACTTACTCAAAGTACTTGCCTTACTATGCATTATTTTTGGTAAAGACTGGTACTGGTATATTGATTTATATATTTATTTATTAATTAATTATTTATGTATTTGTTATACAGGTTGATGCTTGGGCATGGAAGGTCCATTTTTAAGGATGACCAAGCTGTAAATACCCAAGGTCAAAAAGTTATACAGTTTTTCAATAAGTCAATATATTTAAATACAAAATTAAAACCTTTACAGTTCTACAAAGATGTTACATGCAACTGCAAAATATGCTGTAGTTAAAATTAAAAATTATTTTTCACCTCAAAAGGGAAATTGGCAGTGAGTTCCACAGATGCACAGTTTGAAAGAGAAATATTGAGCATGCATCTCCTCAGAAGTAAAACAGATCTTGGTATTGAGGAGCCTTTTGTACAGTATGTTTCAGGCAGCATACAGCATTCGAACAATCAGTGCCACTCTAACATGGTTACAGCCATGCTAACTGTGTTTTGCATTTGAAAAACCATAGAAGTGCTCAAATTGCCATATTACAATACGGTACCAGTGTGCCTCTAAGCTATTAATGCATGAGGCTAAAGCATGCCAGGCATGACTGCAAATCACAAGTTTGTGCCTTGCATACAGGTGCCCTGCAATATTCAAAGGGTTGCAGAGGAGCTGACCAGCTGATAGTGCTGCACTAATTAACAACTCCACAAATAAGCACACAGTGATGCACTGCTCCTACTCTCAGTAGTACTGGTAATGTAATTTACACTGTCTATGCCATATAACACCCCCCCCTTTCACCCAACCTTGATTCACATCAGCAATATCAACTAACTGGTAATTTAGTGCACCATCCCATCCTACCCAACCCCCTGTTGTCCATCATGTAAACCTCCCAGGTAATCTAGTGGACCTCCTATCTAAGCTGAGCTCTGTGTCCATTACAAAAAAAAACTTCCTGGAAGTCTAGTGTACCCCACCTCCATAACCTGATACATGTTCCCATCTGTTTGAAAAATACCTGGTTGTTCCATGCCCCCCCCCAGGTAGCTGAGAAAACCCCTCATCACAAATTTGCAGCTGGCTGCCAACTGGTTTCTGCAAGTACAGTCCTGTAGAAGTCACTGTATCAACCCTGTATGCAGAAGAAGAACAATACCAATAGAGTGACTTCTAAAGGACTTACTTGTGGTAGTCAAATGGCAGCTAGCCATGGAGCTGACAGGAGGGTTTCTTTGGCTGTCAGGGGAGGGAGAACCACTGAATCACCAGGTATGCTTCATATAGATGGGCACAGGGATTAGATTAGGGAGGAGAGGGTCCATTAGACTAACAGAGAGCTTTGCATCATGGGTATAGGGATTGGAATCGTGAGGGGTCCATTAGACTACCAGAGTTCATATTTCTGATTGGCATGGAATTGGGTAGGAGGGGAAGCTACATGGTACAGGGGTTGTAGTCGATGGCATGAGAGTTGCCAGCAGAGGGGACACTGCTAGCCCTCCATTTCCAAGCAGAAAAAGCCTACTCCTCACTTTCAATGAAGACATAATGAGATGCAAATGACCCTATAGGTCCTTGATTGTGCTATGAGGTCATTTGCATGGGGGAACTTCAAATATTACAAATTATACAATGGCAAGAAAGAATATTGGACTGGGATTGGTCAGTTTGGGGCTGGACCCATGGCGTTATCCCAGCATGATGCCACAGGTCTAGTCTCAGCCTCACTGTGAACCAAAGCAGATGTTTTTTTTGGATGATGAGCTAGATGTTTTTTGGACCTAATAAAAACATTCTTTAAAATTGTTTTTTTTTTATTTTATATATAACAGCGAGCCATTGTATAATAGGAATAACGCATTCCAGGGTGTGTGTCGTTTGGGATAATGTCACTCCTGGGGCATTGGATGCACTCGGCCTGCGGCCCCATGCCCAACTCCCCCAGGTGTGGCGTTATCCCAGCATGACACACCCTGTCATGCATTATTCCTTTATTGCTCCACAGGAGCAGCAATCACCTGTGACAACCATGAACTGCTACTTTGCTCCATGAATCACTCTTGCTCTAAATGGACACATAACGTATGTGGCCAATAAGGGGTTGTAGTTTGTGAGGACCACACAGGCTTGTGCCTGAAGTTGTGCTTCTTTTTTGAATGGTATATTTGAGCATGCTTTTAGCACTTGTAATATGCCCCAAGCTAGCTCAAATATACCAAAATTAGCTCCAGGCATTAATTTGTTCCAGGGGCCCAGTGTTTAGGTGAGCAGTTTCTGAGTTTCCAATATGCTGTCCTTATTGTTTCAAAGAAACATTTGGGATAATAAAATGGGGGCAAACCTTTCAGAATTGCCCATGCCATGGTGTCTACATAATATCCAATATGCTGCTGAAAAAAGCAACCATCCCAGCTGGTAGTTCAGCTCACAATGTTGAGTTCAAGGATCACAATTAAGTCCAACTTTTCTTAAATAATGCCTGAGCCCATGCCAGCACACTAATTGATACAGCAGAATAAATTAAAATACTATGATCAGTATCTGAAAGTAAAAGACCCTAGTCAACTGATTTGTTGTTTCAGGAACAAAATACTGTAGATCTTCTTATGAGACAGCATGCCCAGACTCTATGGATTTTTTAACTGTTAAGTCAGTAGGCTCACAATATGTTAATTTGCTGTCATGGGTCATTTCTTGATACATAAAACTTGGCATTGACTGTTTTGATGTACTGTCTATTGACATAACAGTAAAAGAAGATCCAGAAGAGCCCTGAAGGTTAAATTTCAAAAATAAATCATTGCCCTAATTTTCCAAGTGTATATACAACTGGGCCATTATCAATCAGCCAGTCATGAAAACCAGCAAAATCCTGTTGAAGCTTTGCTATGATGGTATCAATGTCCTTATTGTTAGCAAATAAAACTGCATCATCTAAATATAGAATTGACTAACAGAATTAATTTGCCTGAAGATCTTAGATCTATTGGTTCATTTGAAAGTTTTAAGAAGAATTTGAAATTATGGTTGTTTGCATTGCATGAGTGTAAATGTTTTTAATAATTTGTTGTATTTTTTTTTGTAATATGTCTTGTACATGTTCTGTATATGTATTATTATTTGTTTGGGTTGGAACTGAAAACAGGCTTGTTCCAGTCATCTCACCTATTTATCAACATAAACAAACAATCAAAATCTATATTTTTGCAAACTTGAGGCATGTCATTAATAAATAGGCTACACCATAATGAACCAAGGATAGATCCTTGGGGCACCGCAATACTCTTTTGCCTTACAAAAATATATATGTCATCAAGTTTAGTTCTCTGCCCTCTCCCCTGAAGACAGTTATTTAACCAACTAAGACCTGTATCAGATAAACCGTGACTATGCAGCTTTAACAAAATGTGAGTATGATTAACTAAATCAAAAGCCTGTGGTGAATCAATGAAAACTGTGGCAGCATGTTGTCCAGAATCCAAGGATGTGTTTACAAAATCAGTAAGTCCTAATAAAGCAATACCAGTACTGTGGTTGGCTTTAAAATCATGTTGCACAGACGTAAAGATCTCAAGTTTATTTAGGCAAGCAAACAATTGGTAATAAAGCAAAGAGCAGAGAAATGAACTGTAACAGTTCATTGATGCCATAAAAGTACAACCACCCTTAAAGGGATTTTTTCAGTTTCCTGCAAAATGAGTATAGGTTGCATCGGCTAGACTTAAATGTTAAAACATTCACAAAAATCAGAATTTTAGGGCAGTCTGTTCTTTAATACTTAAGACATCAAGGAAACAGACTCTTTGCCCTTTAGACTTCGTTGGGCCCAGTTGCTTTTCCTGCTTTGATGTCATAATACCCGTGCTTGTGACATTAAAATCCTTTCCATAACAATAGGTTGTGATGTCATAAGCAGATGATGACTTCACTGCAGGTATAAGGAAGGAATAAGTAACACGTACATGTGAAAGAAGATCCTGTTTTAATGACATTTTTTCTGAACTGTAAATGGGAGATCCTAAAATTTAAATGATGGGGAACATTGTGAAACTGAATGCTACTGATGCCAAATGTAACGTTTTTTATCAAAACTGTTAATTAATTCACATTAAAAACTGGTACTGCTATGTACTAGCTAATTTCTGAATGTCTGGAATAGATTTTGTGCACAGAGATATATTTATTTTACAGAAGGTGAATACAAACTCTTTCCAGGTAGTGTTTACCATTACCAAATCGGTACCATTTGGTCCCTCTCCAGTTTTGTAATCAATTTGATTTATGGAAGGAGGATTAGCTGCCTTAACTGCGATAGGAAATAGTTTTTTTACACCTCAGGATGCTCTACAGTTGTTCTTTTGCTGTCTACCCAGTATTCTGATAGGTTTTTTATATTTATTGTTAAATTAATAAACTAATTTTGTTGCCTTTTTAACTACCCTGAATCCCTGTCTCCTCAGCAATGACTGCTCTCTCTTTTCACACTGCCTGAACATCCTATGACATCCTATGACATCAACAACAGCATTCCAGGTCATTCAGATGAATAGCATGGAATGGTGTTACTGATGCATAGAATGTCCTAAAAATATGAAAAGAAATAGCAGTAGCTGGTGAGGAGCGAGTGGAATGCTATGTAAATCTGAGAGCACCCCAAAATTAGATTATTTATTTATCAAAAATTCATCAAAGCACATCAGGTGCAGGTAACTATGTAGAAAATAATTTCATATCTCAAAGCTGAGAGTACCTGAATATATTATTGTCAGGGGGTTCCTAAGATAGGGACCTAGGAAAACAGGAAATTAGCACATCCAAATTAGTAAATAAAATCATTTAATTTTCATTTAAAATTAAATATATACTATGGGGGCTATTATTTGACCCAACTAGAAATATGCAATATATCTTCAAGTGTAAGTGGGCAGCATGAGTGAGTCCTGTCCCCTCACAAGTGATAATAAAGGACATTTTTTTTTGTCAAACCTTTGCATGTTTGATTCACACAATATTATTTTACTACTTATAGCTTAAAACTGTTAATTATTTGAAGACGTAATGATTTGTCTTTGACTGCAACAGCTAGCTTCAGTGCTGTAGAGTACTACTATGATCAGCACTGGGAAAACTGCTCTCAGATTGGTTCATTATTCCACCGTAATGTGCCTAACCTTTAAAATGGCAATTATGACAGTACCAACAAGATATGATATCTTGAGGTTATATACTTATACATCACATGTCATCTTAAGATGTTGCTGTCCACTGGTGTTTTATTAAAGACAGACAGAGGCAGATAGACAGGCAGGCAGAAAGACAGACAGATGTGCAGAGAGAGAAGAAGGAAGGAAGAAAGAAAGAAAGAAAGAATGAATTTGGGTACATGTACTCGATTTGCGCTCAGTAACTTTTCTTCCAGACAGTAAACAAATATTGCTAATTCAGCATTATTTTAAAAATGGAAATTATCATTAGTTTAGATCATATTACAGTAACATACATAATAACATCATAATTTGGGGTCAGAAGGGATGCTAGGTCCATTAAATCTACTTCATACTTAGGCACCAACAAATATGCTGCAGAAAGTATTATCTGTGCTTTTGAAATATGCAAAAGTAGTTAATTCTTCTCAATGATCATATGAAAAAATGTGATGACTGACAATGATCAATTCTGATTGCACTCCAAAAGCATGAATTGTGACATAGGCTCCTGTCTTTGTTTCATTTTCATGGTCTGAAAGGCAGGCCACTGCTTGACAGCAGGGGGAAATTCAAGGGTGATACAGGGCACATATTTGCCATGGGGAGGATTAAGGTGATGGCACAAAATGGATGGGAGAATCTAAAGAACAGTAAACCACCATGGCCAGATAGCATTTACCTTAGGATGCTGAAGGAAACAGGGCATGTGCTAGAAGAGCCACTGATAGTCTTCTTTGAGGAATCAGAAAAAACAGGTGTAGTCAATAAGTACTGGAGAGTGGGAAATGTGGTTCTTTTACACAAAGGGGGTGATAGAAAAAATCCTGGAAACTGTAGGTCAGTGAGTATGATGTTGATGGTGGAAAAATTTATGCAGGCAATTATTAAGGAGGAAATAGTCACATTCTAAGAGGAAAAGGGTTTAATGTATGGGAACCAGCATTGGTTCACCAACGTCAGTCAAGACAGGCTAACGTAATATACCATTTTAATGTTGTGACATAATTAGCAAACAGTGGCTATGGAGTGGCAGTACTGTACCTGGATTTTTGCAGAGCCTTTGACTCAGTGCCACATATGAGACTAGTTAAAAAATTAAGCAACTAGGGGATAGGAGAAGAAATAAATGAAAAGGTCAAAAGCGGCTAATGGGTAGAACCCAGAGGGTGATCCTAAACAGTAAATTCTCTGAGTACAGAGCAGTGACTAATGAGGTACAGCAGGAGTCAGTATTAGGCCCTCTTCTGTTAAATATGCATATCTGTAATATAGGAGAGGCATCCAAGTCAAGGTGAGCCTGTTCACAAATGATACCAAGCTCTGCAGGATGGTCAATAGAGAAGAAGGAATAGGAGTTATGAGACACAAAATGCAGACACTGGAAAAGTGGTCCAGTATTTAGCAACTGAAATTCAACACGAAAAAGTGCCAGGTGATACACACCTTGAACAGTACACAGAAGTGAGGGGATGCTGGTAGACAGCATGGAGGAGGAGAGAGACCTGAGACCAGTGATCAGCAATAACCTAAACCAGGCTGCTCAGGACAACAGTGTATACAGGCTGGCTAGCAAAATGCATGGGTTCACAAGGAGAGACATTAGTAGAAGAAAGAGGGAGATAATAGTTCATCTGTATAGCTAACTGGTGAGACAGCATCTGGAATATTGTGTCCAGTTCTAAGGCTCACACCTAAGAAAGAACAGGTATATTGTAGAGACAATACAATGAATAGCCACAAAAATGATTCATAGCCAGAAGGGCAAAGCATATGATTGAAGAATGAAAAGTCTTAGTGTGTATTCACTGGAGAAGAATTAGCATCTACTGTATCTAGCACTTTTCATACACACAGAATGCATTGCCCTTCTGGCTATATAGCCCCATTTCTCATTGCTAACATGAATAGCGACATGTTAACCATCTGAAAATGGCAGCCATTGTTATGTATGAACCTGACTGATATTTATAATGAGAAATGGGGTTTCCCCTAGATCCTAGTGCCACGTAGCTATTAAGCAATTTAAAGTTTATTACTTCCATGCTAGACAGTAGTGTTCCCACTGTATCCCTGTACCACATAGAAATTTAAACCTTGTGTTAATAGTTGAAAAAAGAGGAAAGAGCAGTAATGTTATGGTAGAATACACCTCTGGAAAATATAGTGCAAATCAGGGTGGTTTTAAAGGCTGCATTATGGACCACATCCTCGTAGCTGAAAAATGGGGAGATTGTTTGCACAATAATCTCATTAAGGAGAGGCAGGGAGCTATGGGATTTGATCTGGCATAGTACAACAAGTTTTGATAAGAGTTTGTTGTGAATAGCATCTATTGGCTGTGTGTGCTCAAGCAACCACAGAATCACATTTTGGAAAGGATTAGTGAAATTCCATTGACATTGTCCATGAGGTGGGGTCCCCAAAAGGCCATGTTGAAAATTTGGTGTCAAAATATGACAAAAATGGCCAAGATATGCATCAAAGTTGAAACCCCATTGAAATACATGGAACCGTATTTACCTTAGGTTCTCATATTGCAGTCATCGGTTCCAGCAGCAGAGATGTGTCTTGATCGCAGAGTGGATCTTCACCTAGGGATCTGTTCAGGTGAGTGAGGTGTGTGGGGTGTGGGAGTTGTGGAGTGGTGGATGCTGAGTGGGAGATCAGGGTGGGGTGGGATCAAAGATGGATATATATATATATATATATATATATATATATATAAAATAAGGGCATGGTCGCACCCCTTTTGTTAGGGTTGGTCACGTTTATGTTAAACTCAAAATCTTGTACTTTAGTAACTTTGCAACCATTCAATAGATTTGCATGAAATTTTGCATGCATCTTCAGTGACCCAAGATCTCTTGGTTCCTTCCAGTCAGATGTGTGGGTGCAGAGATGTGGAGTGTCAAAAATTGTGTAATTTACAGATTGTATGCAATTTCTTTGTCATGCCACAGTTCAGAAACGGTATAGAATTTTGGTCTGATATTTTCAAGGTAGATAGCTCTTGCTTCATAGATGTGCCTTTTACTGGTTTGGTGAAGACCTATCAACCTGTTCCAAAGTTATTTAATATTCAAAGTTCCCATTATTTTCAATGGGAACAGTTAGATGTCCTGCTTGAAAAAGGATCCTTTGTTGCAAATGAGTAATCCTATTTCACAAATGGGTCATCCTGTGTCACAAATGGGAAATCTTTTTTTGTGCTGCTGCCATTTTGTTTTTCAGTTAGAGAGGGAAACAACATTAAATAACTCAAACAAATGATGTGTTTACTACAAATCAACACGTGTTCTGCTAATTGGGAGCATTTTCATCCAAGTTTGGTGTTAGTTTTTGGAAAAATTAGTTGGAAATGTGTTTTTCCAACATTTTGAAATCCTCTTCCACTTTTATTTTCATGTTCGGGAATCCTTTTTCACAAATTGTGCAAACACAACGTGAAAAAGGATCCTGTTTTGCAAAAATTACCAAAAAAAGAACATGGAAAAGGATTTCATTGTGTAGCTGTTTCCTTTTGTGTTAAGGGTGTTTTTCCTTTTCCTCTCTGGCAGAAGGTGTATAGTAACAGTCATGATTTCTTCATTTAATAAAAATATGCAGACTGACTCAAGCATGTCAGCCCACCTTAGTGCATTAGGCTCCCAAAAATGAAGCAATAATTTATTGGTTTCTGGCATCTTTTCCTTGGAGTCTAGTGACACTCCCCCCCCCCACCCTCTGATCATCTTCCCTGTTAAATTTTTCCTGGTGTCTAGTGGAACCCCACAACCTCTGATTTATTTTCCATGGTGTCTAGTGCTGCCCCCCCACCCTCTGATTCATTTTCTCTGGTGTCTAGTGGTGTCCTCCACCCTCAGATTGTTGTCACCATTTATGAATGATGCTGTAATATGAAAAAAATGCCCCACTATGCCTTTTTTTGCTCCTGTAAAAAAGAAAAAGATCCCTCACTGATCAGAACCCTCACCATGACCTCCCACTGAGCAGCTACCACCCCGTTCCCCTCACACACACCCCCACACATCCTCACTCACCTGAACAGATCCCAGGGTGAAGATCCTCTCTCCGACTGAAAACACGTCTTATTACTGGAACCACAGACTGCAATATGAGAAATTAAGGTAAGTGTATTTCAATGTATTTCAAAGGAGTTTTCAACTTTGATTCATAACTTAGCCATTTTTCACATATTTAGACCCACACTTTTCAACATGGCCTTTTTGGGACCCCATCTTATGAACATTGTCACTCGGATTATGCAAATCCAGCTGAAATACAAACAGACCACTTCTCTCAGTGCAGTTTAGCCCCTGCAAGGCATATTCTAAATCAAATCCAGCTGAAATACAAACAGACCACTTCTCTCAGTGCAGTTTAGCCCCCACAAGGCATATTTTTAATTAAATCCAGCTGAAATAAAAACAGACCACTTCTCTCAGTGCAGTTTAGCCCCCGTAAGGCATATTTTAAATCAATTCCAGCTGAAATACAAACAGACCACTTCTCTCAGTGCAGTTTGGCCCCTACAAGGCATATTTTAATTCAAATCCAGCTGAAATACAGACAGACCACTTCTCTCAGTGCAGTTTAGCCCCTATAAAGCATATTTTAAATCAAATCCAGCTGAAATACAAACAGACCACTTCTCTCAGTGCAGTTCAGCCCCTGCAAGGCATATTTTAAATCAAATCCAGCTGGAAAGGTGATTTCAGGGTCACTTGGTGAAATCGCCTTTGGGGCAGGATTTGACATTTTTTACTTACCTTGTTCATGAAGTGAGGTCATAAGAAGGGTATGTAGAAAATTTGGGGTAAAAATATGTAAAAAATGGCAAAGTTATGCGCATGCATTGAAAGTTTGCTACACTCGCTAGTAACTCTGGTAATTTTAAGTATCTTGACACCAAATTTTCAACATAGACATACTGTATTTTTACACCACCTCATGAAAGTGACAACTGTAATTTTTCAAACCTGGTCAAATCGTGTTTTCACACCTGTTGCCTGCAATGGCATTGCAGTGGCGCAAAATTGCATTTTGGTGGGGATTTAAAAATGTTCATTACTGAGTTCATGAGGTGAGTTAATAAGAAGGCTATGCTGGCAATTTTGTTTCACATCAACATATATGTATGCATCTAAGAAGGAAGTCCTGAACTCCCACAGAGAGGTGAGGATACAATTATGCTATCTCAAAATGTAATGAAGTCCTTTGCAAAAACTTTGTTAATGCACTAGTGAGGGCTGAAGTGACAGAAGCAGGGAAATGTGGTGTTAGGGTTTCCAACCCTAACACCCCATCCCTACCCTGCAGGCAGCAACAGGTGTCAGGTGTGCCTTGGGGTTGTCAACCCTAATGCTCACCCCATTCTCATACACTGTACCCATATCAGCTTATTTACTCATGGAATGGGGTGAGCATTAGGGTTGACAACCCCAAAGCACACCTGATGCATGTGCTGCCTGCAGGGTAGGGATGGGGTTTTAGGGTTGGAAAACTTAATGCCACATTTCCCTATTTTTATCACTTCAACCTCAACTAGTCCATTAATGAAGTTTCTGCAAGGAAAAAAAAAAAATATATATATATATATTCATTGCAAATAACTCCAATAATGCACCAGTTAGGGTTGTTTCCACAGTGACAAAAGTGTGGAAATTCAGTGTCAGGGTTACCACCCCTCCACTCCGCCCACCCTCCAGACACCATGAGGCATCGAGGTGTGCATTGGAGTGGTCATCCCTACCTCGCACTCCATTCCATGTGTAAAGAATCTGTGGTGGTGCAGTATAGGAGAATGGGGTGAGAGTTCAGCATGACCACTCCAATGCGCACCTTGATGCCTCGTGGTGTCTGGAGGGTGGGGAGGTAGTGGTGGGGTGGAGGGGTGGTAACACTAACACTGAATTTCCACACTTTGTCACTGTGGAAACAACCCTAACTGATATATTAACAGAGTCTTTTGCAATGAATTTCCCCTTCTTTTTGAGAAAGTGTAATGTAAGTGGTAAATGCTGTGTGTTAGTGGGAGCGTGGGCCCTCTGGGCCCTGTGCTCCCTTCACAATGTCCATTTATTACATAATGAGATGAATATGTGTGACTATGAGCACTCTGGGCCCTGTGGTCCTACTCACACTTCACAACGGAGCCATGCAACAACCATATAAGGCAAGGAACCCTTTTAACACAAAGTTGCCGATATCTCAGGAACCATAGGAGCTACCAAAAAATGTAAATGTCCCTGTAATTGTGACAACCAGCACTTCTCATGACCATAATCAACTGATACTGTATCTCGCATCATTTATGAGCTACGGGCACTGGAAAGCACTGGAAAGACACCATTGGAACTATTGGAACATGTTTTTGCCAATATCTCTGTAACCATAACAAGTAGGAAACATTCCACTGCAGGTGTCTTCTACTATTTTCAAACTTGTTTCAGCAGGTTGGGTCACCTGAAGGTGACCCAAGCTGCCAGTAGTGAAAACTCTGTATCTCGCTTCATTTTTGAGATACAGGCGCTGAAAAGCATGATGGGTGCCACAATGTTATCCTACGGGAAATTGCTCAACTTCAGAATGCTGTAACTTTGGGCCCCTTGAATGTTCTGGCACCAAACCAACAAAAGGCACATCTGTGGGACCAGGGCTTACTACCCTGCGAGTTTCAGCCCAAAAGAACCAACCATTTGGTTGCAGGAGGATGGCAAAGAATTGCAGTTATTTTGAGCATACTTTCGCAAAACACATTCGCAAATCATGAAAGTTTTGCAAAATAAATCATGAAACTTTCGCATTTGCGAAAGTATTTTGTGATAGTATTTTTGGAAAAAGTTTATAAACGTATTTCTGGGGTGGTTAACCCCCCCATCCCCCCAAAAAAAAAGATATGGCTAGCATCCTCGGGACCCTACTAGGTAAACACAACACTCAGTGTTTACCTAGAGGGTCCCAATTTAAAAATGCCAGGCATTTTTCTGTGCCACTAACTGTAAACAAGATGGCTGACTCATGAAAATAAAAGGGCAATTTGTAACAGTAAAAAGTGCTTCTCATGAAAGTTTTGTTATTTTTGTTAACTTTTCCCATTGACTATAATGGGAAATTTGTTTTTTGAATAACCTTTGAACTGTTTAATATTTTTTCACTAAATCTTTGAAAGGCACATCGGTGACCAAGGCTGCATCTTCCCTGTAGTTTTCAGACCAACTGGACAAACTGTGTGGGCTGTGGGTGCGAGCAAAGAAACACACAAAAAGTAAATTTTTTTGTGTTATTAGGTGTTCTGGAGCTGTACAACAGTACATCTGACCATAACGCAACTTGCTTGATCCAGAGATCTATGGTGCCAGACTGTGCATGCAAAACTTCAAGCAAATCCATTTCACAGTGGCAAAGTCATTAAGGAGCAAAATTTGAGGTTTTGCATTGAAGTGGCTACTCAACCCTAATGATAATGGCGCTACCATGCCACTATAATATATATATATATATATATATATATATATATATATATATACACCATGGCAAAAAAACTCTGTTTAATGCATCAGTTAAGGTTGTTCCACAGTGACAAAAGCAAGGAAATTCGGTGTTGGGGTTGCCACCCCTTGCACCCCAAGACCACCCCGCCCCCACCAACAGGCACTGGAGTGTGCATTGGTGTCATCAGCCCTAACTCTCACCCCATTCCATATGTAAGCAAGCTGAGGTGGTGCAGTATAGGAGAATGGGGTGAGAGTTAGGACTGACAACCCCAACGCACACCCCAGAGCCTGTTGGTGGGGGTGGGGTGGGTGTGTCCCTTCTAGCTGCAGACAGAAATCCATGATACTGAAATCACAACACTACTTCTGTGTGCAGAAGCACAAGCTCCTTCAGTCACAGACACAGATATATGATACCCAAATTACAAGAGTTCTTTTGTCTGGAGGAGCAGAGGTCCCTATGAGGTCAGCAGTTCTGTAACCACAGGTACTTATGCACACTGTAAGATATAAATATAGCTCTGTTTGCAGAAGTACAGGCCACTGAGGGGCCTTTGCTTCTGCAGCTGCAGGTGTGAGACATACAAACTAACCTCTGAGTGCAGAAGTGCAGGCTTCACAAAATCAATTATATCAAAATAGCAGCAGTACTTCTCTCTGCAGAAATTGCAGCCACAGGTGTAAGGCATACACACCAGGTTCTGGCTGCAGAAATGCAGGCCACTGTGGGGCCTGCAGTTTCACACCTGCATAAAGCCATTCATGATACCCAAATTGCAACAGTACTTCTACTTGGAGAAGCCCAGGCCCCTGTGTAGCCAGCATTTCTGCAGCCACAGGTACTCATGCATGCTGCAAGACATACACAGTTGTGGCTGCAGAAGCACAGGCTTCCAGATACAAATCAATGAATGTAGCATATAGTGTTACTGCATTTGTGTTGCGTGGAAATAGTTGTAAGTTGTTTGTCTTCTCTGATTATGGCTGTCTGTGGTTGCTTGTATTGGTTTATCCTTTTGCTACTGAGGGGGGTTGGGAGTTAGGTTTCAAAGCCCTAATGTCACATTTTCCTACTTTTGTGGAGGTAGGTTGAACCCTAACTGGTGTATTAAAGCAGTTTTTGCAAAGAATGTATTCCTTATTCATGCAGGTCCCTTTGGGATCTGTGTAAACAGATACAGATGTGCATGGCCCTCTGGGTCCTGTCTGCCTGCAGATGTTCAGGGCCCTTTGGGCCCTGCAGTTCTGTATGGCAGTGGATGACAAGAATTTGTGGGGCTGTCTGGCTGGCTGCAGAAGTATAGGGAGTGGAACCTCTGGACTCTGCACTTTCAAGTGGCTACAGTTGCAGACACACAGGGCATTGAGTCCATCTGTCATTCAAAGTGCAGGGCCCTCTGGCAGCCATGGGTGCAGAGGTGCAGGGTTCTATGTCAAGAGAAGAGTTCTCTTTACTATATGATACTTGGGCCCATGTGGGCAACACTGCACCTTCCCTTCCTAGGCTGTGGGGTGGTGCCACATGACAGTGCTGTCCCCCTAGCCTTGTCCCATCCAGCTGGCTCACTGAGCTTGCCCCCAAACTCAGTTCACCAGCACAGGATCACAAAGCACTACCCACTGGGCCAAAGGCTAGCCCTGCACACATCGATTAATAAATATCTATTTTTTTAAATGTTGACCCCAAATTTCAACATAGTCATTTTATGACTCACTGTTATAAACATGATATGTGGCATCTGTAGAATACTGGGTGAAATGTAATTTCATGCCACAAGAGCAAAAAAGCATTTTGGCCAGGTTTGGAAAAATGACACCTACCACATTTCTGAGGTGGTGCAAAAACATGGCTAAGTTGAACATTTGGAGTAAAAACACTTAAAATTACCAGTTATCAGTGAGCATAGAAACATGTCAATGTACATTCATAACTTTGCTGTTTCTTAATATTTGTATCTCATATTTTGAACATAGTCTTCTTATGACCTATGTCATGAACCTGGTAGCTGAAAATGTTGAAATCCCACCTGAATTTGTAGATAAATGGCAAAATCACCATTTGGAACAGATTTGAAAAATATCACCTACCTTGATCATAAGATTTGGTCCCAAAAAGGCCATGTAGAACATTAGTATAAAAATATTTAAAAGTGAAAAAGTTATGATAAAAGTTCAAAATGCATTGAAATACAGTAACCAAACTTACCTTAGCTTTTCATATTGCAGTCATGGTTCCAGAAGGAGGATGTATTTCTGATTGGGGAGTGGATCTATGACATGGGACCATCTTTATGTGAGTGAATGTGTGAAGGGGGTATGGGGGAGTGCTGAGTGGGAGGGGTTGGAGTAGGGTGGGTGGGGAGGATAGATTGATGAGGGAATATTTCCTTGTTTACAGGTGTAAATTTAAACAAAGAAACAATGAGGGACAATTTTACTTTTTTACAGAGACCAGACCTAACACTGGGGATTGGCCACCCCAGTATTGACATTTACTGTTCAGAGGCAGACGGAGTGGGCACCTCAGTGCCACCATTTATATATTGGAGGCAGACAGTCTGGAGGTGGGTGGTATAAAGCAGAACTGGGGTGGGCCTCTCTGTTTACTTAAACCTAAAAGCATTTAAAAAAACAAGAGGTGAAGGTTGAAGGAGCTGGGAGGTGAAGGAAGCCGTGAACTCAGGAAGGATAAGGGAGGCCTGGCTGAGCAGGGAGTAGGAGTGTGCATTTTAAAATATTTAGTATAATAATATAACAAAAAGATCATAGAAATAATGAGGGAGGGTTGGCTGAGCTTGGAGGGGGAGGGAGTATGTAAATGTAAGGGTTTTGGGTGCAAACTGAAAAACCAATTCCCTCGCTACACCACTTTGTGTGTGACAGGGGAATTCTCAGCTGAGGACCTGAAAAAGGGTTCTCTTGCTAAGCTGGGCACCCAGGATGTTGGGGGTCCCTAAAAACATATTTCTAGGCAAAACAAAAAAAAACCACAAGACTGTAGTGAAATGGGTCCTGTTTTACTAGGTTCTGGAGTTTGTTTTCTTAAAAATACATAATTTGAGCTTCCCTGGTGGTGTGGAGGGCTGTGGCACCATGCCTTACTTCCTGCCACACCAGCGACACCCATTCATGATGCAAGCAGGTCACTGGTGGTCAGCCAAGGAGGGAGAGGATCAAGCTTCTGAAGTACAGCTCTCCTCACCTTGGGAGGAAGGGGAACAGTGACTGGCACCTACCTGACACCTAACGGTTGCTGGGTGTCGGCATGCAGGATCCCACAAGGTGAGGCAGAGCAGCTGTCCAACACCTTGTGTGCAGAAGCATGCACAGCTCAGCCACAGGTGACATTGCACGCTCCTCCTCCTCCTCCAGGCTCAAAGGGGAGAAAAAATGGAGAAAAAATCCCAGGCATGTCAGTTGACTGTCGGCCTAAGCAGGATCTGCTCCTGACACACAAAAGCACCTCTCCACGAACTGGATCCTGTTTCAGTGGATTGAGAGATCCCTGCTGTGCTGCCACAGAGGGTAAGCCATGGGGGCAGAAGGGAGAGAAGGTAAGTCCTTTGGTCAGGTACAGGGCTCGGATGTCCAGCATGAACATATGCCCAGGAGGGGATAAATAGATCAACTAAACAAATATATATATAATTTGTATTTGTTTTACATGTTTTTAGTTAAAAAAAAAGATAGCCATTGCAACTTGTTTGTTTTTCTTTCTCATGACCTGCAATGCACTAATTTTGCAAAAGGTAAGCATTAATGAAAGGTAAATATATGTTTCATACCAGAGATTATCCTAAAGATCCTCCTAGGCATGCTCAGAAAATTTTTTTAAATCCTTTTAATGCTTGTCTCAATTAATATTTCTTATACAAAACCTTCAAAAGTTACTACTTTAGCACAAGTCACTTCTATCCTAAATGTTTTGGAAAAAAATTCCATACCTTCTGGTCAGTAAGTGAGAGCAAAACAAAAAAGTTTAATAAGTATAGGAAAGAAATTTAGATTTAATGGTGAAAATGACATTCCATAACTCAGAAACCTCACAAGCTGCCATAACAAATCTTATTTTGTGTTGAGAACTTGCCTCTGAGACAACATTAATCTGGGGCAATTTTGTCGAACACCATCAGTTATTAAAGAGATACTGATGCCTCAAAGAAAACTTAAAACAAAAACATAATAATTAGGTACAATTCGGCCTGCATTCCATTTATATTTTGTATATTTCTCCTCCCCATTATTTATTATTAAGAAAATGTGCATGAATATATAATCTTTATCCCTTAGAGTTAATTTAGAATCCATCTGCCTGTACATCTTACTCCCCACTTCAAATCATAATCCTGTGCTGTGACATCACAACTGTTGCTATGGGAGTAACTGTGATTTCACAACCAGTGCTCTATAACTTCAGGAAGGGAGAAATCAGCTGGAATAAATAACCTCTTCAGGAGCAAGGATCCTGTTTTCATGCAAATGACCTCAGTAATAAATAATGGGGAGTAGGAATACAGCACTTATGGGAAATACAAGCTGATCTGTCTCTAAATATTAGGTTTTGTTAAAGTGCTCCTGAATGTGTCACTGGTTCTTTAAGGTGTAACAAAATTAGGGTTTAACATTAAACACCCTACTCAAATCCAACTATACTGGCAATACCATGCCAGTATAATATATAAATCTGTTCAAGTGCTGATGAGATGGGATTATGCAGTTTCCAAACTTTGCTTTTTTATATGCCCATATGCACATATGGGTGTCTTCCAGCATGAGTTATATTATCTATGGACCTCAGTAGTTTTCTTTATATATAAAAAAACAACTTTATAAGTAACTACATCTATATTTGTTTTTAAATCTTAATTGACATTTTGGCTAGTGAATTGCACTTTAATATTGGTCCCAAGTATTGCATTCTATGATGTACTGCAGCATGTAATTTCCACCTTGGTAATATTTATCACTTTAGATTGACTATCTGCAATTGAATTATGTTAATGTAACCACTGTTTAAATACATGTTCTGTGAGCACTGGTTCAGCCATTATCAAGCACAAGTAAGTGTGAAACATTGGCACCTAACTTTTTGCACAGAGTGTACTAATGCATGTAAGTACATTTGTACCTTTGTTTTAATATGAATAAATGAACTACTTTACATATATCAAGTTTTTTTTCCTTCTCCTTCTTGTGGTGAGGTGGTGGAGCGGGGCTCTTTTGTGCTCACTGTAGTGATTTTTTTGTTGTTGTTATTTTTTGCCAGGTGCTCCAACTGTACCTAGAGTCACCACTGTGTTTGCTGTTCCAACATATATGATTCCTAGTTTCCTTCCTCTGAATTATGTTAACCAGATATGAGTAGGAGAGGGCATTGCTACTTAAGATTGTGTATACTAAAGGCATCGTTGTCTCCTAGTGGATACAGAAAAGCAACCCAAAGAAGAAGAATATAAATTGCACTGAGGAGTTTGCCAAGGCAAGCCAATGTCAAAATGTAATGAGCTATGATACAGAATACAAGGCCCTAAGAATCCAATAAAGTGGCCATAGCATTCCTGTAAATACAGCACAGTCCATATTAAACTTACTGTGCAGCCAGTTTGCAACCCATTCATTTTATATGACTGCTATGTGCGCCCAATGGGTTGGTTTGAATTCTTCCATTCAGCTGTAGAATGTGGCTTTATGCTGAAAGTACATTCAGGCAACTTGTTAGAGCTCAGCTGAAAACAGCTAACAACCAGATATCAGTGAGGATGGAACATATTTTCTATTCAGATTCTTAACAGCTCAAATGCTAACCAGCTGTTAGCTGGTTGCACAAAAAGTTAATATGAAAGGTACCATACACGCCCCATAGTCTAACTGAGAAACACATAAAGATGACTATATATTTTCTTACAGTCGAAGGAAAAGGAGCCCTGAAATGATAGAAGAAAACAACAATCTAGTTAACTTTTGATAGAGATAAGAAACATGGCCATCAAATGCCAATAAAATATCCAATGAAATGCATAGATATTTATGAGAGTTCCCCTAACATTAATTTCATGTTATTATTAGCAAAGATGGTCATTCTTTAACACATCAAGCTTAGACTTTGAAAAAAATAATCCCTTGTGCTTTTTAACATTTAAAAGAATCTTTAGGTCATAAAATGCCTTCTGGGTCTTGTCAAAATCCTCTTGGATAATTTACACAGCTGCATTTGGGTGCTTATTGGATGCATATAGAATTCTTTCGGAAGCATATAAAAATAAATTAGAAAAACAAAAATGAGTTAAAGATAAGTTATTACATAATAAAAAAGCAACAAAGGGCCGAACACAGATCCCTGAGGTGTTGTATACTCCTTTTAAGTAAAGCAAAATCAGAATAAGTGTTTCTAGTATGGACACACTGCAAATGATTTCAAAAATAAACAGAACACCATATTAAGGAAGCATGACTAAAACCAAAGGAAAAGCCGTTGAAGACCAGGGTTGAGTAAATCCCCCATTTGATAACTGAATGTGGAACAGTTTTGTTCAAGAGCTGTAGCTGACGCTTCCTCATGCACTACTAAGTTCACTTGAGGAGACAGCTCCTATGATGAAAATAAACTAAACAAACAAGACCACATAGAAGCCTACAGTATGTTTAATGTCACTACCATCTTCTCCCTGTGCCAGGAAACAAATATTGATTATTTCCAAAGTTCAGTGATCTTCTTTCTTCATAGTTTTGCTTTGTATATTTGTAGAGCTGTTATGTGTCTTTTGGTGGCATACCGAAGTGTAGCTTTCTGGAATTGGAATTATCATCACATTAATTTAAAAAATTCATAATGAATACAGATGCTTATGAAAAATGAGTCACCAATTGCACTGAAGAGAAGCCCTTTTCTCTACATTTATGCACAGGGCAGACCCAGGTAAAGTTTACATGACATTTGCATTGTATGACATATGAGAGCTGTCATGATCTGTGTCTTTGACACAGCAACTGGCAATGGAGTCCTGAAAGGTCCTTTTGCACAGCTAATATGGATATGGACTGATCAGTGGTATCAGTTTTAAATGTTATAGTAAAAGCACTTCAGAACATTTGATTCAATTAGCTTAGATTAACTTTATTAAGTGAACAGAAAAGCCATTGAACAGAAGTACATTTTAAATGGTGTCGAGGCACAGCAAAAAGCATAAGTATTCCAACTAACAACAAAGATTAAAGTACTGAATATTTTTATTTATTTATTTATTTAGTTTTTGTTAACTGGGTAAGTGCACAAGCCATAAAATGACTATTTTCAGGCACGACCCGGAACAGTACAACAAAAAGAGAACAGTTGAACAACAGCAACATGGGTACAATAATATAAATAGAGGAACAGTACAGCAGTGCTACAAAAATACAATGGGTAGAAACAACAAAAAACAAGCATTTGTCAATGCTGATGTTTGCTTGCTGGCATTGGCATTGGTAGTGTAGAAGTTACAGAGCTTCATAATAGGAATGGCAGCGAAGTATTGAACTGAAGCCAACCCCATCACCACCCTGCAGAGAGTGACAGGCATTGGGTTGTGCCTTTGGGTCGTCAGGCATAACGACCATGCCATTTCACCATACCCTACCCTGCAGACACTGACAAGTGTCACGGTGTGTCTTGGGGTCTTTGGCCCTTATCCGCACCCCATTCCATCAGAAAATATGGTGAGATGGATGCAGTATAGGAGAATGAGGTGATGTTTGGGCCCGAAGAGTCCGAGGCACACCTTGATGCCTCTCACTGGCTGTAGGGTGTGGGTGGGGGTGGAATGGTATGAGCATTACAGGCAAGAATCCCAAGTCACAACCCTGATGCCTGTCATTCTCTACAGGGTGAGGCGTTATGGTTGAAACCCCTGCCTCAGGCATTCGTTGTATTTTCCACCTTCAACATGGTTTTGTGACCCCACCTCATGAACAGTGGCAATATCAGTTTTTAGCTGAAAACTGCTTTTTCACAGCGACTATGGCATTTGGCACCACAAGTGCAAAAACACATTCTGAACAGGATGTGAAAAATGACAGCGGTACTGTTCATGGGGAGGTGTAAAAAATGGCAATGTTGAAAATCTGCTGTGAAAATCTTAAAAAGCTGGTGAAGTCACGAGCATGCGTAGAAACTGTGCAATGCACACCCATAATGTAACTAGTTTGGGGATATTTTTACAGCAGATTGTTAACACAGGCATTTTGGGACCTCTGATCATGAGCAGTGTCAGTGTGATTTTCTTTATCTGTCCCGAACAATGATTTCCACAGCGACTACATTTCTGCTCTGAAAGTGTGAAACACATTTCAGCCATGTTGTGGAAAATGACAGCTGTACTGTTCATAAGGAGGTGTGGAAAAATGCCACTGGTGAAAATCTGGACTGAAAATATTACAAATTCATGAACTTACGAGGTGCATGGAACTGCATAATGCTCACCGTAACACAATCATTTTATGGAGTTTGTCACAAATTTTCAACATAGCCATTTTAAGACCTCTGCTCATGACCAGTGTCACTGTGATTTTCTTAATCTGTCCCAAACATTGATTTCGCACACCAACTGCGCCATTGTGCGCTACATGGGCGGAAACACATTTTGGGCAAGATGAAAAAAATGACAGCTATACTGCTCATAAGGAGGTGTGGTAAAATGGCAATGTTGAAAATCTGGAGTGAAAATATTGAAAATTCGCGAACTTATGAGTGTGCATAGGAACTGTGCAACGCACGCTTGTAAAACAGTCATTTTTAGGAATTTTTCCACCAAATTTTCAAAATAGGCTTCTTGAGAGCCCACCTTATGAACACTGGCAGTGTCATTTCATTAATTGGTCCCAAAAGGTGATTTCATGCAGTGACTGCGAAATCACCCTTCGGGCCAGAATAACGCCATTACAGTGACAGCATTCATGAGAAGGGGTCCCAAAAACCCCATGTTGAAAATTTGGTGCAAAAATTCCAAAAAATGCCTGAGATATGCAACAAAGTTGAAAAAACCCTATCTATCCCATTATACAGCTTACCGGCATTTCTTCAGTTCGCGGTCGGCTTTGAAGAGTGCAGACGTGTTCCTGGTCCACTGAAGATTGTCGTCCAGACTCGGAGGTAAGTATGGGGTGAGGGGGTGGGGAGGCAGGGTGTGCAGTGGGTGGGTGCAGGTGGGGGCAGGGAGACTGCGAGGGACCGTTTTTAATTACAGGTTTTTTTTGTTTTTTTTATTATTCAGACGATGCGGGACATTTGCCACGCTGGGGTGGGCTCCCAGCATGGCAGCAGGAAGGCTGTTTGGGGGCTATGAAGCCGATGGGGGATTGGGCACCCCCGTCGGCCATACGGGCTTGTGCCATGCTGGGGTGGACTCAGCGTGGCAGCTGTAAGGCTGTTTGAGGGGCTGGAGCCAATGGGGATTGGGCACCCTGTCAGCCATAGCGGATGTGTGCCACGCTGGGTGGGCTCCAGCGTGGCACCAGGAAAGCTTTTTGGGGCGCATGGAGCTAACGGGCATTGGGCACCCCATCGGCTAAACAGTATGTGCGTGGGGGGGAGCATGTGTCAGCACGCAATATGCGTGCGTGTTGGGGGGGAGCTCTGCTCACTGAAGCGGAGCCCTCCCTTTCAACTGTATGCCACTGCATTTTCTTTTTTTTGTAAATATCCTTTTTATTAGGGTTTTAAAACATATATACATACATACATGTCATCCAGATCTGAGTATTACATTTCATTTATACAGTACTATAATTCCAGCCTGCCACTGCATTTTCAGCTGTCATAGACAGCTGGAGCAGTGATTGGCGCACTACGACCGTGCCTGCAAACACACTGACTGAATTGGAAGAGCTGACACACCTCTGGAAAACTCGAATGATGGCACTATGTTTCTTGCACATGCGTGCAAGCAAACATAATAATGGCAAGCATTATACAGATAATGGCAGTAAGATATATCTTAAGTGCAGAAACCACAATTACATCTAGAAACACTAATGGACAAGACATATCATATCCAAGGTTGCATGAACTATGTTCCTGAAACATGATTAAGAAGAATCATAAACTTCAAACAACCTTACATGAAATAAATACAGTTAAGATAGCATTAGTAAAGATAACACTATTCAGTAAGTGAGGTTAGATTTTTAATCAGGTAGATATGACAGAGAAAATGGGAAGGGGAATGATCATAGTAAATATCTGTTAATCAGTACTGTTGTCAGTGTATCCACTTTTGTGGCACTGACAACAATAGTGGAAACCTGTTAATATTAATACGGTGCCTTCAAAAATGCAAAAATACAATAACAATTTAAACCTTCTTAAATGTGCTTCCAGATAAAAACTGAATAAGCACCAAAGCAATGCCTCCTAAAATATATTTGTCTCTTCCTTTTCCACGACAAACATCAGCATTTTGAGTATGTTTTTCATGTAAAATCATCTCTCAGTATACAGGAAGCTGTACAGTGCAGCCTTACTTACTTCTCTTATGGCATCAGCTACTCAGCTCTACTCAATGCTAACCTTACAGTGGCATGGAGGGAGGGAGAGAAACACCATAAACAGTTCTTCAAGAAGAGGACCATTTGAATCTCATCTGACCCTGCAGACCCTGTGTGAACTAACACTACCAACTGAATCAAACTGCATAGTTGTGTAGTGGTTTTGTGACTTAAACTGCTATCCACTGGAAGCACAGCTGAGACCGCTGAGGGTGTTTGGGACTGAGCCAAGATTCAAACCCATGACTCCAGCTGTGGAAGAAATACTGCAGTGCTCTGCCTTTTAGCTTTAAGCTGCCAGTGTAGTCTCATTCTAATGTCCTGTCTTATTAAAAGCACATACAGTACCTTTTACTCTCATTATAAGGCTGACCTCTAAAGCCAAGTGTTTTGCATGTTTTAATGAAGTACATTACATGAAGTTGATTTTAATGGAATTTAACACAGTGGGGAGCTAAGGTATAGTCGTTTTATATTAAAGAAGGTTTTATAGGGGGGAAAGATGTGGTGACAGTCAATAAAAAGAGACAGGTGTCCCACAGGGAAGGCAAAATCTAAACTCCAGGTACAGTATTATTGGATTTCTGGCAACATTACATCTAGCCAAAGACTACTAATTTACGTGCCAAGCAAGCAAGACATGGTTTCCCCTTTCTGACAACGTTCATGAATACACACATTACACTCGAAGCAATGTGTTAGAAAAATCCACATAACTTGATCATAAATAAATAATATTGTTTCAAGCATTTCACTTCTGTTGCAGTAGCACTTCTTTTGCATACAACATCAGTGATCTGAGCCATAGGCTGGGTGAGCTGATACATGTGTAAATTGCTGCTGCCTCTCGTTACTTCTGTCCTACCCGGTTCACTAATTGCCTGTCACAACCACTGAGCCACAGTGCCAGCCATGCTGCCACTTTCTGTTTGGTCAGCTTGTCTGCTCAGATTAAACTCAGCCTTGTTACCTTCCCACAGCCTTCGTCTTTACCAGGCTGACACAGTTAAAATCTATTAACTACATGTCATACGGACACGTAGTAATTTTAATTTTAAAATTTGTCGGAAGCATTTTTGAAGCAGTATGACAATTATACAATCACACCATCACAAAGAGTTTGTAATCACAGTTTTCTGACATAACCAAGGGCTGTTTATGTCTTACATTTGATTGAAATTTTTGGTTTTATTTGCTTGATTCAGTTTAGTGAAGAAAAGCAAATGACTTTGGTTTTCTACATCACCTTGATTACAAACAGTAACCACAGTGCTTTATAATCTGGGTGAGAAGGTAGAGAACAACTTGTTACTGCCATTAGGTGCACAGGATGCTTTTATTTTATTAGTTAAGTAAGGCATACTGAGCTGTGATAGCTCATTTTCAGATGTGTCCTGGGGTTCGGTTACATGGCACTGTTTTTTGACAAGGAGAATGCTGGCCATGACACCAGGAAAGTCCCCTACTCCTCTTTAGTACGTGCCAAAGGATCTTTAACTTCCACCTTGAGAGTGACCAGGGATGGCCAAAAGGGATCTAGGGTTAACATCTCATCTGATGAACAGCACCTCAACAATGCGACATACTGTAACTCTCATGCTGCACTGCAGGGTCAATGATAGTTATTACCCTGGCATGGGCTAGAACCCACAACCTCCCAATTTTTCAACTTAGAGGCAGGTGTGTGTTACCAACTGAGCCACTAATGCTGATATCAAATAGCACAGAGATACAGTACATTAGAGATATATCTCAGAGATGTTGAGCACAGGCCGGTTATGTGACTTGCTTGGTCTTACACAAATGTGCTGGTTGCAAGAATAAAGCACACTTACCTGACTTATACTTCCTTACAAATCTTAAGCCTTTTGCAGCAAAACCTTGTGCTGCTTGCCTTTCTCCATTGACCAGAATGCTGCCATTCAGTGATCTCCAGGTTCACAACTCTGGGCTCTAACCATCTGGGCAAACTGCCTCCCCAGTTTAGTACTTATGCTTGACTGTGGTTCCACCAAGATATAACAACAACAATGTTGCTTACATCTCGTACAGCAATGGAAACAATGCTGACTATCAGCATTGCTCTCGTCAGGAACAAAGAATTTTTTTGTGGGGGCTTCGCGCGCTGCACCTACCACATGGGGGACTCTGCCCCCACACCCCCATCTCTAAATAACCAACTCTGAGTTGTTTTGGGGTGGGGGAGAAACACTGGGAGACACAGTGTGCCAGTGTACAGCAGGACCATCATAGCAGCCTGGCAATATTTGTTGCTGTGATGGTCTTCACTGTAAAAATGTCACTGTGCTGATGGCATACAGCTTGACTATCCACTGAAAACCTTCACTTTTCCCCGGGATGACTACTGAAAACTTGAAGACAGACATTGTGCAATTTTCTCAATGCTGTTCAAATCCCTAGGCTGACTACTGAAAACCTGAAGTCAGGCCTTGTGCAATTTTCTCATTGCTTCTCAAAGAATGTGCCTTTACCATCAGAACCTGCTGTATAAGCTTATCCTGGGTAAAAAGGCAATCCAGCCATTATGTTGACCCCATCTTGGGCATCATTTCAGGAAAGATTAATAAAGATAATTGTACTGGATCATAGTAACCTAGTTTGCATTAAAATGTGATGTAGGAAGGGACTCTAGGTCAATCAGATCCCCTCAACTTTTGAAGCACAGAATAATAAATATGCTGTGGAAACATGTACTAATTTACAGGGTACATCCCCCAGTTCACTACCCAGGAAACTCTGAGATTCCCTTGGTCATCAAACATTTGTCTAGGCTTTCCTTGAAGGCATATACCATCTTCATATCCACTGTCTTCACTTTGAGGCTGTTCCAAAGGTTACACATCCTCTTGGGAAAAAAGTGCATCCTAGCATTACTTCTGCATTTACCACCTCTTAGCTTCACAACATGGCCTGCATTCTGCTGGAGGACACCAGATCAACCATCTTTGTTTACTCAGTCTTGTCAATGGCATTGAGTATGCTGAACACTGAGACCATGCCTGGTCTCTACCTCCTATTCTTCAGGATGAGCAAGTTGAGGATCACAGCTTTTATCCATAACCTTTATCCTCTGTACCCCTGACCAATTTGATGTCACTGCATTGCACTCCTTGACTGCTTCATTGCCTCTTCTTTTCTGAGGAGCCCAAAACTGCCTACAGAACTCCATGTGGGGCCTGCCTAGGGATATGTTAAATGGCAGGATTGTTTACCCTGTTCTGCCAATCAGCCCCACCCCCCATTTTGATGCACCCCAGCATTCAGTTGGCCTTCTTGATAATGCTCATGTTATGCTTGCCATGCTTCATATATTTCTCTTTTATGACTTAAGATCATTTTCATTCTCAACTGGAGCAAGAGGATCCTCACACAGTTTATAGAACCTACCACTGTTTACCTTTCCAAGTGTAGCACCTTACATGTGACTACATTAACTCTGAGACTCCAAGAATCTGACCAATTACCTAGCTTGTTCATGTCTCACCCTCCCCACCTGCCAGCATCCTCAAGGGAGTCCACCAAACTGGTCAGCTTAGTCTCATCAGTGACCTTAAGTGACCAGTAGGAGACCCAACATCCAGATCATTGATACCTCAGCACCAATGCCTGAAGGATGCTGCTAAGTACTCCTTTCCACTTTGAGTACAGCTTTCCACCACAACAATCAGCTTCCTGCCCATAAGCCAGTTAGCAAATCACACTGATCATGCTTTGTGTATACTACACTGGTATACTTTGCCTACAAACCTGTAATGAGCAACAGTGTCGAAGGCTTTGCAGAAGTCCACATCAACTTTACCTATGACCTTGCCCTTGTCTCTCTTCCTGTTTACCCCCTCAAAGAAGGTGATCAGGTTGGTTTGGCACTACTTCCTCCTCATAAATGCATGCTAGAGGGGAACTTTGGCCTCAGCCAAGTGCTGCATTAGTCTGTCCTTGACAAAGGCTTCCATGACCCATTGCCCAGAACTACTGTCAGACTGATCAGCCAGTAGTTTCCCAGGTCTAACCTTGCTCATTTCTTGATGAGGGGCACCATACTGGGCACTTTCCAATTTTTGGGCACCACACCTGTCTAGACAGACTTATGAAATATTGCTGGTGGTCCTACCAGATGTTCCCTTAGCTGCTATATGATCTAATCCTAGGGCATATCTCATCTGCCAATAAGGACTTACATAGCCTGATCTTCACCAGGTTGTGTGGTGCCAAAGCTGGTGTGATGTCTGTCTGAATCTTGCCTACATTTTGCTCAAATGTAGTTGCATACAGTATCTGCATGAGACTCCCTGTGATGGTATGGTTCCCACTGTGTTTCACATTTATTGAATGAATCACATTTATTTATGTTTGGATCCTTCAATCTTCCAAGTGGAATTATTGGGTACTTGGTATACTGCCCCAGTACTGGTTTCATGTTCTAAGCATTTCTTGTCCAGTGGTATCCTCCCCCTTTCCCCATCCCATTCTAAACACTCTCTAGTTTCTAGGGGAACTCCCCCACCTCAATATCCCACTTCAAGTATTTCCTGGTGTCCAGTGGAACCCCAACTCCCATTTAACCCTACCTCACCAAGGTGACTAGCACAGACATCCATTCACTTCCTCAGCTGGATGCCATCTAAAGTAAATGTTATTAAGCTTCTGTATTATTGAATTGGTCAGTTTCATTTGAAATCCATCTGAACTGTAGAGTGGGGGTCTGTGCCTATTTCAATCTTGCAGGTGCAATCATGTGGGAGGTACTGTACCACTGCACACCAGGAAACATTGGCTTTGGTGGCTTGGGTTGCATAGGGCAGCAGGGAGGGACTGGGGAGTCTTGCAGGTGCAACCGTGTAGGAGGTATAGTACAAGTTGCTTTAAACTATCCTGCCAATGAGTTGGAAATTGACTGAAAAATAGAACGTACAGGGTGGTGGTAAACATGGCTAAATTCGAAGTAGGGAGGGTGACCAGTGGGGTGCCACAGGGTTCAGTTCTTGAACCAGTGCTGTCTAATATCTACATCAGCGACATTGCAGAGGGGCTGGAGGGGAAGGTGTGCCTCTTTGCAGATGACACAAAGATCTGCAATAGGGTAGACAGTTCAAGAGGGGTGGAGAAAATGAGGAGGGGCCTAGCTAAAATGGAACAATGGTCCAGAGTGTGGCAGCTAGGATTCAATGCGAAGAAGTACAAAATCATGCACTTGGGGCACAGGAACCCAGGGGAGGATAACATGATGGGGGGAGAGATATTAGCGGCCACAAAATAGGAAAGCAATCTAGGGATCATCATATCTGATGACCTAACCCTTGCTGTGCCCTCAGCATGTATACACATCCTAAAAGCCTATACATTCTAAATCTTCTAGCAGCCTAAGGGTTAATAGTGGCCAAACAATGTGCCAAGATAGTAGGGAGAGCCAGTGGGATGCTGGGGTGCATAGGGAGAGGTATTACTAGCAGAAGAAAAGAGGTCATAATGCCACTGTACAGGTCCTTGGTGAGACCTAATTTGGAATACTGCATCCAGTTCTGGAGGCCACATCTCCAGAAGGACATAGACAGGGTAGCAGCAATTCAAAGAAGGGCAACAAAAATGGTGCAGGGCTGGCACCATAGGTCATACAAGGAGAAATTGGAGGAACTCAATATGTATACCCTGGAGGAGAGGAAGGAGAGGGGAGACATGGTAGAGACCTTCTAGTATTTCAAGGGGATTAATAAGGTACAGGAGGGCAGCATCTTTTAGAAGAGAAGCTGCGCTAAAACAACAAAGGGGCATGACATGAGACTGGAAGGGATAGACTAAGAGGCAACATGAGAAAGTACTTTTTCATGGAAAGGGTGGTGGATGCTTGGAATGGCCTGCCCCAGGAGGTGATGGGAGCAAGCACAGTGGGGGGGGGGATTTAAACATGCATGGGATAGGCAAAAGGGAACCCTAGAGGGGGAGGAGAGGCAGCAGCCTGTGACCAAGTAGGGTTAGCGGCAACTAATTAAAGTTAGGGTATACGGGCAGACTGGATGGGCCTGGCGATCCTTGTCTGCCATCAGTTTCTATGTTTCTATGATAGGAAGATAAGGATTGCTTGAATTCTCATTGGTTTTAGGGGTCACGTAGGGGAATGGGGGAGGGATTAGGAAAACAAACAGAAGGGGATGGGACTCTCTGTCCTAATCGATGACATCAGGTCAAGAGGAGGAGTGGTGAGGAATCAGTGACAAAGCAGAAAGGGGGATTTCATTTCTAATTGCTGTCAGGGACTTTGGTGAGAGGAGTAGTGTTAAATTGGGAATTCAGATGGAACTGGATTTCAAGTCTCTATTTTGTCTAATGTTGGGGTCAGGCAAAGGTGCCGAGAGGGTCAGTTGACTTTGTAGAAGGTAGTTATTGACTGTGAAAGACTACTATTTGCTGAAAAGACTGGGATTCCTATAGAAAAAACAACCCTATTGATGGTTGTGACAGAGGCATTGATAGGGTGGTAAAAGATTCGGAGTCCAAGCTCTTATAAGTTGGAATAATGTGTATATTTCCTTCTGGAAAAGGACTAATTTTAGCAGTAGCATTTAGCAAAGGTTATGGGTCCATATTTAAAGATCCTGGGCTCAAGCCCCTGAAGTCTGGTTTATTAATGTCCCTGGGTGGTGAAGAACTGAGTTTCAACTAAAACTCAGCTGGTTCTCCTTTACTTTCATAGGAAAGACACAACAGACCAGTAAAGTGACCCACAGGATCTCCATCTCTAAGCAGTCATCAATAACCTGTACAGCCCATCCATCACTCTCTCCCAGTCTGCCAGTTTTAGATTCTCAACCTTGTTACTTTCCACCACTTTACCAGTCAGGTCCTTTTCCTAATCCCCTAACTGTTACTCACACATTAGGGACCTCATCCATCAACCACATTTACCATCTCCACACTGAGCTCTATTTTTAAATATCCTGCAGTGGGGCATTGGTGATCTTCTAAAGGCATTATTGGTAAATTACTTGTCATATGGGGCACTGGTCAGCCACACATTTGGGTAATTCCCTGCCTCAGGGACATCAGACGTCTTTGTTGGGACAGATCTAACTTTAAAATGATGTTATGTATCGGTGTACTTAGTGACAAATTCTCAATTAACCTGTTGTTAAGAATACTATAATACACACAACTACAGAAATTGTTCACTGCATGCAGTATATTATTGCTTATTGGGGATTCTGATGTACTTCACATGCCCAGGCCATTGTTTGTTAAAACCAAATTAACTATAAACTAGCCCAATAGATTTAAATGGGGATATTAAACACAACTATTATGTTCTTTTACACTGCCAATTTTTATGATTTAATGGTCTGTTGTTTTGGCTGTAGTAGTGCATTTAAAAACAGAAAAGTTGTCAAAAATGTTTGCATTTTACATTTTTCATGACATCTGTATCTTGAACAACTGTGTATGCGTCAGACTGATTCTGGCATCATTTACAACACATACACCTTGAAAATTTTAGCTGGATCTGTCTGTGGGTGTTCAAGTTACATTTAGGCAAAAATTAGTTTATATACTGTGTTATATGTAACCTGCCTCCCATCTGGTGGGACCTATCTTTGGCTCTACAGAGCCCACCAGTCTACCCTGTCCCTAATGTTGCCCCTGTAGCCTCAAGGACTTGAACTGGGGACATGAGCAGGATGAAGGAGCCCTGGAATCTTTCACTCTCAGCACCTTTGGGGAGCTATAGCTCAACTCTCATGCATGCGTGAGTGGTGACTTCCTCAAACTACAGCCCTGATCAACCAGAACATCACTGCAAACCAATTTAAAACAAGTATGGGTGCCCAAATGTTTATAGAAGGCAGGATCCTCCATAAAACTAAAGATGTGCACCATATCCCCTAGACACAATAGAAGATGGCATTCTTTGTACACCCTGACCCCCAATACCATAGCAGTAGAGTCAGCAGTTGAACTACAACTATATACAATCAAGAAATGAGCTCCAGAGACTTCCAGTGATGTCATCGACCCATGTAGTCACACAGCTGTCAGCTCCTGCTAACCCTCCCGATTAACAGTACTTTTTTTGTCTAGCTCCATAAAATATTATAGCTCAATTCGATAAAATACCTGTCAGACATCGTGTCGACCAGAAACAGACTGAAGGCGATGACTGGAGGGTGACTCAACCAGCAAAAATTACCCCTGGCTCCACGAGCACCAGCAAAACATGGCGAGGCCTCCCGGCTTACTGAAACAGTGGACCCCGAGTGGGAGAGTGATTCCAAGGAGGAAGGGGAAAATTTTACAATCACATCTCACCAACTCTGTAGAGAACTGAGACACTTAAACAACACCCTAGACTCCATCAAAGCAGACATAAAGGAAAACAGGTCTAAGATAGTACAACAAGGGAAACAGTTCCAGAATGTGGAGGAGCATTTAACATCTTGTATGGACACGGTGGATTTACATGACGGAGCTATCCTGCAATTACATGATTGCTCACAGCTCCTTATGTACAACCTAGAAGACCTTGAAAACAGGTCTCGCTGCGTTAATCTTTGAATTCATGGCCTGCCTGAATATGCTGAATAAGGGAATACAGTCAAATATGTTGAGGGCTTGCTCAAATAACTACAGGACATAAATAAAGACTTACCACTAAATATAATTAGAGCACATCTAACATTGGCAGCACCCCCAACAGATCCCAAAGCCAGGTTTGTATGATCCATAATTGTAGCATTTCTGGACTTTTGAACAAGAAAGATGGTACTCTGGAAAGTCTGGTCAAAAAAGGAGATTATTTTTGGCAATACCAAACTATTCCTCGAGCCTGATTATGCCCCGGCAATGATGACACATCGGAAGCTCTGGTTTCCAGTCATCAAGGCCCTTCGAGGTAAGGGTCTTAAAGCAAGGGTGGATTTTCTGGCTGAACTGCATGTTACTTTGGGCAAAGGTACAAAAGTGTTTGACTCAGTGGCAGAGGCTAGGAGATACCTCTCCTCATTGGAAATACCGGTGGATGATCTGATAAATCCTGCATCACTTAAGGAAATTGAGAAATGACAATGACAGTTGGTTGGGGAAGATCAGGTCTAAGCCGAGGTTTGAGCCACTCTTCAGGGTCTGGTAATGCTAGCTTGTGGTCAAGAATACAATAGCAGGCCAGATTTTCTTTTAAAGAATGGCAAACAACTTTCACCTGCAGTCAGCAACCAAGACTTTCACCACAGTAGGAGGAGTGGGGTCGGAACTTAACCATAGACGCGAATCCTGGATCGTTAACATGTCCACATGGGTTCCAGCACATAATCGACAGTGATCTTGACCCTGCACAGGTACTGTTGGGGGGACCCATTGATGTCGTCTTCAGGACATCTCTGAAGTGCATGGAATGCTATGGCTTGCAGCCTGTACTAGGACTGTTTGCCCACTTTTACTTAATCAGGCATGCTGGCAGACCTTCTTTGATGATTTGGATGCTACTTGCCTCACTGGTGACTCTCGATAATGCAGTATATGCTTTTCCTTTTTTTTTATTTATTCACTTTTTTATCATATTAGAAGTTTAGTATGGGGCAAGGGGCAGTAGTCCTACCTATTTCACATTTAAGTTGAAACCGTTGTTGGAATCTGAATAACTTTTTACAGCTTGCTAATGAAAATTTTGTTCACAGGTATATGGTTGATCCTATGAGGGCTTTTTCATTTGGGCAAATAACTGGTATCAGTGCTAGATTTAAGGGGATATTACTTTACTGACTTAGACTGAGGCGCAAGTAATGGCTCCTATTTAGTCAACTTCTATGTCTTTTTCCCCCTTTGCCTTATCAATGATCGTTGCCAGTTGATATGGATATATACAGTTAGCAGAAAAATGGAGCAGAATAAACATTGACAGATGGGGAGGGGGGCTCAGTGGGAGAGCAGACCTAAGTTTTTGTGGGTTGCCTGACCAGCTGGAGACTCCGACCCAAATAAAGATGATATTCAGGAGTGGAGGGAGGGGAGTGAGTTGGGCTATGTTGGGAAGGTGGATACCACTGTTGCTGCTTACACCCGAAGTATTCTGGATCTCGCAGCCATGTGCTGGGTTTATCTCCACACTACTCATCACTGCAAGGCAACTTAAGTGTGGTGGGCCTACTGTGGCACCTTGGAAGGACAGTAATTGGAGGAAAGAGAGGTTGAGATTTTCTGTTTGGGACATGTCGCAATTAAGGTTTGCTATGTACATAACTAGTTATGTTTCCAATGTGTTGGTTGGTTCAATATTTAGGTTTTACCCCCCCACCATCATCGATCTGAGCACATGATTGGGTTATGGAGTAATACCCAGCTTGATGTTCAGAGACTCAGAATGCTGGGTGGTGACCTCATTGCTAATGGATAAGACAAAAAATGTTATCTTGTAACATGAGGGGCATTAATCACCCAGTTAAATGGATGAGACTCCTGCAAGAACTGGGGAAATGGGATACTCCTATTGCATTATTACAGGAGACCCATCTCACAGACATGGGACATAGGAAACTATGCCATAGATGGGTAGGCTCCGGTTATGCCTCCTTATACCTGGTGCACCAACATAGGAGGGGAACAGCTATTTTAATTAATAAAATGTGCCCCATACAAGTACAAGACATCAAGTTGGACTCGGAGGGAAGGTTTGTAAAAATAGTGGCCCTTTACATGGATATCCCCCTGTGTAATTTTAAGCGCATATGCCACAAATGAGGATGGAGAGGCAGCTCAGTTTTTCAAAAAGTTATTTACGATTGCGGTGAAGTTTGATGGCCACCTTCGCATTCTGGGAGGGGATTTTAACACTGTGTTTTCCCCTTCTCTAGACAAGCAGGCAGGGGCACAGAGGGCATGGCCAGGGATAGCTGGTCCAACCCTAAGTGGCCTAGTTCAGAACTGGGGGCTCCTAGACAAATGGAGGTGGATGAATGGGCATCTTAGAGACTATTCACATTATTCTGACAGGCATAATTGTTATACTAGGATAGATATATTGTTTTTGTCAGAAGAATGGGCCCATGCTATGTCTCAATGTAAGATATACCCATGTACTATTTCAGATCATACTCCAGTACGCTTGGCCCTAGCATTGGCACTCTCAGTCAGAAATTCACACTGGCTCTTTAATGTTGGTCTTCTAAATAATCCTGACTTTAAAACTCATATAACAAATACAATTGGGGAATATCTGGAGACCAACCCAGAAGGATTAGTGGCCCATACAGTAAGCTGGGATGCCCTTAAGGCGATCCTTAGGGATGCCATTATTAAGTTTGCAGCTGAGGTTAAGAAATGGAAGGTTTCCAGAATAACTGAACTAGAGGCAGAGATTACAGACCTAGAATTTCAGCATAAGGTTTCTTTAAATCGGGCAGTTAAGAAAGAACTACAAAAGCGTAAAGAGGTTTTAAACAAGATGGTGACAGTGCAGTTGGAGGAGACTTATAGACGTATTCACCAGCAATATTTTGAGAGTGGGAACTGGGCAGGGCAGCTCCTGGCAGCCACACTATGCACCCAACAGACGAGTAAATTAATCCTCCAACTGAAAAATCCAGCAGGAGGCGACACAGAGGTGAGTCATCCAGGAAAATTACAGAAATATTTGAGCAATATTATAAAACTCTATACACACAAGAAATGATACCAGACTTTGGGGAGGTCGCTGCAGACTTTCTACAGAGTATAGCACTTGGGACCCTCTCTCAGGGCTCGGCTGAGCTCTTAGAGGCGGAGGTAACTCTGGAGGCATTAAAGGCACAGGTGGGAGACCTAAAGAATGGAAAGTCCCCTGGATTAGATGGATTCACATTAGAATTCTTCAAAGAGTTTGGGGAGTTGCTCTTCCCGGTCCTCCTGGGGGCCTACAGAGAGATCTTGTCTGGCAAAGAGACCTCAATGTTCAGGTGGACAGCTCAGATATCAGTTTTGCATAAGGCGGAGAAAGATCCCCTGGAGTGTGGGTTGTACAGACCTATTTCTTTACTTAATGTTGATTTAAAAATCTTCACAGGATTGTTGGCCAGGAGACTTCAGACTGTGGTCCCTCAGGTGGTTCATGAGGACCAAACTGGGTTTATTTTGGGATGATACTTCCCTGACAATATTCAAAAACTACTGAATATCATTTCCTCCCAAAAATCACAGAAAGATTTTCAGATAGCCATTTCCATAGATGCCAAAAAAACATTTGATAGGGTTAATTGGCAACTTCTAAAACTGTCCATGGAAAAAATGAAATTCAGCCCCAGATTTTTACAAGTTATTACTCAATTATATACAAGACTGAAGGCATTGATGTGAGTTAATGGCATCAGTTCTGCTTCTTTCCCAGTCTTGAGGAGGACATGGCAGGGATGTCCATTATCCCTTCTTCTTTTTGCACTTAGTCTGGAGCCTCTGGCAGATAAAGTCCAGCAAACATTAGATGTTAAAGGTATAATGGTGGGTGGAACAGAACAAAAACTATCCCTATATGCTGATGACTCCATTTTTACCTCTCCTCCCCTGATACTTCTTTACCTCCCCTTTTGCAGACATTACAAACTTTTGGACACATTTTGAGATATAAAATACATTTTTCAAAATCTGAAGTGCTAGTGATAAGTGGTCTTATTCCCAGACCTTTTAAAGAAACTTTTCCTTTTAAATGGGCTCCTGGTAATCACATTAGATACTTGGGGATACAACTGGCAATAGGCCTCTCCAGGCTTTTTACCATGAACTACAAGAAGCTTTGGAGGGTGGTGGAGCAGGACATTGCTAGGTGGCACCTCCTCCCCCTCTCCCTAGTAGGAAGGGTGGACGTGGTGAAAATGAACATTTTACCATGTCTGCTATTTCTGTTTCAGTGTCTCCCTATCTGGATCCCATTAACCTTTTGGAACAAGTTAAATAAATGTATCTCTCAGTTTGTTTGGAACAACAAGAAACCTAGAATAGCTAGACATTTACTCCAACTTCCAAAGAAGGGGGGGTCTATCCTTAAATAATTTATCCCACTATTACTTGGTGGCCCAGGTGGTGGGTCTCATGACATGGGCCAAGCAGAAAGTCTCCTCCCAGTGATATCTACTTGAAGATGCCGACCTCAAGGACAGACCTTTATTTACTTTAGCATTTATGGAGGCCACTTTGGAGTATGAACAGGGTATACAAAACTGATGGGTTAGGCATGGCGTGTATATGCTTAGGAAAACACAGAAGCTGCTGGGCACTCCAGGTGTGTTGGATTCACTCTCTTTGATCCGTTATGAACCAGAATGTTTCCCTCCAACCTTGGACCCAGGATATGTAACTTGGGCAGTACAGGGTATCACCAGGTTTACACAATTTCTGGAGAATGATAGGTGTATCACTTTTCAGAGGGCTAAAGAGAAGTTTAATTGGACAGATGCAGAATTCCTATGGTACATGCAGGTGAGACAGTTCATTCACTCTGAGGATCACATCTTCAGGCTGCCATGTCCATATACAAGTTGGGAAGACTTCCTGTATGGCTCAGTAACAGTAACCATGCCAGGAAGATAAATTTCTGTTATATATAAACTATTGCTTCAGCAGATGGGAGACCCCCTGCAGGCACACAAGAGGGCCTAGGAGGGAGAGGCATACATTACAATAACTGAAGCAGATTGGACTCACAGATTAAAATGGGGATGGAAGGCAACTTCGGCTCCAATCTGACACCAATTCTTTTGGAAGGTCCTTATTTGATTCTTCCATACCCCTATGGTGACACAATATTATAGCACCTTGGCTGGGGCAGAATGTTGGAGGGCTTGTGGCCAAAGAGGTAGTCACTGACATATTTTTGGGGATGCCCAGTGTTGACAGCCTTCTGGAAGGATATACAAATAGTGATATCGGCCGTCACAAGAGTACTTCTCCCATTGACCTTGGAGGATTGGATTTTTAGGATACCCATGGTAACACACCAGAGAGGGGATATATGAATGGTTTTGTTATCTTTGATAGTGGTAGCACTGAAGTGCATCATGGGAAAATGGTTACAGCGCTAATCACCCACTTTAAGGGACTGGGTCCAGAGAGTTAAATATGTGTTGTTGATGGAGTCTATGACTGCCAAGCTTCATCTTAATTTTGAGAAACATGAAGAAAGACAGCGGGGTTGGGAAGTTTGGATGCAAGGACAGGAATAAAAAAAAGGTTCAGAGGTCACATGTGATTTGGAGAGTGGGAACATACTATGGGGTGACTTCCCCTATAGGATGTCATGGAGAGCTCAGTACAGCAAACCACAGTTCCAAAGTCTATGGATTCCTAGCTGGATCAAGAACAAACTTACAGGGGGTTAGGGACTTCATGTGCAGCCCAACCAATGGCCATGTTGGTTAAGGCCATGTTGTATTTAAACCTATTAACCCAAGCTGTTTACTCTCTTTTTAAAGAACCTTTGGCTTTAAACTGCCTTCCATGTTTCAGGCAGGCACCTAACTGTCATATACAGTACAGAACTGTAGATCACAATTATTACATGGTACATGCAAAGCTGGACTTTTCCACTTATAGGATGGTAGTAATCCAGTGCATACTGGAACATATTTTTTAAATGTATTATACTGTGTACTAATTATTTTGTAAGTAACTGTTTTTTACAGATATGATACTTATTGATGGAATAAAGCTGAGTTCTAAAAAAAAAAGAAATGAGATCCAGAGCCACAGGGGGTTCGAGATCAGTTGAAGAACCACATTAATTGACTCAAGAGTTGGGCAGCCAATCAGTTTTCGAAGATCAGCCAGATAGACCCCTTGAAGTTGAAGCTGATGTCAAACTTTATTTATAATTTATTTTTTTTTTTTTTGAAATTCACACTTTATTTGTTTTAACAAACAAGTAAATGAACAAAGATCAAAATACATCCAGTAACAATTAACATAGTAGGCCAACGAAAAACAATAAAAGAAAAAACACAACCAAAGAAATATAAAACAAGAGGCCCCACACCCAACTCCCCACCCCCTTCCCCAGGAAGATGTCACCACCAGTAGCAAGTAAACCCGAGTAAAACAACTAATGCCCAGGGATAAAGAAAAAAAAAGATAAAGAAAGCTATCAGAGTCAAATCTAAACAAATTTTAACCTAAAGTAAAAATAAGGAAGAGTGCTAAAAATGATAATAATAATAATAATAATAATAATAATAATTAGGAAGGAGAGGGATTATGAGGGATCCCAAGAAGGATCCTAGTGAAGATACAAGGCATACAATTTGCCCCATTTCTTGTGGAATGTTGACATGGCATGCCTGGAACTGGCAATCAATTTTTCAATTTTGAAACCTTGAGAAATTTCCAACCCATTCCTGGTATGAGATTTCGGATTGATCTAACCAGTGATGGAGTACTAATCTTTAACAGCCATCAGATTAGAGCCATGTGGTATTTCTTTTCATTAATCTTAATACTGGAATAAATTCCTAGTATACAAATTTCGGTGTGAATAAATCTTTAAACCCAACAGTGGATCCATACTACTACAAATGTACCTCCAAAGGCAACCTTCTCACAGGCCCAGAATACATGCAAATGTTGCCCTGATCCTCACCGCATCTAGTACATTTAGCAGAGCTAGCTTTCCCGAATTTAACTAATTTCACCGGAGTATAATACATGTTCTTAACTATGTAAAATTGCGTGAGCTTATACCTATCCAGAGAGAGAAATCTGTGTAAATCTGTCCACACCTGACTCCAGGATATAGGAGATTCAGCAATCAATGGTTCCCATACCTTAGAGCCAGTTAAAGCTTCAGGGGCTTTGCTGAGGAGAAGCTGTGCGTAGAGCTTGGCTATGGTATGGGGTTCAGTTACATGGGTCTTAAGCAGATCCAGAAAGGGTTGTAAGCTGGAAGTAGTCTTCACCGAACCAAAAACCTTGGCTATGAGGTGTCTCAGTTGGTATACCTTAAAGATGTACTGTGAAGGGATGTTAAGTTTGGTCATCAGATCCCGAGAGGAGCCAAGTGAGTCTTGAATATAAAAATCTTCCACAGTACAGTCACAGATTTGCGGCAACCAAGATGGGAGCAACCAGTGGGGTCTGAGCCTAATGTTGGGATTGAGGATCAACGGTTGGGCTGGGTCCCTAGAATTGTGAATTCTAGCCGAAGTACAGTATTGACTGAAAACCTTAACTGAGGTCCCTATCACGGAGTCACCTATTCGGCTGGTAGAGCTGAGAGATTACAATAAAAATGGATTGAGGATCTATATTATGATCTCTCAAAGTTCAATCTCGAGCTGCAGCCATTTGGGTCTATAATGATCATTGGTAGGACAGAGCCATTTGCCCATTTTTGCCAGGTGACTGGCTCGGTAATAGAGTTCGAAATTGGGTAGGCGAAGGCCCCCATTTGCTTTAGGTACACACAGTTTGAAAAAAGATCATCTTGGTTGTTTGCCTTTCCAAATTAATTTAGTTAAGGATGAGTGGACCCTTTGAAAGAAGGATTTAGGTAGCCATATGTTTAAAAGGCTCAAGGGGTAAAAGATACGCGGAAGTATATTCATTTTAATTATGCTAATTCTCCCACCTATAGATAAGGGGAGGCTCATCCATCTGTTAAGGTCACTCTGAATCCTATCCAACAGATCTTCCAGATTAAGTTTCCTAGTCATGTTTGTATCATGGGCTAAATAGATACCTAGGTATTTACAGGAAGGGAGCCCATTTCATTCCGAAATGGATTACGTCAGCGTGGAACACGAGTGGATTGAGTGGAAAGATTTCAGATTTGGTCAAGTTCAATCTGTAATTTGACACTTCACCAAATTGCATGACAATCTTTAAAACCTCTTGGATAGATCTACACGGGTTAGTGAGGTGCAACAGGATGTCATCTGCAAATACCGATATGGTAAGTGTTTGTTGGGCAATAAGACATCCCATGATATCAGGTGAAGATTTGATACGCACCAATAGGGGTTCCAAATAGAGATTGAATAAGTACGGTGATAATGGGGAACCTTGACGAGTGCCCGAATATAGGGGAAATCTGGAAGAAAACACCCCATTGCAAAAGACTTTCGCTGAGGGGGAGCTATAGATCGCCTTGACCCACTGAATAAATTGTGCCGGAAAGCCCATCCTGTCTAAGGTAGCCCACAAAAATTCCCAACTGACACGATCGAAGGCTTTTTCGGCGGATAAGGCTACAAGAGCCATAGGAAGTTGGGAATCCTGGGCGGAGTGAAAAATGTGCGTGAGAGTCCTCATGTGGTCAGATGCTGATCTCCCCTGGACAAAGCCTACCTGTTTCATGCTTAGAAGTGATTGCCAAACTTGTTTAATTCGCAATGAAAGGATTTTGGTCAGAATTTTGATATCGTAATTAAGCAGAGAAATTGGTCTATAGTTGGCCGGGTCTAAGGCCAACTTATTTAATTTAGGTATTAAAATTATAGTTGCTTCTAACAGAGAAGGGTCAAGAGGTCCAGAAGTGAGAATATAATTAAACAGTTTTAATAAAGCGGGGGCTAGCTCACTACAGAAGGATTTGTAAAAATTTGGAGAAAACCCGTCTGGGCCAGGAGCCTTGTCCAGGGTGAGACCATGAATAGCATCTACAGCCTCCTCTAAAGTGATGGGGGCTGATAAGGTTTCACAGTGAACAGTGTGAAGTTTGGGGAGAGGGGTGTTCTCGAGAAAATCTATTATTCCTGAAAGTAACGATGAAGGAGTTTTGGTCCCATAAAGGTCCATGTAGAAGGCTTCAAAGACTTCGGCAATGTCTCTCGGGTTTGTTTTAATGGATCCATCTCTAGCTCTAATGCCAGGGATCAACCTAGAACTCTCCACTTCTTTAAGTTTAAGCGCTAATAATCTACCTGGCTTTTCTCCCTGATCAAGGTATTTCGTTTTGGATTTCAAAATGATATATTCTGTTTTCTCTCAGATTAGATCCTCGTACTCGTCCTTGAGCCTATATAAATTCTCCAGAATACCCTGAGAGTACGAAGTAGAGAGTTTCTCCTCAGCTACCTTAATCTGATTAGCTAAGGAGTTAATTTTTTCCACTCTCAGTTTTTTCCGTCTGGATGATTCTTTTATAAATTCACCCCTGAGGAAACATTTCAGTGAGCACCAAACTAGGTCATATCTAGAAACCGAGTTTTGATTAATTTCCAGAAAGGATGAGATCAGAGCTTTAAAAAGTGAGGTGATCTGTTTGTCTTTTAAAATCTGATTATTGAGCTTCCAGGAGGTGTCTCGTTGTCCAGGAGGTCCCGGAGCAAGTTTGACCCATGCCATAGCATGGTCCGAGATAACAATGGGTTCAATACCGGTGGAAGAAATGTTAGTAAAAAGGTTGGTGCTCACTAAGATGTAGTCTATCCTTGACCAGGAATTGTGGGTTGGAGAGTAAAAGGTGTAAGTCTTAATAGAAGGATTCAGAAGTCTCCAGGGATCTTCCAAACCCAGCAAAGAACACAATTCAGCTAGTGCTAACTGGGCAGGTGATGGGGTTTTAGTGCATCTAACAGTTCTATCTAGTGATTGTAAAGGTGCAATGTTCCAGTCCCCACCCAAAACGAAGTTAGATCGTAAAAAGGCACTCAGTAAGTCAGCTAGACCCATCAAAAAGTCGGAGTCGCCATCAACAGGACCATATATGGAACCTAGAACAACCTCAGTGTTGTAGAGCATTCCATGAACAAATACATATCTGCCATTTGTGTCCTGAACATGTTTCTTCATCATAAAGGGTATACTGCGTCTGATCAAAATAGCAACCCTTTGCAGTTAGTAGCCTGGCCTGACGCAAAGACCTGAGAGAAGCCTTTAAACCGTAGTAAATTGGCTTCTGTTACCATAACATGAGTCTCCTGAAGGAAAGAATATCCACCCCTGCTAAGGAGCAGTTTAAAAGAACCTGACCCTCTTGGATACTTTCTCAACCCCCAACATTCCAGGTAGCAAACTTAACGTGGTTTAACGCCATTGATAACAGTAATTAAAATATTCATAATCAAGATACATCCTGGTACTGTCTAGAAGGCTGATTGAGTGACATCTCCCCCAGAATAAACAGTTTTGACCATCCAAAGATTCTTATGCTGCAAGAGAAAACAGCTTCAGGACAAGATAGAGTGTAACATAACACGGTTAAACAAAATATCAGGATAGTCATTGGCCAAAATACAAACAACGCGGGAAACGCAAGGTTTACCCACTCAGTCCCTATCCCACCCGTCCCTGCCCCTCCCCTCAAGCCCAAAAAACTATGTACAAACCACCCCCAAAATGAGTAGAGTAACAAAGCCAGGGGTACAACATTTTGTTTCAGGTTCTCCCCCCCTCAATACCATGGTAGGCCCTTTAGCTCCTTGATGACTTGGATGTGGACCAAACTAAGAGACCCTTTGCCAGGGCCATTAAGCTCATTACTGGAGCAACTAAGTCTGATAATACAAAATGACCATGGTATCCAAATCCCCCATCCACAGTCGTGAGGCAAGTTCTAAAGCTTATTACCTCCCGCCCCCACCCACAACAATCTGAGTAAACAACATCATGAGAATTACAGAAACATCTCCAAAGTAATGGCAGTATAGCCCGACAGAGTAAAAACCTACCACTCCCGCTTATTTATTCTGAAAGGTAATCGAAAATTATAACAAGCAGCAAATTAAAACGCCAGACAAACGAAAGTTAAAGAGTGGGGGTCATTACCTGCAGGAAGACCCGTAGGAGGGCTGGTCAGAACATGGTCCCTGTGAGGCCTGGACGCTAAACCAGAAAGCTCCGAGGAGGAAGCGAAGTCAGAAGTAGCTGGACGGACCGAGACGGTCCAACGCTAATCAGACCCCCGAAATTGAACCTCACATCCCACGCCTCCAGAAGACAGGCAAGCGGGAGCTTGAATCTCGGCCTAGCTGGCTTCACAGGCCTCGCGGCCTATCCCGGCCTCTACGTACCCGCTGCCCCAGATCGGACAGAACTCATCAAGGCCCAGGTAAGCCACACCAAAGAAATAACCTCATGCAGCTAGAAGAGGGGAGCGCAAGGGAACATTTAAAGCAAAACCCAGATTAAAAATTAGTAAGAACACCGAACACCCAAAAGCCCAGACAGGCATTTCAGTCCCCTTTGAATAAATTTGGGAGCTTCTTCGACAAGTCTGCTAGAGCATGGTCCGGGTCTTTGTAGGCTTGCCAGTTACCGTCCAGGGAGACCAAGAATTTCGCCGGGTAAACCATCTTGAATCTTATATCAGCTGCAATTAGTTTTTTAACAGTTGGGTGGTATGCTGCTCTCTTCTTTCTGACTTCATACGGTAAATCTTGTGTAATTCTTAGTTTTACATGGTTCCACTGCACAGAATCCAGTTCTTTGATTTTGGTTAGAACGTGTTGACGTTCGATGTAACTTAGGAATTTAATGATGAGTGGTCTGGGGAGAGCTAATGGAGGTTTAGGCTTCAACGATCTAAGCCTCTCGATGTGATAGCACTGGTTTATCGGAGAGGACCAACAACTTTGTTTAGGAATTGCTGGACAAACCTAATGGTGTCGTTCTTCTTCGGATTCCGGTAGCCCAGAATGAGGATGTTATTCCTTCTGCTCCTTCCCTCCAGATCCTCTGTTTTGGCCTGTAATTTCTGTATCTGCTGTTTTAGCTTAATGATCTCAGGATCAGTTTTATTTCTCCAGCGGTCCAGTGAAGTAACATTGGTTTCCAGGTCCCCCACTTTCCTTGACAAGTCTGAGAAGTCGTTTCTGATGGATTTAATCTCGTTTGATATCTCCTGCAGAGTCTCTCTGAAAGGTACCATTTCTTGAAGAAAACGATCTTCAGTTAGTAAGGCATTTGAAGTTGCAGGAGTTGTTTGTTTTGAAGAGTGAGCTGGGTTAGCATTCCTAGCCTTTTTAGGTGCCTTTTCAGGCATTGTTGGAGGAGTGTGTTTCACACTGGCTGTCTTCATGTCAGCCTCCATCGCTGCTGATCACTGTAAATCTTTAAAGCGCCTAAAATCAGCCAAAAGAGACTGGAGGTAGTCAGAAAGCCTTTAGGGTCGCTGTAGAATAGTAAGATATCGATATTTCAGTAGAAAATAGCTATTTTAGTAGGTGGAGGACGGGAGCCCAGGAGAGAGATGCTTTCAGTCACACTGCATCACGTGACTCCTTTATTTATATTTTAACAGGATTGGGTACTAAGCAGAAGCTCATTTTCAGGTCCGTGCTGTGTTTAGGCATACAAGATTAGAGCAAAAGTGACAACATAACATAATACAATAATAGGATTGACAAGTATTCACATACAATCACATAAAAACACAGACCAGTTGGCAAGTGTTACCTTAAGTAAGCACCCCTTTGGGAGCTTACTAGTTAATATTTTCCAGCATTGCTGCCTGGAGGTATGGTTCTTGGGCCTGCCTGCTGCGAGCAGGGGGCCTCCTTCCATGGGGGTATAAATGTTAGGATTTGGCACCAATAAAGGGAGTCCAGGGAGACCAGAGAGAGAGAGAGTCGGAGGGGGGGTTGGCTCACAAATTCAGCTGTGAGGGCCACAGAGGAGCCAGGGTGGGCCATCCCCAGCAGGGGTGCTGTTGGTGCTGTTTGTTGGGAGTGGGAGCCCAGAAGAGAAGAGAGGGAGCCCACCAAGTGATCTCTGGCACCTTGGTAGGGGAAGGCACCGATGGGGGTCTGTTTGCAGAAAGTTTCTCAACCATGGGAGACTGCAGCAAGGGAGCCATGTTGTGTAGCCTGTGATCGTGCCTGCTATGGCAGAGGGGGCCTGGGGCATGGTCCAGTAGTGGCAGCCTGGATTGTTGTGGGTGTAGTGTTTTTTTATTTAAACAATTGATAACTGGGAAAGGCATACTGAGCTGAGGCTCAATTCCAGGTTCAACCCAGGAGGAAGGAAGATGAGAGTACATACAATTTTCGTACAAGATACAAGTAGCAGCAATATTACAAAAACAACGGATACAGCAGAACTGGTAGATTCAGGTAATTGAGACAGATGGGCATACATTACAGCGATAGTTCTTTTACAATAGAGTACATCAATCCTGAGAAAATTGCTTCCGGTCAAGTGACATGAGATACGAGCAGCATAGAAAACTAAGTGCTTAGGGGCAGTAGAGATGAGAGCCAGGTGAGAGAAGGTTGAGGTAATCTGGGGCAGAGGCAGGGGGGTGGAGGAAAGGAGCGAAGTTGTTGCTTGCAGGCAAGGTAAGAGGGGGTGTTCCTTATGGAGGGGGCTAGCTTGTTTCACAAACTGGGGAGACGGAAAGAGAAAGCAAAAAAGGCCAAAACAGGAGGATGGATGGGGTATGCAAAAGGAGTGTTCATTTCTATGTCTCAGTTCATAAAGGGGGGCAGGGGCAGGGGAGAGACTATCCAACAGGTAGGAGAACAGCATGTTGAGCCAGAATTTAGATATAAGGTTGAGGGAGTGAATATAACACCTGTGGACAGCGGAGTTAGTCCAAGAAGGGGGTAAAGAACACAGTGATGAGTTCTGAGGAAGAGTTGGTAGCAAGGTGGCAGAAGGAGTTTAGGAAGGTGTCCAGCTTAGATAAGGAGGTTGCAGGGGCCATGCAGTAGACCACATCCATGCAGTCAACAATGGGGAGGATCATTTTAGTTATGATTTGATGACTGGCAGGAAGTGGAAGGGAGTCTCTATGTTGGTATAGCATATCAAGTGTGGGGTGTAGTTTAGCAACGGTTGCATCAATGTGAGATTAGAAGGATAGGTGGGGGTCGAGCCAAACACCCAGGTATTTGTATTTAGTGACCTGGTCGAGAAGAGTACTATCCAGAAAAGTGATAGGGGTGAGGAGTGATCTGCTAAGCTTTTGAGTTGTGCCAAATACCATAGATACAGTTTTGGAGGTGTTCAGTTTCAATTGGTTTTGTCTGAACCAGTGCTGAAAATCACACTGGAGAGTAGTACACTTAGACTGCTCAAACTGATGGTCCTAAGGTGAAGAGTACTGTGTCATATGCATACATGTGAATGTTGGATTTTGAGCAGGAGGAGAGCAGGTCATTTATGAAAAGGGAGAAGAAAATGTGACCAAGGATAGAGCCTTGTGGGATGCCAGCTAAGATGAGGAGGGGAAGAGACATCAGTGATTTTAAATGACTGTGTTCTGTTTGAAAGGTAGGAGTTTAACCACTGTACAGTGATAGGAGCTAGGCCTGTAGCTTTGAGCTTGGTTAGGAAGAGAGGGTGGGAAATGGAATCAAAGGCCTTGGCCAGATCTACAAACACAGCAGCGGTGAGGAGGCCTTGGTCAGAGGCAATGTGGACATAGTTTGTGACAGTCAGGAGTGAGGAGATAGTGGAGTGCTGCTTCCTGAAGCCGGACTGGTGGGGAGTTAGGAGATTGTTTGTGGTTAGGCTAGAGTGGGCAAGAGACTCCTGCAGCTTGGCAAGAGCTGGGAGGAGGGAGATTGGTCTGTAATTTCTGGGAAAGAGGGGTCACCACATTTGTGGAGTGGAATAACAGATGTGAATTTCCAGGCCTGAGTGACCGAGCCTATAGAAAAGGATAGTTTGAGTAGGTGGGTGATAGGTTTATTGATTGCAGGAGCTGAGATCTGCAGGAGCTTAGGGTGGATCCCACCCAGGCTTGATTTGTTGCTATTTAATGAGCAGAGAGCTGCAAAGACCTCCTGTTCAGTGACGGGAGAGAATATGAAATTATTGTGACATGGAGGTGGGGGGACAGAGGATTGAAGGGGGGGAGCCATGTGGTAGAATGCAGGATGTGAAAAATTTGCAATCAGCAATGCCAATGGGGTTAGTAATAGGCTGGCCATGTTGCATAAAGGCAGGAGAAATGATTAATCCAAGTGGATTTGGGGTAATCAATGAAGGGAGGAGAATCGGTATAATTAGGATAGATTATTTTTTTGTAGGTATTAGTTTGGTGTATGTTTAGACTGGGGTAGAAAAAGCAGTCACTGGAGGCTGGTACAGGGAGAAGACTTATGGCTTAGAAGGGGAAGAAGGAATGATAATTTAATTTGTGCTCGTTTTTGGCCAAAATTTGTTTAAATTTGGCCTCGGGGGCAAGTTATGAGGGTGGTGGAAAAACTTGATTCCCCGGTATGGAGTGTTGAATACACAACATGTGTCACTTTAAAGGGAGGACTAACAGAAGGAGAAAGAGAGAGAGACAGAGGGTGAGAGAGGAGCAGGGGCAGAATTAGGTGAAGAAGAAAGTGTATTTAATAGAGGTCGGGGCCGGGGAAGGTAGACGGCACAAAATATGCAGTGTAAGACTGAGCTGTAAATGGGAATCCTTGTAAGATGGTGGCAACCTACCCCTTTTCCCCAGGTCAGAGGGCCACTGCAGTGTTTGGGCTCTCAAGGAGTGCATCCTGTGGTGGCAATAGGAGTTCTGCATGGGGAGTTCGCTGGTTGAGACCTCAGGTGGGGTGGCAGTCTGTCTGGGTGCTCCAGGTGACATGCCAGTTGGGCCCCTGGGTGGAAGCAATCATGAGCTGGAATTGCTGCATGAGTGGAGAATACCTTGGGTCTCTGAGATTGCCAGGGAGATAAGGAACTCCTTGGGATGCTCAGAGCAGGCATGTGGCATCAGTGATTGGGTACGGAAAGGTTTTCAATGGTACTCTTTTGCTAAAAATGAACAACGTGAAGGAAAACCAAAATTCTCACATTAGTAAAGTGCTACCCATGTTTCAAAGTAATCCCAGTTTGGAAGGCAAACAAGAAATGGATTGGGGCAGTAGAAACGTCTTGTGCTGTCTCAGTTTGCTATTTCTGATTGAGTATCTGAGTGACAAAGAGAAAAGATTAAGTAAAGATCTGGCAGATGGGAAGTGTGAAGACAAAGATTATGTGAAGAGGATGCTGCTAAATTGAAGTATGCTCTTGTGTTGCCTTTTCGGCCTACCATACAAAGTGCTGCTGTCAGGAAATAGAAGCCTTTTCAGCTAAAAGGGAATTCTGTTCAAATCGAAGTCAATCTGTTGGAAAAAGAGATTGCTGCAGAATGAAATGTTGGGTTCTGTACCTGAGTATTGTTCCTACCGTTGTTTGAGTACCCCCCAAATGCTCCATGGAATGGTTTACCAAATTTCTCGTTTCATATTACATCAGTGTTTGCACTTTTGACTCTGGAGTGGAGACTGAATTTACTTACTACAAACCATGTATGTTGTGCTTGCTAACCGACATTGTCTCCTGCAGCTAGCCCACTGAGATGAAGAGAAGTACCTGCTCCCCTGCAATGTGAAGCCATCTTGCAACAACTGTGAACCACAGAATATTATGAGAATATTTATTTTCTTGGACTATGTTTCTGGCTGTACAGTGCCCCCTCCCACTTTGCACCATCTGGAAACCCCTAGACAGCGGGAGTGGGGGCTTTCAGCGTGGGGGTTCATCTGGGATTTGAAAATGCTTGGAGAGCATGCCTATTGCCTGGACACATTTTCTGGGAGCTGCAGGAGGACTTATTTAACAAATGTAGACTAACAGAGTAACCTTAGCCGGAGAGGTGGCGCTATTATTGGACTGCTGTCTTCACGCCACTAGGGTGGCTGTACAGGGATTTGTATGAGACTGAACTCCCTGAGTATGCAAATGTTCTGCTTGCTGGTGCATGGCAGCCTCTAATTGATCAGTGACATTTGGGATGCAGGAGCACAAGTTTTTCCAGCATTTCCGTCTGAGTCATTTTGGAGGGGTCAGTCGAAGAGTGTTTTGTGTGAGTGTTTCGGCAAAAGAAAATCTCTAACATGGTGGAGGCTGTGGGCAGCCGAAGAGTGACTGTGCTGGGGTTCCTATTGGCCTGGACTTGGGACTTGATGGAGAAGAGTACAACTTTGGACCAATGTGTTGTGTTCCACACTACTGAGGAGAGACTGATTCGCCTGCCTATGTGTATTAGCTGTTCCAATGGAGCTCTGCCTTTTCCAACTGCCTCCCTGTTGCTGTATGTAGATGGATGGGGGCTCCACTGAGCCCCACTCATGAGGATAGTGAAGAGACAGTATACAGTGGCAAAACTTGGTAGGAATTGGAGCGAGCACTGGGGGATGCTGATGTAAGCCTGTGGGGAAGGGCGCTAGATGTCTGCCCAGCCCTTCTTCCACTATCTGATCCCACACCTTCCCGTGGCAGTGGGAGAGGCCTTGGAGGGGATCAGACTGCTGCAAATCTGGGATTAGGTTGCTCTGGCAGCCCCTCTTTGGTGGTGGAATCAGCGATGATAGACCTGGAGGCACCAGTGCTTCCTACCTCACCCCAGGATCCCCCATATGTGGAGGTTGTGGAGTCCATGATGATGTGCACCTCTGGCTGGGAAGAAGGAGCTGGGCCTTCACACCCAGATATTATCCCCCTATCCTGGGAGTTCCAAGATCAGTGTATTGAGCAGGACATCCCTAAGCCATACGACCTACTGCCTGATAGCTTAGCAGAGGCCTTATTTTGTCTTTTTGAACTTTACAAGATTAGACGATGGGGGATGGATGCCATAAGCCCCTCAGATCCTAAGGTGGTACGCTATGCTTCAGACAGTTGACTGCAGACTGGTACAACTACAGCAACTGACATACAGAGCATTCTGAAGTGGTCTCGGGTGGGAAAGTAGGTAAGGGAGCACATCGAGAAGGAGTACCCTTGCACCGAGTACCCCTATCTGATGGAATGGATCTGGGACATAATTGATGAGAACCGGGAGGCCTGAATGTTCCATGGAGCTCCGGACCAAATTATGGCCTATACGGATGTAATCTCTGATATCTCGCCGGCCATGCGACGTCAGGCTATCCAACAAGAAAAGAGGATATGTGCTTTTCAAGAATGGACTGGAGTCACCATCTTTAATACTTTTGCCTTGGTACAAGATGAGGCTGGACAGCGGACCAAGTATTACATTGTCTCCAAGCATTCAGCTGGCGAGGATGTTACCAAGTTCTACTAATCTATTTCAAGTTATTTCAAGTTAGTTTGGTTTTTATTGTTGGGCCAAATGCCTTTACAATCCACTAAACAAAATAAAGCATGTCATATTGTCATACAACCATACTTTAGACAGTAACTAATAAGATTATTCAGCACCATTATCAGAAAAATTTATAAAATTGATCCCTTGTTTCTGGGTTTAAATATCCGTGGGACTTAATTTTCCTTCAATAATATAAAATCAGTTCTTTCTAGAGAGTTGGATCAAATCAGTATGCCTAAAAATAAAACAATTTTAACACGGGACGAATTTCCTCCATTAAAAAATAGTGGTGGAACCTGGAGGATTAGTAATGAACATATTGTGCAGCTTCATATTGGACTCCCCAGTTTGCTTAATCCATTAAGTAGACATTAGATCAGTTAGCACAGCATGATATAAAAATATATAACATAGTAAAATGTAATTGCAATATCTCTGCACAGGCATATATTGTTCATTGTCACAGTCACAGCCTAATTCATGAGCAAAGGCAAGCCCACAATCAGAAATCAGCTTAATTTCAAAATGAGAAGCATGGGTTCAGAAGCTCTGTTTACACTAAGGGATCCATAAATTTATAAATGGCAATTAGGAGGCTCCGTCTGTGCTCAGGAGTCCATCCACTCTATAGAAGAGGTTCAAGAGGCTTTGGTTACCCTCAGGGGTCCATCAGCTTATAAGGGGGGGAGTGAAAAGCTCCATTGGTGCTCACAAAAATCATCCATTTATATAGGAGTAACTTAAAAGTTTTTAAACATAGAAACAGAAACATAGAAGTTGATGGCAAATAAGGACCACAAGACCCATCCAGTCTGCCCACTTCTTTTTCTACCTTATGAATGTGCCATCGGCCTTTGCTCTGTCAATGGCCTATCTATTCATACTCATCTGTATTGCTACCTTATGCCTATCCCATGCCTGTTTGAAGCCCTGCACTGTATTCATATCCACCACTTCCTGAGGTAGGCCATTCCATGCATCCACCACCCTTTCTGTGAAAAAGAACTTCCTCACATTATCCCGAATAGGCCTCTCTCTAATCTCATGCTGTATCCTCTTGTCCTGCTATTTTTCTTATATTGAAACATGTTAGACTCTTTTACCTTGTTAATGCCCTTAAGGTGTTTGAATGTTTTGATCATATCACCTCTCTCCCTCCTTTGCTCTAGGTATACATATTGAGCTCCATTAATCTGTCCTCATATTTTTCTGAAGCAGTCCCATACCATTTTGGTTGCCCTTCTCTGGACTGCCTCAATTTGGTTAATGTCCTTGTAAAGATGTGGCCTCCAGTACTGCACACAGTACTTCAGATGGGGCCTAACCAGTCTCTTGCAAAGAGGGATTATTACCTCCCTCTTATGACTTGTGATACCCCTACTAATACATCCCAACATCCCCCTAGCCTTACCTACTGCTTTAGTAGTCTGCTTGGATGATTTCAGGTCATCGGTGATGATGATGCCCAAGTCTCTTTCTTCCCTTGTGACTGCCAGCAACTCCCCTTCCAGCCTATATGTGGCTTCAGGGTTACTGTTCCCTATGTACATGATCTTGCACTTCTTTGCATTAAACCCCAGTTGCCACTCTTCTGACCATTTTGCTAGTTTATCCAGATCTCTTCTCATTCTGCCCACCCCATCTGGATCATCTACTCTGTTGCAGATCTTGGTGTCATCTGCAAACAGACAAACCTTACCCTCCAGTCCATCTGCAATGTCACTGATGAAGATATTGAAGAGAACTGGCCACAGGACTGATCCCTGAGGTACCCCACTTGTGACTTGCATCTCTTCTGATTGTATACCATTTACCACCACTCTGTTTTCTGCCCGTCAACCAGTTTGCCACCCAGTTGACCAACTTCTAACCCACCCCGAGCCTACCAAGCTTATTAATCAATCTTCTATGTGGAACAGTGTCAAAAGCTTTGCTGAAGTCAAGGTAGGTGACATCAACTGCCCCGCCCCCCCTTGGTCCACCAATCTGGTTACCCAGTCAAAGAAATCTATGAGATTAGTTTGACAGGACCTTCTTCTTGTAAACCCATGTTGTCTTGGATCCTGTGCTTCTATGGATTCAAGGTGTTGCACTATCCTTTCCTTAAGGAGTGCCTCCATAGTCTTGCCCTCTACTGAGGTAAGACTGACTGACTGGTCTGTAGTTCCTTGCCTCCTCCCTGCTACCACTCTTGTGGAGCGGGATCACATGAGCCTTTCTCCAGTCTTCTGGGACCTCTCCTGTGCTCAGAGACTCACTAAACAGTTCTGTTAATGGCTCTGCTAGTTCAACCCTTAGCTCCTTTAGTACCCTGGGATGTATGCCATCAGGTCCCATTGCCTTGTCTACCCTGAGCTTATGGAGCTCTTGTAGGGCCCTTTCTTTTGTGAAGGGACTAGTGCACACCTCCCTCCCCCCTGTGTCCATGGTGCTGAGCTATGGGCCCTGTCCTACCATCTCTTCGGTAAATACTGAGCAGAAGTATCTATTTAGGATAGATGCTTTACATGCCTCCTTCTCACATGCCCTTATCCCCTTTGAGCTTAGCAATATTTATGGACTTTCTCCTTTCACTAATGTATCTATAGAAAGTCTTGTCACCTTCTTTTACTGTTTATGCTAGTGTTCTCTCAGCTTGGGCCTTGCCTGCCTTGTTGCCTCCCTGCTTCCCTAGGGAAGTTTGGTATGCCTCCCATCTTCATTCTGCTGCATTCCCTTATATTTCCTGAAGGCCAGCCTTTTGGCTCTGACCTTTTCTGCTACTGGTTTGAGAAGCAAAGTGCTTCTTCTTCTTTGCACTTCCTTCTCTATAACACAATGGGATGTTGCTCCAAGTATTGCATCCTTAATGCTTGCCCACTTTGCCTGTACCCCTCAACTGTATTTCTTTTTGCCAGGGCTAGCTTAACTCTGTTGGCCATCTTATCAAAGACAGCTCCTCTGAAGTCCCATATGTTTGCCTTGGAATGGGATGATTTAGTTCTAGTGGCCAAATTGAACCACACCATGTGATGGTCACTGGCCCCCAGGTGACCTTCTACCTGGAGGTCTGAGATCCTGTCCCTGTTAGAAAGAGTCTTTGCTCTGTATATAGTTACCATGTCTTTACTTGTTCTCTCAAATTCAAGATTACTTTATAGGAGTTGAGGAAGTAATCAAAAAAGATGGCTACATCACAGTCCAACTGACAAAGTTTACCCTTTAACACAATAATCAGACATGGGTGTTAGTTTGAATAAATTCCCCAAAAACCATATACCGAACCACAAAACAGCACCTCCTAAGAATAGAATCAACTGGCGAGATCACCTGTCGGCCGCAGGCACCCGCAAACACAGCCCTTTCTTCCTCAACAAGGTCCATGAAGAGAGAACTGCCTGCAACCGTGCACTGCAGGTCACTGAAACATTTTTGTAAAGTTTACAGCAGGAGGTCACTGCTTAAAAGGAGCCTACAATTAGAGTTTAAGAGCTATTAATGCATATTGCAAAAGTTCCAGCTCCATAATGATTATCAATGGAGCAACTCTTAAGCAGTCAAGCCATGTTACTTTTGATCTTCAGTTAAGCTGGATATCAAAACACCAGCTAAACATGGCCAGCCAAGTAGCACTGAGGGTTGAGGCACTGGCTATCACACCTCGCTCCATGCTGGCAACGTGGGTTCGGGAATGGATCTGGGTTGTCAGGTGTCATCAGGGATAGGAGAGGATTGAGCATCCGGAGGACTGGTCTCCTCTCCCGGGGTGAGCTGTTGGGGATTCCTGATGCAGTAGCAGCCCCTGGTAGAGACAGGAGGAAGCACAGACATCGGGACGTAGGAAGGGGTTGGGATGTCAGCAGGCTCCAGTGGTGTGAGGCTTACGGGATTGCCACACAGGAAGCCATTGCACACCGCATCCTGTAGGGGCAACAGTAAGGAAGAAAACCCCTACCTTGGTGGTAGGTGACAGTTGGATTAGTGGTGGAGCCCCATACCCAATGTCGGGCCCTTCCATCCAGGTGTTTCTAGTCTCCCTCCACCTCTCTGGTTGCTCCATTAGATTGTAATGCCAAAGGAGTTGGCGGTCCCACTCCAAGGGACTCAGAGCCAGGGGATCGAGTGGCCGGGAGAGGTCAGAGGAGGGGATGGGACCAGTGAGCACTAGAGTCGGAGGCTTCAGGTGAGCAGCAGAGCTACCACCGATCTGCACCCGAGAAAGTCCATCAAGGTAGGAGAGAAATAGAATATACAAATACAAATCAGCTAAAAAAAAAAGAGTAAATCAGTACCTCAAGGCATAGGCATAGGCAAAGGCGTAGTTTGCAGGGGAGGGGGCATTAACCCCCCCCCAAATTTGTCCTGACTGACACTTTTTCAGTAATTTTAAATTTATTATACAAAGACCCTGCCCCCTGCTGCCCCAAATGTCAAAGTAAAACTACGCCTATGCCTCAAGGGGGAAGTTACCCCTTAATAATACTCCTCCTGTCGCTGAACGGCGTCTTTATACAGGTTTGTAAGAGGGGAATTACCATGAGCAAAACATAGACTTGGCTCCATTTGTCCTGTCTGGAGTCCAGAGACCAATCCCCCAAAGCTCCTCTCCCAAATTCCTCAACATTCCATATTCTAAAAATTCTTCTCTCAGCTGTAGTCTAGAGATTTCTAGGACATCATATAGGGCTGCAACACCTGTGGGCTCGATCTCATAAAATGGTCTATCTGTAAAATAAAATAAACAGAAAACGCTCCTCTGAGCATAGTATATTCTTGATGATAAAACGACAGCACCCCATCCCCTTAGGTAACTTTGACATACTTTTCAAAATAATGAAAAATACCTTAAAGCACAGATAGCGTGAGCAGTCTCTCTCTCTCTCTCTCTCTCTCTCTCTCTCTCTCTCTCTCTCTCTCTCTCTCTCTCTCCCTCCCTCTCTCTCTCTCTCTCTCTCTCTCATCAAATCCTGGACAGGTGTGGCTTCAATTCTGTCTCCAGCACCAGTTCTCCACTCCTCCAAATAGCCTTCAAAGTGTCAAGTATCTACCGGCCAAACCAGCATCAGAGCATGTCAATCTTTTCGACATTCTCAGTATTCGCCCCAATAAAATAAAGATATAGAGTACAATGAGCCCTCTACCAAACGCTCGGTTAGCTGTGAATTTCAGAGCTCAAGGTGGGGCTGAGAAACACAAGCACCAACAAACGCTATTACCATTAAACGTCCTAGGAGTGTTTTAATTTCTCCAAAGTGAGGGGCAGCTTAACTGAGTCCAAAGAAAAACTAAACAGCCTACTAAGTGGCTGAAAACATTCAAAACTCAAAAAATCAGGAATTCTTTGGGGATAAGAGCCCCAAAACTGAGTTCTAAAATATTAAAGGGCAGAAAGCCACTGGGAGTGGAGCAGCAGTGTGGCCATCTTGCTGATCCGCCCTCTTCTACTAGTCAGTTATGATCCCCCTGAGACATAATGTGCCTAGACTGTACCCGCCATCGCTGCAAGATGGCTTGAGTTCTCCTGGGGCAGGACTGCTGTCATGGACTCCCTCTGCTGGATGCTGGGTAAGATCAACCCCTTTTTATGTTGTCTTGCTCCTTCGCAAGAAACATGTTGCAGTAACTTTGGAATAGCAGGTTTTGGAGGTGCGGTCATGTTGTGGCCAGTGGCATCACTGCTTTTTCTGGCTGGGCTCCGAGGCATGAATTAGATTGCATGCTGTCTATGACAGCAGTGCAAAAGCGTGCCACCAACTTGAAACAATTTAGCCGCTGCTATGAAGGAGCACCCCCTCATTGCAGGGCATGCCTTCCTTTGTGTAACATTTCAATAAACATGGCAGGCTCACTGCTGGCCACTCACAGTCCCTAGAAATGACTTTGGGGTGCCCAATCCCCCTTGGCATCATGCCCCCAGCACACATGCTTGCTGATGGGGGTGCCCAATCCCCCTGTCGGCATGTTTAACCACCCCCAATCGTGCCGGCATTTTCCTGCGTGGCCCCATTCTGATGGCCTGATTGTGTGCCACACCAGGAGCCCACCCCAATGTGGCTAACATGGCCCCCCCAAAAAACAGATGTGCCACACTGAGATCCCACCCAGAGTGGTGAAAACCTGTAAAAAAGCAGAAAAAGGTCTGTGGTGTTTTTGGTTTTCTGTTACCTGCAACAAAAGGAAATGGTCCTCATCGCGGGTCCTCCCCAGCCCTCCCTGCCACCTCGGCACCTCCACCTCCCCACACCCCCACCCATACTTACCTCCCGGAGCCCTGCTACAGCAGTCTTGGTGGGCGGGAACATCTCGCACTCTTCAAAGCTGACGTACTGAAGAAATGCCAGTAAGCTGTATAATGGCATAAATATTTTTTTTTCAGCTTTGGTGCATTTCTCAGCCATTTTTGCGAATTTTGGCACCAAATTTTCAGCATGGGGTTCTTGGGACCCCACCTCATGAATTCAGTCACTGTCATCTCTTTATTTGGTCCTGAAAGATGATTTTGTGGTCACTGTGCAGAATCACCTTTTGGAACTGATTAACAAAATGACAGTGTGACTGTTCATAAGGTGGGCTCCCAAAAAGAATATGTTGCAAATTTGGTGAAAAAATTTCAAAAAATGACTGTGTTACGAGTGTGCATTGAGCAGTTTCCACCCACGCTCATAACTTCGAGAATTTTTAATATTTTTACTCCATATTTTCAACATTGCCATTTTTTCATAGTTCCTTATGAACAATATGGCTGTTATTTTCCACATCCTGCCCAAAATGTGTTTTCGTGCATCTGCCGAGCAATGGCACAGTCGCTATAGGAAAACAATGTTCGGGACAGAGTTAGAAAATCACAGTAACACTGTTCATGTGCAGAGGTCCCAAAATACCTATATTGAAAATCTGATGATAAAATGCCTCAAAATGACTGTGTTATGAGTGTGCATTGCGCAGTTTCCATGCGCAGTCATAACTTCGAGAATTTTAAATATTTTTACTCCAGATTTTCAACATTGCCATTTTTGCACACCTTCTTATGAATAGTACAGCTGTCATTTTTCACAGCTTGCCCAAAATGTGGTCTCGCATATCTGGCGCACAATGGCACATTCACAGTGGGAAATCAACATTCGGGACAGATTAAGAAAATTATAGTGCTACTGTTCATGAGCAGAGGTCTAAAAATGCCTATGTTAAAAATTTGGTGAAAGAATTCCAAAAAATGACTGTGTTACGAGCATGCATTCACAGTTTTTTTGATAAGCTTAATGGAGAAAAGGGAGCATGTGAGGAGGAGGACCCTGTAAAGGCATCTATCCTAAATAGATACTTTTGCTCAGTATTTACTGAAGAGAAGGTAGGGCAGTGCCCACAGCACAGCATCATGGACATGGGGGGGAGGGAGGTGAGCACTACTCCCTTCACAAAAGAAAGGGTCCTACAAGAGCTTGCTAAGCTCAGGGTGGATAAGGCAATGGGACCTGATGGCATACATCCCAGGGTACTTAAGGAGCTAAAGGTGGAACTAGCAGAGCCATTAGCAGAACTGTTTAGTGAGTCTCTGAGCACAGGAGAGGTCCCAGAAGACTGGAGAAGGGCTCATGTGATCCCGCTCCACAAGAGTGGTAGCAGGGAGGAGGCAGGGAACTACAGACCAGTCAGTCTTACCTCAGTAGTGGGCAAGATTATGGAGGCACTCCTTAAGGAAAGGATAGTGCAACACCTGGAATGCATAGGGGCACAGGATCCAAGACAGCATGGGTTTACAAAAGGAAGGTCCTGTCAAACTAATCTTATAGATTTCTTTGACTGGGTAACCAGAGTGGTGGACCAAGGGGGAGCAGTTGATGTCGCCTACCTTGACTTCAGCAAAGCTTTTGACACTGTTCCACATAGAAGATTGATAAATAAGCTGGGTAGGCTCAGGGTGGGTCAGAAGTTGGTCAACTGGGTGGCAAACTGGATTGACGGGCAGAAAACAGAGAGTGGTGGTAAATGGTATACAGTCAGAAGAGATGCAAGTCACAAGTGGGGTACCTCAGGGATCAGTCCTGGGGCCAGTCCTCTTCAACATCTTCATTAGTGACCTTGCAGATAGACTAGAGGGTAAGGTTTGTCTGTTTGCAGATGACACCAAGATCTGCAGCAGAGTAGATGATCCAGATGGGGTGGGCAGAATGAGAAGAGATCTGGATAAACTAGCAAAATGGTCAGAAGAGTGGCAACTGGGATTTAATGCAAAGAAGTGCAAAATCATGCACATAGGGAAGAGAAACCCTGAAGCCACATATAGGCTGGGAGGGGAGTTGCTAGCCACAAGGAAGAAAGAGACTTGGGCATCATCATCACTGATGGCCTGAAATCATCCAAGCAGACCTCTAAAGCAGCAGGTAAGGCTAGTGGGGTGTTAGGGTGTAATTAGTAGGGGTATCACAAGTCGTGAGAGGGAGGTAATAATCCCTCTTTACAAGACACTGGTTAGGCCCCATCTGAGTAATTGCGCAGTAATTGGAGGCCACACCTTCACAAGGACATTAACCAAATTGAGGCAGTCCACAGAAGGGCAACCAAAATGGTGCAGGGACTGCATCAGAAGACATATGAGGACAGATTAACGAGCTCAATATGTATTCCCTTGAGCAAAGGAGGAGAGAGGTGATATGATCGAGGCATTCAAACACCTTAAGGGCATAAACAAGGTGAAAGAGTCTAACATGTTTAAATATAAGAAAAATAGCAGGACAAGAGGACACAGCATGAGATTGGGGCCATTAAGGGGAATGAGGAAATTTTTCCACAGAAAGGGTGGTGGATGCATGGAATGGCTTACCACAAGAAGTGGTGGCTATGAATACAGTGCAGGGCTTCAAACAGGCATGGGATAGGCATAAGGGAACAATACAAATGACTATGAATAGATAGGCCACTGACAGAGCAAAGGCCGATGGCACATTTATAAGGTAGAAAAAGAAATGGGCAGACTGGATGGGCCTTGTGGTCCTTATCTGCCATCAACTTCTATGTTTCTATGTTTCTGTGTTTTCACACATGCTTGTAATTTCAAGAATGTTTAATATTTACACTCCAGATTTTCAAAATTGCCATCTCTTCACACCTCCTTATGAATGGTGCAGTTGTCATTTTTCACATCCTGCCTGAACTCTGTTTTCACACGTGGCACAGAATGGCACAGTCACTGTGGGAAATCAACATTCTGGACAGATTAACAACATCACAGCACCACATCATGAACAGAGGTCCCAAATGCTTTCATGAGGTGGGGTCACAAAAAGGCCATGTTGAAAATTTGAAGAGCAAATACCAACAAACGCCTGGGGCGTTGGGGTTGCTAACCGTAACGTCCCACCCTGTACAGACTAACAGACATCAGGAGTGTGCCTTTGGATTATCAGCTGTAATGCTCACACCATTGCTCTCCCACCCCCAACCTGCAGACACTGACAGGCATCAAGATGTGCCTTGGACTCTTCCGCTCCAAAGTTCACCGCTTTCTCCTATACTGCACTCATCTCAATGTACTTCCTTATGGAGTGGGGTGAGCGTAAGGCCCGATGACCCCAAAGCACAACACGACACTTATCAGAGTCTGCAGAGTAGGGTGAGGTGAAATGGCATGAGCGTTATGGCCGACGACCCAAAGGCACACCTCGATGCCTGTCACTCTCTGCAGAGTGGGGTAGAGTTGACGTTGGTGCCATACTTCACTACCATTCCTATTATGCATCTCTCTAACTCCTGCACTACCAATGCCAACACCAGCAAGACAACATTCGGCATTGACAAATGCTTGTTGTTTATTGTTACAATGTTTAAAGCATAAGGGGTTGGCTCCCCAGTAATTTAACTACTTGGCATTTTCCTGTTTAAGTTGAAAATGGCATTCCTGTTTAAAAAGACAAACCCACAAATGTTCTGATTATTCATGTGTAATAGGAGGTGGCTGGACTGGAATATGCCCCTCTCAGCTTTGATGTTGAAACAGTATATGTATGATTAGTATTCATACGGTAACTGTTGTTTGTGTGGGTTTTTGTGTGCTTGAGTGTGAGACTGGGTGCAAATGATTAGTTGACTATGCTAAAACTGTTAAAATGTTTCTCTTTGTTCCATTTCCTTGTGTACTAGTATAAATGTTTGGCTGTTGGAGAAGGAAACAAATTTTATTGAGCCATGCAGTGCTATAATGTTTTGGTTATGCATTTTTGAAGGGGGCCTGTATACTGTTGTACCCCTTCCTGGCAGCAGCACTCCCTTTCTTTTAGGAGAGGAATCACATTTGGATAATTTAGTGTTAGTGGGGGGAGGGATGCCCCCGCTGCAGTACCTGGCAATCCGTCCATGGGATCCAGCGGGTGAATAACCACAGGGCCCATTAGGAAGGGTGAGGTATAGGTTGAAGTAAAGCCCAGTGTTTAGAGCAAGTGAATTTTCACCATTTCGGCGGTGCAACTAGTTGAGTACCCTGGCCCTTGGGAGGAGGGAGAGGTGGCCATATCTCTCCCCTGGGGGATGGGGGTGAGGCCTGGTCGGCATTCACCAGGAAGTGAACGTTTGTGTGGGGGGAATTGTAAGCACCCTTTTGGGAGCTTATTATTTAATGTTTTTCAGCATTATTTATTTATTTATTTGCTTTTGGTAACCAGGTAAGTGCACTAGCCATAACAATGCCTATTTTCAGGCACGACCCGGGAGGGTACAAATAACTAACAGTTTGAAGCAGTACAACAATTGGTAATACAGAGGGTACAGGTACAAATGCAATTACCAGTGAGATAGAAATATAGTTGGGACAAAAGCAAGAGAGATGTAAGTGCGAGTTCAACAATATTCAGGATACAAAATATGAGAGATATCATTACAAACATTTTACAAAATACAGTAAAAGTGCATTTAAACATTGCCTTAAGTAGGAACACAATAGAGTCAAATTGTGAGCAACCACAGGACTAAAGGTCCTAAGAAGTACAAGAGTGCTAGTTTAGAGAAAAGATCCATGATCGAGACCAGGGTATATGTGCTATACTATCAACCAGAAAGGTATGGATATAGAGGAGGGAGAAGTAGGAGATTGAGAGAGGAGTGGAGGTGGAAAGAGGTGTAAGCCTAGGAAAAGCAAGAGCAAGGCTAGAAAGAAAGAAAGAAAGAAAGAAAGAAAGAAAGAAAGAAAGAAAGAAGGTAGGAAGCCAGGTTGAGAGGAGAGATGAAGGAGAGAAGGGCAGTGGTAGGTAGAGACACAGCGGCTAGGAGTTAGATGTTGGAGGGTCTAAGATGGGTGAAAGCATGTGCAGAGGGTTGACACAAATAGATGACTGTGGTGCAGCATCTTTAAACAGGCATGGGTTGGAGCAAAACGAATGTCTTGGGGAAGGGAGTTCCAATATTTAGGTGCCACACATGAGAAAGCCCACGCACCCATGGAGGTTTCACATCGTGGAATGTGGAGGGATGCTAGGTCAGTGGATCTAAGCCCATAGGAGTTGGTTTGAGTGCCCAGCAGGCAGGCAAGGGATTGAGGAAGACCTGATCTGGCAATACCATCAATGAGAGGTCCAAGACACTTGAGCTGATAGGCAGTAGGGGACAGCCATTTTAGATCAGCATAAAGTTGGCAGTGGTGCTTGCAACAAGGGGATGTACAGGCACAGCAGCAGATATTATTACAGGTGGCATCCCACTTGTGAAGAGCAGTTTTTGATGCTCCTAGGTCAGTGACAGTGCCATAGGCTAGTGCTGGGAGCAGAATGCCTTGAGCAATAGAAAGTCTAGCTTTTGGGGTGAGGGCATAACTGGTCCAGTATGCACTTCCAAGCTTGCCATTAACAGACTTACAGGTAGCAGTAACATGTTGATCAAAGTCCAGAGATTCATCAAGCAAAATGCTGAGGTACAGTACTTGAAAGAGTTAGTGTTGGCCAATGGTGAGCCATCAGTGCATAAGATACTGAGAGGGTTCTGGTTTGTTTTGAGTCTGGCATGGCAGCCAAAAAGCATAGATTGTGTGTTGCCCGCATTAAGAACGAGGTTGTTTTTAATCATCCAGTATTGAATGTGGAGGAAGTCTGAGGACAGAGAGTGATTTATGTCTGTAGGTCTGGTTGTGGGGCCAGCCTGCTGCCAGCAGGGAGCACCCTTCCATGGGGGTATAAATGATAGGATTTGGCACCAATAGAGAGAGTCCAAGGAGACCAGAGAGAGAGAGTTGGAGGGGTTCAGACCCCAAGTTCGGCTGTGAGGGCTGTGGCATGGCCGGGGTGTGCTTTCAGCCACCCCAGCCCTCCTCTCTTGAAGACCCGCAAAAGAGTGTGGTGTTTGGGCCATAAAGAGTCATTTGGGGAAGCAGTCATGGGGCTACAGTGGGGTCCCATTGGTGCTGTTTGTTGGGAGCCAGAGCCCAGAAGAGAAGAGAGGGAGCCTACCAAGTGATCTCTGGCACCTTAGTAGGGGAAAGCACCGAAGGGGAGTGCAGCCTGAGAGCCATGTTGTGTAGCCTGTGGTCGAGCCTGCTATCACAGAGGGGGCCTGAGGCACGGTCCAGTAGTGGCAGCCTGGATTGTTGTGGGTGTAGTGGTGGCAGCCTTTCCCTTTTCCCCAGATCAGTGGGCCACTGCAGTGTTTGGGCTCTCAGGGGATGCAGCCTTTGGAGGCAATAGGAGTTCTGTGTGGGGAGTTGGCTGGTTAGGACCTCAGGCAGGGTGGCAGTCTGTCTGGGTGCTCTGTGTGGCACGCTAGTTGGGTTCCTGGGAGCAGAGAATGCATTGGGTCTCCGGGATTGCCAGGGATATAAGGAACTCTTTGGGATGCTCAGAGCAGGCATGTGTACAGTGATTGGATACAGGAAGATTTTCGGTGGTACTCTTTTGCTAAAAGTGAACAATGCGAGGGAAAACTGAAAGTGATCCCCATGTTTTAAAGTAATCCCAGTTTGGAAGGCAGGCAAGAAATGGACTGAAACAGTAGAAACATCTTGTGCTATCTCAGTTTGCTACCTCTGACTGAGTATCTGAATGACAAAGAGAAAAAATTAAGTAAAGGTCTGGCAGATGGGAAGAGTAAAAGCAAAGAATACGTGGAGGGAATGCTGCTAAGTTGAAGTATGCTCTTGTGTGGCCTTTTTGGCCAACTGTATAAAGTGCTGCTGTCAGGAAATTGAATTCTCTTCAGCTCAAGGGAAATTCTGCTCAAACTGAAGTCAATCTGTTGCAAAAAGAGACTGCTGCAGAATGTAATGTTGGGTTCTGTACCTGAGTATTGCTCCCACCATTGTTTGAGTACCCCCCAAAGTTCCATAGAGTGGTTTGGCAAATTTCTCATTTCATACTAAATCAGTTTTTGCACTTTTGATTCTGGAGTGGACATTGAATTTACTTACTATGAACTGTGCATGTTGTGCTTGCTTACCAATATTACTTCCTGCAGCTAGCCCACTGAAATGAAGAGACATAGCTGCACCCCTGCAATGTGAAGCCATCTCGCAACAACTGTAAACCAGGTAATGAGCATATTTATTTTCTTGGACTATGGTTCCGGCTGTACAGTGCCCCCCCCCCCCACACACACACACTTTGCACCATCTGGATACCCCTAGACAATGGGAGTGGGGGGCTTACACTTAAAACTAGTATAAGTGAGAAGATTTCAAATCTTTGGTGGTAATGAATTCCATGCTGTGGTTGCTATGGAGTAAAAAGACATAGCACCACATCTTGGCCTTGTTTTTAGAACTTCAAGTCCCCTTCCAAAGGTAACATGTTGAAGTGATTGAGGTTAACAACTTATTCGACAGACAAGACGGGTCCTGGCCTGCCATACATTTATAAAGAAAGCCTAAAAACTACCTTTCTCTTCTAATATTTAAAGATGTCCAATTAACATTCAGAAGCAATATACAATGATGCATCATTAGTAACCCAGAACAACTCTAGCAATACGGTAATGCAGCCTATCCAGCTTTTGCAGGTTTCCCTTACCTGCTGTTCCATAGACTGCGCTACCATACACACCCCTTTCCAGTGAGTGACAGAGGGATTTAACAGATCAGTGGGCTGCCTGTTTATGTGTTAGAACAAGGAACTCTCCAGTATGTCTCACTCTGCAAGAGACAGAGAACAATAGCAGACTTACCATTTGTAAGACAGTCAGAATGACTATGCAGAAAGTCTGGAGGCAAGCTTGTGTTTCAGTCAAGATGGAGGAGCCTGCTATGTGCAGAACGAGAGAGAGAGAGAGAGAGAGAGAGAGAGAGAGAGAGAAAGACTTCTACTTCCAGGTGAAAGCATCAGTCTGTAAGGGTAGGCAGCCCGGTGATACTGAAGGATCATGGCCAGTTGCGCAAGAAAACAAGAAAGTATTACGGTAAGAGGCTTGCGTCTAAAGTGATGCCACTCTGTCACACCTCTTCCCGTCTATGTCTGAGTCACCGCACAGTTCACAGAATAGTCATATAGTATAGTTCATAGAATAGTTATAGTAATGTACAGTACAGTACAGTGTGTGCTAAGTGCCACATTGGACCTGGGGGTGTGGGGGGGTGGAGCGCCCCCACAGAAGATATAAACAGTTCATTAAACAAGTAAACAAAAAGAAAGATGATATTCGGGGAGTTCATAGTTAGCAACAATAATTAATTCATAGGACCCGCGGAGGTGTGGGGGCAGAGCACCCCCACAGAAGAAAGAACAACCAGATATTGTCTTGGTTATTGTAAAAAAAATTCTAAATATTGATTGCTTACTTTCTTCTGTGGGGCCGCTCCGACCCCCACACCCCTCGGGTCCATTGTAGTTATTCTGTAGTCAGTAATATTGTATCCGAGACCAAAATGTTTTCACTTGCTCACGCAGCTTCAAGATACACATTGCCATGTAGTCTCTGAAAGCTGCGCAGCTAAGCGATGTGGCCGTAATTCTTCAGTATCGCCGGCAGCCCTGTAGCTTAGCCTCAGTGTACCTGCTGGGAGACTTTTTTCAAGAACAGACCTGAGAGGTCTGCAGCTACTGTATAAAGGATTCAGATGGGCCTGGAAACTACCACTCAGCCACCACTGCCAGGTGACTGTCTGTCAGTAGAGAGTTGTCTTAGGGCTGCACTGACAGAGGTGAGCTTGTCAGCTCAGGATTCTCCTGACCATCCTAAGAGGTCAACTGAGTCAGAGCCCAGCTGATCTGCATGCAGTGCCAGAAAGAGCCACTGGCAGTTGAAAGGTAAGGGAGCCATTAGAGGTGTGTGGGAGGACTGCAGGTCAGAGCTGATTAATCCAGCCAAGAATGTAGAGACTGGGTGAAGGTTGCTGAGTAACAGGGTAACTGTGTACCAGTGTGTAACTGTGTACCACAACATGCCTATGGGTCCTTCATCTCCCATCACTTAAAGTTAAATAGGACCACACAATCTGGCATTTCATTGTAATTGTTGTTTTACAGGGTGCCAATGCCAGCTGGCGATGTGCAACATGACCATCGTGTCAGTCACAATTCAATAGCTGGGTACCCATGATTCACATGTAGATCCCTAAGAAGTAGGGGTAACAATACTGGAATAAGAAGGGATTGGGGTAGCATCCCAACAGTACAGTTGCACCATGTACTGAACTGATTGGGGGAGGGTGATGTCAGGACCATAGCTGCCTATTAGCTAGTCATTGCTATTGTTATTTTGCCTACTTTAACCTTTTCTTTCCCCAGTGCCTGAGTCTGATCCCTAGTAAACCTTTTGATCTTACTTTGAGGAAGACTCCTGCAGCAGGCCACACCAGTAGGATTAAGCCGCTAGGCGCCAGAACTACATGGAAAACATCTAGCTAGCAATCAGCCTAACCTATAAAGGTGGATGGCCCCCACATCTGCCTCAGTTCTTTTTCCGCTGATGACCCGTGCAAGTCGGACTTTAGCAGACGACACAACTACAGTCAACCGCCATTACCCACACTTGCCGCACAATTTTTTTCATTCTTTCTAAGTCGAAACATCAAATTTTTGGTGTTTTCTCTATGAGTTTATGTCTCCTCCACCAGTCTCATCTTCCGACCACTCCTTGAAGTGTGCCTGCAGCAAACAGATCCCTGAAAAGGACAGCCACTCTGCATGTCTCATCTGCCTAGGCCCCAGTCACTACACCAAAGCCTACCAGTTCTGAGCCTTGTGAGTATTATTTGTAACGTGACAAGTTACTGAATTTATTTCAACTGCATGGTGTGGGAAGCAGGTAAGTTGGTCCAGGGGGACCACCGTGGGTTAGAATTGCTTCCCAACTTGAAATACCAGCTTTTCACCTAGTCCACTTATCTTCCCTGGGTGAAGGCATTTGCCATTAAAACAACCTGCCTTTTGGTAACAAATCCCCACAAGAGTTATTGACCCAGACTCCTCAAAGGCTTCTGGGCCCATATGGCAGGGATAGTGTACTGTCATCTATGGTGACCCAGTACAAAAAGGTTTCCAGCAAACCATAACTGTAGTGGAACAGCCACCCATACTAATATAATTTATCTGCAGAGAAACTCCTGTCTCAAGACAGTAGGATAAAAATGAACAGTGTTGCCATAGACCATTGGGAGCTCAAGTGAGGGATTCTCAGGAGCAATGCGGTCCAAGTCACAATGAGGTGGAAGAGCGAGCAAGAGTGGGACAACTTAATGAAGGTAGACCCTTACTTATCAGGGGGGCAACATCCATAAACCTTCTCTCTCAAATCATGCACTATATAAAACAGTGAATGGGTGACCATCCATAACAAGAGTGGTTTCCATCTCATGAAGTGATGATATCATGTAGACCTCTCGAGCTTCACTCACAAGGTCTCTATGATGTTTCATCACTTACCTCGATGGAAACACAGTCTTGTTGTGGATGGTCACCCATCCACTATTCTATATATAGTACATGGTTAGGGTTTATTGTGTACGGAATTCGGTGGCTCACTGAAAGCTGTTGTAGGACAGTATAGTGGTTGTGGAAAGTTGTAGTATTATTGTGACATCACAATATACAGCAGGTTTTCATGACCTTTAAACTGCCCGCATTTGTCTTTACTGTTAGAAAGATCATCATGAGATACACAAGCTGCAGTAAAAGCACATTCCTCCACTTGCTTTTGCCCATTTTTGCCCAGAGAGGAAGTTAATTTTGTTTTTGGTTTTGCAGACGAAGTGCTTCTCAGTGCAGCTGACTGAGAGCAGTTCATACTCAGATTTACCAAGGCGATGAGGAAATCATGTGGCTAAGGAAAAATATAAGGCACAATAAACTAGTAAGTACAAAAATAAAATTAATACACATCTTATAATACAACCACCAAAGAAGTCATCACAGCAACGTGGATCAGGCTGGTAGCTGGCTAACAGGTGGGCAAGTTGGCTGGGGGGTCACAGAAGAGGAGCACTCAGTTCTGCATTTTTAGAGGTACAGGTGGGCGGAGCCCTGCAGTCCTCTTGTTAACACTAGGAGAAAAGTAGCTTGGGAATGCACAACCTCATGAGGTGACAAAAGTCTCCTCCATCTCTGTGCACCATGGACCCCTATGCACTCGCACTACTTTTCTTTTACCAGACCTGGAGGAACGTTTACAAAAGAGAAGAAACAGAGTAATATAATATATTAATAGAGTTCCAAGGCATCCGGATAGTGGTGTTGGGTGTTCGTGATCTCCCCCACCCCTTTTCACCAGGCAGGTACCGGCAATGAACGAAGGACCCATGAGCCACCCCTACCCTCCCTACCCCTGCCAGTGCATGTTGACTGGTTGTGGATCCAATGTAAACCCTAAGGATCTGGTGGCCTATTTAGTGGCAGACATGGCCTAGGGAGCTGGGGGAGCCTGGGAGGAATGGAGGTGGCTCTGTCAGGATGCTGGACAGGCCCAAAGCAACAAATTGGTCCTTGTGGCCACAGGTGATTGTCACCATTTTTCTCCTTGTTCACTCAGAGCCTATAATGAGTAGCACTGCTTACCCATAGGGAGCAAGGGGTCTTGAACAGTGGTGTGGTTATCGGAGGGAAGTGGCTCACTGCAGCAAGCATGGTCTGGTGCTATCCTTCCCAGAGGGGGGTCACAGCCCATCCTCCAGACTTCTGGTCCACTCCACAGGGCATCTATTGCTCCTTGGTCATTGGCCAGATGTGATTCCTCATCTGAACATGGGCTAAATAGAAAAAAAAAAAGCTGCCAGTAATGCCACGAAGGGAAAGAAAATGGTGGATCTAGGCTAATCCAGCGGTCAGATAGCAACCAAGTCGCTGGTACCATGTGGCTGGAGGAGGTCTGCCCCTTGTAACCTATGAGCATAGGAAGTCGAGCAGCTAGGTGTAGAGCAAAAAAAAAAAGAAGCAAAGTTCTTACTGGGGATGATTAATGAGCCTTTTTGAGTATAGTATGCTGTAGACAAATGGGGGGTACAGTACAGTTGCCGGTGGTTCTTGATGGAACACTGAGACCACTTGGCATGGTCACATCCCCCCCCCCCATCACTACCAAGTATGCGCACTAGCTTCACATGGTTTGTTACAGGAAAAAAAAAATGGAAGCATATAACTGCATGTTAATGTATACATAGTATTAAGAACTGCTGTATATCATGGGCTCTGGTGGTGCAGGGGCTGTGCTAAGTGAAGGGTTTTATTTATTTATTTATTATTATTTTTTTAGTTAACCAGCAGAGACACACTGAGCTGAAAGCTTGCTTACAGGTGCAACCTGGGAGCACAAGGAAGTTAAGTGACTTGCTCGAGGTCACCCAGTATGCAAGTGGGGGCTGTGGGATTCAAACCCAGGTCTCCAGATTTGATTCCCAGGGTTGCTTTTATGGTGCACCACAGGAATGGCATTTATTTATTTATCTGGGTTATTATTGATTACATATTATTATGGGGCCAGCTATTGCATCCCCCACCCCATCCTCAACAGCCCAGTTCAATACAAATTATTTACTTGTCTGTGAAGTATGTCATAACCTGCTCCAGGCCTCTGGGGAGTCACATTGCCCTCGCTCTCCACAGTCCCATCAATGTAAACCAAAGTGCCTCCTGCCTGTGCCTGGCTACCAGCGTGAGTTCCACTGGACAACTCCTGTTGTATGAGATAGTGCCTTTGGCATGGGGCTGGGGCCTAGGGGGCATGGTGCCCCCAAGCCTCCTGCCCAACTCTGGGGAAGGGATTGGGACATGGTGCACACTACCCATTCCCATCCATCAGTGCTATGCACCAAGTCTCTCAGTCCCATTCCTTCCAGTATTACCTCAGGCTACTGGATCTCCCAGTCTCTGCAGAAGAAGCATTTGCATCAAAATGTAAAAGCTTGAATTACACTGGATGACCCATGAAAAGCTCATGCCCGCTCCCATGATGATGAGGGTAGGGTTACATAGTGCACACCACTAGCATGACAAAATTTCAGGGGTGTGGGGGAGGTGGGAATGGTGCACACCACTAGTTCACATCCACCAGTGGTATGCACCCTATACCCCTAGTCCCTTGCCTACCCCCAGCATTACCTCATATTAGCCTTCCACCATCTCCAGAATAGTTCAGTATGTTCTGTACAAATTACAGTAAAACACAGTGACATGCCATATTTTCAATATTTTGACCCCAAAGTTTCAACATCGCTATTTCTTTACAGCACCTCATGAATATAACAGCTGTCATTTATTACGCTCAACTGCAGCCCTTGTGGCTTCTGCCAGAGTTTTTTTTTTAATTGTTTGCAACCATATACTATATAAAACAGTGTATAGGCAACCATACACAACAAACAAGACATGCATTTACCATCTCGGGGTTGAGGTGGCATCAGGGACTTCTTGAGCTGTGCTGTCGAGGTTCCTATGATGCCATCTCAACCCCAAAATGGAAACATGGCCTTGTTGTGTATGGTTACTCAAACAATGTTCTATATATATTAGGCACCCAGAGCCTAGGGTCCTGAATTGGGCACCCTAGAAATAACTTGCCTAACTTTATTGCTCTGTACTTCTACTAAGTACAGAAACTGAGCCCTGACTCCTCATTTATAATTTCAAGAACTTTAATGAAAAGGTCCAAAATTTAAATGGAAAATATCACCTTGGAGTTACTAAAAAAGAATATGTTTATTCTTAGAACAACTACTAGTAACTTCCAATTATTTCCCCAAAATATCTGTTTTGATATTTTGTAATACTTGAAATTATATTTTGAAACAAGTTGCATTTGATCTGTTAATCATAGAAATGTAAATTGTTGTTTTTTAAATAAAAGCTTGGAATTTGGTCAACATGTATACAGCCCAACAATACAGTTCAAATGTCTATATATGTAGCTGTAATATGTTGCTAAAAATGACAGGACTTTAATTTAGTGAACCATTTTATGTTTTTACATTCACTGTGCACGCATGCGCAAGTAACGTTTTGGGAGAGTAGCACACTTTGGAGGTGTGCCTCTCCCATTCAATCCAGTGCTCCGTTGAGCAGGCGTGGCGGTCCTGCATCAATGGGTGAGGAAGCTCTGTATGACAGCGGTGGTCTTTGCTTCAAAGAAAACCACCGCTGTCATATGAGCTGCAATCCGCCACCTCCCTCGCGTCCACTTCCCCCCAAAGCTTTGGTGCCACGCTGGGGCCCACCCCAGTGTGGCAAACATTGTTTGCCGACCGGGTGCCCAATCCCAGTCGGCTTCATGGCCCCCAAGCCATCCTTCTGCCACACTGTGAGCCCACCCTAGTGTGGCAAACCTCTGTTTTTTTTTGCCGACAGGGGTGCCCAATCCCACGTCGGCTCCTCGGCCCCCCCAGCCATCTTCTGCCATGCTGGGAGCCCTCCCCAGCGTGGCAAACATCCCACGTGGTCCTTTTTTTTTGTTTTGTACCTGTAAAGAAAAAACTGTCCCACGTAGTCTCCCCACCCCTCCCACAACCCGCACCCACTCACTGCGCACCCAGCCTCCCTACCCTCCTCACCCCATACCTACCTCCGGAGCTCAGTGCGATGATCTTCGGTGGACCGGGAACATGTCTGCACTCTTCAAAGCCGACCGCGAACTGAGGAAATGCCTGTAAGCTGTATAATGGGCTAGATAGGGGGGTTTCAACTTTATTGCATATCTCAGGCATATTTTGAAATTTTTGCAAAAATTTTCAACATGGGGTTTTTGGGACCCCTTCTCATGAATGATGTCACTGCCATGGCGTTATTCGGGCCCGAAGGGCGATTTCACAGTCACTGTGCAGTCATTGCGCAAAATCACCCTTCAGGCCTGAATAACGCCATGACAGTGACATATTTCATGAGAGGGGTCCCAGAAACCCCATGTTGAAAATTGCAAAATTCAAAAAAATAAACAGTTTCTGACGTCGTTGCACAGTTCCTTGCGCTCATCGTTTGCGAGTTTCAATATTTGCACTCAGATTTTCAACATTACCATTTTACCACACCTCCTCATGGGCAGTATAGCTGTCATTTTTCACATCCTGCCGAAAACGTGTTTCCGCCCATGTAGCGCACAATGGCGCAGTCGGTGTGTGAACTCAATGCATGGGACACATTAAGAAGATCACAGTGATACTGATCATGAGCAGAGGTCTTAAAATGGCTGTGCTGAAAATTTGGTGAAAAAATTCCTAAAAATGACTGTTTTACAAGTCTGCGTTGCGCAGTTCCTACGCCTTTCGTAATTTGCAATTTTAATATTTTCACTCTAGATTTTCAACATTGCCATTTTACCACACCTCCTCATGAGCAGTATAGCTGTCATTTTCAGATCCTGCCCAAAGCGTGTTTCCGCCCATGTAGCCCACAATGGCGCAGTCGGTTATACGAACTCAATGTATGGGACACATTAAGAAAATCACAGTGACACTGTTCATGAGCAGAGGTCTTAAATGGCTGTGTTGAAAATTTGGTGACAAAATTCCTTAAAATGACTGTTTTACGAGTGTTCATTGCGCAGTTCCTATGCACGCTCGTAAGTTTGCGAATTTTCAATATTTTCACTCCACATTTTCAACCTTGCCATTTCACCACACCTCCTCATGAGCAGTGCAGCTGCCATTTTTCACATCTTGCCCAAAATGTGTTTCCGCCTATGTAGCGCACAATGGGGGTAACAAAAAGGTCATGCTGAAAATTTATTGTACAAATACCAGCAATCGCACAGGGCATTAGGGTAAAGCACCATACATGCCAAACACCACTGCAAATACCTGCAAGTGAACGTTCGGCATTGACAAATGCTTGTTTGTATCTATAGTAAACATTTTCTCTTTTTATATTGATACAGTATATTGTTGCCGTAATGATAGCTTTTCAATATATAGGGGGATATGTGACAGGCAGCAACGAGATATCGTTTTTATCTGCATGAGTGGTCAGTGACCTCTTGACCCTCACAAGTGGTGAAACAACGACTAAGGGTACAAGAGGTCATTGACCAGAAATGAGGATAACAACTATATCTCATTGCCATCCATCACATGTGCGGTTTATACAATATTCATTAGCACTATTTTAAAAACATTGTAAAAAAACGCAGCTGCAGCAGTTCAGGAGCATGAGGCAAAAAAACCCTTAAGGAAAGTAGAACAAAAAAAAAGATAAAAACAGGCAGGGTAGTGGCAAGTTAAGGTCTAGAATTAGGGTCAACAATTTGGGAAGAGGTGAAACACCCTGTCTAGGGTAGGAGTAAATATTGATTTTATTTATTTATTTGAATTTTGATGACTATGTAGGCCCACTGAGACAAAAAAGTCCCTTTTTAGAGGCGTCTTGGAGTTAGTTACAAGAATGTCAAAAATTAAAACACATACCTGGAGAACTACAAGCAAGTATAAAGGTAATTAGTTACAACATTGGGTTCAGAAATTATGCAAACATTTGGCAGAGGATTTGTTCATAATACACAGCAGGCAGTGCGATAAGAGCTGCAGATAGACATATATGGTAAACAATTGAAGATACAAATATTAAAAAAGAACACCAGCACTGTGGTTCGGTAACACAAGAAGTGTGTCAAGAAGCATATGAGATAGACTCCTGAGCAAAAAGGGGGTCAGTGAGTGCAATTACAGGGGGTTGGTGCTCAGAAGAGGGACTTCAGCTTCCTTTTAAACTGTGCTGAAGTGGGGCAGGTAAGGCACTGTAAGGGATAACATAGCCTATTCTCAAAGGAGGGCCACCCCAGGGTTGCAAGTACTGTACAGTGTTGGATTCTGGAGTGGACACTGGCTGCAAAGTGCCAGATCCTGTGGTACAGGGTCTTAAGTCTAGATAGGATAGGCTCACAAGCTGACTGTATCACAGGGGCACCATAAAATAGAACAGGTAGTAGGGTGCTGCTGGCAATAGCTAGGCAGGCAGTCCTTGATAGGTAGGGAAGAAGTCAGTACATGAGGCCAGGTTTCAGATATAAGGATTTAACCAAGGCATCACATGCAGGGTAGAGGCGAGTTAGGGTCAAATGATTGGGTATAGGTGAAACACACCATCTAGGGAAGGGATAAAAGAGGGTCTAAAGGGAAGCAAAGCAGGAAAACAGGCAGGGTAGCACATAGATATGCTGGGAGTGGTGCAGTTCGGTGGCTGTGGGGCAGCAGTCTTATACATATCATAGGTATCATAGGTACTATATGAATAAAGTAAGGCATGAGCCCATGACTGCTTGCTCTTATCCATATACCTGGATGTTATTCTTTTTACAGTACTCATCTTCAGGGAGACTTTCTGGAGACTGCAGTGCTGCCCCATCTGCATGCATCTCTCTGGGCTGAGGGGGAAGGTTGATAGACTCCAGTACAACTTGACTAGGATTCAAGGTGCCTCCTCTCCCACCCAGGGAACACCAAGTCTGATGCTGCAGCCTCAAAGGATGCCAAGGAGGAGGAGAAGCTGGACTACATTGGGCTCGGGAAGGGTAAGGGTGGTGGGTCAGAGGCACATCCCTAACATGGTACCACAACACAACTCCTTCACCACTCTGGCAGGGCGGGACTGTCCCACAGAGGCACCCACAGTAGTGACCAGGAAGGATGTGGGGGTCCTCCGTAGTGAAGACCCCAAGGATGGTGGAAGAGGACCCCAGAGGAGGTGGAAGTAACTCCTGGTGGGGGTCTCAGTTGTTAGGGGGATAGATCTGGGTACAGAAAGGGAGGGTGAAAGGGAGGTTAGGTGCCTACCTAGTGTCACTGCACAGAAGGATGGGAAGTGGATCCTGGGGATCACTAGGGTGGCAGGATGGGAGGGAGAGCTGGATGTCATTGTCCATCTGGGGACCGATGATCTGGATAGGGCTGAGGCCAGGATAGCACAGGACAAGTTCATGGAGTTGGGGAGGGGTCTTAGGTAGGTAACATGCTCAGTAGCATGTTCTGAGGTGCTACCTGTCTATGTTGGGGGAAGGATAGGATACTCCACACCAGGAGCTTCAAAACATGGTTGAAGAAATGGTGTAGAGAGGAGGGTTCTGCTACATTTGGGGAATGGAGTCCCATTTGGTGGGATGGAGGCCTATACAGGGGAGATGGCCTGCATTCATCTGGGAGGTGAACCACAGTCCTCAGTGTATGGTTCAAAGGTTACACTGGCAAGCATTTAAACTAGCTGAGAGTGGTGGTGGAAGGAAATGGGGAGACACAAACTGTCCCCTCCTCAAACTGAAGTAGGCAGTATGGAGAATCCTAAGGGAGAGAAATCCTAAAGGTAGCCAACAAGAAAAGAAACAATATGGGATAAGTGAACATAGATGGGAAAGAGAGCAGAGGGGGTATGGAGAGAAGGCAAAAGGGGACAGAGGATGTTGACAGACAGGGTGGTAACAGATTCTGGAAGGCCATGTGTGAAAATGCTCAAAGTCTGAGAAACTAAATCCTAGACCTAGAGACCATCATAGCAGATACTGGCCTAGACATTGCCATCATTACCGAGTCATGGTGCAATGACAACCATGTCTGGGACATAGCTATTCCAAGATACACTCTGTTTAGAAAGGACAGAGTGGGAAAGAAAGTGGAAGGAATGGCCCTTTATGTGACAGATAGCATAAAAGCTGCTAAGACACAGGGAAGTCGGGGGCCGTGGAGATACTGTGGGTCACCCCAGAAACAGTGAAGGGAGCCACTATTCACACTAATGTGATCCTTCAGCATGTGGGGGGGGGGTTGGATAAGGTTCTGGTGTAAGCCATCCAAAAGATGGCAAACAAGGGAGAGGTGATGCTGGTGGGAGACTTCAATCTGCTGGATATAGATTGGAGCGTACCAGCTGCAGCTTCAGCTAGGAACAGGAGCATACTGGACTCCCTGCAGGGGGTATTCTTCAGACAACTAGTAAAAGTGCCCACTCATGATGAGGCAATACTGGACCTTGTACTCACCAATGAGAACAGTGTTGCAGACATCACAGTGGGTGGCCACCTGGCGACCAGTGATCGCTGTACGGTGTGGCTCATTATAAGTTCGGTGGTAGAATCAAACCACACAAAGGTGAGGGACATGGACTTCAGGAGGTCCAATTTTATAAAGATGGGGGAATGCCTCAGGGATGCCCTAGTGGGGGGAGGACTTGGCAGGCATGGAGAAACAGTGGGCAAATCTAATAGAAGGGATAGAGAAGGAAACAAACCTCTGCATCAAACAAGTAAGCAAAAGCAGGAGGAAAAAGCTGGCCAGGAAGGTAAGGGCAAAAAAGTTAGCAATTAAGAGGTATATGGAGACAGAGAGAGGAGGATAGCGAAGTGTTTCAGAAGGAACAGAGAGAGGCAGATAAAACCATTAGGACTGCAAAGGCACAAATGGAGGAGAAAATAACCCAGGCAGTACAGAAAGGAGACAAGGTATTTTTCTGGTATGTAAGCAAAAAGAGAAAGACCACAGGAGGGATAGTAAGGCTTAGGAGTCAAGGAGAGGAGTGCATGGAGGAGGATCAGAAAAAAGCAGACATCTTGAACAAATACTTTTCTTCAGTGTTCATAGAGGAAGGGGAAGGTGAGGGACCACAGATAAGGGCCAGGAGCATTGAAGGAAGGAAGGTAGGCACTAGTCCATTTACAGAGGAGAGAGTCCTGAAGAAACCTGCAAATCTGAAAGTGGACAAGGCGATGGGGCTGGATGGGGTGCATCCTAGGATATTGAGGGAGCTTAAGCAGGTGCTGGCTACACCTCTGACAGCCCTATTCAACCACTCACTTTAGACGGGAGTGGTTTCAGAAGACTGGAGGCAAGCAGACGTAGTCCCACTACACAAAAGTGGGAGCAAAGAAGAGGTTGGAATTTTCAGGCCAATCAGCCTGACTTAGTTAGTGGAGAAACTAATGGAATTACTACTGAAGAAGACAGTAGAATATCTTGAATCCAGTGGCTTACAAGATCCAAGACAGCATGGATTCACTGGGGAGAGATCATGTCAAACAAACCTGATAGATTTCTTTGACTGGGTGACCACATAAGTAGATCAAGGTGGAGTGGTGGATGTAGCCTACCTTGATTTCAGTAAGGCCTTTGACACCGTTCTACATAGGAGACTTGTAAACAAGCTGGGATGCCAGGGAGCGGGTGGTGGTAAACTGGGTAAGAAATTGGTTGGGTGACAGGAAACAGAGGGTGGTGGTAAATGGAGTTCACACTGAGGAAGGGAGGGTGACCAGCAGAGTGCCACAGGGATCAGTACTGGGACTGGTCATCTTTAATGTCTTTATTGCAGTGGGGCTAGAAGGAAAGGTATGTCTCTTTGCAGATGACACTAAAATCTGCAACAGGGTAGACACTCCGGGGGGGGGCAGGATGCATAGAGATCTAAGAAAGCTAGATGAGTGGTCAAGGGTGTGGCAGCTAAGACTCAATGCAAAGAAGTGCAAAATAATGCACTTGAGAAACAGAACCCCAGTGGCGGAGTATAAAATGGGGGAAGTGGTATTAGCCATCATCAAACAGGAAGGAGACCTGGTGATAATCATATCTGATGACCTAAAGGTGGCCAGACAGTGTGACAAGGCAGTGAGGAGAGCTAGTGGGATGCTAGGCTGCATAGGGATGTGTATTACCAGCAGAAAGAGAGAGGTGGTGTTATTGCTGTGTAGGTTACTGGTGAGACCTCACCTAGAGTACTGTTTCCAGTTCTGGAGACATCTCCAGAAGTATATTGACAGGGTAGAGGTGGTCCAGAGGTGGGCAACCAAAATGGTTCAGGGTCTGCATCACAAGCCCTAAGAGGTAACACTGATGGACCTCAATATGTACACCATGGAGGAAAGGAGGGAGAGGTGGGATATGATAGAAACTTTCAAATGTCTCATGGATATAAATAAGGTTCAAGAAAGAAACATTTTTTAAGAGGAAAAGGTGCTCAGGAACAAGGGGACATGCTATGAAGCTGGAGAGGGGAGGCTCAGGACAGATGTGAGGAAGTATTTCTTCACAGAAAGAGTGGTGGATGCCTGGAACAGCCTCCAAGCAGAGGTGGTAGGGGCAACAATTGTAATGGGCTTAAAGAGTACATGGGATAGGCATTAGGGAACCTTAGAGGTAGGGAAAGGGTGGTAAAGACAAAGATCAAGCAGGATCTGCAGTGCTACAGTAGGAAGGGAAAATGGCAGACTAGGTGGGTCAAGAGGTCACTATCTGCCATCAATATCTATGTGTCTATGTTTCACAGTGCTCAGCATGAGGTAAAAAGGGATGTACCCAGCTGTAATAATAACTGGATGTGATGTACCCAACTAGCAAAATAAAAAATTTGATGTAGCTAGATAGGATTCTATGTTTGAGACACAGCTTTGTTTCGTAGTGCAGAAGCGCTAATGTACATCAAACTGGTCAGTGTTTAGAGCCTGCCACAACAGCTGCACCAAATAGATCAGGGAAATCAAAGCTAACTACTTCCTATCTGCTTTTGACTCCACAAAAAATAATCCATGCAAATTCTGATAAATTATCATGCAGGCTGAAGGGTACAAACAGACATAGAAACATAGAAACATAGAATTTGACGGCAGATAAGGACCGCTTGGCCCACACAGTCTGCCCATTTCCTTACCTACTGGACAAGCTGCAGATCCTAGTTAACCAGCAACCTACTTCTTCCTACCCCCACCCCCTAGAATGGCCTTATGACTGTCCCATGCATGCTTGAATTCCACCACTGATTTTGACTCCACAACCTCCTCCGGAAGGCCATTCCATGCATCCACAAACCTCCTGTGAAAAAATACTTCCAATTACCTCTGAGCGCCCCCCATCTTCAAATTGTGCCTCTTGTTCTTGCACACCTCTTTTTGAAAGATGCTACCCTCTTGGAATTTGTTGATTCCCTTGAGGTACTTGAACGTTTCTATCATGTCCCCCCTCTCCCTCCTTTCCTCGAGGCTATACATATTAAGCTCTTTTCGTCTCTCTTCATATGTCTTGAGGTGCAGACCCTGCACCATTTTAATTGCCTTCCTCTGGACAGCTTCCATCCTGTCTATGTCTTTGTGGAGATTCGGTCTCCAGAACTGCACACAGTACTCCAGATGGGGTCTCACCAGCTGTCTGTACAGAGGGATAATAACTTCTTGTTTTCTACTGGTGTTGCCTCTCCCTATGCATCCCAGTATCCCCACAGCCCTCCTTGCTGCCCTCTCACATTGCTTGCCCACCTTTAGGTCATCTGATATGACTACCCCCAGGTCCCTTTCCATTTTTGTTGTTGTTAGTATCTCACCCCCCATTGTGTACTCTTCCCCTGGGTTTTTGTTTCCCAGGTGCATTACCTTGCACTTCTTAGCATTGAATCTAAGCTGCCATACATTTGACCATTCCTCTAACCTCACCAAGTCCCTTCTCATCCTTTCCACCCCACCCTGTGCATCAACTCTGTTGCAGATCTTTGTGTCATCTGCAAAGAGATATACTTTTCCTTCCAGTCCCTCTGCAATGTCGCTTATAAAGACATTGAAGAGAACCGGTCCTAATACTGAACCCTGCGGTACCCCACTAGTAACCCTCCTTTCTTCTGAGTGGACTCCATTTACTATTACCTCTGTGTCCTATTCTCCAGCCAATTCTTTACCCAGGCTGTCATCTTGGGACCCACTCCCAGGCTGGCTAACTTGTATATTAATCTTTTGTGTGGGACTGTGTCAAATGCCTTGCTAAAGTCTAGGTAGGCCATGTCCACAGCCCCTCCCTGATCTACTGCTTTGGTCACCCAGTCAAAGAAATCTATCAGATTAGTCTGGCATGACCTTCCCACTGTGAATCCATGCTGCCTAGGGTTCTGTGCCCCTCTGGCCTCTAGATACTCAACAATTCTTTACTTCAGAAGTGATTCCATCATTTTCCCTATCACTGAAGTTAAACTAACAGGTCTGTAGTTTCCTGCTTCTGCCTTGCTCCCACTTTTGTGAAGAGGAATCACATCTGCCCTCCTCAAGTCCTCGGGTACCACCCCATCCTCCCATGATTTGTTAAAAAGGGTAGTCAGTGGTGTCACTAGTTCTACCCTTAGTTCTTTCAGAATTCTGGGATGAATCCCATCAGGCCCCATTGCTTTTGTCCACCTTCAGTTTTAAGAGTTCTTTCAGAACCCTTTCTTCTGTAAATGGGCTGGTATCAACTTCTATCCAGACTGTTTCTACTGTTTGTTTTGGTACCTCCCTCTTCATTTGTAAATACTGAGCAAAAATATTTGTTTAGTATCTCTGCCTTTTCACAGTCTCCTCTGCCCACACTCCTCCCTTTATTAAGCCTCACTATCCCTACCTTGGTCTTCCTTCGCTCCCTGATGTACCTATAAAAGGTTTTAACCCCTTCTTAACTGAGTTGGCTATCTTTTCCTCAGTTTGGGCCTTTGCTGTTCTGACTGCCTTCCCAACCTCCTTTTGCTTTAACTGATACAGTTCTCTGTCCTGCTTCTTCTGCGATTCCTTGTACTTCCTGAATGCTTTCTTTCTCTTGAACCTTCACTGCCACTTCCTTTGAGAACCGTGAGTGGTTTCTTACATTGTTTTGTTTTGTTTATTTGCTTCACACAAGGCTCATTACCTCTCACGATGGCAGTTTTATTATTCCCCATTGTTCTTCCACCCTCCTTCCTGCCCATTTGCTAGTGCATTCCTTAGGCACTCACCCATTTTGTCAAAGTCAGCCCTCCTAAAGTCCAGCACTTTTGCCTTTGTATGTGCTTGGCTCTATTGCTGTGTTTATTGTGAACCACACTGTTCGATGGTCGCTAGTTCCCAGATGGCTACTCACTTCTACATCTGTGATCTCTCTCCATCTCCATTTGAGAAAACCAGGTCTAAGATTGCTCCCTCTCGAGTGGGCTTCAATACTAGTTGTCTAAGGCATGCCCCCTGTAGGGCATCTAGAATAACCTCACTCTTCGAAATGGCTGCTGCAACTGCACTCCAGTTAACATCTGGCATATCTCCCCTTTTTCTGCCATTCTAAGTATACTTTCTATCATTTCCTTGTCCATTTCCTCCCCCTGAGAAGGGGGTCTGTATACAACCCCTGTGCAGATTGTGGTGCCATTGCCTGTCTCCAAATTTACCCACAGTGCTTCTTCTCCTCCCTGTTTACCCTTTTGTTCTGTTGCTTTTATTCCTTCCCTTATGTAAAGAGCTACTCCTCCTCCTCTTTTACCCTCCCTGTCCCTCCTGTAGATAGTGTATTCTGGTATGTTTACGTCCCAGTCATGGTTTTGTGTGTACCATGTTTCTATGACTGCCACGATATCCAGATGTTCCTCCTCCCTCAAGGCCACTAATTCAGGAAGCTTGTTACCCAGACTACGGGCATTGGTACTCCTTGCACTCCATCTTTTGATGGCTTTACCTTCTGTTGCAGCATCCCCCACTGACCTTTCTACCTCGGTCTTTTTCTCATTTAGTACCCTGTTTTGTAGGGAGAGGCTGGGATTTTCCTGCTGATTATCAGTGCCTCCCCCTTTGACTAGTTTAAAAGCTTGCCAATGAAGCATTTAAACCGATTGCTCAAAAGACTTGTTCCCTTCCTGGACAGATGCAGACCATCCTGCCAGTATAGGCTGGTGTCCCTCCAGGTGGAACAACAGTCCCCAATGAAGCCAAACCCTTGTGCTCCACACCATTTTTTCAACCATTCATTAAACTGCATGGTGCTAATTACCCTCGCCTCCCCCATGCCATTGACAGGCAGCACCTCTGAGAAGGATACTGTGTGTGCTACTTCTCTTAAGCCCCTCCCCAACTCTACAGTGTCCCCCTGCACTGCTCTAATCTCATGATGAGCCAAGTCATTTGTCCCTAGGTGGACAATTCGTCCAGCTCAGACTCCCTTGCAGCTGTTCTCGTGATCCTGAGGATGCGCCTTTCCCTCCAAGCCATGGCACCAGGCAGGCACCTTACTTCAGTTTTCCCAGCTCCCCAGTTCTATCCCCTAATAATTGAGTCCCCCACCAGAGCGCTGCTTCCTTCCTGTGGTGTCCTCTGCCTCCTTCCTGTGGGCCTCCCTTGTGACAGTTGTCATCAGTCTTCTCTGCGGGTGCATCCATAGGGGAGCTATGCTCCCCCAGAATGGTGTATGGATTGTGGTGTGGAACAATTGACTGAGTGTGCCTCTGTTCCACCATCCTCACCCTCCCTGAGCCCACTGTGGTCCAACTGCTGTGCTTTCTTTGCAACCTCTGAGGTAGTGGTGGTGGCGCTGGTGCTCCCTGGATGGGGGAGGTTCCCTTCCTACTGTCCAGTGTGGCCTGGGGGAAGGTTTCCTTACTACTGTCCAGTGCAGCCTGAAGATGGGCAACTTCCTCCCTCAGGGCAGAGAGTTGTCTGCAAATAGGGCAGCATCTCAGCCTCCAGAAAGACTCCCGAAGACTGCTGCCCCACAGCCATTACATTGCACTACTCCCCACATGTTTATCCACTTTTTTTTGTTTGTTTTTGTGTGTGTGTGTGTGTGTGTGTGTGTGTGTGTGTGTGTGCACGTGTGTGTGATTGGTTTGTTATATAGAAATATATATATTATACAATGTGTATGCTTATATTATCAGTGCAGTGTGCTAGAAGATATGACAGTGATATGCACCTTGCACTCTTGAGGAAATGATGTCAGAACCTCAGGTATAAAGGAACTATTTCCAGGGTGGGTGGGGTGAGGGGTGGGAAGGGACTGGGCCTAAACTATGCCCTCACAAAACAATCAGCTAAAAGCTCTCGCCCACCACTGCGATGAGTGCCTTCCTGTCAGCAAGATGCCCTACACAACAATTTGACAGAGAAAATAAAATTAAATAATTAATGCCAATGGCATTAAGGTAAAGCAAATAGGATGCTGGGATGCATAGGCAGGGGCATCACCAGCAGAAAAAGGGAGGTCATAATTCCACTATACAAGACACTAGTGAGGCCGCTCCTGGAGTACACTGTGCAGTTCTGGAGACCTTACCTACGTAAGGACATAGACAGGGTAGAGAAGGTTCAGAGGAGGGCAACAAAGATGGTGCATGGATTGCATCACAAGTCCTATGAGGACAGGTTGAAGGCACGGAACATGTACTCCCTGGAGGAGGAGGAGAGAGGGATATGATAGAGACATACAAGTATCTTACAGGGAGGAACAGGGTGCAGGAATGCACTATTTTTAAGCGAAAAAGATGTTCCAGGACTAGAGGGCATGGGATGAAGTTGGAGGGAGGACGATTCAGAGAAAACGTGAGGAAGAATTTCTTCACAGAACGGGTGGTGGACAAGTGGAACACCCTGCCAGAGGAAGTGGTGGGGGCTGAAACAATCACAGGATTTAAGAATGCATGGGATAGACATAAAGGAATTCTGGAGGTCAGGGGGTGAGGGGCAACAGACTTCCTGGAAAACATAAACTGAACTTACAAACTTAAATGGGCAGACTGGGTGGGCCATAGGCCCTTATCTGCCGACACTGTCTATGTATCTATGTATGTATCTATGTAAAATACCCTGCTAATCAAACAATCCTCCTCTTTACCTACGAAAGTCTCCTTTAAAGGCAATATTTTATCAGATAAAGCTGACATCTTGCTTAGCTTCAATAATCATTTCTCTACTGCAGGTCTCACCTTCGATTCCTCCAAAGCAGCTATCATCATGTCCAGACTTCCCAAACCATCCCAGACACCAATTAACACCACATTCTCCTTTACCCCCATTCAACTTCAAAGACATAGAAGATCTACTGATCCACCTTGATGTTAAGAAAGGAGCCAGTGCCAATGGCATAGGACCATACTTCCTCAAAGCTGGTGCCAGATATCTAACAGCACCCTTACTGCACCTATTTAACCTGTTCACCAGCTCCAGTACTGTACCTGACACTTAGGCCCTGTACACATTACAACTGAAGATTTGTACCATTTTAAATAACGGTATCAAAACGTTTTCAAACTCACCACAGCAGCCCGTCCACATTATTGTTCACCGAGTTCGAACTCGGTTGTAACACAGTAAACTCCCGTCTGCATCAGCGGCAAGTAGCGTTTTTAAACCCAGTAATCCTCCGCGATTGTAGCACGGTTATGTTGGCACTGTAATAGAGGGAAAAATTGCATGCCTGTCCACACTACAAGGTAACACGCTTTCCTCCTTCAAATCGTTTTTAAAAACGGACTTGAGACTAGCTCGCAGCAGGGTTTAAGCACGGTTTCTTAACACGCTTTGAAACCGTGCTTAAATGCGGACGGGCGCCGTGTTTGCTCTAGCTAAAACATTTTAAGCACCTTAAAATGTTTTAACTAGCCTGATGTGTACAGGGCCTTAGAAAATAGTGCAGGTCCTACCACTATTTAAATCCGGTGACCATATGGACCTAAACAACTACTGCCCTATCTCCATCCTGCCCCTGTTCTCCAAATTACTCAAAAAACTAATAAATGTCCAATTAAGGGATTATCTCACCAACACAAACCTAATAAACCCTTTACAATCTGGCTTTATACCTGCTCACAGCACCACCACCACCTTAGCCTCCGTCACAAATGATTGACTCCTTGCGATGGACAAGAAAAAAGTCACAGGAGCCGTTTTTTTGGACCTAAACAAAACCTTTGACACAGTCGGCCATAAACTGCTCCTGGACACATTGAATTTGTATGGCATCTCCGGCTCTACTTTAGATTGGTTCAGCAGTTATCTAACTAACAGACTACAACAAGTGAAATCAGACGACTCCCTCTCCCCACTTCTTCCACTCATGAGAGGAGGTCCACAAGGCTCCATCTTTGGACCCCTCATCTTCATGCTTTATATTAATTACATCAATAATAATATCAGCAAGGCAAAATTTCACCTCTTCGCTGATGACACAGTAATATACCTATCCAGACTTTCATTAGCCGAAGCACATGCAGAACTCCAAACCAAGTTTGATTGGCTTCAGTACAGCCTTGCCCAATCCAAATTACCCCGAAATGCAAAGAAAATGAAAATAATGTATGTCTACTCCAACCACCTGCCAAACATCCTTGACACCTATCAAAACACTCCTAAATGATGACTTCGAGGTAGTCAAAAATTTTAAATACCTAGACCGTCACCTAATTTTCACTGCCCATATCTCAGCGCTAATCAAGAACCTGAGACAAAGAATTGGCTTCTTCTACAAAAACAGATCTCTGTTTACCACCGATAGCAGACTCTGCCTAGTTCAGACAACTTTCATCCCACTCCTCGACTATGTGAACATTTTATATAGCCACTGCTCGGAAGCCTTGTCAAAACAACTTGATACGCTCTACCATAGGGCACTATGCTTCATTTCTAAGGCCCACCATCGGACCCACCACTGCAACTTTTATATCGCCATTGGATGGACCTCCTTGCACACTCCTTGCACACTAGACGTCTCGCCCACTCCCTTACCTGGCTCTATAAAGCTCTCCTTTCAAAACTCCCCCTTTCCATATCAAATCTCTTTCAGCGATCAGTCGGAAAATACCACTTGCATAGAACTCATACATTATGTTGGATGTTCCAAGTGCCCAATCCCTTTTCAGTGATATGGCCATAATCCATGCTCTCCCAGTTGTTTAGAACAAAGTCCAATCCAGCCTTGAATTACAAAATCTAATCCCCCTAAGCAACTTCAAAACATTAATCACCTGCAAGTTCAACTAAATCTGCACCTGCCAATTCCCACGCACCTTGAGTATTCCAGGCCTCCAACTGCCCCCACTGGCTCCCCATGTTAGCCCCATCTACTCCTTCCACCAAACTATATCCCCTCCCTTGCCTATCACAGGTCACCCATGACTCCTGTTAGATTCTCCTTTTCATTACCACCCCCACCTCTCCTCCAACCTACATCCCATCTCACTTCCACCCTACCAAGCAAGCAGACCTTCCATCATCTCCTCCTACTCCTACTCCCAGCTACCCCTACCATCCTCAGCTACCCTTTCCATATACCCCTCCCATATCCCCAACTTGCCTACTCCCTCTCACCTTTGCCTATCCATTCCTTCAACACTCGCCTCCATCAACTATAGCTCCCCACTCCAGCAATCTTCTGCCTCTACCTCCTTCCCGTCCTCCACCACACACTCCTTTTATCTCCAAATTTGCCTGTTCGCTATCCTGCCTGTCTTCATTATCATCCTCTTCCACCACTCCCCTCCATCCGCTGTCCATTTCACCCATGGGAACTCTACCCCCCACCCTACAATCCTTCAGCTTACAACTACCCCTGTATGGCACTCCCAATCTACAAATCACTTAATCACTGCCCTTTGCTGCCAACAATTCCTTGACTTATGTATCTACCTGTATACACATTGTACCTTTTGATTCCATGAATGCTGTATATGTATCTACCTGTATATACATTGTACCTCTGGATTCTATGAATGCTGTATATCCTGTAAATATCTGTACATATTTTTGCAAATTTTTATCATCTCTGTGTAATCACATTGTAACATGATTGATTGTATCTGGACCTCCTTGTATATGAGCCTTCTCAATAGAGTCTTTCCTGTCAAATAAAACTGAACTGAACTGTACTGAACATTGTATAAATCTATTTAGCTAACTCCAAGCTTTCATTCTAAAAAAAAAAATAAATAAACTCTCTAGCTCTAATAGTTCCAAAGTTATCACATTTTAATCACCAAGGATCACTGAGGAAAAGAGAAGGAGCAAAAGGCAATGTCCATTTAATGCTCCTGTCAGTTACCCATAATGTGCAAGTGAATCGTAGGATAGTAGGAAGTTATCTAATCTGTTTTTAAATGTGTTTTTACACTCATTAATTACCACAGTGATCGGTAACAGATTCCATGGATTATCACAGTGGTTGGTAACAGATTCCATGGATTAATAATCCTGTGGGAGAAAAATTATGCTTTTTTAATTGGTTCTGACTCTATCTCTAGTTAATTGTAATGGGTGTCCTCGAGTATTGACTGCTGCTTTTTGAATTCTAATCCAATTTCTGACATGAGATGTTGATCTTTTAACACATCCCAAGTAATCATTAGATCACCATGCAATTTTTTTCTTTCCCGGAACATCAAACTAAAGGTTTCTAATCTCTGCTCATAACATATTCCTTTCAAAGCAAATGTATTTAGTTATTTCCTCTGAATCTTTGTAATGCAGTTTCTTTCCTTTTTTAATATGGACACCACAACTGTAATGCATAGTCCATATGGGGCCTAATGTAGGCTCTATATGATGGAAGGAGTATAGCCTGGTCTCTAGACTTGATATTATGTCTAATAGTCCACCAAATTGTATTCACTCTATTAATGAGATCTGTTAAATGTTTATCAAAACATAAATAATCTTGTATTGTAACTCCCACATCTTCTTTCTATGAAGTGTTACTAAGTGATTGGCCATTTAGTACATATTTATATCTGGGATTTTTTGCTCCAAAATGCATAACACAACATTTGATATTAAAAAACATACCCAAATGTTCATTCCCCCATGGAGACTTTGTCAAAATCTCTTTGAAGTAGATTTATTTGCACTTGATTACTACATGGATTTCCAATTTTTACAGTTGTCTGCATATTTAATAACATTACAGTCTAAGTTAGTTGCAAGATCTGTTATAAAAATCTCAAATTTAAATGAAGCCAGGATGGAGCCCTGGGGCACCCCACTGGATATAGTTCTCCAGTTAGAGGTGAATCCATCAAGAATAACCCACTGTTTCAGTTTTTCTAGCCAACTTTGAATCCAAGAGATATTACTTATTTATTTATTTATTTATTTATTTATTGAATTTCGGTAACCGGTTGAGCCCACTGGGAATTTACAGTCCCCTTTTCAGAGGCGACCCAGGAAGAGCAGTAAATACAAAAGTAATGCATTAACAAAGAACAGCAGATAATACATACATAGGTTACTACAGTTTCCAGGCTAACTGGATGACAACATATGTGTATCACAAAAGGAGTACAATAAAAAATACATGTTGACATAGTAGGACAATGTCGTTAATACAATGGCTACATAGAAAAAATATAGTTTTCATTTGTAGGAGGGTAGCTACACTAAGAAAGATTAGAAGAGCAAAGGAGTGGATCCAAAGAGGAAGATTGCTGTACAGACTAGTAAGAAATCAAGGGACAGTCATCTGGAACAGGCACAAACCTGGAGGCAGATAGGAGGGTCATAAGAGATATAATATAGGTGAACATTTAGCATGAGAAGTTGTCTTACAAGGGCCCAATGAGGAATTGAGTTAAATGCTTTCTCAAAATCCAGATAAACCGCATCATAAGGGATTTTTTAATCAAGATTAGCATTAACAGAGTCATAAAAGCAAAGTAAATTTGTAGCGCAAGAGCGACCTTTGGTGAAACTATGCTGAGTAATATCAAATTCTCCCAAATCAGTACTGATTCTTTCCTCAATGATATTTTCTAGAACTTTCCCCAAGACTGGAGTAAGACTGATTGTATGATAGTTTTTCACATCCCCTTTATCACTCTTTTTAAACAAGATCGCTGCATTCACTCTTTTCCAGTCAGATGGAACATGTCCAGTATTTGAGCTACTTTCAAAGATCTTTTTCAATGGATATAGAAGGTGTTCTTTCAGTATTTTAATCATGTCTCTGGTTATACCATCTGGACCAGGAGAACAGCCTGATTTAATATCATCAAGTTTATTATTAATTTTCTTAATACTAATGGAAACTTTCAGAGCATCAGGGCTGTAAGTAATTTTATCATACACTTTTAAATCACATACGACTTTACAACAATGGTTGTTTAATAGTTCAGTCATATCAGTGGGAGAACTGATAGTTCTGTTATCTACTGTTAAAGGGACTACTTTGCCATTCTGCTTTTTGAGAATATTTATATAGCTATAGAAAACTTTGCTATTCCCATTAGTAGCCTGTGCAGCCAAAGATCTTTCCACTGCTAACTTTGTTTTTCTGATTTCTGACTTACACTTTTTTTTAATTTCCTTTAAGGCAGCCCATTTATTTGAACATTTGTTTAATTGAAATGTTGTGTACAGTTTACATTATTTTATGATGAGTTTGGACAGTTTTTTGGAAAGCCATTTAGGTTTAACTCTTGAGTTACTGTACTTTTTAATGGTGGGTATATATCTATTAGCCATTTCCTTAACCTTAGTTTTAAAAATATCCCACATTGATTCAACAGGTAAGCCTTCAAATATGGCATTCCAATTGATCCCTGAAAGGGATTCATTAATCCCTTAATGAACTGTTTTATTATACACAAATATCTTAGTGATATTTGTTGTTAGTACACATTTTTAAGAAGTTATATCTTAAAAGGTCTAACTTTGGAACTGTTTCAGATAGAAATCCATTTTTTTTAAAATTAAAGCTTGGAGTCCAGCCATTAAGAATGAGCTTTTTAAGTGTTGATACTATTCCATATGTATCAATACTGTTTCAATCTGCTTTTTCAGTATATTATTAGCACATCTTTTTAGTTGTGTCAGCCATAAAATGGCAAATACATATTGTTGGTACTATTGTTTTGTAATGATAGATTGTATTAATGCTTTTTTGCATCAATATATAAAATTACACTACAGGTTTAAAGAAATGTAATCACAAATATGTTTCTACTTTTTCTGAACTTTGATATTACTGCCATACTTCTTACTATTTAATTAATAACTGTGTAGTTTTCAACTTAATTTTCATTCATCTCATGACCTTAATCAGATTGTGAACATTTCAGTCTCCCCCACAGCTATACCAAATCTTCCTTGCTTATGGAGGCTTCACCTGCAAAAGCATTGGGAGATAATCAAGTTACTTTCTTTGGGTTGCATTCTGGAGCCCGTGAGTCACACTATGCATTATCAAGGGATCTTTGAAGAACTGTTCAGTGTTAGGCACAATGCCAGGCAGTGGGTATCTTGGTGATCATTTGCTCACTACATTCTGGCTCACATGAATTTGCACAAATAACATTGTGAAAAGAAATTTTCTTCCACATCTGTGCTCATTTTGGGTAGTGAGTGCTAGATTGTGGCTGTTATTTTGCACACCAAGGAGTCCTTAACAAAGAACAGATGAGGAAAGGTAGGTGCCACTGGACATCAAGAAGGGCATGGCATAGGAGGAAGAGAAGGAGGATGTGCCACTGAGTATCACGGAGTATTTATTTTTTTATTTATCATTTTTGGCTGAGAAACCCACACTAAGCCGAGGCTTGTTTCCAGGTGCATCCTGGGACAACAGGAAAGTTAAGTGACTTGATCATGATCACACAGTATGCAAGTATAGTTTGCTTGGGATGGCAAGAGGGAAGAAAGTGCCACTTGATATGAGGCAGTGCTTGGCATGGAACAGACAGTGGGAGGGTCCACTTTTGCAGTTGAGTATGTAGCAAAGGATAGGGTTAGAAAAGGGTGTCACTGGCCACTGTGGGCTAGTTGGTGCAGAACAGAAAGAAAGAGAATGCCACTGGAAACAAGGGAGTTCTTGTGATGGGGTGTATAGAGTAATGGGTACCCAAGAGCATGAGGAAGTGCATGGAATGGGGTATAGATTGGCATGGGGTATCACTGGCCACTGATCAACAGGGAGTTCTTGACATTGGACAGGGAGGGAATGCCGCGGGGGAGCCTTTTGCCAACATAGGGAATAGATTCCCAATGCTGGACCCATCATGGGGGGGGGGCTTTTAAAAAAACATGAAATTTTACCTCAAAAAACTATGTTAAGATAACGTTAGGATCACAGGCAATAGACAGAAATACAGGAAATCCAAAGATAAGGCTCTTAAGCCGATCACTCTATTCTTCATAAACAGGGTAATAGAGTTTCATAGTAAATTAAGTAACACACAGTTTGGTAAAGCAACCCTACCTGCAGGATTAGTAGGAAAAAGTGCATCTAGGGTAAGCCCTTTGAAAACTGTAACTTGATTTCCAGATTTGTTGTGCTTTGGGAATGACTATAAAATTATCTTAATTCAGTTTTTACAATAAATACAGTATATGACGGAGTGTACTTTCCCCAAGAGCACAGGGAGGCAAAAGCATCATTGCAGCATTTCTTTACCTATGCAGCTGAGCTGCTAGGGTAGAGAAGTGCCCAGAACACAGCATAGGCTCAATTATATGACAGTATCGACACTGAGTTATAGGGTCATTTCCCAGTCACACATTCTACTACACCTTCGGTTCTTGTGATATGTTATAAACCAAACAGACATTTATCTAACAAAGCATCTCTTTCATGGAATGACTGGAAAATAAAACTAAGCGTATTCTACACTCAGAGATATAGTAGCATATTAAAGAGGCAGACTGCAAGAATGGCAGTTTGTGGGATCCATAAAAGCATGCCTGCAGAGAAGAAATATCCATTTTTCATTTCTGAGTGTAATCCTTACCCAGTCTACCATTTGTTTCTGACAGCAATACCAGGTGGGCTGGGTTTGGGGAGGAATAGGTCACTCGGCACAAAGGCTAGGTTTGATTACTCTGCACAGGGGCACCCAAGTAACTCCAAACACAGGAAGTAATAACTGTAATGTCCAATACCAGAAGTGGGATGCTAAACTGTGGCTTTTTATTCACATCCAAACAGAATAAACAAAGCATAGATGGACCCCCACAGGGCTACACTCCTTGTAATGCAGATTAAAAGAGACCAGAACACTTCCTCAACACTTTAGCCCTCAGGCTCTAAACCCACTGGGCACACAGCCTGGACTTGCACACTGCTTTGGGTTACACAGCCCAAATTTCTACACTGTTCTGGGTTTTCCCTGGCTTGGCTCCCTTGCCAGCCACTTGGACACCTTCCATACTTCATGGAAATATTTTCTGGTGGCTCCCTAAAGCACCTAAGAGCACCACGGCTCCATCAGGGAATCTTTCTTTCAATCCCACATCTGGGTACTTTCCTCAGGCACTGGCCAAGTACCTGAGAGAAAGCAAAAGGTGTCTCAGAGCAAATCCGTAGAGGTGAATTTGGTTACTACTGATGTGGGATCTCCCACCTCTCACTCCCAAAATTTATACCCAGCCATTTCTCTGTACAGTAAACACCTCATCCTGTAAAGCTTTGCAATGTAGATACTTGCTAACTGTATTTCACATTCCATCTACTTGTCTTGCTTCCCATTTGTGTTGGACTTGAACATACTTTTAAGTGGCATAGTCCATTACTCTAGACCCCACTGAGTTAAGCAGTCCAGTCTCCAGTTTCCTTCACTCTTTGTGCTGGACTTGAACATACTTGAATTAGGTGGCATTGTCCATTACTCTAGACCTCCCCACAGATTAAGCAGTCCAATCCCCACTTTCCAACTGTACTTGGCTGTCTTTTTCCTGACCCCACAGTAACAGTCCCTTTAGTTTCCTTCTGTTCAGGAGAAAACACTTGGCCCGTTTTCAGAGCAAACTCACCCTCTGGTTGCAGGTGCCCCACAGGCATTTCCTCCACAAGGAATCTTCCTCTCAGAGCTTCTGGTGCCTCAGCACAACTTGAACAGGCAGCTTCTTTCCCTTAGCCAGACCCAGGGGGCTTTGTCCCTGGAAAACAGGCAAACACCTTCCCCCCATCCCCCTCAGGAATGGGGCTCTTGAACCATTGAAAGCAGTCTACACTACTTGTTATGGAACAGCCTACCAGCAGAGGTGGTTAGTGCAAGGAACATTAATGGTTTCAAGCACAACTGGAACCAAGTAAAAGACTTAATAGTTACACAGGATGAAGTAGGTGAGCATAGGGCAAGTGGAGAGGTGTGGGCAATAACCATGACTAGACAATAGGTCCTGGGGTAGGATAGGGTAAAAGAGGACAAACTGGATGGCAAATGGTCTTGATATGCTGACATTTTCTATGCTTCTATGGATCTGCAAATCTTTGTGTGGGGCAGATTGACAGTCATGAACCATACTAATTCATGGTTTGTTACCTCTCATGTGCCCACATTGCAGATATTACATCATGGGTCAACTAACCTCCTCTAGGGCAGCAAAGGAGTCAGTTGTCTTGCTTCCTGCTACAAATAATGATATTGGCATGAATAGGATGGATGCCCTGCAAAGGAAGTATGCAGATCTAGGTAGTAAGCTCAGGGGTGAACCTCGAAGTAAGTAAGTATTTTTAGGAATATTACCCGTACTTATTTTTATTTATTTATTGGTCACTGGGATGGTACCTTGAGAGGGTAGTAGCATTTATAATTACATCCTGAGGCATGAATGACAAGGCCACACATTGATGAGACAACATAAGATTACAGATCAACATTAGCAGATGTGCATTATTATTAATAATACAGTCAGTAACAGTAGCAATTTTTGCCATTAGCAATGGAACAGTCTGATTCACTTTTAAAAGTCCTCCCAGCTGAATGAGTTTAAAAACCGAGGGCAAGTCCACTCCAGAGAAATTGTGTTTATCAAAGACAAATGCCCTGAAAATCAGGTCAGTGTTTAGAGTGGGCACTTGGAGAATCAGAACTGTCTCAGATTTAAAGAATATGAATATAACTACTGTAAAACCAGATATAGATTAGGACTATAGATGTGTGCCTTTAATTGTTCTGTAAAAAAGGAGGGCATCAGATTTTTCAAGCAATGGGGATCATGGTAGGACAGATGAAGTCTATTCAGACAGGATGGGCTCTATATGAATAAGCAAGGCAAAGACTGGCAGAGAAGATGGACAGAGTTGTAGAGGAGCTTAACGAGTTGTGCATGGGAACCAGACACAGAGGATCGATATGTTGTATAGGTAGACCCGAGAGCTTTGGGTTAGGATTGTGTGGCTTTTCCTAAAATGTGCTGAGCAGGAATTACAAAAAGGATCAACAGCAAGAAGAAGAATAGAAAACTAGAATGGGTAAAGATAGAAACTGTAACTAAGTTAACGGGTTAAAGTGGACAGTGTGTACCCAAATGCAAAAATAGACTTTTAAGAAGTAATTGCTACAGACAAGAAAAATGCTATTATTCCATTTCCAAAACTTGACTTTAAAAGGGGAAATATTGACAAGGTATGGGACAAAATGGAGGGTTTGGCGTTGCTCGTTAAGGAAGAGAATTTATTTATTTATTTATTTTATTAGTAAATAGGTTTACAAACTTTGAGCCAGAGGCTCACTTCCAAAGGTACCTCATCATATTGAGGACAGACAGAACAAATTTAGGTTACAGCATACAAGTCACTGACTTAGAGTTACACAGAATGGTTTCATACATTTATACAATTTAGTAGCAATTACAGTGATACAGCTGAGCACATGCTGGTAATTAACAGAGGCAGGATACAATGGGGGAGAAGTGGGCATTGTCAAGTGCACAGAGATCGAGGTCACATTTAGAGACAGGAGCAGCTGTGAGTGTTAAACAGTTGGCTCCGAAGGGCGAATTTGAAGTTGGAGATTGTGGGGGCATTGGAGATGGGAGCAGGAAGAGAGTTAAACCAGGATGGGGCTCTGTAGCAGAAGGACCTCTGACCATGGGAGGTCCTGGGGACCAGTAGACTGGTCTTGTTGGAGGTTTGGGTTGTGATAGTGGGTTGGGTGTGGCGGATGAGGCTCTCACCCCTGGAGGGGAGAGCCCGAGTAGAGTTTTTTTTGTGAGGAGGCAGGTTTGATAGCGTAGCCAATCATCTAGGTTAAGTAGTTTTGCCTTGTCATAGAGCTGACAAGTATGTGTGAGTGAGTCTGGGGGCACCAGTGATCAGCCTGCAGGCCTTATTTAGGGTGAGGCAAATTTTGTTGAGGACAGTAGTGTCAGCAGCACCACAGACTGGCAGGCCATAGTTTACAATGGACAGTACTGAAGACGTAACTGCAAGACAGAGAGCATCAGGAGGGAGGCAGTTTTTATAGTGGTAGAGGATGCCAAGCCGAGTATTAGTGGCGGATGCAAGGGCATCACTGTGGGTGTGGAAGGTGAGGGCTGAATCGAAAGTAACCCCAAGGTATTTGTAGGCACAGACTTGTTCAAGCGGTTGTTTGGTACTAGGGAGGATAGGGAGTGGGAAGTTGCAGGCTTTGTTTTGGGGGTGGGCAAAAAGCATTGTTTTTTTTTTTTTGAGATTAATGATGAGTCTGTGCTCTTTAAACCAGGCTTCGGCATCATTGTAGGATTGTTGTAGGGTGTCCTGGAGGGAGATGGGATTGCGGTGGGTGGCCAAAATGACAGTATCATCTGCATAGATTAGAATTTTGCCAGAGCATGCACTGGGCAGGGTGTTTAGATAGAATGAAAAGAGTAGGGGGCCCAGGATGGAGCCCTGGGGTACCCCTGAGTGGATGGGATGCATTTCAGAGAGCGTCCCATTGATTTTTATACATTGGGAGCGAGTGGATAGATAGCTTGTGCACCATGTGAGAGGGCCAGCAGAGAAACCAGTGCGGCAGAGGGCACCCATCAGAAGAGGGTGGGAGACAGTGTCGAACCCCTTTGTGAGGTCAATGAACACTGCACCAGCTAGGGAGCTGGCGTCCAGGGAGGAGTGTAGGAAATTGGAGAACTCAACTAGTGCAGTGCCGGTACTGTGACCAGCACAGAAGCCGTGCTGCTCTGGGCATAAGATGTTATGCTTAGTCAGATATTCAGTGATTTGAATGGCCACTACTTTTTCTAGGGCTTTGAAGGAGGGGGAGGATGGATATTGGTCGGTAGTTCCCGACAGAGGACCTGTCGCCCCCTTAATGAATGGGTGTGACTATGGCTGTTTTCCATGCAGTGGGGAATTGCCACAGGCAGAGGGATCAGTTAAGTAGGCTGGTGAGTGGGGCAAGGACATCATCCAGCACCAGCAGGAGAATACTGGGGTCCAGGGAGTCGCTGCTGGGACTATTGCTATTTAATGCTTTAATTAGGAGAGGTCTGGCTTCCTAGGCAGATACCTTGCATAGGTGGAAGCTGGGGCATTGGAGGACTGGGGGAGGGTCAAGGAAATTACTGGGGAGGACAGAGCAATGGTCAGTAAAGGAGGTGTTAAGGCAGTTAGCAATGCAGGCAGGGTCGGTGGAGGTACAGCCATCAATAGTGAGCTGGGATGGGGGAGGGGAGGGGAGCGTGATTTCCCATTTAGCTGTTTATCATTGTCCCAGAAAGTCCGGGCACACCCCCAGGAGGGTGGCCTGGTAATGGTTGGCCTTGGCTTTATGGATGGCCCATGTGCACCTGTTCCGAGCAGCATTGTAGGCCTGTCTATTAGCCATCCGGCCCATTTCAGTGGCAAGGTGCCAGAGGTTATCCCTATTTCTGAGCATTTGTAGTAGGGCAGGGGTAACCAAGGGTGCATTAAGTGTTTTGGATTGAATTCTGGTGACGGGTGCAAAGAGGTCACAGGTCTCGTTAAAGGTTTGGGAGAAAAAGGTGAGGGCAGTGTCTATGTTGGGAGCATGATGAATGGGGGACCAATTAATCTGGGTGAGAAACTGTTTGAGTTTTATCAGCCCACCAGGCCGAAGGTACCTGTGGAGTGTAGTCTGGGCTGTGGGTTTGGGAGTGGGGGCTGCCCAAAGGAATAGGATAGGGGAGTGGTCACTTAGGGAGTCTGGGAGGACCTGGATGTTATGGGTTTTTTTGGTCCGGTTGGTGATAATTACATCCAGAAGGGTACTGGTTCCTCTCTTTGGGTTTACTCTAGTGGGCTGGGAGATGAGTTGTGTCAGGTCAAGGGCAACGAAAGAATCTCAGGTAATGGAAGAGGAGGTGCTGTGCCAGTTCACATTAAGGTCCCCCACTAGGATTTGTTCCCCCTTGTGGTGGAGGGTGGCAAGATATTCTGTTATAGATATCAGCGCTGGGTTCTGGTTCTTTGGGGGAATGTAGGCAGTGGTGAGATAGAGAGGGGTCAGGGGTAATTTTGAGGGTTAGTGGCAGGCTGGTTGAGGGTCCGCTGGTAGGACAGGGGGTCAATACATAGGACTAGCTACGAGGCTGGGTGTGAGGGTGAGGTGTGTGCAGAAGCAGAAATGAGGGTAAGGGAGAGAAGTAGCATAAGTAGGTAGAGGGGTTCCAGGAAGTAGTATCAGGAGAAATTCAGGTGGAGAGACAGAGGTGAATAGACAGAGGGTCCCACTAGTGGCTAGCAGGTATAACCTGCAAATGGAAAAGTGGGGACTTAGTAAAAACGACAGACAGGAAGTGATGTCACAAGACAGCACCTATATAGGTAGTGCCAAGCCAGGGTGGATAGGCAGGGCAGTCGACACAAGGGTGCTGCTTCTGGAGGTAGTTAATTACCTCTTTCGGCACCCACGTAGGTCCCGCTCTAGGAGGGAGCTCTGTGTATGGGCTGGTTTGCTGGCTGGTGTCTGCTCATTTAACTTAAGAAAGACAGTAAAGTTTGTGTTATAATATACAAATAATGGGCAGAAGTTTATAAAAACATAATAAATTTATGTGCAGAAAATGAATGATTTGCTCATGCAAAATCCCCTATATTAGCAACCCATTCAGAATGAATTGCTCCAGACCCCTCTCCCAAAGTACTCATGATGTGGATGACAGGGCAGGTCCATACTTCTGCCTTGTTTCACATGGACACAGGCCCACTAGAGTGCTGAAACTGAGAGGGTAATGTGTGCATGAATACTAGATATGCATGTACCTCTTCCCTCAACAATGAGACCGTCTAGCAAGGAAGAACCAATCAGGAAACAGAAAGGAAAAATAAATGAATATTAAGGGAAGACAAAGGGGGTGGGATGGGGGACCAATGGGTATGACAATGTCCAACAGATTCACTGGATACATCTTCTGAGTCTGTGTCTAAGGCCCTGACTGGTCCTAATTGATTACGCCATACACTGAAGATCAAAGCTGGAATAAGCCCTGTATAGGATTGTGGTGCAGTGATGGACTTAGACAATGCACTCACAGTATTCAAGGAGCCACCACAGGATTGTTGGTAAATATAGTCTCCCTGGAGTTAAAATGGGCAGGAAATCACTGAAACCCAGTTCCACCTCCTCTGACACCTTTTTCCACTGAATACTATTGGAGAGTTGCACCTCCTAGAGACGGCAGATCCACCAATACAAATGTAGAGATTACAGTTCCACCTCCTAAATGTTTCCAATTTAATCACTGTAGTCTCCACCTCCAAGCTTCCACAAAACAAGGGAACTCTGAGAGCATACTTACCTTGCCTAATTTTCCTGCTCATATGGTGGAGAGAGGGGGACTCATCCCCATCATATGTAGGAGTTGGCAAATATGGTGCTTGGGCCCATGATGTATGTGAATCACACATGAACCATTGCTGCTCATGCTCTTAACCATTCATTACATATTGGGCTTGCAATATGTATGGGTTATTCAGAAGTACAAGTGGACAAGTCATAATATTTGGTGTCCACTACAGTCTGACATATAGTTTTAAAATAGACTGAGGATGACATTTGTTGATGACTCAGAGATGTGTTTGCAGGATAACTTTTCCAATATACAGTTTTGGTATACTATCTTTTATTAGACTAGCCAAATAATGTTGTTTTTTTAACAAAAAAACAAGCTTTTGAGACCCCCCCAAGGTCTTTCTAGGTATCATGAAAGCAAAGTAGCACCATGTTTAACACAATTAACACATTAAAAAGAAAAACATGTTTGTTACAGCAGACTTAGTTGTCAGGGTCTGCTAGATAACAGCCCGTTTTGTAAAAGATTATCAGACATGTTAAGTGGATCATAAGATGAAGGGAGTATTGACACAGTGAGAACTCAAGGATGCAGCTTATGCATGAAAGGCTGTTTATAGTATACATAAAAGGCAATTTAGATAATTAAAGGCAAACACAGTAGTTAAGTGCAGACAAAAGACATCTCAGCTAGTTCTTGTTTTGAAAACATGTCTTCCGTAAACACAGAATGGACAAAACTCATTTAAAGATAGTTGCTTGTTTAAACAGCCATTGAGAAACAAAAGTTTGTGAAAAGTTAGTTTAGCTAATAGTCGGCAAGGTATTCTTCAAAACTGGACTCAACCCTGTAACAATGCATCCTGACGGGCAGACCTGGAACACAGACAGAACAGGGTAGTAGAACTGGGAACTCACATGTGGCACTAATCATAATGAAAATGGATACAATGCATTTGCAACTAGCATTTGGACCAGTGTGTAAGCATGTCTAATGTATGAAAAGATTGAGTACTAATAGACTTAAATCTGGATAATGAACTGAGGCAAATGAGCTATACCAATGTAAGCAAATTAACTATGATGATTAGGGCTCTGCAGAATATGAAATTCTGTTATTGGAATTTGTGAGGAAGGGCAAGTTCACTATTAAGAATTTTTGGAATTTCCTTTTGAATTCTGCAGAATTCTGGAAGGTAGCACACTCCCTCTTCTCTCCAGCCACTAACCCTCCACCCCCTACCCTCAAGGTCATCACTCTTTCCATTCAGACCCTATGGCTATTGCTGAATGCCTTAACTCCCACTTTGCTACCTGTGCCTCATCTCTGCTGTGCTCCCTCCCTGGCTCCTCCGCTGGTCTGGTGTCCTCTTCTCCCCCTCCCATGACCCCTCTCCTCTCTAATGCTCCTCTCGCCCCCACCCAGTCCTCTCAACCTACCCCCATCTCTGTGCTCTCCCCTCTTCCTTTTCCCTACCTCTTCCAGCCCCAGATGGGACCTTGGTTTAACATCTCATCTGAAAGAGGGCACCTCAGGAGAGCAGCAATCCTCTCATGCTGCACTGCAGTGTCAGTATTAGGATTTAACCCAAAAGCCTGGAGTGGGGATAGAGCCCACAGCCTTCTGATCAAACACTTTAACAACATTTTACTAAAACTCAATTATTCGCCACTCTATCTGCTTATGTTTTCATGTACCAAAGTGGGCGAATAGCTTGCAGAGCACTGTAAACAGCTGTTGATTAGGCTTCATTATTCTACATCCAGAAACAGAAAAAAATATTTCTTCTGGATTTATTTCATATTGATTTGCTGTGGCTCACTTCATAGAATCTATTTAGCACTGTATGAAGCAGATGTTTTTAAATTTTGAAAGACAGGCAACGCTTATGATAGCTTATCAGTTTAGAGTTCATTTTAGGAATATAAACTTTGCTTTATGTTTTAAACATTCAATTGGCAGTATATTCATTTAGCAGTTTATACTGACTAATACATGCTGCAGAAAACATTAAAAGATTTATTGTGAAGCAGTCAGAGTCTGCAGGAGACAGACTTAATTTCCCAGCAATTTTTACAAAAAGCTCAGCAATTCTGGGTAACTTTTTCTGCAATTTTCTAGTGGCCCTGAAAATAAGCCAGTAAACTATAAATCAAGCCCTAGCACCTGTAGTAGGCAAGTTACTGGGTACTGTAAAAACTGGAAGCAAAATCATTCCAGAAGGAACTGGTTGGTCAGAGATCCGAAACGTGAATTTGTTAAAGTAAAATGTATTTAACTAAACTGATATAATTTATACAAAGAAAGTGACACAAAGACTAGGGAAATTACATATGGTAGCTGTAGGGTTCCAGGGCAAATAGGATGAACTCCAGGTTACCTTTTTTTTTTTTGCCCTTACAGTACTTTTCTATGTTTCTATGTTAGTAGCCACTTTCAAAAAGCTTTCACAAAAGTGTAATTTAAGAGACTGGTTGCAATGATGAGTACTCATTGTCACGGGGTAATAATGATCAGGCAAGACACAGCATATCAGGTACACCACGCCTTAACAAGAGGTGGTTACTTTTATTAAAAATAAAGAAAGAAAATAAGAAATAAATAATGCAGGATACAAATTAATTACTATTTCTGAATACCATCAACAACTCAAAAGAAAATAAATAAAGCAAAAACACAGCTCAGGGTCTGCAGGTAGCTACAGCCCTAATAAAGACCGTGTCAGGTCTCCCTTCAGAGAACCCTAAACTGGAGATGTTAGCAGCACCAACTCCAGGCTACATCTGAACTAGAGATGCTGGATCTTGGGTTATTAAGGCACCCAGGCTCCTCCCCTAAAGAGCAAGGTCCACCTCTAATTCTTTTATTTCAAATCTTTCATATACCATTCTACCTAGACGTATACTTACTGACTATCCAGTTTAGTTCTATCGAATAATCAATTCTGGAAAGCAGTAAAAAACAATAAATTAATTGGAACACATACAAATTCTGCTTTTATTCAAAAGGAGGCATTAATGAGTCTAGACCCCATTTCTGGGTGACTGACATCCCACATCTCTCAAATACCACAGAGAGGATGCTGCTGACTCCCTATAGGAGACTGTACCTTTCTAGAAAGTCTCCTCTGATTGGGAATACTCCTCTAGCAACCACCTTCACTAAGAATCTACAGATGACACTACAGTTATACTTTAATTCTGTACAGTTTTATACCTGTCCTGCGAGGCTTAATATGCTACCTAGTGGCTATCTGCTTTAAGCTGAAAGCCTTTTAGTTTTAGCCAGAAATGCAGGTTTTGGTTTACTAATATTTGCAACTACTAGCTAAAAACATGTCTATTCTCTGACTAATGCTAGCAATAAAAGTAAGCATACTTGCAAATACAACCCAGCGAGTCTACAAGAAAAGGGAAAAGGTAATTCTAATGCCCACTGGCTACCGTGCAGGCTACACATAGTGCTAGCTCCTCTCAAACATGCGAAAGGGAATGCTTCTACAAATTAGCTGGACATTTCTCCAAACGAGAAGGATTTCAGAAGCTTACTCTTTTTAAACTGAGAGAAAGAGGCCAAATACCAAAACAACATCTAAAAGCAGATGCAGGGAGAGACATTTTCTCTCAGCAGAACAGAGCATGGCTACTACTGGCTCTAAAAGTACACGCTATACTTTTGGGACCCTTTTCTATGTTTCCCTATGTTTTTTCTCCTATTTACACAAATACCATGCAGCATTACTATACAGAAAATGAGAGAAAAAATGGCTTTTTACCTTTTAAATGGGCAGACAAAATAAAGTGCCTTGGCAGTATACATAAGAGGAAAAAGGAGGGATGGTTAAACACATCACTGGAATTAATACTCTTTTTAGGCTTTGAAGAAAGAAACACAAGCAAGGTAATATGACAGCAGGTGACCAATCCACGGCAGTACTACCAGGAGAGAAATAGATAAGTGCTGTTGCACAACAGACTTTGGTGGTGGGGGGTTACAGAAAAGAGAGCTGTAGAGATTACTCCAGTGATGGTTCAAAAGTGTTTTTATCCCCGACTATCACCCCCCCCCCACTCAAGAACAAACCAATAGGTTTACCTAAGGTTTATGAACCACATCCCAAAGGGGATGGGTAGGAGCTTCCACCCACCCTCATAGAAGCTCCACCCAGGGCACCCCCAAAAAACTAGTAGTATAACAGTACACCACCTCATACTACACATATAAAAATTTGCCCTGGGGTTTGATAACGCAACTACATGAATTATGACTTATACATCTGACTAGCACCATAACATGTCAGATAGTCAACATTTTTGTGTTGGCTTCCAGGTCTATGTTTTATATCAAAGTTATAGGGCTGCAATGCCAGGTACCAGTGAAGGACCCATACATTTGTATCCTTCATCTGTTGCAACCAACAAAGAGGGTTATGATCTGTGATTAAAGTAAAGTGTCTACCCCATAAATAGAATTTAAGGACTTTACTAGCCCATTTGATGGCCAGACACTCATTCTAGATAGTAGCATATTTCATCTCTTGGTTAACAATTTCCGACTTATATAAATAATAGGATGTTCTTCCCTTTGATAGTTTGGCTAAGCTCATCTCCCAAACTGGTTTCCGAGGCATCAGTGTGAACCTTGAATGGTTGTGTGAAATCAGGAGATCTCAAGACAAGAGAGGCACACAGTGCAGCTTTGATCGTGTGAAATGCCTCTTCACAAGCTGGAGACCAAGGTACTTTGTTGGGGACTTGCTTACAGGTTAAATTGGTCGGGGGGGGCAGCTATAGTGGCAAGTTTGGAATGAAATGCCTATAATATCCTGCTAGGCCCAGAAAAGAACAGACATGCTTTTTTGTCTCTGGTACTGGATATTTGGCAACTGCCTCCACCTTCTCAATTTCAAGTTTAACCATTCCATGTCCCAGAATAAAACCTAAGTGCCTGGTTTCTTGAGCTGCTAGAATACATTTAGAAGGATTAATGGTTAATCCTGCATCCTGTAGTGTTTTAATGACATTGGCAAGGTGACAAAGATGTGTGGTCCAATCAGGGCTAAATATCACCACATCATCTAAGTAGGCTGAGCAGTATTCCCCATGGGGTAGCAGCAATCGGTCCATAATCCTTTGGAAGGTTGCAGGTGCACTGTGCAACCCAAAAGGCATGTACACAAATTGATACAGACCATTCGGCATACTGAAAGCTGTTTTCTCTCTTGATGATTATTCTAGTGGGATCTGCCAGTAGCATTTGGTTAAATCAAGTGTTGAAATGTACTGAGCATGCCCAATCCAATAAAGAATGTCATCAATTCTTAGGATGGGATAACTGTCAAATTGGGTCACTTGATAAAACCATTTGAAATTGAGGTATAGACATATGCTACCTTCATTTTTTGGCACCACTATTATAGGTGAAGACCAGAGGCTGACAGAGAGCTCAGTTATACCTAGCTGTTTCAACTTTTTGATTTCCAAGTCTACATCATCCCTCACACATTCTGGCAATTCTGGCAGACTTTTGTTGAATGGGAGCAGATTCTGCCTGAATTACATGCTGTACACCAATAGCTTTTCCTGGTATGCTGGTAAAGGTGGCAGCATAGTGATGTAATAAATTTCATAATTCATTCTGCTCTCTTTTGGACAAGTCTGAACTGATCTGTAGGGCACTGATACCTTCTGGTTGTTCTAACCTCTTATAAGCTATCTCCATGTCAGAATAAGTAGTTTCTGGAATCACAAACAGACGAGGCTGATTGGTTGCTCTATCATGCCATTTCTTTAGTAGGTTGGCATGATAGGTTTTTGGACCTGCCTTACTGTCAGGTGCTTTGATCTTCTAAGTACTGTAATTGGCTCCATACGTTCTTTGATAATAAAGGGCCCCTGCCACTTCATCCTTAGTTTGTTCTCAGAAGAGGGGAGTAGAAATAGTACTTTTTCTCCTGTTAAGAAAGACTTTTCTTGCATTTTAGCATCATACAGGATCTTCTGTTTTTGTTGAACTACCACACAGTTGTGATGTGCCTGAGCTGTAGATGACACTAATCTCTTATGCAGTTGTGTCATATATTCCAATATATTAACATGCTTTACCATGGTGTTCCCTTCCCAGGCTTCTTTTACCACATCCAGAGGGTCATGTGGGTTCCAGCCATATAACAAGGAGAAGGAGGAGAGCCCAGTTGATGCCTGTGGCACCTCATGATATGCAAAAAGGAAGAGGGGTAAATAATGGTCCCAATCCCTACGCTCATCATCTACAAACTTTCTTATCTTATGTTTCAAAGTCTGACTAAAAACATTCCACTAACCCATATGTTTGTGGATGGTAGGGGGTAGTACGTAAAGCTATAATACTTAGGACCTTATATAGTTCTTTGAACAATTCAGCACTGAAATTAGCCACTCGATCTGTAAGAATTTCCTTGGGAATGCCTAATCGGCTAAAGTAGTCCACTAGCTTTTCTGCAATTTTGGGTGCAGTGGTGATTGTGAGTGGGAAGGCCTCAGGATATTTGGTGGCATAGTCGCATATTACCAGGATGAAGTGGTTGCCTTTTTTGATCTTTTCCAAGGGGCCCACAATGTCCATGGCAGTACAGTCAAAAGGTTGGGTAACCAAAGGAGGGGTATAAGAGGCACTTTTTCTTTGTTCTTAACCTGTCCTATATGTTGACATTCAGGACAGGTTTTTACAATAGAAAGCTACATCCTGTTGTACTCCAGGTCAGTAAAAATCACTGCAATGTCCTTGAAGTGGTCCTGTCCCTGCCTGCATGTCCTGCACTAAGGAGATCATGTCCTAGAAATAACAAATCTTTTCTACATTTCATGGGGACTAACAATTGTTCTACCTTTTTCATTAATAACAGGGTTGGTACACACTCTATATAGGATACAATTTTGTTTTAGCACCATAGGGCACTAGAATCACCTTTCTTCCCTAGCTAAAAAAAAAATTTTCAAGGTTAGATCGTCATGCTGTTCTTTGACAATATCAGGTAAAGACACAGTAGGCATAGAGTTTTTAATGTCCACATGCATATGTTCTTTCTTCCTCCCAGGCTCTCTGCAGCTTCTTCTTTCAGCCCATGTTTTTTCTGGGTTTATTTACAGTCTCAAATATCTCATCTGCAAAAGGAAACAGTTCCATTTCTCCATTCTGTTGTTTCTGTGCTCTAGTTGTCACTGTTTCCAAGGAGGTATCACAGACCAGGGCCAAAGAATTAAAGTCAGGGTGGTCTTGGCCTATGTTTAGTGGAACTGGCAAGGTAGGTACCACCCCCAACCTTAAGAACCTCTTCATACCATTTATTGTTATTTCTAGTTCCGTAGTGGGATATTGGTGTACATCCCCATGTATGCAAATGATCCCAGTAGTCAGAGTCTCTTGTGGTACCATCGTTACTAAATCTGCTCTTATGAGACTTTGATGACTTCCTGAGTCTATTAACCCCTCGATGTCTCTTCCTGCAACTTGAGCTTTAATGATAAAGCCACCCAAATTCATTGATGCTAAATATGCAGGGCCTTTTTTCTTGTGTGGGCAATATATGTGCCCCAAGCCATGGCAGTAGTGTCATTGTATATTTGAGGCAGGTCTTTTTGCCACCTAACTTGTACTGTTCCCCGCTTGGCTTAACAGTCCCTGTCCCTGTAGATGGAATATAGGGGGTTCTTATCACTGAAGTATTGGTTGTGGTGGTAGCTGATGTTGGTGAAGAACTGGGGCCTGCATCACCTGTTCTACTGTATCCCTTCTGTAGGTGCTGTCTAGCTGACAAGAAATCTTCGGCCAAAGTCAAAGCAATTTCAGGGTTTTCTGGATTGTGTTCCCTGATCCATAGTTGTACTTCAGGGGGCATGATAGTAATAAATTGTTCCAACACCATCAACTCAATATATTTAACAGTCTTCTCTTCAGGTTGTAACCATTTATTGCAAATGTCATGCAACCTAGTAAATGTATCTCTTGGGGGGTATGTGTGGCAAATGTTTAAATGTCCAAAATCGTTGATGGCATGTCTCTGGGTTTATGTCATATCTTTTTAAAATTTATTTTTTTACAGCTGCATAGTCATTTGAGGTTTGGGTGCTCATACTGGTATAGGCTAGCTGGGTATTTCCAGTTAAGTAAGGTGCTAGTTGGACTACCCACTATTGTTGGAGCCACTCACAGGCTTGAGCTACCCATTCAGAAGTCATGAGATATGATTCAATATCATCAGTTGGCAACATTTTAGTCAAGTTTATGTCCTTAGGACTGACCTTAGCAGCTTCTTGACCTGCCCCAATATTCTGTAAAACTTTCATGGCATCAGCCCACCTTTGGTCTTGGTGACGTCTCTTCTGATCTCATTCCTTCCTCTCTTTCTCCCTTTCTTGTAGGCTTTCCATCCGTTGTCATCCCAATTACAGTTGTCTAACAGTAAGCCATTTTAACAGTCCAGCAATGTCTTCTGGTGGTGTCTCTAGAGATTCCTCTGGTTCCTCATCCTCCTCCAGGCTGTTCCCTTCTAGTTTTGCAGTTGCATTGTCCTCCATAGCTGTACCCATTGGCAGAGTCCTTTTTGGAACTTTGGGTCTAGTGACTGGATCCAGACCAGGTAGTAAAGGTTTCCCAGTCCGAAGCACTTATGATCTGGTGGAGACACCTTGTACAGCTAATATGGTGTCTGCCAACTGGGACATGTATCACTGTGCCAATGCTGATCAGGATACTAGGTACAGTATCCAATGTGAAGTCTCCCTATGTGCCACAACTTTCACAGAACCCCACTCCTGGTACTAAATGTCACAAAGCAATAATAATCAGGCAAGATACAGCACATCAGGTACACCACATCTAACAAAAGATGGTTATTGTTATTAAAAATACAGAAAATAAGAAATATATAATACAGGATACAAAATAATGACTGTTTCTGAATACCATCAACAACCAAAAAGAAAATAAACAAATCAAAAACACAGCTCAGGGTCTACAGGTAGCTAGAGCCCTAATAAAGACTGTGCCGGGTCTCCCCTTGGAGAACCCTATACTGGAGATGTTAGCAGCACCAGCTCCAGGCTACATCTGAACTAAAGGCGCTGGATCTTGGATTACTAAAGCACCCAGGCTCCTCCCCTAAAGAGCAAGGTCTACCTCTAATTCTTTTATTTCACATATTCCATATAACATTCTACCTAGACATATATTTACTGACTATGCAGTTTAGTTCTACCGAATAATCAGTTCTGGAAAGCAGCAAACAACAATAAATTAATTAGAACACATACAAATGCTGCTGTTATTCAAAAGGAGGCATTAATGAGTCTAGACTCTGCCCCATTTCTGGGTGATTGACATCCCACATCTCATAAATACCACATAGAGGATGCTGCTGACTCCCTATAGGAGACTGTACCTTTCTAGAAGGTCTCCTCTGATTGGGAATATTCCTTTAGCAACCACCTTCACTAAGAAACTACAGGTGACACTACAGTTATGCTTTAATTCTGTACAGTTTTATACCTGTCCTGCCAGGCTTAATATGCTACCTAGTGGCTATCTGCTTTAAGCTGAAAGCCTTTTAGTTTTAGCCAGAAATGCAGGTTTTGTTTTACTAATATTTGTAACTACTAGCTAAAAACATGTCTGTTCCCTGACTAATGCTAGCAATAAAAGTAAGCATACTTGCAACTACAACCCAGCGAGTCTACAGCATAAGGGAAAAGATATTTCTAATGCCCACTGGCTACCTTGCAGGCTACACATAGCTCTAGCTCCTCTCAAACATGCGAGAGGGAGCACTTCTACAAATTAGCCTGACATTTCTCCAAATGAGAAGGGTTTCAGAAGCTTACCATTTTTAGACTGAGAGAAAGAGGCCATATACCAAAATAACACCTAAAAGCAGATGCAGGGAGAGACATTTTCTCTCAGCAGAACAGAGCATGGCTAATACTGGCTCTAAATGCACAAGCTATACTGTTGGGACCCTTTTCTATGTTTCCCTACATTGTTTCTCCTATTTACATATGTACCATGCAGCATTACTAATTAATGTACACAGAAAATTAGAGAAAAGATGTCTATTTACCTTTTAAATGGGCAGACAAAACAAAGTGTCTTGGCAGTATACAGTACATAAGTGGAAAAAGGAGGGGGTTAAACACATCTCTTGAATTAATACTCTTTTTAGGCTTTGAAGAAAGAAACACAAGCAAGGTAATATGACAGCAGGTGACCAATCCATTGCAGTACTACCAGGACAGAAATAGATAAAAATGCTGTTGCGCAACAGACTTGAGGGGTCACAGAAAAGAGAGCTGTAGAAATTACTCCAGTGATGGTTCAAAAATGTTTGTTTATTTGTTTATCCCTGACTATCACACTCATGCAGCAGCGGCTCTAGCCACAAATGGTTACCAGGGCACAGCTGGGGCACAACTGATGGCAGCCAGGGCACTGATATATTGTTACTATGGGGGAAGCTCTGCACCATATGGGGCACCAACTGGGGCACAGCATTTTTTTAACGGGGCACATGCCCTGTCGGGCCCTGGTATAGAGCCGCCACTGCACTCATGGGATTCAGAAAGGAAAGCTGCAGTATGGATACAGAGATGGCTTAAAGGCAGTCAGCCAGATGGCAGAAGAGTGCTGTTAAAATGTGTTGCTCAGATAGGCAGATCGTGACAAGTGGTCCACATCATGAATCAGTGTTGGTCACACTCCTGTTCTCCAAATGATTTGAACAAGCAGGAGTGGATATCAAAATCTGGTGACAATTCCAGGTGAGGGGGGGGGGAAGGAGTGAGGGAGAAAGAGAGAGGGAGGGAGAAAGAGAAGGAGGGAGAGAGAGAGAGAGAGAGAGAGAGAGAGAGAGAGAGAGAGATTATCTAACAACAGGCAATGAGGTTGCAAGAGGATGTGGATTACAGAACACTTAGAATTAAACTTTAAACTCATAGCTGATAAAGCAGAGAAATAAAACCCCTAGGTGTGCAGCTACATAAATAATTAAAGAACTTAGAAACATAGAAACATAGAATTTGATGGCAGATAAGGACCGCTTGGCCCACCCAGTCTGCCCATTTCCCTACCTGATGGATAAGCTGCAGATCCTAGTTAACCAGCAGCCTACTTCTTCCTACGCCCACCCCCTAGAATTGCCTTATGACTGACCCATGCATGCTTGAATTCCACCACTGTTTTTGACTCCACAACCTCCTTGGAAGGCTGTTCCATGCATCCACAACCTCTCTGTGAAAAAATACTTCCTTAAATTACCTCTGAGCTGCCCCTTCTATCTTCAAATTGTGCCCCTTGTTCTTGCACACCTCTCTTTTTGAAAGATGCTACCCTCTTGGACTTTGTTGATTCCCTTGAGGTACTTGAAAGTTTCTATCATGTCCCCTTCTCCCTCCTTTCCTCGAGGCTATACTTATTAAGCTCCTTAAGTCTCACTTCATATGTCTTCCGGTGCAGACCCTGCACCATTTTAGTTGCCCTCCTCTGGACAGCTTCCATCCTGTCTATGTCTTTGCAGAGATTGGGTCTCCAGAACTGCACGCAGTACTGCAGATGTGGTCTCACCAGCTGTCTGTACAGAGGATATAACTTCTTGTTTTCTGCTGGTGATGCCTCTCCTATGTGTCCCAGTATTCCCAGACCCTCCTTGCTGCCCTCTCACATTGCTTGCCCACCTTTAGGTCATCTGATATGACTACTCCCAGGTCCCTTTCCATTTTTGTTGTTGTTAGTATCTCACCCCCCATTGTGTACTCTTCCCCTGGGTTTTTGTTTCCCAGGTGCATTACCTTGCACTTCTTAGCATTGAATCTAAGCTGCCATATATTTGACCATTCCTCTAACCTTGCCAAGTCCCTTCTCATCCTTTCCACCCCACCTTGTGCATCAACTCTGTTGCAGATCTTTGTGTCATCTGCAAAGAGACATACTTTTCCTTCCAGTCCCTCTGCAATGTCGCTTATAAAGACATTGAAGAGGACCAGTCCCAATACTGAACCCTGTGGTACCCCACTAGTAACCCCTTTTTCAGAGTGGACTCCATTTACTATTACTCTGTGTCCTATTCTCCAGCCAATTCTTTACCCAGGCTGTCATCTTGGGACCCACTCCAGGCTGGCTAACTTATATATTAATCTTGTGTGGGACTGTGTCAAATGCCTTGCTAAAGTCTAGGTAGGCCATGTCCACAGCCCTCCCTGATCTACTGCTTTGGTCACCCAAAGAAATCTATCAGATTTGTCTGGCATGACCTTCCGGCTGTGAATCCATGCTGCCTTGGGTCCTGTGCTCCTCTGGCCTCTAGATCGCAATAATTCTTTCCTTCAGAATGATTCCATCATTTTCCCTATCACTGAGGTTAAACTAACAGGTCTGTAGTTTCCTGCTTCTGCCTTGCTCCCACTTTTGTGAAGGGGAATCACATCTGCCCTCCTCCAGTCCTCAGGTACCACCCCATCCTCCCATGATTTGTTAAAGAGGGTAGTCAGTGGTGTCACTAGTTCTGTCCTTAGTTCTTTTAGAATTCTGGGATGAATCCCATCAGGCCCCATTGCTTTGTCCACCTTCAGTTTTAAGAGCTCATTCAGAACTCTTTCTTCTGTAAATGAGCTGGTATCAACTTCTGTATCCAGAGTGTTTCTACTGTTTGTTTTAGGTACCTCCCCCTCTTCCTTTGTAAATACTGAGCAAAAATATTTGTTTAGTATCTCTGCCTTTTCACAGTCACCCTCTGCCCACCCTCCCTCCCATTTATTAAGCCTCACTATCCCTCCCTTGGTCTTCCTTCGCTCCCTGATGTACCTATAAAAGGTTTTATCCCCCTTCTTAACTGAGTTGGCTATCTTTTCCTCGGTTTGGGCCTTTGCTGTTCTGACTGCCTTTCCAGCTTCCTTTTGCTTTAACTGATACAGTTCTCTGTCCTGTTCCTTCTGTGATTCCTTGTACTTCCTGAATGCTTTCTTTTCTCTTGAACCTTCACTGCCACTTCCTTTGAGAACCATAGTGGTTTCTTACCTCGTTTCGTTTTGTTTATTTGCTTTACACAAAGGCTTGTTACCTCTGTGATGGCAGTTTTATTATTCCCCATTGTTCTTCCACCTCCTTCCTGCCCATTTGCTAGTGCATTCCTTAGGCACTCACCTATTTTGCAAAGTCAGCCCTCCTAAAATCCAGTACCTTTGTCTTTGTATGGCTTGACTCTATTGTTGTGTTTATTGTGAACCATACTGTTCGATGGTCCCTAGTTCCCAGATGGCTACCCACTTCTATATCTGTGATCCTCTCTTCATCTCCGTGTTGAGAGAGACCAGGTCTAAGATTGCTTCCTCTTGAGTGGCTCCAATACTAGTTGTCCAAGGCATGCCCCTGTAGGGCATCCAGAATAACCCCACTCTTAGAAGTGGCTGCTGCAACTGCACTCCAGTTAACATCTGGCATATTCAGATCACCCATCAGCAATATCTCCCCTTTATCTGCCATTCTAAGTATACTTCCTATCATTTCCTTGTCCATTTCCTCCCCCTGAGAGGGGGGGTCTGTACACAACCCCTGTGCGGATTGTGGTGCCATTGCCTGCCTCCAAATTGACCCACAGTGCTTCTTCTCCTCCCTGTTTATCCTTTTGTTCCATCGCTTTGATTTCTTCTCTTATGTAGAGAGCTACTCCTCCTCCTCCTCGTTTACCCTCCCTGTCCCTCCTGTAGATAGTGTATCCTGGTATGTTTACATCCCAGTCATGGTTCTGTGTGTACCATGTTTCTGTGACTGCCACAATATCCAGATCTTCCTCCTCCATCAAGGCCACTAATTCAGGAAGCTTGTTACCCAGACTACGGGCATTGGTACTCATTGCTGTCCATTTTCTGATGGCTTTATCTTCTGTAGCAGCAATCCCCACTGACCTTTCTACCTCGGTCTTTTTCTCATTTAATACCCTGTTTTGTAGAGGGAGGCTGGGATTTTCCTTCTGCTTATCAGTGCCTTCCCCCTTGACTAGTTTAAAGGCTTGCCAATGAAGCATTTAAACCGATTGCCCAAAAGACTTGTTCCCTTCCTGGACAGATGCAGACCATCCTGCCAGTATAGGCTGGTGTCCCTCTAGGTGGAACCCCAATCCCCAATGAAGCCAAACCCTTGTGCTCCACACCATTTTTTTAACCATTTGTTAAACTGCATGGGTGCAAAGTACCCTCGCCTCACTCATGCCACTGACAGGCAGCACCTCTGAAAGGATACTGTGTGTGCTACTTGTCTTAAGCCCTCCCCAACTCTACAAAGTCCTTTGCACTGCTCTAATCTCATGATGAGCCAAGTCATTTGTCCCTAGGTGGACAATGATGTCCAGCTCAGACTCCTGCAACTGTTCTCGTGATCCTAAGGATGCGCTTCCTGTCCCTCCAAGCCATGGCACCAGGCAGGCACCTTGCTTCAGTTTTCCCTGCTCCCCCAGTTCTATCCCCTAATAATTGAGTCCCCCACCAGGAGCTGCTTTTCCTGTGGTGCCTCTGCCTCCTTCCTGAGGGCCTACTCAGGACAGTTGTCTGCACCTCTTTAGTCTCCTCTGCAGGTGCATCCATAGGGGAACTATGCTCCCCAGAATGGTGTATGGATTGTGGAGTGTAACAACTGACTGGGTGTGCCTCTGTTCCACCACCCTTACCCTCCCTGAGCCCACTGTGGTCCAACTGCTGTGCTTTCTTTGCAACCTCTGAAGTAGTGGTGGTGGCTGTGGTGCTCCCTGGATGGGGAGGTTTCCCTTGCCACTGTCCAGTGTGGCCTGAAGATGGGCAACTTCCTCCCTCAGGGCAGACAGTTGTCTGCAAACAGGGCAGCATCTCAGCCTCCAGAAAGACTCCCGGAAGACTGCTGCCCCACAGCCATTACATTGTACTACTCCCCACATAACTGTCTACCTTGTTTAGTTTTTTTTGTGTGTGTGTGTGTGTGTGTGTGTGATTGGTGCGTTATATAGAAATATATGTATTTATATAATATGTATGCTTATATTGTCAGCGCAGTGTGCTAGACAGGATATGACAGTGATGTGTACCTTGCCCTCTTGAGGAAATGATGTCAGAACCCCAGGTATAAATGAACTATTTCCAGGGGTGGGTGGGGTGAGGGGTGGGAAGGGTTGGGCTCTAAACTGTGCCCTTCACGAAACAAACAGCTAAACGCCTGACTCCATTGATGATGAGTGCCTTTCTGTCAGCAAGATGCCATACACGACAATTTGTAATACTGCTTCAAACCAATTTGACAGAGAAAATACCCTGCTAATCAAACAGAGAAAAATCCAAACATCCAAGTCAGACACAGGTAAACCTCCCCAGCCCCAAAAGAGCCTGGTGACCTGTGCTCTGAAAACAGTCAGCCCCAAAACACGTCAGCTGTGCAGAAGGGCATTTAACTTGCAGTTATGTTTTTCTATTGAAGCAGTTTTTCAAATATAAGTTTACATTCTGGCACTACTCAATCTTTGCTGGCCTTTGAGTAACTTCTGTAGTTGTTTCTGACTTGTACTTTGGTGCTAAAGACCTTTTTAAAAATGTATGATGTAGTTTATAACCACATAGGAACAAACAAATTTTGCCTGCAGAAGAAGACCTTACAATCTATCAAGTCTGACCGATGCAGAGTGCATGTATCATAACTTAAGTGCTGCTCCGCTTCCTCTTTTGGGACAATCTTACCCTCTTCTTACTTTGTCACACCCTCTCTAGAAGCCATCCACAGTTTTGTTTACCACCCCTTCTGGTAGCCTGTTCCAGCAATCCAGCACTCTCCATAAAGCAGTACCTTCTGGCCTTTTTCTGTAATCTGCCCCCAGCCAGTTTGAAGCTGTTTCCATTCACGTTTTTATTTTTCCTGGTCCTGAAAGGTTTGCTGGGGTCTATCTTGTTAATTTAGGATGAAATTCAAGTTTATTTAATACAAGCAGTACATCAAGCCTCCACGACCAAAGTGGATCAAGTAGTGTAGGCTCGATGTACTGCTTGTACCAAATAAACAGGGATTTTATACTGCAGTAACTACCTACAATGCTTCAAAGAATGTGCTTGATGCTGGCTATGACTTTGTGAATGTGAAATAATCTGATGTGTGCTCCGTCACTTCTCAGCACTCAGCTGCTGTTACTATACCTTGTTAATACTATTGATGTACTTAAATGTTTCTATCTTATCCCCTCATTCCGATCTGTCCTCTAATGAGTAAATCTTCAGGTTCTCCTGCCTCCATTTGCAGGATAGCCCTGCTGACCCTGAATTATCTTTGTAGGTTATCTTTGCACTATCTCCAGCTGTTTATATCTTTTTTGTGGTTGGGGTTCCAGAACTGTACACAGTACTCCAGCCATGGGCTCACCATGAATCTGTGCAGAAGTAGTATGACCTCTTTTTTTCTGCTTGTAAATCCTCAGCATATGCAGCCCAGCATCCTGTTAGCCTTCACTGCTTCCTTACTGCCTTGTGTTGAGTGTTTCAGGGTACTAGTAATCATCATTCCAAGGTCTTTCTTGTCTTTTGACACTGATGCCCTTGCTAAGCTCATGCATTGTTTGCACAATGTGTTTGTGTCCTACTATGGAATTTTATGGTGGAAAGGAACATAAACATACACCATCAAGTTATAAAATGGTGCTGACTACCAGTAGAGCAATTAAAAACACACACTGAGTTTGCTAAAAGACCACAAAAGATGAAACAATAAAACAACTGGAAACAGTATTAAAAAGACAGCTTCCACAAGAACAAATGGTTTTCAGGATAAGAGCAGTTCTCCTTAAAAAAAAAAAAAAGGCAAGGGTGATGAGGGCCCCATAGTCAGTTGCAGAAGGGAGCTGTAAGTGCTAAATGCAACTACTTACCACCAGTGGCCATTAGCTCCATTGTATCATGGTCTAAGTATTTGTGACTGATCAAGGAAGAATGTGGAAATCACAATACCAATGGCATGCAGCAACTTTTACAATGTAAGGACACTCCTGGGAGCATGTCAATTCGCTCCCACTATCTCGCTCCCGGACAACCCATTCCTGATAATATGCTCCCTGCCATTCTCTCTCCTTGCAATTTCAGCCCCTGTCAACTCGCTCCCTAACATTTCAATCTGCGCTCTCTCCTTAACTTTTTGAATGTTTACACGCCCTGCCATCTCATTCCCAAACTGCAATTTCAGTCTGCCAGGATTAATATGCTCTGTACAGCACAACTTTATTTTTCATGTCTTGTACCTGATAAACGCACACCATCACACTGCTGAAATAAATTGCTCTCTCCCTCATCCATTCCTCATGAAAAAGGTGCTGCCCACACAGAAAATCTGCTGTAAATTCAGACTTTAAAGCAGAAATTCGTAATATTCTAAAATTCTAAATCAAAAATAAGCCCCGTACAATTAAGCACTATGGTTTTCACAGTGTTCTGTGCCTGTATCTCCATGTTTAAGGATGTGTCCCTCATCCTGAGGGTCTTTGTCCCTCATTGTCCTTCATTTTGAATGTCCAAAAAATGTCCATGTCCCTCATTTCAGTGACAAAAGGTTGAGATGTATGTAACCTACCCTGAGTCAAAGGTGGGAATCACTGTTCCAAAAAGCCCACAAAGTGCCAGGTAACCCCACAGATGGACCTTTATCCCTCCATTCGAGTGCTTGGCTGAGTGGGAGACAAATATTTGGCAAAAGTGGCAACCTCATTCTTCCTCACGGGCTGCCTGCCCCCCACCCTCAACTTCCATAAAAGATCATGCTCTCAGTGTCCATCCGATGTTCGTCAAGACCTGCCAGCCCACCAGGAAATAGCACCATTGCAAAAATAACTCTGCCAGTCAGCTGCAGTACTGTGCGGCTCTCTGGGGTGGTCCAAGTGCCATCCACGATATTCATTCAGTGGCACAAGGAGAAGTTCTGGATGGAAAATGCTGCACCTCCTCTGTAGTCAGATGATGATGATAGGGAATCTAAACATTTAAAAAGTGAAAAACAGGACAGATCTGTAATAGGAGTGAGCACAGATTGAAAATTTGAAAAAAATGAAGTCAGAGAGTGAGTTGACAGGCTGAATTTGCTAGGAGTAAGAATGGCAGGGAGCATATTGTTGAGAGCAGGTTGTCCTGGGGCAAATTCACAGGAGTGAATTGTCATGTACCTGGCACTCCTGCACAACTAGACATAGCAACTTGTACCTCTCCAGGCTACTTCCTGGCAACCCAGGTGCTACTGGGAGGTGCAGAGTGTGATGTAGACAGCCAGCTCTGAGTGCTCGAGTGCTGTATTAATTTTTTTATTACATATAAAATATATGATGGGAAGGTCAGTTTGAGGAACTACTGTCTTACTGGAACTGACATATCAAGACCCCCTAGGAATAAGTTCAAAGGACAGGAGGTATTTTAAACAGCAAAGATCTGGGGTGCAATTACCTTGTCGATTTGCTTTCATCCCAGGAAATAAGAATAGCCATTCGAAATTCCCTCAGGGAGATCCTTTGACTTGCATAGTTGCCAGGAAGGACTTGTGGGGAGGGGTGTTGGAGAGAGGCCAGAATGGACATTGAAGAGGTTTGGTGTCTGGGCCAGGCAGGATCCAGACAAATTTGGAAGGTCAAATACACATTCCCCAGGAAGCCTTGGGAGGACATCACATAACCTGTTTATATGTGTGTGTGTGTGTGTGTGGCAGAACAAAAAACAGTTCTGACCAGTTACCCTGAGGAGAGGAAATTGAGTATGTCACTTATCATTTTTTTTTAAATCTTGTTGGGACATCCTGTGTGGTAACACATAACTTTTAATACACCAAGGCAGAGTTTAATGAGCTCAGAGAGGAGGCCAGTTCAGAACTCTTTTATCCAACTGAGTAAGCCTTAGAGACACACAAGACAATATTCCTGACTGAGAGAAGAGAGACCCTCAAAGCACTGAAAGAAAGTAAGCATTAGACAAGATTAGTCTGAAGTTATAAATTGTAGGAACTGTACTTTTTTACCTGTTTGTTTTAAGGCTGCATGTGTTGGGATATATAATTGACCTGTAATTATTGTTCTGTTTTGATATTTTTAAAGTAAAGATATTTTTTTACGAAAAAAACTGCATGCAGTGCCTTGACATTTCTTTTTATTTTAAGTGGAACTTTTAAAGGTTATAAGTACACTGTGTATGGGCTTATTGTATACCAAACTGGGAAATGGATAGAGTTCTCTAAACTCTTGCATAGAGTTCTAAGGGTTCATTCGAAAGACCTGGTTGGGTGTCTGTAGGCAAAGATATCTGGCCCCCGAAGACAGAATTATCAGAGCCTGATAATTGGGTACTCTAACAAGAGGTTATCAGTTTGAATCCTTCCAGAACTTGAGACTAAGGTGACTTGAACCCACAAAACAGACAAGAGGGTTACCTTGTCTGTTACACTGTATACAAATCATACACTCAGAGGTTGGCACTTTGGGTGTAGAGGGTTGACCGGCTCAGCGAGTTTGTGACACAAAGCTGTGACAATTCACATTGGGCTGCAACAAAGAGCAGTGTTGCATGTACACCACTAAATAACAAGATAAAGTAACACACTTTGGTTGGGGAGAAGGGTTTTCCACTGGACTTCAGGGATAGTGTGGCATCTACAGAATTAGCTAGGATTCTAGTTGACTACCAGGAGATGGACAGTTGCTCCATGGGGGATCCTTGTCCCACTTGGGCCCAACATACATGTGGGACTTTGGGAGATGGGACCTGTCTGGGTGAAATGTCCATGAACTGGCATGCAATGGAGATGAGTCACAGCATGAAATTGTACCATGCTTCCTGGCACAATGGTATTCTGGAACTCAGACTGTTGTGCAATCCAGCCTGTTAGTACAACCCCATATGCACTCTCCAACAGCTGGATTGTCAGTTTGTATTGTACCTCTGTCCCTAGGAGGACTATTCATGTGGCTGCACCATACTCAGGTTTGTGTATATTTCTACTGGGTGATGGCAGAGTGGTATGCCCCAAATCTTCCTGCTTTGATCCATCCCAGTAGTGACTGGGAATAGAAATGAAATGTCAAGAAACCTCCAACTAGAATTAGGAGGTTTATAGAAAGAGGCATTCCTTCCAAAAGCAGTTATTTGCAATGAATTTACAGAGAGCACTGGTCAAGCCACAGCTGGAATACTGTGAATTGTTTTGGCCTATATGCTCATACAGATAGACTATAACAGTCCAACAGAAAATGCATTGCAAACTTATCAGTATGATACCTGGGATGAGGAAATTAAGTGGAAAGGAAGGATGGAGAAACGGGGGCTGTACTCATTTGAACTGAGAATACTGGGGGCATATTAGACAGAGTTGCTCAAAATGAGAAAATGACTGGTGAAAGTAAACAGAAGCAGATTATTTATTTTGGTAGAGGAATCTAAAACAAGGAAACATAAGCTTAAGATAAACACTAGATTAACAACATGAGAAGCTGTTGTTTTTCATGCAGACAATTATTGGATCGTGGACAGCTATGGACACTGACTGTAACACAACTTTTAATATGAGGGTCAGTGAAGGGAAGGGTGGAGGGAGGGCAGCTGCAGAATAAGGGGTGCTAGCTGCACATTCAAGCAGACTTGATAGACCTCTAGGCCTTTATCTGCTGGCAAATTTCGTATGTTCACATGTTCGTAGAAAATTACTTAACCCTTTCAGTATGGAAGCAGAATATATTCTGCCTAGCAGAATGTTATTGAGTGGTTTGGACAAGAAGCCAGAACTAAAGGGATTATGATGGAATATTTTGAAAGGATACGTGCAGAAAGTAAGGATGTAGATTAGTGCAAAAACAACCCTGAGTTGGGAACTAAGAGCAGGACTGTTAAGATGAGAAGATGGCAGCCTGCATTGATTTAAAATACTCTATTCTTGTATCAGGCTGGTAGCGAAGCAGTAGCACCACTGCTTGCCACACTGGCAGCCCAGGGTTGGGAGTGGAATCAAGTAGTTCAGGGGCTGATGTGGAAGGGAGAAATGAGCATCCTAGGGACAGCTCTCCTGCATTGAGAGTGGGGGTTGGTGATACTGAGTCCAGCTGCTTGATTGCCACCTGGTGGAGGCCAAGTTGTAGCACAGCAAGTACACATTGCAGGGGAAGGGACTGAGGCAGGATGCCAGCACACATGACCGTCATTGTGTGCATGAGTGAGCATCATTGCACGCTAGCACCCTCAAAAGGAAACAGAGGAAAAAGCCCCAGCCCACAGAGCTGATGCTGGTACTTATTACAAAAACACGAGAACTCAAGACCCCAGGGTTATGCTTAATATTACAGTCCAAATCCCAAAACAGCAAAAATGCAGCACATACACATCCGTACCCAAACCACAATAAAGATAACAAATAGAGGGTCAAAAGATGTCCGTATCCAAAAACACGTTATTTAATGTGCAGGGCCCATATGCCGTCAGTGGTGCTCCCAGAACTGAACACAACATGAACATACGAAATTGTTGACAGAAAAAGGCCCACAGATCTATCAAGTCTGCCTGATTGTGCAGCTCTTAGTTTCATATCACTACAGCTGCACCACCCCCCACCAAACCCCTCCCTTCCTCCTCTTTCCTGGTCCTTTCTCCCTTTGTGTTTTTGTTGGTATTAACCCTGACCATGACTCTATCCCAACCCCACTAAAAGCTATCCACTGTCCTTTGAGTGATTAACTCCTCCAGCAGTGCTTTCCAACCCGCCACCACTCTCTGTGAAGTAGTGCCTCCTCATCTCCCTCCTAAACCTTCCCCCTTCCCACTTCAGACTGTGCCCCCTAGTGATCCTTTCCCCCTTTAAGCAGAACAATCCTCCCTCCCTGACTTTGTATATGCCTTTCAAGTACTTAAAGATCTCTATCATGTCCCCTCTTATCCTTCTGTCTTTAAGCGAGTACATGTTGAGCTCCCTCAACCTTTTCTTGTACGACAACTCCCCTAGTCCCATGATCATTTTTGTAGTCCTATGCTGCACCCCTCCAGCAATCTCACATCCTTTTTGAGGTATGGGCACCAGTACTGTGCACAGTACCCTAAGTGTGGCCTCACCAGTGATCTTTACACTGGTAGGATGACCTCCCCTTTTTGAGAGAAGATCCCTCTGGCAATGCACCCCAGCATCCAATTTGCCCTTGCTGCTGCCCTCCTATACTGTGCTGATACCTTCATTTCCCCTGTGACTAATACACCCAAGTGCGTTTCCCCCCAGCTAGTAGCTGTTACTGGGATTTCTGGTTCCAAGGTGCATGACCTTGCACTTCTTAGCATTAAACCCCAATTGCCACTCCCTAGATCAGTGTCTGAGTTTAGCTAGATCCTCTCTGAATGCCTGCCTCTCTTCCTCATTCTCCACTTTTGCACAAATCTTAGTGTCATCCGCGAACAGGCTGATCTTACTCTTGACCCCCTCTGCAATGTCTCCAGTGAAGTCATTGAACAAAACAGGGCCCAGCACTGAACCCTGTGGTACCCCACTCGTTACTGGCCATGACTTGGATAGCTCCCTCCTTACAGCTACCCTCTGATGTCTGCCCTGCAGCCAGCTCTCAACTCACCCCACCAGTTTTTTTGCCCACCCCATGTCCTTCAGCTTGCTCATTAACCTCCTGTGTGGCACTGAGTCAAAAGCCTTGCTGAAGTCCAGATACTGGACATCCATAGCGTGGCCTTCATCAACTGCCCTAGTTACACAGTCGAAGAAGTCGATCAGGTTAGTTGGGCAAGGTCTTCCTGTGACAAACCCATGCTGTCTCTCATCCTGCAGGCCATTGCTATTGAGAAAGATTATCAACCTCTCCTTCAGACTAGCCTCCATCAACTTCCCAACTATGGAAGTCAAGCTCACTGGTCTGTGGTTACCCGGTTGGTCCTTTTGTCCACTCTTGTGAAGGGGCACCACGTGAGCCATCCTCCAATCCCTGGGTACATTCCTCATCTCAAAGGAGGTGTTAAACAGGTCCATCAGAGGACCTGCCAACAACTCTGCCAGTTCTTTCAGGACCCTTGGGTGTACACTGTCCGGTCCTGGTGCCTTGTCCATCCTCCAGGCTTTAAGGCCCTTCAGAACTCTATCCTCTTGGATGACCCCATCAGTTATCTCTGCCACCCCTCCACCCTTGTCCCCTTTCCCCTGCGGTATTGGGCCATCCCTTATTTTTGTGAACACCAAGCAGAAATAATAATTGAGTGCCTCTGCCTGATCTTCCCCTTGTTACATCCATCCATCCTACCTCTCTCTCTTGATTCTAACAATGCCATCCCTACAACTCATCTTCTCCTTTATGTATTTAAAGAATCCCTTTTCCCCCTCACTGATCCCCTGAGCCAACCTCAGCTCCTTTGCTGCCTTGGCTGCCCTGACTGACCTGATCACCTTCCTAAATGCCTTTGAGAACACTTCTCTATCCTCCTCATGCCCAGATTTTTTGAACTTAATGAAGGCCAATCTTTTTTTCCTCACCTTCCTCCTCACCTCCTTGCTGAGCCAGCTAGTTTTTTTTTCACCTGGACTGCTTACTCTGAGATTTGGCACATGTGTTCGTGGCCTCATTTAGCCCCTTCCTAATGATTACCCACTTCAGTTTAGCATCCATCCCTGGGTTAATTTCAGCTAAATACTCCCTCTAAATGCTGCCCATTCTGGCAAAATCTGCCTTCCTGAAATCCAACACTCTTGTCCTGGTCTTAGCTGACTTCCTCCCTGTGTTGAGGAGGAACCACACTGAGCAGTGGTTGCTTCCTGCTAGAGGATCCTGAACTTCCACATCCTTTACTTGGTCTCCATTTGTTAGCACACTAAGTCCAGTATGTTCCCCTTCCTAGTAGAATCCATCACCCCTTGCACTAGGTAACTGTCTTGGATAGCCTCCAGCAGCACCTGTTCCCTGGCATGTACTATAGTTACTGTCTGCCAGTCAACCCCAGATAGGTTGACGTATCCCACTATAAATGTATTCCCTTTGCCACTGACCTTCCTGATTTGCTCCCCCAGCTCCCTATCCATCTCCTCACTCTGTGAGGGTGGCCTGTACACCACCCCCATCCTGAGCTTCTTACATTTAAGGCTTTGGAGCAATACCCACATGGCTTTTGGCCTCCCCTCATCCCCTTCCTCCCTGGTATACAGTATTCCCTCTCTGACATAAATAGCCACCCCCCCCGGTCCTTGCAGAACACATTGTATCCCGGGATCGTGAGATCCCAATCATGGTATTGGGAGGCCCAGGTCTCTTAGATAGTGGCAATATATACCTCCCCCTCCACCATCATTGCCTGGAACTCTGCCACCTTGTTTGCTAAGCACCTTGCATTAAAGGATACTACAGTCCACCTTGTGTCCTGTCCCTTCTCTTCCTGTCTCTCCCCCCCTTCCACTGTTGCCTTGATAACATCTCCTCATTCTTCTCCTCCTCCCTCTCTGGGGGGGGGTGAGGCCTTCTGGTCTCCCCTGGAAGGTGCCTCCTCCCTGCTATCTGACTCAACCCCTTCCCCCACCTCAAGTTTAAATTTATGTTGTTTTTAATGTACTTCTCCAGCCCCTGTGTCAATGCCCTTGTACCCTTGATGTTGAGATGCAGCCTATCCTTGGCATAAAGCCCCTTCTTGTTCCATGTCTTGCCCCACCCCCTACTACCCCACACCCCATTTCTGCACACCAACTCTTCAGCCACCCAACTCCTGCATTCTTAGCTTTCTACCTGTGCATGCCCTAGAAACCTCAATGAACATCACTGAGCTTTCTACCCGATTGCAGATACCCTCCACTTCCCTGAACCTCTGCTGCACTTCTTCCACTGTACTGCCCTCTAGGTCGCTTGTTCCTAGGTGCACAAAGATATGAAGCTTCCCTCCTATCTTCTCCACACATTTCTGAATGCACTGCCCTAC